>CM042692.1:22351755-32351755 GCA_023614405.1 Avena insularis
CACCGTCAAACACACCTCTGGTAAGGCCTCTTCTTTAAGGGATTGGCCGGATGACGATGACTCGGATGTTGAGGTTCTTGAGGTACTAGACCCGGTGTCCATCTCTTACGCATTCCTGGTTATGTTCTAATCTTCAGCTAACCCGGCCGGTCAGGTCCACGAGGTTCCCCCCTCGCCATGGGTGGTCCGGTCCATGTCCCCTCCCAAGAGTGTGTGGCTACCTCGGCCGCAGCTTCGGAGGTGCCACCGCCTAAGAAAAGACAGAAGAAGTCCGGGGTGAAAGCCTCGACCTGACTAAAGCCACAGTCGGAGGTACCCAAACCTCGGGTACCGCCAACCTCGGATGAGTAAGTCATTCTGCGTTTGCTTTTGGGTCTTTCCATTTCTTCCTTTGCCTTTGCCTTTTATGTGTTCTTTCTTTCTCTTCTTGACTTGCTGCTCTTTTATTTTCTAGAGCTCCTAGGGTCATTCCCCAGAGCGGCTCCGGCGTTGCTTCTCCAATCTGGAGCAGTCCTTCTCCCCTCCCCCTCCCCGGCGTGACGACAATGTTCGCCCACTCAGTCCTATTCAAGAGGACTCCGCGGCTACGCCTGATCAGAGCCCACCTCGTCACGAGGAGGGCAATGTTGGCGTGGGGGTAGTGGGGCACCCACGATATGGCTATGCTGGATCATCCTAGCTCCTCTGCTTCGGCGCCACCGCCCAGATCTGAGGTGTCGGTTTCATCGGCACCGCCCCAACCAATTTCTTCTTCAACCCCAGTTTCTTCTGAACCAGCAATACCAGTACCTGCCGCACCAGCATCAGCACCAACAGCACCAGCACCAGCCTCGGCACCAAAGCCAGCAGCAGCAATAGCCTCCACCAAGCCTCTAAAGAGAAAAGCTCAATCTGCTGCCTCCGGATCTACGGTGTCCATTGCGGACATCTTCCAGCCAGCTTCACGAGCCGTCCGGACCAGCAGCCTTGGATCCTCTCTAGCGTCTCCGCATCATCCGCAAGCTCAAGAAAGCTACCAGGCTAGCTAGCCAAGGCACCACTTCGTATCCTGCCGAATCGGAATCGAAGCGATCATACTAGTCCTGCTGCTGCTCAATCCGCGAGGAGAGAGGCCCATACTAAAGGCTTGTTGACGAGCAATTATCCCACTGTCAAAAGCTACTACCCATTTCTCCTTGAATACTTGAACATCTGGAACAATGCAGAATTTATTGATCCGAAGGATGATCGCCGAGAAGTTCTTGACCCGGAGTTCAGCCAGATGAACTCATACCAAACCATCTCTTTGGCTGGCCGCATGATGGAGGTAATCTTTTGAAGGTAATATGCCCGAGAGGCAATAATAAAGTGGTTATTATCTTATTCCATGTTTATGATAAATGTTTATTTTACATGCTAGAAATCGGAAACATCAATACATGTGTGTTTAATAAACAAAAGGGTTCCTAGTTATGCCTCTCTTATAGACGAGCGTGTTGATTAACAAGATGATCAAGGTTTCCTGATCATGGACATTGGATGTTGTTAATAACAAGGTCACACCATTGGTGGAATGATGTGATGAACATTCATCCAAAGTATAGCATTACGATCAAAGTCATGTTTATATTTCTATAATATCATACGAAGTAATCTTTATCCTTAGACCATGAGATCATGTTAATTGCTAACGGAAGAGTATCTTAATAACATCAAAGCGTCACACCGTAAGGTGACTATAAAGGTGGGTTGATTACTGAAGGTGTTATGTTGAGGCTCATGGATCAAGATTTGTCCATCCCGATGACGGATAGATATACTCTGGGCCCTCGGTGATATCACATTGAAATAGCTTGCAAGCAAGTGATGTGATCACTAGAATGTTATATCACGGAGCGAAAAGAGTGCATGTCGGTAACAAGATCAAACTAGGTATGGAGATACCGATGATCGAATCTCGGACATGTAATATATCATGGGACAAAGGGATTTAGTTACTAGCGTTAAAGGTTCTCACGATCACGAAGTCATCGTTGAATGTGTAGGAGTGGGTATGGATCTCCAGTCCATTGCTGATTATTGATCGGAGAGGGGTCTCGATCATATGCATTATTCGCGAACCGTGGGTGACACATAAGGGATACCGACACCATTTGGAGCAAATATGTTTCAGATAAAGATTTAAGAAAGCGCTAGAATTATTTCAATAGACACCGAAAGCTGTTTGGTGAAAATGCTGAAATTGGTTCATGTAATATTGAAATGTTGCGAGGGGTTTTATGTGAATGTTTGTTAATTAAAGTAATTAACAAAATTCTGAATAAAAATAATAAAAGAGTTTTATTAAATGAGAGAGCATTAAATTTGGAGAAATTTAATGCATTTAAAATGGAGACTTTAAAAGAGAATGTGAAGGGCATTTTAATGTGGAGGGTTACCACCACATGAATGGAGGAGGTGAAGGTCACCCTCCATGCGCCCGGCCATGAAGGAGGGCACCCCTCCTCCTATAAAGGCCACCCTCCTCACTTCTCATACACCTCCTTGTGAAGGATCTCTCTCCCCTCTAGTATTATTCCCCATGGTCTCGGATTAGCGAGATACATGTTCCCTTCTTTATCTAGAAAGGAGTTCTTGCTTCCTGCTTTTCTGGAGCGAGGATGGAGGTTGTCGAGTGCAGGGCGTGTGTGCGATCACGGATGCACCGCTTTGTGGTGCTGGACTTGGTGGTCTTTGGAGCTGGATCGATGGGCGTCTTTGGGCCGGACCTGCTAGACTTCATCACGATCTTGAGATCGGCAAGTGTCGACTACATCAACCATGAGTTCCTACTCGTTAACAAAGCTCGTTGTCTACGAGGGTAAGTTCGTTGGATGTATATCCACCCGTTGCTTTGTACCTAGTAGATAGATCTTGGCGTGTAGTTCACACCGTAGGAAATTTTTGTTTTCTATGTTGCGGACCTTTGGTATCGAGCCTAATCTATGCGTAGGTGCTTAGCGGGTAGTACACATATGTTGATATGTGGGCGATGATGATCATGTTATTGCATCTTCTATGTATTTTGGATATTGGTGGCATAGTGGGATGAAGCGGCCCGGACCAACCTTACATGTCATCGTACATGAGACCGGTTCCACGACATGCAACTAGTTTTGCATAAGTGGCTGGGTGTCATCTCTCCTACTATAGTCAATATCTGATTTACAACGAGTTGCTAATAACTTGGTTATCCTCGTTGTGGTTCATGTTCGTAGGTAAGAACGGTTCTATCTCCGAAAGCCCTAAGCCACGTAAAACTTGCAATTGATAAATTAGAGGCGTCTAGTTTAGATCGTTGCTGGGCTAGTGTATTGATATGGTATTGTTGTAAGTAGATGTATGATAGATACTCTTACAACACACTCAACGTGTAAGTTCCATAGACCTTGGCCTTACACACAAAGGAATGATAGAGATCATACCACGATGCAAGTGATAGAGATCAAATGCATGGACCATATCATCTCACTTTACACATTAGATGTTAGCATCTTATACTGCTAGTTTGGTGCTTTCTGTAGCATTGTAAGATGATCCCTCTTTTAGATATCAAGATAAAATATGTTCTTCCTTAAGTATGCACCGTTGTGGATCGTGTTTTGAGACATCACGTGATGATCGGGTGTACTCAACTCTACGCTTTCATACAAACGGGTGTAAGACAGTTTTACACATGCGAGTACTAAGGTTCTTACTTGGCGAGCCTAGCATGTACAGACATGGCCTCGGAACACGGACCGAAAGGTTAAGCATGAGTCATATAGTTGATATGATGCCCATATAGATGCTCGCCTTTGAAGCTACATCAACTCACGTGATGATCGGACTTGGTGTAGTGGATTTGGTTCATGTAATCACCAAAAGGGCACGAGGGATGTCGTTTTTGAGTGGGAGTTCATTTCTAATTTGGATTAGTCGAACCAAATTTGTCATAAATTAAATCAAAGTGAATTTGCATAGTTTGTTGTAGTCATTGGCATTCGTTTTCTACCTTATGCTTAGTTTTTATTTGAGATAATAGAACTATAGAATTCTGGATATTTACTTTACGAACTGGTATCGTATTTACTTTACCTTATGCCAATTTAAAGTTTATAAGTCCTATTGCAAACTTTCAGCAAACTCTATTTACTCCATGAAGTTTAATAAGTAGTATTAAATCAAGAGTAAGAATTCTAATGTTAGTATCTAAAGTATCATGTTTGCCTCCATGATTATTGATATTCAAAAGTTGTTTTAATATCAAGATTATATTAGCTGAAATTGTTTAGAAACCATCATGTGTGGAAGATATTGTGATATCTGAAACAATGTTTTTAGTTGCATTATGATAGAGTATAATTTAGCAAAATACATGTTCTCATATTGTATGAGAATTTGTGAAGGATGGAGATGCTAGGCATCCGAATCTACCAAAAAGGTTTGGGAACTGATATTATACTCGTGATTCTTCCTTATAGGCTATAGTAGCTTGATCATGAAAGTTGTCATGATAAGGATGAATAGAAGATGTAAGTAAAATATTTACTACACTAATAGATTACTAAAGAATGGATTTTTGAAAGAACACCAAACATTTGATGATGGTGATCCACTTCAAAGTGCAAGTCCAAAGGTATTAGTATTTGACTATATATGCTTTGTACCATGTGTCATGTTGATGACACCACTATTGATGTTGATAGATTCTTTTAAAGAAAAGGAATTGCTGAAAGAGAATCTATAAAATATTTGGCATAAAATAAAGGTTGGAGATGTCCAACTTAGGTATATAGAAGATATACATGTTATGGCTATATTCCTTGCTTGTTAAACAATGTGGTTCTTACGTATTGGATACGAATTGGTTGGGTATGAAGTGTCATACAGGACAACGCAATTCATGAACTACAATGGCCTAAGTAACCAGCAAAGAATGAGTGATGATGTTCATCGAAAACAAATAAAGTGTTATTGTGTTTTTCGTTGTCATCAAACCAAGCCTTCAAGATTTGTTTAAATAATTGTTATTTTGTTCCGGTATCATGAGAACAATGGTTGTTCAAATAATTACCGTATTCCATAAAGGATGGATGAACTTTTACAAGTCTAGTTGGAGAAATCACATCCATAAACACTATTGCTAAAATGTCATAAGACAAATGATTGAAAGATTACTTATGAAGTGACATTGCTATTTAAATTATATTTGAAAGAAAACATGAAGAAACTCCAGGTTGATGGATTTTTGGAGTCTTTGATTTTGATGAATTGACGCATGTGAGACTTTCCTCGAGATAATTGAAACTCCATCCATAGGCCGAGAGGAGCGGATGACTAGCTTATTGGAAATTGTGCATGCTGATGTGCATAGTCCATTATGTGTAGCCATATACGATGGATCTTTTTGCTTCATATGCTTTCTCCGAAAATTTGAGTGAATATATCTGTATATTTACTTAATAAGGAAGAAGTATGAAACATTTGAAAATTGTTCAAAGACTTTCAAGATGAAGTGGAAAATCATTGTAACAAGAAAATAAAGAGTTTATGATTGATCATAAAGGAAGATATTTGAGTTACATGTTTAGCAAAAACACCTAAGACTTGAGGAATTGTTCCATGATTTGTGTTTCCTGATAAACCATAGGAGTATATATTGAGATAAAATCAAACCATGTTTGACATGATAAGATCAAAGGTGTCATTTATAAAACTGCCATTATGTTTTAAGGATTGAAGCTTTAGAGACTACCGCTTTTACACTGAAAAGAGCACCATCGTGATCCATTGAAATGACACCATATGAGTTATGGTTTGGGATAAAACCCGAATTGTCTTTTCTTAAATTTTGGTATGCTATGCATAAGTAAAATGTTTACAACCAAAGTCGGATAAGCACGTCTTTGTAGGTTATCCCAAAGAATTTGTTGGGAATTTCTCCATAACACCGAGGACAAAAGAGTTTGTTACTTGGAACGTCAAGTTTCTTGAGAAGGAATTTTTTGTGAAAAGTTAAGTGGGAGGACAATAGAACTTTGATAAGGTTGTTGAACCTTAGCTATATGTGCTAAGTAGTGCAGCGCCGGAAAGTGTCCCGGTGATGGCCACAATGCTCATGGCTCTCGTGATTACAAAAGGTGTGATCTCAGAGATTAGAGTTCCTATAGAACTGTGTGGGTCGGTAAGAATCAAATAGTAATATTTGATAAGCAAGTCATTATTGTTTGACAATGATGAACCGACTACATGCAAAAAAGCGATGATGGGCCCTGACTCCATAAAATGACTAGAAGTCATAGAATCCGTGATAGTATCCATACACGAGAAAACAAGTTTCTGAACTTGGAAGACCCTCCGGAAAGGCGTGAAGCCAATCGGTCGTGTTTGGATCTATGAAGAAATAAGACATGGATGTTTAACATCTATGAAATAGTCGACATGTCGGAAAGAAGTTTACGACAATGTTCAAGGAGTTGACTATGACAAGATTTGATCTTTCATAGCGATATATAGTCTTGACGGATTAATGTTGCAACCACTACATATAATTTGGTATATGGTAGTTGAATAAACAAAACAAGGTTCTTCTAATAGAACGGTAACCTAGGACATGTACATGACATGGTCCGAAGGGTTTTGTTAATTCAAAGGGTGCTAAAAGGGCATGTAAACTTCAATAGTTGAAGTAAGCATAGCGGAATTGGAATCTTCACCATGATGAAACTGTTAAAAGAGTTTAAATTCATGGAGATGATGAAGATGCTTGCATTTGCAAGAAATTAAGTGGGGCTGAGACATATTTCTAATACATTATGTAGAGGACATATTGTTGATTGGAAATGATGTATCTTGTATTGACACAAGTTAAGAATTTCATTAAAATAAGATTTCGATGAAAGACTTGGGCAAACCCGGAATATTAGGCATCAATATCTATATGGATAGATTAAGGCGCTAATATGGTTGTGATAGACATACATATATGAGATATTGAAAGGGTTCAATATGGAAACAACAAGAAAGGTTCTTGCTGCATGGAAAGGATTGTATCAAAATTCAAGTGTTTCAACACTTGGTGAGTAAAATCACATGAAGATTTTGATCGATTATACCATGATATGTATATATCCAGAATGTCCTATGCTCTAAATGTTATGAGCATATACCAGAATGATTCATAAGATGATCATTGGACAATAGTAAAGATATTCTTATGAGCTTTGGAAGAACTAAGAATATATAATGTATAAGTGACAAATAGTTAAAGGTAGTTCATTGTAAAGTGTTACATTGATACTAGTTTTGTCACAAGATACAAATTAAATTTATCTCAATTTAGACTATGGGTGGCACAATGTAATGGAAAGGATGTTCCATGATGGATTTGGATGAGTTCCAAAGTTGAGACATTGTGGCGGATACTACAACAAAAGGCTAAGTATATAACTGCTATAGTAGCAACAAAGGAGGGCATTTGTGTTAAGTAGTTTGTTATCAAACTAGGTGTGGTTCAAAGTGGGCTAATACTATGAAGATATATTGTGTGACAATAATATCAACATATTTTGAGCCGAACGAACTAAAGGTCTCACCAAAGGACCAAATCTATACAATGCCATCTCATTTGAGAATGAGTGATGCGTAGAGACATGCAAATACACACGGACCTGAAAGAGATCCGGAGATTATGTTAACCACTAGCAATAGCATATATGCAACACCGAAGCCATAGGTGTTCAATACAAAGTTTTTCAAACTAGATTATTGACTCTAGTGCAAGTGGGAGACTAAAGGGAATATGCAGAGGCAATAATAAAGTGGTTATTATCTTATTCCATGTTTATGATAAATGTTTATTTTACATGCTAGAATTGTATTGATCGGAAACATCAATACATGTGTGTTTAATAAACAAAAAGGGTTCCTAGTTATGCCTCTCTTATAGACTAGCTTGTTGATTAACAAGATGATCAAGGTTTCCTGATCATGGACATCGGATGTTGTTAATAACAAGGTCACGCCATTGGTGGAATGATGTGATGAACATTCATCCGAAGTATAGCATTACAATCAAAGTCATTATGTTTATAT
This sequence comes from Avena insularis, assembly GCA_023614405.1. Taxonomy (NCBI): domain Eukaryota; kingdom Viridiplantae; phylum Streptophyta; class Magnoliopsida; order Poales; family Poaceae; genus Avena; species Avena insularis. Next base: position 22,359,850 of record CM042692.1, read on the forward strand.
TGCTATAATATCATAAGAAGTAATCTTTATCCTTAGACCATGAGATCATGTTAATTGCTAACACCGGAAAGAGTATCTTGATAACATCAAACGTCACACCGTGAATAGGTGACTATAAAGGTGGGTTCAGTGCTAAGGTGTTATGTTGAGGCTCATGGATCAAGAGTGGATTTGTCCATCCCGATGATGATAGATATACTGGCCCTCTCGGTGATATCACATTGAAATAGCTTGCAAGCAAGTGATGTGATCACTAGAATGTTATATCACGAACGAAAAGAGTGCATGTCGGAACTAGATCAAACTAGGTATGGAGATACCGATGATCGAATCTCGACATGTAATATATCGCGGGACAAAGGGATTTAGTTACTAGCGAAGGTTCTCACGATCACATAAGTCATCGTTGAATGTGTAGGAGTCAGTATGGATCTCCAGGTCCCGCTTCTGATTATTGATCTGAGATGGGTCTCGATCATGTCTGCATTATTCGCGAACCGTAGGGTGACACACTTAAGGGATACCTACACCATTTGGAGCAAATATGTTCCGATAATGATTTAAGAAAGCTACTGAATTATTTCTGCAAACACCTAAACTGCTTTTGGTGAAATGCTGAAATTGGTTGTGCATGTAATATTGAAATGTTGGTGAGGGTTTTATGTGAATGTTTGTTACCAAAGTACTAACAAAAATTTCAACAAAATAATAAAAAGAGTTTATTAATGAGAGAGCATTAAATTTGGAGAGCCCACGCATTTAAAGTGAGACTTAAAAGAGAATGTGAAGGGAATTTAATGTGAGGTTACTACCACATGAATGGAGAGGCGAGTGGTCACCTCCATGCACGGCACATGATGAGGGGCACCCCTCCTTATAAAAGGCCACCCTCCTCACTTCTCACACACACCTCCTTGTGAAGGATCTCTCTCCCCCAGTATTATTCCATGGTTCTTGACACGTAGACACATGTCTTGTGGCTTTATCTGAAAGGAGTCATTGCCCACCGGCTTTGGCCGGAAAGCCGTAGGACGGAGGTCAGCTTGGGGCACCGGATGTGTGCGATCACGATGCACTGCCAGTCAGCTTTTGTGTGGCCGGACTGGTGGTGTCAGAGCTGATCCGGCGGACGGCCGAGCTTAGACCCGCCGGACTTCATCATTTATCTTGAGGCTCAAGTGTACGACTACATCAACCACTTTGTGTTCCTACTATTAACAAAAAGCCTCATATTCAATAGGGTAAGTTCTCGTTGGATGTATGTCCACCCGTTGCTTTGTACCTAGTAGATAGATCTTGGCGTGTAGTTCACACCGTAGGAAATTTTTTGTTTTCTATGTTGCGGACCCAACATCTTTTTCTTCTGCTATGCTGCTTTATATGCATGAATGCTTATAGATATATCCCTTAGTCCTCGAGCCTCCAAGGGAGTAACTTGTTACTCGTTCGGATGCTCCTAGAGAATTTAGTTTACGTCCTTAGCAATTTCAAATAGTGATAAAGTTAGAGCCGAGTTAAGTTCTACTTGGCCCGGATCTTGGATACTTCGAATATCTACACACCTAGAGTCGGGTTAAGTTCCACTTCGCTCGGATCTTGTAGACTTTGAATATCCACACACCTAGAGCCGGGTTAAGTTCCACTTGGCCCGGATCTTGTAGACTTCTAATATCCACACACCTACAGCCGGGTTAAGTTCCACTTGGCCCGGATCTTGAAGACTTCGAATATCCACATACCTAGAGCCGGGTTAAGTTCCACTTGGACTGGATCTTATAGACTTCAAATATCCACACACCTAGAGCCGGGTTAAGTTCCACTTGGCTCGGATCTTGAAGACTTCGAATATCCACACACCTAGAGCCGGGTTAAGTTCCACTTGGCTCGGATCTTGTAGACTTTGAATATCCATACACCTAGAGCCGGGTTAAGTTCCACTTGGTCCGGATCTTATAGACTTCGAATATCCACACACCTAGAGTCGGGTTAAGTTCCACTTGGCCTGGATCTTGAATACTTCGAATTATTCTCACTTTTCTCATGAACTAATATTGTCTTGTTTTTTTAGATCACCACTAACCGCTGAACTACTAAGTTCCAGCGCCTGCTGGACTCCAAAAAAGATGTTCGCACCTGTTATGGCAAGCTCTTAGAGGATCACCAGAGGAAGGGTAACTTTCTTTACTCAAGACTTTTCCTTTTCCACTTGCGTTCATTCGAGTTATCCATGATCCGTATTATCTTGTTACTCGAATTATGCAGTCGAGGTTGAGGCTGAGAACATTATCATGCGAAAAAGTCTAGCTGAAATCCAAGGTATTTCGTCTTGTTCTCATGATCATTGTGTGCTCTTTCCTTGACTCGATAGATATTTATACTTCAGCTCTGTCGGATTAACCCACTGTTGCAGTTGCCCTTGAAGATAGCGTACCTATTCCTGATATGATGACACATTTTCTCGAATAAGCAGGAAAGCATCAAGCTGAATTGAAGAAGAAGGATGACAAGATAGCTCGGCTGCGCCTCCAGGACTCGGAGATTACTCGGCTGAATGCCGAAATCCAGAGGCTTAAGGACCTTCATAAATCTGAGCTAGATAAGGCTGACTAGGAGTTTGCCGAGGAAAAGGAGAGCACCGACCACAAATTTCCAAGGACAAGGACTTAAGGAATCCGACGAAAACTTACATCGATGACCTCGAATATGAGAAACCTGTGCCAGCCAAATACCAATGTTCATGCCGAGCTCGGCCTCCTCTTCAGATTGCTCGTGAGTTCCTTTCCCCTGCTCAATTTCCATCTCTCTAGATTTAGTGCTTTTACTCATTGTTTCCTCTGTTCTGTTCTCAGGCAAGTTCCTAGAAGGTGACACTTTCGATGTTGCCGATGTATCCCGGCCTCGCGAGCAACATGGTATTCCCACAGGTCCTGCTATCGGGTCAACCCCTTACGAGACAGAGGATCTGTTGGTGATCCTCGTCGCTCGCATGGAGCTAGTGAAGAATTATGGTGCAGATATCATGCCGGCAGCGATGCAGATGCTCAACTCCCTCTAGCCTCGAGGCCTCCCAAAATCTGACTCTTATAGGAGTGATGGTGCGAGACTCGGATGCACTTGTGGCGGGAATCTGTTGCCTGAGCAGGCTAACATAACGCGCATTTCGTCCTCTGCGTGGTATGGAAAGGGAATGGGCAAATTTTCCACCCGCATGCGCCGGATAAAGTGGTCCGATGATAAGTGCGTTCTTTCGTCGCATAAAGCCTGTGTTAACCAAGCTTATCGGTGCTGCACTCGCCCGACATGTGCTTGGAATATGAAGTCAGGAGCTACCTTGATGCATTTGATGATGTTGATGCTTACGAGGGTGTGAGGGGAAGATGAGGGAAGCGGGGAGGCCTCTCCAAACAGCAGCAAGCAGGAGAAGATGGAGGCCAGATGAGGCGAGACTAGCTCCAGCCCACAAACTCTGGTACCTCCCACCATCCCGGGTGATGATTAAACCCATACACTCCTTCAGACATAAAAACATAATATATTTGGCGGATCCTCAGATGTCGGGGTGAATGTATTTAAGTCTTGTAGTTTGGTTTCGCTACAATTGTGTTGTTTTGCTACTAAGTTTTTTAATGTCGGGATTATGCATTAGGTGAAGTCCCTGAGGTTTCTTGTTTAATTCTTGACTCGACTCGCGTGCTACCTTATTTGGTTTTTCGACTTACAGGTCGAGGTTCACTTGACTTAACAATACCCAAACAAACTTTGAGATCGGCTCAAAAATAATCCGGTAGACAAATTAAGTAATGGGTTTAGTCAGAATAACAAATAATGTTAGTCTTTGGCTTAGGTTCTTTCCTTAGTTGTTTTTCATGTGCTTTGCAAATCAAACTTGTTATCTTGCTTGCCATGAAATATGTCCCAATTCTTTGTTGAATGACTGACAAAAGTCGAAGAGTTGCTTTGGTGCTCACACACTACCTAAATAAGCTAAGAATTCAATATAACCGATGCGACATATAAAGTACCTATAAACAAAAAAAGACGGTTATTATGATCCCTCTGAGTTTCTTTGGGGTGCTGAAGTTTTCATTGATAAGCTCGTTCTTCGACATACATGCAGAACATATACATTGACTAGGATACATTCTCTTTGCTAGGTATAAAAAGGGCCAGTAGTGCTACATTCCATGTTAAACTTTAGATTCTTCTCAGGACTTGTCGTATGATGTTCTTTCACGTGACTATGCGTAATAAGGTATTAGGAATCATTGTTAAGCTTTGCTAATGAAAAGGTCTTCATGGAGGTAACCTATACATACTAGCGGTCTTATTTATAACAATTACCAGGTCACCTTCTGACGGAAAACAGGGGGTTTACTTTCCATTTCTTGGTAGCATGGAGATTTTTCTTTGATATATAGGCGGATCTGGAACAAGGCGGTCTCTCGCTTCTTCAATGATTCAACAACATCTTTATTTACCAAGCCTCTAACCTTTTGGCTATTATGTGGGTGACCCTTGGTGAATCAGCTCTATGTTGCATTTGGTAGTCTGACTTCTGCCCCATATACCGAAAAGAAATGAATTGTATAGCATGTTGATCGATTGGAGTTGTTCTTAAACTCCTGGCCACAGGCTGGTAATCTCTTCCTATCTAGCACCCTTCAGTCTTTCTTGTGACTCTGTGGCCGAGTTTTATCCGGACAGAAGTAGTCTTGGATCTTTCCACTTGTCCAGATTCGATGAGGGTGAGCCGGAGGCTTCCATCTAACCGGATTTTCTTCTCTCGCAAAACCTAAATGCTCCTTGAGAAAAATTTGTGCCATTATCCGGTTGTAATCTTGTGTGGGTGGCCGTATCTCAATATTATATCCTTGAGGAACTTTACTATTGTTTGCCCATCACATTTCACGATTGGATTCACTTCAATCCACTTTGATGGGTAAATTGTCCACCATCACTAGGATATGGGTCATTCCTCCTTTAGCCATCTTAAATGGTCCTACCATATCTAGGCACCATCTGACAAAATGGCCAAGTAATGGAATAGTTTGAGTTCGACATTGGCAGGTGGGTTTTTATGGCATATCTCTAGCAGCCATTGCATTTCCTCACCAAATATTCTGCTTGCTCCAAAGCACTTGGCCAATAAAATCCATGTCGTAAAGCCTTTGCCACTAACGCTCTTGAAGATGCATGATGACCACATTCTCATTGGTGGATGTCTTGGGTATCATCAAGCCCTTCCTCCGGATCAGCATATTTACAACTGGTTACACTTCTCTTGTATAGTTCGGCATTGATAATGGTATAGGCATTTGATCTTCTCTAGATTTGCCTTAGGCACCTCATCATTGACCAAGATTCCCTCCTTCGAGAAATAAAATATTGGCTTGGCCCAAGCAGGTATAGCTCGGACAGGAAAAGGTTCCTCGTCAATTTCCATCACATCCACCGACATAACTCCAGCCGGGTTTGGCTGAGCAGTCCCCAGGTTCGCTGAGATAGTCCTCGAGTTTGCCGAAGCAATCCCCGGGTTTGCTAAAGTGCCTCCCCAATATATTTCCATTGGTGTAGCTTCTGACCCGGAGAAGGCCGGGATATAAATTGACTCAGACTCCGGTGACGGGGTAGTATATGGTTTTCTTAAGTGCCCCAAGGCAACGTTTGGCGGGATTGGCTGCCGGGATGAGCCCAACTTGGACAGTGTGTTGGCTGCCTCATTTTCAATCCGAGGTACGTGGTGGAATTCACACCCCTCGAAGAATCGCTTATCTTTTGCGTGAAATAGCAGAGGGACATGTTGGCATCAAGGCATCCGAGTTGCGGATACTAGCTGCACACCAAATCCAGGTCTCCAAAGCGCTATATCCAACATATTCCTACTTCTTTTGCCACTTTGAGGCCATGCGATGCCTCATTGCTGAGGCATTATTGAGGCCTTTGAAGTGGATTTGGAGGACATATTTTAGTTGATCTTTCTTGGGCGAGGTAAGCACTACTCCGGCGCCCAGCCCTTCTTTTAGTTTTGATCCGTCAAAGTGCATTCACCAACAATTAGAGTCACGAGGTGGTTCGTCTTGCATCTCGGCCCGATCCACAAAAGAAATCCGCCGACTATGATTTTATCGCATCTCTTACATCAAAAGGTGCATATGGGGCTAGCTCAATTGCCCATTTTGCTATTAGATCCACTAGCATCTTTGTTACTCATAATCTCAATATGGGTGCCTCACATATCACTTTGATGGGATGTTCCTCAGTAGTGTTTGAGTTCTTGGCTTAAAACATATACGCCATATGCCATCTTTTGATAGTGAGGTAGTTACGTTTTGAAGCCAATAACACCTCCTCAAATAATACACTGGCCTTTGCACCGACTTTCCTTATTCTTTGCACTCCACTACAATTACTACACTTACGACTCGGTTGGTCGCGGCTACATAGAGCAACATAGGCTCCTTGGGCAGTGTTGCGGCTAAGATTGGTGCGATGAACAGCATCTTTTTAATTCTAAAGCAGCTATCCGCTTACGGTGTCCATGTAAACTTATGCCTTTTTTCCATTAAGCGGTAGAGGCGGTGCCTTCTCTCGACCAACATACAAACCAACTCAGCGATGCCGAGAACAGTAAACTTACGCACATTGTTGAGGCATTTTTGTGAGTTCCATTCTTTCTATGGCGGATCTTTGTCGGTTTAACCCGATACCTCGACGATGCTAGGAAACGAGTAATTTCCTAAGCAGACGCATACAAAGTGCATTTTCCGGGTTGAAACTTCATCGGAACCGTCTTGGGTTCGTGAATGTCTCGGATGTCATCAAGGCGTGTGCTTTCCTTAGTTTTTATCACCACATTATCCACATACACTTGGATGTTCAGCCTATTTGGTCATGCAAACATTTTGCATGCATCGCTGGTCGTTGTTCCAGCATTCGTAATCAAAGCGGCATAGTGCGATAGCAATAAGCCTCGTCTGAGTGATAAATCGATCTTTATTTGATCATCTGGATTGAAATTATCTGGTGGAAACGAATATGCATCTATGAATGACAAGAACTCACCCCATAGTTGAATCTATGACATGATCTATCCTGCGGCAATGGGAATGGGTCTTTGGACACACCTTATTCATTCGTAATCGATGCACATCGCCATACCATTGCCACATTCGGATCATCCTTTTTCTTTTCCACCATCACCAGTTAAGCCAATCCGGGTAAAATACTTCCATGATAAATCAATGCCAAGTAGCCTAGCTATCTATCCCCAATAATTTTCTTACGTCCTTTGCCGTGAAACATTGGAAGGTTGCTTCATCGGCTTATGGGTCTTACATTCAAAAGTGCTCGTAACTCCCTCGGCACATGTTAGATATACTTTCAGGTATCCTCACGGTTCCTCCTTACGGGGTGGCCCACTTGGGTTAGAGTATTGCTTCCTGGCCCGGTCAGGGAGAGAAGACAGGTCAATGCAGCTACGGAAGGCCAGAAGACTTCTGAGCTTAGGCCATGATGTTACTTGTAGTTCAAGATGTACTGCATAACGGACTCTTAGTTGTAGCCGATAGATCTCTCCTGTAAACCCTAGGCCGGATATCTATATAAGCCGTCCTAGGGAGAGCCTTTAGGGCATAACCTCAATAGTCTACAATCTCAACTCGCACAGGCGAAACCCTTGTAACCCATATTCCAACTATGTCGTATTACTGGATCTAGCAGGAGTAGGATCCGTCCAAAGCCGGCGGATTCGAACCTGGGTAAACTTGTGTGCTCACTGTCCCGGAATACCGTACGTCTCACCCCCCTCTCTTCCGCACGCCTCGAGGACCCCCTCATGGCGTACTTGTCATCAATCCGACGGCATTGGCGCCCACCGTGGGGCAAGTGAGCTATGGATCTGCGTTAAGCGGAATCTACAAGAAATCGGCATCGGCAAGACAATCACCGTGATCGCATCCTCTATGCCGGGCGTCCCTCTCGCCGTTCGTGAGACTTGGATTCAGCAAAGGAGGCGTGGCGCCTACACAATCATGTCTTTTGGCGAGATCGATGTTTACATCAGTTTATTGAACACAACCCACCTAGCGGTGATTGATAGAGCGAGAAGAATTTTACGGTCCCTTTGTCGCGGAGAAGCGAGTTACGGATCTCGAAAACCCTAATCACCAGCTGCACGATTAGAGATAATGGAAAATCCGAACTGAAGACCTAGCGGTCAGCGTCGAATCTGGAGTGGATCTCCCGGAGAGGCAGATCGGATCGACCCACCCGTGGAAGTCGAAATCCGGAGAGCATATCGCGACAACGATTCGGCTCGATGATGCTAGAAACAGGCCTTTCCTAAGGTACCTCGGGAAGCCGCAGTCGCGCTTTGTCGAATCGTGGGATCGGATCCGGCTCTGCGATCTTTGGAGAAAAGCGCCGACTTCGATCTTTGGAGCAATTGGAACAAACGCCCGCGTACGCATCCTCGGATGAGTCGATAGCGTCGTGATTTCTGAAAGTTCTCATGAATATGAAGAGGTATAACTCAAAGTGCGAAGAAGGAGAAGCCATGGATGAAGGATCAGAGACACTCTCCCAAAGCGCGGGATGACATGGACCTCGGAGACAATCCGAAGTCAAATGAAAGTACCGTCGAGCTTGACTCGGAAAGCGGGCCCCAAAGCGTCTTTGCTACCGGTGCCAAGAGGCAAAGAAGAAGAACAAAGAAAAACAAGACCGGGAAAAAGACCCTCTGACGGAGAAGTAATTGCTGAGGAATATGAAGAGACTTCGAAGCACCGATCCCTCTGGTGAAGAAAGAAGCATTGGTGGATGGACCGTGATCCTTTGAAGGTGCCGTAAACTCATCGATCACGGCATTAACTACACCTATCCCTCACAGTGCAGAACTTACTACGGATGAGCTGGATGAAAGGCTGAAAGCCCTGAAGCCTTGCAACAACTCCTCGATGAAGCCAAAAACATCGGCGGAGAAAAATGCATGTCGAACAAGGGTACATATGCAAATGCGCATCGGAAGACGGAGCGTCACATAGATGACAACCAATTCCCGTGTCGTCTTAGTCCTTTTGGAGATGAGATGGGGAAGCCACGGAAGATAGCAGGTTTGGGTATACCCAACACCAGTACAAAATACCGTGGCAACCCGAAATTCTATCGGCTAATCGGGACCGAAGGAGATCCGTTTGGGTATCAAGCTACTCAACAAGGGGCTGGAGCAGCAAAAATATATCCGGAAGTCAAAAACTGGTCTCGGATGCTAACCAATATCGCTGAATCCGGCATGGGCTGGCGTAAGACCCATTACATTCGGAGCAGTATTATCGCCCCGAACAACGGAAGACAATTATTAGAAATCGGATCTCAGGACGAGAATCGCAAAACCACAGCGGTTGGGGAAATGTCGCACAGGTGTGGCGAGAAAAGCGCCATCGCTGCCCTGAATCCGGCCAGATCCTCGGCGAGAATCTAAGGATCGAAGGGAGAAGATAAAGAAAGCGTCGGGAGGAGGATCGTCGAGAATGCGCCTCCTAGACATGAGAACCGTAAAATTTGAGCCTCACTATGGTGGGAGCAGCCGGACGAGCAACGAAACCATGCGGTACAAGCCGGCGGGGGGCTCGTCGTAGTCAAAACCCTCCCGGAATCAGAATAATGGCGTTCGGGCGGAGGCAGCGATCAGCCGGAAACTATCAACTGCTCCACCTTCTCCACCACCGGTCATCCCTGGCTCCCATGGAGGCAAGGAGGGCGACATGGCGGAGGAGGTGGTGGCGACCAGTCGGCTCCGCGGCACGCCAACCTAAACCGGCATTTAGGACAATTTCTATCCCGAATGGCGCGAACCACGGGATTAACTCCAACATAGAGGCTCGGCGCTATGAAAATGATATGGCGTGTCGTGGGCCCAAAGTGTTTGGTCCATGCATCGAGCTACAAAATTCTGGAAGGATTTGCTATCTCAAGACATATCCAAGCCTAAAACGGCATTGCTCGACCGGACACACAGTTCTGAGGATTTCTTCCAAGCTTGCTGCGCCAAAGGTGAAACAGCCTGGTCGCAACCGATATCTCCACTTATGTTGCGGAAGGCAGCGCGACGATCATGGCTCAATGAACTTCGGTAAACACCATCCATAATGGTATGATTTACAAAGCCGTTCTTTGAATTTGAAGGCACATATCGGAGGCCTGTCTTTGTTGGAGACCTGGCGTTGCACCTAAGCCGGAGACTTGCGGGATTACCTCGGATGATGGATCGACACAAGAACTCCTGCGAAGGAGTAAATGATCAAGCGCAATTGAAGCTTTCGCCATAAGTCTCCTATTGGTTTTACTATGCCGGCGAAGTGTGACAAGGTTACCGATTTGGGAGAGATGATAGAAACAACGAGCAAGTATCGACGGCGACGATGCATAAGACCTCAATACCTAGTTGTGCCTCGATCGGCAAAACAACCAAAGCAACAAGCTCGGAAGCGTAAAACACCTCGGAAGAAAAACCTGGCGTGGAAACAGCGGTAGTCACTCTTGTTTGAGTGCGGAAGAGATGAGGAGGGCGTGGCGGAGGCAGCGTGGTAATGGGACATCAAGGGTCCAAGGTAGAGAGAACAACAACCGGCAAAACCTACTCTTGGGCCGACATTGCCAATAACCCATGTGTGCATCACCTAGGCGCGGTGAGGCTCGTCCCACCAACGCTGAATGTCGTTTCAGCAGCGACATCAAAGATGACACCACGGGCTACAAAGCTAGCGGAAGAAGGAAAGAAAATCCCGAAAAAGACAAAGACCAAGGAGGAATCGACATGGAAGAAGTTGATGCTTCAAATCCAAAGTCGGAGGAAGAATACTTTTCCACCAAGAAGGACACTTATGTCACCTTCGCCGGATCTCAACCAGCAAAAGGTCAAGAAAGCAGTTCTACATGAGCTCAATACAACAGATTCGGCTGTCCCCGATGTCTGGACTGGTGGAAGTGGCAATCACGTTGACGCGATGATCATCCGCCTAAGCTACATGAGGAAAATCATATGTCGTCAACCCACTTATTGATGGTTATGGTTTCTCCAAGACCCTCATGGACGGTGGTAGCAGCATCAATATTCTCTATGTAAAGCTTCGTTGGATGAAGATCTCGGAGACACAATTTGAACCATAGCTACGTGATTTTTCACGAGTTGTCCCAGGAAGACAAGATAATTCCACGGAGAGATCATTTTGGATGTTACCTTTGGAACTCCAAAGAATTATCGACGGAGGCACTTTCCTTGAAGTGGTCCCGTTCAAGCGCCTACCATGCTATATTAGGACGTCAAACTACTTTGGGCTTTTACAAGTCCATGTTACATTTACAATATGATGAAAATTCTAGGTCCCAGCGTGATCACCATCGAGGAGACCGAAGAAAGCGTGAAGTCGAGGATGGAAATCGCCTTTCTTTGAAGCCGTCTGCATGCCGGGAGTACCGGAGATCAAAGAGCATAGATCCATCAGAGATGCACGTGAAGAAGGAGGTTACAAGCCAAATCAGGGTTCAAGGCATCGAAGAAGCGAAGAAAGCGTCGTTGAAGGAAGATGACCCCTCAAGGTGACCCGGATAGGCATAGGCCTAGATAAGCGCATAGGAAGCGCTCGTCAAGTTCCTCCAAGCAAATCAGATATCTTCGCATGGCAGCCATCGACATGACCGAGTACCTAGGAACTTAGAGCACTCTCTAAATATAAACCGAGCGCTAAACCCGTCAAGCAGTCCTTCTGACGGTTTGCAGCGTAAGGCAATAGCTTCTCAAGGAACTATGCGCGGCTCGAGTTAGCGGATTCATAGAAGAGGTCATCCACAGCGAGTGGTGGCCAATCAGTAATGGTCCTAAAGGACACCAGATTTAAGAATGTGTGTTGATTATACGCCTTGAACAAGGCTTGTCCAAAATATCCGTTAAGCTTTGCCTAGAATTGATCAAGTTATCGATTCTCGATAGGCTCGGAACTCCTCTTTTCTCGGCGCATATTCGGTTATCACCAAATCCGGATGAAGGAATCGACAAAGTCAAAACTTCATTCATAACCCCCTTGGAACCTTACATTTTGTTCACGATGCCCTTTGGGTTGAAGAAGCGGGAGCTACGTACCGGTATACGATCGGCGTTGCCTCCACGACCAACTCGGACGCAATGTACATGCATCACGTGGATGATATCGTGATGTCCAAAGAAGGAAAAACTCATTTCGACTTGGAGGAAGCGTTAGCCAATCTCTGAAAATACAACATCATGCTTAACGAAGAAATGTTTCTTTGGAATACCCGGAAAATTGTTAGGCTTCATCGTGTCTCAAAGAGGCATAGAGGTGAACATGACAAAATCAAGGCTATACTTAATATTCTAAACCAACTACGCTTTGAAGGGCGTACAAAGACTAACTGGTTGCATTATTGCGGTTAGTCGATTTGTAAGCTTGACTTGGTGAAAAGCGCACCATTATACAAACTCCTGAAGAAAACCAAGGACTTTATGCGGGTAATGAAGCTGAGTACCTTTGCAAGACACGAAGAAATTACTCTCATACGCTCCTATCCTTGCAGCAAAACCTCGGGAACCGATGTTGCTTTATATTGCTCGACAAATAAGGTCGTTAGTATCGTCATAGTGGTGGAGACGGAGGAAAATCAGGAACACTTGGTGCGACGTCAAACTTATTTTGTCGGCGAGGTCTTGTGAGAATCAAAAGCAGCGATATCCGCACTATCAAAAGTTGGCTTGTGGTGTTTTCCTAGCATCTACGTAAATTACGACACTATTTTAGGAGCATCCAATTACGTGGTGAGCAAAGCTCCATGAGAGACATAATCAACAACGGCTGACGCCACATGATGTGTGGCCAAATGGGGCATAGAGCTCTCTTTCGATATTGAGTATAAACCTCGGATAGTAATCAAATCCAGATCCATGTCGACTTTGTAAGCTGATTGAATGACGAAGGAGAACATGGTCCTCCACTGAGTCGGAATATTGGACCCTCTTTTTGATGGGTCTGGGCTCGAGGGGCTCGGCTGGCGTGGTGCTCAAATCACCCCAAGGAGATAAACTATTATCGTGTTGCAGATCCACTTCACTGACAAACAATATTGCAGTATGAAGCTGCTGCATGGAATCCGGATTGCCAAGGATATTGGCATCAAGCGTTTGATAATATTCACGGAGATTCGGATCTTGTTGCTCCGGCAAGTCTCGGATATTTGTAATGCATAAGCACATGGCAACATACAAGCCGTCGTGGATGATCTATCTAAATCGTTGAAGGTTTGAAGTTCAGCACATCCTCGGCAGAAAATGAGAAGCGGATGCACTATCTCGAATAGGCTTGGCGGAAGGAAGGAATCGGGATGGCGCATTTTAGAGCACCTCAAAGTTCCCTCAATAAAGGGAGTAGATGAGGAATATCCGACCAAATCCGACTCACCTTTAATAGCGATTGGCTGTAATTCCCAGCTGGACTCAACCTACCTTGATTATTTGGTAGATGGCAAAATACCCGAAGGCGAGGTGTTGAGCGGCAGATTATCCGACGAGCAAAAGCCTATACTATTGAGGGTGAGCTCCATAAGCGGAGTGTTTAGGGGGTTTTCAGCGTTGTGTATCTGGAAGAAGGGAAATCTTAAGGAAATCCACGAAGAGTGTAGTCACCATGTAGCCAAATCTATTAGTGGCAAAAGCTTTTCGACATGGTTTTCGGCTTCTGACTCGAGACCCGAACAGATTAGTCAAGACATGCAAAGGCTGCCAAAAATGCCAAGCAAGCTCATGTTACAGGTGATCATTGCGAACAATACCTATAACATGGCCTTTTGCGGTATGGGGCTTGATATGGTAGGGCCCTTTAAGCGAGCTCAAGTGGATTTACCCACCTCTTAGTGATGGTGGATAAATTCGCCAAATGATTGAGCTAAACCTATCAATAGTTGTGATGGAGCAACAGCCAAAAGATTTGTCGAGGATGTTATAATCCGGTATGGTTATCCACATAGCATTATCATGGCCAATGGGAGTAACTTTTCTATGGGAGAACTGGCTGAATTCTATGATCAGCAAAATATCCGGCTTGACATTCGTGATCGCACATAGCACATCCACAATCTAACGGACAAGTTGAAAGAGCAAATGGTTTAATTCTACAAGGCTTGAAACCAAGACTCAAAGCACCACTATGACGTGCTGCGGGGGCTTGGGCAGAAGAACTACCTTCTGTAATTTGGAGTTCGAACAACTCCGAATGGGTCAATAGGATACACACCTTTCTTCTTGGTCTATGGCGGAAGCGGTTCTTCCTAGTGATTTGATTCATACTTCTCCTAGAGTTGCAGCGTATATAGAAGAGGATCTGGGGTTTCTCGACAAAATGATCTCGACTTAGTCGAAGAAGTTCGTCGTTGCTGAAATGAGATCTACTGACCTATCGGTAGAGTTACCAAGTATCATAGCGGAGAGTCCGAAATAGATCTTTCAATAAAGGTGATTTGGTCCTCCGACGTGCAACAAAAGCACAAACTTTCCCGGTATGGGAAGGGCCTTTTTAGTTAGTCGAGTATTGCATAATGGATCGTACTACTTAAGCGACATGAGGCCAGTCAAAGAAAGACCTGCTACTAAGAAGAGAAAGAAATTTGGAGGCGGTATAAATCGGATGAGTTAGATAGACCATGGAATATTGCTCAGCTCGTCCTTTTATTCTTAGTTTATCCTTCTTTGTAATCATACATATGTACATGTTCTGAGAAATAAAAGTTTTGGTTGCCTCAAGTTTTTTCTGAGAAGTTCTTAAACCATCTTATTTCCGAATGATCATGTCATAGTCGAAAATCCCAGAATGCTTGAAAGTACTTTATGCTCATGTTAGATTCTGGTCTAGATTTCGATTTCTAAAACTGCTACCTTGGTATAACTCTAAAATTTCTAGTCTTTACTTTGGTTATTTATCGATTGCGGATCGGCCATTTTCAGTAGTGAATTATTAGTGCTGGAAGCGGCTTTGTTTAGTTTAAACTGGTTTAGCAATTGAGCCGTTGCTCGGCAAAGTTTCGGTGAAGGTTTAGCCGGCTCACGAAAGGGGCGGCGGAAAGCGGATAAGCGATAAGTCGAGACAAAAATATAAGTGCTTGTGAAAACATTTCAGGCACACAAAAAAATTCTAAGGACAAAAGTGCTGAATAGATAAAAACTTAGCACTAACAAAAAGTCATAGTACTTAATATTTACAAACGCATCATGTTCGTTCACAGAATAATACATAAGTTTGTGGTACATGATGCGGGAGGAGATGAAGGATCTCTTTGGATCGCTGGTCACTCCGCCTTGATATCGTTACGAGATAGCGCATCGAGTTGGTGCGTTCATCGTCGGAAACTTCTTGGCTTCTTCTGCGGAGGAGGCGGAGTATCCTGTGGTGAAGAAGGGGATCTCGTAGCTGGTCGGATCGGCTACGTGGCACCCATATCGGTGCGAGTACATGATGGCAGAAGGTCCTGCTCTGGCCGTCTTCGTCTACCTTGCGGTACCCTTTAGTCACTTGCCATATTTCCATGTTTCCATGGTGGCTCATGACCATGGAGGGCATTCTGCGGCGATCTGGCGTGGGACATATTCGATCCCGAACAAGCTGCGGCATCTCCTTGGCCTGTCCGCACCTCAAAATCGACATGCTTGGCATGTCAGAATCTGAGAGACTGCCAATGTCCTCAAGGGTTGGCGGTAGTCATGAAGAAGATCACCGACTTGGGTAAGCGGTGAGTGCGAGACTCAGACGAGGAAGAGTCAGGCAACTTTAGAGGACCTATACACAAAACAAGTCAAGAAAATCCGACATTGATAAGTCGAAGAAAAGATAAGTCGGAAAGGTGGAGCGATACCAAGAATGGCGTCGTCAATCTTGGTCTTCTCCTCCGGAGACTCGGAGTTCAGCCGGAGGCGCTGGGATATATCCTTCTCTGCCAAGCTCATTCTTGAGGTCAAGATTACTTTATCTTGGCGGTAATCTTGCGATCAGCTCTTTAGTGGCCATGGAGGAGGATTCCGGACTTGAGCTATACTTTCGTTTCATGATCCACCTTGAGCTTATCCAGCTCTTGGCGAAGTCCCTTGTTTTCCACCACGAGGGTTTTGAGGTTCTCAGCCTCTTCAATCATAGCGATGGATTGTTTCACCAATGCTGTAAGACATAAGAACAACAGTTCAGAAAAATTCGACATAGAAAAAGCAAAGACAAGGTTTGAATCTCAAAATATTTACCTTGACTTCATCCTTGGCTACCTTGAGCTCAGCATTTTTAAGGAGAGCTTTGATCTCTCTCAGCTTATTACAGACATTGGAAAAAAATTCCTGGTTATAGGAACATACTTTACGTAAGTCGAGAATACCCAAAGTCGAGAAGCTACTTAAGACTCGGGCTAATATTTTCTTGAATATCAGCACGAGCCTTGGGGCTACACTAGTTAAGTTCTTTGGCATCCTAATGAAAGCATAAACTCGGATTCTATATCCTACTTCATGCTTGGGGGCTAGAGGATATGATATAACATAATGTAAAAACAAGGTTGGAATTCTGACTTACATATTGCTCATGGTGAGTTTGTCTAAACCAGCGTTCACTTCATTGCCACCTTCTCGGCGAGAAGAGGGATCATTGGAGCTGTTGGAAGCCTTGATCTGATCCTCTCGTCGGCGTACTTGAGTGAGAAGGTCGGAGAACTTGACGTCCTCTGCTTCTTGCGCCTCCTCTTCGGGGGATAGATGGCTTTTGTCCAGGACTTGCCTGGCTAGCCGCTAGATCTCCTTTGCAGATTTCTGGGTTAGGCCAAATTTGGCAAGACCGGTTGTTGAGAGGTTTTCGGCAAAGACTTCAGCCGAGGATCATTACCGAAGAGGTTCACCCTTATCTTGACCCTACTTTTCATGGTGGCGTCGATATCGACCCAAGGATCGTCGGCTCCGCTTGAGGAGTTGGATCTTACGCAATCACGGAGAAGGATGATCGCGGAGTTGCGAAGGTTGAGACAGTCGGAGGATCCACGGTAGGAAGCTATTGTAAGCTTAAATGCAGCGCTTCGAAGAAGTCCCTTCCTGCCCTTGATGATTGATTTTGCTCTGAGAAAGTAGTAAAGTCGGAAACATTACATCTCGGAAAGAAACTTGAGTAAAGAACAAAGGCGAAAAAGTTGTGACAGAAGGTTACCTCTTCACGACTGGCATCTCCTTTGTGCCAACCGCTACTATTGGAGCTTTGCGCTTCTTGAGCGCAAGATCCGGCAGTGGAACTACTTCCACCTCCTGAGAGAACTCTGGAGGGTATCCTTCGAGTGGAGCAAGTTCCGACTCGGGGATGTCAGCAAGCTGAAAATAAGAAAACATATCAGTATTGCAATATAACTCAAAGATAGAAACACATAAAAGATGTGATGATAAAAGCTTACCGGCACCACGGGGTTTTCTGCCATGTGCATGTCCAGAGAAACCTCTGGAATCCACCTTTCGATCCGCTCCTTGATCAGCCACTTAATTTGGCTTATGTAGCCTTGAGTGGTGTAGGCCTTAGGGCTGATCACGGAGGTCGGTCGAGAAGGCGTGACGAATGCATCGATCTATCCCACATGCTGAAGTGGCTGGATCCGGCGTGAGACCCGACCTTTGGACCAAGTCGGATCCCTTCAGACCATTGTGCTTGATCAGATATTCGATCTGCCTCTTAGCGAGGATCAGATCATCTGTGAGAACTGGAGCAGCCTCGTCCCAGGAAGGTTGGGTTGTGGCGGCTCCGTCGACAAAAGCCGGCAAAGTAGTAGCTTTGCCGGGAGCCGGAATATCCCTATGGTAGAAAAAAGTGGTTGGCCATTGATTGACCGAGTCACTGGCAGAAATTTTGGGATATGCCCGGTCTCGTCTAAGAGAAAAACTAATAGTGTCGGTGATGTAAGGAACACGGCGGTGATAAATTCCTCCGGACATGAAAGTAAAACCCGGAAGAAGCAAACTTCGGCCTAATGCGAGAAAGCCCTCACAAAGCGCAGCATATGCGCTCATTTCTAGAAGAGAATTGGGAGGACGATTGTGGAGTTAAACTCCATAGTGATCTATCACCTCGGAGAAGAATTCCGAGGAAGGAAAGGACAAACCTCGGTCTAGATGAGTACCGAAGTGAACTCGCTCTCCCTCGTGTGGGTTGGGGACGGTTTCGCCGGAGCCGCTCTGCCGATCGCCGGTGGCGGCCCCTCCTTCTCCACATTCTTGAGGCCTGCCTCATCGAGGCCTTGAGGGTCAAGATTCCCTGTGCTTTCCTTCTCCTGCGGCTTCGCCTTCATACGCCGCGCTGCCGCCAAACGGAGGAAGAAGATGAAAAGCCATTTTCTCCGGTGAGAAAGTGACCTTAAAGGCGCGCTGGGAGTTTTCTATGGGGGAAGACGAGGAGGCTCTGTGCGTGCAGGAGGATTAGGAAGAAAGGAGGCGGCAAGGAGAGGTGGAAAGGAGAAGAGGAAATCTAAACCCCTTATATCCACCTACTGCGCCAAGATTAGGTACTGGCCTTCTGGCAATCGCCATGCGTGTGGAAAAGAGCTGGGAAGGACCCTTACGATGATTGCGTCGCCTCGATCTCCACGCGCATTGAAAGCGGCGCCTCGGTTCCCGGACCGTGGACCCTGTGATCGTCTTGTGAGCACTGTCGGATGGCGTGACTTGACCATGCTTGTGTCGGTGGCGTTAGAGACCAAGTTAGGCTTAGTTTGAAAACAAGCTGGAAAATCAAGGTTACCATGAAAGGTCCGACTTATTTTTTAAGACCCGGATCGTATCTTTTGTTGTGAAGTTTCAGGAACCCTTCAAGATTCTGCAAGCCAAAGATCAAGCTAGACGATGATAAATCTGACTTTGGATCTTGGAGGCCTCCGGGGGCTGCTATTGGGGATATACTTTCCGGGTATCCTCATAGTTCCTCACTGACCAGGGTGGCCCACTTCGGTTTGAGTATTGCTTCACGGGCGGCCTAGTCAGGGAGAAAGCGAGTCAATCCGGCTCTGGAAGGCGAAGACTTACCGACTTAGGCCATGATGTTACTTGTAGTTCAAGATGTACTCTGTAACAGACTCTTAGTCGTAGCCGGATAGATCTCTTCTGTAAACCCTAGGCCGGATATCTATATAAGCCGTCCTAGGGAGAGCCTTTAGGGCATAACCTCAATAGTCTACAATCTCAACTCGCACAGGCGAAACCCTTGTAACACATATTCCGGCTCTGCCGTATTACTGGATTGCTAGCAGGAGTAGGATCCGTCCAAAGCCGGCGGATTCGAACCTGGGTAATCTTGTGTGCTCACCGTCCCGGAATACCGTACGTCTCACCCCCCCCCCCTCTCTTCCGCACGCCTCGAGGACCCCCTCATGGCGTACTTGTCATCAATCCGACGACAGCACACCTTGTAGATCATGTGTGGACCAAGCAAAGATATCCCAATTCTCACGGAGGAAGTTGATGAGCTCGCTTTCCTATTTGCTGCTTAACCCAGCACCAATGGTTATGGTGTGCTCTGGGAACTGATCATCAATTGGTACTTTCTTTGTATCCTTTGTTGCTTGAAATGACACACTTCCATGCGGGTTGGCCAGGGCCGGCATATGTTGTTGCACGGACTGAGTCAATGCCGCCACTTCCATGATTCTCCTTTTCTCCTGAGCTATCACAAGTGACTCGGCTAAGTTGGATCCGGCAGAAGCGCACTCGATCGAACGTCTGAAGTCCCCTGATATGGTTATCACTCCCCCTAGTCCAGGTAATTTCATCTTTAGGTAACTGATGTGAGTACTTGCCATGAACTTGTTCGATGGTCTACCGAAACAGCAGCGTGATATCGCTCTCAAATTCACCGCTTGAACTCCAAATTTTCAGTCCGGCAGTTATCCCTTGTTCCGAACAGCACATCAACCCGGACCTTACCAATTGGCTCACAGGAGATGCCAGGCACAATGCCATGAAAAGTGGTCCTCGTAGCTTGAAGCATATTCTACGATATCCCCAACTTATGCATGGTATCCTTGTACATGATGTTAATGCTCGCCATTATCAATCAGCACCTTGGAAAACCTCACATTAAGATTGACCGATGAGCGTCGGATCGAGGACGATGTGTAGGTCCTGGGCTAGCATGAGCTTGGTGATCCGATACTCCGTAATCTCCTGATCCGACCAAGGCATATACCTCACTATTGTCGGCATCACTGCATTTACCTCCATATGCCGGCGCTGCAAGCTTTTCCGGTCAGTTCCTTCCATGGTAAATACACAGTAGCTTTGATGATGCTTCATGTACTCATTACCATGGTATCCTTGATCTTGTTGCTATTGGTTATTCACTGATGTACATCCCTTCTTTCCTGATTTTCATATCTCGGCGGTGGAGGCAACATAAAATTTGTTGTTGGTTCCCCTAGTGAGCAATGGCTACCAAGGTGCCGTTCAGGGTGCTGAGCATTCCTCGAACTATCCTGTTCTAGCTTCCTCATCCACTCACACTATCGGGTTGTATGATTTCGCTGGGCTATTTGGACTTGGCATTTGAAACTTGCAAGGTTGGTCCAGCATAGACTCAAACGTATACCTCGGACAATATTTTCGCTCCTGCCATTGCTTCTTCTCCTCCAGGGTCCAGGGCTTCTTGCCCTCACCTTTGGCTGCCATTGTTGGCCTCTAGTTTGTTGTTGGTTGGCTCGGCATTGGGGCTGATCTCGGTCTACCGCTACCACTTGCTCTGAGTTATATCTGTAATCGGACGCTCGTCTCTTCTTTTCCTTGAAATCGTTTCTTCTCGATGACCTAGAACCATCTAGGTTGTAGTATTCCTCATGCCTCGCTTGACATTGGCAGGGGTTGAGTTGGGTCTCCCAAAGCATATGAATCTGCGATGCGGATCGCCTCGGTAAAGTGGTTGGCATATCTCGTTGCAGCCTTTGCCACAACATACTTCCATATCTACAGCCTTGGGTGAACCACGCAATTGCTTGTGATTCAATTACCCCCTCGCATGAGTTACACACATTGCACCACCAAGTCAGGAAATCTCGGTCTGGCTCATTCGGTCTCTGCAGGCATAATGCGAGTGCGTGGCTGTTGGGCCTCTTGTAAGTGCTTGAGAAGTTGCTAACGAATAAATCCTCGAAGTCCAGCCAGCAGTTAACACTTCCTGGTGGCAAGTTGTTCAGCCAAACCCTCGCAGGTCCCTCTAACATTTGAGGGACATACCTCACTGCCCATCTCAAATTTCCGATGCAATCTTATTCTGTTGCATAATCAATAAGCCAATCTTCGATGGTGCTACCATCGTGAGTTCTTGTTCCTCTAGCCAATTGAAAGTTCGGTACTAGCGGTTCCCTCGATCAAGGGCCCAAAGCACGCCGGACCAGGAGGACTCTATACTTCGATCAGTTCCGACCTATAAATCTTGTCCAGCTTCAGCCTTGCATCATCTGGCTGTAAGTTTCTGCTTCCCAGTCTTGACCCAATTACATGGTGTTCTGGTCTCGGGTATCCGTCGTTAACCATCACCGAATAACCATCATTGTATCTTTCCTGATCCGGACGAGCATTTTCTTGTTGTCTTTGCTTGACCTGCGCTTCTTTCTGCTTGAGGTGTGTGTTGTTATTCTTTGCGAGGTATGTTTTGTCTAGTTCCCGCCGGATCACGCTGTACGGCATTGCCGTTGGCAGCATTCCTTTGACCGGCATTGCCTTGGTCGTGGTTACCTCGGCCAGCTTCACCTCGGTTGGTACTATGGTGATCTTCATCAACACCTTTGCTTGACCTTTTCCAGCTCTCAGTGGGTCGTAGGGGACCATCTGTTTGTCTCTTCTCCCAGAGTTTACCACTTCTTCTCTCTTGGGGTTATGACCCGGAGATGATACGGCTCCGGCGGACTTTGCCGGGTTATTTCTAGCTGAATGAACCACGTGTGACGCTCCTGGTGGTGTTGGGTTTGCCTTGTTCATTTCCTCATTTGCTATGGCGACCCTCAGCAAGTGGTTCACCCTTTCCTGTTGCCTTTCCCGGGCCTCTCCGGTTAGACCCTCTAACTCGGATGCAGCAGCGTTTGCCGCCCTGAGGTTCTTTGTCGGGTACTATACCTTTCCAGCCCTCCTGTTACGATCGTGGTCGTCTGATCTGGCCTAGGTTCGTACTCCTTGTCAATTTCAGTAATCAGGTTTGTACCTCTGATTTTCACCCCATCTATGCGGTTTGCCTTTGCATATTCCCTCAAAGTGATGTTCAGGGACTGCCGTAACTCCGCTACCTTCTTCATGCCAGCTAACATTTTCTGCCTAGTTTCCTCCAACTCATCTTGCGCCTGAGCCGGGTCTACCACAGGAGCTATTGGCGTCGCTAGGCTATCTATCGATTGCTGGAGTACATTCTCTGGCCTCTCTAGTGGAGGAAACCTAGATCTTGCCTGTTTTGGCGTGACTTCCGGGTCTGGCGCCAGGTCATTGCCTGCGCCCGCATCCGGCTGACCATCATGACCTCAGCGCTGGCGGGCAAGTGATACACACCGCGAGCTGCTTGGCAGGTGATTCGCCTCCCTCGGCGATGTGTCGCGGATGAATCTTGAGGACTTCGTCCACATCGGCGTAGATCTTGTGCGGCGTAAGCTTGATGAAGAGGCCATTGCGTGGAGGAGGACGCCTGCCGAAGCTCCCTGTGTTGTCGCTGACGTAGTCCAGCGCTCCAAAGCGCTGAACCGGGCCGGAAACGATGCGCTCGCCGGTGTTGGAGATGCTTTCTGTCCGGATTTTCACCCCTGCTAGCACCGCTAGCCCCACGGTGGGTGCTAACTGTCGTGGTGGTGGCACGGCAGATGTCATGGATAGGCTAAAGATGGGCCAATAAGCGCTAGGGAAATCCAGGGAGGAAAGCGTGGTGATTCACGCCGGATGTTGTTGTATTTCCTATATCAATGGTGGTCACAAGTGCTCCTCGAGCTGCTCGTGAGAAGGAGATTATGTCTCTTACCCCCCCCCCCCACACACACACACACAATCTAGCTCTAGAGTTCTACCTTAGACAGAGAAAATGATCGATCTTTCCCTCTCTACGGAGGCCCCGGTACTCCTTATATAGGGGAGCCCGAGTTACAAAGTTAGAGCACTCGTGGCAGTATATTCCCTGAATATGCTCCTTGGTTAAAGTTATATGCTTCTTTATTCTCTTTAACGATTCGTCCGGACTATGGATGTAACTCATCGCATAATCCTTGCCTTTAAGCGTCACGGACACGGGCAACGTCGGTAAACCGGCCGCTTCATCTTAGGTCTCCACCTTGCTGGTCATTCCCTCTGCTTTGCTTCACTCACGCTACAGCTAGCAAAAGTCACCTTTTGACCAGCGGAAGATTCCTTCCTTCTCTTGGAAGCCAAGTGGTAGTCCGGCTAGCACATGGCTAACCCGGCTACGAGGGTACCTGCGTAATAGATAGACAAATATGGCCGACATATATTTTATACCGGTCGGGTTAATGCTAGGGAGTTGCCCCACGGGCCGGGTTACACTGGCCTGCCTTGAGGTGACCCGGCATGCACTTGCTTTGACCGTGCCGTACCTCGGCTAACTCGGCCTATATACCCCGGCATGACCCTACCCGGGGGTATCCCCCAACAAAGTCACAAGTGATCGAGTTATGGTGGTAACCTGGTCTAGAGAAGAAGAAAAGTTTTGTTCATTCTATAGGTTAGCAAAATTCCGAGAGTGTGTATTGTTGGCTGTTGTCTAACAGGCTTCCTGTTTGGGTCATTTTTTTTAGGTCAAAAGAAAAACAACTTACTTGGATCATTTACTTTTTTTAGGTCAAAAGAAAAACAACTTACTTTTAGCTCAAGTTCTTTCTTTCATGTGGTTGTTGTGTTGTGATGGAACTTTATAGCTCGTTGGTTCGGGAAAGCAAAATTTATTAAAACAGTTTAATTACAGCAAAGTACCAATATGTTTTAATACTCAGAGACTAGCAGGTTGAGTTATGGTGGTAACCTGGTCTAGAGAAGAAGAAAAGTTTTGTTCATTCTATAGGTTAGCAAAATTTCGAGAGTGTATTGTTGGCTGTTGTCTAACAGGCTTCTCGTTTGGGTCATTTTCTTTTTTTAGGTCAAAAGAAAAACAACTTACTTTTAGCTCAAGTTCTTTCTTTCGGGTGGTTGTTGTGTTGTGATGGAACTTTGTAGCTCGTTGGTTCAGGAAGAAATCTCTTTTCATAAAAAAAGAAAAAATTATTAAAACTGTTTAATTACAGCAAAGTACCAATATGTTTTAATACTCAAACATTTGCTTAGGATATGTGCAAGTTGTTGGTATGATCATTTACAACCTAAGAAGATGATGGCCCAACCAAGACATAGTTTCAGAATGTCTGCCATTTATAGGCGTGCATGCTACTCTCTATGTCTCGGTTTACAGGGCTCAAAATATTTTGCATCATGATCAAGTCAATTTTTTATTGGACTTCTCTCCTCTCCAATTAGATTTTTTTCTTTTCTTTTCGAAATAGGAATTACCCCGGCCTCTGTATCGATAGATATATACGGCCACTTTATTACTTTATTGCAGTGTCGTTATAAATTATTACATCACGGGTCGCACAATGTCGTGACATGGATCAGCCAAAGAAAAATAGAAGATCGAATGGGATGTATCTATATCAAAAGGATAAGCGAAGATCAAAACGTCAATTGAATTGGTTGTATATATCCCGTGCAACCGATTCAATAAGCAACATCCAATATCCAAAGTGCATATTTGCTCCATTGGTTGTAGGTATGACCATATCTGGATCAATGTGTTGTTAATGGAATAACCTGCATAAATGAAGAAGTTTTGCATTATTAAATATATAATCATTTCGCACATTTTCATATGGCCCCAAAGTACTGACACATACACATCACAGCGAATCTGCACTTTCTCATGTAATAACCCCCCTTAGCCAATTCCCAAAAAGGTTTGTTATATTTGTTGGGGTGTAATATTGAAGGCCATATGAATAATACGCCCTTCGCAAAAAGACAATCAAAAAATAAATATTGTATTGTTTCCTCCTTATCACAAAACAACATTTCTTATTACCCTGCCAATTTCTTTTGGCTAGATTGTCCTTAGTAAGAAGAACCCGACGATGCAAGAACCACATAAAAATCTTAATTTTAAGAGGAACTTTTATTTTCCAAATATATTTGCGAAGGAATCTGGTGTGGTCATTCATTAAATCTAGATAATAAGATTTAACCGTGAATTCCCTTGAGTTCGTTAGCTTCCAAATGAAGTCGTCAGGCTGATCCGTTAATTGGACATTCATGAGGCGCCCGACTAGATGTAGCCACCTTGTCCATTTATTACCGGTTAATGACCGTCTAAAACCGATATTCAATGTGTAGTAGACAAGACATCGGCAACGGAGGCTTGTTGGTTGAAACAATGTTGTAGAGAGAAGGGTATTGTTGGGATAAAGGCTCTCTTCCCAACCACGGGTCCTCCCAAAAACGAGTGTTCTCTCCATTCCTTATTTTAAAGAGACACCGCTGAAAGAAATCATCTTTAATTTTCATAAGTCCCTTCCAAAAAGGTGAGTCATTCGGTTTTACCTTTACTTGTGGCAAGATTTGGAGTGCAAATACTTATTGAACCAATTCATACCAAACACCCTCCCGAATAAGAGCTTGAGCAGCCATTTACTTAATAAACATTTGTTTTGAGTTCGGCACTTCCACTCCAGCCCCCTTGATCCTTAGGTCTCTGATTATGTTCCATTTGGTTAGCCTATATTTTTTTTATGCCCATCGCTTTGCCAAAAGAATGCGGATATGAAAAAATCTAGTCTTTTTGTACCCTATAGGTACTTCAAAGAAAGATAGCATAAATATTGGTAGGCTGGTTAAAAGCAATTGATCAAAACTAGCCGATCACCATAGAATAAAACTTGCCTATCCATAGAAAGCTTTTTTCAAAAGCGATCTTCTCTTGGTTTCCTCCCCATTCCTTAATTTACGATAATTAATTGGGATACACAAATACTTGAAAGGGAAAGATCAGGATTCACAACCAAAAGGTTCCTATATTGGCCTCCACCTCTTTGGCTCGACCAAAGCAGAATAACTTGCTTTTATGAAAGTTTATTTGAGACGGATAGTTGCTCAAAGATACATAGGATTAGTTTCATGTTTAATGCCTTTTGCATATCATGTTCCATAAATAGAATTGTATCATCAGTCTTTGAAGTATGGACACCCGTCAACTAGATGAGGTATTAGACCAGCAACTTGTCCATCCTCCTTGGCTCTAGCTATCAAAATAGCTAACATATCATAACAATATTAAAAGAATGGGTGAAAGTGGATCGCCTTGCCATAAACCTTTTAGTTTGAAAATAATGACCTATATCATCATTAAACCTAATCCCAACACTCGTGACTCACAAAATCTTGTATCCATCTACACCATGTTGGATAGAAACCCTTCATTCTTAGCACTTGTTGTAAAAATGGCCATTGAACCTTGTCATATGCTTTTCAAAGTCTATTTTGAGTAGCACACCATCAAGTTTCTTTCTATGGGTTAAGTGAATTGTTTCATGTAAAATTAGAACACCCTCAAGAATATGTCGTCCCGTCATAAAGGCCGTTTGGGTGGGTTGAATCACCTTATGTGCAACCTCATTACCGATTAGTTCCTACTTTGGTAAAGATTTTGAAACTAACATTTAGCGAGGCAAATGGGGCGATATTGTTGAATTTGAATGGCATTTTCTTTTTGGGAAGTAATATTATTGTACCATAGTTTAAATGGAATAATGGTAGCTCCCTCGTTGAAATGCAGCAAACATATTCATAATGTCTACTTTCAATATTTCCCAAAAATCTTTGGAACCCATCAAGTCCAGTGCTTTGTTTTCTCCATTTGCATAATAGCGTGTACCTCCTTTTCTACAAAATCAGCGGTAAGAATATCGTTTTCTTCACGAGAAATTTGAGGAATATCATCGATTTGATTTTCTATCGGTGAAATTATTTGTGGCCTCTTCCCAAAAAGTTTCTTATAGAACTTCGGTGATATATGTTTTGAGATTTTCTTGTCCCAAAATAGTACCTTCATTTTGTTAGTTGAAAAATTCTTTTACGCCTATGCTTTTCATTAGCTATTAAATGGAAATACTTTGGGTTGTTACCCCTTCTGGACATGTTTAACTTTTGCTCGTTAAGCCCATTTAGATTCTTCATCTCTTACGGCGGCGCTAATTTTCATTCGCTTCTCATCTCCCTCTCTCTGATTGGTTAAAGGAGTAGTTTACGCCTTCACATCTAAGGATTCTATAACAAGTAATAACCGCTCTTTTCTTTCTTATATACACTACTCATATTTAGAGCCCAACCTCTTAAAAAATTACGGTGGCGTATCTTATTTTGCCAAACCTCCAGCAGGTTATTTCCTCTAGTTATCACTGTCCACTCTTTGCGACTAGTTGGAAAAATCCATCTTCCAGTAACAAGCTAGTTCAAAAGAAAATTGTGATTTGTTCCCCACAGTGAGCTTGTTCACGGAATCGAGAAGCGGCGTATGATCGAGCCAACTCGAGTCAAAGCCTGACACTAACTAGAGAATTTTTGTTCCCAAGATACACTAGCCAAGACTCTATCTAGCTTTTCATATGTTGGGGTTTCTTTTCTATTAGCCGGTGAATTGCCTTCTGATAAAGCTATCTCTCTCGGATCAAGACTCTCAATAATAGCATTAAATATGAAGGGCCATCTAGTATCAAATTTATCGTTATTTTTCTCCTTTTGTCTATGCAAAATGTTAAAATCTCCCCTACTAACAAGGCGGTGGATCATTCTCACAAATGCGTACTAACTTCTAAAACTACCCTTTTGTGCATCTTGGGCTGCCCATAAGCAGCCACCGAGACCACTCAAAACTATCGCTTTTTGAGGTCGGGTGAAACTTTACACACATATCTCCGTAGTTCGTTATTAACTTTCAGGGTTTGGGCATTGAATCGACGAATTCCACGATCTCTCCTTGAGGTGGCAAGCAGTACCAAATAAAATCAACCCGGACAAGTTTTTCAAAAAGGCGGAGAAGTTGTCTCGGCCGGTTTCTAAGATGGCAAAGAAATCAAGTTTATTTTCTCGATATTTTCATGAACTACCGCATGCTGCGGTATCCACAAGCCCCACTATTCCAAAAACTTCCTTTTAGTGACATTAAAATTACTTATTAATTCAAGCACTGCGTACACGACACTTGTGTTTTCTTTATTTTTAGCCCTTTTAAAAGAAGCAATGGGAATATTTATATCCTTATGATCCAAGGGTCTTCATACCCTTCTTCTATCGGATCAACGAAAGTTCTTTTGCTTGTTCTAGAGCCATACTATTTAAAGATTCATCCTTGCTTCACTTTATCTTCATTTTTCAGCATTATTAAAGTTACATGCAAGTCAATATCCTTAATTGGTGAACCGATGCAACAACAGCTAGGAGGCGCTCCCAATAAAACACCTAGCTGAGGCGCCCTATCAATAATCACCTCATTTGAAAAAGATGCAATGGAATATTTTGATGTAATTTTAGTACACAATGGGTGAGCGTGATCACGATTCAGCCAACTTCTTAGCTCTGTTCATTTGGGTATCTTCAGCATTATATTGTGCCCGTGCCGCTTAAACGAGCGTATCCTTGGCCTCGCCATAGGGATTCCACCGTCTGTGATGACCTCCTTCTGAGTAATGCCCTCAAGGAACACTCCTATTCCTCGTGGGGATGCGGATGAGAGATATTGCACACTCCCTCCTAGAGTGTCACGGTGCAGCCTGGGACCGAGGTGAGGAGGGCAAACTATATGCCATCGTAGGCATCGGCGGCGTGAACCCAAAGGAGAAGCGGTAGGCGAAACTGAACTTCTGAAGATCGTGGCTCGGTGATTGTTGCTCAAGAGGCGCAACAGACTTCTCTACGAGGTAAGAGAAAAGCCTGCAGCATCGATATCCTCATCCTGCTTGCGGAGAGCACTGCGCTGCATTAGACTCCGCCATATCTGTTGCAAGCGGCACATCATGATTTGTACGTAATCAGCTTGCGTATCGATACAATCAGTCTTTTCTTGGCGGAAGCATGGTGGTCTTGAGCTAGCAAGTGGTGACGAGGCTATCCTCTTCGATCCTCAACTCGATCGCCCCATAGTCTGCGAGGTTTGGCGTCAACAATTTTCCATCCGGCGGGTATGGATGGGAGGCGTGTGAAAGGCTCCAAAGCGCAATGTAATTGCTTGCTTTCCAATCAGATTTGTGTTGCCATTATGTGGAATCTGATTAGCGGAAGAGTCATTGCCCTCTTGTGGTTTAGAACCATCAGGCACGTGTTTTTCTTTGTCTTCTTTGTGCTGCTTGTCATCTTCATCAGCCGGAACTTCATGCATGATAGTATCACCAGAAAAAGTACCATTAGCCCCCTCGACCTCAAAAGTAATACCATGGCCTTCTCCTTCATACATGTGATCTGTACCGCTTGGAATGTAATCGACGCTAGTACATTCCACCAACATTCTTACCACCCATGAGCACAGTGTAAACCATATCAATCTCTTTGGCTCTTCAATCAATGAACCGATAGCAAGCAGTGCTAGATAGTCACAACGAAGCTTATATGGACATCCAGAGACGAACCCAAGCCTCTTCAAGCCTATACTTGTCAACAGGTGTTGAAGACCATTCCTGAAACTTTAATACTATGTTTGTGTTCTCAAGGGGAACCCTTGAAATCTTCCGCAGTCGAGTAAGATCAGCCTTGGTTGGAAAGATGGTACGAAACGAGTTCTCACCGGCTGGTGTAAGAACCCACTGATGTCTCCCTGGAATGATCCAACCTAGCTCCTTGACAACTTCTTGAGCCGTCAGCGTTCCACCTTGTACTGTGATTCTTCCCACCTTTCCCTTTGTCATGTTTGAATTTAATTTCATCGAAGCGGGGATATCATAAAACATCAACTTCGCTCGACCACGGACCATAAGCAGCATTTGTGGGCTTGGGCATCTTGTGAAGATGACACTCTTCGCATCATGTGTGGACTTTTCACAATAAATACACAAGATTGCGGTGCACTCATCATATGTGCCCATGCAACTCACATCTATAACATAAGGGTCCATCAGTTGTTTGCATTCTTGAAGCGAGCATCCGGGCAATAGCATCCGCCACCGAGGAAGTTGTATCGGCTGCACTTGAGCATATTAGGCTGCTGGATCGTAGTACCAACCGTTTCGAAGGACCGCTTTGCTCCTCGGTGGAGGAGCCTCAATCGGATGGCGATTTGGCCTACCGGAGAGGCGAAAGTTGCCCACGGTACCGCTGCTTGCCGCCATTGTTCTGTTTGCATAGGCGAAGTACGTATTGATGGCGATATCTAAAATCGCCCTGATCACGGCCCCTGATTATAGCCAGCGGCCCTCCGACCATCATCTTTGGCCCTCATCAAAAGATCCAAAGGCACCTCAAAGCCCTCATTATTAAAGCTATATTGATCTTGTCTCCATATCGAGTTATTCCCAAAACCTTGATTCGATCTAGATCCGAATTCAAACACAGGATTATTTTCACGGGCGGCTGCGGATTATAGCCACAGGAACCACGGCCACGAATTACCTCGCCATGCCCCCGCCATCTGCTGGTCCTTGTGCGAAAAGCGCTGGTCGTTAGTTCTGCGCCTCATTTGCGGTGGTTGCCGTTGTGAGGCCTCCCGTCTGGTGAAGCTTGATCTTCATGAGCGCCATCGGAGAAACCCTAGCGATGGCGCTAAGTTGAACGGCGGCGGGATTGATTTTAGCGAATCTGAGAAACGCATAGCGGAGCCCTCGTGTACATGCATCCGCAGGAGCAGGCGCGGATGGTCCTTGTGACCAACATC
Source organism: Avena insularis (assembly GCA_023614405.1). NCBI lineage: Eukaryota > Viridiplantae > Streptophyta > Magnoliopsida > Poales > Poaceae > Avena > Avena insularis. Next base: position 22,390,824 of record CM042692.1, read on the forward strand.
TTTGGGCCACATCGTGTCGTTCGGACTTTGGGCCTTATGCACGTCGTGCAGAATTTTCAAATCGCTTGATCGAGATCTACCGCTACGGAGATCTGGCGATCGGAGGAAATCGAGCGTCGCCGACGACTATGCCACGACGTCCCGGATCTCGACGAAGCCTTTGCTCGTCGGACTATCCTCATGTTGTTACAGCGTTGCACACGGATCCACTCATTAGCATCAAAGTGATCCAACAAAAAGGTCGTCGGTGCTATCACCGGAATCTTAATCGATCTGTCCTCAAACGATCGACGTTGATCTGAGGTCGGGACTTACCTCGAATAATGAAGGCATCAACTCCAAGGCTGCAGATCTTTGGCATCTTCTTTCTCCATTCTCTTGACCTCTGCATGAGGCGAGGTCTCGAAGGCAGCCTTGACCACCGAAGCGTAGCAAGGTTGACAAGGAGATGGGGGCGGTGAGATCTCTCTCTCGCTATCCGATGGAGAGAGGGCCCAAAACCAGCCACCGGCAAAGGCTGTGGCGGCGTCCTGCTCATCTCCTGATGTTGTCATCTAATTAGATGCCAACATTAACTCCATCTGTTTAACACTGCACACATACAACCAATCAGGGGTGCAAACTGGTTTTGTTTTCCACCCACCCTCATGCATGGATATAATTAATGAGGGACTACTACTCTTAATTAAATGCATGCAGGCATTAGAGGAAGGTATTATGGGACAAATATTTTTCAGATTAGACCCAGTAAAACAAGACGGATGGAGTAATTGTATACGGTGTGGTGTTGTGTTTTTCAAAAAAAAAAAGGGGTGGCCCTGGACCTCTGAATCAGACGATGCACACATACAACTTTATTACAAGTTCACAATATTTTTTTCAAAAACATCATAAATATAAAACTAGTTATAGCTCATGCATACATAGCTTATTGCTCGACTGAACAAAATGTGGAGCTACGGTCTTCAAGAGCTTGCACATAGAATCTACAGTATCCAGCATCTCCATGTGTTGCAGTAAGCACCAAGAACAGATCCCATGGATAGCCAGCGAAAGGAAATAAACACTTTGATTATTAAAACAGTTTAATTACAGCAATTCCACTAACTCAATATCTACGACAGCTATGTCCAAACATACTGGAAATACTACTAGGTTGTTAACTCTTTACCACATCAGTTCCAAGTTCTGAAATTCGCTTATTATGTTTATCTTATTCATATCAGCACAGTGGCATGCTTATAATCCTAATAATAAAGTAGCTAATTGGTGATCAACGTGATTCAGACCCTCAATGGGGATCCTATTCTGTTAAAAATAGCAACCAAGGTAGCTCTTTAACTGTAGCCTACTCATTCATATATTGAACATAGAGAGCAACTGAGCAAGGCAGTCAAAATGCAGATAAAAAAACTTAAATTCCTACCACAAAATCAACCGTTCCATAAGAATCAGCTCGAATCGTCTTTCAGCTCCAACAAAACAGTAGCTAATAGGTAAAGAAACATAACAGAGTTACATACAGTCCAGTGTATTTGAGGACAAGGAGAAAGGCCCGTCCAGTGCTAGACTAGTACAGTTCTTGCTACCACTAAACTCTTTCAATCTTGTTAGGTCCCAGACAATGGCATCCGACACCCAAAGCATCAACCCATGAAGTTCCCCATCGCATGATTATGATGGAATGTTCGCTTCCGGATCAGGCATCGATGAAGTGGATGTCGAAGGTGGTTTGGTGGATCTGCCACACATTCAAGGACGCATACTCCTCCAGGCATTCCTTCAGCTGAGCCTCACTATAACCCTGTTTTTAGAAACATAAGAGCAGGAGAGAATTTCTTTTAGCAATCAGGGTCCAGCACAGGTGATACCAGTTAATGTAGGTCGAGATTGTGTACCTTTCTGGAGATCAGGTTAAGAGCATGAGCGAATTTCACATCCATGCTGCTCGTCCTGGCTGCTTCATCTCTCAGGATGGAGTAAATGTCTGAGATCGCATCAAGGCCAGACCGCTGGCGGTCATCAGAGTAGAGAGAGTACTTTGACATCTGCATCAGTCGTAGTGCTTCATCGACATCGCTCTGGGCAACAGTTTCTGAAAATCGAAGTCTTGCCAAGGCCTGAAACAAGAATCATGTTAGAAAAATAGAACATGCCATAACCTGGTGTTTGCAGCACACAAAGGCATGGTTTTAAGTTCACTTACAATTGAAATCTGGACGATGCTCAGAAGTGTCCTGATGGTTTGTGTAAGAATGTGGTGCGTTTGATTTGGCTTCCTCTTGGCGGATGCTTGAATAGGCAGTTGCAATGTATTCCTCAAGATCTCGAGGAACAGAGGGTGACTCTTCTTGCAGCAGATATGTATGCTCTGTAATCAGATCAATATTATTAAATCATGAACTAAAAGGCAAAGATACTGAACAATAAACAATGCTTTATTTTAGCTTGTTAGATTTAATTTCCAAAACTATACTACATAGATTAAAACATTCAGGAAGGTAAAGCTTCCTGTAACTAAGGTGTATTTTTCTGGATCAGCACATTTCAAGTGACACAGCTCTAGGAAGACTATACTTGCCTAAGAACAGATGGTTCAAGTGCCGTGAACCCAAGTGCCGGTGATTCAAGATTTTGATGTACATAAACAACATGTCTTGCCATTTCAAGATCATTTTCCATATCCGCACGATCCAGGATCAACCAAAGGAGATCAAAACGTGAAAGAAGTGCTGGAGGAAGATTAATGTTCTCAGCTGGAGTCCTCCTCATATCATATCTTCCCCTGAATAGTTGAAAACAACTGCCTTAGTTAAAATCAACATACTTCTCCAAGCCAATTTCTAGAGATGATAATGTTCAGATAACCTCTTACCATGCTGGATTTGCAGCAGCCAGAACTGCAGTTCTTGCATTCAGAGAGGTGGTGATGCCAGCCTTGGCAATACTAACAGTTTGCTGCTCCATCACCTCATGAATGGCTGTCCGGTCAGACTCTTCCATCTTGTCAAACTCATCTATTGCACAAATACCCATATCTGCCAGTACCTGAAACACAAGAGTGATTGTGAGGATAACTATTGGAAAATTACATAATGACTATGCACCAAATAAAGTGTTTGACTGCTAGCAGTTTTAGTGTTAAGAAGCAATTCAGGCGAGGTTGGAGGGAGTCATTCACTGCTAAGAAACTTCTATGAGCAGAAACTTTGAACACCTCAAGTCAGGACATAAAACAGACAACTTGCTTTCAGCTGACTGACAACTAAAATAAAAAGAGTACAAACAACATCATCATAAGGTCTAAAGCTTACCAGTGCCCCTCCCTCAAGGACAAATTCATTTGTAATTGGATCTTTCTGGACAGCAGCAGTAAGACCAACACCACTGCTCCCTTTTCCTGTGGTATACACTCCTCTTGGAGCAACATTGATAATATGCTTTAGAAGTTGACTCTTTGCAACACCAGGATCTCCCATCAGGCAGATGTGCAGGTCTCCTCTGATCTGTAAGTACACATAGTTAGTTTTGAACATGCAAGCATACAGATAAAGCAAAATTTATTGGTAAATGCACGTTATTACAACTGCCAACAGGATGCATACCTTCATGCCATCTGCAAGCTTTCGATGAGGTGCGCCAACAAGTAGCAATAACAGTGCTTTCTTGACATCTTCATGTCCAAATATTTCAGGTGCCAGTGATTTTGATAGCTTACTGTAGATATCACCATCCTCAGCCAATTGGTCAATTTGTTCTTGTTCATCACCCTTAAGTTCATACCTGTGATTATAGCAAATTTCTAACATTAAATGGTGCAGGAGGCTAACTGAATAGGGTTCATGGCAATAGGATGAGAGGTTTTACTCTTCATATTTTTTCTTGAAATGGGTAATAGACATTGCTTCCAAGTAAGTGTCAGCAACCAATCCTGCACGCATGGCTCGGAATCCATGATATGGCATGGGGAGGAAAACTCCTGACATTTCAACCACGTCTCCAGGTGCTACCTAATAATGACACATTTAGTACTTACTAAAGATTGTGGGATTTGAAAAAGTAGTAGCAGGAGAGATTTCAGTAATAACTATAAGTTGCCAGAGATGCAGTGACATAGAAACAAAATCCAGTGAAATGAACATTGAACTGATCAAGAAAATGATTATCATGGCCTTAAGAAAAAGAACAGAACAGCTTAAAGCAAGAGAAAATTTGTGACTTGCTTTACCTTTCTAGTCAGTTCTCCTCTAAGATGAGCAGTTAGAGAACGTGGGATGTGGCCTTTTGGCACATGTTCTGCTAGCTCTTGGAGCTTCACCTGCAAGAAAAGGTTGCAGTTTTGAGATTGAGCGAGAATCTGAAATGTGCTATAATCTGGACAGGCATTTCTCCATTGAATAGAATTGGCTTCAGAAGATTGTTGAGGGACATTATTACCTCCTGAAATTTAAGAAATTTTGATGCTCGCAGTTGAAGGATTAGATTGCCCTTTGCTTTGTTCAGCTTGCATCGTTGAGATGGGCATTCAAAGAGAGGCATAAAGACTCTAGCAGTCACTTCCTGACAGATTCACCAAAATAGCAATTTGAATTAGCATTCTAACCATTTTCCTCTAGGAGCCCTCTACAAATAAACACTGATCCAAAAGAGTATTTGAATGAACATTCTAGGTAGTTGCCAGTACTAACATACTCCTACACTGAGATACTACATTTCATTATAACTACTTCAAGCAATACTATCCAACAAGGGTTTGACATATACACATATCATAAATGACAACCTAAAACGAGATGAAGTACCTGGTATATCTCGAACCCACATTCTTCACATGTATAAACGGCCACCTGCATCAAGGGCTTCACATCTGAGCAGCAGTGACAATTCAGATATTTTCACAAGCTGCCCAATGTTTGATGCCTTCACTTGCCTAAGGGTAAGTGGAGTAAGCCTTCGAGAAGGCCTTGATGTATACCTCACTGCAATGTGAAAACAATTTCATTAGACAGGAAATTACTGGATAGCACACTAAACAAAAGTTTAGACACTTGTCCCGATGGTGAATTACCTACATATACTACTAAATTACTAGATACCTGCATATATCTATGAGATCACCATGTCTTTGCAAGAATTCATTATGGCAATGTTCAAAGCACATTTAAAAATGTTTAACATATACCAATAGGCATGCAAGAAGAAACTGTTTCTGGACATGTTTGGACTATTTGCAGTCAGCACAAATATTATTAGTACCATGTTCTGAAACCAGATACATCTAATTCACAAAGTATATCCCCGCACCTCTCAGGGCATCTCCCAAATACACCATATGTCATCAAAGTGGTTCAAATTCTGTGATATCAGCAAATAATGTGCTAGGCCAACTTCACACCATGGCCACTATCCCAATTAAGGAGAATTGACTGAAACCTAGTTGCATCATAAACTTTTAGGGGCGGTATACTGATACTCACAAGAAGCGTTTGATTTCCGGCGGCATCCTCTGTAGAGGGTCCGTGCCGTCAGCACCTCCATCAGCCCCTTCGTCCACGCGCTGGGTCATCAAGATGTCTCTGTCCTCGTCGACAGCGAACGCCTCAGTGGGGTCTGGCATGAGCTCGTCCACGGCCTCCGCGAATATGCCGATGTAGCGCTTGGTGTTCTCGGTGACCCTCTGCAGGAACTCCTCGTCCACATCCTTGTACTGCTCATGCAACAAACCCAGAATCAGACATTGCACGCGCAGGCATATATATACCTCAGAAAGAAATAGATCTCGTCGAGGTGGAGAATTCGTACATGGAACAGGTCGTCCAACTCGATCTGGACCGCGCGGATCTTCCGGTTCGCGATGTCTTGCTGGAATTGGAGGGAGCAAAGGAGCAACAGTTCGATTAACAACAAATCGCTGTGAAATAACAACAACGAAAATCCCAGATCTTCCAGGGCTTGGAGCACGAGGTGAGAGATCGTTACCAGGATGTTCTGGTATTTGGGCTCGCCGTGCAGGCCAGCGAAGTTAGTGAGAAGTCCTTGGCGAGCGCTGCAGGGAGAAAACAACACCAGGAACAAACGCGAGCCGTGAGAACTCGTTCTAGAAGCTTCCAAGAACGCGAGAGAGGGTTCCAGAATCTTATGGTCTGGAGCGGCGTGGGATAACGTACCTCTTTCGCCGGCGTAGTCGACGGTCTTCGCCCCGGGGGCCATGGCGGCGGCGGCGGCGGGCGGGTGGGCGGGACAGAGACGCGGGCGGGGCGAGGGAAGGAAATGGGCAGGGTTTGGACGGAATGGCGGGAAGAGGGGGATAAGAGGAGGGGGTTTGGCGGGAACAGCGAGGGGCAGCGTGGCGGGAAAGCTTAAGTGGGTCTAAGTGGGCCGAATTAGGTGGGCCTGGATTTAGGGTGTCGGCTTGCAAGTGTGGTTAGCATGGGTCGAGCAAACCGCCAGCCCGTTAGTTGGGTATTTCTTTCGGCTTATTTCTAGGTTGTGATTCTCTTCTTCTTCTTCTTTTCTACACGAAACAGTAGAATTCCAACTGCATGTCTTTGTATTTTTTAAGAGTTCTATATGCAAAAAAAAAGGACTGGAAGTGTCCACGTGGTGATTATGTTTCTTTCTTCTTACAAGAGCATTTTTTCCTTCAACAATATTTACATGGAATTTTTCTCGAAGAAACATTCCTGGCTGAAGCATTTACATACATGTAACATGCAAATGTTTTTTTTAGAAGTGGTATTGTATCAACTATGAAACAAAGATTTGATTACAATCTTCCCAAGCCAATTTCGACGCGCAGGTCGGAACTGCACTTAGTAACACACCACTACTCAACTCTCTCGACTCAATGACACAAATCATGAGCAAACTTGTTGCATCTTCTATCAATCTTCACTAGAGAAACTTGGCGATCGGGAGGCTTTTTCCGTTTGAATTCTCTTGCAATTAAACACAACTCAGATCTATTAGGATTGTCCTCTTTAAAAGCCTCCAAAACAGTAAAGCAATCATTTTCAATGATCAGGTCAGCCGAGGAATTTTGCAGCGCCATTTCAAGACCATGCATATAGCTTGCGTCAACATTACATTTCACCCAGCCTTCATTTGGTTTCTTTCAGAAATGTTTATCCCTTTCACCTTCATGAACGATTTGTTTCTTGCACACTGTCATTTGATATACATGATCTTTGTCTTTCCTATCAGCAGTGTAATTTCCAGTAGCTAGACCCTGCATAGAATCTAGGCAATTTTATAAGAATCTAATGGAATTATCAACAAAGCATCACCTTTATCAAAAATCACATTAATTCGATGATGACAGGCCCTCCACCTTATAAACATCATTGTACCTCTCATTTCTTGGTTCAGGCCGTCTAACAGAACAAGCATCCAGTCTTGACTTGTGTACGCTAGTTTGATTTCAGGAGATAGATTTCAAACATCAGCCAATCCTTATCTCAAGGCCCGCGCCTTGGTACATTGCATAGTTGCGTGATAGCATGTCTCCTCCTCCCTTCCGCAAATGGAACAAGTAGGGACGACATTCAGTAATCTATGGCTTCTATTAACCTGGACAGCAAGACTATTAGTAGCAAGCTTCCAAGTAAAAATTCTTACCTTTGGCGAAACATTAGCATTACAAACGGTTTTCATAGCTTTTGTCACCATTCAGATTAGTACTTGAATTTGGTGGATTGCTGTTTTTTAAATACAATGCCAAATTATAGGCACTCCGCACTGTGAACATTCCATTCCTCAAGGTCCAAGGAAACAATGTCTTGTTTGTCATACCTTGGGAGACGAATTTTGAGTATTTCCTCAGCATCAAAAGGCATGAAGACACTTCTCGCTAAATTTCCTTCCACGTGTGATCATCCTGATTTATGAGATGAGCTACTCTTTGTAGTCTTGAATTGTTTACATTGTTTGATTTTCATACCCCCTCTCGGCACCCAATTATCTCTCCATATTCTAATCTTTTTTCCACCCTCAATGTGCCAGATGATGCCCTTTTTCAGAAGCTCAAGTCTGTGTATTATACCTTGCCACCTAGGTGACGTGTTTTGGATAGAAGCAGTATCTGTTAATTCCTCCCCGAAGGAAAATATTTTGCTTTTAGCACTTTTGCATAGAGACTATGAGGAGGCATAATTAGTCTCAAGCTTGTCTTGCTAAAAGGGCCTTATTAAAAAGGCGAAGATCTCGGAAACCCATGCCTCCCTAACATTTTCTTCTTGTAACTTTATCTCAACTCATCAAATGCATCCGTCTTCTTTCATTTTTCATCCCCCACCAGAAGTCACTAGTGAGTTTCATGATGTCATCACAGTGGCCCTCAGAGAAATTGAAAATGTTCATCGGGTAAGTAGTCATGGCCTGAATCACTAACTTTATTAGGACCTTTTTGGCACCGTTCGACGAATATTTTTCAACATAGTCAGAGAATTTATTTTTTATCTTATATTTAAGTGGCTGAAATTTCCCATCTTTCATATGTCCTTCGGGTACGGGTAAACCGAGGTACTTCTCCTCAAAACCCCACGGTTTGGATTTCCAGGATGGACGCTACCACTTGGCCATCCTCATCGGTACATTTATTGCCTAGTAACAGGGAGCATTTTCCTGGACTAATTAGCTGCCCCGTGGCCATTTCATAGTTGTTCAACACCGATTTGATTTTCCCTGATTGATCTGAATTGGCTTCAAAAAATAGGAGGTTGTCATCAGCAAAGAGAAGATGAGATATACTCGGGCTACGATGGCAAACTTTTAGTTCTTTTTATCCAACCTGCATCTATCTCTTTTTGGAGTAGCTTTGAGAGGCCATCGACCACAAATAAAAATAGATAGGGTGAAAAGGGGTCACCTTGTCTCAGACCTCGTGATGGTTTAAATTTTTTTGAAAGCACTCCATTAAAATGCATTGAATAAGTCACTGCTTTTACACAAGCCATAATCCAACTAGTCCATTGGTTTGCAAAACCCAATTTGTTCAGAATTCCTTCTAGATAGATCTAGTCCACTCTGTACGCTTTGGCTGGAGTCAAGTTTATAAGCATAAAACTTCCCTTCTGGTCAATATTGTTCTGTGAGTGAATACATTCAAAAGCAATAAGGCGTTGTCTGATTAGTCTTCCTGGTATGAAGGCACTTTGTGTAGGGGCAATGATTTCTTGCAACAAAGGTCTCAATCTATTAACTAAACACTTTGACACTATCTTGTAAATGACATTGCACAAGTTGATTGTTCTGAAATCGAGTCACACGGATTCTTCTTTTTGGTATGAGTACAATCACTGTATCATTTATTCCTTCGGGCATACTCCGAGTGCGAAAAAACTCTTTTTTACTGATGTTGTTATATCCTCTCTGAAAACTCCCCAATGTCGTTGGAAGAATCTTGCCAAAAACCATCTCTCCATGGCGCCTTGAGTGGGCCTATTTGAAATAGTGCCTTACCAATCTCCTCGTCAGATAAATCCATACACAACTTCTCACTCATGTCCTGAGTTATTTGAGGCACCACATCATCTAAAATAATATCTGGCTTTTAAAAAGGAGGTAGCCATCTCTTCCATCTCCTCTTTATCTTATGCCATGACCCCATCCATTTTTTGCAACCTTTCAAATTTGTTTTCTTTGATCTCAACTGGCCTTTTGGTGGAAGAATGTTGTGTTTTGACCGTCTTCCATTAGCCAACTTATTCTGGAGCGTTACCTCCAATAAATTTCTTCTTGCTCCAGGAGGGTGTCTAACTCTCTCTCGATACTCTTCTTTTTTTTGTTGATCATGAGCCGAGTTCCTCATATTTATCCTTCTCAATTTTCCTCTCAGTTTTTGTATCCTGTTTGAGACCGAGACCATGATTTTCTTGCTCCAAGATTGCAAACATTCCATGACACCTGACAGGTTTGAAGCTACATCACCCATATCTCTCGGTTTAACATGATTTTACCATGCCAGTTTAATCTCCTCTGCTAAAGTTTCTTCTCTCTCCTTGCAAGCTTCATATCTCTGGGAACGAACATGAGAAATCGTAGCATGGCAGTATTCTGAACCAAATTAAGCAAAATAGGACAATGGTATGATCGAAGTAGTAAGATGACTTACATAGCTTTGGGGTAAATATTTTACCAGAATGGTGACACCACCGCGATCAACGAACCTTCACATTATCTTTTCCACGCTTATTATCAAAAGTCCAAGGTGTACCATTAAACCCAAGGTCATGGAGGTCATAGTAAGAGGACTTCTCTGAAGTTCAACATTTGTTTTTCATTTTTTTAAGTGTTCACTTTTCCACATGGTTTCATTAAAATCACCCATCATAAGCCAGGGTAAGTTCATCATAGGTTTCAATTTTTTTAACATGTCGCACAAATGATGTTGCAAGTGGGTTTGAGGCTCACCATAAACAAATGTGCACCTCAATTTTATTCCTTTTTTATATCATGAACACATCAATGATATTACTATTGTAACACCCCGGGTTTTGTCGCACCTGGCGGTGCTATCCCGCTAGCTATAAAACACAAAGTTGGTGGAAAACTCTAGAATCGGACAGCACCTCCTTTGATTTTGAGGGCATCCACGACATGTATTTTAGAAATACTCAACATACGGCAACAATAGATTGTGTGCCAACTACAAGTACACAATCTACAGGTCTAAAACAGACCAACATATAGCTAGAAATTTTAATCGAGCGACCAAAGTAATAAAAGTGGCACGAAGTTAGATAGTTCAAAAGTACACTAAATCTCCAAGGTATAATTCCAGTGTATTTTATTCTAAATAATGTGTGTGATGTGACAGTGTATATAGAAGGTGTGCTACTCCCGCCCATGCATACTGCTAGTCCAAGTACCTGAAAACCAAATAAAAACCAACAACAACGAAACAAGTGCGAGTAAAAGTATACTTAGCCAAGTACCATAAGAGCCGAAAGTTTCACAAGTATTAGCAGAAATTAATTACTGAACACAAAACAGACATTTCCGTTATACTGGATACTCTCACATTTGGGGCTCTCCGGTATGGACACATCCCATGTCACTCAACCGGAGACTGAAATAGACATAGCGGACATTTCTGGCAATTGCCACGGAAATATCGACATATTTCCGAACTGAACGCTGAATCTGAAGGCTGAATATTTAACTTATATAAACTGAAAATCAAGTGGCATGGAAATAATAAAGCCGAACCAGCAGAACAACAGAAAAGACCATGGGCAGCCAAAAGTCAAGATAGCCCAACAAGCACTTGCCTTAATTCCGGCAGTCAAGGGATGAATTAATATCGCCACCAAAAATCCTCACACCTGTAGATGAAACCACTCTCAGAAATAATAGACCGCTAGGTAATGGTACTTTCAAATCCCTCTGAACTTGTCATACGTCGGTACCATCAGGAGGCACTCACATATTCTTGTTGAAATAGAGTGGTTTCGAATGTACATAATGGGCAACACTATCCAGTACTACTACGTGGGTTGTGCCTGCTCCAAGGCTTAAGAGCATGTACATATTTTCTAACTGAGATGACCACCGTATCCCTTGCTACCAGAATCAATTGGAGACACGAATAATAACTTAGGTAACCTCAAATGGTACTCAGATTTGTAAATAAAAACAAACAAGACTGTTAACCACACTAGATCAATCCGTATGCATAAACCACTGATTTCAAGACTAAAACAAAATAGCCCATGTACTACTAGTGCTAAGCACGGACAGACCTAAACGAAAAAGCTACAGGCCCGGCTAGAAGAAATCAAGGAATTCAATACAGGAGCATCACCTCTAGTGTGAGTCGTATACAGGATGGTGCTGCAAGGAATCTGGCGAGGCTCCAGCCTAGAAATCAATACTCGGATGGTAACGATGGCGATTGGCGGTCTTCAGGCGACAAGCGGACAGATTAGTGGGAGGCAGCGTTTGTGTTAGACTAACGAGGGGACACAGGGGAAAAATAGGAGTTGGTTCCTTTGGGCTGGGCTTTCATATTTATTTATCTTTTTTTTCAATTCAAATGTCATTTGGGATAACACGCTAGGAAAATATCCATAGGTCTAGATTCATTTAATTTTCTAGTCCATACAAACTCAAGAATTGACCAAACTAATCAACATTTTTTTTGATCAGCTAGACAAATCCACACCACGTACAAGGTGTAATATTTCCCCACGACTCATTGTTTAAAAAGTTTAATATGGTCAACTATCCTCTTTTTGTTGAAAAAATACTTTTTTTAAAATCAGCGGTATTACATTGTTCCCCTCTTCAACGAAATTCGCCCTCGAATTCCCCAATTTCACTTCTAGGTCGATTGAATCACCATGCTCGATCCTTTAATTAAGTTAGCACATCATTTCACTGAAATTTTAATCTGGTTTTTCTCCATATAAAGCTTGAATTGTGGACCTGGTACACTCTGAAAGAACTAGGAAACAAACATGCCATGGTTGTTCGAAACAATTGTCCTTGTCTTTTGTAAATCATGCAAACTTTGTGAAAAATGTAGATGCTATCCCGTGACCACTCATTGCTCAACATTCTTCAACTTTTGAACAAAACAAACAAAAAATAGGTAAACTATCGGAAATTCTCGTGGAGGTATGACATGTCTCATAAGATAACCTGAAAAACATCCGTCTGATGTATTCTCACCACATCACCTACGCTTGGCAATGGTTGCCATTATTAAAGGTTGAATCATACAAGTCTATGGTCCCGACTGAACATCGTCAGCACTCCACTACCTAGAGGCAAAAGGCACATATCAATTCACCAATCTGACATAACAAGAACCAATAATAAGAGTAGTGGTATGTGGGCAGTCCATCCCTTTTAAACCATTATCTTTGTATGTAGACAGGTGAATCACGTAAGCTGACCCTCAGACATCGCAAAAAGATTCCATGGGCACGAACCAAGGTTCGAGGTTTATTACCATTTGTAGTATGCAAACCTATAAAGCTAGTTTAGCGATTCTTGAACTCTCAGGACTATGTATGAAACTATGAAATATCCTAGATGTGCAAAACGGAACAGAGATCCCCCCTGGTGGATCAAGACCTAATAGAGCAAAAAAATGTAACTTGGAAAGGATAAGGAAAGGACACTCTTCTCACGTGAGAGACATTGGAAAGACATTTATATAAAAAAATATTGTCTGAAAAAATTAGATTGCTTTCTAGTACAAATCCAATGGTCCTCCACAAATATTGGCAAGATCATCTTCTCAAACAACATGGCAGCCTCAATCAGTTATGCTAAAAAATCTTCAATGGCACATTTGTATAAAATCTTGACTACTCATGACATTTAATCCTGGCCTTATGGGAGAAGGATACAAAGACAAGTATGAATGGAAGGAGGCATGAGATATAGAATGGAAGGATATGAAGGTTTTAGTTCTAGAAGGCTAAAGGTAAGCAAGCAGAACATTTCAAGTACACAAACTGAAAATACTTCATCAAACCTAAAACAAGTTGTATGATTGTTGCACAAGCGAAGTGCACGAGGTAGACTCGAAGGAGGAAGTGAAGGGGGACTGAAGATGCCTAATGGAATTTGTGGCTTAGGACAAGAATAGTAAGAGCTTTTATTTATCGGCTCAAGTTTATCCTAGAAGATTAGAATCGAGGTTGTCCAAACACCAAGAAATAAGCTTATTCTCTTGACCTCTAACTGGTCTTGCTTTGACTCTAAAGTCGATATATTAGTGATCTATGAGTATCTAAATCCAGAATTTCAAACCTTATCTTCCCTTTGTTTTCTTTGTTAACTAACTTGATTTTAGGAAAGACTAAACTTTTACTTTTCAATCTTACTTCATCAACCATGAAGTTAAATTCAGACAACTACTTACTAATAACATGGAAGGATAATCAAATTGAAAACAATTATCAAGAAATAACTGAAGCATGACACTAAAAACTACCGTGACAAATCCTACCAACAGGAAATACATATGGACAAAACAAATCAGAAATAAATCATAGCAGAAGCATGAATGCAATGCATGACCCGAACCCATCCTATGGTGCATCAGTGTGTCAAATTTGAAGTTATTGAATCCTAGGTCAAGTCTTTAATTCTTTAGGCAACTTAAAAGGGCAAGTTTAAATTATCCAGTCATCCTAGAAATTCTCAAATTATTCTAGTTTAATATAAACTACTCCAGAGATCTAAAGCCTAGGCTCTGATACCAACTGAAGCACCCCAGGTTTTTCTCTACCCAGCGATGCTACTTCGCTAGCTACAAAACCCAAGTTTAGGAAAAACTCTACAATCGAGACAACACCTCCTTTGATTATGAGGGCATCATTTTAGAAATACTCAACATACTACAACAATAGATTGTGTGCCAACTACAAGTAAACAATCTACAGGTCTAAAACAGACCAACATATAGCTAGAAATTTTAATCGAGCGACCAAAGTAATAAAAGAGGCACGAAATTAGAAAGTTCAAAAGTACACTAAATCTCTAAGGTATAATTCCAGTGTATTTTATTCTAAATAATGTGTGTGACGTGATTATTATATAGAAGGTGTGCTACTCCCGCCCATGCATACTGCTAGTCCAAGTACCTGAAAACCAAATAAAAACCAACAATAACGAAACAAGTGTGAGTAAAAGTATACTCAGCCAAGTACCATAAGAGCCAAAAGTTTTACAAGTATTAGTAAAAATTAATTACTGAACACAAAACAGACATTTCTGTTATACTGGATACTCTCATATTTGGGGCTCTCCGGTATGGACACATCCCGTGTCACTCAGCTTGAGACTGAAATAGACATAGCGGACATTTCTAGCGATCGTCAGCGGAAATGTCGACATATGTCCGAACTGAACGGTGAATCTGAAGGCTGAACATTTAACTTATATAAACTGAAAATCAAGTGGCACGGAAATAATAAAGCCAAACCAGCAAAACAACAGAAAAGACCATGGGCAGCCAAAAGTCAAGATAGTCCAACAAACACTTGCGTTAATTCCGGTAGTCAATGGATGAATTAATATCGCCACCAAAAATCCTCACACCTGTAGATGAAACCACTCTCAGAAATAATAGACCGCTAGGTAATGGTACTTTCAAATCCTACGAACTTGTCCTTCTGTCGTCAGTACCATCAGGAGGCACTCACATATTCTTTTTGAAATAGAGTGGTTTCAAATGTACACAATGGGCAACACTATCCAGTACTACTACGTGGGCTGTGCCTGCTCCAAGGCTTAAGAGCATGTACATATTGAGATGACCACCGGATCCCTTGCTACCAGAATCAATTGGAGACATGAATAATAACTTAGATAACCTTAACTAATACTCAGATTTGTAAGTAAAAACAAACAGAGCTGTTAACCACACTACAAATCAATTTCGTATGCATAAACCACAGATTTCAAGACTAAAACAAAATAGCCCATGTACTACTAGTGCTAAGCACGGACAGACCTAAACGAAAAAGCTACAGGCCCGGCTAGAAGAAATCAAGGAATTTAATACAGGAGCATCACCTCTAGCGTGAGTCGTATACAGGATGGTGCTGCAAGGAATCTGGCGAGGCTCCAGCCTAGAAATCAATACTCGGATGGTAACGATGGCGATTAGCCGGTCTTGAGGCGACGGCGTGAGCCAATGATTAGTGGGAGGCGGCGTTTGTGTTAGACTAACTAGGGCAGGGACGACAGGGAAAAATAGGAGTTGGTTCCTTTGGGCTGGGCCTTCGTATTTATTTATCTTTTTTTTCAATTCAAATGTTTTTGGGTTAACACGCTAGGAAAATATCCATAGGTCTAGATTCATTTAATTTTCTAGTCCGTACGAACTCAAGAATTGACCAAACTAATCGACTTTTTTTCTGGCCAGCTAGACAAATCCACACAACGTATGGGGTGTAATATTTCCCCACAACTCATGGTTTAAAAAGTCTAACATGGTCAATTATCCTCTTTTCGTTTAAAACAAAATACTTTTACTGAAATCCGGGGTATTACAACTATTTATTTTGAACAACTCAACTTCTAAGCTCTCATGCTAGAAGAGGGCTAGACCATCGTCTTCATACTTCACCTCATACCTCTTTGCATTGCTACCTTCTTTTCCATCAATAGGAATCCATCTCTTGATGGGGTGCTCAACATTGTGCTCCACACGAAGACAAAGGAAAGATGCCCACACATGCCCATGGTTATCCTTGTCGACCTCACGAACATGCCCAAAATATTTCTCTCCAATAGTTTTTCCCTAGCTCTAGGTCATCATCGTCATGGGAGTCCGAATCCTTAGCGAGATCGGCATTATGTTTATCGGCACCTCCATAGCAGCGAGACTCCATCATATTTTGTGACTATGAACACATCATCTTGTCGTCTAAAGCCATCCCTTTAGGATGTGGTTGTAATCCCCTTCATTCTCTAGGACGATCAGGAATCTTTTTTCTCCGATCCCCTTCTCCATTGTGCCACCTTGTAACTTCCACACTTGGCACATACGAACAAACAGACCAGCAGTGTCGAAGACTCGCCTTGTGTTATAGCAGCCCACAATGATCCATGGTGTTTTGAGATCTTTCTTTGCTTCAACAAAGTCCACCACCAGCACATCTTCATCCTTAGGCGCCTTGTCTTCATAAATCTTCCACAAAACTTGCCATCTTGAAATTTGATCCATGTTTGCGGAACCTTCAGAGGCAAAGAGATTGTTGTAAAATACCCTCGTCCATGCCCGGATGTCCTCATTAGTAGACACCCTAGAGCCATCCTTGTAGGGGTTCCGCGTATGAAAACAATAAAATTTTATCCTACGCCCCTAAACCCCTGAAGCTGCCAGGACCTATCTATTAATGTCTGATGGGAGGGGCTTTTTGCGAACTTACCCTTGAAGACCGAAAAGCATTGTCAACACTCGGAGGCGTGGTTGATGTAGGCGAGCGAGGCCGACCTCAAGATCGTGATGAAGTCCTTGCGCTCCTTGGCTCCAACGACTTGAGTGCCTCAAGTCACGACTTCATGAGGAGTTACACCGTCCGGTGCTGCGATGACTCGCTTCCCGATCCAGCGGCGATTGCGGAAGTAGAGCTTCGGATCAAGATCCATGGTAGCGGCAGGCGCTCTCGGTGAAGATGTCTCTCGTTAAATGCGGTCAGGACTTGGGACCACGGTCACGAGAGAGAGAGGAGAAAATATCAATTAGAGGCCCTCCCAAAAGTGGGGAGACCTTTTGATTATTGGTGTATTTATCTTGGTGAATACTGACTATATATAGGGGAGGAGGTACCTCCCTCAAAGTCCCGGGTGGGACTAAAGGAGGAGGGAGGGGGGTGGCACCGGCCACCTAGTGGGCTTGCAGCGAAGCTGAGCCTAATCGGCCTCCCCTTGCCCCTCTCTCTCCTTTCCCTAATGGGCCCTCTCCCTCGAATTGGCCCATTAAGCCTTTGACCATTAAAATTGTTTTCTCTTTATTTAAATAATTATGAATAAATGATTAAATCAATATTTAACATTCATTCACATATTATTCAACCTCGATGGTCATGGGACACCTTCCACCTCCACTCCGGACATCCTCAGGACTTACAAAACCCTTAGGTTTTCTCCCTTCTTTTCTTGGTGATTCCACGATCCTATAAACACTCTCTAAGCATCATCAAGCCCTTAAGCGTGATACCCCACGGTTCGGGAACACTCGAGACATGGTCGGGACACTCCGCACCAATGATCGACAAAGGGACTGGATGGCCATATGACCCTGTGTGTTCCACGAAGATCTTTCATCGTTTGAACCGGAGCGATCGTGTCTTATTCCTTTGTCCTCGATACTTGCATTGCGAGATCGATCAATGACATCACCATGTCGTGTTCAATCCTAATTCTTGGTATAATGCTACTTAACTCGTTCCGACAAGTGATATCCCGTGATCAGATCACCTAGCGCGCAACTATTGGATATAACTATAAAGTGGGCCTTGAGTATCTTCCGTCACATGGACGGACAAATCCGCTCTTGACATATTTTGCCTCAACGGTTTCCTCCGAATACCTGAACACACCTTTATAACCACTGTATTACCAAGTGGTGCTTGATGCTATCAAAGCACTCTCGGGAGACAGTGATTGATATAGCATCACGGTCTAAGGAATAGTCTCGAGGATCCATTTCTAATCATCGTAACTTGAACTTCGTGACATGATTGAATCACGATGTTTAGGTTGGGTATTGGTTCATCATCTCATTCTCTGAATGAGATGACCTCATTTCCAACTGGCATAAATGCCACATGATCAGGAAACATGATCATCTGTTGACCAATGAACGGTGACTAGAGTTTCCTGGGAACCCTGGTTGTTTGTATATCACCGTGTATTGATGTTTCCACTCAATACGGTTATAACATGATATAAAACTTAATCATAAACTATATGAAATATGATAATAGTCCTTACTACTATTTGTCTCTAGGGCATATTTCAACAGTCTCCCACTTGCACTAGGTATAAATACACTACATTTGCATTTGTGCTCAATCATTGGTACCATATATCGGTACCACAGTGAACATGCTTGCTCATGGAAGAGGTTGAGTCTTGGGTATGTACTTTATAGTCCCTAATCCTTTGCAACACTAATGTCCCTTGATTGACATTAATACTTTATCATCACATGATAGCATTTGTGTGTATGCATCGTTGCTATGGCGTGAGCGAGGCACGATTCGAGGAGCCTCTACGGTGGCGTTAGATCAACCTCGAGGGCTTACTCATGGGCATTGTGCTTGGAACATCATTCTATGTTAAAGTGAACTAGCCCGCCATAACATTATACAACACTTTAGATGGTACCATATCTATTATTATAAATGTATTCATCGAAACACCCGGTGCACTCTGTGCAACTTCGATATCTTTGTTCACCTTGCTTCCTACTTGACTTTAATGGGTATCTACGGGGTTTCAACATATTCCCTTATAACATAACTCTTTATGCTTTTAGATATGTTATCCTTTATGGATTTGGAAATATATCCACAGTTCTCTACTAGACACTTGAACAAACTTAGCTCAACATTATGTGATTCAAACTTAATCACTTTCAAATGTTCCTTATTGGATCATATATTATGTTAAGTTATCATCATGGTTTACTAAAGATAGAACCTATGTCTCAACATAGTGGATGATGATCATCCTTTTCTTTCTTTCAACCATTGATGTTCAACAATACTATTCCTAATTTGAGTTATTAGGACTAGTTCCTAATTAATTTCTATTAAGAAACCCTTCGAGTCCTTTAGAATACTACATAATATCATAATACACCTATTATCAATTTCTACACCTTATAAATCATTATTTATAAGTATTTGCACTTTCATTCTTAACACACTTAAGAATTACTCTATGACTCCCACTCAAAATATGTTTCCTACATATTTGAATTTGAGAACTCATTTTGCTCCCCACTCAAAATAACCGATCACATATTGTTTAGGAAGACTTTTCATAGCTCCACTCAATTTTATGCAAGTGCATATCCACTCATTATTTTTTTTTTGAACAATTTCAAAATCCTTTGATCAAAATATCAAACTTGGAGTTTTACTATGAGATACTAGTATTTTACTAGTTTTAAATCCTCTAGACATTCGACATACTTAAATCAAATTCATTTTGAATTTGTCCAATATTGACAAATTATGCTTTTGTCATTTCACCCCCTTTTCCTCTGTAAACTTTGCAGGTCATTTGGGAAAATTCAAGTAACCCCTTTTACTTGTGAGATTCAGCAGCAATTGCTTTCTAATCTCAAGTGAATTTTGTTTCTAGGATTTCTCATAATTTGATTTACCATTATTTCCTTAGTAGTTAAATGAGTAGGCATGTGTCATATTCCAAGAATCATGATAAATGATTCACAAATGTCTCCACATACAAGATATGGATTACATTTTGAATCCTACTTTATGTAGTGAAAACACTAGTGGGAAAACACTGATGATCAATATCATTGATTCTTTCCTTCTGTCGTGCGGAGAATCATTCAGAGAACATTGTCAGATTGCGCTTCTCAACACTACGATGCAGGGTTTTGAATCCTCATAGTGTTTTACACTAATTTCCATTTGCTTCATAATTGAGAAATATCACTAAAAGTGAGCTTTCTCAAGAATAGATATTAAGATCAAGCAATCTGAGATCTTGCTTTCCTTTTGGTTTTTGAGCTATCAGTTTACATTATTCAAAGGTTTCAATGAATATCTCTGAGGACTTATTAGCTATTGTTTTGGTTATGTCGAATAACCCCCAAAAACTACTACAATTCAAATGGTTCACTACATTTCTAATTGAGTGCTTTAACTATTTAACAATGGTCTCCACATCTACACTCCAACGATTTATTTGGTGCCTTCTATTCAACGCTTTGATATCTAATATCACATTGTGATGCTTTGCACTTTCACGTTTTAAAAGCAACTTTGCATTCCACAATTTTCTTTTATGCCATTCTTATAAATTCGAATCTCATTACTATTGAGTCAAATCATAGTAATTAGATTCTCTTTCACTATTTATACCCTTTGTTAATGAAACATTTTGATCAAATCAAATAGTTTCATTATTCATATTTCACTTTGGTAAACTACTTTACTCATTCGAAACAATCATTTAAATGTAATTACCATTTTGCTAAACCCAATACATCGAATATGTATTTACTTTTTAACAATTATTTAAACACTTTGTAACCATTCAAGTAATACGGTTATTTCCAAGTTATTTGCGAACTTGAAGGCGCCATGATTTTATATGTGAACAACCAAAGTAGAATGACTTTCACATATTATCACATAACTTTGAATTTAAACAATGGTTTTCATTCATTAATGAACATATCTATTAAGTTGGGTATTTTAAACAAGGATTTTACCCAATGTTTTTATAAATGTTCATGCATTATCAATTAGTTTAAAATCAACAAAGGATAG
This sequence comes from Avena insularis, assembly GCA_023614405.1. Taxonomy (NCBI): domain Eukaryota; kingdom Viridiplantae; phylum Streptophyta; class Magnoliopsida; order Poales; family Poaceae; genus Avena; species Avena insularis. Next base: position 22,411,826 of record CM042692.1, read on the forward strand.
AATTCACACATAAATCAGAAGCAAAATTACAAACATACACATAGAAACCATTCTGTAAAAGTGGAACAAGCTGTTTATTCTGGAGACTCATATGAATAACCGTCTCCAGAAGTGTGAGATACACTAAAAGAAGTTCACAATCTCTTGATTTTGATAATCATCCTAAAACACAAACTAAATGATAAATGTCGGGGGAGTGTATTAAGCCGTCATCATCATGCTGCCATCAACACATAGCATCCACCTCCTCTCCGACGGCACCTCTCATGTAGAAGGACCTATTTTGTAAGAAAGCAGAACAAGTATGGGATATGTAACACTTCAAATGTGTTTTAAAGATTATAACATTTATAAAGCGTATATCAAATATATACCTTTGTCGATTTATGGCTGGCGACATCTGGTTCCTTCAGCACATTCTGAGATGTGTCATGAACAGTGGAACTCCATTGATTCTGCGTCTACGCCCTCATAGCATGAAGTCTGACTTGTGCTTGGTAACGATGGTAGCAGCCGTAGCACATCGGCGTTTGCAAAAGAGCACAGTATCGAGATGTCCGCAGAAGTATCCCGGGCCTCATGCATCATGCATGTGCCAGTGGTGATCCCGATGAGTTCTCCTCCATCTTAATGGAAATCCTCAGCAAACTCATGCTCCCAAATGTCATTTGCTCCACGAAATGTGTCCTAAGGTATGTATCCACCGAACTGAAGGGGAATATACTGAAGGCAATAATAAAGTGGTTATTATCTTATTCCATGTTTGCTGATAAATTTATTTTGCATGCTATAATTGTATTGATGGAAGCGTCCAATACATGTGTGTTTAATAAACAAAAGGGTTCCTAGTTATGCCTCTCTCTTATAGACTAGCTTTTTGTCACAAGATACAAATTAAATTTATCTCAATTTAGACTATGGGTGGCATAATGCATTGGAAGATGTTCATGATGGATTTGAGTGAGTTCAAAGTTGAGACATTGTGGATACTACAACAAAAGGCTAAGTATATAAGCGCATAATGGCGGCCAAAGGAGGCATTTGTGTTAAGTAGTTTGTTATCAAATAGGTGTGGTTCAAGTGGGCTAATACTATGAAGATATATTGGCATGACAACAATAATATCAACAACATATTTTAACCCGAGCAGACTAAAGGTCTCTTAAGGACCAAATTTATACAATGCCATCTCATTTGAGAATGAGTGATCGTGAAGGCCTTAAAAAGACATGCAAATACACACGGACCTGAAGCCATCGGTCAAGATTATATATTAACCCAGCAATAAGCGTATGCTTGCAACACCCAGGGAAAGCCATAGGTGTTCAATACATAAAGTTTTTCTCAAACTAGATTAATGACTCTAGTGCAAGTGGGAGACTAGGGAATATGCAGGAGACAATAGTAAAAGTGGTTATTATCTTATTCCATGTTTATGATAAATTTTATTTTGCATGCTATAGTTGTATTGATCGGAAAAGTAATGCATGTGTGTTTAATAAACAAAAGGGTTCCTAGATTGTACCTCTCTTATAGACTAGCTTGTTGATTAACAAGATGATCAAGGTTTCTGATCATGGACATTGGATATTGTTAATAACAAAGTCACAACATTAGTTGAATGATGTGATGAACATTCATCAAAGTATAGCATTACGATCAAGTCATTGTATTTATATTATATAACATCAGCATGAAGTAATCTTTATCCTTAGACATGAGATCATATTTAATTACTAACTTTTGGAAGATTATGATAACATCAAAGCGTCACACCGTAACATGGTGACTATAAGATGGGTTAGAGTGCTATGAAGGTGTTATGTTTGGGGCTCATGGATCTTAAGAGTGAATTTGTCAATCCGATGGCGGATAGATATACTCCCAGGCCCTCTCGGTGATATCACATTAAGGTGGCTTGCAAGCAGTAGTGATCACTAAATGTTATATCAGGGCAGAGAAAAGAGTGCGTATACGATAGCGAGATCAAAACTAGGTATGGAGATACAGGTAATCCGAATCTCGGACATGTAATATATCACGAGACAAAGGTTTAGTTACTAGTGTTAAAGGTTCTCCGATCAAAGAAGTCATCGTTGAATGTCACCGAAGTCGTTATGGATCTCGAGGTCCCGCTTCGATTATTGATGCGAGGAGGTCTCAATCATGTCGGCATTGATAGCGACTAGTGGGGTGACACATAAGAGTTACAGGACACCATTTTGGAGCACATATCTTCCAGACTGAAAAAGAATTGCAAAGGCATGAGGTGTTTGATGTTGAAATTATTTAGAGTGAGAATTGCAGAAGTGGTTCTGCATGTGATATTGAAATATTGCAAGGGTTATATATGAATTTGTTAATTAAAGTAATTAACAAAATTCTGAATAAATTTAATAAAAGAATTTTATTAAATGAGAGGCATTAAACTTGGAATTTTAATGCATTTAAGTGAGGGACTTTAAAAGGGAGGCGTGAAGAGGCATTTTTAATGTGGAGGGTTAACATGAATGGGGGAGGTGAGGGTCACCCCCATGCTTGACCATGGAGAGAAGGCACCCCCTCCTCCTATAAAAACCCTCTCTCTTCTTCCTCCACACCTCCTTGTGAAGGATCTGTCCCCCTCTAGAATTATTCCCCATGGTCTGGATTAGCAGATACATGTTCGGTGGCATTCATCTGAAGGAGTTATAGCATACATTGGATCGCTGGAGGCGAGGAGGTGGGGGATTGTCGGGTGAAAGCAGGCGATGTGCGATGCAGATCTGTGCGCTGGTGCAGCCTTCCGAACTCCTCCTGCGATCTTGAGATCGAAGAAACCGCGATGTCTGACTACATCAACCCGCGAGTTCCTGCTGAATTAACAAAACTCGTTGTCTTGAGGGGTAAGTTCTCGATGGATGTATGTCACCCATTGATTTCTACTAGTAGATAGATCTTGGCGGATATGACTTCTTAGGTTTTCTCCCTTCTTTTCTTTGGTGATTCTACCATCCTATAAACACTCTCTAAGCATCATCAAGCCCTTAAGCGTGATACCCCACGGTTAGAACACTCAGACATGGTGGGACACTCCCTTTAATGATGACAGAGGGACCTGGATGGCCATGTGACCCCTGTGCGTTCCATGAAGATCTTTTCGTCGTTTGAGCGGCGATCGTGTCTTATTCCTTTGTCATTACGATACTTGCATTGCGAGATATCGATCAATGACATCACCATATGGTTCAATCTGAATCTCGTTCTTTGAACAATGCTACTTGACTCATTCGACAAGTGATATCCCGTGATCTAATCACGCATTGTGCACTATTGGATATAACTTCTCAGTGGGCCCTTGAGTATCTTCCCATCACATGGGCGGACAAATCCCGCTCTTGACATATATTGCCTCTGGTTTCCTCCAGAATACCTGAACACACCTTTATAACCACCTTTTTTACGGATGGCGTTTGATGCTATCTAAGCACTCTCGGGACAATGATTGATATAGCCTCACGGTCTAAGGAATAGTCTCGAGGATCCATTTCTAATCATCGTAACTTGAACTTTGACATGATCGGGTCGATGTTTAGGTTGGGTATTGGTTCATCATCTCATTCTCGAATGAGATGACCTCATTCAAGCGGCATAAATGCCACATGATCGGAAACATGATCATCTGACCAATGAACCGATGACTAGAGTTTCACGGAACCCTGATTGTTTGTATATCAGTATTGATGTTTCCACTCAATACGGTTATAGCATGATATAAAACTTAATCATAAACTATATGAAATATGATAATAGTCCTTACTACTATTTGTCTCTAGGTTTGTGGAAAGAACACACATGCAATGACTCAGGGGGATCCATGTGTGGTTTGTGGAAAGAATACACATACAATGACCACTGGTCGATCAATGTGTGGTTTGTGGAAATAACACACATGCAATGACACTGGTGGATCCATATGTGGTTTGTGAAAAGAACACACATGCAATAACTCTAGAGGAGCCGTATGTGGTTTGTAGAAAGAACACACATGCAATGACATTGGTTGATCCATATGTGGTGTGTGAAAAGAACACACATGCAATGCCACAGGGGGATCCATGTGTGGTTTGTGGAAAGAACACACATGCAATGACTACTGGTCGATCCATGTGTGGTTTGTGGAAAGAACACACATCCAATCACACTGGTGGATCCATTTGTGGTTTGTGAAAGAACACACATGCAATGACACTGGTTGATCCATATGTGGTTTGTGGAAAGGAAACACATGCAATGACCACTGTTGATCCATATGTGGTTTGTGGAAAGAACACACATGCAATGACACTGGTTGATCCATGTGTGGTTTGTGGAAAGAACACACATGCAATGACTCTAGTGCTGGTTTTAGTATAAGAAGACACATGCAATGACACTAGTTGATCCATATGTGGTCGTGGGAAAGAACACACATGCAATGACCTGTGGGGATCCATGTGTGGTCTGTGGAAGGAACACATGTAATGACCACTAGTCAATCCATGTGTGTTTTGTGGAAACAACACACATGCAATGACACTGGTGGATCCATTTGTAGTTTGTGAAAAGAACACACATGCAGTGACTCTAGTGCTGGTTTTAGTATAAGAACACACATGCAATGACTCTAGTGGGGCCATATGTGGTTTGTGAAAAGAACACACGTGCAATGACTCTAGTTCATCCATATGTGGTTTGTGAAAAGAACACACGTGCAATGACCACAGGTTGATGGATATGTGGTTTGTGGAAAGGACACACATGCAATGACACTGGTTGATCCATCTGTGGTTTGTGGAAAGAACACACATGCAATGACTCTATTGCTAGTTTTAGTATAAGAACACACATGCAATGACTCTAGTGCTGGTTTTAGTATAAGAACACACATGCAATGACACTAGTTGATCCATATGTGGTTCGTGGAAAGAACACACATGCAATGACTCAGGGGGATCCATGTGTGGTTTGTGGAAGGTACACACATGTAATGACCACTAGTCAATCCATGTGTGGTTTGTGGAAAGAACACACATGCAATGACCACTGGTCGATCCATGTGTGCTTCGTGGAAAGAACACACATGCAATGACTCTAGTGCTGGTTTTAGTATAAGAATGCACAGGCAATGACTCTAGTGGGTCCATATGTGTTTTGTGAAAAGAACACACATGCAATGACTCTAGTGGATCCATATGTGGTTTGTGGAAAAGAACACACATGCAATGACCACTGGTTGATCCATATGTGGTTTGTGGAAAGAACACACATGCAAAGACACTGGTTGATCCATGTGTGGTTTGTGGAAAGAACACACATGCAATGACTCTAGTGCTGGTTTTAGTATAAGAACACACATGCAATGACTCTAGTGCTAGTTTTAGTATAAGAAAACACATGCAATGACACTGGTTGATCCATATGTGGTTTGTGAAAAGAACGCACATGCAATGACCACTGGTTGAACCATATGTGGTTTCTGGAAAGAACACACATGCAATGACACTGGTTGATCCATGTGTGGTTTGTGGAAAGAACACACATGCAATGACACTGGTGGATCCATATGTGGTTCGTGAAAAGAACACACATGCAATAACTCTGGTGGATCCATATGTGGTTTGTGGAAAGAACACACATGCAATGACACTGGTTGATCCATATGTGGTTTGTGGAAAGAACACACATGCAATGACTCAGGGGGATCCATGTGTGGTTTATGGAAAGAACACACATGCAATGACCATTGGTCGGTCCATGTGTGGTTTGTGGAAAAGAACACACATCCAATGACACAGGTGGATCCATAGTGGTTTGTGAAAAGAACACGCATGTAATGCCACTAATTGATCCATATGTGGTTTGTGGAAAGAACACACATGCAATGATACTGGTTGATCCATGTGTGATTTGTGGAAAGAACACACATGCAATGCCATTGGTTGATCCATATGTGGTTTGTGAAAAGAACACACATGCAATGACTCTAGTGGATCCATATGTGGTTTGTGGAAAGAACACACATGCAATGACTCTAGTGGATCCATGTGTGGTTTGTGGAAAGAACATACATGCAATGACACTGGTGGATCCATTTGTGGTTTGTGAAAAGAACACACATGCAATACCACTGGTTGATCCATGTGTGGTTTGTGGAAAGAACACACATGGATCCATATGTGGTTCATGTCAGGAACACACATGCAATGCCATTGGTTGATCCATATGTGGTTTGTGAAAAGAACGCACATGCAATGACCACTGGTTGATCCATATGTGGTTTCTGGAAAGAACACACATGCAATGACACTGGTTGATCCATCTGTGGTTTGTGGAAAGAACACACATGCAATGACACTAGTGGATCCATATGTGGTTTGTGAAAAGAACACACATGCAATAACTCTGGTGGATCCATATGTGGTTTGTGGAAAGAACACACATGCAATGACACTGGTTGATCCATATGTGGTTTGTGGAAAGAACACACATGCAATGACTCTAGTGGATCCATGTGTGGTTTGTGGAAAGAATACACATACAATGACCACTGGTCGATCAATGTGTGGTTTGTGGAAATAACACACATGCAATGACACTGGTGGATCCATATGTGGTTTGTGAAAAGAACACACATGCAATAACTCTAGAGGAGCCGTATGTGGTTTGTAGAAAGAACACACATGCAATGACATTGGTTGATCCATATGTGGTTTGTGGAAAGAACACACATGCAATGACCAGGGGGATCCATGTGTGGTTTGTGGAAAGAACACACATGCAATGACTACTGGTTGATCCATGTGTGGTTTGTGGAAAGAACACACATCCAATGACACTGGTGGATCCATTTGTGGTTTGTGAAAGAACACACATGCAATGACACTGGTTGATCCATATGTGGTTTGTGGAAAGGAAACACATGCAATGACCACTGGTTGATCCATATGTGGTTTGTGGAAAGAACACACATGCAATGACACTGGTTGATCCATGTGTGGTTTGTGGAAAGAACACACATGCAATGACTCTAGTGCTGGTTTTAGTATAAGAACACACATGCAATGACACTAGTTGATCCATATGTGGTTCGTGGAAAGAACACACATGCAATGACCCAGGGGGATCCATGTGTGGTTCGTGGAAGGAACACACATGTAATGACCACTAGTCAATCCATGTGTGTTTTGTGGAAACAACACACATGCAATGACACTGGTGGATCCATTTGTAGTTTGTGAAAAGAACACACATGCAGTGACTCTAGTGCTGGTTTTAGTATAAGAACACACATGCAATGACTCTAGTGGGGCCATATGTGGTTTGTGAAAAGAACACACGTGCAATGACTCTAGTTCATCCATATGTGGTTTGTGAAAAGAACACACGTGCAATGACCACAGGTTGATGGATATGTGGTTTGTGGAAAGAACACACATGCAATGACACTGGTTGATCCATCTGTGGTTTGTGGAAAGAACACACATGCAATGACTCTATTGCTAGTTTTAGTATAAGAACACACATGCAATGACTCTAGTGCTGGTTTTAGTATAAGAACACACATGCAATGACACTAGTTGATCCATATGTGGTTCGTGGAAAGAACACACATGCAATGACTCAGGGGGATCCATGTGTGGTTTGTGGAAGGTACACACATGTAATGACCACTAGTCAATCCATGTGTGGTTTGTGGAAAGTACACACATGCAATGACCACTGGTCGATCCATGTGTGCTTCGTGGAAAGAACACACATGCAATGACTCTAGTGCTGGTTTTAGTATAAGAATGCACAGGCAATGACTCTAGTGGGTGCATATGTGGTTTGTGAAAAGAACACACATGCAATGACTCTAGTGGATCCATATGTGGTTTGTGGAAAAGAACACACATGCAATGACCACTGGTTGATCCATATGTGGTTTGTGGAAAGAACACACATGCAAAGACACTGGTTGATCCATGTGTGGTTTGTGGAAAGAACACACATGCAATGACTCTAGTGCTGGTTTTATTATAAGAACACACATGCAATGACTCTAGTGCTAGTTTTAGTATAAGAAAACACATGCAATGACACTGGTTGATCCATATGTGGTTTGTGAAAAGAACGCACATGCAATGACCACTGGTTGATCCATATGTGATTTCTGGAAAGAACACACATGCAATGACACTGGTTGATCCATGTGTGGTTTGTGGAAAGAACACACATGCAATGACACTGGTGGATCCATATGTGGTTTGTGAAAAGAACACAAATGCAATAACTCTGGTGGATCCATATGTGGTTTGTGGAAAGAACACACATGCAATGACACTGGTTGATCCATATGTGGTTTGTGGAAAGAACACACATGCAATGACTCAGGGGGATCCATGTGTGGTTTATGGAAAGAACACACATGCAATGACCACTGGTCGGTCCATGTGTGGTTTGTGGAAAAGAACACACATCCAATGACACTGGTGGATCCATAGTGGTTTGTGAAAAGAACACGCATGTAATGCCACTAATTTATCCATATGTGGTTTGTGGAAAGAACACACATGCAATGATACTGGTTGATCCATGTGTGATTTGTGGAAAGAACACACATGCAATGCCATTGGTTGATCCATATGTGGTTTGTGAAAAGAACACACATGCAATGACTCTAGTGGATACATATGTGGTTTGTGGAAAGAACACACATGCAATGACTCTAGTGGATCCATGTGTGGTTTGTGGAAAGAACATACATGCAATGACACTGGTGGATCCATGTGTGGTTTGTGAAAAGAACACAAATGCAATAGCACTGGTTGATCCATGTGTGGTTTGTGGAAAGAACACACATGGATCCATATGTGGTTCATGTCAGGAACACACATGCAATGCCATTGGTTGATCCATATGTGGTTTGTGAAAAGAACGCACATGCAATGACCACTGGTTGATCCATATGTGGTTTCTGGAAAGAACACACATGCAATGACACTGGTTGATCCATGTGTGGTTTGTGGAAAGAACACACATGCAATGACACTGGTGGATCCATATGTGGTTTGTGAAAAGAACACACATGCAATAACTCTGGTGGATCCATATGTGGTTTGTGGAAAGAACACACATGCAATGACACTGGTTGATCCATATGTGGTTTGTGGAAAGAACACACATGCAATGACTCAGGGGGATCCATGTGTGGTTTGTGGAAAGAATACACATACAATGACCACTGGTCGATCAATGTGTGGTTTGTGAAAAGAACACACATGCAATGACACTGGTGGATCCATATGTGGTTTGTGAAAAGAACACACATGCAATAACTCTAGAGGAGCCGTATGTGGTTTGTAGAAAGAACACACATGCAATGACACTGGTTGATCCATATGTGGTTTGTGGAAAGAACACACATGCAATGACCAGGGGGATCCATGTGTGGTTTGTGGAAAGAACACACATGCAATGACCACTGGTCGATCCATGTGTGGTTTGTGGAAAGAACACACATGCAATGACTACTGGTCGATCCATGTGTGGTTTGTGGAAAGAACACACATCCAATGACACTGGTGGATCCATTTGTGGTTTGTGAAAGAACACACATGCAATGACACTGGTTGATCCATATGTGGTTTGTGGAAAGGAAACACATGCAATGACCATTGGTTGATCCATATGTGGTTTGTGGAAAGAACACACATGCAATGACACTGGTTGATCCATGTGTGGTTTGTGGAAAGAACACACATGCAATGACTCTAGTGCTGGTTTTAGTATAAGAACACACATGCAATGACACTAGTTGATCCATATGTGGTTCGTGGAAAGAACACACATGCAATGACCCAGGGGGATCCATGTGTGGTTCGTGGAAGGAACACACATGTAATGACCACTAGTCAATCCATGTGTGTTTTGTGGAAACAACACACAGGCAATGACACTGGTGGATCCATATGTAGTTTGTGAAAAGAACACAAATGCAATAACTCTAGTGCTGGTTTTAGTATAAGAACACACATGCAATGACTCTAGTGGGGCCATATGTGGTTTGTGAAAAGAACACACGTGCAATGACTCTAGTTCATCCATATGTGGTTTGTGAAAAGAACACACATGCAATGACCACAGGTTGATGGATATGTGGTTTGTGGAAAGAACACACATGCAATGACACTGGTTGATCCATCTGTGGTTTGTGGAAAGAACACACATGCAATGACTCTATTGCTAGTTTTAGTATAAGAACACACATGCAATGACTCTAGTGCTGGTTTTAGTATAAGAACACACATGCAATGACACTAGTTGATCCATATGTGGTTCGTGGAAAGAACACACATGCAATGACTGAGGGGGATCCATGTGTGGTTTGTGGAAGGTACACACATGTAATGACCACTAGTCAATCCATGTGTGGTTTGTGGAAAGAACACACATGCAATGACCACTGGTCGATCCATGTGTGCTTCGTGGAACGAACACACATGCAATGACTCTAGTGCTGGTTTTAGTATAAGAATGCACAGGCAATGACTCTAGTGGGTCCATATGTGGTTTGTGAAAAGAACACACATGCAATGACTCTAGTGGATCCATATGTGGTTTGTGGAAAAGAACACACATGCAATGACCACTGGTTGATCCATATGTGGTTTGTGGAAAGAACACACATGCAAAGACACTGGTTGATCCATGTGTGGTTTGTGGAAAGAACACACATGCAATGACTCTAGTGCTGGTTTTATTATAAGAAGACACATGCAATGACTCTAGTGCTAGTTTTAGTATAAGAAAACACATGCAATGACACTGGTTGATCCATATGTGGTTTGTGAAAAGAACGCACATGCAATGACCACTGGTTGAACCATATGTGGTTTCTGGAAAGAACACACATGCAATGACACTGGTTGATCCATGTGTGGTTTGTGGAAAGAACACACATGCAATGACACTGGTGGATCCATATGTGGTTCGTGAAAAGAACACACATGCAATAACTCTGGTGGATCCATATGTGGTTTGTGGAAAGAACACACATGCAATGACACTGGTTGATCCATATGTGGTTTGTGGAAAGAACACACATGCAATGACTCAGGGGGATCCATGTGTGGTTTATGGAAAGAACACACATGCAATGACCACTGGTCAGTCCATGTGTGGTTTGTGGAAAAGAACACACATCCAATGACACTGGTGGATCCATAGTGGTTTGTGAAAAGAACACGCATGTAATGCCACTAATTGATCCATATGTGGTTTGTGGAAAGAACACACATGCAATGATACTGGTTGATCCATGTGTGATTTGTGGAAAGAACACACATGCAATGCCATTGGTTGATCCATATGTGGTTTGTGAAAAGAACACACATGCAATGACTCTAGTGGATACATATGTGGTTTGTGGAAAGAACACACATGCAATGACTCTAGTGGATCCATGTGTGGTTTGTGGAAAGAACATACATGCAATGATACTGGTGGATCCATGTGTGGTTTGTGAAAAGAACACAAATGCAATACCACTGGTTGATCCATGTGTGGTTTGTGGAAAGAACACACATGGATCCATATGTGGTTCATGTCAGGAACACACATGCAATGCCATTGGTTGATCCATATGTGGTTTGTGAAAAGAACGCACATGCAATGACCACTGGTTGATCCATATGTGGTTTCTGGAAAGAACACACATGCAATGACACTGGTTGATCCATGTGTGGTTTGTGGAAAGAACACACATGCAATGACACTGGTGGATCCATATGTGGTTTGTGAAAAGAACACACATGCAATAACTCTGGTGGATCCATATGTGGTTTGTGGAAAGAACACACATGCAACGACACTGGTTGATCCATATGTGGTTTGTGGAAAGAACACACATGCAATGACTCAGGGGGATCCATGTGTGGTTTGTGGAAAGAATACACATACAATGACCACTGGTCGATCAATGTGTGGTTTGTGGAAAGAACACACATGCAATGACACTGGTGGATCCATAGTGGTTTGTGAAAAGAACACGCTTGTAATAACTCTAGAGGAGCCGTATGTGGTTTGTAGAAAGAACACACATGCAATGACACTGGTTGATCCATATGTGGTTTGTGGAAAGAACACACATGCAATGACCAGGGGGGTCCATGTGTGGTTTGTGGAAAGAACACACATGCAATGACCACTGGTCGATCCATGTGTGGTTTGTGGAAAGAACACACATGCAATGACTACTGGTCGATCCATGTGTGGTTTGTGGAAAGAACACACATCCAATGACACTGGTGGATCCATTTGTGGTTTGTGAAAGAACACACATGCAATGACACTGGTTGATCCATATGTGGTTTGTGGAAAGGAAACACATGCAATGACCACTGGTTGATCCATATGTGGTTTGTGGAAAGAACACACATGCAATGACACTGGTTGATCCATGTGTGGTTTGTGGAAAGAACACACATGCAATGACTCTAGTGCTGGTTTTATTATAAGAAGACACATGCAATGACTCTAGTGCTAGTTTTAGTATAAGAAAACACATGCAATGACACTGGTTGATCCATATGTGGTTTGTGAAAAGAACGCACATGCAATGACCACTGGTTGATCCATATGTGGTTTCTGGAAAGAACACACATGCAATGACACTGGTTGATCCATGTGTGGTTTGTGGAAAGAACACACATGCAATGACACTGGTGGATCCATATGTGGTTTGTGAAAAGAACACACATGCAATAACTCTAGTGGATCCATATGTGGTTTGTGGAAAGAACACACATGCAATGACACTGGTTGATCCATATGTGGTTTGTGGAAAGAACACACATGCAATGACTCAGGGGGATCCATGTGTGGTTTATGGAAAGAACACACATGCAATGACCACTGGTCGGTCCATGTGTGGTTTGTGGAAAAGAACACACATCCAATGACACTGGTGGATCCATAGTGGTTTGTGAAAAGAACACCTATGTAATGCCACTAATTGATCCATATGTGGTTTGTGGAAAGAACACACATGCAATGATACTGGTTGATCCATGTGTGATTTGTGGAAAGAACACACATGCAATGCCATTGGTTGATCCATATGTGGTTTGTGAAAAGAACACACATGCAATGACTCTAGTGGATACATCTGTGTTTGTGGAAAGAACACACATGCAATGACTCTAGTGGATCCATGTGTGGTTTGTGGAAAGAACATACATGCAATGACACTGGTGGATCCATGTGTGGTTTGTGAAAAGAACACACATGCAATACCACTGGTTGATCCATGTGTGGTTTGTGGAAAGAACACACATGGATCCATATGTGGTTCATGTCAGGAACACACATGCAATGCCATTGGTTGATCCATATGTGGTTTGTGAAAAGAACGCACATGCAATGACCACTGGTTGATCCATATGTGGTTTCTGGAAAGAACACACATGCAATGACACTGGTTGATCCATGTGTGGTTTGTGGAAAGAACACACATGCAATGACACTGGTGGATCCATATGTGGTTTGTGAAAAGAACACACATGCAATAACTCTGGTGGATCCATATGTGGTTTGTGGAAAGAACACACATGCAATGACACTGGTTGATCCATATGTGGTTTGTGGAAAGAACACACATGCAATGACTCAGGGGGATCCATGTGTGGTTTGTGGAAAGAATACACATACAATGACCACTGGTCGATCAATGTGTGGTTTGTGGAAAGAACACACATGCAATGACACTGGTGGATCCATATGTGGTTTGTGAAAAGAACACACATGCAATAACTCTAGAGGAGCCGTATGTGGTTTGTAGAAAGAACACACATGCAATGACATTGGTTGATCCATATGTGGTTTGTGGAAAGAACACACATGCAATGACCAGGGGGATCCATGTGTGGTTTGTGGAAAGAACACACATGCAATGACCACTGGTCGATCCATGTGTGGTTTGTGGAAAGAACACACATGCAATGACTACTGGTCGATCCATGTGTGGTTTGTGGAAAGAACACACATCCAATGACACTGGTGGATCCATTTGTGGTTTGTGAAAGAACACACATGCAATGACACTGGTTGATCCATATGTGGTTTGTGGAAAGGAAACACATGCAATGACCACTGGTTGATCCATATGTGGTTTGTGGAAAGAACACACATGCAATGACACTGGTTGATCCATGTGTGGTTTGTGGAAAGAACACACATGCAATGACTCTAGTGCTGGTTTTAGTATAAGAACACACATGCAATGACACTAGTTGATCCATATGTGGTTCGTGGAAAGAACACACATGCAATGACCCAGGGGGATCCATGTGTGGTTCGTGGAAGGAACACACATGTAATGACCACTAGTCAATCCATGTGTGTTTTGTGGAAACAACACACATGCAATGACACTGGTGGATCCATATGTAGTTTGTGAAAAGAACACACATGCAATGACTCTAGTGCTGGTTTTAGTATAAGAACACACATGCAATAACTCTAGTGGGGCCATATGTGGTTTGTGAAAAGAACACACGTGTAATGACTCTAGTTCATCCATATGTGGTTTGTGAAAAGAACACACATGCAATGACCACAGGTTGATGGATATGTGGTTTGTGGAAAGAACACACATGCAATGACACTGGTTGATCCATCTGTGGTTTGTGGAAAGAACACACATGCAATGACTCTATTGCTAGTTTTAGTATAAGAACACACATGCAATGACTCTAGTGCTGGTTTTAGTATAAGAACACACATGCAATGACACTAGTTGATCCATATGTGGTTCGTGGAAAGAACACACATGCAATGACTCGGGGGGATCCATGTGTGGTTTGTGGAAGGTACACACATGTAATGACCACTAGTCAATCCATGTGTGGTTTGTGGAAAGAACACACATGCAATGACCACTGGTCGATCCATGTGTGCTTCGTGGAAAGAACACACATGCAATGACTCTAGTGCTGGTTTTAGTATAAGAATGCACAGGCAATGACTCTAGTGGGTCCATATGTGGTTTGTGAAAAGAACACACATGCAATGACTCTAGTGGATCCATATGTGGTTTGTGGAAAAGAACACACATGCAATGACCACTGGTTGATCCATATGTGGTTTGTGGAAAGAACACACATGCAAAGACACTGGTTGATCCATGTGTGGTTTGTGGAAAGAACACACATGCAATGACTCTAGTGCTGGTTTTATTATAAGAACACACATGCAATGACTCTAGTGCTAGTTTTAGTATAAGAAAACACATGCAATGACACCGGTTGATCCATATGTGGTTTGTGAAAAGAACGCACATGCAATGACCACTGGTTGATCCATGTGTGGTTTCTGGAAAGAACACACATGCAATGACACTGGTTGATCCATGTGTGGTTTGTGGAAAGAACACACATGCAATGATACTGGTGGATCCATATGTGGTTTGTGAAAAGAACACACATGCAATAACTCTGGTGGATCCATATGTGGTTTGTGGAAAGAACACACATGCAATGACACTGGTTGATCCATATGTGGTTTGTGGAAAGAACACACATGCAATGACTCAGGGGGATCCATGTGTGGTTTATGGAAAGAACACACATGCAATGACCACTGGTCGGTCCATGTGTGGTTTGTGGAAGTGAACACACATCCAACGACACTGGTGGATCCATAGTGGTTTGTGAAAAGAACACGCATGTAATGCCACTAATTGATCCATATGTGGTTAGTGGAAAGAACACACATGCAATGATACTGGTTGATCCATTTGTGATTTGTGGAAAGAACACACATGCAATGCCATTGGTTGATCCATATGTGGTTTGTGAAAAGAACACACATGCATTGACTCTAGTGGATACATATGTGGTTTGTGGAAAGAACACACATGCAATGACTCTAGTGGATCCATGTGTGGTTTGTGGAAAGAACATACATGCAATGACACTGGTGGATCCATGTGTGGTTTGTGGAAAGAACACACATGGATCCATATGTGGTTCATGTCAGGAACACACATGCAATGCCATTGGTTGATCCATATGTGGTTTGTGAAAAGAACGCACATGCAATGACCACTGGTTGATCCATATGTGGTTTCTGGAAAGAACACACATGCAATGACACTGGTTGATCCATGTGTGGTTTGTGGAAAGAACACACATGCAATGACACTGGTTGATCCATATGTGGTTTGTGGAAAGGACACACATGCAATGACCACTGGTTGATCCATATGTGGTTTATGGAAAGAACACACATGCAATGACACTGGTTGATCCATATGTGGTTTGTGGAAAGAACACACATGCAATGACTCAGGGGGATCCATGTGTGGTTTGTGAAAGAATACACATACAATGACCACTGGTCGATCAATGTGTGGTTTGTGGAAAGAACACACATGCAATGACACTGGTGGATCCATATGTGGTTTGTGAAAAGAACACACATGCAATAACTCTAGAGGAGCCGTATGTGGTTTGTAGAAAGAACACACATGCAATGACACTGGTTGATCCATATGTGGTTTGTGGAAAGAACACACATGCAATGACCAGGGGGATCCATGTGTGGTTTGTGGAAAGAACACACATGCAATGACCACTGGTCGATCCATGTGTGGTTTGTGGAAAGAACACACATGCAATGACTACTGGTCGATCCATGTGTGGTTTGTGGAAAGAACACACATCCAATGACACTGGTGGATCCATTTGTGGTTTGTGAAAGAACACACATGCAATGACACTGGTTGATCCATATGTGGTTTGTGGAAAGGAAACACATGCAATGACCACTGGTTGATCCATATGTGGTTTGTGGAAAGAACACACATGCAATGACACTGGTTGATCCATGTGTGGTTTGTGGAAAGAACACACATGCAATGACTCTAGTGCTGGTTTTAGTATAAGAATACACATGCAATGACACTAGTTGATCCATATGTGGTTCGTGGAAAGAACACACATGCAATGACCCAGGGGGATCCATGTGTGGTTCGTGGAAGGAACACACATGTAATGACCACTAGTCAATCCATGTGTGTTTTGTGGAAACAACACACATGCAATGACACTGGTGGATCCATATGTAGTTTGTGAAAAGAACACACATGCAATGACTCAAGTGTTGGTTTTAGTATAAGAACACACATGCAATGACTCTATTGGGGCCATATGTGGTTTGTGAAAAGAACACACGTGCAATGACTCTAGTTCATCCATATGTGGTTTGTGAAAAGAACACACATGCAATGACCACAGGTTGATGGATATGTGGTTTGTGGAAAGAACACACATGCAATGACACGGGTTGATCCATCTGTGGTTTGTGGAAAGAACACACATGCAATGACTCTATTGCTAGTTTTAGTATAAGAACACACATGCAATGACTCTAGTGCTGGTTTTAGTATAAGAACACACATGCAATGACACTAGTTGATCCATATGTGGTTCGTGGAAAGAACACACATGCAATGACTCAGGGGGATCCATGTGTGGTTTGTGGAAGGTACACACATGTAATGACCACTAGTCAATCCATGTGTGGTTTGTGGAAAGAACACACATGCAATGACCACTGGTCGATCCATGTGTGCTTCGTGGAAAGAACACACATGCAATGACTCTAGTGCTGGTTTTAGTATAAGAATGCACAGGCAATGACTCTAGTGGGTCCATATGTGGTTTGTGAAAAGAACACACCTCCAATGACTCTAGTGGATCCATATGTGGTTTGTGGAAAAGAACACACATGCAATGACCACTGGTTGATCCATATGTGGTTTGTGGAAAGAACACACATGCAAAGACACTGGTTGATCCATGTGCGGTTTGTGGAAAGAACACACATGCAATGACTCTAGTGCTGGTTTTAGTATAAGAACACACATGCAATGACTCTAGTGCTAGTTTTAGTATAAGAAAACACATGTAATGACACTGGTTGATCCATATGTGGTTTGTGAAAAGAACGCACATGCAATGACCACTGGTTGATCCATATGTGGTTTCTGGAAAGAACACACATGCAATGACACTGGTTGATCCATGTGTGGTTTGTGGAAAGAACACACATGCAATGACACTGGTGGATCCATATGTGGTTTGTGAAAAGAACACACATGGAATAACTCTGGTGGATCCATATGTGGTTTGTGGAAAGAACACACATGCAATGACACTGGTTGATCCATATGTGGTTTGTGGAAAGAACACACATGCAATGACTCAGGGGGATCCATGTGTGGTGTATGGAAAGAACACACATGCAATGACCACTGGTCGGTCCATGTGTGGTTTGTGGAAAAGAACACACATCCAATGACACTGGTGGATCCATAGTGGTTTGTGAAAAGAACACGCATGTAATGCCACTAATTGATCCATATGTGGTTTGTGGAAAGAACACACATGCAATGATACTGGTTGATCCATGTGTGATTTGTGGAAAGAACACACATACAATGCCATTGGTTGATCCATATGTGGTTTGTGAAAAGAACACACATGCAATGACGCTAGTGGATCCATATGTGGTTTGTGGAAAGAACACACATGCAATGACTCTAGTGGATCCATGTGTGGTTTGTGGAAAGAACATACATGCAATGACACTGGTGGATCCATGTGTGGTTTGTGAAAAGAACACACATGCAATACCACTGGTTGATCCATGTGTGGTTTGTGGAAAGAACACACATGGATCGATATGTGGTTCATGTCAAGAACACACATGCAATGCCATTGGTTGATCCATATGTGGTTTGTGACAAGAACGCACATGCAATGACCACTGGTTGATCCATATGTGGTTTCTAGAAAGAACACACATGCAATGACACTGGTTGATCCATGTGTGGTTTGTGGAAAGAACACACATGCAATGACACTGGTGGATCCATATGTGGTTTGTGAAAAGAACACACATGCAATAACTCTGGTGGATCCATATGTGGTTTGTGCAAAGAACACACATGCAATGACACTGGTTGATCCATATGTGGTTTGTGGAAAGAACACACATGCAATGACTCAGGGGGATCCATGTGTGGTTTGTGGAAAGAACACACATGCAATGACCACTGGTCGGTCCATGTGTGGTTTGTGGAAAAGAACACACATCCAATGACACTGGTGGATCCATAGTGGTTTGTGAAAAGAACACGCATGTAATGCCACTAATTGATCCATATGTGGTTTGTGGAAAGAACACACATGCAATGATACTGGTTGATCCATGTGTGATTTGTGGAAAGAACACACATGCAATGCCAATGGTTGATCCATATGTGGTTTCTGAAAAGAACACACATGCAATGACTCTAGTGGATCCATATGTGGTTTGTGCAAAGAACACACATGCAATGACTCTAGTGGATCCATGTGTTGTTTGTGGAAAGAACATACATGCAATGACACTGGTGGATCCATGTGTGGTTTGTGAAAAGAACACACATGCAATACCACTGGTTGATCCATGTGTGGTTTGTGGAAAGAACACACATGGATCCATATGTGGTTCATGTCAGGAACACACATGCAATGCCATTGGTTGATCCATATGTGGGTTGTGGAAATAACACACATGCAATGATTCTGGTGGCTCCATGTGTGGTTTGTGGAAAGAACACACATGCAATGACTCTAGTGGATGCATGTGTGGTTTGTGGAAAAGAACACACATTCAATGACCATTGGTTGATCCATATGTGGTTTGTGGAAAGAACACACATGCAATGACACTTGTTGATCCATGTGTGGTTTGTGGAAAGAACACACAATCAATGCCATTGGTTGATCCATATGTGGTTTGTGAAAAGAACACACATGCAATGACTCTAGTGGATCCATATGTGGTTTGCGGAAAGAACACACATGCAATGACTCTAGTGGGGCCATATGTGGTTCATGTCAGGAACACACATGCAATGCCATTGGTGGGTCCATGTGTTGTTTGTGGAAAGAACACACATGCAATGACTCTAGTGGGTCCATATGTGGTTTGTGAAAATAACACACATGCAATGACTCTAGTGTATCCATATGTGGTTTGTGGAAAAGAACACACATGCAATGAACACTGGTTGATCCATATGTGGTTTGTGGAAAGAACACACATGCAATGACCACTGGTTGATCAACAAGTGGTTTGTGGAAAGAACACACATGCAGTGACCACTGGTCAATCCATGTGTGTTTTGTGGAAAGAACACCCATGCAATGACACTAGTGGATCCATATGTGGTTTGTGAAAAGAACACACATGCAATGACTCTAGTGCTGGTTTTAGTTTAAGAACACACATGCAATGACTCTAGTGGGTCCATATGTGGTTTGTGAAAAGAACACACATGCAATGACTCTAGTGGATCCATTTGTGGTTTGTGGAAAAGAAAACACATGCAATGACCACTGGTTGATCCATATGTGGTTTGTGGAAAGAACACACATGCAATGACACTAGTTAATCCATGTGTGGTTTGTGGAAAGAACACACACGCATTGACTCTAGTGCTGGTTTTAGTATAAGAACACACATGCAATGACTCTAGAGCTGGTTTTAGTATAAGAACACACATGCAATGACACCGGTTGATCCATATGTGGTTTGTGGAAAGAACAGACATGCAATGGCTCAGGCGGATGCATGTGTGGTTTGTTGAATGAACACAGATGCAATGACCACTGGTTGATCCATGTGTTGTTTGTGGAAAGAACACACATGCAATGACTCTAGTGTTGGTTTTAGTATAAGAACGCACATGCAATGACTCTAGTGGTTCTATATGTGGTTTGTGAAAAGAACACACATGCAATGACTCTAGTAGATCCATATGTGGTTTGTGGAAAGAACACACATGCAATGACACTTGTTGATCCATGTGTGGTTTGTGGAAAGAACACACAATCAATGCCATTGGTTGATCCATATGTGGTTTGTGAAAAGAACACACATGCAATGACTCTAGTGGATCCATATGTGGTTTGCGGAAAGAACACACATGCAATGACTCTAGTGGGGCCATATGTGGTTCATGTCAGGAACACACATGCAATGCCATTGGTGGATCCATGTGTTGTTTGTGGAAAGAACACACATGCAATGACTCTAGTGGGTCCATATGTGGTTTGTGAAAATAACACACATGCAATGACTCTAGTGTATCCATATGTGGTTTGTGGAAAAGAACACACATGCAATGAACACTGGTTGATCCATATGTGGTTTGTGGAAAGAACACACATGCAATGACCACTGGTTGATCAATAAGTGGTTTGTGGAAAGAACACACATGCAGTGACCACTGGTCAATCCATGTGCGTTTTGTGGAAAGAACACCCATGCAATGACACTAGTGGATCCCTATGTGGTTTGTGAAAAGAACACACATGCAATGACTCTAGTGCTGGTTTTAGTTTAAGAACACACATGCAATGACTCTAGTGGGTCCATATGTGGTTTGTGAAAAGAACACACATGCAATGACTCTAGTGGATCCATTTGTGGTTTGTGGAAAAGAAAACACATGCAATGACCACTGGTTGATCCTTGTGTTGTTTGTGGAAAGAACACAGATGCAATGACACTGGTGGGTCCATATGTTGTTTGTGAAAAGAACACACATGCGATGACTCTAGTGCTGGTTTTAGTATAAGAACGCACATGCAATGACTCTAGTGGGTCCATATGTGGTTTCTGAAAAGAACACACATGCAATGACTCTAGTGGATCCATATGTGGTTTATGAAAAGAACGCACAAGCAATGACCACTAGTTGATCCATATGTGGTGTGTGGAAAGAACACACATGTAATGACCACTGGTTGATCCATATGTGGTTTGTGGAAAGAACACACATGCAATGACACTGGTTGATCCATGTGTGGTTTGTGGAAAGAACACACATTCAATGACTCTAGTGCTGGTTTTAGTATAAAAACACGCATGCAATGACACTGGTTGATCCATATGTGGTTTGTGGAAAGAACACACATGCAATGACTTAGGGGGATCCATGTGTGGTTTGTGGAAAGAACACACATGCAATAACCACTGGTCGATCCATGTGTGTGTTTGTGGAAAGAACACACATGCAATGGCACTGGTGGATCCATATGTGGTTTATGAAAAGAACACACATGCAATGACTCTAGTGTTGGTTTTAGTATAAGAAAACACATGCAATGACCCTATTGGGTCCATATGTGGTTTGTGAAAAGAACACACATGCAATGACTCTAGTGGATCCATATGTGGTTTGTGGAAAAGAACACACATGCAATGACCACTGGTTGAAACATATGTGGTTTGTGGAAAGAACACACGTGCAATGACGCTGGTTGATCCATGTGTGGTTTGTGGGAAGAACACACATGCAATGACTCTAGTGCTGGTTTTAGTATAAGAACACACATGCAACGACTCTAGTGCTGGGTTTAGTATAAGAACACACTTGCAATGAAACTGGTTGATCCATATGTGGTTCGTGGAAAGAACACACATGCAATAACTCAGGGGGATCCATGTGTGGTTTATGGATAGAACAAACATGCAATGACCACTGGTCGATCCGTGTGTGGTTTGTGGAAAGAACACACATGCAATGACACTGGTTGATCCATATGTAGTTTGTGAAAAGAACACACATGAAATGACTCTAGTGCTGGTTTTAGTATAAGAACGCACATGGAATGACTCTAGTGGGTCCATATGTGGTTTGTGAAAAGAACACACATGCAATGACTCTAGTGGATCCATATGTGGTTTGTGGAAAAGAACACACATGCAATGACCACTGGTTGATCCATATGTGGTTTGTGGAAAGAACACACATGCAATGACACTGGTTTCTCCATGTGTGTTTTGTGGAAAGAACACACATGCAATGACTCTAGTGCTGGTTTTAGTATAAGAACACACATGCAATGACTCTAGTGCTAGTTTTAGTATAAGAACACACATGCAATGACACTGGTTGATCCATATGTGGTTTGTGGAAAGAATACACATGCAATGACTCAGTGGGATCCATCTGTGGTTTGTGGAAAGAATACACATGCAATGACTACTGGTCGATCAATGTGTGGTTTGTGGAAAGAACACACATGCAATGACACTAGTGGATCCATATGTGGTTTGTGAAAAGAACGCACATGCAATAACTCTAGTGGATCCATATGTGGTCTGTGGAAAGAACAAACATCCAATGACACTGGTTGATCCATATGTGGTTTGTGGAAAGAACACACATGCAATGACTTAGGGGGATCCATGTGTGGTTTGTGGAAACAACACACATGCAATGACCACTAGTCTATCCATGTGTGGTTTATGGAAAGAACACACATCCAATGACACTGGTGGATCCATATGTGGTTTGTGAAAAGAACACACATGTAATGACACTGGTTGATCCATATGTGGTTTGTGGAAAGAACACACACGTAATGATACTGGTTGATGCATGTGTGATTTGTGGAAAGAACACACATGCAATGCCATTGGTTGATCCATATGTGGTTTGTCAAAAGAACACACATGCAATGACTCTAGTGGATCCATATGTGGTTTGTGGAAAGAACACACATGCAATGACTTAGGGGGATCCATGTGTGGTTTGTGGAAAGAACACACATGCAATGACTCTAGTGCTGGTTTTAGTATAAGAACACACATGCAATGACCCTAGTGCTAGTTTTAGTATAAGAAAACACATGCAATGACACTGGTTGATCCATATGTGGTTTGTGGAAAGAACACACATGCAATGACTCAGGGGGATCCATGTGTGATTTGTGGAAAGAATACACATACAATGACCACTGGTCGATCAATGTGTGGTTTGTGGAAAGAACACACATGCAATGACACTGGTGGATCCATATGTGGTTTGTGAAAAGAACACACATGCAATAACTCTAGAGGATCCATATGTGGTTTGTAGAAAGAACACACATGCAATGACACTGGTTGATCCATATATGGTTTGTGGAAAGAACACATATGCAATGACCAGGGGGATCCATGTGTGGTTTGTGGAAAGAACACACATGCAATGACCACTGGTCGATCCATCTGTGGTTTGTGGAAAGAACACACATGCAATGACTACTGGTTGATCCATGTGTGGTTTGTGGAAAGAACACACATCCAATGACACTGGTGGATCCATTTGTGGTTTGTGAAAGAACACACATGCAATGACACTGGTTGATCCATATGTGGTTTGTGGAAAGGACACACATGCAATGACCACTGGTTGATCCATATGTGGTTTGTGGAAAGAACACACATGCAATGACACTGGTTGATCCATGTGTGGTTTGTGGAAAGAACACACATGCAATGAATCTAGTGCTGGTTTTAGTATAAGAACACACATGCAATGACACTAGTTGATCCATATGTGGTTCGTGGAAAGAACACACATGCAATGACCCAGGGGGATCCATGTGTGGTTCGTGGAAGGAACACACATGTAATGACCACTAGTCAATCCATGTGTGTTTTGTGGAAACAACACACATGCAATGACACTGGTGGATCCATATGTAGTTTGTGAAAACAACACACATGCAATGACTCTAGTGCTGGTTTTAGTATAAGAAAACACATGCAATGACTCTAGTGGGGCCATATGTGGTTTGTGAAAAGAACACACGTGCAATGACTCTAGTTCATCCATATGTGGTTTGTGAAAAAGAACACACATGCAATGACCACAGGTTGATCGATATGTGGTTTGTGGAAAGAACACACATGCAATGACACTGGTTGATCCATCTGTGGTTTGTGGAAAGAACACACATGCAATGAATCTATTGCTGGTTTTAATATGAGAACACACATGCAATGACTCTAGTGCTGGTTTTAGTATAAGAACACACATGCAATGACACTAGTTGATCCATATGTGGTTCGTGGAAAGAACACACATGCAATGACTCAGGGGGATCCATGTGTGGTTTGTGGAAGGTACACACATGTAATGACCACTAGTCAATCCATGTGTGGTTTGTGGAAAGAACACACATGCAATGACCACTGGTCGATCCATGTGTGCTTCGTGGAAAGAACACACATGCAATGACTCTAGTGCTGGTTTTAGTATAAGAACGCACAGGCAATGAATCTAGTGGGTCCATATGTGGTTTGTGAAAAGAACACACATGCAATGACTCTAGTGGATCCATATGTGGTTTGTGGAAAAGAACACACATGCATTGACCACTGGTTGATCCATATGTGGTTTGTGGAAAGAACACACATGCAAAGACACTGGTTGATCCATGTGTGGTTTGTACAAAGAACACACATGCAATGACTCTAGTGCTGGTTTTAGTATAAGAACACACATGCAATGACTCTAGTGCTAGTTTTAGTATAAGAAAACACATGCAATGACACTGGTTGATCCATATGTGGTTTGTGAAAAGAACGCACATGCAATGACCACTGGTTGATCCATATGTGGTTTCTGGAAAGAACACACATGCAATGACACTGGTTGACCCATGTGTGGTTTGTGGAAAGAACACACATGCAATGACACTGGTGGATCCATATGTGGTTTGTGAAAAGAACACACATGCAGTAACTCTGGTGGATCCACATGTGGTTTGTGGAAAGAACACACATGCAATGACACTGGTTGATCCATATGTGGTTTGTGGAAAGAACACACATGCAATGACTCAGGGGGATCCATGTGTGGTTTGTGGAAAGAACACACATGCAATGACCACTGGTGGATCCATGTGTGGTTTGTGGAAAAGAACACACATCCAATGACACTGGTGGATCCATAGTGGTTTGTGAAAAGAACACGCATGTAATGCCACTAATTGATCCATATGTGGTTTGTGGAAAGAACACACATGCAATGATACTGGTTGATCCATGTGTGATTTGGGGAAAGAACACACATGCAATGCCATTGGTTGATCCATATGTGGTTTGTGAAAAGAACACACATGCAGTGACTCTAGTGGATCCATATGTGGTTTGTGGAAAGAACACACATGCAATGACTCTAGTGGATCCATGTGTGGTTTGTGGAAAGAACATACATGCAATGACACTGGTGGATCCATGTGTGGTTTGTGAAAAGAACACACATGCAATACCACTGGTTGATCCATGTGTGGTTTGTGGAAAGAACACACATGGTGTTTCATGTCAGGAACACACATGCAATGCCATTGGTTGATCCATATGTGGTTTGTGACAAGAACGCACATGCAATGACCACTGATTGATCCATATGTGGTTTGTGGAAAGAACACACATGCAATGACACTGGTGCTGGTTTTAGTATAAGAACACACATGCAATGACTCTAGTGCTAGTTTTAGTATAAAAACACACATGCAATGACACTGGTTGATCCATATGTGGTTTGTGGAAAGAACACACATGCAATGACTCAGGGGGATCCATGTGTGGTTTGTGGAAAGAACACACATGCAATGACCACTGGTCGATCCATCTGTGGTTTGTGGAAAGAACACACATGCAATGACTACTGGTTGATCCATGTGTGGTTTGTGGAAAGAACACACATCCAATGACACTGGTGGATCCATTTGTGGTTTGTGAAAGAACACACATGCAATGACACTGGTTGATCCATATGTGGTTTGTGGAAAGGACACACATGCAATGACCACTGGTTGATCCATATGTGGTTTGTGGAACGAACACACATGCAATGACACCGGTTGATCCATGTGTGGTTTGTGGAAAGAACACACATGCAATGAATCTAGTGCTGGTTTTAGTATAAGAACACACATGCAATGACACTAGTTGATCCATATGTGGTTCGTGGAAAGAACACACATGCAATGACCCAGGGGGATCCATGTGTGGTTCGTGGAAGGAACACACATGTAATGACCACTAGTCAATCCATGTGTGTTTTGTGGAAACAACACACATGCAATGACACTGGTGGATCCATATGTAGTTTGTGAAAAGAACACACATGCAATGACTCTAGTGCTGGTTTTAGTATAAGAAAACACATGCAATGACTCTAGTGGGGCCATATGTGGTTTGTGAAAAGAACACACGTGCAATGACTCTAGTTCATCCATATGTGGTTTGTGAAAAAGAACACACATGCAATGACCACAGGTTGATCGATATGTGGTTTGTGGAAAGAACACACATGCAATGACACTAGTTGATCCATCTGTGGTTTGTGGAAAGAACACACATGCAATGAATCTATTGCTGGTTTTAATATGAGAACACACATGCAATGACTCTAGTGCTGGTTTTAGTATAAGAACACACATGCAATGACACTAGTTGATCCATATGTGGTTCGTGGAAAGAACACACATGCAATGACTCAGGGGATCCATGTGTGGTTTGTGGAAGGTACACATGTAATGACCACTAGTCAATCCATGTGGTTTGTGGAAAGAACACACATGCAATGACCATCGGTCGATCCATGTGTGCTTCGTGGAAAGAACACACATGCAATGACTCTAGTGCTGGTTTTAGTATAAGAACGCACAGGCAATGAATCTAGTGGGTCCATATGTGGTTTGTGAAAAGAACACACATGCAATGACTCTAGTGGATCCATATGTGGTTTGTGGAAAAGAACACACATGCATTGACCACTGGTTGATCCATATGTGGTTTGTGGAAAGAACACACATGCAAAGACACTGGTTGATCCATGTGTGGTTTGTACAAAGAACACACATGCAATGACTCTAGTGCTGGTTTTAGTATAAGAACACACATGCAATGACTCTAGTGCTAGTTTTAGTATAAGAAAACACATGCAATGACACTGGTTGATCCATATGTGGTTTGTGAAAAGAACGCACATGCAATGACCACTGGTTGATCCATATGTGGTTTCTGGAAAGAACACACATGCAATGACACTGGTTGATCCATGTGTGGTTTGTGGAAAGAACACACATGCAATGACACTGGTGGATCCATATGTGGTTTGTGAAAAGAACACACATGCAAGAATCTGGTGGATCCACATGTGGTTTGTGGAAAGAACACACATGCAATGACACTGGTTGATCCATATGTGGTTTGTGGAAAGAACACACATGCAATGACTCAGGGGGATCCATGTGTGGTTTGTGGAAAGAACACACATGCAATGACCACTGGTCGGTCCATGTGTGGTTTGTGGAAAAGAACACACATCCAATGACACTGGTGGATCCATAGTGGTTTGTGAAAAGAACACGCATGTAATGCCACTAATTGATCCATATGTGGTTTGTGGAAAGAACACACATGCAATGATACTGGTTGATCCATGTGTGATTTGTGGAAAGAACACACATGCAATGCCATTGGTTGATCCATATGTGGTTTGTGAAAAGAACACACATGCAATGACTCTAGTGGATCCATATGTGGTTTGTGGAAAGAACACACATGCAATGACTCTAGTGGATCCATGTGTGGTTTGTGGAAAGAACATACATGCAATGACACTGGTGGATCCATGTGTGGTTTGTGAAAAGAACACACATGCAATACCACTGGTTGATCCATGTGTGGTTTATGGAAAGAACACACATGGATCCATATGTGGTTCATGTCAGGAACACACATGCAATGCCATTGGTTGATCCATATGTGGTTTGTGACAAGAACGCACATGCAATGACCACTGATTGATCCATATGTGGTTTGTGGAAAGAACACACATGCAATGACACTGGTGCTGGTTTTAGTATAAGAACACACATGCAATGACTCTAGTGCTGGTTTTAGTATAAAAACACACATGCAATGACACTGGTTGATCCATATGTGGTTTGTGGAATGAACACACATGCAATGACTCAGGGGGATCCATGTGTGGTTTATGGAAAGAACACACATGCAATGACCACTGGTCGGTCCATGTGTGGTTTGTGGAAAAGAACACACATCCAATGACACTGGTGGATCCATAGTGGTTTGTGAAAAGAACACGCATGTAATGCCACTAATTGATCCATATGTGGTTTGTGGAAAGAACACACATGCAATGATACTGGTTGATCCATGTGTGATTTGTGGAAAGAACACACATGCAATGCCATTGGTTGATCCATATGTGGTTTGTGAAAAGAACACACATGCAATGACTCTAGTGGATCCATATGTGGTTTGTGGAAAGAACACACATGCAATGACTCTAGTGGATCCATGTGTGGTTTGTGGAAAGAACATACATGCAATGACACTGGTGGATCCATGTGTGGTTTGTGAAAAGAACACACATGCAATACCACTGGTTGATCCATGTGTGGTTTGTGGAAAGAACACACATGGATCCATATGTGGTTCATGTCAGGAACACACATGCAATGCCATTGGTTGATCCATATGTGGTTTGTGACAAGAACGCACATGCAATGACCACTGATTGATCCATATGTGGTTTGTGGAAAGAACACACATGCAATGACACGGGTGCTGGTTTTAGTATAAGAACACACATGCAATGACTCTAGTGCTGGTTTTAGTATAAAAACACACATGCAATGACACTGGTTGATCCATATGTGGTTTGTGGAATGAACACACATGCAATGACTCAGGGGGATCCATGTGTGGTTTATGGAAAGAACACACATGCAATGACCACTGTGGGTCCATGTGGTTTGTGGAAAAGAACACACATCCAATGACACTGGTGGATCCATAGTGGTTTGTGAAAAGAACACGCATGTAATGCCACTAATTGATCCATATGTGGTTTGTGGAAAGAACACACATGCAATGATACTGGTTGATCCATGTGTGATTTGTGGAAAGAACACACATGCAATGCCATTGGTTGATCCATATGTGGTTTGTGAAAAGAACACACATGCAATGACTCTAGTGGATCCATATGTGGTTTGTGGAAAGAACACACATGCAATGACTCTAGTGGATCCATGTGTGGTTTGTGGAAAGAACATACATGCAATGACACTGGTGGATCCATGTGTGGTTTGTGAAATTAACACACATGCAATACCACTGGTTGATCCATGTGTGGTTTGTGGAAAGAACACACATGGATCCATATGTGGTTCATGTCAGGAACACACATGCAATGCCATTGGTTGATCCATATGTGGGTTGTGGAAAGAACAAACATGCAATGACTCTGGTGGCTCCATGTGTGGTTTGTGGAAAGAACACACATGCAATGACTCTAGTGGATGCATGTGTGGTTTGTGGAAAAGAACACACATCCAATGACCATTGGTTCATCCATATGGTGTTTGTGGAAAGAACACACATGCAATGACACTTGTTGATCCATGTGTGGTTTGTGGAAAGAACACACAATCAATGCCATTGGTTGATCCATATGTGGTTTGTGAAAAGAACACACATGCAATGACTCTAGTGGATCCATATGTGTTTTGCGGAAAGAACACACATGCAATGACTCTAGTGGGGCCATATGTGGTTCATGTCAGGAACACACATGCAATGCCATTGGTGGATCCATGTGTTGTTTGTGGAAAGAACACATATGCAATGACTCTAGTGGGTCCATATGTGGTTTGTGAAAATAACACACATGCAATGACTCTAGTGTATCCATATGTGGTTTGTGGAAAAGAACACACATGCAATGAACATTGGTTGATCCGTATGTGGTTTGTGGAAAGAACACACATGCAATGACCACTGGTTGATCAAGAAGTGGTTTGTGGAAAGAACACACATGCAGTGACCACTGGTCAATCCATGTGTGTTTTGTGGAAAGAACACCCATGCAATGACACTAGTGGATCCATATGTGGTTTGTGAAAAGAACACACATGCAATGACTCTAGTGCTGGTTTTAGTTTAAGAACACACATGCAATGACTCTAGTGGGTCCATATGTGGTTTGTGAAAAGAACACACATGCAATGACTCTAGTGGATCCATATGTGGTTTGTGGAAAAGAAAACACATGCAATGACCACTGGTTGATCCATATGTGGTTTGTGGAAAGAACACACATGCAATGACACTGGTTAATCCATGTGTGGTTTGTGGAAAGAACACACACGCATTGACTCTAGTGCTGGTTTTCGTATAAGAACACACATGCAATGACTCTAGAGCTGGTTTTAGTATAAGAACACACATGCAATGACACCGGTTGATCCATATGTGGTTTGTGGAAAGAACAGACATGCAATGGCTCAGGCGGATGCATGTGTGGTTTGTGGAATGAACACAGATGCAATGACCACTGGTTGATCCATTA
This sequence comes from Avena insularis, assembly GCA_023614405.1. Lineage (NCBI taxonomy): Eukaryota > Viridiplantae > Streptophyta > Magnoliopsida > Poales > Poaceae > Avena > Avena insularis. The sequence goes on from CM042692.1 coordinate 22,443,111, forward strand.
TGTTTGTGGAAAGAACACACATGCAATGACACTGGTGGGTCCATATGTGGTTTGTGAAAAGAACACACATGCAATGACTCTAGTGCTGGTTTTAGTATAAGAACGCACATGCAATGACTCTAGTGGGTCCATATGTGGTTTCTGAAAAGAACACACATGCAATGACTCTAGTGGATCCATATGTGGTTTGTGAAAAGAACGCACAAGCAGTGACCACTGGTTGATCCATATGTGGTTTGTGGAAAGAACACACATGCAATGACACTGCTTGATCCATGTGTGGTTTGTGGAAAGAACACACATGCAATGACTCTAGTGCTGGTTTTAGTATAAAAACACGCATGCAATGACACTGGTTGATCCATATGTGGTTTGTGGAAAGAACACACATGCAATGACTTAGGGGGATCCATGTGTGGTTTGTGGAAAGAACACACATACAATAACCACTGGTCGATCCATGTGTGTTTTGTGGAAAGAACACACATGCAATGACACTGGCGGATCCATATGTGGTTTATGAAAAGAACACACGTGCAATGACTCTAGTGTTGGTTTTAGTATAAGAACACACATGCAATGACTCTATTGGGTCCATATGTGGTTTGTGAAAAGAACACACATGCAATGACTCTAGTGGATCCATATGTGGTTTGTGGAAAAGAACACACATGCAATGACCACTGGTTGAAACATATGTGGTTTGTGGAAAGAACACACGTGCAATGACGCTGGTTGATCCATGTGCGGTTTGTGGGAAGAACACACATGCAATGACTCTAGTGCTGGTTTTAGTATAAGAACACACATGCAACGACTCTAGTGCTGGGTTTAGTATAAGAACACACTTGCAATGACACTGGTTGATCCATATGTGGTTCGTGGAAAGAACACACATGCAATAACTCAGGGGGATCCATGTGTGGTTTATGGATAGAACAAACATGCAATGACCACTGGTCGATCCGTGTGTGGTTTGTGGAAAGAACACACATGCAATGACACTGGTTGATCCATGTGTGGTTTGTGGAAAATAACACACATGCAATGACTCTAGTGCTGGTTTTAGTATAAGAACGCACATGCAATGACTCTAGTGGGTCCATATGTGGTTTGTGAAAAGAACACACATGCAATGACTCTAGTGGATCCATATGTGGTTTGTGGAAAAGAGCACACATGCAATGACCACTGGTTAATCCATATGTGGTTTGTGGAAAGAACACACATGCAATGACACTGGTTTCTCCATGTGTGGTTTGTGGAAAGAACACACATGCAATGACTCTAGTGCTGGTTTTAGTATAAGAACACACATGCAATGACTCTAGTGCTAGTTTTAGTATAAGAACACACATGCAATGACACTGGTTGATGCAAATGTGGTTTCTGGAAAGAAGACACATGCAATGACTCAGTGGGATCCATGTGTGGTTTGTGGAAAGAATACATATGCAATGACCACTAGTCGATCAATGTGTGGTTTGTGGAAAGAACACACATGCAATGACACTAGTGGATCCATATGTGGTTTGAAAAGAACGCACATGCAATAACTCTAGTGGATCCATATGTGGTTTGTGGAAAGAACAAACATCCAATGACACTGGTTGATCCATATGTGGTTTGTGGAAAGAACACACATGCAATGACTTAGGGGGATCCATGTGTGGTTTGTGGAATCAACACACATGCAATGACCACTAATCTATCCATGTGTGGTTTGTGGAAAGAACACACATCCAACGACACTGGTGGATCCATATGTGGTTTGTGAAAAGAACACACATGTAATGACACTGATTGATCCATATGTGGTTTGTGGAAAGAACACACACGTAATGATACTGGTTGATCCATGTGTGATTTGTGGAAAGAACACACATGCAATGCCATTGGTTGATCCATATGTGGTTTGTGAAAAGAACACACATGCAATGACTCTAGTGGATCCATATGTGGTTTGTGGAAAGAACACACATGCAATGACTTAGGGGGGTCCATGTGTGGTTTGTGGAAAGAACACACATGCAATGACTCTAGTGCTGGTTTTAGTATAAGAACACACATGCAATGACTCTAGTGCTAGTTTTAGTATAAGAAAACACATGCAATGACACTGGTTGATCCATATGTGGTTTGTGGAAAGAACACACATGCAATGACTCAGGGGGATCCATGTGTGGTTTGTGGAAAGAATACACATACAATGACCACTGGTCGATCAATGTGAGGTTTGTGGAAAGAACACACATGTAATGACACTGGTGGATCCATATGTGGTTTGTGAAAAGAACACACATGCAATAACTCTAGAGAATCCATATGTGGTTTGTGGAAAGAACACACATGAAATGACACTGGTTGATCCATATGTGGTTTGTGGAAAGATACACATGCAATGACCCAGGGGGATCCATGTGTGGTTTGTGGAAAGAACACACATGCAATGACCACTGGTCGATCCATGTGTGGTTTGTGGAAAGAACACACATGCAATGACTACTGGTCGATCCATGTGTGGCTTGTGGAAAGAACACACATCCAATGACACTGGTGGATCCACATGTGGTTTGTGAAAGAACACACATGCAATGACACTGGTTGATCCATATGTGGTTTGTGGAAAGAACACACATGCAATGACCACTGGTTGATCCATATGTGGTTTGTGGAAAGAACACACATGCAATGACACTGATTGATCCATGTGTGGTTTGTGGAAAGAACACACATGCAATGACTCTAGTGCTGATTTTAGTATAAGAACACACATGCAATGACACTAGTTGATCCATATGTGGTTCGTGGAAAGAACACACATGCAATGACCCAGGGGGATCCATGTGTGGTTTGTGAAAGGAACACACATGTAATGACCACTAGTCAATCCATGTGTGGTTTCTGGAAAGAACACACATGCAATGACACTGGTGGATCCATATGTAGTTTGTGAAAAGAACACACATGCAATGACTCTAGTGCTGGTTTTAGTATAAGAACGCACATGCAATGACTCTAGTGGGTCCATATGTGGTTTGTGAAAAGAACACACATGCAATGACTCTAGTGGATCCATATGTGGTTTGTGGAAAACAACACACATGCAATGACCATTGGTTGATCTATATGTGGTTTGTGGAAAGAACACACATGCAAAGACACTGGTTGATCCATGTGTGGTTTGTGGATAGAACACACATGCAACAACTCTAGTGCTGGTTTTAGTATAAGAAGACACATGCAATGACTGTAGTGCTAGATTTAGTATAAGAAAACACATGCAATGACACTGGTTGATCCATATGTAGTTTGTGGAAAGAACACACATGCAATGACTCAGGGGGATCCATGTGTGGTTTGTGGAAAGAATACACATGCAGTGACGACTGGTCGATCAATGTGTGGTTTGTGGAAAGAACACACATGCAATGACACTGGTGGATCCATATGTGGTTTGTGAAAAGAACACACATGTAATAACTCTAGTGGATCCATATGTGGTTTGTGGAAAGAACACACATGCAATGACACTGGTTGATCCATATGTGGTTTGTGGAAAAGAACACACATGCAATGACTCAGGGGGATCCATGTGTGGTTTGTGGAAAGAATACACATGCAGTGACGACTGGTCGATCAATGTGTGGTTTGTGGAAAGAACACACATGCAATGACACTGGTGGATCCATATGTGGTTTGTGAAAAGAACACACATGTAATAACTCTAGTGGATCCATATGTGGTTTGTGGAAAGAACACACATGCAATGACACTGGTTGATCCATATGTGGTTTGTGGAAAAGAACACACATCCAATGACACTGGTGGATCCATATGTGGTTTGTGAAAGAACACACATGTAATGCCACTGATTGATCCATATGTGGTTCGTGGAAAGAACACACATGCAATGATACTGGTCGATCCATGTGTGATTTGTGGAAAGAACACACATGCAATCCATTAGTTGATCCATATGTGGTTTGTGAAAAGAACACACATTCAATGACTCTAGTGGATCCATATGTGGTTTGTGGAAAGAACACACATGCAATGACTCTAGTGGATCCATGTGTGGTTTGTGAAAAGAACACACATGCAATGCCACTGGTTGATCCATGTGTTGTTTGTGGAAAGAACACACATGGATCCATATGTGGTTCATGTCAGGAACACACATGCAATGCCATTGGTTGATCCATATGTGGTTTGTGGAAAGAATACACATGCAATGACTCTGGTGGCTCCATGTGTGGTTTGTCGAAAGAACACACATGCAATGACTCTAGTGTATCCATATGTGGTTTGTGGAAAAGAACACACATGCAATGACACTGGTTGATCCATGTGTGGTTTGTGGAAAGAACACTATGCAATGACTCTAGTGCTGGTTTTAGTATAAGAACACACATGCAATGACTCTAGAGCTGGTTTTAGTATAAGAACACACATGCAATGACACCGGTTGATCCATATGTGGTTTGTGGAAAGAACACACGTGCAATGGCTTAGGCGGATCCATGTGTGGTTTGTGGAAAGAACACAGATGCAATGACCACTAGTCAATCCATGTGTGGTTCGTGGAAAGAACACACATGCAATGACACTGGTGGATCCATCTGTGGTTTGTGATAAGAACAAACATGCAATGACTCTAGTACTGGTTTTAGTATAAGAACACACATGCAATGACACTGGTCGATCAATGTGTGGTTTGTGGAAAGAACACACATTCAATGACACTAGTGGATCCATATGTGGTTTGTGAAAAGAACGCACATGCAATAACTCTAGTGGATCCATATGTGGTTTGTGGAAAGAAGAAACATCCAATGACACTGGTTCATCCATATGTGGTTTGTGGAAAGAACTCACATGCAATGACTTAGGGGGATCCATGTGTGGTTTGTGGAAACAACACACATGCAATGACCACTAGTCTATCCATGTGTGGTTTGTGGAAAGAACACACATCCAATGACACTAGTGGATCCATATGTGGTTTGTGAAAAGAACACACATGTAATGACACTGGTTGATCCATGTGTGGTTTGTGGAAAGAACACACACGTAATGATACTGGTTGATCCATGTGTGATTTGTGGAAAGAACACACATGCAATGCCATTGGTTGATCCATATATGGTTTGTCAAAAGAACACACATGCAATGACTCTAGTGGATCCATATGTGGTTTGTGGAAAGAACACACATGCAATGACTTAGGGGGATCCATGTGTGGTTTGTGGAAAGAACACACATGCAATGACTCTAGTGCTGGTTTTAGTATAAGAACACACATGCAATGACTCTAGTGCTAGTTTTAGTATAAGAAAACACATGCAATGACACTGGTTGATCCATATGTGGTTTGTGGAAAGAACACACATGCAATGAATCAGGGGGATCCATGTGTGGTTTGTGGAAAGAATACACATACAATGACGACTGGTCGATCAATTTGTGGTTTGTGGAATGAACACACATGTAATGACACTGGTGGATCCATATGTGGTTTGTGAAAAGAACACACATGCCATAACTCTAGAGGATCCATATGTGGTTTGTGGAAATAACACACATGCAATGACATTGGTTGATCCATATGTGGTTTGTGGAAAGAACACACATGCAATGACACTGGTTGATCCATATGTGGTTTGTGGAAAGAACACACATGCAATGAGCACTGGTTGATCCATATGTGGTTTGTGGAAAGAACACACATGAAATGACACTGGTTGATCCATGTGTGGTTTGTGGAAAGAACACACATGCAATGACTCTAGTGCTGGTTTTAGTATAAGAACACACATGCAATGACACTAGTTGATCCATATGTGGTTCGTGGAAAGAACACACATGCAATGACCACTGGTTGAAACATATGTGGTTTGTGGAAAGAACACACGTGCAATGACGCTGGTTGATCCATGTGTGGTTTGTGGGAAGAACACACATGCAATGACTCTATTGCTGGTTTTAGTATAAGAACACACATGCAACGACTCTAGTGCTGGGTTTAGTATAAGAACACACTTGCTATGACACTGGTTGATCCATATGTGGTTCGTGGAAAGAACACACATGCAATAACTCAGAGGGATCCATGTGTGGTTTATGGATAGAACACACATGCAATGACCACTGGTCGATCCGTGTGTGGTTTGTGGAAAGAACACACATGCAATGACACTGGTTGATCCATATGTAGTTTGTGAAAAGAACACACATGAAATGACACTAGAGCTGGTTTTAGTATAAGAACGCACATGCAATGACTCTAGTGGGTCCATATGTGGTTTGTGAAAAGAACACACATGTAATGACTCTAGTGGAATCATATGTGGTTTGTGGAAAAGAACACACATGCAATGACCACTGGTTGATCCATATGTGGTTTTTGGAAAGAACACACATGCAATGACACTGGTTTCTCCATGCGTGGTTTGTGGAAAGAACACACATGCAATGACCCTAGTGCTGGTTTTAGTATAAGAACGCACATGCAATGACTCTAGTGGGTCCATATGTGGTTTGTGAAAAGAACACACATGCAATGACTCTAGTGGAATCATATGTGGTTTGTGGAAAAGAACACACATGCAATGACTACTGGTTGATCCATATGTGGTTTGTGGAAAGAACACACATGCAATGACACTGGTTTCTCCATGCGTGGTTTGTGGAAAGAACACACATGCAATGACCCTAGTGCTGGTTTTAGTATAAGAACACACATGCAATGACTCTAGTGCTAGTTTTAGTATAAGAACACACATGCAATGACACTGGTTGATCCATATGTGGTTTGTGGAAAGAAGACACATGCAATGACTCAGTGGGATCCATGTGTGGTTTGTGGAAAGAATACACATGCAATGACCACTGGTCGATCAATGTGTGGTTTGTGGAAAGAACACACATGCAATGACACTAGTGGATCCATATGCTGTTTGTGAAAAGAACGAACATGCAATAACTCTCGTGGATCCATATGTGGTTTGTGGAAAGAACAAACATCCAATGACACTGGTTGATCCATATGTGGTTTGTGGAAAGAACACACATGCAATGACTTAGGGGGATCCATGTGTGGTTTGTGGAAAGAACACACATGCAATGACTCTAGTGCTAGTTTTAGTATAAGAACACACATGCAACGACTCTAGTGCTAGTTTTAGTATAAGAAAACACATGCAATGACACTGGTTGATCCATATGTGGTTTGTGGAAAGAACACACATGCAATGACTCAGGGGGATCCATGTGTGGTTTGTGGAAAGAATACACATACAATGACCACTCGTCGATCAATGTGTGGTTTGTGGAAAGAACACACATGTAATGACACTGGTGGATCCATATGTGGTTTGTGAAAAGAACACACATGCAATAACTCTAGAGGATCCATATGTGGTTTGTGGAAAGAACACACATGCAATGACACTGGTTGATCCATATGTGGTTTGTGGAAAGAACACACATGCAATGACCCAGGGGGATCCATTTGTGGTTTGTGGAAAGAACACACATGCAATGACCACTGGTCGATCCATGTGTGGTTTGTGGAAAGAACACACATGCAATGACTACTGGTCGATCCATGTGTCGTTTGTGGAAAGAACACACATCCAATGACACTGCTGGATCCATATGTGGTTTGTGAAAGAACACACATGCAATGACACTGGTTGATCCATATGTGGTGTGTGGAAAGAACACACATGCAATGACCACTGGTTGATCCATATGTGGTTTGTGGAAAGAACACACATGCAATGACACTGGTTGATCCATGTGTGGTTTGTGGAAAGAACACACATGCAATGACACTAGTTGATCCATATGTGGTTCGTGGAAAGAACACACATGCAATGACCACTGGTTGAAACATATGTGGTTTGTGGAAAGATCACACGTGCAATGACGCTGGTTGATCCATGTGTGGTTTGTGGGAAGAACACACATGCAATGACTCTAGTGCTGGTTTTAGTATAAGAACACACATGCAACGACTCTAGTGCTGGGATTAGTATAGGAACACACATGCAATGACACTGGTTGATCCATATGTGGTTCATGGAAAGAACACACATGCAATAACTCAGGGGGATCCATGTGTGGTTTATGGATAGAACACACATGCAATGACCACTGGTCGATCCGTGTGTGGTTTGTGGAAAGAACACACATGCAATGACACTGGTTGATCCATATGTAGTTTGTGAAAAGAACACACATGAAATGACTCTAGTGCTGGTTTTCGTATAAGAACGCACATGCAATGACTCTAGTGGGTCCATATGTGGTTTGTGAAAAGAACACACATGCAATGACTCTAGTGGATCCATATGTGGTTTGTGGAAAAGAACACACATGCAATGACCACTAGTTGATCCATATGAGGTTTGTGGAAAGAACACACATGCAATGACACTGGTTTCTCCATGCGTGGTTTGTGGAAAGAACGCACATGCAATGACTCTAGTGCTGGTTTTAGTATAAGAACACACATGCAATGACTCTAGTGCTAGTTTTAGTATAAGAACACACATGCAATGAGACTGGTTGATCCATATGTGGTTTGTGGAAAGAAGACACATGCAATGCCTCAGTGGGATCCATGTGTGGTTTGTGGAAAGAATACACATGCAATGACCACTGGTCGATCAATGTGTGGTTTGTGGAAAGAACACACATGCAATGACACTAGTGGATCCATATGTGGTTTGTGAAAAGAACGCACATGCAATAACTCTAGTGGATCCATATGTGGTTTGTGGAAAGAACAAACATCCAATGACACTGGTTGATCCATATGTGGTTTGAAAGAACACACATGCAATGACTTAGGGGGTCCATGTGTGGTTTGTGGAAACAACACACATGCAATGCCCACTAGTCTATCCATGTGTGGTTTGTGGAAAGAACACACATCCAATGACACTGGTGGATCCATATGTGGTTTGTGAAAAGAACACACATGTAATGACACTGGTTGATGCATATGTGGTTTGTGGAAAGAACACACACGTAATGATACTGGTTGATCCATGTGTGATTTGTGGAAAGAACACACATGCAATGCCATTGGTTGATCCATATGTGGTTTGTCAAAAGAACACACATGCAATGACTCTAGTAGATCCATATGTGGTTTGTGGAAAGAACACACATGCAATGACTTAGGGGGATCCATGTGTGGTTTGTGGAAAGAACACACATGCAATGACTCTAGTGCTGGTTTTAGTATAAGAACACACATGCAATGACTCTAGTGCTAGTTTTAGTATAAGAAAAAACATGCAATGACAATGGTTGATCCATATGTGGTTTGTGGAAAGAACACACATGCAATGACTCAGGGGGATCCATGTGTGGTTTGTGGAAAGAATACACATACAATGACCACTGGTCGATCAATGTGTGGTTTGTGGAAAGAACACACATGTAATGGCACTAGTGGATCCAAATGTAGTTTGTGAAAAGAACACACATGCAATAACTCTAGAGGATCCATATGTGGTTTGTGGAAAGAACACACATGCAATGACACTGGTTGATCCATATGTGGTTTGTGGAAAGAACACACATGCAATGACCCAGGGGGATCCATGTGTGATTTGTGGAAAGAACACACATGCAATGACCACTGGTCGATCCATGTGTGGTTTGTGGAAAGAACACACATGCAATGACTACTGGTCGATCCATGTGTGGTTTGTGGAAAGAACACACATCCAATGACACTGGTGGATCCATATGTGGTTTGTGAAAGAACACACATGCAATGACACTGGTTGATCCATATGTGGTTTGTGGAAAGAACACACATGCAATGACCACTGGTTGATCCATATGTGGTTTGTGGAAAGAAAACACATGCAATGACACTGGTTGATCCATGTGTGGTTTGTGGAAGGAACACACATGCAATGACTCTAGTGCTGGTTTTAGTATAAGAACACACATGCAATGACACTAGTTGATCCATATGTGGTTCGTGGAAAGAACACACATGCAATGACCCAGGGGGATCCATGTGTGGTTTGTGGAAGGAACACACATGTAATGACCACTAGTCAATCCATGTGTGGTTTGTGGAAAGAACACACATGCAATAACACTGGTGGATCCATATGTAGTTTGTGAAAAGAACACACATGCAATGACACTAGTGCTGGTTTTAGTATAAGAACGCACATGCAATGACTCTAGTGGGTCCATATGTGGTTTGTGAAAAGAACACACATGCAATGACTCTAGTGGATCCATATGTGGTTTGTGGAAAAGAACACACATGCAATGACCATTGGTTGATCCATATGTGGTTTGTGGAAAGAACACACATGCAAAGACACAGGTTGATCCATGTGTGGTTTGTGGAAAGAACACACATGCAATGACTCTAGTGCTGGTTTTAGTATAAGAACACACATGCAATGACTCTAGTGCTATATTTAGTATAAGAAAACACATGCAATGACACTGGTTAATCCATATGTATTTTGTGGAAAGAACAGACATGCAATGACTCAGGGGGATCCATGTGTGGTTTGTGGAAAGAATACACATGCAGTGATGACTGGTCGATCAATGTGTGGTTTGTGGAAAGAAAACACATGCAATGACACTGGTGGATCCATATGTGGTTTGTGAAAAGAACACACATGTAATAACTCTAGTGGATCCATATGTGGTTTGTGGAAAGAACACACATGCAATGACCCAGGGGATCCATGTGTGGTTTATGGAAAGAACACACATGCAATGACTCAGGGGGATCCATGTGTGGTATGTGGAAAGAACACACATGCAATGACCACTGGTCGATCCATGTGTGTTTTGTGGAAAAGAACACACATCCAATGACACTGGTGGATCCATATGTGGTTTGTGAAAAGAACACACATGTAATGCCACTTATTGATCCATATGTGGTTCGTGGAAGGAACACACATGCAATGATACTGGTCGATCCATGTGTGATTTGTGGAAAGAACACACATGCAATGCCATTAGTTGATCCATATGTGGTTTGTGAAAAGAACACACATTCAATGACTCTAGTGGATCCATATGTGGTTTGTGGAAAGAACACACATACAATGACTCTATTGGATCCATGTGTGGTTTGTGGAAAGAACATACATGCAATGACACTGGTGGATCCATGTGTGGTTTGTGAAAAGAACACACATGCAATACCACTGGTTGATCCATGTGTGGTTTGTGGAAAGAACACACATGGATCCATATGTGGTTCATGTCAGGAACACACATGCAATGCCATTCGTTGATCCATATGTGGTTTGTGGAAAGAACACACATGCAATGACTCTGGTGGCTCCATGTGTGGTTTGTCGAAAGAACACACATGCAATGACTCTAGTGTATCCATATGTGGTTTGTGGAAAAGAACACACATGCAATAACACTGGTTGATCCATATGTGGTTTGTGGAAAGAACACACACGCAATGACTCTAGTGCTTGTTTTAGTATAAGAACACACATGCAATGACTCTAGAGCTGGTTTTAGTATAAGAACACACATGCAATGACACCGGTTGATCCATATGTGGTTTGTGGAAAGAACATACATGCAATGGCTCAGGCGGATCCATGTGTGGTTTGTGGAAAGAACACAGATGCAATGACCACTGGTCGATCCATGTGTGGTTTGTGGAAAGAACACACATGCAATGACACTAGTGGATCCATATGTGGTTTGTGAAAAGAACACACATGGAATGACTCTAGTGCTGGTTTTAGTATAAGAACACACATGCAATGACTCTAGTGGGTCCATATGTGGTTTCTGAAAATAACACACATGCAATGACTCTAGTGGATCCATATGTGGTTTGTGGAAAGAACACACATGCAATGACACTGGTTGATCCATGTGTGGTTTGTGGAAAGAACACACACGCAATGACTCTAGTGCTGGTTTTAGTATAAGAACACACATGCAATGACTCTAGAGCTGGTTTTAGTATAAGAACACACATGCAATGACACCGGTTGATCCATATGTGGTTTGTGGAAAGAACACACATGCAATGGCTCAGGCGGATCCATGTGTGGTTTGTGGAAAGAACACAGATGCAATGACCACTGGTCGATCCACGTGTGGTTCGTGGAAAGAACACACATGCAATGACACTGGTGGATCCATATGTGGTTTGTGAAAAGAACACACATGCAATGACTCTAGTGCTGGTTTTAGTATAAGAACACACATGCAATGACTCTAGTGGGTCCATATGTGGTTTCTGAAAAGAACACACATGCAATGACTCTAGTGGATCCATATGTGGTTTGTCAAAAGAACGCACATGCAATGACCACTGGTTGATCCATATGTGGTTTGTGGAAAGAACACACATGCAATGACACTGGTTGATCCATGTGTGGTTTGTGGAAAGAACACACACGCAATGACTCTAGTGATGGTTTTAGTATAAGAACACACATGCAATGACTCTAGAGGTGGTTTTTGTATAAGAACACACATGCAATGACACTGGTTGATCCATATGTGGTTTGTGGAAAGAACACACATGCAATGGCTCAGGCGGATCCATGTGTGGTTTGTGGAAAGAACACAGATGCAATGACCACTGGTCGATCGATGTGTGGTTTGTGGAAAGAACACACATGCAATGACACTGGTGGATCCATATGTGGTTTGTGAAAAGAACACACATGCAATGACTCTAGTGCTGGTTTTAATATAAGAACACACATGCAATGACTCTAGTGGGTCCATATGTGGTTTCTGAAAATAACACACATGCAATGACTCTAGTGGATCCATATGTGGTTTGTGAAAAGAACGCACATGCAATGACCACTGGTTGATCCATATGTGGTTTGTGGGAAGAACACACATGCAATGACACTGGTTGATCCATGTGTGGTTTGTGGAAAGAACACACATGCAATGACTCTAGTGCTGGTTTTAGTATAAAAACACGCATGCAATGACACTGGTTGATCCATATGTGGTTTGTGGAAAGAACACACATGCAATGACTTAGGGGGATCCATGTGTGGTTTGTGGAAAGAACACACATGCAATGGCCACTGGTCAATCCATGTGTGTTTTGTGGAAAGAATACACATGAAGTGACGACTGGTCGATCAATGTGTGGTTTGTGGAAAGAAAACACATGCAATGACACTGGTGGATCCATATGTGGTTTGTGAAAAGAACACACATGTAATAACTCTAGTGGATCCATATGTGGTTTGTGGAAAGAACACACATGCAATGACCCAGGGGGATCCATGTGTGGTTTATGGAAAGAACACACATGCAATGACTCAGGGGGATCCATGTGTGGTATGTGGAAAGAACACACATGCAATGACCACTGGTCGATCCATGTGTGTTTTATGGAAAAGAACACACATCCAATGACACTGGTGGATCCATATGTGGTTTGTGAAAAGAACACACATGTAATGCCACTTATTGATCCATATGTGGTTCGTGGAAAGAACACACATGCAATGATACTGTTCGATCCATGTGTGATTTGTGGAAAGAACACACATGCAATGCCATTAGTTGATCCATATGTGGTTTGTGAAAAGAACACACATTCAATGACTCTAGTGGATCCATATGTGGTTTGTGGAAAGAACACACATACAATGACTCTATTGGATCCATGTGTGGTTTGTGGAAAGATCATAGATGAAATGACACTGGTGGATCCATGTGTGGTTTGTGAAAAGAACACACATGCAATACCACTGGTTGATCCATGTGTGGTTTGTGGAAAGAACACACATGGATCCATATGTGGTTCATGTCAGGAACACACATGCAATGCCATTGGTTGATCCATATGTGGTTTGTGGAAAGAACACTCATGCAATGAGTCTAGTGGCTCCATGTCTGGTTTGTCGAAAGAACACACATGCAATGACTCTAGTGTATCCATATGTGGTTTGTGGAAAAGAACACACATGCAATGACACTGGTTGATCCATGTGTGGTTTGTGGAAAGAACACACACGCAATGACTCTAGTGATGGTTTTAGTATAAGAACACACATGCAATGACTCTAGAGCTGGTTTTAGTATAAGAACACACATGCAATGACACCGGTTGATCCATATGTGGTTTGTGGAAAGAACACACATGCAATGGCTCAGGCGGATCCATGTGTGGTTTGTGGAAAGAACACAGATGTAATGACCACTGGTCGATCCATGTGTGGTTCGCGGAAAGAACACACATGCAATGACACTGGTGGATCCATATGTGGTTTGTGAAAAGAACACACATGCAATGACTCTAGTGCTGGTTTTAGTATAAGAACACACATGCAATGACTCTAGTGGGTCCATATGTGGTTTCTGAAAAGAACACGCATGCAATGACTCTAGTGGATCCATATGTGGTTTGTCAAAAGAACGCACATGCAATGACCACTGGTTGATCCATATGTGGTTTGTGGAAAGAACACACATGCAATGGCTCAGGCGGATCCATGTGTGGTTTGTGGAAAGAACATAGATGCAATGACCACTGGTCGATCGATGTGTGGTTTGTGGAAAGAACACACATGCAATGACACTGGTGGATCCATATGTGGTTTGTGAAAAGAACACACATGCAATGACTCTAGTGCTGGTTTTAATATAAGAACACAAATGCAATGACTCTAGTGGGTCCATATGTGGTTTCTGAAAATAACACACATGCAATGACTCTAGTGGATCCATATGTGGTTTGTGAAAAGAACGCACATGCAATGACCACTGGTTGATCCATATGTGGTTTGTGGGAAGAACACATATGCAATGACACTGGTTGATCCATGTGTGGTTTGTGGAAAGAACACACATGCAATGACTCTAGTGCTGGTTTTAGTATAAAAACACGCATGCAATGACATTGGTTGATCTGGTTTGTGGAAACAACACACATGCAATGACTTAGGGGGATCCATGTGTGGTTTGTGGAAAGAACACACATGCAATGGCCACTGGTCAATCCATGTGTGTTTTGTGGAAAGAATACACATGCAGTGACGACTGGTCGATCAATGTGTGGTTTGTGGAAAGAAAACACATGCAATGACACTGGTGGATCCATATGTGGTTTGTGAAAAGAACACACATGTAATAACTCTAGTGGATCCATATGTGGTTTGTGGAAAGAACACACATGCAATGACCCAGGGGATCCATGTGTGGTTTATGGAAAGAACACACATGCAATGACTCAGGGGGATCCATGTGTGGTATGTGGAAAGAACACACATGCAATGACCACTGGTCGATCCATGTGTGTTTTGTGGAAAAGAACACACATCCAATGACACTGGTGGATCCATATGTGGTTTGTGAAAAGAACACACATGTAATGCCACTTATTGATCCATATGTGGTTCGTGGAAAGAACACACATGCAATGATACTGGTCGATCCATGTGTGATTTGTGGAAAGAACACACATGCAATGCCATTAGTTGATCCATATGTGGTTTGTGAAAAGAACACACATTCAATGACTCTAGTGGATCCATATGTGGTTTATGGAAAGAACACACATACAATGACTCTATTGGATCCATGTGTGGTTTGTGGAAAGATCATACATGCAATGACACTGGTGGATCCATGTGTGGTTTGTGAAAAGAACACACATGCAATACCACTGGTTGATCCATGTGTGGTTTGTGGAAAGAACACACATGGATCCATATGTGGTTCATGTCAGGAACACACATGCAATGCCATTGGTTGATCCATATGTGGTTTGTGGAAAGAACACACATGCAATGAGTCTGGTGGCTCCATGTGTGGTTTGTCGAAAGAACACACATGCAATGACTCTAGTGTATCCATATGTGGTTTGTGGAAAAGAACACACATGCAATGACACTGGTTGATCCATGTGTGGTTTGTGGAAAGAACATGCACACAATGACTCTAGTGCTGGTTTTAGTATAAGAACACACATGCAATGACTCTAGAGCTGGTTTTAGTATAAGAACACACATGCAATGACACCGATTGATCCATATGTGGTTTGTGGAAAGAACACACATGCAATGGCTCAGGCGGATCCATGTGTGGTTTGTGGAAAGAACACAGATGCAATGACCACTGGTCGATCCATGTGTGGTTCGCGGAAAGAACACACATGCAATGACACTGGTGGATCCATATGTGGTTTGTGAAAAGAACACACATGCAATGACTCTAGTGCTGGTTTTAGTATAAGAACACACATGCAATGACTCTAGTGGTTCCATATGTGGTTTCTGAAAAGAACACGCATGCAATGACTCTAGTGGATCCATATGTGGTTTGTCAAAAGAACGCACATGCAATGACCACTGGTTGATCCATATGTGGTTTGTGGAAAGAACACACATGCAATTAAACTGGTTGATCCATGTGTGGTTTGTGGAAAGAACACACACGCAATGACTCTAGTGATGGTTTTAGTATAAGAACACACCTGCAATGACTCTAGAGATGGTTTTAGTATAAGAACACACATGCAATGACACCCGTTGATCCATATCTGGTTTCTGGAAAGAACACACATGCAATGGCTCAGGCGGATCCATGTGTGGTTTGTGGAAAGAACACAGATGCAATGACCACTGGTCGATCGATGTGTGGTTTGTGGAAAGAACACACATGCAATGACATTGGTCGATCCATATGTGGTTTGTGAAAAGAACACACATGCAATGACTCTAGTGGGTCCATATGTGGTTTCTGAAAATAACACACATGCAATGACTCTAGTGGATCCATATGTGGTTTGTGAAAAGAACGCACATGCAATGACCACTGGTTGATCCATATGGGTTTGTGGAAAGAACACACAAGCAATGACACTGGTTGATCCATGTGTGGTTTGTGGAAAGAACACACACGCAATGACTCTAGTGCTGGTTTTAGTATAAGAACATGCATGCAATGACTCTACAGCTGGTTTTAGTATAAGAACACACATGCAATGACTCTAGTGCTGGTTTTAGTATAAGAACACACATGCAATGACACCGGTTGATCCATATCTGGTTTGTGGAAAGAACACACATGCAATAACTCAGGCGGATCCATGTGTGGTTTGTGGAAAGAACACAGATGCAATGACCACTGGTCGATCCATGTGTGGTTTGTGGACAGAACACACATGCAATGACACTGGTGGATCCATATGTGGTTTGTGAAAAGAACACACATGCAATGACTCTAGTGCTGGTTTTAGTATAAGAACACACATGCAATGACTCTAGTGGGTCCATATGTGGTTTCTGAAAAGAACACACATGCAATGACTCTAGTGGATCCATATGTGGTTTGTGAAAAGAACGCACATGCAATGACCACTGGTTGATCCATATGTGGTTTGTGGAAAGAACACACATGCAATGACACTGGTTGATCCATGTGTGGTTTGTGGAAAGAACACACATGCAATGACTCTAGTGCTAGTTTTAGTATAAAAACACGCATGCAATGACACTGGTTGATCCATATGTGGTTTTTGGAAACAACACACATGCAATGACTTAGGGGGATCCATGTGTGGTTTGTGGAAAGAACACACATGCAATGACCACTGGTCGATCCATGTGTGTTTTGTGGAAAGAACACACATGCAATGACACTGGTGGATCCATATGTGGTTTGTGAAAAGAACACACATGCAATGACTCTAGTGCTGGTTTTAGTATAAGAACACACATGCAATGACTCTATTGGGTCCATATGTGGTTTGTGAAAAGAACACACATGCAATGACTCTAGTGGATCCATATGTGGTTTGTGGAAAAGAACACACATGCAATGACCACTAGTTGAAACATATGTGGTTTGTGGAAAGAACACACGTGCAATGACAGTGGATGATCCATGTGTGGTTTGTGGGAAGAACACACATGCAATGACTCTAGTGCTGGTTTTAGTATAAGAACACACATGCAACGACTCTAGTGCTGGGTTTAGTATAAGAACACACATGCAATGACACTGGTTGATCCATATGTGGTTCGTGGAAAGAACACACATGCAATGACTCAGGGGGATCCATGTGTGGTTTGTGGATAGAACACACATGCAATGACACTGGTGGATCCATATGTAGTTTGTGAAAAGAACACACATGAAATGACTCTAGTGCTGGTTTTAGTATAAGAACGCACATGCAATGACTCTAGTGGGTCCATATGTGGTTTGTGAAAAGAACACACATGCAATGACTCTTGTGGATCCATATGTGGTTTGTGGAAAAGAACACACATGCAATGACCACTGGTTGATCCATATGTGGTTTGTGGAAAGAACACACATGCAATGACACTGGTTTCTCCATGTGTGGTTTGTGGAAAGAACACACATGCAATGACTCTAGTGCTGGTTTTAGTATAAGAACACACATGCAATGAGTCTAGTGCTAGTTTTAGTATAAGAACACACATGCAGTGACACTAGTTGATCCATATGTGGTTTGTGGAAAGAACACACATGCAATGACTCAGGGGGATCCATGTGTGGTTTGTGGAAAGAATACACAAGCAATGACCACTGGTCGATCAATGTGTGGTTTTTGGAAAGAACACACATGCAATGACACTGGTTGATCCATGTGTGGTTTGTGGAAAGAACACACATGCAATGACTCTAGTGGGGCCATATGTGGTTAATGTCAGGAACACCCATGCAATGCCATTGGTGGATCCATGTGTTGTTTGTGGAAAGAACACACATGCAATGACTCTAGTGGGTCCATATGTGGTTTGTGAAAAGAACACACATGCAATGACTCTAGTGTATCCATATGTGGTTTGTGGTAAAGAACACACATGCAATGAACACTGGTTGATCCATATGTGGTTTGTGGAAAGAACACACATGCAATGACCACTGGTTGATCAAGAAGTGGTTTGTGGAAAGAACACACATGCAGTGACCACTGGTCAATCCATGTGTGTTTTGTGGAAAGAACACCCATGCAATGACACTAGTGGATCCATATGTGGTTTGTGAAAAGAACACACATGCAATGACTCTAGTGCTGGTTTTAGTTTAAGAACACACATGCAATGACTCTAGTGGGTCCATATGTGGTTTGTGAAAAGAACACACATGCAATGACTCTAGTGGATCCATATGTGGTTTGTCGAAAAGAACACTCATGCAATGACAACTGGTTGATCCATATGAGGTTTGTGGAAAGAACACACATGCAATGACACTGGTTGATCCATGTGTGGTTTGTGGAAAGAACACACACGCAATGACTCTAGTGCTGGTTTTAGCATAAGCACACACATGCAATGACTCTAGAGCTGGTTTTAGTATAAGAACACACATGCAATGACTCTAGTGCTGGTTTTAGTATAAGAAAACACATGCAATGACACTGGTTGATCCATATGTGGTTTGTGGAAAGAACACACATGCAATGACACTGGTTTCTCCATGTGTGGTTTGTGGAAAGAACACACATGCAATGACTCTAGTGCTGGTTTTAGTATAAGAACACACATGCAATGAGTCTAGTGCTAGTTTTAGTATAAGAACACACATGAAGTGACACTAGTTGATCCATATGTGGTTTGTGGAAAGAACACACATGCAATGACTCAGTGGGATCCATGTGTGGTTTGTGGAAAGAATACACAAGCAATGACTCTAGAGCTGGTTTTAGTATAAGAACACACATGCAATGACTCTAGTGCTGGTTTTAGTATAAGAACACACATGCAATGACACCGGTTGATCCATATGTGGTTTGTGGAAATAACACACATGCAACGACTTAGGCGGATCCATGTGTGGTTTGTGGAAAGAACACAGATGCAATGACCACTGGTCGATCCATGTGTGGTTTGTGGAAAGAACACACATGCAATGACACTAGTGGATCCATATGTGGTTTGTGAAAAGAACACACATGGAATGACTCTAGTGCTGGTTTTAGTATAAGAACACACATGCAATGACTCTAGTGGGTCCATATGTGGTTTCTGAAAATAACACACATGCAATGACTCTAGTGGATCCATATGTGGTTTGTGGAAAGAACACACATGCAATGACACTGGTTGATCCATGTGTCGTTTGTGGAAAGAACACACATGCAATGACTCTAGTGCTAGTTTTAGTATAAAAACACGCATGCAATAACACTGGTTGATCCATATGTGGTTTGTGGAAAGAACACACATGCAGTGACTTAGGGGGATCCATGTGTGGTTTGTGGAAAGAACACACATGCAATGACCACTGGTCGATCCATGTGTGTTTTGTGGAAAGAAAACACATGCAATGACACTGGTGGATCCATATGTGGTTTGTGAAAAGAACACACATGCAATGACTCTAGCGCTGGTTTTAGTATAAGAACACACATGCAATGACTCTATTGGGTCCATATGTGGTTTGTGAAAAGAACACACATGCAATGACTCTAGTGGATCCATATGTGGTTTGTGGAAAAGAACACACATGCGATGACCTCTGGTTGATCCATATGTGGTTTGTGGAAAGAACACACCTGTAATGACACTGGTTGATCCATGTGTGGTTTGTGGAAAGAACACACATGCAATGACTCTAGTGCAAGTTTTAAAATAAGAACACACATGCAATGATTCTAGAGATGGTTTTAGTATAAGAACACACATGCAATGACTCTAGTGCTGGTTTTAGTATAAGAACACACATGCAATGACACTGGTTGATCCATATGTGGTTTGTGGAAAGAACACACATGCAATGACTCAGGGGGATCCATGTGTGGTTTGTGGAAAGAACACACATGCAATGACCACTGGTCGATCCATGTGTGGTTTGTGGAAAGAACACACATGCAATGACACTGGTGGATCCATATGTGGTTTGTGAAAAGAACACACACGCAATGACTCTAGTGCTGGTTTTAGTATAAGAACACACATGCAATGAATCTAGTGGGTCCATATGTGGTTTGTGAAAAGAACACACATGCAATGACTCTAGTTCATCCATATGTGGTTTGTGGAAAAGAACACACAAGCAATGACCACTGGTTGATCCATATGTGGTTTGTGGAAAGAACACACATGCAATGACACTGGTTGATCCATGTGTGGTTTGTGGAAAGAACACGCATGCAATGACTCTAGTGCTGGTTTTAGTATAAGAACACACATGAAATGACACTGGTTGATCCATATGTGGTTTGTGGAAAGAACACACATGCAATGACTCTAGTGGATCCATATGTGGTTTGTCGAAAAGAACACACATGCAATGACAACTGGTTGATCCATATGAGGTTTGTGGAAAGAACACACATGCAATGACACTGGTTGATCCATGTGTGGTTTGTGGAAAGAACACACACGCAATGACTCTAGTGCTGGTTTTAGCATAAGCACACACATGCAATGACTCTAGAGCTGGTTTTAGTATAAGAACACACATGCAATGACTCTAGTGCTGGTTTTAGTATAAGAAAACACATGCAATGACACTGGTTGATCCATATGTGGTTTGTGGAAAGAACACACATGCAATGACACTGGTTTCTCCATGTGTGGTTTGTGGAAAGAACACACATGCAATGACTCTAGTGCTGGTTTTAGTATAAGAACACACATGCAATGAGTCTAGTGCTAGTTTTAGTATAAGAACACACATGAAGTGACACTAGTTGATCCATATGTGGTTTGTGGAAAGAACACACATGCAATGACTCAGTGGGATCCATGTGTGGTTTGTGGAAAGAATACACAAGCAATGACTCTAGAGCTGGTTTTAGTATAAGAACACACATGCAATGACTCTAGTGCTGGTTTTAGTATAAGAACACACATGCAATGACACCGGTTGATCCATATGTGGTTTGTGGAAATAACACACATGCAACGACTTAGGCGGATCCATGTGTGGTTTGTGGAAAGAACACAGATGCAATGACCACTGGTCGATCCATGTGTGGTTTGTGGAAAGAACACACATGCAATGACACTAGTGGATCCATATGTGGTTTGTGAAAAGAACACACATGGAATGACTCTAGTGCTGGTTTTAGTATAAGAACACACATGCAATGACTCTAGTGGGTCCATATGTGGTTTCTAAAAATAACACACATGCAATGACTCTAGTGGATCCATATGTGGTTTGTGGAAAGAACACACATGCAATGACACTGGTTGATCCATGTGTCGTTTGTGGAAAGAACACACATGCAATGACTCTAGTGCTAGTTTTAGTATAAAAACACGCATGCAATAACACTGGTTGATCCATATGTGGTTTGTGGAAAGAACACACATGCAGTGACTTAGGGGGATCCATGTGTGGTTTGTGGAAAGAACACACATGCAATGACCACTGGTCGATCCATGTGTGTTTTGTGGAAAGAAAACACATGCAATGACACTGGTGGATCCATATGTGGTTTGTGAAAAGAACACACATGCAATGACTCTAGCGCTGGTTTTAGTATAAGAACACACATGCAATGACTCTATTGGGTCCATATGTGGTTTGTGAAAAGAACACACATGCGATGACCTCTGGTTGATCCATATGTGGTTTGTGGAAAGAACACACCTGTAATGACACTGGTTGATCCATGTGTGGTTTGTGGAAAGAACACACATGCAATGACTCTAGTGCAAGTTTTAAAATAAGAACACACATGCAATGATTCTAGAGATGGTTTTAGTATAAGAACACACATGCAATGACTCTAGTGCTGGTTTTAGTATAAGAACACACATGCAATGACACTGGTTGATCCATATGTGGTTTGTGGAAAGAACACACATGCAATGACTCAGGGGGATCCATGTGTGGTTTGTGGAAAGAACACACATGCAATGACCACTGGTCGATCCATGTGTGGTTTGTGGAAAGAACACACATGCAATGACACTGGTGGATCCATATGTGGTTTGTGAAAAGAACACACACGCAATGACTCTAGTGCTGGTTTTAGTATAAGAACACACATGCAATGAATCTAGTGGGTCCATATGTGGTTTGTGAAAAGAACACACATGCAATGACTCTAGTTCATCCATATGTGGTTTGTGGAAAAGAACACACAAGCAATGACCACTGGTTGATCCATATGTGGTTTGTGGAAAGAACACACATGCAATGACACTGGTTGATCCATGTGTGGTTTGTGGAAAGAACACACATGCAATGACTCTAGTGCTGGTTTTAGTATAAGAACACACATGAAATGACACTGGTTGATCCATATGTGGTTTGTGGAAAGAACACACATGCAATGACTTAGGGGGATCCATGTGCGGTTTGTGGAAAGAACACACATGCAATGACCACTGGTCGATCCATTTGTGTTTTGTGGAAAGAACACACATGCAATGACACTGGTGGATCCATATGTGGTTTGTGAAAAGAACACACATGCAATGACTCTAGTGCTGGTTTTAGTATAAGAACACACATGCAATTACTCTATTGGGTCCATATGTGGTTTGTGAAAAGAACACACATGCAATGACTCTAGTGGATCCATATGTGGTTTGTGGAAAAGAACACACATGCAATGACCACTGGTTGAAACATATGTGGTTTGTGGAAAGAACACACGTGCAATGACACTGGTTGATCCATGTGTGGTTTATTGGAAGAACAGACATGCAATGACTCTAGTGCTTGTTTTTATATAAGAACACACATGCAATGACTCTAGTGCTGGGTTGTTGGGGGGATACCCCTGGGTAGGGTCACGCCGGGGTATAAAGGCTGAGTTAGCCGAGGTTCGGCAAGGCCAAAGCGGATGCTGGCCAGGTCACCTCAAGGCAAGCCGAATCACGGGGTAACCCGGACCAGGGGGCGATCGCCTAACTAAGTCTCAGCCGACTTAAGCAGTAAGTCGGAAATGCATGTTTAACTTGTATGCAGGAACGGGTGTGGCCAGATCAACAATGATCCGGGTCACATCTAGCTTCTAGGAGAAGGAAGGAATCTCGCTGGTCAAAAGAAGCCCCGGTACGCATTGCCTGAGCGAAGCAGACAAGGGAAGGACCACCGAGGCGTGGCCGACAAGGGTGACGATGCCCATGTCGGTGGCCGCAGGCGCCCTTGAGAGGCTCACGTAGCCTCTGCATGTGTGACGTGAGGGAAAAGTAACCCGGTCGGCTTACTACTTTGGGAGATGTCATATTCTTAGGAATATGCCTCCACGTATGCCCTAAGTGGAGACCTAGCCCCCCCTATATAAGGAGGGCTAGGGCTTCTGTAGAGGGGGTTCCGATTTTTCTAGTGAGGCTAGGGTTTTAAGTGTGATCTGTGAGCGAGAGTAAGAGAGCTCCTTCTTCCTCCTCTCGCCAATACAGCTCTAGGAGCACTTGTAACCTTGGAGGAAAAGCAAATATAAACTTCTGTGTGAAGAATCACTTCACTATCCCTCCTTGGATTCCCCTAGCGTGTATTAGTCCCCACCTTTAGCCTATCCATGGCATCTGCCGTGACACCACCACGACAGTTGGCGCCCACCGTGGGGCTAGCGGCGCTAGCAGGGGTGAAGATCCGGACGGGAAGCCTCATCGGCACCGGTGAACGCATCGTCTTCGGGATCGTTCAGCGTTTTGGAGCGCTGGACTTCGTCAGTGACAACGCTGGCTGCTTCCGCACGCGCCCACTTCCGCACAACAACCTCTTCGTCAAGCTGGGTGCACACAAGGTCTACGTTGCTGTGGACGTATCATGCGTTCATCCGCGGCACGTCGTCGAGGCAGGGGAGCCACCCCTTAGTGTGGTTCACGGGGCGCGTCACTCGCTCCCCGGACCGTGCTGAAGTGATGATGACTGCGCCGGGTGTAGGCGCAAGCAAGGATCCGGCACCAGATCCGGAGGTAACACCTAAGGCACCGAGGAAAGGTAGAGGACCTCCATTAGAGAGGCCTGAGAATGTACTGAGAGAAGCTATGGATAGCTTGGCAAACCCGGTAACAACTGTGGTAGATCCGGCTCAGGCACAGGCCGAGCTAGAGGAAACTAGGCAGAAAATTCTAGAGGGAGCGAAAAAGATTGCTGCGGCTTAACAGTCGTTGAACATGATGCTGCGTTAGTACGCAAAGGCAAACAAAGTAGATGCTGTAAAAGTGAAGGGGAGAAATCTCATGAGTGAAATGAACAAAGAAGGGGATACTCGGATTGAGGAGTCTGAAAATTGTTTGTCCGTAGGGCTGCCGAAGTATAGTACCCCGGCGAAAAACCTCAGAGCAGCGGATGCAGCTGCATCCGAGCTAGAGGGTCTGACGGGTGAAGCCCGTCAGAGACAGCAAGATCGGGTCAATGAGTTGGTTCTGATCGCGAACAGGCAAAATGAGGAACTGCTCAGGGCAAACCCGAGAGAGCTGGGGCCTCCAAGATCGTTCATTCGGCGGTGGGTAACCCGGAGAAATCCGCTGGAGCCGCATCGTCTCCTCATGGTGGTCCAAGGAGAGAGGAGGTAGTAACCTCGGCCAGGAGAAACAAGCAGATTGTTCCGTATGACCCGACAAGTGCAGGAAAGGCAAAAGAAATACAAAGAAACAACGATCGACGGAGTGTAAGCCGAGGTGAAGCTGGCCGAGGTAATCGTGACCAAGGCAATGCCGGTCAAGGAAACGCTGTTAACGGCAATGCCGGACAGCGCAACTCTACAGGACAACCGTAGCAGCGGAATATACCAAGGCAAGAGCAAAGTGCCGGCCGAGGTATGCAATAGAGAGATGCTCCACGAGAGCGAGACCGGTACAACGATGGAGATTCGGAAATGGTAAATGCAGGATACCCAAGGCCAGACTATCATGTGATAGGGTCAAGATTGGGAAGAAGGGATTTGATGCCGGATGATGCCAGGTTGAAACTGGATCGACTGTATAGGTCGGAGCAGATTGAAAGTCAAGGTCCTCCGGGTCCTGCGTGTTTTGGACCCCGGATCATGAAAGAGCCACCAGTACCTAACTTCTAGTTACCCAGAGGCATGAAGACGTATGACGGCAGCACTAAGCCGGAGGATTGGTTGATAAATTATGCTACGGCTGTGAAAATTGCCACAGGCAACTTGAGGTGGGCTGTACGATACGTACCCCAGATGTTGGAGGGCCCGGCAAGGGTATGGCTGAACAATTTGCCGCCCGGAAGCATTAATTGTTGGATAGATTTTGAAGAGATGTTCATCAGCAATTTCTCGAGTATGTATCAGAGGCCAAATAGGCCACAGACCCTAGCTATGTGCAAGCAAAGACCGAATGAGACGGATCGTGAGTTTTTAACCCGGTGGTGTACCGTGATAAACTCATGTGAGGGCGTGATAGAATCACAGGCCATAGCGTGGTTTGCGCAGGGATGCAGATATGCAAGCGAACTGTGGCAAAAGTTACAAAGGAAGATGCCAACTATGTTGGTGGAGATGATCCGAATTGCTGATTCGTATGCCTTGGGCGATCCAACTCAACCTAGGCTCGTGTCCAAAGAGTCGAATGAGGAGTACTACCAGAGAGATGGATCCGGATCATCCCGGAGGAATGATTACAGAGGTAAAAGGAGGGATGATAGACCGGATCACCGGTACAGTTTGCAACAAGTTGCAGCTGTGAATGAAGATCAGCCCGGAACAGGAAGCAATCAACATCAGAAAACTGGAGGGCAACAATGGACACCAAGAAATGATGGCAAGAAAACTTGGACGCCAGAGCAAAAGAAACAGTGGCAAGAAAGGAAGGACCGTCCGAGGTAAACCTATGAGTCGATATTGGATCAGCTGTATAAGTTTCACACGCCAAATCCGAGTAACCCAGCCGGTCATACAACGAGGCAATGTGAGTGGATGTGCAAGATAGAACAAGGTGGTTCGGGGAATGCTCAGGCACCCCGGAATGATCAACCTCGGTAGGAGTTACCCCGGCAGCAATTGCTCTCCGGAGCAAACACGCAACAGCTAATGTTGCCTCCCCCTCCGCCGAGGTATGACAACAATGAGAGAAGGGATGCAGTGCATCAGGTGGAAAATCAGCACCAGCCGGATCAGAGGTACCTCGGAAATGAGGGAAGAAATGAGTACAGAGAGCATCACCAGAGCTATTGTATGTTCACAACTAAGGAAACAGATAGAAAGAGCTTGCAACACCGACATATGGAGGTCAATGCGGTAATGCTAGCGGTGACGAGGTACATGCCTTGGTCGGACCAGGAAATCACCTGGAACATCAAAGATCATCCCAAGCTTATGCCGAGTCCTGGTTCGTATGCGTTAGTGATGGACCCGACATTCATTGGGCCTAACATCAATGTGAAGTTCTCAAAGGTACTGATTGACAATGGCAGTAGCATTAACATCATGTATGCGGGCACAATGCGCAAGTTGGGTATCTCGGAAAACATGTTGCAGGCCACGAGGACAACTTTCCATGGCATTGTGCCCGGCATTTCTTGTGAGCCAATAGGCAAGGTCCGGGTTGACGTATTGTTCGGCACGAGGGATAACTGCCGAACTGAGAATCTGGAGTTTGAGGTGGTGAATTTGGAAAGAGCATATCACGTGTTGCTCGGAAGACCAGCATTGAACAAGTTCATGGAAAGCTGCCACATCAGTTATCTGAGGATGAAGTTGCCCGGGCCAAATGGAGTGATTACCATTGCTGGAGATTTCTGATGTTCCATTGAGTGTGCCTCAGCCGGGTCTAACCTAGCTGAGTCACTCGTGATTGCGCAAGAGAAAAGAAAAATCCAAGAGGTGGTGACATTAGCTCAGTCCGCGCAGCAGTATATGCCAGCGCTGAGTAACCCGCATGGAAGTGTCTCCTTCCAGGCCACGAAAGATACCAAGAAGATTCTCATTGATGATATGTTCCCAGAGCGTACCGTAACAATTGGCGCCGGGTTGAATGATAAATAGGAAAGCGAGCTCGTCAACTTCCTCCGTGAGAATCGGGATATTTTTGCTTGGTCTACACAGGACTTGCAAGGTGTTCTGAGGGAGTTGGCCGAGCACTCTTTGAACGTGAGACCCGGAGCAAGGCCGGTGAAGCAACCTCTCTGCCGCTTCGCCGAGGATAGGAGAAAAGTCATTGGAGACGAGATAGCTCGGTTGCTAGTAGCAGGATTTATCATGGAAGTACTATATCCGGATTGGCTCTCTAATCCGGTGCTGGTGGAGAAGAAGAAGGATGATCCGAACATGGCAGTGGTTTGGCGTATGTGTATCGATTACATGAACCTGAACAAGGCGTGTCCAAAATATCCATTTCCACTGCCAAGGATAGATCAGGTCATAGACTCAACCGCGGGATGTGAACTGTTGTCATTCATTGATGCATATTCTGGTTTCCACCAGATACCTTTGAATCCGGATGATCAAATAAAGACCGCATTTATCACCCCGTACGGGGCTTATTGCTATCGCACCATGCCATTTGGTATACGTAATGCAGGTGCAACATACCAAAGATGTATGCAAAAATGTTTGCATGACCAAATAGGTCAAAATGTACAAGTGTATGTGGATGATGTGGTTATCAAGACCAAGGAAAGCAAAACGCTCCTTGACGACATCAGGCAGACATTCGCGAACTTAAGAAGGTTCCAAATGAAGCTTAACTCGGAAAAATGTACCTTCGGTGTCCCGGCTAGAAAATTACTCGGATTTCTCGTCTCCAGCCGAGGTATCGAAGTTAATCCAACTAAGAACCGGGCCATTGAACGAATGGAGCTGCCGAAGTGTCTTGACAACGTCCAGAATTTCACTGGGTGCCTAGCATCATTGAGTCAGTTTGTATGTCGGTTGGGAGAAAAGGCATTGCCTCTCTACCAACTCATGAAAAAGTCGGATAAGTTCGTTTGGACGCCACAGGCCGATGAAGCCTTTGCCCACTTAAAAAAGATGTTAGCCACTGCACTAGTGTTAGCCTCTCCACTATCAAAGGAGCCAATGTTGCTCTACATAGCCGCAACCAACCGAGTTGTAAGTGTAGTGATTGTAGTAGAGCGCGACGAAGAGGATAAGTCGGTGCAGAGGCCAGTGTATTACTTGAGCGAGGTATTATCTGCCTCAAAGCAGAACTACCCGCACTTTCAAAAGGTGGCATATGGTGTCTATATGGCGGCAAAGAAGTTAAAGCATTACTTTGAGGAGCACCCCATCAAAGTAATATGTGAGGCTCCCATATCTGAGATAATGGGTAACAAGGATGCAAGTGGTCGAATCGCAAAATGGGCAATCGAACTAGCTCCTTATGCGCCACAATATGACA
Organism: Avena insularis; assembly: GCA_023614405.1. Lineage (NCBI taxonomy): Eukaryota > Viridiplantae > Streptophyta > Magnoliopsida > Poales > Poaceae > Avena > Avena insularis. The sequence goes on from CM042692.1 coordinate 22,472,381, forward strand.
GAAGAGAAGCAATCAAGTCTCAGGCTGTGGCGGACTTTTTTGTGGATTGGGCCGAGGTACAATACGAACCACCACCACCAGATCCGAACTACTGGAGGATGCACTTTGATGGGTCAAAAACAAAAACCGGGCTAGGCGCCGGAGTTATGCTTACCTCGCCAAAGAAGGACCAGCTGAAATATGTGCTCCAAATTCATTTCGCGGCATCGAATAATGTCGCAGAGTATGAAGCACTTGTGCATGGGCTCAAGGTAGCAAAAGAGATTGGTATACGTCGGATCATATGCTTTGGCGACTCGGATTTGGTGGTATAGCAAGTATCAGGACTATGGGACGCCCTTGATCCAAACATGGCACTGTACAGATTTCATGTACAGAAGATATCTGGTTACTTTGAGGCGTGTGAATTTCACCATGTACCCCGGGTGGAAAATGAGGTTGCCGGCATGCTGTCGAAGCTCAGATCAACCCGACAAGCAATTCCACCGGGTGTAGCATTGGAACACCTAAGAAAACCATCTAACAGGCCGTTCCCAGGAACTGACTCGATCTATGTCCCGGAAGATACAGAATCCGGAGCTGAGCCCATGGACATTGACATGGGAGGTGGTGCGCGAAACCCGGGGACTGCCTCAGCAAACCCGGGGACTACCTCGCAGGACCCGGGGACTGCTCAACATGATCCGGTTGAAGTTATGCCGGTGGATCAGATGGAAATAGATGAGAATGTGTTCCCTGTACGAGCAATACCAGCTTGGGCACTGCCTATATTTCAATTCCTGAAAGATGGAACGTTACCCACTGAGGAGGTGTTATCCAGGCAAACTCAAAGGAGAGCAAAGGCATACACAATTATCAATTCCGAGTTGTACAAACGGAGTGTCACCAATGTCCCCCAGCGATGCGTTGACCCGGAAGAAGGGCTTGACATCCTCTGGGATATACACCAAGGAGAGTGTGGGAATCATGCCTCATCCCGAGCCTTGATGGCAAAAGCGTTCTGGCATGGATTCTACTGGCCAAGTGCCTTAGAACAAGCAGAAGATCTGGTGAGAAAATGCAATGGTTGTCAGAGGTACGCTACCAAGGCACATATGCCAATGTCGGAACTCAAGACCATACCAATTACATGACCATTTGCCGTATGGTGCTTGGACATGGTTGGCCCGTTTAAACCAGCAAGGGGAAACTTGACTCACATTTTGGTCATGGTGGACAAGTTTACGAAGTGGATCGAAGTAAAGCCTATAAGGAAATGTGATGGGGCCACGACCGTAACGTTTCTCAAGGATATAATCTTGAGGTATGGTTACCCACACAGTATCATAACGGATAATGGAACAAATTTTGTGGAAGGAGCATTTGCGCGCTTCTGTCGGGACAAGAAGATTCGACTCGACGTAGCCTCGGTAGCTCACCCCACATCGAACGGACAAGTGGAAAGATCCAACAGATTAGTACTATCCGGGATAAAACCCCGGCTCATTGAGCCGCTGCAAAGATCAGCGGGGTGCTGGATAGAAGAACTACAAGCGGTACTGTGGAGTTTAAGAACAACTCCGAATCGATCAACAGGCTATACGCCGTTTTTTCTGGTATATGGGGCAGAAGCTGTATTACCAGCCGACATAGAGCATGATTCGCCTAGGGTCACCCAATACACAGAAGCCAAAGTGCAAGAAGCCCGGCAAAATGATTTTGATCTGCTGGAAGAAGCAAGAGAACTGGTATTGTCCAGATCCGCCATATATCAGCAAAATCTCTGACGCTATCATAGCCGGAAAGTAAGCCCCCGAGTCTTTCGGGAAGGCGATCTGGTGCTCCGGTTGGTACAACATACTGCCGGCATGCATAAATTATCCCCCCCATGGGAAGGGGCCGTTCATCATGAGCAAAGCATTGCACAATGACTCTTATTATCTTATAAATGCAAAGCCACAAGAAAAGAACAAGGCGGACAGGTCCGGCGAGGAATCTAAGCGCCCATGGAATGTAGCTCTACTTCGTCCTTTCTACACTTAGCAGAGAAGTGTATGTATTTAAGTCTTCTCATATGTCGGTATGTATGCCGGCAATGAGCTTATGAATGAAATGTTGGCACCTCGAGCAGTAACTCGGGGTCTGTCTTAATAATATTTGTTGTTTTTTATTATTTTTACATTAGCTGGAGTAAGTTGTTCTACTTAACTCGGATTAGTAGTGTGCGAGCACCAAAAACCCAACTCTTTGACTTGCTGTTGTCCAACAAGAATTGGCTTCATGGCAAGCAAGAGAACAAGTTTGGAATTGCGTAGCACATGAAAAATGACTAAGGGAAAAGAACGTAATCGAGCCAACTTTTGTTTTTTGGACTAACCTTGTATTTACTTTCAAACTATTATGCTAAATTATTTTGAGCTAAGCCTAAAAGTTTCTAAGTATTGTTAAAACAATTTTTGAAGCTCGGATTCGTAAGTCGTAAAACCGAATCAAGGTAGATGCGAACCGAGCCAGAAGATTGGACGAACAAGAAAATGAAACTCGGGGACTACGCCCAAGTTAATCCGGCATACAAACTTAGTAGCAAAATATTACATAAGTACGGGATACATTTCCACCCGGCATACTGGGGATTAGATAAGTTTTCAAGTGTTCTTACTTAAGGACCAGCAGGAGGAGGAAGTTCGGCGTCATCTTCACCTTCTTCGATATCCAAGGCATCGTCCTCTCCATCCTTGTCTAAATCATCTTCAACATTCTCGACCTCTTCGTCGCCAGCGTCTTCTAGGAAGCTCGGACCCTCAGTCCATTCGTGAATGGGAGAATATTCAATGAGGCTATGGGCGCAAGCCTGGCGCCGAGCTACCCATTCTGGGTCATCGGTCCACTTGGATCTGGTGCGCACGCGTGTCAGGAGGCTAAGATCGATATTCTCATACCACGTGAGTATGTGGTGAAGAACAGTCTCAGCTGCAGCACGTCCACCGGACTCCCTCTAGAGGTCGAGCTGGGTCTCGATCTCCGACAGCTTTTCAGCAAGAAGTGTGATTCTCTTCGGAGCGCTCTCACCGGGCCAGAACGTGTTGAAGACTCGGACTGAAACGTCGAGGAGATCCTTGTCGTAGTTCTTGATGATTTCCACGCGAGATGACAGGCTGACCAATAGGTCCTCCATGTCAAAGGGAATGCTCTCACCGTCAGGAGCGACGGGAGTACCCCTCTCTCGGCGGAAATTGGCAACGGCGCTTCATGATAGGAGTACCCTCTGGAAAGTGGCCTGAAAACAAGGCAAAGGAAGAAGCTGAAGAAAAGACATATGAAGTAACCCGGGGAAGTATGTCGGATAAGGGAAAGGAACTTACGTGAAATGTGGCTGTGGATCCGGGTCAATTCATTGATGCAGTTATCGCGACTTTGGTGGAGCTGCACCAGTTCAGTGTTCGCCGACTCAAGTTTGACGTCGGCCTCCTGGAGATGTTCGCGGTCCTTAGCAATTTGGAGGTTGAGGCGCTCACATTCTTCGGTGTAATCCTGGCCAGCCTTTTCAAGCTCGGTTTGGTGCTGCGCCTTCATCTTCTTCATTTCTGCCTTTAGCTTGGCAATCTCGTCGTTCCTGGTTCGGAGGAGGGCAAGCTCATCGTCTTTCTTTTTGAGCTCGGCCTGATCTTTGCCACCTTGTTCGAGAAAATGCAGCATCATGTCAGGCACGGGCACACTATCTTCAAGAGATGCTGAAATAGCGTGTTGACTCGGCAGAGCCAAGGTATGAATGTTTGCCGAGCCAAGAAGAAAAGAAGATGGAAAGCAGAGGAGGGTCGGACAAAAAGGACTTACCCTTGATCTACTCCAGGTTCTTTCGCATAATCTTGTTCTCAGCCTCCACCCCAGCTGCGGAAACCAAATAATGAGACTAGTTCGGTAGATGAAGATGAAGGAAAACGGAGAAGCGCCAAGGGAGAAACTTACCCCTTTTCTCATGCTCAGCGAGATGTGCATTGTGCTTTGCGAGCAGCATCTTGTGGGTATCCAAAAGACGCTGGAACTCAGCACTCTGGCGGTTGGTGGTCACCTGAAAAGAATACGAAAATTTGGCTTAAGCCTCGTGCATATTCGAAGTGTACAAGATCCAGGCCAAGTGGAACTTAACCCAGCTCTAGGTGTGTGCATATTCAAAGTGTACAAGATCCGGGCCAAGTGGAACTTAACCCGGCTCTAGGTGTGTGCATATTTGAAGTGTACAAGATCTGGGCCAAGTGGAACTTAACCCGGCTCTAGGTGTGTGCATATTCGAAGTGTACAAGATCCGGGCCAAGTGGAATTTAACCCGGCTCTAGGTGTGTGCATATTCAAAGTGTACAAGATTCGGGCCAAGTGGAACTTAATCCGGCTCTAGGTGTGTGCATATTCGAAGTGTACAAGATTCGGGCCAAGTGGAACTTAACCCGGCTCTAGTTGTGTGCATATTCGAAGTGTATAAGATCCGGGCCAAGTGGAACTTAACCCGGCTCTAGGTGTGTGCATATTTGAAGTGTATAAGATCCGGGCCAAGTGGAACTTAACCCGGCTCTAGGTGTGTGCATATTTGAAATTATGAAGGAGCTACGGTAGTTCTCTAAGGAGCATCCGGCCGACTAACAAGTTACTCCCCCGGAGGCTCGGGGACTAATGGTTATATTGCTAGTGCATGATAAGGAAAAGGTGAAGTAACGTACCTCCATCATCCGACCCGCAAGGTTAATCGCCTTAGAGGCTGTGTTCATCTGGGCAGCGAATTCGGCTAGACCGAACTTCTCCGGGAGATCGTCGTTATAGACAAACTCCGCCTTGTTTTAGTTATTCATAAAGTCGATCAAGGTTAGAGGATATCGCTCACTGCTGAGCATGTGGGGCACCACCAAGCCCCTCACATGTGCCTCTCTCCTCTCAACCTGAGCAAGGGCCGGACTGGTGTGCAGAACAAGTTGCTGCGCACTAGTTGGCTCGGCAGGGGCGTCCTTCGGTGCTGGAGCCCTCTGGGCAAGCATGGACGCAAGGGTGCATCTGTCTGCGGTGGATGCCGCCTCAGCGGTGACTTTCTTGCCTTTGGCTTGCTGGGAGGAGGAAGTGGTTGCGGCTGATTTCCCCTTAGGAGCTGCCTGGGTACTTCCTTCCCGAGACTGAGAAGACTCGGACGAGGCGGAGGAGCTTGGCGCTGGTGCCCTTGTCGCTAGTGCCGGAATTGGTGCTGGTGCTGGTGCGGGTGTCAGTGCTGGTATGGAGGTAGTCTTGGTAGTTGCTGGTTGCGGTGGAGCCAAAGTGGTGGATGCCGCTGCCTCGGCTGGATCCGTCTCCCCCGCTCCAGGGTTGCCCCCCTCTTGACGAGGCGGGCTGGAACTCAGAGCAGCCGCAGAACCCTCTGGAATAGGGCTCAGCAGGCGTGACTCATCGTCACGAGGGGGAGAAGAGCTAGGGTGGAGCGGCGAAGAGATGCTAGATCCACTCTGAGGGACCTCCACCGCGGCCCTACCAAATCAAATAATGTCAGAAGAGAAATTACAACAATGCAAGAAAGAACAAGTTGCAGAAGAAAAAGAGACTTACGTGTCCGAGGTTTGGGGCTCCTTGGGTTTCCGAGCCCTTCGTGCTGGGGCCTTGCCTGCAGGCTTGGAAGCAGTTTTGTCTCCGGACTTCTTTCGCCTTTTGGAGGGCTGAGAAGGTCTGGAGGAGGAACTTGATGCAGCTCCACGCCTCTTCTTTGGCGCTGCCGGAACAGGTTCCCCCATGGCAAGGGGAGGTTCCTCGTGGATCTGCCCACCGGGGTTAGCTGATGCCGGAAAAGCATAAGAAAGGGAGACAACATCAACAGGTTCAATCACCTCGACATCCGAGTCATCTTCATCATCGGGCCAATCTCTAATAGAAGAGGGTTTACCGGTGGGTCGCTTCGTAGCGTCGGTCATCGGAAGGAACATCTCCTGGTCCGGCTCTTCCTTGTCCGGGGTCTCTCGGTCAGGCGCCCATTTAAGGGTCAGATCGGTGCCATCCTCGAGGATCTGCTGAAGGAATAGATGAGGGAAAGAATGAACAACGGAGTCAAAAATGGAACAATGACCGACATATAATTAACCCAGAGTAAATTTGCGCCACGAAGCTTACCAAGGGAGGAAGCCTATCCCGACAGAAATGCTCAATTCCCCATGTCCATTCAGTGGAGAAGTCCTTGTGGGTGGTGAAGAGAGCCTTGACCCGACACTCGATCTCCGAGTTGCTCAACTCGAAGGACGAGGTCCGGTTGGGGTCGTGGCCGAAGCTCATGTGGCACACCTTGTGGGTGCGCCTCTGGAGGGGGGAGATTCGGTTGCGCACGAACGTGATCATAGCATCCTCGTTGTGCAACCCGAGCTTCTTCAGCTCCGCAAACCTCTTGTTGACCTGGTTGGCCAAGGCTGTGGGCTTCTTGGGGTCAACGTCCCATGATTCCGGGTTAGGTGGACCCGGAGCATAGGGAAGCAGCCGGATCAAGTCTTCAGTGCCCTTGTTCCGGACATAAAAGAAAGTCCGGGCCCATCCTTTGCAGGACTCCAGCCCAGTGACTCGAGGGAAGACGGATAGCCTCCGGGGTGAGATGGACGCAACTCCGAATTGAGTGAGCTGCTTGTCCTCCGGATCGAGTTGAATATTCGAAATGACATTACGACGAAGGCCGAAAAACTGGATCCATAGCTCCTTCATGGGCCATAATCCGGTGTAGCCCTCGATCATAGAGGCAAAAGCAGAAAGAGAAGTGATTGCGTTGGCAGGAAGGTGGTGCGGCTGGAGTTCGTATGTGCTTAACCAGTCATGGAAGAAATCACTGACCGGCAAACCGAACCCCCGTTGGACGTGCGACAAGAACACAACGTACTCACCCGGATTGGGTGAGGGGCGAGTTCGGTGGAGGCAAGGCGCGCGATGACGCCGGCGGGGATGCGTCTGGTCCGGTAGAGCCAGTCCAAGTCATCTTGGCAGACCCATGACCTGGCCCACGCACCAAGGTCCGCGGCGGCGGAGTCCTCCTCCATCTCTTGCTCAGCAACGACGAGCTCCTCCTCTGTCATCTGATAATCGCTGCCCTCGCTGGCGCTAGCGGCGGCGGGGGGCAAAGGCCTAGATTGGCAGCAACCCATGGTGGAGGAGGCGCGTAGCGGTACCGACGACATAGAAATATGGGGGAAAAGATGCGGCGGCGGTGCTGCTGCTTGGGAGCACTGGGCAAAGGGCAGAGGGGCGCGGTAAGGGGAAAAAGCCTAAGTGATGTGCCCCTCCCCTATTTAACCTCTCCCACGAGGAGAAAGTGGGATCGCGTCCTGCGGGTACGCCACACGGAGTGGCCGTGTACCACCCGCATCGACCAATCAGCAAGGAGCCACACGGAAGGCCACAGAGTGGAGTTGTTCCCATGACGTGACGCGTTGATGCGGTAAACGAGGAGGCAGGCGTGACGTGACCCACGCACAGTGCTGGCCCTTAAAATGAGACAACATAATGATTAGCCTCCACGTGGGTTGGCGTACGAGAGAAGGAAGCAAGACCCGAATAGGACCGTGGTAACCCGGCCAACAAGTGAAAACTTAGAACATGCAAGGGGAACGTAAATCCATATAACCCGAGACAAGGAGGTAACTCAGAAATGACATCCAAAGCTCAAACATAATTGAACTTGATGTGGCCTTAGCAGCCGAGGCAGCTAAGACCACACCAGCTTCGGGGACTAATGTTGGGGGGATACCCCCGGGTAGGGTCACGCCGGGTATAAAGGCCGAGTTAACCGAGGTTCGGCAAGGCCAAAGTGGATGCTGGCTGGGTCACCTTAAGGCAGGCCGAATCACGGGGTAACCCGGACCAGGGGGCGGTCACCTAACTAAGTCTCAGCCGACTTAAGCAGTAAGTCGGAAATGAATGTTTAACTTGTATGCAGGAACGGGTGTGCCGGATCAACTATGATCCGGGTCACATCTAGCTTCTAGGAGAAGGAAGGAATCTCGCTGGTTGAAAGAAGCCCCGGTACGCACTACCTGAGAGAAGCAGACAAGGGCACGGCCACCGAGGCGTGGCCGACAAGGGTGACGATGCCCATGTTAGCTGACGCGGGCGCCGCAGAGGCTCACGTAGCCTCTGCATGTGTGACGCGAGGGAAAAGTAACCCGGTCGGCTTACTACATTGGGAGATGGCATATTCTTAGGAATATGCCTCCACGTATGCCCTAAGTGGAGACCTAGCCCCCCTATATAAGGAGGGCTAGGGCTTCTGTAGAGGGGGTTCCGATTTTTCTAGTGAGGCTAGGGTTTTAAGTGTGATCTGTGAGCGAGAGTAAGAGAGCTCCTTCTTCCTCCTCTCGCCAATACAGCTCTAGGAGCACTTGTAACCTTGGAGGAAAAGCAAATATAAACTCATGTGTGAAAAATCACTTCACTATCCCTCCCTGGATTCACCTAGCGTTTATTAGTCCCCACCTTTAGCCTATCCATGGCATCTGCTGTGACACCACCATGACATGGGTTTAGTATAAGAACACACATGCAATGACACTGGTTGATCCATATGTGGTTCGTGGAAAGAACGCACATGCAATGACTCAGGGGGATCCATGTGTGGTTTGTGGATGGAACACACATGCAATGACCACTGGTCGATCCATGTGTGGTTTGTGCAAAGAACACACATGCAATGACACTGCTGGATCCATATGTAGTTTGTGAAAAGAACACACATGCAATGACTCTAGTGTTGGTTTTAGTATAAGAACGCACATGCAATGACTCTAGTGGATCCATATGTGGTTTGTGAAAAGAACACACATGCAATGACTCTAGTGGATCCATATGTGGTTTGTGGAAAAGAACACACATGCAATGACCACTGGTTGATCCATATGTGGTTTGTGGAATGAACACACATGCAATGACACTGGTTGATCCATGTGTGGTTTGTGGAAAGAACACACATGCAATGACTCTAGTGCTGGTTTTGGGTATAAGAACACACATGCAATGACTCTAGTGGGTCCATATGTGGTTTGTGAAAAGAACACACATGCAATGACACTGGTTGATCCATATGTGGTTTGTGGAAAGAACACACATGCAATGACTCAGGGGGATCCATGTGTGGTTTCTGGAAAGAACACATACGCAATGACCAGTGGTGGATCCATGTGTGGTTTGTGGAAAGAGCACACATGCAATGACTCTAGTGCTGGTTTTAGTATAAGAACACACATGCAATGACTCTAGTGCTGGTTTTAGTATAAGAACACACATGGAATGATTCTAGTGCTGGTTGTAGTATAAGAACACACATGCAATGACTCTAGTGGGTCCATATGTGGTTTGTGAAAAGAACACACATGCAATGACTCTAGTGAATCCATATGTTGTTTGTGGAAAGAACACAGATGTAATGACTAAAGGGAATATGCCCGAGAGGCAATAATAAAGTGGTTATTATCTTATTCCATGTTTATGATAAATGTTTATTTTGCATGCTATAATTGTATTAATTGGAATCGTTAATACATGTGTGTTTAATAAACAAAATACAAAGTTCCTAGTAATGCCTCTCATATAAACTAGCTCGTTGATTAACAAGATGATCAAGGTTTCCTGATCATGGACATTGGATGTTGTTAATAACAAGGTCACAACATTGGTAGAATGATGTCATGAACATTCATCCGAAGTATAGCATTACGATCAAAGTCATTATGTTTATATTTCTATAACATCATACGAAGTAATCTTAGTCCTTAGACCATGAGATCATGTTAATTGCTAACACCGGAAGAGTATCTTGATAACATCAAACGTCACACCTTAACAGGGTGACTATAAAGTTGGGTTCAGTGCTACAAAGGTGTTATGTTGAGGCTCATGGATCAAGAGTGGGATTTGTCCATCCCGATGACGGATAGATATACTCTGGGCCCTCTCGGTGATATCACATTAAGATAGCTTGCAAGCAAGTGATGTGATCACTAGAATGTTATATCACGGGAACGAGAAAAGAGTGCATGTCGGCAACGAGATCAAATTAGGTATGGAGATACCGATGATCGAATCTTGGACATGTAATATATCGCGAGACAAAGGGATTTAGTTACTAGCGTTAAAGGTTCTCACAATCACAGAAGTCATCGTTGAATGTGTAGGAGTCAGTATGGATCTCCAGGTCCCGCTTCTGATTATTGATCTGAGAGGGGTCTCGATCATGTCTGCATTATTCACGAACCGTAGGGTGACACACTTAAGGGTTATCGACACCATTTGGAGCAAATATGTTGCAGATAAAGATTTAAGAAAGCGCTGGAATTATTTCAATAGACAGCGAAATTGTTTCGGGTGAAATTGCTGAAATTGGTTCTGCATGTAATATTGAAATGTTGCAGGGGGTTTTATGTGAATGTTTGTTAATTAAAGTAATTATAAAAATTCTGAATAAAATTAATAAAAGAGTTTTATTAAACGAGAGAGCATTAAATTTGGAGAAATTTAATGCATTTAAAGTGGAGACTTTAAAAGAGAATGTGAAGGGGCAAATTTATGTGGAGGGAGTTACCACCACATGAATGAGAAGGTGAGGGGTCACCCCTTGGGGTGCCGGCCATCAGGAGGGGTACCCTCCCCTCCTCCTATAAAAGTCCCCCTCTCACACCTTCATACTCACACCTCCTCGTGAAGGATCTCTCTCCCCCTCTAGTATTATTTCCCCATGGTCTCGGATTAGCGAGATACATGTTCCCGGTGGCTTTATCTAGAAAGGAGTTGCTGGTTCCCGGTGTGTGATCATGGATGCACTGCTGCTTTGCGGTGCTGGACTTGGTGGTGCTGGACTTGCTGGAGCTGGATCTGAAGGACGTGCTGGAGCTAGACCTGCTGGACTTCATCACGATCTTGAGATCGGCAAGTGTACAACTACATCATCCACGAGTTCCATCTCGTTAACAAAGCTTTGTTGTCTTCGAGGGTAAGTTCTCTATGGATGTATATCCACCCGTTGCTCTGTATCTAGTAGATAGATCTTGGCGTATAGTTCTCATCGTAGGAATTTTTTGTTTTCTATGCTGCGAACCCTTCAGTGGTATCAGAGCCTGATATATGCGTAGGTGCTTTGCACGGGTAGTACACATATGTTTATATGTGGGCGATGATGATCATGTTATTGCATCTTCTATGTATTTTGGATATTGGTGGCATAGTGGGATGAAGCGGCCTGGACCAACCTTACATGTCATCGTACATGAGACCGGTTCCACGACTGACATGCAACTAGTTTTGCATAAGTGGCTGGCGGGTGTCTGTCTCTCCTACTATAGTCAATATCTGATTGACAATGAGTTGCTAATAACTTGGTTATCCTCATTGTGGTTCCATGTTCAGAGGTAAGACCGGTTCTATCTTCGAAAGCCCTAAGCAACGTAAAAATTTGCAATTGATAAATTAGAGGCGTCTAGTTTAGATCGTTGCTGGGCTAGTGTCATGATATGGTAATGTTGTAAGTTGATGTATAGTTGATACTCTTACAACACACCTAACATGTAAGTTCCATAGACCTTGGCCTTACACAAAAAGGAATGATAGAGAGCATACCATGATGCATATGATAGAGATCAAATGCATGGACCATATCATCTCACTTTACACATTAGATGTTTGCATCTTATATTGCTATTTTGGCGTTTTAGTAACATTTTAAGATGATCCTTCATTTAGATATCAAGATAAAAATGTGTTCTTCCTTAAGTATGCACTGTTCTATGGATCGTCTTTCGAGACATCACGTGATGATCTGGTGCACTCGACTCTACGCTTTCATACAACGCGTGTAAGACAGTTTTACACACGCGAGTACTAAGGTTCTTACTTGGCGAGCCTAGCATGTACAGACATGGCCTCGGAACACAGAACGAAAGGTTAAGCATGAGTCATATAGTTGATGTGATGCCCATATTGATGCTCGCCTTTGCAGCTACACCGACTCACGTGATGATCGGACTTGGTGTAGTGGATTTGGTTCATGTAATCACCAAAATGGCACGAGGGATGTCGTTTTTGAGTGGGAGTTCATTTCTAATTTGGATTAGTCGAACTCAATTTGTCATAAACTAAATCAAAGTGAATTTGCATAATTTGTTGTAGTCATTGGCGTCTGTTCACTACCTTATGCTTAGTTTTAATTGAGATAATAGAACTATAGAATTCTGGATATTTACTTTACGAACTGGTATCGTATTGTTTTGAATGTCAATTTAAAGTTTATAAGTCCTATTGCGAACTTTTAGCAAACTCTATTTACTCCATGAAGTTTAATAAGTAGTATTAAATCAAGAGTAAGAATTCCAATGTTAGTATCTAAAGTATCATGTTTGCCTGCATGATTATTGATATTCAAAAGTTGTTTTAATATCAAGATTATCTAGGAGCTGAAAAATTATTTCAGAAACCATCATGTGTGGAAGATATTGTGATATCTGAAACAATGTTTTTGGTTGCATTATGATAGAGTATAATTTAGCAAAATACATGTTCTCATATTGTATGAGAATTTGTGAAGAATGGAGATGCTAGGCATCCGAATCTCCCAAAAGGTTTCAGGAACTAAAATTATACTCGTGATTCTTCCTTATAGGCTATAGTAGCTTGATCATGAAAGTTGTCATGATAAGGATGAAGAGAAGATGTAGGTAAAATGTTTACTACACTAATATATTACTAAAGAATGGATTTTTGAAAGAATACGAAACATTTGATGATGATGATCCATTTCAAAGTGCAAGTCCAACGGTATTAGTATTTGACTATATACGCTTTATACTATGTGTCATGTGAATGACACCACTATTTATGTTGATAGATTCTTTTAAAAGGAAAAGGAATTGCTGAAAGAGAATCTATAAAATATTTGGCACAAAAGAAAAAGTTGGAAATGTCCAGCTTAGGTATATAGAAGATATACATGTTATGGATGTATTCCTTGCTTGTTAAACAATGTGGTTCTTAGGTATTGGATACCGAATTGGTTGGTCTGAAGTGTCATACAGAACAAGGCAATTCATGAACTACAATGGCCTAAGTAACTAGCAAGAGAATAAGTGATGATGATCATCGAAAACAAATAAAGTGTTATTGTGCTTTTCATTGTTGTCAAACCTAGCCTTAAAGATTTGTTTTAATAATTTTTATTTTGTTCAGGTATTATGAGAACAATGGTTGTTCAAATAATTACCGTATTCCATAAAGGATGGATGAACTTATACAAGTCTAGTGGGAGAAATCACATCCATAAACACTATTGCTAAAATGTCGCTAGACAAATGATTGAAAGATCACTTATGAAGTGACATCGTTGTTTAAATTATATTGGAAAGAAAACATGAAGAAACTCCATGTTGATGGATTTTTGGAGTCTTTGATTTTGATCAATTGACGCTTGTGAAACTTTCCTCGAGAAAATTGAAACTCCGTTCATAGGCCAAAGAGGAACGGATGACTAGCTTATTAGAAATTTTACATGTTGATGTGCATAGTCCATTATGTGTAGCCATATGCGATGGATCTTTTTGCTTCATATGGTTTCTCCAGAAATTTGAGTGAATATATCTATATATTTACTTAATAAGGAAGAAGTATGAAACATTTGAAAATTGTTCAAAGTCTTTCAAGATGAAGTGAAAAATCATTGTAACAAGAAAATAAAAGAGTTTATGATTTGATCATAAAGGAAGATATTTGAGGTACATGTTTAGCAAAACACCTAAGATTTGAGGAATTGTTCCATGATTTGTGTTTCCTGATAAACCATAGGAGTATGGCATATTCGAGAGATGAAACCAAACCATGTTTGACATGGTAAGATCAAAGGTGTCATTCATAAAACTGCCATTATGTTTTAAGGATTGAAGCTTTAGAGACTACCGCTTTTACACTGAAAAGAGCACCATCGTGATCCGTTGAAATGACACCATATAAGTTATGGTTTGGGATAATACCAGAATTGTCTTTTCTTAAATTTTGGTATGATATGCATAAGAAATGTTTACAACCAAAGTCGGATAAGCACGTCTTTGTAGGTTATCCCAAAGAATTTGTTGGGAATTCCTCCATAACACCGAGGACAAAAGAGTTTGTCGCTTAGAACGTCAAGTTTCTTGAGAAGGAATTTTTCGTGAAAAGTTAAGTGGGACGACAATAGAACTTTGATAAGGTTGTTGAACCTTAGCTATATGTGGTAAGTAGCGCAGCGCCGGAAAGTGTCCCGGTGGTGGCCATAATGCTCATGGCTCCCGTGATTACAAAGGGTGTGATCTCGGAGATTAGAGTTCCTATTGAACCGTGTGGGCCGGTAAGAATCAAATAGTGTGATTTGATAAGCAAGTCGTTATTGTTTTGACAATGATGAACCGACTACATGCAAAGAAGCGATGATGGGCCCTGACTCCATAAAATGACTAGAAGTCATAGAATCCGTGATAGTATCCATACATGAGAAATCAAGTTTCTGAACTTGTAAGACCCTCTGGAAAGACGTGAAGCCTATCGGTCGTGTTTGGATCTATAAAGAAATAGACATGGATGTTTAACATCTATGAAATAGTCGACATGTCGGAAAGAAGTTTACGACAATGTTCATGGAGTTGACTATGACAAGATTTAGTCTTTCATAGCAATATTTAGTCTTACCGGATTAATGTAGCAACCACTACATATAATTTGGTATATGGTAGTTGAATAAACAAAACAGGGTTCTTCTAATAGAATGGTTACCTAGGACATGTACATGACACGGTCCGAAGGGTTTTGTTAATTCAAAGGGTGCTAAAAGGGCATGCAAACTTCAATAGTTGAAGTAAGCATAGCGGAGTTGGAATCTTCACCATGATGAAACTGTTAAAAAAGTTTAAATTCATCGGAGATGATGAAGATGCTTGCATTTGCAAGAAATTAAGTGGGAGCGCTGAGACATATTTCTAATACATTATGTAGAGAACATATTGTTGATTGGAAATGATGTATCCTGTATTGACACAAGTTAAGAATTTCATTAAAATAAGATTTCGATGAAAGACTTGGGCAAACACGGAATATTTGGCATCAATATCTATATGGATAGATTGAGGCGCTAATATGGTTGTGCTAGACATACATATATGAGATATTGAAAGTGTTCAATATGGAAACAACAAGAAAGGTTCTTGTTGCATGGAAAGGATTGTATCAAAATTCAAGTGTTTCAACACTTGGTGAGTAAAATCACATGAAGATTTTGATCGATTATACCGTGATATGTATATATCCAGAATGTCCTATGCTCTAAATGTTATGAGCACATACCAGAATGATTCATAAGATGATCATTGGACAATAGTAAAGATATTCTTATGAGCTTTGGAAGAACTAAGAATATATCATGTATAAGTGACAAATAATTAAAGGTAGTTCATTGTAAAGTGTTACATTGATACTAGTTTTGTCACAAGATACAAATTAAATTTATCTCAATTTAGACTATGGGTGGCACAATGTAATGGAAAGGATGTTCCATGATGGATTTGGATAAGTTCCAAAGTTGAAACATTGTGACGGATACTACAACAAAAAGTCTAAATATATGACTGCTATAGTAGCAGCAAAGGAGCGCATTTGTGTTAAGAAGTTTGTTATCGAACTAGGTGTGGTTCAAAGTGGGATAATACTATGAGGATATATTGTATGACAATAATATCAACATAATTTAACCCGAATGAACTAAAAGGTCTCACCAAAGGACCAAATTTATACAATGTCATCTCATTTGAGAATGAGTGATGCGTAGAGACGCAAAGACATGCAAATACACACGGACCTGAAACTATCAGATCCGGAGATTATGTTAACCACTAACAATCGCGTATATGCAACACCAGAAAGCCATAGGTGTTCAATCATAAGTTTTCAAACTAGATTATTGACTCTAGTGCAAGTGGGAGACTGAAGGGAATATGCCCGAGAGGCAATAATAAAGTGGTTATTATCTTATTCCATGTTTATGATAAATGTTTATTTTGCATGCTATAATTGTATTAATTGGAATCATTAATACATGTGTGTTTAATAAACAAAATACAAAGTTCCTAGTAATGCCTCTCATATAAAGTTCCTAGACACTGGTTGATCCATGTGTGGTTTGTGGAAAGAACACACATGCAATGACTCTAGTGCTGGTTTTGGGTATAAGAACACACATGCAATGACTCTAGTGGGTCCATATGTGGTTTGTGAAAAGAACACACATGCAATGACACTGGTTGATCCATATGTGGTTTGTGGAAAGAACACACATGCAATGACTCAGGGGGATCCATGTGTGGTTTGTGGAAAGAACACATACGCAATGACCAGTGGTGGATCCATGTGTGGTTTGTGGAAAGAGCACACATGCAATGACTCTAGTGCTGGTTTTAGTATAAGAACACACATGCAATGACTCTAGTGCTGGTTTTAGTATAAGAACACACATGGAATGATTCTAGTGCTGGTTGTAGTATAAGAACACACATGCAATGACTCTAGTGGGTCCATATGTGGTTTGTGAAAAGAACACACATGCAATGACTCTAGTGAATCCATATGTTGTTTGTGGAAAGAACACAGATGTAATGACTAAAGGGAATATGCCCGAGAGGCAATAATAAAGTGGTTATTATCTTATTCCATGTTTATGATAAATGTTTATTTTGCATGCTATAATTGTATTAATTGGAATCGTTAATACATGTGTGTTTAATAAACAAAATACAAAGTTCCTAGTAATGCCTCTCATATAAACTAGCTCGTTGATTAACAAGATGATCAAGGTTTCCTGATCATGGACATTGGATGTTGTTAATAACAAGGTCACAACATTGGTAGAATGATGTCATGAACATTCATCCGAAGTATAGCATTACGATCAAAGTCATTATGTTTATATTTCTATAACATCATACGAAGTAATCTTAGTCCTTAGACCATGAGATCATGTTAATTGCTAACACCGGAAGAGTATCTTGATAACATCAAACGTCACACCTTAACAGGGTGACTATAAAGTTGGGTTCAGTGCTACAAAGGTGTTATGTTGAGGCTCATGGATCAAGAGTGGGATTTGTCCATCCCGATGACGGATAGATATACTCTGGGCCCTCTCGGTGATATCACATTAAGATAGCTTGCAAGCAAGTGATGTGATCACTAGAATGTTATATCACGGGAACGAGAAAAGAGTGCATGTCGGCAACGAGATCAAACTAGGTATGGAGATACCGATGATCGAATCTTGGACATGTAATATATCGCGAGACAAAGGGATTTAGTTACTAGCGTTAAAGGTTCTCACAATCACAGAAGTCATCGTTGAATGTGTAGGAGTCAGTATGGATCTCCAGGTCCCGCTTCTGATTATTGATCTGAGAGGGGTCTCGATCATGTCTGCATTATTCACGAACAGTA
Organism: Avena insularis; assembly: GCA_023614405.1. Classification (NCBI taxonomy): domain Eukaryota; kingdom Viridiplantae; phylum Streptophyta; class Magnoliopsida; order Poales; family Poaceae; genus Avena; species Avena insularis. Next base: position 22,489,841 of record CM042692.1, read on the forward strand.
GGTGACATACTTAAGGGATACCGACACCATTTGGAGCAAATATGTTCCAAATAAAGATTTAAGAAAGCGCTAGAATTATTTCGATAGACACCGAAACTGTTTCGGGTGAAATTGCTGAAATTGGTTCTGCATGTAATATTGAAATGTTGCAGGGGGTTTTATGTGAATGTTTGTTAATTAAAGTAATTATAAAAATTCTGAATAAAATTAATAAAAGTGTTTTATTAAACGAGAGAGCATTAAATTTGGAGAAATTTAATGCATTTAAAGTGGAGACTTTAAAAGAGAATGTGAAGGGGCAAATTTATGTGGAGGGAGTTACCACCACATGAATGAGAAGGTGAGGGGTCACCCCTTGGGGCGCCGGCCATGGGGAGGGGTACCCTCCCCTCCTCCTATAAAATGCCCCCTCTCACACCTTCATACTTACACCTCCTCGTGAAGGATCTCTCTCCCCCTCTAGTATTATTTCCCCATGGTCTCGGATTAGCGAGATACATGTTCCCGGTGGCTTTATCTAGAAAGGAGTTGCTGCTTCCGCTGCTTTGCTGGAGCGGGAGCGGAGGGAGGTTGTCGGACATGGGACATGTGTGCGATCACGCGCTGCTGCGCTGCTGGACTTGGTGGTGCTGACTTGGACTGGAGCTGGATCTGAAGGCGTGCTAAATGGGACCTCTTGGACTTCATCACGATCTTGAGATCGGCAAGTGTACAACTACATCATCCACGAGTTCCATCTTGTTAATAAAGCTTTGTTGTCTTCAAGGGTAAGTTCTCTGTGGATGTATATCCACCCATTGCTCTGTATCTAGTAGATAGATCTTGGTGTATAGTTCTCATCATAGGAATTTTTTTTCTATGCTGCGAACCCTTCAATGACACTAGTTGATCCATATGTGGTTTGTGAAAAGAACACACGTGCAATGACTTAGGGGGATCCATGTGTGGTTTGTGGAAAGAACACACATGCAATGACCACTGGTCGATCCATGTGTGGTTTGTGGAAAGAACACACATGCAATGACTCTAGTGCTGGTTTTAGTATAAGAACACACATGCAATGACTCTAGTGGGTCCATATGTGGTTTGTGAAAAGAACACACATGCAATGACTCTAGTGGATCCATATGTGGTTTGTGGAAAATAACACACATGCAATGACCACTAGTTGATCCATATGTGGTTTGTGCAAAGAACAAACATACAATGACCACTGGTCAATCCATATGTGGTTTGTGAAAAGAACACACATGTGATGACCCACAAGTATAGGGGTGTATCGCAGTATTTTCGATAAGTAAGAGTGTCGAACCCAACGAGGAGCAGAAGGTGCTGGCTAGTGGTATGGATCAGGAATTCTCTGTAAATACTTAACAAACGGATTTTTAGGGGTTTTTGATAAAGCAAGTAAACAAAGTACGAGTAAATAAAAGACATTAGGAATAAATGCAGCAAGTGGCCCAATCCTTTATGCCACAAAGGACAAGCCGGTTGTATTACTTAAGATGACCAAACGTTCTCGAGGACACATGGGAAGACTGTCAAGTGCTTTCGCTTCATATAGTTGATTAATCTTCTTTAGCTTGCTAAGTGTTGTGTGGGTGAACCTATGCTAATGTACCGACCTTCCTAGGACTAATACATACTTGTGATTATACCCCTTGGAAACATCCGTAAGTACAAGAAAGTAATTAAGGTAGAAACCTAACCACAACTTTAAACTCTAAGACCCTTACGTCCCTTGTGCAATGGTTTCCTAATGGGGGTTCAGGTTTCTATCACTCCGGCAACCCCTACGATTAGTAGCCAAATACACAATGCATTCCCCTAGGCCCATATAGGTGAAGTGTCATGTAGTCGAAGTTCACATGACACCACTAGAAGAAGTACACCACAACTTAAATATCAAACCATTGAATCTTTCTCAACACAATTCCACTACTAACAACATGACTTCTCCCATGTCCTCAAGAACAAAACGAACTAATCACAAGACATCATATGGATCATGATCAGAGATGGAATAATGATGTATAACAATCTGAACATAAACAATAATTCAATGGTTCACTCAATAGCATCAACTACAAAGAGTAATCAACACCGAGAAAGTTTCCCCTAAGAACTATACAAGATTCAACCAAATTGTTACAGCAATATGGAGATGGTGATGATGGTGCTGATGGTGATAATGGTGGTGATGATGATGATGATCCCGATGAAGTCTAGCTTGATGGTGGTGTTGATGGCGACGATCTCCCCTCTCTAGGAAGGAATTCCCCGGCAGAATTCTGTCTGCCGAAGAGATCTTTCTCTCTCGGTGTTTTCCGCCCCGCAGAGGCGGCGAAATCTTTCTGTGGTCGCTCCCCGAGTCTTAGGGTTTCGGGAGGATAATATATGCCATAGGGGAGTGCCAGGGGTGGACCAGGGTGGCCACACCACCTGGTGGCGCGACCTAGGGTGGCCCGCGCCAGGGGGTGGTGTGGGCCCCCTATGGCCCATCTCCAGCCCCCCTTCTGGTTTCCTTAGTCTTCTAGAAAAATAGGATTTTTCGTATATTTTTCCGGATTTTCTGATCTTCACGAATTTTGCCTTCAAACAGCAACTTTTCCATCAGAATCCTGACTGCAGCGGTCCATGCTCCAAAAGGCATCAACCATGCAAAAACAGATGAAATAACATAAGTATCACCTCTCAATATGAAATATATCAATGAATAATAGTGAATTATGACATAGAATAGTGATGCAAAATGGACGTATCAACTCTCCCCAAGCTTAGACTTCGCTTGTCCCCAAGCAAAACTGAGCTCAATAAACATGGCCTCGGGTTTATGGAGTGAAGAGTCGATAAAGGAATACGGACAAGAAGCATCACATTCATCAATACATAGATCGTAATAGAAGATAACTCACTATTATATAACTCAACTTGCAATGAGTAAAGGAAACACAATAAAGATACATAAAGTAAATCATAATTGGTAATGGCAAACTTAGCTCTTGTCGAAGAATAGTTGATAAATTGCTGGAGTTCACAAATAACTAGTTTTCCATGATAGATTTCAAAGTAGTAAACATCAAGATAAGAGCAATGTGCAAAACAAGGAACATAAGAAACATGATTGAATAAATCATTATATGAATGAATGAAACACAACAACTCAAAATAATTGCTGAGATAGAAGGGAATAGGTTTACTGACTCAACTAAAAAGTAAAAGAAAGGCCCTTCACAGAGGGAAGCAGGGATCGTAAGTCACATAAAGAGCTCGCAAAAATTATGATACTTACTAGCTTTCATCTCTCATTGCCCCTATCATAGGCATCTTTAGGTGATTAAGTTTAAAGTGATCAAATATGAGGATATGCATTGACAAGTTGTAAATTGAGAATCTCATGTCCCTTGAATACGAGGGCCGCTCCTCATGCTACTCAAGTTTAGTCACCGGTAAGTCCTTGTCATCGTAAGCATATGTGTATCATAGAGAACCGCCAACGGGGTACCCCTTGCCCGATGATAGGAAGAATCCCCATATCAAAATGACAAGGCAAGCAGACAACAAACATCTCACCAATCTTCTTATTTACCATGGGAATATGGTGCTTTTTTCTCTCTTTCCTCTTTACATAATCTCTTTTTTTCCTTTTTTCTTTTTTCTCAATATCGGACTCCTTTTTTATAAGAAGATGTAACATCCCAAAAATCATGTTTCAAGAACTCATTCATTTCATTCTTGCATCATTCATTCATATAGGGTTTTTCTCAAAATCATTTGGAGACAGAAGTTTGAGCTATGATTTCATGTGGGCAAATTGTCTCAATTGGCCAACACCCTTTGGGATTTGATTGTCCATGATCTTGTTTGCTTGCCACCATGGTTGGAAAGAATAGGAGAAGCATTTAAACCCAAAATTCCAATTTAGAAATATTTCCTAAACCTTATTTCCAATTATTTGCAACTAGAGCAAATCTCTGTTTGTTTTGAAACCCAAGCTTGACCAAGCCTTTGCAAGGTAACCACTAGGTTATTTGATTATTCTTGAACCTACAGAACCCTGCAAAAAATCCCAAAGAAGTTTGAATTCAAAAGGATTTGAATTCATATCAAATTCTATCCAGAAAATAGAATTAGAAAAAGAAAAAGCTTAAAGAAAAGAAAAAGGCCGCGCGGCCAGAATCTGGCCCAGCAGCGGATGGAGCCCAGCAAGCCCACCCGGGGACCTCCTTTTTCTTCTTCTCACCTTGTGAGCCAGACAGCGATGACCCGACCCCACACACTCACGCTCCTCGGCAGCAGCGGGCCTTCTCCACGTCATCGTCGTCTCCACCCGCGACCGTTCATCCCCAAATCAACGCGGGCGTTTATGTTTTTAATTAGCGAGGTCAATTCGATTTATTGGCGAGTGATTCTCGCCGTGACCAGGCTATAAGAACCCCCTCTTCCTCTCTCTTCTCCCTCAAACCCCGAACCAGGCGCCACCGGGCTGCAGGCATTACCCTGAAACCCGCCGTCTCCGGCGGCTGGCGAAGTCCGGTGAGTCCAGAGTTTCCCTCTGCCTCTCGTTCTTGCAAACTGATTCAGTGAATCCCTGCGCATCTTTTAACACATTTCGTTTGCTCTCGCATGGACCATAGCTCCGGCAACATCATCGACTAGTCGCCACCGACGTCTGCACAAACTCCGGCGAACTCTAGTGGTAAGTCTGAGACCGCCCGCGCCTTCTAGTTCACGCTGCGACTACGCCTTGACGCTGTGAGCCTAACCGTGTCATTATCTTGCCTTGGGGTGATTCACGGCGACGTCCCGGCGACCACCCGACGCACAGCCGCCACGAACTCCGGTGAGCAATCGCGGCCGTGCGGCGCCCTTGACCAACCGCAAGTACGACGAGCTTCGTGACCTCCCGAGCCGGTGAGCTACTCCTCGATCTCACTTACCTCCTGCATCGTCGGCAACATCATCCGACAGTTCCGCCGCGGTAGCCGCCGCTCGCCGCGATTCTTGGCGAGTAGTAGCCCGTTAGATCTGCATCGTAGCGCTAGGATAGATCCACTTAACTTTCGAAGCGATGCGCGATCGAGCCGCACCTGCCCTTTAGATCCAGCGGTCTGTATCGCTCGATCCAGACGAACCGGTACGGGCGAATAGGAACATGACGCGCGGCTAGGAGCTGATCTGAAAATAGAATTTAAAACAGATTTTGATCCAGATTTCAAATGCCTATATCTTTTGAATCCCACGTTAGAATCTTGCAAACTTTATACCGTTGGATTCAGAAAAATAAGACCTTTCTGCCTATCCTTTTTGTTTAGCAAATAGTAACCATTAGATGTGCTAAAATTGTAGAGACTTGTTTGAGGCTTTTTGAGTATAGATTTAGTTTAGTATTTTGTTTTAGGTTTATTTAAGTTGTCTTGGCTATTTTGTAACTTGTTTAGTTTCTGTATTCATGCACTTGCTTGGTTGGGTTTTCAAAAAAATCATCACTTGGTAGATTCATGCATGCATGCATTCATAATATTTTTGTTTGTATATATTTGTGTGTAATTGTGTGCTATAACTTTGTGTGTAGATTTTGCTAGTGATTGTGATTGTGACGAGTGCTACTCTCCACACTACCAAGGCAAGTGATATCATCATGAATATTCCATTCCTATATTTTATATGCATTAGTATTATTTTTCTAAGTATAGGATTTGCATGGATTTTTGCTAAGTACAAGCTATGCTTTGGGAAAACCTTTTAGGTAAAACCTTAGTGAAAATTACCTAAGTCAAGATTCCTATTACTATCATGCTTAGCCTAGCTACTAGAAAACAAGGGTGGTTTATATATATACACTATGGAAAAATTATTCTAAGTCTGAGGACTTGAGTTTTATTTAACAAAACAACTAAGTTAATGAATCTCCTGGGTGGAATGGGACTTGCTTGGTGGTTTTTGGTTGAGTGGTTCACAAGGCCCATGTTTATGGTTTACCTTAGTGTATCTCACTTGTGGATGGCCACCCAGGAAACAAAGAGATTTGAGATGTCAAATGTTGAGAAGCTTCAAGTGCAACCACTTGGTATTATGGGCTCTGCCATGATCTTAGGATCTTTGGAACTTAGTCTCTTGGAGTGGGTGGTAGATGGGATGATAGGTTGGGCGCGTCCATTTGACTAAGGAAAGGCTACTGAAGGATCATGTCTTGGGAACCAAGACTTGTGGGAAAGTGCACCACCTCTGCAGTGTAAAACCTAAGTACTTAGCCATGTCACAGTAAAGGACAATTTGAGCATCAAGACATGAAAACTTCAAGAATCTCATCACTCCAATTTCTAAATAAAACTTGTGGGAACAAGGGTAAAAGGATCTTCAGTCATTGATTGGTAGATGCCAGTGGATCTAGAGTCTTTGATTGATAGATGCCTTGGGAGTTTTGCCAAGCAAAAACTTAGTGTTTTCAAAAAGTTAAGGAAAAATCTATTTTGAGCAATGCAAGCCTAAGCTCCACCAGCCAAATGCATATAGTGTTATAGTCCACTTAAAATATACTAAGGTATCACTTGCCAATACTATTCCAAAGTATTGACCCTTGTGGCTGTAACTTATGATGTTGCAGTTACTCGATGATGATTAGGTGTCATGAGTCTACACTCAACATGCTTGCTGTGGCACATGAAGATGAAGACTTATGTTTATTTACATATTCCATAAACTCTTGTATTAGGCCTTGGCCATGAGTTGTAAAGACTATGTTTTATCTGGAATGACTGTAATAAGCGACCTTTGTATCTGTGTACTTCATCTTAAGCTGTGGATGCTAGCATTGATCGAGGACTAGCATTGCAATCACAGGATCTTTCCTTTACAAAGGAGGGATCTTACGGATGGTATCGAACCTGTGTTTCTGTAGGATTATGACCTAGGATTGGAAACCACTAAGGAAAATTTTACTTCTTCTACACTTGTCTATTCTTCTCGTAAACTTTTCTAATCTTCTCCTTCTCATCTCTATTTGTAGATGAACTCATCAAGCCGTGAAGAAGGACCACTCATGACCATGACCTTGGAGTGTGAGACCAGTTTCCCAAGATTCTCAAGGACCTCATGGAAACCATGGGAGTACATGGTGCAGCTGTGTACAAGGGCTTTCCAGTGATGGAGGATGGAGTGGAGTATTGGTGGGTGCAACTTCACTTGTACAAGAATAAGGAAGACAACCACAAAGAAAAGGGCTTGCATGTACACCAACACTTTTATGCACACCACATTCTTTGAGTCGAAAAGAAGCAGCTTGGAAGACTATCAAGGAACTAAGTGCTAGAGTCAAGTGCAAGATGCTCAACCTCCAAAAGACTTAGAGAAGAGAAGGAACATACCCAAGAGTTGGAAGTCACCAACCAATCCTTAAGAGGAGATATTATAGACTTAGTGATAGAAGCATGTGAACAAGATAGGGTGATTGCCACTAGGAACATTGTGTTAGCCAGATCCAATGAGATAGGATTGTAAGCGCACTTAGTTATTTGGACCACCACCTATCACCTTATTTTCCAAGATGATATCCTAAAAAAAAAATTTGAACCTTGGTTGATGTAATGGATTTATGTATGCATGGTGTGATTATGCTTGAATGCTTGTCTTGTTTAATTCAAATTGTGTTGTTCTAACTTCTTCAATCTTATAAATAGATGCCTATTGCCATCAGCACTGTCGAGGAGTTCGGGCTACTGTTTTGGTCCTCGTGTCGTAGAGCTTACTACTTTACTCGATCTCCCTCTTCCTATCATTACGGTGCACCCACTCACCAAGTTTGAAAGGAAGGACCTTTGGGGCTTCAAGGTGAACCAGCCGGGGCCTTGATCGAGCCTACTACGGAGGCCATCGTCTTCAAGCTTATGCGATGACAGGAGAGAGGCATGGAGGTTGTCATGCAGGATCGATAGGACGGTATTAAGTACTCCGTCACCAGAGTTAGAGGCACTCACTTCCACGCCGGAGGCGTGATGATGACGGAGAGTCCATTGACTTTGAGGGCGACTCGAGGTCACAGCAGAGCGATCGACGCCTGTACCTCCAGGATTTAGAGACTCTTATTAGGCGCGTGGATACCGATGGGACCAACGTCATGCTTAGTAATAGCCGAGCTCAGTGCAACTGCGAGAAGGACAAGCTCTTGGCGGTGACGAGAGATAGTCAAGGAGATGGAGGCAAGGTTGAGACCCAAGACCGTAAGTTCAAGAGTCAAGAAGCGTGTCGAGGATAGGAACAAGAGGATTCGTGATATGACGAGGCTGCAGTCAAGGACTTGAGTTAGCGGCGTGAGCAGTGATTGAGAGGCCGTTCCCAAGAGGGCTCTCAAGGCCAAGATCGACTCTTTGACCACTACCATCGAGGAGAACAAGACCGCAATGGAGAACGCAGGTCTTACCTTTGTCGAGGAGGAGATTGATGCCGACAGTAGATTTGACTACTCGATTATCTTTATTTTCCGCACTTGTTATTTGAGAACTTATTGTTGGACCATCAGACATGTGGATGGCTTGCCACTTGTGTTTGTACCTTGAGACTTTTGTTATCTTGTTGTTTAGCTTTTATCCTAGTGTTGCTTGCTATGTGTTGGTTTGAGTAATGTATTGTGCATAAATCATATAAGGGTATCTCATTCTTATCTCTATATGAACAAACCAGATGCCTCCCGTCGCAAACACCAACCCCAACATTACCGGAAATGCAACAAATGATGAATCATAAAACAGCTTATGCAAATGATGACGGCGTTCATCGAACGAACAACAACAACAACCCCAATAACAATAACAACAATAACAACAACAACCCTCGGTTTGATATGCTTACCAGATTTCTGCGTGCGAGGCCAGCTAAGTTTTGAACGGCCGATCCCATGGTGGCCAATGATTGGCTACGTTCGTGAACAAAGATTTAGTGACCGTGGGATGCAGATGCTGAAAAGGTCAGGTTCGCACATACATTGGAAGGACCACCGCCGCATGGTGGGACAATTTCAGTTACCACGCCTATTGATGAGGTGACTTGGGATATCTTTGAAGATGGATTTACTACTCATATCTCACGGTATGATGAGCACGAAAAGAAGGAATTTCACAACTTGAGCGGCGCCAACACGTGGCTGAATATATTGAAGAGTTCAACAATCTGGGCGCTATGCACGGATGAGGTTGACCTTGATGCCAAAAGGAAGGAAAAGTTTCTGGAAGGTTTGAATGACGAACTGAATCTGCAGCTGTATGTGGCATATGTTCCAACTTATCAGTCGCTGTGTGACAAGGCTGTTATTGTGGAGAATAAAATGAAGCAAGTCGAGAGTAGGAAGAGGAAACACTCCGACAAGCACAACTCGGGATCATCTCATAAACGATCTCACTATGATGATAGTGTCAGCTCAGGATCCCACAAGCATGGGAAGTTTAACAAGCACCACAACCACAACCGTCATGACAACAAGCATCATCGCAGTCATGACAATGATAAGTATAAGAATCACAAGAGTGGACATAAGAACCACCACAGTGGAAGTGGAAGTGGAAGTCAGTCTAAGAGGGACATCAGTCAGGTTGAATGCTTCAAATGCAAGAAGCTGGGGCATTATGCTAATGAGTTCCCTGAGAAGAACGTTGAAGGACCTAACAAGCCCAATCCTTTTCAGAAAGGACAGGTTAACCACATCAATGTGGAGGAGGTCTATGAAGAACCTGATGCTGATTCTTTGGTAAGTTCAGACTCAATTCCATCTCAGCATTTGTACTCTTTGACCTTTGGGGCATCTCATTCATTCTTATCAAAAGCATTTGTTGATATAAATGGGTTTGCATCTGAAAACATTGGGTGTCAGATAAAGTTAGCTCTCCGGGAGGATATGATAGTGAGTCTTGGATGCCGGGATCTAGTCAGAGAGATCGGAAAACATAAGTTTCCAGTAAACCTAATAATCCTAAATTCCCAAGGATTGGATGTAATTTTGGGAATGGATTGGATGGCTAAGTATGAGGAGTACTAGATTGTGCAAATCGCAATTTCACTCACAACCCTGAAGGTAAGAGGATAACATTTAAGTCCAATTTTAAATCTAAAGGAAGCAAGCTAAATTCTCTTAAGGGGTTAGCATGGACATGGTGCCAATTGTGTGAGTATCCGGATGTGTTCGGAAGAATTACGAGAATGCCACCAGATAGAGATGTGGAATTTATAATAGATTTGGTACCAGGATCTGGACCAAGGGCAAAAGGCCTTATAAAATGTCGGTTGGCGAACTTAAGGAACTCAAGAAACAACTTGGAGAGCAATTGCGAGAAAGGATTCATCCAGCCAAGTTCTTCATCTTGGGGAGCTCCAGTTTTGTTAAATGAAAAGAGAACTCAAAGGTTATGCATAGATTACCGTTCTCTCAACGAGGTAACCATCAAGAACAAATATCCTTTGCCAAGAATCAATGACTTGTTTGATCAGCTAGAAGGAGCTTGTGTGTTCTCGAAGATTGATCTTGATCAGTTATTTTCAACTCAAGATAAGAGAGCAAGACATACCTAAAACAGCCTTCACCACGAGGTATGGATTGTATGAGTACACGGTGATGCCTTTTGGTTTAACCAACGCTCCGGCATACTTCATGAATATGATGAACAAAGTGTTCATGGAATTTCTCGACAAGTTCGTTTATCGTTTTCATCGATGACATCTTAGTCTACTCCAAGAGCAAGGATGAACATGAAAGACATCTCGCTTGATACTTGAGAAACTAAGGGAACATAAGCTTTATGCCAAATTCAGCAAGTGTGAGTTTTGGTTAGAGGAAGTTGGATTTCTTGGTCACGTTATGACAAAGGATGGTGTAGCGTTGATCTGCTAAAGTTTAATTTGTGACGAATGGGAATCCCCTAAGAGCGTAAAAGAGGTTCGTAGTTTCCTTGGTTTAGCGAGTTACTACGGAAGATTCATTGAAAATTTTTCTAAGGTTGCTAAACCAATGACGGAATTGTTAAAGAAAGATAAGAAATTTGCTTGGTCGAAGGATGTGAACTCAGCTTTCAAGAACTAAAGAAGAGACTTGTGTCGACACCGATTACATGCTTACAGATTTGGAAAAGGATTTCCAAGTATATTGTGATGCTTCTCATCAAGGATTAGGAGCCGTACTTATGCAAAGCGGAAAAGTTGTGGCTTATGCCTCGAGACAACTCAAAACTCATGAAATAAATTATCCTACTCATGATTTAGAGTTAGCGCTGTTGTCCATGCACTCAAGACATGGAGACACTACCTTTGGGAAAAGCGTTGTGAAGTGTTCACCGACCATAAGAGCTTGAAATATATCTTCACCGAAGGAGATCAATATGAGACAAAGAAGATGGCTAGAACTTATTAAGGATTACGACTTGAGTTTGCAATACCACCGGTAAAGCAAATGTAGTAGCAGATGCTCTAAGTCGTAAGCGTTTGTAAATGGTCTTACCAAGGTGAATTGCACGATGATTTGTGTAAGCAATTCAAGGAACTCAGGTTGGAGATTGTGCGGAAGGACATCTCATGTCTTTGGATGTTCAACCCACTCTGTTGGATAAGATTAAAGAAGCCCAAAAGGCGGATAAAGAGATCGAAGAGATCAAGGAAAGGATTAGCCAAGGAAAGCTAAAAGTTTCCATATGGACGAACAAGGTACTTTATGGCACGAAAGCGTATTTGTGTTCCACAAGATCCGAAATCACGAGCTGATTACGCAAAGCCCATAACTCTCCATATTCTATTCACCGGAAACACCAAAATGTACATGGATATGAAAGAAAGATTTTGGTGGAACAATCTCAAAAGGACATCTTGAACACATTGCTTTGTGTGATGTATGTAGTAGAGTGAAAGCGACATCGAAACCAGCGATTGCTTCAACCAATGCCTATTCTGAATGGAAGTGGGAAAATATTGGTATGGATTTCATTACGGATTACCAAGGACCAGGTCAGGTATGATTCCATATGGGTAATAGTAGATCGCCTAACTAAAGTGGCTCATTTTATACCCGTAAAGACAACCTATACCAGCAAAGTTAGCCAAAATCTACATGAGCAGAATTATATGCCTTCACGGTGTACCTAAGAGTATTGTGTACGATAGAGAACTCAGTTCACTTCTCACTTTTGGAGACTTCATGAATCTCTAGGAACGAGGTTGGAATTCAGCACTTGCTTTTCATCCTCAAGCGATGGACAAGCAGAAAGGACTAACCAAATTCTTGAAGACATGTTGAGGCATGTGCCCTAGACTATGGAGCAAGTTGGGATGAAAGTCGCCTTACTGAGTTTTCTTACAACAACGATCACCAATCTAGTATTGGGATGGCACCATTTGAGTTTCTACGGAAGAAAGTGTACCACCCATTGCTATGGAATGGTGTGGGAGAAAGAAGTTTGTTTGGACCAGACCTTATCAAAGGCTTGAAGAAAAGGTCAAATTGGTTAGAAACAGATTGAAGATAGCACAGTCTCGACGGAAAAGCTACTGAGATGCTAAGCGTAGAAAGTCACTTACGAAGTTGGGGATAGAGCTTATCTTAGAGTATCACCACTTGGAGTAAAAAGATTTGAGTCAAAGGAAAGTTAGCCCCAAGATATGTGGGACCATTCAACATTTTAAGTGCAAGGAGAAGCTGCATATGAAATCGAACTGACATCTTTACTAGCGTCCATAATGTTTTCATGTGAGACTCAAGAAATGTCACCTAGAAATGGAAGAAACATCTTTGAAAGATACCATATCTTTGGAAGAAGTTCAACTAGAAAGTGATCTCACCTATGAAGAAAAGCCTGTCAAGATTCTTGAGACACAGAAAGAGTCACAAGAACAAAGACTATCAAATTTTGCAAAGTACAATGGAATCATCATTCGAAGAAGAAGCAACATGGGAAGAGAAGATGATCTTGGAAGACCACCCTCACCTATTTGCTAGCCAATCCGAATCTAGAGAGATTCATTTTAAGGGTTAGATTTGTAACATCCCAAAAATCATGTTTCAAGAACTCATTCATTTCATTCTTGCATCATTCATTCATATAGGGTTTTTATCAAAATCATTTGGAGAAGTTTGAGCTATGATTTCATGTGGGCAAATTGTCTCAATTGGCCAACACCCTTTGGGATTTGATTGTCCATGATCTTGTTTGCTTGCCACCATGGTTGGAAAGAATAGGAGAAGCATTTAAACCCAAAATTCCAATTTAGAAATATTTCCTAAACCTTATTTCCAATTATTTGCAACTAGAGCAAATCTACATTTGTTTTGAAACCCAAGCTTGACCAAGCCTTTGCAAGGTAACCACTAGGTTATTTGATTATTCTTGAACCCTGAACCTGCAAAATCCCAAAAGTTTGAATTCAAAAGGATTTGAATTCATATCAAATTCTATCAGAAAATAGAATTAGAAAAGAAAAAGCTTAAGAAAAGAAAAAAGGCGGCGGCCAGAATCTGGCCATGGATGGAGCCAACAAGCCACCCGGGACCTCCTTTTTCTTCTCACCTTGAAACCATGAGCCAGAACTTGGCTGACCCAGGCGCACTCCGCGCTCCTCGTGACGGCAGGCCTTCTCACGTCATCGTCGTCTCCACCCGACCGTTCATCCCCAAATCAGCAGGCGTTTCTGTGTTTAATTCGCGGCGTAAATTCGATTTATTTGCAGAGTGATTCTCGCTCGTGACCAGGCTATAAGAACCACCTCTGCCTCCTCTCACTTCTCCCTCAAACCCCGAACCCAGGCGCCCAGCTGCAGGCATTACCCTCTGAAACCCGCCGTCTCCGGCATTGGCGGCGAATTCCGGTGAGTCGAGTTTCCCTCGCCTCTCGTTCTTGCAAACTGATTCGGTGAATCCCTGCGCATCTTTAACACATTTCGTTTGCTCTCGCATGGACCATAGCTCGGCAACATCATCGACTAATGCGCCCGACGTCTGCACAAACTCCGGCGAACTCTAGTGGTAGTCTGAGACCGCCCCGCGCCTTCTAGTTCACGCACGACTACTGCCTTGGCGCTGTGAGCCTAACCGTGTCATTATCTTGCCTTGGGGTGATTCACGGCGGCGTCCCGGCGACCACCCGCGCACCAGCGCCGCCACGAACTCCGGTGAGCAATCGCGGCCGTGCGGCGCCCCTTGACCAACGCCGTCTGACGAGCTTCGCCGTGACCTCCGAGCCCGGTGAGCTACTCCTCGATCTCACTTACCTCCTGCATCGTCCAGCGTCATCGGCCGCAGTTCGCCGCCCGGTAGCCGCGCTCCGCCGCCATTCTTGGCGAGTAGTAGCGACCGTTAGATCTGCATCGTGGCGCTAGGATAGATCCACTTAACTTTCGAGCGATGCGCGATCTGAGCGCACCTGCCCTTTAGATCCAGCGGTGCATCGCTCGATCGAACGAACGATGCAGGCGAATAGGAACATGACGCGTGGCTAGGGCTGATCTGAAAATAAATTTAAAACAGATTTTGATCCAGATTTCAAATGCCTATATCTTTTGAATCCCACGTTAGAATCTTGCAAACTTTATACCGTTGGATTCAGAAAAATAAGACCTTTCTGCCTATCCTTTTTGTTTAGCAAATAGTAACCATTAGATGTGCTAAAATTGCAGAGACTTGTTTGAGGCTTTTTGAGTATAGATTTAGTTTAGTATTTTGTTTTAGGTTTATTTAAGTTGTCTTGGCTATTTTGTGACTTGTTTAGTTTCTGTATTCATGCACTTGCTTGGTTGGGTTTTCAAAAAAATCATCACTTGGTAGATTCATGCATGCATGGATTCATAATATTTATGTTTGTATATATTTGTGTGTAATTGTGTGCTATAACTTTGTGTGTAGATTTTGCTAGTGATTGTGATTGTGACGAGTGCTACTCTCCACACTACCAAGGCAAGTGATATCATCATGAATATTCCATTCCTATATTTTATATGCATTAGTATTATTTTTCTAAGTATAGGATTTGCATGGATTTTTGCTAAGTACAAGCTATGCTTTGGGAAAACCTTTTAGGTAAAACCTTAGTGAAAATTACCTAAGTCAAGATTCCTATTACTATCATGCTTAGCCTAGCTACTAGAAAACAAGGGTGGTTTATATATATACACTATGGAAAAATTATTCTAAGTCTGAGGACTTGAGTTTTATTTAACAAAACAACTAAGTTAATGAATCTCCTGGGTGGAATGGGACTTGCTTGGTGGTTTTTGGTTGAGTGGTTCACAAGGCCCATGTTTATGGTTTACCTTAGTGTATCTCACTTGTGGATGGCCACCCAGGAAACAAAGAGATTTGAGATGTCAAATGTTGAGAAGCTTCAAGTGCAACCACTTGGTATTATGGGCTCTGCCATGATCTTAGGATCTTTGGAACTTAGTCTCTTGGGGTGGGTGGTAGATGGGATGATAGGTTGGGCCGTCCATTTGACTAAGGAAAGGCTCTTGAAGGATCATGTCTTGGGAACCAAGACTTGTGGGGAAAGTGCACCACCTCTGCAGTGTAAAACCTAAGTACTTAGCCATGTCCCTGGTAAAGGACAATTTGAGCATCAAGACATGAAAACTTCAAGAATCTCATCACTCCAATTTCTAAATAAAACTTGTGGGAGAACAAGGGTAAAAGGATCTTCAGTCATTGATTGGTAGATGCCTAGAGTGGATCTAGAGTCTTTGATTGATAGATGCCTTGGGAGTTTTGTGCCAAGCAAAAACTTAGTGTTTTCAAAAAGTTAAGGAAAAATCTATTTTGAGCAATGCAAGCCTAAGCTCCACCAGCCAAATGCATATAGTGTTATAGTCCACTTAAAATATACTAAGGTATCACTTGCCAATACTATTCCAAAGTATTGACCCTTGTGGCTGTAACTTATGATGTTGCAGGTTACTCTGATGATGATTAGGTGTCATGAGTCTACACTCAACATGCTTGCCTGTGGCACATGAAGATGAAGACTTATGTTTATTTACATATTCCATAAACTCTTGTATTAGGCCTTGGCCATGAGTTGTAAAAGACTATGTTTTATCTCTGGAATGACTGTAATAAACGACCTTTGTATCTGTGTACTTCATCTTAAACTGTGGATGCTAGCATTGATCCAGGGACTAGCATTGCAATCACAGGGATCTTTCCTTTACAAAGGAGGGATCTTACAGAAGAATGCTTCATAGATGCTCG
Source organism: Avena insularis (assembly GCA_023614405.1). NCBI lineage: Eukaryota > Viridiplantae > Streptophyta > Magnoliopsida > Poales > Poaceae > Avena > Avena insularis. The sequence continues at coordinate 22,506,045 of CM042692.1, forward strand.
TTATGGTTACGCTGTAGGTTTCAAGCATGTTAGCATGGATTAGACCAGCGGCCCAGGTGTTTCTCTAACACACATGCATAACTCCATGGACTTACAAGCTCCCCTTTCATTTCACACCGACGACATCCATAGACAAAAGAACATGATATCAACTAGGTACAAAGTACTAGTGCAATGTTGAAAGCGTTCCCCATGACAGCATGGTTCTGCTAATTCACAACTCATAAAGCGCAAGCATATACGCAACATAGGTGAGCATAATGGTTCAAGTTTATTAAATGCAAGAAAGTAAAGTGTGCCATCAAGTTTGTGAGAGATTTAATCACTAATTTTCACATAACAACTTTAGTTTGGGAGGTAGATAAAACAAAAATTTACTTGGAATAGCAATAATGCTAATAGGTAGGTATGGTGGACACAAATGGCGTGGGTTTTGGTTTAAAGGAGTGGGTGCACGAGAAGAATTCCCTCTCAGTACAGGTTTTTGGCTAGCAAGGCTGGGTAGCAAGTATAAGAGTCGAAGGAAACAAGCAAACATACAAGTGGGTAGCAATCTTCCTTGGAAGCACAAAAGATCTTAACTATAGAATACTAAACTTATGAGAAAATCAAGAAAGAAAGATGATGAAATTATATTTCTTTAGAGTACTTTTATCTTTTTCATTCAACTCTCAAAAGTAGTGTTGCTACTGACTGAGCCAGGTTTGCCAAAACCAACTAAATTAACTCAATGATCCCATAGTGATACCGATACTAACAACAAGATCAATCATATAACCACGAACTGAAAACTAATATAAGCTATTAAAAAGAGTAAATGATAGAACTTCTCATTAATATTCCATAACGGCAACTCACACCAAGGGATATATATCTAACAAGAAAGGGGACACTTCCATAATGCAAACCATCCTACATAATATCTTCTCTATTCATGATATGACTCTACTAATAAGGTAAAAAGATAGAAGATAGTGATGTGATACCGCGACACACCCCCAAGATTGGAACAAACCAAGGGGATGCCAAACCTGATGACAAATTACTCCTTCGGCGGTGGTGGTAATATTTTCTTAGTTGACATGAGGAAATCTTCCAGCATCTTGTGAAGCCTATTGTTCTCCCATTGAAGCATGTCCACCTTCCTCCTCAAGTCTCGGTACTTATCACAGAACTCCTTAGTGACTCGTAGGGCTTCCGTTAATGCAGGGCAGGTGACTAAAGGTACCAGCCCCTGCTTGGGGTCTTGGAAATCTTCCTCCATAGGCTCCTTCCCTCTTTCCTTGGCGGACACCATTGTGCTTCTAAGCTTTCAAAGATAGTTCCTGGCAGAAACAGATCAACACAAAAACACGACGAGAACATGATATATGAACCTCGGGGGATCCGAGGGGTTATATATTACGAAGTTTCACAACAAAAGGAAGGTACTGGGAGAAAACGGGTCGGAGATGGAGTCTGGAGTGGCCACACCACCTGGTGGCGCGGCCAGGGGTGGGCCTGATGGGTTCGTAGCATGGAAAACAAAAACTTTCTACCGCAAGAACGAACAAAACCCAGATCTAATCTAGATAAAAGCCAAGATCTAATCTATTAGACATATGCAACGAGATAGATCTGTACTAACCCTTGTAGATCCGAAAGCCTTGTGCGAGATCAGATCTCGTGGTTGATGTAGACGATCACTTGCCGATCTCAAGATCGAGTAGATGATCCTTCCGGCGCCGCGTTCCGGCAGTGCTTCCCTAGTCGGTCACACGTGTGGAGTCGATGCAGACCTTCCTCTCCCTGTTCCAGCGAGCAGCGGAGGTCGTAGATCTCTCCACGGAATCCCAGCAGCACGACGGCGTGGTGGTGCTAGTGGAGTAGAGAATTCTGCAGGGCTTCGCCTAAGCCTGAGCAGAGCGAAGGAGGATGAGAGAGGCGGCCAGGGCAAGAGTGGAGGGGCAAGGGGGTGGCGCCTCCACCCCTCTATATATAGAGGGAGGGGTGCGGCCTAGGGTTCCCACCCCTAGGCCCACCTCCTAGGGCCGGCGCACAAGGGATAGGGGGGAGGGAGTTTCCTCCCCCCCAAGTCTTCCCCTTTCCTTTCTTGGTTTTCAAGTAAAGTCCATGGAACCTTCTAGAACTTTCCGGAACATTCCGAAACCTTCTAGAATCCCCATAAAAACACTCCGGAACATTTCCGAACCTAGAAAATGATCTCCATTATATGAATCTTATTCTCTGGACAATTCCGGATCTCCTTGTGATGTCCCAGATCCAATCTGAGACTCCGAACTACATTCAGTCTCCAATGCATATTCCATATCTACCTAAACAGCATCGAACCTTAAGTGTGTCACCCTATGGTTCGTGAATATGCAGACATGATGGAGACACCTCTCCGATCAATAACCATCAGCAGGATCTAGATATCCATAACGGCTCCCACATACTCAACAATGACTTCGTGATCGATAGAACCATTAACATACGAAACCAATTCCCTTTGTCACGCGATACTCTACTTATCCGAGGTTTGATCGTTGGTATCTCCATACCTAGTTCTACCTTGTTACTGATAAGTACTCTTTACTCGTTCCATGATATGTCATCCCTTGTGACCTAGTCACACGCTTGCAAGCTAACTAGATGACATTCCACCGAGAGGGCCCAGAGCATATCTATCCGTCATATGGATGGACAAATCCCAATCTTGGTCCATGCGCTTCAACACATACTTTCAGAATACCCAATGACACCTTTATAACCACCTAGTTCTGAGCGGTGTTTGATGTCATCAAAGCACCCATCCGGTGATGGTGATTAACATAACCTCATGGTGAAGGATTAGGTTACTATGCATTTGAAAGCTTGTATGTCTGAACTAAATGACTTGATCTTACGCTACACTTACTATGGGTGTGTGTCCATCACATCATTCTCCTAATGATATGACCTTGTTATTAATGACATCCAATGTCCATGATCAGGAAACCATGATCATCTATTAATCAACAATCTAGTTCAACAAGAGGCTTACTAGGGACTCTTTTATGTTTACAAAACACACAAGTATTAGTGTTTTCTAATAATACAATTATAGCATGGGATGTAAACATTCATCATAAACACAAAGATATAATAATAACCACTTTTATTATTGCCTCTTGGGCATATCTCCAACAGTCTCCCACTTGCACTAGAGTCAATAATATAGATTACATGGTAATATACCTAACACCCATGGAGTTCTGGTGTTGGTCATGCTTTGCTCTAGGGAGAGGTTTAGTCAACGGATCTGCCACATTCAGATCAGTGTGTACTTTGCAAATCTTTATGTCACCATCTTGGACATACTCGCGAATAGCATGGAAACGTAGCTTGATGTGCTTCAGCTTGCTATGTGACCTTGGCTCCTGTGCATTAGCTATGGCACCTGTGTTGTCACAGTAGATGGCCATCGGGTCCAACGCACTAGGAACCATGCCAAGTTCAATAATGAACTCCTTCATCCATATGGCTTCTTGTGGAGCCTCCGAAGCAGCTATGTATTCCGATTCAGTTAAAGCTTTCGCCACAACGCTTTGCTTGGCACTCCTCCAGCTCACTGCAGCACCATTCAAAATAAATACGTATCCAGACTGTGACTTCGAGTCATCTGGATCGGTGTTCCAACTAGCATCAGTGTAACTGTTTACAACAAGTTGTTCATCACCTCCATAAGAAAGAACCATATCCTTAGTCCTATATAGGTACTTGAGGATATTCTTGACCGCTGTCCAGTGCTCCATTCCAGGATCACTTTGATATCTTCTAGTCAAACTAACAACATGTGCTATATCCGGTCTTGTACACAGCATGGCATACATGATAGAACCTATGGCCGAGGCATAGGGAATATTATTCATTTTCTCTCTATCTTCTGCCGTAGCTGGACTTTGAGTCTTACTCAAGGTCTTACCTGACAACATGGGCACGAACCCTTTCTTGCTCTCTTCCATTCTAAACTTCTTTAGAACTTTGTCCAAGTATGTACTTTGTGAAAGCGCTATTAGGCGTCTTGATCTATCTCTATAAATCTTGATGCCTAGAATATATGCCGCTTCGCCAAGATCCTTCATTGAAAAACTATTATTCAAATAGGCTTTGACACTATTAAGAAGTTCTATATCATTCCCAATCTACAATATGTCATCTACATATAGTACTAGGAATGCTATAGAGCTCCCACTCACTTTCTTGTAAATACAAGCTTCTCCATAAGTTTGTAGAAATCCAAAGTTTTTGATTACTTTATCAAAATGTTGATTCCAACTCCGGGATGCTTGCTTCAGTCCATAAATGGAGCGCTGAAGTTTGCATACCTTGTCAGCATCTTTAGGATCGACAAAACCCTTGGGTTGTACCTATACAACTCTTCCTCAATGTCTCCATTAAGGAACGCCGCTTTGACATCCATCTGCCAAATCTCATAATCGAAATATGCAGCAATTGCTAACAAAATCCTCACAGATTTTAGCTTCGCTACTGGTGAGAACGTCTCATCGTAGTCAACTCCTTGAATTTATCGGAACCCTTTCGCGACAAGTCGAGCTTTATAGACGGTAACATTACCATCAGCATCTGTTTTCTCTTGAAAATCCATTTGTTCTCGACAGCCTTATGGCCATCCGGTAAGTCCACCAAAGTCCACACTTCGTTTTCGTACATGGATCCCATTTCAGATTTCATGGCTTCTAGCCATTTGTCGGAATCTGGGTTCACCATAGCTTCTTCATACGTCGCAGGGTCATCAGTGTTGTCAACCAACATGACGTTCAAGGCAGGGTCATACCAATCAGGAGTGGTACGAACCCTCGTTGACCTGCGAGGTTCAGCAGCAACTTCGTTCGAAGTTTCATGATCACCATCATGAGCTTCCTCTCCAATTGGTGCAGGCGGCACAAAAACATCTTCCGGTGTTGCGCTACTCTCAACTCTGAGAGAAGGTTCAATAACCTCGTCGAGTTCTACTTTCCTTCTAGTCACTTCCTTCAAGAGAAACTCCTTCTCAAGAAAGGATCCATTCTTGGCAACGAAAACTTTGCCTTTGGATCTATGATAGAAGGTATACCCAATTGTTTCTTTAGGGTATCCTATGAAGACGCATTTCTCCGCTTTGGGTTCAAGCTTATCAGGTTGTAACTTCTTTACATATGCTTCGCAACCCCAAACTTTAAGGAACGACAACTTAGGTTTCATTCTAAACCACAATTCGTACGGTGTCATTTCAACGGATTTAGATGGTGCCCTATTTAAAGTGAATGCGGCTGTCTCTAATGCATAGCCCCAAAACGATAGCGGTAAATATGTAAGAGACATCATAGACCGAACCATATCTAAGAGAGTTCGATTATGACGTTCGGACACACCATTACGCTGTGGTGTTCCCGGCGGTGTCAATTTTGAAAGTATTCCACATTTCTTTAAATGCATGCCAAACTCATAACTTAGATATTCACCTCATGCGGTCGAGCAGAAATTTAATCTTCTTGTTACGATGATTTTCCACTTTACTTTGAAATTCCTTAAACTTCTCGAAAGTTTCGGACTTATGTTTCATAAATTAGACATACCCATATCTACTTAAGTCATCCGTGAAAGTGAGAACATAACAATATCCACCATGCGATGCTACACTCATTGGGCCGCACACATCGGTATGTATTATTTCCAATAAGTCTGTAGCTCGCTCCATTATTCCAGAGAATGGAGTCTTAGTCATTTTTCCCATTAGGCATGCTTCGCATCTTTCAAGTGATTCAAAATCAAGTGATTCAAGAAGTCCATCAGAATGGAGTTTCTTCATACGCTTCACTCCAATGTGACCAAGGCAGCGATTGCCACATGTATGTGGAATTATCATTCAATTTTATTCGTTTAGCATCTATGTTGTGAACATGTGTATCACTACTATCGAGATTCAGTAAGAATAAACCATTCATCCCAGGTGCATTACCAGAAAAGATATTACTCATATAAATCGAACAACCTTTATTCTCGGACTTAAAAGAGTAACCTTCTCACAATAAACAAGATCCAGATATAATGTTCATGCTTAACGCAGGCACCAAATAGCAATTATTCAAATTTAAAACTAATCCCGAAGGTAGATGTAGAGGGAGCGTGTCGACAGCGATCACATCAACCTTGGAGCCATTTCCAACGCACATCGTCACCTCGTCTCGCCGGTCTTAAGCTTATTCAAGCTCTGTTTCGAGTTACAAATATGAGCAACCGAACCAGTATCAAATACCCAGGCACTACTACGATTACTAGTAAGATACACATCAATAACATGTATATCGAATATACCTTTCTTCTTGATGTTGCCGTTCTTCAAATCCGCTAGGTACTTGGGGCAGTTACGCTTCCAGTGACCAGCACCCTTGCAGTAGAAGCATTCAGTTTCAGGCTTAGGACCAGCCTTGGGCTTCTTAGCAGGTGCGGCAGCTTTCATGCCGTCCTTCTTGAAGTTGCCCTTGTTCTTAGGCTTGCCCTGTTTCTTGAAATTGGTGGTCTTATTAACCATCAACACTTATTTCTCCTTCTTGATCTCCACTTCAGCAGTTTTCAGCATGGACGATAGTTTAGGCAACGTCTTGTTCATGCAGTGCATATTGTAGTTCATCACAAAGTTCTTATAACTCGGTGGCAGTGATTGGAGGACACGGTGAATCCCTAACTCATTAGGAATCGTTATCCCCAAATCTTGGAGCTTGTTTGCGTGCCTAGACATGGTGAGAACATGCTCGCTAACGGAGCTTCCCTCTTCCATCTTACAGTTAAAGAACTTTTCAGAGGCCTCATAGCTCTCCACGGCCGCGTGAGTCTCAAAAATCAGCGTGAGCTCTTTAATGATCTCAAACGGGTCGTGGTGCTCAAAGCGCTTCTGAAGCTCCGTTTCTAAACCGTACAGGATGGCACACTGAACTGTGGAGTAGTGATTTTTCCGAGTGGCGTAAACATTCTTTACGTCATCGGTGGCATCTTCTACAGGTGGGTCACCTAGCGGTGCTTCGAGCACATAGGTCAACTGACCATCCCTGAGGACAATCTTCACTCCACGAAGCCAGTCCGTGAAGTTGCTTCCATTGTTCTTAAGTTTTTCTTTCTCTAGTAACGCATTGAAATTGATGGAGAGGTTCGCCATAATCTACAACAAATTTGCAAGTAGTTTAGACTAAGTTTATGATAAATTGAGTTCAATCTTAATTCTTAAATTAACTAGGTGAACTCCCACTCAAAACAACATCCCTCACATTGTCTTAGTGATTACACAAACCAAGTCCACTACACCAAGTCCGATCTTCACGAGAGAAGATGTAGTTTCATTGGCGAACAATCTTCATGTTCATCATATCATTTATATGACTCATGCTCTACCTTTTGGTATTCCATGTTCCGATACCATGTCTGTACATGCTAGGATCGTCAAGATTAACCTTAGTTCAAGATTAAATCTGGCTTGCACCTGTTGTATGCACACGTAGAATCTATCACATCCGATCATCACGAGATGCTTCGAAACGACGAGTCTTAACAATGGTGCCAACTAAGGATGAACACTTTATTACTCGATATTTAGTGAGAGGGATCATCTTATAATGCTACCGTCATGATCTAAGCAATACAAGATGCATAAAGGATTAACATCACAGGCAATTCATAATTAGTGTGATATGATATGGCCCTTTCTTCTTATGCCTTTGATCTCCATCTCCAAAGCACGGACATGATCTCCATCATCACCAACATTGCATCAAGGTCATGTGGCACCGCTTCATGGTTGTCCATCATCACTAGCAACTATTACAACTACTTGGAATAAAGCTATTACAAGATGAATAGACACGCAGGTCTTAATAGAATCAAAGACAACCATTAGGCTCCTGCCGGTTGCCATATTACAACAAGGATCATTGCATACATCAAATATAATCACAATCACATGATGGCCATATCACATCACAAAACCCCTGCAAAAACAAGTTAGAAGCCTCTAATTTTCTTTGCATGTTTTACGTGGTTTGGGGCTTTCGAATAAGAACGGATCTTACCTACGAAACTGAAACCACAACGTTCATACAAGTGCTATCAAGTGCAAAGTGTAAATTGGATCTATACTATGGTGGGAGAGACAGGCACCCGCAAAGCCACTTGTGAAAAGCAAGTTACACGTCAAGCGTGGAGCAAGTCTCATGTGCGATGAAATGTAAGGTTAGCCCGAGCCGCTTCATCCCACCATACCGCAAGATGCAAAGTACACAAAGCAAAAGATGGCACGAGCACCAACGCCCACAAAACCATTGTGTTCTACTCGTGCAACAGATCTACGCATAGACACGGCTCTGATACCACTAATGGGTTCGTAGCATGGAAAACAAAAAATTTCTACCGCAAGAACGAACAAAACCTAGATCTAATCTAGATAAAAGCCAAGATCTAATCTATTAGACATGTGCAACGAGATAGATCTGTACTAACCCTTCTAGATCCGAAAGCCTTGTACGAGATCGGATCTCGTGGTTGATGTAGAAGATCACTTGACGATCTCAAGATCGAGTAGACGATCCTTCCGGCGCCGCGTTCCGGCAGCGCTTCCGCAGTCGGTCACACATGCGGAGTCGATGCAGACCTTCCTCTCCCCGTTCCAACGAGCAGCGGAGGTAGTAGATCTCTCCACGGAATCCCAGCTGACGGCCAGGCGTGGTGGTGGAGTAGAGAATTCTGAGGCTTCGCCTAAGTCTGAGCGAGCGAAGGAGGATGAGAGGCGGCTAGGGCAAGAGTGGAGGGCAAGGGGCGCCTCCACCCCTCTATATATAGAGGGAGGGGTGCGGCCTAGGGTTCCCACCCCTAGGCCCACCTCCTAGGGCCGGCGCACAAGGGAGAGGGGGGAGGGAGTTTCCTTCCCCCCAAGTCTTCCCCTTTCCTTTCTTGGTTTTCAAGTAAAGTCCACGGAACCTTCTGGAACTTTTCGGAACATTCCAAAACCTTCTAGACTCCCCATAAGAACACTCCGGAACATTTCCGAACCTAGAAAATGATCTCCATTATATGAATCTTATTCTCTGGACAATTCCGGATCTCCTCGTGATGTCCCGGATCCAATCCGAGACTCCGAACTACATTCGGTCTCCAACGCATATTCCATATCTACCTAAACATCATCGAACCTTAAGTGTGTCACCCTACGGTTCGTGAATATGCAGACATGATGGAGACACCTATCCAATCAATAACCATCAGCGGGATCTGGAGATCCATAACGGCTCCCACATACTCAACAATGACTTCGTGATCGATAGAACCATTAACATACGAAACCAATTCCCTTTGTCACACAATACTCTACTTATCCGAGGTTTGATCGTTGGTATCTCCATACCTAGTTCTACCTCGTTACTGATAAGTACCCTTTACTCGTTCCATGATATGTCATCCCTTGTGACCTAGTCACACGCTTGCAAGCTAACTAGATGACATTCCACCGAGAGGGCCCAGAGCATATCTATCTGTCATATGGATGGACAAATCCCAATCTTGGTCCATGCGCTTCAACACATACTTTCAGAATACCCAATGACACCTTTATAACCACCCGATTCTGAGCGGTGTTTGATGTCATCAAAGCACCCATCCGGTGATGGTGATTAACATAACCTCATGGTCGAAGGATTAGGTTACTATGCATTTGAAAGCTTGTAGCAATACGAACTAAATGACTTGATCTTACGCTACACTTACTATGGGTGTGTGTCCATCACATAATTCTCCTAATGATATGACCTTGTTATTAATGACATCCAATGTCCATGATCAGGAAACCATGATCATCTATTAATCAACAATCTAGTTCAACAAGAGGCTTACTAGGGACTCTTTTATGTTTACAAAACACACAAGTATTAGTGTTTCCTAATAATACAATTATAGTATGGGACGTAAACATTCATCATAAACACAAAAATATAATAATAACCACTTTTATTATTGCCTCTTGGGCATATCTCCAACAGGGCTCACGCCACAGGGTGGTGTGAGCCACCATGGCTCCGTTTTCGTCCCTCTTTCGCTTCGTAACTTTCTTGATTGTCTAAAAACTGCACAAATCTAGTTGGATAGTATTTTCGTGGAACTTTTCTTACTAGAACTGTTACCTATTTGAAAACGGACACTGCTGGTCTCTGAATTTGGTATCTTGTAGATTCTTCCGGAGTCACCACTTGAATATCATCGATATATGTTCATCTTCATACACTTATTACTTGAGTCATAAAACCCTTCTCTTCCTTATTTCACCATTATCTCCACTACTTGGAAATTTCTTTCACACAAAACTTCACACAGTTCTCATTAGCAACATTAGTATAAGTGAAGTGATAAAATCTTTTGAGTCCAACTTCAACTGAAAACCATCAAAACATAAGTTACTGTAGCAACTCCTTCTGAAAACCCAAAAAGAATCCAAAAAGGAAATCGATTAAAGAAGCAAATGCAAGAGTGGCAAAATCCGTCAAAACAGACCAGCATGTAAAGATCAATGTTTTCGAAAATCTTCTGTTGCTCAAATCAAAAAGTGAAAAACTAACGAAAGTTAAATAACAACCTGGGGCAGAAGCACAAATATTTACAGCTCAAACCGACATACAGAGATCTCTCACGAATTTTTACGACGAAGCACAAAAATCTGTTTCGGGACAGCAACTTCCCCAAATATTACTTCTCTCTCATTAGAGGTTGATCTTGACACAAAAACCAAACAAAACGGGTAAGGAGAGGTTATTACCAAAGTAATAACTTCCAAGACTCAAAGAAACAAAAAGAAACTGAAAGCACAAATAGACTGGGTTGTCTCCCAAAAAGCTCTTTCTTAAGAGCCATTAAGATGGGCATGTTAATTTTGAAGACGCTCACATAGGAATATGAATTGAAGTGAAGGAGAGCATTAAGGAGCAAAAATACACACGTTTAAGTCTAACCCACTTCCTATGCAAGGGAATTTTGTAAACAAACAACTTTTTGAAACCAAAGGCTACTTGCATAGGAAGGCAAAAGAAGTGCAACATAAAAACTTTCAACATAAAACGAGGAAACTTGATATTATTGAGATGCATAAGAACACTTTTCCCTGTTTCATAGTAACTTTTAGTATCATGCATAAACTTAACAATATAACTATCACAAGAACCATCATAGCAATGATCACTTATTCTAACAGAAAACACAGGAATACTAGCTCTCATAACACTACTTTGTGAAACAAAATTAGAGGTATCCTTACAAAGGATAGGGTGTCCCTTTTCTTCATATTTAGTAACAAAGTCTTTGACATTTGCTATTATGGGTTCATCAACCATTTGTTTATCAGGTTCAACAGCTTTATTTCTACTTTCATTAAACAAACTAGCTATCATAGAATGTTCATTTATCTTAACTGGGAAAGGCATTTTCTCAATATAAGGTTCAGGTAAAACATGATTAGGAGTATAAACTTCAGTATTTCTTGCAGGAAGACTCTTAGCAACATCTTTATAAGGTTCATTATACTTATTCCACTTCTTTTTAGGCACTTCAATGTAGGAAGCAAAAGCCTTAAAGTAAGTAGCAATAGCTTGAGGGTCTAGACCATAAGCATTTCTAATATTTTGAAAGTCATCAGTTCCCATAAAAGATTCAATGCATTCATAATCATAATTTATACCTGACTTTCTACCTTTGTCATTCTCCCAAGCTTCAGCATTGTCTTGAATACGCTCCAGAAGATCCCATTTAGCTTCTTCTTCCATGCGAGTGAATGATCCAGCACAAGAAGCATCCAATAAATCCTTGCCATGTAGAGGGAGCCTTGCATAAAAGTTATTGATAGTAATATTGTTGGGGAGCTCATGAATGGGACATTTGAGCATTAGTAACTTCAATATCCCCCAAGCTTGAGCTATACTCTCTCCATCAAGAGGCCAAAAGTTGTATATTTGATTCTGATCTTTATGAATATCACTAGGAGGATAAAACTTTGAATAAAAGAGAGGTACTATTTCCTCCCATTCCAGAGCTTGAACATTCTTCAGCAGATTATATCATTCCTCAGCTCTTCCTTTTAGTGATAATGAGAATAACTTCTTCTTAACTTGATCTGTAGTAATACTTGCACACTTGAACAACCTGCATAATTCGTGTATAAAGAGTAAATGATCACCGGGATGGACAGTTCCATCCCCAACATAGTAGTTATCCATAACACGATCAATAATTCTTGTAGGTATTTTGAAAGCATCATTCTCAGCAGGTGGTGGTTCATCTACTACCTTAGCAGTAGTAGTAGCATTACCAAATAAGAAACTCAGCAAATTATCCATAACGAAAATAAAGCAACTAACAAAAGTAAACAATACTCACAGTAGAAGTTTCCTTTACCAGTTCCACTCTCCAATAACGCTTCACTCCCCGGCAACGGCGCCATAAAATAGTCTTGATGACCCACAAGTATAGGGGGTGTATCATAGTATTTTCGATAAGTAAGAGTGTCAAACCCAACGAGGAGCAGAAGGTGCTAGCTAGTGGTATGGATCAGGAATTCTCTGTAAATACTTAGCAAACAGATTTTTAGGGGGTTTTGATAAAGCAAGTAAACAAAGTACGAGTAAATAAAAGATAGTAGGAATAAATGCAGCAAGTGGCCCAATCCTTTATGCAACAAAGGAGAAGCCGATTGTATTACTTAAGATGACCAAACGTTCTCGAGGACACATGGGAAGACTGTCAAGTGCTTTCGCTTCATATAGTTGATTAATCTTCTTTAGCTTGCTAAGTGTTGTGTGGGTGAACCTGTGCTAATGTACCGACCTTCCTAGGACTAATACATACTTGTGATTATACCCCTTGCAAACATCCGTAAGTACAAGAAAGTAATTAAGGTAGAAACCTAACCACAACTTTAAACTCTAAGACCCTTATGTCCCTTATGCAATGGTTTCCTAACGGGGGTTCAGGTTTCTGTCACTCCGGCAACCCCTATAATTAGTATCCAAATACACAATGCATTCCCCTAGGCCCATATAGGTGAAGTGTCATGTAGTCGACGTTCACATGACACCACTAGAAGAAGTACACCACAACTTAAATATCAAACCATTGAATCTTTCTCAACATAATTCCACTACTAACAACATGACTTCTCCCAGGTCCTCAAGAACAAAACGAACTACTCACAAGACATAATATGGATCATGATCAGAGATGGAATAATGATGTATAACAATCTGAACATAATCAATAATTCAATGGTTCACTCAATAGCATCAACTACAAAGAGTAATCAACACCAGGAAAGTTTCCCCTAAGAACTATGCAAGATTCAACCCAATTGTTACAACAATATGGAGATGGTGATGATGGTGCTGATGGTGATGATGGTGGTGATGATGATGATGATTCCGATGAAGTCCAGCTTGATGGTGGTGTTCAAGGTGATGATCTCCCCTCTCCGGGATGGAATTCCCCCAGCAGAATTCTGTCTGCTGGAGAGATCTTTATCTCTCAGTGTTTTCCGCTCCGTAGAGGCGGCGGAATCTTTCAGTGGTCGCTCCCCGAGTCTTAGGGTTTTGGGAGAATAATATACGCAAGAGGGGAGTGCCAGGGTGGACCAGGGTGGCCACACCACCTGGTGGTGCGGCCTAGGGTGGCCCGCGCCAGGGGGTGGTGTGGGCCCCCTGTGGCCCAACTCCAACCCCACTTCTGGCTTCCTTCGTCTTCTGGAAAAATAGGATTTTCCGTATATTTTCCCGGATTTTCTGATCTTTGCGAATTTTGCCTTCAAACATCACCTTTTCCATCAGAATCCTGACTGCAGCGGTCCATGCTCCAAAAGTCATCAACCATGCAAAAACAGATGAAATAACATAAGTATCACCTCTCAATATGAAATGTATCAATGAATAATAGTGAATTATTACATAGAATAGTGAGGCAAAATGGACGTATCAACATGCAATGACTCTAGTGCTGGTTTTAGTATAAGAACACACATGCAATGACTCTAGTGCTGGTTTTATTATAAGAACACACATGCAATGACTCTAGTGGGTCCATATGTGGTTTGTGAAAAGAACACACATGCAATGACTCTAGTGGATACATATGCGGTTTGTGGAAAAGAACACACATGCAATGACCACTAGTTGATCCATAAGTGGTTTGTGGAAAGAACACACATGCAATGAACACTGGTCGATCCATATGTGGTTTGTGAAAAGAACACACATGCAATGACTCAGGAGATCCATGTGTGGTTTGTGGAAAGAACACACATGTAATGACCACTGGTCGATCCATGTGTGTTTTGTGGAAAGAACACACATGCAATGACACTGGTGGATCCATATGTGGTTTGTGAAAAGAACACACATGCAATGACTCTAGTGCTAGTTTTAGTATAAGAACACACATGCTGACATGGGTATACCCTGCCGGTACTCGAGTTAAGTATATACGGTCCAGATATGGTGGAAGCCCACGGTGTTGCCACCGCCCAATGAAGAACTTGAGTAACCTATGGACTCTCGATTGCTTGCGGAACAAGAAGAAGTTAAAGATAGAAAGTTTAAAGGGCAAACCCTAAACTGTATCTGACTCGACCTGCTACCTGATACCTGGCCTATCTATATAAAGGCCAGGAGGGGGCAGCGAGGAGAACACAAGCTACCCTAGTTTCCACAACCCTCACCAGATTGCATCTGCGCACCATTGTAATCTTTCATTCCTCTGTTAATTCCACGAGCAGACAAGTAGGAGCAGGGACCTCTACGAGGCCTGAACTTGGGTAAACCTTGCGTCTCTGTGTGCTTGTTTGCTAGCCGATTGATGCTTCTAGCGCTCCCTCCTTCTCCAAATCCCAAGTCCATAAAAATGGGCATTGATGAGTTAAACCCTCATCAATTGGCGCCGTCTATGGGAATTGGGAGTGCTAATGTTGTGGCTTCTTCGGCCCCATCAACTGCGATCTACAACTCCGCAACAGCGGAGATTCGCCAGCTCTTCGGTGCGTTCGACTTCACCGTCCACACGCCGGCCACTTGCCCGACTTTCGAGTCCGTGGGCGATGGAATTAGCCTGGCAATCGGGAGCTTCCGCTTCCAAGTTGGTTAGATGGGCACGCTTCGCATGCCTAACCAGCCGACAACACCATCGATTGCTCCAGCATCGTGGTTCCCTCCATCGATCGGCACCCTCAGTGAGCTCAATGCCTCGACAACAGTCGAGAATACGGCCAGCGACAGCAGTTGCAAATTCGATCTGGGCGATCTAGCAACTGAAGATGGAGCCTACGGTTCCAGATCTGAAAGTTGTGGGAGCAACAGCTTCCCCAACCACTTCATGTGCGCCTTCATCAACGCGGGTGACTCCTCCGCCAATCGCGACAACACGGGTAACGGTGGCAATGGAACCGACCCACCAAACGGCGGCATACCTAATGGCGGACCAACCAACGGCGGCCCCACCAACGGTGCCCCCATCAACAGCGGAGGGGCAGTTGAACCCCCCACCATGGTGAATGAGCACACTGGTGAGCGTGTCATGATCAAGCTCAACGATCTCGAGTGGGCTCGCTGCCGAGACGCCCTACGAGGCAATCCTCTGCCCCCAGGCACGCCGCAAGAGCTGCTGATGGGCTATCATTGGCTGCTGAAGGAAGAGTACAGACGCCAGCTACAAACAATCGCGCAACTCGAAGCACGTAAAAAGGCGGCAAATGAGTCGAGCCTTCGAAGGGCCGGGCTCTACTCCCACGGAGGATCCTCCTCCAAAGGGAATGAGTACGTGGCCAACAAGAGGCGATCTCGAATGGCTCACCTCACCGAGCAGGAACGCATAGAAGCTGCAAAAGTCCTCGACTTCGGCTCCATGATAGTCGACACACGAGGCAACGTGGTCCCAAAGACGCCGCAAGCAGCGGTGACAGCGGCCACCATGTACCTACTCAACAACCAGCCACCAGCTGGAGATCCTCGAGCTGCCATGCACTGATCTACGATCGGAGGCTTGGGGCTAATCGAGGTCGCTCTCGACAAAGACGCTGGAGCCGAAGAAAAACAAGGCTCTGGCAAAACGCTATTCCTCACCGTCATGCAGCGACGACAGTCACGACCTGTCTCGATGTCGCCGCTCACGACGACATGACCACGACTATGACACACGTGATGACATCACGCAGCGCAAGATCGACAAGTCAAGGGCGCGACGTGCCCGATCGACTGACTCAGAAAAAGAAGGCGTGGAGCTCTGTGGAGCCAGATGCTTCAGCAGGGCCATCAGACAAAAGTGAATGCCCAAGGGGTTCAAACTCCCATCAGAGAACCCAAAGTTTGACGGTCTACAGGACCCGAAAATCTGGTTAGAAGACCACATCTCCTCCGTTAGGCTACATGGGGGGAGTCGAAGCACAGCCATGCAATGCCTACAGCTACAGCTGCAAGGCGCCGCCCGAGCTTGGCTCAATAACCTCCCGCGCAGATCCGTTCGCAGCTGGGACGAGTTGGTCTATAGCTTTGTGCGCAACTTCAAGGGCACTTACATAAGGCCCGCATCAATCGAAGAGCTGAGATGCTGCCAGCAAAGATCGGGCGAGTCATTACACTCAGACATCCAGAGGTGGTCCATCATCAAGAACTCCGCGAAAAATATCTCGGAGGACCGGGCAATTAACGCATTCAACGGCGGCGTTCGTCGCATAGAGCTCAGGGAGGAACTGGGCCGCTCGAAGCCCAAAACCATTAACCACCTGATGGAAATCACGAATCGGTGGGCAGATGGAGAAGATTCGGTGAAAAATCGCGTTCACTCCGATGATGAAGCAGAACTCGAGCGCAGACGCGATCGCCGAAGTAAACATCGAATGCGCATCTATGATCACCGCGACGATGTAAACATGGTCGCAGATGGCTACGCCGACAAGCGCGACGATGGCCGCAACAGCGGCTATCGCAGTGGCGGATATCGCGACTCTAGGAAAACCACGCAAGTATGGCAACGCCGCACTCGCGACAAGGCACCCGCAACATCCATTGAGGACAAGCTATCGGGGTCGTGCACCGTGCACTTCTACATCGACAAGTATGACGGCAAAAAGAAATCCAGCCACCTCCTCAAGGACTGCTGCGAGTTCCTCAAACTTCATGAGGGCCTGGCTCGAATGAATCGTGACGCGGTCAACAGGGGCTATGGAGCCGCCCCAGGAGCTGTGGCACATGGAGATCCTCCACCACCACCTGGACCACCGCCAACTGCAGCTACGCCTGACCAGCATCACGGGGGCGAGCCGTACCCACGGGCCATGGGCACCATGATGATCTAAAAAAGCCGGCCCTCCAACCAGGTGCAAAAGGCCATCACTCGCCAAGTCAGTTTGGTGACAAACTCACCACCATCCACCACTGAGTACCTCAGTGGAAGTGACTCCTGCATCACCTTTGACAAGCGCGACCACCCGTGCCAAGTACCTCGTCCAGGCCATTGTACCCTCGTACTCGAGGCACAGATTGGAGGCTTCGACATGAGCCGCGTCTTCATGGACAGTGGAAGCGGCATTAACCTCAAGTTCGCAAGTACCTTGCGAGCAATGAGGATCCCTCTGGCCTTCCTAGAAGTCTCGGACACGACATTCCATGGCATTGTCCTAGGCAAGGGCATATATCCCCTTGGTAAAATCAACCCGACGTCATCTTCGGCACGCCGAAAAACTTTCGACGTGAACGCATCGACTTCAAAGTCGTCGACTGGCCCGCGCAGTACCACTGCATCCTCGGACATGTCGTGTTCTCCAGGTTCATGGCAGTGCCACACTATGCCTACCTGCAGATGAAAATGCCAGGCCCCAACAGTGTCATCACAATCAACGGGAGCTTTGAGAGGTCCGACAGTTGCGACAGGGAATTCAACAGAATTTCCCAGTCCTTCGGCATGCAGGAAGAACTCGCAAGATTGAAGGAGTTGACCGACAACAGTCTGCCGCCTCTGAGCCAGCCAAGTTCACCCGACCTATCCTTCGATTCGTCGGTGCATACGAAGAAAGTTCAGGTCCACCCATTGGACCCCGCCAAGATGGCCCTCATCGCCAACAACTTGAGTCCCGCATAGGAACTCACGCTTGTCGAATTCCTCCGTGAGCACTGGGAAATCTTCACCTGGTGTCCAGCGGACATGCCAGGAGTCCCCAGGGAATTCGCCGAGCACGCACTCAATGTCAACCCAGGCACAAGGCCAGTCAAACAAACAATTCGGCGATTGTCTGGGCCAAGAGCAAAAGCGGTCGGAATGGAGATCAACAGACTCCTCGATGCCAAATTCATATGCGAGATCAAGGAAAGCACTTCGCTCGCCAACACGGTGCTAGTACCAAAAAAGGACACGGATATCCTACGGATGTGCGTGGATTTTACCTCTCTGAATAAGCACTGCCCAAAGGATCACTTCCCGCTGCCGCGAATCGACTAGATCATCGACTCCACCGCCGGATGTGAGCGCCTCTGCTTCCTCGACGCCTACTCAGGCTACAATCAGATTCAAATGAAGGAAGATGATCAAGAAAAAACAGCGTTTACAACGCCTTTTGGTGTGTTCTGCTATAACACAATGCCCTTCGGGCTAAAAAACACAGGAGCAACCTATTAGCGGTGCATGCAGGCTTGCCTCAAGAATCAACTTGGTCGCAACATCCAAGTCTATGTCGACGACATCGTAATCAAGACCAAAGAGGAAGCTTCGCTAATCGACGATTTACGTGAAACCTTCACCAACCTCAACCGCTACCAGATCAAGCTCAATCCGGACAAATGCGCCTTTGGCATACCTTCTGGGAAACTATTCGGGTATCTCATCTCTACGAGAGGGATCGAGGCGAACCCAAAGAAAATAAAAGCCATACTGGCCATGGAGACGCCGAAGAACATAAGAGGTGTCCAGCAGCTGGCTGGGCGAATTACGGTGCTCAGTCGATTCATCAGTCGAATGGGTGAAAAGGCACTGCCCTTCTACCAACTTCTCCGCAAAGCTGACAAGTTCGAGTGGACTAATGAGTCACAAGAAGCATTCGAAAATCTCAAACGTCTATTGTCCACCTCACCAGTACTGGTGACCCCGCGCGAAAGGGAATCACTGTTGCTGTACATCTCCACCACCAACCAAGTGGTTAGCACGGTGCTCGTGTTGGAACGAGCCAAGGAAAACAAGGTCCACGGAGTACAACTCCCAGTCTACTACCTTAGCGAGGTACTCACGCCAACAAAGCAGCGATACCCGCACTATCAAAAGCTGGCGTACAGCGTCTTCATGACAGCCAGGCGACTGCACCACTACTTCCAGGAACACCCAATCATGGTGGTCAACGACGCCCCGCTTGGACATATTCTCAACAATCCCGACGCCACCGGACGAGTCGCGCTTTGGGGAATCGAATTGTCTCCACGAGACATTACATATGAAAAGCGCGACGCAATCAAGTCGCATGTTCTCCCTGACTTCCTCGTGCACTAGATGGAGAATCATCTCCCCGAAAGACCAGATATGTCCTACCTCTGGATAATGCACTTCGACGGATCCAAGCGAAAGGACAGAGCTGGCGCAGGCGTCATACTGACATCGCCCCAGGGAGACAAGCTGAAATATATTCTATGAATGCAGTTCACCACCTCCAACAACGAAGCTGAATATGAGGCCCAGTTACACGGGATGAGGATGGCAAAAGCCTACGGCACCAAGAGGCTCATAATATACGGCGACTCCAAGCTGGTCGTCAACCAAACAATGCACGAGTGTGACGCACTGAATGACAATATGATCGCCTACCGCGATCTCTACGACACACTCGAAGGGGACTTCGACGGTTGCGAGCTACAGCACATAGGCCACGAAAGAAATGAAGAGGCAGACGCACTCGCCAACATTGGCTCTACCTGCGCCCCCATATCACCTGGGGTATTTCTCGAGCACATCTGCGAACACTCCATCAAGCCAAAGGCCGCAGAGAAGAAAACAAGCACAACAACAGACTTGGGGGCTTCGCCACCCAATGAGCCAATGGCAGTCGACGACCTAGAGCTTGACACAGGACTCGAAGGACCGATGAGTGTCATGATGATTGAGCCATATTGGACTCAACCGTACATCACATACCTTATCAGCAAGAGGCTACCGGACGACCCGACTAACGCGTGACAAATCGCACAACGATCCAAAGCATTCGCCATCATCAATGGCGAACTATACAAACACAGCATCATAGGAGTACTCCAACGGTGCGTCTCAAACGTTGATGGAAGAGCCTTTCTCCTCAACATCCATGAGGGGACTTGCGGACACCACGCCGGCAGTCGCGCCCTCATCGCCAAGGTTCTACGAGCTGGATTCTACTGGCCCACGGCCATGCGT
This sequence comes from Avena insularis, assembly GCA_023614405.1. Taxonomy (NCBI): domain Eukaryota; kingdom Viridiplantae; phylum Streptophyta; class Magnoliopsida; order Poales; family Poaceae; genus Avena; species Avena insularis. Next base: position 22,526,493 of record CM042692.1, read on the forward strand.
GAGGCCAAGGACATCGTCCAAAAATGCAACGCTTGCCAACGATTCACGGAAAAACCACACGCACCTGGCGTGGAGATTCGACCAATTCCATTGGCCTGGCCCTTCGCGCAATGGGGACTCGACATGTTCAGCAAGCTCCCAAAGTCCTCGCGAGGAGGCTACGTCTACCTCTTGGTCGCAATCGACAAATTCACCAAATGGATAGAGGCCATGCCAGTGACTAACCAGTCAGGAGCCAGCGCAGTCAAGTTCTTCGAGTCCATTGTCTATCGCTTTCGAGTGCCACACAGCATCATCACAGACAATGGGACGAACATCACCTCTAAGGAGTTCCAAGATTTCAGCGAGAACCTGGGAATGAACATAAGCTATGCCTCTGTAGCTCATCCACAGATCAACGGTCAGGTCGAAAAGGCCAACAGTCTCGTCTACGGTGGAATCAAGAAGCCACTCCTTAGGCCACTCGAACAAGCCGCAGGATGCTGGCCAGATGAGCTGCAATCGGTACTCTGGAGCCTACGCACAACCCCAAACAGTGCCACAGGGTACACCCCGTTCTTCATGGTGCACGATGCTGAAGCGGTGCTACCCGCAGAGGTACGATACAAAGCACCGCGAGTGGTTGCATACAGCGAGCAGGAATCAACTCTTGCACTCGAAGACTCCATCGACCTCCTTGATGAGGCACGGGAAATTGCCGCGGAAAGATCAACATTCTACCAGCAGAACCTGCACAACTACCACAGCAAAAGACTACGCCCTAGGTCCTTCGTCGAAGGAGACCTTGTCCTGCGACTGAAACAACAAGGGCATCTCAAGCTCGAGTCCCCCTGGGAGGGACCGTACGTGATTACAGAAGTAATCCCAGGTGGCGCCTATCGCCTTAAAGATTTCGAGACAGGAGTCGCGTACTCCAACCCCTGGAACGCCGCGCAGCTGCCGCGCTTCTACCCTTAGTCGTCTTTTATTTTTACATTGCAAATAAGGCTATTCAGCCAAGGCTACTTAGCCACACATTGTTCCTCGTACTATCCTACGAATAAATAAAGCTAAGTGCCCCAAACTCTGTGTTCTTTTATTTATTTTTTGCAATTTATCCACTCAGGGGCTGCGCCACCCTATACACGTCTGTTCTATGAACCAACGCGATATCCTGAGTAGCTGACGCACTAATCGAACCCAAGACAAACACCAACCCAGTTGCGACGCACCTGACAGGTTGGCAAGGTGCTAAGATAACAACAAGTCAGGCTAACGAAAAGGAATCGCATAAGTGCAACGCACTCGCAAAACAAACGAGCTAACAAGCTCTTTATATACATCAATGTCAATCAATTATACACAACATATATATATATATATATATATATATGAACTTTACAACACTGGTGCAACTATGCGCAGGATACAAACTAAACTACTGTTGCAACAGAAGAACGTTTGTCTGCTCCTCGAAGAAGTCGACAATTTCCTCCGCGGGGCGATCCACCGCCTGGTAGTGAGGAACCATGTTCCAAGTCGAACCTGCTGGCGGCGCTGGCGGTCCAGCAGCAATCGCTGCAACATCCACATTAGGCCTGTGCAGTCGCACCAGCGATAGAGCAGCCTTGGCACCAACCACTAACTGTTGCCGTACACACTCACGGACTGCGCTCAAGTATTGAAATTTTGCAAGAAGGGCCAGCAGGCTCGATGTAATAACATCCAGCGGAAACATCGTCTGATAGATATTCCTTAAGCACGATTGTGATTTCTTCAGGAATTGAAGCACTCGTGAGGCACGATCCTGCAGGGTCGCTAGCGCGATTGCACGATCATGATCCACCCAGAAATACCCACTCGCCTGAAGCTGCTCTTCGGTCAGGTCATTCATGCGAACGGCAATCCTGTCCTTCTCATCTTGCGGATGGCGTGCACTGACAACTATAACAAGCAAAGGCAAAAGTATGAAGATAGCGAACTACCGCGAGTGGCAACAAGAAAAGATAAGGAAGCAGAAAGCTAACACTTGAATTGGTCGCCCAGCTGCGTCACCTCCCCCAGCAGATATTGCTCTCGGGCAGTGGCCTTCTCCGCCCTCGACTTCTATACATCCGTGTTACCACGGAGTACGGGCAATTCGGGCTCCAACTACTTCACGCAGTCACGGAGTCGCGAGAGCAGAGACAGCTCATCCACCCTTGAGCGCGACTGCGCTAAGGTATCATCAGTGGATGGCATATTCCGAGGTTCACTCGAAGGACCACTCGATGTTCCCTATCACAAGTCAAGCAAGAGATAATAAGAAGAACAAGCAATACATGGGTAAACACTCAAAATGCATTCAAGCATAACAAAATGTCAATAGATACACTCGCCAACGGCATCTTCAAAACAAAAGGTGTCAAGCTATTAACTATTACAAATATGACTACTGAGGAGCAACCGGCTTCTTTGACTTAGACTTAGGTTTCGGGGGACTCATCGAGTCTGTGGCAGTATCAGACGCCACAGACTTCCCGCTGCCCCTGACGCCGCAGCCTTCGCCGCCTTCTTGGCTCGCTGCAGCTCCTCAGAGTACATCGCGACTGTGTTGATTAGCTGCGGCCCATACTTGCCACAGGCAGTTGCAAAAGGAGCAAAAACTACCTGTTGGCCATCCGCGCTGACAGGCATTGCCTTGGAGACCGCAGCAGGATCAATTTCGACTCCATGGGCATGAACCATCGCGAGTGACATAGAAGTGCCAGCCACACAGAGTGAGTTCTTGAAGCCTGCAGGAATGCGTCCAGCAAGGGACTCCACTAGATCATCTACATTTTCAATTAGCTCAGCTTTGGGCGCCAACTCCTCACGGAGGCGACTGAGTACGCCCTTGGCCTTGATCAGTGATGTGCTCGTCGTTCGACGTAGAGCTTGTTGGGAACCCCAAGAGGAAGGTATGATGAGCACAGCAGCAAGTTTTCCCTCAGATATGAAACCAAAGTTTAATCGAACCAGTAGGAGCAAGGAAACACCCCAAAGGTGTTACTAGCTGAGCTTTGGCAGGGCGCACTACCGATGCTAGTAACAACGTTGAGATCTGCACAACACAACCACAGAACTTTGTCCCTAACTTTCGATGAGGTTGTCAATCTCACCGTGTTTTGCGGAAAACAAAGGATTAAACGTATCGAATGGAAAGAAGTAAAAGTTTGCAGAAAGTAAACACAAAGAAGTAAACAGTTGTAGATTGTATGTAAATAAAAAGGACCATGATCCATACTTCACTAGAGGTGGCTCTCCTTAGATAGATAACATGCTGGGTGAACAAATTACAGCGGGGCAATTGACAAACACCGAGAAAGCAATACATGCATATACTAATCATCTTGACTCCTTTGAGACTTGATTGGGCAATACAACATAATACATAGACCGCCATCCAACTGCATCTATGACTAATAATCCACCTTCAGGTTATCATCCGAACCCTCTCCAGTATTAAGTTGCAAGCAATAGATTATTGCTTTACGAACTGCGGGTAAAGTAAACAATATGATTGTCCTATGAACAAAGGATTGTTGTTTTCTCCCTAGTAGCAACAGCACATCTAGTACCTTAGAGATTTCTGTCACTTCCCCAGATTACCAGAGGCATGAACCCACTATCGAGCATAAATACTAACTCTTGGAGTTGCTAGCATCTACTTGGCCAAGATAGCTACTAACAACAGAAAGCATGCAAGATCACAAATAACAAAGACATGATAGAATCAATAATCAATCTGAAATAGCATCTCAATATCCATCGGATCCCCACAAACACAACATGTACGGATTACAAATAGATGATCTTGATCATGAACGGAGCTCATAAGATCTAAGCATGAAAGCACAAAGGAGGAGAACCAGCCATCTAGCTACTACATGGATCCGTAGTCCAAGGATGAATTACTCACGCATCACACCGGAGGCTTGCATGGTGATGAAGAAGGCCTCGTGGTGAGTTCCCTCTCCGTGAGGTGCCGGAAGAGCTTCGGATCCCTCCCGATCTAGGGATGGAGATGATGGCATCTACAGACTCTTTCGTGGATTTTTGATCAGGTCCTTAGGGTTTTCGTCCCGACGGCATCTTATAGTCGGAAGGGGAGGCCGAGGGGGTGCCGGGAGTAGCCACACCACCCCTGGCGTGGGCCAGGCCTGGCCGCACGGCCAGGTGGTGTGGTGGCCCCTTGGCCCCTATCCGTCTCGTATTCTGGCACTTGATGACATCCGGAAAAATAGGCACTGTGGCTTTTGTCCTGTCGAATTCCGAGAATATTCGTTTTCTGACTTTCCTGGAACGAAAAACAGCAGAAAACAGGCAGCTGGCATTGTGGCTCTTGTTAATAGGTTAGTCCAAGAAATCATATGAAAAGTACTCCAAAGTTGGAACAAAACACAAGAAAGTGGATAAAACCAAGCATGGAACATCAAAAATTATAGATACATTTGCAATGTATCAACATCCCCAAGCTTAACTCCTGCTCGTCCTCGAGTAGGTAAGTGATAAAAAGAAAGAATAATTTTTGAGGTGACATGCACCATCAAAGACTTGATCAAAGTATTTGCAAAACATTCAAAGCTGGGATCATAGTACTTCAATCATAACATGAAAGACAAAGTTCTAGCAATAAGCAAAGAAAGTATGATGCAACATGAAAAGGCACAAACAAAAGATTCATGAATAACAATGCTTTGCAAGACGTTTGTTTGTTTCACATAAAGAAAACATAGCATAATAGTATTCAGCTTGTCCCTCAATAGATTAGCAAATATAAATGCATAGGACACCTTCAAAGTTCATAAGGGTGACTAGATACAATAGTTTAAAACAAGCAATATCAAGTTATGCATAATTCAACTAGTCTTGGGACAATGCACATAGAACTAAGAATGGCCACTATGCTCTCAAAGTAAGTGCATAGAAGGTGGAGACTCAATATAATGGTGGAAGAAAAGCCTTTGTAAAAGGAAGTAGGGATTCAAGTCTCATAAAGAGCTTCCAAAAATTATGGTACTTATAGCTTTCAGCTCTCATTGCCCCTATCATAAGCATCTTGAAGGTGATTAAGGTTAAAGTGACACAACTAGGAGGATATGCTTGACAAGTTATGAACCGAAATCTCATGCCCCTTACTTATGAAGACGGATCCTCATGCTACTCAACTTCAGTCACGAGTAAGCTCTTGTCATTGTAAGTATATGCGTATCATTAAGAACCGCCAACGGGGTACCCCTTGCACATGATACAGGAGCTTTCCCATAATCAAAATGACAAGGCAAGCAGACAATGAGGATCTCAGCAATCTTTTTATTTGCTATTTGCATAGGTTTTTATTGAGGATGCTTCATAGAGTGCTCATTATGGTGATGCTGCAAGTTTCCACCATGATTAGGCATGGCTTAGGCTAGCGGCCTAGGCGTTTCTCTAACACACATACAAACTCCATGATCTTACAAGTTCCACTTTTATTTCACACCGCCGGGATTCGTAAGCAAAAGAACATGATATCAACGGGGTACAAAGTACAAGTGCAATGTTGAAAGCGTTCCCCATGAAACATGGTTCTGCTAATTTCAACTTATAGAGCGCAAGAATATACGCAACAAAGAAGGACCCAATGGTTCAAGTTTATTAGAGGCAATAAAGTAAAGTGTGCCATCAAGTTCGTGAGAGCTTTAATCACTAGTTTTCTCATAACAAGTTTAATTTGGAAGGTAAACAAAAGCATGAATATACTTGGAACAGCTTAAGCTAGTAGGTAGGTATGGTGGACTCTTTGGAATAACTTGGTTTAGGGAGTTGGATGCATGAGTGGAACTCATACTTGGTTGTGGAGGCTAGCAAACACTACTAGGAAACAACTCTTCTGTGGCGCATGAAAATACATCTTCTATGGCGCATATCCTAGTCGCCACTGTTATCTCGCCACTGATATCTTCTTCCTGTGGCGCATATGGGTATGCGCCACAGAAGTTCAGAACTTGTGGCGCATTTCTTCATATGCGCCACAGAAGAACTTCGTGGCGCGCATTTACGTGTATGCGCCACGTAAATGCCATGCTATCGACTATATAATTATATGCGCCACTGATTGCGTAACACATATTCAAAGTAAAATACTTTCTTGGTGTATAATCAGGTATTTATACAGGATTTATACAGTATTTATCCAGATGAGTATAAAATACATTGCACAAGTAGTAGATGCATGAAAACCGACATATATATAATACAAACACTTAGAGCCCAATCGAGATACGTATATAGTGTCAAGTGCCAAATTTTTACACAAGCACCGAATACAAAGTTCATATCATCTCACATTACAAATATGAAGTGGCCACCGCCGCCTACACTAGGATCAAATAGAATACAGCTGTGATAATGGTGAGCAAGAGCATTAGCCCGACCAATATCTTCATCCGGTTCTTCTTCCACAAGTGGTTCCTCCACTTGGCTATCGCCTCCTCTCTAGTCGCGTATCCTTTGTAGATGTTTCCACTGAACTCTTTCACTTGTTTGTGGCAATCCTCCCACTCCTCGTAGACTCCTGGAATCCTACCCATGTACACCACATACCACCTCGTCACCATCTCTATAGACGACAAGGCATATTAGTAAAAATACAACAAAAAGAATGAATAAAGGGTTCACATCCATATATATATATATATATATATGTTCATAAAATATAAAACAAAGGATCCATAAACCTAAAAGTTAGATCATCATAGAAGCAATAAGTTCAACGACAACACGACCACAAGGTAGTTTAAGTCTAACAACAATGACCATTTCGACCACGAGATAGTAAAGTTTATGACACACACACACTAATACAGCAGGCGTCCATCAAGAATATACACACACTAGATCATGCTAGAGGCACACATCGATCATGATGAAGACTTCCTCTTCTTGCTCGGCTTCAGGAACGGTAGATAGCCCTCTTTCGTCATCCACGTCCTTGTGTCACCCTGCTTACGAAGGCATTCTTCGATCTCCCTCTTACTCAACCCTCTAGCTTGTTGTAGGGCACCGTCCCTTGTGTTGACATCTTCAATGATGATTTGCGACAACTTCATATGAATGCGATGGAAGTCTTCTCTAAGATCAGCATCGTCGATTTTCGCCAAAGTTTCGGCCCATCCTTGGAGACTAGATGGCATCGTTAGGTTATGGCAATCCCAAACATAGCCTTTAAGGTGATGGAGGACGTAGAAGGCCTCCTTGGCACCAGTAGTCGACTGCTTGGCGCAGGGGAAGTCGAGCACGTGCTTGAACACGTGTTTGCCATCCTTGATACATTCCCCCTTATCTACGAAGGTGCATCCCTTCTTGGTGTAGCCCTCGAGAGCCTCATTGAGAACACCCCTTATTCTGGTGTAGTCTTTCTTCTTTGTCAAACTCCCCGAGTCGAAATACGTGGCTAGCGAATACCTCGGGGCAAGGACGATGAGTGTGCAGTATTTGTCTCTCCGCAACACAATTGGAACGGAATGTTGGAAAAAGAGCAAAGGAAAGAAATCTATAAGAAATGCATAAGTTACGGTGGAGATGAGCGAGTGTGTGTACTTACTCGGGAAAGAAAGGCAAAAGAAGTGTGCCCTTCCTCTTGTTGTCCACCATGAACTTCTCGAGGTACGCCGTCGCCTTGGTCTGTGTCTCTGATCCTTCGACCAACTGGCTGTCCTGCATGTAGTAGGGATCCACTATCGCGAATTCCGGGGTACTTTCTCTCTTGATCGTGAGTGCCAGATTGAGCGCGTATAGGCAGACCAAGTTATAGTCCAGCCGTTTTGTGAGAAACAGCTTGAATATGTCCTTGAACGCTATGAAGAATATATCCGCGGGGGGTTCATCGACGAAGCCCACGTCCAATGGCACCTTGGCCATGAAAACCGGGTAATTTGGATCTTCGTCTTTAAGAAGGAGGGCCTCAAGTGTCTTGACACCCTCGTGCAAAGTTAACATGGCTCCAACCGCAATGTGGATCATATCCGGAGTCAATATCGGATCACCAGCTACATGCACTCGGGGCAGGCCAAATTGTGTGGATGGTACGACGATGGCGTCCTGACCCCGGAACCTCTTCGGAAGAGGCTGGCTCGCACCCTTCTTCTTATTATTATTACCTCTCTTCCTGTAGTGCTTCTTCTTCACAACAGTGTCAGCCACTGCCATCTGCTCATCAGTCGCCTTTCGGAGTGTGTTGGGGCTGAAAACCAATCCCGGTTTCTCTTGTGGTGGATCGGCGGCCGGAGGCGTCTCTTGAGAAAGACCATGGAAGACCAGGCGCTGCGTGCATGTATTGGGCCGACCAGCTTGATGGTCGTCGCGAGCTGCGAAGGGTTCTTCATCCACAGAAGGCATATACAATCCTTTGGCGGCGCTGATGTTGATGAAGTCGTCAACATTGACCAATTCATCATCATCTTCATGGGTGCCATCATGTGGTGGTGGTAGCGGGGGCGACGGCGGTTGCGGCACAACATCTTTGCCATGTGGCCATGCACACGCTGGCAAGAGTTGATGGTGACGGCTGGTGGTGGTGACAATGGCGGCTACTGGCTTCCGAGGTGGTGGTCGGGCGATGATCGGTCGAGAGGTGGCGCCGGTGCTCCCCCCCGCAAGACGAATCTGGGTCTTCGGCCATGTCAAGGGCCAGTTGTAGCATTCCCCAAGGGTCTTGTGTTCGTCGGCTCCCTGAGGTTGAAAGGGGGGTCCATGTCGTCGCACCCTGGCAACACCCGAGCCAACCTGACCCTCATCACGTCATCATCCATTGGATTGTTGTGCATCGTGCGGCTCGCCAGTTGTATAAGATTGCCCTTGGCAACATCCTTCAACTCACCGCCGACATCTTTAAGCAGGAGTACGCAAGAAGTGTCCTAAGGCAAAAACATGTTGTTGGGCGTCATGAGATGGCAACAGTCATGCATCAAAGGCATAAAGGAGATGACGTGCACTAACTAATTAGTTACCTTGGTGATGGCGTGGATCTCGGCTAATGTAGAGAGACGGCCGATGCCGGCAGCCGTCCTATCATCATCTGCAATCTCCCGCTCGGGTGCCTCACGAAGCACCACCGCTGTCGGCTACGCCTTATTGATATATTTGGCGGGAGGGGGCGTCGGTGTGACCAAAACGAGGGGCTTCATCCCGACATTGGCGGCCGGCCGGGTCACCAGGTCCGGCGACACGGTAACATTGATGCTCGAGTTGTTGCCGGTTAAGCTGGGCAGATGTATCGGCCCCTGTCGACCTCCCGCATTCCAAGCAGTAAGCCCCTCGAAAAACTCAGCGGGGATCATCGAGCGGAGCCTCTCTTCCACTAACTTGTCCACCGTTTTCTAGTCCACCGCCTTCTCCTCCAGTGTCTGCACCTTCATCTTCAGCTCTACAACAACGGCTTTATCCTGGTTCTTCCTCTCCCTTCTTTTCTTGGCGTCCTCTTTGCAGTACTCCTTGAACTTCATGCTCGTACCAAAGCTGGACACACGGCCAGCTGACGACGGCGGCAACCCCTTGTCCCTCTTCTTGTAAGCATTGGTTGCCCTGTTGAAAACCGTGTCCCACGGCTCCGTCGAATCCTAGGACGACTCTGTGGCAGTAGCGTTCAGTTCCTCCTCCTGCAGAGACAAGGAAAGGTGAACCCATTTAGATTCTTGACTTCATTATCCTAATTAGAATGCAATAGACTTGAGATCAGCGATAAATTCCTTACCAGCTTCTTCTCGAATGCCTTCACCTCCGGATCGTCGGTGATGAACTCCCATGTTTCCTTGTCCAGGTAGTAGCGGGCCCGAACAAATTGCCTAAGCTGAAAGTCCGTGATTTTAAGCCAAAGGTTGTCTTTACCAAGGCGTTCAAGCTCGGTGTCCTCCTTGTCCCAAATGGCTTGTTTCCCCCTATAACTGCCGCTTCCAAGGCGGTGGTTACCTATGTTCTGTTCTCGCATACTCCTTCCCCATTGAGTCCATTTTATAGCGTCAGCGGTAGCTATATCCGCCTTGAAAATCCTAAACTCCTCTTCGTCGAGCATCGGATTTTTCTTACTAATAACCTCCCAGCTTTCACCTTTGTCAATGCTATTCCTCACCCGGGTTTTCCAGCTGCTCAAGGCGTTGCTCATCTTCGTGAGGGCTAGTTTGTTCACCGGGTTCTTATTTCTCTTGAGGTTTCTAAACTTCTCTGGGAATCTGTATCGCTTGTGAAGCTTCTTAAGGAGGTTATCGACCAAAGCTATATGGTCAGCATGTCTAATGTACTTCGTGTTGATCGACATGCTTTGTCGGACGATGCACCTGAGTTGCAGGCCATACCCTTTAGCAATCGCCTCTGGCGCAATGGGTTGGCCACTTTCTGTGACCTCAGTGAACTCATCACAGACGGTGGCGAGCATTGGCCCCTTCCGCTCCTTCTGTTCCTTCTTCTTCTTCTGAGAAGCGGCCGGGTTGCCGCTACCGCCATCCGTGCGCTCGCCGCCATCGGTGGGGGCGCTTCCATCGGTGGTGTCATCCTCTTCGCCGCCGCCTTCACTAGTTCCATCGTAGTCGTCTTCGTCCCCCTCGTAATCAGGATCTCCGCCCTCATTTGCCCCACCAGCTCTGGCGACGGTCGCCTCCTCCTCCGGTGGTGGTGTCATCCTCATCGCCTCCTCCTCCTCCTCCTGTTGGGACCCCTGCCAGAATGACTGGTTGGCATGTCTAGCTTGTTCTTCGACGCTGATCATGTGCTTAGAAGGGCCAGACTGTTTGTTGCCCAACATGTTTACACTACTCTATTTAAAAGAGGCAAAAAGTTAGCACAAATCTCGGCCGAAAAATTTAGCATGACCTTTGCTAATTTTTGGACCTAGGAGTGCCCATTTCTCAACCAAAACGGAAGTGAATCGACACTTCGGGAGAAATGGGCAACTCAAATGAAATCCCTGCAAGACAAAACACCCCATCCCCATATTGACAGCCTCATGCATTGACCCCAGCATCCATCATATCCATCATCCACATGCACAGTATATATATAACAAATATAGTACCAGTCCATCATCACATCACAGCCCCATGTATATATTAGTGTATGGACCCAGCAAGAAAATAGCCCCATCCACAACCCCATTAGTGTATGGACCCAGCAAGAAAATAGCCCCATCCACAGCCCCATTCACAGCCCCCCTCCACAGCCCCATTGAATCAAATAGCACCATATAGTACCAAATAATCCCAGCATCATATAATCCCAGCAGTAATCCCAACACCATATATATCAAACAACACCATATAATAGTATGATCCAAGCACCATATATATCAAACAACACCATATAAACATCATTAATCCCAACAGTTACTATCAGCAGTAAGTACTTGGAGAACAGCAAGAACAAAATAGTATGATCATAAACAGAATTCTAGGAAACCCTAAGCTGCACATCATTCTCTAGTGTCATTGACCACTAGAGTAAAACACAGAGGAATGTATGGAGAAGAAAACCTCCCTCTAGCAATACCATAACAAAAACAAAGCACAATGATAAATCTAGGGCCCATACTTTTCTCATTCATTTGTTCAGACTTAAATATGCACAACAGGATGAGCCCACACAAGGGCCACTAACCCATGCAGTGACCACTAACTAAACCATTCTTAATATACTTACATCTTAAAATTCTCTTCCATAAACCAACACTATATTTTAGCTTCCATAGCCACTTACTTAATTAACAGGCACTAGGTGAACAACTCCCCAAACCCCTTGTTATTTAGGCCTACAAGGTAACTAATGTCGTGATCACTAACAGATGTAGATACTAACTTTGTATTAGTTAAACTATAGATACTAACAAATGTAGATACTAATATTTACACACTGCACAGGAAGGACAGATCAATATGCTAAAAGAACATCCAATCATCTTTGCAACCTTAGACTACTCATTCCAATATAGTAAGCCAAAATGATTGATCTTCGAAACAGCTCTTTTTCTCCAAACTCTAGAACAAAGCTGTCAATGATAAAAGAAGCTAGGGGTGGGTTGCAAGTTATTCTAATACTTATTTGCATATATTGGAGTTCTCAGATCATTGCTCAAATTAGACAAATGACTTGTAATTCCTAAGAAGATACATTGTCTTGATTTATTCTACAAATGAATAAAACTAACCACCATTACATCCTCCATAATGACATAGCAGAACATCAGTTCATAACATAAATATAGAAGGTAAAAATAAACTGGTTTTAGTTTCCTTCTTCTCAGTCAAGCACCTTCAATTCGAGGGTTCACCTTGTTGCACACCAAAGAAGAAGGCCACGGCATGAATTCATATACACTGAAGATCTCAAAATATACACTCATATACACTGAATATCTCAAAATATACACTCATATACACTGAATATCTCAAAATACACGGTATGAATTATTCATTTTAACTGAAGCTTGTTCTCTGTATTTGCTTGTTCTCTGTATTTAACTGACAGAGAAAGGGGAAGAGCATCAGAGGGGGGTGGGGGGACGAACCATGGGGGGGTGGGGGACGAACCGTGGGGGGTGGGGGTGGGGGACGAACTTGGTGTGGTGGTTGACGATGACGAGGGTTGCGGGGTCCGGCGCGGCGGCTCCTCCTCCTGCGGCTCTTCCTCCACGGGCTACAGGGCTGCAGGGCGGCTCCTCCTCCATGGGTTCGTCGGGCGGCTCCTCCTCCACTGGTTCACCGGGCGGCGCGGCGGTGGCGGCTCCGGCAGCAAGGGCTAGTGCAGCGGTGTGACGTCTGTGGTCGTCTAGGGCTAGCGCGCGGCGGTGACTGAGAATGGGGAGAAGGGGTGAAGCAGGCCGAGCCGTTTATTTCGCTAAGTCCTGAGGTTCCGTGGCGCATTTCGACAATATGCGCCACAGAAGTTGGAACTTCTGTGGTGCATACTGCCGAAATGCGCCACAGAACCTATGGACTTAGTACAAAACGCGGCGCGCGTGGTAGTATGACAAGATCACACACTTGCCTTAGTGGTCTCTGCTGCTTGCTTGTGCCATTCTAAACCTGAGGCAGCCAGGTTCGAATCCTCGTTGTCTCACACTTTTTTATTTTTTAAAAATATATTTTTAATTATAGATCTGTTTAAAATAAAGCAAGAACATATACAAACATTCATATTTATTCAAAAAACTCTCTCCCCAAACATATACAATCATGTAATGTGTTTTTAATTATATATATGTCTAAAATGAAGCAAGAACATATACAAACATTCATATTTATTCAAAAAAGTCTCTCTCCGAACATATACAATCATGTGAGATGTCGAGCTAGTGTCTCTTCACAATCTTCTTGCCCTTTTTCGCCGTGGTTGAATACTTTAGCCCGTGAACTTTGATATTTCTTCTTGTGAATGGACAACCTTTAGTAGGCAGTGTGGTCTTCCTTCTTACTTTAGTAGTAGTAGGCATGTCGAAGTACTTATCGAATTCCTCTTCAATCTTCGGGTCGCCGTTTTTGTCGAAGGTTTGCTCGTTGGCGGCTCCTTCCATTCCAATGATGCTCCTCTTGCCCCTCCTAACTACAACATGGTTGGGCTTTGACGGGTCGGTAATAAAAAAGCATTGATCAACTTGGCTAGCGAGTACCCAAGGCTCATTTTTTGCGGAGGCGTTCTTTGTTGATTTGGCATATGGTATAACCATTGTGGTGAAATAGCGGCCTTCTTTTTCCACGTTCTTGGCCCATCTAACACGGAACATCGGTACAATCTCTCCATAGTAGTCGAGCTCCCATATCTCCTCGATCCTTCCGTAGAATCTTTCCATCACAGTAGTCTCGTCATCAGCAAAGGATAACATAGTTACTCCTGAGTTTTGATATTCACTATTCTTGTCCTTTTCCTCGGTGTAGAATCTGTAACCGTTTATGTCGTATGACTGATAGGTCCTTAGGTTGTGCCCTGGGCCCTGCGACAAGGAGAATATGAGTTTTTGATCTTCCGTAGAAGGTGTCTGTGGGGGATTGTCCAGTTGCCTTTTCTTGAACCAACCCGTGAAGCTGGAGTTGTGCTCTCTGCTTATGTCTCCCTTCTTCCTTGGCCGGCCCTGGTCGACGTACTCCTGCTCGATTAAGCTTTTGTGCTCTTCGACCCAAGGGCCGACCACTTCAATGTGTTGTAGCGCGACTTGGTGTGCCCTTTCAAAATCAGTGCGTCGACCATCAATGCTGACATGTAGTGAGCGATAGCCCTCGCGGTGACCATATCCACCGAGCCTGCCGAGGTGCTTCTTTGTGGGTATTCCAACATCCTCGTTCTCGGTGGTTAGATAATTCTGGCAGAAGGAGATGCACTCGTAGATCAGAAAGCCCTTGGCTATGCTTCCATTTGGACGAGACCTGTTGCGAACGAATCCTTTGATGACACCGTTTAGCCTTTCAAACGGCATCATGTTGTGCAGGAATGTCGGCCCGAGCTGGATGATGTCATCCACGACATGTACAAGCATATGCACCATGATGTCGAAGAATGCGGGTGGGAAGTAAATCTCAAGCTCGCATAGTATCATTACGATCTCTTCCTGTAGCCTGTCGAGCTGCTTCACACCGATCGACTTCCTAGATATGACGTCGAAAAAGTTACAGAGGCCAAACAACGTCTCACGGACATGCTCGTCCATTATCCCACGGATCACAACGAGGAGTATCTGCGTCATCAGCACGTGACAGTCGTGAGACTTCATACCGCTGAACCTCTTCTTTGCCACGTCCAGATATCTGCTTATCTTCCCCGAGTAACCTTGAGGAACTTTCACTCCTAAGAGGCACCTGAAAAACTGCTCGAGCTCCTCCAGACTCAGAGTGAAGAAGGCAGCGCGAAGCACCACCTCATTCTTCTTAACTCTTTTGCGGCGACCTTGAGTCCCTTCCTGATGATCATCATCATCACTATCGGGGTATTGAAGATCTTTCTTTATGCCAAGCAATTTAAGGTCCTTTCTTGCTTTCGGCCCATCCTTGGTCCTCTCCGGCATGTTCAGTAGAGTGCCAAGCAGACTCTCGGTAACGTTCTTCGTGATGTGCATTACATCGAGGCTATGGGGAGTGTGAAGGACCTTCCAATACGGCAGGTCCCAGAAAACAGACCTTGCTTTCCATACACCCAGCAGCGGCTTTGTCCTCGATCGTTTTTTTCCTGGTGTAGGGCAATCTACCCAATTATTCAAAAGCTCCTCGATTTCTTCGCCGCTCCTCGGACGCGGGGCTCTTTCGAGCTCGTCCGTACCATTGAACAGGTCACCACGTTTTCTCCAGGGTGATCCATGCGAAGCCACTTTCGAGTACCTTGGAACACGATTTTCGAAGTCCCGGGATCCCTTGGTAGCTGGAGATGCGGTGTCTCATCCATGCACTTGACGCATGCATTGTGTCCGTGGTTCACCTTGGCTGATACATATGCGTAACCAGGATAGTCTTGCACGGTCATGAGCAACACGGCTCTCAGATGTAAATATTCTTTAGTGTAGGCGTCCCACGTACGGGCCGGCGTCTCCCACAAGTTGGCTAACACCTCTCTCAATAGCCCGAGATACAGATGCATATCGATACCTGGTTGTTTTGGCCCCTGAATAAGAATGCTCATGTGTACATACCTTTGCTTCGTGCATAGCCACAGGGGGAGGTTGTATGGCCATACAAACACGGGCCAGGTGCTATGCGTACTACTCTGGTTTCCAAAAGGATTGAGTCCATTGGTGCTCATACCCAGCCTAACGTTCCTTGGATCGCCCCCGAACTCTTCGAAATCTCTAATGCGTTCCACTGGCTAGCGTCTGAAGGGTGTGTCAGGATCTTACCCTTCTCTGGATCATCTTCGGGTTTCTCTCTTTCCGCGTGCCATTGCATGAGCTTTCTTGTTCCCTCTCTTGTAGGGAAGTACCACACCACTTTTCGAGGAACTTTCTTGTTCCCTCTCTTGTACCGTCCTTGGCCACACACCGGACATGTGGTTCTATTCGCGTACTCATTCCGATAAAGTGCGCAATCATTGATGCATGCGTGGTATTTAATGTGTGGTAGGTCGAGAGGGCACACGATTTTCTTGGCCTCCTCGATACTTGTTGGCAATGTGTTCCCCTTAGGAAGTCGGTCGTGCCAGTATTCCATTGTCCCGTTGAAGCTCACATCAGTCCATTTGTGTTCGTCCTTCATCTCTAGAGCCTTGAGCATTACACTCAAACGTGTATCCTCGGGGCGACACCCAGGATACAATGGAGTCATCCCGTCTACCTCCATTTGTGCTAGCTTGGCTTTCTCTCTAGCTGCAGCTTTGTCGTTGCTCGTCTCCTTGAGGAGCAGTTCTTGAACATGAGGGTCCTGCAAGACCAAAGTTAGCAGCATCCGTGTGTTCACGTCTTCTCCTTCTTCATGATCTGCCCGTCGTCATCTCCTTCTCCATGCTGATCATGCCCGCCAGCATCTCCTTCGTCATGATGATCATGCCCGCTGGCATCTCCTTCGTCATGATGATCATGCTCGGTAGACTCTTTGTCTTCTCGCCCGCTCACGTCTTCGTGACCAACACCATGTCCTGCCAGCGCCTCATTGAGGTCACGCATGAAACCGCACCTGAGCAGGTGACCCTCCAATTGTCCAGATTCAGAGTCGATCCAGTGCTACAGTTTGCATGTTCGACATGGACATCTTATCATGGTCTTGTTGTTCAGAATCATGTCCTCCTTCACGCCTTTCTTGTACCTAGCAATTCGACCTTCGCTCATCGTGAGGACCATGGTTGCCTGAGCGGTCAAAACAGAGAGTATAGGTGAGAACCACACCATATGAACACACACATGCATGAATGCTAGCCGGAAAAAATTCGGCATGACCTTTCCTAAAATTAGGACATATGGGTAGTGCAAAAATTTGCCGAAATGGAAATGAATCAACATTTCGGGAAACATCCATGCAACCACACCGGCCGGGCTCGACAACAACAAGCAACCAACAAAGAACTTCCTCCCATTGCAAACATTCATGCACCACACAAGCATCGTCTCTCCATGGATCGCACACACACACCGCCCACGCGACAAGCTTCACCTACATGTTCATGATGGCCAAGTACTCACCTATAGTAGACACAATAATAGCGAGACGAGACCGTGCGATGAGAGAGTGTGGACAAATAGATCTACAATGCAAGTTGGTGGAGAGGAAATTAGTAAACAAATAGAGATGTGAGAGAGAAAAGTAAGGAACTTTTAGATCTAGAAGTTGGAGCGAAGCTTCCACTTACCAATCTATGGATTAAAGTAGGTTTAGTTACAAGAAAATGGAGAAACTATGGGTAAGATTGGGTGTGAGGAAGGAGGAAGACGAGTTGGGAGGAGGTAGAGATGTGAAATGGTTGGTGGTGGATAGATAGATAAGAAAGCTAGCTCTTGTCACCTTTTTAACATGGATCTGGACGCCCTCATCTGTGGAGCATATGGAGGAAATGCGCCACAGATGTGAAACTTCTGTGGCGCATAAGTCCATATGCGCCCCAGAAGTGGGTGAATAAGATTACCTGTGTGGGGCCCACCTCCAAGTTCTGTGGCGCATGTCGGACTTATGCGCCACAGAAGTGACACACATCTGTGGCGCATATGACAACATGCGCCACAGAACTTGGGTGAATTAGATTCTGTGGTGGGGCCCCCTCCATGTTCTATGGTGCATGATGAAATATGCGCCAAGAAGAGGCAACTTTTGTGGCGCATATTTCAGAATGCGCCACAGAACATGGATCAACCCACCCCGGCCGGCGGGTCCCACCAATCTTCTATGGCGCATGTTCTGGAGAATGCGCCACAGAACTTCCAATATTCTGTGGCGCATGCTTTTTGGTGCGCCACTGATGTTTTCCTGTGGCGCATGCTTTCGCATATGCGCCACTGAACATCTTGTCTATCTATAGGCCGTTTACTAGTAGTGAAAAGACTGGGAGCGACAAACTAAGAGAGCAATAATGGCCATAATCATGCAGAGCGACAAAACATCATTGATCAAAGCATAAAGTGATACTACAAGTTGAAAACTAAAGGATCATAAAGGCTATGGTGACTTGAGATAGTCATAACATGGTGTGAGCATGCGCCAAGTCAACCCAAATAAAGCATCAAAGGAGAATACCACTATACTATGCTTTAATATGCTAAAACAACGCATGATTCATCCAAGGCACATTAAGAAATCTCAATTGTTTATAACAAGTCATGCTGCAGCAAAGAATACTAAGCATAAAGCCAAAAAAATATCAAGCATGGCATGACAAAGCACAGGCCACAGTGAAAAACAAGCTCTTTTTACCACATAAGTATGAACTTTCCTACTTTTTTCCAAACCAAACCAAACTACTTGCAAACCAATGTATGAAAGAGGGGGGCCAACCAATTTATTCAGAAAACTAAGCAAACCAAGCAAACTAAAAACCAAAACGAAAACGAAAAAGAAGACGCTCCAAGAACAATACAACTGTGCATGAAACAATAAAAATGAAGTGTTTGGAAGAAACCTGGGATTTTTATTGATGAAGAAGGGGATGCCTTGGGCATCCCCAAGCTTTGACGGTTGTACTTCTTGGATATTTCTTGGGGTGACACGAGTGGCATCCCCAAGATTGAGCATTAGTCCATCCTTCATCTCATTGCTCATTCCTTCCATACACCTGAAAATTTTCCTTCATACAAAACTTCACACAATCTTTATTAGCAACATTGGTGCACTCAAGATAAATAAGTCTTAAGGTTCAGTTCTAACACCAAATAAACTTCCATTAGGACACTATCTACTGTAGTACTTCCCTCAAAAAGCTCAATTCCCCAAAAGAACTCAAAAAGGAACCCACAAGAAGCAAATGCAGAAAATGGCTGAAATCTGTCAAAACAGACCATCAGGTAAATATGACTTTTTTCTAAGACCTTCTGTTGCTCAAATCAAAACGTGTTGAACTAACGAAAGTTAGATAACAACCTGGGGCAGAAGACCAAAAATTTACAGCTCAATCCGATATACAGAGCTCTCTCACAAATTTTTACGGTGAAGCACAAAAATCTGTTTCGGGACAGCAACTTTCCCAATCATTACTTCTCTCTCATTAGAGGTTACTCTTGGCACAAAAATAAAATAAAAAGGATAAGGAGAGGTTATTACAGAGTTAATAACTTCCAAGACTCATCTAAAACTTTTGGGTTATCTCCTAATAAGTACTTTTCTTTAACACCTTTAAGTTAGGCATAAGAAGCAAAGAAAGAATCAAGTGTTCTCAAATGAAGAAGCATTAAGACCAAATTTTGTTTTCATAGGAGAAGCAAAAGAAATCTTTTCTCTCTTTTTAGGGAAGTGTTCTATACCTTTCTTGAGTGGGAGTTGATATTTAATGGTGCCTTCTTTCATATCAATGATGGCACCAACAGTTCTAAGAAAATGTCTTCCCAAAGTAATAGGACAAGAAGCATTGTATTCAACATCCAAAACATAGAAATCAACGGGGACATAGGAATCGTTAACCATAATAATAACATCATTAAGACTCCCCATGAGTTTCTTTTTAGCATTATCATCAAGTGGGACATTCAAATAACAATCTTCAAGAGGAGGCAAATCAAGCATATCATAAATCCTTCTAGGCATAATGGAAACACTACTATCAAGATCACATAAAGCTTTGAAATCAAAGTCATTCACTTTCATATTAATGATGGGTTCCCAACCATCTTCTTTTTTTATAGGAATAGAAGCTTTATGTTTCATCTTTTCTTCTTTAATCTTTATGAGAGCATCAGTAATGTGTTTTGTAAAGGCCATGTTCATAGCACTAGCATTAGGACTTTTAGCAAGCTTTTGTAGGAACTTAATAACTTCAGAGATATTGCAACCATCAAGATCAAAATCAAATTTATCATCTAAAGTAGTAGAACTATTATTAGATTCAACACTAGTGGTGGTAATAGTAGAAACACTAATGTTTCTAGCAATTTCATCTTCTCTTTCCCACTTAGCATGTAATTCAGCTAATAGTCTAACATTTTCATCAATTCTTACTTGTATAGCATTAGTAGATGCAAAGGGATTCTCATTAGTTTCAGGTTTAATAGCCATTTTATTAATCGATGAAGATTGAGCTTCTGATAGAGATGATATATTCCTTTCAGCATTAGAGAGTTTCAATTGTAAACTAGGAATTTCCCTATTTAGACTCTCAAGTTGATGGCTAATATTTTTCAAAATGGTAGATTGTTCCTCCATAGTTTTAGTGAATAGATTATTTTGCTCATATTGCATTTGCATGAAGTTTTTAGTGGCTCTTTCAACTTCTAAAATTCTTCCTTCACTAGGTAATCCAGATTTACCATTATAGCCATACGTATTACTAGGAGGGTAGGGCCTATAATTGTCGTTACCAAAATTGTTCTTATAAGCATTATTACCATAAGCATTATTGCCAAAGTTGTTATTTCTTATGAAGTTCACATCAACTTGCTCTTCTTGAGCAACCAAAGAGGCTGAAGGAACATTATTTGGATCAATATGGGCTTTCCCATTAACAAGCATAGACATAATAATATCAATCTTATCACTAAAGGAGGAAGTTTCCTCAACAGAATTTACCTTCTTACCTTGTGGAGCTCTCTCAGTATGCCATTCGGAATAATTAACCATCATATTGTCCAGAAGTTTTGTTGTAGCACCCAAAGTGATGGTCATAAAGGTACCTCCAGCAGCAGAATCCAATAGGTTCCTTGAAGAATAGTTCAATCCTGCATAAAAAGTTTGGATGATCATCCAGGCAGTCAGTCCATGAGTGGGACAATTCTTTACCAAAGATTTCATTCTTTCCCAACCTTAAGCAACATGCTCATTATCAAGTTGTTTAAACTTTATTATTTCACTTCTCATGGATATAATCTTAGCAAGAGGATAGTATTTTCCAATAAAAGCATCTTTACACTTAGTCCAAGAATCAATACTATTCCTAGTTAAGGAATTCAACCTCTCTTTAGCTTTTCTCTCAAAGAGAAAGGAAACAATTTCAGCTTAATAATATCACCATCTATATCCCTATGCTTTTGCATCTCACAAAGTTCAACAAAGTTATTTAGATGGGAAGCAGCATCTTCATTACCACTACCAGAAAATTGTTTTCTCATAACAAGATTGAGCAAAGCAGGTTTTATCTCAAAGAAAGTATTTTCAGCCACAGGTGGAGCAATAGGTGTGCTCATAAAATCATTGTTGTTGGTGCTAGTGAAGTCACACAACTTAGTGTTTTCAAGAGTAGTCATTTTTTTGGGTTTTCAAATAAGAAAGCAAACTAGTAAAACTATTTTTTTTTGTGTTTTTGAAGAACAAAACAAGCAAACAAAGCAAAAATAAACTAAGCAAAACAAAAACAACAAAGTAAAGAGATTGGTTATGAGGGACTCCCCTTGTGAAGATGTCCTTGACTCCCCGACAGCGCGCTGAAAAAGATCTTGATATGCTCGTCGTTCGACGTAGAGCTCGTTGGGAACCCCAAGAGGAAGGTATGATGAGCACAGCAGCAAGTTTTCCCTCAGTTATGAAACCAAGGTTTAATCGAACCAGTAGGAGCAAGGAAACACCCCAAAGGTGTTACTAGCTGAGCTTTGGCAGGGCGCACTACCGGTGCTAGTAGTGTCAACACCCGGATTTTTAATCCTAGATGCCTGTTATGCCATACCTCGCAATCCCAGGATTACCATTTTTGCGAGACATAACGGATTGGATATCACAGTACATCATCCATTACAAAACCATACATAAGGTTTTACAAAAATAAGGATCTCATGATCCAGTCTTTAATACAACAAGCAGCGGAAAAATAAACGATAGCGTAGCGGTGGGGTCCATCTTCAGGGGCACATGCAATGCTGACGAAGGCATATAGTCCTAGTTATCATAGCCGTCCTGCTGACCATCATCTTGATAATCTCCTTCATAGTCTGGCCATGATAATAGCCAGGGACAAAAGCCATGAGTACTCTTTAACTACTCGCAAACTACTACTAGCAAGGAGTATAATTCTTAGTCAAAGTGCTAAATCTAAGTTTAACTATCAAATTAAGTTTGAAACCTAAGATGAGTTCAGAAGCAAAGAAAGATAAAGTAAAGTTCTAGAATCACTTAAGTTGGGAAGCTATTATCACCAACACAACCCTGTTATGGTCAAGTCAAAGTTCATCATTCATTTCAAGTTATTTAGAAAACATCTGACAACGAAACAGTATGGCCATTCCAACTGTCCATAATCAGAATGACTATTCGAATAGTTTGATACTCTGCAGAGGTGGTACACTTTCACCACAATATTCGATACATCTGTCAGGGATAACCCTGAATCATCATACTTAGTATGCAGATAATCAAACATAACCTTCCCTTTACACACCCTAGTACAAGCACCTCTCCTATGAGCATGGCCTCCCAACCATGACCATCAGTCATCTTGGGCACTGCATAGGTGGACAACATTAAGAGGTAGCCTCAGCTCAAACCTCTCCCGCGAGGGAACTAATACTAATGCATATAAATTTCCAGCTAAGCCTTACCCAATTCAGGTAATGTGGTTGTATGGTAAATTTGGAATGGTATCGCATCTGAATCCAACCATCAGTTTTATAAAAGGGTTAAGGCTCATGCCTCATCATTTTCATCATCATAAACCAGTTGTGTCTCTCAACACATGTCAAAACATCTCAATAGAATGACTCATCATTCCAAGGTTTTCACAATTCATTTTCACCAAGCGTTCCCATCTAAAGTGACTCAAGTTTTTGATCTATACTAAGGTACTAAGTTAAGAGTGTTCACTAAGGTGGAAAGATGGGATCAATCTCATGCCATAGAATGACATCTAAAGGTTTCTAGGTAGGTCAAATTTTATACTTTTTATGCTACCTTCAAAATTAAGTAAAGAACTTTGTGTAAACTAAGGGAGGTAAAACTTGTCAATAAGACTTGGGGTACTAATAGTTAAAGGGGTGTGATCAAAGCATGCTTAAGGCATATTTGCTAAACCATCTAGTTTAATTCTAGCTTGCTAACAATAGCTTGCCTTGGTTGGTGTAGTGGTTGAAGTTTTCTTCTTCTTCTTCTTGGTAGAACTCCTCCTCCTCGAAAGCTTGGTCGGTACTAGCGTCTATAAATACATAGGGAGTAGACAATCACCAAACAATACTTAACTAGGCTAAGTAGCATCCTAAAACACACAATGGATGATCTATTATCATCACAAGCATCACAAGTTTAATTTAATAGTTTCAACCTTGTTATTTTAGAAAAGTAATTTCTACTCATTGAAATATTAACTAAAATTTAATATTCACCACCAAAATATGGGCTCATGTGGACACATGTCCTCACCACATATTCTAACATGTGGGAATGAGATTTAAAGGTTGGATCAATATTACTTTAGTTTAAGTTTATTATTTAATGATTTAAAGTGACTAGAAATGCCTATATAGCATTATTTTGGTACTAGTCCAAATTCACTATATGTCAACCTTAATATTATTACATATTTAGATAGATATGATGAAATGTGATTTTTGAGAGTTGGAATCAACTCAAAAGCTAACTTGGTTGATTTTATAAAAATGTTGCAAGTTGCAAAAGCTTTTGTTTTGTTATTTTTATTAGGAGAGATCTATAACTCTAATTGCATTACATCCAACGGGCTTGGATAGATCATTTCAATACCTTTCAGACAAAATTGGTTTCATACAATTTGGATTTATAAAACTCTCTGAATTGAATTTTTAAATAGGGAACAAAAACTAGATTTAACTAAAAAAGAAAAAACCAGATTTGAATCTATGGGCTAGCGCGGGAAAAGAAATGGGCCGGCCCAGTGGCGCTCCACGGCGCGGGGCTCAGCTGACAGGGGGGTCCCGCTTGTCAGAGGCACTTAACACGTGAAACGGTATGCGCGTTGTGGGCCGTGCGATTAGAAGCGAGATCAACGGCTGAGGGTCGTCATCAACGACGAACAGGTCGCCGTCGAGCTCGAACCCTAGCGGCTCGGTCGGGGTCTACTGGGGCATACCAGGGCTCTAGCAGGGTCGGCGAGATGGGCAAACAAAGTGCAAGACGACGGCGAGGCGAGGCGTGGTCGCGGTGGAGCTTGGGGCGGTCGAAATCAACGGCACCCTTCTCATCTAGAGGCGGCGGCTCCAGTTCCAATTCCGGCGAGCTTCTTCTCCACTTGCTCCGGCTAGAGGTGGGTGAGGTTCAGAGAGGTGAGGGGAGTGGAATGGTGTGGAAAAGAATGGCTGGGGAGGGCTCCTTTTATAGGCCCGACGGTGAGACCGAGCAGGATGGGCGGTCGACGGTGGCGACATGGCTACGGCAAGCTAGAGGCATGGCTGGGGATGGTGATCGATGGGCGGTTCCCTGGCGGTGTGCTCTAGGACTTAAATGTGGCCGTAGGGGCGGTGGCACGCGGTCTGGGCGAGGTGGCACTCTGCGCGGCCGAAGCGGCGGTGTCCATGGCAAGCGGTGGCTGTGAGGCATTGGGCGGCGAACGGGGATGTCTGGGGTGTTCTCCAGGTCGAGGCGGAGCGGCGGGCGCGGGCTGCGGTCAAGCGGTGACTTGTGCGCGCGGGGACAAGGCGTGCTCTAGGGGCGGCACTGGCATGGTGCGGTGGCACTGGTTGCGGTTTGTGCTCGGTGGTCCACTGCTGCTCTTGGCTCGGGCAAGGGACAGAGAGGGGCGGTGAGGGGTTGGCTACCTCCTAGACATGGAGAGGAAAGAGGAGGTGGTCTGCTAGGGTGAGGGCAAGGTTGGCCGGCGAGTTGATGCTCGGCATGGCTTGGCCTGGCCACTAGGGTGTAGGGGTTGGGGTGGTAATGGCATGGTTTGATCAAGTGGAGACAGAGGGAGTGTTTTGTGATTAAATGGGTGGCTAAACTCTGTAGAAACAGTAAGCTAGCTAATTGTGTTTGATTCTGCCTGCCATGTGTTTGATGAAATGGCCGCAAGAGAAAAAGTTTTGAATTTTGAGTTCAAAATTTTTGAGTGATCTCCACTAGTGATGGGGAGTCTCTGGTTGCAAGGGTTTTGAAAATGGAGCTCAAATAGATGGTTTTTGAAATAGGGGTGATCTATGCATATGCATTAGATTCAATTTTAAACTGTCATTTAAAATAGTTAACAGATTGTTTTGAGCAGATCAAAAGGTGGGCCTTGGTACCTCATTATGTGTACTAGCAAGGGGTGCAAAGATCAAGAATTTTTTCTGTTAAGAATTGAGTACTAGGAATAGCCAAAGTAGGCATGAGAGTTAAATTTGCCAAAATGACCATTCCTTCATTTTTATTCTTTTTTATTTGATTGTCTTTAGGAAAAGTTTGGGAATGATGTAGATGATGTTTAAATCACCTAAGAAACATTTTACAAGCATTGGATCAATCAATCATGGCAATTCAAACAACTCCTATTGTAAATGCACACATATATGAATGCTTTTATTTTAAATTTGGAACAGTTTTTGTTAACCCTATTTTTGGATGATTTGATCTTGATAAGCTTGGATTAAAGTTTTGGGATGTTACAAGTAGCAACGTGGAGACCTGCACAACACAACCACAGAACTTTGTCCCCAACTTGCGATGAGGTTGTCAATCTCACCGTGTTTTGCGGAAAACAAAGGATTAAACGTATCGAATGGAAAGAAGTAAAAGTTTGCAGAAAGTAAACACAAAGAAGTAAACAGTTGTAGATTGTATGTAAAGAAAAAGGACCGGCATCCATAGTTCACTAGAGGTGGATCTCCTTAGATAGATAACATGCTGGGTGAACAAATTACAGCGGGGCAATTGACAAACACCGAGAAAGCAATACATGCATATACTAATCATCTTGACTCCTTTGAGACTTGATTGGGCAATACAACATAATACATAGACCGCCATCCAACTGCATCTATGACTAATAATCCACCTTCAGGTTATCGTCCGAACCCCCTCCAGTATTAAGTTGCAAGCAACAAATTATTGCTTTACGAACTGCGTGTAAAGTAAACAATACGATTGTTCTATGAACAAAGGATTGTTGTTTTCTCCCTAGTAGCAATAGCACATCTAGTACCTTATAGATTTCTGTCACTTCCCAGTTACGGAGGCATGAACCCACTATCGAGCATAAATACTAACTCTTGGAGTTGCTAGCATCTACTTGGCCAAGATAGCTACTAACAACGGAAAGCAGGCAAGATCACAAATAACAAAGACATGATAGAATCAATAATCAATCTGAAATAGCATCTCAATATCCACCGGATCCCCACAAACACAACATGTATGGATTACAAATAGATGATCTTGATCATGAACGGAGCTCACAAGATCTAAGCATGAAAGCACAAAGGAGGAGAACCAGCCATCTAGCTACTACATTTATTCGTAGTCCAAGGATGAACTACTCACGCATCACACCGGAGGCTTGCATGGTGATGAAGAAGGCCTCGTGGTGAGTTCCCTCTCGGCGGTGCCGAAGAGCTTCAGATCCCTCCTGATATAGGGATGGAGATGACGGCGGCTATAGACTCTTTCGTTGATTTTTGATCGGGTCCTTAGGGTTTTCATCCTGAGGGCATCTTATAGTCGGAAGGGGAGGCCGAGGGGGTGCCTGGAGCAGCCACACCACCCCCTGGCACGGGCCAGGCCTGGCCGTGGGGCCAGGTGGTGTGGTGGCCCCTGGCCCCTCTCCGTCTCGTATTCTGGCACTTGATGACATCCAGAAAAATAGGCACTTTGTCTTTTGTCCCGTCCAATTCCGAGAATATTCATTTTCTGACTTTCCTGGAACCAAAAACAGCAGAAAACAGGCAGCTAGCACTGTGGCTCTTGTTAATAGGTTAGTCCAAGAAATCATATGAAAAGTAGTCCAAAGTTGGAACAAAACACAAGAAAGTGGATAAAACCAAGCATGGAACATCAAAAATTATAGATACATTTGCAATGTATCAATCAGCGTCCCCTGGATGGAAGCGATGCGATCTTCGACTGCCGCGATGGCACCATCATGACAGAGAGCCTGGGCGTCGAAGCTCAGACCGCCGGCATGTACACAAGAGCACAGTGTTGGCACAAAAAGTCAGCACAATAACAAATTCGAAAGAAGGGGCACGACGAAAATCCAGACGAAGGAATACCTAAAAGGGCCTTGGCAATCGAGAAGAGTTGTTCTTCGAACAAGTTCTCCCTAGCCACGATGGAGGCGCGCAAATCCTCTCCGTGTTTCCGCGACTCGTCAAGCGCTGCGACTGCCTCATCGCGACCCTTCACCGCCGTGGTAAGCGTCTTTTCGAGGGAAGCGGCATCACGAAGTAGTGCATTATGCTTGGCTGCGAAACAAATAAAGACAGACCGTCAGTCGAGTATATCACAAGGATGAAGAAGAAGAAGCAAAAACACTCACTTTCAACCACGGGATGGCGATTGTCTAGCATTGCATGTTGGCGACCCATTGCAAGCACCGGCTCCGCCAGGCGAGCAGTTTCCTTCACAATAAGCTACAATGGGAGAAACAACAAAGGATCAGCAGATGGTATGGATGATAAATTCGACTGCAAAAATCAAAAGAAGCAACATCACACATACGTGGTCCACCAGTGACTCCGAAGTTGATTGACGCGCAGTCTTCCGGACAACCATCTGGTGCTCCACATCGTGTGGAGAACTTGATGAATTGTGCCCGGAGTGGGCCTCCAATGGAGGGGAAGGAGTCCGCTCAGCCACTTTCTTGGCCTTGGAGTCCGTGACTCCAGATTCTTTCAAAGACTAGACGTTGCTAGAAGATGACGACGCCGGTTGACTGTAGCACAAAACCAAACTTAGGCAAATGCAACTCCAAAAAAGAACCAAGAGAAGAATTGTATACTTACCAATCAAACTTGTCAAAATCAAAGGTTTGGCCCTCCGACTCCGATGAAGACTCCTTCGGTAGCCGCATCTTCTTGTGGGAGGATGGCACCACAGCACTCACGGGAATGGCAGGTATCAGCGACTCCGCACCAATAGTTGGGCCTTCCGGAGTCGAAGGAGATGACGCATCCGAATCCTTGATGCGTGAACGCTTGCGAGTGTCCGGACCCCTGGACTCGGGGGCTTCCTCCTCCTCTTCAAATGTGACGGTCGACTCTGACTCGTCCTCCTCATCTACTTCGCGAGGAATAACCCCCTCGGGAAGAGGGGGCATACTAGGAGACACCTTCCAATCCTGCATACAGACAACAAGTCAGCACAAGTCAAGGAAAAAGAAGCACTCGAAAAACAAAACTACTTCATAGAACAACTGTACCTCAGGAGGAGGATTAGCAGCATCCAATGGAGGTACGACTGGTTCACTGGGTAGCACATCGTTGGCGGTGTAGTTGGTGAGCAGTCTCACCTTCTTATCTACTTCACTCGCGGAAATGCCATCGGAAGATACGCGAGTGACATCGTCCGTGCCAGCCCACTAGAACATAGGGTGGACTCTGGCCTGCAGGGGCTGGATGCGATGGCGCAACCACGTGCGAATGAGGGTGCAGCCTCCCTCTTCTTTACCCATGCGACTCTCAAGGTCGCAGACGCGCTCATACAGCACATCTGTCTCCTCGGACTCGTCGGGCATCACCACGTTCTTCCAGGAGCGCCTCCTCCTGCACGGCGCCGCGGGATCGAAAGGTGCGAGTCCAAAGTGGTCTCCGTCGGCCTTCTGGTCGCGGATGTAGAACCACTTGTCCCTCCACCCTTGGACGGACGCCACGAGCTTGATGTCAAAATACGTGATGGAGGAGTCGACGTGGATACCGCAGCCTCCTACATCGTAGACTACGGAGCCAGACACCGAATGGCGCTTCAGCTTGAAGAGACGTTTGAAGAGACCAAAGTGCGGCTCGATTCCGAGCCAGCACTCGCAAAGCGTAATATAGCAGGTGATGGCCCAAAATATATCGAGCTCGTTGGGGAACCCCAAGAGGAAGGTATGATGAGCACAGTAGCAAGTTTTCCCTCAGTACGAAACCAAGGTTATCAATCCAGTAGGATCAAGGAAACACCCCAAAGGTGTTGCTACCTGAACGTTGGCAGGGCGCACTACCCGATGCACAAGAACGTGGAGACCTGCACAACACAACCACAGAACTTTGCCCCCAACTTGCGATGAGGTTGTCAATCTCACCAGTTTTGCTGAAAACAAAGTATTAAACGTATCGAATGGAAGAAAGTAATAGTTTGCAGAAAGTAAACACAAAGCAGTAAACAGTTTGTAGATTGAATGTAAAAGAAAGGACCGGGGTCCATAGTTCACTAGAGATGGCTCTCCTTAAGATAGATAACATGCTGGGTGAACAAATTACGGCGAGGCAATTGACAAACATCGAGAAAGCAATACAAGCATATACTAATCATCTTGACTGCTTTGAGACTTGATTGGGCAATACAACATAATACATAGACCGCCATCCAACTGCATCTATGACTAATAATCCACCTTCAGGTTATCGTCCGAACCCCCTCCAGTATTAAGTTGCAAGCAACAGATAATTGCATTACGAATTGCGTGTAAAGTAAACAATACAATTGTTCTATGAACAAAGGATTGTTGTTTTCTCCTAGTAGCAACAGCACATCTAGTACCTTAGAGATTTCTGTCACTTCCCCAGATTACCAGAGGCATGAACCCACTATCGAGCATAAATACTAACTCTTGGAGTTGCTAGCATCTACTTGTCCAAGATAGCTACTAACAACGGAAAGCATGCAAGATCACAAATAACAAAGACATGATAGAATCAATAATCAATCTGAAATAGCATCTCGATATCCATCGAATCCCCGCAAACACAACATGCAGAATTACAAATAGATGATCTTGATCATGAACGGAGCTCACAAGATCTAAACATGAAAGCACAAAGGAGGAGAACCAACCATCTAGCTACTACATGGACCCGTAGTCCAGAGATGAACTACTCACACATCACACCGGAGGCTTGCATGATGATGATGAAGGCCTCTAGAGTGATTTCCCCTCTCCGGCAGGGTGCCGGGAAAAGCTTCAGATCCCTCCTGATCTAGGGATAGAGACGACGGCGGCTACAGACTCTTTCATGGAATTTGGATCGGGTACTTAAGGTTTCCGTATCAGAGGCAATATATAGGTGGAAGGAGAGGTCGAGGGGGTGCCTGGGCTGGCCACACCACCCCCTGGCACGGGCCAAGCCTGGCCGCGTGGCCAGGTGGTGTGGCTTCCCTCTGGCCCTTCTCCGTCTCGTATTCTGGCTCCAAGTGTCCCCCGGTAAAATAATAACTTTGGATTTTGTCCCGTCCAATTCCGAGAATATTCATTTTCTGACTTCCTCGAACCAAAAATAGCAGAAAACAGGCAGCTTGCATTGTGGCTCTTGTTAATAGGTTAGTCTAAGAAATCATATGAAAAGTACTCCAAAGTGTGGACAAAACACAAGAAAGTAGATAAAACCAAGCATGGAACATCAAAAATTATAGATACATTTGGAATGTATCAGCATGCAATATGGAGGATACAATTGGGGGACAGCTGATGGAGCTGGAGGCCATAGAAACAAAGGAGGCCCCTGAAGAAAGGATGCAGGGGCAGAGAAAGGCCGCGGATGATGAATGCTAGGAACATCACCCGGAAACCAGCCGGAGGACAAGGGGTTACCTCACCACCTGGGACTCACGAGTCACCGACCGCGAAAGAAAGAACTCCATCTTGGCGCAGGAGACGGAGCTTAGATGACTTGATGATGGACGCGCTCCACGCGCCATTGGTGACGCGAGTGCCCGCGCCCTTTTTCTTCCTGACGACGATGGCGCTGGTGCCCACAGCGGCAGAGCTGCCCTTCTTCTTAGAAGCAGCAATGGTGGTGGCGGATTCAGCCGTGACACCTCCTTTCTTCTTCCCCATCTTGCGGTGGCGATGCGACCGGAGGAAGTAACTAGGGAATTCGCGGAGCTGGTCTAGTGCCGCGAAGAAGATGAACTCTAGGGAGCAGAGGAGTAGCATCAATGGTGACGAAGGCAAAGGCAGATAAAAGAGCAGATGGGAAAAATTACCGTCGCAGCACTGCTACTTAACCCCCTAGAAGATGTAATCCAACGGCTAGCAGAAACCCTATCATACGCATGTCACCCATTGTGATCGGCACGTGGAGGACCTGAAGCACGAACCGTCCCCCACTACCCCCATTACGCGCGGAAATCGAGGAGGTGCAGTTAAAACAAAGATTACGCACGCCCGGTCAAGTCAGGGTCAGAAAATCGGACCCACCGCTCATCACGTCCCGTCAAACCCGCTCACGCGGCAACTGAGATCATCACATCGTCAGCACTGATGTCATCAAAAATTGAGCAGCAGAAGACTTTGACTACTTTAGTCCTTGCTCGAGTCTTTGACTCCACCAAGCACTCGGGGGGCTACTCCCATAGGGAGCGCTAGTCGCGCACCCTACGATTTTTCTTTTTCTTTTTTCTCCTCTGCAGGAATATGGACATTCAAATCATACCCAATCACTCGAATCCGCAATTTAACTATGGACATGGGTTACTCCCATAGGGAGTGCCGGAAATAAATTCGACTAAAACAAGCAAACAAAAGACGACAGCAGTCGCAAAAGTTCGTTAGTCCCTGCCTGAGCCTTCGACTCAACCAGGCACTCGGTGGCTACTCCCATAGGGAGCGCTGGTCGCGCACCCTATGATTATTTCTGCATCGTACTGTGTGTCGATAACATCCACACTCGAAGTTTATGGTGATACCGCCTCATAATATTTCCCTACAAAGAGATGCTTCGTCTCCTGGGTCAATCGAATCATCTCCGCGATGACAAGATTCGGATGCCGCGCTTGCAGCGTGAAGATAAGACCTGAATAAGGCCTGGCAATGCATTTGCTGCGCACTACCAGAAATATATCCATGCCTACAGGTACGATGAACATGCCTTGACGGACACGTCGAGTGCTCACACCCATATACAGGAATTCGACTCCTGTAAGACCTCCGCGGCTTGGGTGAAATTACACCAGCACTTTTCCGAATTCGAGTCCGGGGACTTGAGTTCGAGTAGATTGCGTTGTTTTACCCTAACGTAGTTAACTGATACCGATAGATTGGTTAAATCAGGCATGCGCATCCACAATCCTTATGACACAAACAGAGCACTCGAAAATACTCAGTCATGCACTCGAAAGGCTTCATAAAGTCCCCAGTCGAATCAACGATTCCACTGGACACTCAGGGGCTACTGACATGGGTATACCCTGTCGGTACTCGAGTTTAGTATATACGGGCCAGATATGGTGGAATCCCATGGTGTTGCCACGGCCCAATGAAAAACTCGAGTAACCTATGTACTCTCGATTGCTTGCGGAACAAGAAGAAGTTAAAGATAGAAAGTTTAAAGGGCAAACCCTAATCTGTAACCGACTCTACCTGCTACCTGAGACCTGGCCTATTTATATAAAGGCCAGGAGGGGGAGGCGAGGAGAACACATGAAACCCTAGTTTCAACAACCCTCGCTAGATTGCATCTGCGCACCATTGTAATCTTCGATTCCTCTGTTAATTCCACGAGCAGACAAGCAGGAGTAGGGACCTCTACGAGGCCTGAACCTAGGTAAACCTTGCGTCCCTGTGTGCTTGTTTGCTAGCCGATTGATGCTTCTAGCGCTCCCTCCTTCTCCCAAACCCAAGTCCATAACAATGGGCATTGATGAGTTAAACCCTCGTCACATGCAGTGAACACTGGTTGATCCATGTGTAGTTTGTGGAAAGAACACACATGCAATGACTCAGGGGGATCCATGTGTGGTTTGTGGAAAGAACACACATGCAATGACTCAGGGGGATCCATGTGTAGTTTGTGGAAAGAACACACATGCAATGACTCTAGTGCTGGTTTTAGTATAAGAACACACATGCAATGACTCTAGTGCTGGTTTTAGTATAAGAACACACATGCAATGACTCTAGTGCTGGTTTTAGTATCAGAACACACACGCAATGACTCTAGTGGGTCCATATGTGGTTTGTGAAAAGAACACACATGCAATGACCACTGATTGATCCATATGTGGTTTGTGGAAAGAACACACATGCAATGACCACTGGTCGATCCATATGTGGTTTGTGAAAAGAACACACATGCAATGACTCTAGTGCTGGTTTTAGTATAAGAACACACATGCAATGACTCTAGTGCTGGTTTTAGTATAAGAACACACATGCAATGACTCTAGTGGGTCCATATGTGGTTTGTGAAAAGAACACACAAGCAATAACTCTAGTGTATACATATGTGGTTTGTGGAAAAGAACACACATGCAATGACCGCTGGTTGATCCATAAGTGGTTTGTGGAAAGAACACACATGTAGTGAACACTGGTTAATCCATGTGTGGTTTGTGGAAAGAACACACATGCAATGACTCAGGGGGATCCATATGTGTGGTTTGTCGGAAGAACACACATGCAATGACTCAGGGGGATCCATGTATGGTTTTTGGAAAGAACACACATGCAATGACCATTGGTGGATCCATGTGTGGTTTGTGGAAAGAACACACATGCAATGACTCTAGTGCTGGTTTTAGTATAAGAACACACATGCAATGACTCTAGTGTTGGTTTTAGTATAAGAACGCACATGCAATGACTCTAGTGCTGGTTTTAGTATAAGAACACACATGCAATGACTCTAGTGGGTCCATATGTGGTTTGTGAAAAGAACACACATGCAATGACCACTGGTTGATTCATATGTGGTTTGTGGAAAGAACACACATGCAATGACCACTGGTCGATCCATATGTGGTTTGTGAAAACAACACACATGTAATGACTCTAGTGCTGGTTTTAGTATAAGAACTCGCATGCAATGACTCTAGTGGGTCCATATGTGGTTTGTGAAAAGAACACACATGCAATGACTCTAGTGGATACATATGTGGTTTGTGGAAAAGAACACACATGCAATGACCACTTGTTGATCCATAAGTGGTTTGTGGAAAGAACACACATGCAGTGAACACTGATTGATCCATATGTGGTTTGTGAAAATAACACATATGCAATGACTCAGGGGGTCCATGTGTGGTTTCTGTAAAGAACACACATGCAATGACCACTGGTCGATCCATGTGTCTTTTGTGGAAAGAACACACATGCAATGACACTGGTGGATCCATTTGTGGTTTGTGAAAAGAACACACATGCAATGACTCTAGTGCTGGTTTTAGTATAAGAACACACATGCAATGACTCTAGTGGATCCATATGTGGTTTGTGAAAAGAACACACATGCAATGACTCAGGGGGATCCATGTGTGGTTTGTGGAAAGAACACACATGCAATGACCACTGGTGGGTCCATGTGTGGTTTGTGGAAAGAACACACATGCAATGACTCTAGTGATGGTTTTAGTATAAGAACGCACATGCAATGACTCTAGTGCTGGTTTTAGTTTAAGAACACACATGCAATGAATCTAGTGCTAGTTTTAGTATAGGAACACACATGCAATGACTCTAGTGGGTCCATATGTGGTTTGTTAAAAGAACACACATGCAATGACTCTAGTGGACCCATATGTGGTTTGTGGAAAAGAACACACATGCAATGACCACTAGTTGATCCATATGTGGTTTGTGAAAAGAACACACATGCAATGAATCTAGTGTATCCATATGTGGTTTGTGGAAAGAACACACATGCAATGACACTGGTGGATCCATATGTGGTTTGTGAAAAGAACACACATGCAATGACTCTAGTGCTAGGTTTAGTATAAGAACACACATGCAATGACTCTAGCGGGTCCATATGTGGTTTGTGAAAAGAACACACAAGCAATGACTATAGTGGATCAATATGTGGTTTGTGAAAAGAACACACATGCAATGACTCTAGTGCTAGTTTTAGTATAAGAACACACGAGCAATGACTCTTGTGGGTCCATATGTGGTTTGTTAAAAGAACACACATGCAATGACTCTAGTGGATCCATATGTGGTTTGTGGAAAAGAACATACATGCAATGACCACTGGTTAATCCATATGTGGTTTGTGGAAAGAACACACATGCAATGACACTGGTTGATCCATGTGTGGTTTGTGGAAAGAACACACATGCAATGACTCTAGTGCTGGTTTTAGTATTAGAACACACATGCAATGACTCTAGTGCTTGTTTTAGTATAAGAACACACATGCAATGACACTGGTTGATCCATATGTGGTTTGTGGAAAGAACACACATGCAATAACTCAGGGGGATCCATGTGTTTTTTGTGGAAAGAACACACATGCAATGACCACTGGTCGATCCACATGTGGTTTGTGAAAAGAACACACATGCAATGACTCTAGTGCTGGTTTTAGTATAAGAACACACATGCAATGACTCTAGTGGGTCCATATGTGGTTTGTGAAAAGAGCACACATGCAATGACTCTAGTGGATCCATATGTGGTTTGTGGAAAAGAACACACATGCAATGACCACTGGTTGATCCATATGTGGATTGTGGAAAGAACACACATGCAATGACCACTGGTCGATCCATATGTGGTTTGTGAAAACAACACACATGCAATGACTCTAGTGCTGGTTTTAGTATAAGAACACACATGCAATGACTCTAGTGCTGGTTTTAGTATAAGAACACACATGCAATGACTCTAGTGGGTCCATATGTGGTTTGTGAAAAGAACACGCATGCAATGCATCTTGTGGATCCATATGTGGTTTGTGGAAAAGAACACACATGCAATGACCATTGGTTGAACCATATGTGGTTTGTGGAAAGAACACACATGCAATGACCACTGGTCGATCCATATGTGGTTTGTGAAAAGAACACACATGCAATGACTCTAGTGCTGGTTTTAGTATAAGAACACACATGCAATGACTCTAGTGCTGGTTTTAGTATAAGAACACACATGCAATGACTCTAGTGCTGGTTTTAGTATAAGAACACACATGCAATGACTCTAGTGGGTCCATACGTGGTTTGTGAAAAGAACACACATGCAATGAATCTAGTGGATACATATGAGGTTTGTGCAAAGAACACACATGCAATGCCACTATTGGATCCATGTGTGGTTTGTGGAAAGAACACACATGCAATGACTCTAGTGCTGGTTTTAGTATAAGAGCACACATGCAATGACTCTAGTGGGTCCATATGTGGTTTGTGAAAAGAACACACATGCAATGACTCTAGTGGATCCATATATGGTTTGTGGAAAAGAACACACATGCAATGACTCTAGTGGGTCCATATGTGGTTTGTGAAAAGAACACACATGCAATGAATCTAGTGGATACATATGTGGTTTGTGGAAATAACACACATGCAATGCCACTGTTGGATCCATGTGTGGTTTGTGGAAAGAACACACATGCAATGATTCTAGTGCTGGTTTTAGTATAAGAACACACATGCAATGACTCTAGTGGGTCCATATGTGGTTTGTGAAAAGAACACACATGCAATGACTCTAGTGGATCCATATGTGGTTTGTGGAAAAGAACACACATGCAATGACCACTGGTTGATCCATAAGTGGTTTGTGGAAAGAACACACATGCAGTGAACACTGGTTGATCCATGTGTGGTTTGTGGAAAGAACACACATGTCATGAATCCGGGGGATCCATGTGTGGTTTGTGGAAAGAACACACATGCAATGACCACTGGTGGATCCATGTGTGGTTTGTGGAAAGAACACACATGAAATGACTCTAGTGCTGGTTTTAGTATAAGAACACACATGCAATGACTCTACTGCTGGTTTTAGTATAAGAACACACATGCAATGACTCTAGTGCTGGTTTTAGTAGAAGAACACACATGCAATGACTCTAGTGGGTCCATATGTGGTTTGTGAGAAGAACACACATGCAATGACTCTAGTGGATCCATATGTGGTTTGTGGAAAAGAACACACATGCAATGACCACTGGTTGATCCATATGTGGTTTGTGGAAAGAATACACATGCCATGACCACTAGTCGATCCATATGTGGTTTGTGAAAAGAACACACATGCAATGACTCTAGTGCTGGTTTTAGTATAATAACACACATGCAATGATTCTAGTGGGTCCATATGTGGTTTGTGAAAAGAACACACATGCAATGACTCTAGTGGATACATGTGTGGTTTGTGGAAAAGAACACACATGCAATGACCAATTGTTGATCCATAAGTGGTTTGTGGAAAGAACACACGTGCAATGACTCAGGGGGATCCATGTGTGGTTTGTGAAAAGAACACACATGCAATGACCACTGGTCGATCCATAAGTGGTTTGTGGAGAGAACACACATGCAATCACACTGGTGGATCCATATGTGGTTTGTGAAAAGAACACACATGCAATGACTCTAGTGCTGGTTTTAGTATAAGAACAAACATGCAATGACTCTATTGGGTCCATATGTGGTTTGTGAAAAGAACACACATGCAATGACTCTAGTAGATCCATATGTGGTTTGTGAAAAAGAACACACATGCAATGACCACTGGTTGATCCATAAGTGGTTTGTGGAAAGAACACACATGCAATGACACTAGTGGATCCAAATGTGGTTCATGACAGGAACACACATGCAATGACTCTAGTGGATACATATGTGGTTTGTGGAAAGAACACACATGCAATTAACTCTAGTGGGTCTATCTTGGCATAATTTGATGTATGCCACGATGTATTTCATTGTAAAAGGCACCCACTTTCCATTTTTATACTACTCAGCTTTGCCTTGGTTTTTTGATACTACCTAGTTTTGCCCCCTCTCTCTCTTTCGTAGAAGCCCAAACCTGTGCCCATTCTGTCTGTTACGCCCTGATTGGTCGTCACAGTTGTCACACGGATCGTGCACACCAACCGTTGATCCTGTGTGATCCAACGAGGCTCGTTGCACACGTCGTGCCCTTCACAGGAAAGCACGAGAGAGCACGGACGTCTCTCTCAACGAGACTTCTACAAGAAGGAACACGATGTTGTCCATGGAAAAAGTCGTCGAGTGGTCATGTCATGTTTAATCTAGTCTGCAAAGGCTACAAGTCTACTGCATGACAACCGGTCATCCACGGCCTACGGGCTATACCATTTTTACTACGCAACGCGCCTGCACTCTCACTTCTGATAGGCCCCCACCACACGAACCTTCCACGCGGCAGCCGCAGCCGGAAGAGCTGCCTACCGGGGCCCTCGAGGAGGCCTAAACGTCCCCAGCCTATCGGGTCCTCCATTCGCACTCATCCACTACTCTCTCTTCCCTATCTAGCAAAACGCCACAATCTTGAACGTACTTGCACGAACCATCTCCATGAAACCAGTGCATGGGGGTGAGTGTCCGGGCATCGCCACCGGGGTGGTGCTTCACACGGCACATCTGGAGGAGCATCACGTAGCACAAGGCGAGGAGGACGTGCAGTTCAACTCCTTGGGGGACCATGTGCTCGCTGGTGCTGACAACTTCGGAGGCGCCGATGAGGGCATGGAGTTCGACGAACACGCTCCGCTCGTGTACCCAGAGGTACATCTATTTCTACATGTTTCATATTTTTTGCTTGAGCTTAATCTATCCTGGCGTCATAAAAAAATCTAGTCCTAATGATTAGATGCAATGTACGAACCGGTACATGGAGAGATCTAGTCTGTTCTGAATCAATCCATATTATTTATTTATTAATAAGTTACCAAGAACACAAACCACATTAATTTAGGAGCGAGCTGGGGAGACGGCCATAATGAACTGATGAACCTGTATAGACATGTTATTGCATCGAAAGTAACTCGGAATGGTGGAAGGAATATATAATTATTATTTTGCTTATTTCGGTTTGTATTCCGTACATTACAGGTGTATTCAAGTGAGATGGACTCTGACAAGGAGACCAGGGACAACAAGAGCTGCCATGTCATGAAGAAGATCAAGAGCGGGATAATCCCTTTCCGCACTCGACTTGGGGAGCTCAGTGCCCTTCAGAAGAAAGGAGTCAACCCGAGGATTGCCAGCTTGATTCTGCATGCGGTTGGCATCGGTAAAAGCCTAGCTAGTAAACACAAGTCGGCGACCAAGGCTAAGCGCGCTGCTTATGGCAAATTCCTGAGGGAGTATGTCAAGACCGGCCTAGTGTCCCCTTACTTAGGAATCAACAACTTCTAGCCCACCAACCCGTCACCATGCTGCCCGACCACTAATAATATTTAGTTCTCTTACCGTATCTAGACCCTTAAACTATGGGGATTTCTATTTTCGTACCCTTCAAAATATATTCAAGTTCATCTGTTTATGGAGTTAAAGTTCCGGTGCCATACTCGTTATTTTGCATGGATAGAGGGGTGCCCCCGACAGATATAAGGGTTATCTTGTCCGCTAGATCACAAAGGATCAACGGTTGGTGGGCACGATCTGTGTGACAACTGTCTCGACCAATCAGAGCGTAGCAGCGAAGATGAGCATAGGTGCGAGAGATGGATACAAAAAGAGGGGAAAACCGAGTAGCACTTAAGAACCAAGGGAAAAACTAAGTAGAACTTAAAAACCAAGGGAAAAAATGAGTAGAACTTAAAAACCAAGGGCAAGCGTGACAAAGGGATTCAAATAGAAAATAGAAAATGATTTAAAAATGGAACCAAACCGCCAGTGTTACGCTCGAGGGCAAAACAGAGTACAACTGAATCGCTAGGGTTAGACACGAGGGAAAAAAACGCGACTCACGATGCGGTGCATGCGGTGCACAGGCGTGATGCGAACACGCATGTGGCCGCATGGTGCATTAGCGCACGTAGTGAAACATTAAACATTGCTTCCCTTCTCCTTTAATAGATGCATCCCCACTCCCACTAATCACGCACTCGCTCACTCAACCGTCTCCACTGTCTCAGCACCTTCTGCAAACGCCCAACAAAACTCCAACCACGCCGGTGATGGAGATGAACGGCACTGTGGCCATCGGTGCCTCCAAGGCCGCCGGCGAGGAGCCCCCGTCCCCGTACAGACCCCCGTCCTCGTCCCCGCATCCGCCGTAGCCGCTTGCGAGGAGGCCCCCGCCGGTCTCGGACAGAGCCCGCTCGGCTGGGACCCCTACAAGGAGGTTGTCTACATAAGGCCGGAGAACCCCTACGACACCAGCATCGCCGACCGATGGTCGGAGGTAACCAGTGTTTTCTCCCCTTCCCTTGTTCTTCCCCCCGTTCCCATCGTTGGATGCTAGATCGTATGTTATTAGGGCTCGGCTGTTCGTATTTTTACAGTAGCTAATCCTCTTGTGTTAGATCTCGATTTTCGATGAATCCCCCTGTTCATAGTTGGGATCAGTATTCAATTTGGTTTGAGATTTAGGGAATAATCAGGAGATCTCATTCGGTTAATTTATGCAAAAAATCAATCCCAATAATCAAAGTATCTCAATCATGTCCTTATTTCACTCTACTGTTTTTTCCAACAGGAGGATAGCAGCGACCTCCGCAGCGATGACGATTCCAAGGACACCAAGACTCGTCATGTGCTGAGGAGGCTAAAGTTTGGTGAGTACAACAACTTCTTCGCCGGCAACATGTACAGGTGCCCCTTCTGCCCCACCAGGAGGCTCCGCGCCACGGACTTCAACTCCCTCGTGAAGCATGTCGAGGACGTGAGGACCTGCGGCGAGTCCGTGAACGTCCACGGCTTCATGGCCAAGCACCAGGTGCTCGGTCTTCACCTCCGCAACCTCCAGAAGGTGGCTATCGAGGAGGGTCACATGCCCCCGATTAGACCCAAGGCTCCCAAGGTCAAGGGGCTGGGCAGCAAGAAGTGGAGGAGGCGCCAGAGGGAGGAGGCGGATGCCCTCCTGGCAGAGGCCATGAGGGGCCACTGATCAGCTGCTGCTGCTATAAAGCAGCCTCTTTTGTCTTGTCTGTGTTGAACCTGTCAGTTGTTGCTGTTGCTGAGCAGCCTAATTGTCTAACCTTGTTAAGTACCATACTATATAACCTATATTAGCTGCTTTATCTACATCTGCTCTGTTTACTGAATTTATTTATGGTGCTGATTAGGTTTACTGCTCTAGATTTGCTACCAGATTGGGGAAAACGTGGGCAAAAGGAACAATGAATGAAGAGAGAAGCTGCTCTACATTCCCTACCTTTTTGGGCAAAAAAACACACAACTGTTAGAGAGAGGGGAAAAGGCGCTCTTAAAAAGGCCAAATAACAAACAAAAACTTCCAATTTAGGCATCAGGGCGCACGTAATGACCAAACCTTTGACCAGATGTCACCCCTCTCCGAGCAAATGTGAGGGCTTCGGAATATCGGGAGGGCAAAAGTGAGGACAAACGAGACACAATGTTGCTATAGCTAATTCTTACAAAAAGCTGAATTTGGCTTTACCATGCAATTTGGCTAGATCTCCACAATGTAGCTATTCTAAATCCCTAAACTATGTGGTGCATTGAAACCTAATGATTTTCCACCGACACGTGTGTTGCAAATTTGCTTGATCGTGCATGCTTACACAAGTGGCCTACAGAGAAACTTATAGAAGCATGGGCAAACGAGCTTCATTTTGGCAAATTCTGGACAAGCTTTGTGCAATCGGCAGGCCTAATCGACTGGGCGGCTGCCCCGGGGTGCAGGGATGCTAGGTCCATGTCTATGCTTACACTTCTTAAACTTGTTATGAATAATAGCTATACACTTCCTTCTGTCCTGTCACATTACATCGTGTCAGCACCGTGCACCCGTTGCGGATCGGCAACGGGACGGTGGTCTACGTGACCGGTCTCTGCCACGCCAAAGCCACGTCGCACACCCGTCCCATCGTCTACCGGGACGGACGCCTAATTTAATCGCTAGGATTGGAAACCAACTGTGCTCGCCTGGTCAAACTTGCCTCCACATGGGTATGACTAGAATATTGGTAAACGCAATTTAAGCATCGCCTTCCGTCTCCTCAGCACATCACTGTGCAAAAATCCCCAACTCATTCCTTCCGCCGCTGCAACCACCGCAAGAACCATCAACGCTTCCGTAGGCACCGCCTCCGCCGGGCCATACCACCGCAACAGATCACTCCATCGCCACGCCCAGTCCCAACCACCGCTACCGACCCTAGGCCACCGCCACCGCATTAGCTGCTGCCATGGATGCAGAGTACGGCGTGTTCGGCGACAGGAGCTACTTCACCGACGAGTACACCACCACCGCCCATGGAACCACCAAGATGACGGTCGTCCACACAAATGCGTCAGTGGAGGTCGCCAAGGTCATCACAATATACGCGCGGTGGCTACAGGAGCCGATGGACAGGTACAAGATTGTCGGCCTTGACCTCGAGTATACCGGAGATAGGAAGAGGACGGCGCTTTTGCAGCTGTCCATGCGCAACCACTGCCTCCTATACCACGTATGTAGGGCCAAATCTGTATGGCCAGAGCTTCGCGAGTTCCTACACATGAGGGAGATCTACTTCGCCAGCGTCGACATCAAGAACGACACTCCGAAGCTAGAGCGGGATCTCCTTGTTCATGTCGTCAATCATGTCGATCTCCAACATTTGTGGACATACCCGGATGGCGGTACGGGGAAAGCCGGCATGGCTAGACTCGCTACCGACATCATCGACCGCGAGTACGTCGGCATGAAAGTCGATTTCCCGAAGCACCTGCACAAGCGATGGGAGTGGAGGCACCTGGATTACGATGCGATCAAGTATGGAGCCAGGGACGCGTATGTCTGCTACGAGATGCTCAACAGGATCTGGCGGGTGGGTGAGTGTGTTGTTTACCACTACTAGTTTCGCATTTCATTCCTAGTTTTATCTCGCCTGTATTTTATCTCGCGTGTATTTTCTAAGCATTCTGTGTGTAAGAACCAAGCTCGTATGATCCCTCTGCTATTAGCTACTTAAACTGTATGAATTACATTCCCCCTTTTGTATGCTCAACATTCATTCTTACAAATCCTGTCTATGCCATTTGCATGCGGCAGAATCCAGGACTGACATGCATAAGGTGTGATACAGTCATAAGTCATAACCAAACCCAGATTATAGCAAAGGATACAGTCATAACCAAACCCAGATTATAGTTCGACAAAGGTAATACACAACAGTTTGTAATTGCTCACATAGTGTACTTCTGAAATAACATGTTTTCATAAACACAACAAGCCCCATACAAACACAACAATCATGCACTAAAAGTCTACATCCTAGCCTGTTGGAGAAGGCAACCGATCCTAGGATGCCTTCGGTCGCTTGCCCCGGCTTGTAGATTCATCTACACTCCGGCATCTGGGGCAAACAACCTGCCTTGGTGGTGGTTCAATGATGGGATGCCTGGATCGATATTTTACAATCTGGCGGTACAGCTCATGGCTAACATACCCGTCAATTGCAGCATACTCTAGATTAGGTTCAGAAAGTGGTTTATCCTTCCAGTAATCGTGCCCTAAACGCCTCCACGAACATCTCGGCAATTTGCCCTTCATGTCAGCGTACCACGGGTCGATGAGTTCGGAGGCAAGAGCGGCCATCCCGGTCTTGCCGCCGTCTCCACGGATCCAAAGAAATTTCCTGGATGTCCACTCTGCACTCCTTTGGGATTCTAATGTTGACAGCCGGGCTTTCAAGCAGTTTAGTGTCATTCGTGATGTCAACACTAGTAAATGTTATGTGCTGGTTCACGAGAAAGTCATGAAACAGATCCCTAAGTCTACCAGATCCCGTCAGCCCCTTCTCGCAAAAAGGCTGGTATACGAGGACGTGCCCCTTCATGGAGAGTTGCACCACGGCGATCCTACGGTGATCGCAATTGTACTCGAAGTCGAGACCTACAAACCTGTTTTCTTCGAACTGCAGCCAAGTCGTGTAACTATTCAGAGTGTTCCTCACCATCTGAGGGTCGGTGGTGTAGACAACATCGATCTTCCTCCTGCCATGTACTTCGATGTCGAAGTGCGCAGTTTCTTGCATGCCATCGTTTCGGACGTCTAGAGAGTCCATGACTACAGGCAAGAGGGAAAGGATATGGATGAAGAGGGTGATGCGGTGGTGGAGGAAATGGATGAGGTTGTGGAGGAGAAAGACGATGAGGCCATGGAGGAGGAAATGAGACGGAGAAGTGAACGATTGGAACCGCCCTTACCAATATCTGGAATGGTGCACCACCATTCGTAGTAGGGTGAAGGTGGAGAAAAACGGCGGTTTTACATGTCGACGCTAGCGCTTCCTAAAATTTGTTCCGCGCCACTCGTATGCGGTGGAATCGAGGTCTGCCATACAC
Organism: Avena insularis; assembly: GCA_023614405.1. Classification (NCBI taxonomy): domain Eukaryota; kingdom Viridiplantae; phylum Streptophyta; class Magnoliopsida; order Poales; family Poaceae; genus Avena; species Avena insularis. Next base: position 22,570,844 of record CM042692.1, read on the forward strand.
GATCCAAGTCAAACGTAGGCACGTTTGCGCGTGCCGACCTTCACTCACTGACAGGCGGGCCGCACATTTCTCTCTTACGATTTATTTTTTCACTTCCTCTAGACGGTTCCGGTGCCCGCCCTCAATAATTACGCCCCCCTTCCTTGTCTTCCACGCGGACGAGAACCAGCGGCGGCGGCGGTGGTTCCTTGTAGATTCACTCCCCACTCGAACAACTGCCCCCATCCCTGATTCCATCCCCTCTCGAATCCACCCGCCTCCTTATCACAATGCCTCCATTAATCTACCGGATTCTAGACTCCATTTGCCGCTATGGGTAGAGCTTGGGGTAGCAGCAGGCTGAAGCGAAAGGCATGCGATGATGACACGGATGGCCAGGGCGACCGCCACCGCGAGGATTGGGGATGGCCGAACCTCAGCGCCACGAACGTGCACAGGATCGCCTTGGGGTTGGACATCATCTCTGCTGGCCGCCTCGCTTGCTGCATCCCTAGCTACCGCTTCATGATGCGGGACATGGACGAACAACCGTTCGGCACGCCAGGTCTTCTTTACCTCGATACCAGCAAATGGCCAAACAACCGCGATGGCCACGTAAGTTCCAGTATCTAGCTTATTCGTTCATTCATATCGTTGATTCATATGTGTTGAACTCTCATCGGAATCCTATGTTCTTTTCGTCGAACGTGTTGTGTGCACGCACGGTTTGAACAAATCGAACCATTTAAGACTATTCGGTACAGCGGAAGCTCTGCTCGTAACTGATATTCTGGTATTTTCGTATTGACACAGTCTTACTTTAGGTGATAGACGAGTTGTCAATTTCGATTTTGCAATGGAATGCCTGCTAGGTGATATTCTGTTTCCTAAAATAAAAACAAACAGATTAGACGATTTAAGGATGTTATGCCCCGAGCTATTTATGATCATCGTTAGGAGTTTGTTCTGGGGGCTCTGCTACTACTCCATATATTGAGTATCTTCGTAGTGACACAGGCACAATTTAGGAGATATCTGAGGAGACACTCATATTTAGGTGATATTTTGTGTACTTTAATCTGAAGGTCCAGTTGTCAAATTGTATTTGCAATGGAATCCATTCTAGGTGATTGTACCAACTGGCAACAAACTCTAAAGAATATTCATGCAAAACTGATGTTGCTGGATAAGTGATCCGAATCAGTAGTGGTGAATATCAAGGAAGAAGAAGAGACGGAAATGGAAGATGACCAGAACTGGGTGGGGGCAACGGCGAGTGGCTGGTCCTTTTATCACGGGATGGGAGTACTTGGACTCTAAAAAATTGCTACAGATCGGTGAGACTTTCATTGCCATCTTTGGAGGGTGTCGACATTACTACATTCAACAACGGGTGGCCGACGCCCATTTCTGAATTCGCTTATAGGTTCAACATGGCAGAACTTGATCTCCTGAAGGTACAACTCCTACATAGACCGCGGGAAGGGGCATGGAAGACCTGGGAGTATGAACTCTTAGCGGTGTTCGACAAGGCAATCACATTCATTAGATGCCCAGAAGACAAGGAATGGACAGTCTTGCGTGATGACTTCCTGCGGCCAGAGAATTATTTCGACGCCGTCTTCACCTACAGCTACTCTTTGTACAAACCGCAACGCATTTATGTGGTCACTGAACCTAGCGGCGACGTGCGTGTTTTGGAGCCGTCCATTTGGGGTGAGTCATGGTGTCATATAGCATGTAAAATCCCATTCAAAATTCTGCTTACTGACTGTAAGTAACATGCAGGTACCCACGAAGCCCCGCGCATCATTCCAGCTCCGGTCATCGAAGATGCAGTAGCAGATGCTGAACTTGGGACACGGCGCTGGTACCTGGCACCTCTCGGAGGCGACACGGAACATGATGATGAACTCATGTGGATTCATATCAGGGGAGCACTAAACGGCATTGGTGATACAATAGAACATATGGGGACACAACTTTCTTATAACCCATCGCTGCGGTGTCACGTTTTCTCGAGGTCCGCATGCCCATCGAAAGACCCAGTAGAGCAAGTCTGGAGCAGAGTCGACAATCTGAAGGGATAATCTGTGTTTCTTGGGATCAACTACCCTTTCTTTATCGGAGCCCCTGGAGCTGTTGAACCTATAATTGCTCAGGCAGCTCTGGCTCCTGATGCTGCTGCTGCTAGTGGTGTTGGTGGTGGTGGAGCTGACGAAGAACTAGCTGCTGCTGCTCCTGGTGAAGCTAACAAAATACTTGGTGATGCTGCTACTGGTGAAGCTGATGAAATACCTGCTGAGGCTGCTACTGGTGAAGCTGACGAACTACCTGCTGAGGTTGCTGTCGCAGTCTAGGAAGAACATGCTGGTGTTGTTGCTGAGGTGCCAGCACTTCCAGTGTTTATAGCAGACTGTGTGTTTTCTGCACACTCACGCGCCTATCATGTTGACACTCCAGATCCGACCTAGAGCCGAATCCACGTCGGGGGGAGGAGGCCTACAATTGGCTCATCAGTGGGGTCGTACGATTTGATGGAGAATGCCAGATGGCCAAACGCAGCATTCTGGTTCGTTCCAACGATACCACCAGCTCCAAGGACCTGCTCATACTGGTAGATCCGATGAACCATTTGTCTTTATCTTAATCCTTAGTTGCGCTTATTTGTGTAAAGACTAAGCTGTGCTTATTTGTGTAAGACTAAGTTAGGCCTAACTGCGTAATATTCAGTGAAGCCTAGCTTTTCTTTCCACGCCCATAACAACATAATTGTAGCATAGAACATACAAAGGTAATGTGCATACTAGGCATTTTTGCTCAGAATAACAACCACTTCAAGCAAATGATACATGGTGTACGCATTTGAACGCATCACTAGAATATGCCACCTAATGATGATTGATGACATGGATCTAGCTTTTCTACGCGTATTTGCATTGAATTGCTCATTGATTTGTTCACATATTTTTTGGCAATGGCTGATGAACTCCACTCTCTTGGTAACTTGCTTCGTCAGCGAGCACTTGTTGATGCAATGCAAAGTACAGAACATGGTCGTCATCGTCATTCCATTTAGGTTCTCTATGTTTCGTCATCACGGAGCTACTAATTTCAAATGAAAATCTAGTAAACAACATATGTGTACATTGTTAGAGTATGCTACGGCCACGGTACATACATGTTTTTCTACAATCACAAGAAGAAAACTTGATGCATTTTCACCTTGTTGGCGTTGTGCTGAACTGGGTAGATGCGGCTTTGGGGTTCGAAGAGGAAGGCGCCGTGGCTGGTGCGTGTGAGACCACGGCGACGGCGAGCTCAGATTCTGGAGGAGGCCAACAGGACCGAGCATGGTCAGCATGGTGACAGATCTCACCCGGGAATGAATTCCCGTCCCCGCGCTGTGCCATGGGTGCGGCCATGGTGAGGGCGAGCTCCGATTCAGGATGGGGAGGAGAACAGGGCCGAGCAGGTTCGTCCAAGTTCAAGCTCCACGCCACGACCGCGGCCACAAATTGCCGCCCCGGAGGAAGAAGAAGACGCGTAAAGGATGCATGCACCAACGCTACAAGCCTACATGCCAACCACAACGGCAGCAACATAATAGCGAAAGCTGACAGGGGGCCCAACTTGACGCCGTTAGCCAGATATTTTGTACTGAAACATAAAGTTGAATTCGTGCCGAAAAAGACCCTCTGAGTATTTGGCATGCCAACTTTGGGCAACGCAGCTGATTGTAAGCAACTTGGGTACCGCATTGCCTGGGCGACCCAACTTTCGGGCCGCAAAATGATATTCTCCCCTGGCGCGGGCTAGGACTGGCCGCGTGGCCAGGTGGTGTGGCCGGCCCCTGGCCCCTCTTCGTCCCGTATTCTGGATTCGTGTCCCCCTCGGTGAAAAACTGACTTTGGCTTTTGTCTCGTCTAATTCCGAGAATATTAATTTTCGGACTTTCCTGGAACCAAAAACAGCAGAAAACAAGCAACTGGCACTATGGCATCTTGTTAATAGGTTAGTCCATGAAAGTGTATAAAAAGTACTCCAAAGTGTGGACAAAACATAAGAAAGTAGATAAAAACCAAGGATGGAACATCAAAAGTTATGGATACGTTAGCAACGTATCAACATCCCCAAGCTTAACTCCTGTTCGTCCTCGAGTTTGTAAGTGATAAAAAGAAAGAATAATTTTTGAGGTGACATGCACCATCATAAACTTGATCAAAGTATTTGTAAAACATTGATCGCTGGGATCATAGTACGTCAATCATTACATGAAAGATAAAGTTCTAACAATAAGACATAGCAACTATGTTGCAACATGAAAAGGCACAAACAAAAGATTCATGAATAACAATGCTTTGCAAGACGTTTGTTTGTTTCACATAAAGAAAACATAGCATAGTTGCATTCATCTTGTCCCTCATATAGTAGGAAACATAAATTTATAGGACACCTTCAAAGTTCATAAGAGTGACTAGATACAAATAGTTTAAGAATAAGCAATATCAAAATTATGCATTAATCAAGAAATCTTGGGACAATGCACATAGAACTAAGAATGGCCACTATTCTCTCAAAATAGGTGCATAAAGATAGAAGGTGGAGACTCAACATAAAAGTAAAAGAAAGGCCTTCATACAAGGAAGTAGGGATTTAAGTTTCATAAAGAGCTTCCAAAAATTATGGTACTTATTAGCTTTCACCTCTCATTGCCCCTATTATAAGCATCTTGAAGTGATTAAGGTTAAAGTGAACAGACTATGGAGTATATGCTTGACAAAGTATAAGTTGGAAATCTCATGTCCCTTGAATATGAGGGCCGCTCCTCATGCTACTCAAGTTTAGTTACCGGTAAGTTCTTGTCATAGTAAGTACATGTGTATCATAGAGAACCGCCAATGGGGTACCCCTTGCCCGATGATACGGAAGAATCCCTATATTAAAATGACAAGGCAAGCAGACAATGAGCATATAAACAATCTTCTTATTTACCATGGGAAAATGGTGCTTTTTTCTCTCTTTCCTCTTTTCTCATATCTTTTTTTTTATTTTTCTCTTTTTTCTCAATATCTGACTATTTTTTTATAAGAAGAATGCTTCATACACAGCTCATTATGGTTAAGCTGCAGGTTTCCACCATTACGGCATGGATTAGACCAGCGGCCCAAGCGTTTCTCTAACACACATACATAACTCCATGGACTTACAAGCTCCCCTTTCATTTCACACCAACGACATCCATAGACAAAAGAGCATGATATCAACTAGGTACAAAGTACAAGTGCAATGTTGAAAGCGTTCCACATGACAGTATGGTTCTCCTAATCCCCAACATATAGTGCAAGCATATACAACATAGACGACACAATGGTTCAAGTTAATTAAGGGAAAGAAAAGTAAAGTGTGCCATCAAGTTCGTGAGAGCTTTAATCACTAGTTTTCTCATAACAAGTTTAATTCGGAAGGTAGATAAAAACATGAATATACTTGGAATAGCAAATGCTAATAGGTAGGTATGGTGGACTCTTTGAAATAACTTCGTTTTAGGAGTTGGATGCATGAGTGGAACTCATACTTGGTGATGGAGGATAGCAAAAGACTGGGAGAGACCAACTAAGAGAGCAATAATGGCCATAATCATGCAGAGCGACAAAACATTATTAATCAAAGCATAAAGTGATACTACAAGTCGAAAACTAAAGGATCATAAAGGCTATGGTGACTTGGGATAGTCATAACATGGTGTGAGCATGCGCCAAGTCAACCCAAATAAAGCATCAAAGGAGAATACCAAAATACTATGCTTTAATATGCTAAAACAACGCATGATTCTTCCAAGGCACATTAAGCAATCTCAATTGTTTAGAACATGTCATGCTACAGCAAATATCACTAAGCATAAATCCAAGACAATATCAAGCATGGCATCACAAAGCATAGGCCACAGTCAAAAACAAGCTCTCTTTACCACTTAAGCATGAACTTTCCTACTCTTTTTCCAATCCAAACCAAACTGTTTCAAAACCAATGCATGAAAGAGGGGGTCCAACCAATTTATTCAGCAAACTAAGAAAACCAAGCAAACGAGAACCAAAAACAAAAACGAAAAAGAATACGCTCCAAGAACAACACAACTGTGCATGAAACAATAAAAATGAAGTGTTTGGAAGAAACCTTGGATTTTTATTGATGAAGAAGGGGATGCCTTGGGCATCCCCAAGCTTTGACGCTTGTACCTCTTGAATATTTCTTGGGGTGACACGTTGTGGCATTCCCAAGCTTGAGCTTTAGTCCATTCTTCATCTCATTACATCATTCTCTCCATACACCTGAAATTTTTCCTTCATACAAAACTTCACACAATCTTTATTAGCAACATTAGTGCACTCAAGATAATAAGTATTTAGGTTCAATTTCAACACCAATATAACTTCCATTAAAACAAAATCTACTGAAGCACTTCCCTCAAAAAGCTCAATTCCCCAAAAGAACTCAAAAAGGAACCAACAAGAAGCAAATGAAAATAACGGCATAAATCTGTCAAAACAGACCAGCAGGTAAAAACCAATTTTTTTGAAGAACTTATGTTTCTCAAATCAAAAAGTGTTGAACTAACTAAAGATACATAACAACCTGGGGCAAAAGAACAAAAATTCACGCCTCAAAACGACTTACAGAGATTTTACACGAATTTTTACGGTGAAGCATAGAAATCTGTTTCGGGACAGCAACTTTCCCAACCATTACTTCTCTCTCATTAGAGGTTACTCTTGGCACAAAAAGCAAATAAAAAGGATAAGGAGCGGTTATTACTGAAGTAATAACTTCCAAGACTCATCTAAAACTTTTGGGTTATCTCCCAATAAGTACTTTTCTTTAACGCCTTTAAGTTAGACATAAGAAGCAAGAAAAAGAATCAAGTGTTCTCAAATGAAGAAGCATTAAGATTAATACCAGAAATATCTTCAACAAGGCAAGGTATCTCATCCAGATAAGTTCTAGAGGATCCTCTCTCAATGCTCTTGGGTTCACTATTTTCATCAAACGGGTTTTCAGGAACAATCCAATTAAGATTCTTTTCTATGGCTTCATGCATTGCTACAAGTTTGAAAGGTATTGGTATCTTAATTTCCTCCCCATTAGGTTCGGTTTTGTTCATCTTTTCTCGAGTACCAATAACATCTACACATGAGCCTAGCATATTAAAACATTCAATGACTTTTCTAGCTTCCTTGGCAACATCATAGAATTCCTTAAGCAAAGTTTCCAGAATAAAATCTCTCTCTTTCAGGGTCCTCAATTTCTTTAAGTTTAAGAAACATTACTTGCATTAAGGGGTTAAGGTTAACAAACCTAGCTTCCAACATGTGAACTAAAGAAGTTGTAGCAATTTCATAGTTTGGAGCAAGTTTTGCAAGGGATCTATCCTCAATATCCTCATGCTTACTAACATGATTAAATAATTCTTCAATATTATCTTTTCCAATTATAGAGCCACTACCTATTGAAAGGTCTTTCAGGGTGAATTTAGGGATCAACATGGTGAGCTAAGGAAGGGGTAACAACTATAGAAATACTTAATTTTTTTTGTGTTTTTAATAAAGAAAGCAAACTAGTAAAACTAATTTTTGTGTGTTTTTGATAAAGAAACAAGCAAACAAACCAGAAATAAACTAAGCAAACAAAGCAGAAATAAACTAAGCAAAACAAAAACAACAAAGTAAAGATATTGGTTATGAGGGACTCCCCTTGTGAAGATGTCCTTGACTCCCCGGCAACGGCGCCAAAAAAGTACTTGCTGACTCGGGTAATAACGAGCTCGTTGGGGAACCCCAAGAGGAAGGTATGATGAGCATAACAGTAAGTTTCCCTCAGTTATGAAACCAAGGTTATCGAACTAGTAGGAGCAAGGAAACACCTCCAAGGTGTTGCTAGCTGGCCATTGGCAGGGCGCACTACCGGTGCTAGCAGCAATGTGGAAACCTACACAACACAACCACCGAACTTTGTCCCCAAGTTACAGTGAGGTTGTAAATCTCACCGGTTTTGCTAAAAAAAAGGATTAAACGTATTGTGTGGAAGAAAGTAATAGTTTGCAGAAAGTAAACAGAAAGCAGTAAATAGTTGTAGATTGATGGTAAAAGAAAGGACCGGGGTCCATAGTTCACTAGTGGTGGCTCTCCTTAAGATAGATGACATGTTGGGTGAACAAATTACAGTGGGGCAATTGACAAACATCGAGAAAGCATACAAGCATATACTTATCATCTTGACTCCTTTGAGATTTGATTGGGCATTACAACATTATACATAAACCGTAATCCAACTGCATCTATGACTAATAATCCACCTTCAGGTTATCATCCGAACCCCCTCCAGTATTAAATTGCAAGAAACAGATAATTGCATTATGCATTGCATGTAAAGTAAACAATACAATTGTTCTATGAACAAAGGATTGTTATTTTCTCCCTAGTAGCAATAGCACATCTAGTACCTTAGAGATTTCTGTCACTTCCCCAGATTACTAGAGGCATGAACCCACTATCGAGCATAAATACTAACTCTTGGAGTTGCTAGCATCTACTTGGCCAAGATAGCTACTAACAACGGAAAGCATGCAAGATAACAAATAAGAAAGACATGATAGAATCAATAATCAATCTGAAATAACATCTCAATATCCATCGGATCCCTGCAAACACAACATGTAGGATTACAAATAGATGATCTTGATCATGAACGGAGCTCACAAGATCTAAACATGATAGCACAAAGGAGGAGAACCAGCCATCTAGCTACTACATGGACCCGTAGTCTAGGGATGAACTAGTCACGCATCACACTGGAGGCTTGCATGGTGATGAAGAAGGCCTCGAGGATGAATTCTCCCCTCCGACAGGGTGCCGGGAAGAGCTTTAGATCCCTCCCGATCTAGGGATGGAGATGACGGCGGCTAGAGACTCTTTCGTGGAATTTTGATCGGGTATTTAGGGTTTCTGTATCGGAGGCATCTTATAGGAGAAAGGGGAGGCTGACAGGGTGCCCTAGGTGGCCAGACCACCCCCTGGCACGGGCCAGGCCTGGCCATGCGGCCAGGTGGTGTGGCTGGCCCCTGGACCCTCTTCGTCTCGTATTCTAGCTCCGTGTCCCCCTTGGTGAAAAACTGACTATGGCTTTTGTCCCGTCCAATTCCGAGAATATTCATTTTCTGACTTTCTTGGAACCAAAAACAGCCGAAAACAGGCAACTGGCATTGTGGCATCTTGTTAATAGGTTAGTCCAAGAAAGTGTATAAAAAGTACTCCAAAGTGTGGACAAAACATAAGAAAGTAGATAAAAACCAAGCATGGAACATCAAAAATTATGGATACGTTAGCAACATATCAGCCAGGCGTGAGGCGGACCGGAGTGATGGCGAGATGGGTGATGGAGCATGTTGGGGTCGGGGAAGAAGCGGGTGATGCAGGCGATTGCGAGTGCCCGGGCTCGATTCCTTCGGCGAGGAGGTTCATCATGGCGAGGCGAACCTTCTAGCAAGATCAACGGGGCTCAGAGTGGCCAGGAACAAGCTCTAGCTCGAGTTCATGGCGGGCTAGGGTTTGGTGGAGAGGGAAATCGAGAGGGGGAGGCGCTGGAGCGATCAGGAATGGTTGAGGGAAAGAGAGACGTGCGCTCTAGGGTCTTATCCTCCTCTAGGGGCAGCTGGGCGCATCATAGCGGCGGGCGACGATCGACGGCGGCGCGGCAGACATGCAGCTGCTCGCCGTCGTTGTCGAATACGACGAACAGGGGCGCCCAAAAGTATGCGGGCCTGGGCTTAGGTGGGCCGCGAGCTGCTGCGCATGAGCGGTAGGTAGGCGTGAGGATAGCTAGGCCAGCCTGGTTTACTAGTTTGGCTCTGTTTTTTTAACACCAGCCTTTTCCTTTTCTATTCCTAGTTTTCTGTTTGTATTTTCAATTACAAAACTGTTTTAGGTCATTCAAAAATACCATAGATTTATGAAATTATAGAAAATTTTGCAGGGGCCCTTTTATTCAAATTGGGCTCCACACTTTTGTGATTTTCAAACATTTTCAAAACCACTTGAGAGGGTTTTTAAGAGAGAGAGGAAACTAGGGTTTTAGGGTTTTGCATTATTTCTTTTGCATGCAATTTAAAATATGATGCTCATGAATGCACAAACGAACCCTAATTAAGATTAACTAAAACTGGGGTGTTACAGCTTGTTTAAGTGGGAGTTCTCGTAATTTAGTTTAACTACATATGAACTCGTATTATGAACATAAGATTAATGACTTTGCAAATACCATTTTAGATGTGTCACCCTACCTTCAACCTAGGCCATTTCCTTGAGAAAGAAAAGCTTAAAACTAATGGGTCCAACTTCACTGCCTGGTCCCATAGTTTGAGGATTCTCCTTCTTCCCCAAAAGCTCTCCTACATACTAAAAGATGAACTAGGTAACCCACCCACTAACTCTGCCTCCCAAGATGATAAAAATGTTTATGAGATGAAGGCGGATGATAATGCCTGTATCCAGAGTGGCATTCTTTACGCCAAGGAGGCTGACCTATGATGACCCACAAGTATAGGGGGTGTATCGCAGTATTTTCGAGGGAAGTGAAACCCAATTTATTGATTCGACACAAGGGGAGCCAAAAAATATTTATAAGACTTAACAACTCAGTTGTCAATTCAGCTGCACCTAGAAACAATCTTGCTCACAACAGTTTATCAGTAGCAACAGTTTTGTAGTAGGAATAGTAAAGTAATAGCAGTAGTAAAGCAAAAACAATAGTAACAAAAGCAGTAAACAGTGGGATTCAAGTGCGGTAGGCATAGTGATGGATGGACGGGCGTTGCATGGACAAGACAATTCACATAGCAATCAGAACATAGGGCAATTGCAGATAAATAAGATAAAGCATCCAAGTACTAGACAATCCTAGGCATGTGTTCCATATATAGTCATACGTGCTCGCAATGAGAACTTGCACAACATCTTTTGTCCTGCCAGCCCGTTTGCAGGGTGCCTCTAGGGAACTACTGGCAATTAAGGTGCTCCTTTTAATAGAGCACCGGAGCAAAGCATTAACACTTCGTGAACACATGTGATCCTCACATCAAAGCCATTCCCTTCCGGTTATCCCGGTTTCTATCACTTCGGGGCCATAGGTTCCGGACAACAACGTGTGTATACAACTTGTAGATAAGACTAGAAACAATACTATCATAATGAATCAATAACATGTTCAGATCTGAAATCATGGCACTCGGGCCCTAGTGACAAGCATTAAGCACAACAAGTCCCAACAAAGTCATAAAGCACTAATAAAAGATACTAGGCACCATGCCCTAACAATCTGATGCCATTACATGAACGATCTCATCCAATCCCTACCATCCCCATAGCCTACAACGGGGGATTACTCACTCATAGATGGGGGAAACATGGATGGTCGATGGAGAAGCCATGGTGATGATGATGGCGATGATCTCCTCCAATTCCCCGTCTCGGCAGGGTGCCAGAACGGAGTTTCTGGTGCTGTTTCGTGGAATCTGGTGGTGGCAGCGGAGCGGAACTCCTTCTGGAAAAACGTCAAACCCCCTGAAGTTTTTAGATCAGAAGGCTTCTTATAGGCGAAGAGGGAGACCGAGGGGGTGCCTGGGGCCACCACACCATGCCCTGGCGCGGGCAGGCCCAGCCCGCACCTAGGGGGGTGTGGCCAGCCCCTGGCCCTCCTCCGTCTCGTATTCTGGCTCCTGGAGTCTTCTGGAAAAATAGGCACTTTGGCTTTTGTCCCGTCCAATTCCGAGAATATTCATTTTCTAACTTTCCTAGAACCAAAAATCACAGAAAACAGACAGCTAGCACTGTGGCTCTTGTTAATAGGTTAGTCCAAGAAATCATATGAAAAGTACTCCAAAGTGTGGACAAAACACAAGAAAGTGGATAGAACCAAGCATGGAGCATCTAAAATTATAGATACATTTGCAATGTATCAACCTACAAAATCTCTTTGATAATATGAGTTCTTATGAAATAATCACTGATCTCAAGACTGTCTTTGCGCCCTAGGCCAGGTCTAAGAGGTATGAGGTTTTGAACCTATTCTTCCCAGCCAAGATGGATGTGAACGTGATATGCTCTAGAGGCTAATAATAAAGTTGTTTTTATTGATATATCTCATATGTTCATAATAGTTTTGTACCATGCAATAAAAATATTAAGTGGAAACATTAATACATGTGTGATATATAAACAAACCATGTCCCTAGTATCCTCTAGAAAACTAGCTCATTCGGCAGCCGATGATCGAGGTTTCCCGATCATGGACTTTCCCACATCAACTGACAATAAGGTCACTCATTAGATGAATGATGGACACACACTCAACTGAAGTATTGCAATGTTATCCAATCACAAATTTCAGCATTGCAATATCTATGAAAGCGTAGTAACTCAGTCGTTAGACCGTGAGATCATGTTTAATCACTATCTCCCGTGGCTGCTTTGTTCACATCAACCATCACAACGGCAAGGATTTTAGAAAAACAAATACGAAATTTTCCAAAAATATAACCCAGCTAAAACCATGTATGAAATAGTAATTTCAGTTGGTGATTTCCAGGGGCGGAGCTAGGATTTGACATTGAGGGGGGCGAAGGTATTGATGATCATACATAAGAATTTTTTCTCGTGAAGGCTACAGCTATATGTCATTTTGTGTTGGAAGAACTGTTTGGACAAAAACCATAACAATATATCAAAGTCTGATATTAATATGTATCACTAAATCTTGGACAACACAAAACAGAAGATAAGTTTATATTGGATCAACCTTGTCTCTACGAGTATAATTCCATTGCAGGTGACCGTCCTAGTATTTTTCTACAATATAGAAATTATTATGCAATAAGTCGTCACTGTCACTGAGAAAACATCAAACAAAAGACACATTTTTCTATAAATTAATCAATTAGACTACATGTTATGGAATCTATCAATAAAAAGCTAATGACCTGTTACCTTCAATATGAGTGAGGAAGATTGGTTCGTATACTCGATGGCACAACACGCCTACCGCCGGCATTGCGGCATGATTAACAAAAGTAGAAACCGACAACAACAGGGCTGGCTAGCACGGCGCCGCGGCCGCGGCATCATGTGGCATTTGGTGACTGAGTAAGAGTGAGCGATGGCGGCAAGCATCCAGTAAGTTGATCATATGATGCTACCTACTAGGTCTAGTTACACAAACGAAGAATGTGGGGACAGGTTAATACGATTGACTAATACATAGAAACCATGGACTCACTACAAGAATCTGGACGATCTATGACGATCTGATATCGTCGTGGATGAGGGCAAAAACGTCATAGATGGCCATCCACGACGAATTCTGCAACGAAAGAAATAGGTCACGGACCTCACGTCATAATTCAATCCGTGACATTTTTTCTGTCTGAAAACGTCACGACCCATCTTTGACGTTCCTCCAATTTCGTCATGGAAAACTGGACCAGCCTGGCCCAGGCCCGGTCTGTCATGACGTTTTTATTTCATCATGAACGATGCCACGTGGCGGATAGCACCGCGAACTGCCATCAGCGATGTTTGCTGACGTCATTGTTCGCTGTCTACGACGTCATCTACTTCCTGACATTTTTTCTGTCACGACCTGATTCCGCTAGCACCGTTTGCTGACGTCATCCTTTCATTTTCTTATGTCATCCTTCCCATTTCGTCAGACTGGCGGAGACGATTTCGTTTTTGTCACGACAATAAGCTGGCCCGCTTACGCGTGGACGATCATTAGGGCGACACGTGGACCAATAGGAAGGAAACACGTGCTCCATCTGTAGCGCGAATCATGTTCCAATGAGAGTTGGATGCGTATCTTCAACGCATGAAAAACTCAATTCGTCAGGGCAGAAGAGATGATGTTCCTGTTTCGTCGAGGATGTTGACGAGTGAAAGTGCGCCACATAGGCGTCTATCGGTGATGGAAATATTTTCGTTAACTAAACAAGCATGATGTTTTCATTTACGTCGGAGAAGAGTGTTGGCAACTTTGCTAGATTGCACCGTCCAGATCAAAATGACAGAAATTGCAGGGCACATGTTTTAGGGGACATAAATAGGTTCGCACATAAGTTTCCAACATAATAAAGAAAAGAGCCTAACAAGCTTTGAGTCACACCACCATATCACTTACGCAATGTAGCTAAGAATTGCTGATGTGATGCATTTATAAGGTCTGCGAAGTTCACAAGTGCTTTCCGTGCTTCATTCTTTGCTTCTATCTCCTTCATCAATGCTTTAATGTGTCTGCTCAATGCCTCATTTGCTGCTCTCTCAGCCAAAAGTTGTGCTTCAAGAAGAGAGCTGGTTGTTCTTAAATCATGGATGCTTTCATCAGTGGAAGCAAGGGGTTGATCCTCAATGCCATCTTCTGCAGTAGATGGCGCCACCGTGCTTCCAATGGGTGCCTGGAAGTTATAGAAGCAAATGTTAGAAAAGTAGCAAGCAAATTCCAAGCACGTCTTCATGGACAAATAGGGTATTGAATTATACGAAGATGACAAAGATGGACCTGGTATAGCTTCTTCCACACTTCCTACGCTTCCTTCAGGGCTTCTGCCTTGCCATATGGTCTCTCCGTCTGCAACCCCACAATGGCACGGCGCAGTATTGCATTCCCTGCTCTTTGAGCCCTGAGTTGCGCTTCAAGGAGAATCTTGGCTGGTCTTGAAGAATGGATGTTGATGTCCTTCGATAGCGCAGAGTGCATCGTGTTGGTGGAAGGAGGTTGTTCAGCCTCAGTGATATCTTCTATACCATTAGGTGCCATCTTGCTTTCCTTGGTTGCCTATTGAGTTTTAGGAATAGAATCAAACATTAGAAAAATATCCAGCAAATTACAAATGATCATACTCATTTCAGGGACAATTATGGCATTGAAATTTTGGAAGATGAAAAGTATTCTAGAGGGCTTACTGTTGCTTTTTTCACACTGTGATTGGAGAAGCCCCGGCTGTCATAGAAAAACAAGTCACTATGATAAGGTTGTCTATTTCTTGTTTGCCTGTTTATTAGACAACGGGCCTACACAAAGAGAGAGCATAGAGTATAAGAGTCAGTCCTGGTTAAACACAAATTGGGGGAAGTTGAGTAGACAAGACTTGACCTGGTTCCTGGGGTCAGTCCAAGAATCAACAAGCTAGCACCACTCTGCATTGTTCATGTGTTCAAGAGGAGAAATCCTTGTTACTTCATTCAATGGGAGGGGGTCAAAAAAACAGCTTCTTCAGGAGATGCCTTTGAATTTTTGCATGCCTCATTAACTGCTGGTTGCAAGCAACCTACACATCTGGGTGTGATGCATCCATGACAAACTTTTGCTAAAATAAAACATCGTGCATCGGCCTATGCTTGAACAGTAATGAGAAGAAAAGGGCATTTGATTCATAGAACATACGAAAACTCTGTCATAGAACTCTGATCTGACATCCGGCCTCTCCTTGTACTCTTTCCAGCGGGGAAAGATAGGCATACCAGTCCTGACTTTTTTGCACACTCAGTGGCGAACTTGGAAGCAATAGTTCTTCCTAGAGGAATGGCAAATGGAAGCTTTCATCCGTTGTACACATTCTCTTGCTGCTTCCCCATGTTTTTTCCCTCAAGACAATTTGAGGATCATCATGTTTAATAGTATCTTCAGAAGGATGATGGCCAAAATCATCTACAAACATATAATGTGGAGTTAGTGTTCTACCATATAATAAGTGCCATTCAAACAATATAATGTGCTTTCCTTGGGGAGTTGGTTGCTTGCTTGGGGCAGCTGTCTGCTCGTCTTGGACTGCTGTCTTCCTGCCATGGAGTGCTGCCATCTTGATTTGGGATGCTACCTTCTCTCCTCGAGCATCAGGATCTGCAAGACTCTGAGTTTCTTGCGAAGAGGTCGCAACACTTGGCGGTCTTGGTGGGTGTCGTGGAGAACTTGGAGGTGAAAGTACTTCTAGCGGATTCCCCTTCGACCTGGTATGTCTCGTACGTTCTGTCGAGGCAGCCATGCTAAACGAGACGCGCTTCCGAGAAGCTGATCCACCACCAGCAGCCATCCTTGTCATGATGACATGTTTCTTCTTATATTTCCTCTTCTTAGTCTACACAATTCAAAGGTAGTTAATTCGGGATAATAAAAAAGCACAACATATATGGAAAATTAAGTAACCAAATAATTACACAAAAGATGAGTATGCAAGTAAGGGGACTACGTCTAGCTCATTGATGTCTACGCACTTCTATTCTTGTAGACAGTTGTTGGGCCTCCAAGTGCAGAGGTTTGTAGAACGGCAGCAAGTTTTCCCTTAAGTGGATCACCCAAGGTTTATCGAACACACGGAGTTAGTGGTCAAAGGTATCCCCTCTCAAGCAACCCTGCAATCAAGATACAAGAAGTCGCTTGTGTCCCCAACACACCCAATACACTTGTCAGGTGTATAGATGCACTAGTTCGGCGAAGAGATAGTGAAATACAAGTGGTATGGATAATTATAAGTGGTAACGGTGCCAAAAAATAGCTTGATGGCATGGAAAAGACTAAAGGCAAACTGAAATAAAGAAGGAAGCAAGCAAACATGTAACAGATCTAATTGCAAATGGTGTTTCAATGCTTAGAAACAAGGCCTAGGGATCATACTTTCACTAGTGAACGCTCTCATATAAATATCTTCTCTTTATGATACTACTCTTAACTACTCTCCGGTTGGACACTCTAATCCATGGTAAGGCTATAACAGCACACCTCAAACTAAGCCTTTCCCATCTAGAAAACCCCACACTGTCACCTTGAGTACTAGATGGTTCCAACAAACACCACAATTTCATAAAGACATCCAACTCCAAATATAACTCGTAACAAGTATTTGAAATCTCTAACCTAAGTGCCACCATGGTATGCACGCTATCACTTTCACACACATGGGTAGAGCAGAGATCTATTAAAGCACTTGAGTAGCAAGGTAGATCTACTTGATTACAAAGCTCATGATCACAAAATGATCATGCATAGAGAGAGATGAACACATAGATACTGGTAGAACCCTTAGCCTCGAGAGAGAACTACTCCCTCGTCATCATGGGAATAAGCAACAGTGATGGAGATGGTGGTGGAGATCGATGTAGATGGCTCCGGGGGCACTTCCCCGTCCTGGCAGGGTGACGGAACATAGACTTTCTGTCCCCGAATCTCCTTTTCGGTGGTGTCGGCGCTGTGGAACTTTTCGTGGCTGGAGGCTTGATGATTTAGGGTTTTCGCATCGGGCGGCTTCTTATAGGCAAAGAGGCAAGGTCGGTGGGCGGCCATGGGGCCCACACCACCTAGTGGCACGGCCTGGGCTAGCCCGCGCCACCACATGGTGTGGCCACCCTGTGGCCCCTCTCCGCCTCGTCTTATGGCTCCTTGAGTGTTCCGGTAAAATATCGACTTTAGATTTTGTCCGGTCCAATTCCGAGAATATTGATTTTCTGACTTCCTGGAACCAAAAACAGCAGAAAACAGGCAACTGGCACTGTGGCATCTTGTTAATAGGTTAGTCCAATAAATCATATGAAAAGTACTCCAAAGTTGGAACAAAACACAAGAAAGTAGATAAAACCAAGCATGGAACATCAAAAATTATGGATACGCTAGCAACGTATCAACATCCCCAAGCTTAACTCCTGCTCGTCCTCGAGTTTGTAAGTGATAAAAAGAAAGAATAATTTTTGAGGTGACATGCACCATCATAAACTTGATCAAAGTATTTTTAAAACATTCAAAGCTAGGATCATAGTACTTCAATCATAACATGAAAGATAAAGTTCTAACAATAAGACAAAGCAACTATGTTGCAACATAAAAAGGCACAAACAAAAGATTCATGAATAACAATGCTTTGCAAGACGTTTGTTTGTTTCACATAAAGAAAACATAGCATAGTGGCATTTAGCTTGTCCCTCATAGAGTAGCAAACATAAATGCATAGGACACCTTCAAAGTTCATAAGAGTGACTAGATACAAATAGTTTAAAACAAGCAATATCACGGTATGCATCAATCAACTAGTCTTGGGACAATGCACATAGAACTAAGAATGGCCACTATGCTCTCAAAGTAGGTGCATAAAGGTAGAAGGTGGAGACTCAATATATAAGTGGAAGAAAGGCCTTCATAGAAGGAAGCAGAGATTCAACTTTCATAAAGAGCTTCCAAAAATTATGGTACTTATAGCTTTCAGCTCTCATTGCCCCTATCATAAGCATATTGAAGTGATTAAGGTTAAAGTGAACAAACTATGGTGTACATGCTTGACGAAGTATAAGTTAGAAATCTCATGTCCCTTGTATACGAGGGTCGCTCCTCATGCTACTCAAGTTTAGTCACCGGTAAGTTCTTGTCATCGTAAGTACATGTGTATCATAGAGAACCGCCAACGGGTACCTTGCCCGATGATACGGAAGAATCCCCATATCAAAATGACAAGGCAAGCAGACAACGAGCATCTCAGCAATCTTCTTATTTACCATGGGAATATGGTGCTTTTTTCTCTCTTTCCTCTTTTCATAATCTCTTTTTTTCTTTTTCTCTTTTATCTCAATATAGGACTCTTTTTTTATAAGAAGAATGCTTCATAGACAGCTCATTATGGTTACGATGCAGGTTTCAACCATGGCAGCATGGATTAGACCAGCGGCCCAGGCGTTTCTCTAACACATATACATAACTCCATGGACTTAGAAGCTCCCTTTCATTTCACACCGACGACATCCATAGACAAAAGAGCATGATATCAACTAGGTACAAAGTACCAGTGCAATGTTGAAAGCGTTCCCCATGACAGCATGGTTCTGCTAATCCCCAACAAATAAGTGCAAGCATATACAACATAGACGACACAATAGTTCAAGTTTATTAAGGGCAAGAAAAGTAAAGTATGCCATCAAGTTCGTGAGAGCTTTAATCACTAGTTTTCTCATAACAAGTTTAATTCAGAAGGTAGATAAAAACATGAATATACTTGGAATAGCAAATGCTAATAGGTAGATATGGTGGACTCTTTGGAATAACTTGGTTTTAGGAGCTGGATGCATGAGTGGAACTCATACTTGGTTGTGGAGGCTAGCAAAAGAATGGGAGCGACGAACTAGGAGAGCAATAATGGCCATAATCATGCAGAGCGACAAAACATCATTGATCAAAGCATAAAGTGATACTACAAGTTGAAAATTAAAGGATCATAAAGGCTATGGTGACTTTGGATAGTCATAACATGGTGTGAGCATGCGCCAAGTCAACCCAAATAAAGCATCAAAGGAGAATACCACTATACTATGCTTTAATATGCTAAAACAACGCATGATTCATCCAAGGTACATTAAGAAATCTCAATTGTTTATAACAAGTCATGCTACAGCAAAGAATACTAAGCCTAAAGACAAAAAAATATCAAGCATGGCATGACAAAGCATAGACCACAATCAAAAACAAACTCTCTTTACCACTTAAGCATGAACTTTCCTACTCTTTTCCAATCCAAACCAAACTATTTGAAAACCAAATGCATGAAAGAGGGTGTCCAACCATTTTATTTAGCAAACTAAGCAAATAAAGCAAACGAAAAACCAAAACAAAAATGAAAAATAAGACACTCTAAGAACAACACAACTGTGCATGCAACAATGAAAATGAAGCGTTTGGAAGAAACCTGGGATTTTTATTGATGGAGAAGGGGATGCCTTGGGAATCCCCAAGATTTGACGCTTGTACCTCTTTATATTTCTTGGGGTGACAGGCGTGGCATCCCCAAGCTTGAGCTTTAGTCCATCCTTCATCTCATTACTCATTCCTTCCATACACCTGAAAATTTTCCTTCATACAAAACTTTACACAATCTTTATTAGCAACATTAGTGCACTTAAGATAATAGGTCTTTAGGTTCAGTTTCAATACCAATAAAACTTCCATTAAAACACAAGCTACCGTATCACTTCCCTCAAAAGCTCAATTCCCCAAAAGAACTCAAAAAGGAACCAATAAGAAGCGAATGCAAATAATGGCAGAAATCTGTCAAAACAGGCCAGCAGGTAAAGACGAATTTTTTAGAAGACCTTATGTTGCTCAAATAGAAAAGTGTTGAACTAACTAAAGTTAGATAAAAACCTGGGGCAGAAGCCCAAAAATTCACGCATCAAAAGGACGTACAGAGATTTTACACGAATTTTTACGGCAAAGCACAAAAATCTGTTTCGGGACAGCAACTTTCCCAATCATTACTTCTCTCTCATTAGAGGTTACTCTTGGCACAAAAAGCAAATAAAAAGGATAAGGAGCGGTTATTACTGAAGTAATAACTTCCAAGACTCATCTAAAACTTTTGGGTTATCCCCCAATAAGTACTTTAATTGAATGCCTTTAAGTTAGGCATGATAGTTTGAGAAGATGCTCACATAGGAAATATGAATTGAAGTAAAAGAGAGCATCAAGAAGCAAATTCAAAGAACATTTAAGTCTAACCCACTTCCTATGAATAGGAATCTTGTAAAGAAACAAGTCATCAAATCACAAAGCAACAAGCATAGTAAGGCAAAACAAGTGCAACTTCAAGACTTTCAACATAAAGAGGGGAAACTTAATATTGTTGAGATACATAAAACCATGTTTCCCTCTCTCATAATAACTTTCCGTAGCATCATGAATAAAATTAACAATATAACTATCACATAAAACATTCTTATCATGAGCCACATGCATATAATAATTATTACTCTCCACATAAGCATAGTCATTCTTATTAATTGTAGTGGGAGAAAATTCAACAAAATAGCTATCATTATTTTTCTCATCACCATAATCATCAAATATAGGAGGCATATTGTAATCATAATTAATCTTCTCCTCAATAGTAGGTGGACTGAAAATATCATATTCATCATTGTAATCATCATATATTGGAGGTATAGTATCATCAAAGTAAATTTTCTCCTCCGTGTTTGGGAGACTAAAAAGATCATTTTCATAAAAACTAGCTTCCCCAAGCTTAGACTTTTCCATAGCATTAGCAATAATGGTGTCTAAAGAATTCATACTAACAACATTTCTATTAACATGCAAATAAAGTTCCATAGGTTTTTTAATTTTCGCTTCAAATACTTCATGTCCTAACTCAAGATAAATACTATAAAGCTCTCTAAATTTGTTGTTGTTTTCCATTAAGCCTAACTAGTGAAAATAAGAAACAAAAAGACAAAATTGCAGAATCTAAAGGACATAACTTCGAGCACTCACACCGAAGGATGTGAGTACCTTTTACCTTACCTCCCCGGCAACGGCGCCAGAAAATAGGTGTTTGCCGTGGGAGGTTCTTCTTCTTTAATCCTCCGGTGTGAATACCTTTTACCGTACCTCCCCGGCAACGGCGCCAAAAAATAGCTTGATGTCTACGCACTTCTATTCGTGTAGACAGTTGTTGGGCCTCCAAGTGCAGAGGTTTGTAGAACAGCAGCAAGTTTTCCCTTAGGTGGATCACCCAAGGTTTATCGAACTCAAGGAGGAAGTGGTCAAAGGTATCCCCTCTCAAGCAACCCTGCAATCAAGATACAAGAAGTCTCTTGTGTCCCCAACACACCCAATACACTTGTTCGGCGAAGAGATAGTGAAATACAAGTGGTATGTATAATTATAAGTGGTAACGGTGCCAGAAAATAGCTTGATGGCGTGGAAAATACTAAAGGAAAACTGAAATAAGGAAGCAAGCAAACATGTAACAGATCTAATTGCAAACGGCGTTTCAATGCTTAGAAACAAGGCCTAGGGATCATACTTTCACTAGTGAACACCCTCATATAAATATCTTCTCTTTATGATACCACTCTTAACTACTCTCCGGTTGGACACTCTAATCCATGGTAGGGCTATAATAGCACACCTCAAAGTAAGCCTTTCCCATCTAGAAAACCCCACACTGTCACCTTGAGTACTAGATGGTTCCAACAAACACCACAATTTCATAAAGACATCCAACTCCAAATATAACTCGTAACAAGTATTTGAAATATCTAGCCTAAGTGCCACCATGGTATGCACGCTATCACTTTCACACACATGGGGAGAGCAGAGATCTATTAAAGCACTTGAGTAGCAAGGTAGATCTACTTGATTACAAAGCTCATGATCACAATATGATCATGCATAGAGAGAGATGAACACATAGCTACCGGTAGAACCCTTAGCCTCGAGAGAGAACTACTCCCTCGTCATCATGGCAATAAGCAACAGTGATGGAGATGGTGGTGGAGATCGATGTAGATGGGTCCGGGAGCACTTCCCCGTCCCGGCAGGGTGCCGGAACATAGACTTTCTGTCCCCGAATCTCCTTTTCGGTGGTGTCGGCACTGCGGAACTTTTCGTGGCTGGAGGCTTGATGATTTAGGGTTTTCGCATTGGGAGGCTTCTTATAGGCGAAGAGGCAAGGTCGGTGGGCAACCAGGGGGCCCACACCACCTGGTGGCGCGGCCAGGGCTAGCCCGCGCCACCGCATGGTGTGGCCACCCTGTGGCCCCTCTCCATCTCGTCTTCTGGCTCCTTGAGTCTTCCGGTAAAATATCGACTTTGGCTTTTGTCCGGTCCAATTCCGAGAATATTGATTTTCTGACTTCCTGGAACCAAAAACAGCAGAAAATAGGCAATTGGCACTGTGGCATCTTGTTAATAGGTTAGTCCAAGAAATCATATGAAAAGTACTCCAAAGTTGGAACAAAACACAATAAAGTAGATAAAACCAAGCATGGAACATCAAAAATTATAGATACATTTGCAATGTATCACTCATCCTCCCCCTCCTCTTCAGGATAATAGTCAGATCTAGAGCCTTCATCCTTTCTCTTTTTAGGGGAGAATTCAGTGGGAGATTCATAAACAAGACGCCTAAAACCCATTTTTTGCATCCGCGCATTGTTTCTCGTGATGTTTTCCATCCGTCTTTCTTCCACGGGATGCAATTGTGGTTCTATCATCAATAAACAACTCTTTAGTAAGCTACAAAAATATAACATGTGTCCTATTGTATTGATTGTTCTATACTAATCATAATGTCCAACTGTCCACTATGAGGAACTTCTACTCTGAATATCATATCACAAGACTAATGATGAAGCAGCCAAAGCAAAGCAAGAGACAAGACGATGAACAAGCTGGACAATTCACCAATTGGTTGCAGTAATAAGCAGAGTGGGACAATAAAACATAAGCAGGATAAGCAGCAATAGTGCAATTAAACAGGAAACATAACCTACTGTACTGATTGTTCTATAGAACTCATCATGTGACAGCTCACTATGATCAATTTCTACTATGATCATAAGGCATATGATGAAGTAGCTAAACTAATGCAAAAAGGCAAGATGATGCAACCTTTATCACACGCAAACAGATCATAAGCCAAAATAGTATAGACATAGTTAAATAGGATAATCACAATAAAACATAAGCAGGATAAGCAACTATCCTACAAATAAGCAAAATATAACTTATAGTGCTGATTGTTCTATAGTAATCATCATGTAATAGAGTCCACTATGAGAAATTTATACTCTTATCGAAACACATAGGATGAAGCAGCCAAACCAATGGAACAACCAAGATAATGCAATCTTTATCTGTATGTAAACTGATCATAGGTCGAATACTCTGAATCTCACTTGTCAATTGGTTGGCTGGTTGCACTAATAAGCAGGGAAGGACAATTAAACATCAGAAGGATAAGCATCTTTCATGCAATTAAAATAGGCAATTAAAACAGGTCATGACATATGATGTTGATTATTCAATAGTAAACATCATGTAAAACAGACTACTATGAACAATTTATACTCTGCTCATTAGACATGTCATGAAGCAGTCAAACTCATGCAACAAACATGATAATGCAACCCTGATCACAAGACTTGTAAAATCACAAGCAATTTCATAGGCAGAACAAATAAGAGAGAATAACTGCAACAAAAAAGGTAAATTGGTGGCATGAACAGGATAATGAACAGCATTTCTCAGGCAAAGTAAAAAAACATGAGAATCGAGGATGAGCGTGTTTCCTTGCCTATAGGCTGTAGGGCCTTTTTGATACCGTGTTTCTTGTGTGACCTGGGGAACGTGGCATCGATATGGACGGCAAGGTAGCAGACCTCGTCGACGAGGTGGGCGATGAGGTGGACGGGCCTTGTCAGTGTGGTGATGGGCCTTGTCAGCGAGCTGGACGGTGAGCTAGACGGGGAGATGGACGGCGAGCTGGCCGACTTTGCGGGTGAAGTGTACAACAAGGTGGTAGAAAAGGTCAGCTGGCTATTGGCGAGGTGGACGATCGGCGAGGTTGACGGACGTGGTGGAAAACCGGGACGGTGAGGAGGGGCTAGGGTTTGTGCTAGGGTGACGGAGAGGTTACTACTAGAAGAACGGATGGAGACGAGGGTATTAAATGCAAATGGCGGACGGATGGACATCACCAAGGGGAAAGGGGGAGGATGGCTGGGAGGATGGCGGGAAAGGCGAGGGGAAAAGGGGGAGGATGGCGGCACCGAGGGCGGTGGGGAAATTTGGATCTGTCTCATTTTGGCGAGGGGATAAAAAGGGTTTGGAATAGATTACGTAAATGACCTTTGCAGGAATGCTTGGGTGGCGTTGTGCGGGTGGGCTCAAATGTAATTGTAGCTCGAGAAATTTTCATTTGCGTAGAAACTCTCCCGCGCTAGTGCCAAATTTCGCTTGGGCGGGAGGATCTGACCTGGAAATTTGGGGTTGGTTTCCTAGCCGTTGGATGCACGATGGAGGGTCCAAAAATATTAACCATATTTTAGAAAGTCTTCACTAAAAAGAGCCTTGGTGAAGAAAACTATAAATTATTAACGAATAAATCTTGAAAAAAGCAATAATGTAGACTACTAGTTTGTATTCTAGCTTGTATAATGATCTCAAGAGAGTTAAGTATTTTGGATAATATATTCAAATTTATAGATAAGATTCAAAATGTGGTTTATTTTGAACAATGGATTTCTCCAGATTAGGGCGGTCATGTGTACATGTAGCTCGCTAGAGATATATCATTGTGGTTTTGGAAAAGAACAGTGTATGCAATGTGGTCATGTGGGATCAATGGCTCAGGTGGATATATATCAGTGTGTGCTAGGAAAAGAACACACACATCAATCATGCAATATCTCTAGGGGATATATCATGTGTCAAATTAAACCATGCATGGTCATACAGACCAAAACACATAGAAATTAAAGCAACATATTGCATGTTGCACCATTGTGATAGAAGTTGCATCACAGAATCCACTAGTGTGTGGTAGATATACCAATTAACAATGTGGTTTTGGAAAAGAGAACACATGCAATGTGGTCATGTATGTGGATCAATGACATCTAGCTACTAGTAGTAGTGTGGATATCAATGTGATTTAGGAAAAAGAACACATATATATGCAATAATGACTCTAGAGGTCATGTGAACAACCACATGTATGGTCACAAAGACCAATATAGGAAAAGCACAACTGCTTCCACACACATTGCATGCATGTTGCGCCAGTGTGACATAAGTTGCATCATCCAGAGTTATATATGTGTGGTCATCATGTAGATATATGTCAAAATGTGGTATATTGTTGGAAAAGAACACACATGCATGCAATGTGGTCATCTCATGCGGATCTATCAACAATAATGCAATATATGCATGGAAAAGAACACACATGCATGCAATATGACTCTAGGAGAGATCCATATATGGTCATAGAGACTAAAAACACATAGATTAAATAAAGAAGAGCTTCCACACATTGCATGCATGCAGTGTGACAAAATTATTATTAGTTGTGCATCATCACATAATCCACTTGAGTAGTATATGCATTGTGTGGGCATTCATATGTGTAGAGATATCATTGTGGTAAGTTTTGGAAGAACAATGTACATACATGCAAATGTGGTCACAGATCATCATGGATGTGGATCTATCAATGACTCTGGTGACCATATCAATGTGGGTTAGGAAAAAGAACACATCCATGCAACATGACCCCCTATAGGAGATAGATATATATATTCCATATTGGTCATAGAGACCAAACAACACATAGGAATTAAATAAAGGAGCTTCCACATTGCATGCATGCATGCATGGACTAGTGTGACAGAATTTGTGCATCATCACATAATCCTTGAGTATATGCATGTCTGGTCATGCATATATATGTAGAGATATATATATCATCAACTTGTGTTGTTTTGGAAAAGAACAATGTACATATATATGCAATGTGTGGTCAAGTGATGGGATCAGTGGCTCTAGTGGATATATATATATATATCAGTGTGAACTGGTTTATGAAAAGAACACACATCATGCAATGTCTCTAGGGGAGGATCCATGTGTATTAAACCATGTATGCTCACATGCATATAGACCAAAACACATTAGAAAGCAACATATTGCATGTTGCACCAGTGTGAGAAAAGTTGCATCACAGAATCCACTAGTGTGTGGTAGATATACAATGTGGTTTTGGAAAAGAGAACACATGCAATGTGGTCATGTATGTGGATCAATGACATCTAGCTACTAGTAGTAGTGTCGATATCAATGTTGTTTAGGAAAAAGAACACATATATATGCAATAATGACTCTAGGGGTCATGTGTACAGCCACCTGTATGGTCACAAAGACCAATATAGGAAAAGCATAGTTGCTTCCACACACATTGCATGCATGTTGCACCAGTGTGACATAAGTTGCATCATCAAGAGTTATATATGTGTGGTCATCATGTAGATATATGTCAAAATGTGGTATATTGTTGGAAAAGAACACACGTGCATGCAATGTGGTCATCTCATGTGGATCTATCAACAATAATGCAATATATGCATGGAAAAGAACACACATGCATGCCATATGACTCTAGGAGAGATCCATATATGGTCATAGAGACCAAAAACACATAGGTTAAATAAAGGAGAGCTTCCACACATTGCATGCATGCAGTGTGAAAGAATTATTATAGGTGTGCATCATCACATAATCCACCTGAGTAGTATATACATTGTGGTCATGCATATGTGTAGAGATATCATTGTGGTAGGTTTTGGAAGAACAATGTACACACATGCAAATTAAATGTGGTCACAAATCATCATGGAAGTGGATCTATCAATGAATCTGGTGACCATATCAATGTGGGTTAAGAAAAAGAACACATGCATGCAATATGACATTCTATAGGAGATATATATATTCTATATTGGTCATAGAGACCAAACAACACATAGGAATTAAATAAAGGAGCTTCCACATTGCATGCATGCATGCATGGACCAGTGTGATAGAATTTGTGCATCATCACATAATCCTTGAGTATATGCATGTCTGGTCATGCATATATATGTAGAGAGATATATATCATCAACTTGTGTTGTTTTGGAAAAGAACAGTGTACATATATATGCAATGTGTGGTCATGTGATGGGATCAGCGGATCTAGTGGATATATATTAGTGTGTACTGGTTTAGGAAAAGAACACACATCATGCAATGTCTCTAAGGGAGGATCCATGTGTATTAAACCATGCATGGTCACATGCATATAGACCAAAACACATGAGAAAGCAACATATTGTATGTTGCACCAGTGTGACAGAAGTTGCATCACAGAATCCACTAGTTACTGGTAGATATACTAATTAACAATGTGGTTTTGGAAAAGAGAACACATGCAATGTGGTCATGTATGTGGATCAATGACATCTAGCTACTAGTAGTAGTGTGGATATCAATGTGATTTAGGAAAAAGAACACATATATATGCAATAATGACTCTAGAGGTCATGTGAACAACCACATGTATGGTCACAAAGACCAATATAGGAAAAACGCAGTTGCTTCCACACACATTCCATGCATGTTGCACCAGTGTGACATAAGTTGCATCATCCAGAGTTATATATGTGTGGTCATTATGTAGATATATGTCAAAATGTGGTATATTGTTGGAAAAGAACACACATGCATGCAATGTGGTCATCTCATGTGGATCTATCAACAATAATGCAATATATGCATGAAAAAGAACACATATTCATGCAATATGACTCTAGGAGAGATCCATATATGGTCATAGAGACCAAAAACACATAGGTTAAATAAAGGAGAGCTTCCACACATTGCATGCATGTAGTGTGACAGAATTATTATTGCTGTGCATCATCAGATAATCCACTTGAGTAGTATATGCATTGTGTCGTCATGCATATGTGTAGAGATATCATTGTGGTAGGTTTTGGAAGAACAATGTACATACATGCAAATGTCGTCACAGATCATCATGGATGTGGATCTATCAATGACTCTGGTGACCATATCAATGTGGGTTAGGAAAAGAACACATGCATGCAATATGCCCCCCTGTAGGATATATATATATATTCCATATTGGTCATAGAGACCAAACAACACATATGAATTAAATAAAGGAGCTTCCACATTGCATGCATGCATGCATGGACCACTGTGACAGAATTTGTGCATCATCACATAATCCTTGAGTATATGCATGTCTGGTCATGCATATATATGTAGAGAGAGATATATCATCACCTTGTGTTGTTTTGGAAAAGAACAGTGTACATATATATGCAATGTGTGGTCATGTGATGGGATCAGTGGCTCTAGTGGATATATATATATATCTGTGTGTACTGGTTTAGGAAAAGAACACACATCATGCAATGTCTCTAGGGGAGGATCCATGTGTATTAAACCATGCATGGTCTATAGACTAAAAGACAGGAAAGCAACATATTGCATGTTGCACAAGTGTGACAGAAGTTGCATCACAGAATCCACTAGTGTGTACATGTACCAACAATGTGGTTTTGTAAAAGAGAACACATGCAATGTGGTCATGTATGTGGATCAATGACATCTAGCTAGTGTGGATATCTATTCAATGTGGTCATATATATGCAATGTGTGGTCATGTGATGTGATCAATGGCTCTAGTGGACATATATCTCTATGTACTAGTGTAGGAAAAGAACACACACATCATTCAATGGAGGATGTGTGTGTGGTCATGCATCACACAAAGGAAAAGGTGCATCACAAAATCCACTAAAGTTGCCTAGATGATACCTATCTCAAAGTTTGAGCCCAAGAAGATGCTGGATCATGCGCATGCATATCGATCGATATATGTGAGAGACCATATGCTCACCAGGGGCCTAGATATAATGCCTATCTCAATGCAACAACCCATCACACTTTTGTACATATATAGCATATAGGTAACCACATACATATGCATGCAAGTTCTTCCAACGCATAGATCCCAAACTAATCTGTACATCCCAAAATATATACTACGTACACAAAATAAACTATAAACTAATCTAGTTCAAACACATAATGTATCACCACCACTTGTTGTCCTCCTTGACTTTATTCCCATTTAACCGCTTGCTGTTACCATCGTCCCAAGATCCATGCTCGTCCTAATACCGCTTTATGTCCTCCTCGCGCTTCTTCTCCTAGGCTAGCTTGCAACCAGGGCATAGCTCTCTCATGAAAAACCCCGCCTTAACAATCCCATATTTCATGGTAATGAGGTTTCTATACAACTCGTACGCCATGTAGGTGTCTCTGGCTGCATACTCGAGGCGCACCTGGCTCATTGGCTTCCACTCCCAATAGTTGTGCTCGTGTCGCTTCAATTTCTTCAGTTTTGCATAGGATTTATCAATGATTTCTGCTGCCAGATCACCCATGCCATCCTTTGCTGGGTATTATTTGATGTTGTATAGATTTTGGATGTCGATGTGGTACCCATCTAGGATTTTTATCAACGCACGAGAAAGCATAATTGTGTCATTTGTGATATCCATGCTAGTGAAAGTTATCCCTTTCCTGCACAAGAACTCGACCAAAGCCGGAACATGCTTCTCAGTTGGTTTACTCCTGCAGTTAGATGGTTTTAGGGATGTAAGGGAACAAGGGATGCAGAAGTGGTGATCTCAAATTTAAATTTCACATACCTGCAGAAGTGGTAAACGAGGACCTCCTCATGTATGGCGATTTGCACGACAGTGATCTCTTGTGGAGGATTTTTCGCTTATTTGCAAGGGTGTACTCCAAGTCTAGCCCCACAAACTTTTGCTTCTCCTGCTCAAGAAATTTCTCATACCTGGCGAGAGTTGTCTCCATAGTCGCTTCATCATTTGTGTACACCACTATCAAAGTCATGGTGCCATGGGCAGGGACCAAGTGGGTCTATGTTATGCGTTTCCCATCGTCCATGCCTGCAAGGAAATGGGTGAAAGGAAATGCCTACAATGAACTTCCTGCAAGAGGAAGAAGAAGATGAACCAATGGTTCCAGAACAGAGGAAGAAGAAGCGCCTAGGAAAAATTGTAGATGAATGACCGAGGAAGATGAAGAAGCGCCCAGGAAAAACTGAAGAGGAAGAAGAAACATGGTAACTGCAGCTTTGGTTCGAGAACTCACCATGGTTATGTGGAGATCATGGCAGTGCTGCCGATTCAACAAGTGGGGCCAGTTCCTGCGAGAATATGGAATTAGTTGTGCATTTTTCTATGCAAGAAATTGAGAGAAATCATTTATATTTTGTCTGTCATAATTAAACATAAGGAAGTTGGTACAGCCCAAGAGATTTGAACAAAAGAGATTTTCTACTTTAACGTACAACAAAACAAAAGTTTCTAAGCATGCATTCTTGAAATTTAAATTCTGATGATTTATTCAGAAGTTCTGAGCTACAACCGACATTATAGAGCCAATGCTCTCGTCTTCGTGCTCCTCCTACTGCTTGTCGCTGTCGTCTTCTGCATCCTCTTGTTCCTCTACCGGACTGTCAACACCCGGATTTTTAATCCTAGATGCCTGTTATGCCATACATCGCAATCCCAGGATTACCATTTTTGCGAGACATAACAGATTGGATATCACAGTACATCATCCATTACAAACCATAATAAGGTCTTACACAAATAAAGGATCTCATGATCCAGTCTTAATACAAACAAGCAGCGGAATAATAAGCATAGCAGTGGGCTCCATCTTTAATGTCACAGGCAATGCTAACGATGGGAGATGATCCTAGTTGTCATAGCCATCCTGCTGTCTATCTTCCTAATAGTCCTCCTCGTAGTCTGGCCACAGGAATAGCCAGGGACAAAGCCATGACTACTCTTTAAGTACTCACAACTATCACTAACAAGTAAGGTAGTTCTAGTACGAATCCTAAGCTCTAAGTTTATTTGCAAAAGCTAGATTTATCTAAAGCTGAGTTTAGAAGTAAGGAAAGTTAACTTAAATGTTCTAAATAACTTAAGTTGGGAACCTAGTTTTCATATTCACAACCCTGTTGTGGTCAAGTCAAAAATCATAGTTCACTTCACAAGTCATTTTGAAAACATCTGATGACGGAACAGTATGGCCACTCCAACTGTCCATAACCGCGGACATGGCTATTTGAATAGTTTAACACTCTGCAGAGGTGGTACACTTTCACCACAACATTCGATACATCCGCCAGGGATAACCCTAAATCATCATACTTAGTATGCGGATAATCAATCATAACCTTTCCTTTACACACTCTAGTATAAGCACCTCTCCTATGAGCTTGGCCTCCCAGCCATGGCCATCTGCCATCCTAGGCACTGCATAGGTGGACATCATCAAGAGGTAGCCTCAGCTCAAACCCCCTCCGCGAGGGAACCCATACTAATGCATATAAACTTCCGGCTAAGCCTTACCCAATTCAGGTATTGTGGTTGTACGGTAAAATTGGAATGGTATCGCATCCGAACCCAACCATCAATTTTTATAAAGGGTTAAGGCTCATGCCTCAACATTTTCATCATCAAAACCATTTGTGTTTCTCAACACATGTCAAAACCTCTCAATAGAATGACCCATCATTCCAAGGTTTTCATAATCATTTTCACCAAGTATTCCCATATAAAGTGATCAAGTTTTATGCTTAGCACTAGCCACTAAGTTAAGAGTGTTCACTAATGAGGGATGTTAATCTCAATCTCATGCCATAGAATGACATCTAAGTGTAACTAGATAGGCCTAGTTTTATACTCTTTATGATATCTATATTAAAAGTAAAGAACTTTAATAAAGTAAAAGAAAGTAAAGCTTGCAACTAAAACTTGGGATGGGTATAAATAAAAATATATAACCCAAGCATGACTAAGGCATCTTGCTTAGGTTAACTTGTATCTAGTGATGGCTTGCCTTGATTGGTGCAGTGATTGAAGTTTTCTTCGTCTTCTTCGGGGTAGAACTCCTCCTCCTCGTAGACTTGGTTGGTACTATCGTCTATAAATGAATACGGGGTACACAATCACCAAACAATACTTAACTAAGTCTAATTAGCACACTAAGGCACACACTTGATGATCTAACATCATCGCACTCATCACAAGATTTAAAGGACTAGTTTCATTTATTTTATTTGAGAAAAGTAGTTTCTACTCACTAAAATTAATTAAGATTTAATATTCTCCAAATGGAATATGGGATCATGTGGACACATGTCATCACCACATATTCTAATACATGGGAATGTGATTTAAAGGGTTGGTCACATTTTATAAAGTTTAAGATTATCATTTAAATGATTTAAAGTGACTAGAAATGCTCTAATAGAATTCTATTGGTACTAGTCCAAAGTCACTACATGCAAACCTAAATATTATTACATATTCAGATAGATATTATCAAATGTGATTTTTGAGAGTTTGAATCAACTCAAAAGCTATTATGGTTGATTTTTGAAAAATGTTTGAATGTAGAAAAGTCTCTATCTAGTTATTTTTGCTATAGATTCTCTGTAACTCCAAATTATTTAAATCCAACGGGCTTGGATAGATATTTTAATTACCTTTCTAGAAAAATTTAATCATGCAATTTTGTTAAGTGAAACTCTCTGAATTTATTTTTGAATATGTGGACATAATAGGATTTAAACTAAAAAGGAAAATCCTTATTTGAATTTCCAGGCCTGGGCGGAAAAGCTAAACAGGCCGGTCCAACTGCACCGCACAGCATAGCGTGCGGCTGATAGAGGGGGTCCACTGGTCAGTGACTCATCTAACGCGAATTGGTATCTTTCAATCTGGACTCTATGATCTAAATCTAATCCAACGGTGGAGGGTCGTCGTCGACGACGAACAGCTCTGGCGACGAGCTAAACCTAACGCGGTGGTGGGGGTCTCTCGAGGCTCACCTGGGATCCAGCTAGGCTCGGCGACAGGGGAAAACAACGTGGTAGACGATGGCAAGGCGAGGCACGGTCACGGCAGGGCTCAGGGAGGTTGGAATCAACGACGCCCTTCTCCCAGCAGCGGCGGACTCCAGTGAAATTCCGGTGCGGTGGTGCTCGCCTTGCTTCGTGGAGAGGTGGGGAAGGTCAGTGAGGAGTGGGGAGTCGAATGGTGTGCAGAATGGAGGTAGGGATGGCCTTCTTTTATACCTAGACGAGGGGACCGAGTGGTGCAGCAGTGAGCTCGACAGTGGCGTCGCTACAGGCAGCTAATGGCATGGGTGAGGGCGAAGGACGGTGCGGTGCTCCCTGGCGGTTCTCATGGACTTAATGGCGCGGCGTGGGGCGGCTTGGTTTGGTCTGGCGCATGCGGCGCTCTAATCGGCGCAAAGGTGCTTGCGACAGCGTGCGGCTGCTGCGGGCCACGTGGCGGTGAACGAGGGTGTCTACCAGGGTGGCATGATCATGGCGAGGCTGCACATGCGCGGTGAGGGCAAGGCGCGGGCTGGCAGGGCTGGTCGGGCACGGCGCACTGGCACGCTCTAGACACGGTGTAGAGAGGCGGTGCGCAGCGCGACTAGGGTGGTCCACGAGTCCTTTGGGTCTGTGGCCTGGACAGGGAGTGTTGGAAGGCTATGGTGGTGCTAGTGGACATGCTGGATGGGCGCGGGGTGGTCTGGTGCGAGATGGCCGCGGTCGGCTGGCGATGACCACATTCGGGCGGTGCTCCACTGTGCAAGCGGCGAAGGGGGGAGCTGGTCTGGGGCTCGGTTAGGCTTAGGGAGACAGGGTAGTAACTAGGGAACCATTTGGTCGATGATCACTATACCAAACAGTGAAGTTAGGATAGAGCTTTTTCTGTGTGTGCCAAGTGTTTGATGAAATGGCCGCATGGAATTTACTTTTGAAATTTTGATTCAACATTTTTGAGTGATCTTATATTAAGCTTGCGAGACTAGGTTTGCTTGGATAAGTCAAGGTGAATTGATTTGATAGGTTTTTGAAAAAGTGTGATCTTAACATATGAATTGGATTCAATTTTCAAATGTCCTTTAAATGGATCTGCTAGATGTTTTTGTAAGTTTGTAAAGTGGGCCTTGATAAATCTTTACTTAGTCTAGCAAGGGGTGAAAAGAGTTGGAAAATTTTCTGTTAGAAATCTTCTTCTAGGAACACCTAAAGTGGCCTAGTGGTTTAAAATGGTCAAAATGGCCATTTGCTTTATTTAATCTTATTTGATTTCTTTCTCTTTGGATTTTGATGATGTGGTATTCACCTTTAAACCATTTCACAACATTTAGAACAATCAAGCATGGCATATACACTCAATTTTACACTAATGCAAACACACATGCATTCAGATTCATTTTTCTTAATAAAAGTTTTTTGTTAACCCTAAATTGGGTGACTAGAACTCTGATAACCTTGATTAAAGTTTTGGGATGTTACAAACCTTCCATCCTTAAACAAAATCTCATCCCGAGATTTAAGAAAAAGCTAGGAACTAAAGAGATCTAGGAACTCAGTCCTAATGTAATCTTCTCGCTCCTAGGTAGCTTCTTCTTCGGTATGGTTGCTCCATTGGATCTTGAGAAACTTGATACTCCCGGTCCTGGTGGTTCTGAAAGCTTCTTCCAAAATATGAATGCGTACTTCACGATATGTCAGATCCTTGTTGATATCAATGGCTCGGTGATCAATGTTCTTGAACACTTCGGTCTTCTCGGGCACTTCTAAGCATTTGTGAAGTAACGAGATATGGAACACATTATGGATGGCTGACATATCCTCTAGCAGTTCTAGTTGATAAGATACTTCTCCTCGGCGATTCAGAATCTTGAAGGGTCCAATATATCTGGGGGCTAACTTTCCTTTCAGCTGAAAACGCTACATTCCTTTCAACGGTGAAACTTTGAGATACAAAAAATATCCGACATTGAAAGTCAAGTCTCTATGTCTCTTGTCAACATAACTCTTCTGTCTGGATTGGGCGGTCCTGAGGTACTCACGGACTTTGTGAACCTTCTCTTCGGATTCTCGTAGGATGTCGGGTCCGAAAATCTAACTCTCTCCTACTTGCACCCAATTCAAAGGGGTACGGCACTTTCTTCCATATAAGAACTCAAATGGGGCCATTTGCAAACTGGCTTGATAATTGTTGTTGTATGAGAATTCTGTGAAAGGCAAACAATCTTCCCATTTTGATCCATACTCTAGCACACAAGCTCTCAACATATCTTCTAAGATTTGGTTGACTCTTTCAGTCTGTCCATCGGTCTGCGGGTGATAAGCTATGCTGAAATTCAAGTTGGTTCCTAATCCTTCTTGGACTTTCTGCCAAAATCTTGCGGTATATTGGGTTCCTCGATCCGACACTATGGTCTTGAGGGTTCCATGCAAAGTGACAATTCTAGCAATGTACAACTCTGCTAGCTTCGAACTCTGGTAGGTTGTCTTGACAGGTATGAAATGCGCTACCTTGGACAGTCTATCAACTAT
Source organism: Avena insularis (assembly GCA_023614405.1). Taxonomy (NCBI): domain Eukaryota; kingdom Viridiplantae; phylum Streptophyta; class Magnoliopsida; order Poales; family Poaceae; genus Avena; species Avena insularis. The sequence continues at coordinate 22,606,725 of CM042692.1, forward strand.
GATCCAGATAGAGTCATTTCCCCTACTAGAAGTAGGAAAACTGGTGATAAAGTCCATTCCGATAGAATCCCATTTCTATTCCGGAATCTCCAATGGTTACAAAAGTCCTGCGGGTCTCTGATGTTCCGCTTTGACTCTTTGACAGATATAACACTTGGCTATGTAGCTTCCGATTTCTCTCTTCATCTTGTGCCACCAAAATTGCTCCTTCAAATCTTGATACATCTTTGTTCCTCCGGGGTGGATAGAATAAAGAGTATCATGAGCTTCTTGCATGGTAACTTGCTTCAGCTCCGAATCTGCTGGCACACAGATACGTCCTTTGTACCACAAAACTCCTTCTTCATCTTCGGTGAATCCAGGTACCTTTCCTGTACCAATACGACGTTTGATTCCGTCGATACATGCATTTCCTTTCTAGGCTTCCTTGATTTGACCGATCACCATGGGTTGAAGTTCAATGCTAGCTAAAAATCCTTTGCTAACTAGCTCTGTTCTAAACTGCTCCAAATCCTCATGCAAACTTGGCTGGGCTTCTTTAATCATGGTGTTTAATCTACACAGCAATCTGCTAAGAGCATCCGCTACCACATTGGCTTTGCCGGGGTGATAGTGAATGTCAAGGTCGTAATCCTTGATTAACTCTATCCATCTCCTTTGCCTCATATTCAGCTCCTTCTGAGTGAAAATATACTTAAAGCTCTTGTGATCTAAGTAAATCTCATAGTGGTTTCCCATAAGTTAATGATGCCATGTCTTCAAGGCTAAAACTACAGCTGCTAGTTCAAGATCATGGGTAGGGTAGTTTTTCTCATGCTGCTTCAGTTGCCGAGACAGATATGCTATGAATTTGCCTTCTTGCATCAACACACATCCGAGACCACTCTTGGATGCATCACAATACACATTAAAAGGCTTCTTGATATCTGGCATAATCAATATTGGGGCTGAAATCAATCTCTTCTTGAGTTCTTGGAAACTTGCGTCACATTTGTCGGTCCATTCAAACTTCTTATCTTTCTTCAACAATTGGGTCATCGGTCTTGCGATGCTCGAAAATCCTTCAACGAACTTGTGGTAGTATCCCGCTAATCCGAGAAATGCACGGACTTGGGTTTGAGTGGTTGGGGCTTCACATTCTTCAACATCTTTGATCTTGGCGGGATCAACAATGACTCCTCCTACCAACACAATATGTCCGAGGAATCCTACTTCTTTCAGCCAAAACTCACATTTGCTGAACTTGGCATACAACTGATGCTCTCTAAGGGTTTCAAGGATGGTTCTCAGGTGTTGCCCATGGTCTTCTTCTGACTTGGAATAGATAAGAATATCATCGATAAAAACAATGACAAACTTATCCACAAAATTCATAAAAATCTTATTCATGAGGTTCATGAAATAAGCAGGGGCATTGGTTAATCTGAAAGACATGACCATATACTCATACAATCCATATCTGGTGGTAAAGGCGGTCTTTGGAATATCCGTTGCATGAATATTGAATTGATGATAACCAGTCCTATGATCAATCTTAGAAAACACTCTAGCACCAGTCAACTGATCAAACAGATCCTCAATCTTGGGTAGTGGGTACTTGTTCTTGATGGTGACATCATTCCGCTTCCGATAATCTGTGCATAAACGGTTACCTCCATCTTTCTTGTCCACAAACAAAACAGGCGATCTCCATGGCGATGCGCTTGGTTGAATCAGACCTTTCTCTAGCAAAGCATCAAGTTGCTTCTTTAGATCCACTAGTTCAGATGGGTTCATACTATAAGGTCTCTGAGCTATGGGTCTAGTTCCAGAAATTAGTTCAATAATGAACTCGATATCCCGATCTGGGGGCATACCAAGCAATTCATCTAGGAATACGTCGGGTATTCACAGACTACTCTGACTTGGTCAATGGTTGGTAGGGCTATACTCTTGTTGCATTTGAACTAACAGGGCAAGGTTTCTGATACATTCTCTGCTGATACTCCAGAGCTACTGGTCATGGTTATGGCCTTCTTGGCACAGTCGATCAATCCTTTATGTTTCGACATCCAATCCATTCCTAGTACTACTTCCAAACATTTGGTTCCAAGTACTATTAGATTGGCATAAAAATATATCCCATGGATTCTGATAGGCATAGCCTTGCAAATTTTTCTAGCTTTGGTGGTTGAACCAGGTATTTGAACTATCATAACATGCTTCAATTTTTTTGGTTGAATCTTACTAGTGCATGCAAATTCTTCTGTAACAAACAAGTGCAATGCTCCAGAATCAAAACAACACTCTTGCAAGTATTGAGTTAACAGAAAACATACCCAGCACGACATCTGGCGCTTCTTGGGCTTCTTCAGCATTCATGTGGAACATACGACCGTTGCGGTTGAGTGAATTCCCTAGGGCAAATCTTCTTCCAGGCTAAACATGACGTTGCTGCTGAGCTGGGGCATTCACATTGGTGGTGGCTGCGAGCTTCTTGGGACACTCGTTGGAGTAGTGACCCTTGACTCCATATTCAAAACAAGTAATCCGGGACTTGTCTTTGGCTACAACTGGCACATCATTGCTTCCAGTCCTTGGGGCAGTATTGTTGTCGTTGTTGTTGGACTTGGGTGGTGCACGGTTGAAGTTGTTGGAGTTGCCGGGGTTGTTGTTGTGGTTTCCTCCGGACTTCACGTTTCCTTCGCTACGATTGGGGTAGCTTGGACGAGACATCGGGGGTCTATTGTTTCTTAGGGCATATCCTGCAGACGGGTTGGGCGATGCTTATGGGTATTGTCGGACCTAGTCTGATGCATCATTTGGCGCTTGCGGTTGTCATTTTCTTGGTTTATCTTCCCTTCCATCTGGATGGCAGAGTCTACTAGCTCTTCTAGGTCGTCAAAACGGATGTTGACTAACACTGTCTGCATCTCATCATGCAATCCATTTAGAAACCTTTCCTTCTTCTTGGCTTCAGTGTTGATCTCATCATGTGCATACCTAGCAAGGGATAGAAATTTGTCACGATACTCAACTACCGTCATCCTTCCTTGCTTCAGTTCCCTGAACTCATCTCTCATCCTGGTGACTAAACCTTGCGGCACATGGGTGCGGCTGAACTTGATCTTGAAAGCTTCCCAAGTCATGATCTGACCGTGGTTCATAGTACGAGTGCTATTCCACCAGGCTCTTGTATCTCCTCCCAGATAGTGGGTGGCAAACAACACTTTCTCATTGGCATCAATTCCTGCGACTTCCAGATTATACCATTGTCTGTAGCCAGTCATCAGCATCTAAAGGGTCCTCAGATTTGTTAAAGATAGGGGGATTGGTATTTTGAAAGTTCTTAAGCTTGGATCCATAATGATCCTGATTTCCTTGACCTTGATTATTGTGGGCCATCTGAGCTATCTGTTGCAGGGTGGCTAGATTCGCTTGGCGCTCTGCTCTACTAGCTTCACGGTCAGAAACTAGCATTTTCAGAATCTGCAGCATCGGGTCCTGCGATGAGCTGCTCCCTCTAGGGTTTCCACGAGTCATATGAAGATTGAGATAGATAATGGGGTAAGAGGGAAAGTTCTAAGGTTCATGGCTTTGTTTTCAAAAGCTTTAAACTTTGAGTTTGAACTCAGTTTTTTGCAACTAACTCTTTCTTATTCATTCAAGCACACAATACAAACACACACCACAACACAAAAGGAAAACAGATGGTTTTAAGAACCATTCTATGAACTAAGATATAATGGGACCAATACAACTCATTTCTACGGTAGTGATCAAGTGCATCTACTCATCATCAATGAAGTCGGAGTCATCATCATCGGTGTAGAAATCCATGGCATCATCCTCCAGGTAGTCATTGTTATCACTGAGGTACGAGTGAATATCTCCCTGTATGTCTTCACCTTCTTCCTCTTCTTCTTTTGCTTCAAGCTGGACTTCTTGCCAATGGATGGTCTTCTCGAGAGCGGCCACCTTCTTGCGAAGATGAGTGATGGTGCGATCCTTCTTCTCGCATTGATGACGGAGTGATTGGCGATCCTTGACTAGAATGGCGAGAGTCTGGTCCTTCTTGGCGGCAATGGCAAGGTTGTGGTTGGCGTAGGCTCAAGCATTGTCCAATTCCTTCTCCCTATCATATAGTAGGAACTCAAGATTCTCCACTGGCGCTTCATCTCTGGGTGACTTGGCATCTCCAATAGCATTCCCATAGAATCACGCCTGGCGTAATGAGCAAAGCGAGTTCCCTGGATCAAGTTGATGTTTTGCCCACACAGACGGGTAAGAGCTTCATGCATAGCCCTGGCTAATCCATCTAGCCAGTTGTTCTCTCTCACGGTGAATTGAATCTTCTCAGAAAGGGGTGCTTCCATCTTGCCTCTGAGGTCTACAACTATTAGCCATTGTAGATCTCCTCCTGGGAAATCCTTGAGTTGAGCTCTGAAGAATTCCGGATGCGGGCGCACAAGGTACTCTAACAGTGCATCAAGATCCCTCTCAAAGATCAGTTGGCCTCCATTACCCAACTGGTAGAACTTGCAATACTGAACTTCCATATATAAGAATTTAGGATGAGTAAGTTAGTGAGGTGATCAAGTGTGTCAAATTTTATGTAGTAATGTAAGAATTTTTGAGGAACATGAATTTTTGTGAAAGAATTAAGGATAAGAGTGGGAATAGGTTTTCATAAATACTCACTTCTTTAGCTTTCAAACTAAGTTTTTGTTCAGGCGTCCATTCTAACTAGGGTCTCCTATGGTCAGGATGGCTCTGATACCAACTTGTCAACACCCGGATTTTTAATCCCAGATACCTGTTATGTCATACATCGCAATCCCAGGATTACCATTTTTGCGAGACGTAACAGATTGGATATCATAGTACATCATCCATTACAAACCATAATAAGGTCTTACACAAATAAAGGATCTCATGATCCAGTCTTAATACAAACAAGCAGCAGAATAATAAGAGTAGTAGTGGGCTCCATCTTCAGCGTCACAGGCAATGCTGACGATGGGAGATGATCCTAGTTGTCGTAGTCATCCTGCTGTCCATCTTCCTGATAGTCCTCTAGGTAGTCTGGCCACGTAAATAGCCAGGGACAAAGCCATGAGTACTCTTTAAGTACTCGCAACTATCACTAACAAGTAAGGTAGTTCTAGTAGGAATTCTAAGCTCTAAGTTTATTTGCAAAAGCTAGATTTATCTAAAGCTGAGTTCAGAAGTAAAGAAAGTTAACTTAAATGTTCTAAATCACTTAAGTTGGGAACCTAGTTTTCATATTCACAACCCTGTTGTGGCCAAGTCAAAAATTATAGTTCACTTCACAAGTCATTTGGAAAACATCTGACGATGGAATAGTATGGCCACTCCAACTGTCCATAACCGCGGACGCGGCTATTCGAATAGTTTGACACTTTGCAGAGGTGGTACACTTTCACCACAACATTCGATACATCCATCAGGGATAGCCCTGAATCATCATACTTAGTATGCGGATAATCAATCATAACCTTTCCTTTATACACTCTAGTATAAGCACCTCTCCTATGAGCTTGGCCTCCCAGCCATGGCCATCTGCCATCCTGGGCACTACATAGGTGGACAACCTTGAGAGGTAGCCTCAGCTCAAACCTCTCCCGCGAGGGAACTAATACTAATGCATATAAACTTCCGGCTATGCCTTACCAATTCAGGTATTGTGGTTGTACGGTAAAATTGGAATGGTATCGCATCCGAACCCAACCATCAATTTTTATAAAGGGCTAAGGCTCATGCCTCAACATTGTCATCATCAAAACCATTTGTGTTTCTCAACACATGTCAAAACCTCTCAATAGAATGACTCATCATTCCTAGGTTTTCATAATCATTTTCATCCAGTATTCCCATCTAAAGTGATCAAGTTTTATGCTTAGCACTAGCCACTAAGTTAAGAGGGTTCACTAATGAGGGATGCTAATCTCAATCTCATGCCATAGAATGACATCTAAGTGTAACTAGATATGCCTAGTTTTATACTCTTTATGCTATCTATATTAAAGCTAAAGAAGTTTAATAAAGTAAAAGCAAGTAAAGCTTGCAAGTAAAACATGGGATGGGTATAAATCAAAATATATAACCCAAGCATGCCTAAGGCATCTTGCTTAGGTTAACTTGTATCTAGTGATGGCTTTCCTTGATTGGTGAAGTGATTGAAGTTTTCTTCATCTTCTTCGGGGTAGAACTCCTCCTCCTCATAGACTTGGTCGGTACTATCGTCTATAAATGAATACGGGGTACACAATCACCAAACAATACTTAACTAAGTCTAATTAGCACACAAAGGCACACACTTGATGATCTAGCATCGTCACCCTCATCAAAAGATTTAAAGAACTAGTTTCATTTATTTTATTTGAGAAAAGTAATTTCTACTCATTGAAATTAATTAAGATTTAATATTCTCCAAATGGAATATGTGATCATGTGGACACATGTCATCACCACATATTCTAATACATGGGAATGTGATTTTAAGGGTTGGTCACATTATATAAAGTTTAAGATTATCATTTAAATGATTTAAAGTGACTAGAAATACTCTAATAGCATTCGTTTGGACTAGTCCAAAGTCACTGCAAGCAAACCTAGATATTATTACATATTCAGATAGATATTATCAAATGTGATTTTTGAGAGTTGGAATCAACTCAAAAGCTATTATGGTTGATTTTTGAAAAATGTTTGAATGTAGAAAAGTCTCTGTCTTGTTATTTTTGCTATAGATTATCTCTAACTCCAAATGATTTAAATCCAATAGGCTTGGATAGATATTTTAATTACCTTTCTAGAAAAATTGAATCATGCAATTTGGTTAAGTGAAACTCTCTGAATTGATTTTTGAATAAGTGGACAAAATATGATTTAAACTAAAAACGAAAATCCTTATTTGAATTTCTAGGCCTGGGCGGGAAAGCTAAACAGGCCGACCCAACTACACAGCGCAGCGTGCGGCTGACAGAGGGGGTCCACTGGTCAGTCACTCATCTAACGTGAATCGGTATCTTTTAATCTGGACGCTATGATCTAAATGTAATCCAATGGCCGAGGGTTGTCGTCGATGATGAATAGCTCCGGCGACAAGCTAAACCTAACGCGGCGGTGGGGGTCTCTCGGGGCTCACGGGATCTAGCTAGGCTCGGTGACGGGGGCAAACGATGTGGTAGACAACAGCGAGGCGAGGTGCGGTCATAGTAGGGCTCGGGGTGGTCAGAATCAACGACGCCCTTCTCCTCCAGTAGCAGCGGACTCCGGTGAAATTCCGGCACGGTGGTGCTTGCCTTGCTCCGGGGAGAGGTGGGGAAGGTTAGTGAGGAGTGGGGAGTTGAATGGTGTGCATAATGGAGGCGGGGGTGGCCTCCTTTTATAGCTCAACGAGGGGACCGAGCGGTGTGGCGGTGAGCTCGATGGTGGCGTCGCTATAGGCAGCTAATGGCATGGGCGAGGGCGTAGGACAGTGTGGTGCTCCCTGATGGTTCTCACGGACTTAATGGCGCGGCGTGGGGCAGCTTGGTTTGGTCTGGCGCATGCGGCGCTCTGAGCGGAGGTAGAGGTGCTTGCGGTGGCATACGGCTGCTGCAGGTCGCGCGGCGGCGAACGGGGGTGTCTGCCGGGGTGGCGTGATCATGGCGAGGCTGCGTTTGCGCGGTGAGGGCAAGGTGCGAGCTGGCGGGGCTGGTCGAACGCAGCGGCGCGCTCTAGACACAGACAGATGACAAGGCGCGACTAGGGTGGTCCACGGCTCGGCTGGGTCTGTGGGCTGGACAGGGAGTGGTGGTAGGCTACGGCGGTGCTAGTGGACATGCTGGATGGGCGCGGTGTGGTCTGGTGCGAGCTGGTTGTGGTCGGCCAGCGATGACCACATTCAGGTGGCGCTCCACTGTGCAAGCGGTGAAGGGGGAGCTGGTTTGGGCCTGGGTTAGGCTTAGGGGAGACAGGGTAGTAACTAGGGAACTATTTGGTCGATGATCACTGTACCAAACAGTGAAGTTAGGCTAGAGCTTTTTCTGTGCATGCCAAGTGTTTAATGAAATGGCCGCATGAAATTTACTTTTGAAATTTTGATTCAAAAATTTTGAGTGATCTTATATTAAGCTTGAGAGACTAGGTTTGCTTGGATAAGTCAAGGTGAATTGATTTGATAGGTTTTTGAAAAAGTGTGATCTTAACATATGAATTGGATTCAATTTTCAAATGTCCTTTAAATGGATCTGCTAGATGTTTTTGTATGTTTGTAAAGTGGGCCTTGATACATATTTACTTGGTCTAGCAAGGGGTGAAAAGAGTTGGAAAAGTTTGTGTTAGAAATCTTCTTCTAGGAACACCTAAAGTGGCCTAGTGGTTTAAAATGGTCAAAATGGCCATTTGCTTTATTTAATCTTATTTGATTTCTTTCTCTTTGTATTTTGTTGGTAAATGGTCTAGATGATGTGACATTCACCTTTAAACCATTTCACAACATTTAGAACAATCAAGCATGGCATATACACTCAATTCTCCTCTAATGCATTCATATTCATTTTTCTTAATAAAAGTTTTTTGTTACCCCTAAATCTAGTGATTAGAACTTTGATAACCTTGATTAAAGTTTTGGGATGTTACACGGACTGGTGACCACCTCAATAATTAGCTTGATATAGTGCCTCATCACCTTGACCTGGACGACAAGTAGATCATCAAGGTGAATTCTGTTTTTAGCACATAATTCAGCCTAGGGGTCGGTGAACTCAATGCAATCGTCATATACTTCCGATATGCAATATCGCTCCAAGATTTTCAGGCCTTTGTTACAATTATTCTTCATGCATACACAATAGAACCCTTTCTTTGGGATTTGGTGTTCCCTTGTGCCTCTCAAAGGAATTTCCTGAGTAACAAAAATATATAATAGATCTTAGTTAAATGGCCACCCGGATAAATTTACAAAATAAGAAGGAAAAGCATAGGAAAAAGTAAATAAACTAATCATCTGATGAAGATAATGTTCATCCCGCACCCGGTGCACCAAGAATTGAGGTATCTCAAAGACCTCATCTTCATCTAGGTCTCTTACAAACTCCTTATAGAATGCCCAAGATATGGAATTCATTACATGGGTGCTGAAATATGGATATCTCTAGTGTCACCTTGCAACAATCTTCGGTCTTATAACACCCTGATCATGCATATGAAATTGAAGAAGGTTTGTGTGTAAGGAACATACATAATTAAGAAACTAGTCATGTGTGTAAGGAAAAAACCATTTCAATGCAAAGAAGTCAATACATACACTAGTCTTGCTCAACCCAAGGTTTGACAACATTATCAGCATTTGACACTTCAAAAATAAAGCACCTGTCTACTCTATTGTATGCCAATGTCAGAACATCATTTTGTTTAATGTTATAAGCTGCACAGAACAGCCTCCAATATGGCCCACATAATGCTACAGACCTCCCAAAATTCCCACCATACATCACATAGAAGTAGTATTCATCAATTTTGTTCTGTTTTGATCATCATGGCGGTCACTCCAAGCAAGGATCTAGGTCAGATGTGGACCAAGAGTGAATTGTCGCATATGCTCAGCCAAACAACAAGGAATACCCTGCATAAATTTGTGAAACAGAAAAAACCAATAAGATCATGAACATAAAGAAATTTATATGGAAATTTAAAATAAGATTTGTATATGAAAATCAAGAATACTTACAAATCCCTCTACAAAAAAGGGTGATCTCATCCTCATTCTAAAATACATCACATGGTCTGTGTTTCCACTCCCACACCAGGCAGGTTGCTGCTGACATGTCACACATTTAATTTGAGCCATATTCCTTTTTTTCTGAACACAAAAATTACAAAAGATTAGGAAAATAAATGATATGATGTTACTAATATTATCATTGATTACATTGTACTTTATAACAACAACTAGTACTATATATGTGCAGAAATACAACTAGTCTGTATTTCTACATAGATAATCCTGAAAAAATAAAACTAATGATGTCCATACTATACTAATCTGCAGTTCTGCATACGCATACTGAAGATTGTTATTAACAAAATATCAGCACAAATTGTACCAACAATTTTTTTTGCAGAAATTCAACCCAACAGAATCTTCACATCCTAGATTTACTCTAGAGATTCGATGAAGTAATCTTAGAGAAAACTCTACGGATTTGAAGAAGCAATCGCAGAGAAAATGCTATAGATTCGATAAAGAACAAGTACTATTTACGCAGCTCTGAAAATCCTACAGATTCATCGAGCTGCTGCTGCTGAAGATCTCTGCCACCAGTTATACTCCAGTGAAGGGGATTCTTACCACTGCTGTAGAGCCTCGCCGCCGGTTATTCCATGGCAGATTGCGTCCCTCACTCCACCATCGTCGCGCCCGTGGATGCTACAACTCCCCTGCATTCGCCTAGAAAACGAGTGAGATCGGGCGGTGTGCCGTGCACCTATATATACGAGAAGGAATCTTGCCGGAGATTGGAGAATATATAAGTCGTGCACCTGCTTCCGGTGAAAGCTCTCCAGAGAGCAGCTCGCCAGTGGCAGCGATGGGGCACGCTCTGTCTCTCTCTCTCTCTAGTTGCACATGTCTTGTTCACTCTCTCTATGTGCCGCTTCGGTTCCGACAAAATGGAGAGAAAATAAAGTCCGAAGAAATTCAATAAAATGGAAACCTCCAAGACTCGAACACGCAACCAAGAGGACCCTAAATAGTGGGCCCACCTATGATGAACGCCACGTGTCAGCCGGATAAGTGAAAATTCTTTCGCTGACTTGTGGGGCCAACCTATTTGCCGCCCACACACTCACCTAAACTCCACCCGGGAGGTTTCGAAATCAGATATGAAATCCGGTCTACCACACGTGGTAGTGGCTAGGGCTCCGCTACCTTTGTTGGTCCACCACACGCGGCGGCGGCGTCTCCCCATCCATTTCAGCATCTGCACTCCAAGGTTGTCCCCTTCCGACCGACGTCTCCGCGTACCTCGATAGCTCCCCTTCCGGGCACCATCTCCATGCTTAACTCGCTTGTCTTCGTGTCTGCCAAGGTAAAAAAATAGTTTCTTTAATTGTTCAACACATGGATATCACTTGGATTGTTCATCTACATACAAATCTTCTTAAAAAGGATTATGTTTCTCAGAAAATGTGATTAGTTTGCTTAATTGTCCAACAGATTGATAGGAGTTGGATTTGTTGCATCGTAAAGTAAATAGTTCTGATAAATGACTAGATTGTTCTATAAATGAGATTTCTTGTTTTAATTGTTCAACACATGGATATGAGTTGGCTTGTTCATTGTAAAGAAAATTGTTCTAAAAAATCACTAGTCTGTTCTGAAAGTTTGATTTGTTTATTTAATTCTTAATAGATGGATAGGAGTTGGATTGGTCATGGCAGACAGTTTACTGAACCCTACAAAGCTGGCCTAAAACAGTTTGTCAGATTTTTCAAGAAGGGATATGGCGAGAATGGTGAGGTTCCATGCCCCTGTCGTAAGTGACTTAACCGGAGAACGGTACATGTAGGCCTTCTTTATCACCACTTACTCATCAGTGGCATGTCGCACACGTATACACGGTGGATACAACATGGAGAGCCACTTGATCTTGTTCTTAATGAAGATCCACCCAATGGTGGTAACAATGGTGGTCATGCTGGTGATGACAATGACAATATGTATATGAATGATGAAGGTGATGATGATGGAGGTCACAGTGTTCCAGATATGTTGCAAGACCTTAAGAACACAGGCGATGCATTAACCGCATACCAGATTGCTGCTAATGTGCCAACTGACAGTAAACATGAGAAATTGTTTGCAAAGTATATGGAAGAGGCAAAGCGCAAGCTTTACCCGGGAAGTAAACACTCCATGCTTGCATTTGTTGTGAAGCTCCTTTATCACAAGTCATATCACCGGATCACCAACACTGCTTTTGATGATTGGATGAAGCTATTTGTTGATGCACTGCCAGAACCCAATACCCTGCCGAGATCATACCATGAAGCAAAAACTTATCTGAAGGAGCTTGGACTTTCCTATGACAGCATACACGTGTGCAAAAACAACTACATGCTCTTATGGAAGGATAATGACAAGATGGACAACTGCATTATGTGTGGCGCCTCAAGGTGGAAATATCCGGAAAGAAGGTTGTCGGCTGTCAAAGTGCTGTGTGGTTTTCCTTTGGCGCCATGGCTACAGAGATTGTTCTCTTCGAGGAAAACAGCGGAGAACATGCAGTGGCACAAGTTAAGCTGAATGCCCAGAGATGGTATACTCGATCATCCGGCTGATGGTGAAGCATGGAAGGATTTTGACAAAACATGGGAGGACTTTTTAGCTGACCCTAGAAACGTAAGGCTCGGCCTTACCACCGATGGCTTCAATCCTTATGGAACCATGAGCAGGAGCTACAGTATGTGGCCTGTATTTGCCCTTCCGTACAACCTTCCACCATGGGATTGTATGGATGCATCAAACTACATGCTTTTCCTTCTAATCCCTGGCAAATGAAGTCCTGGAAAGGACTTTGATCTCTTTATTGAGCCTCTGCTGGATGATTTGCAACATCTTTGGAAGGGTGTGCGCTCTTATGATGCATTTCAAAACAAAACGTTTGATCTTTGAGAAGCAGTTCTTTGGTGTACCCATGACTACCCAACTTGCAACACTATGTCTGGGCGTACAACAAAAGGATATTATGCATGCCTGCATTGTGACAAAAATCCTCTGTCCAAATCCATAAAGAGAAAAATATGCTACATTGGGCACCATCATTTCCTCCCGATGCGCCACCGCTTGTGATGCGACACGGAGCTTGTCGGCATTCATGATGACACACTCGAAGCCTGGCAAATTTACTACAGTTGAGTTACAAGCTGAGCCGGAGAAGGTTAGGCATCTTAAACCAGGAGCTAGATGTGATCCTGGGAGCAAAAAGAGGAAGCGAACAGATCCTTCACCGATATGGAACCGGCAGTATGGTTTCTAGGACTTGCCTTATTAGGCATCGTTGAAACTTCAGCACAATCTCGACGTGATGCGCATCGAGAAAAACATCTGCGACAACTTGATTGGCACACTACTTGAACTTGATGGGAAGAATAAGGACACCTTGAAGGCTAGGTATGATTGTGAAGCCCTAGGCATTAGGCGAAATCTACATGTGCAACCCACAGACATAGAGAAGGACCTTCTCTGTCCATATGCACTGTATTACCTGAATAAGGATTAGAAGATGGGTTTCTGTCAATATTTGTGGGACTGCACTTTTCCTGGTGGGTTTTGTTCAAACATGGCCAAATGTGTCAGCGTTCCTACACACAAGATCATAGGACTTAAAACCCATGACTACCACATCCCGTTGCAGGAAATATTGGCTGTTGGCATGCGAGGGTATTTGCATCCCGATATCTACACGACACTTGGAGAGCTGGGAAGATTTTTCAGGCAATTGTGCAGTAAAAACTTGAAACTGTTGGTGTTGGAAAGGCTTAAAGATGAAATCCCAGTAATTCTATGCAAACTTGAACGCATCTTTCCGTCGGCATTTTTTGATGTGATAGTCCACCTGGCTGTGCATTTACCTGATGAGCCAATGCTCTGAGGCCCTGTGAACTATGGGTGGATGTATCCAATAGAGAGGTTGTTGTGTACTCTGAAGAGATATGTCAGGAACATGTCACGTCTAGAAGGTTCAGTGGCAGAGGCCTACATGGTTGCCAAGTGCGTGAATTTTTTTGCTAGATACCTTGATGATATTGTGACAAGATTCAATCGACCAGCAAGAAATATAGGTGACCAACATGAATCATCTTGTGATGTGTTTGGCCATGGTGTGAATTTGATTGGAGGAAGCCATGTCACCTGCTATGGAGGAAGCAATGATACTGATTTGACCCTCCAAAGGGAGCTACACAAGATGACTTGGTATGTCCTAAACTACTGCGAGGAGGTTAAGCCATATATCATGTATGTTCTGATCTCCCATACTTATGAATCCAATATTGCCATACACCTAAAGATTTTAATTCCAAGTTACTCTCTGGATTGCAGTCTTCACCGAGAACAGCTGGTGAACGATGGGATGCCCAATGTGGAAAGAAGGCTTGAGCAGGGATTTCAAAGATGGTTCAAGGACCATGTTAGATTCCTGTTGCATTTATCTCTATCCTTTATATATAGCATTTCAATGCATGATTTAACCATATTGTATTTCTGCTGCGGTACATACAGATCATGAAAAAGTGACAGGAGAATCAAGAAGCTATGGATGAAGAGCTTTTTGCATTGGTGTGTGGCCTAGACTTCCGAGTAAGAACATATTCAGCTTGTATTGTGAATGGTGTTCGGTTCCTCAGCGCTGATCGTGAGAAGGGCAAGAAAACACAAAACAGTGGAGTAATGACTGACGGTTGTCACTTGGAGAAGGATATCCATTTTTATGGTGTCCTCAAGGATATCACCGTGCTGTATTTTAACTCTGATTTGGAACACCAACGATCAGTTGTGTTATTCCACTGCGATTGGTATCAGCTTGAGGGCCACAAGGATACTAAGATCGTGTATGATAAACTCTTTCGGAGTGTCAACATTACCAATTTTTGATATAAAGATGATAGTTACATCTTGGCAACCCAGGCTACAAAAGTGTTCTACGTGCCAGACACAGCCAAGGGAAAAAAACTGGCGGGTGGTTCAACAAATAGTTCAAACACATAAGTTTGATGTTGCCGAAGGAGAGGAGGAGGAGGAGGAGGCGGTGCATACTGATGTAGCATAACAACAGTTTGTAGGCTCTGACAATGAGACTGCATCTGAGGCTCTGCCTTTCAGGAAACATGGACCCTCTGTCAATGGAGGCCGCATCATAGATGCTTCAGTGTTCGATCATATCAGAGGCAAAAGGAAAGCTGTAGAAGAGGAGGAAGTTGACAGTGAGCCTGAAGTAGACAACACCATTGAAGAGTACTGCAGTGACAAAAAAAGATGAAGTACAAGATGATACATACGAAGAGTAGTTCCACCTTTTGGTGGTGGAGTGTTGGATGATTTGTGTTGCATGCTTGAACTGATGGATGTGTGCATGCGCATGTTGACCTGATGATCATGTGTGCATGCTTTGTGGTGCATGCTTGAACTAATGGCTGTGTGCATGCCTATGTTGCATGTTTTGTGTTGAACTAATGGTTGTGTGCATGCCTTTGAACTAATCAATATGATTGTCCTTCAGTTCATGGAATTCATAGTTATTCATTTGGAAAATTAGCCACAACATTGTGCTGTTATTGTGTCTGTCAAACTTGGCTGAACAAAAGCTCTTTTTCTGGTAGAAAAATTGTGCTATTATTTAGTCTGCGTGGGACCCATTCGTCAGCCTACCAGACGATGTCACTGTGAACCAAAACCGCTCACGCATGGGACCCACCAGTCATAGCAGGTAGAAAAAAAAACCTCTCCCCTCCATGCCACTCCCAAATCCCACACCACTTCCCCTAAATCCGTGCTAGAGAAAACCCTCTCCCCTCTCCGCAGATGACCAAATCCCAGCGATGACGGTGGCAGCGGAGGCTACAAACTGACGTGTAAGTGCTCCTGAACCTAGTGCCATTTCACCGCGTCAACTCTTCGTTAACCGGCCGGCGATGTGGTCACCTCCTCGTTCTAGTTCGATGCATCACCTCCTTGTTCTAGGGCACCGAGTCGATGTTGCTATTTAATTAGTTCTAGTTCGATGTGTCGCCTCCTTGTTCTATGGCAGCGCGTATGTACTCACAATCTAGTGCTCCGCACATCGACGTTGCTCCTTACGGCAAGGCTCAATCTAGTTCACTGGAAGCGCCCTTTAGTTTACTCACTGAATTTGATTCTCGTAATAATTGACTAATTAGAATTGTATTCTAACTTAATTCTTGTATTTACTCTTTGGGGCAGGTACGATGAAGGCCAGGGAGATACATGAGCAAGTTCTAAAATTGATGCTACTGGTACTACTACTGTATATGGCATAAAAACTAAACATTCTAATTAGTGCAATGTCTAATTTAGGTTACGAAGGATGTTGTCGTCATCGATGTCTCATCTGATGATGATGTGAAGAAACCTGCTGCTGTAGTTTTTCGTAAGATGAAAGCTAAGATAGCAAGGCGAAGGGCTAAGCTTATATGAAAATATTTAGAGTAGTCGAGAAACCGAGGATACTTATTCCTAGAGGTGTGGCATTATATACATGCTTTGCTACATTTATACATATGCAGATACAGATTATTACTTTCTAATTATTTTCTTTCTAGGTCCAAGTATGATGGGGGTTGATGAATTCGATGAGCACTGCGTGTTTGGAAACAATTTGAAATTGACTTCTGACCAAGTTTCTTCCCTAAAAGTGTTAGTTAAACGACACAAGCGATCTATACCATACTATGTGTGCAAGATGAACAAGTCAAATATCATCCGCGGGAAGGACAAAATGGTTCAAATTTGATATTTCAATAGTTAAATTTATTATGCACAGTGAACTCTAGCTAACAACTAATATTATTCTTCTCCTATAGTATTTTTTAGTTAGCTATAGTCGTGCACACCTCAACCGCTATCTCCCAAAGGTGTTAACACTCGCATGCTCCTACAAGACCACGTTTGAGCATGTTAACCTCTTCCAAGGCATGAATGATGTTGTCCAGATGACAAGAGGCTAGTCTAACATTATCGAACTCGCTGGAATAAGGGAGGGGAATGTGTGCATCTTCACCTTTTTAAATGAGGGGCTACATGGCTTCATGGGTTGTGTTAATGTTTTGTAGTGAGGCCAAAAAGTATGAGCTTGTTTATGATGTGGTGTTGGATGAACCTATAATGTAATATGTTGTCAGTAAACTTGTAGTGGTAAGGGACTTGTTGTCAATCTAGTGCTCTACATGCTAAGTAATATTATCTCCATATGCTATGTATATATTTTGGTTCATTGTGCTTATGTTGTTGCTTTCCTGTGATTGAGAGCTAGTATGTAATATACAGAATAAAGTTGTAGATCTTGTAGATCAGCACAAAACCAATGGACAGATGCATCGGTTGCAAGTTAGTTCTGCAAATGATTGGTTGACGGTTCGATTCCATCTACCTAAACGAAATGCTTTTCTGTTATTTAATTTCTATCAACCACACTTACAGCTGGGGCCGGCAGAAAACGTCACGAAGCCGCGTCAAACCCAGCACTACCGTGAGATACACTACGTACGTAACATTGACACTGAGATGACAAGTGGGGTTGAAGCACGGAGGAGACGGTCGATGCGAAAAAAGTGTCGAATATGTGCAATGACAAAATCCACGATGAATTTTGCATCAAATGAAATGGCAATCTGGGCTTCAGGGCCTAGGATGAAATCTGCGACGAATTTGCCACAACGAAAACAAGCAACGTCATGGATAACCAGGCTGGAGGGGCTTGGAGCTTGTTACGACGAAATGTTCTAGAAGGTTAGGAATCCGCAACGTTTTTAGGTCGTGTCATAAAAAAATGTCACAGATCGTCCAGATTCTTGTAGTGACTATGTTTAGCCTTAGGTAGAGAGCAGCACGAACTAAACAATTAAATATAAGCTTAGTGCTAACTAATTAAGCCTATAAGGACACTAGTTTAGCATCGAAATCTGCACCTACATATTGAGGGGGCCGATAGTTAGGGGGGTCTAGCCCCTGCTCGCCCCCCCCTTGGCTCTGCCCCTGATGATTTCCCTTACTCTTGGCGGACCATGGAAACTAATGTACTTATGGAAGTGTTGAACTATGTGTGCTACTACCTTTGTTCCAGAAAACAAGATGTATAATTTTTCTAAGGTTAGATGATGAAAAGTTTAACCAAGACTATAGAAAGTCTATTTAAAACTATGATATTGCATAGATATAATATAAAAAATGTATATTGTCATATATCTAATGGCATAGCATGGTAAATATTGATAGTTTTGTTCTAAAAAATTGGTCAAAGTTTATATCATTTGACTTCCAATTATTATGTGTCTTATTTTAAGGGTTTATTACGACTATGTTCCCTATTCAATCGGAAATAGAGATTGTGCCACTATTGTAACATCCAAAACTTTAATCCAAGTTATCAAGATCCAAATCACCCAATTTAGGGTTAATAAAAAACTTTTTCCCATTTAAATAATTAAGGATGCATATGTGTGTTGCATTAAATAGGAATTGTTTTGAATTGCCATGATTGTTTATTCTAATGGTTGTAAAATGATTCTAAGATGAATTCCACATCATCTAGATCATTCCCAAGAAAAATCCAAACAAAAAGAAATCAAATAAAATTAATAAATGGAAATGGTCACTCTTGCCATTTTAATCAACTAGGCCACTTTGGGTGTTCCTAGCACTCAACTTCAAACAGAATCAATTATGGATCTTTGCACCCCTTGATAGTATAAGTAAAGATGTACCAAGGCCCACTTTGAATTCTTACAGAAACATTTAAACTCTAAATTTAAATGACATTTGAAAATGGAATCCATTTCATATGTCTAGATCCCACTTTTTAAAAAACCATTCAAATGAACTCAATTTGAAAATCCCAAGCAACCAGAGATGCTCAAGCATAAGATCAACAACTCCACCAAAAATCATCTCAAAATTTAAAACTTTGGTTCATGCGACCATTATGTCAAACACCTTGTGATCAGAATCAAACCTGCCTAACTAATACTATTTTGATCAAGGATTTGTCAAGCCATTTGACCCCATTTAACTCCCCTTGTCTCCCCTAGCTCCAACCAGTCCATCAAAGAGCTACCCCTTGGCCTAGAGCAGCAGTGCCGTGCCACCCCGACGCCATGATCGTCGGCCGACCGTGCCCAAGCCACAGGAGACCGCCCCGCCCTCTCTCGCCATGTCTAGGAGGTAGGCCAGACCACACTGTCACCCACAGTCCCTTCCCCAAGCGCTGCCAGCCCCTGGACCACCTCACCTCGCCTGCGTTTCTCTGCCAGCATGCGCCAGCCAAGGCGCTACCGACAAGGCAGCACACACGCCTCGACCATAGCCCGCGTCTGCGCCTCCTCCTTGACCCCAAGCGTGACCAGTAGCCACCGCCCGCCGCGTCAAGCATCGCCTCTGCCGCTCAGAGCACGAGACATGCCCGACCATTCGCCACCGCCCCTGGCGTCGCCTTTAAGCTGTAGCTAACCGCTAGGGAACTGCTCACCGGCCGCCTACCTAGCCCATGCCTATAGCACCCTGTATCATCGTCACCGACGAGCTCGCCGTCTCCCTCTCGGTCCCCTCGATGAGCCTATATAAGGAGCCGTTCCCCAGCCCCATTTGCCACACTTCAACACTCACCTCTCACCACTAATCATGCCCCACCTCTTGCCAGAGCCGCTCGAGCAGCCAGTCGCCAGAATTGCGCCAGAGTTAGCCGTAGCAGAGGAGGAGAAGCCCCCTTTGATTCTGTCCACCACAGGAGTTGTCGTGACCTCGCCTGAGTCCACCGTTGCCTCCTCGTTCGATCGCCCCCATCGCCGCTAGGGTTCCACCTTGCCGGCGACCTATCCGTCGTTGATGACGATCCCCAGCCATAGATCCTAGTTAAAATCGTGCGGTCCACGTTGCCCATACCGCTTCGTGTTATAAGAGCCACTGACAGGCGGGACCCCCTGTCCGCTATCCTCTGCGCCGTGGAGCGAAACTGGGTCAGCCCATTAGTGTTCCCGCGCTAACCCTGTAATTCAAATTTAGGTTTTTCTATTTAAACTAAATCTAGATTCTATCCACTAGTTTGAAAATCAATTCAGAAAGATCTACTGAACCAAATTGAGTGATTCCAATTTTGTTAGAAATATAATTTAAATCTCTATCCAAGACCGTTCGATTTAAATCAATTAGAGTTATAGATCACCTATAGCAAAAATAACAAAACAGAGACTTTTCCACATTCAAACATTTTTCTAAAATGAACCATAATAGCTTTTGAGTTGATTCCACCTCTCAAAAATCACATTTGAATATACCTATCTAAATATGTAATAATATTAAGGTTTGCATGCAGTGACTTTGGACTAGTACCAAAATAATGCTATATAGGCATTTCTAGTCACTTTAAATCATTAAATATTAAACTTAAACTTATTAAAATGTGATCCAACATTTCAATCACATTCCCATGCATTAGAATATGTGGTGATGACATGTGTCCACATGATCCCATATTTTAATTGGAGAATATTAAATCTTAGTTTCTCAAATAAAATAAATGAAACTAGTTCATTAAAAGCCTTTTGATGAATGTGATGATACTAGATCATCAAGTGTGTGCCTTAGTGTGCTAAATAGACTAGTTAAGTATTGTTTGGTGATTGTGTATTCCGTATGTATTTATAGATGATAGTACCGACCAAGTCTACGAGGAGGAGGAGTTCTACCGCGAAGAAGAATAGGAGGATTTCAACCACTGCACCAATCAAGGCAAGCTATTATTGGCAAGCTAATACTTGCAAGCCATCATTAACAATGCAAGCTAACCCTTGCAAGCTAGATAACCTAAGCAAGATGCATTAGGCATGCTTTGGTTATACCCCTTTTGTTGATTTATACCCATCCCAAGTTTTCTTACAAGCTTTACTTTCTTTTACTTTACCAAAGTTCTTTACTTTTTTATAGATAGCATAAAGAGGATAAAACTTGGCCTATCTAGTTAGACTTAGATGTCATTCTATGGCATGAGATTGAGATTAGCATCCCACATTAGTGAACACTCTTAACTTAGTAGTTTAGAGCTAAACCAAAAACTTGATCACTTTAGATGGGAATACTTGGTGATAATGACTTGTGAAAACCTTGGAATGATGAGTCATTCTATTGAGATGTTTTGACATGTGTTGAGAAACACAAATGGTTTATGATGATGATGAAAATGTTGAGGCATGAGCCTTAGCCCTTTTATAAAAACTGATGGTTGGGTTCGAATGCGATACCATTCCAATTTTACCGTACAACCACAATATCTGAATTGGGTAAGGCTTAGCCAGAAGTTTATAGGCATTAGTATGAGTTCCCTCACGTGAGAGGTTTGAGCTGAGGCTACCTCTCAATGTTGTCCAACTATGTAGTGCCCATGATGGCAGATGGCCATGGCTGGGAGGCCAAGCTCATAAGAGAGGTGCTTATACTAGAGTGTGCAAATGAAAGGTTATGTTTGATTATCTGCATACTAAGTATGATGATTCAGGGTTATCCCTGACAGATGTATAGAATTTTGTGGTGAAAGTGTACCACCTCTGCAGAGTGTCAAACTATTTGAATAGCCGCGTCCGCGGTTATGGACAGTTGGAGTGGCCATACTGTTCCGTTGTCAGATGTTTTCAAAATGACTTATGAAATTAATTGTGACATGACTTGACCACAACATGGTTGTGACTATGACAACTAAGTTCCCACTTAGGTGATTTAGAACTTTATTTTATCTTTCTTTGTTTCTGAACTCAGCTTAGGTTTCAAACTTAACTTTACAAATAAACTTAGAGTTTAGCATTCCTACTAGAACTACCTTACTTGTTAGTGTTAGTTTGCGAGTACTTAAAGAGTACTCATGGCTTTGTCCCTGACTATTCCCGTGGCCAGACTATGAGGAGGACTACCCTGAAGGAGGACAGCAGGACAACTAAGACAACTAGGATCATCTCCCATCGTCAACATTGCCTGTGACACTGAAGATGGAGCCCATCGCTATGCAATTTATTCCGCTACTTGTTTGTACTAAGACTGGATCATGAGATCCTTTATTTGTGTAAGACCTTATTATGGTTTGTATTGGATGATGTACTGTGATATCCAATATGTTATGTCTCACAAAAATGGTAATCCTGGGATTGCGATGTATGGCATAACAGGCATCTGGGATTAAAAATCCGGGTGTTGACAAGTTGGTATAAGAGCCATCCTGACCATAGGAGACCCTAGTTAGAATGGATGTCCGAACAAAAACTTAGTTTCAAAATCAAAGTGAGTATTTGTGAAAATCTATTTCCTCTCTTACCCTTGGGATTCTTTCTCTCCAAAATTACATGTTCCTCAAAAACTCTTACAATTACTACATAAAATTTTGACACACTTGATCACTTCACTAACTTTCTCATCCTAAATTCCTATAGATGGAAGTTCAGTACTACAAGTTCTACCAGTTGGGCAACGGAGGCCAACTGATCTTCAAGAGGGATCTTGATGCACTGTCTGAGTACATGGAGCGCCCACATCCGGAATTCTTTAGAGCTCAACTCAATGGTCCCCCAGCAGGAGAGTTACAATGGCTAGTAGTTGCTGATCTTCGAGGCAAGTTAGAGGCACCAATGTCCGAGAAGATTCAATTCACCGTGAGAGAAAACAACTGGCTAGATGGATTAGCCAGGGCAATGCATGAAGCTCTTGCTCGTCTTTGCGCACAGAATGTCAACTTGATCCAGGGAACCCGCTTTGCTCACTATGCAAGGTGTGATTCTATGGGAATGCTGCTAGAGATGCCAAGTCACCCGGAGTTGAAGCGTCAAGTGGAGAACCTCGACTTCCTACTATACGACAGACAGAAGGAATTGGACAATGCTAGAGAGTTCGCCAACCACAACCTTGCCATTGCTGCCCAGAAGGCCCAAACTTTCTCACTGCTAGTCAAGGATCGTCAGTCACTTTGCCATCAACACGCAAAGAAGGATCGCACCATCGACCGTCTTCGCAAGGTGGCCAACCTCGAGAAGACCATCAAGGAGCAAGAAGCTAAGCTTGCAGCAAAAGAAGAAGAGGTGGAAGGTGAAGACATCCAGGGGGATATTCACTCGTACCTCAGCAATGATGATGACTATCTAGAGGATGATGCCATGGACTTGTACACCGACGATGATGACTCCGACTTCATCGATGATGAGTACATGCACTAGAGCACTATCGTAGGAGTGAGAAGTATCGGTCCCATTGTATCTTAGCTTATAGAATGGTTCTTAAAACCATCTGTTTTCCTTTCATGATGTGGTATGTGTGTGTTTGTATCGTGTGCTTTGCTTGAATGAATGAAAAGGAGTTAGTTTGCAAAACCTGAGTCAAAATCAAAGTTTTAGCTTTGAAACCAAAACACTGAACCATAGAACTTTCCCTCTTACCCCATTATCTATCTCAATCTTCAGATGACTCGTGGAAACCAAGGAGGGAGCAGCTCACTCAGGACCTAATGCTGCAGATTCTGCAGACGCTCATTGCAGACCATGAAGCTAGTAGGGCAGAGCGCCAAGCAAATCTATCCACACTGCAGCAGATCGCCCAGATGGCTAACAACAATTAGAACCATGGAAATCAGGATCATCATGGATCCGAACTCAAAAACTTCCAAAATACCAAGCCCCCAATCTTTAGCAAGTCTGAAGACCCGATGGATGCTGATGATTGGTTACAGACCATGGAGAATAACCTACAAGTCGTCGGAGTGGATGCCAACGAGAAAGTTTTGTTTGCCACCCACTATCTGGCAGGAGATGCAAGAGCATGGTGGAACAGCACCCGCACGATGAACCACGGTCAAGTGATGACGTGGGAAGCCTTCAAAGTCAAATTCAGCCGCACCCATGTGCCATAGGGTCTAGTCACCAGAATGAGAGATGAATTCAGAGAGCTAAAGCAAGGCGGAATGACTGTAGTGGAGTATCGTGACAGATTCTTGTCCCTCGCCAGGTATGCACCGGATGAGATCAACACAGAGTCTAAGAAGAAGGAGAGATTCCTGAACGGACTGCATGATGAGATGCAGATAGTACTCGTCAACATCCGTTTCGAGGATCTCGAAGAGCTAGTCGACTCTGCCATTCAGATGGAGGGGAGGATTAATCAAGCAAACGACAACCGCAAACATCAGATGATGCACCAAGCTGAATCCAATAGTCACCAGAAGTATCGCCCCTACCCGTCTGCCAGATATGCCCCGTGGAACAATCGACCCCCAATGTCTCACCCAAGGTACCCCAACCGTAGCGGAGGAAATGTGAAGTCCGGAGGAAACAACAACCACCCCGGCAACTCCAGCAATTTCAACCGTACACCGCCCAAGTCCAACAACAACAACACTGCACCGAGAACTGGAAGCAATGCCGTGCCCGTGGCAGCAAAAGACAAGTCTCAGATTACTTGTTTCGAGTGTGGAGTGAAGGGTCACTACTCTAATGAGTGTCCCAAGAAGATTGCCGCCACTACCAATGTGAATGCCCCAGTTCAACAGCAGCGTCGTGTTCAGCCCGGAAGAAGATTCGCCCTAGGGAACCCTCACAACCGCAATGGCCGTCTCTTCCACATGAACACCGAAGAAGCCCAAGAAGCACCAGATGTAGTGCTGCGTATGTTTTCTGTCAACTCAGTTTTAGCAAGAGTGTTGTTTGATTCTAGAGCATCGCACTCATTTATCACCGAAGAATTTGCATGCACTAGTAAGATTCACCCAACCAACTTGAAGCATGTCATGATAGTTCAAATACCCGGTTCAACCATAAAAGCTAGAAAAATTTGCAAAGTTGTGCCTATCAGAATACATGGGATAGATTTTTATGACAATCTAATAGTACTTGGAACTAAAGGTTTGGAAGTAGTACTAGGAATGGATTGGATGTCAAAGCATAAAGGATTGATAGACTGTGCCAATAAAGCCATCACCATGACCAGTAGCTCTGGAGTATCATTAGAGCATACATCTGAAACCTTGCCCCGTCAATTCAAGTGCAACAAGAGTCTAGCCCCACCCACCATAGACCAAGTCAGAGTAGTCTGTGAATACCCCGACGTATTCCCAGATGAATTGTTCGGTATGCCCCCGGATCAGGATATTGAGTTTATTGTTGAACTAATTCCTGGAACCGGTCCCATAGCTCAGAGACCCTATAGCATGAACCCCTCAGAGTTAGTGGAGCTAAAGAAGCAGTTGGATGATATGTTAGAAAAAGGCTTGATTCAACCAAGCGCATCACCATGGAGATCGCCCGTGTTATTCGTCGACAAGAAGGATGGAGGCAACCGTTTGTGCACAGATTACAGGAAGCTGAATAACGTCACAGTCAAGCACAAGTACCCATTGCCAAAAATAGAGGATCTATTTGATTAGTTGACTGGTGCTAGAGTGTTCTCTAAGATTACTCTTAGGACTGGTTATCACCAACTTAAGATTCGTGCAATGGATATTCCAAAGACCGCCTTTACCACCAGATATGGATTATACGAGTATACAGTCATGTCTTTTGGATTAACCAATGCCCCTGCTTATTTCATGAATCTCATGAATAAGATCTTTATGAATTTTCTAGATAAGTTTGTCGTTGTGTTTATCGACGATATCCTTATCTACTCCAAGTCAGAAGAAGAGCATGAGCAACATCTGAGAAGCATCCTTAAAACCCTTAGAGAGCATCAGTTGTATGCCAAGTTCAGCAAATGTGAGTTTGGCTGAAAGAAGTAGGATTCCTCGGACATATTGTGTCTGCCGGAGGAGTCGCTGTTGATCCCGCCAAGATCAAAGATGTCGAAGAATGGGAAGCCCCAACCACTCAAACCCAAGTCTGTGCATTTCTTGGATTAGCAGGATGTTACCGCAAGTTCGTAGAAGGCTTTTCGAGCATTGCAAGACCCATGACCAAATTGTTGAAGAAGGACAAGAAGTTTGAATGGACCGACAAATGTGAAGCAAGTTTCCAAGATCTCAAGAAGAAATTGATTTCAGCCCCAATATTGATTATGCCAGATATCAAGAAGCCGTTTGATGTGTTTTGTGATGCATCCAAGATTGGTCTCGGATGTGTGTTGATGCAAGAAGGCAAAGTTATCGCATATTTGTCTCGACAACTGAAGCAGCATGAGCAAAACTACCCTACCCATGATCTTGAATTAGCAGGTGTAGTTTTGGCACTGAAGACATGACATCATTACCTTATGGGTAACCGCTGTGAGATTTATTCAGATCACAAAATCTTGAAGTATATTTTCACTCAAAAGGAGTTGAATATGAGACAAAGGAGATGGATAGAGTTAATGAAGGATTATGACCTTGACATTCACTATCACCCCGGCAAAGCCAATGTGGTAGCGGATGCTCTTAGCAGATTGGCGTGTAGGCTAAACACTATGATCAAGGAGAAGCAACCAAGTTTGCATGAGGAGTTGGAGTAGTTCAGACCTAAGCTAGTTAGCAAAGGATTTTTAGCTAGCATTGAACTTCAACCCACTTTGATTAGCCAAATCAAGGAAGCCCAGAAGGGAAATGCAAGTATCGATGGAATCAAGCGTCATATTGGTACAGGAAAGGTACCTGGATTCATCGAAGACAAAGAATGAGTTCTGTGGTACAAAGGACGTATCTGTGTGCTAGCAGATTCAGAGCTGAAGCAAGTTATCATGCAAGAAGGTCATGATACTCTTTATTCTATCCACCCCGGAGGAATGAAGATGTATCAGGATTTGAAGGAGCAATTTTGGTGGCACAAGATGAAGAGAGAAATTGGAAGCTACATCGCCAAGTGTGATATCTGTCAGAGAGTCAAAGCGGAACATCAGAGACCTGCAGGACTATTGCAACCATTGCAGATTCCGAAATGGAAATGGGATTCCGTCGGAATGGATTTTATCACCGGTTTGCATACTTCTAGTAGGGGAAATGACTCAATCTGGGTCATTATTGATAGACTGTCCAAGGTAGCCCATTTTATACCTATCAAGACAACCTACCAGAGTTGGAATCTAGCAGAGTTGTATATTGCCAGAATTGTTAGTCTGCATGGAACCCCCGAGACCATAGTGTCGGATCGAGGAACCCAATTTACCTCGAGATTTTGGCAGAAAGTCCAAGAAGGATTAGGAACCAAGTTGAATTTCAGCAAGACTTATCACCCATGTAATCGATGACAGACTGAGAGAGTCAACCAAATCCTAGAAGATATGTCGAGAGCTTGTGTGTTAGAGTACAGATCAAAATGGGAAGATTGCCTGCCTTTCGCAGAATTCTCATACAACAACAGTTATCAAGCCAGTTGCAAATTTCCCCATTTGAGTTCTTATATGGAAGAAAGTGGTACCCCTTTGAATTGGTCGCAAGTAAAAGAAAGTCAGATTTTCGGACCCGACATCCTACGAGAAGCCGAAGAGAAGGCTCACAAAGTCCGTGAGCACCTCTAGACCGCCCAATCCAGATAGAAGAGTTATGCTGATAAGAGAAGGAGAGACCTGACTTTCAATATCGGAGATTTTGTGTATCTCAAGGTTTCGCCATTGAAGGGAACGCATTGTTTTAGTCTGAAAGGAAAGTTAGCCCCCAGATATATCGGACCCTTCAAGATTCTGAATCATGGAGGAGAAGTATCATATCAACTGGAACTTCCAGAGGAGATGTCTGCCATCCACAATGTGTTCCATATCTTGTTACTTCGCAAATGCCTAGAAGTGCCGGAGTAGACCAAAGTTTTCAAGAACATCGATCACCGAGCCGTTGATATCAACAAGGATCTGACGTATCGTGAAGTTCCCATCCGTATCTTGGAGGAAGCTTATAGAACCACCAGGACCTAGAGTATCAAGTTTCTCAACATTCAATGGAGCAACCATACCGAAGAAGAAGCCACTTGGGAGCGAGAAGATTACATTAGGACTGAGTTCCCAGATCTCTTTTGTAACATCCCAATTTCAGCAACCCTGATTAGTTGCCTAGAATGCAAAAATCAGGGGGAACAAAAACTTTTTCTTGTTTAATGCTGAAGTGTTGCTTGTTGTTTGGATATGCTTATGCATATGAATGTGTATCAGATAATATACTCCTTACCTTAACACTAGTTGACCAAAGCTACTTCCCAAAACAGTCTTGGCTTAATTTCCATATTCTCAAATGTTCTGGCATTTCAAAACATGAGCCAAGATTCTTATTTAACCAAAACTATTTGTCTAACTTCTATTGACAAAACTATGGAGAATTATATAATATAATCTCCGTAGGTTTTCAAGACAGAACCTTCAACTACTCTTACCTCTAGGATCTCCAAAACCTTTTTGTAAGCTTTTGAATTCTACTCTTGGTAGAGATAACAAGGACTCTCGTCCTATTCAAAATCCAACCTCTTCAAAATGCATCAACCTTACCTCAAGCTAGGCTTGATGGTAACCCTAGTAGTAGTTGAATTGTTTGTAAGATGAGTTGTCTTGATCTGCTGTTTGACTTGATTGCTTAGAAGTAGTATGAGCTAACCTAGGAGCTCATCCTCTAGGATCAAGATACTTTAAGATCAACAAATCCTAAGAAAGAACACAAGATGTATCTGATCTCTAACCACTAGGTGATCCTCTAAAACCCTTATCCAGATCAATTCTGAAGATATCCCTTCTTGAAGCTTCCAAGTCAATGAAGACCAATATCAAGCATGGATCCCTTCTACTCAATCTACTCTTCAACATCATCCAATTGATGATTCTTTGGTACCTTGCAACCCATCAAAATCATCACCACCCACATTCTAGTCAAAAACCCTAAATCTGCCAAATTTGGCCAAGTCTGGAAAACTATCTCCAACATCACCTTTTTGAATGCCTCCCGTTCTCAACCCTAGTGCATTTTTGAAAATACATCTGAACCAACTTGTTAACCATCCTAAGGAATACCATGGCCTACTCTTTCCCTTGATTATATCATCCTCCAACCCACTCGTCCTTGATGGTTTTGGAGACAAGAAAATAACTTTTCATGCAAATCTGGTCATCATGCCTACTTTGATAGAAGCTCACACCACCATCCAACCTTCTATGGACCAAATCTTTGCATGGTTGTGTTCTACTCATATAGGTATATCATTATCTACTTCAATTGTTCCAAGTGGATCCTTGTGCTTCTTAAACCCACATGGTCTTGAAGGCTAGTTGATAATCTGCTTTGGCAAGCTTATTTTATTCAAAGTTTGAAATCAATTATTGGTGAACTCAAGCCAGATCAAGCTCAAACCTCTATACCATGTTGATGTACATCACTTGGTCTATCCATCCATCTATCCCAAGCCCCAAGGGGAGAACTAAGCTCCAAGATCCAACAAGGTTTTTGTGGCACGAAAACAATCCTACCCAAGATCCTTAAATCTCTAGTTTTCACCAAAATCAACTTGGATTCTCCAATCCCAAGGTTGAAAATTCTTGCTACACCTTGTCTACATCATCTACCTTGGTCAGCAAGATTTATCAATAATTATCCATATTTATTATGGACCAAAACTATTTAATTCCCTTAAATAGGCAAAACCTCTTCCATAAAGGAAAGTTTGGTTTTTGCCAAAACACCTCTCCAAATTTTGGCTCATTTGAGATCCATATATCATACCCTGCTTTCCCATCTCAAGAATAAATATTTTTGAGAAGCTTTATTATTTGTTTTTGCCCATTTTCTTAAATGAATGAATTGGAATAATCATTGTTTTAAATACTATTATCCTTCAATAAATATTGGGAAAATTCCCCTAAGTGTGTATTCACATTTGGGACCATCTCACATTAAAAACCCTACTGGTCCAATGTAAAAATATCAATTGACCTTCTAGAAACTATTTGTGCACTATTTGAATAAATGGATTTAAGTGGACTTCTAATCTTCTGAAAAATCCCAATAAATTCCTACAGCTATGCCTTAACCTCATCTACCTATCAGTATCATTTCCCCAGCATGCCCACTACAAATTCTTGAACATCCTTCACCAGCCCCATTGTGATCAAATTTACAAATTAAGTAAATCTCTTAAACACCACCCCACCAAACCTCCCCTAAAGTGGTCAACCAAGCTTGCACAGCAAATCTCACCCTCTCTGGTCGATACCACTATAGCACTACACTGTAGCAAGGACTATAGCAAACCCTAGCTCTTTGTCTTTTGTGCTTGGAAGCAAATCAAAGGAAGGGACACCCACATCTTGCCAAATTCTTCTTGCAACAGTAGCACCACGCCCTCTCTGCTCCCCTGCCATGACCCAGGACCTCTCCACCACCCCTGCTGACCAATGGATGTCCACCTCTCTCCCTCTAAGGTTGCCCATGGACAAAGTCCACCATACACCCCTCCTCTCGAGTATACAAGCCCCAGACCACCGCCCTACTCATGGCACTCTCTATTTCCCTCCCATAGTTCCTCTTCTCCACCCTAGAGCACCCCATCTTCCTCCTCTGTTCTATTTCGTCATGGAGAAAGGAGAGATCTCCTCTCAGCCTCCTTAGAAGAGTTGAAGATTTCGGACAACCTCGACCTCCCCAGACCCCCTCTTTCGCCCGAATGCACTCACCTGCCTCTTATTTACTCCCCTGTTCCTTCCTTTTTCTCCCAGGTACACCGGAGCTGCCTCTACATATGCATGTCCGAGAGAAACCTCTTCAGCGAACCCGACTATCTAGAGCCATATCTCCCCTGCATGCCGTACGCCGGCACTCCCAGGGACCACCGCATCTCACAGGGATCCTCTCTGCCAACATGCAGGCCTCCCTAAGCCTTCTCCGGCGAACTCCCGAAGTAGGTCGCATCGCGGATGCACACGAACCTTCTCTACACCGATACCCACCATGTTGCACCTCCCCGAGGTCGTCAAGGAACGCTGTGTCGCCACAGGCACTCCCCCACCACCCTCTCCCCTCCGGTAAGCCTCCCTGCTCTCCTTCGTGGCTGCTAGGGTTTCATCCCTGTTCTCCCGTGGCGGAAGGTAGGAGACGGCCGAGAGCCGTCCATCCCCACTTCAACGGACGGCCACCGAGCCTCCTTACCCCTTCAACCTCCCACTCACGCTGACAGCGGGCCCCGCTGGCTAGCATCTCGAATCATGCGCCTGGAGCCTCGGGTGGGCTGAATCGCCCACCGCCTGCTTAACCTCGTGGATCCGCCTGAACCCCCTGCGTTTTATTCTTTTGCCCAGATTTAAATCCTGGTACCTTAGTTTAAATCATTTTAAAAATGTAAACCAACTCCTTTCTCCTAGATCTAAATTTCCCAGGGTTTTTTAATGTACCCTTAATCATGCAGTAACCCTATCTCGTCCAAAGGTTGCCTAGATTAAATATGATAAATCAAACCCTTAGATATACCTTTTTCACTAAATAAAATCCTATGGGAGTTTCACATTTCCATTTGGAGTGAAACCAACTGCCCTTGGTAGCTTTTGAACATACCTATCTATTCACCTTGGTCCCATGCCAAGGTGAACAGTAGTTTGTCTTTAGGAAAAATAAAAAAACGGTTGTGATCTGACTTTAGGAATTTCTCTAGGTCAAACCAACAGAGGTATTGACCCATTTCCAACTCCTAGTAAAACTCCCTATCAATACCTATCAAAACCCAGGAGCCCATAATTTCCCAAGCCCCTGTGGATTTATCATGAATTAATCTGTTCTAGGATTAGTTATTCCACCAATAAAATCACCTCAATAGTTCTGCCACTCCAAAAAGATAGATTCCAGTTTCTGCAGAAAGTTATTGTAAATACCTACCATGTGCCCTTGGAATCAACTCAAAATCTTCTATAGATTTAATCTGGTGAAAAAGACAAGTTGTGTACAGAACTGCCTTCGGGAATTTCCTGAGGGCATTCTGGTAATTATTTATACTTGATTCCAACTTTCAGTGAACAAGTGCATCAAGCCCTACTGAACCATCCAAGGAAATAATTTTTGGAGCTCCAGAACTTTTCTGGTGAATTATTTCCTAAAACTAGAGCCTTTAGCACTAGAAAATGCATAAGTAATTCAAGAAAAGTGATAAAATAGTGGAACCACTTTTGATGGCCTTTTTATTTCAATACCTATCTGCAGATATCATTTGTGTATATTGATATCATACAGAACCAATCCTTAGTCCAAAACCCCTCTTAGGTAATTCCTAGACTACAAATCCTAAGGGGATTTCCATCCATATTTCCAAGACAAGGCCAATCCTATTAAATCCATTCTTCCTAAGACCTAATGATTTGTAAACTTGAATTGCTCTTTGTTTGCTTTATGTATTGTTTTTTGTATGCCTTGTGTTGATTGTGGCTTGGTTTGCTTGCATGTGCTATCGGGACGATGATAGTTGCCATGAATTCGGAGAGCAGAAGAAGTGGTATTTATTATTGGGATTGGTATTCTGGGTTATATAAAGAAGAAGTCCAGGGACATTTATGCCATATTGCTGATCTCAGGCAAGCCACCTTCTTGCTCATAAGCATTGTCCTACTATTTTACTTATGCATGTTTTGTCTACTATTTGTGAAACTGCATTGTTTTATTATATGTTGATGTATTTATGGTAGTGTTTTGGCTCCTCCGAACCATTACACTTTTATACTATTAACTACAACCCCCTTGGTGGCACCTACCTGTCCCTAGTAGAATAGATGGTGTATATCACTATAACCATCTGGAGACCCTGTATTAGCCAAAGCAAAGCTAGAGGATGGGAAGACCCCGGAAAAAAGTTTTACCAAATGTTTTATGATAAAACCTTAGTGAGGTGGGACCTCCCAAGAGTTGTTGAAAAATAAAAAGGTTTTGGTTTTACAAAATGCTGAAGAAAAGCTGGAGGAAAAAGGTTTACAAAAAACACACTCGGTTCTTTGCAGTTTAGCTATAACAACTTAACCATGTGCAACCACATTACTCTCGAAATGGGACAGGGCTGGATTTGATGGTTGTTTATTCTGGTATAAGCTGCCTCGTAACTACTACAGGGGGTCGCGATCCCTGGAGGGTGGGCCTTCTCACGTATGGTTCCATGTGGGACATCGACCTAGAGAAGGAACGAAGGGTCTACTGGCCTCCACGCGTTACTATGAGCCCCTCATTGAAAGCGCACACTCGAGCAGTGGAAAAAGCGCTCCGGTTGGTCCTCGGTACCCGACGTCCCGGTTTTGAGGGGATTAACACTCATAGGGTAGGCACTTATATTGGAGTGGGCATCCGGAGAGTCTTGATCAGTTACTCGACCCACGATCGGTGAAGATCAGGGTAGTGTACCTGGATGGTGTGGGTAAAGTGTACAACCTCTGCAGAGTGTAAATCTATTCGAATAGCCGTGTCCACGGTTAAGGACGGGTTGGACAAACTTATATAGAGTGGTGCTGGTTTTGCTTTCAAAAAGGATTTCGGAAAAAGCAAAGTCTTTGAAATTATTTTGACCATGGGATGGTCGAAAAGGAGAAAGGTTTTGACCATGGGATGGTCAGAAAGGAATGAAAGGATTTTGGTTGTGGGACGAACGAGAGAAGGAACAAATGGGTGACCCAGTCCTGATGTTCCAAAATGGTTTCCAAAATGTTTTACAAAAGTTTTTCAACAAAGATATGTAGATGCTATATCTACAAGAGAAACTATTTGAGAAAAGAACCTCCCCTGGAGCCCACCTACTGCCACAGCTATATTGCATATCTTCTTGTTATTATTATTCTCTTAAGGTGGTTTGCAAGTACATTCAAAGTACTCACTGGCATTGTCCATGGCCATTAACTTGGTCAGATATCAAGAAGAGATGAAGTGGACGACTTTGCGAGCTAGGACGTTCTCCCAGTCAGTTGCCTGTAGGTTGAGGCATGGCTCGGGCTCTAAGCTTGATGAAGATCCGCTGATAATTATTGATGCAGCCATAATGGCATTTATGTAAGTCTTGTATTCACTATGTATTGGATGTTTACTTTGATACTTGTCGGTTATGTGCCACGACTAACTGGTCATGGGATCGTGGTTGTATGCATAATAGGGATTCTTGGAGGATTAATCCGGGGGGCCCGCATCTTTAGTTACTAGTTTTCTTTCTTAAATCTCTGGACGGGATTTTGTTTAAGGGGGGAAGGTTTGTAACATCCCAAAACTTCAATCCAAGTTATCAAGATCCAAATCACCCAATTTAGGGTTAATAAAACCTTTTCTCATTTAAATAATTAAGCATGCATATGTGTGCTGCATTAAATAGGAATTGTTTTGAATTGCCATGATTGTTTGTTCTAATGGTTGTAAAATGATTCTAAGATGAATTCCACATCATCTAGATCACTTCCAAGCAAAATCCAAAGAAAAAGAAATCAAATAGAATTAATAAATGGAAATGGTCACTCTTGCCATTTTAATCAACTAGGCCACTTTGGGTGTTCCTAGCACTCAACTTCAAACAGAAACAATTATGGATCTTTGCACCCCTTGATAGTACAAGTAAAGATGTACCAAGGCCCACTTTGAATTCTTACAGAAACATTTAAACTCTAATTTTAAATGACATTTGAAAATGGAATCCATTTCATATGTCTAGATCCCACTTTTTCAAAAACCATTCAGATGAACTCAATTTGAAAATCCCAAGCAACCAGAGATTCTCAAGCATAAGATCAACAACTCCAGCAAAAATCATCTCAAAATTTAAAACTTTGGTTCATGCGACCCTTATGTCAAACACCTTGTGATCAGAATCAAACCTGCCTAACTAATACTGTTTTGATCAAGGATTTGTAGAGCCATTTGACCCCCATTTAACTCCCCTTGTCTCCCCTATCTCCAACCAGGCCATCAAAGAGCTACCCCTTGGCCTAGAGCAGCAGTGTCGCGCCACCCCGATGCCATGATCGCCGACCGACCGTTCCCAAGCCATAGGAGACCGCCCCGCCCTCTCTCGCCATGTATAGGAGGTAGGCCATACCACACCGCGCCCACGGTCCCTTCCCCAAGAGCTGCCAGCCCTTGGTCCACCTCGCCCATGCTCTCCGCCTCTGTGCCATGCCGAGCATGTGCTAGTGCACCGCGCCCGACAAGGCAGCACACGTCGCCCCTCGACCACAGCCTACGCGTGCCGCTCCGCCTTGATCTCAACACACCGCCAGACACGCCCTTCTCCTGCCGCGTGACCCGTAGCCACGACCCGCCGCGTCAAGCATCGCCTCTGCCGCTCAGAGCACGAGACGCGCCCGACCGTTTGCCACCGCCCCTAGCGTCGCCTTTAAGCCGTAGCTGACCGCCAGGGAACGGCCCACCATCTGCCTACCCAGCCCATGCCTATAGCGCCCTGTATCATCGTCATCGACGAGCTCGCTGTCGCCCTCTTGGTCCCCTCGACGAGCCTATATAAGGAGCCCTTCCCCAGCCCCATTTGCCACACTCCAACACTCACCTCTTACCACTGATCATTCCCCACCTCTCGCCGGAGCCGCTCGAGCAGCCAGTCGCTAGAATTGTGCTGGAGTTAGCCGCAGCAGAGGAGGAGAAGCCCCCGTCGATTCCGTCCTCCCCAGGAGCTACCATGACCTTGCCTGAGTCCTCCATCGCCTCCTCCTTTGATCGCCCCCATCGCCGCACTCGCTGGAGCCCTGGTATGCCGCCATTTCACCCCCACCGAGCCGCTAGGGTTCCACCTCGCTCGCGACCTGTCCGTCGTCGATGATGAGCCCCAGCCGTAGATCCTAGTTAAAATCGTGCGGTCCATGTTGCCCATACCGCTTCGTGTTATAAGAGCCACTGACAGGCGGGACCCCCTGTCCGCTATCCTCTGCGCCGTGGAGCGAAACTAGGCCGGCCCATTAGTGTTCCCGCGCTAGCCCTGTAATTCAAATTTAGGTTTTCTATTTAAACTAAATCTAGATTCTGTCCACTAGTTTGAAAATCAATTCAGAAAGATCTACTGAACCAAATTGAGTGATTCCAATTTTTTTGGAAAGATAATTTAAATCTCTATCCTACCGTTGGATTTAAATCAATTAGAGTTGTAGATCACCTATAGAAAAAATAACAAAATAGAGACTTTTTCATATTCAAACATTTTTCTAAAATCAACCATAATAGCTTTTGAGTTGATTCCACCTCTCAAAAATCACATTTGAATATACCTATCTAAATATGTAATAATATTAAGGTTTGCATGCAGTGACTTTGTACTAGTACCAAAATAATGCTATATAGGCATTTCTAGTCACTTTAAATCATTAAATATTAAACTTAAACTTATTAAAATGTGATCCAACATTTAAATCACATTCCCATGCATTAGAATATGTGGTGATGACATGTGTCCACATGATCCCATATTTTAATTGGAGAATATTAAATCTTAGTTATTTTCAACGAGTAGAAATTACTTTTCTCAAATAAAATAAATGAAACTAGTTCATTAAAAGCCTTGTGATGAATGTGATGATACTAGATCATCAAGTGTGTGCCTTAGTGTGCTAAATAGACTAGTTAATTATTGTTTGGTGATTGTGTATTCCGTATGTATTTATAGACGATAGTACCGACCAAGTCTATGAGGAGGAGTTCTACCCCGAAGAAGAAGAGGAGGATTTCAACCACTTCACCAATCAAGGCAAGCTATTATTGGAAAGCTAATACTTGCAAGCCATCATTAACAATGAAAGATAACCCTTACAAGCTAGATAACCTAAGCAAGATACATTAGGCATGCTTTGGTTATACCCCTTTTGTTGATTTATACCCATCCCAAGTTTTCTTACAAGCTTTACTTTCTTTTACTTTACCAAAGTTCTTTACTTTGTTTATAGATAGCATAAATAGGATAAAACTTGGCCTATCTAGTTAGACTTAGATGTCATTCTATGGCATGAGATTGAGATTAGCATCCCACATTAGTGAACACTCTTAACTTAGTAGTTTAGAGCTAAACCAAAAACTTGATCACTTTAGATGGGAACACTTGGTGAAAATGACTTTGAAAACCTTGGAATGATGAGTCATTCTATTGAGATGTTTTGACATGTGTTGAGAAACACAAATGGTTTATGATGATGATGAAAATGTTGAGGCATGAGCCTTAGCCCTTTTATAACAACTGATAGTTGGGTTCGGATGCGATACCATTCCAATTTTACCGTACAACCACAATACCTGAATTGGGTAAGGCTTAGCCAGAAGTTTATATGCATTAGTATGAGTTCCCTCACGGGAGAGGTTTTAGCTGAGGCTAAGTCTCAATGTTGTCCACCTATGTAGTGCCCAGGATGGCAGATGGCCATGGCTGGGAGGCCAAGCTTATAGGAGAGGTGCTTATACTAGAGTGTGTAAAGGAAAGGTTATGTTTGATTATCTGCATACTAATTATGATGATTCCGGGTTATCACTAATAGATGTATTGAATTTTGTGGTGAAAGTGTACCACCTCTATAGAGTGTCAAACTATTTGAATAGCCGCGTCCGCGGTTATGGACAGTTGGAGTGGCCATACTGTTCCGTTGTCAGATGTTTTCAAAATGACTTATGAAATGAATTGTGACATGACTTGACCACAACATGGTTGTGACTATGACAACTAAGTTCCCACTTAGGTGATTTAGAACTTTATTTTATCTTTATTTGTTTCTGAACTCAGCTTAGATTTCAAACTTAACTTTACAAATAAACTTAGAGTTTAGCATTCCTACTAGAACTACCTTACTTGTTAGTGATAGTTTGCGAGTACTTAAAGAGTACTCATGGCTTTGTCCTGCTATTCCTGGCGGACTATGAGGAGGACTACCCTGAAGGAGGACAGCAGTACGGCTACAACAACTAGGATCATCTGCCATCGTCAGCATTGCCTGTGACACTGAAGATGGAGCCCACCGCTACGCTATTTATTCGGCTACTTGTTTGTACTAATACTGGATCATGATATCCTTTATTTGTGTAAGACCTTATTATGGTTTGTAATGGATGATGTACTGTGATATCCAATATGTTATGTCTCGCAAAAATGGTAATCCTGGGATTGCGATGTATGGCATAACATGCATCTAGGATTAAAAATCCGGGTGTGGACAACTACGAATTAGCCAATTGGAAAAATGCCACCAGCCAACACGGTCTCGTTATTAGTCTATGTCCCTGATTCCGTTTGACGTCAGCTGACGTTTGTCATGTCTAACTTGTCACCACTCAGTTTCTTACATGTGGGTCCCATCACACACGCAACCACTTTTTTGTCCATTATTTTGTCGACATGGCCCCGACACCTAAGATTCCAACCACGAGCATCCTAGGTTCGAGGATCTGAACCCATGTTATTCTACAATTTCCATATTTTGTCGCTCTAGAGCCCCGCTCCGCTCCACTTCTCTGGTCCCTCCGACTGCCACATTGTTTCTTCGTGCACGCCGGAAGCGAAAAGCAGAGCCGGTCGTTGGTTGCACGACTATGATGGTGGACGTGAAGCAAATTCAACATGGAGATTATCCTTCATAACATGAGAGCCCGGAGATGGATCCTATGAGGCTAGATAGCACATGCAAGGGCGACACAGGGGAAGAGAATGTGGGGAACAAAGCTCAGCAGGTCAGGAGCCCGGTGAATGTGTCGTTCATGGTAAGAACTGTAATTCCGTCTTTATCCTTTTCAATTAGCGACTCTAGTCATGTGGTAATATCGATGATGTTTGTTGATAACTGTAGGACTTCTTCCGTATCCGGATACCTACTAAATATTCAGCACGGGTGTCATACTGAAACCTTTCCCGATGATATAATTTAAGTTAGTGTTGCTTTTGATTATCAACTGAAAGTAGACGCGGAAGACCTAACTCGGTGTGACTCGTACATAGAATTTAGCAAGTACCGATTAGCTAGAACGAGAAATTTGTATCTAGGTACTACGGAAAAAATTCTCGGAATTTTGGCGCCATTAGAACCCACGAGGCCATGGTCATGATGTTGGGTAAACATCTAGGGATTAGGACTATGTTGACGCATGTACACATTGTTAATAAAAAGACTGGGGAATATACTATTGTTAATGATTTCAGACCATCTACAAGTCAAACAACTCAACCGGTTATAACAGAGCAGATTCTCCTCGTGGTACCGAGCAAAATTACGTACTTCTCCTTAAGCATGATGTGTTTTCCAACGAGCATGAAGATATAGAAACGGGGAACTAAGGATAATTTTTTGTTTGGAGATGATGATAACAATAAAGCATATCCAGACGTGGCTGGTAATCCCGATGGGATGGAAGGTAGGGATTATTTGGTTGATCTGAACTTTGAGCCTGACTATAGGACTGGTGATGAAGACTATGGTGAAGATGTTGAAATGGGATACATATATGATGATGAAGACGATGATATAACAGTGATACACTTTGACAGGAACAACCATATAATTGATAAGGGGACTATTTTATAGAATGTGGAGGACTGTCAATATGTAGTTACCACATTCGCAATAAAAGTTGGGTTGATTATATCATTGATAAGAGTGACCGTAGAAGATTTAGGGTGCATTGTAGGGAAAGTAAGGTGTGTACGTTAGTGGAGACTATATGCATCCTCAGTGAGGGGTGAACACTCATTTCAGGTTGCAATGGCTAACTTATTCATTTTTTAGAGATTAATATGTTGATATATATATATGTTTTGTTTTATTAAATTATTGTCAACTGCAGATCACGGTAAACACAAAGAAACACAACTTACCTAATACTTCTTTAAGTGATAAAATAAGACCTTCTACAACAAAGTGGATTACTGCTACTGTACTTGATTGGGTGAGGCGGGTTCAAGCCATTGGACCCGCTGAACTCATATCGAAACTTAGTGATAGAGTTTTTTATGGGAAGGAGATGGATTTGGACTTTATTCAAGGCAAGTGGAACTACAACTTACACATGTTGTATAGTTTCAAAGGAAAGGTATAAAGGGAATCACTTGATACTTATGTTGACATTGATTACGAGGTAGTGAGAGATAGACAAAGCAGATTAAAAATGCTTCAGCAGATATTTTGATAGCCCGAAGGCATGCTAGAAGGGGTTTCTAGAGGGCTGCAAGCTATACTTGGCAATAGACGCAACTTCTTTAACATGGAAGTTCAGGGGACAGCTTGCCACAACTTGTGATGTAGAATCCCATAATTGGCTTTTCCCCCATCGCTTATGTTGTTCTTGAGGGTGAATCTAACAAAATTTGGACATGGTCCATGGAGAGACTACGTGTAGTAATTGATTACTGAAGGATAAATGTCCTAGGGGCCAATAATAAAGTTGTTTTTATTGATATATATCATATGTTCATAATAGTTTTGTACCATGTTATAATAGTATTAAGCGAAACATTAATACACGTGTGTTAGATAAACAAACCGAGTCCCTAGTATCCTCTAGAAGACTAGTTCGTTGGACAGCCGATGATCGAGGTTTCCCGATCATGGACATTTATGTTAACTCACAGCGAGGTCACTTCATTGGATGAATGATGTGATGTACACACACCCAACCATACTATTGCAATGTGATCCAGTCACAAAGTTCAACATTGCGATATCTAACAAAGCTTAGTAACTCAATCCTTTGACAATTAGATCATGTTTAATCACTATCACATGCGGCTGCTTTAATTGCATCAACCGCCACACTGTAATAGGGTGACCATAAAGGTTTAAGAATAAGACTGATGATGATGGCAATGTCACCATGTACAAGGCCGCAAGGCTGTCGAGAATAAATGTATTTTTAAGAAAAAGACTGCTGATGATGGAAACGTCACCGTGTACAAGGCTCGACTTGTCGCGGAAGATTTCTGAAAAATTCAAGGAGTTTACTACGATGAGACATTCTCTCCCGTGGCGAAGCTTAAGTCTATTCAGGTTTTACTAGCAGATGTTATACATTTCGCTTACGAAATATGACAGATGGATGTGAAAACCGCTTTCCTAAATGGCAACATTCAAGAAGAGTTGTATATAATATAACTAGTATATTTTATTGATCCAAAGGATGCGGGGAAAGAGTGCAAGCTACAACATTCCATTTATGAAGCAAGCATCTCGGAGATAGAATCTTTGTTTTTATCAAGTCATTAAAGGTTTTGGATTTGTCCAAAATCAAGAAGAAGCTTGCACTTATAAG
Organism: Avena insularis; assembly: GCA_023614405.1. NCBI lineage: Eukaryota > Viridiplantae > Streptophyta > Magnoliopsida > Poales > Poaceae > Avena > Avena insularis. The sequence goes on from CM042692.1 coordinate 22,647,629, forward strand.
AAAGTGTGTGGGAGGCGATTTGAGGTTTCTCGGTCATGGACATTTATGTCAACTAACAACGAAGTCACTTCATTGGATGAATGATGTGATGGACACATACCCAACTATACTATTGTAATGTGATCTAGTCACAAAGTTCAACATTGGTATATCTAGCAAAGCGTAGAAACTCAATCCTTTGGCCGTGAGATCATGTTTAATCACTATCACATGCGGATTCTTTGATAGCATCAACTGTCACATCGTAACAGGGTGACCATAAAGGTGTATATTAATTGGGTATTCCAAAGGGATATGTTGAGGCATATGCATCAAGATCGGATTTGCCTATCCGAGAGACATATAGATACTCTTGGCCCACTCTGGGCGATTACATCAATCATCTTGCAAGCATGTTACTAGGTCACGAGGATGTAATATCATGGGAATGAGTAAATGTGTTTGTCGGTAACAATATTAAACTAGGTATGTCGATACCAGAGATCAGATTTTGGACAAACCAGGTATCGCAGTGCAAAGGGAATGAGACTCAACTTTAAGATTCAAGTGGTCAAGTTATTCGTGGAATCTATGGGAGCCATCATGAGTTTCCACACACCGTTGTTGGTCATTGATCGGAGAGAGGTCTCAATCATGTTTGAGCATTCCCAAACCATAAGTGTGGCATGCTTAAAGGTAGAGACGCTTAGAGTTGATCCGTGATCGTAAGAGAAATAGAAGAGACATAACTAAAATCGTTTAGGAGAGAAAACTGAAGTTATTTGAAGGGGTTCGAAAGGAGTTTCAAACTATAAGAAATTAATTAATATGGATGTCATGGTGGTGGCATGGGAGATTCCATAGATAGGATAAAGATGGGGCCAATGAGTGCTAGGGGAATCCAAGGAGGGAAAACATGGTGATTCCACGCACAAATGTAGTTGTATTTCCTCTATCAATGGTTGATACAAGTTCTCCTCGATATGTTCGTGAGAAGGAGACTATGTCTCTTACTCCACATAACCTAGCTCTAGAGTTCTACCTTAGACAGATAAAATGATCGATCCCCTTCTATGGAGGCCCTGGTGCTCCTTATATAGGGGAGCCTGGGTTACAAAGGTAGGGCATAGGTGTCAGCATATTCCCTGAATATGCCCTTAGTTAAAGTTAGATGCTTCTTTATTCCCTTTAACGGTTCGTCTGGACTTTGGATGTAACCCATTGTGCAATCCTTGCCTTTAAGCGTCACCAGACACGGGCTACGTCATCCGGCATTGCCCGTGTCATCTTGGTCGCCCCTGCCCTACTAGTCCTTCACTCTGCTTTGCTTCGCTCACGCTACAGCTAGCAAAGGCCACCTTTTGACCTGTGGGAGATTCCTTCCTCCTCTTGGAAGCCATATGGTAGTCCGACTAGCACGTGGCTAACTCGTCTACGAGGGTACCTGCGTAATAGATAGACAAACATGGCCGACATATATTTTATGCCGTCCGGGCTAATGCTAGAGAGATGCTCCATGGGCCGGGTTACTCCATAGGTCGGCCTGCCTTGAGGTGACCCGGACAGCACTTGCTTTGACCGTGTCGTACCTCGGCTAACTCGGCCTTTATACCCCGGTGTGACCCTACCCGGGGGTATCCCCCAACATTAGTCCCCGAAGCTGGTGCGGTCTTAGAAACTTTAGGTGTTTTAAGGCCACAGCAGGTTCTCCTATCCGGATCTCTGCCTCTTTGGCGAGTTACTCCGTAACCCGAATTTTTTCTCTTACGTTCCCTTGGCTCATTCCGAGTTATTCCTCGCTGGTTGGGTCTTTTGCTCACATATCTGGGTTATCTTTCCTTCTCTTATACGCTTCCCCACGTCCTACGTGGAGGATAATCATCACTTTGCCTCATTTTAAGGGCCATACCCATTTACTGCATTGGTTACTATTGCAATGTCAGGAATAACTGCTACGCACGTCCCTACGCAGCAGCGCCTCGTTAACTGTAACAACACGTCGCATCATGGGATCTTTTGCTCCCTATGGCCCTTGCTGTGGCTGGCGTCTGATTGGTTGGTTCGGTCGCGTACACAGTCGCAGCGTGTGGCAGAGCCACCGCAAAGGATCCCACTACGCGCTCACACATGTAGTTAAATAGGGGACTAGGGCAATCTTGGGGAGGTTCCTCATGTCTTCTTTGATGCGACACCGCTGCCAACACTGCTTCTTCTCCAGTGCTGCGCCACCGCAACCGCATCCAGATAGTCCTAGCGACCGCGTCGCTGCCTCTATTCAAGATATCGACCACGGGGCCCTGTGCTTCCAGGTTCCCCGCCACCGGCTACCTCTACTCCGAGTTTGTCCTTGAGGACCTCGACCTCACCATGACTGAGGAGGAGGCCGTCGTGGTTGCTCAGCAGGAGGAGGAAGACAAGGGCCGCGAGCGTGGTGGCTGGGATAATGCCTTTGTCTGCAAAGATGACTTGGATTGGCTATACGCCACGCATCGCATCCCCGCAGGTGTTGCTTGCCGCCTTGCCGACGACGAGATTTCCCCCTCTCCAAATCCAGGGGAGTATGTGGTTTTTCTCTCCCACTTCTAGCGTGGCTTCGGCCTTCCTATCGCCGATTTCTTCTTCGATTTTATCTCTACCTACCAATTGCAACCACAGCATCTCCCTGTCAATGCCATCACCTCTCTCTCCTCTTTTGTCTCCAGCATAGAGGGGTATGTCGGCCTCTGGCCATCCAAGGAGATGTGGATCAAGTTCTTTGGTTTGCGGAAGAACGTCATTCCGGATAAGCATCTTACTCCGGTGGAGAAGCATCTGACCTAGTGTGGGGTAGCCTCCATATCTCCCTGCACGGGCTATGTGTTCCCCGGGTCACCGGGCTCGAGTCCTGCAAGATTGGGCCCGGACTTTCTTCTACGTCTGGAACACCACGAACGAAGACTTGATCCGGCTCCTCCCCTTCAAGCTTGGAGTCTCGGGCACCTCTTTGTGGGAGAACATTCCGAAGCGACCCACTGCTCTGGCGAACCAAGTTGACCGCTGGATCAAGGAGCTGCTCAAGGAGAAGCTACGGGGGGAGGATATTATGATCACCTTCGTTCGTAGCCGGGTCTCCCCTACAGAAATGCGCCCAAAGATCTACTAGTTGAGCGGCTCCCTCGATCCCACCGGACTTCCTCCTTCGAGCTGATAAGTCGGCGGTGTTCCACCGAGTTAAGGCCATCTTCAACGTGGAGAAGGAATTCTCCGAGGCTTGGGAATGGGGCCTTGTGCCCTATACCCGGGAAAACCCACCTCCAAAGGTAAATTTCTCTCTTACTGTTTTTCCGGGTCTTCTTGATATGCCAGACAGCTTTTTTAACCTAACCACTGCTGCTTTATTCTTAAGGATTCCTCTAGCGGCCACTAGAGGATGGCCAGGAGCTAGGGAGCAAGTGGGTGCCGGATCGTGCCTAGCCAGACAAAGTGGAGCCTGATCCGGAGATTTTTTTGCCCACTCTGGACACCGTCAAACGCACCTCTGGTAAGACCTCTTCTGTAAGGGATTGGTCGGATGACGATGACTCGGATGTTGAGGTTCTTGAGGTACTTGACCCGGTTCTCATCTCTTACGCATTTCCGATTATGTTTGAATCTTCGGCTAACCCGGCCGGTCAGGTCCACGAGGTTCATCCTAGCTACGAGTGGTCCGGTTCCTACTCCCTCCCAAAAGCGTGCGGCTACCTCGGCTGCAGCTTCGGAGGCGCCGCCACCCAAGAAGAGGCAGAAGAAGTCCAGGGTGAAAGCCTCGGCCAAGCCAGCAGCCAAGAGCACGGTCCAGAGGGCTCCCAAACCTCGGGCACCTCCAACCTCGGATGAGTAAGTCTTTCTGTATTCGCTCTTAGGTCTTTACATTTCTTCCTTTGCCTTTTCCTCTTATTTGATCTTTCTTTCTCTTCTTGACTCGCTGCACTTCTATTTTCTAGAGCTCCTAGGGTCATTCCCTAGAGCGGCTCTGGCATTACCTCTTTGATCCGGAGCAGTCCTTCTTCCCCGTGATGATGACACTCGCCCGCTCAGTCCTATTCAAGAGTACTCCGTGGTTGCGCCTGATCGGAGCCCTTCTTGTCACGAGGAGGGCAATGTCAGCACGGGGGGTAGTGGGGCAGCCCTGGATACGGCTATGCCGGATCATCCTAGCTCCTCCTCTTCGGCGCCATCGCCCAGTTCTGAGGTGCCAGTTTCATCGGCACCGCCCCAACCAAGTTCTCCGACCCCAGTTTCTTTTAAACTAATAGCACCAAGATGCAAAGACCAAAGAAGACCAAAGAACGCCAAGACCAAAGATCAGAAGATCAGCTTCAGCACCAACCCCGGCACCAAAGCTAGCAGTACCAGCACCATCATCAGCACCAGCAGCAACAACAGCCTCCACCAAGCCTCCAAAGAGGAAAGCTCCATCAGTTGCCTTCGGATCTGTGGTGTCCATTGCGGACATCTTTCAGCCAGCTTCTCAGGCACCGTCCGGACCAGCAGCCTCTGATCTTCTCCAGCGTTCTGGATAATCTAGCAAGCTCAAGAAAGCTGCCGGGCCAGCCAAGGGCACCACTTCCGGGTCCTCCATACCAGTCCTGCTGCAGCCCAATCCGCAAGGCGAGAGGCCCATATTAAATGCTTGGTGGCGAGTCATTCTCCCAACGGCGAAAGTTACAGCCCACTGCTCCTAGAGTACATGAACAACTAGAACAACGTTGAATTCATTGATCCAATGGATGATCTGCCGGAGAAGTTCGGCCCAGCGGAGTTCAGCGCTCAAATGAACTCTGCCACCAAGGCCATCTCTTTGGCTGGCCGGATGATGGAGGTAACACTTTTCTTCTGCTATGATACTTTCCATGCATGAATATTTATATATATATATATATATATATATATATATATCCCCTTGTCCCCGAGCCTCCGAGGGAGTAACTCGTTACTCGGTTGGATGCTCCTAGAGAATTTAGTTTACGTCCTTAGCAATTCCAAATAGTGATAAATTTAGGGCCGAGTTAAGTTCCACTTGGCCTGGATCTTGGATACTTCGAATATCCACACACCTAGAGCCGGGTTAAGTTCCACTTGGCCCGGATCTTGTAGACTTCGAATATCCACACACCTAGAGCCGGGTTAAGTTCCACTTGGCCCGGATCTTGTAGACTTCGAATATCCACACACCTAGAGTCGGGTTAAGTTCCACTTGGCCCGGATCTTGTAGACTTCGAATTATTCTCACTTTCCCCTTGAACTAATCTTGTCTTGTTTTTTCAGATCACCACTAATCGCCGAACTGCTGAGTTACAGCGCCTGCTGGACTCCTACAAAGATGTTCGCGCTCGTTATGGCAAGCTCTTAGAGGATCACCAGAGGAAGGGTAACTTTCTTTACTCAAGACTTTTCCTTTTTTACTTGCGCTCGTTCGAGTTATTCATGATCCGTATTAACTTGTTATTCAAACTATACAACCGAGGTTGAGGCTGAGAACATTATCATGTGGAAAAACCTCGCTGAAATCCAAGGTATTTTGTCTTATTCACATGATCATTGTGCGCTCTTTCCTTGACTCGGCAGATATTTATACTTCGGCTCCGCTGGATTAACCCACTGTTGCAGTTTCCCATGAAGACTACCTATTCCTGATATGATGACACATTTTCTCAAACAAGCAGGAAAGCATCAAGCTGAATTGAAGAAGAAGGACGACAAGATAGCTTGGATGCGCCTCCAGGATTCGGAGATTACTCGGCTGAATGCCGAAATCCAGAGGCTTAAGGGCCTCCATAAATCCGAACTGGATAAGGTTGACCAGGGGTTTGCCGAGGAAAAAGAGCGTCTAACCACGCAAATTTCCAAGGGCCAGGACTTATTGCAGGAAGCCGAAGTGAAACTTACGTCGGTGACCTCGGAATATGAGAAACTCTAGGCCAACAGCACGAATGTTCATGCCGAGCTTCAGCGTCTCCTCTTCCAGATTTCCCGTAAGTTCCTTTCCCTTGCTCAATTTTCATTTCTCCGGATTTATTGCTTTTGCTCATTGTTTCCCCTGTTCTCTTTTCAGGCAAGTTTCCAGAAGGTGACACTCTTGCTGCTGTCGTTGTAGCCCGGTCTCGCGAGCAACATGGTATTCCCACAGGTCCTGCTGTCGGGCCAATCCCCTATGATACAGAGGATCTACTGGCGAGCCTCGTCGCTCGCATGGAGCTAGTGAAGAATTATGGCACAGATATTATGCCGGCAGCGATGTGGATGCTCAACTCCCTCTGGCCCACTGAGCCCACTCACAAAGGAAATGCGGCTCTAATAGCCAAATTGATGGAGTGCGATACTTAGGTGCACTTTTGGCGAGAATCTGTTGCACGAGCCGGGGCTGACATAGCACTGCAGTTCGTCCTCTCGTGGTATGAAGGGATAGACTTGGGGCTGCTCACCCTCATGCACACCGGATCAAAGTGGTCCAAAGATCCGGAGTGCGTTGCTCGTCGCAAAGCCTGCGCCAATAGGCTTATCCAGTACTCCTTCTGCCATGCTTGGAACGAGGGGCCGAGCTACCTTGATGTATTTGATGATGATGTTGCTTCTGAGGGTGAGGAAGACGAGGGGAGTGAGGGCGAGGCCTCCAAACTTGGCAACAAAGCTGAAGATCCGGAAGATGGAGAGGCCCACCCGAAGATGAGGTCGAGGCTAGCGCCCTTCCCACGAACTCCAAGGTGCCTCCTCCGTCGGCCGATGATTCGGCTTCCGACCCTGCTCCTTGAGCAAATACACTTGACCATATTTGTCAGATCCCCAGAATGCCGGGTGAACATGTATTTAAGTACTGTAGTTTGGTTTGGCTACAATCATTGTTGTTTGCAACTAAGTTTTTAATGTACGATTATCATGGGCGAAGTCCCCGAGTTTCCTTTTCTTGTTCTCCTAATTTTTGACTCGGCTCGCGTCCACCTTGATTCAGTTTTTCGACTTATGAGTCCGAGGTTCAAAAAATTGACTTAACAATACTTGAAACTTTGAGATTAGCTCAAAATAATCTGGCGGTAGAAAAATAAAGCGAACACAGGGTTAGTCCGAATAACAAATGTCAGCTCACTTAAGTTCTTTCTCTTAGTCGTTTTTCATGTGCTTTGCAATTCCAAACTTGTTCTCTTGCTTGCCATGAAGCCAATTCTTGTTGGACAATAGCAAAGTCGAAGAGTTAGGTTTTTGGTGCTCACACATTACTAATCTGGCTAAGATTTAAGCAACATAACCCAGTCGGCATATAAAAATACGAAAGCAAGAAGAACAATTATTATGGCAGTCCCTGAGTTTCTGCTTGGGGTGCCGAAGTTTTATTAATAACCTCATCGCCGACATACATACTGACATATGAGTAGCTCGGATACATTCACCTCTTTGTCAGGTGTAAAAAGGATGAAGTAGTGCTACATTCCATGATTGCTTAGATTCCTCTTCGGATCAGTCCGCCTTGTTCTTTTCTTGTGGCTGTGCATCAATAAGATAGTAGGAATCATTGTGCAAAGCTTTTCTTACAATGAAAGGTCCTTCCCATGGAGGGGATAACTTATGCATGCCAGGAGTGCGCTGCACCAACCGTAGTACCAGATCACCTTCCCGGAAAACTCGGGGGTTTACTTTCCGGCTATGGTAGCGTCGGATATTTTGTTGATATATGGAGGATCTGGACAAGGCCAGCTCTCTCGCTTCTTCTAGCAGATCAACATCATTTTGCCGGGCTTCGTGCACTTCAGCTTCTGTGTATTGGGTGACCCTTGGCGAGTCATGCTCTGTGTCGGCTGGTAGTACAGCTTCTGCCCCCTATACCATAAAAATGCTGTATAGCCTATTGATCGTTTTAGAGTTGTTCTTAAACTCCACAGTACCGCTGGTAGTTCTTCTATCCAGCACCAGCCGCTGATCTTTTCAGCGGCTCTATGAGCCGGGGTTTTATCCTGGACAATACTAGTCTGTTGGATCTTTCCACTTGCCCGTTCGATGTGGAGTGGGTCACCGAGGCTACATCTAACCGGATCTTCTTTTCTCGGAAAAACCTCGCAAATGCTCCTTCGGCAAAATTGGTGCCATTATCAGTTATGATATTGTGGGGGTAGCCATATCTCAGGATTATATCCTTGAGGAACTTCACTGTTGTTGCCCCATCACACTTCTAGATTGGCTTCACTTCGATCCATTTAGTAAATTTATCCACCATAACTAGGACATGTGTCATTCCTCCTTTAGCCGGCTTAAAGGGCCCTACCATGTCTAGGCACCATACAGCAAATGGCCAAGTAATGGGGATAGTTTTGAGTTCCGACATTGGCAGGTGGATTTTTGTGGCGTATCTCTGACAACCATTGCATTTCCTCACCAAATATTCTGCTTGCTCCAAAGCACTTGGCCAATAAAATCCATGCCGGAAAGCCTTTGCCACTAATGCTCTTGAAGATGCATGGTGGCCACATTATCCTTGGTGGATATCCCGGAGTATGTCAAGTCCTTCCTCCCGGTCAATGCATCGTTGCAGCACTGTGGTTACACTTCTCTTGTATAGTTCGGAATTGATAATGGTGTAGGCCTTTGCTCTTCTTTTGATCTGCCTTGAGAGTACCTCATCACCTAGCAAGATTCCCTCTTTCAGGAAGTCAAATATTGGCTTGGACCAGGCAGGTATAGCTCAGACAGGGAAGGGTTCCTCGTCAATTTCCATTGCATCCAACAACATAACTCCTGTCGAGTTTGGCTGACCAGTCCCCGGGTTTGCTGAGGCAGTCCCCGGGTTTGCCGAAGCAGTCCCTAGGTTTTCCGAAGCAGTCCCCGGGTTTGCTGAGGTGCCTCCCCAATCTATCTCCATTGGCGTAGCTTCTGATCCGGGGAAGGCCAGGATATAAATTGACTCGGATTCTGGCGATGGGGTAATAGATGGTTTTCTTAAGTGTTCCAAGGCAACATTTCGTGGTATTGGTTGTCGAGATAATCCCAACTTAGACAGTATGTCGGCTGCCTCGTTTTCGATCCGAGGTACGTGGTGGAATTCACATCCCTCGAAAAATCCGCTTATCTTTTGCACATGAAATATGTAAAGGGCCATGTTGGCATCCAAGGCATCCCAGTTGCCAGATACTTGTTGCACCACCAAATCCGAGTCTCCAAAGCATTGTATCCGACGTATCCCCACTTCTTTTGGCACTTTGAGGCCATGTAACAGTGCTTCATATTCTACAACATTATTCGAGGCGCTGAAGTGGATTTGGAGGACATATTTTAGTTGATCTTTCTTGGGCGAGGTAAGCACTACTCCGGCGCCCAGCCCTTCTTTCGGGTTTGATCCGTCAAAGTGCATTCGCCAATAATTAGAGTCTGACAGAGGTGGTTCATATTGCATCTCGGCCCAGTCCACAAAGAAATCCGCCACAGCCTGCATACGGGGCTAGCTCAATTGCCCATTTTGCTAATTTGCCACTAGCGTCTTTATTACTCATAATCTCTGATATGGGTGCCTCACATATCACCTTGATGGGATGTTCCTCAAAGTAGTGTTTGAGTTTCTTGGCCGACATATACACGCCATACGCCATCTTTTGATATTGAGGGTAGTTCTGTTTTGAAGCCGATAACACTTCACTCAAATAATACATCGGCCTTCTCACCGACTTTCCTTCTTCTTCACGCTCCACTACAATTACTGCACTTACGACTCGGTTGGTCGCGGCTACATAGAGCAACATTGGCTCCTTGGGTAGTGGTGCGGCTAGGATTGGTGCAGTAGACAACATCTTTTTTAATTCTCGAAATGCGTTATCCGCTTGTGGCATCCATGTAAATTTGTCTCCCTTTTTCATTAACTGGTAGAGGGGCAAGGCCTTCTCTCCCAGTTGACATACGAACCGGCTTAATGATGCCAGGCAACCAGTAAACTTTTGCACATCATTAAGGCATTTTGGCAGTTCCATTTTCTCTATAGCCCGGATTTTCATCGGGTTAGCTTCAATACCTTGGCTAGACACCAGAAAACCGAGTAATTTCCCCGCGGGCACACCAAAAGTGCATTTCTCCGGGTTAAGCTTCATCCGGAACCGTCTCAAGTTCGCGAATGGCTGTCGGATGTCATCAAGGAGCGTATTGCTTTGCTTTTTATCACCACATCATCTACATAAACTTGCACATTTCGACCTATTTGGTCATGTAAACATTTTTGCATGCATCGCTGGTACGTTGCTCTAGCATTACGTAATCCAAACGACATAGTGTGATAGCAATAAGCCTCGTACGGGGTAATAAACGCAGTCTTTATTTGATCATCTAGGTTTAGGGGTATCTGGTGGAAACCAGAAATGCATCAATGAATGACAACAGTTCACATCTGGCAGTTGAGTCTATGACTTGGTCTATTCTAGGGAGTGGGAATGGATCTTTAGGACACGCCTTATTCAGGTTCGTGTAATCGATGCACATGCGCCATACCACGGCCACATTCGGATCATCCTTCTTCTTTTCCACAAGCACCGGATTAGAGAACCAATGCGGATTGAGTACTTCCATGATAAATCCAGCTGCAAGGAGCCTGGCTATTTCATCCCCAATGACTTTTCTTCTGTCCTCGGTGAAACGTCGGAGAGGTTGCTTCACCGGCTTAGCACCGGGTCTCACATTCAAAGAGTGCTTGGCCAACTCCCTCGGCACACCTTGCAGATCCTGTGTGGACCAAGCAAAGATATCCTGATTCTCACGGAGGAAGCTGACGAGCTCACTTTCCTATTTGCTGCTTAACCCGACACCAATGGTTACGGTGCGCTCTGGGAACTGATCATCGATTGACACTTTCTTTGTATCCTTGGTTGCCTGGAATGATACGCTTCCATGTGGGTTGGTCAGTGCCGACATATGTTGCTGCGCGGATTGAGCCAATGCCGCCACTTCCTGTATCCTCCTCTTCTCCTAAGCTATCATGAGTGACTCGACCAAGTTAGATCCGGCAGAAGCGCACTCGATCGAATGCCTGAAGTCCCCTGATACGGTTATCACTCCCCTAGGTCTAGGCCGTTTCATCTTCAAGTAACTGATGTGAGTACTTGCCATGAACTTGTTCAGTGCGGGACTGCCGAGCAACACGTGATAGGCGCTCCCCAGATTCACCACTTTGAACTACAAATTTTTAGTCCGGCAATTATCCCTTGTACCGAACAGCACATCAACCCGGACCTTGCCAATTGGCTCACAGGAGATACCTGGCACAATGCCATGAAAGGTTGTCCTTGTAGCTTGCAGCATATTCTTTGATATCCCCAACTTGTGCATGGTATCTTTGTACATGATGTTAATGCTACTGCCATTATCAATCAGGACCTTGGAAAACCTCACATTAAGATTCGGCCCGATGAACGTCAGATCTAGGACCAATGCGTAGGTCCCCGGGCTAGGCATGAGCTTCGGGTGATCCTTGATACTCCACGCAATCTCCTGATCTGACCAAGGCATATATCTCACCACTACTGGCATTACCGCATTTACCTCCATATGCCGGCACTTCAAGCTTTTCTGGTCAGTTTCTTCCGTGGTAAACACACACACTACAAGAAATGTGTCAACCTGTGACGTTTTGGTAGTGACCATCGACAAAATCGTCATAGATTAATGAAGATTCCGCACCAGATGGTCTCAAGCTGCTTGGGAGGGGCAAAACCTTATTGAACTATGACAATTTCGCTCAAAAACGTCGTAATTTCTGTAAGTGAAATCGTCATAAAAGTTAGGCAGGTCGAATATAAGAGGAGGGCAATACAAACCATTGGATGCAAAAATATGGATGGATGGGATTGTAATCCAAAGGAACTTGACATGCATCGTTGACGTGGCACACCACCCCTCGCGCGCAAACACACCAGATATTTTCACCCCTCGCGCGCGCGTGCCAGCCAAACCCAGCGACCAGACCGCCGAACGCCACGTCCCCACCCTCCCAGCCCTGCCGACCACCTCTCCCTCTCCCCAACCCTAATCCTATCGCCCAAGGCACACAAGCCAGAGCCTCCCCTTCGCCGCTCCAGCGCTCCTCCTTCTCCAAATGAGATGGCCATGAGGCGGGCGACGATTTTATCTACCTTGGCGAATTCGCGGGGCTCGTCGAGGAGGATCTGTAGCTCCCAGATCCCCTCCGACATTCACATGGACACCATATTCCCCGAGGCCGGTGAGTGTTCTGCTGTCGCCGGGAGTGGAAGGTTGAAGGGCTCCAAGGTCGTCTGGCGGTCATCCATGGACAGCTTCCTATTCCCCTGGTGCTTCCTGGGCGCCAGCTAGTCAGCCGCCACGCCTCCCCTCCACCGGATCCGCTGCCTCGGAGCTCGCCGTCCACACACGCAGGAGCTCCCACTCCCCAGGTGACAGCCAGCTTCGCCTCTGTCCATCCCCCCTTTTCCCTCAGGTACCATCCACCCTCTCATGTGCCGTATCTCTACAGAAATCCGACGATGATGTCCCCCTCCTTACGCAGCTGCGACAAAACCGGCGATGCTCCAGGGACGCTCTTCCAGAAGACCAAGTGTGCATCCTTGTCTATGGGCTCCTGCTTGCTCGTGAGGTTGGTATACCGTGGCAGAATAGATCCATCGAGATGGCAATTGTTGTGCCATAGCATTGAGAACATATATATATGTAGCAGGCTATGGATACTGTATGGTGCTCTCTGACTATTCCCTTTCAGTTCTTACTTTATAATATGAATACTTCATGCATAATGTTTTATTATGGTGGTTTAGTGCTTTGTTTCATCGTGGAGCAGTCCATCATTCTGTGTTGCACTGCATGATGATCCACTTGAGTTTTACAAACGTTAATGCTCCGAGGAGTAGATTATATGAGAACAATTAAGAAGTATTACTATTGCTGATGACTGTTTAATTAGGAGTAGAACTTTCAGAGATGGAGTATTAGCATGAGAACATGGAGTACTTTTAATTTGCTGATGATTGTTGGACATTATAGACTCTGAACATTACTCCTAGTTGAAACCTAACTGAATTTTCTGAATTACTCGGAATGAGCTATTGTACTCTGAATACTCCACCAGCATGTGCTGTTATGATAGTTTGATTTAGTATTTATCGACATTTTTAAGGGATTATTTGGATTCAATACTGATTGTAGGAGAATTAGTAAAAATACTGTCATAGCATGAATTATGTGTGCCTCTGTATTTGACTCACATCAGTAGCAGTAGATAAATTCAGCGAAAGTAAAGAAAGCAGTAAATGTACCAATTTTTCTACCTTGAGATATTTACGTATGATTACACCTTTTCTGTGCTTGTTTAACTGAATTCTGCATCTTTTTAGGGAGTGTACATATGCTGATATGCATGTACTGGAGTATCTTCTATTGCTAGCAAGCACACATGTATGCATATCCCTTAACATAGAGAAATTCATGTTAGTTCAAAGTGATCATGTTTGACTTCTGAAATACTCCGGGCAAGCTCAGTACACATGATTGCTCTAGAACAGTAGAGTAGTATGGCACCATGTGCGTCAGTCTATATCCAAATTATATCCCGATTTATTTCTGCAAAGTAGATCAGTCATTAGTGCATTCTAAACGTGGCACCTCATGTTTCTGAGAACAAATTCTCGTGGTTCTAAGATGTGCTCAGATTAAAACGTGTCCCAGAAAAAATTCTTACCACTCTAGGATGTGCTGAAATTAGAAATGCATAAGAGAACTAATTATCATAGTTCTAAACTTTTGCCTGAAATTAGAAATGTCATCTGAGAAGGTCATATGGTTCTAAAACTTGCAGAAACTCGAAATGTATCCGAAAACAAATTCTTACGGTTATAAAATTTGCTGAAGCTAGTAATATATCCGAGAACAACTGTTGTGACTCGAGGAGTTGACATACTGTGATTCTGAATAAATCATATGCCATGTTTCAATGTATATGGAGAATTTGCTCATCTCGCCAGAGGAGCACAAGCAACACCATCATTCTCAAGTTTTGGTCTCACGGGACGCTTCAAAGGTGAGATATGCAAGGTAAAACTCCTAACCTCTTCATTATTTTTTGAGATGCTCTCAGCTGGACACCCTTATGTATCTTCATTCGGCATCCTGAAATGTGATTGTGAGATTGGTAACTCAAATACTCTGGTTTCAGTATTAAGTTGTCCATTTTTGTTCATATTACAAACTGTTCTTTTCCTGGGAATGATTAATAGTTCAATACAATTCCTCCCATCCCCATATGGATAGCCACTTAGCTGGATTTTGTTTTCTAGTAGAAAAAAACGTTATACACTCCCAAGGTGCATCAGTGATGGACGAAGAATTTTACTGAATAATTAACAACTCATCTTATTTTCCCTGTAATTATACTTGAACCATGTGTTTTGGTTCAGGTTTAAGGTGAATATGCATGTCATGCCAGAGGCGACAAAGCAACACCATCGTTCTGAATCCCTAAAAAAACACACCATCGTTCTGAAGTTGCCATCCCATGCGCCGTTTTAGAGCAGAGGTATGCAAGTAAAAACTCCTAACCTCTTTACTTATTTTTTTCTCTCTTTCTACCCCTATTGTGCATCTTTATTCGCATTCTGAAATCTCATTGCAAGATTGGTAAGTTTTTTTGAGTGCTAAACTCATTTACGTGAACATGATGGAACTCAGTAAAACTTGATGAGACACGTCAGTATAAAAAACCATCTCTACGTCTGTAAGTTTTTTCGAGTGCTAATGGACATGATCACCTTTATCATGAGACAAATTACTCTATTAGTGATGATAAATTAGATGCTATCAGCAATTGCACCTTGTAGACCTGATGTTGACCTTGTTGAATCTGTACAGGACATCCTCACTTTTACAAGAGCTACATGCTGAAGTAGGGATGCATGAAGAAGTTCGAGAGTATCAAAGTGTAGATACCTTTTATACTTGCTATTTGTAGAGCGTTATATTGTGATTGTGTGGAATATTGTATGGTTATATTGTGATCGTGTGGAATGTTGTAATAAATTGATTATGGCTGATGATATTTGAAGGTTTTTCATTTGTTTCCTCTCCTTTCTGATCCGAATATTGCATACAAAAAGCACCCACCGTCTAGAAGATTCTGGCAATTGGATTGAAAAATTAATCTGGCCAAAATAGAAAAAGAATTTAAATAGAAATTGAATGGAGTGTTAGAAGGGCTAAGGCCCAGAAAGTAGAAAGGCCAAAATCTTGGGCTTGGCCCATATACACAACTAGAATAGACTAGGAATAGAACTAAATGGCCTGAATTTTTGGGCTTGGCCCATATAAGTGATCACAGTGGACCGGGCTAAATTTACATAACCACGATCTGATTTCGTCACAATTTTGCCACGTAGGATCTGACGTGTCTAGGCAAGATAGACAGTGACGATATTGAATCGTCATAGAGGCTATGCCGATCCAATATCGTCATAGACGGTTATGACTTCGCAAAAATCGTCGTTATAGTTCATTAGCGACGCCCAGCTTTCGACGATCTCATTTTCGTCATAGGATCGCCATAGATGGTCTAATGTGATGATTCTGTGGCAAAAATAGAGGGTCATAAACGAGCAGATTCCTTGTAGTGACAGTAGCTTTGGTGATGCTCCCTGTATTTGTTTCGTCCCTCATTTGTGTGGTAACCTTGGTCCTGCTGCTGGTTATTGTTTATTTGATACACAGCATCCCTTCTTTCCTGATTTTCGTATCTCGGCGGAGGCGGAGGCAACATTAGTTGTTGTCCATCCCCCTGTTAGTAATGGCTGCTCAGGTGCTTCATTCCGGGGTGCTTCGTTTCGAGGTGCCTGGGCATTCTCCGAACTACCCTGTTCTATATTCCTCATCCATTCACACTGCCGGGTCATATGATTTGTCGGGCTATTCGAACTTGGCGTATGAAACTTGCAAGGTTGATCTAGCATAGACTTGAACGTATACCTCGGTCAATCTTTTTGCTCCTACCATTGCTTTTCTACTCCGGGGTCCAAGGCTGCTTCCCTTCGCTCTTTTGTTCCCAGTTCTGCCCTCCAGTTTTCTGGCGCTGGCTGGCGCCGGCATTGGGTTGATCTCGGTCCATCGCTGCCACCTGCTGCGGGTTATACCTGTAATCCGGACGCTCGTCCCTTCTCTTTCCTCGGAAATCATTTCTCCTCGATGATCCGGAGCCATCTCGGTTGTAATACTCCTTGCTCACCTCACTTGACATCAGTCGGGGTTGAGTTGGGTCTCCCAAAGCGTACGAATCTGCGATCCGGAACGTCTCAGCCAAAGTGGTTGGCATATCCCGCTACAGCCTTCGCCACAACATACTTCCATATCTACAGCCTTGGGTGAACCACGTGATTGCTTGTGATTCAATTACCCCCTCGCATGAGTTGCGCATGTTGCACCACCGAGCCAGGAAATCTCGATCTGGCTCATTCGGTCTTTGCCGGCATAATGCTAGAGTTTGTGGCCTATTGGGCCTCTTGTAAGTGCTTGAGAAACTGCTAACGAATAACTCCTCAAAGTCCAGCCAGCGGTTAACACTTCCTGGTGGTAAGTTGTTTAGCCAAACTCTTGTCGGTCCCTCTAACATTTGAGGCACATACCTCAATGCCCATCTCAAATTTCTAGTTGCAATCTTGACCATTGTTGCATAATCAATAAGCCAATCCTCCAATCTGGTGCTACCATCGTAGGTCCTTATTCCTCTGGCCAATTGAAAGTTCGGTACTGGTGGCTCCCTCATGATCCGAGGCCCAAAGCACGCAGGACCAGGAGGGCCCTGTACCTCGATCAACTCCGACCTATATATTCTGTCTAGTTTCAGCCTCGCATCATCTGGCTGCAAGTTTCTGCTTCCCAGCCTTGATCCAATTACATGGTGCTCCGGCCTGGGGTATGCGTCGTTAATCATCGCCGAATAACCATCATTGTATCTTTCTTGATTCGGACAAGCGTTTTGCTGTTGTGCAGCTTGACCTGCACTTCTCTCCTGCCGAAGTACGTGTTGCTGCTGCTTTTGCCGAGGTACATTTTGCCCTGCTCCTGCTGAATCACACTGTCTAGCATTGTTGTTGGCAGTGTTCCTTTGACTAGCATTGCCTTGGTTGCGGTTAACTCGGCCAGCTTCACCTCGGCTGGTACTGTGGCGATTTTCATCAACTTGCACTGCTTTGCCTTTTCCAGCTCTTACCGGGTCGTAGGGGACCATATGTTTATCTCTTCTCCCGAAGTTTACCACTTCTTCTCTCCTGGGGTTATGACCCGGAGATGATGCGGCTTCGCCAGACTTCGCCGGGTTATTTCTAGCGATGCTCCTGGTGGTGTCGGGTTTGCTTTGTTCATTTCCTCATTTTGCTGGCAAGCGACCCTCAGCAAGTGGTTCACCCTCTCGTGTTGCCTTTCCTAGGCCTCTCCGGTTAGACCCTCTAACTCGGATGCAGTTGTGTTTTTCCGTCCTGAGGTTCTTTGCTGGGGTACTGTACCTCTCCAGCCCTCCTGTTACTATCGTGGCTGTCTGACCTGGCATAGGCTCGTATTCCTTGTCAATCTTAGTAATCAGGTTTCTACCTCGGATTTTCACCCCGTCTATGCGGTTTGCTTTTGCATATTCCCTCAAAGTGATGTTCAAGGACTGCTGCAACTCCACTACTTTCTTTGCGCCAGCTAACATTTTCTGCCTAGTTTCCTCCAACTCCGCTTGCGCCTGAGCCGGGTCTACCACAGGAGCTATTGGCGTTGCTAGGCTATCTATTGCTTGATGGAGTACATTCGCTGGCCTATCTAGTGGAGGAAACCTAGATCTTACCTATTTTGGCATGACTTTCGTCTCTGGCACCGGGTCCCTGCTGGCTCCCGCGTCTGGCGCGGCCATCAGGACCTGAACGCTGCTAGCGGGGCGAGTGATACGCACACCACGAGCTGCGCGGAGAGGTGGTTCGCCTCCCTCAACAACGTGTCGTGGATGAACGCAGGACTCGTCCATGCCGACGTAAATCTTGTGTGCTCCAAGCTTGATGAAGAGGCCGTTGGGCGGAGGAGGACGCCTGCCGAAGCTCCCTGCATTGTCGCTGACGTAGTCCAGTGCTCCAAAGGGCTGAACCAGGACGGAAACGACACGCTCGCCGGTGTTGGAGATGCTTCCTGTCCGGATTTTCACCCTTGCTAGCACCGCTAGCCCCACGGTGGGCGCCAACTGTCATGGTGGTGGCACGGCAGATGCCATGGATAGACTAAAGATGGGGCCAATGAGTGCTAGGGGAATCCAAGGAGGGAAAACATGGTGATTACACGCACAGATGTAGTTGTATTTCCTCTATCAATGGTTGATACAAGTGCTCCTCGAGCTGTTCGTGAGAAGGAGACTATGTCTCTTACTCCACACAACCTAGCTCTAGAGTTCTACCTTAGACAGAGAAAATGATCGATCCCCTTCTATGGAGGCCCTGGTGCTTCTTATATAAGGGAGCCCGGGTTACAAAGGTAGGGCATACGTGTCAGCATATTCCCCGAATATGCCCCTTGGTTAAAGCTAGATTCTTCTTTATTCCCTTTAACGGTTCGTCCGGACTTTGGACGTAACCCATTGCGCAATCCTTGGCTTTAAGCGTCACCAGGCACGGGCTACGTCAGCTGGCATTGCCCGCGTCATCTTGGTCGCCCCTGCCCCGCTAGTCCTTCCCTCTGCTTTGCTTCGCTCACGTATAGCTAGCAAAGGCCACCTTTTGACCAACGGGAGATTCCTTCCTCCTCTTGGAAGCCATATGTTAGTCCGACTAGCACGTGGCTAACCCAGCTACAAGGGTACCTGCATAATAGATAGACAAACATGGCTGACATATATTTTATGCTGGCCGGGCTAAGGCTAGAGAGATGCTCCACGGGGCAGGTTACTCCATAGGTCAGCCTGCCTTGAGGTGACCCGGCCAGCACTTGCTTTGACCGTGTCGTACCTCGGCTAACTCGGCCTTTATACCCCGGTGTGACCCTACCTGAGGGTATCCCCCAACAATGGAATTAATATTAATTATTTGGATTAATGAATAAATATTGATTTAGTTAATAAATGGAGCAAAAGCCCACCTAATGGGCCTTCCTGAAGGGGAAGGGCCCATGAGGGCAAGAGAGCGTGCGAGGGGGGTGGTCTCCCTACCACCGTATAGCCTAGGGTTGCGTGCATGCAGGGGTAGGGGCCATCCCATAGCCGACCGCCACCTCCTCCTCCCTATCCCATGTTTTGTCCCACCCTGGGACTTTGAGGGAGGGAGTGCTCTATTTTCCCCTATATGTAGATGGGAGATCCCTCCTCCCAATCTTATCCCATTAGCATTCGCCTTATCCTCTCTCCCTCATGTGTGTGTTTAGTTTGGACGTACACAATGAGGTAGAGTTTTCTCCACCATGTGCACACCATCATGCAATTGGAGTCGGTCCAGATTTTCTTCTTCCGCTGCTTTGCTGGACCGGAGCCCGGGAGACGTCTCTACACCGGACGTGTGTACTCCTTCGGAGGCACCACCACTTGTTTGTGATGGATGCTTGAAGCCTTTTGTCCTTGATATTATCTATGCTTTGGCTACATTAGTAATGTGTGAACGGGAACATAAAACCGCTCGGTTTCAAAGGTATGAACAGCGAATCCCTCTCGTTATGTTACATCTGCATAGGTAGATCTTGGCTATGGTGTTCTCGTCGTTAGGAAAAAAATTTGTTTTTCTGCAACGGAATCCCCTCAGTGGTATCAGAGACGATCTATGCGTAGATGTGTTGGTACGAGTAGAACACATAGAAATATATGGGTATTGATTTTATAGTTGCTACCCTCCCACGTGTACTTGTTCATGTCGCGGCATTGTTCGGTGAAGAGGCTTGGGCTGACATTATGCGTTAGCTTACGCTTGACTGGTTCCACGCTCAACATAGGGGTTGTACCATATAAGTGGCTGGTGAGTGTCTGTCTCTCCTACATTAGTTGATTTAGAATTTACAAAGGATGGTCTTGAAAAGGGACTTAAAGAGGCAACTAGTCAATCCATATTCTAGCTACAAGTTCGTAGATAAGAAACAGTTCTTGTGCGAAAGCCCATACATCCACGTACAACTTGCAAAGATAAAGTAGAGGTATCTAACTTTATTTTTCTGGAGGCTGGTGATATGATGACATGGAGGCACCATGAGTCTGGTGAAAAGCCGGTGCACTCGATGGAGATCAAGGAATGGTTACCATAACATATCACATAAATTATTTACATATGATGTTGATTGCTTATGCATCTTATTCTGCTAGTACTAGACTTACAACGGTAGCATTATAAGATGACCCCTCAACACAAAATTCCACCCATTAGTGTGCAACACTAAGAAAGTCCTTCATTATGAGGCATGCCATGATGATCGGGTGCAAGCATATCGATGTTCAAATATGGTGGGTGTAAGCCATGTATGCACTGCAATACACTAAGGTTAACATTGGCGAGCCTAGCATGTACAAACATGGCCTCGGAACACAAGCGACCAAAAGGTTAAGCATGAGTCACATGGTGATGTGATTGATATGCCGATATCAACCTTTTAGGTTATAGCATCGGTCATGATGATAGGGGTGTTACAGTGAATTAGGATCATGTAATCACTAAAACAACAATGAGGGGTGTTCATTTAAGTGGGAGTTCTCGTAATTTAGTTTAACTACATATGAACTCGTATTATGAACATAAGATTAATGACATTGCAAATACCATTGTAGATGTCTCACCCTACCTTCAAACTAGGCCCTTTCCTTGAGAAAGAAAAGCTTAAAACTGATGGGTCCAACTTCACCTCTTGGTCCCACAGTTTGAGGATTCTCCTTGTTCCCCAAAAGCTCTCCTACATACTACAAGATGAGCTAGGTAACCCACCCACTGACTTTGCCACCCAAGATGATAAAAATGTTTATGAGTTGAAGGCAGATGATAATGCCTATGTCCAGAGTGGCATTCTTTATGCCAAGGAGGCTGACCTAAAAAAGCTCTTTGAGAATATGAGTGCTTATGAAATAATCACTGATCTCAAGACTGTCTTTGTGCCCCAGGCCAGGTCTAAGAGGTACGAGGTTTTGAGTCGGTCCTTCCCAGCCAAGATGGATGTGAAGGCAATATGCTCTAGAGGCTAATAATAAAGTTGTTTTTATTGATATATCTCATATGTTCATAATAGTTTTGTATCATGCAATAAAAATATTAAGTGGAAACATTAATACATGTGTGATATATAAACAAACCATGTCCCTAGTATACTCTAGAAAACTAGCTCGCTGGGCAGTAGATGATCGAGGTTTCCCGATCATGGACTTTCCCACATCAACTGACAATAAGGTCACTCATTAGATGAATGATGGACACACACACAACTGAAGTATTGCAATGTTATCCAGTCACAAATTTCAGCATTGCAATATCTATGAAAGCATAGTAACTCAGTCGTTAGACCGTGAGATCATGTTTAATCACTATCTCTCGTGGCTGCTTTGATCACATCAACCATCACACCATACCAGGGTGATCATAAAGGTGTGAATTGGGTATTCCAAAGGAATAGGTTGAAGCGTATGTATCAAGATAAGGATTTGCCTATCCGAGTGACGGATAAATACTTTGGGAAAACTCGGTGAGATTACATCAATGAGATTGCAAGCATAGGACTAGGTCACGAGGATGTAATATCATGGGAATGAGTAAATATGTTTTTCGGTAACAAGATCGAACTAGGTATGTCGATACTAGAGATCGGATCTTGGACAAACCAGGTATCGTAGTGCAAAGGGAATGGGACTCAATGTTTAAAAGGTCCAAGCGATCAATCGATTCGTGGAATGCAAAGGGGCTATCATGAGTTTCTAGACACCGCTGTTAATCATTGATCAAAGAGAAGTATCGATCATGTCTGAGCATTCCCAAACCATAAGGGTGTCATGCTTAAGGTTAGAGACGCTTAGGGTTGATCCACGAGCGTAATAGGTATAGAAGAGAGAGAACTGAAGTCGTTCCAGGGAGACACCAAAGATGTCCGGAGGAGTTTAAAAGGTGTTTTGAATTGAAAGGTATTGTTTAAATTTTATTTATTATTAATTAAATGAATTATTTAATAAATACATATTTAAATAAATAATTAGAGCAAATCCTATCTCATGGGCCCTCTCGGAGGGAGGGCCAAGGAGGGCAAGGAGGTGCCACAGGTGGGGATCCCTCTCACCGCTGGTCGGCCATGCACCAAGGCCCGCGTGGGTGGGGCCTACCCCACTGTCGGCCAACCATGGGCCAAGGGTTCATGCGGGTGGAGCCCAACCCCGCCATAGGCCATCCCCTCCTCTCCCTTGGTTTAGTCCCACCCCGGGCTTATAGGGAGGGGTTATCTTCTTCTATATATATGTGGGAGGTCCCTCCTCCCACATTATCCATCAATTGGCTTTGACATTCTCTCCCTCCCTCTTGTATGTGTTCCCTAGTTAGGAACATGCTATGAGGTAGACATTTCTCCACCATAAGAACACCGTCATGCAATTGGACTCGGTCCAGATCTTCTTCTTCTGATGCCTTGTTGGACCGAGGCCTGAGAGACGTATTTACACCGGACGTGTGTAAAACTTCGGAGGCATTGCCACTTGTGGTGTTGGACGCTTGAATACTTCTCGAGCTTGAGGTAGGCTATGCTTTGGCTATATCAACAACATTCTTGCAGGAACATACCACTTCCAGTATTCAAAGGTATGAACACCAGATCCCTCTCATTATTATACATCTGCATATACAGATCTTGGCTATGGTGTTCGTCGTTGGGATTTTTTTGTTTTCTTCCTCGGAACCCCTTTAGTGGTATAAGAGCCGATCTATGATTAGATGTATTAGTATGAGTAGATCACATAGAAATATGTGGCCATTGATTTTCTAGTTTCTACGCTCCCACGTGTACATGTTCATATTGCGGAAATGTTGGATGAAGTGGCCAGGACCAACCTTACGTGTAACCTTATGCGAGACTGGTTCCACGATTAACATATGGCTTTCACCATATAAGTGGCTGGTGGGTGTATGTCTCTCCAACATTAGTTGATATGGAATTTACAAAGGAAGGACTTGAAAAGGTACTTAAAGTGGAAACTAGTTAATCCATGTTGTGGTTGATGTTTGTAGGTAAGAAACATTTGTTGTGCGAAAGCCCAAACATCCATGTAAAACATGCAAACATGAAGTAGAGGCATCTAGCTTTATTTTGTAGGGGCTTGTGATATGTATGGTCAAGGTAAGTGTTTATGAGATAAACTGCCGAAGTAATGGTGCAATGTAGGCATACTCGATGGAGATCAAGGTGCGATGACCATAACATATCACATAAATTATTTAAATTTTATTATAATTACTTATGCTTCTTACTTTGCTATTATTAGACTTGCGATAGTAGCATTATGAGATGATCCGTGAAACATAATTCCAATGTTCGTGTTCTCCCATTGGCGTGCACCACCAAGAAAGTCTATCATTATGAAGCAGGACGTGACAATCGGGTGCTAGACATATTGACGTTCGCATACAATGGGTGTAAGCCATGTATGCACTATAATACACTGTGGTTAAAGTTAGCGAACTTAGAATGTACAAACATGGCTTAAGAACACAGATGACCGAAAGGTTAAGCATGAGTCACATGATGATGTGGTTGATATGTTATCCACCTTTGAAGCTATAGCATCGGCTATGATGATGGGGGATGTTAAAGTGAATTATGATTATGTAATCACTAAACAAATGTTGGGGGATGTTCGTTTAATTGAGAGTTCTGGTAATTCAGTTTAACTAAGTAGTAACTCATATTATGAACATAAGTTTAATGACTTTGCAAATACCATTGTATATGTCTCACCCTACCTTCAACCTAGACCCTTTGCTTGATAAAGACAATCTTAAAACTAACGGGTCAAAATTCACCACCTGGTCCTGGAATTTGAGGATTATCCTTGTTTCCTAGAGTCTCTCCTACATACTATGAGCTGCAATAGGTAACCGACCCACTGAGTTTGCCTCCCAAGTTGATAAAAATGTATACCATACAAAGGCAGATGATAACACCTATGTCCAGAGTGGCATGCTCTATGCCATGGAGGCCGACCTGCATAAGTGCTTTGAAAAGATGAGTTCTTTTGAGATCATCATTGATCTCAAGGATATCTTTGCGCGCCTGGCCAGATCTGAGAGGTACGAGGTTTCGAACCTGTTCTTCTATGCCAAAATGGAAGAGCACAGTAGCTTGAGCAAGCATATGGTCAAAATGTCTGGCTATGTTCAACACCTGAATGCCCTTGATTGCAAAATCAATGACGACCTAGTGATTGATAGGGTGCTGCAATCGTTTCCCCCTAGCTATAAAGGATTCATCCTAAACAGCAACATGCAGGGTATGGTCAAAACCCTATCTGAGTTGTTCGCTATGCTCAAGCACGCTGAGGTGGTGATCAACAAGGAGCACACTGTATTGATGGTCAAGAAAACTGTTGACTTAATTAAGTCTGGCAAGAAGGGCAAGGGAAAGAGGGGCAAACCAAAGAAGGACAACAAACCTGTTGTCGGTTCCTCCAAGGCACCCAAATCCAAGCCTAGCTTCACATGCTTCTACTATAAGGGTGAGGGTCACTGGAAGCACAACTGCACCAAGTATGTGGAGGATAAGAAGACTGTCAAGATCATTGCCAAAGCTAAAGGTATATACGATATACATGTTGTTGATGTTTTCTCATCACTAGTGCTAGGAGCAACACCTAGGTATTTGATACTGGCTCTGTTTGTCATATTTGTAACTCTCGGTAGGATTTGTGGAGTAAGTGACGCTTGGTGAAGGACGAGATGAGGATGTGTGTCAGCAACTAATGAGTGTAAGAGCACAGATAAAATGTAGGTAGTTTCGAAATAAGAGTATCGAACCCATAGAGAGCTATTTGGTTAATGTCTTTATGCCCCTCGTCACTATCTACCAAAGGATACTTGTAACCTGCATTTGATTTCAACTAAAGGGTGTTTGAAAGGTTTTGTTTGAATACAGAAACATAAATAAAAAAAGTAATGGAAAGAAAGTAACAAAAGCGTTGGAAATGGTGTTGGAACTCAATAAGACTAAAGTGTTCTCAGGGATTTAGGATACACCTCTAGCATGGGATGATTAATCATAATTAGGATAATATATTTCTTTTGTCATGATATGTGTGGAGAGAGCTCAATAATAAGATGTTCACTACAACACTCATGGGCAATTGCTTTCTTGAGTCAGGCAATGAGGTCACCTCTAAATAACCACTGCGATGCCTATGAGCAGTCACTCATACAGACCACCACAATTAAGGGTTTCCCTATGGATATCGTAATAAGCTTAGTGAGTCTCTCTTTATTCGTCTTTTGTCCGTGCAGGTTATAGGCCAATGCTTGTAGTCACAAAAGTAACACTAGTCATACTCCCATACACATCCTAAGGGTATAACCCTCTCTTTAGTCCTGAAGGCAAATGATATGTGGCCGACTACACATACCATCTACACAGAGAGATCAAACACAACATCGTAGATCAATAGATCATGGACCAAAGTAATAGATCATCTTCATTTCATTTCATAATAATGCTAGGGTTTCTCCATCTCCCCAAGAACAAAAGGAACTACTCACACATGGAAGCAATCAACAACATCATCATATTCAAATGGATGGATAAAAGTATGAAGATAAATCTAGTGCAAACCACAATTGTATTTGGAATTAGAACAAGATCCAAACTATGGAAGAGGGGAATGGTGATGGTGATGGAGATGCAGTGGTTGATGATGAAGGGGATGATGTGATGTCCTTTGATGATCCATGAAGCATCAAGGATTCTCCCTTCATCTGGTTCCTCCTCCAGATCCCTCTTTGGTGTGGTGTTTCGAGGCTAGAAGTTTCTATGAATGTCGGATCTCAGATCTGTGTTTGCAAGGTGAGAGTATTTGACGAGGCAGACGCTCTGACAGGTGGTACAGGCAGACGGTACAGGCATGCTCCTCCCATACCAGTGTTTGTTAAACCCTCTATAGGCTTCCTCCACGATTTCCATTCTCCTAGGTGCGAGGAAAAATCAATTAAATGACATTCATCACTTAGAAATATCATATTACTGCATAATATGACAATTCCAATTGATATGTTCACAAAAGACTTAGTAATTCAGGATCTTGTTGAAACAAAGACAAAAGGTGTGCGCGAGCGTAATAAAATACTAGAAATCCTACTCTACTTATGCAGAAACAAGAGGTAAATATGCTTCAATTTTGGACTCGTCAGCAACGGCTACAAAGTTTAAGTGATGGATTTCGGCACTCTCCCAATGCGCCCCCTTCAGGATTACTTTTAATTTTGAATAATTATTACTATGCACCAGTGTTGAGCATGAATATTGTTAGTTGAACTTGCTTATTGCAAGATCATTATTCATTTAAATTAGAGACAAATTATTGTTCTATTTACCCGAATAATGTCTTTTATGCTCATGCGTGACAAATTAAGGGTAAATTATTATTGAATCTCGACTGTGATGACACACACACCCATAAAATTGATTCCAAGCGATGTAAGGATGGTAATGATAATTCCATGTATATGTGGCATTGCTGTTTGGGTCATATCAGTGTAAAACGCATGAAGAAGCTCTATTCTAATGGACTTCTGGAATTGTTGGATTTTGAATCTCTCGAGCGACATGAACCGTGCCTCATGGGCAAAATAACCAAGACACCATTCACTGGTTTGATGGAACAGGTGACACACCTATTGGGAGTCATACATTCTGATGTATGTGGACCAATGAGCATCTCCACACACAATGGTTATCGTTACTTTGTCACCTTCACTGATGATTTGAGAAGGTATGGATATATCTACTTAATGAAACACAAGTATGAAGCTTTTGAAAAGTTCAAGGAGTTTCAGAGTGGATTTGAAGATCAACTCAATAAGAAAATCAAGCACCTTCGAATAGATCGAGGGGGAGACTATTTGAGTGATGAGTTTGGCATGCATCTGAAGACTTGTGGCATCGTACCACTTACACCAGCTAGAACACCACAACATAATGGTGTATCTAAGCGACGTAATCACACTTTACTAGATAGCGGGTCTATGATGTCTCTCACCGACTTATATGTATCATTCTAGGGACACTACAAGAAAAGTTGGCTTTTACAACAGATGATTTTTGTGGTTGAAGGCCCATTTTTCGTGGCTAAAAAGTCTTCTACGACGGATGCCCTTCGTGGTAAAAGCCCCGTCACAAAAGAATCTACCACGACTTTTTTACCGTGGAGGATTGCACCCTTCAGCCACGAAAACTTGTTCCGTCGTAGATCTGTTCGCCAGCCGCTTTGACTGCTGATGTCATGCAAAATGCCACGTGGCAAACACCGTTAATGCCTAGTTACCGCCGTTAACGGCCACAGAAACCATGGTAGAAGCCAGGCCTAGCCATGGCATGCTAATAATTAAATGGGTCGGCCCATTAGGAGAACCTAATAAGATTATGGCCTGTTACTGTTTCATTCGGCACTGTTTGAAATGGGCCCAAAAGATGTGGCCAGCAACAGCCCACGAATGTGAGGCTCGTTACTATTTCGGCCTACAGAAGCCCACATTGTTCGAATACTGTGCGACCCATTAATAATCTGCGTCAAGTAGGCCCGATACTTCTAAGGCCCATGGTCAGCTCGTCACTGTTCTCACAGGTTGTCCTGGGCCACCTATGAACGACCCACTTTTGAGAAGGTCCGATAGTGTTCTGGTCTTTTACCGCATAACTGGCTGTATCGTCTCGCACCGCCAATATGTTCGGCATGTTACTGTTCCTGTCTGGTAGAATTTTCGGCCTACTACTATTCTACCTCGTTACTATTCTGTCCATCTACTGTTCAGGTCCGTTACTATTGTGGTACTATACTGTTCTAGCCTGCCACTTTTGTGGTCTATTACCGCTCGTTGCTCGCATGCATTACTGCTTTTGGCTCATATCGCTTTTGGCCTATTACTGTTTGGCCTATTACTGTTTGGCCTGTTACTATTCTAGCATGTTACTGTTACTGGTTGCCACCTTAGGGTAGGCCTGTTATGGTCGCGGACACCTACAGTTTCGGCCTTTCTAAAGCCTAGGCAAATATCATAAAAGGAGTATAATTAGCGAGCATCTTTTACTATTCATGATAGGCCTAATACAATAAGGGCAAATAACAAAGACCTAAACTCTTACCTAATCGACCTGGCTGGCACAGTTATGATACCGCCTACAACCATGCGTGGACGGCGTCAACTAGATGCCTAGATGTCCCAGCTCAAAAAAAAATGCCTACATGGCTTATGTCAGTTATCTAGATATTACATCAGCTGCAAACTTCATAAAAATATTACATAATATCAACGCTCGGAAAACAAAATTTAGCATTTCAGTTGATAATCAAGTTGATTGCATTGTCCTCAATTTTCTTTCTCAATCCATCAACTACATCTCCCTTTGAGTGTGACAGCTACATTGGAAAACCACCTTGAGACATGACCTTGCAACCCCCTCTTTGGTGGCAATAGAAATAATTGCAGTCTGAAACTAAGTAATAACAAGTTAATACAACAAACAAGACAAACTACTCATTGTTAAGAATGAACCAGATAGAAATTATAATCGCCTCATACGAGAACTTTTATAGCAGGAATGAAAACAAGGAGTGAATTATATATTGTAGAGGATAGTTATGTTGTTGCTTAGGACGAACCAGAACAAGATGCGAGATATAGTAGCGTCGCACATGAACCTGTAGAAATAGACAAACAATCATTAGACAAGTGTGCCTACAATGACATGAGCAATCAAACAAAGTGTTTTTTAGAATTTCAGCAAATATAAACTAGGAAGGTCATAAGCAAATATATATGGAAGTAGTGGTATTTCCTTGAATGCAAGAGACATACGGTGACTCAGAATTTACGGTGAGCTACACAATGTCATGTAGTTTCTGTCATAGCTAAGAATCAACCAGATAGAAATATAATGGCATCATAAGAGAACTTCTAGAGTAGGAATGTAAACCACGAGTGAACTACATAGTAGAGGACAGTTATGCCATTGCTTAGGACGAACCAGCACCAGATAAGGAAAGAATGGCGCCGCTTGTGAACCTGTAGAAGAGGCTATGCAAACCATCATGTTCAATGTTCCATTCTGGGCTATATGCAAGAAAAAGAAAATAGTTAGTGTTGCAGCTTTTGAACAACCATATGGCAACAACAAAATTATAATCGAATTAGTATGAAGACCCTAAACGGGTACTACAGGACAACGTAACGATGCACGGGGGAAACAATAACAGGAACTTATCTCAGGACAAACCAGATAGATTCAGTAACTGTGGAGTAGGGAATCCAAACTAATATTTTACACTGATTTTACATTTTCAAGAACTACACGATAGCAGGCAATTACTATTATTTGGAGTAGCTAAGAACATGTGCATGACTTCAAAATTTGTAGAGCAGCGAATGCAAACCAACATATCTAGTGACCTACTCTGTAGTATCTAGCACAAAGAACAGACGTGCGCTTTGACTGGTATACATGATGATTAGAAAAATGTAGTTCACTACGACAGGCTTAAACCTGATGTACTGCTGACAAAACAAAAAAAAGAGTTGGTGATTTTGTTAGCATGGTCGGATAGGCTTCTAAGCATCATCTGTACCGGCGCGGGTGTCATCCTTGTCACCCAGGGTGCTGCGGTTGCACCGGCTGTTTGTGTCGGGGAAGCAGATCTTGGGCGCTCGATGCCGGCTTGAGCATGGTGGACGAGGGAGAATTGGTGCACTGCATGGTGGTTCAGGTAAGGTACGGGTGGGGAGGATGCCGACGATGTTGATGCAGATCTTGGGCAGTCGTTGACAGATTCGGCGCCGTGGAGGGGAAAGTGGGAAAAGGAAATCAGGTGCAGTGGACGATGACAGACTCGGTGACCAAGGTCGGGTGTGGTGGATGTCGGTGAAGCGGCAATGATGCTTTGGTTGAGACTGCAGCTGATGCAGCTCCAATATACTGTTGGCTGAGGAGTGCATGGTGTCGAGTTTCGGCGGGCAAAGCCAGCTAGAGAAGTGCTGCGGGAGGTTCCGGGCACGAGAAATTTCACAGTGTTTGAAATGGAGGGGCACGAGGGAGTAGGGACCACGTGATTTTGGTATTGTTTGAAATGGAGGGGAGCAAGGGAGTAGGGACCACGTGATTTTTGTATCGTTTGAAATGGAGGGGCGCCAGAAATTTCGCTGTGTTTAAAATGGAGGGGCGCGAGGGAGTGGGGACCACGTGATTTTGACCGTCTAGCAATCTTGTCCGTCCATCCCAAATCAACGGGCCATAGGGGATACCTTCCCTTTGAAGGCTCTGGCGCGGACGCCTATGCAAGCAATCGCTGCGTGTCCTAGAGTAGACTATAGAGGTAGATGTGTCGGTTACTGTAGTAGTAGACCATTAATCGGGCTAGCTAGCACGATTTCATTTTGGCGCTCCACGAGTTCAAACTTTTAATTATGGTGTTCAGGAGTGAATGCATGCAGCTCAAAAAAAGGTACTTACGTGATTACATGTATGATATTATTAGGATACTCAGTTGCATCCATTGTGTAGTAATGAGTGGATTCTATTGGGTTGGTCATTGTATTACTCGTATTCTCTCTCCGTATATACGAAGATCATAGTCTAGTTACTGAGTCACATGAATGTGAGCACAATTGATTGAGTGACAAACCTTTTTTTGTGCGGTCGAGGCCCCCGTCCGCTTATGACCCTCGCTAATCAACACAGCTCACACATAAGTGTATTTGTACATAGTAGTAGTAGGAACATCATCTAGGGAGACAGAGTTCAGTGTCTAGCCATCTTGTTCGTCCAATCCGAAATCAACGGGTCAAAGCAGATACCTTCCCTACGAAGGCTCTAGAGGGAATGCCTATGCAAGGAATCGTTGGGTGTCCATGGGTAGACTATAGGGGTAGATGTGCTTGTGACCCAAAGTACTCCAGTCAATAGCTGGGTGTCCCTGACGCTGACGGTGCATTTTCTTTTCTGGATAGACACCGCGCCTCCTGATAGTATATACTACTACTGTCTAAACGGTGGAGCGCAATTGAGTAAGAAAGATTCACTGAGGTGAGTCTAGTACTACACAATGTCTACTGCAATAAAGAGATGAAAAAGGAACTAGAGAAGAGAACAAGGTTGAACAAAACTTGTAAGTTAAACATAGACTCTAACATGCATAAGTTATTAGTCTATGTTAATACAGGAATAGACTCATTTCAGCTTGGTATGTGTGAATAACTCACTGCCACATAAGCAATTTTACTAAGTAGGACCCTTAGACCAGCCACACTATATTGACAAAGCGATTCCTAACCTTCTCTCACCTCCTATTGAACCGGTTCTATACATTTTAGGAATCGGTTCATGCAACCTGACACAAAGAAGCGGTTCAAGAACTTAGTTCGCTTCTTTCATGCAACAGTGGGGCCAAGGGGTAGAAATGTGAGGAAAGCCAGGATGCATGCATGCAAAGAAAGTAAATAGTGGGTCCCACCAGCAATTCCATACACTACAGCTTTCCCATAGCGGTTCCAAATTCTGACAAAAATATTCTTGAACAGACACATCGGTGTGGTTGATACTCATGAAGTTATTTGCACTATCACTAGCCTAAAAGGATTCTTCCTCTAGATTTTGCTTATCTCCAGCAGCAACCCTATATTATCTCCCCTATATCATAAAAACAATATTTTAATAGGAAGAGCAAAAAAATCACCCAATAACTCACTCAACAACATAGGGGCCACGTAAAGGGAAGACAGAACAGTTGATAAGTATACTAGACACTAGATCTCTACACATCTGACAAAGTAGAAAGTATGACCAAATTTAAAGATCACTCATTGACGATTTAATTATTTTGATTTATCAGACATACTCTCCCTCCATCCTATTTTTCTGAAAATGCCCTCCAACCTAATTAAAAAGGATGTCACATATTTCACAAAATTTGAATGTATATGTACACTAAACAGTGACTACTATACGACAAGTATATCGTTACAAAAACTCCACAGAGCGCATTTGAACGCTAAAGAGTGCAATATAATTATGCGAAGACGGATGATAAAAAATGATCCATGCACCCAAAAGAAAGAAAAAGGAGGGCCACGCCAGCAAGTCATCCCCCTTCCTAGTTCCTACTCCAAGATTCGGCGATTGCAATACTGTGGACACCCTGCGGAGGCAGGGCCTCGACGACCTCCACAATGGTCGCGACCTCGACGGCCAACATGAGATGGCTTCGCTCTTCCTACTTAGCGGGGCGTGACCTGGACGATCTCCGCAATGGTAGCTGCTGGTTGTGGAGCTCCGTGACTTCCTTCTTCAAATTTTTGCACTGAGCACGAAGCATGGAGGAGTCACGCTCGTAAGATCATGCGAGCTTATTTTGAAAAGCCAAATTGGCTCGGAGGCGATCACACTCTAGGTTGAGCTCGAAGTTTTTCTGAAGAATGTTGATGTTATGGCCGTATATTTCATTTACTTTGGCCGAGATTCTCGCCCTGACTTCCTGCATGGAAAATGCATCATCAGTAAGAGAGCATGGAGTGCATGAAGAGAAGAACATAAAATGTCAATGCATGTATAGTGACTACAGTACCTCTCTTCTTCGACCGAGAGACGGCATGAGGGCATCGTACGTGTCAGAGATATCCGTCATGCTATCGACCTATGGGTGGAAAATTCGACGCTCGAGCTGCCTGTCCTGGAAGATTACAGAGACGGTTCAATATTAGGAGCAGACAACCCAGGAATCAACGAAAGTACAAACCTACCCAAACTCTTGGTCCCCATGATAGCTGTTCTTCGGATACATATGCGAAGTCGAGCCCTTGCCCCATGGCTGGTCTCCTTTCTCGGTCCGAGCCTGCAGGTCACCCTGCTGGTGGGATTTCTCCACGGCTCTAACCACCTCCATCTTTCTATTCTTCTGACAAGACAGGATATTTTGTGACATCGATGGATGATGAAGTAGAGAAGAAAGGGAGGAGCAGTGGAAGAAAATGGTTTCTGCGACGGCGGGGCGAGGTAGTACTAGTAGGAGGAGAGAGGAGAGTGAATAGTGGAAGCAAAACGTCAAGTACTGGGTCTCGTCGCTAGCCTTCGAGCAATCTCATTGGTCCATCAAGCGATCGAGCTACTAGATGCAAATATTTACGACCCACCCAAAGTTTATGGAGAAATTTGGCTAGATACATAGTGGTTTAATCAATTGGCTTATGTTGTACTAAGTGGGTCCCATCTTTAGGATTGGTTTTTGCCGGCCAGTCTAGTCAAATTCCTGTGTTTCAAAACAATGGATTGCAAAACAGGTACAAAACAATGGATTGCAAAACAGAGGAAATAGCTTTCTTTGGATCACAGAATTTCAAAACACAGGATAACATGGTCGGAGGTACAAAACAGAGGAAATCTGCTGGCTTAAAGTCATTTCAATGAAACATAGTAAACGCGGAGGAAAATTGCCTCAATCCTACGCGAATGAGTGTAAAAAATGTGGATGTTAAAATTCCTATGGGATTAGGGTGTAGAAATGCAATCTATATGAATTTTGGAGCTATGATTCCTTTCATCCAAAGGACTTCCTTATGAAAAAAAATCCTATGGGTCGAATTCCTCCAAAATTCCTTTGAAAATCCTTCGATCCAAATTGGCACTTAATCAAGATGTGCATGCTCACAACAAATGAACACCTTCTGGCAGGAGGTGATGCGGTCATAGATTTTCATCTTGAACCCGTCTGCGGTGACCTTGAACATAAGGCAGTCACCCTCCTTCAACTCATGGAAAGCAGCAAAGGTAGCCCACTCTTTGCCTAGGATGATCTGGTATTTGTTGCAGTTGGCATGGACAACCCACTCGCATTTCTCGCATGCTTGGACCACCACTAGTTGTGGATAGGGACGTCCCTTCAAGTAAGGCTTGAAGTAAGTCGTGATGATAAGCATATACAAGTCATGCTAGACTAACTGGATGTAGAAGTGCCTAGGATGATGCGACGTGGCATGGTGTCCAACCGACCTAGGGCGTCTTCTCGGTTTGGCAGAACTAGCGACCGACCTGGAAGCACTTGCCCTTGCCAAGGCCTCCACTCTCCTACCCTGGAGCTTCAACTCCCTTGGTATGATGGGGAGAGCATCTTCATAGCCACCTGGAGCTAGAGTTGTTCGGTCAAGAATGTAGTCTAAGTTCAGCATTACAACTGGGTCGTCCTACATGAAAATTACCATTGTGTTAGTCCTTTGGAATTACCAAAACACCACAATGCATTGTACAAATTGACTAAAGATCACAATGAGTCATTGCACCATCAAAATTACCTAAACAGCACAAGGTATCAGGTAAATTAAATTGCCTACAGAGCACAATGCATTATCAGAATGACCTAACCCGATGGGTCCTCAAAATTATCTGAACAACTACTAGAAGGCATAACATTTAATTAGATTGATTAAACATCACAATGCATAATCTGAATGGCTAAAAAAACACAATGCATTATCTAGATAGACAAAACAACATATATGTAGTGCATCATCAAAAATACCAAAACAACAAAAGGTATCATGTAATTAAATTTAATAAATAGTGTCTGCACAATTAAAATTACCTAAACTGATGGGTCATTGAAATAATCTGGACAACTAGAAGACATATCATTTTATCCTAAACAGCCGAATGTAGATCAAAATGGATGAAACAACACAGTGAGGAGACAGGACACAATGCATCATAAAAAAATACCAAAACAACACAACGCGTCATGGAAAATTCCTAAACAGCAAAATGCACCATCTAAGTACCAAAACAGAACCCTGCATCATCGTCATCAAGAATATTCCATAACTAAGCAGAACAACACAAAAGACAAATATATATACATTCGAATCTAGGCAAAGTCAAGTCAGTTATTTCTGGACGGAGGGAATATAAAGAACATCACAAAAGACAATTATCAAGAATATGACATACAACTAAGCAGTTCAACAAAGGACCTGCAGTACACGTTGCAAAAATCTAACTAGATGCACGTCAGATTTGGGTTAAAGCCCCAATCCGCCAGATCTAACCTTGTTGCAGTTGGGGGCAGGGGCGCGAACTTGCATAGGGGTCGACGGGTTGAGAAGATGAACAAGGCGCCACTAACGAAGAACCAGGCACATACACCGAAGAAGCACAGACAATCGTTGATGAAGGGGGGCCACCGATAGGGGTTTCACCGTGTATACTCTGAAATTTTGCATATTGGGAATGAGAGTCCAACCTGCAGATAGAAAGGACGCATCCGCCGCCGCACGAGCATTTGGTCCCAACACACGCGGCGCCGAAGGCTTGGACGATCGCTCAGCGGGCGATGAGTGTTTCAGCGCGACCAGCCGAAACCCTAAGGGCGATGGACGCCTCACCTTGGGCACGACCCGCACACACGCGAAAGGCGAAGGACACTTCAGAGAGAGCGCTGAGGCCGTCAGAATCGAACAAGTACTGGCTTTAAATATAGCCATCTACGTCCACATTTAAACTATATATTACTCATATTATTGATGAAATATATCTCTAAACCCTGCCACTAATGCTAATATTCAGAGGGGTATGCAATCCTTTATTTTATTTTTTTCCTGTGTAGATAATGTCGTTTAAAGGAGGGAATCACTACATTAAAGTCAAATATACGAGATTTCCAACAACCAGAAGAAACCAGGAGACGTACAACGGAGGCAAACGCTTTAACGACCAACTATACGACCGGAGCAAAAATTAGGCTATATAGCTCTAGGCGTATAGTTGTCGCCTCCACCGTTAAGTTAAATAGAAAAACTTTTGTGAAGGGACCCCTATATAAAGAAGCCTCGGGCGACGAGAAAACAAGCCAGACCTTGCCAAAAAGTCTCTGCCATAGATCACCAGCCGCCTTCAGATCTCCAAACCCTTCTCCATCTCCATAGCCATATTCCACCACTTGTAATAGTAGATCTCTTCTCCGATTGGAGACATTGTAAGACTATTGCTATCAATCTTATGATTTTCATTACAATGTTTGTGATTGTTGATCTCATATCTATGTGTGAGTAATTCTCCTTGGGCTAAGGGCTTCATCCTAGCCATGTAGCAATTGTGCATGTTATTTATGATAGATGGGATCGTGTATTAGTTTGTATGACATGATGATTATTGTATCCTCTCTTGCATCAATCCAAGGACTTGTCAGGTATCCAAGACCCCGAGGGTTGAGCCAGGTATAGGGAGTATGAGCGATGACAGATCTGTAGGTTGGGAACCCCAATGACTGAAGGGGTAATACGGCTGTATGTGAGGGATTTTCTTGGGATTAACGGTGACATCACTATGCATATCATTAGTTCTCTTTCTTCTAAAATGAGACTAGTAGGTTATTTCTATAAGCAGTTCTGGAGGCAATAGCAATTATGGATGCACTGCCCACATATAATTTATCTTGCTCTCACAAGTACATGCATACTTTATTTCTATCTTTTATTTCCATCAGATGTTTTGCACATCTACAGGTGAAACCGAACGCCCTAGGCCCTCTCTCTCCATCATCAACAACAACAACAACAAAAAGACCCAAGCTATTGGTCCGGTAAAACCACAAAACGAATTCTAAAACTCCTGAAGTTCCATTAAAGTAAATTCACTATGCATTCGCTTCCCGAGGATTTGATAACCTAGGTCTACTAGGGAAAAAGAAGCTATACTACATCCATAATCCGGATCAAAGGTATTAACCCTTTTTCTGGCGCCGTTGTCGAGGAAGCAATAGCTACCTTTGTGAGGTTATTAGGAACATTGCTAGTTTTAATTCTTGTTTTTAATTTTGTTAGTTTGCTTTCAGTCTTTATTTGATAAACCAAAAAAAATTAGTTAGCCTTTAAATTCTTGCTTTTACTATTATAGTTCTTTGTCTAAGAAAACCCAAAAACATAGGAAGTATGGCTCAAAAGAAGCTTGGGGAGTTTACTACTCCCAATAATGATTATTTGCATACTCCTATTACTCAGCCAGCAATCGCTGCTGATGACTATGAAATTAAGCCCCATTACTTAAGTTTGGTTCAACAGAATCAATTTGGAGGCTCTGCTGTTGAAGACGTAGGTATGCACTTGAATACTTTCACTCAAATATGTGATATGATGCGTATAAAAGATATTGACCCTGATGCGGTCAAATTACGTTTATTTCCTTTCTCTCTAAGAGGGAGAGCAAAAGAATGGTTGCTATCTTTGCCTAAAAATACTATTACATCATGGGTGGGATGTACTTCTTTATTTATGGCCAAATGTTTCCCACCTGCAAAGACTATGCAACTTCGATCTAATATTACTGGCTTTAGATAGGAAGAGCATGAGCCACTAGCGCTTGCATGGGAGAGGATGAAAGAATGCTTAAGAAACTGTCCTAGTCATGGGATGGAAGATTGGTTAATCCTCCATTTACTTTATAATGCTCTTAATCCTGTGTCTAAGTCTATGCTTGACACTGCATCTAGAGGAACATTCATGGGTAAACATATTACCGAAGCAAAGCGGCTGCTAGACAATATGCAAGACAACCATGCCCAACGGCATGTGGAAAGATCAAACACGAAGAAGGTGAACTCTATTTCACCACAAGAAATCAAAGATCTGAATGCTAAGTTGGATGAGCTCATACTAGCCGTAAAAGGTAAGAAAACTCAGGTAAGAGCCACCCTTGAAACAAATATTTAAGAAATAGACTTCGTAGCTCGTAATGATTATAACCCTACTTGGAAGAAGAGTTACAATCCTAACTTTCAGAAACATTATGCTAGTCCTGCAGGTAACTCTAATAATAATATGGGAACTAGTATTGGTAGTCTCCAAGAAACACTTAAGTATTTCATAGACTCACAAAATGAACAAACTAATATTCTTGTTAAAATTACGGAGAACCATGATGCTATGCTTGGTAAATTATCTAACCAAGCTGTTAGTTTGAGAAATGATTTGAAGGCCCTCCAAGAAAGAACAAGGATCATTGAGGCACAGCTAGGTAAGATAACCGAGAGTCAAACTCTCATTCTAGCTAAATTTGCAGGTAAAGTTGAGCCCAATCCAGTTGAAGAACTCAAAATGATGAGGATCCAAAGGGAGGAGCCTGAAGAACTTGACTATAGTAATGCTCCTTCACCAAGTTACACTGTTGAAGATCTCGTAAAAAGGATCAACGTCAAGATTCCGGTGAGTGAAGGTAGTGAGGAAGCTCTGTACCAACACTTTGTCAATAAACTAGCAATATAGTTACGTGAGCTTGAGGAAGAATACAAGCAAATTGCTAAAAAATTACCTGTTAAACTAGATGACATATTGGAGCCTACTATTAAGATTAAAATTGGAACCAATGAGATAGCTGCACTTTGTTATCTAGGTGCAAGCGTCTCCACAATTCCAAAGAGTCTTTTTAACAAGTTAAATCTAGGCTCCTTTGAAATTACTGAGTTAAAATTGCATCTACCAGATTCTACCTACAAACAAGCTGTAGGAATTAAGGAGAACACTTTAGTATACATTAAATGTTGTCTTGCTCTCATTGATTTTGGTATTGTTGACATGCCTGAAGATGCTACTGCTCCTATTATATTAGGTCGTCCTTTCTTAAGAACTATCAAGGCTTTGATTAATCTGCATGAAGGGAACATGAAGCTGCAATTGCCTTCACGGGATCCTTTTGTTATTCATTTCCCCAGGAAGAAGACAGCCAAGCATGATGAAAAGGAGGCCATCACTTTGAAGGCCAACTACTTTGGAGTGGGTGCTCCACTCATCTGGCCCAAGTGAGTATCATCAAGGTCAAGCTATTGACCATAAAAGAGAGCTCCATGGGAGGAAACCCATGTGAAATAAAGGTTTGAGTTAAGATTTTAGTTTTAGTTTATTATTATGTTTAACAAAAAGTTCTAGAAAACTCCATTTGAGGAGAAGAAGTTTGGTAGTACTTGAAATTCTGCTCTATTCATGCTATTGTTGGTCGACAATATTTACTGTCAATTTTTTCTCAAAAACAAGGTATATCACTAAGTTATAGGGAAAAAATAGTTCTCAAAGAAATAGATTTTTTATGCACACAGAGAGTTTAACGACCAACTATACATCGGGAATAAAAGCAACCTTTGCAGAGTGTAAGAATTGTG
Source organism: Avena insularis (assembly GCA_023614405.1). Lineage (NCBI taxonomy): Eukaryota > Viridiplantae > Streptophyta > Magnoliopsida > Poales > Poaceae > Avena > Avena insularis. The sequence continues at coordinate 22,686,942 of CM042692.1, forward strand.
ACATGTTACTTCCTGTTCCGGGAAGGATCTACAAACGCTATAGGAAAGGAACTCCATGAAAGTTCTGGTAAACCTGTGAAGGCTGATGGACATAGTTTTCAGAATAAAACCAACCTTCGAAGAAATGTTTACGAAAACCTGCACTGCCTACGACCTCTGGTATATGGTTGTAGAGATAGTGAATCATACACTCCTTTTTAGTGAACTTGCTAAGACGCTTGTACTCAACCATACCTTCTTAACCCTTGCTAGGTTCTAAGTCATTGAAGACAACATCTACATCAATTTCTGCTCAAGAAACAATTATCGACAGCTCAAGTTCTTCAATAAAGTCAATGAAGTTAACATGTTCATCAACCGAAGTGAAGACAAAGTTCTGTTTAGATAGGAGCAGATAATCTAGCCATAAAACCTACTTCTATAGAGCATTGCATTAGCAGCAATTGCAAGCCAGATAGTTTAGATGCTAGTCTTATTAGCCAGATAGTTCTGAGTTATTATTTCTGGTTCTTCTTTGTAAGAAATTTCTTTCTTCCTCTTTAACCTAGAGTGTACTCTGGATCTTTTGTAAAGAGTCGAGTTGTAATCTATAGTCATGTCTTGGACCAGCTGTGGTTCTGTTGTACCACTCTGAGGGATGTAATACTAGTGAATGGTGTTTCATTGGTGTTATGTCAATGACTATAGTGTAGTACATCATGAACTGGTATGTTGGGTCACCGCACATGACCTCTCCAACGGACATTATAGTCCACCCAATGGCTTGAACTTTGTGATATGTCATCGCATGCTTGTTTCCTTCCACTCTTGGTTATTTATATCCTCTTTAGCTACTGTTATTAGTTTACTTCTAGCATGTTTACTTATGTATCTTGCTTTTTGAGTGTAATATTTTCATATATGATTGTTCGCATAAATTCATTCTGGAGAATTCTATGTATATTTACCTATTCCCTATAATAAATGATGTTTTTAAAATTTTTAGTCGACTAGCTATTCAATCTATTGACATCTATGTTTTTTAAGGTTTCCTTCAAAATATGCAGGTGGTTAATCAAGGATATGGGTCACTTTACACTTCTTGGGCTAGCTGCAATGGAAGGTTGGATGCAATTGATATCCTTCTGGCAAGAACAATTTGTAAAAGAACTGAATTAATCCTCTCAAGACCCTATAAGGCCGATATAACTTAGAACACAACTTCAGATATTTGTGAAGACAGAGAGAGGCATGTTTATAGGTTTGAATCTTTATGAAGATGTCACCAATATTGAATTATCTTTTCCTTCTCTTATTGAATTCATGGTAACCACAATTTTAAATCAACATTGCCATTTCTAGGAAATAGAAGAATGTAGTACATAGACCAGACATAGTGACATGGTTTATAAATTGTTCAATCTTCTTATAGGTGAATTCAATCTACTAAAAACAAATGAGCGTATGAATGGAATGATGGCAAAACTTGCATCACACCAATTGTAAGAGAAATGTTTGTAGTGGACTCAGAGTAATCGCATCATGTCACACAGTATGTTTCGCAACCGACAAGTTTGCAACATGTCAAGAAAATGAAAACAATATAGAAACCATTAAATAACTAACAGTTTTGATGGAGCATCAACCTTGTGGATCTAGGCTAGGTGTTGAATCCAGCTCGACGAAGCCTCTTCGGTGTTTGATTAGGTGATACCTGAATCGTTACCCTTTTGTGTGGCCCATCTTCCCAAGCTTACCATCAAACCCGACCTTGATTTTGAGCCATGAGGTTATCCATGATTATGATCTTCCCAACCAAGTGGATGAAGAGACAGAACAACGGAGGAGGATAAGTGGTGGAAGAGAGGGAGTAGAGAGAAATAGTGTATAGAAAGAGACATGGGGGAAAGGGACACAGATATCAATGAGGCTCCTGACCAATTGAGTCTACCAAACATCATTTATGTCACTTTAAGTGTTGGGGCACGTAGAGGTAGAATAAAATTTTCCTTACGCGGCACACCTAAGATCTTAGCCAAGGTAGAAGGCCACGAGGATTACCATTAGACACGTGGTTGCGGATTACTAATGAAGCGCGTCACTTGATGCCGTGTAGTCCTCACGATCCATTCCAGTCCATGATTGTCGAAGTGCTGAACATACATCACCTCTACAAGTATCCACATGTACGAGGAGAAGTGACGATGGTGGACTGCTAGGTCCAGTACTGCAGCTGGACTGAAATGGAGCTAGGGTTTCCAATGCATGGAATGACCTAACCGTGCCCCGTGGGCATCTGTATCCTATTATATATAGGGAGTGAAAGTGGGATCCACTCACTTGTGGCCCATCCAATAAAGCCTATATTAGTCAGTATGATTCCAACTCACTGACTTAGTCCGTGTCTGATTCGGGTCCAATCCAAACAGGTTTTTTGGTTTAGGTCCAACCCAAACTTGCTCCTGCTCTTAAGTGTGTGACCCGATAGGCTCATGGTGACTAAGACACGATGTGAGTCTTACTCATAATCGATCGGTCGGTAGCGGCTCCTAGAAGAACGTGCCAACTCCCAAGTACCAAAGAGTCATGACGACATACCTTCCAATACGACTTGTGTCTGAGTCCCTTTTGCCTCACGATAAATCTTGTCAAGCTATAGGCGAATAATTGTCATCCTTCAAATAGCTCAACTCTCTTCTAGATTCGAGATAACTGATTTATCTGAGTAACTCTTAGTCGGACGCCTTGGTTAACACTTAACTGAGTCGTGTATGTCCATGCTTTCAGAATCATATCATCCGAGAGGGACCAGAGAATATCTCTCTAGTCGGAGGGGAAAATCACATATTGGTTATCCACATCACGCAGCTTGATTCCTAGCTGACCCAAACTCTGCCTTTATAATTTCCCTTTGATAGAACAATGTTTGATAGAACCTAAGTCAGTGATACACAACTCGGTGTGTGATAACCTCAGGTCTAAGGATTACATTGATTGAGACACAAAAAGGACGACTTGTTTGTTGTATCTCAATATGGGTCAGTTCGACTCGCTAAACTCTTTAGCCAAATTTGTTAAGTCGGAATAGCATCAACATGCCCATGACAAGTGGAACCAAGTCATCAGCCGATTTTCACATTAGTCCAAGTTGTGTGTACAACACAACCTCAATGACCAAGGACATCTAGTATGAAAAACATGAATATATAGTTCCACAACCGAATCACATATTCAATGATACAAATCAGAAGTTTGTACAAGGATAATATAACAACTTTACGAATATATCAGGAATAACATCATGCATGATTGTCTCTAGGGAATATTCCCAACAGACTCCCACTTGCACTAGAGTCAATCATCTGACATCACATGTCTAGGCATATAATGCCCATAGATCTCAGGTGTGCCTCATGCTTTGGATGTGGTAGCGAATTTGTCAATGGATCTACAATGTTTGCATCCGTGTGTACCTTGCATAACTTGATATCACCTTGATCGACAAATTGTTGAATCATGTGGTAACACATGAGGATATGTTTATTCTTATAGTGTGGTCTAGGTTCCTTGGCTTGTGCAATAGCACCATTGTTGTCACAATACATGTCTAATGTATTGGACGAGCCCTGAACCACACGAAGATCCATGAGGAAGTTCCTCATCCAAATGGATTCCTTTGCCGCCTTCGAGGAAGCAATATACTCAGCATATATCGTAGACGCATACATAGTCTCTTACTTGGAACTCTTCCAGCTCACAACCCCTCCATTTATTACAAACGTTTATCCGGATTGTGAACGAGAACCATTTCAGTTAATGGGATAACTCACATCCATGTAACCCTTTACATTGAGTTCATCCTCACCTCCATAAACTAGGAACATATCCTTACTCCTTCTCATGTACTTAAGGATATTTTTAGCCGCTGCCCAGTGGATTTCTCCAGGGTCAGCTTGGTATCTGCTCACATAACTTTGAGCATAGGAAACATCCATCCTTGTATAAATCATTGCATATATGATGTATTCGACTGTTGAAGCATATGGAATCGCACTCATTCGACTTCACTCATCAACCATCGAAGGACACTGAGCCTTGCTAATAAGTTTTATATCATGGGACATCAGTAAGAACCCTTTCTTAGATGATTCCATATTGAACCTTTTCAACACTTTGTCAAAATATGTACTCTGGCGCAATCCAATGAGTCACCTTGATCTATCTCTATAGATCCTGATTTAAGTTGTCTCACCCAAGTCCTTCATCAAAAAATTCTCTTCTAATGACTCGTTCCTTTCTTGCAACATTTCCATTAAGGAACACTATCTTGACATCCATCTGCCATATCTCATAGTTGAAATAGGTAGCTATAACTAACATGATCCGAACTGACTTAAGCATCGCCACGGGTTAGAAAGTCTCATCATAGTCAACCCCTTGAACCTATCGGAACCCCTTCACGACAAGCCATGCTTTATAGACATAAATATTTCCATCCATATCAGTTTTCTTCTTAAAGACCCATTTGCACTCAATGGGTCTTCCATCGTCTGGTAGATCAACCAAGTTCCAAACTTGATTTTCATCCATGGACTTTAACTCAGATATCATGGATCCAAGCCACGACTCGGAATCATATCCCATCACCACTTCGGCTCATCATTGTCTAAAAGTAATACATCACGAACACTTCGCAATATGGCCGATCTTCACGGTGCAGGTGCAATTGTCGGCTCAGCTACCACGACTGGCTCAACCTCCAAGGCTTTTTCCGACTCACTACTAGCTGGTTCCTCTTGAATTTCTTTGAGCTGCACCGTGCCCCTACTAACTCCTTGACTGAGAAACTCTTTCTCAAGAAAGACACCATTATGAGCGACAAACACTTTGCCCTCTTCTCGGTTGTAGAAGTAGTAACCCAAGGTTTCCCTCGGATACCCCACAAAAAAACACTTACCCGACTTGGTCGCGAGCTTGTCTGACTGAAGTCCCTTGACAAATGCTTCACAACACCAAATCTTAAGAAAAGATAGACTCAGCTTCTTGCTAGTCAACATCTCATGCGGTGTCTTCTCTACCGACTTTGATGGTACTCTCTATTTAGTGTGAATGCTGCAGTTTCTAGAAAATAACCCCAAAATGATCAAGGCATATGTGTCTAACTCATGATTGATCATACCATGTCTAACAAGGTCTGATTCTATCTTTCCAACACACTATTTCTCTATGTCGTTTCTGACAGAGTGAGTTGGGGAACTATTCCACAACTCTTCAGATGGTCATCAAACTCATGGCTCATGTACTCGCCTCCTCAGACCGACCGAAGAAACTTTATTTTCTTGCTGAGTTAATTCTATACTTCACTCTAGAACTCCTTGAATTTTTCAAAGGCTTCTGACTTATGTTCCATCAAGTAGATATATCTATACCTACTCAAATCATAAGTGAAGGTAATGAAGTGCTCATAGCCACCTCTAGTTGTCGTGCTCATCGGGCCACATACATCACTATGTACTGGTCCAAATAAGTCGATGCCCTTTCACAACTCTTTGCAAAAGGTTTCTTGGTCATATTGCTGAGTAGGCATGATTCACATGTCTTCAATGACTCCAAGTCAAATGAAGTTAGCAGTCCATCATCATGGAGCTTCTTCATGCGTTAAAAACTTATATGACCAAGCCGACAGTTCCAAAAGTAAGTCATATTCAGATTATTTGGTTTCAACCTTTTCACATTTATGTTATAGACTGACTCACCATCAAGATTCAAAATAAATAATCCGTCCTGGACGGGTGCAAAGCCGTGAAACATATCATTCAAATACAAAGAACAACCATTATTATTAATATTTGACTCATAGCCTTGTTTCATCAAACATGAGGCAAAAATAATGTTTCGACTAAGCACTGGAACATAATAATAATTATTCATCTCTATTAAGAATCCAAAAGGTAAATGAAATTGCATCGTGCTGACTTCCAACATAGCGACTCTCGACTTGTTGCAAACTCAAATGTCAACCTCGCCATGCTCCTAGTTCTTACCAGTCCCTACAACGAGTTATAGATGTGAATTATTGATCCAATATCATATACCCAAGAACTGTTAGGTGCATCAGCAAGATAAATGTCTATAACATTGCAAACAAGCGTAATTGACTCAGAAGTCCCACCTCCACTCTTGACTTTGTCAACCAAATACTTGCTGCAATTCCTCTTCCAGTGGCTATCCCCTTGCAATAGAAGAAGGTGGATCCGGCTGAAGGAGATGTCTTAGTCCCTGAGGAAGCGCTTGGGACCGGGTCCTGAGCCTTGCCTCCTGACTTTGCCTTATTCTTCTTAGTCCAAGAACTTTTCTTGAACTTAGCCTTATTCTGCACCATCAACACTTGACTGGTGCCTTCCTTGAGATCTGCCTCTGCCTGCTTGAGCATCCCATGTAATTTAGTGAGCTTCTTATCCATACCATGCATGTGGTAGTTCGATATGAACTGACCATATGCACTAGGAAGAGAGTTTAGAATTATATTCGTAGCAAACTCTTTGCTAATGGGGTAGCCTAGCCTTTCCAATGACTGCACGTAACCAACCATCTTGATCACATGCGAGTACATCAGATCGCCGTCTTTCAGCTTGCATCCCAACAAAGCCTGAGAGTAGTGATACCTCTCAGTCTTTACCTGAGCCTGGATTATACTTTTGAGGCTTTCGATCATATCGTATGCCTCAACATTCACGAACTGCTGCTACAAGTCTGGTTCCATGTGAGCAAGCATAAGGCAGCTAATTTCCGCGGACTCATCCCGATACCTACAGTAGGCATTGGCGGCAGCGACAGTTGCATTCTCATTCGTCTCATCTGGAAGTTGGTTATCTATAACATGGTCCTTATTTTCTTGTTTGAGAACAATTCTCATATTATGATACTAGTTGGTGAAATTAATTCCATTAAGCTTATCTTTCTCTAGGATCATTCTCAACGCAAAACTGGACACTTGAGGGGGACTGTTGCTAGGTGCCATTGATCTACAACAGAAAATATGCAAAACACTTAAGACATGTATCCATAAAAGAGAAATCATATTAAACATTTTAATACTTATGATCCCACTAGAACCAACACCCCTCTGATGGTTACTTAGTGATTCAGGATCCTAAATAATCAAGCCGACTAGTGAGCTTTAGCATCACCACTAGACATCACGTGATCTAGGTAGACAACTCCTTGTCAATCACATCTCATATGACTCCTATTGGTCAGGTGGCATCACATGCCCCGGCTCCACCTGACTTTTTCCCGAGTCCCACAACCGTTGAGATATACCCGTCTAGATTACCGAGTGCTTCCGCTATAAGAGTCTAAATCTAAACCACCTAGTCAGAAAGAATTTATAACACCTCAATTTTACGAGCCCACTACCAAAAGTGTCCGACTTGTGATGGCGCAACACTGGCAGGGAAACCGACTAGACCTTATTTGAGGGATTAAATTCTACCGATTATCTTATAGATGTAAAACCAGAGACATAACAATAACACAAGATAAAAAAAATTACAATATGAAATGGTATGGATCTATTCATGGAGATCTCCATATCCATAAAGGCTGTAAGCCAACTCGTGCCAACTCTTGTCATGTGCCATATTACTCCATGTCGCCGACTTGTACATCGACTTGCATGCCATGCGGGTTTTCCAAGCAGCTACACTAGCTAGTAAAGTAAATTATATAGAGAATCTGACATGCATGTCGCAATACAATAAAATGATAGTGCCTAGGTTCTAGCCGGCTGACAAAAACCATGATTCGTAGATTATGTATGGATTACACACATCACATGCACATAAGCCAAACCATTCACAACATCATCCTGCAAAAATAATTCATGCATAGATACAATATCTATTGGCGTTATGAAACTCGCAATGACATCTAAGGCGCAACGACAGGGCGAAGCCGGTGGGGATCGAAGGGGCAGTGTCCAACAATTTTTCAGAAAACGCAGATCTCATCTGCAATCCGAACATGGATTTCTTCATAGGATAAAACAATCTTACCCAAATATGATCCATACTCCAATTCAATCAAACTCTTTTGATCTTTGATCGCCGCATCGAGATTTACGTGTCACTGTCTGCTCGATGGCGGAAACCAACCAGTAGGGGTATGTAGTTCCACGACCTCAAGAGTATGATCACGCAAACCAGATAATCCATCTCCCCGAGTATAGTTGGTCCAATCAACCACCAAAACAGCAAATAGATCCAATCTAATGCCTACCGCATATCACATCCTCGAGCCTAAAACCATAAGCTATCACTCATATACCACTATTGGGACCGTAGAGATAAAAAAATTCCCTACGCGGTAGGGTTGCAGAAGCGAGGCTCGCAATGGCCCGCAAAATAGCATGCATAGTACAAATTGTACTAGAGCTCGGTGTCCCATTTTTATTTAATTTGAACTAATCGGAACGCAGTCCGCCCTGCATAGCCTTCCGCATGCAACCCTACTACGCGGTACACCTAAGATCTTAGCCAAGGTAGAGGCCATGAGGATTACCACTAGATGCACAGTTGCGGATTACTGATGAAGCACATCACTTGATGCATACTACAAAAATACCCGCATACCCGGTTGATTTTTGGGGCGACATAAGCGAAAAGAACCGGCAAAAGTTGGTTACGGAGCGGATGGACTGTCGCGGCACCATTTTGTCGTGACAGCTACTTATACGGCATGGTACACTAGATACCGGCGGAATATGGTGCCGTGGTAGGTGGCACGCAAGAGCGGCGATATTCCATGCCATGCTTGGGCAACAGTGGCATTACCGCTTGTACCGCACAATTAAAGCGCCGAGTGAATTTTTCACAACACTGGAGAGTGGTCAAAGACATCCATCTGATGGGTTAAGGTTGGCTCGCTAACTATCGTGGCCCACCACGAACCTCGGACTTTATATCTCGTGTTTCCCTCCCAAATCCATCTCCACGGATCAGCATCAACGATGACCGACGGTGACGTCGCAATGGAGCCTCTGCCGGATGGTGGTTATGTAAGTTTATTATATATTAATTCTATTCTTGATACAATTTGCGAGTTTCCTTTTTGGATATCGTCTTACATCTCATGAACACATTTTGGGTGCCGCGTTGGATCTTTGATCCATCCTAGAATGGTGTCCCCATGAGATATCGCTACAAGAAAAGATGTTTGTGCGACATATTCCCACACAGACTTGTGGCTTTCCCTGGCAAGCACGCCAGCCGGCGGTTCCTCGGCTACCACTTGAAAATGTCAAAGTGCCTATACTTGTTATGGAAGGGTCGACCGCACTCTAAGCAACTACAACGTGCGTTGGTCAAAATGTGGAAGGAAACTAGGGACGGAGATCTGAGTGATAGCTCTGAGGCGGAGGAGTTAGAGAATGAAGCGAGGGAACTAGCCAAAGAATAAATTGGGCCTTCACTAAGGAAGATGCATGATATTTGTCTGAATCTTGCTAGATCTCTAGAGCCTGGTAGGATTGCACTAGCTAGCCTATCTCTGGGTATTATTGATGATTAAGGATGTTATTATGTTTTAAAAACCATGTTTATTTATTCTATTGAAAGACAAATTGGGCGCACCATTATGGGCTTATTGTGCACATGCGACCCACTTGTTGAAAAGCCCATAAATCAAACCCTAAGAGCATCTCTAACATATACTGAAAAAGGGGCCGGAACAGAAAAATTCCAGCGAGTTTACGGGTTCAGGCCGAAATAGGCCCAGAATAGGGCCCGAACTCGCAGCCTGGCCCGTAAACAGAGTTCACGGGCCCAAGAAACTCGGTGGCCGCCCCGTATTAAAACAGGTCGTGGAGGGGAGTTCGGTTTCCAAACCCTACTCCCCTCCGCCACTACCTCTCGCTCCACCGCCACCAGCCTCCTCTTCGGCGAGCAATCCAGCGCTTAGAAACTTAGCTTCGCCTCTGCTCCGCGACGCCATGGCCTCGCATGGTGGCTCTGCACTCGCCATCGTGGCCCCCCGTGTTCCGCACAGAGGCGGAATGCCAGAAGTTCAACCGGTCGGAGGGCACGCGCAAGCGCAGCGCCCGCCGGTGGACGAACTGTGGGCTCACGTCCCTAGGGAAGTTGGCCAAGTATGGCAACGCCGGCGGGGGCTCCACCACCGTCACCGCCGCGCGCAGAGGCCAATCGGGCCTCCTTTTGCTCGGAATTAGTCCACGTGGTTATGCTACTAGCTAATTTAGGTTTTCAATAATGATTATGTAACTTTTGATGCTCAATCGGGGCATCAAACTACCATCTATATATATATGATGATCGACGTATTTCCCCGCGACATTTGAATTGCGTTTTTTAGTTCGTGTTTACGGGTTCTGTTCTGCGCCAGCTACAAAATCTTCCTCTCCCATGTTTTCGGAAGACTGAATATACATTTTTCAGTTCAGAAGTTTTCGGTTACTACTAGTGTTGCTCTAACCAATCCTCACTGCTCCTCCTTATATAATATAAGCAACCCTTGCTCCTTCTTCCAACTACCACGATGACGCCACACTTCCCCATTCCCCACAACGGGACTCAAACCCTAGATCTCTCTAGGTGCGCTGCGCGTGGATCAAGCTCATCCGCGTGTGGTCATCGAGGTGGGCGAAGCAGATCATCGCGTGGATGGGCGAAGCAGATCGTCCGTGGCTGGGTGAAGCAGATCGTCCGCGTGTGGTCATTGCACTAGGGGTCGGCAAAGCAGATCGTCGCGTGGTTGGGTGAAGCAGAACGTCTGTGTGTGGTCATCATGCCAGCGGTGGGCGAATCATATCGTCCGTGGATGGTCATCGCGTCAGCAGTGGGCGAAGCAGATCCGTGCATGGTCGTCGTGCCAACGGTGGACGAAGCAGATCCGCGCATGGTCGTCATGCCAGCGGTGGGCGAAGCAGATTAGTGCGTGGTCATTACCGTTAAGATTTTGTTTGGGAATTCGTAGAATAGGAGAATAAAGAGGCTCTCAAGAATTAGATTTAGTGTTTAGGAAATCTTCTCTTTTCGTTTTTTATTTTTAAGCAATTTATGTAATATGTGAAAAATATAAATATTAAAATAAATATTGTGTTAAAATAGGTTTACAATAAATATTGCTAATATATATATAATCTGGAATGTTCGAATTGCAATGAGATTAGCAACGTAAATCAATTACTATTAATGTAATTAACTTTCAGTGATATTGGATGGTGTAACACGGTAAATAATGCGTGGTTACGCGACACTAAATTTCCGATGCCTTATGTAATGTAACACCGCGCATCCTTGGCCACGTCGCGAAAGCGCTAGCTCGGTGGATCACGTTGTGTCGCGCCAAAAAATTCGCTGCCGCTTTCGAATATCTGGCACAGTTATCCCTGGCGACTTTTTTTCCGTGTCAGCACGACCGCGTCGACTAAGGTTGTGCCTCGACGTCTATAAGTGCCAGCGCTCAGGCTCCATGTTGTAGTGGAAGTGCAGTCCTCACGATCCGATCCAATCCAAGATCGCCGAAGTGCTAAGTGTACAACACATATGGTAGTATCCACACGTACGAGGATAAGCGTCGAATGTGAACTGCTAGGTCCAGTACAACGGCTAGACTGAAATGGAGCTAGAGTTTCCAACATATGGAATGACCTAACTGTGCTCCTTGGATATCTACGCCCCAGTATATATAGGGAGTGAAAGTGGACTCCACTCATGTGTGGCTCATTCATTAAAGCCTATATTAGTCACTGTGAGTCTAACTCACTGACTGAGTCCTTGTTTGATTTAGCTCCAACCCAAATATGTTTTCGGTTCAGGTCCAACCAAAACTTGTTCTCACTCTTAAGTGTGTGACCCGACATGATCATGCTGACTCTGACACGATTTAAGTCTTACTCATAATTGATTAGTCGGTAGCGGTTCCTGCTAATAGAACGTCCCAACTCTCAAGTATCAAAGAGTCACGACGACACACCTTCCAATGCGACTTGTGTCCGGGTTCCTTTACCTCATGATATATCTTGTCAAGCTATAGACAAATAATTGTCATCCTTCAAATAGCTCAACTCTCTTCTCGGTCCAAGATAAGTGATTCATCCGACTAACTCTTAGTCGGATGTCTTGGTTAACACTTAAGCGAGTCATGCATGGCCATACTTTCCGAATCATATCATCCGAGAGGGTCCGAGAATATCTCTCTAGTCGGAGGAGAAAATCCTATCTTGGTTATCCACATCACGCAGCTTGATTCTCAGCCGACCCGAACTCTGCCTTTATAACTGCCATTTAATATAACAGCGTTTGACAGAACCTAAGTCGGTGACACGCAACTCGGATTGTGCGATAACCTTGGATCTAAGGATTATTTTGATTGAGACATGCAGATAAGGACTTGTTCATTTATATCAATATGGGTCAGTCCGACTCGCTAAACTCTTTAGCCGAATCCGTGTAGGTTGGAATGGCATCACCATGCCCACGACAAGTGGAGCCGAGTCATCAGCCGACTTTCACATTAGTCTAAGTTGTGTGTCCATCACAACCTCAATGACCAATGACATCTAGTATGAACAACATGAATATATAGTTTCACAACCAAATCACATATTCAATGATACATATCAGAAGTTTACATAAGAACAATATAACAACTTTATGAATACATCAGAAATAATATCATACATGATTGCCTCTAGGACATATTCTCAACATTAAGCGCTAGCCAAGACATGGATGAACAATAACGAAGATGGATATTTTTTACATTACTTTTGGAGGATTTCCTAAAAATGATGAATCTCAAGAGGCCTAAAGCTCGAAATGACAATGATCCTCTTGAAATAGTTGCAATTAAGGCCCATGAGTTAGAGTTTGAACCTACCAAGATGATCAAGAAAACCATCATCTAGGAACGTATCTTTAAAATTGGTATTGGTTAATATACAATTAATATTCTTTATGATGTAGTAAACTTAGTTTGGATCATTATATGGTTAAGAAATGAAGTTATTTTTTGCGCATTCTACTTACAAGAGATTTGCGAGAGTTGCAGGGGTAATAATAGTAAGCCAAGGTAATAATTTCGTTGGAGGAGATATGTTTATTTAGATATAATAATATGCCAAACCAGTTCATAAATAAATAAGAAAAGATCACAACTTACCTATGTAGAAACAAAAGTGGCCGCCGACAACTTCATGTCTTACCTGTAATTGGTTTTGTGAAAATTCCACCGATATATTAATAACTATCTACATTAGTACAAAGAGCGCGAAAAGTAATAAAAATTATAAATATATCTTTGGACCACCTAACGATAAATACGGACACTTGCGCGAGCCGAAGGCATGCCACCGTCCTCGCCCCTCCATCACTGGAGCTGGACAAAGCTTGTCGTAATAGAGCTTGTTGTAGTAGACATACGAAAAGTCGTCGTGCTAAATCTCCAAAGGGCCAGCGCATCAGAGCAGCAACCATCGCCCATGATGACAACTATAGATCGAAAGAAACTGACCTAAAACCACAACAACGAACATGAAAAACAATTGGGTCTTAGGAGACCCGTCGGACAGACGACTCTAGGCGCATCCTGTCGGCGCTAGACGCACCACCGGAGGAAGGATACCACGGGACCTTATTCTGACTTCAGAATGTAGCCGTCGCCTCAGCATTCCTAAAAAGACGCTGAAAAACAACCTAAAGTTAAAAACAGGAATCCTCCTACCGCCAAAGAGCCGTGATATGTCATACGGATTGGCAGTGTCACCGACGAGGGGAAGGAAATCTAGATGGATTTTTAGGTCACCGCGATCGTCCTATCTCCTTTCCTGGTACTGTTTTGCATGCACGCCTGATTGTCCACTCCAACACTTTGTGCTTATTATATCCTTATCTGTCCTCGTTTCATTATCATTTAATATATTCAAAAGTATATTTTCTTCTCACTTTACTTCTCAAGGAAATAACTCGGCATTTTAGACATCCGTACTTTTGTTAAACGTGCCATTTTCATTTGAAGTCATATTTAAACACCCGTGGCTACTTAAAAACACAGTAATCGGGAAAGCATGTCCCTGTTCCTACAAAAATTGAAATAGAATATAGTGTTATATATTTTTGGTCAATTCTTATTTATATTTAAATTCTAAAGTAAGTAGATCCTAATAATAACAATTTCTACCCTTTTTAAACAGACCAAACGCTACATAGAAAGAGTTCCTGTGGAATAGAATCATCCAAAACCCCTATAAATTTCCGCTAGTATTTAGAGACTTGCCTGTGTTAACGTTAACAGGCTCCATTCATGGATTACTTTGGATTAATTACAATTCTTAACATTATGTTTCCTTTTTTTATGATTTAGATTGATTTTGAAGTTAAAATTTCTACAAATAGTCAAAGTGTGTTGTACATATGTCTCTACTTATTTTCAAATTTCCTTACAACTTTTTAGCGAGTGTATTTGCCACCATGCACAGCCAGCCCAGATACCCATTCTCCTTTACCATACCATAAGGAGTGCTACAAATTTGGTATGCAGTAACAGATTTAGTCAAGAAATTTTACATTTTATTAAATGGTACGAAATGTTGATGCACACGTAGGCAGCCCACGTTTACAAAGAGACTAAAGCAAACAACATTAGAGATATGAATACAAATCGCAACACTACATTAATCATTTCGTTCACCAGCCAATAATAACTTCCGTGGCAAAAGCCGCCCAATATGCATGCCACCATCGATCAGAGCTCCCATGCGCCTACGTACACGCACTGGACCCGATCGATCAAAGCTCAGAATCCATCAAGACCGAGAAACTCGTCTGGGTCAAGCGGCGCCTCCTCCTGCCTCGGCGCGACGGCGACAGCCTGGTGGTGGTCGCCGGGTCGCTGCGGCGGCGGAGTAAGAGGAACATGAGCCTGCTGCTGCTGCAGCTGCGCGCGGTGCGCGGCGGCGAGGTCGAGCTGCGCCCGCGTCCTAGCGAGCTCGCCCTGCGCGGCGAGAATCTCCTCCTGCAGGTTGCTGATGATCCCGGCGCATCCGTACACCGGGTCCTCCACCCGCCACTGTGCCTCCATGGCCAGCGTATCCGCCGCCTGCCCTCTCTCCTCAACCGGCAAGCTCCGCAGAATGGCATCACCAAGGTAAATCATCAAGCGTGCAAGCCCGATCCTCTTTAACTAACTTATGCTAAGTAAACTAGTAGCTGATGGTTTGTCAATGGCGGATTAGTACTAACCTGGAGCAGCCTGGCGGCGTTGCTGGCGCCGAAGACCCGGTGCACGCAGGCGTAGCGGTGAGGCTGCGACGCCGGGAAGTAGGGGGCGAGCACGCAGTCGTGGGCGCACCGCCGCCGCAGGTACTTGCACGCCGCGCACCGCTTCGGATTGTTGCCGCCGCCTTCCTGCAGCTGCATTTCCACGTTGCCGGGCATCTCCGACATGATTGGTGACGATCTAGCGCTAGATTGTAGTGGGAGTTTCTGAGATTTCGTGGATCTTTGGAAGATTTCGGTGGAGATCTTTGTGGGCGCGTGCTTATATAAGCATGGATGCATCGTGCATGGAGGGGGATGAAATGGCAACACTAACGGCTACGTTCGGGTAAGCACGGCAACCTTAACGGCATTGTTTGCTTCTAATTATGTCAGGAGAGAGCACGCCGCGCGGCAGCTGCCCGACTTTGCTCCTCCCCTCTGCATGCATGCCGCCCTGCACCGATTGGTACTTTGCTGCAAGCACACACGTACGTGGACGCGGGTTGCCTGCGCCCAAGCCGTGCGCCCATCTGTGTGCCCACCATACGTGGACTCCATCTAGCGGCTCCACAAACATCGCTTCGCGTCGTGCGTTTTGGCAGAAAAAACAAATCGCAAATAAGCCGTAATACTTGCACCCTGCTGATACCAACAACCACGTCGTCCGCCACCAGCCACCATGATCTTCGACCTGGACCTCACGACCCTCACCGCCATAAAAAAAATAGAATACCTTCGAGATGGCTACCGCCCCCGCACTGACCGCGGCAGACCTTCGAGATGAGCTGCGGCACTGAGATGGCCGCAGGTTGAACTCCTATTAGCATGTTGCTTCACCGTCGGAGACTCGGAGGCATGCCAGAGACACCGCCGAAGAACAAAATAAGAGCACATGGATGAGGGCGACGAACAGGCTGAGTCCCAACCAGGACCTCAGTACGGAATAGGACGGTAATGGCGTTGCTGATTTAGTGGTTCCGTGAATCATGTCGCACGTGTATCTTCTACAACTCCGGCGGCATGACCAAATTTTCGTCCCCGTCGACGACACCATCTTAGCAGATGAAGGTTCATTGCCATTTTTACTCCACAAGAGTCTCCTCCCTGGTTTCCTTCGGCATTTACTCCGGTGAAGAAAAGCCCGTGCCTCGTCGGCCACGTACCTCGTCAGTGACGTCGCGGCGGCCGTGGAAGCCATTAACTTCATGCATATGGATCGGAGAAGGTGATTGCCGCTAAGGACTAACAGGTTGGAATCGCGCCCGCAGGGAAGCATGGCCGTTTTGCCATCCTATGCTCGGAGACGATAAGACGTGGAGCAAGAAGACATGGCGGCAAACTGGCAACATGCCGTGCGATAGAATTTTGTACAGCGAAGGTCCCTGTATTTGCCTGTATTCCTAGATCTTTTGGCAACCGAAAATCAAGCGCCTGAACGGAAACGGGAGAGAAACGCGGGATGGAGTCCACGTATGGTGGGCGCACAGATGGGCGCACGGCTTGGCGCAGGCAAGCCGACTATATGAAAAAAAAATGCAAGCACGATTGCTAAACTCACGGTAGCGTTGCTAAACTCGCCGAAGGGATTTTTTTTCCGAGAAATTCACCGATTTTTTTATTTTTGAGATCAAACGACTGCATTTGTATTAAACCGAAGGCAAATCCAAGTCTAAAACACTCACAAGAAAGTCTGCTGGGACAGATAACCACATTTTACAAGTTTTATTCGCACACCCTTCTTGCGCCATTCGGTGAGCAGCCCCGTTTGCTGATCTTCTTACCGCTTGCACCTTAAATGCTGCAAAGCCACTAAGGAGAGTCTTCAGCTCCGCCACCAAGGGACCCTGAGGAGAGCGACCCACCTCCCTTCCCAGCAGTTTTGCCACCGCCTTGCGCAGTCCGTCTCCAGAATTATGCGCCGCGCTTGAATCTCCTTTGCAGTAGCAGTCCCCTTCTACATGCCAACATCTCCGAAGTTTCCGCAACAGCAATGTGAGGATAAAAATGGCTTGCACTCGCCAGAAATGCGCCATGGTCGTTCCGAAGAACAACACCCCCTCCGCCATTATTGCATGGTCCGCGGAAAACACCATCACAATTTACTTTCGTAAAACCTTCAGTAGGCACATTCCAGCGCTCCTTGACCTTGGTTTGCTGGGCAGTTGGGCTATTATGGACTTGTGTCCATTCAGCTACTCCTTCCATCGTCCGAAGAACAATGGAATTAGAATCAGCTATGAGGCCAGAATCTCTCCCATCATTCCGTGCAAGCCAGATATTATAGATCAACGTTAAAGCCAGCGAAATACCCTTCTCCTCTTCCCTTCCCATCCAATCCAACAGCCAACCCTTCAGCTCCGAGTGAGAGGCAAGTAAATTTGGGTGGCTTTTGAATTGCTATGCCAGTTTTCTCTTTGAGGATCTCCCAAGACAATGCAGAATGCGAACAGCTCCAAAAAACGGTGGACCAAACTCTCCTCTTCGCCGCACACTAGACACAAAACATTGTATTTTATCTTACGGTGTTTGAGTTCCGCGCCCACTGCCAAGCCATTCTCCACAAGTCTCCAGAAGTGAACCTTCAGCTTCCCTGCCACTGGTGCATCCCATAAAGATAGCCATCCTTCTGCTGATCGCATGTCCGTGAAGCTTCTGGCGTTCCTATAGCTTGATGCTTTCTCTGAATGGCCAGGTGATAGGCAGATTTTACCGAAAATTGGCCCGACTTTGTGTGGCTCCAGGCTCTGAAATCGCTAGCGCCCGGGGCCCCCACAGCAATCTGAAGAATATCAGAAACATCCTGGTCATGAAAATACTGCCTAACTTATGCTCATTCCAACCTCCTCCTCCAGCGAGCAGGAAGTCCTTCACCTTCTCTGAGCACGTCGCATGTTTGCACCCAAGCGGATGTTGTGCAAAGTGGCGTGGAATCCACTTTTCTTGCATCACCTTAATGTCCTCTCCATTGCCGATCCTCCACACCAATCCCTCCCTTACGAGCTCCCTTCCGTGAATAATACTCTTCCATGTGTAGGATGCTCTATTAGGGCACTCCGCCGATAGGAAATCGCCCTCCTTAAAGTACCGTGCCTTGAGCACCTGTGCACACAAGGACGATGGCTTCGTGACGATACGCCATCCTTGTTTAGCAAAAACATCTGGTCAAAACATTCATTGTCCTGGAAACCTAGTCCCCCACTACATTTGCTCTTGCACATGCGTTTCCAGGCAATCCAATGAACTCTCCTCTGCTCTTGAGAATCGCCCCACCAAAAATTAGATGAGAATCGCCCACCGAATCTATTAATAATCATCAGCCGCAGAGAGCCTAAGAATAATTTTAAAAATTGGACCTTGAACCACCTACCAACGACAATAAGAGCATCTTCAGCAGGCGCTATATAACGCGCCCGCGCTATAATAACCGCCGATATATAGCGCGAGACGCATTTTTGCCCCCTCCAGCAGGCGCTAAAAAACCGTGGGCTTTAAAATATTTTCGCGCGCTGCGTTTTGCGCTATCCGTCACGGCATATCTCGAGCATTGATTGCATCACGCGTTACTGCTCTTGTTCGCGCGTGACATCCAACCGCCTCTGAAAAATCACTCGCACCCGCGCTTCTCCTTCCCCATTTCAGTTCGCCGCCACCACCGTGCCGATTAATCCCCCGCTGCCCTGTGCCATGCCGATTAGAGACCACCGCTCCTCTAGATCCGCCGCCGCTGCGCCTCCGGATGGCTCTCCCGACCGCCGCCACCGAAGGTAAATCGGGCCAGCCGTCGGCCGGATTTGGTAGCGTCGTGCTGCCGCATCGCAGCGCCGACCTCGGCAGTGACGATGTCCTCTTCTACCCACGACGCAACATGGCGCACCCTACCTTCTCGCCGAAATGCCCGCAAGGTATGTACCGCCGCTGACGCGCCCCATGTTATCTAGATTTCTGTTGTAGTTTCTAGAAAAAAATAGCTCAATTATTCCCTATGTTTGTAGTTGAGCTCTTCCTACAATTCGTCTGACGATGAATTTGATATTGAGGAAGAGGAGAACATTTGCATGCTCTTGACTATGCACGCCAATAAAAAGCCAAAGGTTGGTGGCTCGGTTTTTGGCAGACGGAAGTTGTGGAGGGAACAAATCAAAGGCCACAACAAGTTGATGCGGATGTATTTCAATGAAAATACGACATTTCCCAAGAGCTACTTTCGTTGGCGTCTTCGGATGAGCATGGAGTTATTCAAACACATAGCAGAGGAGGTGATGAAACATGATAGGTATTTTCAGTAACGGAGGAATACCACCGGAGAGCTTGGTCATAGCACCTATCAGAAGGTTACCGCCGGCTTGCATATGTTGGCATACGGTAAACCGGCAGATTTAGTTGATGACCACTTGGCCATGGGTGAGAGTACTGCTATCAAGTATGTGAAACGGTTTGTCGTTGCAATTGTGCAACTATTTGGCCCTAAATACTTGAGAGCCCCCACTGAAGAAGATACAGCTAGGCTTTTGGAGGAGAATGCAGCTCGGGGGTTTGTAGGTATGATTGGCTCAATTGATTGTATGCACTGGAGTTGGAAGAATTGTCCTACGGCATGGCATGGACAATTTAAAGCGCACAAAAATGATTCCACTATCATTCTTGAAGCGGTGGCCGATCAGCAGACTTGCATTTGGCATGCATTCTTTGGAATGTCCGGGTCGTGCAATGACATCAATGTTCTTCAAAGATCACCACTGATGACAAGGATTGCATTGCGTGAAGGTCCAAAAGTGGAGTTCGAAACAAATGGCCACAAGTACAACTATGGCTATTTTCTTGTCGACGACATCTACCCAAGGTGGCAAACATTTGTGAAGCCGGTTGTCAAACCCAAAGGTAAGAAACAAACCCAATTTCACAATGCACAAGTGGCGGCTAGGAAAGATATGGAGAGAGCATTTAGGATTTTGCAAGCCTAATTTGCTATTGTCAGGGGACCGACGAGATTTTGGGATCAAGGTTGTCTTTGGTATATCATGAACGCATGTGTCATCATGCATAACATAATCATAGAGGATGATTGTGGTAAAGATGTTGACCACACCCATTATGAACTGATGGGAGTCCCTATGCAAGTGAGGAGGACACAACAAAGGGTGGCTCATTTCATTTCCTCCTATCACTCCATTCGATCCAATGATGCACATGATGAGCTTCAACAAGATCTTACGAGGAGTGGTGAAAATGGAATGGACAACAATAGGTACTTTATTTGTATTGTGGGAAAATAATTTGTTGTATTGTTATACTATTTATTGTAATAACTAGATAATTTAATGTTGATTTTTAGTTCGTTTGTTTGATCTTGTTGAGTGCATACAAATGTGGGAGTGTTTTTTGCGCTGGCGCTGCGCGCTATAATTTTCAGCACCTAGTGTGGGGCTGCTTTTGCACGCTATGCACGGGCTGTAAACTACAGCGTCCGATGAAGCTATTGTCGGCACCGCGCGCTGTATCCTGTTAGCGCACGCTCGAAAGCCCTTTTACAGCGTCGGAATATGCAACAGCTGCTGGATATGCTCTAAGCGAGTAACCGAGTCGAAGGCGCATCCCCGTGCTCCCCCTGCCTCACTGGAGTACAATAATGCTTGACATGTCCGCAATTCTCACATCTAGGGTGGAAAATAGGGTTGAAAAAAGAAAAGAAGCTTTATGTTTGTTTCCGAAGAAAAAGGAAACATAGAGCTAAAATCAGAAACAAAACCGGTATTTTGCAGAAAATAGAACATTTTAAACGAAAGCGAAAAAGAAAAGGAAGAGGCATTTCCAACAAAACTAGAAGTCACGCAGATTCTGGGAAAACAATTATAGAAACTTTCCGGAAATATAAAATCGAGGAAAATAATACTTTCGGTCAGTGATTTCACTTGCTCTTGGCAGGCCATGGAATATGTCTAACTAGGGCATATATTACACATGCAACCAAGCCCTTACTAATCAAGCGGGCGTCTTAGCATCTACCTGAAACTATTTATGTGAACTAATGTATTCGTGAAAGTGTTCAACTATGTGTGCTACAACCTCCATTCCATAAAACAAGGGGTAATTTTTTCATGAAAGTCAAACGATGTATAGTATGACCAAGACTATAGAAAAATCTACCTAAAACTATGATACTATGTAGATATAATATAAAAATTGTATATTTTCATATATCTAATGGCATGGCGTGGTAAATTGATAGTTTTTTTCTAAAAGTTGGTCAAAGTTTACATCATTTGACTATTAAAGAATAATGTGCCTTATTTTACGGAACGGAGGCGTTGTCGTTTATCGATTTTCTGACCTATTCCTTGTCTTATTGTCTACATCTTTACATGTTCTTTTTTATGCACATACCAAGGTATTATGCCACTGTTGTCTTCCAACACTAGACAATTACCCCGCGTGTTGCGCTGGGAATATTAAGATAGGTCTAAAGAAACATTCAGATTTGTTTGCAGGGATGCTAAGCGATAACTTGTTGGAGAATAACCCCGGGTAGGGTCAAGCCGGTGTATAATGGCAATGCTAGCCAAGGTACGGCAAGGTTAAAGCGGGAGCTGACCGAGTTACCTCAAGGCAAGCCGAGTTACGGTCAACCCGGCTCGGACGGTGCTCACCCGACGTTAGTTCGGCCGATATAAGGTGTATGTCGACAGATTCATTGTAACTTGTCTGCAGGTATCCTCAGGGCCGAGTTAACCAGGCAACAGCCGGGTTACTACCTGGCTTACGAGAGAAGGAAGGAATTTTCTTGGTCAATGCTTTTCTCTCTCCACTTTAGCGTGAGCGCAGAGGACAGAGAGGATGACCAGCGAGTACGGGCAGACAAAGATGATGTTACCCGACCGTTCTTGGTCGGATGACACGACGCCACAAAAGCTTACGCAAGGAGCTCAGAGAGGCATACGTCATGGGTCCTGGGCGACTTAAGAATGGGAAAAGAGGCGCACCGCTTTGCTATTTTGGGAGAGGCATATTCGGGAATATACCCTGCATGTATGCCCTAGTTTGTAACCTAGCCTCCCCTATATAAGGAGCCCCAGGATCTCCATAGAGGAGGTCGATCAATTTTACGAAGGGAAGAACCGTAGAGAGAGGTGTGGATAGTAGAGAAGTACATCTTCCTCCTCTCCACGAATAGCTCAAGGAGCACTTGTAATCCTCCACTGATCTAGTGAATACAACTCATCCGTGTGTGGAATCACCACACTATCCCTCCCTGGATACCTCTAGCGTACTTTGACCCCATCTTTAGCCTACATGACATCTATCGTGCCACCACCACGACAGTTGGCGCCCACCTTGGGGCTAGCAGCGCTAGTAGGAGTGAAGATCTGGACGGAAACTTCATCGTCACCGGCGAGCGAATCGTCTCCGGGCTCATTCAGCGCTTTGGAGCGCTAGACTGCGTCAACGACAGTGCTCGCAGCTTCGGCAACCGCCCTCCACCGAGGAATGGCCTCTTCATCAATCTTGGCGCCCACAAGAGCTACTTCGGCATCAACGAGTCCTGCGTTCACCCATAGCACGTCGTCGAGGGAGGAGGACCACCTCTCAGCGCAGCTCATGTCCCGCATATCGCTCATCCCTCTAGCAACGTTGAGGTCATGATGACTGCGCCAGATGCAGGAGCAAGCAAAGACCCGGTAGAAGATCCGAAAACAACACCCAAGGTGCCTAGGAGTAGAGGTCCTCCACTAGAGAGGCCACAGAATGTGTTGTAGTAGGCAATAGAGAACTTAACCACAACCATAGCACCTATAGCAGATCCGGCTCAGGCACTAGCCGAGTTGGAAGAGATCGGGCAGAAAATGCTAGAGGGTCCAAAAGAGTTAGCGGCATCTCAGCAAGCGTTGAACATCACGTTGCGTGAGTATGCAAGAGCGAATAGGCTTAGTCCCACCCGAATGGATGGAGTAAAGATTAGGGGCAAGAACCTCCTCAGTGAAATAGACAGAGAGTATGTGCCTAAGCCGGGCCAATCAACTGCACTTATATCGGCAGGGGTACCGAGGTATAGTACCCCGACAAAGAATATCAGGGCTACAGAGGCAGCTGCATCCGAGTTAGAGGGTCTGACCGGAGAAGCCCGGGAAAGGCAACAGGAAAGAGCCAATCACCTAGTGAGAGTCGCTAACAAACAGAATGTGGAAATATTCAAGGCAAACCCGGCAGCAGCAGGAGGCTCCCGAGTCGTTCATTCGGTTGTGGGTGCTCTAGCAAAATCCGCTGGGCAGCATCATCCCCTCATGAAGGACAAAGAAGAGAAGAGGTAGTGACCTCAGGAAGGAGAAATAAGCAGATGGTCCCATATGACCCGGCAAGGGCAGGGAAAGGAAAAGTGATAAATTGTGATGAGGATCGCCATAGTGCTAGCCGAGGTGAGGCTGGGCGAGGTAACCGCAGCCAAGGTTATGCCGGTTAGGGAAACACTAGGCACGGCAATGCCGGACAACGTAACTCGGTGGGAGCCGAACGAAATCAACCTCGGTAGCAGCCACAGCAGCGCGTACCTCAGCAAGAGCAAAGTGTTGGACAACTATGCAGCAACAGAATGTTCATCCGGATCAAGATAGGTACAACGATGGTTATTCGGCAATGGCTAATGCTGGATTTCCCAGGCCGGATCACCATGTAATAGGGTCGAGGCTGGGAAACTGAAACTTGCAGCCAGATGATGCAAGGTTGAAGTTGGACCGAATCTATAGGTCAGAAATGATAGAAGGGCAAGGTCCTCCGGGTCCAGCTTGCTTTGGACCTAAGATCATGAGAGAGCCTTCTGTGCCGAACTTTCAGTTGGCCAGAGGCACTAAGACGTACGACGGAAGCACGAAGCCGAAAGATTGGTTAATCGATTATGCAACAACTATGAACATTGCCACGGGTAATTTGAGATGAGCCGTGAGATATGTACCCCATATGTTGGAAGGACCAGCAAGGGTTTGGCTAAACAATTTGCCGCCAGGAAGTATTAACTGCTGGATAGATTTTGAGGAGATGTTTATAATCAACTTTGCAAGCACGTATAAGAGGCTGAATAGGACATAGACTCTCGAAATATGCAAGCAAAGGCCAAACGAGACAAACCAAAAGTTTTTAACTCACTGGTGCAATGTGCGCAATTCCTGCGAAGGGGTGATTGAATCACAGGCCATTGCCTGGTTTGCCCAAGGATGTAGGTATGCGAGTATGTTGTGGCAGAGGCTGCAAAGGGATATGCCAACTACATTGGCTGAAACAATCCGAATTGCTGACTCGTATGCATTGGGAGATCCAAACCAACCTCGGCTAGTTTCAAACGAATCAAATGAAGAGTATTACCCCCGAGATGGAGCCAGAGTATCCCAGCACAATGATTTCCGGGGTAAGAGGAGAGATGAAAGGCCAGATTACCGGTACAGCTCGCAACAAGTTGCAGCAGTGGATCAGGATCAACCAAATGCCGATGCTAGCCAATGTCAGAAAACTGGAGGACAACAGTGGACACAAAAGAATGAGGGCAAAAAGACTTGGATGCCAGAACAGGAGAAACAGTGTCAAGAGAGAAAAGATACGCCAAGGTATACATATGAAGCTATGTTGGATCAGCCATGCAAGTTCCACATGCCGAACCCAGGCAACCCGACGAACCACATGACTCGGCAGTGTGAGTGCATGAAGAAGATAGAGCAAACTGGCTTGGGGAATGCTCAGGCACCTCAGCACGATGCACCTCGGTAGCAATAGCTCACTGGGGCAAATGGGCAGCAATTGATGTTGCCACCACCCCCATCGAGGTGTGCGAATCACGACAGAAGGGATGCAGTGCCTCAGGTGGAAAATCAACACCAGCAGAACCAAAGGTACCCCGACAATGATGGGAGAAATGAATACATGGAATATCATCAGAGTTACTGTGTGTTCACCACCGAAGAAACTGATAGAAAGAGTGTGCAGCACCGACATATGGAAGTGAATGCAGTTATGCCAGCTGTGACGAGGTATATGCCTTGGGCGGATCAGGAAATAACATGGAGTATCAAGGATCACCCTAGGCTCATGCCGAGTCCTGGATCATATGCATTGGTGCTTGACCCAACTTTTATTGGGCCGAACATCAACGTGAGATTTTCCAAGGTGTTGATTGGCAATGGGAGCAGCATCAATATCTTATACAAAGATCCATGCACAAGTTGGGAGTCTCGAAGAATATGCTTCAGGCAACGAAGACAACTTTCCATGGCATTATGTCGGGTATTTCCTGTGAGCCTATTGGCAAGGTCTGGATTGATGTGTTATTCGACACAAGGGAAAATTGCCGAACTGAGAATTTGGAGTTCGAAGTTGTGGACTTGGACAGTGCTTATCATGTGTTACTCGGCAGACCTGCTCTCTCAAATTTTATGGCAAGTGACCACATCAGTTACTTGAATATGAAAATGCTAGGGCCAAATGGAGTAATCACCATAACTGGGGACTTCAAGCGCTCAATAGAATGTGCTTCGGTTGGATCAAACTTGGCCGAGTCACTTGTGATAGCACGAGAGAAAAGAAGGATCTAGGAGGTGGCGGCATTGGCTCGGTCCGTGCAACTAAATATGCCGGCTCTTAGTAACCCGTATGGGAGTGTTTCAACCGACAAAAGATACCAAGAAGTTGCTCATTGATGATCAGTTCCCAGAGTGCACCTTTACTACTGGTGACGGGCTTGTCGACAAATAGGAAAGCGAGCTCATCAGCTTCCTCCGTGAGAATCGGGATATCTTTGCCTGGTCCACACAGGATCTGCAAGGTGCACCGAGGGAGTTGGATGAGCACTCTTTGCACGTGAGACCCGAAGCTAAGCCGGTGAAGCAATCTCTCTGCCGCTTCACTGAAGACGAGAGAAAGATCATTGGTGATGAGTTAGCTCGGCTCCTTGCAGCTGGGTTCATCATGGAAATACTCTATCTGGATTGGCTGTCTAATCCGGTGTTTGTTGAAAAGAAAAAGGACGATCCAAATGTGGCAGTGGTGTGGTGTATGTGTATCGATTACACGAACCTGAATAAGGCATGTCCAAAAGATCCATTCCCACTATCGAGGATTAATCAGGTCATTGATTCGACCGCCGGGTGTGAATTTTAATCATTCATAGATGCTTATTCTGGTTTCCATCAGATACCTTTGAACCCAGATGACCAAATAAAGACTGCTTTTATCACCCTGTATGGGGATTATTGCTATCACACTATGCCATTTGGCTTACGTAATGTAGGAGCAATGTATCAGACGTGCATGCAAAAATGTTTACACGATCAAATTGGCAAAAATGTCCAAGTATATGTAGACGATGTGGTGATAAAAACTAAGGAAAGCAAAACGCTCCTAGATGATATCAGGCAAACATTCGCGAACCTCAGGAGGTTTCGAATGAAGCTTAACCCGGAGAAGTGCACCTTTGGTGTCCCGGCGGGAAAGTTACTCGGTTTCCTCATATCTAGCCAAGGTACCGAGGCTAACCTGACTAAGATCCGGGCTATTGGAAAAATGGAATTGCCGAAGTGCCTTAATGATGTCCAAAATTTCACTGGATGCCTAGCATCGCTAAGTCGGTTTGTATGTTGGTTGGGAGAAAAGGCATTGCCTCTCTATCAGCTAATGAAAAAATCAGATAAATTTGTGTGGACACCACAAGCAGATAGTGCGTTTCATGAGCTCAAAAAGATGCTAGCCTCTACACCTGTGTTAGCTTCGCCATTATCCAAGGAGCCGATCTTGCTCTACATAGCAGCGACCAACCGAGTCGTAAGTGCTGTGATAGTGGTGGAGCGTGACGAGGAAGGTAAGTCAGTGTAGAGGCCTGTATATTACCCAAGCGAAGTGTTATCTGCTTCAAAGCAGAATTACCCTCATTATCAAAAGATGGCATATGGTGTCTATATGGCGGCCAAGAAGTTTAAGCACTACTTTGAAGAACATCCTGTGAAGGTAATATGTGAAGCACCTATATTTGAGATAATGAGTAATAAAGATGCAAGTGTCCGAATTGCAAAATGGGCAATACAGCTAGCTCCTTATGCACCATAGTATGATAGAAGGGACGCAATCAAATATCAGGTTGTGGCTGAATTTTTTGTAGATTGGGCCGAGATGCAATACGAACCACCCTTGCCAAATCCAAAGTACTGGAGGATGCACTTTGATGGATCAAAGTTGAAGGACGAATTAGGGGGCGGGGCAGTCCTTACCTCGCCCAAGAAGGACCAACTAAAATATGTGCTTCAGGTCTATTTCCGAGCTTCAAACAATGTGGCCGAGTATGAGGCGCTCGTGCATGGCTTAAAGGTGGCAAAAGAAATTGGGATACGTCGGATTGAGTGTTTTGGAGATTCAGATTTGGTGATACAGTAGGTTTCTGGCTGTTGGCATGCACTGGACGCAAACATGGCTCTTTATAGGTTTCACGTCCAAAAGATATGTGGTTACTTTGAGGGATGCAAATTTCATCATGTACCAAGAGCTGACAATGAAGCAGCCGACTTGTTATCTAAACCTGGCTCATCTCGGCAAGCTAACCCACCAGGAGTTGCCATGGAGCATCTGAGAAAACCATCTATCACCCCTTCACCAGAATCTGAATCAATCTATATCCTAGCGAACCCCGGATCAGAAGCTGTCCCAATGGATATTGACTGAGGGAATACCTTGGCAAACCCAGGGATTGTTCAGCTTGATCCGGTGGAAGTTATGTTGGTGGATGCAATGGAAGTTGACGAAGTACTTTTCCCAGTTCGTACTATATGATATATTGCAAATGTATCTATAATTTTTGATGTTCCATGCTTAGTTTTATCCACTTTCTTGTGTTTTGTTCCAACTTTGGAGTACTTTTCATATGTTGGACTAACCTATTAACAAGAGCCACAGTGCCAGGTGCCTGTTTTCTATTGTTTTTGGTTCTAGAAAAGTCAGAAAATGAATATTCTCGGAATTGGACGGGACAAAAGCCAAAGTGCCTATTTTTCCGGAAGGGATCAAGTGCCAGAATACGAGACGGAGAGGGGCCAGGGCCAGCCACACACCACTGTCGCTGGCCCAGCTTGGCTCAGCGGCCAGCTTGGCCCGCCAGGTGGTCTGGCCGACCCTAGCACCCTCGGCCCTCCTTCCGCCTATAAGTTTCCTCGGGGCCGAAAACCCTAAGTACCGATCAAAATCCACGAAAGAGTCTGCATCGCCGTCATCTCCATCCCTAGATCGGGAGGGATCTGAAGCTCTTCCGGCACCTACGGAGAGGGGAATTCACCCTGGAGGTCTTCTTCATCACCATGCAAGCCTCCGGTGTGATGCGTGAGTAGTTCATCCTTGGACTACGGATCCATGTAGTAGCTAGATGGCTGGTTTCTCCTCCTTTGTGCTTTCATGTTTAGATCTTGTGAGCTCCGTTCATGATCAAGATCATCTATTTGTAATCCTTACATGTTGTGTTTGCGGGGATCCGATGGATATTGAGATGCTATTTCAGATTGATTATTGATTCTATCATGTCTTTGTTATTTGAGATCTTGCATGATTTCCGTTGTTAGTAGCTATATTGGCCAAGTAGATGCTAGCAACTCCAAGAGTTAGTATTTATGCTCGATGGTGGGTTCATGCCTCTGGTAATCTGGGGAAGTGACAGAAATCTCTAAGGTACTAGATGTGATGTTGCTACTAGGGAGAAAACAACGATCTTTTGTTCATAGAACAATTGTATTGTTTACTTTACAGATTAAATAAAGCAATAATCTATTGCTTGCAACTTAATACTGGAGGGGGTTCGGATGATAACCTGAAGGTGGATTATTAGTCATAGATGCAGTTGGATGGCGGTCTATGTATTATGTTGTAATGCCCAATCAAGTCTCAGAGGAGTCAAGATGATTAGTATATGCATGTATTGCTTTCTCGGTGTTTGTGAATTGCCCCGCTGTAATTTGTTCACCTAGCATGTTATCTATCTAAGGAGAGCCACCTCTAGTGAACTATGGATCCTGGTCCTTGTCTTTTATATACAATCTACAATCTTTTACTGCTTTGTGTTTACTTTCTGTAAACTTTTACTTCTTTCCATTCGATACGTTTAATCCTTTGTTTTCCGCAAAACACGGTGAGATTGACAACCTCATCGCAAGTTGGGGATAAAGTTCTGTGGTTGTGTTGTGCAGGTCTCCACGTTGCTACTAGCACTGGTAGTGCGCCCTGCCAAAGCTCAGCTAGTAACACCTTTGAGGTGTTTCCTTGCTCCTACTGGTTCGATTAAACCTTGGTTTCATAACCGAGGGAAACTTGTTGCTGTGCTCATCATACCTTCCTCTTGGGGTTCCCAACGAGCTCTACATCAACACCACGCACCAAGCACTTTTTTGGGCGCCGTGTATTGAGCCATCAAGCGATTTTCTGGCGCTGTTGCCGGGGAGTCAAGGACATCTTCACAAGGGGAGTCCCTCATAACCAATCTCTTTACGTTGTTGTTTTTGTTTTGCTTAGTTTCTTTTTCCTTTGTTTGCTTGTTTTGTTCTTCAAAAATCCAAAAAAATTAGTTTTACTTGTTTGCTTTCTTATTTGAAAACCCAAAAAAAATGACTACTCTTGAAAACACTAAGTTGTGTGACTTCACTAGCACCAACAACAATGATTTTATGAGCACTCCTATTGCTCCACATGTGGCTGAAAATACTTTCTTTGAGATAAAATCTGCTTTGCTCAATCTTGTTATGCGAGAGCAATTTTCGGGTATTAGTAATGAAGATGCTGCTTCCCATCTAAATAAATTTGTTGAACTTTGTGAGATGCAAAAGCATAGGGATATAGATGGTGATATTATTAAGCTGAAATTGTTTCCTTTCTCTTTGAGAGGAAAAGCTAAAGAATGGTCGAATTCCTTAACTAGGAATAGTATTGATTCTTGGACTAAGTGCAAAGATGCTTTTTTTGGAAAATACTATCCTCCTGCTAAGATTATATCCATGAGAAGTGAAATAATGAAGTTTAAACAACTTGATAATGAGCATGTTGCTCAAGCTTGGGAAAGAATGAAATCTTTGGTAAAGAATTGTCCCACTCATGGACTGACTGCTTGGATGATCATCCAAACTTTTATGCAGGATTGAACTATTCTTCAAGGAACCTATTGGATTTAGCTGCTGGAGGTACATTTATGACCATCACTTTGGGTGCTGCAACAAAACTATTGGATAATATGATGGTTAATTATTCTGAATGGCATACTGAGAGAGCTCC
Source organism: Avena insularis (assembly GCA_023614405.1). Taxonomy (NCBI): domain Eukaryota; kingdom Viridiplantae; phylum Streptophyta; class Magnoliopsida; order Poales; family Poaceae; genus Avena; species Avena insularis. The sequence goes on from CM042692.1 coordinate 22,717,466, forward strand.
ACAAGGTAAGAAGGTAAATTCTGTTGAGGAAACCTCTTCCTTGAGTGATAAGATTGACATTATTATGTCTATGCTTGTTAGTGGGAAAGCCCATATTGATCCAAATAATGTTCCTTTAGCCTCTTTGGTTGCTCAAGAAGAGAAAGTTGATGTGAACTTTATAAGAAATAACAACTTTGGCAACAATGCTTATGGTAATAATGCTTATAGGAACAATTTTGGTAATAGAAATTATAAGCCTTATCCTCCCAACAATGGTAATGCTTATGGAAATTCTTACAACAATAATAAAAGTTCTCCTTCTGAACTTGAAGTTATGCTTAAAGAGTTTATTAGTAAAGAAACTGCTTTCAATAAAACTATTGAGGAAAAACTCTCTAATGCTAAAAGAAATATAGCATCTTTGGCTGAAGCTCAATCTACTTTGAATAAAATGGCTGCTAAACCCGAAACTAATGAGAATCCCTTTGCAGCCACTAATGCTATACAAGTAAGAATTGATGAAAATGTTAGACTATTAGCTGAATTACATGCTAAGTGGGAAATAAAAGATGAAATTGCTAGAAACATTAGTGTTTCTACTATTACCACCACTAGTGTTGAGGCTAGTAATAGTTCTACTACTTTAGATGATAAAGTTGATTTTGATCTTGATGGTTGCAACATCTCTGAAGTTATTAAGTTCCTACAAAAGCTTGCTAAAAGTCCTAATGCTAGTGCGATGAACATGGCTTTTACAAAACACATTACTGATGCTCTCATAAATATTAAAGAAGAAAAGATGAAACATAAAGCTTCTATTCCTATAAAGCAAGAAGATGGTTGGGAACCCATCATTAATATGAAAGTGAATGACTTTGATTTCAAAGCTTTGTGTGATCTTGATAGTAGTGTTTCTATTATGCCTAGAAGGATTTATGATATGCTTGATTTGCCTCCTCTTGAAGATTGTTATTTGAATGTCCCACTTGATGCTAATGCTAAAAAAGAAACTCATGGGAGTCTTAATGATGTTCTTATTATGGTTAATGATTCCTATGTCCCCGTTGATTTCTATGTTTTGGATGTTGAATACAATGCTTCTTGTCCTATTATTTTGGGAAGACCTTTTCTTAGAACTGTTGGTGCCATCATTGATATGAAAGAAGGCACCATTAAATATCAACTCCCACTCAAGAAAGGTATAGAACACTTCCCTAAAACGAGAGAAAAGATTTCTTTTGCTTCTCCTATGAAAACAAAATTTGGTCTTAATGCTTCTTCATTTGAGAACACTTGATTCTTTCTTTGGTTCTTATGCCTAACTTAAAGGCGTTAAAGAAAAGTACTTGTTGGGAGATAACCCAAGAGTTTTAGATGAGTCTTGGAAGTTATTACCTCTGTAATAACCTCTCCTTATCATTTTTATTTTCTTTTTGTGCCAAGAGTAACCTCTAATGAGAGTGAAGTAATGATTGGGAAAGTTGCTGTCCCGAAATAGATTTCTGTGCTTCACCATAAAAATTCCTGAGAGAGATCTGTACGTAGGATTGAGCTGTAATTTATTGTGCTTATGTCCCAGGTTGTTATCTAACTTTCGTTAGTTCAACACTTTTTGATTTGATCAACAGAAGGTCTTCGAAAAAATTCGTCTTTACCTTCTGGTCTGTTTTGACAGATTTCTGCCATTTTCTGCATTTGCTTCTTGTTGGTTCCTTCTTGAGTTCTTTTGGGAAATTGAGCTTTTTGAGGGAACTGCTACAGTATCTAGTGTTCTAATGGAAGTTTATTTGGTGTTAGAACTGAACCTTAAGACTTATTTATCTTGAGTGCACTAATGTTGCTAATAAAGTTTGTGTGAAGTTTTGTATGAAGGAAACTTTTCAGGTGTATGGAAGGAATGAGTAATGAGATGAAGGATGGACTAAAGCTCAAGCTTGGGGATGCCACGCATGTCACCCCAAGAAATATCCAAGAAGTACAAGCGTCAAAGCTTGGGGATGCCCAAGGCATCCCCTTCTTCATCAATAAAAATCCCAGGTTTCTTCCAAACGCTTCATTTTTATTGTTTCATGCACAGTTGTGTTTTTCTTGGAGCGTCTTCTTTTTCGTTTTCATTTTGGTTTTTAGTTTGCTTGGTTTGCTTAGTTTTATGAATAATTTGGTTGGACCCCCTCTTTCACACTTTGGTTTGCAAATAGTTTGGTTTGGTTTGGAAAAGAGTAGGAAAGTTCATGCTTATATGGTAAAAAGAGCTCGTTTTTTACTGTGGCCATGCTTTGTCATGCCATGCTTGATATTGTTTTGGCTTTATGCTTAGTATTCTTTGCTGTAGCAGGACTTGTTATAAACAATTGAGATTTCTTAATGTGCCTTGGATGAATCATGCGTTGTTTTAGCATATTAAAGCATAGTATAGTGGTATTCTCCTTTGATGCTTTATTTGGGTTGACTTGGCGCATGCTCATACCATGTTATGACTATCACAAGTCACCATAGCCTTTATGATCCTTTAGTTTTCAACTTGTAGTATCACTTTATGCTTTGATCAATGATGTTTTATCGCTCTGCATGATTATGGCCATTATTGCTCTCTTAGTTTGTCGCTCCCAGTCTTTTGCTAGCCTCCACAACAAAGTATGAGTTCCACTCATGCATCCAACTCCCTAAACCAAGTTTTTCCAAAGAGTCCACCATACCTACCTACTAGCTTATGATATTCCAAGTATATTCATGCTTTTGTTTACCTTCCACTTGTTATGAGAAAACTAGTGATTAAAGCTCTCACGAACTTGATGGCACACTTTATTTTATTGCCTCTAATAAACTTGAACCATTGTATCTTCTATGTTGTATATGCTTGCACTTATTTGTTGGGAATTAGCAGAACCATGCTTTCATGGGGAACGCTTTCAACATTGCACTTGGTACTTGTACCTAGTTGATATCATGCTCTTTTGTATATGGATGTCGTCGGTGTGAAATGAAAGGGGAGCTTGTAAGTCCATGGAGTTATGTATATGTGTTAGAGAAACGCCTGGGCCGCTGGTCTAATCCATGTTGACATGGTGGAAACCTGTAGCGTAACCATAATGAGCTGTCTATGAAGCATTCTTCTTATAAAACAGAGTCCTATTGAGAAAAAAGAGAAAAGAAAAAAAAGATACTATGAAAAGAGGAAAGAGAGAAAAAAGCACCATATTCCCATGGTAAATAAGAAGAATGCTGAGATGCTCGTTGTCTGCTTGCCTTGTCATTTTGATATGGGGATTCTTCCGTATCATCGGGCAAGGGGTACCCCGTTGGCGGTTCTCTATGATACACATGTACTTACGATGACAAGAACTTACCGGTGACTAAACTTGAGTAGCATGACGAGCGGCCCTCGTATACAAGGGACATGAGATTTCTGACTTATACTTCGTCAAGCATGTACACCATAGTTTGTTCACTTTAACCTTAATCATTTCAAGATGCTTATGATAGGGGCAATGAGAGCTGAAAGCTATAAGTATCATAATTTTTGGAAGCTCTTTATGAGACTTGAATCCCTACTTCCTTTTACAAAAGGCCTTTCTTCCACCATTATATTGAGTCTCCACCTTCTATCTTTATGCACCTACTTTGAGAGCATAGTGGCCATTCTTAGTTCTATGTGCATTGTCCCAAGACTAGTTGATTGATGCATAACTTGTTATTGCTTGTTTGAAACTATTGTATCTAGTCACTCTTATGAACTTTGAAGGTGTCCTATGCATTTATATTTGCTACTCTATTGAGGGACAAGCTGAATACTATTATGCTATGTTTTATTTATGTGAAACAAACAAACGTCTTGCAAAGCATTGTTATTCATGAATCTTTTGTTTGTGCCTTTTCATGTAGCATCATAGTTTCTTTGCTTATTGCTAGAACTTTGTCTTCCATGTTATGATTGAAGTACTATGATCCCAGCTTTGAATGTTTTGCAAATACTTTGATCAAGTCTTTGATGGTGCATGTCACCTCAAAAATTCTTTCTTTTTATCACTTACCTACTCGAGGACGAGCAGGAGTTAAGCTTGGGGATGTTGATACATTGCAAATGTATCTATAATTTTTGATGTTCCATGCTTAGTTTTATCCACTTTCTTGTGTTTTGTTCCAACTTTGGAGTACTTTTCATATGATTTCTTGGACTAACCTATTAACAAGAGCCACAGTGCTTACTGTTTTCTGTTGTTTTGGTTCGGAAAAGTCAGAAAATGAATATTCTCGAATTAGACAGACAAAAGCCAAAGTGCCTATTTTTTGGAAGGGATCAAGTGCGAATCTGAGGCGGAGAGGGGCTAGGCCGGCCACCACCTGGTCGTGCGGCTGGGCTTGACCCAGCTAGGGGTGGTCCAGCCGACCCGGCACTCCTCGGCCCCTCCTTCCGCCTATAAGTTGCCCTCGGACGAAAACCCTAAGTACCGATCACAAATCCACGAAAGAGTTCATGGAGTCATCTCCATCCCTAGATCGGGAGGATGGAAGCTCTTCCGGCACCTGCGGAGAGAATTCACCACAGAGGCCTTCTTCATCACCATGCAAGCCTCCTGTGTGATGCATGAGTAGTTCATCCTTGGACTACGGATCCATGTAGTAGCTAGATGGCTGGTTTCTCCTCCTTTGTGCTTTCATGTTTAGATATTGTGAGCTCCGTTCATGATCAAGATCATCTATTTGTAATCCTTACATGTTGTGTTTGCGAGGATCCGATGGATATTGAGATGCTATTTCAGATTGATTATTGATTCTATCATGTCTTTGTTATTTGAGATCTTGCATGCTTTCCGTTGTTAGTAGCTATCTTGGCCAAGTAGATGCTAGCAACTCCAAGAGTTAGTATTTATGCTCGATAGTGGGTTCATGCCTCTGGTAATCTGGGGAAGTGACAGAAATCTCTAAGGTACTAGATGTGATGTTGCTACTAGGGAGAAAACAACGATCTTTTGTTCATAGAACAATTGTATTGTTTACTTTACACGTAGTTCGTAAAGCAATAATCTGTTGCTTGCAACTTAATACTGGACGGGGTTCGGATGATAACCTGAAGGTGGATTATTAGTCATAGATGAAGTTGGATGGGCGGTCTATGTATTATGTTGTAATGCCCAATCAAGTCTCAGAGGAGTCAAGATGATTAGTATATGCATGTATTTCTTTCTCGGTGTTTGTCAATTGCCCCGCTGTAATTTGTTCACCCAGCATGTTATCTATCTAAGGAGAGCCACCTCTAGTGAACTATGGATCCCGGTCCTTGTATTTTATATACAATCTACAATCTTTTAATGCTTTGTGTTTACTTTCTGCAAACTTTTACTTCTTTCCATTCGATACGTTTAATCCTTTGTTTTCCGCAAAACACGGTGAGATTTACAACCTCATCGCAAGTTGGGGACAAAGTTCTGTGGTTGTGTTGTGCAGGTCTCCACGTTGCTACTAGCACCGGTAGTGCGCCCTACCAAAGCTCAGCTAGTAACACCTTTGAGGTGTTTCCTTGCTCCTACTGGTTCGATTAAACCTTGGTTTCATAACTGAGAGAAACTTGCTGCTGCGCTCATCATACCTTCCTCTTGGGGTTCCCAACGAGCTCTACATCAACACCACGCACCAAGCACTTTTCTGGGCGCCGTGTATTGAGCCATCACTATACCCACATGGGCGAGGCTAATATTTGAGTTCTTAAAAGATGGAACTTTGCCAAATGATGAGATATTATCAAGGCAAGTGCAAAGAAGAGCAAATGAATATACCATAATCAATGCCGCACTATACAAGAGAAATGTCACAAGTGTCCCGCAACGATGTGTTGACCCAAAAGAAGGGCTAGACATCCTCCGAGATATTCATCATGGGGAATGTGGACATCACGCTCCGTCCAGGGCCTTAGTGGCAAAAGCTTTTCTGCATGGATTTTACTAGCCAAGTGCCTTGGAGCAAGCCGAGGAACTAGTGAGGAAATGTAATGGTTGTCAAAGGTATGCCACCAAGACACATCCGCCAATGTCGGAACTCAAAACTATACCAATCACTTGGCCATTTGTTGTGTGGTGCCTAGATATGGTGGAACCATTTAAGCTGGCTAAGGGAAACATGGCTCACATCTTAGTCATGGTGGACAAGTTTACCAAGTGGATTGAAGTAAATCCAATAAGAAAATGTGATGGAGCTACTGCCGTGACGTTCCTCAAAGATATCATCTTGAGATACGGCAATCCACACAGTATCACAACAGATAATGGCACCAACTTCGCCGAAGGAGCTTTTGCCAGATTTTGTCGAGATAAGAAAATTCGGCTGGATGTCGCATTAGTGGCCCACCCCGCATCGAACGGACAAGTGGAAAGATCCAATGGACTAGTTCTGTTCGGGATAAAATCCTAGCTCATTGAGCCGCTGTAAAGATCAGCGGGGTGCTGGATATAAGAACTACAAGCAGTATTATGGAGCTTGAGAACAACTTTGAATCGATCAACAGGCTATACGCCATTTTTTCTGGTATATGGGGCAGAAGTTGTACTATCAGCCAACATAGAGCATGACTCGCCTAGGGTCACCCAATACATAGAAGCTGAAGTGCAAGAAGCCCGACAAAATGATATTGATCTGCTGGAAGAAGCGAGAGAATTGGCACTGTTTAGATCCATCATGTATCAGCAAAATCTCCGACACTATCATAGCCGGAAAGTGAGCCCCCGAGTGTTCCGAGAAGGAGATTTGGTACTTCGGCTGGTGCAGCACACTGCCGACATGCACAAATTGTCCCCCTATGGGAAGGGCCATTCATTGTAAGCAAAGCACTGCACAAAAATACATACTATCTCATTGATACCCAACCACAGGAGAAGAACAAGGCGGACAGGTCCGGCGAGGAATCGAAGCGGCCATGGAATGTAGCTCTACTTCGTCCGTTTTACACTTAGCAAAAGTGTATGTATCTCCGAACTCTCATATGTTGGCCTATATGTTGGCAATGAGCCTATCAATGAAATCTCGGCACCTCGAGCAGAAACTCGGGGACTGCCTTAATAATAATTGTCTTTTCTATATTTACTTTTTATATGTCGGCTGGGTTAAATTACTTAGACCTTAGCCGGGTTAGTAGTATGTCGGCACCAAAAGCTAACTCTTCGACTTGCTAATGTCCAACAAGAATTGGCTTCATGGCAAGCAAGAGAACAAGTTTGGAATTGCAAGGCATATGAAAAACGACTAAGGAAAAGAAATGTAATCGAGCCAACGTTTGTTTTTTGACTAACCCATGTACTTACTTTATCTTTGCTATATTAAGCTCTATTGAGATAATCCTTTAAGTTTCAAGTATTGTTAGATCAATTTTTTGAAACTCGGACTCGTAAGTCAAACGCCGAATCAAGGTAGACGCGAGCCAAATCACTAAATTGAGAGAACAAGAAAATGAAACTCGGGGACTTCGCCCAAGTTAAACCGGCATAAAACATAAGTAGTAGCAAAATAACACATTGTTCATTACATCTGCGCCCGGCATACCGGGGATTTAACGAATTTTCAAGTCTTTGATTACTTAAGGAGCCGCAGCGGCCGAGTCATCCGTAGCCGGAGGAGGCAAGTTGTCCTTGGCCCGAGGAACCTCGGTTTCGGCTTCATCATCCGGATTAGCCGCGGCATCCTCGATGTCCTCAATTTCCTCGGCGTAATCCGAACCTTCTTGTTCTTCATCCTCAGCTGCATCTCCTTCGACATATTGATCATCGACGACTTCAAGGAAACTTGGCCCCTCATTCCATTCATGCAAATGGGCATATTGGATAAGGTCATAGGCGCGAGCTTGGTGCTGGGCAATGAAAGCCAGATCATTGGTCCACTTGGATCTAGTGCGCAAGAGACCAAGTACTTCGATATCAACACCTTCGTTCCAGGAGAGGACAAAGGACAGTGTCGTATCAGCTCCAGTGCGGGCGGAAGATTATCACCATAAGCTGAGTTGGATGTCACTTTCCTAAAGTTTCTCAATCAATGGGGCAACTCCTATGGGATCAGTCACACCCGGCCACAGAGCATGGAAAGCGTCGATGGCAGCGCGAAGGAGAACCAGCCCAAAGATCTGCATGGGACCGAGGCAGGCCGCAAGACTAGCCAAGGACTCGTCCATCGTTATGTCTACCGAGATAGGGACGGCTGCAGCTCTCTTTGCCCGAGTTTGGTTGATGGCAATGTCGGAGCGGGCCTTAGACTGTGGAAAATCCTCTGAAAAAATGAAAAAAAAACAACTCAGAAAAGAGCAATGAGAAGAGTAACCTCGGCAATAAAGAGTAAACTTGGAACAGGAAAACTTACTGGTTATGCGATCGTGGATCTGGCTCAGCTAGGCCAGCCAATTTGCCTAATTCTTCTGGAATTCCTCAAGGGTGGTGTTCAACGAGTCAACTTTGGCTTTAGACAATTGGAGAAGCTCTTTGCTTTTATCAAGTTGGCCCATGAGCTGAATCTTGGCATCAGAGAACTCCTGGTCTAAATTTTCGAGCTCAGTTTTATGTCGTTGCTAAAGCTTCTCATTCTCAGCACGAAGCTGGATGATCTCATCATCTTTCTCCTTCAACTGGGCCTAATGTTTCCCTGCTTGTTCGAGAAAATGGAGCATCATGTCAGGAAGGGACATGCTATCTTGAAGAGACACTGCAATAGTTTTTTGACCCAGCAGAGTCGAGGTATAATTATCTACCGAGTCAAAATGAAAAAGGACAAAGAATAAGGAGCAAAGCAAAAATACCTTTCATCTCGGCCAATTTTATCCTTAGCGCCTTATTTTCAGCCTCCATGTCGGTTGTGAATTCTGAATCACAAGTTAATTCGGATAACCAAAGTAGAAGGGAAACAAAAGTGAGAATATGAAGGAGGAAACTTTACCTTTCTTCTTCAGTTCAGGCAGCAGGGCCTTATGCTTTGAAGAAAGCTCGTTGTGGGCATCCAGAAGCCATTGAAATTCAGCGGTATGACGATTGGTGGTGATCTGCAAAGGAAAATGTTACTTCAAAGATAATAAGGAAAATCAAGACTACTCAAGACCCGGGCCAAGTGGAACTTAACCCGGCTCTAGGTGAGTGAATATTTGAAATTACTCAAGACCCGAGCCAAGTGGAACTCAACCCGACTCTAGGTGAGTGAATATTTGATTTTACTCAAGACCCGGGCCAAGTGGAACTTAACCCAGCTCTAGGTGAGTAAATATGTGAAGTTACTCAAGATTCGAGCCAAGTGGAACTTAACTCGGCTCTAGGTGAATGAACATTTGAATTTACTCAAGATCCGGGACAAGTGGAACTTAACCTGGCTCTAGGTGAGTGAATAATTGAAGTTTTTTCAGATCCGAGTCAAGTGGAACTTAACCCGGCTCTAGGCGATTGGACATTCGAAGCTACTAAGGAATTACACAAGTTTTCTAAGAGCATCCGGCCGAGTAACAAGTTAATCCCTAGAGGCTCGGGGACTGGAGGTTATGTTTACAAGTACTTAGTGCATATGTAAAGGAATGCTAAAAGGTTTACCTCCATCATTTTGCTGGCAAAACCAATGGCCTTGGCAGTTGTGTTCATTTGAGCACCAATCTCTGTGGGACCAAACTTTGACGGGTTACCGGAGCTGACGTCCACGTATTCGGCCTTGTTCCAGTTATCGGCATACTCAGTGAGTGAGCGAAGGCTCCCACCGCTAAGAGTCCAAGCCAAGACCAATCATTTCTCGTGTGCATCCTTGTGTGTAGCCTGGCTAGCGGCCGGACTAAGATGTAGCACGAGCTGCTTATCCGGAGTTGGGCTGGAGGCAGCACTCCCCTTTTGCATCATAAACGCTAAGGTGTGTTGACCAGACCCAGCTTTTGGTCCTTTGGTCGCAGATTTGGCTGCCTCGGCAGTTGGCTTGACCTTGGTCATGTTGGAGGCTTTCTTGGTGACTGGCTTGGCACGCGGCTGAGGAGCTGAAGGTTGTGCTCCGGATGAAGAGGTTGGAGCGGAAGATTTGTCCTTCGGGCTAGGCCGAGTTTGGTCTTCTCTCCAAGTCTTGGAAGACTCGAACGAGGCAAGAGGTGCATGTGGCGAAGAGCTTGAAGCTGGAGCTAGAGCTGGAGATGGTTGAGGTTGAGCTTGGGTCGGTGCCGGGGTCACCAGCACCTCGGTAGAAACTTTCTCAGTGTCGATGTTGCTAGTGTTGGAGATATGCCCTAGAGGTAATAATAAATGTAGTTATTATTATATATCTTTGTGTTTATGATAAATGTTTACATTCATGCTATAATAGTATTAACAAGGAAACCATTAATACTTGTGTGATTTGTAAACTTAATTTGAAGTCCCTAGTATAGCCTCTATACTTCACTAGCTTGTTGGTTGATTGATGATGTGGTTTCTTTGTCATGAACATTGAGATGTTATCAACAACAAGATCATATCGTTAGGAGAATGATATGGTGGACATACTCCTATAGACAAGCGTAGCATAAAGATCAAGTCATTTCAATAGTTCAATTGCTATATGCTTTCTGATACATAGTAACCTAATTCCTTCGACCATGAGATCATGCATATCACCTTTACTGGATGGATGCTTTGATGTCATCAAACACCACACCGTAACAGGGTGGCTATAAAGGTGGCATTGAGTGTTCGGAAAGTATTGGTTGAAACACATGGATCAAGAGTGGGATTTGTCCATCCACATGACGGATAGATATTCTCTGGGCCCTCTCGGTGAAATGTCATCCAATTAGCTTGCAAGCATGTGACTGGGTCACAAGGGATCACATATCAGGAGCGAGAAAGAGTACTTATCGAGAACGAGGATGAACTAGGTATGTAGAGATCTGGCGATCATAACCTCGGATAAGTAACATATCGTGAGACAAAGGGAAATTGGTATCGTATGTAAGTGGTTCATTCGATCGCAAGTAATGTTAGAAATATGTGGGAGCCATATGAATTTCCAGATTCCTCTATTGGTTATTGTTCGGAGAAGTGTCTCGATCATGTCGCATAATTCACGAACCGTGGAGACACATAAGATTGACGTTGTTTTGAGTAGTTATGGTATTATGAGAAAGAGACCGAATGTTGTTGGTCTCGGATGGGATCCGGGATATCACGAGGAGATCCGGAATGGTCCGGAGAATAAGATTCATATAAGGAAAGTCCCGTTTGGAGTAGGCGGAATGATTAGGTGTTTTCATCGGGAACATTCTAGAAGGTCCCGGAATGTCCGGCACTCGGAGGAAGGGTACATGAGTGTGTCATTACATATTGGAATGATTGCATCATGTACTAAGTATTCTTGCTGTCCCAAATAAAGGATTTATTTAAATCCTAAATTGAAAAGTCAAGCAGCTAGTTTGAAAGTCAAGCAGCGATTTTGGGAAGTGGGAAAAGAGGAGGAGGTGGAGGCCGAGTTGGAGGAATTCCTCCCTTGGCGGCGCACCTCCTAGGCCGAGTTGAGGAGGAACTCCTCCCTTGGCCGCCAGCCCTCAACCTATATAAGGAGGCGGGGCTCCCTCCTAGACACACAAGTTTCCTATCCTCTAAACTAAAACCTAGATCTAGACCCGGTTTAGAGCTATTGGTTTAGAGCCTTCTAATTGGTTTAGAGCCCTCTAATTGGTGTGTCTAATTACTAGACCACTAATAGCCTCTCTCATAAGCTCCACCATACTGCACCGGCTTGGCGAAGCCTGCAGGATCTCCCTCTACCTCCGGTACCACGCCGTTGTCTTTGCGGAATCGCGAGGAGAGTGCTACAACCTCCATTTTCTTTGGAACAAGGGAGAGGAAGGTCTTCGTCGTACGAGCGTGTGGCCCATTGCAGGGCGCTCTTGAGGCAGCGCCCGGAAGGATCGTCTCTGTGATCTTGAGATCGGAAAGAATCGACTACATCACCCACGAGAATCTGCTCTCGTTAAACACTTTGGAATCTTGAGGGTGAGTTATTCCATCGACTCGTTGCTACAATCTAGTAGATAGATCTTGGCTTGTTTGTTTGTATGCGGTAGAAAATTTTTGTTTTCCATGCTACGAACCCCTGATGGTATCGAGCCGTGTCTATATGTAGATCTGTTGCTGCAGTAGAACACAATAGTCATTATGGGCGTTGATGCTTTTATTGTAGATTGCTTTTGTGTACTTTGCATCTTGCGGTATGTTGGGATGAAGCGGCCGGGCTAACCTTACATGACATCGTTCATGAGACTTGCTCCGCTTGACATGCAACTTCGTTTTGCATAAGTGGCTTTGCGGGTGCTGTTTCTCCTAGCATAGTAAAGATCCAATTTACAGGTGATCAACAATGCTAGTATCAATGTTGTGGTTCTTGTTAGTAAGTTAGAGCGACACTTATTGAAAGCCCCAAACCACGTAAAATATGCAAAGGAAGTAGAGGCGTCTAACTTTGTTTTGCAGGGTGTCTTGATGATGTGATATGGCCATGATTGTGATTATATTTGATGTATGCAATGTTCCTTATTGTAAGTTGGCAACGGCGGAATATATGGTTGTCTTTAATTTACATTAAGACCTGCGTGTCTATTCAAAATAGTTGTAATAGTTGAAGCTGGTAGGCGACAACCATGAAGAAGCGTCATTGACCTTGATGCTATGCGGTGATGATGGAGATCATGTTAGTGCTTGAAGATGGAATCGGAAGCACAAAGAAGAAAAGCCATATCATATCACATATTATGAATTGCATGTGATGTTAATCCTTTATGCATCTTGTATTGCTTAGTAGGCGACGGTAGCATTATAAGATGATCCCTCATACATAAATTTCAAGTTCTAAAGTGTTCACCCTTAGTATGCACCGTTGCCAAAGCTTGCTGCTTGAAGCACCACGTGATGATCGGGTGTCTTTGATTCATGGGTGAATACAAGCGTAAGCAAGCCAGATTTGCTTATGCGGAAGCTAAGGTTTGATCTTGTGAGCCTAGCATGTACGGACATGGCCTCGGGAACACGGATCGCGAAAGGTAAAGCATGAATCATATAGTAGATATGATGAACATGATGATTGTTAGCCATTGAAACTATATCAACTCTCGTGATGATCGGTGTTGATGTAGTGGATTTGGTTAGATGTGATCACTAAAACAATGTGAGGATGTTGTTTTGGTGGGAGTTCACCTAGTTTAATTTCATTAATTAATTTGAACTCAATTTGTCATAAACTTAGTCTAAACTATTGCAAATATGTTGTAGATCAATGGCAGCCCTACCATCAATTTTAATGCGTTCCTAGAGAAAGAAAAGTTGAAAACAATGGAAGCAACTTGGATTGGTTCCAATTTGAGGATTGTCCTCACGGTGGTAATTTGACCTATGTGCTGGATGCAGCTAGGTGACCCACTGCGGTGATGCTACCGATGAAGTAAAGAATGTTTACCTCGCTCGGAAGAATCGATTACTCCATAGTTCAGTGTGCTATCTTGTATGGTTTAGAATCGGAGCTTGAGAAAAGGTTTGAAGAGTCGAGATCCATATGATATTGTCGAGGATCTCAAATTAATCTTTGAGACTCATGCGGCAATTGAAAGTTATGAAGCTTCGAAAAATTCTTTAGCGCAAGATGGAAGAGGTAGCTCCGTCGGTGAGCATGTGCTTAAGATGTGCAGGCACGCAAATAAACTTCAAAGTTTGGGTATAGTGATTCCTAATACTTTGGGGGTTTACCGCATCCTCAATCACTACCACCAAGTTACAAGAACTTTGTGATGAACTACAACATGCGAACATGAACAAAGAGTTGCGAACTATTTGCTATGTTGAAATCTGCGAAGTGGAGATCAAGAAAGAGCACCAAGTGTTGATGGTCAATAAGACCACCAAATTCAAGAAAGGCAAGTCTAAGCAAAGGACACTTCAAGAAGGGTGGTAAGAAAGTTACCACGCAGGCGAAGAAGACCAAGGCTGGACCTAAGCACTGGCGAGTGTTTTTCTGCAAGGGAGAAGGTCCTTTGGGCGGAATTGCCCAAGGTACTTGGCGGATTTGAAGAACGGCAACATCAAGAAGAAAGGTATATCGATATACATGTTATTGATGTGTATCTCACTAGTACTAAGTAGTAGTGCACAGGTATTTGATCTTGGTTCGGTTGCTCATATTTGTAACTTCGAATCAGGAGGCTGCGAATAAGCGGAAGCTAGTGAAGAGCGAGGTGACGATGCGTAGGAAGCGGATCAAGGTTGATGTGATCATGATCGTACGCTACCTCTTCATCTACCATCGGGATTAGTTTTATACTTAAATAATTGTTATTTGGTGCCTGCGTTAAGCATGAACATTATATCAGGATCTTGTTTATTGCGAGACGGTTACTTGTTTAAATCCGAGAATAATGGTTGTTCGATTTATATGAGTAACATGTTTCATGCACATGCACCTTTAATAGATGGTCTATTCATATTGAATCTCGATAGTAGAAATACACATATTAATAACATTGAAGCTAAACGTTTGAAATCAAGCGATAACTCGACCTATATGTGGCACTGTCGTCTTGGTCACATTGGAGTGAAGCGTATGAAGAAACTCCATTCGATGGACTTCTTGAATCACTTGATTTTGAATCACTTGAAAGATCTGAAGCATGTCGATGGGTAAAATGACTAAGACTCCATTTTCTGGTATGATGGAGCGAGCTACAGACTTATTGGAAATCATACATACCGATGTGTGTGGTCCAATGAGTGTAGCATCGCGCAGTGGTTATCGTTATGTTCTTACCTTCACGGATGATTTAAGTAGATATGGGTATATCTATTTCATGAAACATAAGTCCGAAACTTTCGAGAAGTTTAAGGAGTTTCAAAGTGAGGTAGAGAATCAACGTAACAAGAAGATTAAATTTCTACGTTCTGATCGTGGAGGTGAATATCTAAGTTACGAGTTTGGCGAGCATTTAAGGAAATGTGGAATACTTTCATGATTGACACCTTGGGAACACCACAGTAATGGTGTGTACGAGCGTCGTGTCGAACTCTCTTAGATATGGTTAGTTCTATGATGTCACTTACAGATCTACCACTATCATTTTGGGGTTTTGCATTAGAAACAGCCGCATTCACTTTAAATAGGGCACCGTCTAAATCCGTTTAAACGACACCATATGAATTATGGTTTGGGAAGAAACCTAAATTGTCGTTCCTTAAAGTTTGGGGATCTGAAGCCTATGTAAAGAAGTTCTGCGGACAAGCTTGAACCCAAAGCGGAAAGATCGTCTTCATAGGATACGAAGGAAACTATTGGGTATACCTTCTATCATAGATCCGAAGGCAAAATCTTCGTTGCTAAGAATGGATCCTTTCTAGAAGAATTTCTCTCGAAAGAAGTGGCTGGAAGGAAAGTAGAACTTCGACGAGGTTGTCGAACCTTCTCTCGAAATTGCGAGTAGCGCGTACGGAAGAAGTTCTGTGGTGCTGCACCAATAAGAGAGGAAGCTAATGATGGTGATCATGAAACTTGGTTGAAGTTGCTCTGAGCCTCGGAGGTCAGCGAGAACTCGTACCACTCCAGTTGGTATGATTCCGTTATGAATGTCATGTTGGTGGACAACACCGATGACCCCGAGACATATGAGGAAGCGATGATGAGCCGATTCAATAAATGGCAAGAAGCCATGAAATCCGAGATTGGATCCATGTACGAAAACCAAGTATGGACTTTGGTAGACTTACTGGGATGGCGGAAGGCTGTCGAGAACAAATGGATTTTCAAGAAGAAAGCAGATCTTGATGGTAATATTCTTGTCTATAAAGCTCGACTTGTCGCAAAGGGTTTCGACAAATTCAAGGAGTTGACTACGATGAGACTTTCTCACGGTAGCGAAGCTAAAGTCTGTGAGGATTATGTTAGCAATCGCTGCATATTATGATTATGAGATATGGCGGATGGATGTCAAAACAGCATTCCTCAATGGAGACATTGATGAAGAGTTGTATATGATACAACCCAAAGGTTTTGTCGATCCTAAAGATGCTAACAAGGTATGCAAGCTTCAACGGTCCATCTATGGATTGAAGCAAGCATCGAAGTTGGAATCAACGTTTTGATAAGGTAATCAAAAGTTTTGGTTTTATACAAACTTATGGAGAAGCTTGTATTTACAAGAAAGTGAGTGGGAGCTCAGTAGCATTCTTAATCTGTATGTGGATGACATATTGTTGATTGGGAATGATGTAGACCTTCTTAATAGTGTCAAAGAGTATTTGAATAATAGTTTTTCAATGAAGGATCTTGGCGAAGCAGCTTACATATTAGGCATAAAGATTTATAGAGATAGATCGAAGCCAAATATCATTGTCACAAAGTACATATTTGGACAAAGTTCTAAAGAGGTTTGGAATGGAAGATAGCAAGAAAGGGTTCTTGCCCATGTTGCTAATCGACCTTGAGTAAAACTCAAAGTCCGACATCGGCGAAGATAGAGAAAGAATGAGTAAGACTCCTATGCCTCAGCCATAGGATCTCTAATGTATGCCATGCTATGTACTAGACCCGACATCGCATATCTTGTTAGTCTAACTAGCAGATATCAAAGTGATCGAGTGGATCATTGGACGTGATCAAAAACATCCTTAAGTACTTGAGAAGAACTAAGGATATGGTTCTTTCTTATGGAGGTGATGAACATTTCGTTGTTAATGGTTACACCGATGCTAGTTGGAACACCGATCCGGATGATTCTAAATCACAACTGGATACGTATTTATTTTGAATGGTGCAGCGATTAGCTGGAGGAGTGCAAAGCAAAGCGTTGTGGCGAGATCTTCAACTGAATCGGAATACATGGCTGCGGAGGCTTCACAAGAAGCGATATGGATGAAAGAGTTCATTCTGAGCTGGGTGTGGTTCCTAGTCGCTGGACCCAATGTCTATCTCTTGTGATAACATGGGCGCCATAGCCAATGCGCAAGAACCAAGGTCACACAAGAAGTGAAGCATATCAAGCTGCGTTTTCACGCTATTCGAGAACATATCCGGGATGGGGATATAAAGATTTGCAAAGTACACCCAGATCTGAATGTGGCGGATCCGTTGACTAAACCTCTCCCGAGGGCAAAACATGACCAACACCAAACTGCCATGGGTGTTGGTATATTACCATGTAATCTAGATTGGATGACTCTAGTGCAAGTGGGAGGCTGTTGGAGATATGCCCTAGAGGTAATAATAAATGTAGTTAATATTATATATCTTTGTGTTTATGATAAATGTTTACATTCATGCTATAATAGTATTAACAAGTAAAACATTAATACTTGTGTGATTTGTAAACTTAATTTGAAGTCCCTAGTATAGCCTCTATACTTCACTAGCTTGTTGGTTGATTGATGATGTGGTTTCTTTGTCATGAACATTGAGATGTTATCAACAACAAGATCATATCGTTAGGAGAATGATATGGTGGACATACTCCTATAGACAAGCGTAGCATAAAGATCAAGTCATTTCAATAGTTCAATTGCTATATGCTTTCGATACATAGTAACCTAATTCCTTGACCATGAGATCATGCATATCACCTTTCTTGGATGGATGCTTTGATGTCATCAAACACCACACCGTAATGAGGTGGCTATAAAGGTGGCATTGAGTGTTGGAAAGTATTGGTTGAAACACATGGATCAAGAGTGGGATTTGTCCATCCACATGACGGATAGATATTCTCTGGGCCCTCTCGGTGAAATGTCATCCAATTAGCTTGCAAGCATGTGACTGGTCACAGGATCACATATCAGGAGCGAGAAAGAGTACTTATCGATGTGAGGATGAACTAGGTATGTAGAGATACAAGCGATCATAACCTCGGATAAGTAACATATCGTGAGACAAAGGGAAATTGGTATCGTATGTAAGTGGTTCATTCGATCGCAAAGTAATCGTAGAAATATGTAGAGCCATATGAATTTCCAGATTCCTCTATTGGTTATTGTTAGGAGAAGTGTCTCGATCATATGCGCATAATTCACGAACCGTAGGGAGACACATAAGGATTGACGTTGTTTTGAGTAGTTATGGTATTATGAGAAAGAGACCGAATGTTGTTCGGTCTCGGATGGGATCCGGGATATCACGAGGAGATCCGGAATGGTGGGAGAATAAGATTCATATAAGGAAAGTCCCGTTTGAGTAGCGGAATGATTCGGTGTTTTCATCGGGAACATTCTAGAAGGTCCGGAATGTCGGCACTCCGGAGGGAAGGGTACATGAGTGTGTCATTACATATTGGAATGATTGCATCATGTACTAAGTATTCTTGCTGTCCCAAATAAAGGATTTATTTAAATCCTAAATTGAAAAGTCAAGCGGCTAGTTTGAAAGTCAAGCAGCAGTTTTGGGAAGTGGGAAAAGGAGGAGAGGTGGAGGCCGAGTTGGAGGAATTCCTCCCTTGGCGGTGCACCTCCCTAGGCGAGTTGGGGAGAACTCCTCCCTTGGCCAGCCCTCCAACCTATATAAGGAGGGGCAGGGCTCCCCTCCTAGACACACAAGTTTCCTATCCTCTAAACTAAAACCTAGATCTAGACCCCGGTTTAGAGCTATTCGGTTTAGAGCCTTCTAATTGGTTTAGAGCCCTCTAATTGGTGTGTCTAATTACTAGACCACTAATAGCCTCTCTCATAAGCTCCACCATACTACTTTGGCTTAAGGCGAAGCCTGCGGGATCTCCCTCTACCTCGGTACCACGCCGTTGTCTTTTAGGAATCGCGAGGAGAGTGCTACAACCTCCATTTTCTTTGGAACAAGGGAGAGGAAGGTCTTCGTCAGTACGAGCGTGTGACCGATTGGGGCGCTGCTGAGCAGCGGCGCCGGAAGGATCGTCTTCACGCGATCTTGAGATCGGAAGAAATCGACTACATCACCCACGAGAATCTGCTCTCGTTAAACACTTTGGAATCTTCGAGGGTGAGTTATTCCATCGACTCGTTGCTACAATCTAGTAGATAGATCTTGGCTTGTTTGTTTGTATGCGGTAGAAAATTTTTGTTTTCCATGCTACGAACCCCTACAGCTAGCACCATCATCAACTTGTTGCTGCGGCACAGAAGAGGCACTGGGTTATTCCGACAAGGTCACATCCTCGGGGGCACCACCTCCATCCGTGCTGACGTTGCCCTCCTCTTGCCGAGATGAACTAAGATTCGGCGCAGCGGCAGAGCTCTCTCGGATGGGGCTCAGGGTAGGAGCATCCTCACGGCGAGGAGAAGAGGGATCAACCCGAAGAGGTGAAGCTATGCTGGAACCACTCTGGTTAATATCTTTGGCGGCCCTGTCGAGTCAAATGGAAACAACTATCAAGTTAAAAAAAGAGAGAAACAAGAAATACATATGGACAGAGCTATGTTACTCAAAGGATGAGAAAGGAAAAGAAGAGCTTACTCGGAAGAGGTAGGTGGTTCCTTGGGCTTTGGGGCTCTCTGAATGGTGGCCTTAGTTGGAGGCTTGCTGGCGGCCTTATTGCCGGATTTCTTCTGTCTTTTCCCTGTCCTGGGTGGCTCGGAGGAAGGAGCCGAAGTAGAAGCCCGTTTCTTCACAGGGGTAGGGCCGGTTCGCCCACGGCAAGAGGAGGATCGGTGTAGGCCTGACTGATGGGTTCGTAGCATGGAAAACAAAAAATTTCTACCGCAAGAACAAACAAAACCCAGATCTAATCTAGATAAAAGCCAAGATCTAATCTATTAGACATGTGCAACGCGATAGATCTGTACTAACCCTCGTAGAACCAAAAGCGTTACGAGATTAGATCTCGGGGTTGATGTAGTCGATCACTTGCCGATCTCAAGATCGTGTGGACGATCCTTTCGGCGCCGCGTTCCAGCAACGCTTCCGCAGTTGGTCACACGTGTGGAGTCGAAGCAGACCTTCCTCTCCCCGTTCCAGCGAGCAGTGGAGGTAGTAGATCTTCTCCACGGAATCCCAGCAGCACGACGGTGTGGTGGTGGTGGTGGAGGAGAGAATTCTGCAGGCTTCGCCTAAGCCGGAGCAGAGCGAAGGAAGAGGAGAGAGGCGGCGGCTAGGGATTGTTATGGGAGAGGTCTAGGGGGTGGCGCCCCCTCCCCTCTATTTAAAGGAGGGAGGCGCGCCATGGGAGGGGGAGTCCTAGTAGGACTCCCCTCCCTCCTTGGCCGGCGGGTTGGGAAGGGGGGAGGAGTCCTCCTCCCCCACGAATCCTTGTCTAGCCCCACAAGGTTTCCTTGACCCTTTCTTGGTTTTCAAGCAAACTCCAAGAAATCTTTCTAGAACCTTCCAGAACATTCCGAAACCTTCTAGAATCTCCATACAAACACTCCAGAACATTTCCTTAACTTAGAAAATGATCCCCAATATATGAATCTTATTCTCCGGACAATTTCGGATCTCCTCGTGATGTCCAGGATCCAATCCGAGACTCCGAACAACATTCGGTCTCCAACGCATATTCCATATCTACTTAAAACAACTTCGAACCTTAAGTGTGTCACCCTACGGTTCGTGAATATGCAGACATGATGAAGACACCTCTCCGATCAATAACCATCAGTAGGATCTGGAGATCCATAACGGCTCCCACATACTCAACGATGACTTCGTGATCGATAGAACCATTAACATACGAAACCAATTCCCTTTGTCACGCGATATTCTACTTATCCGAGGTTTGATCGTCGGTATCTCTATACCTAGTTCTACCTCGTTACTGATAAGTACTCTTTACTCGTTCCATGTTATGTCATCCCTTGTGACCCAGTCACATGCTTGCAAGCTAACTAGATGACATTCCACCGAGAGGGCCCAGAGCATATCTATCCGTCATATGGATGGACAAATCCCAATCTTGGTCCATGCGCTTCAACACATACTTTCAGAATACCCAATGACACCTTTATAACCACCCGATTCTGACGGTGTTTGATGTCATCAAAGTACCCATCCGGTGATGGTGATTAACATAACCTCATGGTCGAAGGATTAGGTTACTATGCATTTGAAAGCTTACAGCAATACGAACTTAATGACTTGATCTTATGCTACGCTTACTATGGGTGTGTGTCCATCACATCATTCTCCTAATGATATAACCTTGTTATTAATGACATCCAATGTCCATGATCAGGAAACCATGATCATCATTTAATCAACAAGCTAGTTCCACAAGAGGCTTACTAGGGACTCTTTTATGTTTATAAAACACACATGTATTAGTGTTTCCTTATAATACAATTATAGCATGGGATGTAAACATTCATCATAAACACAAAGATATAATAATAACCACTTTTATTATTGCCTCTTGGGCATATCTCCATGATCTCCCACTTGCACTAGAGTCAATAATCTAGATTACATGGTAATATACCTAACACCCATGGCGTTCTGGTGTTGGTCATGCTTTGCTCTAAGGAGAGGTTTAGTCAACGGATCTGCCACATTCAGATCAGTGTGTACTTTGCAAATCTTTATGTCACCATCTCGGACATACTCGCGAATAGCGTGGAAACGTAGCTTGATGTGCTTTAGCTTGCTATGTGACCTTGGCTCCTATGCATTAGCTATGGCACCTGTGTTGTCACAGTAGATGGCCATCGGGTCCAACGCACTAGGAACCACGCCAAGTTCAGTAATGAACTACTTCATCCATATGGCTTCTTGTGCAGCCTCCGAAGCAGCTATGTATTCCGATTCAGTTGAAGATTTCGCCACAACGCTTTGCTTGGCACTCCTCCAGCTCACTGCAGCACCATTCAAAATAAATACGTATCGGTGTGACTTCGAGTCATCTGGATCGGTGTTCTAACTAGCATCAGTGTAACCGTTTACAACAAGCTGTTCATCACCTCCATAAGAAAGAACCATATCCTTAGTCCTATTCAGGTACTTTAGGATATTCTTGACCGCTGTCGATGTTCCATTCCAGGATCACTTTGATATACGCTAGTCAAACTAACATGTGCTATATCCGGTCTTGTACACGACATGTCATACATGATAGAACCTATGGCGAGGCATAGGAATATTATTCATCTTTTCTCTATCTTACGTCGTAGCGGACTTTGAGTCTTACTCAAGGTCTTACCTGACAACATGGGCACGAACCCTTTCTTGCTCTCTTCCATTCTAAACTTCTTTAGAACTTTGTCTAAGTATGTACTTTGTGAAAGCGCTATTAGGCGTCTTGATCTATCTCTATAAATATTGATGCCTAGAATATATGCCGCTTCACCAAGATCCTTCATTGAAAAACTATTATTCAAATAGGTTTTGACGCTATTAAGAAGTTCTATATCATTCCCAATCAACAATATGTCATCTACATATAGTACTAGGAATGCTACAGAGCTCCCACTCACTTTCTTGTAAATACAAGCTTCTCCATAAGTTTGTATAAATCCAAAGTTTTTGATTACTTTATCAAAACGTTGATTCCAACTCCGGGATGCTTGCTTCAGTCCATAAATGGAGCGCTGAAGTTTGCATAACTTGTCAGCATCACTAGGATCGACAAAACCCTTGGGTTGTACCATATATAACTTTTCCTCAATGTCACCATTAAGGAACGCCGTTTTTGACATCCATCTGCCAAATTTCATAATCGAAATATGCAGCGATTGCTAACAAAATCCTCACAGACTTTAGCTTCGCTACTGGTGAGAAAGTCTCATCGTAGTCAACTCCTTGAATTTGTCGGAACCCTTTCGCGACAAGTCGAGCTTTATAGACGGTAACATTACTTTTGAAAATCCATTTGTTCTCGACAGCCTTACGGCCATCCGGTAAGTCCACCAAAGTCCACACTTGGTTTTCGTACATGGATCCCATCTCGGATTTCATGGATTCTAGCCATTTGTCGAAATCTGGGCTCACCATAGCTTCTTCATACGTCGCGGGGTCATCAGTGTTGTCCACCAACATGACGTTCAACACAGAGTCATACCACTCAGGAGTGGTACGAACCCTCGTTGACCTGCGAGGTTCAGCTAACCGTTGAAGTTTCATGATCACCATCATTAGCTTCCTCTCCGGTTGGTGCGGCGGCACAAAACATCTTGGTCTTGCGCTACTCTCAACTCCGAGAGAAGGTTCAATAACCTCGTCGAGTTCTACTTTCCTTCTAGTCACCTCTTTTGAGAGACACTCCTTCTCAAGAAAGGATCCATTCTTGGCAACGAAAACTTTGCCTTCGGATCTATGATAGAAGGTATACCCAATTGTTTCTTTAGGGTATCCTATGAAGACGCATTTCTCCGCTTTGGGTTCAAGCTTATCAGGTTGTAACTTCTTTACATATGCTTTGCAACCCCAAACTTTAAGGAACGACAACTTAGGTTTCTTACCAAACCACAATTCATACGGTGTCGTTTTAACGGATTTAGATGGTGCCCTATTTAAAGTGAATGCGGCTGTCTCTAATGCATAGCCCCAAAATGATAGCGGTAAATCTGTAAGAGACATCATAGACCGAACCATATCTAAGAGAGTTCGATTCGACGTTCGGACACACCATTCTGTTGTGGTGTTCTGGTGTCAACTGCGAAAGTATTCCACATTTCTTTAAATGCATGCCAAACTCATAACTCAGATATTCACCTCCGCGGTCAGAACGCAGAAACTTAATCTTCTTGTTACGATGATTTTCCACTTCACTTTGAAATTCCTTAAACTTCTCGAAAGTTTTGGACTTATGTTTCATAAATTAGACATACCCATATCTACTTAAGTCATCCGTGAAAGTGAGAACATAACGATATCCACCACGCGACGCTACACTCATTGGACCGCACACATCGGTATGTATTATTTCCAATAAGTCCGTAGCTCGCTCCATTATTCCAGAGAATGGAGTCTTAGTCATTTTTCCCATTAGACATGCTTCGCATCTTTCAAGTGATTCAAGAAGTCCATCAGAATGGAGTTTCTTCATACGCTTCACTCCAATGTGACCAAGACGACAGTTCCACATGTATGTAGAATTATCATTCAATTTTATTCGTTTAGCATCTATGTTGTGAACATGTGTATCACTACTATCGAGATTCAATAAGAATAAACCATTTATCTCAGGTGCATTACCATAAAAGATATTACTCATATAAATCGAACAACCTTTATTCTCAGACTTAAAAAGTAAGTCTGCTTAATAAACAAGATCCAGATATAATGTTCATGCTTAACGCAGCACCAAATAACAATTATTTAAATTTAAAACTAATCTCAAGATAGATGTAGAGGGAGCGTCGACGGCAATCACATCAACCTTGGAGCCATTTCCAACGCGCATCGTCACCTCGTCTCTTGGGTCTTCGTTTATTCATGACTCTGTTTGAAAGTTACAAATATGAGCAACCGAACCAAGATCAAATACCGGCACTACTACGATTACTAGTAAGATACACATCAATAACATGTATATCGAATATACCTTTCTTCTTGATGTTGCCGCTCTTCAGATCGCTGTGTACTTGGGGCGCTTACGCCAAAGGATTAGCACCCTTGTAGTAGAAGCACTCAGTTTCGGGCTTAGGACCAACCTTGGGCTTCTTAGCAGGTGCGGCAGCTTTCTTGCCGTCCTTCTTGAAGTTGTCCTTTTTCTTAGGCTTGCCCTGTTTCTTGAAATTGGTGGTCTTATTGACCATCAACACTTGGTGCTCCTTCTTGATCTCCACTTCAGCAGTTTTCAGCATGGACGATAGTTCAGGCAACGTCTTGTTCATGCAAAGGTATATTGTAGTTCATCACAAAGTTCTTATAACTCGGTGGCAGTGATTGGAGGACACGGTGAATCCCTAACTCATTAGGAATCGTTATCCCCAACTCTTGGAGTTTGTTTGCATGCCCAGACATGGTGGGCACATGCTCGCTAACGGAGCTTCCCTCTTTCATCTTGCATGTAAAGAACTTCTCGGAGGCCTCATAGCTCTCCACAACCGCGTGAGTCTCAAAAATGAGCTTGAGCTCCTTAATGATCTCAAACGGGTCGTGGTGCTCAAAATGCTTCTGGAGCTCCGTTTCTAAACCGTACAGGATGGCACAATGAACTGTGGAGTAATGATTTTTCCGAGTGGTGTAAACATTCTTTACATCATCGGTGGCATCATCTGCAGGTGGGTCACCTAGCGGTGCTTCGAGCACATAGGTCATCTGACCAGCCCTGAGGACAATCTTCAGACCACGGAGCCAGTCCGTGAAGTTGCTTCCATTGTTCTTAAGTTTTTCTTTCTCTAGGAACGCATTGAAATTGATGGAGAGATTCGCCATAATCTACAACAAATTTGCAAGTAGTTTAGACTAAGTTTATGATAAATTGAGTTCTACTTTAATTCTTAAATGAACTAGGTGAACTCCCACTCAAAACAACATCCCTCACATTGTCTTAGTGATTACACGAACCAAGTCCACTACACAAAGTCCGATCTTCACGAGAGAAGATGTAGTTTCATCGGCGAACAATCTTCATGTTCATCATATCACTTATATGATTCATGCTCTACCTTTCGGTATTCCGTGTTCCGAGACCATGTCTGTACATGCTAGGCTCGTCAAGATTAACCTTAGTTTCCTCATATGCAAATCTGGCTTGCACCCGTTGTATGCACACGTAGAATCTATCACACCCGATCATCACGAGATGCTTCGAGACGACGAGTCTTAGCAACAGTGCCAACTAAGGACGAACACTTTATTACTTGAAATTTAGTGAGAGGGTCATCTTATAATGCTACCGTCGCGATCTAAGCAATACAAGATGCATAAAGGATTAACATCATAGGCAATTCATAATTAGTGTGATATGATATGGCCCTTTCTTCTTATGCCTTTGATCTCCATCTCCAAAGCACGGACATGATCTCCATCATCACCAGCATTGCGTCAAGGTTAGTGGCGCCGCTTCATGGTTGTCCATCATCACTAGCAACTATTACAACTACTTGGAATAAAGCTATTACAAGATGAATAGACACGCAGGTCTTAATAGAATTAAAGACAACCATTAGGCTCCTGCCGGTTGCCATATTACAACAAGTATCATTGCATACATCAAATATAATCACAATCACATGATGGCCATATCACATCACAAAACCCCTGCAAAAACAAGTTAGACGCCTCTAATTTTCTTTGCAAGTTTTACGTGGTTTGGGGCTTTCGAATAAGAACGGATCTTACCTACGAAACTGAACCACAACATTGATACAAGTGCTATCAAGTGCAAAGTGTAGATTGGATCTATACTATGATGGGAGAGACAGACACCCGCAAAGCCACTTGTGCAAAGCAAGTTACACGTCAAGCTTGGAGCAAGTCTCATGTGTGATGACATGTAAGGTTAGCCCGAGCCGCTTCATCCCACCATACTGCAAGATGCAAAATACACAAAGCAAAAGATGGAACGAGCACCAACGCCCACAACATCATTGTGTTCTACTCGTGCAACAGATCTACGCATAGATAAGGCGCTGATACCACTGATGGGTTCGTAGCATGGAAAACAAAAAAATTCTACCGCAAGAACGAATAAAACCCAGATCTAATCTAGATAAAAGCCAAGATCTAATCTATTAGACATGTGCAACGAGATAGATCTATACTAACCCTCGTAGAACCGAAAGCGTTACGAGATTAGATCTCGGGGTTGATGTAGTCGATCACTTGCCGATCTCAAGATCGTGTGGACGATCCTTCCGGCGCCGCGTTCCGGCAGCGCTTCCGCAGTCGGTCACACGTGCGGAGTCGAAGCAGACCTTCCTCTTCCCGTTCTAGCGAGAAGCGGAGATAGTAGATCTTCTCCACGGAATCCCAGCAGCACGACGGTGTGGTGGTGGTGGTGGAGGAGAGAATTCTGCAGGGCTTCGCCTAAGCCGGAGCAGAGCGAAGGAAGAGGAGAGAGGCGGCGGCTAGGGATTGTTATGGGAGAGGTCTAGGGGGTGGCGCCCCCTCCCCTCTATTTAAAGGACGGAGGCGCGCCATGGGAGGGGGAGTCCTAGTAGGACTCCCCTCCCTCCTTAGCCGGCGGGTTGGGAAGGGGGGGAGGAGTCCTCCTCCCCCACAAATCCGTGTCTAGCCCCACAAGGTTTCCTTGACCCTTTCTTGGTTTTCAAGCAAACTCCAAGTAATCTTTCTAGAACCTTCCAGAACATTCCGAAACCTTCTAGAATCTCCATACAAACACTCCGGAACATTTCCTTAACTTAGAAAATGATCCCCAATATATGAATCTTATTCTTCGGACAATTCTGGATCTCCTCGTGATGTCCCGGATCCAATCCGAGACTCCGAACAACATTCGGTCTCCAACGCATATTCCATATCTACTTAAAACAACTTCGAACCTTAAGTGTGTCACCCTACGGTTCGTGAATATGCAGACATGATGAAGACACCTCTCCGATCAATAACCATCAGCGGGATCTGGAGATCCATAACGGCTCACACATACTCAACGATGACTTCATGATCGATAGAACCATTAACATACGAAACCAATTCCCTTTGTCACGCGATATTCTACTTATCCGAGGTTTGATCGTCGGTATCTCTATACCTAGTTCTACCTCGTTACTGATAAGTACTCTTTACTCGTTCCATGTTATGGCATCCCTTGTGACCCAGTCACATGCTTGCAAGCTAACTAGATGACATTCCACCGAGAGGGCCCAGAGCATATATATCCGTCATATGGATGGACAAATCCCAATCTTGGTCCATGCGCTTCAACACATACTTTCAGAATACCCAATGACACCTTTATAACCACCCGATTCAAGCGGTGTTTGATGTCATCAAAGTACCCATCCGGTGATGGTGATTAACATAACCTCATGGTCGAAGGATTAGGTTACTATGCATTTGAAAGCTTACAATGAACTTAATGACTTGATCTTATGCTACGCTTACTATGGGTGTGTGTCCATCACATCATTCTCCTAATGATATAACCTTGTTATTAATGACATCTAATGTCCATGATCAGGAAACCATGATCATCATTTAATCAACAAGCTAGTTCCACAAGAGGCTTACTAGGGACTCTTTTATGTTTACAAAACACACATGTATTAGTGTTTCCTTATAATACAATTATAGCATGGGATGTAAACATTCATCATAAACACAAAGATATAATAATAACCACTTTTATTATTGCCTCTTGGGCATATCTCCAACACTGACCGGCCGGGTTAGCTAGAGTTGAATCAATCGAAAAAGCATATGAGATAGGCACCTGATCAAATACCTCAAGAACTTCACAATCATCATCATCATCCTCATCGCCATCCGGCCAATCCCTAAGACAAAGGTCTTACTAGAGGATCGGTTAGGGCCAGGGTCCGGAACAGGCAGGAACATTTCAGAGTCCGGCTCCTCCGTATCCGAGGTATCACGGTCCTTCCCCATTTAAGGGATGGAACCACGCCATCCTCAATTGTCTACTGAAGAAAAGTCTGAAAGGAACAAGGCAAAAGAGTCATACAAATGATACAGGCCGACATAAGGTGTAACTCAGAAAAAAAGAGTCGAATAAAAGACATACCGTGGGAGCTGGCCTATCTCGGCTGTAGTGCTCAAACCCCCACTCCCAATCCTCAGTCATTTGAGTCTTGAAGATAGCCTTAACTCGGCAGAAAATCTGAGAGTCGGAGAGCTCAAATGACGAAGTTCGGTTGGGGTCGAGGTGCCCGCTCATGTGGCAAAGCTTGTGCTTGCGATGCTGCAGCAGGGAGGTTCGGCTATGGATGAAAGTGATCATTATATCCTCGCCAGACAACCCCAATAGATTCAGCTCGTTGACGTGCTTCTGTATCAAATCAACTAAGGTACCGGATTTCCTCGGGATCCGGCTCCATTTGGTCCTATCAGGGCACCGAGAGAGAAAGGAGGCAGCCGAATCTTTTCCTCCAATGTATCATTCTTCACTTAGAAGAACGTCTTGGCCCATCCCTTGCAGTACTCCAACCCGGTAACTCGGGGAAAGACAGACTCTTTCCGAGGTGAGATTTGTCGACAGGGCGAAGGTCCTCATTCGGAACAACATTGGCCCTAAAGCCGAAGAACTTGAACCAGATGTGAATGGTGGGCCACAGGCCGAGGTAACCCTCAACCTCGGAAGCGAAAGCAGAGAGAGAGGTGATGGCATTAGCCGGAAGATGGTGGGGTTGAAGAGAAAAAGTGGTGAGAAAGTCATGGAAGAAATCACTGATGGGTAGGCCGAATCCGCGCCAGAAATGAGAGAGGAAAACAACAAACTCACCAGGATTGGGAGATGGAACGATCTCTTAGCAGGGGAGGCGACAGCTAACCCCGGCGGGGATGCGGCGGGACTAGATCAACCAATCAATGTCGTCTTAGCAGACCAAGGAACCGACCTAGGTGTTGTGCTCATGGGCAGCGCCGCCCTCTTCGTGTTCTTCGACAGCAGCAACCTCCTGAGGCATCTCCAAATCCTTGCCCTCACAAATCCAATCTGAAGCGGGGGAGAGAGGTCTTGACTGGCACGGCCCTGTGGCGGCTATGAGCGGCGGAGCAAACAAGAACGGAGAGCGGCAGCGGCGGCGCTAGCGCTAAGCGGAAGCAGGGGTAGTAGCAGTGGTGGCGCAACAAGAAGGAAGAAGAACATGCAGAGGGAGGGAGCAAGCAGGGAAATGGCTAAGGGGCCACCCCCGCTCCCCTATTTAACCACACCCCTAGTGGGGGTAGTGGGATCGCGTCGCGCAGCGAGCCACACGCTGTGGCCGTGAATTTCGCCAGATCAACCAATCAGCAGTGAGCCACAGAAAGGGTCACAGAGCGCAGCGGATCGCGTGACGCGACGTGGCGTTGCGGTTATTGAAGGGGCGCCACGATGTGACGTATGTGCAGTTATTCCTGACAGCGTGCACAGTAACTGGCGTAGGTCCTTAAAATGAGACAAAGTAATGATTACCCTCCACGTAGGACGTGGGAAAGTGTACACAAGAAGGAAGGAATCTAAGTGGGTAACCCGGATATGAGAGAATAACCCGGCCAACGAGGAATACCTCGGAATGAGCTAAGGGAGGTCAAAGAAAATGTCAAATCCGTGGGTCAAAAGCCGAGTTGAGTTTGGAACATGCCGACATAAGAATACCTCGGCAAGAACAAAGAATTTAATGGGTTGAACCTGGTGTGGCCTTATCAGCTGAAGTTTCTAAGACCGCACCAGCTTCGTGGACTAATGTTGGGGGGATAACCCCGGGTAGGGTCAAGCCGGGGTATAATGGCAATGCTAGCCGAGGTACGACAAGGTCAAAGCGGGAGCTGACCGAGTTACCTCAAGGCAAGCCGAGCTACGGTCAACCTGCCCTGGACGGTGCTCACCCGACGTTAGTTCGGCCGACATAAGGTGTATGTCGATAGCTTCATTGTAACTTGTCTGCAGGTACCCTCAGGGCCGAGTTAACCAGGCTACAGTCTGGTTACTACTTGGCTTACAAGAGAAGGAAGGAATCTCCTTGGTCAATGCTTTTCTCTTTCCACTATAGCGTGAGCGCAGAGGACAGAGAGGAGGACTATTCAGTACGGGCCGACAAAGTTGACGTTACCCGACCGTTCTTGGTCGGATGACACGACGCCACAGAAGCTTACGCAAGAGGCTCAGATAGGCATACGCCATGGGTCCTGGGCGGCTTACGAAGGGGAAAATAGGCGCACCGCTTTGCTATTTTGGGAGAGGCATCTTCGGGAATATGCCCTCCATGTATGCCCTAGTTTGTAACCTAGCCTCCGCTATATAAGGAGCCCCAGAATCTCCATAGAGGAGGTCGATCAATTTTACGAAGGGAAGAACCCTAGAGAGAAGTGTGGGTAGTAGAGAAGTACATTTTCCTCAGCTCAAGGAGCACTTGTAATCCTCCACTGATCTAGTGAATACAACTCATCTGTGTGTGGAATCACCACACTATCCCGCCATGGATACCTCTAGCGTACTTTAGCCTTATCTTTAGTCTATACATGGTATATGCCGTACCATCACCATGACATAACTTTTTAGCTAAAGAAATTATCTGACCAAAGTAAGTAGAGATCCGAGAAACACCTCTTGGTGGGATCGTGGAGTCATGTGGGCAAATTTGTCCATGGCCTCTGTCTTTCTTGTACCTGTAAAATCAAATCGGATAATCTTAGGCATGCAAGCCGTCGGTCCAGCGGACATGACGGCCTGTCCGTGTAATCAGTACATGTGATTAGTGCATGGTCAAATTGATTAAGGGCTGGCATAGAAGATGAATTGGCGGACAGGTTTTTATGTCCACACGGACGTCCGTCTGCATCCATAGATAATCTGGTATTTATATTCCAATAAGATAAGCATGTCCAATTTTCTTAGGAGATAACAAAGTCTATTATTCAATATATATGCATCATCTGAAAATGTTGGTAATTTGAAAGTTTATATAGTTAACTATTTTATGTGTATATCTATCACCGTGAGGAATTGAGATAGATATAACAAATAAACAATGTAATCGTGGCTAGTGAATCGCTATTGGTCATCAAATACGATAGCGACACTCCTCAAGCATGTTGTGTACTCATACGACGTTTTAGTTTTACGAATCGAATTGATCTAGATGTCTTTTAGTGTATAGGTTCCTAGAATTTCGAAGTAAACCTAAACACTAAAAGATGTCTAGATACATTATAAAGCTAAAATGTCTTATATTGGAGTAGTGCAGGAGTCGTCAAATACGAAAAAAACCTCCATTTATTGAAAAAGAAGGAAAGAAGCCACGTGACTCAGCTAAATGCCAAATCAAAGAAAAGGGTAGTAGCAAATAACAGGAAGAAAAGTACTCCGTAATAAAATATATGACCTCGAATCCTTGAACTCTGGAACGTAGGGATCGAAGCCTCCCCTGCTCATGTTCATGGAAGCACGATTGGCGCCGTGTGGTGAGGGAATTTATTGATTGGTGTCATCAGGAAATGAAGAGACGAAGGACAACATAGGGAGACAGGATGAAAATTGACTGCTCCATTACTGTTCTTTTCGAGTGCTTTCTTTTCCATTTTATTACAGTATACTATTCGACTGCCTCTTGTAGAGAAACGAAAAAAGGAATTACCAAACGGATGGACACGATGAAATACGTGAGGAAAATTGGACGAGTAGATTCATTGATGTGGCCAGACTGCATGTCAAGATAGACAACTTAAATGTTCCTATAGTAGGATTTTGCTTTATAAGAGATAGATATGGCTGCTTTCGCATTGTATCTGTCCCGTAGCTACTTCATATTTGTCTTCGATGATTTTTGATTCCATAGTCGTTTTCGGACTTTTTTGGTTTGGTTGGTGAGACAACAGTTTCAGTATGTCAAAATTATCCGTATACAACAGTTTCAGTCTTGTGGGGCTAGACTTTTCAGGCAATCGCTTGTCTGGTCCCATCCCCAGTGAACTAGGCTCCCTAAAGAAGCTACTTAGATTAGATCTATCCAGCAACAACCTCATAGGTCCCATTCCAAGAAATTTAGGGAATGTTACTAAACTCACTATCTTGTATCTCGATGGTAATCAATTATCTGGATATCTTCCTCAAGGACTAGGTTACCTGTTGAATTTACAAGAGCTATCTCTTAGCCAAAACAAACTCAAGGGTCTCATCCCCAATACCTTCGGAAGTTTGATTAAACTTACTGGCTTATATCTATGGGACAACCAACTTTCAGGGTCAATTCCTCAAGAACTAGGTTATTTGGTGAATTTAGAAACTTTGGCACTTCGGAAGAACAAACTCATGGGATCCATCCCCCATACTTTTGGAAATTTGACTAAGATCACTATCTTGTTCCTTTATAGTAATCAGTTCAGCGGATATCTTCCATGGGAACTAGGTTACCTGGTGAATTTAGAGCAGTTGGATCTTAGTAGTAACAAACTCATGGGTTCTATCCCTGATACCTTTGGAAGTCTCCATAACCTCATTAGCTTGGGCCTATGGGATAACCAACTTTCCGGGTATATTCCTCGAGAACTAAGTAACCTGGTGAACCTAGAAGATCTGGAACTTAACAAGAACCAACTCATGGGTTCCATCCCCCATACCTTCAGAAACTTGATTAAGCTCACGATGTTGTACCTTGACAATAATCAATTCTCTGGATATCTTCCTCGAGAACTAGGGTACCTGGTGAACTTAGAAGAGTTGGATCTTGGTCATAACAAATTCATGGGTTCCATCCCCCATATATTTGGAAATTTGACTAAGATCACTGTTTTGTATCTCAATAGTAATCAATTCTCTGGATATCTCCCTCGAGAGCTAGGTTTCCTCGTGAATTTGCAAAAGTTGGATCTTGGAAAAAACAAACTTGTGGGTTCTATCCCCAATGTCATTGGAAATTTCACTAAGCTTACTATGTTGTACCTTTATGGCAATCAATTCACTGGATATCTTCCTCGGGAACTAGGTTACCTTCTGAATTTAGAAGAGTTGGACCTTAGCGGTAACACACTCATGGGTTCCATCCCAACTATATTTGGAAATTTGACCCATCTCACTTCCTTGTACCTCGATGATAATAAATTCTCTGGACAAATTCCTCAAGAAATTGGCACCTTAATGGATCTCCAATATCTGCAACTCGATGGGAACAATCTCTCTGGTCCCCTGCCATCTGAGTTGTGTGCTGGAGGATTGCTCAAGAATTTAACTGCATTTGATAACAACCTAAACGGACCTCTGCCATCAAGTTTGGTGAACTGCAAAAGCCTAGTCAGAGTTCGTCTTGAAAGGAATCAAATAGAAGGAGATATCACTGAACTAGGAGTTCATCCAAATCTTGTTTATATGGATATGAGCTCAAACAAATTATTTGGCCAACTGTCTAATCGCTGGAGGGAATGTCATAATCTTACCATGCTGTCCCTCTCAAACAACAACATCGCAGGAAAAATACCTGCAGGTATGGGGGAACTGTCTCAGCTAGAACTACTTAATCTTTCATCAAACAAGCTTGAAGGAGCGCTTCCAAGTGCATTGGGCAATCTAAAAAAATTGTCCCAATTAAGCATCGCAGACAATTTTATCCAGGGAGGCATTCCACAAGAAATTGGAGCATTGTCCAATTCGGAGTTCCTAGATGTGTCATCAAATGACCTAAGTGGTTCGATACAAGGTTCAATCAAGAATTGTTTCAAGCTTCGCTATTTGAAGTTGAGTCACAACAACTTCAAAGGAAACATACCTGCCGAGCTAGGGGTGTTGTTCAATTTACACGAACTGTTGGACCTAAGTGATAATTCATTTGTTGGGGAGATACCAAGCCAACTTAGTGGTCTGATTATGCTAGATGCTTTGAATCTTTCACACAATAAATTGAGTGGCTCAATTCCATCATCATTTCAGAGTATGGAAAGCTTGACATCCATTGATGTATCTTACAATGAACTGAAAGGACCAATCCCAGAGAGTAGGCTCTTCCAAGGAGCTCCAGTACAGTGGTTCATCCATAATAAGATGATATGTGGTGTAGTGAAAGGACTGCCACCTTGCAGTAGTGCAACTCAGAGCAGAGAGAAAAGGAAAGGATGCATAACACTTGTACTAGCCATTGTTCCTGCTATGATATCTCTTGTTTTTGTTGCATTGATATTGATAATCTGGCACAGAAGAAAGAAATCAAAGGCAATTAACACTGATAAGATAACACAAGAAAAAGTTTTCTCTGTTTGGACTTTAAAGGAAAACGTGTTCAAGCAAATTGTTGAAGCAACCAACGATTTTAGTGATATACATTGCATAGGAACTGGGGGATATGGATCTGTATACAAAGCTACACTTGCAACGTGTGAGATATTTGCAGTGAAGAAGATACAGATAACAGAAGATGATTATTGTGTGAATGAGTCAGTGTTCAATCGTGAAATCAAGGCTTTGGTGCAGATTCGGCATCGAAACATCGTAAAATTGTTTGGGTATTGTTCTTCTAGAAAAGGCAGGTTTCTTATCTATGAATATATGGAAAGAGGAAACTTGGCAGAAACAATGAGGGCGAACGAAAGGGCAATTGAATTAGACTGGAAAAGGCGGATAAATATTGTGTTGGACGTGGTTCATGCTTTGGCATACATGCATCATGACTGTTCATCACCAATAGTTCATCGAGATATAACAAGCAACAATGTTTTGCTTGATGTGGAATTTAGGGCATGCGTCTCTGACTTTGGTACAGCCAAAATTCTCAACGTTGATGGCCATAATCTCACAAGGCTAGCTGGGACGAAAGGCTATCTTGCCCCAGGTAGAAAAAATCAAACATTTCCAACTAGTTTTTTACTTTTGGTACTACACATGTAAGTACAAGTAAACTGTCATGTATTCTGATCATTACTAGTATGAATTTTGAGCTGTTTAGTTGCAACACATATACTAATTATCTGGTATATTAATTTTCAGAGCTTGCATATACAGAGAATGTGACGGAGAAATGTGATGTATACAGCTTTGGAGTGCTCATTTTCGAGCTATTTATGGGGTCCCATCCAGGAGATTTGCTCTCATCCCTTCATATGACAGCCATCAAGAATGGAGTGTGTCTGAAGGATCTGCTGGACTCCAGGCTCGAGCTCCCAGACACTGAAACCGCTAGAGAAATATACGGCGCACTCAGTGTTGCAGTTCGGTGCCTGGAGCCCAACCCATCACGCAGACCAACGGCACGATGTGCCAGTGATGAGCTATCTGCTGGGATCAAAACATGTGAAGATCATCTTGTTGATTATCTGCAAGCTGACTTCGTCATTCCTACCCATTAGTGCCTATGGATATGGACGATGAATTGCTATTTGTGCAATGTAGCTTCTTCTCAAGCAACTCCAGTATTGACTTAAAAATTTGTACTATGCCACACCACTAGCTGGTCTCCAGATCAATTTATTCAAACTGGTGGTCTACTTACATGTTATGGAGTAAAGATAAGTAAAATTCTGATGTTATGAAGCAGTAAAAGTTCTGATGTTACGAACCAGTAAACAGGTACTGTCTAACCGGTTGATGTCCATCCACTCACCGGCTCCAACAGGTTAGAACCCTGGTGCACCTGACCGGGGTCTCCCGTGTGCTGAGCCAGTTGCTTGAACAATCGTGTAATGTGAGCGGCCGGCTTCATACTGCAACGCACAGAAGGGAAAGAGGCATGAACGAACAGCGGAAAACATGAGTGGCCAAAATACAGGTTGCCACCGAAGACCAACACAAATGATCGGCAGTATGGAACGCCAAAACGGAAGCACCATCACAAAAGGACCTGGCAGTTCAATAGCTTACTTCGGGATAAGACCAGATCATGACATATTGCATAATGCTAAGTAGGAGGCTTGATGGATTTGCTCACATGGTGATTGCAATTTTTAACCAGTTTACAGCTAATACTAGGACAAAATAAACTGTAGCAATCAATCAACATGAGGTGTACTGCACACTACTTTGGAGACATCACATTACAGAGGTACAAACCTTTCCAATGGTTTAACAGGAGACACGATATTACAGAGGTAGAAACATTCCAGTAGTTTAATACTACTAGGCTGTGTAAAAGGAAGAAAATCAAAGCACAGCAATATGGCTTACATGGTTTCTTCAGAATCAATGGTTGGCAAACAAATGCTGATAGCACAACTGCTTAACAAAGCAATATACATGTTGATTCTAATTGCTACGAGCTAACCAATTCGATAACCAATGCATGGCCATACAATTTACAGAAAGGCACAACCGAAACAATGAGGGTCTGCTTGGAATGGATGTGAAATTGGTGTGACAACTGGTTGAGCTAAATACACATATTATTCCTCAACAGTCAACACCTAAATTTAGATGCTAACAACAGCACAACTCCAGCTCCAATTGCTCATCGAATCCATAAAAGTGAGGATAAATACGTTATCTCCAATCCTTACAAAATGCATCACAAATGGAGCTAGACTTGAGGTGCCTAAAGGGACAGGCAGGCTACCTTTTTGTCTTTCTGTCCTACCGTAAGCTCCATGTCTTTGCACCGGAAGCACAACGCCTTGTAGAGTGGCTTCCACCAGGTGTGGTTCTGGACTGTAAGGGCCTGCGTCCTCGCCGGCGCGGCTAAGCCACGCCATTGGTGGTGAATCGTGGCGGTGGCGACGGCCGATCTCCAGCATCGAGTAGCGATGGTGGTCGTGGTGGACGGAATGGAGCAGCTGACGCAGCGGAAACTTGGGTGTCAGGTGAAGGGCGTCAGAAGGTAGCCATGGAGAACCGCCGGAGCAGTCTGAGAGGTCCACGAATACATGGTCGTCGCGTTGGCGTCCTTTGGCAGCGACGGCCGGAATCTACCAGCGGCGGATGCGATTTGGTGACCGAGGAAGGAGCTAGATAGAGCACGACGAACCGTTGGAACACAGCGAGCGGGGCACGAGAGGGTTTGCTTGCCATGGCCGCAGCAGCGGCGGATGGCTAGGGGCCGTCGTCACAGACTCGCAGGACAGAGAAAGGGGATCCGGATAAAAAAAATTGTCACGTGTTGGGTTTTGAGATGTATTTTCCTTATGTTTTTGTCCACCCTAGAACTTAGGGCATTTCCAAGGGCTCGCAACCCTGCAAACGGTCCGGATCCGTTCCTGTCCGTCCAGACACAGCGCACAACGGCACCCGCGAATGGAGAGAGTGCCCCGGATGTGTCCTTTGGTGCAAACCGGGTCTGAAAATGAGTTGAGTTTGCCGGGATAGCCCGCTCGTCCGGGCCTGTCCTCCGCTAGGCCCGCGCGTCATACACAGCATTATTGATAAAGTTTTGTTTTAATTGGAAATAGAAATACTTAAGGGTTATAGTTTGGATTATTCCTAAACTAATCTGCTTCCTAACTAAACCACACTGTCCCCGTCCTGGCCGAAGGCCGCCCTCGCCCGTTGGGCCGCCGTCGTCGCCTCCTTTGACTTTGTTGCATGCCTCCTGTGGTGGCGCGTGAGGGTCTCTGCCTCCCTCGTCCTCGCCGTCATTGCAGCTGCGCATTGCGCGTCGCCCTCGCCTCTCATTGGGCATGGCTGCCACTGCCGCACGAAAGGCCACCGCCTCGATCTGCCTGTCAGCGAACGTAGTGAGGGTGGCCTCCCTGCCCCGATACCGGCAGGACGAGGCGGTCCAAGGCAGCGGCATCCGCATTCGCCTGCACATCCTGCCGTTGTCGTCCCTCCTCCGCGGAGGTCTCAGCGGCGACCCAGGCGGCCTGCTCGGCTTCCATCGCCACCTACGTGTCCCACTCGACGTGCTCCTCAAGCACCGCTTTCTCCTCCCTGGCCACGGCCATAACCTCCTGGCGCAGCTGCTCACCGGGTTGCCGGCCGTTGGCCTCCCTTTTCGTCGGCACCCGAGAAAGCTCGATAACATGGTTCTCGATGACATAGTTCGTGTCAACGTCTACGTCGTGGGGGGCGTGTTGTCATCTCCTTCGCCATAGCCGGTGTCCTCCCACTACCCTATGTCCTCCTCTTCCTCCTCATCGGCCTCCCACTCCTCCATCACGTCCTCCTCCTTCCCTTCCACCATAGTGTCCTCCCCCCAAAATGGGCATTTCTCACTGGCACCCGGAGGGGAAGGAGGGTAGGCGGTGAGGGCATACTTGTTGAGGTCGCCCTAGATCATAGGGAGGCGGCTGTTCGGCATGGCGAAGGGATTGGTGACCTCCCCATCCTGGTGGTCCTTTTATAAGCTTGGGTGGTCCTCAGCGGGAATAGAGGACCGGAAGGGAGAGGCGGACAGGAAAGGCCACGACATGGCGAGAACGAAAGGGTCTGGCGGGAGAATCGTGCAGGGACGGCGGCCAGCATTAGCACTGATTGGAATCAGCTCAATCTTGATGACCCGACCCATGGACAAGGGGGCCCGCAAATAGGGTGGACTGTTGGGTGCAAAGCCCACCAAAAGCGGGCTTCACCCGAACAACATGTCCTCGACCCCGTAAATAGACCGAATCAGACTGATTCGGTGTCCAAAATGCGGTGGACTATTGGAGATACCCTTACTAGATGGACCCAGCGCTTTGCTACGTCATCCTTTGCTAACAATGTTTAATTTTTAATGGTTTTCGTTTTGGCATAAAGTATTAGCAACAAATCTAGCCAAATCCCGAGCAACAAAATCATGAGCACGCACACGATGACCATCAGCCGACATGCCTGAGGGCGCACCAGAATCACCATTGGATAACCTGAATACCGTAGAACACAAAGCGCAAGCATCAATATAGCAACAAGCAAGATACACGAAGAAATAAAACAAGATAGCCGGTCAACTTTAAATAGCAAAAATAAACTACCAACATGCTTCCAACCACGGTGGCCTCGATCCATCTATCTGACATCCATCCAAGTAATCAACAAACATACGACCCTAGCCACACACGCCCAAGCCTGCCGCACCAAGAACACCGACAAAATTCAGAACACACCCAAACAATCAACACCGAGATGCCGCACTTGATGGAGCACTAATGACATGCGCACACCACACTCACAATGACACACACCACACTCACAACGACAGGAACCGACCCGTCATATGAACGGAAAATAATCGATCCAACTAGCCGCAACCCCGTGCAACCCAACCACACACGCGCACTGCCCAAAATAGCAGCAACAATAAACCAATCACAACAGAAATCAAAGAATATAGCCCATGAAATACCACCAACCACCCCCCAAATCCACGCGAACCGCACACCACATGATGTAGCCCGACCTACGGTCATTACCACATCATGGTCTCCAACTTATTCCAAGTCGACATGGACTTCAAAGGTGAATCCTATCCTCTATGAGAGTCCACTTCCTACCCTATTGAATGGTATACTATTTCATACTTCGTCCCATGATCATGATAGGTTCACACCGACAAGTATGGAGGAAAGGGAGGAAGCATCGAGCATCAATCCCGACAAGACGGATGCTTGGAAGAGGAGGAAGATGAAGACAGTCCTAACCGGTACTATCGCCCTACCCAGCAGTACTACCAGCCCTGCTGCATCGAGCGAGTGTTGCGCCATCACCGATACTACCCGACCCGAGGGACTGGTACTACCGGCCACTACTAGACCATCGCACTACGCTTCTGGATGCCGCGGTACCAACCAGCGGCACTACCGCCCACAAGCGGTACTACCGGACTTTAAGTCCTATACTACCGGTCATGCTAGTGCTTGCGCACACATAGCTGGGCCACAGCCCATGTATCCCCCTTATTATGTTGCAATCCTAGTTCTATTCCCAAACTACCCATATGTAAGTGGCTGGCCTTTAAATAGAGCCCCCACCTCTCATGTATCCCGACTATTATCACCAATCTCATTGGAGTTTACATCGCGTATCCATCGTTGTACAAGACCTACGTTTGCGAGTGCGTGAGCGTAGTTGTCAAGACCCTCTCCAAGGTGTCCTTCCCTCTTCGCTTGGGATCGAAGGGAGCACGTTGACTGATCTTTCCTTGCGAGGATCCTATCGGGATGGTGGCCGCCGGAGTGAGCAACTGGCCTTGTATCGTGTGAGTTTTGCGTGTGTTCATCGTGTTTTTCGTGAGGTGTGTGTCCACTTCCACTACCTTCTCCCTTTCCCCTCGCTTTCCCATCGATTTGACCACAAGATCCGTGAAGATCGGGCCACCCTTGAGGTCACCCCATATCATCTGGTATTAGCAACTTTCGATTGCCATGGATTTCTCAAAGATTTGGTCTTTTCCCTATAAATTCAAAAATTCCACCAAAAATAGTCCCAATTTGTGTTTTGGATCGATCTATGATTTGAGTGAGTTTTGGTAGGTTTTGATCCGTGGATTACTTGCTAAACTTGTCGATCTACCTTCCCATGTGTTCCCATTGCCTAATTCCATCATTTGCCCCTTCGATTTGGTATTTTTCTTCAAGATTTTCCACCCAAATCGCCAAAAAATCGCGAAAACGCGTCAAATCTAGGCTTCCCAGGAAAATCCGGTACTACCGGGCTCAAAACCCGGTACTACCTTACATCCCCGGTACCTAAACGGTACTACCGGGCCTCCGAAAAACTGGTAGTACCGCTAAAAAATCCGGTACTACCTCCCAGCACTGAACATAATCAGCAGAATTCCCAGATTTTAGCTTCTCACCATTTTGAGCATAACTTTCGCATTCGAATTCGGATTTTGGTGTTCTTTAGCTCTTTTCGAAGAGGATAAGGAGCTCTACATCATCATACAAGTGGTTCATGCTATCTACGCCATACAAATTCTATGAGCAAGGCGAAATCCAAAAATAAAGGGTGAAGATCAACGATGAAAGGTATAAACATTCCGCGACTTCTCCCCACTTGCATTCCTTTATGAGATAAACTATCTTTGCGACCAACAAACACCTATTGAGACTAGTTTATCCTATGATTGCTTGGGATATACATATTTGATACCTTGTAGAATTCCGAGCAAAAGTTGTGAGCGCGCTATCTCATATAGTTATCTTGTATAGTTGTTGGCATAAGGAAGAGGCCGGTGAAAAAGAAAACAAAAATAAAGATAAAAATAAAAAATATTAAAGAAAAAGAAGAAAAGAAACAAACAAACAAGTGCCTCATAGAATAGGAAGCGCAAGCTCGATGAACATCATACAAGTGGTACTTATTGTGCATATCTTGTAGTCCACTAATTTATTGTAATCGAACTAGCGTCTCTCCTTGCACTTGTGCAACAGAAGCTTATAGTTTTCGCTAGGTAATCATTTGGTTCTTAGCTCACTGTATCCGTCTCACAAGTCCAATTTATCCCATCTTGTGTGTTTCCTCGTACATAATTCCTATCTTGTGGATTGACTTGTTTTGCTTTGTGATCATCATGGTTCTTTACTTGCCATTACAACATCTTGATTTTGGATTGTTCTTGAACAAGCCACTTTCCATACCCATCCACCATAAGCTTTTTGTGTTTTTTAGTGGTTAGTTCGTTTTGGTGTTCCGCGTGAACTTCACTTTGATTGCTCTCAAGTGTGGCCACTTGCACGATACTATCTTCCAAGGTAAAGTAAGGTTTGACATTGCATCTCTAACACCCTCTACCACTTCCATATACACCACTTGGTGAACCGAGAATGATTTCTATGAAGAATCCACGATGAGCCACCATGCATATGCCTCCACAAGCATGGATGAAATGATGGAGCACTACACCGACAATGGCTCCACATGCTTGGGTGATATGGAGTTCTACAACAACAATAACTCCCCAAGCATGGATGACTTCAAGAACGACAATGACAAGCTCCTCAAATCGCATCGACCAAGATGGAGCCTCCACCTCGAGAGCGCCAAGGTCCACCATCAAATGGACACGGTCGAAAGCGCTATCAACAACTTCAAGTGCGACATGGACAACTTCAAGCGTGACATGGATGACAACATCGCCAAGAACATGAGCATGCTCGCCAAAATTAACGAGTCTACCTCAAGAAGGCGCCACAAGCACAAGAAGAGTGCCAAGGAAAAGGAGCATCGTCGCGAGCATCATATGGATGACCAAGTGCACCACCTACGTCAACCCTCGGCATGGCACGCCAACAACCTCCATCGACAACACCATCATAAGGCACCTTCTACTACTTGTGCCACCAACACAGTGGCTCCAAGAGCAAGATCTTGCTACAACTACACTCCTCAACATGTGGTATCTCCTTCTAGGGCCACCACCACAATGACACCCCAAGTACAAAAGGGCACACTACTATGATACAAGTGCAACGACCAAGGTCACTACCCATGAGCATGCCCAACCATCATATGCGCCAAGTGTCAACACCAAAGTCATACATTTTGGGAGTGCACCACTACACAAGCCAAGGTGGTCACCGAAGAGGACGAGCAAGATCCAAGTCACGAGTATACACTTCACGATGGAGGAAGACAAGGCCACATATGTGATGAAGCCGATCCGAGCACCGCTCTCGATAACAACATGAGCCTACTTCCACCATGACTATAAGAGGGCGGCAAGATGGTCGAGCATGGGATTTTCCCTTCTACCATGGAGGCGAGCCATGACCATCTCATGGAATCCAATTTTGGAGGATACAAGGTCGAGAAGGGTGAGGATGGGATCTTCCCTTCACCAAAGGAGGAGCATGGAGTTGAGAGAACTGAGACTATCCCTATATGCTTGTAACACCCCGTCCACTCCTGGGCCCGGGGGGTGTCACTCCTGGCAGCTTAATAGGATATCTAGACTGGCCCCACAGACCAACACTAGTCTTTTCTGCGCACTTTGTCCTCACTCGTGCACACCCGGTTACCCACTTCCCGGTCGGTCACCCATCCTAGAAGTGCTCTAGGCCAAGCACGCTTAACCTTAGAGTTCTTTTCGAATGAGCTTCCAGAAAAGAAGTTGCAACTTGTTGATATGAGTATCCTATCAATCCTATTAAGCCATGTGCCTGGATCTCACATACACCCACCCTTTAGAAGATCGATGCCCTCATCGATCAAGCACACCCCAGGAACGTTCCCTCTTGGCACGCGTCTGTGCGTCTAGTGCCGGCACATGTGCCATGGCGTGTCCACTCCGGGCCACACGCGCCATGCTCCACATGTCTCACCACTGACCCGCACACACCCGTGTAATCTCAAGGGTCGGCTCTGATACCACTTGTAACACCCCATCCACTCCTGGGCCCGGGGGGTGTCACTCCTGGCAGCTTAATAGGATATCTAGACTGGCCCCACAGACCAACACTAGTCTTTTCTGTGCACTTTGTCCTCACTCGTGCGCACCCAGTTACCCACTTCCCGGTCGGTCACCCATCCTAAAAGTGCTCTAGGCCAAGCACGCTTAACCTTAGAGTTCTTTTCGAATGAGCTTCCAGAAAAGAAGTTGCAACTTGTTGATATGAGTATCCTATCAATCCTATTAAGCCATGTGCCTGGATCTCACAATGCTTGAGTGATGATGTGGTACCAATCTCATGTGAGTATGAGAGTCACTTATCCCACTTGAGTAATAACAAGAGTGAGATGAGTGACTCCACCATATGTGAGATTGAGTGCTTCCATTTGGAGGGCATGAGTGATACATCGAGTGAGTTGAGAGTGGTAGTTGATAGGTCATGTGAGGCCACTTTGATTTCTAACGACTTACCCTCTACCTCTAGTGTGTTTCCTCATGATGTGCTAGGTTCCATGGATCAAGAAGCGCCAAGCTTGAAGATAATGATGCCTCCTATCAAGAACATGTACATGGTGGATGAAGATGATGCCATCCCCATAGATGATGAAGAAGTCGCCCACATGGAGGCCAATAATACCACAACACCCACTTCATATGAGAGGTATGAACAAGGTAAAAGTGCGGGTGTTGATGATGCCATGATCCCACTAGTGGACATAATGATTTGTGATGATTTGCATGTTATGGATGATACTTGTGACCAAACCTGGCCAACAGGCCGGCCCGGCACGGCACAGGCCCGACACGGCCTTCACGTGCTTAGCCTGGCCCGGCACACTTCGGCCCGTCTAGCTCGCGTGTCAGGCCGTGCCGGCATGGGGGCCTGCCTCCTAGGCCCGGGCACAGCACCAGCGCTAGACGGGCCGGCCCATGGCACATCAAGAACGTCAGCCTGTTAGTCATTTCCGCTGGCCCGTTAAAT
This sequence comes from Avena insularis, assembly GCA_023614405.1. Taxonomy (NCBI): domain Eukaryota; kingdom Viridiplantae; phylum Streptophyta; class Magnoliopsida; order Poales; family Poaceae; genus Avena; species Avena insularis. The sequence goes on from CM042692.1 coordinate 22,762,100, forward strand.
AATCCTTAACTAGGTGCCGAATCTATAGTATATTACAAGCAATCAGGTGGTCAGTTGGTCGAGGGGACGCCAGGGGTCGATGAGGTTGTGAGTTAGACTCCTCCACGTGACTTGTTTTGCCTAATATTAGTAAAATTTCGGTATGCAGACGCTAAACGGGCTGTGCCGGGCCGGCCCGCGTGCTTGAGACCAAGGCCCCTGACGAGGTTTAATCTCGTCAATGCCCATTGTTATGGACTTGGGTTTTAGAGAAGATGGGGATGCTGGAGATCGTGGCACGGTTAACAGACAAGCAACCAGGGGACACGAGATTTACCTGAGTTCAGGCCCCGAGGGAAAAACCCTACTCCTGCTTGTCTCTTTTATTTGGCGAACCGAAAGTTACAGGGTGCGCAGATTCGATCTGGCGTGGAGGTGTGTATGTCGTAATCGCAGGGTGTAATCGTTGTTGGGTGTCCTCCTCGTTGGACCCTCCTAGCCTTTATATATGGGGAGGCTAGGTCTCGGGTACCGATACGAGTAGGTTACAAGTTGTATTGAAACTCTAGTCTTGTTCTTCAAGGATCCGAAGGCGTCATAGGCCTGGGCCACCCGAAAATCTTCATGGGTTTGGCGATATTTGCCGTGGGCCTTCCTTGGGCTGGACCAGTATGCTGAAGTTACGCACTGTAGGGTATAACCATGTCGATGGCCTCGAGTGTTCAGTCGAATCGTAGATTCGGTGAGGACTCTTCAATTCTTCGGGTGTAACTCGCTTTCAAGAGAATGTGTAGGGATTGTTGATGCGTGTGCCTGACTCACCCGACGGATCAGGGTCAGTTAATCGTCTTAGGACAAAACAACACGATCTTCTTCAGGTGCGAGTCCCTCGACTCGAACCCGGAACATATGCTGGCGTAATTCGACTCAGGCCGCGGAGGACTTACAGGAGTGGAATTCCAGTGATTTTAAATGATGTACCCAACGCGTCCGTCGGGATTTTTTATCGCACTGCACGGATTCATACTAGCGAGAGCGCGATGGGTGTGTTGTCAGGCCATCAGATGATATCTGTAGGTCTTATCTTTGCGTCGTAGACGCAGCATCCGAATGTTTATCACCGCGGAGGTGTTTCGGGTGGCCAAGGAGGATGTTACTCACTTAGCATTAATTGGGGCAGAGTTGCTGAAAAGTTTTTACATGCGGATCCGGAAGATCGCAGTCGAAGATTTCATAGGGTGCGCGACCAACGCTCCCTATGGGAGTAGCCCCCGAGTGTCTGTTCGAGTCGTAGACTCGAGCGGAGACTTTTAGTGCAAGCATTGCTCAGCTGTTTAGTCCGTAGGACTCGAAAATTGTCGGATGCTTGAATCCTTCATCCCTATGGGAGTAGCCCCCGAGTCCGTAGTGGGGTCGTGGACTCGACGTAGGACTCGAAGCTCTTGTGTGTGAACGGCCATCGCTCCAGTTTGGAGTATCCCCCGAGTGTCTGTTCGAGTCGTAGACTCGAGCGGAGACTTTTAGTGCAAGCATTGCTCAGCTGTTTAGTCCGTAGGACTCGAAAATTGTCGGATGCTTGAATCCTTCATCCCTATGGGAGTAGCCCCCCGAGTCCGTAGTGGGGTTGTGGACTCGACGTAGGACTCGAAGCTCTTGTGTGTGAACGCCATCGCTCAGCTTTGAGTAGCCTCGAGTGTCTGGCGGAGTCGTAGACTCGGGCAGAGACTCGAATCTTGTATCATGCAACGGTAGTAGGAAAATCTCGTATGCATGCTGACCCGAAGTACATCGGTGCACGACCAGCGCTCTGATAGGAGTAGCCCCAAGTATTTAGTGAATCGTAGATTCGAGGAGTACTTTTAGCTGTGGAGCCGGGTTATTGCTAGTATAGCTGTTGATGACGCTGCTGACGATCAATGACCTCAAGCGTCACTGCGCCGTAGATGACTTGATCGACGGCGCGTGGGTCCCACTTCGACTTTGAATTGACCGTCACGCAGCGGCGTGAGATGATTACGGCGTTTCCTCGATTTCCGCGTAGTGGGCGTCGTGGGAGCGACGGTTCGTTTTGGTGCCGACACGCACGGCGCCAGATCTGCCGTTGGCGTTAGGTCTTCTTGATGGACGGCGCAGGCGTCGTCTTTGCTGTTATAATCCATGGTGAAAATCGTGGTTTGTTTTCACCGCACCAGTTCTTGCGTTTTACTGCTTCCTTGCGCTCGAGCGATTCTTGCTGCTTGCTGAGAGTTCCTTTCGCATTTCCTTTGTCTTCGTCGTTGGCAACGACACCACCGCCGTAGCGCCATGGGGAAGCCAAAGAAGTCTTCGCCTGCAGTGGGAACCAGCGCCGCCGGAGGCAAGAAGGGCGCCGCCGCTGCTCGTGTCACCGATGGTGGTCGGCGATCGAGACGCGGGAGAGCGATTCTCGCAAGCTGCGAAGCGAGCCTGATTCCGCAGGACACGACGGCCGTGAGACTCCCCGGCAGTGAGGTAATCCCCCGTCCCCCATCTGGGTATCGGGTTATGTTTGTCGCCTTCGTTTTGCGTGGGTTTTCGTATCCAGTCCATGACTTCCTTCGTGGATTGCTCTTCTTCTATGGGGTTCAACTCCATCATCTGTCTCCCAACTCCCTTCTTCACATTGCGTGTTTTATCACGCTTTGCGAGTGTTGGCTTGGCATTGAGCCGCACTTTGGCCTCTTCCGGAAGCTGTATTCCGTGAGGAGGCGATGCCGTTCGGATGGTGTGTATCCCATTGGGGGTTTCATCATCTCTCTTAGTCCCGATGTCCAATTCTTTTCCTTCTCCATGTCCGAATCTGTCCAGTACTGGCGGAGGAAATGGTTTTACATCCGTGACTCCGTGCTGCCTGGGCAAGATTTTGGTCTCGTTCCTTTTGACCCCTCCCAGTTAATTGTGAAGAAGAGGTCCTGGAAAAATCAGATCTTAGACGGTGAGGTGGCGGAGATAGAGGCCTTGTACCGTCGGGTGGAGGAGCTCCAATTGATTCCTGAGAAGGAGGTGAACGGTGTCGACATTATCCGGGTGTTTCTTGAGCGTCGGGTGCAGCCGCTCCAGGCTAGAGCGCACCCGATGTTCCTGTACTCTGGGCGCCGTGATCCGACGAGGGTTTCGAGTGAGAAGGTCTCCGAGGTGGACCTTGACAAGGATCTTCGCGTGCTGTTGAAGTTCAAGGCCGGCGAAAAAATCCCGGGGATGTCGCTGACTCCTCCCTTTTCGTCGACGTTGGCCGTGCCAAAGGTGTAGATTTGCGCATGTAGTGCTTCCCTTATGTTTTTGTCAGTTGTGTACCTATGTCCTTTGTTTGCTAACAAAGTTTCTTCTCATCTTGTAGAGCTTCAAAGGGCCAGGCATGGCGCCACCATTGCCCGAAAGGTATCCGAATGCCCCGGATAATGAAGTGGTGGATTCCATGTCCGAGCTTCCTTCAGCGCGATCTCCGGCGGAGGATGCCGACGAATCGAGTGAAGACCATTCGAGTAAGCGATCACGGAGCTCGAGCGAGTCTTTAGATGCCTCGACTCCTCCGACTCCCAGGAATCCTCGGGGTCTTGAGCGTCATGATGATGTTCAGGGGGGTTCGTCTTCTCCTATTCCTGCCGTTCCTGTGCAAGCTGTTGCTCCGCACCCGCCAGCAAAGCGGAAGAAGGAAGAGAAGAAGGAGGAGAAGAAGGAGGAGAAGAGGGCCCGGAGGGCTTCTCCTATCTTTGACCTGAGCGCGTTGGGCTCGTAAGTGTGCTTGTTGCCACTGTTGTCTTTTGCTCACTTGTTATTTTTGCGCCTGTGTTGATTGATTCGTATGTAGGCAATCCTCCGACGGCTCTAGTGATGGAGCGCGCGAGATGATGGGGGAGTCGAACATTGCGTCGCTGCCTCCGCAGACGGTGGCGACTTCGGGTGGTGCTGCACCAGTTCCTCTTGTGCAGGAGAGGCTGGTGGTTGCGCCTCAAAATTTCACAGGCGGGCCTGCGGGTTCGCCTTCGGAGCACGTAAGTTTTTCTGCTTCATGTCACGGGGGGAGCCCCCGGGCGTCTTCGTGTGCTGATGTTGTGTTTGCTTCTTTGTTTTGGGCGGAGCCCCAAGTCATCTTTTCTTGCTATTGCTTTATCCTTCAGACCTGTCTCAGAGAGGCCAAGCGGCTGGTGGAGGAGCAACTGACGCAGGAGGTCAAACTGCAGCAGCTCCAAGGTATTCGTCTGCCTTGTAGTACTTTTATTGTTTATCCTTGTCCTGTTTGTTGACACCGGCTTGTTGTGAATGCAGAGGAGCATAATGACTCTCTTCGTGAGGTTGATGCTCAAGAAGAGCCTTGGCCAATTGGAGTCGAAGCTGCCGCTGAGGCGAAAGAGCGCCTTGAGCTGGAGCTGTCGAAGGCAGCCGAAGCGAAAGAGCGTCTGCAGCAGGAAGCCGCAGGTCGTGAGGTAGGAGTAGCGGAGAAGCTCATGGCTGCTGCCAAGGCTATTTCGGGTGAGTGCTAGCTTTTGTACTTGCTTCTTTTTCTTCGGGTCCTCTTCTATGTTGCTTTTCTTCATGTTTTCTTCTGTTTTGTCTCAGATGCCGCAGGCATCAAGTTTGATCGTGGTGCTCTGGAGCACGGGAGTGCTCTGGATGATGCCACTGTGGCGGTCGAAGACCGCTGCAGCACCATCGTCAACTCCCTTGCCAAGGCAAAGGAGGTCCTTGGTCGCTTCTACCAGGAGCTCTTCCCGAAGGGCGTGACCCTTGAAGATGTGGGTGCTCTGGCAGAGGCTCACCGGCGCCGCAGCTGCATAAGCGCAGCGAAGGGCATCGGCGCGTCCGTCGGGCTGGCGATGGCCATGGCGGCTGGGGCGGAGCTGGACTTGCCCCAGATCACTTCTCGGATGCTGACGGCTGTGGATGGATCAGAGGTAGCCTTCGCTGCTTACTCCGCTCGCTGCAGACGATATGGGCCCAAGCTCATTGACTTGTTGTCTGAGTACGCGCTGCGGCAGCAGGGCGAGGCCAAAGCTAGGCAGTCTGGCTCTGAGGCGACTCGGTGTCCTACGCCTTAGGCATAGGAGGTGTAGGGTAGTATGTAGTTTACTTTTGCTGTAAATATCTTTTGTAGCACTATTTTTGAGCCACGCAGTGGCCTTATTTAATGAATTCCTCCGAGTTGGGCTTTATCTTTGGCTGAGTGTCTGTGTGCCTTCTTTTTCTTCTGCTTTAGGTTCCTTCGGGTGTTGACCCAGTTGGTACTTCATCCGAAAGGCCCTTGCGAGCATCGTTGGATGATTCCTCGCAGCTCGCATTTCATGGGATCGCGTGCGCAGCTTGGAGAGGGATTTGCTTGGGCTACGCGGTCGTGCTGACGTTTGGAAGTCCAAAGCAGACCGTAGTGCAGCCAGAGAGGAATACTTGATGGCGGAGCTGGGTCGGCTGTCCGAGCAGCTGCAGTGTAAGTTGATCCTTCTTTCGGGCCGTAGCTTAGTTCTTCGGGTGAGCCTGCTGGCCTTACTCTTGTTCTGTGCTGTTGTCGCAGGTGCGAATCTCGCTCCGAAGGAAGAAAAGGAGCGCATTGCTGCTCGAGTCAATTTTTGACTCAACAGGACATGGAAGCCGGTGGCTTCTTTTGGATGGATCGCGATCGTGCCATGGTTCTGGCGACGGTGCAGGATCGCGTCTTCCAGGTTTCGCGGGTGCTCCGCCAGGTGCAGACATCGCTGTCCTCGGTGTTGCACGTCATGTTTCTGTTGGATGGCGTGCCGACGACCCTTGCAGGTCTTCTGGCGAAGTTTCGGAGTGCCAGCAATGTCAAGGAGCTGGTGCGGCAGCAGCTTGTCGCAGGGGTGAAGGCTGCCTTGTCTCTTGTGAGGGTGCATCGCCCTGATGTAGATTTGGCTGCTGTGGCGACTGGGCCACCTCCTCGGCCAGATGGTGGCGAGTGGAATATGCGTCCGCATTACGCGGCTGTAAGGCAGTATGCCGAACAGATTGTAGATTTGTTTGAGCAGCGTGCTCAGGCTATTCTGCAGAATAGGTAGAACCTGAAAATAAACAGATAGATGTAAAATTTGTATATTGCGGCTGGGCGTGTATGTGCCCTTTGTTGTAAAGGTTTGCTTGTTAGTGAGCACGCAGTGCTTTGATTTAGTACGTGTCCTTTTCGTTAGCCTGACGTGGTCAGCTACTCAGGTGTACACGTGTTGTCCTCAGTCGATGAAATCGTGAGGTGGGGGGAGCCCCCGAGTGCGTATGAAGCATGTAGTAAAGTTGCAGAGAAATAATCAACCGAAGGTTGGGGACGAGGCACTTAGCTTTATTTGTATTGTGATGGAGGAGGTACATGGTTTGGCTGAGTAGCCTTGGCTGTAAGCCTTATTGAGAGTAAAAGGGGGTATATTGCCCATTGCTATGGGTAGAATCGTCGCAGGTGCGAGATGTTCCATGGGTTGGAGTATGCGACTCCAGACTCCACGTGCTTGAGGCGATAGGCGCCACCTGGGATGACTTCGGTGATGACATAGGGTCCTTCCCATGGCGAATCGAGTTTGTTCGGTCGCTTTTGCTTGAGTCGCAAGACGAGGTCTCCTTCGACGAAGGACTGGCGCGGGCGGCTGTGATAGTTGCGGAGACTTTGCTGGTACACCGTGGATCTAGCTGCTGCTATATCCCGTGCTTCGTCGAGTGTGTCGACAGCGTCTTCGAGTGCAGCCGTGGATTTTGCTTCGCTGTAAGCGACGACTCGTGGAGCCTGGTGACGTACTTCGGCTGGTAGTACAGCCTCAGCTCCGTGTACCATGAAGAACGGTGTGTAGCCGGTGGAGCTGTTTGGCGTAGTTCGTAAGCTCCACAGATGACGGTAGCTCTTTCGTCCGATTGCCGACTTTGTGCTCGAGTGAGCTCATGGGCGCTTTCTTGATGCAGCGCCGATTAGGCGTTGGCCTTTTCCACTGCCCGTTTGTTTGCGGGTGCGCCACGAGGCATACGTGATATTGATCCGAGGCCTTCGCGAAGTCCTGGAATTCTTCGAGATGAAGTTTGATCCGTTATCGGTGATGATCTTTGCGATGCGCGAACCTGTAGACTATGGATTGAAGAACTTGACGGCGGTTTTGCCTTACGGTTGGTGGCGGCATGGCCTCGATCCACTTGGTGAATTTGTCATTGCGACCAAGAGGAAGACGTGTCCTCCTTCGAGGATTTTGGCGGTTTGCCGATCATGTCAAGGCCCCATTGAGCAAAAGGCCAAGCTATGGGTATGGGTCGGTTCGGACCCAGTGCGGCGGTTTGTCGGCGAACCGTTGGCACCCGTTGCATCTTCGGACGATGTCCTTTGCGTCGCTCATGGCCGTTTGCCAATAGAATCCTGCTCGTAGAGCTTTGGCGACAAGGGAGCGGCTGCCTGCGTGGTGGCCGCAGATGCCCTCGTGGATATCTTGGAGTATGGTCTTCCATCGCTGATGGTGACGTACCGTTGTAGGACGCCTGTAATGCTGTGTTTGTACAGTTCGCCGTTGATGATGGTGAAGGCTTTTGACCGACGAGATATGCGCCGGGCATCTGTCGGGTTGTCTGGTAAGTTTCCGTTTAGCAGGAACTAGAGGTATGGACGTGTCCAGGTTTCTTCGACTGCCATGACCTGCATCAGGTTGACCATGGCAACTTCGGTATCCAACTTTTTGGGTCCTTCCTGACCTTCGGGTAGCGTAGCCCCCGAGTGTTCTGCTTCTTCGGGTGATCCCTTGGGGAATTTCCGCTTGATGGATGGCACGCAGATCTGTTCGAGGAACACACCTGGTGGTACTTTTGCACAAGTGGAGCCGATGTTGGCGAGTCTATCGGCCTCCTCGTTGCTCTCTCTTCCGACGTGCCGAAGTTCGTAGCCGTCGAATTCTCCTTTGAGTGCATTGTATAGTGTGCGGTACGCGATCATGTTTTCGGCGTGTGCGTCGCACTCATTCATCGTCTGCTGGACGACAAGGTTGGAGTCACCGTAGATGACCAGGCGCGTTGCGCCGCATATTTTTGCCATCCGCATGCCATGGATGAGGGCCTCGTATTCGGCCTCGTTGTTGGAGGCTCTGAATTTCATCCGAAGGACGTACTTCATCTTGTCACCTTGTGGGGAGGTCAGTATGACTCCTGCCCCTGCTCCGGCTTCGTGTTTGGAGCCGTCAAAATGCATTGTCCAGGACTGCGACATGTCTGGGGTGTCAGGCAGCTGCAGCTCCATCCAGTGCACTAGGAAGTCCGGAAGGATTTGAGATTTGTTTGCGTGTCGCTTCTCGTAGATGATGTCCAGTGGTGATAGTTCGATGCCCGACAGGGCCACGCGTCCTGTGGCCTCTGGATTGTTCAGGATGCTGTTTAGGGGTGCCTCTTTGACGACCATCACCTGATGCTCCTGGAAGTAGTGGCTCAGTCGTCGAGCCGTCATGAACACGCCGTAGGCCAGCTTCTGGTAGTGCGGGTACCGCTGTTTTGTTGGAGTGAGAACCTCGCTGAGGTAGTAAATTGGGCGTTGTACCCCATGGGTCTTGCCTTCTTCGGGTCGTTCGACCACAAGTCTTTTGACCACTGGTGTGTGGCTGCTATGTACAACGAGGCTCGCGCTCTTTTGGCGTGACCAAAACGGGCGAGGTGGAGAGGAGCCGCTTGAGGTTTTCGAATGCGTCGTTGGCTTCTGGTGTCCACTCGAACTTGTCTGCTTTGATTTTCTTCGGGTTCGCTTCGATCCCTCGTTGAGAGATGAAGTATCCGAGCAGTTGACCTGAGGGGACGCCGAAGGCGCACTTTTCTGGATTGAGCTTGATCCTGTAGCGATCAAGGTTGTCGAACGTCTCGCGGAGATCGTCGATAAGTGTTCTTGCCTCCTTGGTTTTGATGACTATGTCATCGACATAGACTTGGACGTTGCGGCCGATCTGGTCCTTGAGGCAGGCCTACATGCATCGCTGGTACGTGGCACCCGCGTTCTTTAGCCCGAAGGGCATTGTGTTGTAGCAGTATACTCCGAACGGTGTGATGAACGCCGTTTTCTCTTGATCTTCGACCTTGAGTCGAATCTGGTTATAGCCTGAGTAGGCGTCGAGGAAGGAGAGTTTCTCACAACCTGCAGTCGAATCGATGATCTGGTCGATCCGAGGGAGAGGGAAGTGGTCCTTAGGGCAGTGTTTGTTCAGTGACGTGAAGTCTACGCACATCCGTGGGATGTCCGTGTCCTTCTTCGGGACCATCACTGTGTTTGCCAGCCACTCGCTTTCCTTGATTTCCCGGATGAAGTCTGCTGCGAGTAATCTGTTGATCTCTTTGCCGATAGCTTCGGCTCGTGACTCCGACAGTCTTCGGATGGACTGTTTGACTGTCTTGGTGTCTGGGAAGACATTGAGTGCGTGCTCACGGAGGAATTCGACGAGCGCGCTTTCCTATGCGGTGTTGAGGTCGTTGGCGATTAGCGCCATCTTGGAGGCATCCGTTGGATGGACCTGTACTTTTTTGGTGTTGATGGTGGAGTCGAAAGACATATCGGTGCGTTACGCTTGGTGGTGAGGGGTAGCCCATTGTCTGCCGCTTGAGCCTTACAAGCTCGTCTTGCATGCGAAGGACTGGGAGATTTTGTTGAAATCCGTCGCATTGGTCCGATCGGGTGAAGCTCCGTGGTATGATGGCGCCCTTGGTCACGGCATCTTGAGTAGTAGGTATCGTGGTGTGGGACGGCCGGGGAACCTTGCGAATGCTACGCGTCGAGGATGGCGTGGTATCGCGACGGCGATCCACCGAATTCTAGGCGCTCTGCCAAAGTTGTCCGGTGTCGAAGATGACGTCGAGCCCTATTTTGCCCGGGGAAGATGCCCTTCCCGGACAATGCCGTGGAACGTTGTGTCGATTGTTCCGGCTGCATTGCGGGATCCGCATAGCTACTAGAGTGCTTGCAAATATTAGGTTGATGCGCTGCCGCCGTCCATGAAGACGCGACTCATCTCAAGCCTCCGTCTGAGCCTCCGGCACCAGGCGGCATGACCTGGGCAAGGGATCTGGCAAGGGTGATCAGCGGTGAATGTGATGCAGGACTCCGATCCGCTGAGGTACTCAGGGATTGCAGGCGGAGTTGTCAAGGCCATGTTGATTTGTCGGGTGATTTTCTTCTGCACCTGTTTGTGGGACATCCCTTCTGTATCATATTGAGTGCTCCTTTTGGTGGGGGTAAGCGACCCGGCGTTGTTTTTGCTGGTGCGATTGGTTGATGCGGGCCTCAATAGGCGGCGGTGGAGGAGCTCCGTGTGCTATTTACTTTGGCGCAAGTGCGTTTCGAGCAAGAATTGGAGCTTGTTGCCTCATCTGTACCATGCTTTCGCTGAGTTTCGAACTCGGCGGTCCTTGAGCATGTGGCTAGCTTTCTTTTGCCATCTTGTTTGTCGATGTAGAAGTGGATGGTGCATGGACCCGAAAGTTTGTCGAGTCTGAAGGTCCGTTAAGGTCGCGGCGTTGCCGCGGCTGCTGCGTCGTCGCGAAGGTTACTGCACGACCATGTCGGGTCGTCGCGGTCCTCGTAGACGCGGTCTCCTCTTCTTCGCGGCGTTCGCGTCTTCGGCCGTAGTCGTCCTCTTCATCTGATTGTGCCCGCTGGATGCAATCTTCGCCATCTGCCCAACTGTTGGCGATTTCCATGAGCTGGTCGAGTGTCTTGGGCTTTACGCGTCCAAGTTTCTCCTTGAAGTCTGGGCGTTTGACGCCGTCCCTGAAGGCGTCGATGGCCCGCTCTTCGGAGATGTGTGATGCGGAGTTCTTGGTCGTAGACCAGCGTAGTATGTACGAGCGAATAGATTCACCCGTTCTCTGAGTGCAGGCTCGCAGCTCTTCGATTGAGGCGGGCCTTTTGCTGGTGCCGAAGTTTCGGATGAAGCTATAAGCGAGCTCTCCCAACCGGATGGATCGATGATAGGCTCTTTGAGCGGACCAGCGCTGTCAGCCGAAGCTGAAGGCATTGCATGGCGGTTTCTTTGTTGCCTCCGTGAAGCTTGACGGATGACAGATGGTCGCTGAGCCAGGACTTTGGATCTTGCGTGCCGTTGAACTTCGGAGTATCCGAAGGAAGCTTGAAGTTGCGTGGCATCTGTGTTCGCCGGACGGATCTGCTGAAGCATTGAGCCCTGCAGAGTTCTCCTTCGTCTTCATCCATCTCAGATTCGGATGAGCATGCGCGTTTGGCACGTGCTTTGTCGATCTTGCGCTGTGTAAGCTTGTCTCTGGCGTCGTAGTCGTGTTTGTGGCGGTGCGAGCTTTTCTTCCTTCGAGGAAGGTCGTGTTCTTCTTCATCTTCGGATGAGGGAGGCTCGGTCGCGCCTGGCCGGAGCTTTCTTCTTCGGCTCCGTAGGAGCATCTTCATGGAGCGCAGCTCCGATTAGTCCTAGTCCGGTGAGTGCGGACCTATGCATGGCCCTTTTCGGGTCCCCCTCCGGAGGTGGGTGAGCCGCAAGATACGCAGTGGCTGCCATGATCGCGGCTTGTGGCGTCTTCGGGGTGATGTTGCCGTCGGCGTCCATATCCATGAACGATGTGTGGAGGGTTCGGTCACGTCACGCCCGCTCCTTCGGTCCATGTTTTCCACGAGAGTGGTGCTTGTTTCTGATTTCCGTTTGTGCCGAGCGGGTCCCATGGCGGAGAGCGCAGCTCGTCGCGCACTGGATTCAGAGGCTGCTTTCTTGCGTTTCTCGAGCGTCTCCTGCATCTTGACTTGCTTCTTGTGCTCCTCGATGAGGAGGTAGTGGTATGCCAGTAGCAGATCACGTGGGGAGTCCAGGGGTAGGACTATTTCTCCTGCGACGGCGCGGCGTGCTTCGGCCCATCCTTCTTTGCTAAGTTGGATGAGGTGGCCCCTGTTTTCCCCGTTTTCGCCGTTTCCGCCCTGCGGGTTGGGGTTGGGCGGCGGGTTAGGCGTGTCTTCGTCGGTTTGGATGATTGCGGCGCATGATGGCGCTTCGCAGATTGGTTGCTTTGCTGCAGCTTCGGATTCGAACCGTAGGTCCCTTCATCCGAAGGTGGATCGCAGATCGGAGTTGCAGCAGCTGCCTGTAGAACTCATCTGTTGATGGTGACGCGTAGCACGGGTGTGAATCCCAAGCGGGCCTGATCGGCGGCACGGGCATCCGCTCGGGGAGGCGGAGGGTGCCAGTTTGTCCCACCTGGAAGCAGAGGCTCCCGAACAGAATTTCGAGTCCGTCGCCTACGGGCTCGAAATCCTTCATGGTGGCCAGCGAGTGGGCGGTGAAGTCAAAAGCGCCGAAGAGGAGGTGATTCTCCGTCGCCGAGGATTTGTAGATTGATCGGGTCGGAACCGTCACGACCGCACAATCAGCACCCCCAGTTCCCACAGACGGCGCCAATTGATGAGGTTTAATCTCGTCAATGCCCATTGTTATGGACTTGGGTTTTGGAGAAGATGGGGATGCTGGAGATCGTGGCACGGTTAACAGACAAGCAACCAGGGGACACGATTTACCTGGTTCAGCCCCGAGGGAAAAACCCTACTCACGCTTACGCTCTTTTATTGCGGCGGAACCGGAAGCTACAGGGTGCGCAGATTCGATCTGGCGTGGAGGTGTGTATGTCGTAATTGCAGGGTGTAATCGCTGTTGGGTGTCCTCCTCGTTGGACCCTCCTAGCCTTTATATATGGGGAGGCTAGGTCTCGGGTACCGATACGAGTAGGTTACAAGTTGTATTGAAACTCTAGTCTTGTTCTTCAAGGATCCGAAGGCGTCATGGGCCTGGGCCACCCGAAAATCTTCATGGGCTGGCGTATATTTGGCGTATAACCATGTCAGCCCCGGCATGGCCCCGTCATTTCACGGGCCTGTACAGGTAGGGCACACCACGGGCCGGGCTGGCCCCATACCGTGCTTTTTTCGCGGGCCACGGGTCGGCCCACCAAAGCCCGGCCCGATGGCAAGTTTGCTTGTGACATGACATATGTTCCACTCTTATCCCCATGTGTTTATTTTGCTATGCGTCATGATGACCATGTGAATCGTTCTATTGTCATGATATTGCCATAGACATGATATACTCTAAACGTTATGTGGATGACATCATTGATTGCACTTTGTTAAACAATTGCTCTTTCCAATGTTTTGCTTTGAATGATGATCAAAATATTACCTCTCGAACCATACTTTGTCATGGATGTTTTACAATTTCTCCCGTTGCTTGCAATAAGATGAATACTTGATATTTCACTTGTTTTGCTTGCAACAATAATTATCATATGTTTTCTATTTATATGGCCCCCATAGCTTTCTCAAATTTTGGAGATTTTGGTAAATGTCATGATAAGCATGCCCACTTGCATACTCACCATGCATCTATTTCACACTTGATTGACACTAATAGTGATGTGCACAAGAAGATACACGTCATGATGGATGATGTGTTTCTCTATGATGCACACATGTTCTTCTTGTTGGGTCCGCGTCATAGAAAACAAAATTTTTCCTACAATGAGAACTACACGCCAAGATCTATCTACTAGGTACAAAGCAACGGGTGGACATACATCCAACGAGAACTTACCCTCGAAGACAATGAGTTTTGTTAACGAGTAGGAACTCGTGGTTGATGTAGTCGTACACTTGCCGATCTCAAGATCGTGAGGAAGTCCGAGCGCCGCAACTCAGCAGCGCATCCGCATTTCGCACACACGTTCAAGCCACCGGACAACCTCCACCTCCTCGCTCCATGACCCAGTGAACCAGCAACTCCTTCAGACAGCATTTAAATGCCACCGGGAACATGTATCTCGCTAATCCGAGACCATGGGGAAATAATTCTAGAGGGGGAGAGAGATCCTTCACAAGGAGGTGTGAGGAAGAAGGAGGGAGAGGGTGGCCTTTTATAGGAGGAGGGGGTGCCCATCCTTCATGGCCGGCGCATGGGGGAGGTGACCCTTCACCTCCTCCATTCATGTGGTGGTAACCCCTCCACATTAAAATGCCTCTTCACATTCCCTTTTAAAGTCCCCACTTTAAATGCATTAAAACTCTCCAAGTTTAATGCTCTCTCATTTAATAAAACTCTTTTATTAAAGTTATTCAGAATTTTGTTAATTACTTTAATTAACAAACATTCACATATAACCCCTTGCAATATTTCAATATCACATGCAGAACCACTTTCTGCAATTTCACCCAAAACAATTTCTGGTTTCTATCGAAACAATTCCTGCGCTTTGCAATTCTTTTGTCTGAAACATATGTGCTACAAAATGGTGTCCGGTAACTCTTAAGTGTGTCACCCTACGGTTCGCGAATAATACAGACATGATTGATACTCTTCTCAGATCAATAATCAGAAGCGGGACCTGGAGATCCATACTAACTCCTGCATATTCAACGATGACTTCTATGATCGTGAGAATCTTTAATGCTAGTAATTAAATCCCTTTGTCTCACGATATATTACATGTGCGAGATTCGATCATCCGTATCTCCATACCTAGTTTGATCTCGTTACCGACATGCACTCTTTTCTCGTTCCCGTGATATACATTCTAGTGATCACATCACTTGCTTGCAAGCTATCTCAATGTGATATCACCGAGAGGGCCTAGAGTATATCTATCCGTCATCGGGATTGACAAATTCCACTCTTGATCCATGAGCCTCAACATAACACCTTCAGTATGCGAACCCATCTTTATAGTCACCTGATATTACGTGTGACGTTTGATGTTATCAAGATACTCTTCCGTTGTTAGCAATTAACATGATCTCATGGTCTAAGGATAAAGATTACTTCGTATGATGTTATAGCAATATAAACATAATGACTTGATCGTAATGCTATACTTCGGATGAATGTTCATCACATCATTCAACTAATGTTGTGACCTTGTTATTAACAACATCCAATGTCCATGATCAGGAAACCTTGATCATCTTGTTAATCAACAAGCTAGTCTATAAGAGAGGCATAACTAGGAACCCTTTTTGTTTATTAAACACACATGTATTGATGTTTCCGATCAATAAAATTATAGCATGCAAAATAAACATTTATCATAAACATGGAATAAGATAATAACCACTTTATTATTGCCTCTCGGGCATATTCCCTTCAGTCTCCCACTTGCACTAGAGTCAATAATCTAGTTTGAAAAACTTTTCGTATTGAAAACCTATGGCTTTCTGGTGTTGCATATACGTGATTGCTAGTGGTTAACATAATCTCCGGATCTGAGAGTTTCAGGTCTGTGTGTATTTGCATGTCTTTGCGTCTCTACGCATCACTCATTCTCAAATGAGATGGCATTGTATAAATTTGGTCCTTTGGTGAGACCTTTAGTTTGTTCCGGTTAAAATATGTTGATATTATTGTCACACAATATATCTTCATAGTATTAGCCCGCTTTGAACCACACCTAGTTTGATAACAAACTACTTAACACAAATGCCCTCCTTGTCGCTACTATAGCAGTTATATACTTAGCCTTTTGTTGTAGTATCCGTCACAATGTCTCAACTTTGGAACTCATCCAAATCCATCATGGAACATCCTTTCCATTACATTGTGCCACCCATAGTCTAAATTGATATAAATTTAATTTGTATCTTGTGACAAAACTAGTATCAATGTAACACTTTACAATGAACTACCTTTAACTATTTGTCACTTATACATGATATATTCTTAGTTCTTCCAAAGCTCATAAGAATATCTTTACTATCGTCCAATGATCATCTCATGAATCATTCTGGTATGTGCTCATAACATTTAGAGCATAGGACATTCTGGATATATACATATCATGGTATAATCGATCAAAATCTTCATGTGATTTTACTCACCAAGTGTTGAAACACTTGAATTTTGATACAATCCTTTCCATGCAGCAAGAACCTTTCTTGTTGTTTCCATATTGAACCCTTTCAATATCTCATATATGTATGTCTGGCATAACCATATTAGCGTCTCAATCTATCCATATAGATATTGATGCCAAATATTCCGGGTTTGCCCAAGTCTTTCATCGAAATCTCATTTTAATGAAATTCTTAACTTGTGTCAATACAAGATACATCATTTCCAATCAACAATATGTCCTCTACACAATGTATTAGAAATATGTCTCAGCGCTCCCACTTAATTTCTTGCAAATGCAAGCATCTTCATCATCTCTGATGAATTTAAACTCTTTTAACAGTTTCATCATGGTGAAGATTCCAACTTCGCTATGCTTACTTCAACTATTGAAGTTTGCATGCCCTTTTAGCACCCTTTGAATTAACAAAACCCTTCGGACCGTGTCATGTACACGTCCTAGGTAACCATTCTTTTAGAAGAACCTTGTTTTGTTTATTCAACTACCATATACCAAATTATATGTAGTGGTTGCTACATTAATCCGTCAAGACTAAATATTGCTATGAAAGATCAAATCTTGTCATAGTCAACTCCTTGAACATTGTCGTAAACTTCTTTCCGACATGTCGACTATTTCATAGATGTTAAACATCCATGTCTATTTCTTTATAGATCCAAACACAACTGATAGGCTTCATGCCTTTCCGGACGGTCTTCCAAGTTCAGAAACTTGATTTCTCGTGTATGGATACTATCACGAATTCTATGACTTCTAGTCATTTTATGGAGTCAGGGCCCATCATCGCTTCTTTGCATGTAGTCGGTTCATCATTGTCAAAACAATAACGACTTGCTTATCAAATCACACTATTTGATTCTTACCGACCCACACGGTTCAATAGGAACTCTAATCTCCGAGATCACAACCTTTGTAATCACGGGAGCCATGAGCATTGTGGCCGCCACCGGGACACTTTCTGGCGCTGTGCTACTTAACACATATAGCTAAGGTTCAACAATCTTATCAAAGTTCTATTGTCCTCCCACTTAACTTTTCACGAAGAGTTCCTTCTCAAGAAACTTAACGTTCCAAGCGACAAACTCTTTTGTCCTCGGTGTTATGGAGAAATTCCCAAAAAATTCTTTGGGATAACCTACAAAGACGTGCTTATCCGACTTTGGTTGTCAAAATTTTACTTATGCATAGCATACCAAAATTTAAGAAAAGACAATTCGGGTTTTATCCCAAACCATAACTTCTATGGTGTCATTTCAATGGATCACGATGGTGCTCTTTTCAGTGTAAAAGCGGTAGTCTCTAAAGCTTTAATCCTTAAAACATAATGGCAGTTTTATAAATGACACCTTTGATCTTACCATGTCAAACATGGTTTGATTTCATCTCTCGAATATGCCATACTCCTATGGTTTATCAGGAAACACAAATCATGGAACAATTCCTCAAATCTTAAGTGTTTTGCTAAACATGTAAGTCAAATATCTTCCTTTATGATCAAATCATAAACTCTTTATTTTATTATTACAATGATTTTCCACTTCATCTTGAAAATCTTTGAACAATTTTCAAATGTTTCATACTTCTCCCTTATTAAGTAAATATATAGATATATTCACTTTAAATTTCTGGAGAAAGCATATGAAGCAAAAAGATCCATCGCATATGGCTACACATAATGGACTATGCACATCAGCATGCACAATTTCCAATAAGCTAGTCATCCATTCCTCTTTGGCCTATGAACGGAGTTTCAATTATCTCGAGGAAAGTCTCACATGCGTCAATTGATCAAAATCAAAGACTCCAAAAATCCATCAACATGGAGTTTCTTCATGTTTTCTTTCCAATATAATTTAAAACAGCGATGTCACTTCATAAGTGATATTTTAATCACTTGTCTTGCGACATTTTAGCAATAGTGTTTATGGATGTGATTTCTCCCACTAGACTTGTAAAAGTTCATCCATCCTTTATGGAATACAGTAATTATTTGAACATCCATTGTTCTCATAATACCGGAACAAAATAACAATTATTTAAACAAATCTTGAAGGCTAGGTTTGATGACAACGAAAAAACACAATAACACTTTATTTGTTTTCGATGAACATCATCACTTATTCTCTTGCTAGTTACTTAGGCCATTGCAGTTCATGAATTGCGTTGTCCTGTATGACACTTCATACCAACCAATTCGGTATCCAATACCTCAGAACCACATTGTTTAACAAGCAAGGAATACAACCATAACATGTATATCTTCTATATACCTAAGTTGGACATCTCCAACCTTTTATTTTCTACCAAATATTTTATAGATTCTCTTTCAGCAATTCCTTTTCTTTTAAAAGAATCTATCAACATCAATAGTGGTGTCATTAACATGACACATGGTACAAAGCTTGTATATAGTCAAATACTAATACCTTTGGACTTGCACTTTGAAGTGGATCACCATCATCAAATGTTTGGCATTATTTCAAAAATCCATTCTTTAGTAATCTATTAGTGTAGTAAACATTTTACTTACATCTTCTATTCATCCTTATCATGAAAACTTTCATGATCAAGGTACTATAGCCTGTAAGGAAGAATCGCGAGTATAATGTTAGTTTCCAAAAACCTTTTTGGGAGATCCAGATGCCTAACATCTCCATCCTTCACAAATTCTCATACAATATGAGAACATGTATTTTGCTAAATTATACTCTATCATATTGCAACCATAAACATTGTTTCAGATATCACAATATCTTTCACACATGATGGTTTCTGAAACAATTTTCAGCTCCTATATAATCTTGATATAAAAACAACTTTTGAATATCAATAATCATGGACGCAAACATGATACTTTACATACTAACATTGGAATTCTTACTCTTGATTTAATACTACTTATTAAACTTCATGGAGTAAATAGAGTTTTCTGAAAGTTTGCAATAGGACTTATAAACTTTAAATTGACATTCAAAACAATACGATACCAGTTCGTAAAGTAAATATCCAGAATTCTATAGTTCTATTATCTCATATAAAACTAAGCATAAGGTAGTGAACAGACGCCAATTACTACAACAAATTATGCAAATTCACTTTGATTTAGTTTATGACAAATTGAGTTCGACTAACCCAAATTAGAAATGAACTCCCACTCAAAAACGACATCCCTCGTGCCTTTTTGGTGATTACATGAACCAAATCCACTACACCAAGTCTGATCATCACGTGAGTCGGTGTAGCTTCAAAGGCGAGCATCAATATGGGCATCACATCAACTATATGACTCATGCTTAACCTTTCGGTCCGTGTTCCGAGGCCATGTCTGTACATGCTAGGCTTTCCAAGTAAGAACCTTAGTACTCGCGTGTGTAAAACTATCTTACACCCGTTGTATGAAAGCATAGAGTCGAGTACACCCAATCATCACATGATGTCTCGAAACACGATCCACAGAACGATGCATACTTAAGGAAGAACACATTTTTATCTTGATATCTAAATGAGGGATCATCTTACAATGCTATAGAAAGCGCCAAACTAGCAGTATAAGATGCTAACATCTAATGTGTAAAGTGAGATGATATGGTCCATGCATTTGATCTCTATCATTTGCATCGTTGTATGATCTCTATGATTCCTTTGTGTGTAAGGCCAAGGTCTATGGAACTTACACGTTGAGTGTGTTGTAAGAGTATCTATCATACATATACTTACAACAATACCATATCAAGACACTAGCCCAGCAACGATCTAAACTAGACGCCTCTAATTTATCAATTGCAAGTTTTACGTGGCTTAGAGCTTTCGGAGATAGAACCGTTCTTACCTACAAACATGAACCACAACGAGGATAACCAAGTTATTAGCAACTCGTTGTAAATCAGATATTGACTATAGTAGGAGAGACATACACCCGCCAGCCATTTATGCAAAACTAGTTGCATGTCAGTCGTGGAACCGGTCTCATGAACGATGACATGTAAGGTTGGTCCGGGATGCTTCATCCCACTATGCCACCAATATCCAAAATACATAGAAGATGCAATAACATGATCATCATCGCCCACATATAAACATATGTGTACTACCCGTGCAAAGCACCTACGCATAAACCTAGCTCTGATACCACTGTTGGGTCCGCAGCATAGAAAACAAAAAATTTCCTACGATGAGAACTACACGCCAAGATCTATCTACTAGGTACAAAGCAACGGGTGGACATACATCCAACGAGAACTTACCCTCGAAGACAACAAGTTTTGTTAACGAGTAGGAACTCGTGGTTGATGTAGTCGTACACTTGCCGATCTCAAGATCACGAGGAAGTCCGAGCGCCACAACTCAGCAGCGTATCCGTACTCGCACACATGTTCAAGCCACCGGACAACCTCCACCTCTTTGCTCCAGCGATCCAGCGGAAGCAGCAACTCCTTCCAGACGAAATGCCATCGGGAACATGTATCTCGCTAATCCGAGACCATGGGGGAATAATTCTAGAGGGGGAGAGAGATCCTTCACAAGTAGGTGTGAGGAAGAAGGAGGGAGAGGGTGGCCTTTTATAGGAGGAGGAGGGTGCCCCTCCTTCATGGCCGGCGCATGGGGGAGGTGACCCTTCACCTCCTCCATTCATGTGGTGGTAACCCCTTCACATTAAAATGCCTCTTCACATTCCCTTTTAAAGTCCCCACTTTAAATGTATTAAAATTCTCCAAGTTTAATGGTCTCTCATTTAATAAAACTCTGTTATTAAATTTATTCAGAATTTTGTTAATTACTTTAATTAACAAACATTCACATATAACCCCTTGCAATATTTCAATATCACATGCAGAACCACTTTCTGCAATTTCACCCGAAACAATTTCCGGTTTCTATCGAAACAATTCCTGTGCTTTGCAATTCTTTCGTCTGAAACATATGTGCTACAAAATGGTGTTCGGTAACTCTTAAGTGTGTCACCCTACGGTTCACGAATAATGCAGACATGATTGAGACTCTTCTCAGATCAATAATCAGAAGCGGGACCTGGAGATCCATACTAACTCCTGCATATTCAACGATGACTTCTATGATCGTGCGAACCTTTAACACTAGTAACTAAATCCCTTTGTCTCGCGATATATTACATGTCCGAGATTCGATCATCGGTATCACCATACCTAGTTTGATCTCGTTACTGACATGCACTCTTTTCTCGTTCCCGTGATATAATATTCTAGTGATCACATCACTTGCTTGCAAGCTATCACAATGTGATATCACCGAGAGGGCCCAGAGTATATATATCCGTCATCGGGATTGACAAATTCCACTCTTGATCCATGAGCCTCAACATAACACCTTAAGTATCGAACCCATCTTTATAGTCACCCTGTTACGGTGTGACGTTTGATGTTATCAAGATACTCTTCCGTTGTTAGCAATTAACATGATCTCATGGTCTAAGGATATAGATTACTTCGTATGATGTTATAGCAATATAAACATAATTACTTGATCGTAATGCTAAACTTCGGATGAATGTTCATCACATCATTCAACTAATGTTGTGACCTTGTTATTAACAACATCCAATGTCCATGATCAGGAAACCTTGATCATCTTTTTAATAAACAAGCTAGTCTATAAGAGAGGCATAACTAGGAACCCTTTTTGTTTATTAAACGCACATGTATTGATGTTTCCGATCAATACAATTATAGCATGAAAAATAAACATTTATCATAAACATGGAATAAGATAAAAACCACTTTATTATTGCCTCTCGGGCATATTCCCTTCACTTCCTTGTATATATGTTGTGTGTAGGTACCCGCAATAGAATGTCAACTTCGGTTGAGCACGAGATGACAAAACGTGCTCTTGAGAGCATCCCACAAGTGAATTCAAGATCAAACCTAGATCTGATACCTTTTGCATGCTTTGCATCTTTCATGTTAAAAATTGCTCTTTCCTATGGTTTTCTTGCAAGCATGTTGATGGTATTCTTTCACCTTCTGACAATCATGTTGCTTTGCTATTGGATATTGATGATTTGTGTGTTGCAACAAAAATGTTGAACAATTTCTCTTTCTGATGTTTTGTGTGCAACCATAATGCCATTATGAGCATGTATTGTCATGAGAGCTTCAAAGTATCTCCCATAGTTGTTGCAACAAACATAACGAACAATTGCTCTTTCATATGGTTTGTTTGCAAACATGTTGTTTCTACTTCCACTTGTGCTACTCATATGCCCATGATCTTTGGTTTTGATGATTTTCGTGTGGCATCCAACATATTGAACAATTTCTCTTTCCAATTGTTGGTTTGCACACGTAATGATGTTGTTTTGGACATATTTCCTCATGTGTTTTTGCTGAATTCTCCTATATTTGCATCAAAGATGTTGGTCAATATTTTAGTCAATTGCTTTGAGTGCCACACTAAGAAGTTATATGGAGTTTTTGAGTTCCCACATTTGGATGATGTTCAAATGATTTCCATGCACTTTGACCTTGCATATGCATTCCGTTTTCTATACTTGAGTTGTGCTAATAGTGTTGTGAACAAGAATGGACATGCCACAAATGACATGCTCCTCTTGGTCTTTGTTGCATAAAGGTACAATTGCATACGCGTCAACCTCTATGCACCAAGAGTTGACAAGACGAACCGTAGAGAGTTACCTGTGGATGGCCTTCATCGAGCTATCTCTACACCATAAGGTGACTTCCTTCTACTTGAGGACTCATGCTATAATCTTCATGAATTGTCTAGTCTTTGAGTGTTTCTTCGCTTTTGTTGTGAGCTTTGTAGGCTTCATGGAAGGTGAAGGAACATAGAAGTGTTGTTAAATCAATCTTCCCAAGGACGACTATATGGTGAATCCCAGGATCAAGAATGTCTCTCGACCTATTCTACTTTGTGATGAACATGTAGAGTCGAGGACGACTCTTTTTGAAGGAGGGATATGATGTATCTCGACCTACGGTCGTTACCACATCATGGTCTCCAACTTAGGCCAAGTCGTCATGGACTTCAAAGGTGAATCCTATCCTCTATGAGAGAACACTTCCTACCCTATTGAATGGTATACTACTTCATACTTCGTCCCATGATCATGATAGGTTCACACCGACAAGTACGGAGGAAAGGGAGGAAACCCGGAGCATCAAGCCCGACAAGATGGATGCTTGGAACAAGAGGAGGATGAAGACAGTCTTGACCGGTAATACCGCCCTACCCAGCGGTACTACTGGCCCTGCTGCATCGATCCAGTGTTGCTCCATCACCGGTACTACGGACCGAGGACGGTACTACCGCCACTCTGGACACATGCACTCAACCACGGGCGCCCATGGTACCAACCAGTGGCACTACCGCCCACAAGCGGTACTACCAAACTTTAAGTCCTGTACTACCGGTCATGCTAGTGTCTGCACGCACACAGCTCGGCCACAACCCATATATCCCCCTTATTATGTTGCAACCCTAGTTCTATTCTCAAACTACCCCTATGTAAGTGGCTGGCCTATAAATAGAGCCCCCACCCCTCATGTATCCCTTAGGAATAGATGATAGACTAAAGACAACCCCCTTTGTGGAATCTTTAGTTTTGCCTCATCCCCTTTACCAAGGGGACCGACTATCGTCACCAACCTCGTTGGAGTTTAAATCGCGCATCCATCGTTGTACAAGGCCTACGTTTGAAAGTGCGTGAGCATAGTTGTCAAGACCCTCTCCAAGGTGTTCTTCCCTCTACGCTTGGGATCAAAGGGAGCACGTTGACTGATCTTTCCTTGCGAGGATTCTATTGGACCAGTGGCCGCCGGCAGGAGCAATTGTCCTTGTATCGTGTGAGTTTTGCATGTCTTCTTTGCAAGGTGTGTGTCTGCTTCCGCTATTTTCTCACTTTACCCTCGCTTTCCCATCGATTTGACCATGAGATCTGTGAAGATCGGGCCACCCTTGAGGTCCCCAACTTTCGTACAATTGTTGCACCGATGACTAGCACAGATCCACAACACAAATACACCCATACACTGAACACTCCCTGCCACCGGAGGCAACCCCCACAACATGGAAGAAAAATGCAGAGGGAGGGAAACGAACACAAGCGGGCATGGCATCCGTGCATAGAGACCGTCCTAACCGACGAAGAAAAGGAGGCGAGTAAGTAGGAGGTCACCCAACACGAAAGAAAACCACTGGCACAAAAAGAAGAGTAGGGGAAAGACAGACATGGCAATCGAAGCAGCCGTGAAGCGTCCCTGCACCCCGCGCTTCCCCTCCAAAGACATGAGTGCATGCATGACCTGCTTCACCCAAATTATAAATCCTAGTTCCACCAATGGGTTATGCACCACTATAGTTGGGTGTTGGCCCCGGCAGAAAAAGATAAGTGAGCGAGTTTCATTTGTAAAAATAGATGAGTGAATAGTTTTAAAAATGGGATCAAGTCATTGGTTGTACCATAAAAACTGGAACAAACAACTCAGGCAGTTTCTGAAGTGATAGTTCCTATCAGTAGAACGGGATAAGATGTTCAAACCGGACATAATTGGGGCTTCGTCGGTTGGACCAGAAAAACCCAAACCAAAAATTCAGGAAGTTTCTCAAGCGCAACGGATAGTTACCGCCACCGGAAATAGGATAGCATGTTCGAACCAGACATTATTGGGGGCAAACTGGCCGATAAATCAAAGCGGTCGAACTGGGTCACATAACTCTCGATCGAGAAAACTACACGTGTTATGCAAGATTTTGAATCCACGTATAATGAAAGCCCAAATTATGGCAAATAATTAACTTGCTTCTACTATGTCCATGCCAACTCTAAGTATCTCAAATTATTTCATCTTATTTTTGTACTATCAAACCTTCAAACCAGTTACATTTGTCTGACTGAGTGCCCCGATGAACCAACATCCTAACCGTTTACTCATTGGTCTAGTATTTTAAACTATATATGGATGGGTGAGTCCACACATATATGTGGTGTCACCATTTGTTTGGAGAACCGTAGGAGCAAGGAGATGGCACCAATTCTAAGGAGCTTAGTACTTGTAAGGATTAAGAAGTGATGAGAAGTAATTTGAAATAAAATAAATGCATTAAATTATATATTTTTTTGAAATGGAAAGTATATCGATGAGATTGGTAGTAGATATGGATATCTATAAGGGCATATCTCACCAATCCAAAAAACTTAGGGGCGCGTTTGGTAGCCTGCAGCCGAATCTCAACTCAGCTCGGTAGTGCCACGCGCAACAGAGCTAGCCGAAAACAGCCCTTGGGTCATGTATTACAATCCGTTTGGTAGCTTGGAGTTCCTCAATAGGGTGTTTTGTGCAGCTCCTTTGGTAACCTGCATGCAAGCCCAAAGCACAAATGGGAAGCAAGCATGTGTGTTTGGTTGCCTCCAGGCAATGCTTATGCTCACATCTTCTCTCCATGGGTTATCTTATCATTCTATCACAAATAAAGGTAGAACCGTCGGTACCATAATCTGAAGTAGTTCATCATCACAGAATCCTAACTAATAGAAAGGGCAGTACATCAGTTCATCATCACAACCCTAGCTACTATGGATGGTTGTTCATAAGTACAGCCGATCATGTATATTTCTAGGAAAGAGGGGTGCAACCTTCTTTCTTCTACTTCTTCCTCTTCTTATTTGTCTTCATCTTCTTCTTATTATTCTCAGATCGTGGAGGGACCTCTGTCATACCATGTTGCCATTTCCCACTCCTGCCTCTTGTTTATATAAGATTCATTGTCTGATGCCATGGCCAATGACATTGCCGTCGGGAATTATAGTGTCCTCATCCAGCACATGTGTATCAAGGCCATACTCCAAGATCCAGTTGAGAGAGTATGCAATAAGAAAGCAATAGCTTTACCTACTGGGGAAAGGGTGGAATGATTTCTGATCAAGGATCTTGAACTTGTTCTTCAAAGTAGCGAATGCCCTCTCAATGGTGACCCTAAGGCTAGATTGCCTGAGATTGAATATCTCCTTGGAATTCATTGACATGTTCCTTCTAGTGAACTTGTTTAGATGCTACCTGGTTGACCGGAAGGGTGGAAGAATCCCAGGGCAACAACCATATCCAGCATCTCCTAGATATACGTTTCCATCATGGATATCGATCCCATCATCTCTGGACATGCTACCATCAAGGATGGTTGCATCATGGGTTGATCCTTCCCAACTAGCTAGCACATATGCAAACTTCATGTCAAAATTGAAGGAAATATGCCCTGAGAGGCAATAATAAAGTTGTTATTATGTATTCCTTATATATGATAGATGTTTATTTTGCATGCTAAAATTGTATTGATCGGAAACATCAATACATGTGTGTTTAATAAACAAAAAGGGTTCCTAGTTATGCCTCTCTTATAGACTAGCTTGTTGATTAACAAGATGATCAAGGTTTCCTGATCATGGACATTGGATGTTGTTAATAACAAGGTCACACCATTGGTGGAATGATGTGATGAACATTCACCCGAAAGCATTACGATCAAGTCATTATGTTTATATTGCTATAACATCATACGAAGTAATCTTTATCCTTAGACCATGAGATCATGTTAATTGCTAACACCTGAAGAGTATCTTGATAACATCAAACGTCACACCGTAACAGGGTGACTATAAAGATGGGTTCAGTACTACGAAGGTGTTATGTTGAGGCTCATGGATCAAGAGTGGAATTTGTCAATCCCGGTGATGGATAGATATACTCTAGGCCCTCTCGGTGATATCACATTGAGATAGCTTGCAAGCAAGTGATGTGATCACTAGAATGTTATATCACGGGAACGAGAAAAGAGTGCATGTCGGTAACGAGATCAAACTAGGTATTTGGATACCGATGATCGAATCTCGGACATGTATTATATCAAGAGACAAAGGGATTTAGTTACAAGCGTTAAAGGTTCTCACGATCATAGAAGTCATTGTTGAATATGTAGGAGTCAGTATGGATCTCCAGGTCCCGCTTCTGACTATTGATCTGAGAGGAGTCTCAATCATGTCTGCATTATTCGAGAACCGTAGGGTGACACACTTAAGAGTTACCGGATACCATTTTGGAGCACATATGTTTCAGACAAAAGAATTGCAAAGCGCAGGAATTGTTTCGATAGAAACCGGAAATTGTTTCGGGTGAAATTGCAGAAAGTGGTTTTGCATGTGATATTGAAATATTGCAAGGGCCTATATGTGAATGTTTGTTAATTATAGTAATTAACAAAATTCTGAATAAATTTATTAAATGAGAGAGCATTAAACTTGGAGAATTTTAATGCATTTAAAGTAGGGACTTTAAAGGGGAATGTGAAGAGGCATTTTAATGTGGAGGGGTTACCACCACATGAATGGGGGAGGTGAGGTGTCACCCCCCATGCGCCGGCCATGTAGAGAGGGGGTACCCCCCTCCTCCTATAAAAGGCCACCCTCTTCCTCCTTCTTCGTCACACCTCCTTGTGAAGGATCTCTCTCCCCCTCTAGAATTATTCCCCCATGGTCTCGGATTAGCGAGATACATGTTCCCGGTGGCATTTCGTCTGGAAGGAGTTGCTGCTTCCCCTGGATCGCTGGAGCGAGGAGGTGGAGGTTGTCCGGTGGCTTGAACGTGTGTGCGAGTACGGATGCGCAACTGAGTTGCGGCGCTCGGACTTCCACTCGATCTTTAGATCGGCAAGTGTACGACTACATCAACCACGAGTTCCTACTCGTTAACAAAACTCGTTGTCTTCGAGGGTAAGTTCTCATTGGATGTATGTCCACCCGTTTCTTTGTACCTAGTAGATAGATCTTGGCGTGTAGTTCTCATCGTAGGAATTTTGTTGTTTTCTATGCTGCGGACCCAACAGTGGTATCAGAGCCTGATCTATGCATAGGTGCTTTGCACGGGTAGTATACATATGTTTATATGTGGGCGATGATGATCATGTTATTGCATCTTCTATGTATTTTGTATATTGGTGGCATAGTGGGATGAAGCGGCCCAGACCAACCTTACATGTCATCGTACATGAGACCGGTTCCACGACTGACATGCAACTTGTTTTGCATAAGTGGCTGGCCGGTGTCTGTCTCTCCTACTATAGTCAATATCCGATTTACAACGAGTTGGTAATAACTTAGTTATCCTCATTGTGGTTCATGTTCGTAGGTGAGAATGGTTCTATCTCCGAAAGCCCTAAGCCACGTAAAACTTGCAATTGATAAATTAGAGGCGTCCAGTTTAGATCGTTGCTGGGCTAGTGTATTGATATGGTATTGTTGTAAGTAGATGTATGATAGATACTCTTACAACACACTCAACGTGTAAGTTCCATAGACCTTGGCCTTACACACAAAGGAATGATAGAGATCATACCACGATGCAAGTGATAGAGATCAAATGCATGGACCATATCATCTCACTTTACACATTAGATGTTAGCATCTTATAGTGCTAGTTTGGCGCTTTCTGTAGCATTGTAAGATGATCCCTCATTTAGATATCAAGATAAAAATGTGTTCTTCCTTGAGTATACGCCGTTCTGTGGATCGTGTTTCAAGACATCACGTGATGATCAGGTGTACTCGAATCTACGCTTTCATAGGAACGGGTGTAAGACAGTTTTACACACACGAATACTAAGGTTCTTACTTGGCGAGCCTAGCATGTACAAACTTGGCCTCGGAACACGGACCGAAAGGTTAAGAATGAGTCATGTAGTTGATATGATGCCCATATAGATGCTCGCCTTTGAAGCTACATCAACTCACGTGATGATCGGACTTGGTGTAGTGGATTTGGTTCATGTAATCACCAAAAGGACATGAGGGATGTAGTTTTTGAGTGGGAGTTCATTAGTAATTTGGATTAGTTGAACTCAATCTATCATAAACTTAGTCTAAATAAACTTTACAAATTCTGTTGTAGATGGCACCACCTGATTTTAATTTCAATGTGTTCATGGAGAAAGAGAAACTTGCTGCGAATGGTAGCAACTTCACCAACTGGGCTATGAATTTGAGGATTCTCCTCACTGCTGCACAAAAGCAATATGTGCTAGATGCGCCACTAGGCCCCCCACCAGCTCCTGATGCCCCTGACGAGTAAAAGAATGTCTATGTGACTCGTCAGGAGGACCACAACTTAGTTCATTGCGGCATATTGTATGGGCTAGAGCCAGAACTTCGAAAGCGTTTCGAAAATGGCAATGCCTTTGATACCATGGGAGAATTGAAAATGATTTTCGATACCCATGCTGCCGTAGAGAGTTATAATGCTACTGAAAAGTTCTTTAGCTGCATGATGGAGGAGAATGCTCAGATTAGTGAGCATGTACTCAAAATGTCTGGGTACGCTGATAAGCTTGTGTCCTTGGGAATAACGATTCCCATTGACTTGGGCATACATCGTGTTCTCCAATCTCTGCCACCTAGCTACAAGAGCTTCGTGATGAACTATAATATGCAGGGCATGAAGAAGACTCTTCCCGAGCTTCTATCAATGCTTAAGACTGCAGAAGTGGAGATTAGGAAAGAACATCAAGTGTTGATGATCAATAGGACCACCGGTTTCAAGAAGGACAAGAAGGCAAGCACAAGGTAAAGAAGGGTGGCAAATCTATTGTCGCGCCTGAAAAGAAACCCCGAGCTGGCCCTAAGTCCGATACCGAGTGCTACTATTGCAAGGGGACTGGCCATTGGAAGCGCAACTGCCCCAAATATTTGGCGGACAAGAAGTCCGGCAAGGCAAACAAAGGTATATGTGATATACATGTTATTGATGTGTACTTGACTAGTACTCGCAGTAGCACCTGGGTATTTGATACGGGATCGGTTGCTAATATATGTAACTCGGTTCAGGGGCTATGGAACAAGCGACAACTAGCAAGGGATGAGGTCAGGATGCGGGTCGGCAATAGATCAAAAGTTGATGTGATCGCCGTCGGGATGCTACCTCTCCATATGCCATCGGGATTAGTTATAAACCTAAATAATTGTTATTTGGTGCCTGCACTGAGCATGAACATTGTATCCGGATCGTGTTTGATGCAAAGTGGTCATTCCTTTAAATTTGAAAACAATGGTTGTTCGATTTATAAGAATGATATCTTCTATGTTCATACACCTATGTTGAATGGTTTATTTCTGAAGGATCTCGATAGTAATATTACACATATTCATAATGTTAATGCTAAAAAGATTAAACTTGATAATGATATATCTACATATATGTGGCACTGCCGTCTAGGTCATATTGGCGTTAAACACATGAAGAAACTCCATTATGATGGAATTTTGGAATCACTTGATTTTGAATCATTTTATACATGTGAGCCATGCCTTATGGGCAAGATGACTAGAACGCCGTTTTCCGGTTCAATGGAATGGGCGACAGATCTATTGGAAATCATACATACTGATGTGTGTGGACCAATGAGTGTGTCGGCGCGAGGTGGATATCGTTATTTTGTTACTTTCACGGATGATTTGACTAGATACGGGTATATCTATTTGATGAAACACAAGTCTGAAACTTTTGAAAAGTTCAAGGAATTTCAGAATGAAGTGGAAAATCATCGTAATAAAAAGATCAAATTTCTATGGTCTGACCGTGGAGGAGAGTATCTAAGTTACAAGTTTAGCACACACATGAAAGAGTGTGGAATAGTTTCACAACTCACGCCTGCCGGAACACCACAACATAATGGTGTGTCGGAACGTCGTAATCGTACCTTATTGGATATAGTTCGATCTATGATGTCTCTGACTGACTTGCCACTGTCATTTTGGGGTAATGCACTAGAAACAACTGCATTCACTTTAAATCGGGCACCATCTAAATCCGTTGAAATGACACCTTATGAATTATGTTTTGGAAACAAACCTAAGTTGTCATTTCTTAAAGTTTGGGGATGCGGTGTTTATGTGAAGAAACTTCAGCCGGATAAACTCGAACCCAAAGCGGAAAAATGCCTCTTCATAGGATACCCTAAGGAAATGATTGGGTATACCTTCTATCACAGATCCGAGGGCAAGGTTTTTGTTGCCAAGAATGGATCCTTTCTTGAGAAGGAGTTTCTCGCGAAAGGTGTGAGTAGTCGGAAGGTAGAACTCGAAGAGGTTATTGAACCTTCTCTTCATGGAATGGCGAGTGGCACAACACCGGAAGTTGTTTCGGAGTTGACTTCACCTGATGAAGAGAGAGAGCTAATGATAATGATCATGGAACTCCGAAAGAGGACACTACCGAACCTCGCAGGTCAAGCAGGACACGTGCAGCTCCTGAACTTTATGGCAATCCTGTTGTGAATTTCATGGTTGATGAAATGGATGACCCTGCGACATATGAAGAAGCGATGATGATCCCGGATTCCAACAAATGGCTGGAAGCCATGAAAACCGAGATGGAATCCATGTACGAGAACCAAGTTTGGAACTTGGTGGACTTACCTCATGATCGAAAGGCCGTTGAGAATAAATGGATTTTCAAAAGAAAAACTGATGCTGATGGTAATGTGACCATCTATAAGGCTCGACTTGTCACAAAGGGTTTTCGACAAATTCAAGGAGTTGACTACGATGAGACATTCTCTCCCATAGCGATACTTAAGTTGGTTAGGATTATGTTAGCAATTGCTGCATATTTCGATTATGAAATATGGCAGATGGATGTCAAAACTGCGTTCCTCAATGGTAATATTGAAGAAGAGGTGTATATGATACAACCTAAAGGTTTTGTCGATCCTAAGGATGCTAATAAGGTATGCAAACTTCAGCGATCCATCTATGGACTGAAGCAAGCATCCCGGAGTTGGAATCTCCGCTTTGATGAGGTGATCAAAGAGTTTGGATTTGTCCAAACTTATGGAGAGGCTTGTATTTACAAGAAAGTGAGTGGGAGCAATGTGGCATTTCTGATATTATATGTGGATGACATATTATTGATTGGAAATGATATAGATCTTTTAAACAGTGTTAAAAGTTATCTAAACAGCAAATTTTCGATGAAAGACCTTAGTGAAGCGTCATATATATTAGGCATTAAAATCTATAGAGATAGATCAAGACGCCTAATTGGGCTATCGCAGAGTACATACCTTGATAAGATATTAAAGAAGTTTAATATGGACGAAAGTAAGAAGGGGTTCTTACCTATGTTGCAAGGCAAGACCTTGAGTAAGACTCAAAGTCCGGCTACGGCAGAAGAAAGAGAGATGATGGATAAGATCACCTATGCCTCGGCCATAGGCTCTATTATGTATGCCATGCTATGTACAAGACCGGATGTGGCACATGCTATTAGTTTGACTAGTAGGTACCAATCTGATCCGAGTTCTAACCTTTGGATAGCGGTCAAGAACATCCACAAGTACTTGAGAAGAACTAGGGATATGTTTCTTATATACGGAGGTGAAGAAGAGCTAGTCTCTAAGTGTTATGTCGATGCTAGATTTGACACCGATCCGGATGACTCTAAGTCTCAATCCGGATACGTATTTCTCTTGAACGGAGCAGCAGTTAGTTGGAGGAGTTCCAAACAACCTGTGGTGGCTGGATCAACGACGGAGGCGGAATATGTTGTCGCTTTGCCAAGCCTTGAGAAGCGGTTTGGATGAAAGAGTTCATTATGGAACTAGGTGTGGTTCCTAGTGTGTTGGACCCAATGGTGATATATTGTGACAACAATGGAGCCATAGCCAATGCAAAGGAACCAAGGTCTCACAAGAATTCCAAGCATATTAAGTGTTGGTTTCACTCCATCCGCGAGCATGTCAAGGATGGAGATATAAAGATTTGTATAGTACACATAGACCTAAATGTAGCAGATCCGTTGACTAAAGCTCTCCCTAGGGCAAAACATGATCAACACCAGAACTCCATGGGTGTTAGATTTATCACTATGTGAACTAGATTATTGTCTCTAGTGCAAGTGGAAGACTGAAGGAAATATGCCCTGAGAGGCAATAATAAAGTTTTTATTATGTATTCCTTATATATGATAGATGTTTATTTTGCATGCTAGAATTGTATTGATCGGAAACATCAATACATGTGTGTTTAATAAACAAAAAGGGTTCCTAGTTATGCCTCTCTTATAGACTAGCTTGTTGATAAACAAGATGATCAAGGTTTCCTGATCATGGACATTGGATGTTGTTAATAACAAGGTCACACCATTGGTGGAATGATGTGATGAACATTCATCCAAAGTATAGCATTACGATCAAGTCATTATGTTTATATTGCTGTAACATCATACGAAGTAATCTTTATCCTTAGACCATGAGATCATGTTAATTGCTAACACCTGAAGAGTATCTTGATAACATCAAACGTCACACCATAACAGGGTGACTATAAAGATGGGTTCAGTACTACGAAGGTGTTATGTTGAGGCTCATGGATCAAGAGTGGAATTTTTCAATCCCGATGATGGATAGATATACTCTAGGCCCTCTCGGTGATATCACATTCAGATAGCTTGCAAGCAAGTGATGTGATCACTAGAATGTTATATCACGGGAACGAGAAAAGAGTGCATGTCGGTAACGAGATCAAACTAGGTATTTGGATACCGATGATCGAATCTCGGACATGTATTATATCAAGAGACAAAGGGATTTAGTTACAAGCGTTAAAGGTTCTCATGATCACATAAGTCATTGTTGAATATGCAGGAGTCGGTATGGATCTCTAGGTCCCGCTTCTGACTATTGATCTGAGAGGAGTCTCAATCATGTCTGCATTATTCGCGAACCGTAGGGTGACACACTTAAGAGTTACCGGACACCATTTTGGAGCACATATGTTTCATTTAAAGAATTGCAAAGCGCAGGAATTGTTTCGATAGAAACCGAAATTATTTGGTGAAATTGCAAAGTGGTTCTGCATGTGATATTGAAATATTGCAAGGGGCTATATGTGAATGTTTGTTAATTAAAGTAATTAACAAAATTCTGAATAAATTTAATAAAAGAGTTTTATTAAATGAGAGAGCATTAAACTTGGAGAATTTTAATGCATTTAAAGTAGGGACTTTAAAGGGGAATGTGAAGAGGCATTTTAATGTGGAGGGGTTACCACCACATGAATGGGGGAGGTGAGGGGTCACCCCCCATGCGCCGGCCATGGAGAGAGGGGGTACCCCCTCCTCCTATAAAAGGCCACCCTCTTCATCCTTCTTCCTCACACATCCTTGTGAAGGGTCTCTCTCCCCCTCTAGAATTATTCCCCCATGGTCTCGGATTAGCGAAATACATGTTCACTGTGGCATTTCGTCTGGAAGGAGTTGCTGCTTCCGCGTGATCGCTGGAGCGAGGAGGTGGAGGTTGTCCGGTGGCTTGAACGTGTGTGCGAATACGAATGCGCTGCTGAGTTGCGGTGCTCGGACTTCCACTCGATCTTGAGATTGGCAAGTGTACGAATACATCAACCACGAGTTCCTACTCGTTAACAAAACTCGTTGTCTTCGAGGGTAAGTTCTTGTTGGATGTATGTCCACCCGTTGCTTTGTACCTAGTAGATAGATCTTGGCGTGTAGTTCTCATCGTAGGAATTTTTTTGTTTTCTATGCTGCGGACCCAACAAAAATCACAAGCAGCAAGCACATTCTAGCTAGTGTAATGCTTTCTTCCCCTGTAAGCTACACATTGTTCTATCCGAACACTTGCAGTGACATGCGTACCATCGATTGCACCAATACAGTCATGTTACATGAACCCAAGGATGCACTGACAAATCAGAGGAACACAAGAGAAAAACGCATGCATATGATGCAATACAAAGACAATACAAATGCTCACCTTGAAATATGGCATCATCTGCCATTGTTGCGTATCTTTGCAGGTTTTTGACCCATAGGTGACTTGATCATATCTTCTCTGAGCTCACATATTGCATATAACAATCACGTGAAATAACGTGATATTGTCTCCATGCTTCTTATGAATGTGATGTGGATGACCATAAACCTCTGGTTATGGCCTACCACATGAAGGAACAATGCAAGTTGTTATTCGACTGAGGTGTGGATTCTATCTTCCAACAATCCACTCCCCCTAAATTCTCTGGCAAGTGCAAAGAAGGGGGGTCTTTTCATACGGAGCATTTGTGGAGCCTCTATAACATTGTAGTTAAAGATGTAGTTCAGTTTGTCCATCCTCTCTTGATCTCAAGTCAACATAGGAGTGTACGTCACGTGAGGAAAGGCAGCGCGTCTAACAGATGTGTTGTGCAACATCAAGATCCAGGCCTGAATCACAGCTATGAGTGCAACTACGTGATGGATAAGGTACATCCTATCGACCTAATGACGCGGTTCTACCATGAGTTCTTCATAGATCCATACTTCAGGTCTAGTTAAAAAAAGGGTGAGGGATTCATGGTGGTTTGCCGCAGGCATGGCGATGCGCATCCGGGGAGAAGGAGGGAGATGTGAGGCGACTCTCCTGGCTGTGGATCAGCTGTAAGAGTAGGAGGAAGCGGCCGGTATGGTAGATCTGCGTCTTAGCCACCACCTCAACCTCGCCTCCAGTGCTGCTATTGGTGTTGAACTAGGAGGAAGGGGATATTTTGGGAGCGGTGATGTGGAGAGGTGAGCGAGGTCAGGTAGGTGAGACCACTCTTGGCGCAAAACAGAACCAAAGAACTTCTGTTTCCCTCCTGCATGGACACGACAACCGCATGCCCGCTGGCGCCCCTTTTGCAGCACTAGGGCATGGCTCCACGAAAACGCTCAATTCGAGCGTTGTCTTTGGGCCTGCCTCTGGGCTTCTTTACAAATGGTGGTGGCCACAATGCAGACATCGTGCAAGCAACCAAATGGCCCATTTTCACACCACTTCTACCTGTTTAGAGGGTATGTAGGCCACCAAACGCACCCTAGAGGACTAAAACTCTCCATATCCTAGATGAGATTTTTTTGCTCCTCTAGACTATGGCCGCCAGAACCGATGTCCTAAATTTAAGCCCCTAAAATTGGAATTTTTCATGTCCATTCAAACAAACACGTTGTATGCATTTTAAATTGATACAATATCTGACATAGTTCATACATTCGCTTGAACTAAATAGTTGCCTGCATCGTCGCTAAACTAGAACATAGATTGTGAAGGAGTTATGCCCTAGAGGCAAATAATAAAGTGTATTATTTGATATATCTCCTATATGTTCATAATGAGTTTCATGTTGTGCTATAACTGTGTTAATGCGAAATGTTAATACACGTGTGGTATGTAAACAAACCGTGTCTCTAGTTACCTCTAGCGAACTAGTTCATTGGTCATAAGGATGGTCTAGGTTTCAATATCATGGGCATTTATGCCGATTGACAATGGGGTCATGTTATTAGTTGAATAACAAGATAGACAAACATCGGACCGTTATATCTTGAATGAGATCTAGTTACAAAGTTCACCATTGATGATAAAACACAGAGAACCTTGCAACCTGATCCTTTAACTGTGAGCTAATGCAAATCACCATTCCGGAGGAAGCTTAGATGGTTACCAAGAATCATCTCGTAACAGGGTGATCAAAAAGGTACCACTCAGGTTTTCCAAAGGTTTGTGTAGAGGAGTACATATCAAGACCAGGATTTGTCTTGTCCATGTAACTAATAGATACGTGTGGCCATCTCGGTGACTTTGCATTAATGAAGCTTGCAAGCATGTGACTTGGTCACCGAATGCAACAACTTGACAACGAGTAAACAAGTTCATTAGTAACGAGACCGAACTAAGGTATGGGGATAACGAAGATCAAGTCTCGAATGAATTAGGTATCATATGACAAAGGGAATGGGAAACTACTATCTCACGGTTCGAGCGATTGTATTCGTGAAACGCACGGGGGTCACATGGCCATCCAGGTCCCTCTGTTGATCATTGATGTGAGAGTAGTCTCGATCATGTCCGGAGTGTTTCCGAACCGAAGGATGTCACGCTTAAGGGTAGGGAAACTTAGGGTAGATGAGGTATCCTAGGAGAAATAGAGAAAGAGAAACCGGAATAGTTCCGAGTAACATCCAATGGAGATCGGAAGGGGTCCGGAAGGTGTTCCGGAGTGAAGGAATAATACAATATGTGTATTTGAATGTTAATTGGATAATTAATATTAAATATATATTTTATTTTATTATTAAAGGCATCATAATGGTAATGGGCCTCACCCGAAGGGAGGCCCAATAGGGCATGGCGCCTAGGGAGAGGGGGCCAGCCGGCCAAGGCTTGGTGGGCCACCCCAATGGGGCTCACCTAGGGCCGGCGGATGCCCCTAGGTGGCCAGCGGGTGTGGGGGTTAGTCCCACACCGCCTGTCCCTAGGGTGGTGCGCCCCCCTCCCACTATATATAGGGGTCTCCCCTCCCCCTTTGGAATCATCCCATTCCCCCTCATTCTCTCTATCATCCATTGAGGACTTCTCCGTAATATTGGATAGGACCTCGTGGGTGAGTTCTCCACCTTCACACCACCATTGTATGATCTGCGATCTGGCATCTACTTCTTTCGCTGTTCGGCTGGATCGGAGTCTGGTTCACGTCTCCAACACCGTACGTGTGATGAACTTTGGAGGCACCACACTTGGGGTGCTGCTCATCTTCATCAATATACACCTTCCTGCGTAAGGCGTGCCTCGGTCTTCAAAGGTATGAGTACCATATCTCTTCTCTATTACTTATGTCTACATAGTATAGATCTTGGTATTAGTGTTCGAGTAGATAGAATTTTTTTGTTTCTGCTACGGAACCCTTCAGTGGTATCAGAGCGGGTCTATGGGTAGACATGTCATACGGATAGAACACATAGCGATATGCGGGCATTGATTCTCTAGTTGCTACCCTCTTTTAATGTTCTTGTTCATATCGTAGCATTGTTTGATGAAGCGGCCCCCAACCGACCTCACGTGGTGATTCACGAGACTGGTCCACGACTCAAAGTGGCTTAGGGGGGTGTCTGTCTCTCTATAGTAGTTGATATGCCATCGACATTGGAGGGCCCTGAAAAGGGAAGAAGAACGACAATCATTGAATCCATGTTGTGGCTCCATGTTCGTAGGTGAGAAGGGGTTCTACTGCGAAAGCCCTAAAGCCGCGTATAACTTGCAATAGATAATATAGAAGCGTCTATTTTTATTATTGCATAGGGGCATGTATTATAACGTAGCAATGACAAGTTTATGAAACTTCCATTGAATATATTGATGATGATCAAAATGCTATATCCACGTCATAACACTTTACTTTTGAAGTATTACTTATTGTGCTGGTATATTTATATTCGACGATAGCATAATAACATAATCCCTCATAGTATTCCAGTTATCGTATTCCCCTTGTGTGTGCACCACCAAGAAAGTTCTTCGGTATGAGGCGCCCTGCGGTGAGTAGGGGTCAGACATATTTACGTTCGCATACAGTGGGTGCAAGCCATGTTGCACTACGGATACACACAAGTTAGAACTGGCGAGCCTAGCATATGCAGACCTAGCCTCGGAATACAGGAGACCAAAAGGTCGAGCATGAATCACATAGTTGATGTGATCGACATTAGAGAATGTCCACCTTTGATGCTGCACTGATGGCCGTGATGATCAGGGGAGGTGTGCAGGGGATTGGGATCATGTGATCACTAAACGAGTAGAGGGATGTTCATTTGAGTGGGACTTCTTTTATTTTATGTTTGAAAACATGATTAAAACTTGAACTCATTATTATGAACATGGTCTAAAAACTTTGCAAATCCATTGTAGATGTCTCGCCCACCCACCTTCAAACTTAGCTCTTTCCGCGAGAAGGACAAGCTGAAAACTGATGGAACCAACTTCACCGCATGGTTCCGCAATCTTAGGATCCTCCTAGTCCCCTACAAGTTGACTTATGTGATCGAGGCTGAGCTTCCAGCTAAGCCTGCAAATTCTGCCTCACAGGACGAAAAGAATGCCTGGCAGTCCAAGGCGGATGATTTCTCCCTCATCCAAAGTGGAATGCTCTATGCCATGGAGCCGGAGCTTCAAAAGCGTTTTGAGAAGATGAATGCTTTTGAGATCATTGAGGATCTCAAGGCCGTCTTTGCTCTACAGGCCCGTGCAGAGAGGTATGATGCTTCCAAGCTCTTCTTCTCTGCTAAAATGGAAGAGCACAACAGTATTAGTGAGCATGTGGTCAAAATGTCTGGCTACGTTAAGCGTTTGAACGCCCTGGATTGCAAAATCCTGGAGGCGATTGATAGGGTGTTGCACTCGTTGCCGCTAGATATAAGAGCTTTGTGTTGAACTACAACATGCAAGGGATGACTAAGACCCTTGCTGAGGTGTTCGCCATGCTCAAAATTGCTGAGGTTGAAATCAAGAAGGAGCACACGGTGTTGATGGTTAATAAGACCACCAACTTTAAGAAGCCGGGGCAAAAGGGAAAAGTCAAGGGCAAGAAGTCCAAGAAGGATGGCAAGATCGTTGCTAGTACCTCAAAGACTGCCAAGCCTGGCCCTAAGCCCGGCACTACGTGCTACTACTGCAAAGGGGATGGGCACTAGAAACACAACTGACCCAAGTACCTTGAAGACAAGCGAGCCGGCAAGATAGCCGCCAAGGACAAAGGTATATATGATATACATGTTATTGATGTATTCCTTACAAACGCCAGGAGTAACACCTGGGTATTTGATACTTGATCTGTTGCTCACATTTGTAACTCTCAGCAGGATCTGCAGAGTAGGAGGCACCTGAGGAAGGACGAGGTGACGATGCACGTCGGCAATGGTTCGAGGGTCGAAGTGATGGCCGTTAGCACCCTGCATCTCCGTCTGCCGTCAGGATTATTTTTGGTTTTGAATAAATGCAACTATGTACCCGCATTGAGTATGAACATTGTGATTGGGTCTTGCTTGTTGCAAGACCGTTATTCGTTTAAATCAGGAACAAATGGTTGTTCAATTTATATGAATGATATTTTCTATGTTCATGCCCATGTGTGTGATGGTTTATTCTTACTTGATATTGATTGTAACACACACATCCATAGTGTTGATGCTAAACATTGTAAGCATAATGATGATAATTCCATGTTTATGTGGGATTGTCGTCTTGCTCACTTGGCATAAAACGCATGAAGAAGCTTCATTCAGAAGGGCTTCTTGGATCATTGGATTTCGAATCTCTTGATACATGTGAGCCATGCTTTATGGGCAAAATGACTAGGACACCGTTCTCCGGGACAGTGGAGAGAGCTGTAGACCTACTGGGAATCATACATACGGATGTATGTGGACCAATGAGCGTCTCAACACGCAATGGTTATCGTTACTTTGTTACCTTTATTAACGACTTAAGAAGATATGGATATATCTACTTAATGAAGCACAAGTCTAAAACCTTTGAAAAGTTAAAGGAATTTCAGAAAGAAGTAGAGAATCAACTTAACAAGAGAATCAAGCATCTTCAATCGGATCGAGAAGGCGAGTATTTGAGCTATGAATTTAACATGCACTTGAAGGACTGTGGGATTATCCCATAGGTTACGCCAGCTGGAACACCACAGCGTAATGGTGTGTCAGAACGTCATAACTGAATCCTATTAGATAGTGTGCGATCCATGATGTCTTTAGCTGATTTGTCTGTGTCTTTTTGGGGATACGCGTTAGAAACCGCCGCTTTTATTTTAAACCGAGCACCATCCAAATCCGAGAGACAACCCCATATGAGATATGGCATGGAAAGAAGCCAGTATTTTCATTTCTGGATGTTTGGGGATGTGAGGTTTACGTCAAGAAACTACAGCCTGACAAACTTGAACCCAAATCGGAAAAATGTATCTTTGTAGGATATCCAAGGGAAACCATAGGGTATTCTTTCTACAACCAAGCCGAATGCAAAACGTTTGTCGCAAAAACTAGCACCTTTCTCGAGAAAGAGTTTCTTTCTAAAGGAGTTAGTGGAAGGAAAATTGAGTTGGATGAAGTTGTTGACCCTTCTCTCCAAATTCCGAGTAGCGCAACGGAAGCTGTTCTGAAACCGCTCTCCAACATGGAGGAAGAGCCCAATGATGATGGTCAAAACGACAACGTCGAGACTCCTGAGGTTCGCAGGTCTACAAGAGTTCGTGCCACTCCTGATTGATACAGTAGACTTGTAATGTCTGTCATCCAAGATGAACAGGAAGAACCTGCAAACTACAAAGAAGCTATGGATAGTGCTGACTCTGAGAAATGTCTAGAAGCCATGAAATCCGAAATAGGATCCATGCATGAGAACCAAGTTTGGACCTTGGTAGATCTTCCAGAAGGCCGCAAGACGTGGAAATTAAATGGATCTTTAAGAAAAAGACAGATGCGAATGGTAATGTGACCGTACACAAATCTCGACTTGTCGCAAAGGGGTTTCAACAAATTCAAGGAGTTGATTATGACGAGACTTACTCTCCCGTAGTGATGCTTAAGGATGTCCAGATTTTAATAGCAATTGCTGCACATTTCGACTATGAAATTTGGCATATGGATGTCAAGACCGCATTCCTCAATGGTCACATTGATGAAGAGTTGTATATGATGCAACCGGAAGGTTTTGTTGATCCTAAGGATGCTGGAAAGGTATGCAAGCTTCAAGGGTCCATTTATGGGTTGAAGGAAGCATCTCAGAGCTAGAACCAACATTTTGATCAAGAGTTTTGGATTTGTCCAAAATCAAAAAGAGTTCTGTGTTTACAAGAAAGTGAGTGGGAGCTCAGTTATTTTCTTATTAGTATATGTGGATGACATATTACTCATGGGAAACGA
Organism: Avena insularis; assembly: GCA_023614405.1. NCBI lineage: Eukaryota > Viridiplantae > Streptophyta > Magnoliopsida > Poales > Poaceae > Avena > Avena insularis. The sequence goes on from CM042692.1 coordinate 22,803,712, forward strand.
TGTGGATCTTATGAGAAGCGTGAAAGCATATTTGAGTAACCAATTTTCCATGAAGGATCTAGGTGAAGCTGCATACATATTAGGCATCAAGATCTATAGAGATAGATCAATGCGCCTAATTGCATTAAGTCAGAGTAATTACATCGAAAAGATTTTGAAGAGGTTCAAAATGGAAAATACCAAAAGGGGTTTGGTACCAATGATGAAGAATTGCAAAATGAGTATGACTCAATGTCCGGTAATGGATGATAATAGAGAAAAGATGTCTTACATCCCCTATGCCTCAGCCATAGGATCTATCATGTATGCAATGTTAAGTACACGACCTGATGTGGCATTGGCTCTTAGTTTGACGAGCCGATACCAAAGTAATCCAGGACCGGATCACTGGACAGCTGTAAAGAATATCCTAAAGTATCTAAGAAGAACAAAGGATATGTTCCTAATATATGGAGGAAGTGATGAAGCTCTAAACGTAACGGGTTACGTGGATGCGAGCTGGAACTCAGATCATGATGACTCAAAGTCTCAAACAGGATTTGTGTTCCTAGTGAATGGTGGGGCGGTAAGCTAGAAGAGTAAGAAGCAGCCGGTGGTGGCGCAATCTTCAATGGAGTCTGAATACATTGCTGCAGCTGATGCAGCAAATGAAGTTGTTTGACTAAGGAATTTCGTCATCAAACTGGGAGTTTTTCCAAATGCGCAATACCCCATGATGACCTATTGTGATAACACGGGAGCTGTTGCAAACACAAAGGAACCAAGGACTCATTCCGCAGCCAAACACATCAAGCTTAGATTTCACGTCATCCGGCAGAACATTGACAAAGGTGAAGTCAAGATTTGCAAAGTAGATACGGAACTGAATATGACAGATCCTTTGACTAAAGCTCTCCATCAAGAAAAGCACGAACAACGCCGAGATTCCATTGGTGTTAGGTTCCTGCCTATTGTAAACTAGTTTTATTTGTACTCTAGTGCAAGTGGGAGACTGAAGGAGTTATGTCCTAGAGGCAAATAATAAAGTGTATTATTTGATATATCTCCTATATGTTCATAATACGTTTCATGCTGTGCTATAACTGTGTTAATGCAAAACGTTAATACACATGTGGTATGTAAACAAACTGTGTCTCTAGTTACCTCTAGCGAACTAGTTCATTGGTCATGATGATGGTCTGAGTTTCAAGATCATGGGCATTTATGCCGATTGACAATGGGGTCATGTTATTAGTTGAATAACATGATAGACAAACATCCGACCGTTATATCTTGAATGAGATCTAGTTACAAAGTTCACCATTGATGATAAATACAGAGAACCTTGCAACCTGATCCTTTGACTGTGAGGTAATGCAAATTACCATTCCGTAGGAATCTTAGATGGTTATCAAGAATCATCTTGTAACAGGGTGATCAAAAAGGTGCCACTTAGGTTCTCCAAAGGGATGCGTAGAGGAGTACATATCAAGACCAGGATTTGTCTAGTCCATGTAACAGACAAATACATGTGGCCATCTCGGTGACTTTGCATTAATGAAACTTGCAAGCATGTGACTTGGTCACCGAATGCAACGACTTGAGAACGAGTAAACAAGTTCATTAGTAACGAGACCGAACTAAGGTATGGGGATAACGAAGATCAAGTCTCGAATGAATTAGGTATCATATGACAAAGGGAACGGGAATCTACTATCTCACGGTTCGAGCGATTGTATTTGTGAAACGCACGGGGGTCACATGGCCATCCAGGTCCCTCTGTTGATCATTGATGTGAGAGTAGTCTCGATCATGTCCGGAGTGTTTCCGAACCGAAGGATGTCACGCTTAAGGGTAGGGACACTTAGGGTAGATGAGGTATCATAGGAGAAATAGAGAAAGAGAAACCGGAATAGTTCCGAGTAACATCCAATGGAGATCGGAAGGGGTCCGGAAGGTGTTCCGGAGTGAAGGAATAATACAATATGTGTATTTGAATGTTAATTGGATAATTAATATTAAATATATATTTTAATTTATTATTAAAGGCATCATAATGCTAATGGGCCTCACCTGAAGGGAGGCCCAATAGGGCATGGCGCCTAGGGAGAGGGGGCCAGCCGACCAAGGCATGGTGGGCCACCCCAATGGGGCTCACCTAGGGCCGGCGGATGCCCCTAGGTGGCCAGCGGGTGTGGGGGTTAGTCCCACACCGCCTGTCCCTAGGGTAGTGCGCCCCCCTCCCACTATATATAGGGGTCTCCCCTCCCCCTTTGGAATCATCCCATTCCCCCTCATTCTCTCTCTCATCCATTGAGGACTTCTCCGTAATATTGGATAGGACCTCGTGGGTGAGTTCTCCACCTTCACACCACCATTGTATGATCTGCGATCTGGCATCTACTTCTTCCGCTGCTCGCCTGGATCGGAGTCTGGTTCACGTCTCCTACACCGTACGTGTGACGAACTTTGGAGGCACCACACTTGGGGTGCTGCTCGTTTTCATCAATATACACCTTCCTGCGTAAGGCGTGCCTCGGTCTTCAAAGGTATGCGTACCATATCTCTTCTCTGTTACTTATGTCTACATAGTATAGATCTTGGTATTAGTGTTCGAGTAGATAGAATTTTTTTGTTTCTGCTACGGAACCCTTCAGTGGTATCGGAGCGGGTCTATGGGTAGACATGTCATACGGATAGAACACATAGCGATATGTGGGCATTGATTTTCTAGTTGCTACCCTCTTTTAATGTTCTTGTTCATATCGCAGCATTGTTTGATGAAGCGACCCCCAACCGATCTCACGTGGTGATTCACGAGACTGGTCCACGAATCAAAGTGGCTTAGGGGGGTGTCTGTCTCTCTACAGTAGTTGATATGGCATCGACATTGGAGGGCTCTAAAAAGGGAAGAACAACGACAATCATTGAATCCATGTTGTGGCTCCACGTTCGTAGGTGAGAAGGGGTTCTACTGCGAAAGCCCTAAAGCCGCGTATAACTTGCAATAGATAATATATAAGCGTCTATTTTTATTATTGCATAGGGGCATGTATTATAACGTAGCAATGACAAGTTTATGAAACTTCCATTGCATATATTGATGATGATCAAAATGCTATATCCACATCATAACACTTTACTTTTGAAGTATTACTTATTGTGCTGGTATATTTATATTCGACGATAGCATAATAAAATAATCCCTCATAGTATTCCAGTTATCGTATTCCCCTTGTGTGTGCACCACCAAGAAAGTTCTTCGGTATGAGGCGCCCTGCGATGAGTAGGGGTCAGACATATTTACGTTCGCATACAGTGGGTGCAAGCCATGTTGCACTACGGATACACACAAGTTAGAACTGACGAGCCTAGCATATGCAGACCTAGCCTCGGAATACAGGAGACCAAAAGGTCGAGCATGAATCACATAGTTGATGTGATCGACATTAAAGAATGTCCACCTTTGATGCTGCACTGATGGCCGTGATGATCAGGGGAGGTGCAGGGGATTGGGATCATGTGATCACTAAACGAGTAGAGGGGTGTTCATTTGAGTGGGAGTTCTTTTATTTTAAGTTCGAAAACATGATTAAAACTTGAACTCATTATTATGAACATGGTCTAAACACTTTGCAAATCCATTGTAGATGTCTCGCCCACCCACCTTCAAACTTAGCTCTTTCCGTGAGAAGGACAAGTTGAAAACTGATGGAACCAACTTCACCGCATGGTTCCGCAATCTTAGGATCCTCCTAGTCCCCTACAAGTTGACTTATGTGATCGAGGCTGAGCTTCCAGCTAAGCCTGCAGATTCTGCCTCACAGGACGAAAAGAATGTCTGGCAGTCCAAGGCGGATGATTTCTCCCTCATCCAAAGTGGAATGCTCTATGCCATGGAGCCGGAGCTTCAAAAGCGTTTTGAGAAGATGAATGCTTTTGAGATCATTGAGGATCTCAAGGCCGTCTTTGCTCTACAGGCCCGTGCAGAGAGGTATGATGCTTCCAAGCTCTTCTTCTCTGCTAAAATGGAAGAGCATAACAGTATTAGTGAGCACGTGGTCAAAATGTCTGGCTACGTTAAGCGTTTGAACGCCCTGGATTGCAAAATCCTGGAGGCGATTGATAGGGTGCTGCACTCGCTGCCGCTAGCTATAAGAGCTTTGTGTTGAACTACAACATGCAAGGGATGACTAAGACCCTTGCTGAGGTGTTCGCCATGCTCAAAATTGCTGAGGTTGAGGAATTGTGTATCTTTTCGATGTACTCCTTGTACTTCCACGCTGCTGTTGCCACGCTCTAGACTGAGCCACCACAGGTCATGTACGCCTCGCTGGCGTCCTCGCCCTAGAGGTGCTCCCGAGCCTCGCGGTCCTACCGCACATAGCATGCGGCGCGGCCGCGGTGCGGCTGGTGGACCAGCTCCGACACCTCAGAGCCTAAGGGTAAGTTTAGCTCACCACAATCACTATCGTGGAGTCGCTCGACATCGTGCACCATGCTGCCTGCCACGCAAACTTGGAAGTCCCCATCCAGATCCGTCGGCCAGTATTCCGATCGGTTATCTCCACCGCCCACGTCCCCTATTCCCACTGCCGCACGTCGGGGTAATGGTCGTGTGCTGGCGGCGATGGCGGGAGGTCTGAGGGCGTCATAGATCGGTCCCTACACACACCGCCACCTCGAACAGCGCCGTGGATGGGCAGAGGAGAACGCCAGAGGGATGAATTGGCCATCTCTAGCGTGGAAAGGAGGGCGGTGGAAGGGTTGGGTGGCACCAGAGCGGAAGCTGAGTGGTGGGGCGTGTGGATCAGTAGTGTGGCGATTTTTTTACTCTGCGGCGTCATGACCAAGTATAAATAGGAGAGTGGGTGGGTTTTAAGGGGAGCTATCTATATTTACTCCACTAAAGGAATTTAGTACTTCAGTTAGGTATGGTTTCGACTGTTAGAGGACTATATTTGCTCATCTAACCGATTACTGGGATTGGTTAGAGATGGTCTAACGTGTACAATGCCAGCCTCTTGTGACATGTACAATGAGGTGATGTCAGCTTCTCTTAGAGTTGTCACGTCGGATTTTGACTTGGTTGGAGGAGAGAGGACTTTTAAGAAAGAGAATTCTATCTTTCTTTAGCTAAAACATGATCCCTTAAAAAATGAGGAAATGATATTTCTTCGTGTACTGTATATTTTCTCTTATTAACATAATTTTTTACTGACTTTAACTGATTCGCATTAATCATTAGAGATGACAATAAGAGTTGATGTCTTCTAGAACTTATTTTATTTCCTTTTTTATATGATGTGGAGTTCGAACAGAAAGTTGGTCTTTTCTACCATTGTTACACCTATCCTAAGTAGCCAAAAATAATAATTATTAATTAATGGAAATAGTGGCTTACCATAGTGGCTACCTACGCATTTTTTTTTTGAAATTAGCATATATTAATATCAGAGGATACCAATTACACCCAGCCCCTGCAATAACGTATTGCCCTAGCGGCCATATGGATTCACACAACCAAAAAATAAAGAAGAATTATAAAAAAAAAGTCCCGCTATAATTTCTCATTCATTGAAACAACAGTACTACCACCACTAAGACAGCACCATAAGTCCGTATTCTCCAAAAACAACGCCTCTAAGAAGAGAACAATACACAAACACCGTCATCGTCCGATCAAACATCTAGGTTTTCACCCTAAAGAAAGTCCACACTCTCAAACAATATATTCAACAAGGCCATTGCCAGGCACAACCAATTAAGGCCAGACCCTGGGTTTTCACCCTAAAAGATAGGACCATGCTCTTCACCTATACTGTCGCCCCCGCTTGCATACCACTGCTCCAAGTCACGAGTCACCAAGCCAATTTCTCATCACCACTCGGACTCAAACAACCATTGTCAGTCCTCAGATCTCGATCTTCATGACATTCTCCATCGGCACCATGCGACGAGAACATGCCCCATGATATTAACAGCCAACAAAGCTTCGAAGAGCTCCATCTGAACCCAAATGGACAGACTAAAAACATGTGTGCGCACGACCGAATCTCACCCGATCCAGCGATCTCTCGGCATATGCCCACTATGGAGTTCGCCGGCGGAGCCTTCCGGAACATGACACTGCAACCAGATCAATGGAGACAAATATCAAGCAGGTCTTCGTCTTGGCGTGAAATGAACCCTAGGACCACCCCCTTTATTCAAACCGAGCCAGCAACCCCCTCGCCACCAGCCGGAGGTAGAGGAGAAGACAGTCCAACATGCCACCGAAGCGGGTCGCCAGAACCCAGCATGCCGCTGCCTCCGCAGCCAGAGGTCCAGATCGGATCCGGGCTAGACCCGATACAACCGCCTCCCGCCATGGCGGCCGCACGTCAGCACCGTCGAGGAAGACCTCGCAAGATCGCCTCCAATGCTGCCACTATGACACCTTCTCCTCCCCAAGCCCTCGATCCACGCCGCCCGGAAGAGGACGGGCCTAGGCGGACACCCTAGGCCCATGGCATGATGTCGTCGCCTGCAAGCAGCTGCAGGAGCACCCGCCTAGCCGAGGTCACCGCCTCGACCATCACCGCTGACCCGCTCCGTCGGTGCCGCCCCTGCGAAGAAGACCATCGCAACCACCACCCCTAGCACCTTAGGTACTAGGGGGCTGCCGCCACCATGGCCGACGCCGGCGGCAGCGGCAGAGGGATGAGATCTAGAGGAGGGATGTCGCCGGCGGCAAGATCTGGGGACCCTCCGGCGGCGCCTGGGGTCGCCACGGGAGGGGAGGGTTACGAGAGGGGACTCTCTATGCATACATCGGGTACCTACGCATACGTATTCATTCATTAGATCATCTATTGAGCACAAAAGCTGGACCGGAGAGCACAAAATCCCAATGGATTTGCTAACGCTGTCACACCAAAGACAACATTCAGAATACGGCCATGGAGCTTGTTTTGTGGATACACAAAACCACATTCTTTTTACATACCACGACTTTTATCCACAAAGTGCTTCATAGTGTGTCAATGCTAACACACCACAAGAAACGTCCATGGAGTGTTGCCAAATAAGTCCATAGTATCGCCCATAGTAACACACTATAAAACCGCATTCTTCTTGCATACCACACCTTTTATTCACAAAGAGCTCCATAGTTTCGTCCATGCTAACACACCACACTTTTATCCACAAAGAGCTCCATAGTGCCGTCCATATTAACCAAGGTTAGAACAACAATGATGGAGAAAAAGATAGATTAGAACCATGTGGAGGAAGACATCCCACGCGGACGGCAATAACCTAATATGGTTGTCCAGCATGGCTATATGAAAAACACCCAGCACGCGATGACGACGCGATGACGGAAGGAGAGGTACCGTCAAGGGGTGTTGGACACTGCCATCCTTGCATCGCTATCAGGGATACATTGTACTCTCCAATCTGGGTTCTTGTTATTAATTATGAACATAAGCGCATGTATTATGCGCAACATGTGGGCACTTATGGGACGCATGCGCGCGCGTGGGGCAGGGGAGGGGGGATAATCTTAGCGCTCGACCCAAGTTTTCGCGTCAACACCATCTTAGATCTCCAATAGATCAGGAATCAGCCGGCTGGGATTTTATTCTCTAACGCCCGTTTAAAAGGTCATGTTGTACATGGCCTGACTAAAATTTATTTTTCGCTAAATATAAAGTATTTTTTTCCTCAAAGCGAGAAATAGAGATATGAACGAGGAATATTTAGTGTATAGGTTAAAAGTTTGTATGTGATGTAGTCTATATAGTTTTTTTTTGAAAGGGGCATATATTAATATCGCGAGATACCAATTATACTCAGCCTCTGCAACAACGCATTAATGGTATTACGGATGCACACAGCTAACAAAAGAAAAAACAATTACAGAAAAAAGAAAGTCCCGCTTTAGTGATTTATACCCTACAACAGCGACCAAACACCACCAAGGCAGCACCAGGAATCCATCCTCTCCAAAAGCGACGCCTCCAAGAAGGGAACAGTGCACCAGCGCCGTCATCGCCCTGATCATCGATCATAGGTTTTCACCCTAGAGAAAGTCTGCGCTGACAAAATAATGCCTTCAACAAGGTCATTGCCACACATAACCAATTAAGGCCAGACCTTGGATTTTCACCCTGCAGCTTGAACTCTGAAAATCTCCTATACTGTCGCCCGCACCTTCCAATGTCGCTGCTCCAAGGCCTAGAACACCAAGCCAAAACCTCACCGCAAACATGATTCACACCACCATTACCATTCTTCAGACCTTCGATTTCACGTTATTCTCCACGTCTGACTTCACCATGGGACTAATGGCATGTCCTTGATGGCAACAATATGTAAAGCTTCACATCACTCCCTCTGAAACCAAACGGTCAGATAAAAATATGGTTGCGTGCGACCGAGATCCATCCAATCTGGCGAGCTATGGCATGTCGTCCATTGGAGTTCACCAGCGAAATCTTCCGGAACACAACACTCCGACCAGATCGATGAAGTCATGGAGCAGGTAGATCTTCGTCCTGGCGTGAGAGGGATCCAAGGACCAACCCCCTTTATTCAAAGCCAGACTGGAAGCCCCCACACCGCCGGTCTTCACCGGCCACCAAGCCCCACCGGAAAACAGCAGATCCATGGTGACCCAGGCCGCCATGACCACTAGCTCGACGAAGAGACAACACCGCAAGTGGAGACTAGATAAGCGAGCACCGACCCGCAGCCCACCGTCACAGATCGGACCAGATGGGCCGCTAGACCGCCGCGCCGCCAACCGGATCTGAGAAGACAAGACATTTAGTACTCCCTCCAACCCAAATTGGTTGATTTAGATTTGTCTAGATTCGATTTATCTAGACATGATTTAATATTAGATACTATCTTGACAAATTTGAGTCAACTAATTTGGATCGGAGGGAGTACTCCAATCACAATGTTTACAAGAAAATGGCATAGAATCTGCCCAGACAAACGTGACATCCATTTTCTAGAGGTAAAAAAATACTTAACAAGATCATGTGCTTCGAAATTTGAAGCTCTATGAACAAACGTGCTCTCCTAGAGGATGCACTCCTAGCCGGCATTTGTTTTATTACAGAACCGTTGTTCCCCATAGAACCTTCTAAAATGTTAGCAGCCACTGTCTTGCAATCAGAAGCTACATCATGAAGATCCTCCTAGTGCAAGAGCTTCTCTGTAGTCTAGAGTTTCCAACGTCGCTGATTGGGAAATGCCTTCAATCACCATAGCTGAAGCTCCCAAGTATGTAATCATGTTGTCTCGACAAATTGCACCATAAACTCCTTTATTTCTAGCTATGGCTACAACATCATCAACATTGATCTAGGCCATACCCGTAGGACAGGGTATCCAAGCTGCACGACCTCCACTAGTTCCTGCCGCCCTGGGTGTCGCTGGTTTGGACAAAGCTGTACGACCTCCACTAGTTCCACTCCTTTACCAAGAGCCATCTGGACGTAACATTTCTCGCAAGCTGGACTCAAAACAGCTATTTGGGACATGCCGAGTGAGGTATTTCCAGGGCCTGACGGATTTACAACATGTTTCTTCAAGCCTCGCTGGGTTATTGTCAAGGATGATCTATAGTGGATTGATAGCAGGAGTAGGATCCAGCCACCGCAGTTGGATCTGAATCTTCGTAAACCTGTGCACTCCCCGTCCTAGACATCCTTACGTCTCACACCCTCTTTTTTTCCACGCCTTGAGAATCGCTCATGGCGTATTTGTCATCAATACGGCAGATATCTCCAGGTCCTGACGGTTTTACAACATGTTTCTTCAAGTTTTGCTATTGCATCCATTAACCAAGTTTAGGGTCTTGGAACAAGCATTTAGGTGTTTCTTGACACTGCACACATTGTTCTCCTTCCAAAGAAAAAGGGTTTTAATACAGCAAGCGAGTTCTGTCCTATCAATCTTATGCACAATGTCTCTAATATCCTTTGCAAGCTACTAGTTATCACACTAGCTCCTAAACTTGACAAACTAGTGTCCAGTAACCAAAGTGCACTCATTAAAGGAAGGTATATTCACTGAACATACGAGCCAGATCATCCATGAGACAAACTATATGACATAATGTGGACTCTCTCGAGTAATTGTCTATCCAAATGTTGGTTGGTTTGCCATCTCCAATTCTCCTAACTAAGCCTCGGGATAGCATGTCTCTTCCCTTCGTTATAGATCGCTGATGGCTCCCAAGTGCAGGAGATCAATCGTAGTACTTTTCAATATAGAAAGGTTGTCGAATCCACGAGAAGCTGAAGGTATTGGTTAGTAAATTTGACAAGTCAAACAATAAATAAATGTAGCAGCTTTGGTGTTTTAGGATTTATAGTGTGCAAGAATTTAAAGTGCTGAAAGTAAATAGCAACAAGTAAATGCTCTCAATGAGAGAAAGCCCATCTCTATGCAGCAACATGACAAGCTCAAGTATGTGTGTGTTCTTATATGTGACAAGTGTTCCCGATGGCGGCATGGATATACTTACATATAGATTTCTATATAATATGGTGAATATCTTGTCAAGTTTGATTCCCTTAGAGCGGAGCCTAAATTACGTGCAACCATAGATATGAGCAAATACACCCCTTATGATGGGTCCTAGAGCCACTTTCATGTGCAAACCTAGGAATCATTAAGACATAAATGTCCCACCATAGCAATTAGTTCATTGGTCCCTAACATAAGTCCCTCCAATGCAATTCAAAGAATTTGAAAACGGTTTATGTCATTCTGTCCTTCCAACCCTCATCATTGCATCAAAGTGTGCCCCTATGAGCCCATATAGGTGAAGTAATATGCAGTCGACGCATAAAACCATCATAGAACCACATAAAAGATAAAAACTTGACCAAATACTCATTGCATACTACTCCCTCTGTTCAGAAATATAAGACATTTTAGCTTTGTGAAACGAATGTATCTAGATGGTTTTAGTGTATAGGTTCGCTTCGAATCTATACACAAAAGTTATCTAGATACATTTGTTTCATAAAAATAAAATGTCTTATATTTCTAGATGGAGGGAGTATATGGAAATCATAGCCAATTCATCCTATGCCCTCGGGAACATGGGGATCTACTCACAAGTGACAAATATGGTAATGATCAGAGGCATATAGATTACAACACAATCTGAAAATATAATATCACCACCCAATAAAGACAAGTTGCCAATCACAATCATGCAAATATCCCTTAAAACAATATCAGTGGTTCAATCAATCACAAATTATGAGGGGAATAAGGTGGCTCTCGAAGATGGAGATGTTGATGGATAGGCCTGCCCCTACACCAAGGAGGAGTGGTGATAACGATGGCGTCGATTTCCCCCTCACTGGAGGCTCTGGTGTAGCAGGATCTGCCCTCTCTTAGAGTAAGAGAGGACTATCTCCCCCGCCTCTGTAAATCTTGAGAAAATGTGGCGTAGGTTTTTTTGGTCGAGATGAAGGTCTGTGTAATAGGAGGGGCGAGACGATGCTCGAGTGCCAAACGGTCCACCAGTGCTATTTTGGGCCTCATGGATCCCCTCTATTGCTTATTTGGCCTAGTATCCTTCTCCCGGTGGAAAACACACCAGGTATTTTTCCTCATATTTTTGGACGTCCAGAAAGTCCCTAAAACAGCAAAATACGAAAAGGGAGGTTTTTTGCCTCTCAAAAATTAAATACCAATAAAGGGGACTTTGTAAGAAAGTCCTATAAATCATCTAAAACATGCATAGACAATGATGGATCATGGCAAATATCATTCTAAACATATCATATAAGTCACTATTTTGATGATGCAAAATGCGCGTATCAACTCCCCCAAGCTTAAACCTTTGCTCGTTCTCGAGCAAATAAGAGAATAGATCATATCATGTATAAATGAGCTTATGGTTGATAAAAAAAATACAAGCATTGTATCATCAACTTATGCATATTCACTTATCTTAAAATATTTCTGAACTAATAATCATACAAATGAGGGCTATATACATAGAAATTCTAGCAACTACCCCTTGCTTTTGAACAAAACTAACCATTGTATGTTGGACAATTGAACTAGTCTCAAGTTTTTCCTTTTCGCTTTACCAAAATAAACTTGCATGGCTTTTTGCCTTTCTATTTTTATTCTTCCCCTTGCCTTTGAAATGAAGATAGACTTTCATAGACCAACTAGTTAAAAGAAGAGAACTTAACAACAAGATAGACATCAAGTTTGACTTTTGTCAAACACTTTCACCACTTTTTAGATGGCATTAGTTAATAGTCTTGCCTCCTAGTAACCAATATAAACCTTATTCATGGATCTTTCAATCATGACATATGCCCTACTCCACCTTTTCCTTTCACTTTCCATGGCTTAACCGAATCCTCGGGTGCCTACCTTTCATTCAACTTTTCTATAGAGCATATGTATTGAAATATCCATTACCATCAGTTTACTCAGCGATTACTAAGTTAGAAAAAGAGTATCTCATGTCCCCTTGTCATCATCCCTTCCTAACTACTTGTTCTATAGAACCATATCTTTACTACAAATTCAAGGCACCAGTTTTACTTATAAATTCATGAGCATCATTTGCTTGGATCTTTCCTATGTCGTACTTTTTTTATTTGAGAAGTTGTTATGACTGGTTTAGCATATAACCGGAGAAGGCCCAATGGGCAGGCTTAGTTAGGGGCTTAGCCCAATTATCATATTTCTATTATATATATGAGTTGTAATCGAACATCAAAGGCAAGCAATAAACATAATATTTGTTGCCGACTCCTCAAGGAGTCGGACTCCCATCCCTAGACGCCGCCTCTCCTCTGCACCACCACCTCGCCAAGCTCGCACGACGGTGCTGACTCACCGGCGCCCTCGCCTCCACTCGCATGCAACTCCCTCCTTCCCCTACAACCTCCGCCCTAGACCTGGTAGAGTAGTCGATCCTACTAATTTGGTATCAGATTGCTCTTGTTCGATCATGTCGTCTTCACCGCCCTCCACCACCGTCGCCCCGTGCCTGGGACCTCCGCGCCGCCGTTGACGACCACCTCCAGGGCGCTCGCGCCGATGCTTCCCGGGCCACCCTTCCCCACCACGACATCCGCCTCTGCACCGTCTTCCGTCGTCTACACCCCCGAGCAGATGAGCGGGGTCCTCAACGACCTCGTCGCCGTCGTCCAAGGGATCCGGCTGTTCCTGATCGGGTCCCAGGGACCACCTACACCGCCGCAGCCGGCCGCCGTCACTGGTCCACCATGGATCCCGGCGTTCCCGTTCGTGCCGCAGCAGCCTCAACCTCCCATGCCCCTGCCGTGGATGCAGTGGTAGCTGCTGATCACCATCGGCCCAGGCCCCGCTGCCTCGAGCGGTGTCCCGATCCAACATGTCCGCTTCCCCCGTCACCGTCACCACTTCCAGCGTGGCTCGTCGAGTCGTCGCCTCCACCGGTCTATACGATGGCCGGGGACCAGCAGCAGCCTCCCTACTCGGACGCCACATCCTCAGGGTTCGCAGCGTCCCCCGCGGCCCGCGCTGAGCCGTACGTCCCTGGCGGTGCTGCCCCGACACCCTCACGCTACGCCAAGCTCGACTTCGCCACCTATGATGGCTCAGAGGACCACCTCAACTGGCTTAACCAGTGCAAGCAGTTCTTCCGTGGGCAGCGTACCCTCACGTCGGACCGCACTTGGCTCGCCTCCTATCACCTCCAGGGCACCGCCCAAACATGGTATTACTCCCTCGAGCAGGACGAGGGCGGCATGCCCCCATGGGACCGCTTTCGCGAGCTATGCCTCCTACGCTTCAGCCACCGGTCCACGGCAGCTGCTTGGCGGAACTTGGGCGGTTGCCGTTCACCACCACGGTGCAAGACTTCGCCGACCGCTTCCAGGCCCTCGCTTGCCATGCTCCTAGGGTGACGGGACAGCAGCGAACCGAGCTCTTCGTCGGCGGGCTACCGGATCACATCCGGGTGGACATGGAACTCCAGGCCCCCCAAGACCTCCAGACGATGATGCACTACGCGCCTTACGAAGCCACGGAGGTGCAGCGGGCCGCCCAATCGATACATTGCAAATGTATCTATAATTTTTGATGTTCCATGCTTGGTTTTATCCACTTTCTTGTGTTTTGTCCACACTTTGGAGTACTTTTCATATGATTTCTTGGACTAACCTATTAACAAGAGCCACAAGGTGCCTGTTTCTGCTGTTTTTGGTTCCAGGAAAGTCAGAAAATGAATATTCTCGGAATTGGACGGGACAAAAGCCAAAGTGCCTATTTTTCCGGAAGACTCACAGAGCCAGAATACGAGACGGAGAGGGGCTAGGGCTTGACCAGACCACCCCCAGGCGCAGGCTGGGCCTGGTCGCGCCAGGGCATGGTCTGGCCGCCCCAGGCACCCCCTCGGTTTCCCTCTTCGCCTATAAGAAGCCTTCTGACCTAAAAACTCCGGGGGGTTTTTCGTTTTTCCAGAAGGAGTTCTGCTCCGCCGCCACCACCAGATTCAATGAAACAGCACCAGAAACTCCGTTCTGGCACCCTACCGGGACGGGGAATTGGAGGAGATCATCGCCATCATCATCACCATCGCTTCTCCATCGACCATCCATGTTTCCCCCATCTATGAGTGAGTAATCCCCCGCTGTAGGCTATGGGGATGGTAGGGATTGGATGAGATCGTTCATGTAATGGCATCAGATTGTTAGGGCATGGTGCCTAGTATCTTTTATTAGTGCTTTATGACTTTGTTGCGACTTGTTATGCTTAATACTTGTCACTAGGTCCCGAGTGCCATGATTTCAGATCTGAACATGTTATTGATTCATTATGATAGTATTGTTTATGGTCTTATCTGCAAGTTGTATACACACATTATTGTCCAGAACCAATGGCCCCGAAGTGACAGAAATCAGGATAACCGGAGGGAATGGCTTTGATGTGAGGATCATATGTGTTCAAGGAGTGTTAATGCTTTGCTCCGGTGCTCTATTAAAAGGAGCACCTTAATTTCCAGTAGTTCCCTTGATGCCCCGCTGCAAACGGGCTAGCAGGACAAAAGATGTTGTGCAAGTTCTCATTGCGAGCACGTATGACTATATATGGAACACATGCCTAGGATTGTCTAGTACTTGGATGCTTTATCTTATTTATCTGCAATTGCCCTATGTTCTGATTGCAATGTGAATTGTCTTGTCCATGCAACGCCCATCCATCCATCCCTATGCCTACCTTTTCGAATCCTACTTATCGCTATTGTTATCGCTGTCTTTACTTTATCTTCTTTGCTACTTTGCTATTCCTACTACAAAACTGTTGCTACTGATAAACTGCTGTGAGCAAGATTGTTTCCAGGTGCAGCTGAATTGACAACTCAGTTGTTAAGGCATACAAATATTCTTTGGCTCCCCTTGTGTCGAACCAATAAATTGGGTTTCACTTCCCTCGAAAATACTGCGATACACCCCCTATACTTGTGGGTCATCACCTACCTTCGGTGACTGCGGCAGCCGGTCGACCGAACCCGACTGCCCCGGCGCACCCTGCCCCAGCGGCCGTGCGTACCTTCCGACGGCTTACTCCAGCCGAGCAGGTCGAACGCCGTCGTCTCGGACTCTGCTTGAACTGCGACGAGCCCTACGCCCTCGGTCATGTCTGCCCACGCCTCTTCTACTTGGAGACGGTCGACGACACCAAGGCGGACACGCCACCCGAGGAGCCCGGCGCGCTGCCTCCACCGGCACCGGCCGAGCCCATATCCGCTACCGATCCTGCCAAGGCATTTGTGGTCTCTCTCCATGCGCTGGCCGGCATACGCCATGAGCGCACGGTGCTCCTGCCGGTGCTGATACACGGCGAACGCATGGTGGCACTGCTGGACATGGGCTCCACTCATAATTTCCTGCCCGCCGCCACCATGTGTTGTCTCGCCCTCTAGCCAACGGGCGGCGATAATCTCCGCGTGACCGTGGCCAACGGCGACCGCCTTCGCTGCCATGGGTTGGCGCAACACGTGCCCCTCACCATCGGTGACGAGCACTTCACCATCACGTGCGCCGGCATCGACTTGGGCTGCTTCGACTTCACCCTCGGCGTGGACTTCCTGTGGACCCTCGGCCCCATCCTGTGGGACTTCGACACCCTCACGATAACCTTCTCATGCCGGGGCCGCCGCGTCCGGTGGGAGGGCCTTGGGGGAGCCGCCCGGCACCCCCTGCTGACCCAGCTCCTGGAGCAGCACCGCGACCTCTTTGACGAGCCGCAAGGGCTGCCGCCCGTTCGGGAGTACGACCACCACATCCACCGTCCGCCGGGTACGACTCCGGTAGTGGTGCGGCCTTACTACTAACCCCAGTTGCAGAAGGACGAGCTAGAGCGGTAGTGCACGCTAATGCTCGCTGCAGGCATCATCCGGAGCTCTACATCGCCATTCTCTGCGCCGGTGCTTCTCGTCTGCAAGTCGGACGACACGTGGCGCTTCTACATCGACTACCGCACCCTTAACGCCCTGATGCTTAAGGATATGTCCCTGATCCCGGTGGTCGACGAGCTCTTCGACAAGCTCCATGGGGCGCGCTTCTTCACCAAGTTCGACCTCCGGTCGGGCTACCATCAGGTGCGCATGCACCCGAACGACATCACCAAGACGGTGTTCCGGACCCATCATGGCCACTTCGAGTTCGTGGTGATGCCGTTCGGCCTCACCAACGCGCCCGTGACTTTTCAGGCCCTGATGAACGACGTCCTCTGCCCATACTTACGCCGGTTTGTGCTTGTTTTCTTTGATGATATACTTATCTACAACACTTTGATGCGCTCGACGATCGACGTAGAGCTCGTTGGGAGCCCCAAGAGGAAGGTATGACGAGCACATCAACAAGTTTCCCTCAGTTATGAAACCAAGGTTTAATCGAACCAGTAGGAGCAAGGAAACACCCCAAAGGTGTTACTAGCTGAGCTTTGGCAGGGTGCACTACCGGTGCTAGTAGCAATGTGGAGACCTGCACAACACAACCACAAAACTTTGTCCCCAACTTGCGATGAGGTTGTCAATCTCAACGTGTTTTGCGGAAAACAAAGGATTAAACGTATCGAATGGAAAGAAGTAAAAGTTTGCAGAAAGTAAACACAAAGCAGTGAACAATTGTAGATTGTATGTAAAGAAGAAGGACCGGGATCCATAGTTCACTAGAGCTAGCTCTCCTTAGATAGATAACATGATGGGTGAACAAATTACAGCGGAGAAATTGACAAACACCGAGAAAGCAATACATGCATATACTAATCATCTTGACTCCTTTGAGACTTGATTGTGCAATACAACATAATACATAGACCACCATCCAACTGCAGCTATGACTAATAATCCACCTTCAGGTTATCATCTGAACCCCCTCTAGTATTAAGTTACAAGCAACAGATTATTGCTTTACGAACTGCGTGTAAGGAAAACAATACAATTGTTCTATGAACAAAGGATCGTTGTTTTCTCCCTAGTAGCAACAGCACATCTAGTACCTTAGAGATTTCTGTCACTTCCCCAGATTACCAGAGGCATGAACCCACTATCGAGCATAAATACTAACTCTTGGAGTTGCTAGCATCTACTTGGCCAAGATAGCTACTAACAACGGAAAGCATGCAAGATCTCAAATAACAAAGACATGATAGAATCAATAATCAATCTGAAATAGCATCTCAATATCCATCGGATCCCCGCAAACACAACATGTATGAATTACAAATAGATGATCTTGATCATGAACGGAGCTCACAAGATCTAAACATGAAAGCACAAAGGAGGAGAAACCAGCCATCTAGCTACTACATGGATCCGTAGTCCAAGGATGAACTACTCACGCATCACACCGGAGGCTTGCATGGTGATGAACAAGGCCTCCAGGGTGAATTCCCGTCTCCGGCAGGGTGCCGGGAAGAGCTTCAGATACCTCCCGATCTAGGGATGGGGATGACGGCGGCTCTGAGACTCTTCGTGGATTTTGATCGGTACTTAGGGTTTCCGTCCGAGGGCAACTTATAGGCGGAAGGAGGTAGGGGTGCTGGGTCGGCGGACCACCTGGCGTGGGCCAGGTGGTGTGGCCGCCCCAGCCCTTCCCGCCTCGTATTTCGCACTTGATCCCTTCGGAAAAATAGGCACTTTGGCTTTTGTCCCGTCCAATTCGAGAATATTCATTTTCGACTTTCCGAACCAAAAACAGCAGAAAAACAGGCAATGGTAATCGTGGCTCTTGTTAATAGGTTAGTCCAAGAAATCATAATAAAAGTACTCCAAAGTTGGAACAAAACACAAGAAAGTGGATAAAACCAAGCATGGAACATCAAAATATATAGATACATTTGCAATGTATCAACATCCCCAAGCTTAACTCTCGCCCCTAGGTAAGTTATAAAAAGAATATTTTTTGAGGTGACATGCACCATCAAAGACTTGATCAAAGTATTTGCAAAACATTCAAGGCTGGGATCAAAGTACTTCAATCATAACATGAAAGACAAAGTTCTAGCAATAAGCAAAGAGACTATGATGCAACATGAAAAGGCACAAACAAAAGATTCATGAATAACATGCTTTGCAAGACGTTTGTTTGTTTCACATAAAGAAAACATAGCATAAAAGTATTCAGCTTGTCCCTCAATAGAGTAGCAAATATAAATGCATGGGACACCTTCAAAGTTCATAAGAGTGACTAGATACAATAGTTTCAAACAAGCAATAACAAGTTATGCATCAATCAACTAGTCTTGGGACAATGCACATAGAACTAAGAATGGCCACTATGCTCTCAAAGTAGTGCATAAAGATAGAAGGTGGAGACTCAATATAATGGTGGAAGAAAGGCCTTTGTAAAAGGAAGTAGGGATTCAAGTCTCATAAAGAGCTTCCAAAAATTATGGTACTTGTAGCTTTCAGCTCTCATTGCCCCTATCATAGGCATCTTGAAGGTGATTAAGGTTAAAGTGACACAACTAAGAGGATATGCTTGACAAGTTATAAACCAAAATCTCATGTCCCTTACTTACGAAGACCAATCCTCATGCTACTCAACTTTAGTCACGAGTAAGCTCTTGTCATTGTAAGTATATGTGTATCATTAAGAACCGCCAACGGGGTACCCCTTGCACATGATACGGGAGCTTTCCCATAATCAAAATGACAAGGCAAGCATACAATGAGCATCTCAGCGATCTTTCTATTTGCTATCTGCATAGGTTTTTATTGAGGATGCTTCATAGAGTGCTCATTACGGTGATGCTGCAAGTTTCCACCATGATTAGGCATGGCTTAGGCTAGCGGCCCAGGTGTTTCTCTAACACACATACAAACTCCATTATCATACAAGTTCCACATTTATTTCACACCGCCGGGATCCGTAAGCAAAAGAACATGATATCAACGGGGTACAAAGTACAAGTGCAATGTTGAAAGCGTTCCCCATGGTACATGGTTCTGCTAATTTCAACTTATAAAGTGCAAGCATATACGCAACAAAGAAGGACCCAATGGTTCAAGTTTATTAGAGGCAAAAAAGTAAAGTGTGCCATCAAGTTCGTGAGAGCTTTAATCACTACTTTTCTCATAACAAGTGAAAGGTAGACAAAAGCATGAATATACTTGGAATAACATAAGCTAGTAGGTAGGTATGGTGGACTCTTTGGAATAACTTGGTTTAGGGAGTTGGAATCATGAGTGGAACTCATACTTTGTGGTGGAGGCTATCAAAAGACTGGGAGCGACAAACTATGAGAGCAATAATGGCCATAATCATGCAGAGCGACAAAACATCTTTGATCAAAGCATAAAGTGATACTACAAGTTGAAAACTAAAGGATCATAAAGGCTATGGTGACTTGTGACAGTCATAACATGGTGTGAGCATGTGCCAAGTCAACCCAAATAAAGTATCAAAGGAGAATACCATTATACTATGCTTTAATATGCTAAAACAACGCATGATTCATCCAAGGCACATTAAGCAATCTCAATTGTTTATAACAAGTCATGCTACAGAAAAGAATACTAAGCATAAAGCCAAAACAATATCAAGCATGGCATGACAAAGCACATGCCACAGTCAAAACCGAGCTCTTTTTACCACATAAGTATGAACTTTCCTACTCTTTTCCAAACCAAACCAAACTATTTGCAAACCAAAGTATGAAAGAGGGGGTCCAACCAACTTATTCAGAAAACTAAGCAAACCAAGCAAACTAAAACCCAAAACAAAAACGAAAAAGAAGACACTCCAAGAAAAACACAACTGTGCATGAAACAATAAAAATGAAGCGTTTGGAAGAAACCTAGAATTTTTATTGATGAAGAAGGGGATGCCTTGGGCATCCCCAAACTTTGATGCTTGTACTTCTTGGATATTTCTTGGGGTGACGCACGTGGCATCCCCAAGCTTGAGCTTTAGTCCATCCTTCATCTCATTACTCATTCCTTCCATACACCTTAAAATTTTCCTTCATACAAAACTTCACCAAGTCTCATTAGCAACATTAGTGCACTTAAGATAAACAAGTCTCAAGGTTCAGTTCTAACACCAAATAAACTTCCATTAGAACACTATCTACTGTAGCACTTACCTCAAAAAGCTCAATTCCCCAAAAGAACTCAAGAAGGAACCAAGAAGAAGCAAATGCAGAAAATGGCAGAAATCTGTCAAAACAGACCAGCAGGTAAAGATGAATTTTTTTGAAGACCTTCTCTTGCTCAAATCAAAAAGTGTTGAACTAACGAAAGTTAGATAACAACCTGGGGCAGAAGCACGAAAAACTACATCTCAATCCGATGTACAGAACTCTCTCAGGAACTTTTACGGTGAAGCACAGAAATCTGTTTCGGGACAACAACTTTCCCAATCATTACTTCTCTCTCATTAGAGGTTACTCTTGGCACAAAAAGCAAATAA
Source organism: Avena insularis (assembly GCA_023614405.1). Classification (NCBI taxonomy): domain Eukaryota; kingdom Viridiplantae; phylum Streptophyta; class Magnoliopsida; order Poales; family Poaceae; genus Avena; species Avena insularis. The sequence continues at coordinate 22,824,639 of CM042692.1, forward strand.
AAAGGATAAGGAGGGGTTATTACAGAGGTAATAACTTCCAAGACTCAACTAAAACTCTTGGGTTATCTCCCAACAAGTACTTTTCTTTAATGCCTTTAAGTTAGGCATAAGAAGCAAAGAAAGAATCAAGTGTTCTCAAATGAAGAAACATTAAGATCAATACCAGAAATATTTTCAACAAGGCAAGTTATATCATCCAAGTAAGTTCTAGAGGATCCTTTCTCAACGCTCTTAGGTTCACTATTCTCATCAAAAGGGTTTGCATGAACAATCCAATCAACATTCTTTTCTATGGCATCATGTATTGCTACTAGTTTGAAGGGTATTGGTATCTTAGGTTCCTCCCCATTAGGTTCGGTTTTGTTCATCTTTTCTCGTATACCAACCACATCTACACTTGAGCCTAGCATATTGAAACGTCCAAAAACTTTTCTAGCTTCTTTGGCAACATCATAGAACTCCTTAAACAAAGTTTCTAGAATAAAATCCCTCTTTTCAGGGTCTTCAATTTCTTTAAGCTTAAGAAACATTACTTGCATTAAGGGGTTGAGGTCAACAAACCTAGCTTATAACATGTGAATTAAAGAAGCTGCAGCAATCTCAAAATTTGAAGCAAGTTCTACAAGGGATCTATCCTCAGTATCTTCATGTTTGCTAACATGATTAAAGAATTCTTCAATATTATCTTTCCCAATTATAGAACCACTACCAATTGAAAGGTCTTTCAAGGTGAAAGTAGGGGTTAACATGGTGAGCTAAGGAAGAGGTGACAACTAAAGGATACTTAATTTTTTTTGTGTTTTTGCTAAAGAAAGCAAACTAGCAAAACTATTTTTTTTTTGTTTTTGAAAAGAAAGAAACTTAGTAAAACTAATTTTTTTTGTGTTTTTTGAAGAACAAAACAAGCAAACAAAGAAAAAAGAAACTAAGCAAAACAAAAACAACAAAGTAAAGAGATTGGTTATGAGGGACTCCCCTTGTGAAGATGTCCTTGACTCCCTGGCAACGGCGCCAAAAAATAGCTTGATGCGCTCGACGATCGACGTAGAGCTCGTTGGGAACCCCAAGAGGAAGGGATGATGAGAACAATAGCAAGTTTCCCTCAGTTATGAAACCAAGGTTTAATCGAACCAGCAGGAGCAAGGAAACACCCCAAAGGTGTTACTAGCTGAGCTTTGGCAGGGCACACTACCGGTGCTAGTAGCAACGTGGAGACCTGCACAACACAACCACAGAACTTTGTCCCCAACTTGCGATGAGGTTGTCAATCTCACTGTGTTTTGCAGAAAACAAAGGATTAAACGTATCGAATGGAAAGAAGTAAAAGTTTGCAGAAAGTAAACACAAAGCAGTAAAGAGTTGTAGATTGTATGTAAAGAAGAAGGACCGGGATCCATAGTTCACTAGAGGTGGCTCTCCTTAGATAGATAACATGCTGGGTGAACAAATTACAGCGGGGCAATTGACAAACACCGAGAAAGCAATACATGCATATACTAATCATCTTGACTCCTTTGAGACTTGATTGTGTAATACAACATAATACATAGACCGCCATCCAACTGCATCTATGACTAATAATCCACCTTCAGGTTATCATCTGAACCCCCTTTAATATTAAGTTGCAAGCAACAGATTATTGCTTTATGAACTGCGTGTAAGGAAAACAATACAATTGTTCTATGAACAAAGGATCGTTGTTTTCTCCCTAGTAGCAACAACACATCTAGTACCTTAGAGATTTCTATCACTTCCCCAGATTACCAGAGGCATGAACCCACTATCGAGCATAAATACTAACTCTTGGAGTTGCTAGCATCTACTTAGCCAAGATAGCTACTAACAACGGAAATCATGCAAGATCTCAAATAACAAAGACATGATAGAATCAATAATCAATCTGAAATAGCATCTCAATATCCATCGGATCCCCGCAAACACAACATGTATGAATAACAAATAGATGATCTTGATCATGAACGGAGCTCACAAGATCTAAACATGAAAGCACAAAGGAGGAGAAACCAGCCATCTAGCTACTACATGGATCCGTAGTCCAAGGATGAACTACTCACGCATCACACCGGAGGCTTGCATGGTGATGAAGAAGGCCTCTAGGGTGAATTCCCCTCTCCAGCAGGGTGCTGGGAAGAGCTTCAGATCCCTCCCGATCTAGGGATGGAGATGACTCTTTCGTGGATTTTTGATCGGGTACTTAGGGTTTCCGTCCCGAGGGCGACTTATAGGTGGAAGGAGGGGCCGAGGGGGTGCTGGGGTCGGCCAGACCACCCCTGGCGCGGTCCAGGCCTGGTCGCGCGGCTAGGTGGTGTGGCCGGCCCCTAGCCCTTCTCCATCTCGTATTCTGGCACTTGAGCCCTTCCGGAAAAATAGGCACTTCAGCTTTTGTCCCGTCCAATTCCGAGAATATTCATTTTCTGACTTTCCTAGAACCAAAAACAGCAGAAAACATGCAACTGGCACTATGGCTCTTGTTAATAGGTTAGTCCAATAAATCATAATAAAAGTACTCCAAAGTTGGAACAAAACACAAGAAAGTGGATAAAACCAAGCATGGAACATCAAAAATTATAGATACATTTGCAATGTATCACACTTCATGGGTGGAGCACCTTCAACACATCACCATCGTCCTCAACAAGCTTCGAGCGTATCGTCTTCACCTTAACACTCGAAGTGCTTGTTCGGGACGGGATCGGTCGCCTACCTCGGCCATGTCATCTCCGCCGACGGGGTGGCTATGGACGCCGACAAGCTGGCGGCCGTCGCAGCTTGGCCGACGCCGCACTCGCCACATGCCCTCCAGGGTTTCTTGGGCCTCGCCAGCTACTAACGGAAGTTTATCCGGGACTTCAGCCTCATCGCGTCGCCACTCACGCGCCTGCTGCGTCGCGATGCCTTCGCTTGGGATGATGAGGCCACCGCGGCGTTCGAGGCCCTGAAGGGGGTCCTCACGACGGGCCCCGTTCTCCAGATGCCAGACTTCGACCGACCGTTCATCGTTGACTGCGATGCCTCCGGTGCGGGGTTTGATGTCGTCCTTCACCAGGGCGATGGTCCCCTCGCCTACTTCAGCAGGCCCTTTGTCGCCCGTCACCTCAAGCTAGCGGCATATGAGCAGGAGCTCATCGGTCTGGTGCAGGCTGTGCACCATTGGCGGCCCTACCTCTAGGGTCGCTCATTCCGGGTTCGGACGGACCACTACAGCCTCAAGTTCCTCTTGGACCAGCGGCTGTCGACGGTGCCGCAACATCAGTGGATCAGCGAGCTCTTCAGCTTTGACATCATGGTAGAGTATCATCCCGGGCGCCTCAACACCGTGGCCGACGCCTTGTCTCGCCGTGACACCGACCTCGCCGACGCCGATGGAGACACCGAGGGGGAAATGATCTGCATCCGCTCGGGCCCCACTTTTGCCCTCTTCGCCCATATTCGTCGGGCCACCACGGCCGCACCGGACGCTTAGTTCCTATGACAGCAGCTGGAGGCGGGCGAGTTGGACGAGCCATGGTGCCTGGTGGATGGCTTGCTCCTGCATGGGCGCCGTATCTTCGTGCCCGACCACGACGACCGCCGTCATCAGGTGTTGCTGATGGCTCACTCAGCCGGCCATGAGGGTGTCCAGAAGACTCTCCATCGTCTCCGCGCTGACTTCTACATCCCCTGTGATCGGGCTTTGGTTCCGGACTGGGGGCGTTCATGCGAGACATGCCAGTGCAATAAGACGGAGACCCTGCGGCCGGTCGGGGTGTTGCAGCCGCTGGAGGTGCCATCTCAGGTGTGGGCTGATATCTCCATGGACTTCATCGAGGGCCTTCCCAAGGTGGGCGGCAAGTCCGTCATCCTCACAGTGGTCAATCGCTTCTCCAAGTATGCCCACTTCATCGCGCTCGGCCACCCCTACATAGCCGCGTCGGTGGCTCGTGCTTTCTTCGACGTCATCGTCCGTCTCCACGGGTTTCCCACATCGATTGTCAGCGATCGGGACCCAGTGTTCACGAGGCATGTGTGGCGCGATCTCTTCCGGATGGTGGGCGTGAAATTCCGTTTCAGCACGGCCTTCCATCCCTAGACGGACGGCCAATCGGAGGTGGTTAACAAGGTGATTGCCATGTATTTGCACTATGTTACAAGTGATCGTCCTTGCACTTGGGTGGATTGGCTTGCATGGGCGGAGTACTGCTACAACACATCCTATCACTCCGCCCTGCGTGCTATGTCGTTTGAGGTGGTCTACGGCAGGTCGCCTCCGCCTATCTTGCCGGTGGATCCGGCGATGGCTCGGACGGAGGCTGCGGGGGAGCTTCTTCGCACCCGCGATGAGATGCTTGCCGAGGTGCGGCAGCGTCTCATCTAGGCTCAACAGCTGGTCAAGCACTACTACGACGGCCGCCATCACGAGGTGGAGTATGCGGTGGGTGATTGGGTGTGGTTGCGCCTCCTGCACCGCTCCACTCAGTCCCTGGATCCCCGGGCAAAGCGCAAGCTGGGTCCCCACTACGCTAGGACATTCGCCATCCTGGAGTGCATTGGGCAGCTGGTGTATTGATGACCCACAAGTATAGGGGTGTATCGCAGTATTTTCGATAAGTAAGAGTGTCGAAACCAACGAGGAGCAGAAGGTGCTGGCTAGTGGTATGGATCAGGAATTCTCTGCAAATACTTAGCAAACGAACTTTTAGGGGTTTTTGATAAAGCAAGTAAACAAAGTACGAGTAAATAAAAGACAGTATGAATAAATGAAGCAAGTGGCCCAATCCTTTATGCAGCAAAGGACAAGCCGGTTGTATTACTTAAGATGACCAAACGTTCTCGAGGGCACATGGGAAGACTGTCAAGTGCTTTCGCTTCATATAGTTGATTAATCTTCTTTAGCTTGCTAAGTGTTGTGTGGGTGAACCTGTGCTAATGTACCTACCTTCCTAGGACTAATACATACTTGTGATTATACCCCTTGTAAACATCCATAAGTACAAGAAAGTAATTAAGGTAGAAACCTAACCACAACTTTAAACTCTAAGACCCTTACGTCCCTTGTGCAATGGTTTCCTAACGGGGGTTCAGGTTTACATCACTCCAACCCCTACGATTAGTAGCCAAATACACAATGCATTTCCCTAGGCCCATATAGGTGAAGTGTCATGTAGTCGACATTCACATGACACCACTAGAAGAAGTACACCACAACTTAAATATCAAACTATTGAATCTTTCTCAACACAACTTCACTACTAACAACATGACTTCTCCCATGTCCTCAAGAACAAAACGAACTACTCACAAGACATCATATGGATCATGATCAGAGATGGAATAATGATGTATAACAATCTGAACATAAACAATAATTCAATGGTTCACTCAATAGCATCAACTACAAAGAGTAATCAACACCGGGAAAGTTTCCCCTATGAACTATGAAAGATTCAACCCAATTGTTACAGCAATATGGAGATGGTGATGATGGTGCTGATGGTGATGATGGTGGTGATGATGATGATGATCCCGATGAAGTCTAGCTTGATGGTGGTTTTGATGGCGATGATCTCCCCTCTCCGGGAAGGAATTCCCCAGGCAGAAATCTATCTGCTGGAGAGATCTTTCTCTCTCGGTGTTTTCCACCCCGTAGAGGCGGCAGAATCTTTCTTTGGTCGCTCCCCGTGTCTCGGGGTTTCGGGAGGATAATATACGCCAGAGGGGAGAGCCAGGGGTGGACTAGCGCGGCTACACCACCTGGTGGCGCGGCCTAGGCTGGCCCGCGCCAGGGGGTGGTGTGGGCCCCTTGTGGCCCATCTCTAGCCCCCCTTCTGGCTTCCTTCGTCTTCTGGAAAAATAGGATTTTCCATATATTTTCCCGGATTTTCTGATGTTCGCGAAGTTTGCCTCCAAACAACACCTTTTTCCATCAGAATCCTGACTACAATGGTCCATGCTCCAAAAGTCATCAACCATGCAAAAACAGATGAAATAACATAAGTATCACCTCTCACTATGAAATATATCAATGAATAACAGTGAATTATGACATAGAATAGTGATGCAAAATGGACGTATCACATATCGTCTACAGCTGCCAGCCGGGGCTCGCATCCACGATGTCTTCCATGTGGGCCTTCTCAAGCCCTATCATGGCACGACACCGACAGCTACGCCAGCCCTTCCTCTGAGTGCAGATGGGCGCTTGATGCCAAGCCCGACGAAGGTGTTGCGTGCACAGCTCTGTCGTGGCGTCTAGTACTTGTTGGTTTAGTGGGAGGGCCTTCCGGAGGAGGAGGCCACCTGGGAGCAGCGTTACGAGTTCCAACAGCACTATCCAGACTACTAGCTCGAGGACGAGCTGTTTACGCAGGCGGGGAGAGATGTTATGACCGGTTTAGCATATAACCGGAGGAGGCCCAATGGGCAGGCTTAGTTAGGGGCTTAGCCCAATTATCATATTTCCATTATATATATGAGTTGTAATCGAACATCAAAGGCAAGCAATAAACATAATATTTGTTGTCGACTCCTCAAGGAGTTGGACTCCCAGCCCTAGCCGCCGCCTCTCCTCTGCGCCACCGCCTCGCCAAGTCAGACAGCGGCCGACCATGGCGCCCTCGCCTCCACTTGCACGCAACTCCCTCCTTCCCCTACAACCTCCGCCCTAGACCTGGTAGAGTAGTCGATCCTACCAGAAGTTCTATGCTTATCTAACACACTCAAGTTAATCTAATTCAAGACAAGGCGTAGTTAGAACTTCTATATATGGGGTGCACATCTGCATGAGTGTTACCCATAAATCTCCAAACAAGAGAATCATGGATGACACTATACTTTATATTTTATTCAAAAACCACTCGACCAAGGATACATGATAATACTCTAAAAGATTTTCAAGAACTAGGACAATCGATACCTAATAGATTAAAGCAAAACAACCTAAATATTACTACTAAAAGCAAACATGATAAACTAAAAAGCAAAGGGCATGATAAAACTCCCCCAATCTTAGAGTGTTGCTGCCAGGTCTTCTTCCTTGGCATTATTCTCCTCATAATGGGCATCCCACTCCTTGAGCTTCCAAGGGTAGGACCTCTCATTGTAAAAGGATAGAGGTGGATCGTTGAACTTGGTGGAGGCAGCTTCGGCGATCTTCTGGAAGCGATCTTCATACTCACAGTTCTGGTTTTCCACATCCCACATGAGGGCTTGGAACCTATCCAGTTGTGTGAGGGTGTGCACGTACTTCTTTTCCAAATCCTTGATCCTTGCCTCGTAGGCTTCAACCTTATTCTCCATCTCAAGATTCATAAATTTATGAGCATCAAGGCTACATTGAATCACATTGCCATACTTGAAGATGATGTCCTCTAGGACTTGTAGTCTTTCCTCCAAGGTGCCCTTGGTCTTAGGAGCTTTCACCTCCTCCTTGAGTAGAACTCCCTCCTTGAAGGTCAAGGTCTTCATAGGAGCCACCACATACTTGAGGTAGCAGTTCACCATGCCCTTCTTCTCATAGACATCTCCTCCAAGATTGGATCTAGAGCTTTCCATGGCTAAAAAGCTGAAAGGATAGTGCAGAAAACAAGGCTCGCCTCGAAAAGACTTGATGCTAGATTAGATCGGCAGAGAGGGGTATATATTGACGGTTTTTAGGGTAAGACAATCATCTAGAGATGAAACAAGGGTGAAGTAGACTCCAGAAGGGCAAAAGAGGTAGCGTGGCGCGCCCAAGGAAGGGGCACGCCACCTGGCCTCTTTCCCTCCTTGGGACTCCGTCTCATCCTAGTCCTTTTCTAAACTGTGTATTTTCCAAAAAATAATGACTTTCCTAAAGTATGAAAATATTTTGAGATTTTTTTGTACCGGAAAATTTATTTTTATTGATATCTGGCAGGGGATATTTCTTTGCAATTATGGCCTCGAGACTTTGGAGATGTAACTCTTCCACCTTTCCAATGAATTTTTCGCCTGCAATATAATGTTTAAGACGTTGTCCATTAACAACATTAGGTTTACCTTTGTAGTCTCCATGAAGACGGATGGATCCAGAGCAATACACCTCCTGTACTACTAATGGACCTTCCCACTTTGATGTTAACTTCCCTGCAGTAAACTTGAAACGAGAGTTGAACAATAATACTTGGTCTCCTACTTTATATTCCTTTTTCTTTAGCCTCCTATCATGCCAAATCTTCACTTTTTATTTAAACAACCTAGCACTTTCATAAGCTTCATTCCTCCATTCATCTAACAAGTTTAGGTCTAGAATTCTTTTTCTAGTGGTTTTAAAATCAAAGTTGAGTTGTTTAACAACCCATCGAGCCTTATGTTCTAATTCTACTGGGAGATGACATGCTTTACCATAGACCATTTATAAGGAGACATACCCATAGGATTTTTTAAAGAAGTTCTATATGCCCACAATGCATCATTATTTTTAGTTGGCCAATCTGATCTAGCTCTATTAACTGTGTTTTCTAAAATGAGTTCGATTTCTCTATTAGTTAGTTCAACTTGACCACTAGTTTGAGGGTGATATGGGGATGCTATTCTATGATTAACGCCATGCTTGGATAAAGTTTTTATAAAGACTCCATGTATAAAATGAGAACCGCCATCAATAAAGCATCTTCATTACTGTATCATGATCTGCACTTTTTGTTGGAATGGCTTCAACTCACATTGTAACATAGTCCACTACAACCAAAACATGAGTGTGTTTTGTTTTTTATGCTGGGAAAGGTCCCATAAAGTTAAATCCCCATACATCAAATGGTTCAAGAGGCAGTGAATAGTTCATAGGCATTTCATTTCTGTTACCAATATTTCCAACACGTTAGCACTTTTCACGTTCTTTAACATATTTAGCACAATCTTTAAATAGAGCATACTAATAAAAACCATACAGTAATACCTTTGTAGTGGTGCAGCCTCTTGCATGATGTCCTCCATAAGGACTATCATGCCAATTTTTGATGATATCCTGCTGCTGAAATTCAGGCACACATGGGGCATAACTTTCCGAACAATAAAGTTAGCATAATCGGCAAACCATGGGGTTGCTACTGTAGCACTAGATACATTAATATTTGCTAGTTGCTCATTGGCAAAACTATTATTAATAGGGGTAGGATCTACTGGAATGTTTTCCATTCTAGATAAATGATCAACTACTAGATTATCTTCACCTTTCCTATCAACAGTGTGTAAGTCAAATTCTTGTAGCAAGAGAACCCATCTATAAGCCTAGACTTAGCATCTTTCTTATTCATAAGATATTTAATAGCATACTGATCAGAATGTACTATGACTTTGGAGTCTACAATATAAGGTCTAAACTTATCACATGCAAAGATCACTGCTAAGAATTCTTTTTCAGTTAAGGATTTTACTATCATAATATATGACATTTAATTTCTTATCAACCCTTTGGCCTAAAACAGCCCCTACAACATAATCACTAGCATCACACATGATTTAAAATGGTAAATTCCAATTAGGAGGTTGAATTATGGGAGCACTTATCAATGCATTCTTTAAAACATTAAAAGATTCTACACAATCATCATTAAAAGAAAATGGAACATCTTTTTGCAAGAGTTTAGTTAGAGGCTTTGATATTTTTGAAAAGTCTTTGATAAACCTTCTATAAAAACCAGCATGACCAAGGAAGCTTCGTATACCTTTGATATCCCTAGGATATGGTAGCTTCTCTATGGCTTCTACCAAGGCACGGTCCACTTTAGTGCCTCTTCCTAAAACTCGGTGTCCAAAAACACAACACCTTCTGTCACCATGAAATGGCACTTTTCGTAGTTAAGGACTAAGTGTTGGTCCTCACAACACTACAGAACTTTGTTAAGATTGAGCAAACAATTATCGAAAGCGCTGCCATACACAGAAAAGTCAACCATGAATACTTCCATAATTTTCTCAATATAATCAGCAAATATTGAAGGAAATATGCCTGAGAGGCAATAATAAAGTTGTTATTATGTATTCCTTGTATATGATAGATGTTTATTTTGCATGCTATAATTGTATTGATAGGAAACATCAATACATGTGTGTTTAATAAACAAAAAGGGTTCCTAGTTATGCCTCTCTTATAGACTAGCTTGTTGATTAACAAGATGATCAAGGTTTCCTGATCATGGACATTGGATGTTGTTAATAACAAGGTCACAACATTTGTGAAATGATGTGATGACATTCATCCGAAGTATATCATTACGATCAAGTCATTATGTTTATATAGCTATAACATTATATGAAGTAATCTTTATCCTTAGACCATGCGATCATGTTAATTGCTAACACCGGAAGAGTATCTTGATAACATCAAACGTCACACCGTAACAGGGTGACTATAAAGATGGGTTCAGTACTACGAAGGTGTTAGGTTGAGGCTCATGGATCAAGAGTGGAATTTGTCAATCCAGATAACAGATAGATATACTCTAGGCCCTCTCGGTGATATCACATTAGGATAGCTTGCAAGCAAGTGATGTGATCACTAGAATGTTATATCACGAGAACGAGAAAAGAGTGCATATCGGTAACGAGATCAAACTAGGTTCTGCATGTGATATTGAAATATTGCAAGGGGCTATATGTGAATGTTTGTTAATTAAAGTAATTAACAAAATTCTGAATAAATTTAATAAAAAGAGTTTTATTAAATGAGAGAGCATTAAAATTGGAGAAATTTAATGCATTTAAAGTGGAGACTTTAAAAGGGAATGTGAAGAGGCATTTTAATGTGGAGGGGTTACCACCACATGAATGGGGGAGGTGAGGGGTCACCCCCCCATGCGCCGGCCATGGAGATAGGGGGAACCCCCCTCCTCCTATAAAAGGCCACCCATTCCCTCCTTCATCCTCACACCTCCTTGTGAAGGATCTCTCTCCCCCTCTAGAATTATTCCCCCATGGTCTCGGATTAGCGAGATACATGTTCCCGGTGGCATTTCGTCTAGAAGGAGTTGCTGCTTCCGCTGGATCGCTGGAGCGAGGAGGTGGAGGTTGTCCGGTGGCTTGAACGTGTGTGCGAGTGCGGATGCGAGTTGAGTTGCGGCTTCGGACTTCCTCACGATCTTGAGATCGGCAAGTGTACGACTACATCAACCACGAGTTCCTACTCGTTAACAAAGCTCGTTGTCTTCGAGGGTAAGTTCTCCATGGATGTATGTCCACCCGTTGCTCTGTATCTAGTAGATAGATCTTGGCGTGTAGTTCTCATCGTAGGAAATTTTTTGTTTTCTATGCTGCGGACCCAACAAATATACATTCATGCATCTTTGAGAAGTCGAAGGATCATTGCACAAATATAATGGCATTCTCCTATAGGGAAAAGTACCGATTGGACATGTGAAAGTTGTCTTTTCCTGATCATCCTTATGCACTGAAATCTGGGAGAAACTTGAATAACCATCTAGATTACAAAAGTGTGAGTGTTTAAATAATCTTTCTAACATTTGATCAATGAATGGTAAAGGGTAATGATCTTTACAAGTTGCATTATTAAGTTCCTAAAATAAATGCACATTCTATAAGCAGTAACGGTACGTTGGACTACAAGTTCATTTGCATCATTTGGAATCACAGTGATTCCACCCTTTTTAGGCACATAATGATCAGGACTTACTCATTTACTATTAGCTATGGGATAGATGATACCTACCTCAGTGAGTTTGATTACCTCTTTCCGTACCACTTCTTTCATTTTTGGATGGAGGCGGCGTTGATAGTCAACCACGGGCTTTGCATCTTCTTCTAAGTTAATTTTATGCATGCATAAAGCTAGGCTTATACCTTTCAAGTCATCAAGTGAATAGCCAATAGCTGGCCTATGAGCTCTTAGTACATCAAGTAACTTTGATTCTTCCTCACCTGAAAGGTTAGCACTAATATTAATAGGATATATTTTCTTTTCATCAAGGAATGCATATTTCATATCTTTAGGAAAAGGTTTAAGTTCAAAACTAGGATCTTGTTTTGGTGGAGGTAGTTCTCCTAAATCATCAGGATGTATATGTAACTGTAGTTGAGGGGGCTGCTGAGATAATATTTATTATAATGCTTCTTTTCTTCATCACTAAAAGGCTCCACTTGGTTAAGTACATATCATTCCATCGCATCCGATGAAGCAACAGCCACTGAAGCAAGAGTTTCCACTATATCTTTTGATTTTTTTTCTTTTTCTAAATGTTTATTAGTAAACTTTGAAAAGTTAAATTCTAATCTTTCACCAGCACATTTAATGTATACTTTCCCTTTAGGTAAACTAATTTCAGCACCTACAGTATGTAAGGGATGGTCTACCAAATATGATAGGACAAAATGAGTCATGGGAGCAACCAAGCACAATAAAATCTGCAGGATATTTAAAATTTCCTACTAATACTTCAACATCTCTAACCACACCTAGAGGAAAAATATACTCTTTATTAGAAAATTGAATAGTTATACATGTCTCTTCCATGTGTATGGGATCAATGTCAGGCTTGATTTCAAGATATAGAGAATATGGTATCACACTTATACTTGCTCCAATATCACAAAGACCGTGATAGCATGAAGTTCCAATAGCACAAGATATAATTGGTTTACCAACTTTGGTAGTGTTACCTTGAATTACCTTAGTGGAGTCTTCACATAAATAAACATTACAAGGAGTTTCTTCATTTAATTCTTTGATAGCTAAAATTTGATGTTGAACTTCAATTTGTTCATATGGTTCATTGCATATTCTAGCACTCTTGTTTGCAATAGTAGTAACTAAATTCTCCTTGACTCTGCCTGGATATGGAGGAACTTCAACATATTCTTCTATTTTGGCTAATGATACTTTATTAACCTCTTTCACAACTTTAGGGACATATGCAGAATATTTGAAAGGATGAACATAAACATTAAATCCCTTTTTAGGAGCATTAATATGGTTAGCACAAGATTTAGTAATTTCTACTAAAACATGAGGATCAACTCTAAACCTGTTCTTTAGATCTTCAAACAATATAGTAGTAAAGAAATTCTATACACATGAGTATTCATATTCAAAACATGGTTTGTTACTTTTATCAAGATTCCAAGCTTCAGAATTTTTAGCAATAGTATCCAATAAGTCCCATGCTTCTTTTTCAGTTCTATTAGATAGACTTCCTTCATAGGAATTATCTAGAAAGTTCCTAAGATCCTGAGGTAATCTCACATAGAAGTTGATTAAAATATTAATTTCAGGAAAACCATGACCAGGATTTTTACGAATGAGCCCATTCAATCTCCCCCCAAGCTTGAGCGATGCTTTCTCCAACATGAGGCCCGAAGTTATAAATATTACAAAGGTCATCGTAAGCCTATTTATAAGTATAATACTTGAGATAGAAAGCCTTCTTCAGATATTCCCAATTAAAACAATATTTTTCATCCAGAGATCTATACCATGAGCGAGCATTTCTAGAGAGAGATAAATATAATAGCTTCCTTCTAACTTCATTCTCATGAATACCATCAAGTTTAAATAAAGAACATAGATCTTCAATTGTATGTAAATGCCACATAGCAGTTTGGCTTCCATCCCCTATAAAGGTTAGTTTCATAGCCCTTTTTGCAATACCAATAGGAATTTGATATGCCACTTTTGGATCAGGAGGCTCTTCAACCTTATTTTTAACAACAAGAACATATTGATGTAAAAAGAGTTTCATATTTTTATGGACTAAGAAAGCAATGATAAAAACAAATTATCAAAACTAAAAATAGCTTCCAAGTTTCCTTACCAAATAACTTACCAATAGCGCTACGCTCCTCGGCAACGACGCCCGAAAAGAGTCTTGATGGATCCCAAGTGGAGGAGATCAATTGTAGTATTTTCAATATAGAAAGGTTATCGAACCCACGATGAGCTGAATGTATTGGTTAGTAATTTTGACAAGTCAAACAATAAATAAATGTAGCAGTTTTGGTGTTTCGGGATTTGTAGTGTGCGAGAATTTAAAGTACTGAAAGTAAATAGCAACAAATAAATGCTTTCAATGAGAGAAATCCCAATTCTCTATGCAGCAAGAGGACAATCTCAAGTATGTGTGTGTTCTTATATGTGACAAGTGTTCCCAAGGGCGGCATGGATATACTTAGCATACAGATTTATACATAATATGGTGAATATCTTGTCAAGTTTTATTCCCTTAGGGCAGAGCCTAAATTAGGTGCAACCATAGATATGAGCAAACACACCCCTTATGATGGGTCCTAGAACCATTTTCATGGGCAAACCTAGGAATCATTAAGACATAAATGTCCCACCATAGCAATTAGTTCATTGGTCCGTGATATAAATCCCTCCAATGCAATTCAAAGAATTGGGAAACGGTTTCTATCATTTTGTCCCTTCCCACCCTCATCGTGGCATCAAAGTGTGCCCCTATGAGCGTATATAGGTGAAGTAATATGCAGTCGATGTTTGCATAAAACCATCATAGAACCACATAAAATATAAAAACTTGACCAAATGCTCATTGCATACGATATGGAAATCATAGCCAATTCATCCTATGACCTCAGAAACATGGGGATCTACTCACAAGTGACAAACATGGTAATGATCAGAGGCATATGGATTACAACACAATTTGAAAATATAATATCACCACAAAATAAAGACAAGCACTACAAGAAAAGTTTCCTTCTGCAACGACTTGGCCCGACGGTCGTCGTAGAAGGCGCATATTCCGCGACGAATTTCTTAGCTTGACCGTGGCCGATGGAAAACTTTTTTTTCCGGTTTCGCGGCCCTCTACTACGACGGATCCGCTAAAAACATGGAGGAAGCTCGGCTGGCGCATGGCAGAAGCAAGATTTTCATTTTCTCACGTGATGTTGACTCGCCGAAGTCTTTTGAGACGTGTGGGTCCCGGACGTCATTGTCTCTAGCGGACCATACTTTTCGTTCGTGCCTCCTTGATTTGAACTCGATAACGTTGGTCGAGGCGTCTGCCGTTTAGTCAGGCTGCTAGGTCCCACATGTCAGCCTCTCATTAGAAGGATCGTATGTATGATGGAATTTTTTTTCCTTCGCTTGCGCTACCCTGTTCCAAAGTTGATAGCGCTGCTCGATGCATCTACCATTTGATCAACCTCCTGGGACCCACATGTCATCCTCTCATTAGAAGAAACGTGTGTATGATGGAATTTTTCCTTGGGTAGCGCTACCCCGTTCTAAAGTTGATTGTGCTGCTCGACGTATCTACCGTTTAACCAACCTCTTGAGCCCCACATGTCATATTCTCATTAGAAGAAACGTGTGTATGATGGATTTTTTCCTTCGCTCGCGCTACCCTGTTCCGAACTTGATAGTGTCGTTCAATGCATATACTGTTTAATCATGATGCTGGGCCCCACATGTCATCCTCTCATTAGAAGAAACGTGTGTATGATGGATTTTTTACCCTCTATCGCGCCTTCGTGTTCCGAACTTGATAGTGTTGCTCGCTACATCAGCCATTTATTCAGGCTGGTGGGTCGCTTATGCCAGCCTCACATTAGAAGATTCGTGGGTATGATGGAATTTTTTTCTTCTCTAGCGCTACCCTGTTCCGAACTAGATAGCGTTGCTCGATGAATCTGCCGTTTGCTCACGCTGCTGGGTCCCCCATTTCAGCCTCTCATTATAAGAAATGTGTGCATGCTGAACTTTTTTCTCGCTCGCGCCTCCCTGTTTTCGAACTGGCAACATTGCTCGATGCAGCTTCTGTATAAGGTCGCGTAGCTAGGTCCCACATATCAGCCTCTCTGTAAATGAAACATTGATTACCCGATGCAACATCTGTATAAGCTCTCTGCTGGGTCCAACATGTCAGCATCTCTGCAAATGCAACGTGTGTATAATGGACTCCGCTGTTTTGACCTTGGCAATGTTGCTGGGTCCCAGATGTCAGCCTTCTCTGTGTAAGAAACGTGTGTATGCTGGAAAAATATAAAAGAACGATAGAGATTATACTATATATTATATATTTATATTGAAAAAACTAGGAATCTAACTCAAGACTTCAACAAATGGGAACCGCGTGTGCTTTCGCTACGCTAGAACCATCTATGCCACTACTGGAAAAGATTACATTTAGAAATGTTGAAATCACTTAAAATGAAAAGGAAGTGACCCTAACGATTTTCCATAAAAAAATGCTAAATGCTCTGTACAAATACAACATGGGTAGGAGAAGCTTGTCCTATACTTTATCAGAATGGCACGGAAATACTAAATTAAGATGATTTTGGGCGATACAAAAAATAAATTGGGTCCAATCTTGTGAACCAATGGGCTTCTTATCGTGGGCTCCTTACCGAAACTTTTTTAGTGTGGTTCATGCTTAAAAAACCAAGTAACAATGTGTTGAGGGTTGGCGGCCCACGGCCAACCTGAAACCGGAAGGATAAATTAGCGAGGTTTTGGGCCACAGTTGGGTAGAATGTAGTACTATTTTCTAATAACCTCCTCACTAAAAATTCAATGTACTCAATATGTTGGGGGTCGGCAGTCCACCTGACCCGGCAGGCTAAATTTGCAAGGTTTTGGGCCAGTGTTGGGTCAAATGTGCAATCTTTTCGCTAGGTCCTTAGTGAAAATTCAATGTAGTTCATACCCCATCCTAATTTTTTTTGCAGTTGGTACCCTAAAAAATATATACTCTGCTCACCATAAAAGGCTAATTAAGGATTTTTTTGAAACAAGAATATGGGAAGTTTTTTTGTGCGAAGTGGGGTTGAAATATTCGTTTTCATAGACTGAGCAGTAAAGATATATTGTACTGAAGGTCGATGGTCCACCTAACCTGGCTGTACCTACGCCGGATCCAAAAGAATGAAGTTGGAAATGGAGAAAAGTGACCGATATTGCGCCTTATTATGCATAGAGAACATAGCGAGGAACTTGGATAGCTCAGGATTCGAACATGGAAAGTACTGGAGGGAGTTTGACTGATTGACATAAAATCATGTCATACCAAGTCTTACAATGCGCAACATCTTTTCAGCAAAGGATATATTTCGAGATGGTTTGGGTGGATTTGAATCGGCCTAAGTGCCCAATCAATTTGATATAGTCAAAACCTTGTAATCATTCCATATAAACTATTAGAGATAGACACACGGTGGCCTTGACTTGCCCAGCTTCAGACAGCTCGAGCAAGCACCAGCTTATACCGATCACTCGAAGTTTTATGCTTCCGTACAATCAAATTAGTACATGCCGCAATTAGCGCCAACATGTGGCATTGTCATCATGCAATAAGGCTCAAAATTTGCATATTTAGTTCACAGCTTCAAACACAATAATACAACCAGTTTGTACACTATCATAGACAGTACAATGTCAGCACATCAGAGCTTGACTTGTTCATGTCACATCAGAGTTTGACTTGTTCATTTCACATACAAAAGAATGAGCAAGGATACATAATCTATTGAACAAGTAATTTCACGGTAGCGCCAAAAGTATGCCATGTATCAGAGACAATATGGGGTCTGCGTAAACAATTTTTCTTTTTTGGAAGGGTGTGCATTAACTCTTTTTTTAGAACATCAGCATAAACATTTGCGGCTATCATCCTAGGGCGTCTCGTCTGCTCTGGCGTACCGAGACAAGATCAATTACGGCGCAGTTAAGGCCTGTTATGTGGCCCTATAAGAAGTAGTGACCTACTTTTCCCTGTTTGCTAAGAGGAAAGAAGGAATATTCCTCTCAAAACACAAAGCTGCACGAGGTGTGATGGTTCAAAAAAAGTTGCACGAGTCGCGTATATACAAGCCAGTAATAGTACTAAAAACTATAATACAGAAATCACGCTACGAAATAAGCACCTCTACATGGATTATACCATGGAAGGAAATACTAATTACAAAAGCTTGGCAAGGCTCATATAAACTGATTCAAGCTGGCCACTAAAACGAGTGTACTAACAGTCAACTGTTGAACCACGATGCAAAAAAAGATGACACAACGATACACCAGAAAGATCCACAGCTCAGTCTAGGGACGGACCAATGAGCCTACCACACCTAAACTAGGCCTAAACCAAATTGCCGCCTGTCGCACACAGTTCGAACCATCTTTGGGAAGGCTGATAACTGTCATAGGCTCACCTTAAGTTGGCTATAGGTTGCAGCATTTAATCTGAGGGAATTGTATTCCACAAAAGCTCATGTATGTTGTGTACACATAGTTTTTCCTCATGAATGAAAACAATGTGCCATCAAGAGCCTTGCATCCGCGTTTCTTGATCATCTTGTCAATGATTGGATAATTGAGACCGAGAAATAGAGAGTTGTCCCCTAGGCTATTAACCTTCCTCCAAACGATGACCCCTAGAGGTCCAACAGAGCTAGGATCCTCTTCAAAAATGTAGACACGAGAGGTAGGATATAGGTGTAGGTTAGTCCTATTTCGAGTATGGGGAATGATTTCACCATCTTTACCATGGGCAACCCCCATGCCATACGTTGTAATTATGATCATCAAGCGTTCACCATCAACCGATCGAGCGAGGAACCACATGCTTGGCCGATCATTTAGAATAGGTGCTGGGATTATAAACGGAAGCTCCTTGTTTCCTACAACATCCGAATTCGAGAGAAAAAGTGCATTACTGGCATACATATTCTAACACCAGCATTATTCATTGTTCACGCTAACAGTGTGAATAGGCAAATCCTGACAATAATATTACTCAATAAATTAACAACATTAGGAATTGCATTTCTTACTCTGCTATTCCGAATATTTGGATTTCTTGCTTATCTTAGTTTCCTAGTTGTTGTAAGTTTCAAAAGAGGAAGCGCCACTTTTTATTGATATAGAGGCATGTCCACTTGAATCCTATAGGATTAGATGCCTACGGTATTTTGGATCAAGTGGTGTTTGATTGCACAGGAAAACCAAAGGAATTGTATAAAGAGGTTGGAGTGGATGGAAATTTTCCTCCAAAATAGAGTGCAAAGGAATCCTTTGAAGGAATTCCTAAGGATTATACTCTTTCGAATCAAATAGCATTTTATAGAAAAAAATCCTAAGGATCCAAATCCTAGAAAAATCCTACACAATTCCTCTGAATCCCAAGGCAAAATACAAAAAGGAAAGATTGGTGTCCTACAAAAATCCTATGTGATTCCTACAATCCGAGGAGAGCCTGAAAGTACAAACAGATAAAGAAACCTGGCTTCATTGTATTGCGCTCACAATTGAGATGCTGGTTAATAATACCTTTCATATTCTGATAATGAACGAACTTACTAGTGCTGGGATGCCATCATACACTATATTTTTGGAAGGCATATTACTAGTACTAATTCATTACTAGCAATGGTTCATTCAGTTTTTATGACATAAAGTGTGCGCTCATTCAGTCATATGAAAGGTAAAACATACACAAGGTAGTTAAAGAATAACTTCACTGAATCACTCACAATGTATCATCATGGAACTAGAATTACCTTCCGATGTGGGATCCTGATGGCACAATGCACGACGCCCAGAAAAGTGTTGATGGCTCGTGGTTGATGTAGAGCTCGTTGGGAACCCCAACAGGAAGGTATGATGAGCACAGCAGCAAGTTTCCCTCAGTTATGAAACCAAGGTTTAATCGAACCAGTAGGAGCAAGGAAACACCTCAAAGGTGTTACTAGCTGAGCTTTGGCAGGGCGCACTACCGGTGCTAGTAGCAACGTGGAGACCTGCACAACACAACCACAGAACTTTGTCCCCAACTTGCGATGAGGTTGTCAATCTCACCGTGTTTTGCAGAAAACAAAGGATTAAACGTATCGAATGGAAAGAAGTAAAAGTTTGCAGAAAGTAAACACAAAGCAGTAAATAGTTTATAGATTGTATGTAAAAGACAAGGACCGGGATCCATAGATCACTAGAGGTGGCTCTCCTTAGATAGATAACATGCTGGGTGAACAAATTACAGCGGGGCAATTGACAAACATCGAGAAAGCAATACATGCATATACTAATCATCTTGACTCCTTTTAGACTTGATTGGGCAATACAACATAATACATAGACCGCCATCCAACTGCATCTATGACTAATAATCCACCTTCAGGTTATCATCCGAACCCCCTCCAGTATTAAGTTGCAAGGAACAGATTATTGCTTTACGAACTGCGTGTAAGGTAAACAATACGATTGTTCTATGAACAAAGGATTGTTGTTTTCTCCCTAGTAGCAACAGCACATCTAGTACCTTAGAGATTTCTGTCACTTCCCCATATTACCATAGGCATGAACCCACTATCTAGCATAAATACTAACTCTTGGAGTTGCTAGCATCTACTTGGCCAAGATAGCTACTAACAACGGAAAGCATGCGAAATCTCAAATAACAAAGACATGATAGAATCAATAATCAATCTGAAATAGCATCTCAATATCCATCGGATCCCCGCAAACACAACATGTATGAATTACAAATAGATGATCTTGATCATGAACGGAGCTCACAAGATCTAAACATGAAAGCACAAAGGAGGAGAAACCAGCCATCTAGCTACTACATGGATCCGTAGTCCAAGGATGAACTACTCACGCATCACACCGAAGGCTTGCATGGTGATGAAGAAGGCCTCCAGGGTGAATTCCCCTCTCCGGCAGGGTGCCGGGAAGAGCTTCAGATCCCTCCCGATCTAGGGATGGAGATGACGGCGGCTACAGACTCTTTCGTGGATTTTTGATCGGGTACCTAGGGTTTTCGTCCCGAGGGCAACTTATAGGCGGAAGGAGAAGCCGAGGGGGTGCTGGGGTCGGCCAGACCACCCCCTGGCACGGGCCAGGTGGTGTGGCCGGCCCCTGGCCCCTCTCCGTCTCGTATTCTGGCACTTGATCCCTTCCAGAAAAATAGGCACTTTGGCTTTTGTCCTGTCCAATTCCGAGAATATTCATTTTCTGACTTTCCTGGAACCGAAAACAGCAGAAAACAGGCAGCCGGCACTGTGGCTCTTGTTAATAGGTTAGTCCAAGAAATCATATGAAAAGTACTCCAAAGTTGGAACAAAACAGAAGAAAGTGGATAAAACCAAGCATGGAACATCAAAAATTATAGATACATTTGCAATGTCTCAGATCCCAACAGTAGGTGCAACCTTGACTTGCAACCGCAAAAATGAGGCCATCGTGTTCAATGGCATCATAGTACTGTCGTCTTCCATGACCGGAATGCTCCAGACATCTCCAAACTTGGCTACCGCCTTCTAGGTAGGCGATTTCACTGTCGAACAACACGTGGAGCTTATAGTCTGTGTAACCCCCAGCTTCTATGGGCACTCTATAGATTACAATCTTCAATAGCTCAAGAGATCCATCTCACGACTTATTGAACTTTTCTCCATACCTACGGATTTGACATTTTTTTTTTGAAATGTGAATGAGTTCACAAATGACTACAAGTAACTGGGGGAACCCTGGCTGGCTAGTAGCATTACATGTTATATACTGGAGGTGAGGTAGACTCAATGCCACAAGTATCCATCGATGGAAGGTCGATTAATCGATAGGTGTAGATGTTCGCTAGGCACTAGGCCCCCGCTGGTCCACGACGGCAAGCCAACCTAGAATTTTTTGTGCATGAAGGGCAGGATGGTGGTGCACCGAGGATAGTCGAGGGGCACCACATCATACACCATGTCGTGCAGATGATGTACCCTCGTACCGTCATAGTGCTCGTCGAACCAATAAGAAGGATTAGGCATCAGTAGACAGGGTTCATTCCAATGGTGAAAAGTCCAGTTCGTGCCTTCGTTGTTGGCGATATGATCGTACAACATCTTGTAGCATGCGCTAGCCTGGTGGTGTTGGAAATGTCCAGACGCTGAACGATAAGGTCGACATCGTCCGTGCTGAGTTGATCCCACTTGCATCGCCCGCTGAGTTTCGAATCGGCTGTCACAGCCGGATGGATTTAGGCAGATGCCAAGTGTGGCTGGGGTGTTTTCTGCAGGAGGAGGGGAGCGTTAGGAATGGGTTAGAAGAGAGTGCGTGTGGGAGATCATGGGCGGAGTGGGGACTGGGGAATAAGATGGAGAGGCAAAGAGAAAAAACGAGGGAGGAGATTTTACTTGCTTGCTTTTGTTGGAGATATGCCCTAGAGGCAATAATAAATGTAGTTATTATTATATATCTTTGTGTTTATGATAAATGTTTATATTCATGCTATAATAGTATTAACAAGGAAACATTAATACTTGTGTGATTTGTAAACTAAATTTGAAGTCCCTAGTATAGCCTCTATACTTCACTAGCTTGTTGGTTGATTGATGATTGTGGTTTCCCTATCATGAACATTGAGATGTTATCAACAACAAGATCATATCATTAGGAGAATGATATGGTGGACATACTCCTATAGATAAGCGTAGCATAAAGATCAAGTCATTTCAATAGTTCAATTGCTATATGCTTTCTGATACATAGTAACCTAATTCCTTCGACCATGAGATCATGCATATCACCTTTACTGGATGGATGCTTTGATGTCATCAAACACCACACCGTAACAGGGTGGCTATAAAGGTGGCATTGAGTGTTCGGAAAGTATTGGTTGAAACACATGGATCAAGAGTGGGATTTGTCCATCCACATGACGGATAGATATTCTCTGGGCCCTCTCGGTGAAATGTCATCCAATTAGCTTGCAAGCATGTGACTTGGTCACAAGGGATCACATATCACGGAACGAGAAAGAGTACTTATCGATGTGAGGTTGAACTAGGTATGCGGAGATACCGATCATAACCTCGGATAAGTAACATATCGTGAGACAAAGGGAAATTGGTATCGTATGTAAGTGGTTCATTCGATCGCAAAGTAATCGAGAAATATGTGGAGCCATATGAATTTCCAGATTCCTCTATTGGTTATTGTTCGAGAAGTGTCTCGATCATGTCCGCATAATTCACGAACCGTAGGGAGACACATAAGGATTGACGTTGTTTGAGTAGTTATGGTATTATGAAAGAGACCGAATGTTGTTGAGTCTCGGATGGGATCCGGGATATCACGAGGTGATCCGGAATGGTCCGGAGAATAAGATTCATATAAGGAAAGTCTCGTTTGGAGTAGCGGAATGATTCCGTGTTTTCATGGGAACATTCTAGAAGGTCCGGAATGTCCGGCACTCCGGAGGGGAAGGGTACATGAATGTGTCATTACATATTGGAATGATTGCATCATGTACTAGGTGTTCTTGCTGTCCAAAATAAAGGGTTTATTTAAATCCTAAATTGAAAAGTCAAACGGCCAGTTTGAAAGTCAAACGGCAATTTTGGGAAGTGGGAAAAGAGGAGGAGTGGTGGAGGCCGAGTTGGAGGAGGGTTCCTCCCCTTGGCCGGCGCACCTCCCTAGGCCGAGTTGGGGAGGAACTCCTCCCCTTGGCCGGCCAGCCCTCCCACCTATATAAGGAGGGGCAGGGCTCCCCTCCTACACACACAAGTTTCCTATCCTCTAAACTAAACCCTAGATCTAGACCCCGGTTTAGAGCTATTTCGGTTTAGAGCCTTCTAATTGGTTTAGAGCCTTCTAATTGGTGTGTCTAATTACTAGACCACTAATAGCCTCTCTCATAAGCTCCACCATACTCGCACCGGCTTAAGGCGAAGCCCTGCGGGATTTCCCCTCTACCTCCGGTACCACGCCGTTGTGCTGCCGGAATCGCGAGGAGAGTGCTACAACCTCCGCTGCCTGCTGGAACAAGGGAGAGGAAGGTCTTCGTCGAGTACCGAACGTGTGACCGACTGCGGGAGCGCTGCTGGAACGTGGCGCTGGAAGGATCGTCTACGCGATCTTGAGATCGGAAGAAATCGACTACATCACCCACGAGAATCTGCTCTCGTTAAACACTTTGGAATCTTCGAGGGTGAGTTATTCCATCGACTCGTTGCTACAATCTAGTAGATAGATCTTGGCTTGTTTGTTTGTATGCGATAGAAATTTTTTGTTTTCCATGCTACGAACCCCTACAGTGGTATCAGAGCCGTGTCTATATGTAGATCTGTTGCACGAGTAGAACACAATGGTCATTGTGGGCGTTGATGCTTTTATTGTAGATTGCTTTTTGTGTACTTTGCATCTTGCGGTATGTTGGGATGAAGCGGCCCGGGCTAACCTTACATGACATCGTTCATGAGACTTGCTCCACGCTTGACATGCAACTCGTTTTGCATAAGTGGCTTTGCGGGTGCCTGTTTCTCCTAGCATAGTAAAGATCCAATTTACAACGGGTAATCAACAATGCTAGTATCAATGTTGTGGTTCTTGTTCGTAGGTTAGAACGACACCTATGGAAAGCCCCAAACCACGTAAAATATGCAAAGAAAGTAGAAGCGTCTAACTTTGTTTTGCAGGGGTGTGCAGTGATGTGATATGGCCATGATTGTGATTATATTTGATGTATGCAATGTTCCTTATTGTAAGTTGGCAACCGGCAGGAGCCATATGGTTGTCTTTAATTTCTGTTAAGACCTGCGTGTCTATTCAAAGTAGTTGTAATAGTTGAAGCTGGTGGACGACAACCATGAAGAAGCGTCATTGACCTTGATGCTATGCCGGTGATGATGGAGATCATGTTCGTGCTTGAAGATGGAGATCGGAAGCACAAAGGAGAAAGACCATATCATATCACATATTATGAATTGCATGTGATGTTAATCCTTTATGCATCTTGTATTGCTTAGTAGACGACGGTAGCATTATAAGATGATCCCTCATGCACATAAATTTCAAGTTCTAAAGTGTTCACCCTTAGTATGCACCGTTGCCAAAGCTTGTCGCTCAAGCACCACGTGATGATCGGGTGTCTTTGATTCCGCGGGTGAATACAATGTAAGCAAGCCAGATTTGCTTATGCGGTAGCTAAGGTTTGATCTTGACGAGCCTAGCATGTACAGACATGGCCTCAGGAACACGGATCGCCGAAAGGTAAAGCATGAATCATATAGTAGATATGATGAACATGATGATTGTTCGCCATTGAAACTATATCAACTCTCGTGATGATCGGTGTTGATGTAGTGGATTTGGTTCGTGTGATCACTAAAACAATGTGAGGGATGTTGTTTTGAGTGGGAGTTCACCTAGTTTAATTTCATTAATTAATTTGAACTCAATTTGTCATAAACTTAGTCTAAACTATTGCAAATATGTTGTAGATCAATGGCAGCCCCTACCATCAATTTTAATGCGTTCCTAGAGAAAGAAAAGTTGAAAAACAATGGAAGCAACTTCGCGGATTGGTTCCGCAATTTGAGGATTGTCCTCACAGCTGGTAATTTGACCTATGTGCTGGATGCACCGCTAGGTGACCCACCTGCAACTGATGCTACCGATGAAGTAAAGAATGTTTACCTTGCTCGGAAGAATCAGTACTCCATAGTTCAGTGTGCTATCTTGTATGGTTTAGAATCGGAGCTTCAGAAAAGGTTTGAAGAGTCAGATCCATATGATATTGTCGAGGATCTCAAATTAATCTTTGAGACTCATGCGGCAATTGAAAGTTATGAAGCTTCGAAAAGTTCTTTAACCGCAAGATGGAAGAGGGTAGCTCCGTCGGTGAGCATGTGCTTAAGATGTGCAGACGCATAAATAAACTTCAAAGTTTGGGTATAGTGATTCCTAATACTTTGGGAGTTACCGCATCCTCCAATCACTACCACCAAGTTACAAGAACTTTGTGATGAACTACAACATGCGAACATGAACAAAGAGTTGCGAACTATTTGCTATGTTAAAATCTGCAGAAGTGGAGATCAAGAAAGAACACCAAGTGTTGATGGTCAATAAGACCACCAAATTCAAGAAAGGCAAGTCTAAGCATAAGGGACACTTCAAGAAGGGTGGAAATAAAGTTACCACGCCGACGAAGAAAACAAACGCTCCACCTAAGCCTGAAAATGAGTGTATTTAATGCAAGTGTGAAGGTCACAGGAAGCGGAATTGCCCAAAGAACTTGACGCATTTGAAGAACTGCAACATCAAGAAGAAAGGTATATCGATATACATGTTATTGATGTGTATCTCACTAGTATTCGTAGTAGTGCACGGTATTTGATCTTGGTTCGGTTGCTCATATTTGTAACTCAAACAGAGCTGCAGAATAAACGGAAGCTAGTGAAGAACGAGGTGACGATCGCGTGGGAAGCGGATCAAAGGTTGATGTGATCGCGGTCGGCACGCTACCTCTTCATCTACCATCGGGATTAGTTTTAT
The DNA here is from genome assembly GCA_023614405.1 of Avena insularis. Classification (NCBI taxonomy): domain Eukaryota; kingdom Viridiplantae; phylum Streptophyta; class Magnoliopsida; order Poales; family Poaceae; genus Avena; species Avena insularis. Next base: position 22,850,896 of record CM042692.1, read on the forward strand.
ACTTAAATAATTGTTATTTGGTGCTGCGTTAAGCATGAACATTATATCGGGATCTTGTTTATTGCAAGACGGTTACTTGTTTAAATCCGAGAATAATGGTTGTTCGATTTATATGAGTAATATGTTTTACGACATGCACCTTTGATAGATGGTCTATTCTTGTTGAATCTCTATAGTAGAAATACACATATTAATAACATTGAAGCGATACGATTTAAATCAAGCGATAACTCGACCTATATGTGGCAATCGCTGCCTTGGTCACATTGGAGTGAAGCGTATGAAGAAACTCCATTCGATGGACTTCTTGAATCACTTGATTTTGAATCACTTGAAAGATGCGAGGCATGTCTAATGGGTAAAATGACTAAGACTCCATTTTACGGTATGATGGAGCGAGCTCTGGACTTATTGGAAATCATACATACCGATGTGTGTGGTCCAATGAGTGTAGCATCATGTGATGGTTATCGTTATGTTCTTACCTTCACGGATGATTTGAGTAGATATGGGTATATCTATTTCATGAAACATAAGTCCGAAACTTTCGAGAAGTTTAAGGAGTTTCAAAGTGAGGTAGAGAATCAACGTAACAAGAAGATTAAATTTCTACGTTCTGATCGTGGAGGTGAATATCTAAGTTACGAGTTTGGCGAGCATTTGAAGAAATGTGGAATACTTTCACAATTGACACCGCTTGGAACACCACAACAGTAATGGTGTGTCCGAACGTCGAATCGAACTCTCTTAGATATGGTTCGTTCTATGATGTCACTTACAGATTTACCACTATCATTTTGGGGTTATGCATTAGAAACACCGCATTCACTTTAAATAGGGCACCGTCTAAATCCGCTGAAACGACACCGTATGAATTATGGTTTGGGAAGAAACCTAAATTGTCGTTCCTTAAAGTTTGGGGATGTGAAGCCTATGTAAAGAAGTTACAGCCGGACAAGCTTGAACCCAAAGCGGAAAAATGCGTCTTCATAGGATACCCAAAGGAAACTATTGGGTATACCTTCTATCATAGATCCGAAGGCAAAATCTTCGTTGCCAAGAATGGATCCTTTCTAGAGAAGGAATTTCTCTCGAAAGAAGTGACTGGAAGGAAAGTAGAACTCGACGAGGTTGTCGAACCTTCTCTCGAAATTGCGAGTAGCGCAACACCGGAAGAAGTTCCTGTGGTGGTGCCCGCACCAATAAGAGAGGAAGCTAATGATGGTGATCATGAAACTCGGTTGAGGTTACTCTGAGCCTCGGAGGTCAACGAGAAATCGTACCACTCCAGATTGGTATGATTCCGTTATGAATGTCATGTTGGTGGACAACACCGATGACCCCGAGACATATGAGGAAGCGATGATGAGCCCAGATTCCAATAAATGGCAAGAAGCCATGAAATCCGAGATTGGATCCATGTACGAAAACCAAGTATGGACTTTGGTGGACTTACCGGATGGCCGGAAGGCTGTCGAGAACAAATGGATTTTCAAGAAGAAAACAGATGCTGATGGTAATGTTACTGTCTATAAAGCTCGACTTGTCGCAAAGGGTTTTCGACAAATTCAAGGAGTTGACTACGATGAGACTTTCTCACCAGTAGCGAAGCTAAAGTCTGTGAGGATTATGTTAGCAATCGCTGCATATTACGATTATGAGATATGGCAGATGGATGTCAAAACAGCATTCCTCAATGGAGACATTGATGAAGAGTTGTATATGATGCAACCCAAAGGTTTTGTCGATCCTAAAGATGCTAACAAGGTATGCAAACTTCAACGGTCCATCTATGGGTTGAAGCAAGCATCCCGAAGTTGGAATCAACGTTTTGATAAGGTAATCAAAAGTTTTGGTTTTATACAAACTTATGGAGAAGCTTGTATTTACAAGAAAGTGAGTGGGAGCTCTATAGCATTCTTAATACTGTATGTGGATGACATATTGTTGATTGGGAATGATGTAGACCTTCTTAATAGAGTCAAGGAATATTTGAATAATAGTTTTTCAATGAAGGATCTTGGCGAAGCAGCTTACATATTAGGCATAAAGATTTATAGAGATAGATCGAAACGCCAAATATCATTGTCACAAAGTACATATTTGGACAAAGTTCTAAAGAGGTTTGGAATGGAAGATAGCAAGAAAGGGTTCTTTCCCATGTTGCCCAATCGACCTTGAGTAAAACTCAAAGTCCGACATCGCGTAAGATAGAGAAAGGATGAGTAAGACTCCCTATGCATCAGCCATAGGATCTCTAATGTATGCCATGCTATGTACTAGACCCGACATCGCATATGCTGTTAGTCTAACTAGCAGATATCAAAGTGATCCAGGAGTGGATCATTGGACAGCGGTCAAAAACATCCTTAAGTACTTGAGAAGAACTAAGGGTATGGTTCTTTCTTATGGAGGTGATGAACAGCTCGTTGTTAATGGTTACACCGATGCTAGTTGGAACACCGATCCGGATGATTCTAAATCACAATCTGGATACGTATTTATTTTGAATGGTGCAGAATTTTGCTGGAGGAGTGCAAAGCAAAGCGTTGTGGCGAGATCTTCAACTGAATCGGAATACATGGCTGCTTCGGAGGCTTCACAAGAAGCGATATGGATGAAAGAGTTCATTACAGAGCTGGGTGTGGTTCCAAGTGCGCTGGACCCAATGTCTATCTACTGTGATAACATGGGCGCCATAGCCAATGCACAAGAACCAAGGTCACACAAGAAGCTGAAGCATATCAAGCTGCGTTTCCACGCTATTCGAGAACATATCCAGGATGGGGATATAAAGATTTGCAAAGTACACACAGATCTGAATGTGGCGGATCCGTTGACTAAACCTCTCCCGAGGGCAAAACATGACCAACACCAAACTGCCATGGGTGTTCGGTATATTACCATGTAATCTAGATTAGATGACTCTAGTGCAAGTGGGAGACTGTTGGAGATATGCCCTAGAGGCAATAATAAATGTAGTTATTATTATATATCTTTGTGTTTATGATAAATGTTTATATTCATGCTATAATAGTATTAACAAGGAAACATTAATACTTGTGTGATTTGTAAACTAAATTTGAAGTCCCTAGTATAGCCTCTATACTTCACTAGCTTGTTGGTTGATTGATGATTGTGGTTTCCCTATCATGAACATTGAGATGTTATCAACAACAAGATCATATCATTAGGAGAATGATATGGTGGACATACTCCTATAGATAAGCGTAGCATAAAGATCAAGTCATTTCAATAGTTCAATTGCTATATGCTTTCTGATACATAGTAACCTAATTCCTTCGACCATGAGATCATGCATATCACCTTTCTTGGATGGATGCTTTGATGTCATCAAACACCACACCGTAATGTGGTGGCTATAAAGGTGGCATTGAGTGTTCGGAAAGTATTGGTTGAAACACATGGATCAAGAGTGGGATTTGTCCATCCACATGACGGATAGATATTCTCTGGGCCCTCTCGGTGAAATGTCATCCAATTAGCTTGCAAGCATGTGACTTGGTCACAAGGGATCACATATCACGGGAACGAGAAAAGAGTACTTATCAGTAACGAGGTTGAACTAGGTATGCAGAGATACCGACGATCATAACCTCGGATAAGTAACATATCGTGAGACAAAGGGAAATTGGTATCGTATGTAAGTGGTTCATTCGATCGCAAAGTAATCGTAGAAATATGTGGGAGCCATATGAATTTCCAGATTCCTCTATTGGTTATTGTTCGGAGAAGTGTCTCGATCATGTCCGCATAATTCACGAACCGTAGGGAGACACACTTAAGGATTCGACGTTGTTTGAGTAGTTATGGTATTATGAGAAAGAGACCGAATGTTGTTCGGAGTCTCGGATGGGATCCGGGATATCACGAGGTGATCCGGAATGGTCCGGAGAATAAGATTCATATAAGGAAAGTCTCGTTTCGGAGTAGCGGAATGATTCCGGTGTTTTCATCGGGAACATTCTAGAAGGTCCCGGAATGTCCGGCACTCCGGAGGGGGAAGGGTACATGAATGTGTCATTACATATTGGAATGATTGCATCATGTACTAGGTGTTCTTGCTGTCCAAAATAAAGGGTTTATTTAAATCCTAAATTGAAAAGTCAAACGGCCAGTTTGAAAGTCAAACGGCAATTTTGGGAAGTGGGAAAAGAGGAGGAGTGGTGGAGGCCGAGTTGGAGGAGGGTTCCTCCCCTTGGCCGGCGCACCTCCCTAGGCCGAGTTGGGGAGGAACTCCTCCCCTTGGCCGGCCAGCCCTCCCACCTATATAAGGAGGGGCAGGGCTCCCCTCCTTACACACACAAGTTCCTATCCTCTAAACTAAACCCTAGATCTAGACCCCGGTTTAGAGCTATTTCGGTTTAGAGCCTTCTAATTGGTTTAGAGCCTTCTAATTGGTGTGTCTAATTACTAGACCACTAATAGCCTCTCTCATAAGCTCCACCATACTCGCACCGGCTTAAGGCGAAGCCTCATGGATTTCCCTCTACCTCCGGTACCACGCCAGTTGTCTTCGGAATCGCGAGGAGAGTGCTACAACCTCCACTGCTGGAACAAGGAGAGGAAGGTCTTCGTGAGTACCGAACGTGTGACCGATTGCGGGAGCGCTTCTGGAACGCTGGCGAAGGATCGCTCACGCGATCTTGAGATCGGAAAGAGTACGACTACATCACCCACGAGAATCTGCTCTCGTTAAACACTTTGGAATCTTCGAGGGTGAGTTATTCCATCGACTCGTTGCTACAATCTAGTAGATAGATCTTGGCTTGTTTGTTTGTATGCGATAGAAAATTTTTGTTTTCCATGCTACGAACCCCTACAGCTTTGTCTAGTCAACAACAGGATCGATGACACCACCGCCTAGAATTCACTGTATGTTAGACTAGCATGCCACGCAGCTAGTAATTTAACAATACTCCTACTTACTACTATGTATTAGAGGTGCAGTATTGTCTAGTCACATTAGTTTGATTAGAGGGTTTACTTTTTGCAGCTTTCATTTCAACATAGTGTAGTATTTTCAAAGGAAAATATGAGGACAAACTACTACTAGTAGTAGTAGCCGCGACATGGACACATGTACTTTCATCTTGTTCCCCTACATGCAGAACTCATAGCACATAACCGAATATATATACACCGGATATAATGCATAGTACGGGTGTGTCCATGGTATTTTTGGCATGTTGTATGTGTTCATATATGTTCTAGTACAAGGTACATGGAATTACACGTGTATAGCATGCAACCGTACAACAAAATGAGAGACGTGCACGAACACCAGATTTCGCTCAAGTCAGGCAACGTGCATGACTCTGTGTAGCTCCGATTCACTAACATGTGGGCTCTGTTTAGGTCGGCCCACCTACCAGTGAGAATCTGCATGCACCATGCGCTTGGAGCCACTAGGTACGTCCACGACGGAAATTACAATTTGCAACTAGTTGCACCGGCAACAAGCTGTTACATGTGGCACTTCCAAGTTTTCAAAAAATGTGAAATAAATCATGAGCATAGATCATATTTATATAGTTCATCTATAAATTTCCATCCCAAAAATATTACAAGTACATGGTCTGGCCACCACAAAATGAACAAATAAACACAAGATATTGTTCGCTTAGGTTTTTTATTTTTCATTCACATAGGTCACATAAGATCTTATTGTGGGACCGAATATTGTAGATGCACAAGATACAACATCGCCAATGTTCCGGTTTTATTTCACATTTTTTGAGAACTCAAAAGTGCAACAAATAATATAGGGGTGCGGGCGCAACGAGTTGTTGAATATTCGACCCGCACTGACTAAAACTATGGCTTGCATACAGAAGGAGTTTGATCAAATCACAGGCCTTGCACTACATTGCAGCGAAATGAGTGTTATAGTACAGCAAGTTAACAGCTGAGGCCATACGATACAAATAAGACGAAGGAAATAATTCAAGATATGCAAATTCCTATTTCATATGATCTCCCTTGAACCGTTATTTATGCCGGTTCCAATCCTTCGTGTTGGCCAAGCTTGGGACGAACCACAACGGAGTTTGCCGCCAATTCCAGCCAATGTTTTTTGTGGGAAATTCCAGCCAATGTTTTTTGAGGGAAATTCCAGCCTCTGTTGGTTGAGAAACCAACAGAGGCATCTTGAGCATTCATACTGAAGCGGCATATTTCAGGACAAAGATTAAACCCACCGAGACTAACTGCATACAGCGAGGTGTATACACAGTTGCTCCTTGTTAGATCTCCAGGGCCAAGTCCTGCCGCGCCAACTGGAATGGTAATCGGATAGTTCAATCCAAGGAAGATAGAAAATGCTCCAAGGTCTAAAACCCTCCGCCATTGCCTTAGTGGAAGTAACCTACTAGTGTCAATCGAGAACACATGGCAGGAAAACCCAGTAGAATAGGTGTGAATATTGTGGCCGTGATGATAACCAACATTTTCAGCCATAGGATAACCACCATAAGTAGTGTCATACCGCCTAGCACTAACTCCCATAGTATTGATCAGAATATGGCTACCACCATCAGGAGATCTTGCTAACCACCACTGATCAGGACTGTACTCACGATTATCGTCTAATTCAGGTGGCCCCGGAAGACGCACAAGACCTTGTAAGGAAAGCACATTCAGAGGTGAGATGAGCAAAATTTGAAAGATGAAGCTTGGAAATTTAAGGATGGAAATTTTACCCCATGCCCGAGGATCCCATGCATAAACATTCCCAATATGAGTTACAACATAGACAACTCCCTTATGGATAATTGCATCGCGGTAGCTGAACATGCTGAACTGGTTCTCAAGAACAATCCACATACCACGAGAACCATCAAGGAAGGCAATTACCGGGTCGAAGATGGCCAGGATAGAGAAATCCTTATAGTTCCCAGCAGCTATGGGAACTCGGAAAATGGCTATCTTCAGTAGATTAGTAGGCTGACCAGCCGCAATAAACTTAAGTACCTCGGGTGTGGCCTCAAAATCGAAGATCGCTGGTAGTGGAATCCAGCGACGAGTGAACACATTCGCAAGCTCCCAGTTCCAGGCGAGGCCAACAGATATGATCCAATCTCCATGGCGTCTGCCCACTTCTTACCCTCACAATCTGGCATCACAGCATCGGAGGAGGACCTGTCCAGCAGCGTCAGATCGCACAAGGTCCACCCGAACTTCTTCTGTGGCTTCTGCTTGCCCCTGCTGCAATAGTAGCTGCCCATGTAAAACTGTTTCATGCGATTGTCATGATAGAAGACATTGTACTCACGCAGTACCTCAGTTTGGTGAGTGTAAAGAACACCGGGGAGACCAAACGGATGAGATTTAGAGAGGGATGCACTATGTGTTGCTGAGTAAAGATAACGTTTGCAGTAGGCGATGAGGCTCGTGGCGGTGATGACGTCGCATCTGGCTGAGATTTCTTCAAGGGGGCCATCGAAAAACACCCTAGAAGTGGCACTTTCATCAATCAATTGGGACATCGCGAGGAAGAGCTCGAGCAGGTGGGGGCGATGGCGTTTGGTTTTGATTGGGGGTTTTGGAGGAGAGCGGTGGCAGGCGAATGATCTATCAAACTGCGAAAAAATACTATCAAACTGGTGCCGAGGCTGATCCTATAGCGGCATGGTGCCGTTGGCGGATGCCTGTATTGGTGTGCGAGTGGTAATGGTCGTCGCCGGGATGCTGGAGGTGAAGTGAGGATGGAGATCGAGGCAAAGATAAATACGGAATGAAATAAAACCAAGTGTGCCTTCTTTCTCTCTGCTAAAGATACTGTGCCTATCGAACTGGGCTACGAAGATGCTCCAAAAGCGGCATGGCGGTGTTGGCATGTGCTAAAGGTGGGCGAGTGGGGATCAGCGAGAAGATGGAGAGGAAGAGTACAGAGAGCAAAGGAAAATAGAATAAATCGATTGAAATCGTATCGCCTACCGAGGATGGTTTTTCTCTCTTCTCTGCGTTTCCTGGTGCCTATCGAGTAAATAGGTCAAGCCTTTCTAGGAGTAGTACATCATAGCTAGCCTAGCACGGGATGGAGATGTACTGTCCTCTCAAATAAATGGTCATAGCAGAGAGACGGTTTGGAGTATACTCGGAGCTCCTCTTGCCGAACATAATAATCCTTGGATCTTCTACATTCATCATCATGTGTAGGCACATTTGGAACAAGTACTACTCTACTACTACTATAACTAATAAACACATAAAGGTTCCACCGGCAATTAAGGAACCAAAACTAGAATACTACTACTCTCGAACTCTTGTGTAGTAAAACAACAAAATGCTCACAAAATGGGCTACCAGTACCATCTATACACCCACACGTTGCCACCTCAAATAAGCTTGCCTACCACACCACCAATTTCCTCTCCCCTGTCGGCCTCTACGCCCTCGTTACCGGACCCCAAATCGAACATCTCTCAGTTTAATAAAGAAAAAAGTCAACAATCTCTCAAAAAATCAACCATCCACCAAAAGAAAATCCATTATCCAATGTTTTCCGTTCATTATGAATGGACGATCGCAATTGCTCGAGCACCGTGCAGGAGTAGTCGTCTGAGCTACTGGTTGTAGCTCCACGAAAGAATGCGCCTGGAAGCGGCAGAAGAATTTATTCTCTGTTAGTGACAGAAGCAGATCGACGATATACAATACCAAATCAACAAGTCAGTGGCTTTATCCGTCTGACTAGTGAGAGCCGACACGAGTGGTGAACAACTTGAAGCGCATCCTTTAAGGCATACAGTACGTACACCTCCATTCTGATTTAGGATGGTCACATAGTGCTAAATAACTTAGACTAGTAACTTGCACATGTACCTTCATAGTGGGTAACAACATGTGTGTAGTGTGACACAAAGGCCTAATTAATTAGGTTGTTAGAATCATATACTACTAGTCTTGGTATGTGTGATGTTATGGTAACTAGCTAAGTTATTATGTCACTTTCTTTTTTCATTAATTAAGTCTGAAAAGACATTTAATTAGAGACAAATATCTACGCTTACTTATAGTTCAAGTTTGGCAACATGCAAAATCTTAGGAAGAAGTTGAATCTCTTGTCAAAACTCTCTGTGGTTTCTGATACGGCGTATCTTAATTGACTGTCCGATGGGTGCCTCCAAAAGATTTTTCTTAAAACTTTTAAAGCAACCTACAATTTACTTGTAGTTCAAATTTGACCTAATTTTGATGAATCTACATAGAATCATTCAAATGGCGGAGTTAGCTAGGAAGTTTGAAAACTCATAAAACATAGGAATCGTTAGTATAACATGTTGGTCCACTATATATACTAGTAAGTTACACGTGCCTTGCATGTGAGACTCAGATAGTAGACATATGACATATCATCACTATATACAATTATAATTGGTAAAGCACAAAAAATTATAAATTTAATCGACATCTATAAAGTATGGGTGTATATTTGGTCCTTGTACTTTGTATCATCATATAGAAGTCAAATAATATTGGCTACCTAACATATGCAATTTTTGATAATGTGGTCTAGAGAACAAGGGAGAAGATTCTAGTATGATGGAGAAGTGTGTTTTGAGGTTTGTGCATAGTATTCACTATGCTGAATATTATCAATAGAATGTTCTAGATCCTAGAATGGAAAAGAAGATCCAACAGCTAGAAAAGCTGGGATTCACGAGTCTTGATCCAACGATCAACATTCAAAGTTATTCGTACACTATATAGTGGTTTGTAATGAAGATTATCAATAGAATCTTCAAGATGCTAAAATGGAAAAGAAGATCCAATGACCAGAAATGTTGGGATTCGCGAGTCTTGATCCAACGGTCAATATTCAAAGTTGTTTGTACACTATATAGTGATATTAGCTACTAGTAAGTTGCACATGAGACTCAGATAGTAGATATATGACATATCGTCACTATATAAAACTATAATTGGTAAAGCAAAAAAAATATAAATCTGATCAACATCTATAAAGCATGGGTGTATATTTGGTCCTTGTACTTTGTATCATCATGTAGAAGTCAAAGATTATTAGATACCTAACACATGAAATTTTTGATAACATGGTCTAGAGAAACAAGGGAGAAGCTTCTAGTATGATGGAGAAGTGTTTTTTGAGGTTTGTGCATAGCATTCATTATGCCTAAGATTATCAATAGAATCTTCTAGATGCTAGAATAGAAAAGAAGATCCAACAGCTAGAAAAGCTAGGATTCGCGAGGCTTGATCCAATGGTCAACATTCAAAGTTATTCGTACACTATATAGTGGTTTGTAATGAAGACTATCAATAGAATCTTCAAGATGCTAGAATGGAAAAGAAGATCCAATGACTGGAAATGTTGGGATTTGTGAGTCTTGATCCAATGGTCAATATTCAAAGTTGTTTTTACACTACATAGTGGTAAGATCATGTAGAAGTCAACGATTATTAGCTACTAGTAAGTTACACGTGAGACTCACATAGTAGACGTATGACATATCAACACTATATACAATTATAATTGGTAAAGCACAAAAAATTACAAATTTGATCAACATCTATAAAGTATGGGTGTATATTTGGTCCTTGTACTTTGTATCATCATGTAGAAGTCAAAGATTATTAGCTACCTACCACATGAAATTTTTGATAACATGGTCTAGAGAAACAAGGGAGAAGCTTCTAGTATGATGGAGAAGTGTGTTTTGTGCATAGCATTCATTATGCCGAAGACTATCAATAGAATCTTCTAGATGCTAGAATGGAAAAGAAGAACCAACAGCTAGAAATGCTAGGATCGCGAGTCTTGATCCAATGGTCAACATTCAAAGTTATTCGTATACTATATAGTGGTAAGATACTAGTAAATTGCACGTGCCCTGCACGTGAGACTCAGATAATAGACGTCTGACATATCATCACTATATAAAATTATAATAGGTAAAGTGGAAAATATAAATTTGATCAACATCTATAAAGTATGGGTGTATATTTGGTTCTTCTACTTTGTATCATCATGTGTAGAAGTCAAAGATTATTAGCTACCTAACACTTGAATTTTTTGGTAACATGGTATAGATAAATGAGGGAGAAGATTCTTGTATGATAGAGAAGTGCGCTTTGAGAGGTTTATGCATAGTGCTTCATTGTGTTAAGATTATCAATAGAATCTTCTAGATGCTTGAATGGAAAAGAAGATCCAATGGATGGAAATGTTCGGATTAGCGAGTCTCGATCCAACGGTCAATATTCAAAGTTATTCGTACACTGTATAGTGGTAAGATGTCTAAAACATGGCTTGTGGCATTCAGATCCTCCATACTCTTCAGAATGTCTTTACAGAAAGGAACAATCTCGTCATCACTCAGAAAATTAAGAATGATATTTCCTGATATTTGGAAACTCACATCGATGGCATTGTTTACTACAAGAATATGCACCCTTCTACCTCTGAAAAGACATTTAATGCAAGAGCAATCTATCACATTTACTTGTAGCTCAAGTTTGACCTAATTTCGTTAATTGTCAAGATGCAAAATCTTAGCAAGAAGTTGAACTTGTTGTGAAAATTATTGGTGGTGGTTTGTGATATATTAAATCAGCCCCCAGTGGTTACCTCCAAAAAACGTAAAACTTTCAATGCAACCTACAATTTACTTGTAGTTCAAAGTTGACCTAATTTTGATAAATCGACATAAAATCACTTTCAAGTGGGCAAAGTTAGATATAGGAATAAGTTTGAAAACTCATAAAACACGGGAATCATAAGTACAACATGAAGTTCCACTATATATGTCTGAAAGCTTGGCTTGTGGCATTCAGATCGATATCCTTTGTACTTTGTTTATGAAAACGAACAATAATCTCATCATCACTCGGAAAATTGAGAATGTTCTTTCCTGATAGTTTGAAACTCACACCGGCGGTACTGATTACTACAAGAAGATCAATCCATCTACCATCAAAGAGACATTTAATTAAAGAAAATTCTATCGCCCTTACTTGTAGCTCAAGTTTGAGCTAATTTTTCATTAAATTGTCAAGATGCAAAATCTTAATTAGAAAGGAGTTAAAAACCTATTGTCAGAACTCTCAGTTGGTTTCTAATATATTAACTGAGCCCCCAATGGGTACTCCTCCAAAAAATTGTACTTCTTTATAAGCAACCTACAATTTAGTTGTTGTAGTTCAAGTTTGACCAAATTTCGATAAATATAGGCATGAAGTCATTCAAGTGGGGCAAAGTTAATTAGCTATAGGGAGTTTGAAAACTCATAAAACATGGGAATCGGAAGTAAAACACGTTGGCCCACTTAATATGTCTAAAAGCTTGGCTTATGGCATTGAGATCCATATTCTTTAGACTTTCTTTACAGAAAAGAACCATCTCATCATCACTCAGAAAACTGAGGATTTTCTTTCCACATAGTTAGAAACTCACACCGACGACATTGTTTACTATAAGAAGATGCACCCATCTACCTACGAAAATACATTTAATTCAAGAGCAATCTATCATGCTTACTTGTAGCTCAAGTTTGACCTAATTTCGTTAAATCGACAAGAAGTCACTAAAGTGTGCAAAGTTTGCTAGGAAGCTTGAAAAATCCTAGTACTAAAAACTTGAGTATTAGGTATAAGAAACCATTGGTCCAGTTTGTGTAATAATTGGGGCGGTTGCATTTTATTTTAACTATGTTAGGTCTTGAAGGAGAGAGGTGCTTGAGAGTTAACACGATCGATGGAAGTACAACTTACATCAAGGACCTCATAAAAAATGAAAATTGCATCTAAGTCCATCCATTTCACACAATGACCCTAAAACTGAATAATGAAGTGTGTTTGTTTTGAGGTTTGCGCATACTAGCGTTCATCGTGCTAAAGACTATCAATAGAATATTTCTCGATGCTAAGGGAAAATAGAAGATCTAACGGTTAGCAATGTTTGGATTTGCCAGTCCTGATCCAGTGATCAATGTTCAAAGTTAATTAGTACATTATTCAATTGTGGTATGGTATTGTAAGAGATAATACAAGATAAAGACAAGATAAGAAGTACCATGAATGGCCGATCTAATGATAGGTCTCGTAGGAGCGAGGTGCTTGAAAGTTAAGACGGTCGGTGGAAGTACAAGTTACATCAAGGACCTCATAAAAATGAAAATTGCATCCAAGTCCATGCATGAATTTAGCACAAGGACCCTGAAACTGAGCAATGAAGTGTGTGCTTTGAGGTTTGCGCATACTAGCATCCATTGTGATAAAGACTATCAGTAGAATCTTTCTAGATGCTAAGAATGGAAAAGAATATCCAACAGTTAGCAAAGTTTGGATTTGCCAGTCTTGATCCAACGATCAATGTTCAAAGTTCGGATTTGTGAGTCTTGATCCAACAGTCAGTGTTCAAAACAGGTTCAAAATGTCCTTCCCTCCCGATGTTTGACCGATCTTTGGAATAACCTTCCCTCCCGATGTTTGGGAAGCAAGTGAAAATTTCGCAAACCGGAAAAGTTTGAATTTTTGTGCCGCCAAGGACCAAAGTGGTTTCCTTCCTATGTACTACTACTACTACTCGTCCCTACTCCACACCAACGCGCGGCTTCCGAACACGTCAGAGACACAGAGCCGCCGTACCAAGGCACACGTGGGCAGCGCCACGCTGTGGACGAGGGAAAAGAGATTAGCCGGACCGGTGCGCGAGGGGAAAGGGGATGAGAGATGGAGCATAGCAAAGGAGAGAGAAAACACACGATTTGTTTTGCATGCATAGGTCCTGAAATTTACTACTAGTAGAGTGTACACTATAAGGCCACAGGAGTACCTCGTGTCAGAAACCCATCATAACTTTGCTCTGACATGGAACCGCCTTCAACTTCTCTTTGCTACTGCCCTCTTCCCCTGCCAACGTTTTATTCTCTCACCATGTACAATGCATGGACAAAGGTGACCATATGTCTAAGCAAAGAAATATACTACTCCCTCATTGTCTAAACTAGTAGTAAGTTACACGTGCCTTGCACGTGAGACTCAAATAGTAGACGTATGACATATCATCACTATATAAAATTATAATTGGTAAAGCACAAAAATTATAAATTTGATCAATTTCTATAAAGTATGGGTGTATATTTGGTCCTTGTACTTTGTATCATCATGTAGAAGTCAAAGATTATTAGCTACCTAACACATGAAATTTTTGATAACATGGTGTAGAGAAACAAGGGAGAAGATTCTAGTATGATGGAGAAGTGTGTTTTGAGGTTTGTGCATGGCATTCATTATGACAAAGACTAACAATAGAATCTTCTAGATGCTAGAATGGAAAAGAATATCCAATGGCTAGAAATGCTAGGATTCGCGAATCTTGATCCAACGGTCAACATTCAAAGTTATTCGTACACTATATAGTGGTAAGATAAGATAAGATAATATCATGTAGAAGTCAAAGATTATTAGCTACGATGGAGAAGATTCCAGTATGATGGAGAAGCGTGTTTTGAGGTTTGTGCATAGCATTAATTATGCTGAAGACTATCAATAGAATCTTCTAGATGCTAGAATGGAAAAGAAGATCCAACGGCTAGAAATGTTGGGATTCACGAGTCTTGATCCAACGGTCAATATTCAAAGTTATTTGTACACTATATAGTGGTAAGATATATTTATCTCTACTACTATACTGGAGCAGTTTTGGATTGGATCCATAGCACCAATCCTGACCGTTGGGCTATTAGATCCAATGTTTCAAAGAAGCTGGATTCGTGTTGAATAGTACCTAGAGAAAACTCCACCATGCATGTCCTAGAACCACACCACCCCCAGAATTTCATAGCATAGTAGGATGTATTCTCTCTACTATTATAGTGGAGCAGTTTTGAATTGGATCCATAGCACCAATCATGATCGTTGGGCTATTAGATCCAATGGTTCAGAGCAACTGGATTCGTGTTGAATAGTACTCTCTCTATCCCAAAATATAAGCCGCCTAAGGATTAGTCAAAAGTCAACATTTTATAAGTTTGACCATGATTATACACAAAATTATAAAAATTTATAATACTAAATTAATATCAGTAGATTCACCATAAAGTATATTTTCTTAATATGTCCATTCAATATTGTAGATGTAGATTTTTTTTCTAAATATTTGGTCAAAGTTAGTAAGGTTTGACTTTTGACCAATCCTTAGGCGCATTATATTTTGGGACGGAGGGAGTATAGACCTAGAGAAAACTCCACCATGTTTTAGAACCATCATGTCACCATCCCCAAAATGCATAAATTAAGTCTATTAATAATAACTATCTACACATATTGAGAATACAACCTACCGTGCTTTGAAATTTTGGGGGTGGTGTGACATGATGGTTCTAGAACATGGTGGAGTTTGCTCTAGGTACTATTCAACACGAATCCAGCTGCTCTGAACTATTGGATCTAACAGCCTAATGGTCAGGATTGGTGCTATGGATCCAATTCAAAACTGCTCCATTATAGTAGTAGAGAAAAAGCACACCTTAATAAGGCCTACTATGTGGCATCCGCTAAGGCTCACCTTATATATAGTTGAAACTATAAAGTTATCTTTAAGCCTAAGGTGCACCTCAAGCTTGTGTCTTGACCATATAGAATAGAAAAATCATTTCACCTCTCTCCTTATTTCATGTGATCATTTTCAAAAGGGGTTCAAAATTTTCAAGATGCAAAATCTTAGTAGCTAGAAGTCGAACCGGTTGTCAACTGATATATTAATTGACCGCTTGATGGGTACCCCCAAAATACTTTTACATAATACTTTCAAACCAACCTACAATTTATTTCTTGTAGTTCAAATTTGATCTTTTATTTCGATACATCGACATAAAGTCATTCAACAAGTGGACGGGGTTAGCTAGGAACCTTGAAAACTCATAAAACATGGGAATCGTAAGTAAAAAACATTGTTCCACCTAGATACTATGTCTAGAAGCTTGTCTTATGGCATTAAAATCCATATTCTTTGGACTTTCTTTACAGAAAAGAATCATCTTGTCATCACTCAGAAAACTGAGAATTTTCTTTCCTGATAGTTGGAAACTCACACCGACGAGATTGTTTATTACAATAAGATGCACACATCTACCTCTGAAAAGACATTTAATTCAAGAGCAATCTATCACACTTACTTGTAGGTAAAGTTTGACATAATTTCGTTAAATTGACAAGAAGTCAACAAAGTGCGTGAAGTTAGCTAGGAAGCTTGAAAAATCCTAGTACTAAAAACTTGGGTATTACCTATAAGAAACCGTGGTCTAGTTTGTGTGATAATTGAGGCGGTTGTATTTTCTTTTAGCCTTGGTAGGTCTCGTAGGAGCAAGGTGCTTGAGAGTTAACACAGTCGGTGAAAGTACAAGTTACATCAAGGACCTCATAAAGAATGAAAACTGCATCCAAGTCCATGTATTTAGCACAAGGACCCTGAAACTGAGCAATGAAGTACTGTGTTTTGAGGGTTGCGCACACTACCGTTCATCGTGCTAAAGACTATCAGTAGAATCTTCATATATTCTAAGAATGGAAAAGAAGATCCAACAGTTACCAATGTTTGGATTTCCTAGTCTTGATCCAACTGTTAATGTTCAAAGTTAATCTCTACACTATATGTAGTGGTATGGTATTGTAAGAGATAAGAGACAATATAAAGATAAGATAAGAAGTACTACGAATGGCCAATCTAATGGTAGGTCTCGTAAGAGCGAGGTGCTTGAGTGTTAACACGGTTGGTGGAAGTACAAGTTACAATAAGGACCTCATAAAAAATCAAAATTGCATCCAAGTCCGTGCATTTAGCACAAGGACTCTAAAACCGAGTAATAATGAAGTACTGTGTGTTTTGAGGTTTGCGTATACTAGTGTTCATCATGCTAAAGACTATTAGTAGAATCTTTCTAGATGCTAAGAATGGAAAAGAAGATCCAACGGTTAGCAATGTTTGGATTTGCCAGTCTTGATCCAACGGTCAATGTTCAGAGTTAATCGGTTAGCAAAGTTTGACCTAATTTCATGAAACAGTTATCAAAGTTTGACCTAATTTCATTAAATAGTTAGGATGCAAAATCTTAGCAAAAAGATGAACCTATCATTAAAACTCTCGGTGGTTTCTGATATATATTAATTGCCCCCCCGCCCGATGGGTACCTCCAAGAGCTTTTTCGTAAAACTTTCAACGCAACCTACAATTTACCTCTAGTAGTCCAAATTTTACCTAATTTCAATAAATCGACATAAAATCATTCAAGTGGGTGAAGTTAGCTAGGAAATTTGAGAACTGATAAAACATGGGAAATTGTAAGTGTATCATGTTGGTACACTATATATGTGTGAAAACTTGGCTTGTGGCATTCAGATCCATAGTCTTTGGACTTTCTTTAGGGGAAAGAACAATCTAGTCATCACTCGAAAAATTAAGAATGTTCTTTCCTAAGATAGTTGGAAACTCACACTAGTGGCATTGTTTACTACAAGAAGATGCACCTATATCTACCTCCGAAAAGACTTATAAATCAAGAGGAATCTATGGCGCTTACTTGTAGCTAAAGTTTGGCCTAATTTTGTTAAACTGACAAGATGCAAAATTTTATGAAGAAGTTGAATTGGTCATCAAAATGCTCATTGGATGGTTTCTCATATATTAATTGTGCCCCCCCCGATGGGTACCTTCAAAAGCTTTTTCGTAAAACTTTCACAGTAACCTACAATTTACTTGTAGTAGTTCAAATTTGACCTAAGTTTGATAAATCGACATAAGGTCATTCAAGTGGGCGAAGTTAGGTAGCGAGTTTGAGAATTCATAAAACACAGGAAATCATAAGTACAATATGTTGGTCCACTATATGTATGTGAAAACTTGGCATCTGGCATTTAGATCGATAGTCTTCGAACTTCCTTTACGAGAGAAAATAATCTTGACATCACTCGGAAAATTGAGAATGGTCTTTCCTGATAGTTGGAAACTCACACCGACAACATTATTTACTACAAGAAGATGCACCCATCTACCTCCAAAAAGACATTTAATTCAAGAGCAATCTATTGCGCTTACTTGTAGCTCAATTCTGACTTAATTTTGTTAAATTGTCAAGATGCAAAATCTTAGAAAGAAGTTGAACCTATCATCAAAACTCATAGTGGTTTCTGATATATTAATTCACCCCTCCCCTGAAGGGTACTTCCAAAAGCTTTTTCATAAAACTTTCAAAGCAACCTACAATTTACTTGTAGTTCAAATTCAACCTTATATAATTTCGATAAATCAGGATAAAGTCATTCAAGTTGGCAAAGTTAGATAGGAAATTTGAAAGCACATAAAACATGGGTATTGTCAGTACAACATGTTGGTCCACTATATATGTCTGAAAACCTGGATTGTCGCATTCTGATCCATATTCTTCGGACTTTCTTTATGAAATAGAACAACCTCGCTTGTCATCTCTCGGAAAATTGAGAATTGAATGTTCTTTCCTGATAGTTCGAAACTCACACCGATAACATTGTTTACTATATATTGATTTTTTCAATGAGTATAATATTTAATATTGTATATAGTTGGTCAAACTTTCTAACGTTTGACTTTGACTAAACCTAATACGCTGAGTAATATTAAATAAATGGAGTATAGGATAAGATCAGGAAAACAACATTTTTTTAGAATCCTCACAAGATTTTTCTTAGCATCACAGATCTGAATATTACATTGACACTGATGATTAACCAAACTGCAAATAGAGCAAACCCAAACTCATACAGAGTAGTAGTAGTATAACTTAACGACTTCTAGGGGGACTCCGCGGTCTTCTCAGGCGACTTGGCAGCATTCTCCGCGGGCAACTTGGTTGTATCCTCCGTGGTACCATTTCCAAGCAGGGACTCGTGGATATTGGGCAGCACGCCGCTATGCGTGATGGTAACACCGGCCAGCATCTTGCTAAGCTCCTCGTCGCGCATGACACCGAGCATCACGTTCCTCGGGAAGATGCAGATCTTCTTGTTGTCCTTTGCGGCTTGCCCGGTAAGCTCTAGCACCTTGGCGGTGAGGTACTCGAGAACGGCCGCGAGGTAGACGGGAGCCCCGAAGCCTATGCGTTGGGATTACTAACCCTCCTTGAGGTAGCGCCCGATCCAGCCAACGGGGAAATGTAGCCCGGCCTTGACGGACCTTGACACCTGCTTCTTCCTGCGACTGCCTGGTGCGAGACTGCGACTAGGAGTGGCCAGAGCAGGATTCAGAAGCCGGCGACATGTCTTCTTTTTCTCCACGGCCTTTGTCGCCGCCACCTGGGTCTTCTTCTTGTTCCCACAGGGAGCTCCGGTCTTCGGAGCCATAGCTACAAAGTCTTAAAGGAGCAAGGGGAAGAAGAGGAAGAAAGTTTAATTGTGGAGGGCCGGTGAAGGTGCCTAGGTCCCTTGTATTGAAACTTTAATAGTACCGTCTTCACTGTCTTACAAGTATGAATTTTTAATACTACTAAAAGGTTGTGTGCATGTTTCCTTATTTACTTTCACTTTTTTGAAACATGGCCAGATGTATCCGCATGAAAATTCATACAAAGAAGTTGTATCTTTCAAAACAAAAGTCAGTTTTCAGTATGACTACATGGGTACAATAATTAGTATATATGAATTTCTAACAAATTTACAAGCAATCTATCACGCACTTGTAGTTCAAATTTTACCTACTTTGGTTTTATTGACAAAATGTCATTTAATTATGCGAAATTAGCTAGAAGGCTTGAAAATTCATGAAACTTGTTAACCATGAAACATACTCCATTTTGTGTAAATTTAGTGTGGTGTGGCATTCGGAGCCATACTCTTTGCCTTTTCTTTAAAAAACAATTATATGTGGCACTTCTAAAATTATTTAACAAAATTCTATACATAAAAGTTGAAAAGTCCAATTAACAACATTAGTATGTCATGGCAAGATGCACCCCGTTGATGACCCACAATTATAGGGGGTGTATCGCAGTATTTTCGATAAGTAAGAGTGTCGAACCCAACGAGGAGCAGAAGGTGCTGGCTAGTGGTATGGATCAGGAATTCTCTGCAAATACTTAGCAAATGGATTTTAGGGGTTTTCGATAAAGCAAGTAAACAAAGTACGAGTAAACAAAAGATAGTAGGAATAAATGTAGCAAGTGGCCCAATCCTTTATGCAGCAAAGTACAAGCCGGTTGTATTTCTATAGATGACCAAACGTTCTCGAGGACACATGGGAAGACTGTCAAGTGCTTTTGCTTCATATAGCTGATTAATCTTCTTTAGCTTGTTAAGTGTTGTGTGGGGTGAACCTTTGCTAATGTACCGCCCCAACCAAGACTAATACATACTTGTGATTATACCCCCTGCAAACATCCGTAAGTACAAGAAAGTAATTAAAGTAAAAACCTAACCACAACTTTAAACTCTAAGACCCTTACGTTCCTTGTGCAATGGTTTCCTAACGGGGGTTCAGGTTTCTATCACTCCGGCAACCCATACAATTAGTAGCCAAATACACAATGCATTCCCCTAGGACCATATAGGTGAAGTGTCATGTAGTCGACGTTCACATGACACCACTAGAAGAAGTACACCACAACTTAAATAACAATCTATTGAATCTTTCTCAACGCAATAACAACAAGACTTCTCCCATGTCCTCAAGAACAAAACGAACTACTCACAAGACATCATATGGATCATAATCAGAGATGGAATAATGATGTATAACAATCTGAACATAAACAATAATTCAATGGTTCACTCAATAGCATCAACTACAAAGAGTAATCAACACCGGGAAAGTTTCCCCTATGAACTATGCAAGATTCAACGCAATTGTTACAGCAATATGGAGATGGTGATGAGGGTGCTGATGGTGATGATGGTGGTGATGATGATGATGATGATGATCCTGATGAAGTCCAGCTTGATGGTGGTGTTGATGGCGACGATCTCCCCTCTCCGGGAAGGAATTCCTCCGGCAGAAATCTATCTACCAGAGAGATCTTTCTCTCTCGGTGTTTTCTGCCCCGCAGAGGCGGCATAACCTTTCTGTGGTCGCTCTCCTAGTCTTAGGGTTTCGTGGGGATGCTATACGCCAGAGGGGAGAGGCTGGAGTGGGCCAGGGAGGCCACACCACTCCCAGGCGCGGCCTAGGCTTGCCCGCGCCATGGGGTGGTGTGGGCCCCCTGTGGCCCACCTCCACTCCTTCTTCTCGCATCCTGAGTCTTCTTGAAAAATAGGATTTTCCGTATATTTTCCCGGATTTTCTGATCTTCATGAATTTTTCCTCCAAACAGCACCTTTTCCATCAGAATCCTGACTGCAGCGGTCCATGCTCCAAAAGTCATCAACCATGCAAAAATAGATGAAATAACCTAAGTATCACCTCTCGATACGAAATATATCAATGGATAATAGTGAATTAAGACATAGAATAGTGATGCAAAATGGACGTATCAACTCCCCCCAAGCTTAGACTTCGCTTGTCCCCAAGCGAAACTGAGCTCAATAAACGTGATCTCGGGTTTATGGAGTGAAGACTCGATAAAAGAATACGGACAAGAAGCATCACATTCATCAAAAGCATAGATCATAATAGAAGACAACTCACTATTATATAACTAAACTTGCAAAAAGTAAAGGAAACACAATAAAGATACATAGAGTAAATCATAATTGGTAATGGCAAACTTAGCTCTTGGTCGAAGAATAGTTGATAATTTGCTGGAGTTCACAAATAGCTGGTTTTTCAATGAAAGCTTTCAAAGTAGTAAACATCAAGATAAGAGCAATGTGCAAAACAAGGAACATAAGAAGCATGAATGCATAAATCATCATATGAATGAATGAAACACAACAACTCAAAATACTTGCTGAGATAGAAGGGAGTAGGTTTACTGACTCAACTACAAGGTAAAAGAAAGGGCCCTTCAAAGAGGGAAGCAGGGATTGCAAGTCTCATAAAGAGCTCCCAAAAATTATGATACTTACTAGCTTTCAGCTCTCATTGCCCCTATCATAGGCATTTTTAGGTGATTAAGGTTAAAGTGAGGTCCAATCTGAGTTATATGTTTGATAGACTATAAACTGAAAATCCCAAGTCCCTTGAGTACGAGGGCCGCTCCTCATGCTACTCAACTTTAGTTACCGGTAAGTTCTTGTCATCGTAAGTATGTGCGTATCATTGAGAACCGCCAACGGGGTACCCCTTGCTCGATGATACAGAAGAATCCCCATATCAAAATGACAAGGCAAGCAGACAATGAGTATCTCAGCAATCTTCTTATTTACCATGAGAAAATGGTGCTTTTTTCTCTCTTTCCTCTTTTCATAGTATCTCTTTTTTTCTTTCCTTTTTCTCAATAGCTATCTCTTTCTTTTTTATAAGAAGAATGCTTCATAGATATCATTATGGTTACGCTGTAGGTTTCCACCATGTCAGCATGGATTAGACCAGCGGCCCAAGCGTTTCTGTAACACACATACATAACTCCATGGACTTACAAGCTCCCCTTTTATTTCACACCGACGACATCCGCAAACAAAAGAGCAAGGTATCAACTGGGTATATATTTACAAGTGTTGAAAGCGTTCCCGTGACAAAGACGGTTCTGCTAATCCCCAGCCTATAATTTGCAAGCATATAACTTTCATGGAGAGTTCACAATAGTTCAGGTTTATTAAGTGCAAGAAAGTAAAGTGTGCCATCAAGTTCGTGAGAGCTTTAATCACTAATTTTCGCATAACAAGTTTAATTTGGGAGGTAGACAAAACAAGAATTTACTTGGAATAGCAATAATTCTACTAGGTAGGTATGGTGGACACAAATGGCAAAGGTTTTGGTTTAAAGGAGGTGGATGCACGAGAAGAGTTCCCTCTCAGTACGGGTTTTTGGCTAGCAAGGCTGGGTAACAAGTATAAGAGTTGAAGGAAACAAACAAACATACAAATGATAAAGACAAACATGCAATCTTCCTTGGAAGCACAAAAGATCTTAACTAGAGAATACTAGACTTATGAGCAAATCAAGAAAGAAAGATGATGAAATTATTTTTCTCTCAAGTACTTCTATCTTTTTCTTTTCAACTCTCAAAAAGGTGTTGCTACTGACCGAGCCAGGTTTGCCCAAACCAACTAAATTAACTCAATGATCCCAAAGTGCTACCAATACTAACAACAAGATCAATCATATAACCATGAATTGAAAACTAACATAAGCTATGCAAAAGAGTGAATGATAGAACTTCTCATTAATATTCCATAACGGAAACTCACACCAAGGGATACAAATCTAACGAGAGAGGGGACACTTCCATAATGCAAACCATACTACAAAATAACTCCTCTATTCATGATATCACTCTACTAATAAGGTAAAAAGATAGAAGATAGTGATGTGATACCGTGGCACTCCCCCAAGCTTGGAACAAACCAAGGGGATACCAAACCTGATGACGAATTACTCCTTCGGTGGTAGTGGTATCTTCTCATCTTTTTCCGTGTTCCAAGGTAAAGGCTTCCCATCAACAAAGGACATCTTGGTTTCCAACATCCTGAAACTTGCAGCAGCACTTATGAGTTTAAATCTAGCCTCATACTCACAGTTTTGATTTTGAACGTCATAGAACTATGCTTGCAGTTCATTGGTTGTTTGGCAGAGTGCGAGGATTTTGTCTTTGAGTTCAGCAGTCTCCTTTTGGTGCTCGGTGATGAGTTAGGAACAAATCTTATGGATGATATCCACTTCGCGCTCCGCCATCTTCTTGTACCTAAAGACTTCTTGTTCCAATGCTTCCATCCTGTCCTCCAGACTTCCTTCACCTTTAGGGCCTTGAACCTCTTTAATCCGAACATCCCCACCTTCTCTCATGTATGGGTTGATGATATCTTCCAAGGAATCTCCCTTCTCCTTCCCGGGGTCTTGGAGGTCTTCCTCCATGGGCTCCTTCCCTTTATCCTTGGCGGACACCATTGTGCTTCTAAGCTCTCAAAGAGTATGTCCTGACAGAAACAGATCGAAACAAAAACACGACGAAAACACGATATATGGATCTCGGGGGATCCGGGGGTTATATATTACGAAGTTTCACATCAAAAGGAAGGTATTGGGAGAAAACGAGTCGGAGGCGGAGTCCTAGCTGGCCTCACCACCTGGTGGCGCGGCCAGGGGTGGACCCACGCCATGGGGTGGTGTGGGCCACCCCGGCTCCGTTTTCGTCCCTTTTTCGCTTCGTAACTTTCCTTATTGACTGAAAACTGCAAAAATATAGTTGGATTGTATTTCTGCGGAACTTTTCTTACCAGAACTGTTACCTATTTGGGAACAGACTCTGCAGGTCTCTGAATTTGGTATATAGTAGATTCTTTCGGAGTTATAACTTGAAAGGCATCAATATCTTCATCTTCATACACTTATTACTTGAGTCATAAAACCCTTCTCTTTCTTAGTACACCATTATCTCCACTTCCTGGAAATTCCTTTCACATAAAACTCCACACAGTTCTCATTAGCAACATTAGTATAAGTGAAGTGATAAAACCTTTTGAGTCCAACTTCAACTGAAAACCATCAAAACAAAAGCTACTATAGCAACTCCTTCAAAAAACCCAAAAAGAATTCAAAAAGGAAATCGAATAAAGAAGCAAATGCAAGATTGGCTAAATCTGTCAAAACAGACCAGCATGTAAAGATAATTTTTTTTGAAAATCTTCTGTTGCTCAAATCAAAAAGTGCAAAATTAACGAAATTTAAATAGCAACCTGGGGCAGAAGCACAAACAATTACAGCTCAATCCGACAGGCAGAGGTCTCTCACGAATTTTTACGGTGAAGCACAAAAAATCTGTTTCGGGACAGCAACTTCCCCAAATATTACTTCTCTCTCATTAGAGGTTGATCTTGACACAAAAACCACACAAAACGGATAAGGAGCGGTTATTACCGAAGTAATAACTTCCAAGACTCAAAGAAACAAAAACAAACTGACAGCAAAAACAAATTGGGTTGTCTCCCATAAAGCTCTTTCTTTATAGCCATTAAGATGGGCATGATAATTTTGAAGAAGCTCTCATAGGGATATGATTTGAAGTGAAAGAGAGCATTAAGAAGCAAAAACACACACATTTAAGTCTAACCCACTTCCTATGCAAGGGGATTTTGTAAACAAATAAGTTATTGAAACCAAAGGCAACTTGCATAAGAAGGCAAAAGAAACACAATATAAAGGCTTTCAACATAAAGCGAGGAAACTTGATATTATTGAGATACATAAGAACACTTTTCCCTCTCTCATAGTAACTTTCAGTATCATGCATAAACTTAAAAATATAGCTATCACAAGGACTATCATAGCAATGATCACTTATTCTAACAGAAAACACAGGGATACTAGCTCTCATAACACTATTTTGTGAAACAATATTAGAGGTATCCTTACAAAGGATAGTGTGTCCCTATTTTTCATACTTAGTGACAAAGTCTTTCACATTTGCTATTATAGGTTCATCAACCATTTGTTTATCAGGTTCAACAGCTTTATTCATACTTTCATCTACCATACTAGCCATCATAGAATGTTCCTTTACCTTAACTGGGAAAGGCATTTTCTCAATATAAGGTTTAGGTAAAACATGATTAGTAGTATAAACTTCAGTATTTCTTTAAGGAACACTCTTAGCAATATCTTTATAAGGTTCATGATACTTATTCCACTTCTTTTTAGGCACTTCAATGTAGGAAGCAAAAGCCTTAAAATAAGAAGCAATAGCTTGAGAGTCTAGACCATAAGCGTTTTTAATATTTTGAAATTCATTAGTTCCCATAAAAGATTCAATGCATTCATAATCATAATTTATACCTGACTTTTTACCTTTGTCATTCTCCCAAGCTTCAACATTGTATTGAATACGATCTAGAAGGTCCCATTTAGCTTCTTCTTCCATGCGAGTGAATGATCCAGCACAAGAAGCATCCAATAAATCTTTATCATGTAGAGGGAGCCTTGCATAAAAGTTGTTGATAATAATATTATTGGGGAGCTCATGAATGGGACATTTGAGCATTAGTAACTTCAATCTCCCCCAAGCTTGAGCTGTACTCTCTCCATCAAGAGGCCAAAAGTTGTATATTTGATTCCGATCTTTATGAATCTCACTAGGAGGATAAAACTTTGAATAAAAGAGAGGCACTATTTCCTCCCATTCCAGAGCTTGACCATTCTTCAGCAGCTTATACCATTCCTCAGCTCTTCCTTTCAGTGATAATGAGAATAACTTCTTCTTAACTTGATTTGTAGTAATACCTGCACACTTGAACAACCCGCATAATTCGTGTATAAAGAGTAAATGATCACCGGGATGGACAGTTCCATCCCCAACATAGTAGTTATCCATAACATGATCAATAATTCTTGTAGGTATTTGAAAACATCTTTCTCTACAGGTGGTGGCTTATCTACTACCTTAGCAGTGGTAGTAGCATTACCAAATAAGAAACTCAGCGAATTATCCATAACGAAAATAAAGCAACTAGCAGAAGTAAACAATACTCACAGTAGAAGTTTCCTTTACCAGTTCCACTCTCCAATAGCGCTTCACTCCCCGGCAACGGCGCCAGAAAATAGTCTTGATGACCCACAAGTATAGGGGGTGTATCGCAGTATTTTCGATAAGTAAGAGTGTCGAACCCAACGAGGAGCAGAAGGTGCTGGCTAGTGGTATGGATCAGGAATTCTCTACAAATACTTAGCAAACGGATTTTAGGGGTTTTCGATAAAGCAAGTAAACAAAGTACGAGTAAACAAAAGATAGTAGGAATAAATGCAGCAAGTGGCCCAATCCTTTATGCAGCAAAGGACAAGCCGGTTGTATTTCTATAGATGACCAAACATTCTCGAGGACACATGGGAAGACTGTCAAGTGGTTTCGCTTCATATAGCTGATTAATCTTCTTTAGCTTGCTAAGTGTTGTGTGGGTGAACCTGTGCTAATGTACCGCCCCATCCAATACTAATACATACTTGTGATTATACCCCTTGCAAACATCCATAAGTACAAGAAAGTAATTAAGGTAGAAACCTAACCATAGCTTTAAACTCTAAGACCCCTACGTCCCTTGTGCAATGGTTTCCTAACGGGGATTTAGGTTTCTGTCACTCCGGCAACCCCTACGATTTGTAGACAAATACACAATGCATTCCCCTAGGCCCATATAGGTGAAGTGTCATGTAGTCGACGTTCACATGACACCACTAGAAGAAATACACCACAACTTAAATAACAATCTATTGAATCTTTCTCAACGCAACCCCACTACTAACAACAAGACTTCTCCCATGTCCTCAAGAACAAAACGAACTACTCACAAGACATCATATGGATCATGATCAGAGATGGAATAATGATGTATAACAATCTGGACATAAACAATAATTCAATGGTTCACTCAATAGCATCAACTACAAGGAGTAATCAACACCGGGAAAGTTTCCCCTATGAACTATGCAAGATTCAACGAAATTGTTGCAGCAATATGGAGATGGTGATGAGGGTGCTGATGGTGGTGATGATGATGATGATCCCGATGAAGTCCAGCTTGATGGTGGTGTTGATGGCGATGATCTCCCCTCTCCGGGAAGGAATTCCCTCGGCAGAAATCTGTCTGCCGGAGAGATCTTTCTCTCTCGGTGTTTTCCGCCCCGCAGAGGCGGCAAAATCTTTCTGTGGTCGCTCTCCTAGTCTTAGGGTGTAGTGGGGATGAGATACGCCAGAGGGGAGAGGCTGGAGTGGGCCAGGGCGGCCACACCACTCCCAGGCGCGGCCTAGGCCTGCCCACGCCATCAGAATCCTGACTGCAGCGGTCCATGCTCCAAAAGTCATCAACCATGCAAAAATAGATGAAATAACATAAGTATCACCTCTCAATACGAAATATATCAATGAATAATAGTGAATTAAGACATAGAATAGTGATGCAAAATGGACGTATCACCTGTCTACCAGAAATGGACATGACCTTTGTCATTATCTAACTTGAAAACCAAGTATGTTAACACATCGCTGGTCATATTGCGAGGAAGTGTTTTTAAACCTTGTCAAAGTTCATGTTTATCATTTACGGAAGAGGACATCATACATAAGTGCTTAACTTTTTTATTGTTTTCTTTACTCTTCTTTAATTTATCCCAATAAACGGGACGAGTGATGTAGATATGACCTTGACATTGGTAACTTGGCTTAAAATGTGAACAATGTTCATACATGGTTGTGACCATATTGTGTAGCAAGTTTTTCGAAAATTGTCCAAATCCATGTTTGTAGTTTTCGTCCAAACAAGCACAAATATAAGAGGACACCATTTAAGTTTCAACTATGTATCATTACACCCCCCTAAAAAACTATGTATCATTACACACATTGTAGTGGAAATTATTTATATTTTGCTAGAATACAGTGACTGCACTCTAAGCCAAATTATCTGGATGTACTTAATTACTAACAAACAAATCCTATCACTTGGAAATTGAAAAGCATTTTCCTAAAAGTTCGGAACTCTCAATGACAACAGTATTTACCAAAGCCAAGATGCTTCCTAGAACGAGATATAGTACATTGCACGCCTCTTCTCTAGACACCATTTAATTTTGCACCCGGGCACGCTTCTTCGGGAGGGGGGAAGATACTTCCTCGTCGTCATCCTCGGCCTCCTCCTTGTCGTCCTCGGCCTCCTCCCTGTTGTCTTTGGCCTCCTCCTCAAGGTCGACCTCAGACTCCTCCTCTTCCTCAGTCTCATATTCTGTCTTATCAGAGTCGCTCGGCATTGGTGGTGGCGTCCCTTTGAAAAAGCACTACCAGTGGCTATCTTCTTCATCAGAGGAGTTAGAGAGCGGTGGCAGCCATGACCCGTCGACTGCGTCTGAGCTTCCAGGTGGAGTTTTGGGGCCTTCCCCATTTGTCAGGTCAATCGACGTGTTCTGGAGAGAGTTATCATACGACATTTTGGAAGGAAATAGAGAGAGATCAAGTTCTAAGCAATGGTAGGTTGGGTGTTTTGGGTGAAAGTAGGGGTGTGTACTATTGCAATTTATAATGTCTATTTATACCCTAAAAACTATCCCAAAATATCATAAATAGATGGTACCAGACTCATCCCATCAACAAAAAAAAGGATTATACCAGACTTGTCGGTTCTTGATTTTTCTCGGCCCATAGAATTCAGAAGTCACCTCGCTTTATCCAAAAATGAAGAGAATCATGCAGATCCTGCTGAATTACTCGGTGTCTCTTACTTGCTCCGTTAAAATTAAGTGTCTATAGTAGTACATGCTTATCTAGCTATAGTACTACTAGTATATGTATACTCTTCACAAAGTTGCGTCACTGAACTTGATTGATGGTGATATGGTGTGGGCCTCATCTTTTTCTGCACCGTTGCATCTCAGACTAGAAGTATAATCATTGGGTGAAAGCTTACCCGGGAAGGAAGGAGAAATGGAGAGGATAGTGGATGGATGGTGAGAGGGGGTCGAAGGAGAGAGAAAATCTAGTAGTAGTATGTGTACTAGTACCGCGTGTCATGACCCATCGTAATATGTAACTTTTATGCCGAAGTTAGATAGGAACCATGATCAACTATAGTATGTGTGAAACCATTGGTTTATGGCATTCTGAACCATATTATTTGGACCTTCTTCATAAAAAAACATCACCGTCCTCACTGGGAAAATTGAATTTCTTTTTTCCTAATTGTTGAAAACTCCCACATGCAACAATGCTTTACTACGCCAAGATGCACCCATCTACCAAACTATCGTGGGAACTCTATCAAATTGTAAACTATGATGTCAATATGGCCTTGATGACCTTGGTCATTCGGGTTGAAATAAACCCGATAATGTCCATACACATGGTAGGACAATATTTTGAAGCTATTTTTCCAAAACTTATCTAATCCCATGATTACAGTTTACATGGCACGTGGTGCACAAAACATAATAGGACATCATGAGTAAAACTTTTGTTTTTTGTTTTTGGTTTATTCAACGTGATCAATGTTCAAAACAGGTTCAAAATTGCCTTTCCTTCCGATGTTTGACCGATCTTTTGAATAAACTTCCCTCCCGATGTTTGGGAAGCAAGTGAAAATTTCAAAAACCGGAAAAGTTTGAATTTTTGTGCCGCCAAGGACCAAAGTGGTTTCCTTCCTATGTACTACTACTCATCATCTCTACTCCACACCAACGCACGGCTGCCGAACACGCTAGAGACACAGAGTCGCCGTACCAAGTCACACGTGCGCAGTGCCACGTTGTGGACGAGGGGAGAGAGATCAGCCGGATCGGTGCGCGAGGGGAAAGGGGAGGAGAGATGGAGAATAGCGAAGGAGAGATTAAACACACGATTTGTTTTGCGTGCATAGGTCCTAAAATTTACTACTAATAGAGTGTACACTATAAGGCCGCATGAGTACCTCGTGTCAGAAACTCATGATAAATTTGCTTTGACATGGAACCGCCTTCAACTTCTCTTTGCTGCTACCCTCTTCCCCTGCTAACGTTTTATTCTCTCACCATGTACAACGCGTAGACAGAGGTGACCATTTGTCTAAGCAAAGAAATATACTACTCCCACATTGTGTAAACTAGTAGTAAGTTGCACGTGCCTTGCACGTGAGACTCAGATAGTAGACGTATGACATATCATCACTATGGGCTTCATTCTCAAATTTAACTGGGTTGTGCTCAGCAATCCACTGATCCCTAAAAGGTTGAACTAATATGTTCTCGGCTATGCTCCATGGGTTCCTTTCTAAAATTTCGCTGGGTTGTGGTCTGCAGTCCTTGACCTCGAAAAGATTGAATTAAAATTTTCTGGGCTAAAGAGGGGCCGAATGAGCTACTCCCTCTGATCCAAATTAATATTCTCAGATTTGGCTAGATTCGGACCTATCTAGCACTAAAACATGACTAGATATGTCAGAATCTAGACAAATGTGAGAACATTAATTTGGATCGGAGGGAGTACTAGATTTCTTCTCCTGGTTAATAAAAATTGCATTGTGATGTGCTCTGCCGGATTCGAAACAAAGACCTCAGCGAGGGCGGGGGAAAAGCGATAATTCTTTTTGGCAGATATTCATGTCAAAATTCAGTAGTACAGAATAACATAGAAAAATTATCAACAGATTTGAAGTTAATATTCGGGAGCACTTGACCAATTCAGCAGCATTTCAAAAGTGACCAATGCAGCAATACAGACGATGAAATACAATGCCAGTACATCAGTATTAGTTGCACAAATGCTTTAGTAGTAGCAACAACGGAACATTTGAGAGATTCAGTAGCTTTCCTGGTTGAAATTCAATAGCAGTACAGAGAGAATCAGTTCTTGTTCTAGCTAAAAAAAACCTTGGCGCACGATCAGTTTGGCATATTGTCCGAAAAGACTCAATCATTGGAGCAAGGAAAACTGACGATCAAGTCTTCTTCTGTGTGAGTACCTCTTCCTTATGTCAATGCCTGTGTGACCGCCCATAGCAACCCAAAATGCCCAAGACTCGTCCAGATAATTGTAACAATGCCAAGTTTCAAAAAGAAAAGCAAGACAATCAAATGCACTTCATCTAACCAAGTACCAGTACATCATAGTTCGTTCTACAAAATATTGTACTAATAGTAACTACAAAATATTTGACAGATTCAGTAGCATTTGAAAGATTCAGCAGTATAGAATAATACCATAAAACTATCAGATAGATTCCTGGTTCATATTCAGTAGCATTTGACAGAGTCAACACAATATTTCAAAGTGACCGGTTGTGGCAGTATACTGACAGTGACCAAAAGAATTGACAGATTCAGCAATGTGGACATTGAAATTCAATAGATGTAGCAAGGACTGATTTAAAAGAAAAGCAAGACCATATTTTGCACTTGACCGGTCGATTTGAACAAGTACCGAAAAAAACTTTTGATAGGTTCAGTAGCATTTGAAAGATGCAGCAGTACATAATAAGAAAGAAAATATCGACAGATTCACAGTTCACATTCAGCGTCACTTGGACATATTCAGTAGCATTTCAAAGTGACTGATTCAGTTTGTCTTTTTCTCCATACACTCGATCATTGGAGCAAGTAAAACTGGCGATCAAGTTTGCTTTTCTGTGCATGCCTCCTTCTCACAACAATGCCTGTGTGTGACCTCCATAGGCTTCTCAAAATTCCCAAAGCCTCATCAAGATTACGAGTTTATGACGAGGCCAAGTTACAAAACAAAAGCAAGACCATGAACTGCACTTCATCTAAACAAGTAGCAGTACATCAATATTAGTTCTATAAAATTCCAAGTTCCAAAAGAAAAGCAATACAATCTGCTGCACTTGATCTAAACAAGTACAAGCACATCAAAGTTAGTTCTACAAAATATTGTATTGTACGTACTAATAGTAACAACAGAACATTTGACAAATTCAGTAGCATTTAAAAGTTTCGGCATTACAGAATAAGACCGAAAAAATATCGAAAAATTCCCAATTCATATTCAACAACACTTGACAGATTCCTAGTTCATATTCAACAACACTTGACAGATTCAGCAGCATTTCAAATTGACCGAATTAGCAGTACATGGACAATAATTGATAGATACAACAATACACACATTGAAATTCAATACATGTAGCTAGGAATGATTCAAAATGAAAATGATACCATATTCTACATTTCATCGGTCGATCTGAACAAGCACCAATACATAGTTATTATTGCAAAATAGATTAGCAGAGGAAGGACTCTATAGAAAATACTTAGAACTACCTTAAGCTAGGAAGCACATCTCACAAAATGATAAGTACCAGTACATACAGTAGGTATCACTACAAAATACATTAGTAGTAGTTGAAGTCCATAAAAATACTCCTAAGAACAACTACTAAGAACACGTAGTAAGTATTTCTAGCAGTTCAAATACTCCAACGAACATTAAGATGTGTTTATCTCACTCATGAATCCTATTAATCCAAAGACATTATTCTAGGGTGAAAACCGATGGTCAACGAGCGACCAGGTGCGACATCGGCACCGGAAGGAGCCACTTCAGCTCATCGAATGGGATGTCGTCGGGAGACGCGGTGCTCTCCGGCACACATAGCCCGGATTTTTTTATCCTTCTCCCCTCAATCATAGTCGATGACCAAAACTTCACCATGTACCGCGGTGACAAGCACGCCACTGAACTGACGCATACGACGGATACGATGTGTAGCGTTTGGCGTGTGTCAAATCACACCTCAAACACAGTACCATCGTCCCCGGATCCTATGATATCTGCTGTTCGCAGTCCTGTTGCCGGAAGAGGCTTAGAGGAGTACCTGCGTGTTTTCCGTAGCGTAAACTGCGCACCCTCGTCGAGTGAGCTTCAAGGAGGTGTGCGAGAAGCGCCGCCGGTGAGGCGGCAAAAATGCAGCCGTCCTCCATGCAGTTGCAAGGGCCGTGCGCGCATGCAATCTTGTGGTTGTGGACCTGACGGTAGGCGACCAATGTCCCACAACCGTTGTTGGGGCATCTTCTACCTTTTCCGCTAGTGACTCGGATGTTCAACTCCTTGGATCATGCGGCCAGCCGAATGGCGCTGGTAGTGTCCATACGCATAGAGATCTCAACGAACACATTGGCGCCGGCATTGCTCCATCCGTTGTACCGCCGGTTGGGCCCCGAATCCGCCATCGCGTCCTGATGGTTTGGGGGCGAGGCGGATCAATCTATGATTGTCGGGAGGTTTTGGAGGAGAGGGGTGGCGGCCTGGAAGGACCAATGTTGCGGCGAGATGGCGAGGGAAATGAGTGGAGCGCGCGTTGGATACGGTACCAAATACTGCCGGAGATAGGGAAGACGGTATGGCTCTTTGAACGAGGAGTTTTTTGCGTGTTCTTTTGCCGGTCTTCCGCTGGAGGGCGCAGCTGCATCGAGGAGACTTTAATTATTAGCTAGCTAGTGTAGCACACCAATGATGTCTGGTACTGTAGCATCGAGGAAACTTTACTAATTAGCTAGCTAGTCTAGCACGCTAATGCTGTCTAGTAGAAGGCCATATCTTCCATAAAGTATTGAGTGTATATTTGGTTCTTATACTTGTGCATAGAGTTCATTGTTCTAAAGTCTAGTATCAATAGAATCTCCTACTTCCTCCGTTTCAAAATATAAGATGGTTTAGATTTGTGAAACATATGTATCTAGACATCTTTTACTACACACTAAAAGTAGTGTGTAGGTTCGGAGTGAACCACACACTAAAAGTCGTCTAGATACATTCATTTAGCAGAAGTTAAAACATCTTATATTATGTAATGGAGTGAGTAGATGCTAGAATCGAAAAGTTGATTCGAGGGTTAGTAATGCTAGAATTTGCTAGTCTTGATACAACGGTTAATGTTGGAAGTTAACCGTACACTATATAGTGGTAAGATAAGCTAAGATAAATCTCTAAATATATGGTCTCGTCATATCAGCTTAACCAAAGACTAGTGCATAAGGCTAGAATTGTTGAAGCCGAGGTTATTTTCATAGCGTATGACCCTTACACAAGCATTGAGGTGATTGTTCAAGTGTATGGCATGTGGTCCGTAACATCCTGTTGATGCTAAAATTTCCATAATTTCTAAAGGAACTCTAGAATCGGCGGACTAAAGTGCATTATGCTAAAGGTCCAAAATAAATATAGTCAAGTTCATACGAGTAAATAAACATAGTGCTGATACAAGGACATGTTTCAAAGGAGAGGATACCAACAATTTGAAAGTCGATGACTTCAGACAACCAAACAAAATAAACAGTTCAACATGGTCAAGAAGTATTTCTCTAATTGTAGTACAAACTATTACATATGGATTGCATCAGTATGTACTGTGGCAACATGTCTTGTTTCTTAGTTAAGCATGAGGCCGGTTCCAATCGACGGTGTTCGCGAAGGTTGGTACGAACCAAAGCGGATGCTTCACCGTTCCTGTCCAGAAGCGAGGGTTACTAATTCCCTCAAGGACATTGATTTCAGAATTAACACCGCAGTTTTTACCACTAAGACTGAAGCGGCATAATTCAGGTTGCCACTCTTTGGAAAGCCATGCTGCAGTTGGTAAGATGTAGACACAGTTAATTCTCGTCAGATAACCTGAGGTAAGATCTGCACCGCCTACGCGCATGATAATCGGATAGTTCACTCCAAGGAAAAGAGAATATGATCCAAGGTCAGTAATCCTTTCCCATGAATTAGCTTGATCAACCTAACCGGTGTTCATTGCGAATACCAAGCAGCCAAACCCGGAAGTATAAGTGGAGATAGTGGGACCATAGTGTACAACACGAGGATGAGCAACACCAGTATGATGGTGGCAATGACAAGTAGGACAACTGGGATCATAAGAAGCACCAATCATATATATATATATATATATATATATATATATATATATATATGAAGAAGTCTAGAACCATCTGCAGATCTTGCTAACCACAAAAAAACCAAAAAAGTAGTCGTGCTCGTCTCCAGTAGCATTAAGAAATGAATCTACCAACTCATCTGCGGCAGCTGGTCGCACCAAGACCAGCGCAGGACCTTGAAAAAGGTAGCAGAATGCGTTAACTTATGATTCCGGCAACATGATATAGTGAATCCTACTGAAAAATTTCCTTCCAACTGAACTGCATGCAAAGTAGCTCGAACATAGGAAAAACAATTATGGACTAGAATCGTACAAAGGAAACAAAGCACTATATAATAGGGAAATTTCCTAGAGAACAGACTCATCTTTTTTTGAACAAGACGGGCAATTTTTGTCTTGTTTTGTCTAGAAAACGCAAAGAGAATTGACCGGTTAATTTGCAGGGGAACTTTCCGAAAACCCGTGCAAATGCAGAAAACATAGGAGAGGAAAGACACATGATGTTACATTTGCATGTCCATTTATACTCCTGCGGGATTGTGGTGTGTTGGATTACATTGCATGGAAAAACCATTAAACGGATTTTTTTAGGAGCTTCAAGTAGATCTTAAATTCCTATCAAATGAATTAAAAGACATCCGGAAAAATCTACTGTGCATAATTCAATCCGATGAATCAAAAGACTGCTATAAGAAAAAATCCTAGGAAAAACTATGATTCATACAGTTCATAGATTCTAAAATAACTACTCGTATTTTCATTTAAACAAAACACTCCCTATGTCAATTCAGTACAATAGCTTGGGCACATGAGTAATTAAGCCCGTACACTACATATGAAGGAATAATTACTAGGATGTAGAGGATCCCAAACATGAACATTGACATATAGAGCTGCGGTGAACACCAGTCCGTCATGGATAATTCCATCATTGTAACTATAAGGGATCAGGGTGTGGTTAAGAGGAAGTGGAAGAACTGCCCATCCATCATCACCGCCCTGAAGAATGGCAATTCTAACATTGAAGACTGCAACAAGCGAGAAATCTTTATAGTTCCCAGCAGTTGTGGGAACTTGGCAAATAGCAATCTTCTGCATTACAGTTGGAAGATCATTATCCAAAAAGAACATGGTTGGATGGTTGGTTGCTTGGAACGACAATGCTGGGAGAGGAATCTTGCGACGAGTGTACATGTTGCCAAGCTCCAACTTGCCTCTAAAGCCAGTCGTGGCAATATAATCTCCATTGGCACGTACCCACTACCCAGAAGTATAGCATGGTACCATAGCATCGGAGGAGAACCTGTCCAGCGGTGACAGCTTGCACGGGAGGCTTTCAATTTTGAAGTAATGCAAGAAATCTAGCGGTCCCTTCGCCAGGAGAGAGAGTGAAGAACACATGGGAGGCCAAATGGCATTGAAGCATCCAGAGTTGCACTAGCTTTCACAGATTCAAGAAAAAGTTTGGACGAACCAATTAGGTTGGCGGCGGTGATGATGTCACATCGGGTTATGAGTTCTTCAAAGGGGCCTTCAGTAAACACGTCGTGTAAAAGCTCAGAATCATGCTCACTGTTCTTGCTCGCTGAAGCCATCACAAGGCAGCGTCTGTATTTCATTGATTGGGGTTTCGGAAGAGAGGGGGAATCGACGGTGGCAACTGCCTGAGCGAGACGAGGAAGAGAATCCGAAAGCGGCAAATGGCGGCAGGGGAGGCGCATGGTGCGGAATGGGAAGACGCCAGGAAGAGAAGGAGAAGACGCCCTGGAGGGGGCGAGGGAATAGGCAAGGGGGAGAAGCTCGATTAATCAACACGAGTGTGTGCTCCTCAGCTGCATTTCGAGGAGACAGTGACCCGCCGACTCCCTACTCCCTAGTACTAGTAGATGTCTAGACGGTCGGAGTAGTTAATTTCGAGGATACTGTGACCGACCTGACTCCCTAGTACTAGACGCCTAGGGTACGGGTTGTACTGTAATTCGGAAATCTGAGCTCTGTATTATTATTTTACTTGCATGGATGAGCTCTATTTTTCTTTTTTCACGGAATGAGATCTGTATTAGGGCATCCACTATGTTGTCCATAAGCGAAAAGTAGTCCTTATGGATGACCACATACATAGTAGAGCTTCACCTAAGCTTGTGGCTTGTCCATAAGCAATACTGTATAAAATTATTTACTCTCTCCTCTCTCTCTCTCTCTTGCATGTGTATACTTTTTGCAGATATATAGGTCCCAGCTTATAGATAAGTTGACTTTATACATTATAGCTACTTCCACAAGCTGTGTGGGACCCACCTTATGGCAAAAGTTCACCTTAGGGCATCCACTATGTTGTCCATAAGGGTGTCCATAAGAAAAACGTAGTCCTTATGGATGACCACATACATAGTAGAGCTTCACCTTAAGGAAATTTTCTTAAGGGTGACCCATAAGCTTCTGCCTTTTCCATAACCAATATAAAATTATTTACTCTGTCCTCTCTCTCTCTTGCATGTGTATACTTTTTGCAGACATATGGATTCCAGCTTATAGATAAGTTGACTTTATACATTATAGCTACTTCCACAAGTTGTGTGGGACCCATATTATGGCAAAAGTTCACCTTATACATAGGTGATGCCATTATACATAGGTGATGCCTTAAGCTTATGGGTCACCCTTAAGATTTTTGGCTTGTGGACAAGCTCCACTTTGCATATGGATAGCTCTTAAGGTGTAATTTTTGGCTTATGGTGGGGTTTTTTCACACATAGTGGTAATGAAGCTGTAGGTACATTTTATAGAAAGTACCATAAGAAAACAAGGGGACACAACCAGGTCCCATAAAATTACAACAAGCACCATGCAAGGATTCGTCGAAACGCGGTCTAGTCCCTGTAAGAACGAGCTATGTATTTGCTTTGTCAATTTTATGCCCATGGAAAGCTAGTTTGGTAAGGAGCTACACTTTAAGTCCCGCTTATTACATCCAGAGTGCAAATTAGTCTCACATCTTGTAAATGGGCAAAACTAGCCCCACACCTTGCACCCCGTGCGTAGTTTAGTCTATTTCAAACGGATTGGACGGAATTTTAATGAATTGAGCGAATTTGACCGCGTTGAGTTGGCCTTACCAGGCAGTTTTGCGGGTTAGTCCATACTAGTTTGTTGCACCTGCCTTGCA
Organism: Avena insularis; assembly: GCA_023614405.1. Classification (NCBI taxonomy): domain Eukaryota; kingdom Viridiplantae; phylum Streptophyta; class Magnoliopsida; order Poales; family Poaceae; genus Avena; species Avena insularis. The sequence continues at coordinate 22,889,516 of CM042692.1, forward strand.
CGTCAGACTTAGATAATAGAAGTATGATATATCATCACTATAAAATTATAATAGCTAAAGCTCGAAAAAATAATTATACTTCTGAGCCAGATCCATAAAGTAGGGTGTATATCTGCTTCTTGTGCTTTATATAATGTAGATTTCAACCTTTATTAGCTACTTTGGTAACATGTGTTTGAGGTTTGTGCATAAATTTCATTGTGCTAAACACTATCAATAGAATCTTCTAGTTCCCATAGTGGAAAAGAAGATACAACTGCTAGCAATGTTGGGGTTTGATAATTTTGATTCAACGACCAGGGTTCAAAGTTCTTCATACACCATATAGTTGTAAGATGTAAGATAATAGAAGAAAAGTGAGGCGAGGGTAATTTATGGGCCCACACAAGGCATCGTTGTTTACAGAAAAGCCCATATGTTGAAGCTAAAATCTTGGGAATTTGACATGATATGCGAACATCATATGTCCATGTGCTTATCCAACGTACTTCGCAATGCTCATGTTGAATCGTCACATATAAAACAATTGATGCATATGGATTGTGAAGTGTAGAAGAAAAGAATCAAATTTGGTTAGATTTCAGCTAACTTGAAACTAACGATGAAATATTGAGTGAAATGCACACATGTGCAGTTTTAGTTAACTTGAGCATTACAAAGCTAAAATGACATCAATCTGTGCAAAAATTCTACATGAACTTTCAAAAGAAATAGGAGTCATGGAAGGACACCACTTGCAGGCCGGTACTATTTTACTGTCTCAATCGCAAAAACGCGCGTTCAGGATAACTAAACGTGTACGAATTTAGTCAAATATGCTCAAATTTGTTTGAAATGGACTGATTTGCACCGAGGATGCATGTTTCGGGATTGATTTTGTCCACTCTGCAAGATATGGGACTAATTTGTACCCCGGGTGTGAGAAGTAGGACTAAAACTATATTTACCATGATCTTTGGCAAGAAACAAGTTATACAGATCCTCTAACTTATACTGTAGAAGAAAAGCTAGAGAAGTCGTAGGACTCTACTTTTCTTCTTCCAAACAATATTAAGGCCTAAATGTCATAAAATTAATTTGTACTACCTCCATCCTAGAGCTTAACTAAGGCTTATATTTTGTACATGTGTCTTGCCATGTGTACATGTATTTGTACGTGTCTGTGTAAGCGTGTGTGGTGTGCAGCCATATACATGTATACGTGTAGCTGTTTGCACGTGTGTGTGACGTGTGAGTGTCCAAGTATCTGCAGGCGTGTACATATACATGACATGTTTTAGTATGAGTATATGTATGAGAGCAAGCTGTGCTACAAACATATAATCCCTCTGACCCATATTTGTTGGTTTAGATTCATCTAGATACGGATGTATCTAGTCAAGTTTTAGTACTAGATACATCCGTATCTATAGTCTAGACAAACGTAAGTCAACTAATATGGATCAGAGGGAGTACATATATATGTGCTATTGTGCTGTATGTATGACATACTCGCCCCACCCGTTAGTACACACACAAAAAAACATCACGATTGCTATATCTTATCTTATCTTAACATCTTATCTTACCACTATATAGTATACGGATAACTTTAAATATTGACCGTTGGATCAAGACTCGTGAATCCCAACATTTCAGCCATTGGATCTTCTTTTCTATTCTAGCATCTAGAATATTCTATCTTTTTGAATGGTCTAGAAGATTCTATTGATAGTCTTCATCATAATGAATACTATGCACAAAACTAAAAACACACTGCTCCATCATTCTAGAATCTTCTCCCTCATTTCTTTAGACCATGTTACCAAAATTTTCATATTTTAGATAGCTAATAATCGTTGAATTCTACATGATCTTATCTTACCACTATATAGTGTACGAACAACTTTGAATATTGAACGTTGGATCAAGACTCGTGAATCCCAAAATTTCTAGCCGTTGGATCTTCTTTTTCATTCTAGCATCTAGAAAATTCTATTGATAGTCTTCGTCACAATGAATGCTATGCACAAAACTCAAAACATATTTCTCCATCATTTTAGAATCTTCTCCCTGGTTTCTCTAGACCATGTTACCAAAATTTTAAAGTTTTAGATAGCTAATAATCGTTGACTTCTACATGATATGCAAAGTACAATAACGAAATGTAAACCCATACTTTATAGATGTTTATCAAAATTATATTTTTTCTGCTTTACTTATTATAATTTTATACAGTGATAATATGTCAGACGTCTATTATCTCAATCTCATGTGCAGGACATGTGCAACTTACTAGTATACAAATTATAAGAACCAAATATACACACATTCTTTATAGATGTTGATCAAATTTATATTTTTTCTGCTTTACCTATTATTATTTTTTATAGTGATGATATGTCATACGTCTATTATCTGAGTCTCACGTGCAGGGCACGTGCAACTTACTAGTATTATACGAAGGCTGGGAAAGCAAGATTTTTTTGGGATTGTTGAACCTTCTCTTTCCTCTTCCAATAGCTAGTTTTTAGTAGTCCAAAGTAGCAATGATGTTGGAGGTGCTCTCATGGCTAAGGGCATCCGCAATCTGCAAAAAAGAACACCTTATGGCCTATGTGGCATTTTCTAAGGTTCACCTTATACTTGTGGAGAAAATAAACATGTTTTTAAGCCTTGTAGACTTAGGCTATCCATAATATATCTTATTTTATCTTATCACTATATAGTGTATGAATAACTTTGAATATTGACCATTAGATCAAGACTCACCGATCCCAACATTTCCAGCCGTTGTATCTTCTTATCCATTCTAGCATATAGACGATTCTATTGATAGTCTTCATAATAATGAATGCTATGTACAAACCTTAAAACACACTCCTCCATCATTCTAGAATCTCCTCCCTCGTTTCTTTGGACCATGTTACCAAAATTTTCAAGTTTTAGATAGCTAATAATCGTTGACTTCTACATTATATACAAAGTACGAGAATCAAATATACACCCATACTTTATCGATGTTGATCAAATTTATAATTTCTTCTTATTTACCAATTATAATTTATATAGTGATGATATGTCAGATGCATATTATCTGAGTCTCACATGCATGGCACGTGCAACTTACTAGTATAAAGTTGCACATGCCTTACACACGTGAGAATCGGATAATAGAAGTATGACATATCATTTTTTGTATAAAATTATAATAGGTGAAATAATTATAATTTTGAGCCACGTCTATAAAGCATCAGGTGTATATTTGGTTCATCTACTTTGTATCATGTACTCCCTCCAGTCTAAATATTAGATTTAGGGGTGTGCTTTGGCGCACGACCCTGTGGCTCTCGTATCGGTTCCTTTTGTGTATAACACTAATACGAAATAGCTGGAAATCGATAATATAATTAAGAATTGTAGTTTTAAAAAAAATTAAAGTAATATCCCAACCTTTCACACCGAAAATGGGCTTATAAACACTATTATGAGTACTTGTGTGCTATGCAGATACAAAGGAGATAGCTTATAATAACGATCATCTTATTATACATACAGTTTTCTTTGTAGACTTCAATCAGAACTAAATTAAACGTCCCATCGAGGTTGACTCTCTACGAGACACATCACGTAGGACCTGATACATCATATACTCCCCCCGATCCTGACCATGTGTGGCGCCGCCGCCACACCGGGTCGTCACTCTTGCCCCAGCCAACCACCCCCTCCCCGTGCATCCCCTCCTCTCCGTTGCCGCTATCTTCGTCGCCTGACAAAGTTCCAGTGGCACGGAGGGGCCCCAGCCCTCGTGCGCGTCCCTTCCATGGCGGCGGCGGCTCGATTTCCAAGAAATGGCAGCGGCTCTCCAGCGGAACTGAATCTAAGAATGGTATCGGCGGTATCAAGACCATTGTTATCAAGAGCATTGTTAAGAATGAAATTGTTAACAATGGCATAGGTGGTATCACCAGCAAGATGCTTCTCACTGAGTAAGAAAGGGAAATCCAGTCCACGTCGAAAAAGGGTATCAAACAGGAGTGGTCAAATTGCATTAAAACTAAGGAAGTGAAACTAAGAAATAATTTATTTATGAATTTATTATCTATTCACTAAATCTAAGAAATAATTTATTTATAGATTTATTATCTATTCACTATGTATGTCTATATTTGGTTTGGAATACGGGAGCTAGGCAATGTCTATATAAATGCATGATTTCTTTGAAGAATCAATAGAAACCCAAAGGGAACACAACTGATAGAACTAAAAGATTGTAAACCAAATAAGTTATGTTGATGATGGTTTAGCTATGCACGTACGTACCTAATATTAGCTTTGCTTTCTCATAGAGAAAGGCATGATAGGGACAGACATGGAGGGGCAACCTAATTTGGAAACAACATGGGCACTAGGTGGGAAGGCGTGCTTCTTTGCACCGTCATTAGTGAGTTTTTGCACTCTGTGATAGATTATACTGATGGTTGTAACCTGAAATTCAATCAGCAAGAATACTAGCATGCAACATATACCTAGACCCCTTTTTAGAGAAGATAGTAGTCGGGTGGTCTATTGAAAATCAAGAATAAGAAGCATATGTTTACCAAAAAGAAAGAAAATAGATAGGCTATTTCGCTTCTCCTTAAACAATACATACAATAATATTAGGTAGGATTTTCGTCAAGCACATTGTAAGCACAAATAAAAACGAATATGCATAAATAAAGATGAGATTTAATTTCTAGGGGTCCTCTACATTTACTCCGGCCTTGAGAAGGAACGGGTGATCCTTTCAGAGAGAAGAAGCGCAAGGGGATGCCCAGGTCGGGTGGAGCTCCACCATCCACTCCTCTAGGGGGACAACATGATGTGCGGCCTCCTACTCTCTACTACATCAGCCGCCGGCCCATGGCGTCCGGCTCCTCAACACGCCGCCTCCTCTTCTCACATGTCAACCACCCGCCCATGGCCGCTACTTTTGCTTGGTCAGTGAGGCAGTTGCTTCTATGAGAACGACCTGCTGCTCCTGCTGATGAGGGAGGCGTGGCGGAGGAGATGGTTGTTGAGCCGACCACGATGGAGAGAGAGAGGAGTAGAACGAGGGGGAATGGGAGGGGAACGACAGGGAGGCAGGAGGTGGTGAGGGGCGAGCTAGACCTCGTGGAGAGGGTTGGGGCGCCAGCGGCGCGAGGGTTGGGAGGAGGAAGAGGGGAATATATGGGTGTGGATTGACGAATCGGGATATTTTCCAACCGTGTGGAAATTTTACCAATGGGCAACCGAACATATTTGCACCAGATTTTCTACCCTTTATAGTCATTTACAGGTGGGCCACATGAATAGTAGTCAGAAAACAAAATTGTGTGGGGCTTTGACCAATGGGCAACCGAACATATTTGCACCATATTTTCTACTCTTTATAGTCATTTACAGGTGGGGCACATAAATAGTAGTCGTGTGGGGCTTTTACTAATGGCCAACCGAACATATTTGCACCAGATTTTCTACCCTTTATAGTCATTTACAGGTGGACCACATGAATAGTAATCAGAAAACAAACGCTCAGGATCTGCTGGCTGGCACGATCGGATGGCCGAAAATGCTTGATTTTTGTGGTGAGTCCTAGTACGCTCACCAATTATATCTTTAGATATAAGATGTTTTAGCTTTTGTAAAAGGAATGCATCTAGACGCATTTTAGTGTGTAGATTCCGAGTGAACCTACACATTAAAAGGTGACTATATACACTCGTTTCACAAAAACTAAAACATCTTATATTTCAGAACAGAGGGAGTAGAGACCAACCTATTAGCTACTAAATACTCGACATGCTCTAGAGAAATGACTAAGAAGATTCTAGAATTATCAATATTATCTTCAAGATGATAAAATGGAAAAGAATTTCCGATGGCTCAGAATGCTGGGACTCATGAGTCTTGATCCAAGAGTCAATATTCAAAGTTAATCGTATACTATATAGTGCTAAGATAAGACAAGATAAACAATAGTATCTTCTATACGATTCTATAGAATGGAAAAGAAGATGCAATTAATGTTAGGATTCACGAGCCCTTGATCAATCCAATGGTGAATGTTGTTTAAGTTATTCGTACACTATGTAGTCGTAAGAAAAGATAAGAAAGACTATCAAATTATCTTCTATATGATAGAATGGAAAGAAGAGGATCCAACATCTAACAATGTTGGGATTCGCGAGTCTTGATCCAACGGTCAATATTAAAAGTTATTTGTACACTATATAGTGGCAAGATAAGATAAGAAATAATATCAATATATAGTACCTTGATGTAATTAGGGTGCTTCATGCTAAATGTATGGACCTCGGTGTAATTTCCCCTTTTTTAGTTTCTTGATGTAAAATGTACTCCCACCATCTTTGTAAAATTCGAACCTATAAGTAAGTGGTAAAATTTAAACGTATTTAAGCTTAGTTGTCAATGAGTATGAAAATTCTTAGATTTCAAGACGAACGACCAAGGTCATGGCCATATCTACATCATACTTTATGCTGATGATGATCCCATATCCAAGAATTTGCATGCTGCCAAATTTGCCCATATTTTGAAAAAATATAAAGAGGGAGTAGTATGAAGAGTAAGGCTCGATCAGATCCTCTATTGAGAAGGAGTCGAACCCGACTACTTTCCTTACTTAATTTTTGGGTTATTTATGCTAAATGAATGGACCTGGTGTAATTTTACCTTGTTTGGTCACTGATGTAAAATGTACTACCATTGTCATCCGTATAAAATTTGAACCTAAAAGTAAGCACGATATATTGCTCTTAAAATTTTCCAAAATCTTTTGAAACTAACCAGGAATTCAGTACATCCATAACCATCAAAAGTTCTGGAAACTAACCAGGAATTTAGTACCTGCCATGAAAAAATGGTAAACATGAGTAGTCTGTACTTTAATTTTTATGCCCACCCTTGGATTTTAATGCACACCTTCTTGGTACTTCGAGGTAGATTCCTCGTTAGAAAGAAAAATAAAAAGTTCCCAGTGACCAGAATTATTTTGCGCATGAATATTTTGGATCTGAATGCCCCAGACCCAATTTTCAGAAAAAAAGACTGTTGTGCAAAACTTGAGTAGTCCGTACTTCTACTGAACCAGGGGCACCAGAAAATTAACCCCAAAGTTGCCAAAGCAAAAAAACGGAAGAAAAAAAATGAATAGCGAGAAGAGATTATTAACGGGAGACAGCCGAGAGCAGCGAAGGAGTTGAAGGAGATGCAATGTCAGAGTAAAGGTAGTTTGACGGGTTTCTGACATGAGGTACAGGTACCTACTACTAGTAGCACAGTACTACCAGTAGTACTACTATGTTTTCTCTCTCCTTCACTGTCTCTCACCGTTCATCCTCTCTCTCCCATCCTTTGTAGCGCCCCGCGCGCACCGGCCGGCTGATCTCTCCCTCGTGCCACTGCATGGTGCCGCACACGTGTGCCTTGGTACGGCCACGCTGTCTGTGTGTGTGTGGCTATTTTTTCCTTTTTTTCTTGACAAGAGTCTCTAGCATGTTGGTCAGCTGCCTTGGTATGCATATATAGAAAGAGGACATCACAGATTTCACAATGTCATGCTCCATGTATTGGTGTTGAACAGTAGCTAGAGCAAATTCCACCATGCTTAGAACCATCATGTCACACCCCTCCCCAAAAAAATTCCATAGCACCGTAGGCTATATTCTCAATATGTGTATGTAGTTATTATTAATAGACTTAATGTATGACTGTTTTGTCTATGATTACTGGTGGTTAATAAAAATATAATGTTTGTTAAACCTACATGTGATCTCCATATAAATAACACAGTGATAGTAACCATGGAGAATCATCATATGTCTTTCCTTCTCATTTTTTTGCGAAAAGGATCCTGGCATTAAAGAAACATCGAACAGTACAAAGCACCTTAACAAAAACTAAAATTACATCAAAATTCTTGAGATGCCCTTCGTCTTCAACCTTAGTTGCACGCGCCACGAGGAGCAACTGTACCTGGCAGATTGACATGTTTTTTTGCAAAGTTGTCGAGGATATCCCTGCGATGGAGGATGGCGGCCGTGCGGGCGTTTTTCATGCCCGACGTGCCCTCGAATACACACTACTCAAGGAGGCTGATGGAGAGGTCCAGCTCATCATGCTGGGCAAGACGCTGCGCAATAATAGCTACCTCCATGTAGACGTCCGCCGGTGCGGCGGGCAAAGACTCGGAAAGCTACAGGGCCATCAGTGCACGGAATAGATCATCTCTAGAGAGACCAGCCGGGAAGTGGTGAGCACGGCAACAACCTGCGGAGGAACACCTGGACCAAAAATTGGGGCTAAAAGTCAGTTATAGGTAGGCTAGATGAATGAAGTCCATAGAAGAAAACGATATCGCTGCCGGTAGCATGCATTGTGGCAAACGTACCTGTTGGGTATGCGTCATGGCGCATGGCCTAAAGGCGGGCAGTGAGGTCATCCACCATGCCTATGATGATGCCGAAGCTGGGGAGGAAAGAGTCCACCATCTTCTTGAGCCAGGCTGTGAAGATGGCATCAGAATGGGTGCGTGCCACGACACGTGCCATCAGGACATGGAGGCACTACAAAGAGTCGACCTGGGGGTGGGCGTCCCTAGATTTCTCTATCAGACGGATGGCACTCGCCCACACAACCTCCATCTTTCTTTCTCTCTCACTCTCTCTCTCTATGGATATCGCTCTACGGCACACTCCACCGCTGCTCAATCTAGGTACTTTTGTACTCTTGCTTTTGGAAGTGTAGTACATATATACTATTAGTAGTAGTACTCGTACAAGCAATCAACGGTAGAAATCTACTACCATCGGTATAGTTGACCTTCAAGTATTAAGTTCCTACCTAACCAAGCTTGCATGCTTATCTTGGTAATTGTGCGGCCTTTCGCATAGCCAAATCCCCACTTCGGCTGGTCATAGAGTAACTTATAGTAATCTGTTGTAACATGCATATGTTACTAGTCTAAGTTACTACCTCCATAGTGAAAAATAACATAGGTGTGGTATCATGCATAGTCTCATTTATTGCAATGTAGATTCATTTTTTTATTGAAATGTGTGATGTTATGGTACTAACATAGCTAGTTACCAGAAGCCTCTCTCTCATCATTTAATTGCATGCCATATCATCTAAATACTTAGTTCGAAATACAAGTAGGACTAGGTTACTACCCAAGTTACTCCCACTATGACTAGCCTTAACATGGAGTACTAGTACTGCCTGTTCAAGAAAACATGTACTAGCTAGTACTAGTAGTACTGTACTCCCTTTGTTTGCGACTGTTTTGTTGGTACCAAGACGTGGCCTTGAAAATCGGTGAGAAAATCTTGGGAACGTTATTAGAGCTAGCCTCTTAACTGCACCATAATTCTCTCTTCATTGGTTTACTTTTTTCCTTCGCGCTCTACCGCATGCAGAGAGAAAAGCTAGATGCCAGAAATTAGGGGCTGCAATAACTAGGGCTCTAGAAATTACTCCCCCCATCTCATTGCATTTTACTACTTCCCGTATTCTATACCTCGTGTAAGGAACCCATCATAGCTTTGCTATGACATCGTACTGCAAAACAGAATATTCCATTTTATGGTTCAGTTTTGCAGCATCTGTTCCACCCCGTCATCTGTACCGCAAAGCACTGAATTCATCGGGGTATGAACTAGCAAACACCATGGATTCAAGTTTTTCAGTCGACATAGAAAATGATTAAATGCGAACAAAGCGACGCAGTGAATGATTAAATGGGAACCCTAATCGACTATCTCGCTTCTGATGTCCTCTGCGCTGCCGTCCTCTGCCTCCTCCTCGTCGCTGCCGCTATCGGAAAACTCGATGATTCCGGCACGATTCGCCTCGCTCATGAAATCATACCAGATCGCATCGTTGATGGCGATGCTAATTGTGCGCCCAGGTACCGCCCTAGCTTCAGCGTTGCGGTCGTCGGGGTGGACCTCGTGCTGGTGTTCGAGGAAGATGGCAAGCGCCACCCTGCGCTCTAGCTTGAATAGCCTATGCCAATAGGAGCTCGCAACCACGTATTGGGGCATTGCTTGCTTCCAGTCCGGCAGTTCAAGGCGGTGATCTTTGATCCAGCGATACAGCTTGGCGCCATCCGGAATGGGCACCACCGGCACCCCGAAGTGGCTGAGCTTGAAGCCTTCCAGAATCGTCGCGCGATGTGGTGCGAGTATACCGTGGTGGGAAAAAAATCAATGCCTCACAGTAATTCAGATTGGGTCTGGCCAGGGCTGCGGTGATGGTGGCAAAGAGTGATGGGACGGAGGAGAGGGATAGTGGGGAGGGCGGAAACGGCTGCTGACGGTGGCGGCTGTGAGTGGGAAGCGGGGATGGGGAAACTTCCCTCCTGCCAACAGATGCGCCAGGATGTGGTACAAACCCTCAGAGCAGATATATGCGGCACAAAAGCGTCGGTTTGCGGGAAACCTCAATTTTTCTATGGATGCGGTACGGTTTAGGGTATCTCGAATGACCAATTTTCCTGCCTGGTACCGCAAACATGCGGTTATTTTGCGGTACACAGTGATATGCGGTATCTGCTAGAGATGCTCTAACAAAGTTAAAAGAAAATGCCACTGTTCCAATTATCACACAAAGTGGACAGTGGACCATGTGGTTTCTTTATAATTCTCGGTCCAACGGTTAATATTTAAAGTTATTCGTACACTATATAGTGGTAAGAAATGTGGGGTAAAACGGATATAACTAGACGAAATTGAAAAACATGAATTTCGATGTATTTTCCAAAAATAGGTCATGGCATAGTAAAACGGATATAACTTGTTCTGGATTTTACAGAATCCCCAAATTCGAAAAGAGTAAAAAGTTATGGCAGAAAGAAGATTTTTTCCTGCAAAGAAATAAAAAAATATTCGAGGCGCATATCATATGATATGTGCCTCGCATAAGTAGAGTCGGATTCAAATTCAAAACAGCCACCTACCACACCTACCACCTCTCCTCCTTCTCCTTCTCCTTCTCCTCCACCTCTCCTCCTTCTCCTTCTCCTTCTCCTCCATCTCTCCTCCTTCTCCTTCTCCTCCACATCTCCTCCTTCTCCTCTACCTCTCCTTCTCCTTCTCCTCCATATCTCCTCCTTCTCGCCTTCTCCTCCTCCTCTTCCTTCGGCGACCTTCTCCTCCTCTTCCTCCGTCGACCTCCTCCTCCTCCTTCGGCGATCACTTCGGCCATGGCCTCCACAACCACACCGACCACCTCCTCCTCCTATACCTCCGGCAGCCTCATCCTCCTCCACCATCTTCGGCGACCCCCATGGCCATGGCCTCCTGCACTTGCCTACGGTGGTAGGTTGTGGCCACGGGCACGTCCTCTGACGAGCGTCGACGAAATTCCGGCCAGATCCAGATCTTGCTGCCATTTTTTTTGAAATTCAAAAATAATAGCCGAGCCGCATTTGGATCAATATGCGCCTCGCACATGCAGAATACTGGAGGCGCATTCGGATAAATATGCGCCTCGCATATTCTGAGTATGGGAGGCGCATATGATCAATATGTGCCTCGCATATCTAGGATATAGGAGGCACATATGATATGCGCCCCGCATAACAAATACTAGAGGCGCGACGCTATAGGCGCATATCATATGCGCCTCGGATAGGGTTTTTGGTGCGCCTCGGGTAGGGTTCTCCCTAGTAGTGATGGTCGGTGGAAGTGCATGTTACACCAGGGACCTAAAAAAGAAAATTACATCCAATTCCACATATTTCTTATCTTACAACTATATAGTGTACGAATAACTTTGAATATTGACCGTTGGATCACGACTCATGAATCCCAACATTTCAAGCCATTGGATCATCTTTTTCCATTCTAACATCATGAAGATTCTATTGATAGTCTTCCTCACAATGAATGTTATGCACAAAACTCAAAACACACTTCTCCACCTATTATATAATCTTACAACTATATATTATACAGATGAATAACTTTGAACTTTGATTGTTGGATCAGGATTGGCAAATCCGAACATTGCAAACCGTTGGATCTTCAATCCATTCTAGCATCTAGAATAAAATTCTATGATAGTCTTTAGCACAATGAAAGCTATGCGCACAAGCCTCAAAACACTTCTCTATCATTCTAGAATCTTTCAGACATTTCTACAGACCATGTTACCAAAATTTGAAGTATTAGGTATAGCTAACAAACATTGACTTCTATGTTGACTTCAACATGATACAAAGTACAATAACCAAATATACACCCATACTTTATAGATGTCCATCAAATTTAAAACTTTTTGAGCTTAACCTATTATATAATCATATCTTACCACTATATAGTGTACAGATAACTTTGATCTTTGACCGTATATTGGTGATGAGTGCATATTTGCATCATGTTTTACATTATTATTTTGCATTGTAGATGTAGGATCTTGGTATTGTTGGGTCCGCAGCATAGAAAACAAAATTTTTCCTACGGTGTGAACTACACGCCAAGATCTATCTACTAGGTACAAAGCAAACGGGTGGACATACATCCATAGAGAACTTACCCTCGAAGACAACGAGCTTTGTTAACGAGTAGGAACTCGTGGTTGATGTAGTCGTACACTTGCCGATCTCAAGATCGTGAGGAAGTCCGAGCGCCGCAACTCAGCAGCGCATCCGCACTCGCACACACGTTCAAGCCACCGGACAACCTCCACCTCCTCGCTCCAGCGATCCAGTGAGCAACAACTCCTTCAGCACGAAATGCCACAGGAACATGTATCTCGCTAATCCGAGACCATGGGGGAATAATTCTAGAGGGGGAGAGAGATCCTTCACAAGGAGGTGTGAGGATGAAGGAGGAATGGGTGGCCTTTTATAGGAGGAGGGGTGCCCCCTCTCTCCATGGCCAGCATGGGGGGTGACCCTCACCTCCCCATTCATGTGGTGGTAACTCCTCCACATTAAAATGCCTCTTCACATTCCCTTTTAAAGTCTCCACTTTAAATGCATTAAGTTTCTCCAAATTTAATGCTCTCTCATTTAATAAAACTCTTTTATTAAATTTATTCAGAATTTTGTTAATTACTTTAATTAAAAAACATTCACATATAGCCCCTTGCAATATTTCACTATCACATGCAGAACCACCTTCTGCAATTTCAACCAAAACAATTTCCGATTTCTATTGAAACAATTCCTGCACTTTGCAATTCTTTCGTCTGAAACATATGTGCTCCAAAATGGTGTCCGGTAACTCTTAAGTGTGCCACCCTACGGTTCACGAATAATGCAGACATGATCGAGACCCTTCTCCGATCAATAATCAGCAGCGGGACCTGGAGATCCGTACTGACTCCTACACATTCAACGATGACTCCTGTGATCGTGAGAACCTTTAACGCTTGTAACTAAATCCCTTTGTCTCTCGAGATATTACATGTCCGAGATTCGGTCATCGGTATCTCCATACCTATTTTGATCTCGTTACCGACATGCACTCTTTTCTCGTTCCCGTGATATAACATTCTAGTGATCACATCACTTGCTTGCAAGCTATCCTAATGTGATATCACCGAGAGGGCCCAGAGTATATCTATCCGTCATCTGGATTGACAAATTCCACTCTTGATCCATGAGCCTCAACATAAAACCTTCGTAGCACTGAACCCATCTTTATAGTCACCCTGATACAGTGTGGCGTTTGATGTTATCAAGATATTCTTCTGGTGTTAGCAATTAACATGATCTCATGGTCTAAGGATAAAGATTACTTCGTATGATGTTATAGCAATATAAACACAATGACTTGATCGTAATGCTATACTTCGGATGAATGTTCATCACATCATTCCACCAATGGTGTGACCTTGTTATTAACAACATCCAATGTCCAATGTCCACGAAGTTCTGGTGTTGATCATGTTTTGCCCTAGGGAGTACTTTAGTCAAGGGATCTGCTACATTCAGGTCCGTGTGCACTTTACAAATCTTTATATCTCCATCATTGACATGTTCGCGGATGGAGTGAAACCGGCGCTTAATATGCTTGGAATTCTTGTGAGACCTTGGTTCCTTGGCGTTGGCTATGGCTCCATTGTTGTCACAATAGATCACCATCGGGTCCAACACACTGGGAACCACACCCAGTTCCGTAATGAACTCTTTCATCCAAACCGCTTCCTGCGCCGCTTCTGAAGTAGCAACATATTCCACCTCCGTTGTTGATCTAGCCACCACAGGTTGTTTGGAGGTCCTCCAACTAACTGCTGCTCCGTTCAAGAGAAATACGTATCCGGATTGAGACTTAGAGTCATCCGGATCAGTGTCAAAGCTAGCATCGACATAACACTTAGCGACTAGCTCTTCTTCACCTCCGTATATGAGAAACATATCCTTAGTTCTTCTCAAGTACTTCAGGATATTCTTGACTGTTATCCAGTGTTCTGAACCTGGATCAGATTGGTACGTACTAGTTAAACTAATAGCATGTGCTACATCCGGTCTTGTACATAGCATGGCATACATTATAGAGCCTATGGCTGAGGCATAGGGGATCCTATCCATTATCCCTCTTTCTTCCGCCGTAGCCGGACTTTGAGTCTTACTCAATGTCTTGCATTGCAACATAGGTAAGAACCCCTTCTTACTTCCGTCCATATTAAACTTCTTTAATATCTTATCAAGGTATGTACTCTGCGATAGCCCAATTAGGTGTCTTGATCTATCTCTATAGATTTTAATGCCTAATATATATGAAGCTTCACCAAGGTCCTTCATCGAAAATTTGTTGTTTAGATAACTTTTAACACTGTTTAAAAGATCTAAATCATTTCCAATCAATAATATGTCATCCACATATAATATCAGAAATGCCACATTGCTCCCACTCACTTTCTTGTAAATACAAGCCTCTCCATAAGTTTGGACAAATCCAAACTCTTTGATCACCTCATCAAAGCGGAGATTCCAACTTCGTGATGCTTGCTTCAGTCCATAGATGGATCGCTGAAGTTTGCACACCTTATTAGCATCCTTAGGATCGATAAAACCCTTAGGTTGTATCATATACAACTCTTCTTCAATCTTACCATTGAGGAACGCAGTTTTGACATCCATCTGCCATATTTCATAATCGAAATATGCAGCAATTGCTAACATAATCCTAACCGAGTTAAGCATCGCTACGGGAGAGAATGTCTCATCGTAGTCAACTCCTTGAATTTGTCGAAACCCCTTTGCGACATGTCGAGCCTTATAGATGGTCACATTACCATCAGCATCAGTTTTCCTTTTGAAAATCCATTTATTCTCAACGGCCTTTCGGTCGTGAGGTAAGTCCACCAAGTTCCAAATTGGTTCTCATACATGGATTCCATCTCGGATTTCATGGCTTCTAGCCATTTGTTGGAATCCGGGCTCATCATCGCTTCTTCATATGTCGCAGGGTCATCCATTTCATCAATCATGAAATTCCTAACAGGATTGCCGTACAGTTCAGGAGCTGCACGTGTCCTGCTTGACCTGCGAGGTTCGGTAGTGTCCTCTTTCGGAGTTTCATGATCAATATCATTAGCTCTCTCTCATCAGGTGAAGTAAACTCCGAAACAACTTTCGGAGCTGCGCTACTCGCCATTTCATGAAAAGAAGGTTCAATAACCTCTTCGAGTTCTACCTTCTGACTACTCACACCTTTCGCGAGAAACTCCTTCTCAAGAAAGGATCCATTCTTGGCAACAAAGACCTTGCCTCCGGATCTGTGATAGCAGGTATACCCAATCATTTCCTTAGAGTATCCTATGAAGACGCATTTTTCCGCTTTGGGTTCGAGTTTATCCGGTTGAAGTTTCTTCACATAAACATCGCATCCCCAAACTTTAAGAAATGACAGCTTAGGTTTGTTTCCAAACCATAATTCATCACGGTGTCTTTTCAGCGGTTTAGATGGTGCCCTATTTAAAGTGAATGTAGCGGTTTCGATGCATAACCCCAAAATAGCGATGGCAAGTCGATCGGAGACATCATAGATCGAACCATATCCAATAAAATACGATTCTGACGTTACGACACACCATTACGTTGTGGTGTTCCGGCAGGCGTGAGTTGTGAAACTATTCCACAGTCTTTCATATGTGTGCTAAACTCGTAACTAAGATACTCTCCTCCACGGTCGGACCGCAGAAATTTGATCTTTCTGTTACGATGATTTTCCACTTCATTCTGAAATTCTTTGAACTTTTCAAAAGTTTCAGACTTGTGTTTCATCAAATAGATATACCCGTATCTACTCAAATCATCTGTGAAAGTAACAAAATAACGATATCCACCTCGCGCCGACACACTCATTGGTCCACACACATCAGTATGCATGATTTCCAATAGATCTGTCGCCCGTTCCATTGAACCGGAAAACGGCGTTCTAGTCATCTTGCCCATTAGGCATGGCTCACATGTATCAAATGATTCAAAATCAAGTGATTCCAAAAGTCCATCAGAATGGAGTTTCTTTATGTGTTTAACGCCAATATGACCTAGATGGCAGTGCCACATATATGTAGATATATCATTATCACGTTTAATCCTTTTAGCATCAACATTATGAATATGCGTAATACTACTATCGAGATCCAACAGAAATAAACCATTCAACATAGGTGCATGACCATAAAAGATATTATTCATATAAATCGAACAACCGTTGTTTTCAGACTTAAATGAATAACCACTTTGCATCAAACACGATCTGGATACAATGTTCATGATCAGTGCAGGCACCAAATAACAATTATTTAGGTTTATAACTAATCCCGATGGCATATGGAGAGGCAGCGTTCCGACGGCGATCACATCAACTCTTGATCCATTGCCGACCCGCATCGAGACCTCATCCCTTGCTAGTTGTCGCTTGTTCCGTAGTCCCTGAACCGAGTTACATATATTAGCAACCGATCCGGTATCAAATACCCAGGTGCTACTGCGATTACTAGTCAAGTACACATCAATAACATGTATATCACATATACCTTTGTTTGCCTTGCCGGACTTCTTGTCCGCCAAATACTTAGGCGATTCTTCTTCAATGGCGATCCTTGCAATAGTAGCACTCGGTGTCAGATTTAGGGCCAGCTCGGGGTTTCTTTTTAGGCGTGGCAACAGACTTGCCACCCTTCTTTCCCTTGTGCTTGCCTTTCTTGTCCTTCTTGAAACCGGTGGTCCTATTGATCATCAACACTTGATGTTCTTTCCTAATCTCCACTTCTGCAGTCTTAAGCATTGACAGAAGCTCGGGAAGAGACTTCTTCATGCCCTGCATATTATAGTTCATCACGAAGCTCTTGTAGCTAGGTGGCAGAGATTAGAGAACACGATGTATGCCTAAGTCAATGGGAATTGTTATTCCCAAGGACACAAGCTTATCGGCGTACCCAGACATTTTGAGTACGTGCTCACTAACGGACTTATTTTCCTCCATCATGCAGCTAAAGAACTTTTCTGTAGCATTATAACTCTCTACGGCAGCATGGGTATCGAAAATCATTTTCAATTCTCCCATGGTAGCAAAGGCATTGCCATTTTCGAAACGCTTTCGAAGTTCTGGCTCTAGCCCATACAGTATGCCGCAATGAACTAAGTTGTGGTCCTTCTGACGAGTTATATAGACGTTCTTTTCCTCGTCAGGGGCATCAGGAGCTGGTGGGGGGCCTAGCGGCGCATCTAGCACATATTGCTTTTGTGCAGCAGTGAGGAGAATCCTCAAATTCATAGCCCAGTTGGTGAAGTTGCTACCATTCGCAGCAAGTTTCTCTTTCTCCATGAACACATTGAAATTAAAAGCAGGTGGTGCCATCTACAACAGAATTTGTAAAGTATATTTAGACTAAGTTTATGATAGATTGAGTTCAACTAATCCAAATTACTAATGAACTACCACTCAAAAACGACATCCCTCGTGTCCTTTTGGTGATTACATGAACCAAATCCACTACACCAAGTTCGATCATCACGTGAGTCGGTGTAGCTTCAAAGGCGATCATCTATATGGGCATCATATCAACTATATGACTCATGCTTAACCTTTTGGTCCGTGTTTCGAGTCCATGTCTATACATGCTAGGCTCGTCAAGTAAGAACCTTAGTATTTGCGTGTGTAAAACTGTCTTACACCCGTTGTATGAAAGCGTAGAGTTGAAAACACCCGATCATCACGTGATGCCTCAAAACACGATCCACAAAACGGTGCATACTTAAGGAAGAACACATTTATCTTGATATCTAAATGAGGGATCATCTTATAATGCTACCAAACGCGCCAAACTAGCAATATAAGATGCTAACATCTAATGTGTGAAGTGAGATGATATGGTCCATGCATTTGATCTCTATCATTTGCATCGTGGTATGATCTTTATCATTCCTTTGTGTGTAAGGCCAAGGTCTATGGAACTTACACGTTAAGTGAGTTGTAAGAGTATCTATTATACATCTACTTACAACAATACCATATCAAAACACTAGCCCAACAACGATCTAAACTAGACGCCTCTAATTTATCAATTGCAAGTTTTACGTGGCTTAGGGCTTTCGGAGATAGAACCTGTCTAACCTACGAACATGAACCTAGCGAGGATAACCAAGTTATTAGCAAGTCGTTGTAAATCAGATATTGACTATAGTAGGAGAGGCGGACACCGCCACCACTTATGCAAAACAAGTTGCATGTCGATCGTGGAACCGGTCTCATGTGCGATGACATGTAAGGTTGGTCCGCCGCTTCATCCCACTATGCCACCAATATCCAAAGTACATAGAAGATGCAATAACATGATCATCATCACCCACATATAAACATATGTGTACTACCGTGCAAAGCACCACGCATAGATCGAGCTCACGATACCCTTTGTTGGGTCATGACATAGAAAACAAAAAATTTCCTACGGTGTGAACTACACGCCAAGATCTATCTACTAGGTACAAAGAAAATGGGTGGACATACATCCATAGAGAACTTACCCTCGAAGACAACAAGCTTTGTTAAAGAGTAGGAACTCGTGGTTGATGTAGTCGTACACTTGCCGATCTCAAGATCGTGAGGAAGTCCGAGCGCCGCAACTCAATGAGCGCATCCGCACTTTCAAGCCACCGGACAACCTCCACCTCCTCGCTCCATGATCCAGTGAGCAACAACTCCTTCGGACGAAATGCCACGGGAACATGTATCTCGCTAATCCGAGACCATGGGGAATAATTCTATAGGGGAGAGAGATCCTTCACAAGGAGGTGTGAGGATGAAGGAGGAATGGGTGGTTTTATAGGAGGAGGGGGTGCCCCTCTCCATGGCGGCATGGGGGTGACCCCTCACCTCCCCCATTCATGTGGTGGTAACTCCTCCACATTAAAATGCCTCTTCACATTCCCTTTTAAAGTCTCCACTTTAAATGCATTAAATTTCTCCAATTTTAATGCTCTCTCATTTAATAGAACTCTCTTATTAAATTTA
The DNA here is from genome assembly GCA_023614405.1 of Avena insularis. Lineage (NCBI taxonomy): Eukaryota > Viridiplantae > Streptophyta > Magnoliopsida > Poales > Poaceae > Avena > Avena insularis. Next base: position 22,909,015 of record CM042692.1, read on the forward strand.
TTCAGAATTTTGTTATTTACTTTAATTACTTTAATTAACAAACATTCACATATAGCCCCTTGCAATATTTCAATATCACTTGCAGAACCACCTTCTGCAATTTCACCCGAAACAATTTCCGGTTTCTATTGAAACAATTCCTGTGCTTTGCAATTTTTTCGTCTGAAACATATGTGCTCCAAAATGGTGTCCGGTAACTCTTAAGTGTGCCGCCCTACGGTTCGCGAATAATGCAGACATGATCGAGACCCTCTGATCAATAATCAGCAGTGGGACCTGGAGATCCGTACTGACTCCTACACATTCAACGATGACTCCTGTGATCGTGAGAACCTTTAACGCTTGTAACTAAATCCCTTTGTCTCTCGATATATTACATGTCCGAGATTTGAGCATCGGTATCTCCATACCTAGTTTGATCTCGTTACCGACATGCACTCTTTTCTCGTTCCCGTGATATAACATTCTAGTGATCACATCACTTGCTTGCAAGCTATCCTAATGTGATATCACCGAGAGGGCCCAGAGTATATCTATCCATCATCTGGATTGACAAATTCCACTCTTGATCCATGAGCCTCAACATAACACCTTCGTAGCACTGAACCCATCTTTATAGTCACCATGTTACGTTGTGACGTTTGATGTTATCAAGATACTCTTCCGGTGTTAGCAATTAACATGATCTCATGGTCTAAGGATAAAGATTACTTCGTATGATGTTATAGCAATATAAACACAATGACTTGATCATAATGTTATACTTCGGATGAATGTTCATCACATCATTCCACCAATGTTGTGACCTTGTTATTAACAACATCCAATGTCCATGATCAGGAAACCTTGATCATCTTGTTAATCAACAAGCTGGTCTATAAGAGAGGCATGACTAGGAACCTTTTTTGTTTATTAAACACACATGTATTGATGTTTCCTATCAATACAATTATAGCATGTAAAATAAACATCTATCATATACAAGGAATACATAATAACAACTTTATTATTGCCTCTTAGGGCATATTTCCTTCAGGTATTTTATGGCGCTCGCGCACACATTTTATTTCTGTTTTCACCAGGATTAGGACAGATGATGGATCCAATGGATACAATTCTTAGAGCAGTTGTACTATGGAGAAAAGGAGTAAAAAACAATGTAAATCGCTTATTGAGGAAATATTAATAATACCAGAAGAAAACCAGACGCGCAAAAACGAGGCAGAAGGTTCAACGACCAACTATACAGCAGTAGCAAATTTTTCGGCCGTATAGCTGCGGCCGTATAGTTGGTGCTGCCTCCTCCTCCTCAAATATTTTCACCCCGTGCAACTGGTTCGGGGAGACGACATACAGAACACCCAGAAATCGCATAAACCTCACCTCCGGAAGGCATTTGGAGGGGGAACTCATCCACCGGGGATCCATCTTCGCCCTGCATGGATCTGGGAGGCTAAGGCATCGATCTTCATCATCCACCGCTGCATCATCACCATCTCCATCCATCCCATCTACATCTTGTCTAGATCTTGTTGTAATTCTCGTACTCGTTGTGGATTTATACAATTACTATTCATCTATGATTGTTTCCATTACTATTACCATGATGTTGATTGCCTCCATGCCTGAGTAGATCTCTAGTTCTTGGCGAGATGGATAAACCCTAGTATGAGATTGAAATAAGATAAAGTATATTATGATATTCATCGCTGTGACCATGTGTTAGATTTTCTACATCTTGATGTTGAGAGAAGTCGACCTCTCAATATTTGCCTCTCATGTGGACTTGATGGAGGGAACTACTAGTTGGTAGATGGAGGCGTGCTGGCACTTACGATGACTTTAAAGTTGTTGGCTCCCCTTACGTATCAACTTGGGAAACCGAGGTAACTCATGGAACACTATCCATGCCATGGGATACATCCTACGGGATTACGTCCCTTGATAGCGCAGTAATTTGATTGATGTCGATTGCTGACTACTGTGGTTATGAGGATGATGTGTGCAGCGGTTGCTGCCTATTTGTCCAAATAGGGAGTTCCTCCCACACATACATAGTTGAGAATGTTCATGATGATAATCTTTATCTTAGATCCTTATAATCCTAGTGGTGTATCCGCTACTCCCTAAGAACGCTTTTTTCCCTATTGCAATTCCAATCTTTCTTACATACACGATACTTACTTTCTGTATTCAGTTATTTTACTTTACTTTATTATTGCTCTTATACCAAAAACCCCAAAACACCTTTTTACACAATACTCGCATTTTATCTTGTCACTTAGAACTTTATCTAGCATTTCTATCGTAATATTTATTTCAAGAGTTATTAGACTTCAGACTCCTGCTCCCTGTGGGATCGATATCTTTATTTCAAAACTAGCTACAAATGATCTGTGCACTTGCAGTCATCAAGCTTTTCTGGTGTCGTTACCGGGGAGCAAAGCGATGTAGGTCTATTAGTTTTTGCTTATTTATTTTTGTCTTGCTAAATTTTATTTTGAGTTACAGGTTTCCACCAACATGATGGAGTTTGAGCATATGACAAGTGCTAACCCACTCAACTGCTTTGGGAAGCCCTATGATATGTACAAAAGAGACAACTCCATTGAGAAGACAAGGGGGTTTGTAATAAATCCTCTACTACTTGGTATTTTACACAAGAAGCAATTTACTAGAGAAGATCCTGATCCATATCAGCATATTGCATGTTTCAAAGATATATGTGGCACTTTTCTATTGATGGGATATATCGCTGATGAGGTAAAGGTTAAACTTTTTAGTCAAAATTTGACTAGTACAACTCTCTCATGGTATAGATCTCTACCACCTGAAGCCACTACTACTTGGGATAATCTAGCTTGTGAATTTCTTGCAAAATATTATCCATTATCAAAATATTTTGGAATCAGGCGTCTTATAATGACTTAGAAAAATCGTTCTAATGAAGAACAAGTAAGATATTATATCAGATTTAAAGATTTACTACGACTATGTCCGCATCATGATTTACCTGAATGGTATTTATTGAATATCTTTTATGGTGGTTTAATTGAACCTAATAAAATTGAACTAGACTCTTTCTCAAAAGGAGCCTTTATGAATCTTCCTATACCTAAAGCTTGGGCTTTACTTAATAGAATTCGTGATCATGGAGTTTCATGGAATTTTGGTCTAGGAAGTGAAGGAGGAGTAGAAATAGAACATGATTGTATTCATGACTATAATAAAAAGGCAATGTTAAAGAATTATCTAAAGAACTTTATTTGGATTCAGATCTTGTGTTGCAAGTTGTTAAAGCTTTTACAGAACATATCAAAGCTCCGAAAGAGGGACCGGTCAAGTATGATCCACCACCCGAACCAGAGAAGAAAAGAGAATATAAAGCAACACTGGCCTCCTTAGAACCAATAAATGAGATGCCTTTTCCTAACACTACACAAAAGCATATTCTTGGATATGAACAGGTCAAAGTAGTACATGATAAGAAGGAAGAAGAAAGTATGCCAGAAGTCGTGGAACATCTGGAAGAAACCAAAGATGAAGTGGTAACCAAGGAAGCAATTATGGTTATGTACGCACATTGTAACATAGTTGAACTTGATGAAGAGACTTCCGTATTGGTTGAAGGTAAAACAAAGGTAAAAGATGTGGGTAAGCCTATTCTTCCATACATATTTAAAGACACCTCGCATTATGGTTTATGTGATCTTGGCACTGAAGTTAATGTTATATCTTGGCACTAAAGAACTCAGGGGGGTTCGACGTTTTTCCAGAAGGAGTTCCGCTCCGCCGCCACCACCAGATTCCAGCTTGACACGAAACTCCATTCGGCACCTTCTTTGGGACGGGGAATTGGAGGAGATCATCGCCATCATCATCACCATCGCTTCTCCATCGACCATCCATGTTTCCCCCATCTATGAGTTAGTAATCCCCCGCTGTAGGCCATGGGGATGGTAGGGATTGGATGAGATCGTTCATGTAATGGCATCAGATTGTTAGGGCATGGTGCCTAGTGTCTTTTATTAGTGCTTTATGACTTTGTTGCGACTTGTTATGCTTAATTCTTGTCACTAGGGCCCGAGTACCATGATTTCAGATCTGAACATGTTATTGATTCATTATGATAGTATTGTTTATGGTCTTATCTGTAAGTTCTATACACACGTTGTTGTCCGGAACCAATGGCCCCGAAGTGACAGAAATCGGGATAACCGGAGGGAATGGCTTTGATGTGAGGATCACATGTGTTCATGGAGTGTTAATGCTTTGAGGCCCCGCTGCAAACGGGCTGGCAGGACAAAAGATGTTGTGCAAGTTCTCATTGCGAGCATGTATGACTATATATGGAACACATGCCTAGGATTATCGAGTACTTGGATGCTTTATCTTATTTATCTACAATTGCCCTAAGTTCTGATTGCTATGTGAATTGTCTTGTCCATGCAATGCTCGTCCATCCATCCCTATGCCTACCGCACTCGAATCCTACTGTTTACTGCTATTATTACTGATGTCTTTACTTTACTACTGCTGTTACTTTACTATTCCTACTACAAAACTGTTGCTACTGATAAACTGCTGAGCAAGGCATTTCAGTGTGCACTGAATTGACAACTCAGTTGTTAATGCTTATAGATATTCTTTGGCTCCCCTTGTGTCGAACCAATAAATTGGATTTCACTTCCCTCGAAAATACTGTGCTACACCCCCTATACTTGTGGGTCATCAGTAAGCCTATTCTTCCCTACGTATTTAAAGAAACCTCGCATTACGGTTTATGTGATCTTGGCAGCGAAGTTAATGTTATATCGTACGATTTCTATTTAGAAATAAAAGAAGAAATAGAACCGGCTACAATTTAAAATACTTATATGACAATTATGTTAGCCAATAAAAATCTTAGAATTCCAATGGGAGTAGTTGAAGATGCAACTGTCACAATTCTATATCATAATTTACTGTTATTCATTGATATATTTCATATTAAGAGATGATACTTATGTTATTTCATTTGTTTTTGCATGGTTCGTGACTTTAGAGCATGGACCACTGCAGTCAGGATTCTTATGGAAAAGGTGCTTTTTGGAGGTGAAATTCGCGAAGATCAGAAAATCCGGTAAAATACATGGAAAATTCTATTTTTCCAGAAGACGGTGGATGCTAGAAGGGGGAGTGGATATGGGCCATAGGGGGCCCACACCACCCCCTGGCGCGGGCCACTCTTGGCTGTGCCAGCAGGTGGTGTGGCCACCCTAGCCCACCCCTGGCTATCCCCTTTGGCGTATATTATCCCCTCGAAACCCTAACACCTAGGGAGCAACCACAAAAAGATTCCGCTGCCTCTGCGGGGCGGAAAACTACAGAGAGAGAAAGATCTCTCCGGCAGACAGAATTCTACCGGGGGAATTCCTTCCTGGAGAGGGGAGATCGTCCCCATCAACACCACCATCCAACTGGACTTCATCGGGATCATCATCATCACCATCATCATCTCCACCAGCACCATCATCACCACTCCATATAGCTGTAACAATTGGGTTGAATCTTGCATAGTTCTTAGGGGAAACTTTCCCGGTGTTGATTACTCCTTGTAGTTGATGCTATTGAGTGAACCATTGAATTATTGTTATGTTCAGATTGTTACTTATCATTATATCATCTCTGATATTGATCGATATGATGTCTTGTGAGTAGTTCGTTTAGTTCTCGAGGACATGGGAGAATTCATGTTGTTAGTAGTGTAATTGTGTTGAGAAAGATTCAATAGTTTGTTATTTAAGTTGTGGTGTTATTCTTCTAGTGGTGTCATGTGAACGTTGACTACATGACACTTCACCTATGTGGGCCTAGGGGAATGCATTGTGTATTTGGCTACTAATCGTAGGGGTTGCCGGAGTGAGAGAAACCTGAACCCCCGTTAGGAAACCTTTGCACAAGGGATGTCAGGATCTTAGAGTTTAAAATTGTGGTTAGGTTTCTATCTTAATTACTTTTTTGTACTTGCGGATGCTTGCAAGGGGTATAATCACAAGTATGTATTAGTCCTAGGAAGGTCGGTACATTAGCATAGGTTCACCCACACAACACTTGTCAAACTAAAGAAGATTAATCAACTATATGAAGCGAAAGCACTTGACAAAATTCCCGTGTGTCCTCGAGAACGTTTGGTCATCTTAAGTAATACAACCGGCTTGTCCTTTGCTAAAGAAAGGATTGGGCCACTTGTTGCATCTATTCTTATTGTCTTTTATTTACTCGTACTTTATTTATCTACATTATCAAAAACCCCTAAAAATCCGTTTGCTAAGTATTTATAGAGAATTCCTGCTCCAAGCCACTTGTCAACACCTTCTGATCCTCGTTGGGTTCGACACTCTTACTTATCAAAAATAGTGCGATACACCCCTATACTTGTGGGTCATTAAGACTATTTGATGGCGCCATTGCCGGGGAGTGAAGCGCTATTGGAGAGTGGAACTGGTAAAGGAAACTTCTACTGTGAGTATTGTTTACTTCTGTTAGTTGCTTTATTTCAATCTGGATAATTCGCTTAGTTTCTTATTTCATAATGTTACTACCACTATGATAGGTTGCTAACGTATCCATAATTTTTGATGTTCCATGCTTGGTTTTATCTACTTTCTTATGTTTTATTCCAACTTTGGAGTACTTTCTATACACTTTCTTGGACTAACCTATTAACAAGAGCCATAGTGCCAACTGCCTGTTTTCTGCTGTTTTTGGTTCTAGGAAAGTCAGAAAATGAATATTCTCAGAATTGGACGGGACAAAAGCCAAAGTCAGTTTTTCACCAAGGGACACACGGAGCCAGAATACGAGACGGAAAGAGGCCAGGGGCCACCACACCACCTGGTCGCGCGGCCTAGCCTGACCAACACCAGGGGGTGGTCTGGCTGCCTCCGACACCCCCTCGGCCTCCCCTTTCGCCTATAAGATGCCTCCGATACAGAAACCCTAAGTACCCGATCAAAATTCCACGAAAGAGTCTATAGCCGCCGTCATCTCCATCCCTAGATTGGGAGGGATCTGAAGTTCTTCCCGGCACCCTGCCGGAGAGGGGAATTCACCCTTGAGGCCTTCTTCATCACCATGCAAGCCTCTGGTGTGATGCGTGAGTAGTTCATCCTTGGACTACGGGTCCATGTAGTAGCTAGATAGCTGGTTCTTCTCCTTTGTGCTATCATGTTTAGATCTTGTGAGCTCCGTTCATGATCAAGATCATCTATTTGTAATTCCTACATGTTGTGTTTGCAGGGATCCGATGGATATTGAGATGCTATTTCAGATTGATTATTGATTCTATCATGTCTTTGTTATTTGTGATCTTGCATGCTTTCTGTTGTTAGTAGCTATCTTGGCCAAGTGATGCTAGCAACTCCAAGAGTTAGTATTTATGCTCGATAGTGGGTTCATGCCTCTAGTAATCTGGGGAAGTGACAGAAATCTCTAAGGTACTAGATGTGATGTTGCTACTAGGGAGAAAACAACAATCCTTTGTTCATAGAATAATCGTATTGTTTACTTTACATGCAATGCGTAATGCAATTATCTGTTGCTTGCAACTTAATACTGGAGGGGGTTTGGATGATAACCTGAAGGTGGATTATTAGTCATAGATGCAGTTGGATTACGGTCTATGTATAATGTTGTAATGCTAATCAAATCTCAAAGGAGTCAAGATGAGTAGTATATGCATGATTGCTTTCTCGATGTTTGTCAATTGCCCCGTGTAATTTGTTCACCCAACATGTCATCTATCTTAAGGAGAGCCACCACTAGTGAACTATGGACCCCGGTCCTTTCCTTTATCATCAATCTACAATCAACTGTTTAATGCTTTCTGTTTACTTTCTGCAAACTATTACTTTCTTCCACACAATACGTTTAATCCTTTGTTTTCAGCAAAACCGGTGAGACTGACAACCTCACTGTAAGTTGGGGATAGAGTTTTGTGGTTGTGTTGTGTAGGATTCCACGTTGCTGCTGGCACCGGTAGTGCGCCCTGTCAAAGTTCAGCTAGCAACACCTTGGAGGTGTTTCGTTGCTCCTACTGGTTCGATTAAACCTTGGTTTCATAACTGAGGGAAAACTTGCTGATGTGCTCATCATACCTTCCTCTTGGGGTTCCTCAACGAGCTCGAGATATCTTAGGCCATCAAAGCTTTTTTCTGGCGCTGTTGCCGGGGAGTCAAGGACACATTCACAAGGATTGAACTATTCTTCAAGAAATCTATTGGATTTTGCTGCCGGAGGTACCTTTATGAACATTACTTTGGGTGCTGCAACAAAGCTTCTGGATAATATGATGGTTAACTATTCTAAATGACATACTGAAAGAGCTCCACAAGGTAAGAAGGTAAATTCTGTTGAAGAAACCTCCTCCTTGAGTGAAAAAATTGATGTTATTAGGTCTATGTGTGTTAATGGGAAAGATCATATTGATCCAAATCATGTTCCCTTAGCCTCTTTGGTTGCTCAAGAAGAGCAAGTTAATGTGAACTTTATAAGAAATAACAATTTTAGCAATAATGCCTACATGTATAATTTCGGTAATAATAATTATAGGCCATATCCTCCCAATAATGGTAATGCTTATGGAAATTCCTACAACAATAATAAGAGTGCACCCTCTGAACTTGAAGTTATGCTTAAAGATTTTATTAGTAAACAAACTGCTTTCAATAAAATTATTGAGGAAAAACTCTCTAATGCTGAAAGAAATATAGCATCTTTGGCTGAAGCTCAATCTTGTTTGAATAAAATGGCTGCTAAACCTGAAACTATTGATAATCCCTTTGCTGCTACTAATGCCATACAAGTTAGAATTGATGAAAATGTTATACTATTAGCTGAATGCATGCTAAGTGGGAAAGAGAAGATGAAATTGCTAGAAACATTAGTGTTTCTACTATCACTACCACTACTGTTGAGGCTAGTAATATCTCTACTACTTTAGATGATAATTATGATTTTGATCTTGATGGTTGCAACATCTCTGAAGTTATTAAGTTCCTACAAAAGCTTGCTAAAAGTCCTAATGCTAGTGCTATGAATATGACCTTTACAAAACACATTACTGATGCTCTCATAAAAATTAAAGAAGAAAAGATGAAACATAAATCTTCTATTCCTATAAAACAAGAAGATGGTTGGGAACCTATCATTAATATGAAAGTGAATGATTTTGATTTCAAAGCTTTATGTGACCTTGATAGTAGTGTTTCTATTATGCCTAGAAGGATTTATGATATGCTTGATATGCCACCATTGGAAGATTGTTATTTGAATGTCCCACTTGATGATAATGCTAAAAAGAAACTCATGAAGAGTATTAATGATGTTCTTATTATGGTTAACAATGCCTATGTACCCGTTGATTTCTATGTTTTGGATGTTGAATGTAATGCTTCTTGTCCTATTACTTTGGGAAGACCTTTTCTTAGAACTGTTGGTTCCATAACTGATATGACAGAAGGCACCATTAAATATCAACTCCCACTCAAGAAAGGTATAGAACACTTCCCTAAGAAGAGAGAGAAGATTTCTTTTGCCTCTCCTATGAAAACAAAATTTGGTTTTAATGCTTCTTCATTCGGGAACCCTTGATCCTTTTTCTTCCTTCTTATGCCTAACTTAAAGGCGTTAAAGAAAAGTACGTATTGGGAGATAACCCAAAAGTTTTAGATGAGTCTTGGAAGTTAATACTTCATTAATAACCGCTCCTTATCCTTTTTATTTGCTTTTTGTGCCAAGAGTAACCTCTAATGAGAGAGAAGTAATGATTGGGAAAGTTGTTGTCCCGAAACTGATTTCTATGCTTCACCGTACAAATTCCTGTAAAACCTCTGTATGTCGATTTGAGGCGTGAATTTTTGTGCTTCTGCCCCAGGTTGTTATACAACTTTCGTTAGTTCAAGGCTTTTCGATTTGAGCAACATAAGGTCTTAGAAAAAATTCGTCTTTACCTGCTGGTCTGTTTTGACAGATTTCTGCCATTATTTGCATTTGCTTCTTGTTGGTACCTTTTTGAGTTCTTTTGGGGAATTGAGCTTTTTGAGGGAAGTGCTACAGTAGCTTGTCTTTTAATGGAAGTTTTATTGGTGTTGGAACTGAACCTAAAAGACTTATTATCTTGAGTGCACTAATGTTGCTAATAAAGATTGTGTGAAGTTTTGTATGAAGGAAACATTTCAGGTGTATGGAAGGAATGATGTAATGAGATGAAGAATGGACTAAACCTCAAGCTTGGGGATGCCACCCCATGTCACCCCAAGAAATATTCAAGAGTTACAAGCGTCAAAGCTTGGGGATGCCCAAGGCATCCCCTCTTCATCAATAAAAATCCCAGGTTTCTTCCAAACACTTCATTTTTATTGTTTCATGCACAGTTGTGTTGTTCTTGGAGCATCTTCTTTTTTTGTTTTTGTTTTTGGTTTTCGTTTGCTTGGTTTTCTTAGTTTTCTGAATAAATTGGTTGGACCCCCTCTTTCATTCATTGGTTTTCAAATAGTTTGGTTTGGATTGGAAAAGAGTAGGAAAGTTCATGCTTAAGTGGTAAAAAGGAGCTTGTTTTTGATTGTGGCCTATGCTTTGTCATGCCATGCTTGATATTGTTTTGGTTTTATGCTTAGTATTCTTTCTTGTAGCATGACTTGTTATAAACAATTGAGATTTCTTAATGTGCCTTTGAAGAATCATGCGTTCTTTTAGCATATTAAAGCTTAATATTGTGGTGTTCTCCTTTGATGTTTTATTTGGGTTGACTTGGCACATGTTTACACCATGTTATGACTATCCCAAGTCACCATAGCCTTTATGATCCTTTAGTTTTCAACTTTTAATATCACTTTATGCTTTTATTAATGATGTTTTGTCGCTCTGCATGATTATGGCCATTATTGCTCTCTTAGTTGGTCGCTCCTAGTCTTTTGCTAGCCTCCATAACCAAGTATGAGTTCCACTCATGCATCCAATTCCTAAAACCAAGTTATTCCAAAGAGTCCACCATACCTACCTATTAGCATATGCTATTCCAAGTATATTCATGTTTTTATCTACCTTCCGAATTAAACTTATTATGAGAAAACTAGTGATTAAAGCTCATATGAACTTGATGGCACACTTTACTTTTCTTGCCCTTAATAAACTTGAACCATTGTGTCGTCTATGTTGTATATGCTTGCACTTATATGTTGGGGATTAGCAGAACCATGCTATCATGGGGAATGCTTTCAACATTGCACTTGTACTTTGTACCTAGTTGATATCGTGATCTTTTGTCTATGGATGTCGTCGATGTGAAATGAAAGGGGAGCTTGTAAGTCCATAGAGTTATGTATGTTTGTTAGAGAAACACCTGGGCCGCTGGTCTAATCCATGCTTTCATGGTGGAAACCTGCAGCGTAACCATAATGAGCTGTCTATGAAGCATTCTTCTTATAAAAAAGAGTCATATATTTAGAAAAAAAAGAGAAAAAGAAAAAAAAGAGATATGAGAAAAGAGGAAAGAGAGAAAAAAGCATCATACTCCCATGGTAAATAAGAAGATTGCTGAGATGCTCGTTGTCTGCTTGCCTTGTCATTTTGATATGGGGATTCTTCTGTATCACCGGGCAAGGGGTACCCCGTTGGAGGTTCTCTATGATACACATGTAGTTACTACGACAAGAACTTACTGGTAACTAAACTTGAGTAGCATGAGGAGCAGCCCTCGTATTCAAGGGACATGAGATTTCCAACTTATACTTCGTCAAGCATATACACCATAGTTTGTTCACTTTAACCTAATCGCTTCAAGATGCTTATGATAGGGGCAATGAGAGTTGAAAGCTAATAAGTACCGTAATTTTTGGAAGCTCTTTATGAAACTTGAATCCCTACTTCCTTCTATGAAGGCCTTTCTTTTACTTTTATGTTGAGTCTCCACCTTCTATCTTTGCACCTACTTTTAGAGCATAGTGGCCATTCTTAGTTCTATGTGCATGTGTCCCAAGACTTGTTGATTGATGCATAGCTTTGATATTGCTTGTTTTAAACTATTGGTATCTAGTCACTCTTATGAACTTTGAAGGTGTCCTATGCATTTATGTTTGCTACTCTATGAGGGACAAGCTGAATGCCACTATTCTATGTTTTTCTTTATGAGAAACAAACAAACGTCTAGCAAAGCATTATTATTCATGAATCTTTTGTTTGTGCCTTTTCATGTTACAACATAGTTGCTTTGTCTTATTGTTAGAACTTTATCTTTCATGCTATGTTGAAGTACTATGATCCCAGCTATCAATGTTTTACAAATACTTTGATCAAGTTTATGATGGTGCATGTCACCTCAAAAAATATTCTTTCTTTTTATCACTTACATACTCGAGGACGAGCATCAGTTAAGCTTGGGGATGTTGATACGTTGCTAACGTATCCATAATTTTTGATGTTCCATGCTTGGTTTTGATCTACTTTCTTATGTTTTGTTCCAACTTTGGAGTACTTTCTATACACTTTCTTGGACTAACCTATTAACAAGAGCCACAGTGCCAGCTGCCTGTTTTCTGCTGCTTTTGGTTCCAAGAAAGTCAGAAAATGAATATTATCGGAATTGGACGGGACAAAAGGCAAAGTCAGTTTTTCACCGAGGGACACACGGAGCCAGAATACGAGACGGAGAGGGGCCAGGGGGCCGCCAAACCACCTGGCCGCACGGCCCAGCTTGGCCCGCGCCAGGGTGTGGTCTGGCTGCCTCCGGCACCCCCTCGGCCTCTCCTTTCGCCTATAAGATGCCTCCGATATAGAAACCCTAAGTACCCGATCAAAATTCAACAAAAGAGTCTGTAGCAGCCATCATCTCCATCCCTAGATCGAGAGGGATCTGAAGCTCTTCCCGGCACCCTGCCGGAGAGGGGAATTCACCCTAGAGGCCTTCTTCATCACCATGCAAGCCTCCGGTGTGATGCGTGAGTAGTTCATACTTGGACTACGGGTCCATGTAGTAGTTAGATGGCTGGTTCTTCTCCTTTGTGCTATCATGTTTAGATGTTGTGAGCTCCGTTCATGATCAAGATCATCTATTTGTAATTCCTACATGTTGTGTTTGCGGGGATCCGATGGATATTGAGATGCTATTTCAGATTGATTATTGATTCTATCATGTCTTTGTTATTTGTGATCTTGCATGCTTTCCGTTGTTAGTAGCTATCTTGGCCAAGTAGATGCTAGCAACTCCAAGAGTTAGTATTTATGCTCGATAGTGGGTTCATGCCTCTAGTAATCTGGGGAAGTGACAGAAATCTCTAAGGTACTAGATGTGCTGTTGCTACTAGGGAGAAAACAACAATCTTTTGTTCATAGAACAATCGTATTGTTTACTTTACATGCAATGCGTAATGCAATTATCTGTTGCTTACAACTTAATAGTGGAGGGGGTTCGGATGATAACCTGAAGGTGGATTATTATTCATAGATGCAGTTGGATTACGGTCTATGTATAATGTTGTAATGCCCAACCAAATCTCAAAGGAGTCAAGATGAGTAGTATATGCATGATTGCTTTCTCGATGTTTGTCAACTGCCCCGCTGTAATTTGTTCACCCAACATGTCATCTATCTTAAGGAGAGCCACCACTAGTGAACTATGGACCTCGGTCCTTTCCTTTATCATCAATCTACAATCAACGGTTTACTGCTTTCTATTTTCTTTCTACAAACTATTACTTTCTTCCACACAATACGTTTAATCCTTTGTTTTCAGCAAAATCGGTGAGATTGACAACCTCACTATAAGTTGGGGACAGAGTTTAGTGGTTGTGTTGTGTAGGATTCCACGTTGCTGCTGGCACCGATAGTGCGCCCTGCCAAAGTTCAGCTAGAAACACCTTGGAGGTGTTTCCATGCTCCTACTGGTTCGATTAAACCTTGGTTTCATAACTGAGGGAAAACTTGCTGCTGTGCTCATCATACCTTCCTCTTGGGGTTCCCCAACGAGCTCGAGATATCTTGAGCCATCACACTGCTAAGGTAGTAGATGAACCACCACCTACTGAGAATGATACTTTTAAAATACCTACAAAAATTATTGATCGTGTTATGGATAACTATTATGTTGGAGATGGAACTGTCCATCCCGGTGATCATTTGCTCTTTATACACGAATTATGCGGGTTGTTCAAGTGTGCAGGTATTACAACAGATCAAGTCAAGAAGAAGTTATTCTTATTATCACTAAAACGAAGAGCTGAGGAATGGTATAAGCTGCTGAAGAATGGTCAAGCTCTTCAATGGGAGGAAGTAGTACCTCTCTTTTATTCTAAATTTTATCCTCCTAGTGAGAGTTCATAAAGATCGGAATCAAATATACAACTTTTGGCCTCTTGATGGAGAGAGTACAGCTCAAGCTTGTGGGAGATTCAAGTTACTAATGCTCAAATGTCCTATTCATGAGCTCCCCAACAATATTATTATCAATAACTTTTATGCAAGGCTTTCTCTTGATGATAAGGATCTATTGGATGCTTCCTGTGCTGGATCATTTACACGCATGGAAGAAGGAGCTAAATGGAATCTTCTAGAACACATTCAAGATAATGCTGAAGCATGGGAGAATGATAAAGGAAGAAAGTCAGGTATAAATTATGATTATGAATGCATTGAATATTTTATGGGAACTGATGACTTTCAAAATATTAAAAGTGCTTATGGTCTAGACTCTAAAGCTATCGCAACTTATTTTAAGGCTTTTGCTTCCTATATTAAAATTCCTAAAAAGAAATGGAATAAGTATCATGAGCCATATAAAGATATTGCTAATTGTGTTCCTGCAAGAAATACTGAAGTTTATACTGCTAATCATGTTTTACCTGAACCTTACATTGAGAAAATGCCTTTCCCAATTAAGATAAAGGAACATTCTATGATAGCTAGTATGGTTAATGAAAGTACGAATAAAGCTATTGAACCTGATGAACAAGTGGATGCTAAACCTATAATAGCAAATGTGAAAGACTTTGTCACTAAATATGTAGAAGAGGGACACACTATCCTTTGTAAGGATATCCCTAATATTGTTTCACAAAGTAGTGTTATGAGAGCTAGTGTCCCTGTGTTTTCTGTTAGGATAAGTGATCATTGCTACAATGGTTCGTGTGAGAGTTACATCGTTAAATTTATGCATGATACTGAAGGTTATTATGAGAGAGGAAAGATTGTTCTTATGCATCTCAATAATATCAAGTTTCCTCGTTTCATGCTTAAAGTCTTTATGTTGCACTTGTTTTGCCTCCCTATGCTAGCAGTCCCTGGTTTCAACAACTTGTTTGCTTACAAAATTCCCTTGCATAGGAAGTGGGATAGACTTAAACATGTGTATTTTTGCTTCTTGATGCTCTCATTCACTTCAATTCATATTCTTATGTGAGCATCATTGAAATTATCATGCCCATCCTAATGTCTATAAAGAAAGAGCTTTTTGGGAGACTACCCAATATATTTCTTTTGCTTTCAGTTTGTTTTCGTTTCTTTGAGTCTTGGAAGTTATTGTTCCTGCAATAACCTCTCCTTATCCTTTTTGTTTGGTTTATGTGTCAAGATCAACATCTAATGAGAGAGAAGTAAGATTTGGGGAAGCTGCTGTCCCAAAATAGATTTTTGTGCTTCGCTGTAAAAATTCGTGAAAAATCTCAGAACATCATACTGATCTGTAATTTTTTTGTGTGCATTCCCCAGGTTATTATTTAACTTTCGTTAGTTTTGCACTTTTTGATTTGAGCAACAGAAGATTTTTGAAAAAAATTGATCTTTACCTGCTGGTCTGTTTTGACAGATTTTTGCCACTCTTGCATTTGCCTCTTAAATTGATTTCCTTTTTGAATTCTTCTTGGGTTTTCGGAAGGAGTTGCTATAGTAGCTTATGTTTTGATGGATTTCAGTTGAAATTGAACTTAAAAGTTTTATTACCTTGCTTACACAAATGTTGCTAATGAGAATTGTGTGAAGTTTTGTGTGAAAGAAATTTCCAGGTTATTGGAGAAAATGGTGTAATAAGATAGTGAAAGGTTTCATGACTCTAGCAATATGAGTATTAAGATGAAGATATTGATGTTATTCAAGCGGTGACTCTGGAAGAATCTACTAAATGCCAAGTTCAGACACATGTAGAGTCTGTTTTCGAATAAGTAACAGATCTGGTAAGGAAAAGTCCGCGAAAAATCTTTCGAGTTATATTTTTGGAGTTTTTAGCTAACAAGGGAAGCAACGAAGTGAAAGAGGGACAGAAACGGAGCCAGGATGGCTCACACCACCCCTTGCGTGGCCCCCCTGGCCGCACCAGCGGGTGGTGTGGCCACCTCGGACTCTGTCTCCGACCCATTTTCTCCTAGTACCTTCCTTATGTTGTAAAAAATCGTAATATATAATCCCCCGGATCTCCCGTGGTTTGTATATCGTGTTCTCGTCATGTTTTCGTTTCAATCTATTTCTGACAGGTAGAGTCTCAGTTTTGGAGCCACGATGTTTTCCTCTGGATCAGCCAAGGAAGATTCCTCCATGGACATCATCAACCCGTACATGCGTGAGTTGAAGATTCATCCCAAAGAGTTGTTGCTCGAAGATGGGAAGGTACAGATAAAAGAGGTTCAGGGCCCTAAAGGTGGAGGAAGTCTGGAGGACAGGATGGAAGCACTAGAGCAAGAGGTCTTTAGGTGCAAGAAGATGGCGGAACGCGAGGTGGATATCATCCATAACATTTGTTCCGAACTCATCGTCGAGCACCAAAAGGAGACTACTGAGCTTAAGGATGAAATTCTCTCACTCCACCGAACAACCAACCAACTGCAAGCACAACTCTACGACATTCAAAATCAAAACTATGAGTATGAGGTTAGGTTTAAATGCATAAGTGCTGCTGCTAGTTTCAGGATGATGGAGACCAGGATGTCTTTTGTTGATGGGGAGCCCTTACCTTGGAAGTCGGACGATGATGAGATAACACCACCACTGAAGGAATAATTCGTCATCATGTTTCGACATCCCCTTGGTTTGTTCCAAGCTTAGGGGAGTGTCGTGATATCATATCACTATCTTCTATCTTTTTACCTTTTTAAGTAGAGTCATATAATGAATAGAGAAGTTATCATCTAGGATGGTTTGCATTATGGAAGTGTCCCCCCTCTCGTTAGATATCTATGTATCGCTTGGTGTGAGTTGGCGTTATGGATTATTAATGAGAAGTTCTATCATTTACTCTTTTGCATATCTTATATTAGTTTTCAATTTCTGTTATATGATTGATCTTGTTATTAGTAGTGGTATCACTTTGGGATCATTGAGTTAATTTAGTTGGTTTTGGCAAACCTGGCTCGGTCAGTAGCAACACTATTATGAGAATTGAATGAAAAATATAAAAGTATTCTTAAGAAATATAATTTCATCATCATCTTTCTTGATTTGCTCATAAGCTTAGTATTCTCTAATTAAGATCTTTTGTGCTTCCAAGGAAGATTGCATGTTTGTTTTTATCACTTGTATGTTTGTTTGTTTCCTTCAACTCTTATGCTTGCTACCCAGCCTTGCTAGCCTAAAAAACTTGTATTGAGAGGAAATGCTTCTCGTGCATCCAATCCTTAAAACCAAAACCTATGCCATTTGTGTCCACCATTAGTATATGCATGTATTGCTTTCTCGATGTTTGTCAATTGCCCAGCTGTAATTTGTTCACCCAGCATATTATCTATCTTAAGGAGAGTCACATCTAGTGAACTATGGATCCCGGTCCTTTCTTTTACATACAATCTATAAAATGTTTACTGCTTTGTGTTTACTTTCTGCAAACTATTACTACCTCCCATTCGATATGTTTAATCCTTTGTTTTCAGCAAAACCAGTGAGATTGACAACCTCATCGCAAGTTGGGGACAGAGTTTTGTGGTTGTGTTGTGCAGGTCTCCACGTTGCTACTAGCACCGGTAGTGCGCCCTGTCAAGGCTCAGCTAGCAACACCTTTGGGGTGTTTCCTTGCTCCTACTGGTTCGATTAAACCTTGGTTTCATAACTGAGGGAAAACTTGCTGCTGTGCTCATCAAACCTTCCTCTTGGGGTTCCCCAACGAGCTTGTTAATACATGAGCCAACAAGCAGCGGTTCTCTATGATACACATATACTTACTATGACAAGAACTTACCGGTAACTAAACTTGAGTAGCATGAGGAGCGACCCTCGTATTCAAGGGACATGCTATTTTAAACTTACAACTTGTCAAGCATATCCTCATATTTGATCACTTTAACCTTAATCACCTAAATATGCCTATGATAGGGTTAATGAGAGCTGAAAGCTAATAAGTATCATAATTTTTGGAAGCTCTTTATGAAACTTGAAATCCCTGCTTCCCTCTGTGAAGGGCCTATCTTTTACCTTCTTAGTTGAGTTAGTAAACCTATTCCCTTCTATCTCAAGCAAATATTTTGAGTTGTTGTGTTTCATTCATTCATATGATGATTTATTCAATCATGTTTCTTTTGTTCCTTGTTTTGCACATTGCTCTTATCTTAGTGTTTACTACTTTGAAAGCTATCATTGAAAACCAGTTATTTGTGAACTCCTGCAAAATTGTCAACTATTCTTGACCAAGAGCAAGGTTTGCCATTACCAATTATGATTTACTTTATGTATCTTTATTTTGTTTCCTTTACTCATTGCAAGTTAAGTTATATAATAGTGAGTTGTCTTCTATTATGATTTGTGCATTGATGAATGTGATGCTTCTTGTCCGTATTCTTTTATCAACTCTTCACTCCATAAACCTGAGGTCATGTTTATTGAGCTCAGTTTTCGCTTGGGGACAAGCGAAGTCTAAGCTTGGGGGGGGGGAGTTGATACGTCCATTTTGCATCACTATTCTATATCATAATTTAATGTTATTCATTGATATATTTCATATTAAGAGATGATACTTATGTTATTTCATATGTTTTTGCATGGTTGGTGAGTTTTGGAGCATGGACCGCTGCAGTCAGGATTCTGATGCAAAATGGGTTCTTTTTGGAGGTGACATTCGCGAAGATCAAAAAATCCGGGAAAATACATGGAAAATTCTATTTTTCTAGAAGATGGAGGATGCCATAAGGGGAGTGGAGATGGGCCACACGGGGCCCACACCACCCCCTGGCGCGGGCCACGATTGGTCGTGCCAATAGGTGGTGTGGCCACCCTGGCCCACCCCTAGATCTCCCCTTTGGCGGATATTATCCCCTCGAAACCCTAACACCTGGGGAGCGACCACAGAAAGATTTCGCCGCCTCTGCGGGGCAGAAAACTGCAGAGAGAGAAATATCTCTCCGGCGGACAGAATTCTTCTAGGGGAATTCCTTTCCGGAGAGGGGAGATCGTCGCCATCAACACCACCATCAAGCTGGAATTCATCGGGATCATCATTATCATCATCTCCATCATCATCTCCACCAGCACCATAATCTCCACTCCATACCGCTGTAACAATTGGGTTGAATCTTGCATAGTTCTTAGGGGAAACTTTCGCGGTGTTGATTACTCCTTATAGTTGATGCTATTGAGTGAACCATTGAATTATTGTTATGTTCAGATTGTTACTTATCCTGTGAGTACTTCTTTTAGTTCTCGAGGACATGGGAGAAGTCATGTTTTTAGTAGTGTAATTGTGTTGAGAAAGATTCAATAGTTTGTTATTTAAGTTCTGGTGTTATTCTTCTAGTGGTGTCATGTGAACGTTGACTACATGACACTTCACCTATATGGGCCTAGGGGAATGCATTGTGTATTTGGCTACTAATCGTAGGGGTTGCCGGAGTGACAGAAACCTGAACCCCGTTAGGAAACCTTTGAACAAGGGATGTCAGGATCTTAGAGTTTAAAGCTGTGGTTAGTTTTCTATCTTAATTACTTTCTTGTAATTGCGGATGCTTGTAAGGGGTATAATCACAAGTATGTATTAGTCCTAGGAAGGTCGGTACATTAGCATAGGTTCACCCACACAACACTTGTCAAACTAAAGAAGATTAATCAACTATATGAAGCGAAAGCACTTGACGATATTCCTGTGTGTCCTCGAGAACATTTGGTCATCTTAAGTAATACAACCGGCTTGTCCTTTGCTAAAGAAAGGATTGGGCCACTTGTTGCATCTATTCTTATTGTCTTTTATTTACTCGTACTTTATTTATTTGCATTATCAAAAACCCCTAAAAATCCATTTGCTAAGTATTTAAAGAGAATTCCTTCTCCAAGCCACTCGTCAACACCTTCTGCTCTTCGTTGGGTTCGACACTCTTACTTATCAAAAATACTGCGATACAACTCCTACCTGTGGGTCATTAGTCGTCCATTGAATATTCATGGAGAAGGTGCTAAACCAGTTGCAGAATTTAATAGAAGATTGAAGCCTAAAATGAAAGAAGTGGTAAGAAAAGAAATTGTACGCCTACTAGACGCAGGTATAATCTATCCTGTTAAAGAAAGTGAATGGGTAAGTCATGTTCATTGTGTCCCTGTTTCACTGTTGTTCCTAATGAAAATAATGAATTGATACCTACTAGAACTATTGTTGGGCATAGGATGTGCATAGACTTCAGAAAATTAAATAAAGAAACTAGGAAAGATCACTATCCTTTACCGTTCATAGATCAAACTTTAGAGAGGTTAGCAAACCATACTCATTTTTGTTACTTGGAAGGATACTCTGGTTTTTCTCAAATAGTTGTTCATCCTGATGACCAAATTAAAACAACTTTCATTAGTCCTTATGGTTTACATGCTTATCAACGTATGCCTTTTGGTTTATGTAATGCTCCGTCTACTTTTCAAAGATGCATGACTGCTATTTTTGCGGATATCATAGAACTTATAATGGAAGTATTTATGGATTACTTTTTTGTCTATGGAACTTCGTTTACTAGTTGCTTGGATAATCTCAAAAGATTTTTCAGCATTGTGAAGAAACTAATCTTGTTCTAAACTAGGAGAAATGCCATTTTATGGTCAAAGAAGGTATAATCCTTGGACACAAGGTATGAGGTAAGGGAATTGAAGTTGATAGAGCTAAGGTTGAAGCAATAGAGAGAATGCCACAACCTAGGGATATTAAAGGTATAAGAAGTTTCCTTGGTCATCTGGGTTTTTACAGAAGGTTCATTAGAAATTTCTCTGGAATATCTAAACCTTTGACTAACCTCCTGCAAAAGGGAGTAAGATTTAATTTTGATGATAAATGTCTTGAAGCCTTTGATAAACTCAAAAATGCTTTATCTCGTGCTCCCATCATTAAACCACCTATCTGGGATACAACCTTTGACTTAATATGTGAAGCTAGTGATGATGTTTTAGGAGTAACTCTGGGACAACATATTGGTCACGGATTTAATATTATACATCATGCTAGTAGAACTCTAAATCGTGCTCAGAAGAATTACCCTAAGGAACAAAAGGAACTATTTGCTTTATTTTTCTCTTGTGATAAATTTCGTTCTTACATAGTTGATGCAAAGGTAAGAGTTCATACGGATCATGATGGTTTAAAAGAACTCCTTGAGAGGACAGAACATAAGCCAAGACTGATCCGTCTGATTCTTTCACTTCAAGAATTTGAGTTGCAGATTATGCAGAGGCAGAAAATAAAGATGTTAAATGTAGTGTCCATGTTTGCCCAGCAAGACACCAATCTTATTGAGAGGAACTTTAGTTCTAGTGATTTTCATTTACGAGAATTATTCAATGAATCAAGGCCAATTCCTTCAAGAGAGAAGAAGCCTTTGTTGTTGGAGGAACTTTTCATCCCCGAATAAGCAAATGGTAACTGCAAGGTAAGTGTTCTTACCCAAATAAGTGATTTGTTTTCACAAATTTTACTTCTAATTTTTTTGCCTTCGAATTTCTTGCGTTATCCCATCCCAGGCTGTGGGAAATCCATGGGGCTTATTACCTCTTCCAGGGACCGATCTAGCAGCCCGTCCATGGAGGACGATGACGAAGAGGTGGAGAGGTTTAGCCTGAGGTACAAGGAGTATGTTGAGCCAAGCTACTTCAACAATGATTCCGATGATGATGTGGTTGACATCTACATCCACCATGACATCTATGATCCACCGGAGATCGATTGGGCGCCGATAAGGAAAGCTCAACAAGAGAGATAAGATCCCAAACCACATGGAAAAGGGCGTGTGGAGACGGTCAAGTTCATCACCACGAATTGAAGGCCACACAAGCGTAAGGAATTATCTAATATTGATGTAGGTGCTAGCAAGGGAGCGAAGGCACCACTCTCGAAGCCAACCATTGGTGATCGTATGAGGGTTAAGCCTCAAGAAGAGTTGAGGTACGGTTTCCACTTCCCTGATCCATCAATTATGGATGAGGACGAAGAAGCTGTCCCCGGGACCAAGGATCGCGTGCAGGCACTAGAGATATATCATAAGCAGGAGCTACTCCATCGCGTCAAAGTCTGTCACCGTCTCAATTAGGTGGAGAAGAAGGAATACCTCCTTCCGTTGGTGACTAAGCTCGCAGATAGAGTGCACACTCTGCAATCTGATCTCCGCAGGTTCTACAATTGCATAACTGCTCTGGAGGATACCAACAAGAAGCTACGCACCGTGGTGTTACATGCCATGGCGCCATAGAGATCTACAACAATCACGGTATCAAATAATCGCAAGGGATTATTTGATCCCCCTGTCTTGATTCCAAGCTTGGGGAGATCTTTAAGACATTGTAATATATCCTATATGTTATTATTATTATTTTTGCATTAGTTCAAACTAGCAATAAAGTTTGCATCATTAGAATTCCCTTCAGGAATAGTTGATCCTTTTTTTGATCCTTTTAATGAAATTCCGAGTTTATTATTATATATGGAGCAATATTTAGTTTGTGTTTGCTTTGATGATATATGAATGGCTTGACTATAATTTTACTTGCACTTGATGATAGCAATAGGAGTCTTCCACACCATTGGTATTAATGGAACACATAAAGGTAATTTGCTCAATATGCTGTAAGTCTACAGTTTGATTGACAAAGAAATATTATCTATACAAGTTAAGTTGAAAAAGAAACCTTGAACAAAGGAAAATGAAAGTGCTATCAAAATATAGTGAGAACAAGTCGATGTAGAATCTCCAAGTCATAATAATGCTTCATATATAGTTGGAATTTAATAATTGAGATCGTTAAACTTTGAATTCCTACATAAGGTGGAATATATGGCTAGCTCCTTTGCATAGCACTTAAACAAAAGTGCGAGCATATATGCAAAAGAAAAGAAAAGAAAGAAGAGAAAGAGCGAGTGTGCAAAGAGAAAATAGGAATATACCATTGTGTTGTAGTATGACAAAGAGACACTTTTGAGATTTTGAATACCAAGTGAATACATTTGATCTTAAACACTTGGGACTACCTCGCTAACTCATTCGGTTGAACTGGATACTTTTACATTATGTTGAGATTCATATTTTATGAACTGTTGATCACTAAGGTGTGGAAGCCTACTAATACTATTTAGATGGTTCGAGTATGGTACTATTCACGAACTTATTCCTATGTATCGTATATGATAAACACATGCTGCAACTGCCTCATTTATTTTAGTCGACTCAGCTTCATGAATATGAGGATCACATCCATTAAGCTAAAACTTGCTCGGGACGAGCAAGAGTCTAAGCTTGGGGAAGTTGATGAGTGCATATTTGCATCATGTTTTACATTATTATTTTGCATTGTAGATATAGGATCTTGGTATTTTACGGCGCTCGAGCGCACATTTTCTGTCTGTTTTCACCAGGATCGGGACAGATGATGGATCCAATGGATAAAATTCTTGGAGCAGTTGTAGTATGGAGAAAAGGATTCAAAAACAATGTAAATCACTTATTGAGGAAATATTAATAATACCAAAAGAAAACCAGAAGCGAACAAAGGAGGCAGAAGGTTCAACGACCAACTATATGGCGGGAGCAAATTTTCCAGCCGTATAGCTCCGGCCATATAGTTGGTGCCGCCTCCGCCTCCTCAAATAGTTTCACCCCGTGCAACTGGTTCAGGGAGACGACATATAGAACACCCAGAAATCGAAGAAACATCACCTTCAGAAGGCATCTCGAGGGGGAACTCATCCACCGAGGATCCTTCTTCGCCCTGCAAAGATCCGGGAGGCTAAGGCATCGATCTTCATCATCCACCGCTACATCATCACCATATCCATCCATCCCATCTACATCTTGTCTAGATCTTGTTGTAATTCCCGTATTAATTGTGGATTTATACAAGTACTATTCATCTATGATTGTTCCCATTACTATTGCCATAATGTTGATTGCCTCCATGTATGAGTAGATCTGTAGTTCTTGTGGAGATGGAGAAACCCTAGTATGAGATTGAAATAAGATAAAGTCTATTATGATATTCATCGATGTGACCATGTGTTAGATTTTCTACATCTTGATATTGAGAGAAGTCGACCTCTCAATATTTGCCTCTCATGTGCACTTGATGGAGGGAACTACTAGTTGGTAGACAGAGGCGTGCTAGCACTTACGGTGACTATAAAGCTGTTGGAACCCCTTACGTATCAACTTGGGAAACCGAGGAAACTCACGGAACACTATTCATGCCATGGGATACATCCTACAGGATTTCGTCCCTTAATAGCACAGTAATTTGATTGATGTCGATTGCTGACTGCTGTGATTATGTGGATGATGTGAGCAGCGGTTGCTGCCTATTTGTCCAAATATGGAGTTCCTTCCACACATACATAGTTAAGAATGTTCATGATCATAATCTTTATCTTAGATCCTTATAATGCTAGTGGTGTATCCACTACTCCCTGAGAACGCTTTTTTCCCTATTGCAGTTCCAATCTTTCTTACATACGCGATACTTACTTTCTGTATTCAGTTATTTTACTTTACTTTATTATTGCTCTTATACCAAGAACCCCAAAACACCTTTTTACACAATACTCGTATTTTATCTTGTCACTTAGAACTTTATCTAGCATTTCTATCGTAATATTTATTTCAAGAGTTATTAGACTTCGGACTCCTGCTCCCTATGGGATCGATATCTTTATTTCGAAACTAGCTACAAGCGATCTGTGCACTTGCAGTCATCAAGCTATTTTCTGGAGCCGTTTACGGGGAGCTAAGCGATGTAGGTCTATTAGTTTTTGCTTATTTATTTTTGTCTTGTTAAATTTTGTTTTGAGTTATAGGTTTCCAACAACATGATGGAGTTTGAGCATATGAGTAGTGCTAACTGATACGTCCAAAACGTATCTACTTTCCCGAACAATTTTTCTATTGTTTCTTCTCTAATTTGTGTGATTTGGATACGACTAATGAGGACTAACGCTGTTTTCAGTAGAATTGCTTTGGTGTCTCGTTTTTGTGCAGGAAATCAACTTTCAGGAAAAATCCTGGAAAATATCACAAAATTCCTATTTTACCAGAAGACTCATGGAGCCAGAAGACGAGACGAAGAAGAGCCACGAGGGGCCGACACCCCCTGGACGCGCGGGCCAGGCCAGGTCGCGCCAGGAGGTGGTGTGGCGCTGCCTGACTCCACCTCGACATCTCCTTTCGCCTATAAAATCCCCCTGACCTAAAATAGACGGGGGGTTCGACGTTTTTCCAGATAGAATTCCGTTGCGTCGCCACCACCAGATACAACAATTCGGAACTAGAAACTCCGTTCTGGCACCCTGTCGGGATGGGGAATTGGAGGAGATCATCGCCATCATCATCACCATCGCTTCTCGATCAACCATCCATGATTCCCCCATCCATGAGTGAGTAATCCCCCGTAGTAGGCTATGGGGATGGTAGGGATTGGATGAGATCGTTCATGTAATTGCATCAGATTGTTAGGTCATGGTGCCTAGTATATATTGTTAGTGCTTTTTGACTTTGTTGCAACTTGTTATGCTTAATGGTTATCACTAGGGCCCAAGTTCCATGATTTCAGATCTGAACATGTTATTGATTCATGATGATAGTATTTTTTATGTTCTTACCTGCAAGTTGTTTACACATATAATTGTCCGAAACCAAAGGCCCCGAAGTGATAAGAATCAGGATAACCGGAGGGGATGGCTATGATATGAGGATCACATGTGTTCACGGAGTGTTAATGCTTTGCTCCGGTGATCTATTAAAAGGAGCACCTTAACTTCCAGTAGATTCCCTAGAGGCCCCGCTGCAATGGGCTAGAAGGACAAAAGATGTTGTGCAAGTTCTCATTACGATCACGTATGACTATATATGGAACACATGCCTATGATTATTTAGTACTTGGATGCTTTACCATATTTATCTGCAATTTCCCTATGTCTTGATTGTTATATGAATTGTCCTGTCCATGCAACACCCGTCCATC
Organism: Avena insularis; assembly: GCA_023614405.1. Taxonomy (NCBI): domain Eukaryota; kingdom Viridiplantae; phylum Streptophyta; class Magnoliopsida; order Poales; family Poaceae; genus Avena; species Avena insularis. Next base: position 22,935,430 of record CM042692.1, read on the forward strand.
CATCTCTATGCCTACCGTGCTTTAATCCTACTATTTACTGCAGTTGTTACTACTGTCTTTACTTTTACCACTACTTTTACTTTGCTATTGCTATTACAAAACTGTTGCTACTGATAAACTACTGTGAGCAAGATTGTTTCCAGGTGCAGCTGAATTGACAACTCAGTTGTTAAGGCTGATAAATATTCTTTGGCTCCCTTGTGTTGAATCAATAAATTGGGTTTTACTTCCCTCGAATACTATTGCGATCCCCTATACTTGTGGGTCATCAAGTCTATTTTCTAGTGTTGTTGCCGAGGAGCATAGCTCTATTTATCAAGTTCACTTGGAATCACTATTGTTCGCTATTATCCATTCATCATAGGTAAATCTCGTGATGGAAAGGTTCCTATGTTACCATCCACTACAAGGAGACGTACAATTCTGAACACCTCTATTGCTCTTGATTCACCATCTGTGATGAGTAAGCTCCTTTCACCACCACCACATACACATGCTACACATACTGCTACTTCTGCTATATCTGAAACTTCTGATACTTATGATGCTGCTTCTACTGTGCTTGATAAGAGTGGTTCATTAGGTCCTTTCCTAGATGTTATGATTGCTAGAACTATAGCTAGAAATACTAAAACTCCTAATGAAGATACTAATACACCTGTCAGTTCACCTGAGTCTAGAGAGAGCTATGATATTGAAGACGGATATATAGAAATGACTGATGAATTTATTAAAGAATGCCAAAACACTTATGGTAGGAGTGCTATTAAGAGTCTTCTTGAGAAACATATTATTAGACCTAAATTGTCTCCTAATGCTAAGTTTGTTACATATCCCATAAACATTAAAGATAAGAATTATGATTTCTCTCTTGATTTATCTTACATAACCACTATTGAGAAAGAACCTTTTTGTGGGACTAAAAATGAAAGTGTTGTAGCACATATGACTGAGCTTTCTACCATGAGTGGCCTATTTTCTGATGATATTAAGATGCGCACCTACTTTGTTGCTAAAATTTTCCCTTTTTCACTGAAAGGAGAGGCTAAAGCTTGGTTTAAAAATTTACCTCATGGATCTATTAATAACCCTGATTGCTTGATTGCTACTTTCTTTTAGAAATATTTCCCTCCTAGTGCTAGACATGCCATTCTGCAGGAACTTTTTGATTTTAAACAAGGAGAAAATGAGATATTGGGCAAGGTTCTGTGCTTCGATTCATGCACAACATGTGTGTCCATTACCTAAAAATGAGCTTCTTGATATATATTATAATGGACTAACTAAAGAATCTAGGACATACCTAGATAGTTGTGCTGATTGTGTTTTTAGGAAGAGAACTCCCAAAGAAGCTGAGGAATTAATGGCTAATATAAGCAAGAATCAAGATGACTAGACTTCACCTGAGTCAACTACACTTGAGTTAATAGTGCCTAAGCCAATATCAACACCAAAGAAGAGGGGAGTGATTAAACTAAATGATGAGGCGATGAAGGAAGCTAAGAAATCTCTTAAGGAGAAGGGTATTAAAGCTGAGATGTGAAGAATCTACCTCCTATAGAAGAATTATGTAAGCCAACGTCCCCACTCATCCACTATCAAGGTACACTCTCTCCAACATTTTGATGAAGGTGATATTCCCTATTCTAAACCTCCTGATCAATGCTTAGAAGAATTTTATATCTTTGTTGTTAAGCAAGATAATTTTAATAAAAGAGTGCAAAATCATTTGATGGAAAACTCTAGAGCTATTATTAAGTTAAGCAATATTGTGGAAAGAACCTCCAATGATGTTAAAATGCTTGTTAAACATTTACAAATGGTTAAAACTCAAATTAATCAGCTTATTAAAGTACAAAAAGATTTGCTAGTTAATCCTTCTAAATAAAAACATGCTTATGAAATTAGAACTAGAAGTGGTGCTGCCACCCAGGATCCTCTATATTCTAAGGGGCACCCCAAAAGAATTGAGCAGGATCCCCAACAAATTGAAAATAGTGGTGCTTCTTCTAAGAGAAAGAAAAAGAAACATAAAACAATTGTAGAACCTTCCAAAACTGCTAAAGATCCTAATAGTATATCTGTCTCTGATGCTGAAACTAAGAGTGGTAATGAGAAAAATGATGCTCCTGATAAAGAAGAAATTGAAAAAGAACCTGAAAGGAACACTAAGAATGCTAAGTACACTAAGGAAGATTTTGTTGCTAATAAACATGGTAGTGAAAGAGAGCCCTAGGTTCAAAAACCAATGTCTTTTCCTGATAAGAAACACAAGTCAAAGGAAGACGAACACTACAATAAGTTTTGTAAGTGGATGAAACCTTTATTTTTGCAAATTCCTTTAACTGATGCTATTAAATTACCTCCTTATTCAAAGTATATGAAGGTATTGTCTCTAATAAAAGGAAGATCCCTAATGAGGAAATTTCTACTTTGCTTGCTATCTATTCCTTTAATAGTAAAGTTCCAAAGAAACTTGGAGACCCAGGGATCCCAACTATTCCATGTTCTATTAAAAATAATTATGTTAGAACTGCTTTGTATGATTTGGGAGCAGGAGTTAGTGTTATGCCTTCTTCCCTCTACAAAATACTTCAATTGGAGAAATTAATACCAACTGATATATCTTTGCAAATGGCTGATAAATCTACTATTATTCCTGTTGGTATATGTGAAGATGTTCCTGTTCAAGTGGCTCATAATTTCTTGATATTAACTGACTTTGGTGTGCTTGAAATGCTTGAAGACGATAATATGTCTATTATTCTCGGGAGACCTTTTCTTAATACTGCAGGAGCTGTCATTAATTGCAATCAAGGAAAGGTAACTTTTAATGTTAATGACAAGGAGCATACTGTCTATTTCCCCAAGAAGATTGATAAGACCTATGGCCTAAATTCAATTGAAAATATTGAGGGCGTCCAAGTTAGAGAAATATATTGTCCCATACCACGAGAAAAATATGAAACTATTATGATTGGGACAATTGCTATCAAGATTTAGGTAACATAATCATTTAGTGAAATGCAAAGTTTTGTTTCATATAATTTTTTTGGTAACAAGACCTGATCAACCTTGTTGACAAAGGGATTTTAATGAACAAAACAATGTTTTCACCATGATTATCTTTGCTTACTTTTAGTTTATCCATTTTAATTTTTGCTTTCACTTAGTTTACTTTTCTGTTGCTAGTTGCTTGCATATTAGAGTGTCTTAGAAGTTCTGAAGTTTTAGTTTTGTTTAGTTATTGCATCATTCCAAAATTATCTTTCTGCCAAAAAATTAGTCATCAAAACCTAAAAATTGCTAAAAAATAAAGTGTCTTGAAAAATTCCAGAAAATTCATATTAATTTTTTCCGTGAAAAAAAGGCAGAGAAGTACCTGGAGTGACCTAGGGGGGCCCACCACGCAGGCACGCCACCTGGTGGCGTGACCACACTAGGGCGCGCCTGGCCATGGTGTGGGCCACCCCTGGCCCTCCACTTATTCTCCCTCATGGCACTCCTTTCTCCCTCCCGAGAAAACACCAGTTCATTGCTCAAACCCGTTTTCTTGTTGTTCTTGCTCGCAATTTTCGATCTCCTTGCTCATCCCATCATAGCTGCTGAGATTTGGAGCATTTGATCTCCAGTATGTGACTCCTCCACTTGTCCAAGTTGATTTGTGATTAGTGGATTATATCTTGATTATTTTGCTACTGTAGGTGACAGGTTATGTGAGCTTGCATGCTTGTTCAATGCTTAGAGAAATTGTTTTGATGCATGTTTAGGCCTCTTACAAGTCCCTATAAGTAGTTCCTTTCATTATGTAATCACTTTGCAATCACTTGTATGATGGTTGTCTAAAATTTCAAAAAAAGGAGATGATTGAACACCAACTCAACCAACATGAATTAAGGGTGCCCGAGGTTATTAAGGTTCACCGTGAGGAAGAAGTTTTCCCTTTTATTTATCCATGCCCCAAATTCATGAAGGCTGCACGGATTTCTCAAGATTTTCATACTTTAATTTCTAATGCAGGATTGGAGCATTTTGTGGGAGATGAACCTTACCATTATGTGAAACTAACTATGTCGGTGGTGCAAGATTTTCGATTTAGTTGCTCCTTGCCTAACCCCATGGTTCATTATAGAATTTACAATATAGCTGTCGATCTCCCTTTTGATGATTTTGTGCAGCTATTAAAGTACCACAGTGGGGATCGTGTGAAAGGATTAGAGAGCGCCCTACACGACTCATGGACTTGTATGCAGAGATTTGCCAAGGGAGCAGCTTCTCAAAGGAGAGTGGTAAAATTCGTAATATTCACCTCCTGTCTATTCGATACTTTGCCTACTTTATTGCCAAGTGCGTTCTTGCTAGGAAAACTGCTAGTAAATTATCCGCATATGATCTAGCCTTTTTCTCAGCTGCCTTAAAACAAGATAGGACTTATAATTTGGGTGCTTTGATAGCTTTTCGTCTTGCTGCTAACCGCGAGAAAGGTGGAATTTGTGGAGGCCTCATCACCTCTCGTTTATTAGCTTTGCATGGTTTAGCACCTCATCATTTAGACTACAGTTTCCCATAGAAAGGCTTGATCTTAATTCCATGATACAACATAAATTCGTTTCTTCTTGGGGTAATTTGAGTGATTTATCTTATGAAATAACCTTTCTCAAAGCCGGTTGGAGAAGGGGTTAGTCCGAGAGTGTTGTTCTTTTGCCTGCACCTATTTTGTTTAACCTTGATGCTAGGGTAGGATGGTCACTCACTGAGGAAGAGCTCGATACATATCTGGGGGAGCTCTCCCAGCAAGAGCAGGATACTGGAAGGGAGGTTACAGATGATTCGGTCCAGCCCTCAAACGAGGGGGAGTCTTCGTACCAGTAGCCTGCCTATGATTGGGGAGTTTCTTCTTCTTTGCAATGGACTAACTATGGTCATTCTTATGATGACCCGCCGGCCTGGAATTCCTATGCACGTTGGGGTTGATACCCACTTAGGCCAAAAGCCTAAGCTTGGGGGGAGGTATATCGACATCACACTCATTTACATATCATGTTCAGTCGGTACTTTGCATATCCATGTTTCATTTTCTTTTTAGTTTTTGTTCTTGTTTTATTTCTGTTTTCCAAACACAAAAAGACCAAAAATATTTTCGTTATTTCTCTTTGTTTGCTTCTTTATCTTTTAGCCTTGGTTTGCTTCATCCCTTTCAGCTTTGTTTTGATTATTCGAAAAACCCAACAAGATTTCGCTTTGCTTGTTCTTCCCTTCGGTTCTTGCCTTTAAAAATCGAAAACCCAAAAATATTTGTTGTTCTTCTTTGGTTTTGTAAAGTCAGCTGCAGGGTTCAGTGGCCCTCAATGACTCCTTAGAGTTTGGTTTTATCTTATTATTCAAGTCACACAAGTGAAAGGCAATGATGATTTATGACAACTCGAGGTGTGGTAAGAGGCTGGTATGAACTCTATTTGTTTTCATTTTTGTACATATACTCATATTGTGAGCATGCTTAGTATGTTTATGTGAGGTGTATGTTATTTAATGGATACTTAGTAGTCCTTGCCTTCTTATGATCAGTTCCAATACATTATAGTCCATAACATGTCATATAACTGTTTGCTTGCATTGTTCTATTCATAACTTGGTATGACATTGTGGTGTCCTCCTCTGAATATTCTATTTGAATCGACTTGGCACATGCTCACACATGCATATGACTAAACAAAAAGTCAGTTAAGCCTCAATGATTTATTCTACCTCGGAGTTCTTGTGTCACTTTTATGCCACTATTAATTTTTTCTTGTCGCAAGCATCATTACGACAGTTACTTCTCTCTCGATTGTCGCTCCCTTTCTATTACTAGCCTTCACTTGTGCTGAGTACTTTTACTCGTGCATCCAACTCCCTAAAACCAAAGTTGTCAAAAAGAGTCCACCATATCTACCTATTAGCATTATTGATATTCCTTGCATATTTATTATGCTCTGTTTACTTCCAATAAAAATGTTTTCTTGTTATGCAAAAATTAGTTAGTAAAGCTCTCACGAACTTGACGACACACTTTACTTTTCTTGCACTTAATAAACTTGAACCATTGTGCCCTTCTATGTTGCGTATATGCTTGCGTTTTGTAAGTTAGAATTAGTAGAACCATGTTATCATGGGGAACGCTTTCAACATTACACTTTATTTAGTTGATATCATGTTCTTTTGCTTATGGATCTCGGCGGTGTGAAATGAAAGGGGAGATTGTAAGCCTCATGGAGTTCGTATATGTGTTAGAGAAACGCCTGGGCGGCTGGTCTAAGCCATGCCTAATCATGGTGGAAACCTGCAGCGTGACCATAGTGAGCAATCTATGAAGCATCCTCTATAAAAAACCTATGCAAATAGGAAATAAAAAGAAGAAGAAAAGCCTATGCAAATAGGAAATAAAATGATTGCTGAGATGCTCATTGTTTGCTTGCCTTGTCATTTTGATATGGGGAATCTTCCATATCATCGGGCAAGGGGTACCCCATTGGCGGTTCTCTATGATACACATGTACTTACAATGACAAGAACTTACCTGTGACTAAACTTGAGTAGCATGAGGAACGGTACTCGTAAGTAAGGGGCATGAGATTTTCAGCTTATAACTTGTCAAGCATATCCTCATATTTGTTCACTTTAACCTCAATCGCCTAAATATGCTTATGATAGGGGCAATGAGACCTCAAAGCTAATGAGTATCATACTTTCCACATTTGGAAGCCTTTCAAACTTTTAAATCTTTTTCTTTCACTTTTATGTTGAGTCACCATTTATTCTTTGAGCACCTTCCTGAGAGCATAGTTATCGTTCTTAGTGTAATGTGCTTGTCCCAAAAAACGGTTAATTATGACATAACTTTGACACTTGAATCTTTGATATTTTTATATCTAGTCTTCACTTAAACTTCAGAGGTGCCTTGGCATTTATGTTTTGCTCCAAAGAAAGGCAAGCGAGACACCCCTTTATCATATCTTCTTATGAGCACTACAATCCTGCATATGTTTATGTGTCATGTTGCTTATTATTAATGGGTAGGAATATCTTCATAGCTTGCATGACCATTGGGTAAAGTTATTTGCGTACTCCTTAGTATGAATGGCTGATTATTGGCTCAACACGTCGAGCTCGTTGGGGAACCCCAACAGGAAGGTATGATCAGCACAGCAGCAAGTTTTCCCTCAGTTATGAAAACAAGGTTATCGAACAAGTAGGAGCAAAGAAACACCTCCCACATGTTGTTGCCAACTCGGAGTCCTGCACAACACAACCACAAAACTTTGCCCCCAACTTACAGTGAGGTTGTCAATCTCACCGATTTTGCTGAAAACAAAGGATTAAATGTATTGTGTGGAAGAAAGTCAAAACTTGCAGAAAGTAAACAAAAAAGTAAAGAGTTGTAGATTGATGGTAAAAGAAAGGACCGGGGTCCATAGTTCACTAGTGGTGGTTCTCCTTAAGATAGATGACATGTTGGGTGAACAAATTACAGTGGGGCAATTGACAAACATCAAGAAAGCATACATGCATATACTAATCATCTTGACTCCTATGAGATTTGATTGGGCATGACAATATTATACATAGATTGTAATCCAACTACATCTATGACTAATAATCCACCTTCAGGTTATCATCCGAACCCCCTCTAGTATTAAGTTGCAAGCAACAGATAATTGCATTACGCATTGCGTGTAAAGTAAACAATAGGATTGTTCTATGAACAAAGGATTGTTGTTTTCTCCCTAGTAGCAACAACACATCTAGTACCTTAGAGATTTCTGTCACTTCCCCCAGATTACTAGAGGCATGAACCCACTATCGAGCATAAATACTCCCTCTTGGAGTTGCTAGCATCTACTCGGCCAAGATATCTACTAACAACGGAGAGCATGCAAGATCACAAATAACAAAGACATGATAGAATCAATAATCAATCTGAAATAGCATCTCAATATCCATCGGATCTCCGCAAACACAACATGTAGGATTACAAATAGATGATCTTGATTATGAACGGAGCTCACAAGATCTAAACATGGTAGCACAAAGGAGAAGAACCAACCATCTAGCTACTACATGCACCCGTAGTCCTTGGATGAACTACTCACGCATCACACCGGAGGCTTGCATGGGATGAAGAAGGCCTCTAGGGTGAATTCTCCCCTCCGGCAGGGTGCAAGGAAGAGCTTCATATCCCTCCTGATCTAGGGATGGAGATGACGGCGGCTACAGACTCTTTCGTGGAATTTTGATCGGGTACTTAGGGTTTCTGTATCGGAGGTATCTTATAGGCGAAAGGGGAGGCCGACTGGGTGCCCTAGGCGGCCACGCCACCCCTGGCGCGGGCTAGGCCTGGCTGCATGGCCAGGTGGTGTGCCAGCCCTCTGGCCCCTCTCCGTCTCGTATTCTGGCTCTGTGTCCCCCTCGGTGAAATACTGACTTTGGCTTTTGTCCCGTCCAATTCCGAGAATATTCATTTTCTGACTTTCCTGGAACCAAAAATAGCAGAAAACAGGCAGCTGGCACTGTGGCATCTTGTTAATAGGTTAGTCCAAGAAAGTGTATAAGAAGTACTCCAAAGTGTGGACAAAACATAAGAAAGTAGATAAAAACCGAGCATAGAACATAAAAAATTATAGATACGTTAGCAACGTATCAACATCCCCAGGCTTAACTCCTACTCGTCCTCGAGTAGGTAAGTGATAAAAATAAAGAATAATTTTTGAGGTGACATGCACCATCATAAACTTGATCAAAGTATTTGTAAAACATTGATAGCTGGGATCATAGTACTTCAACATAGCATGAAAGATAAAGTTCTAACAATAAGACATAGCAACTATGTTGTAACATGAAAAGGCACAAATGAAATATTCATGAATAACAATGCTTTGCAAGACGTTTGTTTGTTTCACATAAAGAAAACATAGCATAGTGGCATTAAGCTTGTCCCTCATAGAGTAGCAAACAAATGCATAGGACACTTCAAAGTTCATAAAGGTGACTAGATACAAATAGTTTAAGAACAAGCAATATCAAAGTTATGCATCAATCAACAAGTCTTGGGACAATGCACATAGAACTAAGAATGGCCACTATGCTCTCTCAATAGGTGCATAAAGATATAAGGTGGAGACTCAACATAAAAGTAAAAGAAAGGCCTTCATAGAAGGAAGTAGGGATTCAAGTTTCATAAAGAGCTTCCAAAAATTATGGTACTTATTAGCTTTCAGCTCTCATTGCCCCTATCAAAAGCATCTTGAAGTGATTAAGGTTAAAGTGAACAAACTATGGATTATATGCTTGACAAAGTATAAGTTGGAAATCTCATTTCCCTTGAATACGAGGGCCGCTCCTCATGCTACTCAAGTTTAGTTACCGGTAAATTCTTGTCATAGTAAGTACATGTGTATCATAGAGAACCGCCAATGGGGTACCCGCCCTCCTCCTACATATTTAATTTCTTCTCCTATACAAAAACTAACAAGACCCACCCCATTGGTAATTCCATCAATAACACCTTTATCAAAAAAATCCGTTAGTTCGGTTAATGCTCTTATACCATGCGCCAGACTGAAGAGACTAATTCCTTTCTCTAGGACCATTTCATTGATTGCAAAGAGAATCCTGCACTCTCTTTGCAATCAATCAAAATGAACATTTCTCAAGACCACGAGAAGGTCCCCCTAGAATCTGCGGCTCCTCTTTTTATTCAATTATGAAATGACTCATTTTAATGGAGATTTATAGCATCATTCAAGTAAATGCAAATTGAGATCGTAGAAACATGAGCTTGTGATATAATGCTAGAATTATAAATAAGGGACCAAGATTTCCCGATGATACAGAAGAATCCCCATATCAAAATGACAAGGCAAGCAGACAACGAGCATCTCAGCAATCTTCTTATTTACCATGGGAAAATGGTGTTTTTTTCTCTCTTTCCTCTTTTCTCATATCTCTTTTTTCCCTTTTTCTCTTTTTCTCAATATCTGACTCTTTTTTTATAAGAAGAATGCTTCATAGACAGCTCATTATGGTTACGCTGCAGGTTTCCACCATGATTAGGCATGGATTAGACCGCGGCCCAGGCGTTTCTCTAACACACATACATAAGTCCATGGACTTACAAGCTCCTCTTTCATTTCACACTGGCGACATCCATAGACAAAAGAGCATGATATCAACTAGGTACAAAGTACAAGTGCAATGTTGAAAGCGTTCCCCATGATAGCATGGTTCTTCTAATCCCCAACATATAAGTGCAAGCATATACAACATAGACGACACAATGGTTCAAGTTTATTAAGGGCAAGAAATGTAAAGTGTGCCATCAAGTTCGTGAGAGCTTTAATCACTAGTTTTCTCGTAACAAGTTTAATTCGGAAGGTAGATAAAAACATGAATATACCTGGAATAGCAAATGCTAATAGGTAGGTATGGTGGACTCTTTGGAATAACTTGGTTTTAGGAGTTGGATGCATGAGTGGAACTCATACTTGGTTATGGAGGCTAGCAAAAGACTGGGAGCAACCAACTAAGAGAGCAATAATGGCGATAGTGATGCAGAGCGATAAAACATTATTAATTAAAGCATAAAGTGATATTACAAGTCGAAATCTAAAGGATCATAAAGGCTATGGTGACTTGGAATAGTCATAATATGGTGTGAGCATGTGCCAAGTCAACCCAAATAAAGCATCAAAGGAGAATACCACAATATTATGCTTTAATATGCTAAAACAATGCATGATTCTTTGAAGGCACATTAAGCAATCTCAATTGTTTATAACATATCATGCTACAGCAAAGATCACTAAGCATAAAGCCAAAACAAAATCAAGCATGGCATGACAAAGCATAGGCCACAGTCAAAAACAAGCTCTCTTTATCACTTAAGCATGCACTTTCCTACTCTTTTGCAATCCAAACCAAACTATTTGAAAACTAATGTATGAAAGAGGGGGTCCAACCAATTTATTCAAGCAAACTAAGAAAACCAAGCAAATGAAAAACCAAAAACAAAAACAAAGACGCTCCAAGAACAACACAACTATGCATGAAACAATAAAAATGAAGTGTTTGGAAGAAACCTGGGATTTTTATTGGTGAAGAAGGGGATGCCTTGGGCATCCCCAAGCTTTGACGGTTGTACTTCTTGGATATTTCCTGGAGTGACATGTGTGGCATCCCCAAGCTTGAGCTTTAGTCCATTCTTCATCTTGTTACATCATTCTCTCCATACACCTAAATTTTTTTCCTTCATACAAAACTTCACACAATTCTTATTAGCAATATTACTGCACTCAAGATAATAAGTCTTTGGTTTCAGTTTCAACACCAATAAAACTTCCATTAAAATACAAGCTACTGAAGTACTTCCCTCAAAAAGCTCAAGTCCCCAAAGATGGCCCAAAAAGGAACCAACAAGAAGCAAATGCAAATAATGGCAGAAATTTGTCAAAACAGAACAGCAGGTAAAAACCATTTTTTTCGAAGACCTTATGTTGCTCAAATCAAAAAGTGTTGAACTAACTAAAGTTAGATAACAACCTGGGGCAGAAGCATGAAAATTCATGCCTCAAAACGACGTACAGAGATTTTACAGGAACTTTTACGGTGAAGCACAAAAATCTGTTTCGGGACAACAACTTTCCCAAGCATTACTTCTCTCTCATTAGAGGTTACTCTTTGCATAAAAAGCAAATAAAAAGGATAAGGAGAGGTTATTACTGAATTGATAACTTCCAAGACTCATCTAAAACTTTTGGGTTATCTCTCAATAAGTACTTTTCTTTAATGCCTTTAAGTTAGGCATAAGAAGCAAGAAAAATAATCAAGTGTTCTCAAATGAACGAGCATTAAGAGCAAAATTTGATTTCATAGGAGAGGCAAAAGGAATCTTGTCTCTCTTCTTAGGGAAGTGTTCTATACCTTTCTTGAGTGGGAGTTGATATTTAATGGTGCCTTCTTTCATATCAATAATGGCACCAACAGTTCTAAGAAAAGGTCTTCCCAAAGTAATAGGACAAGAAGCATTGCATTCAACATCCAAAACATAGAAATCAACGGGGACATAGGCATTGTTAACCATAATAAGAACATCATTAATACTCCCCAAGAGTTTATTTTTAGCATTATCATCAAGTGGGACATTCAAATAACAATCTTCCAATGGTGGCAAATCAAGCATATCATAAATCTTTCTAGGCATAATAGAAACACTACTATCAAGATCACATAAAGCCTAAATATCAAAATCATTCACTTTCATATTAATGATGGGTTCCCAACCATCTTCTAGTTTCATAGGAATAGAAGCTTTATGTTTCATTGATACGTCCATTTTGAATCACTATTCTATGTCACAATTCACTGTTATTCATTGATATATTTCATATTGAGAGGTGATACTTATGTTATTTCATATGTTTTTGCATGGTTGATGACTTTTGGAGCATGGACCACTGCAGTCAGGATTCTGATGGAAAAGGTGTTGTTTGGAGGCAAAATTCACAAAGATCAGAAAATCCGAGAAAATATACGGAAAATCCTATTTTTCTAGAAGACGAAGGAAGCCAGAGGGGGGCCAGAGATGGGCCACAGGGGGCCCACACCACCCCCTGGCACGGGCTAGCCTAGGCCGTTCCACCAGGTGGTGTGGCCGCCCTGGTCCACCCCTGGCACTCCCCTCTGGCATATATATTCCTCCCGAAACCCTAAGACTCGGAGAGCGACCACAGAAAGATTCCGCCACCTCTGCGGGGCGGAAAACACCGAGGGAGAAAGATCTCTCCGTGACAGATTTACCGAGGAATTCCTTCGAAGAGGGGAGATCGTCGCCATCAACACCACCATCAAGCTGGACTTCATCGAGATCATCATCATCATCATCACCACCATCATCACCATCAGCACCCTCATCACCATCTCCATATTGCTGTAACAATTGGGTTGAATCTTGCATAGTTCATAGGGGAAACTTTCCCGGTGTTGATTACTCTTTGTAGTTGATGCTATTGAGTGAACCATCGAATTATTGTTTATGTTTAGATTGTTATACATCATTATTCCATCTCTGATCATGATCCATATGATGTCTTGTGAGTAGTTCGCTTTGTTCTTGAGGACATGGGAGAAGTCATGTTGTTAGCAGTGGAATTGTGTTGAGAAAGATTCAATAGTTTGATATTTAAGTTGTGGTGTACTTCTTCTAGTGGTGTCATGTGAACATCGACTACATGACACTTCACCTATATTGGCCTAGGGGAATGCATTGTGTATTTGGCTACTAATCGTAGGGGTTGCGGAGTGATGAAAACCTGAACCCCGTTAGGAAACCATTGCACAAGGGACGTAAGGGTCTTAGAGTTTAAAGCTGTGGTTAGGTTTCTACCTTAATTACTTTCTTGTACTTACGGATGTTTGCAAGGGGTATAATCACAAGTATGTATTAGTCCTAGGAAGGTCGGTACATTAGCACAGGTTCACCCACACAACACTTAGCAAGCTAAAGAAGATTAATCAACTATATGAAGCGAAAGCACTTGACAGTCTTCCCATGTGTCCTCGAGAACGTTTGGTCATCTTAAGTAATACAAACGGCTTGTCCTTTGCTGCATAAAGGATTGGGCCACTTGCTGCATTTATTCCTACTGTCTTTAGTTTACTCATACTTTGTTTACTTGCTTTATCAAAAAACCCTAAAAATCCATTTGCTAAGTATTTGCAGGTAATTCCTGATCCATACCACTAGCCAGCACCTTCTGCTCCTTGTTGGGTTCGACACTCTTACTTATCGAAAATACTACGATACACCCCCTATACTTGTGGGTCATCAAGACTATTTTCTGGCGCCGTTGTCGGGGAGTGAAGAGCCATTGGAGAGTGGAACTGGTAAAGGAAACTTCTACTGTGAGTATTATTTACTTCTATTAGTTGCTTTATTTTTGTTATGGATAATTCGCTGAGTTTCTTATTTGGTAATGCTACTACCACTTCTAAGGTAGTAGATAAGCCACCGCCTGCTGAGAATTATGCTTTCAAAATACCTACAAGGATTATTGATCGTGTTATGGATAACTACTATGTTGGGGATGGAACTGTCCATCCCGGTGATCATTTAATCTTTATACACGAATTATGCGGGTTGTTCAAGTGTGAAGGTATTACTACAGATCAAGTTAAGAAGAAGTTATTCTCATTATCGCTGAAAGGAAGAGCTGAGGAATGGTATAAGCTGCTGAAGAATAGTCAAGCTCTTGAATGGGAGGAAATAGTGCCTCTCTTTTATTCAAAGTTTTATCCTCCTAGTGAGATTCATAAAGATCGGAATCAAATATACAACTTTTGGCCTCTGGATGGAGAGAGTACAGCTCAAGCTTGGGGGAGATTGAAGTTACTAATGCTCAAATTTCCCATTCATGAGCTCCCCAACAATATTATTATCAATAACTTTTATGCAAGACTCCCTCTACATGATAAGGATTTATTGGATGCTTCTTGTGCTGGATCATTCACTCGCATGGAAGAAGAAGCTAAATGGGATTTTCTGGACCGTATTCAAGACAATGCTGAATCTTGGGAGAATGACAAAGGTAGAAAGTCAGGTATAAATTATGATTATGAATGCATTGAATCTTTTATGGGAACTAATGACTTTCAAAATATTAGTAATGCTTATGGGCTTGATTTGCAAGTTATTACGAATTGCTTTAGAGCTTTTGCTTCCTATATTGAAATTCCAAAAAGGGGATGGAATAAATACCATGCACCTTACAAAGATATTGTTGACTGTGTTCCTATTGGGAGTGCTGAGTATTGCATTATTGATCCCATCTTACCTGAACCTTATATCGAGAAGATTCCCTTCCCAGGAAAGGTAAAGGATCATCCTATGATAACTAATGTAATCACCAAAAGTGAAAAGAGAACTGTAAAAGCTGATGAACAATTAAACGTTGAACCTGTGGTAGCAATTGTGAAAGACCTTGTCACTAAAAGCATAGAAGATGGACACATAGTCTTTTATGAGGATGCTTCTAATATTGTTTCACATTCTAATAGAACTAAAAAAGCTAGTGTTCCTGTGCTTTCTGTTAGAATTGGTGATCATTGATATTATGGTTTATGTGATATTGGTGCAAGTTCCAGTGTGTTATTCCTTATGAGCTTTACAGAGAAATTATGCATGAAATAAGTCGGTTCATATTGGTAGAGATTGATGTGGTTTTTCTCCTTGCTTTTAGTGAGTTGATCTCTCCAATTGGTATTGTACGAGACGTGGAAGTTCTTTGTGGTAAGATTAAGTACCCTGCTGATTTTCTACTACTCGGTTTAGCTGCTAGTAAAACTTATCCTATTGTTTTTGGTAGACCTTTCTTGAGTACTTGTGGAGCTATTATAGATTGCAAAAGGGAGAAAATCTTTACTAAATTTGCTGGGGAATCTTATGAGTTTAATTTCTCGAAATTTGCTAAAGAACCTTGTGAAGAGGAAACCCATAATGAGGATTTTAGAGTTGAAAAACTTGCTTCTATTTCTCTTGCTCCTAACAATGCTTTGCAGCAATTTATGGAAGATCATGAAAGTGAAATCTTCATGGAAGAAGGAATGAGATTTACAAGATTCTCCGTGATCAGCCTAAGATGCTCAAGCATAACTTGCCTGTAGAAGACTTGGGTACCATGTTGCCACCTAAAAAGGATCTGGTTTTCGATCTAAAACCTCTCCCTGGTGATCTTCAATATGCTTATATTGATGATAAAAAGATATATCCTGTTATTTTTAGCGCTAAACTTTCAGGAAAGGAAGAAGAAAGGCTATTGGAGGTTTTGAGGAAACACCGAGGAGCTATGGGCTATACTCTAGATGATTTAAAAGGGATTTCACCTACTATATATCAGCATTCTATCAACATAGAACCAGATGCAAAGCCGATTGTAGAGCACCAACAACGTTTAAATACTAGGATGAAGGAAGTGGTAAGGAATGAGGTATTGAAACTCCTTGATGCTGGTATTATTTACCCTATTGCTGATAGTGGATGGGTTAATCCTATTCATTGTGTTCCTAAAAAAGGAGGTATTACCGTTGTTCCTAATGATAATGATGAGCTTATTCCTCAAAGAATATTAGTAGGCTATAGGATGTGCATCGATTTTAGAAATTTCAATAAAGTTACTAAGAAAGATCACTACCCGCTTCCTTTTATTGATCAAATGTTGGAAAGGTTGTCTAAAAAGACCCATTTTTGTTTTCTTGATGGTTATTCTGGTTTCTCTCAAATTGCTGTTAAACAACAAGATCAAGAAAAAACTACGTTTACTTGCCCTTACGGAACTTATGCTTATAGACGTATGCCTTTTGGTTTATGTAATTCTCCTGCTACTTTTCAAAGCTGCATGTCTGCTATCTTTCATGATTTTTGTGAGGAAATTGTAGAAGTGTTAATGGATAACTTTTCTGTCTATGGAACTTGTTTTGATAATTTTCTACACAACCTTGATAAAGTTTTGCAGGGATGTGAAGAAACTAATCTTGTTCTTAATTGGGAGAAATGCCACTTCATGGTTAACGAAGGGATTGTCCTTGGGCATAAAGTTTCTGAAAGAGGTATAGAAGTTGATAGAGCTAAGGTTGAGGCAATTGAGAAGATTCCATGCCCAAGAGACATCAAAGGTATTCGTAGTATCCTTGGTCATGCTGGTTTCTATAGAAGGCTTATTAAAGACTTTTCTAGGATATCAAAACCCCTCACAAATCTTCTTCAAAAAGATGTACCCTTCGTTTTTGATGATGATTGTAAGGGAGCTTTTGAAACCCTCAAGAAGGCTTTAACTACAGCCCCTATTGTTCAACCACCTGATTAGAGTTTACCCTTTGAAATAATGTGTGATGCTAGTGATTTTGCTATGGGTGCTGTCCTTGGGCAACGAATTGATAAAAAGTTAAACGTTATTCATTATGCTAGTAAGACTTTAGACGCTGCTCAAAGGAATTATGCTACTACTAAAAAAGAATTTCTAGCTGTCGTTTTTTCTTGTGATAACTTTAGACCCTATATAGTAGACTCAAAAGTCACCATTCATACTGATCATGCTGCTATTAAATACCTTATGACGAAGAAGGACGCTAAGCCTAGGCTTATTAGATGGGTGCTGCTTTTACAAGAGTTTGATTTACATATAATGGATAGGAAAGGTGTTGAAAACCCTGTAGCTGATAATTTATCTCGATTGGAAAACATCTCTTTTGACCCTATGCCTGTTAATGATAGTTTCCCAAATGAGCGATTAGCCATGATGAGGGTAAGCTTCATGAGGAGCCCTTATGCCCGATTATGCTAACTTTATTGTCTCCAAGTATTTTCCTCCAACGTTTACAGCTCAGCAAAGGAGAAAGTTCTTCTATGATTTGAGGCATTATTTTTGGGATGACCCACACTTATACAAAGAAGGAGTGGATGGTATTATGCGAAGATGTGTTCCAGAATACGAACAAAAGGAGATATTGCATAAATGTCATGGTAGTGCTTATGGAGGACATCATGCAGGAAATAGAACTGCACAAAAGGTGCTACAATCAGGTTTCTACTAGCCTACCCTTTTTAAAGATGCAAGAAAGTTTGTTTTATCTTGTGATGAATGTCAACGTGTTGGTAATATTTCTAGACGCAATGAAATGCATATGAACGACTCTCTAGTTATTGAACCCTTTGATTGTTGGGGATTTGACTTTATGGGTCCTTTCCCTCCCTCGAAAGGTTATACTCATATTCTTGTTGCCGTTGATTATGTTACTAAGTGGGTAGAATCCATTCCTACGAAGAGTGCTGACGGGGATACTTCTCTAAAAATGCTTAAGGATGTTATCTTTCCTAGGTTTGGAGTGCCTAGGTATCTCATGACTGATGGAGGTTCTCATTTCATTCATGGTGGTTTTAGAAAGACCCTTGCTAAATATGATGTTAATCATAGAATTGCTTCAGCTTATCACCCCCAAACTAGTGGGCAAGTAGAGTTATCAAATAGAGAAATTAAATCCATCTTGCAAAAGACTGTTAATAGATCTAGAAAAAACTGGGCTAAAAAGTTGAATGATGCTTTATGGGCTTATAGAACTGCCTACAAAAACCCTATGGGGATGTCTCCTTATAAAATGGTTTATGGGAAAGCTTGTCACCTACCTTTAGAATTAGAACAGAAAGCTTACTGGGCAGTTAAAGAACTCAATAGAGATTGTAAGCTCGCAGGTGAGAAAAGATTATTTGATTTAATTTCCTTAGATGAATAGAGGAGTGAAGCCTATGAAAATGCTAGGCTCTTTAAAGAAAAAGTTAAAAGATGGCATGACAAGCGAATACTTAAGAGATAATTTCATGTTGGTGAGAAAGTTCTATTGTATAGGTCTCGTTCAGATTTTTTGCAGGAAAGCTACTGTCAAAATGGGAAGGACACTTCATTATTGAAGAAGTGTACCGTTCGGGAGGAATAAAAATTTCTTCTTTAAAAGATAATACTACACAAGTAGTGAATGGGCAGCGACTCAAGCACTATATTGCTGGAGATTATTACAATGAAGATGTTGATGCCTTTCAAGTTATAACTCCAGAGATATTCATCAAGGACCAAATTTGGAGACCTGTAGAGTCTGTTTTCAAATAGGTAACAGTTCTGGTAAGAAAAGTTCCGCGAAAATACAATCCAACTATATTTTTGCAGTTTTTGGTCAATAAGGGAAGCTACGAAGCGAAAGAGGGGCGAAAGAGGAGCTAGGGTGGCTCACACCACCCTGTGGCGCGGGCCCTCCCCAGGCCACGCCACCAAGTGGTGAGTCCACCCCGGACTCCGCCTCCGACTCGTTTTCTCCTAGTACCTTCCTTTTGATATGAAACTTCATAATATATAACCCCTCAGATCTTCCGAGGTTCATATATCGTGTTTTTGTTTCGATCTGTTTCTGCCAGGTAGAGTCCCAGATTTGGAGCCACAATGTCTTCCACTGGATCAGCCAAGGGAGATTCCTTAGAAGATATCATCAATCCATACATGAGAGAGTTGAATATTCATCCCAAGGAGATGTTGCTTGAAGATGGGGAGCTCCGGATAAAAGAAGTTCGAGGCCCTAAAGGTGAAGGAACTGTGGAGGACATGATGGAAGCACTGGAGCAAGAAGTCTTTAGGTACAAGAAGATGGCGGAACACGAAGTGGAGATCATCCATAATATTTGTTCCGAACTCATCACCGAGCACCAAAAGGAGACTGCCGAACTTAAGGATGAAGTCCTCTCACTCTGCAAAACAACCAACGAGCTGCAAGCACAGTTTTATGACGTTCAAAATCAAAACTGTGAGTATGAGGTTAGGTTTAAACGCATAAGTGCTGCTGCAAGTTTCAGGATGTTGGTGATGACCCACAAGTATAGGGGGTGTATCGCAGTATTTTCGAGGGAAGTGAAACCCAATTTATTGATTCGACACAAGGGGAGCCAAAGAATATTTATAAGCCTTAACAACTGAGTTGTCAATTCAGCTGCACCTGGAAACAATCTTGCTCACAACAGTTTATCGATGTAACAGTTTTGTAGTAGGAATAGTAAAATGTAACAGTAGTAAAGCAAAGAAAGTAGTAACAAAAGCAGTAAACAGTGGGATTCGAGTGCGGTAGGCATAGGGATGGATGGACGGGCGTTGCATGGACAAGACAATTCACATAGCAATCAGAACATATGGCAATTGCAGATAAATAAGATAAAGCACCCAAGTACTAGACAATCATAGGCATGTGTTCCATATATAGTCATACGTGCTCGCAATGAGAACTTGCACAACTTTTTTTGTCCTGCCAGCCGTTTGCAGCGGGGCCTCTAGGGAACTACTGGCAATTAAGGTGCTCCTTTTAATAGAGCACCGAAGCAAAGCATTAACACTCCGTGAACACATGTGATCCTCACATCAAAGCCTTTCCCTCCGGTTGTCGATTTACATCGCCAGGGCCATTGGTTCCAGACAACAACGTGTGTATACAACTTGCAGATAAGACCAAGAACAATACTATCATAATGAATCAATAACATGTTCAGATATGAAATCATGGCACTCGGGCCCTAGTGACAAGCATTAAGTACAACAAGTCGCAACAAAGTCATAAAGCATTAATAAAAGATACTAGGCACCATGCCCTAAGAATCTGATGCCATTACATGAACGATCTCATCCAATCCCTACCATCCCCATAGCCTACAGTGGGGGATTACTCACTCATAGATGGGGGAAACATGGATGGTCGATGGAGAAGCGATGGTGATGATCTCCTCCAATTCCTCGTCCCGGCAGGGTGGCAGAACAGAGTTTCTGATGTTGTTTCGTGGAATCTGGTGGTGGCGGCGGAGCAGAACTCCTTCTAGAAAAACGTCGAACCCCCCGAAGTTTTTAGGTCAGAAGGCTCCTTATAGGCGAAGAGAGAGGTCGAGGGTGCAGGGGGCCACACCACCTGGCGGCCTGGCACTGGCCTGCGCCAGTGGTGTGGCCACCCTAAGCGCTCTTCTCCGTCTCGTATTAGCTCCTCGAGTCTTGGGTAAAATAGGATTTTGGCATATTTTCGGAATTTTCACGATAGGTGATTTTCTGCACAAAAGTAGACACCAAGGCAATTCAGCTGAAAACAGCGTCGATTCGCATTAGTTGCATCAAATCACACAAGTATAGAGGAGAAACAATAGCAAAGTGTTGGGAAAGTAGATCGTTTTGGACGTATCAACTCCCCCAAGCAAGCTTGTTGCTTGTCCTCAAGCAATTCAATTGAAAACTGAGTGCGATAAAAGAACTTTCACGAACACATTTGCTTCATATGATGTAAATATTCTCAGCAATGTGATCAACTACCTAGACAATTCATAATAAAGTGTATGCAATTGAGTCTACTTAATAGTCATTGCAAGCTATGAAGAGATCCCAACTCAAGAATAATAAGTAGCATGAAGCACAAACATAAGCAACATTACAATGCTCATAGAAAGGTATGATAGAGTGGTATCTCGCTTGCCTTTGATTATGAATGTCAAGGCACCTCTGAAGTTCAAGAGATGACTAGAAGTAAAGATATCAAAGATACAAGCATCAAAGTCATAACACAAATAATCAAGTATTGGAACAAACACAAAGAATGACAACTATTCTCTCAAGAAGGTGCTCAAAGAATATGTGGAGACTCAACAAGTGGAAGAAAAAGGTTTTGAATAATTTTGAAAGGCTTCCAAATGCTGAAAGTATGGTACTCGTTAGCTTTGAGCTCTCATTGCCCCTATCATAAGCATCTTTAATGTGGTTAAGGTGAAAGTGACACAACTAAGAGGATATGCTTGACAAGTTATAAATTGAAGTCTCATGCCCCTTACTTACGAAGACCGATCCTCATGCTACTCAACTTCAGTCACAAATAAGCTCTTGTCATTGTAAGTATATACGTATCATAGAGAACATCAGCAGGATACCCTTGCGCATGACACGGAGCTATCCCATGATCAAAAGCGACAAGGCAAGCGGACAATGAGCATCTCAGCGATCTTTTTATTTACTATGTGCATAGATTTTATTGAGGATGCTTCATAGAATGCTCATTATGGTTATGCTGCAAGTTTCCACCATGATTAGGCATGGCTTGGGCTAGCTGACCCAGCGTTTCTCTAACATACATACAAACTCCATGATCTTACAAGTTCCACTTTTATTTCACATGAGAGATCCATAAGCAAAAGAACATAATATCAACTAGGTACAAAGTACCTATGAAGTGTTGAAAGCGGTCCCCATGATACATGGTTCTGCTAACTCCAACTCATAAAGCGCAAGCATATGCACAACAAAGAAGGACGCAATGGTTCAGGTTTATTAAGTGCAAGAAAATAAAGTGTGCCATCAAGTTCGTGAGAGCTTTACTAACTAACTTTCTCATAACAAGCAAACATTTTATTCGGAAGAAAACAAGGCATATTGAATATGCACGGAAGTAGCAAATGATGCTAATGGGTAGATATGGTGGACACTTTGGAAATATTTGGTTTAGGGAGTTGGAAACATGAGTAAAACACTCAGTGGAAGTGAAGGCTAGCAATAGTAAAGGGCGACAAGCGAGAGAAATAGCTGTCATTATCATGCTTGCAACAAAACAAGACTACTCATGGCATGAAAATGATTCAAGATCCTCAAAGCAAAATAATTTTTCAAGGCTTAACTGATTATTACAGTCATGTGCATGCATAAGCATGTGCCAAGTCGATCAAATGAAACATTCAGAGGAGGATACCACGGTGTCATAGCAATTTATGAATAGAGTAATGCAAGCAAACATTAATGAAACATGCTACAAACTATTAGCGAGCTGGAGCTAATCACAAGAAAGCAAGAACTACCAAGCATCCAAAGAAAACATACACTCTACATGAACAGACTAAGCACGCCCACAGTGATGAGTATATGTACAAAAATGAAAACAAATAGAGTTCGTTACCAGCCTCTTACCATGCCTCAAGTTGTCATTGGTCCTCATTATTGCTCTTCACTTGTGTGGCTTGAATAATAATATGAAACCAATAATCCATTGAGAACTGCCGAACCCTGTAGCAAACTTGCAAAAACCAAAGAAGAATGATACATTGCAAATGTATCTATAATTTTTGATGTTCCATGCTTGGTTTTATCCACTTTCTTGTGTTTTGTTCCAACTTTGGAGTACTTTTATTATGATTTCTTGGACTAACCTATTAACAAGAGCCACGATTACAGCTACTGTTTTCTGTTGTTTTTGGTTCCAGAAAAGTCAGAAAATGAATATTCTCGAAATTGGACGGGACAAAAGCCAAAGTGCCTATTTTTTCGAAAGGGATCAAGTGCCAGAATACGAGACGGAGAGGGCCGGGGCAGCCACCACTGCCGCAGCAGGCCTGGCCCGCGCCAGGTGGTCTGGCCGCCCCACCCTCGGCCTCTCCTTAGCCTATAAGTTGCCCTCGGAACGAAAACCCTAAATGCAGATCAAATATCCACAAAAGAGTCATGGCCGCCCGTCGTCTCTGTCCCTAGATCGAGATTTGAAGCTCTTCCGACACCCTTAGGAGAGAATTCACCACAGGCCTTCTTCATCACCATGCAAGCCTCCGGTGTGATGCATGAGTAGTTCATCCTTGGACTACGGATCCATGTAGTAGTTAGATGGCTGGTTTCTCCTCCTTTTTGCTTTCATATTTAGATCTTGTGAGCTCCATTCATGATCGAGATCATCTATTTGTAATTCATACATGTTGTGTTTGCGGGGATCCGATGGATATTGAGATGCTATTTCAGATTGATTATTGATTCTATCATGTCTTTGTTATTTGAGATCTTGCATGCTTTCCGTTGTTAGTAGCTATCTTGGCCAAGTAGATGCTAGCAACTCCAAGAGTTAGTATTTATGCTTGATAGTGGGTTCATGCCTCTGGTAATCTAGGGAAGTGACAAAAATCTCTAAGGTACTAGATGTGTTGTTGCTAATAGGGAGAAAACAACGATCCTTTGTTCATAGAACAATTGTATTGTTTACTTTACACGCAGTTCGTAAAGCAATAATCTGTTGCTTGCAACTTAATACTGGAGGGGGTTCGGATGATAACCTGAAGGTGGATTATTAGTCATAGATGCAGTTGGATGGCGGTCTATGTATTATGCTGTATTGCCCAATGAAGTCTCAGAGGAGTCAAGATGATTAGTATATGCATGTATTGCTTTCTCGGTGTTTGTCAATTGCCCCGCTGTAATTTGTTCACCCAACATGTTATCTATCTAAGGAGAGCCACCTCTAGTGAACTATGGATCCCAGTCCTTTTCTTTACATACAATCTATAAACTGTTTACTTCTTTGTGTTTACTTTCTGCAAACTTTTACTTCTTTCCATTCGATACGTTTAATCCTTTGTTTTCCTAAAGAAACGTTGAGATTGACAACCTCGCCATCGAAGTTGGGGACAAAGTTCTGGTTGTGTTGTGCAGGTCTCACGTTGCTACTAGCACCGGTAGTGCATACCAAAGCTTCACTAGTAACACCTTTGAGGTGTTTCCTTGCTCCTCTTGGTTCGATTAAACCTTGGTTTCATAACTGAGGGAAACTTGTTGTTGTGCTCATCATACCTTCCTCTTGGGGTTCCCAACAAGCTCTACATCAACACCGCCATCAAGCATTTTTCTAGGCGCCTTGCATTGAGCCATCAAGCGATTTTCTGGCGTTGTTGCCGGGGAGTCAAGGACATCTTCACAAGGGGAGTCCCTCATAACCAATCTCTTTACTTTGTTGTTCTTGTTTTGCTAAGTTTCTTTTTGCTTTGTTTGCTTGTTTTGTTCTTCAAAAAACACAAAAAATTTAGTTTTACTTTGTTTGCTTTCTTATTTGAAAACCCAAAAAAATGACTACTCTTGAAAACACTAAGTTGTGTGATTTCACTAGCACCAACAACAATGATTTTATGAGCACTCCTATTGCTCCACCTGTGGCTGAAAATACTTTCTTTGAGATAAAACCTGCTTTGCTCAATCTTGTTATGAGGGACCAATTTTCTGGTATTGGTAATGAAGATGCTGCTTCCAATCTAAATAACTTTGTTGAACTTTGTGAGATTCAAAAGCATAGGGATATAGATGGTGATATTATTAAACTGAAATTGTTTCCTTTCTCTTTTAGAGGAAAAGCTAAAGAATGGTTGAATTCCTTAACTAGGAATAGTATTGATTCTTGGACTAAGTGCAAAGATGCTTTTATTGGAAAATACTATCCTCCTGCTAAGATTATATCCATGAGAAGTGAAATAATGAAGTTTAAACAACTTGATAATGAGCATGTTGTTCAAGCTTGGGAAAGAATGAAATCTTTGGTAAAGAATTGTCCCACTCATGGGTATTGCTTGGATGATCATCCAAACTTTTATGCAGGATTGAACTATTCTTCAAGGAACCTATTGGATTCAGCTGCTTTGGAGGTACCTTTATGACCATCACTTTGGGTGCTGCAACAAAACTATTGGATAGTATGATGGTTAATTATTCTGAATGGCATACTGAGAGAGCTCCACAAGGTAAGAAGGTAAATTCTGTTGAAGAAACCTCCTCCTTGAGTGATAAACTGATATTATTATGTCTATGCTTGTTAATGGGAAAGCCCATATTGATCCAAATAATGTTCCTTTAGCCTCTTTGGTTGCTCAAGAAGAGCAAGTTGATGTGAACTTCATAAGAAATAACAGCTTTGGCAACAATGCTTATGGTAATAATGCTTATAGGAACAATTTTGGTAACAACAATTATAACCCATATCCTCCCAACAATGGTAAATCTGAATTACCTAGTGAAGGTAGAATTTTGGAAGTTGAAAGAGCCACTAAAAACTTTATGCAAATGCAATATGAGCAAAATAGACTATTTACTAAAACAATGGAGGAGCAATCTATCATTTTGAAAAACATTATCCATCAACTTGAGAGTCTAAATAGAGAAATTCCTAGTTTACAATTGAAACTCTCTAATGCTGAAAGAAATATATCATCTTTGGCTGAAGCTCAATCTACTTTGAATAAAATGGCTGCTGAACCTGAAATTAATGAGAATCCCTTTGCAGCTACTAATGCCATACAAGTAAGAATTGATGAAAATGTTAGACTATTAGCTGAATTACATGCTAAGTGGGAAAGAGAAGATGAAATTGCTAGAAACATTAGTGTTTCTACTATCACCACCACTAGTGTTGAGGCTAGTAATAGTTCTACTACTTTAAATGATAAGGTTGATTTTGATCTTGATGGTTGCAACATCTCTGAAGTTATTAAGTTCCTACAAAAGCTTTCTAAAAGTCCTACTGCTAGTGCTATGAACATGGCTTTTACAAAACACATTACTGATGCTCTCATAAAGATTAAAGAAGAAAAGATGAAACATAAAGCTTCTATTCCTATAAAACAAGAAGATGGTTGGGAACCCATCATTAATATGAAAGTGAATGACTTTGATTTCAAAGCTTTGTGTGATCTTGATAGTAACGTTTCTATTATGCCTAGAAGGATTTATGATATGCTTGATTTGCCTCCACTTGAAGATTGTTATTTGAATGTCCCACTTGATGCTAATGCTAAAAAGAAACTCATGGGAGTCTTAATGATGTTCTTATTATGGTTAATGATTCCTATGTCCCCGTTGATTTCTATGTTTTGGATGTTGAATACAATGCTTCTTGTCCTATTACTTTGGGAAGACCTTTTCTTAGAACTGTTGGTGCCATCATTGATAGGAAAGAAGGAACCATTAAATATCAACTCCCACTCAAGAAAGGTATAGAAAACTTCCCTAAAAAGAGAGAAAATATTCCTTTTGCTTCTCCTATGAAAACAAAATTTGGTCTTAATGCTTCTTCATTTGAGAACACTTGATTCTTTCTTTGGTTCTTATGCCTAACTTAAAGGCGTTAAAGAAAAGTACTTGTTGGGAGATAACCCAATAGTTTTAGTTGAGTCTTGGAAGTTATTGCCTCTGTAATAACCTCTCCTTATCCTTTTTATTTGCTTTTTGTGCCAAGAGTAACCTCTAATGAGAGTGAAGTAATAATTGGGAAAGTTGCTGTCCCGAAATAGATTTTTGTGCTTCACCGTAAAAATTCCTGAGAGAGCTCTGTACGTCGTAATGAGCTGTAATTGTTTGTGCTTCTGACCCAAGTTGTTATCTAACTTTCGTTAGTTCAACACTTTTTGATTTGAGCAACAGAAGGTCTTGAAAAATTCGTCTATACCTGCTGGTCTGTTTTGACAGATTTCTGCCATTTCTGCATTTGCTTCTTGTTAGTTCCTTCTTGAGTTCCTTTGGGGAATTGAGCTTTTGAGGAAGTGCTATAGTAGCTAGTGTTCTAATGGAAGTTTATTTGGTGTTATAACTGAACCTTGAGACTTATTTATCTTAAGTCACCCCAAGAAATATCCAAGAAGTACAAGCGTAAAAGCTTGGGGATTCCCAAGGCATCCCCTACTTCATCAATAAAATTCAGGTTTCTTCCAAACGCTTCATTTTTATTGTTTCGTGCACAGTTGTGTTTCCCTTGGAGCGTCTTATTTTTCATTTTCGTTTTGGTTCTTAGTTTTCTTGGTTTGTTTAGTTCTTTGAATAAGTTGGTTGGACCCCCTCTTTCATACTTTGGTTTGCAAATAGTTTGGTTTGGTTTGGAAAAGAGTAGGAAAGTTCATGCTTATGTGGTAAAAAGAGCTCGTTTTTGACTGTGGCATATGCTTTGTCATGCCATGCTTGATATTGTTTTGGCTTTATGCTCAGTATTCTTTGCTGTAGCATGACTTGTTATAAACAATTGAGATTGCTTAATGTGCCTTGGATGAATCATGCGTTGTTTTAGCATATTAAAGCATAGTATAGTGGTATTCTCCTTTGATGCTTTATTTGGGTTGACTTGGCGCATGCTCACACCATGTTATGACTATCTCAAGTCACCATAGCCTTTATGATCCTTTAGTTTTCAACTTGTAGTATCACTTTATGCTTTGATCAATGATGTTTTGTTGCTCTACGTGATTATGGCCATTATTGCTCTCTTAGTTTGTCGCTCCCAGTCTTTTGCTGGCCTCCACAACCAAGTATGAGTTCCACTCATGCATCCAACTCCCTAAACCAAGTTTTTCCAAAGAGTCCACCATACCTACCTACTAGCTTATGCTATTCCAAGTATATTCATGCTTTTGTTTACCTTCCACTTGTTATGAGAAAACTAGTGATTAAAGCTCTCATGAACTTGATGGCACACTTTACTTTATTGCATCTAATAAACCTGAACCATTGGGTCCTTGTTTGTTGCATATATGCTTGCGCTTTATAAGTTGAAATTAGCAGAACCATGCATCATGGGGAACGCTTTCAACATTGCACTTGTACTTTGTACCCCGTTGATATTATGTTCTTTTGCTTACGGATCTCAGCGGTGTGAAATAAAAGTGGAACTTGTAAGATCATGGAGTTTGTATATGTGTTAGAAAGCGCTGGGCGCTAGCCTAAGCCATGCCTAATCATGGTGGAAACTTGCAGCATCACCATAATGAGCACTCTATGAAGCATCCTCAATAAAAACCTATGCAAATAGCAAATAAAAAGATATCTGAGATGCTCATTGTCTGCTTACCTTGTCATTATGACTATGGGAAAGCTCCCGTATCATGTGCAAGGGGTACCCCGTTGGCGGTTCTTAATGATACACATATACTTACAATGACAAGAGCTTACTCGTGACTGAAGTTGAGTAGCATGAGGATCGGTCTTCGTAAGTAAGGGGCATGAGATTTCGGTTTATAACTTGTCAAGCATATCCTCTTAGTTGTGTCACTTTAACCTTAATCACCTTCAAGATGCTTATGATAGGGGCAATGAGATCTGAAAGCTATCAGTACCATAATTTTTGGAAGCTCTTTATGAGACTTGCGATTCCTGCTTTCCTCTGCGAAGGGCCTTTCTTTTACTTTTTAGTTGAGTCAGTAAACCTATTCCCTTCTATCCCAGCAAGTATTTTGAGTTGTTGTGTTTCATTCATTCATATGATGATTTATTCAAATCATGTTCTTGTTTTGCACATCGCTCTTATCTTGATGTTTACTGCTCTGAAAGCTATCATTGAAAATCAGTTATTTGTGAACTCCAACAAATTATCAACTATTCTTCGACCAAGATCTAAGTTTGCCATTACCAATTATGTTTTACTTTATGTATCTTTATTGTGTTTCCTTTACTAATTACAAGTTGAGTTATATAATAGTGAGTTGTCTTCTATTATGATCTATGTATTTGATGAATGTGATGCTTCTTGTCCGTATTCTTTTATCGACTCTTCACTCCATAAACCTGAGGCCATGTTTATTGAGCTCAGTTTAAGCAGGGACAAGCGAAGTCTAAGCAGGGGAGTTCATACGTCCATTTTGCATCACTATTCTATGTCATAATTCACTGTTATTCATTGATATATTTCATATTGAGAGGTGATACTTATGTTATTTCATCTGTTTTTGCATGGTTGATGACTTTTGGAGCATGGACATTGCGGTCGAGATTCGATGGAAAAGGTGCTGTTTGGAGGCAAAACTCGCGAAGATCAGAAAATCCGGGAAGATATACGGAAAATCCTATTTTTCCAGAAGATGAAGGAAGCCAGAAGAGGGCCGGAGATGGGCCATAGGGGCCCACACCACCCCCTAGTGCGAGCCAGCCTAGGCCACGCCACCAGGTGGTGTGGCCGCCCTGGTCCACCCCTGGCACTCCCCTCTGGCGTATATATTCCTCCCGAAACCCTAAGACTCGGAGAGCGGCACAGAAAGATTCCGCCGCCTCTGCGGGGCGGAAAACACCGAGGGAGAAAGATCTCTCCGGCAGACAGATTTCTGCCGGGGGAATTCCTTCCTGGAGAGGGGAGATCGTCGCCATCAACACCACCATCAAGCTGGACTTCATCGGGATCATCATAATCATCATCACCAGCATCATCACCATCTCCATATTGCTGTAACAATTGGGTTGAATCTTGCATAGTTCATAGGGGAAACTATCCCGGTGTTGATTACTCTTTGTAGTTGATGCTATTGAGTGAACCATTGAATTATTGTTTATGTTCAGATTGTTATACATCATTATTCCATCTCTGATCATGATCCATATGATGTCTTGTGAGTAGTTCGCTCTGTTCTTGAGGACATGGGAGAATTCATGTTGTTAGTAGTGGAATTTTGTTGAGAAAGATTCAATAGTTTGATATTTAAGTTGTGGTGTACTTCTTCTAGTGGTGTCATGTGAATGTCGACTACATGACACTTCACCTATATGGGCCTAGGGGAATGCATTGTGTATTTGGATACTAATCGTAGGGGTTGCGGAGTGTGAAACCTGAACCCCCGTTAGGAAACCATTGCACAAGGGACGTAAGGGTCTTAGAGTTTAAAGCTGTGGTTAGGTTTCTACCTTAATTACTTTCTTGTACTTACGGATGTTTACAAGGGGTATAATCACAAGTATGTATTAGTCCTAGGAAGGTCGGTACATTAGCACAGGTACACCCACACAACACTTAGCAAGCTAAAGAAGATTAATCAACTATATGAAGCGAAAGCACTTGACAGTCTTCCCATTTGTCCTCGAGCGTTAGTCATCTTAAGTAATACAACCGGCTTGTCCTTTGCTACATAAAGGATTGGGCCACTTGCTGCATTTATTCCTACTGTCTTTAGTTTACTTGTACTTTGTTTACTTGCTTTATCAAAAACCCCTAAAAATCCGTTTGCTAAGTATTTGCAGGGAATTCCTTTTCCATACCACTAGCCAGCACCTTTTGCTCCTCGTTGGGTTCGACACTCTTACTTATCAAAAATACTACAATACACCCCCTATACTTGTGGGTCATCATTCATCTTTTCTTCTTTAATTTTTATGAGAGCATCAGTAATGTGTTTTGTAAAGGCCATATTCATAGCACTAGCATTAGGGATTTTAGCAAGATTTTGTAGGAACTTAATTACTTCAGAGTTATTGCAACCATCAAGATCAAAATCATAATTATCATCTAAAGTAGTAGAGCTATTACTAGCTTCAACACTAGTGGTAGTGATAGTAGAAACACTAATATTTCTAGCAATTTCATCTTCTCTTTCCCACTTAGCATGAAATTCAGCTAATAGTCTAACATTCTCATCAATTCTAACTTGTATGGCATTAGTCGCAACAAAGGGATTATCAATAGTTTCAGGTTTAGCAGCCATTTTATTCAAAGAAGATTGTGCTTCACCAATGATGCTATATTTCTTTCAGCATTAGAGTTTTTCCTCAATAGTTTTATTGAAAGCGGTTGGTTTACTACTAAAATCTTTAAGAGTGACTTCAAGTTCAGAGGGCGCACTCCTATTATTGTTGTAGGAATTTCCATAAGCATTATCATTATTGGGAGGATATGTCCTATAGTTATTATTACCAAAATTATTCCTATAGGCATTGTTGCTAAGATTATTATTTCTTATAAAGTTCACATCAACCTGCTCTTCTTGAGGAACCAAAGAGGCTCAGGGAACATGATTTGGATCAATATGAGGTTTCCCATTAACAAGCATAGACATAATAACATCAATTTTATCACTCAAGGAAGAGGTCTTTTCAATAGAATTTACCTTCTTACCTTGTGGAGCTCATTCAGTATGCCATTCAGAATAGTTAACCATCATATTATCCAGAAGCTTTGTTGTAGCACCCAAAGTAATGGTCATAAGGTACCTCCAATGATTCGATAGATTTCTTGAAGAATAGTTCAATCCTGCATAAAAGGTTTGGATAATCATCCAAGCAGTCAGTCCATGAGTGGGATAATTCTTTACCAAAGATTTCATTCTTTCCAAAGCTTGAGCAACATGTTCATTATCAGATTGTTTAAATTTCATTATTTCACTTCTCACAGATATGATCTTAGCAGGAGGATAGTATTTTCCAATGAAAGCATCTTTGCATTTAGTCCAGAATCAATACTATTTCTAGTTAGGGATTGCAACCATTCTTTATCTTTTCCTCTCAAGATAAAGGAAACAATTTAAGCTTAATAATATCTCCATCTATATCCCTATGCTTTTGCATCTCACAAAGTTCAACAAAGTTATTTAGATGAGCAACAGCATCTTCATTACCAATACCAGAAAATTGTTCTCTCATAACAAGATTGAGTAAAGCAGGTTTTATTTCAAAGAAAGTAGCTTCGGAAACAGGTGGAGCAATAGGTGTGCATGAAATCATTATTGTTGGTGCTAGTGAAGTCACGACTTAGTGTTTTCAAGAGTAGTCATTTTTTTGTGTTTTTAATAAAGAAAGCAAACTAGTAGAACTATTTTTTTGTGTTTTTGATAAAGAAACAAGCAAACAAAGAAAAAATAAACTAAGCAAAACAAGTAAAACAAAGTAAAGAGATTGGTTATGAGGGACTCCCCTTGGAAGATGTCCTTGACTCCCCGGCAACGGTGCCAGAAAAAGCTTGATTATTGGCTCAACACGTCGAGCTCGTTGGGGATCCCCAAGAGGAAGGTATGATGAGCACAGCAACAAGTTTTTCCTCATTATGAATCAAGGTTATCGAACCGGTAGGAGCAAAAACACCTCCCATGTGTTGTTGCCATGTCGGAGTCCTGCACAACACAACCACAGAACTTTGCCCCCAACTTCCAGTGAGGTTGTCAATCTCATCGGTTTTACTGAAAACAAAGGATTAAACGTATTGTGTGGAAGAAAGTAAAACCTTGCAAAAAGTAAACACAAAACAGTAAACAGTTGTAGATTGATGGTAAAATAAAGGACCGGGGTCCATAGTTCACTAGTGGTGGTTCTCCTTAAGATAGATGACATGTTGGGTTAACAAATTACAGCGGGGCAATTGACAAACATCGAGAAAGCATACATGCATATACTAATCATCTTGACTCCTATGAGATTTGATTGGGCATTACAACATTATACATAGACCGTAATCCAACTGCATCTATGACTAATAATCCACCTTGAGGTTATCATCAGAACCCCTCCGGTATTAAGTTGAAAGCAACAGATAATTGCATTATGCATTGCGTGTAAAGTAAACAATACGATTGTTCTATGAACAAAGGATTGATGTTTTATCCCTAGTAGCAACAATAAATCTTGTATCTTAGAGATTTCTGTCACTTCCCAGATTACTAGAGGCATGAACCCACTATCGAGCATAAATACTCCCTCTTGGAGTTGCTGGCATCTACTCGGCCAAGATATCTACTAACAACGGAGAGCATGCAAGATCACAAATAACAAAGACATGATAGAATCAATAATCAATCTGAAATAGCATCTCAATATCCATCGGATCCCCACAAACACAACATGTAGGATTACAAATAGATGATCTTGATCATGAACGGATCTCACAAGATATAAACATGGTAGCACAAAGGAGAAGAAACAACCATCTAGCTACTACATGGACCCATAGTCCAAGGATGAACTACTCACGCATCACACTAGAGGCTTGCATGGTGATGAAGAAGGCCTCCAGGGTGAATTCTCCCCTCCGGCGTGTCGGAAGAGATTCAGATCCTCCGATCTAGGGATGGAGATGGCTGACTCTGAGACTCTTTCATTGAATTTTGATGGTGCCTTAGGGTTTACATATCGGAGGTATCTTATAGGCGAAAGGGGAGGCTGAGGGGATGCCCTAGGCGGCCACACCACCCCCTAGCGTGGGTTAGGCCTGGCCGCACGGCCAGGTGGTGTGGCGACCCTCTGGCCCCTCTTCGTCTCGTATTGTGGCTCTGTGTCCCCCTCGGTGAAATCTGACTTTGGCTTTTGTCCTATCAATTCTGAGAATATTCATTTTCTAACTTTCCTGGAACGAAGCAGAAAAGCAGGCATTTGTGGCATCTCGGTGAAATCTTGACTTTGGAGTACTTTTATACACTTTCTTGGACTAACCTATTTTACTGCTTTGCTTTTACGCTGTTTTTGGTTCAGAAAGTCGAAAATGAATATTGTCGAATTGGACCTGGCCAAATAGCGTCGTTATTTTCCGAAAGATTCACCAGGCGGAAGGAGGCGAAGGGGGCCTGGTGGCCAAACCACCCCTAGGCAGGTCCCCAGGCGCACGAGGGCATGGTGTGGGCCCTTTGGCCACCCCGACCTTGCCTCTTCGCCTATAAGATGCCTCCCGATGCAAAAACCCTAAATCATAAACCTCCAGCCACGAAAAGTTCCTGAGCCGCGCCACGAAGGGGAGATTCGGGGACAGAAAGTCTCTATTTCGGCACCTTGCCGGGATGGGGAAGTGCCCTCAGAGCCATCTCCATCGATCTCCACCACCATCTCCATCACCGTTGCTGATTCCCATGATGATGAGGGAGTAGTTCTTCCTCAAGGCTAAGGTTCTACCGGTAGCTATGTGTTCATCTCTCTCTATGCATGATCATATTGTGATCATGAGCTTTGTAATCAAGTAGATCTACCTTGCTACTCAAGTGCTTTAATAGATCTCTGCTCTCCCCATGTGCGTGAAAGTGATAGTGTGCACACCATGGTGGAACTTAGGCTAGAGATTACAATTACTTGTTATGAGTTATATTTGGAGTTGGATGTTTCTATGAAATTGTGGTGTTTGTTGGAACCATCTAGAGCTCAAGGTGATAGTGTGGGGTTATCTAGATGGGAAGGCTTACTTTGAGGAGTGCTGTTATAGCCCTACCATGGATTAGAGTGTCCAACCAGAGAGTAGTTCAGCGTAGTATCATGAAGATGATATATATATATGAGAGTGTTCACTAGTGAAAGTATGACCCCTAGGCCTTGTTTCTAAGCATTGAAACACCATTTGCAACTAGATCTGTTACATGTTTGCTTGCTTCACCCTTTATTTCAGTTTGTCTTTAGTATCGTCCACGCCATCAAGCTATTTTCTAGCACCGTTGTCTTACATCCATACCACTTGTATTTTACTATCTCTTTGCCAAACTAGTGCACCTATACACCTGACAAGTGTATTGGGTGTGTTGGGGACACAAGAGACTTCTTGTATCTTGATTACAGGGTTTCACAGTGGGAATACCTTTGACCACTTCCTCCACGAGTTCGATAAACCTTGGGTAATCCACTTAAGGAAACTTGCTGTTGTTCTACAAACCTCTACACTTGGAGGCCCAACAACTGTCTACAAGAATAAGTGCATCAACATCAAGCTATTTTGGGCGCCATTGCGAGGACTGAAGAACAAGAAGAAGCTCCCATGTCAACCACGCGCCAGCAAGTATTTTCTAGCGTCGTTGCCGGGGAGGTAAGGTAAAAGGTACTCACATCCTCCGGTGTGAGTGCTCAAAGTTATTTCCTTTAGATTCTGCATTTTTGTCTTTTTGTTTCTTGTTTTTCACTAGTTGAAGCAATGGAAAACAACAAAAATTAGAAACTTTATAGTATTTATCTTGAGTTAGGACATGAAGTGTTTGAAGAGAAAATTAAAAAACCTATGGAACTTTATTTGCATGCTAATAGCAATGTTGTTAGTATGAATTCTTTGGACACCATTATTGCTATGCTATGGAAAAGTCTAAGCTTGGGGAAGCTAGTTTTTATGAAAATGATCTTTTTAGTTCCCCAACTTTGGAACATAGTTGTTCTATTGCTTATGATGATACCGAACCTCCAATATATGATGATTACAATGATGAATATGATATTCTCAGTCCACCTACTATTGAGGAGAAAATTAATTAAGACTACAATATGCCTCCTATATTTGATGATTATGGTGATGAGAATAATAATGATAGCTATTTTGTTGAATTTGCTCCCACTACAATTAATAAGAATGACTATGCTTATGTGGAGATTAATAATTATTATATGCATGTGGCTCATGATAAGAATGTTTTATGTGATAGTTATATTGTTAATTTTATTCATGATGCTACTGAAAGTTATTATGAGAGAGGGAAACATGGTCTTATGTATCTCAACAATATTAAGTTTTCCATCTTTATGTTGAAATTCTTGAAGTTGCACTTATTTTGTTTTCCTATGCTTGTTGCTTTGTGCTTTCATGACTTGTTTCTTTACAAGATTCCTATGCATAGTAAGTGGGTAAGACTTAAATGTGCTTTGAGTTTGCTTCTTGATGCTCTCTTTTACTTCCATTCATATTTCTTATGTGAGCATCTTCTCAAACTATCATGCCTAACTTAAAGGCGTTAAAGAAAAGTACTTATTGGGAGATAACCCAAAAGTTTTAGATGAGTCTTGGAAGTTATTACTTCAGTAATAACCGCTCCTTATCCTTTTATTTGATTTTTGTGCCAGAGTAACCTCTAATAAGAGAAGTAATGATTGGGAAAGTTGCTGTCGAAACAGATTTTGTGCTTCACGTAAAATTCGTGTAAAATATCTTTACGTACTTTTGAGGCGTGAATTTTTGTGATTCTGCCCCAGGTTGTTATCTAACTTTCGTTAGTTCAAAACTTTTTGATTTGAGCAACAGAAGGTCTTCGAAACAATTCGTCTTTACCTGCTGGTCTGTTTTGACAGATTTCTGCTATTTTCTGAATTTGCTTCTTGTTTGTTCCTTTTTAAGTTCTTTTGGGGAATTGAGCTCTTTGAGGGAAGTTCTACAGTAGCTAGTGTTTTAATGGAATTTTTATTAGTGTTAGAACTGAACCTAAAGACCTATTATGTTGAGTGCACTAATGTTACTAATAAAGATTATGTGAAGTTTGGTATGAAGGAAAAATTTTAGGTGTATGGAAGGAATGAGTAATGAGATGAAGGATGGACTAAAGCTCAAGCTTGGGGATGACACGCGTGTCACCCCAAGAAATATCCAAGAAGTGCAAGCGTCAAAGCTTGGGGATGCCCAAGGCATCCCCCTCTTCATCAATAAAAATCCCATGTTTCTTCCAAACGCTTCATTTTTATTGTTTCATGCACAGTTGTGTTGTTCTTGGAGCGTCTTCTTTTTCGTTTTCGTTTTGGTTTTTAGTTTGCTTTGTTTGCTTAGTTTTCTGAATAAATTGGTCGGACTCCCTCTTTCATACATTGGTTTTCAAACAGTTTGGTTTGGTTTGGAAAAGAGTAGGAAAGTTCATGCTTAAGTGGTAAAGAGAGCTTGTTTTTTACTGTGGCCTATGCTTTGTCATGCCATGCTTGATATTGTTTTGGCTTTATGCTTAGTATTCTTTGCTGTAGCATGACTTGTTATAAACAATTGAGATTTCTTAATGTGCCTTGGAAGGATCATGCGTTGTTTTAGCATATTAAAGCATAGTATTGTGGTATTCTCCTTTGATGCTTTATTTGGGTTGACTTGGCGCATGCTCACACCATGTTATGACTATCCCAAGTCACCATAAGCCTTTATGATCCTTTAGTTTTCAACTTGTAGTATCACTTTATGCTTTGATCAATGATGTTTTGTCTCTGCATGATTATGGTCATTATTGCTCTTTTAGTTTGTCACTCCCAGTCTTTTGCTAGCCTCGTAACCAAGTATGAGTTCCTCATGCATCCAATTCATAAACCAAGTTATTCCAAAGAGTCCACCATACCTAACTACTAGCATATGCTATTCCAAGTATATTCATGCTTTTGTTTATCTTCCAAATTAAACTTGTTATGAGAAAACTAGTGATTAAAGCTCTCACGAACTTGATGACACACTTTACTTTTCTTGCCCTTAATAAACTTGAACCATTGTGTCGTCTATGTTGTATATGCTTGCACTTATTTGTTGGGATTAGCGAACCATCTTGTCATGGGAACGCTTTCAATATTGCACTGGTACTTTGTACCTAGTTGATATCATGCTCTTTTGTCTATGGATGTCATCGGTGTGAGATGAAAGGGGAGCTTGTAAGTCCATGGAGTTATGTATATGTGTTAGAGAAATGCAGGGGCTGGTTAATCCATCTTGACATGGTGGAAACCTGCAGCGTAACCATAATGAGATGTCTATGAAGCATTCTTATTATAAAAAAGAGTCCTATATTGAGAAAAAAGAGAAAAAGAAAAAATATATTATTAAAAGAGGAAAGAGAGAAAAAAAGCACCATATTCCCATGGTAAATAAGAAGATTCTTTGAGATGCTCGTTATGCCTTGCCTTGTCATTTTGATATAGGGATTCTTAGTATCATCGGGCAAGGGGTACCCGTTAGCGGTTCTCTATGATACACATGTACTTATGACAAGAACTTCGGTGACTAAACTTGAGTAGCATGAGGAGGCGGCCCTCGTATTCAAGGGACATGAGATTTCCATCTTATACTTAATCAAACATATACACCATAGTTTGTTCACTTTAACCTTAATCACTTCAAGATGATTATGATAGAGGCAATGAGAGCTGAAAGCTATTAAGTACCATAATTTTGGAATCTCTTTATGAGACTTGAATCCCTACTTCCTTCTATGAAGGCCTTTCTTTTACTTTTTGTTGAGTCTCCACCTTCTATCTTTATGCACCTACTTTGAGAGCATAGTGGCCATTCTTAGTTCTATGTGCATTGTCACAAGACTTGTTGATTGATGCATACCTTGATATTGCTTGTTTTAAACTATTTGTATCTAGTCACTCTTATTATCTTTGAAGGTGTCCTATGCATTTATGTTTGCTACTCTATGAGGGACAAGCTGAATGCCACTATACTATATTTTCTTTATATGAAACAAACAAGCGTCTTGCAAAGCATTGTTATTCATGAATCTTTTGTTTATGTCTTTTCATGTTGCAACATAGTTGCTTTGCCTTATTGTTAGAACTTTGTCTTTCATATTATGATTGAAGTACTATGATCCCAGCTATCATTGTTTTACAAATACTTTGATCAAGTTTATGATGGTGCATGTCACCTCAAAAATTATTCTTTCTTTTTATCACTTACCTACTCGAGGCGGCGGGAGTTAAGCTTGGGGATGTTGATCGTTGCTAACGTATCCATAATTTTTGATGTTCCATGCTTGGTTTTATCTTCTTTCTTATGTTTTGTCCACACTTTGGAGTACTTTTCATATGATTTCTTGGACTAACCTATTAACAAGAGCCATAGTGCCAGTTGCTTGTTTTCTGCTGTTTTTGGTTCCAGAAAGTCAGAAAATGAATATTCTCGGAATTGGACCTGACAGAAGCCAACATCGTTATTTTCCTAGAAGATTCACGGAGCCAGAAGGAGAGACGAAGGGGGGCCACAGGGTGGCCAAACCACCCCTAGGTGCGGGTCCCCAGGGCCACATGAGGCATGGTGTAGGCCCTCTGGCCCGCCGACCTTGCCTCTTCGCCTATAAGATGCCTCCCGATGCAAAAACCCTAAATCATAAAGCCTCAAGCCACGAAAAGTTCCACAACCGCCCATGCGAAGGGAGATTGAGGGACGATAAGTCTGTTCCGGCACCTTGCCGGGATGGGGAAGTGCCCTCGGAGCCATCTCCATCGATCTCCACCACCATCTCCATCGCCGTTGCTGATTCCCATGATGATGAGGGAGTAGTTCTTCCTCAAGGCTAAGGGTTCTACCAGTAGCTATGTGTTCATCTCTCTCTCTATGCATGATCATATTGTGATCATGAGCTTTGTAATCAAGTAGATCTACCTTGCTACTCAAGTGCTTTAATAGATCTCTGCTCTCCCCATGTGCGTGAAAGTGATAGTGTGCACACCATGGTGGAACTTAGGCTAGAGATTACAATTACTTGTTATGAGTTATATTTGGAGTTGGATGTTTCTATGAAATTGTGGTGTTTGTTGGAACCATCTAGAGCTCAAGGTGATAGTGTGGGGTTATCTAGATGGGAAAGGCGGACTTTGAGGTGTGATGTTATAGCCCTACCATGGATTAGAATGTCCAACCGGAGAGTAGTTAAGAGTAGTATCATAAAGAGAAGATATTTATATGAGAGTGTTCACTAGTGAAAGTATGATCCCTAGGCCTTGTTTCTAAGCATTGAAACACCATTTGCAACTAGATCTGTTACATGTTTGCTTGCTTCCATCTTTATTTCAGTTTGCCTTTAGTATCTTCCACGCCATCAAGCAATTTTCTGGCACCGTTGTCTTACATCCATACCACTTGTATTTTACTATCTCTTATTGAACTAGTGCACCTATACACCTTACAAGTGTATTGGGTGTGTTAGGGGACACAAGAGACTTCTTGTATCTTGATTGCGGGGTTGCTTGAGAGAATACCTTTGACCACTTCCTTCTGAGTCGATAAACCTTGGGTAATCCACTTAAGGAAACTTGTTGTTGTTCTACAAACCTCTGCACTTGAAGGCCCAACAACTGTCTATATGAATAAAGTGCGTGACACCAATTCCCCATCCATGGTGAGTAATCCCCATAGTAGGCTATGGGGATGGTGAGATGGATGAGATCGTTCATGTAATTGCATCCAGTTGTTAGGGCATGGTGCCTAGTATCTATTGTTTGTGCTTTTTGACTTTGTTGCAACTTTTATGCTTAATACTTGTCACTAGGGCCCAGTGCCATGATTTCAGATCTCAACATGTTATTGATTCATGATGATAGTACATTTATGATCTTACAGTAAGTTGTTTACACATATTATTGTCGGAACCAAAGGCCCAGTGACAAGAATCGGGATAACAGGAGGATGGCTATGATATGAGGATCACGTGTGTTCACAGTGTTAATGCTTTTCTCCGATGCTCTATTAAAGGAGCACCTTAATTGCTAGTAGATTCCCTAGAGGCCGCTGCAGCGACTAGCGGGACAAAGATGTGGTGCAAGTTCTCATTATGAGCACGTATGACTATATATGGAACACATGCCTATGATTACGAACACGGCGCTTTAATCCATTGTTTGCCAATTGTTACTACTGTTTTTACTTTTACCACTACTTTTACTTTGCTATTGCTATTACAAAGCTGTTGCTACTAATAAACTAATGTGAGCAAGATTGTTTCCAAGTCATTGAATTGACAACTCAGTTGTTAAGGCTTATAACTATTCCTTGGCTCCCTTGTATCGAATCAAAAGACTGTTGGGTTTTACTTCCCTCAAAGACTGTTGCGATCCCCTATACTTGTGGGTCATCACT
The DNA here is from genome assembly GCA_023614405.1 of Avena insularis. NCBI lineage: Eukaryota > Viridiplantae > Streptophyta > Magnoliopsida > Poales > Poaceae > Avena > Avena insularis. The sequence goes on from CM042692.1 coordinate 22,976,086, forward strand.
AACCCACTCAAATTCTTTGGGAAGCCCTATGATATTTATAAAAGGGACAACTATAATGTGAAGACAATGGAGTTTGAAATAAATAGTCTACTACTTGGTATTTTACACAAGAAGCAATTTAATGGAAGATCACGATCCATATGAGCATATTCATGTTTCAAAGATATATGTGGCACTTTTCTATTGATGGGATATACACGCTAATGAGGTAAAGGTTAAACTTTTAGTCATACTTTGACTAGTACAGCTCTCTCATGGTATAGATCTCTACCACCTGAAGCCACTACTACTTGCGATAATCTAGCCTGTGAATTTCTAGGAAAATATTATCCATTGTCAAAATCTTTTGGAATCAGGCGTCTTATAATGACTTGGAAAAATCATTCTAATGAAGGACCAGTAAGAGCTTATATCAGATTTAAAGATTTACTACGACTATGTCCGCATCATGATTTACCTGAATGGTATTTATTGCATATCTTTTATGGTGGTTTAATTGAACCTAATAAAATTTAACTAGACTCTTTCGCGGAATGAGCCTTTATGATTCTTCCTATACCTAAAGCTTGGGCTTTACTTAATAGAATTCGTGATCATGGAGTTTCATGGAATTTTGGTCTAGGAAGTGAAGGAGGAGCAGAAATAGAACATGATTGTATTCAGGACTATAATAAAAAAAGGCCATGTTAAAGAATTATCTTAAGAACTTTATTTGGATTCAGATCTTGACTTGCAAGTTGTTAAAGGTTTTATAGAACATATCAAAGCTCTGAAAGAGGGACCGGTCAAGTATTATCCACCACCCGAACCGGAGAAGAAAAGAGAAGATAAAGCAACCTTTGGCCTCCTTAGAACCAATAAATGAGATGCCTTTTCTAACAACGCACAAAGCATATTCTTGAATATGAACAGGTCAAAGTAGTACAGGATAAGAAGGAAGAAGAAAGTATGCCAGAAGTCGTGGAACATCTGGAAGAAACCAAAGATGAAGAGGTAACCAAGGAAGCAATTATGGCTATGTACGCACATTGTAACATAGTTGAACTTGATGAAGAGACTTTCGTATTGGTTGAAAGTAAAACAAAGGTAAAAGATGTGGGTAAGCCTATTCTTCCCTACATATTTAAAGAAACCTCGCATTACGGTTTATGTGATCTTGGCACTAAAGTTAATGTTATATCTTATGATTTCTACTTAGAAATAAAAGAAGAAATAGAACTAGCTACAATTTAAAATACTGATATGACAATTATGTTAGCCAATAAAAATCTTAGAATTCCAATGGGAGTAGTTGAAGATGCAACTGTCACAACTGACAATAAAACTTTCCTATCGATTTTGTAGTTGTTGATATGCCAGCTGACACTCTTTGCCCAATTAAATTTGGAAGAAACTTTTTGGGTGATATAGGTGCCTATGTTAATTTCAAGAATGAGATTAAGTCTCTTAAGCTTGGGGAATGGAAAATAAATTCCACTTTTCCAAATTTAAGGCAGGCCTCCACAAATACAAGAAGAGGAAGAGAGAACTATTGAGGAAATGGCGGCTCTTTTCTTTAGTAATCAAGAAGAAGAAATAAATGAAGATCCAAATTATGAATAAATAGTTATAGTGGACAAGTCCCTAGGAGAACTAGAAGATGGATTCGATTCACTTCCCATAATGGGACCTCCAATGATGAGGCTTTTGAAGAGCCAAAAAAGAGAGACGAGGAACTACCACTAGAGTTGAAGACTCTACTAGATAATCTCAAATACAGGTTTCTAGATGATACAAATAAATTTCATGTTATTATCAGCGCTAAACTTTTAGGAAAAGAAGAAGAAGAACTTATGGAGATACTTAAGGAGCATCGCAAGGCCTTTGGGTACTCAATGGATGATGTGAAGGGCATCAGTCCCATGATAGCCATCCATCAAATATTCATGGAGGAAGGTGATAAACCATTTGCAGAATTTAATAGAAGATTGAAGCCTAAAATGAAAAAAAGTGGTAAGAAAAGAAATTGTATGCCTACTAGATGCAAGTATAATCTATCATGTTAATGAAAGTGAATGGGTAAGTCACATGTTCATTGTGTCCCTAAGAAGGTCGGTTTCCTTTGTTGTTCCTAATGAAAATAATGAATTGATACCTACTAGAACTATTGTTGGGCATAGGATGTGCATAGACTTCAGAAAAATAAATAAAGAAACTAGGAAAGATCACTATCCTTTACCGTTCATAGATCAAACTTTAGAGAGGTTAGCAAACCATACTCATTTTTGTTACTTGGACGGATACTCTGGTTTTTCTCAAATAGTTGTTCATCTGATGACCAACTTAAAACAACTTTCTTTAGTCCTTATGGTTTACATGCTTACCAGCGTATGCCTGTTGGTTTATGTAATGTTTTGACTACTTTTTCAAAGATGCATGACTGCTATTTTGGCGGATATTATAGAACTTATAATGGAAGTAATTATGGATGACTTTTACATCTATGGAACTTCATTTACTAGTTGCTTGGATAATCTCAAAAGAGTTTTGCTGCATTGTGAAGAAACTAATCTTGTTCTAAACTGAGAATGCCATTTTATGGTCAAAGAAGGTATAGTCCTTGGACACAAGGTATCGAGTAAAGGGAATTGAAGTTGATAGAGCTAAGGTTGAGGCAATAGAGAGAATGCCACAACCTAGGGATATTAAAGGTATAAGAAGTTTCCTTGGTCATGTGGGTTTTTATAGAAGGTTCATTAGAAATTTCTCTGGAATATCTAAACCTTTGACTGACCTCTGCAAAAGGGAGTAAGATTTAATTTTGATGATGAATGTCTTGAAGCCTTTGATAAACTCAAAAATGCTTTACCCCGTGCTCCCATCATTAAACCGCCTATCTCGGATACAACCTTTGACTTAATATGTGAAGCTAGTGATGATGTTGTAGGAGTAATTCTGGGACAACATATTGGTCGTAGATTTAATATTATACATCATGCTAGTAGAACTCTAAATTGTGCTCGAAGAATTACCTAAGGAAGAAAAGGAAATGTTTCTGTATTTTTCTCTTGTGATAAATTTTGTTCTTACATAGTTGATGCAAAGGTAAGAGTTCATACGGATCATGATGGTTTAAAGAACTCCTTGAGAGGAAGAACATAAGCAAAAGGCTGATCCGTTGGATTCTTTCACTTCAAGAATTTGAGTTGCAGATTATCTTAGAGGCGAAATAAAGATGTTAAATGATTGTCCATGTTTGCCAGCAAGACACCAATCTTATTGAGAGGAACTTTAGTTATAGTGATTTTCGTTTAGGAGAATTATTCAATGAATCAAGGTTAATTCCTTCAAGAGAGAAGAAGTCTTTGTTGTTGGAGGAACTTTTCATCCCCGAATAAGACAATGGTAAGTGCAAGATAAGTGTTCTTACCCAAATAAGTGATTTGTTTTCACAAATTTTACTTCTAAATTTTGCCTTCAAATTCCTTGTGTTTTCTGAAGTTTTAGAGGTTTCTACCAACTATATGGGTGGAACTATCTGGGAGAGGAGCTCCGTTGTATAGTTGGTCGTTAAACTCTCGGTATCATCTTTAATGATTTTTTAGATATATGAGCCTATACGGTCGCAACTATATGACCGGAGCCAAATTTCAACCCGTATAGTTGGTCGTTAAACTCTCAAATAGTTTTGATTTTGGGTGTCTGTATCTATACGGTCGCAACTATACGACCAGAGCCAAAATTCTGGTCATATAGTTGCTTGTTAAACTCTCAGATACTTTTGTTTTTGGTGTCTATATATCTACGATGCAACTTCTCTGGAGCCAAAATTCTGGCCGTATAGTTGGTCGTTAAACTCTCAGACACTTTTCGTTTGTCTTTTCATTTATTCATTAAAAAACGTTATTGTCGGTTCCAAATCATGATTTAATCGACCTGGACTTGAGATATTTGGAAATATCTGCCCGGAACTAAATCTACAGCTAGAGCTATACGGGTTGCGCCCATATAGTTGGTCGTTACGTGCCAGAACTCTTCCAAATCTGTGATTTCTTTCCCTGTTTTGTTAAGATTCTTTTCTTGGATGACAATTTGGTGTTTCTCACGAGTTTTACCGACCTCTGATCCCCCTTATATATTTCCATTGTCTCTCTCTCTCTAATCATAATCTCCAGGAACCAATCTAGCAATGCGTTATCCCGTTGTAGGCCGTGGGAATCCCATAGGGCTTGCTCCTTCGAGGACCGATCTGGCGGCCCGTCCATGGAGGGCGATGGCGAGGAGGTGGAGAGAGTTTGGCAGGGTACAAGCGGTATGTCGAGCCAAGCTACTTCAACAACGATTCCGATGATAACATGGTTGACATCTACATCCACCGTGACATCTATGATCCACGGAAATCGATTGGGTGGTGATGAAGAAAGCTCAACAAGAGAAGATCCCAAGCCACATGGAAAAGGCGTGTGGAGGCAGTGAAGTTCATCACCATGGATACAAGGCCACACAAGCATAATGAATTATCTAATATTGATGCAGGTGCTAGCAAGGGAGCAAAGGCACCACTCTTGAAGCTAACCATTGGTGCTTTCGTATGAGGGTTAAGCCTCAAGAAGAGTTGATGCAGTTCACTTCCCCAATCCATCAATTATGGATGAGGATGAAGAAGCTGTCCCCAGGACCAAGGATCGGGTGCGGGCACTGGAGATATATCATAAGAAGGAGCTACTCCATCGTGTCAAAGTCTATCACCGTCTCAATCATATGGAGAAGGAAGACCTCCTTCCATTGGTGACTAAGCTCATGAGATAGAGTGGACACTCTGCAATCGATCCGTGTAGGTGCTACGATTTGTTGCATAACTGCTGGAGGAGACCAACAAGCTACGCACCATGGTGTTACATGCCATGGCGCCATAGTGATCTACAACAATCACGGTATCAAATAATACATGAGGATTATTTGGTCCCCCTAACGATTCAAGCTTGGGGAGATCTTTAAAGACCTTGTAATCTATCCTATGTATTTATTATTATTTTTGCATTAGTTCAAACTAGCAATAAAGTTTGCATCATTAGAATTCCCTTCAATAATAGTCAATCCCTTTAATGAAATTCCGAGTTTATTATTATATATGGAGCAATATGGAGTTTGTGTTTGATTGATGATATGAATGGCTTGAGTATAATTTTACTTGCACTTGAGGATAACAATGAGTCTTCCACACCATTGGTATTAATGGAACACATAAAGCTAATTTGCTCAATATGATGTAAGTCTACAGTTTGATTTACAAAGAAAGATTATCTATACAAGTTAAGTTGAAAAAGAAACCTTGAACAAAGGAAAATGAAAGTGCTATCAATATAGAGTGAGAACAGAGTCGGGTAGAATCTCCAAGTCATAAGAATGCTTCATATCTGAGTTGGAATTTGATAATTGAGATCGTTAAACTTTGAATTCCTACATAAGGTGGAATATATGGCTAGCTCCTTTGCATAGCACTTAAACAAAAGTGTGAGCATATATGCAAAAAGAAAAGAAAAGAAAGAAGAGAAAGAGTGAGTGTGCAAAGAGAAAATAGGCATATACCATTGTATTGTAGTGTGACAAAGAGACACTTTTGATATTTTGAATCCCAAGTCAATACATTTGATCTTAAACACTTGGGACTACCTCGCTAACTCGTTCGGTTGAACGGATACTTTTACATTATGTTTAGGTTCATCTTTTATATTGTTGATCACTAATTTGTGGAATCTGCTAATACTATTAGGATGGTTCGAGTAAGGTACTATTCACGAACATATTCCTATGTATCGTATATGATAAACACATCTTTTATTGCCTCATTTATTTTAATCGAATCAAAACTTGATGAATATGAGGATCACATCCATTAAGCTAAAACTTATCGAGATGAGCAAAGATTCTAACAGGGAAGTTGATGAGTGCATATTTGCATCATGTTTTACATTATTATTTTACGTGCAGATATAGGATCTTGGTATTTTATGGCGTGCACATTTTATATATATTTTTCACCAAGATCGGGATAGATGATGGATCAATGGATAAAATTCTTGGAGCAGTTATACTTTGGAGAAAAGGAGTCAAAAACAACGTAAATCGCTTATTGAGGAAATATTAATAATACTAGAAGAAAACCAAAAGCGAACAAAGGAGGCAGAAGGTTCAACGACCAACTATTCGGCAGGAGCAAATTTTCCGGCCGTATAGTTTGCGCCGCCTCTGCCTCCTCAAATAGTTTCACACCGTGCAACTGGTTCGGGGAGACGACATAGAGAACACCTAAAAATCGCAGAAACCTCACCTTCGGAAGGCATCCGGAGGGGGAACTCATCCACCGGGGATCCTTCTTAGCCTGCTTGCAGATCCCAGGAAGGCTAAGGCATCGACCTTCATCATCCACCGCTGCATCACCACCATATCAATCCATCCCATCTACATCTTGTCTAGATCTTGTTGTAATTCCCATACTCGTTGTGGATTTATACAAGTACTATTCATCTATGATTATTTCCATTACTATTGCCATGATGTTGATTACCTCCATGTCTGAGTAGAGCTCTAGTTCTTGGGGAGATGGAGAAACCCTAGTATGAGATTGAAATAAGATAAAGTCTATTATGATATTCATCAATGTGACCATGTGTTAGATTTTCTACATCTTGTTGTTGAGATAAGTCGACCTCTCAATATTTGCCTCTCATGTGGACTTGATGGAGGGATCTACTAGTTGGTAGACAGAGGCGTGCTAGCACTTACAGTGAATATAAAGCTGTTGGCACCCCTTACGTATCAACTTGGGAAACCGAGGAAACTCAAGGAACACTGATATGATGCTAATGTATCTATAATTTCTGATGTTCCATGCTTGCTTTTATCTACTTTCTTATGTTTTGTCCATACTTTGGAGTACTTTCTATACACTTTCTTGGACTAACCTATTAACAAGATGTCACAGTGCTAGCTGCCTGTTCTCTATTGTTTTTGGTTCCAGGAAAGTCAGAAAATGAATATTCTGAAATTGGTGAGGCAAAAGCCAAGTCAGTTTTTCACCGAGGGGGACACGGAGGAGAATATCATTTTGTGGCCCGAAAGTTGGGGTGGCCAGGCAACACGGTACCCGAGTTCCCTGATATCATCCGCGATGACTGTAGTTGGTGTGCCAAATACTCAAAGGGTCCTTTAGGCGCGAATTCAACTTCGTTTCAATACAAAAATCAGGCTAACTTGGTAGTCAAGTTGAGCCCCCTATCAGCTTTTCGCCGTTATGTCGATGTCGCCGTTCTTTCATGAGCTTGCGACATGAGGCGCATGCATCCTTCTGCGTCTGCTTCTTCCTCGGCGACAATCTATGGTCACAGCCATAGCCGCGAAGCTAGGACTTGGACAAACCTGCTCGGCCCGTTCTCCTCCCCATCGGTGGGCTACGCCCTCACCATGACCACACCATTGGCGCGGCGAGGCGAAATTCATTCCGGATAGAGATCTATACCCATACCGACCATGCTTTCGGTCCTGTTGGTCTCCTCCGAATCGAGCTTGCCGTCAAGTGGTCGCTGCGCACCAGCCACGCCTTCCTCTCCAGACGAGCCACATCCACCTGATTCGACTGCGTAACAAGGTGAAAATGCATCAAGTTTTCTTCTTGTGATTGTAGAAAACATGTATGTACCGTGGCCATAGCATACTCTAACAATGTACACATATATTGTTTACTAGATTTTCATTTGAAATTAGTAGCTCCGTGATAATGAAACATAGAGAACCTAAATGGAATAGCGATGGCCATATTACATACTTTGCATTGCATCAACAAGTGCTTTGATGAAGCAGTTACCAATAAATTGGAGTTCATCGGCCATTGCCAAAAATATGTGAACAAATCAATGGTGATTCAATGCAAATAAGCGAAAAGCTAGATTCATGTCATCAATCATCAATAGGTGGGACATTCTAGTAGCGTTCAAATGCGTACATGATGTATCATTTGCTTGAAGTGGTTGTTATCTGAGCAAAAATCGTGGTATGCACATTACATTTGTATGTTCTATGGTGCAATTTTGTTATTATGGGCGTGGAAAGAAAAGCTAGGCTTCACTAAATATTACATGATTAGGCCTAACTTAGTCTTACACAAATAAGCACAGCTTAGTCTTTACACACATAAGCGTAACTAATGATAAAGATAAAGAACAATGGTTCATCGGATGCGGTTATGAGCACTAGGTCCCTAGAGCTGGTGGTATCGTCGAGCGAACCAGAATGCTACGTTGGCCGTCTTTCATTCTCCTTCAAATAGTCTGACCCAGATGAGCCAATTGTGGGCCCCCTCCCAGGCGTGGATTGGCTCCGGTTGGATCTGGAGTGTCAACATGATAAGCGTGAGTGTGCAGCAAACACGATGCACTATCAACACTTTGGAAGTCTTGGCACCTCACCAACAACACCGGCATGTTCTTCCTAGACTCGGCAGCGACCTCGTGAGTATTTCGTCGGCTTCACCGGCGGCAGTAGCAAGTATTTGTCGGCTTCACGGCGACATCACCAAGTATTCGTCGACTTCACCGAGCGCGGCGGCTAGTTCTTACGTCGGCTCCACCACCACCACCACCACCACCACCACCACCACCACGGCAACGCCGGGGCGGCTGCTGAGCAATTCTGAGTTCAACGGCTCCGGGGCTCCGACAAAGAAAGGGTAGTTGATCCCAAGAAACAAAGATTGTCCCTTGATTGTTGACTCTGCTCCGGACTTTCTCTCTTGGGTCTTCGGATGGGCATGCGGACCTCGAAAGCGTGACACATGGGCGATGGGTATGAAGAAAGTTGTGTCCCCATATGTTCTATTGTATCCTGCGCTGTTTAGTGCTCCCTTGATATGAATCCACAAGAGTTCATCATGATGTTCCATGTTGTCTTTGAGAGGTGCTAGGAACCAGCGCGTGTCCCAAGTTCCGACATCACGCTTTGCATCTTCGATGACGGAGCTGGAATTATCTTGGGCTGCGTGGGTACTGCGTGTTACTAGCAGTCGATGGCAAATTTTGAATAGGACTTTACATGCTATATGACACCATGACTCACCCAAATGGGCGGCTCCCAAACCGCATGCGTCGCCGCTAGGTTCGATGACGCGCATAAATCGTTGCAGTGCATATGAAGAAACATAGTGGGTGAAAAGGCGTCGACATACTTCTCCGGCCACGGGAGTAAATGCGTGCAAGGCGTCCATTCATTGTCTTCTGCGCATCTAATGAATGCGATTGCCTTGTCGAACACCTCCAAGGTCATACTCCCGGTTCTTCAACGCCCTCCTTGATCTATGTGGGAGTTGTACCTTCCAGAGCTCAAGTTACGCCATGTTGAACACATAGCGAATTCGGAAATGGGCGGCCACCGCTATTGAATCGATGTGCCGACACCCTTCAAAGATAGCCTTGCTAGCCTCTCGATCTGTAGCATTTTTAGAGTCAAGTACTCCCATCACGGGATAAAGGACTAGCCACTGCCGTTGCCACCCACCGGTTTTGGTCATCTCTCATTTCCGTCTCTTCTTCTTCCTTGATATTCACCACTCTGATTCGACCACTTATCCGGTAGCATCGGTTTTGCATGAATATTCTGCGAGTTTGTTGTCAAATGGTGCAATCACCTAGCATGGATTCCATTGCGGATACAATTTGACAACTTGACCTTTATATTAAGTACAAAATATCGCCCTTCATCGAGTGTCTCCTCGGATGTCGCCTAAAGTGCACTGTGTCACTACGAAGATACTCAATATATGGAGTAGGGCGAGCCCCCGAACAAACTCCTAACGATGATCATAACTAAACAGCTCGGGCATATGACCTTAAATCGTCTAATATGTTTGTTTTTATTTTAGGAAGCAGAATATCACCTAGCGGGCATTCCATTGCAAAATCAAAATTGACAACTTCGTCTATCACCTAAAGTAAGACTATGTCACTACGAAAATACGAATATCAGTGCAGACGAGCTTCATTTGTACAGAATAGTCTTAAATGGTTCGATTTGTTCAAACCCGGCGTGCACACAACATGTTGACGAAGGAACATAGGATTCGATGAGAGTTCAGCACATATGAATCAGCGATATGGTGAGCGAATAAGCTGAATCTTTGGAACTTACGTGGCCAGCAGGTCGTACGGCCATTTTCTATTATCGGGGTAAAGAAGGCTGGCGTGCGAGCAGTTGTTCATCCATGTTCGCATTCGGCCTGTGACGGTAGCGAGGATCAGCGGCGGCGGCGGCTGAGATGATGTCCAACTCGGCGATCATGTACTTGCGTTCATGGCTTGGGTTGACCATCCCAATCCTCATGGTGGCGTCGCCCAGCCATCCGGCGTCGTTATCGCATGCCTTTGCTTCGACTGCTGCTACCCCAAGCTCTACCCATAGCGGCAAATGGAGTCTAGAATCGGAGGATTAATGGGCGTTGTGATGAGGCGGATGGATTCAGAGGGTGGAATCAGGGATGAGGCGGTTGTTAGTGGGAGCGAATGCGCAAGGAACGCCGCCGCCGGTTCTCGTCCGCGTGGAAGAAAAGAACGGGGGGCATAATTATTGAGGGCGGGCACCAAAACCGTCTAAGGAAGTGAAAAAATAAATCATAAAAGGGAAATGTGCAGCCCGCCTGCCAGTGGGTGAAGGTCGGCACACGTAAACGTGCCTACGTTTGAATTGATTCCACCGCATGCAAGTGGCGCAGAACAAATTTTAGGAAGTGCTAGCGTCGACGTGTAAAAGTAACCGGCGTTTTTCGCCACCTTCACCCTACTATGAACGGTCGTTACCATTCTAGATATTGGTAGGCGGTTCAATCTTTCACTTCTCCATCTCATTTCCTCCTCCGCGGCCTCGTCGTCTTTCTCCTCCACGGCCTCATCCATTTCCTCCACCGCATCACCCTCTTCCTCCATATCCTTTCCCTCTTGCTATAGTCATGGGCGCTCGGACGTCCGAAAGCTTGACGGCGGACAAGCTACGCGCCGACATGAAGTACATGGCGGGAAGAAGATCGATGTCGTCTACACCACCGACCCTCAGACGGTGAGGAACACTCTGAATAATTTCATGAGTTGGCTGCACTTCGAAGAAAACAGGTTCATAGGTCTCGACCTCGAGTACAGCCGTGATTGCCGTAGGATCGCCGTGGTGCAACTCTCCATGAAGGGCACGTCCTCGTATACCAGCCTTTTTGCGAGAAGGGGGGCGGGATCTGGTAGACTTTGTTGTCTTTTGTTCTGAACCGTCTGTTTGCGAAGTTATTGCTATATTATTTGTCTGAATTCATTTTCATGCGGTGGGGCGAAAGCATTAGGGATCTTTTCATGACTTTCTCGTGAACCAGCACATAACATTTACTAGTGTTGACATCACGAATGACGGTAAACTGCTTGGCCCGGTATCAACATTAGAATCCCAAAAGTGCAGTGGACATCGGAAATTCTTTGGATCGAGGGACGAAGGGCGGCAAGACGGGATGGCGGCTCTTGCCTCGAACTCATAGACCCGTAGTACCCGACATGAAGGACAGATTGCCGAGATGTTAGTGGGCGTTTAGGGCACGATTCTTTGGGAGGATAAGCCACTTTACGAACCTAATCTGAAGTATCTGCAATTGGCGGGTATGTAAGCCACGAGCTATACATGATTGTAAAATCTACGTTCGAGCATCGCATCATTGAACCACCACCAATGCAGGTTGTTTGTCCCGGATGGGATCGTAGATGAATCTACAAACCGGGGCAAGCGACGAAGGCATCCACAGGATCGGTTGCCTTCTCCAACAGGCTGGGATGTAGACTATTAGTGCATGATTGTTGTGTTTATGAAAACATGTTATTTCATAAGTACACTATGTGAGCAATTATGACTGTATGTATTACCTTTGTCAAACTATAATCTGGTTTATATGTATCCTTCTCTATAATTTGGGTTTGGTTATGACTTATGACTTTATCACACCTTATGCAGGTCCGTCCTGGATTCTGCCGCATGCAAATGGCACAGACAGAATTTGTAAGAATGAATGTTGAGCATTCAAAAGGGGGAATGTAATTCATATAGGTTAAGTAGCTAATAGCATAGGATCATCTGAGCTTGGTTCTTACACGAGAATGCTTAGAAAATACAGGTGAGATAAAATCTGCGAGATAAAACTAGGAACAAAATGTGAAACTAGTAGTGGTAAGCAACACACTCACCCACCGCCCGAGATCTGTTGAGCATCTCGTAGCAGACATCGCGTCCACAGCTGCGTACTTGATCGCATCGTAATCCAGGTGCCTCCACTCCCATGCTCGTGCAGGTGCTTGAGAACTTCGATTTTCATGCAGGCGTGCACAAGGTGATGATGTCGGAGCGAGTCTAGCCATGCCGGCTTTCCCGTACCGCCATCCGGGTACCTCCACAGCGTTGGAGATCGGCGTGATTGACGACATGAGCGAGGAGATATCGTTCTAAGCAGTGTCGTTCTTGATGTCGTATTTGGCAAAGTAGATCTCCCTCTATGTAGGAACTTCATGACTCGGGCATACTGATTTGGCCTACATACATGATATAGTAAGCGATGGTGCGCATGGACGGTTGCAAAAGCATCCTCTTCCTATCTACGGTATACTCCGAGGTCAGGGCGATCTTGTACATCCATCGGATCTTGTAGCCACCGCTTCGTACATTACGATGACCTTGGCCACCTCATTGGCGCATTTGTGTGGGCGACCGTCGGCTTGGTGGTGCCATGGTAACGGTGTACTCGTCGGTGTAATCGCTCCGTCGCTGATGCGCGTACTGCGTCCATGGCGGCAGCTAATGCGGCGGCGATGGCCTAGTTTGATAGCGGTGACTAGGAGCTGGCGTGGAGGTGGAGTGATGCATTGCGGTGGTTTGGCGGGAGGCGGTGCTGTGGCGGCGTCGATGGTTCTTCGCGGTGGCGGCTGGCGGAAGGAATGAGTTGAGGATTTTGCATAGTGATGTCTTGAGGAAACGAAGCGATACTTAAATTCCGTTTACCAATATTCGGTCATACCCATGCGAAGCAAGTTTGACCGGCGAGCACCGATGGTTTCCAATCCTGGCGATTAAATTCGGCGTCCGTCCGGTGGCGATGGGGCGGAGTGTCGACGATGGCTTTGGCGTGGCGAGACGGTCCGTAGAACCCTTGTCGTTGCCGATCCATAGCGGGTGCATGGTGCTGACCGATGTAGCGTGGCGGAACGAAGAGTGTACTAAGTTTAAGAAGTGTAAGCATAGACATGGACCTAGCATCCCACCGGGGCGGCCGTATTGACGATCGAGGCTGCCGATTGCAAAGCTTGTCCCGAATTTGCCAAAATGAAGCTTCGTTTGCCCATTCTTCTATAAGTTTCTCATGAGGCCACTTGTGTAAGCATGCGATCAAGCAACTTTGCAACATGCGTGTCGATTGGAAAAGCATTAGCTTTCAAACCACATAGTTTAGGGATTTAGAATAGCTACATTGTGGAGCTCTAGCCAAATTGCATGGTAAAGCCAAATTCAGCTTTTTGTCAGATTTAGCTACAGCAACATTGTGTCTCGTTTGTCCTCACTTTTGCCCTCCCGATATTCCGAAGCCCTCACATGCGCTCGGAGGGGGTGATCTGAGTCAAAGGCTTGGCCGTTCGTGCGCCATGGCGCCTAAAGTGGCCTTTTAAAAGCGCCTTTTCCCCTCTCTCTCTAATAGTTGTGTTTTTTTTTGCCCAAAAAGGTAGGGAATCTAGAGCAGCTTCTCTCTTCATTCATTGTTCCTTTTGCGATTGTTTTACCCCAATCTGGTAGCAAATCTAGAGCAGCAAAACAAACCAGCACCATAAATAAATTCAGTAAACAGAGCAGATGTAGATAAAGCAGCTAATATAGGTTATATAATGCGGTACTTGAGGTTAAACAATTAGGCTGCTCGGCGGCGGCAAGGACTGTTTCAACACAGACAAGACAAAAGAAGCGCTACTGACGGCGGCGGTGATCGGTGGCCGTGGCCTCTGCCGGGAGGGCATCGCCTCCTCCCTCTGGCGCCTCCTCCACTTCTTGCCCGGCCCCTTGACCTTGGGCACCTTAGGTGCGATTGGGGGCATCGACCCTCCTCGATAACCACATACGGAGGTTGCGGAGGTGAAGAGCGGCGCTGGTGCTTGGCCTGAAGCCGTGGGCGTTCACGGACTGCATGCAGTCCTCCGTCCTCGGCATGCTTCACGAGGGAGTTGAAGTCCGTGCCTTGGAGCCTCACGGTGGGGCGAAGGAGCACACCTGCGTCGCGGCGAAGAAGTTGTTGTCTTGACGGACTTCAGCCTCCTCGGCACATGGCCAGTCTTGGTGTCCTGCGACTTCAAAGTCGCTGCGGTGTGCTATCCTCTGTTGAAAAAAGAGAAGAGTGAAATAAGGACATGATTGAGATACTTTGATTATCAGGATTGATTTTTTGCATAAATTAACGAATGAGATCTCCCGATTATTCCCCAAATCTCAAACCAAATCGAATACGATCCCAACTTCTGAACAGAGTTCATGAAAATCGAGATCTAACACAATAGGATTAGCTACTATAAAAATCACGAGCAGCGAGCCCTAATAACATACGATCTAGCATCCAACGATGAGGAGCAGGGGAAGAACAAGGGAAGGGAAAACCCTGGTTACCTCGGACCTGGTGTGATGCTGAGAGTGTCGTGGGGTTCTCGGCCTTATGTAAACTGACCTCCTCGTGGGGTCCCGGCCAGGCGGGATCTGTCGAGACAGCGGGGGGCCTCCTCAGCCAGGAGGCTACTGACGGATCTTGAGGGGAGGGCAGGGCTCCTCGGCTGCCTTGGAGGCGCCGATGGCCACCGCGCCGATCTTCTCCATCGCCGGCATGGTTGGGGTTTTGTTGGGCGTTTGCAGAAGGTGATGGGACAGTGGAAACGGTTGAGTGAGCGAGTGCGTGATGAGTGGGAGTGGAGTGGGAGGCCTCTATTAAGGAAGGGAAGCGGCATTTGGTTGCACTACCGTGCACGTGTGAAGCTAATGCACCGTGCGGCCCTGCGTGTCGCCCGCCCGGTACTGCAGCACAGCGTAACGTGAGTCATGTTTTTCCTCGTGTCTAACCATGGCGATTCAGTTGTACTCAGTTTGCCCACCAACCGTTGATCCTCTATGATCTGGCGAATGAGGATAACCCTTATGTGCTGCCAGGGGCACCCTCTATCCATGCAAAATATTGAGTATGCCACGGAACTTTAACAACATAGCAGATGAACTTGAATATATTTTGAAGAAGTGCGAAAATAAGAAATCCACATAGTTTAAGTGCGAATACGGTAAGAGAACTAAATATTATTAGTGGCGGGCCAACACGGTGTGGGGTTGGTTGGCTAGGAGTTATTGATTCTAAGTAAGGGGACACTAGGTAGTTCTTGACATACTCCCTCGGGAACTTGCCATAAGCAGCGTGCTTAGCCTTGGTGGCCGACTTGTGTTTTACTAGCAGGGCTTTTACCGATGCCAACATATGCGGAATCAAAGTAGCAATCCTCGGGGTTGACTCCTTTCTTCTGAGAAAGGCACTTTAACTCCCCAAGTCGAGTCGCGGAAAGGGATTATCCGCTCTTGAGCTTCTTCATGACATGGCGGCTCTTGTTGTCCCTAGTCTCATTGCCGAGTCCATCTCACTTGAATACACTGTAATGTATGGAATACAAGCGAAATGAGCAAAATAATAAATATATATTCCTTCCACCATTCAAGTTACTTTCGATGCAATAACATGTCTATCTGAGTTCAGCGAGTTCATTATGGCGTCTCCCGGCTTCAATACGCTCCTAAATTAATGTGGTTTGTGTTCTTGGTAACTTATTAATAAATAAATAATATGGATTCATTTAAGAACAGACTAGATCTCTCCATGTACCGGTTAAATGCGTTGCATCTAATCATTAGGACTAGATTTTTTTATGGCCTAGATAGATTAAGCTTCGGCGAGAAGAAAATATGAAACATGTAGAAATAGATGTACCTCAAAATTTTGCAGGCGGGCGTGTTAAATGAACTCACGCCCTCATCGGCGCCTCCGAAGTCATCCTTCCGGCGTGCACTGGTCCCCAGGGGTTGAACTACCTGCCGTCCTCCTCGGCATGTCTTGCGTGAGTGCTCCTCCAGATCGCAGCGTGAGCACCACCCGGCGATGCCGGACACTCACCCCCTGCCTTTGGTTTCATGGAAAGGTTCATGCAAAATGCGTTCAAGATTGTGGTGTTTTGCTGGATAGGGAAGAGAGTAGTGGATGAGTGCGAATGGAGACCCGATGGCTGGGTTTTTAATGCGGGGCGTTTAGGCCTCCTCGAGGGCCCGGTTGACAACTCTTCCAGCGTTACTGCGCGTGGAAGGTTAAGTGTGGTGGGGGCTGTGGAAGTGTGCGGCCTTGTGCTGCATAGTAAAAATAGTATAGCCTTAGCGATTGGTGCATGGATGACCGATTGCGTGTAATAGACTTGTAGCCTTTCAGACTAGATTAAACATGACATGACCACTCGACCACTTTTCCATGGGGCCGGCACGTGTTCCTTCTTGTAGAAGTCTCGTTGAGGAGGCGTCGCGGTGCTATCTCGCGCTGTCTGTGAAGGAGCGCGGCGTGTGCAACGAACCTCGTTGGATCCTGCAGGATCAGCGGTTGGTGCGCCGCGATCAGCGTGGCTTGTGACAACCAATCGAGGCGTAGCGAGCCAGCGAGTGGGCTGGGTTTGGGCTTCTCAGAGAGAGAGAGAGAGAGAGAGAGAGAGAGAGAGAGAGAGAGGGATGTTTGTTCTTATACTAAAACCACAAACAAACATGGATCAACCACTAGAGTCATTGCATGTGTGTTCTTATACTAAAACCACATGGATCCACCACTAGAGTCATTGCATGTGTGTTCTTTCCACAAACCACACATGGATCAACCACTAGAGTCATTGCATGTGTTCTTCCACAAACCACATGGATCAACCACTAGAGTCATTGCATGTGTGTTCTTTCCACAAACCACACATGGATCCACCACTAGAGTCATTTCATGTGTGTTCTTTCCACAAACCACACGCTGGATCAACCATACTTACTAGAGTCATTGCATGTGTGTTCTTTCCACAAACCACACATGGATCAACCACTAGAGTCATTGCATCTGTGTTCTTTCCAAAAACCACACATGGATCAACCAATAGAGTCATTGCATGTGTGTTCTTATACTAAACATGGATCCACCACTAGAGTCATTGCATGTGTGTTCTTTCCACAAACCACATATGGATCAACCACTAGAGTCATTGCATGTGTGTTCTTTCCCACAAACCACACATGGATCAACCACGAGAGGCATTGCATGTGTGTTCTTTCACAAACCACACATGGATCCACCACTGGTCATTGCATGTGTTCTTTCCACAAACCACATGGATCAACCACTAGAGTCATTGCATGTGTGTTATTTCCACAAACCACACATGGATCAACCACTAGAGTCATTGCATGTTTGTTCTCATACTAAAATCGCAAACCAGCACTAGAGTCATTGCATGTGTGTTATTTCCACAAACCACACATGGATCAACCACAAGAGTCATTGCATGTGTGTTCTTTCCACAAACCACATGTGTATCAACCACTAGAGTCATTGCATGTGTGTTATTTCCACAAACCACACATGGATCCACCAGTGGTCATTGCATGTGTGTTCTTTCCACAAACCACACATGGATCAACCACTAGAGTCATTGCATATGTGTTATTTCCACAAACCACACATGGATCAACCACTAGAGTCATTGCATGTGTGTTCTTATACTAAAACCAACACTAGAGTCATTGCATGTGTGTTCTTTACACAAACCACACATGGATCAACCACTAGAGTCATTGCATGTGTGTTCTTTTCACAAACCACACATGGATCAACCACTAGAGTCATTGCATGTGTGTTCTTTTCCACAAACCACACATGGATCCACCAGTGGTCATTGCATGTGTGTTCTTTCCACAAACCACACATGGATCAACCACTAGAGTCATTGCATGTGTGTTCTTTCCACAAACCACACATGGATCAACCACTAGAGTCATTGCATGTTTGTTCTTATACTAAAACCACAAACCAGCACTAGAGTCATTGCATGTGTGTTCTTTCCACAAACCACATGTGGACCCATTACAGTCATTGCATGTGTGTTCTTTCCACAAACCACACATGGATCAACCACTAGTCATTGCATGTGTGTTCTTTCCACAAACCACACATGGATCAACCACTATCGTCATTGCATGTGTGTTCTTATACTAAAACCACAAACCAACACTAGAGTCATTGCATGTGTGTTCTTTCCACAAACCACACATGGATCAACCACTAGAGTCATTGCATGTTTGTTCTTTCCACAAACCACACATGGATCAACCACTAGAGTCATTGCATGTGTGTTCTTTTACACAAACCACATGGATCCACCAATGGTCATTGCATGTGTGTTCTTTCCACAAACCACACATGGATCAACCACTAGAGTCATTGCATGTGTGTTCTTTCCACAAACCACATATGGATCAACCACTAGAGTCATTGCATGTGTGTTCTTATACTAAAACCAATACTAGAGTCATAGCATGTGTGTTCTATTCACAAACCACACATGGATCAACCACTAGAGTCATTGCATGTGTGTTATTTCCACAACCAAACATGGATCAACCACTAGAGTCATTGCATGTGTGTACTTTCCACAAGCCACACATGGATCCACCAGTGGTCATTGCATGTGTTCTTTCCACAAACCACAAATGGATCCACCAGAGTCATTGCATGTGTGTTCTTTCCACAAACCACATATGGATCAACCACTAGAGTCATTGCATGTGTGTTCTTTTCCACAAACCACAAACCATCACTAGAGTCATTGCATGTGTGTTCTTTCCAGAAACCACACATGGACCCATTAGTGGTCATTGCATGTGTGTTCTTTCCACAAACCACATGGATCAACCACTAGAGTCATTGCATGTGTGTTCTTTCCACAAACCACACATGGATCAACCACTAGAGTCATTGCATGTGTGTTCTTATACTAAAACCAGCACTAGTCATTGCATGTGTTCTTTTCACAAACCACACATGGATCAACCACTAGAGTCATTGCATGTGTGTTATTTCCACAACCAAACATGGATCAACCACTAGAGTCATTGCATGTGTGTTCTTTTCCACAAACCACACCTGGATCCACCAGTGGTCATTGCATGTGTGTTCTTTCAACAAACCACACATGGATCAATCACTAGAGTCATTGCATGTGTTCTTTCCACAAACCACACATGGATCAACCACTAGAGTCATTGCATGTGTGTTCTTCCACAAACCACATGGATCAAACACTAGAGTCATTGCAGGTGTGTTCTTATACACAAACCACACATACTAGAGTCATTGCATGTGTGTTCTTTTCACAAACCACACATGGATCAACCACTAGAGTCATTGCATGTGTGTTATTTCCACAAACAAACATGGATCAACCACTAGAGTCATTGCATGTGTGTTCTTATACTAAAACCAACATGGATCAAGAGGTCATTGCATGTGTGTTCTTTCCACAAACCACACATGGATCAACCACTCGAGTCATTGCATGTGTGTTATTTCCACAACCACACATGGATCAACCACTAGATTCATTGCATGTGTGTTATTACAGAAATACAAACATGGATCCACTAGTGGTCATTGCATGCGTGTTCTTTCCACAACCCACATATGGATCAACCACTAGAGTCATTGCATGTGTGTTCTTTGACCAAACCACACATGGATCAACCACTAGAGTCATTGCATGTGTGTTCTTTCATTGCATGTGTGTTCTTTTCCACAAACCACACATGGATCCACCAGTGGTCATTGCATGTGTGTTCTTTCCACAAACCACACATGGATCAACCACTAGAGTCATTGCATGTGTGTTCTTTCCACAAACCACACATGGATCAACCACTAGAGTCATTGCATGTTTGTTCTTATACTAAAACCAGCACTAGAGTCATTGCATGTGTGTTCTTTTCCACAAACCACACATGGATCCACCAGTGGTCATTGCATGTGTGTTCTTTCCACAAACCACATATGGATCAACCACTAGTCATTGCATGTGTGTTCTTTCCACAAACCACACATGGATCGACCACTAGAGTCATTGCATGTTTGTTCTTATACTAAAACCACAAACAGCACTAGAGTCATTGCATGTGTGTTCTTTTCCATAAACCACACATGGATCCACCACTAGAGTCATTGCATGTGTGTTCTTTTCCACAAACAACTTATGGATCAACCAGTGGTCATTGCATGTGTGTTCTTTCCACAAACCACATGTGGACCCATTACAGTCATTGCATGTGTGTTCTTTCCACAAACCACACATGGATCAACCACTAGAGTCATTGCATATGTGTTATTTCCACAAACCACACATGGATCAACCACTAGAGTCATTGCATGTGTGTTCTTATACTAAAACCAGCACTAGAGTCATTGCATGTGTGTTCTTTTCACAAACCACACATGGATCAACCACTAGAGTCATTGCATGTGTGTTATTTCCACAAACAAACATGGATCAACCACTAGAGTCATTGCATGTGTGTTCTTATCCACAAACCACACATGGATCCACCAGTGGTCATTGCATGTGTGTTCTCTCCACAAACCACACATGGATCAACCACTAGAGTCATTGCATGTTTTTTCTTATACTAAAACCACAAACCAGCACTAGAGTCATTGGATGTGTGTTCTTTTCCACAAACCACACATGGATCCACCACTAGAGTCATTGCATGTGTGTTCTTTACACAAACCACATATGGATCAGCAGAGTCATTGCATGTGTGTTCTTTCCACAAACCACACATGTGGACCCACCAGTGGTCATTGCATGTGTGTTATTTCCACAAACCACACATGGATCAACCACTAGAGTCATTGCATGTGTGTTATTTCCACAAACCACACATGGATCAACCACTAGAGTCATTGCATGTGTGTTCTTATACTAAAACCAGCACTAGAGTCATTGCATGTGTGTTCTTTTCACAAACCACACATGGATCAACCACTAGAGTCATTGCATGTGTGTTATTTCCACAACCAAACATGGATCAACCACTAGAGTCATTGCATGTGTGTTCTTTCCACAAACCACACATGGATCCACCAGTGGTCATTGCATGTGTGTTCTTTCCACAAACCACATATGGATCAACCACTAGAGTCATTGCATGTGTGTTCTTTCCACAAACCACACATGGATCAACCACTAGAGTCATTGCATGTTTGTTCTTATACTAAAACCACAAACCAGCACTAGAGTCATTGCATGTGTGTTCTTTTCCACAAACCACACATGGATCCACCAGTGGTCATTGCATGTGTGTTATTTCCACAAACCACACATGGATCAACCACTAGAGTCATTGCATGTGTGTTCTTTCCACAAACCACATATGGATCAACCACTAGAGTCATTGCATGTGTGTTCTTATACTAAAACCAACACTAGAGTCATTGCATGTGTGTTCTTTTCACAAACCACACATGGATCAACCACTAGAGTCATTGCATGTGTGTTATTTCCACAAACAAACATGGATCAACCACTAGAGTCATTGCATGTGTGTTCTTTTCCACAAAGCACACATGGATCCACCAGTGGTCATTGCATGTGTGTTCTTTCCACAAACCACACATGGATCAACCACTAGAGTCATTGCATATGTGTTATTTCCACAAACCACACATGGATCAACCACTAGAGTCATTGCATGTGTGTTCTTATACTAAAACCAACACTAGAGTCATTGCATGTGTGTTCTTTTCACAAACCACACATGGATCAACCACTAGAGTCATTGCATGTGTTATGTTCCCACAAACAAACATGGATCAAACACTAGAGTTATTGCATGTGTGTTCTTTTCCACAAAGCACATGGATCCACCAGTGGTCATTGCATGTGTGTTCTTTCCACAAACCACACATGGATCAACCACTAGAGTCATTGCATGTGTTCTTTCCACAAACCACACATGGATCAACCACTAGAGTCATTGCATGTTTGTTCTTATACTAAAACCACAAACCAGCAGTAGAGTCATTGCATGTGTGTTCTTTTCCACAAACCACACATGGATCCACCAGTGGTCATTGCATGTGTGTTCTTTCCACAAACCACATATGGATCAACCACTAGTCATTGCATGTGTGTTCTTTCCACAAACCACACATGGATCGACCACTAGAGTCATTGCATGTTTGTTCTTATACTAAAACCACAAACAGCACTAGAGTCATTGCATGTGTGTTCTTTTCCATAAACCACACATGGATCCACCACTAGAGTCATTGCATGTGTGTTGTTTCCACAAACCACATATGGATCAACCAGAGTCATTGCATGTGTTATCATTTCCCAAAAACACACATGGATCCACCAGTGGTCATTGCATGTGTGTTATTTCCACAAACCACACATGGATCAACCACTAGAGTCATTGCATGTGTGTTCTTTCCACAAACCACATATTGATCAACCACTAGAGTCATTGCATGTGTGTTCTTATACTAAAACCAGCACTAGAATCATTGCATGTGTGTTCTTTTCACAGACCACACATGGATCAACCACTAGAGTCATTGCATGTGTGTTATTTCCACAACCAAACATGGATCAACCACTAGAGTCATTGCATGTGTGTTCTTTTCCACAAACCACACATGGATCCACCAGTGGTCATTGCATGCGTGTTCTGTCCACAAACCACATATGGATCAACCAGAGTCATTGCATGTGTGTTCTTTCCACAAACCACACATGGATCAACCACTAGAGTCATTGCATGTTTGTTCTTATACTAAAACCACAAACCAGCACTAGAGTGATTGCATGTGTGTTCTTTTCCACAAACCACACATGGATCCACTAGTGGTCATTGCATGTGTGTTATTTCCACAAATCACACATGGATCAACCACTAGAGTCATTGCATGTGTGTTCTTTCAACAAACCACATATGGATCAACCACTAGAGTCATTGCATGTGTGTTCTTATACTAAAACCAATACTAGAGTCATTGCATGTGTGTTCTTTTCACAAACCACACATGGATCAACCATTAGAGTCATTGCATGTGTGTTATTTCCACATACAAACATGGATCAACCACTAGAGTCATTGCATGTGTGTTCTTTTCCCCAAGCCACACATGGACCCACAAGTGGTCATTGCATGTGTGTTATATTCCACAAACCACACATGGATCCACCAGTGGTCATTGCATGTGTGTTCTTTCCACAAACCACATATTGATCAACCACTAGAGTCATTGCATGTGTGTTCTTTTCCACAAACAACTTATGGATCAACCAGTGGTCATTGCATGTGTGTTCTTTCCACAAACCACATGTGGACCCATTACAGTCATTGCATGTGTGTTCTTTCCACAAACCACACATGGATCAACCACTAGAGTCATTGCATATTTGTTATTTCCACAAAGCACACATGGATCAACCACTAGAGTCATTGCATGTGTGTTCTTATACTAAAACCAGCACTAGAGTCATTGCATGTGTGTTCTTTTCACAGACCACACATGGATCAACCACTAGAGTCATTGCATGTGTGTTATTTCCACAACCAAACATGGATCAACCACTAGAGTCATTGCATGTGTGTTCTTTTCCACAAACCACACATGGATCCACCAGTGGTCATTGCATGTGTGTTCTATCCACAAACCACACATGGATCCACCAGTGGTCATTGCATGTCTGTTATTTCCACAAACCACACATGGATCAACCACTAGAGTCATTGCATGTGTGTTCTTTCCACAAACCACATATGGATCAACCACTAGAGTCATTGCATGTGTGTTCTTATACTAAAACCAACACTAGAGTCATTGCATGTGTGTTCTTTTCACAAACCACACATGGATCAACCACTAGAGTCATTGCATCTGTGTTATTTCCACAAACAAACATGGATCAACCACTAGAGTCATTGCATGTGTGTTCTTTTCCACAAAGCACACATGGATCCACCAGTGGTCATTGCATGTGTGTTCTTTCCACAAACCACACATGGATCAACCACTAGAGTCATTGCATATGTGTTATTTCCACAAACCACACATGGATCAACTACTAGAGTCATTGCATGTGTGTTCTTATACTAAAACCAACACTAGAGTCATTGCATGTGTGTTCTTTTCACAAACCACACATGGATCAACCACTAGAGTCATTGCATGTGTGTTATTTCCACAAACAAACATGGATCAACCACTAGAGTCATTGCATGTGTGTTCTTTTCCACAAAGCACACATGGATCCACCAGTGGTCATTGCATGTGTGTTCTTTCCACAAACCACACATGGATCAACCACTAGAGTCATTGCATGTGTGTTCTTTCCACAAACCACACATGGATCAACCACTAGAGTCATTGCATGTTTGTTCTTATACTAAAACCACAAACCAGCAGTAGAGTCATTGCATGTGTGTTCTTTTCCACAAACCACACATGGATCCACCAGTGGTCATTGCCTGTGTGTTCTTTCCACAAACCACATATGGATCAACCACTAGTCATTGCATGTGTGTTCTTTCCACAAACCACACATGGATCGACCACTAGAGTCATTGCATGTTTGTTCTTATACTAAAACCACAAACAGCACTAGAGTCATTGCATGTGTGTTCTTTTCCATAAACCACACATGGATCCACCACTAGAGTCATTGCATGTGTGTTGTTTCCACAAACCACATATGGATCAACCAGAGTCATTGCATGTGTGTTCTTTTCCCCAAACCACACATGGATCCACCAGTGGTCATTGCATGTGTGTTATTTCCACAAACCACACATGGATCAACCACTAGAGTCATTGCATGTGTGTTCTTTCCACAAACCACATATTGATCAACCACTAGAGTCATTGCATGTGTGTTCTTATACTAAAACCAGCACTAGAATCATTGCATGTGTGTTCTTTTCACAGACCACACATGGATCAACCACTAGAGTCATTGCATGTGTGTTATTTCCACAACCAAACATGGATCAACCACTAGAGTCATTGCATGTGTGTTCTTTTCCACAAACCACACATGGATCCACCAGTGGTCATTGCATGCGTGTTCTGTCCACAAACCACATATGGATCAACCAGAGTCATTGCATGTGTGTTCTTTCCACAAACCACACATGGATCAACCACTAGAGTCATTGCATGTTTGTTCTTATACTAAAACCACAAACCAGCACTAGAGTGATTGCATGTGTGTTCTTTTCCACAAACCACACATGGATCCACTAGTGGTCATTGCATGTGTGTTATTTCCACAAATCACACATGGATCAACCACTAGAGTCATTGCATGTGTGTTCTTTCAACAAACCACATATGGATCAACCACTAGAGTCATTGCATGTGTGTTCTTATACTAAAACCAATACTAGAGTCATTGCATGTGTGTTCTTTTCACAAACCACACATGGATCAACCATTAGAGTCATTGCATGTGTGTTATTTCCACATACAAACATGGATCAACCACTAGAGTCATTGCATGTGTGTTCTTTTCCCCAAGCCACACATGGACCCACAAGTGGTCATTGCATGTGTGTTCTTTTCCACAAACCACACATGGATCCACCAGTGGTCATTGCATGTGTGTTCTTTCCACAAACCACATATTGATCAACCACTAGAGTCATTGCATGTGTGTTCTTTTCCACAAACAACTTATGGATCAACCAGTGGTCATTGCATGTGTGTTCTTTCCACAAACCACATGTGGACCCATTACAGTCATTGCATGTGTGTTCTTTCCACAAACCACACATGGATCAACCACTAGAGTCATTGCATATTTGTTATTTCCACAAAGCACACATGGATCAACCACTAGAGTCATTGCATGTGTGTTCTTATACTAAAACCAGCACTAGAGTCATTGCATGTGTGTTCTTTTCACAGACCACACATGGATCAACCACTAGAGTCATTGCATGTGTGTTATTTCCACAACCAAACATGGATCAACCACTAGAGTCATTGCATGTGTGTTCTTTTCCACAAACCACACATGGATCCACCAGTGGTCATTGCATGTGTGTTCTCTCCACAAACCACACATGGATCAACCACTAGAGTCATTGCATGTGTGTTCTTTCCACAAACCACACATGGATCAACCACTAGAGTCATTGCATGTTTGTTCTTATACTAAAACCACAAACCAGCACTAGAGTGATTGCATGTGTGTTCTTTTCCACAAACCACACATGGATCCACTAGTGGTCATTGCATGTGTGTTATTTCCACAAACCACACATGGATCAACCACTAGAGTCATTGCATGTGTGTTCTTTCAACAAACCACATATGGATCAACCACTAGAGTCATTGCATGTGTGTTCTTATACTAAAACCAATACTAGAGTCATTGCATGTGTGTTCTTTTCACAAACCACACATGGATCAACCACTAGAGTCATTGCATGTGTGTTATTTCCACAACCAAACATGGATCAACCACTAGAGTCATTGCATGTGTGTTCTTTTCCCCAAGCCACACATGGATCCACCAGTGGTCATTGCATGTGTGTTCTTTTCCACAAACCACACATGGATCCACCAGTGGTCATTGCATGTGTGTTCTTTCCACAAACCACATATTGATCAACCACTAGAGTCATTGCATGTGTGTTCTTTTCCACAAACAACTTATGGATCAACCAGTGGTCATTGCATGTGTGTTCTTTCCACAAACCACATGTGGACCCATTACAGTCATTGCATGTGTGTTCTTTCCACAAACCACACATGGATCAACCACTAGAGTCATTGCATATGTGTTATTTCCACAAACCACACATGGATCAACCACTAGAGTCATTGCATGTGTGTTCTTATACTAAAACCAGCACTAGAGTCATTGCATGTGTGTTCTTTTCACAGACCACACATGGATCAACCACTAGAGTCATTGCATGTGTGTTATTTCCACAACCAAACATGGATCAACCACTAGAGTCATTGCATGTGTGTTCTTTTCCACAAACCACACATGGATCCACCAGTGGTCATTGCATGTGTGTTCTCTCCACAAACCACACATGGATCAACCACTAGAGTCATTGCATGTGTGTGATTTCCACAAACCACACATGGATCAACAACTAGAGTCATTGCATGTGTGTTCTTTCAACAAACCACATATGGATCAACCACTAGAGTCATTGCATATGTGTTCTTATACTAAAACCAATACTAGAGTCATTGCATGTGTGTTCTTTTCACAAACCACACATGGATCAACCACTAGAGTCATTGCATGTGTGTTATTTCCACAAACAAACATGGATCAACCACTAGAGTCATTGCATGTGTGTTCTTTTCCACAAAGCACACATGGATCCACCAGTGGTCATTGCATGTGTGTTCTTTCCACAAACCACACATGGATCAACCACTAGAGTCATTGCATATGTGTTATTTCCACAAACCACACATGGATCAACTACTAGAGTCATTGCATGTGTGTTATTATACTAAAACCAACACTAGAGTCATTGCATGTGTGTTCTTTTCACAAACCACACATGGATCAACCACTAGAGTCATTGCATGTGTGTTATTTCCACAAACAAACATGGATCAACCACTAGAGTCATTGCATGTGTGTTCTTTTCCACAAAGCACACATGGATCCACCAGTGGTCATTGCATGTGTGTTCTTTCCGCAAACCACACATGGATCAACCACTAGAGTCATTGCATGTGTGTTCTTTCCACAAACCACACATGGATCAACCACTAGAGTCATTGCATGTTTGTTCTTATACTAAAACCACAAACCAGCAGTAGAGTCATTGCATGTGTGTTCTTTTCCACAAACCACACATGGATCCACCAGTGGTCATTGCATGTGTGTTCTTTCCACAAACCACATATGGATCAACTACTAGTCATTGCATGTGTGTTCTTTCCACAAACCACACATGGATCGACCACTAGAGTCATTGCATGTTTGTTCTTATACTAAAACCACAAACAGCACTAGAGTCATTGCATGTGTGTTCTTTTCCATAAACTACACATGGATCCACCACTAGAGTCATTGCATGTGTGTTGTTTCCACAAACCACATATGGATCAACCAGAGTCATTGCATGTGTGTTCTTTTCCCCAAACCACACATGGATCCACCAGTGGTCATTGCGTGTGTGTTATTTCCACAAACCACACATGGATCAACCACTAGAGTCATTGCATGTGTGTTTTTTCCAGAAACCACATATTGATCAACCACTAGAGTCATTGCATGTGTGTTCTTATACTAAAACCAGCACTAGAATCATTGCATGTGTGTTCTTTTCACAGACCACACATGGATCAACCACTAGAGTCATTGCATGTGTGTTATTTCCACAACCAAACATGGATCAACCACTAGAGTCATTGCATGTGTGTTCTTTTCCACAAACCACACATGGATCCACCAGTGGTCATTGCATGCGTGTTCTGTCCACAAACCACATATGGATCAACCAGAGTCATTGCATGTGTGTTCTTTCCACAAACCACACATGGACCAACCACTAGAGTCATTGCATGTTTGTTCTTATACTAAAACCACAAACCAGCACTAGAGTGATTGCATGTGTGTTCTTTTCCACAAACCACACATGGATCCACTAGTGGTCATTGCATGTGTATTATTTCCACAAATCACACATGGATCAACCACTAGAGTCATTGCATGTGTGTTCTTTCAACAAACCACATATGGATCAACCACTAGAGTCATTGCATGTGTGTTCTTATACTAAAACCAATACTAGAGTCATTGCATGTGTGTTCTTTTCACAAACCACACATGGATCAACCACTAGAGTCATTGCATGTGTGTTATTTCCACATACAAACATGGATCAACCACTAGAGTCATTGCATGTGTGTTCTTTTCCACAAAGCACACATGGATCCACCAGTGGTCATTGCATGTGTGTTCTTTCCACAAACCACACATGGATCAACCACTAGAGTCATTGCATTTGTGTTATTTCCACAAACCACACATGGATCAACCACTAGAGTCATTGCATGTGTGTTCTTATACTAAAACCAACACTAGAGTCATTGCATGTGTGTTCTTTTCACAAACCACACATGGATCAACCACTAGAGTCATTGCATGTGTGTTATTTCCACAAACAAACATGGATCAACCACTAGAGTCATTGCATGTGTGTTATTTCCACAAACCACACATGGATCCACCAGTGGTCATTGCATGTGTGTTCTTTCCACAAACCACACATGGATCAACCACTAGAGTCATTGCATGTGTGTTCTTTCCACAAACCACACATGGATCAACCACTAGAGTCATTGCATGTGTGTTCTTATACTAAAACCACAAACCAGCACTAGAGTCATTGCATGTGTGTTCTTTTCCACAAACCACACATGGATCCACCAGTGGTCATTGCATGTGTGTTCTTTCCACAAACCACACATGGATCAACCACTAGAGTCATTGCATGTGTGTTCTTTCCACAAACCACACATGGATCAACCACTAGAGTCATTGCATGTTTGTTCTTATACTAAAACCACAAACAAGCACTAGAGTCATTGCATGTGTGTTCTTTCCACAAACCACACATGGATCCACCAGTTGTCATTGCAAGTGTGTTATTTCCACAAACCACACATGGATCAACCAGAGTCATTGCATGTGTGTTCTTTCCACAAACCACACATGGATCCACTAGTGGTCATTGCATGTGTGTTATTTCCACAAACCACACATGGATCAACCACTAGAGTCATTGCATGTGTGTTCTTTCAACAAACCACATATGGATCAACCACTAGAGTCATTGCATGTGTGTTCTTATACTAAAACCAATACTAGAGTCATTGCATGTGTGTTCTTTTCACAAACCACACATGGATCAACCACTAGAGTCATTGCATGTGTGTTATTTCCACATACAAACATGGATCAACCACTAGAGTCATTGCATGTGTGTTCTTTTCGCAAACCACACATGGATCCACCAGTGGTCATTGCATGTGTGTTATTTCCACAAACCACACATGGATCAACCACTAGAGTCATTGCATATGTGTTATGTCCACAAACCACACATGGATCAACCACTAGAGTCATTGCATGTATGTTATTATACTAAAACCAACACTAGAGTCATTGAATGTGTGTTCTTTTCACAAACCACACATGGATCAACCACTAGAGTCATTGCATGTGTGTTATTTCCACAAACAAACATGGATCAACCACTAGAGTCATTGCATGTGTGTTCTTTTCCACAAACCACACATGGATCCACCAGTGGTCATTGCATGTGTGTTCTTTCCACAAACCACACATGGATCAACCACTAGAGTCATTGCATGTGTGTTCTTTCCACAAACCACACATGGATCAACCACTAGAGTCATTGCATGTTTGTTCTTATACAAAACCACAAACCAGCTAGAGTCATTACATGTGTGTTCTTTCCACAAACCACACATGGATCCACCAGTGGTCATCGCATGTGTTCTTTCCACAAACCACACATGGATCAACCACTAGAGTCATTGCATGTGTGTTCTTTCCACAAACCACACATGGATACACCACTAGAGTCATTGCATGTTTGTTCTTATACTAAAACCACAAACCAGCACTAGAGTCATTGCATGTGTGTTCTTTTCCATAAACCACACATGGATCCACCACTAGAGTCATTGCATGTGTGTTCTTTCCACAAACCACATATGGATCAACCAGAGTCATTGCATGTGTGTTCTTTTCCACAAACCACACATGGATCCACCAGTGTCATTGCATGTGTGTTATTTCCACAAACCACACATGGATCAACCACTAGAGTCATTGCATGTGTGTTCTTTCCACAAACCACATATTGATCAACCACTAGAGTCATTGCATGTGTGTTCTTATACTAAAACCAGCACTAGAGTCATTGCATGTGTGTTCTTTTCCACAAACCACACATGGATCAACCACTAGAGTCATTGCATGTGTGTTATTTCCACAACCAAACATGGATCAACCACTAGAGTCATTGCATGTGTGTTCTTTCCACAAACCACATATGGATCAACCAGAGTCATTGCATGTGTGTTCCTTCCACAAACCACATATGGATCAACCAGAGTCATTGCATGTGTGTTCTTTCCACAAACCACACATGGATCAACCACTAGAGTCATTGCATGTTTGTTCTTATACTAAAACCACAAACCAGCACTAGAGTGATTGCATGTGTTCTTTTCCACAAACCACACATGGATCCACTAGTGGTCATTGCATGTGTGTTATTTCCACAAACCACACATGGATCAACCACTAGAGTCATTGCATGTGTGTTCTTTCAACAAACCACATATGGATCAACCACTAGAGTCATTGCATGTGTGTTCTTATACTAAAACCAATACTAGAGTCATTGCATGTGTGTTCTTTTCACAAACCACACATGGATCAACCACTAGAGTCATTGCATGTGTGTTATTTCCACATACAAACATGGATCAACCACTAGAGTCATTGCATGTGTATTCTTTCCCCAAGCCACACATGGATCCACCAGTGGTCATTGCATGTGTGTTCTTTTCCACAAACCACACATGGATCCACCAGTGGTCATTGCATGTGTGTTCTTTCCACAAACCACATATTGATCAACCACTAGAGTCATTGCATGTGTGTTCTTTTCCACAAACAACTTATGGATCAACCAGTGGTCATTGCATGTGTGTTCTTTCCACAAACCACATGTGGACCCATTACAGTCATTGCATGTGTGTTCTTTCCACAAACCACACATGGATCAACCACTAGAGTCATTGCATGTGTGTTATTTCCACAAACCACACATGGATCAACCACTAGAGTCATTGCATGTGTGTTCTTATACTAAAACCAGCACTAGAGTCATTGCATGTGTGTTCTTTTCACAAACCACACATGGATCAACCACTAGAGTCATTGCATGTGTGTTATTTCCACAACCAAACATGGATCAACCACTAGAGTCATTGCATGTGTGTTCTTTCCACAAACCACACATGGATCCACCAGTGGTCATTGCATGTGTGTTCTTTCCACAAACCACACATGGATCAACCACTAGAGTCATTGCATGTGTGTTCTTTCCACAAACCACACATGGATCAACCACTAGAGTCATTGCATGTTTGTTCTTATACTAAAACCACAAACCAGCACTAGAGTCATTGCATGTGTGTTCTTTTCCACAAACCACACATGGATCCACTAGTGGTCATTGCATGTGTGTTATTTCCACAAACCACACATGGATCAACCACTAGAGTCATTGCATGTGTGTTCTTTCCACAAACCACACATGGATCAACCACTAGAGTCATTGCATGTGTGTTCTTATACTAAAACCAATACTAGAGTCATTGCATGTGTGTTCTTTTCACAAACCACACATGGATCAACCACTAGAGTCATTGCATGTGTGTTATTTCCACAAACAAACATGGATCAACCACTAGAGTCATTGCATGTGTGTTCTTTTCCACAAACCACACATGGATCCACCACTAGAGTCATTGCATGTGTGTTCTTTCCACAAACCACACATGGATCCACCAGTGGTCATTGCATGTGTGTTCTTTCCACAAACCACACATGGATCAACCACTAGAGTCATTGCATGTGTGTTCTTTCCACAAACCACACATGGATCAACCACTAGAGTCATTGCATTGCATGTGTGTTCTTTCCACAAACCACACATGGATCCACCAGTGGTCATTGCATGTGTGTTCTTTCCACAAACCACACATGGATCAACCACTAGAGTCATTGCATGTGTGTTCTTTCCACAAACCACACATGGATCAACCACTAGAGTCATTGCATGTGTGTTCTTTCCACAAACAACCATGGATCAACCACTAGAGTCATTGCATGTGTGTTCTTTCCACAAACCACACATGGATCCACCAGTGGTCATTGCATGTGTGTTATTTCCACAAACCACATGGATCAACCACTAGAGTCATTGCATGTGTGTTCTTTCCACAAACCACATATGGATCAACCACTAGAGTCATTGCATGTGTGTTCTTATACTAAAACCAACACTAGAGTCATTGCATGTGTGTTCTTTTCACAAACCACACATGGATCAACCACTAGAGTCATTGCATGTGTGTTATTTCCACAAACAAACATGGATCAACCACTAGAGTCATTGCATGTGTGTTCTTTCCACAAACCACACATGGATCCACCAGTGGTCATTGCATGTGTGTTCTTTCCACAAACCACACATGGATCAACCACTAGAGTCATTGCATGTGTTCTTTCCACAAACCACACATGGATCAACCACTAGAGTCATTGCATGTTTGTTCTTATACTAAAACCACAAACCAGCACTAGAGTCATTGCATGTGTGTTCTTTTCCACAAACCACACATGGATCCACCACTGGTCATTGCATGTGTGTTCTTTCCACAAACCACATATGGATCAACCACTAGTCATTGCATGTGTGTTCTTTCCACAAACCACCCATGGATCAACCACTAGAGTCATTGCATGTGTGTTATTATACTAAAACCACAAACCAGCACTAGAGTCATTGCATGTGTGTTCTTTTCCACAAACCACACATGGATCCACCACTAGAGTCATTCATGTGTGTTCTTTCTACAAACCACATATGGATCAACCAGAGTCATTGCATGTGTGTTCTTTCCACAAACCACACATGGATCCACCAATGGTCATTGCATGTGTGTTATTTCCACAAACCACACATGGATCAACCACTAGAGTCATTGCATGTGTGTTCTTTCCACAAACCACATATGGATCAACCACTAGAGTCATTGCATGTGTGTTCTTATACTAAAACCAACACTAGAGTCATTGCATGTGTGTTCTTTTCACAAACCACACATGGATCAACCACTAGAGTCATTGCATGTGTGTTCTTATACTAAAACCACAAACCAGCACTAGAGTCATTGCATGTGTGTTCTTTTCCACAAACCACACATGGATCCACCAGTGGTCATTGCATGTGTGTTCTTTCCACAAACCACATATGGATCAACCACTAGTCATTGCATGTGTGTTCTTTCCACAAACCACACATGGATCAACCACTAGAGTCATTGCATGTTTGTTCTTATACTAAAACCACAAACCAGCACTAGAGTCATTGCATGTGTGTTCTTTTCCACAAACCACACATGGATCCACCACTAGAGTCATTGCATGTGTTCTTTCCACAAACCACACATGGATCAACCACTAGAGTCATTGCATGTGTGTTCTTTCCACAAACCACACATGGATCCACCAGTGGTCATTGCATGTGTGTTATTTCCACAAACCACACATGGATCAACCACTAGAGTCATTGCATGTGTGTTCTTTCCACAAACCACATATGGATCAACCACTAGAGTCATTGCATGTGTGTTCTTTCCACAAACCACACATGGATCAACCACTAGAGTCATTGCATGTTTGTTCTTATACTAAAACCACAAACCAGCACTAGAGTCATTGCATGTGTGTTCTTTCCACAAACAACATATGGATCAACCACTAGTCATTGCATGTGTGTTCTTTCCACAAACCACACATGGATCAACCACTAGAGTCATTGCATGTGTGTTCTTTCCACAAACCACACATGGATCCACCAGTGGTCATTGCATGTGTGTTATTTCCACAAACCACACATGGATCAACCACTAGAGTCATTGCATGTGTGTTCTTTCCACAAACCACATATGGATCAACCACTAGAGTCATTGCATGTGTGTTCTTATACTAAAACCAACACTAGAGTCATTGCATGTGTGTTCTTTTCACAAACCACACATGGATCAACCACTAGAGTCATTGCATGTGTGTTATTTCCACAAACAAACATGGATCAACCACTAGAGTCATTGCATGTGTGTTCTTTTCACAAACCACACATGGATCCACCAGTGGTCATTGCATGTGTGTTCTTTCCACAAACCACACATGGATCAACCACTAGAGTCATTGCATGTGTGTTATTTCCACAAACCACACATGGATCAACCACTAGAGTCATTGCATGTGTGTTCTTATACTAAAACCAACACTAGAGTCATTGCATGTGTGTTCTTTTCACAAACCACACATGGATCAACCACTAGAGTCATTGCATGTGTGTTATTTCCACAAACAAACATGGATCAACCACTAGAGTCATTGCATGTGTGTTCTTTTCCACAAAGCACACATGGATCCACCAGTGGTCATTGCATGTGTGTTCTTTCCACAAACCACACATGGATCAACCACTAGAGTCATTGCATGTGTGTTCTTTCCACAAACCACACATGGATCAACCACTAGAGTCATTGCATGTTTGTTCTTATACTAAAACACAAACCAGCAGTAGAGTCATTGCATGTGTGTTCTTTTCCACAAACCACACATGGATCCACCAGTGGTCATTGCATGTGTGTTCTTTCCACAAACCACATATGGATCAACCACTAGTCATTGCATGTGTGTTCTTTCCACAAACCACACATGGATCAACCACTAGAGTCATTGCATGTTTGTTCTTATACTAAAACCACAAACAACACTAGAGTCATTGCATGTGTGTTCTTTTCCATAAACCACACATGGATCCACCACTAGAGTCATTGCATGTGTGTTGTTTCCACAAACCACATATGGATCAACCACAGTCATTGCATGTGTGTTCTTTTCCACAAAGCACACATGGATCCACCAGTGGTCATTGCATGTGTGTTATTTCCACAAACCACACATGGATCAACCACTAGAGTCATTGCATGTGTGTTCTTTCCACAAACCACATATTGATCAACCACTAGAGTCATTGCATGTGTGTTCTTATACTAAAACCAACACTAGAGTCATTGCATGTGTGTTCTTTTCACAAACCACACATGGATCAACCACTAGAGTCATTGCATGTGTGTTATTTCCAC
The DNA here is from genome assembly GCA_023614405.1 of Avena insularis. NCBI lineage: Eukaryota > Viridiplantae > Streptophyta > Magnoliopsida > Poales > Poaceae > Avena > Avena insularis. Next base: position 23,012,243 of record CM042692.1, read on the forward strand.
AACCAAACATGGATCAACCACTAGAGTCATTGCATGTGTGTTCTTATCCACAAACCACACATGGATCCACCAGTGGTCATTTCATGTGTGTTCTCTCCACAAACCACACATGGATCAACCACTAGAGTCATTGCATGTGTGTTCTTTCCACAAACCACACATGGATCAACCACTAGAGTCATTGCATGTTTGTTCTTATACTAAAACCACAAACCAGCACTAGAGTGATTGCATGTGTGTTCTTTTCCACAAACCACACATGGATCCACTAGTGGTCATTGCATCTGTGTTATGTCCACAAACCACACATGGATCAACCACTAGACTCATTGCATGTGTGTTCTTTCCACAAACCACATATGGATCAACCACTAGAGTATTTGCAGGTGTCTTCTTATACTAAAACCAATACTAGAGTCATTGCATGTGTGTTCTTTTCACAAACCACACATGGATCAACCACTAGAGTCATTGCATGTGTGTTATTTCCACATACAAACATGGATCAACCACTAGAGTCATTGCATGTGTGTTCTTTCCACAAACCACACATGGATCCACCAGTGGTCATTACATGTGTGTTCTTTTCCACAAACCACACATGGATCCACAAGTGGTAATTGCATGTGTGTTCTTTCCACAAACCACATATGCAAACACTAGACTCATTGCATGTGTGTTCTTTTCCACAAAAAACTTATGGATCAACCAGTGGTCATTGCATGTGTGTTCTTTCCACAAACCACATGTGGACCCATTACAGTCATTGCATGTGTGTTCTTTCCACAAACCACACATGGATCAACCACTAGAGTCATTGCATATGTGTTATTTCCACAAACCACACATGGATCAACCACTAGAGTCATTGCATGTGTGTTCTTATACTAAAACCAGCACTAGAGTCATTGCATGTGTGTTCTTTTCACAAACCACACATGGATCAACCACTAGAGTCATTGCATGTGTGTTCTTTCCACAACCAAACATGGATCAACCACTAGAGTCATTGCATGTGTGTTCTTTCCACAAACCACACATGGATCCACCAGTGGTCATTGCATGTGTGTTCTTTCCACAAACCACACATGGATCAACCACTAGAGTCATTGCATGTGTGTTCTTTCCACAAACCACACATGGATCAACCACTAGAGTCATTGCATGTTTGTTCTTATACTAAAACCACAAACCAGCACTAGAGTGATTGCATGTGTGTTCTTTTCCACAAACCACACATGGATCCACTAGTGGTCATTGCATGTGTGTTATTTCCACAAACCACACATGGATCAACCACTAGAGTCATTGCATGTGTGTTCTTTCAACAAACCACATATGGATCAACCACTAGAGTCATTGCATGTGTGTTCTTATACTAAAACCAATACTAGAGTCATTGCATGTGTGTTCTTTTCACAAACCACACATGGATCAACCACTAGAGTCATTGCATGTGTTATTTCCACAACCAAACATGGATCAACCACTAGAGTCATTGCATGTGTGTTCTTTTCCCCAAGCCACACATGGATCCACCAGTGGTCATTGCATGTGTGTTCTTTTCCACAAACCACACATGGATCCACCAGTGGTCATTGCATGTGTGTTCTTTCCACAAACCACATATGGATCAACCACTAGAGTCATTGCATGTGTGTTCTTTTCCACAAACAACTTATGGATCAACCAGTGGTCATTGCATGTGTGTTCTTTCCACAAACCACATGTGGACCCATTACAGTCATTGCATGTGTGTTCTTTCCACAAACCACACATGGATCAACCACTAGAGTCATTGCATATGTGTTATTTCCACAAACCACACATGGATCAACCACTAGAGTCATTGCATGTGTGTTCTTATACTAAAACCAGCACTAGAGTCATTGCATGTGTGTTCTTTCACAACCAAACATGGATCAACCACTAGAGTCATTGCATGTGTGTTATTTCCACAAACCACACATGGATCAACCACTAGAGTCATTGCATGTGTGTTCTTTCCACAAACCAAACATGGATCCACAGGTGGTCATTGCATGTGTGTTATTTCCACAAACCACACATGGATCAACCACTAGAGTCATTGCATATGTGTTATTTCCACAAACCACACATGGATCAACCACTAGAGTCATTGCATGTGTGTTCTTTCCACAAACCACATATGGATCAACCACTAGAGTCATTGCATGTGTGTTCTTATACTAAAACCAACACTAGAGTCATTGCATGTGTGTTCTTTTCACAAACCACACATGGATCAACCACTAGAGTCATTGCATGTGTGTTATTTCCACAAACAAACATGGATCAACCACTAGAGTCATTGCATGTGTGTTCTTTCCACAAACCACATATGGATCAACCACTAGTCATTGCATGTGTGTTCTTTCCACAAACCACACATGGATCAACCACTAGAGTCATTGCATATGTGTTATTTCCACAAACCACACATGGATCAACTACTAGAGTCATTGCATGTGTGTTCTTATACTAAAACCAACACTAGAGTCATTGCATGTGTGTTCTTTTCACAAACCACACATGGATCAACCACTAGAGTCATTGCATGTGTGTTATTTCCACAAACAAACATGGATCAACCACTAGAGTCATTGCATGTGTGTTCTTTTCCACAAAGCACACATGGATCCACCAGTGGTCATTGCATGTGTGTTCTTTCCACAAACCACACATGGATCAACCACTAGAGTCATTGCATGTGTGTTCTTTCCACAAACCACACATGGATCAACCACTAGAGTCATTGCATGTTTGTTCTTATACTAAAACCACAAACCAGCAGTAGAGTCATTGCATGTGTGTTCTTTTCCACAAACCACACATGGATCCACCAGTGGTCATTGCATGTGTGTTCTTTCCACAAACCACATATGGATCAACCACTAGTCATTGCATGTGTGTTCTTTCCACAAACCACACATGGATCGACCACTAGAGTCATTGCATGTTTGTTCTTATACTAAAACCACAAACAGCACTAGAGTCATTGCATGTGTGTTCTTTTCCATAAACCACACATGGATCCACCACTAGAGTCATTGCATGTGTGTTGTTTCCACAAACCACATATGGATCAACCAGAGTCATTGCATGTGTGTTCTTTTCCCCAAACCACACATGGATCCACCAGTGGTCATTGCATGTGTGTTATTTCCACAAACCACAAATTGATCAACCACTAGAGTCATTGCATGTGTGTTCTTTCCACAAACCACATATTGATCAACCACTAGAGTCATTGCATGTGTGTTCTTATACTAAAACCAACACTAGAGTCATTGCATGTGTGTTCTTTACACAGACCACACATGGATCAACCACTAGAGTCATTGCATGTGTGTTATTTCCACAACCAAACATGGATCAACCACTAGAGTCATTGCATGTGTGTTCTTTTCCACAAACCACACATGGATCCACCAGTGGTCATTGCATGCGTGTTCTGTCCACAAACCACATATGGATCAACCAGAGTCATTGCATGTGTGTTCTTTCCACAAACCACACATGGATCAACCACTAGAGTCATTGCATGTTTGTTCTTATACTAAAACCACAAACCAGCACTAGAGTGATTGCATGTGTGTTCTTTTCCACAAACCACACATGGATCCACTAGTGGTCATTGCATGTGTGTTATTTCCACAAACCACACATGGATCAACCACTAGAGTCATTGCATGTGTGTTCTTTCAACAAACCACATATGGATCAACCACTAGAGTCATTGCATGTGTGTTCTTATACTAAAACCAATACTAGAGTCATTGCATGTGTGTTCTTTTCACAAACCACACATGGATCAACCACTAGAGTCATTGCATGTGTGTTATTTCCACATACAAACATGGATCAACCACTAGAGTCATTGCATGTGTGTTCTTTTCCCCAAGCCACACATGGATCCACCAGTGGTCATTGCATGTGTGTTCTTTTCCACAAACCACACATGGATCCACCAGTGGTCATTGCATGTGTGTTCTTTCCACAAACCACATATGGATCAACCACTAGAGTCATTGCATGTGTGTTCTTTTCCACAAACAACTTATGGATCAACCAGTGGTCATTGCATGTGTGTTCTTTCCACAAACCACATGTGGACCCATTACAATCATTGCATGTGTGTTCTTTCCACAAACCACACATGGATCAACCACTAGAGTCATTGCATATGTGTTATTTCCACAAACCACACATGGATCAACCACTAGAGTCATTGCATGTGTGTTCTTATACTAAAACCAGCACTAGAGTCATTGCATGTGTGTTCTTTTCACAAACCACACATGGATCAACCACTAGAGTCATTGCATGTGTGTTATTTCCACAAACCACACATGGATCAACCACTAGAGTCATTGCATGTGTGTTCTTTCCACAAACCACACATGGATCAACCACTAGAGTCATTGCATGTGTCTTCTTTCCACAAACCACACATGGATCAACCACTAGAGTCATTGCATGTTTGTTCTTATACTAAAACCACAAACCAGCACTAGAGTCATTGCATGTGTGTTCTTTTCCACAAACCACACATGGATCCACTAGTGGTCATTGCATGTGTGTTCTTTCCACAAACCACATATGGATCAACCACTAGAGTCATTGCATGTGTGTTCTTTCCACAAACCACACATGGATCAACCACTAGAGTCATTGCATATTTTTTCTTATACTAAAACCACAAACCAACACTAGAGTCATTGGATGTGTGCTCTTTTCCACAAACCACACATGGATCCACCACTAGAGTCATTGCATGTGTGTTCTTTCCACAAACCACATATGGATCAACCAGAGTCATTGCATGTGTGTTCTTTCCACAAACCACACATGTGGACCCACCAATGGTCATTGCATGTGTGTTATTTCCACAACCCACACATGGATCAACCATTAGAGTCATTGCATGTGTGTTCTTTCCACAAACCACATATGGATCAACCACTAGAGTCATTGCATGTGTGTTCTTATACTAAAACCAACACTAGAGTCATTGCATGTGTGTTCTTTTCACAAACCACACATGGATCAACCACTAGAGTCATTGCATGTGTGTTATTTCCACAACCAAACATGGATCAACCACTAGAGTCATTGCATGTGTGTTCATTTCCACAAACCACACATGGATCCACCAGCGGGTCATTGCATGTGTGTTCTTTCCACAAACCTCACATGGATCAACCACTAGAGTCATTGCATGATTTTGTTATTATACTAAAACCACAAACCAGCACTAGAGTGATTGCATGTGTGTTCTTTCCAAAAACCACACATGGATCCACCAGTGGTCATTGCATGTGTGTTATTTCCACAAACCACACATGGATCAACCACTAGAGTCATTGCATGTGTGTTCTTTCCACAAACCACATATGGATCAACCACTAGAGTCATTGCATGTGTGTTCTTATACTAAAACCAACACTAGAGTCATTGCATGTGTGTTCTTTTCAGAAACCACACATGGATCAACCACTAGAGTCATTGCATGTGTGTTATTTCCACAAACAAACATGGATCAACCACTAGAGTCATTGCATGTGTGTTCTTTTCCACAAAGCACACATGGATCCACCAGTGGTCATTGCATGTGTGTTCTTTCCACAAACCACACATGGATCAACCACTAGAGTCATTGCATGTGTGTTCTTATACTAAAACCAACACTAGAGTCATTGCATGTGTGTTCTTTTCACAAACCACACATGGATCAACCACTAGAGTCATTGCATGTGTTATTTCCACAAACAAACATGGATCAACCACTAGAGTCATTGCATGTGTGTTATTTCCACAAACCACACATGGATCCACCAGTGGTCATTGCATGTGTGTTCTTTCCACAAACCACACATGGATCAACCACTAGAGTCATTGCATGTGTGTTCTTTCCACAAACCACACATGGATCAACCACTAGAGTCATTGCATGTTTGTTCTTATACTAAAACCACAAACCAGCACTAGAGTCATTGCATGTGTGTTCTTTTCCACAAACCACACATGGATCCACCAGTGGTCATTGCATGTGTGTTCTTTCCACAAACCACATATGGATCAACCACTAGAGTCATTGCATGTGTGTTCTTTCCACAAACCACACATGGATCGACCACTAGAGTCATTGCATGTTTGTTCTTATACTAAAACCACAAACAACACTACAGTCATTGCATGTGTGTTCTTTTCGATAAACCACACATGGATCAACCACTAGAGTCATTGCATGTGTGTTGTTTCCACAAACCACATATGGATCAACCAGAGTCATTGCATGTGTGTTCTTTTCCCCAAACCACACATGGATCCACCAGTGGTCATTGCATGTGTGTTATTTCCACAAACCACACATGGATCAACCACTAGAGTCATTGCATGTGTGTTCTTTCCACAAACCACATATTGATCAACCACTAGAGTCATTGCATGTGTGTTCTTATACTAAAACCAACACTAGAGTCATTGCATGTGTGTTCTTTTCACAAACCACACATGCATCAACCACTAGAGTCATTGCATGTGTGTTATTTCCACAACCAAACATGGATCAACCACTAGAGTCATTGCATGTGTGTTCTTTTCCACAAACCACACATGGATCCACCAGTGGTCATTGCATGTGTGTTCTGTCCACAAACCACATATGGATCAACCAGAGTCATTGCATGTGTGTTCTTTCCACAAACCACACATGGATCAACCACTAGAGTCATTGCATGTTTGTTCTTATACTAAAACCACAAACCAGCACTAGAGTGATTGCATGTGTGTTCTTTTCCACAAACCACACATGGATCCACTAGTGGTCATTGCATGTGTGTTATTTCCGCAAACCACACATGGATCAACCACTAGAGTCATTGCATGTGTGTTATTTCCACAACCAAACATGGATCAACCACTAGAGTCATTGCATGTGTGTTCATTTCCACAAACCACACATGGATCCACCAGCGGGTCATTGCATGTGTGTTCTTTCCACAAACCACATATGGATCAATCAGTGTCATTGCATGTGTGTTCTTTCCACAAACCACACATGGATCAACCACTAGAGTCATTGCATGTTTGTTATTATACTAAAACCACAAACCAGCACTTGAGTGATTGCATGTGTGTTCTTTTCCACAAACCACACATGGATCCACCAGTGGTTATTGCATGTGTGTTATTTCCACAAAACACACATGGATCAACCACTAGAGTCATCGCATGTGTGTTCTTTCCACAAACCACATATGGATCAACCACTAGAGTCATTGCATGTGTGTTCTTATACTAAAACCAACACTAGAGTCATTGCATGTGTGTTCTTTTCAGAAACCACACATGGATCAACCACTAGAGTCATTGCATCTGTGTTATTTCCACAAACAAACATGGATCAACCACTAGAGTCATTGCATGTGTGTTTTTTTCCACAAAGCACACATGGATCCACCAGTGGTCATTGCATGTGTGTTCTTTCCACAAACCACACATGGATCAACCACTAGAGTCATTGCATATGTGTTATTTCCACAAACCACACATGGATCAACTACTAGAGTCATTGCATGTGTGTTCTTATACTAAAACCAACACTAGAGTCATTGCATGTGTGTTCTTTTCACAAACCACACATGGATCAACCACTAGAGTCATTGCATCTGTGTTATTTCCACAAACAAACATGGATCAACCACTAGAGTCATTGCATGTTTGTTCTTATACTAAAACCACAAACCAGCACTAGAGTGATTGCATGTGTGTTCTTTTCCACAAACCACACATGGATCCACTAGTGGTCATTGCATGTGTGTTATTTCCACAAACCACACATGGATCAACCACTAGAGTCATTGCATGTGTGTTATTTCCACAACCAAACATGGATCAACCACTAGAGTCATTGCATGTGTTTTCATTTCCACAAACCACACATGGATCCACCAGTGGGTCATTGCATGTGTGTTCTTTCCACAAACCACATATGGGTCAATCAGTGTCATTGCATGTGTGTTCTTTCCACAAACCACACATGGATCAACCACTAGAGTCATTGCATGTTTGTTATTATACTAAAACCACAAACCAGCACTAGAGTGATTGCATGTGTGTTCTTTTCCACAAACCACACATGGATCCACCAGTGGTTATTGCATGTGTGTTATTTCCACAAAACACACATGGATCAACCACTAGAGTCATCGCATGTGTGTTCTTTCCACAAACCACATATGGATCAACCACTAGAGTCATTGCATGTGTGTTCTTATACTAAAACCAACACTAGAGTCATTGCATGTGTGTTCTTTTCACAAACCACACATGGATCAACCACTAGAGTCATTGCATGTGTGTTATTTCCACAAACAAACATGGATCAACCACTAGAGTCATTGCATGTGTTTTTTTTCCACAAAGCACACATGGATCCACCAGTGGTCATTGCATGTGTGTTCTTTCCACAAACCACACATGGATCAACCACTAGAGTCATTGCATATGTGTTATTTCCACAAACCACACATGGATCAACTACTAGAGTCATTGCATGTGTGTTCTTATACTAAAACCAACACTAGAGTCATTGCATGTGTGTTCTTTTCACAAACCACACATGGATCAACCACTAGAGTCATTGCATGTGTGTTCTTTCCACAAACAAACATGGATCAACCACTAGAGTCATTGCATGTGTGTTCTTTTCCACAAAGCACACATCGATCCACCAGTGGTCATTGCATGTGTGTTCTTTCCACAAACCACACATGGATCAACCACTAGAGTCATTGCATGTTTGTTCTTATACTAAAACCACAAACCAGCAGTAGAGTCATTGCATGTGTGTTCTTTTCCACAAACCACACATGGATCCACCAGTGGTCATTGCATGTGTGTTCTTTCCACAAACCACATATGGATCAACCACTAGTCATTGCATGTGTGTTCTTTCCACAAACCACACATGGATCCACCACTAGAGTCATTGCATGTGTGTTCTTTCCACAAACCACATATGGATCAACCACTAGAGTCATTGCATGTGTGTTCTTTCCACAAACCACACATGGATCCACCAGTGGTCATTGCATGTGTGTTATTTCCACACACCACACATGGATCAACCACTAGAGTCATTGCATGTGTGTTCTTTCCACAAACCACATATTGATCAACCACTAGAGTCATTGCATGTGTGTTCTTATACTAAAACCAACACTAGAGTCATTGCATGTGTGTTCTTTTCACAAACCACACATGGATCAACCACTAGAGTCATTGCATGTGTGTTATTTCCACAACCAAACATGGATCAACCACTAGAGTCATTGCATGTGTGTTCTTTTCCAAAAACCACACATGGACCCACCAGTGGTCATTGCATGTGTGTTCTGTCCACAAACCACATATGGATCAACCAGAGTCATTGCATGTGTGTTCTTTCCACAAACCACACATGGATCAACCACTAGAGTCATTGCATGTTTGTTCTTATACTAAAACCACAAACCAGCACTAGAGTGATTGCATGTGTGTTCTTTTCCACAAACCACACATGGATCCACTAGTGGTCATTGCATGTGTGTTATTTCCACAAACCACACATTGATCAACCACTAGAGTCATTGCATGTGTGTTCTTTCAACAAACCACATATGGATCAACCACTAGTGTCATTGCATATGTGTTCTTATAGTAAAACCAATACTAGAGTCATTGCATGTGTGTTCTTTTCACAAACCACACATGGATCAACCACTAGAGTCATTGCATATGTGTTATTTCCACATACAAACATGGATCAACCACTAGAGTCATTGCATGTGTGTTCTTTTCCCCAAGCCACACATGGATCCACCAGTGGTCATTGCATGTGTGTTCTTTTCCACAAACCACACATGGATCCACCAGTGGTCATTGCATGTGTGTTCTTTCCACAAACCACATATGGATCAACCACTAGAGTCATTGCATGTGTGTTCTTTTCCACAAACAACTTATGGATCAACCAGTGGTCATTGCATGTGTGTTCTTTCCACAAACCACATGTGGACCCATTACAGTCATTGCATGTGTGTTCTTTCCACAAACCACACATGGATCAACCACTAGAGTCATGGCATATGTGTTATTTCCACAAACCACACATGGATCAACCACTAGAGTCATTGCATGTGTGTTCTTATACTAAAACCAGCACTAGAGTCATTGCATGTGTGTTCTTTTCACAAACCACACATGGATCAACCACTAGAGTCATTGCATGTGTGTTATTTCCACAAACAAACATGGATCAACCACTAGAGTCATTGCATGTGTGTTCTTATCCACAAACCACACATGGATCCACCAGTGGTCATTGCATGTGTGTTCTCTCCACAAACCACACATGGATCAACCACTAGAGTCATTGCATATGTCTTCTTTCCACAAACCACACATGGATCAACCACTAGAGTCATTGCATGTTTTTTCTTATACTAAAACCACAAACCAGCACTAGAGTCATTGCATGTGTGTTCTTTTCCACAAACCACACATGGATCCACCAGTGGTCATTGCATGTGTGTTCTTTCCACAAACCACATATGGATCAACCACTAGTCATTGCATGTGTGTTCTTTCCACAAACCACACATGGATCAACCACTAGAGTCATTGCATATTTTTTCTTATACTAAAACCACAAACCAACACTAGAGTCATTGGATGTGTGCTCTTTTCCACAAACCACACATGGATCCACCACTAGAGTAATTGCATGTGTGTTCTTTCCACAAACCACATATGGATCAACCAGAGTCATTGCATGTGTGTTCTTTCCACAAACCACACATGTGGACCCACCAATGGTCATTGCATGTGTGTTATTTCCACAAACCACACATGGATCAACCACTAGAGTCATTGCATGTGTGTTCTTTCCACAAACCACATATGGATCAACCACTAGAGTCATTGCATGTGTGTTCTTATACTAAAACCAACACTAGAGTCATTGCATGTCTGTTCTTTTCACAAACCACACATGGATCAACCACTAGAGTCATTGCATGTTTGTTCTTATACTAAAACCACAAACCAGCACTAGAGTCATTGCATGTGTGTTATTTTCCACAAACCACACATGGATCCACCAGTGGTCATTGCATGTGTGTTCTTTCAACAACCCACATATGGATCAACCACTAGTCATTGCATGTGTGTTCTTTCCACAAACCTCACATGGATCAACCACTAGAGTCATTGCATGTTTGTTCTTATACTAAAACCACAAACCAGCACTAGAGTCATTGCATCTGTGTTATTTTCCACAAATCACACATGGATCCACCAGTGGTCATTGCATGTGTGTTCTTTCCACAACCCACATATGGATCAACCACTAGTCATTGCATGTGTGTTCTTTCCACAAACCACACATGGATCAACCACTAGAGTCATTGCATGTTTTTTCTTATACTAAAACCACAAACCAGCACTAGAGTCATTGGATGTGTGTTCTTTTCCACAAACCACACATGGATCCACCACTAGAGTCATTGCATGTGTGTTCTTTACACAAACCACATATGGATCAACCAGAGTCATTGCATGTGTGTTCTTTCCCCAAACCACAAATGTGGACCCACCAGTGGTCATTGCATGTGTGTTATTTCCACAAACTACACATGGATCAACCACTAGAGTGATTGCATGTGTGTTCTTTCCACAAACCACATATGTATCAACCACTAGAGTCATTGCATGTGTGTTCTTATACTAAAACCAACACTAGAGTCATTGCATGTGTGTTCTTTTCACAAACCACACATGGATCAACCACTAGAGTCATTGCATGTGTGTTATTTCCACAACCAAACATGGATCAACCACTAGAGTCATTGCATGTGTGTTCATTTCCGCAAACCACACATGGATCCACCAGTGGTCATTGCATCTGTGTTCTTTCCACAAACCACATATGGATCAACCAGAGTCATTGCATGTGTGTTCTTTCCACAAACCACACATGGATCAACCACTAGATTCATTGCATGTTTGTTCATATACTAAAACCACAAACCAACACTAGAGTGATTGCATGTGTGTTCTTTTCCACAAACCACATATGGATCCACTAGTGGTCATTGCATGTGTGTTATTTCCACAAACCACACATGGATCAACCACTAGAGTCATTGCATGTGTGTTCTTTCCACAAACCACATATGGATCAACCACTAGAGTCATTGCATGTGTGTTCTTGTACTAAAACCAACACTAGAGTCATTGCATGTGTGTTCTTTTCACAAACCACACATGGATCAACCACTAGAGTCATTGCATCTGTGTTCTTATACTAAAACCAATACTAGAGTCATTGCATGTGTGTTCTTTTCACAAACCACACATGGATCAACCACTAGAGTCATTGCATATGTGTTATTTCCACATACAAACATGGATCAACCACTAGAGTCATTGCATGTGTGTTCTTTTCCCCAAGCCACACATGGATCCACCAGTGGTCATTGCATGTGTGTTCTTTTCCACAAACCACACATGGATCCACCAGTGGTCATTGCATGTGTGATCTTTCCACAAACCACATATTTATCAACAACTCGAGTCATTGCATGTGTGTTCTTTCCACAAACCACATATGGATCAACCAGAGTCATTGCATGTGTGTTCTTTCCACAAACCACATGTGGACCCATTACAGTCATTGCATGTGTGTTCTTTCCACAAACCACACATGGATCAACCACTAGAGTCATTGCATATGTGTTATTTCCACAAACCACACATGGATCAACAACTAGAGTCATTGCATGTGTGTTCTTATACTAAAACCAGCACTAGAGTCATTGCATGTGTGTTCTTTTCACAAACCACACATGGATCAACCACTAGAGTCGTTGCATGTGTGTTATTTCCACAAACAAACATGGATCAACCACTAGAGTCATTGCATGTGTGTTCTTATCCACAAACCACACATGGATCCACCAGTGGTCATTACATGTCTGTTCTTTCCACAAACCACACATGGATCAACCACTAGAGTCATGGCATGTTTGTTCTTATACTAAAACCACAAACCAGCACTAGAGTCATTGCATGTGTGTTCTTTTCCACAAACCACACATGGATCCACCAGTGGTCATTGCATGTGTGTTCTTTCCACAAACCACATATGGATCAACCACTATTCATTGCATGTGTGTTCTTTCCACAAACCACACATGGATCAACCACTAGAGTCATTGCATATTTTTTCTTCTACTAAAACCACAAACCAACACTAGAGTCATTGGATGTGTGCTCTTTTCCACAAACCACACATGGATCCACCACTAGAGTCATTGTATGTGTGTTCTTTCCACAAATCACATATGGATCAACCAGAGTCATTGCATGTGTGTTCTTTCCACAAACCACACATGTGGACCCACCAATGGTCATTACATGTGTGTTATTTCCACAAACCACACATGGATCAACCATTAGAGTCATTGCATGTGTGTTCTTTCCACAAACCACATATAGATCAACCACTAGAGTCATTGCATGTGTGTTCTTATACTAAAACCAACACTAGAGTCATTGCATGTGTGTTCTTTTCACAAACCACAGATGGATCAACCACTAGAGTCATTGCATGTTTGTTCATATACTAAAACCACAAACCAGCACTAGAGTGATTGCATGTGTGTTCTTTTCCACAAACCACATATGGATCCACTAGTGGTCATTGCATGTGTGTTATTTCCACAAACCACACATGGATCAACCACTAGAGTCATTGCATGTGTGTTCTTTCCACAAACCACATATGGATCAACCACTAGAGTCATTGCATGTGTGTTCTTGTACTAAAACCAACACTAGAGTCATTGCATGTGTGTTCTTTTCACAAACCACACATGGATCAACCACTAGAGTCATTGCATCTGTGTTCTTATACTAAAACCAATACTAGAGTCATTGCATGTGTGTTCTTTTCACAAACCACACATGGATCAACCACTAGAGTCATTGCATATGTGTTATTTCCACATACAAACATGGATCAACCACTAGAGTCATTTCATGTGTGTTCTTTTCCCCAAGCCACACATGGATCCACCAGTGGTCATTGCATGTGTGTTCTTTTCCACAAACCACACATGGATCCACCAGTGGTCATTGCATGTGTGTTCTTTCCACAAACCACATATGGATCAACCACTAGAGTCATTGCATGTGTGTTCTTTTCCACAAACAACTTATGGATCAACCAGCGGTCATTGCATGTGTGTTCTTTCCACAAACCACATGTGGACCCATTACAGTCATTGCATGTGTGTTCTTTCCAGAAACCACACATGGATCAACCACTAGAGTCATTGCATATGTGTTATTTCCACAAACCACACATGGATCAACAACTAGAGTCATTGCATGTGTGTTCTTATACTAAAACCAGCACTAGAGTCATTGCATGTGTGTTCTTTTCACAAACCACACATGGATCAACCACTAGAGTCATTGCATGTGTGTTATTTCCACAAACAAACATGGATCAACCACTAGAGTCATTGCATGTGTGTTCTTATCCACAAACCACACATGGATCCACCAGTGGTCATTACATGTCTGTTCTTTCCACAAACCACACATGGATCAACCACTAGAGTCATGGCATGTTTGTTCTTATACTAAAACCACAAACCAGCACTAGAGTCATTGCATGTGTGTTCTTTTCCACAAACCACACATGGATCCACCAGTGGTCATTGCATGTGTGTTCTTTCCACAAACCACATATGGATCAACCACTATTCATTGCATGTGTGTTCTTTCCACAAACCACACATGGATCAACCACTAGAGTCATTGCATATTTTTTCTTCTACTAAAACCACAAACCAACACTAGAGTCATTGGATGTGTGCTCTTTTCCACAAACCACACATGGATCCACCACTAGAGTCATTGTATGTGTGTTCTTTCCACAAATCACATATGGATCAACCAGAGTCATTGCATGTGTGTTCTTTCCACAAACCACACATGTGGACCCACCAATGGTCATTACATGTGTGTTATTTCCACAAACCACACATGGATCAACCATTAGAGTCATTGCATGTGTGTTCTTTCCACAAACCACATATAGATCAACCACTAGAGTCATTGCATGTGTGTTCTTATACTAAAACCAACACTAGAGTCATTGCATGTGTGTTCTTTTCACAAACCACAGATGGATCAACCACTAGAGTCATTGCATGTTTGTTCTTATACTAAAACCACAAACCAGCACTAGAGTCATTGCATGTGTGTTATTTACGACAAACCACACATGGATCCACCAGTGGTCATTGCATGTGTGTTCTTTCCACAACCCACATATGGATCAACCACTAGTCATTGCATGTGTGTTCTTTCAACAAACCACATGGATCAACCACTAGAGTCATTGCATGTTTTTTCTTGTACTAAAACCACAAACCAGCACTAGAGTCATTGGATGTGTGTTCTTTTCCACAAACCACACATGGATCCACCACTAGAGTCATTGCATGTGTTTTCTTTACACAAACCACATATGGATTAACCAGAGTCATTGCATGTGTGTTCTTTCCACAAACCACACATGTAGACCAACGAGTGGTCATTGCATGTGTGTTATTTCCACAAACTACACATGGATCAACCACTAGAGTGATTGCATGTGTGTTCTTTCCACAAACCACATATGGATCAACCACTAGAGTCATTGCATGTGTGTTCTTATACTAAAACCAACACTAGAGTCATTGCATGTGTGTTCTTTTCAGAAACCACACATGGATCAACCATTAGAGTCATTGCATGTGTGTTATTTCCACAACCAAACATGGATCAACCACTAGAGTCATTGCATGTGTGTTCATTTCCAGAAACCACACATGGATCCACCAGTGGTCATTGCATGTGTGTTCTTTCCACAAACCACATATGGATCAACCAGTCATTGCATGTGTGTTCTTTCCACAAACCACACATGGATCAACCACTCGATTCATTGCATGTTTGTTCATATACTAAAACCACAAACCAGCACTAGAGTGATTGCATGTGTGTTCTTTTCCTCAAACCACACATGGATCCACCAGTGGTCATTGCATGTGTGTTATTTCCACAAACCACACAGGGATCAACCACTAGAGTCATTGCATGTGTGTTCTTTCCACAAACCACATATGGATCAACCACTAGAGTCATTGCATGTGTGTTCTTGTACTAAAACCAACACTAGAGTCATTGCATGTGTGTTCTTTTCACAAACCACACATGGATCAACCACTAGAGTCATTGCATGTGTGTTATTTCCACAAACAAACATGGATCAACCACTAGAGTCATTGCATGTGTGTTCTTTTCCACAAACCACACATGGATCCACCAGTGGTCATTGCATGTGTGTTCTTTTCCACAAACTACACATGGATCCACCAGTGGTCATTGCATGTGTGTTATTTTCCACAAACCACACATGGATCCACCAGTGGTCATTGCATGTGTGTTCTTTCCACAAACCACACATGGATCAACCACTAGAGTCATTGCATGTGTGTTCTTTTCCACAAACAACTTATGGATCAACCAGTAGTCATTGCATGTGTGTTCTTTCCACAAACCACATGTGGACCCATTACAGTCATTGCATGTGTGTTATTTCCACAAAACACACATGGATCAACCACTAGAGTCATTGCATGTGTGTTCTTACACTAAAACCAGCACTAGAGTCATTGCATGTGTGTTCTTTTCCACAAACCACACATGGATCCACCACTAGAGTCATTGCATGTGTGTTCTTTCCACAAACCACATATGGATCAACCAGAGTCATTGCATGTTTGTTCTTTTCCACAAACCACACATGGATCCACCAGTGGTCATTGCATGTGTGTTCTTTCCACAAACCACACATGGATCAACCACTAGAGTCTTTGCATGTGGGTTATTTCCACAAACCACACATGGATCAACCACTAGAGTCATTGCATGTTTTTTCTTATACTAAAACCACAAACCAGCACTAGAGTCATTGCATGCTTGTTCTTTTCCACAAACCAACACAAGAGTCATTGCATGTGTGTTCTTTTCACAAACCACACATGGATCAACCACTAGAGTCATTGCATGTGTGTTATTTCCACAAACAAACATGGATCAACCACTAGAGTCATTGCACGTGTGTTCTTTTCCACAAACCACACATGGATCCACTAGTGGTCATTGCATGTGTGTTCTTTCCACAAACCACACATGGATCAACCACTAGAGTCATTGCATGTGTGTTCTTTCCACAAACCACACATGGATCAACCACTAGACTCATTGCATGTGTGTTCTTATACTAAAACCACAAATCATTACTAGAGTCATTGCATGTGTGTTCTTTTCCACAAACCACACATGGGTCCACCAGTGGTCATTGCATGTGTGTTCTTTCCACAAACCACACATGGATCAACCAGAGTCATTGCAGGTGTGTTCTTTCCACAAACCACACATGGATCAACAACTAGAGTCATTGCATGTGTGTTCTTTTCCACAAAAACCACAAACCAGTACTAGAGTCATTGCATGTGTGTTCTTACACTAAAACCAACATGGATCCACCTGTGGTCATTGCATGTGTGTTCTTTCCACAAACCACACATGGATCAACCACTAGAGTCATTGCATGTGTGTTATTTCCACAAACCACACATGGATCCATTTGAGTCATTCCATGCTTGTTATTATACTAAAACTAGCACTGCCACGCCCCATGGATCCACCGTTAGACCGAGTCTTCTTGAAGTCATGCCATAACACAATTGTTCTACTTGACGATTGTTACATACCGTTCGATTGGGGCGCTTGGACGATTGGGATGGTCTTCGCGAGAGCGATCCTCGAGTAGGCTGTTTTGTGGCATGATTGTCCACGCTTGCTCTGGACAAACTGGCATGTCGTGAGTGTTATGACTCACGAGTTCAGTGGGCCATATCCCAGTGTCATGTCCCCATTACTTCTCTTCGTCCTCGTACTTCTCTTCCTTCCCCTCGAAGCCACTTTTCCCACTTCACTTCCATCCTGCCATAGCCGCAAGCCGACGACATCCGCCAATTCTCCGGTCGCTACCTTCATGGTAAGAAATCATTTTACAAGCTTTTGAACTTATCCTACACATTCATGCTATTTGCCAATCTAACTATTGATCTTTTTTCCGATTTCTCGACGAACTTCAGTTGTGGCAGATGTGGGAGCCCAAGAATCTGGAGATCCTCATGCGCAACTTCACAGCGGCGTTCCCGCTCGTGTGCTCCCACCCAGGATGCTTTCGCCATTACTCCTACCGCAAGCTCCCGCTCCACGAGCTTGCGTGCGCCTGCACGGAGCCGAGCTGCAACTACACCGGCCCGCCGGCAGAGCTCGTCGTCCACCTTGTAGATGGGCACTTGATCAAAGTGATTAGGATCTCGTATGCAAGCCCAACTTCTCCAAGAGCAGGTGCCATTCATCGACGGCATGTCGCCGCTGCTAATTTACAGGGGACGACTGCTGCCCCGACCATCATCGGCGGTGTTCCGGTAACCAGAGCCGGGCCCACCATCGTGGGTGCCGTATGCGTCAGGTCGGTCTCGTGCGCCTGGCCCGTATACATGGTCCGCATGTGGGCGAACGCCCAGCCGCCGTCGTTGGATAGCATTCTTGTGCTAGCCGAGGCACCGAGCTGCCCGACACCGCGGGAGGTGGAGTATGTGGACCTAAGGTCGATCCTATGCGTGCCATCTCAATACCTTGTCGGTGCTGGACCGAACAGGCAGATGCATTTCTACATTTGTATCGAGAAGACCGATAGACAAATGTAGTACTTGTGTTGTCGTTACTGTTAGACTTAAGCGATGCTTCTCACGTGCTTAGAGCATACGTGTTGTGCGAATGTACCCCAGCTGTAGTTTTCAGTACTCCTTAATACTTCGACGAGTTATTATATTGGTGCAATCAGCTTGTTGTTGTCATGTTGCAAAGTCCGCTTGCTCTGGACAGACCGGCAATACCGTGTGCTCCCGCCTCAAGATGTCGTTGTCACGTGTTCCGAGGGCCCACCTGCCAGTGTCCTTCCCCTCGAAGCCACTGTCCCAACTTCTCTTCCATCCTGCCACTCCCGTCCGATGGTTGTAATCTGATGATTTTCGTTGGATTGTTTACAAGTAATCTACGTTGATAATGCAACATGCAAATGGCATAGACACAATTTCTAAAGTGGAAGCACTCACCCGCTGCTATTGCACACATTTCTTAATATAGCTCGACAAACACATTACAATAATTGTACTCGCATTAAACACAACCGAAATTGCAACCATCCTAAATAACATCTAAACCCACATCACACAGCTGTCGTCGGAGTCCACCTTGATTGGTGACACCTCCGTGCCCTTCCCGGCGACATCCACTCCCGCCCGTGGCTTGCCCTTCACCAAGGAGGCAACAATGGCGTTCTGCACAGCTTCGTCCCCGTCGCCCTCCACATCGGAATCGACAATGACGAAGGTGACGGGGTTGGCATGGACCGAGCGTCGTCGCGCCTGGAGGCTCCTTCTCGAGCTCGACGCCGCATCAGTCCTTCTACAGGTAGGAGGGGACGAGCTCGCATACGTAGCGTCGTCGCTCCTCTCAAGAAACCATGGCCATTTGATACTGTGATGGTAGGATCTTGGGGTGGATCCGCCGCGGCGAGCCCTACCGGAAGCGGTGGAGCGGATGGATCTGCCGGCGCGAGCCATGACAAGTTCCTAGGAGGGAGTAAGATTGTGGTCCAGGCGTGTCTGGTTCCTGAGCAAGACCTCCTAGTGATATGTACGCGGGCAAGGTACCAAAAAATTTCGTCCAATGCGCGCGACAGGGCTTTTGAACCACGAAGGCGTGAGTTTCTTTTGACAAGTCCACACGCTAGGTCCCCCACCTGTCAGCCGAATGTGGACGATAGGATTCTGCCCGAGTTATTAAGTAGGGATAAATGACGCTTCACCACTACCCTGACATCCAAAGGCTCCTCTTTCTTCTGCCCTCGCTCCCCTCGCTCATGGCTCGCAGCTTGTGCAGTTCATCTCGGGCGAAATCAGGGTCGGCTCAACACCGTCAGGCGGGTGCCCCCATCAGGTACCGGAGGCGCCCTATGATTACTACCCCGACATGCTGTATATGTGTGGTGAGAAGATGTCGAGATGGATTTCGTGGACCGACGAAAATACTGCAGGAAAATTCAGCAACTGCAGCATCAGAGCGGTAAGTTCCTACTGTAGGTACAATGGTAACCCGGATCCGGAAAGCGTAATGTAATTCTTTTTTTTGTTTCCTTCGATCTACTACGCAGGAAGGGAGGGGGATCGAAAAGCCACTGTCAGGTTTTCACAAAGAGCTTGTTCAGGATCTGCGTGATGCTGTGTGGGACAAGAAAGAGGAGATTCGTGCGATGGAGCGAGAGATCCGGGAGCTTCGCCAAAAGTGTGGGAGGCAGGGAGGTGGTGAGACAGACGGCTCAAGATTAGGCCGATAGTGGACACAATTTCCTCATTATCTAGGCATTATCTGTTGCATTTGCGCTTATGTTGCCATGTCGTTGTCCAGCAATGAAATAAGTTGTCGCTTGTGGAGTGTACCGGCCAGCTTAAGAAATTGTTTTCCAGCCCAGAAACTTATCATAAGTGTAATGCCAACAACAGGGATTTATTAAGCGCCTATAAATAAATCACGTCTGTGCCACTAACACCCATCGATTTTGGAGAGGCTTTAACCGCTCAGCTATCGCGATTGTTCAGATAGTAGTGGCATAGTCACAGTTTTGGATTCAACTAGTGGCCTCGGCCGTATCCAATCCTAAAGTCGCGATACATTTTACTGCTAGTACGAGAGGCAGATTGTTTTGCCCGACAAGTTCCACGCACACAGCCTCGAGTTTAACCGAACTACATATAGGTTCAAGTTCAATACATCATTAGGCTGCTACACTGCTAGCCCTCTTTCTCTGCTTGGGTGCCAACTTTCTTCCTCTTTCCTTCACGTACACTGGCTTCTTCATCTCCTACCTTCTTCCTCTTCCTGGGTGCCAATTTTCTTACCTTCACGTACCCTGCATCTCCGGTTCTTCCCGCAGCAAAATCACTGAGTCGGCTGTCTTGTTTCTTACCTTGCGCTTCCTGTAAAAAAACAGTACATGGATTACTACCTTATATCTACAGACTATAAACAATTTTTTTGTGTGAATGTACCATCTCATACCTAGGTTTGGGAGCATTGAGGGGACATCCAGCTGCTCTATGGCCTATAAGATGGCAGGTCTTGCATCTGTTTTTGCCCTTCTTTGTAGCATAGAAAGCCGAACCCTTCTTCTCGAGAAAATTCTTAAACCTATACACCTGGGGTCTTCCTCGCCTTTTTTGTAACTGGCTGGCAAAGCTCGAAAGACAGTTGGACTTGAGGCCACTGAGATGGGTCTGTACATGGCTCGACGGATCCAGTGTACGCAGCTCTGAACTTTTCCATAGAGTAGTAGTCTGACAAATACTGATCCAAATGTGGTAGAGTTCTTTTCTTCACCAAGAAGGCCAAGGCGTGGTCGCAAGGTTTCCCGGTATGCTGCCACTCTAAGTAGGTGCATTCTCGCAGCTAGATGTTCACAAGACCCCTTTTGCCACTCTTGGACATATCGACCACCTCACAACTTCTGTTGGTTGACGGGAGAACCTTAAGATGAGCAAGTCCTCGGCTTATCTTGTGCAGTTGCTGTACAACTGTGCAGCTGCAGTTGCTGTACAACTGGTGGTCGCAAGGTCTCCTACCGATCTCTCTCCTTATATTTAACAGCTTCATGATCATACCACGTATGTTGTCCATCAAGATATGAACAGGACGCACTTTTATGTCCTTCACCCGGTTATTCAGGCATTCTGCAAGGTTGTTGTTTATGTAATCAACTTTGATGTCAGGGTTGAATTGACTCCTCTTCCATATCTGCGAATGATGGATGGCTAAGTACTCTGGAAGTTTAGGGGCTTTGGCAAAAATCTTGCTCATGAAATAATCGTTGCTACTAGGTTTGTAAACTCTAGCAGCAGGAAACATATAACGAAATACGTTGCCTGCGTAGTGTGAGTACAAGTTGAGCATCATATGGGCATGGCATTCTCTACCTTCAGCTCGCGGGAACACCTCCTTCACTGCATTCATCAGCCCTTTGCATGCATCCGTGGATATAGCCAATGGATCCATGTGGCCTATTGATCTCTTGAGCTGCCTCATAAACCCGACCCAGTTTTCCTCCATTTCTGTTTCAAACAGCCTGAATGCCACTGGGAACATCCAGCCAGACCATCAAGTCTTTGTATGGCAAAAGGCCTTTCCATTTGCCAGTTAGGACAGTGTTGTCTACACTCAGATACGGCCTACAGCCGCCCTTGAATCCATCGATACAAGGTATAAGCGCCATGAAAAATCTTTTGAAATATATTTTACCACCTTCTAATTCAGTGTCAATCTCCACAACACTCCCCAGACACCTAGCTTGTACCTCCGCCTTGAAGTTGTACAGCATCCTGAAGCTATTGGTCCAATCCCCGTGCAAGACCCCCAGAGCTTTCTCTTTCCCTTTCCAAACCGTGTAATATGGAAGGACAATGTTGTATTTAGAACCGAGGCTAGTCTGAATATTCTTCGTGGTCTCCTAAGGGTTATCCTTTAGTATGGACATAGATTGCATAGCCACCCACTCCGTATCAGCCATTGAGGATTTCAGTTTGCTTCCTGTCGGACACATGTGTGCAGGGCCCATTCTTCTCACCTGCAACACAGATTCATTTAAAAGATAAGCAGTGTCGACTAGTTGCCAGAAAAATATCGTACATCAATTATAGTTATAGAGTGAAAAGAAAGAGAGAGAGAGAGAGAGAGAGAGAGAGAGTTCTAATGGTTTGCTGCATTCATTGCCCCAATACCCTAATTGCAGTCGACGCAGGTAAGGATCTTGCTATGATCCTCCATGGACAATGTACCTCGGCCCGTCCATTCATCCACGTTAACTTGCAAACGGCCTCATACCTCTCGACAGAGTTCTTCAGTCAATAAACGTCGAACTCCCCCTTGATACAAAAATGCCGGAACGACATCCTGAACTCATGCATGCTCCTGAACTCGGTGTCGACCGAAATTATACGATACTCGTGGTCATGTTTCATTTCTTCTACTTTAACACCCAAATCATCGACTGGAATACCAGCCTCATCGTTACGTTCCTCGTCTATTTCATCATCACCAGATTCTTGATCCTCTATAGTGCCTGCTTCTTCATCTGATTCAGAATCTTCGCCATCGTCTCTAATGCCTAGTACTGCACACATCATATTGACTCCCATGGGTGGGGCTGCACCATCGTCTCCACCCGCATGGACAGGAACATTGCCCCAGTCCACCTCACCGGCAACTCTGTTTTCTCCAAGACACTCGGTTGGTTGTGCTGCAACCACATGGGGTGGTCTTACGTTTACCGCATCCTGTACTTCAAAGGACAAACAGCAATGTAATCAATTTCATCTTGAGTGTACAGAACCCTCTTGCTCTTCCTGTGTACATCCTCCTTCCTGATGTAATCTTTCCTGATGGTATCAGTAGGGCTTGACATCCGTGTTCCATTCCCCATCGAACTAGGCCTTTTGCTGCCGCTCTTGGGTGTGATCTCCTTACTGCCTCCCCTCATGGGTGTTGGCTCCATGGTGCTGGCATTATTGCCCGACCTCTCCGGCGTGCTCTTCTTCGAATTAGCCCTTTTGCTGCTACTATTGGGCGTTTTCTCCTTCGTGCTGGCATTATAGCCTGACCCTAGCGGCGTGTTCCACTCCAAATTAGCCCTTTTGCTGCTACTATTGGGCGTCTTCTCCTTCGTGCTGGCATTATTGCCTGACCTCAGCGGCGTGTTCTGCTCCAAATTAGCCCTTCTGCTGCTACTATTGGGCGTGTTCTCCTTCGTGCTTGCATAATCCCCTGACCGTGGCGTGTTCCGCTCCAAATTAGTGTTTTTTTGCTCCCACTGGGTGTGGTAGCCTCCGTGCTGGCCATATTCGCCTCTTTGCTTCCACTCCTGGGAGTGTCCACCACCGTGCTAGCCCTCTTAGCGTTTTTGCTGCTTCCGTTCGGTGTGGCATTTTGACTGGATCTCAGGGGTGTACTCTGCGGCATGGTGCCTTTTGTCGTGCGACTCTTGGGCGTCCTCTTCTCTGGCATGGTCTCCTTGGTGACGTTCTTCTTCGGGGTGCCCTTTCTGGGGATGCTCTTCCTGCTCCTCTTTATGACGCTCCTCTGTAAGACTCTCCTCTGTTCGAAGCCACCCTCAGTCGCACCAGCCCCAGTGATGCCATGAATCAGGTCATGCATGCCTTCTAAAAGTCCATCTCTATTGTTGAGTTCCAATTCCTCTCCAACTGTGAGCACTACCAAGTGAAAGTAAACTTCACCTCTATAATGTTTCCTTGTAAACGGTACGACTAAATCCCTGGTATCTTTCACTTCGATAGCCTTTTTGCTCCTGTAACCATAATATAACAAACGTGCTTCCTGGGAGGACCCCCACAGCACCTTCACACGTAACGATGCCATCAGGTCAGATAACTCTACCACTTCAGGGTCGTATCTGCCAAGGATTACATCAAACTCGTCATAGAATTTTTCTGTGCCATCATCTAATTTTGCAGTATAATCCGCGACACCGATACGAACGATTACTTTGCCATCATCAGGTTCTTCAGGATAGAAACCTCCGAGAGGTTCGATAGATGGAGCGGCATCATCAGACCCAGCCCCAATGCCACCGCCGCCATCACCAGCATCATCGTTAGCTGGATCAACCTCGGTGGAAGTACCGTGACCAGGAGCAAGGCGAGGGCCCCTTCTAATGGCACACATGATAGGATCAGCTGCTGCCATGCCACCTCGACGATCCGGAGCAGTTCCCACAACAAAAGTGTTTCGAGTGCTAGCAGAGTCCAGACCATGAGCTCGCTTCAGACCAGCAGCTCGCTGAACCCGAGCACGGGTTCAAGGAGGAGAGAATGGTTCAGTCTTTGCAACAACAGTGGGGCAGCCTCCAGAAGCCTTAGTTTGCTCAACAGCGGCAGGGATTGGGTCAACAGCGTCCAGATCAACAACAACACGAGGACGACCAGTACCAGCAGATTCTAGAGCATGGGTTCGCACAACTTGAGGACGGTTTCAAGGAGGAGGAGCACACAAGGCGGCGGTCTTGGCAACAACAGCGGGGCAGCCTCCGGACGCCTTAGTTTGCTCAACAGCGGCATGGATTGGGTGAGCAGCAGCCGCAGCAACACGGGCACGGGGACAGGGACGACCAGTACTAGCAGATTCCAGAGCAGAGTTTTCCACAACGGAAATACGGGGACTCCTACGAGGAGGTTGCCTGACAGAAGCATGTCGCGGATGAGGAACCACATTTTTCTCAACAACAGTAGGGGTTCGAGTTAGACCTCCTTGTAGCAAAGAGAAGAGTAGCTCACCACAACTTTAAACTCTAAGACACTTACGTCCCTTATGCAATGGTTTCCTAACGGGGGTTTAGGTTTCTGTCACTCCGTCAACCCCTACGATTAGTATCCAAATACACAATGCATTCCCCTAGGCCCATATAGGTGAAGTGTCATGTAGTCAACGTTCACATGACACCACTAGAAGAAGTACACCACAACTTAAATATCAAACTATTGAATCTTTCTCAACACAACTCCACTACTAACAACATGACTTCTCCCATGTCCTCAAGAACAAAACGAACTACTCACAAGACATCATATGTATCATGATTAGAGATGGAATAATGATGTATAACAATCTGAACATAAACAATAATTCAATGGTTCACTCAATAGCATCAACTACAAAGAGTAATCAACACCGGGAAAGTTTCCCCTATGAACTAATTCAAGATTCAACTCAATTGTTACAACAATATGGAGATGGTGATGAGGGTGCTGATGGTGATGATGATGATGGTGATGATGATGATCCCGATGAAGTCTAGCTTGATGGTGGTGTTGATGGCGACGATCTCCCCTCTCCGGGAAGGAATCCCCCCGGCAGAAATCTGTCTGCCGGAGAGATCTTTCTCTCTTGGTGTTTTCCGCCCCGTAGAGGCGGCGGAATCTTTCTGTGGTCGCTCCCCGAGTCTTAGGGTTTCGGGAGGATGATATCCGCCAGAGGAGAGAGCCAGAGGTGGGCCAGGGTGGCCACACCACCTGTTGGCGCGGCCTAGGGCTGCCCGCGCAAGGGGGTGGTGTGGGCCCCCTGTGGCCCATCTCCACTCCGTCTTCTGGCATCCTTAGCCTTCTGGAAAAATAGGATTTTCCATATATTTTCCCGGATTTTCTGATCTTCGCGAATTTTGCCTCCAAACAACACCTTTTCCATCAGAATTCTGACTGCAGCGGTCGATGCTCCAAAAGTCATCAACCATGCAAAAACAGATGAAATAACATAAGTATCACCTCTCAATACAAAATATATCAATGAATAATAGTGAATTAGGACATAGAATAGTGATGCAAAATGGACGTATCACCTAGAAACTCGTTTAAATGCTGGAAAGCAACTCTCACTGGCGTGTGGGTCTAGACGGTGACAGTGCATCTGAGAGGCTCCATGCCGGAGTAGCGTATGCTAGAAGCTTTGACCTCAAAATTTTGGTACGATGCCCAAACATCGCACCCATCCATTGAAATATCCCGCGCATCCATTCAAACATGCTTCACCTCTGTCTAGAATGCAAAATTTCTCTTCTATTCCTGCTCCGGAAACAAGAATCCGAGGAGCACTGCAATAACAAAGGGATATAGGTGGTAAATTTGTGTTCTCCCAAGTGCATCAACCCATCGACGTTTGCTAGCCCTTCTTCAATATTTACGTGCCCGCCCACTCCGACGTACACTAACATTTTGGGCCCACCATGCAAGTGACCCACATGTCAGTGAGCTAGAATTACGGGAAGTAGAGATTCCCATTGCTTCTTGTTCAAAATTTGAACATTTTTCGCTAAATCGAGATAAAATCATTAAAATCATCGAACCTGGCTCAGAAGCTTGAAAATTCATGAAACTTGGGCATTATCTGTCAAAATATTTTTATTCTGTGAGAAAATTGGTGTGGTGAGATTTTGAACCACATATAATCTTTGTAGTTGCTTCACAATGGAAGCCATTATTGTCACTTGCCACATAGAATCTACCAAACATGGACACATTATCATAAACTATGGCAAACATATTGTCATGACCTTGGTCATCTTGTTTTAAAGCCATGAATGTTCATACATGGCACACCATATTGTGAAACGGGTTGCTTCAAAAGTTGTCAAATTTTAGCATACTTTTCATGGAAACTAGGCAGTGCACATAACAAAATACTCTGCGAAAGAAAGACATTGCTTCAATTTATATATTTTTTATTTGGATTTTTCTTTCAAAAGGTCCCAAATTAGGCTGCATTATTAGCATTCATATCAAGAAGTTGAGGGGTTGTTTGGTTAAGCTTATCTATCGCTTTTAGCTTTATTTTATAAGCCACTTTAGACTTTTTCTTTTGGCTTATACCATCATTCAACTATGTCAGAGTACAAGCTAAGAAAACAAAGTCAAAAACACGTTCCTGGCTTTATAAGCCAAAATCAAAAGCCAGAATTAGAGCCTAACCAAATAACGCCTAAATCTCCCGGAACTCTTGGTGTTTCTCCCTTGTTTTAGTACTCGGTTACCTTCAGTTGTATTTAACAAAAAATATGACCAAGAAGGTATCATCGACTTGTAGATCAAATTTTGAGATACTTTCATTAAATTGTGGTAACACCATTCTATTCCATGAATATATATATATATATAACCATAAAGTTTGAACATATTATTGAGAACTCACGGAATCCTAAACCGTAAACTCTACACCCCTAAACCCTGACCAAGCACGTATCGTGCACTTATAGATCAAGATTTGAGATACATTCATTAAATTGGGTAACACCATTCTATTCCACGAATATAAGCATAAAGCTTGAACATTATTGAAAATTCCCGAAACCCTAAACCCCTAAAACCCAAATCCTAATCCCCTAAACCCTATAACCCTAAACCCTAATCCCTCACCAAGCACGTAGCATGCACTTATAGATCAAAATTTAAGATAATTTTGTTAAATTGGGTAATGCCATTCTATTTGACGAATATAAGCATAAACCCTGAGCAATATCAAAAATTACCTAAACCCTAAACCCTAAACAATCCTTAAACCTAAACCCTAAATCCCTAAACCCTCAGCCATAAACCCTAACCAAGCAGGTGTCATGCACTCATTGATCAAAATTTGAGATACTATCATTAAATCAGCTAACACCATTATATTCTATGAATATAAGCATAAACCTTGAGCATTATTAAAATGCTAAACCCTAAACCCTAAACAACCCATAAAACTAAACCTTAAAACCCTAAAACCCTAAACCCTCGACCCATAAATCCTAACCAAGCAGGTACTATGCACTTATAGATCAAAATTTGAGATACTTTCAATAAATTGATGTAACCCCATTCTATTCCATGAATATAAGCATAAAGCAGCCTGAACATTAATGAAAATTCTCGAAACCCTAAACTCCAAAAACCCTAAACCCTAAACCCTTACCAAGCACGTAGCATGCACTTATAGATCAAAATTTGATATACTTTCATTTAATTGGTAATGCCATCATTCTATTCGACGAATATAAGCATAATCTTGAGCATTATCGAAAATTTCCTAAACCCTAAACAACCCTGATGGCCCAAAATATATCGATCTCGTTGGGGAACCCCAAGAGGAAGGTATGATGAGCACAACAGCAAGTTTTCCCTCAGTTATGAAACCAAGGCTATTGAACCAGTATGAGCAAGGAAACACCTCGAAGGTGTTGTTTCCAACTTGGAATCCTGCACAACACAACCATAGAACTTTGCCCCAACTTACAGTGAGGTTGTCAATCTCACTGGTTTTGCTGAAAACAAAGGATTAAACGTATTGTATGGAAGATAGTAATAACTTGCAGAAAGTAAACAGAAAACAGTAAATAGTTGTAGATTGATGGTAAAAGAAAGGACCAGGGTCCATAGTTCACTAGTGATGATTCTCCTTAAGATAGATAACATGTTGGCTGAACAAATTACAGCGGGACAATTGACAAACATCGAGAGAGCATACATGCATATACTAATCATCTTGACTCCTATGAGATTTGATTGGGCATTACAATATTATACATAGACCGTAATCCAACTGCATCCATGACTAATAATCGACCTTTAGGTTATCATCCGAACCCCCTCCAGTATTAAGTTGCAAGCAACAGATAATTGCATTAAGCATTGTGTGTAAAATAAACAATACGATTGTTCTATGAGCAAAGGATTGTTGTTTTCTCCCTAGTAGCAACAACACATCTAGTACCTTAGAGATTTCTGTCACTTCCCTAGATTCCTAGAGGCATGAACCTACTATCAAGCATAAATACTCCCTCTTGGAGTTGCTAGCATCTACTCGGCCAAGATATCTACTAACAACAGAGAGCATGCAAGATCACAAATAACAAAGAGATGATAGAATCAATAATCAATCTGAAATAGCATCTCAATATCCATTGGATCCTCGCAAACACAACATGTAGGATTAAAAATAGATGATCTTGATCATGAACGGAGGTCACAAGATCTAGACATGGTAGCACAAAGGAGAAGAACTAACCATCTAGCTACTACATGGACCCGTAGTACAAGGATGAACTACTCACGCATCACACCGGAGGCAAGCATGGTGATGAAGAAGGCCTCCAGGGTGAATTCTCCCCTCCGGCAGGGTGCCGGGAAGAGCTTCAGATCCCTCTCGATCTAGGGATGGAGATGACGATAGATACAGACTCTTTCATGGAATTTTGATCGGGTACTTAGGGTTTCTGTATCGGAGGCATCTTATAGGCGAAAGGGGAGGCCAAGGGGGTGCACTAGGCGGCCACACCACCCCCTAGCAGGGGCCAGGCCTGGCCGGCCTCTGGCCCCTCTCCGTCTCGTATTCTGGCTCCATGTCCCCCTCGGTGAAATATTGACTTTGGCTTTTGTCCCGTCTAATTCCGATAATATTCATTTTCTGCCTTTCCTGGAACCAAAAACAACAAAAAACAGGCAGCTGGCACTGTGGCATCTTGCTAATAGGTTAGTCCAAGAAAGTGTATAAAAATACTCCAAAGTGTGGACAAAACATAAGAAAGTAGATATTAAACAAGCATGGAACATCAAAAATTATAGATACGTTAGGAACGTATCAACATCCCCAAGCTTAACTCCTGCTTGTCCTCGTGTAGGTAAGTGATAAAAAGAAAGAATAATTTTTGAGGTGACCTGCACCATCATAAACTTGATCAAATTATTTGTAAAACATTGATAGCTAGGATCATAATACTTCAACATAGCATGAAAGATATAGTTCTAACAATAAGATAGCAACTATGTTGTAACATGAAAAGGCACAAACAAAAGATTCATGAATAACAATGCTTTGCAAGACATTTGTTTGTTTCACATAAAGAAAACATAATGAGAATGGTATCCAGCTTGTCCCCCATAGAGTAGCAAAACATAAATGCATAGGACACCTTCAAAGTTCATAAGGGTGACTAGATACAAATAGTTTAAGAACAAGCAATATCAAAGGTATGCATCAATCAACAAGCCTTGGGACAATGCACATTAAACTAAGAATGGCCACTATGCTCTCTCAATAGGTGCATAAAGATAGAAGATGGAGACTCGACATAAAAGTAAAAGAAAGGCCTTCATAGAAGGAAGCAGGGATTCAAGTCTCATAAAGAGCTTCCAAAAATTATGGTACTTATTAGCTTTAAGCTCTCATTTCTCCTATCATAAGCACCTTGAAGTGATTAAGGTTAAAGTGAACAAACCATGGAGTATATGCTTGACAAAGTATAAGTTGGAAATCTCATGTCCTTGAATACGAGGGTCTCTCCTTATGCTACTCAAGTTCAGTTACCGGTAAGTTCTTGTCATAGTAAGAACATGTGTATCATAGAGAACCGCCAACGGGTACCCCTTTCCCGATGATACGGAAGAATCCCCATATCAAAATGACAAGGCAAGTAGACAACGAGCATCTCAGCAATCTTCTTATTTACCATGGGAAAATGGTGCTTTTTTCTCTCTTTCCTCTTTTCTCATCTCTTTTTTTCCTTTTTCTATTTTTCTCAATCTCTATCTCCTTTTTTTATAAGAAGAATGCTTCATAGATTGCTCATTATGGTTACGCTGCAGGTTTCCACCATGATTAGGCATGGATTAGACCAGTGGCCCATGCATTTATCTAACACACACACATAACTCCATGGACTTACAAGCTCCCCTTTCATTTCACACCGACGACATCCATAGACAAAAGAGCATGATATCAACTAGGTACAATGTACAAGTGCAATGTTGAAAGCATTCCCCATGACAGCATGGTTTTGCTAATCCCCAACATATAAGTGCAAGCATATACAACATAGATGACACAATGTTTCAAGTTTATTAGGGGCAATAAAAGTAAAGTGTGCCATCAAGTTCGTGAGAGCTTTAATCACTAGTTTTCTCATAACAAGTTTAATTCGGAAGGTAGATAAAAACATGAATATACTTGGAATAGCAAATGCTAATAGGTAGGTATGATGGACTCTTTGGAATAACTTGGTTTTATTTGGAGTTGGATGCATGAGTGGAACTCATACTTGGTTATGGAGGCTAGCAAAAGACTGGGAGCGACCAACTAAGAGAGCAATAATGGCCATAATCATGCAAAGCGACAAAACATCATTAATTAAAGAATAACGTGATATTACAAGTCGAAAACTAAAGGATCATCAAGGCTATGGTGACTTGGGATAGTCTTAACATGGTGTGAGCATGCGCCAAGTCAACCCAAATAAAGCATCAAAGGAGAATACCACAATACTATGCTTTAATATGATAAAACAACGCATGATTCTTTCAAGGCACATTAAGCAATCTCAATTGTTTATAACATGTCATGTTACAGCAAAAATCACTAAGCATAAAGCCAAGACAATATCAAGCATGACATGACAAAGCATAGGCCACAGTCAAAAACAAACTCCTTTTTACCACTTAAGCATGAACTTTTCCTACTTTTTTCCAATCCAAACCAACCTATTTGAAAACCAATGTATGAAAGAGGGGGTCCAACCAATTTATTCAAGAAAACTAAGAAAGACAAGCAAACAAAAACCAAAAACAAAAACAAAGACGCTCCAAGAACAACACAACTGTGCATGGAACAATAAAAATGAAGTGTTTGGAAGAAACCTGAGATTTTTATTGATGAAGAAGGGGATGCCTTGGGCATCCCCAAGCTTTGATGCTTGTACTTCTTGGATATTTCTTGGGGTGACATGGGTGGCATCCCCAAGCTTGAGATTTAGTCCATTGTTCATCTCATTACATCATTCTCGCCTTACACCTGAAAATTTTCCTTCATACAAAACTTCACACAATCTTTATTAGCAACATTAGTGTACTCAAGATAATAAGTCTTTGGGTTAAGTTTCAACAGCAATAAAACTTCCATTAAAACACAAGATACTGTAGCACTTCCCTCAAAAATCTCAATTCCCCAAAAGGAACCCAAAAAGGTATCAACAAGAAGCAAATGCAAATAATGGCAGAAATCTGTCAAAACAGACCAGCAGGTAAAAACCAATTTTTTCGAAGACCTTATGTTGCTCAAATCGAAAAGTGTTGAACTAACGAAAGTTGGATAACAACCTGGGGCAGAAGCACAAAAAATGACAGCTCAAACCGACATACAGATATTTTACACGAACTTTTACAGCGAAGCACAAAAATCTGTTTCGGGACAGCAACTTTCTCAAGCATTACTTATCTCTCATTAGAGGGTACTCTTGGCACAAAAAGAAAATAAAAAGGATAAGGAGCGGTTATTACAGAGATAATAACTTCCAAGACTCATCTAAAACTTTTGGATTATCTCCCAATAAGTACTTTTCTTTAACGTCTTTAAGCTAGGCATAAGAAGCAAGAAAAAGGATCAAGTATTCTCAAATAAAGAAACATTAAGAGAAAATTTTGTTTTCATAGGAGAGGCAAAATGAATCTTGTCTCTCTTCTTAGGGAAGTGTTCTATACCTTTCTTGAGTGGAAATTGATATTTAATGGTGCCTTCTTTCATATCAATAATGGCACCAACAGTTCTAAGAAAAGGTCTTCCCAAAGTAATAGGACAAGAAGAATTGCATTCAACATCCGAAACATAGAAATCAACGGGGACATAGGCATTGTTAACCATAATAAGAACATCATTAGTACTTCCCATAAGTTTCTTTTTAGCATTGCCATCAAGTGGGACATTTAAATAACAATCTTCTAATGGTGGAAAATCAAGCATTTCATAAATCTTTCTATGCATAATAGAAACACTACTATCAAGATCACATAAAGCTTTGAGATCAAAATCATTCACTTTCATATTAATGATGGGTTCCCAACCATCTTATAGTTTCATAGGAATAGAAGCTTCATGTTTCATCTTTTCTTCTTTAAATTTTATGAGAGCATCACTAATGTGTTTTGTAAAGGCCATATTCATAGCACTAGCATTAGGACTTTTAGCAAACTTTTGTAGGAACTTAATTACTTCAGAGATATTGCAACCATCAAGATCAAAATCATAATTATCATTTAAAGTAGTAGAGCTATTGTTTCTCATAATTATCATTTAAAGTAGTAGAGCTATTAGAAAAGGTTCCATTGGGTTTACTAGCTTCAACATTAGTGATAGTGATAGTAGAAATACTAATTTTTCTAGCAATTTCATCTTCTCTTTCCCACTTAGCATGCAATTCAGCTAATAGTCTCACATTTTCATCAATCCTAACTTGTATGGCATTAGTAGCAGCAAAAGGATTCTCAATAGTTTCAGGTTTAGCAACCTTTTTATTAAAAGAAGATTATGCTTCAGCCATTGATGCTATATTTCTTTCAGCATTAGAGAGTTTTTCCTCAATAGTTTTATTGAAAGTAGTTTGTTTACTAATAAAATCTTTAAGCATAACTTCAAGTTCAGAGGGTGCACTCCTATTATTGTTGTAGGAATTTCCATAAGCATTACCATTATTGGGAGGATATGGCCTATAGTTATTATTACCAAAATTATTCATGTAGGCATTGTTGCTAAAATTATTATTTCTTATAAAGTTCACATCAGCTTGCTCTTCTTGAGCAACCAAGGAGGCTAAGGGAACATGATTTGGATAAATATGAGCTTTCCCATTAACAAGCATATACATAATAACATCAATTTTATCACTCAAGGAAGTGATCTCTTCAACAGAATTTACCTTCTTACCTTGTGGAGCTCTCTCAGTGTGCCATTCAGAATAGTTAACCATCATATTATCCAGAAGCTTTGTTGCAGCACCCAAAGTAATGGTCATTAAGTGTAACACCCCAAATATTCTAATCAAGGTTATCAAGTTCAAATCATCCAAGTTTAGGGTTAACAAAAACTTTTATTAAAAAAATGGATATGAATTCATGTGTGTTTGCATTAGTATAGAATTGAGTGTATATGCCATGCTTGATTGTTCTAAATGTTGTGAAATTGTTTAAAGGTGAATGCCACATCATCTAGACCATTTACAAACAAAATCCAAAGAAAAATCAAATAAAAATAAATAAAGCAAATGGTCATTTTGACCATTTTAAACCACTAGGCCACTTTAGGTGTTCCTAGAGGAGATTTTCTAACAGAAGAAATTCTATTTCTTTTCACCCCTTGCTAGACCAAGTAAAAATGTATCAAGGCCCACTTTACAAACTTACAAAACATCTAGCAAATCCATTTAAAGGACATTTGAAAATTGAATCTGATTCATGTGTTAAGATCCCACTTTTTCAAAAACCTACCAAATCAATTCTTGACCTATCCAAGCAAACCTAGTCTCTCAAGCTTAATCTAAGATCACTCAAAAATTTTGAATCAAAAATTCCAAACTTTCTTTCATGCGGCCATTAACACAAACACTTGGCATGCATAGAATAATCTCTAGCCTAACTTCACTGTTTTGTACAGTGATCATCGACCAAATGGTCCCCTAGTTACTTCCCTGTCTCCCCTAAGCCTAACCTAGCCCCAGACCAGCTCCCCCTGCACTGCTTGTTGGGTCCGCAACATAGAAAACAAAAAATTTCCTACGATGAGAACTACACGCCAAGATCTATCTACTAGGTACAGAGCAACGGGTGGACATACATCCATCGTGAACTTACCCTCGAAGACAACGAGTTTTGTTAACAAGTAGGAACTCGTGGTTGATGTAGTCGTACACTTGCCGATCTCAAGATCGTGAGGAAATCTGGCCGCAACAGCAGCGCATCCGTACTCGCACACACGTTCAAGCCACCGGATAACCTCCACCTTCTCGCTCCAGCGATCCAGCGGAAGCAGCAACTCCTTCCAGACGAAATGCCACCGGGAACATGTATCTCGCTAATCCGAGACCATGGGGGAATAATTCTAGAAGGGGAGAGAGATCCTTCACGAGGAGGTGTGAGGAAGAAGGAGGAAGAGGGGGGCCTTTTATAGGAGGAGGGGGGTGCCCCTTCCCATGGCCGGTGTGGCGCCCCGCAAAAACCTCTACTAGAAAATCGCCTGTTGTTTATATTTTGTGCATCATCATGACGTCATGCATATTATTCTTTTTCATAAAACTATTCCGTAAAATCCTATGTTGTTTTCTAATTAGTCCTCACCTTTAATTTCAAATTAAAGCCTCGGTCGGTTCAGATCTTGTATTTGTCTAAAAAGTATTTGCAAAATATTTTTTTAATAAAAATGTTTTTACGGGGGAGGCCGCCAGCCTGCCAGGCCAAAGGCCCAGCTAGCCAGCAGCCTACAACCCCTGAAACCCTAATTCTAACCTCTCCAAACCCTAACTTGAACCACCCCACCTAACCAACCCTCCAACCCCCTCCAGCCGCCGCCATCCTCCCTGTTCACACACGCACACACAAGACGACGCACTTGGGAGGACAAGCCACCTCTCTCGCCCTCTCCTCCCTGGACCCCCTCCCCGTGATCCCCACCTGTCCACGCTCGACCCCACCCCACGAGCCTCTCCTTCCTCCCGTACGCAAGCTCCCGAGCGCCGCCGCCTGCGCCTCTCCTTCCTCCCGATTCCGCCACCAGGAGCCTCACGTCGGCCTCCATCGCAATCCCCAACTCCCCCCGCTCCTCTCGATCCCCTCGCGTCGA
Organism: Avena insularis; assembly: GCA_023614405.1. Classification (NCBI taxonomy): domain Eukaryota; kingdom Viridiplantae; phylum Streptophyta; class Magnoliopsida; order Poales; family Poaceae; genus Avena; species Avena insularis. The sequence goes on from CM042692.1 coordinate 23,048,696, forward strand.
CCTCATCTGCTCTGGCAGCGAGACCCCTCCTCCTCGTCGTGCGCCCGCGTCCCCATGGCACCTCCCGCAGGAACTCTGGCACCCCGTCTTCCGCCACCGCCGGCAGCGACATCGTCGCCTGGCCGCCACCTCGCTGCCCTGCATCAACCTCCGCCCGTCGTTCGCCCCTTCCTGTTCGCCCCGCTGCAGAGCCGTTGTCCGTCGCAGTGCTTCTCGTCGATTGACCCCGACCCGGCCTCCTCGCTCGCCGACAGGCGATCCCGCCCACCGAGCCGAGGCTGCTGTCTCTCCTCCTGCGTCTGATCACACGCTGACGACGTCCTGCCTCGTCCGTCTGCCCCGCTCTCTCCCTGATCAATCCCCGTGCCCCACCTCATCCCCCACCGCCCTCTACCTCCTCCGCATCCTCTGGTTCTCGTGCCGCCAGGGGTCCCTCCACCCTTCCGGCCTCAGGCCCTGCCGACGCCAGCGAGCCGGGAACGGCCCCGTGCGTCGCCCGAGCCCGAGCTCCTCTGCCCCTTCCTCGCCTCTCCGCTGTTGCCCTGTATGCCGATGTCGCCCACCTCTAGCGCCGCCAGGGACGCCTTCCCGATGGCCGCCCTCTGCCGCTGCCCTCACCCTTGCCGAGCAGCAAGGCGAGGCCGCCTGGAAGCTCCTCCGCACGCGTCGGCCTCATCTTCTGTCGACGCGTCCGCCTGCGCGAGCCCGGTCCTGCGCCTTGTCTCCATGTTGCTGCAGTACACCTTCTGTCGGTGTTTCTTCTGCCTCTACATGTGGCCTTAGCGACATACATGTGTTTCCGATGAGTTGGGAAACGACCTGATGTTTGTTGTGGTGATGTGAGGATGGTTGAGATGTTCTGGTGTGGTGCTTCAGCTACTCGACTTTTGGGTGACCGATTTTGGTGTGTTCGTCATTTCCTGCTGCCCTTGGAATCTCGTCAAGATTGACTCACCTTTGATCGCTGCCCAGTCCGACTCTGATTGAAGAAACCAGATAACAAAGATCATCGTCATGGCACGCCAAGTTCTTCCTCTCGTACCCGAAGACACCGAGACCCGGACGCCAAGATCTCCGCCGTGAGACGACAAGACCGACGACACGGCCCGACGACCGCGGATGCGACAGGATCGTCTCTCGGACGCCAAGTTCTTCGACCCCGGGGACCGATCCATCGGAACGCCAAGCCCTTCTTCCGAACCCGAGTTCTTCGTCATAGGCGTCAAGATCTTCTTCCCGGACTCGAAGACCCTGGTACCCGATCCACTCAAGTCCGCCATCGACGACAAGATCGACACCGACCAGGGCGGATCCGATGCCCCCCGACGCCAAACCAAGTCCTTCTTTTCGGATGCGACAAGTTCTACTTCCCGTTGTCAGAGACCGATTCCGTCGAACCGTTCCCCCATCGAACCCTGTCAAACCCCGAACCCCTCGGAGCCCAAGTTCGCCGAACCCTAATGTGATTCCCTATCCGAGACCCCATTATTTTTATAATATGACATTATCAACTGATGCAAATTAAATTGTTCATACTCGCATACATATTGTGGTTTGGGGGCCTTATGCCGATTCACCATATAATTAAATATGGAGACCATATGCGGGCTATTCTAGTCTTAGTTTGTCTCCATTTAAATTTGTGTAGCGAACCGGTGCTATCTTTTGCCATGTTAAGACAACATTTAAATTGCAGGGTATCTAGACAACATGAACCATCCAATAAATTGTCGGGACCCCCGGTTCCGTTAATATTGCCTAATTGCATCGTACCTTGCCATGTCATACATCATACATGCATCATGCCCGATCTTTTGCCGTAGTATTAAATAGTGCATCCGGTGTTTCTGCTAGTGCTTTGCTTCTTCACGGATTAGGCCGATGAGTTGATGCGAGTGTCGCCCGTTCTTCGGATGAACCTTCGGCAATGTTTTCCAGGAGAGCACCTCCCCCTTTCTACCTATCTTACTTTTATAGTATTTATTCCCCCCTATTGATCTATTGCTATCTGTGTTGCGATGCTCTAGTTTTCGTACCCGTGATATCCGTTGCAGCCTTATATTGCCTTGGACACATCCTATTACCTGTTGATTGGTAGATAGTTGGACTTGCGCGTCGTAGTCGCTTGCTCGAGTGCTGTTGCGAGTCGTCAAGTACCACAGTTGTTGGAGTATTGCCGCATGTTTAATGTTAGAGATGATCATGGCTTTAATTATTGTTTAATAACTAAAATTGAAAGTAGGTAAATGCAGAGGCACCGGTGGGTAATAGACAATATTTGGTTTTAATCGCTCCTTTGGTGTCCGTGGGACCCGAGTTCTTGACACTGTTCGAGATCGGCGCTAACCACAGGTGGGGTGTGTGGGCACCCCCATCGATTTAGTACCTGATTTCAAAGTATTGTACCGGGGGCCACAAAGTAGTTTGGGGCTTTATTACTATCCTGTACTTATGCCATGCTTCTTGCTTTATTTAAGATTGTGCGTGGAGCACCTGTTTTAGGACCGTGACCGTTTGCGTGTATCGACAAGCCTGTCACACTTTCAGGTTCCCGATCGTTTACCCGTCGACACAAACCACGAGTCCGTCTCGGAGACCGGCCGACTTCGTTCTGGGTAGCTTAGTGGGGTGGCCCCGTGCTTGCTTTGGGTGCAGGAAGCGTCGTGTCAAAACCCGTCGACATACCGTTGGGTGTATGTTTTGTGATCTTGTACCTACCTGATCTGACAACAAGGGTGTAGGTGCGTGTGGAAACTTTGGTGCACCCCTGCAGGGTTAAATCTTTTCGAGAAGCCGTGTCCGCAGTTATGGATGACTTGGAGCACAGTTCTCGATCATAGACAACTATAACTAAAGTTTATTGTTATAATCTGACTTGTATCCGATATGACTAGTAATCAGCTTCACTACAACGGAATGGCTAAATAAAAGTACCAACAACTGCTGGGTTTGGGATATCTCATGCTAATTGTCGACTAGTAAGTGTCGCAACTACAACGGAATGGTTAACTAAAAGTGCCCACTGCTTATTATATCAGGATGACTATCTATACCTGACTAGTAATTGCTGCAACGATAACTGAATAAATAAAACTGCCAACGATGTGAGTTCCTCGGTTGACTTCCTCGTCTGGTCTCGAGGGGGAAATACTAGGATGGGTATGCTTGGTGATAGTATTAGGTTGGTTCCGAATATGTCTTTCTTATCCCTCTCTGATAGCCGACAGTTATATCGAGTCTCTATAGGTTGTTTAGTGCATGCCGCGCTGCCGCTTCAGTCCACCATACCTATCTAGGCGAGGACCGCCGAATTCTAGCCTCGCTGTCTTGGCCTCGATCGACCGCTCTCTTTTTCCTTTGCCCTTTGTCGGCACCCCTTTTGTTTTAGCAGGTTTTGAGATCGACGTCGTTAGCAGGGTTACCCTTCCGGCTTGGCCTGGGCAGGGTTATGGACGCCATTGGTTATTCTTCAGGGCTCTTAGCTCAATTTGCATCTTGTCCGTACTCGGACGCTGTATTGTTTTCAAGGTGATTTGGATCTTTATACTGTAAATCTGTATTCTTGACTCTTTGAGTCGCTGTTGTATATATGTTTTGTGGGTTCCATCGAGGACTATTGTGTAATGATATTACTTCGTTTTCCACCCGCACGCAAGTGCCTGGTGGGCACCTTTGAATCGTTTCTATGCGGGTTTGGCGGAAAGCGCTGAAACTGGCATAGGGCTGATTCTGAGGGTGTTACAGAGTGGTATCAGAGCTCAGCAGTTGCGATACCCACAAGTCTAGCCTGTAGGATAACCTAGCTAATGGCCGAAGTAGAGTGTCAAAACTATTTTTGCAAAATCGGTTGGATAGTTCTGATTAGGTCTGATTTTACTCCTTACCCCTCTGCTGCTCTCCTCTCACCTCTGCGTGTTTTGAATCCACTCTCTTCTCTCTCTTCGAGTCCAGGATTTCTCGTGGTTGGGTTCCATCGTACCTTTAGGGTTTCGCTTCCCCCTTTGGTAACGGTGTTGCTACATTCCGTCTTCGTGCTATCAGAGGAATCCCTCATCTGTTAGACTTCTCTTTGTTCCTAATTGTGCCTTCCGGTGTTTTCTGACGCGACGACATCATCTACGCCAGATCCGATGCAGAGTCTGCATCACTCCTTTGTTTCTGAACCTCGATTGTCGAGATCTTCAGTCTGATTCCGAGAATGGTTGCACGCTTTTCTACTGATTGTGCGGAGTAATAGTCTGGGTGCGTGATGGATTGGCCCCCATGCCGACTACTCACTCTATTCGCTTGTGTACATTGAAGTGGATGAGAATGCATCGGTTCTTACTTTCTGTCGAAGTTAGAGGTGGATTGATTGGTTGATACCTCTACCTTCGCCTTTGTTTCCTTGAGTGTTCTCTCGACGATCACGGACAACGACCTCTTGTTAGTGGTGTCGCGAGGATCTACACGATGCGAGAAGATTCAGATCGCCGCCCTTCTTCCCGGTACCATGAGGAGGATCTCGAGGGCGAGATCCATTGTTAGTGGTGTCGAATTGTGGCGCCCCGCAAAAACCTCTACTAGAAAATTGCCTGTTGTTTATATTTTGTGCATCATCATGACGTCATGCATATTATTCTTTTTCATAAAACTATTCCGTAAAATCCTATGTTGTTTTCTAATTAGTCCTCACCTTTAATTTCAAATTAAAGCCTCGGTCGGTTCAGATCTTGTATTTGTCTAAAAAGTATTTGCAAAATATTTTGTTAATAAAAATGTTTTTCCGGGGGAGGCCGCCAGCCTGCCAGGCCAAAGGCCCAGCTAGCCAGCAGCCTACAACCCCTGAAACCCTAATTCTAACCCCTCCAAACCCTAACTTGAACCACCCCACCTAACCAACCCTCCAACCCCCTCCAGCCGCCGCCATCCTCCCTGTTCACACACGCACACATCACGCACGCACCCGGAGGACAAGCCACCTCTCTCGCCCTCTCCTCCCTGGACCCACCTCCCCGCGATCCCCACCTGTCCACGCTCGACCCCACCCCACGAGCCTCTCCTTCCTCCCGTACGCAAGCTCCCGAGCGCCGCCGCCTGCGCCTCTCCTTCCTCCCGATTCCGCCACCAGGAGCCTCACGTCGGCCTCCATCGCAATCCCCAACTCCCCCCGCTCCTCTCGATCCCCTCGCTTCGACCTCATCTGCTCTGGCCGCGAGACCCCTCCTCCCCGTCGTGCGCCCGCGTCCCCATGGCACCTCCCGCAGGGACTCCGGCACCCCGTCTTCCGCCACAGCCGGCAGCGACATCATCGCCTGGCCACCACCTCGCTGCCCTGCATCAACCTCCGCCCGTCGTCCGCCCCTTCCTGTTCGCCCCGCTGCAGAGCCGTTGTCCGTCGCAGCGCTTCTCGTCGATTGACCCCGACCCGGCCTCCGTCTCGCCGTCGACCTGGGCGATCCCGCCCTCCACCGAGCCGAGGCCGTCGTCCCCTCCTCCTGCGTCCGACCGCCACCCCGACGACGTCGTCCTCGCGTCCGTCCGGCCCCGTCTCCTCTCCCTGATCAATCCTCGCGCCCCACCTCGTCCCCCACCGCCCTCTACCTCCTCCGCATCCTCTGGTTCTCGTGCCGCCAGGGGTCCCTCCACCCTTCCGGCCTTAGGCCCTGCCGACGCCAGCGAGCCGGGCACGGCCCCGTGCGTCGCCCGAGCCCGATCTCCTCTGCCCCTTCCTCGCCTCTCCGCTGTTGCCACAGCCGATCTAGCGCCGCCGGGCGCCGCCAGGGACACCTTCCCGATGGCCGCCCTCTGCCGCGACCTCGCTGCCCTCACCCCGTCGAGCAGCGCGCGAGGCCGCCCGAGCTCCTCCCGGTGCCATCGCCCCCTGCCGTCGTCGGCCTCATCTTCTGTCGACGCGTCTGCCTGCGCGAGCCCGGTCCTGCGCCTTGTCTCCATGTCGCTGCAGTACACCTTCTGTCGGTGTTTCTTCGGCCTCTACATGTGGCCTTAGCGACATACATGTGTTTCCGATGAGTTGGGAAATGACCTGATGTTTGTTGTGGTGATGTGAGGATGGTTGAGATGTTCTGGTGTGGTGCTTCGGCTACTCGACTTTTGGGTGACCGATTTTGGTGTGTTCGTCATTTCCTGCTGCCCTTGGAATCTCGTCAAGATTGACTCATCTTTGATCGCTGCCCAGTCCGACTCTGATTGAAGAAACCAGATACCAAAGATCATCGTCATGGCACGCCAAGTTCTTCCTCTCGTACCCGAAGACGCCGAGACCCGGACGCCAAGATCTCCGTCGTGAGACGACAAGACCGACGACACGGCCCGACGACCGCAGATGCGACAGGATCGTCTCTCGGACGCCAATTTCTTCGACCCCGGGGACCGATCCATCGGAACGCCAAGCCCTTCTTCCGAACCCGAGTTCTTCGTCACAGGCATCAAGATCTTCTTCCCGGACTCGAAGACCCCGGTACCCGATCCACTCAAGTCCGCCATCGACGACAAGATCGACACCGACCAGGGCGGATCCGATGCCCCCCGACGCCAAACCAAGTCCTTCTTTTTGGATGCGACAAGTTCTACTTCCCGTTGTCAGAGACCGATTCCGTCGAACCTGCCGTCAAACCCCGAACCCCTCGGAGCCCAAGTTCGCCGAACCCTAATGTGATTCCCTATCCGAGACCCCATTATTTTTATAATATGACATTATCAACTGATGCAAATTAAATTGTTCATACTCGCATACATATTGTGGTTTGGGGGCCTTATGCCAATTCACCATATAATTAAATATGGAGACCATATGCGGGCTATTCTAGTCTTAGTTTGTCTCCATTTAAATTTGTGTAGCGAACCGGTGCTATCTTTTGCCATGTTAAGACAACATTTAAATTGCAGGGTATCTAGACAACATGAACCATCCAATAAATTGTTGGGACCCCCGGTTCCGTTAATATTGCCTAATTGCATCGTACCTTGCCACGAGTGTCGCCCGTTCTTCGGATGAACCTTCGGCAATGTTTTCCAGGAGAGCACCTCCCCCTTTCTACCTATCTTACTTTTATAGTATTTATTCCCCCCTGTTGATCTATTGCTATCTGTGTTGCGATGCTCTAGTTTTCGTACCCGTGATATCCATTGCAGCCTTATATTGCCTTGGACACATCCTATTACCTGTTGATTGGTAGATAGTTGGACTTGCGCGTCGTAGTCGCTTGCTCGAGTGCTGTTGCGAGTCGTCAAGTACCACAGTTGTTGGAGTATTGCCGCATGTTTAATGTTGGAGATGATCATGGCTTTAATTATTGTTTAATAACTAAAATTGAAAGTAGGTAAATGTAGAGGCACCGGTGGGTAATAGACAATATTTGGTTTTAACGCTCCTTTGGTGTCCCGTAGGACCCCGAGTTCTTGACACCTGTTCCGAGATTGAGCGCGCTAACCACAGGTGGGGTGTGTGGGCTCCCCCATCGATTTAGTACCTGATTTCAAAGTATTGTACCGGGGGCCACAAAGTAGTTTGGGGCTTTATTACTATCATGTACTTATGCCATGCTTTACTTCTTTATTTAAGATTGTGCGTGGAGCACCTGTACTGTTTAGGACCGTGACACGTTTTCTCTGTATCGACAAGCCCAGTCACACTTTCGGGTTCCTAGTCGTTTACAGCCGTCGACACAAACCCTGAGTCCGTCTCGGAGACTGGCCGACTTCGTTACGGGTAGCTTAGTGGGGTGGCCCCCCGTGCTTGCTTTGGGTCTGGGAAACGTCGTGTCCGAAACCCCGTCGACATACCGTTGGGTGTATGTTTTGTGATTTTGTACCTACCTGATCTGACAACAAGGGTGTAGGTGCGTGTGGAAACTTTGGTGCACCCCTGCAGGGTTAAATCTTTTCGAGAAGCCGTGTCCGCGGTTATGGACGACTTGGAGCACAGTTCTCGATCATAGACAACTATAACTAAAGTTTATTGTTATAATCTGACTTGTATCCGATATGACTAGTAATCAGCTTCACTACAACGGAATGGCTAAATAAAAGTACCAACAACTGCTGGGTTTGGGATATCTCATGCTAATTGTATCTGACTAGTAAGTGTCGCAACTACAACGGAATGGTTAACTAAAAGTGCCTTTGCTTATTATATCAGGATGACTATCTATACCTGACTAGTAATTGCTGCAACGATAACTGAATAAATAAAACTGCCAACGGTGTGAGTTCCTCGGTTGACTTCCTCGTCTAGTCTCGAGGGGGAAATACCAGGATGGGTATGCTTGGTGATAGTATTAGGTTGGTTCCGAATAGGTCTTTCTTATCCCTCTCTGATAGCCGACAGTTATATCGAGTCTCTATAGGTTGTTTAGTGCATGTCGCGCTGCCGCTTCAGTCCACCATACCTATGTAGGCGAGGACCTTGGATTCTAGCCTCGCTGTCTTGGCCTCGATCGACCGCTCTCTCTTTTTCCTTTGCCCTTTGTCGGCACCCCTTTTGTTTTAGCAGGTTTTGAGATCGACGTCGTTAGTAGGGTTACCCTTCCGGCTTGGCCTGGGCAGGGTTATGGACGCCATTGGTTATTCTTCAGGGCTCTTAGCTCAATTTGCATCTTGTCCGTACTCGGACGCTGTATTGTTTTCAAGGTGATTTGGATCTTTATACTGTAAATTTGTATTCTTGACTCTTTGAGTCGCTGTTGTATATATGTTTTGTGGGTTCCATCGAGGACTATTGTGTAATGATATTACTTCGTTTTCCACCCGCACGCAAGTTCCTGGTGGGCACCTTTGAATCGTTTCTATGCGGGTTTGGCGGAAAGCGCTGAAACTGGCATAGGGCCGATTCTGAGGGTGTTACAGCCGGCGCATGGGGGAGGTGACCCTTCACCTCCTCCATTCATGTGGTGGTAACCCCTCCACATTAAAATGCCTCTTCACATTCCCTTTTAAAGTCCCCACTTTAAATGCATTAAATTCTCTAAGTTTAATGCTCTCTCATTTAATAAAACTCTTTTATTAAATTTATTCAGAATTTTGTTAATTACTTTAATTAACAAACATTCACATATAACCCCTTGCAATATTTCAATATCACATGCAGAACCACTTTCTCCAATTTCACCCGAAACAATTTCCGGTTTCTATTGAAACAATTCCTGCGCTTTGCAATTCTTTCATCTAAAACATATGTGCTCCAGAATGGTGTCCGGTAACTCTTAAGTGTGTCACCCTATGGTTCGCGAATAATGCAGACATGATTGAGACTCCTCTCAGATCAATAATCAGAAGCGGGACCTGGAGGTCCATACTGACTCCTGCATATTCAATGATGACTTCTGTGATCGGGAGAACCTTTAATGCTTGTAATTTAATCCCTTTGTATCTTGATATAATACATGTCCGAGATTCGATCATCGGTATCCAAATACCTAGTTTGATCTTGTTACCGACATGCACTCTTTTCTCGTTCCCGTGATATAACATTCTAGTGATCACATCACTTGCTTGCAAGCTATCTTAATGTGATATCACCGAGAGGGCCTAGAGTATATCTATCCGTAATCGGGATTGACAAATTCCACTCTTGGTCCATGAGCCTCAACATAACACCTTCGTAGCACTGAACCCATCTTTATAGTCACCCTGTTACGGTGTGACGTTTGATGTTATCAAGATACTCTTCCGGTGTTAGCAATTAACATGATCTCATGGTCTAAGGATAAAGATTACTTCGTATGATGTTATAGCAATATAAACATAATGACTTGACCGTAATGCTATACTTCGGATGAATGTTCATCACATCATTTCACAAATGTTGTGACCTTGTTATTAACAACATCCAATGTCCATGATCAGGAAACCTTGATCATCTTGTTAATCAACAAGCTAGTCTATAAGAGAGGCATAACTAGGACCTTTTTGTTTATTAAACACACATGTATTAATGTTTCCGATCAATACAATTCTAGCATGCAAAATAAACATCTATCATATATAAGGAATACATAATAACAACTTTATTATTGCCTCTCAGGGCATATTTCCTTCACCGCTTGCATAGTGGAGCGCCGCCCATTTGTGGTCATCGCCGACCAACCATGGCCAGCTGGCACCAGACAGCCCCGCGCCCATCCAGCATGTCCAGTAGCCTCGCCACACCCTACCGCCACCCCCTATCCAGGCCACAGCCCCAACCGAGTTGTGGACCACACTAGCACCGCCGCGCACCGCCTCTTTGCACCGTGTCCAGAGCGCGCCAGTGCGCCGTGCCCGACCAGCCCCGCCAGCTCGCGCCTTGCCCTCACCGCGCATGCGCAGGCTCGTCATGATCACCCCACCCCGGCAGACACCCCCGTTCGCCGCCGCGCGACCCGCAGTTGCCGCACGTTGCCGCAAGCACCTCTGCCTCCGCTCAGAGTGCCACACGTGCCAGACCAAACCACGCCACCCCACGCCGCGCCTTTAAGTCCGTGAGACCTGCCAGGGAGCACCTGTTCTACGCCCTCGCCCATGCCATTAGTCGCTTGTAGCAATGCCATTGTCGAGCTCACCGTCGCAACGCTCGGTCCCCTCGCCGAGATATAAAAGGAGGCCACCCCCACCTCCATTCTCCACACCACCTCACTCCCCACTCCTCACTGACCTTCCCCACTTCTTCCCAGAGCAAGGCGAGCACCACCGCACCAGAATTTCACTGGAGCCCACCAATGCTGGAGGAGAAGGGCGCCGTTGATTCCGACCACCCTAAGCCCTGCCATGACCGTGTTCTCGCCGCTGCCTACCACGTCGATTGCCCCTGTCGCCGACCCTAGCTGGAGCCCAGGTGAGCCCTGCGAGACCCCCACCGCCATGCTAGGTCATTTTCCTCGCTAGAGCTGTTCATCGTCGACGACGACCCTCAACCGTCGATCTTGCTTCTAATCGTAGGGCTCAGGTTAAACGATACCGCTTCGCTTAGTTTAAGTCACTGACCAGTGGACCCCCTCAGTCAGTTGTGCGCTGCGCTGTGCAGTTGGGCCAGCCCGTTTAGCTTTCCCGCGCAGCCCAGGAAATTCAAATATGGATTTTCCAATTTAGTTGAAATCCTATTCTGCCCACTTATTCAAAAATCAATTCAGAGATTTTCACTTAACCAAATTGCATGACTCACATTTTGCTAGAAAGGAAATTAAATTATCTATCCAAGCCCGTTGGATTTAAATCATTTGGAGTTAGAGATAATCTATAGCAAAAATAACAAGACAGAGACTTTTGCAACTTCAAACATTTTTCAAAAATCAACCATAATAGCTTTTGAGTTGATTCCAACTCTCAAAAATCACATTTGATAATATCTATCTGAATATGTAAAAATATCTAGGTTTGCATGTAATGACTTTGGACTAGTACCAAAAGAATGCTATTAGGGCATTTCTAGTCACTTTAAATCTATTAAATATTAATCTTAAACTTTATAAAATATGATCAACACTTTAAATCACATTCCCATATATTAGAATATGTGGTGATGACATGTGTCAACATGATCCCATATTTTAATTGGAGAATATTAAATCTTAATTATTTTCAATGAGTAGAAATTAATTTTCTCAATTAAACTAAATAAAACTAGTTTGTTAATTCATGTGATGATTGTGATGATGCTAGATCATCAAGTGTGAGCCTTAGTGTGCTAAATAGAGTTAGTTAAGTATTGTTTGGTGATTGTGTACCCCGTATTTATTTATAGACGATAGTACCAACCAAGGATACGAGGAGGAAGAGTTCTACCCCGAAGAAGACGAACAAAACTTCAATCACTGCACCAATCAAGGCAAGCTAGATCTATGCAAGCTATTATTGGCAAGCTATAATTATACAAGATAACCTAAGCAAGATGCATTAGGCATGCTTGGTTATACATTTTAATTTATACCCATCCCAAGTTTTACTTGCAAGCTTTACTCTTTACTTTACCAAAGTTCTTTACTTATAACTAATGCTTTGTGAATTTCAGCAAGTAGTATAGATAACATAAAGAGTATAAAACTAGGCCTATACTAGATGTCATTCTATGGCATGAGATTGAGATTATCATCCCTCATTAGTGAACACTCTTAACTTAGTGGCTAGTGCTAAAGCATAAAACTTGATTACTTTTAGATGGGAATACTTGGTGAAAATGATTATAAAAACCTTGGAATGATGAGTCATTCTATTGAAATGTTTTGACATGTGTTGAGAAACACAAATGGTTTGATGATGAAAATGTTGAGGCATGAGCCTTAGCCCTTTATAAAAACCGATGGTTGGGTTCGGATGCGATACCATTCCAATTTTACCGTACAACCACAATACCTGAATTGGGTAAGTCTTAGCCGGAAGTTTATATGCATTAGTATGGGTTCCCTGGCGGAAGAGGTCGGAGCTGAGGCTACCTCTTGATGATGTCCACCTATGCAGTGCCCAGGATGGCAGAGTGCCATGGGTGGGAGGCTAAGCTCATAGGGGAGGTTCCTATACTAGAGTGTGTAATTGAAAGGTTATGATTGATTATCCACATACTAAGTATGATGATTCAGGGTTATCCTAACGGATGTATCGAATTTTGTGGTGAAAGTGTACCACCTCTGCAGAGTGTCAAACTATTCGAATAGCCGCGTCCGCGGTCATGGACAGTTGGAGTGGCCATACTGTTCCGTCATCAGATGTTTTCAAAATGACTTATGAATTGAACTATGATTTTCACTTGACCACAATAGGGTTGTGACTATGAAAACTAGGTTCCCAACTTAAAGTGATTTAGAACTTTTACTTATTTTTCTTTACTTCTCAACTCAGTATAGATAAATCTAGCTTTTTGCAAATAAACTTAGAGCTTAGGATTCCTACTATAACTACCTTACTTGTTAGTGATAGTTTGCGAGTACTTAAAGAGTACTCATGGATTTGTCCTGCTATTCCGTGGCGGACTATGAGGAGGACTATCAGGAAGATGGACAGCAGGATGACTACGACAACTAGGATCATCTCCCATCGTCAGCATTGCCTGTGACACTGAAGATGGATCCCACTGCTACGCTTATTATTCCGATGCTTGTTTGCATTGAGAATGGATCATGAGATCCTTTATTTGTGTAAGACCTTATTATGGTTTGTAATGGATGATGTACTGTGATATCCAATCTGTTATGTCTCGCAAAAATGGTAATCCTTGGATTGCGATGTATGGCATAACATGCATCTGGGATTAAAAATCTGGGTGTTGACAAGTTGGTATCAGAGCCATCCTGACCATAGGAGACCCTAGTTAGAATGGACGTCCGAACAAAAACTTAGTTTCAAAACAAATGAAGTGAGTACTCATGAAAACCTAATCCCACTCTTATCCTTGATTCTTTCAAAAAAAATCATGTTCCTCAAAAATTCTTACATTACTACATAAAATTTGACACACTTGATCACCTCACTAACTTACTCATACTATATTCTTATAGATGGAAGTTCAGTATTGCAAGTTCTACCAGTTGGGCAACAGAGGCCAACTGATCTTTGAGAGGGATCTTGATGCACTGTTAGAGTACCTTGTGCGCCTGCATCCGGAATTCTTCGGAGCTCAACTCAAGGATTTCCCTAGAGGAGATCTACAATGCCTGATAGTTGCAAACCTTAGAGGCAAGATGGAAGCACCCCTTTCTAAGAAGATCCAATTCACCGTGAGAGAGAAAAACTGGCTAGATGGATTAGCCAGGGCTATGCATGAAGCTCTTGCCCGTCTATGTGGGCAAAACATCAACTTGATCCAGGGAACTCGCTTTGCTCATTATGCAAGGCGTGATTCTATGGGAATGCCATTGGAGATGCCAAGTCACCCGGAGATGAAGCGCCAGGTGGAGAATCTTGACTTCCTGATGTATGATATGCAGAAGGAATTGGACAACGCTCGAGCCTACGCCAATCACAACCTTGCCATTGCTGCCAAGAAGGACCACACTCTCGCCATGCTAGTCAAGGATCGCCAATCACTTCACCATCAACGCGAGAAGAAGGATCGCACCATCAATCGTCTTTGCAAGAAGGTGGCCGACCTTGAGAAGACCATCCAGGAGCAAGAAGTCCAGCTTGAAGCAAAGGAAGAGGAAGAAGGTGAAGACATCCAGGGAGATATTCACTCGTACCTTAGTGATGACAATGACTACTTGGAGGATTATGCCAACGATTTCTACACCGATGATGATGATTCCGACTTCATCGATGATGAGTAGAGGCACTTGATCACTACCGTAGGAATGAGTTTCGGTCCCACTGTATCTTAGTTCACAAAATGGTTCTTAAAACCATCTGTTGTCCATTGTTGTGGTGTGTGTGTGTGTGTTTGTATTGTGTGCTTTGAATGAATGAATGAGAAGAAGTTAGTTGCAAAACCTGAGTTCAAACTCAAGTCTAAAGCTTTTGAAAACAAAACCATGAACCTTAGAACTTTCCCTCTTACCTCATTATCTATCTCAATCTTAAGATGCCTCGTGGAAATCAAGGAGGGAGCAGCTCATCGCAGGACCCGATGTTGTAGATTCTGCAAATGCTAGTTTCCGACCATGAAGCTAGTAGAGCCGAGCGCCAAGCCAATCTAGCCACCCTGCAACAGATAGCTCAGATGGCCCACAATAATCAAGGCCATGGAAATCAGGATCGTCATGGATCCAAGCTTAGGAACTTTCAGAATACCAATCCCCCTATCTTCAACAAATCTGAGGATCCCGTAGATGCTGATGACTGCTGCAAACCATGGAGAATAATCTGGAAGTCACAGGAATTGATGCCAACGAGAAGGTACTGTTTGCCACCCACTATCTGGCAGGAGATGCAAGAGCCTGGTGGAATAGCACCCGTACCATGAACAACGGTCAAGTCATGACTTGGGAGGATTTCAAGATCAAGTTCAGCCGCACCCATGTGCCGCAAGGTTTGGTCACCAGGATGAGAGATGAGTTCAGGGAACTGAAGCAAGGAAGAATGACGGTAGTTGAATACCGTGACAAATTTCTGTCCCTCGCTAGATATGCCCCTGATGAGATCAACACTGAAGCCAAGAAGAAGGAAAGGTTCCTAAATGGATTTCCTAATGAGATGCAGACTGTGTTAGTCAACATCCGTTTTGACGACCTAGAAGAACTAGTCGACTCGGCCATCCATATGGAAGGGAAGATAAACCAAGCCAATGACAACCATAAGCGCAGAATGATGCACCAAACTGGGTCTCACAATACCTAGAAGTATCACCCCAACCCATCTGGAGGATATGCCCCAAGAAACAATAGACCCCCAATGTCTTGTCCAAGCTACCCCAATCGTAGCGGAGGAAACATGAAGTCTAGAGGAAACCACAACAACAACCCCGACAACTCCAACAACTTCAACCGTGCACCTCCCAAGTCCAACAACAACAACAATACTGCCCCAAGGACTGGAAGCAATGTTGTGCCTGTTGCAGCCAAAGACAAGTCCTAGATTACTTGCTTTGCATGTGGAGTCAAGGGTCACTACTCCAACGAGTGCCCCAAGAAGATTGCAGCAGCCCCCAACATGAATGCCCCAGCTCAGCAGCAGCGCCGTGTTCAGCCTGGAAAAATATTTGCCCCAGGGAATTCGCTCAACCGCAACGGATGTCTGTTCCACATGAATGCTGAAGAATCTCATGAAGCGCCCGATGTCGTGTTGGGTATGTTTTCTATTAACTCAGTACTTGCAAGAGTGTTGTTTGATTCTGGAGCATCGCACTCGTTTGTTACAAAAGAAATTGCATGCACTAGTAAGATTCAACCAACAAAATTGAAGCATGTTATGATAGTTCAAATTCCTGGTTCAACCACCAAAGCTAGAAAAATTTGCAAGGCTGTACCTATCAGAATCCATGGGATAGATTTTTATGCCAATCTAATAGTACTTGGAACCAAAGGTTTGGAAGTAGTACTAGGAATGAATTGGATGTCGAAACATAAAGGATTGATCAACTGTGCCAAGAAAGCCATAACCATGACTAGTAGCTCTGGAGTATCAGTAGAGCATGTATCTGAAACCTTGTTCCGTAAGTTCAAATGCAACAAGAGTCCAGCCCAACCAACCATAGACCAAGTCAGAGTAGTCTGTGAATACCCCGACATATTCCCAAATTAATTGCCCGGTATGCCCCCAGCTCGAGATATCGAGTTCATTATTGAACTAATTCTTGGAACTTGACCCATAGCTCAGAGACCTTATAGTATGAACCCATCTGAATTAGTGGAGCTTAAGAAGCAACTTGATGATATGCTGGAGAAAGGTCTGATTCAACCAAATGCATCGCCATGGAGATCGCCCGTTCTGTTTGTTGACAAGAAAGATGGAGGTAACCGTTTGTGCACGGATTACAGGAAGCTGAATGATGTCACCATCAAGAACAAGTACCCACTACCCAAGATAGAGGATCTGTTTGATCAGTTGACTAGTGCCAGAGTGTTTTCTAAGATTGATCTTAGAACTGGTTATCATCAACTCAAGATTCATCCAATGGATATTCCAAAGACCGCCTTTACCACCAGATATGGATTGTATGAGTATACGGTCATGTATTTGGGATTAACCAATGCCCCTGCTTATTTCATGAATCTCATGAATAAGATTTTTATGAACTTTCTAAATCAGTTTGTCATTGTTTTTATCGACGATATTCTAATCTATTCCAAGTCAGAAGAAGACCATGAGTTACACCTCAGAACCATCCATGAAACCCTTAGAGAGCATCAGTTGTATGCCAAGTTTAGCAAATGTGAGTTCTGGTTGAAAGAAGTAGGATTCCTCGGACATATTGTGTCGATAGGAGGAGTCGCTGTTGATTCCGCCAAGATCAAAGATATTGAAGAATGGGAAGCCCCAACCACTCAAACTCAAGTCCGTGCATTTCTCGGATTAGAAGGATATTACCGCAAGTTCGTTAAAGGATTTTCGAGCATCGCAAGACCAATGACCCAATCGTTAAAGAAAGATAGGAAGTTTGAATGGACCGACAAATGTGAAGCAAGTTTTCAAGAACTCAAGAAGAGATTGATCTCAGCCCCAATCTTGATTATGCCAGATATCAAGAAACCATTTGATGTGTATTGTGATGCATCCAAGATTGGTCTCGGATGTGTGTTGATGCAAGAAGGCAAAGTCATAGCATATTTTTCAAGACAACTGAAGAAGCATGAGAAAAACTACCCTACCCATGATCTTGAATTAGCAGCTGTAGTTTTAGCTTTGAAGACATGGTGTCATTACCTTATGGGTAATCGCTGTGAGATTTATTCGGATGACAAGAGCCTGAAGTATATTTTCACCCAGAAGGAGCTGAATATGAGGCAAAGGAGATGGATAGAGTTAATCAAGGATTATGACATTGACATTCACTATCACCCCGGCAAAGCCAATGTGGTAGCGGATGCTCTTAGCAGATTGTCGTGTAGATTAAACACCACGATGAAAGAAGCCCAGCCAAGTTTGCATGAGGAGTTGGAGCAGTTTAGAACGGAGCTAGATAGCAAAGGATTTTTAGCTAGCATTGAACTTCAACCCACTTTGATTAGCCAAATCAAGGAAGCCTAGAAGGGAAATGAAAGTATCGCGGAATCAAACGTCGTAATGGTACATGAAAGGTACCTGGATTCACCGAAGATTAAGAAGGAGTTTTGTGGTACAAAGGACGTATCTCTGTGCTAGAAGATTCGGAGTTGAAAAAGTTATCATGCAAGAAGCTCATGATACTCTTTATTCTATCCACCCTGGAGGAACAAAGATGTATCCGGATTTGAAAGAGCAATTTTGGTGGCACAAGACGAAGAGAGAAATTGGAAGCTACATGATATCTGCCAGAGAGTCAAAGCGGAACATCAGAGACCCATAGGAATTTTGCAACCATTGCAGATTCTAGAATGGAAATGGGATTCCGTCGGAATGGACTTTATCACCGGTTTGCCTACTTCTAGTAGGGGAAATTACTCTATTTGGGTCATAGTTGATAGACTATCCTAGGTATCCCATTTTATACCTGTCAAGACAACCTACCAGAGTTCGAAGCTAGCGCAGTTGTACATTGCTAGAATTGTCAGTTTGCATAGAACCCCCAAGACCATAGTGTCAGATCGAGGAACCCAGTTTACCTCGCGGTTTTGGCAGAAAGTCCAAGAAGGATTAGGAACCAAGTTGAATTTCAGCACAACTTATCACCCGCAGACCAATGGATAGACTGAAAGAGTCAACAAAATCTTAGAAGATATGTTGAGAGCGTGTGTTCTAGAGTATGGATCAAAATGGGAAGATTATCTGCCTTTCACAGAATTCTCATACAACAACAGTTACCAAGCCAGTTTGCAAATGGCCCCATTTGAGTCCTTATATGGAAGAAAGTGCCGTACCCCCTTGAATTGGTCGTAAGTAGGAGAGAGTCAGATTTTTGGACCCGACATCCTACGAGAAGTTGAAGAGAAGGTTCACAAAGTCCATGAGCACCTCAAGACCGCCCAATCCAGACGGAAGAGTTATGCTAACAAGAGACATAGAGACTTTACTTTCAATGTCGGAGATTTTGTGTATCTCAAAGTGTCGCCTTTGAAGGGAATGCAGCGTTTTCAGCTGAAAGGAAAGTTAGCCCCTAGATATATTGGACCCTTCAAGATTCTGAATCGCCAAGGAGAAGTATCTTATCAACTGGAACTGCCAGAGGAGATGTCAGCCATCCATAACGTGTTCCATATCTCGTTACTTCGTAAATGCTTAGAAGTTCCGGAGAAGACCGAAGTTTTCAAGAACATCGATCACCGAGCCATTGATATCAACAAGGATCTGACGTATCGTGAAGTGCCCATTCGTATTTTGGAAGAAGCCTTCAAAACCACCAGGACCCGGAGTACAAGTTTCTCAAGATCCAATGGAGCAACCATACCGAAGAAGCTACTTGGGAGCGAGAAGATTATATTAGGACTGAGTTTCCAGATCTCTTTAGTTCCTTGTTTTTCTTAAATCTCAGGATGAGATTTTGTGTAAGGATGGAAGGTTTGTAACACCCTAAATCTTCTAATCAAGGTTATCAAGTTCAAATCACCCAAGTTTAGGGTTAACAAAAACTTTTATTAAGAAAAATGAATATGAATGCATGTGTGTTTGCATTAGTATAGAATTGAGTGTATATGCTATGCTTGATTGTTCTAAATGTTGTGAAGTGGTTTAAAGGTGAATGCTACATCATCTAGACCATTTACAAACAAAATCCAAAGAAAAATCAAAAAAGAATAAATAAAGCAAATGGTCATTTTGACCATTTTAAACCACTAGGCCACTTTAGGTGTTCCTAGAGGAGATTTTCTAACAGAAGCAATTCTATTTCTTTTCACCCCTTGCTAGACCAAGTAAAAATGTATCAAGGCCCACTTTACAAACTTACAAAAACATCTAGTAAATCCATTTAAAGGACATTTGAAAATTGAATCTGATTCATGTGTTAAGATCCCACTTTTTCAAAAACCTACCAAATCAATTCACCTTGACCTCTCCAAGCAAACCTAGTCTCTCAAGCTTAATCTAAGATCACTCAAAAAATTTGAATCAAAAATTACAAACTTCCTTTCATGCGGCCATTAACACAAACACTTGGCATGCACAGAATAAGCTCCAGCCTAACTTCACTATTTTGTATAGTGATCATCGACCAAATGGTCCCCTAGTTACTTCCATGTCTCCCCTAAGCCTAACCCAGCCCCAGACCAGCTCCCCCTGCACCGCTTGCACAGTGGAGCGCCGCCCATTTGTGGTCATCGCCGGCCGACCATGGCCAGCTCGCACCAGACAGCCCCGCGCCCATCCAGCATGTCCAGTAGCCTCGCCGCACCCTACCACCACCCCCTGTCCAGGCCACAACCCTAGCCGAGCCGTGGACCATACTAGCACTATCATGCACCGCCTCTCTACACCGTGTCCAGAGCGTGCCAGTGCGGCGTGCCCGACCAGCCCCGCCAGCTCGCGCCTTGCCCTCACCGTGCACACGCAGCCTCGCCATGATCAGCCCACCACGGCAGACACCATCGTTCACCGCCGCGTGACCCGCAGCTGCCGCACACCGCCGCAAGCACCTCTGCCTCCGCTCAAAGCGCCGCACACACTAGACCAAACCACGCTGCCCCACGCCGCGCCTTTAAGTCCGTGAGACCCGCCAGGGAGCACCGCATCGTCCTACGCCCTTGCCCATGCCATTAGTCGCCTCTAGCGATGCCACCGCCGAGCTCACCACCGCACCGCTCGGTCCCCTCGCCGAGCTATAGAAGGAGGTCACCCCCGCCTCATTCTCCACACCACCTCACTACCCACCCCTGCCTCCATTCTCCGCCGAGCTATAAAAGGCGAGCACCACCGCGCCGGAATTTCACCGGAGCCCGCTGCTGCTGGAGGAGAAGGGCGTTGTTGATTCCGACCACCCCAAGCCCTACCGTGACCGTGCCTCGCCTCACCGTCGTCTACCACATCGATTGCCCCCGTCGCCGACCCTAGATGGAGCCCAGGAGAGCCCCGCGAGACCCCCACCGCCGCGCTAGGTCATTTTCCTCGCTAGAGCATTAGATTGACGACACTCAGCCGTCGATCTTGCTTCTAATCGTAGGGCTCAGGTTAAACGATATCGCTTCGCTTAGTTTAAGTCACTGACCAGTGGACCCCCTCTGTCAGCCGCGCGCTGCGCTGTGCTGTGCAGTTGGGCCGGCCCGTTTAGCTTTCCCGCGCAGCCCAAGAAATTCAAATATGGACTTTCCAATTTAGTTGAAATCCTATTCTGCCCACTTATTTAAAAATCAATTCAGAGAGTTTCACTTAACCAAATTGCATGATACAAATTTTGCTAGAAAGGAAATTAAATTATCTATCCAAGCCTGTTGGATTTAAATCATTTGGAGTTAGAGATAATCTATAGCAAAAATAACAAGACAGAGACTTTTGCAACTTCAAACATTTTTCAAAAATCAACCATAATAGCTTTTGAGTTGATTCCAACTCTCAAAACTCACATTTGATAATATCTATCTGAATATGTAAAAATATCTAGGTTTGCATGCAGTGACTTTGGACTAGTACCAAAAGAATGTTATTAGGGCATTTCTAGTCACTTTAAATCTATTAAATGATAATCTTAAACTTTATAAAATATGATCAACACTTTAAATCACATTCCTATATATTAGAATATGTGGTGATGACATGTGTCAACATGATCCCATATTTTAATTGGAGAATATTAAATCTTGATTATTTTCAATAAGTAGAAATTACTTTTCTCAATTAAACTAAATAAAACTAGTTCTTTAATTCATGTGATGATTGTGATGATGCTAGATCATCAAGTGTGAGCCTTAGTGTGCTAAATAGAGTTAGTTAAGTATTGTTTGGTGATTGTGTACACCGTATCTATTTATAGACGATAGTACCAACCAAGGATACGAGGAGGAAGAGTTCTACCCTGAAGAAGACGAAGAAAACTTCAATCACTGCACCAATCAAGGCAAGCTAGATCTATGCAAGCTATTATTGGCAAGCTAGAATTATACAAGATAACCTAAGAAATATGAGTTAGGCATGCTTGGTTATACATTTTAATTTATACCCATCCCAAGTTTTACTTGCAAGCTTTACTCTTTAGTTTACCAAAGTTCTTTACTTATAACTAATGCTTTGTGAATTTTGGCAAGTAGTATAGATAGCATAAAGGGTATAAAACTAGGCCTATACTAGATGTCATTTTATGGCATGAGATTGAGATTATCATCCCTCATTAGTGAACACTCTTAACTTAGTGGCTAGTGCTAAAGCATAAAACTTGATCACTTTTAGATGGGAATACTTGGCGAAAATGATTATGAAAACCTTGGAATGATGAATCATTCTATTGAAATATTTTGACATGTGTTGAGAAACACAAATGGTTTGATGATGAAAATGTTGAGGCATGAGCCTTAGCCCTTTATAAAAACTGATGGTTGGGTTCGGATGCGATACCATTCCAATTTTACCGTACAACCACAATACCTGAATTGGGTAAGGCTTAGCCGGAAGTTTATTTGCATTAGTATGGGTTCCCTGGCGGAAGAGGTCGGAGATGAGGCTACCTCTTGATGATGTCCACCTATGCAGTGCCAAGGATGGCAGACTGCCATGGCTGGGAGGCCAAGCTCATAGGGGAGGTGCCTATACTAGAATGTGTAATTGAAAGGTTATGATTGATTATCCGCATACTAAGTATGATTATTCAGAGTTATCCCTGACGGATGTATCGAATTTTGTGGTGAAAGTGTACCACCTCTGCAGAGTGTCAAACTATTCGAATAGCCGCGTCCGCGATCATGGACAGTTGGAGTGGCCATATTGTTCCGTCGTTGGATGTTTTCAAAATGACTTGTGAAGTGAACTATGATTTTGACTTGACCACAACAGGGTTGTGACTATGAAAACTAGGTTCCCAACTTAAAGTGATTTAGAACTTTTACTTAGTTTTCTTTACTTCTGAACTCAGTAGAGATAAATCTGCCTTTTTGCAAATAAACTTAGAGCTTAGGATTCCTACTAGAACTATCTTACTTGTTAGTGATAGTTTGCGAGTACTTAAAGAGTACTTATGGCTTTGTCCCTGACTATTCCCATGCCAGACTATGAGGAGGACTATCAGGAGGATGGACAGCAGGACAGCTACGACAACTAGGATCATCTCCCATCGTCAGCATTGCCTGTGACACTGAAGATGGAGCCCACTGCTACGCTTATTATTCTGCTGCTTGTTTGTATTAAGACTGGATCATGAGATCCTCTATTTGTGTAAGACCTTATTATGGTTTGTAATGGATGATGTACTATGATATCCAATCTGTTATGTCTCGCAAAAATGGTAATCCTGGGATTGCGATGTATGGCATAACAGGCATCTAGGATTAAAAATCCGGGTGTTGACATAAAGGTACCTCCAGCAGCAGAATCAAGTAGATTTCTTGAAGAATAGTCCAATCCTGTATAAAAGGTTTGGATAATGATCCAAGCAGTCAATCCATGAGTGGGACAATTCTTTAGCAAAGATTTCATTCTTTCCGAAGCTTGAGCAACATGTTCATTATCAGATTGTTTAAATTTCATTATTTCACTTCTCATAGATATAATCTTTGCAGTAGGATAGTATTTTCCAATGAAAGCATCTTTGCATTTATTCCAAGAATCAATACTATTTCTAGTTAGGGATTGCAACCATTCTTTAGCTTTTCCTCTCAAAGAGAAAGGAAACAATTTAAGCTTAATAATATCTCCATCTATATCCCTATGCTTTTGCATCTCACAAAGTTCAACAAAGTTATTAAGATGAGCAGCATCATCTTCAGTACCAATACCAGAAAATTGTTCTCTCATAACAAGATTGAGTAAAGCAGGTTTAATTTCAAAGAAAGTAGCTTCAGGAACAGGTGGAGCAATAGGTGTGCACACAAAATCATTGTTGTTGGTGCTAGTGAAGTCACACAACTTAGTATTTTCAAGAGTAGTCATTTTTTGTGTATTTTTAATAAAGAAAGCAAACTAGTACAACTAATTTGTTTTTGTTTTTGATAAATAAACAAGCAAACAAAGCATAAATAAACTAAGCAAAACAAATCAAAGTAAAGAGATTGGTTATGAGGGACTCCCCTTGTGAAGATGTCCTTGACTCCCCGGCAATGGCGCTAGAAAAATAGCTTGATGGCCCAAAATATATCGAGCTCGTTGGGGAACCCCAAGAGGAAGGTATGATGAGCACATTAGCAAGTTTTCCCTCAGTTATGAAACCAAGGTTATCGAACCAGTAGGAGCAAGGAAAAACCTCAAAGGTGTTGTTTCCAACTTGGAATCCTGCACAACACAACCACGGAACTTTACCCCCAACTTATAGTGAGGTTGTCAATCTCACCGGTTTTAATGAAAATAAAGGATTAAACGTATTGTGTGGAAGATAGTAATAACTTGCAGAAAGTAAACAGAAAATAGTAAATAGTTGTAGATTGATGGTAAAAGAAAGGACCTGGTTCCATAGTTCTCTAGTGGTGATTCTCCTTAAAATAGATGACATGTTGGGTGAACAAATTACGGCGGGGCAATTGACAAACATCGAGAAAGCATACATGCATATACTAATCACCTTGACTCCTATGAGATTTGATTGGGCATTACAACATTATACATAGACCATAATCCAACTACATCTATGACTAATAATCCACCTTCAGGTTATCATCCGAACCCCCTCCAGTATTAAGTTGCAAGCAATAGATAATTGCATTAAGCATTGCGTGTAAAGTAAACAATACGATTGTTCTATGAACAAAGGATTGCTATTTTCTCCCTAGTAGCAACAACACATCTAGTACCTTAGAGATTTCTGTCACTTCCCCAGATTCCTAGAGGCATGAACCCACTATCGAGCATAAATACTCCCTCTTGGAGTTGCTAGCATCTACTCCGCCAAGATATCTACTAACAATGGAGAGCATGCAAGATCACAAATAACAAAGACATGATAGAATCAATAATCAATCTGAAATAGCATCTCAATATCCATCGGATCCCCGCAAACACAACATGTAGGATTACAAATAGATGATCTTGATCATGAACGGAGCTCACAAGATCTAAACATGATAGCACAAAGGAGGAGAACCAGCCATCTAGCTACTACATGGACCCGTAGTCCAGGGATGAACTACTCACGCATCACACAAGAGGCAAGCATGGTGATGAAGAAGGCCTCCAGGGTGAATTCTCCCCTCCGGAAGGGTGCCGGGAAGAGCTTCAGATCCCTCCCGATCTAGGGATGGAGATGACGGTGGCTACAGACTCTTTCGTAGAATTTTGATTGGGTACTTAGGGTTTCTGTATCAGAGGCATCTTATAGGAGAAATGGGAGGCCGAGGGGGTGCCCTAGGCGGCCACACCACCCCCTGGCATGGGCCAGGCCTGGCCACGCGGCCAGGTGGTGTGGCGGACCTCGCCCTCTCTCATCTCGTGATTCGCTCCTGTCCAATTCCGAGAATATTCATTTTCTGACTTTCCTGGAACCAAAAACAGTAGAAAACAGGCAGTTGGCACTGTGGCATCTTGTTAACATGTTAGTCCAAGAAAGTATATAAAAATACTCCAAAGTGTGGACAAAACATAAGAAAGTAGATATAAAAAGAGCATGGAACATAAAAAATTATAGATACGTTAGCAATGTATCAAACCCCTAAAACCTAAACCCTAAAACCCTAAACCCTCAACCCATAAACAGAAACCAAGCAGGTATCATGCACTTATAGATCAAAATCTGAGATACTTTCGATAAATTAGGTAACACCATTCTATTCGACGAATATAAGCATAAAGCTTGAGCATTATTAAAAATTCGCTAATCCCTAAACCCTATACAACCATAAAACCTAAACTGTAAAACCCTAAAACCCAAAACCAAGCAGGTATCATGCACTTATAGATCAAAAATTGACATACTTCCATTAAATCAGGTAACGCCATTCTGATGAATATTCGCATAAATCTTTGAGCATTATTGAAAAATCACTAATTCGTAAACCCTAAACAACCCATAAAACCTAAACCTTAAAACCCTAAATCCTCGACCCATAAACCCTAAACCAAGCAGGTACCGTGCACTTATAGATCAAAATTTGAGATACTTTCATTAAATTGCAGTAACACCATTCTATTCCATGAATATAACCATAAGCTTGAACATTATTGAAAATCAAAAACCCTTAACTCTAAACCCTGACCTCTTAACCCTAGAACCCTAAACCCTTACCAAGCAGGTATAATGCACTTATAGACCAAAAATTGAGATACTTTCATTAAATTGTGATAACGCCATTCTATTCCATGAATATAATCATATATATAAATCTTCAACATTATTATTGAAAATTCGCTAAACCGTAAAACCGAAACAATCATAAACCCTAAAATCTCGAACAACCCTAAACCCTAAACCCCTAAACTCTAAAAGCCTAAACCCTAAAATCCTAAACCATAAACCATGAACCCCTAAACCCTCAACCTAGAATAAACCCCGAACCCTAAACTTAACCCTAGGTTATATATAATTTGTGTGAAAACTAGGGCAGTGGGATTTTGAGCCATATTTTGTAGTTGCTTCATGACAAAAGCCATTGTTGTGCCTTAGAAAATTGAAATAAATTCGAATTCGGAAGCTTCCTTTGTAAATAATATTTTAAATGCCAATACGCACCAACTAGCAATTGTGGAAAGGTTATTATAAACTATAGAAAGATATGGCCATGACCTTGGTCATCTGGTTTGAAAGCCATGAATATTTTTACATGGTACTCCATGCATTTGTTGGGTTTGCAGCATAGAAAACAAAAAATTCCTACGATGTGAACATCTAAGCACCAAGATCTATCTACCTAGATACAATCAACGAGTGGATATACATCCATAGAGAACATACCCTTGAATATCAACATAGCATTATTAATGAAACTGATTTCGTTGTTGATGTAGTTGTACACTTGTCGATCTCAAGATCGTGATGAAGTCCAGCGAGTCTAGCAGGTCTAGCACCACCAAGTCCAGCACCGCAAAGCAGCGGTGCATCCGTGATCGCACACACGTCCGGTACCCCGACAACCTCCGTCCCTCACTCCAGCAAAGCAGCGGAAGCAGCAACTCCTTTCTAGATAAAGCCACCGGGAACATGTATCTCGCTAATCTGAGACCATGGGGGAATAATACTAGAGGGGGAGAGAGATCCTTCACAAGGAGTTGTGTGTGAGAAGTGAGGAGGGGGTGGACTTTTATAGGAGGAGGCGGGTGCCCCTCCTTCATGGCCAGTGCATGGAGGAGGTGACTCTTCACCTCCTCCATTCATGTGGTGGTAACTCCCTCCACATAAATTTGCCCCTTCACATTCTCTTTTAAAGTCTCCACTTTAAATGCATTAAATTTCTCCAAATTTAATGCTCTCTCATTTAATAAAACTCTTTTATTATTTTTATTCAGAATTTTGTTAATTACTTTAATTAACAAACATTAACATAAAACCCCTGCAACATTTCAATATTACATGCAGAACTAATTTCAGCAATTTCACCCGAAACAGTTTCGGTGTCTATTGAAATAATTCCAGCGCTTTCTTAAATCTTTATCTGAAACATATTTGCTCCAAATGGTGTCGGTATCCCTTAAGTGTGTCACCCTACGGTTCGCGAATAATGCATACATGATCGAGACCCCTCTCCGATCAATAATCAGCAGCGGGACCTGGAGATCCATACTGACTCCTACACATTTAACGATGACTTCTGTGATCGTGAGAACCTTTAACGCTAGTAGCTAAATCCCTTTGTCTCGCGATATATTACATGTCCGAGATTCGATCATTGGTATCTCCATACCTAGTTTGATCTAAATCGACATGCACTCTTTTCTCGTTCCCGTGATATAACATTCTAGTGATCACATCACTTGCTTGCAAGCTATTTCAATGTGATATCACCGAGAGGGCCCAGAGTATATCTATCCGTCATCGGGATTGACAAATTCCACTCTTGATCGATCAGCCTCAACATAACACCTTCGTAGCACTGAACCCATCTTTATAGTCACCCTGTTACGGTGTGATGTTTGATGTTATCAAGATACTCTTTCGGTGTTAGCAATTAACATGATCTCATGGTCTAAGGATAAAGATTACTTCGTATGATGTTATAGCAATATAAACATAATGACTTTGATCGTAATGCTATACTTTGGATGAGTGTTCATCACATCATTCCACCAATGGTGTGACCTTGTTATTAACAACATCCAATGTCCATGATCAGGAAACCTTGATCATCTTGTTAATCAACAAGCTAGTCTATAAGAGAGGCATAACTAGGAACCCTTTTTGTTTATTAAACACACATGTATTGATGTTTCCGATCAATAAAATTCTAGCATGTAAAATAAACATTTATCATAAACATGGAATAAGATAATAACCACTTTATTATTGCCTCTCGGGCATATTCTCTTCAGTCTCCCACTTGCACTAGAGTCAATAATCTAGTTTGAAAAACTTTGCGCATTGAACACCTATGGCTTTTTGGTGTTGCATATACGCTATTGCTAGTGGTTAACATAATCTCGGGATGTGACAGTTTCAGATCCGTGTGTATTTGCATGTCTTTGCGTCTCTACGCATCACTCATTCTCAAATGAGATGGCATTGTATAAATTTGGTCCTCTGGTGAGACCTTTAGTTCGTTCGGCTCAAAATATGTTGATATTATTGTCACACAATATATCTTCATAGTATTAGCCCACTTTGAACCACACCTAGTTTGATAACAAACTACTTAACACAAATGCCCTCCTTTGCTGCTACTATAGCAGCTATGTACTTAGCCTTTTGTTGTAGTATCCGTCACAATATCTCGACTTTGGAACTCATCCAAATCCATCATGGAACATCCTTTCCATTATATTGTGCCACCCATAGTCTAAATTGAGATAAATTTAATTTGTATCTTGTGACAAAACTAGTATCAATGTAACACTTTACAATGAACTACCTTTAACTATTTGTCACTTATACATGATATATTCTTAGTTCTTCCAAAGCTCATAAGAATATCTTTACTATTGTCCATTGATCATCTTATGAATCATTTATGTATATGCTCATAACATTTAGAGCATAGGACATTCTGGATATATACATATCATGGTATAATCGATCAAAATCTTCATGTGATTTTACTCACCAAGTGTTGAAACACTTGAATCTAAATACAATTCTTTCCATGCAGCAAGAACCTTTCTTGTTGTTTCCATATTGAACCCTTTCAATATCTCATATTGAACCCTTTCAATATCTTATATATGTATGTCTGGCACAACCATATTAGCGCCTTAATCTATCCATATAGATATTGATGCCTAATATTCTGGGTTTGCCCAAGTCTTTCATCAAAATCTTATTTTAATGAAATCCTTAACTTGTGTCAATTCAAGATACATCATTTCCAATCAACAATATGTCATCTACATAATGTATTAGAAATATGTCTCAGAGCTCCCACTTAATTTCTTGCAAATGCAAGCATCTTCATCATCTCCGATGAATTTAAACTCTTTTAACAGTTTCATCATGGTGAAGATTCCAACTTCGTTATGCTTACTTCAACTATTGAAGTTTACATGCCCTTTTAGCACCCTTTGAATTAACAAAACCCTTCGGACCATGTCATGTACATGTCCTAGGTTACCGTTCTATTAGAAGAACCTTGTTTTGTTTATTCAACTACCATATACCAAATTATATGTAGTGGTTGCTACATTAATCCGTCAAGACTATATATCGCTATGAAAGATCATATCTTGTCATAGTCAACTCCTTGAACATTTCCGTAAACTTCTTTCCGACATGTCGACTATTTCATAGATGTCAAACATCCATGTCTATTTCTTTATAGATCCAAACACGACCGATAGGCTTCACGCCTTTCCAGAGGGTCTTCCAAGTTCAGAAACTTGATTTCTCGTGTATGGATACTATCACGGATTCTATGACTTCTAGTCATTTTATGGAGTCAGGGCCCATCATTGCTTCTTTGCATGTAGTCGGTTCATCATTGTCAAAACAATAATGACTTGATTATCAAATCTTACTATTTGATTCTTATCGACCCACACGGTTCTATAGGAACTTTAATCTCCGAGATCACACCTTTTGTAATCACGAGAGCCATGAGCATTGTGGCCGCCACCGGGACACTTTTCGGTGCTGTGCTACTTAGCACATATAGCTAAGGTTCAACAACCTTATCAAAGTTCTATTGTCCTCCCACTTAACTTTTCACGAAAAATTCCTTCTCAAGAAATTTGACGTTCCAAGTAACAAACTCTTTTGTCCTTGGTGTAATGGAGAAATTCCCAACAAATTCTTTGGAATAACCTACAAAGACGTGCTTATCTGACTTTGGTTGTGAACATTTTACTTATGCATAGCATACCAAAATTTAAGAAAAGACAATTCGGGTTTTATCCCAAACCATAACTCATATGGTGTCATCTCAACGGATCACGATGGTGCTCTTTTCAGTGTAAAAGCGGTAGTCTATAAAGCTTCAATCCTTAAAACATAATGGCAGTTTTATAAATGACACCTTTGATCTTACCATGTCAAACATGGTTTGATTTCAACTCTCAAATATGCCATACTCCTATGGTTTATCGGGGAACACAAATCATGGAACAATTCCTCAAGTCTTAGGTGTTTTTGCTAAACATGTAACTCAAATATCTTCCTTTATGATCGAATCATAAACTCTTTATTTTCTAGTTACAATGATTTTTCACTTCATCTTGAAAGTCTTTGAACAACTTTCAAATGTTTCATACTTCTTCCTTATTAAGTAAATATACAGATATATTCACTCAAATTCTTGAAGAAAGCATATGAAGCAAAAAGATCCATCGCATATGGCTACACATAATGGACTTATGCACATCAACATGCACAATTTCCAATAAGCTAGTCATTCGTTCCTCTTTGGCCTATGAACGGAGTTTCAATTATCTCGAGGAAAGTCTCACATGCGTCAATTGATCAAAATCAAGGACTCCAAAATTCCATCAACATGGAGTTTCTTCATGTTTTCTTTCAAATATAATTCAAACAGCGATGTCACTTCATAAGTGATCTTTCAATCATTTGTCTTGCGACATTTTAGCAATAGTGTTTATGGATGTGATTTCTCCAACTAGACTTGTAAAAGTTCATCCATCCTTTATGGAATACGGTAATTATTTGAACAACCATTGTTCTCATATCTGGAACAAAATAACAATTATTTAAACAAATCTTGAAGGATTGGTTTGATGACAACGAAAAACACAATAACACTTTATTTGTTTTCGATGAACATCATCACTCATTCTCTTGCTAGTTACTTAGGCCATTGTAGTTCATGAATTGCGTTGTCCTGTATGACACTTCATACCAACCAATTCGGTATCCAATACCGGTATCCAATACCTCATAACAACATTGTTTAACAAGCAAGGAATATAGCCATAACATGTATATCTTCTATATACCCAAGTTGGACATCTCCAACCTTTATTTTTTGCCAAATATTTTATAGATTCTCTTTCAGCAATTCTTTTTTCTTTTAAAAGAATCTATCAACATCAATAGTGGTGTCATCAACATGACACATGGTACAAAGCGTATATAGTCAACTACTAATACCTTTGGACTTGCACTTTGAAGTGGATCACCATCATCAAATGTTTGGTGTTCTTTCAAAAATCCATTCTTTAATAATCTATTAGTGTAGTAAACATTTTACTTACATCTTCTATTCATCCTTATCATGACAACTTTCATGATCAAGCTACTATATCTTATAAGGAAGAATCACGAGTATAATATCAGTTCCCAAAACCTTTTTGGTAGATTCGGATGCCTAGCATCTCCATCCTTCACAAATTCTCATACAATATGAGAACATGTATTTTGCTAAATTATACTCTATCATAATGCAACCAAAAACATTGTTTCAGATATCACAATATCTTTCACACATGATGGTTTCTGAAACAATTTCCAGCTCCAATATAATCTTGATATTAAAACAACTTTTTGAATATCAATAATCATGGAGGCAAACATGATACTTTAGATACTAACATTGGAATTCTTACTCTTGATTTAATACTACTTATTAAACTTCATGGAGTAAATAGAGTTTGTTGAAAGTTTGCAATAGGACTTATAAACTTTAAATTGACATTCAAAACAATACGATACCAGTTTGTAAAGTAAATATCCAGAATTCTATAGTTCTATTATCTCAATTAAAACTAAGCATAAGGTAGTGAACAGACGCCAATGACTACAACAAATTATGCAAATTAACTTAGATTTAGTTTATGACAAATTGAGTTCGACTAATCCAAATTACTATTGAACTCCCACTCAAAAACGACATCCCTCGTGTCTTTTTGGTGATTACATGAACCAAATCCACTACACCAAGTCCGATCATCACGTGAGTTGATGTAGCTTCAAAGGAGAGCATCTATATGGGCATCATATCAACTATATGACTCAGCTTAACCTTTCGGTCTGTGTTCCGAGGCCATGTCTATACATGCTAGGCTCGCCAAGTAAGAACCTTAGTACTCGCATGTGTAAAACTATCTTACACCCGTTTGTATGAAAGCTAGAGTCGAGTACACCCGATCATCACGTGATGTCTCGAAATACGATCCACAAAACGGTGCATACTTAAGGAAGAACACATTTTTATCTTGATATCTAAAAGAGGGATCATCTTACAATGCTACAGAAAGCGCCAAACTAGCAATATAAGATGCTAACATCTAATGTGTAAAGTGATATGATATGGTCCATGCATTTGATCTCTATCACTTGCATCATGGTATGATCTCTGTCATTCCTTTGTGTGTAAGGCCAAGGTCTATGGAACTTACACGTTGAGTGTGTTGTAAGAGTATCTATCATACATCTACTTACAACAATACCATATCAATACACTAGCCCAGCAACGATCTAAACTAGATGCCTCTAATTTATCAATTGCAAGTTTTACGTGGCTTAGGGCTTTCGGAGATAGAACCGTTCTTACCTACGAACATGAACCACAACGAGGATAACCAAATTATTAGCAACTCGTTGTAAATCAGATATTGACTATAGTAGGAGAGACAGACACCTGCCAGCCACTTATGCAAAACAAGTTGCATGTCGATTCGTGGAACCGGTCTCATGTACGATGACATGTAAGGTTGGTCCGGGCCGCTTCATCCCACTATGCCACCAATATCCAAAATACATAGAAGATGCAATAACATGATCATCATCGCCCACATATCAACATATGTGTACTACCCGTGCTAAGCACATACGCATAGATCAAGCTCTGATACCACTGTTGGGTCCGCAGCATAGAAAACAAAAAATTTCCTACGGTGTGAACTACACGCCAAGATCTATCTACTAGGTACAAAGCAACGGGTGGACATACATCCAACGAGAACTTACCCTCATAGACAACAAGCTTTGTTAACGAGTAGGAACTCGTGGTTGATATAGTCGTACACTTGCTGATCTCAAGATCGTGATGAAGTCCGAGGTCGGCTCCGACCGTCCATCAGATCCAGCTCCAGCACCACCAAGTCCAGCACATAAGCAGCGGTGCATCGTGATCGCACACACGTCCGGTACCCGACAACCTCCGTCCCTCGCTCCAGCAAAGCAGCGGAAGCAGCAACTCCTTTCCAGATAAAGCCATCGGGAACATGTATCTCGCTAATCCGAGACCATGGGGGAATAATACTAGAGGGGGAGAGAGATCCTTCACAAGGAGGTGTGTGAGAAGTGAGGAGGGGGTGGACTTTTATAGGAGGAGGGGGTGCCCCTCCTTCATGGCCAGCGCATGGAGGAGGTGACTCTTCACCTCCTCCATTCATGTGGTGGTAACTCCCTCCACATAAATTTGCCCCTTCACATTCTCTTTTAAAGTCTCCACTTTAAATGCATTAAATTTCTCCAAATTTAATGCTCTCTCATTTAATAAAACTCTTTTATTATTTTTATTCAGAATTTTGTTAATTACTTTAATTAACAAACATTCACATAAAACCCCCTGCAACATTTCAATATTACATGCAGAACTAATTTTAGCAATTTCACGAAACAGTTTTGTGTCTATTGAAATAATTCCAGCGCTTTCTTAAATCTTTATCTGAAACATATTTGCTCCAAATGGTGTCGGTATCCCTTAAGTGTGTCACCCTATGGTTCGTGAATAATGCAGACATGATCGAGACCCCTCTCCGATCAATAATCAGCAGCGGGACCTGGAGATCCATACTGACTCCTACACATTCAACGATGACTTCTGTGATCATGAGAACCTTTAACGCTAGTAACTAAATCCCTTTTTCTCGTGATATATTACATGTCCGAGATTCGATCATCGGTATCTCCATACCTAGTTTGATCGCGTTACCAATATGCACTCTTTTCTCGTTCCCGTGATATAACATTCTAGTGATCACATCACTTGCTTGTAAGCTATTTCAATGTGATATCACCGAGAGGGCCCAGAGTATATCTATCCGTCATCGGGATTGACAAATTCCACTCTTGATCCATGAGCCTCAACATAACACCTTCGTAGCACTGAACCCATCTTTATAGTCACCCTGTTACGGTGTGACGTTTGATGTTGTCAAGATACTCTTCCGGTGTTAGCAATTAACATGATCTCATGGTCTAAGGATAAAGATTACTTCATATGATGTTATAGCAATATAAACATAATGACTTTGATCGTAATGCTATACTTCGGATGAATGTTCGTCACATCATTCCACCAATGGTGTGACCTTGTTATTAACAACATCCAATGTCCATGATCAGGAAACCTTGATCATCTTGTTAATCAACAAGCTAGTCTATAAGAGAGGCATAACTAGAAACCCTTTTTGTTTATTAAACACACATGTATTGATGTTTCCGATCAATACAATTCTAGCATGTAAAATAAACATTTATCATAAACATGGAATAAGATAATAACCACTTTATTATTTCCTCTCGGGCATATTCCCTTCATCTTTATCAAAAACACACACAAAATTAGTTTTACTAGTTTGCTTTCTTATTTAAAAAACACAAAAAAATGAAGTCTTTCTATAGTTGTTACCCCTTCCTTAGCACACCATGTTGATCCCTAAATTCACCCTGAAATACCTTTCAATAGGTAGTGGCTCTATAATTGGAAAAGATAATATTTGAGAATTCTTTAATCATGTTAGCAAACATGAGGATGTTGAGGATAGATCCCTTGCAGAACTTCCTCCAAACTATGAGATTGATGCAGCTTATTTAGTTCACATGTTGGAAGCTAGGTTTGTTAACCTTAACCCCTTAATGCAAGTAATGTTTCTTAAACTTAAAGAAATCGAGGACCCTGAAAAGATGGATTTTATTCTTGAAACTTTGCTTAAGGAATTCTATGATGTTGCCAAGGAAGCTAGAAAAGTCTTTGAACATTTCAATATGCTAGGCTCATGTGTAGATGTTGTTGGTACCACGAAAAGATGAACAAAACTGAACCTAATGGGGAGGAAACTAAGGTACCAATACCCTTTAAACTGGTAGCAATGCATGAAGCCATAGAAAAGAATCTTGATTGGATTGTTCCTGAAAACCCTTTTGATGAAAATAGTAAACCTAAGAGCATTGAGAGAGGATCCTCTAGAACTTATTTGGATGATATACCTTGCCTTGTTGAAGATATTTCTGGTATTGATCTTAATGCATCTTCATTTGAGAACACTTGATTCTTTTTCTTGCTTCTTATGCCTAACTTAAAGGCGTTAAAGAAAAGTACTTATTGGGAGATAACCCAAAAGTTTTAGATGAGTCTTGGACATTATTACTTTAGTAACCGCTCCTTATACTTTTTATTTGCCTTTTGTGCCAAGAGTAATCTCTAATGAGAGAGAAGTAATGATTGGGAAAGTTGCTGTCCCGAAACAGATTTCTGTACTTCACCGTAAAAATTCGTGTAAAATCTCTGAACGTCTTTTTGAGGCGTGAATGTTTGTGCTTCTGCCCCAGGTTGTTATCTAACTTTCGTTAGTTCAACACTTTTTGATTTGAGCAACAGAAGGTCTTCGAAAAAATTCGTCTTTACCTGCTGGTCTGTTTTGACAGATTTCTGCCATTTTCTGCATTTGCTTCTTGTTGGTTCCTTTTTGAGTTCTTTTGGGGAATTGAGGTTTTTGAGGGAAGTGCTACAGTAGATAGTGTTTTAATGGAAGTTTATTGGTGTTAGAACTGAACCTTAAGACCTATTATCTTGAGTGCACTAATGTTGCTAATAAAGATTGTGTGAAGTTTTGTATGAAGGAAAAATTTCAGGTGTATGGAAGGAATGAGTAATGAGATGAAGGATGAATTAAAGCTCAAGCTTGGGGATGCCACGCGTGTGACCCAAAGAAATATCCAAGAAGTACAAGCGTCAAAGCTTGGGGATGCCCAAGGCATCCCCTTCTTCATCAATAAAAATCCCAGGTTTCTTCCAAACGCTTCATTTTTTATTGTTTCATGCACAATTGTGTTGTTCTTGGAGCGTCTTCTTTTTCGTTTTTGTTTTTGGTTTTTGTTTGCTTGGTTTGCTTAGTTTGCTGAATAAATTGGCTGGACCCCCTCTTTCATACATTGGTTTTCAAATAGTTTGGTTTGGTTTGGAAAAGAGTAGGAAAGTTCATGCTTAAGTATTAAAGAGAGCTTGTTTTTGACTGTGGCCTATGCTTTGTCATGCCATGCTTGATATTTTTTTGGCTTTATGCTTAGTATTCTTTGCTGTAGCATGACTTGTTATAAACAATTGAGATTGCTTAATGTGCCTTCGATGAATCCTGCGTTGTTTTAGCATGTTAAAAGCATAGTATTGTGGTATTCTCCTTTGATGCTTTATTTGGGTTGACTTGGTGCATTCTCACACCATGTTATGACTATCCCAAGTCACCATAGCCTTTATGATCCTTTAGTTTTCAACTTGTAGTATCACTTTATGCTTTGATCACTGATGTTTTGTCGCTCTGTATGATTATGGCCATTATTGCTCTCTTAGTTTGTTGCTCCCAGTCTTTTGCTAGCCTCCACAACCAAGTATGAGTTCCACTCATGCATCCAACTCCCTAAACCAAGTTATTCCAAAGAGTCCACCATACCTACCTATTAGCTTATGCTATTCCAAGTATATTCATGCTTTTGTTTATCTTCCAAATTAAACTTGTTGTGAGAAAACTAGTGATTAAAGCTCTCACGAACTTGATGGCACAGTTTACTTTTTTGCATTTAATAAACTTGAACCATTGGGTCCTTCTTCGTTGCGTATACGCTTGCGCTTTATAAGTTGAAATTAGCAGAACCATGTATCATGTGGGACGCTTTCAACATTGCACTTGTACTTTGTACCCCGTTGATATCATGTTCTTTTGCTTATGGATCCCGGTGGTGTGAAATAAAAGTGGAACTTGTAAGATCATGGAGTTTGTATGTGTGTTAGAGAAACGCCTGGGTCGCTAGCCTAATCCATGCCTAATCATGGTGGAAACTTGCAGCATCACCATAATGAGCACTCTATGAAGCATCCTCAATAAAAACCTATGAAAATAGCAAATAAAAAGATCGCTGAGATGCTCATTGTCTGCTTGCCTTGTCATTTTGATTATGGGATAGCTCCTGTATCATGTGCAAGGGGTACCCCGTTGGCGGTTCTTTATGATACATATGTACTTACAATGACAAGAGCTTACTTGTGACTAAAGTTTAGTAGCATGAGGATCAGTCTTCGTAAGTAAGGGGCATGAGATTTTGGTTTATAACTTGTCAAGCATATCCTCTTAGTTGTGTCACTTTAACCTTAATCACCTTCAAGATGCTTATGATAGGGGCAATGAGAGCTGAAAGGTATAAGTACCATAATTTTTGGAAGCTCTTTATGAGACTTGAATCCCTACTTCCTTCTATGAAGGCCTTTTTCCCACCATTATATTGAGTCTCCACCTTCTATCTTTATGCACTTACTTTGAGAGCATAGTGGCCATTCTTAGTTCTATGTGCATTGTCCCAAGACTACTTGATTGATGCATAACTTGATATTGCTTGTTTTAAACTATTTGTATCTAGTCACTCTTATGAACTTTGAAGGTGTCCTATGCATTTATATTTGCTACCCTATGAGGGACAAGCTGAATACTATTATGCTATGTTTTCTTTATGTGAAACAAACAAACGTCTTGCAAAGCATTGTTATTCATGAATCTTTTGATTGTGCCTTTTCATGTTGCATCATAGTTTCTTTGTCTTATTGCTAGAAGCTTGCTTTCAATGTTATGATTGAAGTACTATGATCCCAGATTTGAATGTTTTACAAGTACTTTGATCAAGTTTATGATGGTGTATGTCACCTCAAAAATTATTCTTTCTTTTTATCACTTACCTACTCGAGGACGAGCAGGAGTTAAGCTTGGGGATGTTGATACATTGCAAATGTATCTATAAATTTTGATGCTCCATGCTTGGTTTTATCTACTTTCTTGTGTTTTGTCCACACTTTGGAGTACTTTTTTTCTTGGACTAACCTATTAACAAGAGCCACAGTGCCAGCTGCCTGTTTTCTGCTGTTTTTGGTTCTAGGAAAGCTAGAAAATGAATATTCTCAGAATTGGATGGGACAAAAGCCAAAGTGCCTATTTTTCCGGAAGACATTTGGAGCTAGAATACGAGACGAAGAAGGGCTAGGGGCCGTCCACACCACCTGGCCACGCAGCCAGGCCTGGCCCACGCCAGGGGGTGGTCTAGCATATTGCCCTCGGCCTCTCCTTCCGCCTACATATTGCCCTCAGGACCAAAACCCTAAGTACCCGATAAAAAATCCACGAAAGAGTCTATAGCCGCCGTCATCTCCATCCCTAGATCGGGAGGGACCTGAAGCTCTTCCCGGCATCCTGCCGGAGAGGGGAATTCACCCTAGAGGCCTTCTTCATCATCATGCAAGCCTCCGGTGTGATGCGTGAGTAGTTCATCTCTGGACTACGGGTCCATGTAGTAGCTAGATGGCTGGTTCTCCTCCTTTGTGCTTTCATGTTTAGATCTTGTGAGCTCCGTTCATGATCAAGGTCATCTATTTGTAATTCTGCATGTTGTGTTTGCGAGGATCCGATGGATATTGAGATGCTATTTAGGATTTATTATTGATTCTATCATGTCTTTGTTATTTGTGATCTTGCATGCTTTCCGTTTTTAGTAGCTATCTTGGCCAAGTAGATGCTAGCAACTCCAAGAGTTAGTATTTATACTCGATAGTGGGTTCATGCCTCTGGTAATCTAGGGAAGTGACATAAATCTCTAAGGTACTAGATGTGTTGTTGCTACTAGGGAGAAAACAACAATCCTTTGTTCATAGAAGAATCCTATTGTTTACTTTACACAATTAAAGCAATAATCATTGCTTGCAACTTAATACTAGAGGGGGTTCGGATGATAACCTGAAGGTGGATTATTTGTCATAGATGCAGTTGGATGGCGGTCTATATAATGTTGTAATGCCCAATCAAGTTCCAAAGGAGTCAAGATGATTAGTATATGCATGTATTGCTTTCTCGATGTTTATCAATTGCCCCGCTGTAATTTGTTCACCCGACATGTTATCTATCTTAAGGAGAGCCACCTCTAGTGAACTATGGACCCCGGTCCTTTCTTTTACATACAATCTACAAACTGTTTACTGCTTTCTGTTTACTTTCTGCAAACTATTACTTCCTTCCATTCGATGCGTTTAATCCTTTGTTTTCAGCAAAACCGGTGAGATTGACAACCTCATCGCAAGTTGGGGGCAAAGTTATGTGGTTGTGTTGTGCAGGTCTCCATGTTGCTACTAGCACCGGTAGTGCGCCCTGCCAAGGCTCAGCTAGCAACACCTTTGGGGTGTTTCCTTGCTCCTACTGGTTCGATTAAACCTTGGTTTCATAACTGAGGGAAAATTACTGTTGTGCTCATCATACCTTCCTCTTGGGGTTCCCCAACGAGCTCCACATGAACACCGAGCCATCAGTGAACACTCTTAAGTTAGTAGTTGGAACAAAACCCAAAACTAATTTACTTTAGATGGGAATACTTGGTGAAAATGACTTGTGAAAACCTTGGAATGATGAGTCATTCTATTGATATCTTTTGACATGTGTTGAGAAACACCAATGGTTTATGATGATGAAAATGTTGAGGCAGGAGCCTTGGCCCTTTTTGTTAAAACTGACGGTTGGGTTCGGATGCGATACCATTCCAATTTTACCGTACAACCACAATACCTAAATTAGGTAAGGCTTAGCCGGAAGTTTATATGCATTAGTATTAGTTCCCTCACGGGAGAGGTTTGAGTTGAGGCTACCTCTCAATGTTGTCCACCTATGCAGTGCCTGAGATGACTGATGGTCATGGTTGGGAGGCCATGCTCATAGGAGATGTGCTTATACTAGGGTGTGTAAAGGAAAGGTTATGTTTGATTATCTGCATACTAAGTATGATGATTCAGGGTTATCCCTGACAGATGTATCGAATCTTGTGGTGAAAGTGTACCACTTCTACAGAGTGTCAAACTATTCGAATAGCCGCATCCGTGTATCTAGTGGTTATCCCTGACAGATGTCTCCTGTTTTGTCTATGTGAGAGCTACAGTATCATTGCTCTAGTGGTTATCTGTGTATCTACCTCTATCTGGGGGCTCCAACTGTTCTTTTCCTGCTAGATCCTCGGTGCTGCCTTACCCGAATCAAGGCGTTAGTTGTGGTGAAGTGTATGTGGCGATTGTGAAACCTGGCGGCGATGCCATAGGGATGCTGATGTTGTTTCCTCTACAAAGCCTTCGGCAAGGTCGACCCAACCTGCTCACCGTCAAGACCAAGCACGAGGAACCGAACCTTGGCCAAGATCTCCGATTCCAAGTCCACCAGACACCAAGATCTTCCGGCGCCGAGACCCGAGTTCGACACCGACAATCGAAACCGTGGAACCGACAAGTTCGCCTACACGGAACACCAAGATCTCCACCTTGGACGCCATGACCATCTACACGGAACCGAAGACCACGGATGCGACAAGATCTACTCCGTTGTCCGAGAATGTTCCCGCTGAGACCGATCCCCGTCGAACCCTGTCGAACCCCGAACCCCCGGAACCAAGATCTTCCGAACCCAGATGTGTGACCCTAAGCCTCTATTTTTATAATATGACATATACCTGTCGCATCTTTAAATCATCATGCTTGCATACATCTCATCATGTGGGTTTGGGGCATTTAGTCGATTCACCTCAGAAATAAATATGGAGATCATATGCGGGCTTTTCTAGTCTCATATTGACTCTATTTAAATTTGTGTAGCGAACCGATACCATGTTTTGCCTTGTTAAGACAACATTTAAATTGCGGGGTACCTAAATAACTTGAACCATATAATTAATTGTCGGGACCCCGGTTCCGCTTAATATTGTTTAGTTGCACCGCATCTATGCCATGCCATTCATCATATCATAAGCATGCCGGATCTTCTGTCGTAGTATTAAATATTGCATCTGGTGTTTCTTCTAGTGTTTGCTTCTTCGCGGATTAGGCCGGTGACTTGATGCGAGTATCGACAAGTTCTTCGGATAATGTCTCTTCGGCTATGTTTCCCAGGCGAGCATTCCCCCCTTCTACCTATTTTGCATTTATAGTCTTTATTTCCTCTTATTGATATATTGCTATCTGTGTCGTGATGCTTTAGTGTTCCGTACCAGATATATCCCTTGCATCCTTTATATTGCCTTGGACACATCCTATTGCCTGTTGTTTGACAAATAGTCGGCCTTGCGAGTTGTAGTTGCTTGCTCTTGTGCTGCTTCGCGTCGTTGTTGTTCCACCGTTATTAGAAGGTTGGCACATGCTTAATGGTGGAGATGCTTAATGGTGGAGATGATCATGACTTTAAATACAACTATTAAATTGCTAGAAATAGATATAACTAATGCAGAGGCATCGGTGGGCAATAGATGTTATTTGGTTCTTCCACGCTCACTTGTGTCCCGTAGGACCCCGAGTACTTGATACCTGTTCCTTGACTATC
Organism: Avena insularis; assembly: GCA_023614405.1. Taxonomy (NCBI): domain Eukaryota; kingdom Viridiplantae; phylum Streptophyta; class Magnoliopsida; order Poales; family Poaceae; genus Avena; species Avena insularis. The sequence goes on from CM042692.1 coordinate 23,090,435, forward strand.
GCACTATCCGCTTATGGGACCATGAATCCCCTTAGCCAGAGCTTGATTCATTCTTATTTCTTGGGGCCACAAAGTAGTTTGGGGCTTTATTACTATCCTGTACTTATGCCATGCTTTACTCCTTTATTCAAGATTGTGCGTGGATCACCTGTACTGTTTAGGATTGCGTAGTGTTTTCGGGTTCCCAGTCGTTTACAGCCATTAGCGCAAACCTTGGGTCCGTCTCGAAGCCGGCCAACTTCGTTGCGGGTAGCTTAATGGGGTGGCCCCCTGAAATATTTTATGAATCCTGTGATTGCTTTGTCGTGAAAGCCTTGTTGGGTTTTGAGTTGGTTTTTCCGAGGTTGATCGTGTGTGTGTTGCTATTTGTGCACCCCTGCAGGGTAAATCTTTCTGAAAGTCGTGTCCGTGGTTATGGACGACTTGGAGCACGGTATCTCGATCATAGACAAGCATAACTAAAGTAGTGTTATAAATTTGAATTAATATGTGACTAGTAATTTAGCTTCACTACAATGGAATGGATAATAAAAATGCCAACAACTAGTGGATCTGTGGTGATCTGTGTCATACTATACCTGCCTAGTAAGTATTGCAACTCCAATGAAATGTGATAAAGGTGCCAACAACTGCTAGGTTTTGGGATTCCTTAGGACAATTATATCTGACTAGTAAATGTTCCAACTACCATGGAATGGTTAATTAAAACTGCCCACTACTTATGCTTCAGGATGACTCATGCTATCTATATTTGATTAGTAAGTGTTGCAACTATAACGAAATGAGTAAAATTGCCAACTGTGTGAGTTTCCTCGGTTTGACTTCCTCGTTTGGTCTCGAGGGGGAAATGCCAGGATGGGTATGATTGGTGTTAGTATCAGGTTGGATCCGAATAGGTCTCTCTTATCCCTCTCTAATAGTCGATAGTTGTACCGAGTCTCTATAGGTTGTTTAGTGCATGCTTCGCTGCCGCTTCAGTCCACCATACCTATGTAGGCGAGGACCGCCAAATTCTAGCCTCGCCGTGTACTGGCCTCAGTATTGATGCTCCTCTTTTTCCTTTGCCCTTTGTCGGCACCCCTTTTGTTTTAGCAGGTTTGAGATCGACGTTGTTAGCAGGGTTACCCTTCCGGCTTGGCCTTGGCAGGGTTATGGATGCCATTGGTTATTCTTCAGGGCTCTTAGCCCCATTTGCATCTTGTCTGTACTCGAATGTTGTATCGTTTTCAAGGTGATTTGGATCTTTGTATTGTATATATGTATTCTTGACTCATGGAGTCGTGTTGTATATATCTGTTCTGTGGGTTCCATCGTGGACTATTGTGTAAAGGTATTACTTTATTTTCCACCCGCACGAAAGTGCCTGGTGGGCATCCTTGAATCGTTTCTATGCGGGTTTGGCGGGAAGCGCTGAAATCTGCATAGGGACGATTCGAGGGTGTTAAAATCCAAGATTGGTCTCGGATGTGTATTGATGTAGGAAGGCAAAGTTATCGCGTATCTGTCTCGACAACTGAAGCAGCATGAGCAGAACTATCCGACCCATGATCTTGAGTTAGCAGCCGTAGTTTTGGCATTGAAGACATGGCGTCATTATCATATGGGTAATCGCTGTAAGATTTACTCGGATCACAAAAGCTTGAAGTATATTTTCACCCAGAAGGAGCTGAATATGAGGCAAAGGAGATGGATAGAGTTAATCAAGGATTATGACCTTGACATTCACTATCACCCCGGCAAAGCCAATGTGGTAGTGGATGCTCTTAGCAGATTGTCGTGTAGGCTAAACACCATGATCAAGGAGAAGCAACCCAGTTTGTATGAGGAGTTGGAGCAGCTCAGGACTGAGCTAGTTACCAAAGGATTTTTAGCTAGCATTGAACTTCAACCCACATTAATTAGCCAAATCAAGGAAGCCCAGAAGGGAAATGAAAGTATTGACGGAATCAAAATGTCGTATTGGTACAGGAAAGGTACCTGGATTCACCGAAGACGAAGAAGGAGTTCTGTGGTACAAAGGCCGTATCTGTGTGCCAGCAGATTTGGAACTGAAGCAAGTAATCATGCAAGAAGCTCATGATACTCTTTATTATATCCACCCTGGAGGAACGAAGATGTATCAAGATTTGAAAGAGCAATTTTGGTGGCACAAGATGAAGAGAGAAATCGGAAGCTACATCGCCAAGTGTGATATCTGTCAGAGAGTCAAGGCGGAACATCACAGACCCGCAGGACTGTTGCAACCATTGCAGATTCCGGAATGGAAATGGGATTTCGTCGGAATGGACTTTATCACTGGTTTGCCTACTTCTAGTAGGGGAAATGACTCAATCTGGGTCATCGTTGATAGACTGTCCAAGGTATCTCATTTTATACCTGTCAAGAGAACCTACCAGAGTTCAAAGCTAGCAGAACTGTATATCGCCAGAATTGTTAGTCTGGATGGAACCCCCAAGACCATAGTATCGGATCGAGGAACCCAATTCACCTCGAGATTTTGGCAGAAAGTCCAAGAAGGATTAGGAACCAAGTTGAATTTCAGCACAGCTTATCACCCACAAACTGATGGACAGACTGAAAGAGTCAACCAAATCTTAGAAGATATGTTGAGAGCTTGTGTGTTGGAATATGGATCAAAATGGGAAGATTGTCTGCCTTTCGCAGAATTCTCATATAACAACAGTTATCAAGCCAGTTTGCAAATGGCACCATTTGAGTTCCTATATGGAAGAAAGTGTCGTACCCCTTTGAATTGGCCGCAAGTAGGAGAGAGTCGGATTTTTGGACCCGACATTCTCCGAGAAGCCGAAGAGAAGGTTCACAAAGTCCGTGAGCACCTCAAGATCGCCCAATCCAGACAGAAGAGTTACGCTGACAAGAGAAGGAGAGACCTGACTTTCAATGTCGGAGATTTTGTGTATCTCAAGGTGTCACCATTGAAGGGAACCCAAAGTTTTAGCCTAAAAGGAAAGTTAGCCCCCAGATATATCGGACCCTTCAAGATTCTGAATCACCGAGGAGAAGTATCTTATCAACTGGAACTGCCTGAAGAGATGTCTGCCATCCACAATGTGTTCCACATCTCGTTACTTCGCAAGTGCTTGGAAGTACCGGAGAAGACCGAAGTTTTCAAGAACATCAATCACCGAGTTGTTGATATCAACAAGGATCTGACATATCGTGAAGTGCCCATCCATATCTTCGAAGAAGCCTACAGAACCACCAGGACCAGAAGTATCAAGTTTCTCAAGATTCAATAGAGCAACCATACCGAAGAAGAAGCCACTTGGGAGCGAGAAGATTACATTAGGACTGAGTTCCTAGATCTCTTTAGTTCCTAGTTTCTTTCTTAAATCTCGGGACAAGATTTTGTTTAAGGGGAAGGTTTGTAACATCCAAAAACTTTAATCCAAGTGATCAAGATCAAATCTACCCAATTTGGGGTTAACAAAAACTTTTCCATTTAAAAATCTTTAAACATTCATATGTGTGTGCATGTAAAATAGGGGTTGTTTTGAATTGCCATCATTGAGTGATCTAATGGTTGTAAAATGACTCTAAGGTGAATTACACATCATCTATATCATCCCCAAGCAAATCCCAAAGAAAAAGAATTAAATAAGCAAATGGTCACTTTTACCATTTTAATCACCTAGCTTTCTTTTGGCATTCCTAGCACTCAAATCCTAACAGAGACAATTGTGGATCTTTGCACCCCTTGCTAGTACAAGTAGTGATGTACCAAGGCCCACTTTGTTTCATCCCAAAAACTTTCAAACTCTAAATTTAAATGACATTTGAAAATTGAATCTATTTTATATGTATAGATACCAGTTTTTCAAAAACCACTCAAATGAACTCCATTTCGAAATCCCAAGAAAACCTAGATGCTTAAGCATGAGATGAATCACTCCACCAAAAATCTTTCAAAAATTCAAAAGTTTCTCTCATGCGGCCATTTGATCGAACAGTTGGCAGGCAAACAAAAAGTGGCCTAACTAATACTGTTTTGGAGCAAATCTTGTCGAGCCATTTGATATACATTGATCACCTTGGTCTCCCCCAGGCCCAACCAGACCAAAACCACCCCTATCCCTAGCCCCTGGCACCAGTGCAAGGCCACCCCGACGCCATGCTCGCCGGCCAAACGTGCACAAGCCACAAGCGACCACCAGCCCCTCTCCGCCGCTCTAGGGAGTGAGGCGTGACCTCACCGCCGCCCACGGTCCACCCCACGGCCCCTGCCAGCCACTGGACCACCCCAGAGCCGCGCCGCCCTTTCTCTCTGCGTGTAGCCAGAGCACGCCAGAGCGCGGTCACCGCCAGCACGCCACAGACCGCACCTCGACCGCAGATCGTGCACGCCGCTCCGCCATGAACCCAGCAACCCGCCAGGCACGGCCATGCACCGCCGCGCGACCCACAGTCGCCATGATCACCGTCGAGCACCGCCTCTGTCTCCTAGAGCGCGGGAAGCCACCAACCGATTGCCACCACCCCTAGCCACGCCATTAAGTCCTAGCTGACCGCCAGCAGACCGCCTACCTCGCCCACGCTGGTAGCCCACTGTATCACCGTCACCGACGAGCCGCGCACATACCTCACTGCCTCACCGCCGAGCCTATATAAGGAGGCCACCCTAGCACTATTTCTTTACACCATCTCACTCCCCTCTCTCCACTGACCGTTTCCCCTCTCCCACCGGAGCCGTTCAAGCCGCCGTTCGCCGGAATTCCACCGGAGGTAGCCGCTATAGAGGAGGAGAAGTCCCTGTTGATTTCGTCCACCTCAGTCCCTGCCGCGACCTCGCCTGAGCCCGCCGTCGTCCACCAGTTCGTTTTCCCGCCTTGCCGCACTAGCTGGAGCCCTGATACGTCCCCAGTAGACCCCCACCGACTGTTTAGGGTTCAGTCTCGCCGGCGATGAGTCCGTCGTCGATGACGACCGTGAGCCGTCGATCTGTGTTCTAATCGTGTGGCACAGATCGCCCCGTACCGCTTCGGGTTTTAAGTGCCGCTGACATGCGGGACCAGCCTGTTAATCGCCCTCTGCGCCACGGAGCGCCACTGGGCTGGCCCATTTAGCTTCCCGCGCTGACCCTGTAATTCAAATTATGATTTTTCTATTTTAGACTTAAATCAATTATGTCCCTTAGTTTAAAAATCATTTAAGGAAGATTTACTGAACCAAATTGAGCGATTCCAATTTTGTTGGAAAGCTACTGAAAATCTCTATCCAAGCCCATTGGATTTAAATCTTTTGGAGTTAGAGATCTCTCCTAGTTAAAATAACAAAACAGAAGCTTTTGCACATTCAAACATTTTTATAAAATCAACCATGATAGCTTTTGAGTTGTTTCCAACTCTCAAAAATCACATTTAACCATACCTATCTGAATATGTAATAATATTAAAGTTTGCATGCAGTGACTTTGGACTAATACCAAAATAATGCTATATCGGCATTTCTAGTCACTTTAAATCATTAATTATTAAACTTAAACTTATTAAACTGTGATCCAACCTTTAAATCACATTCCCATATGTTATAATATGTGGTGATGACATGTGTCCACATGATCCCATATTTTAATTAGAGAATATTAAATCTTAGTTAATTTCAATGAGTAGAAATTACTTTTCTCAAATAAAAAGAATGAAACTAGTTCATTAAACCTTGTGATGCTTGTAATGATAATAGATCATCAAATATGTGCCTTAGTGTTCTAAGTAGACTAGTTAAGTATTGTTTGGAGATTGTGTATGCCAGATGTATTTATAGACGAAAGTACCGACCAAGTCTACGAGGAGGAGGAGTTCTACCAAGAGGAGGAGGAAGAAAACTTCAACCACTTCACCAACCAAGGCAAGCCATCATTAACAATGCAAGCCTAGCACTTCAAGTAAACTGAGCAAGCTATTATTAGCAAGCTAGAATTAAACTAGATAACCTAAGCAAAGGCATTAGGCATGCTTTGGTTATACCATTTTGACTTATACCTACTCCAAGTTTTATTTACAAGCTTTACCTTCTTTACTTTACCAAAGTCCTTTACTTGTTTAAAGGTAGCATAAAGAGTATAAAACTTGACCTAGCTAGTTAGACTTAGATGTCATTTTATGGCATGAGTTTGAGATTAGCATCCCACCTTAGTGAACACTCTTAACTTAGTAATTGGAACAAAACCCAAAACTAATTTACTTTAGATGGGAATACTTGGTGAAAATGACTTGTGAAAACCTTGGAATGATGAGTCATTCTATTGAGATGTTTTGACATGTGTTGACAAACACCAATGGTTTATGATGATGAAAATGTTGAGGCAGGAGCCTTGGCCCTTTTTGTTAAAACTGACGGTTGGGTTAGGATGCGATACCATTCCAATTTTACTGTACAACCACAATACCTGAATTGGGTAAGGCTTAGCCGGAAGTTTATATGCATTAGTATTAGTTCCCTCGTGGGAGAGGTTTGAGCCGAGGCTACCTCTCAATGTTGTCCACCTATGCAGTGTCCAAGATGACAGATGGTCATGGTTGGGAGGCCATGCTCATAGGATAGGTGCTTATACTAGGGTGTGTAAAGGAAAGGTTATGTTTGATTATCTGCATACTAAGTATGATGATTCAGGGTTATCCTTGACAGATGTATCGAATCTTGTGGTGAAAGTGTACCACCTCTACAGAGTGTCAAACTATTCGAATAGCATGATTATGGGCCGATTGGAGTGGCCATACTGTTCGCATTGTCGATGTTTTCAAAACAACTTATGAAATGAATTGTGACATGACTTGACCACAACAGAGTTGTGACTATGATGACTAAGTTCCCACTTAGGTGTTTTCAAACTTTATTTGATCTTCCTTTGTTTCTGAACTCAGCTTAGGTTTCAAACTTAACTTTATAAATACACTTAGATTAGCACTCATACTAGAACTATACTACTTGTTAGTGGTAGTTTGCGAGTACTTACAGAGTACTCATGGCTTTGTCCCTGGCTATTCATATGGCCAGACTATGAAGGAGACTACCAAGATGAAGGACAGCAGGACGGCTATGATAACTAGGACTATCTTCCATCGTCAGCATTGCCTGTGACTCTGAAGATGGATCCACCGCTACGCTATTTATTCTGCTACTTGATTGTACTAAGACTGGATCATGAGTTATTTGTTGTAAGACCTTATTATAGTTTGTAATGGATGATGTACTATGATATCCAATCTGTTATGTCTCGCAAAAATGGTAATCCAAGGATTGCGATGTATGTCATAATAGGCATCTGGGATTAAAAATATGGGTGTTGACATGCTCTGAACTAGAAGATGATTAACTATAGAAGTTGACTTATGGACAAACCTGTTACCGTGTAAGTTTGGTCTAGGAAATTCAGTTTTCAAGATGTTACCCTACCCCTTATTACCATTTTGATTTTTTTTCAACATGGATTGTCATATATATTGGCTGGACAAGTGATTATATTTTGTTTACCAAACAAAAAAGACCAAACGTGTAAGAAACAACGACGACCAAAAAACACGTACAAGTGGACCGCACCTACCACACAGTGCAAAAACGTATTGTAGGTGGCATGGCGAAGCGCGCCTATCTACCTAGTTTCTCCTATAAAAGGCGATAGCCTACCCGCTTCCCCTTTGCTCCCTCGTGTGCATGCAACCTGCCCCGTCCGATTTACCTGCTATAGTTTGATTTCACTCCCACTTCTGACTATAGCTATTGGATGCGGTTGTTTCTCTTTTCACCTCCTACTCCTCTGAATTAGTCATGACGTATGAGCCCATGAGCGTGCGGGGCTAACACTAGGAGGCACGATTGCTGCTGGTCTGCGTTGCCCTTTCTTTGTTTTCCCATCGCCCAACATATCCCAACCACATCCCAATCCACTGCCTCCTCTCCTCTCCTCCTCCACTATAGACCGCCTCCTCTCCTCCTACCAGATCAAGCGCCACCTCCTCTCCTCCCTGATCTGCTGCCATCTCCTCTCATCTCCTCCTCCCTAGCTCCACATGAGGCGGTGTAGAGGCAGAAGCGATGCAGAGGACATGGGGAATGGAGGAAATTGCAGCAGCAACATGGAGGAAGACCGAAATGGCAATATGGGTGATGAGCAGCCAGAGCTTGCCACACACGTGCAGCTCGACAACTAGCAGGGTACACGCACCCGTTTCCCACCCTCCTCCTCCTCGCCTTATTCCTTTGTTCGGTTGGATCATTGGAAGCTTGTGCAGAGGTTAGAGAGGGTCAAGTTTGTATATATATCCGACAGATCCATTTTAGGTACAAAATTCATTTGCATCTCGAGATATCAGGTAAGGCTTCTTCATTCCTTTCTAGGCTATTTTGATCATATACTATTCCTCAACTATCGCAACCTATTGTTACATATTTATCTTTGCTTCTAATGATTGTGGTGATTTTTTATTTAGGGGGCAGTGGATTGTATCATGTTGTCATTAACTAGGAGGTTATTTGCTTGGTCTACACCTTCTCTGGTATTGTTCTTGTTGTCTATGTTTAACAAGGAAGTACATTTTCTATCATTTTTTATCGAGGATGATTCCATTTGGTTCATCTGGTGATCAATGGTATCAATGCTAGGCCAAACTGCAGTTATGAGATGTATGCTCTTGTTTCACAATTGGCCCATTTATAGTATGGTTTTAGTTTGGTTATACAATTTATTACAAATCTTTGTAGGTTCCCCTCTTCTGCTATTGCTGCTACAAGAGAGGCCTTAATGTATGGTGTACCTTCAATTATAATCTCACTGAATTGGTGGGTATGCGTTTACTGCTTGTGTTCCAAATCTACTCTATCATTTCCACTGATTTGGTACCTCAGTAACACAAGTTAATAACAATTGGTGGCCGGATTTGGGCAACTAGGAAGAACGATGAAACTAAAGACAGTGACTTCAAGGATGCAGCTAGCTTGTGATTGCCATTGATACATGCGGCATTGGCATACATTGAGAAGGGAACATTCCTCGGTGGATGCCGGCTGAATATTGGGGATCCAACCTCAGCCATCTACAAATAAAGTTATTCTATAAAAAAATTATGATCTTAAAGTCCATTTGGAGCAAAAAATAGTACTTGAAGCATAGATGTAGAAGCACATCTATTCTTTTTACTTGTCCACTTCGGCATTTAATGACAATCATATTAGACCATTCTATGCTTGCTGAATATCGGGGTTCCAAGCTATTGTTTTCAAACAATAGCTTTGCACATGCTCTAAGTATAAAATGATGTGGACATCCCATCTATTGATACACCCGTTGTACCTACAGCTACACAAATACAAGGACCTATCATGCGAGCTCATGCCAAGTAACTTAACTACCAGATACTTTTGTTTCTTGGAACTATTCCTCATATACACAAGAATATGATGCTGCATAAATCAGATGTGTTTGTTACTCTTAGGAATGATGGACCTAGCATGGACGAGAGGGACAAGCATTGGAGCATAATCATACATGGAGATGGCAGCAAGCACATGAGGATTGAAGTGGACGCCACGAGTGGAGATTTCAGAACTTTGAAGCCACCATAATGAAGATTGAAGGCTTGGACGAAATATTCAAGAATATTACTTCATAGCTACGTCCATAGCTCAATATGGTGTTGCATCACCTTTATTTTGGGCCAGACCCATGTTATTTTCGCAGGAATATTATTAGCCACTTTTTAGAGTCCATATTTGAGGGGAAAAGGCCTTTTAGGGTTGGACTCGGCCACCATACCTATGGTTGGCCGAAACCCCACATTTTCCTCCTTAAATACCCCCATAGTCGTCACTTTAGACTCAGATTTTGTTTAGACTAAAAGTTAGCCATCATTGCAACTTCGCCAAGGCTTGATTGTCATAGAGACCTCCTATACTTCGCACCTATTCAGGATCCCACGATTTCAATAAAACTTTCATCTTTATCCGCAATATCTTGATTGGAATATTAGTTCTTACTTGTTCTCGATTTAGGTAGGAATTAAGACCCTCGTTGGTCAGGCTGATCGTGCTTCTGCAAGATCGGTAACCTCCAGGAGATTGGCCTAGCGATTGCATTAGCGCTCGTGCTCGCACGTGTAGGCGGATCATCAAGCTCGAACTCCACCCAAATCGATTATCATCATCTCATCGAAAGATCGGACACGTTTTCCATATCAAGCGGTATTAGATTTCAGGTTGCTCGGTGAGATTTTACAGTTTTTCCTAGCGTAGACCTGTTTTTCCTATAACCCACGAGAAAGCCAAAAACATAATTAGAGATTAGATCTATCCCATAACCAATCTTTGCCTTGCATTGTCTTTTTAGTTTTTGCATTGTTGAATTCGTGTCTGCATCATCACGTCAAGTTGCTGGTCTTAGTGTCTCGTCCCTTAGAGTTTCGAGTTCTGGACACATTAGTCACCACCGCCACGATCGCTGATCATCACCATTGCCATACATCCATCACCATATTCCGCCGCCATATCCTACTGCCACCATAAACCCTAAAACTCCGCCACCGCCTTCCTACCGCGACATAGATCCGATCAGCTTCCTGCTGTGGCACGAGTCCGAGTAGAGTTGTTATTTCCTTGTTAGTATTGTTTCCTTCCATATTGATTCCATGTTGTAATCTAATTCCGTGAGTTTAAGTTCCAGCCGCAAGTCAACAAGAAGGAGAGAAAAAAATTCTGGCACGAGTCTGGAACCGCCTCTGATTTTTTTGGCTACACTGATTGTCGGCCTTGGGGATCACTTTTCTCCATCGTCCGTTGATGCGTCCAAAATTGAAGCATATTTACCTTTTGTTTTGCATAAACAGAATAGGGATTTTTGTATTTCACCGCGTAGGGCGCGCTATTTCGTTCTTGTTTCAACAGGATCCCAAATCATGGAGTCATATATGAACATATCAACTAGAGCTGTCATATTGTGTAATTATATGATATTTCTAAGTGATGAAAGTCATTTTATGAATTTGCCTTCACTCCTGGAAGAATACCAATCATAGAGGAGGAATCAGCATGGTTAACAACCACTAGTATGGGCCGAGCCCACCCGTACCAGGCACCATTGCGACCGCCTCGTCAAATACTTCTCTCTAGCAAAGACAAGAGGGAGATCCGACATTCACAGCCACCAGAAACCACGAAACACCACATCCGAGAGGGATCTAAAGGAGGAACTTGGCCGGGGTAAAATCCCTGCTGATCCACGGATCATTGGAGGACAACACATCATCCCCTTCATGATCGTCCTCGAGCAAGAAAACCAAAATCAAAAAAGAACTCAGCATTTAAACTGAAATAACGAGATGATGATCTTACTCATGATTGGTAGTCTCATGTTTCCTCCACTTCATAAATCTAAAAAACTTCAGCATAGATAGAGTAATGGCAAGCATATCATACGGGTTTTATGCATCCTTATAGCGCAACAAAATTATTGTTAACATGGATGATTCAGATGAGTAAACTTTATTCCATGTCATGTAATCAACTCATAGGCTTGCCTTTGAACAATAAAGTATAATCATGTAAATTGAGAGTGTGAGAGTTGTCATGAAAAGCATATACACTAGAGTATCTCAATTCTCCCACATCAATAAATCAAGATTTTTCAAGCACTACTTTTTATTAATTGTTCTTCAAGAATTTCAGTTCTTGAGTAATTGAGAGCATGCCAAAAAAACTATTAGTTTATCGGGCTGTGATGGACACTCGTGGCATCACTAAGGTTTTTGTTCCTTTTGCATAATGATTACTCATAACAGCCAGAGGAGTGATTCCATCATGAACACAACTACCCGGGAGTGCCAAGAATCTTACCCACTATAGCATTGCTGCTACATGTGTTTAATCAAATCATAGCCAAAATCTAGGAGTTTCCTCCATTAAGATCGTTCGTAGGCCAGCGAAGTTGTTGGCATCCCATGAAGTTTGACACGCATAAAGCTATATCATTCTTATGATTAACAAGTCAAACTTTGGCATGCTCACAAAAACCGCTAAACATTAATTCAATCAAACAAATCCTTTTAAAGAGAGCTATCAAGTCAATCAACATTTTCAGTGGTGTTGAGTGTCTCTAGTAATAAGCCTTCAAGACTAAACACTACAACACCCAAGCCTTCAATTGTGAGACTTTTTCTTATTACAATTGCTTAGCAATTTTTAGGCAATACTTGGTTAATTACGAGAGCTAGAACAAAACGTACCCAACTAAATACCCATGCAAACAAAAATCTTACTACAATAAAAAGACTCACTCCACCAATATAACATCTCAACATTTACTACTAACTAGCATGGGTTTCTCAAACTTCAAAAGTGGGGAGTCATAAGGCATACCTCTCATGTTTGGTTCCACTTCTCTCTTCCTTTTTTATTTGTTTCTTGGAAACTCGAAGTCGATCACTCTCCTGCAAATATATAGAACCTCGAGGCGGAAAGAAAATAAAGAGGGAAACAAAGAAAAATGGAGAAATGTTTTTGTTGTTTTTAAGAGAGGGAATTTAAAGAATAGAAAATTGGCGGCAAAGCTCGGCTAGAAAATCTCGAAAGAAAATAGAAAGAACTAAAAATAAAGTGTTAGGGAAACCAACACGAGTGCTTATAAACTCGAATTAAAAACACAACCTCGAAATAAATAAAAGCAAATGAATGACAAATAAAGATGCATGAGGAAACTTATTCAAGATTAGGCTTTTGCAAGCCCTTCAAATCATTGTGGTGGCGGGAAAAAGTCATTGCTCTAGTTCGCAAATTGAGTTGATAAATTACTAGTTGTTTCTCGGAGGTTCAAAGAGACTATGCATCCTCTCCATAGTCCCTACAAGTTCTTGGAAGTCTTGGTATGTGGCGAACCGGATTTGTGGCTGCTCCTCTTGATAAGGAACTTCTTGCTCCTCTAATTGGTCCTCATCCTCTTCTGGAATATCCTCCTCGGGTTGGTGTTGCTCAACCTGCAAGTCATATAGTAAACGTCCTTTCTTGATAGAGAAAAGACCATTAGGCATAGGAGCGGGGTAGAGACGCCCAACTCCAGCAATATGCAGGTAATAAACACCACCTCTCCTAGTGAGCATTCCACAAGCCTTTAAAGTAGAGAAACCAACACGTCGCTCACCTAGCACAGGTTGCAACTCACCTAGGTCGATGCCTAGGGCAATGGCAAGGACGGTGATGATGCCTCTACCTGTGATTGGTCCTTGGCTTTGGGAGGATTGGTGCTCCAGGTAGCGCACAAGGATTGCGCCCAAGTTGAGTGACAAGTCGCAGTTGATGTAAGCAACCTTTGCAAGGACTAGGATGTCCTCCTCATTGAGTCTTGTGAACTCATTACGTGCCTGCAAGGTGTTAGCAATAACATAGAACAAATAGTGAATTGCAGGATATTGAATATTCTTCCCCTTGCTTACTCTAGTAGTGAAACTCATTCCATTATAATATTGTGTAGAGGAAGGGTCTAAGCCAGTAAAGGATGCGCATAAGGCATTAAAATCAATGTTTGGTAAATTAAAACATGTGCACCATTCATCTAGTGTTAAAGTGTAGTTGTTGTTCATAAGTCGGAAAGAAATCGTGTCCTCTCCTTGCCGTAGTTTAACGGTGCTTTGCAACAAACTTAGGAATTCAATAGTTAAGCGGCGATAAGTAGGCACATCATTGTACACAAAGTTTTGCAGGCCAGCTCTATTGCAAAGTAAATTAAAGTCATCAGAAATACCGAGTTGGTTCAATATAATGGGGAAAGCCCACTTGGTTGCCTTCACTTTGCGGTTCTTGATCTTGTTGAAGTGATCATGTTGGAGCTCATTCCTGAACCGTATCCCCATGTGTTCTTGAGTGACAGCCTGAGAAGTGCTAGCGGCGGCACGAGCACGAGTTTGGCTCCTTGTGTTCATCATCTAAAACAATGAAGAAAGACAAAAATGAAACTTTTTGATCCAACAATAGTAAGTATGGCATATTCCTCATCATAGCACACTAGAGAATCATGGCAATTAGTTCATAGTAAGTCTCACCCTAGATTGATAATGATAATAGATTGAAGATGAATTTTCAAAAAGTAATTAGAGGATCGGAAGAGAAACATATCGTAGATCACTTGTGTGTGAGGAAAACGAACAAAATTGAGTAGAGATGAAGATCTCTTGAGGTTTTGAGAAGGTTTGGAGGTAGAAGAGATAAAAAGGATTGAAGTTTTGGGGTTAGAGGTACCTCCCATGGCGTTTTTGTGGTCAGACGCAACTATACGGGTGAAACTATATGGCCAGAACATGTGTTCCCGCCATATAGTTAGCATGTTGTCAAAATTTTAGGGTTTCCACCCGGCGGTGCAGCTATACGGCCGGAACAATATGTTCCCGCCGTATAGTTGGTCGTCAAACTGTCTGTACCTAGGAAAAGAAATTGTACAAAGGCATAGATATCTATACGGCCAGAACTATATGGCCGGAATTTTTATTCCCACCATATAGTTGGTTGTTAAACCATCAGTACATGGAAAAGAATTTGTACGAAAGCACCGATATCTATACGACCGGAGCTATATGGCCGGAATTTTTATTCCTACTGTATAGTTGGTCGTTAAACCGGTACATATGAAAGAAAAAAATTGATGGCAAAAATATCTTTACGACCGGAACTACACGACCAAAATTTTTATTCCTGCCATATAGTTGGTCGTTAAACCTTCTGTATGCATAAAAAAATTGTTTCTTCAAAAATTATTTCTTATCCTGTAACTTAGTGATATACCTTGTTTTTGACAGAAAATTGACAGTAAATATTGTCGACCAACAACGGCATGAATAAAGCAGGATTTTTAGTACTACCTAACTTCTTCTCCTCAATTGGAGTTTTCTAGCACTCTTTATTAAAATTAAAACTTAAAATAAAACTGGAAAACTTTACTCAAACCTTTATTTCACATGGGTTGCCTCCCATGAAGTGCTCTTTTATGGTCAATAGCTTGACCTCAATGTTGCTCACTTAGGCTAGATGAGTGGAACACCCACTCCAAAATAGTTGGACTTCAAAGTGATGGCATCCTTTTCATCATGCTTAGCTTTCTTCTTCCTAGGGAAATGAATAACAAAAGGATCCCGCGAAGGCAATTGAAGCCTCATGTTCCCTTCATGTAGATTAATCAAAGCGTTAATAGGTCTTAAGAAAGGACGACCTAATATAATAGGAGTAGTAGCATCTTTAGGCATGTCAATAATAACAAAAAGTCAATAAGAGCAGGACAACCTTTAATGTATACTAAAGTATTCTCCTTAATTCCTACAGCTTGTTTGTAGGTAGAATGTGCTAGGTGCAATTTTAATGCAGTGATCTCAAAAGAGCCAAGATTTAACTTGTTAAAAAGACTCTTTTGAATTGTTGAGACGCTTGCACCTAGATCACAAAGTGTAGCTATCTCATTGGTTCCAATTTTAATCTTAATAGTAGGCTCAAATATTTCATCAAGCTTCATAGGTAATTTTTCAGCAATTTTCTTATATTCTTCCTCAAGCTCACGTACCTTTATTGCTACCTGATTAACAAAGTGTTGGTACATAGCTTCCTCATTTCCTTCACTTACAGGAATCTTAACGTTGATTCTATGAGATCTTCAACGGTGTAGCTTGGTGAAGGAGAATTACTATAATCAAGTTCTTCAGGCTCCTCCCTTTGGATTCTCATCATCTTGAGGTCTTCAACATGATTGGGCTCAGCTTTACCTGCAAATTTAGCTAGAATGAGAGTTTGACTCTTGGTTATCTTACCTAGATGTGCATCAACGATCCTCGTTCTTTCTTGGAGGGCCTACAAATCATTTCTCAAACTTATAGCTTGGTTAGATAATTTACCAAGCATAGCATCATGGTTCTCTGTTATTTTAACAAGAGTATTGCTTTGTTCATTTTGTGAGTCTATAAACGACTTAAGTGTTTCTTGAAGACTACCATTACTAGTTCCCATATTATTATTAGAGTTACCTGCAGGACTAGAATAATGTTTCTGAAAATTAGGATTATAATTCTTCTTCCAAGCAGGGTTATAATCATTACGAGCTATGAAGTCTATTTCTTCAATATTTGTTTCAGGGATACCTCTTACATGGGTTTCCTTACCTTTTACGGCTAGTATGAGCTCATCCAACTTAGCATTGAGTTCTTCATTTTCTTGTGGTGAGACGGAGTTCACCTTTCGTGTTTGATCTATCCACATGCCATTGGGCATGGTTGTCTTGCATATTGTCTAGAAGCTGCTTTGCTTCGGTAATATGTTTACCCATAAATGTTCCTCCAGCTGTAGTATCAAGCATAGACTTAGACACAGGGTTAAGAGCATTATAAAATAGATGGAGAATTAACCAGTCTTCCATCCCATGACTAGGATAGTTTCTCATGCATTCTTTCATCCTCTCCCATGCAAGCACTAGTGGCTCACGCTCTTCCTGTCTAAAACCAGTAATATTAGATCTAAGTTACATAGTCTTTGTAGGTGGGAAAAATTTAGTCATAAATAAAGAAGTGCATTCCACCCATGATGTAATAGTATTTCTAGGCAAAGATAGCAACCATTCTTTTTCTCTTCCTCTAAGAGAGAAAGGAAATAAACGCAATTTGACCGCATCAGGGTCAACGTCTTTTATATGCATCATATCACATATTTCAGTGAAAGTATTCAAGTGCATACCTGCGTCCTCAACAACAGAGCCTCCAAATTGATTTTGTTGAACCAAACTTAAATAATGGGGCTTAATTTCATAGTCATCAGCAGCAATTGCTGGATGAGTAATAGGAGTATGCAAATAATCATTGTTGGGAGTAGCAAACTCCCCAAGCTTCTTTTCAGCCATATTTCCTATGTTTTTGGGTTTTCTTAAACAAAGACTTATAATAATAAAAGCAAGAATTTAAAGACTAACTAATTTTTTTGGTTTTCAAATAAAGACTGAAAGCAAACTAAGAAAATTAAAAACAAGAATTAAAACTAGCAAGGTTCCTACTAACCTCATCAGGGTAGCTATTGCTTCCCTAGCAACGGCGCCAAAAAAAGGGTTGATACCTTCGATTCGGATTACGGATGTAGTATAGCTTCTTTTTCTCTAATAGACCTAGGTTATCGAATCCTCGGGAAGCAGATGCGTAGTGAAGTTACTTTAATGGACCTTCGGGAGTTTTAGAATTCCTTTTGTGTTTTTACCGGACCAAGAGTTTGTGTCTTTTTGTTGTTGTCGATGATGGCGAGAGAGAGCCTATCTAGGGCGTTCGGTTTCACCTGTAGCTGTGCAAAACATCTGATGAGAATAAAAGATACAGATAAAGTATGCATGTAATTGTTAGAGCAAGATAAATTATATGTGGGCAGTGCATCCATAATTTCTATTGCCTACGCAACCACTTATAGCAATAACCTACTAGTCTCATCCATAGAATAAAGAGAACTAATGATATGCATAGTGACATCGTCGTTAATCCCAAGTAAATCCCTCACATACAGCCATACTACCCCTTCTGTCACTAGGGTTCCCAGCCTGCAGATTAGTCATTACTCATATTCCCTGTACCTGGCTCAATCCTCGGGGTCTTGGGTACCTGACAAGTCCTTAGATTGAGGCAAGAGAGGATACAATAATCATCATGTCATACAAACTAATACATGATCCCGTCTATGATAAATAACATGCACAAAAGCTACATGGCTAGGACGAAGCCCTTAGCCCAAGGATAATTACTCACACATATAGATGAGATCAACAATCACAAACATTGTAATGGAAATCATAATATTGATAGCAAATAGTCTTACAATGTCGCCTATCGAAGATGAGATCTACTATTACAAGTGGTGGAATATGGCTATGGTGGTGGAGAAGGGCTTTGGAGATTAGATCTCAGTCTATTCTTCTGGCGGCTCTTCGGTGTGGTGGATGGAGATCTGGAGGCGGCTGATGATTTGGGGCAGGGACTCTCGAGGCTCTTTTCTTGTCGCCCGAGGCTTCTTTATATAGGGGTCCCTTCATGAAAGTTGTTCTGTTTTACCTAGCGGTGTCATTGGCAAATATATGGCCGGAACTATACGGCCAGAATTTCATTCCAGTCGTATAGTTGGTCGTTAAAGCATCCGCATCCGACCCATGACTCCTGGTTTCTTCTGGTTGTTGGATATCTCGTATCTTTGACTTTAATGTAGTGATTCCTATCATCAAATGTCATTATCTGCACACGAAAAAATAGAAGGAAAGGATTGCATACCCCTTTGATTATTAGGCATTAGTGGCAGGGTTTTGAGAGATATTTCATCAAAAATATGAATAATATCCAGTTTAAATGTCGACGTAGATGGCTATATTTCAGAGCCATCACTTCATCATCAATCGCTGCATCTTCATCGCCACCTTTACTCCATCTTTCATCTATTAGATCTCTTTGTAATTCCAGATCCAATTGTGGCTTGCATTAGATCTACCCCCGTACTTTAATCCATTCATTTGATTATAATGATGTTGTTGATTGCTTCCATGAGTGAGTAGTTCCTTTTTTCTTGGAGAGATAGAGAAACCCTAGCATAATTATGAACTTGTAATAAAGATGATCTATTCTTGTGCCCGTATGACTTGCTTGTCTATGATATAATTATGATTTGTGTTTGATCTCTCCCTTTAGATGGTATGTGTAGTCGGCCGCATATCATTTGCCTTCGAGACTAAAGGGAGGGAGAAACCCTTTGGACGTGTCTTGGAAGCATACCCGAAATGCCCCATGACAGATTGGTGTCAGCTCGTAACCTACACGCTCAAAGGGGGATTAAAGAGGGACTCCGTAAGATAATTACGATATCCATGGAGAAACCCTTAATTGCGGTGGTTTGTATGGGTGATTGCTCTCAGACATCGCAGTGGTTATTTAGAGGTGACCTCACACTTGGCTCAACAAAGTGGCTTCCTATGAGCCTTGTCGTGAACATCTTATTATGGGGTTCTCTCCACACATATCATGACACAAGGAGTATGTTATCTTGATTACATATAACAATAATACTATGCTAGTGGTGTATCCTACATCCCCAAGAACGTTTTAGCCCTATTGAGTTCAACCACGCTTTCATACAATCTTGTTACTTGTTTTCTTTTACTTGTTTTAATTACTTTTCTGCAAACAACCATAAACCTGTCAAACACCCTTTACTTGAGATCAAAGACATATTATAAGTATTCTTTGGTAGATAGTAACAAGGGGCATAAAGACCTTAACCAATAGCTCTCTATGGGTTCAATATCTTTACTTCAAAACTAGCTACAATTGGTCCGTGCACTTGCAGTCATCAAGCTATTTTCTGGCGCTGCTGCCGGGGAGCTAAGCACTTTTGGTCTTTGTTCTTAGTTACTTATTTTACTCATTGTTCTAGTAAAGTTGTTTACTAGTTTTAGGTAAGCACCATGATTGCACTCGGACTGATTAATCAGCTCGATGCAACTAAATACCTTGGGAAATTCAATAGAGGACTAGTTAAAGCCGAGTGGGAGCGAACCAGAGTACGAGGTCAACCCTCGTTTTATCGCTATTATTAAAGAGAAAACTTTTGAAGGAGATGATCCCGATGTGGATCCTTATAATCATTTAATGCATTTTACCGAGTTATGTTGTACTCTTAAATTGAGAGGCTATTCTGATGACGAATTGAAACTTAAACTGTTTCACCATTCTCTAACCAACACTACTTTGGCTTGGTATAGAATTTGCTCTGCGGATAAAATTGATACCTGGGAAAAACTTAAAGGAGAATTTGTGTCTCGATTCTTTCCCAAGGTAAAAACTGCTGAAGTAAGGAGGGCAATTACAAACTTCAAGAATCGCCCAGGTGAAGGTTTGTGTAACACCCCAACATTAGAGCTTAGAAATAAGTTGAACACAGGTGTGTGCATTGCGTCCATGCATAGAAAATCCAGGGAATTTTCACACAAACTAATGAAGCTAGTGAGGGATCGGGATCTCTCTTGTTCTGATGAAAGCATCCGAGCAAGTGCGATAGATTTCGGCATGACCTCTACTGCATCTTTGTGTTTGAGGGGAATCATTTTATATTTGAAAATACAAATGATTAAATTGAATTTAAAAGAAATTTGAATTAGATTATAATTAAAGAAATGAGTTATTGAATTTATTAATGTTATATGAATATCACAACCCCATAATGTTTAATAATACTAATACATGAGAGAACCCATCATAAGAATTAAATATCACTAGTACTTATTCTCCAAAGAATGTTATACAACATTTAGTAAAGATTACAATGTGCAAAATTTGCAATTAAAGGAAAACATTAACTTTATTATTTAAAATAAACAATATTATATTGTCTTTCTAGATAATAATGAATAAATATATTACAATAAGAATAATACAAAGTTTACATCAGAGATAAAGGAAATTACAAGTACACAGAATAAAAGATAGACTAAATTTCCTATCTACATCTTGTATCTTCCTGATCTTTTCTTCTTCACTTTAATCTCTGTAACACAAAACAAAAGAAATAGACAAACATATAATAAAATAAAGGGTTAGTTTTGGGGTTAGATTACTCTTAGATTGGGCATACAAGTGGTATGCCAAATTCATCACCGAGTATTAAAAATAAGGCTGAGCTGCCGCGACGGCCAGTGGTGTGGCCGCAACCGCCTCTCCATCTTGTATTCGGCTCGTGCGTCGGCTTGTTCGTCTACGGTACCAAAGTTGGTAGGCCAGCGCATGGCGGTACCTAAGTTGCCTGAAATCACCGCGTTTCGAAAAGTTGGGCCACCAACTACCGAGAGGGGCCATTTCGATGCAAACTCGTCTCACCCCTACCAAATCCAAACATGACGTGAAACTGCCCCGTGAAGTAGACGGTCGGGACCCTCGTGTCAGTAATATTTCTGTGACGCGAGCGCCAACGCGACAACCACGTAGGCGAAACAAGATACTAAAGGAGCATCGTGCGTTAACCAAATTCACAAATCCACCCCTCTCTCCTTTCGCATGAACCCTAGCACCGGCGGCGTTGAAATCCCCTCTCCAACTAGAAAGATCTCATCGGGCATTTGACTTCCGGCGCCAAGTTGCTGCGCTTACTCGCTGCTACCAAGCTCTAATGCCGAATGCCGTACCGGTTATGACGATCTAGCCCACCTCTACCGCCGACGAGCTGAGCAGCGCGGAGGATGGCAGATCCATTTGTCAAGGAAGAAGTACTTCTGGCTAATTTCGGGTGAGCTACTCTTCTCTTTGCTATTCGCACTACCTATTAGCCACCCGATACGGCCTACAGCCGCCCTTGAATCCATCGATACAAGGTATAAGCGCCATGAAAAATCTTTTGAAATATATTTTACCACCTTCTAATTCAGTGCCAATCTCCACAACACTCCCCAGACACCTAGCTTGTACCTCCACCTTATAGTTGTACAGCATCCTGAAGCTATTGGTCCAATCCCCGTGCAAGACCCCCAGAGCTTTCTCTTTCCCTTTCCAAACCGTGTAATATGGAAGGACAATGTTGTATTTAGAACCGAGGCTAGTCTGAATATTCTTCGCGGTCTCCTAAGGGTTATCCTTTAGTATGGACATAGATTGCATAGCCACCCACTCCGTATCAGCCATTGAGGATTTCAGTTTGCTTCCTGTCGGACACATGTGTGCAGGGCCCATTCTGCTCACCTGCAACACAGATTCATTTAAAAGATAAGCGGTGTCGACTAGTTGCCAGAAAAATATCGTACATCAATTATAGTTATAGAGTGAAAAGAAAGAGAGAGAGAGTTCTAATGGTTTGCTGCATTCATTGCCCCAATACCCTAATTGCAGTCGACGCAGGTAAGGATCTTGCTATGATCCTCCATGGACAATGTACCTCGGCCCGTCCATTCATCCACGTTAACTTGCAAACGGCCTCATACCTCTCGACAGAGTTCTTCAGTCAATAAACGTCGAACTCCCCTTTGATACAAAAATGTCGGAACGACATCCTGAACTCATGCATGCTCCTGAACTCGGTGTCGACCGAAATTATACGATACTCGTGGTCATGTTTCATTTCTTCTACTTTAACACCCAAATCATCGACTGGAATACCAGCCTCATCGTTACGTTCCTCGTCTATTTCATCATCACCAGATTCTTGATCCTCTATAGTGCCTGCTTCTTCATCTGATTCAGAATCTTCGCCATCGTCTCTAATGCCTAGTACTGCACACATCATATTGACTCCCATGGGTGGGGCTGCACCATCGTCTCCACCCGCATGGACAGGAACATTGCCCTAGTCCACCTCACCGGCAACTCTGTTTTCTCCAAGACACTCGGTTGGTTGTGCTGCAACCACATGGGGTGGTCTTACGTTTGCACGCATCCCAGGTACTTCAGTGGACAAACAGCAGTCAGAATCAATTTCATCTTGAGTGTACAGAACCCTCTTGCTCTTCCTGTGTACATCCTCCTTCCTGATGGTATCAGTAGGGCTTGACATCCGTGTTCCATTCCCCATCGAACTAGGCCTTTTGCTGCCGCTCTTGGGTGTGATCTCCTTACTGCCTCCCCTCACGGGTGTTGGCTCCATGGTGCTGGCATTATTGCCCGACCTCTCCGGCGTGCTCTTCTTCGAATTAGCCCTTTTGCTGCTACTATTGGGCGTTTTCTCCTTCGTGCTGGCATTATAGCCTGACCCTAGCGACGTGTTCCACTCCAAATTAGCCCTTTTGCTGCTACTATTGGGCGTCTTCTCCTTCGTGCTGGCATTATTGCCTGACCTCAGCGGCGTGTTCTGCTCCAAATTAGCCCTTCTGCTGCTACTATTGGGCGTGTTCTCCTTCGTGCTTGCATAATCCCCTGACCATGGCGTGTTCCGCTCCAAATTAGTGTTTTTTTTGCTCCCACTGGGTGTGGTAGCCTCCGTGCTGGCCATATTCGCCTCTTTGCTTCCACTCCTGGGAGTGTCCACCACCGTGCTAGCCCTCTTAGCGTTTTTGCTGCTTCCATTCGGTGTGGCATTTTGACTGGATCTCAGGGGTGTACTCTGCGGCATGGTGCCTTTTGTCATGTGACTCTTGGGCGTCCTCTTCTCTGGCATGGTCTCCTTGGTGACGTTCTTCTTCGGGTGCCCTTTCTAGGGATGCTCTTCCTGCTCCTCTTTATGACGCTCCTCTGTAAGACTCTCCTCTGTTCGAAGCCACCCTCAGTCGCACCAGCCCCAGTGATGCCATGAATCAGGTCATGCATGCCTTCTAAAAGTACATCTCTATTGTTGAGTTCCAATTCCTCTCCAACTGTGAGCACTACCAAGTGAAAGTAAACTTCACCTCTATAATGTTTCCTTGTAAACGGTACGACTAAATCCCTGGTATATTTCACTTCGATAGCCTTTTTGCACCTGTAACCATAATATAACAAACGTGCTTCCTGGGAGGACCCCCACAGCACCTTCACACGTAACGATGCCATCAGGTCAGATAACTCTACCACTTTAGGGTCGTATCTGCCAAGGATTACATCAAACTCGTCATAGAATTTTTCTGTGCCATCATCTAATTTTGCAGTATAATCCGCGACACCGATACGAACGATTACTTTGCCATCATCGGGTTCTTCAGGATAAAAACCTCCGAGAGGTTCGATAGATGGAGCGGCATCATCAGACCCAGCCCCAATGCCACCGCCGCCATCACCAGCATCATCGTTAGCTGGATCAACCTCGGTGGAAGTACCGTGACCAGGAGCAAGGCGAGGGCCCCTTCTAATGGCACACATGATAGGATCAGCTGCTGCCATGCCACCTCGACGATCCGGAGTAGTTCCCACAACAAAAGTGTTTCGAGTGCTAGCAGAGTCCAGACCATGAGCTCGCTTCAGACCAGCAGCTCGCTGAACCCGAGCACGGGTTCAAGGAGGAGAGAATGGTTCAGTCTTTGCAACAACGTGGCAGCCTCCAGAAGCCTTAGTTTGCTCAACAGCGGCAGGGATTGGGTCAACAGCGTCCAGATCAACAACAACACGAGGACGACCAGTACCAGCAGATTCTAGAGCATGGGTTCGCACAACTTGAGGACGGTTTCAAGGAGGAGGAGCACACAAGGCGGCAGTCTTGGCAACAACAGCGGGGCAGCCTCCGGACGCCTTAGTTTGCTCAACAGCGGCATGGATTGGGTGAGCAGCGGCAACAGAACGCAGGGGCGGGGGACGACCAGTACTAGCAGATTCCAGAGCAGAGTTTTCCACGACGCAAATACGGGGACTCCTACGAGGAGGTTGCCTGACAGAAGCATGTCGCGGATGAGGAACTACATTTTTCTCAACAACAGTAGGGGTTCGAGTTAGACCTCCTTGTCCAATAATAGCTGGGCGACTCCCAATAGCAGGAGCTTCCTCATCCACTATGTTACACACCAGCGTAAGCAAAGAGAAGAGTAGCTCACCCGAAATTAGCCAGAAGTACTTCTTCCTTGACAAATGGATCTGCCATCCTCCGCGCTGCTCAGCTCGTCGGCGGTAGAGGTGGGCTAGATCGTCGCAACGGCTGGCACGGCATTCGGCATTAGAGCTTGGTAGCAGCGAGTAAGCGCAGCAACTTGGCGTCGGAAGTCAAATGCCCGATGAGATCTTTCTAGTTGGAGAGGGGATTTCAACGCCGCCGATGCTAGGGTTCATGCGAAAGGAGGGAGGGGTGGATTTGTGAATTTGGTCAACACACGATGCTCCTTTAGTATCTTGTTTCGCCTACGTGGTTGTCGCGTTGGCGCTCGCGTCACAGAAATATTACTGACACGAGGGTCCCGACCGTCTACTTCACGGGGCAGTTTCACGTCATGTTTGGATTTGGTAGGGGTGAGACGAGTTTGCATCGAAATGGCCCCTCTCGGTAGTTGGTGGCCCAACTTTTCGAAACGCGGTGATTTCAGGCAACTTAGGTACCGCCATGCGCTGGCCTACCAACTTTGGTACCGTAGACGAACAAGCCCGACACGGAGCCAGAATACAAGACGGAGAGGGGCCAGGGGCCGGCCACACCACCTGGCCGTGCGGCCAGGCCTGGCCCGCGCCAGGGGGTGGTCTGGCCGCCTAGGGCACCCCTCGGCCTCCCCTTTCGCCTATAAGATGCCTCTGATATAGAAACCCCAAGTACCAGATCAAAATTCCACGAAAGAGTCTGTAGCCGCCGTCATCTCCATCTCTAGATCGGGAGGGATATCAAGCTCTTCCCGGCACCCTGCCGGAGGGGAGAATTCACCTTGGAGGCCTTCTTCATCATCATGCAAGCCTCCGGTGTGACGCATGAGTAGTTCATCCCTGGACTACGGGTCCATGTAGTAGCTAGATGGCCGGTTCTCCTCCTTTGTGATATCATGTTTAGATCTTGTGAGCTTCATTCATGATCAAGATCATCTATTTGTAATCCTGCATGTTGTGTTTGCGGGGATCCGATGGATATTGAGATGCTATTTCAGATTGATTATTGATTTTATCATGTCTTTGTTATTTGTGATCTTGCATGCTTTCTGTTGTTAGTAGCTATCCTGGCCAAGTAGATGCTAGCAACTCCAAGAGTTAGTATTTATGCTCGATAGTGGGTTCATGCCTCTAGTAATCTGGGAAGTGACAAAAATCTCTAAGGTACTAGATGTGCTGTTGCTACTAGGGAGAAAACAGCAATCCTTTGTTCATAGAACAATCGTATTGTTTACTTTACACGCAATGCATAATGCAATTATCTGTTGCTTGCAACTTAATACTGGAGGGGGTTCGGATGATAACCTGAAGGTGGATTATTAGTCATAGATGCAGTTGGATTACGGTATATGTATAATGTTGTAATGCCAATCAAATCTCAAAGGAGTCAAGATGTTTAGTATATGCATGTATGCTTTCTCGATGTTTGTCGATTGCCCCGCTATAATTTGTTCACCCAACATGTCATTTATCTTAAGGAGAGCCACCACTAGTGAACTATGGACCCCGGTCCTTTCTTTTACCATCAATCTACAACTATTTACTGCTTTCTGTTTACTTTCTACAAGCTATTACTTTCTTCCACACAATACGTTTATTCCTTTGTTTTTAGCAAAACCGGTGAGATTGACAACCTCATTGTAAGTTGGGGGCAAAGTTCTGTGGTTGTGTTGTGCAGGTTTCCACGTTGTTGCTGGCACCGGTAGTGCGCCCTGCCAAAGTCCAGCCAGCAACACCTTGGAGGTGTTTGCATGCTCCTACTGGTTCGAATACCTTGGTTTCATAACTGAGGGAAAACTTGCTGATGTGCTCATCATACCTTCCTCTTGGGGTTCCCCAACGAGCTCGATATATTTTGGGCCATCAAGCACTATCCATGCCATGGGATATGTCCTATGGGATTACGTCCCTTAATAGCGCAGTAATTCGATTAATGTCGATTGCTAACTGTTGTGGTTATGAGGATGATGTGAGTAGCGGATGATGCCTATTTGTCCAAATACGGAGTTCCTCCCACACATACATAGTTGAGAATGTTCATGATGATAATCTTTATCTTAGATCCTTATAATGCTAGTGGTGTATCCGCTACTCCCTGAGAACGCGTTTTCCCTATTGCAGTTCCAATCTTTCTTACATACGTGATACTTAATTTTTGTATTCAGTTATTTTACTTTACTTTATTATTGCTCTTATACCATAAACCCCAAAACACCTTTTTACACAATACTCTCATTTTATCTTGTCACTTAGAACTTTATCTAGCTTGGGGATGCCACCCCGCGTCACCCCAAAAAATATTCAAGAGGTACAAGCGTCAAAGCTTGGGGATGCCCAAGGCATCCCCTTCTTCATCAATAAAAATTCCAGTTTTCTTCCAAAAACTTCATTTTTATTGTTTCATGCACAGTTGTGTTGTTCTTGGAGAATCTCCTTTTTTCGTTTTTGTTTTTGGTTTTCGTTTGCTTGGTTTTCTTAGTTTGCTGAATAAATTGGTTGGACCCCCTCTTTCATGCATTGGTTTTCAAATAGTTTGGTTTGGATTGGAAAAAGAGTAGGAAAGTTCATGCTTAAGCGGTAAAGAGAGCTTGTTTTTGACTGTGGCCTATGCTTTGTCATGCCATGCTTGATATTGTTTTGGCTTCATGCTTAGTAATCTTTGTTGTAGCATGACATGTTATAAACAATTGAGATTGCTTAATGTGCCTTGGAAGAATCATGCGTTGTTTTAGCATATTAAAGCATGGTATTGTGGTATTCTCCTTTGATGCTTTATTTTGGTTGACTTGGCGCATGCTCACACCATGTTATGACTATCCCAATTCACCATAGCCTTTATGATCCTTTAGTTTTCGACTTGCAGTATCACTTTATGCTTTGATTAATGATGTTTTGTCGCTCAGCATGATTATGGCCATTATTGCTCTCTTAGTTGGTCGCTCCCAGTCTTTTGCTAGCCTCCATAACCAAGTATGAGTTCCACTCATGCATCCAACTCCCAAAACCAAGTTATTCCAAAGAGTCCACCATACCTACCTATTAGCATTTGCTATTCCAAGTATATGCATGTTTTTATCTACCTTCCGAATTAAACTTGTTATGAGAAAACTAGTGATTAAAGCTCTCACGAACTTGATGGCACACTTTAATTTTCTTGCCCTTAATAAACTTGAACCATTGTGTCGTATATGTTGTATATGCTTGCACTTATATGTTGGGAATTAGCAGAACCATGCTATCATGGGGAACACTTTCAACATTGCACGTGTACTTTGTACCTAGTTGATATCATGCTCTTTTGTCTATGGATGTCGTCGGTGTGAAATGAAAGGGGAGCTTCTAAGTCCATGGAGTTATGTATGTGTGTTAGAGAAACGCTTGGGTCGCTGGTCTAATCCATGCCGTCATGGTGGAAACCTGCAGCATAACCATAATGAGCTGTCTATGAAGCATTCTTCTTATAAAAAAGAGTCAGATATTGAGAAAAAAGAGAAAAAGAAAAAAGAAAAAAAAGAGATATGAGAAAAGAGGAAAGAGAGAAAAACGCACCATTTTCCCATGGTAAATAAGAAGATTGCCGAGATGCTCGTTGTCTGTTTGCCTTGTCATTTTGATATGGGGATTCTTTCGTTTCATCGGGCAAGGGGTACCCCGTTGGCGGTTCTCTATGATACACATGTACTTACTATGACAAGAACTTACCTGTAACTAAACTTGAGTAGCATGAGGAGCAGCCCTCGTATTCAAGAGACATTAGATTTCCAACTAATACATTGTCAAGCATATACACCATAGTTTGTTCACTTTAACCTTAATCACTTCAAGATGCTTATGATAGAGGCAATGAGAGCTGAAAGCTGAAAGCTATTAAGTACCATAATTTTTGGAAGCTCTTTATGAGACTTGAATCCCTACTTCCTTCTATGAAGGCCTTTCTTTTACTTTTTTGTTGAGTCTCCACCTTCTATCTTTATGCACCTACTTTGAGAGCATAGTGGCCATTCTCAGTTCTATGTGCATTGTCCCAAGACTTGTTGATTGATGCATACCTTGATATTGCTTGTTTTAAACTATTTGTATCTAGTCACTCTTATGAACTTTGAAGGTGTCCTACGCATTTATGTTTGCTACTCTATGAGGGACAAGCTGAATGCCACTATGCTATGTTTTCTTTATGTGAAGCAAACAAACGTCTTGCAAAGCATTGTTATTCATGAATCTTTTGTTTGTGCCTTTTCATGTTGCAACATAGTTGATGTGTCTTATTGTTAGAACTTTATCTTTCATGTTATGATTGAAGTACTATGATCCCAGCTATCAATGTTTTACAAATACTTTGATCAAGTTTATGATGGTGCATGTCACCTCAAAAATTATTCTTTCTTTTTATCAGTTACCTACTCGAGAACGAGCAGGAGTTAAGCTTGGGGGTGTTGATACGATGCTAACGTATCTATAATTTTTGATGATCCATGCTTGGTTTTATCTACTTCCTTATGTTTTGTCCACACTTTGGAGTACTTTCTATACACTTTCTTGGACTAACCTATTAACAAGATGCCATAGTGCTAGCTGCCTATTTTTTGTTGTTTTTGGTTCTAGGAAAGACAGAAAATGAATATTCTCAGAATTAGATGGGACAAAACCCAAAGTCAGTTTTTCACCGAGGGGGACACGGAGCCAGAATACGAGATGGAGAGGGGCCAGGGCCTGGCCACACCACCTGGCCTCGCGGCCTGGCCTGGCCTGCGCCAGCGGGTGGTCTGGCCGCCTAGGGCACCCCCTCGGCCTCCCCTTTCGCCTATAAGATGCCTCCGATATAGAAACCCTAAGTACCGAATCAAAATTCCACGAAGATTCTCATGGCCATCTCCATCCCTAGATCGGGAGGGATCTGAAGCTCTTCGGCACCACGAGGGGAGAATTCACCCTAGAGGCCTTGTTCATCATCATGCAAGCCTCCGGTGTGATGCGTGAGTAGTTCATACCTGGACTACGGGTCCATGTAGTAGCTAGATGGCTGGTTCTCCTCCTTTGTGCTATCATGTTTAGATCTTGTGAGCTCCGTTCATGATCAAGATCATCTATTTGTAATCCTACATGTTGTGTTTGTGGGGATCCGATGGATATTGAGATGCTATTTCAGATTGATTATTGATTATATCATGTCTTTGTTATTTGTGATCTTGCATGCTTTCCATTGTTAGTAGCTATCTTGGCCAAGTAGATGCTAGCAACTCCAAGAGTTAGTATTTATGCTCGATAGTGGGTTCATGCCTCTAGTAATCTGGAGAAGTGACAGAAATCTCTAAGGTACTAGATGTGTTGTTGCTACTAGGGAGAAAATAGCAATCCTTTGTTCATAGAATAATTGTATTGTTTTCTTTACACGCAATGTGTAATGCAATTATCTGTTGCTTGCAACTTAATACTGGAGGGGGTTCGGATGATAACCTGAAGGTGGATTATTAGTCATAGATGCAGTTGGATTACGGTCTATGTATAATGTTCTAATGCCCAATCAAATCTAAAAGGAGTCAAGATGTTTAATATATGCATGTATGCTTTCTCGATGTTTGTCAATTGCCCTGTTGTAATTTGTTCACCCAACATGTCATCTATCTTAAGGAGAGCCACCACTAGTGAACTATGGACCCTGTCCTTTCTTTTACCATCAATCTACAATTGTTTACTGCTTTCTGTTTACTTTCTGCAAGCTATTACTTTCTTCCACACAATACGTTTAATCCTTTGTTTTCAGCAAAACCGGTGAGATTGACAACCTCGCTGTAAGTTGGGGGCAAAGTTATGTGGTTGTGTTGTGTAGGTTTCCACGTTGCTGCTGGCACCGGTAGTGCACCCTGCCAAAGTCCAGCTAGCAACACCTTGGAGGTGTTTCCTTGATCCTACTGGTTCAATAACCTTGGTTTCATAACTGAGGGAAAACTTGCTGTTGTGCTCATCATACCTTCCTCTTGGGGTTCCCCAACAAGCTCGATATATTTTGGGCCATCAAACACTATCCATGCCATGGGATA
Source organism: Avena insularis (assembly GCA_023614405.1). Lineage (NCBI taxonomy): Eukaryota > Viridiplantae > Streptophyta > Magnoliopsida > Poales > Poaceae > Avena > Avena insularis. The sequence goes on from CM042692.1 coordinate 23,120,967, forward strand.
TGTCCTATGGGATTACGTCCCTTAATAGCGCAGTAATTCGATTAATGTCGGTTGCTAACTGTTGTGGTTATGAGGATGATGTGAGCAGCGGATGCTGCCTATTTGTCCAAATACGGAGTTCCTCCCACACATACATAGTTGAGAATGTTCATGATGATAATCTTTATCTTAGATCCTTATAATGCTAGTGGTGTATCCGCTACTCCCTGAGAACGCTTTTCCCTATTGCAGTTCCAATCTTTCTTACATAGGTGATACTTACTTTCTGTATTCGATTATTTTACTTTACTTTATTATTGCTCTTATACCAAAAACCCCAAAACACCTTTTTACACAATACTCTCATTTAATCTTGTCACTTAGAACTTTATCTAGCATTTCTATCATAATATTTATTTCAAGAGTTATTAGACTTCAGACTCCTGCTCCATGTGCGATAGATATCTTTATTTCGAAACTAGATACAAACGATATGTGCACTTGCAGTCATCACTTGGTACTTCGGGGCAGATCCCTCGTTAGAAAGAAAAATAAAAAGTTCCCAGTGACCGGAATTATTTTGCGCATGAATATTTTGGATCTGAATGCCCCAGACCCAATTTCAAAAAAAGGACTACTTTGCAAAACTTGAGTAGACCGTACTTCTACTGAACCAGGGGCACCAGAAAATTAACCCCAAAGCTGCCAAAGCAAAAAACGGAAGAAAAAACGAAGAGCGAGAAGAGATTATTAACGGGAGGCGGCGCGAGAGCAACGAAGGAGTTGAAGGCGGTGCGATGTGAGAGTAAAGTTAGTTTGACAGGTTTCTGACACGAGGTACAGGTACCTACTACTAGTAGCACAGGACTACTAGTAGTACTACTATGTTTTCTCTCTCCTTCATTGTCTCTCACCATCCATCCTCTCTCTCCCATCCTATGCAGCGCCCAGCACGCACTGGCCGGCTGATCTCTCCCTCATCCCACTGCATGGCGCCGCAGACGTGTGCCTTGGTACGGCCATGGTGTGTGTGTGTGGCCTATTTTTTCCTTTTTTCTTGACAAGAGTCTCTAGCGTGTTTTTAATTGGATACATAGCACCAATCCTGACCGTTGGGCTATAATATTCAATGGTTCAGAGCAGCTGGATTCATGTTGAACAGTACCTAGAGAAAACTCCACCATGTTCTAGAAGCATCATACTTTAAGTCTTATTAGATAAAAAATGCATACATTAAGTCTATTAATAATAACTATCTGCACATATTGAGAATACATCCTACTATGCTATGAAATTTTGGGGTGGTGACATGATGGTTCTAGAACATGCATGGTGGAGTTTGCTCTAGGTACTATTCAACACGAATCCAGCTGCTATGAACCATTGGATCTAAGAGCCCAATGGTCAGGATTGGTGCTATGGGTCCAATTCAAAACTGATCCATTATAGTAGTAGAGATAGAGATAATCTTACCAATATATAGTGTACGAATAACTTTCAATATTGACCGTTGGATCAAGACTCGCGAATCCCAACATTTCCAGTCGTTGGATCTTATTTTCCATTCTAGCATCTAGAAGATTCTATTTTTTTTGAACGGTCTAGAAGATTCTATTGATAGTCTTCATCACAATGAATGCTATGCATAAAACTCAAAACACACTTCTCCATCATTCTAGAATCTTCTCCCTCGTTTCTCTAAACCATGTTACCAAAATTTTCATGTTTTAGATCTCCACTACTATAATGGAGCAGTTTTGAATTGGATCCATATCACCAATCCTGGCCGTTGGGGTGTTAGATCCAGGGGTTCAGAGCAACTGGATTTGTGTTGAATAGTACCTACAACCAACTCCACCATGTTCTCTAGAACCATCATGTCACCACCCTCAAAAATTTATAGCACAGTAGGCTATATTCTCAATATGTGTATATAGTTATTATTAATAGACTTAATTTATGCATTTTTCTCTAATGTATGAAATGTGATTTAACAGACATTAAGTTGTTATTAACCAATAGTCTTGTTAGAGAAAAAATTGCATACATTAAGTATATTAATAATAACTATATATCTACACATATTGAGAATACAGCCTAATGTGCTATGAAATTTTGGGGGTGGTGACATATATGATGGTTCTAGAACATGGTGGAGTTTTCTCTAGGTACATACTATTCAACACGAATCTAGTTGCTCTGAATCATTGGATCTAATTAACAGCCCAACAGTTAAAATTGGTGCTATGGATCCAATTCAAAACTGCTCCATTATAGTAGTAGCTAGAGAGAATACAGCCTACTGTGCTATGAAATTTTGGGGTGGTGACATGATGGTTCTAGAACATGCATGGTGGAGTTTGCTCTAGGTACTATTCAACACGAATCCATCTTCTCTAAACCATTGGATCTAACAGCCCAATGGTCAGGATTGGTGCTATGGATCCAATTCAAAACTGCTCCATTATAGTAGTAGAGATTATAATAGGTAAAGCAGAAAAATTATAAATTTGATCAACATCTATAAATTATGGGTGTATATTTGGTTCTTCTACTTTGTACAATATATCATTTACAAGTCAACGATTATTAGCTATCTAAAACTTGAAATTTTAGTAACATGGTCTAGAGAAACGAGGGAGAAGATTCTAGAATGTTAGAGAAGTGTGTTTTGAGCTTTTTGCATAGCATTCATTGTGATGAAGACTATCAATAGAATCTTCTAGATGCTAGAATGGAAAAGAAGATCCAACGGCTGGAAATATTGGGATTCGCGAGTCTTGATCCAACGGTCAATATTCAAAGTTATTCGTACACTATATAGTGGTAATATAAGATAAGAATTAATAATAACTATCTACACATACTGAAAATACAACCTACTGTGCTATGAAATGTCGGGGGTGGTGACATGATGGTTCTAGAACATGGTGGAGTTTGCTCTAGGTAATACTACAGGAATCTAGCTGCTCTGGATCTAACAGCTCAAGATTGGTAATAATCGTTACCAAGATAGGTAATACCATTATAGTACTAGAGAGAATACAACATATCGTGCTATGAAATCTTGGGGGTGGTGACATGATGGTTCTAGAACATGCTGGAGTTTTCTCTAGGTACTATTCAACACGAATCCAGCTGCTCTGAACCATTGGATCTAACAGCCCAACGGTCAGGATTGGTGATATGGATCCAATTGAAAAATGCTCTATTCTTGCCACTATATAGTGTACGAATAACTTTGAATATTGATCATTGGATCAAGACTCGTGAATCCTAACATTTCTAGCCATTGGATCTTCTTTTCCATTCTAGCATCTAGAAGATTCTATTTTTTGAACGGTCTAGAAGATTCTATTGATAGTCTTCATCACAATGAATGCTACGCACAAAACTCAAAATTAACACACTTCTCCATCATTCTAGTGTCTTATCCCTCGTTTCTCTAGACCATGTGTTACCAAAAATTTCATGTTTTAGTAGATAGCTAATAACCGTTGACTTCTACATGATCTTACCACTATATAGTGTACGGGCAACTTTGAATATTGACTGTTGGATCAAGACTCACGACTCCCAACATTTCCAGCCGTTGGATCTTCTTTTCCATTCTAGCATCTAGAAGATTCTATTGATAGTCTTCATCACAATGAATGTTATGCACAAAACTCAGAACACGCTTCTCCATCATTCTAGAATCTTAGCCCTCGTTTCTCTAGACCATGTTACCAAAATTTTAAAGTTTTAGATAGCTAATAATAGTTGACTTCTACATGATATACAAAGTACAAGAACGAAATATACACCTGAGAAGATTATTCTACTCCATCCGATCCAAATTATTATTCTTAGATTTGTCTAGATTCGGTTCTGAGAACAATAATTTGGATCGAAGGGAGTAGAATGATGGAATAGTGTTTTTTAAGGTTTGTGCATTGTGTTCATTGTGCTAAAGACGTACTATCCATAATATATTCTAGTAGACATGCTAGCTAGTAGAATGGAAAAGAAGATCCAACGACTAGCAATGTTGGGATTCACGAGTCTTGATCCAACGGTCAATATATTCGAAGTTATTCGTATATTGTATAGAGGTAAGATAACATAAGATAAACAATAGTATTTTCTAGAGATGATGCTGCGATGGATGGAACAGTAGATCCAACGACCGACAATGTTGGGATTCGCGAGATTTGATCCAACCGATCAAAATTAAAAGTTATTCGCAAAAAATATAGTGGTAACTAAGATACGATAAGAAAGACTATTAATAGTATCTACTAGATGCCAGAATGGAAAATAAGATCCAACCGGTTGGCAATGTTGGGATTTGCGAGTCTTGATCCAACGGTCAAAATTCTAAGTTATTCATACACTATAATGGGTAAAATAATATACTATTCATAGTGTATCTTCTATTAGATGCTAGCTAGAATGGGCTAGTAAAAGGCACATGCCACACACGTATATATTGTATGAAATGTGATTTAGCAAACATTAAGTTGTTATTATTAACCAATAGTCTTGTTGAGAAAAAAGGGCATACATTAAGTCTACTAGTAAAATGCATGAGCCACACACGTATATACTGTATGAAATGTGATTTAGCAAACATCAAGTTGTTATTATTAACCAATAGCCTTGTTAGAGAAAAAAGGCATACATTAAGTCTACTAGTAAAATGCATGAGCCGCACACATATATGTTGTATGAAATGTGATTTAACAAACATTAAGTTGTTATTATTAACCAATAGTCTTGTTAGAGAAAAATGCATATATTAATTATATTAATAATAACTATCTACACACATTGAGAATACAACCTACTGTGCTATGATTTTTTTGGGGGGGGGTTACATGGTGGAGTATTCTCTATAGGTACTGTTCAACATGAATCCAGCTGCTTTGAACCATTGGATCTAACAGCCCAATTGTCAGGATTGGTGCTATTAATAATAACTATCTACACATATTCAGAATATAGCCTACTGTGCTATCAAGTTTAGGGGGGTGGGTGGGGTGTTGACATGATGGTTCTAGAACATGGTGGAGTTTGCTCTAGGTACATACTAGCTGTTCAATACAAATCCAGCTGCTCTGAACCATTTGATCTAACATCCCAATGGTCAGATTTGTGCTATGGATCCAATTCAAAACTGCTCTATTGTAGTAGTAGAAGAAAAGAAGATCACACTGTATAGTGTATGATACAAATAACTTTGAACTTTGACCGTTGGATCTAGACATTGCTAATTAACCGTTTTTAATTAACCGTTGGATCTTCTATCCATTCTACTCCATCCGTTTAGAAATATAAGACATTTTTGCTTTGTGAAACGAATGTATCTAGATGTCTTTTAGTCTATAGGCCGACATCTAGATACATTCGTTTCACAAAGCTAAAATGTCTTATATTTGTGAACAAGGGAGTAGCATCTAGAAGATTCTATTGTCATTCTTCAGCACAATGAACCCTATGCACAAATCTCAAATCACACTTTTCAATAATTCTAGAATCTTTTTCGTCATTTCTCTAGAGCACGTGGAGTATTAGGTAGGAGTAGCTAGGTTGATTTCTAAATGATACAGTACAAAGTAGAAGAACCAAAAATACACCCGATACTTTATGGACGTGGCTCGAAATTAAAATTATTTTTTAAGCTTCACTTATTATAATTATAATTTTATAGTCTCGTGCAAGGAACGTTCAACTTTATAGTGGATGTCCAGACCATGCTGGGGTGACAACTGCTTACGGTTGTCTCTTCGATTTCTGCATCAAGTACTGTATCTAAATGGAAATGGTTTTTTACTCCCGTGGAGACCGGGAGGCCACCTCTCACGGACTCCACCTTCTTCCTCCTCCTCTTCATGATTGTAGCTCTTCTCTGCCAGATTGCTTTGCCTGTTTTCAATCCTTTTTGTTGTTCTATTTCACCCGCATGACCGAGAACAAGTCCCTCTGCAGAAGGGCTCGTGCCGCAATGGCGAAGCTGGCGGAAGAGAAGAAGTAGGCTTGCCGTTCTGCCATTATGTTGCTACCGGTACCAAGCGATGCGATGATCAAAGGTTCCTAGTCGAATCCCTCGGCTGCAGGTAAGAGGTCTTCAACTCAAGGTTCTTCGAAGCCGCCGTAGGCAGGGATAGATACCTTCAGGTAAATCTCCGTTCTTGCGCAACTTTCCGTGTCTTTGACCATTTATTGATTTGCTCATTTACCTAAAAAAGCACATTCTTCCTCAATGGTGTTTTTAGGTCGGGTGGTCTTTGAATTTCCTCGGCACTCCTGTCTGCAGAATCATATTCACCGTCGTTGATGGAGACTGATACCTTCAGGTAAATCTCCGTGCTTGGGCAACTTTCCATGTCTTTGACCATTTCTTTATCCGCTCATTTCCCTATTAGTACATTTTTTTAATGTTGTTTTAGGTCGGGCGGACTTTGCATTCCCGCGGCACTCCTGCCTGCAGAATCATCTTCACCGTCACCGATGGAGGCTAATCGGTACAGCCGCAAGGTAAGAAATCATTCGAATTGTGATTTCCTGTCTCTCTTCCTTGATAGTTCTCTGGGTACACTTATGAATTTACGCTCCCTGTTCATCTAATAGAATATTGGCTTCGAGATCGAGTTTATGGTGAAAAAGGTGATGGGCGATTTTTGCATCAAGACAGTGGACATAAGCGCCCTCGTCAAGGAGTGCACTAGACTTTACTCCAAACTTGCCATTGACAAGGTCGGGCTTTGCCTCCTCAGGAATCTCGCCATGGAATACTTGATTGAGCGTGACGAGCTGAAGTGGTGGAACATCAGCATGATGGAGATGTTGGGCATAAGCTTCAAACAGATCCAGGACCTCGAGGACCTGAAGGACAAACTCCTGGCTGAGCTGGCAAAGCTGAAGCGTGAAACTGTCGTCGATCTCCATTAATGAGCCGGCACGTGGAAGACCTTAGTTAGTACTCCATCTGTTTTCATAAGATAAGCCTATTTATAGAGCTAAAACAGCTTACAAAAAAGGCTTATATATTATGGAACGGAGGGACTATTTCATGGCCGGATATATAGATTGCAATATTGCCCCAGTAAATTGAAAAACCGTTATTAGTAGTATGAATGTATGATCATGTACTTGATGGTAAAATATTTGGTTATTTGGTGAATGTGATATGCATCACCAGCCACAATGTTGCCAGAGCCAATTTTGGGTGTGATTATCTTTCCTACTGTACTATAGTAGTAATTAGTTTTTATCGCTTCCGTGCAGAGAGGTAGCTACCTTGCCATCATTGTCATGTTGCATCTCACCAATTTCACTTGCTCAATGCTTCCATTTTTCTTTACTCCAAAAAAAGAGCCTCCATTCTTCCGCCATCTTCGGTTTTAGTCATGTTGATGGAAGTGGCAGCGGTATCCCATTGATGGTGACTTTAGAGCAGGACCCCAACTTTGTCTTTGTACAACTGCAGTGTAGTATAATCATTGCACCAATGCTTACAGGGGAAGGAAGAGGTAACTACTGGGGATCCCTCTTGAACATATGTACACTCTCCACAATTTATACATTGAAGAGATAACCACTTTTATAGCCATTTAAAAGAGTTTCGGGTGATTTTGTCAAATTAATTTGACCTTTAACTTGATGTGTGATATTTGGTCGACAAAATTAGAAAACAATTTAGTTATTTAGTAGTAGTATATAGATTCTTCCAAATTTTGACTAACTTGTGACATCTATTTTGATACGAAGAGAGTAGGATTATGTGTTAGCTACAAACATGGCCTTTATTCTGCATAGTGCCAACCTGGTGGGATAATTCTCTCTCGAGGAGAGAGGACTACACATTAAAAGGTGTCTAGATATATTTGTCTCACAAAAGCTAAAACATCTTATATTTTGGAATAGAGGGAGTACATAGGATCTAATAAAGAGAGGAGAGAGGTACATATATGAGTAATAAATGAGAATTGCTAGAATAAGATGATGAATGAATATTCTATCAATGGTCTTCCCGATAATTTGTCACCCTGTTACGGAAAAATGCAAAAAATCCATGAAAAATGTAAAAATACGCGTGTGTTAGTTTTTATGTGACAACGACTGTGCCCCTTGTGCTCTGGCACACACCCAGAAAATATGTGGAATTTTTTGGACCGACTCAAGTGCAGCGAGTCCATCACAAAATGAAAAAGGAAACTATAGAAAAAGGAAACGATATCGTGAAACTAGGTCGAACTTTCTTATCTTATCTTACTACTATATAGTGTACGAATAACTTTGAAGGTTGACCGCTGGATGAAGACTGGCAAATCGCAACATATCTGAAGGAAATATGCCCTGAGAGGCAATAACAAAGTTGTTATTATGTATTCCTTGTATATGATAGATGTTTATTTTACATGCTATAATTGTATTGATAGGAAACATCAATACATGTGTGTTTAATAAACAAAAAAGGGTTCCTAGTCATGCCTCTCTTATAGACTAGCTTGTTGATTAACAAGATGATCAAGGTTTCCTGATCATGGACATTGGATGTTGTTAATAACAAGGTCACACCATTGGTGGAATGATGTGATGAACATTCATCCGAAGTATAGAATTCCGATCAAGTCATTGTGTTTATAATGCTATAACATCATACGAAGTAATCTTTATCCTTAGACCATGAGATCATGTTAATTTCTAACACCGGAAGAGTATCTTGAAAACATCAAACGTCACACCGTAATAGGGTGACTATAAAGATGGGTTCAGTGCTACGAAGGTGTTATGTTGAGGCTCATGGATCAAGAGTGGAATTTGTCAATCCAGATGACGGATAGATATACTCTGGGCCCTCTCGGTGATATCACATTAGGATAGCTTGCAAGCAAGTGATGTGATCACTAGAATGTTATATCACGAGAACGAGAAAAGAGTGCATGTCGGTAACGAGATCAAACTAGGTATGGAGATACCGATGATCGAATCTTGGACATGTAATATATCGAGAGACAAAGGGATTTAGTTACAAGCGTTAAAGGTTCTCACGATCACAGGAGTCATCGTTGAATGTGTAGGAGTCAGTACGGATCTCCAGGTCCCGCTACTGATTATTGATCGGAGAAGGGTCTCGATCATGTCTGCATTATTCACGAACCGTAGGGTGGCACACTTAAGGGATACCGACACCATTTTGGAGCACATATGTTTCAGACGAAAGAATTGCAAAGCGCAGGAATTGTTTCAATAGAAACCGGAAATTGTTTCGGGTGAAATTGAAGAAAGTGGTTCTGCATGTGATATTGAAATATTGCAAGGGGCTATATGTGAATTTTTGTTAATTAAAGTAATTAACAAAATTCTGAATAAATTTAATAAAAGAGTTTTATTAATTGAGAGAGCATTAAATTTGGAGAAACTTAATGCATTTAAAGTGGAGACTTTAAAAGGGAATGTTAAGAGGCATTTTAATATGGAGGAGTTACCACCACATGAATGGGGGAGGTGAGGGGTCCCCTCCCCCATGCGCCGGCCATGGAGAGAGGGGGCACCCCCCCCCCCCCTCCTCCTATAAAAGGCCACCCATTCCCTCCTTCATCCACACACCTCCTTGTGAAGGATCTCTCTCCCCCTCTAGAATTATTCCCCCATGGTCTCGGATTAGCGAGATACATGTTCCCGGTGGCATTTCGTCTAGAAGGAGTTCTTTGCTTCCATTGGATCGCTGGAGCGAGGAGGTGGAGGTTGTCCGTGGCTTGAGCGTGTGCGAGTGCGGATCTTGCTGAGTTGTGGCGCTCGGACTTCCTCACGATCTTGAGATCGGCAAGTGTACGATTACATCAACCACGAGTTCCTACTCATTAACAAAGCTCGTTGTCTTCGAGGGTAAGTTCTCTATGGATGTATGTCCACCCATTTTGCTTTGTACCTAGTAGATAGATCTTGGCGTGTAGTTTACACCGTAGGAAAAAATTTGTTTTGTATGTTGCGGACCCAACAGTGGTATCAGAGCCTGATCTATGCGTGCGTGCTTTGCACGGGTAGTACACATATGTTCATATGTGGGCGATGATGATCATGTTATTGCATCTTCTATGTACTTTGGATATTGGTGGCATAGTGGGATGAAGCGGCCCGGACCAACCTTACATGTCATCGTACATGAGACCGGTTCCACGACTGACATGCAACTTGTTTTGCTTAAGTGGCTCAAGGCGGTGTCATCTCTCTACTATAGTCAATATCTGATTTACAACGAGTTGCTAATAACTTGGTTATCCTCGTTGTGGTTCATGTTCGTAGGTTAGACAGGTTCTATCTCCGAAAGCCCTAAGCCACGTAAAACTTGCAATTGATAAATTAGAGGCGTCTAGTTTAGATCGTTGCTGGGCTAGTGTTTTGATATGGTATTGTTGTAAGTAGATGTATAATAGATACTCTTACAACTCACTTAACGTGTAAGTTCCATAGACCTTGGCCTTACACACAAAGGAATGATAGAGATCATACCACGATGCAAATGATAGAGATCAAATGCATGGACCATATCACCTCACTTCACACATTAGATGTTAGCATCTTATATTGCTAGTTTGGCGCGTTTGGTAGCATTATAAGATGATCCCTCATTTAGATATCAAGATAAAATGTGTTCCTCCTTAAGTATGCACCGTTTTGTGGATCGTGTCTTGAGGCATCACGTGATGATCGGGTGTTTTCAACTCTACGCTTCCATACAACGGGTGTAAGACAGTTTTACACACGCAAATACTAAGGTTCTTACTTGACGAGCCTAGCATGTACAGACATGGCCTCGGAACACGGACCAAAAGGTTAAGCATGAGTCATATAGTTGATATGATTCCCATATAGATGCTCGCCTTTGAAGCTACACCGACTCACGTGATGATCGGACTTGGTGTAGTGGATTTGGTTCATGTAATCACCAAAAGGACACGAGGGATGTCGTTTTTGAGTGGGAGTTCATTAGTAATTTGGATTAGTTGAACTCAATCTATCATAAACTTAGTCTAAATATACTTTACAAATTCTGTTGTAGATGGCACCACCTGCTTTTAATTTCAATGTGTTCATGGAGAAATAGAAACTTGCGGCGAATGGTAGCAACTTCACCAACTGGGCTATGAATTTGAGGATTCTCCTCACTGCTGCACAAAAGCAATATGTGCTAGATGCGCCGCTAGGCCCCCCAAAAGAACGTCTATATAACTCGTCAGGAGGACCACAACTTAGTTCATTGCGGCATACTGTATGGGCTAGAGCCAGAACTTCGAAAGCGTTTTGAAAATGGCAATGCCTTTGATACCATGGGAGAATTGAAAATGATTTTCGATACCCATGCTGCCCTAGAGATTTATAATGCTACAGAAAAGTTCTTTAGCTGCATGATGGAGGAAAACAACTCCGTTAGTGAGCACGTACTCAAAATGTCTGGGTACGCCGATAAGCTTGTGTCCTTGGGAATAACGATTCCCATTGACTTAGGCATACATCGTGTTCTCCAATCTTTGCCACCTAGCTACAAGAGCTTTGTGATGAACTATAATATGCAGGGCATGAAGAAGTCTCTTCCCGAGCTTCTGTCAATGCTTAAGACTGCAGAAGTGGAGATTAGGAAAGAACATCAAGTGTTGATGATCAATAGGACCACTGGTTTCAAGAAGGACAAGAAAGGCAAGCACAAGGGAAAGAAGGGTGGCAAGTCTGTTGCCACGCCTCAAAAGAAACCCCGAGCTGGCCCTAAGTCTGACCGAGTGCTACTATTGCAAGGGGACTGGCCATTGGGCATAAGCGCCCAAGTATTTGGCGGACAAGAAGTCCGGCAAGGCAAACAAAGGTATATGTGATATACATGTTATTGATGTGTAGTTGACTAGTACTCGCAGTAGCACCTGGGTATTTGATACGGGATCGGTTGCTAATATATGTAACTTCGGTTCAGGGCTGAACAAGCGACAACTAGCAAGGGATGAGGTCTCGATCGGGTTGGCAATGGATCAAGTTGATGTGATCGCCGTCGAACGCTGCCTCTCCATATGCCATCGGGATTAGTTATAAACCTAAATAATTGTTATTTGGTGCTGCCTTGAGCATGAACATTGTATCCGGATCGTGTTTGATGCAAAGTGGTTATTCATTTAAGTCTGAAAACAATGGTTGTTCGATTTATATGAATAATATCTTTTATGGTCATGCACCTATGTTGAATGGTTTATTTACATTTGGATCTCGATAGTAGTATTACGCATATTCATAATGTTGATGCTAAAAGTTAAACTTGATAATGATATATCTACATATATGTGGCCTTTGCCGTCTAGGTCATATTGGCGTTAAGCATGAAGAAACTCCATTCGATGGACTTTTGGAATCACTTGATTTTGAATCATTTGATACATGTGAGCCATGCCTTATGGGCAAGATGACTAGAAACGCCGTTTTCGGTTCAATGGAGCAGGCATGATTTATTGGAAATCATACATACTGATGTGTGTGGACCAATGAGTGTGTCGGCACGAGGTGGGTATCGTTATTTTGTTACTTTCACGGATGATTTGAGTAGATATGGGTATATCTATTTGATGAAACACAAGTCTGGAACTTTTGAAAAGTTCAAAGAATTTCAGAATGAAGTGGAAAATCATCATAACAGAAAGGTCAAATTTCTATGTTCCGACCGTGGAGGAGAGTATCTTAGTTACGAGTTTAGCACACATATGAAAGACTGTGGAATAGTTTCACAACTCACGCCTGCGGAACACCTGGCGTAATGGTGTGTCGAGCGTCATAATCGTACTTTATTGGATATGGTTCGATCTATGATGTCTCTGGTGACTTATACTGCTTGTCATTTTGGGGTTATGCACTGGAAACCGCTACATTCATTTTAACTAGGGCACCATCTAAATCCATTGAAAAGACACCATATGAATTATGGTTTGGAAACAAACCTAAGCTGTCATTTCTTAAAGTTTGGGGATGCGATGTTTATATGAAGAAACTTCAACCGGATAAACTCGAACCCAAAGCGGAAAAATGCGTCTTCATAGGATACCCTAACGAAACGATTGGGTATACCTTCTATCACAGATCCGAGGGCAAGGTCTTTGTTACCAAGAATGGATCCTTTCTTGAGAAGGAGTTTCTCGCGAAAGGTGTGAGTAGTCGGAAGGTAGAACTCGAAGAGGTTATTGAACCTTCTCTTCATGGAATGGCAAGTGGCGCAGCATCGGAAGTTGTTTCGGAGTTGACTTCACCTGATGAAGAGAGAGCTAATGATATTGATCATGAAACTCCGAAAGAGGACACTACCGAACCTCGCAGGTCAAGAAGGACACGTGCAGCTCCTAAACTGTACGGCAATCCTGTTATGAATTTCATGATTGATGAAATGGATGACCCTGCGACGTATGAAGAAGCGATGATGAGCCCGGATTCCAACAAATGGCTAGAAGCCATGAAATCCGAGATGGAATCCATGTACGAGAACCAAGTTTGGAACTTGGTGGACTTACCTCACGACCGAAAGGCCGTTGAGAATAAATGGATTTTCAAAAGGAAAACTGATGCTGATGGTAATGTGACCATATATAAGGCTCGACTTGTCGCAAAGGGGTTTCGACAAATTCAAGGAGTTGACTACGATGAGACATTCTCTCCCATAGCGATGCTTAAGTCGGTTAGGATTATGTTAGCAATTGCTTCATATTTCGATTATGAAATATAGCAGATGGATGTCAAAACTGCGTTCCTCAATGGTAAGATTGAAGAAGAGTTGTATATGATACAACCTAAGGGTTTTGTCGATCCTAAGGATTCTAATAAGGTGTGCAAACTTCAGCGATCCTTCTATGGACTGAAGCAAGCATCACGGAGTTGGAATCTCCGCTTTGATGAGGTGATCAAAGAGTTTGGATTGGTCCAAACTTATGAAGAGGCTTGTATTTACAAGAAAGTGAGTGGGAGCAATGTGGCATTTCTGATATTATATGTGGATGACATATTATTGATTGGAAATGATTTAGATCTTTTAAACAGTGTTAAAAGTTATCTAAACAGCAAATTTTCGATGAAGGACCTTGGTGAAGCTTCATATATATTAGGCATTAAAATCTATAGAGATAGATCAAGACGCCTAATTGGGCTATCACAGAGTACATACCTTGATAAGATATTAAAGAAGTTTAATATGGACGGAAGTAAGAAGGGGTTCTTACCTATGTTGCAAGGCAATACATTGAGTAAGACTCAAAGTCCGGCTACGGCGGAAGAAAGAGAGATAATGGATAGGATCCCCTATGCCTCAGCCATAGGCTCTATAATGTATGCCATGCTATGTACAAGACCGGATGTGGCACATGCTATTAGTTTGACTAGTAAGTACCAATCTGATCCAGGTTCGGAACACTGGATAGCGGTCAAGAATATCCTTAAGTACTTGAGAAGAACTAAGGATATGTTTCTTGTATATGGAGGTGAAGAAGAGCTAGTCGCTAAGTGTTATGTCGATGCTAGCTTTGACACTGATCCGGATGACTCTAAGTCTCAATCCGGATACGTATTTCTCTTGAGCAGAGCGATTAGTTGGAGGAGCTCCAAACAACCTGTGGTGGCTGGATCAACAACGGGCGGAATATGTTCTTTGCTTGAAGCGGTAGCGAGAAGCGATTTGGATTAAAGAGTTCATTATGGGCGGGTGTGGTTCCGATCGTTGGACCCGATGGTGATCTATTGTGACAACAATGGAGCCATAGCCAATGCCAAGGAACCAAGGTCTCTAAGAATTCCAAGCATATTAAGCGCGGTTTCACTCCATCCGCGAACATGTCAAGGATGGAGATATAAAGATTTGTAAAGTGCACACGGACCTGAATGTAGCAGATCCGTTGACTAAAGTACTCCCTAGGGCAAAACATGATCAACAGCAGAACTCCATGGGTGTTAGATTTATCACTATGTGAACTAGATTATTGTCTCTAGTGCAAGTGGGAGACTGAAGGAAATATGCCCTGAGAGGCAATAATAAAGTTGTTATTATGTATTCCTTGTATATGATAGATGTTTATTTTACATGCTATAATTGTATTGATACGAAACATCAATACATGTGTGTTTAATAAACAAAAAAGGGTTCCTAGTCATTCCTCTCTTATAGACTAGCTTGTTGATTAACAAGATGATCAAGGTTTCCTGATCATGGACATTGCATGTTGTTAATAAGAAGGTCACACCATTGGTGGAATGATGTGATGAACATTCATCCGAAGTATAGCATTACGATCAATTCATTGAGTTTATAATTCTATAACATCATACGAAGTAATCTTTATCCTTAGACCATGAGATCATGTTAATTGCTAACACCAGAAGAGTATCTTGATAACATCAAACGTCACACCGTAACAGGGTGACTATAAAGATGGGTTCAGTGCTACGAAGGTGTTATGTTGAGGCTCATGGATCAAGAGTGGAATTTGTCAATCCAGATGACGGATAGATATACTCTGGGCCCTCTCGGTGATATCACATTAGGATAGCTTACAAGCAAGTGATGTGATCACTAGAATGTTATATCACGGGAACGAGAAAAGAGTGCATGTCGAATTGAGATCAAACTAGGTATGGAGATACCGATGATCGAATCTCGGACATGTAATATATCGAGAGACAAAGGGATTTAGTTACAAGCGTTAAAGGTTCTCACAATCACAGGAGTCATCATTGAATGTGTAGGAGTCAGTACGGATCTCTAGGTCCCGCTACTGATTATTGATCGGAGAAGGGTCTCGATCATGTCTACATTATTCGCGAACCGTAGGGTGGCACACTTAAGAGTTACCGGACACCATTTTGGAGAACATATGTTTCAGACGAAAGAATTGCAAAGCGCAGGAATTGTTTCAATAGAAACCGGAAATTGTTTCGGGTGAAATTGCAGAAAGTGGTTCTGCATGTGATATTGAAATATTGCAAGGGGCTATATGTGAATGTTTGTTAATTAAAGTAATTAACAAAATTCTGAATAAATTTAATAAAAGAGTTTTATTAAATGAGAGAGCATTAAATTTGGAGAAACTTAATGCATTTAAAGTGGAGACTTTAAAAGGGAATGTGAAGAGGCATTTTAATGTGGAGGAGTTTGAATGGGGGAGGTGAGGGGTCACCCCCCCCCCCCCATGCACCGGCCATGGAGAGAGGGGGCACCCACCCCCCCCCCCCCTCCTCCTATAAAAGGCCACCCATTCCCTCCTTCATCCACACACCTCCTTGTGAAGGATCTCTCTCCCCCTCTAGAATTATTCCCCCATGGTCTCGGATTAGCGAGATACATGTTCCAGTGGCATTTAAATGCGGAAGGAGTTCTTGCTTCACTGGATCGCTGGAGCGAGGAGGTGGAGGTTGTCTGGTGGCTTGAACGTGTGTGCGAGTGCGGATGCGCTGCTGAGTTGCGGCGCTCGAACTTCCTCACGATCTTGAGATCGGCAAGTGTACGACTACATCAACCACGAGTTCCTACTCGTTAACAAAGCTCGTTGTCTTCGAGGGTAAGTTCTCTATGGATGTATGTCCACCCATTTTGCTTTGTACCTAGTAGATAGATCTTGGCGTGTAGTTCACACCGTAGGAAATTTTTTGTTTTCTATGCTACGGACCCAACAATATCTAACCTCTGGATCTTTACCATTCTAGCATCTAGAAGATTCAATGGATAGTATTTAGCACAATGAACGTTATGCTAAAACTTCAAAACACAATTCTCCGCCATTCTAGAATATTCTCTGTCATTTCTCTAAGCATGTTACAATTTTTTTAAGTATTATTATGTACCAAGAACCAAGTATACACCTAATAATTTATGGATATGATGTGACTCAAAATTCTTTAATAGTCTTTTGAGCTTTACCTATTATAATTTTATAAGTGATGACATGTCTTACTTTCCATATCATAGCTAGAGATGACATGATAGTCTTTTATTTGAGTAACACATTTGTTTTTTCGAAATGGGGATACTGCAGCCTCTACACTCAAAGGATGCACAAATCCCTTTTATTAAAAACCAAGTACCGAGTATAGTTTACAGATCAGATAAGGTTGATACAAACACAAACCATGTGAACAAAGCTAAAGGTCTCACAAGAGAACACACATCTCACGTGCAAATTATTATGCAAATACTTACTTCAAGAACATAGTTTGACCGTAAATCTGTTCAATAATATATAATTATATTTAGTAATTTTTAACCAATTTATTTATATTCGAAAGACGATTCCAATGGTGCAATTTTTGTGACATACAGTTCATAAATTGGTGACCAAATTTATGGTCAAATTATTTTCTTCGAGTACGTATTTGCCTAATGAACCATAACGGAGGTAGTATACTACATAGTACTATTTTTCCCCTAAAAGGAGAGTGTACATGTTTGACTCATAGGATAGGAAAATCGTAGGAGTAGAAAAAATGTAGCACTGCAATATCATGTACACTCCAATCCTATAGGAATTCATATGAACCAAAGTGTGTTTGATTCCAACATAGGTGTCCATTTGATTCAAAGGATTTCCCTAGGGATTTTGTAGGATTAAATCCTATAGGAAACTTTCCTACGACAGTTGTTAGATTTGTAGGATTGATTCCCATTGGAATTTTTCCTAAGGATTCCTTTGTACTAGTTTTCATAGGATATCAAACATCCACCCATACCTCTTTTTTCTGATTCCTATGGTGGAATCAAATGCACTTTGGTTCATATGAATTCCTATAGGATTGGAGTGGGCATGACATTGTAATCCTACATTTTTCCTACTCCTACGATTTTCCTTTCCTAGGAATCAAACATGCCCTAGGAATCTGAAAAAGAGGTATGGGTGGATGTTTGATTTCCTATGAAAACTAGTACAAAGGAATCCTCCTATGGGAATCAATCCTACAAATCAAACAACCATCGTAGGAAATTTTCCTATAGAATTTAATACTACAAAATTCCTAGGAAAATCCTTTGAATCAAACGGACCCTAACTAGAGTAGGAGTTCTTGAAGCAGAGCCCTGCTCGTGACTGCGCATAGCTTTTCGTAGTAGGGACTACAAGGAGTCTGCACCTGGGAAAGGCTGCTGGTGTGTTCATACCTCCCATCGCATTCGATGCACTTCCTCTAGCTCGGCTCCTAGCTAGTGTAGCAATAATCATAGAGTAGAGATCGCCAATTTTTTTGGCGGGTTCATCTCGTTCTAAAGTGAGATCATCAAAATTCGAATGACATTGGCGGGTTTTTCTTTGAACTACCCGGCACGATGCAATTCAAAAATTTCGAACCTACCACCGGCGCCCTTGTGATACATATAAAACACATCGTATCCCGCATCTCTCACTCGACCTTAGAGCCGGAGCATATCCCACGAATATGGCCTCACACCACCATCCCTCCCATCACCACTGTATCCTCACCAGGTACCATTGTGACCGAAGGAACCACTCCCTTGTTTAGCAAGACGGAGCGGCTTCCCCACGCCGACGACCACTACGCCAGAGCATGCACAGTGTTTCCGCAAAGTCCCATCTGCTTCACGGACTCCCTGGTCTCTGGCACCGGAGAGATGGGCAAACAACGTGCCCCCCTGTTTGACCGCACCAATGTGAAGCGTAAACTCGTCTCCTCCCCATATGAAGGTTGTTGCATACTTTATGCTTCCTTTCGTTATGCACCTTATTACTATCAAAAGTACTTCGTCGTTTGTTGTAGTGTACTGCATCTTGCTCATATACTCGATCGTTACTAAAGTTTGCTAGAGCCTTCATTACCATTGTTATGAAGCTCCTCTGACATCTGTGGAATATATCCTAAAATGATTCTAGTTGGAGTGTACAGGTTTATAGATAGCACAACTGGTGTACATCAACTGTAGCTGACGTCCTAAGATGAATTAGTATGTCATGGCTCCTTGTTTAGAGTATAACCAGGCGGGCCCTTCTAGTTATGTTATCCGTATTATAGTCAAGCCTGCAGGTTTGTCGATTCTATTGGAACTTCATGTGTTTTCTTCTCACTCAGGGTGACATATGGTTAGAGTACTCATAGCGGAAGTAAGCTACTATACTAGAGTTGTGATGGGAATCATTGCTTTTCGAGCCGTCAACCTCTACAAGAACTCCTAATAATTTCCTCTTTTTTCACACGATTCCATGATAAATGTGAAAAGCTATTTGCTTCCAATGCAGGAAACGGAGTCAGAACAAGGTCTCAGACTCTACTTAATCTAGTTAAAAATGACAACCAGGCCAAAAAAGACTATAATGTAAAACATCAGCATAAAAGGTTTCGTCCTAATCCCGCACCAGTTGGTCCAGTTGCACTGGCGGCTACAAATATAAAAATACACATCCCACAGCCACCAGTAGCCCATCCGGTTACCCAAGAAGAATTGGCAGCAGAACCAGTTTCAACAGCAGGTTCTCAACAACGAACTAGTAATGATCTCCCAACGACCTTTAGTACTGATAGACACATATACTCCCTTGTAAATGAGCTTGACACCAAATTTGTTATGTATCCATAGACTACTAGTAGCATGCCCTTTTATATGTAATATGTATGCATTGATATTTTGATGTCATTTTTTTAGTTGCACTACGACAAAGATTAACAAGGGGGCCGATGATGGGAAAAAATCTTGAGCAGATGCTTGAAATAACTAAATCAAGACTTCCGATCACATCTATAGTAGGATTCAGAAGGCCACTGGATCCACATGAATCTGCTTATATTGCATCGATCACAGGCGTTTTCGTGAGAAATGATATTCCCATCTTTCCCTCATGGAAACACCACCAAAATACCCCCGAGCATTTTGAAGGTTTACTGAAGAAGTTACATGTAAGTCATCTGTCTCTTGCACATATTCCATTTCTCTGTCCCTTGTCTTCTTAGCTTGCCATTTGTTATCTATGCTCCTCATTGTTGTCTACAGAGATTTTTCATGTTCAATGAGAATAACGAGGAAGTAAAGGTTGTTCTCAAAAGCATATTCTCCGCATGTTTGTTCCAGCAGCGCCACAGGCTAAAGAAGCAACACTTCTCTAGCAAGTGTTTTAAGAATGTTACAAGAACATCTCATGTGGATCACATGAATGACAAGCAGTGGGGTGATCTTCTCCAGCACTGGCTTGATCAAAAGAATGAGGTATGCTTTGAGAAGACTGAGATTAGATCGCATTGTCAATTGGTATTTATGCATGTGTTTTACAAGTCTCATTTTTTAGGCCATCGCTCAAAGGAACTGTTCCAGCCGTAATAAAGTACGAGTACTAAGTTGTACAGGATCCCGCAGCATAATTGGGCACCTCTACCAACTGGTAAGGACCTGTTGTTCTGTACCATATATTTTAAATAAGTATGTAATTGATGTTGTGGAATATGTAGGGATCCTATCTTTCAACCTCCGTTTCTAGCATATGATGCAATTTATTTTCGCCCGTCCAAATGCAGACAAAGTCTAATGGGGATCCAAAAAAACAGTTGACTCTGTTAGAGAAATTTGAGGGATGCCAGACGAATAGATATGGTGTCATTGTAAAGAAAGTTGTTGTAAGTGTTCTATCCATTTTGTGATGTTGCACTTGCAGTGATTTGTACGTATAAGTTTGATATGCAACCTTGCTTGTACTGCTTCTCAGTTTTGTTTCTATTTTCCTTCATAATTTGCAACTAAAGTTAGTTTCAGTTATGAATTGTACAAATTGTTGGCACATCATGCACCTCACAGTGTTTACACAGGAAGCCATATTTTTAGTCCTGTTAGTAAATGACATCAAAAAAGATACATGACAAAATGATCTTTTTACTAAAATGTATAAGATGTGTTATCAGCACTGCCAATTATAGCAGTTCATGCACATGTTAAACCTATCTGTATGTTTCTCTATAGTTACTTCACTTCTCTTACACATGACTATCAACTGAAAACTTTCCAGGCTAAATTGAAAGAGGAGCTGGAAAATCCTGGGAAAGATTGTTCAGTAAGAACTCCAAAAGAATGTGTGGATTTATTTTCCAAGGTACTACAACATGGTGCTATAGCCAAGAATATGTTGTTGTGTAATGTTGGGTTCCCAGCGAGCTCGTTAAACTCCAAGTTCAAGTTCAAGTCCAACTCCAAGGCCATTTCTTCGCATATTCAAGTTCTAAAGGAACAACTCCAAGCTGAACAATCGTTATCATCTGCCCTAAATGTATACAATGAACGTTTGATTGTAAAGTTAGAAGAAATTTTAATTCGGCGGGAGCACTCCATAGAAAATAAGGAGAAAGTCATGAAGCTGCTCAGTATTTGTGGTTGAGCACTAACAGCTGAGGTCAGTCCCTTTGTCATGAAATGGAACCTGAAGCTGAAAGTATTTGTTAGTGCACTAGTCTGCACTTGTTATGAACTTGGGTTGTTTCCTTGTTGCGACATGTCTATAATTTGTATGGTACCTTATAATATAATTCCTCTGTTTCAAAATATATCCCTTTTTAGCAAAGCTGTTTTAGCTTGCTAAATATCCTTATAGTATCAATGGAGGTATTATTGGGGAACAGAATGCACCAATATGGAAGTAGTATGATTCCTGAATGCGTTATCTCTGGATTGCTAGCTACTTAATATTGGTGCTTCATATGCTGCAAGGTTGGATTGGTGTTTACTAATATATGTGTGGATGGAGAAAATTGCATCGAACACTAGTGTTTGTGTCATTTGTTGCACAGAACACAGAAACAGGACCTTTTTTGTGGCTAGCATGGTTTGTGGCTTAATTTTTTGCAGTGGCCCAAATAAACATCTTAACCTGATGGGTTAGAGCATCTCTAACCCATCCCCAAAATGGCAATGGAGGAGTAAATTTACTCCTCTAATGGCCGAAGTCGCACAAAACCTAACCCTAACCCCTATCGATGTTTAGAGGAGAATAAATATAGGACTTGCCACCACGCCCTCAACTCCTTTATTTTTTCTCCCCCGCCCGCACGTTCGCTGTCGGCCAGCTGCCCTTCCCACTGCCCTTCGCCGAATCTATCCTCCGCTGATGGCCAGCTACCCTCTTTGCTTCTCCTGGTAGCCTATGTTGCCGGAATCGGCCGCCACGAGCCATTTTCCCTGGCCACAAATGCGCCGCCGAGCTTCACCAGATTCGACACACAATCGCCAGGATTTGCCGTGATATGACCGGATCCCGGAGGCCAAGCATCCTCTAGCATGACTACACATCGTTGAACTCCCCGACCGAGCTCGCAAGAGCGGCGCCGCGAGCACCCGCACTGCCACTAGCTCCGGATCCGTCACCAGTAGCCGCACCGGCACCAACCCTTGGACTTGCACCGGCACCTTCCCATACCAGCACCGCTAGAACAAGGTGAGGAAGAGACAACCTCCAGGGTTCTTTGTAGCATTTTTTGTTAAAGCTCGTCAATTTTCTAATCTAGATGATTCATGGTAGCAAGGTGAAGAAAAGAGAAGCTCCATGGTTCGAGGATGACGACAATGATTTGTACTTTTCTTGGTATCATCAAACAATTATTGGAGTTGACCAGCCTTTCCAACAATTTTGGGAAGAAATATATGTTGATTTCAATGAAAGAACTAGTGGAGATGCAAGGTCATTAGTATTGATTATGAATAGGTGGACTTTGCTAGTAATTTACTCCAATATGGGAAATCTATGAATAAATGGAGCTTGCATGTATGAATAATGGTGTATGAACATTGATCTTATCTCTTATTCATCTTGTTAAGTATGAGCTGACGTGAGATTTTAGAAAATTAGCATGATGTTATTACTATGTATGACTAATTTATTGATATTATATATATGAACTGTGAATCTTTATGTTACACAAAAGAAACTGTGCTAGATGCAAAAAAGAAATTGTTTCTGTGTTTTGTGCAACAAATGCCACAAATTGGTTATGTGTGATGCACCAATATGTACTAGTATGATATAGTACATTATGTTATAAGTGTTGATGTCCTAGATCATTGATCATAAGGTTCAGGTTCTCAAAACAATGCCTTAGCTATTTGTTGCACACCATATTCATACGCGTCATGTGATAAATGGAACTACATTTTTTAATCGGAGCTCAACATTTTCTTTCACGTCTGAATGGATTGATGAACAGATGGAGTAGGACCCGCAAAAAGGACCCTATACAATTTTTCTATTCTATTACTTGGAGTAGTCACATTCAAAACCGTAGTAGAGCCGCAAATCCTCCTGCCGCCCCCTATAAAATTTTTGAATCCGAGATCATGGTATCCAATTTTCTACCCCTCCGTCCACAAAAAGGCTACTTTGAGCAAGGTCCTCGATGATCAGTTGATGTGACCAGGCCTTGGATTCGTGAACAGAGGGAAGTACGGTCTACTAGCAGTTATTACTTGGACTGTCACCAAATAAAAATTCTGAATCGAGAGGCAAAAGCTCCCGCCTACACGAAATATTTGGGCCCCATGTTTAATCTTTCGTATACGGCAAAATTCCGTTTGACCTATCATACTGATGACCAATGGCGATTGTGAAATTGCTAGGTTGGGTGGTGGGGTTCGCTCGTAATTTTTGTTACAAGGACTATTGCCAAATTCAAAATCTTAATCGAGGATAAAAACCTATAGCCCAAACAATTTTGCAGATGGAGTCAACATTATTTTTTCTATGGGAATTTTTTTATTCCTAAACATAAGGAGTAGCATTTTTTCAAATTATTACTTGTACTCTATCCAAATTCAAAATCTCAGTTAAGCAGCACAATTTACCAATGTTCTACACAATTATGTAATGGATGGTCAGTTGATGTGACTCTCGGCCTTCAATTCCTCACCAGATAGCGTACTAGACTACAACTATGTTTCTCTATTATTACTTCGCCGCTAGCCAAATTCAAAATCGGAAAATCGAGCGGCAAAATCGCAACCGACTCATATGCATTTTGCGCCCCTCTGTTCCAAACATTTTCAAGCAAAATCTCCCACCGATGGAGTACCATTTTTCTAGTATTACTTGGACTCTTGCCAAATTTAAAATCTCAATCGAGCGGCAAAATTACACACCAACCTTGAAGCATTTCCCGCCCCACCGTTTCAAAAATTTGAACAAAATCTCCGATCGGGGAGTACCATTTTTCTATTATTATTATTTGTCCTGTAGCCAAATTCAAAATCCCTATGGAGCGGCAAAATCACACACCGACCTTGAGCATTTCCCGCCCCACCATTTCAAAAACTTTGAGGCAAAATATCCCATCGTGGAGTACCATTTTTCTATTACAGTATTATTTTTTTCTGGTAGCCAAATTCAAAATCTCAATCGGGTGGCAAATTCACACACCGACCTTGAAGCATTTCCCGCCCTGCCATTTCAAAAACTTTGAGGAAAAATCTCCCACCATGGAGAATCATTTTTCTATTATTATTATTTATCCTGTAGCCAAATTCAAAATCTCTGTCGAGTGGCTAAATAATACACTAACTTTGAAGCATTTCTTGCCCCTCCTTTTCAAAAACTTTGAGGAAAAATATCCCACCAGGGTAATACCATTTTTATATTATTATTAGATGGATGGTCGCCAAAATCAATATCTCAATCAAGCGGCAAAATCACACACCAATCTTGAAGCATTTCCTGCCCCTCAGTTTCAAAAACTTTCGAATTCAAAATTCCCATTCTACCCATTGTTCTGACGCCCTATGGGCAAGCTAAAGTCGGTAGCTTGGGGACACGATCATAATTTATGTTTCTATTCACCTCCTTAGTCCGGATTCGCCCAGATTTTCCCGCTGGTCCTTCCAAAAATCCCATCCTCCTCTCTCCCACGCCCTCACCTCCATGACCACCACGCGCACCGGCCGGCAGCAATTCCACGGCGGCTGGAGCCGCTTGAGTTGCGGTCTCGTGCACCGCCGCAGAGCCGCTTCACCGATGCTCACCGACTGGATCTGGTTCACCGGGTCTTTCTGCCACTACACCGGAGCTGCGGTGTCGTTCACCATGCCGATGACATCATCGACCACCCAAGCTCTCCTTCCCGGCCACCGAAAGATACCCAACCTTACCGGATCCGCTTCATCGGTGTACACCGAACATGATCTAGTTCAAGGAGTTCCATGTCCACCGCTCTAGACCAGCTGCTCGGTCATCATTGTTCACTACACTGGATCGTCCTCAACGATGCTCTCGTCCACCGCGCTCAAGCCAGCATCGACCGCCCAAGATCTGCTTCCCCGATGCCAACAGCCACCACCAGTGCAGCACCCTCGGTGACCTGGACGTCACCCACATGGTACCGACGATACTTAGACGCCTCTTTGACCAAGGTTAACAAAATCTGCAACCCGTTTTTGTTTGTCGGCAATATAGCAGGTTCAAGCTTGTCGCAGTGAACTGCATTTTTGTCATCGTGCTCGTACATACAAGTCAGTGGGCATGCCTATTCTTCGTGCTAGTACATACAAGGTCATTAGACATGTTGGTTTGCATTCGCTACTCTACAAATTTCAAGTCATGGACATGCCTGTTATTTTGTCATGCACATGTTCTTAGCTACTCCATACAATAGTAATTGCCTGCTACCATGTAATTCTTGCAAAATCTGAAGTCAGCGGAAAATATTAGTGTGGATTCCCTGCTCTACAGTTGCTGAATCTATCTGGTTCGTCCTGAGATTAGTTCCTGCTATTATTTCCCCCTTGGCATCGTTCTGCCATCCTGTAGTAGCCGTTTAAACTCTTTGTACTAATTTGATTATAATTTTGTTGTTTCCATCTGGTTCTTCAAAAGCTGCAACACTAACTATTTATTTTTCTTTGCGTAGAGCTCAAAAAGGCAACACTAAACATGTTGGTTTGCACAGCCTACAGGTCCACCAGTGATGCCATTATATATTTTCTGTATCTGGTGTTGGTTCGTCCTAAACAATGGCATAATTATTCTTTACTATATAGTTCATTCGTGTTTTCCATTCCTACTCGACAAGTTCTAGTATGTTGTGGTTATAATTTCTATGTGTTTCATTCTTAGCTACGACAATAACTGCATGTCATTGTGTAGCTCACCGCAAATTCTGAGTCACCCAATGTTTGTTTCATTTCAGGAGATACCATTGCTTCCATTTATATTTGCTGAAATGACCTGGCTAGTTTATACTGAAATTCTAAGAAAACACTTTGTTTGATTGCTCATTTCATTGTTGGCATACTTGTCTAATGTTTGTTTGTCCTATTCTACGGGTTCACAAGCCACACCATTATATCTCGTATTTGGTTTTGGTTCGTCCTAGGCAACAACATAACTATCCTCTACTATATAGTTCATTCATGGTTTGCATTCCTGCTCTACAAGTTCGTATTATGCAGTTATAATTCCTATCTGGTTCATTCTTAGCTATGAGTAGTTTGTCTTGTTTGCTGTATTAATTTGTTATTACTTAGTTTCACACTGTAATTATTGTTAATGCCACCAAAGAGGGGACTGCAAGATCATGTCTCAAGGTGGTTTTCCAATGTAGCTATCACACTCAAAGGGATATGCAGTTGATGGATTGAGAAAGCAAATTGAGGACTCTGCTATCAACTTGATTCGCAACTGAAATGCTGAATTTTCTTTACCTTTCGTTCATATTATGTAATATTTTTAAGAATTTTGCAGCTGATGTAATATCTAGACAACTCGCATAGGCCGTATGCATTTAGTTGACGCCGTCCATGCATGGCGGAACCATAACTGTGCCAGCAAGGTCGATCAGGTAACTGTATAGGGTTTTGTTATTTGCCCTTCTTGTATTGCACCTTCCATGAATAGTAAAAGATGCTCGCTAATTATACTCCTTTTATGATATTTTCATGGGCTTCAGAAAGACCGAAACTGTAACGGTAATTGGATAGAACAGTAATAGGCCAAAATAGTAACAGGCCAAAACAGTAACAGGCAAAAACAGCTATAGGCCAAAACAGTAATAGTCTAAAATAGTAATAAAGAAATAGTAAGCTAAAGCGATATGAGCCAAAAGCGAAATAGGCCAAAAGCGATGTGAGCCAAAACACTAGCAGGCGAACGTGGTAACCGGCCGACGATGGCGGCGAGCGATATGAACGAGAAAAAGTGAGACAAAGCGATGTGCATGAGCATGGCGAGGCCGAATAGTGGCAACCATCACAGTAATGGGCCAGAACAGTAAAGGACCTGCGATGATAGCGTCGAGACATCGTAACAAATCAGAATAGTAAAAGGGTAGAATAGTATCAAACCTTCTCAAAAGTGGGGTGTTCGTAGGCCGCCCAGGACGAGTTGTGAGAATAGTGACAGGCTGACCGTGGGCCTTAACAGTATCACGCCTACTTGGCGCAGGCTATTAACAGGCCGCACAGTATTCGAACAATGTGGGATTCTATAGTATGAAATAGTAATGGGCCTAGCATTCGCGAGCCGCTGCTGGCTGCATCTTTTGGGCCCATTTCAAACAATGCCGGATGAAATAGTAACGGGCCATAATCTTATTAGGTTCTCCTAATGGGCCGGCCCACTTAATTATTAGCAGGCCTTGGCTGGGCCTGGTTTCTACCGCGGTTTATGTGGCTATTAACGGTGGTAACTGGGCGTTAACGGTGTTTGCCACATGGCATTTTGCATGATGTCAGTAGTCAACGCGACTGGCGAACATATCTACGACGAAACAAGTTTTCGTGGCTGAAGGGTACGATCTGCCACGGTCAGAAAAAATCATGGTAGATTTTTTTGTGCCAGGGCTTTTACCACGAAGGGCATCCGTTGTAGAAGACTTTTTAGCCACAAAAAACGGGCCTTCAACCACGAAAATCGTCTGTTGTAAAAGCCAACTTTTCTTGTAGTGTAAACCACATAATGATCAAGTAATAGGTGTGTATGCAAGATGATCAAGTCAAACTTCTTGAATCTATGATATTTAGCTCATTCCTCAAATAACAAAATCTTACTTTATCAAGTGGCTTTGTGAAAATATATGCAAGTTGGTATTTGGTTGACACGAACCAGATGCAAGGCTAGTGGTAGAGCACCAACATTGTTTAAATCCTAAGATGAAGGAAGTGGTAAGAAACGAGGTATTGAAACTCCTTGATGCTGGTATTATTTACCCTATTGCTGATAGTGAATGGGTTAGTCCTGTTCATTATGTCCCTAAAAAAGGGGGAATTACCGTTGTTCCTAATGATAATGATGAGCTTATTCCCCAAAGAATAGTAGTAGGTTATAGAATGTGCATTGATTTCAGGAAAGTTAACAAAGTTACTAAGAAAGATCATTACCCGCTTCCATTTATTGATCAAATGTTAGAAAGATTGTCTAAAAAGACCCATTTTTGTTTTCTTGATGGATACTCTAGTTTCTCTCAAATTGCTGTTAAATAACAAGATCAAGAAAAAACTACTTTTACATGCCCTTATGGAACCTATGACTATAGACGTATGCCTTTTGGTTTATGTAATGCTCCTGCTACTTTTCAAAGATGCATGTCCGCTATCTTTCATGGTTTTTGTGACGAAATTGTGGAAGTATTCATGGATGACTTCTCCGTCTATGGAACTTCTTTTAATAATTGTCTACACAACCTCGATAAAGTTTTGCAGAGATGTGAAGAAACTAATCTTGTTCTTAATTGGGAGAAATGCCACTTCATGGTGAATGAAGGGATTGTACTTGGACATAAGGTTTCTGAAAAAGGCATAGAAGTTGATAGAGCTAAAGTTGAGGCAATTGAGAAAATGCCATGTCCAAGAGACATCAAAGGTATTCGTAGTATCCTTGGTCATGTTGGTTTCTATAGAAGGTTTATTAAAGTTTTCTCTAAGATATCAAAACCCCTCACTAATCTTCTTCAAAAGGATGTGCCCTTTGTCTTTGATGATGATTGTAAGGAAGCTTTTGAAACTCTAAAGAAGGCTTTAACTACTGCTCCTATCGTTCAACCACCTGATTGGAGTTTACCCTTTGAAATAATGTGTGATGCTAGTGATTTTGCTGTAGGTGTTGTCCTTGGGCAACGAATAGAGAAAAAGCTAAATGTTATCCATTATGCTAGTAAGACTCTTGACGCTGCTCAAAGGAATTATGCTACTACTGAAAAATAATTCTTAGCCGTTGTCTTTGCTTGTGATAAGTTTAGACCTTATATTGTTGACTCAAAAGTTACCATTCATACTGATCATGCTGCTATTAAGTACCTAATGACGAAGAAAGATGCTAAGCCTAGGCGGCTTATTAGATGGGTGCTACTCTTACAAGAGTTTGACCTACATATTGTAGATAGGAAAGGTGCTGAAAATCCTGTAGTTGATAATTTATCTCGATTGGAAAACATCTCTTTTGATCCTATGCCTGTTAATGATAGTTTAATGAATAGTTGGCTGCAGTAGGGGTAAGCTCGCGAGGGAGCCCTTGGTATGCTGATTATGCTAACTTTACTGTCTCCAAGTATTTGCCTCCAACTTTCACAGCTCAGCAAAGAAGGAAGTTCTTTTACGATTTGAGGCATTATTTTTGGGATGACCCACATTTATATAAAGAAGGAGTGGATGGTATTATGCAAAGATGTGTTCTAGAATATGAACAAAAGGAGATATTGTGGAAATGTCATGGTAGTGCCTATGGAGGACATCATGCGGGAGATAGAACTATGCAAAAGGTGCTACAATCAGGTTTCTACTAGCCAACCGTTTTTAAAGATGCAAGAAAATTTGTCTTATCCTGTGATGAGCGTCAGCATGTTGGTAATATTTCTAGACGTAATGAAATGCCTATGAATTACTCTCTAGTTATTGAACCCTTTGACTGTTGGGGATTTGACTTTATGGGTCCTTTTCCTCCCTCAAAAGGTTATACTCATATTCTTGTTGTTGTTGATTATGTCACTAAGTGGGTAGAAGCCATACCTACGAAGAGTGCGGATGGGGAGACCTCTCTAAAAATTCTTAAGGATGTTATCTTTCCTAGGTTTGGAGTACCTAGGTATCTTATGACCGATGGAGGTTCTCATTTCATTCATGGTGGTTTTAGAAAGACCCTTTCTAAATATGATGTTAATCATAGAATCGCTTCAGCTTATCATCCCCAAACTAGTGGACAAGTAGAGTTATAAAATAGAGAAATTAAATCCATCTTGCAAAAGACTGTTAATAGATCTCAAAAAAATTGGGCTAAAAAGTTGAACAATGCTTTATGGGCTTATAGGACTGCCTATAAAAATCCTATGGGGGTGTCTCCTTACAAAATGGTTTATGGGAAAGCTTGTCACCTGCCTTTAGAATTAGAACACAAAGCTTATTGGGCGGTTAAAGAACTTAATAGAGACTGCAAGCTTGCTGGTGAAAAAATATTATTTGACTTAAGTTCGTTGGATGAATGGAGGAGTGAAGCATATGAGAATGCTAGACTCTTTAAGGAAAAAGTTAAAAGATGGCATGACAGGCGAATTCTTAAGTGAGAATTCCATGTTGGTGAGAAAGTTCTATTGTATAGGTCTCGTCTCAGGTTTTTTGTAGGGAAACTACTTTCAAAATGGGAAGGACTTTTGTTATTTTAGAAGTGTATCGTTCAGGAGCAATAAAAATTTCTTCTTTAAAAGATCACACTACACAAGTGGTGAATGGTCAGCGACTCAAGCACCATATTGCTAGAGATTCTTACAATGAAGATATTGATGCAATTCAAGTTGTAACTCCGGAAAATTTATCAAAGACCAAATTCAGAGACCTGCAAAGTCCGTTTTCAAATAGGTAACAGATCTGGTAAGAAAAGTTCCGCAAAAATACTATCTAGTTATATTTTTTGCAATTTTTATCCATCAAGGAAAGCTATGAAGCGAAAGAGGGACGGAAACGGAGCCAGGGTGGCTCACACCACCCCCTGGCGCAGGCCCCCCTGGTCGCGCCAGCAGGTGGTGTGGCCACCTCGAACTCCGTCTCCGACCAGATTTCTCCCAGTACCTTCCTTTTGTTGTAAAACTTTGTAATATATAATCCCCCGAGGTTCGTATATTGTGTTCTCCTTGAGTTTTCGTTTTGATCTATTTCTGCCAGGAACTATTCTTGAAGATTAGAAGCACAATGGTGTCCGCCAAGGATAAGGTAAAGGAGCCTATGGAGGAGGATCTCCAAGACCCTGGGCAGGAGAAGGAGATCAAGAGTGAAGATGAAGAGGAGGCAAAGCAAAGCCAACATCCGCACACCGGCACTACCATTGCAAGCATTGGAGTGGTGGCAAAACCTGCCAGGATCAGAAGGAATGCACGGATGTCAACTGGAGGGAAACCTCCGCGTCACTGTTTGGCTCCACGGTCACATCATCCACACACCAAGAATCCTTTCCATACCCTTATCCATGAGCATCAATACCAGAATATGCCCAAGGAGAAACTACCCTCCAATTGGGATTTGCCTCGTTCTAGCCATGCACGAAAAGAAGACTTCAAGGAGGAAGAGTGGGGAAAGAATCGCAACAGCTAGAATTCGCAACCCGACATGATCATGAGCCGCATTGAAAAAAACTCGCAGTTGATTCGTAATCTCACCTTCGAGATTGAGGACTTGGGGAAACTAATCAAAAGGCCCATCGAAAGAATACCACCACCACCGAAGCAGTAATTCGTCATCAGGTCTTGGCATCCCCTTGGTTTGTTCCAAGCTTGGGGGAGTGCCTCGGTATCATATCACTATCTTCTATTTTTTTACCTTTTTAGTCGAGTCATATCATGAATAGAGAAGTTATCATGTAGGATGGTTTGCATTATGGAAGTGCCCCCCTCTCGTTAGATATCTATGTATCCCTTGGAGTGAGTTGCCGATATGGATTATTAATGAGAAGTTCTATCATTTACTCTTTTACATATCTTATATTAGTTTTCAATTCATGGTTATATGATTGATCTTGTTGTTAGTATTGGTATCACTTTGGGATCATTGATTTAATTTAGTTGGTTTTGGCAAACCTGGATCGGTCAGTAGCAACACTATTTTGAGAATTGAATGAAAAAGATAAAAGTACTCTTAAGGAAATATAATTTCATCATCTTTCTTTCTTGATTTAATCATAAGTTTAGTATTCTCTAGTTAAGATCTTTTGTGCTTCCAAGGAAGATTGCATGTTTGTTTTCATCACTTGTATGTTTGTTTGTTTCCTTCAACTCTTATGCTTGCTACCCAGCCTTGCTAGCCAAAAACCTGTACTGAGAGGGAATGCTTCTCGTGCATCCAATCCTTAAACCAAAACCTATGCCATTTGTTTCCACCATACCTACCTATTAGCACTATTGCTATTCCAAGTAAATTCATGTTTTTATCTACCTTCCAAATTAAACTAGTTATGTGAAGATTAGAGATTAAAGCTCTCACGAACTTGATGGCACACTTTACTTTCTTGCACTTAATAAACTTGAACCATTGTGTCCATCTTTGTTGCGTATATGCTTGTGCTTTATAAGTTGAAGTTAGCAGAACCATGTATCATGGGGAACACTTTCAACATTGCACTTTCCATTGATATCATGATTCTTTTTCTTATGGATCTCGGTGGTGTGAAATAAAAGGGGAACTTGTAAGATCATGGAGTTTGTATGTGTGTTAGAGAAACGCCTGGGCCGCTAGCCTAAGCCATGCCTAATCATGGTGGAAACTTGCAGCATAACCATAATGAGCACTCTATGAAGCATCCTCAATAAAAACCTATGCAAATAGCAAATAAAAAGATCGCTGAGATGCTTATTATCTGCTTGCCTTGTCATTTTGATTATGGGATAGCTCCTGTATCATGTGCAAGGGGTACCTCGTTGGCGGTTCTCTATGATACATATGTATTTACAATGACAAGAGCTTACTTGTGACTGAAGTTGAGTATCATGAGGTTCGGTACTCGTAAGTAAGGGGCATGAGATTTCAACTTATAACTTGTCAAGCATATTCTCTTAGTTGTGTCACTTTAACCTTAATCACCTAAAGATGCCTATGATAGGGGCAATGAGAGCTAAAAGCTAATAAGTACCATAATTTTGGAAGCTCTTTATGAAACTTGAAATCCCTGCTTCCCTCTGCGAAGGGCCTTTATTTTACTTTTTAGTTGAGTCAGTAAACCTATTCCCTTCCATCTCAGCAAGTATTTTGAGTTGTTGTGTTTCATTCATATGATGATTTATCCAATCATGTCTCTTATGTTCATTGTTTTGCACATTGCTCTTATCTTAGTGTCTACTATTTTGAAAGCTATTATTGAAAATCAGTTATTTGTGAAACTCCTGCAAATTGTCAATTGTTCTTCGACCAAGAGCTAAGTTTGCATTTACCAATTATGATTTACTTTATGTATCTTTATTGTGTTTCCTTTACTTATTGCAAGTTAAGTTATATAATAATGAGTTGTCTTCTATTATGACTTATGTATTGATGAATGTGATGCTTCTTGTCCGTATTGTTTTATCGACTCTTCACTCCATAAACATGAGGTCATGTTTATTGAGTTCAGTTTCGCTTGGGGACAAGCGAAGTCTAAGCTTGGGGGGAGTTGATACGTCCATTTTGCATCACTTTCTATATCATAATTTACTATTATTCATTGATATATTTCATATTAAGAGATGATACTTATGTTATTTCATCTATTTTTGCATGGTTGATAACTTTTGGAGCATGGACCGCTGTAGTCAGGATTCTGATGGAAAAGGTGCTGTTTGGAGGCAAAATTCACGAAGATCAGAAAATCCGGGAAAATACATGGAAAATCCTATTTTTCCAAAAGACGAAGAAAGCCAGAAGGGGAAGTGGAGATGGGCCATAGGGGGCCCACACCACCCTGGCGAGCCACCCAGGCGTCACCAGGTGGTGTGGCCGCCCTGGTCCACTCCAGCCTCTCCCCTCTAGCGTATATTATCCTCCCAAAACCCTAAGACTGGGGGAGCGACCACAGAAAGATTTCGCCGCCTCTGCAGGGTGGAAAACACCGAGAGAGAAAGATCTCTCCGGTAGATAGAATTCTGCCAGGCGAATTCCTTCCCAGAGAGGGGAGATCGTCGCCATCAACACCACCATCAAGTTGGACTTCATCGGGATCATCATCATCATCATCACCATCATCATCTCCACCAGCACCATCATCACCACTTCATACCGCTGTAACAATTGGGTTGAATCTTGCATAGTTCTTAGGGGGAAACTTTCCCGGTGTTGATTACTCCTTGTAGTTGATGCTATTGAGTGAACCATTGAATTATCGATTATGTTCAGATTGTTACATATCATTATATCATCTCTGATTATGATCCATATGATGTCTTGTGAGTAGTTCGTTTTGTACTTGAGAACATGGGAGAAGTCATGATGTTAGTAGTGGAATTGTGTTGAGAAAGATTCAATAGTTTGATATTTAAGTTGTGGTGTACTTCTTCTAGTGGTGTCATGTGAATGTCGACTACATGACACTTCACCTATATGGGCCTAGGGGAATGCATTGTGTATTTGGCTACTAATCGTAGGGCTAATCGTAGGGGTTGCCGGAGTGACAGAAACCTGAACCCCTGTTAGGAAACCTTTGCACAAGGGATGTCAGGGTCTTAGAGTTTAAAGTTGTGGTTAGGTTTCTACCTTAATTACTTTCTTGTACTTGCGGATGCTTGCAAGGGGTATCATCACAAGTATGTATTAGTCTTAGGAAGGTCGGTACATTAGCACAGGTTCACCCACACAACACTTAGCAAACTAAAGAAGATTAATCAACTATATGAAGCGAAAGCACTTGACGATATTCCCGTGTGTCCTCGAGAACGTTTGGTCATCTTAAGTAATAAAAATGGCTTGTCCTTTGCTAAAGAAAGGATTGGGCCACTTGCTGCATTTATTCTTATTGTCTTTTATTTACTCATACTTTATTTACCTGCATTATCAAAAACCCCTAAAAATCTGTTTGCTAAGTATTTACAGAGAATTCCTGCTCCAAGCCATTCGCCAATACCTTCTGCTCCTCGTTGGGTTCGACACTCTTACTTATCGAAAATACTGCGATACACCCCCTATACTTGTGGGTCATCAGTAGAGCATAGTTCTTCTCGATCCGCCACAAGGTGTTCCTCAACACGGCGGATGAATCCTGCACCCAATATTCTTATGGCATCTTGAGGTATTTCATCATCTACATCACAAACATCAATATGCCCCGCTTGGGGGCAATCATATTCTTCAAAAACCACACTACAAGATTCTATGACAATTCTGGAGAGTTTATCATAGATTCTATAAGTGTGGGAATCGAGACCATAGCCAACAAAAATGCCCTCTAAAGGTTTGGAATAAACTTTGACAAATGAACACCTTTTATGAGATAGAAACACTTACAACCAAACACCCGGAAGTATGAAATGTTGGGCTTGTTACCGGTAAGTATTTCATATGGCGTCTTGATCAATTCTTTGCGGAGGTAGAGGCGGTTTGATGCATGGCATGTGGTGGAGATTGCCTCCGCCCAAAAATTGTATGGAGACTTAAAATCAGCCAACATGGACCTTGCCATATCCATTAAAGTCCTATTTTGCCTCTCAGCTACACCATTTTGTTGAGGGTTATATGCAGCGGAATATTGATGTTTTATTCCCTCATCACTAAGAAAGCCATTTAGAGTGTAGTTCTTGAACTCGGTGTCATTGTCACTTCTTATTGTTTGCACGGGAAAATTGTATTGACGTTGAACCATATTGATGAAGTCAATGAAATATTGTTGGGTCTCACTCTTCAAGTTGAAGAAATAGACCCATGAATATCTTGAGTAGTCATCATCACCAAGCAATATTTCTTCCCACCAAGGCTAGCATGATATGGAGGACCAAACAGATCTACCCGAAGGAGCTCCAAGATCCTTTTTGACTTTATAATATTATTTGGCTTGTGGGGAGCATCATGCATTTTTCCTTCAACACAGGCCTTGCAAACACGATCTTTGGCAAAACAAACATTGTCCTTTAGTCCCACAATGTGGCCACCCTTGTGAAGGCTTTGCAAAGTTCTCATATTGAAATGGGCTAGTCAGTGATGCCATAACCAACCCACATCGGCCTTTTCGAATAAGCACATCGCATTTGTAGTGGTTTTCCCCGAAAAGTCCACCACATACAAATCATTTTCGACATACCCAATGAAAGTGACCTTCAGAGTCTTGCTCCACAAGAGGACCACAATATCATTATCAATAAAGACAATGAAACCCATCTTGCCTAGGGCACGGACTGAAAGTAAATTATAGCCAAGGGTCTCAACAAGCATGACGTCCACGAGTGTAACATCATGTGCAACCACTAGTTTACCAAGACCAATTACCTGAGATTTTGACTTGTTGGCATATGTGACGGTTATATGATCTTGATTTTCCCTTATATCCGTCATAATTGCTTTGCTTCTGGTCATATGACTTGTGCAACCACTATCAAGCACCCAATTTTGACCCTCCAGAAGCATAGTTCTACAAAAATCAAGCTAGATTTTTAGGTACCCATTTTTCAATGGGTCCTCTTTTGTTAGTAACAAGGGTCTTTGGAACCCAAATAGACCAAGCAATATGACCATCAAATGGACCAACATATTGTGCATAAACACCACCAAAAGAATTACGCATTAAGACATAGTGAGGGTTACCACTTCCCGCAAAGTCATCATGTGACATAGTTTTGCCACTTTGGGCATTACTACCCATAATGGTCTTATCTTTTGGTTGAGAGGGCTTGGCCTTGTTCTTCTTGTTGTTCTTTTTCTTCTTGGCTTTGGAGACATATCCAAGACCTCTTTTCTCATTATTGGGCCTTTGTTTACTTAAAATTTTATCAAGAGAGTTGTTACCTTTGGGGAAGGTTACCTTTGCAAGCTCCCCCTTTAACCTAGCATTTTATTCAAGGATATTTGTACTACTAGGGGAAATGGAAATGCTAGGTGAAGCAACATTAGTTAATTGAGTTTGAAGTTGTTCACTTGACTTTGTGAGGGTCATGAAATA
The DNA here is from genome assembly GCA_023614405.1 of Avena insularis. Taxonomy (NCBI): domain Eukaryota; kingdom Viridiplantae; phylum Streptophyta; class Magnoliopsida; order Poales; family Poaceae; genus Avena; species Avena insularis. The sequence goes on from CM042692.1 coordinate 23,157,980, forward strand.
ACTTTACAATGCCTTGTGAGCCTTGTTAAGCTTCTTGTAATTCTCGGCAAGTTTGTCATGAACAACACCAAACTCAATCTTGTCCTTTTTAGCCTTTTTGTATTTATCAATGGCATGATCTCGTTCTTTAATGAGTTTAGCAATAATTCGAACATTTACCTCATCAAGGCCTACAAGTTTTTCTTCAAGAGACATCCTAGTCTCTTGTTCTTCTTCAACAGCATTAGTTAGAGCATCCATATCAAGTATATTCTCTCTTCCAAGCTTACATCTCTCATCTAGGAGCTCTTGTGTGTGAGCAAGTTGGTTCAAGAGATTTACAAAATGCTTCTTATGCTCCCCTTGCAAGTTAGACATGTAAGCATCGAAAGCAACTAATTCTTCCTTCACCTCAAGAGTTATATCATCATTGAAATCATCATTGATACTAGAGATGGAGAGAGGAGATGGTGATACCTCCGATGCCCTTGCCATAAGGCAAGTGACGTTCTTGTTGGAGGTGTTCTCATTTGGGGAACTGAAGAGGGAGAAGGTAGATGTATAGGTAGTGGCAATGGCAGCCACACCATTCGTTGCTTTTTCTTCTTCCTCCTCCTCATCATCGGAGGAGAACTCTTCATGTGATATCAATGCAATGTCACCAGACTTCTTGTTGGTGGCATTCTTCTTGTAGAAAGGCTTATTGAAGGGGGCCTTTGGATTTTTCTTCAATATGAGGGCACCACCATTGTCTTCTCTCTTCTCATAAGGGCATTTGTCAACAAAATGATAGTGTTCTCCACAGTTGAAGCAAGTTCTCAATCTTGAAGCATTTTTCTTTTCTACCACTTGGGTTGCTTCTTCGTTGCATCTCCATCTTGGCCTTTGCAGGATCTTTTCATAAATTTCTAGCACAGAAAGCCATGTATTCACCATGAGCAACCTTGACATCCTCGGGGTGGCTCATAGGAAGTGCATCATCACTTCCTTCTTCTTCATCATACTCCACAACCGTGTCCTTCAACGCAAGATTGACACCACTACTCATTCCAATGGCACGAGCATGCATCTTTGGCATTCTTGACAACTACCTTGAAAGCGGCCATCTCTTGCATAACTTCATTGGAGGTCATGAGATGGTAGTTGTGTCTTCCTTGAAGACTCTTCAAGTCAGTGGGCTCGAAAGGCATGAGCGCACTCACATACTTCCTCTTGATCCAAGCATCATCAATGTGAGAGGCACCAACATTTCTGAAGGCGGTGGCTATGGATTTGAGTCTTTGATACATGTCTTCATGATCCTCACCATCCTTCATGAAGAAACCTTTAGCTTCATTGCTTAAGGCATCATATCTATTTTTTCTCATGCTCTCATTTCCAACAAACAAGTCAATGAGAGCATCCCAAGCTTCCTTGGTGGTATTGTAGTGCTCAATGTGTGGGAAGTCCTTTGGTCCCACTCCAAGTTGAATCATGTGCAAAGCTGTAGCATTGAGTTGGCTATTGACCACTTCTCTTCTTGTCAAGTTGGTTGGATCCTCAATCTTGAGTCCATCTTCAATGATGTTCCACAGGTCAATGCAAGAGCTGCGCACATGAGATTTCATTAACACTTGCCATTGAGCAAAGGTATGTGCAGCTAACTTAGGTGGGTCACCTCTATTATTTATATGGGGATGAGGGATAGGCGGGTTGGGAGAGTACCATCCGGGAACCGCATGGTGTCATTCCTTCCCATCACCCTTTTTGGTGGAAGAGTTAGTGGAATTATGTTCATCCCCCACTTCCACACCCGTAGGCATAGCCGGAGCATTATCCTTTGGGTTAGGAGGTGTTTCCTCAGGAGAGGGAGGTGGTGAGGCTAACTTTTCTTTAACAAGTTGCTCAACTAGTTGACGCAACTATTGGATTTTGTTGCCCAAGGTAGATCTCAAGCTTGTTTCCAATTTCTTGAGATCTACCACAGTCACCAAAGTACTAGCCTCACCCTCTCCACCATCCTCAGGGTTGACCATTTTCTCTTAGGCGGTTAAGCCCGAATAAAGAGCCAAGGCTCTGATACCAATTGAAAGGATCGTATGGTCACCTAGAGGGGTGAATAGGTGCTACTTCAAATTTTACTTCTTTTTCAGATTAGGGTTTGACACAAAGGTAAATTCTCTAGATATGCAACTATGGTGAATTTACCTATATGTCACACTAGCACACCTAACTAACAAAGAACTAGATAAAGTAAGGTGCGGTAAAGGATAGAAGTAACCGAAGTGAAGCACACGGGGATAGAAGGATTATTTCCCGTGGTTCCTTCCTTTTGAGGGGAAGTACGTCTGCGTTTGGAGAGGGGGTGGTATCAAACCACCAACACCACGAGAGGCCTCCCTTGTTCTCCGGTGAACCTCACCCCAAGGGGATCGATTCACTCTTCCACTATATCGGCAACCTTCAAGGTGGTAGCCGGCACCCTTACAACAAGTTCGAGGCACACACCCACAACTTAATTGGGGGATCCTGAATCCAAGCAAGTTGTCACACAATCAAAGACAAGCTTGTAAGAATCAAATCAACCAAAATAAGGCTTAGGGTTTCCAATGAAACCCTACAGCAAGGGGCCCTCAAGTGAATGAGGGGGAAATGAAGATCTCTCTTGGTGAAGATTTAGATCGATGCCTCCTCCTCCGATTCCCCAAAGATCAACCACTTTGGGTGGTTGGATGAAGATACCTTAGAGTTTTGGTGGCTCTAATGGTGAGGTCTCCTTTTTATGGAACGAGCAGCTGGAGGAAGGGGATGAGGTCCCCTATTTATAGGCCTCACTCTGTGAACTGTTTTCTGACCGTTGGAGATGATTCATACCAGAGACTCCGGACCAGTAGACCGGAGACTCCAGCCCATCTCCGGTCCATCTCCGGACTGGCTCTCTGATTGACTTGGGCAGGGTCTTGTTGTTCACTCTAGAGATTCTAGTCAAAACTTCGGACCAGAGACACCGGAGACTCTGGTGTGTCCACGCCGGAAACTCTGGTCAGAGAAATCACACCGGAGACTCCGGCTGTTATCCGGTCTGTCTCTAGACCACCTCACAGATTGACTCTGGGCCAAGTCCAGCACCCACACCGAGAACTCTTGGGGAAACTCCGGACCACACCAGAGACTCCGGCGTTAGCACACCGGAAACCGGTCTGGAATCTTCAGGTAAGCTTAGATTTAGCCATGGAATTTCCCACCTTCATCTGACTTTCTCTCTTTTCAATAGATTGACCTGTAGACATTAACACACAGTAAAATGTACCTTATGTTGTTAACGAACACCAAAACAGATTAGGATAATAAATGTCCTTTCAAAAGTGAATGTGGCTATTTCTAGTGCATATCCCAAAAATGATAATGGCAAGTATGTGAGAGATATCATAGATCGAACCATACGATTACGACGTTCTGACACACCATTTCGCTGTGGTGTTATGACATGTGTGAGTTGTGAAACTATTCCACATTGTTTCATGTGTTTGCTAAAGTCGTAACTTAGATATTCACCTCCATGATCGGATCATAGAAATTTAATCTTTCTATTACGATGGTTTTCCACTTCCCACTATGAAATTCTTTGAACTTTTCAAAAGTTTCAGACTTGTGTTTCATCAAATAGATATACCCATATCTACTCAAATTATCCGTGAAAGTAACGAAATAATGATAACCTTCGTGCGCCGATACACTCATTGGTCCACATACATCCAAATGTATGATCTCCAATAAGTTTGTTTCCCGTTCCATAGAACCAGAAAACTAGGTCCTAGTCATCTTGCCCATAAGACATGGTTCACATGTCTCAAATGATTCATAATCAAGTGATTCCAAAAATCCATCATAATGGAGTTGTTTCATGTGTTTTACACCAATATGACCAAGGCGGCAGTGCCACATATATGCAACATTATCATCACTCAATTTAATTATTTTTGCATCCACATTATGAATATGCGTATTATTATCAAGATCCAAAAGAAATAAACCTTTCTTCACATGTGCATGACCATAAAAGATATTATTCATATAAATGGAACATCCATTATTCTCAGATTTAAATAAATAACTGTCTCGCAACAAACATGATCCAGAAATAATGTTCATGCTTAACACAGGCACAAGAGGACAATTATTGAGGTTCATGACTAATCTGATGGGAATTGAAGTGGCAGTGTTCTCACAGCGATCACATCAACCTTTGATCCATTGCCAAAACGCATCGTCAATTCATCCTTGGCTAGTTGATGTTTGTTCTGTAGCCCCTGTTTCGAGTTACATATATTAGCAACTGAACCAGTATCAAATACCCAGGTGCTACTACGATTACTAGTAAGGTACACATCAATAACATGTATATCACACATACCTTTGTTCACCTTGCCAGGTTTCTTGTCAGCCAGATACTTAGGGAAGTTGCGCTTCTAGTGCCCCATGTTCTTGTAGTAGAAGCACTCAGTCTTAGACTTTAGCCATTCTTGGTCTTCTTCTCGGGCGCGGCAACAGACTTTCCACCCTTCTTGAAGTTACCCTTCTTCTCGCCTTCCTTGCCTTTCTTGAAACTAGTGATCTTACTACCATCAACACTTGATGATCCTTTTTGATCTCCACTTCAGCAGTTTTTAGCATGGAAAGAAGCTTAGGTTGTGATTTATTCGTGCCTTGCATGTTATAATTCATCACAAAGTTCTTGTAACTTGGTGGGAGTGATTGGAGAACCCTATGAATTCCTAGCTCATTTGGAATCACAATTCCCAGAGCTATGAGTTTATTGGAGTACCTAGACATTTTGAGTACATGCTCGCTAACAGAGTTATTCTCTTCCATCATGTACCTAAAGAAATTTTCTGAAGCTTCATAAATCTCTATGGCAACATGGTTATCGAATATCATTCTCAATTCAACCATTGTATTATAGGCATTGCTGAGTTCGAAATTCTTTTGAAGCTCAGGCTCAAGCCCATACAATATACCACAATGAACTAAGTGGTGATCCTCCTAACGAGTGAGAAACACATTTTTATCATCATCAGTAGCATCTTAAGCAAGAGGGGGTCCTAGAGGTGCATATAGCACATAGATCCTTTGAGCAGCCTAGAGGAGAATCCTCAGATTAAGGGCCTGGTCGGTAAAGTTGCTACCATTGGTGCTAAGTTTCTCCTTCTCCATGAATAAATTTAAATTGAAAGAAGGTGGTGCCATGATCTATGACATATTTGCAAATACTATTTAGACAAATGTTTATGAAAGATTGAGTTCAAACTAATTCAAAATTACTACTAGAACTCCCACTCAAAAACAGCATCCCTCTAGTTGTTTTGGTGATTACACGAACTAAATTCACTACACCATAACCGATCATCACGTGGGATGATGTAGCTTCAAAGGCGAACATCAACATGTTCATCATATCATTCATATGACTCATTCTTTACCTTTCGGTTCATGTTTCGAGGCCATGTCTGTACATGGTAGGCTCGCCAAGTAGAACCTTAGTAATTGCGTGTGTAAATCTATCTTACACCTATTGTATGTGAATGTAGATTCTATCACACCTGATCATCACGTGGTGCTTAGAAATGACGAACTTTCTTAATGGTTCATATTAAAGGAAGAACACATGTTCATCATATCATTCATATGACTCGTGCTTTACCTTTAGGTTCGTGCTCCGAGACCATGTATGTACATGCTAGGCTCGCCAAGTAAAACCTTAGTAATCACATGTGTAAATCTGTCTTACACCTGTTATATGCGAACGTACATTCTATCACACCCGATCATCACGTGGTTCTTAGAAACAACGAACTTTCTTAACGGTGCATACTAAAGGAAGAATACATGTTTATCTTGATATTTTAGTGAGAGGGATCATCTTATAATGCTACCGCCAAGTTCTAAGCTAGACATATGCATAAATAAGATGCATAAAAGGGATAAACGTCACATGCATATATAATATGATATGATATGGTCCTTTCTTTCACTTCGATCTCCATATTGTGCTCCATGGTATGATCATCATCATTCCACCGACGTGCCTTCAAGGTCCATCATTCCACCTCCTTGGTTGTTCTCCACTAATTCAAATTACATGGAATTTCCATTTCTGGAACGCATGCCTTTAAAATAATAAAACAACCATATGGCTTTAGTCGGTTTTCATAACTTACATAGCATTGCATACAAATTTGTAACATATAACCATATCATATCACATGCCCTGCAAAAACAAGTTAGACGCCTCTGTTTTCTTTTGCATATTTTACGTGGCTTTCGGCTTAAGAAGAATCATTCATCCTATGAACTTCAAAACCACAACGGTGATAAACAAATTATTAACAACCCATTGTAAATCTAACTATAGTAGGAGAGACAGGCACCCGCTAGCCACTTATGCAATACGAATTGCATGCCAAGCATGGAACAGAGGACATGTAAAGTTAGCCTGGGCCGACATTCCACTATGCCACTAAGATCCAATATACACAAAAAATGCAATAACATGATCATCAATGCCCACAACCATATGTGTTCTACTCGTATAAAACATCTAAGCATAGATATGGATCTGATACCATTGAAGGGTTCGCAGCATAGAAAACAAAAAAATCCTACGATAAGAATGCCATTGTGCCAAGATATAATCTAGTAGATACTAGTAACGAGTAAGGGTAACTATATTGACTTATCCTTGAATACCAAAAAGGTTTTGCAGAAACTAATTCCGTTGGTGATGTAGTCGATCACTTGCCGATCTCAAGTTTGTGTTGATGAACGCCGCAACCCAGCAGCGTATCCGTCCTCGGTCACACGTTCGGCTCCCGCCTACCTTCGCGCCTCCACTCCAGCAGAGAAGCGGAAGGAGTAGATAAATATTACTCCGAGAATCCAACAAAACATGTGCCTCGCTAATCCGAGGCCATGGGGAAATTGCTAGAGGGGAGATAACCTTCACGAGGAGGTGGTGCATCTAGAGAGGAGGAGGGTGCCTTTTATAGGGGAGGGGGCATGGCTCTAGCCATGGAGGTGACCTCACCTCTTCCCTCATTCATGTGAGTGCACATCTCACTCACATAAACTCCATCTCCACTCACATGCATTTATTACCCATTAGAACAAATGCATTTTCTCTTTAAATAAAACTCTTTTATTTATTTTAGTTAAAAAATTCTAATCACTTTAATCAACAAACATTCACATAAAACCTGTTACATTGTTTAAATATTACACGTGAAACCATTTTTAGCAATTTGACCCGAAACAATTGTGGTGATCATCGAAACAATTTCAGCTCTAAGAATTTTATTCTCGGATATGTTTTCTCGACCACTTAGTGTCGGAAAACCTTAAGTGTGTCACCCTACTATTTGTGAATAATGCAGCCATGATAGAGACACATCTCTTATCAATAATCAAGAGCGGGACCTAGAGATTCATACTGACTCCTGCACATTCAACGATGAATCTTGTGATTGTGTGAACCATTAACATTGTATCCAATTCCTTTTGTCTCGCGATACTTTACTTGTCTAAGTTCTGATCACAGGTATCAACCATACCCTAGTTCGATCTCATTCCTGAAAAGTACTCTTTACTCGTTCTGTGATACAACATCCCTATGACCTAGTCACACGCTTGCAAGCGGTGTTGATGTGATATCACCGAGAGGGCCCAAAGTATATCTATCCGTCATTAGGATGGAAAAATCCCACTCTTGATACATGATCCTCAACATAACACCTTTGGAATACCCGAACCCACCTTTCACCCTGTTACAGAGTGACATTTGATGTTATCGAAGCATCCTTTCGGTGTTAGCGATTAACATGATCTCATGATCTAAGGACTAGGAATACTCGTATAAGTTTGATGTAGCAATGTGAACTTAATAAATCGATCGAATTGCTAAATACACTTTGGGTGTATGTTCATCATATCATTCTTCTAATGATATGATCTCGTTATTAACATCCAATGTTCATGATTAGGAAACATTAATCATCGGTTAATCAACGAGCTAGTATATATGAGAGGCATTACTAGGAATATTGGTTTGTTTATTAACAACACATGTATTAGCGTTTCCTATTAACACAATTCTAGCATGGTCTCTCTAGCATATTCCCTTCATTTTGATGATCAACCTGATGTCGAACAATACTTGTTGATGCTTGATGTTCCTTGAGTTGTTATTGATTAGCTCTTCCTTGTGCTCTTGGTCTACTCCTGCTGGTACTCCTGGTTGGTCCTTCTTGTTCTCATGGTCTTGTTCTCCTCCTCCCGATGTTGTTGGCCTGCTCCTCCTTGATTAGGTAACCATGTTGGCTTTGATTTGTGTGGTTGTGATGGAGATATGTGGAGGATCAGGTGATGTCCTTGGGTGTGTGCGTGTGGATATGAGTAGCGGTTCTGCTATGGCTGATTCTCTCCATCTATATATTGATGCCCACTTGTTGTGTTGACAGCACACAACTCATGTGTGTGAGCTGATTACTTGTGGGTCCCTCTCAGGTCCAAGTTTCATTGCCAGCTTGTGGATGAGCTGAAATAAAACTATGATTTTTTCCTAGCTTTCGACTCCTGCCTTTTTACTATTCCATGGTGAAACTTGCCCCTCATATGCCAAGGATGCACTAGACTGGGGCACAGTATCAGGCCATTTTCTTTAGATCTCGATGATGATATTGGCATAGCATCTCTATACCATTATGAGAGTAAAACTAAATATTAACCTTTTCATTTTCTATTTTTGGTTTCCCCTTTTCTTTTGCAGGAACAATGAACAAGATACAGAACAAGAAGAAGAAGATAAAAGAATAGCTAGAGTTTAGTGTAAGGTTTTCCTTTTATTATTTTGTAATTTCCTTTACTCTTTTATTCTAAAGAAACATTGTAATATTTGTTTTAAGCAATAAAGTTAATCTTATACTTGTGTTTCAGTTTATATTACTTGGATTTGTTTATTGTAAATAATTACTTCCTCCAATTTGTATATGGATTAAAATAAAGAATACTACTTTACTTTTTGTATTCAATTACTTTATTTCATTTACTTACTTGTACTCCCTCCAATCCAAATTAATTGACTCGGATTTGTCTAGATTCAGATGTATCTAGCACTAAAATATGTCTAGATACATCCGAATCTAGACAAACTGAAGTCAATTAATTTGGATCGGAGGGAATAATATAAAATATTCTTTATTCATTTGCTATTTCTTTTTCATTTACTTAATTCCTTTTAACTTATATATTGTTTATAAATGTTCGCAACTTCAAATTTCTCCCTCAAAAATAAAGAAATAATAGAGGCCGTGTCAAAATTCATTATACTCACTCCAGATGACCTAAACCTAACTCATCGATGTGAGGGAACTCTGGCCTCTCTAGTTTTTTAGTTTTGCGAAAAATTTACCCTAAAGTTCATATGCATGTATGCAAATGGACAAGAATCCTAAATCTATCTTTTGTTTAGTTCTAAATGTTAGGATGTTACAGTATATCATGTATGCTTTCTGCGTTGATTAACTTGAGTCTGATCTTTACATTTTGTCTTCATAACCTCGTATCATTTGTTTTCTATTCATTATGATGATATCTTGTAGGTACACATGAATTTTCACACAATCTCTCTTATGTGAAAATATACTTGCAATAGATTCAACTCTCACTTGATTATTCTTTGGATTACATCTTGAATTTCGGACTACATGTCAAGGCAGTTCCAGAGCTTGCTCGGAGGATAGTAGTTGAGAAGGAATTTCATTGGGTTGACCACGCAGTTTTGGCCCTGACTGTCTTTGCTAGTTACCATCTTTCTTTCTTTTTGAAACGAGGCAAAAATCTTTGCCTATTATATTGATAAAGAAGGAGTAAACGTTGTAGGCCTAAGCCCAAATACAAACTCCCATGAAAGGGGAAAACACACTAGCTTGTAATCTCTCGAAGATGTTTAGCACCAGCTAAAATCCAGCTTCTTCCTTCGTCATTTATCTTCTGAATGATATCTGCGGGTATTGCAAACTTGTTGCTAAAAACCCTGGCATTCCGCTCCTTCCATATTTCCTAGGTGATGAGAGTGATCGTAGATTTCAACCCCCGTGGACAGGAGGAAGGGGCCCTAGAGGCAGCCTCCCAATATTAAAGTACAGTGGGACGACCCGTTCCGATGCTCTGGATAAGGGCAGGGTATCCAAGCCAGGAAGCCGCGGCCTGCCAGACACGTCTGGAATAGCGGCACTCGAATAGAACGTGACTCTGCCCATGGCATGGTGTTTTCATCGTCGTATTCACCCCCATGGCATGGTGTTTTCAAAAAGTTCTGGTCGGCATTGTAGATATCCAGTAGTACACGACAGGCAGGCATGAATAAATTAGCATGGAAGATGAGACACTCTTGTAGGTTGATTCGACAGCAGGTTGATTCGAAAAGTTCTGCCCTGAAGAAATACACAACCTACTAGTACGTCACAATTTTCCAATGCAAATTCTCCTCTAGACAGGAAGGATAGACAGATTTGATGTTGTATAATAGCTAAAAAAATACCCGCAAAAGAAAAAAACTCCTGTCCCAAAATATGATGACTAAGTCGAATCTTAATATCTTTGACCAAATATTTAGAAAAATACTATTTACCTTACAATATTAAATGGGCAAATTAGTAAAATATACTTTATGGTGAATCTATTCGTATTGATTCAATATTATAAATATTCATATTTTTTATGTATAAACTTGATCAAATTTAGAAACCTTGACTTTCCGCTAATACTTAGGCATCTTATATTTCACCCGTTATGACTGTGAGCACTAAATATTTTTATTAAGCTATGTTTCGCATTAGATACTCCTTCCGACCCATATTAGTTGGCTTATATTTGTATAGATACAGATATATCTTGCACTAAAACTTGACGAGATACATCCGCATCTAGATACAACTAATATGGGTCGGAGGGAGTACTAGAAATTTTATTGCCTAGGATAAACAAACTATGCGCAATGCCGTGAATTTTTTTGAGAAAAAACACAACTTCCGTGATGAGTTTTTTTGTAACATACTCCCTACGTTCAGGAATATAAGAGGATTTAGCTTTGTGAATCGATATATCTAGACATATTTTAGTTTATAGGTTCGTAGAGGTTCGAAGTAAACCTATTAAAATGCGTCTAGATATATTCATTTCACAAATCTAAAATGTCTTATATTTCTGAACGGAGCGAGTAGAAAGACCGGAATACTAAATATTTCCACGAGCGGGCGTCACGGAGGAAGAGGAAAAATAGAATCCGCAAACTGATGCGGCCGGATGGCACGTGGACATGTGACTTGATAGAGATGGAGGGGTTAGCATCGGATTTTTTCTAGAACCTCTATACCCGTGATGAGACCGTAAACCTAACATTATTACTGATCTGCTAACGCCATGTGTTGATGATAACACGAACAACAACCTCTGTGCTCCGTTTTTAGAGAAGGAGATCAGCGATGCCCTTTTCCAGATTGGTCCCCTCAAAGCCCCTGATCTGATGGTTTCCCGGCACATTTTCTATAAAGGAATTGGGATCTTTTGAAAGTGGAGGTGATCCAAGCTGTGCAGAATTTTTTCGCTGAGGGGATGATGCCAGAAGGGGTCAATGATACTGCAATTGTATTAATACCAAAGAAAAACGACCTTGTTGAAATAAAAGACTACAGACCTATTAGCATGTGCAATGTCTTCAAGGTTGTCTCAAAGTGTCTGGTAAATCGATTACGCCCTCACTTACAGGATATCATGCGCCTATGCAAAGTGCTTTTACTCTTGGTCGTCTTGTTACAGATAATGCTCTTATTGCCTTTGAGTGCATACATGCTATACAAACGGGCCCGGTTGCTCGTAGATATGGCTAAGGCATATGATCGTGTTGATTGGAGGTTTCTGGATGGAATTTTAGCGAAGCTCGGCTTTCATAGTAAATGGGTACAGTGGGTGATGGCGTGTGTCACCACTGTTCGTTACTCTATTCGCTTTAACGGGAACATGTTGAACTCCTTCACTCCATCTCGCGGCATTCGCCAAGGTGATCCTCTTTTGCCGTACCTCTTTTTGTTTGTTGCTGATGGTCTGTCTTGCCTTATTAGGAAAGAGATTGAAAATAATTCACTCTATGAATTCCATATCTGCCGAAGAGCCCCAGGAATTTCTCATCTTCTCTTTGTCGATGACAACCTCCTTTTCTTTGAAGCATGAGTGGACCAAGCCACGATGGTCAAATCCATCCTTGATCGCTACGAGGAAGGCACTAGTCATCTTGTAAGTATGGGTAAATGCTCGATCATGTATCTTGATGGATGTGTTGCTGATACCCAAGAGCAATTAAAAGAAATTTAAAGTATAAAATGGAATGATTTGTAGAAAAGTACCTTGGCCTTCTTGTTCCAGAAGGACGTTTGACAAAAGGAAAGTTTAAATCCACAAAAGGAAAATTCACTAAGCACGCAAGCGATTGGTGTGAAAAATATATGTCTTCTGGTGCTTAAGAGACCCTTATTAAATCTATCTGATAGTATTTCTCGACTTATGCAACGGGCATGTTCAAGTTTCCCCTTGGGTTGATTGATGACCTGGAACAAATTATTCGAAATTTCTGGTGGGGTGATGAAGAAAACAGAAGGTGTATGCACTAGCTCTCCTGGGATAAACTAGTCAGGCCAAAATCACAAGGTGGTGTCAGTTTTCGTGATCTTTGGATGTTCAACCAAGCCCTTCTAGCTCGCACAGCTAGGTGTCTTCTGAAGTTTCCTAATAGTTTGTGTGCTCGACTTCTTAAGGCCAAGTACTACCCCTCGGGAGACCTCCTTCACACTGCTTTCATTTAGCAGCAATCACAGTCGTGGCAGGGGGTTTTGCATGGCCTCGAATTATTAAAAAAGGGTGTTATTCGGAGGATCGGGGATGGGGCCAAATTTAAAATCTTCCGTGACAACTGGCTGCCAAGACATGACGCTCTGAAGGTTGAAGGGAGGAAATGCAATACCCGAAAACGGTGGGTGTCACGACTTATTTCACAGGACACTCGGACAAGGGATGAGGCGGCTATGCATGAGTGTTGTTTACCTAGAGATGCAGCTGTCATTCTTAGCATTAAACTCTCTGCTTGGGTTACTGAAGATTTCGTGTCCTGGAGTGGCGAGAGTAATGAAATGTTTAGCGTACGCTCAACGTACCGTGTTGGTATGGCATCAAAACGGCAAATGAATGATCAGGGTCAGTCTAGCTCAGAACCTGATGGAGACAGGCGTGTGTGGGAACTCATCTGGAAGGCTTTTGTGCCACAGAAGATTCGTATTTTTGCATGACGTGCAGTGACCAGATTGCTGGTTGTCCGGTTAGGCTGAGTCGACGCATTCCCATCGTGAGCCCGGCGTGTGCGATATGTGAAATGGGTGTGGAAGATGATCATCATGCACTCATAGGGTGTACTCTGGCTAAAGCTCTACGGCATGAAATGAGAAGTATTTGGTCCTTGCCCGAGGAGGAGGTTTTTAAGAGTGGCTCCTGCATTTGCTCGGTAATGCAACAAAGGAGATGAGGCCAAGAATTTTATTCCTCTTATGGCGTGCTTGGCATCACCGAAACAATGTTGTTCATGGTGACGGTAAAGCCTCCATCCCAGCTTCGGTTAGCTTCTTAACTAACTACATGTCGTCGTTCTCTACTGCACACTCAAACATGTCGAGCACTGCATGTGATCTTGAACCTCTTGGACTGCACCAGCGGAGGGCTCCTTGAGAGCGAATGTTGATGCGGGGTGGGATGCGCATTCCAGAGATGCCAGGCTCGGCATCATCATGCGAGATAGCCAAGGTAAAGTTGTATTGACCGAGTGGAGATTTGTCCCAAACTGTGGCAGTGCAGAAGAGGCTGAGATTATGGCATGCCTGGATGGCTTAAAGCATCTGATTCATCTGCGTCACTGGCCTGCTACTGTGGAGAGCGATTGCCTTAGGGTGGTTTAGGCCCTTACGGTAGATAATCCTGAAAATTCACGCAGCTAAGCCCTAATCCTGGAAGGTCGTGAACTGCTAAGAGTGTACCGGGATTTAGGTATCCAAAGTGGAGCGTGTGAACAATGGTGTTGCGCATGTGTTGGCGCAACTAGGTAAGGCAGGGTTTAGTGGTTCCCTTAGTTATGATGCTTAAGGAGCTGCTCTCTAATGAGATGATGTATCCTTCATGTAATCTTGTAGCAATAAGTTTTAGACGTACTATTTTCCTTACCATGATATCTACGGACACTCGATGGTTTTTAACAAGACGACTTGGTTGAAAAAATTAGGCAAGACGTTGAAGTATCGGATGCACGTTCCTTCCCCAAGGCTCTCTGTTAAAAAAAAAAAAAACAGGCAGGTGGACCTATAGGTCCACATCCAGAGGCACCAGCTCTGCCGCCGTGTACGGGTTCGGAATACTCCGTATTCAAGTGCACCTCCCTGGCGAAACGAAACAGGATAAGATGAGGCACGCCTTCTCTTTCACAAGACCAGGCACACCGCTGAGCCTGAGCAGCGCCGGGCCCCAGTGTCTGTCCTCTCCTCTTTCACACGACCGCACCTTATCTCCTACTCACTCTTCTCTCGCTGTACGATTCTCCTTTTCTCTCACTCTCTCGTACGTACCTGAAATCCTTATCTAATCACAGTTGCCGATGGAATACAGCGCGATTACCAGATAAGCAAAAGGAGGATTAGCATAGGATGCCCCGTCCCGTTCACACACACAAACGCCCCCTCCGAGTCCGATCATCAGGCAGGCACCCCACCCAGCGCTCATCTGCCCCTTCGAAACCTTAAACAACATCATCATTATCATGATTCATTGGACTAGATTACGAGATGGGAGGTCGAGCCGCTTAATTTGATCGCATGCACCGATGAAGAACGTACGTACTCACGCTAATACTAATCAATATAAACAGATTACGTATTAAGGTCGTGATCTGCCTGTCTGCTGCTGCTTAATTTCCGCCCCTCCCCAGGTCAAGTGTTAACTAATCCAGGATCGGCTCTGCCCCTGCTTCGTTTACCGGTTTACGTGGCAGCTCGTCGGCGCTGCTCCGAGAAGAGCTCCTCGGCTTCCATTTCCTGTACTGCTAGTTTCTTTTTCATCTAGCAAGGTGAAGTTACTCCGATCAGAAATACTCCCTCCCCTCCGTCCCAAAATAAGTGAATAGATTTGGATGTATCTAGACACATTTTAATATATAGGTACAAACGAATCTAGACAAACTAAAGTCACTTATTTTGGGACGGAGGGAGTATAAGACATTGGACATGTAGATACGTTCATTACAAAGCTAAAACGTCTTATATTTCTAGATAGAGGGAGTAGTACACTCCATTAGTTAAAAAACCATTGCTTGTGCCTTGAGGTTGAGCCTTTTGGGAGAGGGGAAAGGTTAAGCCACCACTAAAAGGACCGCTTTTTCCTGTGCTAAGCTTTTCGATTAGCTGGCTAATGGTTGCGATCAGCTAGCCAAAGACGCCAAAAGCGAGCCGCTAACAACTGGATGATGATGCTTATCGGATGAGGCGATGCACATGACTCGTCACCCACCATTTCTGTTCCGTCTGTCAGCCTGCTAGCTCCCACCACAAGCCACTCGCGCCAACAAACACAGTTCCACAGAGCACCGAATATGGTTAACAGCATTTAATTTTGGTGACACGAAATGACCAACCTGATGGTGCCATTGACACCGGATGATTCATTCTAAGACCAGGCAAAACAACACAACAAAATAATGGAAGTTCTCATATATATAGACCCGAGAGATATCCCTTGATGATTATACAGTACCAGCAGCAGCAGCACCACCATGTCGCCAACCTAAATCCGGTCTAAATTTTAGCTAGTTGTACTCCGCATTCTGCAGATCGGAGAGCGAGAACGACCTAGGGGATCGGAACGAGCTCGTGTTCGGGTTCAGGCTACTCGTCATCGAAGATCCCTTCTGGGACGCGCTGTGGAGCCTGGGCGGAGGGAACCTCCTGGGAGACGATGCCGCAGCAGTCTCCCTCCTGCTCTGGCCGCTGCCATTATCGTCCTCGTCGCCTCCGTCGTTCGAGCGGTCTTCGTCTTCCTCGCCCTCGTCCCCCTCCACGACGGTGTGGTCCAGCGACAGGAGAGGGGGCAGGTAGGTGGTGACCAGCGAGCTGCAGGAGGCCCTCCGCCGCGACCACGCGGCCAGCACGCGGCGGCGCTTGTTGAACGGGTTCTCCGGCTTGGCTATCTCCTTGGCTGCCGCCTTGGCAGCTGCCTCTGCCAGGCTCGTGAACGATTTAGACTTGCCGGCGTAGAAATTCGAGAGGCCCCTCCTGCGATTACAAGTTCATTCATCTTGGTCAGTTCTTGTTGTTCAGGAGGATAACACTCCCCCCTCCATGGGGACAACACATATGTTCTGAGTATTTTGGACTCACCGCTAATAAATCAAATATACAGATTCCTTTTAAGCTAGCAGATGCATGGGATTTCAGCTAATTACACGCACCAAATAAATTTCATGAACTCTATCAGTTGGACAGTTTGACTAGCAGCAGAAAGATGCAAACTTTCTTTATCCATAGTTGGTCCTAATTAGTATGCAAATGTTCAGCAGAACAGACGTGCTAGTACTTTTCCTAGCTCCAGTTATATGATCTACTACTACTAGAGAATATAGACGAATGATTTTGCCACTAGAACAAAACACAACCGCTCAGGAATCATAACTATTATAGCTTCTTTTACTGAAGAGGGAAAAAGAACGTCAACACAGTTGAGCAGGTAGCTACTACTCTGCAATATCCGTTTGACCAAGAAAAAACTTGAAGATACCACAATAAAATCAGCACAAAATTAACAAAAAAAAACTAAAAAAGAAAAGAAAAGAAGGAGGTAGAAGAAAGCAGATATAGATGAGCTTACTTGTTGGGCAGCGCATCTTCGAGGGACTCGATCGTCCCCAGCCCCATCCCGAAGACTTCCTCCACCGGCGGCTTCACGTTGCTCTCCACCTCATCCTCCTCCCCGTCCTCCTTCTCCGACGAGGAGTCCTCCCCGATCGAGGAGCTGTCTGACGAGGCCGCCCCGATCGAGGAGTTCTCCGAGAGCGCCTCCTCGAGCTCCCCCCTCCCCGCCGCTTCCTCCCCCTCCTCCTCATCATCATCAACGTAGAACCCGTTGCCGTTGCCGCCGCCGCCGCGGGGATTCCTCTCCGTCTCCTCCGTATCCGCCCGCTGCTTCCCCTTGTCCGCGCCCCGGAAGCCGTGCGCCCGCGCCATCCCCGGCGCCACCGCCGTCGACATGCGCTCGACTGCTCACACGCGCAACTACGTCTACCTAGGTAGGAAGATCCAGCAAAAAGAAAAAGAAAACTGCGACGACTAGTGTGCAGATCGGCGGATCGGCTGGAGGGTGGGATTGTCCGCCGAGAATTGACCACGCCGGAGCAACGCAGCCCACAGACGAGGACAAGAAATCTGGGGAGATGGAGAGAGAGAGAGAGGGCAGGGGAAGGAAGGAAGGATAGGATAGAGATGCTGAGCTAGCCTCGGACCCGGGGAGGAGGGGCCGTGCTGCTGTATAGTTACGGGACGGACGCCCAACCGGTCCATGCGCCAGGTCCAGGCAACCCAAGCCTGGTGCGGCACGAGGTGGCCCGTCTCTCTCTCTCTGCTCGGCTGACAAGGCGGGGCCACCAGCAGTGGCGCGGATCACGGTGGCGCCGATCTACGGAGGTACGCCGCTGACTTGTACATACACCAGTCCAAGTCCTACCTGGGAGTATACCGGTACATATACCACTCCTAGTCGTAATACCAGTCCCAGTCCTGCCTAGGAGTATACCGGTACACATACCACTCCTAGTCGTACCTAGGATTATACCGTATTTATACGGTGGGCCGTACGTAGGTACGTCCGTGCGTGATCCGGCTGGCTCGACGGATCAGGCTTCGCACGTGTGGCGGGGAGGCGTGTGTGGCGCGGTGCAGGGTGACAAGTGGGGAGCAGTGCGCGCACACGCGTTGGACGGATCGCTTTCTGCCGTCGTGACTCTTCTCGCTCAGCTTCAGCTGTCTGCGGCAGGTCCATGGATGGGCCGACAGTCCTCGGATGCCGATCGGCGCTGCCGTGCTCGATCCGGTATTTATCGTCCAAGAAAATGTCTCTGATACTCTAGTCTCTTCTCGTCTCGTCTCTAGGATTGTTTTTGGTTATCAGCTTTATTTGTGACAGTTTAGCTGAACTTCAGAAAAGCTTCGGATCTTGTTTAAAAAACCAATCATTTCACCCTAGTTAGAGCATCTCTAGCGTAACCGCAAATAGCAAACCGTAAATGTCGAAATACGGGACGGCGGGAGGCGGTGCTCGTAAAACATGAACTGAATAATTTAAATTTGCGAACAGAGGAAGAACAGCCTTCGCGGCAAAATTCAAACAACGAACACCGCGGATTTCAGTTCGATTTCAGCATAATTTACATAATAATTCTACACAAAGCATACCGTGCACACTTTCTACACAAAATGCGGCTTATTGAGCCTTGCGCGTCACACGGATGGTGGCGGAGACGGCGCCGCCGCTCTAGTCGAGGTGGATCACCGGAGGCTCCGCCGCCTCCTTGGCCTTCTCCGGCTCCTAGCGTCGGAGGCGTTCCACCGCGCGCTCCTCCGCCTCCTGGCGCTCGATGAGCCGGAGCGCTTCAGCGAGCTCCCTCTCCTCCACGGCGACCTCGTGCATGTGCGTGCGCTCTGAGCGGCGGCGAAGGCGCATCAACGCGCGCTGCTCCGCCTAGTCAGAGTCCGTGAAATCGTGCAGGACCACCGACCCGCCATCACTCTCGTCGGAGTTGTCGCTCTCTCCGGGTGTTGCGTAATCGTGATACCCGGAGGAGCTTGAACTCGACGGAGACAGCGGGCGTGGCCAAAAACCGAGCGCGCTCCGTATTTCGCTGGAAAAGTTTAGTTTCGACCACTTTTACGGTTACCGTAGAGATGCTCTTAAGAAGCAAAATGCTTAGCTCAGTGCCGTACCGCGTGTCCAGTCTGAATGTCCGATGCTCAATCCAAACCACAACGTACTTGCACTTTGTGATACTGTTTGGCAAAGTCTGAGTAAACAGTTGCTACTAGTGAGTTACTAATACTAACAGTTGATACTGTTTGGCAAAGTGTGAGTAAACAGTTGCCACTAGTTTGACTGGAGGTCCGGAGACGTGCATGGACATGCATGTATCATGGACAAACTTAACGTAGCGTCAAGGGAAAAAAAGATACTTATAAACATAACGACCATGCGCCAATTAATCTCCACTCATGCATTGCACAGTGCCCTATGCATCTTTGACCCAACGCGGCTGGCCCTGTCATTTTGTTTTTCGTACCCCTACTCTTGGTCTAGATCAAATTGTCCATGCTTGTTGGGTGGTCAGGCGGCCCAATTGCTGTCAAATCATCTCCATCCTAAATTATTCATCACTGCTTGTCGTGTACCACTAGAGATCTTAGGGGTTGTTTGGTTTCCGGCCACATTTTGCCAAGTCTAAGATTGGCAAGTGTGGTAGTCACAAAAGTGTGGCTTAGAATTCTTGCCACAGACCCTGGACCTCTCCCCTCCCTCTGCTACAGTAAAGGTGGGCGATTTTCTTGGAACCTCTGCCCAAACCACCCTCTCCCCCGGTGATTCGCTGGTTCTCCTCACGGCCGGCCATGCGGAGGGAACCGGATCTAGTGGTGTATATAAGGTAGGCTGGGTAGTTGGCTTCGCTGGCCTTTGAGGTGGGCTGGCCTGGCGGTTTTGGAGATGGTGTTCTTCCCCCTTGCAGGTGGTGCTCTAGCGGAGTTCCACAGCAGGTCAACCGTCTCTTCCTCGTCCTCTTCTCTTTGGAGGTGCTGGGCGAGCTCTCCCCTGTCCGGAGGTCGAGTAACAGCGACTCTGGTTTTGGTGTGCTCGAGAAGGTTGTTGATGTTATCGGCGGCGTCCGAGTCGGCGGAGCGCGGTGGAGGCTCTTCGGGGTTCGAGGTTCGTCGACTTCCCGTCCGCAGAGGGGCACCTCTAATCCAAGGCGTCTGCGAGGTGTTGCGGCGGCGCGCCGGCGACGCGTCTCGCTCGCGGTTGACGAAGACGAGATCCAGTGTGGACTTATCTGTAATTTTCTTGTTGTTCTGGACCTTTCTGTAAGAACCGTTGGATAATATTATCAGCCTTTTCCTCGCAAAAAAAAGTGTGGCAAGAATTGGCAAAAAAATTACTCCATGACACGGGGGCCTTAGGAATAATAAAGTGTGACAACTTTAAAGTGTGGCAAGAACCAAACACTTGCCAAACTTTCAAACTTTGGCTTGGCAAAGTGTGGCTGAGAACCAAACAGACCCTTAGTACTACTACTGCACTATGCCGGCCAGAACTTTTCGAAAACATCATACCATAGGCGTGAATACGATGGTAACTGACCAGGCCAAGACAGTCCAAAACCGTGTGGTGAACCCAGTGAAATTCCTCCTCAGCTACCGTCCGAGCAAGCTCTGATGAAACTGCCTTGACATGTAGCCCGAAATTTACCGTGGGCTTGGCGCTACCGAGTACCGACGGAGCAGCTTTCGTCTGGATGGATGGATAGATAAACGGATGAGGTCGGTACGCAAAGCGCAGAGGATTATTTATTTTATTTTAGGCCAAGGCCACACCAAGATAAAGTAAAGTAATCGTGGTCCTTTGGTGGTGGATCGCCTTTCTCACATTGCGTTGTTGTCAAAGAGATATTCCAGGCATCTTCTGCTTGGTAGTAGGAGTACAATATTGTTTTCTGCCCGGTGGTGCCCTGTCCGGATTATGAAAAGGAAATTGTTCGCTGGGTCCGGCTTTGGGTCAAGGATAATATGGCTCGTGGACGAGATCGCGATTGATTAGCAAGTTAATTGATTAATTGTTGGCATACGTATATGGACCTGGACATGCAGACGGTAGAGCACGCACAACGCCGAGGAAAATACAACGAAAAGGAGGTTTTATATGTACTTGTATATGCAGGATCGGATTGACGCGGAAAGTCCTTAAATTTAGTTTGTCTGTACTGTGGAGATACGTGGCAGGAGTATGAGGTGCGTCATTTTCGAACCTCCCTGCTCTTTTTAAAGATAACGCCACCCCATCGTCTCGTCCCTACCTCGATCGCTATGTTGATGTTGTCAGCTAATAATTGGGCACTACTGTATTATCTCCAGTCCAACTTAACCATTATCGGAAGATGCATAATCTTCTTGTACATACGGAAAAGAGCTAACACATGTGTGGACATAGGGACATAGCTAATTTTTTAAAAATTACTTATTTTGTTAACTCTCAACAATAATACTTCCTCCAATCTAAATTAGTTGACTCAGATTTGCCTAGATTCGGATGTATCTGAACAAAATCAAGTCAATTAATTTGGTCGGAGGGACTACTCATTTTTGAGAATTGCGAACATAGGATTGCCTCGGTTGGCCGAAACCGACCGGATGAAGTCGGCATCCCCGAAACCAACTAGAGGCAATCGGTTTGGTTAAAGCCGACCGACTTGTCGACCTGGCGACATAGCATGCAAACCAACCAGTCGGTTGGCCAAAACCGATGGGAACCTATCGGTTTCACAATAGCATATAGGGTTGTTACATGCTGACGGATAGGACCGCGTAGGGCAGGGTCTCATAGTGACACCTCTGACCCGCGGGTCGCTTTATAAAGGGATGGTTACTCCGCTACAACCTATGACATGTGGGGCTGGTGGATGGCCAACGACAGTGATTCAAAACTTTGATGCATAGAGAAGAACACTCGATGTAGCACCTTCACAGTTGGGTACTATGGCAACATGAAGTGTTGGATACCAACATATGTGCCTAGATTTCTCGCATGGAGAGTGTGGACGATATGGATAACACAATCATACGAGTCTCCAGACGAACCAAATCTTTCCTCCAGCATCTTTTGTTTAGTCCTCCAAGCGTTGCTATAGGAAATTGTGTAGCTAAATCTGACCCTGACTTCATCTACAATAGCCTTCACTTGCATCACTTTACTCTCCACATTCTCCGCGTATAACAACCGAGCCAGAAGCGATGATGTTAGGTTACAATGATCTTGATGGATATTGAGAAGTAGACATGTGTGCAACACTAAGTCGCTCATCATCCAGTTTGTGTCATACTTGGGGCAATATCCATGCACCCTTTTGGGACAAATCGGCTATCTTGCATTCTATTATTATTATTTTTTGAGATGACACCTTTGTTTTGAGAACCCTTTGCTTAAACTTTGCCCTTGATATGATTGCTTCCTGCAAATATTTCTTGTCGAGATACCTTGCATCCTTGGCAATGTTGTTCTCGTGATACTACCAGGAAAAATCATGGCAGTCATTCATGGTCATTGTTGACGAGAAGACCTGATTCCACGATGCAGGAATCAACACCTCCTCATTCTCTTCTTCATCCGACTCATCGGAAAATCATCAGCAATACAACGATCAACATCTATCTCTTCCTCTTCCATCTAGTTCTACATGTGCCCATCTATCTCGTTCCCATCTGCCTCACCACTAACACCTTCTCCTCCTTCTTCCCGACTTCTCTGCCCTGATTTGTAACCACCTTTTCCAGCATGTGCATGAATACTCTGCCCTGATTCGTAACCACCGCCTCCAGTATTTGGCATAGATACATTCATCCCATGATCATACACACCCTCGCCGTGGCCCGAGATCCTTCACCACAGGAAGCAATAAGGCTTCATGGTGAACTCCCCTGCTTTTGCATCCTTGTAACCATCCCACCCACTTAGAGGTTTGATCTATCGGCCTCAAATAGCAGTAAATGTTTGAACTTGACTTGCTCCACATTGCATGCACACTGACAATGTATGTTTGAGGAAGACGTAAACATCATGCTAACCGGTCTTTCAACTGACTAGTGGTCCATGTTTGAGGGGTCATCATCTCTAACTCCATAAACTGAAACTAGCTCAAATCAGCTCCCATCTGATTTGTTCCGACAATGCTAGGACCATAGTAAATAACTCACTTTACTAAATCGAACATCTCTGCTCACCTAAAAAATCCAGACTCATCAAATGCTAAACAACAGAATATTATATACACCGCCTAAAACAAGACAACCTACACCAATAAAAGTTTCCTACCAGACCAACTAAATAAATAATAAAACAAGACAAATTTAAATAACTAAAAAATCCTACTAATCCACCGGACCAATATTTGCACACCTAACTAACCACAGCCGCCTACCCACAAAAGTGTATAGAGTAAGATGTAATTAGGGAGGGATTAGGGTTTACTCTTGAAAGTGTGAAGCCCTTCCGTCCAGCGGCCTTGAGATAACCGAACCAGTACCACCACCAGCATCACCACGGTAAGCGACTAGGGTATAATGGTTTTTACTCGATACAACTCGAGCCCCGTTCGGTGTCTATTTATTGGAGCACTTTGTGGTGCTTAGCTTGTACAATAAGTTGGTGCTAAACCGTATACAACTCCAATACAAAACTATCTCTAACATCCTCTCCCTTAATCACAACTTACTCAAGTTGAGATTATGTTTAAATTCTACAAAATTCTTTAAGGGAAGCGGCTTTGTGAATCCATCTGCAACTTGATATTTGGAGGAAACAAACCGAACTTTAAACTGTTTCTTTAGAACTCGTTCTCTGACAAAGTAAAAATCTATTTCAATGTGGTTGGCCCTAGCATGGAAAACTGGATTCGCTAATAGATATGTTGCTCCCAAATTATCACACCATAAACATGGTGGTTGGAACACCTTGACTCCAAGTACCTCAAGTAGAGACTGTACCCATATAATTTTAGTAGTAGCATTTGCTAAGGACTTATATTCTGCTTCAATGCTCGATCTTGCGACTGTGGCTTGTTTCTTTGCACTCCAAGAAATAAGATTCGACCCATAGAAAACAACAAAACCTCCTGTAGAATGGCTATCATCAACACAGCCAGCCCAGTCTGCATCTGAGAAGGCACTGATAAGAGTGGAATTAGACCTTGTAAACGTGAGTGCAATATCAATTGTGTCTTTGACATATCTCATAATCCGTTTGGCTGCTATCCAGTGCACCATAGTAGGAGCATGAAGATACTGATAAACTTTGTTAACTGTATAGGAAATATCAGGTCGTGTGAGTGTAAGGTACTGAAGAGCGCCTACCATACTTCTGTATTTAGTGTTATCTTCTGGTCCCAATGCTTCTCCCCCCGTGGCTGATATTTTCTCAGACGAGGACAGAGGGGTGTCAACACCTTTGCAAGAGAGCATGCCAATGCGAGTCAGGATATCCCGAGCATACTTGGTCTGATTCAGAACCAAGCCATCATTATTGAAGTTAACTTCTATGCCAAGAAAGTAGTGAAGAGCACCTAGATCTTTGAGAGAAAACTCACGCTGAAGATCTTTGAGAAGAGCATCAATGGCTGCCTGCGAGGAACTAGCAACAATAATATCATCAACATAAATGAGCATATAAATGGTTGTATGAGCTTTCTGATAAATGAACAAGGATGCGTCAGATTTGGAGGCAACAAATCCATAGCTGATTAACTGAGAGATCAGCCGAGCATACCAGGCTCTTGGCGCCTGTTTCAATCCATACAGAGCCTTGTCCATCTTGCAAACATAGTCTGGTCGAGTTTTATCCTCATACCCTGGAGGTTGTCGCATGTAAACTTCCTCTTCCAGAACACCATGTAAGAACGCATTCTTAACATCCAACTGTCGCAGACTCCATCCCCTGGAGACAGAAACAACAAGAACAAGCTAAACAGTAGCTATCTTGACAACATGACTGAAGGTATCTTCATAGTCAATACCATAACATTGCTTAAAACCTTTGGCAACCAATATATCCTTGTAACGATCAATAGCGCCATCTGACTTCCTTTTGATTTTGTAAATCCAACGACAGTCAATGATATTTTTACCTCGGTGTGGAGGAACTAAGGTCCATGTCTTGTTCTTTTGAAGAGCCCTAGATTCTTCATCCATAACACCTTTCCAACGAGTATCAACAAAAGCATCTTTCAACCTGGTTGGTTCATCAGAAGTAGCAGACAGACACCATCGGACAGTGCCATCTTTATATTCTCTGGGTTTGAGAATACCTCAAGAAGAACGTGTGGTTGGTTTGGAAATGATGACTCACAAGTATAGGGGGTGTATCGCAGTATTTTCGAGGGAAGTGAAGCCCAATTTATTGATTCGACACAAGGGGAGCCAAAAAATATTTATAAGCCTTAACAACTGAGTTGTCAATTCAGCTGCACATGGAAACAATCTTGCTCACAACAGTTTATCAGTAGCAACAGTTTTGTAGTAGCAATAGTAAAGTAATAGCAGTAGTAAAAGTAAAGACAGTAGTAACAATTGCAGTAAACGGTAGGATTAGAGCGTGGTAGGCATAGGGATGGATGGATGGGCGTTGCATGGACAAGACAATTCATATAGCAATCAAAACAGAGGGCATTTGCAGATAAATAAGATAAAGCATCCAAGTACTACATAATCATAGGCATGTGTTCCATATATAGTCATACGTGCTCGCAATGAGAACTTGCACAACATCTTTTGTCCTGCCAGCCCGTTTGCAGCGGGGCCTCAAGGGAACTACTGACAATTAAGGTGTTCCTTTTAATAGAGCACCGAAGCAAAGCATTAACACTCCATGAACACATGTGATCCTCACATCAAAGCCATTCCCTCCAGTTATCCCGATTGCTGTCACTTTGGGGCCTTTGGTTCCAGACAACGACGTGTGTATACAACTTGCAGGTAAGACCATAAACAATACTATCATAACGAATCAATAACATGTTCAGATCTGAAATCATGGCACTCGGGCCCTAGTGACAAGCATTAAGCATAACAAGTTGCAACAAAGTCAAAAAGTACTAATAATAGATACTAGGCACCATGCCCTAACAATCTGATGCTATTACATGAATGATCTCATCCAATCCCTACCATCCCCATAGCCTACAGCGGGGGATTACTCACTCATAGATGGGGGAAACATGGATGGTCGATGGAGAAGCGATGGTGATGATGATGGCGATGATCTCCTCCAATTCCCCATCCCGACAGGGTGCCAGAACAGAGTTTGGTTCCGAATCGCGGAATCTGGTGGTGGCGGCATAGCGGAACTCTTTCTGGAAAACCGTCGAACCCCCCTTGGTTTTTAGGTCAAGAGGCGTCTTATAGGCGAAGAGGAGACCGAGGGTGCACTGGGCGGCAGACCACCCACGGCACGGCCAGCCTAGCCCATGGCGGCGGTGGTGTGTCCAGCCCCCCTCTCTGTCTCGTGATACATCTCCTTGAGTCTTCGGTGAAATAGGATTTTTGGCATATTTTCCGATTTTTCCGATAGTTGATTTTCTGCACAAAAACTAGACACCAAGGTAATTACTGAAACTGGCGTCATTCCATGTTAGTTGTATCCAAATCACACAAGTTTAGAGGAAAAACAATAGCAAAAGTGTTCGGGAAAGTAGATACGTTTTGGACGTATCAACTCCCCCCAAGCTTAGCTTATTGCTTGTCCTCAAGCAATTCAGTTGAAAACTGAGTGCGATAAAAGAAACTTTCACGAACACATTTGCTTCATAAGATGTATATATTCTCAGCATATGATCAGCTACTCAGGCAATTCATAATAAGGAGTATGCAACTAAGTTTACTTAATAGTCAATGCAAGCTATGAAGAGATCCCAACTCAAAAATAATAAGTAGCATGAAACAAAAACATAAGCAACATTGTACTACTCATAAAAAGGTATGATAGAGTGGTATCTCGCTTGCCTTTGATTGTAGAGCAAACATAAATGCCAAGGCACCTCTGAAGTTCAAGTGAAGACTAGAAGTAAAGATATCAAAGATACAAGCATCAAAGTCATAACACAAATAATCAAGTTTTGAGACAAGCATATTACACTAAGAATGACAACTATGCTCTCAAGCAAGTGCTCATAGAATATGTGGAGACTCAACAAAGAAATGAAAAGGTTTTGAATAGTTTGAAAGGCTTCCAAATGCTGAAAGTATGGTACTCATTAGCTTTGAGCTCTCATTGCCCCTATCATAAGTATCTTTAAATGGTTAAGGTTAAAGTGACACAACTAAGAGGATATGCTTGACAAGTTATAAGCTAAAATCTCATGCCCCTTACTTACGAGTACCGAACCTCATGCTACTAAACTTCAGTCACAAGTAAGCTCTTGTCATTGTAAGTACATATGTATCATAGAGAACCGCCAACGGGGTACCCCTTGCACATGATACAGGAGCTATCACATAATCAAAATGACAACGATCTTTTTATTTGCTATTTGCATAGGTTTTTATTGAGGATGCTTCATAGAGTGCTCATTATGGTTATGATGCAAGTTTCCACCATGATTAGGCATGGCTTAGGCTAGCGGCCCAGGCATTTATCTAACACACATATAAAGTCCATGATCTTACAAGTTCCCCTTTTATTTCACACCGTCGGGATCCATAAGCAAAAGAATCATGATATCAACAAGGTGCAGAGTACCAGTGCAATGTTGAAAGCGTTCCCCATGATACATGGTTCTGCTAACTTCAACTTATAAAGCGCAAGCATATACGCAACAAAGATGGATGCAATGGTTCAAGATTATTAAGTGCAAGAAGGCAAAGTGTGCCATCAAGTTCGTGAGAGCTTTACTAACTAACTTTCTCATAACAAGCAAACATTTTATTCGGAAGAAAACAAGGCATACTAAATATGCACGGAACATCGAATAATGCTAATAGGTAGGTATGGTGGACACTTTTGGCAATATTGGTTTTAGGGAGTTGGAAACACGAGTAAAGCATACTCAGTGCAAGTGAAGGCTAGCAATAGTAAGGGAGCGACAAACGAGAGAGCAGTAATTGTCATAATCATGCTTGCAACAAAACAGGACTAATCATGGCATGAAAGTGATTCAAGACCCCTGAGGCAAAATAGTTCATTGAAGCTTAATTGATTATTGATTCAGTCATATGCATGCATGAGCATGTGCCAAGTCAATTCAAGTGAAACACTCAGAGGAGGGTACCACAGTATCATACCAAGTCATGAATAGAGCAATGCAAGCGAACATTCATATGACATGCTACAAATCATTAGCGAGCTGGAGCTAATCAAAAGAAAGCAAGCACTACTAAGCATCCATAAATAACAAACACCCTACACGAACAGACTAAGCATGCCCACAATGATGAGTATATGTACAAAAATGAAAACAAATAGAGTTTGTTACCAGCCTCTTACCACACCTCAAGTTGTCATTAATCCTCATTATTTCCCTTCACTTGTGTGGCTTGAATAATAACATGAAACCGAATTCCACTGAGGACTGTTGAACCCTGCAACAAACTCACAAAACCAAAGAAGGGCAAACAATATTTTTGGTGTTTTCGATTTTTTAAAAAACAAGAACCAAAAAGGAAGAACAAGCAAAGCAAAATCTTTTTGGGTTTTTCGAATAGTTCAAACAAAGCAAAAAGGGAAAAACAAACAAAGGAAAAAAGAAGAAGAAGCAAACAAAGAGAAACATCAGAAATATTTTTGGTCTTTTTGTGTTTTGGAAAGCAAAAACAAAGAGAGAACGAAAACTAAAAATAGAACGAAGCATGAATATACAAAGTGTCGACGAAACATGATATGGAAATGAGTGTGATGTCGGTGTACCTCCCCCCAAGCTTAGGCTTTTGGCCTAAGTGGGTATAAATCCCAAGCTGGCCAAGATGGAGCGCCTCCGTATTACAGTGAGGAGGTACCCTCGTCCTGGTGCGAGCTCGAGGACGCCCCACCATAGTGCGCAGAGTAATCGTAGGAGGGCACATCCTCCTGGTGCTGCCTGTGGAAACCAAGCAAGCCGAGATGCTCGTCCACCTCCTCCTTGGAGCGCGACCACGGCCTCCTGTGAACACTGAACAAAGTAGATTGCGTCAAAGGAATCTCCCTTTCATCCCCGTCAGTAAACAACATGCTGTATACTAAACTGTCCATATCGTAGTCGGTGAAGTGATGTGTTTTCATGGCAGCAAGGTCAAGCCTTTATGGTGCCAATATAGTATCATTTGGATCCACCGAAAGCTCTAGTGCATTGACCATACGTGAAGCGATGATGCCCCCATAAATAGGTCCCCTAGCAGCTAGGCGGCGAGCAATGAGAGAGCCAAGATTATACCGAGTATCATTATTAAGCGCAACAGCGAGGAAGGCTAAATGATAATTGGAGATATTACTCGTATTCTCCCTACCAAGAATGCTAGTAGCAATATAATAGGCAAAGTATCTAAGAGCTGGGAGTTGGATGTTTCTTATCTTCCCGCGCTGGGCTACGCGGTCATCGTCATTAGTCACACCTCGATAGAGTTCCAGCAAATCAGCGGTTCGCCCTTGAATCTTCTTCACGGTCCCTGTCATGCCTATACCTATAATGCTGCAAAATCTTTCCAATGGCATGGTAAACGGCAAATTATAAATTCTGAAAGAAATAGTTGACTGATAGGGGGTGTTAGTGAAAACAAAACTCTCAATGAAAGTTTTGGTGAGCATGGCATATTCCTCACTCTCATATTCCATGTATGAGGTCAAACCAACCCTCTGAACCAATAGTAAGAAATCATCGAGGATCCCTGCAACTTGCAAGAAGGTATAACAAGGAAAAGTAGATGGGTGAGCATCCCCCTCATCTCCTTCATTGCCAAAGTGTGGTGCAATGAGATCTTCATTGTATGAAGGTCTAAACTGAGAGGCTGATCTTGAAGGCCTTGACCTCCTAGGTGTGTCCCTCTCAAATATTTCTCCAAAGGTTTGGTTGTTCATCTTTGATATTCTGAAATTTAAACATCTATTACACAAGTGATTGCAAAGTGAATATATAATGAAGAGCACTACTCATGGGGACTTGTAAGAGGCCTAAACATGCATCAAAACAATATCTCTAAGCATTGAACAAGCTTACAAGCTCGCATAACCTGTCACCTACAACAGCAAAATACTCAAGATATAAACCACTAAACACAAATATACTTGGACAAGCGGAGGAGTCACATACCGGAGAACAAATGCTCCTAATTTCAGCAGCAAAGATGGGCTGAGCAAGGAGATCAAAAAATCGAAGGCAAGAACAGCAAGAACACGATTTCGAGCAATGAACTGGTGTTTTCTCTGGAGAGAGAGAAGTGGCAAGTGAGAGAGTGAGTGGAGGGCCAGGGGTGGCCCACACCATGGCCAGGTGCGCCCCTGGGCTGGCCGCACCACCAAGTGGTGTGTCTGCCTGGTGGGCCCCCTGGTACCTTCCAGGCACTTCTCTGCCCCTTTTTTCACGTAAAAATTTCATATGAATTTTCTGAAATTTTTCGAGACACTTTATTTTTGAGCAATTTTCAGGTATAAATGAATGATTTTCTGACAAAAAAGTTTTTGGAATGTTGCAATGACAAAACAAGGCTAAAACTTCAGAAGTTCTAAGACACTCTAAAAAGCAAGCAACTAACAACAGAAAAGTAAACTAAACTTAAGAAAAAACTAAAAATGGATAAGATGAAAGTAAGCGAAGATAATCATGGTGGAAACATTGTTTTGTTCATTAAAATCCCTTTGTTAACAAGGTTGATCAGGTCTTGTTATCAAAACAATTTTATATGAAACAAAACTTTGTATTCCACTAATGATTATGTTACCTCAACTTTGATAGCAATGGTCCCAATCATAATAGTTTCATATTTTTCTCTTCGTATGGGACAATATATTTCTCCAACTTGAATGCCCTCAACATGTTCAATTGAATTCAAACCATAAGTCCTATCAATCTTCTTGGGGAAATAGACAGTATGCTCCTTGTCATTAACATTAAAAGTCACCTTTCCTTGATTACAATTAATAATAGCTCCTGCAGTATTAAGAAAAGGTCTCCCAAGAATAATAGACATATTATCATCTCCAGGCATTTCAAGCACAACAAAATCAGTTAATATCAAGCAATTATGAGCCACTTGAACAGGTACATCCTCACATATACCAACAGGAATAGTAGTAGATTTATCAGCCATTTGCAAAGATATATCAGTTGGTATTAGTTTTTCTAGTTGAAGTCTCTTATAGAGAGAAAAGGGCATAACACTAACTCCTGCTCCCAAATCACACAAAGTAGTTCTAACATGACTATTTTTAATAGAACACGGGATAGTTGGAATCCCTGGGTCTCCAAGTTTCTTTGGAACCTTACCATTAAAGGAATAATTAGCAAGCAAAGTAGAAATTTCTTCATTAGGGATCTTCCTTTTATTCAAGACAATATCCTTCATATAATTTGAATAAGGAGGCAATTTAATAACACCAGTCAAAGGAATTTGCAAGAATAAAGGTTTCATCCACTCACAAAACTTATTATAGTGTTCATCTTCCTTTGACTTGTGTTTCTTATCAGGGAAATGCATAGGTTTTTGGACCCAATGCTCTCTTTCACTACCATGTTTCTTAGCAACAAAATCTTCTTTAGTGTATTTAGTATTCTTAGTATGCCTTTCAGGTTCTTCTTCAACTTTTTCTTTATCAGGAACATCATTTTCTTCATTACCACTTTCAGTTTCAGCATCAGAGACAAATATACTATTAGGATCTTTAGTAGGTTCAGAGGGTTCTACAATAGTTTTATGTTTCTTTTTTTCTTTTACTATGAGTAGTACCACTATTTTCAGCTTATTGAGAATCCTGCTCAATTCTTTTGGGATGCCCCTCAGGATATAGAGGATCCTGGGTAGCAACACCACTTCTAGTTCTAATTTCATAAGCATGTTTTTCTTTGGCAGCATTAACTAGCAAGTCTTTTTGCACTTTAATAAGTGGATCTATTTGAGTTTGAACCATTTGAAAATGTTTAACAAGCATTTTAACATCATTAGAGGTTCTTTCCACAATATCTTTTAACTCAAAAATAGCTCTAGAGTTTTCCATTAAATGATTTTGCACCATTTTATTAAAATTATCTTGCTTAACAATAAAAACATCAAATTCTTCTAAGCATTGATCAGAAGGTTTAGAGTAAGGAATATCACCTTCATCAAAATGTTGGAGAGAGTGTACCTCAATAGTGGATGAGTGGGGGATTGGCTTACATAGTTCTTCTATAGGAGGTAAATTCTTGACATCTACAGCTTTAATTCCCTTCTCCTTAAGACATTTCTTAGCTTCCTTCATCACTTCATCATTTAGTTCAATAACTCCCCTCTTCTTTGATGTTGGAATAAGCACATGAATAGTTGGTTCGGGTATAGTTGTCTCAGGTATAGCTAGTTCAGGAGGAGTCCAGTCTTCATAATTCTTGCTTATTTTAGCCATTAATTCCCCAGCTTCCTTGGGAGTCCTATTCCTGAAAACACAATCAGCACAACTATCCAGGTATGTCCTATATTCTTCAGTTAGTCCATTATAAAATATATTAAGAAGCTCATTCTTAGGTAATGGACATCCAGCATGTGCATGAATCAAAGCACAAAACCTTGCCCATGATTCAGGCAATATCTCTTTTTCTCCCTGTTTAAAATCAAAAAGTTCCTGGAAAATAGCATGTCTAGCACTAGGAGGAAAATATTTCTGCAGGAAAGTACTAATCAAGCAATCAGGACTATCAATAGACCCAGGAGGTAAATTATTAAACCAAGTTTTAGCTTCTCCTTTCAGTGAAAAAGGGAAAATTTTAGCAACAAAGTAGGTGCGCATCTTAATATCATCAGAAAATAAGCCGCTCATGGTAGAAAGCTCAGTCATATGTGCTACCACACTTTCATTCTTAGACCCACAAAAAGGTTCTTTCTCAACAATAGCTATGTAGGATAGATCAAGAGAGAAATCATAATCCTTATCTTTAATGTTTATGGGAGATGCAGAAAACTTAGCATTAGTAGACAATTTGGGTTTTATAGTACGCCTCTCAAGGAGACTCTTAATAGCACTCCTATCATGGGTGTTTTGACATTCTTTAATAAATTCATCGGTCATCTCAATATAACCGTCTTCAATATCATAGCTCTCTCTAGACTCAGGTGAACTAACAGGTGTAGTAGTGTCTTCATTAGAAGTTTCAGTATTTCCAGCTATAGTTCTAGCAATCATAGCATCTAGGAAAGGACCTAATGAACCACTCTTATCAACCACAGTAGAAGCAGCATCATCAGTATCAGATTCAGCAATAGTAGCAGTGTGTGTAGCATGTGTATGTGATGGTGTAAGGAGCTTACTCATAACAGACGGTGAATGAAGAGCAACAGAGGTGTTCAGAACTGTACCTCTTCTTGTAGTGGATGGTAAAATAGGAACCTTGCCATCATGAGACTTACCCATAATGGATGGGTGGCAGGGAACAATAATGATTCCAAGTGGACTTGATAAATAAAGCTATGCTCCCCGGCAATGGCGCCAAAAAATAGTCTTGATGACCCACAAGTATAGGGGGTGTATCGTAGTATTTTCAAGGGAAGTGAAACCCAATTTATTGATTCGACACAAGGGGAGCCAAAGAATATTTATAAGCCTTAACAACTGAGTTGTCAATTCAGCTGCACCTAGAAACAATCTTGCTCACAGTAGTTTATCAGTAGCAACAATTTTGTAGTAGGAATAGTAAAGTAATAGCAGTAGTAAAAGTAAAGACAGTAGTAACAATTGCAGTAAATAGTAGGATTAGAGCGTAGTAGGCATAGGGATGGATGGACGGGCATTGCATGGACAAGACAATTCATATAGCAATCAAAACATAGGGCATTTGCAGATAAATAAGATAAAGCATCCAAGTACTAGATAATCATAGGCATGTGTTCCATATATAGGCATACGTGCTCGCAATGAGAACTTGCGCAACATCTTTTGTCCTGCTAGCCCGTTTGCAGCGGGGCCTCAAGGGAACTACTGGCAATTAAGGTGCTCCTTTTAATAGAGCACCGGAGCAAAGCATTAACACTCCATGAACACATGTGATCCTCACATCAAAGCCATTCCCTCCGGTTATCCCGATTGCTGTCACTTCGGGGCCTTTGGTTCCGGACAACAACATGTGTATACAACTTGCAGGTAAGACTATAAAAAAATACTATCATAATGAATCAATAACATGTTCAGATCTGAAATCATGGCACTCGGGCCCTAGTGACAAGCATTAAGCATAACAAGTTGCAGCAAAGTCAAAAAGCACTAATAATAGATACTAGGCACCATGCCCTAACAATCTGATGCCATTACATGAAAGATCTCATCCAATCCTTACCATCCCCATAGCCTACAACGGGGGATTACTCACTCATAGATGGGGGAAACATGGATGGTCGATGGAGAAGCGATGGTGATGATCTCCTCCAATTCCCCGTCCCGGCAGGGTGCCAGAACGGAGTTTCTGGTTCCAAATCGCAGAATCTGGTGGTGGCGGCGTAGCGGAACTCTTTCTAGAAAAACGCTGAACCCCCCTTGGTTTTTAGGTCAAGAGGCAACTTATAGGCGAAGAGGGAGACCGAGGGGGTGCCTGGGCGGCCAGACCATCCCCTGGCGCGGCCAGGCCTAGCTCGCGCGGCCAGGTGGTGTGGCCAGGCCACAGCCCCTCTTCGTCTCGTATTCTGGCTCCTTGAGTCTTCTGGTGAAGGATTTTTGGCATATTTTCTGGGATTTTTCCTGATAGTTGATTTTCTGCACAAAAACTAGACACCAAGGTAATTCTACTGAAAACAGCGTCTGTCCGTGTTAGTTGTATCCAAATCACACAAGTATAGAGGAAAAAGAATAGCAAAAGTGTTCGGGAAAGTAGATACGTTTTGGACGTATCAAGAAACCGGGGGCACATGTTGATGCACAGGAGACTCAGGCGCAGGAGATCCGGAGGAGCTGTCATTGTCATCCAATGATTGGGTGGCAGCCGAGGAGGAGTCGCTCGGTGCACGGGATCCAGTGGCCTCTGGTGTGGCGTGTTGCACGGTAGCAGGAGTAGCCGCAGAGCCGGAGGACACAGAAGATCTAGTGAGGACCGAGGACTGTTGTGGCCCGGTCAGAGAGCGCGTGGGCGCTGTAGGCGGGGACCACGGCATTGTGTCGCGTGGCGAGTGGCGCAGAGGCGAGGGAGACTGCGAGGCGCCGCGTCCAGGAGAGAACGCGCCAACCAGCGCCTGGGCCAAGGAAATCTGCACGGATCCCGATGCTAATTCAACCAGAGAATCAGCCTCGTGGTCTGAATCTTCGTCTTCTTCTTCTGTTATTTCATGTGACGAATTTTGGCTATTTTGAGCACTGTTTTGACCAGAATTTCCAGGAGTTTCGATAGGTACCTGCACAACACAACTAGGACTTGCACAAGGATCAGTAGTAGGAGCATTAGCCAAAGAAGAATCATTAAATTGTTCATCCCCATTTTCATTATTTCGAAGAGAATCGTCAAGGGGCAAGATTTCTTGCTGCAGCAAGGCACCAGCATTTGGGTGGAGTGTTTTGAAGGGGAACACGGCCTCATCAAAGACCATATCGCGTGAGATGTATACCCTACATGTGGAGACATCGAGGCACTTAACCCCCTTATGACGGGGACTATACCCTAAGAAGATGCATTGTTTAAAGCAGAAAGCAAGTTTACGCTTGTTGTACGGGTGAAGGTTCGGCCAGCACGCACAACCAAACACACGAAGAGAGGAGTAATTGGGTTGGGTGCCTAGGAGGTGATGGGTAGGGTTGTCATTGTTGATTACCTTTCTAGAAGAATATTTATGTGATAGGTGGCGGTTAGGAATGCCTCATCCCAGAACTTGAGAGGCATATGAGCATGAGCAAGAAGAGCAAGGCCAACCTCAACAATGTGATGATGCTTTCTTTCGGCTGCACCATTTTGTTGGTGAGCATGAGGGCACGAAACAAGATGGGAAATCCCCTGTTTTTGAAACAGGGAGTTAAATAATTTGACATATTCACCACCACCATCAGACTGAACAATAAGGATTTTGGTATTGAATTTTTGTTCAACAAGGGATTAAAAATTAAGAAAGGCAGCAAGAGCATCAGATTTTTTCTTAAGCAAATATATCCTGGAAAATTTACTATAATCATCAATGAAGCTTACATAATAATCATGGCTACCAACAGAAGTGGGAGTCAGGCCCCAAACATGAGAAAACACTAATTGAAGGGGAGTTATAGACACACTAGTGGAGATGGGATAGGGTAACTGATGACTCTTTGCTTGTTAAGAGGAATCACAAATAGACTCGACACTATCATCCTTGACTAAAGGAAGTTTATTCTTGCTAATAATTTGACTAACAATCTTAGGAGACGGGTGACCAAGACGACTATGCCACCGGGCTTGGGAAGGCGTCGTGGCAAGGAAGGCATGCTTTGACTGAAGTGATGACACCAAAGAAGAAATAAGAGGGCATAGGCCACCGACACACTGTCCTCTATGCAAAATTCTCCGTGTCACCTGATCCTTAATCAAAAAAATAGAAGGGATGAAATTCGATAAAGACACTATTGTCAAGGGTGAAGCGATGAATGGAGAGCAAATTTTTGGAAGCAGTAGGAACATGAAAGATATTATGAAGATTGAAACAACGAATAGGGGTACGAACAATAGAATGACCAACATGGGTAATCTCCATACCTTGACCGTTGGCGGTTGATGACCCACAAGTATAGGGAGTATATCGCAGTATTTTCGAGGGAAGTGAAACCCAATTTATTGATTCGTCACAAGGGGAGACAAAGAATATTTATAAGCCTTAACAACTGAGTTGTCAATTCAGCTGCACCTGGAAACAATCTTGCTCACAGCAGTTTATCAGTAGCAACAGTTTTGTAGTAGGAATAGTAAAGTAACAGCATTAGTAAAGTAAAGACAACAGTAACAATAGCAGCAAACAGTGGGATTCAAGTGCGGTAGGCATAGGGATGGATGGACGGGCGTTGCATGGACAAGACAATTCACATAGCAATCAGAACATAGGGCAATTGCAGATAAATAAGATAAAGCATCCAAGTACTAGATAATCCTAGGCATGTGTTCCATATATAGTCATACGTGCTTGCAATGAGAACTTGCACAACATCTTTTGTCCTGCCAACCCGTTTGCAGTGGGGCCTCAAGGGAACTACTGGCAATTAAGGTGCTCCTTTTAATAGAGCACCGGAGCAAAGAATTAACACTCCATGAATACATGTGATCCTCACATCAAAGCCATTCCCTCCGGTTATCCCGATTTCTGTCACTTCGGGGCCATTGGTTCCGGACAACAATGTGTGTATACAACTTGTAGATAAGACTAAAAACGATATTATCATAATGAATCAATAACATGTTCAGATCTGAAATCATGGCACTCGGGCCCTAGTGACAAGCATTAAGCACAACAAGTCGCAACAAAGTCATAAAGCACTAATAAAAGATAGGCACCATGCCCTAACAATCTGATGCCATTACATGAACGATCTCATCCAATCCCTACCATCCCCATAGCCTACAGCGGGGGATTACTCACTCATAGATGGGGGAAACATGGATGGTCGATGGAGAAGCGATGGTGATGATGATGGCGATGATCTCCTCCAATTACCCGTCCCGGCAGGGTGCCAGAACAGAGTTTCTGGTGCTGTTTCGTGGAATCTGGTGGTGGCGGTGGAGCGGAACTCCTTCTAGAAAAACGTCGAATCCCCTGAGAAGGCTTCTTATAAGCGAAGAGGAAGACCGAGGGGTTGCCTAGGGGCCCACACCATGCCCTGGCGCGGCCTGGGGGGACCCGCACGTCGGGGGGTGGGGGGGTGGGGGGTGTGGCCAGCCTCTGGCCCTCCTCCGTCTCGTATTCTGGCTCCGTGAGTCTTCCGGAAAAATAGGCACTTTGGCTTTTGTCCCATCCAATTCCGAGAATATTCATTTTCTGACTTTCCTAGAACCAAAAACAGCAGAAAACAGGGAGCTGGCACTGTGGCTCTTGTTAATAGGTTAGTCCAAGAAATCATATGAAAAGTACTCCAAAGTGTGGACAGAACACAAGAAAGTGGATAAAACCAAGCATGGAACATCAAAAATTATAGATACATTTGCAATATATCAGCGGTGTTGACCCTATCGTTGCTGCGGTGATTTTCATGCATAGTGAGGTTGTTCAGCTCTCCGTGACGTGGTGAGTGGCACCGGTGTCAGGATACCAATTGGTATCAACACCGTAGTAAGCGGCATTGGCTTCTTTATCATTGAAGTGATCATCACTATGTTCTTGGAACCGGTACTAGCAGTCACGAGCTGGATGTCCTTCCCGGTTGCAGATCTGACAGGTGACGTCGACCCACGGCATCGTGCACTTGCGTCCGCGTCCCCGTCCACGCCCTCTCCTAGAGGTGCTCGGCCACCCCCACGTCCATGCTGGGGTGTGGCGCCCCGCCAAAACCACTACTAGAAAATCGCGTTGTTTTTGTGCATTGCATCATCATGACCGCATGCTCATGTCATCATGCCACCTTGCATTTGAACATCGTCATGTCATCTTGCATGTGTTTGTACAAAACTATTTTCGCAAAGTCTGTTTTGCTTTCTAAACGCCCCGTCTCTATTCAAATTAAAACCCGGGTCTGTCCGGAATAATTTGTTTGTCTACCAACGGTTTTCAAAAGCCCCGTTTTAAATATTAAAACATTTATTTTATTTTTGAGAGGCAGCCCGCCAGGCCTGAAAGCCCGGCCGGTCACCTCCAAGCCCTAAACTAAAACCTAGTCTAATCCTAACCAAACCCTAACCCACACACCCCCTCCGCCGCCCTCTCCTCTGGTCCTCATCTGGCCCGCCCCATGCCGCCGGCCGAGCCCCTGCCTCGACCTCACGGACGCGGCCCCCTCCCAGCACTGCATCAACCTCGGCTCCGTCAGCGATGCCCTGTTCACAGTTGTGCATATACTAGTACTGCCATGGGGTGTTGGGTGTACTAGTGCTTCCAGAGTGGAGTATGAGTGAGCTTGTGTGACCGTGAGATGACAAGGCACGAACCCGGATTATTGTGTGCTGTCTGCATTTAACCAAAGGACATCGGGTGACAAGATCTTCTTCTCGGAAACCGCCACACCTCAAGATCTCCGCCACGAAAACCCCAAGGCCTTCGATGTAGAAGCGACAAGGTCTCCTTCACGGTTTCGATGCCCCGAGCTCTCCCTCACGAACGCCATGACCTCCCGATGGACCCGAGTGTCCAAGGCGGCTAGTTGTACAAGGACCACGCCAAGATCGACAGTGATGAACCATCTGCGCCAAATCCGAGACCCCGAGCGTGCCGACGACAAGATCTCCTTCACAAGTCCGATGATCGAGACCCCGAAGCCCGATCCCGGTGATCCGAAGACCGCCAAGATCGCCACGGAACGGCAAGCTCTCCATCCCGGTTACGCCAAGTCCTTCGCGGAACGCCAAGATCTACTCCATTATCCAAGAACGATCCCGCCGAGACCGAACCCCAGATCCGGACCCTGAGACCGAACCCCCCAAACCCCGGAACCAAGATCTGCCGAACCCAGATGTGTGACCCTAAGCCTCTATTTTTATAATATGACATTATCAACTGTCGCATATTAAATTGTTTATGCATGCATACTTGTCTGTGGTTTGGGGCCATTATGCCGATTCACCTCATAATTAATATGGAGCCTATATGCGGAATATTGTTGTCTTATTCCGTACTCCATTTAAATTGGTGTAGCGAATCGATGCCATGTTTCACCCTGTTAATACAACATTTAAATTGCGGGGTAGTTAAATAACTCGAACCATTTAATTAATTGTCGGGACCCCGGTTCCGCTTAATACTGCCTAATTGCACCGCATCTGTGCCATGCCATGCATCATATCATAAACATGTCGGATCTTCTGCCGTAGTATTAAATATTGCATCCGGTGTTTCTTCTAGTGTTTGCTTCTTCGCGGATTAGGCCGAGGAGTGGATACGAGTATCGACAAGTTCTCTGGATATGATCCGTCGGCAATGTTTTCCCAGGCGAGCAACTCTCCCCCTTCTACCTATTTTGCATTTTATAGTCTTTATTTCCTCCTGTTGATCGATTTCTATCCGTGTCGCGATGCTCTAGTGTTCCGTACCAGATATATTCCGTGCAGCCTTTATATTGCCTTGGACACATCCTATTGCCTGTTGTTTGATAGATAGTCGGACTTGCGAGTCGTAGTTGCTTGCTCAGGTGCTGCGTTGCTTCGTTCTTGTTCCATCGTTATTGGAAGGTTGACACATGCTTAATGATGGAGATGCTTAATGGTGGAGTTGATCTTGGCTTACATTATAACTTGTTAATTAAAATGCTGGAAATAGATATAATGCAGAGGCACCGGTGGGTAATAGTCAATATTTGGTTTTTAACCGCCCACTTGTGTCCACCTCGGACCCGAGTTCTTGACACCTGTTCCGAGATCGAGCGTACTAACCACATGTGCGGTGTGTGGTGTTGGAGATATGCCCAAGAGGCAATAATAAAGTGGTTATTATCATATCTTCATACTTATGATAAATGTTTACATACCATGCTATAATTGTATTAACCGGAAACATTAATACTTGTGTGATTTGTAAACATAAAAGAGTCCCTAGTAAAGCCTCTTGTTAAACTAGCTTGTTGGTTAATATATGATCATGGTTTCCTGATCATGAACATAGAGATGTTATTAACAACAGGGTCATATCATTAGGAGAATGATGTGATGGACATACTCCTATAGATAAGCGTAGCATAAAGATCAAGTCATTTCAATAGTTCAATTGCTATATGCTTTCTGATACATAGTAACCTAATTCCTTCGACCATGAGATCATGCATATCACCTTTACCGGATGGATGCTTTGATGTCATCAAACACCACACCGTAACAGGGTGGCTATAAAGGTGGCATTGAGTGTTCGGAAAGTATTGGTTGAAACACATGGATCAAGAGTGGGATTTGTCCATCCACATGACGGATAGATATTCTTTGGGCCCTCTCGGTGAAATGTCATCCAATTAGCTTGCAAGCATGTGACTTGGTCACAAGGGATCACATATCAGGAGCGAGAAAAGAGTACTTATCGATGTGAGGTTGAACTAGGTATGCGAGAGATACCGATGATCATAACCTCGGATAAGTAACATATCGTGAGACAAAGGGAAATTGGTATCGTATGTAAGTGGTTCATTCGATCGCAAAGTAATCGTAGAAATATGTAGAACCATATGAATTTCCAGATTCCTCTATTGGTTATTGTTCGGAGAAAGTGTCTCGATCATGTCGCATAATTCACGAACCGTGGAGACACATAAGGATTGACGTTGTTTGAGTAGTTATGGTATTATGAAAGAGACCGAATGTTGTTGGTCTCGGATGGGATCCGGGATATCACGAGGTGATCCGGAATGGTCGGAGAATAAGATTCATATAAGGAAAGTCCGTTTGAAGTAGCGGAATGATTAGGTGTTTTCATCGGGAACATTCTAGAAGGTCCGGAATGTCGGCACTCCGGAGGAAGGGTACATGAATGTGTCATTACATATTGGAATGATTGCATCATGTACTAAGTGTTCTCGCTGTCCAAAATAAAGGGTTTATTTAAATCCTAAATTGAAAAGTCAAGCGGCTAGTTTGAAAGTCAAGCAACAAGTTTTGGAAAGTGGAAAGAGGAGGAGAAGTGGAAACCGAGTTGGGGAGGATTCCCTCCTCCCAAGCAGCGCCCACCTCAAGGCCGAGTTGGGGAGGGACTCACTCCTCCCTTGGCGGCCAGCCCTCCCACCTATATAAGGAGGGGCTCCCTCCTAGAACACACAAGTTCCTATCCTCTAAACTAAACCCTAGACCTAAACCCGGTTTAGAGCTATTTGATTTAGAGCCTTCTAATTGGTTTAGAGCCTTCTAATTGGTGTGTCTAATTACTAGACCACTAATAGCCTCTCTCATAAGCTCCGCCATACTCGCGGCTTAAGCGAAGCCTGCAGGATTTCCCTCTACTTGGTACCACGCCGTTGTCTTTGCGGAATCGCGAGGAGAGTGCTACAACCTCCATGCCTCTTTGGAACAAGGAGAGGAAGGTCTTCGTCAGTACGAGCGTGTGACCGATTGCAGGGGCGCTGGAAGGATCGTCTACGCGATCTTGAGATCGGAAAGAGTACGACTACATCACCCACGAGAATCTGCTCTCGTTAACCGCTTTGGAATCTTCAAGGGTGAGTTATTCCCTCGACTCGTTGCTGCAATCTAGTAGATAGATCTTGGCTTGTTTGTTTGTATGCGATAGAAAATTTTTGTTTTCCATGCTACGAACCCCTTCAGTGGTATCAGAGCCGTGTCTATATGTAGATCTGTTGCACGAGTAGAACACAATGATCATTGTGGGCGTTGATGCTTTTATTGTAGATTGCTTTTTGTGTACTTTGCATCTTGCGGTATGTTGGGATGAAGCGGCCCGGGCTAACCTTACATGACATCGTTCATGAGAATTGCTCCACGCTTGACATGCAACTTGTATTGCATAAGTGGCTCTGCGGGTGCCTGTTTCTCCCAGCATAGTTAAGATCCAATTTACAACGGGTAATCAACAATGCTAGTATCAATGTTGTGGTTCTTGTTCGTAAGTTAGAACGACACTTATTGAAAGCCCCAAACCACGTAAAATATGCAAAGAAAGTAGAGGCGTCTAACTTTGTTTTGGGGTGTCTGATGATGTGATATGGCCATGATTGTGATTATATTTGATGTATGCAATGTTCCTTATTGTAAGTTGGCAACGGCGGGAATATATATGGTTGTCTTTAATTTCTGTTAAGACCTCGTGTCTATTCAAAATAGTTGTAATAGTTGAAGCTGGTGGACAACCATGAAGAAGCGTCATTGACCTTGATGCTATGCGTGATGATGGAGATCATGTTAGGTGCTTAAAGATGGAGATCGGAAGCACAAAGAAGAAAGGCCATATCATATCACATATTATGAATTGCATGTGATGTTAATCCTTTATGCATCTTGTATTGCTTAGTAGACGGTAGCATTATAAGATGATCCCTCATGCACATAAATTTCAAGTTCTAAAGTGTTCACCCTTAGTATGCACCGTTGCCAAAGCTTGCGCTTGAAGCACCACGTGATGATCGGGTGTCTTTGATTCAGCGGTGAATACAACGTAAGCAAGCCAGATTTGCTTATCACGGTAGCTAAGGTTTGATCTTGACGAGCCTAGCATGTCTGGACATGGTCTCAGGAACACGGATCGCCGAAAGGTAAAGCATGAATCATATAGCAGATATGATGAACATGTCGATTGTTCGCCATTGAAGCTATATCAACTCTCGTGATGATCGGTTTTGATATGGTGGATTTGGTTCATGTGATCACTAAAACAATGTGAGGGATATTGTTTTGAGTGGGAGTTCACCTAGATTAATTTAATTATTAATTAGAACTCAACTTATCATAAACTAAATCAAAGTGAATTTGC
Source organism: Avena insularis (assembly GCA_023614405.1). Taxonomy (NCBI): domain Eukaryota; kingdom Viridiplantae; phylum Streptophyta; class Magnoliopsida; order Poales; family Poaceae; genus Avena; species Avena insularis. The sequence continues at coordinate 23,201,560 of CM042692.1, forward strand.
ATAGTTGTTGTAGTCATTGGCATCCGTTTACCACCTTGCGCTTAGTTATAATTGAGATGATAGAACTATAGAATTCTGGTTAGTTACTTTACGAACTGGTATCGTATTGTTTTGAAGTGTTAATCTAAAGTTTAAAGTCCTATTGCAAACTTTCAGTAAGTTCCGGTTACTCCATGAAGTTTAATAATTGGTATTAAAACAAGAGTGACAATTCCAAAGTGTTAGTATATGAGTATCATGTTTGTCCCCATGATTCTTGATATTCAAAAGATTATCTTAATATCAAGGTTATCTAGGATCTGAAAGAGTTGTTTCAGAAACCATGATGTGTGGAAGATATTGTGATATCTGAAACGAAGTTTTGGTTACAACATGATAGAGTATAATATGGCAAAGTCATGTTCTCATGTTTGATGAGAATTTGCAAAAGGTTGGAGACACTAGTTGTCCTAATCTTCCAAGAGGTTTTGGAGAGCAACATTATACTCGTGATTCACCGTTATAAGCTAAAAGTAGCTTGGTCATGGACGAATCCATGATGAAGGTGAATATTTGATGTAGGTAAAATGTTTACTACGCCAAGAGATTACTAAAGAAAGGAATTTGAAAGAACACCAAACATTTGATGATGGTGATCTACTTCAAAGTGCAAGTCCAAAGACATTGGTATTTAACTATACACGCTTTGGACTATGTGTCATAAGTATGACTCCACTATTGATGTTGATAGATTCTTTCAAGCGAGAAAAGAAATCTTGAAAGAGAATCTCATAAGTATATGGCAGAAAAGAAAAAGACTAGAATTGTTCAGTTTAAGTATATAGATGATATATGTGTTATGGCTATATTCTTTGCTTATTAAAACAATGTGGTTCTTAGGAATTTGATACTGAATTTGTTGGTGTGAATCGTCATACGAAACAACACAATTCATGAACTACAATGGCCTAAGTAACTAGCAAAAGAATATGTGATGATGTTCATCGAGAACAAATAAAGGGTTATTGTGTTGCTCGTTAAAACATCAAAGCTTGCCTTCAAGATTTGTTTTATCAGGTATTATGAAAACAAAAGGGTTGTTCAAATAATTGCCGTAATCCATAAAAGATGGATGATTCACAAATCTCGTTGGAGAAATCACATCCATAAAACTAGTGCTAAAATTGTCGAAAGACAAATTGATTGAAAGATCACTTAGGAAGTGACATCGCCGTTTAAATTATATTGGAAAGAAAACATGAAGAAACTCCATGTGGATGGAATTTTGGAGTCTTTTGATTTTTGATCAAATGACGTTTGTGAAACTTTCCTAGAGATAATTAAAACTTCGTTCATAGGCCAAAAGGGAACGAATGACTAGCTTATTTGAACTTGTACATATTGTTGTACAAAGTCCATTATGTGTAGTCAAGAGCGATGAATTTCAACTTCATATGCTTTCTCCGAAAATTTGAGTGAATATATGAATATTTACTTAATAAGGATGAAGTGTGAAATATTTGAAAAGTTCGAAAGATTTTCAAGATGAAGTGCAAAATCATTGTAACAAGAATATAAATAGGTTATGATAAGATCATAAAGGAAGATATTTAAGTTACAAGTTTAGCATAATACCTAAGATTTATGGAATAGTTAGTGGATTTGCATTTCCGAAACACCATAAGAGTATGGGCGTTCGAGATATGTAATTGAACCTTGTTTGACATGGTAAGATCGAAGGTATAATTCATAAAACTGCTATTATATTTTAAAGATTAAAAGCTTTAGAGACTACCGTTTTCCACTAAAAAGAGCTCCATCATAATCCGTTGAAATGACACCATATAAAGTTATGGTTTGGGATAAAACCCAAGTAGTCCTTTCTTAAACATTGGTATGCTATGCATAAGAAAGATGTGTGCAACCAAAGTCGGATGAACCTGTCTTTGTATAAATGTTAAGTATTCCTCCATAAACACCGGAGACAAAAGTGTTTGTCGCTTAGAACGTCAAGTTTCTTTGAGAAGGAATTTTTCGTGAAAAGTTAAGTGGGAGGACGATAGAACTTTGATAAGGTTAAAGGAACCTTAGCTATATGTGCGAGTTACTTGAAGACCGAAAGGTGTTAGGAGGCACAACAATGCTCATGGCTCACGTGCCTCAAAGGTTGTGGTCACGGAGGTCTAAGTTTCTATTTAACCAAGTAGGTCAAGTAAACAATCAAATACCAAGATTTGAGGTTGAATCATTATTTGAGAATAATGAGCAGACTACATGCAAAGAAGCGATGATGGGCCACGACTCTCAAATGGCTTGAAGCCATAAAATCCGTGATAGTTCCATACACGAAATCAAGTTTTGAACTTGAAGGACCCTCGAGAAAGGTGTAAGACCTTGCGGTTGTGTTTGGATCTATAAAGTAGACATGGATGTTTCACATCTATGAAATATTCGACATGTTGGGAAAGAGTTCACAACAATGTTCAAAGGTTGTATATGACAAGATTTGATCTTTCATAGCGATTTTTAGTCTAGACGGATTAATGTAGCAACCACTACATATAATTTGTTATGTGGTAGTATAATAAACAAAACAAGTTCTTCTAATAGAATGGTTACCTAGGGCGTGTGCATGACACGGTCCAAAGGGTTTTGTTAATTCAAAGGATGCTAAAGCATATGCAAACTTCAATGGTTGAAGTAAGCATAGCGGGGGTTGGAATCTTCACTATGATGAAACTGTTAAAGAGTTTAATTTCATGGAGACAATGAAGATGCTTGCATTTGCAAGAAATTAAGTGGGAGCGCTAAGACATATTTCTAATACTTTATGTGGAGGACATATTGTTGATTGGAAAAGATGTATATTTTATTAACACATATTAAGAATTTCATCCCGATGAAAGACTTAGGCAAAACCCAAATATTTGGCATCAATAGACGCTAATATGGTTGTGCGAAGTACATAGACGAGATATTGAATGAATTCAATATAGAAACTACAAGAAAGGTTCTTGTTGCACAGAAAGGATTGAAAGAGTTCAATGTTGATGATATATTCAAGTGTATTGGCACTTGGTAAGTGAAACAAAGATTCAAGTATAGATTGATACTTGATGTATGAAATCACAAAGAGTATTTATATCAATCATCTTGTGATATGTACAAATCGGATATGTCCTATGCTATAAATATTATGAGCATATACCAGAATGATTTGTAAGATGATCATTGGACAATAGTAAGGATATTCTTATGATCTTTTGGAAGAACTAAGAGTATATTATTTGTAAAAGTGACAAATAGATGGTTAGTTCATTGTAAAAGTACTACATTGATACTAGCTTTGTCACAAAGTACAAATTTAGTTTATCTCAATCTAAACTAAGGGTGGCACAATATAATGGAAAGTGAGTTCCATAATGGATTTGGATGAGTTCCAAAGTTAAGACATTGTGACAGATACTACAACAAAAGGCTAAGTATATGACTGCTATTATAGCAAAGAGGGCATTTGTGTCAAGTAGTTTGTTATCAAACTAGGTGTAGTTCACAGGGATAATACTATGAAGATATATTCTTGGCGACAATATTATCAACATGTTTTAACCCCAAAGAACTAAAGGTCACACCGAAAGACCAAGTCATACAAAGCCATCTCATTAGAGAATGAGTGATGCGTAGAGGCATAAAGACATGCAATTACACACGGACACTGGAAGTGTCGGATCCGGAGATCGATTAACCACTAGCAATCGTGTACATACAACACAGGAAAGCCATAGGTGTTGAAAACACAAAGGTTTGAAACTAGATTATTGACTCTAGTGCAAGTGGGAGACTGTTGGAGATATGCCCAAGAGGCAATAATAAAGTGGTTATTATCATATCTTCATACTTATGATAAATGTTTACATACCATGCTATAATTGTATTAACCGGAAACATTAATACTTGTGTGATTTGTAAACATAAAAGAGTCCCTAGTAAAGCCTCTTGTTAAACTAGCTTGTTGGTTAATATATGATCATGGTTTCCTGATCATGAACATAGAGATGTTATTAACAACGGTCATATCATTAGGAGAATGATGTGATGGACATACTCCTATAGATAAGCGTAGCATAAAGATCAAGTCATTTCAATAGTTCAATTGCTATATGCTTTACGATACATAGTAACCTAATTCCTTCGACCATGAGATCATGCATATCACCTTTACGGATGGATGCTTTGATGTCATCAAACACCACACCGTAAGGGTGGCTATAAAGGTGGCATTGAGTGTTCGGAAAGTATTGGTTGAAACACATGGATCAAGAGTGGGATTTGTCCATCCACATGACGGATAGATATTCTTTGGGCCCTCTCGGTGAAATGTCATCCAATTAGCTTGCAAGCATGTGACTTGGTCACAAGGGATCACATATCACGGGAACGAGAAAGAGTACTTATCGATGTGAGGTTGAACTAGGTATGCGAGATACCGATGATCATAACCTCGGATAAGTAACATATCGTGAGACAAAGGGAAATTGGTATCGTATGTAAGTGGTTCATTCGATCATAAAGTAATCGTAGAAATATGTAGAGCCATATGAATTTCCAGATTCCTCTATTGGTTATTGTTGGAGAAAGTGTCTCGATCATGTCCGCATAATTCACGAACCGTGAGGAGACACACTTAAGGATTGACGTTGTTTGAGTAGTTATGGTATTATGAGAAAGAGACCGAATGTTGTTGGTCTCGGATGGGATCCGGATATCACGAGGTGATCCGGAATGGTCCGGAGAATAAGATTCATATAAGGAAAGTCCCGTTTGAAGTAGCGGAATGATTAGGTGTTTTCATGGAACATTCTAGAAGGTCCCGGAATGTCCGGCACTCCGGAGGGAAGGGTACATGAATGTGTCATTACATATTGGAATGATTGCATCATGTACTAAGTGTTCTCGCTGTCCAAAATAAAGGGTTTATTTAAATCCTAAATTGAAAAGTCAAACGGCTAGTTTGAAAGTCAAGCAAAGTTTTGGAAAGTGGAAAGAGGAGGAGAAGTGGAAACCCGAGTTGGGAGGATTCCTCCTCCCCAAGCCGGCCCACCTCAAGGCCGAGTTGGGGAGGACTCACTCCCTCCCTTGGCCGGCCAGCCCTCCCACCTATATAAGGAGGGCAGGGCTCCTAGAACACACAAGTTCCTATCCTCTAAACTAAACCCTAGACCTAAACCCGGTTTAGAGCTATTTGTTTAGAGCCTTCTAATTGGTTTAGAGCCTTCTAATTGGTGTGTCTAATTACTAGACCACTAATAGCCTCTCTCATAAGCTCCACCATACTCTTTGACCAAGCTTAAGCTGAAGCCTCATGGGATTCCCTACTTCTACTTACCACGCGTTGTCTTTGGAATCATGAGAGAGTGCTACAACCTCCATTTTCTTTGGAACAAGGGAGAGGAAGGTCTTCGTCAGTGCGAGCGTGTGACCGATTGCGGGGCGCTTGGGAACGTGGCGCTGGAAGGATCGTCTACGCGATCTTGAGATCGGAAAGAGTACGACTACATCACCCACGAGAATCTGCTCTCGTTAACCGCTTTGGAATCTTCAAGGGTGAGTTATTCCCTCGACTCGTTGCTGCAATCTAGTAGATAGATCTTGGCTTGTTTGTTTGTATGCGATAGAAAATTTTTGTTTTCCATGCTACGAACCCCTTCATGTGGGCACCCCCATCGGCTTAATACCTGTTTTCAAAGTATTGTACCGGGGGCCACAAAGTAGTTTGGGGCTTTATTACTATACTGTACTTATGCCATGCTTTACTGCTTTATTTAAGATTGTGCGTGGAGCACCTGTACTGTTTAGGATTGCAGAGTGTTTTCGCGGTATCGACAAGCCCAGTCACACTTTCGGGTTCCCAGTCGTTTACAGCCATTGACGCAAACCCTGGGTCCGTTCCGGAGCCGGCCAACTTCGTTGTGGGTAGCTTAGTGGGGTGGCCCCCATGTACTTGCTTTGGGTCTGGTAAATGTCATGACTTAGGCCCCGCCGACATACCGATGGGTGTATGTTAATTGATCTGGCAAAAAGGGTTGAAGTGCGTGTAGATACTTTGGTGCACCCCTGCAGGGTTAAATCTTTTCGATAAGCCGTCTCCACGGTTATGGACGACTTGGAGCACAGTTTCTCGATCATAGACAACAATAACTAAAGTTTACTGTTATAATTTGACTTACATCTGAGATGACTAGTAAGTTGGATAACTGCCATGGAAAGATTAAATAAACCTGCCAATCGTGTGAGTTTTCCTCGGCTTGACTTCCTCGTTTGGTCTCGAGGGGGAATGCCAGGATGGGTATGTTTGGTGTTAGTATCAGGTGGTTTCGAATAGGTCTTTCTTATCCCTCTCTAATAGCCGACAATTGAATCGAGTTTCTATAGTTTGTTTTGTGCATGCTGCGCTGCCGCTTCAGTCCACCATACCTATGTAGGCGAGAGCCGCCGAATTCTAGCCTCGCCGTGTACTGGCCTCAGTACTAATGCTCCTCTTTTTCCTTGCCCTTTGTCGGCACCCCTTTTGTTTTATCAGGTTCGAGATCGCCGTCGTTAGCAGGGTTACCTTCCGGCTTGGCCTGGGCAGGGTTATGGACGCCATTGGTTATTCTTGAGGCTCTGCCCCATACCCCATTTGCATCTTGTCCGTAGTCGGACGCTCTATCGTTTTCAAGGTGATTTGGATCTTTGTATTGTATATCTGTATTCTTGACTCAGGGAGTCGCTGTTGTATATATATCTGTTATGTGGGTCCCATCGAGGACTGTTGTGTAATGTTATTACTTCGTTTTCCACCCGCACGAAAGTGCCTGGTGGGCATCCTTGAATCGTTTCTATGCGGGTTTGGCGGAAAGGGCTAAAACTTGCATAGGGCCGATTTGAGGGTGTTACAGAGTGGTATCAGAGCCCAGCAGTTGCGATACCCCACAAGTCTAGCCTGTAGGATAACCTAGCTAACGGCCGAAATAGAGTGTCAAAACTATTTTTGTAAAATCGGTTGGATAGATCTGATTAGGTCTATTTTTACTCCTTACCCCTATGCTATTCTCCTCTTACCTTTGCGAGTTTTGAATCTGTTCTCTTACCTTTCTTCAAGTCTAGGAATTCTCGCGGTTGGGTTTCCGTCGTACCTTCAGGGTTTCGCTTCCTCCTTTGGTAACAGTGCTTCTACATCCGGTGTTCATGCTATCTGAGGAATCCTTCATCTGCTGGATTTCTATTTGTTCCTTGTTTGTGCCTTCTGGTATTTCCGCGACGATATCATCTACGCCAGACCGATGCAGAGTCTGCATTCCTCTTTTGTCCCGCACCTCGCTTGTCGAGATCTTCAGTCTAATTCCGAGAATGGCTGCACGCTTTTCTACTGATTGTGCAGAGTAATAGTTTGGGTGCGTGATGGATTGGCCCCCATGCCGACTACCCCTTCTATTCGCTTTGGTACATTGAAGTGGATGAGAATGCGTCATTTCTCTCCGTCCACCGAAGCTAGAGGTGGCTTTATTTGTGGATACCTCTACCTTCGTCCTTTGTTACCGGAGTGTTCTCTCGACGATCACAGACAACGACCTCTTGTTAGTGGTGTCGCGAGGATCTACACGAAGCGAGAAGATGCAGATCGCTGACCTTCTCCCCGGTACCACGAGGCGGATCTCGAGGGCGAGATCCATTGTTAGTGGTGTCGAATTGTGGCGCCCCGCCAAAACCACTACTAGAAAATCGCGTTGTTTGTGCATTGGATCGTCATGACCGCATGCTCATGTCATCATGCCAACTTGCATTTGAACATCGTCATGTCATCTTGCATGTGTTTGTACAAAACTATTTTCACAAAGTCTGTTTTGCTTTCTAAACGCCCCGTCTCTATTCAAATTAAAACCCGGGTCTATCCGGAATAATTTGTTTGTCTACCAACGGTTTTCAAAAGCCCCATTTTAAATATTAAAACATTTATTTTATTTTTGAGAGGCAGCCCGCCAGGCCCGAAAGCCCGGCCGGTCACCTCCAAGCCCTAAACTAAAACCTAGTCTAATCCTAACCAAACCCTAACCCACACACCCCCTCCGCCGCCCTCTCCTCTGGTCCTCATCTGGCCCACCCCGTGCCGCCGGCCGAGCCCCTACCTCGACCTCACGGACGCGGCCCCCTCCCAGCACCACATCGACCTCGGCTCCGTCAGCGATGCCCTGTTCGCAGTTGTGCATATACTAGTACTGCCATGGGGTGTTGGGTGTACTAGTGCTTCCAGAGTAGAGTATGAGTGAGCTTGTGTGACTGTGAGATGACAAGGCATGAACCCGGATTATTGTGTGCTGTCTGCATTTAACCAAAGGACATCGGGTGACAAGATCTTCTTCTCGGAAACCGCCACACCTCAAGATCTCCGCCACGAAAAACCCAAGGCCTTCGATGTAGGAGCGACAAGGTCTCCTTCATGGTTTCGATGCCCCGAGCTCTCCCTCACGAACACCATGACCTCCCGATGGACCCGAGCGTCCAAGGCGTCTAGTTGTACAAGGACCACGCCAAGATCAACAGTGATGAACCATCTGCGCCGAATCCGAGACCCCGAGCGCGTCGACGACAAGATCTCCTTCACAGGTCCGATGACCGAGACCCCGAAGCCCGATCCCGGTGATCCGAAGACCGCCAAGATCGCCACGGAACGGCAAGCTCTCCATCCCGGTTACACCAAGTCCTTCGCGGAACGCCAAGATATACTCCATTATCCAAGAACGATCCCGCCAAGACCGAACCCCAGATCCGGATCCTGAGACCGAACCCCCCAAACCCCGGAACCAAGATCTGCCGAACCCAGATGTGTGACCCTAAGCCTCTATTTTTATAATATGACATTATCAACTGTCGCATATTAAATTGTTCATGCATGCATACTTGTCTATGGTTTGGGGGCATTATGCCGATTCACCTCATAATTAATATGGAGCCTATATGCGGAATATTGTTGTCTTATTCCGGACTCCATTTAAATTGGTGTAGCGAATCGATGCCATGTTTCACCCTGTTAATACAACATTTAAATTGCGGAGTAGTTAAATAACTCGAACCATTTAATTAATTGTCGGGACCCCGGTTCCGCTTAATACTGCCTAATTGCACCGCATCTGTGCCATGCCATGCATCATATCATAAACATGCCGGATCTTCTGCCGTAGTATTAAATATTGCATCCGGTGTTTCTTCTAGTGTTTGCTTCTTCGCGGATTAGGCCGAGGAGTGGATACGAGTATCGACAAGTTCTCCGGATATGATCCGTCGGCAGTGTTTTCCTAGGCGAGCAACTCTCCGCCTTCTACCTATTTTGCATTTTATAGTCTTTATTTCCTCCTATTGATCGATTGCTATCCGTGTCGCGATGCTCTAGTGTTACGTACCAGATATATTCCGTGCAACCTTTATATTGCCTTGGACACATCCTATTGCTTGTTGTTTGATTGATAGTCGGACTTGCGAGTCGTAGTTGCTTGCTCAGGTGCTGCGTTGCATCGTTCTTGTTCCACCGTTATTGGAAGGTTGACACATGCTTAATGATGGAGATGCTTAACGGTGGAGTTGATCTTGGCTTACATTATAACTTGTTAATTAAAATGCTGGAAATAGATATGATGCAGAGGCACCGGTGGGTAATAGTCAATATTTGGTTTTTAACCGCCCACTTGTGTCCACCTAGGACCCGAGTTCTTGAAACCTGTTCCGAGATCGAGCGTGCTAACCACAGGTGGGGTGTGTGGGCACCCCCATCGGCTTACTACCTGTTTTCAAAGTATTGTACCGGGGGCCACAAAGTAGTTTGGGGCTTTATTACTATACTGTACTTATGCCATGATTTACTGCTTTATTTAAGATTGTGCGTGGAGCACCTGTACTGTTTAGGATTGCGGAGTGTTTTCGCGGTATCGACAAGCTCAGTCACACTTTCGGGTTCCCAGTCGTTTACAGCCATTGACGCAAACCCTGGGTCCGTTCCGGAGCCGGTCAACTTCGTTGCGGGTAGCTTAGTGGGGTGGCCCCCATGTACTTGCTTTGGGTCTGGGAAACTTCATGACTTAGGCCCCGCCGACATACCGATGGGTGTATGTTAATTGATCTGGCAAAAAGGGTCGAAGTGCGTGTGGATACTTTGGTGCACCCCTGCAGGGTTAAATTTTTTCGAAAAGTTGTGTCCGCGGTTATGGACGACTTGGAGCACAGTTTCTCGATCATAGACAACAATAACTAAAGTTTACTGTTATAATTTGACTTACATCTGAGATGACTAGTAAGTTGGATAACTGCCATGGAAAGATTAAATAAACCTGCCAACCGTGTGAGTTTTCCTCGGCTTGACTTCCTCGTTTGGTCTCGAGGGGGAATGCCAGGATGGGTATGTTTGGTGTTAGTATCAGGTGGTTTCGAATAGGTCTTTCTTATCCCTCTCTAATAGACGACAGTTGAATCGAGTTTCTATAGTTTGTTTAGTGCATGCTGCGCTGCCGCTTCAGTCCACCATACCTATGTAGGTGAGAGCCGCCGAATTCTAGCCTCGCCGTGTACTGGCCTCAGTACTGACGCTCCTCTTTTTCCTTGCCCTTTGTCGGCACCCCTTTTGTTTTAACAGGTTCGAGATCGCCGTCGTTAGCAGGGTTACCTTCCGGCTTGGCCTGGGCAGGGTTATGGACGCCATTGGTTATTCTTCAGGGCTCTTAGCCCCATTTGCATCTTGTCCGTAGTCGGACGCTCTATCGTTTTCAAGGTGATTTGGATCTTTGTATTGTATATCTGTATTCTTGACTCAGGGAGTCGCTGTTGTATATATATCTGTTCTGTGGGTCCCATCGAGGACTGTTGTGTAATGTTATTACTTCGTTTTCCACCCGCACGAAAGTGCCTGGTGGGCGTCCTTGAATCGTTTCTATGCGGGTTTGGCGGAAATGGCTAAAACTTGCATAGGGACGATTTGAGGGTGTTACATGGGGCTAGCGATTGTCTCGCGATCGTCACGCCTGTCATCTCGGCGATCACGCTGATCATCTCTTGGGGCGCCCCGGCCGCCGCCGTAGTATCCAGCATTTTGCGGCTGTCGGTTTTGGCGCATGGCGGCGTTGCCGGAGGTCTCGAAGCGTCCTGAATCTGGACCGTGTTGAAGCACCTGTCTTTCGTCATAGATCTGAATCTGAGCGTAGATATCACTCAGTGAGGGCGTTTGTTTGAGGATGCCATACGCAGCAATGATGGACTCAGATCTGGGTCTGAGTCCGGCCATGATGAATGAGACATGTTCGTCCTCCGGAACAGGGCGTCCAGCTGCAGCAAGATCATCAGAAATAGTCTGAATCTTGGTGAGAAAAACAGGGGCAGGGTCATTGAGCCTCTTAGTGGTCGCCCGTGCAACCCGGAGATTCGTGATCTTGGATTGGCTGATGGAGGTGAACATTGTTTCCAGGGCCTTCCAAACTGCAGAGGAGTGTTGAAGCCGGTGAACGTGCGTCATGATCACCGGTGAGATGGTCTGCAGAAGGTAGGAGAGGACGAGCTGATCGCGAGCGAGCCAGTCGTCATATGCTAGATTGGGAACCGTATTGGGTTCCTTGTCTTGATCGGCCACAGCCTTTTTGGCAGGTAGCGTCTCCGACGACGCGACATCGGTCCCGTCGAGCAGGACGATGAGCTTGTTAGCCCGAATTGCGGGCAGCACTACCGCGCGCCATAGCGAGTAGTTCTCCCACGTGAGTTGGTCCTTCGGTGGGTTCCCGAGGTTGATCGAGCTGATGGAGGAGGATGTCATGGTAGGCTTGGATGGTGCCGATTTGATCTAGAAGGATTGGTGGTGATGTATGGCGACGATGGCAGGGCGGCGGGGTAGGGTTCGGCGACAGTTAGGTTTCGGCGGAAGAGCTGGCGTCTGATACCATGTAAGCGACTAGGGTATAAGGGTTTTTACTCGATAGAACTCGAGCCCCTTTCGGTGTCTATTTATTGGAGCACTTTGCGGTGCTTAGCTTGTACAATAAGTTGGTGCCAAACCGTATACAACTCCAATACAAAACTATCTCTAACAACCAGCACACATCTCATCCTACCCCAACAACAAGCTCCACCGCAGCACCACCATTAATTGTTCCAAAAGAGCACCACAAAAATGCCACCACGAGCTATCCCATCAGTACATCGAGGTTTCCCTTGCTCCCTTTTAGCTTTAGGATGAAGATTTTAGTGGGAAATGGACTAAAACAGCTAAAAATAGCGGCAGTAATTAGAGATCTTGAGAGCTGGGAGATAAGAAGAACATGAGGGGCTAAATAACGAGAGAGAAAAGAGAGGTGCACGATATGTTCTAGCCTGGCGACTTATCGGTTTTGGTGAAACTGACCAGCCTAGTCGTTTTGGGCTAGGCCGATAGGTCTGTCGGCACGGCAGACGAGCATTTGTCGGTTTGGATGAGACCCATGAGCCCCGGCGGTTTCGCTAGAACCAACCGGTTCCTGTCGATTTCGCCAAACCGAGGCAGCTATTTTCGCAATTTCTCAAAAATGAGTATTATTTTTACAAATTAATTAAAAAAAATTAGCTGTGGACACGAGTAGAGTTTCGTGGCGCACTTTTGAACTAGAATCCTGGAAGAAGCGTACCGAGTAGTAAAAATCTTGGGGTTTCGTCAAAGGTCCGTCCCATTCCCATGATTTTTGTCCCCCACTTATCCGCTAGGCCCCTCGGTGCACCAGATGCCATGTGAGATCTTTGTCAATCTTGTCTCTCAATTGGTCTGCAGTTCAATGCACGCAGCTACCCATTGGCAGGTCCATTCTCCCGTCCTGTCCTGTCACATAATGGATCTGCACATATCCATTTTTCCGGGTTTATTCTTGCTGCACTTGGGCGAGCCCTGTCTTGCTAGATCAGACGTGCTTTCTATGCATGCTGGGCACTATGTATACGAATATTCTGCAGGCACATCGTGCACTGTCACCACTCCATTTGTACATATGTTTGCTAGGCAGTGAGATGTGCACAATTTTACCTGTTGACCAGAGTAGCAATTTTCTTGTGTGAAGATAGCCTGTTCGGGAATGATAGGGAGGTCAAAGATGTCGAGCGGGCAGAGTGGAGAATCTATCCTCGAAGACACTAGAAATTGCGTATGAGAAACCAAAGAAAGAAAGCGAGAATCGTCTAGTAGTGAAGAAGAGAATCCCGGCGGGGGAAGTGGCGAGGGACCTGATGTGATCTTTGCTCTCGCGGATTGGAAAAGGAGAGATGTGGATTTCGATGTTACACTTGTCCATCCATTCGCTGTCACATGCCCACGGTCCCCTCTTCTTCTGGCTCGGTGGATTGATGAAACGGAAACGTCGAGATGGCATCTTTCCGATTTCCACCTCTCTCGTGGGAATATCTGGATATTTCTGTCCAGTTTTCGCCAACCGCTCGCCCATCGCCCTCGCCATCATCGGTCCATGGACCAAGGGATGAGAAATGGTTTCCTGCGTCTTGCTGGCGGGCCTGGGCTCCGGAGTGGACTGCATGTGTTTCTTGAGGCAAAAAGCTCTACTGTGTGGAAGATCTGAGGTGGACACGGTGCAATAATTCAGAGTAGCCACCTAGAGTCCTAGACCATTCAGAGTACCGCCGTGCCTCGTCTTGACGTGCGATTAGTCCTAGACCATCGTTATTTGGTTTGACTTGGGTTGGTACGGCATGTGGCGCCTGGCTTTCCTGTCCTGTTTTATGTTATCCGTGTTTCGTTGTTTACTGACGGTCGGTAGCGGAGCTCGAGGGTGACGAAACCGTGGAGGGGCTTCAACACAAAGCATGGACAGGTGCAAAATGCTAGTAAGTTATTTCTAGGCTAACATAACTTTATGTTTGTGATAATATTGAGTTACAGACTAGGACCCACTTTGGTCTCGCCTGAGCTCCGTCCAACTTAGAGTAGTAGAGCTTGTTGTAGTAGACGGATGGGAAGTTATCGTGCTAAGGCCCCAAAAGATCAGCGCACCAGAGCAACAACCCTCACTGGAGATGACCAACGTAGATCGGAAGAGACTGACCTCAAAACACACCAACGAATACGAAAAACGACTAGATTCAAAGGGATCTGTCCAGGCTACGACTCCACGTCCTCGTGGATGCTAGACGCCACCGAGGCGAGGATAGAACGACGATGCCTTATTACGACGAGGACGTAGCCGTCTCAACATCCTAAAAAAAACACTGAAAATAGTCCAAACAAAACACAGAGGCCTCCCGCCGGCTAGGAGCCGTGGTGCGCCACACCTCCAAGCCCCTAAAGCCACCGGAGACGAGACAGACCGGTGACATCGCTGACGGAGGGAAAGAACCTTAGATGGGTTTTGTCGCCGCCTCTTGAGGGAGCTCTCCCTTGGTACCGGTTCGGTACAAGCTTTTGTGGAGTTTGCTCAGGATTGTTGACTCGATCTATTGGGAGGAGAAATGCAATGGTTCCCCGCAGATTATTTTATGAACACCTTCGTTAGCTGAATCGAAGGAAGCCCACAAAGATGATCTTTTTCAGGGGGTACAAGAAGTTCTAAGAGCGACTCTATACTGATCTTTGGAGGCCTTAAAAAGCATACATACATGAAAACTGAACAACAGTTCTTCAGGTCGCAAATGCGTCGGCCAGAACAGATACCAAACTTCGAAACTGAACTTATAATAATTCAGACGCAAAATTCAGAGAGCAACACGGACACAATTCATGATCATACATTGGATCATCATACAATGGAACATACATACATTGGATCAGAATATTCCGTTAACGCTAACCCTACCTAACCAAAATTTGGCGGCGGGTCCTCAACGGAGCTTGCTGGTTGCAGCGGCGGTACGACAGGCGAGCTCATCAGTCAGAGTCGAGATCGATGAGATCCTGCTTGATACGGCGCGTCGCCATCTCTTTCTCCATGCCTTTTTGTGTTGCCACCGTCATGATGGCTTCGCGCTCCTCCGCGCGTTCACGCTTCAGCTACTCCCCGCTTCGAGCTCGCAGCAATAGAGCATGATCTCTGTGGCGTCTTCCTTGGCTGCGTCGTCTCCGACGTAGTCCATCGGAACCACCACGCCCTAGCCACGCTCCTCCTCCTAGTCCTCTTATGTGAGGTCGAGTTTCCGTTGGAGACGACTGGTGGTGGTGGTGGGGGGATGGGGGTTCCATGCACGCCATGTTCCTCCGCGTGAGCTTCCCGCCTCGGCGCCATCGCCGATGAAGTTCCACCAACGGAGGGAGGGTGGTGGCAACTCCTCCACATTTGTCCACTTTCATGCGGCTCGCGTCCTCGCCTCCAGCGAGGTCACACGATGCTTGCCCTCCACCTCGTCGGAACCGTGAGTGGCGGGGGTTCCGTGGTCGCGCGAGGGTGTACAGCTGCCCACCCGGCCAGCCCCAACTCCAATTGCGGAGCTCCGGGGCCACATCTTGCCGGCAATCGCTTGGATCTACGGTAGGCGGTGGATTTGGCAGCTGGAGACGGTGGATTTGGTAGCCGGCGAGGTTGGCGCCGACAAAGAAGTTAGATTTGGAAATAGTTGCGAAAATGTCGGATGACACTTAATTTTATCCAGGAACAGATTTGTCAAAAAAAATACGCATGCCGGCATCGCTGCTTTCCAGCCCAATCTGATTAATTAGTTTGATTGGGCTCCTGCGCGTACACGCATGGATTTCGTCGAGCAGTCCACTCTTGACGAGGCCCACACAACAGGTCCGGGAGGCACGTTACTGTTAGCCCACGGAAACAGAGCGAACACACTGAAAGCCCATTAGGCTATGCAAACATGATCTCTGCCCTTTTCCTAACGAAAGGGTGGTGATATACACCGCCCGTTGCGGCACAGCAGTGTCGCACCGCCTGAAGCGACGGGAGACGGGCCAGCCCAATAACATAACATTGATCGCGAGGGCTGGCAGCATCAGCAAGCTTTTCTCTGGCAAACGGAAAAAAGAGCTGGCCGTAGCTCGCTAGCTATGTCGCATGAAGCCGGTGAGAAAAGGCAAATGATCGATTAACCAGGTTGAATAAACGAGCCGGCTGTATTAGTGGAGCTAGTACGTTTGCTACCGAAGCTGTAGCGCACCATACTTAGACTACCAGTACGTGTCTACTACTCTCTCCCATCTAAATTAATGGTCTCATATTTGTCTAGATTTGGATGTATCTATGGAGGGAGTATTTTTATTTATGATAAAATAGTGTTTTATTTGTTTCCTTTTTATGTTTCTTGTTTTTGTTTTAAACTTTGTTCAAAGAATGAACAACTTGTTGAGCGGTGAATAAATTTTGAACGTTGGACATTTTTCAATACATAAACACTTTTTTCAACCCCATACAAAAATGTTTATGAGTGAAATTGTTTTTAACTATATGAATAGTTTTATCGAAATATCACGAATCTTTTTCTCAAATCAGAACCTTATTAAAGATCATGAACATTTTTTTAAAATCTGAACCTTTTCAATATCACAAAAGAATGAAACCATGAACCATTTTTCAAACCATGAGCCAATTTTTCAAATCATGAACCAATTTGAAACCATGAACTATTTTTTCAAACACCGTGAACCATTTTTTTCAAACCATGAACCATTTTCTCAAACCATGAACCAATTCTCAAAATATGAACTATTATTCAAATCATGAACAATTTTTCAATGTCATGAATAATTTTTCAAACTCGTGAACAAATTTTCAAAGGTGAACAAAGTTTTGAACCTTGTGAATATTTTTCAAATCCACTAACATGATTTTAAGGATCAAACGATTTTGTAAAAACTCATGAACAGTTTGAAAACTATGTACCCCTTTGTTTCAAAATAAGCCACTTCACTTTCTCTATATACATATGTATGTAACATAAAACATGGCTATATACATTCATATCTAGATAAATGAAAGTCACTTCTTTTAGGACTAAGGAAGTGTTACATTTTTTTATTATGATGAACCACATAAGGAAACCAATCAGAAAACTAGAACAGAAAAATAGAAAAACCGGAAGAAACAGACAAACCGTAACCGAAAAGAGGACAGTAAGAGAAGACCATCCAGGGAATCACGCAGCAAATCCACCAAAACTGGGAAAACATGGAAACCGCCGGCGGCGTAAATGGGCTAAGCACATATGTCGCATAAGGCGTACACGGCATGCACCACTTGCACCGCGTTGAGCGACGTTTATCATTTGGCGATGGCCTCCATCCATCACCCAATAGCATAAACTACAAGGAGTAATCAACACCGGGAAAGTTTCCCCTAAGAACTATGCAAGATTCAACCCAATTGTTACAGTGGTATGAAGTGGTGATGATGGTGCTGGTGGAGATGATAGTGGTGATGATGATGATGATGATCCCGATGAAGTCCAGCTTGATGGTGGTGTTGATGGCGACGATCTCCCCTCTCCGGGAAGGAATTCCCCCGTTCAGAATTCTGTTTACCGGAGAGATCTTTCTCTCTCCGTGTTTTCCGCCCCGCAGAGGCGGCATAATCTTTCTGTGGTCGCTCCCCGAGTCTTAGGGTTCGGGAGGATAATATACGCCAGAGGGGAGAGCCAGGAGTGGACCTGGGCGGCCACACCACCTGGTGGCGTGGCCTGGGATGGCCCGCGCCAGGGGGTGGTGTGGCCCCCCCTATGGCCCATCTCTTCTTCCCCTTCTAGCAACCTTCTTCTTTTCCGGATTTTTTGATCTTCACGAATTTCGCCTCCAAACAACACATTTTCCATCAGAATCCTGACTGCAGCGGTCCATGCTCCAAAAGTCATCAACCATGCAAAAATAGATGAAATAACATAAGTATCATCTCTTAATATGAAATATATCAATGAGTAACATCAAATTATGATATAGAATACTGATGCAAAATGGACGTATCAACTCCCCCCAAGCTTAGACTTCGCTTGTCCCCAAGCGAAAACTGGACAAGCGAAAACTGAGCTCAATAAACATGACCTCAGGTTTATAGAATGAAGAGTCGATAAAAGAATATAGACAAGAATCATCACATTCATCAATACATAAATCATAATAGAAGACAACTCACTATTATATAACTTAACTTGTAATAAGTAAAGAAAACACAATAAAGATGCATAAAGTAAATCACAATTGGTAATGGCAAACTTAGCTCTTGGTCGAAGAATAGTTGACAATTTGCTAGAGTTCACAAATGACTAGTTTTCAATGATAGCTTTCAAAGTAGTAGACACTAAGATAAGAGCAATGTGCAAAACAAGGAACATAATAAACATGATTGAATAAATCATCATATGAATGAATGAAACACAACAACTCAAAATACTTGCTGAGGTAGAAGGGAATAGGTTTACTGACTCAACTAAAAAGTAAAAGAAAGGCCCTTCACAAAGGGAAGCAGGGATTTTAAATTTTATAAAGAGCTTCCAAAAATTATGGTACTTATTAGCTTTCAACTCTCATTGCCCCTATCATAAGCATCTTTAGGTGATTAAGGTTAAAGTGATCAAATATGAGGATATGCTTGACAAGTTGCAAGTTGAAAATCTTATGTCCCTTGAATACGAGCGCCGCTCCTCATGCTACTCAAGTTTAGTCACCAGTAAGTTCTTGTCATAGTAAGTACTCCCTCTGTTTGGGATTATTAGTCCTAAGGGTCAAGTTGATAATACCAAGACACTCATAAATCTCTTTCGTTAATCTATGCATGCACCAATAGTATTACATGCATGAGAGAAGTGAGATAAAAGAAGAACATGCATTGGACGAGAGAGACTAATAAATGGAATAACCCTTATAACCTCAAACAATATAAAAAAGCTCTCGGGACCTATAATCCCAAACAGAGGTAGTACATGTGTATCATAGAGAACCACCAACGGGGTACCCCTTGCCCGATGATACGGAAGAATCCCCATATCAAAATGACAAGGCAAGCAGACAACAAGCATCTCAACAATCTTCTTATTTACCATGGGAATATGGTGCTTTTTTCTCTCTTTCCTCTTTTCTCACCTCTTCTTTTTCTCTTTTCCTCAATCTCTATCTCTTTTTTTATAAGAAGAATGCTTCATAGATGCTCATTATGGTTACGCTGCAGGTTTCCACCAAGATTAGGCATGGATTAGACCGGCGGCCCAAGCGTTTCTCTAACACACATACATAACTCCATGGACTTACAAGCTCCCCTTTCATTTCACACCGATGACATCCATAGACAAAAGAACATGATATCAACCAGGTACAAAGTACCAGTGCAATGTTGAAAGCGTTCCCCATGACAACATGGTTCTGCTAATTCACAACTTACAAAGCGCAAGCATATATGCAACATAGATGGGCACAATGGTTCAAGTTTATTAAGTGCAAGAAAGTAAAGTGTGCCATCAAGTTCGTGAGAGCTTTAATCACTAATTTTCACATAACAAGTTTAATTCGGAAGGTAGATAAAAACATGAATTTACTTGGAATAGCAATAGTGCTAATAGGTAGGTATGGTGGACACAAATGGCATAGGTTTTGGTTTAAGGATTGGATGCACGAGAAGCATTCCCTCTCAGTACAGGTTTTTGGCTAGCAAGGCTGGGTAGCAAGCATAAGAGTTGAAGGAAACAAACAAACATACAAGTGATAAAAACATGCAATCTTCCTTGGAAGCACAAAAGATCTTAACTATAGAATACTAAACTTATGAGCAAATCAAGAAAGAAAGATGATAAAATTATATTTCTTTAAGAGTACTTTTATCTTTTTCATTCAATTCTCAAAATAATGTTGCTACTGACCGATCCAGGTTTGCCAAAACCAACTAAATTAACTCAATGATCCCAAAGTGATACCAATACTAACTACAAGATCAATCATATAACCATGAATTGAAAACTAAAATAAGATATGCAAAAGAGTAAATGATAGAACTTCTCATTAATATTCCATAACGGTAACTCACACCAAGGGATACATAGATATCTAATGAGAGGAGGGACACTTCCATAATGCAAACCATCATACATGATAACTTCTCTATTCATGATATGACTCTACTAAAAAGGTAAAAAGATAGAAGATAGTGATGTGATACCGCGACACTCCCCCAAGCTTGGAACAAACCAAGGGGATGCCAAAACCTGATGACAAATTACTCCTTTGGTGGTGGTGGTATTCTCTCGATTGGCACGAGGAAATCTTCTAGTATCTTGTGAAGCCTGTTATTCTCCTCCTGAAGCATATCCACCTTCCTCGGTACTTGTCGTAGAATTCATCAGTTACTCGTGGAGCTTCAACTGCTGCAGGGCAGGAACTGAGATCTAGAGTTGGAGGTATCAGCCCCTTCATGCCTGCTGTCATGTCCTTTACTTCCTCCATGCGTTCCGATCCATGTCTTCGCGCCTAGTTGCGATCGTTTCTTCTTCCACCCATCCTACGAAGGTCTTCTGCTCAAGATTGTGATGGAGCTCGCAATGGTGTCGCAGCTCGTAATCCTTTGAAGATGAACCCCTGAACAACATCTGAACAAAATGGACCGAAACGAAAACACGACGAGAACACGATATACGAACCTCGGGGGATCCGAGGGATTATATATTATGAAGTTTTACAACAAAAGGAAGGTACTGGGAGAAAACGGGTCAGATACGGAGTCCGAGGTGGCCACACCACCTGCTGGCGCGGCCAGGGGGGCCGCACCAGGGGGTGGTGTGAGCCACCCTGGCTCCATTTCCGTCCCTCTTTCGCTTTGTAGCTTTCCTTGTTGGATAAAAACTGCAAAAATATAACTGGATAGAACTTTCGCAGAACTTTTCTTACCAGAGCTATTACCTATTCGAAAACGGACTCTGCAGGTCTCTGAATTTAGCATTTAGTAGATTCTTCCGGAGTCACCACTTGAATAACATCAATATCTTCATCTTCATACTCATATTGCTTGAGTCATGAAACCTTTCAGTTTCTTATTACACCATTTTCTCCAATAACCTGGAAATTTCTTTCACACAATTCTCATTAGCAACATTAGTGTAAGCGAGGTAATAAACCCTTTAAGTCCAATTTCAACTGAAACCCATCAAATCATAAGATACTTTAGCAACTCCTTCCAAAAACCCAAAAAGAATTCAAAAAGGAAATCGATTAAAGAAGCAAATGCAAGAGTGGCAAAATCTGTCAAAACAGACTAGCAGGTAAAGATCAAATTTCCGAAAATATTGTATTGCTCAAATTAAAAAGTGCAAAACTAACGAAAGTTAAATAACAACCTAGGGCAGAAGCACAAAAAATTACAGCTCAATCCGACATACAGAGATCTCTCACGAAGGTGAAGCACAAAAATTTGTTTCGGGACAGCAACTTCCCCAAATCTTACTTCTCTCTCATTAGAGGTTGATCTTGACACAAAAACCAAACAAAAAGGATAAGGAGAGGTTATTGCCAAAACAATAACTTCCAAGACTCAAAGAAACAAAAACAAACTGAAAGCAAAAGAAATATATTGGGTTGTCTCTCAAAAAGCTCTTTCTTTATAGCCATTAAGATGGGCATGACAATTTCAATGAAGCTCACATAAGATATGAATTGAAGTAAAAGAGAGCATCAAGAAGAAAAAATATACATGTTTAAGTCTAACCCACTTGCTATGCAAGGGAATTTTGTAAACAAACAAGTTGTTGAAACCAAAAACTGCAAGCATAGGAAGGCAAAACAAGTGCAACATAAAGACTTTAAGGATAAAACGAGGAAACTTAATATTATTGAGATGCATTAGGATAGTCTTTCCTCTCTCATAATAACTTTCAGTCTCATGCATAAACTTAATGATATAACTATCACAAGAACCATTGTAGCAATGATCACTTATCCTAACAGAAAATACAGGGACACTAGCTCTCATAGCACTACTTTGTGAAACAATATTAGGGATATCCTTACAAAGGATAGTGTGTCCATCTTCTACATATTTAGTGATAAAGTCTTTCACATTTGCTATTATAGGTTTACCATCCATTTGTTTATCAGGTTCAACAGCTTTATTTGTACTTTCATTAACCATACTAGCTATCATAGAATGTTCCTTTACTTTAACCGGGAAAGGTATTTTCTCAATATAAGGTTCAGGTAAAACATTATTAGTAGTATAAACTTCAGTATTTCTTGCAGGAACACTATTAACAATGTCTTTATAAGGTGCATGATACTTATTCCATTTCTTTTTAGGCACTTCAATATAGGAAGCAAAAGCCTTAAAATAAGTTGCAATAGCTTGAGAGTCTAGACCATAAGCATTACTAATATTTTGAAAGTCTTCAGTTCCCATAAAAGATTCAATGCATTCATAATCATAATTTATACCTGACTTTCTTCCTTTGTCATTCTCCCATGCTTCAGCATTGTCTTGAATATGGTCTAGAAGATCCCATTTAGCTTCTTCTTCCATGCGTGTAAATGATCCAGCACAAGAGGCATCCAATAAATCCTTACCATGAAGAGAAAGCCTTGCATAAAAGTTATTGATAATAATATTGTTGGGGAGCTCATGAATGGGACATTTGAGCATTAGTAACTTCAATCTCCCCCAAGCTTGAGATGTACTCTCTCCATCAAGAGGTCAAAAGTTGTATATTTGATTCCGATCTTTATCAATCTCACTAGGAGGATAAAACTTTGAATAAAAGAGAGGTACTATTTCCTCCCATTAAAGAACTTGACCATTCTTCAGCAGCTTATACCATTCTTCAGCTCTTCCTTTCAGTGATAATGAGAATAATTTCTTCTTGACTTGATCTGTTGTAATACCTGCACACTTGAACAACCCGCATAATTCGTGTATAAAGAGCAAATGATCATCGGGATGGATAGTTCCATCCCCAACATAATAGTTATCCATAACACGATCAATAATTCTTGTAGGTATTTTAAAAGTATCATTCTCAGCAGGTGGTGGTTCATCTACTACCTTAGCAGTGGTAATAGCATTACGAAATAAGAAACTCAGCGAATTGTCCATATTGAAATAAAGCAACTAACTGAAGTAAACAATACTCACAGTAGAAGTTTCCTTTACCAGTTCCACTCTCCAATAGCGCTTCACTCCCCGGCAACGACGCCAAAAAACAGTCTTGAGGACCCACAAGTATAGGGGGTGTATCGAAGTATTTTCGATAAGTAAGTGTCGAACCCAATGAGGAGCAGAAGGTGCTGGCAAGTGGCTAGGAGCAGGAATTCTCTATAAATACTTAGCAAACGGATTTTTAGGGTTTTTTGATAATGTAGGTAAATAAAGTATGATTAAATAAAAGACAATAAGAATAAATGCAGCAAGTGACCCAATCCTTTCTTTAGCAAAGGACAAGCCGGTTGTATTACTTAAGATGACCAAACGTTCTTGAGGACACATGGGAATATCGTAAAGTGCTTTCTCTTCATATAGTTGATTAATCTTCTTTAGTTTGCTAAGTATTGTGTGGGTGAACCTGTGCTAATGTACCGACCTTCCTAGGACTAATACATACTTGTGATTATACCCCTTGCAAGCATCCACAAGTACAAGAAAGTAATTAAGGTAGAAACCTAACCACAACTTTAAACTCTAAGACCCTGACATCCCTTATGCAAAGGTTTCCTAACGGGGGTTCAGGTTTCTGTCACTCCGGCAACTCCTACGATTAGTAGCCAAATACACAATGCATTCCCCTATGCCCATATAGGTGAAGTGTCATGTAGTCGACGTTCACATGACACCAATAGAAGAAGTACACCACAACTTAAATATCAAACTATTGAATCTTTCTCAACACAATTCCACTACTAACAACATGACTTCTCCCATGTCCTCAAGAACAAAGCGAACTACTGACAAGACATCATATGGATCAAGATCAGAGATGATATAATGATATGTAACAATCTGAACATAAATGATAATTCAATGGTTCACTCAATAGCATCAACTACAAGGAGTAATCAACACCGGGAAAGTTTCCCCTAAGAACTATGCAAGATTCAACCCAATTGTTACAACGGTATGAAGTGGTGATGATGGTGCTGGTGGAGATGATGGTGGTGGTGATGATGATGATCCCAATGAAGTCCAGCTTGATGGTGGTGTTGATGGCGACGATCTCCCCTCTCCGAGAAGGAATTCCCTTGGTAGAATTCTGTCTGCCAGAGATCTCTCTCTCTCTCTCTCTCAGTGTTTTCCACCCTGCAGAGACGGTGGAATCTATCTGTGGTTGCTCCCCGAGTCTTAGGGTTTCGGGAGGATAATATACGCTAGAGGGAAGAGCCAGGAGTGGACCAGGGCGGCCACACCACCTGGTGGTGCGGCCTGGGGTGGCCCTACACCAGGGGGTGGTGTGGGCCCCCTGTGGCCCATCTCCTCTTCCCCTTATGGCAACCTTCGTCTTCTGGAAAAATAGAATTTTCCATGTATTTTCCCAGATTTTCTGATCTTCGCGAATTTCACCTCCAAATAACACCTTTTCCATCAGAATCCTGATTGCAGCGGTCCATGCTCCAAAAGTCATCAACCATGCAAAATAGATGAAATAACATAAGTATCATCTCTTAATATGAAATATATCAATGAATAACAACAAATTATGACATAGAATAGTGATGCAAAATGGACGTATCAGACCCATCTGTCCGCGCTTGACAAATAAACCCTCACTGACACCGACGCCGGTGTATTTCCAATGTGTTCCCGTCACCTCGCCGTCTCCCGCCTTTCTTTCCTGCCGCTTCCTGCCTATTCTGGGTGTTTCCTGCCACGTCCATGCATAGACATAAAAAGGGAGGCTAGCCAAGATAGGTACAACCAAAAATCTCACCCCCACAGACCACCATGCATGGCCGTCCGCGTCGCCGCACTGGCCTCCATGGCAACCCCGAGGTCCGAAGAGAAGGGCCCGACCACGACTTGCCATCATGGTGGTCCGAACTACCGGAGGCACCAAACATGTTGCTGCCTCCAATTCTGGGGCGACCATAGATATTCAGTATGTTCGGCGACCATCGGCCATGGAGCAGTCACTTCGACCACAACAGGACCACCAACAAGCCTTTCACGTGGGAGGTAATGGACCGCATCTTTCTGCCGGAGCACCGGCGGTGTCTAGCACTCACATACATGCGCGACAGGCTCTGGGCAGCGGTGCAGGCCAATCCCGATGACGCTAACCTGTGTGCCTACCTTGCCCAAGCTGAAGAGGAGTTGCAAACGCAGATTGCGATCTACCGCTCTCTCGAAGCAGATTGCGTTCTTCTCCAAGATCTTCATCCTCGACATGCTCCGCTCCTCCGATGCCGGTGAGTTCCATCAAATCCCATGTCTAGTAGCTTCGGTGTGTTAGCCCCTGGTAGATCTGATTTTAGTTTGTGGTAGATCTGTGTTAGTATGCCTAAGGAACTACTAGGTATAGTCATAGATTGGTGTCTTACTGGACTCATTGCATGTTTAGGCTTGTGTTCATGTGTGTAGTCTAGGTCCTGATACGTGTGATCGTGAAATGTGTAGGACATGACCAACGATGAGTTCAGCCAGGACCTCCTGGATTCTCAGGAGACCTTTGTCGCTGAGACCCAATACCAACTACCGCCTCTGAAGCTCACCTATCCTCAGCGTACAGAGATCTTGTATGTGCCTCCGATGACCGGGTACACGGTAGAGCAGATTGCAGAGCAAGCTGCCAAAATCATGGCCAAGAAGAAAGCTAAGGCTGGCAAAGCCCACAGCACAAACCAGTGCAAGGGGGTTAAGGGCACCATGAAGTGGGAACTGTTCCTCTCGGCATTTGTGCTCAACCAGATGTGCGAGATCATCAAGAGCGTCGTTAGGACGGAGAAGGGGTTCAAAGAAGTGCACCTGAATACTATTGCCTGCAAGGTGTTTGAGTTCTATGGCATCGAGGTGTCCTCCCAGCAGGTGTACAACCACCTGCGTAAGTGGAGGACCAGGTGTATATCTCCAAGCTCAGAGACCTTAGAAGAGCAAGCTGGGACGAGGAGACCTGCACCATCATCTTGGAGGACGCCCACTACAGGGGACATATCTCGGTATTAACTAATTTCAGTAACATCTCCTTTGATTTGGAACACTAGACTCACTAACCCCGCTAACCTCCCAACAATTCCTTGTCTCAGGACCACCCCAAGGATGCCGAGTATCTGAACAAGCCTATCATCGCTAACTATAGGCAGATGGAGGCCATCTTCTCCTTCAGCCTTGCCACTGGCAGGTTTGCAATGGGCTCCACTGAGCCTCTTGGTGAACCATGCCCTGAATTTGTACAGACCCAGGAGTCGGAGATAGTGGTTCTTGATGAGGATGTCGATACCTATGAAACCTTAGGTTCTCCTACTGCCGGCGTTGGTCAAGGCAGCAACATAAATCCCTACGTTGTAGGTGGCTACGATCCTTGCTAGAAGAAGAAGAGGTCGCTGTTGGGGGAGGAGGACGTCGTCGCCATCACCTGCATGAACGAGGCCGTGAAAGCGGTGGCGACCGCCATCACCACTGCTTCCCCTCTTGATGTTCACCCAGATCTGTACGACGACGTCATGGTAGACAAAGGGTTCAACCCTAAGGCTATGATGGTGGCGCTCAGCCACCTCTTTGACAACTGGGCTATGGGAACCGACTTTGTTCAGATGGCAGATGACCACAGGGATCTAGTGCTTGCTCCCTGATCATGGAGATGGTGGCGGCAGTGCATGCATGATGAAGAAGAACTTTTATATTTTGAAGTTGCTAGGGACTTGATGAAAACTTATGCCTATTTTTTGTGAGATGGTATATACTAACCCCTCACATGATGGAGAACTTATGAGGTGTTAGGATTGCACCCCTTTTGATGTGGTGGTAGGATCTCACCATAGATATTGGTCGTGATCGGTTGGATCACACTAACTTGGTGGGTTGGAACTGCTGATGCTTGTGCCCATATGATCATGCATGCTTAACTAGTTTATGGTTGTGCCCTATGTTTGTGAAATTGATCTATCTGCCTTACCCGTGATCCTTAATATGTTGCATATGTGTTATATCTCACAGAAATACAACTGGTACATGGTGTACTACGGCAAGAAGCCAGAAATCTATAATATATGGGAGGAGTACAGCCAATAAGTGACGGGTTACCAGTGCAATCTCCATAAGGGGTTTAAGACTCTAGAGCAAGCACAAAAAGCCTACTCTAAGTTCTTAGCAGAGCGTCCCTGGAAGGAACAACCGCCAGTAGAAATGAAGATCAATTTTACTCCATCGGTATCAGTTCGTCAACAAGTTCATCCACACGAGCAGGTTCCACCTATACGGGATGCAAGTATGAACAAAACATCATCATCGTCGGCATAATCATGTGGATTATCCACTACCAGTTGTTCTGATTCAGGTTGATCGATTATGTAAGATCTTAAATCTTGGTGGCTAGTTGGTAAGCTCACTATTTTGCCATGCGAGGTAAGCACATCGGACCGGATGCGGGCTCCCAAACGTGCAACTTTGCACCAGTATAGTCCAATCTGGGAAACCAAACAAAGTGGCTATATGGGCTCTCCTAGTGAGGAGACGAAAATACAGACAACCAAATAAACAGTTTATCCTGGCCTGAGGGTAATCTCTCCCCATGCAGCACCCAGCGGCCAAGTCACAAAAACAGAAAATTCCGACCCAAGCAACCAAACACGCCCTTGGTCTTCTCAGCCCATTCAGAAAGGGAGGGGCAGAGTTGGGATGCATAGCTGAGAACTGGCCAACAGGAGCAATGCGCACAGTAATATGAAAAATCCAAGAAAATGTTATGCGCAGAGTATACACAGAGGGAGTACGTGCTGACTGCTGAGTATAGAAGCCTAGGCACGCCATGCATGACGATGCGTAGATGCAGTGGCCCGACGGCCGGGCCGCCGGGGAGACGTAGGGCAGCTACACACGGCGGCAGTGTCAGACGACGGGGGAACACGTCGTACGTCCACACATGATGGTTAGACTGTAGACGCGGTGGCCATGGATAAATCATGTATTCATCCTTCGAGACCTTCCCGGTCCCCGGCTACGTAGCTCTGGCCTTGGCTGTGCGCGCCAATCATGCCGTCCGTTGCTTAACCCCGCGCCCGTACATGCTGTGATGAACCATGACGTAATGCGCTACAGCAGCTGATGGCCCGGAAATAAGTATGCTGGACCTACTCTCAAAGTAAGTATGCTGGACCTAAGGACGAATAATGTCTCTTTTCAACGGAATACAGTCGAGCTGGTGCTAATGCGCTTATGCACGCACGAACCACTGGACCAGGATTATATTGGCCCATGGATCCGTCACCTCGTCCAAACCAATTTTGACAAGAATAGTACTCTTCCTACTAGAATGGAGTAGTTTCTACGCCAAAGTTATTCGATCTGGTAACTCAGCCGACGTCCAATCTGAGTGTCAGATCGAGAGGGTGGATCGACAACTGCTCCGTCGATCGGACACACGAATAAGAACACACAGGCGTACGGTGACGAGAAAGAAAGGAAGAGAAAAGACCGCCGGACTACGCGGCGCCCTTCGTTCGGTCACTGTCGTTAGGATTAGACGTGTGTGATGAACAGATAAAGTGTCTCCCCGAGTTCGTAGTGCATGGACACCTCCTACTTCCATTCCATTTGCATGGACCGAGTAATTCTGATGCCCTAACATGGCCTGCATGCTAGAGTCAGAATGCCTGCCACATCCTGAAAGTTCTCTGTTCTCTAATTAACGCACTGTGTGCCTGCCATACCCTGAATGTTCTCTGTTCTGTTAACCAACTGTGTGCCTGTATCGAGTATACATATTACATACTGGTCCGCTACAGTGCCATTCAAAAAATCAATCATAAGACATGCTGACAAGACATGCATGCTTACCATGTGGTACAATATCATACTAGTGTGTGTGTCACCAGTCC
The DNA here is from genome assembly GCA_023614405.1 of Avena insularis. Lineage (NCBI taxonomy): Eukaryota > Viridiplantae > Streptophyta > Magnoliopsida > Poales > Poaceae > Avena > Avena insularis. The sequence continues at coordinate 23,230,499 of CM042692.1, forward strand.
TTATCACAGTAAGAAATAAAAAAAAAATATACTCCCTCCGTTTGTAAATATAAAATATTTTAGCTTTGTGAATGAAGTGTATGTAGACCTCTTTTAGTGTCTAGATTCATCTAGGTTGAGTCAAAGTTGGCGCTATATATAGCCAGTTAAGGAATCTCACCTAGCTGGCTTTCCTTCCTTGTCCAGTAAGGTATGAAGCACTAGCTCAACCACAGCTACAGCTTCTTCTCGAGCTGCTCTTATTCCACCTGTATAAAAATACACATCATAAAATGACGCATCGAGCTAGACCATTCTGTTTCATTGTGAATGAAAGAAGTTTTCGACCAAGAGAAAATAGAGGATAGACTCATTACTTAACAAAAAAGATATAGAAATAGCAAAAGCAAAATAAAGAAAAAAAGAGCGTGAGAGCCAAACGGAGGGAGTATCTACGTATCCACTCCATGCATAAAAGACCAGTCGGCCATATGCACTTGGCACATGTTCTTGGATTGGAGGCGACGCATATACGCACTCTCCCAGTCCCAGGTAGGTAGATTTTCGTCTTGTCTCTCCCACGCGTCAGCTGGACATACACATATATGGTCCAGGAAGGCAGGAATGACGTCGCGCCCATGCAGCTGATTGCTGCGCGCGTTCTGCAGCACCCCGCGTGCGTGCAGCTGCAGCGGCAATAGATGCGATTTTTGGAGTTTTCCGTCAGGTGGTCCGTCTGATCGAAGCGCATATATGCGGAGTCTGAATTGAAGGCAGCAGCGGACTGATTTAAGATCAAACGCATCTCTACCCGAACATTGAACACTGACTAAAAGCTCAATCTTGATATATATACCTTTCGGCAGACGTATGTATGCCGGGGATTGTAGCTTCGAAATTTGGTTCGACGTGTAAATTTTATTCCCACGATCGAGGCTACACATGAAATTTTGCCACGATGTTTGAACCATGTTTGTATGGATGAGCACCTCTAAGAACATGTGGTACCTTGAACGCGCATGCATTGGTTATTTGGTTGAAATTGTGTATATACACACTAATACATGTATGTCTGCGAAAAACAGTTGTCTTTACCAGTAATCTCGTTACAGAAAAATCCTTACAAAATATGCAAATTATCATGTCGTATGGTCATCGGCGAGTCATCCTTGAAAGAGATTACCTTGCTTGAAAGAATTTATGGCCAAGTTCTTTAGGCTTATGTTGTTCAGAACTCCAGATGAATAACACATCATTTTTTTTCTTTGATTGTCATGTCGCTCACTTTACATGACAAGCCGTGTACACTGCATTTTTCACAATTGGATGAAATATAGGTTTAGGGCACACACAAAAAAGAGATTTACATAGATAGATTTAGCAAAATATTTCAATAAATTTCTCTAGGGAATATGCAACATAATTTCACCATTACTTAAATAAGAAGACTAGAAGTCATGGCGTTAGGAAAATGGTTACAAGACTGATACAACCGGCCGCGACGCCAATAACCAACAAAAAGGAAATACCATAACTCTCCTGGGACGATGGGATACAAGGTGCTTCCCACCAGCGAGTTCTCATAGAATACCCTTCTTCTTGGTGATTTTTTTTTTTTTGGAAATGAGCATAATATCAATCAGAGGTACCAATTATACCTAGCCTCTGCAACAATGCATTGGCCTAGCGGCCATACGGATGCACATAGCCAAAAAACAAAGAAGAATTAAATTTTTTTTCCCGCTACAGTGACTTATTCATTGAAACAGCAGTACTACCACCACCAAGACAGCACCAGAAGCCCAGCTTCTCCAAAAACAACGCCTCCAAGAAGGGAACAGTGCACAACCACTGTCATCGCCCGATCAAAGATCTAAGGTTTTCACCCTGAAGAAAGTCCACGCTCTCAAAACAATACCTTCAACAAGGCCATTGCGAGGCACAAACAATTAAGGCCAGACCCTGGGTTTTCACCCTGAAAGGTAGGACCGTGAGCCTCTCCTGTGCAGTCGCCCCCACTTGCATGCCACTGCTCCAAGTCACGAGTCACCAAGCCGATTCCTCATCACCACCCAGACTCGAACCACCATTGTCAGTCCTCAGATCTCGATCACCACGACTTACTCCGTCAGCACCATGGAACGAGAACATGCCCCATGATAATAACAACCAACATAGCTTCGAAGCGCACCCTCTGAAACCAAATGGTCAGAGTAAAACATGGGTGCCCACGACCGAATCCCATCCGATCCAGCAATCTTTCGGCATGAGCGCACTATGAAGTTCGCCGACAGAGCCTACCGGAACACGACACAGAAACCAGATCAATGGAGACAAACATCAGGCAAATCTTCTTCTTGGCTTGAGAGGGATCCAAGACCGCCTCCTTTATTGAAACCGAGCCAGTAGCTCCCACGCTACCCGCTGAAAACTAGCAGGATCCACCGCTTGACGGCAAGACCACCCGGCTGACCACTCCGACGGAGAAGGAGGCCACCACCACCATGCCGGGGACAGATGCCCCAAGTGACCTAGTGTCGCGAACATGGCCTAGGGAACCTGGGCGCCGGCATCGAGGGTGACGAACGGATCAGATCGTGGCCCGTCTAGGCCTGAATCCCCTCCGCCGCTCGCTGCCATATGGGCCGAGGACCTCCGGCCGCCGCCAACCACGACACCGCCGTCGAACCAGCCAGGTGCGGGCGCCACCACCTTTCCCCGACGATTCGCAGCCAGGGTCACCGCCGCCGCCACGCCACCAGGTCTTTGCTCAGCGACGATCCGGGCGGCGGCGGCGGGCGGGGAGATCGCGGGAGGGAGGATGAGGCCGAGGAAGGGGTGGGATCTGCCCGGCGAAGCGCCGCCATGCGGGTGCGTGAGGGGGCGAAGGTGTCCCTATGACACTTTCGAAAATAATTTATTCTCCGAAATTCAGCACAAGATAACCCTATTCGAAATCAATTTCCATACTAACTTGTTTGCATGATTCCCGCCATCGGGGTCGACATACTATACAACATGACATCGTCATCAAAGTAGTAGTCATGCCCTCATCCGATATGTCGAGCCCACACATGTCCGGGTGGTATGTCCACGAGTCATTCAAAAAAGATAACCTTGCTAGAAAGAATTGGTGGGCATATTGTTTAGCCTTTACGTTGTTCAAATGGATAACACATCATTTTTGTTTGACTGACATGTCGCTCACTTTGCACGACAACCCATGTAGGTAGCCTTTCAGTTCATAACCGTCCAAAAAGTATAACCCTAGTATTTCCCATTTGGATGGAATTTGGGTTTAGGGCTGCAGGTCCGTCTCACTATTTTGTTTGGAAAAGGTAGCTCTATAATCTGTACGCAGGTAACATATTCTCATGTATCCACTGGCTTCTACCTTTGCATGTGTGTTGTAGCAGTCAGATGTTATAATCTATAGTATTTTTGGTTGGGATTTTGTATTCTGCTTGCTCTAGTACTCCCTCTGTTTCATCATTTTATTCTGGTTTTAGTTTAAATTTAAACTACAATCGTGACAAGAATCATGGAAAGGAGGGAGTATTTGACTATAGGCATTTTGTTGATTTTCCTTTTGACTTCGTAATAGTTTTGAGTGCAACTAGTTACTTTTCGTCACCCGCAAAGAGAACTAGTTACTTTTCTAGCACCCATATCTCACTCAAATGGCATATTTTATCAAAGCTACAATTTAAGACTCAACACCAATTTCCCTAAAAGGGAAAACTATAAGGGATGCTCCTACATTGTTTTTTAAGAATGAGAACTTCAATTTGCATGTGTGAAGGTTTTAACCAAGATGATTGGATCATACACTAACTCCTCTAATCAAGATTTACATAGAATATTTAACAAAATACTAGAATCACATTTTTTTTTGAGAAATCAGAATATTTCCCCCCATTTTGTTGAATAAGAAGACTAGAAGTCATGTCATGAAGACTTAGGCTCCGTTTGGATGTTTGTATTGGCAGGCTAGGCATGACATTCTGTGAGGTGTCAAAATCCTAGGATATTCGCATTGAGATTCAATGTCAATATTTCTATTTGGAAGTTTAGATATTTAGTACCTATTGATATCCTAGTTGAATGCCAATCTTGTTTGGATGGTCAAAGTGATGTATTGCATTTATATGAGAATATGGTCACAATACATGTTTGAAAATGATTTCTTGTAACTTATGAATATATTCGAATGACTATATGACATAAGAATTGATAAGCAAAGAAAACAATATGTAAAAATGTCCTCACAGTCTCATACACAATATTACAACATACAAGTTCTTGGATAGCTAGCACGAATGACAAGTTCTGGAAACAATAAGTTCCTAACAATCACATAACCACGAGCATATGTGATACGGATCAAACCGCGTGTTGTAGCAAGAGATTGAAAATGAAACAAAAACAAACACATATTGGGGGAGGGGGCATGGGAGAGGGAGCAGACGCCAAGGAGCCTTGGCAGTCAGAGGGGCGTGAAGGGGAAGCATTCCTGCGTTAGACGTCGGAGGGTAGGGTTGGAGCTCGCCCCGGACCTGCTCCGCGGTGGAGCTTGTCTATCCTACAGAGATAAAATGTGAGAGGAGGCAGTGGAAATGGGGGGGTATGGAGGGCGAGGTGGAGGGCAACGATGCCGGTGGACACCGAAGGATCAGGAGGGAAGGCTGCCGGATTTACCTACGCCACCAGATTTACCCGCGCCACCGCTCGATTTTCCTGGGGGTCGTCATGCTAGGGTCTGGCGTCGGATGGGAAAGAGACGGCCTTGTTCCTGCTCGATACCAAGCAATGTCAAGGATAGAGGGAAGACTTCCGGAAAGGGGCTCGCAACACATTAACCAGGCTGTCAAGGACATCCAAACGCCTCAACTTGAGGTATTTGGGTTGTGAATGACCCAATATCTAATACCAAGCCCCGATACAAACATCCAAATTCTACCTTAAGACAATGGGTTAGAAACAAAATTGTTTCTTTAATTAAGCTTTTGCCCCGCTTTATAAATAAAGCAACATCGGCCAAACTAATACAAAGTGGTGAGGAAAACTCTCGTACAAAGCAGATCAAAAAATAAATAACAAAAAGGAACATGAAGACTCAAGACTTGCCACCGAAGACACTAAAGCGAGACCGTTGGGACCAGACACTACTAGGAAAACAACTATTCGTAGATCAGCACCCAATGGCGCACCAACAAAGTGATGCGCCAAAAATAAGTGCCTATGGCGCACCAAAGTCTAGTGCGCCACTGATAGACCACTTATCTGTGGCGCACCATGAAAAGGATGCGCCACTGATAAAGTTGGGCCGGTGAGGGAGGGGTACCCGCTCTTATTCATGGCGCACCACCTACTGATGCGCCACAGGTACCTGACCCACTCCGATCAACTTTTTAGTTTTGGAAAAATAAAAGAAAATGATAAACACTCCAAAAAATAAATCCTTTTAGATATAGGTAGGTTATGTGATCTAGTTTATAGTAAAATTAACAAATATGAATTTCGACTTCTTAAAAAAATGGGGCAGTAAAACATCTATAACTTTTGCATACGATGTCAGAAAAAGTCTTTAATATATCAAAACGACTAGCACGAAATTTCGCATCCGCTCGCAACAAACAAATGTTGTTTTGCAATTTTTAGAATCTCAAAATTCAATAAGAAAAAAGTTACAGCTAAAAAATTGGGATCACTTATGTGTGGCGCACCCTATAGTGGCGCGGGTGCTCCACGATGAAGGAGATATGCCCTAGAGCCCAATAAATAAAGATATTTTATTATTATATTTCTAAATGTTCATAATAGTTTTATATGATGCTATAACTATATTAAGCGGAAACATTAATACATGTGTGATATATAAACAACCAGGTCCCTAGAATCCTCTATTACTAGTTTGTTGGGCAGATGATGATCGAGTTTTTTCGATCATAGACTTGACATAAAATAGTCACCTGACAATGAGGTCACTTAATGAAGTGTTGGACGTAACCGACCGTACAATTGCAATGTGATCCAATCATAATGTTCAACGTTGCGATATCTAGTAAAGCGTAGTGACTTAAACTTTTGACCGTGAGATCATGTTTAATCACTATCTCATGCGGCTGCTTTGATCATATAAACCATCATGTTCATAACTGGGTTGCTATGAAGGTGTGTTTCAGGTATTCTAGAGGAATGATTGAGGCGTGTGATCGAGATCGGGATTTGCCTATGTAGCATTCCAATTGTCTAACAATTGTAATGCTATTTGGTTTATTATATATATTGCTACTTCCTACATATCATTAATTACATCATCATAATATCATGCTCATGTCACCATGCCACATTGCATTTGAGCATCATATTAAAACCTATTTCATTTGATTCTTCCCCTCATGTTACATTTGTCTCATTAATATCTGCTTCTTGATATAATGTATTTTCTTATTGATATCGCGTATTTTCCTTTTGACTAATGATGTCATGCCCAAATTGAGTTGAGGGCATATCTTTTAAATTCTATTCTATCTACTAACCCGCCACCCCTATATTGTCATTTTTTAATCTTCCGTAGTTTTCACCTTGTATATATATGTGGGCTTCCTATTTCCTTGTTGGTATTTAATTCATGCCCATATATATAATGTGAGGATAATCTACTCTTAAATCATGCCATATACAAATTCTAGTGTTTTTGCACCCCCTCTATTTTAATATGCATGTGCTTTCCTTTTTCTTTCTTTTGGCTAGCCAGGTGCATTATGACCATTGTATCTAGTCACATGAAATGACACATTATTTTATGTGGCAATTCTTGCATTCAAATTCATTGTTTTTTTGCTCTTTTTGAACTGTTCTCTAATCATAATCATCTAACATTCTAATCTACCCTTTCTTGTTTTGGACCTAGTCCACCCATATAACACCACACCTGGCTCTAACTATCCCACCCATTTGGTTCACGACATGTGAGCCCCATGTGCATGTACCTTCCTCTTTCTCTCCCTCTCTTTGCTTATTTTGGCAAAAGGCAACCATACCACCACCCCTCCTTCCTTTTTCTTGACCCTCAATAATATAATCCCGAGCATGCCCTCCCCTTGGTCCCCTTTTCCTCTCTCTCACGTTGGAAGCAACAAGGAGATAAGAAACCACACAAGGCCTCCTCTTCCTCTACCTCTACCTTTTTTGCAAAAGCAACAAACCACCCCATGTGCATCTTCCTCTCTCTTATCTCAACCCAACCACCCTAGCACCACAACCATCCAAGATCCCATCTTGACATGGAGTCCTTCCCATCCTCTCTTCTTTTCCAAGCTCAAGTTTCTCGACGCTGGGGGAGAGAGTCTCACCATGAAACCCTAGCTCAGACAACTTCTTCTTCTCAACGCACTGGAGCTTCTCGAGGTGAACCAAGAGCACCAGCAGACTCATCTGCTTCCTCTTCTTTGTCCTGTACACGAAGCCTCGCCGGAGATCACTGGAGTGGAATGCCGCGCTGCGAAGTTCCTTTCCATAAGCCGCGTCAGATCGTGGCTGCCCTGAGCCCTTCCATCTACACCGACGACCTCCTGGTGAGCTCCTAGTTCCCCTAGACATGGCCCTCTTATCCCTTGCTTCCTACATCCACACTGCCCTCCGTCGAATGCCCTCCGTGCGTGCCATCGTCGGCACGAACAGCTTCTAGCATGTGCCCTACCGACCAAACCACGTGTAACATCCCAGCGTTTAGGAACCAACGAGGGGTAGAAATAGAAATTTGTGCATTTGCATGCATTCATCTATAAATTTAGGGTAATTTTTTCGCCAAACAAAACCCTGGGGAGATCAGAGTTTCTTGCACTGCTTTGAGTTAGGGTTTAGCTCTTAGAAGTGTTTGCTATGAATTCTGACATGATCCTTAGGAGATATTATGAATTTGGGTGAATAATTTGAATTCATATTTGAATAATTTAAAAATTGAGAAATGTTAGTGAATTAGAAGTAATAGTGTTTATTTGTTTGGCAAAAAGAATTAGTTCTTATTATGGTTTAAATATTAAACAACTATAAAACAATAAAGGATATTGATATCAATATAAATGTATAACTTAAATAGTTATTTCTTATTTCTTTCCTTTATTCCACAAATAACAAATGAATACAAAGGAATATAAATAAAGTACTTTACAGAGATAATATTGAAGAAAATAGAAACTTTATTAATAATAAACACATATTACATTGTTCTTACAAAAGAGGAAAAGAAAAAGATTACAAATGAAAAAACTAACAAACTAGTCCTAACTAAACCTAGTCTAAATCTTCTTATTCTTCACTTGAACCTGTACCCGCAAATAAGACAGAAAAGGAATAAAACAAAGTGAGGGGTTAGTATTAGATTGCTCTTAGTTATTAACATTGAAGTGCACTGTTTTCTAAACATCATTGAGCCAAATCTATTTAGAAGAAGGGACAAAACCAGCAAGTGTAGTATCTGTTCATTTCACAGTATAAGTCTCAGTACAACCTCATTGGCAGATAGGGGCAAGTTTCACCAGGAATGGAAATAGTAAAAAAGTGGGGGAGTTTAAAACAAGATCACTCGATCTCATCCACAGGAGAGCAACAGTGAAGCTACTCACACACTTAAATGCATGCATTGAGGTGTCAACAGCAGAGAACAAGAGAGAGGTTTAAAACCCAGCAGCACAGTGCAAAGCAGGGCTTTGCTACCCATTTCATAGACCCAAACACCAGTTTGTCACACCATCTCCAAGAACACCACTAGTTCTTGCAAACCACACCACCCAAATCAACCAATTTCCACCACAGAAGGCCCAAGAAATCATAGCAAGGATGGTGACCTAAGGAGGAGGGAGGATATAGGTGGACAACAAGGTCACAAAAGAGCAGCAGCACCGGGAGGAGCAAGCCAAGGCCAAAGGGGAAGGCAGCAACAGGCAAGCACAAGGCTACCAAGGGTAATCCCCAACATTTTCAATCCAATAGTGAATTTGGAGCATATTCATATGAGTAATCATGTTTATATATGGATCTGATCATGCAAGTACATGATACATACATAAGCAATAAGCCATCAGGTAAAAGCAAGGGGTTTCTACTTGAGGATGGTCTTAGACCATCATCATAGACTAGGGGATCTAGTTTTAACTAGAGGATACTCATCATAGCTGCTGGTATATGGCACATCCCCAACAGGGTAGCACCTCTCTACCTGGCAAATCTATGATCTCTGGTTGTGTACAAGTTCAAGCCCAACATCTCTAAACAAATCATTCCAAACATATCTTTCTCAATAAAGCTAATCATTTTCCTAAATGTTTTAGGAATCATACATGTATAATAGTATCTCAACATCTATCACAAGGCAGAGCCTTTGATCATAAAAGTGTTACACTAAACGTATCAGACTAAGCAATATCAGCCAGTAGTAAAGCACCATCACTCAAAAGGAGTGAGCTCACAATCACAGCCACACAGATAGCCACACAAACTTAAACTTACTCAACAAAATGTTCTCTGACAGAGAACAGGAGAACACCAACAAGTTCAGCAAAGTGATCACTAAAAAACTAATCAAATCATGCTCAATAGTGGGTGTAACAAACACCACTAACAAGCCATTATGCAGGAGATTAACACAATCATATTAATCCTAGAAACCCAACTAAACATCACTTTGAGGGTTGAACCCTAGGTTCAGAGATGAACCCTAGGTTCAGAGATGAACCCTAAAAGGGTGTAGTCACAGCAGCCACACATGGCACGACAAGGTAGAGCATAGAGGGGATCACAACAAACTTACTCAAGATCCTCGCAAGATATTTGAACAGGAAGCAGAGAAGTGGCCGGCGGTAGAGAGGAATCGGTGACACGGGGAGCACCCCGAAGGGGCGCTGCAACCCGCGCCGGCAACGCGTCGGAGGCAGCCGGAGATGAAGGGGAGCGCGCCACAAGCAACACAGAGCATCATTGAAGGAGCGCCGGAGCGACCCAAACCCTAACCCTAGCCACGGACAGGGGTCAGCGAGGCCGGTAGGGGTCGCCAGCGTCGAATCAGGATGGATATCAGTGTGTAGCAGCATCGACCATGTCATCCTGCATCGCGGAAACAACCACGACGGTCGGAGGTGGCCGGAGTTGCACGTAGTAGCGGCGGCGGCATCGAGCGCCAAAGAGAGTCGTGAGAGAGAGATGAGTGAGGAAGAGGGAATGCGTGTGGGGGTACTGGGCCGGTGGGCTGCCTAGTATAACCCAGGTGGTTTTTGACCAGGCTAGGTGGGTCGGGTCGGGTTGGGCCAGGCCAGCCCAGTGGGCTGGGCCCGTGTCTTAAAAGAGTTATCTAAAAATAATATTTACAAATAAGCCCCTGAAACAAAATCATCTCTAGAAAAATAAATAAAATCCTAAAAATATAAATAATATATCTATGAACTCACAAAAATATTCTCTACTCAATAAAAATAATAAATAGTAATCTTAGGCAATTAAATTTAGGTTTATTATTGTTATTATGATTATTCCTTTTGGGATTTTATAAAAATAAAGAAAATACCTAAAATTCAATAAAATTCACTTTTGAGATCCCAAATGGATATACTATTATATAAAAATACTAAATTGTATTTTTGAAAAGTAAATCAAGTGTGGTAAAAGTTAAGTCTTTATTCCTTAGTGGAGTTTTAAGAAAATTTTTGAAAGAGTTAAAAATTAAATAAATTTACTTTTTAACTCTTAGAATAATACTAGTTATCATAAAAATACTAGATATAGGAATTATGTGAATTTAATAGTATTTGAGTACTACATTTCTTTTTTAATTAAAATAAAATAGTAAACCTTTATAAGGTGGGTAAAACACGCAAAGAAGGAAAATAATAAATCATTGCATGACATTACTATGCATTGCATATTGCTTCCTTAAATATTGTCCTTACCGGGCAATAATGGTATTCTGTAGAAACCGGAGGTCAAGGTCAGGTGGAGGTATCTGACTTCACTACCTTGCCTTCACAAGGCAAGTTCATCACTTGCTCATGTCCTTTGAGTGTCTTTATGAAAGTATCTGAAAATTGTGTGTTATAACCTATGTTCTAAAAGAGATTGAAAATAAGTATTTTCCCAAATAAATGAAATGCTATTATCATCCTAAGTGATGATAAATACTATGAATGACAATGGAATCTAAGATTCTAATTGCCTAACAATTAAGACTTAATAACCCATGACGTCAGTGATTCTAGCACCGTATAATACGTGTTAACCATAAGATCTGGAATGAGACAGAGAAGTTAGCTGGATCTTCTTCCTTTCGCATGGACGGATGACCATATCGTGGCGCTGGTGTACCTTTCGAGGCCCAGCATATGGGTAGAACCCCTTAGTTCCCCGTAATCTTGGTATCTAGACTATCTGGAGAGACAATCCTTGGTAAGTCCACCAACTCATTGGGGCGACCAGGATACTGTCTGCTCACTAGAGTCCTCAATATAGTAAACCATAGTTATATCCGCATACTGATTAATAGAGGTCATTCTGCTTGGGGGGTCGTGTATTCATGCGGGGTCGTGGAGAAGGGAAGTGATTGGCTTGGATCATCTACTAGGTCGCACACTAAGGAAGTGTGGACGGGAAAGATCGCCCGGTTGCGCAACAAGGATTTGGTCTCTTATGGATAAAGCAACTCACCTCTACAAAATGTAAAAAAGTATGACATGTTACTCCCAGTTCCGGGAAGGAGCTACGAACGCGGCAGGAAAGGAACTCCATGAAGTTCTGGTCAACCTGTGAAGGCTGATGGGCATAGTTTTTGATAATAAAATCAATCTTTGAAGAAATGTTTACAAAAACTGCATAGTGCCAAGGACTTATAGTCCAAGGTGGTAGTTAGAGCATCAAACTTCCCACCGTGCATATAATGAACTTGCTGGGTAACGCTATTACTCACCCTTTCCTTTGAAACCCTTGCTAGACTCTGAGGAGCAGAAGGATAATCAGGTGTATGATACAGAAGTCCAGAACGACATCTACTACGAAGAGCCGGACCTGTTCGATGGAGTCAAAGGGGTGGACTACGGGATACACATTGGAGCAGAAGACAATAAGTCAGAGTAGTTGCCAGGCCGGGACCTAGATATCTAGGTTGAGCCGAACAGCATAAACCCTATAGAATAAGCTGTTGAGCTCACACCTTTCTTATCGTTGTTTTTTTCATTCTTCCGCTGAACTTATTACATAAGTTGTATGATTCGTAAGTTTGAACCTTTCAAAGATCTCGATGTTTTGGTATTGTAATGGTAATGTGTATGTTGTAATTTGGACCCGTGATGTTTCTGTTGTACAACTCTAAGGGATGTAATATTTGCGGAATGGTGTTCCATAAGTGTTATGTCAATGACTATAGTATACTACAACATGCAGTGGTGTGATGGGTCACCACACCACGCATGCCCGAGCACCCGTGGAGCGACTCATTGCTTCCCTCTAACTCCCAGGCCACGCCACCGCCGCTCGCGTCCTCTGTGTCGCCGTGCTGTGCCGCTCGCCATGCTGTCGTGCACGCCATCATGCTTCAACAGTTGCGTGCACAGCAGCTGTAGAACACCTCTGGCCCTATGTTCGTCGAAGATTCCCGGCCGACACAACCCTCTTGGGCAAGACCCCCAACACGGAAAATGCTCTCGGTACATCCATCTTGCCATATCTCAAAACCATCACAAAATGGGGAAGTAGATCTCTCGGTATCTTCCACGAAAGATTGATAAATTTCACTGAAAACTGAAGTTTAGTCCGTCAGTCAGAACACCACCTGAATCCCTCCTGTTCATCGTGGTTTTCTTGTGCCTACGGTCTTCCTATGACTTTTCCCCAATGAACAAAGTTCAGGCCCTAACCTTCCTCTCCAACTTTCGTTTTTGCGACATACCAAAATTCTGCACGGTTTTGTCGCCATGTCCTTTTGAACTCGGGTCGAATTCTTGCAAATGGGGCAGATATGAAAATTCAGATTTCAGCATCCCGGAACCTTTTCTAAAAGGCCCCTATCTTTTTCAAATGCCCACACCAAAGTCCCCAGATGTGCCAAGTGTCACTCACCATCTCGCCCGCGCGCGTGTGGCCCCCTTCCCAGACTATCCCCACCTGTCCGTGACTTTGGCTCAGTTCACCCCGAGTAAGAAAAGTTCCCGGCGATTTTCTAATATAAATAAAAATCCAAAAATGAATATATATCTAATTTAATTCATATATTTTTAAATAATTTTAATTTGACAAAACTTTCAAAATGAAATATGAATCAAATTCAAATATGAATTCAAACCTGTTTTCAAATTTGTCCAGATTTGAATTTATCTAGTCAAACCTTTGACTTTTGACCCTATTTCAATTATTTTGCATTTAAATATTGTTTTAAATTCATAAATCTAAATAATACTTATAGTATATGATTTCTGATCAGAAAAATGCGAGGAATTCAAATAAGCCATCCAAAATAATTTTTGAGCAATTTAAAAATTCGAAATTATTCAAATACCATTAATATGCCTTACATTAATAAATGCATGACTTAGTTCCGTAATTCCAAATTCGATAAATAATATGTCTAAATCGATCAACGGGACGAGCATGTTCTAATTATGCATTCCATGATATGAATTTAAGCATGAATCATATAAATATTAAGAAAACAACAAGTATTATGGGGCTATAACATGCCTAAATAAATACATGAAGTGCTTTATTATTGTTCTTACACCTCACCCATGCCATGCTATATTATACCATGCAATTGTGCATCATTCCATCATGGCATACCTTGTTTTCTTGTTGCATATTCATATGATTATGCACTTTATTTGTTATGGCCCTTTGTGTGTTTGGCTTTTATTCCGGACAGACGCCGAGCAAGGGAACGATCATGAGAACCAAGAGTATTACCCGGATCCCGGTTACCCTACTGCTGATCCGACAGGAAAGAAATTCCTCATGCTTGCATTACATATAGCACCTATGGCTCTTTCTTATTCTTGCATCATTATGTCACGATTGCATTAAATTGAATCCCAAGTATTGCATACCTTTACTTTTAAACCCCACCGAAGCTTGTATCCTCAATCCTATGAGCCATTACTACATGAGTTGTTTGAGCCATCGGAGTCGTAGAATTACATGTGTAGGGTTTCTGCCAGTCTATTATGGATAAAGAGGTACCTAAACAACTTAACCTATGTAGTAGTGGGATAACTAAAGAAAGAGGCACCGATGGTTAATAGCTATTATTTGGTTCTTCCATGCTCACTTGTGTATCGTAGGACCCCGAGTACTTGATACCTGTCGTTGACTATCGCAATATCCACATGTGGGAGACTTTATGGATGCCCTTCGCCTAAGCTTGATTCACATTTTATTTCTTGGGGCCACAAACTAGTTTGGCGCGTTATTACTATCTTGTAATTATGTCATCCTTTACTACTTTATTTACTATTGCGTGTGGAGTGCCTGTACTGTTTTGGACCGCGGCATGATTTCACGGTATTGACAAGCCCAGTTACACTTTCGGGTTCCCAGTCGTTTACAACCGTTCTCGCAAACCCTGGGTCCATCTCCGAGCCGGCCAACTTTGTTGCGATAGCTTAGTGAGGTGGCCTCCTGAAATCATTTATGAATCATGTGAATGCATTGTCGTGAGGTCTTGTTGCTTTTTATTTTCTCTAGGTTGATCGTGCGTGTGTTTCTATTTGTGCACCTTAGCAGGGTAAATCTTTCTGAAAGCCATGTATGCGGTTATGGACGACTTGGAGCACATTTTCTAGATCATAGACAACTATAACTAAAGTACCATGTTTAATTTGACTAAAACATGACTAGTAAATAGTACATCACTCATGGAATGGTTAATAAAATTGCCAACAGATGGGATGTTCTTCCACCTTCTTATTCGGTAAGCGAGAAGGAGGGCGAGCGATGTTTATTATGTTACTTATATAACTGTTGTTTCTAATTAACGAGCGTCTGTCCAAATCTGGTTGGTCGGATGTTGTAGCGGGTCTCTATAGAACTGTTTAGATATTATCTTTCGCTGCAATTGTGTCACCCTCAGGTTGTTCCATTTAGATGCATAAAGACTTGCTGAGTGCCCTAGGATCTCACACCATAAACATTGATTAGGTTGTTAGGTACATCCATATGGAGGCTACTCTGTCGATTAGGCCGATGAAGGAGGCAACGACCCTCTTGCATAGAGATTCCGGGGATGGAGATCTCTAAGATATGTGGGCAAGAAACTGCTTATTTCTGTGGCATCTTATGTCGATTTGATTCTTAATCCGTACTCGGATCTTGACTCCGCTTCTGCTTGATACTATGTTGATTTATGTATGAGGATGTATCCTAAACTATTTTATCTATCGAGGATATTTGGATCTTTCCATATGATGTTGCAACATTTCCTTTCTTTATAGATGGAATTGCTCTGATGTACTCTTGTATATCGCTGATATTGAAGGAGATATGCCCTAGAGGCAAATAATAAATAGGTTTTTATTGTCATATCTCAATTAGTTTATAATAGTTTCATATTGTGCTAGAACTGTGGCAAGTAGAAATATTAGTACAGGTGTGGTATGAAACAACCAAGTCCCTAGTAGCCTCTATTCATACTAGTTCGTTGGTCATGAAGATGATCTGGGTTTCAAGATCATGGGCATTTATGCCGACTGACAACGAGATCATATCATTGGAGAATGATGTGGTTGGACATTCCTCGAAGGATTGCAACACGATCAAATCATCTAGTTCATTGTTGCAACAGCTATACCTAGACTCCTTCTCCTTAGACCGTGAGCTCATATTACTCACTGTTTTCCTAGGCTGCTTAGACTGCATCAACCGTCATCTGGTAACGCGGTGGCCATAAAGGTGTACGTTGGGTATTCCGAAGGAATATTAGATGACATGTGACTGCAAGACCGGGATTTGTTCACCCACATGACGGGTAAAGATACATACGGCCGGCTTGGTGAGATTACATCCATATATGTTGCAACATGTGACTAGGTCACGGGGATGTAATATCAGGGTAACAAGAAAACATAACTTGTTGTGAACAAGATTGAACAAGGTATGGGATACCAGTGATCGGATCTCGGACAAGTTGTATCGAGAAACAAAAGGAACAGGATGCTACATTTAGACGGTTCAAACGACATTGTCATCAGGAATGCATAGGGGTCACATGGACATCCCTGGTCCCTCTGTTGATCATTGATACAGATCATGTCTAGAGCATTCCCGAGCCGTGAGAGGATACACTTAAGATGCGATGAGGCGATCATTCGTAAGCGGAATCATGAGAGAAAGAGAAAGCTGGAATCGTTCCGCAGAGAGATCCGAAGTTGTTCAGAGAAAGAATAAAGGACCGAAATCATTCCGGGAAAGATCCGAAGTCGTTCGGAGGAAATCAAAAGGGAACGAAAGGTGTTTCGGGTTGAATCAGGTTTTGTAATATGTATTTACATATTAATTAGTGTAATTAATATTAAATATAATATTAAAATCTAATTTGAAGGGTTATTCCACTAATGGGCCAAACTTCCTAGGGAAATAGGGCCCATGAGCGAAAACTGAAGGAGGGAAGGGCCAAGGGCCAAGGCCCAGGCGCCTCAAGGGGGCCCACCCGTCCAACCTAGGGCTGTGCGCGGGATGGGGCCCACCCCTGGCCGGTGGCCCATTAAGGCCCATGCGCCTCCCCCTCTCCCTTGAATAGTCCCACATGGGAAACCCAAAGGGGAGGGCACACCCCCTCCCCCTATATAAAGGGGTGCCCATGGGTGGGATTAAACACCAACAACTTGAGATGTCCTTTGGTTGACTTTCTCCTCCTCCCTCTCTCTATACCTCGTGACCATGGCCCCAAGTCTGGGCTGTGCGATCGAGGCACACCTGCAGTACGCCGTTGCGCTGCAGGGATTCCTAGCTGGATATCAACTTCCGCACTCCCGGCGGGATCGGGGAGCCGGAGGTCTCATCGTGCACCGGATGTGTACAAAGACACGAGGCGCAACACTTGGGGCGCTTGAATGTTGTGAGCCGGAGCTGTTGCACGATGAAGATGATGAAGATCAAGAAGGAGCAAGGGGTGACCTACGAGGAGCTTCGCGACCTTGAGGTCGGCTACGAGTACGACTACTTCAACCATGTTCCCCACAGAATGTTAACCGCGTACGGTCTACAAGGGTATGTATTCTCTACGATCCGGCTGTTACCGCATTACTACATAGATAGATCCTAGGCAGTTTCTGGGGTTACATCGTAGGGAATTTTTTTGTTTTCCGCACCGATCCCCAACAGTGTTATCAGAGCCGATCTATGCGTAGGAGTGCTGTACGGCCAGTACGCACAAGTATTGTGTGGGCATTGATCTCTTAGTTGTTACCCTCTAACGTGTACTTGTTTATATCACGATATTGTTTGATGAAGCGGCCCGGACCGACCTTACTCGTATTCGTATGCGAGACTGGTTCCACGCTCAACATACGGCTTGTACCGTATAAGTGGCTAGCGGGTGTCTGTATCTCATTCAATAGTTGATATATCATTTACAACGGAGGGCCCCGAAAGGGGTGTAGTAGAGACAACTGTCGAATCCATGTTGTGGTTGGAAAGTTCGTAGTTTAGAAACGGTTCTAGTACGAAAGCCCTAACAACCATGTAAAACTTGCAATAGATAAAGTAGAGGTGTCTAACTTTATTTTCCAGGGGGCATGTGATTATGATATGGCATTGGTTGTTACGAAGGTAAAGTAGTTTACTTTTCTGTTACTAAGTGGTATAGTGATAGTCAATGTTCCGATGGACGACCTGGTGGAGGCGTCGTGGACTTGGCGTCAAACCAAGGGCAAGATGGAGATCGTGCCGGAGTGCTCGATAGAGATCAAGGCGCAAGAAAGACCATATCATATCACATTATACATATGATGTTGATACCTGTTTTACATCTTATTGTGTGCTAGTATTTAGATACTCAACGGTAGCAAATAAGATAATCCCTATTTAATTCCAATGTTCCGTGTTCCCCTTGTATGTGCACCACCAAGAAAGTTCTTCGGTATGAGGCGATCCAGGGTTATAGGCCTGGGTGTTAGACATATCTACGTTCGTATATAGTGGGTGTAAGCCATGTTGCACAGTGAATACACACAAGTTAGATTTGGCGAGCCTAGCACGCCACAGAAGCATGGCCTCGGAACACAAGAGATCGAAAGATCGAGAATGAGTCACATGGATGATGTGATTGGCATTAGTGAATGTCTACCTTTGATAATGCACTGATGGCTGTGTAACACGGGGGAGGTGCAGAGGATAGGGATCATGCGATCACTAAAATCGTCCAGGGGATGACAATTTTAGTGGAGACCAATAATAAATTGATCTCTTGTTATAAACTTAGTCTAGATGTCTGTTTGCAAATATCTTAGTAGACCTTGGCCTATCCCATTGAGGTCCTTTGCGACCATGGGAATATATTGCTTAATATGGAACTTAGCAAAAGGGTCCAACTTCATAGATTAATACCCACGCCTGAGGGATATCCTCGTAAAAGGTGATCGTCTCTTCTTGATACAGTAACCATTAGGAGAAAATTCGATGACTCCAGAACGTGTGTGTTTTCTCCATAATCATCCAACAAGCCATTCTCCATTTGATAGAGACTTGGGCTACATTTTGTATTCTACAGAATAGGGCACATAGAGTATGAGCCGTTGGATGGGTTTTCCTCCATCATGGATGAAAAGAGAATGTTTGGAAAAACACTTGGCGATCTTGCATTAGAGTTGAGAACTCTTAGAAGGGCTTGATTGCAAATGGAGGTCATGGATGAAAAGGTATATGTAAGATATACAAATTATAAATGTGGTTCTTGCAAAAACTCGTTGCAGTTTGCAAAGTATTTGATACTTGTCCCGTTTTGTGAAAACAGGAGGATCTGCTTGAGAATTGCTGGCTTTGAGGCAACGTGACTTGATGATGGCAAGCAAAATAGTTGATGGCCGACATCACCTCTTCCCTCAAAGTTTATCATTTGGATTAGTGGACTTGAATATAATTTTGTAATCCTAGTTTGTGTGTCTTGCTTTTGGCAAGACGATTATTCATATGAAGAAGTTACAAACCAGTTTGTACTATTCTTATGAACAATACCTTATGGTCACATTATGATTATAAATAAGTTATTCTCATCACTATGTTAATGATAATGGTTTAAACATTTATAAAGGATTAGAATGCTAAAAGATATCCAAAGCTTAATAATGAAATGACACTACAGTTTAAGTCATTTTGGTTATTGCAGGTTCTTTATGAAAGATCGGGGTCCTAGATGCTTAATCTAGAGACTTTGCAAAACCATGCCTCTCAGACAGAATGAGTAAAACTCCACATTCTGGTAAAACGGTGATATGCGAAGAAATGTTGAATCTTATACATAGTGATGTATCATATTTTCAACAAGTAGTGGAAATCATTTATTGTGGACTTAAAGTGAATAAGTGTATTTACTTAATGAAACATGAATTTTGAAATGATTTGAATTGTTCAAATGAGTTCATAACCAAATGGGATATTAAATTAAGTGAATTAACAAGTCTCTTCGATTTGATCGATATAACTAAGGTATTCAAGTTAAGTGTAGCATAAAAGGAACTTGTGAAAGATGTTTCACAAATTATGATAATTGGGCGAATTCAAACTATGTTGAAATGTCTAAACATCATAATTATTTTGTATTAGATACATATTATCTCTTATCGGGGTTATAGTTATCATTTAGGGTTAAAGATCAAAATAAGCAAACACTCACTTGAAATACAAAGGAACATCTAAAGATTCGTGGAAACAACACCATAAGTGTTATGTCACGTTCAAGTTTCTGGAGATTTCGATAAGTCGAAATCGTGGCGAATAAACAAGTCTTTGTAGATCATTCTTAGGAAGCTATGAATGCATCTTCCACAAGGGGCAAACTTGCTGTTGTCCTAAGTTGATGTGTCTCGATGAAGATACATGTGGAAGAAAGTAAAAGATGAAAACAAGGTATTTAACCTTGCCTCTGAATTGTTGAGTGGCGCAACGGAATTTGTTTTGTGAAACCAAACTCTACAAATATAGGAGAAACCAATGATAATGATCATAAAGTTTCATCGAATACTTTTACTAAAGAAAGTAGGATTCAACTATATATTCTACAAGTTTGTGGAATTGTATTGTTGATTCATTTGTCATGTTTTGAACAAGACATACCTACTAATTACAAAGAAGCGTGATGGACCAGAGTACGAGAAATGACTAGGAGTCGTAAAATCCTATATTAAGTTACATTTAAGATTGCAAAGTAACATGTTACTTGATCTCATTAAAGTAAAGAAGTTTACTTGATATTTCTGATTGACTACAAAGTCATAAGAAGGAAATGAAACTTAATGAATGACAAAAGCTCGATTTGTCACAAATTTGGACAAATTCAAGGAGTTGACTACAATAGTAGTGATGCTTAAAGTCTTTTGGATTTACACTAGAAATATATGGATATTGAAGTCTCGTAATTGGAATTCTCAAATTGATGATGATCAAAGAATTTTGGAATGTCCAAGATTATCAAGAGGACCTAGATTTGAGTGGGAGCAAATCAGCTTGGCTAATTCATAATATGTAGCTAACATATTTTGAGTGGGAGCTGAGTGAAATCCCTAGATCTCAAACATGAATGTCATATTTGAGTGGGAGCAAAGTGAAATCCCTGGATCTCAAACATGAATGTCATATTTGAGTGGGAGCGTGAAATCATTCTGGGGTATGTGGACGACATATGTGAATGATGAGATTGGTGTTAATAATTTTTTTAAATTTAGATAAATAAGGATGAATTTGAAGTTATTAAACAATAAGATCTATCGAGATAGATTGGTGAGTTTAATAAACACTAAATGTCGAATGCTTCCTGGACTTGATTCTGAAAGATGTTCAGAATGTCCTAAGCAAGATTCTGAAGCAACTCAGAATGGAACAAGGTCAGAAAGTAGTTCTTACTATATGAAGCATTGAGTTAGTATTGTAACGATGGTTGAAATAAAGAGATGCGTTGCATCTCCTATGCCTCAGTCATAGGTTCTTCCAAAAACCATGTTGTATACTCGACATAACGTGACCCAAGGTTCTGGTTGATAGGACAAAGTCTTAACTGTAAGAGCGTGTCTTTAAGTGATTCCTGAGTTGATCACTGAACTAGAATTGAGTTTGTGCATAAATGGCAAGAAGCAATGTAAGTGGCATAGATGCATTTCATGCACTAGGATCTACATAGATATAGAAGTATAAAGGCTACATCTGATGTGATGTATAATGTTATGGCGGGGCTAGTTCACTTTTAACGTAGAATGATGTGTCCCAGGGCATAGTGCCCATGAGAAAGCCCTCGAGGTTGATCTAACGTCACTGTAAGCTCCTGGAATCCGGCCTTGTTCTGCTGCCATGACTATAATATATACACAAAGGATAGCAAAGTGTGTTTCGAAGTTTAGATGACAACAATGAAAACGACCGTCATCATAAACACTAAAAACAAAAGTCTCACTTTGTTGCCAAACGAATACTTCGACCCATTATAAGATAATGGTGTGAATGTCAAAATTAGGAAGACATTAACGATTTGTAAAAGACATAATGGTCTAGTAAAACAGAACATGGACATGAGGTTTCCCATGAGCATGCATGATCTGTAAACCCATATGGTATATGGTTTATACGAGTAAAATGCAAGCTGGATTATTTGTACTCTAGTGCAAGTGGGAGACCGAAGGAGATATGCCCTAGAGGCAAATAATAAATAGGTTTTTATTGTCATATCTCAATTAGTTTATAATAGTTTCATATTGTGCTAGAACTGTGCCAAGTAGAAACATTGGTATAGGTGTGGTATGAAACAACCAAGTCCCTAGTAGCCTCTATTCATACTAGTTCGTTGGTCACGAAGATGATCTGGGCTTCAAGATCATGGGCATTTATGCCGACTGACAATGAGATCATATCATTGGAGAATGATGTGGTTGGACATTCCTCGAAGGATTGCAACACGATCAAGTCATCTAGTTCATTGTTGCAACAACTATACCTAGACTCCTTCTCCTTAGACCGTGAGCTCATATTACTCACTGTTTCCCTAGGCTGCTTAGACTGCATCAACCGTCATCTGGTAACGCGGTGGCCATAAAGGTGTACGTTGGGTATTCCGAAGGAACATTAGATGACATGTGACTGCAAGACCGGGATTTGTTCACCCACATGACGGGTAAAGATACATACGGCTGGCTTGGTGAGATTACATCCATATATGTTGCAACATGTGACTAGGTCACGGGGATGTAATATCACGGTAACAAGAAAACATAACTTGTTGTGAACGAGATTGAACAAGGTATTGGATACCAGTGATCGGATCTCGGACAAGTTGTATCGAGAAACAAAAGGAAGAGGATGCTACATTTAGACGGTTCAAACGACATTGTCATCAGGGGCCAAGGCCCAGGCGCCTCAAGGGGGCCCACCCTGCCAGCCTAGGGCTGTGCGCGGGGTGGAGCCCGCCCCTGGCCCGTGGCCCATTAAGGCCCATGCGCCTCCCCCCTCACCCTTGAATAGTCCCACATGGAAAACCCAAAGGGGAGGGCACACCCCCTCCCCCTATATAAAGGGGTGCCCATGGGTGGGATTAAACACCAACAACTTGAGAAGTCCTTTAGTTGACTTTCTCCTCCTCCCTCTCTCTATACCTCGTGACTATGGCCCCAAGTCTGGGCTGTGCGATCGAGGCACACCTGCAGTATGCCGTTGCGCTGCAGGGATTCCTAGCCGGATATCAACTTCCGCACTCCCGGCGGGATCGGGGAGCCGGAGGTCTCATCGTGCACCAGATGTGTACGAAGACACAAGGCGTAACACTTGGGGTGCTTGAATGTCGTGAGCTGGAGCTGTTGCACGATGAAGATGATGAAGATCAAGAAGGAGCAAGGGGTGACCTGCGAGGAGCTTCGCGACCTTGAGGTCGGCTACGAGTACGACTACTTCAACCACGTTCCCCGCGGAACGTTAACCACGTATGGTCTACAAGGGTATGTATTCTCTACGCTCCGACCGTTACCGCATTACTACATAGATAGATCCTAGGCAGTTTCTAGGGTTACATCGTAGGGAATTTTTGTTTTCCACACCGATCCCCAACAGATATACATACTCATTTGTGTATGTTTTGTTCGCATACCTATCGACTACGCTGCTCGCACTTGTTACGATGTTCTTGAAAGTGGATAGGGTGGTTGGCAAGTACCGTTCCCTGCTCCGCTTCTATGGGACTACACGTGAGTGGCCTT
The DNA here is from genome assembly GCA_023614405.1 of Avena insularis. NCBI lineage: Eukaryota > Viridiplantae > Streptophyta > Magnoliopsida > Poales > Poaceae > Avena > Avena insularis. The sequence continues at coordinate 23,253,901 of CM042692.1, forward strand.
GGGCCTCCGCGATAGAACCCCTTATCCACTTTTGGGTTCATCTTGGCTTGTTTCTTAGAGCACATGGTCCGAGGTATTACATCCTATCTGAGTGACAGATAGATACTCTGGGCCCACTCGATGAGAGCATATCGAAGATCTTGCAAGAAAGTGACTAGTTCACAAGGATGTGATACCACGGGAATGAGTAAACGTGTTTGTTGGTAAAAAGATCAAACTATATAGGATACATGAGATCAGGTCTTGGACAAACCAGATATAATTGTGCAAAGGGAATGAGACTCGACGTTTGGAAGGTTCAAGCGAAAAACCGAATTCGTGGGATGTGAAGATATCATCATGTGTTTCCAGATACGATTGATGATCACTTGATTAGGGAGATGTCTCCTTCATACCTGAACATTCCCGAATCGTCTGGGTGTCACACTTAAGGGTAATCGACGATGCAGGTTGATCTACTACCGATAGAGAAATAGGAAGAGAGAACCGGAAGTGTTCCGGAGAGAATGCCTAAGTGTTCAGAGTCTGTTCAAAAGGACTTTTGAATATATAGGAATTAAATAATGTATTTAATATTTAATTATGGATTAGTATTAATATATATTTATTTAAATAAAAATAAAAAGGAAAAACTCCCCACATGGGCCTTCCCTAGGAGGGAAGAGGGCCCAAGAGGGGGGCTAACCCTAGGTGGGCTAGGGTGCTTGGGTGGTCTCACCACCATCGCTAGCCACCAAGGTAGGCTAGGCACGCGTTGGGCCCATCCCCACTGGTCGGCCAGCTCCTCCTCCACCTCTCCCAAAGTTTTCCACCCCGGGACTTGGAGGGTAGGAGTAGCCTAGTTTTTCCTAAATATAGGGGTGGGATTTTCCCAAATTCCTCAATCAACTCCATCAAGTCAATCCCACAAGTTGGAATTGACCATTCTCTCTTTCCCTCCCACTCTCCGTCTCAGCGTGTTCCCAAGTTAGGAACGTGCTACAAGAGGTAGAGGTTTCTCCACCCAACGAACACCGTCGTGCCGCTAGGATCTGTCCAAATCTGCTTTATCCACTGTCTTGCTGGAACGGGACCAGGAGATGTCTTTTGCACCGTACACGTGTAAAGCTTGATGAGGCACCACCACTAGTGGTGTTGGACGCTTGAAGCCTTCTAGACCCTGAGGTCTATGATGCTTGACTTCATCAACAATGTTTGTGCGGGAACATAATCCTGCTTTTAGGACTTCAAAGGTATGATCATCGTATCCCGCTCATTACTATACTTCTACATAGATTGATCTTGGGTTTGTGCACTCTCGTAGTAGAATTTTTTTGTTTTCTGCCACGGAACCCCTTTAGTGTTATCAGAGCAATCTATGCGTAGATGTACTAGTACGAGTAAAACACACGTGGATTGTGTGGGCGTTGATTTTCTAATTGCTACCCTCCCACTATCGCGGTTATGTTGGATGAAGCGGCCTAGACCAACCTTACACGAGACCAGTTCCACGACTAACATACGGCTTGCATCGTATAAGTGGCTGGGGTGTTTGTCTCTTCGACATTAGTTGATATGGAACTTACAAAGGACGACCCTGAGAAGGGACTAAAAGTGGCAACTAGTTAATCCACATCGTGGTTGGATTCATAGGTAAAAAGCGGTTCTTGTGCAAAATCCCAATTAACTACGTAAAACTTGCAAACATAAAGTAGAAGCGTATTTTTTAAGGAGGGCAAGTGATATGTGTGGTTCAGGTAAGTGTTTATGGGATAGACAGTCAAAGACAAGGTGGCACCATGAACCTAGTGCAAATGTCGGTGCTTTCGATGGAGATCACGACACGACGAACCACCACATATCACACATACATAACTGTTTTCATTAGATGTTAGTTGTTGTATGATCTTGTTGTACTAGTATTAGACTTACGGCGGTTGCATAATAAGATAATCCTTCATACTATAATTCCAATATTCGTTTTCTCCCACATGTGTGCGCCACCAAAAGTTCGCAATTATAAAGCAGGTCGTGATGATCGGGTGCTAGACATCTTTGCATTTGCATATGGTGGGTGCAAGCCATGTATGCACTTCAATACACTGTGGTTAAAGTTAGGGAGCCTAGCATGTACAAACATGGACTCAGAACACAGATGATCGAAAGGTCAAGCATGAGTATTGATACATTGCAAATGTATCTATAATTTTTGATGCTCCATGCTTGGTTTTATCCACTTTCTTGTGTTTTGTCCACACTTTGGAGTACTTTTCATATGATTTCTTGGACTAACCTATTAACAAGAGCCACAGTGCGGTACTGTTTTTCTGCTGTTTTTGGTTCCAGGAAAGTCAGAAAATGAATATTCTCGGAATTGGACGGGACAAAAGCCAAAGTGCCTATTTTTCCAGAAGACTCCAGGAGCCAGAATACGAGACGGAGGAGGGCCAAGGCGCGGGTTGGCCACACCACCCCTAGGCGCGGGCTAGGTCTGGCCGCGCCAGGGCATGGTGTGGTAGCCCCAGGCACCCCCTCGGTCTCCCTCTTCCCCTATAAGAAGCCTTCAGACCTAAAAAGTCCAGGGGGTTCGACGTTTTTCCACAAAAAGTTCCACTGCGCCGCCACCACTGAAGGGGAGATTCGGGGGACAGAAAGTCTCTGTTCCGGCACCCTGCCGGGACGGGGAAGTGCCCCCGGAGCCATCTCCATTGATCTCCACCATCATATTCATGGACCATCCATGTTTCCTCCATCTATGAGTGAGTAATCCCCCGCTGTAGGCTATGGGGATGGTAGGGATTGGATGAGATCGTTCATGTAATGGCATCAGATTGTTAGGGCATAGTGCCTAGTATCTTTTATTAGTGCTTTATGACTTTGTTGCAACTTGTTGTGCTTAATGCTTGTCACTAGGGCCCGAGTGCCATGATTTCAGATCTGAACATGTTATTGATTCATTATGATAGTATTGTTTCTGGTCTTATCTACAAGTTGTATACACATGTCGTTGTCCGGAACCTATGGCCCCGAAGTGACAGAAATCGGGATAACCGGAAGGGAAAGGCTTTGATGTGAGGATCACATGTGTTCACGGAGTGTTAATGCTTTGCTCCGGTGCTCTATTAAAAGGAGCAGCTTAATTGCCAGTAGTTCCCTAGAGGCCCCGCAAAGCAATTTGGCAGGACAAAAGATGTTGTGCAAGTTCTCATTGTGAGCACGTATGACTATATATGGAACACATGCCTAGGATTGTCTAGTACTTGGATGCTTTATCTTATTTATCTGCAATTGCCCTATGTTCTGATTGCTATGTGAATTGTCTTGTCCATGCAACGCCCGTCCATCCATCCCTATGCCTACCGCACTCGAATCCCACTATTTACTGCTTTTGTTACTACTGTCTTTGCTTTACTACTGCTGTTACTTTGCTATTCCTACTACAAAACTGTTGCTACTGATAAACTGCTGTGAGCAAGATTGTTTCCTGGTGCAGCTGAATTGACAACTTAGTTGTTAAGGCTTATAAATATTCTTTGGATCCCCTTGTGTCGAATCAATAAATTGGGTTTCACTTCCCTCGAAAATACTGCGATACACCCCCTATACTTGTGGGTCATCAAGACATTTTTCTGGCACCGTTGCCGGGGAGCATAGCTTTATTTATCAAGTCCACTTGGATTCACTATTGTTCAAGCTAAGTTTATTTTCTCCTTGTTTGCTTGTTTCTTTATCAAAAATACAAAAAAAATTAGTTCCTACTCTAGTTGTTATTTTGGTTGGTCTGTTATTGTCTTGCTTTGTCATGCTTGTTGTCAATGGTTGGTTTCTTTGAAACTGAAGCTTATTGGCAAAGTGGGTTCACGGAAGATCAAAAATATTATTATAAGGAACACCGCTTGTCACAAAAAGGGAAACACTTATGGGAACAAATTGATAGATTGTATACCATTGCTAGAAACATGTGCTCTACTGATAATGTTACTTATTGCTGTGATGAATCTCGTTGCAGAAAGAGGTATAAACACCTCCCTTTTCAATGTGAGTATAATGATAATGATACCACATCTTCCTATTCTAAAGGAATTTATGACTTTCATGATGCGGAACAAATTGAAGAATTTATTGCTTGGAAGGGTGCTTTTGAACTTACTAGTTTGCTTGAAAATATTGATGATTCACCTTATAAGTATGAGGTTTATAGTATACTTAAATTTTGCTTTGATAATTACAAGGATGGAAATGGCCCTATTCTTGAGTATTTTAATAGATGCTCTCCACAAATGGAAGAGACTAATGCCTTGCAGGATCCTATGGAAGAAGAAATTGATGAACCTGAAATCTCATTAGATGAAAAAGAGGAGGAGAGTGATGAACAAAAGGAGGAAGAATGGATTAGCTATCCATGTCGACCTTCTAATGAGAGTAACTCTTTATCCCTTATTTTTTTGATTGTCCTCCATACTTACTAAAGGAGGATGAATGTTATGTTCCCGAGGTTTCTTTTGAAAATGTTTATAATAAAGCTCTAGTGCTTGTAGATCATGAAGAGCATGCTTTATGTGATAGTTATATTGTTGAGTTTATTCATGAGGCTACTGTAAATAATTATGAGAGAGGAAAATATGGTTGTAGAAGTTTTCATGGTATTGAAACACCTCTCTATGTGCTGAAAGTTTTGAAGTTACTCTTGTTTTATCTTCCTATGCTTGTCACTTTGTTCTTTGTGAATTTATTTGCATACATGATTCCTATGCATAGGAAGTGGGTTAGACTTAAATGTGTTTTGGATTTGATTCTTGATGCTCTATTTTACTTCACTTTATATTTCTTATGAGAGCATCCTCTCAAACTTTTATGCCTGAAGATGATATTATGTCTATTATTCTTGGGAGACCTTTTCTTAAATACTGCAGGAGCTGTTATTAATTATAATCAAGGGAAGGTGACCTTCAATGTTAATGACAAGGAACATATTGTCTATTTCCCCAAGAAGATTGAAAGGACTTATGGCTTGAATTCAATTGAACATGTTGAGGGCATTCAAGTTGGAGAAATATATTGTCCCATACCAAGAGAAAAATTTGAAACTATTATGATTGGGAACATTGCTATCAAGGTTCAGGTAACATAATCATTAGTGGAATACAAAGTTTTATCTCATATGAAATTGTTTTGGTAACAAGACCTGATCAACCTTGTTAACAAAAGAATTTCATTGAACAAAACAATGTTTTCACCATGATTATCTTCGCTTACTTCTATTCTATCCATTTCAGTTTTTGCTTGTGCCTAACTTAAAGGCGGCAAAGAAAAGTACTTATTGGGAGATAACCCAAAAGTTTTAGATGAGTCTTGGAAGTTATTACTTCAGTAATAACCGCTCCTTATCTTTTTTCTTTTCTTTTTGTGCCAAGAGTAACCTCTAATGAGAGAGAAGTAATGATTGGGAAAGTTGCTGTCCCGAAACAGATTTTTGTGCTTCACCGTAAAAATTCGTGAGAGAGATCTGTATGTCGGATTGAGCTGTAATTGTTTGCGATTCAGCCCTAGGTTGTTATCTAACTTTCGTTAGTTCAACACTTTTTTGATTTGGGCAACAGAAGGTCTTCGAAAAAATTCGTCTTTACCTGCTGGTCTGTTTTGACAGATTTCTGCCATTTTCTGCATTTGTTTCTTGTTGGTTCCTTTTTGAGTTCTTTTGGGGAATTGAGCTTTTTGAGGGAAGTGATACAGTAGCTAGTGTTCTAATGGAAGTTTATTTGGTGTTAGAACTGAACCTTAAGACTTATTTATCTTGAGTGCACTAATGTTGCTAATAAAGATTGTGTGAAGTTTTGTATGAAGGGAAAATTTCAGGTGTATGGAAGGAATGAGTAATGAGATGAAGGATGGAATAAAGCTCAAGCTTGGGTATTCCACGCGTGTCACCCCAAGAAACATCCAAGAAGTACAAGCATCAAATCTTGGGGATGCCCAAGGCATCCCCTTCTTCATCAATAAAAATTCCAGGTTTCTTCCAAACGCTTCATTTTTATTGTTTCATGCACAGTTGTGTTGTTCTTGGAGCGTCTTCTTTTTCGTTTTAGTTTTGGTTTTTAGTTTGCTTAGTTTTCTGAATAAATTGGTTGGACCCCCTCTTTCATACATTGGTTTGCAAATGGTTTGGTTTGGTTTGGAAAAGAGTAGGAAAGTTCATACTTATGTGGTAAAGAGAGCTTGTTTTTGACTGTGGCCTATGCTTCGTCATGTCATGCTTGATATTGTTTTGGCTTTATGCTTAGTATTCTTTGCTATAGCATGACTTGTTATAAACAATTGAGATTGCTTAATGTGCCTTGGATGAATCATGCGTTGTTTTAGCATATTAAAGCATAGTATTGTGGTATTCTCCTTTGATGCTTTATTTGAGTTGACTTGGCACATGCTCACACCATGTTATGACTGTCTCAAGTCACCATAGCCTTTATGATCCTTTAGTTTTCAACTTGTAGTATCACTTTATGCTTTTATCAATGATGTTTTGTCGCTCTGCATGATTATGGCCATCATTGCTCTCTTAGTTTGTCGCTCCCAGTCTTTTGCTAGCCTCCACAATAAAGTATGAGTTCCACTCATGCATCCAACTCCCTAAACCAAGTTATTCCAAAGAGTCCACCACGCCTACCTACTAGCTTATGCTATTCCAAGTATATTCATGCTTTTGTTTACCTTCCACTTGTTACAAGAAAACTAGTAATTAAAGCTCTCACGAACTTGATGGCACACTTTACTTTACTTGCCCTTAATGAACTTGAACCATTGTGTCGTCTATGTTGTATATTCTTGCACTTATTTGTTGGGAATTAGCAGAACCATGATTTCATGGGGAACGCTTTCAACATAGCACTTGGTACTTGTACCTAGTTGATATCATGCTCTTTTGTATATGGATGTCGTTAGTGTGAAATGAAAGGGGAGCTTGTAAGTCCATGGAGTTATGTATATGTGTTAGAGAAACGCCTGGGCATTGGTTCAATCCATCTTGACATGGTGGAAACCTGCAGCGTAACCATAATGAGCTGTCTTTGAAGCATTCTTCTTATAAAAAAAGAGTCCTATATTGAGAAAAAAGAGAAAAAAAGAGATACTATGAAAAGAGGAAAGAGAGAAAAAAGCACCATATTCCCATGGTAAATAAGAAGAATGCTGAGATGCTCGTTGTCTGCTTGCCTTGTCATTTTGATATGGGGATTCTTCCATATCATCGGGCAAGGGGTACCCAGTTGGTGGTTCTCTATGATACACATGTACTTACGATGACAAGAACTTACCGGTGACTAAACTTGAGTAGCATGAGGAGCGGCCCTCGTATACAAGGGACATGAGATTTCTGACTTATACTTCGTCAATCATGTACAACATAGTTTGTTCACTTTAACCTTAATCACTTCAAGATGCTTATGATAGGGGCAGAGCTGAAAGCTATAAGTACCATAATTTTTGGAAGCTCTTTATGAGATTTGAATCCCTACTTCCTTTTATACAAAGGCCTTTCGTCCACCATTATATTGAGTCTCCACCTTCTATCTTTATGCACTTACTTTGAGAGCATAGTGGCCATTCTTAGTTCTATGTGCATTGTCCAAAGACTAGTTGATTGATGCATATCTTGTTATTCCTTGTTTTAAACTATTGTATCTAGTCACTCTTATGAACTTTGAAGGTGTCCTATGCATTTATATTTGCTACTCTATGAGGGACAAGCTGAATACTTTTATGCTATGTTTTCTTTATGCGAAACAAACAAACGTCTTGCAAGGCAGTGTTATTCATGAATCTTTTGTTTGTGCCTTTTCATGTTACATCATAGTTTCTTTGTCGTATTTCTAGAACTTTGTCTTTCATGTTATGATTGAAGTACTATGATCCCATCTTTGAATGTTTTACAAGTACTTTGGTCAAGTCTTTGATGGTGCATGTCACCTCAAAAATTATTCTTTCTTTTTATCACTTACCTACTCGAGGACGAGCAGGAGTTAAGCTTGGGGATGTTGATACATTGCAAATGTATCTATAATTTTTGATGCTCCATGATTGGTTTTATCCACTTTCTTGTGTTTTGTCCACACTTTGGAGTACTTTTCATATGATTTCTTAGACTAACCTATTAACAAGAGCCACAGTGCCAGCTGCATGTTTTCTGCTGTTTTTGGTTCCAGGAAAGTCAGAAAATAAATATTCTCGGAATTGGACGGGACAAAAGCCAAAGTGCCTATTTTTCTAGAAGACTCCAGGAGCCAGAATACGAGACGGAGGAGGGCCAGGGGCTGGCCACACCACCCCCAGGCGTGGGTTGGGCCTGGCCACGCCAGGGCATGGTGTGGTGGCCCCAGGCACCCCCTCGGTCTCCCTCTTCGCCTATAAGAAGCCTTCTGACCTAAAAGCTCCGGGGGTTCGACGTTTTTCCATGAAAAGTTCCACTGCGCCGCCGCCACCGAAGGGGAGATTTAGGGGACAGAAAGTCTCTGTTCCGGCACCCTGCCGGGACGGGGAAGTGCCCCCGAGGTCATCTCCATCGATCTCCACCATCATATTCATCGACCATCCATGTTTCCTCCATCTATGAGTGAGTAATCCCTCGCCGTAGGCTATGGGGATGGTAGGGATGGGATGAGATCGTTCATGTAATGGCATCAGATTGTTAGGGCATAGTGCCTAGTATCTTTTATTAGTGCTTTATGACTTTGTTGCAACTTGTTGTGCTTAATGCTTGTCACTAGGGCCCGAGTGCCATGATTTCAGATCTGAACATGTTATTGATTCATTATGATAGTATTGTTTTTGGTCTTATCTACAAGTTGTATACACACATCATTGTCCGGAACCTATGGCCCAGTGATGTAAATCAGGATAACGGAAGGAAGGCTTTGATGTGAGGATCACATGTGTTCATGAGTGTTAATGCTTTGCTCGGTGCTCTATTAAAAGGAGCAGCTTAATTGCCATAGTTCCCTAGAGGCCCCTGCAAACGAAATGGCGGACAAAAGATGTTGTGCAAGTTCTCATTGCGAGCACGTATGACTATATATGGAACACATGCCTAGGATTGTCTAGTACTTGGATGCTTTATCTTATTTATCTGCAATTGCCCTATGTTCTGATTTCTATGTGAATTGTCTTGTCCATGCAACGCCCATCCATCCATCCCTATGCCTACCTTTTCGAATCCCACTTTATTGCTTTTGTTACTCTTGTCTTTGCTTTACTGTTACTTGCTTTGCTATTCCTACTACAAAACTGTTGCTACTGATAAACTGCTATGAGCAAGATTGTTTCCTGGTGCAGCTGAATTGACAACTTAGTTGTTAAGGCTTATAAATATTCTTTGGATCCCCTTGTGTCGAATCAATAAATTGGGTTTCACTTCCCTCGAAAATACTGCGATACACCCCCTATACTTGTGGGTCATCAAGTATCTACCCTGGCAGCTGCATCAAATTCCATGATGATAGGGGATGATGTGGTGTAAAGGGATCGTGTAGTCACTGAATGAATGTTGGGGGATGTTCAGTTGAGTGGGAGTTCTGGTGTTTTAGTATGACTAAATAAGAACCCATATTATTGTAGATGTCTCGTGCTACCTTCAACCTTGGCCCCTTCCTTGAGAAAGAAAAGCTCAAAACTGACGGGACGATCGACAGTAGTGGATGTATCTAGAGTGGCATTCTCTATGCCATGGAGGCCAATCGGCAGAAGTGCTTCGAGAACAAGAACGCATTTGATATCATCACCCATCTCAAGGACATCTTTGCGCCTCACACCCGGTTTGAGAGGTATGAGATTTCAAACCTCTTCTTCTTGGCTAAGATGGAGGAACACAGCAGCTTGAGCGAACAGGTTGTCAAAATGTCTGGCTATGTTCAACGCCTAAACGATATTGATTGAAAAATCAATGATGAGCTGGCGGTTGATAGGGTCCTGCAGTCTGTACCCCCTAGCTACAAGAGCTTCATGCTGAACTACAACATGTAGGGTATGACTAAAACCTTGTCTAAGTTGTTTGCCATGCTTAAGCACACTGAGGTGGAAATCATGAAGGAGAACACCATCTTGATGGTAACCAAGACCATTGACTTCAATAAATCCGCAAAGAAGGGCAAGGACAAGAAGGGTAAATCCTAGAGGTACGGCAAAACAGTTGCCTCTTCCTCCAAGGGACACAAGTCCAAGCCCAGCGCCACGTGCTTCTACTGCAAGGGTGAGGGCCATTGGAAGCGCAACTGCCCCAAGTACCTAGATGATAAGAAGACTGGCAAGTTCGTTGATACGTTGCAAACGTATCTATAATTTTTGATGTTCCATGCTTGGTTTATATCTACTTTCTTATGTTTTGTCCATACTTTGGAGTACTTTTTATATACTTTCTTGGACTAACCTATTAACAAGATGCCACAATGCTAGCTGCCTGTTTTCTGCTGTTTTTGGTTCCAGGAAAGTCAGAAAATGAATATTCTCTGAATTGGACGGGACAAAAGCCAAAGTCAATATTTCACCCAGGGGGACACAGAGCCAGAATAAAAGACAGAGAGGGGCCAGGGGGTGGTGCAGCCGCCTAGGGCACCCCCTCGGCCTTCCCTTTCGCCTATAAGATGCCTTCGATACAAAAACCCTAAGGACCCGATCAAAAATCCACGAAAGAGTCTATAGCCGTCGTCATCTCCATCCCTAGATCAGGAGGGATCTGAAGCTCTTCCCGGCACCCATCCGGAGGGGAGAATTTACCCTGGAGGCCTTCTTCATCACCATGCAAGACTCCGGTGTGATGCGTGAGTAGTTCATCCTTGGACTATGGGTCCATGTAGTAGCTAGATGGTTGGTTCTTCTCCTTTGTGCTATCATGTTGTGAGCTCCGTTCATGATCAAGATCATCTATTTGTAATCATACATGTTGTGTTTACGGGGATCCGATGGATATTGAGATGCTATTTTAGATTGATTATTGATTCTATCATGTCTTTGTTATTTGTGATCTTGCATGCTCTCCATTGTTAGTAGATATCTTGGCCAAGTAGATGCTAGCAACTCCAAGAGGGAGTATTTATGCTCGATAGTGGGTTCATGCCTCTAGTAATCTGGGGAAGTGACAGAAATCTCTAAGGTACTAGATGTGTTGTTGCTATTAGGGAGAAAACAACAATCCTTTGTTCATAGAACAATCGTATTGTTTACTTTACACACAATGCTTAATGCAATTATCTATTGCTTGCAACTTAATATTGGAGGGGGTTCGGATGATAACCTGAAGGTGGATTATTAGTCATAGATGCAGTTGGATTACGGTCTATGTATAATGTTGTAATGCCCAATCAAATCTCATAGGAGTCAAGATGATTAGTATATGCATGTATGCTTTCTCGATGTTTGTCAATTGCCCCGTTGTAAATTGTTCACCCAACATATCATCTATCTTAAGGAGAACCACCACTAGTGAACTATGGACCTCAGTCCTTTCTTTTACCATCAATTTACAACTGTTTACTGTTTTCTATTTACTTTCTGCAAGCTATTACTTTCTTCCACACAATACGTTTAATCCATTGTTTTCAGCAAAACCGGTGAGATTGATAACCTCACTGTAAGTTGGGGGCAAAGTTCTGTGGTTGTGTAGTGCAGGATTCCAAGTTGGAAACAACACCTTGGAGGTGTTTGCTTGCTCCTACTGGTTCGATAATGTAACATCCCAATTTCAGCAACCCTGATTAGTTGTCCAGAATGCAAAAATCAGGGGGAACAATTTTTTTTCTTGTTTAGTGATGAAGTGTTTGCCTGTTGTTTAACTAAGTTTATGCTTAAGATTGTGTATTAGAAGATATACTCCTTACCTCAACACCAGTTGAGAAAAGCTACTTCCCAAAACTGTCTTGGCTTAATTTCCATATTCTCAAATGTTCTGACATTCCAAAACCTGAGCCAAGAAGCCTTTGCAAACCAACTATTTTAGTAGCTTCTATTTCCCTAAACTATGGAGAGCAACCTATTATAATCTCCTTATGTTTTATAGACAGAACCTTCAACCATTCTTATCTCTAGGTTTCCCCATAACCTCCTTTTAAAGCTTTTGAATTCTACTCTTGGTAGAGACACCAAGGACTCTCATCTTATCCAAACCACAACCTTTTCAAAATACCCATCCTTACCTCGAGCTAGGATTGATGGTAACCCTAGTAGTAGGTTTTCTTAGTTTATAAGATGAGTTGCGTTGATCTACTGACTGATGAATTGCCTTAATCTGCTGCTTGATTTGTCTGCTTAGGAGATAGTATGAGCTACTCTAGGAGATCATCACTAGGATCAAGAGGTTTCCAAATCACCACACCCTAAGCAAGAGTACAAAGCAGGATATAATCCCTAGATACTAGGTGATCATTTAAAACCCTTAACCAGATCAATTCTGATGATATCCCTTCTAGAAGTTTCCAAGTCAATGAAGACCAATATCAAGCATGGATCCTTTCTACTCAATCTAAACTTCAACATCATCCACTTGATGATGCTTGGGTACCTTGCAACCCATCAAAAACATTCCCTCTCATGCTCTAGTCAAAAACCCTAAATCTGCCAAATTTGGCTGTCTGGAAAACTATTTCCAACATCACCTTTTTGAATGCCTCCCTTTCTCAACACTTGTGCATTTTTGAAAATGCATCTGAACCATCTTGTTAACCATCCTAAGGACTACCAAGGCCACTCTTGCCCTTGGTTATATCATCCTCCAATCCACTTGTTCTTGATGGTTTTGCAGACAAGAAAATAACTATTCCTGCAAATCTAGTCAACATGCCTACTTTGATAGAAGCTCACACCAGTATCCAACCTTATATGGACCAACTCTTTGAATGGTTGTGTTCTACTCATATAGGTATATCAACATCTACTTCACTTGTTCCAAGTGGATCTTTGTGCTTCTTAAACCCACATGGTTTATAAGGCATCATGACTCATCTAGTATGGCAGCCTTATTTTCAACAAAGATTGCCATCACTTCCAGACAACCTCAAATGTAACCAAACCAAACTCCTTCTTACATGATCATCTATATGACTTTGTCTAACTATCCATATATCCCTTGCATCAAGGTGAGCTCTGAGCTCCAAGATCCAACAAGGTTTTGGTGGTATAAAAATAACATCACCCTAGATCCACAACTCCTTGTTTTCCATCTAATTCAAGTTGGATTTCCAATTCCCAAGGTTGCAAATGCTTTCTACACCCTGTCTACATCATATACCTTGATCATCAAGATTTATCAAATATTATCCATAATTATTATGGCTCCAAATCTATTTAATTCCTTTAATAGACAAAATCTCCAAAACCCCTTTCCCAATGGAAAGTTTGGTTTTTGTCAAAGCACTTCCCCAAATTTTGTCTCATTTGAGGTCCATATATCATAACCTAACCTCCCACTTCAAAAATCAATATTTTTGAAGGGTTTTATTATTTCTTTTTGCCTATTTTCTCAAAATGGCAGAAATGGAATAATAATAGTTTTAAATACTTTTAATCCCCAATAAATCATGGGAAAATTCCTCAAAGTATGGATTCATATTTAGAATCATCTCACATCAAAAACCAACTATGTACAATGTAAATTTATCAAATGAGCTTCTATAAACCACTTCTGCACCTTTTAGATAATTGATAAAAAATGCACTAAAAACCATTTGAAAAATCTCAATAAATTAACGGAGGTGTATCTTAACCCCACCTACCAACTAGCATCATTACCCCAACCTGCCAAGATCAAGTCTTGAAACTTGCTTCATGATCCAAAGTTTGGCCAACATTTGAAATCATTCAATCTATCCTTCAAATATCCTTCAAACTCTCACCAAAACTAAACATGTGCCCACCATAGCAACACCCATAACCCCTGGTCAGCATGCCACTATACCACCCCCAAAAATTTGCCCCCTTAAGCTTATTAGGAGAGAGACATGGCTAATTAAAGATAAGCCTAGCATTAGTGAGGCAGTAGCTGCCACCACCCTCCCCTCCACTCATTGCTCGACTCAGAGCCCCACCTCCTACCTCTCCACCGTCCCCTTAGACAACCAGAGCCCTCCCCTCTCCTCCCTTGCACTAGGTGGACAAGGTTCACCATTAACCCATCTACCCTCAAATAAATATCCTGAGGCCACCCCATCGCCTCCCTTCGCCCTCATTCGCCCCCACTGCTCCCCACTCATCTTTCCCAGGACAGTCCCTCCTCGGCGCACTACATCCTCGAAGAGAGCCATTTCCTTGCTTCGGATCTGCAAGGAAGAACTCGAGCGTGAGCTCTCTTCCCTGATCTCCCCGCCCTCGTTGTCCTCCAGGGAGTCTCCCCTCTTCCTGATATACCTCCCTATGACCTCTGTTTGTCACAGGATCACCGGAGGCTGCCACTCCAGCTCTTGGCCAACTGGAGCATCTCCTGCAAACCCGACGCTCCCGAGCCCCATTCTTTTTTTTCTCCGCATGCAGCAGCCCTGCACTCCACAGGACCACCGTATTCCCTCCAGAACCTCTACGTCGACATGCATGCTTCCCCGGGCCTCTCCGGCGAGCTTCGGCGAGCATCGAAGCAGATTTCGCGGTGGCAGAGGCAAGCGACGCCCTCCTTCATCAAACCCCACCTTGACGCCCCTCTACTTGGTCACCGTTGTCGACCGGCTCATCTCCGCCGCTCACCAGCGCCACCCGACGCCCCAGGTAAGCCCTCGAACCCCTCTCAGGTCGCCTAGGGTTCCATCGGTTCTGTCCCTCCACGAAGGAAGACGACGCACGGGCACCGTCGAATCCCCCTTAACGAACGACCCAGATCAGCGAATACCGCTTCGGCTCGCCTAGCGACTGATGAGCGGGCCCCTCCCGCCGGAGTTTAAACTCGTCTCCTGCTGCGCCATGGCACTGGTTGGGCTGACCCATATTGCCTCCGGCCTAAGCATCCCACGAATCCCTGCGGCCTTTCTTTTTCAAATCCTTTCCTAAAATCCAATAAACATCCTGTCTGGAATAAATGCCCAATAAAATTATAAGTACAGGAATATTTCCAAATGAAAATTTTAACATATGCTTAGGAGATTTGTCCAACATGCAGAACCAATCCCTTGCCAAAAATAATTTTTATTATTTAATGTCAATTTATCTCCCAAAATGTGTCCTTCTCAATCAATATACCCCTTAAGGAGATTCAGCACTCCAAATGGAGTAAGCCCAAGTTTCCCTGAAAGGTATTTGGCTCATATATTTGTGAGTATTTATCTCATGTCATGTTAAGCTACATTCTGCCTGTAGCAAAAATAACTAAAATAACCCCTTTGACTTTAAGATTTTCTCTAGGCCAAATTTAAATAGGTACTGACCTAAACCCAACTCTCCTAGTTCCTAAACATAAGACCTACCAAAATCTAGGAGCTCAATATTTTCTGTGCTCTCTTTGATTTTTGGTGAATTAAACAATTCTATGCATGGTTAATTCACCAGTAATTTGACCATAGTAGCTCTACAACTCCAGATAGGTTGATTCCAATTTCTACAGAAAGTTATTCTAAATACCTACCATTTGTCCCTGGAATCAAATAAAAAGCTTCTGTAGTTTTAGTTTGGTGAAAAGGACAAAACAACTCCAGAGCTGCCTTTGGGAATTTCCTGAGGGCATTTTGGTAATTATTTTGGAGTGATTCCATCTCTAAATGAATCAGTATATCAAAACCTACTTAACCACCCAAGGAATTATTTTTGGAGATCCAGAACATTTCTGGTGAATTATTTCCTAAAACTAGATCCTTTATCACTAGAAAATTCATAAGAAAATAAAGAAAAGTGATAAAATCATGAAACCACTTTTGTTGGTCTTGTTTTATCAAAACCTACCTGATGGTATTCTGGTTTCACATTGATACCATACTTACCCAGGCCTTGGTCCCAAACCCATTCATTAGTGGTTTTGACCATTTCCCGAATAAAGGAAATCACACCACTGCAATTAGGGTTTTTGCAATGGTTCTAAACTCAACCACTCAAAACCTAATGAATATTATACTTGTATTGTCCACTTTCTTGCTGTATTGTAATGATGCTTGTATGCCTTGTGTTGATTGTGGTTTGGTTTGCTTGCATGTGCTATCTTGACGACGATAGTTGCGGTGAAATCGGAGATCAGAAGATGGTTCTTATTATTGGTATTATTGGGTATTCTAAGAAGAAGTCTAGGGAGATATTGCCATATTGATAATCATCAGGCAAGCCACCCTCTTGCTCATAAGCCTTGTCCTACTATTTTACTTATGCATGTTCTATCTATTGTTTTATGAAAACTGCATTGTTTTACTATATGATGTTGTATATCTGGTAGTGGTTTGGCTCCTACAAACCATTACTCAATGGTACTACTAAGTACAACCCTCTCGATGATACCTACTTGTCCCTAGTATGGTAGATGGTGTAACACACCATACCCCCTTTGGAGACCCCGATTTAGCCGAAGCAAAGCTATAGGATGGGAAGACCCTGGAAAAGTTTTACCAAATGTTTTATGATAAAACCTTGGTGAGGTGGGACCTCCCAAGACTTGTTGAGAAAGAAAGAGGTTTTGTTTTACAAAATGCTGAAGGAAAGCTGGAGGAAAAAGGTTTATGAAAACGCACCTGGTTCTTTGTAGTTTAGCTATAACAACTTAACCCGTGCAACCACATTACTCTGGAATGGGATAGAGCTAGATTTGATGTTTGTTTACTCTAGTATAAGCTGCCTCGCAATAACTACATGTGATAAAAATCCCTGGAGGGTGGGCCTTCTCACATAAGGGTCCATGTGGGACATCGACCTGGAGAAGGAACGGAGGGTTTGCGGGCCTCCATGCATTACTATGAGCCCCTCATTGAAAGCGCACACTTGTGAAGTGCAAAATGCGCTCCGGTTGGTACTCGGTACCCGACGTCCCGGTGTTGAGGGGAAACAACACTCATAGGGTAGGCACTTATATTGGAGTGGGCGTCCGGAGAGTCTTGATCGGTTACTCGACCCACGATCGGTGTAGATCAGGGTAGTGTACCCGGATGATGTGGGGAAAGTGTACAACCTCTACAGAGTGTAAAGCTATTCGAATAGCCGTGTCCACGGTCATGGACGGGTTGGACAAACTTCTGTAGAGCGGTGTTGGTTTTGATTTCAAAAAGGATTTCGGAAAATAAGTGGCTTTGGAAAATGTTTTGACCATGGGATGGTCAGAAAGGAATGAAAGGAGTTTGGTCGTGGGATGACCGGGAGAAAGGAATAAATGGGTGACCCAGTCCTAATGTTTAAAAATGGTTTCCAAAATGTTTTACAAAAGTTTTCAACAAAGATATGTAGATTTACACCTACAAGAGAAACTAATTGAGAAAAGAACCTCTCTTGGAGCCCTCCTACTACCACAGCCATAATGCATATCCTCTTGTTATTACTGTTATCTTAAGGTGGTTTGCGAGTACATTCAAAGTACTCACTGGCATTGTCACTGGCATTAACTTGGTCAGATATCAAGAAGAGGATGAAGTTGTCGGGTAAGCGAGCTAGGACGTTCTCCCAGTCAGTTTCCTGTAGGTTAAGGCATGGCTCGGTCTCTACGCTTAATGAAGTTCCGCTGATGTTGATCGATGTAGCCATAATGGCAACTAAGGTATGCCATGTATTCATTATGTTTTGGATGTTTACTTTGATACTTGTCTGTTATGTGCCACGACTAACTGATCATGGGATCGTGGTTGTATGCATAACGGGGATTCTCGGAATATTAATCCGAGGGCCCCACATATAACCTTGGTTTCATAACTGAGGGAAACTTGCTGCTGGGCTCATCATACCTTCCTATTGGGGTTCCCCAACGAGCTCGTTATCAACCACGAGCCAGCAGTCGTTGCCAAAGAGAAAGGTATATATGATATACATGTTATCGATGTTTTCCTCACTAGTGCCAGGAGCAACACCTGGGTATTTGATACTGGTTCTTTTGCTAACATATATAACTCTCAACAGGAGTTGTGAAATAAGCGACGCCTGGTGAAGGACGAGGTGTCGATGTGTGTCGGTAATGGCAACCGAGTTGAAGTTATTGCGGTTGGCACCTTCGCTCTGCAACTTCCTTCAGGATTAGTTTTAAATTTGAATAATTGTTACTATGTACCGGCTTTGAGCATGAATATTGTCAGTGGGTCTTTCTTGTTGCAAGACCGTTATTGGTTTAAATTAGAGACAAGTGGGTTGTTCTATTTATATTAATAATGTGTTTTATGCTCATGCGCAACAAAGTAAAGGTTTATTCTTATTAAATCTTGATTGTGATGATACACACATCCATGCCATAGAAGCCAAGTGATGCAAGCATAATACTGATAATTCTATGTACATTTGGCTTTGTCGTTTGGGACACAAAGGTATAAAACGCATGAAGTAGGTCTATTTTGTTGGACTTCTAGAATCGCTGGATTTCGAATCCCTCGATAGATTTAAACCATGCCTTATGGGGAAAATGACCATGACATTGTTCAACCATATGTTGGAATAGGTTGCAGGCCTATTGGGTGTCATACATCCGGATGTATGCGGACCAATGAGAGTCTCCATGTGTAATGGTTATCTTTATTTTGTCACTTTCACTTACGATTTGAGTAGATACGAGTATATCTGCTTAATGAAGGACAAGTATGAAACCTCTGAAAAGTTCAAAGAATTTCAGAGTGAAGTTGAGAATCAACTCGACAAGAAAATCAAGCACCTTCATACTGATCGAGGGGGCAAGTATTTGATTTTGGCACACATATGAAGGCTTGTGGCCCTGTACCACAAGTTACGCCGGCTGGAACACCATAGCGTAATGGTGTATCCGAGCGACGTAATCACACCCTACTAGAAATCATTCGATCGGTTATGTCTCTTATCGACTTATCTGTTTCTTTTTGGGATATGGACTTGAGACTGATGCATTCATTTTAAATAGAGCAGCATCCAAAGCCATGAAGACAACGCTGTAGGAGATATGGCATGGCACTAAGCCAAAGTTGTCTTTATTGAAGGTCTGGGGATGTGAGGCTTACATTAAGAAACTAGAGCCTGACAAACTCGAACCTAGAGCGGAAAATTCATCTTTGTAGGATATCCAAAGGATACTATGGGATATACCTTCTACAACCAAGCTGAGGGCAAAATGTTTGTCACAAAGAATGGTACCTTCCTCGAGAAAGAGTTTCTCGCAAATGGTGTGCGTGGAAGGAAGATAGAACTTGATGAGATTAAAGACCCCGGTCTTTAAATACCGAGTGCCGCAACGGAAGCTGTTCTGGAGCCACCCTTATCAACGGAAGTGGGAGTGAATGATGATGATCATGAACCTCATGAGGAAATAGCTATCAAACCCTGCAGGTCAACAAGAAAATGTACTACCCTTGAATGGCATAGTTATCTTGTAAACATGGTCATTACTGTGGAACATGATGAACCTGCAACCTACACAGAAGCAATGAAAGGACCTGAACCTGAGAAGTGGTGTATAGCTAGGGAATCCACAATGAAGTCCATGTATGACAACCAGGTACGGACCTTCGTAGATATTGCCGATGGTTGTCGAGAATAAATGAATCTTCAAGAAAAAGACGGATGCTGACAAAAATGTCACTATCTACAAAGCTCAACTTGTCACAAAAGGTTTCTGAAAAATTCAAGGAATTGACTACTAAGAGACATTTTCTCCCATAGTAAAACTTAGTCTATTTGGATTCTACTAGCAGTTGCTGCATATTTCCATTACGTAATATGGCAGATGGATGCGAAAATCGCCTTCCTGAATGGGAACATTGATTAAGAGTTGTATATGATGCAACCAAGGGGTTTTGTCAATCTAGAGGATGTTGGTAAATTATGAAGCTTCATAAGTCCATTTATGCAACTCAGAGCTGGAATTTTTGATTTGACGAAGTCATCAAAAGTTTCGGACTTGTCCAAAACGCAGAAGAAGCCTGCATATATAAGAAAATGAATGAGAGTTTAGTGGCATTCCTAGTACTATATGTGGATGACATATTATTGATAGGACTAAAGTGAATCTTCTGAATAGCGTGAAAGCGTATTCAAATAGTAAATTCTCTATGAAGGACATGGGTGAAGCTGTCTACATATTAGGCATTATGATCTATATAGATATTTCAAAGCATCTGATGGCTCTTGGTCAAAGCACCTACCTAGAAAATATTTTGAAGTGGTTCATATTGGGTCTGTCAAAGAAAAGTTCTTTACCAAACATACAAGGTTACTAGTTGACTATGACACAATACCCAGTAATGGAACATGAAAATAAAGCAATGAGAGGCATTCCATATGCCTCGGCCATTGGATCAATCATGTATGCCATGCTGAGTAGATGTAGCCTTTGCTCTTAGCTTGACGAGTCGTTTCTAAAGCAACCCTAGGTCAGTTCATTGAAATGCAGTTAAGAATATCCTCAAGTACTTGAGAAGAACTAATTAAGGATATGCTTCTACTCTTTGGAGGACATGAATAAGAAATTGCTGTAACAGGTTACATGGATGCAAGCTTCTGCACTGATCCGTATGACAGGAAATCTCAAACAAGGTACATGTTCATGGTTAATGGCGGTGCTGCGAGATGGAGGAGCGGGGAAGCAAAGCTCGGTGGCTCAATTAACAATGGATTCAGAGTACATGGCTGCCGCAGAAGCAGCTAATGAAGCTGTTTGTATGAGGAAGTTCATTATTGAACTTAGAGTGTTCCCAAGCGTGTAAGACCCTGTGTGCACCTACTGTGACAACAAGGGGGCCATTGCGAATGCAAAGGACCAGAGGTTCCACTCCATGGACAAGCATATAGACCGACGTTACCAAGTAATAAGAGAAGTTACTGCTAAGGGTAACATTATACTTTGTAAAGTACACACACATGTGAATGTAGCTGATTCATTCACCAAGTCTCTTCCACAGAAGAAGCATGATCAACACCGAGATGCTATTGCTGTTAGATAATTGCCTATTGTAAACTAGTGTAATTATACTCTAGTGCAAGTGGGAGACTGAAGGAGATATGCCCTAGAGGCCAATAAATAAAGTTGTTTTACTGCTATATCTCTAAATGTTCATAATAGTTTTTTTATCATGTTATAATTGTATTAAGCCGAAACATTAATACATGTATGGTATATAAATAACCAAGTCCATAGTATCCTTTAGTACTAGTTCATTGGGAAGATGATGATCGAGGTTTCCCGATCATGGACTTGACATAAAATAGTCAGCTGACAATGAGTTCACTTAATGAAGTGATGGACGCACCCGACCATAGTGCAATGTGATCCAGTCACAATGTTCAACGTTGTGATATCTAGCAAAGTGAAGTGACTTAATCCTTCGACAGTGAGATCATGTTTAATCACTATCTCCTGCGGTTGTTTTGATCACATCAACCGTCATGTTTGTAACTGGGTGTCCATAAAGGTGTGTTTCAGGTATTCCAGAGGAATGGTTGAGGCATATGATCAAGATTAGGATTTTCCTATCTGAGTGACGGATTGATTCTCTGGGCCCACTCGGTGAGACCACATCAAAGAGCTTGCAAGCAAGTGACTAGGTCATAGGGATGTGATACCACGGGAACGAGTAAACGTGTTTGTCGGAAACAAGATCAAACTATATAGGATACATGAGATTAGGTCTTAGACAAACCAGGTATCGTTGGGCAAAGGGAATGAGACTTGACGTTTATAAAGTTCAAGTGAACAACATAATTCGTGGGATGTGAAGGGATCATCATGTGTTTCCAGATACCGCTGATGATCACTTGATTAGGGAGATGTCTCCTTCCTACGTGAACATTCCCAAACCATATGGGTTTCACGCTTAAGGGTAATCGACGCTGCGGGTTGTTCTACTACCGGTAGAGGAATAGGAAGAGAGAACCAGAAGTGTTCCGAAGAGAATACCGAAGTGTTCGGAGTCCATTCAAAAAGGAGTTTTGAATAGAGAGGAATTAAATGATGTATTTAATATTTAATTATGAATTAATATTAATATAAATTTATTTAAGTAAAAAGAACAAGGAAAACCCCCACATGGGCCTTCCCTAGGAAGGAAGAGGGCCCAAGAGGGGGCTAACCCTAGGTGGGCCAGGGTGCATGGGTGGGATCCCCACCACCGCCTGCCACCAAGGTGGGCTAGGTGCGCGTGGGGCCCATCCCCACCAGCCGACCGGCCCCTCCTCCACCTCTCCCAAAGTTTTAGTCCCACTCCAGGACTTGGAGGGTGGGAGTAGCCTAGTTTTTCCTATATACATGGGTGGCATTGGCCCTAATTCCTCAATCAATTCAATCCGACAAGTTGGAATTGACCATTCTCTCTCTCCCTCCATGTCTCCCTCTCAGCGTGCTCCCAAGTTAGGAACGTGCTACATGAGGTAGAGGTTTCTCCACCCAGCGCACGCCGTCGTGCCGCTGGAATCGATCCAGATCTACTTCTTTCACTGCCTTGCTAGACCAGGGCCCAGGAGAAATCTTTTACACCGTACATGTGTAGAACTCGACGAGGCACTACCACTAGTGGTTATGGGTGCTTGAAGCCTTCTAGACCTTGAGGTCTGCAACGCTCAGCTTCATTGGCAATGTTTGTGCGGGAACATAATCTCGCTTTTTGATCTTCAAATGTATGATCATCGTATCCCGCTCGTTACTATACTTCTACATAGATAGATCTTGGGTTGGTGCATTCTCATAGTAGGAATTTTTTGTTTTCTACCACAGAACCCCTTCAGTGGTATCATAGCGATCTATGCGTAGATGTACTAGTACGAGTAGAACACACATGGATTGTGTGGGCGTTGATTTTCTAATTGCTACCCTCCAATGTGTGCTTGCTACTATCGCAGTAATGTCGGATGAAGTGGCCTGGACCAACCTAACGCGTAAACTTACATGAGACTAGTTCCACGACTAACATACGGCTTGTATAGTATAAGTGGCTGGCGGTGTTTGTCTCTCCAACATTAGTTGATATGTCACTTATAAAGGACATCTCTTAAAAAGGGATTAAAAGTAGCAACTAGTTAATCCACATTGTGATTGGATTCGTAGGTAAGAAGCGGTTCTTGTGTGAAATCCCAATCAACTACGTAAAACTTGCAAACTTGCAAACATAAAGTAGAAGTGTCTAACTTTGTTTTAAAGAAGGGCAAGTGATATGTGTGGTTTAGGTAATTGTTTATGGGATACACAACCAAAGGCAAGGTGACACCGTCAACCTAGTGCAAATGTCAGGGCTCTCGATGGATATCAGGACGCGACGAACCACCACATATCACACATACATAATTGTTTTCATTAGATGTTAGATGTTGTGTGATCTTGCTGTGCTAGTATTATACTTACGATGTTAGCATAATAATATAATACCTCATACTATAATTCCAATATTTGTGTTCTCCCACACGTGTGCACCGCCAAAAAGTTCGCAATTATGAACCATATCGTGGTGATCGGGTGCTAGACATCTTTGCATTCACATACAGTGGGTGCAAGCCATGCATGCACTTCAATACATTGTGGTTAAAGTTGGCGAGCCTAGCATGTACAGACATGGCCTCAGAACACAGATGATCGAAAGGTCAAGCATGTGTATCTACCCTGGCAGCTGCATCGTAGGCCGTGATGATCGGGGATGATGTGGTGTAAAGGGACCATGTAGTCACTAAACGAATGTTTGGGGGTGTTCGTGGGAGTTCTGGTGTTTTAGTATGACTAAATAAGAACCCGTATTATGAACATTTAAGATTAACTACTTTACAAATAATATTTTAGATGTCTCGTGCTACCTTCAACCTTGGCCCCTTCCTTGAGAAAGAAAAGCTCAAAACTGACGGGACGAACTTCAGCGCATGGTCCCACAACTTAAGGATTCTGCTTGTTCCCCATAAGATGTCCTATATACTTGAGGCCACTATAGGTGACCAACCCACTGCTACCACCTCTTAGGATGATAAAAATGTTTACCAACAGATGGCAAATGATAACGCCTGTGTCCAGAGTGGCATGCTCTATGCATGGAGGCTGACCTGTATAAGTGCTTCGAGAACAAGAGCACATTTGATATCATCACCAATCTCAAGGCAATGTTTGTGCCTCAGGCTAGGTCTGAGACGTATGAGGTTTCGAAACTTTTATTCTTGGCTAAGATGGAGGAGGACAACAGCTTGAGCGAGAACGTAGTCAAAATGTCTGGCTACGTTCAATGCCTAAACGATCTTGATTGTAAAATCAACGAGGAGTTGGCGGTTGATAGGGTCTTGCAGTCTCTACCCCCTAGATACAAGAGCTTTGTTCTAAACTACAAAATGCAAGGTATGACTAAAACCCTGTCTGAGTTGTTCACCATGCTCAAGCATGCTGAGGTGGAAATCAGGAAGGAGCACACCATCTTGATGGTCAACAAGACCATTGACTTCCAGAAATTTTCCAAGAAGGGTGATACGTCCATTTTGCATCACTATTCTATATCATAATTTACTGTTATTCATTGATATATTTCATATTTAGAGATGATACTTATGTTATTTCATCTGTTTTTGTATGGCTGATGACTTTTGGAGGATGGACCGCTGAAGTCAGGATTGCGATGGAAAAGGCACCGTTTGGAGGTGAAATTCGTGAAGATCAGAAAATCCTGAAAAATATATGGAAAATACTATTTTTTCCAAAAGACGAAGGATGCCAGAAGGGGGAGCGGAGATGGGCCACAGGGGGCCCACACCACCCCCTGGCGAGGGCCACCCTTGGTCGCGCCACCAGGTGGTGTGGTCACCCTGGCCCACCTCTAGCTCTGCTCTTTGGCGTATATATTCCCCACGAAACCCTAAGACTCAGGGAGCGACCATAGAAAGATTTTGCCCCCTCTGCGAGGCGGAAAACTGCAGAGAGAGACAGAGCTCTCCGGCAGGCAGAAATCTGCCGGGGAAATTCCTTCCCGGAGAGGGGAGATTGTCGCCATCAACACCACCATCATGCTGGACTTCATCGGGATCATCATAATCATCATCTCCACCAGCACCATCATCACCACTCCACACCGCTGTAACAATTGGGTTGAATCTTGCATAGTTCTTGGGGGAAACTTTCTCGGTATTGATTACTTGTTGTAGTTGATGCTATTGAGTGGAACCATTGAATTATTGTTATGTTCAGATTGTTACTTATCATTATTTCATCTCTGATCTTGATCCATACGATTTCTTGTGAGTAGTTCGTTTAGTTCTTGAGGACATGGGGGAATTCAGGTTGTTAGTAGTGGAATTGTGTTCAGAAAGATTCAATAGTTTGTTATTTAAGTTGTGGTGTTATTCTTCTAGTGGTGTCATGTGAACGTCAACTACATGACACTTCACCTTTATGGGCCTAGGGGAATGCATTGTGTATTTGGCTACTAATCATATGGGTTGCCGGAGTGACAGAAACCCGAACCCCCATTAGGAAACCTTTGCACAAGGGAGTGTAGGATCTCAGAGTTTAAGGCTATGGCTAGGTTTATATCTTAATTACTTTCTTGTAGTTGCGGATGCTTGCAAGGGGTATATTCACAAGTATGTTTTAGTCCTAGGAAGGTCAGTACATTAGCACAGGTTCACCCACACAACACTTATCAAACTAAAGAAGATTAATCAACTATATGAAGCAAAAGCACTTGACGCTATTCCCATGTGTCCTCGAGAATGTTTGGTCATCTTAAGTAATACAACCGGCTTGTCCTTTGCTAAAGAAAGGATTGGGCCACTTGTTGCATCTATTATTATTGTCTTTTATTTACTCGTACTTTATTTATCTGCATTATCAAAAACCCCGAAAAATTTGTTTGCTAAGTATTTACAAAGAATTCCTGCTCCAAGCCACTCGTCAGCACCTTCTGCTCCTCGTTGGGTTCGACACTCTTACTTATCGAAAATACTGCGATACACCCCCTATACTTGTGGGTCATCAAAGGGCAAGGACAAGAAGGGTAAACCCAATAGGTATGGCAAAATAGTTGCCTCTTCCTACAAGGGACCCAAGTCCAAGCTCGGTGCCACGTGCTTCTACAGCAAGGGTGAGGGCCACAAGAAGCGCAACTGCCCCAAGTACCTAGATGATAAGAAGGCCGGCAAGGTCATTGCCAAAGAGAAAGGTATATATGATATACATGTTATTGATGTTTTCCTCACTAGTGCTAGGTGTAACACGTGGGTATTTAATACCAGTTCTGTTGCTCATATATGTAAATATCAACAGGAGTTGCAAAATAAGCGGTGCCTGGTGAAGAACGAGGTGACGATGTGCATCGACAATGGCAACCGAGTTGAAGTCATGGCTGTCAGCACCCTCCCTCTATGTCTTCCTTCGGGATTAGTTTTAAATTTGAATAATTGTTACTATGTACAGGCTTTGAGCATGAATATTGTCAGTGGCTCTTGCTTGTTGGAAGACCATTATTCGTTTAAATCAGAGACAAGTGGATTGTTCTATTTATATGAATAATGTGTTTTTTACTCATTCACAACAAAGTAAAGGTTTATTCTTATAGAATCCTTATTGTGATGATACACACATCCATAGTGTAGAAGCCAAGCAATGTAAGCATGATAGTGATAATTCTATGTACATGTGTTATTGCCGTCCAGGTCACATTGGTGTAAAACGCATGAAGAAGCTCCATTCCGATGGACTTCTGGAATCGTTGGATTTCGAATCCCTCAATAGATGTGAACCATGCCTTATGGGAAAAATGACCAAGACGCCATTCAAAGGTATGATGGAACGGGCTGTAGACCTATTGGGTATCATACATTCGGATGTATGCGGACCAACGAGTGTCTCCACGCGCAATGGTTATCGTTATTTTGTCACCTTCACTTAAGATTTGAGTAGATATGGTATATCTACTTAATGGAGGACAAGTCTAGACCTTTAGAAAGTTCAAAGAATTTTAGAGTGAAGTTGAGAATCAACTGGACAAGAAAACCAAGCACATTTGTACTGATCGAGGGGACAAGTATTTGAGTTATGAGTTTGGCACACATCTGAAGGCTTGTGGCACTATACCACAACTTACGCCGGCTGGAACACCACAGCATAATGGTGTATCAAAGCGACGTAATCGCACCCTATTGGATAGCATATGATCTAAGATGTATCTTACCGACTTATCTGTATCTTTTTGGGATCTGCACTTGAGACTGCTGGATTCATTTTAAACAGAGCGACATCCAAATCCGTGAAGAAAATGCCGTAGGAAATATGGCATGGCACTAAGCCAAAGTTGTCTTTCCTGAAGGTCTAGGGATATGAGGCTTATGTTAAGAAACTACAACCTGACAAACTCGAACCTAGAGCAGAAAAATGCATCTTTGTAGGATATCCAAAGGAGACTATTAGATATACCTTCAACCAAGCTAAGGGCAAACCATTTGTCCTAAAGAAAGGTACCTTCCTCGAGAAAGAGTTTCTTGCGAATGGTGTGAGTGGAAGGAAGATAAAACTTGATGAGATTATTGACCCCGATCTTCAAATACCGAGTGTCACAATGGAAGCTGTTCTAGAGCCACCCTTATCAATTCAAGTGGGAGCGAATGATGATGATCATGAACCTCATGAGGAAATAGCTATCAAACCTCGCAGGTCAACAAGAAAATGTACTACTCCTGAATGGTACATTTATCTTGTAAACATGGTCATAACTATGGAATATGATAAACCTGCAACCTACACGGAAGCAATGGAAGGCCCTGAACCCGAGAAGTGGCGAATAGCCATGGAATTCGAACTGAAGTCCATGTATGACAAGCATGTATGGACCTAGGTAGATATTCCCAAAGTCTGTCGAGAATAAATGGATCTTCAAGAAAAAGACGGACATGGACGGAAATGTCACTGTGTACAAAGCTCATCTTGTCACAAAAGGTTTCCGACAAATTCAAGGAATTGACTACCAAGAGACATTCTCTCCCGTAGCAAACCTAAAGTCTATTCAGATTCTACTAGCAGTTGCTGCATATTTTGATTACGAAATATGGCTGATGGACGTGAAAACCGCCTTCCTGAATGGCAACATTGAGAAAGAGTTGTATATGATGCAACCGGAGGGTTTCGTTAATCCATAGGATGCTGGTAAAGTATGCAAGCTTCAGAAGACCATTTATGGACTGAAGCAGGCATCTCAGAGCTAGAATCTTAGATTTGATGAAGTCATCAAAAGATTTGGATTTGTCCAAAACCCAAAACAAGCCTACATATATAAGGAAGTGAATGAGAGTTTAGTGACATTCCCAGTATGTCAACACCCGGATTTTTAATCTCAGATGCCTGTTATGTCATTCATCGCAATCCCAGGATTACCATTTTTGCGAGACATAACAGATTGGATATCACAGTACATCATCCATTACAAACCATACATAAGGTCTTACACAAATAAGGATCTCATGATCCAGTCTTAATACAACAAGCAGTGGAAATAAAAGATAAGCGTAGCGGTGGGGTCCATCTTTAGGGGCACAGGCAATGCTAACGAAGGCAGATAGTCCTAGTTATCATAGCCGTCCTGCTGGCCATCATCTTGGTAATCTCCTTCATAGTCTGGCCATGAGAATAGCCAGGGACAAAAGCCATGAGTACTCTTTAAGTACTCGCAAACTACCACTAACAAGTAGTATAGTTCTAAGTAAAGTGCTAACTCTAGGTTTAACTATAAGGTTAAGTTTGAAACCTAAGCTGAGTTCAGAAGCAAAGAAAGATAAAATAAAGTTCTAGAATCACTTAAGTTGGGAAGCTAGTGTCATAGTCACAACCCTGTTGTGGTCAACTCAAGATTCATCATTCATCTCATAAGTTATTTTGAAAACATCTGAAACCGAAATAGTATGGCCACTCCAACTGTCCATAACCGCGGACGCGACTATTCGAATAGTTTGACACTCTGCAGAGGTGGTACACTTTCACCACAAGATTTGATACATCTATCAGGGATAACCCTGAATCATCATACTTAGTATGCAGATAATCAAACATAACCTTTCCTTTAAACACCCTAGTATAAGCACCTCTCCTATGAGCATGGCCTCCCAACCATGACCATCAGTCATCTTGTGCACTGCATAGGTGGACAACATTGAGAGGTAGCCTCAGCTCAAACCTCTCCCGCGAGGGAGCTACTACTAATGCATATAAACTTTCGGTTAATCCTTACCCAACTCAGGTATTGTGGTTGTACGGTAAATTTGGAATGGTATCGCATCCGAATCCAACCATCAGTTTTGTAAAAGGGTCAAGGCTCATGCCTCAGCATTTTCATCATCATAAACCATTTATGTTTCTCAACACATGTCAAAACATCTTAATAGAATGACTCATCATTCCAAGGTTTTCTCAATTCATTTTCACCAAGTGTTCCCATCTTAAGTGACTCAAGTTTTTATCTAACTCTAAACTACTAAGTTAAGAGTGTTCACTAAGGTGGAAAGATGGGATCAATCTCATGCCATAGAATGACATCTAAAGTTATCTAAATAGGTCAAGTTTTATACTCTTTATTCTACCTTCAAAACAAGTAAGGGACTTTGGTAAAGTGAAGGAAGTAAAGCTTGGAAAATAATACTTGGGGTAAGTAATAGTTAAAGTGGTATAACCAAAGCATGCCTAATGCATCTTGCTTATTTCCTCTAGCTTAATTCTAGCTTGCTAACAATAGCTTGCATTGTTAAGGGTTGCTTCCTAGTATGATACTTGCAAGTGTTAGCTTGCCTTGGTTGGTGAAGTGGTTGAAGTTTTCTTCCTCCTCTTGATAGAACTCCTCCTCCTCGAAAGCTTGGTCGGTACTATCGTCTATAAATACATACGAAGTACACAATCACCAAACAATAATTAACTAGTCTAATTAGCACTCTAAGGCACACATTTGATGATCTATTATCATCACAAGCATCACAAGTTTTATTAACTAGTTTTGTTCTTTTTATTTAAGAAAAGTAATTTCTACTCATTGAAAATTAACTAAGATTTAATATTCACCACTTAAAATATGGGATCATGTGGACACATGTCATCACCACATATTCTAACATATGGGAATGTAATTTAAGGGTTGGTCCATAATTACTTTGGTTTAAGTTCATTATTTAGTGATTTAAAGTGACTATAAATGCCCATATAGCATTATTTTGGTACTAGTCCAAAGTCACTGCATGTAAACCTTAATATTATTACATATTCAGATAGGTATGGTTAAATGTGATTTTTGAGAGTTGGAATCAACTCAAAAGCTATCATGGTTGATTTTATAAAAATGTTTGAATGTGGAAAAGCTTCTGTCTTGTTATTTTTACTAGGAGAGATCTCTAACTCTAATTGAATTAAATCCAACGAGCTTGGTAGATCTTTTCAGTAGCTTTCTAACAAAATTGGAATCATTCCATTTGGATTTGTAGATCTCTCTGAATTGATTTTCAAACTAGGGGACAGAACTAAGTTCCAACTAAAATAGAAAAATCCTAATTTGAATTAAATGGGTCGCGCGGGAAGGTAAACGGGCCGGCCCAGTGGCACTCCGCGGCGCGGGGCACAACTGACAGGGGGGTCCACCGGTCAGCGGCTCTTTACACGCGAAGCGGTACGGGGCGATGTGGGTCGTTAGATTAGAACTAGGATCTACGGCTGGGGCTCGTCGTCGACGGCGGATAGGTCGCCGGCGAGGTCTAACCCTAGTAGCTCGGTGGGGGTTCTCAAGGGGCGTACCAGGGCTCCAGCGACGACTGCAAGGCGGGCAAAGGAACTGGTGGACGACGGTGATGTCAGGGGTGGTCGCGGCAGCTCCTAGGGTGGTCGCAATAAACGGGGCCCTTCTCCTCTAGAAGCGGCCAGCTCCGGTGGCATTCCGGCGACTACTAGCTCGAGCGGCTCCGGGAAGAAGTGGGGACTGATCAGTGGCGAGAGGGAAGGTGAGTGGTGTGAAAAATAAGGCTAGGGGTGGCCTCCTTATATAGTCTCGACGACGGGACAGCACAACGTGGCCAGGCGACGGTGGCGACATGGCTACGGGCTGCTAGCGGCATGGATGCGAGCGGCGATCGATGCGCAGTCTCCTGGCCGTGCTCTACGGTGTAATGGTGCTGCTAGGGGCGGTGGCAAACGGTCGGGCGGTGCTCACGCTCTGAGCGACAGAGGCGGCGTTCGATACGGCGTGCGGTGGCTGCCGGTCAAACAACGGCGAACGGGCATGTCCGGGCGGGTCCTGGGTTCATGGCTGAGCGGTGAGCGCGGGCTGCGGTCGAGGTGTGGCGTGTGCACGCTTGTCGGGCGTGGCGCTCTGGCGCGTGCTCGGCATAGTGTAGACGCTCTGGGCGCGACGCTAGGCGAGTCGTCCATGGGTTGGCTTTGCTTAGGGAGGGGACAGAGGGCGGCGGTGTGATCTGGTCTAGCTCCTAGACATGGCGAGAGAGAGAGGGCGGTCGGCTGCGAGCATGGTGCTCAAGTGGCACGACACTTCTGCTAGGGACTAGGGGATGGGGTGATTATGGCTTGGTTAGATCAAATGGAGATAGAGGGAGTAATTTGAGGTCAAATGGGTGGCAAAACCCTGTAGAAAACAGTGAGCTAAATACTAGGTGTGAATCCTGCCTGCCAAGTGTTTGTGAAAATGGCCGAAAGAAATTTAGTTTTGAATTTTGAAAAGATTTTTGGTGGGTGTGTTAGTCATAAGCTTGATCATCTGTGGTTGCTTGGGTTTTGAAAATGAAGCTCATTTGAGTGGTTTTTGAATAAGTGGGATCTTCCCATGTGAACTACATTCAATTTTCAAATGCCATTTAAAATTAGTGTTTGAAAGTTTTTGGCAGATCACAAAGTGGGCCTTGGTACATCATTACATGTACTAGAAAGGGGTGCAAAGATCCACATTTTTCTCTATTAAGAATTGAGTCCTAGGATAGCCAAAGTAGGCATGTTGATTAAAGTGGCACAAATGACCATTTGGTTATTTTATTCATTTTGATTTGTTTTTCTTTGAGATTTGTTTGAGAATGATCTAGATGATGTTTATTTCACCTAAGAGTCATTTTACAAGCAATGGATCAGTTAATCATGGCAATTCAAAACAACTCCTATTTAAATGCACACACATATGAATGCTTTAGTAATTGTAATTGAAAAAGTTTTTGTTAACCCTAATTTAGATGACTTGGATCTTAATAGCCCTGGATTAATGTTTTGGGATGTTACAAACCTTCCCCCCCTTAAACAAAATCTCGTCCCAAGATTTACAAAAGAAAACTAGGAACTAAAGAGATCTGGGAACTCTGTCCTAATGTAATCTTCTTGCTCCCAAGTGGCTTCCTCTTCGGTATGGTTGCTCCATTGAACCTTGAGAAGTTTGATACTCCTGGTTCTGGTGGTTCTGTAAGATTCTTCTAGGATACGGATGGGCACTTCACGATATGTCAGGTCATTGTTGATCTCCACAGCTTGGTGATCGATGTTCTTGAAAACTTCCGTCTTCTCCGGCACTTCCAGGCATTTGCGAAGTAACGAAATATGGAACACATTGCGGATGGCTGACATCTCTTCGGGCAGTTCCAGTTGATATGATACTTCTCCTCGACGGTTCAGAATCTTGAAGGGCCCGATATATCTAGGGGCTAAGTTTCCTTTTAGACTAAAGCGTTGGGTTCCTTTCAATGGCGAAACCTTGAGATATACAAAATCTTCGACATTGAAAGTCAGGTCTCTCTTTCTCTTGTCGGCATAACTCTTCTGTCTGGATTGGGCAGTCTTGAGGTGCTCACGAACTTTGTGAACTTTCTCTTCGGCTTCTCGGAGAATGTCGGGTCCAAAGATCTGACTCTCTCCTACTTGCGACCAATTCAAAGGGGTGCGGCACTTTCTTCGATATAGGAACTCAAATGGTGCCATTTGCAAGCTAGCTTGATAACTGTTGTTATATGAGAATTCTACGAAAGTAAGGAGGTCTTCTCATTTTGATCCATATTCTAACACACAAGCTCTTAACATATCTTCTAGGATCTAGTTGACTCTCTCAGTCTGTCCATCAGTTTGCGGGTGATAAGCGGTGCTGAAATTCAACTTGTTTCCCAATCCTTCCTGAACCTTCCACCAAAATCTCGAGGTAAACTGGGTTCCTCGATCTGATACTATGGTCTTGGGGGTTCCATGTAGACTAACAATCCTAGCAATGTACAGCTCTACTAGCTTCGCACTCTGGTAGGTAGTCTTGACAGGTATGAAGTGAGCTACCTTGGACAGTCTATCAACTATGACCCAGATTGAGTCATTTCCCCTACTGGAAGTAGGCAAACCGGTGATAAAGTCCATTCCGACGAAATCCCATTTCCATTTCGGAATCTGCAATGGTTGCAACAGTCCTGCGGGTCTCTGATGCTCTACTTTGACTCTTTGACAGATATCACATTTGGCGATGTAGCTTCCGATTTCTCTCTTCATCTTGTGCCACCAAAATTGCTCTTTCAAATCTTGATACATCTTTGTTCCTCCGGGGTGGATAGAATAAAGAGTATCATGAGCTTACTACATGATAACTTGCTTTAGCTCCGAATCTGCTGGCACACAGATACGTCCTTTGTACCACAGAACTCCTTCTTCGTCTTCAGTGAATCCAGGTACCTTTCATGTACCAATACGACGTTTGATTCCGTCGATACTTTCATTCCCCTTCTAGGCTTCCTTGATTTGGCTAATCAATGTGGGTTGAAGTTCAATGCTAGCTAAGAATCCTTTGCTAACTAGCTCAGTTCTAAACTACTCCAACTCCTCATACAAACTGGGCTGCTTCTCCTTGATCATGGTGTTTAGCCTACAAGGCAATCTGCTAAGAGCATCCGCTACCAGATTGGCTTTGCCGGGGTGATAGTGAATGTCAAGGTCATAATCCTTGATTAACTCTATCCATCTCCTTTTCCTCATAGTCAGCTCCTTGTGAGTGAAAATATACTTCAAGCTTTTGTGATCTGAGTAAATCTCACAGCAATTACCCATCAGATAATGACGCCATGTCTTCAATGCCAAAACTACGGCTGCTAGTTCAAGATCATGGGTCGGATAGTTCTGCTCATGCTGCTTCAGTTGTCGAGACAGATAAACGATGACTTTACCTTCTTGCATCAATACACAGCCGAGACCAATCTTGGATGCATCACAGTATACATCAAATGACTTCTTAATGTCTGGGATGATCAATATTGGGGCTGATATCAATCTCTTCTTCAGCTCCTGGAAACTGGCTTCACATTTGCCGGTCCATTCAAACTTCTTATCATTCTTCAACAATTGGGTCATGGGTCTGGCAATGCTTGAAAATCCTTCGACGAACTTGCGGTAGTATCCCGCTAATCCGAGGAATGTACAGACTTGGGTTTGAGTGGTTGGGCTTCCCATGCTTCGACATCTCTAATCTTGGCGGGATCAACAGAGACTCCTCTGGCAGACACAATATGTCCTAGGAATCCTACTTCCTTCAGCCAAAACTCACACTTACTGAACTTGGCATACAACCGATGTTTTCTCAGGGTTTCTAGGATGATTCTCAGATGCTGCTCATGCTCTTCTTTTGACTTGGAGTAGATAAGGATGTCGTCGATAAACACAACTACAAACTTATCTAGGAAATTCATAAAGATCTTATTCATGAGATTCATGAAATAAGCAGGGGCATTGGTTAATCCAAAGGACATAACCGTATACTTGTATAAACCATAGCGAGTAGTGAAGGCGGTCTTTGGAATATCCGTTGCACGAATCTTAAGTTAGTGATAACCAGTCCTAAGATCAATCTTTGAGAATACCTGAGCTCCAGTCAACTGATCAAATAGATCCTCTATCTTTGGCAAGGGGTACTTGTTCTTGATGGTGACGTCATTTAACTTTCTATAATCTGTGCACAAACGGTTGCCTCCATCTTTCTTGTCAACGAATAACACTAGTGATCTCCATGGCGATGCGCTTGGTTGAATCAAGCCTGTTGCTAACATGGCATCCAACTGCTTCTTTAGTTCCACTAACTCTGAGGGGTTCATGCTATAGGGTCTCTGAGGCTATGGGTCCGGTTCCGGGGATTAGTTCGATAATGAACTCAATATCCCTATCCGGGGGCATACCTAGCAATTCATCTCGAATACGTCGGGTATTCTGACTACTCTGACTTGGTCTATGGTGGGTAGGGCTAGACTCTTGTTGCACTTGAATTGACGGGGTAAGGTTTCAGATATATGCTCTACTGTTATTCCAGAACTACTAGTCATGGTGATGGCTTTCTTAGCATAGTCTCTCATTCCTTTATGCCTTGACATCCAGTCCATACCTAGTACTACTTCCAATACTTTGGTTCCAAGTACAATTAGGTTGGCATAAAAATCTATCCCATGTATTCTGATAGGTACAACTTTGCAAATTATTCTAGCTTTTGTAGTTGATCCGGGGATTTGAACTATCATGACATGCTTCAAGTTGGTTGGGCGAATCTTACGAGTGCATGCAAATTCTTCAGTGACAAATGAACGCGATGCTCCTAAATCAAACTACTCTTGCTAAAACTGAGTTGACAGAAAACATACCCAGCACTACATCTGGCGCTTCCTGGGCTTCTTCGGTGTTCATGTGGAAGAGACGGCCGTTGCGGTTGTGAGGGTTCCCTGGGGCAAATCTTCTCCCTGGTTGAACACGACGATCTGGGGCATTCACATTGGCAGTGGCGGCAGTCTTCTTGGGACACTCATTGGAATAGTGGCCCTTTACTCCACACTCAAAACAGGTGATCTGGGACTTGTCCTTTGCTGCGACGGGCACAACATTGCTGCCAATTCTATGTGCAGTGTTGTTGTTGTTGTCGTTGTTCTTTGGACGGGCACAGTTGAAATTGTTGGTGTTGCCGGAGTTGTGATTGTTTCCTCCGGACTTCACATTGCCTCCGCTACGGTTGGGGTAGCTTGGGCGAGACATTGGGGGTCGGTTGTTCCTTGGTGCATATCCTGGTGAGGGGTTGGGACGGTACTTCTGGTGACTGCTAGATCCAGATTGCTGCATCATACGACATTTGCGGTTGTCGTTTGCCTGATTAATCTTCCCTTCCATCTGAATGGCAGAGTCGAGTAGCTCTTCGAGATCCTCGAAACGGATGTTGACGAGGACAATCTACATCTCATCATGTAGTCCGTTCAGGAATCTCTCCTTCTTCTTGACCTCTGTGTTGATTTAATCAGGGGCGTACCTTGCAAGCGACAGGAATCTGTCACGGTATTCCACCATAGTCATTCTACCTTGCTTCAAGTTGCGAAACTCATCTCTTAGTCTGGTGACTAGACCTTGCGGCACGTGGGTGCAGCTGAACTTGGTTTTGAAAGCTTCCCATGTCATCACTTGACCATGGTTCATATTACGGATACTAGTCCACCAAGCTCTTGCATCTCCCGCCAGATAATGGGTGACGAAGAGAACTTTCTCGTTGTCTTCAACTCCTGCTACTTCTAAGTTGTTTGCCATTGTCTACAACCAGTCGTCAGCATCTAGTGGGTTTTCAGCTTGGTTAAAGATTGGGGGATTGGTATTCTGAAAGTTTTGGAGTTTGGATCCATGGTGATCCTGATTACCATGCCCTTGGTTGTTGAGAGCCATCTGGGCGATTTGTTGCAATGTTGCTAGATTTGCTTGGCATTTTGCCCTGCTTGCTTCTCGGTCTGCAATGGGATTCTGCAAGATCTGCATCATTGGGTCTTGCGATGAGCTACTCCCTCCTTGGTTTCCACGAGTCATATGAAGATTGAGGTAGATAAAGGGGTAAGAGGGAAAGTTCTAAGGTTCATGGTTTTGGTTTCAAGACTAAAACTTTGAGTTTGACTCAGGTTTTGCAACTAACTTCATTTCATTCATGCAAACAAGCACACGATACAATAACACCACCACAACAAAGGAAAACAGATGGTTTGAAGAACCATTCTGCGAGCTACAATATAGTGGGACCGATACATCTCATGCTACGACAGTGCTCTAGTGCCTCTACTCATCGTCGATGAAGTCGGAGTCCTCATCATCAATGTAGAAGTCCACAACATCCTCCTCCAGAAAGTCATCATCATTGCTGAGGTAAGAATCCATGTCTCCTGGATGTCTTCACCCTCCTCTTCTTCCTCCTTTGCTGCAAGCTGAGCTTCTTGCTCCTTGACGGTCTTCTCGAGGTCGGCCACCTTCTTGCGAAGACGGGCGATGGTGCGATCCTTCTTCTCGCGCTGGAGGCGAAGAGACTGACGGTCCTTGACAAGCAGTGAGAAAGTCTGGGCCTTCTGGGCGGCAATGGCACGGTTGTGGCTGGCAAACTCCCTAGCATTGTCCAATTCCTTCTAGCGATCGTACAATAGGAAGTCAAGGTTCTCCACTTGACGCTTCAGCTCTGGGTGACTTGGCATCTCCATCGACATTCCCATGAAGTCACGTCTTGCATAGTGAGCAAAACGGGTTCCCTGGAGTTGGTTGACACTAAGGGCACATAGACGTGCGAGAGCTTCATGCATTTCCCTGACTAATCCATCTAGCCAGTTGTTCTCTCTCACGGAGAACTGGATTCTCCTGGACGTTGGTGCTTCGATGCTTCCTCGAAGATCAGCGGTGACTAGCCATTGCAAATCTCCTCCTGGGGGTCCTGGAAGTTGAGCTCCAAGAAACTCTGGATGCGGGCGTCCCAGTAACTCCGACAGTGAATCTAGGTCCCTCTCGAAGATCAGCTGACCTCCGTTTCCCAACTGGTAGAACTTGCTGAACCGAGTCTCCATCTACAAGAATTAAGGATGAGGAAATTAATGAAGTAATCAAGTGTGTCAAATTTTAAGTAGTAATGTAAGAGTTTGTGGAACATGAATTTTGGAGAAAGAATGAATTCCCAAGGATAAGAGAGGAAATAGTTTTTCGTAAATACTCACTTTCGTTTTAAAACTAAGTTTTTGTTCGGACGTCCATTCTAACTAGGGTCTCCTATGGTCAGGATGGCTCTGATACCAACTTGTCAACACCCGGATTTTTAATCCCAGATGCCCGTTATGCCATACCTCGCAATCCAAGGATTACCATTTTTGCGAGACATAACGGATTGGATATCACAGTACATCATCCATTACAAACCATACATAAGGTCTTACACAAATAAGGATCTCATGATCCAGTCTTAATACAACAAGCGTGAATAAATATAAAGCATAGCGGTGGGGTCCATCTTGAGGGCACGAGCAATCTTGACGAAGGAGATAGTCCTAGTTATCATAGCCGTCCCTCGGCCATCATCTTGATAGTCTCCTTCATAGTCTGGCCATGAGAATAGCCAGGGACAAAAGCCATGAGTACTCTTTAAGTACTCGCAAACTACCACTAACAAGTAGTATAGTGCTAAGTTAAAGTGTTAAATCTGAGTTTAACTATAAAGTTAAGTTTGAAACCTAAGCTGAGTTCTGAAGCAAAGAAAGATAAAATAAAGTTCTAGAATCACTTAAGTTGGGAAGCTATTGTCATAAACACAACCCTGTTGTGGTCAAGTCAAGATTGATCATTCCTTTCATAAGTTATTTTGAAAACATCTGACAACGAAACAGTATGGCCATTCCAACTGTCCATAACCGCAGACGTGGCTATTCGAATAGTTTGACACTCTGCAGAGGTGGTACACTTTCACCACAAGATTCGATACATCTGTCAGGGATAACCCTGAATCATCATACTTAGTATGCAGATAATCAAACATAATCTTTCCTTTACACACCCTAGTATAAGCACCTCTCCTATGCACATGGCCTCCCAACCATGACCATCAGTCATCTTGGGCACTGCATAGGTGGACAACATTGAGAGGTAGCCTCAGCTCAAACCTCTCCCGCGAGGGAACTAATACTAATGCATATAATCTTCCGGCTAAGCCTTACCCAATTCAGGTAGTGTGGTTGTATGGTAAATTTGGAATGGTATCGCATCTGAATCCAACCATCAGTTTTATAAAAGGGCTAAGGCTCATGCCTCAACATTTTCATCCTCATAAACCTTTTGTGTTTCTCCACACATGTCAAAACATCTCAATAGAATTACTCATCATTCCAAGGTTTTCACAATTCATTTTCACCAAGTGTTCCCATCTAAAGTGACTCAAGTTTTTGATCTCCTCTAAATTACTAAGTTAAGAGTGTTCACTAAGGGGGAAATGATGGGAACAATCTCATGCCATAGAATGACATCTAAAGGGTTCTAAAATAGGTCAAGTTTTATACTCTTTATGCTACCTTCAAAACAAGTAAGGGACTTTGTGTAAGGTAAAGGAAGTAAAGCTTGAAAGTAAGACTTGGGGGTAACTAGTAGTCAAAGTGGTAGGATCAAAGCATGCCTAAAGCATCTTTGCTTGGGTTATCTAGATTGCAAGGATTAGCTTGCATTGTTAATGGTGGCTTGCTAAAGTAAGTTTTGCAAGGGTTAGCTTGCCAATAATAGCTTGCCTTGGTTGGTGCAGTGGTTGAAGTTTTCTTCTTCTTCTTCTTGGTAGCACTCCTCCTCCTCGTAAGCTTGGTCGGTACTATCTTCTATAAATACATACGGAGTACAAAATACTTAACTAGTTTA
This sequence comes from Avena insularis, assembly GCA_023614405.1. Classification (NCBI taxonomy): domain Eukaryota; kingdom Viridiplantae; phylum Streptophyta; class Magnoliopsida; order Poales; family Poaceae; genus Avena; species Avena insularis. The sequence goes on from CM042692.1 coordinate 23,293,565, forward strand.
CTTAGTACTCTAAGGCACACAATTGATGATCTATTATCATCACAAGCATCACAAGTTTTATTCAATAGTTTCCTCCTTTTTATTTTAGAAAAGTAATTTCTACTCATTGAAAAATTAACTAAGATTTAATATTAACCACTTAAAATATGGGATCATGTGGAAAAATGTCATCACCACATATTCTAACATGTGGGAATGTAATTTAAGGGTTGGATCAAAATTACTTTGGTTTAAGTTCATTATTTAATGATTTAAAGTGACTAGAAATGCCTATATAGCATTATTTTGGTACTAGTCCAAAGTCACTGCCTGTAAACCTTAATATTATTACATATTCAGATAGGTATGATGAAATGTGATTTTTGAGAGTTGGAATCAACTCAAAATCTATCTTGGCTGATTTTATAAAAATGTTGCAAGGTGCAAATGCTTCTGTTTTATTATTTTTACTAGGAGAAATCTATAACTCTAAATGAATTAAATCCAACGGGCTTGGATAGATCGTTTCAGTAGCTTTCCAACAAAATTGGAATCACTTCATTTAGATTTGTAAATCTCTCTGAATTGAATTTTGAACTAAGAGACAGATCTAAGTTTAAACTAAAAAGAAAAATCCTAATTCAAACTAACTGGGTCGCGCGGGAAACGCTAACGGGCCGGCCCAGTGTCACTCCGCAGCGCGGGGCTCAACTGACAGGAGGGTCCACCAGTCAGCGGCTCATAACCTTGGCCAATGCAGGGCAATGTGGGACGTTGGATTAGAGTGGGGATCAACGGCTGTGGATCGTCGTCGATGACGGACCTGTCACCGGCGAGCTCTAACCCTAGCGGCTCAGTGGGGGTGCATAGGGGGCGTACCAGGGCTCCAGCAACGACGGCGAGGCGGGCAAACGGTCTGGTGGTCGACGGCGAGATCAGGGACGGTCGAGGCAACTCCGAGTGTGGTCGCAATCAGCGGCGCCCTTCTCCTCCAGAGGCGGCCTGCTCCCCGTGCTCCGGCTAGAGGTGTGGGACGATCAGTGAGGTGAGGGGAGTGGAGTGGTGTATGCAAACGGCTGGGGGTGCTCTCCTTTTATAGGCTTGACGGTCGGACAGCACGGCATCGCTAGTCGATGGTGGCGACATGGCTACGGGCTACTATCGGCATGGCTGCGGGTGGTGATCGACGCACGGTCTCGTGGCGGTGCTCTAGGGCTTTAATGCGGGCTTAAGGGCGGTGGTATGCGGTCGGGCGGAGCTGGCGCTCTGAGCGGCAGAGGCGGCGGTTTCAACGGCGAGCGGTGGCTGTGGCGCGTTGCGCCGGCGAATGGGGGTGTCTGGCGTGCTCCTTGGGTCGTGGCGACGCGGTGGGCGCGGGCTGCGGTCGAGCGGCGGCTTGTGCACGCGTGTCGGGTGCGGCGATCTAGCGCGTGCTCGGCATCGCGCGGTGGCACTGGGCGTGGGGTTTTCTCGATGGTCCACGGCTGGGCCTGGCTCGGGGAGGGGACAGTGGGTGGCGGTGAGGTGCGGGCTATCTCCTAGACATGGAGAGAGAGGGGGAGGCGGTCTGCTGCGGCGGCAACCAAGTTGGCCGGCGAGGTGGGGCTCGGCTTGGCATGGCCATGCTGCTAGGGGCTAGGGGAAGGGTTAGTTAGGTCCTGGTTTGATCCAGAGGGGACAATGGGAGCAAATAGGGGTCAAATGGGAGACAAGTTTGGCCAGAAAACTATTTAAAATAGTGAATTTTGTTTTGTTTGAATTCTGCCCGCCAAGTGTTTGATGAAATGGCCGCATGAACTTTACTTTTGAATTCTGGGTTCAAAATTTTTGAGTGATCTCCACTAGTACTAGGTAGTCTCTGGTATCAAGGGTTTTGAAAATTGAACTTGTTTGAGTGGTTTTTGAAATAGTGGGATCTTCCCATATGAAATAGATTCAATTTTAAACTGTCATTTAAAGTTAGTATTTGATTGTTTTTAGCAGATCACAAGGTGGGCCTTGGTACCTTATTATGTGTACTAGCAAGGGGTGTAAAGATCCACAATTGTTTCTGTTAGGTTTTGAGTACTAGGAATAGCCAAAGTAGGCATGATAGTTAATTTGGCCAAAATGACCATTCAGTTCAATTATTCATTTGGAGTTGTTTTTCTTTGGGAAAAGTTTGGGAATGATTTAGATGATGTTTATTTCACCTAAGAATCATTTTACAAGCAATGGATCACTTAATCATGGCAATTCAAATCAACTCCTAATTGACATGCACACACATATGAATGCTTTCATATTTTTATTGGAAAAGTTTTTTTAACCCTAATTTTGATGATTTGGATCTTGATCACTTGGATTAAGGTTTTGGGATGGTACAAACCTTCCCCCCTTAAACAAAATCTTGTCCCGAGATTTACAAAGAAAACTAGGAACTAAAGAGATCTGGAAACTCTGTCCTAATGTAATCTTCGCGCTCCCAAGTGGCTTCCTCCTCGGTATGGTTGCTCCACTGAATCTTGAGAAACTTGACACTCCTGGTCCTGGTGGTTCTGTAAGCTTCTTCCAAGATACGGATAAGTACTTCACGATATGTTAGGTCATTGTTGATCTCCACAGCTCTATGATCGATGTTCTTGAAAACTTCAGTCTTCTCCGGCACTTCTAGGCATTTGCGAAGTAATGAGATATGGAACACATTGTGGATGGCTGACATCTCTTCAGGTAGTTCCAGTTGATAAGATACTTCTCCCTGACAGTTCAGAATTTTGAAGGGCCCGATATATCTAGGGGCTAACTTTCCTTTCAGACTAAAGCGTTGGGTTCCCTTCAATGGCAAAACCTTGAGATATACAAAATCTCCGACATTGAAAGTCAGGTCTCTCCTTCTCTTGTCAGCATAACTCTTTTGTCTAGATTGGGCGGTCTTGAGGTGCTCACGGACTTTGTGAACCTTCTCTTCAGCTTCTCGGAGAATGTCGGGTCCAAAGATCTGACTCTCTCCTACTTGCGACCAATTCAAAGGGGTACGAGACTTCCTTCCGCATAGGAACTCAAATGGTGCCATCTGCAAACTTGCTTGATAACTGTTGTTATATGAGAATTCGGTGAAAGGCAGGCAGTCTTCCCATTTTGATTTGTATTCCAACACACAAGCTCTAAGCATATCCTCTAAGATCTAGTTGACTCTCTCAGTCTGTCCATCTGTTTGCGGGTGATAAGCGGTGCTGAAGTTCAACTTGGTTCCCAATCCTTCCTGAACTTTCTACCAAAATCTCGAGGTAAACTGGGTTCCTCGATCTGATACTATGGTCTTGGGGGTTCCATGCAGACTGACAATCCTAGCAATGTACAATTCTGCTAGTTTCGCACTCTGGTAGGTAGTCTTGACAGGTATAAAGTGGGCTACCTTGGACAGTCTATCAACTATGACCCAGATTGAGTCATTTCCCCTACTAGAAGTAGGCTAACCGGTGATAAAGTCCATTCTGACGGAATCCCATTTCCATTCCGGAATCTGCAATGGTTGCAACAATCCTGCAGGCCTCTGATGCTTTGCTTTGACTCTTTGACAGATGTCACACTTGGGGATGTAGCTTCCAATTTCTCTCTTCATCTTGTGCCACCAAAATTGCTCTTTCAAATCCTGATACATCTTTGTTCCTCCGGCGTGGATAGAATAAAGAGTATCATGAGCTTCCTTCATGATAACTTACTTCAGTTCCGAATTTTTTGGCACACAGATACGTCCTTTGTACCACAGTACTCCTTCTTCGTCTTCCGTGAATCCAGGTACCTTTCCTGTACCAATACGATGTTTGATACCGTCGATACTTTCATTCCCCTTCTGGGCTTCCTTGATTTGGCTAATCAAAGTGGGTTGAAGTTCAATGCTAGCTAAGAATCCTTTGCTAACCAATTCAGTCCTAAACTGCTCCAACTCTTCATACAAACTTGGTTGCTTCTCCATGATCATGGTGTTTAGCCTACACGGCAATCTGATAAGAGCATCCGCTATCACATTGGCTTTGCCGGGGTGATAGTGAATGTCAAGGTCATAATCCTTGATTAACTCTATCCATCTCATTTGCCTCATATTCAGCTCCTTCTGAGTGAAAATATACTTCAAGATCTTATGATCTGAGTAAATCTCACAATGATTACCCATCAGATAATGACGCCATGTCTTCAATGCCAGCACTACGGCTGCTAATTCAAGATCATGGGTCGGATAGTTCTTCTCATGCTGCTTCAGTTGTCGAGACAGATACGCGATGAATTTTCCTTCTTGCATCAATACACATCCTAGACCAATCTTGGATGCATCACAATATACATCAAATGGCTTCTTGATGTCTGGCATGATCAAAATTGGGGCTGATATCAATCTCTTCTTCAGCTCCTGGAAACGGGCTTCACACTTGTATGTCCATTCAAACTTCTTGTCCTTCTTCAACAAGTGGGTCATGCGTCTGGCGATGCTCGAGAATCCTTCTACGAACTTGCGGTAGTATCCCGCTAATCCGAGAAATGCACGGACTTGGGTTTGAGTGGTTGGGGCTTCCCATTCTTTGACATCTTTGATCTTGGCGGGATCAACAGAGACTCCTCCGGCAGACACAATATGTCCTAGGAATCCTACTTCTTTCAGCCAAAACTCACACTTGCTGAACTTGGCATATAACTGATGCTCTCTCAGGTTTCTAGGATGATTCTCAGATGTTGATCATGCTCTTCTTCTGACTTGGAGTAGATAAGGATGTCGTCGATAAATACAACTACAAACTTATCTAGGAAATTCATAAAGATCTTATTCATGAGGTTCATGAAATAAGCAGGTTCATAAAGATCTTATCTAGGTTAATCCAAAAGACATAACCGTATACTCATATAAACCATACCGAGTAGTAAAGGCGGTCTTCGGAATATCCGTTGCACGAATCTTAAGTTGGTGATAACCAGTCCTAATATCAATCTTTGAGAATACCTGAGCTCTGGTCAACTGATCAAATAGATCCTCTATCTTTGGCAAGGGGTACTTGTTCTTGATGGTGACGTCATTCAACTTTCTGTAATCTGTACACAGACGATTGCCTCCATCTTTCTTGTCGACGAATAACACTAGTGATCTCCATGGCGATGCGCTTGGCTAAATCAAGCCTGTTGCTAACATGGCATCTAATTGCTTCTTCAACTCAACTAACTCTAAGGGGTTCATGCTATAGGGTCTCTGGTGGCTATGGGTCCGGTTCTGGGGATTAATTTGATAATGAACTCAATATCCCTATCCGGGGGCATACCTGGCAATTCATCTGGGAATACGTCGAGGTATTCACAGACTACTCTTACTTGGTCTATGGTGGGTAGGGCTAGACTCTTGTTGCACTTGAATTGACGGGGTAAGGTTTCAGAGATATGCTCTACTATTACTCCAGAACTACTGGTCATGGTGATGGCTTTCTTAGCACAGCCTATCAGTCCTTTATGCCTTGACATCCAGTCCATACCTAGTACTACTTCCAATCCTTTGGTTCCAAGTACTATTAGGTTGGCATAAAAATCTATCCCATGTATTCTGATAGTATAGCTTTGCAAAATTTTCTAGCTTTTGTAGTTGATCCGGGGATTTGAACTATCATGACATGCTTCAGGTTGGTTGGGTGAATCTTACTAGTGCATGCAAATTCTTCGGTGACAAATGTGCGATGCTCCCGAATCAAACAATAATCTTGCTACAACTGAGTTGACAGAAAACATACCCAACACTACGTCTAGCGCTTCTTGGGCTTCTTTTGCGTTCATGTGGAAGAGACGACCGTTGCGGTTGTGAGGGTTCCCTGGGGCAAACCTTCTTCCTAGTTGAACACTACACTGTTGTTGAGCTGGGGCATTCACAGTGGCATTGGCGGCAGTCTTCTTGGGACACTCATTGGAGTAATGACCCTTCACTCCACACTCGAAACAAGTGATCTAGGACTTGTCCTTGGCTGCGACAGGCACAGCATTGCTGCCAGTTCTGGGTGCAGTGTTGTTGTTGTTGTTATTGTTGTTGTTGCTCTTGGGAGGTGCACGGTTGAAATTGTTGGCGTTGCCGGAGTTGTGATTGTTTCCTCTGGACTTCACATTTTCTCCGCTATGATTGGGGTAGCTGGGGCGAGACGTTGGGGGTCAGTTGCTCCTTGGTGCATATCCTGGTGAGGGGTTGGGACGGTACTTCTGGTGACTGCTGGATCCTGATTGCTGCATCATATGGTGTTTGCGGTTGTCGTTTGCCTGATTAATCTTCCCTTCCATCTGAATGGCAGAGTCGACTAGCTCTTCGAGATCCTGAAAACGGATGTTGACGAGGACAGTCTGCATTTCATCATGCAGTCCGTTCAAGAATCTCTCCTTATTCTTTGCCTCCGTGTTGATCTCATCAGGTGCATATCTGGCAAGTGATAAGAATCTATCACGGTACTCCACCACAGTCATTCTTCCTTGCTTCAATTAGCGGAACTCATCTCTCATTCGGTTGACTAGACCCTACGACACGTGGGTGCGGCTGAACTTGACTTTGAATGCTTCCCATGTCATAACTTGACCATGGTTCATATTACGGATACTAGTCCACCAAGCTCTTGCATCTCCCGCCAGATAGTGGGTGGCAAAGAGAACTTTCTCATTTTCATCAACTCCTGCAACTTCTAGGTTGTTTTCCATCGTGTACAACCAGTCATCAGCATCTAACGGGTTTTTAGATTGGTTGAAGATTGGGGGATTTGTATTCTGAATTTTTTTGAGTTTGGATCCATGGTGATCTTGATTTCCATGCCCTTGGTTGTTGAGAGCCATCTGGGCGATCTGCTGTAGTGTTGCTAAGTTGGCATGGCGTTCTGCCCTACTTGCTTTTCTATCTGCGATGAGATTCTGCAAGATCTGCAGCATTGGGTCTTGCGACGAGCTGCTCCCTCCTTTGTTTCCACGAGTCATCTGAGGATTGAGATAGATATAGGGTTAAGAGGGAAATTCTAAGGTTCATGGTTTTGGTTTCAAAGCTAAAACTTTGAGTTAGACTCAGGTTTTTCAACTAACTCCATTTCATTCATGCCAACAAACACACGATACAACACACACCATAACAAACAAAGGAAAACAGATGGTTTGAAGAACCATTCTGCAAGCTACGATACAGTGGGACCGATACGTCTCATGATATGACAGTGCTCTAGTGCATCTAATCATCTCGATGAAGTCGGAGTCCTCATCGCCAGTGTAGAAGTCCACAACATCCTCCTCCAGAAAGTCATCATCATTGCTGAGGTAAGAATCCATGTCTCCCTGGATGTCTTCACCCTCATCTTCTTCTTCCTTGGCGGCAAGCCGAGCTTCCTGCTCCTTGATGGTCTTCTTGAGGTCGGCCACCTTCTTGCGAAGACGGGCGATGGTGCGATCCTTCTTGGCACACTGGCGGCAAAGAGACTGGCGGTCCTAGACGAGCAGTGCAAAAGTATGGGCCTTCTGGTCGGCAATGGCACGGTTCTGGTTGGCTAACTCCCTGGCATTGTCCAGTTCCTGCTGTCTGTCGTGCATCAAGAAGTCAAGATTCTCCATTTGACGCCTCAACTCTGGGTGACTTGGCATCTCCATCGGCATTCCCATGAAGTCACGTCTTGCGTAGTGAGCAAAACGGGTTCCTTGGATTTTGTTGACGCTGAGGGCACATAGACGTGCGAGAGCTTCATGCATTGCCCTGGCTAATCCATCTAGCCAGTTGTTCTCTCTCACGAAGAACTGAATTCTCCTAGAAGTTGGTGCTTCGATGCTTCCTCTAAGATCTGTGCTGACTAGCTGTCGTGGTGGTGTCACGGCAGATGCCATGGATAGGCTAAAGGTGGGGACTAATACACGCTAGGGGAATCCAGGGAGGGATAGTGGAGTGATTCTCCACACAGAAGTTTGTATTGATTTCCTTCAAGATTACAAGTGCTCCTTGAGCTGTATTGGCGAGAGGAGGAAGAAGGAGCTCTCTTACTCTTGCCTACTATTTTTCCCTAGAACCCTAGATCAACTAGCACTAAGGCCTCAAAGAACACAACCAGTCTCTATGGAATCACCCCACCAACTAGAGCTCAACCAACCCCTTCTACCAGAAACCTAGCCCCCCTTATATAGAGGAAGTTCGGTCCCTGCCTAGGGCATACGTGGAGGCATATTCCTAAGAATATGCCCCCTCCCAAAGTGGTAACCCGACCGGGGTGCTTTTCCCCCGCGTCACACATGCTTTAGCGACGTAAGCCTCTGCGGCGCCCGCGTCAGCCGACATGGGCGTCGTCACCCTTGTCGGCCATGACCCGGTGGTCCTACCCTTGCTTTCTCCGCTCATGTAGTGCGTACCGGACCTTCTTTTTGACCAGAGAGATTCCTTCCTTCTCCCAGAAGCTAAGCGAGGACCCGGATCATAGTAGATCCGGCCACACCTGTGCCTGCATATAAGTTAGAAAAGCACTTCCGACTTACTCCTTAAGTCGGATGAGGCAATGTCAGGCGACCCCCCCCCCTGATCCGGGTTACTCCGTGATTCGGCCTGCCTTGAGGTGACCCGGCCAGCATCCGCTTTGACCTTGCCGAACCTCGGCTAACTCGGCCCTTATACCCTGGAGTGACCCTACCCGGGGGTATCCCCCCAACATTAGTCCCCGAAGCTGGTGCGGTCTTAGCTGCCTTGGCCGCTAAGGCCACACCATGTTCATTTATGTTCGAGCCTTGGATGTTTAATTCCGGGTTAGCTCCTTATCTCGGATTATATGGATTTACGTTCCCTTCGTATGTTCCAAGTTTTCACTTGCCGGCCGGGTTACCACTTTGGCTCGGATCCCATGGTTATCATGGTTTGATCCGGACCCCGTTTCCTTCTCTCATACGCCAACCCACGTGGAGGCTAATCATTACCTCGTCTTATTTTAAGGGCCTACGATGTAACCGCGATGAGAATTGTCAGTTATCACTGTGCGTGGGTCACGTCATGCCCGCCTCCTCGTTTACCGCATCAGCGCGTCGCGTCATGGGATTGCTTCTACTCTGTGGCCTCCTGTGTGGCTTTTCTCCGATTGGCTGATGCAGGTGATACACGGCCACACCGTGTGGCTTGTTGGCGCAGCGCGATCCCACTCACCCCTCTCAGGGGGCGTTTAAGTAGTGGAGGGGCGCACCCCTTAGCATTTTTCCACTTCTGCGCCCCTCTGCCCATTGCCTTTCTCCTTCGTCTTCCTAGTGACCGCGCCGCCGCCAGTGCTTCTAGCAGCAGCGCCGCCGCCGCACCTTCCCCGTGCCTCTGCATCGCAGCCACCGCTGCGCAGCTTCTTCGCCATGGGTCCATGCCAATCCAAGCCTCAGATCTCCACCGCCGCTAGCTCCAGCGAGGATAGCGAATACGAGATGACAGAGGAGGAGCTCATCGTCGCTGAGCAGAAGATGGAGGAGGACGCCGCCGTGGCGGACCGCGGCGCGTGGGCCGGATCATGGGTCTGTCAAGATGACCTTGACTGGCTCTGCCGGACCAGACGCATTCCTGCCGGCGTCGCCGCTCGTCTCCCCTCCGTCGAACTGGCCCCCTCACCCAATCCGGGTGAGTTCGTCGTGTTCCTGTCCCACTTCCAACGGGGATTTGGTCTGCCGGTGAGCGATTTCTTCCGGGATTGGGTTAGGACCTACCACTTGCAGCCGCACCATCTCCCAGCCAACGCTATCACCTCTCTCTTCGCCTTTGCCTCTATGATCGAAGGCTACACCGGACTATGGCCCACGAAGGAGCTGTGGATCCGGTTTTTTCGGCCTTCGTCGCAACGTCATCCCCAATATCCAAGTAGAGTCGGAGGATAAGAAGCTCACCCAATTCGGAGCTGCCTCCATCTTGCCCCGGAGACTTTCCGTCTTTCCCCGGGTTACCGGGCTTGACTCCTGCAAAGGATGGGCCTGGACCTTCTTCTACGTCTGGAATGAGGGTACTGAAGATTTGATTCGGTTGCTGCCCTACGCTCCGGGTCTACCTGACACGGAATTCTGGGAGGAGGTCCCCAAGAAGCCTACAGCTCTGGCCAACCAAGTTAACAAGAGGTTCGCGGAGCTGAAGAAACTCGGATTGCGCAACGAGGATGCCATGATCACGTTCGTGCGCAACCGAATCTCTCCCCTCCAGAAGCGCACCCACAAGTTGTGCCACATGAGTTTTGGCCGCGACCCCAACCGGACCTCCTCCTTCGAGCTGAGCAACACGGAGATTTTTCGCCGGGTTAAGGCTCTTTTCACCACCCATAAGGATTTCTCCGCCGAATGAACGTGGGGAATTGAGAACTACTGTCGTGACAGGCTCCCTCCCGCGGTAAGATTCGCAGGGCAAACTTATTTCGGATCAAGTATGTGTCGGTTTTTGTTGTATTTTTGACTCCATTCTTCGTGCTTTTTCTCAGCTGTTCCTTCAGCAAACTCTCGAGGATGGTACGGACCCGACCGTTAAGTGGGCGCCGGACCGAGAAATCCCGGATGAGGAGGAGCCGGACCAGGAGATGTTCCTCCCTATGACCGACGCTACCAAATGACCCAGCGGTAAATTCTCTTCTCTTAGAGATTGGCCCGATGATGAGGATGACTCGGATGTCGACGTGATTGAACCTGTTGAGGCTGTCCCTCTTTCTTTTGCCTTTCCGGCATCAGCTAACCCCGGTGGGCATATCCACGAGGATCCTCCACTTGCTACAGGCGAGCCAGTTCTGGTGGCGTCGAAGAAGAAGCGCGGAGCCGCATCAAGTTCTTCCTCTGAACCTTCTCAGCCCACAAAAAGGCAAAAGAAGGCCGGAGATAAGACTGGAACAAGGCGGAGTTCGTCCACAACGACGATCTCCCAGAAAAGTTCGGTCCCGCAGACATTTCCTCCCAGATGAATACCGCCGCTAAGGCAATTAACCTCGCGGGGCGAATGATGGAGGTATGTCGTTTCTCCTTTACATGCTGTAGATAATAACCATTAGTCCCCGAGCCTCCGGTGGAGTAGCTTGTTACTCGGCCGGATGCTCATTATAAAACTAACGTAGCTGCATGTAAACCTCGAATCTGCACACACCTAGAGCCGGGTTAAGTTCCACTTGGCCCGGATCTTGTACACTTCAAATATGCACACACCTAGAGCCAGATTAAGTTCCACTTGGCCCGGATCTTGTACACTTCGAAAATGCACACACCTAGAGCCGGGTTAAGTTCCACTTGGCACGGATCTTGTACACTTCGAATATGCACACACCTAGAGCCGGGTTAAGTTCCACTTGGCCCGGATCTTGTACACTTCGAATATGCACACACCTAGAGCCGGGTTAAGTTCCACTTGGCCCGGATCTTGTACACTTCAAATATGCACACACCTAGAGCCGGGTTAAGTTCCACTTGGCCCAGATCTTGTACACTTCGAATATGCACACACCTAGAACCGGGTTAAGTTCCACTTGGCCCGGATCTTGTACACTTCGAATATGTACCAAGCTAATTTTACACTTCTGTACTTTTTTCAAGTAACCACCAATCGCCGGAGCGCTGAATTCCAATGCCTGCTAGATACCCACAAGATTCTACGCGCAAAACATGTTGCACTTGGTGCAGAACATGAAAAGAGGGGTAATTTTCTCCCTCGGCACCTCTCCGTTTTTCTTCACTTTCTTCCGCTGAACTAATCTCCTCATTCGGTTTCTGTAGCTCGGGTGGAGGCTGAGAACAAGATCATGCGGAAGAACTTGGAGGAAATCCGGGGTATGTCCTCTTTTGTTCGACCTCGTAGTGTTTTCCATTTCCTCTTCTCCTTGGCTCGGCAAACATTCACTCCTCAGCTCTGCTGGGTCAACATACTATTTCAGCATCGCTTGAGTATAGTGTGCCCGTGCCTGACATGATGCTGCATTTTCTCGAACAAGCAGGGCAGCATTAAGCCGAGCTGAAGAAAAAGGATGATGAGCTCGCTCTCCTCCGGACTAAGGACGACGAGATTGCCAAGCTCAAGGCTAAGATGGAGAATATGAAGGCCCAGCACCGAACTGAGCTCCAAAAGGTTGGCCAGAACTTCACAGAAGAGCGTGAGCGCCTTACTCTCCAGATCTCCAAGGACTAGGACCTACTCAGAGAATCTGACCTCCAGCTTGGGTCGGCAAACGCTGAGCTTGAGCAACTTGGCAAAAGACGCGATGACTGCATCAAGGAGTTAACCCGGATCCATAGCCATATTTCTCGTAAGTTCCTTTCCCTTATCCGACATAATTCTCTGGGTTACCTTATATGTCTTTTCTTTACCTTCTTCCTTTGCCTTGTTTCCAGACCACTTTCCAGAGGGTACTTCTATTGCAAGCGCTGCTGTTGCCAAATTTTGCCGAGAGAGGGGTACTCCCATCGTTCCTGACGGTGAGAGCATTCCCTTAGACATGGAGGACCTATTGGTCAGCCTGTCAGCTCGCGTGGAAACCATCAAGAATTATGGCAAGGATATCCTCGACGTTGCAGTTCGCATTTTCAATATGTTCTGGCCCGGAGAGAGTAGCCCGGAGACCATCGCGACTCTCATCGAGAAGTTAATGGAGATTGAGACCCAGCTTGACCTTTGGAGAGAGTTCGCTGGGCGTGCCGCAGCTGATACCATCCTTCACCATATTCTCACATGGTACGAGAAGATCGACCTCAGCCTCCTTACACGCCGGCGCACCGGATCCAGATGGACCGATGATCCGGAGTGGGTAGCTTCAGCCAGCTTGCGCCTCTGACCTCATCGAATATTCTCCTATCCATGATTGGGTTGAAGGACCGAGCTTCCTGGAATCCGTCGGGGACGAGCACAATGAGAACGTTGAAGATGGGTCGGATGAGGGCGGAGAAGATGATGCTTCAGATATTGAAGAGAGCGACGACGATGCCGAACTTCCTCCTCCTGCTGCTCCTTAGTTCCAAAAAACTTGAAAAATTATCAGATCCCCGGTATGCCGGGTGCAATTGTATGCTGGATATGTGATATTTTGCTACTACATTTCTATGCCGGATTAACTTGGGCGCAGTCCCCGAGTTTCATTTTCTTGTTCGTCCAATTCTCTGGCTCGGTCCGTGTCTACCTTGATTCGGTTTTACGACTTACGAACACGAGCTTCAAAAATTGTTTTAACAATACTTAGAAACTTTTAGGCTTAGCTCAAAATAATTTAGCATAATAACTTGAAAATAAATACAGGGTTAGTCCAAAAAACAAACGTTAGCTCGAATAAACTCGTTTCCTTAGTCGTTTTTCATGTGCTACGCAATTCCAAACTTGTTCTCTTGCTTGCCATGAAGCCAATTCTTGTTGGACAGCAGCAAGTCTAAGAGTTGGGTTTTTGGTGCTCACACATTACTAATCCGGGTTAAGTAGAACGACTTATTCCAGCTACCGCATAAGAAGTAACAACCAACATTATTAAGGCAGTCCCAGAATCGATTCTTTCGGTATTGCTATTTCATTGATAAGCTCATTGCCGACATACATACTGACATATGAGACGACTCGGATACATACACTTCTTAGCTAAGTGTAGAAGGGACGAAGTAGTGCTACATTCCACGGTCGCTTAGATTCCTCTCCGGACCTGTCCGCCTTGTTCTTTTCATGTGGCTTTGCATCTATAAGATAGTAAGAATCATTGTGCAATGCTTTGATCACAATGAATGGCCCTTCCCATGGGGGGATAATTTATGCATGCCAGTAGTACGTTGTACCAATCGGAGCACCAGATCACCTTCCCAAAAGACTCTCGCTTCTTCCAGCAGATCAACATCATTTTGTCGGGCTTCTTGCACTTCGGCTTCTGTGTATTGGGTGACCCTAGGCAAATCATGCTCTATGTCGGCTGGTAATACAGCTTCTGCCCCATATACTAGAACAAATGGCGTATAGCCTGTTGATCGATTCGGAATTGTTCTTAAACTCCACAGTACCGCCGGTAGTTCTTCTATCCAGCACCCCGCTGATCTTTGCAGCGGCTCAATGAGCCGGGGTTTTATCCCGGATAATACTAATCCGTTCGATCTTTCCACTTGTCCGTTCGATGCGGGGTGAGCTACCGAGGCGACATCGAGTCAGATCTTCTTGTCTCAGCAAAAGCGCGCAAATGCTCCTTCCGCAAAATTTGTTCCATTATCCGTTATAATACTGTGTGGATAACCGTATCTCAAGATGATGTCTTTGAGAAATGTCACGGCCGTAGCTCCATCACATTTTCTTATAGGTTTTACTTCAATCCATTTTGTAAACTTGTCCACCATAACCAAAATGTGTGTCATGTTTCCCCTTGTTGGTTTGAACGGGCCAACCATATCCAAGCACCACACGGTAAATGGCCACGTAATTGGTATGGTCTTGAGTTCCAACATAGGCATATGTGTCTTGGTGGCGTACCTTTGACAACCATTGCATTTTCTCACCAGATCTTCTGCTTGTTCTAAGGCACTTGGCCAGTAGAATCCATGCCGGAACGCCTTTCCCACCAAGGCTTGGGATGAGGCATGATGCCCGCATTCTCCTTGGTGTATATCTCGGAGGATGTCAAGTCCTTCTTCCGGGTCAACACATCGCTGGAGGACGTTGGTTACACTCCGTTTGTACAGCTCGGAATTGATGATCGTGTATGCCTTTGCTCTCCTCTGAGTTTGCCTGGCTAACACCTCCTCAGCGGGTAACATTCCGTCTTTCAGGAATTGGAATATAAGCAGTGCCCAAGCTGGTATCGCTCGTGGAGGGAACATCTCCTCATCAATTTCCATCTGATCCACCGGCATAACTTCAGCCGGATCATCTTGGCATCCCGGGTCTAGCGAGGTAGTCCCGAGTTTGCCGAGGCAGTCCGGGTTTCTTGTCTGATCCGGGTCAATGTCCATGGGATCAGCTCCGGATTCTGTATTTTCCGGGACATAGATCGAGTCGGTTCTTGGGGACGGCCTGATAGATGGTTTTCTGAGGTGTTCCAATGCTACACCCGGTGGAATTGCCTGTCTGGTCGATCCGAGCTTCGACAACATGTCGGCAGCCTCGTTTTCCACTCGGGGTACATGGTGAAATTCACACCCCTCGAAGTAACCAGATATCTTCTGCACGTGAAATTTGTATAGTGCCATGTTTGGATCCAGGGCGTCCCACACTCCGGACACCTGCTGCACCACCAGATCCGAGTCGCCAAAGCATATTATCCGACATATGCCAATCTCCTTTGCCACTTTGAGCCCATGCACAAGAGCCTCATACTCAGCGACATTGTTCGATGCATGAAATGGATCTGTCGTCGTGCTTTAGCTGGTCCTTCTTTGGCGAGGTAAGCACAACCCCGGCGCCTAATCTGGTTTTGGTTTTCGACCCGTCAAAGTGCATCCTCCAGTAATTCGGATTTGGTGGCGGTGGTTCGTATTGTACCTCGGCCCAATCCACAAAAAGGTCCGCCACAGCCTGGGACTTGATCGCTTCCCTTCTATCGTATTGGGGCGCATAAGGGGATAACTCAATTGCCCATTTTGCAATTCTGCCACTCGCATCCTTGTTACCCATTATCTCGGATATGGGGGCTTCACATATTACTTTGATGGGGTGCTCCTCAAAGTAATGCTTTAACTTCTTAGCCGCCATATAGACACCATATGCCACCTTTTGAAAGTGCGGGTAGTTCTGTTTTGAGGCAGACAGTACCTCGCTCAAGTAATATACTGGCCTCTGCACCGACTTACCCTCTTCATTGCGCTCCACTACAATCACTACACTTACAACCCGATTGGTTGCGGCTATGTAGAGCAACATTGGCTCCTTTGATAGTGGAGAGGCTAACACTGGTGCAGTGGCCAACATCTTTTTTAAGTGGGCAAAGGCTTCATCAGCCTGTGGCATCCAAACGAATTTATCCGACTTTTTCATGAGTTGGTAGAGAGGCAGTGCCTTTTCTCCCAACCGACATACGAACCGACTCAACAATGTCAGGCATCCAGTGAACTTCTGGACGTCGTTAAGACACTTCGGCAGCTCCATTCGTTTGATGGCTCGGATCTTAGTTGGATTAACTTCGATACCTCGGCTGGAGACGAGAAATCCGAGTAATTTTCCAGTCGGGACACCGAAGGTACATTTTTCCGGGTTAAGCTTCATCCGGAACCTTCTCAAGTTCGCGAATGTTTGCCTTATGTCGTCAAGGAGCGTTGTGCTTTCCTTGGTCTTGATAACCACATCATCCACGTACACTTGTACGTTTTGACCTATTTGGTCGTGCAAACATTTTTGCATACATCTTTGGTACGTTGCACCTGCATTACATAAACCGAACGACATAGTGCGATAGCAGTAAGCCCCGTACGGGGTAATAAGCGCAGTCTTTATTTAATCATCCGGGTTCAGAGGTATCTGGTGGAAGCCAAAATATGCATCAATAAATGACAACAGTTCACATCCCGCGGTCGAGTCTATGACTTGATCTATCCTCGGCAGTGGAAATGGATCTTTTGGACACGCCTTGTTCAGGTTCGTGTAATCGATACACATACGCCAAACCACTGCCACGTTCGGATCGTCCTTCTTCTTTTCTACCAGCACCGGATTAGAGAGCCAATCCGGATATAGTACCTCCATGATAAATCCTGCTGCTAGCAATCGAGCTATCTCGTCTCCAATGACTTTTCTCCTATCCTCGGCGAAGCGGCGGAGAGGTTGCTTCACCGGCCTTGCTCCGGGTATTACGTTCAAAGAGTGCTTGGCCAACTCCCTCGGAACACCTTGCAAGTCCTGTATAGAGCAAGCAAAAATATCCCGATTCTCACGGAGGAAGTTGATGAGCTCGCTTTCCTATTTGTCAGTTAACCCGGCACCAATTGTTACGGTGCGCTCCGGGAACATGTCATCAACTGGAACCTTCTTGGTATCCTTTGCGGCTTGAAATGAAACGCTTCCATGCGAGTTACTTAACGCCGGCATATATTGCTACGCGGACTGAGCTAATGCGGCCACCTCTTGGATTTTTCTTTTCTCTTACGCAATCATGAGTGACTCAGCTAGGTTAGACCCGGCTGAAGCGCACTCAATGGAACGTCGGAAATCTCCAGCAATGGTAATCACTCCATTTGGCCCGGGCAACTTCATCTTCAGATAACTGATGTGACAGCTTGCCATGAACTTGTTCAATGCTGGTGATGTTCCCTGTACTCATTCCTTCCCTCGTTTCTGGGGTACCTCTGATCCGGTTGTTGCTGATTTTCCACCTGATGCACTGCATCCCTTCTCTCATTGTTGTCATACCTCGGCGGAGGGGGAGGCAACATTAGCTGTTGCGTGTTCGCCCCGGAGAGCAATTGCTGCCGAGGTAACTCCTGCCGAGGTTGATCATTCCGGGGTGCCTGAGCATTCCCCGAACCACCTTGTTCTATCTTACGCATCCACTCACATTGCCTTGTTGTGTGACCCGCCGGGCTATTCGGATTTGGCGTGTGAAACTTACACGGCTGGTCCAACATCGACTCATAGGTATACCTCGGACGGTCTTTCTTTTCCTGCCACTGTTTCTTTTGCTCTGGAGTCCATGTTTTCTTGCCATCATTTCTTGGAGTCCATTGCCCTCCCGTTCTCTGGCGTTGGTTGCTCCCTGCTCCGGGTTGATCTTGATTCACGGCTGCAACTTGTTGCGAACCGTAGCAATGATCCGGTCTATCATCTCTCCTCTTTCCTCTATAATCGTTCCTCCGGGATGACCCAGCTCCATCCCTCTTATAGTATTCCTTGTTTGACTCATTTGACGCGAGCCTAGGTTGAGTCGGATCGCCCAAAGCATACAAATCAGCAATCCGGATCATATCTGCCAGCGTAATTGGCATTTTCCTTTGCAACTTCATCCACAGCTCGCTGCCATATCTGCACCCTTGCACAAACCACGCTATGGCCTGTGACTCTATGACACCCTCACACAAGTTTCTCACGGTACACCATCGGGTCAAGAATTCATGATCCGTCTTGTTAGGTCTTTGCTTGCAAATTGCTAGGGTCTGCGGTCTATTTGGCCTCTGATATGTACTTAAGAAGTTGCTGATAAACATTTCTTCAAAATCTATCCACCAGTTGATGCTTCCGGGTGGTAAATTATTCAGCCATACTCTGGCTGGACCTTCCAACATCTGGTGTACGTATCGTACAGCCCATCTCAAGTTGCCTGTGGCAATTTTCACAGCCGTAGCATAGTTTATCAGCCAATCCTCCGGCTTGGTGCTACCGTCATACGTCTTCGTGCCTCTGGGCAGCTGGAAGTTTGGTACCGGTGGCTCCTTCATGGTCCGGGGTCCAAAGCACGCTGGACCTGGGGGACCTTGACATTCGATCTGTTCCGACCTATACAGGCGATCCAGTTTTAACCTGGCGTCATCCGACATTAAATCCCTGCTTCCCAATCTTGACCCTATCACATGATAGTCCGGTCTGGGGTACCCTGCGTTCACCATCTCCGAATCACCGTCGTTGTATCGGTTTTGCTCTCGTTGCGCACCTTTCTGTTGCATACCTCGGCCGGCACTTTGCTCTTGCCTTGGTATATTCCGCTGCTGTGGTTGTCCTGCTCCTGCGGAGTTTCGCTGTCCGGCATTGCCGTTGGCAGTGTTTCCTTGACCGGCATTGCCTTGGTCGTGATTACCTCGGCCAGCTTCACCTCGGCTCACACTCCGTCGATCATCATTTTTCCGTGTTTCTTTTTCTTTCCCCGCACGCGTCGGGTCGTACGGGACGATCTGCTTGTTCCGTCTGGCCGAGGTGACTACCTCTTCTCTCCTTGGACCACCATGAGGTGATGATGCGGCTCCAGCGGATTTCTCTGGGTTACCCATCACCGAATGGACGATTTTGGAAGCTCCAACTCTCTCCGGGTTAACTCTCAGTAGCTCTTCATTCTGTCTATTCGCGATCCGAACCAGATCGTTAACCCTACCTTGCTGTCTCTGACGGGCCTCACCCGTCAGACCCTCTAACTCGGACGCAGCCGCATCTGCTGCTCTGAGGTTCTTCGCCGGGGTACTATACTTCGGCAGCCCCACAGACAGATAATTTTCCGCTAATTTTCCATACGCTCCATCATCACCTTCTCTGTTCATCTCGCTTATGAGATTTCTCCCTTTTACTTTTACCGTATCAACTTTGTTTGCCTTTGCATACTCACGCAGTGTCATGTTCAGCGACTGCTGAGCCACGGCTATTTTCTTTGCGCCCTCTAGTATCTTTTGCCTAGTTTCCTCTAGCTCGGCTTGTGCCTGAGCCAGATCTACCACTGCTGCTATCGGGTTAGCCAAGCTATCCATAGCTTCTCTCAGTACATTCTCAGGCCTCTCTAGTGGAGGTCCTCTACCTTTCCTTGGTGCCTTAGGTGTTACCTCCGGGTCTGGTGCTGGGTCCTTGCTTGTGCCTGCACCTGGCGCAGTCAACATCACCTCCGCATGGTCCGGGGAGCGAGCGATACGCGCCCCACGAGCCACAGTGAGGGGTGGTTCCCCGCATACGGCGGCGTGGATGAGCATGATATCGTCCCACAACGTAGACCTTGTGCGCACCGAGCTTGACGAAGAGGCCGTTGCGCGGAAGTGGGCGTGCCGAAGCAGCCAGCGTTGTCGCTGACGAAATCCAGCGCTCCAAAGCGAGCGAACGAGCCCAAGATCGTTCGCGGTCTTGATGAGGTTTCCGTCCGGATCTTCACCGCTAAGCGCTGCTAGCCACGGTGGCGCCAACTGCGTGGTGGTGTCACGGCAGATGCCATGGATAGGCTAAAGGTGGGGACTAATACACGCTAGGGGAATCCAGGGAGGGATAGTGGAGTGATTCTCCACACAGAAGTTTGTATTGATTTCCTTCAAGATTACAAGTGCTCCTTGAGCTGTATTGGCGAGAGGAGGAAGAAGGAGCTCTCTTACTCTTGCCTACTATTTTTCCCTAGAACTCTAGATCAACTAGCACTAAGGCCTCAAAGAACACAACCAGTCTCTATGGAATCACCCCACCAACTAGAGCTCAACCAACCCCTTCTACCAGAAACCTAGCCCCCCTTATATAGAGGAAGTTCGGTCCCTGCCTAGGGCATACGTGGAGGCATATTCCTAAGAATATGCCCCCTCCCAAAGTGGTAACCCGACCGGGGTGCTTTTCCCCCGCGTCACACATGCTTTAGCGACGTAAGCCTCTGCGGCGCCCGCGTCAGCCGACATGGGCGTCGTCACCCTTGTCGGCCATGACCCGGTGGTCCTGCCCTTGCTTTCTCCGCTCATGCAGTGCATACCGGACCTTCTTTTTGACCAGAGAGATTCCTTCCTTCTCCTAGAAGCTAAGCGAGGACCCAGATCATAGTAGATCCGGCCACACCTATTCCTGCATATAAGTTAGACAAGCACTTCCGACTTACTCCTTAAGTCGGATGAGGCAATGTCAGGCGACCCCCCCTGGTCCGGGTTACTCCGTGATCCGGCCTGCCTTGAGGTGACCCGGCCAGCATCCGCTTTGACCTTGCCGAACCTCGGCTAACTCGACCCTTATACCCCGGAGTGACCCTACCCGGGGGTATCCCCCCAACACTAGCCACTATAGGTCTCCTCCTGGGGGTCCTGGAAGTTGAGCTCCAAGAAACTCCGGATGTGGGCGTCCCAGTAACTCCAACAGTGAATCCAGATCCCTCTCGAAGATCAGCTGACCTCCGTTTCCCAACTGGTAAAACTTGCTGAACTGAGTCACCATCTACAAGAATTAAGGATGAGAAAATTAGTGAAGTGATCAAGTCTGTCAAATTTTAAGTAGTAATGTAAGAATTTTGAGGAACATGAATTTTTGAGAAAGAATGAATTCACAAGGATAAGAGAGGAGATAGTTTTTTGTAAATACTGATTTTGGTTTGGAAATTAAGTTTTTGTTTGGACGTCCATTCTAACTAGGGTCTCCTATGGTCAGGATGGCTCTGATACCAACTTGTCAACACCAGGATTTTTAATCCTAGATGCCCGTTATGCCATACCTCGGAATCCCATGATTACCATTTTTTGCGAGACATAACGGATTGGATATCACAGTACATCATCCATTACAAACCATATATAAGGTCTTACACAAATAAGGATCTCATGATCCAGTCTTAATACAACAAGCAGCAGAATAAATATAAAGCGTAGCGGTGGGGTCCATCTTCAGGGGCACAGGCAATGCTGACGAAGGAAGATAGTCCTAGTTATCATAGTCGTCCTGCTGGCCATCATCTTGATAGTATCCTTCATAGTCTGGCCATGAGAATAGCAAGGGACAAAAGCCATGAGTACTCTTTAAGTACTCACAAACTACCACTAACAAGTAGTATAGTGCTAAGTTAAAGTGTTAAATCTAAGTTTAACTATAAAGTTAAGTTTGAAACCTAAGCTGAGTTCTGAAGCAAAGAAAGATAAAATAAAGTTCTAGAATCACTTAAGTTGGGAAGCTATTGTCATAAACACAACCATCTTGTGTTCAAGTCAAGATTCATCATTCCTTTCATAAGTTATTCTGAAAACATCTGACAACGAAATAGTATGGCCATTCCAACTGTCCATAACCGCGGACGCGGCTATTCGAATAGTTTGACACTCTACAGAGGTGGTACACTTTCACCACAAGATTCGATACATCTGTCAGGGATAAACCTGAATCATCATACTTAGTGTGCAGATAATCAAACAAAACCTTTCCTTTACACACCCTAGTATAAGCACCTCTCCTATGAGCATGGCCTCCCAACCATGACCATCAGTCATCTTGGGCACTGCATAGGTGGACAACATTGAGAGGTAGCCTTAGCTCAAACCTCTCCCGCGAGGGAACTAATACTAATGCATATAATCTTCCGGCTAAGCCTTACCCAATTCAGGTAGTGTGGTTGTACGGTAAATTTGGAATGGTATCGCATCCGAATCGAACCATCAGTTTTATAAAAGGGCTAAGGCTCATGCCTCAACATTTTCATCCTCATAAACCATTTGTGTTTCTCCACACATGTCAAAACATCTCAATAGAATGACTCATCATTCCAAGGTTTTCACAATTCATTTTCACCAAGTGTTCCCATCTAAAGTGACTCAAGTTTTTGATCTCCTCTAAACTACTAAGTTAAGAGTGTTCACTAAGGTGGAAATGATGGGAACAATCTCATGCCATAGAATGACATCCAAAGGGTTCTAAAATAGGTCAACTTTTATACTCTTTATGCTACCTTCAAAACAAGTAAGGGACTTTGTGTAAGGTAAAGGAAGTAAAGCTTGAAAGTAAGACTTGGGGGTAACTAGTAGTCAAAGTGGTAGGATCAAAGCATGCCTAAAGCATCTTTGCTTGGGTTATCTAGATTGCAAGGATTAGCTTGCATTGTTAATGGTGGCTTGCTAAAGTAAGTTTTGCAAGGGTTAGCTTGCAAAAATAATAGCTTGCCTTGGTTGGTGCAGTGGTTGAAGTTTTCTTCTTCTTCTTGGTAGCACTCCTCGTCCTCGTAAGCTTGGTCGGTACTATCTTCTATAAATACATACGGAGTACACAATCACCACACAATACTTAACTATTTTACTTAGTACTCTAAGGCACACAATTGATGATCTATTATCATCACAAGCATCATAAGTTTTATTCAATCGTTTCCTCCTTTTTATTTTAGAAAAGTAATTTCTACTCATTGAAAAATTAACTAAGATTTAATATTCACCACTTAAAATATGGGATCAAGTGGACACATGTCATCACCACATATTCTAACATGCGGGAATGTAATTTAAGGGTTGGATCAAAATTACTTTGGTTTAAGTTCATTATTTAATGATTTAAAGTGACTAGAAATGCCTATATAGCATTATTTTGGTATTAGTCCAAAGTCACTGCCTGTAAACCTTAATATTATTACATATTCAGATAGGTATGCTGAAATGTGATTTTTGAGAGTTGGAATCAACTCAAAATCTATCTTGGCTGATTTTATAAAAATATTGCAAGGTGCAAATGCTTCTGTTTTATTATTTTTACTAGGAGAGATCTATAACTCTAAATGAATTAAATCCAACGGGCTTGGATAGATCTTTTCAGTAGCTTTCCAAAAAAATTGGAATCACTTCATTTGGATTTGTAAATCTCTCTGAATTGAATTTTAAACTAAGAGACAGATCTAAGTTTAAACTAAAAAGAAAAATCCTAATTCAAACTAACTGGGTCGCTGGGAACGCTTAACGGGCCAGTGTCACTCCGCCAGAGGCTCAAGCATGTGGGGTCCACCAGTCAGCGGCTCATAACGTGCGAAGCGGTACGGGGCAATGTGGGACGCTGGATTAGAGTGGGGATCGATGGCTGTGGATTATCGTCGATGACGGACCTGTCGTCGGCGAGCTCTAACCCTAGCGGCTCAGTGGGGGTGCATAGGGGCGTGCAGGCTCCAACAGAACGACGGCGGGCAAACGGTCTGGTGGTCGACGGCGAGGTCAGGGACGGTCGAGGCAGCTCCGGGGGTGGTCACAATCAGCGACGCCCTTCTCCTCCAGAGGCGGCCTGCTCTGGTAAAATTCCGGTGAGCTGCTGCTCCCCGTGCTCCGGCTAGAGGTGTGGGACGATCAGTGAGGTGAGGGGAGTGGAGTGGTGTGCTGCAAACGGCTAGGGGTGCTCTCCTTTTATAGGCTCGACGGCGGGACAGCACGGCATGGCCAGTCGACATGGCTGCGGGCGGCAATCGACGCGTGGTCTCCTGGCGGTGCTCTAGGGCTTTAATGTGGGCTTAGGGGCGGTGGTATGCGGTCGGGCGGAGCTGGCGCTCTGAGTGGCAGAGGCGGCGGTTTCGACGGCGAGCGGTGGCTATGGTGCGTTGGACGGCGAATGGGGGTGTCTGGCGTGCTCCCTGGGTCGTGGCGACGCGGTGGGCGCGGGATGCGGTCGAGCGGCGGCTTGTGCATGCATGCTGGGTGCGGCGCTCTGGCACGTGCTCAGCATGGCACGGTGGCACTGGGCGCAGGGTTTTCTCGATGGTCCACGGCTGGGCCTGGCTCGGGGAGGGGACAGTGGGCGGTGGTGAGGTGCGGGCTATCTCCTAGACATGGAGAGAGAGGGGGAGGCGGTCTGCTGCGGCAGCGACCAAGTTGGCCGGCGAGGTGGGGCTCGGCTTGGCATGGCCATGCTGCTAGGGGGTAGGGGAAGGGTTAGTTAGCTCCTGGTTTGATCCAAAGGGGACAATGGGAGCAAATGGGGGTCAAATGGGAGACAAGTTTGGCCAGAACACTATTTAAAATAGTGAATTTTGTTTTGTTTGAATTCTGCCTGCCAAGTGTTTGATGAAATGGCCGCATGAACTTTACTTTTGAATTTTGGGTTCAAAAATTTTGAGTGATCTCCACTAGTACTAGGTAGTCTCTGGTTGCATCGGTTTTGAAAATTGAACTTGTTTGAGTGGTTTTTTAAATAGTGGGATCTTCCCATATGAAATAGATTCAATTTTAAACTGTCATTTAAAGTTAGTATTTGATTGTTTTTAGCAGATCACAAGGTGGGACTTGGTACCTTATTATGTGTACTAGCAAGGGGTGTAAAGATCCACAAATGTTTCTGTTAGGTTTTGAGTACTAGGAATAGCCAAAGTAGGCATGATAGTTAATTTGGCCAAAATGACCATTCACTTCAATTATTCATTTGGAGTTGTTTTTCCTTGGGAAAAGTTTGGGAATGATTTAGATGATGTTTATTTCACCTAAAAATCATTTTACAAGCAATGAATCACTTAATCATGGCAATTCAAATCAACTCCTAATTTACATGCACACACATATGAATGCTTTCATATTTTTGATTGGAAAAGTTTTTGTTAACCCTAATTTTGATGATTTGGATCTTGATCACTTGGATTAAGGTTTTCGGATGTTACATCTATAGATATAGATCAAAGCGCCTGCTGGCTCTTTGTCAAAGAACCTACCTAAAAAAGATTATGAAGCGGTTCAGAATGGATCTATCAAAGATGGGAGACTAGAGGAGATATGCCCTAGAGGCCAATAAATAAAGTTGTTTTCTTGTTATATATCTAAATGTTCATAATAGTTTTGTATCATGCTATAACTGTATTAACACGAAATATTAATACAGGTGTGGTATATAAATAACCAGGTCCCTAGTATCCTCTAGTACCAGTTTGTTGGGCAGATGGTGGTCGAGGTTTCCTGATCATGGACTTGATATAAAACAGTCATCTAACAACAAGGTCACTTAATGAAGTGGTGGATGCACCCAACCGTAGAATTGCATTGTGATCCATTGATAATGTTCAACATTGCGATATATCTAACAAAGCGTACTGACTTAATCCTTTGATAGGGAGATCATGTTTAATCACTATCTCCCGTGAATGCTTTGATCACATCAATCGGCATGTCCATCACTAGGTAGCCATAACGGTGTGTTTAAGGTATTCTAAAGGAATGGTTGTGGCGTATAATCGAGATCAGGATTTGCCTATCTGAGTGACGGATAGATACTCTGAGCCCACTCAGTGAGACAACATCAAAGAGCTTGGAAGCAAGTGACTAGGTCACAGGGATGTGATACCATAGGAACGAGTAAACACCTTTGTCAATAACAAGATCGAACTGTATAGGATACATGAGGTCAGCTCTTGGACAAACCTGGTATGGTTGTGCAAAGGGAATGATACTCGATGTTTAGAAGGTTCAAGCGAACAACCGAATTCGTGGGATGTGATCGAGGAAATGTCTGCTTCATACCTGAACATTCCTGAACTGTATGGGTGTCATGCTTAAGGGTTAAGCAACGTTGCGGGTTGATCTACTACCGATTGAGACATAGGAAGAGAGAACCGAAAGTTTTCCAGAGAGAATACCGATGTGTTCGGAGTTCGTTCAAAAGGAGTTATGAATAGAGAAGAATTAAATAATGTATTTAATATTTAATTATGAATTAATATTAATATTTATTTATTTAAATAAAAATAAAAAGGAAAAACCCCCCACATGGGCCTTCCCTAGGAGGGAAGAGGTCCCAAGAGGGGACGGCTAATCCTAGGTGGGCTACGGTGTGTGGGTGGGCTCCCCACTTCCACCGGCCACCAAGGTGGGCCAGGCATGCGTGGGCCCATCCCCACCGGTTGGCTGGCCCCTCCTCCACCTCTCCCAGAGTTTTAGTCCCACCCTGGGACTTGGAGGGTGGGAGTAGCCCCGTTTTTCCTATATATAGGGGTGGCATTTGCCCCAATTCCTCAATCAAGTTAATCCCACAAGTTGGAATTGACCATTCTATCTCCCTCCCTTTCTCCCTCTCAGCGTGTTCCCAAGTTAGGAACTTGCTACATGAGGAAGAGGTTTCTCCACCAAGCGCACACCATCGTGCCGCTAGAATCGGTCCAGATATGGTTCTTTCGCTGCCTTGCTAAACCGGGGCCCGAGAGACGTCTTTTACACCGTACGCGTGTAAATCTCAACGAGGCACCACCACCAGTGGTGTTGGACGCTTGAAGGCTTCTAGACCCTGATACGTCGTAAATGCATCTATAATTTTTGATGCTCCATGCTTGTTTTATACTTTGAGGTATTTTTTATGTTTTGTTTTGTTTACACTTTGAGGTATTTTTATACATTTTCTAGAACTAACCTATTAACAAGATGCTGCAGTGCCATTTGCCTGTTTTCCGCTGTTTTTGGTTTCAGAAAAGCTAGTAAGGAAATATTCTCGGAATTGGACGGGACAAAAGGCAAAGTCAATATTCTACCAGAAGGAATACGGAGTCCGAAGGGCAACCGAAGTGGGGCCACGAGGTGGCCACACCTAGGGCTGGTGCAGCCACCCCCTAGGGCGCGCCGCCCCATGGTGTAGGCCCCTCGGGCGCCCACCGACCTTGCCCCTTCGCCTATAGAAGTACCCCGATGTAGAAACCCTAAGTACCTGATCAAAAATCCATGAAAAAGTCAGTAGCCACCGCCATCTCCATCCCTAGATCGGGGGTCTGAAGCTCTTCCCGGCACCCTGTCGGAGGGGAGAGAGCATTCGGAGGCCTTCTTCATCACCATGCCAGCCTCCGGAGTGATGCGTGAGTAGTTCACCCTTGGACTATGGGTCCATACAGTAGCTAGATGGTTGGTTCTCCTCCTTTGTGATATCATGTTTAGATCTTGTGAGCTCCGTTCATGATCAAGATCATCTATTTGTAATCCTATATGTTGTGTTTGCGGAGTTCCGATGGATATTGAGATAGTACGTCAGATTGATTATTGATTCTATCATGTCTATGTTATTTGTGATCTTGCATGATCTCTGTTGCTAGTAGCTATCTTGGCCAAGTAGATGCTTGCAACTCCAAGAGGGAGTATTTATGCTCGATAGTAGGTTCATGCCTATAGTAATCTGGGGAAGTGACAGAAATCTCTAAGGTTGTAGATGTGTTGTTGCTACTAGGGAAAAAAACAATCCTTTGTCCATGGGGCAATTGTATTGTTTACTTTACACACTTTGCTTAATGCAATTATCTGTTGCTTGCAACTTAATACTGGAAGGGGTTTGGATAATAACCTGAAGGTGGATTATTAGTCATAGATGCAGTTGGATTACGGTCTATGTATTATGTTGTAATGCCCAATCAAATCTCGTAGGAGTCAAGATGTCTAGTATATGCATTGTTATGCTTTCTCAATCTGTCAATTGTCCCGCTGTAATTTGTTCACCCAACATGCTATTTATCTTAAGGAGAAACACCTCTAGTGAACTGTCGACCCTAGTCCATTCCTTTACCATTAATATAACATCTATTGTTTACCGTTTACTATTTACTTTCTGCAAACAATTACTATCTTCCACACTATACATTTAATTTTTTGTTTTTAGCAAAACCAGTGAGATTGACAACCTCACTGTAAGTTGGGGAAAAGTTCTGTGGTTGTGTTGTGCAGGATTCTAAGTTGCTAGCAACACCTTGGAGTTGTTTCCTTACTCCTACTGGTTCGATAACCTTGGTTTTATAACTGAGGGAAACTTGTTGTTGTGTTCATCTTACCTTCCTCTTGGGGTTCGCAACAAGCTCTACATATCTTGAGCCATCAAGCACTTTTCTGACGCCGTTGCCAGGGAGTTAAGGACAACTTAAATCTCTTCCTCCTCGTCAATCACTTTTTACGGAGAAAGAAGATTCTTGCAAGGGGAGTCTCTCACAACCAATCTCTTTACTTTGTTTTTGTTTTGCTTAGTTTATTTTGCGTTGTTTGCTTGTTTCTTTTTTATCAAAAAGACAAAAACATATAAAAGTAGTTGTACTGGTTTGCTTCTTTTATCAAACACACAAAAGAAATTAGTTCCTATTTCAGTTTCTATTTCTGTTGGCTTCCTTTAATCTTGCAAAAAAATGACTACTCCTGAAAACACTAAGTTGTGTGACTTCACTAGCACAAACAACAATGATTTCATGTGCACACCTATTGCTCCACCTGTTCCTGAAGCTGCTTTCTTTGAAATTAAACCTGCTTTCCTCAATCTTGTTATGAAAGAACAATTCTCAGGTGATGGTACTGATGATGTTGCTGCTCACCTTAATAACTTTGTTGAACTTTGTGAGATGCAAAAACATAGGGATATAGATGGAGATATTATTAAGCTTAAATTGTTTCTTTTCTCTTTGAGAGGAAAAGTTAAAGAATGGTTGCTATCCCTACCTAGAAATATTATTGATTCTTGGATTAAATTGAAAGATGCTTTCATTGGAAAATATTATCCTCCTGCTAACATTATATCTATGAGAAGTGAAATAATGAAATTAAAACCATTTGATAATGAACATGTTGCTCAAGCTTGGGAAAGAATGAAATCTTTGGTAAAGAATTGCCCTACTCCTGGACTGACTGCTTGGATGATTATCCAAACTTTTTCTGCTGGACTGAATTATTCTTCAAGAAATCTATTGGATTCTGCTACTGAAGGCACCTTTATGACCATTACTTTGGGTGCTGCAACGAATCTCCCTGATAATATGATGGTTAACTATTCTTAATGGCACACTGAGATAGCTCCACAAGGTAAGAAGGTAAATTCTGTTGAAGAAACCTCCTCCTTGAGTGATAAAATTGATGTTATTATGTCTATGCTTGTTAATGGAAAAGCACATGTTGATCCAAATCATGTTCCCTTAGCCTCTTTGGTTGCTCAAGAAGAGTAAGTTGATGTGAACTTCATTAGAAATAATAATTTTAGCAACAATGCCTATAGGAGTAATTTTGGTAGTAATAATTATAGGCCATATCCTCCCAATAATGGTAATGCTTATGGAAATTCCTACAACAACAATAGAAGTGCACCCTCTAAACTTGAAGTCATGCTTAAGGATTTTATTAGTAAACAAACTGCTTTCAATAAAACCATTGAGGAAAAACTTTCGAATGCTGAAAAAAATATTTCATATTTGTCTGAAGCACAATCCTCTTTGATTAATAAAATGGCTGCTAAACCTGAAACTATGGAAAACCCCTTTGCTGCTACTAATGCCATACAAGTTAGAATTGATGAAAATGTTAGATTGTTAGCTGAATTGCATGCTAAGTGGGAAAGAGAAGATGAAATTGCTAGAAATAGTAGTATTTGTACTATTACCACCACCAATGTTGATGCTAGCAAACCACATGAAGTCCCCATTCCTTTTGCAACAATGCCTAAAACCAATGGAACCTTTTCCAATAAAAATGCTGAAATTCTTCGAAATACGGGAAACAATAGTTCTACTACCTTGGATGGTAATTTTGATTTTGATCTTGATGATTGCAATATTTCCAAAGTAATTACGTTCCTACAAAAGCTTGCTAGAAGTCCTAATGCTAGTGCTATGAATATGGCCTTTACAAAACACATTCAGATGCTCTCATAAAAATTAAAGAAGAAAAATTGAAACATAAAGTTTCTATTCCTAGGAAATTAGAAGATAGTTGGGAACCCATCATTAATATGAAAGTGAATGATTTTGATCGCAAAGCTTTATGTGATCTTGGTACTAGTGTCTCTATTATGCCTAGAAAGATTTATGAAATGCTTGATTTGCGATCATTGGAAGATTGTTATTTAGATGTCCAACTTGATAATAATGCTAAAAAGAAACTCATGGGGATTATTAATGATGTTCTTATTATGGTTAACAATACCTATGTACCCATTGATTTCTATGTTTTGGATGTTGAATGCAATGCTTCCTGTCCTATTATTTTGGGAAGACCTTTTCTTAGAACTGTTGGTGCCATTATTGATATGAGGGAAGGCACCATTAAATATCAATTCCCACTCAAGAAAGGTATAGAACACTTCACTTGGAAGAGATAGAAGATACCTTTTGCCTCTCCTATTAATTTGTTTTTGATATTAATGCTTCTTCATTTGAAAATACTTGAATCTTGCTCCTATGCCTAGCTGAAAGGCGTTAAAGAAAAGCACTATTGGGAGATAACCCAAATTATTTTTACTTTCAGTAAGTTTTTATTTTGTTGAGTCTTGGAAGTTATTTCCTCATTAATAACCTATCCTTATCCTTTTTGTGTGGTTTTTGTGCCAAGAATAACCTCTAATGAGAGAGAAGTAAGACTTGGGAAAGTTGCTGTACCGAAACATTGTGCTTCACTGTAAAAAATCGTGAAAAATCCCTGTACGTCGGATTGAGTTTTAATTTTCTGTGCTTATGCCCCAGGTTATTATCTAACTTTCGTTAGTTTAGCAATTTTCGATTTGAGCAACAGAATGTCTTAGAAAAAATCGGTTTTTATCTGCTGGTCTGTTTTGACAAATTTCTGCCATTATTTGCACTTGCCTCTTAATCTCTTTCTCTTTGATCACTTGAGCTTTTAGAAGGAATTTCTACAGTAGGTTGTATTTTAATGGAAGTTTTACTTGTGTTGAAACTAAACCCAAAGACTTATTATCTTGAATACACTAATGTTGCTAATGAAGAATGTGTGAAGTTTTGTATGAAGGAAATTTTCAAGTGTAGGGAAGAATAATGTGATGAGATGAAGTATGGACAAAACCTCAAGCTTGGGGATGCCACCCGTGTCACCCCAAGAAATATTCAAGAGGTACAAGAATCAAAGCTTGGGGATGCCCAAGACATCCCCTTCTTCATCAATAAAAATCTCAGGTTTTCTTCCAAAACACTTCATTTTTATTGTTTCATGCACAATTGTGTTGTTCTTGGAGCGTATTTTTTTAGTTTTATTTTGTTTGGTTTGCTTAAATAAATTGGTTAGACCCCCGCATTCATATGTTGTTTCAAATAAGTTTATTGGTGTTGGAAAAGAGTAGGAAGCTTCATGCTTATAAGTGGTACAAAAGGAGCTTGTTTTGACTATGGCCTAGACTTTATCATGTCATGTTTGATGTTGCTTTGACCTTATGCTTAGTGATTATTGTTGTAGCATGACTTGTTCCAAACAATTGAGATTGCCTAATGTGCCTTGAAAGAATCATGCGTTGTTTTAGCATACAAAGCATAATATTGTGGTATTCTCCTTTGATGCTTTATTTGGATTGACTTGGCACATGCTTACACCATGTTAAGACTATGAACCAGTCACCTTAGCCTTTATGATCATTTATTTTTTGAATTGTAATATCACTTTATGCTTTAATTAATAATGTTTTGTCGCTTTGCATGATTATTTCCATTAATGCTCTCTTAGTTGGTTGCTCTCAGTCTTTTACTAGCCTCCACCTGTACCACGTATGAGTTCCACTCATGCATCCAACCTCCAAGAAAACCAAGTTATTCCAAAGAGTCCACTATAAAGTCCTATGCATGGTGTGTTACACCATTCCAAGTATATTCATGTTTTTATCTATCTTCTAAATTAAACTTGTTATGTGAAAATTAGTGATTAAAGCTCTCACAAACTTGATGGCACACTTTATTTTCTTGCACTTAATAAACTTGAACCATTGTGTCCATCTATGTTGCTTATATGCTTGCACTTTATAAGTTTTGAATTAGCAGAACCATGATACCATGGGGAACGCTTTCAACATTGCACTTATTATTCAGTTGATATCATGTTCTTTTGTTTATGGATCCCGGCGGTGTGAAATAAAAGGGGAGCTTGTAAGCTCATGGAGTTTGTATGTGTGTTAGAGAAACGCCTGGACGGCTAGCCTAAGCCATGCCTAATCATGGTGGAAACTTGCAGCATAACCATAGTGAGCATTCTGTGAAACATCCTCAATAAAAACCTATGCAAATAGCAAATAAAAAGATCGCTGAGATGCTCATTGTCGGTTGCCCTATTATTTTGATATGGGAAAGCTCTTGTGTAATGGGGAAAGGGGTACCCCGTTGGCGATTGTCCGTGATACACATGTACTTATAATGACAAGAACTTACTTGTGACTAAAGTTGAGTAGCATGAGGTTCGGTACTCGTAAGCAAGGGGCATGCGATTTTCAACTTATAACTTGTCAAGCATATCCTCATATTTGTGTCACTTTAACCTTAATCACCTCAAGATGCTTATGAAAGGGGCAATGAGAGATGAAAGCTAATAAGTACCATAATTTTTGGAAGCTCTTTATGAAACTTGAAATCCCTGCTTCCCTCTATGAAGGGCCTTTTTTTACTTTTATGTTGAGTCTCCATCTTCTATCTTTATGCACCAATTGAGAGAGCATAGTGGTCATTCTTAGTTTAATGTGCATTGTCCCAAAACTTGTTGATTGATTCAAAACTTTGATATTGCTTGTTCTTAAATTATTTGTATCTAGTCACCCTTATGAACTTTGAAGGTGTCCTACACATTTATATTTTGCTATACCATGAGGGACAAGCTGAATACCACTCTTATTATGTTTTCTATATATGAAAGAAACAAACATCTTTCGATGCATTGTTATTCATGATCTTTTGTTTGTACCTTTTCATGTTACAACATAGTTGTTATGTCTTATTGTTAGAACTCTCTATCTTTCATGCTCATGTTTAGAGTACTTTGATCCTAGCTATCAATGCTTTACAAATACCTTGATCAAGATTGTGATGGTGCATGCCACCTCAAAAATTATTCTTTTTATCACTTACCTACTCGAGGACGAGCAGGAGTTATGCCTGGGGATGCTTGATACGTCTTAAACGTATCTATAATTTTTGATGCTCCATGCTTGTTTTATATCAAATTTCTTATGTTTTGTTTACACTTTGAGGTATTTTTATACATTTTCTAGAACTAACCTATTAACAAGATGTCGTAGTGTCAGATGCCTATTTTCTGCTGTTTTTGGTTTCAGAAAAGCTAGTAAGGAAATATTCTTGGAATTGGACAGGACAAAAGCCAAAGTCAATATTTTACCAGAAGGAACACGGAGTCCGAAGGGCAGCTGAAGTGGGGTCACGAGGTGGCCACACATAGGGCTGGCGTGGCCACCCCCTAGGGCACGCCTCCCCATGGTGTGGGCCCCTCGGGCACCCACCGACCTTGCCCCTTCACCTATAAAAGTACCAAGATGCAGAAACCCCAAGTACCCGATCAAAAATCCACGAAAGAGTCTGTAGCCGCTGCCATCTCCATCCCTAGATCGGGGGGATCCGAAGCTCTTCCTGGCACCCTGCCGGAGGGGACAGATCATCCCGGAGGCCTTCTTCATCACCATGCCAGCCTCCGGAGTGATGCGTGAGTAGTTCGTCCTTGGACTATGGGTCCATACAGTAGCTAGATGGTTGGTTCTCCTCCTTTGTGCTATCATGGTTAGATCTTGTGAGCTCCGTTCATGATCAAGATCATCTATTTGTAATCCTATATGTTGTGTTTGCGGGGATCCGATGGATATTGAGATACTATGTCAGATTGATTATTGATTCTATCATGTCTATGTTATTCGTGATCTTGCATGCTCTCCATTGCTAGTAGCTATCTTGGCCAAGTAGATGCTTGCAACTCCAAGAGGGAGTATTTATGCTCGATAGTATGTTCATGCCTCTAGTAATCTAGGGAAGTGATAGAAATCTCTAAGGTTGTAGATGTGCTGTTGCTACTAGGGAGAAAACAACAATCCTTTGTCCATGGGGCAATTGTATGGTTTACTTTACACACTTTGCCTAATGCAATTATCTATTGCTTGCAACTTAATACTGGAAGGGGTTTGGATGATAACCTGAAGGTGGATTATTAGTCATAGATGCAGTTGTATTACGATCTATGTAGTATGTTGTAATGCCCAATCAAATCTCGTAGGAGTCAAGATGTCTAGTATATGCATTGTTATGCTTTCTCAATCTATCAATTGCCCCGCTCTAATTTGTTCACCCAACATGC
The DNA here is from genome assembly GCA_023614405.1 of Avena insularis. Lineage (NCBI taxonomy): Eukaryota > Viridiplantae > Streptophyta > Magnoliopsida > Poales > Poaceae > Avena > Avena insularis. Next base: position 23,327,846 of record CM042692.1, read on the forward strand.
TATTTATCTTAAGGAGAAACACCTCTAGTGAACTGTGGACCCTGGTCCATTCCTTTACCATTAATATACCATCTACTGTTTACCGTTTACTGTTTACTTTCTGCAAACAATAACTATCTTCCACACTATACGTTTAATCCTTTGTTTTCAGCAAAACCAGTGAGATTAACAACCTCACTATAAGTTGGGGCAAAGTTCTGTCGTTGTGTTGTGCAGGATTCCAAGTTGCTAGCAACACCTTGGAATTGTTTCCTTACTCCTACAGGTTCGATAACCTTGGTTTCATAACTGAGGGGAACTTGTTGCTGTGATCATCATACCTTCCTCTTGGGGTTCCCAACGAGCTCTACATATCTTGAGCCATGAGACCCTGAGGTCTGCGACGCTTGACTTCACCGGCAACGTTTGTGCGGGACGTAATCCCGCTTTTCTGTCATCAAATTATGATCACCGGATCCCGCTCATTACTATACCTCTACATAGATAGATATTGGGTTGGTACGTTCTCGTAATAGGAATTTTTGTTTTCTGCCACAGAACCCCTTCACACAACCATGTCTCCAACGGGGTAACAACGTGCACACCGTTGTAGTCGAGACCAGAAGGTCAAAGGTTTTCACCCGGAGCCCTAGCGTGACAAATATAGCCACAACAATGTCCCCAAGAGGGTTACGACACCCACAAGCATCGCCATCATTAGCGTCAAAATGCGAAGCTTTCGCTCGGAAAAACCTTCGCACACACACCCGAAACTCCAGACCGCCCACTGTCCCCGAGTCTGCCCCTAGCTCGCAATCTAGGAGAAGCCAGAACCCAACAACTCCAGGAACTCATGTCGCCTGCTCCTCGCCATCCAAATGACCAAAGAACAAATCCACCACTGATGGCTCAATGCATGGCGCCCAGAAAAATGCTTGATGGCGGTGTTGATGTAGAGCTCGTTGGGAACCCCAAGAGGAAGGTATGATGAGCACAGCAGCAAGTTTCCTCAGTTATGAAACCAAGGTTTAATCGAACCAATAGGAGCAAGGAAACACCCCAAAGGTGTTACTAGCTGAGCTTTGGCAGGGCGCACTACCGGTGCTAGTAGCAACGTGGAGACCTACACAACACAACCACAGAACTTTGTCCCCAACTTGCGATGAGGTTGTCAATCTCACCGTGTTTTGCAGAAAACAAAGGATTAAACGTATCGAATGGAAAGAAGAAAAAGTTTGCAGAAAGTAAACACAAAGCAGAAATAGTTTATAGATTGTATGTAAAGAAAAAGGACCGGGATCCATAGTTCACTAGAGGTGGCTCTCCTTAAGATAGATAACATGCTGGGTGAACAAATTACAGCGGGGCAATTGACAAACATCGAGAAAGCAATACATGCATATACTAATCATCTTGACTCCTTTGAGACTTGATTGGGCATTACAACATTATACATAGACCGCCATCCAACTACATCTATGACTAATAATCCACCTTCAGGTTATCATCCGAACCCCCTCCAGTATTAAGTTGCAAGCAACAGATTATTGCTTTACGAACTGCGTGTAAAGTAAACAATACGATTGTTCTATGAACAAAGGATTGTTGTTTTCTCCCTAGTAGCAACATCACATCTAGTACCTTAGAGATTTCTGTCACTTCCCCAGATTACCAGAGGCATGAACCCACTATCGAGCATAAATACTAACTCTTGGAGTTGCTAGCATCTACTTGGCCAAGATAGCTACTAACAACGGAAAGCATGCAAGATCACAAATAACAAAGACATGATAGAATCAATAATGAATCTGAAATAGCATCTCAATATCCATCGGATCCCCGCAAACACAACATGCAGAATTACAAATAGATGATCTTGATCATGAACGGAGCTCACAAGATCTAGACATGAAAGCACAAAGGAGGAGAACCAGCCATCTAGCTACTACATGGATCCGTAGTCCAAGGATGAACTACTCACGCATCACACCGGAGGCTTGCATGGTGATGAAGAAGGCCTCCAGGGTGAATTCCCCTCTCCGGCAGGGTGTCGGGAAGAGCTTCAGATCCCTCCCGATCTAGGGATGGAGATGATGGCGGCTACAGACTCTTTCGTGGATTTTTGATCGGGTACTTAGGGTTTACGTCCCGAGGGCAATATATAGTCGGAAGGAGAGGCCAAGGGGGTGCCGGGAGCGGCCACACCACCCCTGGTGCGGGCCAGTCCGGGCCGCGTGGCCAGGTGGTGTGGTGGCCCCTGGACCATCTCCGTCTCGTATTCTGGCACTTGATGACATCCGGAAAAATTGGCACTTTGGCTTTTGTCCCATCCAATTCCGAGAATATTCATTTTGTGACTTTCCTTGAACCAAAAACAGCAGAAAACAGGCAGCTGGCATTGTGGCTCTTGTTAATAGGTTAGTCCAAGAAATCATATGAAAAGTACTCCAAAGTTGGAACAAAACACAAGAAAGTGGATGAAACCAAGCATGGAACATCAAAAATTATAGATAGATTTGCAATGTATCAACATCCCCAAGCTTAACTCCTGCTCATCCTCGAGTAGGTAAGTGATAAAAAGAAAGAATAATTTTTGAGGTAACATGCACCATCAAAGACTTGATCAAAGTATTTGCAAGACATTCGAAGCTGGGATCATAGTACTTCAATCATAACGTGAAAGACAAAGTTCTAGCAATAAGCAAAGAAACTATGATGCAACATGAAAAGGCACAAACAAAAGATTCATGAATAACAATGCTTTGCAAGACGTTTGTTTGTTTCACATAAAGAAAACATAGCATAATAGTATTCAGCTTGTCCCTCAATAGAGTAGCAAATATAAATGCATAGGACACCTTCAAAGTTCATAAGAGTGACTAGATACAATAGTTTAAAACAAGCAATAACAAGTTATGCATCAATCAACTAGTCTTGGGACAATGCACATAGAACTAAGAATGGCCACTATGCTCTCAAAGTAAGTGCATAAAGGTAGAAGGTGGAGACTCAATATAATGGTGGAAGAAAGGCCTTTTTATAAAAGGAAGTAGGGATTCAAGTCTCATAAAGAGCTTCCAAAAATTATGGTACTTATAGCTTTCAGCTCTCGTTGCCCCTATCATAAGCATCTTGAAGTGATTAAGGTTAAAGTGAACAAACTATGGTGTACATGCTTGACGAAGTATAAGTCATAAATATCATGTCCCTTGTATACGAGGGTCGCTCCTCATGCTACTCAAGTTTAGTCACCGATAAGTTCTTGTCATCGTAAGTACATGTGTATCATAGAGAACCGCCAACAGGGTACTCCTTGCCCGATGATACGGAAGAATCCCCATATCAAAATGACAAGGCAAGCAGACAACGAGCATCTCACCATTCTTCTTATTTACCATGGGAATATGGTGCTTTTTTCTCTATTTCCTCTTTTCATAGTATCTCTTTTTTTATCTTTTTTTCTCAATATAGGACTCTTTTTTTATAAGAAGAATGCTTCATAGACAGCTCATTATGGTTACGCTGCAAGTTTCCACCATGTCAGCATGGATTAGACCAGCGGCCCAGGTGTTTATCTAACACATATACATAACTCCATGGACTTACAAGCTCCCCTTTCATTTCACACCGACGACATCCATATACAAAAGAGCATGATATCAACTAGGTACAAGACCAAGTGCACTGTTGAAACCATTCCCCATGAAAGCATGGTTCTGCTAATTCCCAACAAATAAGTGCAAGCATATACAACATAGACGACACAATGGTTCAAGTTTATTAAGGGCAAGAAAAGTAAAGTGTGCCATCAAGTTCGTGAGAGCTTTAATCACTAGTTTTCTCATAACAAGTTTAATTTGGAAGGTAAAAAAGCATGAATATACTTGGAATAGCATAATCTAGTAGGTAGGTATGGTGGACTCTTTGGAATAACTTGGTTTAGGGAGTTGGATGCATGAGTGGAACTCATACTTTGTAGTGGAGGCTAGCAAAAGACTGGGTGCGACAAACTAAGAGAGCAATAATGGCCATAATCATGCAGAGCGACAAAACATCATTGATCAAAGCATAAAGTGATACTACAAGTTGAAAACTAAAGGATCATAAAGGCTATGGTGACTTGAGATAGTCATAACATGGTGTGAGCATGTGCCAAGTCAACCCAAATAAAGCATCAAAGGAGAATACCACTATACTATGCTTTAATATGCTAAAACAACGCATGATTCATCCAAGGCACATTAAGCAATCTCAATTGTTTATAACAAGTCATGCTACAGCAAAGAATACTAACATAAAGCCAAAAAAAATCAAGCATAGGCTACAGTCAAAAACGAGCTCTTTTTACCACATAAGCATGAACTTTCCTACTCTTTTCCAAGCCAAACCAAACTATTTGCAAACCAATGTATGAAAGAGGGGGTCCAACCAATTTATTCAGCAAACTAAGCAAACGAAAAACCAAAATGAAAATGAAAAAGAAGACGCTCCAAGAACAACACAACTGTGCATGAAACAATAAAAATAAAGCGTTTGGAAGAAACCTGAAATTTTTATTGATGAAGAAGGGGATGCCTTGGGCATCCCCAAGCTTTGACGCTTGTACTTCTTGGATATTTGTTGGGGTGACACACATGGCATACACAAGCTTGAGCTTTAGTCCATCCTTCATCTCATTACTCATTCCTTCCATACACCTGAAAATTTTCCTTCATACAAAACTTCACACAATCTTTATTAGCAACATTAGTGCACTCAAGATAAATAAGTCTTAAGGTTCAGTTCTAACACCAAATAAACTTCCATTAGAACACTAGGTACTGTAGCACTTCCCTCAAAAAGCTCAATTCTCCAAAAGAACTCAAAAAGGAACCAACAAGAAGCAAATGCAGAAAATGGCAGAAATCTGTCAAAATAGACCAGCAGGTAAAAACGAATTTTTTCGAAGACCTTATGTTGATCAAATCAAAAAGTGTTGAACTAACGAAAGTTAGATAACAACCTGGGACAGAAGCACAAAAATTCACGCCTCAAAAAGACGTTCAGAGATTCTACACGAATTTTTATGGTGAAGCACAGAAATCTGTTTCGGAACAGCAACTTTCTCAATCATTACTTCTCTCTCATTAGAGGTTACTCTTGGCACAAAAAGCAAATAAAAAGGATAAGGAGCGGTTATTACTGAGTTAATAACTTCCAAAACTCATATAAAACTTTTGGGTTATCTCACAATAAGTACTTTTCTTTAACGCCTTTAAGTTAGGCATAAGAAGCAAGAAAGAATCAAGTGTTCTCAAATGAAGAAGCATTAAGACCAAATTTCTTGCCCTTACCTCTCTTACTTTTATTCTTAACCTTGGGGAAAATATGATTTTTTGGTGGAGAATAAAGGTGCATGGTCCCCTTTCCCACATCTATTATTGCTCCAAGGAGTTCTAATAAGGACCTTCCAAGTGTAATTTGTCCTTTTCCTGCACATTCAATAACAAGATAGTCAATAGAAATTGTTTTCCCAAGGATCTTTGTAAACACTCCTTCAGCTATTCGAAGAGGTAATATGGTAGTATTATTAGCAAGAGATATTTCTTTTCCTCCTTTAGTGAGCCCCCAAGTATTCAGAGATTTATAAATATCTTTGGGCATAAGACAAAATTCAGACATGACATCACAGTGAGCTTGAAAAGTTTCAGTGTTTATCTCAATCTTTACTGTAGGGAACCACTTTGATGGTTCAGAGTTTATTGGAACATAATTGTGATGCTCTCTAAGCGTGTTATAGCAATTTTCTAAGCTAGTAGTGCTAGCCTCAAGAGTGTTCAACCTAGCAAATATTTTTGCGAAAGAAATATCAGTTTGGCTAGGCATGTTGTAAGTGAGGATTAATTTCTTTATAGCATTAATAGCATCATCCTCATTACAATGGAGAAAATCTCCTCCCACAACAGCATCTAAAGCATATCTATAGCAAAGAGCAATCCCAAGGTAAAAACTGCTAAGGAACAAGCTTTGAGTCATTTTAGGCTCAGTTTTTTCATGTAGATCAGAGATTCTAGACCAAGCTTCCTTAAAACTTTCCTCAATTCCTTGTTTAAAAGTGAAAATCATTTCCTTGGGTGACATAGTGACTGGAGCAAGGCTAGACATAGTGGCAACTTAAGAAAGGAACTAATTTTTTTGTCTTTTTCAAATAAGAAAGCAAACTTGTAAAACTAATTTTTTTGTGTTTTTGATAACAAAACAAGCAAACAAAGCAGAAAGAAACTAAGCAAAAAAAAATAACAAAGTAAAGAGATTGGTTATGAGGGACTCCCCTTGTGAAGATGTCCTTGACTCCCCGGCAACGGCGCCAGAAAAATGCTTGATGGCTTAATGCACGGCGCCCAGAGAAATGCTTGATGGCGGTGTTGATGTAGAGCTCGTTGGGAACCCCAAGAGGAAGGTATGATGAGCACAGCAACAAGTTTCCCTCAGTTATGAAACCAAGGTTTAATCGAACCAGTAGGAGCAAGGAAACACCCCAAAGGTGTTACTAGCTGAGCTTTGGCAGGGCGCACTATCGGTGCTAGTAGCAATGTGGAGACCTGCACACAACCACAGAACTTTGTCCCCAACTTGCGATGAGGTTGTCAATCTCACCGTGTTTTGCCGAAAACAAAGGATTAAACATATTGAATGGAAAGAAGTAAAAGTTTGCAGAAAGTAAACACAAAGCAAAAATAGTTTATAGATTGTATGTAAAGAAAAAGGACCGGGATCCATAGTTCACTAGAGGTGGCTCTCCTTAAGATAGATAACATGTTAGGTGAACAAATTACAGCGGGGCAATTAACAAACATTGAGAAAGCAATACATGCATATACTAATCATCTTGACTCCTTTGAGACTTGATTGGGCATTACAACATTATACATAGATCGCCATCCAACTGCATCTATGACTAATAATCCACCTTCAGGTTATCATCCGAACCCCCCTCCAGTATTAAGTTGCAAGCAACGGATTATTGCTTTATGAACTGCGTGTAAAGTAAACAATACGATTGTTCTATGAACAAAGGATTGTTGTTTTCCCTAGTAGCAACAACACATCTAGTACCATAGAGATTTCTGTCACTTCCCCAGATTACCAGAGGCATGAACCCACTATCGAGCATAAATACTAACTCTTGGAGTTGCTAGGATCTACTTGGCCAAGATAGCTACTAACAACGGAAAGCATGCAAGATCACAAATAACAAAGACATGATAGAATCAATAATGAATCTAAAATAGCATCTCAATATCCATCGGATCCCCACAAACACAACATGCAGAATTACAAATAGATGATCTTGATCATGAACGGAGCTCACAAGATCTAGACATGAAAGCACAAAGGAGGAGAACCAGCCATCTAGCTACTACATGGATCCGTAGTCCAAGGATGAACTACTCACGCATCACATCGGAGGATTGCATGGTGATGAAGAAGGCCTCTAGGGTGAATTCCCCTCTCCGGCAGGGTGTCGGGAAGAGCTTCAGATCCCTCCCGATCTAGGGATGGAGATGACGGCGGCTACAGACTCTTTCGTGGATTTTTGATCGGGTACTTAGGGTTTACGTCTCGGGGGCAATATATAGTCGGAAGGAGAGGTCGAGGGGGTGCCGGGAGCGGCCACACCACCCCCTGGCGTGGGCCAGGCCTGGCCGTGGAGCTAGGTGGTGTGGTGGCCCTTGGCCCCTTTCCGTCTCGTATTCTGGCACTTGATGACATCCAGAAAAATAGGCACTTTGGCTTTGTCCCGTCCAATTCCGAGAATATTCATTTTCTGACTTTCCTGGAACCAAAAACAGCAGAAAACGGGCAGCTGGCACTGTGGCTCTTGTTAATAGGTTAGTCCAAGAAATCATATGAAAAGTACTCCAAAGTTGGAATAAAATACAAGAAAGTGGATAAAACCAAGCATGGAATATCAAAAATTATAGATACATTTGCAATGTATCAACCACCACCGTCATGTTGCTCGCAGTAGAGTCTCCCGTGTAGTCCACCTTCCGAGGCCGCTGCCTTGGCATCCAAGATCTCCACCCATGTCGCGGCAGAAGCTAGAACGACAATCCATCGAGCAGATAAGGAGGGTCTAAGTCTGCCAACCAGCCCTTGGGAAGTTGATGCATGTAAAATGCATACATGAACTTTATATTATATCGATGCATATTCCCACATATTTGTAACATATATAATGTTATATCCATGTTTTATATTGATTTTTGGGGATTTACCAATGATCTCCTTTATTTTGGTTATAACTCTGTAGGACAGAAAAATCCTATTTTGTGTATTTTTATCTTTCTTGAACCTAAACAAAATCAAACAGAGCTAAGATTTTGGGGAAGTCAATATTTTGCAAAAAAAAAGGAACGTCATGGAGTGCTTGGACCTCACGAGAAGGTTCTAGAGGACCAAAAGAGCCTAGGCGGCGTGGCCTGCCCTGGTGCACGTGCCACCTGAACTCTTTTGGTCCTCGGTCGTTCAATTCGCTTCAATCTTTCACCTACTGATTTGGTTTGACCTAAAATGCCTATATAAAGGGTCCCCGGAGGCATCCTAGAGGGGAGCATCGCAGAAACACCGAAACACCAAAACAGAGACAGAACCAACGAATATTAGATGGGGAAACTCCACTAGAGCCGCCACCGTAGGGATCTCTACCTTGTCCAACATTTCCAACATCATCACCATGATGAAGAGGGAGTATTCCACCTTTGGACTATGGGTTTGTGGCAGTAGCTTGATCTATTTCTCTCTTGTTCTTCATAGATCAGTCCCATATGAGCTTCCCAACATGACTATGGTCATATATGTAATTCCTATTATGTGGATCTTTATTCTATGATTTGATATATGAGATTGGAACCTATTTATGTGTAATACGTATTGATAGATGCATATCATGTACCGCGTTCTTAATTACTTGTTTTGATTCAACTTGTATGCAAGAGCATGTGTGAAGGAAAGTGTGTATTAGATGGAGTAACATGGTGGTAGTGATTGAATAGTGACAATAAATTCAAAATCTACTACGATTTTTATCTTTCTTTTGTTACCTCACTAGGGACTAAGTGAATTCATGTGCTATAATTTTATTGTGGTAGCTTGATAATCTTGTTTGGTCAAGATAGCATATTTTTTATTCAAACATCATGTCAAAGTAGCTAAGGCTATGCTTTGTTAATTGTTAATTCTAGATTTTTTGGACTTTCCTTTTTATAGAGGAGTATAAAAGAGATGCGTTGCATCATCTCTATGTTAGGACGTGATGGCCATATGAATGTTTATCAAGCCCATACTAAAGTTTCACCAATATTATATTGATGATGAATTGTTTTATGTCCACTACAACTTAAAATGAGAATAGACAAGTGAACACATGAACCCCGGTCCATTTTAAATCATAAGAAACAACTTTTTTACACCATTACTATCATTTATATTTTCTACAAAAATTCTTTCTTTACTTGTAAACACAAACAAAACACAAAAACAACTATCATATCATTGGCTTTATTTTACTTGCATATTTTATTATTATTTTATTTTACTTATTATTATTGTTATTTTATATTATTAATACGAAACCTTGTGCTTGGTAACCACATGGTGAAGTTAGAGGCACAAGGCAAAAACTTTGTTTTGTAGATTGCTTGAAGAGGAGGAGAAAAACATTTCTTGATCAGCCAATTCCCCGAGAGTTCGATATAAACCCTCGAGTCATCCTTGTGCGAAAACGACGTTTGCTACAACACTCCGCACTTGTAGTCCTAACAAGTTGGTGCACATAGAGTTGTTGCCATCAGCAATCGGGACTTAACATGCAGGATGAACATCCACCGGTCAAGCCCGCAGATCCCGAAGGTAAGGGACTGCTAGGCAGACGCTAGATCTAGGCTCTTGGCCCGGATCTAGCACCCCAACCACATCATGACTGGGGGTGGGCTCCTAGAAGAGCTGGGATCTGTTGAAGCCCACGCAGGGCCAGCTCCGCTAGCCACCGCCCATGTGCTTGTCGGCCGCCCCAAACCAAGTCACCTCTAGCTCGTAGTGAGGGGCGCTGCCTCATGCCCCACCGCACCACGCCGACGGAGATCTCTACAACTCAAACACTGACGAAATTGGGGTGCACTGCAAATACCTGGTTGAGACCCGCTCGACCTAGATCGGGCTCGTCTGGGCCTAGATCTAGACCAGCAAGTCCCAGACACCAACAAATCGCTGCAGCACTTCAGTACCCCTACCCTTCGACGTCATGGCCTCACCACCTCGGTCCTTCCCAACCATGGCCGCCGCTCGCCTGCCCCACGCCCAACAAGCCGCAAGTCGTCGCGCCATGATCCGCCCCGAGCTGCTCGCACAACCACCACGCCGCCGCCACGGACTCCCGCTTGCGCGTGACATCGTCGCCGCTCCCTGCGCGAAGAGCCACGTCCTCGAAAACCATCAGAGGCCCGCAGCACCACTGCCGCCAGGGTTAGAAGCCCCCTCCCCCTCCCGCGTCGCCGACACTACCTGCGCCGTCGATGGCGTACTCAGGCGGCGACGAGGGAGGGGAGCGAGCCTGAGGGGGAAAGAGGTGGCGGTGCGGAAGAGCCCCCGTTCGCTCGTGGGAGCGATGCGGGGGGCTAGGGTTCGGTGTTTTTTTTCCCTCAGGGATTGCCAATGTTGAGCACTGAACATTGTTCTAGAAGAAGAATCCGTCAAACCGTCGCGACGCCAATAACGGGCAAAAAGGAAAAGACACTAGTACTCTTTCGGGATAATGGGTCGCAAGGTGCTTCGCGCCGCTAATTGCCCACAGTCCACCCTCGTTCTTCATCCTCGCTAGCTACCGCGCCCGACGAACAAGGTTGAGATACTCCTGAACGCCCGATCATTTCTTTCATCTCATTCCAGAGCTCCACGGTGTACTAAATGCACGGTAAGAACATAGTACAACACGGCATTAGTTCAATGGAAACAAAATTGAGAGATCGGCGGGCAACGCGCGTGCAAGTATATATGGACGATCGACTGGCCGACCGGCGCCATACGTGGAGACACAGTATAGCTGCAGTGTGGCTGCACTGGTTACACTGCGTGGCAGTGTGGGTGTACGTAAGCGGTATGAAATCGATGCACCCTGTGTCGAGATCCGTGAATTTCGATTGCTAGCTGATTCATGCACATGGGGTCGCCACCGTACCTACGCAAGAGGTTTTTTCTTTTCTTTTTTGAGGATCCTACGCCTGAGGTTCTATGACAAGAGGGTCGTCTTCTTCCCGTCGATACGTGCATAGGATTCAGCAAAAGCGGCAATGAGGACGCCAGTCATGAATCCTAAACAACAACAACTTCATTCCGAGAAGATAAGGGGGGTCTTCAAAGAGGTTTTTGAGAAATCTAGTCCATAGAGACCCTAAAGATCCGAAATCATCAAGCTTATGGTCCACCTAATCAAGCATTTCGTTTTACTAAAGTTTACTTGTTGCCATAAACATTGGATCCTTGCATGGGAAGACAAGAACTTGGTGCTAGATTACTCCAGGCATCGGTGGTATGATTGTAACGTATGCACCTGGCCCACGACACATCCACGAGAATGGGATCGTCACACGCCACTTTTAGTTTTCTAATAATTCATTCCGATTGGCTCGATCATACACTACGTACACAGAGCAATCACTCTCGCTAGTAGTATAATATATCTTCGATACTTAATTGACTAAGCACGTTCGCAAAATGGAGATCCATATAAAGCCACATCCTTGTACATGTGCCCTTGATTGACAACGAACCAAATGTATGATTGCAAGCAACCGAGGAAACAAGTGGTGGACTCCGGAGGCCCCTGCCGCCACCCGAAAAAAAAAATCCACCGCCCCCTCTCCCTGCCGCTGTCAGCGGAGGCCACCGGCGGAGTGTGCCGGTGGGGTGACCCTCTCCGAGCGTGCCTAATGTGCGTCATGGCCCTTCACTTCACAAGGACTACCCGGCCGAGAGTATTGATACGTCCATTTTGCATCACTATTCTATGTCTTAATTCACTATTATTCATTGATATATTTCGTATTGAGAGGTGATACTTATGTTATTTCATCTATTTTTGCATGATTGATAACTTTTGGAGCATGGACCGCTACAGTCAGAATTCTGATGGAAAAGGTGTTGTTTGGACGCAAAATTCGCGAAGATCAGAAAATCCGGGAAAATATACGAAAAATCTTATTTTTCCAGAAGACTAAGGATGCCAGAAGATGGAGTGGAGGTGGGCCACAGGGGGCCCACACCATCCCATGGCGCGGGCAGGCCTAGGCCGCGCCTGGAGGTGGTGTGGCCACCCTGTCCCACTCCTGCCTCTCCCCTCTGGCGTATATCAACCTCCCGAAACCCTAAGACTCGGGGAGCGACCACAGAAAGATTCCGCCGCCTCTGCGGGGCGGAAAACACCGAGAGAGAAAGATCTCTCCAGCAGACAGATTTCTGCCGAGGGAATTCCTTCCCGAAGAGGGGAGATCGTCGCCATCAACACCACCATCAAGCTAGACTTCATCGGGATCATCAACATCACCACCACCATCATCACCATCTCCATATTGTTGTAACAATTGTGTTGAATCTTGCTATAGTTCATAGGGGAAACTTTCTCAGTGTTGATTACTCTTTGTAGTTGATGCTATTGAGTGAACCGTTGAATTATTGTTTATGTTCAGATTATTATACATCATTATTCCATCTCTGATCATGATCCATATGATGTCTTGTGAGTAGTTCGTTTTGTTCTTGAGGACATGGGAGAAGTCTTGTTGTTAGTAGTGAAGTTGTGTTGAGAAAGATTCAATAGATTGTTATTTAATTTGTGGTGTACTTCTTCTAGTGGTGTCAAGTGAATGTCGACTACATGACACTTCATCTATATGGGCCTAGGGGAATGCATTGTGTATTTGGCTACTAATCGTAGGGGTTGCCAGAGTGACAGAAACCTGAACCCCCGTTAGAAAACCATTGCACAAGGGACGTAAGGGTCTTAGAGTTTAAAGCTGTGGTTAGGTTTTTACCTTAATTACTTTCTTGTACTTACGGATATTTGCAAGGGGTATAATCACAAGTATGTATTAGTCTTGGATGGGGCGGTACATTAGAATAGATTCACCGACACAACACTTAGCAAGCTAAAGAAGATTAATCAACTATATGAAGCGAAAGCACTTGACAGTCTTTCCATGTGTCCTCGAGAACGTTGGGTCATCTATAGAAATACAACCGGCGTGTCCTTTGCTGCATAAAGGATTGGGCCACTTGCTGTATTTATTCCTACTGTCTTTTATTTACTCGTACTTTGTTTACTTGCTTTATCGAAAACCCCTAAAAACCTGTTTGCTAAGTATTTGCCGAGAATTCCTGATCCATACCACTAGCCGGCACCTTCTGCTCCTCGTTGGGTTCGACACTCTTACTTATCGAAAATACTGCGATACACCCCCTATACTTGTGGGTCATCAAGACTATTTTCTGGCGCCGTTGTCGGGGAGTGAAGCGCTATTGGAGGGTGGAACTGGTAAAGTAAACTTCTACTGTGAGTATTGTTTACTTCTACTAGTTGCTTTATTTTCGTTATGGATAATTCGCTGAGTTTCTTATTTGGTAATGCTACTACCACTGCTAAGGTAGTAGATAAGCCACCACCTGCTGAGAAAGATGTTTTTAAAATACCTACAAGAATTATTGATCGTGTTATGGATAACTATTATCATGGGGATGGAATTGTCCATCTCGGTGATCATTTACTCTTTATAGACGAATTATGCGGGTTGTTCAAGTGTGCAGGTATTACTACAGATCAAGTTAAGAAGAAGTTATTCTTATTATCGCTGAAAGGAAGAGCTGAGGAATGGTATAAGCTGTTGAAGAATGGTCAAGCTCTGGAATGTGAGGAAATAGTGCCTCTCTTTTATTCAAAGTTTTATCCTCCTAGTGAGATTCATAAAGATCGGAATCAAATATACAACTTTTGCCCTCTTGATGGAGAGAGTACAACTCAAGCTTGGGGGAGATTGAAGCTACTAATGCTCAAATGTCCCATTCATGAGCTCCCCAACAATATTATTATCAATAACTTTTATGCAAGGCTCCCTCTACATGACAAAGATTTATTGGATGCTTCTTGTGCTGGATCATTCACTCGTATGGAAGAAGAAGCTAAATGGGACCTTCTAGATCGTATTCAAGACAATGCTGAAGCTTGGGAGAATGACAAAGGTAGAAAGTCAGGTATAAATTATGATTATGAATGCATTGAATCTTTTATGGGAACTGATGACTTTCAAAATATTAGTAATCTTTATGGTCTTGATTTGCAAGTTATTACAAATTGCTTTAGAACTTTTGCTTCCTATATTGAAATTCCAAAAAGGGGATGGAACAAATACCATGCACCTTACAAAGATATTGTTGACTATGCCCCTATTGGAAGTGCTGAGTATTGCATCATCGACCCCATTTTACATGAACCTTATATCGAGAAGATTCCCTTCCCCGAAAAGGTAAAGGACCATCCTATGATAACTAATGTAATCACTAAAAGTGAAAAAAGAACTGTAAAACCTGATGAACAAATAAACATTGAACCTGTGGTAGCAATTGTGAAAGACCTTGTCACTAAAACCGTAGAAGATGGGCACACAGTCTTTTGTGAGGATGCTTCTAATATTGTTTCACATCCCAATAGAACTAAAAAGGCTAGTGTTCCTGTGCTTTCTGTTAGAATTGGTGATCATTGCTATTATGGTTTATGTGATATTGGTGCAAGTTCCAGTGCTATTCTTTATGAGCTTTATAGAGAAATTATGCATGAGATCAGTCCTTGCGAGTTGGAAGAGATTGATGTGGTTATTCACCTTGCTAATAGAGAGACCATCTCTCCAATTGGTATTGTGCGAGACGTGGAAGTTCTTTGTGGTAAGATTAAGTACCCTGCTGATTTTCTAGTACTTGGTTCAGCTGCTAGTAAAACTTATCCTATCATTTTTGGTAGACCTTTCTTGAGTACTTGTGGAGCTATTATTGATTGCAAGAGGGAGAAAATTTTGACTAAGTTTGATGGGGAATCTTATGAGTTTAATTTTTTGAAATTTGCTAAAGAACCTTGCGAAGAGGAAACCCATAATGAGGATTTTAGGGTTGAACAACTTGCTTCTATTTCTCTTGCTCCTAACAATGCTTTGCAGCAATTTATGGAAGATCATGAAAGTGAAATCTTCATGGAAGAAAGGAATGAGATTGACATGATTCTCCGTGATCAACCTATGATGCTTAAGCACGACTTGCCTGTAGAAGACTTGGGTACCACGATGCCACCTAAAAAGGATCCGGTTTTCGATCTAAAACCTCTCCCTTAAGATCTTAAGTATGCTTATATTGATGATAAAAAGATATATCCTGTTATTGTTAGTGCTAAACTTTCAGGGAAGGAAGAAGAAAGGCTATTGGAAGTTTTGAGGAAACATCAAGGAGCTATGGGCTATACTCTGGATGATTTAAAAGGGATTTCACCTACTATATGTCAGCATTCTATCAACATAGAACCAGATGCGAAGCCAGTAGTGGAGCACCAACGACGTTTAAATCCTAGGATGAAGGAAGTGGTAAGGAATGAGGTATTGAAACTCCTTGATGCTAGTATTATTTACCCTATTTCTGATAGTGAATGGGTTAGTCCTGTTCATTGTGTTCCTAAAAAGGGAGGTATTACCGTTGTCCCTAATGATAATGATGAGCTTATTCCTCAAAGAATAGTGGTAGGCTATAGGATGTGCATCGATTTTAGGAAAGTTAATAAAGTTACTAAGAAAGATCACTACCCGCTTCCTTTTATTGATCAAATGTTGGAAAGGTTGTCTAAAAAGACCCATTTTTGTTTTCTTGATGGTTATTCTGGGTTCTCTCAAATTGCTGTTAAACAACAAGATCAAGAAAAAACTAATTTTACTGCCCTTATGGAACTGATGGCTCAATACACGGCGCCTAGAAAAGTGCTTGGTGCGTGGTGTTGATGTAGAGCTCGTTGGGAACCCCAAGAGGAAGGTATGATGAGCACAGCAGCAAGTTTCCCTCGGTTATGAAACCAAGGTTTAATCGAACCAGTAGGAGCAAGGAAACACCTCAAAGGTGTTACTAGCTGAGCTTTGGCAGGGCGCACTACCGGTGCTAGTAGCAACGTGGAGACCTGCACAACACAACCACAGAACTTTGTCCCCAACTTGCGATGAGGTTGTCAATCTCACCATGTTTTGCGGAAAACAAAGGATTAAACGTATCGAATGGAAAGAAGTAAAAGTTTGCAGAAAGTAAACACAAAGCAGTAAAATATTGTAGATTGTATGTAAAGAAAAGGACCGGGATCCATAGTTCACTAGAGGTGGCTCTCCTTAGATAGATAACATGCTGGGTGAACAAATTACAGCGGGGCAATTGACAAACACCAAGAAAGCAATACATGCATATACTAATCATCTTGACTCCTTTGGGACTTGATTGGGCATTACAACATAATACATAGACCGCCATCCAACTGCATCTATGACTAATAATCCACCTTCAGGTTATCATCCGAACCCCCTCCAGTATTAAGTTACAAGCAACAGATTATTGCTTTACGAACTGCGTGTAAAGTAAACAATACAATTGTTCTATGAACAAAAGATCGTTGTTTTCTCCCTAGTAGCAACAGCACATCTAGTACCTTAGAGATTTACATCACTTCCCAGATTACGGAGGCATGAACCCACTATCGAGCATAAATACTAACTCTTGGAGTTGCTAGCATCTACTTGGCCAAGATAGCTACTAACAACGGAAAGCATGCAAGATCTCAAATAAAAAGACGTGATAGAATCAATAATCAATCTGAAATAGCATCTCAATATCCATCGGATCCCCGCAAACACAACATGTATGAATTACAAATAGATGATCGTGATCATGAACGGAGCTCACAAGATCTAAACATGAAAGCACAAAGGAGGAGAAACCAGCCATCTAGCTACTACATGGATCTGTAGTCCAAGGATGAACTACTCACGCATCACACCGGAGGCTTGCATGGTGATGAAGAAGGCCTCGGGGTGAATTCCCTCTCCGACAGTGGTGCCGGGAGAGCTTGATCCCTCGATCTAGGGATGGAGATGACGGCGGCTATAGACTCTTCGTGGATTTTTGATCGGGTACTTAGGGTTTTCGTCGAGAAATATATAGGAAGGAGAGGCCGAGGGTGCTGGGTCGGCAGACCACCTGGCGCGGACCAGGCCTGGCCAGGACCAGCCTGGCTGCGCGGCCAGTGGTGTGGCCCCTGGCCCTCTCTCGTCAGATTCTGGCACTTGATCTCATCCGGAAAAATAGGCACTTTGGCTTTTGTCCCGTCCAATTCTGATAATATTCATTTTCTGACTTTTCTGGAACCAAAAACAACAGAAAACAGGCAGCTGGCACTGTGGCTCTTGTTAATAGGTTAGTCCAAGAAATCATATAAAAAGTACTCCAAAGTTGGAACAAAACACAAGAAAGTGGATAAAATTAAGCATGGAACATCAAAAATTATAGATATATTTGCAATGTATCAACATCCCCAAGCTTAACTCCTCTCGTCCTCGAGTAGGTAAGTGATAAAAAGAAATAATTTTTGAGGTGACATGCACCATCAAAGACTTGATCAAAGTATTTGCAAAACATTCAAGGCTGGGATCATAGTACTTCATTCATAACATGAAAGACAAAGTTCTAGCAATAAGCAAAGAAATTATGATGCAACATGAAAAGGCACAAACAAAAGATTCATGAATAACAATGCTTTGTAAGACGTTTGTTTGTTTCACATAAAGAAAACATAGCATAATAGTATTCAGCTTGTCCCTCAATAGAGTAGCAAATATAAATGCATAGGACACCTTCAAAGTTCATAAGAGTGACTAGATACAATAGTTTCAAACAAGCAATAACAAGTTATGCATCAATCAACTAGTCTTGGGACAATGCACATAGAACTAAGAATGGCCACTATGCTCTCAAAGTAGGTGCAAAAAGTTAGAAGGTGGAGACTCAATATAATGGTGGAAGAAAGGCCTTTTGTAAAAAGGAAGTAGGGATTCAAGTCTCATAAAGAGCTTCCAAAAATTATGGTACTTATAGCTTTCAGCTCTCATTGCCCCTATCATAAGCATCTTGAAGTGATTAAGGTTAAAGTGAAAAAACTATGGTGTACATGCTTGACGAAGTATAAGTCAGAAATCTCATGTCCCTTGTATACGAGGGCCGCTCCTCATGCTACTCAAGTTTAGTCACCGGTAAGTTCTTGTCATCATAAGTACATGTGTATCATAGAGAGAACCAGGGGTACCCCTTGCCCGATGATACGGAAGAATCCCCATATCAAAATGACAAGGCAAGCAGACAACGAGCATCTCAGCATTCTTCTTATTTACCATGGGAATATGGTGATTTTTTCTATCTTTCCTCTTTTCATAGTATCTCTTTTTTTCTTTTATCTTTTTTCTCAATAGGACTCTTTTTTTTATAAGAAGAATGCTTCATAGACAGCTCATTATGGTTACGCTGCAGGTTTCCACCATGTCAGCATGGATTAGACCAGCGGCCCAGGGGTTTCTCTAACACATATACATAACTCCATGGACTTACAAGCTCCCCTTGCATTTCACACCGACGACATCCATATACAAAAGAGCATGATATCAACTAGGTACAAGTACCAAGTGCAATGTTGAAAGCGTTCCCCATGAAAGCATGGTTCTGCTAATTCCCAACAAATAAGTGCAAGCATGTACAACATAGACGACACAATGGTTCAAG
The DNA here is from genome assembly GCA_023614405.1 of Avena insularis. Classification (NCBI taxonomy): domain Eukaryota; kingdom Viridiplantae; phylum Streptophyta; class Magnoliopsida; order Poales; family Poaceae; genus Avena; species Avena insularis. The sequence goes on from CM042692.1 coordinate 23,346,698, forward strand.
TTTATTAGAGGCAATAAAGTAAAGTGTGCCATCAAGTTCGTGAGAGCTTTAATCACTAGTTTTCTCCTAACAAGTGGAAGGTAAAAAAAGCATGAATATACTTGGAATAGCATAATCTAGTAGGTAGGTATGGTGGACTCTTTGGAAAGACTTGGTTTAGGGAGTTGGATGCATGAGTGGAACTCATACTTGGTGGTGGAGGCCAGCAAAAGACTGGGAGCGACAAACTAAGAGAGCAATAATGGCCATAATCATGCAGAGCGACAAAACATCATTGATCAAAGCATTAAGTGATACTACAAGTTGAAAACTAAAGGATCATAAAGGCTTATGGTGACTTGTGAAAGTCAAAACATGGTGTGATCATGCGCCAAGTCAACCCAAATAAAGCATCAAAGCAGAATACCACTATACTATGCTTTAATATGCTAAAACAACGCATGATTCATCCAAGGCACATTAAGCAATCTCAATTGTTTATAACAAGTCATGCTACAGCAAAGAATACTAAGCATAAAGCCAAAACAATATCAAGCATGGCTTGACAAAGCGTAGGCCACAGTCAAAAACAAGGTCTTTTTACCACATAAGCATGAACTTTCCTACTCTTTTCCAAACCAAACCAAACTATTTGCAAACCAAAGTGTGAAAGAGGGGGTCCAACCAACTTATTCAGAAAACTAAGCAAACCAAGAAAACTAAAAACCAAAACAAAAACGAAAAAGAAGACGCTCCAAGAGAAACACAACTGTGCACGGAACAATAAAAATGAAGCGTTTGGAAGAAACCTGGAATTTTTATTGATGAAGAAGGGGATGCCCAAGGCATACCCAAGCTTTGATGCTTGCACTTCTTGGATATTTCTTGGGGTGACACGCGTGGCATCCCCAAGCTTGAGCTTTAGTCCATCCTTCATCTCATTACTCATTCCTTCCATACACCTGAAAATTTTCCTTCATACAAAACTTCACACAATCTCATTAGCAACATTAGTGCACTTAAGATAAATAAGTCTAAAGGTTCAGTTCTAACACCAAATAAACTTCCATTAGAACACTAGCTACTAGAACTTCCCTCAAAAAGCTCAATTCCCCAAAGGAACTCAAGAAGGAACTAACAAGAAGCAAATGCAGAAAATGGCAGAAATCTGTCAAAACAGACCAGCAGGTAAAGACAATTTTTTTTGAAGACCTTCTGTTGCTCATCAAACAGTGTTGAACTAACGAAAGTTAGATAACAACCTGTGGCAGAAGCACAAAAAATTATAGCTCAATCCGACATACAGAGCTCTCTCAGGAATTTTTACGGTGAAGCACAGAAATCTGTTTCGGGACAGCAACTTTCCCAATCATTACTTCACTCTCATTAGAGGTTACTCTTGGCACAAAAAGCAAATAAAAAGGATAAGGAGAGGTTATTACAGAGGTAATAACTTCCAAGACTCATCTAAAACTCTTGGGTTATCTCCCAACAAGTACTTTTCTTTAACGCCTTTAAGTTAGGCATAAGAACCAAAGAAAGAATCAAGTGTTCTCAAATGAAGAAGCATTAAGACCAAATTTTGTTTTCATAGGAGAAGCAAAAGAAATCTTTTATCTCTTTTTAGGGAAGTGTTCTATACCTTTCTTGAGTGGGAGTTGATATTTAATGGTGCCTTCTTTCATATCAATGATGGCACCAACAGTTCTAAGAAAAGGTCTTCCCAAAGTAATAGGACAAGAAGCATTGTATTCAACATCCAAAACATAGAAATCAACAGGGACATAGGAATCATTAACCATAATAAGAACATCATTAAGACTCCCCATGAGTTTCTTTTTAGCATTAGCATCAAGTGGGACATTCAAATAACAATCTTCAAGAGGAGGCAAATCAAGCATATCATAAATCCTTCTAGGCATAATAGAAACACTACTATCAAGATCACACAAAGCTTTGAAATCAAAGTCATTCACTTTCATATTAATGATGGGTTCCCAACCATCTTCTTGCTTTATAGGAATAGAAGCTTTATGTTTCATCTTTTCTTCCTTAATCTTTATGAGAGCATCAGTAATGTGTTTTGTAAAAGCCATGTTCATAGTACTGTTGGCGAACCCATCAAGTACTAGCATTAGGACTTTTAGCAAGCTTTTGTAGGAACTTAATAACTTCAGAGATGTTGCAACCATCAAGATCAAAATCAACTTTATCATCTAAAGTAGTAGAACTATTAGTAGCCTCAACACTAGTGGTGGTGATAGTAGAAACACTAATGTTTCTAGCAAATTCATCTTTTTTTTTGCACTTAGCATGTAATTCAGCTAATAGTCTAACATTTTCATCAATTCTTACTTGTATAGCATTAGTAGTTGCAAAGGGATTCTCCTTAGTTTCAGGTTTAGCAGCCATTTTACTCAAAGTAGATTGAGCTTCAGCCAAAGATGCTATATTTCTTTCAGCATTAGAGAGTTTTTCCTCAATAGTTTTATTGAAAGAAGTTTGTTTACTAATAAACTCTTTAAGCATAACTTCAAGTTCAGAGGGAGCACTCTTATTATTGTTGTAAGGATTTCCATAAGCATTACCATTGTTGGGAGGATATGGCTTATAATTGTTGTTACCAAAATTGTTCCTATAAGCATTATTACCATAAGCATTGTTGCCAAAATTGTTATTTCTTATGAAGTTCACATCAACTTGCTCTTCTTGAGCAACCCAAAGTGATGGTCATAAAGGTACCTCCAGCAGCTGAATCCAATAGGTTCCTTGAAGAATAGTTTAATCCTGCATAAAAAGTTTGGATGATCATCCAAGCAGTCAGTCCGTGAGTGGGACAATTCTTAACCAAAGATTTCATTCTTTCCCAAGCTTGAGCAACATGCTCATTATCAAGTTGTTTAAACTTCATTATTTCACTTCTCATGGATATAATATTAGCAGGAGGATAGTATTTTCCAATAAAAGCATCTTTGCACTTAGTCCAAGAATCAATACTATTCCTAGTTAAGGAATTCAACCATTCTTTAGTTTTTCCTCTCAAAGAGAAAGGAAACAATTTTAGCTTAATAATATCACCATCTATATCCCTATGCTTTTGCTGTTGGATATATGCCCAAGAGGCAATAATAAAGTGGTTATTATTATATATTTGTGTTTATGATGAATGTTTACATCCCATGCTATAATTGTATTATAAGGAAACACTGATACATGTGTGTTTTGTAAACATAAAAGAGTCCCTAGTAAGCCTCTTGTGGAACTAGCTTATTGATTAAATGATGATCATGGTTTCCTGATCATGGACATTGGATGTCATTAATAACAAGGTTATATCATTAGGAGAATGATGTGATGGACACACACCCATAGCACGCATAGCATAAGATCAAGTCATTAAGTTCGTATTGCTATAAGCTTTCAAGTGCATAGTAACCTAATCCTTCGACCATGAGGTTATGTTAATCACCATCACCGGATGGGTACTTTGATGACATCAAACACCGCTTCGTAACTGGGTGGTTATAAAGGTGTCATTGGGTATTCTGAAAGTATGTGTTGAAGCGCATGGACCAAGATTGGGATTTGTCCATCCATATGATGGATAGATATGCTCTGGGCCCTCTCGGTGGAATGTCATCTAGTTAGCTTGCAAGCATGTGACTAGGTCACAAGGGATGACATAACATGGAACGAGTAAAGAGTACTTATCAGTAACGAGGTACAACTAGGTATGGAGATACCGACGATCAAACCTCAGATAAGTAGAATATCGCGTGACAAAGGGAATTAGTTTCGTATGTTAATGGTTCTATCGATCACGAAGTCATCGTTGAGTATGTGGGAGCCATTATGGATCTCCAGATCCCGCTGATGGTTATTGATCGGAGAGGTGTCTTCATTATGTCTGCATATTCACGAACCGTAGGGTGACACACTTAAGGTTCGAAGTTGTTTTAAGTAGATATGGAATATGCGTTGGAGACCGAATGTTGTTCGGAGTCTCGGATTGGATCCGGGACATCACGAGGAGATCCGGAATTGTCCGGAGAATGAGATTCATATATTGGGGATCATTTTCTAAGTTAGGAAATGTTCCGGAGTATTTGTATGGGGATTCTAGAAGGTTTGAATGTTAGGAAGGTTCTAGGAGATTTCTTTGAGTTTGCTTGAAAACCAAGAAAGGATCAAGGAGTCCTTGTGGGGCAAGACAAGGAGTCGTGGGGGAGGAGGACTCCTCCCCCCTCCCAATCCGCCGGCCAAGGAAGGGAGGGGAGTCCTACTAGGACTCCCCCTCCCATGGCGCCTCCCTCCTTTAAATAGAGGGGTGGGGGCGCCACCCCTTACCCCCTACACATCAAACCCTAGCCGTCACCTCTCTCCTCCTCCTTCCCTCTGCTCGGGCTTAGGCGAAGCCTAGAATTCTCTACTCCACCACCACCACCACCGTCGTCTGCTGGGATTCCGTGGAGAAGATCTACTACCTCCGCTGCTTTTGGAGCAGGGAGAGGAAGGTCTGCCGACTCCTTGCGTGTGACCATTGCAGGCGCTGAGCAGGCGCTGGAAGGATCGTCCACACGATCTTGAGATCGTCAATTGATCGACTATATCAACCACGAGATCCAATCTAAATGGCTTTCGGATCTACGAGGGTTAGTACAGATCTATCTCGTTGCACATGTCTAATAGATTAGATCTTGGCTTTTATCTAGATTAGATCTGGGTTTTGTTCGTTCTTGCGGTATAAAATTTTTGTTTCCCATGCTACGAACCCATCAGTGGTATCAGAGCCTTGTCTATGCGTAGATCTTTTGCACGAGTAGAACACAATGGTTTTGTGGGCGTTGGTGCTCGTGTCCTCTTTTGCTTTGTGTACTTTGCATCTTGCGGTATGGTGGGATGAAGCGGCTCGGGCTAACCTTACATGTCATCGCACATGAGACTTGCTCCACGCTTGACGTGTAACTTGCTTTGCACAAGTGGCTTTGCGAGTGTCTGTCTCTCCCATCATAGTATAGATCCAATTTACACTTTGCACTTGATAGCACTTGTATCAACGTTGTCGTTCAGTTTCGTAGGTAAGATCCGTTCTTATTCGAAAGCCCCAAACCACGTAAAACATGCAAAGATAATTAGAGGCGTCTAACTTGTTTTTGCAGGGGTTTTGTGATGTGATATGGCCATCATGTGATTGTGATTATATTTGATGTATGCAATGATCCTTGTTGTAATATGGCAACCGGCAGGAGCCTAATGGTTGTCTTTAATTCTGTTAAGACATGCGTGTCTATTCATCTTGTAATAGCTTTATTCCAAGTAGTTGTAATAGTTGCTAGTGATGATGGACAACCATGAAGCGGCGCCACTGACCTTGACGCAATGCTGGTGATGATGGAGATCATGTCCGTGCTTTGGAGATGGAGATCAAAGGCATAAGAAGAAAAAGGGCCATATCATATCACACTAATTATGAATTGCATGTGATGTTAATCTTTTATGCATCTTGTATTGCTTAGATCACGACGGTAGCATTATAAGATAATCCCTCTCACTAAATTTCAAGTAATAAAGTGTTCGTCCTTAGTTGGCACCGTTGCTAAGACTCGTCGTCTCGAAGCATCTCGTGATGATCGGATGTGATAGATTCTACGTGTGCATACAATGGGTGCAAGCCAGATTTGCACATGCAGAAACTAAGGTTAATCTTGACGAGCCTAGCATGTACAGACATGGTCTCGGAACACGGAATACCGAAAGGTAGAGCACGAGTCATATAAATGATATGATGAACATGAAGATTGTTCGTCGATAAAACTACATCTTCTCTCGTGAAGATCGGACTTGGTGTAGTGGACTTGGTTCGTGTAATCACTAAGACAATGTGAGGGATGTTGTTTTGAGTGGGAGTTCACCTAGTTAATTTAAGAATTAAAATTGAACTCAATTTATCATAAACTTAGTCTAAACTACTTACAAATTTGTTGTAGATTATGGCGAACCTCTCCATCAATTTCAATGCGTTCCTAGAGAAAGAAAAGCTTAAGAACAATGGAGCAACTTCACGGACTGGCTCCATGGTCTGAAGATTATCCTCAGGGATGGTTAGATGACCTATGTGCTCGAAGCACCGCTAGGTGACCCACCTGCAGATGATGCCACCGATGACGTAAAGAATGTTTACGCCACTCGGAAAAATCATTACTCCATAGTTCAGTGTGCCATCCTGTACGGTTTAGAAACGGAGCTCCAGAAGCGTTTTGAGCACCACGACCCATTCAAGATCATTAAGGAGCTCAAGCTCATTTTTGAGACTCACGCGGCCATGGAGAGCTATGAGGCCTCCGAAAAGTTCTTTAACTGTAAGATGGAAGAGGGAAGCTCCGTTAGCGAGCACGTGCTCACCATGTCTAGGCATGCAAACAAGCTCCAAGAGTTGGGGATAATGATTCCTAATGAGTTAGGGATTCACCGTGTCCTCCAATCACTACCACCGAGTTATAAGAACTTTGTGATGAACTACAATATGCACTGCATGAACAAGACGTTGCATGAACTATCGTCCATGCTGAAAACTGCTGAAGTGGAGATCAAGAAGGAGCACCAAGTGTTGATGGTCAATAAGACCACCAATTTCAAGAAACAGGGCAAGCCTAAGAAAAAGGGCAACTTCAAGAAGGACGGCAAGAAAGCTGCCGCACCTGCTAAGAAGCCCAAGGCGGGTCCTAAACCTGAAACTAAATGCTTCTACTGCAAGGGTGCTGGTCCTTTGGGCGTAAGCGCCCCAAGTACTGGCGGATCTGAAGAGCGGCAACATCAAGAAGAAAGGTATATTCGATATACATGTTATTGATGTGTATCTTACTAATGTCGTAGTAGTGTGCGGGTATTTGATCTTGGTTGGTTGCTCATATTTGTAACTTCGAAGCAGAGCTGCGGAATAAATGAAGACTGGCGAGACGAGGTGACGATCGCGTTGAAATGGCTCCAAGGTTGATGTGATCGCCGTCGGCACGCTCCCTCTACATCTACCTTCGGGATTAGTTTTAAATTTAAATAATTGTTATTTGGTGCCTGCGTTAAGCATGAACATTATATCTGGATCTTGTTTATTGTGAGACGGTTACTCTTTTAAGTCTGAGAATAAAGGTTGTTCGATTTATATGAGTAATATCTTTTATGGTAATGCACCTGAGATGAATGGTTTATTCTTATTGAATCTCGATAGTAGTGATACACATGTTCACAACATAGATGCTAAACGAATAAAATTGAATGATAATTCTACATACATGTGGCACTGTCGTCTTGGTCACATTGGAGTGAAGCGTATGAAGAAACTCCATTCTGATGGACTTCATGAATCACTTGATTTTGAATCACTTGAAAGATGAGAAGCATGTCTAATGGGAAAAATGACTAAGACTCCATTCTCTAGTATAATGGAGCGAGCTATAGACTTATTGGAAATAATACATACTGATGTGTGCGGTCCAATGAGTGTAGCATCGCGTGGTGGATATCGTTATGTTCTCACTTTCACGGATGACTTAAGTAAATATGGGTATGTCTACTTTATGAAACATAAGTCCGAAACTTTCGAGAATTTTAAGGAATTTCAAAGTGAAGTGGAAAATCATCGTAACAAGAAGATTAAGTTTCTGCGTTCTGACCACGGAGGTGAATATCTAAGTTATGAGTTTGGCATGCATTTAAAGAAATGTGGAATACTTTCGCAGTTGACACCGCCGAGAACACCACAGCGTAATGGTGTGTCCGAACATCGTAATCGAACTCTCTTAGATATGGTTCGGTCTATGATGTCTCTTACAGATTTACCTTCGGTCTATGATGTCTCTTACAGATTTACTGCTATCATTTTGGGGCTATGCATTAGAGACAGCCGCATTCACTTTAAATAGGCCACCATCTAAATTCGTTGAAACGACACCGTACGAATTGTGGTTTGGTAAGAAACCTAAGTTGTCGTTCCTTAAAGTTTGGGGTTGCGAAGCGTATGTAAAGAAGTTACAACTTGATAAGCTTGAACCCAAAGCGAATCGTCTTCATAGGATACCCTAAAGAAACAATTGGGTATACCTTCTATCATAGATCCGAAGGCAAAGTTTTCGTTGCCAAGAATGGATCCTTTCTTGAGAAGGAGTTTCTCTCGAAAGAAGTGACTGGAAGGAAAGTAGAACTCGACGAGGTTATTGAACCTTCTCTCGAAGTTGAGAGTAGCGCAGCACCGGAAGATGTTTTTGTGCCGCCTGCACCAATTGGAGAGGAAGCTAATGATGGTGATCATGAAACTTCGAACGAAGTTACTACTGAACCTCGCAGGTCAACGAGGGTTCGTACCACTCCTGATTGGTATGACTCTGCCTTGAACGTCATGTTGGTGGACAACACTGATGACCCTGCGACGTATGAAGAAGCTATGGTGAGCCCAGATTCCGACAAATGGCTAGAAGCCATGAAATCCGAGATGGGATCCATGTACGAAAACCAAGTGTGGACTTACCAGATGGCCGTAAGGCTGTCGAGAACAAATGGATTTTCAAAAGAAAAACAGATGCTGATGGTAATGTTACCGTCTATAAAGCTCGACTTGTCGCGAAAGGGTTCCGACAAATTCAAGGAGTTGACTACGATGAGACTTTCTCACCAGTAGCGAAGCTAAAGTCTGTAAGGATTTTGTTAGCAATTGCTGCATATTTTGATTATGAGATTTGGCAGATGGATGTCAAAACGGTGTTCCTTAATGGTGAAATTGAGGAAGAGTTGTATATGGTACAACCAAAGGGTTTTGTCGATCCTAGTGATGCTGACAAGGTATGCAAACTTCAGCGCTCCATTTATGGACTGAAGCAAGCATCTCGGAGTTGGAATTAATGCTTTGATAAAGTAATCAAAAACTTTGGATTTATACAAACTTATGGAGAAGCTTGTATTTACAAGAAAGTGAGTGGGAGCTCTGTAGCATTCCTAGTACTATATGTAGATGACATATTGTTGATTGGGAATGATATAGAACTTCTTAATAGCGTCAAAACCTATTTGAATAATAGTTTTTCAATGAAGGATCTTGGCGAAGCGGCATATATTCTAGGCATCAAGATTTATAGAGATAGATCAAGACGCCTAATAGCGCTTTCACAAAGTACACACTTAGACAAAGTTCTAAAGAAGTTTAGAATGGAAGAGAGCAAGAAGGGGTTCGTGCCCATGTTGTCAGGTAAGACCTTGAGTAAGACTCAAAGTCCGGCTACGGCAGAAGATAGAGAAAAGATGAATAGTATTCCCTATGCCTCGGCCATAGGTTCTATCATGTATGCCATGCTGTGTACAAGACCGGATATAGCACATGCTGTTAGTTTGACTAGCAGATATCAAAGTGATACTGGAATGGAACACTGGACAGCGGTCAAGAATATCCTAAAGTACCTGAATAGGACTAAGGATATGGTTCTTTCTTATGGTGGTGATGAACGATTGTTGTAAACGGTTACTGCGATGCTAGTTGGAACACCGATCCGGATGACTCAAGTCACAGTCTGGATACGTATTTATTTTGAATGGTGCTGCAGTGAGCTGGAGGAGTGCCAAGCAAAGCGTTGTGGCGAAATCTTCAACTGAATCGGAATACATAGCTGCTTTGGAGGCTGCACAAGAAGCCATATGGATGAAGGAGTTCATTACTGAACTTGGCGTGGTTCCCAGTGCGTTGGACCCGATGGCCATCTACTGTGACAACACAGGTGCCATAGCTAATGCACAGGAGCCAAGGTCACATAGCAAGCTAAAGCACATCAAGCTACGTTTCCATGTTATTCGTGAGTATGTCCGAGATGGTGACATAAAGATTTGCAAAGTACACACTGATCTGAATGTGGCAGATCCGTTGACTAAACCTCTCCCTAGAGAAAAGCATGACCAACACCAGAACGCCATGGGTGTTAGGTATATTACCATGTAATCTAGATTATTGACTCTAGTGCAAGTGGGAGACTGTTGGAGATATGCCCAAGAGGCAATAATAAAAGTGGTTATTATTATATCTTTGTGTTTATGATGAATGTTTACATCCCATGCTATAATTGTATTATAAGGAAACACTGATACATGTGTGTTTTTTAAACATAAAAGAGTCCCTAGTAAGCCTCTTGTGGAACTAGCTTGTTGATTAAATGATGATCATGGTTTCCTAATCATGGACATTGGATGTCATTAATAACAAGGTTATATCATTAGGAGAATGATGTGATGGACACACACCCATAGCAAGTGTAGCATAAGATCAAGTCATTAAGTTCGTATTGCTATAAGCTTTCAATTGCATAGTAACCTAATCCTTCGACCATGAGGTTATGTTAATCACCATCACCGGATGGGTACTTTGATGACATCAAACACCGCTTAAATCGGGGTGGTTATAAAGGTGTCATTGTGTATTCTGAAAGTATGTGTTGAAGCGCATGGACCAAGATTGGGATTTGTCCATCCATATGACGGATAGATATGCTCTGGGCCCTCTCAGTGGAATGTCATCTAGTTAGCTTGCAAGCATGTGACTAGGTCACAAGGGATGACATAACATGGAACGAGTAAAGAGTACTTATCAGTAACAAGGTAGAACTAGGTATGGAGATCTGCGATCAAACCTCGGATAAGTAGAATATCGCGTGACAAAGGGAATTGGTTTCGTATGTTAATGGTTCTATCGATCACGAAGTCATCGTTGAGTATGTGGGAGCCGTTATGGATCTCCAGATCCTGCTGATGGTTATTGATCGGAGAGGTGTCTTCATCATGTCTGCATATTCACGAATCGTAGGGTGACACACTTAAGGTTCGAAGTTGTTTTAAGTAGATATGGAATATGCGTTGGAGACCGAATGTTGTTCGGAGTCTCGGATTGGATCCGGGACATCACGAGGAGATCCGGAATTGTCCGGAGAATGAGATTCATATATTGGGGATCATTTTCTAGGTTAGGAAATGTTCCGGAGTATTTTTATGGGGATTCTAGAAGGTTTCGGAATGTTCCGGAAGGTTCTAGGAGATTTCTTGGAGTTTGCTTGAAAACCAAAAAAGGATCAAGGAGTCCTTGTGGGGCAAGACAAGGAGTCGTGGGGGAGGAGGACTCCTCCCCCCTCCCAATCCGCCGGCCAAGGAAGGGAGGGGAGTCCTACTTGGACTCCCCCTCCCATGGCGCCTCCCTCCTTTAAATAGAGGGGTGGTGGCGCCACCCCCTTGCCCCATACACATCAAACTCTAGCCGCCGCCTCTCTCCTCCTCCTTCCCTCTGCTCAGGCTTAGGCGAAGCCCTGCAGAATTCTCTACTCCACCACCACCACCACCACCTTTGTCGTGCTGGGATTCCGTGGAAGATCTACTACCTCCGTTGCTCATTTGGAGCAGGAGAGGAAGGTCTACCGACTGCACGCGTGTGACCGACTATGGAAGCTGCGAACGCTGGCGCCGGAAGGATCATCCACACGATCTTGAGATCGGCAAGTGATCGACTACATCAACCACGAGATCCAATCTCGTAACGCTTTCGGATCTACGAGGGTTAGTACAGATCTATCTCGTTGCACATGTCTAATAGATTAGATCTTGGCTTTTATCTAGATTAGGTCTGGGTTTTGTTCGTTCTTGCGGTAGAATTTTTTTGTTTCCCATGCTATGAACCCATCATTTGCATCTCACAAAGTTCAACAAAGTTATTTAGATGGGAAGCAGCATCTTCATTACCAATACCAGAAAATTGTTCTCTCATAACAAGGTTGAGCAAAGTAGGTTTTATCTCAAAGAAAGTATTTTCAGCCACAGGTGGAGCAATGGGAGTGCTCATAAAATCATTGTTGTTGGTGCTAGTGAAGTCACACAACTTAGTGTTTTCAAGAGTAGTCATTTTTTTGGGTTTTCAAATAAGAAAGCAAACAAGTAAAACTAATTTTTTTTGGATTTTTTTTGAAGAACAAAACAAGCAAACAAAGATAACTAAGCAAAACAAAAACAACAAAGTAAAGAGATTGGTTATGAGGGACTCCCCTTGTGAAGATGTCCTTGACTCCCCAGCAACGGCGCCAGAAAATCGCTTGATGGCTCAATACACGGCGCCCAAAAAAGTGCTTGGTGCGTGGTGTTGATGTAGAGCTTGTTGGGAACCCCAAGAGGAAGGTATGATGAGCACAGCAGCAAGTTTCCCTTGGTTATGAAACCAAGGTTTAATCGAACCAGTAGGAGCAAGGAAACACCTCAAAGGTGTTACTAGCTGAGCTTTGGCAGGGCGCACTACCGGTGCTAGTAGCAACGTGGAGACCTGCACAACACAACCACAGAACTTTGTCCCCAACTTGCGATGAGGTTGTCAATCTCACCGTGTTTTGCGGAAAACAAAGGATTAAACGTATCGAATAGAAAGAAGTAAAAGTTTGCAGAAAGTAAACACAAAGCAGTAAAAGATTGTAGATTGTATGTAAAGAAAAGGATCGGGATCCATAGTTCACTAGAGGTGGCTCTCCTTAGATAGATAACATGCTGGGTGAACAAATTACAGCGGGGTAATAGACAAACACCGAGAAAGCAATATGTGCATATACTAATCATCTTGACTCCTTTGAGACTTAATTGGGCATTACAACATAATACATAGACCACCATCCAACTTCATCTATGACTAATAATACACCTTCAGGTTATCATCTGAACCCCCTCTAGTATTAAGTTGCAAGCAACAGATTATTGCTTTACGAACTGCGTGTAAAGTAAACAATACAATTGTTCTATGAACAAAAGATCGTTGTTTTCTCCCTAGTAGCAACAACACATCTAGTACCTTAGAGATTTCTGTCACTTCCCAGATTACGGAGGCATGAACCCACTATCGAGCATAAATACTAACTCTTGGAGTTGCTAGCATCTACTTGGCCAAGATAGCTACTAACAACGGAAAGCATGCAAGATCTCAAATAACAAAGACATGATAGAATCAATAATCAATCTGAAATAGCATCTCAATATCCATCGGATCCCCGCAAACACATGTATGAATTACAAATAGATGATCTTGATCATGAGCAGACTCACAAGATCTAAACATGAAAGCACAAAGGAGGAGAAACCAGCCATCTAGCTACTACATGGATCCGTAGTCCAAGGATGAACTACTCACGCATCACACGGAGGCTTGCATGGTGATGAAGAAGGCCTCGGTGAATTCCCTCTCTGGCGGTGCGGGAGAGCTTGATCCCTCCCAATCTAGGGATGGAGATGGCCATGACTCTGAGACTCTTTCGTGGATTTTTTGATCGGGTACTTAGGGTTTTCGTCTCGAGGCCAATATATAGGCGGAAGGAGAGGCCGAGGGGGTGCTGGGGTCGGCTAGACCACCCCCTGGCGCGGGCCAGGCCTGGCTGCGTGGCCAGGTGGTGTGGCTGGCCCCTGGCCTCTCTCCATCTCGTATTCTGGCACTTGATCCCTTCCGAAAAATAGGCACTTTGGCTTTTGTCCCGTCCAATTTCGAGAATATTCATTTTTTGACTTTTCTGGAACCAAAAACAACAGAAAACAGGCAGCTGACACTGTGGCTCTTGTTAATAGGTTAGTCCAAGAAATTATATAAAAATTACTCCAAAGTTGGTACAAAACACAAGAAAGTGGATAAAACTAAGCATGGAACATCAAAAATTATAGATACATTTGCAATGTATCAGGAACTTATGCTTATAGGCGTATGCCTTTTGGTTTATGTAATGCTCCTGCTACTTTCCAAAGATGCATGTCTGCTATCTTTCATGGTTTTTGTGAGGAAATTGTAGAAGTGTTCATGGATGACTTTTCTGTCTATGGAACTTCTTTTGATAATTGTCTGCACAACCTTGATAAAGTTTTGCAGAGATGTGAAGAAACTAATCTTGTTCTTAATTAGGAGAAATGCCACTTCATGGTTAATGAAGGGATTGTTCTTGGACATAAAGTTTCTAAAAGAGGCATAGAAGTTGATAGAGCTAAGTTGAGGCAATTGAGAAGATGCCATGCCCAAGAGACATCAAAGGTATTCATAGTATCCTTGGTCATGCTGGTTTTTATAGAAGGTTCATTAAAGACTTTTCTAGGATATCAAAACCCCTTACTAATCTTCTTCAAAAAGATGTATCCTTCCTTTTTGATGATGATTGTAAGGAAGCTTTTGAAACTCTTAAGAAGGCTTTAACTACAGCCCCTATTGTTCAACCACCTGATTGGAGTTTACCCTTTGAAATAATGTGTGATGCTAGTGATTTTGCTGTAGGGGCTGTCCTTGGGCAACGTATTGATAAAAAGTTAAACGTTATCCATTATGCTAGTAACACTCTAGACGCTGCTCAAAGGAATTATGCCACTACTGAAAAGGAATTTCTAGCTGTTGTTTTTGCCAGTGATAAGTTTAGGCCTTATATTGTGGACTCAAAAGTAACCATTCATACTGATCATGCTGCTATTAAATATCTTATGACAAAGAAGCGCGCTAAGCCTAGGCTTATTAGATGGGTACTACTTTTACAAGAGTTTGATCTACACATAGTAGATAGGAAGGGTGCTGAAAATCCTATAGCTGATAATTTATCTCATTTGGAAAACATCTCTTTTGATCCTATGCCTGTTAATGATAGTTTCCCAAATGAACAGTTAGCCGCAGTAGGGGTGAGCTCTCGAGGAAGCCCTTGGTATGCTGATTATGCTAACTTTATTGTCTCCAAGTATTTTCCTCCAACTTTTACAGCTCAGCAAAGAAGAAAGTTCTTTTATGATTTGAGGCATTATTTTTGGGATGACCCACACTTATACAAAGAAGGAGTTGATGGTATTATGCGAAGATGTGTTCCAGAATATGAGCAAAAAGAGATATTGCGTAAATGTCATGGTAGCGCCTATGGAGGACATCATGCAGGAGATAGAACTGCACAAAAGGTACTACAATCAGGTTTCTACTGGCCTACCCTTTTTAAGGATGCAAGAAAATTTGTTTTATCTTGTGATGAATGTCGTGTTGGTAATATTTCTAGACTCTATGAAATGCCTATGAACTACTCTATAGTTATTGAACCTTTTGATTGTTGGGGATTCGACTTTATGGGTCCTTTCCCTCCTTCGAAGGGTTACACTCATATTCTTGTTGCCGTTGATTATGTTACTAAGTGGGTAGAAGCCATTCCTATGAAAAGTGCTGATGGGGAAACCTCTCTAAAAATGCTTAAGGACGTTATCTTTCCTAGGTTTGGAGTACCTAGGTATCTCATGACTGATGGGGGTTCTCATTTCATTCATGGTGGTTTTAGGAAGACCCTCGCTAAATATGATGTTAATCATAGAATTGCTTCAGCTTATCACCCCCAAACTATCGGGCAAGTAGAGTTATCAAATAGAGAAATTAAATCTATCTTGCAAAAGACTGTTAATAGGTCTAGAAAAAACTAGGCTAAGAAGTTGAATGATGCTTTATGGGTTTATAGAACTGCTTATAAAAATCCTATGGGAATGTCTCCTTATAAAATGGTTTATGGGAAAGCTTGCCACTTACCCTTAGAATTAGAACACAAGGCTTCTTTGGGCGTTGAAAGAACTAAATAGAGATTGTAAGCTCATTTGGTGAGAAAAGATTATTTGACTTAAGTTCTTTAGATGAATGGAGGAGTGAAGCCTATGAGAATGCTAGGCTCTTTAAGGAAAAAGTTAAAAGATGGCATGACAAGCGAATACTTAAGAGAGAATTTCATGTTGGTGAGAAAGTTCTATTGTATAGGTCTCGTCTCAGATTTTTTGCAGGTAAGCTACTATCAAAATGGGAAGGACCTTTCATCATTGAAGAAGTATACCGTTCAGGAGCAATAAAAATTTCTTCTCTAAAAGATAATACTACACAAGTAGTGAATGGACAGCGACTCAAACACTATATTGCTGGAGATTCTTACAATGAAGATGTTGATGCCTTTCAAGTTATAACTCCAGAGAAATTCATTGAGGATCAAATTCAGAGACATGTAGAGTCCGTTTCCAACTAGGTAATAGTTCTGGTAAGAAAAGTTCTGCGAAAATACAATCCAACTATATTTTTGCAGTTTTCAGTCAATAAGGAAAGATACAAAGCGAAAAAGGGACAGAAACGGAGCCAGGGTGGCCCACACCACCCCATGGAGCGGGCCCACCCCTGGCCGCGCCACCAGGTGGTGAGGCCACCCAGGACTTCGCCTCTGACTCGTTTTCTCCCAGTACCTTCCTTTTGATATGAAACTTAGTAATATATAACCCCCCGGACCCCCCGAGGTTCGTATATCGTGTTTTCGTCGTGTTTTTGTTTCGATCTGTTTTTGCCAGGTAGAATCCCAGATTTGGAGCCACAGTGTCTTCCTCTGGATCATCCAAGGGAGATTCCTTAGAAGATATTATCAACCCATACATGAGAGAATTGAAGATTTATCCCAAGGAGGTGTTGCTCGAAGGTGGGGAGGTCCGGATTAAAGAGGTTCAATGCCCTAAAGGTAAATGAAGTCTGGAGGACAGGATGGAAGCACTGGAGCAAGAAGTCTTTAGGTACAGGAAGATGGCATAGCGCGAAGTGGATATCATCCATAAGATTTGCTCCGAACTCATCACTGGGCACCAAAAGGAGACTGCTGAACTCAAAGACGAAGTCCTCTCACTCTGCCAAACAACTAACAAACTGCAAGCACAGTTCTATGACGTTCAAAATCAAAACTGTGAGTATGAGGGTAGATTTAAACGCATAAGTGCCGCTGCAAGTTTCAGGATGTTGGAAACCACGATGTCCTTTGTTGATGGGAAGCCTTTACCCTGGAAGACGGACGAAGACGAGAAGATACCACCACCTAAGGAGTAATTCGTCATCAGGTTTGGCATCCCCTTGGTTTGTTCCAAGCTTGGGGGAGTGTCGCGGTATCATATCACTATCTTCTATCTTTTTACCTTATTAGTAGAGTCATATCATGAATAGAGGAGTTATTATGTAGTATGGTTTGCATTATGGAAGTGTCCCCTCTCTCCTTAGATATGTATCCCTTGGTGTGAGTTTCCGTTATGGAATATTAATGAGAAGTTCTATCATTCACTCTTTTGCTTAGCTTATGTTAGTTTTCAATTCGTGGTTATATGATTGATCTTGTTGTTAGTATTGGTAGCACTTTGGGATCATTGAGTTAATTTAGTTGGTTTTGGCAAACCTGGCTCGGTTAGTAGCAACACCTTTTTGAGAGTTGAAAAGAAAAAGATAGAAGTACTCTAAAGAAAAATAATTTCATCATCTTTCTTTCTTGATTTGCTCATAAGTTTAGTATTCTCTAGTTAAGATCTTTTGTGCTTCCAAGGAAGATTGCATGTCTGTCCTTATCATTTGTATGTTTGGTTGTTTCCTTCAACTCTTGTACTTGTTACCCAGCCTTGCTAGCCAAAAAACCTGTACTGAGAGGGAATTCTTCTCGTGCATCCACCTCCTTTAAACCAAAACCTTTGCCATTTGTGTCCACCATACCTACCTAGTAGCATTATTGCTATTCCAAGTAAATTCTTGTTTTATCTACCTCCCAAATTAAACTTGTTATGTGAAAATTAGTGATTAAAGCTCTCACGAACTTGATGACACACTTTACGTTCTTGCATTTAATAAACTTGAACCATTGGGTCCTTCTTTGTTGCGTATATGCTTGCGCTTTATGAGTTGAAGTTAGCCGAACCATGTATCATGGGGACCGCTTTCAACACTTCATTGGTACTTGTACCTAGTTGATATCATGTTCTTTTGCTTATGGATCCGGATTGTGAAATAAAAGTGGAACTTGTAAGATCATGGAGTTTATATGTGTGTTAGAAAGCACTTTGGGCGCTAGCCTAAGCCATGCCTAATCATGGTGGAAACTTGCAGCATAACTATAGTGAGCATTCTATGAAGCATCCTCATTAAAACCTATGCAAATAGAAAATAAAAGATCATTTGAGATGCTCCTTTACTTGCCTTGTCATTTTGATTATGGGATAGCTCACATGTCATGTGCAAGGGTACCCATTGGCGGTTCTCAGTGATACATGTATTTACAATGACAAGAGCTTGCTCGTGACTGAAGTTGAGTAGCATGAGGATCGGTACTCATAAGTAAGGGGCATGAGATTTCAACTTATAACTTGTCAAGCATATCCTCTTAGTTGTGTCACTTTAACCTTAATCACAAGATGCCTATGATAGGGGCAATGAGAGCTAAAAGCTAGTAAGTATCATAATTTTTGGGAGCTTTTGTGAGACTTGCAATCCCTGCTTCCCTCTTTGAAGGTCCTTTCTTTTACTTTGTAGTTGAGTCAGTAAACCTATTCCCTTCTATCTTAGCAAGTATTTTGAGTTGGTGTGTTTCATTCATTCATATGATGATTTATTCAATCATGTGTCTTATGTTCCTTGTTTTGCACATTGCTCTTATCTTGAAGTTTACTACTTTGAAAGCTATCATTGAAAAACCAGTTATTTGTGAACTCCAGCAAATTATCAACTATTCTTCGACCAAGAGCTAAGTTTGCCATTACCAATTATGATTCACTTTATGTATCTTTATTGCGTTTCCTTTACTCATTGCAAGTTGAGTTATATAATTGTGAGTTGTTTTCTATTATGATCTATGTATTTGATGAATATGATGCTTCTTGTCCGTATTATTTTATCGACTCTTCACTCCATAAACCTGAGGTCATGTTTATTGAGCTCAGTTTCGCTTGGGGACAAGCGAAGTCTAAGCTTGGGGGAGTTGATACGTCCATTTTGCATCACTATTCTATGTCTTAATTCACTATTATTCATTGATATATTTCATATAGAGAGGTGATACTTATGTTATTTCATTTATTTTTGCATGGTTGATGACTTTTGGAGCATGGACCCGATCGGATTCTGATGGAAAAGGTGATGTTTGGAGGCAAAATTCGCGAAGATCAGAAAATTCGGGAAAATATACAGAAAATCCTATTTTTCCAGAAGACTAAGGATGCCAGAAGATGGAGTGGCGGTGGGCCACAGGGGGCCCACACCACCCCATGGCGCGGGCAGGCCTAGGCCGCGCCTGGAGGTGGTGGGGCCACCTCAGCCCACTCACCTCCTCTAGCGTATCAACCTCCGAAACCCAAGACTCGGGAGCAACCACAGAAGATTCCGCCGCCTCTGCAGGCGGAAAACACCGAGAAAGATCTCTCCGGCAGACAGATTTCTGCCGGGGGAATTCCTTCCCGGAGAGGGGAGATCGTCGCCATCAACACCACCATCAAGCTGGACTTCATCGGGATCATCATCATCATCACCATCTCCATATTGTTGTAAAAATTGTGTTGAATCTTACTATAGTTCATAGGGGAAACTTTCCTGGTGTTGATTACTCTTTGTAGTTGATGCTATTGAGTGAACCGTTGAATTATTGTTTATGTTCAGATTGTTATACATCATTATTCCATATCTGATCATGATCCATATGATGTCTTGTGAGTAGTTCGTTTTGTTCTTGAGGACATGGGAGAAGTCTTGTTGTTAGTAGTGGAGTTGTGTTGAGAAAGATTCAATAGATTGTTATTTAAGTTGTGGTGTACTTCTTCTAGTGGTGCCATGTGAACATCGACTACATGACACTTCACCTATATGGGCCTAGGGGAATGCATTGTGTATTTGGCTACTAATCGTAGGGGTTGCGGATGTGAAACCTGAACCCCCGTTAGGAAACCATTGCACAAGGGACGTAAGGGTCTTAGAGTTTAAAGTTGTGGTTAGGTTTTTACCTTAATTACTTTCTTGTACTTACGGATGTTTGCAAGGGGTATAATCACAAGTATGTATTAGTCTTGGATGGGGTGGTACATTAGCACAGGTTCACCCACACAACACTTAGCAAGCTAAAGAAGATTAATCAACTATATGAAGCGAAAGCACTTGACAGTCTTGCCATGTGTCCTCGAGAACGTTTGGTCATCTATAGAAATACAACTGGCTTGTCCTTTGCTGCATAAAGGATTGGGCCACTTGCTGCATTTATTCCTACTGTCTTTTATTTACTCGTACTTTGTTTACTTGCTTTATCGAAAACCCCTAAAAATCCATTTGCTAAGTATTTGCAGAGAATTCCTGATCCATACCACTAGCCAGCACCTTCTGCTCCTCGTTGGGTTCGACACTCTTACTTATCGAAAATAGTGCGATACACCCCCTATACTTGTGGGTCATCAAGTATCTTAGTAGGCCAGCCACACGCCGCCGCCAATGCTGCGGTTACCGCTACCGGGCGTGGCGGCTGGTTCAAGTCTTCACACCTAGGCAGGTGGGCCACCAACGGAAAGTGCGCCATGATACGTAGAAAATGATGTGGCACGTGTAGAAAACGACTGTGCCACCTATGTTTTGCTTGGGAGTGCCTCTGCGCCTCGGGCTGCTCTCAGTGGCCACCGAGCATGGTGAAAACGCCGCGGATGCCGATGACATAATGGCTAGTGGCGAAACCCTATCACCTTGGATCCGCCTTGGCCTTTTTGTTGCAGCGATACCCAATGTGTTATTGGGAGAATCATGGTGGGTGTGCTTGAAGAAGATCGAACATGCTTTGGAGGTTCTATCTTGCATGCTCAGATTTAGTCGGGAGTCTTTGAAGATTTCAGGGGTGTACTTGCATTGTATCGGGAGAAGTATGTCTGTCGGACGATCGGCATTTGTGGCGACGCTAACAGACTTCGTTCTTGGCAGTATTAGTTTCTATGGTGAAAACCCTCAGTCCGACTTTTGGTGGTTCTGATTGGCAGTGACAGCTAAATTGTCGGTTCCTTGTTGAAGGAATTGTTTGAAGTTGGACCTTGTGTAGGGTAAAAACCCAGAATCTAACCATGCTAGTTACACAGGACGATGTCGGTGTTTGTGTATGTTACCTAGGCATCATTGTGGAGAACATTTTTGGAGACTAGATGTCTTCATCCTGGTTCTTACTTCTACGACTCCGTGGTTGCCTCGACATAGCCTTTGTTTTTCTTCTTCTTCTTCTTTTTTGAACGGAAAGAGGCCCGAAGTCCCCAGAAGCTCCATTAAACGGTGGGCACACTTACAAAGAGGACCTTTAAAAATAAAGATGAAACAAATTGGTCCTCGCATTTTACAAGAAGGACCCTAGGGAGGGGAGGTAAACATCAATCAGGTCCTTCATCTCCACTGCTTGAACACCGAGATCTCGAACACCTGTTGCTGGCTGCGACGCCGGGGACTACACCACTTGGTTCGTCGTCAGGATAGATCGCCGTGACGAGACCAGAGATCCTCCGCTTTGGCTCTATGGCCTGGAGGAAGAAGATCCTCAGAGCAAGAACTCCCGAGGTGCGGCGAGGCCCCCTTGGCCAAGGATAGCGTCGGTGATCCTCACTTTCGCTTGGAATCAGCCGCAACATGAGCTTCGCGAGTTCCCTCTGGCCTCGCAAATCCGCTTGAAGGACCACCACCCAACTCCTTCTCCCCTCGCCGACTCGGCCGTCCAGAGAAGGGAAGAGGGAAGATCCAGCCAGCAGTCTGCATCGCCAACGATAAGCTTCTAGGCTGGATCCGGGCGCCAGGAGCCACACCACCATCTCTCCTCGCCACCATGGCCGGCCAGAGAAGGTAGCACCACTCCATCCGCCCTCACCAGTGTAGATCTCTCCCCGTTGCTCCCCCCCCCCCCCCCCCCCGCCTCCACGGCCGACCAATGGGGAAGACTCCGCGCAGAAGAACTGCACCTGCAGGAAGACAGCAATGACACTTTTATTGAAAGGTGAGGCGGCTCCCTTTACCACCTCCGGCTCCGGCCATGGGAGCACGAACAGGGCAAGGAGGAACCCTAGACTCCAGATCCCGCCGACCCGATCTAGAGATCCAACACCTACGGGCAGAACGCCCACTACAGTCAAACAACCACTAAATCTACACCTTACTACTCCAGCATCCCTCCTCCGCCTCCCGCCGGCTACTCCGGTGAGAAAAGCTCGGGAGGGACCCGGTCTCCGGTGGACGACTCTCAAAGCAAGAGGGGGATGCGGAGGGGAGAAGTCTCACTATGGAATGAGTGACTATGGCTTTTATAGCATTATGTTGTTGCAGAGACTTAGTGCAGTTGATATCATCTTGATAATTGCATTTGCATGGCGCACTACGAATCAAAGTAGTACCAAAGCAGCCACGTACGTACAACCGCTTATATGAGATGAAATGCAACATCAAGACCTTGCAGAATTGGTAAGACATGATTAATACACAATGGCAATTTACATGCATGGCCTGTCACATTGGCGGTCTTAACTGAGAGCAAGCTAGCAGTTGTAACTGACACTACAGTACAAGGCATGCATTCTAGCGGTGGTAGTAATTACCATCAATAGTGGAAGTAATTCATACACCATAATTATCTATTCGAAGAACCAATCGGTGCAAAAAGCTGTCCAAAGCAAAGGTATATACCACAGTGGATTAGAGAAAGATGCTAAAATATAATACTCGCAGTAAACCCCTGGAAGCCAGCAGGCCCCATGTGGCCATCATCAGCCTTTTGTTGCCGCCAGCCAACTTGGGCCCGAGCGGAAGGAAGAAGAGAAGAGAGACGCGGGAGATGAGATCTGGTCCTCCCTCTCTTTTCAGCAGCGCTTTCCCTTCTCGTCCAAGCCAAATGGCACTCCCTGTAGTTTCGCCATAATTGGAGGGTACTTTATCTTCCTCCGACCAGAGGCAGAGACCCCCCTGTCATTTTCCTCGCAAAGACAAAACGGAAATCAACATTGGGTAGCTGAAACCCAGACTTCTAAACCGACCGATCGCGCTGTTGACTAATTTTCTGCAGGCTAATTTTACTGCTGAAATACAGTTCTACGGAGTCTCGTATTTTTGTCCGTCCAACTCGACAGGTAAGCATCGAGGAGCTAACACGTCAAATCGCTGTCAAGTACTACTACTACTACCACTAGTGTACGCATCAGCGCCAGCGTTTAGCGGGTCAGTAGGCTAGCTACATTATTCCTACGCTTGCGTCTACGCCAACCCAATCAATTCGAATCTACAATTCCGTTGCGAGGAAACGTCCCATCTACTATGATCTACTAGTTGTAGCCCACATAAAAACGAAAGGAAAAAAGTGAGAGCTGCTCCATCCATCCATGGTCCATGCCGATGGCACAGATTAAACCGGCCGGATAGCTATACCCCACGCAGGGAAAGCAAAATCTATAAACAAAAAAACAGGGCATAGGCCCCTGCACGGGTGCAATGTTACTTCGAGCCTTAAAAAGCACGAGGAGGTGGCTCAATTATAGCTAAATTTTTTTAAATAATACATTTTTTTATTGAATTTCACAAATAATACACAAAACGGGCAAATTGCAAATATGTTGGTCGCTCGGCCGATCGACAGACGACAGACAGGGCTCGTCCTTTGAACGGACGACGGACACGGTTCGTCCGTTGAACAGACGACAGTTTGGTCGACTTTTACCGAACAGCCGACAGCCTTGCCTTCTTTTCCGAAAAACGACCGCTGCCTTCTTTCTTTCAGCAGACGGCAGGCATCGCCGCATCGGCGACAGTGTTTCGTCCGTTCAGCAGGCGAACGGGCCGACGGCACCCAACAGCATATAAGTCGCCGACCCGTCGTCGCCTCCACTCCTCCTCTCTCGGTTCCTCCTCTTTCTCACTATCTCGCTCTCGTTTTACTTGATTCTTGCACCGATTTTTAGCCCAGAGTTCTATCCAAACTCGCTGCTCTAACATATTAGCAAGCTAGTACAGTCCCGATCTACTAATGGGATAGCCTGGTGTAGTGATTTGAGTCGTTTTGGTGGAGGGATCTGGTGGTGTTCTTGTTGAGCAATGGCCATGGTGGAGGCTGGTGCTGGGACTTGAGGAAGGTGCATGGTGGAGGTGCTGATCCGTTGACCTGAGGCGGCTGCACGGCAGAGACCATATGCTTCAAGGGTAAACCCTAAGTTCTTGCTAATTGCAGTCATGTGTGTATGTTTATAGGTAGCCTTTGATGGGGTCTGTTAGATGCAAGATATTTGTAGAGTATTATGTGTCAATGTACCTGTTTTTGACTATTTTCGGTATTTTTTAGGTCAAAAATCATGTCAAATAATGTAGTGTTTAGGTTCTTGTATGGTCCTGGTTCCGTCAGAATAAACCAACACGGAGTTGATTTGAGCGAGTTTAGTTTTATGGATGAAGTGCTTCAGAATCCTGAAACAAGCCGTTACTCAGTTGAAGGATTGGTTATGTGTTCGTTTAGGGCTCCTCCTATCCATACTGTCGGTGTGCATGCTTTATGGACTAAGTCAAGGCAAACCCCTAATTTTTATTTAAGGCCAATAGAAGCGCAACAGAAATGGGTCAAATTTGTGCAAGATTGCCAGAAAAGAGAAGTTAACCCTAGTCTCTTAGTGTTAACTGTGGCGAAAGAGGCTGGGGATGATCATGGCCAGAGTAGTCAGACCGGTCATGCTGGAGATAGTTATGATCATGGCCAGAGTAGTCAGGGCCAAGAGGGTGGCGGCGGTTATGAATCAGGTCACAGTAGCTATGCACACACCGGGGGTGAAGGATTAGGGGAAGACATATTCAGTGGCGAAGCTGATGAGGACGAGATATATGATGGTTTGTTGCAACATCAAATGGAAGCCGAAGACTCAGAAGGCAACGATGATTCTGATGATTCCCAGTCCGATCAAGAAGAGATCGGCCAACCTATTCCGGCATCATGGAATAATGACAACACAGCAGCAATGACTGTGAACGATGGGCATGATTCGGCGTGGCATTATCACGCGAACAACATCTCTCTGGGTGCATTATATCCTAGCAAGAGACATCTGCAGGAAGCAATTGTTGAGTGTTCAATGTCCATGCAACGGGTCATGAAAACGAAGGTGTCATCACAATAATATTTGACATTGGTTTGCGAGGAAGCTGGATGTCCTGCAAGGGGGCATGCCCATGTCCCTAGGTATGACACAAACTGGAAGGTCACCGATGTTGTGATGCACACATGCACACTTGAAAGTGTCCTTCAGGACCATCGTAACCTCACGTCAACCCTCGGCTAGACTGTTGTACAGAGATAGTGGAGGCAAGCCATGGGGTGAAAGCTATCATTAACAAAGTTTCTGTCAGATTCCGCTACAATATTTCATACGGGAAGGCTTGGAGGACTAAGCAAAGGGCACTGGAGGCAAGGTTTGGTTCGTTTTGAGACGGGTATGACTGTGTTGTTAGGATGCTCCAGACACTGCAGGCTAGGAATCCAGGCACCTACGTGGACATCCAACACTTTACATTGCCACATGAACCTAATTTGAGGGTACTTCATCGAGTGTTCTTCTCATTTGCTATATGCATTGAAGCTTTCACTCACTTTGTCGATCATCCATCTGTGGATGGTACATTTCTCACTGGCAAGTATAGGGGTCAGATATTGACTGCCATAGGCCAAGATGGAAACAATCAAGTGGTTCCACTTGCTTTTGCTTTCGTGGAGAGCGAGAACACCGAGAGTTGGGTATGGTTTTTCAGGCAGCTGAAGATAGCAATTGTGAGAGATACACCGAATGTATGCGTGCTTCATGATAGGCATCCAGGTATACTAAGCGCGATAAAGAAGCTCACACAGCCCACTCCTGATGAAGTAACTCCATGGCTGGACATGCAGAGTCGTTGGTGCATGCGGCATCTAGGGGCCAATTTTTTCTCACAGTTCAGGAACAAAGCTCTTATGAACCTATTCAAGAAGCTTTGTCTTAAATTTGTAATATGTGTGGAACTATGTCTTAAATTTGTAATATGTGTGGAACTATGTCTTAAATTTGTAATATGTGTGGAACTATGTCTTAAATTTGTAATATGTGTGGAACTATGTCTTAAATTTGCAAAATGTGTGGAACTAATGTGCAGATGGCGGGATCTTTGCTGAATGCTGACATAGATAGAAAGCACCGATCGACGGTACTGGATGCTAACCCGGGGTCCTTGAAGCACCTAGTGACTCGCACTCCCATTTCGAACTGGTGCATACATCCTGATTGGCTTCAGAGGCATGTGACATTTATTTCTCTTGCTGTTGGGATATTTATGGGCCAATGTGACTAAACTGTTCTGCTTTCTTCTTATGTAGATTGAAGTGGGCTGGGCTCTTACCATTCGTTCGTTTGGTTGAGGCCACTCGTATGGAGGAGATAGAAGGGCGACAACTTGGGTTCCAGACTAGTCGCCACATGCATTTCGTCTTTGCTCACGTGCTTGGTGGATCGATGGAGGCCCGAGACTCACACTTTCCATTTTCGATGGGGAGAGATGGCTCCTACCCTTCAGGACGTCTCGTACTTGCTGGGACTTCCGTTGGCTGGCGTGCCCATAGGCCCAGTGGATCCACCGGCAAATTGGGCCCAAGACATGGCCCAACGATTCTTTGGCATCCGTGATGGAGCTCTGGCCTTTGGCCATGACAATCATGGGCCAAAATTTGGATGGTTGGAGCAGTATCAGGTGTTTTTCATTTATTTGTTCTATTTTGTTAGAGAAGTATCATGTACTGAAAATTGTTCTATTTACCAATGCAGATACAGAGGTTTGGGTTCCCGGCCACTCCGATGACTGCCCCACAGATTACACGCAGCCTGGAGGCATACCTTATGTGGCTGCTCGGGAAGGTGATGTTCACTGAGAACCACGTGTCGACCATTAGTGCGCGATACATCCATTTTGCTAGAGGGATCGCGGAGGCGACGTGCCAGGAAGAATGCACACAGTGGAGTTGGGGTTCAGCTGTCTTAGCAGCTACGTACCGAGGTATGTGCAATGCTTGCCAGTTAACCAAGGACAGTTCTGCCTTGCTAGGATGCCCATTGTTGCTGCAACTGTGGTCGTGGGAGAGGTTCCCTATCGGCCGTCCAGATGTAAGTGTCAACCAAATAGTCGGCAACCAGGAACATGAAACAATTGTCTACCACTCTGACCTGCTGTTCGACGAAGAGCAAATTGATTTGCCTACATTTGGCACTCACTGGACCCGTCGCAAGGTCAGTGTAATGTCTTAATAAATTGCACTTCTGGTACTACAATATGAAAGTTACTAACAACTATTTTGTCATGCAGTGTCGTTTCGCGGGAGAGCAAGTCGTTAGATGCTATCCATCGTTCAGCGAGCAGTTCGACACACTGAAAGAGGATGTCGTGATTTGGGAGCCGTACACCCTGCAGACACGACACGCACGATATCCCGGCGGGTTATCTATTATATGCACTAGAGATCGAAATCGGTGACTACATCGAAGATCATCTTTGATTGCCAAGTTTAGGAGATGACTCAACATATCCTCATGCGACAGTTTGGTCTTTGCCAGATGGTAGATCCCCGCGTCCGGATGTTCACCTTCCAGATGTCGTGCACGCGTAAGTAAATATATGTACATAAGGAATGCGTCTTATACTTCATCTATATTCTTTAATGATGGTCTAACAAATTCTAACGAGTACTCTCGAAAAGTAGCAAGACCGCCACTCAATGGCTCCAACGGGTGGGGATTTACGTCAACGAGTGGCGTAATGCACCAACACAAGTGTACGCTGGCCCGTTTGATATGGAGCTATTCCACGGATACCTACAGAGGTACATGTCGATGACACGGCTACGTCCCATTCCACACGCACATGACGATGAGATATACCCTAGCCAGTCAACACTGGAGTCCATACAGTCAGTGGTAAGTACTTTATTTAGAGCATAATCAACATGAGTGCCTATGTAGTGTATACCTAACTATGAGACAAATGCAGGCCGATATGACGTGGGAGCTACAGACTGAGGTGGCTCAGTACGAACGATCGCTTTCGAACGTTCCTCTTGTGCCCCGTCAGCAAGCTCAGTCCTTTGCCCGGCGGGTCGAGGAGAAGCTGCGGCGTATCTACGCGGCCATCACGTACACCAGCGTCTCAGACGTCGTTCAACACCGAGAAGCACAACGCCCACCGCGTCACTCGGTGGAGGAGCGCGCCCCACGTCGATCCACGCAGCAGCGCCCACCGCGTCACTCGGTGGAGGAGCGCGCCCCACGTCGATCCATGGAGCAGCCACCTTCTCCAGACCATGCTGGAGGCTCGGGATGGCACGAGGAGCATATTTCTCCACCACTCCGCCACGGGCCTCGTCCACGACTCTCACAGCAGGCGCCACCGAGAGCACCACCTCCAGACCAGGCTGGAGGCTCGGGGTGGCAGCAATCATAGTTTACTTCTGACCCGTGGCAGCAATCGCAGTTTAATATCGACCAGTTGCAGCAGAACCAGATTACTTTCGAACAATGGCAGCATCAGCAGCCGATCCCCTACATGGACTTCGCTTATCGACCACAATCTCATCCTCATGGTAAGCGTGCCCCTTCCTACTATTGTTAGATGCAGTAAGACATTGTTCGGTACTTAATTTCTTATACACTAGCAGGAGACTCCGTTATATGGGACAGTACCGACGACCGTGATCAGCAGACACAGCACGAGCAGGTAGACTGGGTTGGCCAGTATCAGCCAGGTACTCCACCACATATCCCCACACAGAATACACAGGATCAAGGTGAAGGGTCAACTGCACCTCGCCGTGATGTGATGCCACCCCACAGATATGGATGGAGTACACCGAGGCCTCCGCCACCTCGTCGTCGACATCAGTGATATCTACTTATGTATCAGTCTTTTACCTATCTATGTATGAGACATCATTCTATTATTTCATGATTTTATTCGACAAACTACTCAACATAACTTGCAACATAGTTCAACATAACTTGCGGTACATAAATAAGAGTCCTATCTATCCCTAGCATGATGCCTTTCCCTTTCCCTTCGATGATGCCTCGCCCTTTCCCTTGGACGATCCCTCGCACTTGCTCTTCTTGGCCTGCAATTTCTTCTTCTCCTGCCTCTTGTCCCACTCAGCTCTTGCCTTGCTTCCAACGGGTGGCGGCATGAAGATATCATCCTCATCTTCGCTCTCTTCTATTCAGGCCCTACGTGCCACAACCTGCTCCGTCATGTCAGCTTGACTCTTCTTGGCCTGCTCATTCTTCTTCTCCTGTCTCTTGTC
This sequence comes from Avena insularis, assembly GCA_023614405.1. Classification (NCBI taxonomy): domain Eukaryota; kingdom Viridiplantae; phylum Streptophyta; class Magnoliopsida; order Poales; family Poaceae; genus Avena; species Avena insularis. The sequence goes on from CM042692.1 coordinate 23,375,824, forward strand.
CCACTCGGCTCTTGCCTTGCTTCCAACCGGTGGCGGCATGAAGATATCTTCCTCATCTTCGCTATCTTCTATCCAGGACCATGGTGTATTAGCCACCTCCATCATGCGAGCTTCACTCTTGAAGGTGAGCTTGTCCCACCTTGCCTTGATCCTGAGAAGCTCGCCAGCACTGATTTGGGGTCTTCAGTTTCCACCCTCTTCGATGAAGTGACTTACCAAGTATAACGAGAGCATCATGGTTCGATACCAACGTATCCCAGTCGGCTGGTTTATCGCCTATCTCAACAGTTCTGGCTATGAAGAAAAGCCCAATGGACATATCTACAGGCCAGGGAGACGCGTCGGTCATAGTGGAGAGGAGTGGAGGAAAATGCGAGAGCAAAAGGAGAGAGGGAAATGAGAGAGTAAGAGGAGGAAGAGATGAACTGGGTTAAAGGATACATCCCGTTGCCCGGATTTATAGAGGCATCGAACCGAATAGGCGGGAAAAAAGGGCGGGAAGTCGTGGCGGGAAAAAGAAGGCGGGAAGTAGTGGCGGGAACAAAGGGCGGGGATTACTGGCGGGAAAAATTTGCGGGGAGTAACGGCGGGAAAAATTGACGGGGAGTACCGGCGGGAAAAATCGACGGGAAGGATTGCCGAGGAGCGGACGATTATTTAGCGAAGATTACTTAGCGGCGGGAGCACTGGGGCGTCGGGGACGACAGAATGTGTCGTCTCTTCAACCGACGATCGACCTGTTCGTCTGGCGAGCAGCCGAAGCACACGGGAATCGTCTCCTCAACGGACGACCCCAACTGTCGTCTGATCAAGCGACGAAGGAGCTCTGTCGTCCGTTGAACGGACGACGGATCGACAGAACTGAAATTTGCCAAATTTACGTATTATTTGTGAAAATTAATAAAAAAAATGTATTATTTAAAAAAAATTAGCTCAATTATACCACGAAATCAATGGCTCATTTAACCGGCCATTCCTGCAAACCCAACTGCTACCTCCTCCCAAGCTGTCGATAGCTCCTCCCAAATTACGTACCACTCCTCCTCCTCCCTTGGAGGTGGGAGTACAATGCGCATGCATGGCGTGCGTGCCTCCTTCTCCCGAAATGTTTATTCCCTCTGAGCTCACGCCATCATTGCTTCCCCTTACATGCATGCCTTGCTTGCTCCCCCCGGCCATGGTTTCCTCTTTCTCTCGCTACAAATCGTTGGGTTCACCACAAACGTGTTCTGCCCGGGCACCGTTTCCAAGCACGCTGGCAATGTTCGTGCCTAGCTAGTACTTGCAAGGTATGACCTAGTAAGCATTAAATATCTTTAATTATAGTTTGAATTTATAAGTATTTAAATATCACACCTGGAAAATTACACATGTGAATACTTAGGTTTTCAAATATGCTTTCAAAAATTATATTTTTTTTACTTTTTATGCAAATTATGATATGTAGGAGTTAAGTTTCAAATATATGTATTTTTGAAGATTCTGCCAATATCTACAAAGTAGGTATCCTTATTTTTTGAATCTACAACGAATGTTTATTACTAGTATATAATGTCCATCTAAATTATCAAAAAACCCATTTGATTTTTTTTGCGCGGAATCGTCGTTTTATTTGGAACACACGGATTTCGGACATATTCTAAATGTATATGTCTCAAACTCCAACTGGATGTTATACTAGAATGCATCTAGGTTTTATTATCTATCAATCAACACCGTGTTTTTCTGGATTGCCCATATTCATAACAATATTTCATAACAAAAGAAGTCATAGCTACGATTTGATATCTTTGGTTAAACATCCAATTATTCTTGCTCCATGTATAAAGTAAGGAGTTCTTAAAATTGCACTATTCCGGTTTTGCACCTAGCTTTAACCTAAAGAATATACCTAATGGGAAATGAGATGCTAAAAAGTGTCTTTGGCTCTTGAGCTCAAGTGATCTCTTCATTTTAAATAAAAATAAAAATTCATATTTGTAAGTTCAAGGAAAATGTTAAAAAAAACTAAAATGATGTACTCCCTCTATTAGGGATTATAAGACCTATGGCCCACTTTGATAGGATTAAGAAAAACCACTTTGATAGGATTATAAGACCTATGGGCCACTTTGATAGATTAAGAAAAACCACATTGATAGGATTATAAGACCTATGGGATTCACCCTCTTAATTATTGCATACACCAATAGTTGTACTTGCATGAGAGAAGAGAAAGAAAAATAAGGTCATGCATTGGAGGAGAGATGATAATAACTGAGAAATGCCTTGTACTCTTAGGCCTTATAATCCTTAACGGAGGGAGTATATTACAAGAATGCAACATTGCAATGCAAAATTATTTGTACCATGGGTCACACAAAAATAAAAAATTGACAAAATTTAGAGATTTAAAATATGCATACGCATATTCATGCTTTTCTAATTTTGTGAATAGATCAGAAAACAAAGTATTGAAAATGATTTTTTTACACATTTGTGGGGTTTTCTTAAAAAAAAATTTGAAACTCACAAATGTGATTTTCTTTTTCTTTTTAAATAAGAGGATCACTAGCGCTCGGGAGCCAGAAATCTCTACTCTTGAGATGTACGAAAAACTTCTTTATGATCTAAACAAGTACATGTTTTGTTTGCATAATAGTGTACAATGTAGTGTAAGAGGCTTTTTAAAATCTAGACAAGTGCAAAATGAAAATGCTTTTTTGAATTCAAAATTATACAAATATACATAGCATTTGAAGAATAGGTAAACAGCCGTAGACAGAAGTTGTATAGAACACCGAAAGGCAATGGCTGATCTGACTGTGGGAAATTAATACCAATTTTTCTCTTAGTTTCCCTTCAACTTTTTATAGTCTGGGAAAAGGCAAGGCAAAGCCCCAAAGCTAGAGAATTTAATTCAACTTACCCCACCCAAGCTAATTCAACTTACCCCACCCAAGCCGTTTATCTCCTCTCTCTGGACGACTATTTAACAGCCTTGCCGCTACCGCCTTCGGTTTTTATTCGCTCCTCTCCTCCTCCTGATCTCTCCTCCCCAACCTAAGTTTCCACCCGCCGGGCCTCTTCTCCTCTCCTGCACCCACCCAACGACCTCGATCCCCACACGCAAACCCACAATTCACCGCGCCAGATGAGGTCTCCGGACGCAGGCGACGTCCTCCTGCCGGCGCTGACGCCGATCAGGACGAGAGCGGCGGTGGGTGAGCCCGCAACCGCGCTTGAGGGCGCGTCGGCCTTGCCTTCGACGCCTCCGGAAGCGGAGCATCTGCAGGCGGCGCTGGTGCCGGCGGCGAAGGAGGTGGCGGAGTCCAGGACGCCAAGGACGGGGGCGGACGAGGAGGAGGAGGAGGAGGAGGAGGCAGAGCCCAGGACGCCGACGTCGGAGGAGAGCAAGCTGCGGCCGGCGACCGAGTGCCCTCCTGCGCCGAGGAAGCCGAGGGCCTTGGTGAGGACGCGGCCATCCCCGAAGCGTCCGCTGGTGTACTTCGACGTCCCGCGCGACCTCTCCGCCGTGTTCATGTCCCTGCCGCCCAAGAAGCGGATCCGCGCGCCGCCGTGCCTGGTCCCCTGCCGCCCAAGATGCGGGGCCGATGGATCGTCGCTGTAGCCTCGGCTGGGCGTAATTTGCAGGCTCCACGGTGCAATTGTTCATTTACCGGCGAATTCTTGGAGTTCTTGTGTTCCTCTTCTTCCTCCGCCTCTCTTTTCTTGGCTTCTTGGTTTCCACGGCCATGGTATAATCTCTAGTACAAATAACGCGTGATTTAACTTGTTGGATTTTTTCCCTTTCTTCTCTGATTTTTAGTGGGTGTTTGAGTGAAGGAAAAACTGTAGTAGAATTGAAAAGATTGTTATTTATATAGGGATTAATGTTTGGGGAAAGAACAGGAGTTGTAAGAGAATTCCCAGAGATCTTGTTGATCATCATCAACTAGTACTATTATAGCTAACGGTTCAAAAATCGTCTCATTTGTGATGCTTTTTCCGGTGGTCTGCTGTCTGTAGCTTCGATTCTTGTGCCAAGCCGCAAGTCGAATTTTACACATGCGGAGAGCAGTCTGACGAAAGGCAGACGCTTTCGGTGGAGCCAGCTCCTCCGTCTGAACCTGAAGGGCGAAGAAAGAATTTCTGAATTAAACTGAATTCTGTGGATTTGCTGAATTAAACTGAATTCTGTCAAGTTAATGGCTTTAGGCTGTTGATCCAAGTACAAGATTGTGTCTTTCAGCATTGTGGCCGGAGACCAGTCTTTTGTAACGTGTATGCACAAGCGAGCAGAATTCGTCATGTGGATGGGATGGGGCGGGATGTACTTTCGGTTCTTTTGTCCCAGCCAGCACTGGGCGAGGGAGGGAGAGAGAGAGAGAAAGAAGAAGATTTGCAGCAGAGAATCTTTTATTCATGAGAACAACATGACATAAGTTTTTCTTCCTGCAATTTCTTCTCTTGCTGGCTGGCTGGCCGGCTGCCTGCTTGGCTTGCTGTTGATGGCAGCAGCAGCAGAGCACACCATACCCCCACAACTGTCCAGCCTTGCTCGGTCATTCCCCGATTCGCAAAATCTGGCGTTCTTCAGTTCAGTTAACTGGACGCACGCGCCATGATATCAGCCTCTCCCAGTCACGGCCGGCCGGTGGTTGGGATAGTCTCCCGCATGTAGGAGGTGTTCAGATCCATGTGAGAAGGAAGGACGGGAAAGTCAGGGGAGGGAGGTTGTGCGTTGCGTGCGCGTTGGGCGATCCATGGATCTCGCGCCTGAGAAAGAAGCGGAATGCTGAGACTTTCTTTCTTTGCTGCCCCTCCTTCCCTCACTCCTCGCTTGACCTCACATGGGGCTGTTACGTTTTTGCAGTTACAGCATGCTCGCTGCCACCCCTCAGGAATAGGTCTCGCCCCTCCTGTTTTAGCAAAGCCATTATTACGCAGGAGAGAGAGAGAGAGGGGGAAGGCATCTTCCTCCCCAAGGTAGAGAGGTAGAGGCAAAGGCAGCAAGCAGGCGTACGGGGTATGTGTACGTACGGTGGTACTTGGGGCTCGATAATGTGGTGGCAATGGCCATGGCGAGGGAGGCGGTGAGGCGGCGAGATTCCTGTGGCGACAGGCGCATGTGCGGTGCGGGGGGGCGTCATAGTGGCGGAGGAGGAGGACGCGGTGAGAGGGAGGGAGGAAAGCGGGCAAGCAACCATCGATGGCACGGAATCCCCCCCGGCTAATTTCCTGCTTCAACGCAGATGCAATCATGAGCCTGCATCCCTGGAGACGGAGCGATGTGACGGTGGACAATAGACTTGGGCAAATGGTGGACAATAATAAATAATAAAATTGAATGACTAATTGTAGTAATAATCTGCTACTCCTAAGCTGGATTTTTGATGTTTCCTAATCTGATGAAATAAAATTATTGGAGTAGTAATAGCAATGGTGCTAGTAGTCGAAGCGTGCAGTGATGAATTTGCCAGCGTGGAACAGGGAATGGCGATTGGAGACGCTAATTTTTTTAAAATAATACATTTTTTTAATTAATTTCAAGAATATTATGCCAAAAAAGGAATTTACAGATATAATACACCGTCGTTTTTCAAAACAACGACTTTTCGTAGTCTTTTTTCCAGGAAACGACGAGCACGGGCCGTCTTTTGAGGCGTCGAAAGGGGCGTCGCGGACCCCACCCTACCGGGCTGCAGGCGGACAAGGGCGTCGTTGCTCACGCCGGACGACGAGACGTGTCGTTCTACGCTCGGACGACGAGACCCCTTCTTATCCCCTCGACGCGCCCAGCCCAACCCCGCGCCGGCGCCCTCTTCTTCCTCCTTCTTCCTCTCTCTAGTGTTCATCTAGCCAGTTCATCTGCCCACACGTAGAGCACCGCTTTGGAGCAATCTTTTACCCTGTTTTCCACCAATATCTGTTGCTGAAACACATTATGCAGTTAGTATAGTCCTGATCTACTAATTGGATAATCTGGTGAGATGATTTGAGGCTTTATTGAGGGGATTTCGTGGTGTTCTTGAGGGGCAATGGCTATGGTGGAGGTTGGTGTTGCAGCTTGAGTGGAGCTGTTCTTGAGTGGAGGTTGTTGATCTGTTGATTGGAGGCAGCTGCACGGCAGGATTTCTCACGCTTCAAGGGTAAACTCTAATTTCTTGCTAACTGTAGTCATCTGTGTAGTTTTATTTTATCTGTGGGTTAGCTGCTAGATTATTCGGGTAGGTTAGCTGCTAGATTATTCGGCTATAGGATTATAATTATATTTGCGGGCTACGCAAGATTATTCGGCTATAGGAATATTGGTATATTTTTTTGCTAAAATCTGCCACTGTACGGTCATTTGACAAATTGTGGTATTTTTTTAGGCCTGAAGTTATGTCCAGTAATGTAGTGTTTAGGTTCTACTATGGTGACGGTGTCGTCAAAACAAATCAGAATGGAGTTGATTTGAGCGATTTCAATTGTATTGATGAAGTGCTCCAGGATCCTGAAACCATCCCATTATTGAGTTGAAAGATTGGTTATGTGCTCGTTTAGGGCTCCCTCCCACCCATACCTTTGCATGTATGTATTATGGACAAAGTCAAGGATTAAACCTGATTTTTATTTGAGACCGATAGAAGAGCAAGCTAAATGGGTCAAATGGATGAAAGTCTGTCTGCATAGGGTAGTTAACCCCAGTGTCTTAGTGCTTCCTGTGGCGAAAGAGCCTGTTTATGATCAGGGCCAGAGTAGTCAGACACACCATGTTGGTGGTGGTTATGATCATGAGCAGAGCAGTCAACCCGAAGACGGAGGTGGTGGTGGCTACTATAATGACCAGAATAGTCAAGGACAAGATGGCGGTGGTTATTATGAACCTGGGCAGAGTAGTTATGCACACACCGATGGAGGCAGTTATGAACTTGGTCAGAGTAGTTTTGCACACACTGGACATGAATCAGCTAAAGGTAGTCAAGGGACAGGAGAAGATATTTTCAGTGGTAAGGTCGATGAGGACGAGATACACGACGGTTGGTTGCAAGATCAGATGGAAGCCGAAGATTCAGAAGGGTACAATGATAGCTCTTATGATTCCGCTGAGTCTGATCAGGAGGACCAACCTATTCGGGCATCATGGAATCAAGACCACACAGCAGCAATGAATGTGAACGATGCGCACGATTCCTCGTGGCACTATCACACCAACAACATCTCCATTGGTGCATTATATCCTAGCAAGAGGCATCTACAGGAAGCAATCGTTGAGTGGGCATTGTCCACGCAGCGGGTTTTCAAAACAAAGGTGTCATCCCAGCAATATTTGACTTTGGTTTGCGAGGTAGCTGGGTATCCTGCCAGGGTCCATGCCCATGTTCCTCGATATGACACCAACTGGAAGGTTAGCGATGTTGTGCAGCACACATGTCAACTTGACAATGTCCTGCAAGACCATCGTAATCTCACGTCAACCCTCCTGGCTAGACTGTTATACATTGAGATAGTGGAGACCAAAGCCATGGTGGTGAAAGCTATCATCAACAAAGTTATTGTCAGATTTCGCTACAATATATCTTACGGAAAGGCTTGGAGGACTAAGCAGAGGGCACTGGAGACAAGATTTGGTTCGTTTCGAGATGGATACGACTGTGTTGTTCGGATGCTGCAGACACTGCAGGCTAGGAATCCTGGCACATACCTCAACATCCAGCACTTAACATTGCCTCAAGAACCCAATTTGAGGGTGCTGCATCGATTGTTCTTCTCATTTGCTATATGCATAGAAGCTTTCACTCACTGTCGACCAGTCATTTGTGTAGATGGAACATTTCTCACTGGCAAGTACAGGGGCCAGATCTTGACTGCTATAGGTCAAGACGGGAACAATCAAGTTGTTCCACTTGCATTTGCTTTCGTGGAGAGCGAGAACACCGAGAGTTGGGTATGGTTTTTCGAATTTGAAGATAGCGATTACGAGGGATGTACCGAATGTATGCGTCCTACATGACAGGCATCCGGGTATACTAAGCGCGATAAGGAAGCTGACTCAGCCTGCTCCAGATGAACCAAATCCATGGCTAGACATGCAGAGTCGTTGGTGCATGCGGCATCTAGGGGCTAACTTTTTCTCACAGTTCAGGAACAAGGCCCTTATGAATCTATTCAAGAAGCTTTGCAAGCAGAACCAGGAGTGGAAGTATATCAAGTGTCGGGCCTATCTAGATGAATTCACAAAAAAACATGTTAGGCAGAGGAGAGCAGCTAGAGCGGCAGCTGTGGCGGCCAATGCGGCCGCGGTAGCTGCACAGACAGTAGCTGGAACAGCACCACCCGAGGAAGAACCAATTGCTCTTTGCGATTTGCCGGGATTTGACCAACCCGGTACTAGGAGGAGGCCTGGCAGACGGATTAAGAATTTTTAGGAATGGATAGAGCACGAGCCTATGGAGAGGTGGTCTGTTGCGCTGCATTGCGACACTCATGGTGCTAGGTTTGGCGTCATGACTACAAATCTTGCCGAAACTTACAACTTCGTCTTGAGAGGAAGCAGGGCTCTGCCATTAATAGCTATTGTGGAGTGTATTTTCACCGGAACGTTGAAGTACTTTAGAGACAAACTCTAGCTTGCTCAGATGCATATCATGAACAAACCAAACACGAGGTACTGTTCAAAGATAATGGATTACATGAATGCCAAAATGGAAAAGGCTCGGTCTATGCAAGTCGTCGCCATCGGTAATCAAGAACGAAGATTTGAGGTTCGCCTCCCTTCCAACAGGATCAGATCTGGAGAAGAGGTAAAGACACAAGAGGTGAGGATATGCAATGAGGCTTGGCCGACGTGTGAGTGTACCTACAACAAACCCAAGCTGCTACATCTACCTTGCTCTCATGTACTTGCTACGTGCGGGCGGTTAGGTATGGATGCGAGATCGTTTGTGTCTCCTTATTTTCTTAAGGAGTCGGTGATCAATACATGGACTGGCGAGATGATGGGATATAGAGCCTGGGGCAATTTTAACAAAGTAAACCCCGGTGAAAGGATTTACATCCCAGATCCTGCACTAATACGGACAGGCAGAGGAAGGCGACAATGTGTTCGGATCCATAATGATATGGATAAATCTGAAGCCGGAGGCCCTACTAGACAATGTTTTCTATGTAATCGTTTTGGTCATAGAGACACCAATTGCCATATCTTCGGGACTGGAGGAGCGGCTCCTCGTGGACATGGCAGACGTGGCAGGCGAGGAACAAGAGGCAGAGGAAGAAACTAGTTTTAAATTTGTAATTCGTATGGAACCATGTTTTAAATTTATAATTCGTATAGAACCATGTTTTGAATTTGTAATTCGTATGGAACCATGTTTTAAATTTGTATTCGTATGGAACTATGTTGTAAGTTTGTAATTCGTATGGAACTATGTTTTAAATTTGTAATTCGTATGGAACCATGTTTTAAATTTGTAATTCGTATGGAACCATGTTCTAAATTATGCAGATGGCAGGATCTTTGCTTAATGCTGATATTGATAGAAAGCACCGGTCAACTTTATTGGATGCGGAACCAGGGAGCTTAAAGCACCTTATCACTCACACTCCCATGTGTAACTGGATGATACACCCTTATTGGCTGCAGAGGTATGAGACATTAATTCCTAATTCGTATGAAACTATGTTATAAATATTTGAGGGCCATAGTAAACAAATTGTAATTCTATCTCGGTATGCAGTGAAGTGGGGTGGGCCATTTACTACTGCGTCTGGTTGAGGCCACTCATACGCATGAGATAGAAGGACGACACCATGGATTCCAGACCACGCGCATGGCCTATGACGGGTCGTTGCTCACCTGCTTAGTGGATCGATGGAGGCCCGAGACTCACACTTTCCACTTTCGGTGGGGGGAGATGGCTCCTACACTACAGGATGTCTCGTACTTGCTGGGCTTGCCGTTGGCTGGAGTGCCAATAGGCCCAATGGATGCACCAGAGAATTGGGCCCAAGAAATGGCCCAACGATTCTATGGCCCTACACTACAGGAGACACCCACTGCACCTACCCGCCACGAGCCTCGTCCACGGATCTCACAGCAGGAGACACCGAGAGCACCACCCAGACAGTGGAGGCTCGGCGTGCAGCAATGACAGAGACACCAAGAGCACCACCCCCAGACCAGGCTGGAGGATCGGCGTGGCAGCATCAGCCGCAGTTTGATTTCGACCAGTGGCAGCAGCAGCCGCATCTTACTTTCGACCAGTGGCACCAGCAGCAGCCGCAAGTCCCATTCATGGGCTATCGTCCTTAGGGTACACACATTCCTATCTATTTTGGTTACAAGTAGTGTATAATCATTGAGTACTTAATATTTTTACATGGCAGGATGATATGGAGACCCAAGCATGTCCTCATTGGGTTCGTGGGCGACTAATGAGGAGGATCAGCAGACTCATCAGGATCAGGTAGACTGGTTTGGATTGTATCAGATGCAGCAGACTCAGGAGACGCATCAGACTCTTCCACCTATCCCCACACAGGATACACAGACGCAGGGTGACGGGTCAACTCTACCTCCCCGCAATGTGGTGCCTCCTAGAAGGTACGGATGGAATGCAGCACGCCTTGTGGCAACCTCATGACCGGTGGCAGTGATATCTATCTATGTATCTGTCTGCGTATCTGTCTATGTATCTTGTATCGGTCTAGTTATCTGTCTATGTATGAGACTTGTATCTTGTATCGGTCTAATTATCTGTTTATGTATGAGACTTGTATCTTGTATTGTCCTAGTTATCTGTGTATGTATGAGACTTGTATCTTGTATCGGTCTAGTTATCTCTCTATATATGAGACACATTTTTTATTCGACGGACATATCTGTCATGAAACTGCGATCGTAGGAAAACATACTGGCTAAAAACGGGGGGCTGTGCTTAAACAACTGCACAAGGAGGGGTTTTTATAGGGTAACATACTGGCAGGAAAAATCTGGCGGGAAACATTATGGCGGGAAGCATTTTGGCAGCAACATTTTAGCGGGAGATATTTTGGCGGGAAGCATTCTGGAGAGAAGCATTTTGGCGGAAATGTTTTTTGATGGAAAGCATTTCGGTGGAAAATATTTTAGATACATCAAGACAGTACATCTGAAAGAAAGTTACATCAAGACACTGATACTAAAATTAAGATACATCAAGACACTAGAACTGAAATTAAGATACATCGGGACACTACAACTGAATGAAGTTACATCAAGACACTATAACAGGAATTAAGATACATCGATACTGAGACATACGTCTACCTTCCCTGAGTCCAGCACGGGTACTTCCTGGTCTTGTCCCCACATTCCTCTGCCGCCCGTGCCTCGGCAGCTCTTTCTCTTAATCTCTTCCTTTCCGCCTCACGGGCCTCCTTGCGCACCTCTTCCTGGCGCTCGCGGATTGCCTCCTCTTCCTCCCTTCTCTTCCTGTTCAGCTCGCGGTTTTGAGCTTTCTCTGCTTGGAATTCTTTCATTTCTCTCTCCCGTTCCTTCTTCGCCTCTTCGGCCATCCTTTCAGCGCGTTCCTCTGCATGAAAGGCAGCCCACGCAGCTCGATTTCTGTCATGACACTCTTTCTTGGCCCAGGCTGGCTGCTCGGTGTCAATCCAATGGTACCACTTGCAAAGTGGAGGAGGAGACTGCAAGCAAATCAATGGAATGAATAAAAGAAATCATGATAACATGAATGGTTCATATTAACCATGCTCTGGGAACATCTGGGAGGCCTCTCAGAGCACGAACTTGCTTCAAAGGCGGGCTTGCGTCGTAGTTGGGACACATGAAAAATTTCATGCCCATGCAGGTGGAGAAATCGATCGACTCTTTGACCTTCACGAGATGGCCACACTAACAACGCTCGTGTGTCACCCCTTGCGGCAACCTGGCATCTTTCGTCTTCGTAGGCCTATACTCGGGGTCCGAACATGGCACACTCATGATGGAAAGGGGAAGGAAATGGGAGAAATCGAGGAATAACAGGATGGAGAGATACCATCTTGGTGCCAGTATTTATAGAGGCAACTAGTAGAAATTGGCGGGAGATAACATCGGGAACAAGTGGCGGGAGAGAAACGGCGGGAATAATTGGCGGGAGAAAACGGCGGGAAGAAGTGGCGGGAGAAAAACGGCGGGAAGAATTGGCGGGAGAAAACGGCGGGAAGAAGTGGCGGGAAGAATTGGCGGGAGAAAACAGGGGGAAGAAGTGGCGGGAGAGAAACGGCGCGAAAAAAGTGGCGAGAAAAATACTGGCGGGAAGAGGTGGCGGGAGATAAACGGCGCAAAAAAAATGGCAGGAGATATACTAGCGGGGAAAATAACGGCGCAAAATAGTGGCGGGATTAGTCTAACGTACTGTGCATGATCCATGCAACCGTCATCTTTTCAAAAAACGATTTAGGATCGTTTTTCCATCCGCACCGTTCTAAATCGACTGCGGTCGTTTTTTCAACAAACGACACCAGCTGTTGTTTTCTCAAAAAACGACCTAGAGCTGGTCGTTTGTTCAAAAAATGACGGTGTATTATATCTATAAATTTCTTTTTTACGTAATATTCTTGAAATTAATTTAAAAAATGTATTATTTAAAAAAAATTAGCACTAGAGACAGACGGATCACCGCCGACTGGTGGTCCCCACAGGCCAAAACCGATCAGGATTAGATGACGTGACCACTGAAGTAGAAACGGAAGGCCTTGCTTGCACCGTGACATTATCGTCAGACGGTCCTACTAATGAACCACCAACAGTATCTAAAGATGTTATAGGTGCCTCCCATGGAGTTCACAGGTTGGACAACGTAGACCGTCCGATCGGGCCTCCAGAGGGCATCTGGACCGTTCCCAGCTGGTAAGACGATTTCGCCCCGGTGTGCAGTACAGATCGTATCCTTTACGCGTACCTGGAATGTCCGCTTCAGCTGTTTTGCCTGCGCACTAATCCGAGTTAAAACATCCGAGTGGCCAGGTCCAAAGGAGCTGCTAACCTAGGATTCCTGGGAACGACATAATGTGCATAACGCCCAATTTTGCACATTGACTTTTTGGGCACCTGCACGAATGGCACGTTTTAACAGCAGTAAAAACACTCCAGGTACTGCTGTAGTACATGGAGCAAAAACGAAGACAAGGCGTGTGCGCGAGTGACGTATATGTACGTACTACCCGGAGACACGGTGAAAAATTAATACTCGGAGAGGGAAAAAATTTAGTGCTCCAATAACAAAGCTACTACGGTTGTCCTTGGCCTCTGCTGTTGCAGCCCCCCTACATTCCCTGACAGACGAGCAGGGCACGGCACGCAACGCAATCTCGCCCGCCCGCTCGCTCGCTCCCTGCTCGGCGCACGGCAGATCCTCCTGCCGGTTTGCCGTAACCCGATCTGCTCAATTAGAGGCCAGAGGATCGCCTAGTACCTGTACTGATCATGTGCAGAATCATTTGGTTTAATGATGTCTGCTCTGGTTGCTGCTTTATAAACCTCCGAGAGGTAGAAAAGCCTGCTGTAATTATCAGCTTAATCACTGCCATGACGGGTCCAGGGCCCACCCTGGACAATCTGCATCTTGCATTACTTGAATGCTAAACATTTTTGACAGCTAAACAATTTCTGAACCGTACCACTAACCATTTTTTTTCATGCTTTCTTGAGAGAGTAGCTCGGCTGGTTATTGTATAGATTTTTCACTTTCTTATCCATGAGCAGTTAAAAAGAAGATAGAGAAGCGCGACCTGTACGGTAACCACCACCCATGTGATTGTGATTCCGTGCATCAGCTAATCTTTTGATTAGGGTTGGCAGCTTTCGTAGATCCAAACGTGGCCACTTTACCCAACCAACTAACTACTACTCTGCCCCCCAGCCACTCTCCGCCTTCCAACCAGCTTCCCTTCCAAGATAGCCACAGGTTGGGCAAGGTATCTTTGCATGTTCGTCTGCTCGTACCGGTAAACAAAATAAAAGACAATCCTTTGATACTACTTGTTGTACATGCGGTGCGATTTATTTTCTTGCCTGGAATCCTATGACAGTTTCGCTCTGGCAAAGAAGAAGAAACACCGGATACAATACACATTATGGTATATACTAGGACAAGTTTGCTCTGCCTATACGAGCCAACAACATTTTTCAAGACTATTTATATTTCAAACGGGTACAAGTAGTAGTACCAAGTTTCACGGCCAATTCACTTATTTCTACCCATGATCTCGTTTTTATTGAATTAGGTGGTGAAATTGGAGCTGGCTACTACTACCCCTACCTGTTATTTTTTCTCTCATGGTTTGTCTGTTCGTGCAAAGTACTACTACTAGCAAACAGAGACGCAAATGCTTCCATGGGACTGGCACCAGATCCTGCCTGCCTCCCCCTTTTGTTCTCAGGGCGTGGTGTGCCGAACTGACAGACAGACAGATAGATCCACACATCACATTCACTTCACAGCAAGAGGAGAGGAGTGACCAAAGTGGGAGATCTAGAAGGGAACAAACATGCTGCTCTCTGTGTGACGGGAGAGTTAGCACGGCCGGCCGGCATATTTGCTGCCATTGCTCTCACCCGCAAGGACCCCACCTCCTCCCCATCTCTTTAGCCCACACACACAGAGGCTGCATGCATGGGATCACTGGAGTGCTCTATGACTGCACTAGTACTTTTGATCCTCTCTGACAGCGCGCGCGAGCAGATCATGTGGAAATGTGGGGGCCAAGCCATCTCGGATCCTCTGTAGAAGCAGCTAAAGCAAAATGTAACACTGATGATCAGTAGTAGTACAAAGCTCAAATCAGTAATTTGTAGTGCTAATTACCAAGCTTTTCTCCCCAGGATGAAACACTTTCACCGTCTCTTTTAGCGATGCGGGCTGTCTTCTGTCATGTGTACTTTCAGCAAAGATGTGATGCTCTAGCAAGCGAGAGGGCCACCCTTTTGTTCCTTTCTACCCGTCTTCCAACTGAAGCAACGCTCATGATGGGCGGGCGATCCCCACTGCCAGCTCTACCTTGACATTCAAGCAATGCCGATGACCCTCACTCGATTTCTTTAGCCTTTTGACCGCCAGAGCCTCCTCTGCCTTTTGGCGCGCCAGGGAAGATGATATCAAAGGCAGCGAGCGCATCGGATGCCATGCCATCAGTCGCTCTCACGCCAGTCTAGGACGATCTCCTCCTCTCCCGCTCTCCTGCTCGATGGTAGCAGCCGAGTTTGGCCGGGCCGAAAAGCCTGCAGCCGGACAGGCTGTCAGCTGCTGCCGCTTCTTCTCCCAGCTTCTTCTCGGCCCCACCATAGTTGGGGCCTCTCTCTCTCTCGCTCCCCATCATCATGATCTGGAGCAATCCATTTGTTCTCGGTTCTCCCATGCCTCTCTGTTGCTGTTGGGAAAGATACCTTCTACGATGCGATGTGGAAAGCTAAACTAAGTGTATCACGGTGTTGCTTGTGCAGTTCTAATTTGCTGCTATGTGTGGCAGCTAATACAGTTTTAACACAAGTCGTTTACACATCATCAGTAGTTGTCCAGTTCTAGTCTTGGAGTTTCTTTTCTTTTTTGCCGGCACGACGGGTTACTGGTCCACAGCGAGGACGGTGGCACATGCTGTAGAAGCCGACTGTTGCAACGCCCGGGTTGTTCCCACCATAGCTGACCCATTATGACGATTATTTTATTGATTTTATTTGTCAAACTATGCACCAATAATCATTAGCGGTCGTACGGAACACTCCCAAAATAAATAAAAAATTATAAACAAGTTACATCACATAGCGACAATTATACGCACCGGAGCGAGCCGAAGGTGCGTCGCCGTCCTTGCCACCGTCGGGCAAAGCGTGTAATAGTAGAGCTTGTTATAGTAGAGAGACGAAAACACGTCATGTTAAACCTCTAAATGACCATCACATCAGAGTAGCTACCATAATCATTGACGGAAACAGTAGATCCGAAGAGCCAGAGCCAGACCTGCAACCACACCAACAAACACAAAAATCGGCCGGATCCCAGGTGATCCGTAGGGAAGACAACTCCACACATCCTCAGCCTGCGCTATGTGTACCGCCAGAGCGGGGAAATGTCGCCACTGCCTCATCATTCTGAAGAGTACGCTGACACTATTGAAATAAGAAACTAAACCCTCCCGCCGGCTAGGTGTTGTGATCCGCCTCACCTCGAAGGCTCCAAGGACCACGAGAGGCAGGACGGACCGGTGTTGTCGCCAGCTATAAGGCTAAAACCCTAGATCGCTTCTTTGATTGCGGCGTTGCTAGTGAGGTGGACTGAAACTCTAAACCACTTATGTATTGCCTCATCTACAAACCTCATTTGTATGTGCATCAGGAGGGGGGAGGGCTCGTATCGCCAACCTCCCCCTCCCTGGTCTACCTCCCTTCCGCCGCGGCCACCGGCGACGGCCCTCTGGTACCTAAGGTGCTAGGGGTGGAGGTCGCGGCGACTCTCTTCGAAGGGGCGGCGCCGACGGGGATGGTCTGGGGCGGGTGGTCGGGGCGGCGATCTTGGCCAGGCGGCGGCTGCATCTGCTCTGGACTTCTGGTGCGGGTAGTGGAGGCATGTCGTGGGTCTAGGTCCCCCACCTAGGCTCGTCGTCTTGAGGCGGCGCGGTGGGGCTTCGGGCGGTGCGGCCGGTACGCCGGTTGGTCGACCCCTGGTTGAGCAACGACAAGGAGGTGGAGACGATCCGCCGATCTGCATTGCTCTCGACCGGGATCTGAGTCACTGGCCACAATCCGGTTTTTGGACCATGATCTGGGTCATAGGGGCTCAGCCAGGACGCGATATAGGGGATCTTGTGGTAGCATGACCACACCAGTGATGTTCTGCAACGGCGCTCTTGGATGTCATCTCCTCTAGTAGCTTGGCTGATTTAAGGCGGTGGTCTTAGGGTTGCTCTCGCACGAAGGCGAAGATTGTGCTAGATGTCTATCCTCGTTGATCTGGCCGGTGTGTCGAGTTCCGGAGGGCACCGACGATGAACTCCCATGGGCGCCTCATGCCTATAAATTGTTGGATTGGTGGGATTCGGTCAGACGCGCCCATGTTTTTATAACCATTTGGTTTTAGAGGGAGCATCACGAAGCTCTCTCATCTGTTACCATTATGGGACACGTCTTTCGGTTCATGGTGAAGTCGGGAGCGGGGAATGACCTGCAAGCCGAGATCTGAGAACTAGAATTGGTGGTTCGAGTCCTTGGGACGATGAGGAGCTGACTTGGTGATTCGTGACTTGGAACAACGGCATTCAAGTGAGGGCGACAACACGGGAGAAGTTTCGAGTCTTAATTTTCTCAGGGTGAAAATGTAAGGCATGACCTTAATTGGTTGTGCCTGACAATGACCTTGTTGAAGGTGTTATTTTGGGATCTAGGACTTTCTCCAGGGTGAAAAACTAAGAGCTATGATCGAGCGACGATTGCGCTTGTGCACTGTTTCTTTCTTGGAGCCGTTGTTTTTAGAGAAGTGGGACTTCTGGTGTTGTCTTGGTAGTGCTAATAGTGCTGGTACAAGGAATAGAATACTGTAGCGTGGTTATTTTTTTTAATTCTTCTTCCTTTTGAAGTTGTGTGTATCCGTAATGCTGCTAGGGCAGTGCGTTGTTGCAGAGACTAAGTGTAATTGGTATTTTTATGATATATATATATGCTCTTTGCCAAAAAAAACCGCCATGACGGTGTACGAAAGGAGCTCTCAATTAAGAGGTAGGACCTTGGATTAAAGGAGAAAGACCCACCATTACGCACAACGATGGACGTGAGAGATTGAGATCTAGTAGCGCAGTAATTTATCTTCGGACGGGAGATCAGGTTAAACATAGCCGCGTTTTTTCCCTCACGTTAGGGTTCTCTCGTTCTCTCGCGCCGGCGCCGGCGTAGAGTCTACCTTCCCAATCATTGCCGATCCACCCGTCTTGTTCGCTGATCTTGTCTCTGGCTGGGTGTACACCGCATCGCCCGCCAACGCTGATCCTCGGGGACGGGCAGGATCCGCGGTCGGGCCCTGGTCGCGGTGAAGATTGACAGAGAACCATGGCAACGATCCCATCGAGGGCTTCCTCTGGGGTTGGGGGTGGAGAAGACATTGCAGCGATGATGAAAAGGATGGGCCTCAGTGAGGAAGACATGGATGATGTGATTTTCGAGGAGGAAGGGCCGCCACCGGCAGAACTTACGAGATGGTTGGCCATAGCTAGGGTTTGCACAGAGGTGGAATACTCGAGCTTCTGGTTCTTTAAGAATATGCGCTCCGCCTGGGACTTGGCGCAGGAAGTGAAGACACGATCTCTAGAGAGAAATCTGCACACTTTTCAATTTTCCTGTCTTGGGGATTGGGAGAGAGTGATGGGGGGAGGTCCCTGGACCTTCCGCGGAAATCCTGTGTCAATTGTACCATACAATGGGTTTACCAAACCATCTACGATGGACCTCTCTAAGATCGGTATATGGATACAGATCCATGATCTTCCTATGGGATATGCCCCTATGCTTAAATCTCTGTCTTCAAAAGTGGGAGAGTGGATAGCTTCGGAGCCTATGTCTAATGATTTTGAAGGAAATTTTTACCGGGTTAGAATTAAGTTGGATGTTACAAAACCATTGAAGATGGTTGTCTCCATGATCCGAGCGGGGGAAGGGAATTGTTTTTAGTGAAATATGATAAATTGCCAAATTGGTGTCAGGTGTGTGGGTTTCTGGGACATGAATATAAAGATCATGGGGATGGCATGCATCCTCCGGAGGCACTGATTTTTAAGAATCTGCGAGCTGGCTGGACCATAGGGGCGGAGGAAGACCTGGGAGAGGGAGAGGTGGATCTCGTGGCTCAGGCAGAGGTGGTTTCAGTGGTGGACGTAGCCCTGTGGGAACTGGTGTTGAATATGATGATGTTGATGATGACCAGGACGCTATGTCGGAAGATGCAAATGACCCAAGCAGGAAGAAGGCAGCGGCGATTCAGGGTTCTGGTGGTGATGCTTCGAATAATTCTGCTACTCTTGTCAATTCAACGAGCAAGGTTGGAGCGTTGGTCTCTCAGCTTCAGCCAGCTGCTCCCCCTAGCCCCACCCAGGCTAGGCACATTAAGAGACCGAGAACTAAGGCTGAGGGAAAATCTGAATTGGCGGGCTCCAGTGAGGATCTTAAGCGAGAACTGTCGGGGTTTGGGGAATGACCCGGCAGTTCAATCGCTTTTGGACGTCCAAAGGCGTTACAACCCCGATGTGATGTTTTTGTTGGAGACTCACTTGGATCGCTATCCGGCAGAGTGTTTGAGGAGGAGGTTGAAGATGGATTTTATGATTGTTAATCCTAGTGACGGTAGGAGTGGTGGTGTCTTATTGCTGTGGAGAAGGGAAATTCATATCCACCAGATTTTCTCGGCTCCTAAATATATTGATGTGAGGATTGAGGAAAGTCCGAACAAAGTTTGGCACTTAACAGGTTTCTATGGAGAACCAAGGTGGGAAGATAAACACTTGACATGGGATAAAATAAGAGAAGTTAATGGTCAGTATGATCTTCCCTGGGCTATCATTGGTGATCTTAATGAGATCCTTTATTCTCATGAGAAAGAGGGTGGTAATCCTCGACCGCAAAGTTACATGCAGGCATTTAGGGACGTTATATCGGACTGTAACTTAATTGATCTTGGTTATTCTGGAGATCCGTTTACCTGGAAACGTGGTCGCATACGGGAGCGCTTGGACCGTGTCCTCGTTAACGAGGCTTGGCAGCTCATGAATCCTGACGCAAGTGTATTGCACTTGGACTATGCTCGGTATTACCACCGCCCGATCATGCTACATACTGAATCAATCGTGTACTCAGACCATAAAAAAGTGAAACGCTTTGAAGGCAGATGGCTACAGGAAAAAAATTTCCGGGAGACTGTTGAGCATGCATGGATAGAAGCAAATGGGACTGTGTTGAATGGCGGTATGCTGGAAAAGCTGGCTCATCTCCATGCATCCTTGCATGCGTGGGATAGCCCAAAAAGAGACTCAGGCAAGCTCAAGCGAAGTTAGAAAATGCTCTGAATGGGCCGCAGAATGATGAAAACGAGAGAATCACCAAGGAGCTTGCTGAGCTGGTTGAGCTGCTACTAGAACAGGAAGAAACGCACTGGTTCCAGCGATCCCGAGCCAATTGGTTGATGCAAGGAGACCGTAATACAAAAAAATTCTACCAGTTCGCGACGGCTCGTCGAAAGAGAAATTTCATAAAGCGCCTTAAAAACCCCAATGGTGATTGGGTTGATGGTACTCCTGCCTTAAAACCAGTCATTTTTCAGTATTTTTCTGATCTGTTTACCTCAGAAGTACAGGTTACCGACCCGGCTATTCTGGATAAAGTAACCCCCAAGGTGACAATTGAGATGAACGAAAATCTATTGAGGGAGTTTACGGCTGCTGATGTGAAGAAGGCTGTTTTTAGCATTGGCGACTTTAAAGCTCCTGGTCCTGACGGTCTTCATGCTGTTTTTTATAAAAAATATTGGGACTTATTTGGTGAACAAATTACTATTGAGATTTTGCAGGCTTTGGAGACAGGGGTAATACCAGAAGGGTGGAATGATACCACCATTGTCCTTATCCCTAAGGTCGAGAATCTGGAGGTGATTACCCAGTTCCGTCCAATAAGTCTTTGCAATGTGATTTATAAAATAATCTCCAAGATGCTTGCATTACGACTGAAGCGGGTTCTCCCTAAAGTTATTTCTCCAATGCAAAGTGCTTTTGTTCCAGGACGTCTTATAACTGATAATATTCTAATGGCATATGAGACGGTACATATGATCAAGAAGAAGAGACAGGGTAACTCTGGGGCGTGTGCAGCCAAATTAGATATGCATAAGACATATGACCGTGTGGAGTGGATTTTCTTGGAGAATATGATGAGGAAATTAGGTTTCTCCGATAGATGGGTGACTCTCATGATGGCGTGTGTGAGATCTGTCAGATATCAGGTTCGGTATAATTCAGAGGAAACTGAGATGTTTACTCCTACTAGGGGACTCCGTCAGGGGGACCCTCTCTCTCCATATTTGTTCCTTATATGTGCGGAAGGTTTATCTAGTCTTCTGCTGCATGAAGAAGAAGTTGGTGGCATCGATGGGTTAAGAGTGTGCAGAAATGCACCATTAGTCTCTCATTTACTTTTTGCTGATGATTCTCTTATTCTCATGAAGGCAGATATGAATAATGCAACTTCCTTGCAGCAAGTTTTGGATACCTATTGTGCAAATTCGGGTCAATTAGTGAGTTTACCAAAGTCAAGCATCTACTTTTTCCCTAATACAAATGTGGTAGTACGAGCGGAAATTTGTGAAATGCTCCATATTGATACAGAGGCGCTTTCCGATAAATATCTGGGTCTTCCTGCAATTGTGGGAGCGGATAGAAGTGACTGCTTTATTCATTTTGTGAAAAGGATTATTCAGAGGATTAATGGATGGAAGGAAAAACATTTATCAGTAGGTGGAAAGGAGATACTTTTGAAGGCGGTTGCTCAGGCAATTCCGGTGTATGCTATGTCGGTGTTTGAGATACCTATTAGGGTGTGTAAAAGGATGTCTGATGCCATATCACAATTCTGGTGGGGAGATGATGAGAATAGCAAAAAAATGCACTGGCTTGCTTGGTGGAAACTTTGTTATCCCAAGGTTGATGGTGGCATGGGTTTTCGGGATTTCCGTTTTTTTAATTTGGCTATGCTAGCCAAACAAGTTTGGAGGCTTATCTCTGATCCTGAGTCACTATGTGCAAGGGTTCTTCGGTCGAAATATTTCTCCATGTTGATATTATCAAAGCTGGGCCGAAAGTGGGTTGTTCCTTCACTTGGAGAAGTATATTAGCGGGGCTCTCTACATTAAAATGGGGTTATATTTGGAGAGTAGGAAACGATCACATGATTAATATCTTTACCGATCCTTGGATTTCGTCTAGTCCGGATGGAAAGGTAATCACCCCGAAAGGTAACATAATTTACACAAAAGTCTCTCAGCTAATCTGTCTGATTTCTGGCTCTTGGGATGAACAGCTTATTGGGAGTTTGTTTTCTCCTGTTGATGCTAATCGGATACTCCAAATACCACTAAACAATCAAGGTTTTGAGGACTTTATTGCATGGAAGCATACGAAGCATGGGCGATTCACCGTTTAATCAGCTTATCATTTGCAATGGAGACACATCTTCGGTCATGCGGGGAGTCAGCTAGCTATGCCTGGTTCGTCGGCGAGTAATCCAGTATGGAAGTCCCTGTGGTGGCTGAAGATTCCAAGAAAAATAAAAATCTTTACCTGGCGTGCCCTACATGGTATCCTACCACTGAATTCTATTCTGGTTAATAGGCATATTGGTACTAGTGGCCAATGTCCGATCTGCTCTTTAGACGCTGAAGATATTCTGCACCTCCTGTTCAAATGCCTACATGCCCGAGAGCTGTGGGAAGCATTGGGCTTAACGGATATTATTGACAGGGCGACCGTGGCTGATCGATCAAGTTCATCAGTGTTGGAGTTGCTTCTAACATTACCGTCAAATATAATGCCAGGTCTTACTACTTTGGGATTGAAGGAGGTCATAGCTGTTGGCTGTTGGTATCTATGGTGGTTAAGAAGGAGACGTACACATGGTGAGTCAGTGCCCGCAATTTTCAAATGCCGCATGTCAGTTCTATCTATTACTGCTAATGCAATCAAAGCAAGTTCAGCTCCAGACCCTAGACAAGTTAAGTGGATGAAACCAGAGGTGAGGCAAGTAAAAATTAACGTTGATGGTTCTTTACATTATGATAGTTTTTCAGGTTCTACTGGTGTTATTGCTCGGGACCAAGATGGTCGGTTCATAGCAGCATCAACACGTTATATTCCAAATGCTTTATCCCCAGCGGCAACTGAAGCAATGTCTATGCGTGATGGACTTGCGTTAGCTGATAGCCTTGGATGTAACAACGTTGTTGTAGAATCGGACTTGATGGAGATTATTGAGGCATGCAATGGAGAAGAGGCTTGGTGGTCTGAATCCTCAGCAGTGTTGGCTAGCTGCATCGACGAAGCATCGATGATCGGAAATGTTATCTTTCAGTATTGTCCGAGGGAAGCGAACGGAGTAGCTCACGAGCTGGCTAGATCATGTTTTTCTAATAAGATTTCTTGTAATTGGGTCGATGAACCCCCTACCTTTCTCTTAGAGAAACTCATAAACGATGTAACTATTGTTTGATGGGCTGCAAGTTTCAGACGTACTCTTTTTCCTCACCAGGGTATCTAAGGAGACTAAAAGGTTTTAATGAGACAGCTTGCATGCTTAATTACGATGCTTTCAAAAAAAAAAGTTTAAACATAGCCGCGTGTATCTACGTACGAGTACGTGTTCGATCGAGCGATCATGTACGTACCTATTAGGAATCGCGCGGCACGCCGTACGTAAGTGTGCAGAAGCGCTCGCTCTTACGGCCTGTAACACTACAGATTACTAGAGCCGTTATTATTGCGCTTCTCATGCACCCGGATTCGGCCTGTGTACGTTGTAGCGTGGGATATGCTTAATTGGTCAGTCACTATATACGCGCTCAGCAATCACAGCTTGTCTCTCTACGCATTAGATTTTTGGAACTTAAGTCGATCGTCTGTTTAGTACCGGGCCGTACACAGAGGGGCGAGTTATGGCTGTAGATCGGTCACGCATGTCTTTGTTATGCAAGCTTCATTGTTGCACTGCTCAAATTTTGTCAACAAAGTCGGCAACCATTGTTCCGTAGGTACTCCCTCCGTTCACAAATATAAAACAGTTTATCTTTGTAAAATGAATGTATCTAGATGCTTTATAATGTATGGGTTCACTTCAAACCTCTACGAACATATACACTTAGATACATTCGATTCATATATCTAAAACGTCTTATATTTCTAAACAGAGGGAGTACGTAGGAAAATGAGCTGAATGGATCCAGATGAAAGGAAATCAAAATCGAGAATTTCGCCAAGCAAGATAGGTTATACGGCTGTGACATGTGCACGCATGTGCTCAGGATCCAACACATAATGGCCCGAGCGTTCATTTCCTTGGCCTTGTGAAAACGAATTAAGAGAAAGTGAACTCCAGTACCTGATCCCAAACCGATTGGCATATCCGTTGAAAATACTAACATGGGCGCTGACAAGTTGGCATGGAGATACGCGTGCTGGAGGGACCGCATCAAGCGAGGGAGACGACACCGTCACTGTTCATCTCGGCTATCTACCAGTCTAGTTCCTTCTCGATCATTATTGATCTTTTCATGGGGATGGACGCACGCACGCGTGAAGATGGCGCGGTTCCTCGTCCGGGCAGGGCAAGCGCCACAGACAATGCGCGGCCCCGCACGCACGCACAGGGCTCAGCAAATCAGCTGTACGAGTATATTTGTTCGTGTCTGCGCGATCCTGTTCACCGGAAAGATGAGACGCAGATTTTCATGGGTTTGGCTATCAGATTGAGGAAATACGGCGTTGTAGAAAAAAGGAAAGTGTCCCACGGGAGCGACGCGGGGCTCCTCCATGCTGCCGTCCCTCCCCACACACACACACACCTCGCCGTCATCGGGACGGGCAGGCGGCAAAGCCGCTCGTCGTCGGTGGTGGCAGGGCCTCCCCTCTCCTCCCCCTTTTATTGAGGTTTGGCGCGGGTCAGGCGCGGCGCTGCAGCGACGCGCATTCGTGGAGCGCAACAGCACGCGGTACGACGACTGGGCGGCGGCTAGCGCGTGGAGGCGTGGCGCGGTGGCGTGAAGTACCGCGTGGGGTCGGGCATGCGGGGCTCGGGTCCTGGCGGCTTCTGCAGGTACGAGGACCTCACCGGCCGAAGCGGCCGGCCTCTGCTAGGCAGGAGGAGCTCCAGCACGGTACGGGTGGCGGCGGGCGCTACCCTTGGTGGTATAGGTGGCGGCAGGGTAGCGATGGCGGGTCTACTCCCCCAAATCTGGGCCCTTTGGGCCTGATAAGACTAGGGCGGGCTAGATCAGGCCCTATTGCGCCAGCTCTGGTTGGACCTAGGAGGAGACCGTGACGAGGGTGGCGGCATTGACGCCATGTCTGCTGCAGCAAGGTGGCGGGAGCTTCACGGGCCTGCCCGGCCGGGCCTAGGGCGATAATCATAAGGGTAGCGGTGGCAGGCCTACGTGCTGCAACGTGGTGGCGAGGATTTCACAGATCCGTTTTGGGTCCGGCCAGGCCTCTGGCCTGGTATATCCTTGCTGCCACGCCCGGTCGGCACCCGCCTTCAGCGATGGAGGATGCCCTCCAGCTAGCTTTGCGGCTGCCACCCTCTGGATTCCAATGGCCAGGTCTGCTCTTGCTGCTGCATCCGGCCGGCTACTGTCTATGGTGATGTAGGTTGTTCCTGTTGGGGATTTACTTTCCGGGTATCCTCACAGTTCCTCACTGACCAGGGTGGCCCACTTCAGGTTAGAGCTTTGCTTCACGGGCGGCCCAGTCAGGGAGAGAAGACGGAGTCTAGTCCGGCTACGAAAAGGCCCAGAAGACTTACCGACTTAGGCCCATAGTGTTACTTGTAGTTCAAGATATACTCTGTAACCAACTCTAAGTCGTAGCCGGATAGATCTCTTTTGTAAATCCTAGGCCAGATATCTATATAAGCCATCCTAGGGAGAGCCTTTAGGGCACCCTCAATAGTCTACAATCTCAACTCGCACAGGCGAAACCCTTGTAACCCATATTCCGGCTCTGCCAGACATCGATTGCTAGCAGGAGTAGGATCTGTTCAAAGCCGACGGATTCGAACCTGGGTAAACTTGTGTGCTCACCGTCCCGGAATACCATACGTCTCACACCCCTCTCTCCCGCACGCCTCGAGGACCCCCTCATGGCGTACTTGTCATCAATCCGACGACAGTTGGCGCCCACCGTGGGGCAAGTGAGCTTCGGATCTGCGTTCCGAGCGGAATCTGCAAGAATTGGAATCGGCGAGACTATCGCCGTCGGACGCATCCTCTACACCAGCGACGTCCCTCTCATCGTTCTCGACGAGACTTGGATTCCGGCTAGGGAGGCTGTGACTGCCTACATAATCATGTCTTTTGGCGAGATCGATGTTTACATCAGTTTTGCTTAACCTGCCCCACCCACCCCAGCGGTGATGATAGAGGCAGAAGAATCTTCTGGGTCCCTTCTGTCCGCGGAGGCGGCAGAGTTCCGGATCTCAGAAAACCCTAAACCCACCCAGCCCGCACCAGTCGAGGAGATAGTGGAGAAATCCGAGCCTGAAGAAGACCTAGCGGTCCAAGTCGAATCTGGAGTGGATCTCCCTGGAGGAGCCGGATCCCAGATCGACCTACCCGTGGAAGTCGAAATCCAGGAGGAGCATATCAATGACACTAATTCCGGCTCTGATGATGCTGGGACAAACAGACCTTTCCTAAGGTACACACTACGACGTATGATAATGCAAGATGCAACCGCTGATGCAATTCTCGAGACCATCAAAAGTTTCGATATGGCTGATCGTGAAAGCCGCAGGTACCTCAGGAAGCACGCGTCGCACTTTGTCGGTTACGTGGGATCCGGATCCGGCTCTGCCGACGCTGGAGAGAACACCGACTCTGTGCTGGAGGCAATCGGAACAAACTCCGACGTACCCGCATCCTCGGACGAATCGATGACGTCAGCAGATTTTCGAAAGTTCTCCGCGGAATATGAAGAGGAGTACAACTCCAATGCTGCAGAAGAAGGAGAAGCCATGGATGAAGGATCCGGGGAACACTCTCACAAAGTGTAGGATGACATGGACGTCACAGATAATCCCGAGGTCCAGATGTCTGAAAGTACCGATCAGAGCTTGACTCCGGGAAACGGACCCAAAGCCGTCTTTGCTACCGGCGCTGCCAAGAAGGCAAAGAAGAAGAACAAGAAAAACAAGACCCCGGCAAAAGACCCTCTGGCAGAGGAGGTGATTTCCGAGGAATACGAAGAAGACTCGGATGGAGCACTTATCCCAGAAGAGCCGAAAAAAGAAGAATCGGGGGATGCACACGTGATCACTGAAGGTGCGCGTAAACTCATCGATGCTGCATTAACCACACTGATCCCTACAGCTGCAGAACTTACTGCTGAAGAGCTGGACGAAAGGGCCCAAGCCCTAGAAGCGCGTCGTCAACAACTCCTGGATGAAGCCAAAAACATCGAGGAGGAGAAGAAACGCATGGCAACTAAGGATTATATGTCTCGGTTGCATCAGAAGACACGGAAGCGTCACACCAATGATGACCAATTCCCACATATCCGTGCCGTCCTTTTCGGAGATGAGATGGGGAAGCCACGGAAAGATAGCAAAGGAGATTGGGTATATCGAACCCCAGTACAGAATACCGTGGCGGCCCGAGAAATTCTATCGGCTAATCCAGGACCAGAGGAGATCCGTTTGGGTATCAAACTACGCAATAAGGGACTGTAGCAGCAAAAGGTCGCCCTGTCCGGAAGTCAAAAACTGGTCTCAGATTCCAACCAATGTCGAACAGATCCGACATGGGCTGACGTCAGACCCCACCATGTTCCGGAGCAGCATTATCGCCCCGAACGACGGGAGGACAATTATTCGAGAACCGGATCGTCAGGACAGCATCGCAGGACTGCACGCGACTGGAGCAACGTCGCACCAGCGGCCGAGAAAGAGGCCATCGCTGCTCTGAATCCGAGGAATCCTCCCCGACGAGAATCTAACGATCGAAAGGGAGAAGATAAAGAGAAACATCGGGAGGAGGATCGTCAAAAAATGCCACCTCCTAGACATGCAAGCCGTCCGGCTGAGCCCCACCATGGTGGGAACGACGGACGAAGAAACGACAGAAACCATGCTGGGACAAGCCGGCAAGGGGCTCGTCGTAGTCAAGACCCTCCCCGGAATCGGAATAATGACGTTCCGGACGGAGGCCGGCGATCAGCCGGAAACTATCCAGCTGCCCCACCCTCTCCACCACACAGTCATCACAACGGCTCCCAGGGAGGGCAAGGAGGATGACATGGCAGAGGAGGTGGTGGCAGAAGCCGAAGTCCGGCTCCAAGGCATCGCAGCCACAACCGACATTCGGGACGATCTTTATCCCCAAACGACGCAAGGCACAGGATCAACTCCAACATAGAGGCTCGGCGCTACGAAAACGATGATATCTACGTGGGCCCAAAGTGCTTCGGACCACGCATCAGAGCTATAAAATTCCCGGAAGGATTTGCTATCTCAAGACATATCCAAGCCTACGATGGCATTGCTAGGCCAGATACCTGGCTACAGGATTTCTTCCAAGCCTGTTGCATCGCTAAAGGCGGAAACAGCCTGGCCGCAACCCGATATCTCCCACTTATGTTGCGGAAGACGACACGATCATGGCTCAATGAACTTCCGGAGAGCACCATTCATAACTGGTATGACATGCAAAGTGCGTTCTTTCGAAATTTCGAAGGCACATATCGGAGGCCCTGTACGGTCGGAGACCTATAGGTTGCACCCAAAAAGCCGGAGAAACTTGCCGGGACTACCTCGGACGATGGATCGACACCAAGAACTCCTATGAAGGTGTAAATGATCAAACTACGATTGAAGCTTTCATTGCAGGTCTCCCAATTGGTCTACTGCGCCATCGCTTGAAGTGCGACAAGGTCACTGATTTGGGAGAAATGATAGAAACAGCGAGCAAGTATGCAGATGCTGACGACGACGCAGAGGGATTGCTCAATGCCCTAGCTGTTCCTCAGTCGGCAAAACAACCAAAGCAACAAGCATAGAAGCACAAAAATACCTCGGAGGAAAAACCCAACACGGAAACGGCAGTGGTCACTGCTACTTTCGGATCAGAAGAGACAAAGAAGACGCCGTTGAAGGATGATGACCCCTCCAAGGTGACCCAGATAGGCGTAGGCCTAGGTAGTGCATAGGAAAGTGCGCTCGTCAAGTTCCTCCAAGCAAATCAAGATATCTTCGCATGGCAGCCATCTGACATGACCGGAGTACCTAGGGAACTTGCCGAGCACTCTCTAAATGTAAACCCGACCGCTAAACCCGTCAAACAGTCCCTACGATGATTTGGTGATGAAAAGCGTAAGGCAATAGCTAAGGAACTAGCACGACTCGAGTTAGCCAGATTCATAGAAGAGGTCATCCACACTGAGTGGTCGGCCAATCCTGTAATGGTCCATAAAAAGGACACTACTGATTTAAGGATGTGTGTTGATTATACTGCCTTGAACAAGGCTTGTCCAAAATATCCGTTCGCTCTGCCTAGAATTGATCAAGTTATCGATTCTACGGCAGGCTCGGAACTCCTCTGTTTTCTCAACGCATATTCCGGTTATCACCAAATCCGGATGAAGGAATCTGACAAAGTCAAAACTTCATTCATAACCCCCTTCGGAACCTTCTATTTTGTTACGATGCCCTTTGGGCTGAAGAACGCAGGAGCTACGTACCAGCGCACGATGCAGCGTTGCCTCCATGACCAACTCGGACGTAATGTACATGCATATGTGGATGATATTGCAGTAATATCCAAAAAGAAGGAAACGCTAATTTCCGACTTAGAGGAAACATTTGCCAACCTACGAAAATACAACATCATGCTTAACCCGAAGAAGTGCTTCTTTGGAATACCAGCCAGAAAATTGTTAGGTTTCATCGTGTCTCAGAGAGGCATAGAGGTGAACCGGGACAAAATCAAGGCTATACTCAATATTTCCAGGCCAACTCGCCTGAAGGACGTACAAAGACTAACTGGTTGCATTGCTGCAGTCAGTCGGTTTGTAAGGCGGCTTGGTGAAAGAGCTACACCATTATACAAACTCCTGAAAAAGACCAAAGATTTTGTTTGGACTAATGAAGCTGAAGCTGCACTACAAGACCTGAAGAAAGTACTGTCATCCGCTCCTATCCTTGCAGCGCCGGAACCTCAAGAACCGATGTTGCTTTATCTTGCTGCGACTAATAAGGTCGTTAGTATCGTCATGGTAGTGGAGAGACCGGAGGAAAATTAGGAGCACCTGGTGCAGCGTCCGACTTACTTTGTCAGTGAAGTCCTAATAGAGTCAAAACAGCGGTATCCGCATTATCAAAAGTTGGCTTACGGTGTTTTTTAGCATCTCGTAAGTTACGTCATTACTTTCAGGAGCATCCAATTACCGTGGTGAGCACACCTCCCATGAGAGATATAATCAACAACAGTGACGCCACAGGACGCGTCGCCAAATGGGGCATAGAGCTTTCAGCTTTTGACATTGTGTATAAACCTCGGACAGCAATCAAATCCCAGATCCTTGCTGACTTTGTCGCTGATTCGACAGAGACGAAGGAGAACATGATCTAAGTCGGAATATTAGACCCTCTTCTTCGATGGGTCTAAGGCTCGAGGGGGCTCGGGAGCTGGCGTGGTGCTCAAATCACCCTAAGGAGATAAACTTTTATACGTGTTGCAGATCCACTTCACAGCGACAAGCAATATTGCCGAGTATGAAGCACTGCTGCATGGAATCCGGATTGCTAAGGATATGGGCATCTGACGTTTGATGTGTTACGGAGATTCGGATCTTGTTGCTCAACAAGTGTCGGATATTTGTAATGCAAATAAGCACATGGCAACATATAAAGCTGTCGTGGATGATCTATCTAAATTGTTCGAAGGATTTGAAGTTCAACATATTCCTCAAGCAGAAAATGAGGAAGTAGACGCACTATCTCGGATAGGTTCTGCGCGGAAAGAGGTCCCGGATGGCGCTTTTTTAGAGCACCTTAAAGTTCCCTCAATAAAGGGAGTAGATGAGGAATATCTGACCAAATCCGACTCACCTCTGATAGCAGTTCTGGCTGTAATTCCCAGTTGGACTCAACCCTACCTCGATTACTTGGTAGATGGCAAATTACCCGAAGACGAGGTTCTGAGCCATCAGATTATCCGACGAGCAAAAGCCTATACCATTGTTAAAGGTGAGCTCTATAAGCGGAGTGTATCTGGGGGTTTTCAGCGCTGTGTATCTCCGGAAGGAGTGGAAATCTTAAGAGAAATCCACGAAGGCGAGTGTGATCACCACGCTACAGCCAAAAGCTTTTAGACACGGATTTTTCTGGCTTACAGCTCAGGCAGACACCGAACGATTAGTCAAGACGTGCAAAGGCTGCCAAAAGTACGCCAAACAAGCTCATGTTCTGGCTGATCAGTTGCAAACAATACCTATAACATGGCCCTTTGCGGTCTGGGGGCTTAATATGGTAGGACCTTTTAAACGAGCTCCAAGTGGATTTACTCACCTCTTAGTGATGGTGGATAAATTCACCAAATGGATTGAGGCTAAACCTGTCACTAGTTGTGATGGAGCAATAGCCAAAAGATTTGTCGAGGATGTTATAATCCGGTATGGTTATCCACATAGCATTATCACGGACAACGGGAGTAACTTCTCTATGGGAGAATTGGTCGAATTCCGCAACGAGCAAAATATCCGGCTTGACATTGCGTCAGTCGCACATCCACAAGCTAACGGACAAGTCGAAAGAGCAAATGGTTTAATCCTACAAGGCCTAAAACCGAGACTCGAAGCACCACTATGACATGCTAAGGGGGCTTGGGCAGAGGAATTACCCTCTGTAATATGGAGTTTACGAACGACTCCAAACAGGTCAACTGGATACACACCTTTCTTCTTGGTCTATGGTGCAGAAGAAGTTCTTCCTAGTGATTTGATTCACACTTCTCCTAGAGTGGCCGCGTATATTGTAGAGGATGCCGAGATTTCTCGACAAAACGATCTCGACTTAGTCGAAGAAGTTCGCGTCATTGCTGAAATGAGATCTACAGCCTATCAGCAGAAGTTACGCAAGTATCATAGCCAGAGAGTCCGAAATAGATCTTTCAATAAAGGTGATTTGGTTCTCCAGCTTGTGCAACAAAGAAAGCACAAACTTTCCCCAGTATGGGAAGGGCCCTTTTTAGTTAGTCGAGTATTACACAATGGATCGTACTACTTGACTGACATGAGGCCAGTCAAAGAAAGACCTGCTACTAAGAAGAGAAAGAGAGCTGGAGACAGTACAAATCCGGATGAGTTAGACAGACCGTGGAATATTGCTCAGCTACGTTCCTTTTATTCTTAGTTTATCCTTCTTTGTAAACATATATATGTACATGTTCTGTGAGAAATAAAAGTTTTGGTTGCCTCAATTTTTTCTGAGAAGTTTTTACCATCTTATTTCCGAATGATCATGTCATAGTCGAAAATCCCAGAATGCTTGAAAGTACTTTATGCTCATGTTCATTCTGGTTTAGATTTCCGATTCTAAAACTGCTACCCTCAGGTATAACTCTAAAAGTTTCTAGTCTTTACTTTGGTTATTTGTCTGATTGCTGGATGCAGGCATTTTCCGAGTAGTGAATTGTTGGTACTGGAAGCCGGCTTTGTTTCCAAGTTTAAACTGGTTTAGCAATTGAGCTCTGTTGCTCGGCAAAGTTTCCGGCAGAAGGTTTAGCCGGCTCACGAAAGGGACGAGGTGGAAAGCCAGATAAGCGATAAGTAGGGACGAAAAAATACAAGTGCTTATGTAAACATTTCAGGCACACAAAAATTAAAGCCAAAAGTGCTGAATAGATCAAAAACTTAGCACTAGCAAAATCATAGTACTTTACATTTACAGACGCATCATGTTTTTTCAGGATAATACAAATATTTCTGGCAATTTATGATGCAGGAGGAGATGAAGGAGCTGTCGGCTCGCTGGAAATACCACCTTGATATCATTCCGAGATTTCCGCATCCGAGGTGGTGCGTTCATCGTCGGAAACTTCTGCTGATTCTTCCGGAGGAGGAGACAGAGTATCTATGCGGGTGAAGAAGGGGATCTCGTAGCTGGTCAGGTTAACCACGTGACACCCATATCCGGCACAGGAGTGCATGATGGCTTGAAGTTCCTTCTCCTGGCCGTCTTCATGTACTTTGCAGTACCCTCTGGTCACTTGCCATATTTCCATGTTTCCATGGTGGCTCATGACCATGGTGAGAGCATTCTGCGCAGATGTCCACGCGTAGGACATGTTCCAATCCTGAACAAGTTGCGGCATCTCCTTTGCCTTGTCCTGCGCCTGAAAATCCGACATGCTAGGCATGTTCGGAATCTTGAGAGCTTCGCCGATGTCCTCAAGGGATTAGCGGAAGTCATGAAGCAGGTCACCGACTTGGGTAAGCCGGTGGGTACGGGGCTCGGTGGAGGAAGAGTCCGTCAAGTTCAGAGAACCTATACACAAAACAAGTCAAGAAAAGTCCGACATTGATAGAAGTCGAAGAAAGTGGAAAAGTCGATGATGGAACGCATCAAAATGATGTCGTCGATTTTGGTCTTCTCTTCCCGAAGACTCTGGAGTTCAGCCCGAAGCGTATCGGAAAGATCCTTCTCTCTGCTAAGCTCATTTTTGTGGTCCGAGATTGTTTTATCTTGAGCAGCGATCTTGCGATCACGCTCATCCGTAGCCATGGAGGAGGACTCAAGGATTTGAGCAATGCTCTTTTCATGATCCGCCTTGAGCTGATTCAGCTCTTGACGAAGTTCCTTGTTCTCCACCACCAAGGTCTTGAGGTTCTCGGCCTCTTCAATCATGGCACAGGATTGTTTCACCAGCGCTGTAAGACAAAAAGAACAACCGTTCAGAACAAATTCGACATTGAAAATACAAAGACAAGGTTTGAGTCTCGGAATGTTCACCTTCGGCTTCATCTTTGGCAACTTTAAGTTCAACATTTTTAAGTCGGAGAGCTTTGATCTCTCTCCGCTTATCACAGACATTCTTCAATAAATCCTGATTATAGGAACATACTTTCTGTAAGTCAGAATACCCAAAGTCAATAAGCTACTTAAGACTAGGGCTAATATTTTTGCTAAATATCAGCACGAGCCTTGGGGGCTACACTAGTTCATTCTTTGGCATCCTAATGAAGCATAAACCCGGATTGTTTATCCTACTTCATGCTTGGGGGCTAGAGGATATGATATAAAATACAATAAAGGAAAAACAGGAGTTGGAATTCCGACTTACATATTATTCGCGAGTGAGTTTATCCAAACTCGCGTTCAAGTCAACGGCCACCTTCTCGGCGAGAGTCAGAGGAATCACTGGGGCTGTTGGAAGCTCACCAGTCCTAATCCTCTCGTCACGAAGGCGCACCTGGGCAAGAAGGTCAGAGAACTTGACGTCCTCTGCCTCTTGCGCTTCTTCTTCGGCAAATAAGGTTCTTTTCTCCAGGCATTGCCTGGCGAGCCGCTGGATCTCTTCAGCAGATTTCTGGGACAGGCCAAACTTGGCAAGTCCCGGATTGCTGATAAGGTTTTCAGCGAAGGTTTCTGCCGAGGGATCATTACCCAAAGAGGGTTCACCCTTATCTAAATCTGACTCACCCATGGTGACGTCAGTTTGCGACTCAAGGTTCGCAGGCTCTGTTGAGGGAGCCAGATCTTCTGCAGCATCCGGGGAGATCACTGGCGTTGTGGAAGGTTGAGGGGCAGGAGTCGGAGGAGCCACGACAGGAGAAGCTATGGTAAGCTTCGTCTGTCGCAGCGGCTTCGAAGGAATCCCTTTCCCTTTGCCCTTGATGAGCGGTTTTGCTCTGAGAATGTAGTAAAGTCGGAAACATTACATCTCAGAAAGAAATTTGAGTAAAGTACAAAGGCTGAAGTTGTGATTGAAAGTTACCTCTTCACAACATGCATCTCCTTTGTGCCAACTGCCACTATCGGAGCTTTGTGCTTCTTGAGCGCAAGGTCCGGCAATGGGACCACCTCTGTCTCCTGAAAACTCAGGAGGATATCCTTTGAGCGGAGCAAGTTCCGACTTGAGGAGGTCAGCAAGCTAAAAATAAGAAAACACATCAGCATTGCAATGTAACTCGAAGACTGAAACACATAAAAAGTGTGCTGATAGAAGCTTACCGGCACTACGGGGTTATCCGCCATGTGCATGTCCAGAGAAACCTCCGGGATTCTCCTCTCGATCCGCTCCCTAATCAGCCACTTGACCTGGCTTATGTAGCCTTGAGTGGTGTAGGCTTTGGGGCTGATGCGGAGGGAGTCTGTCTGGGACGACGTGATGGAGTGCATCAGTCGGGTTCTGTGGTACTGAAGGGGCTGGATCCGACGTGAGACCCAGGACTGGACAAAGTCGGATCCCTTTAGACCCTTGTGTTTGATCAAGTATTCGATCCGCCTATTAGCGAGGATCAGATCGTCGGTGAGAGCCGGAGCAGCCTCGTCCCAGGATGGTTGGGCCGTGGCAGCTCCGTCGATGAAAGCCGGCAAAGCAGTGGCTTTGCCGGGAGCCGGAATATCCCTATGATAGAAGAATGTGGCTGGCCATTGTTTGACCGAGTCACTAGCTAAAATTTTGGGATACGCGCGCTCGTGTCTAAGAGAAAAACTAATAGTACCGGTGATGTAAGGAACACCGGCGATAATGGAGTTCTCCGAACATGAAAATAGTACCGGAATAGAGTCAAACTCGGCCTAATGCCGAGAAAGCCCTCACACAACAAAGCATACGCGCTCATGTCTAAGAGAGAGTTGGGAGGAAGATGATGGAGTTGAACTCCGTAATGATCGATCACCTCGGATAAGAACTCCGAGGGAGGAAACGACAAACCTCTGTCGAGGTGGGTGCCGAACTGGACCCGCTTGCCGTCGCGCGGGTTGGGGACGGTTTCCCCGAAGCCGCTCCGCCAGTCGTCGGCGCGGAGGATCCCGTCTTTCTCCACGTTCTTGAGACCCTCGTCGTTGAGCGTGCAGGGAATCCAGAGCCCGCGAAAGCTCTCTTTCTCCGCCACCGCTTCCGTCGCCGCCGCCGCCAAGCCGGAAGAGGAAGATGAGGCCATTTCTCTCGCGAGCAGTTGACCTAGAATGGGCGGCGCTGGGAGTTCTTTGGGGAGGAACGGGGGAGCTCTGTGCGTGCAGGGAGATTGGAAGGAGAGGAAAAGGCAAATGACTGGTGAAAGGAGAAGGAGAAAATCCTAACCCCTTATATTCACCTAACTGCGCCAAGATTCGTGCAAATGCTATAGTATAATCGCCACGCGTCGTGGAAGAAACTGGGAAGGTCCCACGTGATGATTACGTCGCCTCGATCTCCGTGCATGCATGGAAACGGCGCCTCGGTTCCATGAACCATGGACCCACCAACGGTCGTGCTGACGAAATGCCTGTCAGATGATGTGACTTGACCATGACTTGTGTCAGGTGGCGTTAGAGACCAAGTTTAGGCTTAGTTTGAAATCAAGCTAGAAAATTCGAGTAACCTGTTGATAGGTCCGACTTATTTTTTAACACCCGAATCGTATTTCTTGATTTGAAGTTTCAGGAACCCTTCAAGATTCTGCAAGCCGAAGACTAAGCTAGACGATGATAAAATCTGACTTTGGATCTTGGAGGCCTCAATTTCTTGTTGGGCTAGATATACTTTCCGGGTATCCTCATAGTTCCTCACTGACCAGGGTGGCCCACTTCGGGTTAGAGCTTTGCTTCACGGGCGGCCCAGTCAGGGAGAGAAGACGGAGTCTAGTCCGGCTACGGGAAGGCCCAGAAGACTTACCGACTTAGGCCCATAGTGTTGAAGGAAATATGCCCTGAGAGGCAATAATAAAGTTGTTATTATGTATTCCTTGTATATGATATATGTTTATTTTGCATGCTATAATTATATTGATAGGAAACATCAATACATGTGTGTTTAATAAACAAAAAGGGTTCCTAGTCATGCCTCGCTTATAGACTAGCTTGTTGATTAACAGGATGATCAAGGTTTCCTGATCATGGACATTGGATGTTGTTAATAACAAGGTCACACCATTGGTGGAATGATGTGATGAACATTCATCCGAAGTATAGCATTACGATCAAGTCATTGTGTTTATATTGCTATAACATCATACGAAGTAATCTTTATCCTTATACCATGAGATTTAATTGCTAACACCGGAAGAGTATCTTGATAACATCAAATATCACACTGTAACAGGGTGACTATAAAGATGGGTTCAGTGCTACGAAGGTGTTATGTTGAGGCTCATGGATCAAGAGTGGAATTTGTCAATCTAGATGACGGATAGATATACTCTGGGCCCTCTCGGTGATATCACATTAGGATAGCTTTCAAGCAAGTGATGTGATCACTAGAATGTTATATCACGGGAACGAGAAAAGAGTGCATGTCGGTAACGAGATCAAACTAGGTATGGAGATGCCGATGATCGAATCTCGAACTTGTAATATATCGAGAGACAAAGGGATTTAGTTACAAGCGTTAAAGGTTCTCATGATCACGGGAGTCATCGTTGAATGTGTAGGAGTCAGTACGGATCTCCAGGTCCCGCTACTGATTATTGATCGGAGAAGGGTCTCGATCATGTCTGCATTATTCGCGAACCATAGGGTGGCACACTTAAGAGTTACCGAACACCATTTTGGAGCACATATGTTTCAGACGAAAGAATTGCAAAGCACAGGAATTGTTTCAATAGAAACCGGAAATTGTTTCGGGTGAAATTGCAGAAGGTGTTTCTGCATGTGATATTGAAATATTGCAAGGGGCTATATGTGAATGTTTGTTAATTAAAGTAATTAACAAAATTCTGAATAATTTTAATAAAAGAGTTTTATTAAATGAGAGAGCATTAAATTTGGAGAAACTTAATACATTTAAAGTGGAGACTTTAAAAGGGAATGTGAAGAGGCATTTTAATGTGGAGGAGTTACCACCACATGAATGGGGGAGGTGAGGGGTCACCCCCCCATGCGCCGGCCATGGAGAGAGGGGGCACCCCCCTCCTCCTATAAAAGGCCACCCATTCCCTCCTTCATCCTCACACCTCCTTGTGAAGGATCTCTCTCCCCCTCTAGAATTATTCCCCCATGGTCTCAGATTAGCGAGATACATGTTCCTGGTGGCATTTCGTCTGGAAGGAGTTCTTGCTCACCTGGATCGCTGGAGCGAGGAGGTGGAGGTTGTCCGTGGCTTGAACGTGTGTGCGAAAAGCGGATGCGCTGCTGAGTTGCGGCGCTCGGACTTCCTCACGATCTTGAGATCAGCAAGTGTACGACTACATCAACCACGAGTTCCTACTCGTTAACAAAACTCGTTGTCTTCGAGGGTAAGTTCTCTATGGATGTATGTCCACCCATTTGCTTTGTACC
This sequence comes from Avena insularis, assembly GCA_023614405.1. NCBI lineage: Eukaryota > Viridiplantae > Streptophyta > Magnoliopsida > Poales > Poaceae > Avena > Avena insularis. The sequence continues at coordinate 23,414,033 of CM042692.1, forward strand.
TAGTAGATAGATCTTGGCGTGTAGTTCACACCGTAGGATTTTTTTTGTTTTCTATGCTGCGGACCCAACAAAGGGTATCGAGGCACGATCTATGCGTAGGTGCTTTGCACGGGTAGTACACATATGTTTATATGTGGGCGATGATGATCATGTTATTGCATCTTCTATGTACTTTGGATATTGGTGGCATAGTGGGATGAAGCGGCCCGGACCAACCTTACATGTCATCGTACATGAGACCGGTTCCACGACTGACATGCAACTTGTTTTGCATAAGTGGCTGGCGGGTGTCTGTCTCTTCTACTATAGTCAATATATGATTTACAACGAGTTTCTAATAACTTGCTTATCCTCGTTGTGGTTCATGTTCGTAGGTTAGACAGGTTCTATCTCCGAAAGCCCTAAGCCACGTAAAACTTGCAATTGATAAATTAGAGGCGTCTAGTTTAGATCGTTGCTGGGCTAGTGTTTTGATATGGTATTGTTGTAAGTAGATGTATAATAGATACTCTTACAACTCACTTAACGTGTAAGTTCCATAGACCTTGGCCTTACACACAAAGGAATGATATAGATCATACCACGATGCAAATGATAGAGATCAAATGCATGGACCATATCACCTCACTTCACACATTAGATGTTAGCATCTTATATTGCTAGTTTGGCGCGTTTGGTAGCATTATAAGATGATCCCTCATTTAGATATCAAGATAAAATGTGTTCTTCCTTAAGTATGCACCGTTTTGTGGATCGTGTTTTGAGGCATCATGTGATGATCGGGTGTTTTCAACTCTACGCTTTCATACAACGGGTGTAAGACAGTTTTACACACGCAAATACTAAGGTTCTTACTTGACGAGCCTAGCATGTACAGACATGGCCTCGGAACACGGACCGAAAGGTTAAGCATGAGTCATATAGTTGATATGATGCCCATATAGATGCTCGCCTTTGAAGCTACACCGACTCACGTGATGATCGGACTTGGTGTAGTGGATTTGGTTCATGTATTCACCAAAAGGACACGAGGGATGTCTTTTTTGAGTGGGAGTTCATTAGTAATTTGGATTAGTTGAACTCAATCTATCATAAACTTAGTCTAAATATACTTTACAAATTCTGTTGTAGATGGCACCACCTGCTTTTAATTTCAATGTGTTCATGGAGAAAGAGAAACTTGCTACGAATGGTAGCAACTTCACCAACTGGGCTATGAATTTGAGGATTCTCCTCACTGATGCACAAAAGCAATATGTGCTAGATGTGCCGCTGGGCCCCCCACAAGCTCCTGATGCCCCTGACGAGGAAAAGAACGTCTATATAACTCGTCAGGAGGACCACAACTTAGTTCATTGCGGCATACTGTATGGGCTAGAGCTAGAACTTCGAAAACATTTCAAAAATGGCAATGCCTTTGATACCATGGGAGAATTGAAAATGATTTTCGATACCCATGCTGCCGTAGAGAGTTATAATGCTACAGAAAAGTTCTTTAGCTGCATGATGGAGGAAAACAGCTCCGTTAGTGAGCACGTACTCAAAATGTCTGGGTACGCCGATAAGCTTGTGTCCTTGGGAATAACGATTCCCATTGACTTAGGCATACGTCGTGTTCTCCAATCTCTGCCACCTAGCTACAAGAGCTTCATGATGAACTATAATATGCAGGGCATGAAGAAGTCTTCCGAGCTTCACAATGCTTAAGACTACGTAAGTGGAGATTAGGAAAGAACATCAAGTGTTGATGATCAATAGGACCACCGGTTTCAAGAAGGACAAGAAAGGAAAGCACAAGGGAAAGAAGGGTGGCAAGTCTGCATTTGCCACGCTGAAAAGAAACCCCGAGCTGGCCCTAAGTCCGAATCGAGTGCTACTATTGCAAGGGATCGCCATTGAAGCATAATCGCCCCAAGTATTTGGCGGACAAGAAGTCTGGCAAGGCAAACAAAGGTATATGTGATATACATGTTATTGATGTGTACTTGACTAGTACTCGCAGTAGCACCTGGGTATTTGATACCGGATCGGTTGCTAATATATGTAACTCGGTTCAGGGGCTGCGGAACAAGAGACAACTAGCAAGGGATGAGGTCACGATGCGGGTCAGCAATGGATCAAGAGTTGATGTGATCGCCGTCGGAATGCTGCCTCTCCATTTGCCATCGGGATTAGTTAAAAACCTAAATAATTGTTATTTGGTGCCTGCACTGAGCATGAACATTGTATCCAGATCGTGTTTGATGCAAAGTGGTTATTCATTTAAATCTGAAAACAATGGTTGTTCGATTTACATGAATAATATCTTTTATGGTCATGCACCTATGTTGAATGGTTTATTTCTGTTGGATCTCGATAGTAGTATTACGCATATTCATAATGTTGATGCTAAAAGGATTAAACTTGATAATGATATATCTACATATATGTGGCACTGCCATCTAGGTCATATTAGCGTTAAACGCATGAAGAAACTCCATTCTGATGGACTTTTGGAATCACTTGATTTTGAATCATTTGATACATGTGAGCCATGCCTTATGGGCAAGATGACTAGAACGCCGTTTTCCGGTTCAATGGAGCGTACATGATCTATTGGAAATCATACATACTAATGTGTGTGGACCAATGAGTGTGTTTGCCGAGGTGGATATCGTTATTTTGTTACTTTCACGGATGATTTGAGTAGATATGGGTATATCTATTTGATGAAACACAAGTCTGAAACTTTTGAAAAGTTCAAAGAATTTCAGAATGAAGTGGAAAATCATCATAAAAAAAAGATCAAATTTCTGCGGTCCGACCGTGGAGGAGAGTATCTTAGTTACGAGTTTAGCACACATATGAAAGATTGTGGAATAGTTTCACAACTCACGCCTGCCGGAACACCACAACGTAATGGTGTGTCAGAACATCGTAATCGTACTTTATTGGATATGGTTCGATCTATGATGTCTCTGACTGACTTGCCACTGTCATTTTGGGGTTATGCACTTGAAACCGCTACATTCACTTTAAATAGGGCACCATCTAAATCCGTTGAAAAGACATCGTATGAATTATGGTTTGGAAACAAACCTAAGCTGTCATTTCTTAAAGTTTGGGGATGCGATGTTTATGTGAAGAAACTTCAACCGGATAAACTCGAACCCAAAGCGGAAAAATGCGTCTTCATAGGATACCCTAAGGAAACGATTGGGTATACCTTCTATCACAGATCCGAGGGCAAGGTCTTTGTTGCCAAGAATGGATCCTTTCTTCAGAAGGAGTTTCTCGCGAAAGGTGTGAGTAGTCAGAAGGTAGAACTCGAAGAGGTTATTGAACCTTCTCTTCATGAAATAGCGAGTAGCACAGCTCCAGAAGTTGTTTCGGAGTTGACTTCACCTAAGAAGAGAGAGCTAATGATATTGATCATGAAACTCCGAAAGAGGACACTACCGAACCTCGCAGGTCAAGCAGACACGCAGCTCTGAACTCACGCCAATCCTGTTATGAATTTCATGATTGATGAAATAGATGACCCTGCGACATATGAAGAAGCGATGATGAGCCCGGATTCCAACAAATGGCTAGAAGCCATGAAATCCGAGATGGAATCCATGTACGAGAACCAAGTTTGGAACTTGGTGGACTTACCTCACGACCGAAAGGCCATTGAGAATAAATGGATTTTCAAAATAAAACTGATGCTGATGGTAATGTGACCATCTATAAGGCTCGACTTGTCGCAAAGGTGTTTCGACAAATTCAAGGAGTTGACTACGATGAGACATTCTCTCCCGTAGCGATGCTTAAGTCGGTTAGGATTATGTTAGCAATTGCTGCATATTTCGATTATGAAATATGGCAGATGGATGTCAAAACTGTGTTCCTCAATGTTAAGATTGAAGAAGAGTTGTATATGATACAACCTAAGGGTTTTGTCGATCCTAAGGATGCTAATAAGGTGTGCAAACTTCAGCGATCCATCTATGGACTGAAGCAAGCATCACGAAGTTGGAATCTCCGCTTTGATGAGGCGATCAAAGAGTTTGGATTTGTCCAAACTTATGGAGAGGCTTGTATTTACAAGAAAGTGAGTGGGATCAATGTGGCATTTCTGATATTATATGTGGATGACATATTATTGATTGGAAATGATTTAGATCTTTTAAACAGTGTTAAAAGTTATCTAAACAGCAAATTTTCGATGAAGGACCTTGGTGAAGCTTCATATATATTAGGCATTAAAATCTATATAGATAGATCAAGATGCCTAATTGGGCTATCACAGAGTACATACCTTGATAAGATATTAAAGAAGTTTAATATGGACGGAAGTAAGAAGGGGTTCTTACCTATGTTGCAAGGCAAGACATTGAGTAAGACTCAACGTCCATGGCCACGGAAGAAAGAGAGATAATGGATAAGATCCCTATGCCTCAGCCATAGGCTCTATAATGTATGCCATGCTATGTACAAGACCGGATGTGGCACATGCTATTAGTTTGACTAGTAGGTACCAATCTGATCCGTGTTGAACATCGGATAGCGGTCAAGAATATCCTTAAGTACTTGAGAAGAACTAAGGATATGTTTCTTGTATACGGAGGTGAAGAAGAGCTAGTCGCTAAGTGTTATGTTGATGCTAGCTTTGACACTGATCCAGATGACTCTAAGTCTCAATCCGGATACGTCTTTCTCTTGAACGGAGCAGCAGTTAGTTGGAGGAGCTCCAAACAACCTGTGGTGGCTGGATCAACAAAAGAGGCAGAATATGTTGCTGCTTCAGAAGCAGCGCAGGAAGCGGTTTGGATGAAGGAGTTCATAACGGAACTGGGTGTGGTTCCCAGTGCGTTGGACCCGATGGTGATCTATTGTGACAACAATGGAGCCATAGCCAACGCCAAGGAACCAAGGTCTCACAAGAATTCCAAGCATATTAAGCGCCGATTTCACTCCATCCGCGAGCATGTCAAGGATGGAGATATAAAGATTTGTAAAGTGCACACGGACCTAAATGTAGCAGATCCGTTGACTAAAGTACTCCCTAGGGCAAAACATGATCAACACCAGAACTCCATGGGTGTTAGATTTATCACTATGTGAACTAGATTATTGTCTCTAGTGCAAGTGGGAGACTGAAGGAAATATGCCCTCAGAGGCAATAATAAAGTTGTTATTATGTATTCCTTGTATATGATAGATGTTTATTTTGCATGCTATAATTGTATTGATAGGAAACATCAATACATGTGTGTTTAATAAACAAAAAGGGTTCCTAGTCATGCCTCTCTTATAGACTAGCTTGTTGATTAACAGGATGATCAAGGTTTCCTGATCATGGACATTGGATGTTGTTAATAACAAGGTCACACCATTGGTGGAATGATGTGATGAACATTCATCCGAAGTATAGCATTACGATCAAGTCAGTGTGTTTATATTGCTATAACATCATACGAAGTAATCTTTATCCTTAGACCATGAGATCATGTTAATTGCTAACACCGAAAGAGTATCTTGATAACATCAAACATCACACCGTAACAGGGTGACTATAAAGATGGGTTCAGTGCTACGAAGGTGTTATGTTGAGGCTCATGGATCAAGAGTGGAATTTGTCAATCTAGATGACGGATAGATATACTCTGGGCCCTCTCGGTGATATCACATTAGGATAGCTTGCAAGCAAGTGATGTGATCACTAGAATGTTATATCACGAGAACGAGAAAAGAGTGCATGTTGGTAACGAGATCAAACTAGGTATGGAGATACTGATGATTGAATCTCGGACATGTAATATATCGAGAGACAAAGGGATTTAGTTACAAGCGTTAAAGGTTCTCACGATCACAGGAGTCATCGTTGAATGTGTAGGAGTCAGTACGGATCTCCAGGTCCCGCTGCTGATTATTGATCGGAGAAGGGTCTCGATCATGTCTGCATTATTTGCGAACCGTAGGGTGGCACACTTAAGAGTTACCGGACACCATTTTGGAGCACATATGTTTCAGACGAAAGAATTGCAAAGCGCAGGAATTGTTTCAGTAGAAACCGGAAATTGTTTCGGGTGAAATTGCAGAAGGTGTTTCTGCATGTGATATTGAAATATTGAAAGGGGCTATATGTGAATGTTTGTTAATTAAAGTAGTTAACAAAATTCTGAATAAATTTAATAAAAGAGTTTTATTAAATGAGAGAGCATTAAATTTGGAGAAACTTAATGCATTTAAAGTGGAGACTTTAAAAGGGAATGTGAAGAGGCATTTTAATGTGGAGGAGTTACCACCACATGAATGGGGAGGTGAGGGTCACCCCCATGCCGGCCATGGAGAGAGGGGCACCCTCCTCCTATAAAAGGCCACCCATTCCTCCTTCGCCCTCACACCTCCTTATGAAGGATCTCTCTCCCTCTAGAATTATTCCCCATGGTCTCGGATTAGCGAGATACATGTTCCCGTGGCATTTCGCCTAGAAGGAGTTGTTGCTCATTTGGATCGCTGGAGCGAGGAGGTGGAGGTTGTCCGTGGCTTGAACGTGTGTGCGAAAAGTGCGGATGCGCTGCTGAGTTCTTGGCGCTTCGGACTTCCTCACGATCTTGAGATCGGCAAGTGTATGACTACATCAACCACGAGTTCCTAATCGTTAACAAAACTCGTTGTCTTCGAGGGTAAGTTCTCCATGGATGTATGTCCACCCGTTTGCTTTGTACCTAGTAGATAGATCTTGGCGTGTAGTTCACACCGTAGGAAATTTTTTGTTTTCTATGCTGCGGACCCAACAAGTGTTACTTGTAGTTCAAGATATACTCTGTAACCGACTCTTAGTCGTAGCCGGATAGATCTCTTTTGTAAACCCTAGGCTGGATATCTATATAAGCTGTCCTAGGGAGAGCCTTTAGGGCACCCTCAATAGTCTACAATCTCAACTCGCATAGGCGAAACCCTTGTAACCCATATTCCGGCTCGCCAGACATCGATTGCTAGCAGGAGTAGGATCCGTCCAAAGCCGGCGGATTTGAACCTGGGTAAACTTGTGTGCTCACCGTCCCGGAATACTGTACGTCTCACACCCCTCTCTTACGCACACCTCGAGGACCCCCTCATGGCGTACTTGTCATCAATCCGACGACAGGTCCCTTCCAAGGGGTTGCGGTATTGCCGCTCCTTACATACGGCTCTTTCCATTCGGTCCGGCCAGCCTCGCAGTGTTTGCCACGTGGAGACAATGATTGTGTCCTCAAGATCATGCTGGTACATGTTGGTGAGCGGCAAGCTTGCGAGAATGCTTCAGACTATCCGGGTGGTAGGTTCTACAGGTCAGGAGAAATCCCCGTCGGTGTCGCCGACACCAACGCGATGGCGTTTGCGGGTGCCACCTTTCCTATGCAGGGCGTCAGGTGTAGGGGCTCGCGTATGAAAACAATAAAGTTTTACCCTACGCCCCTGAACCCCTGATGTTGCCAGGACCTATCTATTAGTAATGTAGTAATGGAAGGGGATTTTCGTGAATTTACCCTTGAAGATCGAAAAGCGTTGTCAATGCTCAGGAGAGCGTGGTTGATGTAAACGATTCGAAGACGACCTCAAGGTCGTGTTGAAGTCCTCGCGCTCCTGTGGCTCCAACGACTCCTAGTGCCCCAAGTGTGACACCTCGCGGCGAGTTACACACGTCCGGTGCCTGGCGATGACTCTCGCTTCCCCGATCTAGCAGCAGTTGCGGAAGTAGAGCTCCTGGATTTGAATCTCGCAGCGCGACGGCGCTCCGCGGTGAAGATGTCTCTTGTTCGCGCAGTCCGAACTTGGGACCACGATCACGAGAGAGAGAGAGAGAGAGATCAATTGGAGGTCTCCTCAAAAGTGAGGAAACCTTTATTGAATATTGTGTGTCTTTTCTGGTCAAAATACCCCACTATATAAAGGGGGAGGGAGGTACTACCTCCCTCAAAGTCCCGGGGTGGGACTAAAGGAGGGGAGAGGGGGGGCACCCGTCGGCCAGCCCTAGTGGGCCCCGTGTATGTGTGTGTGTGTGGGGGGGGGGGCTTGGCCCAGCCGGCCACCCCTTCCCCTTTCTCTCCTCTTGCCTTTCCCTCATGGCCCCTTCTCCCTCCGGAATTGGCCCAATAAGCCTTTTTGACCTTTATTTGATTTCTCTTTTATTAAATAATTATGAATAAATGATTAAATTAGTATTTAACATTCATTCACATATTATTCAATCTCTGTGGCTATGGAACACCTTCCACCTACACTCCGGACATCCTCCGGACTTACCGAAACCCTTCTGGTTTTCTCTCTTCTCTTCTTCAGTGATTCTACCGATCCTGTAAACACTCTCTAAGCATCATCAAGCCCTTAAGTGTGATACCCTACGATTCGGAAATACTCCAGACATGGTCAGGACACTCCCGAACCAATGATCGACAGAGGGACCTGGATGGCCATGTGACCCCTGTGCATTCCACGAAGATCTTTCATCGTTTGAACCGGGACAGTCGTGTCTTATTCCTTTTGGCTCTCGATACTTGCATTGCCCAAGATATGATCAATGACATCGCCATGTCGTGTTGAATCTCGTTACCGAACAATGCTACTTAACTCGTTTCGACAAGTGATATCCCTGTGATCAAATCACACGTTGCACAACTATTGGATACAACTTCTCCGAGTGAGCCCTTGAGTATCTTTCGGTCATGTGGATTGACAAATCCCGATCTTGACATATATTGCCTCTAAGGTTCCTCCGAATACCTGAACACACCTTTATGATCACTCTTTCATAAGTGACATTTGATGCTATCAAAGCATTCTCGGGAGACAGTGATTGATATAGTCTCACTATCTAAGGAATAGTCTACGAGGTCTATTCTAATCATCGTAACTTGAACTTCATGACATGATCGGGTCACGATGTTTAGGTTGGGTATTGGTTCATCATCTCGTTCTCATAATAAGTTGACTCCATTTCCAACTGGCATAAATTCCACATGATCAGGAAACCTTGATCATCTATTGACCAATGAACCAGTGACTAGAGTTTCACCAGGAACCCCTGGTTGTTTATATGTCACACGTGTATTGACGTTTCCTCTCAATATAGTTATAGCTTGATATAAAACTTAATCATTAACTTTATGAAATATGATAATAATCCTTATTATTATTTGTCTCTAGGTCATATTTCCAATAGTCTCTCACTTGCACTAGAGTACAAATAAACTAGTTGGATTTGTTCTTAATCATTGGTACCATATATCTCGGTACCCTGAATATGCTTGCTCATGGAAGAGATTGAGTCTTGGGTTTGTGATTTATAGTCCCAAATCCTTTGCAACTTACTAATGTCACCTTGATTGACATTAATACTTTATCATCACATGATAACATCTTTGTGTATGCATCGTCGTTATGGCAGCAGAACAAGGCCGGATTCCAGGAGCCTACAATGACGTTAGACCAACCTCGGGGGCTTTATCATGTATACTGTGCCCTGGGACACATCATTCTACGTTAAAAGCGAACTAGCCCCACCATAACATTATACATCACCTTAGATGGTACCCTTATCTATTATAAATGTAATTATCAAAACATTAGTGCACCTTGTGCAACTTTCGATGTTTTCGTTCACCTCGCTTCCTACTTGACTTTAGTCGATATTATCGACACAGGAGTTTCCAACATATTCCCTTATAACATAACCCTTTATGCTTTAAGATATGCCATCCTTTATGGATTCGAAAAACCTCAGCTCAACATTCCGTGATTCAGACATAATCACTTTTCAAACGTTCCTTCTTGGATCATATATTATGTTAAGTTATCATCATGGTTTTCTAAGATAGAACCTATGTCTCAACATAGTGGATGATGATCATCCTTTTCTTTCTTTCAACCATCGATGTTAGACTTAATTCTGTTCCTAAGTTGAGTTATCAAGGACCAGTTCCTTAACTAACTTCTATTCCGAATCTCTCTTCAGAATCATTTAAGGAATACTACATAATATCGTAATATACTTATTATCAACTTCTACTCCCTATAAATCTTTATTTATCGGTACTTGCGCTTTTATTCTTAATGTGTCGTATACACACTTAAGAATCACTCCCATTCAAAATATGTTCCCAACATATTTGAGTATGAGTCACTACTCTTACTCAACATATGTTCCTACATATTTGAATCTGAGGTTATTTTGCTCCCACTCAAAATGTGTTCCCGACACATTTGAGTTTGAGACTTACATTGCTCCCACTCAAATTTATGTCATTCACATATTGTTTTAGGAAGACTTTAATAGCTCCCACTCAATTTCATGCAAATTGTATATCCACTCACTATTTTGAACGATTTCAAAATCCTTTGATAAATTATCAAACTGAGGTTTTTACTATGAGATACTAGTACCTTACTAGTTTTAAATCCCCACTAGACTTTCAACATACTTCAATCAAATTCATTTAAATTTGTCTAACACATTATTCATGACAAATTGTGCTTTTGTCTTTCACCTCTCTTTTCCACTAAGGTTTTGCAGTTATTTGGAAAAATTCAAGTAACCCCTTTACTTGTAAGATTCAGCAACGAATTGCTTTTTAATCTCAAGTGAATTTTGCTTTAGGATTTCTAATGTCTTTAGTTTACCATTATTTCCTTAGTAGTTCGTAGGTATGTCATATTCCGGTAATCATGACAAATGATTCAAAAATTTCTCCATACAATATAAGGGTCACATTTTGAATCCTACTTCATGTAGTGAAAACACTAGTGGGGAAAAACACAATGATCACTATCGTTGATTCTTTCCTTTGTGAACAGTATCATTCAGGAATGCTTTTCATTGTGCTTCTCAACACTCTGATGCAGGGTTTTGAATCCTCATCGTGTTTTTCACTATCTTTCATTTGCTCCATAATCGAGAAATACCACTGAATGTGAAACTTTCTCGAGAATGCACCAAAATCCAAGCAATACTAGTTTTCCTTTCCTTTTGGTTCTAGCTATGGATATTGTATCCATAATTTCTGATGTATACTCTATAAGGACTTATTCGCTATTGTTTTGGTTATATCGAATAACCCCAAAACTTCCATGACGATCCATACAATATATGACGCCGATTTCACGAATTCATATGGTTCACTATATATTCTAATTGAGTGTTAACTATTTCTAACTAATGGTCTTTTAAATCTATACTACACCGATTTATTTGGCGCCATCTATTCACCCACTCGATATTTAATATAATATTGTGATGCTTTGCATTTTGACATTTCAAACGCATTGCATTACACAATTTTCTTTATGCCATTCTTATAATGTCGAATTTCATTACTATTGATCAAATCGTAGCAATTAGATTCACTTTTATTTTTAATACCCTTTGTTGATGAAATACTTTGATCATATCAAATAGTTTCATACTCATGTTTCCTTTGGTAAACTTCTTTAAAAAATTTAAACAATCATATAATGATAATCACCATTTTGTTAAACCACAATACATCGAATATGTATTCTCTTTTAACAATTCATCCAACACTTTGTATTCAAGTAATACACGGTGCTTAAGTTATTTTTCCAAACTTAGGCATGATTCATATGTGACAAGAATACAGGTGTCTTTCACATATTATCAATATAACTTCGAATTTAAACAATGGTTTCATTCAGTAATGAATATATCATTAAGTTGGGTAATTCAAAGGCATTTCAATATTTTACAAATGTTCATGTATTATCAATTAGTTTCAACACCAGGATAATTCACGCATAATCGAACAAGATATGAACATGAATAGAAATCATTCATAAAAGTGGAACAACTGTTTGTTACAAACTCATATGAATAACCGTCTCACGAAGTGTGAGACACACTAATGAAGTTCACATATCCATCGATCACAATAACTATCCAAAAAAAACTAAGTGATAAATGTTGAGGGAGAGTGGCGCAGGCTATCATCATCATGCTTGCCATCAACACGCAACGTCACCTCCTCTCCAGCAAGCACCTCTCATGCAGAAGGACCTGTTTTCAGCAAAACAGAACAAGTATCAAATATACTTAACACCGCAACATGTGTTTGCAAGGTTATAACATTTATAAAACTGTATATGAAATATATACCTTTGTCATCGATAACCTCACCCGCAATGGGTTCAACTTTCACATTACTGAGATGTGATATGAACCTGTGGAAATCCTGTGTTTTCGCATCGCCTCTCATGATGCAAGTCCTAACATGTGCTTGGTAGCTTGGTGGTAGCGACTGCAGCACAACGCCATTTGCAAAGGGCTCGTCATCCAGCTGTCCAGGAAGTATGCAGGCCTCATGGACGCATCATGCATGCGGTCCAACTGGTCTTCAAGTGAAGAGTTCTCTTCCATCTTAATGGAGAGGAAATCTTCGATCAGCTCATGCTCCCATATGCGTGCTTGTTCCACGAAATGTGTCCTAGGTTGTACCATTACCATATGAGGGTCAACATTACCCACGACTGGCCACAACTCATCCACCATCCCGAAATGCATTGTCACTGATATGAAGAGGCCATCTCACGACGGTAATAGTGGTTTTCCCGCTGCTGTGAGGTCTCTAAGTCACTGGGCTGATCCAAATCCATCTCATTGAGTATATAGTCGACCACATCATTCTCGCTAAGGAGAACGTGGAGACGCGCAACCCACATGGGGAAGTTTGATCCGTCTAGCCTGACCTTTTCTCCATCTAACCAATCATCAACAGGGAAGGTAGCAACAGGGAGAACCATTTTCTACATTTATAATTATAAAAAGGAATTTAGACTAAGTTTATAATTAAATGAGTTAATAATAATAACTCCACTAAGAAACATCTATCCCCTGAAGGGTTCTAGTGATAACATGACCCCTTTTCCCCACATCTCCCTGATCATCACGACCATCAATGTGGGTTCTAGGGTGGACGCTAAACGTCGGTCACATCATTCATGCGACTCGTGCTCGATCTTTCGACCATCCGTGTTCCAAGGCCATGTCTAACATGCTAGGATCTCCAACTCAACCTTAGTGTATTCACTGTGCAACATGGCTTACACCCACTGTATGCGAACGTAGATATATATGACAACCGATCATCACGACCTGCCTCATACTGAAGAACTTTCTTGGTGGTGCACACTAAGGGAGAACACAATCATTGGTATTTTAATAGGGATCGTCTTATTAGGCTACCGTCGAGTATCTAATACTAGCACACAATAAGATATACAAACAATAACATTGAATGTAAATGCGATGTGATATGGTCCTTCACGTCGTGATCTCCATCTGGGCGTCACCGAATTCCGGCACCGTAGACACCAGGGTACCGGTGTTTTTTCGGCGTGGTAGTCCATCACCTGCGTGACTATCTACTACTTTGTAACACAAGGTAATCACTTTACCTTTGCCACAACCATATCACAAAGCAATGCCCCCTGCAAAGAAAAGTTAGACTCCTCTAGTTTATCTTTGCATGTTTTACGTGGCTGAATGGGCTTTCGCACAAGAACCGTTCTTACCTACGAACTTTCACTACAACGCTGATCAAGTAGTTGTCTATACTACACTCCTTTCGGGGCCCTCCATTGCAAATGGCTTACCAACTAGTGCAAGAGAGACAGACACCCCCAAAAGCCACTTTATACGGTACAAGCTGTATGTCAAGTGTGGACCAGTCTCGCGAATGAACGCGTAAAGTCGGTTGGGGGCCGCTTCATCAAGCATTACTGCGGTATACAAAAGTACACGTGGGAGGGTAACAACTAAAAGATCAACGCCCACACGCTACATCTCGTGTGTTCTACCTGTACTAGCATTACTATGCATAGATCTAGCTTTGTTACCACTCTAGGGGTTCGCGTATGAAAATATAAAATTTTACCCTACGCCCCTGAACCGCTGATGTTGCCAGGACCTATCTATTAGTAATGTAGTAACAGGAGGGGCTTTTCGCGAACTTACCTTTGAACACCGAAAAGCATTGTCAACGCTCATGAGAGCATGGTTGATGTAGATGATCCGAAGCCAACCTCAAGGTCGTGTTGAAGTCCTCGTGCTCCTGCGGATCCAACGACTCCTAGTGCCCCAAGTGTGACACCTCGCGGGGAGTTACACACGTCCGGTGCCTATTGATGACTCCCGCTTCCCCGATCCAGCATCAGTTGTGGAAGTAGAGCTCCTGGATCCGAATCTCACAGCACGACGGCACTCCGCGGTGAAGATGTCTCTCGTCCGTGCAATCCAAACTTGAGACGACGGTCACGAGAGAGAGAGAGAGAAATATCAATTAGAGGTCTCCTCAAAAGTGAGGAAACCTTTATTGAATGGTGTGTGTCTTTTCTGGTCAAAATACCCCACTATATATAGGGGGAGGTACTACCTCCCTCAAAATCCCAAGGTGGGACTAAAGGAGGGGAGAGGGAGGCACCTGCCAGCCTGCCCTTTTGGGGCCTGACGCGGGGGGGGGGGGGGAGGGTGTCCTAGCTGGCCACCCCTTCCCCTTTCTCTCCTCTTGCCTTTCCCTCATGGGCCCTTCTCCCTACGGAATTGGCCCAATACCTTTTTGACCTTTAATTGATTTCTCTTTTATTAAATAATTATGAATAAATGATTAAATCAACATTTAACATGAAGGAAATATGCCCTGAGAGGCAATAATAAAGTTGTTATTATGTATTCCTTGTATATGATAGATGTTTATTTTGCATGTTATAATTGTATTGATAGGAAACATCAATACATGTGTGTTTAATAAACAAATAAAAGGTTCCTAGTTATGCCTCTCTTATAGACTAGCTCGTTGATTAACAAGATGATCAAAGTTTCCTGATCATGGACATTGGATGTTGTTAATAACGAGGTCACAACATTTGTGAAATGATGTGATGAACATTCATCCGAAGTATAGCATTACAATCAAAGTCATTATGTTTATATTGCTATAACATCATACGAAGTAATCTTTATCCTTAGACCATGAGATCATGTTAATTGCTGACATCAGAAGAGTAACTTGATAACATCAAACGTCACACCGTAAAAGGGTGACTATAAAGGTGGGTTCAGATACTCCAAAGATGTTATGTTGAGGCTCATGGATCAAGAGTGGAATTTGTCAATCCCGATGACGGATAGATATACTCTGGTCCCTCTCGGTGATATAACATTAAGATAGCTTGCAAGCAAGTGATGTGATCACTAGAATGTTATATCACGGGAACTAGAAAAGAGTGCATGTCGGTAACGAGATCAAACTAGGTATTTGGATACCTATGATCGAATCTCGGACATGTAATATATCATGAGACAAAGGGATTAAATTACTAGTGTTAAAGGTTCTCATGATCACAGAAGTCATCGTTGAATGTGTAGGAGTCCGTGTGGATCTCCAGGTCCCGCTTCTGATTATTGATTTGAGAGGAGTCTCAATCATGTCTGCATTATTCGTGAACCGTAGGGTGACACACTTAAGGGTTGCCAAACACCATTTTGGAGCACATATGTTTCAGACGAAAGAATTACAAAGCGCTGGAATTATTTCGATGGAAACCGGAACTGTTTCGGGTGAAATTGTAGAAACTGGTTCTACATGTGATATTGAAATGTTACTAGGGGTTTTATGTCAATGTTTGTTAATTAAAGTAATTAATAAAATTCTGAATAAAATAAATAAAAGAGTTTTATTAAATGAGAGTTGCATTAAATTTGGTGGAAATTTAATGCATGTGAGTGGAACTTTGGGTGGAGGCTAAATTGATGTGAGTGGAGCTTCCACCACATGAATGAGGAAGAGGTGGGGGCACGCCCATGGGCGCTGGCCATGGGAGGGGAGGAGCCCCCTTCTCCTATAAAAGCCCCCCTCTCCTCCCTCACAAAGCACACCTCCCCGTGAAGGATCTCTCTCCCCCTCTAGATATATTCCCCATGGTCTCGGATTAGCAAGATACATGTTCCCTGTGGCATTGCGTCTGGAAGGAGTTGCTGCTTCCACTGATTTGCTAGAGCGAGGAGGTGGAGGTTGTTCGGTGGCCTGAACGTGTGTGTGAGGATGGATGCGCTGCTGATTTGCGGCGCTAGGACTTCCACACGATCTTGAGACCGGGAAGCGTACGACTACATCATCCACGAGTTCCAACTCGTTAACAAAACTTTGTTGTCTTCGAGGGTAAGTTCTCTATGGATGTATATCCACCCGTTTCTTGTATCTAGTAGATAGATCTTGGCGTATAGTTCTCATCGTAGGATTTTTTTGTTTTCTATGTTGCGAACCCAATAGTGGTATCAGAGCTAGATCTATGCGTAGTTGCTTTGCACGGGTAGTACACATATGTTTATATGTGGGCGATGATGATCATGTTATTGCTTCTTTCATGTATTTTGGATATTGGTGGCATAGTGGGATGAAGCGGCCCTGACCAATCTTACATGTCATCGCACATGAGACCGGTTCCACGACTGACATGCAACTAGTTTTGCATAAGTGGTTGGCGGGTGTCTGTCTCTCCTACTATAGTCAATATCTGATTTACAACGAGTTGCTAATAACTTGGTTATCCTCGTTGTGGTTCCATGTTCATAGGTAAGACCGGTTCTATCTCCGAAAGCCCTAAGCCACGTAAAACTTGCAATGGATAAATTAGAGGCGTCTAGTTTAGATCGTTGCTGGGCTAGTGTCTTGATATGGTAATATTGTAAGTAGATGTATGGTAGATACTCTTACAACACACTTAACGTGTAAGTTCCATAGACCTTAGCCTTACACACAAAGGAATGATAAAGATCATACCACGATGCATATGATAGAGATCAAATGCATGGATCATATCATCCCACTTTACACATTAGATGTTCGCATCTTATATTGCTAGTTTGGCGCTTTTAGTAGCATTGTAAGATGATCCCTCATTTAAATATCAAGATAAAATGTGTTCTTCCTTAAGTATGCACCGTTCTATGGATCGTGTTTCGAGACATCACGTGATGATCGGGTGTACTAGACTCTACGCTTTCATACAACGGGTCTAAGATAGTTTTACACACGCGAATACTAAGGTTCTTACTTGGCGAGCCTAGCATGTACAGAAATGGCCTCAGAACACGGACCGAAAGGTTAAGTATGAGTCATATAGTTGATATGATGCCCATATAGATGTTCGCCTTTGAAACTACACCGACTCACGTGATGATCGGACTTGGTGTAGTGGATTTGGTTCATGTAATCACCAAAAAGACACGAGGGATGTCGTTTTTGAGTGGGAGTTCATTAGTAATTTGGATTAGTTGAACTCAACCTATCATAAACTTAGTATAAATAAACTTTACAAATTCTGTTGTAGATGGCACCACCTGCTTTTAATTTCAATGTGTTCATGGAGAAAGAGAAACTTGCTACGAATGGTAGCAACTTCACCAACTGGGCTATGAATTTAAGGATTCTCCTCACTCCTGCACAAAAGCAATAAGTGCTAGAGGCGCCACTAGGCCCCCACCAACTCCTGATGCCTCTGACGAGGAAAATAATGACTATATAACTCGTCAGGAGGACCACAACTTAGTTCATTGCGGCATACTGTATGGGCTTGAGCCAGAACTTCGAAAGCGTTTCGAAAATGGCAATGCTTTTGATACCATGGGAGAATTGAAAATGATTTTCGATACCCATGTTGCCGTAG
Source organism: Avena insularis (assembly GCA_023614405.1). NCBI lineage: Eukaryota > Viridiplantae > Streptophyta > Magnoliopsida > Poales > Poaceae > Avena > Avena insularis. Next base: position 23,431,718 of record CM042692.1, read on the forward strand.
AGAGTTATAATGCTTCTGAAAAGTTCTTTAGCTGCATGATGGAGGAGAACAGCTCCGTTAGTGAGCACGTACTCAAAATGTCTGGGTACGCCAATAAGCTTGTGTCCTTGGGAATATCGATTCCCATTGACCTACGCATACATCATGTTCTCCAATCTCTTCCACCTAGCTACAAGAGCTTCGTGATGAACTATAACATGCATGGCATGAGGAAGTCTCTTCCCGTGCTTCTGTCAATGCTTAAAACTACAGAAGTGGAGATTAGGAAAGAACATCAAATGTTGATGATCAATAAGACCACCAGTTTCAAGAAAGAAAGAAAGGCAAGCATAAGGGAAAGAAGGGCGGCAAATCTGTTGCCACATCTGAGAAGAAATCCCGAGCTGGCCCTAAGTCTGATACCGATTGCTACTATTGCAAGGGGACTGGCCATTGGAAGTGCAACTGACCCAACTATTTGGCGGACAAGAAGGCCGGCAAGGCAAACGAAGGTATATGTGATATACATGTTATTGATGTGTACTTGACTAGTACTCGCAGTAGCACCTAGGTTTGATATGGGATCGGTTGCTAATATATGTAACTCGATTCAGGGGCTGCGGAACAAGCGACAGCTAGCAAGTGATGAGGTCACGATGCGGGTTGACAATGGATCAAGAGTTGATGTAATCACCGTCGGAACGCTACCTCTCCATATGCCGTCGGGATTAGTGATAAATCTAAATAATTGTTATTCGGTGCCTGCACTGAGCATGAACATTGTATCCGGATCGTGTTTGATGCGAAGTGGTTATTCCTTTAAATCTGAAAACAATGGTTGTTCGATTTATATGAATGATATCTTTCATGGTCATGCACCTGTGATGTATGGTTTATTTCTGTTGGATCTCGATAGTAGTATTACGCATATTCATAATGTTGATGCTAAAGGATTAAACTTGATAATGATATACCTGCATATATGTGGCACTGCCGTCTAGGTCATATTGGCGTTAAACGCATGAAGAAACTCCATTCTGATGGACTTTTGGAATCACTTGATTTTGAATCATTTGATACATGTGAGCCATGCCGTATGGGCAAGATGACTAGAACGCCGTTTTCCGGTTCAATGGAACGGGCGACATATTTATTGGAAATCATACATACTGATGTATGTGGACCAATGAGTGTGTCGGCGCGAGGTGGATATCGTTATTATTATACTTTCATGGATGATTTGAGTAGATATGGGTATATCTATTTGATGAAACATAAGGTTGAAACCTTTGAAAAGTTCAAAGAATTTCAGAACGAAGTGGGAAATCATCATAACAAAAAGATCAAATTTATGTGGTCCGACCGTGGAGGAGAGTATCTTAGTTACGAGTTTAGCACACATATGAAAGACTGTGGAATAGTTTCACAACTCACGCCTGTCGGAACACCACAACGTAATGGTGTGTCAGAACGTCGTAATCGTACTTTATTGGATATGGTTCGATCTATGATGTCTCTGACTGACTTGCCACTATCATTTTTGGGTTATGCACTCGGAACCGCTGCATTCACTTTAAATCGGGCACCATCTGATCCGTTGAAACGACACCGTATGAATTATGGTTTGGAAACAAACCTAAGTTGTCATTTCTTAAAGTTTGGGGATGCGATTTTTATGTGAAGAAACTTCAGCCGGATAAACTCGAACCCAAAGCGGAAAAATGCGTCTTCATAGGATACCCTAAAGAAACGATTGGTATACCTTCTATCACAGATCCGAGGGCAAGGTTTTTGTTGCCAATAATGGATCCTTTCTTGAGAAGGAGTTTCTCGCGAAAGGTGTGAGTAGTCGGAAGGTAGAACTCGAAGAGGTTATTGAACCTTCTCTTCATGAAATGGCGAGTGGCACAACACTAGAAATTGTTTCGGAGTTGACTTCACCTGATGGAGAGAGAGCTAATGATAATAATCATGAAACTCCGAAAGAGGACACTACCGAACCTCGCAGGTCAAGCAGAACACGTGCAGCTCCTGAACTGTACGGAAATCCTGTTATAAATTTCATGGTTGATGAAATAGATGACCATGCAACATATGAAGAAGCGATGATGAGCCCGGATTCCAAGAAATGGTTAGAAGCCATGAAATCCGATATGGAATCCATGTACGAAAACCAGGTTTGGACCTTGGTGGACTTACCTCACGATCGAAAGGCCGTTGAGAATAAATGGATTTTCAAAAGAAAAACTCATGCTGATGGTAATGTGATCGTCTATAAAGCTCGACTTGTTGCAAAAGGGTTTCGACAAATTCAAGGAGTTGACTACGATGAGATATTCTCTCCCATAGCGATGCTAAAGTCGGTTAGGATTATGTTAGCAATTGCTGCGTATTTCGATTATGAAATATGGCAGATGGATGTCAAAACTGCATTCCTCAATGGTAATATTGAAGAAGAGTTGTATATGGTACAACCTAAGGGTTTTGTCGATCCTAAGGATGCTGATAAGGTATGCAAGCTTCAACGATCCATCTATGGACTGAAGCAAGCATCCCGGAGTTGGAATCTCCGCTTTGATGAGGTGATCAAAGAGTTTGGATTTGTCCAAACTTATGGAGAGGCTTGTATTTACAAGAAAGTGAGTGGGAGCAATGTGGAATTTTGGATATTATATGTGGATGACATATTATTGATTGGAAATGATATAGATCTTTTAAACAGTGTTAAAAGTTATCTAAACAGCAAATTTTCGATGAAGTACCTTGGTGAAGCTTCATACATATTAGGCATTAAAATCTATAGATATAGATCAAGGCACCTAACTGGGCTATCACAAAGTACATACCTTGATAATATATTAAAGAAGTTTAATATGGACGGAAGTAAGAAGGGTTTCTTACCTATGTTGCAAGGCAAGACATTGAGTAAGACTCAAAGTCCGGCTCATGAAGAAAGAGATAATGGATAAGATCCCCTATGCCTCAGCCATAGGCTCTATAATGTATGCCATGCTATGTACAAGACCGGATGTGGCACATGTTATTAGTTTGACTAGTAGGTACCAATCTGATCTAGGTTCGGAACACTGGATATCGGTCAAAAATATCCTTAAGTACTTAAGAAGAACTAAGTATATGTTTCTAGTATACGAAGGTGAAGAAGAGCTAGTCTCTAAGTGTTATGTTGATGCTAGCCTTGACACCGATCAGGATGACCCTAAGTCTCAATCCGGATATGTATTTCTCTTGAACAGAGCAACTGTTAGTTGGAGGAGTTCCAAACAACCTGTGGTGGCTGGATCAACGACGGAGGCAGAATATGTTGCTGCTTCAGAAGCGGCACAGGAAGCGGTTTGGATGAAGGAGTTCATAACGGAACTAGGTGTGGTTTCTAGTGCATTGGACCCAATGGTGATATATTGTGACAACAATGGAGCCATAGCCAACGCCAAGGAACCAAGGTCTCACAAGAATTCCAAGCATATTAAGCGCCGGTTTCACTCCATCCGCGAGCATGTCAAGGATGGAGATATAAAGATTTGCAAAGTACACAAGGACCTAAATGTAGCAGATCCGTTGACTAAAGTTCTCGCTAGGGAAAAACATGATCAACACCAGAACTCCATGGGTGTTAGATTTATCACTATGTGAACTAGATTATTGTCTCTTGTGCAAGTGGGAGACTGAAGGAAATATGCCCTGAGAGACAATAATAAAGTTGTTATTATGTATTCCTTGTATATGATAGATGTTTATTTTGCATGCTATAATTGTATGGATAGGAAACGTCAATATATGTGTGTTTAATTAACAAATAAAAGGTTCCTAGTTATGCCTCTCTTATAGACTGGCTCGTTGATTAACAAGATGATCAAAGTTTCCTGATCATGGACATTGGATGTTGTTAATAACGAGGTGACAACATTTGTGAAATGATGTTATGAACATTGATCCAAAGTATAGCATTACAATCAAGTCATTATGTTTATATTGCTATAACATCATACGAAGTAATCTTTATCCTTAGACCATGAGATCATGTTAATTGCTGACATCAGAAGAGTAACTTGATAACATCAAACGTCACACCATAAAAGGGTGACTATAAAGGTGGGTTCAGATACTCCAAAGATGTTATGTTGAGGCTCATGGATCAAGAGTGGAATTTTTCAATCCCTATGACGGATAGATATACTCTGGGCCCTCTCGGTGATATCACATTAAGATAGCTTGCAAGCAAGTGATGTGATCACTAGAATGTTATATCACGGGAACGAGAAAAGAGTGCATGTCGGTAACGAGATCAAACTAGGTATTTGGATACCGATGATAGAATCTCGGACATGTAATATATCATGAGACAAAGGGATTAAATTACTAGCATTAAAGGTTCTCACGATCACAAAAGTCATCGTTGAATGTGCAGGAGTCAGTATGGATATCCAGGTCCCGCTTCTGATTATTGATTTGAGAGGAGTCTCAATCATGTCTGCATTATTCATGAACCATAGGGTGACACACTTAAGGGTTGCCAAACACCATTTTGGAGCACATACGTTTCAGACGAAAGAATTGCAAAGCGCTGGAATTATTTCGATGGAAACCAGAATTGTTTCGAGCGAAATTAGAGAAACTGGTTCTGCCTTTGATATTGAAATGTTACAAGGGGTTTTATGTGAATGTTTGTTAATTAAAGTAATTAACAAAATTCTGAATAAAATAAATAAAAGAGTTTTATTAAATGAGAGTTGCATTAAATTTGGTGGACATTTAATGCATGTGAGTGGAACTTTGGGTGAAGGCTAAATTGATGTGAGTGGAGCTTCCACCACATGAATGAGGAAGAGGTGGGGGCAAACCCCGTGGGCGCCAGCCATGGGAGGGGAGGATCCCCCCTCTCCTCCCTCACAAAGCACACCTCCTCATGAAGGATCTCTCTCCCCCTCTAGATATATTCCCCCATGGTCTCGGATTAGCGAGATACATGTTCTCCGTGGCATTGTGTCAGGAAGGAGTTGCTGCTTCCGCTGATTCGCTGGAGCAAGGAGGTGGAGGTTGTTCGGGGGCCTGAACGTGTGTGTGAAGATGGATGCGCTGCTGATTTGCGGCACTAGGACTTCCACACGATCTTGAGATTGGCAAGCATACGACTACATCATCCACGAGTTCCAACTCGTTAACAAAACTTTGTTGTCTTCGAGGGTAAGTTCTCTATGGATGTATATCCACCCGTTGCTTGTATCTAGTAGATAGATCTTGGCATATAGTTCTCATCATAGGAAATTTTTTGTTTTCTATGCCGTGAACCCAACATAACATGCATTCACATATTATTCAATCTCCGTGGCTATGGAACACCTGCCACCTCCACTCCGGACATCCTCTGGACTTACCGAAACCCTTTCGGTTTTCTCTCTTCTCTTCTTCAGTGATTCTACCGATCCTGTAAATACTCTATAAGCATCATCGAGCCCTTAAGTGTGATACCCCACGGTTCGGGAATACTCTAGACATGGTCGGGACACTCCCGGACCAATGATCGATAGAGGGACCTGGATGGCCATGTGACCCTTGTGCATTCCACGAAGATCTTTCATCATTTGAACCAGGACAGTCGTGTCTTATTCCTTTTGTATCTCGATACTTGCATTGCCTGAGATCTGATCAATGACATCACCATGTCGTGTTCAATCTCATTACCGAACAATGCTACTTACCTTGTTTCGACAAGTGATATCCCTGTGATCAAATCACACGCTGCGCAGCTATTGTATACAACTTCTCCGAGTGGGCCCTTGAGTATCTTTCCATCAAGTGGATGGACAAATCTTGCTCTTGACATATATTGCCTCTATGGTTCCTCCGAATACCTGAACAAACCTTTATGATCACTCTGTCATAAGTGACGTTTGATGCTATCAAAGCATTCTCGGGAGACAGTGATTGATATAGTCTCACGGTCTAAGGAATAGTCTACGAGGTCTAATCTAATCATTGTAACTTGAACTTCGTGACATGATCGGGTCACGATGTTTAGGTTGGGTATTGGTTCATCATCTCATTCTTAGAATGAGTTGGCTCCATTTCCAACTAGCATAAATGCCACATGATCAGGAAACCTTGATCATCTGTTGACCAATGAACCAGTGACTTGAGTTTCACCGGGAACTCGTAGTTGTTTATATATCACACGTGTATTGATGTTTCTTCTCAATATAGTTATAGCATGATATAAAACTTAATCATAAACTTTATAAAATATGATAATAATCCTTATTATTATTTGTCTCTAGGGCATATTTCCAACATCAGGTGTACCCCTCCCGTTCCCACCCGTACAACGAGAGAAATCATATGACCAGTCAAGTAAATAGCGTCGTTGTCGCACCCCTTCTTGAAGGTTCTGCTTGGTACACGATGATTCGTAGGCATAGGAGCATGGTGGGAATTCTCCAGAGGGCACAGCGGTAGCGAGTCATCAGCTCTTTTGTCGATCTGTCACTGTTGGCATTCTTTTCTATTTTATTTCTCTTGTTTTTCCTTTTGGACTTAGTTGTGCTATCTGCCCTACCCATGGTCTCGTTGTTGTACCGGATTGTGTTGGTTGCTATATTAATATAGCGGGGCAAAAGCCTAATTCAAGGTTATCAGATTGATAGATGCCTTCGTATTACTACCATGCTCGTGCCTAGATGCATGTCATGGTATCATGTGGAGGAGTGAGGGCATCTCTAGCAACAAGACCAAGTGGTTCGAGCCGATCCGTTCCGGTCTGCTCGAATAGGAGGTCAGGCCACACACTCCAGCAGCATGAACCAGACTGACATGACTAACGCGACCTATTTCTGGACCAAATTTGGTCCGTGAATGTGTCTGGCCAGACGCGCCGTAGACCATGCATGCGTTCAAGTGTCGGCAGCTGTGGCCCGCATGGAAATGCCCCATGGCCGAACCGCCATGAAGGCTAGCCGATGAAAGCTGCCACAGAAATCAATGCTGATGCTATCCTGTGACGCTATATCACCTCATGCGACTATGACTCCGCCTCACCTCCTGCTTGGGTATCAATGCCTCTACCACCGGGAATCCTGGGCCAACATTAATGTCCAAAGCTTCTTGTATCTGATGGGTTCATTGCATAGAAAATAAAAAAATTCCTACGGAAGAGCAGAAGAAACCTAAACCAATCCGATCTATGAGATGCTAGTAATGAGAGATTAGACACGATCTACTTTCCCTCAAAGTTTAACGATCGAGGGATCGTGGGTGATGAGGTGTACACATGCGTAGGATCAATCTGATGAAGTCCTGCGTTCCGGCAGCACCTCCACAGTATCCACATGTTCTAGCTTAGAGTCATCTCTTCCTTCTTGATCCCAGAAGCGAATAGCAAAGCTTCACAAGATTTCAGTAGCATGACGGCGTGGTATGCTTTGGTGTAGAATTGCATCACAACTTTTCTAAGCAAGCTACAGAGGGAGGAGGGAGAGAGGGAGCAGGGGCGGCAGCCATGACTTGTGGTAGAAGCTTCCTCCACCCCTCACCCCTTTATATAGGCCCAGGGGAGGGCTAGACAACCCTATCCCCTCCTCCAAGGGAGGGGCAGTGGCCAGGAGGGGGAATCCCTCCCCCTACCCCTAGGTTTTTGGGGCGGCTAGGGTTTGGGAGGGGAAGGTGGTGCATGGGCTTGGGGAGCTAGATTCCCTGGACCATGTTGGCTAGGCAACCTTCCCACAAGGCCCATGTGCCCCTCCGGACAGGTAATATCCTTCCGGTACTTTCCCGCTGTTTCTAGAACCTTCCCGGAACAAATTCCGATAATATCGTATATTCTCGTGGAACCCAAAATCAACACACATGCACTTTCTATCTCTCACAAAACCATTCCAAAAATCCTCGTGATATCTAGGATCCCATCTAAGACTCCGAATCATCATTTTTCTACGCCATCTATTATACCGACAAAACCTAGCGACACTGAAGCGTTAAGTTTGTGACCCTATGGGCTCCAGAAGGTGCAAACATGATCGAGATACCTCTCCGATCAATAACCAGTAGAGAGAATGGGGATGTCTGTCATGGTTCCTACATATTCAACAAAGTTCTTTATCGGTTGAACCACAATGTCAAGGATTTAATTAATCCGTTATTCGATTCCGTTTGTCTCGTGATATATTACTTGCCCAAGATTAAATCGTCGGTATCAATATACCTACTTCAATCTCATTATGGCAAGTCCTCTTTACTCGTTCTGTGGTATATGATTCCTGTGACTAAACACATTAGTCACATGCTGCAAGCTTTAGGATGCTACACTACCGAGAAGGGACAGAGATATATCTCTGTCACTTGAAGGGAAAAATCCCAGTCTTGATTCATGCAACTCAACAAGCACTATCAGAGATACATGAAAGCCATCTTTACAATCACACAGTTATGAAGTGATGTTTGATTTCCACAAAGTATTCCTTCTGGTACCAGGGAGTAACACAATCTCATGGTGTAAGGAAATGATACTTGACATATAAAAAAGTGATAGCTATCAAACTAAGTGACATGATCAAATGAGGTGTGGGGACTGTTTGTTCAACATGAATAAAGGAGGTGGTCCTGGGTTTCCTCCCATGCCAACACACAAAACTGCTGGCTTCCTTTCCTTGTTGATCTGCCATGGAGCGGCTGAAGGAGATATGCCCTAGATGCAAATGATTAATGGATTTTATTATCATATCTCAATTAATATAATATTTTTATATTGTGCTATAAATATATCAAGCGCAAACATTGATACATGTGTGGTATGAAATAGACCAAATCCCTAGTAGCCTCTATTTATAGTAGTTCGTTGGGCAGTTGATGGTCAAGGTTTCCTGATCAAGGACTAACTATAATGTCAACTGACAACAAGGTCACTTCATTATGAATGATGTGATGGACATTACCCAAAGATAGGTATTGCAACACAATCAAGTCACATGGTTCATTGTTACAATAGTTAGAAGCATAGTATCCTTCTCCTTAGACCATGAGATCATATTAATCACTATCTCCCAAGGCTGCTTTGATCACATCAACCATCATGTCCATAACTAGGTGGCCATAAATGTGTGTTTTAGGTATTCCAGAGGAATAGTTGAGGCCTATGTATCAAGATCTGGATTTGTTCACCCGCGTGACAGGAAGATACACATGGCCAACTTGGTGAGATTACATCCATAATGTTGCAACATGTGACTAGGTCATGGGGATGGAATATCACGGGAACAAGTAAAACAGAACTTGTCGGTAACATGATAAAACAAGGTATAGTACCGAAGATCAGATCTCGGACAAGTCATATCGAAGTAACAAAGGGAATTGGACTAGACGTTTTATGGTCCAAACGACATTACATCATGGAATGTACAGGGGTCATTATGGGCATCCTAGTCCCGCTAAAGATCATTGATATCAGAGGAGTCTCGATCATGTATGTGATGTTCCCGAGCCATTGTGATAACACACTTAAGGGTACGATGACACTAGGAGATCATTTTAGAAGTATCTGGATCACTACATGAAAGAGAAGAGAAAACCGAAAAAGTTTCGTGAGAGAATCGGAGTCATTCTAGGAGAGTTCGAAGTCATTCAGAGGGAACTGAAATGTGTTTCAGGTCAAAGAGAATTTTTTAATATGTATTTACATATTCAATAATGTAATTAATATTAAATATAATATTATAATCTAATTTGAAAGGTATTTCCACTAATGGGCCAAGTTCCCAAAGGAACAAGGCCTAAGAGGGGAAACCGCCCGAGGGCAAGGGCCAAGGGCCAAGCCGCCGCCTGGCATGGGGCGCGCGGGGTGGGGCCCACCCCGGCCGGTCAGATGGCCAACCCATGGCGCCTCCTCCCCTTGGAGCCTCACACCTCCTCTCCTTTACTCCCACCATGGGACTTGAGGGAAGGGAGTACCCTCCCTTCTCCTATATAAGGAGGGGCATGGGTGGGAATATCATCCAATAATTCTCTCAGGAATTTTCTCAAGGAACTATCTCTCTCTCTCTCTCTCTCTCTCTCTCTCTCTCTCTCTCGTTGTCCTCTCGCGATAGCGTGGTCCCTGGAAGGATGGCACATACAAGAGACAACACACCTACAACATGACATTGTGTTGAAGTGATTCTAGCCAGAGGATCTACTTCCGTACTCTCGGCAGGGATCAGAGAACCGAAGGTCGTTGTCATACACCATATGTGTGCAAAACCACGAGGGTGCTGCCATTAGTGGCACCTTGGATGTCGTGAGCCAGGCTGCTACACGATAGAGCAAGGAGTGACTTGCGAGGAACATCGTGACCTTGAGGTCGGCTACGAGTACAACTATATCATCCACGTTCCCCTCAGAATGTTAAACGATTTCGGACTACAAGGGTATATATTTGAAACCTCTGTCATTACAGTATTACTCCTAGATAGATCCTAGAATTAGGTGTGTTCGTGTAGGAAAAAATTGTGTTTTCTTCCTCGAACCCCTTCAATGGCATGTTCTGGAAGGCTCTGTTAGCAAACTCCCATGGGCGCATCATGCCTGGAGATTGTCAGATCAGAAGGAATTCGGTCATAGGCACCCGTGTTTTTTCTAACTGTTTGGTTTTCAGAGGGAGCGTTGTGAAGCTCTACTATCTATTACCATCATATGTCATGTCTTTGGCGATCCATGGTGAAATCAGATGCGGAAAATGTCATGAAAACATGGACATAAGAGCTAACGATGGCGGTTTGAGTATTTGTGGTGATGTGAAACCACTACAACACGTATCGCGTGCCCTCTTGCCTATAAACACCAAGGAACACGCCTAGTCGTTGTGCTCGCACTGGCGCGGCAAAAAAGGCTGCTAGAGATAACCGCGTGGAGAAAAGTTTATAGGACGCATTTTTGGCGCGACACATCGTTATCTGCCGAGTTAACACTTCCGCGGTGGAACAGGGTTGTGCCATACTACATACCGGTAGACGATGGAACTTTAGTGCCGTGTAATAAGAAGGTACGGCTCATTACCCTTCCGTGTTTAGTACACCTTTTACTGCACAATTTTTAATGACAATTAATTATTACAATTATAACAATCAACACTTAATTAATTCAAATATAACGAAATTGTGAATTATAATTTTTATATATTTAATTACAATTAATGGTTGCATTTCTTTAACTTCTCCAAAATAAAATAGAAAACAAAAAACACTAGGAAAAAGGAAAAACTACATATAAAATCCAATCAAATCCCTAATATTGAGCCCCTCCTTAATCTGAAAGATTTCCATCGCTGATGGTTGATATTCATGGCATTCACTTGCTTGACCTTCTTCTGCATGGTTGATCTTCATGGCATCTCTTTCTTGACCATCTTCCATGTGGTCGATTTTCACGGTGTCGCATGCTTGGCTACCATATTCCGCACAAGCAGCCTTCACTGCGTTGCTTGCTTGACCACCATATTACGTGCTGCAAAGCGCTGTTGATCTTGTAGATGGAGATTGTGATGGGATCTTAGGTCGTGAAGAGGGCAAGTGGTGGGAGATCTATAGTTGGAAAGGAGGGGACTACTTCGAGATAGAGGTTAAACAAAGAGTGGGGGTGCTGCAAGATCTAGGGTTACTCGTGGAGAGTGGTGTGATGCGAGTTCTAGGGTTAGCAGAGAGTGGAGTGTGGTGGTGTGGATAGGGCTCCAAGTGTTCGCTGTATTTTACGCTACTCGATATAGAGATCTAATTCTTGAACCATGGGCATGACTTGCTTACAAGCCCACACACCATAGTGGGGTAATTAGGTGGTCAAATTTTGTGGAACACACTAGTCAACGAGACGAGTCTCTCGTGATTCACAATTGAATCTTATAGATAAAATTTAAAAAACTACAACAGAAAAAACAACAAGTTTCGATAACATAGTGCTCATACATATTTATTGAACATTGTAGTACAAATTCACGTATTAGTACACCAATGGAATTTCGTCTAGAGCCACCAGAACATGGGATTTCATCCTTTGTTCACCAGTCCTATTCTCAATTTCATCGAAGGATGGAAGTTTCATCTTGGACCCAGTGTCCTCGGTGTAGTCGTCGCCCCTGCTTCATATTGGAGGTAAGTTGCATCTCATGCATGTTCGGAGGATCAACCCAAATCCGGAAGATGCACTTCGGCGATAGGTGGTGACACCCAACGAACCTGCGGCCAACGTCATCACCACTAACAGCGACGATGTGACGTGGCAGGAACTTAGAGCCTCACCAGTAACCAGTCATCAAATTTTCCACAAAACCTCTCCAAACCCTACGATTCTACAGAGACAGATATCCCCAAATTATATCTTCTAATCACAAGAGAGATTGATATAAAAACTACCAACAACTAATCTATAGAGACATATATACCATCGGCTCGTGTGTCTCCACCAGTGAAGATTAGAAGAGAGGGATTGGGGGAGTGTACTACGAGAATAGGAGTAGTAAGATATAGATCAATATTGAGATCAAGATTGCAGTTGTGGAATATGTAGAAGGAGATATAAAGGCCATGCCCGCCGGCAGCAGGCCATGCAAGTTAGCGAGATAAGACCGACCAATCAACATGATGTGCTTGACCGGTGGTGGGCCATAAATGTCATGTACAATGGACAGCGACTGGTATGCTTCCATCCATCTACTCCGTCATTAAAATGTGCCTCGCCTACAACGACACAAATATCTGCTGGTATTGTGTGTACCACACAACATAATACACGGCCGCCTTGACAAAATGGTATTGTGGTTGCTCATTTGCCGGCTAACAAACTTTTATAGGCACATTTTCTTATGTCGCCCCAAAAAGTGATGCGCACGGGGCTTATTTTTGTAGTGAACTGGCTCGCAGCAGTGACTATTAGTGGGGGCATGTGCACAAGAGAAATTCACAGACTTGCCTTGGAGGGTGAAAATCTAAGGTCTGGACTTAATTGGTTATGCCAGGAAATGGTCTTGTTGAAGGCATTGTTTTGTGAGCGAGAAATTTCTCCAGGGTGAAAACCTATGATCTTTGATCGGGCAACAACGTCACTTGTGTACTGTTTCCTTCTTAAAGGCATCTCTATTGGAGATGTTGGACTTCTAGTGTTATTTTGGTGGTGTTAGCATCGTTGTTACAAAGAATTGATCGTTGTAGCAGGACTTTTATTTTTTGTAATTCTTCTTGATTTTTCTAGGTCATGTGCTTCCGTAATGCTGCTAGGGAAATGCATTGTTGCAAAGCCTAGGCGTAATTGCTATATATGCTATATTAATATATGATCTTTGTCAAAATAAAATAAAATAAAATAGGGCTAGCCATCACCTCACAAACTTTGCGAGAGTGGAAGGTAGAACTATGACATGGCCTGGCTCGGGTCTTGAAAGCTTGTTTGAGGTGCTTGATCATGACCGATTTGTAAGAACATCTCTAACATATGATGTATAATGGGTGTGGTGATGTAAAACTGAACATTTACATCACTAGAGGCCAAAAATGCCTCTCTAATAGGTGGTGTATAATTTTTACACCGTGATGTAAAAGTGGCCCCAAGTGATGCAAATATAGATCACCTCCTCTAGTGATGTAAAACTCAGAAGCACGCGTGAGAGTTCCCAACTTTCGCTATGAAACTTCCCTCTCCCCTCCCGCACCCACACGCCTACCCGCTCGCCGCCACGATTTGGCCATCACCAGCCACCGCATTCGCCATGGACGGCTCCAGCCTTACCCTGACCCCTTTCTGACCCATATCCTAACCATTTTCACTGCCGCTCAAAACCCTATGGGGTCGCCTCGTGTTATCCTCGGCCCAGTCGGACATTGTGGCCGCGGATCCATCCTAGGTCATCCTCGCGGTGGTCAGAAAGCCATCCAAAGGGCAGAAGCCAGGCGCTGGTGGCAGCGTGAAGAGGCAGCCACTTGGGACTTTGGGGATAAGGCCAAGAAGCAGAAGTCCACGATCATCCGCAGCCCAAGGCCAAGGGCCATCTCCAACATTGCCACCGTCAAGTAGGATCTTCCCATGCCGCCTCTACCATCTCCCACGGGGGGGGGGGGAGGTTATCCTGATGCTACCGTCAGTCTCAATGCATCTGGTCGATGAAATGTCGCAAAGGTAGTTTCTTTCTCTTTTTTCTTTTTGAATTTCTTTTTGAATTTCCTTTTGATTTCATTCATTTGTGTGATCAATGTGTGGTTTTCATCTATGTAGTGTCGATGACGAGATGTTTTTGTAACAAATGAACGTGGGATCCGAAGAGTATGAAAATCTATCAACCGAGTATGAGACAAACCTATGATGAAGAGTACTGTGAGGGGTTGTTTGATGAGTCTCCGAAGGGAAGAGCGACAAACTACACCGTGGATGAAGATAAGTTGATTGTCTTAGCGTGGAAAAGTGGGCAATCCATCCGTTGGCATAGATCAACCAAACGACACCTATTGGAGAAGTATGAAGGAGTTCTTCAATGCAAGAAACAAGAGTGGCAATGTGCGCAAGACGACATCGATTCATCATCGATGGGGAACAATCTCGACTAATTATCAGAAGTGCATGTTTGGCACAAGTAGATGTTGTGAACCCAAATGCTACCAACAACGGTGACTGGGTGAGTATTTGCATTTTCACAAGTTCATATTGCCATATTTTTATTCAGGAATCATATTTTCATTCATTTGTATACAGTTAATTAGCTTACTCTAGTGTCATTTGTAGAAAAACATTGCTCAAAACTTTTTTAAGGGAGCTGGCAAGAAGGGCAAGCCAGTGAAGTTGGGAAAGGCATTCAATTTGCATCCTTGTTGGACTAAACTTGAGGATGATGAAAAGTGGAAGAACCATGAGCTTTATGAGGTCCCAAAAGGAATTCCTCAGTCGAAGATGCTACCATTATGGACACTGGCAGACCTTAATGGAGGCCAAAAGGGCCATGGCCCCCAACTCAATTGAAATTTACATAATACTACTTAGTATTTATCATCTTTGACCATACAAAATACAAAATATTTTAAGTTTTCCCCTCAACTCTCATCTAATCTCTTTTGGGCCCTCCAAAAATTGTGGTCATGGTCCACCACTGATTTTGGATGATGAAGATGATGGAGACGCATCAAGTGATGAAGGCAAACGAAGCACCACTACCAATTCGGTTGCCAAGACTAAGAAGCCATTAGGAAGAAAGGCGGCCAAGGAGAAGGGGTAGAAGACCGGGGATGTTGACATAAAGGAGTCTAACGAGGGGTTAACTCATAAATGCCCATCGTTGATGGAATTAGGTTCGAGGAAGTGGGGAGCACTGGAGGCATTGATCGGCTACAAACAAGCACATAGGTGACAAGAGGTTTTACCCAGGTTCAGGCCTCGTAGAGGACACTACTCCTGCTTGTCTGCTCTTGATTACGAGGGAGTCGAAGATTACCATGGTGCACAAATGCAATATGGCAGTGTGTATGCGGAGGTGTATGCGTTGGTCCTCCTCGCCGCCCCTCTCCCGCCTTTTTATAGAGAGGGTAGGTCTAAGAGTAGCAGATCGAGTCAGTTACAAGTTAGGGTTTTCCTTTAAGTTTCTATCTATACTTCGCCATGTCCACCAAGAAGTCGAACGTCCAGCGGGCCACCCGAATCTTTGTTGGGCTTCATTTGCACCATGTACTCCTTCTTGGGCTGAACCGTATAGGCTAATCTTAGGTACCTATAAGGTATAACCATGTCAGTAGCCCCCGAGTGTCTAGCCGAATCACTGATTTGGTTAGAGACTATAAATTTTCGAGTGCGTGGGATATAAGCTCATCCAAAGTTATTTCGGGTATTGCAATCTATGTCATAGGGATTGTCGATAAGCATGCCTGATTCACCCGATGGATCAGGATCAATTAACTGCCTGAGGGCAAAACATCGCTATCTACTCAAATTCGAGTCCTCGGACTCGAATTAGGAATAATGCTGGCGTAATTTGACTCTGGCCGTGGAGGTCTTATGAGTTCGAATTCTAGTGTTTTAGGTGAGGGCACTCGACACATCCGTCAAGGCTTATTTTGTCGTGCATGTAGGCATGGTTCATATCTGGTAGAGCGCAGCAGGTGCGTTGCCAGGCCTTTCTCAGGTCTTACCTCCATGTTGTAAATGCGGCAAACAAAGTTTTGGTCACCGCGGAGGTATTCGGGTAACCCAGGAGATGTAGTCTCTTTACAGGGAGAATGTGAGGCGGAGTGGCCATTTTGAGTGTGTTTGTAATCAACACACGGTTTGACGATTAAAAAATTTCATAGGGTGCACGACCAGTGGTCCCTATGGGAGTAGCCCTCGAGTGCCTATTCGAGTCGTAGACTCGGCTAGGGACTTTGAATATGTTTCAACTGCTATCATTTCTTGTTTCAGCTGAAAATATTTTCAGCGCTCCCTATGGGAGTTACACTTTAGTAAAATAATTGAATCGTTGATTTGAAGAGGACTAATGCTTTGATGAGGGAAGTTCTGTGCCTATGAAATTCTTCGGGTGCGCAGCTAGCGCTCCTATAAGGAGTAGCCCCCAAGTGCTTGGTCGACTCGCAGAGTCAAGCAAGGACTGAAGTAGTCAAGTTTATCCTCTACTGAAGCAGATGACGTCAATGTTGATGATTAGATGATCTCATTTGCCCGCCCAAGCGGTATTGACAGGACGGGATGAAAGCGGGGCCCCATCTCTGACTGAGATTTGACCAGACATGCGTAATCTTTGTTTTAACTGTGTCTCCTCAATTTTTGCGCGTAGTAGGGAAAGTGCGGCGATGGTTCAACGTTTCCTTCGTCACGCGTCCGCCTTAATTTGCACCACGCGTCTGGCTGGTGTGCTTCTAGAAGTTGGATTGCATCTGCATTTGAGCTTAAGTAGGGATTCCTCTACGGTAAATTCCCCACAGTTCATCGTCTTCCTCCTTGCCCACTTCTCTCATTGCCTGCTGCTGCTTTGCTGCTCCTGCCCACACCTCTGCGCTGGACGGGCTAAAAACCTTCCCCAGTTACTTCCTTTGTTCCTAATGTCAGTGAAAGATGGGGAATAAGAAAGGTGCGGCCGCATCTAGATCTACCGTCATCACTGCTATGACCAAGAAGAAGGGCAACGTCGCCGCTGGTTTCGGCACCACAACTGCGGCCAGAAATAAGAAGGGTGCGGGGATGCGCATCACCAACGGCTCGTGGCGGCGCACCGCCGTAAAGGAACATGAGCTCGAGCAGCACTGCCAGGACGGTCTTCTTCTTGCTGATGCAAAATACTGCAAGGTTCCTGGCATGGAGGTAATCCCCAATCCCCCTGCTGGATTTCAGGTGATGTTCCTTTCATTTATCCTTCAGGGCCTTTCTCTCCCCCTCCACAAGTTTGTACGAGGGTTTCTCTGTTTTTACCCCTCCACAAGGTGCCTGGCTCGGAATCGAGTTGCACTTAGGTCTCTTTAAAAAGAACTTCAGATGAAACGACAGTCGGGTGCTAGGTCTGTGTTTACGATATTGGAGGCTGCGGTATCCATGTGGACACGTCTGTCCAATACTTCTACCTCAAGAGCTCTGACTCTGTCCAGGGGTGGAGGGAGAAGTGGTTTTACATCCACGACCGAAAGGTTGAGGGAGAGCACTACAGACTTGCTCCTTTCAACTCGAAGGCGGAATTGAAGAAGATGAGATCCTGGAAGAATGTGGTGATGCCCGGCGAGGCCGAGGAAGTCGAAGTCTTGTACAAGTGCGTCTACAACCTCCAACTCATTCGAGGAAAGGAGATTGACGGCCCTGACCTCATCCGCACTTGGATGCGTCGTCGGGTGCAGCCGCGGCAAGCTAGGGCACACCCAATGTACTGCTGGACTGGCGCTGGTGACATCACCCGCGTCTCCTAGGAGAATATTTCTTCGGTGGAGGTGGACAAGAGGTTCCGGCGGGTGACCAAGTGGACCGCCAAGGAGAAGCTCCCAGGTGACTCAGTCGTGCTGCTGTTCTGCGCGAGTCACCCTCCACCTGAGGTAGTTTTATTATTGCTTCTTCTTTGGTTCTTCAATTGCCTGCAAGGCTTCTTATGATGCCATTGTGTATGTCTGTTACATGAATGGAGAGTGGTGACTGTCCTCCCTCCCCAACCAGAAGGGATAATTCCTCCCAAGTAAGAGAAGGAGGACGAATCCGTCTCCACTGTCCCTATTGTTGAGGATAAGGAGCCCCCGAGTGCAGCAGGGACGGCACTTGCAAGCGCTCCTAGAGCAAGGACTCGGATGCCTCATCACTGAGACACTGAAGGGCCCCTCGACTGAGGGGGGTGCTGATGACTGGATTCCTGCACCAACGATAGGGTTATTGCAGTACTTGTAGCAACAAATATTTAAGAGTTTGTCCCGATGGGAGATCGACGAACGGAACACACGACCTCGCAGCCACGTTGTCAATGCAGCCACATTTTGCACCCAAACCGTGGTTTAGAAATAGCCTATTCTATAAGTTACTAGAACAACGATAATTGAGAGAGGTTTAAAATATCTAATAACAAAGAACATTTAACAAGAACAAAATAAACTAAGACGGAAAGTAAACAGGAATATGAACTGAATTAAAGAGATTGTACTTGTAGGATTGAGAGAGGGCTTCTAGGCTTCGGTCTCACTAGTACTAGATGGGAAAATATATGTGTGATCTATAAGAGATTTCTTAGACAAATAAACGTTCCCCATTTGATTACCAAGTTGTCACTCTGTGTGCACTATGCATGATTCTCATGCGTCACCGCAAGGAAAAAGGCACTTCCGGACCAAAGGATCACATAAACTCATCTTACATCACAATAAATTCTAACTTAGCGCACTAGATCATACCTCAACCTAGAATTGAATCAATCACTCACACATGGATGAACAACAAAACATATATAAATATATAATGATGTCACAACCGTGTTCAACCTTACAACTACTAAGCACAAGAGAGAGAGAGAGATGGAGATGGTGATGGAGATGGAGATCGATGCGTGGTGGTGGTGATGTCTTCCTTCTCCTCCTCTTCTTATTGCTTGGATGCCTTGATGGTGATGGTGTTGAGGGAGATCTAGATCTCGGAGGTGTGGTTAAGGCAGAGCTCCGCCGCCGTGGAGATCGGATGGGTGGTGGCGGCAGCAGGGCTCCGCCCCTGAAGGGTTATGGTCTGGTGGCTCTCTCTTGGGTCCTCCCTCCTTTATATAGGCCTTGGGGGTGCCCTAGGGTTCCCCCAATACCGGCATATGACTTAGGGAAGGTTCTGGAGCTTCTCTAGGGCGAAATCCCGTCGTTTGCGACTTTTTTACCAACTATACGGCCAAACTATACGACGGGAACTTTTAGTTCTGGCCGTATAGTTGGTCATTGAACTTGTAGATCCTTTACTATTTTGGTCGCCATTTCTTCATACGAACTCTGTTTGGGTGTTCTTGGGCTCGTTGAGTTCGTCTCATCGAGAGCTACAACCCCATGGTCTTGAATATTTATTTTGAGAAGTTGGAAAAATTCACTTTTCTAACCTCTCAAATGGCTAAGTCTGGTCCCTGCAGCTCCTCCATACTATGCTCTCTTTGTTTCTTTTTATCCATAATCTTCACCAATACCTACACACATGTCATAGACAAGGAAAGTGATAAAATTCTACCTAAACTACTAAATGTGCAAAGCTCATATGAAAGTAAATGAGAACTAGAAGTCATGCATATAAGGCATAGCTATAGATGGAAGCAACATGATATGAGAGATAAATGGCACATTTTATATGGCTAAAAGAGGTGGTATTTCACAGCCATCAACTTCCCCAAGCTAGACCTTGCTCGTCCTCGAGCAGGAAGGGTCGATAATAAATTTATGGTTGTGAAATAGCTTATCATTGGAAATCAATGCCTTGCATCCTTATTTCTTCTACAAGCTTGAAGAGAGAAAACATGTATTCATACAAGGCAACACAAGCTCAGTTATAAAGACCACTAAAGATTCATCAAAACTTATATGCTCCATGTCAATAGTGAATCTAACTTGCAGAAAAACTTGTGATCCTCTTATTGCACCTTTTCTATAACTTTTCATATCATTATTTTTTATGAGGCAAAACTTAGTCACAAATAGATGTCAATCATAAATAGGAATAAATTTTATCGATTCTACCCAATCATGTCATCTAGTTAAGGCTCTCAAGTGCAAACATTAGTTATTGAGTTTCAAAAAGTTTATCTCTTAGTAACGAGATTTATGCCAAAAGGAAATGCGAGAACATGTCAAAAGAAGCATAGCATTATACTGTCTCTTTTGGTCATTCACATCAATGAATAACGGCTATCGAACACTCATTTTCTATTCTTTGTCTTTCTAAAACTTCAGTTCATCAGTAATGAGATGATGCCAAAACTTAGTGTGTTTTACAAGACTGTGCAAGCTAAGAATGGATACCCTTGACCATTACCAAGGTTTCCTTTTTCGGTATAATGATTTCTCATAATGGTCAGAGGAGTATTCCCTCTTTTTCTCTGAATGCATGCCCATGAGAATACTAATGGATACCCAAATATAGCATTTCTGCTACATATGTTGGGCAACTCATAGCCAAACTCCAAGAGTTTCCTCTTTTTTGACTGTTCAAAGGCTAGCGGAGTTGTTATCATCTCATGTTGTGCGATAGTGGTGCAGACACGCATAAAGCAATATCATACTTTAATCATCAGGTCAAGATTTTTCACATGCATCTCAATTACCGCTAAATATTAGTTTCTTCAAACAAATCCTTTCAAAGAGTACTATCAAGTCGATCATCACATCTATGGTGTTGAGTATCTTTAAGGCTAAAGTCTTAAGACAATTAAACAACACCTTATTTAGCATAGAACTCAAAACTTCAAAATATCATTTCCAATTGACAACTCCTTCCGTAAGCAAACTATCAAGTCTATTGTTTTGACATTATGGGGTCGAGCATAACCTATTTATTTAAGACAAAGCTATTTAGTGACAACCAACAAATTTCAAAAGATCTTGATCAAGTATTCATTCTTTCCAAGTGTAGAGATTGTGGCAATGTTTTCTAGAGGATCACAAATAGTGTCACAAGCTTGATAAACAATGGCAAGATGCATACAAGCTCTAAGTCAACTCCTATGGTGCATATCATGAACAAGTGTATCCCCATATGAATAAAGAACTAGACTCACTTAAATAAGCATTCAAAAATAGCGAGATACATGATTGCATTAAACCTTCATCGAATACGAACATTGCACAAGACTCTACACATGCAGAAGTAACCTCCCCTAGCTTAGAACTTTGCAAGAACCAAACTTGAGTATATCACCAAAAGAAAAGAGAAAATACAGTTTCCAAAAGAGAGTGTGATAAGTGGTTACCTCCCCAAGCTTAGTTGAAAACAAGGGTGACACACTTTACCGTTGAGGTACAAGTAACCTCTCTTTTGGTGGACAAGAACCTTTGCTTTAACGTATACTTCTTGATATAGCTTGGTGGCTGCCTTCCTTGTGAACCTGCTTGGAAACTAAGAAGAAAATAAAATACTTTGTGTTTTTGAAGGCACGGGGATTAGCTCAAAGTGATAAAAATACAAGTCCCACTGAGTCGGTTCATCAACCTAAGCACCACGCTTAAGTCAACAAACTAGTTCTAGAAGATGCCTCTCCTAGATTGTGATGAGGTGCAAGCGAAATAGGATACGAGACATGAGTGTGCAGCCCCTATGTGCTTATTAAAAGAGGTTCGAGTTGGAAGGTTTTACCAGACGCTGATTGTCGAAGCGTTGAATCGAAGCAACCAAGTGGCTCATGCGAGTGTTTGCACGGTTGGCACTACCATACATGTCGTCACACAAGGTTCAAGTCCCTGTGAAAATAACATACAAAATACAATGCATCGGTTTGGTATACGAACATAGTTCATTTACCCCACCGATAAAAGGAAAGTAAAAAAGAAAACATAAACTTCTATAGAGAATTACAGTCTAGGAGGTTTCTGAGGTAGAATTTTATTGCTTACATATGCTCGGCTTCTCTAGATCATGGGAGAAGCTCCCAGATGGTGGTTCGAGGTTTTTAGAAGAAGAAAGAATAAAAGTTTGAGCAATGGTTACCTTCCAGTTGGCGTTTGAGGGGTTTTCCCATCTATACGGGTGCAACTATACGGCCGGACCAAAAAGGTCCCGCCGTACAGTTGGTCGTTAAACTTACTATACCTTGGAAAAGAATTTTGACAAAGGCATCGATATCTATACGCCCGGAACTATACGGCTGGAATTCCTATTCCCGCTGTATAGTTGGTCATTAAACCTTTAGTATTCTGGAATAGAAATTTTATAAAGGCATTGATAACTATACGGCTGGAATTTTTATTCCTGCCGTATAGTTAGTCGTTAAACCTTATGTACCTAATAAAGAAAATTTGTCGATAGCAAAGAGATCTATACGACCAAACTATACGGCTGGAATTCTTTATTCCCGCCATATAGTTGGTCGTTAACCTTCAGTAGACATCAAAAAAAAAATTCTTCGAGAATTCTTTCTTATCCTGAAACTTAGCGAAACACCTTGTTTTGACAGTAAAATAACAACTTTAATTTTAGACCAACATTAGCATGTATAAAACAGGATTGGAGTACAACCAAGTTATGCAACACATAGTAATAATAAATTCTACCTTTTGAAAACTACAACAAGATAACTCTAATAGCAAGACATGCAAAGAATAAAAGTGCCAATGCAACATGAATGCAACTAGACTCAAGACACAAAACTAAGAAATACACCTAATGACTTCTAGGTTGCCTCCCGGGAAGCGCTTTCTTATAACAAAGTAGCCAGGCTTTTATACTCCACATTTATTCAGCAATGGAGGCAGCTATAGGAGTAGTTTTGCTTACCTCCAACGAGTGTTTGCAGGATTTATATCATAGTTTGCTCTAAGATGTACCCGCTTGCGGTGCATCGGTATCTTGTAAGTGTTCTCATTGCCACGTGAGGATGGATGCACCAAGCGTGGTAAATATGTATTCTTTCCTTCCTGCATAGAGGGTGTTAAAGATATATTACCAAACTTTGAATATTTACCTTGATTACTATTTTGAGGGCACAGCTCATAATGTCCTTTTGGATCCAGTAGCTTGGTCTTTTCCACCGGACTTTCTCTAGATCAGTAGGGAGAGGTTTTTCTTCATGCACAATTTCACATTGCCATTGATGAAAATTATTATGTGTATCTCTTAAAAGTTGCCAAGCTTCTTTCAAAGTTTTTCCAAGTAATACACCATCACACATCATATATAGCTTATCCTTAGAAGAGTGATTTAAGCCTCCATAAAAGTGATTCAACAATAACCAATCAGGTAAATTATGATGTGGACAATCATGCATCAATTTTGAGAACCTACTATAAGCTTGTATTAAATCCTCATTGTTGCTCTGCTTGAATTTCAGGATATGAAGCCTACGCTCATAAGTTTTCTTTTGTGAAAAATACTTACCGAGAAAAGCTTCGGAGATACCTTTCCATGAATTAAAGTGTCCCGCGGGATGCGGTTTTAGCCAATCTTTAGCTTTTCCTTTCAGCGAGAACCGAAACAGATATAACTTCAGCTTATCATTTGTCCATCCATTTGCCTTCACCGTAGAACATAATGAAGTAAATTTGTCAATATGCTCATAAGGATCATTGTCCGGATCTCCTGCAAAAGCTATTTCCATGATCATACTTATCCACATAGGATTAATCTCATATCCATCCACATCAATAGCGAGCTGAATGAGCATGTAAATGATCAACACTCGGAGCACCATACTCCACAAGACTTTTACTTTCCATAGTTTCTATGTTTTTAAATTTCCTATAACTAAAATAAATAACAAGACTACTAACAAAAGGTAAACTAATTTTTCTTCTTTTCAAATAATCAAAGGAAGTAAGGTGAATAGCAATAAACGGAAATAAACTATGTGTGAGTAGGAAGGTAATAACCAGACACTTAGCTCCCCGGCAACGGCACCAGTTTGATGACTAGATTCATGCACCAACAACAAGGTTATTGCAGTACTTGTAGCAGCAAATATTTAAGAGTTTATCCCGAGGGAGATCGACAAACGGAAGAAACACGACCCCGCAGCCACGTTGTCAATGCGGCTATGTTTTGCACCCGAACCGTGGTTTGGAAATAGCCTATTCTATTAGTTACTAGAACAGCAATAATTGAGAGAGGTTTAAAATATCTAATGACAAAGATCTTTTAACAAGAACGAAATAAACTAAGACAGAAAGTAAACAGGAATATGAACTGAATTAAAGAGATTATAGTTGAAGGGATATGGTGTGGTGGCTCTCTCTTAGGTCCTCCCTCCTTTATATAGGCCTTGGGGGTGTCATACATTACTAACGTATCCATAATTTTTGATGTTCCATGCTTGGTTTTATCTACTTTCTTATGCTTTGTCCACACTTGGAGTACTTTTCATATGATTTCTTGGACTAATCTATTAACAAGAGACATAGTGCCAGCTGCCTGTTTTCTACTGTTTTTGGTTCGAGGAAAGTCAAAAAATGAATATTCTCGGAATTGGACGGGACAAAAGCCAAAGTCAGTATTTCACCGAGAGGGACACAGAGCCAGAATACGAGACAGAGAGGGGCCAGGGGTCGTCCACACCACCTGGCCGCATGGCTAGGCTTAGCCCGCGCCAGGGGGTGGTCTGGCCACCCCAGGCACCCCCTCGGCCTCTCCTTCCACCTATATATTGCCTCCGATACAGAAACACTAAGTACCCAATCAAAATTCCATGAAAGAGTCTGTAGCCGCCGTCATCTCCATTGCTAGATCGGGATAGATCTGAAGCTCTTCCCGGCAACCTGCCAGACGGGAGAATTCACCCCGAAGGCCTTCTTCATCACCATGCAAGCCTCCGGTGTGATGCGTGAGTAGTTCATCTCTAGACTATGGGTCCATGTAGTAGCTAGATGGATGGTTCTCCTCCTTTGTGCTATCATGTTTAGATCTTGTGATCTCTGTTCATGATCAAGATCATCTATTTGTAATTCCTACATGTTGTGTTTGCGGGGATCCGATGGATATTGAGATGCTATTTCAGATTGATTATTGATTCTATCTTGTCTTTGTTATTTGTGATCTTGCATGCTTTCCGTTGCTAGTAGCTATCTTGGCCAAGTAGATGCTAGCAACTCCAAGAGTTAGTATTTATGCTCGATAGTGGCTTCATGCCTCTAGTAATCTGGGGAAGTGACAGAAATATCTAAGGTACTAGATGTGCTATTGCTACTAGGGAGAAAACAACAATCCTTTGTTCATAGAACAATCGTATTGTTTACTTTACACGCAATTCGTAATGCAATTATTCGTTGCTTGCAACTTAATACTGGAGGGGGTTCGGATGATAACCTGAAGGTGGATTATTAGTCATAGATGCAGTTGGATGGCGGTCTATGTATAATGTTGTAATGCCCAATCAAGTCTCAAAGGAGTCCAGATGAGTAGTATATGCTTGTATGCTTTCTCGATGTTTGTCAATTGCCCCGCTGTAATTTGTTCACCCAACATGTCATCTATCTTAAGGAGAGCCACCACTAGTGAACTATGGACCCGGTCCTTTCTTTTACCATCAATCTACAATCAACTGTTTACTGCTTTCTGTTTACTTTTTGCAAACTATTACTTTCTTCCACTCGATACGTTTAATCCTTTGTTTTCAGCAAAACCGATGAGATTGACAACCTCATCGCAAGTTGGGGACAGAATTCTGTGGTTATGTTGTGCAGGTCTCCACGTTGCTGCTGATGCCGGTAGTGCGCCCTGCCAAAGTCTAGCTAGCAACACCTTTGAGGTGTTTCCTTGCTCCTACTGGATTGATAACCTTAGTTTCATAACTGTGGGAAACTTACTGCTGTGCTCATCATACCTTCCTCTTGGGGTTCCCCAACGAGCTCGTTAGTACACGAGTCAGCAAGTGATTTTCACTGCTTGTCGGGAGTCAAGGACATCTTCACAAGGGCAGTCCCTCATAACCAATCTCTTTACTTTGTTATTTTTGTTTTGCTTAGTTTACTTTTGTTTTGTTTGCTTGTTTCTTTATCAAAAACACAAAAAAAATAGTTTTACAAGTTTGCTTTCTTTATTAAAAACACACAAAAAAATGACTACTCTTGAAAATAATAAGTTGTGTGACTTCACAAACACCAACAACAATGATTTCATGATCACACCCATTGCTCCACCTGTTCCTAAACCTACTTTCTTTGAGATAAAACCTGCTTTACTCAATCTTGTTATGAGAGAACAATTTTCTGGTATTGGTAATGAGGATGCTGTAGCCCATCTAAATAACTTTGTTGAACTTTGTGAGATGCAAAAGCATAGGGATATAGATGGAGATATCATTAAGCTTAAATTGTTTCCTTTCTCTTTGAGAGGAAAACCTATAGAATGGTTAAATTCCTTAACTAGGAATAGTATTGATTCTTGGACTAAATGCAAAGATGCTTTCATTGGAAAATACTATCCTCCTGCTAAAATTATATCTATGGGAAGTGAAATAATGAAGTTTAAACAATCTGATAATGAACATGTTGCTCAAGCTTGGGAAAGAATGAAATCTTTGGTAAAGAATTGTCCCACTCATGGACTGACTGCTTGGATGATTATCCAAACCTTTTATGCAGGATTGAACTATTCTTCAAGAAATCTATTGGATTCGGCTGCTGGAGGTACCTCTATGACCATTACTTTAGGTGCTGCAATGAAGCTTCTGGATAATATGATGGTTAACTATTCTGAATGGCATACTGAGAGAGCTCCACAAGGTAAGAAGGTAACTTATGTTGAAGAAACCTCCTCCTTGAGTGATAAAATTGATATTATTATGTCTATGCTTGTTAATGGGAAAGCCCATATTAATCCAAATATTGTTCCTTTAGCCTCTTTGGTTTCTCAAGAAGAGCAAGTTGATGTGAACTTTATAAGAAATAAGAATTTTAGCAATAATGCCTATAGGAATAATTTTGGTAACAACAATTATAAGCCATATCCTCCCAACAATGGTAATGCTTATGGAAATTCCTACAACAATAATAGGAGTGCACCCTCTGAACTTGAAGTTATGCTTAAAGATTTTATTAGTAAACAAACTGCTTTCAATAAAACTATTGAGGAAAAACTCTGTAATGCTGAAAGAAATATAGCATCATTGGCTGAAGCTCAATCTTCTTTGAATAAAATGGCTGCTAAACCTGAAACTAATGATAATCCCTTTACAGTCACTAATGCCATACAAGTTAGAATTGATGAAAATGTTAGACTATTAGCTGAATTGCATGCTAAGTGGGAAAGAGAAGATGAAAATGCTAGAAACACTAGTGTTTCTACTAACATTACCACTAGTGTTGAGGCTAGTAATAGCTCTACTACCTTAGATGATAATTATGATTTTGATCTTAATGGTTGCAATATTTCTGAAGTTATTAAGTTCCTACAAAAGCTTGCTAAAAGTCCTAATGCTAGTGCTATGAATATGGCCTTTACAAAACACATTACTGATGCTATCATAAAGATTAAAGAAGAAAAGATGAAACATAAAGCTTCTATTCCTATAAAACAAGAAGATGGTTGGGAACCCATCATCAATATGAAAGTGAATGATTTTGATTTTAAAGCTTTATGTGATCTTGATAGTAGTGTTTCTATTATGCCTAGAAGGATTTATGATATGCTTGATTTGCCACCACTTGAAGATTGTTATTTGAATGTCCCACTTGATGATAATGCTAAAAATAAACTCATAGAGAGTATTAATGATGTTCTTATTATGATTAACAATACCTATGTCCCTGTTGATTTCTATGTTTTGGATGTTGAATGCAATGCTTCTTGTCCTATTACTTTGCGAATACCTTTTCTTAGAACTGTTGGTGCCATTATTGATATGAAAGAAGGCACCATTAACCACTCAAGAAAGGTATAGAACACTTCCCTAAGAAGAGAGATAAGATTTTTTCCTCTCCTATGAAAACAAAATTTGCTCTTAATGCTTCTTCATTCGAGAACACTTGATTCTTTTTCTTGCTTCTTATGCCTAACTTAAAGGCGTTAAACAAAAGTACATATTGGGAGATAACCCAAAAGTTTTAGATGAGTCTTGGAAGTTATTACTTCAATAATAACCGCTCCTTATCCTTTTTATTTGCTTTTTGTGCCAAGAGTAACCTCTAATGAGAGAGAAATAATGATTGGAAAAGTTGCTGTCCTGAAACAGATTTCTGCGCTTCACCGTAAAAATTTGTGTAAAATCTCTGTATGTCCTTTTGAGGCGTGACTTTTTTTGCTCCTGCCCCAGGTTGCTATATAACTTTCATTAGTTCAACACTTTCCGATTTGAGCAACATAAGACCTTCGAAAAAATTCGTCTTTACCTGCTGGTCTGTTTTGACAGGTTTCTGCCATTATTTGCATTTGCTTCTTGTTGGTTCCTTTTTGAGTTCTCCTTGGGGAATTGAGCTTTTTGAGGGAAGTGCTACAGTATATAGTGTTTTAATGGAAGTTTCATTGGTGTTGGAACTGAACCTAAATACTTATTATCTTGAGTGCACTAATGTTGCTAATAAAGATTGTGTGAAGTTTTGTATGAAGGAAAAAATTCAGGTGTATGGAAGGAATAAATAATGAGATGAAGGATGGACTAAAGCTCAAGATTGGGGATGCCACGCGTGTCACCCCAAGAAATATCCAAGAAGTACAAGCGTCAAATCTTGGGGTTGCCCAAGGCATCCCCTTATTCATCAATAAAAATTCCAGGTTTCTTCCAAACACTTCATTTTTATTGTTTCATGCACAGTTGTGTTGTTCTTGGAGCGTCTTCTTTTTCGTTTTTTCATTTTGGTTTTTGTTTGCTTTGTTTTCTTAGTTTGCTGAATAAATTAGTTGGACCCCCTCTTTCATGCATTGGTTTTCAAATAGTTTGGTTTGGATTGGAAAAGAGTAGGAAAGTTCATGCTTAAGTGGTAAAGGGAGCTTGTTTTTGACTGTGGCCTATGCTTTGTCATGCCATGCTTGATATTGTTTTGGCTTTATGCTTAGTATTCTTTGCTGTAGCATGACTTGTTATAAACAATTGAGATTGCTTAATGTATCTTTGAAGAATCATGCGTTGTTTTAGTATATTAAAGCATAATATTGTGGTATTCTCCTTTGATGCTTTATTTGGGTTGACTTGGCGCATGATCAAACCATGTTATGACTATCCCAAGTCACCATAGCCTTTATGATCCTTTAGTTTTCAACTTGTAGTATCACGTTATGCTTTGATCAATGATGTTTTGTTGCTCTGCATAATTATGGCCATTATTGCTCTCTTAGTTGGTCGCTCCCAGTCTTTTGCTAGCCTCCGCAACCAAGCATGAGTTCCACTCATGTATCCAACTCCAAAAACCAAGTTATTCCAAAGAGTCCACCATATCTACATAATAGCATTTGCTATTCCAAGTATATTCATGTTTTTGTCTACCTTCCGAATTAAACTTGTTATGAGAAAACTAGTGATTAAAGCTCTCACGAACTTGATGGCACACTTTACTTTCTTGCATTTAATAAACTTGAACCATTGCGTCCATCTTTGTTGCGTATATGCTTGCGCTTTATGAGTTGAAGTTAGCAGAACCATGTATCATGGGGAACGCTTTCAACATTGCACTTGTACTTTGTACCCCGTTGATATCATGTTCTTTTGCTTATGGATCCTGATTGTCAAATAAAAGGAAACTTGTAAGATCATGGAGTTTGTATGTGTGTTAGAGAAACTCGGGCTAGCCTAAGCCATGCCTAATCATGGTGGAAACTTGCAGCATAACCATAATGAGCACTCTATGAAGCATCCTCAATAAAAACCTATGCAAATAGCAAATAAAAAGATCGCTGAGATGCTCATTGTCTGCTTTCCTTGTCATTTTGATTATGGGATAGCTCTTGTATCATGTGCAAAAATTACCCATGGTTCTTTATGATACATATGTACTTACAATGACAAGTGCTTACTTGTGACTAAAGTTGAGTAGCATGAGGTTCGGTCTTCGTAAGTAAGGGGCATGAGACTTCGGTTTATAACTTGTCAAGCATATCCTCTTAGTTGTGTCACTTTAACCTTAATCACCTTCAAGATGCTTATGATAGGGGCAATGAGAGCTGAAAGATAATAAGTATCATAATTTTTGGAAGCTCTTTATGAGACTTGAATCCCTACTTCCTTCTATGAAGGCCTTTCTTTTACTTTTATGTTGAGTCTCCACCTTCTATCTTTATGCACCTACTTTGACAGCATAGTGGCCATTCTTATTTCTATATGCATTTTCCCAAGACTTGTTGATTGATGCATAGCTTTGATATTGCTTGTTTTAAACTATTTGTATCTAGTCACTCTTATGTCCTATGCATTTACGTTTGCTACTCTATGAGGGACAATCTGAAAGCCACTATGCTATGTTTTCTTTATGTGAAACAAACAAACGTCTTGCAAAGCATTTTTATTCATGAATCTTTTGTTTATGCCTTTTAATGTTGCAACATAGTTGCATTGCCTTATTGTTAGAACTTTGTCTTTCATGTTATGATTGAAGTACTATGATCCCAGTTATCATTGTTTTACAAATACTTTGATCAAGTTTATGATGGTGCATGTCACCTCAAAAATTATTCTTTCTTTTTATCACTTACCTACTCGAGGACGAGCAGGAGTTAAGCTTGGGGATGTTGATACGTTGCTAACGTATCCATAATTTTTGATGTTCCATGCTTGGTTTTATCTACTTTCTTATGCTTTGTCCACACTTTGGAGTACTTTTCATATGATTTCTTGGACTAACCTATTAACAAGAGCCACAGTGCTAGTTACTGTTTTACGCTGTTTTTGGTTCCGGGAAAGTCGAAAATGAATATTCTCGAATTGACGGGACAAAAGCCAAAGTCGGTTTTTCATAGGGACACCTGCAGAATCTGAGGCGGAGAGGGATGGGGCCCGCCACACCACCGGCCGCACGGCCAGGCTTGCCCAAGGAGGTGGTCTAGCCCAGTGCACCCCTCGGCCTCTCCTTCCGCCTATATATTGCCTCCGATACAGAAACCCTAAGTACTCAATCAAAATCCCACGAAAGAGTCTATAGCCGCCGTCATCTCCATCCCAAGATTGGGAGGGATCTAAAGCTCTTCTCGGCACCCTGCCGGGGGGGAGAATTCACCCTAGAGGCCTTCTTCATCACCATGCAAGCCTCCGGTGTGATGCGTGAGTAGTTCATCTCTGGATTACGGGTCCATGTAGTAGCTAGATGGCTGGTTCTCCTCCTTTGTGCTATCATGTTTAGATCTTGTGATCTCCGTTCATGATCAAGATCATCTATTTGTAATTCCTACATGTTGTGTTTGCGGGGATCCGATGGATATTGAGATGCTATTTCAGATTGATTATTGATTCTATCATGTCTTTGTTATTTGTGATCTAGCATGCTTTCCGTTGTTAGTAGCTATCTTGGCCAAGTAGATGCTAGCAACTCCAAGAGTTAGTATTTATGATCGATAGTGGCTTCATGCCTCTAGTAATCTGGGGAAGTGACAGAAATATCTAAGGTACTAGATGTGCTATTGCTACTAGGGAGAAAACAACAATCCTTTGTTCATAGAACAATCGTATTGTTTACTTTACATAATTAAGTAATGCAATTATTCGTTGCTTGCAACTTAATCTTGGAGGGTTCGGATGATAACCTGAAGGTGGATTATTAGTCATAGATGCAGTTGGATGGCGGTCTATGTATAATGTTGTAATGCCCAATCAAGTCTCAAAGGAGTCCAGATGAGTAGTATATGCTTGTATGCTTTCTCGATGTTTGTCAATTGCCCCGCTGTAATTTGTTCACCCAACATGTCATCTATCTTAAGGAGAGCCACCACTAGTGAACTATGGACCCCGGTCCTTTCTTTTACCATCAATCTACAATCAACATATCGCTTTCTGTTTTACTTTTGCAAACTATTACTTTCTTCCACTCGATACGTTTAATCCTTTGTTTTCAGCAAAACCGATGAGATTGACAACCTCATCGCAAGTTGGGGACAGAATTCTGTGGTTATGTTGTGCAGGTCTCCACGTTCTCTTGGCCGACGTAGCGCCCTGCCAAAGTCTAGCTAGCAACACCTTTGATGTGTTTCCTTGCTCCTACTGGATTGATAACCTTGGTTTCATAACTGAGGGAAACTTACTGCTGTGCTCATCATACCTTCCTCTTGGGGTTCCCCAACGAGCTCGTTAGTAAACGAGTCAGCAAGTGATTTTCTGGCACCGTTGCCGGGGAGTCAAGGACATCTTCACAAGGGGAGTCCCTCATAACCAATCTATTTACTTTGTTATTTTTGTTTTGCTTAGTTTACTTTTGTTTTGTTTGCTTGTTTCTTTATCAAAAACACAAAAAATTAGTTTTACAAGATTGCTTTCTTTATTAAAAACACAAAACAAAATGACTACTCTTGAAAATACTAAGTTGTGTGACTTCACTAGCAATTGATTCTTGGACTAAATGCAAAGGTGCTTTCATTGGAAAATACTATCCTCCTGCTAAGATTATATCTATGAGAAGTGAAATAATGAAGTTTAAACAATCTGATAATGAACATGTTGCTCAAGCTTGGGAAAGAATGAAATCTTTGGTAAAGAATTGTCCCACTCATGGACTGACTGCTTGGATGTTTATCCAAACGAAAGTTGGATAACAACCTGGGGCAGAAGCACAAAAAATTACAGCTCAAACCGACGTACAGAGATTTTACACAAATTTTTACAGGGAAGCACAAAAATCTGTTTCGAGACAACAACTTTCCCAAGCATTACTTCTCTCTCATTAGAGGTTACTCTTGGCACAAAAAGCAAATAAAAAGGATAAGGAGAGGTTATTACTGAAGCAATAACTTCCAAGACTCAACTAAAACTTTTGGGTTATCTCCTAATAAGTACTTTTCTTTAATGCCTTTAAGTTAGGCATAGGATCAAGATTCAAGTATTTTCGAATGAATAAGCATTAAGATCAATACCAGAAATATCTTTATTTTTCAAGGCTTCATGCATTCCTACAAGTTTTTAACTGAAAAGCTTCCATGGAAAGATTTGTTTTGGTTTCATAGGCATGAACACAAGTGTTCAAGGTCGACCCCCACTTAACCATTACTCATCTTTCCAATCACTTTCCTTTTTAAAAACATTTTTAGGTAACAAGTACAACTATTTTTTTTGTAATTCGCATTCCCTATCCATACTAAGATAGAGAACAACTTAAAACTGAAAGTAAAACCTACTTAGAGATAAAGCAAACAAGTGCACACAAGAATATTCACCCACACGCTATTGCTCCCCGGCAACGGCGCCAGAAAAGGTCTTGATAACCCACAAGTATAGGGGATCGTGTGTAGCCTTTTCGATAAGTAAGAGTATCGAACCCAACGAGGAGCTAAAGGTAAGATAAATATTCACTCAAGTTCTATCAACCACTGATACAACTCTACGCACACTAAACGTTTGCATTATCTAGGAAATAAAACTAGAGCAACAATACGAGTAATAGAGATAGCTTTGCATGATAATAAATAACAAGAAAGTAAAGCTAGTTGATGCAGCAATAAAATACACTAAACTAACAGTACCATGAGTGTGGAATAGTGGTGGTAATTGTGGTGGCTTTGTCCAAGTTTAAATAGCGAATAGATCGAGTTCATTGTCTTTGATGTAGTTTTCTATGTGGAAGAGGCTAAATATACATGCGCTTCACTACTTGGAATTACATGTACTATATGCTTGGATTGTTAGCAAACATCCGTAAGTACTAATCAATGCATTAAGGTTTCCCCAACCATAGCCTTAAGTTTAATGGTCCTCTTACTCCCATACGCAGTAACGTTCAGGTTCAAGGCCCTCGTGTTTCTATCACTCCAGCAGAACACCCCCCTCCTTTTACACATACTACAAACCCTATGATGTTTAATCCATGTGCGCACAAATATAATGGACACCAAAGGACTGTACCATATCAACATACAACTCTAATGAACCAAAGACGTTCAACCATTCAATCTAAGAACAAAGAAACTATGCAAACATGACATAGATCATAGGATTATAACTTATAGTATCAAACACCATGTTTACATAGGATGGTACAGAGGTGTGTGGGAGGATGAACCACTGCATACTAGGAGGATTAGGTGTTGGAGATGGCGGTGAAGATGGTGAAGATTGTGAAGAGGGCGGCGGCGACGCCGGCGGTGGTGCGGTGGACTCCTTCCCCGCCGCCAGTACCATGGGGTAGCACCGCTCCTTAGCCCCTTCCTTCATGGCTTCTTGGGAGCCCTCCCCCATGTAGATGGGATCCATGGGGGAGGCAAAAACGTGGCTTTGGTGGCTGCAAATTCGTGGGTGGAGATGCCCCGGGCGAATTAGGTTTCCTTCCTTTATATAGCTTCTCGGATTCCGGTCACCCCATTTTGGGCTGCAGTAAATCAGGCCTAAAAAGGCCCGTCCGGACTCGGAATCAGCTAAACTTTATGTCCAGAACGTTTATCGCGAAATTTTCAACAACTTTGTAGTGGAAGAGTTTTCCGTTTGACGCTGTCTTCGATCCGAAACGTGACCATCTTCAAAAAGAGTTCTGAGACAGATTTCTGGAAAAATCCCAATTTGACTCCAACAAGGTTTCCACTTGTATTCTTGGTAATTCCTACAATCAAAGTGTAAAACAAGAACATTGTACACTTTTGCAACTATTAGTAGGTTAGTCCAAATAAATCATAAACTTTATACAAAAAGTAGTGTCAAAAGCATATTATTAGCCTAAAACCATCAAAAATTATAGATACGTTATGGACGTATCAGTATTTCACAGCCATCAGATGTCCCGATCCCTGAAGTGCCCATGCGTGTTATAGCTCCTCCTGCATGGAAGAAGCTGGAGGAGTAGAAGGATGAGTCGGAGGACTCCTTCGACCTTGATAACTTCGACGGGTAGAGTTTTCGATGTTGCTATTGTAATTCCATGTCTTGACGATCTTTTTTCCTGAAGTTAGTTGTACATTTTGCTGCAGAAAAACTGCGTCATCATCCTCAAATGATTGTCGCTTTCTGAAAGAGTCCCGAGTCATAGATTCCAAAGGCAAGGATGTGGAGGAGCATCCGTGCTCTTCCCAGGTAGCGTCCAACTCCGACGCCAATTCTTCGAGCTCCCCTCACGTGGGGGGTCATCAGATGGTTGCCCGGACATCCACCCAGAAGGAAACTTCAGAGTCCCTGAATGATCATGTAAGTGTCTTCATTCTTGTCATTCCAAGTTGCTTTTGGTGATGAGTTGCGCTGTTTTTTACTGCCTGTCTTGGAAGAGTCTATTCGCCTCGGTGAACAGATTGCAAATTTGGGCCGACAGCATGCCTTGCTAGATAACCGCACTCGCCAGCTCAAATGTGAGCCTTTATACATTTTTATGTTTATTGTAGAAATTTGGTTGAGTCTTGACTTTTATGTATCATTCTTGTAGCTGAGAACAATGATCTCCTCCGCCGCATTACTACCCTCGAGAAGAGCCTTAACATTGCAGAGAAGAAAAAGGATAAGGCACTCGCAACCCTTGAGCGCTCTGAGCAGGATTCGAAGAGGCGCGAAGATGACCTCGCGGCCGCCGTGGCTGAGCAGGAGAAGGTGTTCACAGAACAACTTCATTCCATCGCAAAAGCGCTTTCAGGTATCCTGCTGCTGTAGTTTCTTTCTTTTTTGCTTCGTAAAGAATTTCCTTTTCCTCCTTTGTTTGGCATTTCGTGAGTTTAATCATGGAACTTATGTAGGCGCTACTGGTGTGAGTTTTGACCCCCAAGCGCTTGCTCGCGATGATGTGTTGGACAGCACCGTGGCCGTAGTCGAAGACCGTAATGTCGGTGCTCGGGACTCACTCAAGAAGGCCAAGGCTGCCCTTGGGTGTCTTAGGGAGGAGATGTTTCCCAAGGCCTCACCGAGTCCTTCGACGGTGGCATCCCCGCAGAGTACAAGAATGCATAGAAAGGGTTGGTCCTACCATGGGGCTTGCAATGGCACAGGCCCATGGTGTCAACTTGGACCCTACCCAAGTCTCCACGACGATGCTGATTGCTGCGAATGGCCAACATGTAGTTTTTGCCCCCTTTGCCACTCGTTGTCACAAAATATGGGCCTAGGCTCATAGAGACACTCGTGAGGTACTCGGAGGAGGGGAAAAGGTCGAAGACAGCGAAGGCCATGGTGTTAGGGCATGTAGCTGAGAAGGCCACATCATCGGAGGTGGCCACGGGGTCGATGAAGCCCTCGAGTGCCAATGCGTAGCTGTAGGCATAGTCATGTTGTCTTTTTGTAATCATGCTGGGGAGTGTCCCCTATTAGAACTTGTTAAGTTTGATGCTTGGTTCTTAGGTGCTTTTGTTCCTTTCGAGTGATGGCTCTTATTCCCTTATTTTGTTGCTTGGTTAGGGACCTTCGAATGATTCGCCTGATGTGCCTTCTGCTGACGCACCTGGTCCATCCTCCCCTGGTGAACTTGTGGCGCATCCATGTTCGAAGGTGGAGGAGCTATCATTGTTGTCTCGACTGTGCGACCATGTGAAGCATTTAGAGCGAGAGGCACCGGTCGTCCGTGGTATTGCTGACGTCTGGAAGTCGAAGGCGGAAAAAGCTTTGGAGTGGGAAGCTTATCTGCTTCGCGAGGTGGCTCAGCTTAATGACCAACTGCAATGTTAGTTTGTCTGACTCCCTTTTATTTTCTCGTGTCACTTGTAATGGCGACTCACTCTTTTGTTGATTGATTGTCCTTTGAAGTTGTTAGTCTTCGTCTCCCGTAGGGAGAGAAAGACCGTGTAAGTATTCGACTGAACTGGCTGACCCAAGAGCAACTGGAAGCCATCGGGTACTTCTGGGTTGACCGGGATCGTGCAGTCGCGTTGGCGACGCTGCAAGATCGCGTGTCTCAGGTGCTGCACTACTTGAAGAAGGCACAGTCATGCTTGAAGCACATCTCCGGGGGATGTTTCCCTTGGATGCATAACCCTCGAGCCTGCAGGCCCTGATGAGGAAATTCCAAAGTGCCGATGCAGTTCGCGAGTGTGTGCACCAACAGTTGGTTGCAGGTGCCAAGGCCTGCATCGACCCGACCTGGACTTGGGTGTCATTCCTGCAGGGCCACCACCACCTCTAGAGGGTATGGCGTGGAACATGGTGCCCCATTATCGAGTTGTCGATCAACCGGCTAAATACATTGTCGAGTTGTTTGACTAGTGTACAAACGTTCTTCTTTTGTGCCAGTAGAGTTGTTTTGGACCTGCACAGAGATGTATAGGTGTTGTAAAGTTCATATAGTTTTGACTCGGTGTTTTGATACCCGTATTGTACGTAAAATCTTGCTAGCTTGTGTGTTTTTCAAGTGACTTGTATTATGAAGTGCCTTTTCGTTAGCCTGACGTGTACTTATCTTAGCACCTAGCCAACTTGCCAGATGCGTTGTAGCTGGGTTGGGTTTTATCAAGGGTTTGATTAATAGTATGTCAGCTACTCAGGCTACCGTGTTGCTCATGTGACGAGGTAAACAGGGTGGCGCAGCCCCGAGTGCAAAACAACAATGTAAATAAAAGCAAAACACGAGGTTGGAGGCACTTAGCTTTATTTATTTATAGAATATCAAGGGGTGCAATGTTTGGCTAAGTAGCCTGACTGAGTAGCCATATTGTAAAAAGGAAAAAAACATCTAAGGGTAGAAACGAAGCAGCTGCGCGACGTTCTAGGGTTGGAGTATGCGACTCCACTCTCTACGTCCTTCAGGCGATAGGCGCCACCTAGGATTACTTCGGTAATCACATAGGGCCCCTCCCAGGGGGACTCGAGCTTGAGGTGTCCTTTCTACTTCAGTCGTAGGACGAGGTCTCCTTTGACAAAGGACCTTGGACGTATCTCGCGTGCTTCGTCGAGGAGGTCAACATAGTCTTCGAGTTCAGTCGTTGACTCGGCCTCTCTATATGCCATGACCCTTGGGGCTTTATAGCATACTTCTGCAGGTAGCACTACCTCGGCGCCATGTACCATGAAGAATGGAGTGTAGCCTGTCGTGATGTTTGGAGTTGTGCATAGGCTCCATAGTGCCGATGGTAGCTCCTCGGTCCAGCACCCAGCCGATTGTTCGAGTGCCCCGAGGAGCCTTTTCTTGATGTTGTTGCAAACGAGGCCGTTGGCCTTCTTGACTTGACTGTTGGTCTGGAGGGTGTGCTACCGAAGCGTACCTGATATTGATTACCAGGTTTTCGCAGAAATCATGGAACTCGACCAAAGTGAAGTTCGTCCCTTTGTCGGTGATGATGTTGTGTGGCACCCCGGACCTGTAGACGATGGACTCGAAGAATTTGATGGCGGTGGCATGATGTCTACGCACTTCTATTCTTGTAGACAGTTGTTGGGCCTCCAAGTGCAAAGGTTTGTAGAACAGAAGCAAGTTTTCCTTAAGTGGATCACTCAAGGTTTATCGAACTCAGGGAGGAAGTGGTCAAAGGTATCCCCTCTCAAGCAACCCTGCAATCAAGATACAAGAAGTCTCTTGTGTCCCCAACACACCCAATACACTTGTCAGGTGTATAGGTGCACTAGTTCGGCAAAGAGATAGTGAAATACAAGTGGTATGGATAATTATAAGTGGTAACGGTGCCAGAAAATAGCTAGATGGCGTGGAAGAGACTAAAGGAAAACTGAAATAAAGATAGCAGCAAGTAAACATGTAACAGATCTAGTTGCAAACGGTGTTTCAATGCTTAGAAACAAGGCCTAGGGATCATACTTTCACTAGTGAACACTCTCATATAAATATCTTCTCGTTATGATACTACTCTTAACTACTCTCCGGTTGGACACTCTAATCCATGGTAGGGCTATAACAACACTCCTCAAAGTTCACTTTTCCCATCTAGATAACCCCACACTGTCACCTTGAGCTCTAGATTTTTCCAACAAACACCACAATTTCATAGAAACATCCAACTCCAAATATAACTCATAAAATTTATTTGTAATCTCTAGCCTAAGTGCCACCATGGTGTGCACGCTGTCACTTTCACACACATGGGGAGAGCAGAGATCTATTAAAGCACTTGAGTAGTAAAGTAGATCTACTTGATTACAAAGCTCATGATCACAATATGATCACGCATAGAGAGAGATGAACACATAGCTACCAGTAGAACCCTTAGCCTCGAAAGAGAACTACTCCCTCCTCATCATGGGAATCAGCAACAGGAGATGGAGATCGATGGAGATGGCTCCGAGGGCACTTCCCCGTCCCGGCAGGGTGCCGGGACACAAACTTTCTGTCCCCTGAATCTCCTCTTCAGTGGCGGCGGCGCTGTGGAACTTTTCATGGCTGGAGGATGTTTGATTTAGGGTTTTCGCATCGGGGGCTTCTTATAGGCGAAGAGGCAAGGTCGGTGGCCGGCCAGGGGGCCCACACCATGCCGTGGTGCGGCCTAGGGCTGCCCGTGCCAAGTGGGGTGTGGCCGCCCTAGGGCCCCCCTTCGTCTCTCCTTCGGACTCCATGTGTCTTCCGGTAAAATATTAACTTTGGCTTTTGTCCCGTCCAATTCCGAGAATATTCATTTTCTGGCTTTTCTGGAACCAAAAACGGCAGAAAGCAGGCAACTGGCACTGTGACATCTTGTTAATAGGTTAGTCCTAGAAAGTGTATAAAAATATTCCAAAGTGTGGACAAAACATAAGAAAGTAGATATAAAACAAGCATTGAACATAAAAAATTATAGATACGTTAGCAATGTATCAACATCCCCAAGCTTAACTCCTCCTCCTCCTCGAGTAGGTAAGTGATAAACATAAAGAATAATTTTTGAGGTGACATGCACCATCATAAACTTGATCAAAGTATTTGTAGCATTGATAGCTAGGATCATAGTACTTCAACATAGCATGAAAGATAAAGTTCTAGCAATAAGACATAGCAACTATATTGTAACATGAAAAGGCACAAACAAAAGATTCATGAATAACAAGGCTTTGCAAGACGTTTGTTTGTTTCACATAAAGAAAACATAGCATAATGGCATTCAGCTTGTCCCTCATAGAGTAGCAAACATAAATGCATAGGACACCTTCAAAGTTTATAAGGGTGACTAGATACAAATAGTTTAAGAACAAGAAATATCAAAATTATGCATCAATCAACAAGTTTTGGGACAATGCACATTAAACTAAGAATGGTCACTATGCTAGCTCAATTGGTGCATAAAAATAGAAGATGGAGACTCAACATAAAAGTAAAAGAAAGGCCTTCATAGAAGGAAGCAGGGATTCAAGTCTCATAAAGAGCTTCCAAAAATTATGGTACTTATTAGCTTTCAGCTCTCATTGCCCCTATCATAAGCAT
The DNA here is from genome assembly GCA_023614405.1 of Avena insularis. Taxonomy (NCBI): domain Eukaryota; kingdom Viridiplantae; phylum Streptophyta; class Magnoliopsida; order Poales; family Poaceae; genus Avena; species Avena insularis. Next base: position 23,472,190 of record CM042692.1, read on the forward strand.
CTTGAAGTGATTAAGGTTAAAGTGAACAAACTATGGAGTATATGCTTGACAAAGTATAAGTTGGAAATCTCATGTCCCTTGAATATGAGGGCCGCTCCTCATGCTACTCAAGTTTAGTTACCGGTAAGTTCTTGTCATAGTAAGTACATGTGTATCATAGAGAACCGCCAACGGGGTACCCCTTGCCCGATGATACGGAACAATCCCCATATCAAAATGACAAGGCAAGCAGACAACAAGCATCTCAACAATCTTATTATTTACCATGGGAAAATGGTGCTTTTTTCTCTCTTTCCTATTTTCTCATATCTTTTTTTTCTTTTTCTCTTTTTTCTCAATATCTGACTCTTTTTTATAAGAAGAATGCTTCATAGACAGCTCATTATGGTTATGCTGCAGGTTTCCACCATGACAACATGGATTAGACCGGCGGCCCATGCGTTTCTCTAACACACATACATAACTCCATGGACTTACAAGCTCCCCTTTCATTTCACAACGACGACATCCATAGACAAAAGAGCATGATATCAACTAGGTACAAAGTACAAGTGCAATGTTGAAAGTGTTCCACATGACAACATGGTTCTGCTAATCCCCAACATATAAGTGCAATCATATACAACATAGACAACACAATGGTTCAAGTTTATTAAGGGCAAAAAAAGTAAAGTGTGCCATCAAGTTCGTGAGAGCCTTAATCACTAGTTTTCTCATAACAAGTTTAATTCGGAAGGTAGATAAAACATGAATATACTTGGAATAGCAAATGATAATAGGTAGGTATGGTGGACTCTTTGGAATTACTTGGTTTTATTTGGAGTTGGATGCATGAGTGGAACTCACACTTGGTTATGAAGGCTAGCAAAAGACTGGGAGCGACCAATTAAGAGAGCAATAATGGCCATAATCATGCAAAGCGACAAAACATCATTAATTAAAGCATAAAGTGATATTACAAGTTGAAAACTAAAGGATCATAGAGGCTATGGTGACTTGGGATAGACTTAACATGGTGTGAGCATGCGCCAAGTCAACCCAAATAAAGCATCAAAGGAGAATACCACAATACTATGCTTTAATATGCTAAAACAACACATCATTCTTTTAAGGCACATTAAGCAATATAAATTGTTTATAACATGTCATGCTATAGAAAAAATCACTAAGCATAAAGCCAAAACAATATCAAGCATTACATGACAAAGCATAGGCCACAGTCAAAAACAAGCTCCTTTTTACCACTTAAGCATGAACTTTACTACTCTTTTCCAATCCAAACCAATCTTATTTGAAAACTAATGCATGAATGAGGGGGTCCAACCAATTTATTCAAGCAAACTAAGAAAACCAAGCAAACGAAAACCAAAAACAAAAACGAAGACGCTCCAAGAATAACACAACTGTGCATGCAACAATAAAAATGAAGTGTTTGGAAGAAACCTGAGATTTTTATTGATGAAGAAGAGGATGCCTTGGGCATCCCCAAGCTTTCACGCTTGTACCTCTTGAATATTTATTGGGGTGACACGGGGTGGCATACCGAAGCTTGAACTTTTGTCCATTCTTCATCTCATTACATCATTCTTTCCCTACACCTGAAAATTTCCTTCATACAAAACTTCACACAATCTTCATTAGCAACATTAGTGCATTCAAAAGATAATAAACCTTTGGGGTTCAGTTTTAAAACAACAAAACTTTCATTAAAGACACAATGTACTGTAGCAATTCCTTCAAAAAGCTCATTTTACCAAGGAGAACCCAAAAAGAAATCGATAAAGAGGCAAATGCAAATAATGACAGAAATCTGTCAAAACAGACCAGCAGGTGAAAACCGATTTTTTCGACGACCTTCTGTTGCTCAAATCAAAAAGTGTTGAACTAACGAAAGTTAGCTAACAACCTGGGGGATTTATTCAGAAAAGTACAGCTCAATCCGACATACATAGATTGTTCACAGATTTTTACAATGAAGCACAAAAATCTGTTTCAGGACAACACTTCTCCAAATCTTACTTCCCTCTCATTAGAGGTTATTCTTGGCACAAAAACCAAAAAAAATAAAAAAGGATAAGCAGTGGTTATTACAGAGGTAATAACTTCTAAGACTCAACTAAAACTTTTGGGTTATCTCCCAAGAAGTACTTTTCTTTAACGCCTTTAAGTTAGGCATGATAGTTTGAGAAGATGCTCACATAAGAAATATGAATTGAAGTAAAAGAGAGCATCAAGAAGCAAATTCAAAGCACATTTAAGTCTAACCCACTTCCTATGCATAGGAATCTTGTAAAGAAACAAGTCATAAAAGCACAAAGCAACAAGCATAGAAAAGCAAAACAAGTGCGACTTCAAGACTTTCAACATAAAGAGGGGAAACTTAATAATGTTGAGATACATAAGACCATATTTCCCTCTCTCATAATAACTTTCAATAGCAACATGAATAAAATTAACAATATAACTATCACATAAAACATTCTTATCATGAGCCACATGCATATAATAATTATTACTCTCCACATAAGCATAGTCAGTCTTATTAATTGTAGTGGGAGCAAATAAAATAAAATAGCTGTCATTATTATTCTCACCACCATAATCATCAAATATAGGAGGCATATTGTAATCATAATTAATTTTCTCCTCGATAGTAGGTGAACTGAAAATATCATATTCATTATTGTAATCATCATATATTGGAGGTGTAGTATCATCAAAGTAGATTGTGTCCTTCATGCTTAGGGGACTAAAAATATCATGCTCACCAAAACCAGCTTCCCCAATCTTAGACTTTTCCATAGCATTAGCAATAATGGTGTTCAAAGAATTCATACTAATAACATTGCTATTAGCATGCAAATAAACTTCCATAGGTTTTTTAATTTTCTCTTCAAACACTTCATGTCCTAACTCAAGATAAATACTATAAAGCTCTCTAATTTTGTTGTTGTTTTCCATTAAGCCTAACTAGTGAAAATAAAAACAAGAAACAAAAAGACAAAATTGCAGAATCTAAAGGAAATAACTTCGAGCACTCACACCGGAGGATGTGAGTACCTTTTACCTTACATCCCCGGCAACGGCGCCAGAAAATAGCTTGATGTCTACGCACTTCTATTCTTGTAGACAGTTGTTGGGCCTCCAAGTGCAGAGGGTAGAAAACAGCAAGTTTTCCCTTAAGTGGATCACTCAAGGTTTATCGAACTCAGGGAGGAAGTGGTCAAAGGTATCCCCTCTCAAGCTACCCTGCAATCAAGATACAAGAAGTCTCTTGTGTCCCCAACACACCCAATACACTTGTCAGGTGTATAGGTGCACTAGTTTGGCAAAGAGTTAGTGAAATACAAGTGGTATGGATAATTATAAATGGTAACAGTGCCAGAAAATAGCTAGATGGCGTGGAAGAGACTAAAGGAAAACTGAAATAAAGGTAGCAGCAAGCAAACATGTAACAGATCTAGTTGCAAACGGTGTTTCAATGCTTAGAAACAAGGCCTAGGGATCATACTTTCACTAGTGAACACTCTCATATAAATATCTTATCTTTATGATACTACTCTTAACTACTCTCTAGTTGGACACTCTAATCCATGGTAGGGCTATAATAACACTCCTCAAAGTTCGCTTTTCCCATCTAGATAACCCCACACTGTTACCTTGAGCTCTAGATGGTTCCAACAAACACCATAATTTCATAGAAACATCCAACTCCAAATATAACTCATAACAAGTATTTGTAATCTCTAGCCTAAGTTCCACCATGGTGTGCACACTGTCACTTTCACACACATGGGGAGTGCAGAGATCTATTAAAGCACTTGAGTAGCAAAGTAGATGTACTTGATTATAAAGCTCATGATCACAATATGATCATGCATAGAGAGAGATGAACACATAGCTACTGGTAGAACCCTTAGCCTCGAGAGAGAACTACTCCCTCCTTATCATGGGAATCAACAACGACGATGGAGATGGTGGTGGAGATCGATGGAGATGGCTCCAGGGGCACTTCCCCATCCCGGCAGGGTGCCGGATCAGAGACTTTCTGTCCCCTGAATCTCCTCTTCGGTGGCGGTGGCGCTACAAAACTTTTCGTGGCTAGAGGCTGTTCGATTTAGGGTTTTCGCATCGGGGGCTTCTTATAGGCGAAGGGGCAACGTCGGTGGCCGGCCAGGGGGCCGACACCATGCCCTGGCGTAGCCTAGGGCTGCCCGCGCCAAGGGGGGGTGTGGCCGCCCTGTGGACCCCCTCCGTCTCTCCTTCGGACTCCATGTTAACTTTGGCTTTTGTCCCGTCCAATTCCGATAATATTCATTTTCTGGCTTTTCTAGAACCAAAAACAGCAGAAAACAGGCAACTGGCACTGTGGCATCTTGTTAATAGGTTAGTCCCATAAAGTGTATAAAAATACTCCAAAGTGTGGACAAAACATAAGAAAGTAGATATAAAACAAGCATGGAACATCAAAAATTATAGATACATTAGCAATGTATCATGGCACCTGTCTGATTTGTCACCGGCATGGCCTCGATCCACTTTTGACGATGTTCTTGGCATCCAGCATTGCCGTTGGCCAGTAGAAACCAGCTCGTAGAGCCTTGGCGACAAGGGCTCGGCTCCTGGCATGATGGTCGCAGGTGCCTTCATGTATCTCGAGGAGGGCGGCTTTTCCGTCGCCATTGGCGATGCATCGTTAAAGGAATCCTGTGGTGCTATGCTTGTACAACTCGCTGTTGATGATGGTGAAGGCTTTTGAGTGTTGCACTATGTGTCGCGCATCTGTTGGATCGTTTGGCAGCCTTTTGCTGAGCAAGTATGTGATGTACGGCTGCGTCCAAGATGGCTCGATGAGCATGACCTCCATGGGGCCTTCAAGTCCTCCAAGTTCTTGTTCTTTGTCATCTGGTTTTTCGAGTCCTCTAGGTGGCGCAGCCCCCGAGTCCTTCGATGTGTCAGCTGGTTTCTCTAGAGCCTTTGGCTTGACGAAGCACTCGCAGATCTGCTCTAGGAAGACTCCGGGTGGTATCTGAGCACAGGTGGCCTATGTTGGCGAGTGTATCTGCCTCCTCGTTGCTTTCGCGGGCTACGTGCTGTAGCTCACAGTCGTCGAAATTTCCTTCGAGTGCGTCATAGAGGTCGCGGTAGGGGATCATGTTGTCGCTCAGGGCGTCACACTGGTTCATGGTTTGATCCACCACGAGTTTGGAGTCACCGCAGGCCTTGGCCATCCGCATCCCATTGAGCAGGGCCTCGTATTCACCTTCATTGTTGGAGGCGTGGAACTGCATTCATAGAACATACCTCATCTTGTCACCCTGTGGCGACATCAGGATGACTCCCGGGCCAGCTCCTTCTCGATGTTTTGATCTATCGAAGTGCATTGTTCATAGGTAGGACATATCTGGTGTGGCAGGGAGCTAGTTTTCCATCTAGTGGACCAGGAAATCTAGGAGCACTTGTGTTTTCATCGCGTCTTGCTTCTCGTATGTGATTTCTCGTGGAGACGGCTTGATCCCCCAAAGCGCGACCCGTCCGGTGGCGTCGGGGTTGTTTAGGATGTGGCCTAGTGGAGCATCGTCGGGCCATCATGAAGACGCCATATTGTAGCTTCTGATAGTGCGAGTACCACTGCTTCATCGGTGTGAGCACCTTGCTTAGTTAGTAGACTGGGCACTACATCCCATGGACTTTGTTCTCCTCGGCTCGTTCCACTACCAGTATAGTACTGACCACTTGGTTGGTGGTGGAGATGTATAGCAACATGGGCTCCTTTTCTCTGGGTGTCACTAGTACAGGTGAGGTGGAGAGTAGACGCTTGAGGTCTTCGAATGCTTCTCGCACTTCTTCTATCCACTCGAACTTCCCAGCTTTGTGAAGGAGTTGGTAAAACGGCAGCGCCTTCTCGCCCATTCGACTGATGAATTGACTGAGCGCCGTGATTTGCCCAGCTAGCTGTTGGACGCCTTCTACGTTCTTTGGCTTCTCCATGGCCAGTATGGCCTTTATCTTCTCTAGGTTTGCCTCGATTCCCCTTTCATAGATGAGGTACCCGAGCAGTTGCCTAGATGGTATGCCGAAGGCGCATCTTTCCGGATTTAGCTTGATCCGATAGTGGTCGAGGTTGTCAAAGGTCTTGCGGAGATTGTTGAGTAATGAGGCCTCCTCCTTGGTTTTGACGACGATGTCGTCGATGTAGACTTGGATGTTTCGGCCAAGTTGGCTCTTGAGGAAGGCCTACATACACCGCTGGTAGGTGGCTCCTGCGTTCTTCAGCCCGAAGGGCATTGTTGTGTAGCAGAAGACGCCGAAAGGCGTGATGAAGGCTGTTTTCTCCTGGTCCTCTTCCTTCATTCGAATCTGGTGATAGCTCGAGTAGGCGTCGAGGAAACAAAGGCGCTCACATCCCGCGGTGGAATCGATTATCTAATTGATCCACGGTAGTGGGAAGTGATCCTTCAGGCAGTGCTTATTCAGGGAAGTGAAGTCCATGCACATCCATAGGATATCCATGTCGTTTTTAGGAACAAGCACGGGGTTTGCTACCTAGGTGCTCTCCTTGATATCTTGTACGAAGTTGGTGTCAAGGAGTCTGTTGACTTCCACACTAATCGCTTTTGCCCTTGGCTCAGATAGTCGACGTATCGTCTGCTTCACTGGTCTAGCTTCGGGATTCATGTTGAGTGAGTTCTCAGCGAATTCCCTGGGAACTCTTGGCAAGTCTGTTGGACACCAGGCGAAGATTTCCTAGCACTCACGGAGGAATTTGACGAGCGCGAGTTCCTATGCGGGACTCAAGTTGTTGGAGATGAGGGCCATTTTGGTCGGGTCCGTTGGATGGACCTGGACCGCCTTGGTGTGCACCTACGAGTCGAAGGATTGATCAGGTGAGTTTGGCTTACTAGGAGGAGGAAGACTGTTGTCTGTCGACTCCTTCAGCCTTGGCAGCTCCTCCTGCATTCCGAAGGATTGGGAGATTCTATTGAATTCCATGTCACAGCTATCTGACTTGGCAAAGTTTCCGCTGATGGTGATGATGTCGTTCAGTCCTGGCATTTTCATCTGCAGGTAGGCGTAATGTGGCACTGCCATGAACCTTGCGAACGCGACTCGTCCGAGGATGCAATGGTACTGCTAGGGCCAATCGATGACTTCAAATTCCAAGCACTCTCGCCTGAAGTTAGCTAGCATGTTGAAGATGACGTCTAGGTTAATCTTGCCCAAGGGGTATACGCCTTTCCCTGGGACGATGTTGTGGAACGTTGTGTCCAAGGCCTCTTGACAAGAGGGTGGGATCCGCATGGCGCGTAAGGTGCTAGCGAACATCAGGTTGATGCCGCTGCCGCCGTCCATGAAGATACGGCTCATCTCAAAGCCTCCAATTTGTGCCTCAAGCACCAGGGGACAGTGACCTGGCGAGGTACTTGAGGCGGATGATCGCGCTTGTCAAAGGTGATGCAGGACTCGCACCCACTTAGGTACTCAGTGGTTTAGGGTGGAGAGTTGATCGCCAAATTGACTTGGTGAGTGATTGATTTTTGTACCTGATTTGATGGGCGTCCTTTTTGGATCATGCCCATATTCCCCAGTGCTCGTGGGTATTGCTCGCCTCCAGTGTTCTGTGGTGGTGCAGCCGCAGGCGGCGGCGACCTGGGTGGTGGTGCTCCATGAGCCACAGCACCGGGGGCAGCTCCGTAGCCCTGCTTTATCGCGTTGCGATTCATCTGGGTGAGGCCTTCGTGGAGCTTGAGGAACTCGCCGTAGTCCTTTAGGAGGTGACTGGACTTTTTATTGCCGTCGTGTTTGTCGCTGTAGAAGTGGACGTTACAAGGTCTAGATAGTTTGTCCTGGATAGACATTCCAGCTGCTTCGTGGCGGGTACGGTGTTGCCATACCTGCGTGGTCTTCCCGCTGTCGCTGTATCCACCGTTGCGATATCTGCTGCTGTGGTTGCCATCGTCGCGTTTATTAGCGTAGCCAACCGCGACCATGTCAACTTCTTCGTGGTCTTCGTAACCGCGCATCCAACATTTTCCTCGACGGTCATGTCTGCGACCGAGGTCGTCATCATCGTCTGAGTGGACACAGTTGTTTTTCACCGAGTCTTCTCCATCAGCCCACCTGTTCGCGATCTCCATTAGGTGGTCAATTGTTTTGGGCTTCAAGCGGCCAGCTTCTCCGTGAGCTCTCTAGGGTGTACGCTACCGTTGAATGCGTTGATTGCGCGGTCCTCGGAGATGTTCTCTGCGGAGTTTTTAATGATGGACCACCTGTGGATGTAAGAGCATAGTGACTCGCCGGGCTTTTGGTAGCAGCCCCTTAGCTCTTCGATTAATGCAGGCTTTTTGTAAGTGCCCTTGAAGTTTCACACGGAGCTGTATACCAGCTCCTCCCAACTGCGGATTGATCCGCGGGGGAGGTTGTTAATCCATGCGCGTGTAGCACCCTGCAGCTGCAGCTGGAGGCATTGCATAGCTGTGCTCGTGGTTCCATAGTGCAGCCTGACGGAGGAGATGTGATACTCCAGCCAGATCTTTGGATCCCGGAGGCTGTCAAACTTCGGGTTCTCCGATGGGAGTTTGAACCCCTTCAGCATTCGCTTTTGCCGTATGGCTCTGCCGAATCAGCTGGCGCCGTAGAGCTCTATTCAATCATCCTCCGAGTTCATCGAGCGGGTGCGCCTCGCGCACATCTTATCAATGTTGCGCTGCGTGATGTCATCACGTGCGTCGTAGTTGTGGTCATGTCGACGTGAGCGGTGTCTCCGCGACAAATCATGTTCGTCATCGCTGGAGGAGGGAGAGTAATATTTGGCTAGAGCCTTACTTTTCCTCGGTTCTTGTGCTGGATCCTTGGTGAGCGCAGCTTCGACCAATCCCAGGCCCGTGATCATAGATCGGTGCATGGAGGATCGTGGATCCCTAGCTGGCGTCTGGTTGTTGAGTAGGTACATGGTGGCTGCCATCACCGCTGCGTGTGGTGTCTTGGGGAGCACGTTATCCCTTGAATCCACCATCACGAATGAGAAATCAAGGACTCGAGTGGCCTCTTATCGCTCCCTGTCGGTGAGGCGAGCCAGTCGAGAGCGTCTTCTGGCATGCTACATGATCATTGCCCCTGGAGGAGGATCCTCCGATGGAAGAGAGCGTAGCTCGTCGGAGGCTCGACTCGTTTGCCGCCCTTCTACGCTCGTCGAGCTAGGCGATCACTTTTTGCTGGCACTTGAACTCGTCCATGAGCACTCAGTGATAACCCAACAACATTTGTTTGGTGGTATGGGTTGCCCCATAGGGCCTCCCTGCAACAGGCCCACTCAGCGTCCATGAGCTCAATCAGTTGTCGTTCGCAAGCATGTTCACCCGTAGGGAGGTGCGGCTGATCTTCTTAGACAGGACCGACAACGGGGGGTCGGTTTGTTGGCCCGTTGTTGGTGGGGGCACCATTGGAGGGGCGCCGTTCACGACTGGGATGCACCGTTTGTGCTGGTGTTTTCTCGAGTGCCGTTTCCACCTACGTTGATCACGACACACATGTAGTGGCTGGGGAAGTTGTTGCTCCCGTAGCTCTCAGATCCGGAGCCGTAGGCTTCGTCTTCTATTGCCAAAACTCCTAGCTCAGACTCGCAACTGCTGTTGCTATCCGTATTCTCGACTGATGTCGAGCCATTGAGTTCACTCAGGGTGCCGATCGGCGGTGGGAACCACGAAGCAGGGGCAATCGTAGGAACCTTCGGCTGATCTGAGAGGTGAAGTGTGCCCAGCTGACCAACTTGGAAGCGTAAGCTCCCGATCTCCAAGCCAATCCCGTCGTCCACGGACTCAAAATCCGGGCGAGTTGCCGACACATGGATGATGTCTGCAAGTGCACAGATCGTTTGTAGCTAGTTTCGAAGTATAGATATCGATCCCATAGGGAGCCCAAAGGTAAGTGTTTATGAGTGAAGTCTTTGTGACACCTGAAGTTGTCACAGGTCTTCGAGTGAATTGACTGCAAGTGTTGAAATAAGAATAGGGTTTTGATTTAATGAGATGTATTTAAATAGAACTAAAATGTAAACTTCGGAAATATAAAGCATGAAAGTAAAGAACAACTTTGTTGTTTGTTGTTTCTTGCAGATGGCAAAAGAAGGCGCGGGGAGATTCAGTTCATCCTGATAGTGACTGTTCCAGGTGGATGAATGATAAATGTAACAATTATAATCTTATAAGTATATGCGTAGGTGAGCAACCCATAATTAGCCGGAACTCCTCTTGGTAGATTGCATCCCAACTTCAATAATCCTACTAGTCTATTACCAAAACCATGGTCAGACACTACACGATTAAGACCCTTCAGGTTGCTTAGCGATTAAGCTCCTTGGATTGGACTAATGCAATAAGCACAGTGGTTCCTCGTTATTCTCGAGTCTACTATTTTTCCATTGATATCCCCCTGTCACTCAGAGGGTCACCGGTCTGCTAGTGAACAAGATCCTATCTATTTAGAACAAAGCATCATGTTGTCTAGGCCCTTAATTGGACAACAAGCATTAGGCATCCCACAGATAGTCAAGCACACATAATATAGTAATTAGAATCAATCACAAACTAATGGAAAATATATGAAGGCACATCACATCTCACCAATCCCCTACATCTCCCACGCCCAAGGAACTTACTCACACATGAGAGAAGAAAGGATCATCGATATAATTAAATAAAGGGAAATCTTCTTGATATTACCGTGGAGATCCACAATAAGAATAGAAAAATATCCAACACAATTCCAGATGGGAAGAAAAAATCTCAAACCCTAGTCTTGCAAAGTGAATATCCCTCTATCTCTCTCAAGTACAAGTAGTGTCTATGGGGGTGTATTGGCTAGGAGGTCGAAGATCATGAAGCGAGATGAAGAACGTCTTCCCCTTCTTCTCCGGATCTCCTCTTTTCCCTTCTAGATGGTATGGCGGCTACTGTGTTATGTTTTCGCGTCTGGTCTCTTCATAGAAGTTGTCCCTTTTGACAATACAGAGGCGGCGGCAGCTATACGGCCGGAAAAATATTCCCGTCGTATAGTTGCTCATTAAAGTCTCTGTATGCTCCCCTCAAGTGCTTCCAAAGAAGGACTTGCTTGTTTTCTCCTGAATATTGTGTTTGTCTAGTTAAAACCTTCTGTTGACATTCAGAACCTGAAACACACATTAAAAACCAAGTATTCTTTGCTACCGAAGTATTAGTGTCAGGTAAAGCTAGAAAACAATCAAATGCGGGAGAAAACCATCAATAAAAGCCATAAAAATTGTGCCGAATCTCATAGCTATCAATGGATGGTGAAGTCGAGGGCGCCGAAAAGGAGGCGAGTTTCCGCTACTATGGAGTCGTAGATCGCGGTTGATGGGGCTGAGGAAGCCGCAACATCAGCACTCCCTTTTCCCACAGATGGCGCCAATTGACGAGGGGTTAATTCATCAATGCCCATCATTGATGGACTTAGGTTCGAGGAAGTGGGGAGCGCTGGAGGCATCGATCGGCTAGCAAACAAACACACAGGTAACACGAGGTCTTACCCAGGTTCACGCCTCGTAGAGGACCCTACTCCTGCTTGCCCGCTCTTGATTACGAGGGAGTCGAATATTACAATGGTGCGCAGATGCAATCTGGCGGTGTGTACTTGGGGGTGTATGCGTTGGTCCTCCTCGCTGCCCCCTCCTGCCTTTATATAGAGAGGCCATGTCTCAGGGTAGCAGATCGAGTCGGATACAAGTTAGGGTTTTCCTTTAAGTTTCTATCTATACTTCGCCATGTCCTCCAAGAAGTCGAACGTCCAGCGGGCCACCTGAATCTTTGTTGGGCTTCATTTTCATCGTGTACTCCTTCTTGGGCTGAACCGTATAGGCTAATCTTAGGTACCTATAAGGTATACCCAGGTCAGAGTCATTGGAGCAAATGATGAATGCTCGCAAAGATATGAATGAGAGGAGAGAGGCCATGAAGATGGAGGAATTAGAAGAGAAAAGAGATGTGGATCAACAGAAGGTGGCTATGGAAGAGAGGCTGACGCTTACGGAGGAGAGTAGGGTGGTAGCCAAGGAGCTCAAGGCGGTAGAGGAAGGTTTCTATCCAAGAAAAATCCCAAACTATGGAGCAAGACCAAAAGTTCATGGTCATGGACACTAGTGGCATGGATGAGAAGCAAAAGGCGTATGTGGAGCTTTGTCGCAATCAAGTGTTGACAAAGAAACAAATGATGGAGACGTTTGGAGGAGGGTTTATGAATGCAATGGGAGGTGGCTACATCAGTGGCATGAACAATGCAATGGGAGGCATGGGAGGTGGCTTCATGGGCACCACTTACAATGCTATGGGAGGTTTTGGCGGAGGATCTATGGGTGCTATGGGTGGTGGCCTGGGCGGCTGTTTGGGTGGAGGCATGGGAAGTGGTGGCATGGCCAATGGAATGGGTGGACCTATGGGAGCTGGTGGCCTCGTCAGTGCCGATGGAGATTGCAACTCGCATGTGACCAACACCACCAATGTTGGCAACGACAACATGGAGCAACAAGGTGATGCCCATGGTGGCTATCATGCATGAGAGATATTTTGTTTGTGTTGAACTATGTCGTGTCATTTAGTACTTTGAACTATGCATTTTGTTCTTCTTTTTCATGAACTGTGTCGGTGGTGAAATACTCTATGATATGGTTTGTGGACTTCCAAAGTATTTGATGATCTTGGTCATAATTTAGTTCGTGTTGTTGTTCATATGCTTGTGATAACCATTATTTTAGTTTAAATTGTGGAGGAGAGATTGAAATATGTGAACTATTTTACATCATCTGTGGCACAGGTGACCTAAAGTACATCATCTAGAAAATAAGAAGTTGACAGGCGATGTAAAACACCATTTTGGTGATGTTATTGATGTAAAACTTTTACATTACCTGGTGCCCTATTATACATCATCTATTAGAGATGCCATAATCCTTATTGAGTAATAAAATCATCTTTTACCAGAAAAAATGCACCGAGCTAAGAGCATCTCCACTCACATTCCCGAGAGGGCCTCCCCAGGCCAGTTTTTTTATCGGGACAGTGAAAATTCATCCAACCGCGTTCCCAGGAGGCTAGTTTTCACTAGATTCGGCCCAAATTACATACGGCGTTCCCAGACCGAACCTGGGGTGCCGGTGCACCCTGGGAACACCGAACGAAGCTGAATCGCCAGGGAAAAATCACGCTAGTGGCCCCACCCTGTCAACGTCTAAACTGATTCGTTCTCATCCTGTCACCTCGACTCCTGTGATGGACTGGCGGACAATGACCACCTGTCCACTCGCCCCACGCGTCGCTATCATGGTGCGACACCACGCACCCACCTTCCTGCCATTTCCCCTTTCCTGCCCTTGCCGCACCTTCCCAATTGGCTATAAAAGCTGGCAAGCTTCGCCATGTTCGGCACTAGCTCTCCACCTCCTCTCCCCAAACACTAAGATAGAACCTCAACGAAGCTATGGTGGAGAGGTTCCTAGGAGACCCCATGGCGGCGAACGTCTTTCTTCGCTCCCTCCAGCCGTGGGAGGACCAGCTCCTCCAGCCGGCGCCGCCCGACTTTCGGTGCCTGCCAACATGGAGGTTGAGCACGGGCGGCATGCCCGTGCTGTCGGTTCCCGAGGGCCAAGAGATGGTCGATGAGATCCAAGCTGTAATCTTCGCCATGGAGGACCCCGAGCTCGCCGAGGACCTATGCAACCTCGCCTACTAGGGGTTGTTCTTCATCGACCAGTGGGAGCAGGAGCTGGCCACCTACGAGGGTGGAGGACCACCGCCGACGCGACACAAAGCCGTCGGACAACGATAGTGGTGGAGCGCACTCGGCCGCACACTCGCCTCCGTCCTCGAAAACATCAGCGCCGGGGACAACCTACGACTGGGCTATCCTCCGCACGCGCCACCGCCGTTCTCCCATTGCCATGGGGCGGCCTGTTGGATGCCGAGAAGGATGGCCGACAGGTCGCCTTTGTCCTCGGCGTCGGCGTCACGCTCATCCGGCTTGGCGCCAGCGAGCTCCCGCGTGTCGCGGCGCCACTCCAGCCGGTGAAGCGGGAGGCGGACTCTTCGGTGCGTTCACCGCCGTGGACGCATTCGCGCGGCATCATCATCAACGAACGCCGCCCGCCGTCGCCTCTGAGCGGCCACCTTCAGCTGGCGAGGCCGAAGTTGTGCAAGATGAAGACGGAGCCGTCAGACTGGGCGGTTCCAGTCGACGGGGATGAGTTCCTTCTAAAGATGGTGCTGGAGGCGTCTCTAAACGATGTGCCACTAATGCAGGCCCACGACGCGTGTGCCTGGTCCAGGGCGGACTAGAAGCGGGAGGAGGTCGAGCGAATCCCGCGTCTGCATGAGCATGCCGAGCGCCAGACCACGCACAGAGCTCGTTGGCAGCGCACCTATCAAGGCGCGCCGCTCGTCGTCCTCGACGACGACGATGAAGACGAGGCCGGGCCCTCATCGCAGCCATGGCACTGCGGCAACACCGGCCAAGGCAGCTCCCAGCCACGGTAGCTGCCGAGCCGATCACGGCACCAAGGACGCCGACTACACCGTCTTCTACCGCCACTTTGGCATGTGATCGGCGCACCGTTGGCACAATCTAGTTTTTACTATTTTTAAAGTTTTCTATGTTTTTTTAGCCTATTGCAAGTCAAAATTCGGTTATATGTCTGAATTTGTCAGAATATGTACGAACCCACCTATATTTTAAAGTAATCGCCTGAATTAGTCTAAATTTCGCCGTGTTTTGTCAAATTTTGACCGAATTTTCGAATTATGATACCTCACCCTGGGAACACGAGTGGGGATTCGGCTATTTCCAGACTGAAAGTTCTATCCATCCGACGTTAAATAGCGCCAGATTTCGTCCTGAAAACGCCGAATGGGTGAAGATGCTCTAAGCCATGCTACACATATATCTTTTATGTAGTCCCTTCTCAAAATGTATAAAATAGCTATACATATAAAATATTAAAATAGAATATTACTTTATATTTTTATTAACTATATGTGTAAAATACTAAGAAATGATGAATCCCTTCTCAAAATGGTCATTTGCATGCCTATCTATGTACAAATCGATGTTCTATCACGTAAATAATCTCTCTGGGTCCTAGAGACATTACCGACGATTTCTATCAAATCCAGAGTTGTCAATTGTTACCACCAAACAATTTTTAGCTTTCTTACAGTTGTCCGCTCACAGCTGCCTTTTTAACAGTAGATTTTTTACGACTGATTTTCAAGAATCTACACATCCTTAGTAATATACTCCATATATGGCATAACAGTTCGACCAAATCCCCCTGAGCCTCAATGCATATGTCGACCGGCCGGTAGTGCACCATATATATAAAACGGAAACTTATTCTACCAGCCCCAGATCTACGAAAACCAATCTGAATGCTCGGTCGTGGTCTGCCAGAATTCCTTCTGGATGCTCTGTCACGAGCACGGATGCTCACGCATGCCAATGCGCCACCAGGTCGACCGGTCTGGCCTGTCCGGACGACCGCGCCCAGCGGCATGATTCAAATGTCCGCGTTTGTAAAAGAGCTCGTCACCGACGCCGGCGTAGGTGTATATCCAGTTCGTTCCCGCCGCTTGCCGACTTTTTTTCAGTCATTTCCTGCCTCTTCTAGGCGTTTGCCGCCGCGTCCAGGCGCATCCATAAAAAGGGAAGGCCGGCCTATGTAGGTACAAACCAGAAACCTACCTCCCCACGCCGCCATGCCTGGCCTTCCTCGTCGCCGATCTAGCGGCCGTGACAGTAGCCCAGAAATCTCACCGCCGCGTTGCCCTTTCTGCAACCGTCATGTGATTACCGGCGAGCCTTTCACGCTAGACGTGGCGGAACGCGTCTTCCTGCCAGAGCACCGTCGATGGGACCAGCTGGCATTGGTGCGGGCCGAGCTCCGGGAAGCGGTGCGGGCAAATCCCGCTGACGCTTCCGTGCGTGCCCGCCTCATCCAAGCTGAAGAGGAGGTGCAGATACAGGAAGCGATCATCCGGTCTCTTAATGACGAATGGTGTCTTTGATCCGTTCAGTTATGTAGTTTAGGTGTGCCTGTGGTATGCTTGTAACAAAAGTTCTAAGGTTTGAATAAAGCTTTTTATTGCAAGTGTGGGCAATGCCTGAATCGATACATGGTACATGGCGCGTGTACAACCTAAACCTACGACGTGATCGGTGTCAGAGGAGAAGCTGCGGCGGCGCGCCATTGATGTGTCTAGTTCGTCGTCGTCCTCATCGGGTTGCAGAAGGACTTTTCTGTAATTTCTATTTTTGTTGGGTCCCTTTCTGTAATTTGCCTGCTTTAATATATCCAGCGTTTCACTCGCAAAAAAAAAAATACATTCTACTGTATCAAGACTCCGTCCTCTAGTAGAAGGATAAGTTAGTTAAGATACAGGTGCACCAACCTACGAGACTTTAACAACCCATCCATGTTGCAGCTAGTAGGTGCTAACGCAAAGTTAAGGGTGACAAGACTTCCTACAAACAAAAGAACCACAAGACACCTGATAGACCCTTTTTTGGATGGTCGCCGGATAAAGCCTAAATGAAACGGCTGGATTAAGACGGAAGCAAAGGATCAGCGACACTATTTTATCCTGGACAAAAGTGCTGCTGAGAACGGTGCCTCCAACTTGCCGCTCACACCAAGGGTATTTTGATGGGCCTGTCCGTGTGGGCTTGATATTTCAGATTTCTCAGCCCGATCAGGACTACCCTTATTGGGCCTTACTTTATTCAACTCAGAATGCTAAAAGGAATACAAGGAACCGGTGGGCCGGCGGCTGACGAAACCAGACATGCCGTGCCCGTGCTGTATGAACGGCGTGTTTGTTATCCTACGCCAACTTTTGGGCTCCTAGCTCAGGGTGCCCGAGCGCGAGCTACCCCTGAGCCGTCGCCTCCTTCTCAAAAAAAACCTAGCCGTCGCCTCCTCTCCGCCGGCGATTGACGGATCCTCGCCTCCTCCGCTTCCGCTCACGCGGGCGAGAGGGGGTGGGGACCCAGGACATACGCTCGGCGTTCATCAAGGTCTCTAGTGTTAGCGTCTTTGTGGTGTTGTGGTGGCGCATTTCAGATGGTAGTGGATGCGCTACATCGAATAATGGTACGCGGCTTCAACCTCATCTCGGCGATGTTTACGGCATCGAGAAGCTTGTGGGATTGTGTCTTCGCCCGGGCATGTGCTCCGGCTTTGTGTCGTGGTGATCTCGTCGTCGATCTGGTCATGGCGGCCTTGGAGTGCGGCGGTGCGGACAACTGCTGGTTTGTGGTGGATGGTGGAGGATCCGGCCGCTTGATAGGCGGGGTGGCGCTGGCCCCGGATCCAGCGTTGAAGATGCTCGGAGGGCTCCTCCGGCCGATGTTGCATAGCAGTAGGCTAGATCCAGCCTTACGGGTCTGGTAGTTATTGCAGCTCATTGACGCCTTTTGGCTAGGGGTTTCTTCAGTGCCAAAGTGTGGACCGACTGCTGGTGATCTTCTTCTTCTTCGGCGACAACGAAGGATTTGGGTCCTTAGTAGTCGCGGCAAGGACGGTTTGCAGCTGTTCAACCGTTTGCTTTCTCCTTGTTTTCTGTTACTTGTATGTGTTTCATCTTTGTATTGTTATATTTATAAATACAAGTAATGTATGCATACGGCGTACATATTAAAAAACACTTTTGGGCTCCCTAGGGCAAGGCCACCGAGGACATGGCCACGGGAAATTCGTGAGCCATGCTCCCTGGTTGGTTAATGTCCTGCATTGTACTATTGGGTATCCATGAGCCACTTTGTTTGGTTGATATTTGTTTTTCTGGGCTGAGTAGATGCAAACCGTAGGTGTTTGTATGTCATATTTATTGCTGTTTTTGTCATTTGATAAGTGCATCTGCTCACCTCTTTTAAAAATGACGAGGTTAGCATAGAAGACCATAGAACAACAACAACACACACAGATCAAGCAAAAATAAGCATAATTCATTACTAACAGTACCAAATTAATAGCTAACCGAGTACTTAAGGCCATAACAATAGCAGATCAGGAGGTTACTGTCAGGTGCATCCCATGCACCTGACTAATTGCCAGGGGTACAAACCCCTCGCACAAAACAATGTCTAGGCCATACATGCCAGCATCGCAACTACCATACTAACATGTGTTGATCATCTCAAGATTAGAGTCCACCATGGCATGTGCACATATGTGAGGAGATATCGGCGTTGAAGATCCACATCTTAAATCCGTGGTTCTTGAACTTGAGCACCAGGGTGTCCCCTTCCTTCAGTCCCAGCTTCGTGGTGAAGTGCTTCCAGCCCTTCATGAAGACCATGTCGCCGATGTGCCACTGGACATGGACATTATGCTCGTAGAATGGAGCAGTCTTGATCGACACTGTCATAACCGTTTGGAGCCGTAGTTCCTTCGCAATCAGCTTTCAGATAGCAGGGTGGTAAGCTGAGGGAGTGCAGGTTAGAACCCTTGATTTGTACATAGATCCCGCGCCGCCGCTCCTCCGCATCATGATGCCTGATGCATGACTTGTTCCCCTTCACCTTGTCCACCTTCACGACATCTATCACTTTCCCCACGAGCCTAGGGAAATCGCGCATGTGATCAACCCGAAAGTTGAAGGATATGCACACCTCCAACTATGGAATAGGATGGTTGTAGCTGGCCATGATCTCCTCCCATTTATATAACATATAACACTGACACGTTAGCATAACCATGCACAAGATCATCTACCACATCAACGACATGGCCTGTGCCACAATGATCATCGATATTGGGACTGAAACCATGCTAATGCCCACTTTGAGGTCAGAGCCATGCCATGTTTATTAATAGTGATTGCATTTACTAGCAAACGACAACCATCAACACGTTACTGCAGTGATCATAGAACACGCATTGCCATACTTTTGGCTCAAATGTCGGCGATCACCGCGGTGTGGATACCCAATGATGATCATCACCGCGGCACAGCTATGCAATGCCTACATCACCCATATCGTATTCCAGGAAGTGGATGAAGAGACTAACAGTCAAATTTGGCACGAATCGATGCTACTTTGAACTACCCGAATCACTAATTGCTGGATTATTGCAGAATTGCATGGATCTAAGCCGTACTAGAAAACCCTAACCACCCCAATCAAAAAGTGGAATCGAGTACTTATACTGGGTATTGGGGCCAGCGTTGGAGCTGTGGCCCTTGCAATACTAGCTGACCACGGAGAAGCAGTCGGTGGAGCTGGCAGAGCTGGAGTTGCCATTGCCGGTGATGGAGTTACGAGTGGGAGAGACACCGTGGATGCCATAGGTGGAGCATCAAATCCCACAGATGTGGGAGGAGCAAAGTCGGTAGGAGGGAATCTTGGAACATGGTGGAATCCTGGCGGATGGGACATCTGACCACTACACCTGTCCGCCCCCGCATTGACCTCCTCCCAGCACCGCTTCGCGTATCTCGACGGGGGCTAAAAAAACCCATCCAAAGCAGAGTCGACAGATTACCCGCGGTGGTCATGGATGACACATAGGCCCTCGTTAGTGGGTGTGGGCCTTGCGTGAACAGCGATGGTAGGCGGATAGCCTGCATGACTACCGCATTAATCTGTACCATCATGCTCCTAAGATTCTGGGATTCGTAGTCCCGCATGGCCCAGACGGTTGACGCGGCCTGGTGGGGCGCAAGCTTGGTCGATGGAACTTGCGGGAGAGGTGGCGGAGGAGTCGAGGAGGCCATGGTCGGTTGTCGAGGGGACATGAGGGAAAAGAGAGTACAATGACAGTGGTATTCAATGGTGATAGTACTGAGAGGGGGTAGGAAAGGAGTTAAAGGCCCGTTGATACGTCCAAAACGTATCTACTTTCCCGAACACTTTTGCTATTGTTTCTCCTCTATACTTGTGTGATTTGGATACAACTAATACAGACTGGCGCTGTTTTCAGCAGAATTGCCTTGGTGTCTACTTTTTGTGTAGAAAACCAACTATCAAGAAAAATCAGGGAAAATATGCCAAAAATCCTATTTCACCCGAAGACTCCAGGAGCCAGAATACGAGACGGAGAAGAGCCAGGGGTGGCCACACCACCTGGTGGCACGGGCCAGGCCAGGCCGCACTAGGGGGTGGTGTGGGCCCCCCAGGCACCCCCTCGGTCTCCCTCTTCGCCTATAAGGAGCCTTCTGACCTAAAAACTCTAGGGGTCAACGTTTTTCCAGAAGGAGTTCCGCTCCGCCACCACCACCAGATTCCACGAAACAGCACCAAAAACTGTTCTGGCACCCTGCCGGGACGGGGAATTAGAGGAGATCATCGCTGTCATCATCACCATCGCTTCTCCATCGACTATCCATGTTCCCCCCATCTATGAGTGAGGAATCCCCCACTGTAGGCTATGGGGATGGTAGGGATTGGATGAGATCGTTCATGTAATCGCATCAGATTGTTAGGGCATGGTGCCTAGTATCTTTTATTAGTGCTTTATGACTTTGTTGCGACTTGTTGTGCTTAATGCTTGTCACTAGGGCCCGAGTGCTATGATTTCAGATCTGAACATATTATTGATTCATTATGATAGTATTGTTTATGGTCTTATCTACAAGTTGTATACACACGTTGTTGTCCGGAACCTATGGCCCCGAAGTGACAGAAATCGTTGTTAATGCTTATGGGTCTTACCTACTACAAAACTGTTGCTGCTGATAAACTGCTGTGAGCAAGATTGTTTCCAGGTGCAGCTGAATTGACAACTCAGTTGTTAATGCTTATAAATATTCTTTGGCTCCCCTTGTGTCGAATCAATAAATTGGGTTTCACTTCCCTCGAAAATACTGCGATACACCCCCTATACTTGTGGGTCATCAAGACTATTTTCTGGCGCCGTTGCCGGGGAGCATAGCTTTATTTATCAAGTTCACTTGGATTCTCTATTGTTCGCTGCTATCCATCCATCATGGGTAAGTCTCGTGATGACAAGGTTCCTATTTTACCATCCACTACAAGAAGAGGTACGGTTCTAAACACCTCTGCTTCTCTTGATTCACCGTCTGTTATGAGTAAGTTCCTTACACCACCACATACACATTCTACACACACTGCTACTACTGCTGAATCTGAAACTTCTGATACTTATGATGCTGCTTCTACTGTGCTTGATAAGAGTGGTTCATTAGGTCCTTTCCTAGATGCTACGATTGCTAGAACTATAGCTGGAAATACCGAAACTCCTAATGAAGACACTACCACACCTGTTAGCTAACCTGAGTCTAGTGAAAGTTATGATATTGAAGATGGTTATGTTGAGATGACCGATGAATTTATTAAATAATGTAAAAACACCCATGATAGGAGCGCTGCTAAGAGTCTCCTTGAGAGGCGTACTATTAGACCCAAATTGTCTCCTCATGCTAAGTTTGCTCCTTCTCCCATAAACATTTTAGATGAAGATTATGATTTCTCTCTCGATCTATCTTACATAGCTATTGTCGAGAAAGAACCTTTTTGTGGGACTAAGAATGAAAGTGCGGTAGCACATATGAATGAACTTTCTACCATGAGTGGCTTGTTTTCTGATGATGTTAAGATGCGTACTTACTTTGTTGCCAAGATTTTCCCCTTTTCACTGAAAGGAGAAGCTAAAACTTGGTTTAGTAATTTACCTCCTGGATCTATTGATAGCCCTGAGTGCTTGATTAGTACTTTCCTGCAGAAATATTTTCCTCCTAGTGCTAGACATGATATTTTGCAGGAACTTTTTGATTTTGAATAGGGAGAAAAAGAGGTATTGCCTGAATCTTGGGCAAGGTTTTGTTCTTTGATTCATGCACAATCAGGAAGTCCATTACCTAAGAATGAGTTTCTTGATATATTTTATAATGGACTAACCGAGGAATCTAGGACATACCTAGATAGTTGTGCTGATTGTGTTTTCAGGAATAGGACTCCTAAGGAAGCTGAGGAATTAATGGCTAAAATAAGTAAGAATTATGAAGATTGGACTCCTCCTAAACAAGCTATACCTGAAGTAATTATACCTGAACCATCTATTCCGGTGCCTATTCCAACATCAAAGAAGAGGGGAGTTATAGAATTAAATGATGATGTGATGAATGAAGCTAAGAAATGTCTTAAGGAAAAAGGAATTAAAGCTGCAGATGTCAAGAATTTACCTCCTATTGAAGAGTTATGTAAGCCTATTCCCTACTCATCCACTATCGAGGTACACTCTCTCCAACACTTTTATGAAGGTGATATCCCTTACTCTAAACCTCCTGATCAATGCTTAGAAGAATTCGATATCTTTATTGTTAAGCAAGATAATTTTAATAAAAGGGTGCAAAATCATCTAATGGAAAACACTAGAGCTATTGTTGAGTTGAAAGATATTGTGGAAAGAACCTCTAATGATGTTAAAATGGTTGTTAAACACTTTCAAATGGTTCAAACTCAAATAGATCAACTCGTTAAAGTGCAAAACGACTTGCTAGTTAATGTTGCTAAAGAAAAACATGCTTATGAAATTAGAACTAGAAGTGGTGCTGCTACCCAGGATCCTCTATATCCTGAGGGGCATCCCAAAAGAATCGAGCAGGATTCTCAACAAGTTGAAAATAGTGGTTCTACTCGTAAGAAAATGAAAAAGAAACATAAAACTGTTATAGAACCCTCTGAACCTGCTATAGATCCTAATAGTATATCTATCTCTAATGCTGAAACTGAAAGTGGTAATGAAGAAAATGAAGTTCCTAATGAAGAAAAAGTTGAAGAAGAACCTGAAAACCACACTAAGAATACTAAATACACCAAAGAAGATTTTATTGCTAAGAAACATGGTAGTGAAAGAGAGCCTTGGGTCCAAAAACCTATGCCTTTCTCTGATAAGAAACACAAGTCAAAGGAAGATGAACACTATAATAAGTTTTGTGAGTGGATGAAACCTATATTCCTGCAAATTCCTTTGACTGATGCTATTAAATTGCCTCCTTACTCAAAGTATATGAAGGATATTGTCTCGAATAAAAGGAAGATCCCTAATGAAGAAATTTCTACTTTGCTTGCTAATTATTCCTTTAATGGTAAGGTTCCTAAGAAACTTGGAGACCCAGGGATTCCAACTATCCCTTGTTCTATTAAGAATAGTTATGTTAGAACTGCTTTGTGTGATTTGGGAGCTGGAGTTAGTGTTATGCCTTTCTCTCTCTATAAGAGGCTTCAACTTGAAAAATTGATACCAACTGATATATCTTTGCAAATGGATGATAAATCTACCACTATTCCTCTGGGTATATGTGAGGATGTACCTGTTCAAGTGGCTCATAATTGCTTGATATTAACTGATTTTGTTGTGCTTGAAATGCCTGAAGATGATAATATGTCTATTATTCTTGGGAGACCTTTTCTTAATGCTGCAGGAGCTATTATTAATTGTAATCAAGGAAAGGTGACCTTCAATGTTAATGACAAGGAACATACTGTCTATTTCCCCAAGAAGATTGAAAGGACTTATGGTTTGAATTCAATTGAACATATTGAGGGCATTCAAGTTGGAGAAATATATTGTCCCATACCAAGAGAAAATTTTGAAACTATTATGATTGGGACCATTGCTATCAAAGTTGAGGTAACATAATCATTAGTGGAATACAAAGTTTTGTCTCATATGGAATTGTTTTGGTAGCAAGACCTGATCAACCTTGTTAACAAAAGGATTTTATTGAACAAAACAATGTTTTCACTATGATTATCTTGGTTTACTTCTATCCTTTGCTTTTTAGTTTTTGCTTTCGTTTAGTTTTCTTTTTGTTGTTAGTTGCTTGCATGTTAGACTGTCTTAGAACTTCTGTAGTTCTAGCCTTGTTTTCTCCTTGCATCATGTTTCCAAAAGAAAAAAAATTATCTGTCTGTCAAAAAATCATTCTTTTATTTCTGAAAAATGCCCAAAAATAAAGTGTCTCAAAAAATTCCAGAAAATTCATATTAAATTTTTACGTGAAAAAGGGGCAGAGGAGTACATGGGAGGTACCAGGGGGGCCCACCAGGCAGGCACACCACATGGTGGCACAGCCAGCCCTGGGTGGCGCCATGCCTTGGTGTGGGCCACCCCTGGCCCCCCACTAGCCCTCTCACCTGCCACTTTCTTCTCTCTCCCGAGTAAGCTCCTGTTCATTGCTCAAAATCGCGTTCTTGCTGTGCTTGCTCTCGATTTTTTCGATCTCCTTGCTCAGCCCATCTTTTTTGCTGAAATTTGGAGCATTTGTTCCCTGGTATGTGACTCCTCTCCTTGTCCAAGTAGATTTGTGTTTAGTGGATTTTATATTTAGTATTTTGCTGCTGTAGGTGACTGGTTATGAGAGCTTGTAAGCTTGTTTGATGCTTAGAGATATAGTTTTGATGCATGTTTAGGCCTCTTGCAAGTCCCTATGAGTAGAATCCTTCATTATATTTACTTTGTAATCACTTGTTTAATAGGTGTTTAAATTTCAGAATACCAAGCATGAACAACCATACTTTTGGAGAGATATTTGAGAGTGATGCACCTAGGAGGTCAAGGCCCTCGAGGACGGCCTCTCAAGCTAGGCCATCATACAATGAAGATCTCATTGCAACTCGTATTGGTAGTGAAAGGGATGATGGGGATGCTCACCCATCCTCTTTTCCTTGTTTTACTTTCTTACAAGCTGCAGGTATTCTTGATGATTTCTTGCTACTGATTGAGAGGGTTGGTTTGACCTCATATATGCAAGATGAGAGTGCACAATATGCTATGCTCACCAAAACTTTTGTTGAGAGCTTTACGTTTATTAACACATCCTATCAGTCGACTGTCTCTTTTAAAATCTATAATATGCCCTTCACCATGCCTTTGGAGAGATTTTGCAGTATTGTAGGTGTACGCATGACAGGGACCGTGAAGAAAATCCAAGGGCGACCCACTGATTTGTTGGACCTTTACCGAGGGGTGACCAATGATGATGACCGCATGGCGCAGCGCGGAAAGATAAGAAATATCCAACTCCCTGTTCTTAGATACTTTGCATATTATCTCGCTACTAGCGTCCTTGGTAGGGAGAACACAAGTAATATCTCCAACTATCATTTAGCGTTCCTTGCTGCTGCGCTTAACAACGATACTCGGTACAATCTTGGCTCTCTTATTGCTCGCCGCCTAGCTGCTAGGGGGCCTATCTATGGGGGCATCATTGCCTCGCGTATAGTCAATGCATTAGGTCTTTCACTGGATCCCTATGATGCTATGCTGGCACCACAAAGGCTTGACCTTGTTGCTATGAAAGCTCATCACTTTGTCACTGCTACTTCTGATTTGGACAGTCTAGTATATAGGATGCTTTTCACTGACGGGGATGAAAGGGAGATCCTTTTGCCATAGCCTTCTTTGTTTAGTATTCACAGGAGACCGTGGTCGCGCTCCAAGGAGGAGGTGGACGAGCAGCTTCGCTTGCTAGGTTTCCACGAGAAGCACCAGGAGGATGTGCCCTCCTATGATAACTCCGCACATTATGGAGGGACGTACTCGAGCTCGCACCAGGACGAGGGTACTTCCTCGTCGTACCACGGTGACACTTCATCCTGGCCAGCTTGGGATTGATACCCACTTAGGCCAAAAGCCTAAGCTTGGGGGGAGGTACGCCGACACCGCACTCATCTCCATATCATGTTGCGTCGGTACTTTGTATATTCATGTTTTCGTTCTCTTTTTAGATTTCGTTCTTCTTTTGCTTTTGCTTTCTAAAAATACAAAAAGACCAGAAATATTTCTGTTGTTTCTCTTTGGTTTGCTTCTTCTTTTTGCCTTGGTTTGTTTTTCCCTTTTTGCTTTGTTTGAACTATTCGAAAAACCCAAAAAGATTTTGCTTTGCTTGTTTTTCCCTTTTGGTTCTTGTTTAAAAATCGAAAACAGCAAAAATATTTGTTGTTCTTCTTTGGTTTTGTGAGTTTGCTACAGGGTTCAGCAGTCCTCAGCGGAATATTGGTTTCATATTATTATGCAAGCCACACAAGTGAAGAGCAATAATGAGGATTAATGACAACTTGAGGCGTGCTAAGAGGCTGGTAACGAACTCTATTTGTTTTCATTTTTTTACGTATACTCATCATTGTGTGCATGCTTAGTCTGTTCATGTAGGGTGTATGTTATCTTTGGATGCTTAGTAGTTCTTGCTTTCGTATGATTAGCTCCAGCTCGCTAATAGTTTGTAGCATGTATTATGAATGTTTGCTTGCATTGCTCTATTCATAAATTGGTATGACACCACGGTATCCTCCTCTGAATGTTTCATTTGATTGACTTGGCACATGCTCACGCATGCACATAACTGTGATAATCAGTTAAGCCTTGATGAATTATTTTGCCTTGAGGATCTTGAATCACTTTCATGCCATGAGTAGTCCTGTTTTGTTGCAAGCATGATTATGACAGCTATTGCTCTCTCGTTGGTCGTTCCCTTACTATTGCTAGCCTTCACTCACACTGAGTATGTTTTACTCAAGTTTCCAACTCCCTTAACCAAACATTCCCAAAGTGTCCACCATACCTACCCATTAGCATCATTTGCTACTTCCGTGCATATTCAATATGCCTTGTTTTCTTCCGAATAAAATGTTTGCTTGTTATGAGAAAATTAGTTAGTAAAGCTCTCACGAACTTGATGGCACACTTTATTTCCTACACTTAATAAACCTGAACCATTGTGAACTCTCCATGAAAGTTATATGCTTGCAAATTATAGGTTGGGGATTAGCAGAACCGTGCTGTCACGGGGAACGCTTTCAACACTTGTAAATATATACCCAGTTGATACCTTGCTCTTTTGTTTGCGGATGTCGTCGGTGTGAAATAAAAGGGGAGCTTGTAAGTCCATGGAGTTATGTATGTGTGTTAGAGAAACGCCTGGGCCGCTGGTATAATCCATGCTGACATGGTGGAAACCTGCAGCGTAACCATAATGATATCTATGAAGCATTCTTCTTATATAAAAAAGAGAGAGATAACTATTGAGAAAAATAAAAAAAAGAGATTTATGAAAAGAGGAAAGAGAGAAAAAAGCACCATTTTCCCATGGTAAATAAGAAGATTGTTGAGATACTCATTGTCTGCTTGCCTTGTCATTTTGATATGGGGATTCTTCCGTATCATCGGGAAAGGGGTACCCCGTTGGTGGTTCTCAATGATACGCACATACTTACGATGACAAGAACTTACCGGTAACTAAAGTTGAGTAGCATGAGGAGCGGCCCTCGTACTCAAGGGACTTGGGATTTTCAGTTTATAGTCTGTCAAGCATATAACTCAGATTGGACCTCACTTTCACCTTAACCACATTAAAGATGCTTATGACAGGGGCAATGAGAGCTCAAAGCTAATGAGTACCATACTTTCAGCATTTGGAAGCCTTTCAAATTATTCAAAACCTTTTGTTTTACTTGTTGAGTCTCCACATATTCTCTGAGCACCTTTTTGAGAGCATAGTTGTCATTCTTTGTGTTTCTCCCATTGCTTGATTATTTGTGTTATGACTTTGATGCTTGTATCCTTGATATCTATACTTGTAGTCATCACTTGAACTTCAGAGGTGCCTTGATATTCATAATCAAAGGCAAGCGAGATACCACTTTATCATACCTTTCTATGAGCATTGTAATGTTGCTTATGTTTGTGCCTCATGCTATTTATTATTTTTGAGTTGGAATCTCTTCATAGCTTGCAATGACTTTTAAGTAGACTCAGTTGCATACTCTTTATGAATTGTCTAAGTAGTTGATCACATTGCTGAGAATATTTACATCTTATGAAGCAAATGCGTTCGTGAAAGTTCTTTTATCGCACTCAGTTTTCAACTGAATTTCTTGAGGACAAGCAATAAGCTAAGCTTGGGGGGAGTTGATACGTCCAAAACGTATCTACTTTCCCGAACACTTTTGCTATTGTTTCTCCTCTATACTTGTGTGATTTGGATACAACTAATGCGGACTGACGCTGTTTTCAGCAGAATTGCCTTGGTGTCTACTTTTGTGCAGAAAACCAACTATCAAGAAAAATCCGGGAAAATATGCCAAAAAATCCTATTTCACCCGAAGACTCCAGGAGCCAGAATACGAGACGGAGAAGAGCCAGGGGGTGGCCACACCACCTGGTGGCGCGGGTCGGGCCAGGCCACGCCAGGGGGTGGTGTGGGCCCCCCAGGCACCCCCTCGGTCTCCCTCTTCGCCTATAAGGAGCCTTCTGACCTAAAAACTCTAGGGGGTTCGACGTTTTTCTAGAAGGAGTTCCGCTCCGCCGCCACCACCAGATTCCACGAAACATCACCCGAAACTCCGTTCTGGGACCCTGCCGGGACGGGGAATTGGAGGAGATCATCACCGTCATCATCACCATCGCTTCTCCATCGATGTAACATCCCAAAACTTCAATCCAAGCTTATCAAGATCAAATCATCCAAAATGGGGTTAACAAAAACTTTTCCAAATTTAAAATAAAAGCATTCATATATGTGTGCATTTAAAATAGGAGTTGTTTGAATTGCCATGATTGATTGATCCAATGCTTGTAAAATGTTTCTTAGGTGATTTAAACATCATCTACATCATTCCCAAACTTTTCCTAAAGAAGATCAAATCAAAAAGAATTAAAATGAAGGAATGGTCATTTTGACAAATTTAACCCTCATGCCTACTTTGGCTATTCCTAGTACTCAATTCTTAACAGAAACAATTCTTGATCTTTGCACCCCTTGCTAGTACACATAATGTGGTACCAAGGCCCACCTTCTGATCTACTAAAAACATTCTGTAAACTATTTTAAATGACAGTTTAAAATTGAATCTAATGCATATGCATAGATCACCCCTATTTCAAAAACCATCTAATTGAGCACCATTTTCAAAACCCTTGCAACCAGAGACTACCTAGCACTAGTGGAGATCACCCAAAAATTTTGAACTCAAAATTCAAAACTTTTTCTCTTGCGGCCTTTTCATCAAACACTTGGCATGTAATCACACCTCTAATCCTAGCTCACTGTTTTGAACAGAGTTTTGCCCCAATTGATCTCCATTTAATCTCTATGTCCCCTCTGATCAAACCATGCCATTTGCAACCCATCCCCTACACCCTAGTGGCCAGGACGCCATGCCGAGCACCACCCTGGCGGCCGAACTTGCCTCACTGCAGACCACCTCCTCGTTCCTCTCCATGTCTAGGAGGTAGCCAAGACTGACCGTCCTCTCTCATCCCTTGCCCGAGCCAAGAGCAGCCATGGACCATAGAGAAGAACCTGCGCCCAAGGCTACCGAACCATGCGCTGGGCAGAGCTGCAGACCGCCCCCGCCAGACCGACCGCCTTGGCACCAGCCTCGCTCACCGCCCGCCTCGACACCGAGAACACCCCACACCTGCTCACGCCCAAAGCCACACAGCCACCGCCGCTGGACACCGCCGCAGAGCGCCACCTCGCTTCGACAGCATGCCACCGCTTCACGGCCGCATTGAAGCACTAGAGCACCGCCAGGAACCGCCACCGATCGCAATCCCCAGCCATGCCGCTTAGCTCGCTGTAGCCATGTCGCCACCGTCGACCGCCCATCCCGCTCGGTCTCACCGTCGAGCCTATAAAAGGAGCCTCCTCAAAGACCAAAGACTCACACCATTCCACTCCCTCACCTCTCCGAACCTCACCCACCTCTCATTGGAGCAAGTGGAGCAGCAGTTTGCGGAATTGGAGCCGAGCCGCCGCCTCGGAGAAGAAGGGTGCCGCTGATTCCGCCACCCTAAGCTCCGCCACACCACGCCGCTCGCCGTCGTCTTCCACTTCGTTTCCCACATCGCCGACCCCGCTGGAGCCCTGGTACGCCTCAGAGACCCCCACCGAGCCGCTTAGGGTTCGAGTCACGACGACCGTCTGTCCGTCGACGATGACCTCGCCGTGAGATCTAGCCTCTAATCGCACGACCCACGCTGTAGCTGCGTTTGCGTTTAAGTGCCGCTGACAAGTGGGACCCCTGTCATTGAGCCTCAAGCACAGAGCGCCACTGGGCCGGCCCATTTCTTTTCCCACGCGAGCCCGTAGATTCAAATCGGGATTTTTCTTTTTAGTTAGAATATAGTTTCTGTCCAGTGTTTCAAAATTCAATTCTATGAGTTTGACAAATCCAAATTACATGAAACTAATTTTGTCTGAAAGGTGTTGAAATGCTCTATCCAAGCCCGTTGGATTTAATTCATTTAGAGTTATAGATTTCTCCTAATAAAAATAAGAAGACAGAAGCTTTTGCAAGTTGAAACATTTTTTTAAAATCAACAAAGTTAGCTTTTGAGTTGATTCCAACTCTCAAAAATCACATTTCATCATATCTATCCAAATATGTAATAATATTAAGGTTTACAGGCAGTGACTTTGGACTAGTACCAAAATAATGCTATATAGGCATTTCTAGTCACTTTAAATCATTAAATAATAAACTTAAACCAAAGTAATATTGATCCAACCTTTAAATCTCATTCCCACATGTTAGAATATGTGGTGAGGACATGTGTCCACATGATCCCATATTTTGGTGGTGAATATTAAATTTTAGTTAATTTTTTAATGAGTAGAAATTACTTTTCCAAAATAAAAAGGTTGAAACTATTGAATTAAACTTGTGATGTTTGGGATGATAATTGATCATCAATTGTGTGGTTTAGAATACTACTTAGCCTAGTTAAGTATTGTTTGGTGATTGTGCACTCCCTATGTATTTCTAGACGATAGTACCGACCAAGCCTTCGAGGAGGAGGAGTTCTACCAAGAAGAAGAAGAAGAAGAAGGGTTAGCTATTAGTGGCAAGCTAACCCTTGCAAACATGCTTTAGTAAGCTATTGTTAGCAAGCTAGAATAAAACTAGATGGTTTAGTAAAGATGCCTTAAGCATACTTTGATCACACCCCTTTAACTATTAGTACCCCAAGTCTTATTGACAAGTTTTACCCCCCTTAGTTTACACAAAGTTCTTTAATTAATTTTGAAGGTAGCATAAAGAGTATAAAACTTTACCTACTTAGAAACCTTTAGATGTCATTCTATGGCATGAGATTGATCCCATCTGTCCACCTTAGTGAACACTCTTAACTTAGTACTTTAGAATAGCTCAAAAACTTGAGTCACTTTAGATAGGAACACTTGGTGAAAATGATTTATGAAAACCTTGGAATGATGAGTCATTCTATTGAGATGTTTTGACATGTGTTGAGAAACACAATTGGTTTATGATGATGAAAATGATGAGGCATGAGCCTTAACCCTTTTATAAAACTGATGGTTGGATTCGGATGCGATACCATTCCAAATTTACCGTACAACCACATTACCTGAATTGGGTAAGGCTTAGCTGGAAATTTATATGCATTAGTATTAGTTCCCTCACAGGAGAGGTTTGAGCTGAGGCTACCTCTCAATGATGTCCACCTATGCAGTGCCCAAGATGACTGATGGTCATGGTTGGGAGGCCATGCTCATAGGAGAGGTGCTTGTACTAGGGTGTAAAGGAAGGTTATGTTTGATTATCTGCATACTAAGTATGATGATTCAGGGTTATCCCCAGATGTATCGAATCTTGTGGTGAAAGTGTACCCCTCCGCAGAGTGTCAAACTATTCGAAATAGCGCTCATGGTTATAGACAGTTGGAATGGCCATACTGTTTCGTTGTCAGATGTTTTCTAAATAACTTGAAATGAATGATGACCTTTGACTTGACCACAACAGGGTTGTGTTAATGAAATTAGCTTCCCAACTTAAGTGATTCTAGAAATTTACTTTATCTTTTCTTGCTTCAGAACTCAGCTTAGGTTTCAAACTTAACTTGATAGTTATTCTTTAAATTCAACACTTTAACTTAGAATTACAATCCTTGTTAGTAGTAGTTTGCGAGTACTTAAAGAGTACTCATGGCTTTTGTCCCTGGCTATTATCATGGCCAGACTATGAAGGAGATTATCAAGATGATGGTCAAGGAATGGCTATGATAACTAGGACTATCGCCTCACGACATTGCCTGTGCCCCTGAAGATGGACCCCACCGCTACGCTATCGTTTATTTCCGCTGCTTGTTGTATTAAAGACTGGATCATGAGATCCAAATTTGTGTAAAACCTTATGTATGGTTTGTAATGGATGATGTACTGTGATATCCAATCCGTTATGTCTCACAAAATGGTAATCCTGGGATTGCGAGGTATGGCATAACGGGCATCTGGGATTAAAAATCTGGGTGTTGATAATCGACCATCCATGTTTCCCCCATATATGAGTGAGTAAGCCCCCGCTGTAGGCTATGGGGATGGTAGGGATTGGATGAGATCGTTCATGTAATGGCATCAGATTGTTAGGGCATGGTACCTAGTATCTTTTATTAGTGCTTTATGACTTTGTTGCGACTTGTTGTGCTTAATGCTTGTCACTAGGGCCTGAGTGCCATGATTTCAGATCTGAATATGTTATTGATTCATTATGATAGTATTGTTTATGGTCTTATCTACAAGTTGTATACACACGTTGTTGTCCGGAACCTATGGCCCCGACGTGACAGAAATCGGGATAACCGGAAGGGAATGGCTTTGATGTGAGGATCACATGTGTTCACAGAGTGTTAATGCTTTGCTCTGGTGATCTATTAAAAGGAGCACCTTAATTGCCAGTAGTTCCCTAGAGGCCCCGCTGCAAACGGGCTGGCAGGACAAAAGATGTTGTGCAAGTTCTCATTGCAAGCACGTATGACTATATATGGAACACATGGCTAGGATTATCTAGTACTTGGATGTTTTATCTTATTTATCTGCAATTGCCCTATGTTCTGATTGCTATATGAATTGTCTTGTCCATGCAACGCCCGTCCATCCATCCCTATGCCTACCGCACTCGAATCCTACATTGCATCGCTATTGTTACTCTGTCTTTACTTTACTACCGCTGCTACTTTACTATTCCTACTACAAAACTGTTACTCTTGATAAATCGTGAGCAAGATTGTTTCCAGGTGCAGCTAAATTGACAATTCAGTTGTTAAGTCTTATAAATATTCTTTGGCTCCCCTTGTGTCGAATCAATAAATTGGGTTTCACTTCCCTCGAAAATACTGTGATACACCCCCTATACTTGTGGGTCATCACCCGTCTCCCGCGCTTCTCCATGCGTGCAGCTGGTAACCACATGGAGAACAAATGCCCTCTTCCGGATTGTAACATCTCGGTAAAATTTCAACTAGATATTGCTTATAGTTTTATTGTGTGCATCATCATGATATCATCATGTACATGTTTGCCTCTAAAACATTTCCAGTAAAACCCTATTTTTGTTTCTACATTACCTCCATTATTATCTCAAATTAAAAATCTATTTTATATGTCTAAAAACTATTAGTAAAAAGGTTTTGTAAAAGAATAATAAAAATGTTTTTTAGGGGGAGGCAACTAGCCAGAACCAGTCAGCCAACTACGACCGCCAACCCTAAACTAACCTAGACCTCCACACCCAAACCCTAACCTACCCCACCGCCACACAACCTACCCACCCAACCCGATACACACCTACACGAACGCTACACACGCGCACCACCCTGGCCACCACACACCAAAACACACACCAAACGCACTCACACCTCACGCACATAATGCCACATGCCCCAACCCAACACAACATGACCCACCCGCCTCCAACTCAGACCAAAAACACATGCACACCACAAACGCAACACAGCGACCCCCTTGCCACACACGCACACACGGTCATGACACACACACACCCAACAACCATAATCGTTTTTCCCACCCGGTGGATAACTTGTCCAAGGCCATCATCAAAATCCCACCCTGCTACCACCTCACTTCTCCTCCAGGTCCTCCTCCACCAACCCCCACACCGTCTCCTTCCTCGATCTGATTGGGAGAGACCAATACGAGCTCAATCCACACCGCCTCCCTTGCCACCCTCTACAAACGCCAGCCACCATGGTGTCGCCCTCAAGACCTTAGTGTTGCCTGTGCCCTGCCACGCCTCGGCCCTCCCTCTCCATCCTCATGGACGAGCACCCCGCGCGGACCATCTCCTAGGAGCCATCTCGTGCACTACTGATTATTGGCTCAACATGTAGAGCTTGTTGGGGAACCCCAAGAGGAAGGTATGATGAGCACAACAGCAAGTTTTCCCTCTGTTATGAAACCAAGGTTATCGAACCAGTAGGAGCAAGGAAACACCTCCAAGGTGTTGTTACCAACTTGGAATCCTGCACAACACAACCACAGAACTTTGAACCCAACTTACAGTGAGGTTGTCAATCTCACCGGTTTTACTGAAAACAAAGGATTAAACGTATTGTGTGGAAGAAAGTAATAGCTTGCCAAAAGTAAAAAGAAAATAGTAAACAATTGTAGATTGATGGTAAAAGAAAGGACCGGGGTCCATAGTTCACTAGTGGTGGTTCTCCTTAAGTAGATGACATGTTGGGTGAACAAATTACAGCGGGGCAATTGACAAATATCGAGAAAGCATACATGCATATACTAATCATCTTGACTCCTATGAGATTTGATTGTGCATTACAACATTATACATAGACCGTAATCCAACTTCATCTATGACTAATAATCCACCTTCAGGTTATCAATCCGAACCCCCTCCAGTATTAAGTTGCAAGCAACAGATAATTGCATTACGCATTGCATGTAAAGTAAACAATACGATTGTCCTATGAATAAAGGATTGATGTTTTCTCCCTAGTAGAAACAACACATCTAGTACCTTAGATATTTCTGTCACTTCCCCAGATTACTAGAGGCATGAACCCAACTATCGAGCATAACTACTCCCTCTTGGAGTTGCTAGCATCTACTCGGCCAAGATATCTAGTAACAACTGAGAGCATGCAAGATCACAAATAACAAAGACATGATAGAATCAATAATCAATCTGAAATAGCATCTCAATATCCATCGGATCCCCGCAAACACAACATGTATGATTACAAATAGATGATCTTGATCATGAACGGAGCTCACAAGATCTAAACATGGTAGCACAAAGGAGAAGAACCAACCATCTAGCTACTACATGGACTCGTAGTCCAAGGATGAACTATTCACGCATCACACCGGAGGCTTGCATGGTGATGCAGGAGGCCTCCAGGGTGAACTCTCCCCTCCGACAGGGTGCCGGGAAGAGCTTCAGATCCCTCCCAATCTAGGGATGGAGATGATGGCGGCTACAAACTCTCTCGTGGAATTTTGATCGGGTACTTAGGGTTTCTGTATCAAAGGCATCTTATAGGCGAAAGGGGAGGCCGAGGGGGTGCCCTAGGTAAGCGCTGCACCGCACGGCCAGGTGGTGTGGGCGGCCCCTGGCCCCTCTCCGTCTCGTATTCTGGCTCCACGTCCCCCTCGGTGAAATACTGACTTTGGCTTTTGTCCCGTCCAATTCCGAGAATATTCATTTTCTGACTTTCTTGGAACCAAAAACAGTAGAAAACAGACAGCTGACACTATGGCATCTTGTTAATAGGCTAGTCCAAGAAAGTGTATAAAAAGTACTCCAAAGTGTGGACAAAACATAAGAAAGTAGATAAAAACCAAGCATGGAACATCAAAAATTATAGATATGTTTGCAACGTATCAACATCCCCAAGCTTAACTCCTGCTCATCCTCGAGTAGGTAAGTGATAAAAAGAAAGAATAATTTTTGAGGTGACATGCACCATCATAAACTTGATCAAAGTATTTGTAAAACATTGATAGCTGGGCATAGTACTTCAACATAGCATGAAAGACAAAGTTCTAACAATAAGACATAGCAACTATGTTGTAACATGAAAAGGAACAAACAAAAGATTCATGAATAACAATGCTTTGCAAGACGTTTTTTTGTTTCACATAAAGAAAACATAGCATAATGGCATTCAACTTGTCCCTCATAGAGTAGCAAACTTAAATGCATAGGACACTTCAAAGTTTATAAGGGTGACTAGATACAAATAGTTTAAGAAATAGCAATATCAAAGTTATGCATCAATCAACAAGTCTTGGGAAAATGCACATAGAACTAAGAATGGCCACTATGCTCTCTCAATAGGTGCATAAAGATAGAATGTGGTGACTCAACATAAAAGTTAAAGAAAGGCCTTCATAGAAGGAAGCAGGGATTCAAGTTTCATAAAGAGCTTCCAAAAATTATGGTACTTATTATCTTTCAGCTCTCATTGCCCCTATCATAAGCATCTTGAAGTGATTAAGGTTAAAGTGAACAAACTATGGAGTATATGCTTGACAAAGTATAAGTTGGAAATCTCATCTCCCTTGAATACGAGGGCCGCTCCTCATGCTAGTCAAGTTTAGTTACCAATAAGTTATTGTCATAGTAAGTACATGTGTATCATAGAGAACCGCCAACGGGGTACCCCTTGCCCGATGATATGGGAGAATCCCATATCAAAATGACAAGGCAATCAGACAACGGGCATCTCAGCAATCTTCTTATTTACCATGGGAAAATGGTGCTTTTTTCTCTCTTTCCTCTTTTCTCATATCTCTTTTTTTTTCTTTTTCTCTTTTTCTCAATATCTGATTCTTTTTTTATAAGAAGAATGCTTCATAGACATCTCATTATGGTTATGCTGCAGGTTTCCACCATGATTAGGCATGGATTAGACCGGTGGCCCAGGCGTTTCTCTAACACACATACATAACTCCATGGACTTACAAGCTCCCCTTCCATTTCACACCGACGACATCCATAGAAAAAAGAGCATGATATCAACTAGGTACAATGTAAAAGTGCAATGTTGAAAGCGTTCCCCATGAAAGCATGGTTCTGCTAATCCCCAACATATAAGTGCAAGCATATAAAACATAGATGACATAATGGTTCAAGTTTATTAAGGGCAATAAAAGTAAAGCGTGCCATCAAGTTCGTGAGAGCTTTAATCACTAGTTTTCTCATAACATGTTTAATTCGGAAGGTAGATAAAAACATGAATATACTTGGAATAGCAAATGCTAATAGGTAGGTATGGTGGACTCTTTGGAATAACTTGGTTTTATTTGGAGTTTGATGCATGAGTGGAACTCATACTTTGTTATGGAGGCTAGCAAAAGACTGGGAGCGACCAACTAAGAGAGCAATAATGGCCATAATCATGCAAAGCGACAAAACATCATTAATTAAAGCATAAAGTGATATTACAAGTCGAAAACTAAAGGATCATAAAGGCTATGGTGACTTGGTATAGTCATAACATGGTGTGAGCATGCGCCAAGTCAACCCAAATAAAGCATCAAAGGAGAATACCACAATACTATGCTTTAATATGCTAAAACAACGCATGATTCTTTCAAGGCACATTAAGCAATCTCAATTGTTTATATCATGTCATGCTATAGCAAAGATCACTAAGCATTAAGTCAAAATAATATCAAGCATGGCATGACAAAGCATAGGCCACAGTCAAAAACAAGCACTCTTTACCAGTTAAGCATGAACTTTCCTACTCTTTTCCAATCCAAACCAAACTATTTGAAAACTAATGTATGAAAGAGGGGGTCCAACCAATTTATTCAAGCAAACTAAGAAAACCAAGCAAACGAAAAACAAACACAAAAACAAAAACAAAGATGCTCCAAGAACAACACAACTGTGTACGAAACAATAAAAATGAAGTGTTTGGAAGAAACCTGGGATTTTTATTGATGAAGAAGGGGATGCCTTGGGCATCCCCAAACTTTGACACTTGTACTTCTTGGATATTTCTTGGGGTGACACGCGTGGCATCCCCAAGCTTGAGCTTTAGTCCATTCTTCATCTACATACATTATTCTCTCCATACACCTGAAATTTTTCCTTCATACAAAACTTCACACAATCTTTATTAGCAACATTAGTGCACTCAAGATAATAAGTATTTGGGTTCAGTTTCAACACCAATAAAACTTCTATTAAAACACAAGCTACTGTAGCACTTCCCTCAAAAATCTCAATTCCCCAAAGAGAACTCAGAAAGGAACCAACAAGAAGCAAATGCAAATAATGGCAGAAATCTGTCAAAACAGACCAGCAGGTAAAAACCAATTTTTTCGAGGACCTTGCGTTGCTCAAATAGAAAAGTGTTGAACTAACGAAAGTTATATAACAACCTGGAGCAGAAGCAAAAAAATTCACGCCTCAAAAGGATGTAAAGAGATTTTACACGAATTTTTACAGTGAAGCACAAAAATCTGTTTCGGGACAGCAACTTTCCCAAGCATTACTTCTCTCTCATTAGAGGTTACTCTTGGTACAAAAAGCAAATAAAAAGGATAAGGAGCGGTTATTACTGAGGTAATAACTTCCAAGACTCATCTAAAACTTTTGGGTTATCTCCTAATAAGTACTTTTCTTTAACGCCTTTAAGTTAGGCATAAGAAGCAAGAAAAAGAATCAAGTGTTCTCAAATGAAGAAGCATTGAGAGCAAAAAAAATTTCATAGGAGAGGCAAAAGGAATCTTCTCTCTCTTCTTAGGGAAGTGTTCTATACCTTTCTTGAGTGGGAGTTGATATTTAATGGTGCCTTCTTTCATATCAATAATGGCACCAACAGTTCTAAGGAAAGGTCTTCCCAAAGTAATAGGACAAGAAGCATTGCATTCAACATCCAAAACATAGAAATCAACAGGGACATAGGCATTATTAACCATAATAAGAACATCATTAATACTCCCCATGAGTTTCTTTTTAGCATTATCATCAAGTGGGACATTCAAATAACAATCTTCCAATGGTGGCAAATCAAGCATATCATAAATCTTTCTAGGCATAATAGAAACACTACTATCAAGATCACATAAAGCCTTAAGATCAAAATCATTCACTTTCATATTAATGATGGGTTCCCAACCATCTTATAGTTTCATAGGAATAGAAGCTTTATGTTTCATCTTTTCTTCTTTAATTTTTATGAGAGCATCAGTAATGTGTTCTGTAAACGCCATATTCATAGCACTAGCATTAGGACTTTTAGCAAGCTTTTGTAGGAACTTAATTACTTCAGAGATATTGCAACCATCAAGATCAAAATCATAATTATCATCTAAAGTAGTAGAGCTATTACTAGCTTCAACACTAGTGGTAGTGATAGTAGAAACACTAATATTTCTAGCAATTTCATCTTCTCTTTCCCACTTAGCATGAAATTCAGCTAATAGTCTAACATTTTCATCAATTCTAACTTGTATGGCATTAGTAGCAGCAAAGGCATTACCAATAGTTTCAGCTTTAGCAGCCATTTTATTCAAAGAAGATTGTGCTTCAGCCAATGATGTTATATTTCTTTCAGCATTAGAGAGTTTTTCCTCAATAGTTTTATGGAAAGCAGTTTGTTTACTAATAAAATCTTTAAGCATAACTTCAAGTTTAGAGGGAGCACTCCTATTATTGTTGTAGGAATTTCCATAAGCATTACCATTATTGGGAGGATATGGCCTATAGTTATTATTACCAAAATTATTCCTGTAGGCATTGTTGCTAAAATTATTATTTCTTATAAAGTTCACATCAACTTGATCTTCT
Source organism: Avena insularis (assembly GCA_023614405.1). Taxonomy (NCBI): domain Eukaryota; kingdom Viridiplantae; phylum Streptophyta; class Magnoliopsida; order Poales; family Poaceae; genus Avena; species Avena insularis. The sequence continues at coordinate 23,511,805 of CM042692.1, forward strand.
TGAGCAACTAAAGAGGCTAAGGGAACATGATTTGGATCAATATGAGCTTTCCCATTAACAAGCATAGACATAATAACATCAATTTTATCACTCAAGGAGGAGGTTTCTTCAACGAAATTTACCTTCTTACCTTGTGGAGCTCTTTTAGTGTGCCATTCAAAATAGTTAACCATCATATTATCCGGAAGCTTTGTTGCAGCACCCAAAGTAATGGTCATAAAGGTACCTCCAGCAGCAGAATCCAGTAGATTTCTGGAAGAATAGTTCAATCATGCATAAAAGTTTTGGATAATCATCCAAGCAGTTAGTCCATGAGTGGGACAATTCTTTACCAAAGATTTCATTCTTTCCCAAGCTTGAGAAATATGTTCATTATCAGATTTTTTAAATTTCATTATTTCACTTCTCATAGATATAATCTTAGCAGGAGGATAGTATTTTCCAATGAAAGCATCTTTGCATTTAGTCCAAGAATCAATACTATTTCTAGTTAGGGATTGTAACCATTCTTTAGCTTTTCCTCTCAAAGAGAAAGGAAACAATTTAAGCTTAATAATATCCCCATCTATATACCTATGTGTTTGCATCTCACAAAGTTCAACAAAGTTATTTAGATGAGCAGCAGCATCTTCAGTACCAATACCAGAAAATTGTTCTCTCATAACAAGACTGAGTAAAGCAGGTTTTATTTCAAAGAAAGTAGCTTCAGGAACAGGTGGAGCAATAGATGTGCACATGAAATCATTGTTGTTAGTGCTAGTGAAGTCACACAACTTAGTATTTTCAAGAGTAGTAACTTTTTGTGTTTTTGATAAAGAAACAAGCAAACAAAGCAAAAATAAACTAAGCAAAACAAATAAAACAAAGTAAAGAGATTGGTTATAAGGGACTCCCCTTGTGAAGATGTCCTTGACTCCCCGGCAATGGCACTAGAAAAAGCTTGATTATTGGCTCAACACGTCGAGCTTGTTGGGGAACCCCAAGAGGAAGGTATGATGAGCACAGCAGCAAGTTTTCCCTCAATTATGAAACCAAGGTTATCGAACCAGTAGGAGCAAGGAAACACCTCCAAAGTGTTGTTACCAACTTGGAATCATGCACAGCACAACCATAGAACTTTGCCCCAACTTACAGTGAGGTTGTCAATCTCACCGGTTTTGCTGAAAATAAAGGATTAAACGTATTGTGTGGAAGAAAGTAATAGCTTACAGAAAGTAAATAGAAAACAGTAAATAGTTGTAGATTGATGGTAAAAGAAAGGACCAGGGTCCATACTTCACTAGTGGTGTTTCTCCTTAAGATACATGACATGTTGTGTGAACAAATTACAGCGGGGCAATTGACAAACATCGAGAAAGCATACATGCATATACTAATCATCTTGACTCCTATGAGATTTGATTAGGCATTACAACATTATACATAGACCGTAATCCAACTGCATCTATGGCAATAATCCACCTTTAGGTTATCAGTCCGACCCCCCTCCAGTATTAAGTTGCAAGTAACAGATAATTGCATTACGCATTGCGTGCAAAGTAAACAATACGATTGTTCTATGAACAAAGGATTGTTGTTTTCTCCCTAGTAGCAACATCACATCTAGTACCTTAGAGATTTCTGTCACTTCCCCAGATTACTAGAGGCATCAACCCACTATCGATCATAAATACTCCCTCTTGGAGTTGCTAGCATCTACTCGGCCAAGATATCTACTAACAATGGCGAGCATGCAAGATCACAAATAACAAAGACATGATAGAATCAATAATCAATCTGAAATAGCATCTCAATATCCATCGGATCCCCGCAAACACAACATGTATGATTACAAATAGATGATCTTGATCATGAACGGATCTCATAAGATCTAAATATGGTAGCACAAAGGAGAAGAACCAACCATCTAGCTACTACATGGACCCGTAGTCCAAGGATGAACTACTCTGTAGTCCAAGGATGAAATACTCACGCATCACACCGGAGGCTTGCATGGTGATGAAGAAGGCCTCCAGGGTGAATTCTCCCCTCCGGCAGGGTGCCGAGAAGAGCTTCAGATCCCTCCCGATCTAGGGATGGAGATGACAGTGGGTACAGACTCTTCCGTGGAATTTTGATCGGGTACTTAGGGTTTCTGTATCGGAGGCATCTTATAGGTGAAAGGGGAGGACGAGGGGGTGCCCTAGGTGGACGCACCACCCCCTGGCGCGGGCTAGGCCTAGCCGCGCGACCAGGTGGTGTGGGCGGCCCCTGGCCCCTCTCCTTCTTGTATTCTGGCTCTGTGTCCCCCTCGGTGAAATACTAACTCTGGCTTTTGTCCCGTCCAATTCCAAGAATATTCATTTTCTAACTTTCCTGGAACCAAAAACAGCAGAAAACAGGCAGGTGGCACTATGGCATCTTGTTAATAGGTTAGTGCAGGAAAGTATATAAAAAGTACTCCAAAGTGTGGACAAGACATAAGAAAGTAGATAAAAACCAAGCATGGAACATCAAAAATTATAGATACATTTGCAACGTATCAACCACCTCCTCGCTCCTAACATAGTCCTCATCTACCCTACATCGGTGTGCCATCAGACGTCCTTGTCGTTCCCCACAAGCACATGCCTGACCGCTTCCCGTGCTCTGTGCGTTTCTGCCGCTTTCTGCGCCCACGCCGTCCGTGTCACTTCCCATCTCTATCTCGTCCTTAACCCTTGACTGAACCAACGTCACCGGCCTATCGCCAAGCTCTTCATGTACGCGCTGCTACTGCCGAACTACTCCTGTCTCGCCTGTCTAAGGCCATGCCTTGTAGCCCTCTGCTCCATTCTGGGCAGTGCCTTGTTCGGCCTCGTTCACTTTTGCATGCACGTAGTGCATAGCGTGTGCCCATCCTCTCCCACTCTTCAGTTTGGAACATCGACGCAGTGTCGTGGAACATTTTGATTCCTCCATAAGATCATCTCCAATTGTCACCCCCATACGGCGTTTGGTGGTAGCTCGTATGGGGGATGCCGGATGATTTTTAATTATAGAGGATGGGTACTACCCAGTCATTCCCCCAATACTAAAGATAGTGGGGAGGATGCCGGGTGGACCCTTGGGGACAAAAGTGGTAGCCTGTGCCCCCGATTGACTCCATGTGGGAGGGGGTTGGGCTAGGGGAACCGAATGCTTTTTGAGCACCCACCGGATGAAAAAATTATTTGGGGGGACCGACTGGGAGTGATTTTACGTGTCGGCGCCCCCAAAACCGTTTATGGGGGATGGACTGGAGATTCTCTAACCAACCTAGACGCATGCTCGTTATGTGTGTTCTTCGTGGTGATGCTCCGGTGCTGCTAATTTTTGTGGTGCTTGTATTGTGGTGTCCTTAATATTATCGTTAACACAAGGTGTTGTTGCTGCTACCCAACATCCTAGGGTTACAATTCAACTACAAGATCTCTTGTCATGGATCCTCGATGAAGTGGAGTGGATGTGGTGGTGTGGTGTTGCAAGGGTGATGATTATGCTCTAAGATGTGATGCACCTGATACATTGCAAATGTATCTATAATTTTTGATGTTCCATGCTAGGTTTTATCCACTTTCTTGTGTTTTGTCCACACTTTGGAGTACTTTTCATATGATTTCTTGGACTAACCTATTAACAAGAGCCACAGTGCCAGCTGCCTGTTTTTGGTTCCAGGAAAGTCAGAAAATGAATATTCTCGGAATTGGACGGGACAAAAGCCAAAGTGCCTATTTTTCCAGAAGACTCGGGCAGAGACGGAGGAGGGCAGGGCTGGCCACCCCCCAGCGCTGGCTGGGCTGGCAGCTTAGGGCATGGTGTGGTGGCCCAGGCACCCCTCGGTCCCTCTTCGCCTATAAGAAGCCTTCGACCTAAAAACTCCACGGTTCGACATTTTCCGTAAGGAGTTCCGCCGCCACCACCACTAGATTCCACGAAAAGACCAGAAACTCCGTTTCTAGCACTCGCCGGACGGGAATTGGAGGAGATCATCACCATCATCATCACCATCGCTTCTCCATCGACCATCCATGTTTCCCCCATCTATGAGTGAGTAATACCCTGCTGTAGGCTATGGGGATGGTAGGGATTGGATGAGATCGTTCATGTAATGGCATCAGATTGTTAGGGCATGGTGCCTAGTATCTTTTATTAGTGCTTTATGACTTTGTTGCGACTTGTTGTGCTTAATGCTTGTCACTAGGGCCCAAGTGCCATGATTTCAGATCTGAACATGTTATTGATTCATTATGATAGTATTGTTTTTGGTCTTATCTGCAAGTTGTATACACACGTTGATGTCCGGAACCTATGGCCCCGAAGTGACAAAAATCGGGATAACCGGAAGGGAATGGCTTTGATGTGAGGATCACATGTGTTCACGAAGTGTTAATGCTTTGCTCCGGTGCTCTATTAAAATGAGCACCTTAATTGCCAGTAGTTCCCTAGAGGCCCCACTGCAAACGGGCTGGCAGGATAAAAGATGTTGTGCAAGTTCTCATTGCGAGCACGTATGACTATATATGGAACACATGCCTAGGATTATCTAGTACTTGGATGCTTTATCTTATTTATCTGCAATTGCCCTATGTTCTAATTGCTATGTGGATTGTCTTGTCCATGCAACACCCATCCATCCATCCCTATGCCTACCGCACTCGAATCCTATTGTTTACTGCTATTGTTACTGCTGTCTTTACTTTGCTACTGCTGTTACTTTACTATTCCTACTATAAAACCGTTGCTACTGATAAACTGCTGTGAGCAAGATTGTTTCCAGGTGCAGCTGAATTGACAACTCAGTTGTTAAGGCTTATAAATATTCTTTGGCTCCCCTTGTGTCGAATCAATAAATTGGGTTTCACTTCCCTCGAAAATACTGCGATACACCCCCTATACTTGTGGGTCATCAAGACTATTTTCTGGCGCCGTTGCCGGGGAGCATAGCTTTATTTATCAAGTCCACTTGGATTCGCTATTGTTCAAGCTAAGTTTATTTTCTCCTTGTTTGCTTGTTTCTTTATCAAAAATACAAAAAAAGTAGTTTCTACTCTAGTTGTTATTTTCGTTGGTCTGTTATTGTCTTGCCTTATCATGCCTGTTGTCAATGGTTGGTTTCTTTGAAACTGAAGCTTATTGGCAAGGTGGGTTCACGGAAGATCAAAAATATTATTATAAGGAACACCGCTTGTCACAAAAAGGGAAACACTTATGGGAACAAATTGATAGATTGTATACCATTGCTAGAAACGTGTGCTTTATTTATAATGCTACTTATTGCTGTGATGAATCTTGTTGCCGAAAGAGGTATAAACACCTCGCTTTTCAATGTGAGTATAATGATAATGATACCATATCTTCCTATGCTAAAGGAATTTATGACTTTTATGATGCGGAACAAATTTAAGAATTTATTGCTTGGAAGGGTGCTTTTGAACTTGCTAGTTTACTTGAAAATATTGATGATTCACCTTACAAATATGAGGTTTATGGTATACTTAAATTTTGCTTTGATAATTACAAGGATGAAAATGGCTATATTCTTGAATATTTTAATAGATGCTTTCCACAACTGGAAGAGACTAATGCCTTGCAGGATCCTATGGAAGAAGAAATTGATGAACCTGAAATCTCATTAGATGAAAAAGAGGAGGAGAGTGATGAACAAAAGGAGGAAGAATGGATTAGCTACACATGCCTACCTTCTAATGAGAGTAACTCTTTATCTCTTACATTATTTGATTGTCCCCCATGCTTACTAAAGGAGGATGAATGTTATGTTCCCGAGGATTCTTTTGAAGATGTTTATAATAAAGCTCTAGTGCTTGTAGATCATGAAAAGCATGCTTTATGTGATACTTATATTGTTGAGTTTATTCTTGAGGCTACTGAAAATTATTATGAGAGAGGAAAATATGGTTGTACAGGTTTTAATGGTATTGAAACACATCTCTATGTGCTGAAAGTTTTGAAGTTACTCTTGTTTTATCTTCCTATGCTTGTCACCTTGTTCTTTGTGAATTTATTTGCATACACGATTCCTATGCATAGGAAGTGGGTTAGACTTAAATGTGTGTTGAATTTGCTTCTTGATTCTCTCTTTTACTTCACCTCATATTTCTTATGAGAGCATCCTCTCAAACTTTTATGCATGAAGATGATAATATGTCTAGTATTCTTGGGAGACCTTTTCTTAAATACTGCAGGAGCTGTTATTAATTGTAATCAAGGGAAGGTGACCTTCAATGTCAATGACAAGGAACATACTATCTATTTCCCCAAGAAGATTGATAGACTTATGGTTTTGAATTCAATTGAACATGTTGAGGGCATTCAAGTTGGAGAAATATATTGTCCCATACCAAGAGAAAAAATTGAAACTATTATGATTGGGACCATTGCAATCAAGGTTGAGGTAACATAATCATTAGTGGAATACAAAGTTTTGTCTCATATGAAATTGTTTTGGTAACAAGACCAGATCAACCTTGTTAACAAAAGGATTTCATTGAACAAAACAATGTTTTCGCCGTGATTATCTCCGCTTACTTCTATTCTATCCATTTCAGTTTTTCCTTATGCCTAACTTAAAGGCGTTAAAAAGAAATACTTATTGGAAGATAACCCAAAAGTTTTAGATGAGTAATAACCGCTCCTTATCCTTTATATTTGCTTTTTATGCCAAGAATAACCTCTAATGGGAGAGAAGTAATGATTGGGAAAGTTGCTGTCCCGAAACAGATTTCTGTGCTTCACCGTAAAAATTCGTGTAAAATCTCTGAACGTCTTTTTGAGGTGTGATTTTTTTTGCTTCTGCCCCAGGTTGTTATATAACTTTAGTTAGTTCAACACTTTTTGATTTGAGCAACAGAAGGTCTTCGAAAAAATTCATTGTTACCGGCTGCTCTGTTTTGACAGATTTCTGCCATTTTCTGCATTTGCTTCTTGTTGGTTCCTTTTTGAGTTCGTTTGGGGAATTGAGATTTTTGAGGGAAGTGCTACAGTATCTAGTGTTCTAATGGTAGTTTATTTGGTGCTAGAACTGAACGTTAAGACTTATTTATCTTGAGTGCACTAATGTTGCTAATAAAGATTGTGTGAAGTTTTGTATGAAGGAAAAATTTCAGGTGTATGGAAGGAATGAGTAATGAGATGAAGTATGGACTAAAGCTCAAGCTTGGGGATGCCACGCGTGTCACCCCAAGAAATATCCAAGAAGTACAAGCGTCAAAGCTTGGGGATTCCCAAGGCATCCCCTTTTTCATCAATAAAAATCCCAGGTTTCTTCGAAACGCTTCATTTTTATTGTTTCATGCACAATTGTGTGGTTCTTGGAGCGTCTTCTTTTTCATTTTCGTTTTGGTTTTTTGTTTGATTTGTTTTATAAATAAATTGGTTGGACCTCCTCTTTCATATATTGGTGTTCAAATAGTTTGGTTTGGTTTGGAAAAGAGTAGGAAAGCTCATGCTTAAGTGGTAAAGAGAGCTTGTTTTTTACTGTGGCCTATGCTTTGTCATGCCATGCTTGATATTGTTTTGGTTTTATGCTTAGTATTCTTTGCTGTAGCATGACTTTTTATAAACAATTGAGATTGCTTAATGTGCCTTGGATGAATCATGCGTTGTTTTAGCATATTAAAGCATAGTATAGTGGCATTCTCCTTTGATGCTTTATTTGGATTGACTTGGCACATGTTCACACCATGTTATGACTATCCCAAGTCACCATAGGCCTTTAATATCCTTTAGTTTTCAACTTGTAGTATCACCTTATGCTTTGATCAATGATGTTTTGTCGCTCTGCATGATTATGGCCATTATTGCTCTCTCGTTTGTCGCTCCCTTACTATTGCTAGCCTTCACTTACACTGAGTGTTTTACTCATGTTTCCAACTCCCTTAAACCAAATATTGCCAAAGTGTCCACCATACCTACCTATTAACATCATTTGCTACTTCCGTGCATATTCAATATGCCTTGTTTTCTTCCGAATAAAATTTTTGCTTGTTATGAGGAAGTTAGTTAGTAAAGCTCTCACGACTTGATGGCACACTTTATTTCCTGCATTTAATAAACCTGAACCATTGCATCCTTCTCTTGCGCTTTATAAGTTGAAGTTAGCAGAACCATGTATCATGGGGAACGCTTTCAACATTGCACTGGTACTTAGTACCTCGTTGATATCATGTTCTTTTGCTTATGGGATCTCGGCGGTGTGAAATAAAAGTGGAACTTGTAAGATCATAGAGTTTGTATGTTTGTTAGAGAAATGCCTGGGCCGCTAGCCTAAGCCATGCCTAATCATGGTGGAAACTTGCAGCATAACCATAATGAGCATTCTATGAAGCATCCTCAATAAAAATCTATGCACATAGTAAATAAAAAGATCGCTGAGATGCTCATTGTCTGCTTGCCTTGTCATTTTGATTATGGGATAACTCCTGTATCATGTGCAAGGGGTACCCCATTGGCGGTTCTCTATGATACGTATATACTTACAATGACAAGAGCTTACTCATGACTGAAGTTGAGTAGCATGAGGATCGGTCTTCGTAAGTAAGGGGCATGAGACTTCGATTTATAACTTGTGAAGCATATCCTCTTAGTTATGTCACTTTAACCTTAACCACTTAAAGATGCTTATGATAGGGGCAATGAGAGCTCAAAGCTAATGAGTACCATACTTTCAGCATTTGGAAGCCTTTCAAACTTTTCAAAACCTGTTCATTTCCTTGTTGAGTCTCCACACATTCTATGAGCACTTTCTTGAGAGCATAGTGGCCATTCTTAGTTCTATGTGCATTGTCCCAAGACTTGTTGATTGATGCATACCTTGATATTGCTTGTTTTACACTATTTTTATCTAGTCACTCCTGTAAACTTTGAAGGTGTCCTATGCATTTATGTTTGCTACTCTATGAGGGACAAGTGGAATGCCACTATGCTATGTTTTCTTTATGTGAAACAAACAAACGTCTTGCAAGGCATTGTTATTCATGAATCTTTTGTTTGTGCCTTTTCATGTTGCATCATAGTTTCTTTGTCTTATTGCTAGAACTTTGTCTTTCATGTTATGATTGAAGTACTATGATCCCAGCTTTGAATGTTTTGCAAATACTTTGATCAAGTCTTTGATGGTCCATGTCACCTCAAAAATTATTCTTTCTTTTTATCACTTACCTACTCGAGGACGAGCAGGAGTTAAGCTTAGGGGTGTTGATACATTGCAAATGTATCGATAATTTTTGATGTTCCATGCTTGGTTTTATCCAATTTCTTGTGTTTTGTCCACACTTTGGAGTACTTTTCATATGATTTCTTGGACTAACCTATTAACAAGAGCCACAGTGCCAATTTTTCTGCTGTTTTTGGTTCCAGGAAAGTTAGAAAATGAATATTCTCGGAATTGGACGGGACAAAAGCCAAAGTGCCTATTTTTCCAGAAGACTCTAGGAGCCAGAATATGAGACGGAGGAGGGCCAGGGGCTGGCCACACCTCCCAGGCGCGGGCTGGGCCTGGCCGCGCCAGGGCATGGTGTGGTGGCCCCGGGCACCCCCTCGGTCTCCCTCTTCTCCTATAAGAAGTCTGCTGACCTAAAAACTCCAGGGGGTTCGACGTTTTTCCAGAAGGAGTTCCGCTCCGCCGCCACCACCAGATTCCACGAAACAGCACTAGAAACTCTGTTCTGGCACCCTGCCGGTACGGGGAATTGGAGGAGATCATCGCCATCAGCATCACCATCGCTTCTCCATCGACCATCCATGTTTCCCCCATCTATGAGTGAGTAATCCCTTGCTGTAGGCTATGTGGATGGTAGGGATTGGATGAGATCGTTCATGTAATGGCATCAGATTGTTAGGGCATGGTGCCTAGTATCTTTTATTAGTGCTTTATGACTTTGTTGCGACTTGTTGTGCTTAATGCTTGTCACTCGGGCCCGAGTGCCATGATTTCAGATCTGAACATGTTATTGATTCATTATGATAGTATTGTTTTTGGTCTTATCTGCAAGTTGTATACACACGTTGATGTATGGAACCTATGGCCTCGAAGTGACAAAAATCAGGATAACCAGAAGGGAATGGCTTTGATGTGAGGATCACATGTGTTCATGGAGTGTTAATGCTTTGTTCCGGTGCTCTATTAAAAGGAGCACCTTAATTGCCAGTAGTTCCCTAGAGGCCCCACTGCAAACGGGCTGGCAGGACAAAAGATGTTGTGCATGTTCTCATTGCGAGCACGTATGACTATATATGGAACACATGCCTAGGATTATCTAGTACTTGGATGCTTTATCTTATTTATCTGCAATTGCCCTATGTTCTGATTGCTATGTGGATTGTCTTGTCCATGCAACGCCCGTCCATCCATCCCTATGCCTACTTTTCGAATCCCTCATCATCGCTATTGTTACTGCTGTCTTTACTTTGCTACTATTGTTACTATACTATTCCTACTACAAAACTGTTGCTACTAATAAACTGCTGTGAGCAAGATTGTTTCCAGGTGCAGCTAAATTGACAACTCAGTTGTTAAGGCTTATAAATATTCTTTGGCTCCTCTTGTGTCGAATCAATAAATTGGGTTTCACTTCCCTCGAAAATACTGTGATACACCCCCTATATTTGTGGGTCATCACCACCAGAAAAACAACTAAAAGGGAATGTGTGCCCCATGTGTTGTTTTGGTAATTAGTGACAATCTCTATGGACTAATGCTTGCATTGATTCACACTTGTAGGACTTGTCCATTGGCGTCGCTTGAACCATGTGTTGGCTTCAAGGTTGAAAGATGAAGAACAATACGCAATTTCCAAGAGCTTTGGGCCTATTGGAACCATGTTGAAGAACAATAAGTTGAAGAAGAAGAATAAAGAAAATGAGATCAAGAGTGTGTTGAAGAATAAGATAGAATTCCCCACGTGTATCTTCAACACATCATCCTAATGGAGTTAGAAGAAATGAAGTGCAAGCTCAAGATGCGCTATCTCTAGGAGATCACATGCTTGAAGCTTTCCATCCTCGGTGATCATGGGCTGATGAAGACAAGTTCAAAGAAGTGGTTTCCCCATGGTGTATGGGGGAGCAATTCGCAAGTCTTCATCAAGCAAATGCGATCAAGAGAAATGAAGAAAGAATTTCCATCTTAGGAGGACAAGGTCGTCTACATCAAGCTCAAGTGGAATACTCAAGGTAAAGGTATGGTCTTGATTGGTTTTCCCTTTTGCTGGTCTCTTGTTGTTAGTTGGGAGACCGTACTATCAAGAGGGGCTCTCGAGTGAGTAACTTGATCATATCTTTCAGAGAGAGCTCAAACCTTTGCATACTTGGCATCATCCTTCTTGGTTCTTATCCATGATAGTATTTAGATCTTGTGTTAATCTACATGACAAGCTCAAGTTCATCGAAAACGGATTTCATATGCATTATCTATTGCGTTTTTTGAGTTGGAGGCTTTACTAGTTTGTCTTTTATAGATAGGTTAAGCCCTTCATCATTTTATTCTATCCTACTTTGTTGGACTATTATGATTCCCTGCATTATCTTGTAGATCTTGTTACTATCTTCGAAACAAGCCCAAATCATCAAAATTAGAGTATGTATGCAAAAGTTATGGTCGTTTTCGTATTAGTTTTTTGTCAGTTTTCGAGTGGGAGGGGACTCCGGTGTTTGATACGTTGTAAACGTATCTATAATTTTTGATGTTCCATGCTTGTTTTATATCTACTTTCTTATGTTTTGTCCACACTTTGGAGTACTTTTACACATTTTCTGGAACTAAGCTATTAACAAGATGCCACAGTGCTAGTTGCCTGTTTTCTGCTATTTTTGGTTCTAGGAAAGTCAAAAAATCAATATTCTCGGAATTGGACCGGACAAAAGCCAAAGTCGATATTTTACTGGAAGACTCAGGGAGCCAGAAGACGAGACGGAGAGGGGCCATAGGGTGGTCACACCATATGGTGGCGCGGGCTAGCCCTGGCCGTACCACCAGGTGGTGTGGGCCCCTTGGCCTCCCACCGACCTTGCCTCTTCGCCTATAAGATGCCTCGTGATGCAAAAACCCTAAATAGTCAAGCCTCCATCCACGAAAAGTTCCACAGCGCCGCCGCCACCGAAGGGGAGATTCGGGGGACAGAAAGTCTCTGTTCCGGCACCCTACCGAGACGGGGAAGTGCCCTCGAAGCCATCTCCATCGATATCCACCACCATCTCCATCACTATTGCTGATTCCCATGATGAGGAGGGAGTAGTTCTCTCTCGAGGCTAAGGGTTCTACCGGTAGCTATGTGTTCATCTCTCTCTCTCTATGCATGATCTTATTGAGATCATGAGCTTGTAATCTATAGATCTACCTTGCTACTCAAGTGCTTTAATAGATCTCTACTCTCCCCATGTGTGTGAAGTTGACAGTGTGCACACCATGGTGGCACTTAGGCTAGAGATTACAAATACTTGTTATGAGTTATATTTGGAGTTGGATCTTTCTATGAAATTGTAGTGTTTGTTTGAACCATCTAGTGCTCAAGGTGACAGTGTGGGGTTATCTAGATGGGAAAGGCTTACTTTGAGGTGTGCTGTTATAGCCCCACCATGGATTAGAGTGTCCAACTGGAGAGTAGTTCATCGTAGTATCATAAAGAAGAATATATTTATATGAGAGTGTTCACTAGTGAAAGTACGATCCCTAGGCCTTGTTTCTAAGCACTGAAACACCGTTTGCTATTAGATATGTTACATGTTTGCTTGCTTCCATCTTTATTTCAATTTCCCTTTAGTCTCTTCCACGCCATCAAAGTATTTTCTAGCACCGTTATCTTATATCCATACCACTTGTATTTCACTATCTCTTCGCCGAACTAGTGCACCTATACACCTGACAAGTGTATTGGGTGTGTTGGGGACACAAGAGACTTCTTGTATCTTGATTGCAGGGTTGCTTGAGAGGGGATACCTTTGACCACTTCCTCCCTGAGTTCGATAAACCTTGTTTGATCCACTTAAGGGAAAACTTGCTGCTATTCTACAAACCTCTGCACTTGGAGGCCCAACAACTGTCTACAAGAATAGAAGTGCGTAGACATCAGTGTTGCACCCCAGAGACTAAGGGGGGCCAGAGACTCTGGCCCAATTTCCGGTCCTGACTTCGGTGGTGTTGTAGGAGCATCTAGAGCTCGCTCGGAGTCCTGGCCGGAGTCTGGACCCAGAGACTCTGGTCGTGGGGGCCGAAGATTCTAGGATAAGTGTTCTGCAATGGCTAGTTGACATGAGGGGACCTATAAAAACCCCCTTATTCCTCCTTGGGCTGGTTGCTTTCTCTCCCTCTCTCCTCCATTGTTTCTACCTTCAAGAGATTGCAAATACTCTCAATCCCTTCCATATTTCTTTAATATTTGGGGGGGGGGGGAGGGGTCGAAAAGGGAAGATCTACATCTACATCTCCACCAATCCATCTCTCCTCTATGTGGGGGAACATCTTGGGATCTAGATCTCGCGGTTTCTTTTGTGGATTTCCTCTTGTGTTCTTCCTCTCTTATTTCCCCACTAGCTTTTGTATCTTTGGTGGAATTTGAGAGTGAAGGAATTTTCATTGCATTAGGTTCATAGGTTTGAGGATTTGGTTGGTGAAATCAATAAGCTTGTTACTCTTGGGTTCTTGGAACCCTAGACATATAAGTGGCCCTTGTGGTGAGTTCTTGGGGCCTCCAATTAAGTTGTGGAGCTCTCCAAAAAATAGTGGACTTGGTGGTGATTATTGGGAGCCTCTATTTAAGTTGTGGAGATTTCCCCAATCTTGTACGAGTTTGGTGACCGCCCTCAAGTGTTCCATAGTGGATCAGGTGCTTTCCGTGTGGCGGGTGCTCAGGAGAATAGGGTGAGGCCTCTTGTGGCGCTGATGGTCTTAGTACCGCCCACCCCTCCAACAAGACATACTCCCTTGTAGGGAGGAACTCGGTAAAACATCGTCGTCTTCGCGTGCCTTGGTTATCTCTATACCCGAGTTTTTTACGTATGCACTTTACTTTGTGATAGCCTTTGTGCTTGAAGTCATATACCTTGCTATCACATAGTTGCATGTGTTGCTTAGCATAAGATGTTGGTACACATAGGTGAACCATAGTATATATAGGTTTTGTGCTTGGCAAAGTAATGTAGGGGTTCCGCACATGAAAACAATAAATTTTTACCCTACGCCCCTGAACCCCTGATGTTGCCAGGACCTATCTATTAGTAATACAGTAACGGGAGGGCTTTTCGCGAACTTACCCTTGAAGACCGAAAAGCGTTGTCAATGCTTAGGAGAGTGTGGTTGATGTAGACGAGCCGAAGCCAACCTCAATGTCGTGATGAAGTCCTTGCGCTCCTGTGGCTCCAACGACTTGAGTGCCTCAAGTGTGACACCTCACGGGGAGTTACACACGCCCGGGTGCACGATGACTCCGCTTCCCGATCCAAAGGCGATTGCGGAAGTAGAGCTCCTGGATCCGAATCCTGCAGCGCGATGGTGCTCCACGGTGAAGATGTCTCTCATTTGCGTAGTCCGAACTTGGGACCACGGTCACGAGAGAGAGAGAATATCAATTGGAGGTCTCCCCAAAAGTGAGGAAACCTTTATTGAATATTGTTTGTATTTATCTGGCCAAATACCCCCACTATATATAGGGGGAGGGGAGGTACTACCTCCCTCAAAGTCCTGTGGTGGGACTAAAGGAGAGGGAGGGGCAGCCACCGGCCGGCCCTAGTGGGCCCCGCACGGGGGGAGGGGTGGGGGCTTGGCCCAGCCTGCCATCCCCTTGCCCCTTCTCCCCTCTTGCCTTCCCCTAATGGGCCCTCTTCCCTCCGGAATTGGCCCATTAAGCCTTTTAACCTTTAAATTGATTTTCTCTTTTATTAAATAATTATGAATAAATGATTAAATCAATATTTAACATTCATTCATATATTATTCAATCTCCGTGGTTATGGAACACCTTCCATCTCCACTCCAGACATCCTGCAGACTTACCGAAACCCTTCCAGTTTTCTCTCTACTATTCTTCGGCGATTCTTCTGGTCCTATAAACACTCTCTAAGCATCATCAAACCCTTAAGCGTGATACCCTACAGTTCGGGAACACTCTAGACATGGTCGGGACAGTCCCGGACCAATGATCAATAGAGGGACCTGAATGGCCATGTGACCCCTTAAGTGTGTCACCCTACGGTTCGCAAATAATGCATACATGATTGAGACTCCTCTCAGATCAATAATCAGAAGTGGGACCTGGAGATCCATACTGACTCCTGCACATTCAACGATGACTTCTGTGATCGTGAGAACCTTTAACACTAGTAACTTAATTCCTTTGTCTCATGATATAATACATGTCCGAGATTCGATCATCGGTATCCAAATACCTAGTTTGATCTCGTTACCGACATGCACTCTTTTCTCGTTCCCGTGATATAACATTCTAGTGATCCCATCACTTTCTTGTAAGCAATCTTAATGTGATATCACCGAGAGGGCCCAGAGTATATCTATCCGTCATCGGGATTGAAAAATTCCACTCTTGATCCATGAGCCTCAACATAACACCTTCGTAACACTGAACCCACCTTTATAGTCACCCTGTTACGGTGTGACGTTTGATGTTATCAAGATACTCTTCCGGTGTTAGCAATTAACATGATCTCATGGTCTAAGCTCTAAGATTACTTCGTATGATGTTAGAGCAATATAAACATAATGACTTTGATCGTAATGCTATACTTCGGATGAATGTTCATCACATCATTTCACAAATGCTGTTACCTCGTTATTAACAACATCCAATGTCTATGATCGGGAAACTTTGATCATCTTGTTAATCAACGAGCTAGTCTATAAGAGAGGCATAACTAGGAACCCTTTTTGTTTATCAAACACACATGTATTGACGTTTCCTATCAATATAATTATAGCATGCAAAATAAACATCTACCATATACAAGGAATACATAATAACAACTTTATTATTGCCTCTCAGGGCATATTTCCTTCAGTCTCCCACTTGCACTAGAGACAATAATCTAGTTTACATAGTGATAAATCTAACACCCATGGAGTTCTGGTGTTGATCATGTTTTGCCCTAGGGAGAACTTTAGTCAATGGATCTTCTACATTCAGGTCCGTGTGCACTTTACAAATATTTATGTCTCCATCCTTGACATGCTCGCGGATGGAGTGAAACCGGCGCTTAATATGCTTGGAATTCTTGTGAGACATTGGTTCCTTGGCGTTGGCTATGGCTCCATTGTTTTCACAATAGATCACCATTGGGTCCAATGCACTAGGAACCACACCTAGTTCCGTTATGAATCTTTCATCCAAACCGCTTCCTGCGCCGCTTCTGAAGCAGCAACATATTCCGCCTCCCTCATTGATCTAGCCACCACAGGTTGTTTGGAACTCCTCCAACTAACTGCTGCTCCATTCAAGAGAAATACGTATCCGGATTGAGACCTAGAGTCATCCGGATCGGTGTCAAAGCTAGCATCGACATAACACTTAGCGACTAGCTCTTCTTCACCTCCGTATACAAGAAACATATCCTTAGTTCTTCTCAAGTACTTAAGGATATTCTTGACCGCTATCCAGTGTTCCGAACCTGGATCATATTGGTACCTACTAGTCAAACTAATAGCATGTGCCACATCCGGTCTTGTACATAGCATGGCATACATTATAGAGCCTATGGCTGAGGCATATGGGATCTTATCCATTATCTCTCTTTCTTCCGCCGTAGACGGACTTTGAGTCTTACTCAATGTATTGCCTTGCAACATAGGTAAGAACCCCTTCTTACTTCCGTCCATATTAAACTTCTTTAATATCTTATCAATGTATGTACTCTGCTATAGCCCAATTAGGCGTCTTGATCTATCTCTATAGATTTTAATGACTAATATATATGAAGCTTCACCAAGGTCCTTCATCAAAAATTTGCAATTTAGATAACTTTTAACACTGTTTAAAAGATCTATATCATTTCCAATCAATAATATGTCATCCACATATAATATTAGAAATGCCACATTGCTCCCACTCACTTTCTTGTAAATACAAGCCTCTCCATAAGTTTGGACAAATCCAAACTCTTTGATCACCTCATCAAAGCGGAGATTCCAACTCCGGGATGCTTGCTTCAGTCTATAGATGGATCGCTGAAGCTTGCATACCTTATCAGCATCCTTAGGATCGACAAAACCCTTAGGTTGTATCATATACTACTCTTCTTCAATATTACCATTGAGGAACGCAGTTTTGACATCCATCTGCCATATTTCATAATCGAAATATGCAGCAATTGCTAACATAATCCTAACCGACTTTAGCATCGCTACGGGAGAGAATGTCTCATCATAGTCAACTCCTTGAATTTGTCGAAACCCCTTTGCAACAAGTCGAGCTTTATAGATGGTCACATTACCATCAGCATCAGTTTTCTTTTGAAAATCCATTTATTCTCAACGGTCTTTCGATCATGAGGTAAGTCCACCAAGGTCCAAACCTAGTTTTCGTACATGGATTCCATCTCGGATTTCATGGCTTCTAGCCATTTATTGGAATCAGGGCTCATCATCGCTTCTTCATACGTCGCATGGTGATCTATTTCATTAATCATGAAATTCATAACAGGATTGTCGTACAGTTCAGGAGCTGCACGTGTCCTGCTTGACCTGCGAGGTTTGGTAGTATCCTCTTTCGGAGTTTCATGATTATTATCATTAGCTCTCTCTTCATCAGGTGAAGTCAACTCCGAAACATTTTCCGGTGCTGCGCCACTCGCCAATTCATGAAGAGAAGGTTCAATAACCACTTTGAGTTCTACCTTCCGACTATTCACACCTTTCGCGAGAAACTCCTTCTCAAGAAAGGATCCATTCTTGGCAACAAAAACCTTGCCCTCGGATCTGTGATAGAAGGTATACCCAATCGTTTCCTTAGGGTATCCTATGAAGATGCATTTTTCCGCTTTGGGTTCGAGTTTATCCGGCTGAAGTTTCTTCACATAAACATCGCATCCCCAAACTTTAAGAAATGACAGCTTAGGTTTGTTTCCAAACCATAATTCATATGGTGTCGTTTCAATGGATTTAGATGGTGCCCTATTTAAAGTGAATGCAGCGGTTCCAGTGCATAACCCCAAAATGACAGTTTCAAGTCAGACAGAGACATCATAGATCGAACCATATCCAATAAAGTACGATTACGACGTTCTAACACACCATTACGTTGTGGTGTTCCGGCAGGCGTGAGTTTGGAAACAATTCAACAGTCTTTCATATGTGTGCTAAACTCGTAACTAAGATACTCTCCTCCACGGTCGGACCGCAGAAATTTGATCTTTCTGTTATGATGATTTTCCACTTCATTCTGAAATTCCTTGAACTTTTCAAAGGTTTCAGACTTATGTTTCATTAAATAGATATACCCGTATCTACTCAAATCATCCGTGAAAGTAACAAAATAACGATATCCACCTCGCGCCGACACACTCATTGGTCCACACACATCAGTATGTATGATTTCGAATAAATCTGTCGCCCATTCCATTGAACCGGAAAACGGCGTTCTAGTCATATTGCCCATAAGGCATGGCTCACATGTATCAAATGATTCAAAATCAAGTGATTCCAAAAGTCCATCAGAATGGAGTTTCTTCATGCGTTTAACACCAATATGACTTAGACGGCAGTGCCACATATATGCAGATATATCATTATCAAGTTTAATCCTTTTAGTATCAACATTATGAATATGCGTAATACTACTATCGAGATCCAATAGAAATAAACCATTCAACACATGTGCATGACAATAAAAGATATCATTCATATAAATTGAACAACCATTGTTTTCAGAGTTAAACGAATAACCACTTTGCATCAAACACGATCCGGATACAATGTTCATGCTTAATGCAGGGACCAAATAACAATTATTCAGATTTATAACTAATCCCGACGGCATATGGAGAGGCAGCGTTCTGACGGCGATCACATCAACTCTTGATCCATTGCTGACCCGTATCATGACCTCATCCCTTGCTAGCTGTCGCTTGTTCCGCAGCCCTGAACCGAGTTATATATATATTAGCAATCGATCCCGTATCAAATACCCAGGTGCTACTGCGAGTACTAGTCAAGTACACATCAATAACATGTATATCACATATACCTTTGTTTGCCTTGCCGGCCTTCTTGTCCACCAAATACTTGGGCAGTTGCGCTTCCAATGGCCAGTCCCCTTGCAATAGTAACACTTGGTATCAGACTTAGGGCCAACTCAGGGTTTCTTTTTAGGTGCGGCAATAGATTTGCCGCCCTTCTTTCCCTTCTGCTTGCCTTTCTTGTCCTTCTTGAAACTGGTGGTCTTATTGATCATCAACACTTGATGTTCTTTCCTAATCTCCACTTCTGCAGTCTTAAGCATTGACAGAAGCTCGTGAAGAGACTTCTTCATGCCCTGCATGTTATAGTTCATCACGAAGCTCTTGTATCTCGGTGGCAAAGATTGGAGAACATGATGTATGCCTAAGTCAATGGGAATCGTTATTCCCAAGGACACAAGCTTATCGGCGTACCCAGACATTTTGAGTACATGCTCACTAACGGAGCTGTTCTCCTCCATCATGCAGCTAAAGAACTTTTCAGAAGCATTATAACTCTCTACGGTAGGATGGGTATCGAAAATCATTTTCAATTCTCCCGTGGTATCAAAGGCATTGCCATTTAACGCTTTTGAAGTTCTGGCTCTAGCCCATACAGTATGCCGCAAGGAACTAAGTTGTGGTCCTCCTGACGAGTTATATAGATGTTCTTTTCCTTGTCAGGGGCATCAGGAGCTGGTGGGGGGCCTAGCGGCGCCTCCAGCACATATTGCTTTTGTGCAACAGTGAGGAGAATCCTCAAATTCATAGCCCAGTTGGTGAAGTTGCTACCATTCGCAGCAAGTTTCTCTTTCTCCATGAACACATTGAAATTAAAAGCAGGTGGTGCCATCTACAAAATAATTTGTAAAGTATATTTAGACTAAGTTTATGATAGATTGAGTTCAACTAATCCAAATTACTAATGAACTCCCACTCAAAAATGACATCCCTCGTGTCCTTTTGGTGATTACATGAACCAAATACAGTACACCAAGTCCGATCATCACGTGAGTCGGTGTAGCTTCAAAGGCGAGCATCTATATGGGAAGCATATCAACTATATGACTCATGCTTAACCTTTCGGTCCATGTTCCGAGGCCATGTCTGTACATGCTAGGCTCGCCAAGTAAGAACCTTAGTATTCGCGTGTGTAAATCTGTCTTACACCCGTCGTATGAAAGCGTAGAGTCGAGAACACCAGATCATCACGTGATGCCTCGAAACACGATCCATCAAACGGTGCATACTTAAGGAAGAACACATTTTATCTTGATATCTAAATGAGGGATCATCTTATAATGCTACCAAAAGGGCCAAACTAGCAATATAAGATGCAAACATCTAATGTGTAAAGTGAGATGATATGGTCCATGCATTTGATCTCTATCATTTGCATCATGGTATGGTCTCTATCATTCCTTTGTGTGTAAGGCCAAGGTCTATGGAACTTACACGTTGAGTGTGTTGTAAGAGTATCTATCATACATATACTTACAACAATACCATATCAAGACACTAGCCCAGCAACGATCTAAACTAGACGCCTCTAATTTATCAATTGCAAGTTTTACGTGGCTTAGGGCTTTCGGAGATAGAACCGATCTTACCTACGAACATGAACCACAACAAGGATAAACAAGTTATTAGCAACTCGTTGTAAATCAGATATTGACTATAGTAGGAGAGACAGACACCTGCTAGCCACTTATGCAAAACTAGTTGCATGTCAGTCGTGGAACCGGTCTCATGTACGATGACATGTAAGGTTGGTCCGGGCCACTTCATCCCACTATGCCACCAATATACAAGATACATAGAAGATGCAATAACATGATCATCATCGCCCACATATAAACATATGTGTACTACCCGTGCAAAGCAACTACTCATAGATCGTGCTCGATACCCTTTGTTGGGTCCGCAGCATAGAAAACAAAAAATTTCCTACGATGAGAACTATACGCCAAGATCTATCTACTAGATACAGAGCAACAGGTGGACAAACATCCATGGAGAACATACCCTCGAAGACAACGAGTTTTGTTAACGAGTAGGAACTCGTGGTTGATGTAGTCGTACACTTGCTGATCTCAAGATCGTGTGGAAGTCCGAGTGATGCAAATCAGTAGCACATCCGTCCTCGCACACACGTTCAAGCCACCGGACAACCTCCACCTCCTCGCTCAATGAATCAGCGAAGCAAAGAACTCCTTCCGCATTTAAGGCCACCAGGAACATGTATCTCGCTAATCCGAGACCATGGGGGAATATCTAGAGGGAGAGAGAGGTCCTTCATGAGGAGGTGCGCTTTGTGAGGGAGGAGAGGGGGGACTTTTATAGGAGAGGGGGGCTCCTCCCCTCCCATGGACAGTGGCCAAAGGGGGGTGCCCCCACCTCTTCCTCATTCATGTGGTGGAAGCTCCACTCATATCAATTTTGACTCCACCCAAAATTCCACTCACATGCATTAAATTTCCACCAAATTTAATGCAACTCTCAATTAATAAAACCCTTTTATTTATTTTATTCAGAATTTTGTTAATTACTTTAATTAACAAACATTCACATAAAACCCCTTGCAAAATTTCAATATCACATGCAGAACCACTTTCTGCAATTTCACCCGAAACAATTCCGGTTTCTAACAAAACAATTCCGGCTTCTATCGAAACATTTCCTGCGCTTTGCAATCCTTTCGTCTGAAACATATGTGCTCCTAAATGGTGTCCGGCAACCCTTAAGTGTGTCAACCTACGGTTCGCGAATAATGCAGACATGATTGAGACTCCTCTCAGATCAATAATCAGAAGCGGGACCTAGAGATCCATACTGACTCCTGCACATTCAACGATGACTTCTATGATCGTGAGAACCTTTAACACTAGTAACTTAATCCCTTTGTCTCATGACATAATACATGTCCGAGATTCGATCATCGGTATCCAAATACCTAGTTTGATCTTGTTACCGACATGCACTCTTTTCTTGTTCCCGTGATATAACATTCTAGTGATCACATCACTTGCTTGCAAGCTATCTTAATGTGATATCACCGAGAGGGCCCAGAGTATATCTATCCGTCATCGGGATTGACAAATTCCACTCTTGATCCATGAGCCTCAACATAACACCTTCGTAGCACTGAACCCACCTTTATAGTCACCCTGTTACGATGTGACGTTTGATGTTATCAAGATACTCTTCCGGTGTTAGCAATTAACATGATCTCATGGTCTAAGGACTAAGATTACTTCATATGATGTTATAGCAATATAAACATAATGAATTTGATCATAATGCTATACTTCGGATGAATGTTCATCACATCATTTCACAAATGCTGTGACCTTGTTATTAACAACATCCAATGTCTATGATCAGGAAACTTTGATCATCTTGTTAATCAACAAGCTAGTCTATAAGAGAGGCATAACTAGAAACCCTTTTTGTTTATCAAACACACATGTATTGACGTTTCCTATCAATACAATTATTGCATGCAAAATAAACATCTATCATACACAAGGAATACATAATAACAACTTTATTATTGCCTCTCAAGGCATATTTCCTTTAGTATAATGTTGTAATGCCCAATCGAATCTCAAAGGAGTCAAGATGATTAGTATATGCTTGTATGCTTTCTTGATGTTTGTCATTTGCCCAGCTGTAATTTGTTCACCCAACATGTTATCTATCTTAAGGAGAGCCACCTCTAGTGAACTATGGACCCCGGTCCGTTCTTTTACTTTCAATCTACAATCAACTGTTTACTGCTTTGTGTTTACTTTTTGCAAACTATTACTTTCTTCCACTCGATACGTTTAATCCTTTGTTTTTAGCAAAACCAGTGAGATTGACAAGCTCATCGCAAGTTGGGGACAGAGTTCTGTAGTTGTGTTGTGTAGGTCTCCACGTTGCTGCTAGCACCGGTAGTGCGCCCTGCCAAAGTTCAGCTAGCAACACCTTTGGGGTGTTTCCTTGCTCCTACTGGTTCGATTAAACCTTGGTTTCATAATTGAGAGAAAACTTACTACTATGCTCATCATACCTTCCTCTTGGGGTTCCCCAACGAGCTCGATATATTTTGGGCCATCAAGCTATTTTTCTGGCGCCGTTGCCGGGGAGTCTTGGCCGTACATAGTGGGCCCCGCGCGGAGAGGCTTGGCCTAGCCGGCCACCCCCTTGCCCCTTCTCCCCTCTCGCCTTTCCCTAATGGGCCATCTTCCCTCCGGAATTGGCCCAATAAGCCTTTTGACCTTTAAATTGATTTTCTATTTTATTAAATAATTATGAATAAATGATTAAATCAATATTTAACATTCATTCATATATTATTCAATCTCCATGGTTATGGAACACCTTCCATCTCCACTCCAAACATCCTCCGGACTTACCGAAACCCTTCCGGTTTTGTCTCTACTATTCTTCGGTGATTCTTTCGATCCTATAAACACTCTCTAAGCATCATCAAACCCTTAAGCGTGATACCCTACGGTTTGGGAACACTCCAGACATGGTCGAGACACTCCCGGACAAATGATCAAAAGAGGGACCTGGATGGCCATGTGACCCCTGTGCGTTCCATGAAGATCTTTCGTCGTTTGAACCGGGACAGTCGAGTATTATTCCCTTTATCTCTTGATACTTGCATTGACCAAGATCTAATCAATGACATCACCATTTCGTGTTCAATCTCGTTACCGAACAATGCTACTTGACTCGTTCCGGCCAGTGATATCCATGTGATCAAATCACATGCTGCGCAGCTATTGGATATAACTTCTCCGAGTGGACCCTTGAATATCTTTCCGTCACGTGGACGGACAAATCCCGCTCTTGACATATATTGCCTCTACGGTTTCCTCTGAGTACCTGAACACACCTTTATAACCACTGTACTACCAAGTGGCGCTTGATGCTATCTAAGCACTCTCGAGAGACAGTGATTGATATAGCCTCACAGTCTAAGGAATATTCTACGAGGATCCATTTATAATCATCATAACTTAAACTTCGTGACATGATCGGGTCACAGTGTTTAGGTTGGGTATCGGTTCATCATCTCATTCACAGAATGAGTTGACTCCATTTCCAACTAGCATAAATGCCACATGATCAGGAAACTTAATCATCTATTGACCAATGAACCAGTGACTAGAGTTTCACTGGGAACCCCTGGTTGTTTATATATCACACATGTATTGATGTTTCCTCTCAATATAGTTATAGCATGATATAAAACTTAATCATAAACTTTATGAAATATGATAATAGTCCTTATCACTATTTGTCTCTAGGGCATATTTCCAACAAGTAAACGCTAGTTTTATTCCGCATTTATTAAGCCCATATTGTAAAAGTTTTTAACCACCTATTCACCCCCTTTAGGCGGCATCTGTGACCTTTCAACAACTACGATGCCACTCAAAGTAACCGACGTAGATTCAAGTCTGCCCATGACAACCGAAGCCGAAAACCCAAGTTATCCATCATGGATGACAAGCTCATCAATATGGAACCAATGACCCTGATCCCGGATCCAAAGATCGAACCTGAACCCATTTGAACCCAAGATCTTTAGAACATGTTGGGGGGATGACCCCAGGTAGGGTTAAGACAGGGTATAAAGGAGAGGTCTGCCGAGGTACGGCAAGGTCAAAGCAGATGTTGTCTGACGTACCTTAAGTCCGGCCGAGTTACGGCCGACCCGACCATGATGGCATTCACCTGATGTTACCTCGGTCGACATTAAGCATATGTTGGCACCCACAATATTACCTATTTGCAGGTACCCTCAGGGCCGAGTTAACCAGGAAGCAGTCGTGTTACTACTTGGCTTACACAAGAAGGAAGGTATCTTCCATGGTTAGCACTTTTCTCTCTCCACTGTAGAGGGAGCACAGAAGACAGAGAGAAGGACTAGCGATCCTGGCTGACAAAGGTCATGTCGCCTGGCCGTTCTTGGTCTGGTGACACGGTGCCGTAGAGGCTCACACCAGGGGTTCATAGAGGCTTACGCCATGAGCTCTAGGCGGCTTACGAAGGGAAAAAGGAGAGCACCTTTTTTCCACTTTGGGAGGAGCATATTCCTAGAATATCTCCTCCATGTATGCCCTAATTATAACCTGGCCACCCCTTTATAAGGTGCGCCAGGACCTCTAGAGGAGGGGTCAATCATTTTACTAAGGGAAGAACCCTAGAGAGAGGAGTGGACAGTGAGGAACTTCATCTTCCACCTCCCCACAAACAGATCAAGGAGCATCTATAAACCACCATTGATAGAGAGAATACAATTTATCTGAGTGTGGAATCACCACACTATCCCTCCCTGGATACCTTTAGCGCACTTTGGCCCTATCTTTAGCCTATCCAAGGCATCTGTCGTGACACCACCACGATAGTTGGCGCCCACCGAAGGGTCAGTAGCGGCACTAGTTGGAGTGAAGATCCAGACGGGAAGCATCATCGCCACTGGGAACTCATCATCTCTGGGCTCATTTGGCGCTTTGGAGCACTGGGCTACAACAGCGACAACGCGTGCAGCTTCGGCAACTGCCCTCCTCCGTGCAACAGGCTCTTCATCAGCCTCAGCGCCCACAAGATCTTCTTTGGCATGGACGAGTCCTACATTCATCCGATGCACGTTGTCGAGGGAGGAGAACCACCTCTCAGCGTGGCTCGTGGCCCACGTATCACTCGCCCCACTAGCTGGCCTGAGGTAATGATGACTGCGCCTGACACGGGAACAAGCAAGGACCCGACAGAAGACCCGGAGGCAACACCAAAGGTACCTAGGAAGAGAGGTCCTCCAGTAGAGAGGCCAGAGAATGTGTTGCAACAGGCAATAGAGAGCTTAGTTACTCCCATAGCACCTATAGTAGATCCGGCTCAAGCATATGCCGAGCTGGAGGAAACCTAGCAGAAAATGTTAGTAGGGGCTAAGAAAGTAGCAGCGCTTCAGCAGTCATTGAACATCACGCTGCATGAATATGCAAAGGCAAATATGATTAGTCCCACCTGTATGGACGGAGTGAAGATTAGGGGTAGGAACATCATCAGTGAGATAGATAAGGAATACATACCTAGTCCAGGGTATTCAGCTACCCTTGTGACAGCAGGGCTGCCGAGGTATAGCACCCCGGCTAAGAATCTTAGGGCTGCGGATGCAGCAGCGTACGAGTTAGAGGGTCTGACCGGCAAAGCCCGGGAGAGGCAACACGAAAGAGTTAATCACCTGGTAAAAGTTGCTAATAAGCAGAATGAGGAATTCCTCAAGGCAAACCCGACGAGAGTAGGAGGTTCCCGTGTCGTTCATTCGGTAGGGGGTGCTCTGGCAAAATCTGCTGGGCGGCATCATCCCCTCATATGGGCCCAAGAAGGGGAGAAGTAGTGACCTCAACAAGAAAAAATAAGCAGATGGTCCCGTATGACCCAGTAAGGGCAGGGAAAGGAAAAGTAGTACAAAGTGAAGAGGATCATCACAGTGCTAGCCGAGGTGAAGGTGGATGAGGTAACCTCGGCCAAGGCCAGACATGACAGGGAAACGCTAGGCACGGCAATGCCGAACAGCATAACTCGGCAGGAGCTGGACAAAATCCACCTTGGCAACATCATCAACAGTACATACCTCGGTAAGAGCAGAGTGCTGGCCTAGCTATGCAACATCAACATGTTCGTCCGGGTCAAGATAGGTACAATGATGGTTATTTGGTAATGGCCAATGCCGGGTTTCCCAGGCCGCATCACCATGTGATAGGGTCAAGGCTGGGAAACAGGAACCTGCAACCAAATGATGCAAGGTTGAAGAAATGATGCAAGGTTGAAGCTGGACCGGATTTATAGGTCAGAAATGATAGAGGAACAAGGTCCTCCAGGTCCAACATGCTTTGGACCTCGGATTATGATAGAACCTCCTATGCCAAACTTCTAGTTGGCTAGAGGGACAAAGACATATGACGGAAGTACCAAGCCGGAGGATTGGTTGATTGATTATGCCACCGCGGTAAACATTGCCATGGGCAACTTGAGATGGGCTATGAGATATGTACCTCAGATGCTGGAAGGGCCAGCAAGGGTCTGGCTAAACAATTTGTCGCTAGGAAGTATCAACTGCTGGATAGATTTTGAAGAGATGTTTATCAGTAACTTCACGAGCACATATAAGAGGCCGAATAGGCTACAGACTCTAGCAATGTGCAAGAAAAGGCCAAATGAGACAGTCCGGGAGTTCTTAACTCGCTGGTGCAACATGTGCAATTTATGTGAGGGGGTGATTGAGTCATAGGCTATTGCTTGGTTTGTGCAAGGATGCAGGTATGCGAGTATGCTGTGGCAAAGGCTGCAAAGATATATGCCAACTACATTGGCTGAAACAATCATAATTGCTGACTCGTGTGCGTTGGGTGATCCAACTCAACCTCGGCTTATGGCAAGCGAGTCAAATGAGGAATATTACCCTCGGGATGGAGCCGGGTCATCCCGGTGAAACGATTTCCGAGGTAATAGGAGAGATGAACGACCGGATTACAGATATGGTTCGGAACAAGTTGCAGTAGTGGACCAAGATCAACCCATAGCTGGGAATAGTCAGCGCTAAAAGAGTGGAGGACAATGGTGGACTCTGAGAAATGCTGGTAAGAAAACTTGGACACCTGAACAGAAGAAGCAGTGGCAATAAAAGAAGAACATGTCGAGGTATACATATGAGGCTAGGAGGAACCGACAGAGAGGGCACCATAGCTTTGAGTAGACACAACCTGCCATGAGTTTGATTGCATCTAGCGAATCAACGACTTTGTAATCATCTCTTTGCAATAAAGTTTAGACAAGATTCGACTCTCTTGTTTGTCTGACATGTCGACGAAATCACCAGCACTCTCGTTTCCATCAAACCCAAGTCCATAACCTTGGACATTGCCAAGGTCACCCCTCGTCAACCACCGAGTGCCACAGCTGCTGACCACCATAGGAACATCGGCCTGTAGTCGCTACCATCGAGTGTCATAGCTTCGGACTGCCTCGCAAGCAGAGGGTCGTGCCTGGCAGGTCTCCTCGCCATCGACGCGTGGATGAATGCTCATCTTATCACCTTTTTCTCGACCCATGAAGGAAAGCGGAGAACACCAATGACAGGAAAAAGAGTAATATTAGGCGCACACAGGGTGCCTAATTATACTCTTCTCCCTCCGTTGATGTACCCGTGCGCCCCCGACGGTGCTGGCCGCAAACACGAACGCAGCAGGCCATACCGGCTAGCAGCGGTCGTAGATTCATTTCTGGCGAGATGCTTGCAGGCCCACCGTCTAAACTAAACCTATTTTACCGTGTTATCCTCATCCCGCTCTCGAACCTAGAAGAAACCACACCATCCCCCAGGACGCGTCGGATATAGCTAAGCCGTCGTTTGGGTGCAATTTGGTGGTGGCCTTTCTAGGAAGAAGAGCGACATGAGTCGATGCCGCGAGAAAAGAGGAGAAAAACTAATAGGATGTCACAACTACGAAAACCGATGGCTCTTTTATAGGTGAGCCGCGACTCGTTGTGCAAGGCGCGCACGGGTTCTCGCGGTTACGATGTGCGGGTGGTTCCCGCTGACGCGGAAACCACTCTCATGAACGATGGCCATGCGGAGCACGATAACTCCACACACGACACTTCGCAGTTACCCACATATGATTTGCTTGGATCTGAACGATTCCTACTGTACGATCCCGCTACGAGAAGGCGCGGACATCTACAGGCTAGCCTACCAGACCGAATGCGTGCCCAAGAGAACCCAAGTCGTCTACAGTCCATGATCCTAGCTACCGTGGGTTTAAGACGAGAATATCATTTTGCGGCCTGAAAGTTTGGGCGCCTAGGCAACGCAGTACCCAAGTTCCCTAAAATCAGCCGGGATGACTACGGTTGGTGTGCCAAATACTCAGAGGGTCTTTTTGTTGGAGATATGCCCAAGAGGCAATAATAAAAGTGGTTATTATTATATCTTTGTGTTTATGATGAATGTTTACATCCCATGCTATAATTGTATTATAAGGAAACACTAATACATGTGTGTTTTGTAAACATAAAAGAGTCCCTAGTAAGCCTCTTGTGGAACTAGCTTGTTGATTAATTGATGATCATGGTTTCCTGATCATGGACATTGGATGTCATTAATAACAAGGTTATATCATTAGGAGAATGATGTGATGGACACAGACCCATAGTAAGCATAGCATAAGATCAAGTCATTAAGTTCGTATTGCTATAAGCTTTCAAATGCATAGTAACCTAATCCTTCGACCATGAGGTTATGTTAATCACCATCACCGGATGGGTACTTTGATGACATCAAACGCCGCTTCATAACTGGGTGGTTATAAAGGTGTCGTTGGGTATTCTGAAAGTATGTGTTGAAGCGCATGGACCAAGATTGGGATTTGTCCATCCATATGACGGATAGATATGCTCTAGGCCCTCTCGGTGGAACGTCATCTAGTTAGCTTGCAAGAATGTGACTAGGTCACAAGGGATGACATAACACGGAATGAGTAAAGAGTACTTATCAGTAACAAGGTGGAACTAGGTATGAAGATACCAACGATCAAACCTCGGATAAGTAGAATATCGCGTGACAAAGGGAATTGGTTTCGTATGTTAATGGTTCTATCAGTCACGAAGTCATCGTTGAGTATGTGGAAGCCGTTATGGATCTCCAGATCCCGCTGATGGTTATTGATCAGAGAAGTGTCTTCATCATGTCTGCATATTCACGAACCGTAGGGTGACACACTTAAGGTTCGAAGTTGTTTTAAGTAGATATGGAATGTGCATGGAAACCGAATGTTGTTCGGAGTCTCGGATTGGATCCGGGACATCACGAGGAGATCCGGAATGGTCCAGAGAATAAGATTCATATATTGGGGATCATTTTCTAAGTTAGGAAATGTTCCAGAGTGTTTATATGGAGATTCTAGAAGGTTACGGAATGTTCTGGAAGGTTCTAGAAGAGTTCTTGGTGTTTGCTTGAAAACCAAGAAAGGGTCAAAGGAAACCTAGTGGGGTGAGACACGGATTCGTGGGGGAGGAGGTCTCCTCCCCCCTTCCCAACCCGCCGGCCCAAGGAGGAGGGAGTCCTACTAGGACTCCCCCTCCCCAGGCGCGCCTCCCTCCTTTAAATAGAAGGGAGGGGCGCCCCCTCCTACCCCTCTCATAACAAGCTCTAAACCGCTGCCTCTCTTCTCCTCCTTCGCTCTGCTCCGGCTTAGGCGAAGCCCTGCAGAATTCTCTCCACCACCCCCACCACCACATCGTCGTGCTGCTGGGATTCCGTGGAGAAGATCTACTACCTCTGCTACTCGCTGGAACAGGGAGAGGAAGGTCTGCTTCGACTCCGCACGTGTGACCGACTGCAGAAGCGCTGCTGGAACGCGGCGCCGGAAGGATCGTCCACACGATCTTGAGATCGGCAAGTGATCGACTACATCAACCACGAGATCCGTTCTCGAACAAGGCTTTGGAATCTACGAGGGTTAGTACCGATCTATCTCGTTGCTCATGTCTAATAGATTAGATCTTGGCTTTTATCTAGATTAGATCTGGGTTGTGTTCGTTCTTGCGGTAGAATTTTTTTGTTTTACATGCTACGAACCCATCACTGTTATCAGAGCCATATCTATGCGGAGATCTGTTGCACGAGTAGAACACAATGATGTTGTGGGCGTTGGTGCTCGTGCCGTCTTTTGCTATGTGTGTACTTTGCATCTTGCGGTATGGTGGGATGAAGCGGCTCGGGCTAACCTTACATGTCATCGCACATGAGACTTGCTCCACGCTTGACGTGTAACTTGCTTTGCACTAGTGGCTTTGCGGGTGTCTGTCTCTCCCACCATAGTATAGATCCAATTTACACTTTGTACTTGATAGCACTTGTATGAACGTTGTGGTTCAGTTTCGTAGGTAAGATCCGTTCTTATTCGAAAGCCCCAAACCACGTAAAACATGCAAAGAAAATTAGAGGCGTCTAACTTGTTTTTGCAGGGGTTTTGTGATGTGATATGGCCATCATGTGATTGTGATTATATTTGATGTATGCAATGATCCTTGTTGTAATATGGCAACCGGCAGGAGCCTAATGGTTGTCTTTAATTGTTAAGACTGTGTGTCTATTCATCTTGTAATAGCTTTATTCCAAGTAGTTGTAATAGTTGCTAGTGATGATGGACAACCATGAAGCTACGATCGACCTTGACGCAATGCTAGTGATAATGGAGATCACGTCCGTGCTTTGGAGATGGAGATCAAAGGCATAAGAAGAAAGGGCCATATCATATCACACTAATTATGAATTGCCTGTGATGTTAATCCTTTATGCATCTTGTATTGCTTAGATCGCGACGGTAGCATTATAAGATCACCCCTCTCACTAAATTTCAAGTAATAAAGTGTTCGTCCTTAGTTGGCACCGTTGCTAAGACTCGTCGTCTCGAAGCATCTCGTGATGATCGGATGTGATAGATTCTACGTGTGCATACAACGGGTGCAAGCCAGATTTGCACATGTGGAAACTAAGGTTAATCTTGAGCCTAGCATGCATGCACATGGTCTCGGAACACGGAATACCGAAAGGTAGAGCACGAGTCATATAAATGATATGATGAACATGAAGATTGTTCGCCGATGAAACTACATCTTCTCTCGTGAAGATCGGACTTAGTGTAGTGGACTTGGTTCATGTAATCACTAAGACAATGTGAGGGATGTTGTTTTGAGTGGGAGTTCACCTAGTTAATTTAAGAATTAAAGTAGAACTCAATTTATCATAAACTTAGTCTAAACTACTTGCAAATTTGTTATAGATTATGGCGAATCTTTCCATCAATTTCAATGTGTTCCTAGAGAAAGAAAAGCTTAAGAACAATGGAAGCAACTTCACGGACTGGCTCCATGGTCTGAAGATTGTCCTCAGGGCTGGTCAGATGACCTATGTGCTCGAAGCACCGCTAGGTGACCCACCTACAAATGATGCCACCGATGACGTAAAGAATGTTTACGCCACTCGGAAAAATCATTACTCCATAGTTCAGTGTGCCATCCTGTACGGTTTAGAAACGGAGCTCCAGAAGCGTTTTGAGCACCACGACCCGTTCAAGATCATTAAGGAGCTCAAGCTCATTTTTGAGACTCACGCAGCCGTGGAGAGCTATGAGGCCTCCGAGAAGTTCTTTACCTGCAAGATGGAAGAGGGAAGCTCCATTAGCGAGCACATGCTCACCATGTCTGGGCACGCAAACAAACTCCAAGAGTTGGGGATAACGATTCCTAATGAGTTAGGGATTCACCGTGTCCTCCAATCACTGCCACCGAGTTATAAGAACTTTGTGATGAACTACAATATGCACTGCATGAACAAGACGTTTCATGAACTATCGTCCATGCTGAAAACTGCTGAAGTGGAGATAAACAAGGAGCACCAAGTGTTGATGGTCAATAAGACCACCAATTTCAAGAAATAGGGTAAGCCTAAGAAAAAGGGCAACTTCAAGAAGGACGGCAAGAAAGCTGCCGCACCTGCTAAGAAGCCCAAGGCTGGTCCTAAACCTGAAACTGAATGCTTCTACTGCAAGGGTGCTGGTCACTGGAAGCGTAACTGCCCCAAGTACCTGGCAGATCGGAAGAACGGCAACATCAAGAAGAAAGGTATATTCGATATACATGTTATTGATGTGTATCTTACTAGTAGTCGTAGTAGTGCCTGGGTATTTGATACTGGTTCGGTTGCTCATATATGTAACTCGAAATAGGAGCTGTGGAATAAACGAAGACTAGCGAGAGACGAGGTGACGATGCGCGTTGGAAATGGCTCCAAGGTTGATGTGATCGCCGTCGGCACGCTCCCTCTACATCTACCTTCGGGATTAGTTTTAAATTTGAATAATTGTTATTTTGTGATTGTGTTAAGCATGAAAATTATATCTGTATATTGTTTATTGACGGTTACTCTTTTAAGTCTGAGAATAAAGGTTGTTCGATTTATATGAGTAATATCTTTTATGGTAATGCACCTGAGATAAATGGTTTATTCTTATTGAATCTCGATAGTAGTGATACACATGTTCACAACATAGATGCTAAACGAATAAAATTGAATGACAATTCTACATACATGTGGCACTGTCGACTTGGTCACATTGGAGTGAAGCGTATGAAGAAACTCCATTCTGATGGACTTCTTGAATCACTTGATTTTGAATCACTTGAAAGATGCGAAGCATGTCTAATGGGAAAAATGACTAAGACTCCATTCTCTGGTATAATGGAGTGAGCTATAGACTTATTGGAAATAATACATACCGATGTGTGCGGTCCAATGAGTGTAGCGTCGCGTGGTGGATATCGTTATGTTCTCACTTTCACGGATGACTTAAGTAGATATGGGTATATCTATTTTATGAAACATAAGTCCAAAACTTTTGAGAAGTTTAAGGAATTTCAAAGTGAAGTGGAAAATCATCGTAACAAGAAGATTAAGTTTCTGCGTTCTGACCGCGGAGGTGAATATCTAAGTTATGAGTTTGGCATGCATTTAAAGAAATGTGGAATACTTTCGCAATTGACACCGCCGGGAACACCACAGCGTAATGGTGTGTCCGAACGTCGTAATCGAACTCTCTTAGATATGGTTCGGTCTATGATGTCTCTTACAGATTTACCGCTATTGTTTTGGGGCTATGCATTAGAGACAGCCGCATTCACTTTAAATAGGGCACCATCTACATCCGTTGAAACGACACCGTACGAATTGTGGTTTGGAAAGAAACCTAAGTTGTCGTTCCTTAAAGTTTGGGGTTGCGAGGCGTATGTAAAGAAGTTACAACCCGATAAGCTTGAACCCAAAGCGGAGTAATGCGTCTTCATAGGATACTCGAAAGAAACAATTGGGTATACCTTCTATCATAGATCCGAAGGCAAAGTTTTTGTTGCTAAGAATGGATCCTTTCTTGAGAAGGAATTTCTCTCGAAAGAAGTGACTGGAAGGAAAGTAGAACTCGACGAGGTTATTGAAACTTCTCTCGGAGTTGAGAGTAGTGCAGCACCGGAAGATGTTTTTGTGCCGCCTGCACCAACTGGAGAGGAAGCTAATGATGCTGATCATGAAACTTCGAACGAAGTTACTGCTGAACCTCGCAGGTCAACAAGGGTTCGTACCACTCCTGAATGGTATGACTCTGCGTTGAACGTCATGTTGGTGGACAACACTGATGACCCTGCGACGTATGAAGAAGCTGTGGTGAGCCCAGATTCCGGCAAATGGCTAGAAGCCATGAAATCTGAAATGGGATCCATGTACGAAAACCAAGTATGGACTTTGGTGGACTTACCGGATGGCCGTAAGGCTGTCGAGAACAAATGGATTTTCAACATAAAAACAGATGCTGATGGTAATGTTACCGTCTATAAAGCTCGACTTGTCGCGAAAGGGTTCCGACAAATTCAAGGAGTTGACTACGATGAGACTTTCTCACCAGTAGTGAAGCTAAAGTCTGTGAGGATTTTGCTAGCAATTGCTGCATATTTCGATTATGAGATATGGCAGATGGATGTCAAAACAGCGTTCCTTAATGGTGACATTGAGGAAGAGTTGTATATGGTACAACCCAAGGGTTTTGTCGATCCTAGTGATGCTGACAAGGTATGCAAACTTCAACGCTCTATTTATGGACTGAAGCAAGCATCCCAGAGTTGGAATCAATGTTTTGATAAAGTAATCAAAAACTTTGGATTTATACAAACTTATGGAGAAGCTTGTATTTACAAGAAAGTGAGTGGGAGCTCTGTAGCATTCCTAGTACTATATGTAGATGACATATTGTTGATTGGGAATGATATAGAACTTCTTAATAAGCCAAAACCTATTTGAATAATAGTTTTTCAATGAAGGATCTTGGCGAAGCGGCATATATTCTAGGCATCAAGATTTATAGAGATAGATTAAGACGCCTAATAGCGCTTTCACAAAGTACATACTTAGACAAAGTTCTAAAGAAGTTTAGAATGGAAGAGAGCAAGAAAGGGTTCGTGCCCATGTTGTCAGGTAAGACCTTGAGTAAGACTCAAAGTCCGGCTATGACATAAGATAGAGAAAAGATGAATAAAATTCCCTATGCCTCGGCCATAGGTTCTATCATGTATGCCATGCTGTGTACAAGACCGGATATAGCACATGCTGTTAGTTTGACTAGCAGATATCAAAGTGATCCCGAATGGAGCATCGGACAGTGATCAAGAATATCCTAAAGTACCTGAATAGGACTAAGGATATGGTTCTTTCTTATGGAGGTGATGAACAGCTTGTTGTAAACGGTTACACTGATGCTAGTTGGAACACCGATCCAGATGACTCGAAGTCACAATCTGGATAGGTATTTATTTTGAATGGTGCGACAGTGAGCTGGAGGAGTGCCAAGCAAAGCGTTGTGGCGAAATCTTCAACTGAATCAGAATACATAGCTGCTTCATAGGCTGCACAAGAAGCCATATGGATGAAGCAGTTCATTACTGAACTTGGCGTGGTTCCCAGTGCATTGGACCCGATGGCCATCTACTGTGACAACACAGGTGCCAAAGCTAATGCACAGGAGCGAAGGTCACATAGCAAGCTAAAGCACATCAAGCTACGTTTCCATGCTATTCGCGAGTATGTCCGAGATGGTGACATAAAGATTTGCAAAGTACACACTGATCTGAATGTGGCAGATCCGTTGACTAAACCTCTCCCTAGAGCAAAGAATGACCAACACCAGAACGCCATGGGTGTTAGGTATATTACCATGTAATCTAGATTATTGACTCTAGTGCAAGTGGGAGACTGTTGGAGATATGCCCAAGAGGCAATAATAAAAGTTGTTATTATTATATCTTTGTGTTTATGATGAATGTTTACATCCCAGGCTATAATTGTATTATAAGGAAACACTAATACATGTGTGTTTTGTAAACATAAAAGAGTCCCTAGTAAGCCTCTTGTGGAACTAGCTTGTTGATTAATTGATGATCATGGTTTCCTGATCATGGACATTAGATGTCATTAATAACAAGGTTATATCATTAGGAGAATGATGTGATGGAGACACACCCATAGTAAGCGTAGCATAAGATCAAGTCATTAAGTTCGTATTGCTGTAAGCTTTCAAATGCATAGTAACCTAATCCTTCGACCATGAGGTTATGTTAATCACCATCACCGGATGGGTACTTTGATGACATCAAACGCCGCTTCGTAACTGGGTGGTTATAAAGGTGTCGTTGGGTATTCTGAAAGTATGTGTTGAAGCGCATGGACCAATATTGGGATTTGTCCATCCATATGACGGATAGATATGCTCTGGGCCCTCTCGGTGGAATGTCATCTAATTAGCTTGCAAGAATGTGACTAGGTCACAAGGGATGACATAACACGGAATGAGTAAAGAGTACTTATCAGTAACGAGGTGGAACTAGGTATGAAGATACCGACGATCAAACCTCGGATAAGTAGAATATCGCGTGACAAAGGGAATTGGTTTCGTATGTTAATGGTTCTATCGATCACGAAGTCATTGTTGAGTATGTGGGAGCCGTTATGGATGTCCAGATCCCGCTGATGGTTATTGATCAGAGAAGTGTCTTCATCATGTCTGCATATTCACGAACCATAGGGTGACACACTTAAGGTTCGAAGCTGTTTTAAGTAGATATGGAATGTGCGTTGGAAACCGAATGTTGTTCGGTGTCTTGGATTGGATCCAGGACATCACGAGGAGATCCGGAATGGTTCGGAGAATAAGATTCATATATTGGGGATCATTTTCTAAGTTAGGAAATGTTCCAGAGTGTTTGTATGGAGATTCTAGAAGGTTTCGGAATGTTCTGGAAGGTTCTAGAAGAGTTCTTGGTGTTTGCTTGAAAACCAAGAAAGGGTCAATGGAAACCTAGTGGGGTGAGACACGGGTTCGTGGGGGAGGAGGTCTCCTCCCCCCTTCCCAACCCGCCGGCCCAAGGAGGAGGGAGTCCTACTAGGACTCCCCCTCCCCAGGCGCGCCTCCCTCCTTTAAATAGAAGGGAGGGGCGCCCCCTCCTACCCCTCTCATAACAAGCTCTAAACCGCTGCCTCTCTTCTCCTCCTTCGCTCTGCTCCGGCTTAGGCGAAGCCCTGCAGAATTCTCTCCACCACCACCACCACACCGTCGTGCTGCTGGGATTCCGTGGAGAAGATCTACTTCCTCCGCTGCTCGCTGGAACGGGGAGAGGAAGGTCTGCTTCGACTCCGCATGTGTGACCGACTGCAGAAGCGCTGCTGGAACGCGGCGCCGAAAGGATCATCCACACGATCTTGAGATCGGCAAGTGATCGACTACATCAACCACGAGATCCGTTCTTGAACAAGGCTTTGAAATCTACGAGGGTTAGTACCGATCTATCTCGTTGCTCATGTCTAATAGATTAGATCTTGGCTTTTATCTAGATTAGATCTGAGTTGTGTTCGTTCTTGCGGTAGAATTTTTTTGTTTTACATGCTATGAACCCATCACTTTTTGGGCACGAATTCAACTTTACGTTTCAATACAAAAAATCAGGCTGACGGCCGTCAAGTTGGGCCCCCGGTCAGTTCTCGCCATTATGTCGCTCCTGTCGCTTAGGTGTCAATTAGGCTTGCAGCGTTGGCAATCCATTACACGTCTTCTTCTTCCCTGGAGCGGCAATCTGTGGGGCGTCGCAGCCATGGCGCGAAGCTGGGACGTGGATGAACCTACTCGGCCCAACTCTCCTCCCTGTAGGCTTGCAGCGTTGGCGCCTGCATCCATTACGCGTCTTCTTCTTCCCTGGAGCGGCAATCTGTGGTCGCGGCAATGACACAGAGCTGGGACGTGACGAACCTACTCAGCCCCGCTCTCCTCCCCATCCCGATTCGGAGCTCGCCCTCACCATATATGCACCCATGGCACGGTGCGGGGACGAGAATTAGTTCCCGGTGAGATCTGTCACCGTGTCGACCATGCTCGGTTCTATTTTCCTCCTCTAGAATCCGAGCTCACGGTCGCCGTGGTTGCACCTTTGCTGAGGTCTCTGTGGTAGCTCAAGTTCTGTCATGTTGGACCTGTAAGTGAATTCGGAGCTGGGCGGCGGCAACCCGTTGTTGAACCTGCAAGGAATTTGCTAAAGACTGCGTGCTGCTCCAAGGTCTTCGGCTGATGCCAACGTCCACCACCGATGTGAGATCATTTAGTTACTTCAATACAAAATTTTGACCAATTTAACTTGTTGATGTATTCCTTGACAATTATAATATAATCGAGCACTAGAAATATTTTGTAGTGTGCATGAGCATGATCAGTAATATAATTGAACACTAGAAATTTTAGGGCACTCCATATAAAGGAGTAGATTAATATAGAAGGTTCACCAGAGACACCACGGATATATTGTCTTACATGCCACACACATGTAATAATTAACTAAAACAAAATAAAAGCAAGGCGGCAGTAGGAGGCCGGGACACGGAGACGCCTAGCAGGACTGGGGCATATCAGCAGGAGGCAGCGACAACCTAGTCGATGGGATACAGGCCAATCCTGACATACTCCCGGAGGAATTTGCCGAACGCTGCGTGTCGCGCTAAGGTAATCGGCCTATGCTTCTTCCTCCGCCTCTGCCAATGCCCTCCGCGTGCTGGATCATGCTGTCGAGGTCCATGTTGATTGCTCTACCACAGAATGGGCAAAACAGTCCCCCCCTATGATGGAAACGGATTAGCCCACACCGTAACCGCCTCAGCACGTAGCGGCTCTTATTGTCCATGGATACCTTGCTATCGTCCACTTCATCATCATCCTCCTATTGATTTTTAAGAACATAACTTAGAACTCATACATATGATTGAATTGTATTACAACTCAAGAATTGACAACATGTATATGTAAGACAATATATCCGTGGATATCGAAGATAAAGCATCTCATCAATAGTTTGATCGGTTCATATACCATTTCATCTCAACACAATGACAAATAATTGCATCAGAGTGTATGTAGACAAATAATTACAAATAATTTCACCTCATAAGTTTATTCAGGGACAGCGTGAGTGAACCAAGTAACAATTGCACAACCTATATTGTTCTTGTACATTGCCCCAGGTTCACTAACTCGTCCCTGAAAAAATCTGACACCAATGTGTCTGCCTCTCTTTTGGGACAAATTTGAATCATTGGCCACAATAAGAAATTGAAATGTAATCGTAAAAAACAATATTCAGGGATATACATAGTAAGGTACAAAAACAAGCCTAAATATTATAATTATAAATAAAAAACCAAACAATTGATCTTTAGGTACATGTTAAAAATACTTATGATCAAAACCATTCATATATATATGCATCATACCGATCATTAAAAGATCAGAAACAATTCAAGAATCATATATGTAGTTCCATATGAGAATAAATCTAGGGCCTCATAATTTGTTTCAGAGATGGAGTTGGCAAACCAAAGTACCAACAACATAACCTATATTGTTTGTGTGCATTGCTGCCTCAGGTTCACCCACCCATCCCTAAAACACGACACCATCATATGTGTCTCCCCTTGAACTCTTTTGTGGCAAATTTCAATCATCGGCCTCGGTGACAAACTAAAATGTAATTCTTATACACTATGAATGCATGGAATATATAATTCAAATATCATAGTTCTATGAATGTAGAATAAAGATTGCGGCCTCATAAGTTTTTACAGAGATGGCGTAAGCGAACCAAGTAACAATTGCACAGCTTATATTGGTCTTGTATATGGCCCCAGGTTCACTCACTCATCCCTGAAAAAATCTGACACCAATGTTCCTGCCTTTCTTTGGGGCAAATTTGAATCATTGGCCACAATAAGAAATTGAAATGTAATCGTACAAAACAATATTCAGGGATATACATATGCATCATACAACACATTCATAGATCAGAAACAATACAAAGATTATATATATAGGTTCCATATGAGAAAAAATTAGGGCCTCATTTTTTTTAGCGATGGAGTCGGAGAACCAAAATACCAACAGCACAACCTATATTGTTTATGTGCATTGCTGCCTCAGGTTCACTAACCATCCCTAAGAAAACGACACCATCAGATTCCCTTGCACTATTTTGGGGCAAAATTGAATCATTGGGCTCAGTAAGGAATAGAAATGTAATGTTATTGGCATGCTGTGTATCGAAATCAACACTCAACTAACAAACTCAACTATATGGCAGATGAGCAGATTGGGGTTTTGCGACTAGACCGATTAGGGTTTTGTGACTAGATGGCAGATGCATCAATCGACCGATCGAACCATATACTCCCTCCGTTCGAAAATATAAGACATTTTAGCTTTATGAAATGAATGTATCTAGACACTTTTTAATGTATAGGTTCACTCGAAACCTCTATGAACCTATACACTAAAATGTGTCTAGATTCATTCGATTTATAAAGCTAAAACGTCTTATATTTTTAAACGGAGGGAGTATATACTACCCTACTTCAAGAGCAAAAGAATCTGTACATGATTGAGAAAATCCTATGTATGAACAGTGAAATCTGCGGCTGTGACTAGAGAAGCTAGCAATATAGTACCTCGGACTCCTCATCAGGGACCTCCTCCTCGAACTTGTCATTCTCCGTGATTACGTTGAAGATTTCTTGTACGGTGATGGGGTCGTTGATGTAGAGCACCGGATTGCCTCTGCGTGCCGCCTGCCCCCCATCCAGATCTGCCGCTGGCACCACGACTTTGTCGGCCACCTGCTGCTCGGCGGCGACAGCTACTGGTTGGACGGATGAGCTCGCACCCTCGACGGTGCGGCGATGAGTAGCGTTCGTGCCCGGAGAAGATGCCTCCGCCTGCTTGGCGACGACCGAGCCATCTGCTGCTACGCCTTCAATTGGCTTCACCTCCGGCTCGTCTCCACGCGTATGCTTCATGACGCACCAAGGGAAGGAGGTAGTGCAAGCGAGGGAGCTTCGACGCGCGCGGTAGGTGTAGATTGGGGTCTTGGGACTAGACAGACTGGAGGGAAATGACACAAGCACATGGAAGAAGAAGGTCAAGGGGGGTTATAAACACCGGACCGTTCGTAGTCCTTGAGTGGACACGTGTGGTGGGCGGGGGCGACCACGACCTCCACCTTTTTTTTGGGTTCCCTTTTTTTTGGAAACAGCCAAGATCTCCACTTTAGAACTGCATTGAAAACACGCTCATGGCAAACCTCGATTCCACTGCATGCAAGTGGCGCGGAACCAATTTCTAGCAACGTTAGATCTACTCGAGGGGGGCCCTTGACTTAGGGAAGTTACTAGCGGTAGGGCCCCGTTGGAAGTGACATTGAGAGCGCTGCATAAAAATGGGATATGTCTTCTTAAAATCAAGTGGCAATAAATTGCAGCGTCCCATCGACAACCATGCACTCGATGACCCCGTTGCCCTGTGCATGTGTTGTAGTAACAGTAGTAGCCTTTGCAGACTAGATTAAACGTGACATGACCACTCGACGACTTTTTCCATGGACGACATCGTGTTCCTTCTTGTAGAGGGAGACGTCAAGATGGTAGCTCGTTTACTGGCAGTTTGAAAGAGTAACCTTTTCCTCTCTCGCTAAACAAATATGTTTCATTTTGCCCAAATTGGTAGCAAATCTAGAGAAGATTCTCTCT
This sequence comes from Avena insularis, assembly GCA_023614405.1. Taxonomy (NCBI): domain Eukaryota; kingdom Viridiplantae; phylum Streptophyta; class Magnoliopsida; order Poales; family Poaceae; genus Avena; species Avena insularis. The sequence goes on from CM042692.1 coordinate 23,553,692, forward strand.
TTGATAATTCGTTCTCTTTTTGACCTCTTTTTGCCTCCGATCAGGTAGCAAATCTAGAGCAGCAAATCACACTAGGCAGAATACATTCATTCAAAAAACAAAACAAATGTAGATATAGCTGCACATAGCTAAATAGGATAGCGATAGAAAGTAGGTTGCTTAACGAGGTTCATGCATTCAGCCAGAAATAGGATGCTAGCAAAATATAGAAAATCAAAAGAAGGTGCTTACAGCAGCAGCCACCGCAGATGCAAATACATTCAAGGACACATCCAACCCGTCCTTCATGCGCCCGCGCCTCCGCCTCCTCCCTCCGGCACTTCCTCCACTTCTTGCTGCGCAGTCCCTTGATCTTGGGGGCCTTGGGCCTGATTAGAGGCATGCGACCCTCTTTGATGGCCACCTGCTGGAGGTTTCGGAGGTGAATGCCGAGAGCCCGGTGTTCAGCAATGTAGGCGTTGATGTTCACGGTCTTGCGCTCGCCGCCTTTGTGGATGCTGGAGCCTGGGGCCTCTGCATGCTTTAGTAAGTAGTTGAAGATAGTGCCGGCGAGACTCGCCCGGTAGAAGGGGCAGCGCCAGTAGCCGCCCCTGAAGAAGGTGTCGTACTGGCCGGCCCGTAGCTTCCTCATCACCTGACGAGTGTTGGTGTGCTGATACATTGCAAATGTATCTATAATTTTTGATGTTCCATGCTTGGTTTTATCTACTTTCTTGTGTTTTGTTCCAACTTTGGAGTACTTTTCATATGATTTCTTGGACTAACCTACTAAGAAGATGCCACAGTGCTAGTTGCCTGTTTTCTGCTGTTTTGGTTCCAGGAGGTCAGAAAATGAATATTCTCGGAATTGGACCGGACAAAAGCCAAAGTCGATATTTTCCGGGAAGATTCATGGAGCCAGAAGGAGAGCCGGAGAGGGGCCACAGGGTGGCCCCACCACCCCTTGACGTGGGCCAGCCTAGGTCGCGCCAGGGCATGGTGTGGGCCCCCTGGCCGCCCACCGACCTTGCCTCTTGGCCTATAAGATGCCTCCCGATGCTAAAACCCTAAATAGTCAATCAGAAATCCACGAAGAGTTCTGCAGCGCCACCGCCACCAAAGGGGAGATTCGGGAGACAGAAAGTCTCTATTCCGGCACCCTGCCGGGACGGGGAAGTGCCCCGGAGCCATCTCCAATGATCTCCACCACCATCACCATTGCTAATTCCCATGATGAGGAGGGAGTAGTTCTCTCTCGAGGCTAAAGGTTCTACCGGTAGCTATGTGTTCATCTATCTCTCTATGCATGATCATATTGCGATCATGACCTTTGTAATCAAGTAGATCTACCTTGCTACTCAAGTGCTTTAATAGATCCCTGCTCTCCCCATGTGTGTGAAAGTGATAGCGTGCACACTATGGTGGCACTTAGGCTAGATATTACAAATACTTGTTATGAGTTATATTTGGAGTTGGATCTTTCTATGAAATTGTGGTGTTTGTTGGAACCATATAGAGCTCAAGGTGACAGTGTGGGGTTTTCTAGATGGGAAAGGCTTACTTTGAGGTGTGCTGTTATAGCCCTACCATCGATTAGAGTGTTCAACCGGAGAGTAGTTCAGCGTAGTATCATAAAGAAGAATATATTTATATGAGAGTGTTCACTAGTGAAAGTATGATCCCTAGGCCTTGTTTCTTAGCATTGAAACACCGTTTGCAACTAGATCTGTTACATGTTTTCTTCCTTCCTTCTTTATTTCATTTTTACTTTAGTATTTTCCACATCATCAAAGTATTTTCTAGCACCGTTATCTTACATCCATACCACTTGTATTTCACTATCTCTTCGCCGAACTAGTGCACCTATACACCTGACAAGTGTATTGGGTGTGTTGGGGACACAAGAGACTTCTTGTATCTTGATTGCAGGGTTGCTTGAGAGGGATTCCTTTGACCACTTCTTCCCTGAGTTACCTCCGACATGGGTCATCAATGTCGGCGTCGTAGGGGTTCAGCGGAGCGGTGTACTTATTTGGATCTTAAATGCCCAGAAGTGCTTGATCTGCTTGTGACCGGCGGGGGCCTCGACTGGGGCCTGGACAGGGACGGCTGCTGCTTTCAACGCGTCGAGGGGGACCGGCAAGGAGACGGAGACCTCCTCGCCAGCGTCCTCAGAGGCGACGATGGCCACCTTATCCTCATCGGCCATCACCGGCATGGATGGGGTATTCTCGGGAGTTTGCGGATGCTGGTAGGACAGTGGAGAGGGTTGCGTGGGGAGAGTGAGCGAGAGTGAGAGTGGGTGTGCGGAGAGGGGCTCTATAGTTAAGGTGGATGGAAGCAAGGCACGTTTCGTTGCACCACCGTGCAACGCGTCGCGTAGTCTACTGCACCGTGCACCATGACACGCGCACGGTACGTCACGTTTTTTTCCCGGGCCATGCATGGGATATGTCTTATTAAAATCAAGTGGCAATAAATTGCAGCTGTCCATCAATGACCGTGCACTCGATGACGTATGCGTTGTGGCGTATGAGTAGCAGTAGTAGAGTTTTCAGACTTGATTAAACATGACTGCTCGTCGACTTTTTCCATGGACGGCATCGTGTTCCTTCTTGTAGAAGTCTCGCTGAGGGAGACGTCTGTGCTGTCTCATGTTGTACTGTGAAGGGCACGACGTGTGCAACAATCATCATTGGATTGGACAGAATCAACGGTTGGTGTGCACGATCCGCGTGACAACTGTGACAACCAATCAGGGAATAGCAGACAGGGTGAGGACATGTTTGGGCTTCTACGAAAGATAGAGAGAGGGTGGCAAAACTGAGTAGTACCACATAAAACAAAGGGCAAAACTGAGTAGTATAAAAATGGAAAGTGTCTTGTACAGTGAGATACATCGTGGCATACATCAAATTATGCCAAGATAGATACACTAGAGTTCATTGGATGTGTGTTCTTCTCATAAACCACACATGGATCCACCAGTGTGATTGCATGTCTGCTCTTTTCATTATCCACAGTTAGAGTCATTGCATGTATGTTCTTTTCACAAACCACATATCACCAGTGTCATTGCATGTGCGTTCTTCTCATGAACCACACATGGATCCACCCAGTGTGATTGCATGTCTATTCTTTTCACAAACCACATATGGATCCACCAGTGTCATTGCATGTCTGCTCTTTTCACAAACCACATATCACCAGTGTCATTGCATGTGTGTTCTTCTCACAAACCACATAAGGATCCACCAGTGTCATTGGAGGTGTGTTCTTTTCGCAAACCACATAAGGAACCACCAATGTCATTAGATGTGTGTTCTTTTATGAACCACACCCAGTGTCATTGCATGTGTGTTCCTCTCACAGACCACACATGGATCCACCAGTGTCATTGCATGTGTGTTCTTCTCATGAACCACGGCTAGAGTCATTGCATGTGTGTTCTTTTCATGAACCACACCTAGTGTCATTGGATGTGTGTTCCTCTCATAGACCACACATGGATCCACTAGTGTCATTACATGTCTGCTCGTTTCATTAACCACATCTAGAGTCATTGCACGTGTGTTCTTTTCACAGACCACACATGGATCCACCAGTGTCATTGCATGTGTGTTCTTCTCACAATCCACATAAGGATCCACTAGTGTCATTGGATGTGTGTTATTTTCATGAACCACACCGCTGTCATTGGATGTGTGTTCTTCTCACAAACCACACATGGATCCACCAGTGTCATTGCATTTGTGCTCTTCTCATTAACCACACATGGATCCACCAAGTGTCATTGCATGTCTATTCCTCTCACAAACCACACATGGATCCACCAGTGCCATTGCATGTGTGTTCTTTTAATGAACCACACCCAGTGTCATTGGATGTCTGTTCCTCTCATAAACCACACATGGATCCACCAGTGTGATTGCATGTCTGCTCTTTTCATTAACCACAGTTAGAGTAGTTGCATGTTTGTTCTTTTCACAAACCACATATCACCAGTGTCATTGCATGTGTGTTCTTGTCATGAACCACACATGGATCCACCCTGTGTGATTGCATGTCTGTTCTTTTCACAAACCACATATGGATCCACTAGTGTCATTGCATGTCTGCTCTTTTCTAAAACCACATATCACCAGTGTCATTGCATGTGTGTTCTTCTCACAAACCGCATAAGGATCCACTAGGGTCATTGGATGTGTGTTCTTTTCACAAAGCACATAAGGATCCACCAGTGTCATTGGATGTGTGTTCTTTTTATGAACCACATATAGAGTCATTGCATGTCTGTTATTCCCACATAACACACATGGATCCACCAGTGTCATTGCATGTCTGTTCTCCTCATGAACCACGGCTAAAGTCATTGCATGTGTGTTCTTTTCATGAACCACACCCAGTGGCATTGGATGTGTGTTCCTCTCATAGACCACACATGGATCCAGCAGTGTCATTGCATGTCTGCTCTTTTCATGAACCACATCTAGAGTCATTGCATGTGTGTTCTTCTCATAGACCGCATAAGGATCCACCAGTGTCATTGGATGTGTGTTCTTCTCACAAACCACATAAGGATCCACCAGTGTCATTGGATGAGTGTACTTTTCATGAACCACACCCAGTGTCATTGCATGTGTGTTCCTCTCACAGGCCACACATGGATCCACCAGTGTCATTGCATGTTTGTTCTTCTCATGAACCACGGCTAGAGTCATTGCGTGTGTGTTCTTTTCATGAACCACACCCAGTGTCATTGGATGTGTGTTCCTCTCACAGACCACACATGGATCCACCAGTGTCATTGCATGTCTATTCCTCTCACAAACCACACATGGATCCACCAGTGCCATTGCATGTGTGTTCTTTTAATGAACCACACCCAATGTCATTGCATGTTTATTCCTCTCATAAACCACACATGGATCCACCAGTGTCATTGCATGTGTGTTATTCTCATGAACCACAGCTAGAGTCATTGCATGTCTGTTATTCTCACAAACCACATAAGGATACACCAGTGTCATTGCATGTGTGTTCTTCTCATGAACCACACCTATTGTCATTGCATGTGTGTTCCTTTCACAAACTACACATGGATCCACCAGTGTCATTAGATGTGTGTTCCTCTCATGAACCACATCTACAGTCATTGCATGTGTGTTCTTCTCACAAACCACATAAGGATACACCAGTGTCATTGCATGTGTGTCCTCATGAACCACAGCTAGAGTCATTGCATGTATGTTCTTATCACAAACCACATAAGGATCCACCGGTGTCATTGGATGTGTGTTCTTCTCATGAACCACACATGGATCCACCAGTGCCATTGCATGTGTGTTCTTCTCATGAACCACGGCTAGAGTCATTGCTTGTGTGTTCTTTTCATGAACCACACCCAATGTCATTGGATGTGTGTTCCTATCATAGACCACACCTCGATCCACTAGTGTCATTGCATGTCTGCTCTTTTCATGAACCACATCTAGAGTCATTGCACAACAATTGATCCACATACCACATATGGATCCACCAGTGCCATTGCATGTGTGTTATTCTCATGAACCACAGCTAGAGTCATTGCACGTGTGTTCTTTTCATGAACCACACCTAGAGTCCTTGCATGTGTGTTCTTCTCAAAAACCACATAAGGATACACCGGTGTCATTGCATGTGTGTTCTACTCATGAACCACATCTAGAGTCGTTGCATGTCTGTTCTTCTCACAAACCACATAAGGATCCAACAGTGTCATTAGATGTGTGTTCTTTTCATGAACCACACCCAGTGTCATTGGATGTGTGTTCTTATCACAAACCACACATGCATCCACCAGTGTCATTGAATGTGTGTTCCTCTCATGAACCACACATGGATCCACCAAGTGTTATTGCATGTCTGTTCTTCTCACAAACCACACATGGATCCACCAGTGTCATTGCATGTATGTTCTTTTCATGAACCACACCCAGTGTTATTGCATGTATGTTCCTCTCATAAACCACACATGGATCCAGCAGTGTCATTGCATGTGTGTTCTTCTCATGAACCATAGCTAGAGTCATTGCATTTGTTATTCTCACAAACCACATAAGGATACACTAGTGTCATTGCACGTGTGTTCTTATCATGAACCACACTCAGTGTCATTGCATGTGTGTTCCTTTCACAAACTACACATGGATCCACCAATGTCATTGGATGTGTGTTCCTCTTATGAACCACATCTAGAGTCATTGGATGTGTGTTCCTCTCACAAACCACATAAGGATCCACCGGTGTCATTGGAGGTGTGTTCTTCTCATGATCCACACCCAGTGTCATTGCATGTGTGTTCGTCCCACAGACCACACATGGATCCACCAGTGTCATTGCATGTGTGTTCTTCTGATGAACCACGGCTAGAGTCATTGGACGTGTGTTCTTTTCATGAACCACACCTAGTGTCATTGCATGTGTGTTCCTCTCACAGACCACACATGGATCCACCAGGGTCATTGCATGTGTGTTCTTCTCATGAACCACCGCTAGAGTCATTGCATGTATGTTCTTTTATGAACCACACACAGTGTCATTGGATGTGTGTTTCTCTCATAGACCACACATGGATCCACCAGTGTCATTGCATGTCTGCTCTTTTCATGAACCACATCTAGAGTCATTGCACAACAATTGATCCACAGACCACATATGGATCCACCAGTGTCATTGCATGTGTGTTCTTCTCATGAACCACCGCTAGAGTCATTGCATGTGTTTTCTTTTCATGAACCACAGCTAGAGACCTTGCATGTGTGTTCTTCTCATGAACCACATCTAGAGTCATTGCATGTCTGTTCTTCTCACAAACCACATAAGGATCCAACAGTGTCATTGGAGAGAATATCATTTTGCGGCCCGAAAGTTGGGTGTACAGGCAACGCGGTACCCAAGTTCCCTGAAATCAGCCGGGGTGACTACAGTTGGTGTGCCAAATACTCAGAGGGTCTTTTTGGCACGAATTCAACTTTATGTTTCAATACAAAAAATCAGGCAAATGGCCGTCAAGTTGGGCCCCCTGTCAGTTCTCGTCGTTATGTCACTCCCGTCGCTTAGGCGGGGTGGCTGTCACGTAGGCTTGCAGCATTGGAACAGTGGATAGGATAACACCCCCTACCCAGTGTATTGACGTGACAAAACAGGGCACATGTATCGGTGCTATAATTATTTTTTGTTTACTCAGAAGCTGGAACGGCCACCGCCACGCGTCTCTCCTTGGACTTCCGTCCCAATCGTTAACCACTACCTTAAAAGTGCATTGACGGTTCCACTGTTCCCCTACCTCGCAGAAACCACTCTTCTTCTTCCTGTCATCTACTATCTTCTTCCCGTCTTCTCCTTGCCGCCATGGAAGATCTACGAACTCTAGAGACAAGCTTCACTACCCATGACAATAAGAAGATAGACGTTGTCTACACCAACGAGGAGCAGATAGTGGTGCGTGTCCTGAGGATGTACGAGGGTTGGCTTGGGATAGACGAGGACAAGTTTGTGGGATTGGACCTCGAGTACACCCCGGAGAACCCATATGAAGGGAGTGAAGTCGCCGTCATTCAACTGGCCATGCGGAAACACGTCCTCGTCTACCACCTCTCCTGGTTTGTAGATCTGCTCTCTGTAGCTAACCGCTTTTAGGGTTTTCTCCTCTTGTTCTTTATCCACTAGCTCATCTTGCAACTACTGGATTTTATTTAGGACCAAATAAATTAGGTTTTGCCTATGTCTCAATCGACTGAGATTTTCTTTAGTCTCAATCACCTAAGAAAAGTGCAACCGTAGTTAAAAGAAATGTGCAACTCGTTCAATCGACTGAGAAATAGCAAAACCGAATAAATTATGACAGTACAATGTTGAGAGTCTTGATCTTGCATTTACTAAACTTTTCAAAATTATATTGAGATGATGATCTTGCATTGACAAAATATTTGTAGTTACAAATTTTGGTGATGACAAACTACATACTTTCAGGACTGACAGGAAATGTCCAGCGCTGTGGCAGTTCCTTGTAGAAAAGGGAATTGTTTTCTGCACTGTCAATAAAACAACTGATTTTTCAAAATTGTATCAAGAGGAAATTATAATTATTGCGCACAAGTGGATCGATATTCAGAGACTTGTCAAGATCCTAGGGGGCTCGAGGAAGGATGGAATGGCATCACCCGCAACTAGAATCCTCGATGAGTCGTACGACAAAATGAAGGAAGATTTCCCTATGGATAGGCACGATTTCTGGGACGAGTGGCCGTTGTCTGATATAAACCTGAAGTATGCAGCCATAGATGCTTACGTGAGCTACCAGCTATACAAGAAGATCCATTTTTTCTACGTTACCTCGTGTTTTGCCCTATTTGCAAGAGGGAAGACGAGCTTAGGGGAGCCCTTTGTAGAAAATGCAGAATAGCTGAGTTTGAAGCTGCATATGCAAAGAAATTGGTTGCATCTGAAGCAGCTGACAAAGAGGCCGCAAAAGCAGCTGAAAGAGAGCTTGCAGCTAAAGAAGCAGCTAACAGAGAGGCTGCAGCTGAAGCGGCAAACAGAGAGGCAGCATCTTCTAGCGGCAACAATCAGGCCTGTGATGCATCGCTAATTGTGCCACATGACACTGAAGATAGGGAAGCCAAGTCAGATGCCAGGTGGGACAAAGCAGTTCGTGAGCTGTGGAGTACCTGGAATGGTCGCAGTTCGTCGCCTAGGAACGATGGCAAGCGCCTCAAGTGGTCTCATGAGGAGTGAATTAAATTTTACTTGTCAGTGTTATGTTTCTGTTTTGGGGAACTCAGTTAGCTTGCCAAGATGTCTAGCGCCTCAAGTGATACTAGTAAAATAAATTTAACCCTCGTTGTGTTATGTTTATGTATGTGTCTTGTAGCTTGTCAAGATGGTAGCTTCTTAACTGGCAGTTTGAAAGAGTACCCTTTTCCTTTCTCGCTAAACAAATATGTTTCATTTTTCCCAAATTGCTAGCAAATCTAGAGAAGATTCTCACTTCGATATTTTTTTCCCTTTTGGACCTCTTTTTGCCTCCGATCAGGTAGCAAATCTAGAGCAGCAAATCACACCAGACAAAATATATTCATTCAGAAAACAAAACAAATGTAGATATAGCTGTGTGCAGCTAAATAGGATATAGCGATAGAAAGTAGGTTACTTAATGAGGTTCGATGCATTCAGCCAGAAATAGGATATAGCCAGGAGACGGGGGCCTCCTCGCCGGCGGCCACGGAGGCGACGATGGTCACCTTATCCTCCTCGGCCATCGCCGGCACGGACGGGGTATTCTCGAGAGTTTGCGGATGCTGGTGGGACAGTGGAGAGGGTTGCATGGGGTCAGTGAGTGAGAGTGAGAGTGAGTGTGCGGAGGGGGCTCTATAGTTAAGGTGGATAGAAGCAAGACACATTTTGTTGCACCACCGTGCAACGCGCCGTGCAGTCTACTGTACCGTGCACCGCAACACACGCACGGTACGTCACGTTTTTTCCCGAACCATGCATGGCAGTTCTGTATTGAGCCGCATGCAAAGGGCGCACACATAATTTCTATGTACGACGTTTGACACGGCACTAAAATTGGCGATAGTTAAAAGTAGAAATGTAGAGGGGGAGGTAGGTGGCTGTACGGCGAGATTTGTGGGGTTGTGCTAGATTCGCTAGAGGGATGTGTTGATGACTACGAGTGACTCGATGAACCGGAGACGTTAGGTCTCGTCGAGCTCAGCTATTCAGCCTCCGGCCAGCGCGTGCAAGCTTCTTACGGTGGGTCCCAGTTGGAAGTGAGATTGAAAGCCGCTGCGTAAAAAAAAGGATGTGTCTTATTAAAATCAAGTGGCAATAAATTGCAGCTGTCCATCGATGACCGTGCACTCGATGGCGCATGTGTTGTGGCGTAGTAGTAGTAGTAGGTTTTTCAGACTTGATTAAACATGACATGACCGCTCGACGACTTTTTCCATGGACGACATCGTGTTCCTTCTTGTAGAGGGAGACGTCAAGATGGGGCCTCGTCAAGATGGTAGCTCGTTAACTGGCAGTTTGAAAGAGTACCATTTTCCTCTCTCGCTAAAAAGATATGTTTCATTTTGCCCAAATTGGTAGCAAATCTAGAGAAGATTCTCTCTTTGATAATTCGTTCCCTTTTGGACCTATTTTTGCCTCTGATCAGGTAGCAAATCTAAAGCAGCAAATCACACTAGGCAGAATACATTCATTCAGAAAACAAAACAAATGTAGATATAGCTGTGCGCAGCTAAATAGGATATATCGATAGAAAGTAGGTTGCTGAACGAGGTTCGATGCATTCAGCCAGAAATAGGATATAGCTAGAAAGAAGCTGCTTAGCAGCAGCGGTAGCCGCCGCAGCTGCAAGCACATCCTGCAAGCGCCCGTGCCTCCGCCTCCTCCTTCTCCTCCATCCGACGCTTCCTCCACTTCTTGCTTCCTAGTCCCTTGATCTTGGGGACCTTGGGCCTGATTGGAGTGATGTGACCCTCTTTGATGGCCAACCGCTGGAGGTTTCGGAGGTGAATGCCGAGAGTCCGGTGTTCAGCGATGTAGGCGTTGATGTTCACAGTCTCGCGCTCACCGCCTTTGTGGATGCCGGAGCCCGTGGCCTCTGCATGCTTCATTAAGGAGAGGAAGTCGGTGCGGTCGGGGCCACTCGCACAACTGTAGGCGATCCCCTTGCGGAAGGGGCAGCACCAGGGGCCGCCCCTGAAGAAGGCAGTGTACTTGCCGGCCAATCAGGCCCAAGGCCTCCTCATCACCTGACGAGTCTTGGTGTGTATGGACTCGTCATCACTGCAGACGTCGCTGTCGGAAACCTATTGGAAGAAAAAGGAAAATGCGGGAGTAGATGATGTAAGAAGATCAAGCAATCGAAATGCGAACAAGCGAATCCTAATAAACTAACATCTAGCATCCAACGATGGGAACGGTAGAAGAACCAGGGGAGGGGAGCAAACCCTAGTTACCTCCGACCATGGGTCATCGATGCCGGTGTCGTAGGGGTTCAGCAGAGCGATGTACTTATCTGGATTGTAGGTGCCCAGAAGTGCCTGATCCGCTTGTGACCGGCGGGGGGCTCCGCTTCGGTAGCTCCGTCAGTAGCGGGGACGGGGGCCTGGACGGGAACGGCGGCTGCCATCGATGCCTCGACTGGGGCCTGGACAGGGACGGCGGCTGCTTTCAACGTGTCGAGGGGGCCGGCGAGGAGATGGGGGCCTCCTCGCTGGTGGCCTCGGAGGCGACGATGGCCACCTTATCCTCCTCGGTCATCACCGGCGCGGACGGGGTATTCTCGGGAGTTTGCGGATGCTGGTGGGATAGTGGAGAGGGTTGCATGGGGAGAGTGAGCGAGAGTGGGAGTGGGTGTGCGGAGAGGGGCTCTATAGTTAAGGTGGATGGAAGCAAGGCACGTTTCGTTGCACCACCACACAACGCGCCGCGTAGTCTACTGCGTCATGCACCGCGACACGCGCACGGTACGTCACATTTTTTTCCTGGGCCATGCATGGCAGTTCTGTATTGAGCCGCATGCAAAGGGCGCATACACAATTTCTATGTACGAAGGCTGTATGGCGAGATTTGTGGGGTTGTGGTAGATCAGGTAGATGGATGTGTTGATGAAGACGGAGACGTTAGGTCTCGTAGAGCTCAGCTCTTCGGTCTCCGGCTAGCGTGTGCAAGCTTCTTACGGTCGGGCCCAGTTGGAAGTGAGATTGAGAGCCGCTGCGTAAAAAATGGGATATGTCTTATTAAAATCAAGTGGCAATAAATTGCAGTTGTCCATCGATGACGCATGCGTTGTGGCGTAGTAGTAGCAGTAGTAGGCTTTTCAGACTTGATTAAACATGACATGACCGCTCGACGACTTTTTCCATGGACGGCATCGTGTTCCTTCTTGTAGAAGTCTCGCTGAGGGAGACGTCTGTGCTGTCTCACGCTGGGGCCACGCTGTACTGTGAAGGGCACGACGTGTGCAACGATCATCGTTGGATCGCACAGAATCAACGGTTGGTGCGCACGATCCACGTGACAACTGTGATAACCAATCAGGGAGTAGCAGACAGGGTGAGCACAGGTTTGTGCTTCTACGAAAGATAGAGAGAGGGGGGGGGGGCAAAACTGAGTAGTACCACATAAAACCAAGGGCGATACTGAGTAGTATAAAAATGGAAAGTGAGTGTCTTGTACAATGAAATACATCATGGCATACATCAAATTATGCCAAGATTGATCCACTAGAGTTCATTGGATGTGTGTTCTTCTCATAAAATACGTAAGGATCCACTAGAGTTCATTGCATGTGTGTTCTTCTCATAGACCACACATGGATCCACCAGTGTCATTGCATGTCTTCTCTTTTCATTAACCACAGTTAGAGTCATCGCATGTCTGCTTTTTTCATGAACCACAACTAGAGTCATTGCATGTGTGTTCTTCTCACAAACCATATCATGAACCACACCCAGTGTCATTGCATGTGTGTTCTTCTCATTAACCACACATGGATCCACCTGTGTCATTGCATGTCTGCTCTTTTCATTAACCATAGTTAGAGTCATTGCATGTCTGTTCTTTTCACAAACCACATATCACCAGTGTCATTGCATGTGTGTTCTTCCCACAGACCACAAATGGATCCACCAGTGTCATTGCATGTGTGTTCTTCCCATGAACCACACATGGATCCACCAGGTCATTGCATGTTAGCTCTTTTCATGAACCACAGTTAGAGTCATTGCATGTATGTTCTTTTCACAAACCACATATCACCAGTGTTATTGCATGTGTGTTCTTCCCACAGACCACACATGGATCCACCAGTGTTATTGCATGTGTGTTCTTCCCATGCACAACACATGGATCCACCAGTGTCATTGCATGTGTGTTCTTTTCACATACCACATATGGATCCACCAGTGTCATTGCATGTGTGTTATTCTCACAAACCACGTAAGGATCCACCGGTGTCATTGCATGTGTGTTCCTCTCATAGACCACACATCGATCCACCGGTGGCATCGCATGTCTGCTCTTTTCATGAACCATAGTTAGAGTCATCCCATGTCTGCTCTTTTCATGAACCACAGCTAGAGTCATTGCATATGTGTTCTTCTCACAAACGATATCATGAACCACGCCCAGTGTCATTGCATGTGTGTTCTTCTCATTAACCACACATGGATCCACCTGTGTCATTGCATGTCTGATCTTTTCATTAACCACAGTTAGAGTCATTGCATGTCTGTTCTTTTCACAAACCACATATCACCAGTGTCATTGCATGTGTGTTCTTCCCACAGACCACAAATGGATCCACCAGTGTCATTGCATGTGTGTTCTTCCCATGAACCACACATGGATCCACCAGTGTCATTGCATGTCAGCTCTTTTCATGAACCACAGTTAGAGTCATTGCATGTATGTTGTTTTCACAAACCACATATCACCAGTGTTATTGCATGTGTGTTCTTCCCACAGACCACACATGGATCCACCAGTGTCATTGCATGTGTGTTCTTCCCATGCACCACACATGGATCCACCAGTGTCATTGCATGTGTGTTCTTTTCACATACCACATATGGATCCACCAGTGTTATTGCATGTGTGTTATTCTCACAAACCACGTAAGGATCCACCGGTGTCATTGCATGTGTGTTCCTCTCATAGACCACACATCGATCCACCGGTGGCATCGCATGTCTGCTCTTTTCACGAACCATAGTTAGAGTCATCACATGTCTGCTCTTTTCATGAACCACAGCTAGAGTCATTGCATGTGTGTTCTTCTCACAAACCATATCATGAACCACACCCAGTGTCATTGCATGTGTGTTCTTCTCATTAACCACACATGGATCCAGCAGTGTCATTGGATGTCTACTCTTTTCATTAACCAAAGTTAGAGTCATTGCATGTCTGTTATTTTCACAAACCACATATCACCATTCTCATTGCATGTGTGTTCTTCCCACAGACCACACATGGATCCACTAGTGTCATTGCATGTGTGTTCTTCCCATGAACCACACATGGATCCACCAGTGTCGTTGCATGTCTGCTCTTTTCATGAACCATAGTTAGAGTAATTGCATGTCTATTCTTTTCACAAACCACATATCACCAGTGTCATTGCATGTGTGTTCTTCCCACAGACCACACATGGATCCACCAGTGTCATTGCATGTGTGTTCTTCCCATGAACCACACATGGATCCACCAGTGTCATTGCATGTGTGTTCTTTTCATAGACCACATATGGATCCACCAGTGTCATTGCATGTGTGTTATTCTCATAAACCACGTAAGGATCCACCGGTGTCATTGCATGTGTGTTACTCTCATAGACCACACATGGATCCACCGGTGGCATCGCATGTCTGCTCTTTTCATGAACTACAGTTAGAGTCATTGCATGTCTGCTCTTTTCATGAACCACAGCTAGAGTCATTGCATGTGTGTTCTTCTCACAAACCATATCATGAACCACACCCAATGTCATTGCATGTGTGTTCTTATCATTAACCACACATGGATCCAGCAGTGTCAGTGCATGTCTACTCTTCTCATTAACCATAGTTAGAGTCATTGCATGTCTGTTCTTTTCACAACCACATATCACTAGTGTCATTGCATGTGTGTTCTTCCCACAGACCACACATGGATCCACCAGTGTCATTGCATGTGTGTTCTTCCCATGAACCACACATGGATCCACCAGTGTCATTGCATGTCTGCTCTTTTCATGAACCATAGTTAGAGTCATTGCATGTCTATTCTTTTCACAAACCACATATCACCAGTGTCATTGCATGTGTGTTCTTCCCACAGACCACACATGGATCCACCAGTGTCATTGCATGTGTGTTCTTCCCATGAACCACACATGGATCCACCAGTGTCATTGCATGTGTGTTCTTTTCATAGACCACATATGGATCCACCAGTGTCATTGCATGTGTGTTATTCTCACAACCCACGTAAGGATCCACCGGTGTCATTGCATGTGTGTTCCTCTCATAGACCACACATGGATCCACCGGTGGCATCTCATGTCTGCTCTTTTCATGAACCACAGTTAGATCCATCGCATGTCTGCTCTTTTCATGGACCACATCTAGAGTCATTGCATGTGTGTTCTTCTCATAAACCATATCATGAACCACACCCAGTGTCATTGTATGTGTGTTCCTCTCATTAACCACACATGGATCCACTAGTGACATTTCATGTCTTCTCTTCTCATTAACCACAGTTAGAGTCATTGCATGCCTATTCTTTTCACAAACCACATATTACCAGTGTCATTGCATGTGTGTTCTTCCCACAGACCACACATGGATCCACCAGTGTCATTGCATGTGTGTTCTTCCCACATACCTACATGGATCCACCAGTCTCATTGCATGTGTGTTCTTCCCATGAACCACACATGGATGCACCTGTGTCATTGCATGTCTGCTCTTTTCATGAACCACAGCTTGAGTCATTACATGTGTGTTCTTCTCACAAACCACATATCACCAGTGTCATTGCATGTGTGTTGTTCCCATAGACCACACATGGATCCACCAGTGTCATTGCATGTGTGTTCTTCCCATGAACCACATATGGATCCACCAGTCTCATTGCATGAGTGTTCTTTTTACAGACCACATATGGATCCACCAGTGTCATTGCATGCGTGTTATTCTCACAAACCACGTAAGGATCCACCGGTGTTATTGCATGTGTTTTCCTCTCATAGACCTCACATGGATCCACCGGTGTCATCGCATGTCTGCTCTTTTCATGAACCACAATTAGAGTCATCACATGTGTGCTCTTTTCATGGACCACAGCTCGAGTCATTGCATGTGTGTTCTTCTCACAAACCATATCATGAACCACACCCAATGTCATTAAATGTGTGTTCTTCCCATTAACCACACATGGATCCACTAGTGTCATTGCATGTCTGCTCTTCTCATTAACCACAGCTAGAGTCATTGCATGTCTGTTCTTGTCACAAACCACATACCACCAGTGTTATTGCATGTGTGTTCTTTCCCACAGACCACACATGGATCCACCAGTGTCATTGCATGTGTGTTCTTCCCATGAACCACACATGGATCCACCAGTGTCATTGCATGTATGCTCTTTTCATGAACCACAGCTAGAGTCATTGCATGTCTATTCTTTTCACAAACCACATATCACTAGTGTCATTGTATGTGTGTTCTTCCCACAGACCAAACATGGATCCACCAGTGTCATTGCATGTGTGTTCTTACCATGAACCACACATGGATCCACCAGTGTCATTGCATGTGTGTTCTTTTCACAGACCACATATGGATCCACCAGCGTCATTGCATGTGTGTTATTCTCACAAACCACGTAAGGATCCATCGGTGTCATTGCTTGTGTGTTCCTCTCATAGACCACACATGGATCCACCGGTGGCATCGCATGTCTGCTCTTTTCATGAACCACAGTTAGCGTCATCGCATGTATACTCTTTTCATGAACCACATCTAGAGTCATTGCATGTGTGTTCTTCTCACAAACCATATCATGAACCACATCCAGTGTCATTGCATAGTATTCTTCCCATTAACCACACATGGACCCACCAGTGTCATTGCATGTCTGCTCTTCTCATTAACCATAACTAGAGTCATTGCATATCTGTTCTTCTCACAAACCACATATCACCAGTGTCATTGCATGTGTGTTCTTCCCATAGACCACACATGGGTCCACCAGTGTCATTGCATGTGTGTTCTTCCCATGAACCACACATGGATCCACCAGTGTCATTGCATGTGTGTTCTTTTCACAGACCACATATGGATCCACCAGTGTCATTGCATGTGTGTTATTCTCACAAACCACGTAAGGATCCACCGGTGTTATTGCATGTGTGTTCCTCTCATAGACCACACATGGATCCACCGGTGGCATCGCAAGTCTGCTCTTTTCATGAACCACAGTTAGAGTCATCGCATGTCTGCTCTTTTGATGAACCACAGCTAGAGTCATTGCATGTGTGTTCTTCTCACAAACCATATCATGAACCACACCCAGTATCATTGCATGTGTGTTCTTCTCACAAACCATATCGTCTGCGGTGGCGCCTCCATATACTCCCGCACCCAATCCGGCTACCCGAAGTTCTTGCTCCAGGACATGGTACGGCTGTGGCAGCAGTCGTACTTCTACGTCAAGAACGTCACCAACGTCGACCGGATAAACCTGCCGCCCTTCCAAGACGTCGAGTCCAGTCGGCAGAACTAGGATCTGAAGATCCACGACGACAAGGCGGAGACGGATGAGATGTTGGCACGCATGCGCTCCCTTGTCACCTGCCAGCTAACTGGTCGGGACATCACTCTTAGCTGGATGTCCGGGCTGATGATGCCGCTGTAGCAGCGGGCGCACAAGATGTGCTACTACTCGGGCCGGCTGGACCCGACCCGGCTGTCGCGCCGCGATCCCCGCTACCACAACTTGAAGGAGTGGTTATGGACGATCAGCAAGGAGCGGCTGCCGGAGAACTGGAAGTTCAGTCTGGCGCCCTACAGCCGGGAGAACCGCGCGCCCCGGGTAAGTTCTTCGTAGCCGGAAATTTTGCTTATTCTTTGTATGTTATTTCCTTGTTCTGTCTGATTGATTTCTTGCATTCGTCAGATCTTCGCCTGCATCCTTCGCGAGGAGGGCGAGGCTCCCCTCGAGGTATTCACGCCAGACTTGCCTGAGCTGCGTGCTCGGCGGTCCGGCGAGGAATCGGATGGGGACGGCGACGCCTTCCCCAGCCGGAACGACGAGCCGGCCGCCAACCCGCACGTGGAGGTGCACGAGGAGGAGGAGGCTGGGCCGACTGTGGAGCCGGTGACGCGCTCTGTGGCGGACGGCGAAGCAGGTGGGAGCGGCTCCAGCCGTTCCGGCTCCCGCCGGCCTGCGGTGGAGGAGCCGGCTCCAAAGAGGAGCCGGTCCAGCGCCCTGCCGCCGAGCCGTCTTGGCCGGAAGAAAGGGCCGCCCCCGGTCGTGCCGGGGTATGTTTTTCCTCTCCCCCTCTATCTTTCGGTGCCTTCCCTCTATTTGTCTTCCTTCTTGTTTTTCCGAATTTGGCTTATTTTTCCTTTGCCTTTTCCTCCTTCTTCTTAGCACGTTGGTTTCTTTCGGAGCCGCGAGCCCGGCTCGGGCGCCAACTGGGTCGCCGCCCTGCGCCCCGACTGAGCCAACCGGCGCCTCTCGTTCTTCTGAGGCTGAGCCGGCTGATAGCCGGAGGGTCCCCAGCCGGAAGAGGATCACTCCCAGCCGGAAGGTTCCTCCGCGGGCGCGCGGGAGGCTGCCAGCAAGGAGCTCGTCGTTGTTGGCGACGACAACTCCGACGAGGAGCTCGGGGAGGAGTGGCGAACAGCGGTGGTCGCGGCGAAGGAGTCTTTGGCCGTCAACGCCGTGGATGACGACGCCTCCTCCGTTGCTTCGCTGTCGGATCTTGCCGCCACGCTCGAGCTGGCGGTGAAGGAGATCCGGCTGCTTGAGGCCACAGCCGGCGGGAACCGGACCCTGGAGCAGAAGCTTGCTGCCGCCAACAGGACCTCCCAGAGTAAGTTCGCTTTATCCGTCTTGCTCTTTTTTTTTCTGATAGCCGGTTTCGCTGCAGCTATCCTCGTGTGCGCTCAGCGTGAGATCGATCGCTTGAAGAAAGCGAACGACCGGCTGAGCAGGTCCAACTCCACTCTGCGCCTGCAAAACAAGGATTGGCATGCGCGAGTAGACGGTTTGGAGGCCACCGTCAAGGAGCGTGATGCCTCGCTCGCTAGCCGGGCCGAAGCCTTCTCCCTCCTCGAGGCCTAGAACAAGGACCAAGAGAAGGAGATAAAACGGCTAGCGGTCAAGGAGAAGGCGCTGGTGGAGGAGCTGATGCAGGTCGGCCACACTTCCAAAGGTGAGTTCTTTCTTCCGTCTTCCTTTCTTTCCGGATCCGGTAGCCGGATCTAACTCTTCTTTTCTGACAGCTTTTTACCACGGCATAGACCTGCTGGCCTACAACCGGCTACATGAGAACTGGCCGGGAGCGCAGCCTACGGCCTAGGAACTCATCATCCTTCTTGGCGAGGAAGCTACGAAGCTTCGTCAAGCGGCACGGGACGTCTTCTCCTTCGTGTGGCCGGAGGCTCCGGTTCCAGAGACGATGGCGCAGCTGGCGGCGAAAGTGGGAGAGGTACCGGCTGCGGTGGACCGGCTGCGGGACCTGGCGGCGCGGGCCGGAGCGGAGATAGCCCTGGCACTGATGCTCTCCTGGTACAAGGACGCTCGCGTCGAGAAGATCGATGGGGGCTTCCGTGCCAGAGCCAATCTTGCCACCATCCGCCAAGCCCATCCGGAGCTTCGCGGGTCTGCCATCAAGATCGTCGACTATGTGGACCCGGACGAGGTGCTCACGACTCGGAGTCCATCGGTACTCCCGATGTGGAGGCCCCGGTGCTGCCGCCTGCCAGCGCCGGAGCCGGATCGAGCACTGCGGCTCCTCCTCCGCCCCCAGCTTCTGCCGGCCAAGAACTCCCCCACGGCAAAGGCCCTGCCGTTTAGCTGCTGCCCCGGGATGCCGGGTGTATTTGTCTTGTCTTATATGTTTGTGAACTTTGTTTGTTTGTACCGGCTATCTGTGGTGCCGGGTAACTTATGAGAGCTTCGTCTCCTTCTTGTTTATTATTGTTGAAATTCTTGAATCCTCCTTGTGTGTTGAGCTTTCCTTTTACGTATTTTGCCCGACTGGGTGTAGCCCCCGAGATTCGGAGTAGCTGGCGTAGCCAGGTGCTTCGAATATTTCTTATTTCTGCCAAGTCTTCTCTTTCGCCGGAACTAACATTCCAGTGGGGGGCACGCAGCGGTGTAGCCCCCGAGATTCGGAGTAGCTGGCGTAGCCAGGTGCTTCGAATCTTTCTTGTCTTTTCTTGCTCCCGCCCTTGCCCTCACCTGGGCCCCGAACGGCCGGCTAAACGCCCTTAGCCGGTCAGAAACTACAAGATTCCACTAGGGGCGCGCGAGCGCACCTAGTGAGTGTAGCCCCCAAGATTCAGAGCGCTTGATGAAGGCAAGGACTTCGAATCTTCTTTCCTTCTCCTAAATTCCGACTCGAAGTAGTCGGACAAGAATGCACATATGCACACACATACATCTTCACAGGTTAATAGGTTAGTCTGTCAAATCGTAGCCGGAAAACGGCTTGTTTTTTTCGAAAACTGGCTTGCTCCTTTCTAGACACTTAGTCGCCTTCTCGTGTGTTCTGTTGTTTTCGCTGTGTCCTTGCCGGGCAGCCGGGTTGCGGTCTGCAGCCGGAATCAAAGGGACCTGACAGTACATTACGCACGGTACTAGCGGCTTAGCAGCTGGATTGGTTCGACTTAGTTGCAGGGCCGAGACGCCCGATCTATCGCGCCTCTTCCCTGTTTTTCGTGTGGGATGCCTCGGGCTTTTGCTCTTGCTAGCCGGACAGCCGGGTTGCGGTATGTAGCTGAGACGAAGAGTGGGCCTCTGACATCATCACACACTACTCAGCCGGTTTGTTGGCTTAACAGGCCGGGCCAGCCGGTGAGCCCTCGGGTAGGGGTTGCCGGAGCCGGAAAATTTGAACCGAAGAACAGGTGCACACATATTTCTAGAAGGAGCCCCTGAGATTCTCGTGGGAGTCCGCATTTTCATTCATGGGGTTTTCGAGATACATACACTGCCTGGCGACTAGGTGTAAAACAGGCGCAGCAGGGCCGCGTTCCAAGGACGTTCGGTCTCCTCATCCGATTTGTCCATCTTGTTCTTGCGCGGCTTCTCCGCGTCGATGAGGTAATAGGAGTCGTTGGGCAGCACCCGGTTGATGATGAAGGGGCCCTCCCAGGGTGGTGATAGCTTGTGCATGCCCTTCGTGTCTTGCACCAGCCGGAGAACCAGGTCGCCCTCGCGGAATGCGACTAGGCGAATCCGGATTGAATGGTAGCGACATAGTCGCTGCTGGTACAGGGCAGACCTGGACAGGGCCAGCTCGCGGGCCTCCTCCAGGAGATCCACCCCGTCCTCCCGCGCCTCCTTGTTGCTTTGCTCGTCGTAGAGGAGCTTGCGAGGGGATTCAAATTCGATGTCGGTGGAGAGGACGGCTTCCGATCCATAGACCAGGAAGAATGGCGTGTAGCCGGTTGACCTATTCGGTGTGGTGCGGAGGCTCCACAGCACAGCCGGAAGTTCTTCGATCCAACATCCAGGTGACCGCTCCAATGGCTCGATGATACGCGGTTTGATGCTGGCTAGCACCAATCCCTTTGCTCGTTCAACTTGCCCGTTGGACTGCGGGTGTGCGACGGAGGCGAGGTCTAGCTGGATGCCCTTGTTGCTGCAGAACCAAGCGAAGGCCCCCTTGGTGAAGTTTGTGCCGTTGTCGGTGATGATTCTATTGGGGTAGCCGAAGCGGTTGATGATGTCGGTGAAGAAGGTAACAGCCATCGCTCCATCCAGCTTCCGGATAGGCTTGGCCTCGATCCAATTTGTGAACTTGTCCACCGCTACCAGCAGGTGGGTCATTCCCGCGCGGGCTTGCTTGAAGGCCCCGACCATGTCGAGGCCCCAAACTGCGAAGGGCCAGGTGATCGGTATGGTCTTGAGCACCGAGGTTGGCATGTGCCTGAGCTGCCCGAAGCGCTGGCACCCATTGCACGCGCGGACTAGCTGCTCGGCATCCTCGAGGGCGGTGGGCCAATAGAAACCATGGCGAAACGCCTTGGCGACTATCGCCATTGACAAAGCGTGGTGCCCACACTCACCCTGGTGGATGTCCTTGAGTAACCGGTAGCCTGTGTCTACATCGACACATCTTTGGAAGATACCGGATACACTGCGCTTGTACAGCTCGCCGTTTATGATGGTGTATGTATGCGCGCGGCGTCGGATTTGCCTGGCCTCTACCTCGTCGTCCGGGAGTTCTCCGTTGGCGATGTAGTTCATGAAGGGCTGTGCCCAGGATGGCACTTCCCGGATGACGAGGACGCTCCTGTCCTCCGGTTGACGGGTGTCGGGGGGTCGTCCGGGTGGAATATCCGGGGCGGCAGCCCCCGAGCCATTAGGCGAGCCGGCAGCCCTCGGGTCTTGCGAGCCGGAGGGCACTGCCTGGCCGGAGTTGGTGCGGGTTTTCTTCTTTGGTGGTTCTGCCGGCTCCGTTTCCGCTGCTCCGGCCGCCGGAATGCTTCCCGCCCAGACGATGGAATCTGACTCCGGCGATGGGTTGATGGATGGCTTGCACAGATGCTCCAAGGAGACCCCTAGTGGGATGGCCTGCCTGGTGGATCCTATCTTGGAGAGCGCATCGGCTGCCTCGTTGTTGGTGCGGGGGACATGATGAAATTCGCACCCGTCGAAGGAGGCGCTGAGCTTCTGGATGTGGAACCGGTAGAGAGGCATGTTTGCATCTCTGGCGTCCCATTCCCCAGACACCTGTTGCACCACCAAGTCTGAATCACCGAAGCACAGGATCTGGTTGACGCCGATCTCCTTGGCTAGCCGGAGCCCATGCGCCAGTGCCTCGTATTCGGCTACGTTGTTGGAGGCCTTGAAGTGGATCTGCAACACGTACTCCAGCCGGTCTCCCTTGGGCGAGGTGAGCATGATGTCGTCTCCCAAGCCCTCGAGCATCTTCGACCCGTCAAAGTGCACCCGCCAATGGTCTGAATCCGGGACCGGTGGGAGATACTGGGTCTCGGCCCATTCGACGAGGAAGTCCGCCAACGCCTGTGACTTGATCGTG
Organism: Avena insularis; assembly: GCA_023614405.1. NCBI lineage: Eukaryota > Viridiplantae > Streptophyta > Magnoliopsida > Poales > Poaceae > Avena > Avena insularis. The sequence goes on from CM042692.1 coordinate 23,576,496, forward strand.
AGCCAGGGCTCGTACTGGATGGAGTAGGCGGCAAGCTCGATGGCTTACGACGGCTGGCGCCCTTGTTGCCGATGATTTCGAAAGGTGCGGTGAACACGACCTTGATCGGGTGCTCCTGGAAGTAGTGCTTGAGCTTCTTGCATGCCAGGTACACACCGTAGCACATCTTTTGGTAGTGGGGGTAGTTCTGCTTGGAGAGGGAGAGAACCTCGCTGAGGTAGTAGACGAGTCTCTGAACCGACTGAGCCTTGCCTTCCTCGGGGCGCTCCACCACCAGGACGACGCTGACGACCCGGATGGTGGCTGCTATATAGAGCAACATCGGCTCCTTGCTAGCCGGCGTGGCTAGAATCGGCACTGTGGATAGCATGCGCTTGAGGTCGTGAAACGCGGTGTCGGCCTGCGAAGTCCAGGAGAACTTGTCCATCTTCTTCATCAGTTGGTACAACGGGAGTGCCTTCTCCCCTAGCCGGCTGACGAAACGACTGAGGGAAGCCAGGCATCCGGTGAACTTCTGGACTCCAAGTAGGTTCTTGGGCGGCTGCATCCTCTCGATGGTCGCGATCTTCTCCGGATTCGCCTCGATGCCTCGTTGAGATGCGAGGAAACCGAGTAGCTGACCGGATGGTACTCCGAAGACGCACTTCTCTGGGTTCAGCTTCATCTGGTACTGGTGGAGGTTGCCAAATGTTTCTCTCAGATCCTCGAGGAGGGTGCGCTTTTCCTTGGTTTTGATGACTATGTCATCCACGTAAGCGTGCACGTTTCGGCCTATCTGCGAGTGCAAGCACTTCTACATACATCGCTGATAGGTGGCGCCTGCGTTCTTTAGGCCTAAAGGCATGGTTACATAGCAGAAAGCCCCGTAGGGGGTGATAAATGATGTCTTAATCTGATCAGCCGGGTTCAGCCGGATCTGATTGTACCCGGAATAACAATCTAGAAAAGACAACAAATCACAGCCGGCCGTGGAATCGATGACTTGATCGATACGGGGCAAGGCGAAGGGGTCTTTCGGGCACGCCTTGTTCAGGCTGGTGTAGTCGATACACATGCGCCAGGTCTTGTTCTTCTTCAACACCAAGACTGGGTTCGCCAGCCAGTCTGGGTGGTACACTTCCATGATGAACCCGGCTACAAGGAGCCGGGTGATATCGTCACCGATTATCTTTCTCTTTTCCTCTACGAACCAGCGCAGAGGTTGCTTGACCGGCCTGGCATCCGGACGCACGTGAAGTGAGTGCTCGGTGAACTCCCTCGGCACACCCGGCATGTCTTTGGGAGACCATGCGAAGATGTCCCGATTCTCACGGAGGAAGTCGACGAGCGTGCCTTCCTATTTGCTGTCCAAGCCGGCACCAATGGTGACGAACTTAGTCGGATCGGAGGGGTCGAGCAGAATCCTCTTCGTCTCCTTTGTCGGCTGGAAAGCTCCTTCTCCAGCCGGTTTGCTGCTAGCTAGAATGTCCTGCTGGGCCATGGCCACGTTGCACATGATCGTGCGTTTTTCTTCGGCTATGATGAGGGCCTCTGCCAGTTTGGAACCGGCTGAGGCGCACTCGATCGATCACCTGAAGTAGCCAGCGACGATGATCACTCCGTGGGGTCCCGGCATCTTTGTCTTGAGGTACGCGTAGTGGGGGATGGCCATGAACTTGGCGAGGACGGGGCGCCCGAGGAGAGCATGGTAGGAGCTCGTCAGATTTACCACTTCAAACCAGATTGGTTCGTGGCGGAAGTTCTCCTCGGTCCCAAAGATGACGTCCAGCTGGATTTTCCCCAGCGGCGCGCAGGCTGCCCCGGCAGTACACCGTGGAACGTCGTGGTAGTCGGGTGCAGGTCGCTTTCGGGAATGCCCAGCTTCTCCAGTGAGGACTGGTAGATGAGGTTGAGGTTGCTGCCTCTGTCGATGAGGACGCGCGAGAATCGGCAGGTGCGCGCGTTGGAGACGATGAGGGGGTCGAGCACCATGGTGTAGCCCCCGAGAGTCGGCAGATGCTCAGGCTGATCTACCCGGCTCCAGGTGATGGGGGTTTCCGACTAGTTCGGGTACTAGGGGACCGGAGAAACGATGGCGTTGACCTCCTTGGAGCGTCGCCTGCGGTTGTGCTTGTCGTCCTGCTCCGTCTCGAAGATGTGGTAGGCGGCGTGCGGCTGGGGGTAGCCGTTGTTGTTGTTGCCGCCGTTGCCGTCATTACCGGCTCCCCTAGCTGGTGGGGGGGGTCCACCCAGTGGCGGAGGCGGGAGACGAGGCTGGTTGCCCTGGTCCTTTAGCTGGCGAGTCCAGCTGCAGTTCCGGGTGGTGTGGGTAGCCGGTTTGAAGGGACCGCTATGCCACTTGCACGGGCTGTCAATCATCTGGTCGAAGGTGAGCCGGGGCTTCTGCCTCCTTGCGTCATTAGCCGGTGCGTCGGGCGCACCCTCCACAGCATTGACCTGCCGCGCGTGGTAGCGAGGCTTCTGTTGTCCGGCCTGGCGGTCCCCATGGAACCGGTTGTCGTTGCCGTGGCGTCTGGAGGATCCGTCTTCACCAGTCGGATTGCTCGGACGGTCGCGAGCCGGCTCCGTGGGAGTCGGATGGCCGTCCACGTTTACTCAGAGGGGCTTCTTCATGGCGGCATCCGTCGTGGCGTACTGGTCCGCAACCGTCATGAGCTCCGCCATGGTTTTCAGCTCGTCACATAGTAGCCGGTGGCGAAGAATGGTGCCCTCTCGGCATCCTTCGATGAAGAAGCCGATGGCTTGGCTCTCCAGGATGCCCTTGCAAGTGTTGCGGAGCTCCGTCCACTTGACGAGGTACTCGCAATCGGTCTCGCGGTCACCCTGGACGCACAAGGCCAGGTCGCGCGGCCGTCCTGGACGTTTGTACGTGCCGTTGAAGTTGCGGACGAACAACTTCTCGAAGTCAGGCCAGGCGTTGATGCTGTTGGGCGCAAGGCTATTGAGCCATGTCCTTGCCGACCCGGTTAGCATGAGAGGGACGTAGCGCACAGTTGTGCGCTTATTCCCGTGGGCGATGCCGACTGCCGTAGCGTAGTCGGACCCGATCTTCCGGCTTCATGTCATTGTCGTGGGGGTGTCCCTAGGCAGGGAGAATTTATCCGGAAATGGCTCGTTTCGGATGCGGGGTCCGAAACAAACTGGACTGGTAGAATCTTCCTCCTCCGTGACGCGTGCTTGAGCGAGGAGCTCGATGCGGTCGCGGGCATCCGGACAATCCGGGTTGGGTGCCCCCACCCGGCCCGAGAGACGGGAATCGGCTGGTCTGGGCGCTCCGGCTGGTGTGGGGGGAGGTGGCGGGTTGCTGTTCAATGTCTGCTCCTGGCGCGGCTGGCCCCGGTTGCCAGAGCTGCAACGCCTGCTGCAGGCCCTGGGCGGCTGAGGGGAGGACGCACGGCTGGTGTCAGCGCGCGCGCGCGCTGTTAAGGTAGCTCGCGCTCCTCTGGAGTAGCTAAGGTCTTCCTGCGTCTGCCAGTTGGCGCCGGCCTGCTCGTCCGCGACGCGGAGGAGCTCCTAGACGTGAGCGTGCTGGCGGGCCCGCTCCTCGCCCTCCAGGCTAGGTAGTTCTTCTGCTGCGGCTCGCACCGCGCGCAGGTTCTTGATGGGCGTGTTGTAGGTGGGCCGTGTGAGGGCAGGCGCGGGATCCGGTTCTCCGTCCTTCTCCATCCTACCACCCAGCTCACCGCCCCGACGCCGTACCTGGCCGTGCCGGCTCGGCTCCACGGTAGTCGGAGTGAGGCCATGCACGCGGTCGTACTCGCGCCTAGCGATCTCCAGTTGCTTGCGGGCTGCTGCCAGTTCCATGGCCTCCTGGAGGAGGACATGTCTCTCCATGGTGAAGTTGGCCTCCGCTTCCTCGGGGTTTTCCCCGAGGTTAACCGGTGTCAGGATCCGATCAATGCGTCCTCCACCGGGTTCCGATGCTGCGGGGGAGCGGAAGTTCCGACCTTGTCCGCGCCTCGCTCCCGCGGCTGGCGGGGATGCGAGCTGGATCCGGCCATCATGACCTCCACGCCGTGAGGCGCGGCGGAGGTGCTGCCGTCTGACCATGGCAGCCCCGCGACGGAGACGATTTCCCTAGGGAAATGCTCCAGGACGGTGGCGATGTAGATGGGGAGATCGCCGAATAGCAGGACGGTGTTGTTCGCTGCGAAGGAAGTTCCGGCGAAGCAGGAGGCGTTGTCGATGACGCAGTCGAACTTGCCGAGCGTGAGCACCAGGCCGGAGGCCACGCGCTCACCGGCTGAAGTGCGGGGTCCCGTGCGGAACATGACTCCGGTCGAAGCCATTTGCCCCACGGGCGTACGCTGTCGTTGTCTCGGGAGCAGCGATTACGAGGAGGTTAGATAGAGATGTGGGGACTAGCAGGGAAGCTATCGACGGTGTCCGCAGGCGGGATTGGATACAAGCGAGCATAGCAGGACGCAAGAAGTACCCAGGTTCGGGGCCCTCGTGATGAGGTAAAGCCCCTACTCCTGCCGGATCTGACTATGTGGAACACACGAGCTACAAGTGCTCCTCGAGCTGTATCTGCTAGCTACTGCCTTAAATGCACTAAGACCAACCCTTTCTACTGAGGCCCTGCCTCTCCTTATATAGGCAGAGAGGCAAAGGTCTCGCTGGCTAGTCCGACTGGCGGGCCCCATAGGCGGGTCCCAGCCGACTAGTCATCTATAGTGTCCAGCCTGGCTTGTCTTATCGGTGTATGAGCGTTATGGCTGTCGTAGGTACCCACGCAAAGTCTTCGGTATGGGCAGGTGGTTGCCCGTCTTGTCATCGTACAGGGCGTACCGTGCACTGATACGCACATCGTCATGTCTCTCTGATTGGGTCCAGCTACGTTGTCGTATCCGGTTGTCTCTTTCTGATCCGGCTACTGGGTGATAGCCGGCCCACCTGTCCTGTCCGGCTGTATCTGGTCAGCCGGACGAGATCCGACTGTCCCTGTTTCTTATTCGGATGGGGTACCCGGGGATCATCCCCCTGACAAATATACCACACATGGATCCACCGGTGGCATCGCATGTCTGCTCTTTTGATGAACCACAGTTAGAGCCATCGCATGTCTACTCTTTTCATGGACCACAGCTAGAGTCATTGCATGTGTGTTCTTCTCACAAACCATATCATGAACCACCCCCAGTGTCATTGCATGTGTGTTCTTCTCATTAACCACACATGGATCCACCAGTGTCATTGCATGTCTGCTCTTCTTATTAACCACAGTTAGAGTCATTGCATGTCTATTCTTTTCACAAACCACATATTACCAGTGTCATTGCATGTGTGTTCTTCCCATAGACCACACATGGATCCACCAGTGTCATTGCATGTGTGTTCTTCCCATGAACCACACATGGATCCACCAGTGTCATTGCATGTCTGCTCTTTTCATGAACCACAGCTAGAGTCATTGCATGTGTGTTCTTCTCACAAACCACATATCACCAGTGTCATTGCATGTGTGTTCTTCCCATAGACCACACATGGATCCACCAGTGTCATTGCATGTGTGTTCTTCCCATGAACCCCACATGGATCCACTAGTGTCATTGCATGTGTGTTCTTTTCACAGACCACATATGGATCCACCAGTGTCATGTCATGTGTGTTATTCTCACAAACCACGTAAGGATCCACCGGTGTCATTGCATGTGTTTTCCTCTCATAGACCACACATGGATCCACCGGTGTCATCGCATGTCTGCTCTTTTCATGAACCACAATTAGAGTCATCGCATGTCTGCTCTTTTTCATGGACCACAGCTAGAGTCATTGCATGTGTGTTCTTCTCACAAACCATATCACGAACCACACCGAATGTCATTGCATGTGTGTTCTTCCCATTAACCACACATGGATCCACTAGTGTCATTGCATGTCTGCTCTTCTCGTTAACCACAACTAGAGTCATTGCATGTCTGTTCTTGTCACAAACCACATATCACCAGTGTCATTGCATGTGTGTTCTTCCCATAGACCACACATGGATCCACCAGTGTCACTGCATGTATGCTCTTTTCATGAACCACAGCTAGAGTCATTGCATGTCTGTTCTTTTCACAAACTACATATCACCAGTGTCATTGTATGTGTGTTCTTCCCACAGACCAGACATGGATCCACCAGTGTCATTGCATGTGTGTTCTTCCCATGAACCACACATGGATCCAGCAGTGTCATTGCATGTGTGTTCTTTTCACAGACCACATATGGATCCACCAGTGTCATTGCATGTGTGTTATTCTCACAAACCACGTAAGGATCCACCGGTGTCATTGCATGTGTGTTCCTCTCATAGACCACACATGGATCCACTGGTGGCATCGCATGTCTGCTATTTTCATGAACCACAGTTAGAGTCATCGCATGTCTACTCTTTTCATGAACCCTAGGTAGAGTCATTACATGTGTGTTCTTCTTACAAACCATATCATGAACCACACCCCGTGTCATTGCATGTGTGTTCTTCCCATTAACCACACATGGATCCACCAGTGTCATTGCATGTCTGCTCTTCTCATTAACCATAACTAGAGTCATTGCATATTTGTTCTTCTCACAAACCACATATCACCAGTGTCATTGCATGTGTGTTCTTCCCACAGACCACACATGGATCCACCAGTGTCATTGCATGTGTGTTCTTCCCATGAACCACACATGCATCCACCAGTGGCATTGCATGTCTACTCTTTTCATGAACCATAGCTAGATTAATGGGATGTATGTTCTTTTCACAAACCACATATCACCAGTGTCATTGCATGTGTGTTCTTCCCATAGACCACACATGGATCCATCAGTGTCATTGCATGTGTGTTCTTCCCATGAACCACACATGGATCCAAGAGTGTCATTGCATGTATGATCTTTTCATGAACCATAGTTAGATTCATTGCATGTCAGTTCTTTTCACAAACCACATATCACCAGTGTCATTGCATGTGTGTTCTTACCACGGACCACAAATGGATCCACCAGTGTCATTGCATGTGTGTTCTTCCCATGAACCACAGATGGATCCACCAGTGTCATTGCATGTGTGTTCTTTTCACAGACCACATATGGATCCACCAGTGTCATTGCATGTGTGTTATTCTCACAAACCACGTAAGGGTCCACCGGTGTCAATGCATGCGTGCTCCTCTCATAGACCACACATGGATCCACCGGTGGCATCGCATGTCTGCTCTTTTCACGAACCACAGTTAGAGTCATCACATGTCTGCTCTTTTCATGAACCACACCTAGAGTCATTGCATGTGTGTTCTTCTCACAAACCTTATCATGAACCACACCCAGTGTCATTGCATGTGTGTTCTTCTCATTAACCACAGATAGATCCACCAGTGTCATTGCATGTCTGCTCTTTTCATTAACCACAGTTAGATTAATTGCATGTCTGTTCTTTTCATAAACCACATATCACCAGTGTCATTGCATGTGTGTTCTTCCCATAGAACACACATGGATCCATCAGAGTCATTGCATGTGTGTTCTTCCCATGAACCACACATGGATCCAACAGTGTCATTGCATGTCTGCTCTTTTCATGAACCATAGTTAGAGTCATTGCATGTCTGTTCTTCTCACAAACCACATACCACCAGTGTCATTGCATGTGTGTTATTCCCACGGAGCACACATGGATACACCAGTGTCATTGCATGTGTGTTCTTTTCACAGACCACATATGGATCCACCAGTGTCATTGCATGTGTGTTATTCTCACAAAGCACGTAAGGATCCACCAGTGTCATTGCATGTTTGTTCCTCTCATAGACCACACATGGATCCACCGGTGTTATCGCATGTTTGCTCTTTTCATGAACCACAGTTAGAGTCATCGCATTTCTGCTCTTTTCACGAACCATTGCATGTGTGTTCTTCTCACAAACCATATCATGAACTACACCGAGTGTCATTGCATGTGTGTTCTTACCGTGAACCACATATGGATCCACCAGTGTCATTGCATGTTTGCTCTTTTCATGAACCACAGCTAGAGTCATTGCATGTGTGTTCTTCCCACAGACCACACATGGATCCACCCGTGTCATTGTATGTGTGTTCTTCCCACAGACCACACATGGATCCACTAGTGTCATTGCATGTGTGTTCTTCCCATGAACCACACATGGATCCACCAGTGTCATTACATGTGTGTTCTTTTCATAGACCACACATGGATCCACCAGTGTCATTGCATGTCTGCTCTTCTCATTAACCACAATTAGAGTCATTGCATGTCTGTTCTTTTCACAAACCACATATCACCAGGGTCATTGCATGTGTGTTCTTCCCACAGACCACACATGGATCCACTAGTGTCATTGCATGTGTGTTCTTCCCACAGACCAGACAAGGATCCACGAGTGTCATTGCATGTGTGTTCTTCCCATGAACCACACATGGATCCACCAGTGTCAATGCATGTTTGCTCTTTTCACGAACCACAGTTAGAGTCATTGCATGTCTATTCTTTTCACAAACCACATATCACTAGTGTCATTGCATGTGTGTTCTTCCCACAGACCACACATGGATCCACCAGTGCCATTGCATGTGTGTTCTTTTCACAGACCACATATGGATCCACCAGCGTCATTGCATGTGTGTTATTCTCACAAACCACGTAAGGATCCACCGGTGTCATTACATGTGTGTTCCTCTCATAGACCACACATGTATCCACTGGTGGCATCGCATGTCTACTCTTTTCATGAACCACAGTTAGAGTCATCGCATGTCTGCTCTTTTCATGAACCACAGCTAGAGTCATTGCATGTGTGTTCTTCTCACAAACCATATCATTAACCACACCCAGTGTCATTGCATGTGTGTTCTTCTCATTAACCACATATGGATCCACCAATGTCATTGCATGTCTGCTCTTTTCATTAAACACAGTTAGAGTCATTGCATGTCTGTTCTTTTCACAAACCACATATCACCACTGTCATTGCATGTGTGTTATTCCCACAGACCACACATGGATCCACCAGTGTCATTGCACGTGTGTTCTTCCCATGAACCACACATGGATCCACCAGTGTCGTTGCATGTCTGCTCTTTTCATGAACCACAGCTAGAGTCATTGCATGTGTGTTCTTCTCATAAACCACATATCACCAGTGTCATTGCAAGTGTGTTCTTCCCACAGACCACACATGGATCCACCAGTGTCATTGCATGTGTGTTCTTCCCATGAACCACACATGGATCCACCAGTGTCATTCCATGTGTGTTCTTTTCACAGACCACATATGGATCCACCAGTGTCATTGCATGTGTGTTATTCTGACAAACCACGTAAGGATCCACCGGTGTCATTGCATGTGTGTTCCTCTCATAGACCACACATGGATCCACCGGTGTCATTGCATGTCTACTCTTTTCATGAATTAAAGTTAGAGTCATCGAATCTCTGCTCTTTTCATGAACCATAGCTAGAGTCATTGCATGTGTGTTCTTCTCACAAACCATATCATGAACCACACCCAGTGTCATTGCATGTGTGTTCTTCCCATGAACCACACATGGATCCACCAGTGTCATTGCATGTCTGCTCTTTTCATGAACCACAGCTAGAGTCATTGCATGTGTGTTCTTCTGACAAACCACATATCACCAGTGTCATTGCATGTGTGTTCCTCCCACAGACCACACATGGATCCACCAGTGTCATTGCATGTGTGTTCTTCCCATGAACCACACATGGATCCACCAGTGTCATTGCATGTGTGTTCTTTTCACATACCACATATGGTTCCACCAGTGTCATTGCATGTGTGTTATTCTCACAAACCACGTAAGGATCCACCAGTGTCATTGCATGTGTGTTCCTCTCATAGACCACACATGGATCCACCGGTGACATCGCATGTCTGCTCTTTTCATGAACCATAGTTAGAGTCATCGCATGTCTGCTCTTTTCATGAACCACAGCTAGAGTCATTGCATGTGTGTTCTTCTCACAAACCATATCATGAACCACACCTAGTGTCATTAAATGTGTGTTCTTCTCATTAACCACACATGGATCCACCAGTGTCATTGCATGTCTGCTCTTTTCATTAACCACAGTTAGAGTCATTGCATGTCTGTTCTTTTCACAAACCACATATCACTAGTGTCATTGCATGTGTGTTCTTCCCAGAGACCACACATGGATCCACCAGTGTCATTGCATGCGTGTTCTTCTCACAAACCATATCATGAACCACACCTAGTGTCATTGCATGTGTGTTCTTCTCACAGACCACACATGGATCCACAAGTGTCATTGCATGTGTGTTCTTCTCACAGACCATATCATGAACCACACCTAGTGTCATTGCATGTGTGTTCTTCCCATGAACCACACATGGATCCACCGGTGTCATTGCATGTCTGCTCTTTTCATTAACCACAACTAGAGTCAATGCATGTGTGTTCTTTTCCCAAACCACATATCACCAGTGTCATTGCATGTGTGTTCTTCCCACAAACCACACATGGATCCACCAGTGTCATTGCATGTGTGTTCTTCCCATGAACCACACATGGATCCACCAGTGTCATTTCATGTGTGTTCTTTTCACAGACCACATATAGATCCACTAGTGTCATTGCATGTGTGTTATTCTCACAAACCACATAAGGATCCACCGGTGTCATTGCATGTGTGTTCCTCTCATAGACCACACATGGATCCACCGGTGTCATCGCATGTTTGCTCTTTTCATGAACCACGGTTAGAGTCATCGCATGTCTTCTCTTCTCATGAACCACAGCTAGAGTCATTTCATGTGTGTTCTTCTCACAAACCATATCTTGAACCACACCCAGTGTCCTTGCATGTGTGTTATTCTCATTAACTACACATGGATCCACCAGTGTTGTTGCATGTCTACTCTTTTCATTAACCATAGTTAGAGTCATTGCAGGTCTGTTCTTTTCACAAACCACATATCACCAGTGCCATTGCATGTGTGTTCTTCCAACATACCACACATGGATCCACCAGTGTCATTGCATGTGTGTTCTTCTCACAAACCACATATGGATCCACTAGAGTTCATTGGATGTGTGTTCTTCTCATAAACTACATGGACCCACTAGAGTTCATTGCATGTGTGTTCTTCTCATTAACGACACATGGATCCACCATTGTCATTGCATGTCTGCTCTTTTCATTAACCACATTTAGAGTCATCGCATGTCTACTCTTTTCATGAACCACAGTTAGAGTCATTGCATGTGTGTTCTTTTCACAAACCACATATCACCAGTGTCATTGCATGTGTGTTCTTCCCACAGACCACACATGGATCCACCAGTGTCATTGCATGTGTGTTCTTCCCATGAACCGCACATGGATCCACTAGTGTCATTGCATGTGTGTTCTTCCCATGAACCACACATGGATCCACCAGTGTCATTGCATGTGTGTTCTTTTCACAGACCACATATGGATCCACTAGTGTTGTTGCATGTGTGTTATTCTCACAAACCACGTAAGGATCCACCAGTGTCATTGCATGTGTGTTCTTCCCATGAACCACACATGGATCCACCAGTGTCATTGCATGTGTGTTCTTTTCACATACCACATATGGTTCCACCAGTGTCATTGCATGTGTGTTATTCTCACAAACCACGTAAGGATCCACCAGTGTCATTGCATGTGTGTTCCTCTCATAGACCACACATGGATCCACCGGTGACATCGCATGTCTGCTCTTTTCATGAACCATAATTAGAGTCATCGCATGTTTGCTCTTTTCATGAACCACAGCTAGAGTCATTGCATGTGTGTTCTTCTCACAAACCATATCATGAACCACACCTAGTGTCATTAAATGTGTGTTCTTCTCATTAACCACACATGGATCCACCAGTGTCATTGCATGTCTGCTCTTTTCATTAACCACAGTTAGAGTCATTGCATGTCTGTTCTTTTCACAAACCACATATCACTAGTGTCATTGCATGCGTGTTCTTCTCACAAACCATATCATGAACCACACCTAGTGTCATTGCATGTGTGTTCTTCTCACAGACCACACATGGATCCACAAGTGTCATTGCATGTGTGTTCTTCTCACAGACCATATCATGAACCACACCTAGTGTCATTGCATGTTTGTTCTTCCCATGAACCACACATGGATCCACCGGTGTCATTGCATGTCTGCTCTTTTCATTAACCACAACTAGAGTCATTGCATGTGTGTTCTTTTCACAAACCACATATCACCAGTGTCATTGCATGTGTGTTCTTCCCACAAACCACACATGGATCCACCAGTGTCATTGCATGTGTGTTCTTCCCATGAACCACACATGGATCCACCAGTGTCATTGCATGTGTGTTCTTTTCACATACCACATATAGATCCACCAGTGTCATTGCATGTGTGTTATTCTCACAAACCACATAAGGATCCACCGGTGTCATTGCATGTGTGTTCCTCTCATAGACCACACATGGATCCACCGGTGTCATCGCATGTTTGCTCTTTTCATAAACCACGGTTAGAGTCATCGCATGTCTTCTCTTCTCATGAACCACAGCTAGAGTCATTTCATGTGTGTTCTTCTCACAAACCATATCTTGAACCACACCCAGTGTCCTTGCATGTGTGTTATTCTCATTAACTACACATGGATCCACCAGTGTTGTTGCATGTCTACTCTTTTCATTAACCATAGTTAGAGTCATTGCAGGTCTGTTCTTTTCACAAACCACATATCACCAGTGCCGTTGCATGTGTGTTCTTCCAACATACCACACATGGATCCACCAGTGTCATTGCATGTGTGTTCTTCCCATGAACCACACATGGATCGACCAGTGTCATTGCATGTGTGTCCTTCTCACAAACCACATATGGATCCACTAGAGTTCATTGGATGTGTGTTCTTCTCATAAACTACATGGACCCACTAGAGTTCATTGCATGTGTGTTCTTCTCATTAACGACACATGGATCCACCACTGTCATTGCATGTCTGCTCTTTTCATTAACCACATTTAGAGTCATCGCATGTCTACTCTTTTCATGAACCACAGTTAGAGTCATTGCATGTGTGTTCTTTTCACAAACCACATATCACCAGTGTCATTGCATGTGTGTTCTTCCCACAGACCACACATGGATCCACCAGTGTCATTGCATGTGTGTTCTTCCCATGAACCGCACATGGATCCACTAGTGTCATTGCATGTGTGTTCTTCCCATGAACCACACATGGATCCACCAGTGTCATTGCATGTGTGTTCTTTTCACAGACCACATATGGATCCACTAGTGTTGTTGCATGTGTGTTATTCTCACAAACCACGTAAGGATCCACCAGTGTCATTGCATGTGTGTTCTTCCCATGAACCACACATGGATCCACCAGTGTCATTGCATGTGTGTTCTTTTCACATACCACATATGGTTCCACCAGTGTCATTGCATGTGTGTTATTCTCACAAACCACGTAAGGATCCACCAGTGTCATTGCATGTGTGTTCCTCTCATAGACCACACATGGATCCACCGGTGACATCGCATGTCTGCTCTTTTCATGAACCATAGTTAGAGTCATCGCATGTCTGCTCTTTTCATGAACCACAGCTAGAGTCATTGCATGTGTGTTCTTCTCACAAACCATATCATGAACCACACCTAGTGTCATTAAATGTGTGTTCTTCTCATTAACCACACATGGATCCACCAGTGTCATTGCATTGTACGTCCTCTTTCATTAACCACAGTTAGAGTCATTGCATGTCTGTTCTTTTCACAAACCACATATCACTAGTGTCATTGCATGTGTGTTCTTCCCAGAGACCACACATGGATCCACCAGTGTCATTGCATGCGTGTTCTTCTCACAAACCAGATCATGAACCACACCTAGTGTCATTGCATGTGTGTTCTTCTCATGCATCACACATGGATCCACAAGTGTCATTGCATGTGTGTTCTTCTCACAGACCATATCATGAACCACACCTAGTGTCATTGCATGTGTGTTCTTCCCATGAACCACACATGGATCCACCGGTGTCATTGGATGTCTGCTCTTTTCATTAACCACAACTAGAGTCATTGCATGTGTGTTCTTTTCACAAACCACATATCACCAGTGTCATTGGATGTGTGTTCTTCCCACAAACCACACATGGATCCACCAGTGTCATTGCATGTGTGTTCTTCCCATGAACCACACATGGATCCACCAGTGTCATTGCATGTGTGTTCTTTTCACAGACCACATATAGATCCACCAGTGTCATTGCATGTGTGTTATTCTCACAAACCACATAAGGATCCACCGGTGTCATTGCATGTGTGTTCCTCTCATAGACCACACATGGATCCACCGGTGTCATCGCATGTTTGCTCTTTTCATGAACCACGGTTAGAGTCATCGCATGTCTTCTCTTCTCATGAACCACAGCTAGAGTCATTTCATGTGTGTTCTTCTCACAAACCATATCTTGAACCACACCCAGTGTCCTTGCATGTGTGTTATTCTCATTAACTACACATGGATCCACCAGTGTTGTTGCATGTCTACTCTTTTCATTAACCATAGTTAGAGTCATTGCAGGTCTGTTCTTTTCACAAACCACATATCACCAGTGCCATTGCATGTGTGTTCTTCCAACATACCACACATGGATCCACCAGTGTCATTGCATGTGTGTTCTTCCCATGAACCACACATGGATCGACCAGTGTCATTGCATGTGTGTCCTTCTCACAAACCACATATGGATCCACTAGAGTTCATTGGATGTGTGTTCTTCTCATAAACTACATGGACCCACTAGAGTTCATTGCATGTGTGTTCTTCTCATTAACGACACATGGATCCACCACTGTCATTGCATGTCTGCTCTTTTCATTAACCACATTTAGAGTCATCGCATGTCTACTCTTTTCATGAACCACAGTTAGAGTCATTGCATGTGTGTTCTTTTCACAAACCACATATCACCAGTGTCATTGCATGTGTGTTCTTCCCACAGACCACACATGGATCCACCAGTGTCATTGCATGTGTGTTCTTCCCATGAACCGCACATGGATCCACTAGTGTCATTGCATGTGTGTTCTTCCCATGAACCACACATGGATCCACCAGTGTCATTGCATGTGTGTTCTTTTCACAGACCACATATGGATCCACTAGTGTTGTTGCATGTGCGTTATTCTCACAAACCACGTAAGGATCCACCAGTGTCATTGCATGTGTGTTCCTCTCATAGACCACACATGGATCCACTGGTGGCATCACATGTCTGCTCTTTTCATGAACCATAGTTAGAGTCATCACATGTCTACACTTTTCATGAACCACAACCAGAGTCATTGCATGTGTGTTCTTCTCACAAACCATACTATGAACCACACCCAGTGTCATTGCATGTGTGTTCTTCTCATTAACCACACATGGATCCACCAGTGTCCTTGCATGTGTGTTCTTCTCACAAACCACATATGGATCCACCAGTGTAATTGGATGCATGTTCTTTTCATAAACCACATATGGATCGTAACCTTAGCGTTAGACCGAGTCTTCTAGAAGGCACGCCCTAACACAGTTGTTCTGCTTAACGATTGTTACATACCGTTCGATCGGGGCGCTTGGATGATTGGGATAGTTTTCGTGAGATCGATCCGCGAGTAGTCTGTTCTGTGGCATGATTGGCCACGCTTGCTCTGGACAAACTGGCAACACCGGGGGCCCCCCTGTTGCGAGTGTCACGACTCACGAGTTGAGCGGGCCATATCCCAGTGTCACGTCCCCATTACTTCTCTTCCTTCCCGTACTTCTCTTCCTTCCCCTTGAAGCCACATTCCCCACTTCACTCCCATCCTGCCGTAGCCGCAAGCCGACGGCGCCTCCATCCCAATCCCCTGTCCGGCAGCCACCCCCCTCCCCTCTCGCCATGGGTTCAAGGGGAGACGACGAGGAAACGCTTCATGACGACAGGGATGGTGATTTTGATGTGAGTCGTCTCATCTCTATCTCTATCATCCATGGCTAGTTATCTTTTTTTGAGCGAGATCTACTCCGTTTACTCATGTGCGTATGATGTGTTAGGCCAACCAGACGATGTATGATGCTGACTATCACGGTTTAGCGGATGAAGACAGTCCTCTGCTATATAAACATGGATATGTGTCCGCTAAATTTGTAGCATTCGAAGGACGAAACGCAGGTAGGAGGTTTCTACGGTGTCAAGGACATCGTGCAATGATGCGAGGCGGAAGTTGCGGTGTTGTCAAATGGGTAGATACAGAGTTGCCCAAATCGATGCAGAAAACACTGGACAAACTATGGGAAATGACTGTTGAGTTGAAAGAATCCGCATTCAGCTCACTTCTTGACAGTGTTGAGATGAAGCTATGGGAAACAGTTGACACGACCAAGCATAAGCGAGATCTCATGGGGGTGGAAGACAAGGTTAGCAAAGTCGAGAAGAGAGGACGCGACGTTGGCCCTGAAGGCTAAAGCAGAGCAAGAACTGACTCAAGCAAGGAAGGATCTTCACTAGGCCAAAGTCCTGCAGTTCATAACTACGAGTATTGACAAGTTCATGAGGAAAGATGCAGAGAAACAATTGAAGCTATGCAAGGAAGATGCTAAAAGGAAGGAGCAGACGATTCGATCCTTGCTCTCGCAGGAAGATGCACATAGGGCTAAGATTAGGAAGATCAAGGAGATGTGTGATAACTAGTTCTATTTAGCTTAAGCTCCGTGCCTTTTTTAAGTTGTAATAGTTGTACTTGTTGACCTAGCGGTCTGAACTATTGGCCCCGGAGTCCTGGGAGTAAAAAAATTGGTTGCCCGCTAATCTGTCTTAACCCTGCATTACATCCTTTTGTCTGACCAATGCCCCTTGGATATTCCGCCCGTCGCTTCGTCGTCCTCGTGTACAAATAGGAGGCGCCACAGCGTGTCGCTTCGTCACCCATCCCCTCCCCCTCTCCAATCTCCACCACGTCGTTGCTTCGTTGTCCACCCCCTCGCTCACTCTCCAATCTCCACCGCACCGCCATGGAGATGCCCTCGCTGAACTTTTATGAGGCGGTGATGTTTGAGCACTTCAATATCCTCGCGCCGCCGGCCGCGACGGTGCCCCATGGATGGTGCAACAGCTATGCGGGGGTGCCAGTGGCTCCGCTCCTCGTCCCAGGTAGAGCAGCGATGGAGAGCGAAATCGTGGCGCGCCGTCGCTAGATGCCCGCGTGGAAGAGGGCTCTGCCCCGGTATGCGGCGGCCAACCCGTACTGGCTGGCGCTGTTCAAGAAGGAGCGGAAGGCCAAGATTGGCAACCACATCGTTTACAGGCGCGTGGTGCACCGGGATCTCCGCAACCGAGAAGGGTGGGAGAGGTTCTGGTCCGTCCCTGGAAGGACGAAGTTCACCGTCATCACCGTCGCTTGCCGCGAAGAGGTGCTCCGTCTCGCGTACAATGCGGAAACCGTGGAGGTTCCATCTGACAAAGACGAGGAAGCCGGCGGCTCGGAGGACAGCGGCAGCGGAAGTGAAATTGTTGACTAGTGGTTGAATTAATGTAGGATGTGAAATCGCACCTTTGTTTAGAATAATTTGTGGTTGAATTAATGAAATGCCTCGATTTAGATCTCTGTCTCGATTAATTTGTGGAAGAATTTGTGATTTAGATCAATTTCTGCCTCGATTTAGATCTCTGTCCCGGATTGGGAACGTGACCGTGGACCAAAGACCCCTTTTCTACTAGTGTATTCTGACATTGGTGGTTTGTTTAAACATAATCTACGTGGATTTGGCCGCATGCAAATGGCACAACCACAATTTATAAAGTGGAAGCACGTACACCCGGTTACTGGAGATCCGGGAGCTTCGCAAGATGCAGGGGATGCAGGAGCAGAGAGGCGGTGAGATAGACGGGCTCAAGATTAGTCTAGAAAGTGGTACCAATTTCCTCCTCATCTGGGCATTATCGGTGAGAATATTGTTGTTTATGTTGCCACGTCGTTGTGCAGCATCTGAAATAAGTTGCTGCTTCGTGGAGTGTGGCAGCTTAAATAATTTATTTCTGTGCCACTTACATTCCGTCGTATTTGGAGACCTCCTGCCCCTCAGCAATTGTGGAACCGGTGGATCCTTGTTTTCAGATAGAAGTGGCACAATCACAATTTCGGATTCAACTACTGACTCGGACGTTTCCAAAACCCTAAGTCGCGGTACATTTTACTTAGATAACGTGGGTAGATTGTTTCGCCCAGCAACGTGCCACACATAAATCTCTAGAATTTAACAGAATTACATATATAGGTTCAAGTTCAACACATTACTATGCATCTTCATTGCCAGCAGCCTTCTTCCGCAGCCTGGGTGCCAAGCCTTCACGTCCACTGGCTTCTTCATTTCCTGCCTTCTTCCTCTTCCTTGCTGCCAATTTTCTTAGCTTCACATACTCTGCATCGCCAGGACAATGGGCACCAGAATCGTGTTCAGCATCATCTTTCCACTCGTTTTTAATTTCTTCAGGCAGCAAAATGACTGACCCGGCAGTCATGTTTCTAACCTTGTGGCGCTTCCAGTCAAAGAAACAAGACTGTTGCATAACTTCCCAATATCTATAGAGTAAATAAAACAAAAATTACAATTCAGCACAAACATGCGAACCCCAAGCGACGTTTGCTTACCAAGAGCTAATTGGCTTCGAGCAACCACGTTGTCCAAGAATAGAAGGGCGACTCCCAGTTGCAGCAGCTTCCACATCCAGTACATGACATTTCAGGTCAAACATGGCAGACGAAGCATACCTTTTCATCAACACAATTAGCTGACTGTCACACGTTATAGGAACCATGATGACACATTCATCCATGAAGCTAAACTTTGCAGTATGCTTCGGCCATAATTCAACATGATTACGCAGAGCAAAGAACCATACGGATATAGTGCAGACCGCACAGCGCTTCTTGCATCATGAAACAATGGTGTCCATACCTCTTGCCCTTAGAGTCGCATCAGAGAGGACTACCGTGAATTGGTAAGAGGGGTCCGATAGATCCCACTTGGATCGAAATTGGAAAAATATGTTTGTCAGCGTTGGGCTAACAAACAATTTGAGGTTCAGTAGCCAACTAGCAGTTATAATTAGTGCGAATATCAAAGAGAAGGGTAGCTCACCCGCTTGTAGCCAGAACTTCTTCTTCCTTGATAGTAGGATCTGCCATCCTCCGAACTGCTTGGCTCGTCGGTGGCGAGGCGGTTCAGAGCCGCAACCTGCTACGGTGATGCGCCATTGAGCTCGGTATCGTATCGAGCGAAGAAGACTTGGCCCAAGTCAAATGTCCGAAGGGATCTAACTTCCTGGAGGGTGGATTCCGACGCTGCCGGTGCTAGGGGAAAGCTGGGAGTGGATTTGTGAATTTGGTCAACGCACCATGCTCCTTTAGTATCTCGTTTCGCTTACATGGTTGTCGCGTTGGCGCTCGCGTCACGGAAATATTACTGACATGAGGGTCCCGGCCGTCTACTTCACGGGGCAGTTTCACGGCATGTTTGGATTTCGTAGGGGTGAGACGAGTTTGCATCGAAATGGCCCCTCTCGGTAGTTGGCGGCCCAACTTTTCGAAACACGGTAATTTCAGGCAACTTATGTACCACCATGTGCTGGCCTGCCAACTTTGGTACCGCAGACAAACAAGCCCGTCATTGGATGTGTGTTCTTTCCATGAACCACACTCAGTGTCATTGGATGTATGTTCTTCTCACAAACCACACATGGATCCACTAGTGTCATTGCATGTGTGCTCTTCTCATGAACCACACATGGATCCACCAAGTGTGATTACATGTATGTTCCTCTCACAAACCACACATGGATCCACCAGTGTCATTGCATGTCTGTTCTTTTAATGAACCACACCTAGTGTCATTGCATGTATGTTCCTCTCATAAACCACACATGGATCCACCAGTGTCATTGCATGTGTGTTCTTCTCATGAACCACAGCTAGAGTCATTGCATGTCTGTTATTCTCACAAACCACATAAAGATACACCAGTGTCATTGCATGTGTGTTCTTCTCATGAACCACACCCAGTGTCATTGCATGTGTGTTCCTTTCACAAACTACACATGGATCCACCAATGTCATTGGATGTGTGTTCCTCTCATGAACCACATCTAGTGTAATTGCATGTGTCTTCTTCTCATGAACCACACATTGATCCACCCAGTGTGATTGCAAGTCTGTTCTTTTCACAAACCACATACAGATCCACCTAGTGTGATTGCATGTCTGTTCTTTTCACAAACCACATAAGGATCCACCAGTGTTATTGGATGTGTGTTCTTCTCATGAACAAAATCTAGAGTCATTGCATGTCTGTTATTCCCACAAACCACACATGGAACCACATCTACTGTCATTGCATGTGTGTTCTTCTCATGAACCATGGCTAGAGTCATTGCATGTGTGTTTTTTCACAAACTACACATGGATCCACGAGTGTCATTGGACGTGTGTTCCTCTCATGAACCACATCTAGTGTCATTGGATGTGTGTTCTTCTCACAAACCACATAAGGATCCACCAGTGTAATTGTATGTGTGTTCTTTTCATGAACCACACCCAGTGTCATTGCATGTGTGTTCCTATAACAGACCACACATCGATCCACCGGTGTCATTGCATGTGTGCTCTTCTCATGAACCACGGCTAGAGTCATCGCATGTGTGTTCTTTTCATGAACCACACCCAGTGTCATTGGATGTGTGTTCCTCTCACAGACCACACATGGATCCACCACTGTCATTGCATGTTTATTCCTCTCACAAACCACACATGGATCCACCAGTGCCATTGCATGTGTGTTCTTTTAATGAACCACACCCAGTGTCATTGCATGTTTGTTCCTCTCATAAACCACACATGGATCCACCAGTGTCATTGCATGTGTGTTCTTCTCATGAACCACAGCTAGATTCATTGCATGTATGTTATTCTCACGAACCACATAAGGATACACCAGTATCATTGCATGTGTGTTCTTCTCATGAACCACACCTAGTGTCATTTCATGTGTGTTCCTTTCACAAACTACACATAGATCCACCAGTGTCATTGGATGTGTGTTCCTCTCATGAACCACATCTAGAGTCATTGCATGAGTGTTCTTCTCACAAACCACATAAGGATACACTAGTGTCATTGCATGTGTGTCCTTCTCATGAACCACAGCTAGAGTCATTGCATGTCTGTTCTTCTCACGAACCACATAAGGATCCAACGGTGTCATTGGATGTCTGTTCTTCTCATGAACCACACATGGATCCACGAGTGTCATTGCATGTCTGCTCTTTTCATTAACCACAGTTAGATTGTTGCATGTCTATTCTTTTCACAAACCACATATCACCAGTGTCATTGCATGTGTGTTCTTCTCATGAATCTCACATGGATCCATCCAGTGTGATTGCATGTCTGTTCTTTTCACAAACCACATATGGATCCACCAGTGTCATTGCATGTCTGCTCTTTTCACAAAGCACATATCACCAGTGTCATTGCATGTGTGTTCCACTCACAAACCACATAAGGATCCACCGGTGTCATTGGATATGTGTTCTTCTCATGAACCACACCCAGTGTCATTGCATGTGTGTTCCTCTCATAGACCACACATGGATCCACCAGTGTCATTGCATGTGTGTTCTTCTCATGAACCACGGCTAGAGTCATTGGATGTGTGTTCTTTTCATGAACCACACCTAGTGTCATTGCATATGTGTTCCTCTCACAGACCACACATGGATCCAGTAGTGTCATTCGATGTGTGTTCTTCTCATGAACCACGGCTAGAGTCATTGCATGTGTGTTCTTTTCATGAACCACACCCAGTGTCATTGGATGTGTGTTCCTCTCATAGACCACACATGGATCCACCAGTGTCATTGCATGTCTGCTCTTTCCAAGAACCACATCTAGAGTCATTGCACAACAATTGATCCACAGACCACATATGGATCCACCAGTGCCATTGCATGTGTGTTCTTCTCATGAACCATAGCTAGAGTCATTGCATGTGTGTTCTTTTTATGAACCACAGCTAGAGTCCTTGCATGTGTGTTATTCTCACAAACCACATAAGGATACACTGGTGTCATTGCATGTGTGTTCTTCTCATGAACCACATCTAGAGTCATTGCATGTCTGTTCTTCTCACAAACCACATAAGGATCCAGCAGTGTCATTGGATGTGTGTTCTTTTCATGAACCACACCCAATGTCATTGGATGTGTGTTCTTCTCACAAACCACACATGGATCCACCAATGTCATTGCATGTGTGCTTTTCTCATGAACCACACATGGATCCACCCAGTGTCATTGCATGTGTGTTCCTCTCACAAACCACACATGGATCCACCAGTGTCATTGCATGTGTGTTCTTCTCATTAACCACGGCTAGAGTCATTGGATGTGTGTTCTTTTCATGAACCACACCCAGTGTCATTGCATGTGTGTTCCTCTCATAGACCACACATGGATCCAC
Source organism: Avena insularis (assembly GCA_023614405.1). Classification (NCBI taxonomy): domain Eukaryota; kingdom Viridiplantae; phylum Streptophyta; class Magnoliopsida; order Poales; family Poaceae; genus Avena; species Avena insularis. The sequence goes on from CM042692.1 coordinate 23,599,049, forward strand.
CAGTGTCATTGAATGTGTGTTCTTCTCATGAACCACGGCTAGAGTCATTGCATGTGTGTTCTTTTCATGAACCACAGCTAGAGTCCTTGCATATATGTTCTTCTCACAAAGCACATAAGGATACACCGGTTTCATTGCATGTCTGCTCTTTTCATGAACCACATCTAGAGTCATTGCATGTCTGTTCTTTCCACATACCACATATGGATCCACCAGTGTCATTGCATGTGTGTTCTTTTCATGAACCACATAAGGATCCACCAGTGTCACTGGATGTGTGTTCTTTTCATGAACCACACCTAGTGTCATTGCATGCCCGTTCCTCTCACAAACCACACATGGATCCACCAGTGCTATTGCATGTGTGTTCTTCTCATGAACCACAGCTAGAGTCATTGCGTGTGTGTTCTTCTCATGAACCACATCTAGAGTCATTGCGTGTATGTTATTCTCACAAACCACATAAGGATCCACCAGTGTCATTGGATGTGTGTTCTTTTCACAAACCACATAAGGATCCACCAGTGTTATTGGATGTGTGTTCTTTTCATGAACCACATCTAGAGTCATTGCATATCTGTTATTCCCACAGACCACACATGGAACTACATCTAGTGTCATTGCATGTGTGTTCTTCTCATGAACCATGGCTAGAGTCATTGCATGTGTGTTATTTTCATGAACCACGCCCAGTATCATTGGATGTGTGTTCCTCTCATAGACCACACATGGATCCACCTTTGTCATTGCATGTTTGCTCTTTTCATGAACCACATCTAGAGTGATCGCATGTGTGTTCTTTTCACAGACCACATAAGGATCCACCAGTGTCATTGCATGTGTGTTCTTCTTAGAAACCACATAAGGATCCACCAGTGTCATTGGATGTGTGTTATTTTCATGAACCACACCCAGTGTCATTGCATGTGTGTTCCTCTCACAGACCACACATGGATCCACCAGTGTCATTGCATGTGTGTTCTTCTCATGAACCACGGCTAGAGTCATTGCATGTGTGTTCTTTTTATGAACCACGTCCAGTGTCATTGGATGTGTGCTCTTATCATGAACCACACATGGATCCACCAAGTGTGATTGCATGTCTGTTCCTCTCACAAACCACACATGGATCCACCAGTGTCATTGCATGTCTGTTCTTTTAATGAACCACACCCAGTGTCATTGCATGTCTGTTCCTCTCATATCCACCAGTGTCATTAAATGTGTGTTCTTCTCATGAACCACAGCTAGAGTCATTGCATGTCTGTTATTCTCACAAACCACATAAGGATACACCAGTGTCATTGCATGTGTGTTCTTCTCATGAACCACACCCAGTGTCATTGCATGTGTGTTCCTTTCACAAACTACACATGGATCCACCAGTGTCATTGGATGTGTGTTCCTCTCATGAACCACATCTAGTGGCATTGCATGTGTGTTCTTCTCATGAGCAACATCTAGAGTCATTACCTGTCTGTTCTTCTCACAAACCACATAAGGATCCAGCAATGTCGTTGGATGTGTGTTCTTTTCATGAACCACACCCAGTTTCATTGGATGTGTGTTCTTCTCACAAACCACACATGGATCCAACAGTGTCATTGGATGTGTGTTCCTCTCATGAACCACACATGGATCCACCAAGTGTGATTGCATGTCTGTTCTTCTCACAAACCACACATGGATCCACCAGTGTCATTACATGTCTGTTCTTTTCATGAACCACACCCAGTGTCATTGCATATCTATTCGTCTCATAAACCACACGTGGATCAACAAGTGTCATTGCATGTGTGATCTTTTCATGAACCACACCCAATGTCATTGCATGTGTGTTCCTCTCACAGACCACACATGGATCCACCAGTGTCATTGCATGTGTGTTCTTCTCATGAACCACACCCAGGGTCATTGCATGTGTGTTCCTTTCACAAACTACACATGGATCCACCAGTGTCATTGGATGTGTGTTCCTTCCATGAACCACATCTAGATTCATTGCATGTGTGTTCTTCTCACAAACCACATAAGGATACACCAGTGTCATTGGATGTGTGTTCTTCTCATGAACTACAGCTAGTGTCATTGCATGTCCGTCCTTCTCACAAACCACATAAGTATCCACCGGTGTCATTGCATGTGTGTTCTTCTCATGAACCACACATGGATCCACCAGTGTCATTGCATGTCTGCTCTTTTCATTAACCACAATTAGAGTCATTGCATGTCTGTTCTTTTCACAAAACACATATCACCAGTGCCATTGCTTGTGTGTTCCTCTCATAAATCACATATGGATCCACCCAGTGTGATTGCACGTGTGTTCTTCTCACAAACCACATATGGATCTACCAGTGTCATTGCATGTGTGCTCTTTTTTCACAAACCACATATGGATCCTAATTAACCTTCGGAGAGCCCTAACCTTAGCCCCCCAATGGGTGGCCGTTAGACCGAGTCTTCTAGAAGGCACGCCCTAACACAGTTGTTCTTCTTGACGATTGTTACATACCGTTCGATCGGGTCGCTTGGACGATTGGGATGGTCGTCGTGAGAGCGATCCGTGAGTAGGCTGTTCTGCGCCATGATTGGCCATGCTTGCTCTGGACAAACTAGCAACATGGGGCGCTCCCCAGTTGCGAGTGTCATGACTCACGAGTTCAGTGGACCATATCCCAGTGTCATGTCCCCATTACTTCTCTTCCTCCCTGTAATTCTCTTCCTTCCCCTCGAAGCCACTTTCCCCACTTCACTCCCATCCTGCCGTAGCCACAAGCCGACGACGCCTCCATCCCAATCCCCTCTCTGACAGCCACCCCCCTTCCCTCTTGCCATGGGTTCGAGGGAGACGGCGAGGAAACGCGTTGTGACGACAGGGACGGTGATTTCGATGTGAGTCGTCTCATCTCTATCTCTATCATCTATGGCCAGTTATCTATTTTTTGAGCTAGATCTAATCTCTATCATCTATGATGATGTATGACTCCGACTATCACGGTTTAGCGGATGAAGACAGTCCTCTGCTATGTAAACATGGATATGTGCCCACTAAATTTGTAGCATTCGAAGGACGAAACGTAGGCAGGAGGTTTCTACGGTGTCAAGGACATCGTGCAATGATGAAAGGTGGAAGTTGCGGTGTTGTCAAATGGGTAGATCCAGAGTGGCCCAAATCGATGCAGAAAACGCTGGACAAACTATGGGAAATGACTGTTGAGTTGAAAGAATCCGTATTCAGCTCACTTCTTGACAGTGTTGAGATGAAGCTATGGGAACCAGTTGACATGACCAAGCATAAGGGAAATATAAGGTGGGTGCAAGACAAGGTTAGCAAAGTCGAGAAGGAGAGGGACACGGCTTTGGCCCTGAAGGCTAAAGCAGAGCAAGAATTGAATCAAGCAAGGAATGATCTTCACCAGGCCAAAGTTCTGCAGTTCACAACTACGAGTATTGACAAGTGCATGAGGAAAAATGCAGAGAAACAATTGAAGCTATGCAAGGAAGATGCTAAAAGGAAGGAGCAGATGATTCGATCCTTGCTCTCGTAGGAAGATGCGCATGGGGCTAAGATTAGGAAGATCAAGGAGATGTGTGATAACTAGTTCTATTTATCTTAAGCTCCTTGCCTTTTTAAGTTGTAATAGTTGTACTTGTTGACCTAGCGGTCTGAACTATTGGCCCCGGAGTCCTGGGAGGAAAAAAATTGGTCGCCCATTAATCTTTCTTAACCCTGCATTACTTCCTTTTGTCTGACCAATGCCCCTTGGATATTCCACCCGTCGCTTCGTTGTCCTCGTGTACAAATAGGAGGCGCCATAGCGCGTCGCTTCGTCGTCCATCCCCTCGTCCTCTCCAATCTCCACCGTGTCGTCGCTTCGTCGTCCATCCCCTCGCTCCCTTTCCAATCTCTACCGCGCCGCCATGGAGATGCCCACGCTGAACTTCTACGAGGCGGTGATGTTCGCGCACTTCGAAATCCTCGCGCCACCGGCCGTGACGGTGCCCCACGGATGGCGCATCAGCTATGCGGGGGTGCTGGTGGCTCCGCTCCCTAGCCGAGCCGAGATGGATAGCGAAATCGCGGCGCGCCATCGCCAGATGCCCGCGTGGAAGAGGGCGCTGCCCCGGTCCGCGATGGCCAGCCCGTACTGGCCGGCGCTATTCAAGAAGGAGCGGAAGGCCAAGATTGGCAACCCCATCGTTTACGGGCACATGGTGCATCGGGATCTCCGCAACCAAGAAGGGTAGGAGAGGTTCTGGTCCATCCCTGGACAGACCAAGTACACCGTCATCGCCGCTGCTCGCCGCGAAGAGGTGCTCCGTCTCGCGAATAATGCGGAAATCGTGGAGGTTCCGTCCGACGATGACGAGGAAGCCGGCGGCTCAGAGGACAGTGGCAGTGGAAGTGAAATTGTTGACTAGTGGTTGAATTAATGTAGGATGTGAAATCACACCTTTGTTTAGAAGAATTTGTGGTTGAATTAATGAAATGCCTCGATTTAGATCTCTGTCTCGATTAATTTTTGGAAGAATTTGTGATTTAGATCAATTTCTGCCTCGATTTAGATCTCTATCCTGGATTGAGAACGTGACCGTGGACCAAAGACCCCTTTTCTACTAGTGTATTCTTACATTGGTGGTTTGTTTAAACGTAATCTACGTGGATTGTGCCGCATGCAAATGGCACAACCACAATTTATAAAGTGGAAGCACGTACACCTTGCCATCGGAGATCCGGGAGCTTCGCCAGATGCAGGGGATGCAGGAGCAGAGAGGCGGTGAGATAGATGGGCTCAAGATTAGGCCAGAAAGTGGTACCAATTGCCTCCTCATCTGGGCATTATCGGTGAGAACATTGTTGTTTATGTTGCCACGTCGTTGTGCAGCATCTGAAATAAGTTGCTGCTTCGTGGAGTGTGGCAGCTTAAATAATTTATTTCTGTGCCACTTACATTCCGTCGTATTTGGAGACCTCCTGCCCCTCAGCAATCATGGAACCGGTGGATCCTTGTTTTCAGATAGCAGTGGCACAATCACAATTTCGGATTCAACTACTGACTTGGGCGTTTCCAAACCCTAAGTCGTGGTACATTTTACTCAGAGAACGTGGGTAGATTGTTTCGCCCAGCAAAGTGCCATGCACAGAGCTCCAGAATTTAATAGAATTACATATATAGGTTCAAGTTCAACACATTACTATGCATCTTCATTGCCAGTAGCCTTCTTCCGCAGCCTGGGTGCCAAGCCTTCACGTCCACTGGCTTCTTCATTTCATGACTTCTTCCTCTTCCTTGGTGCCAATTTTCTTAGCTTCACGTACTTTGCATCGCCAGGACAATGGGCACCAGAATCGTGTCCAGCATCATCTTTCCACTCGTTTTTAATTTCTTCGGGCAGCAAAATGACTGACCCGACAGTCATGTTTCTAACCTTGTGGCGCTTCCTGTCAAAGAAACAAGATTGTTGCATAACTACCCAATATCTACAGAGTAAATAAAACAAAAATTACAATTCAGCACAAACATGCGAACCCCAAGTGACCTTTGCTTACCAGGAGCTAATTGGGTTCGAGCAACCACCCTATCCAAGAATAGAAGGGCGACTCCCAGTTGCAGCAGCTTCCACATCCTGTACTTCACAATTCAGCTCAAACATGCAAGCTGAAGCATACCTTTTCATCAACCCAATTAGCTGATTGTCACACGTTAGAGGAACCATGATGCCACGTTCATCCATGAAGCTGAACTTTGCAGTCTCCTTTGGCCATAATTCATCATGATTACGCAGAGCAGCAACCATACCAGATATAGTGCAGATCTGCGCAGGACTTCTTCCATCATGATACAATGGTGTCCATACCACTTGCCCTTAGAGTCGTACCTGAAGAGGACTACCGTATCCAGGTAAGGGTGGTCCGCGGAGATCCCACTTGACAGAAAACTGTGGAGAAAATATGTCTGTCAGCGTTGGGCTAACAAACAATTTGACGTTCAGTAGCCAGCGAGGAGTTATAATTAGTGCAAATAGTAAAGAGAAGGGTAGCTCACCCGCTTGTAGCCAGAACATCTTCTTCCTTGGTAGTAGGATCTGCCATCCTCCGAGCTGCTCGGCTCGTCGGCGGCGGAGGCGGGCTAGAGCCTCACAACATCGGCTGCAACATGCGCCATTGGAGCTCAGGATCAACGACTGGGCGCAGCAACTGGGCACCAAAAGTCAAATGTCCGAAGGGATCGTCCTGCTTGGAGGGTGGATTCCGACGCCTCCGGTGCTAGGGGAAAGGTGGGAATGGATTTGTGAAATTGGTCAACGCATCCAATCCACTTAGCTACTCGATATTCCTAAGAGGTTGCCGCGTTGGCGCTCGCGTCACGGACAGATGATCGACATGAGGGTTCCGACCGTCTATTTCACGGGGCAGTTTAACAGAATGTTTGAATTTGGCAAGGGTGAGATGAGTTTGCCTCGAAATGGCCCCTCTTAGTAGTTGGCGGCCCAACATTTCGAAATGCGGCAATTTCAGGCAACTTAGGTACCGCCATGCGCTGGCCTGCGAACTTTGGTACCGCAGACGAACAGCCCCGTTTAAGACACCATGACGAGGGTTTAACTCATCAATGCCCATTGTTATGGACTTGGGTTTTGGAGAAGGAGGGAGCGCTGGAGACATCTATCGGCTAGCAAACAAGAACACAGGGGACTCGAAGATTTACCCAGGTTTAGGCCTTGTAGAGGTCCCTACTCCTACTTGTCTGCTCGTGGAATTATCAAGGGAATCGAAGATTACAATGGTGCGCAGATGCAATCTGGCGAGGGCTGTGGAAACTAGGGTTGCGTGTGTCCTCCTCGCCGCCCCCTCCTAGCCTTTATATAGATAGGCTAGGTCTCGGGTAGCAGGTCGAGTCGGTTACAAGTTAGGGTTTCCCCTTTGAACCTTCTATCTTTAGCTTCTTCTTGTTCTTCAAGCAATCGAGAGTCCGTAGGTTACCCGAATTCTTGATTTGGGCCTTGGCGACACCGTGGGCTTATATGTATTCAGGCCATATATACCAAGCTCGTGTACCTGTAGGGTATACCCATGTAAGTAGCCCCCGAGTGTCTAGTGGAATCGCAGATTCGACTAGAGACTCTATGAAGCCTTTTGAGTGCATGACTGAGTACATTTTTCGACTGTTCTGTTTATGTCATAGGGATTGTTGGTGTGCGTGCCTGATTTTAACCGATGTACCGGTATCAGTTAACTACCTTAGGGTAAAACAACACCACCTACTCGAACTCGAGTCCCTGGACTCGAATCCGGAAAAGTGCTGGTGTAATTCGACTCAAGCCGTGGAGGTCTTACATGAGTCGAATTCCAGTATATGGGTGTGAGCACTTGACGCGTCCGTCAAGGCATATTCATTGTACCTGCAGGCACGGATATATTTCTGGTAGTGCGCAGCTTAATGCGTTGCCAGGCCTTATTCAAGTCTTACCTTCACGCTGCAAGCGCGGCATCCGAATTTTATCATCGCGGAGATGATTCGGGTAACCCAGGAGATGCGATCTCTTTGTAGGGAAATTATGAGGCAGTGTCACCATAAACTTCGAGTGTGACGTTATCAACACACAGTACTTTTGTACAAATAATCATTAGGTGCGCGACCAGCGCTCCCTATGGGAGTAGCCCCGAGTGCCTGGTTGAGTCGAAGACTCAGGCAGGGACTAAAGAACTTTTGCGACTACTGTCGTCTTTATTTGCTTGTTTCAGTCGAATTTGCTTCCGGCGCTCCCTATGGGAGTAATCCATGTCCATAGTCGAACCGTGCTTCGAGTGATTGGGTTTTGCTTTGATTGTTCATGTTCCTGTAAAAGAAGAAGAAGAAATCATAGGGTGCGCGACCAGCGCTCCCTATGGGAGTAGCCCCCAAATTCTTGGTGGAGTCGAAGACTCGAGCAAGGACTAAAGTAATTGAAGTCTTCTGATGCGTAGTTGTTGATAACGTCAATGCTGACGATTTCGTGACCTCAGTTGCCCGCGTGAGCGAGTTTGACGGGACTTGACAAGTGGTGGGTCCCACTGACTTTGATTTGACTGGGCGTGCGTAATCTTTATTGTAACCGTGCGTCCTCGATTTCCGCGCATAATGGGAGTAGTGGGGGGACGGTTCGCGTTTCTGTTCCTTCACGTGTCAAGAACGATGAACGCCACGCGTCCAGTAGGGTTTTTTTGAGCCGTTGGATTGCATCTTCTAGGGGTTAAGTAGTGACGCTGTGACGGTAATTTTCTCATCTACTTTCATTCATCCTTTGACTTCATCGCCATTGCTGCTGCTCCTCTGCTTTCTCTGCGCTCTTTTCCTTCCGCGGCGCTGGACCAGCTCTGCACGTTTCCCAGCTACTTTCTCCGGTCGCATCGCCGTCATGCAATGGGGAAGAAGAAAGGAGGTGTTGCGGCCGATTCCGCGGCTACCGCTGCTGCGGCGAAGAAGAAGGGCGGCTCTGCCGCTGCGGGCACCAGCACCGCCAGCGGGAAGAAGAAGGGCACGGGCACCCGCGTCACGAATGGTGCGTGGCGTCCCTCCATCATCAAGTCCTCTGATCTTCGTCTTCTTCGCCAAGACGGAGTGTTGTCTGCCGTAGTGCCGACGCACACGCCCCCGGTGGCGAGGTAATCCCCTCTGCTCCTACCGGTTTTCGAGTGATGTTCTTAGTGTTCATCATTCGCGGCCTTTCTCTGCCCCTGCATCCTTTCTTCAGGGGTATTCTTTGTTTTTATGGGCTTCAGCTCCATCAGCTGTCCCCAAATTCCATACTCCACGTAGCTTGCTACATCACTCTCTGCGAATGCTGGCTCGGAATCGAGCCGCATTTCGGCCTCTTCAATTGCCTCTTCAAATTGAAACGCCAATCGGCATCTGGCTCCATAGTCTACGATGTAGGCGGCTGCGGAATCCATGTCGATCCATCTGCCACATATTTCGACATCAAGCTGATGATGTCCGTCCAAGGGTGGAGGGACAAGTGGTTCTACGTCCGCAACAAGAAAGCTGACGGAGAACACTTTGGACTCACCCCCTTCAACCCCGTGACGCCGTGCCAGAGGAAGCGCTCCTGGAAGAATGTGGTCATGCCTGGCGAATCCGCAGAGATAGAAGTGTTGTACAAGCGCATCTGCGACCTGGAGAATCGCATAAGCAAAGAGGAGGGAGGCTACGCCCTCATTCGCACGTGGCTGCGCCGTTGCGTCCAGCCCCTACAGACCAGAGTTCACCCCATGTTTTAGTGGACTGGTGCTGATGATGTCACTCGCGTGTCTGTCGATGGCATGTCCGTGAGTGAGGTAGACAAAAGGGTTCGACTGGTCACCAAGTACACCATCAAGGATGTGCTCCCAAGTGAGCCTGTTGTTCCTCTGTTTGATGCTGCTAACCCTCCTCCTAAGGTATAGTTGTGCTACGTAGTAGCTTAGTTTCTCAATTGCTTCTTTGTTGTTTCTTATCTTTGTGCTAATTTTGTTGTCTGTATGCAGGATTGGGTGGTATCACCCTGTATGCCCCCTCTTCCTGAGGGGGTTATTCCTCGTGAAGCCTTGGAAGAGGACGAGTCGGAGTCGACCATCCTATCCGATGTGGAGGAGGAAGCCCCAGTAGTAGTCGGATACTCCTGGCGTTAAGCGTCACAGCAAGGACTCTGATGCGTCTTCTCCTTCGACTCCGGAGGGCGTAAGCATTGGTGCGGAGTCGCCCATCCCTGCTATTCCTGTGAGTGTCGTGGCACCATCTTCGTACAAGAAGATGTGACTGCCAAAGGAGTCCTCGTCAGAGTAGGGGGAACCAACTTTTGACTTTGATAAGTTTGATTGGTAAGTGTTCGATTTGTCCTATCTGATTCTTCACTGGCTTTGCCTTGTCCTTGATGCTGGTTTTGTCTTGTAGTCAAGAGGCGTCGTCATCTTCTGGCGACGTCCAATTTTTGAAAGAATCAGGAGTCGCAACCTCAAGCGCCAAGAAAGAAGTCGATCGTGCAACTTCCCCTCCATTAGCGGCCCACTCCGGGCACAACTCTTCCAGTTCTCCGCATGAAGGGGAGCATCGAATGGTTGCCCGGATGACTGCACACCAATCGACTTCGGAGTCATTGGAGGATCATGTAAGTGTAGGATTTCTTCTTTCGATGTTGCAGTCAATGCTATTTATGGCTTTTGCTAATCCTTTGTTGTTTTCCTTTTGCCGTAGCTCCTTGTGAAGGAGGCTGCTCACTTGGCGGAGAAGGTGCTTGCGATGGCCGCCAGCATGCGATGCTGGAGACGTGTCATCACGTGGTAGAAAGTAAGTGCCCATTACTTCTCCCTTTTCTCCATCATTTTTATGTAGTCGACTGATAGTCAATCCCCTTTTTTTGTAGCCGAGCATAATGCCCTTTTACGCGATGCCTCCACCATGGAGAAGACACTCGCCGTGGCTGTGAAGGGCCGCGATGAGCCAATCGCGGCGCGTGACAAGGCACAGAGGCGCGAAGAGGATCTACGTGCCTCCATCGCGGCCAGGGAGAAGTTGTTCGAAGAACAGCTTTTCTTGATTGCCAAGGCCCTCTCAGGTACTGTGTTTGGATATTATTAGCTTGCTCTTGTTCGATTTTTTGCCGTTGGCGCTGATGTTTGTGTCCATGTGTGGGTTTATGTACAGATGCTGGCGATTTGAGCTTTGATCCTCAGGCCCTCCGATGCGACGATGCCTTGGCGGGTGCGCTTTCAGCAGTCGAGGACCGCAGCGCCGCCGTTCAGCATATGCTCTCCAAGGCCAAGGGCATGCTTAGTCGCCTTCGTGAGGAGTTGATGCCCAAGGCTGAGCTAATCGAGAACATGAACGAGCTGGTGGAGTCTCTCGCTGGGGGTGTTCCTCCAAGCTTCAAGAACTCACTCCGTGCGGCTGGCGCGTCCATGTCACTTGCCATGGTGCAGGCCCACGGAGTCGAGGTTGATCCTGCAGCGGTTTCGAAGGCGATGCCCGTTAGCACGGACGGCCAGCAGGTAGTCTTTGCTCCCTTCGCGACTGCCCGTGGCAAATATGGGCCGCAGCTGATTAACACGGTTGCGAAGTACTCTGAGGAGCTGCAGCGAGCCAAGAAGGCGGCAAAGGCTGCGGCATCAGGGGCTGGCGAAAAGTCAGTGGCATCTGACACTGCCACGAACTCGATGAAGCCCCTGAAGCCGTCGAAGTCGAAGAAGCAGATCGCTCCTCGGTAGCTTTGTAATAGTTGGTTAGTTTATGCCTTTTTGTCTAGAACATGCCTTTTGGCGGGTGTATCTGCTGATACTTTTGCCAATCTTGAATGCACTCGAATCTTTTCTCTGTGTGTCGATTTCATCTTCTTATTCGCTTCTTTCTTGGCTTGTGGTAGGGTACATCAAGTGATCCTTTGAGGGAACCTCAGGACTCGCCGCCCCTTGATGATACTTTGGCCCCATCGCGCTCCAGGGTGGATGAGCTGTCGCTGCTTTCGCGACTACGTGAAGTAGTTGGAGCGTGAATTGCCCGTGCTCTGCGGTAGTGCGGATGTATGGAAGTCAAAGGCGGAGAAAGCCGCCACCCGAGAGCAGTATCTGCTGGGAGAGATGACGCAGCTTGGCAACCAATTTAAGTGTTAGTTTGCTTACTCTTATCTTTTCCTTGAAGTCACTTGCAGTGATGTGCTGTTCTTATGCTTCCGCTGTTGCTTTGAATAGTTGTCAGCGCGCGCCATCCGCAGGATGAGAAGGATAGGATTGCCATTCGCATGCATGATCTGACCCAAGAGCAACTTCAGGAGAGTGGATACTTCTGGGTGGATCATGATTGTGCGATTGTGCTGGCGACCCTGCAGGATCATGCGTCGCGAGTGCTGCACTTTCTGAAGAAGTCGCAGTTAAGCTTGAAGAACATTTATCAGACGATGTTTCCGCTGGATGTTGCTCCCTCAAGCCTCATGGCCCTTCTTTCCAAGTTCCAAGACTTGGCTGCGGTTCACGAGTGCGTAAGGCAATAGTTGGTGGCTGGTGCCAAGGCCGCTCTATCGCTGGTGCGACTGCATAGGCCTGACATAGATGTTGTGGCCATTGCGGCTGGGCCACCTGTGCCACCAGCAGGTTCTGCTTGGAATATGGTGCCGCACTACCAGGCAGTGGATCGCCCAGCAGAGGAGATCGTTGATTTCTTCGAGGACCAGACCAACGTTCTTTTGTTGCAGTAGTAGCTTAATTTGTGTCCTGCACATAAGTGTACCAATGTTGTATAATTGGCTGTCGTATGTATGCTGTGTATAATTGGCTGTCGATTATGTATAAAGAGCTTGTTAGCGTGTGAGTGCGTTGCACTATGCGATTCCTTTTCGTTAGCCTGGCCATGCACTTATCTCGGTCCCTTGTCAACATGTCAAGTGCGTTGCAACTGGGTTGATGTTGTGTCAAGGGTTTCGATTGATTTGCCAGCTACTCAGGATATCGCGTTTTTAGTTCGTAGAACAGATGTGTATAGGGTGGCGCAGCCCCCGAGTGGATAAGTTATGAAAAAATAAAGGAGAACACGGAGTTTTGGGGCACTTAGCTTTATTTACTCATGAGACAGTACGAAGTACAATGCGTGGCTAAGTAGCCTTGGCTGAGTGCCTTATTTGTGATATAAAAGTAAAAACGACTAGGGGTAGAACAGTCGCAGCTGCGCGACGTTCCAGGGGGTGGAGTATGCGACTCTTGTCTCTAGATCTTGAAGGCGATAGGCGCCACCTGGGATTACTTCTATAATCACGTATGGTCCCTCCCAGGGGGACTCGAGCTTGAGATGTCCTTGCTGCTTTAGCCACAGGACTAGGTCGCCTTCGACGAAGGATCTGGGGTGTAGCCTTCTACTATGGTAGTTTAGCGAGATTCTGCTGGTAGATCGTTGATCTATCTACGGCGATTTCCCTTGCCTCGTTAAGGAGGTCGATGGAGTCTTAGAGTACGAGGGATGACTCCTGTTCGTTGTAAGCGACCACGCGCGGCGCCTTGTACCATACCTCGGCGGGTAGCACCGCTTCGGCCCCGTGCACCATAAAGAACGGGGTGTAGCCCGTAGCACTGTTTGGAGTTGTGCGTAGCCTCCAGAGTACTGATTGCAGTTCATCTAGCCAGCAACCCGTGGCTTGTTCGAGTGGACGGAGGAGTCGCTTCTTGATGCCGCCGCAGACGAGCCCGTTCATGTTTTCAACCTGACCGTTGGTTTGTGGATGTGCTACCGAGGCGTAGCTGATGTTGATTCCCAGATTCTCACAAAATTCTTGGAACTCCTTGGATGTGAAGTTTGTTCCATTGTCTGTGATGATGATGTGTGGCACTTCGAAGCGGAAGACGATGGACTCGAAGAACTTGACCGCACTGTGCCTTGATTGGTTGGTCACTAGCATGGCTTCTATCCACTTGGTGAACTTGTCGACTGCCACCAGGAGGTTGACGTAACCTCCTCGTGAGGACTTGGGGAGCTTGCCGACCACGTCGAGTCCCCATTGCACGAAGGGCCAGGCCAATGGGATTGGCCGGAGTTCTGCGCCAGGTGCGTGCGGTTTGTCCGCGAATCGTTGACACGCATTGCATTTCTGGACGATGTCCTTGGCATCGCGCATTACCGTAGGCTAGTAGAACCCAGATCGCAGAGCTTTGGCTACGAGGGCGCGATTGCCAACGTGGTGTCCACAGGTTCCCTCATGGATGTCGAGGAGGACAGCTCTTCCATCATCCGTGGAGACGCATCGCTGGAGTACTCCTGTGATGCTGCACTTGTATAGTTCGCCGTTGATAACAGTGAATGCCTTGGATCATCGCACGACGTGCCATGCATCAGTCGGGTCGTCCGGTAGCCGTTTGCTGAGGAGGTACATGATGTACGGCTGAGTCCAGGATGTTTTGATCATCATAACGCTCATTGGTCCTTCGAGTCCTGTGTCCAGCTCCAGGTCGTCGAGTGCCATTGGCTCATTGGGTGGCGTAGCCCCCGAGTCCGTTGCTGCGCTTGTTTTCTTCTCTACTGCCTTTGGCTTGATGTAGCGTTCGCAGATGCGCTCGAGAAATACCCCAGGTGGTATGGGGGCACAGGTAGAGCCTATGTTGGCGATTGCGTCTGCCTCTTCATTGCTTTCGCGGCCTATGTGTTGCAGCTGACAGCCATCGAAATACCCTTCGAGTGTGTCGTAGAGGTCGTGGTAGGCGATCATGTTGTCATTTAGTGCGTCGCACTCATGCATTGTTTGGTTGACGACAAACTTGGAGTCGCCGTAAATAATGAGCCTCGTAGCGCCGCAGGATTTTGCCATCCTCATCCCATGCAGTAGGGCCTCGTATTCAGCTTCGTTGTTGGAGGCGGTGAACTGCATTCGCAGGATGTACTTCAGCTTGTCTCCTTGAGGTGATGTCAGTATGACACCTGCACCTGCTCTGTCCTTCCGCTTGGATCCATCGAAGTGCATTGTCCAGAGATAGGACATATTTGGCTTGTGAGGGAGCTGGTTCTCCATCCAGTGCACGAGGAAGTCAGGAAGAACTTGCGACTTGATTGTGTCGCGCTTTTCGTATGTAATGTCTCGTGGAGACAATTCTATTCCCCAAAGCGGGACTCGTCCCGTGGCATTATGGTTATTAAGGATATGCCCCAGCGGCGCGTCGTTGACCACCACGATTGGGTGTTCCTGGAAGTAATGGCGCAGTCGCCTGGCGGTCATGAAGACATCGTACGCCAGCTTCTGGTAGTGCGGGTACCGTTGTTTTGTTGGCGTGAGGAGCTCACTGAGGCAGTATACTGGGCGTTGCACCCCGTGGACCTTGTTTTCCTCGGCTCGCTTGACGACGAGCACTATGATGACCACCTGGTTGGTGGCGGAGATATATAGCAACAGTGGTTCCCTTTCCCGTGGGGTCACTAGTACTGGTGAGGTGGATAGCAGGCGCTTGAGGTCTTCGAATGCTTCCTGCGCTTCGTTGGTCCACTCGAACTTTTCAGTTTTGCGGAGGAGTTGGTAGAAAGGCAGCGCCTTTTCACCCATCCGACAAATGAATCGACTGAGGGCCGCAATTCGACCAGCCAGCTGCTGAACGCCCGTTATGTTTTTCGGCTTCTCCATGGCCAGTATGGCTTTTATTTTCTTCGGGTTTGCCTCGATTCCTCTTGCGGAGATGAGGTACCCGAGTAGTTGCCCAAATGGCACGCCAAAGGCGCATTTGTCCGGACTGAGCTTGATCCGGTAGTGGTTGAGGTTGGTGAAGGTTTCGTGCAAATCATCGATTAGGGAGGCTTCCTCCTTGGTCTTGATTACTATGTTGTCGACATAGACTTGAATGTTGCGACCAAGTTGTTCCTTGAGGCAAGCCTGCATGCACCGCTGGTAGCTGGCTCTCGCATTCTTTAGCCCGAATGGCATTGTGTTGTAGCAGAACACACCAAAGGGCGTTGTAAACGCTGTTTTCTCTTGATCTTCCTCCTTCATTCGAATATGATTATAGCCTGAGTAGGCGTCGAGGAAGCAGAGGCGCTCGCATCCCGCAGTGGAGTCGATGATCTGGTCGATGCGCGGCAACGGGAAGTGATCCTTTGGGCAGTGCTTATTCAGAGAGGTGAAGTCCACGCACATCCGCAGGATATCCGTGTCCTTTTTGGTACTAGCACCATGTTGGCGAGCCAAGTGCTTTCCTTGATCTCGCGTATGAATTTGGCGTCGAGGAGTCTGTTGATCTCCATTCCAACTGCCTTTGCCCGTGGCTCGGCCGGATTGTTTGCTTGACTGGCCTTGCGTCTGGGTTGATGTTGAGTGCGTGCTCGGCGAATTCCCTAGGAACTCCTAGCATGTCCGCAGGACACCAGGCAAAAATTTCCCAGTGCTCACGGAGGAATTCGACGAGCGCGAGTTCCTATGCGGGACTCAAGTTGTTGGCGATGAGGGCCGTTTTGGCGGGATCTGATGGGTGGACCTGCACTTTCTTTGTATGCACTGATGAGTCAAAAGATAGATCAGGCGAGCTTGGCCGGCTTAGGGGAGGCAGACTGTTGTCTGTCGACTCCTTTAGTCTCGCGAGTTCTTCCTGCATGTCGAAGGACTAGGAAATTCTGTTGAATTCCCTGTCGCAACTGTCGGACCTCTCGAAGCTTCCGCTGATTGTGATGACACCGTTGGGACCTGGCATTTTCATCTGCAGGTAGGCGTAGTGTGGCACTGCCATGAACCTTGCGAACGTGACACGTCCGAGGATGCAGTGGTACTATCTGGGCCAGTCGATGACCTCAAAGTTGATGCGCTCGCGCCGAAAGTTTTTCGGTGTGCCAAAGATAACGTCGAGGCTGATTTTGCCTAGGGGATATACGCCTTTTCCTGGGATGATGCCATGGAATGCTGTGTCGGAGGCCTCTAGGCAAGTCAGAGGGATCCTCATTGCTCGCAAGGTACTCACGAATATAAGGTTGATGTCGCTTCCGCCGTCCACGAAGACGCGTCTCATGTCAAAGCCTCCAATTTGTGCCTCGAGTACGAGGGGACAATGGCCTGGACGAGGTACTTGAGGCGGGTGATCGCGTTTGTCGAAGTTGATGCAGGACTCGCTTCCGCTGAGGTACTCAGTGGTAGATGGTGGCGAGTGTGTGGCCAAGTTGACTTGGCGAGAGATGGCCTTCTGCACCCGATTGGAGGGGCGTCCTTTTTGGATCATCATGGTACCCATGGCCCTGGTGCTGGTCTGGTGCAGCTGCGTTTGGGGGCATTCCAGGTGGCGGTGGCAGAGCGCCATGTGCCACGGTGCCTGGAGCGGCTCCGTAGCCTCTTTCGACTGCGTTGTGGTTCATCCGAGCTAATCCCTCATGTAGTTTGAGGAACTCGCGGTAGTCCTTGAGGAGGTGGCTGGACTTCTTCTTTCCATCATGCTTGTCGATGTAGAAGTGCACCGTACATGGCCCGGACAGTTTATCTTCAATGGATGTCGCGGGTGCTTCATCATGATCGAGGCGTTGCCACACTTGCGTGGTCTTCCCAGAGTCGCGGTATCCATTGTTGCGGTATCCGCTGTTGCGTGTCATCGCGTCTATCGGCGTAGCCGGCTGCGACCATGTTGACGTCGTCGCGGTCATCGTAGATGCGCATGTGGCGTTTGCCTCGGCGATCGCGTCTGCGCTCGAGTTCTTCCTCCTCGTCGGAGTGAACGCGATTCTTCACCGAATCTTCTCCATCGGCCCACCGATTCGCGATTTCCATCAGGTGGTCGATGGTCTTGGACTTTGAGCAGCCCAGCTCCTCCCTGAGCTCTATGCGGCGGACGCCGCTGTTGAATGCGTCAATTGCGCAATCCTCCGAGATGTTCTCTGCGGAGTTCTGGATGATGGACCACCTTTGGATGTAAGAGCGTAGCGATTCGCCCGATCTTTGCTGGCAGCATCTCAGCTCTTCGATTGATGCAGGCCGCTTGTAGGTGCCCTTGAAGTTGCGCACAAAGCTGTAGACCAGCTCATCCCAACTACGGATGGATCCGCGTGGGAGGTTGTTGAGCCATGCTCGGGCGGCGCCTTGCAGCTGTAGCTGTAGGCACTACATGGCCGTGCTTCGACTATCGCCATGGAGCCTGACAGAGGAGATGTGGTCCTCCAGCCAGATCTTCGGGTCCTGTAGGCCGTCAAGCTTTGGGTTCTCCGACGGGAGTTTGAACCCCTTGGGCATTCGCTTTTGCCTGATGGACCTGCTGAAGCATCTGGCGCCGCAGAGCTCCACATCTTCTTCTTCCGAGTCAGTCGACTGGGCATGTCGCGCCCTTGATTTGTCGATCTTGCGCTGCGTGATGTCATCACGCGCGTCGTAGTCATGGTCGTGTCGCCGTAAGCGGCGGCGTCGAGACAGGTCATGACTATCGTCACTAGATGAGGGCGACGAGTAGCGCTTTGCCTTTTTTTGGCTCCGGTGTTGGCTCCTTGTCGAGGGCAGCTTCAACCAGTCCCAAGCCCACGATCATAGATCGGTGCATAGCGGCTCGGGGATCTCCAGCTGGCGGCTGATTGTTGAGGAGGTACATGGTGTCTGCGTTCACCGTGGCCTGTGGCGTCTTGGGGACCATGTTGCCCCGTATATCGACTGTCACAGAGCTGAAGTCGAGGACTTTTGCAGCTTTTATGCGTTCTTGCTCGGTGAGATGGGCCATCCGAGATCGTCTCTTGTTTGCGAGGTACTCGTTGCCCTTTGAGGAAGATTCTCCGTGGGAGGAGAGCCCAGCACGTCGAAGGCTTGACTCATCTACCGCCTTTTTGCGCGCCTCGAGTTGCGCGATTGTTTGCACTGGGCGCTTGAATTCGTCCTTCGGGAGCCAATGGTATCCCATTAGCAGTTCTTGTGGAGATCCGAAGGGTAGAGGGGTGCCTCGTAAGGCCTCGCGGCAGCGAGCCCACTCCTGCTCATTGAGCATGATCGTGACGGTTCGCCGGTTTGCTCGTTTGCTATGGTCGGAGGCTCGACTGCTCCTCCAGTGTTGACGGGGATGCAATTGTCGCCGTTGCCACCGTTGCCGCCATTGCCATCGAGAGGCGGGTCGGTTTCGTTACCGCGATTGCCCGTGTTGTCGCGGTTGGCGGAGGTATCGCCTGGGTTGATGACAACCCACATGAAGTGATTGGGGAAGCTGCTACTTCCACAGCTCTCATATCCGGAGCCGTAGGCTCCATCTTCAGTGGCTAGATCGCTCAGATCAGAAATGCGACTGCTGTCGCTGACCGTGTTCTCGACTGTTGTCGGGGCGTTGAGCTCACTGAGGGTGTTGATCGATGGGGGGAACCATGATGCTGGGGCAATCGACGGCACCATCGGCTGGTCAGGCATGCGGAGCATGCCCATCTGACCAACTTGGAAGCGGAAGCTCCCTATTGCCAGGCTGATCTCGTCGCCCACAGACTCGAAAGCCAGGCAAGTGGCCGGCGTGTGGAAGGTGAAGTCGAACGCGCCGAAGAGCTGGCGAATCTCCGCTGTTGCGGAGTTGTAGATCACGGTTGATGGGGCCGAAGAAGCCGCAACATCAGCACTCCCAATTCCCGCATTACGCGCCAATTGACGAGGGTTTAACTCATCAATGCCCATTGTTATGGACTTGGGTTTTGGAGAAGGAGGGAGCGCTGGAGACATCTATCGGCTAGCAAACAAGCACTGGGGGGACTCAAGATTTACCTGTGTTCAGCCTCAGAGAGGTCCCTACTCCTGCTTGTCTGCTCGTGGAATTATCAAGGGAATCGAAGATTACAATGGTGCGCAGATGCAATCTCGCGAGGGTTGTGGAAACTAGGGTTGTGTGTGTCCTCCTCGCCGCCCCCTCCTAGCCTTTATATAGATAGGCTAGGTCTCGGGTAGCAGGTCGAGTCGGTTACAAGTTAGGGTTTTCCCCTTTGAACTTTCTATCTTTAGCTTCTTCTTGTTCTTTAAGCAATCGAGAGTCCGTAGGTTACCCGAATTCTTGATTTGGGCCTTGGCGACACCATGGGCATGTATTTAGGCTGTATATACCAAGCTCGAGTACCTGTAGGGTATACCCATGTCACACCACGTCAGCACAATACGTACCTCACGCCCGTCATGGGCTTATCATGCTACGTCGACTTTGGGCGGCCCCTAGATATGCGAGGAACCACTCCATGTCGAGCCTACGTCGCCATGGTGTCTATGGACGATACCGATGCCCGCGAGATACCATGGAAGGCATGGGTTCCCAGCTCCACGTCGGTGTTTAGAGGGTCCATGTCTGTGATAAACTGCTGCCGGCATGGACTCATGACGCCACGTCGGCTTTCGGCGGGCCCTGCAACCCGGCAGGTGCGGAGCATTGTCGCTGATGGCCTCTCACTACGCATATTCCAGCCTGCGTATGCTGACGGCAGGCCCATGTCACGTGCTCGGCCCATCGTGTAGGGACGCGGGGTACGACGGCGCGCGGTACACCTGTCCGTGGTATGGAAACTTTTGCTCTGGTCCGTAGCGAGGCCTGTCTCATGGGATAGCAGGGCTTCGTTGCGACGTTGCCGCTTGTCCTTTCCAGCATCCATTCCACTACTGAAAAGAATCGGGACGACGTGGATAGCAGTTTGGGCCGAAACAATCTAGCGCCATTATCTACTCCTGATATATAAATGTAGGAGGTAACAGCCTTGATCCCTTTTTCAAACAACAAATGAGTAAATACCACTTGATATGTCGAGTGGGTGGCTGAAATATAATCCTATTTCAGCCACTCACGTGCATAATTCATTAGTAAAATATGGCCATCAGGTAGGAGGGACTTCCCGGGTGTTGGACACAGGGGATCATTGGTCACGGGGTGTCATTGGTGATCTCGTCCTTGCACCCACGGCCGTTCCCCTCGGCCAGGCTGCTCCCGATGCAACAACCCGAGGAGGCAGCCCTAGCGTCACTCAACCTGAAGGGATGATGGGCCTGGCGAACCGGGTAGAGACGGCTTCTGCGTGGAGCGTATAATGCCTTCTGGTTCTTGGCTGATCCTCGAAGAGGCTGCCTAGGATGACGGAGGCGGCACCCAAAGATCAGCATGCATCAGAAGCCCTCTGATGCGACTACACTCTCTCCTACAGGGCATGAGGTGGAGACGCAGTGGCGAGGGGATGGATGGGCGAAGGATGACCGGCGGAGGGATCGAAGATGTTGCCTTGGTCACGGAGGTCCAGGGTGGCTCTTTGTATTAGCGGAGAATACAGGATGAGATGAAGAAAATCGAATTGAGTCATAAAGGAAAGGGAAATGAGGGTGCGGGTCTGCAAGGCGATTGACGAATGAAACAACGAAACGACTGGATTCTTTATTTTTAGGGTAAAGAGAGTTTCATTGATTAACGAAATAGGGGATTTCATTCTTGGCGTATCAGTTCCGAGATCATCGGCGGAGTGTGGAGGATCCACACCAAATCAACACCAGAACTCATAGCCAGTTTAGCTAAATCATCAGCTGCCCTATTACAAACTCTCTTTACTTTGTGCACTTGCACCTGCTGGATACTTGCAAAAGTACCATTTATATCTCCTCTAACACCGAAGACCAACTAGCACGGTTTGACTCTTGTCGTTGGAGTGCCGAGACGACTTCTGCATTGTCAGCCTCGAGAATTATAGGCATGTGAACTTTCTCAAAAGATGCCCTTGCACCGTGAAGACAGGCCATAGCTTCATCTTCTACTGCTGATGTGCATCTGGGAATGTGCTGTGCAGCCGCATAGATGACCAGGCCCCTACAATCTCTTGCGATTACTCCAACACACGAATCACCGGTGTCCTTGCCCAATACTCAGGAGGAGGTATCCATTGATCCGCTACTGCCGTAGCCCGAGGGCCTATGCTAGGGGCTTGTTCGTCTGCGGTACCAAAGTTCGCAGGCCAGCGCATGGCGGTACCTAAGTTGCATGAAATTACCATGTTTCGAAAAGTTGGGATGCCAACTACTGAGAGGGGCCATTTCGAGGCAAAATCATCTCACCCCTGCCAAATTCAAACATTTCGTTAAACCGCCCCGTGAAGTAGACGGTCGGGACCCACATGTCGGTCATTTGTCCATGACGCGGGCGCCAACGCGGCAACCTCTTAGGCAAATCGAGCAGCTAAGTGGATCGGATGCGTTAACCAATTTCACAAATCCATTCCCAGCTTTCCCCTAGCACCGGCGGCGTCGGAATCCATCCTCCAGGCAGGACAATCCCTTCAGACATTTGACTTCCGACGCCAAGTTGCTGCGGCCAGTTGCTGCGCCCAGTCGTTGATCCCGAGCTCTAATAGCGCATGTCGAGCCGCTAAGTAGGTTTCTAGCCCGCCGCCGAGACGAGCCGAGCAGCTCGGAGGATGGCAGATCCTACTATCAAGAAAGAAGAAGTTCTGTCTACAAGAAGGTGAGCTACCCTTCCCTTTGCTATTCGCACTAATTACAACTTCTAGCTGGCTACTGAACCTCAAATTGTTTGTTAGCCCAACGTTGACAAACATATTTTGTCCATAGTTTTCTGTCAAGTGGGATCTGCGCGGACCCCCCTTACCTGGTTACGGTAGTCCTCTACAGGTACGACTCTAATGGAAAGTGGTATGGAAGCCATTGTTTCACGATGGAAGAAACGCCTGCACAGATCTGCACTATATCTAGTATGGTTTCTGCTCTGCGTAATCATGTTGAATTATGGCCGAAGCAGACAGAAAGTTTAGCTTCATGGATGAACGTGGCATCATGGTTCCTATAACGTGTGACAGTCAGCTAATTGGGTTGACGAAAAGGTATGCTTCAGCTGCCATGTTTGACCTGAAATGTCATGTACTGGATGTGGAAGCTGCTGCAACTAGGAGTCGCCCTTCTATTCTTGGACAGGGTGGTTGCTCGAACCCAATTAGCTCCTGGTAAGCAAAGGTCGCTTGGGGTTCGCATGTTTGTGCTGAATTGTAATTTTTCTTTTATTTACTCTGTAGATATTAGGCAGTTATGCAACAGTCTTATTTCTTTCACAGGAAGCGCCGCAAGGTTAGAAAACATGACTGTCGGGTCAGTGATTTTGCTACCCGAAGAAATTAAAAACGAGTGGAAAGATGATGCTAGACACGATTCTGATGCCCATTGTCCCGGCGATGCAAAGTTCGTGAAGCTAAGAAAATTGGCACCAAGGAAGAGGAAGAAGGCAGGAAATGAAGAAGCCAGTGGACGTGAAGGCTTGGCACCCAGGCTGCGGTAGAAGGCTGCTGGCAATGAAGATGCATAGTAATGTGTTGAACTTGAACCTATATATGTAATTCTGTTAAATTCTGATCGCTCTGTGTGTGGCACGTTGCTGGGCGAAACAATCTACCCACGTTCTCTGAGTAAAATGTACTGCGACTCAGGGTTTGGAAACGCCCGAGTCAGTAGTTGAATCCAAAATTGTGATTGTGTCACTACTATCTGAAAACAATGATCCACTGGTTCCACGATTGCTGAGGGGCAGGCGGTCTCCAAATACGACGGAATATAAGTGGCACACAAATAAATTATTTAAGCTGCCACACTCCACGAAGCAGCAACTTATTTCAGATGTTGCACAACGATATGGCAACATAAACAGCAATGTTCTCACCGATAATGCCCAGATGAGGAGGAAATGGGTACCACTTTCTGGCCTAATCTTGATCTCGTCTATCTCACTGCCTCTCTACTCCTGCATCCCCTGCATCTGGCGAAGCTCCCGGATCTCCAGTACCGGGTGTACGTGCTTCCACTTTATAAATTGTGGTTGTGCCATTAGCATGCGGCACAATCCACGTAGATTACGTTTAAACAAACCACCAGTGTCAGAATACACTAGTAGAAAAGGTGTCTTTGGTCCATGGTTACGTTTCCAATCCGGGACAGAGATCTAAATCGAGGTAGAAATTGATCTAAATCACAAATTCTTCCACAAATTAACCGAGACAGAGATCTAAATCGAGGCATTTCATTAATTCAACCACAAATTCTTCTAAAAAAGGTGTGATTTCACATCCTACATTAATTCAACCAACTAGTCAACAATTTCACTTCGCATTGCCGCCGACTTCCTCGTCTTCGTCGGACGGAACCTCCACGATTTCCGCATTGTACGCGAGATGGAGCACCTCTTCGCGGTGAGCAGCGGCGATGATGATGAACTTGGTCCGTCCAGGGACGGACCAAGACCTCTCCCGCCCTTCTCGGTTGTGGAGATCCCGGTGCACCACTCGCCCGTAAACGATGCGGTTGCCAATCTTAGCCTTCCGCTCCTTCTTGAACAGCGCCAGCCAGTATGGGTTGGCCGCCGCGTACCGGGACAGCGCCCTCTTCCATGCGGGCATCTGGAGGTGGTGCGCCGCGATTTCGCTCTCCATCACAGCTTTGCCGGGGAAGAGGAGCGGAGCCACCGGCACCCCCGCATAGTTGATGCGCCATACGTGGGGCACCGTCGCGCCAGCGGCGCGAGGATGTCGAAGTGCGAGAACATCACCGCCTCGTAGAAGTTCAGCAAGGGCATCTCCATGGCAGCATGGTGGAGATTGGAGAGGGAGCGAGGGGGTGGACGGTGCGGTGGAGATTGGAGAGGGCGAGGGGATGGGCGACGAAGCGATGAGCTGTGGCGCCTCCTATTTTTACACGAGGACGACGAAGCGACAGGCGGAATATCCAAGGGGCATTGGTCAGACAAAAGGAAGTAATGTAGCGTTAAGACAGATTAACGGGCGACCAATTTTTTTACTCCCAGGACTCCAGAGCCAATAGTTCAGACCGCTAGGTCAACAAGTACAACTATTACGACTTAAAAAAGGCACGGGGCTTAAGCTAAATAGAACTAGTTAACACACATCTCCTTGATCTTCCTAATCTTAGCCTTATGCGCATCTTCCTGCGAGAGCAAGGATCGAATCGTCTGCTCCTTCCTTTTAGCATCTTCCTTGCACAGCTTCAATTGTTTCTCTGCATCTTTCCTCATGCACTTGTCAATACTCGTATTTGTGAACTGCAGGACTTTGGCCTGGTGAAGATCGTTCCTTGCTTGAGTTAGTTCTTGCTCTGCTTTAGCCTTCAGGGCCAATGCCGCGTCCCTCTCCTTCTCGACTTTGCTAACCTTGTCTTCCACCCCCATGAGATCTCGCTTATGCTTGGTCGTGTCAACTAGTTCCCATAGCTTCATCTCAACACTGTCAAGAAGTGAGCTGAATGCGGATTCTTTCAACTCAACAATCATTTCCCATAGTTCGTCCAGCGTTTTCTGCATCGATTTGTGCCACTCTGGATCTACCCATTTGACAACACCGCAACTTCCGCCTCGCATCATTGCACGATGTCCTTGACACCGTAGAAACCTCCTGCCTGCGTTTCGTCCTTCGAACGCTACAAATTTAGCGGGCACATATCCATGTTTACATAGCAGAGGACTGTCTTCATCCGCTAAAATATGATAGTCGGCGTCATACATCGTCTGGTTGGCCTAACACATCATACGCGCATGAGTAAACGGAGTAGATCTGGCTCAAAAAATAGATAACTGGCCACGGATGATAGAGATAGAGATGAGACGACTCACATCGAAATCACCGTCCCTGTCGTCACGACATGTTTCCTCATTGTCTCCCCTTGAACCCATGGCGAGAGGGGAGGGGGGTTGGTGGCTACCGGAGAGGGGATTGGGATGGCGGCGCCGTCGGCTTGCGGCTACGGCAGGATGGGAGTGAAGTGGGGAATGTGGCTTCGAGGGGAAGGAAGAGAAGTACAGGGAGGAAGAGAAGTAATGGGGACGTGACACTGGGATATGGCCCGCTCAACTCGTGAGTCATGACACTCGCAATAGGGGAGCCCCCGGTGTTGCCAGTTTGTCCAGAGCAAGCGTGGCCAATCATGCCGCAGAACAGACTACTCGCGGATCGATCTCACGAAAACCATCCCAATCGTCCAAGCGCCCCGATCGGACGGTATGTAACAATCGAAAAGCAGAACAACTGTGTTAGGGCGTGCCTTCTAGAAGACTCGGTCTAACGCTGAGGTTAGGGCTCTCCTAAGGTTAATTAGTATCCATATGCGGTTTATGAAAAGAACATGCATCCAATGACACGGGTGGATATAGCTGTGGTTAATGAGAAGAGCAGACATGTAATGACACCGGTGATATGTGGTTTGTGGGAATAACACACATGCAATGACTCTGGTGATATGTGCTTTGTGAGAAGAACACACATGCAATGACTCTAGTTGTGGTTAATGAAAAGAGCATACATGCAATGACACCGGTGGATCCATGTGTGGTTCATGGGAAGAACACACATGCAATGACACTAGGTGTGGTTCATGATATGGTCTGTGAGAAGAACACACATTCAATGTCACTTGTGGATCCATGTGTGGTCTGTGAGAAGAACACACATGCAATGACACTGGGTGTGGTTCATGATATGGTTTGTGAGAAGAACACGCATGCAATGACACTGGGGGATCCATGTGTGGTCCTTGGGAAGAACACACATGCAATGACACTGGTGATATGTGGTCTCTAAGAATAATACACATCCAATGACTCTAGTTGTGGGTCATGAAAAGAGCAGACATGCAATGACACTGGTGGATCCATGTGTGGTTCATGGGAAGAACACACATGCGATGACACTGGGTGGATCCATGTGTGGTTCATGATAAGAGCAGACATGCAATGACACCGGTGCATCCATGTGTGGTTCATGGGAAGAACACACATGCAATGACTCTGGTGACATGTGGTTTGTGAAAAGAACAGACATGCAATGACTCTAGCTGTGGTTAGTGAGAAGAACACACACGTAATGACACTGGGTGTGGTTCATGATATGGTTCGTGAGAAGAACACACATGCAATGACACTGGTGGATCCATGTGTGGTCTTTGGGAAGAACACACATGCAATGACACTGGTGATATGTGGTCTGTGAGAAGAACACACATCCAATGACTCTAGTTGTGGTTCATGAAAAGAGCAGACATGCAACGACACTGCTGGATCCATGTGTGGTTCATGGGAAGAACACACATGCGATGACACTGGGTGGATCCAAGTGTGGTCCATGAGAATAACACACATGCAATGACACTAGTGGATCCATGTGTGGTCTTTGGGAAGAACACACATGCAATGACACTGGTGATATGTGGTCTGTGAGAAGAACACACATCCAATGACTCTAGCTGTGGTTCATGAAAAGAGCGGACATGCAATGACACTGGTGGATCCATGTGTGGTTCATGGGAAGAACACACATGCAATGACACTAGTGGATCCATGTGTGGTATGTGGGAAGAGCAGACATGCAATGACACGGGTGGATCCATGTGTGGTTCATGGGAAGAACACACATGCAATGACACTAGGTGTGGTTCATGATATGGTTTGTGAGAAGAACACACATGCAATGACACTGGTGGATCCATGTGTGGTCTGTGAGAAAAACACACATGCAATGACACTGGGTGTGGTTCATGATATGGTTTGTGAGAAGAACACACATGCAATGACACTAGTGGATCAATGTGTGGTCTTTGGGAAGAACACACATGCAGTGACACTGGATCCATGTGGTCTGTGAGAAGAAGACACATCCAATGACTCTAGTTGTGGTTCATGAAAAGAGCAGACATGCAATGACACTTGTGGATCCATGTGTGGTTCATGGGGAGAACACACATGCGATGACACCGGGTGGATCCATGTGTGGTTTGTGAGAAGAACACACATGCAATGACTCTGGTAGATCCATGTGTGCTTCATGGGAAGAACACACATGCAATGACTCTGGTGATATGTGGTTTGTGAGAAGAACACACATACAATGACTCTAGCTATGGTTAATGAGAAGAGCAGACATGCAATGACATGGGTGGATCCATGTGTGGTTTGTGAGAAGAAGACGCATGCAATGACACTGGGTGTGGTTCATGATATGGTTTGTAAGAAGAACACACATGCAATGACTCTAGTTGTGTTTCATGAAAAGAGCACGCATGCGATGACTCTAGCTATGGTTCATGGGAAGAGCAGACATACAATGACACCGGTGGATCCATGTGCGGTTCATGGGAAGAACACACATGCAACGACAATGGTGGATCCATGTGTGGTCTGCAGGAAGAACACACATGCAATGACACTGGTGGATCCATGTGTGGTCTTTGGGAAGAACACACATGCAATGACACTGGTGATATGTGGTCTGTGAGAAGAACACACATCCAATGACTCTAGTTGTGGTTCATGAAAAGAGCAGACATGCAATGACACTGGTGGATCCATGTGTGGTTCATGGGAAGAACACACATGCAATGACACTGGTGGATCCATGTGTGGTCTGTGGGAAGAGCAGACATGCAATGACACTAGTGGATCCATGTGTGGTTCATGGGAAGAACACACATGCAATAACACTGGGTGTGGTTCATGATATGGTTTGTGAGAAGAACACACATGCAATGACACTGGTGGATCCATGTGTGGTCTGTGAGAAGAACACACATGCAATTACACTGGGTGTGGTTCATGATATGGTTTGTGAGAAGAACACACATGCAATGACACTGGTGGATCCATGTGTGGTCTTTGGGAAGAACACACATGCAGTGACACTGGATCCATGTGTGGTCTGTGAGAAGAACACACATCCAATGACTCTAGCTATAGTTTGTGAAAAGAGCACGCATGCAATGACACTGGTGGATCCATGTGTGGTTCATGGGAAGAACACACATGCGATGACACTGGGTGGATCCAAGTGTGGTTCATGAGAAGAGCAGACATGCAATGACACCGGTGGATCCATGTGTGGTTCATGGGAAGAACACACATGCAATGACACTGGTGATATGTGGTTTGTGAAAAGAACAGACATGCAATGACTCTAGCTCCGGTTAATGAGAAGAGCAGACATCCAATGACACCGGTGGATCCATGTGTGGTTCATGGGAAGAACACACATGCAATGACAATAGGTGTGGTTCATGATATGGTTTGTGAGAAGAACACACATGCAATGACACAGGTGGATCCATGTGTGGTTTGTGAGAAGAACACACATGCAATGACACTAGTGGATCCATGTGTGGTCTTTGGGAAGAACACACATGCAGTGACACTGGATCCATGTGTGGTCTGTGAGAAGAAGACACATCCAATGACTCTAGCTGTGGTTCATGAAAAGAGCAGACATGCAATGACACTTGTGGATCCATGTGTGGTTCATGGGGAGAACACACATGCGATGACACCGGGTGGATCCATGTGTGGTTTGTGAGAAGAACACACATGCAATGACTCTGGTAGATCCATGTGTGCTTCATGGGAAGAACACACATGCAATGACTCTGGTGATATGTGGTTTGTGAGAAGAACACACATACAATGACTCTAGCTATGGTTAATGAGAAGAGCAGACATGCAATGACATGGGTGGATCCATGTGTGGTTTGTGAGAAGAAGACGCATGCAATGACACTGGGTGTGGTTCATGATATGGTTTGTAAGAAGAACACACATGCAATGACTCTAGTTGTGTTTCATGAAAAGAGCACGCATGCGATGACTCTAGCTATGGTTCATGGGAAGAGCAGACATACAATGACACCGGTGGATCCATGTGCGGTTCATGGGAAGAACACACATGCAACGACAATGGTGGATCCATGTGTGGTCTGCAGGAAGAACACACATGCAATGACACTGGTGGATCCATGTGTGGTCTTTGGGAAGAACACACATGCAATGACACTGGTGATATGTGGTCTGTGAGAAGAACACACATCCAATGACTCTAGTTGTGGTTCATGAAAAGAGCAGACATGCAATGACATTGGTGGATCCATGTGTGGTTCATGGGAAGAACACACATGCAATGACACTGGTGGATCCATGTGTGGTCTGTGGGAAGAGCAGACATGCAATGACACTAGTGGATCCATGTGTGGTTCATGGGAAGAACACACATGCAATGACACTGGGTGTGGTTCATGATATGGTTTGTGAGAAGAACACACATGCAATGACACTGGTGGATCCATGTGTGTGCGTGAGAAGAACACACATGCAATTACACTGGGTGTGGTTCATGATATGGTTTGTGAGAAGAACACACATGCAATGACACTGGTGGATCCATGTGTGGTCTTTGGGAAGAACACACATGCAGTGACACTGGATCCATGTGTGGTCTGTGAGAAGAACACACATCCAATGACTCTAGCTATAGTTTGTGAAAAGAGCACGCATGCAATGACACTGGTGGATCCATGTGTGGTTCATGGGAAGAACACACATGCGATGACACTGGGTGGATCCAAGTGTGGTTCATGAGAAGAGCAGACATGCAATGACACCGGTGGATCCATGTGTGGTTCATGGGAAGAACACACATGCAATGACTCTGGTGACATGTGGATTGTGAAAAGAACAGACATGCAATGACTCTAGCTCCGGTTAATGAGAAGAGCAGACATGCAATGACACCGGTGGATCCATGTGTGGTTCATGGGAAGAACACACATGCAATGACAATAGGTGTGGTTCATGATATGGTTTGTAAGAAGAACACACATGCAATGACACTAGTGGATCCATGTGTGGTCTGTGAGAAGACCACACATGCAATGACACTGGGCGTGGTTCATGATATGGTTTGTGAGAAGAACACACATGCAATGACACTGGTGGATCCATGTGTGGTCTTTGGGAATAACACACATGCAATGACACTGGATCCATGTGTGGTTTGTGAGAAGAACACACATCCAATGACTCTAGTTGTGGTTCATGAAAAGAGCAGACATGCAATGACACTGGTGGATCCATGTGTGGTTCATTGGAAGAACACACATGCGATGACACTGGGTGGATCCATGTGTGGTTTGTGAGAAGAACACATGTGCAATGACTCCGTTGGATCCATGTGTGGTTCATGGGAAGGACACACATGCAATGACTCTGGTGATATGTGGTTTGTGAGAAGAACACACATGCAATGACTCTAGCTGTGGTTAATGAGAAGAGCAGACATGCAATGACACCAGTGGATCCATGTGTGGTTTGTGAGAAGAACACACATGCAATGACACTGGTTGTGGTTCGTGATATGGTTGTTAAGAAGAACACACATGCAATGACTCTAGCTGTGGTTTGTGAAAAGAGCATGCATGCGATGACTAGCTGTGGTTCATGGGAAGAGCAGACATACAATGACACTGGTGGTTCCATGTGTTGTTCATGGGAAGTACACACATACAACGACACCGGTGGATCCATGTGTGGTCTGTGGGAATAACACACATGCAATGACACTGGTGGATCCATGTGTGGTTCATGGAAAGAACACACATGCAATGACACAGGTGATATATGGTCTGTTAGAAGAACACACATGCAATGACTCTAGTTGTGGTTAATGAAAAGAGCTGACATGCAATGACACCGGTGGATCCATGTGTGGTTCAGGGGAAGAACACATATACAATCACACTTGGTGTGGTTCATGATATGGTCTGTGAGAAGAACACACATGCAATGACACTGGTGGATCCATGTGTGGTTTGTGAGAAGAACACACATGCAATGACACTAGGTGTGGTTCATGATATGGTTTGTGATAAGAACACACATGCAATGACACTAGTGGATCCATGTGTGGTCTTTGGGAAGAACACACATGCAATGACACTGGTGATATGTGGTATGTGAGAAGAACACATATCCAATGACTCTAGCTGTGGTTAGTGAAAAGAGCAAACATGCAATGTGACTGGTGGATCCATGTGTGGTTCATGGGAAGAACACACATGCGATGACACTGGGTGGATCCAAGTGTGGTTCATGAGAAGAGCAGACATGCAATGATACCGGTCGATCCATGTGTGGTTCATGGGAAGAACACACATGCAATGACTCTAGGTGTGGTTCATGATATGCTTTATGAGAAGAACACACATGCAATGACACTGGTGGATCCATGTGTGGTCTTTGGGAAGCACACACATGCAATGACACTAGTGATATGTGGTCTGTGAGAAGAACACACATCCATTGACTCTAGCTGTGGTTCATGAAAAGAGCAGACATGCAATGACACTGGTGGATCCATGTGTGGTTCATGGGAAGAACACACATGCAATGACACTAGTGGATCCATGTGTGGTATGTGGGAAGAGCGGACATGCAATGACACTGGTGGATACATGTGTGGTTCATGGGAAGAACACACATGCAATGACACTGGGTGTGGTTCATGATATGGTTTGTGAGAAGAAAACACATGCATTGACACTGGTGGATCCTGATACATTGCAAATGTATCTATAATTTTTGATGTTCCATGCTTGGTTTTAACCACTTTCTTGTGTTTTGTTCCAACTTTGGAGTACTTTTCATATGATTTCTTGGACTAACCTATTAACAAGAGCCACAGTGCCAGCTGCCTGTTTTCTGCTGTTTTTGGTTCCAGGAAAGTCAGAAAATGAATATTCTCGGAATTGGACGGGACAAAAGCCAAAGTGCCTATTTTTCCGGAAGGGATCAAGTGCTAGAATACGATACGGAGAGGGGCCAGGGGCCAGCCACACCACTTGGCCGTGCAGCCAGGCCTGGCCCGTGCCAGGGGGTGGTGTGGTGGCTCCCGGCACCCCGTGGTCTCTCCTTCCGCCTATAAGTTACCCTCGGGACGAAAACCTAAGTACCCGATCGAAAATCCACGAAAGAGTCTGTAGCCCCCGCCATCTCCATCCCTAGATCGGGAGGGATCTGAAGCTCTTCCTGCACCCTGCCGGAGAGGGGAATTCACCCTGGAGGACTTCTTCATCACCATGCAAGCCTCCGGTGTGATGCGTGAGTAGTTCATCCTTGGACTACGGATCCATGTAGTAGCTAGATGGCTGGTTTCTCCTCCTTTGCTTTCATGTTTAGATCTTGTGAGCTCCGTTCATGATCAAGATCATCTATTTGTAATCCATACATGTTTTGTTTGAGGGGATCCGATGGAAAATGAGATGCCATTTCAGATTGATTATTGATTCTATCATGTCTTTGTTATTTGAGATCTTGCATGCTTTCCGTTGTTAGTAGCTATCTTGGCCAAGTAGATGCTAGCAACTCCAAGAGTTAGTATTTATGCTCGATAGTGGGTTCATGCCTCTGGTAATCTGGGAAAGTGACAGAAATCTCTAAGGTACTAGATGTGATGTTGCTACTAGGGAGAAAACAACAATCCTTTGTTCATAGAATAATCGTATTGTTTACTTTACACACAGTTCGTAAAGCAATAATCTGTTGCTTGCAACTTAATACTGGAGGGGGTTCGGATGATAACCTGAAGGTGGATTATTAGTCATAGATGCAGTTGGATGGCGGTCTATGTATTATGTTGTAATGCCCAATCAAGTCTCAAAGGAGTCAAGATGATTAGTATATGCATGTATTGCTTTCTCGGTGTTTGTCAATTTCCCTACTGTAATTTGTTTACCCAAAGATGTTATCTATCTAAGGAGAGCCACCTCTAGTGAACTATGGATCCCGGTCCTTTGTCTTTACATACAATCTATAAACTGTTTCTGCTTTGTGTTTACTTTCTGCAAACTTTTACTTCTTTCCATTCGATACGTTTAATCCTTTGTTTTCTGCAAAACACGGTGAGATTGACAACCTCATCGCAAGTTGGGGACAAAGTTATGTGGTTGTGTTGTGCAGGTCTCCACGTTGCTACTAGCACCTGTAGTGCGCCCTGCCAAAGCTCAGCTAGTAACACCTTTGGGGTGTTTCCTTGCTCCTACTGGTTCGATTAAACCTTGGTTTCATAACTGAGGGAAAACTTTCTGCTGTACTCATCATACCTTCCTCTTAGGGTTCCCAACGAGCTCTACGTCAATCGTCGAGCGCATCAAGACGTTTTCTGGCGCCGTTGCCGGGGAGTCAAGGACATCTTCACAAGGGGAGTCCCTCATAACCAATCTCTTTACTTTGTTGTTTTTGTTTTGCTTAGTTTCTTTTTGCTTTGTTTGCTTGTTTTGTTCTTCAAAAACCACAAAAAAATTAGTTTTACTTGTTTGCTTTCTTATTTGAAAATCCAAAAAAATGACTACCCTTGAAAACACTAAGTTGTGTGATTTCACTAGCACCAACAACAATGATTTTATGAGCACACCTATTGCTCCACCTGTGGCTGAAAATACTTTCTTTGAGATAAAACCTGCTTTGCTCAATCTTGTTATGAGAGAGCAATTTTCTGGTATTGGTAATGAAGATGTTGCTTTCCATATAAATAACTTTGTTGAACTTTGTGAGATGCAAAAGCATAGGGATATAGATGGTGATATTATTAAGCTGAAATTGTTTCCTTTCTCTTTGAGAGGAAAAGCTAAAGAGTGGTTGAATTCCTTAACTAGGAATAGTATTGATTCTTGGACTAAGTGCAAAGATGCTTTTATTGGAAAATACTATCCTCCTGCTAAGATTATATCCATGAGAAGTGAAATAATGAAGTTTAAACAACTTGATAATGAGCATGTTGCTTAAGCTTGGGAAAGAATGAAATCTTTGGTAAAGAATTGTCCCACTCATGGACTGACTGCTTGGATGATCATCCACACTTTTTATGCAGCATTGAACTATTCTTCAAGGAACCTATTGGATTCAGCTGCTGGAGGTACCTTTATGACCATCACTTTGGGTGCTGCAACAAAACTTCTGGACAATATGATGGTTAATTATTCTGAATGGCATACTTAGAGAGCTCCACAAGGTAAGAAAGTAAATTCTGTTGAGGAAACCTCCTCCTTGAGTGATAAGATTGATATTATTATGTCTATGCTTGTTGATGGGAAAGCCCATATTGATCCAAATAATGTTCCTCTAGCTTCTTTGGTTTGTCAAGAAGAGCAATTTGATGTGAACTTCATAAGAAATAACAACTTTTGCAACAATGCTTATGGTAATAATGCTTATAGGAACAATTTTGGTAACAACAATTATAAACCATACCCTCCCAACAATGGTAATGCTTATGGAAATTCTTACAACAATAGTAAGAGTGCTCCCTCTGAACTTGAAGTTATGCTTAAAGAGTTCATTAGTAAACAAACTGCTTTCAATAAAACTATTGAGGAAAAACTCTCTAATGCTGAAAGAAATATAGCATCTTTGGCTGAAGCTCAATCTTCTTTGAATAAAATGGCTGCTAAACCTGAAACTAATGAGAATCCCTTTGCAGCCACTAATGCCATACAAGTAAGAATTGATGAAAATGTTAGACTATTAGCTGAATTACATGCTAAGTGGGAAAGAGAAGATGAAATTGCTAGAAACATTAGTGTTTCTACTATTACCACCACTAGTGTTGAGGCTACTAATAGTTCTACTACTTTAGATGATAAAATTGATTTTGATCTTGATGGTTGGAACATATCTGAAGTTATTAAGTTCCTACAAAAGCTTGCTAAAAGTCCTAATGCTAGTGCTATGAACATGGCTTTTACAAAACACATTACTGATGCTCTCATAAAAATTAAAGAAGAAAAGATGAAACATAAAACTTCTATTCCTATAAAGCAAGAAGATGGTTGGGAACCCATCATTAATATGAAAGTGAATGACTTTGATTTCAAAGCTTTGTGTGATCTTTATAGTAGTGTTTCTATTATGCCTAGAAGGATTTATGATATGCTTGATTTGCCTCCTCTTGAAGATTGTTATTTGAATGTCCCACTTGATGATAATGCTAAAAAGAAACTCATGGGGAGTCTTAATGATGTTCTTATTATGGTTAATGATTCCTATGTCCCCGTTGATTTCTATGTTTTGGATGTTGAATACAATGCTTCTTGTCCCATTACTTTGGGAAGACCTTTTCTTAGAACTGTTGGTGCCATCATTGATATGAAAGAAGGCACCATTAAATATCAACTCCCACTCAAGAAAGGTATAGAACACTTCCCTAAAAAGATAGAAAAGATTTCTTTTGCTTCGACTATGAAAACAAAATTTGGTATTAATGCTTCTTCATTTGAGAACACTTGATTCTTTCTGTGCTTCTTATGCCTAACTACAAGGCGTTAAAGAAAAGTACTTGTTGGGAGATAACCCAAGAGTTTTAGATGAGTCCTGGAAGTTATTATCTCTGTAATAACCGCTCCTTATCCTTTTTATTTGCTTTTTGTGCCAAGAGTAACATCTAATGAGAGTGAAGTAATGATTGGGAAAGTTGCTGTCCCGAAACAGATTTCTGTGCTTCACCGTAAAAATTCCTGAGAGATCTCTGTACTTCGGATTGAGCTGTAATTGTTTGTGCTTCTGCCCCAGGTTGTTATCTAACTTTCGTTAGTTCAACACTTTTTGATTTGAGCAACATAAGGTCTTCGAAAAAATTCGTCTTTACCTGCTGGTCTGTTTTGACAGAATTCTGCCATTTCCTGCATTTGCTTCATGTTGGTTCCTTCTTGAGTTCTTTTGGGGAATTGAGCTTTTTGAGGGAAGTGCTACAGTATCTAGTGTTCTAATGTAATTTTATTTGGTGTTAGAACTGAACCTTAAGACTTATTTATCTTGAGTGCACCAATGTTGCTAATAAAGATTGTGTGAAGTTTTGTATGAAGGAAAATTTTCAGGTGTATGGAAGGAATGAGTAATGAGATGAAGGATGGACTAAAGCTCAAGCTTGGGGATGCCACGTGTGTCACCCCAAGAAATATCCAAGAAGTACAAGCGTCAAAGCTTTGGGATGCCCAAGGCATCCCCTTCTTCATCAATAAAAATCCCAGGTTTCTTCCAAACGCT
Source organism: Avena insularis (assembly GCA_023614405.1). NCBI lineage: Eukaryota > Viridiplantae > Streptophyta > Magnoliopsida > Poales > Poaceae > Avena > Avena insularis. The sequence goes on from CM042692.1 coordinate 23,635,326, forward strand.
TCATTTTTATTGTTTCATGCACAGTTGTGTTTTTCTTGGAGCGTCTTCTTTTTCATTTACGTTTTGGTTTTTAGTTTTATTGGTTTGCTTAGTTTTCTGAATAAGTTGGTTGGACCCCCTCTTCCATACGTTGGTTTGCAAATTGGTTTGGTTTGGTTTGGAAAAGAGTAGGAAAGTTCATGCTTCTGTGGTAAAAAGAGCTCGTTTTTGACTGTGGCCTATGCTTTGTCATGCCATGTTTGATATTGTTTTGGCTTTATTCTTAGTATTCTTTGATGTAGCATGACTTGTTATAAACAATTGAGATTGCTTAATGTGCCTTGGATGAATCATGCGTTGTTTTAGCATATTAAAGCATAGTATAGTGGTATTCTCCTTTGATGCTTTATTTGGGTTGACTTGGCACATGCTCGCACCATGTTATGACTGTAACAAATCACCATAGCCTTTATGATCCTTTAGTTTTTAACTTGTAGTATCACTTTATGATTTGATCAATGATGTTTTGTCGCTCTGCATGATTATGCCATTATTGCTCTCTTAGTTTGTCGCTCCTAGTCTTTTGCTAGCCTCCACAACAAAGTATGAGTTCCACTCATGCATCCAACTCCCTAAACCAGTTTTCCAAAGAGTCCACCATACCTACCTACTAGCTTATGCTATTCCAAGTATATTCATGCTTTTGTCTACCTTTCACTTGTTATGAGAAAACTAGTGATTAAAGCTCTCACGAACTTGATGGCACACTTTACTTTATTGCCTCTAATAAACTTGAAACATTGGGTCCTTCTTTGTTGCGTATATGCTTGCGCTTTATAAGTTGAAATTAGCAGAACCATGTTTCATGGGGAACGCTTTCAACATTGCACTTGTACTTTGTACCCCGTTGATATCATGTTCTTTTGCTTACGGATCCCGGCGGTGTGAAATAAAAGTGGAACTTGTAAGATCATGGAGTTTGTATGTGTGTTAGAGAAACGCCTGGGCCGCTAGCCTAAGCCATGCCTAATCATGGTGGAAACTTGCAGCATCACCATAATGAGCACTCTATGAAGCATCCTCAATAAAAACCTATGCAAATAGCAAATAAAAAGATCGCTGAGATGCTCATTGTCTGCTTGCCTTGTCATTTTGATTATGGGAAAGCTCCTGTATCATGTGCAAGGGGTACCCCGTTGGCGGTTCTTAATGATACACATATACTTACAATGACAAGAGCTTACTCGTGACTGAAGTTGAGTAGCATGAGGATCGGTCTTCGTAAGTAAGGGGCATGAGATTTCGGTTTATAACTTGTCAAGCATATCCTCTTAGTTGTGTCACTTTAACCTTAATCACCTTCAAGATGCTTATGATAGGGGCAATGAGATCTGAAAGCTATAAGTACCATAATTTTTGGAAGCTCTTTATGAGACTTGAATCCCTACTTCCTTTTACAAAAGGCCTTTCTTCCACCATTATATTGAGTCTCCACCTTCTATCTTTATGCACTACTTTGAGAGCATAGTGGCCATTCTTAGTTCTATGTGCATTGTCCCAAGACTAGTTGATTGATGCATAACTTGTTATTGCTTGTTTTAAACTATTGTATCTAGTCACTCTTATGAACTTTGAAGGTGTCCTATGCATTTATATTTGCTACTCTATTGAGGGACAAGCTGAATAATTTTATGCTATGTTTTCTTTATGTGAAACAAACAAACGTCTTGCAAAGCATTATTATTCATGAATCTTTTGTTTGTGCCTTTTCATGTTGCATCATAGTTTCTTTGTCTTATTGCTAGAACTTTTTTTTCATGTTATGATTGAAGTACTATGATCCCAGCTTTGAATGTTTTGCAAATACTTTGATCAAGTCTTTGATGGTGCATGTCACCTCAAAAATTATTTCTTTTTATCACTTACCTACTCGAGGACGAGCAGGAATTAAGCTTGTTGATGTTCCATGCTTGGTTTTATCCACTTTCTTGTGTTTTGTTCCAACTTTGGAGTACTTTTCAGATGATTTCTTGGACTAACCTATTAACAAGAGCCACAGTGCCAGCTGCCTGTTTTCTGCTGTTATTGGTTCCAGGAAAGTTAGAAAATGAATATTCTCGGAATTGGACGGGACAAAAGCCAAAGTGCCTATTTTTCCGAAAGGGATCAAGTGCCAAAATACGAGACGGAGAGGGGCCAGGGGCCGGCCACACTACCTGGCCGCGCGACCAGGCCTGGCCTGCGCCAGGGGTGGTGTGGTGGCTCCCGGCACCCCCTCGGCCTCTCCTTCCGCCTATAAGTTTCCCTCGGGACGAGAACCCTAAGTACGCGATCAAAAAATCCACGAAAGAGTTCAGAGTCGTTGTCATCTCCATCCCTAGATCGGGAGGATCAAGCTCTTCCGGCCCCACGCCGGAGAGGGAATTCACCTGAGGCCTTCTTCATCACCATGCAAGCCTTCGGTGTGATGCGTGAGTAGTTCATCCTTGGACTACGGATCCATGTAGTAGCTATAAGGCTGGTTTCTCCTCCTTTGTGCTTTCATGTTTAGATCTTGTGAGCTCCGTTCATGATCAAGATCATCTATTTGTAATCCGTACATGTTGTGTTTGTGGGGATCTGGTGGATATTGAGATGCTATTTCAGATTGATTATTGATTCTATCATGTCTTTGTTATTTGACATCTTGCATGCTTTCCGTTGTTAGTAGCTATCTTGGCCAAGTAGATGCTAGCAACTCCTAGAGTTAGTATTTATGCTCGATAGTGGGTTCATGCCTCTGGTAATCCGGGGAAGTGACAGAAATCTCTAAGGTACTGGATGTGTTGTTGCTACTAGGGAGAAAACAACAACCCTTTGTTCATAGAACAATCGTATTGTTTACTTTACACGCAGTTCGTAAAGCAATAATCTGTTGCAACTTAATTTGGAGGGGGTTCGGATGATAACCTGAAGGTGGATTATTAGTCATAGATGCAGTTGGATGGCGGTCTATGTATTATGTTGTAATGCCCAATCAAGTCTCAAAGGAGTCAAGATGATTAGTATATGCATGTATTGCTTTCTCGGTGTTTGTCAATTGCCCCGCTGTAATTTGTTCACCCAGCATGTTATCTATCTAAGGAGAGCCACCTCTAGTGAACTATGGATCCCGGTCCTTTGTCTTTACATACAATCTATAAACTGTTTCTGCTTTGTGTTTACTTTCTGCAAACTTTTACTTCTTTCCATTCGATACGTTTAATCCTTTGTTTTCCGCAAAACACGGTGAGATTGACAACCTCATCGCAAGTTGGGGACAAAGTTTTGTGGCTGTGTTGTGCAGGTCTCCACGTTGCTACTAGCACCTGTAGTGCGCCCTGCCAAAGCTCAGGTAGTAACACCTTTGGGGTGTTTCCTTACTCCTACTAGTTCGATTAAACCTTGGTTTCATAACTGAGGGAAAACTTTCTGTTGTACTCATCATACCTTCCTCTTGGGGTTCCCAACGAGCTCTACGTCGATCGTCGAGCGCATCAAGACGTTTTCTGGCGCCGTTGCCGGGGAGTCAAGGACATCTTCACAAGGGGAGTCCCTCATAACCAATCTCTTTACTTTGTTGTTTTTGTTTTGCTTAGTTTCTTTTTGCTTTGTTTGCTTGTTTTGTTCTTCAAAAAACACAAAAAAATTAGTTTTACTTGTTTGCTTTCTTATTTGAAAATCCAAAAAAAATGACTACCCTTGAAAACACTAAGTTGTGTGATTTCACTAGCACCAACAACAATGATTTTATGAGCACACCTATTGCTCCACCTGTGGCTGAAAATACTTTCTTTGAGATAAAACCTGCTTTGCTCAATCTTGTTATGAGAGAGCAATTTTCTGGTATTGGTAATGAAGATGCTGCTTCCCATATAAATAACTTTGTTGAACTTTGTGAGATGCAAAAGCATAGGGATATAGATGGTGATATTATTAAGCTGAAATTGTTTCCTTTCTCTTTGAGAGGAAAAGCTAAAGAGTGGTTGAATTCCTTAACTAGGAATAGTATTGATTCTTGGACTAAGTGCAAAGATGCTTTTATTGGAAAATACTATCCTCCTGCTAAGATTATATCCATGAGAAGTGAAATAATGAAGTTTAAACAACTTGATAATGAGCATGTTGCTCAAGCTTGGGAAAGAATGAAATCTTTGGTAAAGAATTGTCCCACTCATGGACTGATTGCTTGGATGATCATCCACACTTTTTATGCAGCATTGAACTATTCTTCAAGGAACCTATTGGATTCAGATGCTGGAGGTACCTTTATGACCATCACTTTGGGTGCTGCAACAAAACTTCTGGACAATATGATGGTTAATTATTCTGAATGGCATACTGAGAGAGCTCCACAAGGTAAGAAAGTAAATTCTATTGAGGAAACCTCCTCCTTGAGTGATAAGATTGATATTATTATGTCTATGCTTGTTACTGGGAAATCCCATATTGATCCAAATAATGTTCCTCTAGCTTCTTTGGTTGCTCAAGAAGAGCAAGTTGATGTGAACTTCATAAGAAATAACAACTTTGGCAACAATGCTTATGGTAATAATGCTTATAGGAACAATTTTGGTAACAACAATTATAAACCATACGCTCTCAACAATGGTAATGCTTATGGAAATTCTTACAACAATAGTAAGAGTGCTCCCTCTGAACTTGAAGTTATGCTTAAAGAGTTCATTAGTAAACAAACTGCTTTCAATAAAACTATTGAGGAAAAACTCTCTAATGCTGAAAGAAATATAGCATCTTTGGCTGAAGCTCAATCTTCTTTGAATAAAATGGCTGCTAAACCTGAAACTAATGAGAATCCCTTTGCAGCCACTAATGCCATACAAGTAAGAATTGATGAAAATGTTAGACTATTAGCTGAATTACATGCTAAGTGGGAAAGAGAAGATGAAATTGCTAGAAACATTAGTGTTTCTACTATTACCACCACTAGTGTTGAGGCTACTAATAGTTCTACTACTTTAGATGATAAAATTGATTTTGATCTTGATGGTTGCAACATCTCTGAAGTTATTAAGTTCCTACAAAATCTTGCTAAAAGTCCTAATACTAGTGCTATGAACATGGCTTTTACAAAACACATTACTGATGCTCTCATAAAAATTAAAGAAGAAAATATGAAACATAAAGCTTCTATTCCTATAAAGCAAGAAGATGGTTGGGAACCCATCATTAATATGAAAGTGAATGACTTTGATTTCAAAGCTTTGTGTGATCTTGATAGTAGTGTTTCTATTATGCCTAGAAGGATTTATGATATGCTTGATTTGCCTCCTCTTGAAGATTGTTATTTGAATGTCCCACTTGATGATAATGCTAAAAAGAAACTCATGGGGAGTCTTAATGATGTTCTTATTATGGTTAATGATTCCTATGTCCCCGTTGATTTCTATGTTTTGGATGTTGAATACAATGCTTCTTGTCCTATTACTTTGGGAAGACCTTTTCTTAGAACTGTTGGTGCCATCATTGATATAAAAGAAGGCACCATTAAATATCAACTCCCACTCAAGAAAGGTATAGAACACTTCCCTAAAAAGAGAGAAAAGATTTCTTTTGCTTCGACTATGAAAACAAAATTGGTCTTAATGCTTCTTCATTTGAGAACACTTGATTCTTTCTGTGCTTCTTATGCCTAACTACAAGGCGTTAAAGAAAAGTACTTGTTGGGAGATAACCCAAGAGTTTTAGATGAGTCCTGGAAATTATTATCTCTGTAATAACCGCTCCTTATCCTTTTTATTTGCTTTTTGTGCCAAGAGTAACCTCTAATGAGAGTGAAGTAATGATTGGGAAAGTTGCTGTCCCGAAACAGATTTCTGTGCTTCACCGTAAAAATTCCTGAGAGATCTCTGTACTTCGGATTGAGCTGTAATTGTTTGTGCTTCTGCCGCAGGTTGTTATCTAACTTTAGTTAGTTCAACACTTTTTGATTTGAGCAACATAAGGTCTTCGAAAAAATTCGTCTTTACCTGCTGGTCTGTTTTGACAGATTTCTGCCATTTCCTGCATTTGCTTCTTGTTGGTTCCTTCTTGAGTTCTTTTGGGGAATTGAGCTTTTTGAGGGAAGTGCTACAGTATCTAGTGTTCTAATGTAAGTTTATTTGGTGTTATAACTGAACCTTAAGACTTATTTATCTTGAGTGCACTAATGTTGCTAATAAAGATTGTGTGAAGTTTTGTATGAAGGAAAATTTTCAGGTGTATGGAAGGAATGAGTAATGAGATGAAGGATGGACTAAAGCTCAAGCTTGGGGATGCCACGCGTGTCACCCCAAGAAATATCCAAGAAGTACAAGCGTCAAAGCTTTGGGATGCCCAAGGCATCCCCTTCTTCATCAATAAAAATCCCAGGTTTCTTCCAAACGCTTCATTTTTATTGTTTCATGCACAGTTGTGTTTTTCTTGGAGCGTCTTCTTTTTCGTTTTCGTTTTGGTTTTTAGTTTTCTTGGTTTGCTTAGTTTTCTGAATAAGTTGGTTGGACCCCCTCTTCCATACGTTGGTTTGCAAATTGGTTTGGTTTGGTTTGGAAAAGAGTAGGAAAGTTCATGCTTCTGTGGTAAAAAGAGCTCGTTTTTGACTGTGGCCTATGCTTTGTCATGCCATGTTTGATATTGTTTTGGCTTTATGCTTAGCATTCTTTGATGTAGCATGACTTGTTATAAACAATTGAGATTGCTTAATGTGCCTTGGATGAATCATGCGTTGTTTTATCATATTAAAGCATAGTATAGTGGTATTCTCCTTTGATGCTTTATTTGGGTTGACTTGGCACATGCTCGCACCATGTTATGACTGTCACAAATCACCATAGCCTTTATGATCCTTTAGTTTTTAACTTGTAGTATCACTTTATGCTTTGATCAATGATGTTTTGTCGCTCTGCATGATTATGCCAGAATTGCTCTCTTAGTTTGTCGCTCCTAGTCTTTTGCTAGCCTCCACAACAAAGTATGAGTTCCACTCATGCATCCAACTCCCTAAACCAGTTTTCCAAAGAGTCCACCATACCTACCTACTAGCTTATGCTATTCCAAGTATATTCATGCTTTTGTCTGCCTTTCACTTGTTATGAGAAAACTAGTGAGTAAAGCTCTCACGAACTTGATGGCACACTTTACTTTATTGCCCCTAATAAACTTGAACCATTGGGTCCTTCTTTGTTGCGTATATGCTTGCGCTTTATAAGTTGAAATTGGCAGAACCATGTTTCATGGGGAACGCTTTCAACATTGCACTTGTACTTTGTACCCCGTTGATATCATGTTCTTTTGCTTATGGATCCCAGCGGTGTGAAATAAAAGTGGAACTTGTAAGATCATGGAGTTTGTATGTGTGTTAGAGAAACGCCTGGGCCACTAGCCTAAGCCATGCCTAATCATGGTGGAAACTTGCAGCATCACCATAATGAGCACTCTATGAAGCATCCTCAATAAAAACCTATGCAAATAGCAAATAAAAAGATCGCTGAGATGCTCATTGTCTGCTTGCCTTGTCATTTTGATTATGGGAAAGCTCCCGTATCATGTGCAAGGGGTACCCCGTTGGCGGTTCTTAATGATACACATATACTTACAATGACAAGAGCTTACTCGTGACTGAAGTTGAGTAGCATGAGGATCGGTCTTCGTAAGTAAGGGGCATGAGATTTTGGTTTATAACTTGTCAAGCATATCCTCTTAGTTGTGTCACTTTCACCTTAATCACCTTCAAGATGCTTATGATAGGGGCAATGAGAGATGAAAGCTATAAGTACCATAATTTTTGGAAGCTCTTTATGAGACTTGAATCCCTACTTCCTTTTACAAAAGGCCTTTCTTCCACCATTATATTGAGTCTCCACCTTCTATCTTTATGCACTACTTTGAGAGCATAGTGGCCATTCTTAGTTCTATGTGCATTGTCCCAAGACTAGTTGATTGATGCATAACTTGTTATTGCTTGTTTTAAACTATTGTATCTAGTCACTCTTATGAACTTTGAAGGTGTCCTATGCATTTATATTTGCTACTCTATTGAGGGACAAGCTGAATAATTTTATGCTATGTTTTCTTTATGTGAAACAAACAAACGTCTTGCAAAGCATTATTATTCATGAATCTTTTGTTTGTGCCTTTTCATGTTGCATCATAGTTTCTTTGTCTTATTGCTAGAACTTTTTCTTTCATGTTATGATTGAAGTACTATGATCCCAGCTTTGAATGTTTTGCAAATACTTTGATCAAGTCTTTGATGGTGCATGTCACCTCAAAAATTATTTCTTTTTATCACTTACCTACTCGAGGACGAGCAGGAATTAAGATTGTTGATGTTCCATGCTTGGTTTTATCCACTTTCTTGTGTTTTGTTCCAACTTTGGAGTACTTTTCATATGATTTCTTGGACTAACCTATTAACAAGAGCCACAGTGCCAGCTGCATGTTTTCTGCTGTTATTGGTTCCATGAAAGTCAGAAAATGAATATTCTCGGAATTGGACGGGACAAAAGCCAAAGTGCCTATTTTCCTAAGGGATCAAGTGCCGAATCTGAGACGGAGAGGGGCCAGGGGCGGCCACACTACCTGGCAGGCCAGGCTGCTGCGCCAGGGGGTGGTGTGGTGGCTCCCGGCACCCCCTCGGCCTCTCCTTCTGCCTATAAGTTGCCCTCAGGACGAAAACCCTAAGTACGCGATCAAAAATCCACGAAAGAGTCTGTAGCCGTTGTCATCTCCATCCCTAGATCGGGAGGGATCTGAAGCTCTTCCCGGCTCCCTGTCGGAGAGGGGAATTCACCCTGGAGGCCTTCTTCATCACCATGCAAGCCTCCGGTGTGATGCGTGAGTAGTTCATCCTTGGACTACGGATCCATGTAGTAGCTAGAAGGCTGGTTTCTCCTCCTTTGTGCTTTCATGTTTAGATCTTGTGAGCTCCGTTCATGATCAAGATCATCTATTTGTAATCCGTACATGTTGTGTTTGTGGGGATCTGGTGGATATTGAGATGCTATTGCAGATTGATTATTGATTCTATCATGTCTTTGTTATTTGACATCTTGCATGCTTTCCGTTGTTAGTAGCTATCTTGGCCAAGTAGATGCTAGCAACTCCTAGAGTTAGTATTTATGCTCGATAGTGGGTTCATGCCTCTGGTAATCTGGGAAGTGACAGAAATCTCTAAGGTACTAGATGTGTTGTTGCTACTAGGGAGAAAACAACAACCCTTTGTTCATAGAACAATCGTATTGTTTACTTTACACGCAGTTCGTAAAGCAATAATCTGTTGCATGCAACTTAACACTGGAGGGGGTTCGGATGATAACCTGAAGGTGGATTATTAGTCATAGATGCAGTTGGATGGCGGTCTATGTATTATGTTGTAATGCCCAATCAAGTCTCAAAGGAGTCAAGATGATTAGTATATGCATGTATTGCTTTCTCGGTGTTTGTCAATTGCCCCGCTGTAATTTGTTCACCCAGCATGTTATCTATCTAAGGAGAGCCACCTCTAGTGAACTATGGATCCCGGTCCTTTGTCTTTACATACAATCTATAAACTGTTTCTGCTTTGTGTTTACTTTCTGCAAACTTTTACTTCTTTCCATTCGATACGTTTAATCCTTTGTTTTCTGCAAAACACGGTGAGATTGACAACCTCATCGCAAGTTGCGGACAAAGTTCTGTGGCTGTGTTGTGCAGGTCTCCACGTTGCTACTAGCACCTGTAGTGCGCCCTGCCAAATCTCAGGTAGTAACACCTTTGGGGTGTTTCCTTGCTCCTACTGGTTCGATTAAACCTTGGTTTCATAACTGAGGGAAAACTTTCTGTTGTACTCATCATACCTTCCTCTTGGGGTTCCCAACGAGCTCTATGTCAATCGTCGAGCGCATCAAGACGTTTTCTGGCGCCGTTGCCGGGGAGTCAAGGACATCTTCACAAGGGGAGTCCCTCATAACCAATCTCTTTACTTTGTTGTTTTTGTTTTGCTTAGTTTCTTTTTGCTTTGTTTGCTTGTTTTGTTCTTCAAAAAACACAAAAAAAATAGTTTTACTTGTTTGCTTTCTTATTTGAAAATCCAAAAAAAATGACTACCCTTGAAAACACTAAGTTGTGTGATTTCACTAGCACCAACAACAATGATTTTATGAGCACACCTATTGCTCCACCTGTGGCTGAAAATACTTTCTTTGAGATAAAACCTGCTTTGCTCAATCTTGTTATGAGAGAGCAATTTTTTGGTATTGGTAATGAAGATGCTGCTTCCCATATAAATAACTTTGTTGAACTTTGTGAGATGCAAAAGCATAGGGATATAGATGGTGATATTATTAAGCTGAAATTGTTTCCTTTCTCTTTGAGAGGAAAAGCTAAAGAGTGGTTGAATTCCTTAACTAAGAATAGTATTGATTCTTGGAATAAGTGCAAAGATGCTTTTATTGGAAAATACTATCCTCCTGCTAAGATTATATCCATGAGAAGTGAAATAATGAAGTTTAAACAACTTGATAATGAGCATGTTGCTCAAGCTTGGGAAAGAATGAAATCTTTGGTAAAGAATGGTCCCCTCATGGACTGACTGCTTGGATGATCATCCACACTTTTTATGCAGCATTGAACTATTCTTCAAGGAACCTATTGGATTCAGCTGCTGGAGGTACCTTTATGACCATCACTTTGGGTGCTGCAACAAAACTTCTGGACAATATGATGGTTAATTATTCTGAATGGCATACTAAGAGAGCTCCACAAGGTAAGAAAGTAAATTCTGTTGAGGAAACCTCCTCCTTGAGTGATAAGATTGATATTATTATGTCTATGCTTGTTAATGGGAAAGCCCATATTGATCCAAATAATGTTCCTCTAGCTTCTTTGGTTGCTCAAGAAGAGCAAGTTGATGTGAACTTCATAAGAAATAACAACTTTTGCAACAATGCTTATGGTAATAATGCTTATAGGAACAATTTTGGTAACAACAATTATAAACCATACGCTCTCAACAATGGTAATGCTTATGGAAATTCTTACAACAATAGTAAGAGTGCTCCCTCTGAACTTGAAGTTATGCTTAAAGAGTTCATTAGTAAACAAACTGCTTTCAATAAAACTATTGAGGAAAATCTCTCTAATGCTGAAAGAAATATAGCATCTTTGGCTGAAGCTCAATCTTCTTTGAATAAAATGGCTGCTAAACCTGAAACTAATGAGAATCCCTTTGCAGCCACTAATGCCATACAAGTAAGAATTGATAAAAATGTTAGACTATTAGCTTAATTACATGCTAAGTGGGAAAGAGAAGATGAAATTGCTAGAAACATTAGTGTTTCTACTATTACCACCACTAGTGTTGAGGCTACTAATAGTTCTACTACTTTATATGATAAAATTGATTTTGATCTTGATGGTTGCAACATCTCTGAAGTTATTAAGTTCCTACAAAAGCTTGCTAAAATTCCTAATGCTAGTGCTATGAACATGGCTTTTACAAAACACATTACTGATGCTCTCATAAAAATTAAAGAAGAAAAGATGAAACATCAAGCTTCTATTCCTATAAATCAAGAAGATGGTTGGGAACCCATCATTAATATGAAAGTGAATGACTTTGATTTCAAAGCTTTGTGTGATCTTGATAGTAGTGTTTCTATTATGCCTAGAAGGATTTATGATATGCTTGATTTGCCTCCTCTTGAAGATTGTTATTTGAATGTCCCACTTGATGATAATGCTAAAAAGAAACTCATGGGGAGTCTTAATGATGTTCTTATTATGGTTAACTATTCCTATGTCCCCGTTGATTTCTATGTTTTGGATGTTGAATACAATGCTTCTTGTCCTATTACTTTGGGAAGACCTTTTCTTAGAACTGTTGGTGCCATCATTGATATGAAAGAAGGCACCATTAAATATCAACTCCCACTCAAGAAAGGTATAGAACACTTCCCTAAAAATAGAGAAAAGATTTCTTTTGCTTCTCCTATGAAAACAAAATTTGGTCTTAATGCTTCTTCATTTGAGAACACTTGATTCTTTCTGTGCTTCTTATGCCTAACTACAAGGCGTTAAAGAAAAGTACTTGTTGGGAGATAACCCAAGAGTTTGAGATGAGTACTGGAAGTTATTATCTCTGTAATAACCGCTCCTTATCCTTTTTATTTGCTTTTTGTGCCAAGAGTAACATCTAATGAGAGTGAAGTAATGATTGGGAAAGTTGCTGTCCCTAAACAGATTTCTGTGCTTCACCGTAAAAATTCCTGAGAGATATCTGTACTTCGGATTGAGCTGTAATTGTTTGTGCTTCTGCCCCAGGTTGTTATCTAACTTTCGTTAGTTCAACACTTTTTGATTTGAGCAACAGAAGGTCTTCGAAAAAATTCGTCTTTACCTGCTGGTCTGTTTTGACAGATTTCTGCCATTTCCTGCATTTGCTTCTTGTTGGTTCCTTCTTGAGTTCTTTTGGGGAATTGAGCTTTTTGAGGGAAGTGCTACAGTATCTAGTGTTATAATGTAAGTTTATTTGGTGTTAGAACTGAACCTTAAGACTTATTTATCTTGAGTGCACTAATGTTGCTAATAAAGATTGTGTGAAGTTTTGTATGAAGGAAAATTTTCAGGTGTATGGAAGGAATGAGTAATGAGATGTAGGATGGACTAAAGCTCAAGCTTGGGGATGCCACGCGTGTCACCCCAAGAAATATCCAATAAGTACAAGCGTCAAAGCTTTGGGATGCCCAAGGCATCCCCTTCTTCATCAATAAAAATCCCAGGTTTCTTCCAAATGCTTCATTTTTATTGTTTCATGCACAGTTGTGTTTTTCTTGGAGCGTCTTCTTTTTCGTTTTCGTTTTGGTTTTTAGTTTTCTTGGTTTGCTTAGTTTTCTGAATAAGTTGGTTGGACCCCCTCTTCCATACGTTGGTTTGCAAATTGGTTTGGTTTGGTTTGGAAAAGAGTAGGAAAGTTCATGCTTCTGTGGTAAAAAGAGCTCGTTTTTGACTGTGGCCTATGCTTTGTCATGCCATGTTTGATATTGTTTTGGCTTTATGCTTAGTATTAGTTGATGTAGCATGACTTGTTATAAACAATTGAGATTGCTTAATGTGCCTTGGATGAATCATGCGTTGTTTTAGCATATTAAAGCATAGTATAGTGGTATTCTCCTTTGATGCTTTATTTGGGTTGACTTGGCACATGCTCGCACCATGTTATGACTGTCACAAATCACCATAGCCTTTATGATACTTTAGTTTTTAACTTGTAGTATCACTTTATGCTTTGATCAATGATGTTTTGTCGCTCTGCATGATTATGCCATTATTGCTCTCTTAGTTTGTCGCTCCTAGTCTTTTGCTAGCCTCCACAACAAAGTATGAGTTCCACTCATGCATCCAACTCCCTAAACCAGTTTTCCAAAGAGTCCACCATACCTACCTACTAGCTTATGCTATTCCAAGTATATTCATGCTTTTGTCTACCTTTCACTTGTTATGAGAAAACTAGTGAGTAAAGCTCTCACGAACTTGATGGCACACTTTACTTTATTGCCTCTAATAAACTTGAACTATTGGGTCCTTCTTTGTTGCGTATATGCTTGCGCTTTATAAGTTGAAATTGGCAGAACCATGTTTCATGGGGAACGCTTTCAACATTGCACTTGTACTTTGTACCCCGTTGATATCATGTTCTTTTGCTTATGGATCCCGGCGGTGTGAAATAAAAGTGGAACTTGTAAGATCATGGAGTTTGTATGTGTGTTAGAGAAACGCCTGGGCCGCTAGCCTAAGCCATGCCTAATCATGGTGGAAACTTGCAGCATCACCATAATGAGCACTCTATGAAGCATCCTCAATAAAAACCTATGCAAATAGCAAATAAAAAGATCGCTGAGATGCTCATTGTCTGCTTGCCTTGTCATTTTGATTATGGGAAAGCTCCCGTATCATGTGCAAGGGGTACCCCGTTGGCGGTTCTTAATGATACACATATACTTACAATGACAAGAGCTTACTTGTGACTGAAGTTGAGTAGCATGAGGATCGGTCTTCGTAAGTAAGGGCATGAGATTTCGGTTTATAACTTGTCAAGCATATCCTCTTAGTTGTGTCACTTTAACCTTAATCACCTTCAAGATGCTTATGATAGGGGCAATGAGAGCTGAAAGCTATAAGTACCATAATTTTTGGAAGCTCTTTATGAGACTTGAATCCCTACTTCCTTTTACAAAAGGCCTTTCTTCCACCATTATATTGAGTCTCCACCTTCTATCTTTATGCACTACTTTGAGAGCATAGTGGCCATTCTTAGTTCTATGTGCATTGTCCCAAGACTAGTTGATTGATGCATAACTTGTTATTGCTTGTTTTAAACTATTGTATCTAGTCACTCTTATGAACTTTGAAGGTGTCCTATGCATTTATATTTGCTACTCTATTGAGGGACAAGCTGAATAATTTTATGCTATGTTTTCTTTATGTGAAACAAACAAACGTCTTGCAAAGCATTATTATTCATGAATCTTTTGTTTGTGCCTTTTCATGTTGCATCATAGTTTCTTTGTCTTATTGCTAGAACTTTTTCTTTCATGTTATGATTGAAGTACTATGATCCCAGCTTTGAATGTTTTGCAAATACTTTGATCAAGTCTTTGATGGTGCATGTCACCTCAAAAAGTATTTCTTTTTATCACTTACCTACTCGAGGACGAGCAGGAGTTAAGCTTGTTGATGTTCCATGCTTGGTTTTATCCACTTTCTTGTGTTTTGTTACAACTTTGGAGTACTTTTCATATGATTTCTTGGACTAACCTATTAACAAGAGCCACAGTGCCAGCTGCCTGTTTTCTGCTGTTTTTGGTTCCAGGAAAGTCAGAAAATGAATATTCTCGGAATTGGACGGGACAAAATCCAAAGTGCCTATTTTTCCGGAAGGGATCAAGTGCCAGAATACGAGACGGAGAGGGGCCAGGGGCCGGCCACACTACCTGGCCTGCGCCAGGGTGTGGTGTGGTGGCTCTCGGCACCCCCTCGGCCTCTCCTTCCGCCTATAAGTTGCCCTCGGGACGAAAACCCTAAGTACACGATCAAAAATCCACGAAAGAGTCTGTAGCCGCTGTCATGTCCATCCCTAGATCGGGAGGGATCTGAAGCTCTTCCCGGCCCTCACGGAGAGGGAATTCACCACGAGGCCTTCTTCATCACCATGCAAGCCTCCGGTGTGATGCGTGAGTAGTTCATCCTTGGACTACGGATCCATGTAGTATCTAGATGGCTGGTTTCTCCTCCTTTGTGCTTTCATGTTCGGATCTTGTGAGCTCCGTTCATGATTAAGATCATCTATTTGTAATCCGTACATGTTGTGTTTTCGGGGATCTGATGGATATTGAGATGCTATTTCAGATTGATTATTGATTCAATCATGTCTTTGTTATTTGAGATCTTGCATGCTTTCCGTTGTTAGTAGCTATCTTGTCCAAGATGATGCTAGCAACTCCTAGAGTTAGTATATATGCTCGATAGTGGGTTCATGCCTCTGGTAATCGGGGGAAGTGACAGAAATCTCTAAGGTACTAGATGTGTTGTTGCTTCTAGGGAGAAAACAACAATCCTTTGTTCATAGAACAATCCTTTGTTCATAGAACAATCGTATTGTTTACTTTACATGCAGTTCGTAAAGCAATAATCTGTTGCTTGCAACTTAATACTGGAGGGGGTTCGGATGATAACCTGAAGGTGGATTATTAGTCATAGATGCAGTTGGATGGCGGTCTATGTATTATGTTGTAATGCCCAATCAAGTCTCAAAGGAGTCAAGATGATTAGTATATGCATGTATTGCTTTCTCGGTGTTTGTCAATTGCCCCGCTGTAATTTGTTCACCCAACATGTTATCTATCTAAGGAGAGCCACCTCTAGTGAACTATGGATCCCGGTCCTTTGTCTTTACATACAATCTATAAAAAAATTCTTCTTTGTGTTTACTTTCTGCAAACTTTTAGTTCTTTCCATTCGATATGTTTAATCCTTTGTTTTCCGCAAAACACGGTGAGATTGACAACCTCATCGCAAGTTGGGGACAAATTTTTGTGGTTGTGTTGTGCAGGTCTCCACGTTGCTACTAGCACCGGTAGTGCGCTCTGCCAAAGCTCAGCTAGTAACACCTTTGGGGTGTTTCCTTGCTCCTACTGGTTCGATTAAACCTTGGTTTCATAACTGACGTAAAACTTTCTACTGTACTCATCATACCTTCCTCTTGGGGTTCCCAACGAGCTCTACGTCGATCGCCGAGCGCATCAGATCCATGTGTGGTCTGTGAGAAGAACACACATGCAATGACACTGGGTGTGGTTCATGATATGGTTTGTGAGAAGAACACACATGCAATGACACTGGTGGATCCATGTGTGGTCTTTGGGAAGAACACACATGCAATGACACTAGATCCATGTGTGGTCTGTGATAAGAACACACATCCAATGACTCTAGATGTGGTTCATGAAAAGATCATACATGCAATGACACTGGTGGATCCATATGTGGTTCATGGGAAGAACACACATGCAATGACACTGGGTGGATCGATGTGTGGTTCATGAGAAGAGCAGACATGCAATGACACCGGTGGATCCATGTGTGGTTCATGGGAAGAACACACATGCAATGACTCTGGTGATATGTGGTTTGTGAAAAGAATAGACATGCAATGACTCTAGCTGTGGTTAGTGAGAAGAACACACATCCAATGACTCTAGCCGTGGTTCATGAAAAGAGCAGACATGCAATGACACTGGTGGATCCATGTGTGGTTCATGGGAAGAACACACATGCAATGACACCGGTGGATCCATGTGTGGTTCATGGGAAGAACACACATGCAATGACTCTGGTGATATGTGGTTTGTGAAAAGAATAGACATGCAATGACTCTAGCTGTGGTTAGTGAGAAGAACACACATCCAATGACTCTAGCCGTGGTTCATGAAAAGAGCAGACATGCAATGACACTGGTGGATCCATGTGTGGTTCATGGGAAGAACACACATGCAATGACACTGGTGGATCCATGTGTGGTATGTGGGAAGAGCAGACATGCAATGACACTGGTGGATCCATGTGTGTTCATGGGAAGAACACACATGCAATGACACTGGGTGTGGTTCATGATATGGTCTGTGAGAAAAACACACATGCAATGACACTAGTGGATCCATGTGTGGTCTGTGAGAAGAACACACATGCAATGACACTGGGTGTGGTTCATGATATGGTTTGTGAGAAGAACACACATGCAATGACACTGGTGGATCCATGTGTGGTCTTTGGGAAGAACACACATGCAATGACACTGGATCCATGTGTGGTCTGTGAGAAGAACACACATCCAATGACTCTAGCTGTGGTTCATGAAAAGAGCAGACATGCAATGACACTGGTGGATCCATGTGTGGTTCATGGGAAGAACACACATGCGATGACACTGGGTGGATCCATGTGTGGTTTGTGAGAAGAACACACATGCAATGACTCCGGTGGATCCATGTGTGGTTCATGGGAAGAACACACATGCAATGACACTGGGTGTGGTTCATGATATGGTTTGTGAGAAGAACACACATGCAATGACACTGGTGGATCCATGTGTGGTCTGTGAGAAGAACACACTTGCAATGACACTGGGTGTGGTTCATGATATGGTTTGTGAGAAGAACACACATGCAATGACACTAGTGGATCCATGTGTGGTCTTTGGGAAGAACACACATGCAATGACACTGGATCCATGTGTGGTCTGTGAGAAGAACACACATCCAATGACTCTAGGTGTGGTTCATGAAAAGAGCAGACATGCAATAACACTGGTGGATCCATGTGTGGTTCATGGGAAGAACACACATGCGATGACACCAGGTAGATCCATGTGTTGTTTGTGAGAAGAACACACATGCAATGATCCGGTGGATCCATGTGTGGTTCATGGGAAGAACACACATGCAATGACTCAAGTGATATGTGGTTTGTGAGAAGAACACACATGCAATGACTCTAGCTGTGGTTAATGAGAAGAGCAGACATGCAATGACACCGGTGGATCCTTGTGTGGTTTGTGAGAAGAACACACATGCAATGACACTGGGTGTGGTTCATGATATGGTTTGTAAGAAGAACACACATGCAAATGACTCTAGCTATGGTTCATGAAAAGAGCATGCATGCGATGACTCTAGCTGTGGTTCATGGGAAGAGCAGACATACAATGACACCGGTGGATCCATGTGCGGTTCATGGGAAGAACACACATGCAACGACACCGGTGGATCCATGTGTGGTCTGTGGGAAGAACACACATGCAATGACACTGGTGGATCCATGTGTGGTCTATGGGAAGAACACACATGCAATGACAATGGTGATATGTGGTCTGTGAGAAGAACACACATCCAATGACTCTAGTTGTGGTTCATGAAAAGAGCAGACATGCAATGACACTGGTGGATCCATGTGTGGTTCATGGGAAGAACACACATGCAATGGCACTGGTGGATCCATGTGTGGTCTGTGGGAAGAGCAGACATGCAATGGCACTAGTGGATCCATGTGTGGTTCATGGGAAGAACACACATGCAATGACACTGGGTGTGGTCCATGATATGGTTTGTGAGAAGAACACACATGTAATGACACTGGTCGATCCATGTGTGGTCTGTGAGAAGAACACACATGCAATGAAACTGGGTGTGGTTCATGATATGGTTTGTGAGAAGAACACACATGCAATAACACTGGTGGATCCATGTGTGGTCTTTGGAAGAACACACATGCAATGACACTGGATCCATGTGTGGTCTGTGAGAAGAACACACATCCAATGACTCTAGTTGTGGTTCATAAAAAGAGCAGACATGCAATGACACTGGTGGATCCATGTGTGGTTCATGGGAAGAACACACATGTGATGACACTGGGTGGATCCAGGTGTGGTTTGTGAGAAGAACACACATGCAATGACACCGGTGGATCCATGTGTGGTTCATGGGAAGAACACACATGCAATGACTCTAGTGATATGTGGTTTGTGAAAAGAACAGACATGCAATGACTCTAGTTGTGGTTAATGAGAAGAGTAGACATGCAATGACACCGGTGGATCCATGTGTGGTTTGTGAGAAGAACACACATGCAATGACACTGGGTGTGGTTCATGATATGGTTTGTAAGAAGAAAACACATCCAATGACTCTAGTTGTGGTTCATGAAAAGAGCATGCATGCGATGACTCTAGTTGTGGTTCCTGGGAAGAGCAGACATACAATGACACCGGTGATGTGTGGTCTATGAGAAGAACACACATGCAATGACTCTAGCCGTGGTTCATGAAAAGAGCAGACATGCGATGACACTGGTGGATCCATGTGTGGTTTGTGAGAAGAACACACATGCAATGACACTGGTGGATCCATGTGTGGTCTGTGGGAAGAACACACATGCAATGGCACTAGTGATATGTGGTTTGTGAGAAGAACACACATCCAATGACTCTAGTGGATCCTTACGTGGTTTATGAGATGAACACACATCCAATGAACACTTGTGGATCTATCTTGGCATAATTTTATGTATGCCACGATGTATTTCATTGTGCAAGACACTCACTTTCCATTTTTATACGACTCAGTATCGCCCTTGGTTTTATGTGGTACTACTCAGTTTTGCCCCCCCCCCCCTCTCTCTATCTTTCGTAGAAGCACAAATCTATGCTCACCCTATCTGCTACTCTCTTATTGGTTATCACAGTTGTCACGCGGATCGTGCGCACCAGCCGTTGATTCTGTGCGATCCAACGATGATTGTTGCAGACGGTGTGCCCTTCACAGTACAGCGCGAGATGGCATAGACGTCTCCCTCAGCGAGACTTCTACAAGAAGGAACACGATGCCGTCCATGGAAAAAGTCGTCGAGCGGTTATGTCATGTTTAATCAAGTCTGAAAAGCCTACTGCTGCTACTACTACGCCACAACACATGCGTCAACGAGTGCACGGTCGTCGATGGACAGCTGCAATTTATTGCCACTTGATTTTAATAGACATATCCCATTTTTATGCAGCGGCTCTCAATCGCCAATTTTAGGGCCATGTCAAACTTCGTACATAGAAATTGTGTGTGCGCCCTTTGCATGCGGCTCAATACAGAACTGCCATGCATAGCCCGGGAAAAAACATGACGTACCGTGCGCGTGTCACGGTGCACGGTGCAGTCGACTGTGCAGCGCGTTGCATGGTGGTGCAACGAAACGTGCCTTGCTTCTATCCACCTTAGATATAGAGCCCCTCTCCGCACATCCACTCCCACTCTCGCTCACTGTCCCCACGCAACCCTCTCCACTGTCCCACCAAAGATCCGTGAACTCCGAGAATACCTCGTCCGCCGGGCGATGGCCGAGGAGGATAAGGTGGCCATCGTCGCCTCCGTGGCCGCCGAGGAGGCCCTGCCTCGCCGTCCCTCGACGCATTGAAAGCAGCCGTTGTCCCTGTCCAGGCCCCAGTGGAGGCATCGATGGCAGCCGCCGTTCCCGTCCAGGCCCCCGTCCTAGCTACCGACAGAGACGCCGAAGAGGAGCCCCCCGCCGGCGAGGAGGCCCCTACGATCCAGATCACGCACTTCTTGGGCACCTACGATCCAGATAAGTACATCGCTCCGCTGAACCCCTACGACACCGGCATCGATGACCTATGGTTGGAGGTAACTTGGGTTTGCTCCCCTCCCCTGGTTCTTCTACCATTTGTTAGAAATAATGGGCTAATCTATTTAAAATTTAGCTGGTATTGTCATGTTTAATATTCCGGAATTAATCATGGAAATTGTGCCTAATTATCCAACACCATTCCCATCGTTGGATGCTAGATCTTGGTTTATTAGGATTCGCTTGTTCGCATTTTGATTGCTCGATCTTCTTACACCATCTACTCTCCCATTTTCCCTTTCTTCCAATAGGTTTCCGGCAACGTCTGAGGCAGGACAGTCCATTCACACCAAGGCTCGTCGGTGAGAGGGAGGCTGCGTCAAGCACGACGGCTTCCTCGTGGACCACAGCTACCCCTTTCGCAAGGCGTCATCGCTGACGAGTCAAGGCCGGGCTGCACCGTCTTGAACACCTTACTGAAGCATGTAGAGGCCGCGGGCTCCGGCATCCACAAAAGCGGCAAGCCCGAGCCCGCGAACATCAACGCCTTGGTACGCGGCGCTTTGGAGCGCTAGGAGCGTGGTCGAATTCTACAGAGGGCGTAGCGGTTGCAGGTCGTCCTCGGTTTTGTTGAGCCACTGTTATCGGCTTTGTTTTCGCTTCTTTTTATTCTTTCTTTTTCTTTGTTTTTCTCTTATTTCTTTTGGACGTTGTGCTGTCTGGTCCAGCAGTGGCCTCAATTCCGGTTGCTATATTAATATAGCTGGGCAAAAGCCTGATTCGAGCAAATAAATGTACATCTAGGAAATACTAGTTAATTTAATTCTCTCTCCTCTTTTATGAGCCTTCACCAATAAAAAAAGAGGAGAATGGAATAGGCGGTTTAAAAACTTTTCCGAGAGTGGCTCAACAAAGGCGGAATTAAACTAGCGTTTACTTTATTAAGCACAAAACCTAGAACAACTAGGGTTCACCTATTTGCACCAACAACTTATGCTAAGCAAGACAAGCAACTATGTGATAGCTAGATATATATACTTCAAGCACGAAGGCTATCACAAAGTAAAGTGCATAAGTAAGAGCTCGAATATAGAGATAACCGAGGCACACGGAGACGACGATATTTTACCGAGTTCCTCCCAACATGGAGTACGTTTCGTTTGGAGAGGGGGTGGTATCAAACCACCAACACCACAAAAGGCCTCCCTTGTTCTCCTGTGAATCTCACCCCAACGGGATCGATCCACACTTCCACTATCGATGCACTTGTCGGTGGCAATCCGGAACCTCTCACAAGGTTGGGGCACTTCTCCACAACTCAATTGGAGGCTCCCAACAAACAAGCTTAGGGAAATCTCCACTACTTAATTGGAGGCCCCAAGTAATCCGCAAACTTGCAAAACCACCAAACCGTCTAGGGTTCCAATGAATCCAAGAGTAAAAAGCTTCTCACCTTTCACCCAATCGAATCCTCACTGAGAACTCAAACCGATGCACCAAATGCAATGCCAAGAACACAAGAAGTGCTCAAGTCCTTCACTCCCAAATTCCACCAAAGCTACAAAAGCTTATGGGGAATAAGAGGAAGAACAATGGAGGAAATCCACAAAGACTCCAAGATCTAGATCCCAATATGTTCCCTCACTTAGAGGAGAGATTGATCGGTGGGATTGTAGATCTAGATCTCCTCTTTCAAATCCCTCAAGAATATGCAAGAATCATAGGAGGGATTGAGAGGGAAGCAAGCTCAATAGATCAACAATGGTGGCTTAGTTTTAGGGTTCTTGAGGTTGGAAAACCGCAGCCACCCAGGGAGACGAAGGGGCCTGTAGATAGGGCCCCTGACAGGAGAGCCATTGGGAGCAATTTACCCCGGACAGTCCGGCCAACATCAGCCGGACACTCCAGGTGATGCTGACCGGACACTCCGACCTATGAAGATTCCAGCCAGAGTCCGGGTGGAGTCCGATATGGTGTTATGAATGTCCAAGAGGTCGAAAAACCCTAGGGCCGGACAGTCCAGTGAATTAGCCGGACATTCCGTCCGGCCGGACACTCCGCTGAAAACGGCCGGACATTCCGCCCAAGGCAAAACTGACAGAAATAGCAAAACTGAGATGACCATAACTTTTGCATCCAGACTCTGATTTTGATGATCTTGGGCTCGTTTCGAAGATAGTAACAAGATCTACAAGATCATGCAGAGAACCATTATAGTCCAGCAAGGGAGGATAGAACCACATGATGAAAGGTTTAACCTATCTATAAAAGACAAACCGGTAAAACCTCCAACATCGAAAACGCAATAGAGAATGCATATGAAATCCGTTTTCGGTGAACTTGGGCTTGTCATGAAGATTAACACAAGCTCAAGAACCTCACATGGATAAGATCCACATAACAACCAAGAAATATGAAGCCAAGTATGAAAAGGTTTGAGCTCTCTCTAAAGGATATGATCAAGTTACTCACTCGAGAGCTCCTCTTGATAGTACGGCTATCTATCCTATAAACCGGTCTCCCCAACTAACACCACGAGACCGGTAAGTAAGAAACCCTATCAAGAACATACCTTTGCCTTGAGCATATTGTTGGGGTTCCGCGTATGAAAACAATAAATTTTACTCTATGCCCCTAAACCCCTGAAGCTACCAGGACCTATCTATTAGTAATACAGTAACGGGAGGGGCTTTTCGTGAACTTACCCTTAAAGACCAAAAAGCGTTGTCAACGCTTAGGAGAGCGTGGTTGATGTAGACGAGCCGAAGCCGACCTCAAGGTCGTGATGAAGTCCTTGCGCTCCTTCTGGCTCCAACGACTTGAGTGCCTCAAGTGCGACACCTCGCGGGGAGTTACACACGTCTAGTGCCTGACGATGACTCCCTCTTCCCCGATCCAGCAGCAGTTGCGGAAGTAGAGCTCCCAGATCCGAATCTCGCAGCGCAATGGCGCTCCGTGGTGAAGATGTCTCTTGCTCGCGCAGTCCAGACTTGGGACCACGGTCACCAGAGAGAGAGGGGGAGAGAGAAAATATCAATTGGAGGTCCTCCCAAAAGTGGGGAGACCTTTATTGATTATTGGTGTATTTTTTAGGCCAAATACCCCACTATATATAGGGGGAGGGGAGGTACTACCTCCCCTAAAGTCCCGGGGTGGGACTAAACGAGAGGAGGGGATGGGGTGGCCCCCGGCCAGCCCCTAGTGGGCCCCACAGGGGGGCTAGGCCCAGCCGACCAGCCCCCTTGGCCCCTCTCCCTCTCTCCTTTCCCCTAATGGGCCCTCTACCTCCGGAATTAGCCCATTAAGCCTTTTTGACCTTTAATTGATTTTCTCTTTATTAAATAAATATGAATAAATGATTAAATCAATATTTAACATTCATTCACATATCATTTAATCTCCGTGGCCATGGAACACCTTCTACCTCCACTCCGGACATCCTCCGGACTTACCGAAATCCTTCCGGTTTTCTCCCTTCTTTTCTTCGGTGATTCCACCGATCCTATAAACACTCTCTAAGCATCATCAAGCCCTTAAGCATGATACCCCACGGTTCAGGAACACTCCAGACATGGTCGAGACACTCCCGCGCCAATGATCGATAGAGGGACCTGGATGGCCATGTGACCCCTGTGTGTTCCATGAAGATCTTTTGTCGTTTGAACCAGGACAGTCGTGTCTTATTCCCTTTGTCACTCGATGCTTGCATTGCCCGAGATCTGATCAATGACCTCACCATGTCGTGTTCAATCTCGTTACTGAACAATGCTGCTTGACTCGTTCCGACAAGTGATATCCCCGTGATCTAATCACACGCTGCGCAGCTATTGGATATAACTTCTCCGAGTGGGCCCTTGAGTATCTTCCCGTCACATGGACGGACAAATCCCGCTCTTGACATATATTGCCTCTACGGTTTCCTCCGAGTACATGAACACACCTTTATAACCACCGTTTTACCAGATGGTGTTTGATGCTATCTAAGCACTCTCGGGAGACAGTGATTGATATAGCCTCACAGTCTAAGGAATAGTCTACGAGGATCCATTTCTAATCATCGTGACTTGAACTTCGTGACATGATCGGGTCACGATGTTTAGGTTGGGTATTGGTTCATCATCTCATTATCAGAATGAGATGACCTCATTTCCAACTGGCATAAATGCCACATGATCAGGAAACATGATCATCTGTTGACCAATGAACCAGTGACTAGAATTTCACTGGGAACCCCTGGTTGTTTGTATATCACACGTATATTGATGTTTCCACTCAACATAGTTATAGCATGATATAAAACTTAATCATAAACTATATGAAATATGATAATAGTCCTTACTACTATTTGTCTCTAGGGCATATTTCCAACAGTCTCCCACTTGCACTAGAGTACAAATACACTAGCTGCATTTTGTTCTCAATCATTGGCACCATATATACGGTACCCTGAACATGGTTACTCATGGAAGAGGTTGAGCCTTGGGTCTATACTTTACAGTCCCAAATCCTTTACAACTTACTAATGTCACCTTGATTGACATTAATACTTTATCATCACATGATAGCATGTATGTGTATGTATCGTCGCTATGGCAGCAGAACGAGGCCTGATTCCAGGAGCCTACAGTGATGTTAGATCAACGTCGAGGGCTTTCTCATGGGCACTGTGCCATGGGACACATCATTCTACATTAAAAGTGAACTAGCCCCACCATAACATTATACAACACTTTAGATGGTACCCTTATCTATTATTATAAATGTATTCATCGAAACACCAGTGCACTCTGTGCAACTTTCGATGTTATGTTCACCTCGCTTCCTACTTGACTTTAATTGGCATCTACAGGAGTTTCCAACATATTCCCTTATAACATAACTCTTTATGCTTTAAGATATGTTATCCTTTATGGATTTGGAAAACATGTCCACAGTTCTCTATTATACATTGCGGACAAAACTTAGCTCAAACATTCTGTGATTCGAACTTAATCACTTCCACACGTTCCTTATTTGGATCACATATTATGCCAAGTTATCATCATGGTTTCTAAGATAAAACCTATGTCTCAACATAGTGGATGACGATCATCCTTTTCCTTCTTTCAACCGTTGATGTTAAACTTAATGCTATTCCTAATTTGAGTTATTAAGGATCAGTTCCTTAATTAACTTCTATTCTGAAACCCCTTTTAGAATCCCTTAAGGAATACTACATAATATCATAATACACCTATTATCAACTTCTACATCTTATGAATCATTATTCATAAGTATTTGCGCCTTTCATTCTTAACACATTTAAGAATTACTCTTATAAGCTCCCACTCAAAATATGTTCCCACATATTTGAATTTGAGACTTACATTGCTCCCACTCAAAAATATGTCAATCACATATTGTTTCAGGAAGACTTTCGTAACTCCCACTCAATTTTATGCAAATTTCATATCTCCTTACTATTTGAATAACTTCAAAAACCTTTGATCAAATATCAAACTTGGAGATTTATTATGAGATACTAGTACTTTACTAGTTTTAAATCCAATTGACATTTAGCATACATGAATCAAATTCATTTGAATTTGTCCAATACTTGACAAATTGTGCATTAGGCATTTACCCCCTTTTTCCACTATGGCTTTGCAGTCATTTGGGAAATTCAAGTAACCCCTTTTACTTGTGAGATTCAGCAACAAATTGCTTTCTAATCTCAAGGGAATTTTCCTTTTAGGATTTCTCATAATTCTAGTTTACCATTATTTCCTTTGTAGTTCATAGGTATGTCATATTCCAAAAATCATGACAAGTGATTCACAAATGTCTCCATACAAGATATGGATTTACAATTTGAATCCTACTTCATGTAGTGAAAAACGATAGTGGAGAGAAAAACACAATGATCAAAATCATTGGTTCTTTTCTTCTGTGAAGAGAATCATTTAGGAACATTGTCCGTTGCGCTTCTCAACACTCTGATGCAGGGTTTTGAATCCTCATCGTGTTTTACACTAATTTCCATTTGCTTCGTAATTGAGAAACATCACTAGAAGTGAGCTTTCTCAAGAATGCACCAAAATCCAAGCAATACGAATCTTGCTTTCCTTTTGGTCTCAGCTATGGATTCCATATTCAAAGTTTCCAATGAATACACTACAAGGACTTATTCGCTATTGTTTTGGTTATATCGAATAACCCCCAAAACTTTCATGAATTCAAATGGTTTACCAATTCTAATTGAGTGCTAACTATTTCTAACTAATGGTCTCTACATCTACACTACAACGATTTATTTGGTGCCTTCTATTCAACCCCCTTTTTGATATCTAATATCATATTGTGATGCTTTTGTACTTTGACGTTTCAAAACACTTTGCATTTCACAATTACTTTTATGTCATTCTTATAAAGTTGAATTTCATTACTATTGATCAAATCATAGTAATTGGATTCCCTTTTACATTTATACCCTTTGTTGATGAAACACTTTGATCAAATCAAATAGTTTCATATTCATGTTTCCTTTGGTAAACTACTTTACACAATTAAACAATTATTTAATGATAATTACCATTTTCGTTAAAACATAATACATCGAATATGTATTTACTTTTAACAATTCTTTAAACACTTTGTATTCAAGTAATACACGGTGTTCAAGTTATTTTGCCGAACTTAGGCATGATTTATATGTGAAAAGAAATCGAATGACTTTCACATATTATCACATAACTTTGAATTTAAACAATGGTTTCATTCATCAATGAAATATCATTAAGTTGGGTATTTTTTTTAAGCAAGGCATTTTAATGTTTTACAAATGTTCATACATTATCAATTAGTTTCAAACAATAAGGACGATTCACAAGTAATCAAACAAGATATGAACACGAATAAAAATCATTCATAAAAGCAGAACAACTGTTTGTTACAAACTCATATGAATAACCGTCTCACGAAATGTGAGACAAACTAAAGAAGTTCATAATCTCTTGATTACATTAATCATCCTAACCATAAACTAAATGATAAATATCGAGGGAGAGTGTCGTCGGCCATCATCATCATGCTCGCCGTCAACACGCAATGTCACCTCCTCTACAGCAAGCACCTCTCATGCAGAAGGACCTGTTTTCACCAAAACAGAACAAGTATCGGATATACTTAACACTGCAATGTGTTTGCAAGATTATAACATTTATAAAACTGTATATCAAATATATACCTTGGTCATCGATGACCTCTCCGGTGATTGGTTCAACCTTTACGTTCTGGAAACGTAATATGAACTCATGGAAATCCAATGCCTCCGTATCACCACTCATGATGCTACTCCGGACATGTCCTTTGTAGCTGGGAGGCAACGACCGAAGCAGTACGTCTATCACAAATGGATCAGCCATCCAATAATCCATGAAGTGAACCAGTCTCGTGTGTGCATCAAGCATGCGCTCCAAGTGACTCTTCAGACATGTATGCTCCTCCATCTGTATGGAAAGGAACTCTCCAAGCAAGTTGTGCTTCCACATGCGTACATGGCCTATGAACTCTGCTCTCAGCCGATCCACCATCGAATATGGGTCAAGATGACCCATGAGCGGATGTAGTTCATCCACCATCCTGTAACACATTATTATCTGAATGTAGGTGGACATCTCTTGGCGATAGTAGCGGTTTGCCAGTTCTTGTGGTGTCTCATAGTAGTTTGGCTCAGTCAAATCCATCGTGCGGCGTATGTAGTCTACCACATGATTCCTAGTAAGGAGATCATTCAGGCGCACTAGCCAACTAGGGAAGTTGGATCCATCAAGTCTAAGATTCTCACCATTTACCCAATCCTCAATGACAAAGTAAGCTTCATGGTGAGCCATCTACATTTATAGTTACAAAAAGGAATTTAGACTAAGTTTATAATTAAATGAGTTAATAATAACTCCACTCAGAAACATCTATCCCTAGTGAGGGTTCCTAGTGACAACACGACCCCTATCAGCCACATCTCCCCCGATTGATCATGGCCATCAATGTGGGTTCAAAGGTGGACGCTAAACGTCGGTCACATCATTCATGCGACTCGTGCTCGATCTTTCGACCATCCGTGTTTCGAGGCAACGCTTCTGTGGCGTGCTAGGCTCGCCAACTCAACCTTAGTGTATCCGCTGTGCAACATGGCTTACACCCACTGTATGTGAACGTAGATATGTCTTACACCCAGGCCTGTAACCCTGGATCGCCTCATACCGAAGAACTTTCTTGGTGGTGCACACTAAGGGGGAACACAATCGTTGGTAATTTTAACAGGGATCATCTTATTAGGCTACCGTCGAGTATCTAATACTAGAACACAATAAGACATAAAAACAATAACATTGAATGTAAATGCTATGTGATATGGTCCTTCACATCGTTATCTCCATCCGCCGTCACCGGGTTCCGGCGCCAGGGTTCCGGCGCCGTAGACACCGGGGTACCAGTGTCATTCTGGCGTGGTAGTTTGTCATTACCGTGACTATCTACTACTATGTAACAAAAGGTAATTACTTTACCTTTGCCACAACCATATCACAAAGCAACGCCCCCTGCAAAACAAAGTTAGACGCCTCTACTTTATCTTTGCATGTTTTACGTGGCTGAATGGGCTTTCGCACAAGAACCGTTCTTACCTACGAACTTTCAGCACAACGCTGATCAAGTAGTTGTCTCTACTACACCCCTTTCGGGGCCCTCCGTTGCAAATGGTATACCAACTAATGCGAGAGAGACAGACACCCCCCTAAGCCACTTTATACGGTGCAAGCCGTATGTCAAGCATGGACCAGTCTCGTGAATGAACGCGTAAAGTGGGTTGGGGGCCGCTTCATCAAGCATTATTGCGGTATACACAAGTACACGTGGGAGGGTAACAACTAAAAGATCAACGCCCACACGCTACATCTCGTGTGTTCTACCCGTACTAGCATTACTACGCATAGATCTATCTCTTATACCACTGTAGGGGTTCCGCGTATGAAAACAATAAATTTTACTCTACGCCCCTAAACCCCTGAAGCTGCCAGGACCTATCTATTAGTAATATAGTAATGGGAGGGGCTTTTTGCGAACTTACCCTTGAAGACCGAAAAGCGTTATCAACGCTCAGGAGAGCATGGTTGATGTAGACGAGCCGAAGCCGACCTCAAGGTCGTGATGAAGTCCTTGCGCTCCTTCTGGCTCCAACGACTTGAGTGCCTCAAGTGCGACACCTCGTGGGGAGTTACACACATCCGGTGCCTGACGATGACTCCCGCTTCCCCGATCCAGCAGCGATTGAAGTAGAGCTCTGGATCCGAATCCAACACGACGGCGCTCATGGTGAAGATGTCTCGCCATGCAGTCCAGACTTGGGACCACGGTCACGACAGAGAGAGGGGGGAGAGAAATATCAATTGGAGGTCCTCCCAAAAGTGGGGAGACCTTTATTGATTATTGGTGTATTTTTCTAGGCCAAATACCCCACTATATATAGGGGGAGGGGAGGTACTACCTCCCCTAAAGTCCCGGGGTGGGACTAAAGGAGAGGAGGGGGTGGGGTGGCCACCGGCCACCCCTAGTGGGCCCCGCGGGGGGGGGGGCTAGGCCTAGCCGGCTAGCCCCCTTGGCCCCTCTCCCTCTCTCCTTTCCCCTAATGGGCCCTCTCCCTTCGGAATTGGCCCATTAAGCCTTTTTGACCTTTATTGATTTTCTCTTTATTAAATAAATATGAATAAATGATTAAATCAATATTTAACATTCATTTACATATCATTTAATCTCCGTGGCCATGGAACACCTTCCACCTCCACTCCGGACATCCTCTGGACTTACCGAAACCCTTCTGGTTTTCTCCCTTCTTTTCTTCAGTGATTCCACCGATCCTATAAACAGTCTCTAAGCATCATCAAGCCCTTAAGAGTGATACCCCATGGTTCAGGAATACTCCAGACATGGTCGAGACACTCCCGCACCAATGATCGACAGAGGGACCTGGATGGCCATGTGACCCATGTGCGTTCCACGAAGATCTTTCGTCGTTTGAACCGGGACAGTCGTGTCTTATTCCCTTTGTCACTCGATACTTGCATTGCCCGAGATCTGATCAATGACATCACCATGTCGTGTTCAATCTCGTTACTGAACAATGCTGCTTGACTTGTTCCGACAAGTGATATCCCCGTGATCTAATCACACGCTGCGCAGCTATTGGATATAAGTTCTCCGAGTGGGCCCTTGAGTATCTTCCCGTCACATGGACGGACAAATCCTGCTCTTGACATATATTGCCTCTACGGTTTCCTCCGAGTACATGAACACACCTTTATAACCACCGTTTTACTAGATGGTGTTTGATGCTATCTAAGCACTCTCGGGAGACAGTGATTGATATAGCCTCACGGTCTAAGGAATAGTCTACGAGGATCCATTTCTAATCATCGTGACTTGAACTTCGTGACATGATCGGGTCACGATATTTAGGTTGGGTATTGGTTCATCATCTCATTCACAGAATGAGATGACCTCATTTCCAACTGGCATAAATGCCACATGATCAGGAAACATGATCATCTGTTGACCAATGAACCAGTGACTAGAATTTCAGTGGGAACCCCTGGTTGTTTGTATGTCACACGTATATTGATGTTTCCACTCAACATAGTTATAGCATGATATAAAACTTATTCATAAACTATATGAAATATGATAATAGTCCTTACTACTATTTGTCTCTAGGGCATATTTCCAACACATATTCCACTTGAGCTTGACGATAGCGATCTTGTCCACCTCAAGATGAACACCTTTCTTGATTGCGCTAGCTTGGTGAAGACTTGCAAATTGCTCCCCATACTACACTATGGTAGAGCTTCTATTTTCTGTATACCATCTTCCCATATCCATGACCACCATAGGATGGCATGATTTAAGCAAATGATCTCTTCGAGATGGCTCATCTTGAACTTGCACATCAATTCTTCTTTCTTCATTATGTTGGTGTCTTGAAGGTATATAAGAGATATCTCTCCAACTTTAGTCTTCAAGACACACTTGCTATAGGATCAACTCTCACTTGACCAATCTCCGGATCACTCATTGAAACCTTGGTCAACACTTAATCTTATTCACTTTCTTCTTCTCTCAACCTTGAAGCCAACATATGGTTCAACCATTGCCTATGGACAAATCTACAGGTAAAACTCAATACAAACATAAGTCCATAAAGATTGTCATTAATTACCAAAACCACACATGGGGCACACATGCACTTTCAATCTCCCCCATTTTGGTAATTGATGACAATCCCTTTGAGAGGGTTATATCAAGAATTAATCAAACAAAACATTGTGCTAACATCAAATACAACACAAGTATGTGATGTTAGTACAATCACAATATAGAGCAAACTCCCCACAATCTATGCACATGTGGATGAACTTGAATTTCATTGCATATATTGCCAACCATTACCGGTGGTGGAGTTTTCTCTATATATACAAGTATAAGATTTTTGCTAGAAGGCATGGCCAAAGGCTCGAATTTATCTTATTCAACATCAATGACCTTAAAACACCAACAAATACATCACAACTATCACAAAGGAACAAGATATAGTTGGAATGCATTGGGAAAGGCAACAAGTATCATAAAGATCAAATAAACCTTGCAAATTCATCCATACTACACATGAGAGAAACTAAGGAAAAGAATGACAATATAATTGCTAGATTGGCATATATGGGATCGGTGAATCATCAACATGATTTTTATATACTCCCCAAAATATGCATTCATCTCAACTTACTCATACCACAAAAGGATGATACAATAAAATTCTTGCAAGAACCACAATAAAAGCAACTAAAGGAAATCATGCCATGATGCAACCACAATGGTTGGATGCTAGAAAAGTATGCATGAGAGGGATACTTGTTACCAAGATACCATTGGTAGGATGTAGTAGATATGCGTTTGTTGATCATCCTAGCTTGCCTCCAATTATCATTTAGTCACCACATCTTCTTATTATTGAGAAAAGCAACCAATGTATCTCCAGTGTACCTAAAACACATTCAAGTACACAATGGTCCCAAAACTCATTGGGTCCAAAGTAGTTAGATACACTACAATACATAGGACAAACTCCACAAAAACATGTGCATATTGATATGAAATTGAATTTCATGCACATCTTAGCCAAAATAGGATTTGGTGGAGTTTCCCTTATATATTGGACCAAAGAAAGAAAGCATACCATAATATATACATTTAGTAAATATGCATGCACGAGACTTTCAAGAACCAAAAAGGAGATACAATTTGAACAAAACCACGAAGTAAACCGAGAAGTCACACACAAGAGAGTGACACAATAGAAGGTATCCAAATTGCATCAAAGAGTCAAATCAACACATGACCGAACACAAGTTCAACCAATGAACTAAGCTAAAGCCAAAGAGCAAAAGAGGATAAACAAATAAAAATGCTCAACGATTTATCT
Organism: Avena insularis; assembly: GCA_023614405.1. Lineage (NCBI taxonomy): Eukaryota > Viridiplantae > Streptophyta > Magnoliopsida > Poales > Poaceae > Avena > Avena insularis. The sequence continues at coordinate 23,668,498 of CM042692.1, forward strand.
CATTCAAATGGTTAAATAGAAAGCATGGAATGAGAAAATCAACTCCCAAACAACATACCAATGGAAAAATAAAAGGTTCCAACAAAGGAGCCAAACTCTCAACATTTTACAAGAATGGCACAAAGTATCAAAGAAAAGATTTGTCTTCAAAGGCATAAAACATGGTATGGATCAAAACATGTTATGAAGAAGCATAAAATGAGTGTTCGAAATAATATAGGAGAACTCCCCCATGATTAGTGCATTATTTAAGATTCTGGATTTGAATACAAAATGCACACACATGGGATTATCATCCCTACCTACATCAACTAGAGAACTAAATGATTCCAAGATAAAGAAAGGTCCATATGGATTGAGGAATACATGGGAGACAAGACACAACAACTTCTTAGCAAGAGATGAGGAAACTCAAGCAAAAACCAATGTGAAAATGATCAAGAAGATCTACCACATATTATAGTACCGATTGTCCAAGGACATGGGTCTTGAAAATATTTCCCGGTGGTAGATAACAAATATATCCAAGATCATATTCACAAAGAGAAAGCAAATGTCAAAATATAGGACAAGAAAACCAAAGGTCAAAGTGAACATGATCAATAAATTCTACCATATATGGTGTACCACTTGTCCAATGACAAGAATTATGGGGAAACATTTCCCGAGGTAGTTTTCAAGGATATCATGATCATATTAACAACAAGAAGCATATTACGAAATATAAAAATTAAGGTTGATGCTTAGATAGAGATTCTTGATAGCTCCAAACAGTCACACAATCATAAAAGATTAAAGTAACTTGAAGCAAATGGTTTCCATGTAGGATATGGAGGTCCAAATATGGGGAAACACATCCCAAGAAAACTCTCACAACCAATATCCAAAAGATGAGCAATAAAATCAGTCCAAGGGAATTGGAACTTGTTTGAGCCAAAAGTGCCACTTAGGAGCTAGATAAATATAAATATCAATTCTAAGTGAAACTACCTTAAATGTACACATTTTCTAGGTTTGTAATATGCACAAAGCATATGACTCCCCCATAATGTGATAAACCAAGAAAACTCAACAAGAGGTAAAAACATCCAAATAGAGATGATTAATGGACATTATGGAACTTGAATTTCTCATGAGAAATACATACCACATAGAGATTGGATAAACTTGCAATATACATGCTAAATGGTATTCCTCATGTACACACATTTTAGGATTGTGGAATGCCCAAGCATAACACTCCCCCAAAATGGGATAGTCCATTAATCTCTCACAAGAGCCAAGAAAGATACCAAATAATTTCAACAAAGGCTCCAACCCAAGAGACACAAATACATGGTGTGCCACCCAATATACACAAGTATACTTGATTACTCAATATAAGTATGAGGGAAGAACAACATGTACAAACACATACAAAGGTACAAAACCAACACATGCACAAGGGAGCAAGTAACTTTCAATGTAAATGAGTTAGGCACATGTTACCGCAAGGAGGAACATCAGATATATGATAGAAGCATGATAGTCCAAATGGCTTGACTTGACAAGAATAAATGATGAAGATCCCTCAATTATTCATAATGTAGCCAAGCCTCCAATGTCCTCCAACAAAACACCTATTGATCAAGTTTTAGCTTGATAGTCCCCAACCAAGTTGGGTCCTAAGAGGTTAGTCACAATAGGCTTGGCAACCCAAATGGTTCTTTTCTTGACACCACTTTGAGCACCAACACATTTGGCATACACATTGCCAACCTCATCCTTCCTAAGAGAATAAACATCATCAATCATGATTGGGTTGGATGAGGAGTTACCAATAGTGCAGGAGGAAGAGATGTGACCCTTCTCACGACATAAGTAGCAAGTTCTTCTCTTCCCATTCTTTTCACTTGATTTCTCCACAATGGGAGTATTAGCTTGAATATTCTTGGGAATTGGCCTTTCACCAACTTGAGATAGGCCATGACCTTGAACTAGAGGTCGCTTCCCTTTTTGCTTATCACTAAGAGGCTTCTTCTTCAAGGGGCAAGATCTAACATGGTGCCCTTCAATTTTGCACTTGAAGCAAACAATCTTGGCCGAATTCTTGACTTGTTCTTGGCCCTTCTTATTGTTTCTCTTGGACTTCTTCTTGTTAGTGGACTTGTTCTTGACATTGGATTTAAATCCAAGCCCACTCTTATCATTGGGGGATTTTTTCACACTCAAGATCTTGTTGAGTGTGGTCTTCCCTTCATGACCCTTTTTCAAGTCATTCTTCAAAGAAGTGACTTGAGCCTTGAGCTCTTTGATTTCCTCTACATGGTTAGTGACAACACATATACTAGAGGAAGTAGAAATTTCATTGCTAGAGCAACAAGGCAAAGAATGTAATTCATCACAAGATTTAGTAATAATGTGAGTGGACGATAGGACTAGCACATGGCAATATAGAATTATTCATAGAGATTGTGCTAGTGACTACATGAGGCTCGGAAGATGTTACCTTTGTACAACTAGCCTTATGAGCTAACTTTAGCCTAGCATGGGATGCTAGAAGATCCTCATGAGAGCTTGATAGCTTACCATGACTTTCTTCCAAGATCCCATACTTGCTAGTTAGCAAAGCAAGTTGAGTGTTTAGCTCAACATTCTCATTCAAAATAGATGCTTTACAAGAAATAGAGTTAGTAGCACAAGCATCATAATTAATTGCAATAGGTGAGGGCAACTTTGAAAGCTCTTTTGAGTAAGAGGCTTTAAGTTGCTCATGTGACTCGGTGAGTTTGATGAGCTCACCCTTGATGACCCTAGAGCCATTTTTGAGGTGCTCAAAATCCTCAAGAAGTTTAGCATAAGCAACTTGAAGATCATCATTTTTACTTTTGAGACCATTAGCCACCTTAGGACCTCTATCACGAGATTCCTTCACTCTAGACAACTCTAGAGAAAAAGTCTCCTCAAGAGATTTCTTAGTGGTTTGTTCCTCTTCAAGAGCTTCATTTAGATGTGCAATTTGATTAGCATACTCACGCTCAAGGCTACTCATTTTATCAATGGTGTTCTCATGATCCTCAATTTGTGCTTCTAACTTATCAATATGTTTTTTTGCTCTTAATAGCAAAGTCCAAGATTTCAACGAAGTTAGATCAAGCAATATCATCCTTAACAAGAGCATGATAAACCATCTCACCCTTTTCATATAAATCATCAACATTAATCTCTTTTTCCTCATTATCCTCATTCTCATCATCACAAGAGGTATTGGGTTCCAAAGTAGGAGTTACCTTTGAATCCCGAGCCATAAGGCATAGGCGGGAACCGTGAGATGATGATGATGAAGAATTACTTGAAGCTCCATTCAAACTATTGTATTTACCAATAGAATCTTCAGTTTCCTCTAAATTGTTAGACACACACAAACTAGAGGAAATAGAAGCATTTATATTATGATAACAATGCAAAGAGAGAATATCATCATGTGATCTATTGAGGCAATTTATACATGATATGCAAGGACTATCAACACTAGCATGTAAATCATATATAGTGCTAGACGTGTTTAAGTCCAAAGATGAAGTGTTGCAATGAGATAAAGAAGAAGGATCAATAAGAGTAAGCTCACTATCAACATTGCAAAGTTCACCACCACTCACCATTTCATTACCTTGTGTCTTACCACACTTTGGTGAAGTGGAATCAAAGGAGAACTCATCTCGACTGGAAGTGGAAGCAATACAATCATCCTCAATAATGTTGGACACATCATATTTATCTTGAAGTTTTGTCCATAACTCATGAGCGCTCCAAAAAGGTATGATTGAAGAAGTAACTACATAGCTCAACGCATTAACAAGAACATTAGAAGCTTGAGCATCGAGATATAAGTTTTTCTCATCCTCACAAGATAGATTTTCGAAATCCATAGGAGGAGAAAAACCTATATCTACAATACGCTCCAAATTTGGGTCCATGTCCCAAAAATGAATAAGCATACGAGTTTTCCATATATCATAATTTGTGCCATCGAATGTGAACATTTCATTGTGAACTAATACCCTAGCCTGCATCTTTACTCTCAAGGCGGTGAAGCCTAAAATGAGAGACCGGGCTCTGATACCAATTGAAAGGATATAGATGCCGCCTAGAGGGGAGGGTGAATAGGCGGTTTAAAAACTTTTCCGAGAGTGGCTCAACAAAGGAGGAATTAAACTAGCGTTTAATTTGTTAAGCACAAAACCTAGAATAACTAGGGTTCACCTATTTGCACCAACAACTTATGCTAAGCAAGACAAGCAACTATGTGATAGCTAGATATATATACTTCAAGCACGAAGGCTATCACAAAGTAAAGTGCATAAGTAAGAGCTCGAATATAGAGATAACCGAGGCACACGGAGACGACGATATTTTACCGAGTTCCTCCCAACATGGAGTACGTTTCGTTTGGAGAGGGGGTGGTATCAAACCACCAACACCACAAAAGGCCTCCCTTGTTCTCCTGTGAATCTCACCCCAACGGGATCGATCCACACTTCCACTATCGATGCACTTGTCGGTGGCAATCCGGAACCTCTCACAAGGTTGGGGCACTTCTCCACAACTCAATTGGAGGCTCCCAACAAACAAGCTTAGGGAAATCTCCACTACTTAATTGGAGGCCCCAAGTAATCCGCAAACTTGCAAAACCACCAAACCGTCTAGGGTTCCAATGAATCCAAGAGTAAAAAGCTTCTCACCTTTCACCCAATCGAATCCTCACTGAGAACTCAAACCGATGCACCAAATGCAATGCCAAGAACACAAGAAGTGCTCAAGTCCTTCACTCCCAAATTCCACCAAAGCTACAAAAGCTTATGGGGGAATAAGAGAGGAAGAACAATGGAGGAAATCCACAAAAGACTCCAAGATCTAGATCCCAATATGTTCCCCTCACTTAGAGGAGAGATTGATCGGTGGGATTGTAGATCTAGATCTCCTCTTTCAAATCCCTCAAGAATATGCAAGAATCATAGGAGGGATTGAGAGGGAAGCAAGCTCAATAGATCAACAATGGTGGCTTAGTTTTAGGGTTCTTGAGGTTGGAAAAACCGCAGCCACCAAGGTAGAAGAAGGGGCCTTTATATAGGGCCCCTGAAAGTAGAGCCATTGGGAGCAATTTACCCCGGACAGTCCGGCCAACATCAGCCGGACACTCCAGGTGATGCTGACCGGACACTCCGACCTATGAAGATTCCAGCCAGAGTCCGGGTGGAGTCCGATATGGTGTTATGAATGTCCGAAGAGGTCGACAAAACCCTAGGGCCGGACAGTCCGGCGTGAATTAGCCGGACATTCCGTCCGGGCCGGACACTCCGGCTGAAAACGGCCGGACATTCCGCCCAAGGCAAAACTGACAGAAATAGCAAAACTGAGATGACCATAACTTTTGCATCCAGACTCTGATTTTGATGATCTTGGGCTCGTTTCGAAGATAGTAACAAGATCTACAAGATCATGCAGAGAACCATTATAGTCCAGCAAGGGAGGATAGAACCACATGATGAAAGGTTTAACCTATCTATAAAAGACAAACCGGTAAAACCTCCAACATCGAAAACGCAATAGAGAATGCATATGAAATCCGTTTTCGGTGAACTTGGGCTTGTCATGAAGATTAACACAAGCTCAAGAACCTCACATGGATAAGATCCACATAACAACCAAGAAATATGAAGCCAAGTATGAAAAGGTTTGAGCTCTCTCTAAAGGATATGATCAAGTTACTCACTCGAGAGCTCCTCTTGATAGTACGGCTATCTATCCTATAAACCGGTCTCCCCAACTAACACCACGAGACCGGTAAGTAAGAAACCCTATCAAGAACATACCTTTGCCTTGAGCATATTCCACTTGAGCTTGACGATAGCGATCTTATTCACCTCAAGATGGAACACCTTTCTTGATTGCGCTAGCTTGGTAAAGACTTGCAAATTGCTCCCCATACTCCACTATGGTAGAGCTTCTCTTTTGTGTATACCATCTTCCCATATCCATGACCACCATAGGATGGCAAGATTTAAGCAAATGATCTTTTCGAGATGGCTCATCTTGAACTTGCACATCAATTCTTCTTTCTTCATTATGTTGGTGTCTTGAAGGTATATAAGAGATATCTCTCCAACTTTAGTCTTCAAGACACACTTGCTATAGGATCAACTCTCACTTGACCAATCTCCGGATCACTCATTGAAACCTTGGTCAACACTTAATCTTCTTCACTTTCTTCTTCTCCCAATCTTGAAGCCAACATATGGTTCAAGCATTGCCTATGGACAAATCTACAGGTAAATCTCAATGCAAATATAAGTCCATAAAGATTGTCATTAATTCCCAAAACCACACATGGGGGCACACATGCACTTTCATAGTATCATAGTCTTAGTATATTTATTGTTTTGTAGAATCTCAATGTAAAATTGTGTACAAGATTTATTGGAAATTAATTTTTCTAGTTCTACGTGTTGTGATACCGTATTTACATATGATACCAACACAATCTCTTTCATCGTTAATTAGCATGCCACGTCAGAATTTTACCAACATGGCATGCATGATACTACCTATGATACCCCCATTGGGGCTAGTCTGAAGTCAGTGTGTGATTACGAGGAGCTTATTGCATTTATTAACTTCCTTGATAATGTAGTTATACTCTTTTTGAGACAAATCTTGAGTTGTAACACCCTCGCTTGATAAGACTGAGTTCTTGCGTATAGTGCTAATCCCTTGCTAGATTCACTAACACACAAAATACAAAATGATACCAAATATAACTGTGCATCATAAATACAACAAGTATGATCCAGAATTTACATTATATTACAGCGGAAAGCAATACAAGGTAGATCTCCATCCTTTAAATGTACCATAGGCGAACAATTGTTGAGTGAAGTCTCGCGGCCTATAACGATCACTCAGAAACGATATAACCTGCAACATGAAACGTTGCAACCATGAATGGTCAATACATTGAATGAATGGAAAGTAGGCTAAAGTGGATTACAACCGACCTATCAACTACATGCTTATTTGGTCGGGTGGAGTTCAGGCTCATTTGCATAAAAAAATAGTTTTATCCTAATATTTTTAACAAAGTAGTTTCCAATACGATAAATAGGACACTCTGGTTCACTCCCAGGTGCTCCTACCCAATTAAGTTCACTCACAAATTTTAAATAATTGAGAAATAAGGATGAGTGACAACTTATTAACAAGCGGTTCAAACATCACAAGCGGTTTAAAACATCACATCAAGTTGCATCTACACTAATAAACCATTACAAGGAACTAGCTAGTCACTACGAATGATGATGTCAATGACGAACATTATCTGAATATTCTAGCGTGAAGTGGTCCTGCCAGTGACGAGAATGGTTTTCCCAACTTGTAGATCAACATGAATTTCAATAAAGTTTTCCCACTCCTGGATGTTGAAGATCATGCGGCCATCACTCGTTGTGTTGTACGAAATGGCGCTTACGTCATCTGTTGCTCCAACGACGTATTCTAGCCAAGCCTTTTTAGAAATTTGAAGAGATGAAACAATTCTCGACGGTAGTTTCTAATTAAGATGCAGAAGTTAGAAATCTTATAACTATCATACAATACAAATACAATAGTAACTAAAGAAAGAATGATAAGTGAAAACATAGCATATCATGTAGATGAATATACGTCTTGATCAAGCTAGTGACAAGTTCTAGGCCGATGTAGGATTTTTTTGAAGGAATTTTGTGAACGAGATAACACTCTTCACTCTAGGTAAGCTTGCATCTCTAAGCGACAATTGTATAATCCAACGGTCATGCTTGCTACTCATCGCTCTCATCCTAGTCCTCCTCCTCATCGCCCTCATCCTCGTCATCGCCCTCATCCACATCGCCCATATCCTCGTCCTCCTCATCCTCCCCGTCGTTCACATATGCAACAGTGATGCTTGGACTAGGAGCTCCCATTCCAAAAACAGGTACAAACTAGAGCAATTTTGGTTTATGGAAATGAACCTTCTCCATGAAGAACCTGCAAGGTGTCATTGCTCGCTCTTTGCGCACATCAACAACATATGTTCGCCCAAGAGCTTCAAACTTCACGCTTTATCCTGTTATTCTATTGAAGTCCCTCCTTAAATTGCATGGGATAGTCTAAACATGAAAAAATTAAGTAAATAAATGATAATAGTATGGAAAGAAAATTCAATGAATTCAAGGAAAAATTATACATGCCAATGAACGCTCAAATCGACCCTGTATGAGACGGACACTGAATAGTGAGCCTATCTTAGTATCATAGTTACAATCCGTGAAACAAACTTGACACAGCTCCATGTCCTCTACAAGGAAAATGTAGTTATTTTGTAGGATGTGCATTGTATCTCACATTGTAATCATCAGCCATATGGAATTACCAAACAAAATCAATCTAAAAGTAGGGCCTCATATTTGCATTGGGCGCAAAATAATTACAGGGATGGTGTTAGCGAGCCAAGTAGGATGCACAAATTATTTATTTGTGCATATCACAAGGCTCACTCACACCAACCCCGACATTGCATCTTCACATTATAATCATCGACCATATGGAAGTACCAAACCAAAATCAACCTAAAAGTAGGGCCTCATATTTACATTGGACGAAAAATAATTACAGAGATGATGTTAGCGAGCCAAGTAGGATGCACACATTATTTATTTATGCATATCACAAGGCTCACCCACACCACCCCCGACATTGCATCCGCACATTGTAATCATCGGCCTAAAATCACCTATTTTCTACATCACACAAGAATCATCTAGGTTTTGTACCCCTACTTAATTTTCTATCCCTAAAATCATGTACATATACTAAATCTAAAATCATCTACTCTAAAGCAAATAAAAAGGGGGAGAGAGGGGATCACCAACGGTGGCTCGAGGCGGTTGCGAGGCGGTGGGTGGAGAAGCAGCTGCGTCGATATGGGGACGAGGCGGTGACAAGGAGATGGGGATGAGTAGGCGACGGGGAAGAGGCGGCGACGTACACGAGCGAATGCGGTGGATGCGGCCGATGTGGTGTAGGCGTAGCGGATGCAGTGGAGGCAGCCGATGCGGTGGAGGCGTACCGGATGCGGTGGAGGTGGCCGATGCGATGGAGGCGGCTGGAGGCGGTGGCCGATACGGTGCATGCAGGGTGTGGCGGCGGCCGACGCGATTGGGAAGAGGGAGGCGGGAGGTCGGTGAAGAGGGACTAGAGGTAGTGAATTGGGGGGAGATGCGCGTCGGAGCGACACGGGGAAGTTTTTCGACTACTCGATCTATAACATCAGTGTTTCTTTTAGGCGAACACATCTAGAACTGTAAGAATTGGTGGTATTTGCAACTTTCGAACACCACCCCTAAATTTGGCTCGGTTCCACCCATGGGTCCGCTTTAGTAGTAGCGTCCGGAGTACACTGAACGCCACAATTAAGTTCTAATAGTGGCATTCGTTTTATTCCAGACGCCACAACTATGTTATCTCTTAGCAATAGTGTGTTCTTTTTGTGACACGCCACTAGCAAAATGACTGCTATAGACATTTTCTTACGAGTGTATGCGCAAGACATCCACCCGCAGGCTTGTGCCACACCGCTCCTCGCCATCACCGACCGACCGCTGACATGTGATGCCGCCTCACCATGAGCAGCGCCGCTACCACCTCACTCCCTGCCAACAGTCACCCAGTCGAAGTCAGGAGTCGCTGCAAGCGGCACAACCTCCGCCACGCCCTAGGATAGAGTCCTATCGTCCCTGCCGCCACACCGCTGCCGGTCAAGCTCGTCGTCGACTCCATGGTGCACCGCTGCCAAGCCATATCTCCCGCAAAATCGACTCACGACAGGTGAAGGGGGTCCCGCCACCGCCAGCACCATGAGGGCTTTGCCCTGCGGCTCCTGCCGGCGGCGGCAATGGAGGGAAGAGGAGGGGGTGGGGCGGGCTACGGTTTGCCCTGCGTCACCTACGGGGGCAAGCGCGGGGGTAGGGGACGAGGCGGTATCTCCCCAAGATCTTCCCAAGCATAAGAGGCAGTCCATCTTACCAGTTGAAATGTATGAAATTGCACCGATAAATACCCCCTCTATCACTGTGTTCTCAAAAATAAAAAATACCCCCTCTATCTCGTGATATAAGATGCTACAATAACTTATATTACGGGACAGAGGGAAAATTTAGATACACCCTGACGGTAATCATGCCCCAGCTTTCTCTCTAAGCTCAGCAATAATCGACGGAAACCTCTGCCCCAGCCGCACAAAACCCTCTGTTAACACAGCCTTCTTGAAGATTGCCTGTGTCACAAAGAATTCCATGCACCTGTCCTTTAACTCTGGGCAATCGTACGTCAGCGCGCAGTCTAAAGCAACGGCGACCGTATCTGCCGACAAGTTGTCCAACAGCCTCTGTGCACATACAAGCTTCAATCGGTCCAACCCATACCGGTCGGCTGCAGCAAGCAGACGCTGAAACACCTCGACGGGATCGTCGTCCAGCTCTTTTTCTGCAGGCAACGCATCAGTATACACGAACCGAAGCAGAGCTCTGAAAGTCAGAGGATCGATGTCGCGCACAGCGATGACGCATGGCATTTTAGCCTCGACCGAGGAGTCGAGGAAGAGCTCTGCTTTGAACACCGGCGAGCGTGCGGCGAGCACGGCCCAGTGCGCATGGAACTTCTCGTCACCGACGAGGAAGGAGACGTCCCAACCGTCAGCGAGGTCGAGCAGGCGTCCGAGATGGTCCACGATCTCCGGGGCCGGCACGACAACGGGGTTGTCACGGAGAACTATGACCCCGCAGACAAGCCTGACCGCGCCGCCGTTGGTCGCCTGAAACGACTCCAGATCCGATCGCTTTACGAAATGATCCCACCCTGCACTGCGGACGCCGCTTGTTCCGGTGAACTGCACCGTCGAGATCCTGGCATGAGGCGCGCATGGTGCGCCGTCCGAGCCCACCAGGAAGGCTTCGAAGACGGCGGTGAAGTTTCCGGCCTTGCTGACGAGGAACAGGAAGAGGGAGAGGTACTCGGCATGGCCGTCCTCGTCGATTCCACGCGGGTAGCAGTCTACCCTCCAGGAGTACTCGCCGGCGGAGATGCGTTTGGAGAGCACGTCGCCGGGGATAAGATCTTCAGTTTCTGTGTAGTCGAGTTTGAACTCGGTGAAGCCGGAGCCTACCATGCTGGCATACAAAGTAACAAGAAGTTGAAGCCTAAACTTTATACACAAAGACGAACGCTTCGAGTTCCGAGCTAGTAGCAATTAATAATGAAAAGAAATAATGTTGGGTTTGAGTTTTGGCAGCTTGAACAAGGAGACGAAACGACGGCCTACTCCATATTTGCTCTGACTCGTCGCTTCGGTTTAGCAGCCGCAAATCCTCTTTGTGTTGCCCAATCATCATCGACCTTTTGCATCGTACAAAAATCGTGTAACCTAGTGTCGTGTGCATATTGTTTTTCACACGACACTTGATGGACGGTTTACGTACGTACGATGTCTCTGTTGCACCGTCGATGCAGATGCTCGCGCAGTCTAACCCCGTCTGATTTCGCTGTCGTGTCGCGAGTCGGACACAACATTGTTGTTTTTTGATAAAGGATGTTAAACATTACATACATCTTAACTCTGCATAACTACCATATACACAGCCAGGGCGAAACCGAATCCAGGGACCCTATAAATAATTAAAATAGTAATTATGTATGAAATGTTACAATAACCGCTGAAGTTTGCGTAAAAGAAATATTGATATAAAATATGTGATAGTATAAATTAATTTATAAATAATGTAGGAGTACTCAATTTTTTCTTCAGATATTACTAGATGTGAATTCAGTATTGATGGTATTTCGATATCAATCTTACTGGTTATCCAAGTCCCGCAAAAAAAAAACACTACGTGTAGCACTGTGTTATCATGGGCGTGGGTGCAGTGAGGCCTCCTTTTGGTGACTCAGGTTCTAGTCTAGCACACACCGATAAGTGTTCTCCATCTCGTGTCCAAGAATTCTATCGAACCACGCATTGCACGCTAGGGGTGGACTCAAAGCTTGGGCTCGAATGCTCGGCTCGGGCTCGACTTGGCTGGAAAGTTGGACAAGCCAAGTCTCAACCGTGGAAATCAGGTTCGAGGCTCGACAAACCAGCTCAGTAAAGCTTACAAGCCGGCTCGATGCAAATTTTTTTTGTCATAACTTATGCTTAAAATGTAACAATTCACAATTATGTACAACAATTTACCAAGAATACATTGATAACATAGTGTTACAAGACATGAATAGATCCAGAACATATTGTTAAGGCATGATTTTATCCATAACATACTCTGATGTTGTTCTTCCAAACATGCATGCGAAGTACAGTTATTTTATGCCTACCATATATTCAGATATATATGTATATCAAATAGAAGTGCAGGTAACACCATACTCAAACCAATTTTGTATGACAATCCAGATTTTAATATCTCATACATCACCACAAAATACTAAAACCAATTAGAACGGACGAGAAGATGTATCACGGACAAGAAGATTTTAGCAGATAGAAGTGCAAGGAATTCACATAGCTTGCATGTATCACGGACGAGAAGATGTAGAAGGACGTCAGGTCATGCATCCATTGGATTCGATCTGATTAAAAAAGTATGGAAACAAGTCGTATTGGTTGAGGACGAACACGAGATGTGGACGGCGCACCCCACCTAGACCGGCACCTCACATCAAGTGGACCTCTTCTAGCAACGCTAGGGGTGGACTCAAAGCTCGGGCTCGAAGGCTCGGCTCGGGCTCGACAAGGCTTGGCTCGGTCTCGACTTGGCTCGGAAGTTGGACAAGCCAAGCCTCAACCATGGAAATCAGGCTCGAGGCTCGACAAGCCAGCTCGGTAAAGCTTGCAAGCCGGCTCGAAGGCTCGATGCAATTTTTTTGCCATAACTTCTGCTTAAAATGTAACAATTCACAATTATGTACAACAATTTACCAAGAATACATTGATAACATAGTGTTACAAGGCATGAATATATCCAGAACATATTGTTAAGGCATGATTTTATCCATAACATACTCTGATGTTGTTCTTCCAAACGTGCATGCGAAGTACAGTTACTTTATGCCTACCATATATTCAGATATATATGTGTATATCAAATAGAAGTGCAGGTAGCACCATACTCAAACCAATTCTGTATGACAATCCAGATTTTAATATCTCATACATCAGCACAAAATGCTAAAACCAATTAGAACGGACGAGAAGATGTATCACGGACAAGAAAATTTTAGCAGATAGAAGTGCAAGGAATTCACATAGCTTGCAAGTATCACGGACGAGAAGATGTAGAAGGACGTCAGGTCATGCATCCATTGGATTCGATCTGATTAAAAAAGTATGGAACAAGTCGTATTGGTTGAGGACGAACACAAGATGTGGATGGCGCACCCCACCTAGACCGGCACCTCACATCAAGTGGAGCTCTTCTAGCAACGCACATTGTCTGATAGCTTCAGCGGCGGTGCTGCCCGGCCCAGACAAGGAGGCGGCGCAGATCGGGGATGGAGGAGCTCGGCTAGGCGTCGTTCATGGCGACGGTGGGGTGCAGGATTTGGCAAAATCAAGACAGGAATGGGTGGGGCAGACATCGGTGAGCCGGCCTACGCGAGGAATTGACGTCTGGTGGCAAGAGACGGCCGAAATCGCGTCGGCGCCGACGATGTTTGAGCACGGGATGAGGGAACGGTAGAGAAAGAGATGAGGGAACGATAGAGTTCAGCAGGCTCGACGAGCTCCGAGCTCGACCGAGCGAGCTACGAGCCCTACTTTGGAAATTTTCAAGCACCAAGCCGAGCTGAGCCACGAGCCGGCTCGGCTCGGCTCGTTTCCACCCCTAAGCAACACACCTTGTCTGATAGCTTCAGCGGCGGTGCTGCCCGACCCAGACAAGGAGGCGGCACAGATCGGGGATGGAGGAGCTCGGCTAGGCGTCGTTCATGGCGACGGTGGGGTGCAGGATTTGGCAAAATCAAGACGGGAATGGGTGGGGCAGACATCGGTGAGCCGGCCTGCGCGAGGAATTGACGTCCGGCGGCAAGAGACGGCCGAAATCGCGCCGGCGGCGGCGATGTTTGAGCACGGGATGAGGGAACGATAGAGAAAGGGATAAGGGAACGATAGAGTTCAGCAGGCTCGATGAGTTGTCGAGCCGAGCTCCGAGCTCGACCGAGCGAGCTACGAGCCCTACTTTGGAAATTTTCAAGCACCAAGCCGAGCCTCGGCTCGGCTCGAATTTCCCGAGCCTGCCCGAGCCGAGCCACGAGCCGGCTCGGCTCGGCTCGTTTCCACCCCTATTGCACGCCACACATTAGATGAAAAGTTATGGTACCAGTTCTATTTACGCCAACGATGAAATAAATCAACCCGTAATGGAAAAGGCGAATGAGACTATTTCTGTCTTATAGGGGAAGAAACAAAGTCGACCGTGCGCTGAATTTCTCGGTCGCTCTTCGCTTGTGTCGACCACCGGCCTGACCCCAAATTTTTGCACTTAAATCCCTTGATTACTTTTCAAGGAAACTTAATTCCTTCATGGGGTCATGGTGCTAACTAAGGGGAAAATGCCTATGCTAACAAAAGAGAAAAGCCCAAGTTAACTAGAGAAAAAAGGTCGAAGTCTCGGTCCAATGCGATGGAGGTAGCATAACGATTCGGGGTCTTCTCCCTCAATGACTCAATCGTACGACACAAAGCTCTCCAACTGCTCTAATGGCACAAACAAATCTAGTACGCCATAGCTAGTTGAGATTTGGGGCCCCTTGGAATCGGAGCCCGGGGCGGCCGCTCCTCTAGACCCCCCTCAGGGTCAGCCCTGTACATAGCCGATACGAGCAGTTCCAAAAGTCGCATAAGAAAAATAAAAATAAAATGTAAATTACATATAATAATAAGAAATTATAAAATGATTAACGTGACGGAGAAATGATCTAAATATTATACTGCCATCCATATCGGGTAAATAAATCTCTTGTCATATCTTTCAAACGTGTACACACCTTTATAAAAAGGTCGTGAAACTCCACATGATCTAGACACGATGAGAGAAGGATTTTTATTATTAAACACTTTATCTTTTTACATAGTCATAGTGATCAAATAATGACAAAGGCTTTCACTGTAAGAATAATTTTGTACTTGTGATCTATACCATGTAGCTAATTTACAAAACTATTGCCAACACTATGCGGTTTCTATATCTAGTTTTCATGCTATCTGAGAAACCTCTCATCTGTTGTATCTTTCATTTGATCGTATCGGCATAAAAAACATTATGTCGCACCATGATATCCATATCGTTGAAAAACTAATGAGAAGGATAAGCATTGTTGGAGTTGGGGTGCACCTTGAGCATGTGTAGTTCATGCTAATGGAACCACTGCGAAACCTACTCAGATTGTCTTTTTTATATGATTTTATTTCATATCTTTTGGTGGTTTCCAACATGACAACATCATCATCTACTTCAAATCTGATGAAGAGCATGCATCAAATCTTTGACTTTTTACGGAGCTTCATGGACACCACTTCTCGACATCATCAGTCTGAATTCTGAGAATTTGGTTGCATGATCTTCCTAATCATGAATGAAGTTAATAGTTTAAGTAAGGGATGGAATGATCACCATATACCTCCTCTTATTATTCGCTTTTGTACATTAAACGGTAGCAATGTGTCTCTTTTACTCCTTCCGTGGAAGTTAGAGGTAGCCTAATCTTTCGAAAACTTCACTTCCTCTTTTGTTTCTATGGAGTGTTCTCTCAAAGAACATGAATAACAACCTCTTGTTAGTGGTGTCGACAATCTCAAGATGGATCAACAACTCTTTGTTAGTGGTGTAGCGAGAATCTACACAACTCATAAAGTTCGGATAATCACCCTCACTCCCTGTACCATAGAGCGGATCTTAGGGTGAGATCCTTTATTAGTGGTGTCGAAATGTGACATCCCGAGAAATTTCCCACTAGACAATTGCATGTTATTTTATTTTTTAGCACCATCAAGACATCGTTTCATGGAACATATAATTTAAATTGCTATAATATAATTATTGCACACACTACAAGAAAATTTAGATTTTATAACATACGGCTTTTGTGGTTTAAGACCCTTTTTGTGGTAAAAAAAGTGTTGTGCCACGGATGACCTCCGTCTTAAAAGCCCGTCACTAAAGAATCTACCACAGTTTTTTTCCGACTATGACGGATCGCACCCTTCAACCACAGACATACATGTCATGGTAGATCGATTTCACCAGCCCGTTGACTGCTAACGTCATGCAAAATAACACGTGGCAAACGTCGTTAACAGTCGGTTACTGCCGTTAATGGTCATAAAACCGTGGTGGAAGTCAAGGCCAACCAAAGCCTACTAATTATTAAGTGGCCCGGCCCATCATTAAAGCCCAATAAGAAGATGGACTGTTACTATTTCGGCCTTCCACGAGGCCCGCGCTGATTGAAAGGTCCAATCACTTTGCAGCCCAGCTGCATCCTGTTAATTTTCCGGTTTGTTACTGTTTCGACATGCGTAAGGCCTGATCCATCACTGTGCGGCCCATTAGAGGCCTGCTCCATGTCGGTTCGACACTGTTAAGGCTTGCTTTAGGCCGACACTATTAAGGCTGCTTTAGGTCCATCACTATTCATAAAGCCCGTGGTCGGACGCCCGCTGTAGGCCCATTCGCAAGAAGGTCCATTACTATTATAGCCTTTTACTGTTTGACGGCATGTGCTTTTTACTTGGAGCCCATCATTTCACAGCCCAACTATAGCCTAATAAATTTCTGTGCATTTACTATTTCGGCCAGCGTACGTTCATGGAAGCCTATAAATTTGAAGTCCAACTGCGGCATATTAACTTTCAGGTATGTTACTTTTTAGACCTACTAATGGTCGGTTACTGTTCATAGAATGTAGTCTGAATAGAGCCATTTATGTTGGTGGGCCTACTATAATTTAAGCCTATGCAGGTTAGGGCCATTGACGATCCATCATACTAGATAAATAAAGACCACTAGATTATGTAGAATACCAAATGAATTCTGCAACTATGAAAAAATCGTATAACTACAAAATTAGTAAATTATTACACTCCTCCAAAATTTCGTAATCCAGACAGCATCATCAGAGTACAACACAATTGATAAACAACATAATCATCGTTTCAAAAATATTACTTTTAGGGAGCTCGCATCACCACACATGTAACGGTGGGCTTACCACAGGACCTGTGAGGAGATATTAAGTATATTCTCCGTCAGAGCATGCCTGTTTTTTAACTCAGATATCTCCTGTCGTGCTATTGAGACTACAAAATTTGTTTTGTTGACTTCCTATCCAACTATTTCAAGTGCATCTTGGAGCGCAACACCAAAAATTATTTCTGATGGAATATATAGAACAGGCGACATCGTGTACCTAAGTAAGCAATACACACTGTCACTACTGCTATGTGAAAACAAATCTAAACTTAAGGTAGTTGTTTTATCTTTTGCCTTCATATTTATATTTGCAACCTGAAACAAAAAAGAAACGACTTATAATAAACAAAGAAAAGAAAACCAAAGAATTTCAAACCAGTCATTTTGATAAAAGAAAAAGCAATTAATAGTAGCAGGGCCTCATACATCTGTTTGTTCTGAAATAACTGGAACAGTCAACTTTATAGAGTTATGAGAGCGTGTGCGACTGTCACTTCTGCTCTATGAAATGACAGCTCTACTTGATGAAGGCTAAAACTAAGACAAAAGAAGTTATAACATCATACCAAGGAACAAAACAACCATGTTCATTCTAAAACAATTTCAAAAGATTACTTGGTATGATATAGAAATATAAACACTCAACCCAAGGACCTCATGCAGACTGGTCAAATTAGAACATGCCAATTATGAATGTAATGAAACCAACGACCGAGAGTTTAACTAGCCAGGCACATGATAACAGAAATCTAGCACATATAGTAAAAAGAAGTGCATGCCCTGCCTAAAGCTCCTTAAACTGATAGAAAAGCATTTATCAAAAAACATAATAAGCATTTAAACAGTATGACTGATATTAACTAGCATACTCAATGTATAGTTGGATCAAAAACTTAGGTAGGTGGAATTGTTGTAATCATCAGTAAACTATTATAGTGCCTCAATCAAATTATAAATAGAATATTAGAGTGAAAATAGACTAGGCAGATCATTTCAGAGAAACTATGAAATAATCTATCAAACATTGTGATTTATAAATAGTCAGATTGTTTCAATTTTTTGATTGTCCACCCAAAAGACCAATTGTACTGTCATGTGCCTCATATTAAGATAGACATACACGTAGATACCATAGTGATATTTGAAGTGCACGGTTACTTATGATTCTTGTGTTTCTGTTATATTTGATCACATTGCAAATCTGGAGTTGCTCTAATCATCCACCAACTCAGATACTGCCTCCAAAAAACTGAACTAGAGCAAATGGCATCAAATAGGGCACTTCAAAGAAATGGGGGTCTTATTGTAGCTCTTTGTAAGGTCTCACGGTTTCTTATCTGGTTGGTGATCTCTGCTACATCAAGTAACATGACTGCTGCTCTCTGCATAAAGGTGCGGCTATCGGAGTCCTGACTCTAGGAGTATCATGATCCTACGGTCGCCGGGCCCACCGCCTGAGCCACGGAGCCCTCCAGAGGCTGAGGCATCCCACATGATAGCCCCAGGAGGGGAACCCCAGAAGACCAGCCCCTCAAGAGCCTCTCCCCAGTCCCCCTCACGGCGACCACCTCACGGGGTGGGGCTTCGTATTGCCCGGGTCCCCCGCGGGTCTTGGATGCTTTGGAGCGTATCTCATGGGAGTGTTCATAATTTTACAGAAAAAGGAGGGAAGAGGATAAAGTCTAGCAGGCGGAGCCAGAGCAGTGCAGACCGCCTCAGTAAAGAGGAGCCGGTCCGCCCCCTCTGGTGTAAAAGCACCACGGATGACCTCAGCACTGGTAGAGCTATCCCTTTCCACTTTGGTGCAAGGGAGGCAAGGCGGCGTCGCGTAGTGAAGGACAACGTCAGGGAACTCAGCTTTATGAAGGATTAGAGGGCGGCCTGTAATCCTAGACCGAGTCCACGCAAAGCAGCTTAGTAGAGAAAGACTCCTTTGGGCGGCATTGTGGTGACCCTTCCCGCCCAAAGATTGGGGGAGAGGCCTAGCACCCCTATAAAAGGAGGGAAACCCCAACCTTGCAAGGATTCGATCCCAGAGATCTCAAACCCTAGACATTGGTATACTTCTGTACCCTCGCAAAGTATAGCGAGTAATACATGGATTTCCATTTTTGGCACGTAGGCCATAAAAGATAAAACAACCATATGGCTCCAGCCGATTATCATAACTTACAAATAATATCATTGCATACATAAAATCTATAACATTTGACAATATCACATCACATGCCCTACAAAACAAGTTAGACGTCTCTAATTTATTTTGCATATTTTAAGTGGCTTTGGGCTTATGAAGATAGAACCGTTCATACCTACGAACTTTAAATCACAATGGTGATAAAAAAATATTAACAACATGTTGTGGATAAGATCTTAATTATATTAGGAGAGACATACACCCGCTAGACACTTATGCAAAACTAGTTGCATGTCAAACGTAGAACATGTCATGTAAAGTTAGTTTGGAACGCTTCATCCCACTATGCCACTAAGATCCAATATATGCAAAAATTTGCAATAATATGATCATCAACGCCCACATTCACATGTGTTCTACTCGTACAGAATATCTACACATAGATATGGATCTAATACCACTAAAGGGTTCGCAACATAAAAACCAAAAAAAAATCCTATGATATGAATGCCTAATTACGACAAGATCTAATATAGTAGATGCTAGTAACGAGTAAGGAGGTAACCAGAATAATTTTACCCTCGAAGACCGAAATATTTTACGAAAACTAATTTCATTGTTGATGTAGTCGACCACTTGCCGATCTCAAGATTTAGTTGAAGAACACCACAAACTAGCAGCGTATCCATCCTTGGCACACATCTAGATCCCGACAACCTCCATGCCATCACTCCAGCAGAGCAGCGGAAGAAGCAAATCCTTCTAGAGAAACCACCGAAAACATGTACTTCGCTAATTTGAAACCATGGGGAATACTAGAGAGAGAACCTTCACGAGGATATGGTGCAAATGGAGAGGAGGTAGTGGCCTCCTTTTATAGGAGAGGGGAAACCCAAGGGGGCCATGGCACTGACCATGAAGGGTGCCACCACCTCTCCCTCATTCATGTGGGTGGACACTCCACTCACATCAATTTCCTCTCCACTCACTTGCATTTAATTTCCACTAGATTAAATGCAATATCCCATTTACTAAAAATAATTTCTATTTCTTTTATTCAGAATTTGTTAATTACAAACATTTGCATAAACCCCTTGCATTATTTCAATACTATATCTAAAACCAATTTCAACAATTTGACCAAAAATAATTCCGGTGCTTATCGAAATAATCTTAGCGTCTATAAAACCTTTCTATGATATATTTTATCTGCCCATTAGTGTTACTACCTTAAGTGTGTCGCACCCTATGGTTCGCGAATAATGCAGACATGATAGAGACTCTTCCAAAGATCCATACTGACTCCTACACATTCAACGATAACTCTTCTGATCGTGTGAACCATTAATGTCATACCCAATTCCTTTATCTCACGGTATGTTGCTTGTCTGAGATCCGATCACAGGTATCAACCATACCCTACTTCGATCTCGTTACCGACAAGTACTCTTTACTCGTTCTGTTATACAATAGCTTTGTGACCTAGTCACATGCTTGCAACCGGTGTTGATGTGATATCACCAAGAGGGCCTAAAGTATATCTCTCCGTTATTTGGATGGACAAATCCCATTCTTGATTCATGAGCCTCAAGTAATACGTTTAGAATATCCAATTGCACCTTTATAATCACCATGTTATGGCATGATGTTTGATGCCATCAAAGTACCTTTACAGAATATGCGATTGACATAATCTCATGGTTGAAGGATCGAAGTTACTTTGTATGTGTTTGATGTAGCAATATAAACATAATGACTAGATCGTTATTAAAATACCTATTTTGGGTGTCTATTCTCATAACATTCTTCTAACAAGGTAGAGCAAGTTATGCCTTTGGTATTGTTGATGATGAACTTGCAATCAGTGTTGGGGAAGATTTTCGGGTGTCATGGTGTCGGAGAGCACGAAATGTACGGTTTTACGGATGCGTGTTGTTAGTTTGGGCGACAAGCACACGAGACATGAACAAAACAAGAAAAACTGTCAAAATTGGGTCAATTGGAGCTATCGGCAGCGAAATCGGCAACTACGGACCTAGCACCAAAAATTCTGGCGGTGAAATCGGTGGCGCCGACTGCCTCACCAAAATTTTCAACAGCAGGTACAATTCACAGGATTGCTCGCCAAAATGTGTTCGTGAAGAACACAAATATGTCAAACTCGTCGAATTCTTCGAAATTGTCCAAAATTGGGCATGTGGGAGGTCAAGGAAGGTTGATCGACACCAGATGCAATAGGCCTATGGACCAAAACCATAAAAAAACCACCAAAACTCGAGATCGATCTGAAGTTTGGTGAAATCTTGACAACTTGAATAGAGATCACTTACACCATGGCCTTGTACAACTTGGATGCAACTAGGCAAAATCCAAAGAGGTTAGGGATAATAGGTGCTCCTTGTCAAGGTGCATGAGACCAAACTACAGAGATTCCACAAGGGGGTTTTCTTATAGTCTATTATCAAGTCTAAGTCAAAGGGGTGAGCCATATGTGCCATGTATAGTGATAGGGGAGAAAGGGTAGGTAAAGGGAATATTTTAGGGCATCAAAGACGAAACTGTGTGCAGATAGGGTGTTTCAGCGTAAGTCCGGCGGGGCCAGGGTCTGCGCCGGATGCTTCGACGGGGCACCGGTTCTGTCGGTGGGCGTCGAATAGGTGTACTGTAAAGGATTTTGGTGGGGCGCTTAGCTCGGCCAGGCTTGAAGCCGACTTGTCCGACGGTGGGTTCGGCGAGTCGGACCTAGCACCGGTTGGTCTTGAGGAATCATGCGCCACGTCGGACATAGCGCTAACTTCATCTATTTCTCCCTCTTGCGCGTACTAGGCTGCTTCTCTTAGTGTTTATTCTGGGGGTTCATATCTGAGGATACTGAAATTATTGGAATGAAGTAACATGCCATTCAAAGGAGAATCAAAGTCACACATAGAGAGAAGAAATTTCACCTTATCATGTAGGTCCTTGGCTTGAGCATGGGACATTGGTCCACTTGGGGGATGATGTCTACACACTTCTATTCTTGTAGACAGTTGTTGGGCCTCCAAGTACAGAGGTTTGTAGAACAGCAACAAGCTTCCCTTAAGTGGATTACCCAAGGTTTATCGAACTCAGGGAGGAAGTGGTCAAAGGTATCCCTCTCAAGCAACCCTGCAATCAAGATACAAGAAGTCTCTTGTGTCCCCAACACACCCAATACACTTGTCAGGTGTATAGGTGCACTAGTTCGGTGAATAGATAGTAAAATACAAGTGGTATGGATATAACACAACGGTGCCAGAAAAGAGATTGACGGGAGGAAAAGATTAAAGGAAAAAAGTTGGAAGCAAGCAAACATGTAACAGATCTAGTTGCAAACGGTGTTTCAATGCTTAGAAACAAGGCCTAGGGATCATACTTTCACTAGTGGACACTCTCATATAAATATCTTCTCTTTATGGTACTACTCTGAACTACTCTCCGGTTGGACACTCTAATCCATGGTAGGGCTATAACAACACACCTCAAAGTTCGCCTTCCCCATCTAGATAACCCCACACTATCACCTTGAGCGCTAGATGGTTCCAACAAACACCACAATTTCATAGAGACATCCAACTCCAAATATAACTCATAACAAGTAATTGTAATCTCTAGCCTAAGTGCCACCATAGTGTGCATGCTGTCACTTTCACACACGTGGGGAGAGCAGAGATCTATTAAAGCACTTGAGTAGCAAGGTAGATCTACTTGATTACAAAGCTCATGATCACAATATGATCACAATATGATCACGCATAGAGAGAGAGATGAACACATAGCTACCGGTAGAACCCTTAGCCTCGAGGAAGAACTACTCCCTCATCATCATGGGAATCAGCAACGGCGATGGAGATGGTGGTGGAGATCGATGGAGATGGCTCCGGGGGCAATTCCCCGTCCCAGCAGGGTGCCGGAACAGAGACTTTCTGTCCCCCGAATCTCTCCTTCGGTGCCGGTGGCGCTGTGGAACTTTTCGTGGCTGGAGGCTCGATTCTTTAGGGTTTCTATATCGGAGGCGATATATAGGGGAAAGGGGAGGCCGAGGGGGTGCCCTAGGCGGCCACACCATCCCCTGGCGCGAGCCAAGCCTAGCCGCGTGGCCAGGTGGTGTGGGCGGCCCCTGGCCCCTCTTTGTCTCGTATTCTGGCTCCGTGTCCCCCTCGGTGAAATATTGACTTTGGCTTTTGTCCCGTCCAATTCCGAGAATATTCATTTTTTGACTTTCTTGGAACCAATAAGCAGAAAACAGGCAGCTGGCACTTTGGCATCTTGTTAATAGGTTAGTCCAAGAAAGTGTATAAAAATACTCCAAAGTGTGGGCAAAACATAAGAAAGTAGATATAAACCAAGCATGGAACATCAAAAATTACAGATACGTTTGCAACGTATCAACATCCCCAAGCTTAACTCCCCGTCATTCCTCAGTAGGTAAGTGATAAAAAAGAATAATTTTTGAGGTGACATGCACCATCACAATCTTGATCAAGGTATTTGTAAAACATTGATAGCTGGGATCATAGTACTCTAACATAGCATGAAAGAAAAAGTTCTAACAATCAGACATAGCAACTATGTTGTAACATGAAAAGGCACAAACAAAAGATTCATGAATAACAATGCTTTGCAAGACGTTTTTTTGTTTCACATAAAGAAAGCATAACATAGTGGCATTCAGCTTGTCCCTCATAGTGTAGCAAAACATAAATGCATAGGACACCTTCAAAGTTCATATGGGTGACTAGATACAAATAGTTTAAGAACAAGCAATATCAAAGTTATGCATCAATCAACAAGTCTTGGGACAATGCACATTAAACTAAGAATGGACACTATGCTCTCTTAATTGGTGCATAAAGATAGAAGATGGAGACTCAACATAAAAGTAAAAGAAAGGCCTTCATAGAAGGAAGCAGGGATTCAAGTCTCATAAAGAGCTTCCAAAAATTATGGTACTTATTAGCTTTCAGCTCTCATTGCCCCTATCATAAGCATCTTGAAGTGATTAAGGTTAAAGTGAACAAACCATGGAGTATATGCTTGGCAAAGTATTAGTTGGAAACTTATGTCCCTTGAATACGAGGGCTGCTCCTCATGCTACTCAAGTTTAGTTACCAGTAAGTTCTTGTCATAGTAAGTACATGTGTATCATAGAGAACCGCCAACGGGGTACCCCTTGCGTGATGATACGGAAGAATCCCCATATCAAAATGACAAGGCAAGCAGATAACGAGCATCTCAACAATCTTCTTATTTACCATGGGAAAATGGTGCTTTTTTCTCTCTTTCCTCTTTTCTCATCTTTTATTTCTTTTTCTATTTTTCATAATCTCTATCTCTTTTTTATAAGAAGAATGCTTTATAGATTGCTCATTATGGTTATGCTGCAGGTTTCCGCCATTATTAGGCATGGATTAGACCAACGGCCTAGGAGTTTCTCTAACACACATACATAACTCCATAGACTTACAAGATCCCCTTTCATTTCACACCGACGACATCCATAGACAAAAGAGCATGATATCAACTAGGTACAAAGTACAAGTGCAATGTTGAAAGCGTTCCCCATGACAGCATGGTTCTGCTAATCCCCAACATATAAGTGCAAGCATATACAACATAGATGACACAATGGTTCAAGTTTATTAGCGGCAAGAAAAGTAAAGTGTGCCATCAAGTTCGTGAGAGCTTTAATCACTAGTTTTCTCATAACAAGTTTAATTCAGAAGGTAGATAAAAACATGAATATACTTTGAATAGCAAATGCTAATAGGTAGGTATGGTGGACTCTTTGAAATAACTTGGTTTTATTTGGAGTTGGATGCATGAGTGGAACCCATACTTGGTTATGGAGGCTAGCAAAAAACTGGGAGCCACCAACTAAGAGAGAAATAATGGCCATAATCATGCAAAGTGACAAAACATCATTAATTAAAGCCTAAAGTGATACTACAAGTCGAAAACTGAAAGATCATAGAGGCTATGGTGACTTGGTATAGTCTTAACATGGTGTGAGCATGTGCCAAGTCAACCTGAATAAAGCATTAAAGGATAATACCACAATACTATGCTTTAATATGCTAAACTAACGCATGATTTTTTCAAGGCACATTAAGCAATCTCAATTGTTTATAACATGTCATGCTACAGCAAAAATCACTAAGCATAAATCCAAAACAATATCAAGCATGACATGATAAAGTCTAAGCCATAGTCAAAACAAGCTCCCTTTTGTACCACTAAAGCATGAACTTTCCTACTCTTTTCCAACACCAATCGAAAACTAAAGCTAAACGTAGTGCTAGTAAAGGAGAACACTCGAAGAACAATAAGAGTGAAAACTAGAGTGTTCTTAGGCAATGAATAACGAGGTGTGTCTCTCTCCAAAAGAAGTGTGTTGGGATCCAACCAACTTATTCAAGCAAACTAAGAAAATGAAAACCAAAAACAAAGACGAAGATGCTCCAAGAACAACACAACCGTGCATGAAACAATAAAAATGAAGTGTTTGGAAGGAACCTGAGATTTTTATTGATGAAGAAGGGGATGCCTTGGGCATTGATATGCCCATTTTGCATCACAATTCTATATCATAATTTACTGTTATTCATTGATATATTTCATATTAAGAGATGATACTTATGCTATTTCATCTGTTTTTCCATGGTTGATGACTTTTGGAGCATGGACCGCTGCAGTCAGGATTCTGATAGAAAAGGTGCTGTTTGGAGGCAAAATTCATGAAGATCAGAAAATCCGGGAAAATATATGGAAAATCCTATTTTTCTAGAAGACGAAGGCTGCCAGAAGAGGGAGTGGAGATGGGCCACAGGGGGCCCACCACCTGGCGTGAGCCAGTTAAGGCCACCGTGGTGGTGTGGCCGCCTAGCCTCACTGGCTCTCCCGTCTGGCGTATATATTCCTCCCGAAACCCCAAGACTCTGGGAGCGACCACGGAAAGATTTTGCTGCCTCTGCGGGGCGGAAAACACCGAGAGAGAAAGATCTCTCTGGCAGACAGATTTCTGCCGGGGGAATTCCTTCCTGTTGAGGGGAGATCGTTGCCATCAACACCACCATCAAGATGGACTTCATCGGGATCATCATCATCATCAACACCACCATCATCACCATCAGCACCCTCATCACCATCTCCATATTGCTGTAACAATTGCGTTGAATCTTGCATAGTTCATAGGGAAACTTTCCGGTTGATTACTCTTTGTAATTGATGCTATTGAGTGAACCATTGAATTATTGTTTATGTTCAGATTGTTATACATCATTATTCCATCTCTGATCATGATCCATATGATGTCTTGTGAGTAGTTCGTTTTGTTCTTGAGGACATGGGAGAAGTCATGTTGTTAGTAGTGGAGTTGTGTTGAGAAAGATTCAATAGTTTGATATTTAAGTTATGGTGTACTTCTTCTAGTGGTGTCATGTGAACATCGACTACATGACACTTCACCTATATGGGCCTAGGGGAATGCATTGTGTATTTGGCTACTAATCGTAGGGGTTGCGGTGATAAACCTGAACCCCCATTAGGAAACCATTGCACAAGGGACGTAAGGGTCTTAGAGTTTAAAGTTGTGGTTAGGTTTCTACCTTAATTACTTTCTTGTACTTATGGATGTTTGCAAGGGGTATAATCACAAGTATGTATTAGTCCTAGGAAGGTCGGTACATTAACACAGGTTCACCCACACAACACTTAGCAAGCTAAAGAAGATTAATCAACTATATGAAGCGAAAGCACTTGACAGTCTTCCCATGTGTCCTCGAGAACGGTTGTCATCTTAAGTAATACAACCGGCTTGTCCTTTGTTGCATAAAGGATTGGGCCACTTGCTGCATTTATTCATATTGTCTTTTGTTTACTCGTACTTTATTTACTTGCATTATCAAAAACCCCTAAAAATCCGTTTGCTAAGTATTTGCAGAGAATTCCTGATCCGTACCACTAGCCAGCACCTTCTGCTCCTCGTTGGGTCCGACACTCTTACTTATCGAAAATACTGCGATACACCCCCTATACTTGTGGGTCATCAAGACTATTTTATGGCGCCGTTGCCGGGGAGTGAAGCGCTATTGGAGAGTGGAACTGGTAAAGGAAACTTCCACTATGAGTATTGTTTACTTCTGTTAGTTGCTTTATTTTCGTTATGGATAATTCACTGAGTTTCTTATTTGGTAATGCCACTAGCACTTCTAAGGTAGTAGATGAACCACCACCTGCTGAGAATGATGCTTTCAAAATACCTACAAGAATTATTGATCGTGTTATGGATAGCTACTATGTTGGGAATGGAACTGTCCATCCCGGTGATCATTTGCTCTTTATACACGAATTATGTAGGTTGTTCAAGTGTGCAGGTATTACTACAGATCAAGTTAAGAAGAAGTTATTCTCATTGTCACTAAAAGGAAGAGCTGAGGAATGGTATAAGCTGCTGAAGAATGGTCAAGCTCTGGAATGGGAGGAAATAGTACCTCTCTTTTATTCAAAGTTTTATCCTCCTAGTGAGATTCATAAAGATCGGAATCAATTATACAACTTTTGGCCTCTTGATGGAGAGAGTACAGCTCAAGCTTGGGGGAGATTGAAGTTACTAATGCTCAAATGTCCCATTCATGAGCTCCCCAACAATATTATTATCAATAACTTTTATGCAAGCCTCCCTCTACATGACAAGGATTTATTGGATGCTTCTTGTGCTGGATCATTCACTCGCATGGAAGAAGAAGCTAAATGGGATCTTCTGGACTGTATTCAAGATAATGCTGAAGCTTGGGAGAATGACAAAGGTAGAAAGTCAGGTATAAATTATGATTATGAATGCATTGAATATTTTATGGGAACTAATGAATTCAAAATATTAGTAATGCTTATGGTCTTGATTTACAAGTTATTACAAATTGTTTTAAGGATTTTGCTTCTTATATTGAAATCCCAACAAAGGGATGGAGCAAGTACCATGCACCCTATAAAGATATTGCTGACTGTGTTCCTGTTGGAAGTACTGAGTATTGCATTATTGATCATGTTTTACCTGAACCTTACATTGAGAAGATACCCTTCCCAGATAAGGTAAAGGATCATCCTATGATAACTAGTGTAATCACTAAAAGTGAAAAGAGAACTGTAAAACCTGATGAACAAATAAGCATTGAACCTGTAGTAGCAATTGTTAAAGATCTTGTAACTAAAAGTATAGAAGATGGGCACATAGTATTTTGTGAGGACGCTTCTAATATTATCTCACATCCTAATAGAACTAAAAAGGCTAGTGTCCCTGTGCTATCTGTTAGGATTGGTGATCATTGCTATTATGGTTTGTGTGATATTGGTGCAAGTTCAAGTGTTATTCCTTATGAGCTTTATAAAGAAATTATGCAGGAAATCAGTCCCTATGAGTTGTAAGAGATTGATGTGGTTATTCACCTTGATAATAGAGAAACCATCTCTCCAATTGGTATTGTGCGGGATGTAGAAGTTCTTTGTGGTAAGATTAAATATCCTTCTGATTTTCTAGTACTTGGTGCAGCTGCTAGTAAAACTTATCCCATAATTTTTGGTAGACCTTTCTTGAGTACTTGTGGAGCTATTGTAGATTGCAAAAGAGAGAAAATCTTGACTAAGTTTGATGGGGAATCTTATGAGTTTAATTTTTCGAAATTTACTAAAGAACCTTGTGAAAATGAAACCCATAATGAGGATTTTAGAGTTGAACAACTTGCTTCTATTTCTCTTGCTCCTAATAATGCTTTGCAGCAGTATATGGAAGACCACGAAAGTGAGATCTTCATGGAAGAAAGAAAAGAGATTGACGAGATTCTCCGTCGTCAACCTAAGATGCTTAAGCATAACTTGCCTGTGGAAGATTTGGGTACCACGTTGCCACCTAAAAAGGATCCGGTTTTCGATCTAAAACCTCTCCCTGATGATCTTAAATATGTTTACATTGAAGATAAAAAGATATATCCTATTATTATTACCTCTAAACTTTCAGGGAAGGAAGAGGAACGATTATTGGAGGTTTTTAAGAAACACCGAGGGGCTATGGGCTATACTTTGGATGATTTAAAAGGGATTTCTCCTACTATATGTCAGCATGCTATCAATATAGAGCCAGATGCAAAGCCAGTAGTAGAGCACCAACGACGTTTAAATCCTAAGATGAAGGAAGTGGTAAGAAATGAGGTATTGAAACTCCTTGATGCTGGTATTATTTACCCTATTGCTGATAGTGAATGGGTTAGTCCTATTCATTGTGTTCCTAAAAAAGGAGGAATTACCGTTGTTCCTAATGATAATGATGAGCTTATTCCCCAAAGAATAGTAGTGGGTTATAGGATGTGCATTGATTTTAGGAAAGTTAACAAAGTTACTAAGAAATATCATTACCCGCTTCCTTTTATTGATCAAATGTTAGAAAAGGTTATCTAAAAAGACCCATTTTTGTTTTCTTGATGGATATTCTGGTTTCTCTCAAATTGCTGTTAAACAACAAGATCAAGAAAAAACTACTTTTACATGCCCTTACAGAACCTATGCTTATAGACATATGCCTTTTGATTTATGTAATGCCCCTGCTACTTTTCAAAGATGCATGTCTGCTATCTTTCATGGTTTTTGTGAGGAAATTGTGGCGGTGTTCATGGATGACTTCTCCGTCTATGGAACTTCTTTTGATAATTGTCTTCACAATCTTGATAAAGTCTAGCAGAGGTGTGAAGAAACTAATCTTGTTCTTAATTGGGAGAAATGCCACTTCATGGTTAATGAAGGGATTGTCCTTAGGCATAAGGTGTCCGAAAGAGGCATAGAAGTGGATAGAGCTAAAGTCGAGGCAATTGAGAAAATGCCCTGCCCAAGAGACATCAAAGGTATTCGTAGTATCCTCGGTCATGCTGGTTTCTATAGAAGGTTTATTAAAAATTTCTCTAAGATATCAAAACCCCTCACTAATCTTCTTCAAAAAGATGTACCCTTTGTTTTTGATGATGATTGTAAGGAATCTTTTGAAACTCTTAAGAAGACTTTAACTACAGCTCCTATCGTTTAACCACCTGATTAGAGTTTACCCTTTGAAATAATGTGTGATGCTAGTGATTTTGCTGTAGGTGCTGTTGTCAACACCCGAATTTTTAATCCCAGATGCCCGTTATGCCATACCTCGCAATCCCAGGATTACCATTTTTGCGAGACATAACGGATTGGATATCATAGTACATCATCCATTACAAACCATACATAAGGTTTTACCCAAATAAGGATCTCGTGATCCAGCCTTTAATACAACAAGCAGCGGAAATAAAAGATAAGCGTAGCGGTGGGGTCCATCTTCAGGGGCACAGGCAATGCTGATGAAGGCAGATAGTCCTAGTTATCATAGCCGTCCTGCTGACCATCATCTTGATAATCTCCTTCATAGTCTGTCCATGATAATAGCCAGGGACAAAAGCCATGAGTACTCTTCAAGTACTCGCAAACTACTATTAACAGGTACTATAATTCTAAGTTAAAGTGTTGAATCTAATTTAACTATCAAATTAAGTTTGAAACCTAAGCTGAGTTCAGAAGCAAAGAAAGATAAAGTAAAGTTCTAGAATCACTTAAGTTGGGAAGCTATTATCATCAACACAACCCTGTTGTGGTCAAGTCAAAGTTCATTATTCATTTCAAGTTATTTAGAAAACATCTGACAACGAAACAGTATGGCCATTCCAACTGTCCATAATCATGACGCGCTATTCAATAGTTTGACACTGCAGAGGTGGTACACTTTCACCACAAGATTCGATACATCCGCTGTGGATAACCACGGATCATCATACTTAGTATGCATAATCAAACATAACCTTCCCTTTACACACCCTAGTACAAGCACCTCTCCTATGAGCATGGCCTCCCAACCATGACCATCATCATCTCGCAATTTGCATAGGTGGACAACATTGAGAGGTAGCCTCAGCTCAAACCCCTCCCGTGAGGGAACTAATACTAATGCATATAAATTTCTAGCTAAGCCTTACCCAATTCAGGTAGTGTGGTTGTACGGTAAATTTGGAATGGTATCGCATCCGAATCCAACCATCAGTTTTATAATAGGGTTAAGGCTCATGCCTCATCATTTTCATCATCATAAACCAGTTGTGTCTCTCAACACATGTCAAACCATCTCAATAGAATGACTCATCATTCCAAGGTTTTCACAATTCATTTTCACCAAGTGCTCCCATCTAAAGTGACTCAAGTTTTTGATCTACTCTAAAATACTAAGTTAAGAGTGTTCACTAAGGTGGAAGGATGGGATCAATCTCATGCCATAGAATGACATCTAAAGGTTTCTAAGTAGGTCAAGTTTTATACTTTTCATGCTACCTTCAAAATAAGTAAGGAACTTTGCATACTAAGGGGAGTAAAACTTGTAAGTAAGGCTTGGGTACTAATAGTTAAAAGGGGTGTGATCAAAGCATGCCTAAAGCATCCTTGCTCATTCATCTAGCTTAATTCTCGCCTGCTAACAATAGCTTGCCTTGGTTGGTGTAGTGGTTGAAGTTTTCTTCTTCTTCTTGGTAGAACTCCTCCTCCTCGAAAGCTTGGTCGGTACTAGCGTCTATAAATACATAGGGAGTAGACAATCACCAAACAATACTTAACTAGGCTAAGTACCATTCTAAAACACACATTTGATGATCTATTATCATCACAAACATCACAAGTTTAATTCAATAGTTTCAACCTTTTTATTTTAGAAAAGTAATTTATACTCATTGAAAAAAGTAACTAACATTTAATATTCACCATCAAAATATGGCCTCATGTGGACACATGTCCTCACCACATATTCTAACATGTGGGAATGAGATTTAAAGGTTGGATCAATATTACTTTGGTTTAAGTTCATTATTTAATGATTTAAAGTGACTAGAAATGCCTATATAGCTTTATTTTGGTACTGGTCCAAAGTCACTGCATGTAAACCTTAATATTATTACATATTTAGATAGATATGATGAAATGTGATTTTTGAGAGTTCGAATCAACTCAAAAGCTAATTTGGTTGATTTTATAAAAATGTTGCAAGTTGCAAAATCTTCTATTTTGTTAATTTTATTAGGAGAGATCTATAACTCTAACTGAATTTAATCCAACGGTCTTGGATAGATCATTTTAATACCTTTCAGACAAAATTGGTTTCATGCAATTTGGATTTCTAAAACTCTCTGAATTGATTTTCAAACTAGTGGACAGAAACTAGATTTAACTAAAAAGAAAAATCTAGATTTGAATCTATGGGCTAGCGAGGGAAAAGGAATGGTCCGGCCCAGTGGCGCTCCGCGGCGCGGGGCTCAGCTGACATGGGGTCCCATGTGGCAGCGGTACTTAAAACATGAAACGGTACGCGCGCTGTGGGCCATAGGATTAGAAGCGAGATCAACGGCTGAGGGTCATCATCGACGACGAATAGGTCGCCGGCGAGCTCGAACCCTAGCGGCTCGGTGGGGGTCTACTGGCGGCATACCAGGGCTCCAGCGGGGTCGGCGAGGTGGGCAAACAACATGGAAGACGACGGCGAGGCGAGGCACGGTTGCGGCAGAACTTGGGGTGGTCGCAATCAACGGCGCCCTTCTCCTCCTGCCGCGGCTGCTCCGGCTCCAATTCCGGTGAGCTGCTGCTCCAATTGCTCCGGCTAGAGGTGGGTGAGGTTCAGAGAGGTGAGGGGAGTGGAATGGTGTGGAGAGAAGAGGCCGGGGAGGGCTCCTTTTATAGGCCCGACGGTGAGACCGAGCAGGATGGGCAGGCGACTCCCGCGACAAGGCTACGGCGGGGTAGAGGCATGGCTGGGGGTGGCGATCGATGGGCGGTTCCCTGGCGGTGCTCTAAGAATTGAATGCGGCCGTAGGGGCGGTGGCACGCGGTTTGGGCGAGGTGGCGCTCTACGCGGCCAAAGCGGCGGTGTCCACGGCGAGCGGTGGCTGTGAGGCTTTGGGCGGCGAACGAGGATGTCTGGGGTGTTCTCCAGGTCGAGGTGGAGCGGCGGGCGCGGGCTAGTACCAAGGGATGGTCTGTGCGAGCGGGGACATGGCGTGCTCTGGGGGCGGCGTCGGCATGCTCGACCGGCTCCGGGCGCGGCGGTTCCTGGCCGCTCTGCTCTCTGTCTCTGGCCTGGGGCTGGTTGGGCGGTGGAGGTGGACCACTGGCAAGTGCTAGACCTGAGGAGAGGGGCTGGAGAGGGCTGCTGTTGCGAGTGCATTGTCGGCCGACGAGGTGGTGCTCGGCATGGCATGGCAGTGCAGCTAGGGGGTAGGGAAGAGGCTGGTTAGGCTCTGGTTAGATCAAGAGGGGACAAGGGGATTAAATGGGGATCAAATGGGGGCAAAACCCTGTAGTAAACAGTGAGCCAGGATTAGAGTAGAGATTATGCATGCCAAGTGTTTGATGAAATGGCCGCATGAAAGAAAGTTTTGAATTTTGGTTTCAAAATTTTTGAGTGATCTCCACTAGTGATAGGTAGTCTCTGGTTGCAAGGGTTTTGAAAATGGAGCTCAAATAGATGGTTTTTGAAATAGGGGTAATCTATGCATATGCATTAGATTCAATTTTAAACTGTCATTTAAAATAGTTAACAGAATGTTTTTAGCAGATCAAGAGGTGGGCCTTGGTACCTCATTATGTGTACTAGCAAGGGGTGCAAAGATCAAGCGTTGTTTCTGTTAAGTTTTGAGTACTAGGAATAGCCAAAGTAGGCATGAGAGTTAAATTTGCCAAAATGACCATTGCTCCTTTTTAATTCTTTTTGATTTGATTTATTTTAGGAAAAGTTTGGGAATGATGTAGATGATGTTTAAATCACCTAAGAAACATTTTACAAGCATTGGATCAATCAATCATGGCAATTCAAACAACTCCTATTTTAAATGCATACACATATGAATGCTTTCATTTTAAATTTGGAAAAGTTTTTGTTAACCCTATTTTTGGATGATTTGATCTTGATAACCTTGGATTAAAGTTTTGGGATGTTACAAACCTCCCCCCTTAAACAAAATCTCGTCCCAAGATTTACAAAGAAAACTAGGAACTAAAGAGATCTGGGAACTCTGTTCTAATGTAATCTTCACGCTCCCAAGTAGCTTCCTCCTCGGTATGGTTGCTCCACTGAATCTTGAGAAACTTGATACTCCTGGTCCTGGTGGTTCTGTAGGCTTCTTCTAAGATACGGATGGGTACTTCCCGATAGGTCAGGTCATTGTTGATTTCCATAGCTCTATGATCGATGTTCTTGAAAACTTCGGTCTTCTCAGGCACTTCCAAGCATTTGCGAAGTAACGAGATATGGAACACATTATGGATGGCTGACATCTCTTCAGGCTGTTCCAGTTGATACGATACTTCTCCTCGGCGGTTCAGAATCTTGAAAGGTCCGATATATCTGGGGGCTAACTTTCCCTTCAGACTAAAGCGTTGAGTTTCCTTCAATGGTGAAACCTTGAGATATACGAAATCTCCGACATTGAAAGTCAGGTCTCTCCTTCTTTGTCAAAGATAACTCTTACGTTCTGGATTGGGCGGTCTTGAGGTTCTCACGGACTTTGTGAACTTTCTCTTCTGCTTCTCGGAGAATGTCGGGTCCAAAGATCTGACTCTCTCCTACTTGCGACCAATTCAAAGGGGTACGACACTTTCTTCCGTATAGGAATTCAAATGGTGCCATCTGCGAACTAGCCTGATAGCTGTTGTTATATGAGAATTCTGCGAAAGGCAGGCAGTCTTCCTATTTTGATTCGTATTCCAACACACAAGCTCTAAGCATATCCTCTAAGATCTGATTGACTCTCTCAGTTTGTCCATCTGTTTGCGGGTGATAAGCGGTACTGAAGTTCAACTTGGTTCCTAAACCTTCCTAAACTTTCTGCCAAAATCTCGAGGTAAACTGGGTTCCTTGATCGGATACGATGGTCTTGGGGGTTCCATGCAGACTAACAATCCTAGCAATGTATAACTCTGCTAGCTTTGCACTTTGGTAGGTTGTCTTGACAGGTATAAAGTGGGCTACCTTGGACAGTCTATCAACTATGACCCAGATTGAGTCATTTCCCCTACTAGAAGTAGGCAAACCGGTGATAAAGTCCATTCCGACGGAATCCCATTTCCATTTCGGAATCTGCAAAGGTTGCAATAGTCCTGCAGGTCTCTAATGCTCTGCTTTGACTCTTTGATAGATGTCACATTTGGCGATGTAGCTTCCGATCTCTCTCTTCATCTTGTGCCACCAAAATTGCTCTTTCAAATCCTGATACATCTTTGTTCCTCCGGGGTGGATAGAATAAAGGGTGTCATGAGCTTCCTTCATGATAATTTCCTTCAGCTCTGAATCTGGTCGCACACAGATACGTCCTTTGTACCATAGTACACCTTCTTCGTCTTCGGTGAATCCAGGTACCTTTCCTGTACCAATACGACGTTTGATTCCGTCGATACTTTCATTTCCCTTCTGGGCTTCCTTGATTTGGCTAATCAAAGTGGGTTGAAGTTCAATGCTAGCTAGGAATCCTTTGCTAACTAACTCAGTCCTGAACTGCTCCAACTCCTCATACAAACTTGGTTGCTTCTCCTTGATCATGGTGTTAAGCCTACACCGCAATCTGCTAAGAGAATCCGCTACCACATTGGCTTTGCCGGGGTGATAGTGAATGTCAAGGTCATAATCCTTGATTAACTCTATCCATCTTCTTTGCCTCTTATTCAGCTCCTTCTGAGTGAAGATATACTTCAAGCTCTTATGATCTGAGTAAATCTCACAGCGATTACCCATCAAATAATGACGCCATGTCTTCAACGCTAGAACCACGGCTGCTAGCTCAAGATCATGGGTCAGATAGTTCTGCTCATGTTGCTTCAGTTGTCGAGACAGATACGCGATGACCTTGCCTTCTTGCATCAATACACATCCTAGGCCAATCTTGGATGCATCACAATACACATCAAACGGCTTCTTGATGTCTGGCATGATCAAAATTGGGGCTGATATCAATTTCTTCTTCAGCTCTTGGAAACTGGCTTCACACTTGTCTGTCCATTCAAACTTCTTGTCCTTCTTCAACAATTGGGTCACTGGTCAGGCTATGCTCGAGAATCCTTCTACGAACTTGCGGTAATATCCTGCTAATCCGATAAATGAACGAACTTGGGTTTGATTGGTTGGGGCTTCCCATTCTTCAACATCTTTGATCTTGGTGGGATCAATAGAGACTCCTCCGGCAGAAACAATATGTCCTAGGAATCCTACTTCTTTCAGCCAAAACTCACACTTGCTGAACTTGGCATATAACTGATGCTCTCTCGGGGTTTCTAGGATGATTCTCAGATGTTGCTCATGCTCTTCTTCTGACTTGGAGTAGATAAGGATGTCGTCGATAAACACAACTACAAACTTATCTAGGAAATTCATAAAGATCTTATTCATGAGATTCATGAAATAAGCAGGGGAATTGGTTAATCCAAAAGACATAACCGTATACTCGTATAAACCATAGCGAGTAGTAAAGGCGGTCTTCGGAATATCCATTGCACGAATCTTAAGTTGGTGATAACCAGTCCTAAGATCAATATTTGAGAATACCTGAGCTCCAGTGAACTGATCAAATAGATCCTCTATCTTTGGCAAAGGGTACTTGTTCTTGATGGTGACGTCATTCAACTTTCTGTAATCTGTACACAGACGATTGCCTCCATCTTTCTTGTCGACAAATAACACTGGTGATCTCCATGGCGATGCGCTTGGCTGAATCAAGCTTGTTGCTAACATGACATCCAACTGCTTCTTCAGTTCCACTAACTCTGAGGGGTTCATGGTATAGGGTCTCTGGGCTATAGGTCCAGTTCCGGGGATTAGTTCGATAATGAACTCAATAACCCTATCCGGGGGCATACCTGGCAATTCATCTGAGAATACGTCGGGGTATTCACAGACTACTCTGACTTGGTCAATGGTGGGTAGGGCTACACTCTTGTTGCACTTGAATTGACGGGGTAAGGTTTCAGAGATATGCTCTACTATTACTCCAGAACTACTGGTCATGGTGATGGCTTTCTTAGCACAGTCTATCAGTCCTTTATGTCTTGACATCCAGTCCATACCTAGTACTACTTCCAATCCTTTGGTTCCAAGTACAATTAGGTTGGCATAAAAGTCTATCCCATGTATTCTGATAGGTACAGCTTTGCAAATTTTTCTAGCTTTTGTTGTTGAACCGGGGATTTGAACTATCATGATATGCTTCAGGTTGGTTGGAAAAATCTTACTAGTGCATACAAATTCTTCGGTGACAAATGAATGCGATGCTCTAGAATCAAACAATACTCTTGCTAAAACTGAGTTGACAGAAAACATACCCAGCACTACATCTGGCGCTTCCTAGGCTTCTTCTGCGTTCATGTGGAAGAGACGACCGTTGCGGTTGTGTGGGTTCCCTGGGGCAAATCTTCTTCCTGGTTGAACACGACGCTGCTGCTGAGCTGGGGCATTCACAGGGGCATTGGCGACAGTCTTCTTGGGACACTCATTGGAGTAGTGACCCTTTACTCCACACTCGAAACAAGTGATCTGGGACTTGTCCTTGACTGCGACAGGCACAACATTGCTGCCAGTTCTGGGTGCAGTGTTGTTGTTGTTGCTGCTGCTCTTTGGAGGGGCACGGTTGAAATTGTTGGTATTGCCGGAGCTGTGATTGTTTCCTCCGGACTTCACATTACCTCCGCTACGGTTGGGGTAGCTTGGGCGAGAATTTGGGGGTCGGTTGTTCCTTGGTGCATATCCTGGTGAGGGGTTGGGACGGTACTTCTGGTGACCGGATCCATCACTGCATCATACGGCGCTTGCGGTTGTCGTTTGCCTGGTTAATCTTCTTCTTCCATCTAAATGGCAGAGTCGACTAGCTCTTCGAGATCATCGAAACGGATGTTGATGAGGACAATCTGCATCTCATCATGCAGTCCGTTTAAGAATCTCTCCTTCTTCTTGGCTTCCGTGTTGATCTCATCCGGTGCATATCTGGCAAGTGACAAGAATCTGTCATGGTACTCCACCACAGTCATTCTTCCTTGCTTCAATTCGCGGAATTCATCTCGCATCCTGTTGACAAGACCTTGCGACACGTGGTTGCGGCTGAACTTGACCTTGAATGCTTCCCAGGTCATCACCTGGCCATGGTTCATAATGCGGATGCTATTCCACCAAGCTCTTGCATCTCCCGCCAGATAGTGGGTGGCGAAGAGAACTTTCTCATTCTCATCAACTCTGGCAACCTCTAAGTTGTTTTCCATGGTCTGTAACCAGTCATCAGCATCTAATGGGTTTTTAGATTGGTTAAATATTGGGGGATTGGTGTTCTGAAAGTTTTTGAGTTTGGATCCTTGGTGATCCTGATTTCCATGTCCTTGGTTGTTGAGAGCCATTTGGGTGATTTGCTGCAATGTTGCTAAGTTGGATTGACGCTTGGCCCTGCTTGCTTAACGGTCCGCGATGAGATTCTGCAAGATCTGCAACATTGGGTCTTGTAACGAACTGCTCCCTCCTTGGTTCCCACAAGTCATCTGAAGATTGAGATAGATATAGGGGTAAGAGGGAAATTCTACGGTTCATGGTTTTGGGGTTTTCAAATCTAAAACTTTGAGTTAAACTCAGGGTTTTCAACTAACTTTATTTTCATTCATGCAAGCAAGCACCCGATACAACACACACCACAACAAGCAAAGGGGAAAATAGATGGTTTGAAGAACCATTCTGCAAGCTACGATACAATGAGATGATACATCTCATGCTACGACAGTGCTCTAGTGCCTCTACTCATCGTCGATGAAGTCGGAGTCTTCATCATCAGTGTAGAAGTCCACAGCATCCTCCTCCAGAAAGTCATCATCGTTGCTGAGGTAAGAATCCATATCTCCCTGGATGTCTTCACCCTCATCTTCTTCTTCCTTGGCGACAAGCTGAGCTTTCTGCTCCTTGACGGTCTTCTCGAGGTCGGCCACCTTCTTGCAAAGATGGGCGATGGTGCGATCCTTCTTTGCACGCTGGCGACAAAGAGACTGGCGATCTTGGACGATCAGTGTGAAAGTCTGGGCCTTCTGGTCGGCGATGGCACGGTTCTGGTTGGCTAACTCCCTGGCATTGTCCAGTTCCTGCTATCTGTCATGAAGCAAGAAGTCCAGGTTCTCCACTTGATGCCTCAACTCTGGGTGACTTGGCATCTCCATCGGCATTCCCATGAAGTCACGCCTTGCATAGTAGGCAAAACGGGTTCCTTGGATCTTGTTGACGCTGAGGGCACATAGACGTGCGAGAGCTTCATGCATTGCCCTGGCTAATCCATCTAGCCAGTTGTTCTCTCTCACAGAGAACTGAATTCTCCCGGAAGTTGGTGCTTCGATGCTTCCCCGAAGATCCGCGGTGACTAGCCACTATAGGTCTCCTCCTGGGGGTCCTGGAAGTTGAGCTCCAAGAAACTCCGGATGTGGGTGTCCCAGTAACTCCGATAGTGAATCCAGATCCCTCTCGAAGATCAGTTGACCTCCGTTTCCCAATTGGTAAAACTTGCTGAACTGAGTCTCCATATACAAGAATTAAGGATGAGGAAGTTAGTGAAGTGATCAAGTGTGTCAAATTTTAGGTAGTAATGTAAGAATTTGGAGGAACGTGAATTTTTTAGAAAGAATGAGTTCACAAGGGTAAGAGAGGAATAGTTTTTCATAAATACTCACTTTGGTTTTGAAGCTAAGTTTTTGGTTTGGACGTCCATTCTAACTAGGGTCTCCTATGGTCAGGATGGCTCTGATACCAACTTGTCAACACCAGGATTTTTAATCCCAGATGCCCGTTATGCCATACCTCGCAATCCCAGGATTACCATTTTTGCGAGACATAACGGATTGGATATCACAGTACATCATCCATTACAAACCATACATAAGGTTTTACACAAATAAGGATCTCGTGATCCAGTCTTTAATATAACAAGCAGCAGAAATAAAAGATAAGCGTAGCGGTGGGGTCCATCTTCAGGGGCACATGCAATGCTGACGAAGGCATAGCCATCCTGCTGACCATCATCTTGATAATCTCCTTCATAGTCTGGCCATGATAATAGCCAGGGACAAAAGCCATGAGTACTCTTCAAGTACTCGCAAACTACTATTAACAGGTACTATAATTCTAAGTTAAAGTGTTGAATCTAATTTAACTATCAAATTAAGTTTGAAACCTAAGCTGAGTTCAGAAGAAAAGAAAGATAAAGTAAAGTTCTAGAATCACTTAAGTTGGGAAGCTATTATCATCAACACAACCCTGTTGTGGTCAAGTCAAAGTTCATCATTCATTTCAAGTTATTTAGAAAACATCTGACAACGAAACAGTATGGCCATTCCAGCTGTCCATAACCGCGGACGCGGCTATTCGAATAGTTTGACACTCTGCAGCGGTGGTACACTTTCACCACAAGATTCGATACATCTGTCAGGGATAACCCTGAATCATCATACTTAGTATGCAGATAATCAAACATAACCTTCCCTTTACACACCCTAGTACAAGCACCTCTCCTATGAGCATGGCCTCCCAACCATGACCATCAGTCATCTTGAGCACTGCATAGGTGGACAACATTGAGAGGTAGCCTCAGCTCAAACCCCTCCCGTGAGGGAACTAATACTAATGCATATAAATTTCCAGCTAAGCCTTACCCAATTCAGGTAGTGTGGTTGTATGGTAAATTTGGAATGGTATCGCATCCGAATCCAACCATCAGTTTTATAAAAGGGTTAAGGCTCATGCCTCATCATTTTCATCATCATAAACCAGTTGTGTCTCTCAACACATGTCAAAACATCTCAATAGAATGACTCATCATTCCAAGGTTTTCACAATTCATTTTCACCAAGTGCTCCCATCTAAAGTGACTCAAGTTTTTGATCTACTCTAAAATACTAAGTTAAGAGTGTTCACTAAGGTGGAAGGATGGGATCAATCTCATGCCATAGAATGACATCTAAAGGTTTCTAAGTAGGTCAAGTTTTATACTTTTCATGCTACCTTCAAAATAAGTAAGGAACTTTGCATACTAAGGGGAGTAAAACTTGTAAGTAAGGCTTGGGGTACTAATAGTTAAAAGGGGTGTGATCAAAGCATGCCTAAAGCATCCTTGCTCATTCATCTAGCTTAATTCTCGCCTGCTAACAATAGCTTGCCTTGGTTGGTGTAGTGGTTGAAGTTTTCTTCTT
The DNA here is from genome assembly GCA_023614405.1 of Avena insularis. Lineage (NCBI taxonomy): Eukaryota > Viridiplantae > Streptophyta > Magnoliopsida > Poales > Poaceae > Avena > Avena insularis. Next base: position 23,710,234 of record CM042692.1, read on the forward strand.
CTTCTTGGTAGAACTCCTCCTCCTCGAAAGCTTGGTCGGTACTAGCGTCTATAAATACATAGGGAGTAGACAATCACCAAACAATACTTAACTAGGCTAAGTAGCATTCTAAAACACACATTTGATGATCTATTATCATCACAAACATCACAAGTTTAATTCAATAGTTTCAACCTTTTTATTTTAGAAAAGTAATTTCTACTCATTGAAAAAATTAACTAACATTTAATATTCACCATCAAAATATGGCATCATGTGGACACATGTCCTCACCACATATTCTAACATATGGGAATGAGATTTAAAGGTTGGATCAATATTACTTTGGTTTTGAGTTGATTCCAACCATTGGTCCTCACCACTGGTCCAAAGTCACTGCATGTAAACCTTAATATTATTACATATTTAGATAGATATGATGAAATGTGATTTTTGAGAGTTGGAATCAACTCAAAAGCTAACTTGGTTGATTTTATAAAAATGTTGCAAGTTGCAAAAGCTTCTGTTTTGTTATTTTTATTAGGAGAGATCTATAACTCTAACTGAATTTAATCTAACAGGCTTGGATAGATCATTTTAATACCTTTCAGACAAAATTAGTTTCATGCAATTTGGATTTCTAAAACTCTCTGAATTGATTTTCAAACTAGTGGACAGAAACTATATTTAACTAAAAAAAAAAATCCAGATTTGAATCTATGGGCTAGCGCGGGAAAAGGAATGGGCCGGCCCAGTGGCGCTCCGCGGCGTGGGGCTCAGCTGACAGGAGGGTCCCACGTGTCAGCGGCACTTAAAACGCGAAACGGTACGTGCTATGGGCCATCGGATTAGAAGCGAGATCAACGGCTGAGGGTCGTCAGCAACGCATTTAATGTCGCCGTAGCTCGAACCCTAGCGGCTCGGTGGGGGTCTACTGGGGGCATACCAGGGCTCCAGCGGGGTCGGCGAGGCGGGCAAACGACGTGGAAGACGACGGCGAGGCGAGGCGCGGTTGTGGTGGAGCTTGGGGTGGTCGCAATCAACGCCGCCCTTCTCCTCCTACCGCTGCTGCTCCGGCTCCAATTTCGGCGAGCTGCTGCTCCACTTGCTCCGGCTAGAGGTGGGTGAGGTTCAGAGAGGTGATAGGAGTGGAATGGTGTGGAGAGAAGAGGACGGGGAGTGCTCCTTTTATAGGCCCGATGGTGAGACCGAGCGGGATGGGCAGGCGACTCCGGCGACAAGGCTACGGCGGGGTAGAGGCGTGGCTGGGGGTGGTGATCGATGGGCGGTTCCCTGGTGGTGCTCTAGGAATTGAATGCGGCCGTAGGGGCGGTGGCACATGGTCTGGGCGAGGTGGTGCTCTACGTGGCCGAAGCGGCGGTGTCCACGGCGAGCGGTGGCTGTGAGGCTTTGGGCTGTGAGGCGAACGGGGATGTCTGGGGTGTTCTCTAGGTCGAGGTGGAGCGGCGGGCGCGGGCTGGTGCCAAGGGATGGTCTGTGTGAGCGGGGACATGGCGTGCTCTGGGGGCGGCGTCGGCATGCTTGACCGGCTCCGGGCGCGGCGGTTCCTGGCCGCTCTGCTCTCTATCTCTGTCCTGGGGCTAGTTGGGCGGTGGAGGTGGACCACTGGCAAGCTGCTAGACATGAGGAGAGGGGCTGGAGAGGGCTGCTGCTGCGAGTGCATTGTCGGCCGACGAGGTGGTGCTCGGCATGGCATGGCAGTGCAGCTAGGGGGTAGGGAAGAGGCTGGTTAGGCTCTGGTTAGATCAAGAGGGGACAAGGGGATTAAATGGGGATCAAATGGGGGCGAAACCTTGTAGTAAACAGTGATCTAGGATTAGAGTAGAGATTATGCATGCCAAGTGTTTGATGAAATGGCCGCATAAAAGAAAGTTTTGAATTTTGGTTTCAAAATTTTTGAGTGATCTCCACTAGTGATAGGTAGTCTCTGGTTGCAAGGGTTTTGAAAATGGAGCTCAAATAGATGGTTTTTGAAATAGGGGTGATCTATGCATATGCATTAGATTCAATTTTAAACTGTCATTTAAAATAGTTAACAGAATGTTTTTAGCAGATCAAAAGGTGGGCCTTGGTACCTCATTATGTGTACTAGCAAGGGGTGTAAAGATCAAGAATTGTTTCTGTTAATTTTTGAGTACAAGAATAGCCAAAGTAGGCATGAGATTTAAATTTGCCAAAATGACCATTCCTCCTTTTTAATTCTTTTTGATTTGCTTTTCTTTAGGAAAAGTTTGGGAATGATGTAGATGATGTTTAAATCACCTAAGAAACATTTTACAAGCATTGGATCAATCAATCATGGCAATTCAAACAACTCCTATTTTAAATGCATACACATATGAATGCTTTCATTTTAAATTTGGAAAAGTTTTTGTTAACCCTATTTTTGGATGATTTGATCTTGATAACCTTGGATTAAAGTTTTGGGATGTTACAGCTGTCCTTGAGCAACGAATTGAGAAAAAGCTAAATGTTATTCATTATGCTAGTAAGACTCTAGACGCTGCTCAACGGAATTATGCTACTATTGAAAAAGAATTTCTTGCTGTCGTCTTCGCTTGTGATAAGTTTAGACCCTATATTGTAGACTCAAAAGTAACCATTCATACTAATCATGCTGCTATTAAGTACCTTATGACAAAGAAGGACACTAAGCCTAGGCTTATTAGATGGGTGCTACTTGTGCAAGAGTTTGATCTACATATTGTAGATAGGAAAGGTGCTGAAAACACCGTAGCTGATAATTTATCTCGATTGGAAAATATCTCTTTTGACCCTATGCCTGTTAATGATAGTTTTCCAAATGAAAAGTTTGTTGCGGTAGGGGTAAGCTCGTGAGAGAGCCCTTGGTACGCTGATTATGCTAACTTTATTGTCTCCAAGTATTTGCCTCCAACTTTTACAGCTCAGCAAAGAAGAAAGTTCTTTTATGATTTGAGGCATTATTTTTGGGATGACCCACACTTATATAAAGGAGTGGATGGTATTATGCGAAGATGTGTTCCAGAATATGAACAAAAAGAGATATTGCGTAAATGTCATGGTAGTGCTTATGGAGGACATCATGCAGGAGATAGAACTGCGCAAAAGGTGCTGCAATCAGGTTTCTACTAGCCTACCCTTTTTAAAGATGCAAGAAAATTTGTTTTATCTTATGATGAGTGTCAGCGTGTTGGTAATATTTCTCGATGTAATGAAATGCCTATGAACTACTCTTTAGTTATTGAACCCTTTGATTGCTGGGGATTTGACTTTATGGGTCCTTTTCCTCCCTCAAAAGGTTATACTCATATTCTTGTTGCTGTCGATTATGTTACTAAATGGGTAGAAGCCATTCCTACGAAGAGTGCTGATGGGGAGCCTTCTCTAAAAATGCTTAAGGATGTTATCTTTCCTAGGTTTGGAGTGCCTAGGTATCTCATGACTGATGGAGGTTCTCATTTAATTCATGGTGGTTTTAGAAAGACCCTTGCTAAATATGATGTTAATCATAGAATTGCTTCAGCTTATCACCCCCAAACTAGTGGGCAAGTAGAGTTATCAAATAGAGAAATTAAATCCATCTTGCAAAAGACTGTTAATAGATCTAGAAAAAACTGGGCTAAAAAGTTGAATGCTGCTTTATGGGCTTATAGGACTGCCTACAAAAACCCTATGGGGATGTCTCCTTATAAAATGGTTTATGGGAAATCTTGTCACCTACCTTTAGAATTAGAACACAAAGCTTACTGGGCAGTTAAAGAACTAAATAAAGATTGTAAGCTCGCTGCTGAGAAAAGATTATTTAACTTAAGTTGTTTAGATGAATGGAGGAGTGAAGCCTATGAAAATGCTAGGCTCTTTAAGGAAAAAGTTAAAAGATGGCATGACAAGCAAATACTTAATAGAGAATTTCATGTTGGTGAGAAAGTTCTATTGTATAGGTCTCGTCTCAGATTTTTTGCAGGAAAACTACTGTCAAAGTGGGAAGGACCTTTCATTATGGAAGAAGTGTACCGTTCGGGAGCAATAAAAATTTCTTCTTTAAAGGATAATACTACACAAGTAGTGAATGGGCAGCGACTCAAGCACTATATTGCTGGAGATTCTTACAATGAAGATGTTGATGCCTTTCAAGTTATAACTCCGGAAAAATTTATCAAGGACCAAATTCAGAGACCTGTGGAGTCTGTTTTCGAATAGGTAACAGTTCTGGTAAGAAAAGTTCCGCGAAAGATCTGTCTAGTTATATTTTTGCAGTTTTTAGTCAATAAGGAAAGTTACGAAGCGAAAGAGGGACGAAAACGGAGCCATCTTTCCCCTTGGCCATGAACCTCCTTTTCTGTTTGGATTGACTTAACTAAATTCTTCAACTTATTCTTTTATTCTTCTATTTTGAATCTGAAGAAGAAGAATAAAATCCATTAGAATAATTTTTTGAATTCTTAAATTAAGTAATAAAAAATAAAGAAATAATTAAAGGATACAATCCTTGTCGAAGTAGCAAAGATTTTGCTTCGAGGGGCTAGTCCTACGCATTGTATATGGCTTACTTAATAATACTTAAAAATAGAGTGAATAACCAGGATCCCTTCCCGACACTGGAATAAAAAAGAAATCTATTCTAGGATAAGATCCATTGAGTTCTCTTCGCACTCCTTTGGGAAAGAGTAGAATGAGAAAGCTAATGAATCTTAAATTGTGGCATGGGCCCACCCCTGGCCGCGCCACCAGATGGTGTGGCCACTCCGGACTCCATCTCCGACCCGCTTTCTCCCAATACCTTCCTTTTCTTGTGAAACTTCATAATATATAATCCCGCGGATCCCCTGAGGTTCGTATATCGTGTTCTCATCATGTTTTCGTTTCGATCTGTTTCTGCCAGGAACTATCTTGGAAAGCTTAGAAGCACAATGGTGTCCGCCAAGGATAAAGGAAAGGAGCCTATGGAGGAAGATCTCCAAGACCCCAAGGAGGAGAAGGAGATCAAGAGTGAAGGTGAAGAGGAGACAAAGCAAGGCCAACATCTCACACCGGCACTACCATTGCAAGCATTGGAGTGTTGGCAAGATCTGGCAGGGTCAGGAGGACTGCACGGATGTCAACTAGAGGGAAAACTCCGCGTCACTGTTTAGCTCCATGGTCACTTCCTCCATGCACCAAGAATCCTTTCCATACCCATATCCATAAGCATCAACACCAGAATATGCCCAAGGAGAAATTACCCTCCAATTGGGATTTGCCTCGTTCTAGCCATGCAGGAAAACAAGACTTCAAGGAGGAAGAGTGGGAAAAGAATCCCAAGAGCTGGGATCCATAATCTGATATGATCATGCACCGTATCGAGCACAACTCGGAGTTGATTCGTACTCTCTCCTTCGAGATTGAGGACTTGGGGAAACTGATCAAAGAGCTCATCGAAAGAACACCACTACCATCGAAGGAGTAATTCGTCATCAGGTTTGGCATCCCCTTGGTTTGTTCCAAGCTTGGGGGAGTGTCGCGGTATCACATCACTAGGGCTAGTATTTTCATCATATTTCTTTCTTGATTTGCTCATAAGGCTAGTATTCTCTAGTTAAGATCTTTTGTGCTTCCAAGGAAGATTGCATGTTTATCTTTATCACTTGTATGTTTGTTTGTTTCCTTCAACTCTTATACTTGCTACCCAGCCTTGCTAGCCAAAAACCTGTACTGGGAGGGAATTCTTCTCGTGCATCCAATCCTTCAACTAAACCTATGCCATTTGTGTCCACCATACCTACCTATTAGCATTATTGCTATTCCAAGTAAATTCATGTTTTTATCTACCTTCCAAATTAAACTTGTTATGTGAAAATTAGTGATTAAAGCTCTCACGAACTTGATGGCACACTTTACTTTCTTGCATCTAATAAACTTGAACCATTGTGCCCATCTATGTTGCGTATATGCTTGCGCTTTGTGAGTTGTGAATTAGCAGAACCATGCTGTCATGGGGAATGCTTTCAACATTGCACTGGTACTTTGTACCTAGTTTATATCATGTTCTTTTGTCTATGGATGTCGTCGGTGTGAAATGAAAGGGGAGCTTGTAAGTCCATGGAGTTATGCATGTGTGTTAGAGAAACGCCTGGGTCGCTGGTCTAATCCATGTTGTCATGGTGGAAACCTGCAGCGTAACCATAATGAGCATCTATGAAGCATTCTTCTTATAAAAAAGAGATAGTGATTGAGAAAAAGAGAAAAAGAAAAAAAAGAGATTATGAAAAGAGGAAAGAGAGAAAAAAGCACCATATTCCCGTGGTAAATAAGAAGATTGCTAAGATACTTGTTGTCTTCTTGCCTTGTCATTTTGATATGGGGATTCTTCCGTATCATCGGGCAAGGGGTACCCCGTTGGCGGTTCTCTATGATACACATGTGCTTACGATGACAAGAACTTACTGGTGACTAAACTTGAGTAGCATGAGGAGTGGCCCTCGTATTCAAGGGACATGAGATTCTCAATTTACAACTTGTCAAGCATATCCTCATATTTGATCACTTTAACCTTAATCACCTAAAGATGCCTATGATAGGGGCAATGAGAGCTGAAAGCTAATAAGTATCATAATTTTTGGGAGCTCTTTATGAAACTTGCAATCCTTGCTTCCCTCTGCGAAGGGCCTTTCTTTTACTTTTTAGTTGAGTCAGTAAACCTATTCCCTTCTGTCTCAGCAAGTATTTTGAGTTGTTGTGTTTCATTCATTCATATGATGATTTATTCAATCATGTTTCTTATGTTCCTAGTTTTGCACATTGCTCTTATCTTGGTGATTACTACTTTGAAAGCTATCATTGAAAACCAGTTATTTGTGAACTCCAGCAAATTATCAACTATTCTTTGACCAAGAGCTAAGTTTGCCATTACAAGTTATGATTTACTTTATGTATCTTTATTGTGTTTACTTTACTTATTACAAGTTAAGTTATATAATAGTGAGTTTCCTTCTATTATGATCTATGTATTGATGAATGTGATGCTTCTTGTCCATATTCTTTTTATCGACTCTTCACTCCATAAACCTAAGGTCATGTTTATTAAGCTCAGTTTCGCTTGGGGGGAGTTGATACATCCATTTTGCATCACTATTCTATATCATAATTTACTGTTATTCATTGTTATATTTCATATTAAGAGATGATACTTATGTTATTTCATCTGTTTTTTGCATGGTTGATGACTTTTGGAGCATGGACTGCTGCAGTCAGGATTCTGATGGAAAAATACTATTTGGAGGCAAAATTCGTGAAGATCGGAAAATCTGGGAAAATATATGGAAAATCCTATTTTTCCAGAAGACGAAGGCTGCCAGAAGGAGGAGTGGAGATGGGCCATAGGGGGCCCACACTACCCCCTGGCGCGAGCCACCCTAGGCTGCGCCACTAGGTTGTGTGGCCGCCCTGGCCCACCTCTGGCTCTCCCCTCTGGCGTATATAATCCTCCCGAAACCCTAATACTGGGGGAGCGACCACAGAAAGATTTCGCCGCCTCTATGGGGCGAAAAACACCGATAGAGAAAGATCTCTCTGGTAGACAGAATTCTGCCGGGGGAATTCCTTCCCGGAGAGGGGATATCGTCGCCATCAACACCACCATCAAGCTGGATTTCATCGGGATCATCATCATCATCACCACCATCATCACCACCAGCACCATCATCTCCATCTCCATATTTGTTGTAACAATCGTGTTGAATCTTGCATAGTTCTTAGGGGAAACTTTCCTGGTGTTGATTACTATTTGTAGTTGATGCTATTGAGTGAACCATTGAATTATTGTTTATGTTCAGATTGTTATACATCATTATTCCATCTCTGATCATGATCCATATGATGTCTTGTGAGTAGTTCGTTTTGTTCTTGAGGACACGGGAGAAGTGATACGTCCATTTTGCATCACTATTCTATGTCATAATTCATTGTTATTCATTGATATATTTCGTATTGAGAGGTGATACTTATGTTATTTCATCTGTTTTTGCATGGTTGATGACTTTTGGAGCTTGGACCGCTGTAGTCAGGATTCTAATGGAAAAGGAGCTGTTTGGAGGCAAAATTCGCGAAGATCAGAAAATCCGGGAAAATACATGGAAAATCCTATTTTTCCAGAAGACAAAGGAAGCCAGAAGGGGGGCTGGAGATGGGCCACAGGGGCCCACACCACCCCCTTGCGTGGGCCAGCCTAGGTCGCGCCACCAGGTGGTGTGGCTGCCCTGGTCTACCCCTAGCACTCCCCTCTGGCGTATATTATCCTCCTGAAACCCTAAGACTCGGGGAGCGACCACAAAAAGGTTCCGCCGCCTCTGCAGGGCGGAAAATACCAAGAGAGAAAGATCTCTCCGGCAGGCAGATTTCTGCCGGGGGAATTACTTCCCGGAGAGAGGAGATCGTTGCCATCAACACCACCATCAAGCTGGACTTCATCGAGATCATCATCATCATCACCACCATCGTCACCATCAGCACCCTCATCACCATCTCCATATTGCTATAACAATTGGGTTGAATCTTGCATAGTTCATAGGGGAAACTTTCCCGGTGTTGATTACTCTTTGTAGTTGATGCTATTGAGTGAACCATAGAATTATTGTTTATGTTCAGATTATTATACATTATTATTCCATCTCTGATCATGATCCATATGATGTCTTGTGAGTAGTTCGTTTTGTTCTTGAGGACATGGGAGAAGTCATGTTGTTAGTAGTGGAGTTGTGTTGAGAAAGATTCAATAGTTTGATATTTAAGTTGTGGTGTACTTCTTCTAGTGGTGTCATGTGAACATCGACTACATGACACTTCACCTATATGGGCCTAGGGGAATGCATTGTGTATTTGGCTACTAATCGTAGGGGTTGCCGGAGTGACAGAAACCTGAACCCCCGTTAGGAAACCATTGCACAAGGGACGTAAGGGTCTTAGAATTTAAAGTTGTGGTTAGGTTTCTACCTTAATTACTTTCTTGTACTTACGGATGTTTGCAAGGGGTATAATCACAAGTATGTATTAGTCCTAGGAAGGTTGGTACATTAGCACAGGTTCACCCACATAACACTTCGCAAGCTAAAGAAGATTAATCAACTATATGAAGCAAAAGCACTTGACAGTCTTCCCATGTGTCCTCGAGAACGTTTGGTCATCTTAAGTAATACAACCGGCTTGTCCTTTGCTGCATAAAGGATTTGGCCACTTGCTGCATTTATTCCTACTGTCTTTTATTTACTCGTACTTTGTTTACTTGCTTTATCAAAAACCCCTAAAAATCCGTTTGCTAAGTATTTGCAGAGAATTCCTAGTCCATACCACTAGCCAGCACCTTCTGCTCCTCGTTGGGTTCGACACTCTTACTTATCGAAAATACTGCGATACACCCCCTATACTTGTGGGTCATCAAGACTATTTTCTAGTGCCGTTGGTGGGGAGTGAAGCGCTATTAGAGAGTGGAACTAGTAAAGGAAACTTCTACTGTGAGTATTGTTTACTTCTGTTAGTTGCTTTATTTTCGTTATGGATAATTCGCTGAGTTTCTTATTTGGTAATGCTACTACCACTACTAAGGTAGTAGATAAGCCACCACTTGCTGAGAAAGATGCTTTTAAAATACCTACAAGAATTATTGATCGTGTTATGGATAACTACTATGTTGGGGATGGAACTGTCCATCCCGGTGATCATTTACTCTTTATACACGAATTATGCGGGTTGTTCAAGTGTGCAGGTATTACTACAGATCAAGTTAAGAAGAAGTTATTCTCATTATCACTAAAAGGAAGAGCTGAGGAATGGTATAAGCTACTGAAGAATGGTCAAGCTCTGGAATGGGAGGAAATAGTTCCTCTCTTTTATTCAAAGTTTTATCCTCCTAGTGAGATTCATAAATTTCGGAATCAAATATACAACTTTTGGCCTCTTGATGGAGAGAGTACAGCTCAAGCTTGGGGGAGATTGAAGTTACTTATGCTCAAATGTCCCATTCATGAGCTCCCCAACAATATTATTATCAACAACTTTTATGCAAGGCTCCCTCTACATGACAAGGATTTATTGGATGCTTCTTGTGCTGGATCATTCACTCGCATGGAAGAAGAAGCTAAATGGGATCTTCTGGACCGTATTCAAGACAATGCTGAACCTTGGGAGAATGACAAAGGTAGAAAGTCAGGTATAAATTATGATTATGAATGCATTGAATCTTTTATGGGAACTGATGACTTTCAAAATATAAAAAATGCTTATGGTCTAGACTCTCAAGCTATTGCTTCTTATTTTAAGGCTTTTGCTTCCTACATGGAAGTGCCTAAAAAGAAGTGGAATAAGTATCATGAACCGTATAAAGATGTTGCTAAGAGTGTTCCTGCACGAAATACTGAAGTTTATACTGCTAATCATGTTTTACCTGAACCTTATATTGAGAAAATGCCTTTCCCAGTGAAGATAAAGGAACATTCTATGATAGCTAGTATGGTTAATGAAAGTACACATAAAGCTGTTGAACCTGATAAACAAATGGTTGATGAACCTATTATAGCAAATGTGAAAGACTTTGTTACTAAATATGTAGAAGAGGGACACACTATCCTTTGTAAGGATACCTCTAATATTATTTCACAAAGTAGTGTTATGAGAGCTAGTGTCCCTGTGTTTTCTGTTAGAATAAGTGATCATTGTTACGGTGGTCCTTGTGATAGTTATATTGTTAAGTTTATGCATGATACTGAAAGTTACTATGAGAGAGGGAAAAGTGTTCTTATTTATCTCAATAATACCATGTTTTCCCGTTTTATGCTGAAAGTTTTTATGTTGCACTTATTTTGCCTTCCTATGCAAGTAGCCTCTGGTTTAAACAACTTGTTTGTTTACAAAATTCCCTTGCATAGGAAGAGGGTTAGACTTAAATGTGTGTATTTTTGCTTCTTAATGCTCCCTTTCACTTCAAGTCATATTCCTATGTAAGCATCTTCAAAATTATCAAGCCCATCTTAATGGCTATAAAGAAAGAGCTTTTTGGGAGACAACCCAACTTGTTTTTGATTTCAGTTTGTTTTTGTTTCTTTGAGTCTTGGAAGTTATTACTTTAGTAATAACCGCTCCTTATCCGTTTTGTTTGGTTTTTTTGTCAAGATCAACCTATAATGAGAGAGAAGTAAGATTTGGGGAAGTTGCTGTCCCAAAACAGATTTTTGTGCTTCACCGTAAACATTCATGAGAGATCTCTGTATGTCGGATTGAGCTGTAATTTTTTGTGCTTCTGCCCCAGGTTGTTATTTAACTTTAGTTAGTTTTTCACTTTTTGATTTGAGCAACATAAGATTTTCGAAAAAATTGATCTTTACCTGCTGGTCTGTTTTGACAGATTTTGCCACTCTTGCATTTGCTTCTTTAATCGATTTCCTTTTTGGATTATTTTTGGGTTTTCGGAAGAAGTTGCTACAGTAGCTATTGTTTTGATGGTTTTCAGTTGAAGTTGAACTCAAAAGGTTTTATCACTTCACTTATACTAATGTTGCTAATGAGAACTGTGTGAAAGAAATTTCCAGGAAGTGGAGATAATGGTGTAATAAGGAAGAGAAGGGTTTTATGACTCAAGTAATAAGTGTATGAAGTTGAATATACTGATGATTATTCAAGTGATGACTCCGGAAGAATCTACTAAATACCAAATTCAGATACCTGTAGAGTCTGTTTTCAAATAGGTAATAGTTCTGGTAAGAAAATTTCCACGAAAATACTATCCAACTATATTTTTTGCAGTTTTTAGCCAATAAGGAAAGTTATGAAGCGAAAAAGGGAGGGAAACAAAGCCAGGGTGGATCACACCACCCTGTGGCATGGGCCCACCCCTGGCCGCGCTACCAGGTGGTGAGTCCACCCCGGACTCCACCTCCGACTTGTTTTCTCCCAGTACCTTCCTTTTGATATGAAACATCGTAATATATAACCCCCCGGATCTCCCAAGGTTTGTATATCGTGTTTTCGTCGTGTTTTTGTTTCGATCTGTTTCTGCCAGGAACTATTCTTGAAAGCCTAGAAGCACAATGGTGTCCGCCAAGGATAAAGACAAGGAGCCTATGGAGGAAGACCTCCAAGATCCCGGGCAGGAGAAGGAGATCAAGAGTGAAGATGAATAGGAGGCAAAGCACATCAGCACTACTGTTGCAAGCATTGGAGTGATGGCGAACCTTGCCAGGATCAGAAGGAATGCACGGATGTCAATTGGAGGGAAGCCTCCGCGTCACTGCTTAGCACGATGGACACCTTCTCCAAGCACCAAGAGTCCCTTCCATACCTTTATCCATAACCATGCAGGAAAAGAAGACCGTAAGGAAGAAGAGCGGAAAAAGAATCACAAGAGCTAGGATCCACAATCTGACATGATCATGCACCACATCGAGCACAACTCGAAGTTGATTTGTACCCTCACCTTCGAGATTGAGGACTTGGGGAAGTTGTTCAAGAAGCCCATCGAGAGGATACCACCACCACCAAAGGAGTAATTCGTCATTAGGTTTAGCATCCCCTTGGTTTGTTCCAAGCTTGGGGGAGTGTCGCGATATCTCATCACTATCTTCTATCTTTTTACCTTTTTGGTAGAGTCATATCATGAATAGAGAAGTTATTATGTAGGATGGTTTGCATTATGGAAGTGTCCCCTCTCACATTAGATATGTATCCCTTGGTGTGAGTTGCCGTTATGGAATATTAATGAGAAGTTCTAACATTTACTCTTTTGCATGATTTATTTTAGTTTTCAATTCGTGGTTATATGATTGATCTTGTTGTTAGTATTGGTATCACTTTGGGATCATTGAGTTAATTTAGTTGGTTTTGCCAAACCTGGCTCGGTCAGTAGCACACTATTTTTGAGAGTTGACAGAAAAAGATAAAAGTACTCTAAAGAAAAAATAATTTCATCATCTTTCTTTCTTGATTTGCTCATTAGTCTAGTATTCTCTAGTTAAGATCTTTTGTGCTTCCAAGGAAGATTGCATATTTGTCTTTATCATTGTATGTTTGTTTTTTCCTTCAACTCTTATACTTGCTACCCAGCCTTGCTAGCCAATACCTGTACTGAGAGGGAATTCTTCTCGTGCATCCACTCCTTTAAACCAAAACCCATGCCATTTGTGTCCACCATACCTACCTATTAGCATTATTGCTATTCCAAGTAAATTCTTGTTTTATCTACCTCCCAAATTAAACTTGTTATGTGAAAATTAGTGATTAAAGCTCTCACGAACTTGATGACACACTTTACTTTCTTGCACTTAATAAACTTGAACCATTGTGCTCATCTATGTTGCGTATATGCTTGCGCTTTGTAAGTTGTGAATTAGCAGAACCATGCTATCATGGGGAACGCTTTCAACATTGCACTGGTATTTTATACCTAGTTGATATCATGTTCTTTTGTCTATGGATGTCGTCGGTGTGAAATGAAAGGGGAGCTTGTAAGTCCATGGAGTTATGCGTGTGTGTTAGAGAAACGCCTGGGCCGCTGGTCTAATCCATGCTGACATGGTGGAAACCTGCAGCGTAACCATAACGAGCATCTATGAAGCATTCTTCTTATAAAAAAAGAGTCCGATATTGAGAAAAAAGAGAAAAAGAAAAAAAAGATTATGAAAAGAGGAAAGAGAAAAACAAAGCACCATATTCCCATGGTAAATAAGAAGATTGCTAAGATACTTATTGTCTGCTTGCCTTGTCATTTTGATATGGGGATTCTTCCGTATCATCGGGCAAGCGGTACCCCGTTGGCGGTTCTCTATGATACACATATGCTTACGATGACAAGAACTTACCGGTGACTAAACTTGAGTAGCATGAGGAGCGGCCATCGTATTCAAGGGACATGAGATTCTCAATTTACAACTTGTCAATGCATATCCTCATATTTGATCACTTTAACCTTAATCACCTAAAGATGCCTATGATAGGGGCAATGAGAGCTGAAAGCTAGTAAGTATCATAATTTTTGGGAGCTCTTTATGAGACTTGCAATCCCTGCTTCCCTCTGCGAAGGGCCTTTCTTTTACTTTTTAGTTGAGTCAGTAAACCTATTTCCTTCTATCTTAGCAAGTATTTTGAGTTGTTGTGTTTCATTCATTCATATGATGATTTATTCAATCATGTTTCTTATGTTCCTTGTTTTGCACATTGCTCTTATCTTGATGTTTACTACTTTGAAATCTTTCATTGAAAAACCAGTTATTTGTGAACTCCAGCAAATTATCAACTATTCTTCGACCAAGAGCTAAGTTTGCCATTACCAATTATGATTCACTTTATGTATCTTTATTGTATTTCCTTTGCTTATTGCAAGTTAAGTTATATAATAGTGAGTTGTCTTCTATTATGATCTATTTATTGATGAATGTGATGCTTCTTTTCCGTATTATTTTATCGACTCTTCACTCCATAAACCAGAGGTCATGTTTATTGAGCTCAATTTCGCTTGGGGACAAGCAAAGCCTAAGCTTGGGGGGAGTTGATACGTCCATTTTGCATCACTATCCTATGTCATAATTCACTGTTATTCATTGTTATATTTCATATTGAGAGGTGATACTTATGTTATTTCATCTGTTTTTGCATGGTTGATGACTTTCAGAGCATGGACTACTGCAGACAGAATTCTGATGGAAAAGGAGCGATTTGGAGGCAAAATTCGCGAAGATCTAAAAATTCGGGAAAATACATGGAAAATCCTATTTTTCCAGAAGATGAAGGAAGCCAGAAGAGGGGCTGGAGATGGGCCATAGGGGGCCCACACCACCCCTGGCGCGGGCCAGCCTAGGCCGCACCACCAGGTGGTGTGGCCACCCTGGTCCACCCCAGGCACTCCCCTCTAGCGTATATTATCCTCCCGAAACCCTAAGACTCGGGGAGCGACCACAAAATGATTTCGCCGCCTCTGCGAGGCGGAAAACACCGAGAGAGAAAGATCTCTCTAGCAGACAGATTTCTCTCAGGGGAATTCCTTCCCAAAGAGGGGAGATCATCTCCATCAACACCACCATCAAGCTGGACTTCATCGGGATCATCATCATCATCACCACCATCGTCACCATCAGCACCCTCATCACCATCTCCATATTGCTGTAACAATTGGGTTCAATCTTGCATAGTTCATAGGGGAAACTTTCCCGGTGTTGATTACTCTTTGTAGTTGATGCTATTGAGTGAACCATTGAATTATTGTTTATGTTCAGATTGTTATACATCATTATTCCATCTCTGATCATGATCCATATGATTTCTTGTGAGTAGTTTGTTTTGTTCTTGAGGACATGGGAGAAGTCATGTTGTTAGTAGTGGAGTTGTGTTGAGAAAGATTCAATAGTTTGATATTTAAGTTGTGGTGTACTTCTTCTAGTGGTGTCATGTGAACGTTGACTACATGACACTTCACCTATATGGGCCTAGGGGAATGCATTGTGTATTTGGCTACTAATCGTAGGGGTTGCCGGAGTGACAGAAACCTGAACCCCCGTTAGGAAAACATTGCACGACGGATGTAAGGGTCTTAGAGTTTAAAGTTGTGGTTAGGTTTCTACCTTAATTACTTTCTTGTACTTACGGATGTTTGCATGGGGTATAATCACAAGTATGTATTAGTCCTAGGAAGGTCGGTACATTAGCATAGGTTCACCCACATAACACTTAGCAAGCTAAAGAAGATTAATCAACTATATGAAGCGAAAGCACTTGACAGTCTTCCCATGTGTCCTCGAGAAAGTTTGGTCATCTTAAGTAATACAACCGGCTTGTCCTTTGCTGCATAAAGGATTGGGCCACTTGTTGCATGTATTCCTATTGTCTTTTATTTACTCGTACTTTGTTTACTTGCTTTATCAAAACCCCCTAAAAATCCGTTTGCTAAGTATTTGCAGAGAATTCCTTATCCATACCACTAGCTAGCACCTTCTGCTCCTTGTTGGGTTCGACACTCTTACTTATCGAAAATACTGCGATACACCCCCTATACTTGTGGGTCATCAAGAAGTCATGTTGTTAGTAGTGGAATTGTGTTGAGAAAGATTCAATAGTTTGATATTTAAGTTGTGGTGTACTTCTTCTAGTGGTGTCATGTGAACGTCGACTACATGACACTTCACCTATATGGGCCTAGGGGAATGCATTGTGTATTTGGATACTAATCGTAGGGGTTGCCGGAGTGACAGAAACCTGAACCCCCCAAACCTGAACCCTAAGACTCGGGGAGCGACCACAAAAATATTTCGCCGCCTCTGCGGGGGGGAAAACACCGAGAGAGAAAGATCTCTCCGGCAGACAGATTTCTCTCGGGGAATTCCTTCCCGGAGAGGGGAGATCGTCTCCATCAACACCACCATCAAGCTGGACTTCATCGGGATCATCGTCATCATCATCACCACCATCGTCACCATTAGCACCCTCATCAGCATCTCCATATTGCTGTAACAATTGGGTTGAATCTTGCATAGTTCATAGGGGAAACTTTCCCAGTGTTGATTACTCTTTGTAGTTGATACTATTGAGTGAACCATTGAATTATTGTTTATGTTCAGATTGTTATACATCATTATTCCATCTCTGATCATGATCCATATGATGTCTTGTGAGTAGTTCGTTTTGTTCTTGAGGACATGGGAGAAGTCATGTTGTTAGTAGTGGAGTTGTGTTGAGAAAGATTCAATAGTTTGATATTTAAGTTGTGGTGTACTTCTTCTAGTGGTGTCATGTGAACATCGACTACATGACACTTCATCTATATGGGCCTAGGGGAATGCATTGTGTATTTGGCTACTAATCATAGGGGTTGCCGGAGTGACAGAAACCTGAACCCCCGTTAGGAAACCATTGCACGACAGATGTAAGCAACGGATAATTGCATTACAAAGTGTGTGTAAAGTAAACAATACGATTGTTCTATGAACAAAGGATTGTTGTTTTCTCCCTAGTAGCAACAGCACATCTAGTACCTTAGAGATTTCATCACTTCCCAGTTACACAGAGGCATGAACCCACTATCGAGCATAAATACTAACTCTTGGAGTTGCTAGCATCTACATGGCCAAGATAGCTACTAACAACGGAAAGCATGCAAGATCTCAAATAACAAAGACGTGATAGAATCAATAATCAATCTGAAATAGCATCTCAATATCCATCGGATCGCCGCAAACACAACATGTATGATTACAAATAGATGATCTTGATCATGAACGGAGCTCACAAGATCTAAACATGAATACACAAAGGAGGAGAACCAGCCATCTAGCTACTACATGGACCCGTAGTCCAGAGATGAACTACTCACGCATCACACCGGAGGCTTGCATGATGATGAAGAAGGCCTCTAGGGTGAATTCCCCTCTCCGGCAGGGTGTCGGGAAGAGCTTCAGATCCCTCCCGATCTAGGGATGGAGATGATGGCGGCTACAGACTCTTTCGTGGATTTTTGATCGGGTACTTAGGGTTTCCGGGACGAGGCAATATATAGGCTAAGGAGAGGCCACGGGTGCCTGGGTGGCAGACCACCCTCAGTGCGGGCTGTGCCTAGCTGCCAGTGGTGTGGCCGGCCCCAACCCTCTCTCTCGTCTGCAGCTCCATGTGTCCCTCGGTAAAATAATGACTTTGGCTTTTGTCCCGCCCAATTCTGAGAATATTCATTTTCTGACTTTCCTGGAATCAAAAATAGCAGAAAACAGGCAGCTGCCACTGTGGCTCTTGTTAATAGGTTAGTCCAAGAAATCATATGAAAAGTACTCCAAAGTGTGGACAAAACATAAGAAAGTAGATAAAACCAAGCATGGAACATCAAAAATTATAGATACATTTGCAATGTATCATTCACTCGCAGCAGACCGAACCCAACTCGCTCACGATGCCTAGGAGGTAGGCGAGATCACACCGCCCCTCTCTGTCCCTTCCCCGAGTGCTGCCATGCCCTGGACCACCACAGAATGACCGTGCCCTGCGCGTCTGAGCCCTGCCGAGCACACGCCAGAGCGCCGCGCCTAACAAGCTAGCACAGACCGCACCTCGACCGCAGCTCACACGCACCGCCTCGCCACGACCCTAGGAAGCGCCCAGACATGCCCGTGCGCCGCCTTTGACCTACATCCACCATGCGCCGCGTTGAACGCCGCTTATGCCGCGCAGAGCATCGGACGCTCCCAACCAAATGCCACCGCCCCTAGCTATGCCTTTAAGACGTAGAGGACCGCCAGGGAGCACTACGTCGACCGCCGCTCGTAGCCACGCTGCTAGCGGCCCGTAGCCATGTCGCCACTGCCGCCTGACCATGCCGCTCTATCCCGTCGTCGAGCCTATAAAAGGAGGCCTCCCCCAGCCTCAATCCTCACACCATCTCACTCCCCTCTCGCCACTGACCACCCCACACTTCTCCCTGGAGCCAATCGAGCCCTAGTTTTCCAGAATTTTGCCGGAGCGGGCCACAGCAGAGGAGAAGAGGCGTTGTTGATTGCGACTGCCCCAGGAGCCGTCGCGACCACGCCTAGAACTGCTGTCATCTACCAGCTCGATCACCCCCATCGCCATGTCTAGTTGCAGCCCTGGTAAGCCCCCACGTACCCCCACCGTGCCGCGTTAGGGTTTTCTCTCGCCGGATCTATTCACCGCAAACTATGAACCACGGCCGTAGATTCTTGTTCTAATTGCATGGCTGAGATTGCCCCGTACCGCTTCGGTTCGAATTAGTCACTGACATGCGGGACCCCTGTCAGTAGTGCTGCGGAGCGCTGCTGGGCCGGCCCATTAGTTTTCCCGCGCTAGCCCACAGATTCAAATAGAAGTTTTTCTATTTAGGTTTAAACTAAATTCTATCCACTTGTTTAAAAATCCATTCAGAGAGTTTCACTTAACCAAATGGCATGATTCAAATTTTGTTAGAAAGATAATTAAATTATCTATCCAAGCCCATTGGATTTAAATCAAATGGAGTTAGAGATCACATATAGCAAAAATAACAAGACAGAGACTTTTCTGCATTCAAACATTCTTCAAAAATCAACCATACTAGCTTTTGAATTGATTCCAACTCTCAAAAATCACATTGACAATACCTATCTGTATATGTAATAATATCCAGGATTGCATGCAGTGACTTTGGACTAGTACCAAAATAATGCTATTAGGGCATTTCTAGTCACTTTAAATCATTTAAATAATAATCTTAAACTTTATAAAATGTGACCAACCATTTAAATCACATTCCCATGTATTAGAATATATGGTGATGACATGTGTCCACATGATCCCATATTTTAATAGGAGAATATTAAATCTTAATTAATTTCAATCAGTAGAAATTACTTTTCTCAAAATGCAACTAGTTCTTTAAATCTTGTGATGAGTGTGATGATGCTAGATCATCAAGTGTGTGCATTAGTGTGCTAAATAGACTAGTTAAGTATTGTTTGGTGATTGTGTATCCCGTATTTCATTTATAGACGATAGTACCGACCAAGTCTACGAGGAGGACGATTTGTACCCCGAAGAAGACGAAGAAAACTTCAATCACTACACCAATCAAGCCAAGCTATTATTGGCAATCTAATACCTGCAAGCCATCACTAGATGCAAGTTAACCTAATCATGGTGGAAACCTGCAGCGTAACCATAATGAGCAATCTATGAAGCATTCTTCTTATAAAAAAAGAGATAGAGATTGAGAAAAAAGAAAAAAAGAGATGAGAAAAGAGGAAAGAGAGAAAAAAAGCACCAATTTCCCATGGTAAATAAGAAGATTGCTGAGATGCTCGTTGGCTGCTTGCCTTGTCATTTTGATATGGGGATTCTTCTGTATCATCGGGTAAGGGGTACCCTGTTGGCGGTTCTCTATGATACACATGTACTTACTATGACATGAACTTACCGGTAACTAAACTTGTGTAGCATGAGGAGCGGCCCTCGTATTCAAGGGACATGAGATTTCCAACTTATACTTTGTCAAGCATATACTCCATAGTTTGTTCACTTTAACCTTAATCACTTCAAGATGCTTATGATAGGGGAAATGAGAGCTAAAAGCTAATAAGTACCATAATTTTTGGAAGCTCTTTATGAGACTTGAATCCATGCTTCCTTATATGAAGGACTTTCTTCCACTTTTATATTGAGTCTCCACCTTCTATCTTTATGCACCAATTAAGAGAGCATAGTTGTCATTCTTAGTTCTATGTGCATTGTCCCAAGACTTGTTGATTGATGCATAACTTTGATGTTGCTTGTTCCTAAACTATTTGTATCTAGCCACCCTGATGAACTTTGAAGGTGTCCTATGCATTTATGTTTTGCTACTCTATGAGGGACAAGCTAAATACCATTCTCATTATGCTTTCTTTATGTGAAACAAACACACGTCTTGCAAAGCATTGTTATTCGTGAATCTTTTGTTTGTGCCTTTTCATGTTACAACATAGTTGCTATGTCTTATTGTTAGAACTCTATCTTTCATGATTCATGTTTAGAGTACCTTAATCCCAGCTCTCAATGCTTTTACAATAATGATGATCAAGATTGGTTGTATGCATGTCACCTCAAAAATTATATTGTTTTGATCGTTTACCTACTCGAGGACGAGAAGGAACTAAGCTTGCGGATGTTGATACGTCCATAACGTATCTATAATTTTTGATGGTTTTATGCTAATAATATGCTTTTGACACTCCTTTTTGTATAAAGTTTATGATTTATTTGGACTAACCTACTAATAGTTGCAAAAGTGCACAATGTTCTTGTTTTATACTTTGATGTGTTGGAATTACCAAGAATACAAGTGGAAACCTTGTTGGATTCAAATTGGGATTTTTCCAGAAATCTGTCTCAGAACTCTTTTTGAAGATGGTCATATTTCGGATCGAAGACGGCGTCAACCGGAAAACTCTTGAACTACAAAGTTATTGAAAATTTCACAACAAACGTCCTGGACATAAAATTTAGCTGATTCCGAGTCCGGACGGGCCTTTTAGGCCCTATTTACTGCAGCCCAAGATGGCGTGACGGGAATCCGAGAAGCTATATAAAGGGAGGAAACCTAATTCGCCCAGGACATCTCCACCCACGAATTTGCAGCCACCAAAGCCATGTTTTTGCCTCCCCCATGGATCCCATTTCCATGGGAGAGGGCTCTCAAAAATCCATGAAGGAAGGGGGCTAAGGGGCGGTGCTCCCCCATGATACCGGCGGCGGGGAAGGAGTCCCCCGCGCCGCCGTCGGCGCCGCCGCCACCCTCTTCACCATCTTCACCATCTTAACCACCATCTCCATCACCTAATCCTCCTAGTATGCGGTGGTTCATCCTCCCACACACCTCTGTACCGTCCTATGTAAACATGGTGTTTGATGCTATAAGTTATAATCCTATGTCATGTTTGCATAGTTTCTTTGTTCTTAGATTGAATGGTTGAACGTTTTTGGTTCACTAGAGTTGTATGTTGATATGGTACAGTCCTTTGGTGTCTATTATATTTGTGCGTGCATGGATTAAACATCATAGGGTTTATAGTATGTGTAAAAGGAATGGGGGAGTTCTGTCGTAGTGACAGAAACCTTAGGACACGAACCGGAACATTGCACGTATAGGAGTAAGAGGACCATTAAACTTAAGGCTATGGTTGGCAAAACCTTAATGCATTGATTAGTACTTACAGACGTTTGCTAACAATCCAATCATATAGTACATGCAATTCCAAGTAGTGAAGCGCATGTATATTTAGCCTCTCCCACATAGAAAACTGCATCGAAGACAATGAACCTGATCTATTCGCTATTTAAACTTGGACAAAGCCACCACATTTACCACCACTATTCCACACTCATGGTTCTGTTAGTTTAGAGTATTTTATTGCTGCAGCAACTAGCTTTACTTTCTTGTTATTTATTATCATCCAAAGCTATCTCTATTGCTCGTATTGTTGCTCTAGTTTTATTTCCAAGATAATGCAAACGTTTAGTGTGCGTAGAGTTGTATCAGTGGTTGATAGAACTTGAGAGAATACTTATCTTACCTTTAGATCCTCGTTGGGTTCGACACTCTTACTTATCGAAAAGGCTACACACGATCCCCTATAATTGTGGGTTATCAAGACCTTTTCTAACGCCGTTGCCGGGGAGCAATAACGTGCGGGTGAATCTTCTTGTGTGCACTTGTTTGCTTTATCTATAAGTAGGTTTTACTTTCAGTTTTAAGTTGTTCTCTATCTTAGTATGGATAGGGAATGCGAATTACAAAAAAAATAGTTGTACTTGTTACCTAAAACCGTTTTCAAAAAGGAAAGTGATTGGAAAGATGAGTAATGGTTAAGTGGGGGTCGACCTTGAACACTTGTGTTCATGCCTATGAAACCAAAACAAATCTTTCCATGGGAGCTTTTCAGTTAAAAACTTGTAGGAATGCATGAAGCCTTGAAAAAGAAAGATATTTCTGGTATTGATCTTAATGCTTATTCATTCGAAAATACTTGAATCTTGCTCCTATGCCTAACTTAAAGGTGTTAAAGAAAAGTACTTATTGGGAGATAACCCAAAAGTTTTAGTTGAGTCTTGGAAGTTATTGCTTCAGTAATAACCTCTCCTTATCCTTTTTATTTACTTTTTGTGCCAAGAGTAACCTCTAATGAGAGAGAAGTAATGCTTGGGAAAGTTGCTGTCTAAAACAGATTTTGTGCTTCGCTGTAAAAATTCATGTAAAATCTCTGTACGTTGGTTTGAGCTGTAATGTTTTGTGCTTCTGCCCCAGGTTGTTATCCAACTTTCGTTAGTTCAACACTTTTCGATTTGAGCAACAGAAGGTCTTCGAAAAATTGGTTTCTATCTGCTGGTCTGTTTTGATAGATTTCTGCCATTATTTGCATTTGCTTCTTGTTGATTCATTTTTGGTTCTCTTTGGGGAATTGAGCTTTTTAAGGGAAGTGCTACAGTAGCTTGTGTTTTAATGGAAGTTTTATTGGTATTGAAACTGAACCCAAAGACTTATTATCTTGAGTACACTAATGTTGCTAATGAAGATTATGTGAAGTTTTGTATGAAGGAAAAATTTCAGGTGTTAAGGAAAGAATGATGTAATGAGATGAAGAATGGACTAAAGCTCAAGCTTGGGGATGCCACCCCGTGTCACCCCAAGAATTATCCAAGAATTACAAGGGTCAAACCTTGGGGATGCCCAAGGCATCCCCTTCTTCATTAATAAAAATCTCAGGTTCTTCCAAACACTTCATTTTTATTGTTTCATGCACAATTGTGTTGTTCTTTGAGTGTCTTCGTTTTTGTTTTTGGTTTTTGTTTGCTTGGTTTGCTTAGTTTGCTTGAGTAAATTGGTTGGACCCCCTCTTTCATACATTAGTTTTCATATAAGTGTGGTTTGGATTGGAAAAGAGTAGGAAAAGTTCATGCTTAAGTGGTAAAAGGAGCTCGTTTTTTACGATGGCCTATGCTTTGTCATGTCATGCTTGATATTGTTTTGGATTTATGCATAGTGATTTTTGCTGTAGCATGACATGTTATAAACAGTTGATATTGCTTAATGTGCCTTGAAAGAATCATGCGTTGTTTAGCATATTAAAGCATAGTATTGTGGTGTTCTCTTTTGATGCTTTATTTGGGTTGACTTGGCGCATGCTCACACCATGTTATGACTATCCCAAGTCACCATAGCCTTTATGATCATTTAGTTTTTGACTTGTAATATCACTTTATGCTTTAATTAATAATGTTTTATCGCTTTGCATGATTATGGTCATTATTGCTCTTTTACTTGGTCGCTCCCAGTCTTTTGCTAGCCTCCATAACCAACTATGAGTTCCACTCATGCATCCAACTCCAAATAAAACCAAGTTATCCCAAAGAGTCCACCATACCTACCTATTAGCATTTGATATTCCAAGTATATTCATTCTTTTATCTACCTTCCGAATTAAACATGTTATGAGAAAACTAGTGATTAAAGCTCTCACGAACTTGATGACACACTTTACTTTTCTTGCCCCTCATAAACTTGAACCATTGTGTCATCTATGTTGTATATGCTTGCACTTATATATTGGGTATTAGCAGAACCATGCTGTCATGGGGAACACTTTCAACATTGCACTTGTACATTGTACCTAGTTGATATCATGATCTTTTGTCTATGGATGTCGTCGGTGTGAAATGAAAGGGGAGCTTGTAAGTCCATGGAGTTATGTATGTGTGTTAGAGAAACGCCTGGGCCACCGGTCTAATCCATGCCTAATGATGGTGGAAACCTGCAGCGTAACCATAATGAGCAATCTATGAAGCATTCTTCTTATAAAAAATAGATAGAGATTGAGAAAAAAGAAAAAAAGAGATGAGAAAATAGGAAAGAGAGAAAAAAAGCACCATTTTCCCATGGTAAATAAGAAGATTGCGGAGATGCTCGTTGTCTCTTGCCTTTTCATTTTGATATGGGGATTCTTCCGTATCATCGGGCAAGGGGTACCCCGTTGGCGGTTCTCTATGATACACATGTACTTACTATGACATGAACTTACCGGTAACTAAACTTGAGTAGCATGAGGAGTGGCCCTCGTATTCAAGGGACATGAGATTTCCAACTTATACTTTGTCAAGCATATACTCCATAGTTTGTTCACTTTAACCTTAATCACTTCAAGATGCTTATGATAGAGGTAATGAGAGCTAAAATCTAATAAGTACCATAATTTTTGGAAGCTCTTTATGAGAGTTGAATCCCTGCTTCCTTCTATGAAGACCTTTCTTCCACTTTTATATTGAGTCTCCACCTTCTATATTTATGCACCAATTAAGAGAGCATAGTTGTCATTATTAGTTCTATGTGCATTGTCCCAAGACTTGTTGATTGATGCATAACTTTGATATTGCTTGTTCCTAAACTATTTGTATCTAGTCACCCTTATGAACTTTGAAGGTGTCCTATGCATTTATGTTTTGCTAATCTATGAGGGACAAGCTGAATACCATTCTCATTATGATTTCTTTATGTGAAACAAACAAACGTCTTGCAAAGCATTATTATTCATGAATTTTTTATTTGTGCCTTTTCATGTTACAACATAGTTACTATGTCTTATTGTTAGAACTCTATCTTTCATGATTCATGTTTAGAGTACCTTAATCCCAGCTATCAATGCTTTTACAATAATGATGATCAAGATTGTGTTGTATGCATGTCAC
Organism: Avena insularis; assembly: GCA_023614405.1. Taxonomy (NCBI): domain Eukaryota; kingdom Viridiplantae; phylum Streptophyta; class Magnoliopsida; order Poales; family Poaceae; genus Avena; species Avena insularis. The sequence continues at coordinate 23,735,416 of CM042692.1, forward strand.
CTCAAAAATTATATTGTTTTGATCGTTTACCTACTCGAGGATGAGCAGGAACTAAGCTTGGGGATGTTGATACGTCCATAACGTATCTATAATTTTTGATGGTTTTATGCTAATAATATGCTTTTGACACTCCTTTTCGTATAAAGTTTATGATTTATTTGGAATAACCTACTAATAGTTGCAAAAGTGCACAATGTTCTTGTTTTATACTTTGATGTGTAGGAATTACCAAGAATACAAGTGGAAACCTTGTTGGATTCAAATTGGGATTTTTCCAGAAATCTGTCTCAGAACTCTTTTTGAAGTTGGTCATGTTTCGGATCGAAGACGGCGTCAACCGGAAAACTCTTCAACTACAAAGTTATTGAAAATTTCGCAACAAACGTTCTGGACATAAAATTTAGCTGATTCCCAGTCCGGAAGGGCCTTTTAGTCCCGATTTACTGCAGCCCAAGATGGCGTGACCGGAATCCGAGAAGCTATATAAAGGGAGGAAACCTAATTCGCCCAGGGCATCTCCACCCACGAATTTGCAGCCACCAAAGCCACGTTTTTGCCTCCCCCATGGATCCCATCTCCATGGGGGAGGGCTCTAAGCCATGAAGGAAGGGGCTAAGGCGGTGCTCAAGATGATACCGGTGGGAAGGACTCCTCATGCCGTGGCCATGGCCACCCTCTTCACCATCTTCACTGCCATCTCCATCACCTAATCCTCCTAGTATGCAGTGGTTCATCCTCCCACACACCTCTGTACCGTCCTATGTAAACATGGTGTTTGATGCTATAAGTTATAATCCTATGATCTATGTCATGTTTGTGTAGTTTCTTTGTTCTTAGATTGAATGGTTGAACATTTTTGGTTCATTATAGTTGTATGTTGATATGGTATAGTTCTTTGGTGTCCATTATATTTGTGCGCGCATGGATTAAACATCATAGGGTTTGTAGTATGTGTAAAAGGAATGGGGGAGTTCTGCTGGAGTGACAGAAACCTGAGGACCCATTTAACCGGAACGTATGGGGAGTAAGAGGACCATTAAACTTAAGGCTATGGTTGGGGAAACCTTAATGCATTGATTAGTACTTACGGATGTTTGCTAACAATCCAATCATATAGTACATGTAATTCCAAGTAGTGAAGCGCATGTATATTTAGCCTCTCCCATATAGAAAACTGCATCGAAGACAATGAACCTGATCTATTCGCTATTTAAACTTGGTAAAGCCACCACATTTACCACCACTATTCCACACTCATGGTTCTGTTAGTTTAGTGTATTTTATTGTTGTAGCAACTAGCTTTACTTTCTTGTTATTTATTATCATACAAAGCTATCTCTATTGCTCGTATTGTTGCTCTAGTTTTATTTCCTAGATAATGCAAACGTTTAGTGTGTGTAGAGTTGTATCAGTGGTTGATAGAACTTGAGAGAATGTTTTCCCTACCTTTAGCTCCTCGTTGGGTTTGACACTCTTACTTATCAAAAAGGCTACACACGATCCCCTATACTTGTGGGTTATCATATAGATAGCATAAAGGGTATAAAACTTGGCCTATACTAGATGTCATTCTATGGCATGAGATTGAGACTAGATCCCACCTTAGTGAACACTCTTAACTTAGTAGCTAGTGATAAGCATAAAACTTGATCACTTTGGATGGGAATACTTGGTGAAAATGCTTATGAAAACCTTGGAATGATGAGTCATTCTATTGAGATGTGTTGACATGTGTTGAGAAACACAAATGGTTTATGATGATGAAAATGTTGAGGCATGAGCCTTAGTCCTTTATAAAACTGATGGTTGGGTTCGGATGCGATACCATTCCAATTTTACCGTACAACCACATTACCTGAATTGGGTAAGGCTTAGCCGGAAGTTTATATGCATTAGTATGGGTTCCCTCGCGAAAGAGGTTTGAGCTGAGGCTACCTCTTGATTTTGTTCACCTATGAAGTGCCCAGGATGGCAGATGGCCATGGCTGGGAGGCCAAGCTCATAGGAGAGGTGCTTATACTAGAGTCTGTAAAGGAAAGGTTATGATTGATTATCCGCATACTAAGTATGATGATTCAGGGTTATCCCTGACGGATGTATCGAATTTTGTGGTGAAAGTGTACCACCTCTGCAGAGTGTCAAACTATTCGAATAGCCGCATCCGCCGTCATGGACAGTTGGAGTGGCCATACCGTTCCGTCGTCAGATGTTTTCAAAATGACTTATGAAATGAACTGTGACTTGACTTGACCATAACAGGGTTGTGACAATGAAAACTAAGTTCCCAACTTAAGTGATATAGAACTTTATTTTAACTTTCTTTGTTTTTAAACTCAGCTTAGGTTTCAAATTTAGCTTTGCAAATAAACTTAGATCTTAGCATTCCTACTAGAACTACCTTACTTGTTAGTGATAGTTTGCGAGTACTTAAAGAGTACTCGTGGCTTTGTCCCTAGCTATTCCCATGGCCAGATTATGAGGAGGACTATCAGGAAGATGGATAGTAGGACAACTACGACAACTAGGATCATTTCCCATCGTCAGCATTGCCTGTGACACTGAAGATGGCGCCCACCGCTGCGCTTATTATTCCGCTGCTTGTTTCTATTAATATTGGATCATGAGATCCTTTATTTGTGTACGACCTTATTATGGTTTGTAATGGATGATGTACTGTGATATCCAATCTGTTATGTCTCGCAAAAATGGTAATCCTGGGATTGCGATGTATGGCATAACAGGCATCTGGGATTAAAAATCCGAGTGTTGATAGTGGATTACCCAAGGTTTATCGAACTCAGGGAGGAAGTGGTTAAAGGTATCCCTCTCAAGCAACCCTGCAATCAAGATTCAAGAAGTCTCTTGTGTCCCCAACACACCCAATACACTTGTCAGGTGTATAGGTGCACTAGTTCGGCGAAGAGATAGTAAAATACAAGTGGTATGGATATAAGACAACGGTGCCAGAAAATAGCTTGACGGGAAGAAAAGACCAAAGACAAAAAGATGGAAGCAAGCAAACATGTAACCGATCTAGTTGCAAACTGTGTTTCAATGCTTAGAAACAAGGCCTAGGGATCATACTTTCACTAGTAAACACTCTCATATAAATATCTTCTTTTTATGATACTACTCTGAACTAATCTCCGGTTGGACACTCTAATCCAAGGTAGGGCTATAACAGCACACCTCAAAGTTCGCTTTCCCCATCTAGATAACCCCACACTGTCACCTTGAGCGCTAGATGGTTCCAACAAACACCACAATTTCATAGAGACATCCAACTCCAAATATAACTCATAACAAGTAATTGTAATCTCTAGCCTAAGTGCCACCACGGTGTGCACGCTGTCACTTTCACACATGTGGGGAGAGTAGAGATCTATTAAAGCACTTGAGTAGCAAGGTAGATCTACTTGATTACAAAGCCCATGACCATAATATGATCACGCATAGAGAGAGAGATGAACACGTAGCTACCGGTAGAACCCTTAGCCTCGGGCAAGAACTACTCCCTCATCATCATGGAATTAGCAACGACGATGGAGAAGGTGGTGGAGATCGATGGATATGGCTCCGGGGGAACTTCCCCGTCCCGACAGGGTGCCGGAACAGAGACTTTCTGTCCCTCGAATCTCCCCTTCGGTGGCGGCGGTGCTATGGAACTTTTCGTGGCTGGAGGCTTGATCCTTTAGGTTTCTATATCGGAGGCGATGTATAGGCGAAAGGGGAGGCCGAGGGGGTTCCCTAGGTGGCCACACCACCCCCTGGCACGGGCCAGGCCTGGCCGCGCGGCCAGGTGGTGTGGGCGGCCCCTGGCCCCTCTCCGTCTCGTATTCTGGCTCTGTGTCCCCCTCGGTGAAATATTGACTTTGGCTTTTGTCCCATCCAATTCCAAGAATATTTATTTTTGACTTTCCTGGAACCAAAAACAACAGAAAATAGGCAGCTGGCACTATGGCAGCTTGTTAATAGGTTAGTCCAAAAAAGTGTATAAAAATACTCCAAAGTGTGGGCAAAATATAAGAAAGTAGATATAAACCAAGCATGGAACATCAAAAATTACAGATACGTTTGTAACGTATCAGGGGACTTGGAATAGTAGATGGAGTGACATCGGAACGAAGGGATACATCATGTTCTCAATTTCAGGTAGGAATTAAGACCATCGCTGGTCAGGATAATCGTGCTTCCGGAAGATCAGTAACCTCCAGAAGATTGGGCTAGAGATTGTATTGCCACTCGTGCCACACATATAGTCGGATCGTCAAGCCCGAACTCTACCAAATCGAATTATCACCATCTCATCAAAAGATCAGACACCTTTGCCTATTATTCTCTGATCTAAAACCCTAGGATGTTATAATAATGTTATTTATATATTCATGCATGTATTTAGTTTCCGGTTAATATAGTTATAGCATGGAGAGTAAACACATATCAAGAACAATGGAAATATGATAATAATTTTTTATTATTGCCTCCAGGGCATATTTCCAACATCAGCTAAATGGATATGGCAATGTAGAGTTTATCCGTTGCCGATAGGGGTTTCAACCCGTGTCCATAGTGTCGCTCTATAGTAGTGTTGACCTCTCCGACCTATGACCATCACCTCGAGCAACCGCGTTTCCGCAAGCAGGAGGAGGCGCAACCATACCCGGCCAACGGGCCGGCCTGACCCGCTAAGAAATTAGTATGCCTGGCACGGCACGACCCACCTTAGCACGCTAAGCTAACGGGTCGTGCCGTGCCGTGCCGGCCCGTGGGCTTCACCTTGAGGCCCAGGCACGCCACGTTAGCTAAACGGGCCTAACGGGCCGGCCCATTAAGGCCTTTTTATACTATTTTTAACTAAAATTAATATAAATAATAGAAATAATGGTATAAATTGAAAAAAAACTCTTAACGGGCCGTGCCGTGCCAACACGTGGGCTTGGGGTAGAGGCCTAGGCACAGCCCTAGCCGGGTCGCGGACCGGGCACGGCCCGTTAAGCCACGTGACGGGCCGGCCCATGGTGTAGCGAAGCCAGCGTGTTGCGTGCCGGCCCACGTTCGGCCCAGCCTGTTGGCCAGGTATGGGCACAACACGCAAGTTCCTGCCGCGCCACCCGACACGCAAGTTCCTGCCGCGCCACCCGACTGCTGCTCGCGCAGCCATTCCTAGACGAGGCTTGCATGACCCACTGCTTGTTAGCACTGCTGTAATATCATAATTGATTTTATCCACATATGACAGATCGTTCTGAACCGTAGTCACCTGTGAGCATCACAATTGTTCACTTATAGACAACAATAAGGTTGTTTGGTTGATGTCGAGTTGGAGGCGGGCTCAACAGGAACACACATTCTTGGCCCAATAAAAATGATGCAAAAAATGGCGTTTACTAGTTTAGTTGGTAGCGTAAATAGTTTTGAATTAAATTTGAAATTTTGTGGCTTTAAATTATTTGCATTGGGACGAAAATGATTTGGGGGGCATTTGGGGGTGCTGGTGTGGCGAGGTCACACAAAGCGCCAGAATTTTCTACCGCCTTCCCCCAAAGGGCTTTTCTGGCGCTGTTGCCGAATGCAATTTGGGAGATTCTGGTGGATATGCTCTTAAGTGTCTTAGGATGCAAGTGCTTCATCAGGAACAAGAAGGAAATGCTCAGTAAATTTGAATTTGAGGGCATCTTAGTTGGTTATGCATCAGACTCCCACGTCTATAATACTACAACAGGTTCATTGTATGAGTTGATGAATCTTGGGACATGGAGTTTTATGAGAATAATGGCTCTCAAGTAGATCAAGATGGTCCAAGTGATGTAGGAAATGACAAGTATTCCGAAGTCATAAAGGCAATGGGCATGGGCACATCTTGCCTTGTGAGACCCATCAAGGTCAAGATCAAGCTAATGATGGATAAGAACCAAGCTCAACTCAAGTGGAGCCAAGCCTCATTCAACTTGAACCTACAACTACATCACAAGAGGAGACGGGTACCCAAGAGTAAGCATCATGTCATCAAACATTTCAACAAAATCAAGATGGAGAACAAGAGATTTCCACATCTCATGATCAAGCTCAAGAAGAATTCCATGGTCAAGATCAACCACAATAATAATGTGTTGACCATCAAGGCATGAATCGATGAGTCAAGCTTCTCCCAAAGCAAGCGAGATTCTCGAAAACATATCTAAAGGAGTGGTCAACATAGAAAATTGGCATTGTTATTCTCCTTTTGCCAACATCATGCATTTGTATCTTGATGATTATGAGAACACCTTTGCGCCCGTGGCTCACCTTAAATATATTTGTATCTTGCTTGCATATGCATCTTTTCATGATTTTAAACTTTATCAAATGGATATGAAGAAGTGCTTTTTTGAATGGTCCTTTGAAAGAGGTGTCATATATTGTTCAACCCCTAGGTTGTGAAGTCCTGATTTCCCAAATTGTGTGTATAGACTCTAGAAGGCACTCTGTATTCTCAAGCAAGCACCACAATCTTGGTATGAGTACGCTTAGGGATTTCTACTCATGGATGGTTTCAAGATTAGGAAGGTAGATTCCACCCTTTTCACCGAGCAGGTTAAAGGGGTGGTTTTTTCATATGCCAAAACTATATTGATGATATTATATTTGGTAATGCAAACAAAAACCTTATCAAAGTTTTTTGCAAGTTAATGACGTAGAAATTTGAGATGTCCATGATGTGATAATTGAAGTACTTCCTTGGATTCAAATTGAGGCAACTCAAAACTGGGGAAACTCGAGGATAGAACCTCCGTCTTCCGAGAGAAGTACCTAAAGGACATGCTCAAGCGATTTGAGATGACCAGGCCCACCGCCGTGAACATGCCCATGCCTATCAATGTAAAACTAGGTCTTGGAGAAGATGATAAAGTGTGGATATAAGTGGGTAGATACCGTGCACAGTTGACACTCTCGGTCAACTTTTAGATTCAGAAATAGGCTAGTCTCTCCCGGTTGTATGCCACTAAAACAATGACAGCTCCTCATACCCAAATTAATTATGATATAACCTGTGAAAAAGTGGAAAGAGAGAGAACTAACTTATGCAAACTGTGCAAAAAGTGGAAGGGGAGAGAACAAACTAACACAAACCGTGTAAAAAATAAAGAGTAAAATTCATTGGCGGTTACTGAACTTGGTGTATACTCTCGATATGGTCATTCACCTATAGAACATACTACTTACGGTCAGTGAAGACGGAGTGCTGTCTCATTTATGGTCACCGGAGACAGTAGAGCTACATTTTCGCTGACATGGCATTCTCTGGACCCGCATGTCAGGACATAGTTGTGCCTTATTTTGCAAAATGCCTCCTAAACTATTCGTCCTTGCATTCCGGGGTCCCTCCTCAATTACCCCAACTTAAAAAAAAAGAAACTGATCACCGAATCCCCTTGGATGGGTAGGCTGTAGTTTCCTCCCTCCGATCCAAATTAATTGATTTGGATTTGTTTAGATTCGGATATATCTAGCATTAAAACATGTCTAGATACATCTGAATCTAGACAAAGTGGAGTCAATTAATTTGGATCGGAGGGAGTAACTCTTTTTAGTGTATAGGTGCACTCCGAACATCTACGAACCTATATACAAAAAGACGTCTAAATACGTTCGATTCACAAAAACTAAAACATAACCGTGGGAGTACAAAGTATCGTCTTGATGTATCAATATATCTATATATAGAGTGACGCTATTTTACACCCAGAGTGTAGAATAGTTATTCTTTACTCACCTTCTATCTTTCAAACCGGACATGATTTTTACGGCATGTAATTTTTTTTACCTCAGAAGTCAAGAAGAACGTAATAAAATTTAGACATGTCGTAAAAAAATTGTTTACATGCCGTATAAAAATACGACGTAAAATGCGTATTTTCTATGTATTTTACACTATAATGACTCATAAATTGTATTTTTATGTCATTTTTTTGTGTTTCTAATGAATATGAACATAATTATTAGTATACAAACATAAAGTTCTGAACATGAGAACATAAAAATATGTGAGAACATAATTATTTTGCACCCCACATATTTTTATCTTCTCACATTCAGAAAGTTATGTTTTGTATGCTAATAATTATGTTCATATTTATTAGAAATGCAAAAAAATCGACATAAAAATACATTTTTTGAGTCATTATAGTGTAAAATACATAGAAAATATGCATTTTATGTCGTATTTTTATACGATATGTAAACAGTTTTTTTTAGACATGTCTAAATTTTCTTATGTTCTTCTTGACTTTTGAGGTAAGAAAAAAATTACGTGACGTAAAAATCATGTACGGTTTTAAAGATAGAGGGTGGGTGAAAAATAACTATTCTACACCCTGGATGTCAAATAGCGCCACTATATATATATATATATATATATATATATAAACCCTATTCAGCACCTAGAATAGTTATTTTGCACCCCACATATTTTTATGTTCTCATATTCAAAAATTTATGTTCATATTCATCAGAAACACACAAAAATCGACATAAAAATAAAATTTATGAGTCATTATAGTATAAAAAACATAGAAAATACGCATTTTACATCGTATTTTTATACTATATGTAAACATTATTTTTTACGATATGTCTAAATTTTCTTATGTTCTTCTTGACTTTCGAGGTAAGAAAAAATTTACATAAAATAAAAATCATGTACGGTTTAAAAGATAGAGGGTGGATGAAGAATAACTATTCTACACCCTAGGTGTCAAATAGCGTCACTCTCTCTCTCTCTCTCTCTCTCTCTCTCTATATATATATATATATATATATATATATATATATATATATATATATATATATATATATATATCAGAGATAGTAGGATACTCAGACGGCTAGCTACACACGTCCATATAGGCATTGGATCAACTACACATATCACTTGATATGAACCCAAGAGCACAACCTTCACTAACAGCGTTAGACCGGGTGCAAAATTTTTAATTCAAAACCACCACCACGTTAGCCATAAATCTAGCTTTGCCATATACAAACACCACATATTTTTTACAGCCACAAACCATGCCACTAGGGTATGCATAAAGCAAACATCCACAGAACACGCCACAAATTTTTGTATCCACAAAAAAGTTTCATGGCCATTTGCTTTTGCTAGCCAACAATAATTTAAGGTCCTCTCTCAATTGTCCATCAGCACACGCTCTCCCTCCAAAATAAAATCAGCCACGTTTCAACGTCATGGACAAGCGGCATGGTAAAATCAGCCACGTTTCAACGTTATGGACAAGCGGCATGGTAAATCAGCCACGTTTCAAGATAATGGACGTGCCACGTGGTGGTTTTTCTACCATGGCTCAGAGAGAAACACCACGTGAAATTAACTTTGAACCGTGAACGAGTAGATGAGTGGTGTGGACGAATGTTTTTGCAATGATGAAAAGTGAAACACCTGGAAAACAAGCCATCATTCGGGGCCATGGTTCAACTAGCGTGGTGGATTTGTTGCCATGGTTCAAAAGAGAAACACTATGAGCATCAGCCATTTGCTCGTGATCGTGGTCAAACGTCATGGTTAAATGCTTTTCACAAACTCTCACCCATGCATCACATGCGTCTGCATTTTGACGGAAAATGATGGCCGTTAGGACACGAACAATCCACCCTATTTCATCATGATCCCTTGTGTAGTTGTGATCTCTATATCCAACGGTAATGACCACGTGTGTAGGTAGCCGCCACGTTATAAAATCCGCGTCTATATCTATATCTATATATATATATATATATATATATATATATATATATATATTTTTTTTTTTTGCATAATTCAGTTTCAGAAATGGCGAGGCGGCTCAGCAGGGCGGGTTCCGAGGCCTCCTTTGATTTTCAGGATTACCTAAGGAATTTGGTAGGAATCGAATCCCATGGAATTTTTCCTACCGAACGTATTTGATTCAGGGGATTGTAACCTGCAGGAAGCTTCGTGGCTTGATTTCAGAACAGAGCTCTCGATGTTCTCCACGCCAGCGCTCTGCTTCTCAACCACACTCGCGCTCCGCTTCTGGTTCACGGCCGTGCCATTGGCTGGTTGCTCCCGGCCAGCCTTAATTGAAGCTGCGATTCATCTTCAACACCAGCTAGGTTCGTGGAGGCGGGTGTGGGGTTGCGCGAGGCGTCGGGCATAGCGGCGGACGGGGATGAGAATGGAAAGGGGCCTGGCGGCGGCCGGGGATAAGCAGCGAAAGGTGGTGGATGGCTGCAGCTACCCCGACGGTGTTGAAGAGATGAGGTCCGTCTAATACTGAACTTTATAGAATGTTGTTGCTGTTTGTGCATCGGTAGAGAATATAGAGATAGGACGATGTACTACTCCTTCCGATCCAAATTAATTGACTTAGATTTGTCTAGATTCGGATATATTTAGACATGTTTTAATATAAGATACATTCGAATCTAGAAAAAACCGAGTCAATTAATTTGGATCAGAGGGAGAAAATGGCTGACGACGTCAACACGCCCACGGCCAGAGGACCTGGTGCGCCTGCCAAGACAGGCTTTCTGGGCATACGCGTTGCCGACAACGACCGGGTGGCGGAGGTTGTCCGGCAGGTGCCGGCAGCTCGCCGCCGTGCAAGAGCCCCGGTGCAAGTGTCGGGCCATCGCGCACATGCTAGACATCATGTACAGAGAACTGGGCGTCGAGGGAGGAAAGCAGCGGTAGGAGGACGCGTTCCTGGGGTGTCGGAGGACCGCCGCGCGACTCCCGATCGTGTGCGGGCAGGAGGTGCCGCTCCCGAGGCCGGCGTGCTTATGGGCCACCAGAGGCATTTTTTTCGTCCGTCTGGTGAAAAAGCGCTAGTCATGTTTTCAGAAACCTAGTTTTCACGGATTCAGCTCAAATTATATTCGGCATTTTCAGATCGAACCAGGAGAGCCAGCTGTGACCTTTGAACGCCAGATGAAGCTAAATCGGTGGTGAAAAATCCGGGCAGGCAACCCTGTCAGCGACTGAAGCAGTTCATCCTCATCCCGTCGCCTCGACTCCCGCGAAGGACCCCGGGCAAATAGCCACCTGACCACTCGCCTACGCGTCGCCGTAATGGCGCGCCACCGCCCGCCCACCTTTCCGTCGCTTTCCCTTTTTCCGCTCTCATCGCTACATCCCTCCCGCCCTCGCCACCATCGTTCTCCCAGCACCATGGGGCAGCCAGCTGGATGTCGAGAAGGATGGTCGGCGGGTCGTCGTCTTCCTTGGCTTTGGCATCACGTTCATTTGGCTCGGGGCTAGCAAACTCACCACGCGTCATGGTGTCACTCCGGCCGGTGAAGCGGAGGCGGAGTCGCCGGTGTGCTCACCACCATGGACGTGTTCGCGCGGCATCATCATCAACGAACGCCGTGCACCATCGCCGCCGAGCGGCCATCTTTGGCTGGCGAGGCCGAAATTGCGCATGCCAAAGACGGAGGCGGCGAACTGGCGGTGCCGGTCGACGAGGACGAGTTCCTCCTGAAGATGGCACTGGAGGCGTCTCTGAACAACGTGCCGCCGATGCAGGCCCCCGACGCGTGCGCCTAGTCCAGGACGGACTAGGAGCGGGAGGAAGCCGAGCGCATCCGGCGTCGGCATGAGCAGGCCGAGCGCTATGCCACGCGCGGCGCTCGTCAGGCGTGCGCCTATCAAGGCGCGCCACTCATCATCCTCGACGACGATGATGAAGACGAGGTCGTGCCCTCATCGTAGCCGTAGTGTTGCGGCAACGCCGGCTAGGGCAGCTCCCGTCCACCGCAGCTGCCGAGCAACGACGACAGCACCCAGGACGCCGACTACACCGCCTTCTACCGCCACTTCGACATGTAGTCGGCGCGCGTGGGCATCGGCTAGTTTATTTACTATTTTTGATGTTTTTAAAGTTTTTCTTAACCTACTGCAGTCAAAATTTGGCTATATGTTCGAATTTGACATAATATGCATGAACTCGTCTATATTTTAATACAATCGCTCGAATTACTCTAAATTTCGCCATCTTTACTCAGATTTTTGCCGAAGCCCTGAGAACATGATGGAGAGAAAGACTGTTCTCAGATCGAAAGTTCCATCCATCCGATGCTAAATAGCTCTTTGTCTGGGAAAACCGAATGGTTGGAGATTCTCTAAGCAGCCTGCCGATGGCGATGGCGCACCGGGATCTCTGGGTTTTGCCTGGGAACACCGAACGGCTGGAGATGCTCTAAGCAGCCCGCCGATGGCGATGGCGCGCCAAGATCGACGAGCCAAGCGTAATTGTGTTGTTACTAGAGTTAATTGGATAAAACTATCACAATTCGGGCTCTGACTACGAGTGTGTACCAACATTGGTAATTTTGGTGAGTCAGTACCAACTTTAGGGTCACAACGTTGTGAAATGGACTAATTTATGGTTAAGAGAATTAGGTGTTCTTTATGAGCAGTTTACTTGGCTGCCTAGTCATCATTATAGATGGGCTCCACTAGTCAGGCTGCTTTCAAAACGAGGTTAAAATTGAAAGAGTATGAGTTTGGCGGAATATGATGGATATATTATTGAGCCTCATGAGCGAGTATATATATAGGCATACAGAGGATTATCTTGGAGTACGAGTCAAGTTAGGACTGTACGTAAATAGATCCTAACTCTATCTAAACTACCATAACAACCGTATATACTAATACTCTAAGACTCCCCCGTAGTCCTAGCGGTAGCGTCGTGAACAACTGGAACGTCACGGACGGTCAGACTGGAGATAAAGCAAAGTAGCATCCAGTAGGCTGACATCCCCCCGTAGTCCGAGCGGGAACATCGTGGACGGTGTCGCGTCACTGTAACTTAGACTGTAGAGGAAGCTGGTGAGATTCTCAGGCGAGGTGATAACCCTTGTGCCGATGTCGAGGGAGCCGAGAGCGTGAGGTGGTGCCATGGTCGAGGTAGCCGTGCGATGGGTCGCCGTTGTCGATGTCGTGGTCGGGGATGCCGGTGTCGAGGTAGCCGCACGTGAAGCCGCATGCGGAGCGGCATTGACATTCGATCGTTGAGGGTGTCGATGCCGAAGTCGATGCAGTCCTAGCCGTCGAGGACGATGTGCAGCCATAGTTTTTCCAGAACTAGGCGCATGTTGGGGACGAACGCACACTCCAGTTTTGTCAGAACCGAGTATGCAAAGAAGAACTCGTCGGTGATGCGATCGAGACAGTCATAGAGGGGTCGATGCCGAAGAAGATGTTGTCGAAGCCGATGAAGACGAGGCGCCGATCTGAAGTTGCCAGACTCGAGAACGCGTCGGGGACAAAGGCACTCCCGGTGTTGCTAGTACCAGGCGTGCGGGGGCAGGGTCCATCATGAACTTGTCGTCATGTCATAAAAACTAGCAGAGGAAGCCTCTAGAGCGATTGCGACACGCAGAGCGACAAAGGGAGAGATGCCGATGCTGTCCGCGGTTGTCGGAGTACAGTAGTAGGTGGTGTAGTCGGGGATGAGACGATGACGCTAGCAGCGAAGTTGTAGTGGACGAAGACGTAGAAGGCGGCGAAAACAGCGGCGATCTAGGATAGTCATGTTGGATGCCTGGAGTGGCGATGGGGTAGTCGGCGGGACCTGCGACGGTGAGAGGGCGCCATGTAGGTTACCTTGTGAAGCGCGGCGGCGGTGCTCGAAGTAGGCGAGGAAGACCCGACGACGTGACGAAGACCATGTGCATACGGCGACGATCCGCGCCGTAGGAGATGGCGCGGTGAAAGCCGCGGCCGTCGATGCACGAGGACGGTGAAGTAGACTGCGTGCAGCCACGCTACGACCCGAGGGGCGGCATAGCTGCAGGGCGCAAGTCGGTGCAGCGGTTGGGAGACCACCAACGACGTACACGCCAAGGAAGGCACGTTGGAAGCCGGTAGCATGGACCAAGAAGCGGCTAAGCAATGGCGACACAGCGGTAGCCCGTAGCTCGATCGGTGATAGGCGCGTGCTAGGGGACGTGCTTGGCGTAGACAGGCGCGTGATTGGTTGATCAGGCCGACAGTGCACCGTATGCGCCATGGCATGGACGACGCGTAGATCGGATTCGATGGCGACGTTGTCGGTGAAGTCCCGGACGATGACGACAAAGACGATCCGAGGGAGGGATGGCCGCGATAGCCTTCTGATATGTTGCAAATGTATCTATAATTTTTGATGTTCCATGCTTGTTTTATATCTACTTTCTTATGTTTTGTCCACACTTGGGAGTACTTTTACACATTTTCCGGAACTAACCTATTAACAAGATGCCACAGTGCCAGTTGCCTGTTTGCTGCTGTTTTTGGTTCTAGGAAAGTCAGAAAATCAACATTCTCGGAATTGGACCGGACAAAAGCCAAAGTCGATATTTTACCGGAAGACTCACGGAGCCAGAAGACGAGACGGAGAGGGGCCACAGGACGGCCACACCATGTGGTGGCGCGGGATAGCCCTGGCCCCGCCACCAGGTGGTGTGGGCCCCCTGGCCGCCCACCGACCTTGCCTCTTTGCCTATAAGATGCCTCCCGATGCAAAAACCCTAAATCGTCAAGCCTCCAGCCACGAAAAGTTCCACAGCGCCGCCGCCACCAAAGGAGAGATTCGGGGGACAGAAAGTCTCTATTCTGGCACCCTGCCGGGACGGGGAAGTGCCCCCGGAGCCATCTCCATCGATCTCCACCACCATCTCCATCGCCATTGTTGATTCCCATAATGAGGAGGGAGTAGTTCTCTCTCAAGGCTAAGGGTTCTACCGGTAGCTATGTGTTCATCTCTCTCTCTATGCATGATCTTATTGAGATCATGAGCTTGTAATCTATAGATCTACCTTGCTAGTCAAGTGCTTTAATAGATCTCTGCTCTCCCCATGTGTGTGAAGTTGACAGTGTGCACACCATGGTGGCACTTAGGCTAGAGATTTCAAATACTTGTTATGAATTATATTTGGAGTTGGATGTGTTTATGAAATTGTGGTGTTTGTTTGAACCATCTAGTGCTCAAGATGACAGTGTGGGGTTATCTAGATGGGAAAGGCTTACTTTGAGGTGTGCTGTTATAGCCCTACCATGGATTAGAGTGTCCAACCGGAGAGTAGTTAAGAGTAGTATCATAAAGAGAATATATTTATATGAGAGTGTTCACTAGTGAAAGTATGATCCCTAGGCCTTGTTTCTAAGCATTGAAACACCGTTTGCAATTAGATCTGTTACATGTTTGCTTGCTTCCATCTTTATTTCAGATTGCCTTTAGTATCTTCCACGCCATCAAACTATTTTCTATCACCGTTACCACTTAGAATTATCTATACCACTTGTATTTCACTATCTCTTCGCCGAACTAGTGCACCTATACACCTGACAAGTGTATTGGGTGTGTTGGGGACATAAGAGACTTCTTGTATCTTGATTGTAGGGTTGCTTGAGAGGGGATGCCTTTGACCACTTCCTCCCTGAGTTCGATAAACCTTGGGTGATCCACTTAAGGGAAAACTTGCTGATGTTCTACAAACCTCTGCACTTGGAGGCCCAACAACTGCCTACAAGAATAGAAGTGCGTAGACATCAAGCTATTTTCTGGCGTCGTTGCCAGGGAGTGAAGCGCTATTGGAGAGTGGAACTAGTAAAGGAGACTTCTACTGTGAGTATTGTTTACTTCTGCTAGTTGCTTTGTTTTCATTATGGATAATTCGCTGAGTTTCTTATTTGGTAATGATACTACCAGTGCTAAGGTAGTAGATAAACCACCACCTGCTAAGAATGATGCTTTTAAAATACCTACAAGAATTATTGATCATGTTATGGATAACTACTATGTTGGGGATGGAACTGTCCATCCCGGTGATCATTTACTCTTTATACACGAATTATGTGGGCTGTTCAAGTGTGCACGTATTACTACAGATCAAGTTAATAAGAAGTTATTCTCATTATCGCTGAAAGGAAGAGCTGAGGAATGGTATAAGCTGCTGAAGAATGGTCAAGCTCTGGAATGGGAGGAAATAGTACCTCTATTTTATTCAAAGTTTTATCCTCCTAGTGAGATTCATAAAGATCGGAATCAAATATACAACATTTGGCCTCTTGATGGAGAGAGTACAACCCAAGCTTGGGGGAGATTGAAGTTACTAATGCTCAAATGTCCCATTCATGAGCTCCCCAACAATATTATTATCAATAACTTTTTTATGCAAGGCTCCCTCTACATGACAAGGATTTATTGGATGCTTCTTGTGCTGGATCATTCACTCGCATGGAAGAAGAAGCTAAATGGGATCTTCTGGACCGTATTCAAGACAATGCTGAACCTTGGGAGAATGACAAAGGTAGAAAGTCAGGTATAAATTATGATTATGAATGCATTGAATCTTTTATGGGAACTGATGACTTTCAAAATAATAGTAATGCTTATGGTCTTGATTTGCAAGTTATTACGAATTTCTTTAGAGCTTTTGCTTCTTATATTGAAATTCCAAAAAGGGGATGGAATAAATACCATGCACCTTACAAAGATATTGTTGACTATGTTCTTATTGAGAGTGCTGAGTATTGAATTATTGATCCCATCTTACCTGAACCTTATATCGAGAAGATTCCCTTCCCAGAAAAGGTAAAGGATCATCCTATGATAACTAATGTAATCAACAAAAGTGAAAAAAGAACTGTAAAACCTGATGAACAAATAAACGTTGAACCTGTGGTAGCAATTGTTAAAGACCTTGTCACTAAAAGCATAGAAGATGGACACATAGTATTTTGTGAGGATGCTTCTAATATTGTTTCACATCCAAATAGAACTAAAAAGCCTAGTGTTCCTGTGCTTTCTGTTAGAATTGGTGATCATTGCTATTATGGTTTATGTGATATTGGTGCAAGTTCCAGTGCTATTCCTTATGAGCTTTACAGAGAAATTATGCATGAAATCAGTCCCTGCGAATTGGAAGAGATTGATGTGGTTATTCACCTTGCTAATAGAGAGACCATCTCTCCAATTGGTATTATACGAGACATGGAAGTTCTTTGCGGTAAGATTAAGTACCCTGCTGATTTTCTAGTACTCGGTTCGGCTGCTAGTAAAACTTATCCTATTATTTTTGGAAGACCTTTCTTGAGTACTTGTGGAGCTATTATAGATTGCAAAAGGGAGAAAATCTTGACTAAGTTTGCTGGGGAGTCTTATGAGTTTAATTTCTCGAAATTCGCTAAAGAACCTTGTGAAGAGGAAATACATAATGAGGATTTTAGAGTTGAACAACTTGCTTCTATTTCTCTTGCTCCTAACAATGCTTTGCAGCAATTCATGGAAGATCATGAAAGTGAAATCTTCATGGAAGAAAGGAATGAGATTGACAAGATTCTCCGCAATCAGCCTAAGATGCTTAAGCATAACTTGCTTGTAGAAGACTTGGGTACTATGTTGCCACCTAAAAAGGATCCGGTCTTCGATCTAAAACCTCTCCCTGATGATCTTAAATATGCTTATATTGATGATAAAAAGATATATCCTGTTATTATTAGTGCTAAACTTTCAGGGAAGGAAGAAGAAAGGTTATTGGAGGTTTTGAGGAA
This sequence comes from Avena insularis, assembly GCA_023614405.1. Taxonomy (NCBI): domain Eukaryota; kingdom Viridiplantae; phylum Streptophyta; class Magnoliopsida; order Poales; family Poaceae; genus Avena; species Avena insularis. The sequence continues at coordinate 23,752,976 of CM042692.1, forward strand.
GCACCGAGGAGCTATGGGCTATACTCTAGATGATTTAAAAGGGATTTCACCTACTATATGTCAACATTCTATCAACATAGAACCAGATGCAAAGCCAGTAGTGGAGCACCAATGACGTTTAAATCCTAGAATGAAGGAAGTGGTAAGAAATGAGGTATTGAAACTCCTTGATGCTGGTATTATTTACCCTATTGCTGACAGTGAATGGGTTAGTCCTGTTCATTGTGTTCCTAAAAAAGGAGGTATTACCGTTGTTCCTAATGATAATGATGAGCTTATTCCTCAAAGAATAGTAGTGGGCTATAGGATGTGCATTGATTTTAGAAAAGTCAATAAAGTTACTAAGAAAGATCACTACCCGCTTCCTTTTATTGATCAAATGTTGGAAAGGTTGTCTAAAAAGACCCATTTTTGTTTTCTTGATGGTTATTCTGGTTTCTCTCAAATTGCTGTTAAACAACAAGGTCAAGAAAAAACTACTTTTACTTGCCCTTACGGAACTTATGCTTATAGACGTATGCCTTTTGGTTTATGTAATGCTCCTGCTACTTTTCAAAGGTGCATGTCTGCTATCGTTCATGGTTTTTGTGAGGAAATTGTAGAAGTGTTCATGGATGACTTTTCTGTCTATGGAACTTCTTTTGATAATTGTCTGCACAACCTTGATAAAGTTTTGTAGAGATGTGAAGAAACTAATCTTATTCTTAATTGGGAGAAATGCCACTTCATGGTTAATGAAGGGATTGTCCTCGGGCATAAAGTTTCTGAAAGAGGCATAGAAGTTGATAGAGCTAAGGCTGAGGCAATTGAGAAGATGCCATGTCCAAGAGAGATCAAAGGTATTCATAGTATCCTTGGTCATGTTGGTTTCTATAGAAGGTTTATTAAAGACTTTTCTAGGATATCAAAACCCCTCACTAATCTTCTTCAAAAAGATGTACCCTTCGTTTTTGATGATGATTGTAAGGAAGCTTTTGAAACTCTTAAGAAGGCTTTAACTACAACCCCTATTGTTCAACCACCTGATTGGAGTTTACCCTTTGAAATAATGTGTGATGCTAGTGATTTTCTTTGTAGAGGTCTTGTCCTTGGGCAAAAAATTGATAAAAAGCTAAATGTTATCCATTATGCTAGTAAGACTCTAGACGCTGCTCAAAGGAATTATGCTACTACTAAAAAGGAATTTCTAGCTATCGTTTTTGCTTGTGATAAGTTTAGGCCCTATATTGTAGACTCAAAAGTCACCATTCATACTGATCATGCTGCTATTAAATACCTTATGACAAAGAAGGACGGTAAGCCTAGGCTTATTAGATGGGTGCCGCTTTTACAAGAGTTTGATCTACATATAGTAGATAGGAAGGGTGCTCAAAACCCTGTAGCTGATAATTTATCTCGATTGGAAAACATCTCTTTTGATCCTATGCTTGTTAATGATAGTTTCCCAGATGAACAGTTAGCTGCAGTAGGGGTAAGCTCGCGAGGGAGCCCTTGGTATGCTGATTATGCTAACTTTATTGTCTCCAAGTATTTGCCTCCAACTTTTATAGCTCAGCAAAGAAGGAAGTTTTTCTATGATTTGAGGCATTATTTTTGGGATGACCCACACTTATACAAAGGAGTAGATGGTATTATGCGAATATGTGTTCCAGAATATGAACAAAAGGAGATATTGCGTAAATGTCATGGTAGTGCTTATGGAGGACATCATGCAGGAGATAGAACAGTGCAAAAGGTGCTACAATCAGGTTTCTACTGGCCTATCCTTTTTAAAGATGCAAGAAAATTTGTTTTATCTTGTGATGAATGTCAGCGTGTTGGTAATATCTCTAGACACAATGAAATGCCTATGAACTACTCTCTAGTTATTGAACCTTTTGATTGCTGGGGATTTGACTTTATGGGTCCTTTCCCTCCTTCGAAAGGTTACACTCATATTATTGTTGCTGTTGATTATGTTACTAAGTGGGTAGAAGCCATTCCTACAAAAAGTGCTGATGGGGAGACTTCTCTAGAAATGCTTAAGGATGTTATCTTTCCCAGGTTTGGAGTGCCTAGGTATCTCATGACTGATGGGGGTTCTCATTTCATTCATTGTGGTTTTAGAAAGACCCTTGCTAAATATGATGTTAATCATAGAATTGCTTCAGCTTATCACCCCCAAACTAGCGGGCAAGTAGAGTTATCAAATAGAGAAATTAAATCCATCTTGCAAAAGACTGTTAATAGATCTAGAAAAAACTGGGTTAAAAAGTTGAATGATGCTTTATGGGCTAATAGAACTGCCTACAAAAATCCTATGGGGATATCTCCTTATAAAATGGTTTATGGGAAAGCATGTCACCTACCCTTAGAATTAGAACACAAAGTTTACTGGGCAGTTAAAGAACTAAATAGAGATTGTAAGCTCGCTGGTGAGAAAAGATTATTTGACTTAAGTTCTTTAGATGAATGGAGGTGTGAAGCCTATGAAAATGCTAGGCTCTTTAAGGAAAAAGTTAAAAGATGGCATGACAAGCGAATACTTAAGAGAGAATTTCATGTTGGTGAGAAAGTTCTATTGTATAGGTCTCGTCTCAGTTTTTTTGCAGGAAAGCTACTGTCAAAATGGGAAGGACCTTTCATTATTGAAGAAGTATACCGTTCAGGAGCAATAAAAATTTCTTCTTTAAAAGAAGATACTACACAAGTAGTGAATGGGTAGCGACTCAAGCACTATATTGTTAGAGACTCTTACAATGAAGATGTTGATGCCTTTCAAGTTATAACTCCGGAGAAATTCATCAAGGATCAAATTCAGAGACCTGCAGAGTCTGTTTTCAAATAGGTAACAGTTCTGGTAAGAAAAGTTCCGCGAAAATACAATCCAACAATATTTTTGTAGTTTTTAGTCAATAAGGAAAGCTACGAAGCGAAAGAGGGACGTAAGCGGAGCCAGGGTGGCTCACACCACCCTGTGGCGCGGGCCCACCCCTGGCCGTGCCACCAGGTGGTGTGGCCACTCCAAACTCCGCCTCCGACTCGTTTTCTCCCAGTACCTTCCTTTTGATATGAAACTTCGTAATATATAACCCCTGGATCCCCCGAGGTTTGTATATCGTGTTTTCGTCGTGTTTTTGTTTCGATATGTTTCTGCCAGGAACTATTCTTGATGCTTTGAAGCACAATGGTGTCCGCTAAGGATAAAGGGAAGGAGCCTATGGAGGAAGATCTCCAAAACCCCGAGCAGGAGAAGGAGATCAATAGTGAAGGTGAAGAGGAGGAAAAGCACACCAGCACTACCATTGCAAGCATTAGAGTGGTGGCAAACCCTGCCAAGACTATGTCGATTGGAGGGAAGCCTACTCATCACCGTTCAGATCCCTGGTCACTTCCTCCACGCACCAAGAATCCTTTCCATACTCTTATCCATGAGCATCAATACCAGAATATGCCCAAGGGGAAATTACCCTCCAATTGGGATTTGCCTTGTTCTAGCCATGCAGGAAAAGAAGACTTCAAGGAGGAAGAGTGGGGAAAGAATAGCAAGAGCTAGAATTCTCAACCCGACATGATCATGAGTCGCATTGAGCAAAACTCGCAGCTTATTCGTAATCTCACATTTGAGATTGAGGACTTGGGGAAACTTATCTGAGAGCTCATCGAGAGGATACCACCACCACCGAAGGAGTAATTCGTCATCAGGTTTGGCATCCCCTTGGTTTGTTCCAAGCTTGGGGGAGTGTCGCGGTATCACATCACTCTCTTCTATCTTTTCACCTTATTAGTAGAGTCATATCATGAATAGAGGAGTTATTATGTAGGATGGTTTGCATTATGGAAGTGTCCCCTCTCTCGTTAGAAATGTATCCCTTGGTATGAGTTGCCGCTATGGATTATTAATGAGAAGTTCTATCATTCACTCTTTTGCATAGCTTATATTAGTTTTCAATTCATGGTTATATGATTGATCTTGTTGTTAGTATTGGTATCACTTTGGGATCATTGAGTTAATTTAGTTGGTTTGGCAAACCTGGCTCGGTCAGTAGCAACACTATTTTTGAGAGTTGAATGAAAAATATAAAAGTACTCTAAAGAAAAATAATTCCATCATCTTTGTTTCTTGATTTGCTCATAAGTTAAGTATTCTCTAGTTAAGATCTTTTGTGCCTCCGAGGAAGGTTGCATGTTTGTCATTATCACTTGTATGTTTGTTTGTTTCCTTCAACTCTTGTACTTGCTACCCAACCTTGCTAGCCAAAAACCTGTACTGAGAGGGAATTCTTCTCATGCATCCACTCCTTTAAACCAAAACCTTTGCCATTTGTGTCCACCATACCTACCTATTAGCACTATTGCTATTCCAAGTAAATTCTTGTTTTATCAACCTCCCAAATTAAACTTGTTATGTGAAAATTAGTGATTAAAGCTCTCATGAACTTGATGGCACACTTTACTTTCTTGCATTTAATAAACTTGACCCATTGTGCCCATCTATGTTGCGTATATGCTTGCGCTTTGTGAGTTGTGAATTAGCAGAACCATGTTGTCATGGGGAACGCTTTCAACATTACACTGGTACTTTGTACCAAGTTGATATCATGTTCTTTTGTCTATGGATGTCGTCAGTGTGAAATGAAAGGGGAGCTTGTAAGTCCATGGAATTATGCATATGTGTTAGAGAAACGCCTGGGCCGCTGGTCTAATCCATGCTGACATGGTGGAAACCTGCAGCGTAACCATAACGAGCATCTATGAAGCATTCTTCTTATAAAAAAAAGAGTCTGATATTGAGAAAAAAGAGAAAAAGAAAAAAAGAGATTATGAAAAGAGGAAAGAGAGGAAAAAGCACCATATTCCCATGGTAAATAAAAAGATTGCTGAGATGCTTGTTGTCTGCTTGCCTTGTCATTTTGATATGGGGATTCTTCCGTATCATCGGGCAAGGGGTACCCTGTTGGCGGTTCTCTATGATACACATATGCTTACGATGACAAGAACTTACCGGTGACTAAACTTGAGTAGCATGAGGAGCGGCCCTCGTATTCTAGGGACATGAGATTCTCAATTTACAACTTGTCAATGCATATCCTCATATTTGATCACTTTAACCTTAATCACCTAAAGATGCCTATGATAGGGGCAATGAGAGCTGAAAGCTAGTAAGTATCATAATTTTTGGGAGCTCTTTATGAGACTTGCAATCCCTGCTTCCCTATGCGAAGGGCCTTTCTTTTACTTTTTAGTTGAGTCAGTAAACCTACTCCTTTCTATCTTAGCAAGTATTTTGAGTTGTTGTGTTTCATTCATTCATATGATGATTTATTCAATCATGTTTCTTATGTTCCTTGTTTGGCACATTGCTCTTATCTTGATGTTTACTACTTTGAAAGCTATCATTGAAAACCAGTTATTTGTGAACCCTAGCAAATTATCCACTATTCTTCGACCAAGAGCTAAGTTTGCCATTACCAATTATGATTTAGTCCATGTATCGCTATTGTGTTTCATTTACCTATTGCAAGTTGAGTTATATAATAGTGAGTTGTCTTCTATTATGATCTATGAATTTGATGAATGTGATGCTTCTTGTCCGTATTCTCTTATCGACTCTTCACTCCATAAAAGTGAGGCCATGTTTATTGAGCTCAGTTTCGCTTGGGGACAAGCGAAGTCTAAGCTTGGGGGGAGTTGATACGTCCATTTCGCATCACTATTCTATGTCTTAATTCACTATTATTCATTGATATTTTTCATATTGAGAGGTGATACTTATGTTATTTCATCTGTTTTTTACATGGTTGATGACTTTTGGAGCATGGACCGCTGTAGTCAGGATTCTAATGGAAAAGGTGATGTTTGGAGGCAAAATTCGTGAAGTTTAGAAAATCCGGGAAAATATACGGAAAATCCTATTTTTCTAGAAGACGAAGGAAGCCAGAAGGGGGGCTGGAGATGGGCCACAGGGGGCCCACACCACCCAGCGGCGACCCTAGGCAGCGCCACAGTGGTGTGGCCGCCCTGGCCCACTCCAGGGACTCCCCTCTAGCGTATATTATCCTCCCGAAACCCTAAGACTCAGGGAACAACCACGGAAAGATTCTGCCGCCTCTGCAGGGTGGAAACACCGAGAGAGAAAGATCTCTCTGGTAGATAGATTTCTGCCGGGGGAATTCCTTCCCGGAGAGGGGAGATCGTCGCCATCAACACCACCATCAAGCTGGACTTCATCGGGATCATCATCATCATCACCACCATCACCATTAGCACCCCCATCACCATCTCCATATTGCTGTAACAATTGAGTTGAATCTTGCATAGTTCATAGGGGAAACTTTCCCCGTGTTGATTACTCTTTGTAGTTGATGCTATTGAGTGAACCATTGAATTATTGTTTATGTTCAGATTGTTATACATCTTTATTCCATGTCTTATCATGATCCATATGATGTCTTGTGAGTAGTTCGTTTTGTTCTTGAGGAAATGGGAGAAGTCATGTTGTTAGTAGTGGAGTTGTGTTGAGAAAGATTCAATAGTTTGATATTTAAGTTGTGGTGTACTTCTTCTAGTGGTGTCATGTGAACATCGACTACATGACACTTCACCTATATGGGCCTAGGGGAATGCATTGTGTATTTGGCTACTAATCGTAGGGGTTGCCGGAGTGACTGAAACATGAACCTCCGTTATGAAACCATTGCACAAGGGACGTAAGGGTCTTAGAGTTTAAAGCTGTGGTTAGGTTTCTACCTTAATTACTTTCTTGTACTTACGGATGTTTGCAAGGGGTATAATCACAAGTATGTATTAGTCCTAGGAAGGTCGGTACATTAGGACAGGTTCACCCACACAATACTTAGCAAGCTAAAGAAGATTAATCAACTATATGAAGCGAAAGCACTTGACAGTCTTCCCATGTCTCCTCGAGAAAGTTTGGTCATCTTAAGTAATACAACCGGCTTGTCCTTTGCTGCATAAAGGATTGGGCCACTTGTTGCATTTATTCCTACTGTCTTTTATTTACTCGTACTTTGTTTACTTGCTTTATCAAAAACCCCTAAAAATCCGTTTGCTAAGTATTTGCAGAGAATTCCTGATCCATACCACTAGCCAACACCTTCTGCTCCTCGTTGGGTTCGACACTCTTACTTATCGAAAATACTACGATACACCCCCTATACTTGTGGGTCATCAAGACTATTTTCTGGCACCGTTGCCGGGAAGTGGGTCATCAAGATACTGAAAGTTACTATGAAAGAGGGAAAAGTGTTCTTATGCATCTCAATAATATCAAGTTTCCTCGTTTTATGCTGAAAGTTTTTATGTTGCACTTCTTTTGCCTTCTTATGCAAGTAACCTTTGGTTTCAACAACTTGTTTGTTTACAAAATTCCCTTGCATAGGAAGTGGGTTAGACTTAAACTTGTGTATGTTTTCTTCTTAATGCTCCCTTTCACTTCAATTCATATTCTTATGTGAGCATCTTCAAAATTATCATGCCCATCTTAATGGCTATAAAGAAAGAGCTTTATGGGAGATAACCCAATTTGTTTTTTCTTTCAGTTTGTTTGTGTTTCTTTGAGTCTTGGAAGTTATTACTTTGGTAGTAACCTCTCCTTATCTGTTTTGTTTGGTTTTTGTGTCAAGATCAACCTCTAATGAGAGAGAAGTAATATTTGGGGAAGTTGCCATCCCAAAACAGATTTTTGTGCTTCACCGTAAAAATTCGTGAGAGATCTCTGTATGTCGGATTGAGCTGTAATTTTTTGTGCTTCTGCCCCAGGTTGTTATTTAACTTTCGTTAGTTTTTCACTTTTTGATTTGAGCAACAGAAGAAAATATTGATCTTTACCTGCTGGTCTGTTTTGACAGATTTTGCCAATCTTGCATTTGCTTATTTATTCGATTTCCTTTTTGAATTCTTTTTGGGTTTTCGGAAGGAGTTGCTACAGTAGCTTATGTTTTGATGGTTTTTAGTTGAAGTTGGGTTCAGAAGGTTTTATCACTTCATTTATACTAATGTTTCTAATGAGAACTGTGTGAAGTTTTGTGTGAAAGAAATTTACAAGTAGTGGAGATAATGGTGTAATAAGGAAGAGAAACGTGTTATGACTCAAGTAATAAGTGTATGAAGATGAAGATATCGATGATATTCAAGTGATGACTCCAAAAGAATCTACTAGATACCAAATTCAGAGACCTGCAGAGTCTGTTTTCAAATAGGTAACAGTTCTGGTAAGAAAATTTCCGCGAAAATACTATACAGCTATATTTTTGCAGTTTTTAGTCAATTAGGAAAGCTACGAAGCGAAAAAGGGACGGAAAGGGAGCCAGGGTGGCTCACACCACCCTGTGGCATGGGCCCATCCCTGGCCACGCCACCAGGTGGTGAGTCCACCCCGGACTCCGCCTTCGACTCATTTTCTCCCAGTACCTTTCTTTCGATATGAAACTTCGTAATATATAACCCCCTGGATCCCCTGAGGTTCGTATATCGTGTTTTCGTCGTGTTTTTGTTTCGATCTGTTTCTGCCAGGAACTATCCATGAAGCTTTGAAGCACAATGGTGTCCGCCAAGGATAAAGGGAAGGATCCTATGGAGGAAGATCTCCAAGACCCCGAGCAGGAGAAGGAGATCAAGAGTGAAGGTGAAGAGGAGGCAAAGCACACCGGCACTACCATTGCAAGTATGGGAGTGGTGGAAAACCCTGCCAGGACTATGTCGATTGGAGGGAAGCCTCCTCATCACTGTTCAGATCCCTGGTCACTTCCTCCATGCACCAAGAATCATTTCCATACTCTTATCCATGAGCGTCAATAGCAGAATATGCCCAAGGGGAAATTACCCTCCAATATGGATTTGCCTCGTTCTAGCCATGCAGGAAAAGAAGAATTCAAGGAGGAAGAGTGGGGAAAGAATAGCAAGAGCTGGAATTCTCAACCCGACATGATCATGAGCCGCATCAAGCAAAACTCGCAGCTTATTCGTAATCTCACCTTTGAGATTGAGGACTTGGGGAAACTCATCAGAGAGCTCATCGAGAGTATACCACCACCACCGAAGGAGTAATTCGTCATCAGGTTTGGCATCCCCTTGGTTTGTTCCAAGCTTGGGGGAGTGCCGCGGTATCACATCACTATATTCTATCTTTTTACCTTTTTAGTAGAGTCATATCATGAATAGAGGAGTTATTATGTAGGATGGTTTGCAATATGGAAGTGTCCCCTCTCTCGTTAGATATGTATCCCTTGGTGTGAGTTATCGTTATGGAATATTAATGAGAAGTTCTATCATTCACTCTTTTGCATAGCTTATATTAGTTTTCAATTCGTGGTTATATGATTGATCTTGTTGTTAGTATTGGTATCACTTTGGGATCATTGAGTTAATTTAGCTGGTTTTGGCAAACCTGGCTCGGTCAGTAGCACACTATTTTTGAGAGTTGAAAGAAAAAGATAAAAGTACTCTAAATAAAAAATAATTTCATCATCTTTCTTTCTTGATTTGCTCATAAGTCTAGTATTCTCTAGTTAAGATCTTTTGTGCTTCCAAGGAAGATTGCATGTTTGTCTTCATCATTGTATGTTTGTTTGTTTCCTTCAACTCTTATACTTGCTACCCAGCCTTGCTAGCCAAAAACCTATACTGAGAGGGAATTCTTCTCGTGCATCCGCTCCTTTAAACCAAAACCTTTGCCATTTGTGTCCACCATACCTACCTATTATCACTATTGCTATTCCAAGTAAATTATTCTTTTATCTACCTCCCAAATTAAACTTGTTATGTGAAAAGTAGTGATTAAAGCTCTCATGAACTTGATGGCACACTTTACTTTCTTGCACTTAATAAACTTGAACGATTGTGCTCATCTATGTTGCGTATATGCTTGTGCTTTGTAAGTTGTCAATTAGCAGAACCATGCTGTCATGGGGAACGCTTTCAACATTGCACTAGTACTTTATACCTAGTTGATATCATGTTCTTTTGTCTATGGATGTCGTCGGTGTGAAATGAAAGGGGAGCTTGTAAGTCCATGGAGTTATGCATATGTGTTAGAGAAACACCTGGGCCGCTGGTCTAATCCATGCTGACATGGTGGAAACCTGCAGCGTAACCATAACGAGCATCTATGAAGCATTCTTCTTATAAAAAAGAGTCCGATATTGAGAAAAAGATAAAAAGAAAAAAAAGAGATTATGAAAAGAGGAAAGAGAGAAAAAGCACCATATTCCCATGGTAAATAAGAAGATTGCTGAGATGCTTATTGTCTGCTTGCCTTGTCATTTTGATATGGGGATTCTTCCGTATCATCGGGCAAGGGGTACCTCGTTGGCGGTTCTCTATGATACACATATGCTTACGATGACAAGAACTTATCGGTGACTAAACTTGAGTAGCATGAGGAGCGCCCCTCGTATTCAAGGGACATGAGATTCTCAATTTACGACTTGTCAATTCATATCCTCATATTTGATCACTTTAACCTTAATCACCTAAAGATGCCTATGATAGGGGCAATGAGAGCTAAAAGCTAGTAAGTATCATAATTTTTTGGAGCTCTTTATGAGACTTGCAATCCCTGCTTCCCTCTGCGAAGAGCCTTTCTTTTACTTTGTAGTTGAGTCAGTAAACCTATTCCCTTCTATCTCAGCAAGTATTTTGAGTTGTTGTGTTTCATTCATTCATATGATGATTTATTCAAATCATGTTTCTTATGTTCCTTGTTTGGCACATTGCTCTTATCTTGATGTTTACTACTTTGAAAGCTATCATTGAAAACCAGTTATGTGAGGGGCCGCCGGATTAATCCTCCGAGAATCCCTGTTATGCATACAACCACGATCCCATGATCAGTTAGTCGTGGCACATAACCGACAAGTATCATTACAACATCCGAGAATATACCGAAATTACAAGACTTACATAAATGCTGTTATGGCTACATCATTAGTCATCAGCGGAACTTCATCAAGCACAGAGCTCGAGCCATGCCTTAACCTACAAGCAACTGACTAGGAGAACGTCCTAGCTCGCGTAGTCGCCCACGCCATCTTCTTTTTGATATCTAGCCAAGTTAATAGCCAGGGACCATGCCAGTGAGTACTTTGAATGTACTCGCAAACCACCTTAAGATAATAATAATAATAATAACAAGAAGGTATGCAATATGGCTGTGGTAGTAGGAGGGCTCCAAGAGAGGTTCTTTGCTCACATAGTTTCTCTTGTAGATATAGCATCTACGTATCTTTGTTGAAAACTTTTGTAAACCATTTTGGAAACCGTTTTGATAAGTTTTGGAAAACATCAGGACTGGGTCACCCATTTGTTCCCTTCCTTCTGATCGTCCCACGACAAAACTCCTTCCGTACCTGCCTGACCATCCCATGGTCAAAGCAGGTATCCTCTTCGACCATCCCATGGTCAAAACATTTCCAAAGCCATTTTATTTTCTGGAATCCTTTTTGAAAATAAAACTAGCACCGCTCTACAACAACCTTCCCAACCGTCCATGACCGCAGACATGGCTATTCGAATAGATTTACACTCTGCAGAGGTTGTACACTTTACCCACACCATCCGGGTACACTACCCTGATCTTCACCGATCGTGGGCCGAGTAACCGATCAAGACTCTCCAGATGCCCACTCCAATATAAGTGCCTACCCTATGAGTGTTAATCCCCTCAAAACCAGGACATCGGGCGAGGACCAACCAGAGCGCTTCTTCCACTTCTCGAGTGTGCGCTTTCAATGAGGGGCTCATAGTAATGCGTGGAGGCCTGCCGACCCTTTGTTCCTTCTCTAGGTCGATGTCCCACATGGACCTTTATCGGAGAAGGCCCACCCTATAGGGATCCCTGATCCCCTGTAGTTGTTGCGAGGCAGCTTATACCAGAATAGACAAACTTCAAATCCAGCCCTGTCCCATACCAGAGTAATGTGGTTGCACGGGTTAATTGTTCTAGCAAAACTGCAAAAACCGGGTGCGTTTTTGTAAACCTTTTTCCTCCATATTTCCTTCAGCATTTTTTAAAACAAAATCTTCTTTTTCAACATCTCTTGGGAGGTCCCACCTCACCAAGGTTTTATCATAAAACATTTGGTAAAACTTTTTCCGGGGGTCTTCCCATCCTCTAGCTTTGCTTCGGCTAAATCGGGGGTCTCCAAAGGGTTATGGTGATATACACCATCTATTCTACTAGGGACAAGTAGGTGTCACCAAGGGGGTTATACTTAGTAGTACCCAAGTGTCATGGTTCGGAGGAGCCAAACCACTACCGCATATATATACATCAACATAATTTAAACAATGAAGTTTTCATAAAACAATAAGTAAAACATGCATAAGTAAAATAGTAGGATGAGGCTCATGAGCAAGAAGGTGGCTTGCCTGAGATCAGAAATATGGCATAAATGTCCCTGGACTTCTTATTTAGATAACCCAGAATACCAATCCCAATAATAAGTACCACTTCTTCTGCTCTCCGAATTCATCGCAACTATCGTTGTTCCGACAACACATGCAAGCAAACCAAGCCACAATCAACACCAGACATACAAGCACCAATACATACAACAAAGAATTGAACAATACAAGTTTACAATTCATTAGGTCTTAGGAGGAAGGGATTTGGTAAGATTGGCCTTGTCTTGTAAAGTGGAAGAAAATCCCTTAGGATTTATAGTCTAGAAACTACCTAAGAGATGGATTTTTGGACGAGACCATATTCTATATGGTACCATTGTAAAAACATGATACCAACATATAGGTATTGATAAAATTAAACCAACAAAAGTGGTTTCACTATTTTATCAATTACTAATAATTTATAGTGATTTTTATAGTGAATAAAACTCTAGTTTTAGGAATTAATTCACCAGAGAAGTTTTGGAGCTCCAAAAATTATTTCCTTGGACGGATAGGTAGGTATTGATATACTTGTTCACTGAGAGTTGGAATCAAGTAGAGGTAATTACCAGAATGCCCTCAAGAAATTCCCAAAGGCAGTTCTATGGGGTTTTTGTCTTTTTCACCAAATTAAATCTACAGTAGCTTTTGAGTTGATTCGAAAGACATATGGTAGGTATTGAGGACACCTTTCTGTAGAAATTGGAATCAACATTTTTGAATTAGCAGGACTACTGTGGTGATTTATGTAGTGAAAATACCACATGCAGAAGTATTTAATTCACTTATAAATCTACAGAAGCTCAAAAATAGTGATCTCCTAGGGTTTGGTAGATATGGGTGTATATCATCCATGAGAGTTGGAAATGGGTCAACTGAACTCAAGGTTTGGTCTAGGCAATTTTCTAAAGGCAGAAAGTCTCTGTTTTTGTTATTTTTGCTACAGAACCTCCAAGGGTCCACTTGGTAGGGGGCTAGGGTGGCATGCAGGGTACCGCAGATACCTTTCAATGCAAAGTGGTTTTGTTCAAATTGGAGTTGTAAAACTACCAGTAGGATTTTAGGAGTGTTTTAGATACCTTCTAGACATTAATTTATTATAAAGAATCTATACATAATCTGGGCTATCCAAAGGTACTGAGTGTTAGAGAAAACATAGATATACCTAGGAAAACTTAGATCTGGGCACTTTGTGTTGATTTCCATTTAAAAAAGTATTAAACCAAATAGCCAAAACAGATCTGGTGGAAAAATATTAAAAGAAAAAAGGAGATGGGCTGGTTTTCCAGGGGGACTTGGGCCGCAGCTGAGGATTCGGCCCAGCTAGGCTTGCTGGCACGGGTGGGAGGCCGGGTTTAAACCCGCGCGGCGGGGCCCGCTGGTTAGCGGGGGAGGGCGGCCGAAGAGGCATCTGTGGATCTGGGCCGTTGGGCTAAGTGGGATCCGACGGTGCAGGTGCATCGTCCACCTCCGCCGCGGGAGGAGCTTGCCAAAACCCTAGGGGCTGTGCGGTGGGTGCAGGGGGCTTACCAGAGAGGCAGAGAGGCGCCATGGAGGGGCGGAGGTGATGCGGCGCGTGGCCAGTCTGACGAGGCGATAGAGGCGGTTCATGACTGGGGATACCTCACGCGGCCACGACCGAACGGAGCTCGTCGGAGCTCTGCCGAGGAGCATCCATGACCTGCTGCATGTCGAAAATAATGGCCTGGTTAGATGCATGGGGTCTAGGATGGTCCAGGAGTGAGACATGCAGGGGAAGGGGAGTAGGGGAGAGAGAGCTACGCTCAAAACCTTGCCATGGCCGAGAGGAGGAGTTCTTCTTCTCCAGCTCCATGCAGGAACAGGGGCTAGGTGGGAAGGAACATGGGAGCTATATGGAGGCTGTGGAGGGGATCTGAGGCACTGGGGAAGGTCGGGGTCGACCCTGTACTCCACTACTCGAGGGAGACCGAGATGAGAGATTGCTCTCCTCCATGGCGATGGGGAGCTCGGGTGCCAGATCTGGAGCTTGGGGATGGGTAGGTGGATGGTGAGAGAGCAAATGAATCAGGGGAGAGGTGTTGTATTAGCCTGTGGCCTTATAAACAAGAGGGGAGAGGTCCATGGTGGATTTGGTCCAAGGAGGGGATGGGGAGGGGAGCTGGCCTTCCATTGGGTAGTAGGGGTGGTGGAGAGGGGGTGGAGGTGTTATCTAGGGTCGTGCTTAGGGCAGAGGGGCAGTGGGGTGGCTGTCCTAAGCTTATCTTCCCAAGGTGGGAAAATTAGTCTTGTCCCTCTCTCTCTCCTTCCAAGCACTAATGATAGGAGAGGGTGTACTACTGGGGTTTCGACCAGGAGTGGGTGCTGGTTGTTGTGCTGATCAATCAAGGGTTGTGGTGGTGGTTTGGTGAGTTTTTGGTTGGAGGGTTTGCTAACTTGGCGATTTTGATCAAATAGGTGGCTATGAAGAAAGTCTAAAAACTTGCATTGGACAAGATGGGAGGAAGGTATTGATAGGTAGATGTGGTCAAGACATGGCTTTAGGAATTATTTGGGAATTTTCAGAGAAGTAGGAGTCCACTTAATTCCATTTACTCAAAAACAACAGAAGTAATTTATAGAAGATCATTTGAAAATTCTACATTGGACAAGATGGGTTTTTGGTTGGAGTTGGTCCCAAATGTGCATACACACTTAGGGGAATTTTCCTAGGATTTATTGGGGCTTAAAAATATTTAAAACATTTATTATTCCAATTCAGCAATTTAAGAAAATGGGCAAAACAAAATAATAAAGAGTCTCAAAAATACTTATTCTTGAGATGGGAAGGTAGGGTATGATATATAGGACTCAAATGTGATTAAAGTTGGGGAAGTGTTTTGGCAAAAACCAAACTTGCCTTTATAAAAGGAGCTTTGGAGATTTTGACTATTAAAGAGATTAAATAGATTTGGTGCCAAATTAATTATGGGTAATATTTGATAAATCTTGATGATCAAGGTAGATGATGTATACAAGGTGTAGCAAGCATTTGCAACCTTGGGATTGGGGAATCCAAGTTGATTTTGGTGGAATACCCTAGATTAAGGATCTAGGGTGATGTTAATTTCATACCATCAAAACCATGTGGTATCTTGGAGTTCAGATCTCCCCTTGGGGCATGGAGTAGATGGATGGATAGACCAAGTGCTGTAGATCACAAGGGTGTAGAGGTTTGAGCTTTATCCTGCTTGATCTCACCAAGACAGGCTTTCAAACTTTGAATAAAATAAGCCTGCCAAAGTAGATTATCAACTAGCCTTCAAAACCTTGTGGGTGTAGACAGCTCAAGGATCCAATTGGAACAAGTGAAGTAGGTAATGATATACCTATATGAGTAGAACACAACCATGCTAAGAGTTGGTCCAAAGAAGGTTGGATGGTGGTGTGAGCTTCTACCAAAGTAGGCATGCTGACTAGATTTGCAGGAAAAGTTATTTTCTTGCCTGCAAAACCATCAAGAACAAGTGGGTTGGAGGATGATCTAACCAAGGGAAAGAGTGGTCCTTGGTAGTCCTTAGTATGGTTAACAAGATGTTTCAAGTTCATTACCAAAAGTGCACAAGGGTTGAGAAAAGGAGGCATTCAAAAAGGTGATGTTGGAAATAGTTTTCTAGACAGCCAAATTTGGCAGATTTAGGGTTTTTGACTAGAATCACAGGGAGGATTTTCTTGGTTGATTTCAAGGTACCAAAGCATCATCAAGTGGATGATGTTGAAGTGTAGATTGAGTAGGAAGTATCCTTGCTTGATATTGGTCTTCATTGACTTGGAAGCTTCTAGAATGGATCACTGCAGAATTGATCTGGGTAAGGGTTTTAGATGATCATCTGGTGGCTAGAGATTGGATCCAGATTGTATTCTTGCTTAGGGTTTGGTGATCTTAAAGTACCTTGATCCTAGAGTATGAGCTCCTAGAGTAGCTCATACTACTTCTAAGCAATCAAGTCAAACAGCAGATCAGGGCAACTCATCTTACAAACAAAACAACTACTATTAGGGTTACCATCAAGCTTAGCTTGAGGGAAGGATGGGTATTTTGAGATGGGTTGGAGTTTGAACAAGGTAAGGTCCTTGGTATCTCTTCCAAGAGTAGAATCCAAAAGCTTACAAAAAGGTTTTGGAGATCCTAGGGGTAAGAGTAGTTGAAGGTTCTGTCTTGAAAACATAAGGAGATTATATTATATAACTCTCCATATTTTTGTCAATGGAAGTTACAAAAATAGTTTTGGTTACATAAGCATCTTGGCTCATGTTTTGAAATGCCAGAACATTTGATAATATGGAAATTAAGCCAAGACTGTTTTGGGAAGTAGCTTTTGTTAACTGATGTTAAGGTAAGGAGTATAACATCTAATATACATTCATATGCATAAGCATATCCATGAAGGAGATATGCCCTGGAGGCAAATAATAAATAGGTTTTTATTGTCATATCTCATTTAGTTTATAATAGTTTCATATTGTGCTATAACTGTGCCAAGTAGAAACATTGGTACAGGTGTGGTATGAAACAACCAAGTCCCTAGTAGCCTCTATTCATACTAGTTCATTGGTCACGAAGATGATCTAGGTTTTAAGATCATGGGCATTTATGCTGACTAACAACGAGATCATATCATTGGAGAATGATGCGATTGGACATTCCTCGAAGGATTGCAACACGATCAAGTCATCTAGTTCATTGTTGCAACGGCTATACCTAGACTCCTTCTCCTTAGACCGTGAGCTCATATTACTCACTATTTCCCTAGGCAGCTTAGACTGCATCAACCGTCATCTGGTAATACGGTGGCCATAAAGGTGTATGTTGGGTATTCCTAAGGAACAGTAGATGACATGTGACTACAAGACCGGGATTTGTTCACCCACATGACGGGTAAAGATACATACGGCCGGCTTGGTGAGATTACATCTATAAATGTTGCAACATGTGACTAGGTCACGGGGATGTAATATCACGGTAACAAGAAAACATAACTTGTTGTGAACGAGATTGAATAAAGGTATGGGATACCAATGATCGGATCTCGAACAAGTTGTATCGAGAAACAAAAGGAAGAGGATGCTACATTTAGACGGTTCAAACGACATTGTCATCAGGAATGCATAGGGGTCACATGGATATCCCTGGTCCCTCTGTTGATCATTGATACAGATCATGTCTAGAGCATTCCCGAGCCGTGAGAGGATACACTAAAGGGTACGATGAGAGCGATCATTCATAAGATAGAATCATAGTAGAGAAAGAGAGAAAGCCGGAATCGTTCTGCAGAGAGATCTGAAGCTATTCGGAGAAAGAATAAAGGACCAGAATCATTCCGAGAAAGATCCGAAGTCATTCGGAGGAAATCGAAAGGGAACCGAAAGGTGTTTTGGGTCAAGATGGATTTTGTAGTATGTATTTACATATTAATTAGTGTAATTAATATTAAATATAATATTAAAATCTAATTTAAAGAGTTATTCCACTAATGGGCCAAACTTCCTAGGGAAATAGGGCCCATGAGGGAAAACCGGAGGAGGGAAGGGCCAAGGGGCCAAGGCCCAGGCGCCTTGAGGGGGCCCACCTGGCCAGCCTAGGGCTGTGCGCAGGGTAGGGCCCACCCTAGGCCGGCTGGCCCATTAAGGCCCATGCGCCTCCCCCCTCTCCCTTGAATAGTCCCACATGGGAAACCCAAAGGGGAGGGCACACCCCCTCCCCCTATATAAAGGGGTGCCCATGGTTGGGATTAAATACACCAATATTTGGAGAAGTCCTTTGGTTGACTTTATCCTTCTCTCTCTCTCTATACCTTGTGACCATGGCCCCAAGTCTGAGCTGTGCGATCAAGGCACACATGCAGTATGCCGTTGCGCTGCAGGGATTCCTAGCCGGATATCAACTTCCGCACTCCCGGCGGGATCAGGGAGCTGGAGGTCTCATCGTGCACCGGATGTGTACGAAGACACGAGGAGCAACACTTGGGGCACTAGAATGTCGTGAGCCGAAGCTGTTGCACGATGAAGATGATGAAGATCAAGAAGGAGCAAGGGGTGACCTGCGAGGAGCTTCGCGACCTTGAGGTCGGCTTCGAGTACGACTACATTAACCACGTTCCCCACGGAATGTTAACCGCGTACAGACTACAAGGGTATGTATTCTCTATGCTCCGGCCGTTACCGCATTATTACATAGATAGATACTAGGCTAGTTTCTGGGGTTGCAACGTAGGAAATTTTTTGTTTTCCGCACCGATCCCCTATAGTGGTATCAGAGCCGATCTATGCGTAGGAGTGCTGTACAGCCAGTACGCACAATTATTGTGCGGGCATTGATCCCTTAGTTGTTACCCTCTAACGTGTACTTGTTTATATCGCGGTATTGTTTGATGAAGCGGCCCGGACCGACCTTACGCGTATTCGTACGCGAGACTGGTTCCACGCTCAACATACGGCTTGTACCGTATAAGTGGCTAGCGGGTGTCTGTCTCTCATTCAATAGTTGATATAGCATTTACAACAGAAGGCCCCGAAAGGGGTGTAATAGAGACAACTGTCGGATCCATGTTGTGGTTGGAAAGTTCGTAGATTAGAAACGGTTCTAGTGCGAAAGCCCTAACAACCACGTAAAACTTGCAGTAGATAAAGTAGAGACGTCTAACTTTATTTTGCAGGGGGGCATGTGATTATGATATGGCAATGGTCGTTACGAAGGTAAAGTAGTTTACTTTTCTGTTACTAAGTAGTATAGTGATAGTCATCGTTCCGATGAACGACCTAGTGGAGGCGTCGTGGACTTGGCGTCAAACCAAGGGCAAGATGGAGATCATGCCGGAGCGTTCGATGGAGATCAAGGCGCAATAAAGACCATATCATATCACATTATACATATGATGTTGATACCAGTTTTTACATCTTATTATGTGCTAGTATTTAGATACTCAATGGTAGCAAATAATATAATCCCTATTTAATTCCAATGTTCCATGTTCCCCTTGTGTGTGCACCACCAAGAAAGTTCTTCGGTATGAGGCGATCCAGGGTTACAGGCCTGGGTGTCAAACATATCTACATTCGCATACAGTGGGTGTAATCCATGTTGCACAATGAATACACACAAGTTAGATTTGGCGAGCCTAGAACGCTAGAGAAGCGTGGCCTCAGAACACAAGAGATCGAAAGATCGAGCATGAGTCACATGGATGATGTGATTGGCATTGTTGAATGTCTACCTTTGATAATGCACTGATGGCCGTGACGATCGGGGGAGGTGCAGAGGATAGGGATCATGCGATCACTAAAATCGTCCAGGGGATGACCGTTTTAGTGGAGACCAATTATAAATTGATATCTTATTATAAACTTAGTCTAGATGTCTATTTGCAAATATCTTAGTAGACCTTGGCCTATCCCATTGAGGTCCTTTGCAACCATGGGAATATATTGCTTAATTTGGAACTTAGCAACAGGGTCCAACTTCATAGATTAATACCCACGCTAAGGGATATCCTCGTAAAAGGTGATCTTCTCTTCTTGATACAGTAACCATTAGGAGATAATTCGATGACTCCGCAATGATTGTGTTTTCTCCATAATCATCCAATAAGCCATTCCCCATTCGATGGAGACTTGGGCTACATTTTTTATTCTGCATTATAAGGCACATAGAGTATGAGCCGTTGGATGGGTTTTCCTCCGTCATGGATGAAAAGAGAATGTTTGGAAAAACACTTAGCGATCTTGCGTTAGAGTTAAGAACTCTTAGAAGGTCTTGATTGCGAAAGGAGGTCATGGATGAAAGAGGTATATGTTAGATATACAAAATTATAAGTGTGGTTCTTACAAAACTCGTTGCAGTTTGCAAAGTATTTGATACTTGTCCCGTTTTGTGAAAACAGGATGATCTTCTTGAGAATTGCTGGATTTGAGGCAACGTGACTTGATGACGCCAAGCAAAAAAGTTGATGGCCGACATCACCTCTTCCCTCATAGTTTATCATTTGGATTAGTGGACTTGAATATAATTTTGTAATCCTAGTTTGTGTGTCTTGCTTTTGGCGAGACGATTATTCATATGAACAAGTTGCAAGCCAGTTTGTACTATTCTTATAAACAATACCTTATGCTCACATTACGATTACAAATAAGTTATTCTCATCACTATGTTAATGATAATAGTTTAAACATTTATAAAAGGATTAGAATGCTAAAAGATATCCAAAGCTTAATAATGAAAAGACACTACGGTTTAAGTCATTTTGGTTATTGCATGTTCTTTATGAAATATCGGGGTCCTAGATGCTTAATCTAGAGACTTTGCAAAACCATGCCTCTTGGGCAGAATGACTAAAACTCCGCATTCTGGTAAAACGGTGATATGCGAAGAAATGTTGAATCTTATACATATTGATGTATTGTATTTTCAACAAGTAGTGGAAATCATTAGGTAATTGTGGACTTAAGTGAATAAGCATATATACTTAATGAAACATGAGTTTGAAACGATTTGAATTGTTCAAATGAGTTCATGACTAAATGGGATATTGAATTAACTGAATTAGCAAGTCTCTTCGATTTGATTGACACGACTAAAGTATTCAAGTTAAGTTTAGCATAAAAAGAACTTGTGAAAGATGTTTCACAAATTATGATAATTGGACGAATTCAAACTATGTTGAAATGTCTAAACATCATAATCAATATGTATTACATACATATGGTACAATATTATCTCTTATCAGGGTTATAGTTGTCATTTAGAGTTAGAGATCAAAATAAGCAAACACTCATTTGAAATACAAAGGAACATCTAAAAGATTCGTGGAAACAACACCATAAGTGTTATGGCACGTTCGAGTTTCTGGAGATTTCGTTAAGTCGAAATCGTGGCGAATAAACAAGTCTTTGTAGAGCATTCTTAGGAAGCTATGAATGCATCATCCACAAGGGGCAAACCTGCTATTGTCCTAAGTTGATGTGTCTTGATGAAGATACAGGTGGAAGAAAGTAAAAGATCAAAACAAGGTATTTGACCTTACCTCTGAATTGTTGAGTGGCACAAAGGAATTTGTTTCGTGAATCCAAACTCTACAAATAGAGGAGAAACCAATGATAATGATCATAAAGTTTTAGGGAATACTTTTACAAAAGAAAGTAGGTTTCAACTATATATTCTACAAGTTTGTGGAATTGTATTATTGATTCACTTATCATGTTTTGAACAAGACATACCTACGAATTACAAAGAAGCGTGATGGACCTGAGTGCGAGAAAGGACTATGAGTCATAAAATCCTATATTAAGTTACATTTGAGATTGCAAAGTAACATGTTACTTGATCTTATTAAAGTAAAGAAGTTTACTTGATATTTCTGAATGACTGCAAAGTCATAAGAATGAAATGAAACTTAATAAATGACAAAAGCTCGATTTGTCACAAGTTTGGACAAATTCAAGGAGTTGACTACAATAGTAGTGATGCTTAAGTCTTTTGGATTTACACTAGAAATATATGTATATTGAAGTCTCGTAATTGGAATTCTCAAATTGATAATGATCAAAGAATTTTGGAATATCCAAGATTATCGAGAGGACCTAGACTTGAGTGGGAGCAAATCAGCTTAGCTAATTCATAATATGTAGCTGACATATTTTGAGTGGGATCTAAGTGAAATCCCTGGATCTCAAACATGAATGTCATATTTGAGTGGGAGCCAAGTGAAATCCCTGGATCTCAAACATGAATGTCATATTTGAGTGGGAGCCAAGTGAAATCCCTGGATCTCAAACATGAATGTCATATTTGAGTGGGAGCGTGAAATCATTCTAGGATATGGGACGACATATGTGAATGATGTGATTGGTGTTAATAACATTTAAGTTAGATAAGTAAGGATGAAGTTGAAGTTATTAAACAAAGAGATCTATCAGAATAGATTGATGAGTTTAATAAACACTAAATGTAGAATGCTTCCTGGACTTGATTCCGAAAGATGTTCGGAATATCCTAAGTGAAGGAAATATGCCCTGAGAGGCAATAATAAAGTTGTTATTATGTATTCCTTGTATATGATAGATGTTTATTTTGCATGCTATAATTGTATTGATAGGAAACATCAATACATGTGTGTTTAATAAACAAAAAGGGTTCCTATTTATGCCTCTCTTATAGACTAGCTTGTTGATTAACAAGATGATCAAGGTTTCCTGATCATGGACATTGGATGTTGTTAATAACAAGGTCACAGCATTTGTGAAATGATGTGATGAACATTCATCCGAAGTATAGCATTATGATCAAGTCATTATGTTTATATTGCTATAACATCATACGAAGTAATGTTTATCCTTAGACCATGAGATCATGTTAATTGCTAACACCGGAAGAGTATCTTGATAACATCAAACCTCACACCGTAACAGGGTGACTATAAAGATGGGTTCAGTACTATGAAGGTGTTATGTTGAGGCTCATGGATCAAGAGTGGAATTTGTCAATCCAGATGAAGGATAGATATACTCTGGGCCCTCTCGGTGATATCACATTAGGATAGCTTGCAAGAAAGTGATGTGATCACTAGAATGTTATATCACACGAACGAGAAAAGAGTGCATGTCGGAAACGAGATCAAACTAGGTATGGAGATACCGATGATTGAATCTCGGACATGTAATATATCGAGAGACAAAGGTATTTAGTTACAAGCGTTAAAGGTTCTCACGATCACAGGAGTCATTGTTGAATGTGTAGGAGTCAGTACGAATCTCCAGGTCCCGCTGCTGATTATTGATCGGAGAAGGGTCTCGATCATGTCTTCATTATTCGCGAACCGTAGGGTGGCACACTTAAGAGTTACCGGACACCATTTTGGAGCACATATGTTTCAGACGAAAGAATTGTAAAGCGCAGGAATTGTTTCAATAGAAACCAGAAATTGTTTCGGGTGAAATTGTAGAAGGTGGTTCTGCATGTGATATTGAAATATTGCAAGGGGCTATATGTGGATGTTTGTTAATTAAAGTAATTAACAAAATTCTGAATAAATTTAATAAAAAGGGTTTTATTAAATGAGAGAGCATTAAATTTGGAGAAATTTAATGCATTTAAAGTGGAGACTTTAAAAGGGAATGTGAAGAGGCATTTTAATGTGGAGGGGTTACCACCACATGAATGGGGGAGGTGAGGGGTCACCCCCATGCGCCATGGAGAGAGGGCACCCTCCTCCTATAAAAGGCCACCCATTCCTCCTTCATCCTCACACCTCCTTGTGAAGGATCTCTCTCCCCTCTAGAATTATTCCCCATGGTCTCGGATTAGCGAGATACATGTTCCGGTGGCATTTAAATGCGTCTGAAGGAGTTGCTTCCGCTGGATCGCTGGAGAGAGGAGGTGGAGGTTGTCCGGTGGCTTGAATGTGTGTGCGAAAAGTGATGCTGTTGCTGAGTTGCGGCGCTCGGACTTCCTCACGATCTTGAGATCGGCAAGTGTACGACTACATCAACCACGAGTTCCTACTCGTTAAAAAATCTCGTTGTCTTCGAGGGTAAGTTGTCCATGGATGTATGTCCACCCGTTGCTCTGTATCTAGTAGATAGATCTTGGCGTGTAGTTCTCATCGTAGGAAATTTTTTGTTTTCTATGTCGCGGACCCAACAGTGGTATCAGAGCCTGATCTATGCGTAGGTGCTTTGCACGGGTAGTACACATATGTTTATATGTGGGCAATGACGATCGTGTTATTGCATCTTCTCTGTACTTTGGATATTGGTGACATAGTGGGATGAAGCGGCCTGGACCAACCTTACATGTCATTGTACATGAGACCGATTCCACGACTGACATGCAACTAGTTTTGCATAAGTGGCTAGCGGGTGTCTGTCTCTCCTACTATAGTCAATATCTGATTTACAACGAGTTGCTAATAACTTGGTTATCCTCGTTGTGGTTCATGTTAAATGAGTTAGACATGTTCTCTCTCCGAAAGCCCTAAGCCACGTAAAACTTGCAATTGATAAATTAGAGGCGTCTAGTTTAGATCGTTGCTGGGCTAGTGTTTTGATATGGTATTGTTGTAAGTAGATGTATAATAGATACTCTTACAACTCACTTAACGTGTAAGTTCCATAGACCTTGGCCTTACACACAAAGGAATGATAGAGATCATACCACGATGCAAATGATAGAGATCAAATGCATGGACCATATCACCTCACTTCACACATTAGATGTTAGCATCTTATATTGCTAGTTTGGCGCTTTTTGTAGCATTATAAGATGATCACTCATTCAGATATCAAGATATAATGTGTTCTTCCTTAAGTATGCACCGTTTTGTGTATCTTGTTTTGTTGCATAACGTGTTGATCTGGTGTTCTCAACTCTACGCTTTCATATATAACGGTGTAAGACAGTTTACACACGCAAATAATAAGGTTCTTACTTGACGAGCCTAGCATGTATGACATGGCCTCGGAACACGGACGAAAAGGTTAAGCATGAGTCATATAGTTGATATGATGCCCATATAGATGCTCGCTTTGAAGCTACACGACTCACGTGATGATCGGACTTGGTGTAGTTGATTTGGTTCATGTAATCACCAAAAGGACATGAGGGATGTCGTTTTTGAGTGGGAGTTCATTAGTAATTTGGATTAGTTGAACTCAATCTATCATAAACTTAGTCTAAATTTACTTTACAAATTCTGTTGTAGATGGCACCACCTGCTTTTAATTTCAATGTGTTCATGGAGAAAGAGAAACTTGCTGCGAATGGTAGCAACTTCACCAACTGGGCTATGAATTTGAGGATTCTCCTCACTGCTGCACAAAAGCAATATATGCTAGATGCGCCGCTAGGACCCCCACCAGCTCCTGATGCTCCTGACGAGGAAAAGAACGTCTATATAACTTGTCAGGAGGACCACAACTTAGTTCATTGCGGCATACTGTATGGGCTAGAGCCAGAACTTTGAAAGCGTTTCGAAAATGGCAATGCCTTTGATACCATGGGAGAATTGAAAATGATTTTCGATACCCATGTCGAGAGAGTTATAATGCTCTGAAAAGTTCTTTAAGCATGATCGATTGAAAACAGCTCCGTTAGTGAGCACGTACTCAAAATGTCTGGGTACGCCGATAAGCTTGTGTCCTTGGGAATAATGATTCCCATTGACTTAGGCATACATCGTGTTCTCCAATCTCTGCCACCTAACTACAAGAGCTTCGTGATGAACTATAATATGCAGGGCATGAAGAAGTCTCTTCCCAGCTTCGCAATGCTTAAGACCGCAGAAGTGGAGATTAGGAAAGAACATCAAGTGTTGATGATCAATAGGACCACCGGTTTCAAGAAGGACAAGAAAGGCAAGCACAGGAAATAAGGGTGGCAAGTCTATTGCCACGCTGAAAAGAAACCCGAGCTGGCCCTAAGTCCGACACCGAGTGCTACTATTGCAAGGGGATCGCCATTGAAGCGAATCGCCCAAGTATTTGGCGGACAAGAAGGCCGGCAAGGCAAACAAAGGTATATGTGATATACATGTTATTGATGTGTACTTGACTAGTACTCGCAGTAGCACCTGGGTATTTGATACGGGATCGGTTGCTAATATATGTAACTCGGATCAGAGGCTGCGGAACAAGCGACAACTAGCAAGGGATGACGTCACGATGCGGGTCGGCAATGGATCAAGAGTTGATGTGATCGCCGTCGGAACGCTGCCTCTCCACATGCCGTCGGGATTAGTTATAAACCTGAATAATTGTTATTTGGTGCCTGCACTGAGCATGAACATTGTATCCGGATCGTGTTTGATGCAAAGTGGTTATTCATTTAAGTCTGAAAACAATGGTTGTTCGATTTATATGAATAATATCTATTATGGTCATGCACCTGTGTTGAATGGTTTATTTCTGTTGGATCTCGATAGTAGTATTACGCATATTCATAATGTTGATGCTAAAAGGATTAAACTTGATAATGATATATCTACATATATGTGGCACGTGCTAGGTCATATTGGCGTTAAACGCATGAAGAAACTCCATTCGATGGACTTTTGGAATCACTTGATTTTGAATCATTTGTTACATTTGAGCCATTCCTTATGGGCAAGATGACTAGAACGCCGCTTTCGGTTCAATGGAGCAGGCGACGATTTATTGGAAATCATACATACCGATGTGTGTGGACTAATGAGTGTGTTGCCGAGGTGCATATCGTCATTTTCGTTACCTCCACGGATGATTTGAGTAGATATGGGTATATCTATTTGATGAAACACAAGTCTGAAATTTTTGAAAAGTTCAAAGAATTTCAGAATGAAGTGGAAAATCATCGTAAAGATCAAATTTCTACGGTCCGACCGTGGAGGAGAGTATCTTAGTTACGAGTTTAGCACACATATGAAAGACTGGAATAGTTTCACAACTCACGCTTAGGAACACCACAACGTAATGGTGTGTCGTAACGTAATCGTACTTTATTAGATATGGTTCGATCTATGATGTCTCTGACTGACTTGCCACTGTCATTTTGGGGTTATGCACTGGAAACCGCTGCATTCACTTTAAATAGGGCACCATCTAAATCCGTTGAAAAGACACCGTATGAATTATGGTTTGGAAACAAACGTAAGCTGTCATTTCTTAAAGTTTGGGGATGCGATGTTTATGTGAAGAAACTTCAACCGGATAAACTCGAACCCAAAGCGGAAAATTGCGTCTTCATAGGATACCCTAAGGAAACGATTGGGTATACCTTCTATCACAGATCCGAGGGCAAGGTCTTTCTTGCCAAGAATGGATCCTTTCTTGAGAAGGAGTTTCTCGCGAAAGGTGTGAGTAGTCAGAAGGTAGAACTCGAAGAGGTTATTGAACCTTCTCTTCATGAAATGGCGAGTAGCGCAGCTCCAGAAGTTGTTTCGGAGTTGACTTCACCTAATGAAGAGAGAGCTAATGATATTGATCATGAAACTTCGAAAGAGGACACTACCGAACCTCGCATGTCAAGAAGGACACGTGCAGCTCCTGAACTATACGGCAATCCTGTTATGAATTTCATGATTGATGAAATCAATGACCTATGACGATGAAGAAGCGATGATGAGCCTGATTCCAACAAATGGCTAGAAGCCATGAACCGAGATGGAATCCATGTACGAAAACCAGGTTTGGACCTTGGTGGACTTACCTCACGATCGAAGGCCGTTGAGAATAAATGGATTTTCAAAAGAAAACTGATGATGGTAATGTAACCATCTATAAGGCTCGACTTGTCGCAAAGGGGTTTCGACAAATTCAAGGAGTTGACTACGATGAGACATTCCCTCCCGTAGCGATGCTTAAGTCGGTTAGGATTATGTTAGCAATTTGCTGCATATTTCGATTATGAAATATGGCAGATGGATGTCAAAACTGCATTCCTCAATGGTAATATTGAAGAAGAGTTGTATATGATACAACCTAAGGGTTTTGTCCATCCTCAGGATGCTAATAAGGTGTGCAAACTTCAGTGATCCATCTATGGACTGAAGCAAGCATCACGAAGTTGGAATCTCCGCTTTGATGAGGTGATCAAAGAGTTTGGATTTGTCCAAACTTATGGAGAGGCTTGTATTTACAAGAAAGTGAGTGGGAGCAATGTGGCATTTCTGATATTATATGTGGATGACATATTATTGATTGGAAATGATTTAGATCTTTTAAACAGTGTTAAAAGTTATCTAAACAGCAAATTTTTGATGAAGGACCTTGGTGAAGCTTCATATATATTAGGCATTAAAATCTATAGAGATAGATCAAGACGCCTAATTGGGATATCGCAGAGTACATACCTTGATAAGATATTAAAGAAGTTTAATATGGACGGAAGTAAGAAGGGGTACTTACCTATGTTGCAAGGCAAGACATTGAGTAAGACTCAAAGTCCGGCTACGGCGGAAGAAAGAGAGATAATGGATAAGATCCCCTATGCCTCAGCCATAGGCTCTATAATGTATGCCATGCTATGTACAAGACCGGATGTGGCACATGCTATTAGTTTGACTAGTAGGTACCAATCTGATCCAGGTTCGGAACACTAGATAGTGGTCAAGAATATCCTTAAGTACTTGAGAAGAACTAAGGATATGTTTCTTGTATACGGAGGTGAAGAAGAGCTAGTCGCTAAGTGTTATGTTGATGCTAGCTTTGACACTGATCCGGATGACTCTAAGTCTCAATACGGATACGTATTTCTCTTGAACGGAGCAACAATTAGTTGGAGGAGCTCCAAACAACCTGTGGTGGCTGGATCAACGACAGAGGCGGAATATGTTGCTGCTTTAGAAGCAGCGCAGGAAGCGGTTTGGACGAAGGAGTTCATAACGGAACTAGGTGTGGTTCCTAGTGCGTTGGACCCAATGGTGGTCTATTGTGACAATAATGGAGCCATAGCCAACGCCAAGGAACCAGGGTCTCACAAGAATTCCAAGCATATTAAGCGCCGGTTTCACTCCATCCGCGAGCATGTCAAGGATGGAGATATAAAGATTTGTAAAGTACACACGGACCTGAATGTAGCAGATCCGTTGACTAAAGTACTCCCTAGGGCAAAACATGATCAACACCAGAACTCCATGGGTGTTAGATTTATCACTATATAAACTAGATTATTGTCTCTAGTGCAAGTGGAAGACTGAAGGAAATATGCCCTGAGAGGCAATAATAAAGTTGTTATTATGTATTCCTTGTATATGATAGATGTTTATTTTGCATGCTATAATTGTATTGATAGGAAACATCAATACATGTGTGTTTAATAAACAAAAAGGGTTCCTATTTATGCCTCTCTTATAGACTAGCTTGTTGATTAACAAGATGATCAAGGTTTCCTGATCATGGACATTGGATGTTGTTAATAACAAGGTCACAGCATTTGTGAAATGATGTGATGAACATTCATCCGAAGTATAGAATTATGATCAAGTCATTATGTTTATATTGCTATAACATCATACGAAGTAATGTTTATCCTTAGACCATGAGATCATGTTAATTGCTAACACCGGAAGAGTATCTTGATAACATCAAACCTCACACCGTAACAGGGTGACTATAAAGATGGGTTCAGTACTATGAAGGTGTTATGTTGAGGCTCATGGATCAAGAGTGGAATTTGTCAATCCAGATGAAGGATAGATATACTCTGGGCCCTCTCGGTGATATCACATTAGG
Source organism: Avena insularis (assembly GCA_023614405.1). Classification (NCBI taxonomy): domain Eukaryota; kingdom Viridiplantae; phylum Streptophyta; class Magnoliopsida; order Poales; family Poaceae; genus Avena; species Avena insularis. The sequence continues at coordinate 23,782,580 of CM042692.1, forward strand.
ATAGCTTGCAAGAAAGTGATGTGATCACTAGAATGTTATATCACACGAACGAGAAAAGAGTGCATGTCGGAAACGAGATCAAACTAGGTATGGAGATACCGATGATCGAATCTCGGACATGTAATATATCGAGAGACAAAGGTATTTAGTTACAAGCGTTAAAGGTTCTCACGATCACAGGAGTCATTGTTGAATGTGTAGGAGTCAGTACGAATCTCCAGGTCCCGCTGCTGATTATTGATCGGAGAAGGGTCTCGATCATGTCTTCATTATTCATGAACCGTAGGGGTGGCACACTTAAGAGTTACTGACACCATTTTGGAGCACATATGTTTCAGACGAAAGAATTGTAAAGCGCAGGAATTGTTTCAATAGAAACCAGAAATTGTTTCGGGTGAAATTGTAGAAGGTGGTTCTGCATGTGATATTGAAATATTGCAAGGGGCTATATGTGGATGTTTGTTAATTAAAGTAATTAACAAAATTCTGAATAAATTTAATAAAAAGGGTTTTATTAAATGAGAGAGCATTAAATTTGGAGAAATTTAATGCATTTAAAGTGGAGACTTTAAAAGGGAATGTGAAGAGGCATTTTAATGTGGAGGGTTACCACCACATGAATGGGGAGGTGAGGGTCACCCCCATGCGCCGCCATGGAGAGAGGGCACCCTCCTCCTATAAAAGGCCACCCATTCCTCCTTCATCCTCACACCTCCTTGTGAAGGATCTCTCTCCTCTAGAATTATTCCCCATGGTCTCGGATTAGCGAGATACATGTTCCCGTGGCATTTCGCGGAAGGAGTTCTTGCTCACTGGATCGCTGGAGAGAGGAGGTGGAGGTTGTCCGTGGCTTGAATGTGTGTGCGAGTGCGGATGCTGAGTTGCTTGGCCGGACTTCCTCACGATCTTGAGATCGGCAAGTGTACGACTACATCAACCACGAGTTCCTACTCGTTAAAAAATCTCGTTGTCTTCGAGGGTAAGTTGTCCATGGATGTATGTCCACCCGTTGCTCTGTATCTAGTAGATAGATCTTGGCGTGTAGTTCTCATCGTAGGAAATTTTTTGTTTTCTATGTCGCGGACCCAACAGTGGTATCAGAGCCTGATCTATGCGTAGGTGCTTTGCACGGGTAGTACACATATGTTTATATGTGGGCAATGACGATCGTGTTATTGCATCTTCTCTGTACTTTGGATATTGGTGACATAGTGGGATGAAGCGGCCTGGACCAACCTTACATGTCATTGTACATGAGACCGATTCCACGACTGACATGCAACTAGTTTTGCATAAGTGGCTAGCGGGTGTCTGTCTCTCCTACTATAGTCAATATCTGATTTACAACGAGTTGCTAATAACTTGGTTATCCTCGTTGTGGTTCATGTTCGTAGGTTAGACAGGTTCTCTCTCCGAAAGCCCTAAGCCACGTAAAACTTGCAATTGATAAATTAGAGGCGTCTAGTTTAGATCGTTGCTGGGCTAGTGTTTTGATATGGTATTGTTGTAAGTAGATGTATAATAGATACTCTTACAACTCACTTAACGTGTAAGTTCCATAGACCTTGGCCTTACACACAAAGGAATGATAGAGATCATACCACGATGCAAATGATAGAGATCAAATGCATGGACCATATCACCTCACTTCACACATTAGATGTTAGCATCTTATATTGCTAGTTTGGCGCTTTTGGTAGCATTATAAGATGATCCCTCATTTAGATATCAAGATAAAATGTGTTCTTCCTTAAGTATGCACCGTTTTGTGGATCGTGTTTTGAGGCATCACGTGATGATCGGGTGTTCTCAACTCTACGCTTTCATATAACGGGTGTAAGACAGTTTTACACACGCAAATAATAAGGTTCTTACTTGACGAGCCTAGCATGTACAGACATGGCCTCGGAACACGGACCGAAAGGTTAAGCATGAGTCATATAGTTGATATGATGCCCATATAGATGCTCGCCTTTGAAGCTACACCGACTCACGTGATGATCGGACTTGGTGTAGTGGATTTGGTTCATGTAATCACCAAAAGGACATGAGGGATGTCGTTTTTGAGTGGGAGTTCATTAGTAATTTGGATTAGTTGAACTCAATCTATCATAAACTTAGTCTAAATTTACTTTACAAATTCTGTTGTAGATGGCACCACCTGCTTTTAATTTCAATGTGTTCATGGAGAAAGAGAAACTTGCTGCAAATGGCAGCAACTTCACCAACTGGGCTATGAATTTGAGGATTATCCTCACTGCTGCACAAAAGCAATATGTGCTAGATGCGCCGCTAGGCCCCCCACCAGCTCCTGATGCCCCTGACGAGGAAAAGAACGTCTATATAACTTGTCAGGAGGACCACAACTTAGTTCATTGCGGCATACTGTATGGGCTAGAGCCAGAACTTTGAAAGCGTTTCGAAAATGGCAATGCCTTTGATACCATGGGAGAATTGAAAATGATTTTCGATACCCATGCTGGCGTAGAGAGTTATAATGCTACAGAAAAGTTCTTTAACTGCATGATCGACGAAAACAGCTCCGTTAGTGAGCACGTACTCAAAATGTCTGGGTACACCGATAAGCTTGTGTCCTTGGGAATAACGATTCCCATTGACTTAGGCATACATCGTGTTCTCCAATCTCTGCCACCTAGCTACAAGAGCTTCGTGATGAACTATAATATGCAGGGCATGAAGAAGTCTCTTCCCGAGCTTCTGTCAATGCTTAAGACTGCAGAAGTGGAGATTAGGAAAGAACATCAAGTGTTGATGATCAATAGGACCACCGGTTTCAAGAAGGACAAGAAAGGCAAGCACAAGGGAAATAAGGGTGGCAAGTCTATTGCCACGCCTGAAAAGAAACCCCGAGCTGGCCCTAAGTCTGACACCGAGTGCTACTATTGCAAGGATCGCCATTGAAGTTTAATCGCCCCAAGTATTTGGCGACAAGAAGGCCGCAAGGCAAACAAAGGTATATGTGATATACATGTTATTGATGTACTTGACTAGTACCGCAGTAGCACCTGGTATTTGATACGGGATCGGTTGCTAATATATGTAACTCGGATCGAGGCTGCGAATGCGACAACTAGCAAGGGATGACGTCACGATGCGCGGGTCGGCAATGGATCAAGAGTTGATGTGATCGCCGTTTAACGCCGCTGCCTCTCCACATGCCGCCGGGATTAGTTATAAACCTGAATAATTGTTATTTGGTGCCCGACCGAGCATGAACATTGTATCCGGATCGTGTTTGATGCAAAGTGGTTATTCATTTAAGTCTGAAAACAATGGTTGTTCGATTTATATGAATAATATCTATTATGGTCATGCACCGTGTTGAATGGTTTATTTCTGGATCTCGATAGTAGTATTACGCATATTCATAATGTTGATGCTAAAAGGATTAAACTTGATAATGATATATCTACATATATGTGGCACCGCCGTCTAGGTCATATTGGCGTTAAACGCATGAAGAAACTCCATTCGATGGACTTTTGGAATCACTTGATTTTGAATCATTTGATACATGTGAGCCATGCCTTATGGGCAAGATGACTAGAACGCCGCTTTTCCGGTTCAATGGAACGGACATGATTTATTGGAAATCATACATACCGATGTGTGTGGACTAATGAGTGTGTCTTGCGAGGTGGATATCGTTATTTTGTTACTTACGGATGATTTGAGTAGATATGGGTATATCTATTTGATGAAACACAAGTCTGAAATTTTGAAAAGTTCAAAGAATTTCAGAATGAAGTGGAAAATCATCGTAATGTAAAGATCAAATTTCTACGGTCCGACCGTGGAGGAGAGTATCTTAGTTACGAGTTTAGCACACATATGAAAGATGTGGAATAGTTTCACAACTCACGCCGGAACACCACAACGTAATGGTGTGTCGAACGTCGTAATCGCATTTTATTAGATATGGTTCGATCTATGATGTCTCCGATCGACTTGCCATCGCTATTTTGGGGTTATGCACTGGAAACCGCTGCATTCACTTTAAATAGGGCACCATCTAAATCCGTTGAAAAGACACCGTATGAATTATGGTTTGGAAACAAACGTAAGCTGTCATTTCTTAAAGTTTGGGGATGCGATGTTTATGTGAAGAAACTTCAACCGGATAAACTCGAACCCAAAGCGGAAAATTGCGTCTTCATAGGATACCCTAAGGAAACGATTGGGTATACCTTCTATCACAGATCCGAGGGCAAGGTCTTTCTTGCCAAGAATGGATCCTTTCTTGAGAAGGAGTTTCTCGCGAAAGGTGTGAGTAGTCAGAAGGTAGAACTCGAAGAGGTTATTGAACCTTCTCTTCATGAAATGGCGAGTAGCGCAGCTCCAGAAGTTGTTTCGGAGTTGACTTCACCTAATGAAGAGAGAGCTAATGATATTGATCATGAAACTTCGAAAGAGGACACTACCGAACCTCGCATGTCAAGAAGGACACGTGCAGCTCCTGAACTATACGGCAATCCTGTTATGAATTTCATGATTGATGAAATCAATGACCCTGCGACGTATGAAGAAGCGATGATGAGCCCTGATTCCAACAAATGGCTAGAAGCCATGAAATCCGAGATGGAATCCATGTACGAAAACCAGGTTTGGACCTTGGTGGACTTACCTCACGATCGAAAGGCCGTTGAGAATAAATGGATTTTCAAAAGAAAAATTGATGCTGATGGTAATGTAACCATCTATAAGGCTCGACTTGTCGCAAAGGGGTTTCGACAAATTCAAGGAGTTGACTACGATGAGACATTCCCTCCCGTAGCGATGCTTAAGTCGGTTAGGATTATGTTAGCAATTTGCTGCATATTTCGATTATGAAATATGGCAGATGGATGTCAAAACTGCATTCCTCAATGGTAATATTGAAGAAGAGTTGTATATGATACAACCTAAGGGTTTTGTCCATCCTCAGGATGCTAATAAGGTGTGCAAACTTCAGTGATCCATCTATGGACTGAAGCAAGCATCACGAAGTTGGAATCTCCGCTTTGATGAGGTGATCAAAGAGTTTGGATTTGTCCAAACTTATGGAGAGGCTTGTATTTACAAGAAAGTGAGTGGGAGCAATGTGGCATTTCTGATATTATATGTGGATGACATATTATTGATTGGAAATGATTTAGATCTTTTAAACAGTGTTAAAAGTTATCTAAACAGCAAATTTTTGATGAAGGACCTTGGTGAAGCTTCATATATATTAGGCATTAAAATCTATAGAGATAGATCAAGACGCCTAATTGGGATATCGTAGAGTACATACCTTGATAAGATATTAAAGAAGTTTAATATGGACGGAAGTAAGAAGGGGTACTTACCTATGTTGCAAGGCAAGACATTGAGTAAGACTCAAAGTCCGGCTACGGCGGAAGAAAGAGAGATAATGGATAAGATCCCCTATGCCTCAGCCATAGGCTCTATAATGTATGCCATGCTATGTACAAGACGGATGTGGCACATACTATTAGTTTGACTAGTAGGTACCAATCTGATCCAGGTTGAACACTAGATAGTGGTCAAGAATATCCTTAAGTACTTGAGAAGAACTAAGGATATGTTTCTTGTATCGGAGGTGAAGAAGAGCTAGTCGCTAAGTGTTATGTTGATGCTAGCTTTGACACCGATCCGGATGACTCTAAGTCTCAATACGGATCGTATTTCTCTTGAACGAGCAACAATTAGTTGGAGGAGCTCCAAACAACCTGTGGTGGCTGGATCAACGTAGGCGGAATATGTTGTCGCTTTAGAAGCGCGAGGAAGCGGTTTGGACGAAGGAGTTCATAACGGAACTAGGTGTGGTTCCTAGTGCGTTGGACCCAATGGTGATATATTGTGACAACAATGGAGCCATAGCCAACGCCAAGGAACCAGGTCTCACAAGAATTCCAAGCATATTAAGCGTCGGTTTCACTCCATCCGAGCATGTCAAGGATGGAGATATAAAGATTTAAAGTACACACGGACCTGAATGTAGCAGATCCGCTGACTAAAGTACTCCTAGGGCAAAACATGATCAACACAGAACTCCATGGGTGTTAGATTTATCACTATATAAACTAGATTATTGTCTCTAGTGCAAGTGGAAGATGAAGGAAATATGCCCTGAGAGGCAATAATAAAGTTGTTATTATGTATTCCTTGTATATGATAGATGTTTATTTTGCATGCTATAATTGTATTGATAGGAAACATTAATACATGTGTGTTTAATAAACAAAAAGGGTTCCTAGTTATGCCTCTCTTATAGACTAGCTTGTTGATTAACAAGATGATCAAGGTTTCCTGATCATGGACATTGGATGTTGTTAATAACAAGGTCACAGCATTGTGAAATGATGTGATGAACATTCATCCAGTATAGCATTACGATCAAGTCATTATGTTTATATTGCTATAACATCATACGAAGTAATCTTTATCCTTAGACCATGAGATCATGTTAATTGCTAACACCGGAAGAGTATCTTGATAACATCAAATGTCACACCGTAGCAGGGTGACTATAAAGATGGGTTCAGTACTACGAAGGTGTTAAGTTGAGGCTCATGGATCAAGAGTGGAATTTGTCAATCCAGATGACGGATAGATATACTCTGGGCCCTCTCGGTGATATCACATTAGGATAGCTTGCAAGCAAGTGATATGATCACTAGAATGTTATATCACAGAACGAAGAAAGAGTGCGTGTCAAACGAGATCAAACTAGGTATGGAGATACCGATGATCGAATCTCGGACATGTAATATATCGAGAGACAAAGGGATTTAGTTACAAGCGTTAAAGGTTCTCACGATCACATGAGTCATCGTTGAATGTGTAGGAGTCGGTACGGATCTCCGTGTCCCGCTGATTATTGATCGGAGAAGGGTCTCGATCATGTACGCATTATTCACAACCGTAGGGTGGCACACTTAAGAGTTACGGACACCATTTTGGAGCACATATGTTTCAGCATTTAAAGAATTGCAAAGCGCAGAATTGTTTCAATAGAAACGGAAATTGTTTCGGGTGAAATTGCAGAAGGTGGTTCTGCATGTGATATTGAAATATTGCAAGGGGATATATGTGAATGTTTGTTAATTAAAGTAATTAACAAAATTCTGAATAAATTTAATAAAAAGGGTTTTATTAAATGAGAGAGCATTAAATTTGGAGAAATTTAATGCATTTAAAGTGGAGACTTTAAAAGGGAATGTGAAGTGGCATTTTAATGTGGAGGGGTTACCACCACATGAATGGGGAGGTGAGGTCACCCCCATGCATGCCATGGAGAGAGGGGGCACCCCCCCCTCCTCCTATAAAAGGCCACCCATTCCTCCTTCATCCTCACACCTTGTGAAGGATCTCTCTCCCCCTCTAGAATTATTCCCCCATGGTCTAGGATTAGCGAGATACATGTTCCCGTGGCATTTAAATGCGGAAGGAGTTGTTGCTTCCATTTGGATCGCTGGAGCGAGGAGGTGGAGGTTGTCTGGTGGCTTGAACGTGTGTGCGAGTGCGGATGCGCTGCTGAGTTGCGGTGCTCGGACTTCCTCACGATCTTGAGATCGGCAAGTGTACGACTACATCAACCACGAGTTCCTACTCGTTATCAAAGCTCGTTGTCTTCGAGGGTAAGTTCTCCATGGATGTATTTCCACCCGTTGCTATGTATCTAGTAGATAGATCTTAGCGTGTAGTTCTCATCGTAGGAAATTTTTTGTTTTCTATGCTGCGGACCCAACACTAAGCAAGATTCTGAAGTATCTCAGAATGAAACAAGGTAAGAAAGTAGTTCTTACTATATAAAGCATTGAGTATTGCAACTATGGTTGAAAGAAAAAGATGCGTTGCGTCTCCTGTGCCTCAGTCATAGGTTCTTCCATATAACCATGGTGTATACTCGACATAAAGTGACCCGAGGTTCTGATTGGTAAGACAAAGTCTTAACTATAAGAACATGTCTTTAAGTGATTCCTGAGTTGATCACTGAACTAGAATTAAGTTTGTACTTAAGTAGGAAGAAGCAATGTAAGTGGCATAGTTGCATTTCATGCACTAGGATCTACATAGATATAGAAGTATAAAGGCTACATCTGATGTGATGTATAATGTTATGGCGGGGCTAGTTCGCCTTTAACGTAGAATGATGTGTCCCAGGGCCCAGTGCCCATGAGAAAGCCCTCGAGGTTGATCTAACGTCACTGTAAGCTCCTGGAATCCGGCCTCGTTCTCCTGCGATGACTATAGTATATACACAAAGGATAACAAAGTGTGTTTCGAAGTTTAGATGACAACAGTGAAAAACGACCGTCATCGTAAACACTAGAAACAAAGTCTCACTTTGTCGCCAAACAAATGCTTCGACCCATTATAAGATAATGGTGTGAATGTCAAATTAGGAAGACATAACGATTTGCAAAAGACATAATGATCTGGTAAAACAGAACATGGACATGACGTTTCCCATGAGCATGCATGATCTGTAAACGCATATGGTATATGGTTTATATGAGTAAAATGCAAGCTGGATTATTTGTACTCTAGTGCAAGTGGGAGACTGAAGGAGATATGCCCTAGAGGCAAATAATAAATAGGTTTTTATTGTCATATCTCAATTAGTTTATAATAGTTTCATATTGTGCTATAACTGTGCCAAGTAGAAACATTGGTACAGGTGTGGTCTGAAACAACCAAGTCCCTAGTAGCCTCTATTCATACTAGTTCGTTGGTCACGAAGATGATCTAGGTTTCAAGATCATGGGCATTTATGCCGACTGACAACGAGATCATATCATTGGAGAATGATGTGATTGGACATTCCTCGAAGGATTGCAACACGATCAAGTCATCTAGTTCATTGTTGCAACGGCTATACCTAGACTCCTTCTCCTTAGACCGTGAACTCATATTACTCACTGTTTCCCTAGGCTGCTTAGACTGCATCAACCGTCATCTGGTAATACGGTGGCCATAAAGGTGTATGTTGGGTATTCCTAAGGAACAGTAGATGACATGTGACTACAAGACCAGGATTTGTTCACCCACATGATGGGTAAAGATACATACGGCCGACTTGGTGAGATTACATCTATAAATGTTGCAACATGTGACTAGGTCACGGGGATGTAATATCACGGTAACAAGAAAACATAACTTGTTGTGAACGAGATTGAACAAAGGTATGGGATACCAATGATCGGATCTCGGACAAGTTGTACCGAGAAACAAAAGGAAGAGGATGCTACATTTAGACGGTTCAAACGACATTGTCATCAGGAATGCATAGGGGTCACATGGATATCCCTGGTCCCTCTGTTGATCATTGATACAGATCATGTCTAGAGCATTCCCGAGCCGTGAGAGGATACACTTAAGGGTACGATGAGAGCGATCATTCGTAAGACGGAATCATAGTAGAGAAATAGAGAAAGCTAGAATCGTTCCGCAGAGAGATCTGAAGCTGTTCGGAGAAAGAATAAAGGACCAGAATCATTCCGGGAAAGATCCGAAGTCATTCGGAGGAAATCAAAAGGGAACCGAAAGGTGTTTTGGGTCAAGATGGATTTTGTAATATGTATTTACATATTAATTAGTGTAATTAATATTAAATATAATATTAAAATCTAATTTGAAGAGTTATTCCACTAATGGGCCAAACTTCTTAGGGAAATAGGGCTCATGAGTGAAAACCGGAGGAGGGAAGGGCCAAGGGCCAAGGGGCCAAGGCCCAGGCGCCTTGAGGGGGCCCACCCGGCCAGCCTAGGGCTGTGCACGAAGTGGGGCCCACCCCAGGCCGGCTGGCCCATTAAGGCCCATGCGCCTCCCCCTCTCCCTTGAATAGTCCCACATGGGAAACCCAAAGGGGAGGGCACACCCCCTCCCCTATATAAAGGGGTGCCCATGGGTGGGATTAAACACACCAATATTTGGAGAAGTCCTTTAGTTGACTTTCTCCTTCTCTCTCTCTCTATACCTTGTGACCATGGCCCCAAGTCTGGGCTGTGCGATCAAGGCACACCTGCAGTACACCGTTGTGCTGTAGGGATTCCTAGCCGGATATCAACTTCCGCACTCCCAGTGGGATCGGGGAGCCGGACGTCTCATCGTGCACCGGATGTGTACGAAGACACGAGGCGCAACACTTGGGGCGCTAGAATGTCGTGAGCCTGAGCTGTTGCACGATGAAGATGATGAAGATCAAGAAGGAGCAAGGGGTGACCTGCGAGGAGCTTCGCGACCTTGAGGTTAGCTTCGAGTACGACTACATTAACCACGTTCCTCGCGGAACGTTAACCGCGAACAGACTACAAGGGTATGTATTCTCTACGCTCCGGCCGTTACCGCATTACTACATAGATAGATCCTAGGCTAGTTTCTGGGGTTTCAACGTAGGAAAACTTTTGTTTTCGGCGCCGATCCCTTACAATCCAAACAACAAGCAAACACTTCAGCAATGAACAAGAAAAAGTTTTTGTTCCCCCTGATTTTTGCATTCTGGACCACTAATTAGAGTTGCTGAAATTGGGATGTTACAAGTTATTTGTGAACTTTAGCAAATTATCAACTATTCTTCGACCAAGAGCTAAGTTTGCCATTACCAATTATGATTTACTTTATGTATCTTTATTGTGTTTCCTTTACTCATTGCAAGTTAAGTTATATAATAGTGAGTTGTCTTCTATTATGATCTATGTATTTGATGAATGTGATGCTTCTTGTCCGTATTCTTTTATCGACTCTTCACTCCATAAACCTGAGGCCATGTTTATTGAGCTCGGTTTCGCTTGGGGACAAGCGAAGTCTAAGCTTGGGGGGAGTTGATACGTACATTTTGCATCACTATTCTATGTCTTAATTAACTATTATTCATTGATATTTTTCGTATTGAGAGGTGATACTTATGTTATTTCATCTGTTTTTGCATGGTTGATGACTTTTGGAGCATGGACTGCTGCAGTCAGGATTCTGATGGAAATGGTGATGTTTGGAGGCAAAATTCGCGAAGTTCAGAAAATCCGGGAAAATATATGGAAAATCCTATTTTTCCAGAAGACGAAGGAAGCCAGAAGGGGGGCTGAAGATGGGCCATAGGAGGCCCACACCGGGCAGCCCTAGGCCGACCAGCAGGTGGTGTGGCCGCCCTGGCCCACTCCAGGCACTCCCCTCTGGCGTATATTATCCTCCCAAAAGCCTAAGACTCGGGGAGTGACCACAGAAAGATTCCGCCGCCTCTGCGGGACGGAAAACACCGAGAGAGAAAGATCTCTCCGGCAGATAGATTTCTGCCGGGGGAATTCCTTCCCGGAGAGGGGAGATCATCGCCATCAACACCACCATCAAGGTGGACTTCATCGGGATCATCATCATCATCATCACCACCATCATCACCATCAGCAACCTCATCACCATCTCCATATTGCTGTAACAATTGATTTGAATCTTGCATAGTTCATAGGGGAAACTTTACTCGAGGACGAGCAGGAGTTAAGCTTGGGGATGTTGATACATTGCAAATGTATCTATAATTTTTGATGTTCCATGCTTGGTTTTATACACTTTCTTGTGTTTTGTCCACACTTTGGAGTACTTTTCATATGATTTCTTGGACTAACCTATTAACAAGAGCCACAAGTGCTGCTACATTTTTCCGCTGTTTTGGTTCGGAAAGTCGGAAAATGAATATTCTCGAATTGACGGACAAAAGCCAAAGTGCCTATTTTTCCTAAGTCATCGATGCGAATACGACGGAGAGGGGCTAGAGGTCGCCACACCACCTGGCCAAGCTTGGCCAAGCCCTGGGTGTGGTGGCCCAGCACCCTCGGCCTCCCCTTCCGCCTATATATTGCCTCCAGGACGAAAACCCTAAGTACCCGATCAAAAATCCACGAAAGAGTCTGTAGCCGCCATCATCTCCATCCCTAGATCGGGAGGGATCTGAAGCTCTTCCCGGCACCCTGCCAGAGAGGAGAATTCACCCTCGAGGCCTTCTTCATCACCATGCAAGCCTCCGGTGTGATGCGTGAGTAGTTCATCCTTGGACTACGGATCCATGTAGTAGCTAGATGGCTAGTTCTCCTCCTTTGTGCTTTCATGTCTAGATCATGTGAGCTCCATTCATGGTCAAGATCATCTATTTGTAATTCTGCATGTTGTGTTTGCGGGGATCCGATGGATATTGAGATGCTATTTCAGATTGATTATTGATTCTATCATGTCTTTGTTATTTGTGATCTTGCATGCTTTCCGTTGTTAGTAGCTATCATGGCCAAGTAGATGCTAGCAACTACAAGAGTTAGTATTTATGCTCGATAGTGGGTTCATGCCTCTGGTAATCTGGGGAAGTGACAGAAATCTCTAAGGTACTAGATGTGTTGTTGCCACTAGGGAGAAACAACAATCCTTTGTTCATAGAACAATCGTATTGTTTATTTTACACGCAGTTCATAAAGCAATAATCTGTTGCTTGCAACTTAATACTGGAGGGGGTTCGGATGATAACCTGAAGGTGGATTATTAGCCATAGATGTAGTTGGATGGCGGTCAATGTATAATGTTGTAGTGCCCAATCGAATCTCAAAGGAGTCAAGATGATTAGTATATGCATGTATTGCTTTCTTGATGTTTGTCAATTGCCCCGCTGTAATTTGTTCACCCAGCATGTTATCTATCTAAGGAGAGCCACCTCTAGTGAACTATGGATCCCGATCCCGGTCCTTTCTTTTACATTCAATCTACAAATTGTTACTGCTTTGTGTTTACTTTTTGCAAACTTTTACTTCTTTCCATTCGATACGTTTAATCCTTTGTTTTCAGCAAAACACGGTGAGATTGACAACCTCATCGCAAGTTGGGGACAGAGTTCTGTGGTTGTGTTGTGCAGGTCTCCACGTTGCTACTAGCACCGGTAGTGTGCCCTGTGTGGGCAAATTTAGCAACACCTTTGGGGTGTTTCCTTGCTCCCTCTTGGTTCGATTAAACCTTGGTTTCATAACTGAGGGAAACTTGCTGCTGTGCTCATCATACCTTCCTCTTGGGGTTCCCAACGAGCTCTACATCAACACCGCACCAGCACTTTTCTGGCGCCATATACAGAGCCATCAAGCATTTTTCTAGAAAGTAGTCTTGATGACCCACAAGTATAGGGGGTGTATCACAGTATTTTCGATAAGTAAGAGTGTTGAACCCAACGAGGAGCAGAAGGTGCTGGCTAGTGGTATGGATCAGGAATTCTCTGCAAATACTTAGCAAACGGATTTTTAGGGGTTTTTGATAAAGCAAGTAAACAAAGTACGAGTAAATAAGAGATAGTAGGAATAAATGCAGCAAGTGGCCCAATCCTTTATGCAGCAAAGGACAAGCCGGTTGTATTACTTAAGATGACCAAACGTTCTCGAGGACACATGGGAAGACTGTTAAGTGCTTTCGCTTCATATAGTTGATTAATCTTCTTTAGCTTGCTAAGTGTTGTGTGGGTGAACCTGTGCTAATGTACCGACCTTCCTAGGACTAATACATACTTGTGATTATACCCGTTGCAAACATCAGTAAGTACAAGAAAGTAATTAAGGTAGAAACCTAACCACAACCTTAAACTCTAAGACCCTTACGTCCCTTGTGCAATGGTTTCCTAACGGGGGTTCAGGTTTCTGTCACTCCGGCAAGCCCTACGATTAGTAGCCAAATACACAATGCATTCCCCTAGGCCCATATAGGTGAAGTGTCATGCAGTCGACATTCACATGACACCACTAGAAGAAGTACACCACAACTTAAATATCAAACTATTGAATCTCTCTCAACTCAACTTCGTGAATTTTGCCTCCAAACAACACCTTTTCCATGAGAATCTTGACTACAGCGGTCCATGCTCCAAAAGTCATCAACCATGAAAAAACAGATGAAATAACATAAGTATCACCTCTCAATACGAAAAATATCAATGAATAATAGTGAATTAAGACATAGAATAGTGAAGCAAAATGGACGTATCAACTCCCCCCAAGCTTAGACTTCGCTTGTCCCAAGTTTAAACCGAGCTCAATAAACATGGCCTCAGGTTTATGGAGTGAAGAGTCGATAAAAGAATATGGACAAGAAGCAGCACATTCATCAAATACATAGATCATAATAGAAGACAACTCACTATTATATAACTTAACTTGCAATGAGTAAAGGAAACACAATAAAGATACATAAAGTAAATCATAATTGGTAATGGCAAACTTAGCTCTTGGCCGAAGAATAGTTGATAATTTGCTAAAGTTCATAAATAACTGGTTTTCAATGATAGCTTTCAAAGTAGTAAACATCAAAATAAGAGAAATGTGCCAAACAAGGCACATAAGAAACATGATTTGAATAAATCATCATATGAATGAATGAAACACAACAAGTCAAAATACTTGTTGAGATAGAAGGGAATAGGTTTACTGACTCAACTACAAATTAAAAGAAAGGCCCTTCGTAGAGGGAAGCAGGGATTGCAAGTCTCATAAAGAGCTCCCAAAAATTATGATACTTACTAGCTTTCATCTCTCATTGCCCCTATCATAGGCATCTTTGGGTGATTAAGGTTAAAGTGATCAAATATGAGGATATGCATTGACAAGTTGTAAATTGAGAACCTCATGTCCCTTGAATACGAGAGCCGCTCCTCATGCTACTCAAGTTTAGTCACCGGTAAGTTCTTGTCATCGTAATCATATGTGTATCATAGAGAACCGCCAATGGGTACCCCTTGCCCGATGATACGGAAGAATCCCCATATCAAAATGACAAGGTAAGCAGACAACAAGCATCTCAGCAATCTTCTTATTTACCATGAGAATATGGTGTTTTTTCTCTCTTTCCTCTTTTCATAATCTCTTTTTTCTTTTTCTCTTTTTTCTCAATATCGGACTCTTTTTTTATAAGAAGAATGCTTCATAGATGCTCGTTATGGTTACGCTATAGGTTTCCACCATGTCAGCATGGATTAGACCAGCGGCCCAGGCGTTTCTCTAACACATATGCATAACTCCATGGACTTACAAGCTCCCCTTTCATTTCACACTGACGACATCCATAGACAAAAGAACATGATATCAACTAGGTACAAAGTACCAGTGCAAGGTTGAAAGCGCTCCCCATGACAGCATGGTTTTGCTAATTCACAACTTACAAAGCGCAAGCATATACGCAACATAGATGAGCATAATGGTTCAAGTTTATTAAGTGCAAGAAAGTAAAGTGTGCCATCAAGTTCGTGAGAGCTTTAATCACTAATTTTCACATAACAAGTTTAATTTGGGTGGTAGATAAAACAAGAATTTACTTGGAATAGCAATAATGCTAATAGGTAGGTATGGTGGACACAAATGGCAAAGGTTTTGGTTTAAAGGAGTGGATGCACGAGAAGAATTCCCTCTCAGAACAGGTTTTTGGCTAGCAAGGCTGGGTAGCAAGTATAAGAGTTGAAGGAAACAAACAAACATATAATGATAAAGACAAACATGCAATCTTCCTTGGAAGCACAAAAGATCTTAACTAGAGAATACTAGACTTATGAGCAAATCAAGAAAGAAAGATGATGAAATTATTTTTTCTTTAGAGTACTTTTATCTTTTTCTTTCAACTCTCAAAAATAGTGTGCTACTGACTGAGCCAGGTTTGCCAAAACCAACTAAATTAACTCAATGATCCCAAAGTGATACCAATACTAACAACAAGATCAATCATATAACCATGAATTGAAAACTAATATAAGCTATGCAAAAGAGTGAATGATAGAACTTCTCATTAATAATCCATAACGGTAACTCATACCAAGGGATACATATCTAACGAGAGAGGGGACACTTCCATAATGCAAACCATCCTACATAATAACTCCTCTATTCATGATATGACTCTACTAATAAGGTAGAAAGATAGAAGATAGTGATGTGATACCGCGGCACTCCCCCAAGCTTGGAACAAACCAAGGGGATGCCAAACCTGATGACAAATTACTCCTTTGGTGGTGGTGGTATCCTCTCGATGAGCTCTTTGACCAATTTCCCCAAGTCCTCAATCTCGAAGGTGAGTGTATGAATCAACTCCGAGTTGTGCTTGATGCGGTGCATGATCATGTCAGATTGTGGATCCTAGATCTTGTGATTCTTTTTCCGCTCTTCCCTCTTGGAGTCTTCTTTTCCTGCATGGTTATGGATAAAGGTATGGAAGGGACTCTTGGTGCTTGGAGAAGGTGACCGTGGAGCCAAACTGTGACGAGGAGCTTTGCCCCCAGTCTGCATCCATGCATTCCTTCTGATCCTGGCAGGGTTCGCCACCACTCCAATGCTTGCAATGGTAGTCCCGGTGTGCTTTGCCTCTTCTTCACCTTCACTCTTGATTTCCTTCTCCTTCCCGGGGTCTTGGAGGCCTTCCTCCATAGGCTCCTTCCCTTTATCCTTGGCGGACACCATTGTGCTTCAAAGCTTCAAGAATAGTTCCTGGCAGAAATAGATCGAAACAAAAACACGAGGAAAACACGATATACGAACCTCAGGGGATCGAGGGGGTTATATATTACGAAGTTTCATATCAAAAGAAAGGTACTGGGAGAAAATGAGTCGGAGGCGGAGTCCGGGGTGGACTCACCACCTGGTGGCGTGGCCAGGGATGGGCCCATGCCACAGGGTGGTGTGAGCCACCCTGGCTCCCTTTCCGTCCCTTTTTCGCTTCGTAGCTTTCCTAATTGACTAAAAACTGCACAAATATAGCTGTATAGTATTTTCGCGGAAATTTTCTTACCAGAACTGTTACCTATTTGAAAACAGACTCTGCAGGTCTCTGAATTTGGTATCTAGTAGATTCTTTTGGAGTCATCACTTGAATATCATCGATATCTTCATCTTCATACACTTATTACTTGAGTCATAACACGTTTCTCTTCCTTATTACACCATTATCTCCACTACCTGGAAATTTCTTTCACACAAAACTTCACACAGTTCTCATTAGAAACATTAGTATAAATGAAGTGATAAAACCTTCTGAACCCAACTTCAACTAAAAACCATCAAAACATAAGCTACTGTAGCAACTCCTTCCGAAAAGCCAAAAAGAATTCAAAAAGGAAATCGAATAAAGAAGCAAATGCAAGATTGGCAAAATCTGTCAAAACAGACCAGCAGGTAAAGATCAATATTTTCTTCTGTTGCTCAAATCAAAAAGTGAAAAACTAACGAAAGTTAAATAACAACCTGGGGCAGAAGCACAAAAAATTACAGCTCAATCCGACATACAGAGATCTCTCACGAATTTTTACGGTGAAGCACAAAAATCTGTTTCGGGACGGCAACTTCCCCAAATATTACTTCTCTCTCATTAGAGGTTGATCTTGACACAAAAACCAAACAAAACAAATAAAGAGAGGTTACTACCGAAGAAATAACTTCCAGGACTCAGAGAAACACAAACAAACTGAAAGCAAAAAGAAATTGGGTTGTCTCCCATAAAGCTCTTTCTTTATAGCCATTAAGATGGGCATGATAATTTTGAAGATGCTCACATTAGAATATGAATTGAAGTGAAAGGGAGCATTAAGAAGCAAACATACACACGTTTAAGTCTAACCCACTTACTATGCAAGGGAATTTTGTAAACAAACAAGTTGTTGAAACCAGAGGCTACTTGCATAAGAAGGCAAAAGAAGTGCAACATAAAAACTTTCAGCATAAAACGAGTAAACTTGATATTATTGAGATACATAAGAACACTTTTACCTCTTTCATAGTAACTGTCAGTATCATGCATAAACTTAACAATATAACTATCACAAGGACCATCATAGCAATGATCACTTATTCTAACAGCAAACACAGGAATACTAGCTCTCATAACACTACTTTGTGAAGCAATATTAGAGGTATCCTTACAAAGGATAGTGTGTCCCTCTTCTTCATATTTAGTAACAAAGTCTTTCACATTTCCTATAATAGGTTCATCAACCTTTTGTTTATCAGGTTCAACAGCTTTATTCATACTTTCATCTACCATACTAGCCATCATAGAATGTTCCCTTATCTTAACTGGGAAAGGCATTTTCTCAATATAAGGTTCAGGTAAGACATGATTAGTAGTATAAACTTCAGTATTTCTTGCAGGAACACTCTTAGCAACATCTTTATAAGGTTCATGATACTTATTCCACTTCTTTTTAGACACTTCAATATAGGAAGCAAAAGCCTTAAAATAAGAAGCAATAGCTTGAGAGTCTAGACGATAAGCATTTTTAATATTTTGAAAGTCATTAGTTCCCATAAAAGATTCAATACATTCATAATCATATTTTATACCTGACTTTCTACCTTTGTCATTCTCCCATGCTTCAGCATTATCTTGAATACGGTCCAGAAGATCCCATTTAGCTTCTTCTTCCATGCGAGTGAATGATCCAGCACAAGAAGCATCCAATAAATCCTTATCATGTAGAGGGAGCCTTGCATAAAAGTTATTGATAATAATATTGTTGGGGAGCTCATGAATGGGACATTTGAGCATTAGTAACTTCACTCTCCCCCAAGCTTGAGCTGTACTCTCTCCATCAAGAGGCCAAAAGTTGTATATTTGATTCCGATCTTTATGAATCTCACTAGGAGGATAAAACTTTAAATAAAAGAGAGGTACTATTTCCTCCCATTCCAGAGCTTGACCATTCTTCAACAGCTTATACCATTCCTCAGCTCTTCCTTTCAGCGATAATGAGAATAACTTCTTCTTAACTTGATCTGTAGTAATACCTGCACACTTGAACAACCCGCATAATTCGTGTATAAAGAGCAAATGATCATCGGGATGGACAGTTCCATCCGCAACATAGTAGTTATCCATCACACGATCAATAATTCTTGTAGGTATTTTAAAAACATCATTCTCAGCAGGTGGTGGCTTATCTACTACCTTAGCAGTGGTAGTAGCATTACCAAATAAGAAACTCAACGAATTATCCATAACGAAAATAGAGCAACTAACAGAAGTAAACAATACTCACAGTAGAAGTTTCCTTTACCAGTTCCACTCTCCAATAGGATTTTCCATATATTTTCTCGGATTTTCTGAACTTCGCAAATTTTGCCTCCAAACAACACCTTTTCCAAAAGTCATCAACCATGCAAAAACAGATGAAATAACATAAGTATCAACTCTCAATACGAAAAATATCAATGAATAATAGTGAATTAAGACATAGAATAGTGATGCAAAATGGACGTATCACCTTCCAAGGAAGGCGTAGCAGCGCGCATGGCACTGTTACCGCTGAGGCGCGATAACTGC
Organism: Avena insularis; assembly: GCA_023614405.1. Taxonomy (NCBI): domain Eukaryota; kingdom Viridiplantae; phylum Streptophyta; class Magnoliopsida; order Poales; family Poaceae; genus Avena; species Avena insularis. The sequence continues at coordinate 23,801,891 of CM042692.1, forward strand.
CGAGGCAATAGTAGAGGAGGCATACGCACGGGCGTGGTGTAGATCCTCGATCCTGATGGTCGGAGTAGAGGCGTGATGATACCCAAAATATATCGAGCTCGTTGGGGAACCCCAAGAGGAAGGTATGATGAGCACAGCAGCAAGTTTTCCCTTAGTATGAAACCAAGGTTATCAATCCAGTAGGAGCAAGGAAACACCCCAAAGGTGTAGCTAGCTGAACGTTGGCAGGGCGTACTACCGGTGCCAGCAGCAACGTGGAGACCTGCACAACACAACCACAGAACTTTGCCCCCAACTTGCGATGAAGTTGTCAATCTCACCGGTTTTGCTGAAAACAAAGGATTAAACGTATCAAATGAAAGGAAGAAATAGTTTGCAGAAAGTAAACACAAAGCAGTAAATAGTTTGTAGATTGAATGTAAAAGAAAGGACCAGGGTCCATAGTTCACTAGAGGTGGCTCTCCTTAAGATAGATAACATGCTGGGTGAACAAATTACAGCGGGGAAATTGACAAACATCGAGAAAGCATACAAGCATATACTAATCATCTTGACTCCTTTGAGATTTGATTGGGCATTACAACATTATACATAGACCGCCATCCAACTGCATCTATGACTAATAATCCACCTTCAGGTTATCATCCGAACCCCCTCCAGTATTAAGTTGAAAGAAACAGATTATTGCTTTACGAATTGCGTGTAAAGTAAACAATACGGTTGTTCTATGAACAAAGGATTGTTGTTTTCTCCCTAGTGGCAACAGCACATCTAGTACCTTAGAGATTTCTGCCACTTCCCTAGATTACCAGAGGCATGAACCCACTATCGAGCATAAATACTAACTCTTGGAGTTGCTAGCATCTACTTGGCCAAGATAGCTACTAACAACAGAAAGCATGCAAGATCACAAATAACAAAGACATGATAGAATCAATAATCAATCTGAAATAGCATCTCAATATCCATCGGATCCCCGCAAACACAACATGTATGGATTACAAATAGATGATCTTGATCATGAACGGAGCTCACAAGATCTAGACATGAAAGCACAAAGGAGGAGAACCAGCCATCTAGCTACTACATGGACCCGTAGTCCAGAGATGAACTACTCATGCATCACACCGGAGGCTTGCATGATGATGAAGAAGGCCTCAAGGGTGAATTCCCCTCTCCGACAGGGTGCCGGGAAGAGCTTCAGATCCCTCCCGATCTAGGGATGGAGATGACAACGGCTATAGACTCTTTCGTGGATTTTTGATCGGGTACTTAGGGTTTTGGTATCAGAGGCAATATATAGGCGGAAGGAGAGGCCGAGGGGGTGCTGGGGTCAGCCAGACCACCCCCTGGCGCGGGCCAGACCTAGTCACGCGGCCAGGTGGTGTGGCCGGGCCCCTGCCCTTCTCCGTCTCGTATTCTGGCTCCAGATGTCTTCCGGTAAAATAGCAATTTTGGCTTTTGTCCCGTACAATTCCGAGAATATTCATTTTCTGACTTCCTGGAACCAAAAACAGCAGAAAACATGCAGCTGGCACTGTGGCTCTTGTCAATAGGTTAGTCCAAGAAATCATATGAAAAGTACTCCAAAGTGTGGACAAAACACAAGAAAGTAGATAAAACCAAGCATGGAACATCAAAAATTATAGATACATTTGCAATGTATTAACATCCCCAAGCTTAACTCATGCTCGTCCTCGAGTAGGTAAGTGATAAAAAGAAAGAATAATTTTTGAGGTGACATGCACCACCATAAACTTGATCAAAGTATTTGTAAAACATTCAAAGCTGGGATCATAGTACTTCAATCATAACATGAAAGACAAAGTTCTAGCAATAGGACAAAGAAACTATGATGCAACATGAAAAGGCACAAACAAAAGATTCATGAATAATAATGCCTTGCAAGATGTTTGTTTGTTTCACATAAAGAAAATATAGCATAATAGTATTCATCTTGTCCCTCATAGAGTAGCAAATATAAATGCATATGACACCTTCAAAGTTCATAAGAGTGACTAGATACAAATAGTTTAAAACAAGCAATATCAAGGTATGCATCAATCAACTAGTCTTGGGATAATGCACATAGAACTAAGAATGGCCACTATGCTCTCAAAGTAGGTGCATAAAGTTAGAAGGTGGAGACTCAATATAATGGTGGAAGAAAGGCCTTCATAGAAGGAAGCAGAGATTCAACTTTCATAAAGAGCTTCCAAAAATTATGGTACTTATAGCTTTCAGCTCTCATTGCCCTATCATAAGCATCTTGAAGGTGATTAAGGTTAAAGTGACACAACTAAGAGGATATGCTTGACAAATTATAAACCGATATCTCATGCCCCTTACTTATGAAGACCGAATCTCATGCTACTCAACTTTAGTCACAAGTAAGCTCTTGTCATTGTAAGTACATATGTATCATAAAGAACCGCCAACGGGGTACCCCTTGCACATGATACCGGAGCTATCCCATAATCAAAATGACAAGGCAAGTAGACAATGAGCATCTCAGCGATCTTTTTATTTGCTATTTGCATAGGTTTTTATTGAGGATGCTTCATAGAGTGCTCATTATGCTGATGCTGCAAGTTTCCACCATGATTAGGCATGGCTTAGGCTAGCGGCTCAGGCGTTTCTCTAACACACATACAAACTCCATGATCTTACAAGTTCCACTTTTATTTCACACCGCCGAGATCCATAAGCAAAAGAACATGATATCAATGGGGTACAAAGTACACGTGCAATGTTGAAAGCGTTCCCCATGATACATGGTTCTGCTAACTTGAACTTATAAAGCGCAAGCATATACGCAACAAAGAAGGACCCAATGATTCAGGTTTATTAAATGCAAAAAGTAAAGTGTGCCATCAAGTTCATGAGAGCTTTAATCACTAGTTTTCTCATAACAAGTTTAATTTGGAAGGTAAACAAAAACATGAATATACTTGAAATAGCATATGCTAGTAGGTAGGTATGGTGGATTCTTTGGAATAACTTGGTTTAGGGAGTTGCATGCAAGAGTGGAACTCATACTTGGTTGTGGAGGCTAGCAAAAGACTGGGAGCGACAAACTAAGAGAGCAATAATGGCCATAATTATGCAGAGCGACAAAACATCATTGATCAAAGCATAAAGTGATACTACAAGTTGAAAACTAAAGGATCATAAAGGCTATGGTGACTTGAGATAGCCATAACATGGTGTGAGCATGCGCCAAGTCAACCCAAATAAAGCATCAAAGGAGAATACCACTATACTATGCTTTAATATGCTAAAACAACGCATGATTCATCCAAGGCACATTAAGCAATCTCAATTGTTTATAACAAGTCATGCTATAGCAAAGAATACTAAGCATAAAGACAAAACAATATCAAGCATGGCATGACAAAGCATAGGCCACAGTCAAAAACAAGCTCTCTTTACCACTTAAGCATGAACTTTCCTACTCTTTTCTAAACCAAACCAAACTATTTGAAAACCATCATATGAAAGAGGGGGTCCAACCAATTTATTCAGAAAACTAAGCAAACTAAGCAAACGAAAAACCAAAACGAAAATGAAAAATAAGACGCTCCAAGAACAACACAATTGTGCATGAAACAATAAAAATGAAGCGTTTGGAAGAAACCTGTGATTTTTATTGATGAAGAGGGGGATGCCTTGGGCATCCCCAAGCTTTGATGCTTGTACTTCTTGGATATTTCTTGGGGTGACACACGTGGCATCCCCAAGCTTGAGCTTTATTCCATCCTTCATCTCATTACTCATTCCTTCCATACACCAGAATTTTTTTCTTCATACAAAACTTCACACAATCTTTATTAGCAACATTAGTGCACTCAAGATAATAAGTCTTTAGGTTCAGTTATAACACCAATAAAACTTCCACTAAAACACTAGCTACTGTAGCACTTCCCTAAAAAAGCTCAATTCCCCAAAAGAACTCAAAAAGGAACCAACAAGAAGCAAATGCAGAAAATGGCAGAAATCTGTCAAAACAGACCAGTAGGTAAAGACAAATTTTTTCGAAGACCTTCTGTTACTCAAATCAAAAAGTGTTGAACTAACGAAAGTTAGACAACAACCTGGGTCAGAAGCACAAAAATTCACGCCTCAAAAGGACGTACAGAGATTTTACACGAATTTTTACGGTGAAGCACAGAAATCTGTTTTGGGACAGCAACTTTTCCAATCATTACTTCTCTCTCATTAGAGGTTACGCTTGGCACAAAAAGCAAATAAAAAATATAAAGAGCGGTTATTACTAACTTCCAGGACTCATCTAAAACTTTTGGGTTATGTCCCAATAAATACTTTTCTTTAACGCCTTTAAGTTAGGCATGATAGTTTGAGAAGATGCTCACATAAGAAATATGAATTGAAGTAAAAGAGAGCATCAAGAAGCAAATTCAAAACACATTTAAGTCTAACCCACTTCCTATGCATAGGAATCTTGTAAGAAAATAAATCAAAGAAGCACATAGTAACAAAAATGGGTAGATAAAACAAGAGCAACTTCAAAACTTTCAGCACATAGAGAGGTGTTTCATTACCATGAAAACTTCTACAACCATATTTTCCTCTCTCATAATAATTTTCAGTAGCCTCATGAATAAACTCAACAATATAACTATCACATAAAGCATGCTTTTCATGATCTACAAACACTAGAGCTTTATTAGAAATATTTTCAAAAGAATCCGCAGGAACATGACATTCGTCCTCCTTTGGTAAGCATGGGGGACAATCAAATAATGTAAGGGGTAAAGAGTTACTCTTATTAGAAGGTAGGGATTGGTAGATCCATTCTTCATCCTCTTGATCATCACTCTCCCCCTCTTTTTCATCCAATGAGCTTCCAGTTTCAGCAATTTCTTCTTCCATAGGCTCCTACAAGGCATTAGTCTCTTCCATTGGTGGAGAGCATCTATTAAGATATTCAAGAATATAACCATTTTCTACCTTGTAATTATCAAAGCAAAATTTAAGTATATCATAAACCTCATATTTATAAGATAAATCATTAGTATTTTCAAGCAAACTAGCAAGTTCAAATGCACCCTTCCAAGCAATAAATTCTTCAATTTGTTCCACATCATAAAAGTCATAATTCCCTTTAACATAAGAAGATATGGTAACATTATCATTATACTCACATTAAAAAGGGAGGTGTTTATACCTCCTATAACAACAAGATTTATCAAAGCAATAAGTAACATTATAAGTAGAGCACACGTTTATAGCAATGGTATACAATTTATCAATTTGTTCCCATAAGTGTTTCCCTTTTTGTGACAAGCGGTGTTCCTTATAATAATATTTTTATTCTTCCGTGAACCCACCTTGCCAATAAGATTTAGTTTCAAAGAAACCAACCATTGATAGAAAGCATGATAAAGCAAGACAATAACAGACCAATGAAAATAACAACTATAGTAAGAACTATCTTTTTGTATTTTTGATAAAGAAACAAGCAAATAAAGCAAAAGTAAACTAAACAAAACAAAAATAACAAAGTAACGAGATTGGTTATGAGGGACTCCCCTTGTGAAGATGTCCTTGACTCCCCCGGCAACGACGCCAGAAAAAGCTTGATGATAGCCCAAAATATATCGAGCTTGTTGGGGAACCCCAAGAGGAAGGTATGATGAGCATAGCAGCAAGTTTTCCCTCAATATGAAACCAAGGTTATCAATCCAGTAGGAGCAAGGAAACACCCCAAAGGTGTAGCTAGCTGAACTTTGGCAGGGTGCACTACCGGTGCCAGCAGCAACATGGAGACTTGCACAACACAACCACAAAACTTTGCCCTCAACTTGCGATGAGGTTGTCAATCTCACCGGTTTTGCTGAAAACAAAGAATTAAACGTATCGAATGGAAGGAAGTAATAGTTTGTAGAAAGTAAACACAAAGCAGTAAACAGTTTGTAGATTGAATGTAAAAGAAAGAACTGGGGTCCATAGTTCACTAGAGGTGGCTCTTCTTAAGATAGATAACATGCTGGTGAACAAATTACAGCGGGGCAATTGACAAATATCGAGAAAACATACAAGCATATACTAATCATCTTGACTCTTTTGAGATTCGATTGGGCATTACAACATTATACATAGACCGCCATCCAACAGTATATATAGGCGTACATAGGATTATCTTGGAGTACGAGTCAAGTTAGGACTGTACGTAAACAGATCATAACTCTATATAAACTACCATAACAACCGTATATACCTAATATAACAAAAATATCTCTTAGCCGTGAATTAGTTCGATTCGCAACGATCTCAAAGTTGGTACTGACTCGTCAAAATTAGCAATGTTGGTACTGAGTCGTAGTCAAAACTCAAATTGTGGTAGTTTTATTCCATTAAGGCTGGTCATAGTGGGAGTATCATAGCTTAGTATCATGCATGCCATGTTGGCAAAAATCTGATGTGGCACAACAATTAATGAAGAAAGAGATCGTTAGAGTATCATAGGTAGATACCGTATCATAGTATGTAAAACTAGAAAATACTCATGCAAATAAATCTTGAATACAATTTTGTATTTAGATCCTATAAATCATGGATTGAGCATTTAGATGTTTCCATCTGGTACCAAATACTACTACTGTATCGTTGTTTCCAGTGAATCAGGGACTAAGTCAATCCAACGATGCAATGAAGATCGTTGTCCAAACAGCTAGCGCATACAGATCGGGTCATCAGATCTGGACCGAAATCTCACAGCTAAAGATCTACTCCTACAAGGTGACATAAATTAAGGCACCGAAAACTTCTTAGAACATGCTCCTTTTATTCTACTAGCTGGCTCCATCCGTGGTGTTGTTACAACAACTACATGTCACTGTCAAGAGATCACCTCGCTTGTACGCAATTATCGATCGAATTTGTTGGCTCCTAATCACTTGTGACGCACTTGCCCAAATCCAAATCCAAATCCTCCTTCCTCTGTAATCTTGTACTGATCCATTCCAACCGGCAAATGTATTGGATAAAGCTCCCCCTCCTTCCGTCCGGTGGCGGGTGCCCCCCACGTGGCACAGTTGCGCTTCTCCATCAATTCTAGACGTGTGGTGAGGTGGTGCGTCTTGTCTTCCGTTTTCTAAGAGAAAAGACATTCTTAAGTGGCCCAGTTGTATCTGACTGGGAGCAAAAGCAAAGGCGAACACTCTCGATTGCATCATCTCCTTTCATACCATACTTCCTGGCTAGCTCTATTCAAGGTTTCAGCTTTGGTTGCAAGTGGGAGGCGCAAAGGAGAAGAAGGGTTAGGTGGGCGGTACAAGAAGGTAGCGAAATCCCTCGTCGTCTCTTCTCTAGTATTTAATTTAGTTCCACATCTAATAAATACGCAGATGCTAATTGATGCCGCACGAGATCCTAATCCCTTGACATGCATGATTGAAGGTTCGGTGCTGGTTGGAGGTTGCTCCCGTTCTTTCATGGTGAATGCCTTTCCAGGCATCAAAAGGTAAATCAGCGATTCTTCCCTCGTTGATCTGTTCCCATCCCCCTGATGAAATTGAAGCGATTTCTGTGCACACCACAAGACCTAATCTTTGCTCGTCGTCATGGAATTGCCTCATTATTTGCGACAGCAGCAGAGCATAGGCTAGTGGGAAGAGGAGGATGGCGATGCCGTGGGGCCTGGCAGCGTACATGGTGGACATGGTGTGGGCGGTCCTCGCCGGATGGGTGTCGACATGCCTGGTAGTCGCCAACGAGATCGCCCGAGCCATGCGGGGCGGGGAGATTGGCCCATTCATTGTGGGCTGAATCTCATCCGATCGAGTCCTCACTGATTCATTCGTGCAGGTTGGTATAGCTATATGCATATGCATATGCATCTCTGTAATGTTGGTATAGCTATATGTCAAGACTCCTGAGCAATGGCCAATTCCCAAACTGCACGGCTGCTTCTCCTTTAACTGACATTTCTGGCAGAACTACAGAGTAGTTTTACCTGGACTGACCATGGGTCGTTATTTTTGATATTTTATTATGTATTCCTAAGCTTGTAAATTGTTTCCTTCTCTCAATGCACTGAGATGCAAGTATTGCATTTTCTGGAAGAAAAAAAATATACATTTTCGTCCTTCTATTAATCCTGTCAAAAGTATTGTCTATGTTGCAAGAATGTTAGAACCCTGTAAAGGGTGTCAGACCAAGGAAGTAACAGGCCTAGCTGTAGGTCTGTATCACCCTAAAATTAAACTAGGAAATTAGTGGCGCTGACACGCCCCGCCCGTGGTGCGGCTGTGATGCTGAAAAGTATTTTTTAGTACAGGACTTGTTTTTGCCTCCTGCAATTACGGACAGGCAATATAATTCTTTTGCCACTCAGATTATGTGCCTAGGTGCGGACAGTGAAGCCGTGCTGCTGCTACATGCACGCATATGGTAGATTCGTCTGATCTCACTTTGAGACCAACACGGCTATACCATACGAAGTAAATGGCCAGTTCGATATATGTTAGAAACAGGAACAGAGTGTAGTAGCGTCTCAACAATAAGTAGCAACGAATTAGCTCGCGTCTGAAACATAAATAAGTACTGGTAGCAAAGAATTAGAAACATGAATGTTCAAAAAAAAAAGAATTAGAAACATGAAGTCACCAAACTGGGCAGTAGTATGTCAAACCAACAACAAAACACACCGTAGGTCAACAGTAAAACCGCCACCGACTGGTAGCAAAATCAGCTGCAGATTAGCAAGGCTGCTAACAGTTACATTCACTGCAATAAGCTTTAGTCGAGGGTACATGCCAATTGGTTGGTCAAGAAAATTTTGGCCTTGAGTAAGCCATGGGCATACAATTTTTGCCTAGAATCCAGATATGTCCAGTGGTAACAACATTTCTCATACCGAAATCATGTCTTCAAATGTGGACAGAATATCAGATGTCTAGTGGTAACAATGTCCTTCATACCAAAAACAGGCCTTGCAATGTGGACAAACATGATGAGATACATCATGCAGCCAATCGGATCATATCGAGCGGCGGTGGATCCGATGGTGAAAGTTAAGTCCAGGTCGGCCTGGAGCTCATCGTCCAGCCGCACCTTGACACGTCGGTGGGTGGAGCGGAGCGCGGCCGTAGGGACAGGTGGCTAGACGTCGATGGAACCAAGTAGGAATCACCATCTTTGCTAGTTCCACAAGAGAGGAGTCTGAAAGGAAAATTCAAAACAAACAAATATATGAGTGTGAAATGATAAAAAAAGCATAAAGATCAAAAATCAGCACATGAGAAACAAGCGACAAAATGTAGATCTTTCATAGATCAACACGTTGACTGAATTTTTCACATCCTCACCTTGTACCATCAGCACTGTAAGACATGGCCAAGCAGCTGATAACATGAAAACAACCGACAAAGACAAAGGAAAATGATAAATAACAATTAAAATGATGAAAATAAAAAACAAATCACAGAAAAATAATCGTATTTCAATAAACAAGTAAGCTCCAGTGGTAAAGGTAGCTCCCAAGCATGCTAGGAAAAATCCAAACTATTAAGAATTTAGCAGAGACAGTAAAGCACGGATGAGTTTTCTTGCGGCTGTTTACAGCAGGAACAAAAACAGTATAATTCATTGTATTAAAAAACACAAAAGCCACAACAATAACACAAATCAAGAGGACCTGCAAATAAACAGCTCATATGTAAAAGAAAGAAGTATCGTGACAAGCAAGCAGATGCATTCGACTCTAAATAGCTTTAATGAGAAGTACCTGAATTCACTCTTGCCGAACACCAAAAAACAAAAATAAAATACCGTGGTTACTGTGCTACCTTCTGCCCGTGGCAGACCATAAGTTGATACAAACACAAACTAATTTTTTTATTTATGCCCTAGAAGCTAGTACATAGTTTCCAATATGCATCTTATAGGTAGAAGTATAAATGGGGAAACATTACTGTATAGTGTCGCTCTAGATCCCAATATGTAGATTCAGATACAATTCTACCTACTGCCAAGTTAGCAAAGTACTGTTGAAGGACTATACTGTGAAGTAAGATAACCTAAATCCTTTTATGAGAACATACCAAAAACAAATATCGCTTTTAGAAAACATGACTAGATACATCTGAATCTATATAAATCTGAGAACATTAATTTGGATCAGAGGGAGTAGCGTAACCAAACTGAAAACATACTTCGGAACATTAGAGCCATTCTCTTCATGTAACTTTTACTCTTCGGTTCCCACAATGTGATAATTTTAAGTAACATTTGTGCAAATCGGCTAAATTGCTGACAGCAGTAGGCAAAAGTAAAATTCTCACAGTAGTTACACAGGGAAGAAAAAAACATACTGGATACTGATAGTTTAGCCTGCACTTGATCAAATAGCTCTGTCGACTACTCCCGTATATGCCCCTTGTTGCTACCACACGAGCTTGCCGACGATATTAGCGACACAAACGTCCTAAATCCTTTCCGACTCCTCCCCCTCTGCAAGTATTTTTTGGTGTTGCTTCACTCGACCATGACTCTGGACTCTTGCATCTCATTTCCTCTCCATCCACCGCTCAGCTAGCAAATTCGCCCTCCTGAAGGAGCAATAGCGCTAGAGAAAACGCAGAGGAGTGGCAGATGGGTACTGAGGTCCAGCTTCCCATGTGCATCCTCCTGCGCGTCATGGTGCGGCCTACTGAGAGGGAGAGGGAGAGGGAGAGGGAGAGGGAGAGGCAGAGGTGAGGCGGACGTGTCCGTGGTGGCGGTTTGGCGGCGCCGTTCATCCCACTCTATCAAGGCGCCGCGACCTTTGTTCCTAGTGTTCGTCGCTGCTGAAACAGAGAAGCGAGACTGGTAAGGCAGAGCTGCAACAGTCGGCTACTTCACTTTTTTTGCGGCGGATGCGTGCGCTACCTTCGTCTTGCTGGCCGCCGATGAAAGGCGCGATGCTGCGGACGCTCTCCGTCGAACTGAGGACACGCCGCCGTAAGTCCCCAAGGCGTCGGCCGGCAGATGCCGCTGCTGCCACCAAGAAAACACCAAATCATTCACAAAACGCATAATATTCAGAAGCAAATCATGGGGGGAGAAGATGACTGGATCCCCAACCCGTTCTATGCCGCCCAGCGCTGGAGAATATTAGGTCGCCGCCCAACCACGTCCTGCGCCACTACTCCCTCTCTCTCTCTCTCTCTGTTGGTGTCCCTTCCTGGTTGGCAGCACGCAGCACCGTCCATGTCGAGCCACCAGCCGCAGATGGCCGAGTTCGAGAGCATGCTGCAGGGTCAGACGGCGCGGGAGGTCCGCGCTCAATGCGGCCGCCGATGGCCACCTGCGCGCTAAATCGCCAGGGGCAGCGGGCGGCGAGGAGTCAATATGGGAATGGGTCGGGTCGGCCCGCCGGGTCACTGACCCAGCCCAAAAATTCGAGGCTATTGGGGCGCACAGGTCAGACCTGAATATTTTTTTGGCCAACGGAGCCGGCTTCGACTGACCCAATGGGTTGACAGGATCGACCCAATTTCCCCTCGGTGCCTCACATAGCACGCGAGGTCGCGAGCAACCAGGCTACGAACAACTCGACGCTTGCCCTAGTTGGCGTGGCGGCGTGGCGCCCCAGCCACTGCCCCGGCGGCCGCCCATACGCCGCCCCACCTCGGCCATCTCAGCCGTCGACGGTGCCTTCGGATCCCGGTCGCCTTCCAGTTCCCGCTCTTCGCCCCGTTCTTAGTCGCCGTCTCTGTCCTGGACTGTCTTCGGCCGTCGCCTCCTCCGCCGCACAGCTCGGCAGCTCGTCGTAGTCCCGGTGGCTCGTCCTACTACAAGATCCTGCTCCCTCTGATCGTTCTCCCCCACGGTTAGTGTCCAATCGTCTCTAATGAAAATTTGTGCTCTGTTCGTCAGGGATTGTTCTGTTCGAGTTCTTGACGGTGATGTAGATTTGTGCTCTGTAGATTTCTAGATTCTTGGTTAGTGCAAATTTTAGATTCTTGGTTAGTGCAGATGATGTAGGCTCTAGATTCTTAGTGCTCAAGAATATATATGGACTTATTCTTGTCAAGAATTTCTAGGCATGGACTGCACATCCTCTTACAGCTTATGAAACAATCTTATGAATGACTATAACTTGACTATAACTTGTAGTGCCGATTATGCTACAAACCTGAAATGCAATTTGGAAATCAGCGAATAAATTAGCGTGATGTATGTGGGGTACTTTTGGAAATCTGTGTCCTGATGTATGTGACTGATATTTTGATGGCATATATTTTTAGTTGAGGCTCTCTAATGTTCCTTTATTTTTAGAACCATGGAAGAGGAAGAAGGGTCTCATCAAGCGAACCAAAGTGGTAGATCGTTGTTGATATCCAGTGTAATGATGAGAAGGGCTCCACCATCCCTAGGGTTGTCTCCTTCGATAAACATTTGTAGAGCTTATCATGGTGAGCATTATTTTTGTTTCTTTTATAGGGATGCAACTTAATAGTTGATAAGTTCTCATTTCATTGCAATGTTTTCAGTAGGACGTTCACGTGATACTCAAATGGTGGATTTTGAAGAAGATGTTGACGATGAAGAAGATATGGACTATGAAGAAGAGGAAGAAGAAGATGAGGATGAGGACAAAGGAGAAGAAGAAGAAGAAGCGGAGGATGGAGCTAAGTGCTTCAATCATGAGCCCGGATGGAGTTGCCATAGGGCATTGGTCCTTTAATCAGGCATTGGCACGTAGAGAACTCATGAGGATGATTGTTTTACATGAGTTGGCATTCTCACTGGTGGAGTATGACGGCTTCCGAAGATTTGTGTCTAGTCTAAATCCAAGTTTCAAGTTTGTATGTAGAAAAACAATGAAGAATGATTGTGTGAAAGCATTCAAGGAAGAGAAGCGCATCCTACAAGGGATGTTCAGAAACTCTAAATCGAAGATATCTTTGACTTCAGACATGTGGACATCCAATCAAACAGTGGGGTACATCTGCATTACTGCCCATTTTATTGATGAGAATTGGAAGCTGCAGAAGAGGATAGTAAAATTCACTGCTATGGAGACGCCCCACACGGGAGTTGCAATGTTCAATGTCATGGTGAATTTTGTAAGGGAGTGGCACATAGAAGACAATTTTTTTGCTATGACACTTGACAATGCATCCAATAATTTTGCAATGGTGAAATTACTGATGGAGCATTTGTTGACCAAGAAGTTACTACTTGGTGGCGGCAAGCTCTTCCACCAACGTTGTGCTTGTCATGTCATCAACTTGGTATGTCAAGTTGGACTGAACTTTCTTGACCCAATGACCAACAAGATACGTGACAGTATAAAGTATATTGGAAGCTCACAAACACGAAAAGAGAAGTTTGAACAAATAGTTGACCAGCTAGGCATATCATGTGGCATAAGTCCGAGTCTTGATACGCCAACTCGTTGGAACTCTACCTTCATGATGATCGATGTAGCAAGAGAGTATCGTGGAGTGTTTGATTCACTGGCCATTCAAGATACAAATTATCCGCCCTTCAAACCGTCATTTGAGGATTGGGAAAATGCTAATGTTATTTGCAGGTTGCTGAAGGTATTCTATGAAGCCACGAATGTGGTATCGGGTATAAAATACCCCACTGCAAACTTGTATTTCCATGAAATCTGGAAAGTGAAGCAAACCCTGGATCAACAACACTATGAAGAGAACACTGAGTTTGGTCAAGTGGTCATGTACATGAAGAAAAAGCTAAAAAAGTACTAGAAGCTATCATGGCTAAAACTTTCCATTCCAGTGATTTTGGACCCACAGTTTAAGTTGAAATACATTGAGTATCGGTTTAGCTCAGAATTTGGGAATGAAGCTGCAACAATGATTGCTAAAGTAGAGAATTTGTTCAAAGAATTGTTTAAGGAATACCTCCAATTGAATGAAAATGGTCCTGGCTCAGACTCCATGACTCAAGGAGGTGATGATGAAATGGATGAAACTGATCAAGATCCTATGACTGATTGGGACAAGCATGTCACGCTAAGTGCTCGATCAACAAACATGGATTCTTCAGAACTTGATGCATACTTGACAAAGGTTCCCATCCGCCGAACTGATCATTTCAACATCCTTGCATGGTGGCAGACAAACTCATCTGAATATCCAACACTAAGTCGTATGGCAGCAGCTATCTTGGTAGCTCCTGCCTCTACGGTGGCATCCGAGTCCGCTTTCAGCACAGGGAAACGAGTACTATCAGATTTTCGAAGTCGAATGACCCCCAAAACAGTTGAAGCTCTTATTTGCTCACAAGACTGGATAAGAGACACAGGTGAAGCCATAAGACACTAGTTTTTTTGTTTCTTATTAATGCTTAAACTTTACAAATTCATCATACCCGTGTTTATGTTTTCTACAGCTAATACCGAGCGTAGCATGGCTTCAGTTCATGACATAATAATGAAGTTAGAAGGTATTTGATATTATGTTTCCTATGTGTATCTTCTTCCAGTTTCTGCCAATGTGTTAGTATGTCAGTTTCCATGTAGCTACTATATGGACTTCAGTGTAATAGTTGGACAATTGCAGTTGTGGCATCGGCTACATATGATCTCTGTCTAGGTACTACTTGTAGGTATATTTATGTCTGTTCAATATATTTATGTCTCTGTCTAGGAGTAAGAAAAGCAAATTAGTTGCTGATAAGTTAGTTTGAGGAGTCGATCATCTAGGTGCTTCTGCACTTTAGTTGATAGTTCAGTTTACAAGTTGTGTACTACTTGTTTAGTTGCTGCAAGTTTAGCAAAATTTAACTGATCATGTTTCTTGATGAGATGAATAACCAGTACATGGCTGCAGTAAATTGTTTGGTTGTCTTGCTGTAATTTTTGATAAATGCAGATGATGAGGACTCTTAAATAGGTGGGTACATTGGGCCATAACCTTCGAACGATGATGCGGCAAAGTCGTGAAAGTCCCGGCAATTTGGATCACATAAATTCCTGATGTTTGCTATTACATGCATGTAAATTTGCCCGGAATGTTTTCACCGGAGAAATTTTCTGCTGGTAACTTTTTCTAGACTAGATTGTGCTGTACGACTCATTGAATCTTCTGTAAATTTGATGTGCTGTGCGCGTACTTTTGTATCTGATGAGGTGATGTTCTGTCGTACTTTTGTTCATATCGTTGTGTAAACATAGCTGAAAAGAATATTTATATAGATGTATGATGCTAACATATCTAGAATGCTTGTATTACATCTTGTTTTGGGTGGGTCCCGGGGTACCCAATGGGCCAGCGAGGCCACTGGGTTTTCTCGGAATGGGTCGGCCTGTGGCCCCTGAAATTGGCCTTGAGGCCACGGGGCCAGGTCTGGGCCGGCACATTCCCATCTTGAGCGAGGACCGAGGTCGGCGGCGGTGTGAGGAAGGGACCTCCGCCGCTTTGACCAAATCATCGCGACGCGCAGCGCAGCGCATAGGACAACCCGGGAGTCTATGCGATAAGTAAATAGGCAACGTGGCAATCTCTCTAATTGGCTAAGTGCTGAAATCTACGGTACCATCGCCCATCGCTAATTTTGATCGACGTGGAGCGCTAATAGCACGAGAATCGTTCGTCTTTAAAGAATACGGTATCTATATCCACTAGCGTTGTCACGGTTTTAAAAAATACTCCCTTGAAAACTCATGTATAAAAAAGTAGTCTTATAACATAAGAAACACATTGTTACAATTATTGTGATGAATGGAGGCACACGACAACCACAAGAAGACTTGTGTGTTAGTCATCCCGTACCCGGTACCTGCACTTTGCAAACCCGAAATCAGTGCTTATCGAAAAAGTTTCACAGTTCTAATTACGGTTTTTGTACGGTGAATGATAAGCTCCTGGTCAGAAACTAAATTGACCGATGCCACAACAAAATATACTAACTTTTGTTTTCCGAATTCAGTACTAAGATCAGTTCGATAAAGACACTTTGGCTTCCAAATTTAGTTCTAGCGGGTGACAACGTTGTCCCCGCACGCATGCCCAAAGGCAACATATTATGTGGATATTTCGTATAAAAACCTTAATTAAACAATTACTCAATCTTGTGAAATCGTTTCTAGAGACTTTGGCTTCCAGATTTAGTTCTAGCAGGTGACAACTGCGTCCCCGCACGCATGCCCAAACATAACGGATTATGTGGATCTTTCATATAAAAACCTGAATTAAACAATTACTTAATATCGTGAAATTGTTTCTAGGGTATTTGTTTTTCTCGTTCCACCCGCTCTCCCGTGAAAGCTAATATATCCAATCGACTCTAAAGAAAGTAAAATATGAAGAAACTAATCTCATTTTCAAAAATTCAGGAGTCCTTCTCCTTTGCCAATAACAAGCTGAAAGTAAGTATTAACAATCTTGAATTCTAGTACCACCATCAAGCTGTTTTTAGAAGGGAGAGCTCCTTCCCCTTTCGAAAACAAAACTGATTGTTATGCATTCGAACTTGTGAATCTTTTAATTCTTAACAAACACCTTGGATTTCTTCTCTTATATCCTTTATACTCTCTAACCTCTTTCACCTGAAGCATGTACACAACAATATTGCTTGTGATTTTATTAGTCGTCTTGATCCTACAGGTTGACAAACCAGTTGAAACCTTTTCCGCTACTTGTTTATTTTCTTCATGTCTCCTCATTTCTCTTTCTTCCCCGGCAACAATTGGTATGCAAACAAACACGTCGGTATGTGCATACATGCAGATCAAGAGCCTTCTAGCATATGTGGAACGGGGCGTTCTTCTCCAGCGTCCTGGACTTCACTAGTAGAAAACAGACCTTTGGTCTAGGGATATTAGCCACGATTTTGCTACAAACCGGGACTAATGCCCCGGTCCAACGGCTAGAACTGGTCCCAGAGGGGTGGCAGGAACTAGCCCCGGTTCGAACGGGACCTTTAGCCCCGGGTCGTGTAATAAACCGGGGCTAAAGGGTTTCAGGCAGGCCAGGTCGAGCGCCAGACCCTTTAGTTCCGGTTTGTTATACGACCGGGGGCTAAAGGTGGACCTTTAGCCCCGGTTCTAGACACGAACCGGGGCTAAAGGTTTGGCTATATCTTCTTCCCCTGCCCGAGCCACCATTCAAGCTGGTGGCTCTCCTCTCTCTCTCTCTCTCTCTCTCTCTCTTTCTTGCTTCAAGCTCGAGTTCATGCCCTTTTTTCCTCAAGATTTGTCTATATTTTGTGGTGCCCCATCTATCCAAAGGTTCTAAAAGGTGAGCAATTTCATCCTTTGAACTCTCATTGCTATATTAGCTCATTTCATGCTCTATCTTATAGATGGATTTGTGGATTTAGTTTGGTAGTAATTTTTGCAATGATAGCATGAGATCGATGTTTAGATTCTATCTATCTTTTATTAATGCAAGGAACTCTAAGGTAAATATCACAATATGTGGATTCTATCTATATATATCTTGTTTTGGCACATAGTCTCGAAATTTGATTTTAGAAGCACACACATGCGTGAGTTCATCATTCTAACTAGCTAGCTAGCTGGGCAAAATATCCTTCTTCGTCTACCTGCGTTCAACAAACTGAAAAAATTGTAACAAAGATAGGATTAATTCATAAAAGCTTGATAAGAAGACATCACAATTCACATATTAGGGAGTGCCTCTATGGCGAGCTCCTCGAAGATGTCTGAGGACGGGATCCTAAGACATCTTCGAGAAGCTCTGCCGTAGTGGTGTCCCTTCTCTCGCACACCATCTTTCGATTTATATCTTCTCTAGCTAAATCAGTATGCTGGTGGAGCTAACTAATTTCACATATTAGATAGTGCCTCTACGGCGAGCTCCTCGAAGATGTCTGAGGACGAGGTCCTAAGACATCTTCGAGAAGCTCCGCCATAGTGGTGTCCCTGGTCTCGCACACCATCTTGCAGTTCTTCACAAGAATGCATACCTATTTATAGATTAAGCAGCACAACATAGTGTCGGGCACTGATGACATAATGTTGACACACTCACCCTGGCATAGTGCTGCCACCTGATGTCTACGCACTTCTATTCTTGCAGACAGTTGTTGGGCCTCTAAGTGCAGAGGTTTGTAGAACATGTTGGGTCCGCAGCATAGAAAACAAAAAATTTCCTACGGTGTGAACTACACGCCAAGATCTATCTACTAGGTACAAAGCAAACGGGTGGACATACATCCATAGAGAACTTACCCTCGAAGACAACGAGCTTTGTAAACGAGTAGGAACTCGTGGTTGATGTAGTCGTACACTTGCCGATCTCAAGATCGTGAGGAAGTCCGAGCGCCGCAACTCAGCAGCGCATCCGCACTTTTCGCACACGTTCAAGCCACGGACAACCTCCACCTCCTCGCTCCAGCGATCCAAATGAGCAACAACTCCTTCCGCATTTAAATGCCACCGGGAACATGTATATCGCTAATCCGAGACCATGGGGGAATAATTCTAGAGGGGGAGAGAGATCCTTCACAAGGAGGTGTGAGGATGAAGGAGGGAATGGGTGGCCTTTTATAGGAGGAGGGGGGGTGCCCCCTCTCTCCATGGCATACGCATGGGGGTTTGACACCTCACCTACCCCATTCATGTGGTGGTTACTCCTCCACATTAAAATGCCTCTTCACATTCCCTTTTAAAGTCTCCACTTTAAATGCATTAAGTTTCTCCAAATTTAATGCTCTCTCATTTAATAAAACTCTTTTATTAAATTTATTCAGAATTTTGTTAATTACTTTAATTAACAAACATTCACATATAGCCCCTTGCAATATTTCAATATCACATGCAGAACCACCTTCTGCAATTTCACCCGAAACAATTTTCGGTTTCTATTGAAATAATTCCTGCGCTTTGCAATTCTTTCGTCTGAAACATATGTGCTCCAAAATGGTGTCCGGTAACTCTTAAGTGTGCCACCCTACGGTTCGCGAATAATGCAGACATGATCGAGACCCTTCTCCGATCAATAATCAGCAGCGTGACCTGGAGATCCGTACTGACTCCTACACATTCAACGATGACTCCTGTGATCGTGAGAACCTTTAACGCTTGTAACTAAATCCCTTTGTCTCTCGATATATTACATGTCCGAGATTCGATCATCGGTATCTCCATACCTAGTTTGATCTCGTTTCCAACATGCACTCTTTTCTCGTTCCCGTGATATAACATTCTAGTGATCACATCACTTGCTTGCAAGCTATCCTAATGTGAAATCACCGAGAGGGCCCAGAGTATATCTATCCGTCATCTGGATTGACAAATTCCACTCTTGATCCATGAGCCTCAACGTAACACCTTCCTTGTAATCGAACCCATCTTTATAGTCACCCTGTTACGGTGTGACGTTTGATGTTATCAAGATACTCTTCCGGTGTTAGCAATTAACATGATCTCATGGTCTAAGGATAAAGATTACTTCGTATGATGTTATAGCAATATAAACACAATGACTTGATCGTAATGCTATACTTCGGATGAATGTTCATCACATCATTCCATCAATGGTGTGACCTTGTTATTAACAACATCCAATGTCCATGATCAGGAAACCTTGATCATCTTGTTAATCAAATAGAGAGAGAGAGAGAGGAGGAGCAGCACCTGTTGGAAATATGCCCTAGAGACAAATAGTAATAAGGACTATTATCATATTTCATAAAGTTTACGATTAAGTTTTATATCATGCTATAACTGTATTGAGTGGAAACATCAGTACGCGTGTGATATGTAAACAACCAGGGGTTCCCAGTGAAACTCTAGTCACTGGTTCATTGGTCAACAGATGATCAAGTTTCCTGATCATGTGGCATTTATGACAGTTGGAAATGGAGTCAACTCATTCTGAGAATGATATGATGAACCAATACCCAACCTAAACATTGTGACCCGATCATGTCACGAAGTTCAAGTTATGATGATTAGAAATGGATCCTTGTAGACTATTCCTTAGACCATGAGGCTATATCAATCACTGTCTCTAGAGAGTGCTTAGATAGCATCAAGCGCCACTTGGTAATACGGTGGTTATAAAGGTGTGTTCAGGTACTCGGAGGAAACCGTAGAGGCAATATATGTCAAGAGCAGGATTTGTCCGTCCATGTGATGGGAAGATACTCAAAGGGCCCACTCGGAGAAGTTATATCCAATAGTTGCGCAGCGTGTGATTTGATCACAGGGATATCACTTGTCGGAATGAGTCAAGTAGCGTTGTTCGGTAACGAGATTGAACACGACATGGTGATGTCATTGATCAGATCTCAGGAAATGCAAGTATCGAGATACACAGGGAATAAGACACGACTGTCTCGGTTCAAACGACAAAACATCTTCATGGAACGCACAGGGGTCACATGGCCATCCAGGTCCCTCTGTTGATCACTGGTGCGGGAGTGTCCCGACCATGTCTGGAGTGTTCCCGAACCGTGGGGTATCATGCTTAAGGGCTTGATGATGCTTAGAGAGTGTTTATAGGATTGGTAGAATCACGGAAGAATAGTAGAGACAAAGACCAGAAGGGTTTCGGTAAGTCCGGAGGATGTCCGGAGTGGAGGTGTAAGGTGTTCCATAACCACGGAGGTTGAATAATATGTGAATGAATGTTAAATATTGATTTAATCATTTATTCATAATTATTTAATAAAGAGAAAAATCAATTTAAAAGGTCAAAGGCTTAATGGGCCAATTCCTGGAGGGGAGAGAGCCCATTAGGGAAAGGAGAGAGGGAGAAGGGGCCAAGGGGGTGGCCGGCGCCCTAGTGGGCCAGCCCCCCTCCCCCGCGTGGGGCCCATGGGGGTGGCCGGCGGTGCCACCCCTCTCCCTCCTCTCCTTTAGTCCCACCCTGGGACTTTGAGGGAGGTAGTACCTCCCCTCCCCTATATATAGTGGGGGTATTTGGCCAAATAAAGGACACCCAATAATCAATAAAGGTCTTCTCACTTTTGGGAGGACCTCTAATTGATATTTTCTCTCTCCCCCTCTCTCTCTCGTGACCGTGGTCCCAAGTCTGGACTGCGCGAACGAGAGACATCTTCACCGCGGAGCGCCGTCGTGCTGCGGGATTCGGATCCGGGAGATTGACTTCCACAACTGCTACTGGATCGGGGAAGTGGGAGTCATCGTCAGACACCAGACGTGTGTAACTCCTCGCGAGGTGTAGCACTTAAGGCACTCAAGTCGTTGGAGCCAAAGGAGCGCAAGGACTTCATCACGACCTTGAGGTCGGCTTTAGCTCTCTACATCAACCACGCTCTCCTAAGCGTTGACAACGCTTTTCGGTCTTCAAGGGTAAGTTCGCGAAAAGCCCCTCCCGTTACTGTATTACTAATAGATAGGTCCTGGCAGTTTCAGGGGTTCAGGGGCGTAGCATAAAATTTTATTGTTTTCATGCACGGAACCCCTACAGTGGTATCAGAGCTAGATCTATGCGTAGTAATGCTAGTACGGGTAGAACACACGAGTTGTAGCGTGTGGGCGTTGATCTTTTAGTTGTTACCCTCCCACATGTACTTGTGTATACCGCAGTAATGCTTGATGAAGCGGCCCCCAACCGACTTTACATGTTCATTCGCGAGACTGGTCCACGCTTGACATACGGCTTGTACCGTATAAAGTGGCTTAGGGGGGTGTCTGTCTCTCTTGCATTAGTTGGTATACCATTTGCAACGGAGGGCCCCGAAAGGGGTGTAGTAGAGACAACTACCTGATCAGCGTTGTGCTGAAAGTTCATAGGTTAGAGCGGTTCTTGTGCGAAAGCCCATTCAGCCACGTAAAACATGCAAAGATAAAGTAGAGGCGTCTAACTTTGTTTTGCAGGGGGGTGTTGCTTTGTGATATGGTTGTGGCAAAGGTAAAGTGATTATCTTATGTTACGTAGTAGTAGATAGTCACGGAGATGACAAACTACCACACCGGAATGACACCGGTACCCTGGTGTCTACGGCGCCGGAACCTTGGCGCTGGAACCCGGTGACGACGGATGGAGATCATGACGTGAAGGACCATATCACATCGCATTTACATTCAATGTTGTTGTTTGTGTATATTATTGTGTGCTAGTATTAGATACTCGACGGTAGCCTAATAAGATGATCCCTGTTAAAATTACCAATGATTATGTTCCCCCTTAGTGTGCACCACCAAGAAAGTTCTTCGGTATGAGGCAGGCCATGATGATCGGGTGTCAGACATATCTACGTTCGCATACAATGGGTGTAAGCCATGTTGCACAGCGAATACACTAAGGTTGAGTTATCAAGCCTATCATGTACAGACATGGCCTCGGAACACGGATGGTCGAAAGATCGAGCACGAGTCGCATGAATGATGTGACCAACGTTTAGCGTCCACCCTTGAACCCACATTGATGGCCATGATGATCGTGGGAGATGTGGCTGATAGGGGTCGTGTTATCACTAGGAACCCTTATGGGGATATGTGTTTCTGAGTGGAGTTATTATTAACTTATTTAATTATAAACTTAGTCTAAATTCCTTTTGCAATTATAAATGTAGAAAATGGTTCTCCCCGAGATTACCTTCCCTATCGACGATTGGTTAAAAGGAGAAAAGCTCAAGTTAGATGGAACCAACTTCTCTGCATGGGTCATGCGCCTTTTCGATCTCCTTGGTGAGAATAAAGTGGCTGACTACATGATCTACGAGATGTACTAGGAGCCACCCTATTCTCATGAGACCCAGGAGCAGTGGGATCTCCGCTGCCATCGTCGTGTGATGGCCACATTCATATCAGTGATGATGTGCCTCGGGCTGGAGGATGGGCTATGGCCAATGGTGGGAAGTCTTAATCCCCAAATGGTCATGGCACATCTGAGATCGCATTTCATGGAACAAGTGCGCATGTGGGAGTATGAGATGATGGGGGACTTCCTCTCCATAAAGATGGAGGAGGGCTCCTCACTAGACGAGCACTTATTGAGAATGTACGATGCATACATGAGTCTGGCATACTACCTGGACAACTGGTTCGCAAGCTATTTTGCAATGGGAGTTGTGCTGCGGTCGCTACCACCAAGCTTTCAAGCACAAGTCAGGATTTGCATTATGAGAGGCGACACGGAAACACTGGATTTCCACGAGTTCATATCACATTTCAGAGGTGTGGTGGTTGAACCCGGTGTCACTGGGGTCATCAATGACAAATGTATATATTTGATATACAATTTTATAAATGTTATATCTTGCAAACACATTTGCAGTGTTAGGTATATTTGATACTTGTTCTGTTTTGTTGAAAACAGGTCCTTCTGCATGAGAGGTGCTTGCTGGAGAGGAGGTGACATTGCGTGTTGATGGCGAGCATGATGATGATGGCCGATGACACTCTCCCTCAACATTTATCATTTAGTTTGTGTTTAGGATAATTATAGTTATCAAAATATTGTGAACTTCTTTAGTGTGTCTCACACTTTGTGAGACGGTTATTCATATGAGTTTGTAACAAACAGTTGTTCTACTTTTATGAATGATTTCTATTCGTGTTCATATCTCGTTTGATTATTTGTGAATTATCCTTGTTGTTTGAAACTAATTGATAATGCATGAACATTTGTAAAATATTGAAATGCCTTAAAATACCCAACTTAATGATATTTCATTAATAAATGAAACCATTGTTTAAATTCAAAGTTATGTGATAATATGTGAAAGTCATTCGATTTCTTGTCACATATAAATCATGCATAAGTTCGGCAATATAACTTGAACACCGAGTATTACTTGAATACAAAGTGTTTAATGAACTATTAAAATAAATACATATTCGATGTATTGTGTTTTAACAAAATGGTAATTATCATTGTTTAAATGTGTAAAGAAGTTTACCAAAGGAAACATGAATATGAAACTATTTGATTTGATCAAAGTGTTTCATCAACAAAGGGTATAAAGATAAAAGGGACTCTAATTACTATGATTTGATCAATAGTAATGAAATTCGACTTTATAAGAAGGGCATAAAATAAATTGTGGAATGCAAAGCATTTTGAAACGTCAAAATGCAGAGCATCACAATGTGATATTAGATATCAAAGTGAGTGAATAGAAGGCACCAAATAAATCTTTGTAGTGTAGATGTGGAGACCATTAGTTAAGAAATAGTTAGCACTCAATTAGAATGTAGTGAACCATTGGAATTCGTGAAAGTTTTGGGGTTATTCGATATAACCAAAACAATAGTGAATAAGTCCTTGTAGAGTATTCATTGTAAACGTTGAATACGAAATCCGTAGCTAAAACCAAAAAGGAAGCAAAACTTGTATTGCTTGGATTTTGGTGCATTCTTGAGAAAGCTCACTTTTAGTGATATTTCTCGATTATGAAGCAAATGGAAGATAGTGTGAAACACGATGAGGAGTCAAAACCCTGCATCAGAGAGTTGAGAAGCGCAACGAACAACGTTCCTGAATGATTCTCTTCGCAGAAGGAAAGAATCAATGATATTGATCATTGTGTTTTCCCCATTAGTGTTTTCACCATATGAAGTAGGATTCAAAATGTAACCCATATCTTGTATGGAGACATTTGTGAATCATTTGTCATGATTCTTGGAATATGACATACCTACGAACTGCTAAGGAAATAATGGTAAACTAAAATTATGAGAAATCCTAATAGCAAAATTTCCTTGATATTAGAAAGCAATTAGTTTCTGAATCTCACAAGTAAAAGGGGTACTTGGAATTTTCCCAAATGACTGCAAAGCCATAGTGGAAAAGGGGGTGAATGACAAAAGCACAATTTGTCAAGTATTGGACGAATTCAAATGAATTTGATTCATGTGTGCTTTATGTCTAAGGATTTAAAACTAGTAAAAGTGCTAGTATCTCATAATAAAACTCCAAGTTTGATATTTTATCAAAGGATTTTGAAGTCATTCAAAATAGTGAGTGGATATGCAATTTGCATAAAATTGAGTGGGAGCTATGAAAGTATTCCTAAAACAATATGTGAATGACATATTTTTGAGTGGGAGCTTATAGGAGTAATTCTTAAGTGTGTTAAGAATGAAAGCACAAATAATTATAAATAATGATTTATAAGATGTAGAAGTTGATAATAAGTGTATTATGATATTATATAGTATTCCTTAAGGGATTCTGAAAAGGGTTTTAGAATAGAAGTTAATTAAGGAATTGGTCCTTAATAACTTAAGTTAGGAATAGCATTAAGTTTAACATCAATGGTTGAAAGAAAGAAAAGGATGATCATCATCCACTATGTTGAGACATAGGTTCTATCTTAGAAAACCATGATGATAACTTAACATAATATGTGACCCAATAAGGAACGTTTGAAAGTGATTAAGTTTGAATCACGGAATGTTGAGTTAAGTCTGTCTGCAGTGTCTGGTAGAGGACTACAGACATGTTTTCCAAATCCATAAAGGATGACATATCTTAAAACATAAAGAGTTATGTTATAAGGGAATATGTTGGAAACTCCTGTGAATACCGATTAAAGTCAAGTAGGAAGCGAGGTGAACAAAAACATCGAAAGTTGCACAGTGTGCACTAGTGTTTCGATGAATACATTTATAATAATAGATAAGGGTACCATATAAAGTGTTGTATAATGTTATGGCGGGGCTAGTTCGCTTTTAACATAGAATGATGTGTCCCAGGGCACAGTGCCCATGAGAAAGCCCTCGAGGTTGATCTAAGGTCCGGAGGCTCACAGAATCGAGCCTCGTTCTGCTGCCATAGCGATGATGCATACACACAGATGTTATCATGTGATGATAAAGTATTAATGTCAATCAAGGTGACATTAGTAAGTTGCAAAGGATTTGGGATTGTAAAGTACAGACCCAAGACTTAACCTCTTCCATGAGCAAGCATGTTCAGGGTACCGGATATATGGTGCCAATGATTGAGAACAAATGCAGCTAGTGTATTTGTACTCTAGTGCAAGTGGGAGACTGTTGGAAATATGCCCTAGAGACAAATAGTAGTAAGGCCTATTATCATATTTCATATAGTTTATGATTAAGTTTTATATCATGCTATAACTGTATTGAGTGGAAACATCAATGCACGTGTGATATAGAAACAACCAGGGGTTCCTAGTGAAACTCTAGTCACTGGTTCATTGGTCAACAGATGATCAAGTTTCCTGATCATGTGGCATTTATGACAGTTGGAAATGGAGTCAACTCATTCTGAGAATGATATGATGAACCAATACCCAACCTAAACATTGTGACCCGATCATGTCACGAAGTTCAAGTTATGATGATTAGAAATGGATCCTTGTAGACTATTCCTTAGACCATGAGGCTATATCAATCACTGTCTCTAGAGAGTGCTTAGATAGCATCAAGCGCCACTTGGTAATACAGTGGTTATAAAGGTGTGTTCAGGTACTCGGAGGAAACCGTAGAGGCAATATATGTCAAGAGCAGGATTTGTCCGTCCATGTGATGGGAAGATACTCAAAGGGCCCACTCGGAGAAGTTATATCCAATAGTTGCGCAGCGTGTGATTTGATCACGAGGATATCACTTGTCGGAACGAGTCAAGTAGCGTTGTTCGGTAACGAGATTGAACACGACATGGTGATGTCATTGATCAGATCTCAGGAAATGCAAGTATCGAGATACAAAGGGAATAAGACACGACTGTCTCGGTTCAAACGACAAAACATCTTCGTGGAACGCACAGGGGTCACATGGCCATCCAGGTCCCTCTGTTGATCACTGGTGCGGGAGTGTCCCGACCATGTCTGGAGTGTTCCCGAACCGTGGGGTATCATGCTTAAGGGCTTGATGATGCTTAGAGAGTGTTTATA
Organism: Avena insularis; assembly: GCA_023614405.1. NCBI lineage: Eukaryota > Viridiplantae > Streptophyta > Magnoliopsida > Poales > Poaceae > Avena > Avena insularis. The sequence goes on from CM042692.1 coordinate 23,828,678, forward strand.
GGATTGGTAGAATCACGGAAGAATAGTAGAGAGAAAGACCGGAAGGGTTTCGGTAAGTCCGGAGGATGTCCGGAGTGGAGGTGGAAGGTGTTCCATAACCACGAAGGTTGAATACTATGTGAATGAATGTTAAATATTGATTTAATCATTTATTCATAATTATTTAATAAAGAGAAAAATCAATTTAAATGGTCAAAGGCTTAATGGGCCAATTCCCGGAGGGGAGAAGGCCCATTAGGGAAAGGAGAGAGGGAGAAGGGGCCAAGGGGGTGGCCGGCGCCCTAGTGGGCCAGCCCCCGCGTGGGGCCCATGGGGGTGGCCGGCGGTGCCACCCCTCCCCCTCCTCTCCTTTAGTCCCACCCCGGGACTTTGAGGGAGGTAGTACCTCCCGTCCCCCTATATATAGTGGGGGTATTTGGCCAAATAAAGGACACCTAATAATCAATAAAGTTCTTCTCACTTTTGGGATGACCTCTAATTGATATTTTCTCTTTCCCCTCTCTCTCGTGACCGTGGTCCCAAGTCTGGACTGCGCGAACGAGAGACATCTTCACCTGTGAACCTTTGGCCTTCTGATTCAGATCCAGGAGCTCTACTTACGCAACTGCTGCTGGATCGGGGAAGCAGGAGTCATCATCAGGCACCGAACGTGTGTAACTCCCCGCGAGGTGTCGCACTTTAGGCACTCAAGTCGTTGGAGCCAAAGGAGCGCAAGGACTTCATCACGACCTTGAGGTCGCCTTCGGCTCGTCTACATCAACCACGCTCTCCTCAGCGTTGACAACGCTTTTCGGTCTTCAAGGGTAAGTTCGCGAAAATCCCCTCCCGTTACTGTATTACTAATAGATAGGTCCTAGCAGCTTCAGGGGTTTAGGGGCGTAGGGTAAAATTTTATTGTCTTCATGCGCGGAACCCCTACACCTCATAGATATCTTTTTTTCTTTCTTTTATTTTCAAGGATCACTGATTGTTTCTTTTGCAAGTGTTTGCATAACCTTTGAGAGTACCAATACTTTTGCCCATATATTGACACGGATGCCACTCATGTCATCAACTCATAGCCGAAATCCGGGGTTATACCATAGATCGTTCAAACGCTAGCGGAGTTGTTGGCATCCCAAAGGTGTGCATTAGAGACAAAGGTGTGCATTAGATACATAGAACAAAAGTTGTCTCACTTCTTTCTCATTCTCCTTTTTTGAGCTAGTACCGCGGTTTGATCCACAAGGTTAGCTTTGGCATGCATCACAATTACCACTAGACTTTATTTCAATCAAACAACTCCTTTCATGAGTGTCATTGAGACCGTAAAAATATCTATGGGTTTAAGTATCATCAAGGGTATACTCTCAAGATAATCATTCATCAAACAAGTCGTAAATTTCAGACATTTTCTTATTGTACTTGTTTGTCATTATTATTTCCAAGGAAAGACTCGGTTAACTAAAAGAACTAGAGAAAGAGCTTCAACAACTAATCATCATACCAATAAAAAGCCTTACTCTAACCATATTAGAATACTTCCCACTAGCATGGCATCTTAGCAAATCAACCAACTAAGATAAACAACTTCAAACTTCATAAGTGGGAGACATAGGACATACCTCTCATAAGTAACTTCATGATCCTCTTCCTTATAGGGATGTGTTCCTTCAAAACTCAAACACTATTACTCTCGAAATGATATTAAAGCAAAGAGGCAAAGTATGAATCCACGTTTACGAAAAAGGATAAAAGGAAAAATCTTTTTGTATTTTTGAGGATAGGGATTAAAGAATAGAAAAGAACTTGTGACCAAGCAAGGGTGAAAATAAAAACAAACAGAATCAAAAATAAACTAAAACGAAAGCAAATTAAAAAGCAAAGGAAAAAAGCAAAGTGTTGGAACAACCCAACACAAGTGTTTCAAAGCTCCCAAGGAGCTGGAGTACAACCTTGTTATTACACAAATAAATTTGACGGGGGAACACATTCCCAAGCTCAGGCTTTTGCAAGACCTTTTGTTGCTCATTGTGGTGGCGGTGGATAATCTCCCACGTTCCATTGGCTGCTCCAATCATGGAACTAGGTGGCGAGGCCTGTAGTGGCATCTCGAAGGTTGATGGAGAGGTTGTTCATGTTTTGAATATTTCCTTAGAGTGCATATATGTCTTCATAGGTGGTGTAGTAGTTTGGTGGCTGCACATCTTCTTCGGGTCCTCCTTGTTCTACTCCTTCATCTTCTCCTCCTCCCACGGGTATTTCTTGTTGGGGTAGATTAGCTTCAACCTGCACATCATAACACAAACGTCCATCCTCAATAGAGAATAAACCGTTAGGCAAAGGAGCTGGGATCAAGTGATCCGCTCTAGGTATATCAAAGAAATATCTACCAAGATTTTTAAAAATCATACCACATGCTCTTAGAGTAGAAAGACCGAGGCAGTTACCTCCAGTCAACGGTTGGATGTTACCTAGGTTGATGCGAAGTGCGCGTGCAAGAATGGTCACAACTCCTCCTCCACATATGGGTCCTCGAGATTGAAAAGCCTGATGCTTAAGGTAAAACACAAGTAGAGTGCCCAAATTTGGTGTTAAGTTACAATTGATAAGTGCAGCTTTTGCGATGATCAACATGCCCTCCTCATTAACTCTAGTAAACTCACCACGTTCCTGCAATGTGTTAGCAATCACATAGAATAAATATCGAATGGCAGGGTGATCAATGGTTCCCCTTGGGTGTGTTTCCACGAATTCTCATCAAATAAAGTAATGTAAAGGGGAAGGATCTAAAACAAAGGTAGTTGTGCATACATCGGTGTTGTTTTTGGCAAACTCAAAGCATTGAGCCCATTGGTTGAGTGTCAAAGTATACTCACAGTTCATAAGGCGGCATTTAATTCAATCAACTCTGGGCCTTTGTTCCTCGGAACAATCATAAGGATCCACCGTGTGTGTCAAGATGCTGAAGAACTCAAACGTCAAGCGGCGATATGTTGCAACATCCTGAAAGATAAAATTGTACAAACCAACATTGTTCCAAAGTAAACCGAAATCAGCACGAATGTCAAGTTGGTTCAGGATATAAGGACATGCCCACTTGGTGGACTTGATCTCTTGAATCTTGAGACGATCAAAACAGGTAAGATGGAACTCCTCGATGAACTCGATACCAAGTGACTTGGGGTTAGCGAATCAACGGGTGGTGCAGAGGATTTCGTAGCCATCTCACATGTACGACTCCTCATGTTCATCTAATAAATAAAAACAAGACAAAGTAAATAAAGATTGCTAATAAATTTGTTGGTCCAATAAAATATAGCATAAGTGATTCTCTACACTAACTACAAAAGAAACTCCTCTAAAAACAGTGCTGAGCATACTTAATATCAAGATTGAATCAAGAACAAGACCTAAGTCTAGATTGACAATGATGAAATATTGAGTGAATCTTTTGCACAAATAAGTTAGGGATCGAGGAGAATCATACCTTAGATCGAGTGTGTGCGAAGAATCGAAGAAAGATTGACTAAATTTAAAGATCCAATTGAGGTGGTTTGAAGTTTGGATGAAGAAGAAAGATAAAAAATGATTTGGGGATTTTTAGGTTACCTCCTCGGGGTGCTTATGGCAGCCACGTACATGGCACGAGCGGGCGGTACTACTGGAGCCTGCCCGTACCGCGTGACGTACCTTCGGGGCGACGACTACTCCCAGGCGGTGCACTCGGTACGGGCACGCGGTACGGTCGCGCGGGTCCGTTCTGATGGTTGTTAATTCTGCGGTGACTTTTGCTTAAAATCTGATATTTCCTTGGGGGTACGGTACGGGCGTGTCTGGCCGTACCAGTGATCGTTATCGACATTTTTCCTTTCGGCAAACATCAAAATTTTATCCTCCTTTGCCTTGAGGTGGTACGGGCGCACGGTACGGTCCACTCTAGCCGTACCAGTGGTTGTTAAGAACACTGTGAACTACAGAACTCAAGGAATTTGATTAGTATCTCTGTGCGCCTTTGCACTTCTTATCAAAGGGTTAGATAACAACAAAAATACTAAGTAGCAATACATCTTAGGTCATGTGTTAGTAAAATAAAATATATAGAATTACCTTGTTTCTTCTCCTCTCTCCATAGGTCTTCTTGAACACTCTTTATTAAAAAAACAAAAACAAAACTAACATAATAAAAATAATATAAAGAGAAATTTTATTTCACATGGGTTGCCTCCCATGAAGCGCTTCTAGTTAAGGTCAATTAGCTTGACCTTGATGACAATCATTTAGGTTTGTTAAGTGGAACACCCACTCCAAAGAATTGGCTTTCACAGTAATTACACACTCATAATCATTAGGTTTGGCCTTCTTTTCCTAGGGAAGTGAACTACAAAAGGATCTCTAGATGGTAGCCCTATTCTCACATTCCCTTCTTGTAAATTAATCAAAGCTTTAATAGTTCTTAGGAATGGCCTACCTATAATTATAGGTGCTATGGGAGCTTCAGGCATATCCACAACAACAAGATCAATAAGAGCGGGACTACCTTTAGTTTCAATAACTATATTTTCTTTTATCCCAACAACTTGTTTATAAGTTGAATCGGCTAGATGGAGTCTCAATTCAATTGTAACAAATGGCCCCAAGTTTAATTTATCGAATAAGCTTTTGGAAATTGTTGAGACGCTCGCACCAAGATCACAAAGTGCGGATATCTCATTAACTCCCAACTTAATTTTAATAGTGGGCTCAAATATATCATCTAGCTTAGCTAGAAGCTTATCAGCTAGTATTTTATACTCCATATCTAAATCATGAACCTTAGATGCTACTTGTTGTATAAATTGTTGGTACATAGCATCATTACCTTGTTCTATACCTGGATTCTTAACGGTGCTCATCTTCAATAGATCTTCGATGGTATATTCTGGTGTTGGCGCGTTGCTATAATCCAGCTCTTCAGGTTTCTCATTATTGGTTACCACCCTCATCATTTTGAGGTCTTCTACCGGATTTGGCTCGGGTTTTCCAGCAAACTTTGCTAGTATGAGAGCTTGGCTCTCGGCTACCTTACCCAGCTGAGCCTCCACGGTCTTTGTTATTTCCTATAGAGACTACACATCATTTCTAATTGCAACGGCCTGGTTATATAATCTTCCTATACTACTTTCATGGTTCTCCGTAATCTTAATAAGCATGTTATTTTGCTCGGTTTGAGCTTGTATAAATGTTCTAACAGTTTGCTCAAACAGGAGATTGCCATGATTTGCTCCATTAGTATTATCATAATTATTACAAGGAGCTCCTGCAGGATTAGCATGATATTTTTGAACATTAGAAGCATAATTATTTTTCCATGCAGGATTAAAAGGAGTGCGAGCTATAAAATTAACAGCATCAACATCGGTAGTGATATTGTTAACTTGGGCATCTTCCTTACCCTTTACTAAGCTAAGCAACTCATCTACCTTAGATGTAAGCTCTTCATTGTTTACCTCCGTAATTGAACTTACTCTCTTCGAGGTTCTTTCCACATGCCATTGGCATGGTTATTTTGCATATCATCAAGTAACTTCTTTGCAACACTCACGTGCTTTCCCATGATCGTTCCTCCTACCGTAGTATCTAGCATAGACTTAGACATTGGGTTAAGACCATTATAAAACAAATGTAATATAAGCCACTCTTCCATCCCATGATTAGGACAGTTCATTACGGCTTCTTTCATCCTTTCCCACACAAGCGCTAGTGGGTCATGGTCTTCTTGTCTAAAGCTTGTAATGTTGGATCTTAGATGCATAGTCTTAGTTGGGGGGGGGGGAATTTAGTCATAAACAAATTAGTACATTCCTCCCAAGATTTAATAGTTCCCTTTGCTAGAGCTAGCAACCGATCCTTAGCCTTTCCTCTAAGAGAAAAAGGAAACAATCTTAGCTTAACAACATTTGGATCTACATCCTTAATACGCATCATGTCACAAATTTCAATAAAAGTATTTAAGTGCCATCCCAAATCTTTAGCAGATGAACCCCCAAATTGGTTTTGTTGAACCAAACTTAATAGGTTAGGTTTTATCTCATATGTTTTTGCATCAACTGCGGGCTGAGTGATGGGTGCACGAATAAAATCATCAGTGGGAGTAGCATACTCCCCTAATCTCTTTTGAGCTAGGGCTCTTATCTTTTTGGTAATTTTTAAGTAATGAAAACGAATAACAAGTAACTATTTTTTTGGGTTTTCAAATAGATAACAAGAAACTAAAATAACAAGAATTAAACTACAACTAATAATAAAACTAAAAACAAGGTCTCTAATGACCTCACCAGGATAGCAAAATTACTTCCCCGACAACAGCGCTAGAAAAAGGGTTGATACCTTCGATCCGGATTCACGGATGTAGCATAATAGCTTTTTCCCTAGAAGACCTAGGTTTAATCGAATCTCGGATAGCACTCTAAAAGGTAATAAAAAAGGACATGTCTACAAGACTTTGTTTGTTCATTTTACCTTAGTTGACCGGACCAATCTAGTTTAATTTATAGTGGGTTTGAATCAATGGATGGAGATAGGCCAGGGTAGAAGATCCACCTGCAACTGCACATCAAATGGGATAAAATATAATAATCAGCATCGTCATGTACCCCCCCCCCCCCCCCCCCCCGTCCCAAAATAGATGTTGAAGATTTGTCAAAAATTGAATGAATCTATATACTAAACATTGTCTAGATTCATACGAATTTTGACAAAACTGAGACATCTATTTTGGGATGGAGGGAGTATAATGTTTGTATCGAGATAATCTCTTATGGGAAACACATCCTAATATTCTAGAGCCCCGTGATGCAGCGGGCATAGCAATATACTTTAATCCAACCGATAGCACACCGAAGCCACAGGTTACAAATGATTATTAAGTGCAAAAGACATATCAAAGCTTTAAGTGGTGATGTTGTTGTTGATCCCGAATGGGGCGCTAAGCAAAGACCATACTACCCTTTCTGTTACTTAGGTTCCTATGAGATCGCCGCTAGCCAAGTATCTCACCTCAAGTCTTTATCAATCTATGGGTTCTTGGGTACCTACAAGTCCACAGATCAAGACAAGAGACGAAGAAACAAAAGATACAAATCACAATTCCAAAAAATACAATTCTCCCATGATCTAGATGCACATAATCGTTGTGAGGTTTCTCCCCAACTCGCAGCCCGTGAGGACTACTCACTCATAACAAACAGATCTGAGATAGAAAAGATCAAACAAATACTTAGATTGAAATCAAATATTCTTACAATGGTCACCAAATCACAAGGAGATCTAAAGTACAAAGCAATGGCTATGGCTAGTGGATGGATAGGGGAAGTGATGAACAATGGTGTGGATTTCCTTTTGGGGTGTTGTGATGCAATCTAAGAATGGAGGCCCTCTGGCCGGCAGCTGGAGCTCAAAATATATAGGCGTCTTCATGAAAGTTGTAGGGTTTGATGAGACAAAGCCGTCGCCACCTCATATAGGTGGGCGGTATGGGCGAACCACGCCCGTACCAGTGGTCTTTAAGACTTCAGGCGCCCTGGAACGCCTCTCCAATTACTTGGTTGTGTGTACTTCCTCAAAATCCTTCATTATGACTCCTTATTTTGCTTTAAAAGCCATTGATTTTCTGCACAACATAAATCAAAGAAGGGATACCTTTCCAATTATTAGTCATTAGTGGCAAGAGTTGAGAGTTTCTTTGGAAATTCTTGACCAAAACAACGTTTAAACACAGTGGAAGATGTCAAAAATCAAAGCCATCAGCTACCAGGCGAACCTTATGCTCCACAATGTTGTTAGCAGGATCTTTCTTCACCTTGTAAACCCACTTTAGACTGATGACATGGTGGCCACCGGGCAAATCCGTGGGCTCCCATGTTCCGTTGTCATTAATGGCCTCAAGTTCCTCCTCCATGGCCTTGGGCCACGCCAGATCAGCTAGGGCAGCGTCCATGCTTGCTAGTTCTTCAGCATCTAAAAGGCATGAACCAGCTGCTTCAACCCCGCCACTGTTTCTGTCCCCATCAAGATCGATCGATGGCGTGACCGGCACAGTAGTGTCGAGGATGTTCCCGATATCCATGTACCGATGTGGCCCACCACCACCCGTGTAGAGATTCCCATCATGTGTTGGTGGCGTGTAGAACTTGATCGACACTGGCGATGGTGTCCTTGGATCTGGTTGTGGAGAGGCCGATGGAGTGCAGCAACTCCTCCCGTGATAGAGTTTTCGCCTGTCGTGGCACCGTTTTCGGTAGATTTTCGTGCAGTGGTAGTGCCCATGGTAGAGGTTCTTCCTGAGCCTGCATCTTGTTCTTCTGCTGATGTGTACACCATAGTGAATGTGGCTGGCTCAGTAGGATTGTCGTGGCCTCCACCATATCCCTGATCCCACACATGATGTTCCTCGAAGATCACATTGCATGTGTCATGGAGATGCTTGCCCACGGGATTGTACACCCGTGAGGCCTTTGATCCTTCATCATAACCCACGAACATGCCGGGGAATGAGCGATTATCCATCTTGTTTATGCCAGCACCTAGCTTCTTGACATGTGCAACACAAACGAAAATTCTGAAGTGATGAACACTTGGTTTATTACCATGGAAAGCCTCGTAAGGAGTCACTCCATTCAAGATTCTCGATGGTGCTCGATTGAGGATGTAGATGGCTGCTTTCACGACCTCTCCCCAGCAATCTCCTGGCACTGACATCACCTTCAAGAGACAGCATGCCATCTCGACCATTGTTTGGTTGCAACACTCGGCCACACCATTTTGGTGCGGTGTGTACGACACCGTGGTCAGGTGGTTGATGTTGTTGCTGGCACAAAACTCGACAAAGTCTCCGAAGTTGAACTCTATATCACAATCCAAGCGGAATGCAATTAGCTTGCAATTTCTCTCTACCTCTATCGCCTCTTTGATCTTCTTGAAGAAGCTGAGGGCCCCGTCTTTCGAGCGGAGTACCTCGATCCACATGTAACATGAGCAATCGTTGACAATGAGGATGAAGTACTTTGGCCGCCCGCTATCACTAGAGTGATTAGACCACATAGGTCTGTGTGAACCAGCTCCATAGAACGCCTTGCTCGGAAGGTGCTTTCTTGACGGAATGGGCGACCGTGCTGTTTACCAAGGGCGCAACAGTCGCATAACTCCTCCGCATGCTCAATATCTGGGATGCCATGGGCCATGCCCTTTGTTGCCAGGGAGCGCAGGACACGAAAGTGCAGATGGTCATAGCGCCAAGATCGCATAAAAAATCATAAGATATAACATTAATTTCGGTGCCAAGATCGCATAAACCATAATGCGATGTTTCCTTAAATATGAAGGAAAGAATAGACTAACCCATATCTTTTACCTTTGTTTTACCTTCAACCAATATGGAAGTCTCTTTATCAAGTTCAACTATGTTACAATGTGCATACATAGCCATAATTTCTTTCTTGGTTACCTCTTCATCTTTGGTTTCTTCTAGATGTTCCTTAACTTCTAGCATACTTTTCTCTTCCTTCTGTGTAGTGTTAGGGAAAGGTATCTCATATATTGGTTCTAGGGATGCCAGTGTTGCTTTAACTTCTCTTTTCTTCTCACGTTCGGGTGGTGGATCATACTTCACAAAACCCTCTTTTGGAGCTTTGATGTGTTCTGTAAAAGCTTTAACAACATGCAACACAAGATCTGAATCCAAATAAAGTTCTTTAGATAATTTGTTATAATGGACCTTTTTATTATAGTCATGAATACAATCATAATCTATTTCTATGCCTCCTTCGCTTCCTAGACCAAAATTCCATGAAACTCTATGATCGCGAATTCTATTAAGTAAAGCCCAAGCTTTAGTTATAGGAAGATTCATAAAGACTCCTCTCACGAAAGAGTCTAGTTTAATTTTATTAGGTTCAATTAAACCGCCATAAAAGATATGCAATAAATACCATTCAGGCAAATCATGATGAGGACATTGATTAAGTAAATCTTTAAATCTGATATAAGCTCTTACTAGTCCTTCATTAGGATATGCATGTAGTGTTAATTGGGGATGTCGCCGCCCTCTCCCCCTCCACTGTAAGTCCACCTGATTTCCCTTGCTGGTGATCTCCCTCGCCGGTGATCTCCCTCGCTGGTGATCTCCCTCGTTGGCCTCCATTCCCTTGACCGGCTCCTCTTGAGATCATGGTGCCCCCTACCTGGAGTTGGCTGGCGTCCTATACGCCCATTTCGGATCTAGATCAGCATGTTACACCTCAATAAGGAGCCATCTGTATTTGGTCCAGTTGGATTGCTCTTCAAACTTCTAAAGGATTTGGGATCATTGGAAGGCCACTAGCTGTTGGTGAATTGATATCATTGGGATCTCAGGTAAACTTTCAAACGCATGTCGCTACTGTCGAACCATGTACTATTTCGCTGAATGGTGATCATTCCTGCATGGTTGCGAATCCCGAGGTACGCTCGTCTGTGGTTTCTGTAGTACATAATCCTGGTTCAGATCTGGACAACATCTCTTCTATTCTGGTGCCCTTGGGCAGAGATCTTACGTTGGTTCAGTCTAGTTTGAGGGTACATGTTGCTCCTAAATGCCTTGCCATGCATTGGAAGATTTTGTATTCCACTTTTAAGGATCTAGATCATGGTAGGATGAAAGCTTATGATGGCACTCTTTATCTTTGTCTGAAGAATTGGAAAGGTTATCTTTATAATGCTAAGGGCACACATATTGGTTAGTTATATGTTCAGTCTAGATCAATGTTCAGTTTGGGGGCTAAGCTGACTTTTGATGATCATGTGGTAAGAATTGGCACTAGATTGCCTGATACTATTGAGGAGTGTTCATTCTACAGTGCTCATTCCAAAACGACCAATCAGAATGCTTGTGGGGTGTTAGAGGAATCAAGAGCCCCTAGTGTGGATGCCTCATCTTATGTTAATACTGAATCATCTTTAGAAGGCTATCATTCTCATCGTGAGAACAATTTTTGTACTGTGTGGGATGCTATTCTGTTGGGATTGGACTTCTCTCATGGTATTAATTTCTCTAAAGATGTTAAATTAAAGTTTGGTTCTGAGGTTCGCCCTTCTGTTGAGTTTGGGCATTGTACGATGGTCGTATCTTTTGGTAAAGCGACTTTTCGACTTGATGATAGTAATGTTAGCATTGCTCTTGAATCAGTACTTGGAGGTTTTTGTGGAGATTTAAAAGTGTCTATACTTCGTGATCGGGTTTTCTCCTTCTGTGTGGCATCTAAACATGTCGACTTCCATATTATTAAACTTCGCAAATTCTCTTGCAAACAGTTCAAATGCTTCTTTCATCTGTGGGATAGAGCAGGGCCTAACTGGAAACGTGAGTTTTCTAATTGGCAACACGAAGTTGATGATGAATGGACTCTGATTAGCCCAGCTAAAAAATGAGTTAAGTTGGGTTTTGCCGCTGTGCGAAGTTTCAAGCCAAAACCTATTATCAAGGTAACTCTTGGATTGAAGAAACAGCTTAATTTTGCCGAGAGTCTTTCTTATCCGGCTTGTAAAGGATACCCTTCTAAAATGACTTGTATTTCCAAGATGAAATTGGTGAGTCCCCCAAGGCCAGTGCAGTTATGGCTAGCTTGTCTCCTGTGCCTGTTCAGGAAGTTGTGACCTCTCTAAATTCAATTGTGGATCCGGTGCTTGATGATTCTGAGGATGAAGCCCAACCTGAGCCCACTGGATTGGAAGAGGTGGTCGATGATATAGCTTTCAGATTTTGGGACTGTAGTAAATGTCTTAGTATGGGCCATTCGGTTGAGGCCTGCATAGGTAAAGTGCGGTGCAAACAGTGCTTTCATTATGGGCATATCAAGAAGGCCTGTTTTAATCGCTTTTCCAATAGAAAAAAGAAGTGGGTTCCCAAAAAGGCAGGTGCAGGTAATATCGAGACATATATAGAGAAGACTCGGTTTCCTACCCCTGTCGTTACAACTTCTGGAGTTCGGTTTGCCTGGAGCCCTTCCCCCAAACTAAATTCTCCGCCGCCTCCACCTCCTCCTCCACCAGATCGTACTGTCGCAATGGCTAACTAGGAGGTTGACCCGCAGAGATGGCTGCCTTGGGCCATGAGATCATCGACGGTGGTGTGACACGTCTGCCGTGTACGTACTACTATGCTACCCAAGACCCTGTTCCACAACATCAAGCCTGGTGTGTTGCCATTGTGGAGCCAAAGCCGCCAGCACCTCTGGAAGAGCAATGGAGGGATCAGGTTCGTGAATTCTTGCAAGGGACTCTGAATCGTCATGTTGTAGAGGATAAACCTAGTGTTTTTGGCATTGGATTGTTTCAGTTAAGTAGCCCTAATGCTTTCCATGCACTAGCTCAACATGGACATTATCAACTACATGGTAGATTTGTCAGATTTGTTTATGCAAGCGACGCTGAGAATCATAGATCTAAGCAAGGGTTTAGGCATGGGTGGCTGATGTTTCTTGGGATTCCTCCTGATTATCATGATGAATTAAATATTGCTAATGCGGTCTCTACCTTCGGGAAATATCAGTTTTGGAATCACAATGATCCAATCAAGGATAGGGTGTTGGTTTATGCTTCTTTTCCTTCGCCTGCACTTGTGCCTCGTGATGTGTACTTTGGGAAATTTGCAAATGTTGGTGGTGCTATTGAGCCTTGTCCAGCTGGTTGTGTATATCCTGTCTGCAAATTTTGCAGATGCAATGCCACCTGTTGAGGACCCAATGCCATTTGATGGTAACCCACACCCTTTGCCTGGTTAGCTGCATGTGAATGACAATTTGTGGGTGGGACCACAATTTCTAGAAATTGGATGGGATGCTGTTCAGGGCCATGGTGATCAGGATAACCCTGGTGGGAAGAATAATGGTCAGCAGCAGGAGGATAATATGCGAGATGAGGAGGAGGATGTGGATTCTCAAGAATCTTTTATTGTTGCTAACTCTATCTAGGCTGCTTCATCTATGGAGGTGCAATTACAGAATCAGGTGCAGTTGTATCTTAATCTAGGGAATTTGCCATTGGCTCCTAATGGTAATGTTGGGCCTATGTTTTTTGATTTTCTGCATGTTGGTCATGTTCAGCATGTCATTGGGCCTGTCATACCGCCATATATGATGTGGCGTCATGCATTTGAAAATATGATGCCTATGTTACTGTCTTCCAAGTTACCCATTTCTATACAGAGCTCGCCTTTTCTGATGCTATCAAGTAAGAGATCTTGGTCAGATGCTTTCTTGCCCTGGAATTGAGTATTTGACAAAGAATGGAATATTTCACCTGCTCAATCAACTAGGATTTGTCTTTGGCCAAGGGTAAGCAATTTCAGGCACTTCCTGAGGTCACTTTTGTTGCTCAGCAGGTTGAGGATGTGCCCATATTTGTGGCAACTACTAATGCTGAGGCCAAGAATTGTGTTGCTAAAAGGAAAAAAATGGTTCAACCTACTGCTCGTCGTTTCACTAGGAGCACGCTGGTTAAGGATGGGAAACATCCTAAACCCATCACTGAAGTACCAATTCGCCCAAAGAATAAATGCCGTGCTAAGCTTTTGGTTGCTTAGACTAAGGCTGATGGACAACGACAATCAGCTCAGATTGACAGAGGTACTGATAACACTTGACAGGGGGAGAATATTCCTATTCCTCCGCCTCCAATCAGGGTGATGCAGACTGTGGGAGTTCAGCTCGGTATTGATCCAGTGAAGCTGACTAAGGAGGAGCTTGAAGCCGATCCTAAGAAGAAAATCGATGAAGCTTGCAATGATGAGTAAGTCTAGTCTTTCGGTGATAGGGCCTCACCTTATAAATGGCCCGTATCAGTATGCTCTAAGGTCTTGGGTGTGGAAGTGTGGTTAGAGTCTTTGTTTATCAGAAGTTATTGTTGGTCTGGTGGTTTTTGTCAAGATTGTCTGGAACTATGTCTCAGGCGTTTGGAATTCTCTGTACTTGGTTTTTAATGTATCGAATTACTAAGCGTAAATGGCATGTCCTTTGCTGGAATGTATGTGGCCTTAATTCTAAAATTCGGCAGAGAGAAGTGTTTAGCAAAATTAATGAAAGTGAGTGTGACGTTATGTGTTTACAAGAGACCAAGTGCGAGTTCTTTGATTGGTGCTCTATTAGAAAGTTTTGTCCCAAGCGCTTTGATAATTTTGCATACTCACCTTCGATTGGAGCCTCGGGAGGGATCATTGTTCTCTGGAATTCTGCTGTGTTCCGGGGTATCCTAATGGAAACTCAACGTTTGGAGTGGTTATTAACTTCACTTCAGTACATAATAATGATAGCTGGGTGTTGGTCTGTGTTTATGGGTCGTGTGTTGGGGAGGAAAGACAGGTGTTTGTGTCCTGGTTATACAATTTACAAATTCCTTCAGATGAAAACTAGCCGTTTCTAGGAGATTTCAATTTCATTCGATCTCAAGGTAATCGGAATAGGCCCAGGGGCAATGTTAATGATATGTTCTTATTCAATGAAATCATTGGTCATTTGGGGATTTTGGAATTACCTTTTGAAAGGTCGCTCGTTTACTTGGTCAAATATGTTGTCCAACCCTTTGTTAGAACAACTTGACTGGTTCTTCACTAGTTCAAATTGGATCACTGATTTTCCAAATTCTTTGGTGCTGCCTCTAGCTAAAACTGGCTCTGATCATGTACCATGCATCGTGAATATTGATACACCATACCAAAGGCAGAATTATTCCGTTTTGACAATTACTGGGTGGACCTCCCAGGTTCACTGAATGTGTTAGTACCTCGTGGCAAAAGCAGTCTAAGAAATCTTATAGTTCGGCTGTACTGGTGGATAAGCTTAAAACCTTGAGATTTGATCTGAAGAAGTGGCATACTGGTTTGTCTAAATTAAAGAAGATTATTCATGATTGCAATAAAGTTATTTTATTTCTAGACACGCTTGAAGAACACATACCTCTTTATAGATCCGAGTTCAATTTCAGAAAGATAGTGAAAATCCATCTGGATGGTTTGCTACTTGCTGAGTGTAACTATTGGCGTAAGTGTTGCACTATTAGATGGATTCAGCAGGGGGAAGATAATACTAAATTATTTCACGCGCTATGGCAACTGAAAGATTTCAGAGGACAAATATTGCTATGCTCAGAGATGAAAGCGGTACTGAGTACCCTGATCACGAGTCTATGGCGGGGCTTCTCTGGAACAGCTATAAAAAGAAAATGGGTTTTACTGATGGTATTTCGATGCAATTTGATTTACCCAGGCTGTTAAATAGAGTGTATGGGATAGATGATCTTACTAAACCCTTTAGTAAAAAAGAGATGGATGATGTGATTTCTACAATGCCCAGGGATCGTTCTCCTAGGCCTGATGGATTCAACGGCCTTTTGGTCAAACGATGCTGGCCCATAATTCAAAATGATTTTTATCGATTAGCGAATGACTTCCATGCGGGTAATCTGAACTTGGAAAATATAAATGGATCGTATATTACTTTAATGCCTAAAAAACAGTCCCTATGGAGGTGAATGACTTTAGGCCAATTTCTTTGACTAATGTCTCTTTGAAGTTTCTGGCGAAGTTGGTTGCAAATCGCTTGCAAGACAGAATATTGGAATGTATTCAAAAAAATCAATATGGGTTTCTTAGGTCGAGATTGATATAGGACTATTTGGCGTGGGCATTTGAGTATCTTTTCCTCTGCCATACATCCAAAGAACCTATAATTATTCTAAAACTCAACTTTGCAAAAACCTTCGATACAATTGAACATGAGGCAATCTTGGAGATCATGAAGTATAAAGGTTTTAATGAGCATTGGATTGATTGGATGAGGTCCATTCTTTCGTCTGGTACATCTGCGGTACTTCTGAATGGAATTCCTGGCAAGCAGTTTGTGTGTAAGCGTGGTGTCCGACAGGCGATCCTTTGTCCCCAATTTTGTATACCTTGGGTTCTGATTTGTTGTAGGCAGCGGTTAATGATATGGTGAGGTTTGGGGATATCTACAGACCAATTAATACCAATGATGATGACTTTCCTATCATTCAGTATGTCGACGACACTTTGTTGATCATTCCCGCGGATTTGGACCAGCTGAGAACTCTTAAAAGACTTATTCATAAATTTTCTTTGTCAACGGGTCTGAAAATCAATTATAATAAATCCCAAATGGTGCCTATAAATGTTTCTGATGATCTGATTAATGAGCTCTCCGAAGACTTTGGCTGTCAGGTGGGGGAATGCCATTTACATATTTGGGGCTACCCTTAGGGACGACCAGACCTACAATTGCTGAGATGCAGCCGCTTGTTTGTCGTTTGGAAAGGAAGCTCACTTCTAGCTCTAGTTTTCTACCACGGGGGGGCTAGACTTCAGCTCATCAACTCTGCTCTAGCCTCAATGCCTTTGTATTTCTCTGGCTAAGGGTCTCACTACTCAATTAGATCGTATCTTGAGGCAATGCCTTTGGAGAAGAAAGCATGATGAGCCTAAGCCTACTCTGGCTGCCTGGGATATAGTGTGTTTTCCCAAGGATAAAGGGGGCCTTGGTATAGTGGATTTTTAGAAAAAGAATGCATCTCTCCTCATCAAGTTTCTAGACAAATATTATAACAACAAAGATATCCCTTGGGTTCAATTGGTCAAGAATGCCTATTATACGGACATAGTTCCTCATGTTGAAAATTTACGTGGCTCATTTTGGTGGAGAGATGTTCTCAAGCAAGTTGATAATTTTCGTGGTGTGGATGTGGTAAAACATGGGAAGGGTGATACCTTTCTTTTCTGGTCTGATAATTGGACCCTGGATGGCAGTTCTCTACCTCTTAAAGATCGCTTTCCTAGACTCCATTCCTATGTGTTGAATGAGAATCTTTCTGTAGCCCAAGTTTACTTTGTACAAGAGATTGAAAGTTTGTTTTACCTACCTCTCTCGATGGACGCTTACCAAGAGTATGGTGAGCTTCAGATGATCATGTCCAACAACCCGCTGTTCAGTCAAGATGATGTTTGGTCCTACAAATGGGGGGAATCATAGTCTCCAGCAAATTCTACAAGTTGATTCATGATCACATTCAGGTTCCTAAAGTTTACACCTGGATCTGGAAGTCTAGCTATACGATGAAGACAAAAGTATTTTCTTGGCTATTACTCAGAGATAGGTTAAACACGAGGGATCTTCTTCTGAGACGGCGCTGGTATGTAAGTGATGATATGCATTGTGAATTGTGCCCAATGCATACATATGAGGACCGAGTTCACCTTTTATTTGAATGCAACTTTAGTGTCCGCATATGGAATTATCTACAGATTACTTGGCAGCCACATTCTGATATCCAATGTGTTATTAGCGAGGCCAGGAGATCTTTTGGACACCCATTCTTTATGGAGGTTCTTATCATTGCTTGTTGGAATACCGTAGAGATCTCTTATACCGTAGAGATCTATACCATGAGAGAGTTATACTAGTCAAAGTGTGACTAAAAAGTTTAACTCTTACCTCTTTAGCAGTATATCCCGGTAATTGGAAAGTGCCACATATATCTTTGAAACATGCAATATGCTCATATGGACCAGGATCTTCTTCATCTCCAGTAAATTGCTTTTTTTGTAGAATACCTAGTAGAGGATTTGTTTCAAACCCCCTTGTCTTCTCATTGGAGTTGTCTCTTTTATTAATATCATAGGGATTCCCAAAGTGGCTGAGTGGGTTAGTACTAGCCATATGATCAAACTCCATCATGTTTGTGGAAACATGTAACTCAAAACAAAACTTAGCAAGACAAAAATAAATAAGCAAAAACTAAAATACCTACAACGCTTAGCTCCCCGGCAATGATGCCAGAAAATAGCTTGATGACTGCAAGTGCACAGATCATTTGTAGCTAGTTTTAAAATAAAGATATTAATCCGACAGGGAACATGAGTCTGAAGTCTAATAACTCTTGAATTAAATACTACAATAGAAATGCTAAATAAAGTTCTAAGTAACAAGATAAAATGCGAGTATTGTGTAAAAAGGTGTTTTGGGGTTTTTGGTATAAGAGAACAATAAGTAAAGTAAAACAACTAAACACAGAAAGTAAGTATCGCGTGTGTAAAAGAGGTTTGAAACTGCAATGGGAAAAAAGTGTTCTCAGAGAGTAGCGGATACACCTCTAGCATTATAAAGAGCTGAGGAAAAGATTATTATCATGAACATTCTCAACTATGTATGTGTGGGAGAAACTCTGTATTTGGAAAAATAGGCAGCAACCACTGCTCACATCATCCTCATAACCACAACAGACAGCAATCGACATCAATCGAATTACTGCGCTATTAAGGGACTTAATCCCGTAGGACGTATCCCATGGCATGGATAGTATGCCGTGAGTTTCCTCGGTTTCCAAGTTGATACGTAAGGGGTGCCAACAGTTTTATAGTTACTGTAAGTGCTAACACACCTCCCTCTACTGATGTCTGCAAGTGCACAGATCATTTGTAGCTAGTTTCGAAGTATAGATATCGATCCCACAGGGAGCCCAAAGGTAAGTGTTTATGAGTGAAGTCTCTATCACACTCGAAGTTGTCACATGTCTTTGAGTGAATTGACTGCAAATGTTGAAATAAGAATGGGATTTTGATTAAATGAGATGTATTTAAATAGAACTAAAATGTAAACTTCAGAACTATAAATCATAAAAGTAAAGAATGACTTGGTTGTTTGTTGTTTCCTGCAGATGGCAAAATAAGCAGGGAGATTCAGTTCATGGTGATAGTGACTGTGCCAGGTGGACGAATGATAAATGTAACAATTATAATCTTATAAGTATATGTGTAGGCGAGCAACCCATAATAAGCCGGAACTCCTCTTGATAGATTTCATCCCAACTTCAATAATCCTACTAGTCTGTTACCAAAACCATGGTCAGACACTAGACGATTAAGACCATTCAGGTCGCTTAGCGATTAAGATCCTTGGATCAAACTAATGCAATAAGCATAGTGGTTCCTCATTATCCTCGAGCCTACTAGTTTCCATTGATATCCCTGTGTCACTCGGGGGGTCGTCGGTCTGCTAGCGAGATCCTATCTACGTACAACAAAGCATCATGTTATCTGAGCCCTTAATTGGACAAGAAGTATTAGGCATCCCATAGATAGTCAAGCACACATAATATAGTAATTAGAATCAATCACAAACTAATGGAAAATATATGAAGGCACATCACATCTCACCAATCCTCTACATCTCCCACGCCCAAGGAACTTACTCACACATGAGACAAGAACGGATCATCAATATAATTAAATAAAGGGAAATCTTCTTGATATTACCATGGAGATCCACAATAAGAATAGAAAAATATCCAACACAATTCAAGATGGGAAGAAACAATCTCAAACCCTAGTCTTACAAGGTGAAGATCCCTCTCTCTCTCAAGTACAAGTAGTGGCTATGGGGGTATATTGGCAAGGAGGTCGAAGATCGTGGAGCGAGTTGAAGAACATCTTCCCCTTCTTCTCTGGATCTCCTCTTTTTCCCTTCTAGATGGTATGGCGGCTGCTGTGTTGTGCTTTCGCGTCTGGTCTCTTCACAGAAGTTGTCCCTTTTGACAAGACAGAGGCGGCGGCAGCTATACGGCGAGAACTATATGGCCGGAAAAATATTCCCGCCGTATAGTTGCTTGATGGCTCTGTGTATGGCGCCCAGAAAAGTGTTGGTGCGATGATGATGTAGAGCTCGTTGGGAACCCCAAGAGGAAGGTATGATGAGCACAACAGCAAGTTTCCCTTCGTTATGAAACCAAGGTTTAATCGAACCAGTAGGAGCAAGGAAACACCCCAAAGGTGTTACTAGCTGAGCTTTGGCAGGGCGCACTACCGGTGCTAGTAGCAACGTGGAGACCTGCACAACACAACCACAGAACTTTGTCCCCAACTTGCGATGAAGTTGTCAATCTCACCGTGTTTTGCGGAAAACAAAGGATTAAACATATCGAATGGAAAGAAGTAAAATTTTGCAGAAAGTAAACACAAAGAATTAAAAGATTGTAGATTGTATGTAAAGAAAAGGACCGGGATCCATAGTTCACTAGAGGTGGCTCTCCTTAGATAGATAACATGCTGGGTGAACAAATTACAGCGGGGCAATTGACAAACACCGAGAAAGCAATACATGCATATACTAATCATCTTGACTCCTTTGAGACTTGATTGGGCATTACAACATAATACATAGACCGCCATCCAACTGCATCTATGACTAATAATCCACCTTCAGGTTATCATCCGAACCCCCTCCAGTATTAAGTTGCAAGCAACAGATACTACATGTAAAGTAAACAATACGATTGTTCTATGAACAAAGGATTGTTGTTTTCTCCCTAGTAGCAACAGCACATCTAGTACCTTAGAGATTTCTGTCACTTCCCTAGATTACCAGAGGCATGAACCCACTATCGAGCATAAATACTAACTCTTGGAGTTGCTAGCATCTACTCGGCCAAGATAGCTACTAACAATGGAAAGCATGCAAGATCACAAATAACAAATACATGATAGAATAAATAATCAATCTGAAATAGCATCTCAATATCCATCGGATCCCCGCAAACACAACATGCAGAATTACAAATAGATGATCTTGATCATGAACAGAGCTCACAAGATCTAGACATGAAAGCACAAAGGAGGAGAACCAGCCATCTAGCTACTACATGGATCCGTAGTCCAAGGATGAACTACTCACGCATCACACCGGAGGCTTGCATGGTGATGAAGAAGGCCTCGGTGAATTCCCTCTCCGTGGTCTTGGAAGAGCCAGATCCCTCCCGATCTAGGGATGGAGATGACGGCTATATACTCTTTCGTGGATTTTGATCGGGTACTTAGGGTTTTCGTCCGAGGGCAATATATAGGTGAAGGAGAGGCCGAGGGGTGCGGGGCGCCACACAACCCTGGCCTTGCCAGGCCTGGCCGTCTTGTGGTGTGTATTCGGCACTTGATGACATCTGGAAAAATAGGCACTTTGGCTTTTGTCGTCAAATTCGAGAATATTCATTTTCGACTTTCCGGAACCAAAAACAGCAGAAAACAGGCATTGCACTGGCTCTTGTTAATAGGTTAGTCCGAGAAATCATATGAAAAGTACTCCAAAGTTGGAACAAAACACAAGAAAGTGGATAAAACCAAGCATGGAACATCAAAAATTATAGATACATTTGCAATGTATCAACATCCCCAAGCTTAACTCCTGCTCGTCCTCGAGTAGGTAAGTGATAAAAAGAAACAATAATTTTTGAGGTGACATGCACCATCAAAGACTTGATCAAAGTATTTGTAAAACATTCAAATCTGGGATCATAGTACTTCAATCATAACATGAAAGACAAAGTTCTAGCAATAAGCAAAGAAACTATGATGCAACATGAAAAGGCACAAACAAAAGATTCATGAATAACAATGCTTTGCAAGACGTTTGTTTGTTTCACATAAAGAAAACATAGCATAATAGTATTCAGCTTGTCCCTCATAGAGTAGCAAATATAAATGCATAGGACACCTTCAAAGTTCATAAAAGTGACTAGATACAATAGTTTAAAACAAGCAATAACAAGTTATGCATCAATCAACTAGTCTTGGGACAATGCACATAGAACTAAGAATGGCCACTATGCTCTCAAAGTAGGTGCATAAAGGTAGAAGATGGAGACTCAAATATAATGATGGAAGAAAGGCCTTTATAAAAGGAAGTAGGGATTCAAGTCTCATAAAGAGCTTCCAAAAATTATGGTACTTATAGCTTTCAGCTCTCATTGACCCTATCATAAGCATATTTAAGGTGATTAAGGTTAAAGTGACACAACTAAGAGGATATGCTTGACAAGTTATAAACCGAAATCTCATGCCCCTTACTTACAAAGACCGATCCTCATGCTACTCAACTTCAGTCACGAGTAATCTCTTGTCATTGTAAGTATATGTGTATCATTAAGAACCGCCAACGGGGTACCCCTTGCACATGATACGGGAGCTTTCCCATAATCAAAATGACAAGTCAAGCAGACAATGAGCATCTCAGCGATCTTTTTATTTGCTATTTGCATAGGTTTTTATTGAGGATGCTTCATAGAGTGCTCATTATGGTGATGCTGCAAGTTTCCACCATGATTAGGCATGGCTTAGGCTAGCGGCCCAGGCATTTCTCTAACACACATACAAACTCCATGATCTTACAAGTTCCACTTTTATTTCACACCGCCGGGATCCGTAAGCAAAACAACATGATATCAACGGGGTACAAAGTACAAGTGCAATGTTGAAAGCGTTCCCCATAAACATGGTTCTGCTAATTTCAACTTATAAAGCGCAATCATATACGCAACAAAGAAGGACCCAATGATTCAAGTTTATTAGATGCAAAAATTAAAGTGTGCCATCAAGTTCGTGAGAGCTTTAATCACTAGTTTTCTCATAACAAGTTTAATTTAGAAGGTAAACAAAAGCATGAATATACTTGGAATAGCATAAGCTAGTAGGTAGGTATGGTGGACTCTTTGGAATAACTTGGTTTAGGGAGTTGGATGCATGAGTGGAACTCATACTTTGTTGTGGAGGCTAGCAAAAGACTGGGAGCGACAAACTAAGAGAGCAATAATGGCCATAATCATGCAGAGCGACAAAACATCATTGATCAAAGCACAAAGTGATACTACGAGTTGAAAACTAAAGGATCATAAAGGCTATGGTGACTTGAGATAGTCATAACATGGTGTGAGCATGCGCCAAGTCAACCCAAATAAAGCATCAAAGGAGAATACCACTATACTATGCTTTAATATGCTAAAACAACGCATGATTTATCCAAGGCACATTAAGCAATCTCAATTGTTTATAACAAGTCATGATACAGCAAAGAATACTAAGCATAAAGCCAAAATAATATCAAGCATGGCATGACAAAGCATAGGCCACAGTAAAAAACGAGCTCTTTTTACCACATAAGCATGAACTTTCCTACTCTTTTCCAAACCAAACCAAACTATTTGCAAACCAATGTATGAAAGAGGGGGTCCAACCAATTTATTCAAAAAACTAAGCAAACAAAAGCAAACGAAAAACCAAAACGAAAACGAAAAATAAGACGCTCCAAGAACAACACAACTGTGCATGAAACAATAAAAAATGAAGCGTTTGGAAGAAACCTGGAATTTTATTGATGAAGAAGGGGATGCCTTGGGCATCCCCAAGCTTTGACGCTTGTACTTCTTGGATATTTCTTGGGTAACACGCGTGTCATCACCAAGCTTGAGCTTGAGTCCATTCTTCATCTCATTACTCATTTCTTCCATACACCTGAAATTTTTCCTTCATACAAAACTTCACACAATCTTTATTAGCAACATTAGTGCACTCAAGATAAATAAGTCTTCAGGTTTAGTTCTAACACCAAATAAGCTTTCATTAAAACACTAGCTACTGTAGCACTTCCCTAAAAAGCCTCATTCCCCAAAAGAACTCAAAAAGGAACCAACAAGAAGCAAATGCAGAAAATGGCAGAAATCTGTCAAAACAGACCAGCAGGTAAAGACGCATTTTTTCGAAGCCCTTATGTTGCTCAAATCAAAAAGTGTTGAACTAACGAAAGTTATATAACAACCTGGGGCATAATCCCAAAAAATTACAGCTCAATACTACATACATATCTCTCTCACGAACTTTTACGGCGAAGCACAAAAATCTGTTTTGGGACAACAACTTTCCCAATTATTACTTCTCTCTCATTAGAGGTTACTCTTGGCACAAAAAGCAAATAAAAAGGATAAGGAGAGGTTATTACAGAGGTAATAACTTCCAAGACTCATCTAAAACTTTTGGGTTATCTCCCAATAAGTTCTTTTCTTTAACGCCTTTAAGTTAGACATAAGAAGCAAAGAAAGAATCAAGTGTTCTCAAATGAAGAAGCATTAAGACCAAATTTCTTGCCCTTACCTCTCTTACTTTTATTATTAACTTTGAGGAAAATATGATTGTTTGGTGGATAAGAAAGGTACATGGTCCCCTTTCCCACATATATTATTGCTCTAAGGAGTTCTAATAGGGACCTTCCAAGTGTAATTTGTCCTTTTCATGCACATTCAATAACCAGATAATCAATAGAAATCGTTTTCCCAAGGATCTTTGTAGACACTCCTTCAGCTATTCTAAGAGGTAATATGGTAGTTATTATTAGCAAGAGATATTTCTTTTCCTCCTTCAGTGAGCCCCCAAGGATTCAGAGATTTATAAATATCTTTGGGCATAAGACAAAATTCAGACATGATATCACAGCGAGCTTGAAAAGTTTCGGTGTTCATCTCAATCTTTACTGTAGGGAACCACTTTGATGGTTCAGAGTTTATTGGAACATAATTGTGATGCTCCCTAAGCGTGTTATAGCAATTTTCTAAGCTAGTAGTGCTAGCCTCAAGAGTGTTCAACCTAGCAAATATTTTTGCGAAAGAAATATCAGTTTGGCTAGGCATGCTGTAAGTGAGGATCAATTTCTTTATAGCATTAATAGCATCATCTTCATTACATTGGAGGAAATCTCCTCCCACAACAGCATCTAAAGCATATCTATAGCAAAGAGCAATCCCAAGGTAAAAACTGCTAAGGAACAAGCTTTGAGTCATTTTAGGCTCAGTTTTTTCATGTAGATCGGAGATTCTAGACCAAGCTTCTTTAAAACTTTCCTCAATTCCTTGTTTAAAAGTGAAAATCATTTCCTCGGGTGACATAGTAATTGGAGCAAGGCTAGACATAGTGGCAACTCAAGATAGGAACTAATTTTTTGTGTATTTGAAATAAGAAAGCAAACTAGTAAAACTAATTTTTGTGTGTTTTTTATAACAAAACACGCAAACAAAGCAAAAAGAAACTAAGCAAAACAAAAACAACAAAGTAAAGAGATTGGTTATGAGGGACTCCCCTTGTGAAGATGTCCTTGACTCCCCGGCAACGGCACCAGAAAAATGCTTGATGGCTCTGTGTATGGCGCCCAGAAAAGTGCTGGTGCGATGATGATGTAGAGCTTGTTGGGAACCCCAAGAGGAAGGTATGATGAGCACAGCAACAAGTTATCCTCAGTTATGAAACCAAGATTTAATCGAACCAGTAGGAGTAAGGAAACACCCCAAAGGTGTTACTAGCTGAGCTTTGGCAGGGCGCACTACCGGTGCTAGTAGCAACGTGGAGACCTGCACAACACAACCACAGAACTTTGTCCCCAACTTGTGATGAGGTTGTCAATCTCACCGTGTTTTGCGGAAAACAAAGGATTAAACGTATCGAATGGAAAGAAGTAAAAGTTTGCAGAAAGTAAACACAAAAAATTAAAAGATTGTAGATTGTATGTAAAGAAAAGGACCGGGATCCATAGTTCACTAGAGGTGGCTCTCCTTAGATAGATAACATGCTGGGTGAACAAATTACAGCGAGGCAATTGACAAACACCGAGAAAGCAATACATGCATATACTAATCATCTTGACTCCTTTGAGACTTGATTGGGCATTACAACATAATACATAGACCGCCATCCAACTGCATCTATGACTAATAATCCACCTTCAGGTTATCATCCGAACCCCCTCCAGTATTAAGTTGCAAGCAACAGATTATTGCTTTACGAACTACGTATAAAGTAAACAATACGATTGTTCTATGAATAAAGGATTGTTGTTTTCTTCCTAGTAGCAACAACACATCTAGTACCTTAGAGATTTCTGTCACTTCCCCAGATTACCAGAGGCATGAACCCACTATCGAGCATAAATACTAACTCTTGGAGTTGCTAGCATCTACTCGGCCAAGATAGCTACTAACAACGGAAAGCATGCAAGATCACAAATAACAAAGACATGATAGAATCAATAATCAATCTGAAATAGCATCTCAATATCCATCGGATCCCCGCAAACACAACATGCAGAATTACAAATAGATGATCTTAATCATGAACGGAGCTCACAAGATCTAGACAGGAAAGCACAAAGGAGGAGAACCAGCCATCTAGCTACTACATGGATCCGTAGTCCAAGGATGAACTACTCACGCATCACACCGGAGGCTTGCATGGTGATGAAGAAGGCCTCCAGGGTGAATTCCTCTCTCCGACGGTGGGAAGAGCTTGGATCCCTCCGATCTAGGGATGGAGATGACGCGCTCTGAACTCTTTCGTGGATTTTTGATCGGGTACTTAGGGTTTTCATCCCGAGGGCAATATATAGGCGAAAGGAGAGGCCGAGGGGGTGCCGGGAGCGGCTACACCACCCCCTGGCGAGGGCCAGGCCTGGCCGCGCGGCCAGCTGGTGTGGTGCCCCCCTGGCCCCTCTCTGTCTCGTATTCTAGCACTTGATGACATCCAGAAAAATAGGCACTTTGGCTTTTGTCCCGTCCAATTCCGAGAATATTCATTTTCTAACTTTCCTGGAACCAAAAATAGCAGAAAACAGGCAGCTGGCACTGTGGCTCTTGTTAATAGGTTAGTCCAAGAAATCATATGAAAAGTACTCCGAAGTTGGAATAAAACACAAGAAAGTGGATAAAACCAAGCATGGAACATCAAAAATTATAGATACATTTGCAATGTATTATTGCTCGTTAAAGCTTCTGCACGCTTCCCCCGATTGCTTCCAAAGTGAGACTTGCTTGTTTTCGTCTGAATATTGTGTTTATCTAGTTAAAACCCTCTATTGACATTCAGAACCTAAAACACACATTAAAAACCAAGTTTACTTCGCTACCGAAGTATTGGCGTTAGGTAAAGCTAGAAAACGATCAAATCCAGAGGAAAACCATCAATAAAAACCATAAAAATGTATCGAATCTCACAGCTATCAACTCCCCCAAGCTTAGATGTTGCTCGCCCTCAAGTGACAAGGAAATAAGGAAGAATAGCGGAGATTCGAGACTAAAAATAAAAGAACTTACAAGCTCGAATTGGTGTCAAATTCTTTTCTTCACAATCCCTGCAATCTTAAACATGATCATACAAGTATTCACAAGATTGCACTGAGTCCACTTCTTAACCACATATGATTCACATATGTTATGATTCACAAGATTGCACCATCATAAACTTGATCAAAGTATTTGTAAAACATTCAAAGCTGCGATCATAGTACTTCAATCATAACATGAAAGACAAAGTTCTAGCAATAAGACAAAGAAACTATGATGCAACATGAAAAGGCACAAACAAAAGATTCATGAATAACAATGCTTTGCAAGATGTTTGTTTGTTTCACATAAAGAAAACATAGCATAATAGCATTCAACTTGTCCCTCAATAGAGTAGCAAATATAAATGCATAGGACACCTTCAAAGTTCATAAGAGTGACTAGATACAAATAGTTTAAAACAAGCAATATCAAGTTATGCATCAATCAACTAGTCTTGGGACAATGCACATAGAACTAAGAATGGCCACTATGCTCTCAAAGTAAGTGCATAAAGATAGAAGGTGGAGACTCAATATAATGGTGGAAGAAAAGCCTTCATAGAAGGAAGTAGGGATTCAAGTCTCATAAAGAGCTTCCAAAAATTATGGTACTTATAGCTTTTAGCTCTCATTGCCCCTATCATAAGCATCTTGAAGGGATTAAGGTTAAAGTGAACAAACTATGGTATACATGCTTGACGAAGTATAAGTCAGAAATCTCATGTCCCTTGTATACGAGGGACACTCCTCATGGTACTCAAGTTTAGTCACTGGTAAGTTCTTGTCATCGTAAGTACATGTGTATCATAGAGAACCGCCAATGGGGTACCCCTTGCTCGATGATATGGAAGAATCCCCATATCAAAATGACAAGGCAAGCAGACAACGAGCATCTCAGCAATCTTCTTATTTACCATGGGAATATGGTGCTTTTTTCTCTCTTTCCTCTTTTCATAATCTCTTTTTTTATTTTTCTCTTTTTTTATCAATATAGGGCTCTTTTTTTTATAAGAAGAATGCTTCATAGACAGCTCATTATGGTTACGCTGCAGGTTTCCACCATGTCAGCATGGATTAGACCAGCGGCCCAGGCGTTTCTCTAACACATATACATAACTCCATGGACTTACAAGCTCCTCTTTCATTTCACACCGACGACATCCATATACAAAAGAGCATGATATCAACTAGGTACAAGTACCAAGTGCAATGTTGAAAGCGTTCCCCATGAAAGCATGGTTCTGCTAATTCCCAAAAAATAAGTGCAAGCATATACAACATAGACGACACAATGGTTCAAGTTTATTAAGGGCAAGAAAATTAAAGTGTCCCATCAAGTTCATGAGAGCTTTAATCACTAGTTTTCTCATAACAAGTTTAATTTGGAAGGTAAACAAAAGCATGAATATACTTGGAATAGCATATGCTAATAGGTAGGTATGGTGGACTCTTTGGAATAACTTGGTTTAGGGAGTTGGATGCATGAGTGGAACTCATACTTGGTTGTGGAGGCTAGCAAAAGACTGGGAGCGACAAACTAGGAGAGCAATAATGGTTCATCCAAGGCACATTAAGCATCAAAGGAGAATACCACTATACTATGCTTCAATATGCTAAAACAACGCATGATTCATCCAAGGCACATTAAGCAATCTCAATTGTTTATAACAAGTCATGCTACAGCAAAGAATACTAACCATAAACCCAAAACAATATCGATCATGGCACGACAAAGCATAGACCACAGTCAAAAACAACCTCTCTTTAACACTTAAGCATGAACTTTTCCTACTCTTTCCCAAACCAAACCAAACTATTTGAAACCAATGTATGAAAGAGGGGGTCCAAGCAATTTATTCAGCAAACTAAGCAAACAAAAGCAAACTAAAAACTAAAACAAAAAACAAAAAAGAAGACGCTCCAAGAACAACACAAATGTGCATGAAACAATAAAAATGAAGCGTTTGGAAGGAACCTGGGATTTTTATTGATGAAGAAGGGGATGCCTTGGGCATCCCCAAGCTTTGACGCTTGTACTTCTTGGATATTTCTTGGGGTGACACGCGTGGCATCCCCATGCTTGAGGTTTAGTCCATCCTTCATCTCATTACTCATTCCTTCCATACACCTAAAATTTTTCATTCATACAAAACTTCACACAATCTTTATTAGCAACATTAGTGCACTCAAGATAATAAGTCTTAAGGTTCAGTTCTAACACCAATAAACTTCCATTAGAACACTAGCTACTGAAGCATTTCCCTCAAAAATCTCAATTCCCCAAAAGAACTCAAAAAGGAACCAACAAGAAGCAAATGCAGAAAATGGCAGAAATCTGTCAAAACAGACCAGCAGGTAAAGACGAATTGTTTCGAAGACCTTCTGTTGCTCAAATCAAAAAGTGTTGAACTAACAAAAGTTAGATAACAACCTGGGGCAGAAGCACAAAAATTCACGCCTCAAAAGGACATACAGAGATTTTACACGAATATTTACGGTGAAGCACAGAAATCTGTTTCGGGACAGCAACTTTCCCAATCATTACTTCTCTCTCATTAGAGGTTACTCTTGGCACAAAAAGAAAATAAAAAGGATAAGGAGCGGTTATTACTGAAGTAATAACTTCCAAGACTCATCTAAAACTTTTGGGTTATCTCCCAATAAGTACTTTTCTTTAACGCCTTTAAGTTAGGCATAAAAATAAAAGTAAACAAAGATAATCATGGTGAAAACATTGTTCTGTTCATTGAAATCCTTTTGTTAACAAGGTTGATCAGGTCTTGTTACCAAAACAATTTCATATGAGACAAAACTTTGTATTCCACTAATGATTATGTTACTTCAACTTTGATAGCAATGGTCCCAATCATAATAGTTTCAAATTTTTCTCTTGGTATGGGACAATATATTTCTCCAACTTGAATGCCCTCAACATGTTCAATTGAATTCGAACCATAAGTCCTTTAGATCTTCTTGGGGAAATAGACAGTGTGTTCCTTGTCATTAACATTGAAAGTCACCTTTCCTTGATTACAATTGATAACAGCTCCTGCAGTATTAAGAAAAGGTCTCCCAAGAATAATAGACATATTATCATCTTCAGGCATTTCAAGCACAACAAAATCAGTTAATATCAAGCAATTATGAGCCACTTGAACAGGTACATCCTCACATATACCAACAGGAATAGTGGTAGATTTATCAGCCATTTGCAAAGATATATCAGTTGGTATTAATTTTTCTAGTTGATGCCTCTTATAGAGAGAGAAAGGCATAACACTAACTCCAGCTCCCAAATCAAACAAAGCAGTTCTAACATAACTGTTCTTAATAGAGCAAGGGATAGTTGGAATGCCTGGGTCTCCAAGTTTCTTAGGAACCTTACCATTGAAGGAATAATTAGCAAGCAAAGTGGAAATTTCTTCATTAGGGATCTTCCTTTTATTCGAGACAATGTCCTTCATATACTTTGAGTAAGAAGGCAATTTAATAGCATCAGTCAAAGGAATTTGCAAGAATAAGGGTTTCATCCACTCACAAAACTTATTATAGTGTTCATGCTCCTTTGACTTGTGTTTCTTATTAGGGAAAGGCATAGGTTTTTGGATCCAAGGTTCTCTTTCACTACCATGTTTCTTAGCAATATAATCTTCTTTGGTGTATTTAGTATTCTTTTCAGGTTCTTCTTCAACTTTTTCTTCATTACGAGCTTCATGTTCTTCATTACCAATTTTAGTTTCAGCATCAGAGATAGATATACTATTAGGATCTATAGCAGGTTCAGAGGGTTCTACAATAGTTTTATGTTTCTTTTTTCCTTTTCTTACGAGTAGAACCACTATTTTCAGCTTGTTGAGAATCCTGCTCAATTCTTTTGGGATGCCCCTCAGGATATAGAGGATCCTGGGTAGCAGTACCACTTTTAGTTCTAATTTCATAAGCATGTTTTTCTTTAGCAGCATTAACTAGCAAGTCGTTTTGCACTTTAATGAGTAGATCTATTTGAGTTTGAACCATTTGAAAGTGTTTAATAATCATTTTAACATCATTAGAGGTTCTTTCCACAATATCTTTCAACTCAACAATAGCTCTAGTGTTTTCCATTAGATGATTTTGCACCCTTTTATTAAATTTATCTTACTTAACAATAAAGATATCGAATTCTTCTAAGCATTGATCAGGAGGTTTTGAGTAAGGGATATCACCTTCATCAAAGTGTTGGAGATAGTGTACCTCAATAGTGGCTGAGTAGGGAATAGGCTTACATAATTCTTCTATAGGAGGTAAATTCTTGACATCTACAGCTTTAATTCCCTTCTCCTTAAGACATTTCTTAGCTTCCTTCATCACTTCATCATTTAATTCAATAACTTCCCTGTTCTTTGATGTTGGAATAGGCACCGGAATAGATGGTTCATGTACAATTACTTCAGGTATAGCTTATTCAGGAGGAGTCCAATCTTCATAATTCTTGCTTATTTTAGCCATTAATTCCTCAGCTTCCTTAGGAGTCCTATTCCTGAAAACACAATCAGCACAACTATCTAGGTATGTCCTAGATTCTTCGGTTAGTCCATTATACAAATATATCAAGAAGCTCATTCTTGGGTAATGGACTTCCAGCCTGTGCATGAATCAAAGCACAAAACCTTGCCCAAGATTCGGGCAATACCTCCTTTTCTCCCTGTTTAAAATCAAAAAGTTCCTGCAAAATAGCATGTCTAGCACTAGGAGGAAAATATTTCTGCAGGAAAGTACTAATCAAGCACTTAGGGCTATCAATAGATCCAGGAGGCAATTTACAAAACCAAGTTTTAGCTTCTCCTTTCAGTGAAAAGGGGAAATCTTAGCAACAAAGTATGTACGCATCTTAATATCATCAGAAAACAAGCCACTCATGGTAGAAAGTTCATTCATATGTGCTATCGCACTTTCATTCTTAGTCCCACAAAAAGGTTCTTTTCTCGACAATAGCTATGTAAGATAGATCGAGAGAGAAATCATAATCTTAATCTGTAATGTTTATGGGAGAAGCAGCAAACTTAGCAATCGGAGACAATTTGGGTCTAATAGTATGCCTCTCAAGGAGACTCTTAGCAGCGCTCCTATCATGGGTGTTTTTACATTCTTTAATAAATTCATCGGTCATCTCAACATAACCATCTTCAATATCATAACTCTCACTAGACTAAGGTGAACTAACAGGTGTGGTAGTGTCTTCATTAGGAGTTTCGGTATTTCCAGCTATAGTTCTA
Organism: Avena insularis; assembly: GCA_023614405.1. Taxonomy (NCBI): domain Eukaryota; kingdom Viridiplantae; phylum Streptophyta; class Magnoliopsida; order Poales; family Poaceae; genus Avena; species Avena insularis. The sequence goes on from CM042692.1 coordinate 23,860,893, forward strand.
GCAATCGTAGCATCTAGGAAAGGACCTAATGAACCACTCTTATCAAGCACAGTAGAAGCAGCATCATAAGCATTAAAAGTTTCAGATTCAGCAGTAGTAGTAGTGTGTGTAGCATGTGTATGTGGTGGTGTAACGAGCTTACTTATAACAGATGGTGAATCAAGAGCAGCAGAGGTGTTCAGAACCGTACCTCTTCTTGTAGTGGATGGTAAAATAGGAAACTTGCCATCACGAGACTTACCCATGATGGATGGATATCAGCGAACAATAGAGAATCCAAGTGAACTTGATAAATAAAGCTATGCTCCCTGGCAACAGCGCCAGAAAATAGTCTTGATGACCCACAAGTATAGGGGGTGTATCGCAGTATTTTTGAGGGAAGTGAAACCTAATTTATTGATTCGACATAAGGGGAGCCAAAGAATATTTATAAGCCTTAACAACTGAGTTGTCAATTCAGCTGCACCCGGAAACAATCTTGCTCACGGTAGTTTATCAGTAGCAACAGTTTTGTAGTAGGAACAACAAAGTAGCAGCAGTAGTAAAGTAAAGACAGCAGTAACAATAGCAGTAAACAGTAGGATTCGAGTGCGGTAGGCATAGGGATGGATGGACGGGCGTTGCATGGACAAGACAATTCACATAGCAATCAGAACATAGGGCAACTGCAGATAAATAAGATAAAGCATCCAGGTACTAGATAATCCTAGGCATGTGTTCCATATATAGTCATACGTGCTCGCAATGAGAACTTGCACAACATCTTTTGTCCTGCCAGCCCGTTTGCAGCGGGGCCTCAAGGGAAATACTGGCAATTAAGGTGCTCCTTTTAATAGAGCACCGGAGCAAAGCATTAACACTTCATGAACACATGTGATCCTCACATCAAAGCCATTCCCTCCGGTTATCCCGATTTCTATAACTTCGGGGCCATTGGTTCCGGACAACAACGTGTGTATACAACTTGTAGATAAGACCATAAACAATACTATCATAATGAATCAATAACATGTTCAGATCTGAAATCATGGCACTCGGGCCCTAGTGATAAGCATTAAGCATAACAAGTCACAACAAAGTCATAAAGCACTAATAGAAGATACTAGGCACCATGCCCTAACAATCTGATGCCATTACATGAACGATCTCATCCAATCCCTACCATCCCCATAGCCTACAACGGGGGATTACTCACTCATAGATGGGGGAAACATGGATGGTCGATGGAGAAGCGATGGTGATGATGATGGCGATGATCTCCTCCAATTCCCCATCCCGGCAGGGTGCCAGAACGGAGTTTCTGGTGCTGTTTCGTGGAACCTGGTGGTGGCGGCGAGCGGAACTCCTTCTGGAAAAACGTCGAACCCCCCGGAGTTTTTAGGTCAGAAGGCTTCTTATAGGCGAAGAGGGAGACCGACGGGGTACCTGGGGGGCCCACACCATGCCCTGGCACGGCCAGGCCTAGCCCGCGCCTGGGAGGGTGTGGCCAGCCGCTAGCCCTCCTCCGTCTCGTATTCTGGCTCCGTGAGTCTTCCGGAAAAATAGGCACTTTGGCTTTTGTCCAGTCCAATTCGGAGAATATTCATTTTCTGACTTTCCTAGAACCAAAAACAACAAAAAACAGGTAGCTGGCACTGTGGCTCTTGTTAATAGGTTAGTCCAAAAAATCATATGAAAAGTACTCCAAAGTGTGGACAAAACACAAGAAAGTGGATAAAACCAAGCATGGAACATCAAAAATTATAGATACATTTGCAATATATCAGGAGTGACTCTAGTGCAAGCGAGTAAAAAATTGTAGGATCAATTTAAGGTTGCAGAAAGGGTGATGAAAGGAATGTGATACCTTCTCTTGCTTGCTTCGTTCTTGTATTTGAGTCGAACCCCCTCTATACTTCCATATTGCTAAGTCACCTGAAATTGAGCAATCTCTGAGAGAAACAAAGAAACGAACTTGCAAAATAAAGTTACAACTATTTTTTTTGTATTTTTGATTTAGGAATGCAAACTGAAAATAAACATGCAAATTTGAAGAAATAAATCAAAAGAAGAAATAAAAACATGAATGCAAAGTTTGGAGGTTTTCAAACCTCCCCCAAGCTTAGTCTATTGCCAGGCTCAGTTGTTGTCGTTATTCGGCGGCTGGTGCGGATACTGCTGGTAGTAGTCGTGGAAGTGGGTCATGAAGTGACTGAAGTTGTGAGTTTTAAAGCACTCACATCTTCATTCACTCCTTGAAGAGTGTAGTCGATCTTCCCAACGCGCTGGTTGAGCTGCTGGAACTCCTGATAGGGGACACAGCTGTACCCCTGCTATGGCTGGTTGGGCCACGGGTCCCAAGCTCCCCCTTGCTGCTGCTGCTACCCCTCCCAAGCAGGGTCGTGTCCCTTCTCATCCTCATGCTCCTGCTCATCCTCATCCTGCTGCTCTCCTTCTTCATCTTCCTCTTCATCAGGCTGAAGTTTGGCCATGATCTCCATCACTTGGCCCTTGGTGAGGATCCAAGTGTCCTTCTCCATAATCGAGAAGGCTTGGGGATAGGGCAATGGAACCTGCTCGCCCTGTGCATCACCAAGATAACTAAATTGATATGCTCAGAGCCTCTGGTTAGCATGGTAAACACCAAGGAAGCCACAAGCAGTCAAATACTTGACGTACATGAGTTTGGAGCCATCAACTGGTTGCATAACAGGTAATATAATATTTAATGCATGGGCAAGGTGGGTTACCAATCCACCAATGCGAATGTCACATTTTTTCTTGTTGCTTTGGTGGCGAAGATGCTGGATGAGTAGAGCTGCGGGATTGGGGCTTTGCGGTGCTGTGGAAAAGAGAGCCTTGGTGATCATTGACATGTCTGCATTGGCCATGGAACCGGTGTCACCTCTTCCCAGTAGGGTGTTGGCGAGGAAGCATAGTAGTGGATGGTTGGGTTCTGAATGGTGGACATCTTCTTCTAGTAAAATTCCCTGCCACCATTAACAGAAATAACCTCCCAAGTCTCTCCACTTGTGACGCTATAGAGGTTAGTAATAGTTGACTCCCCAACGTGAGGGAAGCCGAAAGCATCGCAAAATTGTTCAAAATTTATTTCATAGTGATGTTGGTTCATGGTGAAGCTTACCGTGCACATATTACCTTTCTCCCTGTGGTCATCGTAGAAGGAGGCAAGGAACTCATGGGTAAGCTTGGTGTAGGTGTCATAGCTCTAAAGCCAAGTACTGTCAACCTTGCCTCGTTACACATGAGGTCGAAGTCTACCTTCAACCCCGCCGCGGTGAGAAAGTTGTGGTCGGCCCAACGTATGGGCAGCACCCTCCTCGATGAAACCATGACCAACTTGGGGTTACGCTCGGCTCGGGACCCCAAGCCTGAGCCCTCACCATGTTTGCGCTTGCTCTTGCGAAAGATGTTACCGATTTTGTTCATCGTGATGCACTGAAAAATTTCACCATAAAACCTTAGGCATATAGTTTCTACATGATATATGAATGATCCTACGTGGAAAAATTCAATCCTAATGTGAGAAATCAATAGAAAAACAAAATAAGCTTGAGTTCATCCACTAGATCAATGTGAGAGTTTCAACCATGGAAATCTGAAAATAAAGCATGGATAGGGAGAGAAAGATACCGATCTGTTGATTCCCCCACTCAAACGAACGAAATCCGCGAAGAATCAAGAATTTTATGTGGATTTTGAGAGGTTTGAAGAGAGAATATGAGAGAAATAATGAGGAGGGGTGAGAGACCTAGCCGATCCGGTGCGATTTTATGGTCGCACCAAACTATACGGCTGGAACTATATGGACGGGTGATGTTGTTTCGCCCGTATAGTTGCGGCGGCGCGGCCAACTAGGGTTTCTTTACGTGGAAAACAGCTATACGGATGTAACTATACGGCCGGATCACAATGATCCTGCTGTATAGTTGGTCGTTAAACTGTCTGTACCCTCGAGATAAATTTCTAAAACAAGCATCGATATCTATACGACCGGAACTATACGGCCAGAATTTTTATTCCCGTCGTATAGTTGGTCGTTAAACTCTCAGTACCTTTGGGATAATTTTTTAAGGGAGGCATCGATATCTATACGACCGGAACTATACGGCTAGCATTTTTATTTCCGCTGTATAGTTGGTCGTTAAACTCTTAGTACTTTTCAAAAGATTTTGTATGAAAGCATCGATATCTATACGACCGGAGCTATATGGCCAGAATTTTTATTCCCGTCGTATAGTTGGTCGCTAAATTCTCTGTGTCTACGAGGAAAATTTGTTGATGGCAAAGATATCTATACGACCGGAACTATACATCCGGAATTTTTATTCATCTATAGTTGGTCATAATAAACGTTATCTTATTTCAATCTCATACTAGAGTTTCTCCATCTCCCAAGAACTAATGATCTACTCAGACATGGAGGCAATCAGCATCATGGTAATAACAATGGAATCTATCATAGATGAATAGTACTTGTATAAATCCACAACGAGTACGAAAATTACAACAAGATCTAGACAAGATGTAGATGGGATGAATGGAGATGGTAGTGATGCAGCGGTTGACGATGAAGATCGATGCCTTAGCCTCCCGGATCTACGCAGGGAGAAGATGGATCCCCGGTGGACGCGTTTCCCCTCCAGATGCCTTCCGGAGGTGAGGTTTCGGTAATTTCTGGTTGTTCTGTATATCGTCTCTTCGATCTAATTGCACGGGGTGAAATTATTTGAGGAGACGGTGGCGGCGCCAACTATACGTCGGGAACTATACGGCTAGAAAATTAATTCTCGCCATATAGTTGGTCGTTAAACCTTCTAGATGCCTCGATCGCTTCGGGTTTTCTTCTGGTGTTATTGATATTTTCCAAATAAGCGATTTACATTGTTTTTGACTCCTTTTCTTTCCAATACAACTGCTTCAAGAATTGTGTCCATTGTATCAATCATTTATCTTGATCCTGGTGAAAATAGACATAAAATATGCGTGTGAACGCCGTAAAATACCAAGATGCTGCAACTACAGTGCAAAATAATAATATAAAACATGATGTAATTATACACTCATCACACTACCATCTCGCCACCACCGCGTTGCGAGGGACTCTGCCCATGTCACAGAGCCGGGGATTGGGAGGGACGGCGTCTACTGCTCGCCGGCGGCTTGGGCTTGCCACTACCGCTCCCCTCGACATCAGTTCCCTTGTTCTTCTCGGCCGTCGGAGTCTTGGACATGGTTCTGGTACCACGTGTTGTTGCAATGGCTAACCTAGACGGTGAGATTCGGAGAATTCAGAGAACACTAGACACACGGTGATTTTGCGCAGTGTGAAACTGTACTACCTTTTCTATTTGTCTCTTATTTATCCTGATCTTTATCAGATCCGATTACAAAGGAAATCACACGAGAATTTAGCTAAGACCGAGCACTACCAAACATGTCATCCCACGTTCACTCGATCTCGCTAAGATGCGAGTGCATGAGCTGGTTTCGTGCCATCCCACGAAGCGCGTACAACGACCTAGTCTATCTAAACTCTGAACTAAATTTAAACAAGACACACGTGTTGTGTACAGACACACAGACACGGTCAGAATTATTCCCAAACTTAATTAACTGAAAAGGGAAAAAGCAGCTCATAGAGGGATTACTGCTAACATGGTGGACGTAAGCTTGTGCATTTTGTGGAGTTTCAGTTCAGCTCAGCATAGCACACTTTGAAAACTGATGTCACAAAATGTAACAATCACATATATGTGCACGATTATTCACATGTTTACATGTGTTCTTCAACATGTTCTATAATGGTAATTACTCTGAAATGGTAGAAGTAGATGTGAGCTTTAGGTCGAGCTAGGTCACCTGGCTCTATGCTTTGGTCCAGAAGATGACGAAATTGGCCCTCCATGCACAATAGTGTTAGGTTGACCTCTCCAGATCGATCCCAACGGGTCGATCGAGCCTCTTATCCGCGCCCTGATCGGGGGCGTCCAACCAAGAAATGGTTGGTGGGCCCCTGTGGCAGCGCTATATAAAGACGGTGGGGGCCGGGCACACGTTACGAGGTTCGTCGCGGCCGCCGCTCCGCCCGCCTACAATCCGTTCCGATCTAGGGCTTGCCGCTAGCTATGGGAAGCTCCACCACTGCCGCCACCGCATAGCCCACTCTCACCCGCTCTTGTCGTCGACCCCATGGACAACGGCTCGAGCTCTGGAGAAGGTACCAGTATCTCTCTTTCTCTCTCTCTTTCTCTAGATCAAACCCTATAGTATCTACCGATTAGATCTAGAGATAAACCGGGGCTATCAATGGTATCAGAGCTTGGAGCTCTGTAGATCTCTTCGGGTAGAAACTTGACAGAGAAAGCAAAAACAGAAAAGCAAGCCCTAACCCTAAACAGGGCACAGTGCGCCGCCCACCTGGCCACCCGTTCCTCTCAATCCCGACGCATCGGCAAGCCAAGGTCGGGAAGAAGAACACAACCCCATCTAGGGCAAAAAAAGAAAAAGGAACCACGAATCCCCAAATCCCCGAATCGAAAAAGCAAATTAAAAGAACATTGACCGTCGCCATACGTCGTCAAAGGGCGCCGCTGCTGAGCCACTTGACGGTGGTGTGCCCACCCTCGGGTGTATGCGCACACCGTCAAGGGGTCCAGGGCGGGCGCCGCCAGCATTCCACCGCTTCTTCCTCTCATTGCTGTTGCGTAGTGTGGGGTTACAGGAGAGGGTATGGGGGTGGAAAGAAGGAAGGGGAAAGGGGCACGTCGTGGCCATGGGCCGGGAGGTGCCACTCCTCGCCGACGCATGAGTGAACAACTAGCCTTAGTAGACCACGCTGCCGCAGCTGGGCGAGCGGGACAGAGCGAGCGGGGGGGTTTCTGATGGGGGCTAGGGTTAGGGTCAGGTCGCTGGCTGTTTTTGTGCGCGCGACGAGCACGGTCAGCCATCCGGTCGGATCGGATGGCCAGAAGAGCGCCAGCGCGCGGCTGGCTGGGGCGGTGACAGGTTAAGCGGGCTGCAGTTTGGGCCGAGCAGAAGGCACTAGACGCGGATAGCGGGCGGTGGGCCGTTATCTACTGCTCGACATCCAGTTTTTTCTGGTTTTAATTTTATAGAAGCTTTTTAAAGGTTTTTTGAATCAGTTTTGATGAATTTTGCATAGTTTTTTCTATTCAAACTAATCCAACGAATAGTTTGTCTTAGAAAATATAAAAGTAATAGTAAAGTTTCTGTAAAGTGTAAAGTTTAATGAATTCTAATTCTTTTCTTCCGCTGCAAATAGTTAAATGTGCTCTTTTAAATTTAATAAAGGTAAAAGAGATAATTAATTTTTTTTAGAGCATATTAAAGTTTTATTCTGGTTATGTTTATGTTATTTTTATAACCAACATTGTAAATAGCATGATCATGGTTAGTGTTTTCGATTAAAGTGGTTATATGTGCACTTACTTCTATTTTCTACCCAACGATGATATAGATTTAATTGCATAAAGAGTTGTGTGTCTTAATTTTGACCAACATTGGATTAATACAAACAATTGTTGTTGTTATCTCACTACTTTGTGGTTTTTAGGAGGGTTCTACTTGATGAGCTGCATCAAGGAGGTCCCGACACTTACAGGAGATAACTATTCCGAATGGAGAAAGAAAGTGGACCTCGCGTTTGTTTGTGCTAAGGTGGATTAGGCTATCGAAACCCCACAACCCACCAAGCCGACAGAGCCAATAAGAGATATCATTGATGATGATGCTGCATGGGAAAGAAAGAAAAGAGACTATGCTCCATTAGAGCTATCATATTCCATAGAGAGTAAGAAGTGGCAAAACGCCAATAAAAAGTGCATGGCATTTATAAAGAACATTATTGAGCATGCAATTGCTGGCTCAATTGCAGAGTGTGCTTCCGTAGGGGAGTACCTTGAAAAGATAAAGAGCCAGTTCACTGGCTCTTCAAAGACATATGCAACCCAGCTGCTAAAGCAGTTGGTGACAGAAAATTATACATAAGGTGGACATGGCATCAGGGAGCACATCCTCCGGATGAGCAACATGGCTACCAAATTGAAGGCCATGGAAGATGATCAAGAGCTAAAGCATGCACTCCTTGTCCACCTGGTCATGGCGTCATTGCCTCAATAGTTTGACAATTTTATTGTCAATTACAATATGGCCCCGAAAAAGTGGGACATAGAAAAGACCATTGCCATGTGTGCCCAAGAAGAGGAGAGGCTTAAAACCTCCAATAGTCCTTAAACTATGTCAAGGACAATAAGAAGAGGAACTACCATCAAAGTAACCAAGGTTCCTATTCTAAGCCACATGGAAAATCTCCCATGCATTACTAGCACCAATAGAGGCCTCTCCCAGTGGACAAAGATACATGTCTCCACTGCAAGAAGCCAGGGCATTTCAAGGAAGATTGCCCTGTTTGGCTAAAGGAACTAATGGCAAGGAAAGGTAAAAACATTGTTTCTTTTGTAAATAAATCCTTGTATACACAGTTTTCAAAATCTATTTGGTGTTCATGTTGCAAATTCTTTACACGGATTCCATTCGACGAGAACTACGAAAAGAAGCGAAAGTTCCATTGAAGTCGCAAATGGAGTCGAGGTGGATGTTGAGGCTGTTGGCGACATCTCCTTGGAGCTTGCTGATGGATCGACGACCCTGCTTACAGATGTCTTTTATGTTCCTTACTTACATATAAATTTAATAAGTGTATCATGTTTGGACAAAGTAAACTATGAGTGTCATTTTGGACATGGCCAGTGTGCCAATTGGTGGAATAAAGATTATGTGGGTGTTGTTTTCCTTCACAATGAGATTTATCGATTATCCACTCATGAAAAAGTATATTTTGTGTGTAATGTGAATGAGCATGTTTCCACGTCAGATAAAGATCAAAAGAAAAGAAAGAGAACTCGTGACTCGTCAAAATTATGGCACTGTCGTTTAGGCCTATTTCGAGGGGGAGAATATAAAGACTAGTTAAAAACAATATTCTTGAAGGAAATATGCCCTGAGAGGCAATAATAAAGTTGTTATTATGTATTCCTTGTATATGATAGATGTTTATTTTGCATGCTATAATTGTATTGATAGGAAACATCAATACATGTGTGTTTAATAAACAAAAAGGATGCCTCTCTTATAGACTAGCTTGTTGATTAACAAGATGATCAAAGTTTCCCGATCATGGACATTGGATGTTGTTAATAACAAGGTCACAACATCTGTGAAATGATGTGATGAACATTCATCCGAAGTATAGCATTACGATCAAGTCATTATGTTTATATTTCTATAACATCATACAAAGTAGTCTTAGTCCTTAGACCATGAGATCATGTTAATTGCTAACATCGGAAGAGTATCTTGATAATATCAAACATCACACCGTAATAGGGTGACCATAAAGGTGGGTTCGGTGCTATGAAGGTGTTATGTTGAGGCTCATGGATCAAGAGTGGAATTTGTCAATCCCGATGACGGATAGATATACTCTGGGCCCTCTCGGTGATATCACATTAAGATAGCTTGCAAGCAAGTGATGTGATCACTAGAATGTTATATCACGGGAATGAGAAAAGAGTGCATGTCGGTAACGAGATCAAACTAGGTATTTGGATACCGATGATCGAATCTCGGACATGTATTATATCATGAGACAAAGGGATTAAATTGCTAATGTTAAAGGTTCTCACGATCACAGAAGTCATCGTTGAATATGCAGGAGTCAGTATGGATCTCCAGGTCCCGGTTCTGATTATTGATCTGAGAGGAGTCTCAATCATGTCCGCATTATTCGCGAACCGTAGGGCGACACACTTAAGGGTTGCCGGACACCATTTAGGAGCACATATGTTCCAGACAAAAGGTTTGAAAAGCGTAGGAAATGTTTTGATAGAAACCGGAATTGTTTCGGGTGAAATTGCAGAAAGTGGTTCTGCATGTGATATTGAAATGTTGCAAGGGGTTTTATGTGAATGTTTGTTAATTAAAGTAATTAACAAAATTCTGAATAAAATAAATAAAAGAGTTTTATTAATTGAGAGTTGCATTTAATTTGGTGGAAATTAAATACATGTGAGTGGGATTTTGGGTGGAGGCCATGTTTATGTGAGTGGAGGTTCACCACATGAATGAAGGAGGGAGAGTCCCCCTCATGCGCCGCTATGGGAGGAGGGTCTCCCTCCCTCCTATATAAAGCCCCCCTCTCCCCTCTCACAAACTACACCTCCTCGTGAAGGATCTCTCTCCCCCTCTAGATATTTCCCCATGGTCTCGGATTAGCGAGATACATGTTCCCGGTGGCCTTAAATGCAGGAAGGAGTTGTTGCTTCGCTGATTCGCTGGAGCGAGGAGGTGGAGGTGGTCAGTGGCTTGAACGTGTGTGGACGGATGCGCTGCTGATTTGCGCCTCGGACTTCCACACGATCTTGAGATCGGCAAGCGTACGACTACATCAACCACGAGTTCCTACTCGTTAACAAAACTCGTTGTCTTCGAGGGTAAGTTCTCCATGGATGTATGTCCACCCGTTGCTCTGTACCTAGTAGATATATCTTGGCGTGTAGTTCACACCGTAGGAAATTTTTTGTTTTCTATGTTGCGGACCCAACAGTGGTATCAGAGCCTGATCTATGCGTAGGTGCTTTGCATGGGTAGTACACATATGTTTATATGTGGGCGATGATGATCATGTTATTGCATCTTCTATGTACTTTGGATATTGGTGGCATAGTGGGATGAAGTGGCCCGGACCAACCTTACATGTCATCGTACATGAGACCGGTTCCACGACTGACATGCAACTAGTTTTTCATAAGTGGCTAGCGGGTGTCTGTCTCTCCTACTATAGTCAATATCTGATTTACAAAGAGTTGCTAATAACTTGGTTATCCTCGTTGTGGTTCATGTTCGTAGGTAAGACCGGTTCTATCTCCGAAAACCCTAAGCCACGTAAAACTTGCAATTGATAAACTAGAGGCGTCTAGTTTAGATCGTTGTTGGGCTAGTGTCTTGATATGGTATTGTTATAAGTAGATGTATGATAGATACTCTTACAACTCACTTAACATGTAAGTTTCATAGACCTTGGCCTTACACACAAAGGAATGATAGAGATCATACCACGATGCAAATGATAGAGATCAAATGCATGGACCATATCACCTCACTTCACACATTAGATGTTAGCATCTTATATTGCTAGTTTGGCGCTTTTGGTAGCATTATAAGATGATCCCTCATTTAGATATCAAGATAAAATGTGTTCTTCCTTAAGTATGCACCATTTTGTGGATCGTGTTTTGAGGCATCACGTGATGATCGGGTATTCTCGACTCTACACTTTCATACAACGGGTGTAAGACTGTTTTACACACGCGAATACTGAGGTTCTTACTTGACGAGCCTAGCATGTACAGACATGGCCTCGGAACACGGACCAAAAGGTTAAGCATGAGTCATATAGTTGATATGATGCCCATATAGATGCTCGCCTTTGAAGCTACACCGACTCACGTGATGATCGGACTTGGTGTAGTGGATTTGGTTCATGTAATCACCAAAAGGACACGAGGGATGTCGTTTTTGAGTGGGAGTTCATTAGTAATTTGGATTAGTTGAAATCAATCTATCATAAACTTAGTCTAAATATATTTTACAAATTCAGTTGTAGATGGCACCACCTACTTTTAATTTCAATGTGTTCATGGAGAAAGAGAAGCTTGCTGCGAATGGTAGCAACTTCACCAACTGGGTTATGAATTTGAGGATTCTCCTCACTGCTGCAAAAAAGAAATATGTGCTAGAGGCGCCGCTAGGCCCCCCACCAGCTCCTGATGCCCCTGACAAGGAAAAGAACGTCTATATAACTCGTCAGGAGGACCACAACTTAGTTCATTGCGGCATACTGTATGGGCTAGAGCCAGAACTTCGAAAACGTTTCGAAAATGGCAATGCCTTTGATACCATGGGAGAATTGAAAATGATTTTCGATACCCATGCCGCCGTAGAGAGTTATGATGTTTCTGAAAAGTTCTTTAGCTGCATGATGGAAGAGAATAGCTCCATTAGTGAGCACGTACTCAAAATGTTTGGGTACGCCGATAAGCTTGTGTCCTTGGGAATAACGATTCCCATTGACTTAGGCATATGTCGTGTTCTCCAATCTCTGCCACCTAGCTACAAGAGCTTCGTGATGAACTATAATATGCAGGGCATGAAGAAGTCTCTTCCCGAGCTTCTGTCAATGCTTAAGACTGCAGAAGTGGAGATTAGGAAAGAACATCAAGTGTTGATGATCCATAAGACCACCGGTTTCAAGAAGGACAAGAAAGGCAAGTAGAAGGGAAAGAAGGGCAACAAATCTGTTGCTGCGCCTGAAAAGAAACCACGAGCTGGCCCTAAGTCTGACACCAAGTGCTACTATTGCAAGGGGACTAGCCATTGGAAGCGCAACTGCCCCAAGTATTTGGCAGACAAGAAGGTCGGCAAGGCAAACAAAGGTATATGTGATATACATGTTATTGATGTGTACTTGACTAGTACTCGTAGTAGCACCTGGGTATTTGATACGGGATCGGTTGCTAATATATGTAACTCGGTTCAGGGGCTGCGGAACAAGAGACAACTAGCAAGGGATGAGGTCACGATGAGGGTCGGCAATGGATCAAGAGTTGATGTGATCGCCGTCGGAACGCTGCCTCTCCATATGCCGTCGAGATTAGTTATAAACCTGAATAATTGTTATTTGGTGCCTGGACTGAGCATGAACATTGTATCCGGATCGTGTTTGATGCAAAGTGGTTATTTGTTTAAGTCTAAAAATAATGGTTGTTCGATTTATATGAATAATATCTTTTATGGTCATGCACCTATGATGAATGGTTTATTTCTGTTGGATCTCGATAGTAGTATTACGCATATTCATAATGTTGATGCTAAAAGGATTAAACTTGATAATGATATATCTGCATATATGTGGCACTGCCGTCTAGGTCATATTGGCGTTAAATGCATGAAGAAACTCCATTCTGATGGACTTTTGGAATCACTTGATTTTGAATCATTTGATACATGTGAGCCATGCCTTATGGGCAAGATGACTAGAATGCCGTTTTCCGGTTCAATGGAACGGGCGACAGATTTATTGGAAATCATACATACTGATATGTGTGGACCAATGTGTGTGTCAGCGCGAGGTGGATATCGTTATTTTGTTACTTTCACGGATGATTTGAGTAGATACGGGTATATCTATTTGATGAAACATAAGTCTGAAACCTTTGAAAAGTTCAAAGAATTTCAGAATGAAGTGGAAAATCATCATAACAGAAAGATCAAATTTCTGCGGTCCGACCGTGGAGGAGAGTATCTTAGTTACGAGTTTAGCACACATATGAAAGACTATGGAATAGTTTCACAACTCACGCCTGCCGGAACACCACAACGTAATGGTGTGTCGAACGTAATGTCGTACTTTATTGGATATGGTTCGATCTATGATGTCTCTGACTGACTTGCCATTGTCATTTTGGGGTTATGCACTGGAAACCGCTGCATTCACTTTAAATAGGGCACCATCTAAATTCGTTGAAAAGACACCGTATAAATTATGGTTTGGAAACAAACCTAAGCTGTCATTTCTTAAAGTTTGGGGATGCGATGTTTATGTAAAGAAACTTCAACCGGATAAACTCGAACCCAAAGCGGAAAAATGCGTCTTCATAGGATACCCTAAGGAAACGATTGGGTATACCTTTTATCACAGATCCAAGGGCAAGGTCTTTGTTTCCAAGAATGGATCCTTTCTTGAGAAGGAGTTTCTTGCGAAAGGTGTGAGTAGTCAGAAGGTAGAACTCGAAGAGGTTATTGAACATTCTCTTCATGAAATGGCGAGTAGCACAGCATCGGAAGTTGTTTCGGAGTTGACTTCACCTAATGAAGAGAGATCTAATGATATTGATCATGAAACTCCGAAAGAGGACACTACCGAACCTCGCAGGTCAAGCAGGACACGTGCAGCTCCTGAACTGTATGGCAATCCTATGATGAATTTCATGATTGATGAAATAGATGACCCTGCGACGTATGAAGAAGCGATGATGAGCCCTGATTCCAACAAATGGCTAGAAGCCATGAAATCCGAGATGGAATCCATGTATGAAAACCAGGTTTGGACCTTGGTGGACTTACCTCATGATCGAAAGGCCGTTGAGAATAAATGGATTTTCAAAAGAAAAACTGATGCTGATGGTAATGTAACCATCTATAAGGCTCGACTTGTCGCAAAGGGGTTTCGACAAATTCAAGGAGTTGACTACGATGAGACATTCTCTCCCGTAGCGATGCTTAAGTTGGTTAGGATTATGTTAGCAATTGCTGCATATTTCGATTATGAAATATGGCAGATGGATGTCAAAACTGTGTTCCTCAATGGTAATATTGAAGAAGAGTTGTATATGATACAACCTAAGGGTTTTGTTGATCCTAAGGATGCTGATAAGGTGTGCAAACTTCATCGATCCATCTATGGACTGAAGCAAGCATCCCGGAGTTGGAATCTCCGCTTTGATGAGGTGATCAAAGAGTTTGGATTTGTCCAAACTTATGGAGAGGCTTGTATTTACAAGAAAGTGAGTGGGAGCAATGTGGCATTTCTGATATTATATGTGGATGACATATTATTGATTGAAAATGATATAGATCTTTTAAACAGTGTTAAAAGTTATCTAAACAGCAAATTTTCGATGAAGGACCTTGGTGAAGCTTCATATATATTAGGCATTAAAATCTATAGAGATAGATCAAGATGCCTAATTGGGCTATCGCAGAGTACATACCTTGATAAGATATTAAGAAGTTTAATATGGACGGAAGTAAGAAGGGGTACTTACCTATGTTGCAAGGCAAGACATTGAGTAAGACTCAAAGTCTGGCTACGGCGGAAGAAAGAGAGATAATGGATAAGATCCCCTATGCCTCAGCCATAGGCTCTATAATGTATGCCATGCTATGTACAAGACCGGATGTGGCACATGCTATTAGTTTGACTAGTAGGTACCAATCTAATCCAGGTTTGGAACACTGGATAGCGGTCAAGAATATCCTTAAGTACTTGAGAAGAACTAAGGATATGTTTCTTGTATACGGAGGTGAAGAAGAGCTAGTCGCTAAGTGTTATGTCGATGCTAGCTTTGACACTGATCCAGATAACTCTAAGTCTCAATCCGGATACGTATTTCTCTTGAACGGAGCAGCAGTTAGTTGGAGGAGTTCCAAACAACCTGTGGTGGCTGGATCAACGACGGAGGCGGAATATGTTCTCGCTTGAAGCTGCAGGAAGCGGTTTGGATGAAGGAGTTCATAACGGAACTATGTGTGGCTCCTAGTGCGTTGGACCCAATGGTGATCTATTGTGACAATAATGGAGCCATAGCCAACGCCAAGGAACCAAGGTCTCACAAGAATTCCAAGCATATTAAGCGCCGGTTTCACTCCATCCGCGAGCATGTCAAGGATGGAGATATAAAGATTTAGAAGTGCACACGGACCTGAATGTAGCAGATCCGTTGACTAAAGTACTCCCTAGGGAAAAACATGATCAACACCAGAACTCCATGGGTGTTAGATTTATCACTATATAAACTAGATTATTGTCTCTAGTGCAAGTGGGAGACTGAAGGAAATATGCCCTGAGAGGCAATAATAAAGTTGTTATTATGTATTCCTTGTATATGATAGATGTTTATTTTGCATGCTATAATTGTATTGATAGGAAACATCAATACATGTGTGTTTAATAAACAAAAAGGGTTCCTAGTTATGCCTCTCTTATAGACTAGCTTGTTGATTAACAAGATGATCAAAGTTTCCCGATCATGGACATTGGATGTTGTTAATAACAAGGTCACAACATTTGTGAAATGATGTGATGAACATTCATCCGAAGTATAGCATTACGATCAGGTCATTATGTTTATATTGCTATAACATCATACAAATCAGAAGCGTTGGATAGATTTAAGATATTCAAAGCTGAAGTTGAGAATCAACATAGTAAAAAAATAAAGATAGTAAGGTCTGACCGTGGAGGGGAGTACTACGGTCGGCACACCCCATATGGCGAAGTCCCTAGACCTTTTGAAAGGTTCTTACAGGAGACTGGCATAGTGGCCCAATATTTGATATCGGGTGAGCCTCAGCAAAATGGAGTAGCTAAAAGGCTTAACCGTATCCTTATGGATATGGTGCACAACATGATGAGTTACTCCACCTTACCATTGTGTTTGTGGATGGAGGCGTTAAAAACCGCCATTCACATTCTCAATAGAGTACCAAGCAAGTCGGTGCCCAAAACACCGTATGAGTTGTGGATAGGAAGAGTTCCCTCGCTACAACACCTAAGGGTGTGGGGGAGCCGAGCTGAGGCCAAAGTATTTAATCGAAATATTGCAAAGCTTGACCCTAAAACAGCCAGTTGCCATTTCATTGGCTATCCTGAAAAGTCAAAAGGTTTTCATTTCTACTATCCAGACTGATAAACAAAGTTTGTAGAAACAATACATGTTGTCTTCTTAGAGGACGAAATGATGAAGGGGAGCATGGTAGCTCGGAAAATTGATCTTGAGGAGAAGAGGGTGCATGCACCTGATCCGATGACTCAGGAGCCATTCTTCTCACTACCTGTTGTTCCTGCATCGATAACCCTAGAGGTTGTGGTGCAAGCACCTGTTGCAACTCCACTCATGACAACAATGAGTGAAGATCCCAAACCTGTCCATCAGGAGCTGACTGAACTCACTGTTGAGCATGTAAGGGAGCAGTAGCAGCCACCTCCAGAAGATGCACCACATGTTGAAACACATGATGTGCCATTACATGAGGCCCCTAGAAGGTCTCTAAGAGTTAAAATATTAGCCATTTCTACTAATTACAAAGTTTATAACACAGAAAGAGTTCATATGAAGAATGATCCCACTTCATTTGAAGAAGCCATGAGTAGCCCTCACTCATCGAAGTGGCTAGAAGCCATGGAAGATGAGTTAAAATCGATGTGTTGCAACGAAGTTTGGGACTTAGAGGATATTCCCAAAGGAGCCAAAATAGTAGGCAGTAAATGGGTCTACAAAACAAAGTATGACTCTAGAGGGAATATGGAGAAATACAAAGCACGACTTGTGGCAAAAGGATTTACACAAAGAGAAGGAGTAGATTATAATGAGACATTTTCTCTAGTCTCATGTAAGGATTCCTTCAGAATCATAGTGGCATTAGTTGCACATTTTGATTTAGAGCTGCATCAAATGGATGTAAAGACGACATTTCTAAATGGGGATTTAGAAGAAAGAGTCTACGAAACAACCCAAGGGTTTTGTCATGGGAGGCAAGGAAGATATGGGATGCCGCCTAAATAAATCCATTTATAGATTAAAGCAAGCTTCAAGACAGTGGTATCTAAAGTTTAATGAGACCATTAAGAAATTTGCATTTAATGAGAATGTTGAGGACAACTGTGTTTACGCAAAGTTTAAAAGTGGGAGATATATTTCCTAATTCTGTATGTGGATGATATCCTACTTTCTAGCAGTGATGTCAGTCTACTACTAGAAACAAAGAAGTTTTTGTCCTCAAACTTTGATACGAAAGATCTTGGGGAAGCATCATATGTTTTGGGCATAGAAATTCATCGAGATAGGACAAATGGGGTTCTAGGTCTATCACAAAAGGCATACCTAGAGAATATTCTAAATAAATATAGTATGCATGCGTGCAATACCACACAAGCTCCTATAGTCAAGGGCGATAGCTTTGGGAAATTTTAATGTCCCAAGAGTCAATATGAGATCGATCAAATGAAATCAGTAACATATGCTTCGGCCGTTGGAATCTTACAATATGCACAAGTGTGCACTTGCCCTGACTTAGCTTTTATCACCGGGGTACTCGGTGGATATCAAGAGAATCCAGGCATAGAGCACTAGGAGATGGTAAGGAAAGCTTTGCGTTATGCGCAAGGCACAAAAGACCACATGCTAACATATAGAAGGTCTGATTCCCTAGAGATAAGAGGGTATTCAGACGCTGATTTTGCGGGAGACAGAGATGATATAAGATCCACGATAGGATACATCTTCACTCTCGTAGGAGGGTCTATTTCGTGGAGAAGCTCCAAACAGTCAATAGTTGTATCATCCATGATGTATGCAAAATTTATAGCATGTTATGAGGCAACGGGGCAGGCGATATGGTTAAAGAAATTTATACCCGACTTGAAAGTGGTAGATTGCATTGACAAGCCACTAAAGATGTACTATGACAATGAGCCCACATTATTCTATACTCACAACAACAAGTCGAGTAATGCTTCCAAACCAATAGAGATAAAGTATTATGTTGTGAAAGATAAGATTAAGGATCACACTATAAGACTCGAGCATATAAGGACAAATGCTATGCTTGCGGATCCACTAACGAAAGGCTTACCACCCAATGTGTTCAAGGAGCACTTAGCCGGTATGGGTTTAAGGGAAAGCCTATGATTCCTAGACCATAAGTGGCCCAAAAGAAATATAATTTGTTTCAAAACAAGAGGTATATTGTAACTGTCTGATTCTATCGGCAATTGAGATGTGACGATGAAACATGTTCTATGTACCGAATCGTGATGAAATGAGTAAAGTATAAAATAAAAAGTAAAGTCGAGATCAAGGGGGAGAATGTTAGGTTGACCTCTTCCGATCGATCCCAACAGATCGATCAAGCCCCTTATCCGCGCCCTGATCGGGAGCGCCCAACCAAGAAATGGTTGGTGGGCCCCTGTGGCAGCGCTATCTAAAGACGGTGGGGGTCGGGGCACACGTTACGAGGTTCGTCGTGGCCACCGCTCCCCCACCTACAATCCCTTCCGATCTAGGGCTTGGCGCTAGCTACGGGAAGCTCCACCACTGTTGCCACTGCATAGCCCACTCTCACCCGCTCTCGCCGTCGCCCCATGGCCAACGGCTCAAGCTCCTCGAGCTCTGGAGAAGGTACCAGGATCTCTCTTTCTCTCTCTCTCTCTCTTTCTCTGGATCAAACCCTATAGTATCTACCGACTAGATCTAGAGCTAAGCCGGGGCTATCAAGTAGACCTTACCTTCGAACAATAGATGCATCACGTGCATTGGATATTTGTTTTTGTGATTGAGAGCACCTGATGATGACATTTTTCGACCTTCCTTGTGCAAAATTCAGGTCTAAAAAAATAAGTGTACCCGTAACATGGCGTAAATCCTTGCCATGAGGCAGCGGTCGCCTCCAACATCCACATATTTTTTCATGCAGTTTTTTCCGAGTGTACATTCCAATCCATATACCCTGATACTAAATCTACATTGGCGTTCTAGACAGGTTACTTCGTAGTGCATTTTATATTTACTGTCTATGTTAGGTCCCGTATGTAGTTGGTCGGTCCAATTACTTGCAGACAACGGACTAGGGGTTCCACAAACGGAGACCCTACTAATCGTGTAACTCGGCTGGTGCGACCACACCAAAACCTTGACCCAGCCATGAAGGAGGAGGCACCCAATGGATCATGGAACGGAAGGAAAGGAAGGCCATCGTCGATTCACATTTTCCCTTGTAACCCGAATATGTAATCCGTACTCGAAATTTTGTACTCGTATTCTGTATGAGCAAGTGATCTAGATCTAGGCCCTAACATCTGGTATCAGAGACCAATCACTACCGTTCATCGTCCTGACTAATTTCGTTGGCACCAGACACATGCATCAGATTCATGACCAGATCGTGTCCACCCATGCATTGTTCAAAGAGTTCGCCAAGAAGATCAACAGCTCAATTGATGAGATGCACAAGGAGATGCGTGACACCAACATCATCCTAGGAGGCCTAGCAGAAGCATGAATCGATGAGTTAGCAGCCTGACACTCAACTTTCGAGGTGGGTGGGGGAGCGGGTGACAAGCTCACTGAGGCCATGGTGGCCATCCACTTGGCGCAACCAACTACATCATCAACCCGAGTGAGAAGGTGGTGTTCGGTCTGCATAGCGACAATAGGAAGAGAGAGAGATATACATGCCATTTTCCTCCATTGTGCCTATGTACTGGGACAACACCCTCCCTCCATTTGTTCTCCCCAGTGGTTATGTCTTCTGAGAGGACTTGGTCAGCAACAAGGTTCTTAGTTATGGGGAGGTCAATCTCAAACTCGGTGAAAAGTGAATGAAGCATGTTGTCTATATACTAATTGCGCATCTGGAGGAAAATAAGATGCAATTACGTTGGCTAGGAGGTAATGGATGATATTGGGTTGTACTTAGGATTCATAATTATGGGGAATTCTTGTATATAGGTATAATAATGTGGAGAGTACATACACACTACATGATTCAAGAAATCTACGTGGCATGGCCATAATGCAAATTCGATATATACATATGAAAATAATCATGCTCATATGGCCCAAAATACCCCCTTGTAGAGAAAAGCAAAACATATTGACATAAATCCTCTGAGCCTGTTCGATTCAAAGGAAATTTGGTCTAGCAATGCCATGCTCGCATGATTTTTTCTTTACACATAAGAGCGAGAAACTATGACCCAACACCATACAGCAATAACGCAGGGGCTTGTTTATGGACTAACCGTATGACAACTATGGCAATTCCTAATTTGTTTTTCTACATATTACCAGCTCCCTCATTTTTTGAATAACAGAAGGGAAGCCCAGCATCAGCCAAAAGTAACCGTCGGTCGTCGCCGCCTTCATGAAGTTGCGATCCTCCATCAACAAGTCGATGCACCTGTTCTTCAAGCGAGGACAAGTGTGCATCTCGCCGGGAAGCAAATCCAGGAAAGAAACATCAAACTAGCCTACTAGGTTGGTCCATAGCTTTGAACCTGAATTTTGCCACAATAAACTCCATCTTCCCTTACTTGGCAGTAACACTTGCCACAAACTATAATTTTTTATCTAATGCTACAAAAGGGACTGTTTGAAAATAAGCCTCCCAGTTCATAAATACATGTACCACATACTCTAACGTAGTACAAAATTTCAGACTACCATACTAAAGCTATCCTTGAACACATAATTGCTCAATTTATTTTGTTTGTAAAGAACTTGCCATTGTTCCTACGATGTTAGTATGGGCTTACATAATTACATTATACTATCATAAACTGTGATGAACCAGTGGAAGGCTGTGTTATTACAGAAACGATAATGCTACAAATCTAATGGATCACACAAATTTAGGCCAGTGCAGCAAAGCGCGTATACCCTTCTACCAGAGACCAATCCACAACATATTCGGGTTCCCTCTACGAAAATAAAGCATTTCGATTATCTTTCTGACTGAAGAACTAGTGTCAGACACCCAGCTCCTTTTTCATTGCAAAAGGAAGCTGATAGTATTCTGTGACAACTTAGAAGGAATCATGGGGCTATGACTACACATATTTAGATGTTCAGCATAGCCGAAATAGACATCCAAAAAGTTCAAGTGCAACCAAGCTTAATGACATGGCAAATCCAGGACAACAAGGTGCAGAACAGAAACTAGCCTACTAATTAGTCCATAGCTATGAACCTGGATTTTGCCACAAAATACTCAAACGCCGTTTACTTGGCAGCCACTACAATTTGGTCCAATGCTATAAAAGGAACAATTTGAAAATCAGTCCCCCAGTTCATAAATACATCTACCACATGGTCTGATATAGTCACTGTCTCACTGACAAGATGTCAAAAAATTCAGAGCACCATACTAAAGCTATGCTTGAATACCTGAAGCCATACCGCCTTGAAACAAAACACTTGAAGCCATATCCCTTTGGAAAAAAACACCTGAAGCCGTACACATGCATGGATATGCATCCCACTATGTTATGCCCCAACCTTCGCTCTCAGCTCAGCAAGAATAGACGGGAATTTCTGCATCACATCCATGAAGCTTTCAGTCAACACAGTCTTCTTGAAATTATTCTCTGCCATAACAAAGTCAATGCACCTGCTCTTCAACTCGTGGAAATTGTATATCTCAGCGCAAGCTAAGGTATCAGCAACCGTATCGACGGTGACACTGTACCACAACTTCTGAGCACAGACAAGCTTCAACCTGTCCAATGCATACCGGTCAGCTGCAGCAAGCAGATGCTTCATCATATCAGTGGAAGAACCCCGAAACTCTGTGTCTGAAGGCAGGGAGTCAGTGTACACAAACCGAAGCAGAGATTTAAACACCACAGGTTCAATTTCGCTCAGCGTGATGCATGCCATTGTAGCCTCAGCCATGGGTCCCAAGAGCTCCGCTCTGAAGACCGGTGACTGTGCAGCAAGAATTGTTCTGTGTGCGTGAAATGTCTCGCCTTTCACGCAGAATAAAACATCCGCCCCGTCGGAGCAATCCAGCAGGCTGCCAAGATGGCTCTGAATATCTGAGGCTGGCACAGCAATGGAACTGTCACGCAGAACGGTGATCCCACATAAAAATGTAACGCATCCATCCTTCACAAAACAATTTTCCAGAATGCTTCGGCTCATAAACTTATGCCATCCCCTGCTCTGGGACCTGATGCCATTGGTGGGTAAACCTTGGTACAAAACATTGCACACTTTGGGGTGCCGCATTGTAGAATGGAAGCCTCAAAGATGGCCTTGACATTATTGGCTTTGCTGACGAGCCGTAGGTAGAGGGATAAGTGTGTGCCTTTGTTGGCTTTCTTGGTGCCATGCGGGTAGCAGTATATCCTCCAGACGTGTCCTCCAATGGTGATCACATCAGATCGGACGACGT
Organism: Avena insularis; assembly: GCA_023614405.1. Lineage (NCBI taxonomy): Eukaryota > Viridiplantae > Streptophyta > Magnoliopsida > Poales > Poaceae > Avena > Avena insularis. Next base: position 23,883,708 of record CM042692.1, read on the forward strand.
CGTCGACAGAGAGGTTTTTGGTTTCCGGATATTCAAGTTCGAACATATATATATATATATATATATATATATATATATATATATATATATATATATATATATATATATATATATATATATATATATATAGGTGTAGAATAGTTATTCTTCACCCACCCTCTATCTTTCAAACCGTATATGATTTTTATATCACGTAAATTTTTTCTTATCTCGAAAGTCAAGAAGAACATAAAAAAATTTAGATATGTCGTAAAAAAAATTATTTACATGCCGTATAAAAATACGACGTAAAATACGTATTTTCTATGTTTTTTACACTATAATGAATCATAAATTATATTTTTATGTCGATTTTTGTGTGTTTCTGAAGAATATGAACATAATTATTAGTATACAAAACATAAATTTCTGAACATGAGAACATAAAAATATGTGGGGTGCAAAATAACTATTCTGCACCCTGGGTGCTGAATAGGGTTGCTAACACGCTTCCTGCGAACTACATTTCGAAAGAGAAGTGCTTTGGGTGAAATTAACAGCATTGCAAAAACTAATATATCAGGTCGAATCGACCTTGCTGAACTGGACATCTGAAGAGAGAACAAAAGAGGTAGAGGGTACTCACATCCCACGGAGGCGGCGGCGGTGGTTGGAAACTATGGCGCCGTAGGACTCTCCTCCCGTCTTTCACCGTTCGTGCGTACGTGCTCCCTGCCCTCCGGCCGCGATTAGAGACTAGCTTCTCTTTGAAGGAGATGAGACGCCGCCGACGCCGTCGCTAGGGTTCGACCCGAGGTCGTGGGGGAATGACACTCGCCGGCGCTTGAATTGGGGGCGTGGGGTGTGGGTGAGGGCGGGGATGCCAAAAGGCGCGTTGGGCCCGTCCCGTCCGTGTTTTTACTATTCTGGGCTAGATTTCGACTACATATGTAGCCCACGATGCTATCACCTCCGATATCCCTTTCATTTCAGCGAACTTTAAAGAGAAATGACTTCTCACCGATTTTTTTTTAAAAATCCGCATGTTAGAGTATACGTGTACGCGGTAATTAAGATAGTGTAGGATAGTTAGAACTCTAGCCAAACTTGTCTTGTACTCCAAGATGATCCCATGTACGCCTATATATACTCGCCTATGAGGCTTAATAATATATCCATCATATTTCGCCAATCTCTCTTCCTCTCTATCGTTCTACATGATATCAGAGCAACCGCGATTCTCTTACCCTAGCCACCGTCCCCTCCTCCAAGGCGCCGCCGGCTCCCTCGCCCCCAAACCCTAGCGACGTCGTCCCCATGGCACCGCGCTAGCCGCCGCCCACACTTCCGCGCCGCGCCGCCCCCGGGTAGGTCGATATCCATGATCTCCGCCGGGGGCCGCGCAACCCGTACGCAGGGTTCGTTCGCCGATCCGTGATCGGCTGCCCTGTAAGTCCTTTTTTTCCGATCTCTTGATCAGTTTTCTTTTATGGTTTACCGATCTTAGATCGGATTGAGTCGCCCATCGTCGTCGTCATCGCCGCGCCTCTACTCCGACCATCGGTATCGACGATCTATCGCGCCCGTGCGTCTGCCATCTCCGCCGCTACCGCTTTAGTCGCGGCGACCTCACGGCAGTTGCCGTGCCCATGGCAATCGCGGCTTCTCGAGGCTGCCGCGGCCGACCCCCCTCGGATCGTCTTCGTCGTCATCGCCCGGGACTGCACGGACAACGGCGCCATCGACTCCGATCTACGCGTCGTCCACGCTATGGTGCATACGGCGCACCGTCGGTCTGATCAACCGATCTCGCACCCGTCTACGCCAAGCACGTCCCCGAGCACGCGCCTACCACCGATCGAGCTACGGGTTGCCGGCCGTACCCTTTCGTCGCAGCGCTGCCTTTGGTCTCCGCCTACCGGCTGCCAACGCGCCTCACAAGCTTATACGCGTCGGTGGCCTCCAGCTGCTGCCCGACTTCGTGCCATCTGCCGCCATGCCATGCGCGCCAGCGCCCTCGGCCTCCACCGTACCCTCTCCTACGACGCGGATCGCCGCCGTCTGCGCCCGTCTTTGTCGCCTCACCCAGTCCCACGGTGCCAAGGCATGCGACACCGTCCGCATTGACCTCGTCCGAGTCGACACCGTCCGTGCTTGGCTCTACTTCGAGCACCGCCGCCGCACTCCACTAGGTAACCTGCAGGCTGACTTCTCACCATCGCAGGTCCCGCCGACTACCCCGCGCCCTCTAGGCGTCCAGCATGAGCACTCAGGCCACCGCCGGTCCGCCGCCTTCTACATCTTCGACTGTCTCGACTTCGTCGCCCGCGTCATCGGCTCGTCTCCGTCTACACCACCTGCTACTATTCTCCGAGAATCGCGGGCAGGATCGACATCTTCGTCAATCTGCGACCGCGACGATTTCGGAGGCCTCCTCTGCTAGTCCCTCTGATATAGCGACAAGTTCATGATGGTTCCACCCCTCGCATGCCCGGTACTGGCAACACCACAAGTGCTTTCATCCCCGACGCGTTCCCGAGTCTGGCAAACTCGCGCCGGACGCCTCGTCTTCATCGGCTTCGATAACATCTTCTACAACATCGACTGCTTCGACCGCGTCACCGACGAGTTCTTCTTGCGTACTCGATTCTGGAAAAACCGGAGTATGCCTTCGTCCCCGACATGCGCCTAGTTCTGGCAAAACTATGGCCGCACCTCGTCCTCGATGGCTCGGACTGCATCGGCTACGGCGTCGTCCCCTTCTTCGACGACTGCCTTGATGCGTCTCCGTGAACCTCCTCGCGCGATATGCGCACGCGGCTTCATGTGCGTCTTCCTCGACACCGGCCATGACATCGACCACGGCGACCCCTCGCACAGCTACCCCGACCACGGCACCGCCTAACGCTCTCGGCTCCCTCGACATCGGCACAAGGGCTTCCACCTCGCTTGAGCTTCACCAGCATCCTCTACAGTCCAAGCTTCGCGCCGCGACGCCATCCACGACACGCCCGCTCGGACTGCGGGGGGATGTCAGCCCACTAGATGCTACTTCGGTTTCTCTCCAGTCTGACCCTCCGTGACGTTCCAGTTGTTTACGACGCTCCCACTACGACTGCGGGGGATGTTAGAGTATATGTGTACGCCAAGATGATCCCCTGATGAGGCTCTGTTGGAGATATGCCGAAGAGGCAATAATAAAGTGGTTATTATTATATCTTTATGTTTATGATAAATGTTTACATCCCATGCTATAATTATATTAACCGGAAACATTAATACTTGTGTGTTTTGTAAACATAAAAGAGTCCCTAGTAAGCCTCTTGTTAAACTAGCTTGTTGATTAATGGATGATCATGGTTTCCTGATCATGGACATTGGATGCCGTTAATAACAAGATCATATCATTAGGAGAATGATGTGATGGACACACACCCATAGTAAGCATAGCATAAGATCAAGTCATTAAGTTCGTATTGTTGTAAGCTTTCAAATGCATAGTAACCTAATCCTTCGACCATGAGGTTATGTTAATCACCATCACCGGATGGGTACTTTGATGACATCAAACACCGCTTAGAATCGGGTGGTTATAAAGGTGTCATTGGGTATTCTGAAAGTATGTGTTGAAGCGCATGGACCAAGATTGGGATTTGTCCATCCATATGACGGATAGATATGCTCTGGGCCCTCTCGGTGGAATGTCATCTAGTTAGCTTGCAAGCATGTGACTAGGTCACAAGGGATGACATAACATGGAACGAGTAAAGAGTACTTATCATCGATGTGAGGTAGTACTAGGTATGGAGATACATACGATCAAACCTCGGATAAGTAGAATATCGCGTGACAAAGGGAATTGGTTTCGTATGTTAATGGTTCTATCGATCACGAAGTCATCGTTGAGTATGTGGGAGCCGTTATGGATCTCCAGATCCTGCTGATGGTTATTGATCGGAGATGTGTCTTCATCATGTCTGCATATTCACGAACCATAGGGTGACACACTTAAGGTTCGAAGTTGTTTTTAAGTAGATATGGAATATGCGTTGGAGACCGAATGTTGTTCGGAGTCTCGGATTGGATCCGGGACATCACGAGGAGATCCGGAATTGTCTGGAGAATAAGATTCATATATTGGGGATCATTTTCTAAGTTAGGAAATGTTCCGGAGTGTTTGTATGGAGATTAGAAGATTTCTTGGAGTTTGCTTGAAAACCAAGAAAGGATCAAGGAGTCTTTGTGGGGCAAGACACGAATTCGTGGGGGAGGAGGACTCCTTCCCCCCTCCCAATCCGCCGGCCAAGGAGGGAGGGGAGTCCTACTAGGACTCCCCCTCCCATGGCACCTCCCTCCTTTAAATAGAGGGGAGGGGGCGCCACCCCCTAGACCTCTCATATAACAAACCCTAGCCGTCGCCTCTCTCCTCCTCCTTCGCTCTGCTCCGGCTTAGGCGAAGCCCTGCAGAAATCTCTACTCCACCACCACCACCACACCATCGTGCTGCTGGGATTCCGTGGAGAAGATCTACTACCTCATTGTCATTTGGAACAGGGAGAGGAAGGTCTTCGACTCGCGTGTGACCGATCATGGAAGTGCTGAAACCTGGGAAGAATCGTCCACACGATCTTGAGATCGGCAAGTGATCGACTACATCAACTCCGAGATCTAATCTCGTAACGTTTTCGGATCTACGAGGGTTAGTACAGATCTATTTCGTTGCACATGTCTAATAGATTAGATCTTGGCTTTTATCTAGATTAGATCTGGGTTTTGTTCGTTCTTGCGGTAGAAATTTTTTGTTTTCCATGCTACGAACCCTTCAGTGGTAACAGAGCCTTGTCTATGCGTAGATCTGTTGCACGAGTAGAACACGATGGTTTTGTGGGCATTGGTGCTCGTGCCGTCTTTTGCTTTGTGTACTTTGCGTCTTGCGGTATGGTGGGATGAAGCGGCTCGGGCTAACCTTACATGTCATCGCACATGAGACTTGCTCCACAGTTGACGTGCAACTCGTATTGCACAAGTGGCTTTGCGGGTGTCTGTCTCTCCCATCATAGTATAGATCCAATCTACACTTTGCACTTGATAGCACTTGTATCAACGTTGTGGTCTAGTTTCGTAGGTAAGATCCGTTCTTATTCGAAAGCCCCAAACCACGTAAAACATGCAAAGAAAATTAGAGGCGTCTAACTTGTTTTTGCAGGGGTTTTGTGATGTGATATGGCCATCATGTGATTGTGATTATATTTGATGTATGCAATGATCCTTGTTGCAATATGGCAACCGGCAGGAGCCTAATGGTTGTCTTTAATTCTGTTAAGACCTGCGTGTCTATTCATCTTGTAATAGCTTTATTCCAAGTAGTTGTAATAGTTGCTAGTGATGATGGACAACCATGAAGCGGCGCCACTGACCTTGACGCAATGCTGGTGATGATGGAGATCATGTCCGTGCTTTCGAGATGGAGATCAAAGGCGTAAGAAGAAAGGGCCATATCATATCACACTAATTATGAATTGCCTGTGATGTTAATCCTTTATGCATCTTGTATTGCTTAGATCGCGACGGTAGCATTATAAGATGATCCCTCTCAGTAAATATCAAGTAATAAAGTGTTCGTCCTTAGTAGGCACCGTTGCTAAGACTCGTCGTTTCGAAGCATCTCGTGATGATCATGTGTGATAGATTCTACGTGTGCATACGACGGGTGCAAGCCAGATTTGCACATGCGGATACTAAGGTTAACCTTGACGAGCCTAGCATGTACAGATATGGTCTCGGAACACGGAATACCGAAAGGTAAAGCATGAGTCATATGGATGATATGATGAACATGTTGATTGTTCACCTTTAAAGCTACATCATCTCACGTGATGATCGGACTTGGTGTAGTGGATTTGGTTCGTGTAATCACTAAAACAACTCGAGGGATGTTGTTTTGAGTGGGAGTTCATTTGTAATTTGGATTAGTCAAACTCAATTTATCATAAACACAATCAAAGTGAATTTGCATAGTTTGTTGTAGTCATTGGCATCCGTTCATCACCTTACGCTTAGATATAGTTGAGATAGTGAAACTATAGAAATTCTGGATATTTGCTTTACGAACTGGTATCGTATTGTTTTGAGTGTCAATCTAAAGTTTAAAAGTCATATTGCAAACTTTCAGCAAACTCCGTTTACTCTGTGAAGTTTAATAAACAGTATTAAATCAAGAGTAACAATTCTAGTGTTAGTATCTAATGTATCATGTTTGCCTCCATGATTCTTGATACTCAAAAGATTGTTTTCAATATCAAGTTTATCTAAGAGCTGAAAGCAATGTTTCAAAAACCATCATATGTGAAAGGTATTGTGATATCTAAAACAATATGTTGGTTACAACATGATAGAGTATATGTCCTCATATTTGATGAGAATTTGTGAAGGTTGGAGACGCTAGTCGTCCTAATCCTCCAAAAAGGTTTTGGAAAAGAAACATTATACTCGCAATTCACCGTTATAAGCTATAGCAGCTTGATCATGAAAGTTGTCATGATAAGGATGAATAGAAGATGTAAGTAAAATGTTTACTACACTAAAAGATTACTAAAGAATGGAATTTTGAAAGAATGCCAAACATTTGATGAAGGTGATCCACTTCAAAGTGCAAGTCCAAAGGTATTAGTATTTGACTATACACACTTTGTACTATGTGTCATATGAATGACACCACTATTGATGTTGATAGATTCTTTTAAAAGAAAAGGAATTGTTGAAAGAGAATCTATAAAATATTTGGCAGAAAAGAAAAGATTGGATATATCCAACTTAGGTATATAGAAGATACATGTTATGGCTGCATTCCTTGGTTGTTAAACAATGTGGTTCTGCGGTATTGGATACCGAATTGGTTGGTATGAAGTGTCATACAGGACAACACAATTCATGAACTGCAATGGCCTAAGTAACTAGCAAGAGAATATGTGATGATGTTCATCGAAAACAAACAAAGGGTTGTTGTGTTACTCGTTAACATAAAAGCTTGCCTTCAAGATTTGTTTCAATAATTGTTATTTTGATCAGGTATTATGACGACAAAAGGTTGTTCAAATAATTACCGTATTCCATAATAGATGGACGATATACAAGTCTGGTTGGAGAAATAACGACCATAAACCTAATGCAAAAATGTCGCAAGACAAATGATTGAAAGATCACTTGCAAAGTGACATCGCCGTTTAAATTATATTGAAAGGGATACATGAAGAAACTCCATGTTGATGGATTTTTGGAGTCTTTGATTTTGATCAAATGACGCTTGTGATACTTTCCTGGAGATAATTAAAACTCCGTTAGTAGGCCAAAAGAGGAACAGGCGACTAACTGATTGGAATTTGTACATATTGATGTATATAGTCCATTATGTGTAGTCGTGGGCGATGAATTTCAACTTCATATGCTTTCTCCGAAGATTTGAGTGAGTATATGTATATACTTACTCAATAAGGAAGAAGTATGAAACATTTGAAAATGTTCAAAGACTTTCAAGATGAAGTGGAAAATCATTGTAACAAGAAAATAAAAAGTTTATGATTGGATCATAAAGAAAGATGTTTGAGTTATAAGTTTAGCAAAACACCTAAGATTTGAGGAATCGTTCCATGGATTTGCATTTCCCAAAAACACCATAGGAGTATGGAGTGTTCAAGATATGTAATGAAACCTTGTTTGACATGGTAAGATCAAAGGTGTCATTTATATAACTGCCATTATATTTTAAAGATTAAAGCTTTAGTGACTACCGCTTTTACACTAAAAAGAGCTCCATCGTGATCCGTTGAAATGACACCATATAAGTCATGGTTTGGGATAAAACCCAGGTTGTCCTTTCTTAAATTTTTGGTATGCTAGGCATAAGTAAAGTGTTTACAACCAAAGTCAGATGAGCATGTCTTTGTAGGTTATTTCGAATAACCATTGGGTATTCCTCCATAACACCGAAAACAAAAGTGTTTGTCATTTATAATGTCGAGTTTCTTGAGAAGGAATTTTTGGTGAAAAGTTAAGTGGGAGGACAATAGAACTTTGACAAGGTTGTTGAACCTTGGCTAATATGTGCTGAGTTGCGTAGAGTCGGTAAGTGTCCCGGAGGCAGCAACAATGCTCATGGCTCACGTGCCTCAAAGGTTGTGGTCACGGAGATCTAAGTTACTATTGAACCAAGTAGGTCGGGTAAGTAATCAAATGCCAAGATTTGAGAGTTAAATCATTGTTGTTTGACAATGATGAACCGACTACATGCAAATAATCAATGATGGGCCCTGACTTTGTTAAGTGGCTTGAAGCCATAAAATCCGTGATAATTCCATACACGAGAAATCAAGCTTTGAATTTGAAAGACCCTCTGGAAAGGTGCAAGACCTTACAGTCATATATGGATCTATAAAGAAATAGACATGGATGTTTCACATCTATGAAATAGTCAACATGTCGGAAAGAGTTTACGACAATGTTCAAGGAATTGACTATGATAAGATTTGATCTTTCATAGCGATATTTAGTCTGGACGGATTAATGTAGCAACCACTACATATATTTTGGTATATGGTAGTTGAACAAACAAAACAAGTTCTTCTAATAGAATGGTTACCTAGGATGTGTCCATGACACGATCCAAAGGGTTTTGTTAATTCAAAGGATGCTAAAAGAGTATGCAAAACTTCAATGGTTGAAGTGAGCATCGCGGAGTTGGAATCTTCACCGTGATGAAACCGTTAAAAGGTTTAATTTCATCAGAGACGATGAAGATGCTTGCATTTTTGCAAGAAATTAAAAGGGAGCGCTAAGACATATTTCTAATACATTATGTGAAAGACATATCGTTGATTAGAAATGATGTATCTTTTATTGACACAGGTTAAGAATTTCATTTCGATGAAATACTTAGGCATAACCCAAGGATTAGGCATCAATGTCTATATGGATAGATTGAGGCGCTAATATGGTTTTGCCAAATGTACATAGATAAGATGTTGAATGAGTTCAATATGGAAACAACAAGAAAGGTTCTTGATGCACAGAAAGGACTGAATCAAGATTCAAGTGTGTTGACACGAGATTCAAGTGTTTTGACACTTGGTGAAATCACAAGAATATTTTGATCAATCTTTGAGATGTACACATCCAGATATGTCCTATGCACTAAATGTTATGAGCATATACCAGAATGACTCATAAGATGATCATTGGACAATAATAGGGATATTCCTATGATCTTTGGAAGAACTAAGAATATATTATTTATATAGTGGTGACAAATAGTTCATTGTAAATTGTTGCATTGATACTAGTTTTGTCACAAATTAAGTTTATCTCAATTTAAACTATGGGTGGCACAATGTAATGGAAAGGAAGTTCCATAACGGATTTGGTTGAGTACCAAAGTTAAAACATTGTGACAGATACTACAACAAAAGGCTAAGTATATGACTACTATTGTAGCAGCAAATGAGGGCATTTGCGTCAAGTAGTTTGTTATCAAACTAGGTGTGGTTCATAGCGGGATAATACTATGAAGATACATTGTATGAAAATTGTATCAACATGATTTAATTCCAAGGAACTAAAGGTCTCACCAAAGGACCAAATTTATACAGTGCCATCTCATTGGAGAATGAGTAATGCGTAGAAATGCAAGGACATGCAAATACACATGGACCTGGAAGTGTCAGATCCAAAGATTATGTTTACCACTAGTAATAGTGTCTATACAACACCAGAAAGCCATAGGTGTTGAATGCACAAGTTTTTAACTAGATTATTGACTCTAGTGCAAGTGGGAGACTGTTGGAGATATGCCCAAGAGGCAATAATAAAGTGGTTATTATTATATCTTTATGTTTATGATAAATGTTTACATCCCATGCTATAATTGTATTAACCGGAAACATTAATACTTGTGTGTTTTGTAAACATAAAAGAGTCCCTAGTAAGCCTCTTGTTAAACTAGCTTGTTGATTAATGGATGATCATGGTTTCCTGATCATGGACATTGGATGCCGTTAATAACAAGATCATATTATTAGGAGAATGATGTGATGGACACACACCCATAGTAAGCATAGCATAAGATCAAGTCATTAAGTTCGTATTGCTGTAAGCTTTCAAATGCATAGTAACCTAATCCTTCGACCATGAGGTTATGTTAATCACCATCACCGGATGGGTACTTTGATGACATCAAACACCGCTCAGAATCGGGTGGTTATAAAGGTGTCATTGGGTATTCTGAAAGTATGTGTTGAAGCGCATGGACCAAGATTGGGATTTCTCCATCCATATGACGGATAGATATGCTCTGGGCCCTCTCGGTGGAATGTCATCTAGTTAGCTTGCAAGCATGTGACTAGGTCACAAGGGATGACATAACATGGAACGAGTAAAGAGTACTTATCAGTAACGAGGTAGAACTAGGTATGGAGATACCGACGATCAAACCTCGGATAAGTAGAATATCGCGTGACAAAGGGAATTGGTTTCGTATGTTAATGGTTCTATCGATCACGAAGTCATCGTTGAGTATGTGGGAGCCGTTATGGATCTCCAGATCCTGCTGATGGTTATTGATCGGAGATGTGTCTTCATCATGTCTGCATATTCACGAACCATAGGGTGACACACTTAAGGTTCGAAGTTGTTTTTAAGTAGATATGGAATATGCGTTGGAGACCGAATGTTGTTCGGAGTCTCGGATTGGATCCGGGACATCACGAGGAGATCCGGAATTGTCTGGAGAATAAGATTCATATATTGGGGATCATTTTCTAAGTTAGGAAATGTTCCGGAGTGTTTGTATGGAGATTAGAAGATTTCTTGGAGTTTGCTTGAAAACCAATAAAGGATCAAGGAGTCTTTGTGGGGCAAGACACGGATTCGTGGGGGAGGAGGACTCCTTCCCCCCCTCCCAATCCGCCGGCCAAGGAGGGAGGGGAGTCCTACTAGGACTCCCCTTCCCATGGCGCCTCCCTCCTTTAAATAGAGGGGAGGGGGCGCCACCCCCTAGACATCTTATATAACAAACCCTAGCCGCCGCCTCTCTCCTCCTCCTTTGCTCTGCTCCGGCTTAGGCGAAGCCCTGTAGAAATCTCTACTCCACCACCACCACACCGTCGTGCTGCTGGGATTCCGTGGAGAAGATCTACTACCTCCGCTGCTCGCTGGAACGGGGAGAGGAAGGTCTGCTTCGACTCCACGCAGGACCGATCATGAGCGCTGCCGGAACGCGGCGCCGGAAGAATCGTCCACACGATCTTGAGATCGGCAAGTGATCGACTACATCAACCCCGAGATCTAATCTCGTAACGCTTTCGGATCTACGAGGGTTAGTACAGATCTATCTCGTTGCACATGTCTAATAGATTAGATCTTAACTTTTATCTAGATTAGATCTGGGTTTTGTTCGTTCTTGCGGTAGAATTTTTTTGTTTTCCATGCTACGAACCCATCAGGCTCAATAATACATCCATCATATTCCGCCAATCTCTCTTCCTCTCTATCGTTCTACACCGCAGACCTTTAATTATCATCAACAGCGGTGTACAGAGGTCTAAGCTAATAAAAAATAAAAATGAGTCGATGGACCACCTACCGGTGACTACATATGCTTGCGCGAGCCGACGGTACGCCGCAGTCCTCGCCCCTCTATTACTGAAGCGGGACAAATCTTGTCGTAGTAGAACTTATTTTAGTAGACGGATGGGAAGTCATCGTGCTAATGCCACAAAGGACCAGCGCATCAGAGCACCAACCATCGCTAATAACGAAAACTGTAGATCAGGAGAGACTGGCCTGAAACCATACAAAGGAACATGAAAACCGGCTGGATCCTAGGAGATCCACCGGACACACGACTCACATGCCCTCCACCAGCGCTAGATGCACCATCAGAGCGAGAATAGGGTAGGAATGACCTTATTCTGACTTTCAGATGATGCCGCCGTCTCACCGTCCTAAAAAATACACAGAAAATAGCTTATACAAAGAATGAAAACTCTCTCATCAGCGAGGGGCCACCTTCAAGACCCCAAGGGAACTAGAGACGGACTGGACCGGGGGCGTCACCGGCAAGGAGACAGAACCCTAGATGGGGCTTTTAGATCACCAGCGACCACCTGTCTCTCATTTGCTCATGTACCTGATCAAGGCTGTCTATTGAGCACGACTTCGCACTTCGCAGTTAAAACTTTCACTTCTTCCATTCTCTAAGTTATTTGTAGAAAATATTAACATTGCAAAGTTGTTGCATCTTCGATATGGAAATTACCTAAATGAAGTCAAAACAACATTTCCAGGTTTCTACAAAATCTGATTTTAGTTATGTATGACATGAAGTGTGGTAAGAAGAAAGATGTGTTTGCATGTAATAAGTTTTACAAAAATGGGAGGGTGTTAAAAAACCATAAATTATTTTTATTTTTATTTTACATCACACAAACTCATACTATAATCTCGTCCTAAAAAATTGCAGAACGCAACTCCTCTCATGATGCCGATATATAATTTCTTTTCCAAAAGAAAAGCTAAATTGGGAGTGTGTCTTTTGAATATCCTAACATATTTAGTCTTTCTTCAAAGGGTAGAATGGTCTTTAGACTATTCTCAAACCCGGTGACTCTTGTCAGAATGGTAAGATAAATCTATTATGTATGTGTGCAAATCGTACATTGACAATTGTCAAAAAATTGTAATGGTACTTTCACAATTCACACAATTTTGCAATGGTACTTTGATGGTTGCTCTGTTTGCGGTGATATATTGACAGTTGAGAATTGAACACGTCATTGCAATGGTACTTGTACTTTGACAATGGTCCCAAAAGAACAAGACCAAGTTCGTCCAATGCAAATTTTCAATATGAATGTGCTCACATCGTCAGTTTTTTAATACCATTTAAGCTTCCAGAACTGTCCAAGAATATTACTAGCAAACATACAAAAGTGAATACAAAAAGCAAATGCATCGTCTTAACCTGCCGATATCATACACTGATAGAAAAACCAAATTAAATGATTATACTCACATAAGCTGTCACTTTATATAGGAAAACCATTTCATCAGGTGATTGTACAATCCCAATTATGTAAAGACTGCCTCAGGCACGTCAAGATATGATCCATTTTGATAATAAAACAAATCACACAACAGAGTTATCATCATGTAAGGTTCCCTGTCCCAATCGAATAAATGTACTCAAATCGATCAGATAGCATTCATGCAGCTAACTAAAATGTACTCCCTCCGAAAAGGGTGTCGCAATTTTTTTTAAACTTGCATGTATCTATATACTAAATAGTATCTAGTATTAGATACGTTCGAATTTAGACAAATCTTTGACACTTTTTTTAGCACGGAGGTAGTACTATCTAGGTAGTTTCACATAAGTACAGAAAAAGTACCCAAGCACAAGAGCATCCCGGCATCACCACAAAACACTTTATATCGTAATCTGCATGTAGCTCGCCAGTACAGTTTAGAGGTGGAAGTGTGATCCTTCATTCTATTAGTGTTCAAGAGAACAGAGAAATAGAGCACACTAGGGATATTAGTTTCACATAACCCTTTGCATCTGAGTTGTGTGATAATATCCCCCAAATGCTTAAATATAAAGCTACTAGTTCATCAAATATAAGCTTCAACCTGTGCAATGCGTACTTGTCTGCCGCAGCAAACAGATGATGAAACATATCAATTGGTAGAGAGCGCCCAAGCCCGTCGTGTCCAGGCAAGGCATCCGTGTAGATGAAATTAAGGAGAACCTTGAATGTTGCGGGCTCGATGTCATCCGAGCTGATGTTTGAAGATGTAGCCTCAGCCCCCGGGCCGAAGAACTTGGCTTTAAAGACAGGGGAGCGGGCAGCAAGCACTGCTCGGTGCGCATGGAATGTGTGACCATTGGTGGTGAATGATACATCTGCCCCCTCCATTTCATCCAGTAGTTTGCTGAGATGACTTCCTTCGCTTGGCGGTGGTAGAGGGATTGGGTTGTCATTCACAACCAAGACGTGGCAGAGAAATGTGACTCGGCCTTCAGTTACATATTTTGCCTCCAAATCTACTCGCTTGGCGAACCTAGGCCACCCACAGGATTTTTTGCAGTTATTAGTGAACACATGAGCTAGTGAACATGCGGTCTCAGAAGCTGGTTTGCCATGCTTGCCCAAAACCGAGGCCTTGAAGATGGCCCTGGCAGTTGTGGACGTGCTCCTGAGCGATAGGGAAATAGAAAGATACTCGCCATTGTCGGCCTCCTTCAACCCATTGGGCCGCGCCCTCCAGCGGAGATGGGGTCCGAGTACACGGCCTTGCCGATGGCGAAGTCCTTGGTTTGGTCGTAGTCTAGTACGAACTCAAGCGAACCAGAACCCACCACGGTGGTCCGCGCCTCCAGCCCCGCCGCGCGGCCTCGCTTGCTCACTGAATAGTTGGTAAAATCAAACGATCAAAACGAGATTCACGTTTCTAGTACTCCAGTTCGGGAAAAAAAAAGATGAATAAATCCGTAAGATTGAGAAAACTGGAGAAGAACGAACTCACTGTCTTCGCGCTGGGCTTTCCTCTGCTAGCTATTTTCGGTGGATCGAGCTGAGGCTACTCTGTCGAGCCCCTCCGGCGTCCTCCCGACGACTGCCCTCGGTCCTCACTTGGGGGGCGCCCTCCGCACCCCTCTTTTCGTCTCGCTTTACGGCACTGGAGCACCTCCGCTGCTCGCTTCGTGTGATTCCCGCGCCGACGCTGCGATCGGCCGCCGCCGTGACCTCCGCGCTAGGGTTCGCCGCAGGGTCGCGTGCAAAGCAGAATTTGAATGGAGCCGACGAGGCCAGGAGGATGCTTCGGCGTCTGGGCATTTCAGCACGTGGTTTGGGTGGGCCGGCCCACGCAGTGCGATTAGTCCTGACGGGCAGCCGAACTACTTCAAAATCTCTTCTCGAACAAGAAAAGTAAAAACAAAAAATGGTCCAATATCAGGTGTACATTCCCTTCAGTCCTTCATCACATTTTCCATTAAGGATCATCCCCAATGATATATTCTGTTTTTTGTCCTGGAAATAGAATATGAAAACAAGGAACGTGTGATAATTTCAAGGGACCACTCCACTTTGCACAAGCCAAGTCTGGACAGTGCTCAACAAGAGTTACATTTGATTTGGGAGATGAATGCAGAGTGGATTTTTTCTTCAACATGGTCCATGGATATATAAATTCAGATTCACCATGCCATGCATATAAAAAATCCAGAGGACGGCATTTTAGCTCTCAGTTTACAATTGATCTATGGGACAAAACAGTGACAAACTGATAAAACACTGATAAACTTGATTTCTGATACAAAAAAAGTTGCTTCTTTTGACTGCATTCCCATCTCTTACAATCAGAAAAATACTACAAGCAAAAGAGTTGGGGAAACCATACCAGTCAAATACTAGCCATCGACAGCAATTTCAGTACGAAGAACGACATGAGTACCCGCGGAATCTGGGACTCAAACGCACGGTTAGCACACCCTCAGTATTCTAAAAAAGTCTAATACTGCTCGGTTCTCCAAGAAATAAATCTTGACAAGGTTTCGCTTTTCTATGCTCTTCCACATGGTCGTAGAAGTAGGCCATCAGCTTTCAGAATCGTGTGTATATCGCAAATACTAATTCACGGACAACTCTCAGTAATTCTATTTACAACACCTTATAAGATTCACAATATGAAACTACTTAAAACAAGTGAATTTATGGAGAACTAATTTGATGAAACATCACCACATATATTCAAATCTGCTAAACTTAATTCTGTGTACACGCACAATTAATGTATTAACCGCCAGATGTTTGCTCTGTTTGAAGCACAACAACTCAAATGCTAAGATTAAGATAATATGGCACCTTTAACAAGAAAACCTGATGCATTCAGCGGTCTTTCCTCTCAATCAATGCACAGTTCATATTATCTGAGAACAACACAAGTTACATGAAGAAAATGTTATCACAATGTCGATGATTTTACGGACAATGTAGATGTATTGTGTCACGCTATGTCCCAATCCTATCTCTCAGCGCATCAGTAATCGATGGGAATTTCTGCATCAACATTACAAAACCATCGGTGAACACGGCCTTCTTGAAATGTTTGTCCACCGCAAAGAAGTCTAAGCACTTGTTCTTCAACTCTGGACAGTTGTAGGTCTCAGCGCACGCTAAGATAGTCGCAACTGTATCTACCGTCACACTATCCAGTAGCTTTTGGGCACACATAAGCTTCAGCCGGTCTAGTGCATATCGATCAGCCGCAGCTAGTAGATCCTGGAAAATCTCAGGAGGAGCGTCCCCAAGTTGGTCTTTTCCAGGCAATACGTCAGTGTACATAAACCGAAGCATAATTCTGAATGTTGCAGGCGCCATTTCGTGCAGCGTGATGGATGGCATTGTAGCTTCGGTCATGGAGCCGAAGAGCTCCGCCCTGAAGACCGGTGAGCGGGCGGCAAGCACCAACCGATGAGCATGGAATGTCTCGCCGTTGACGACAAATGACACGTCCGTGCCGTCACTGTGATCTAGTAGGCAGCCAAGATGGGTTCCGATGTCTGAAGGCGGCACGGGTATAGTACTGTTATCGATGACCATGATGGTGCATACAAAAGTGATGTGTCTCCCAGTCACCGCAAGTTTAACCAACGTACATCTATATTCGAAGTGACTCCATCCCAATCTTTCGCCGTCGCCATGAGCTCTGTTATTTTTGAAGGATCCTAGTATCCTTTTGGTTGCAATCTTCTTGCATGGTTTGCCCTCATTACCCATAAGGTAGACCTCGAAGATGGCCGTGATGTTTCTTGTTGAGTTGCTCTTTTGTCTAAGGAAGATAGAAAGATTGTTATCCCGCTTGGCGTCCTCATCTGACCCACTGGGGTAGCACTCGATGCCCCAGAGGTGTCCCTCGGCGGAGATGATGTCGGAGTGGACGGCCTGGCCGACGGGCAATTGCTTGGCTTCCTCGTAGTCTATTCTGAACTGGACAACAGAACCCACAGTGGTGGTCTGCGCGTCCGGATCGGCCGTTCTAGCCCGCTTGTTCACTGAACAATTTTAACAGCAAACTTTACCACCAAAACGACAATGTGTAGAACGACACCAGTTGAAAGACGACTAGCAAATTAAGGTGAAGGAACCGAAGAGGAGGGGAGCACTCACTGGCTTGCTGACGGCGGGAGCTTCCAGGGGTTGGCTGCTGGAGTGCTGGTGGTGGCGATCGTTGCTGATGAGCCGTCTGCTGCTCCACTTTTCTCTCCGTCCCCGCACCCTCCGACGTGTGTGCTCCTATGCTGCCCTCCACCGGTTTTCAGCAACGAGTTCTTTTCATAGAGGCGCCGCCCCTCGCGAGGTCATCGAGTTGCCCGTGAAGAGCCTTTGATCCCGAGAGCACAGCACAGCCCCGTTTTATTTCGTGCTGACTATCGGCACGTATGTTGGACGGATTGTACATTTTCTCTACCCGACACGGATAAGGAGTCCGTCTTAGTGCAGGTCACCGACGGCAATGGGATGCCTCTTTTTTTTTTTTTGGCAAATTTCCCTGTATCTATATCTAATAATAAAGTACAAAGTGTTTCTTACGGGTTTCGCTTTTTTTAGACGGATTTGTTTCTGCCAGTTCGGAGAAATTTACCCACCCATGCCACCCGTAAATTAACATACCGTTTCGATTAATAATACTAATAATAATGGGAGAAACGTTTCTTGCCGCTTGCTCCGCGATTATTTTCTCGTTCGCCTGTCGCCCTGCCTACCGTCCGATCCCGCGACATAACAAGGGATGTCAAAAAACGATTTGGACGTTTCCGTCGTTTTGGTTTTCCTTTACTATCGATCGCTTGGTCCTTTTCCCTGAATGATCGCTGCGGCGCTCACCCAGGACGTATTGTTCGCCGACGACCTTTCGAAACAGATCCTGAATTTCTTCCACTAGCTGGCAGAGCTCGGCTATGCCGGCAACACTAACAATCAAAAGTATCTTCTAGCACATCTTGATTGCAATTTAGCCACTAGCCATAGACGTTAGGGTGTACACGCAGCCCAGCTGGCATGTACATCAATACATGATTCGTCTGCTGTATGTACACTGGTCAACTGGCGCTCCGGTTTGTCAAGTCGGCCTGGGAGTCGCCCACTCGCTCAGATCGGCTGATCGCTGGTGAAATCCGGAGTGCTGCAGCAACAAAGGTACAGCAGATGATAAGTCAGCAATCTCCTAAGTAATGCCTTAATTCTCTCAATTTTTCCTTCCCACTCGAACTGACATAGTAGTGCTACGGCTTTTCAAGGTTGCAACGCGAGAGTGCTAGGGATTGTATTATTGAAACCTAAGAAGACACGGGATTGTATTTCTTAATGTCTGCGCTAATTCCAGTTTGCTTATTTGCTATTCCTTGATGAGGTGCTAGACGTAGTAGCACACGGGTATGTCCACAAGTACAATTCAATCAATATTATTCTTTTATTACTTCTTTTGTAGGCATTGGAAATCTCTATGTCATATTTTTCCTTTGCCAATCATATTAATTTCATAGTTTGTAATTTTTTATAATTTATTACCTAGCTTTTATGATGGATATATCAAAGGGAATCCTTTATTTTGGTAATAATTTAGCATGAAGTAGGTTATCATGATTAAAAGCTTAAGGTATGTTCGCAACTCTGTAAACTTTTGAATGTTCAATTGATCAACCCGTAGCAACGCACGGGCAAATCTGCTAGTAATCTATACCTAATAATAAAGTACGAAGTGTTTCTTACATGTTCCGTTTTTTTAGACGGTTTTGACCCTACCAGTTTGATGATATTTATCCACCTATGCCACTTTGCCACTTGTAAGTCATTACAGCCAACATTTAACTAGAATTTATTCGCTTGATGCAAAGACCGGATATTCCCTTGACCCAAAACTCCACCGGTGCCACGATTCCTATGAAGTTCCGGTGCAGGAAGTCAAAATCAATTATTTAGTCACTCTGCTCCGCCGGCAACATTCACCCCCGTCCAGGACGAGCACCGTGCTATGGAGCGTATGCGCGTCGCCCTTGTCGTCCGCCACGTGTGGCAGCACCAGGCCGCGCGCGGGTGGCCAGAGAGTTGCCGCTGGTTCAGCCTACCGCGTCCATGTGGCAGCAGTCGATCGCTGATGTGGCTGCGCCCGATGATGGGATTGTCCAAGGAAGGTGAGGACAGCCCAGGGCGCCGCGATACATCCGTAGCTGGATACTGCCACGAACACGGCGTGGCTGATGATGCATCGGGTCATCGGCAGCAGCAGCTGGATCGTTGTCTTGATATCCAGAGAAAAATTATCCATCTACACAAGCAATTTGGAACTCCAGCATGCAGTCTCCAAGATTGCAGGACTACTCGGCTTGACCATGGTACAGAACAACACGCGGCTTGTGGCTTGTGAGTAGTGATGTCTGGTACGCTTCTTGGTCTGATGGTAGGCATGATTTTATTTTGTATTTCCTCCGTTCAGAAATATAAGACGTTTTAGCTTTGTGAATCGAATGTATCTAGATGTCTTTTAGTGTATAAATTCGTATAGATTCGGAGTGAATCTGTACATTAAAGAGCGTCTAGATACATTCATTTCACAAAACTAAAATATCTTATATTTCTAAACGGAGGGAGTAGTTGATGCCAATCATTTGCTCATATATCGGGGGTTGCTATTGGAGGAGGATGTCATGGCATTGTTGCATACATCAACCTAAGTTCAACTAAGTGTACCATGATTTGCCGGATTACACTTCAAAAACAAATTTCGCGGTCTTCAGTTTTGAGAAATTATCATCACCGTTGTGAGTACATGATAGATTTTCGTAGCATATGACATAATGAGGATGTTTAATTACCCCGGTATGTAAATAATGATGGTACATGTAAGATCATGAGCATGTGTATCTCAGCTCTAAGATGCACGCCCTGCTCGTGTAGTTGTCCATGGAAGAATCAGTTGGGTTAGTCGATCAGTCAATGCCTTCCCGGCCCTTAAGTGGTGTGGTTTGACTTCAAGCAGGAAGAATGGGAGAAATTTGGGATTTTTTGGGATCTCCTGTGCGGACGAACAAAAGGGATAGAACTTGGAGAAAAAATGACAAAAAGGGCCCGTGCATTGTGGACGCTTATATTTGTTATAGCCAACGAAGAGGGACCAACTTTATAGTCACCATAAGAATTAAAGCTATCGATGCTCTAAGCGAATAAGCTGTGCTTCTCTTCTCTCTCTCTCTCTCTCTCTCTCTATATATATATATATATATATATATATATACTGGGCACAATTTTTTTTCTTGGTCTGTTTGTTCTGACTTTGGATGGTTTACTATGATTTTAACATCATTAGGTTGATGTCACATGATTTTTACTACTACACGGCTTAAATCGTAATGTGATTATTGCTATAGCAGTATAAAGTTAATGTTTCAGGATAATTACTATTGCATTGTACAAAACACATGTAAATTAAAGACTCCTTACCATTCATATTCAATTGCTTACAGATTTATAGACGCATAAAATGTTGTCCATTTGATTTAATGCGACGATGTGCGTTGTGCGCCGTGGCAACTCATGGGTTCTGTGCTAGTAATAATAAAGTACGAAGTGTTTCTTACGGGTTCTGCTTTTTTCTAGACGATTTTGTCCATGCCAGTTTGGGGATTTTACACCCTTTGCCACCATCGAGTTAAACTCAGCCTTTCCCTGATTGATCCTAACACGATATAAGCCGCCGCCTTCCTCTCCCGTGCACCCTAGCTAGGCGGCGGCTTCCTCCCGCACTCCCCCAATCCTATCCAGCCGCCAGCCGGAGGCCTGCTGAGGAAGCTAACTCAAAGATCAATGCTCGATCCCATATATGCGGTAGGGAGCCATCAGGTCTCAGGATGCGTGCGGTCATTCTTAGTCGGACACTGGCCAGTCTTGGACGAATTCATGCGGGCAGAGGTGGCGATGGCCGGGCAATCGCGGGAATCGCATTAAGCCGACTCGTCTGGTTTTTGCCCCTGCGCTCAGCTCCTGAATCGGTCCAAAAGTGGATGTGCTCTTGCACTTCGATGGCACTCACGATTTGGATCAACCTAAGAAGTAGGAGTTGATACACAGGCAAAAAAAATAGGAGGTGATACGGTTGGAAATTTCGTGCATAGTAAGATCGGATTAATGGTGACTCACTTAGTACATCACTAATCGACTTTGGAACACAGTTTCTTTGGCCGTTCTATATATATAATTGACGCAATCGGCCTCTATGTGATCATTGAGAGGGAACCAATGGACAGACACGTAATATCAATTTGCTTGCAGTTCATTGACATCACTTTTCAGTGTACCTTTATTCTGTTTTTTCATGTAAATTAACCGAAGTTCAGAGTTCTATATCACTTCAAGACTTCCAGTGTTACCGGCTAAATGAAGTTCAAAGTTCTGTTCACTTTTTTCTTGATGTTAGTTAACCAGACTGCTGCTTGCCTCCTCAGCTGGGCATGATGAACAATGTTCCAAGCTTCCGTTATTTGCAGTTAGTTTTCATGACTGACAGTCCGACAGTCATTTCATGTAGGAAAGGTCTTCCTGTGGATCTGTCTTAAGGGGTCCTGAAAGCGATCTGCATGCATGATCCTCCCTCAGGTAGCAATGCTTTCATTTTTCCTCTTATTTGATAGTAACTAGCTGGAGAGAGGTCCTTGATTCTTCATGGATAATCTGCAATTGAGATGTCTGGCTTCTCGGTTAGCTCATCAATCATGCTATGTGTGTGTTTTTACCAGGTAATTTTTTTTGTGAAAAGTGTTTGCCAGGTAATTAATGTTCCTTGCATGCCTTGTGGGTCGACTAGAGTTCTCTCTGACTCGCTGTACACACTTGGATGACGTAGCAGAATATGTTATTAAGTAGTGATTTACATTTATATATGTTGCATATTTGTTTTTGGAAAAAATATTGACTAATGTTAACAATTTAAGGCATGACGTTTTGTACGTGGGATTGAAGACAAGATGTTGACGTTTACCTATTGGATTGTGGTTGACAATATTATTTGTGGTTATCAATTATGCAAATTGGTTATATTTGTAATTTGGCCAAGACATGTTTTCGAGAGCTCTTCATGTACATGTCTTGACGCTTTTTGCACTATAGCATCGCCAATTGCTAATGGAGTTAATTTTGTGGCAATGAAGTTTTTTAGTTGCATGCTACCTTTTTCCATCAATGAGGCATATCAGCTGGATGCCTCAAGAGGTTTATGTTGTGGCCTCCAGTGCTACAGAAAATTGTGGCCGCCACAAGGCGCTGTGCATATAGCTGAGTACAACGTTCTACTGATGCCAATCCATGCCACTGAAGGTTCAGTCGACTTCATTGTATATGGTAAATGTGAATATGACTGACTGGATATAACCGAGATGAACCTGATTACCCAAATTAAATGATCAAGTTGAGTATTGAATTCATAATGTTATTTCTGATGCTCAATTATTATGGAAAATTGCCCAAATATCTATTCTACAGAAAATTGGGTGTAAGGAAGCCACTGCTTAGATTATGCTGAAAACTACAAGCAGATTATTAAGTCATGTAGTATTGCTATGGTCACGGCCCGATTGTTTTTTACCAGTGTGGGGTTTCTTCAGAAAATAAATTAATTTTTATTGGCAGCTCTTCATTGATATGATATAACCTGACAAAGAGTGATTTGTAGACTAGACCTCAATCACTGTAGAACATGTGTCGAAGACTTGACGAGATGATAGAGTGCACTACATGTGTAAACTGGAAGTACAGTTAATTTTTGGTAAGTTAAACTTCGAGAGGTTCTTAGTGTACAGTAATATAGTTCTTAGAAAGAATAAGAGACATGCATGGCACGTTTATTTTTTTATTGCTTTTTGTGCTTAGTTGACAACCTTAGAGATCATTCTAGCATCTTATATGCAGATTTAACTTGGCAGCACGAAGCCATGCATAGAGTGAGTCAAAGAGGAGTAAACTTACATCCATGATCAGAAGTCGCATGAAGTTCGAGGTCGTCGGTTGTCATTTGTTTATTCCCACTTAATTGATTTACATATAATGAGCAGAGCACATGATTTACATGATTCGATCGCAAAGCACACGAGTGTACATGTATCATGATTAGATTCTCTCCGGACATAGTCGATGCAAAAGTGTGATGTAGTAATCAACATAAATACCTAAATTGGAGGTGAAATGTGAGGTATTAATTCTACCATTTTGGGTGATTGTACTTTGTTCTATTGCACCCATACATCCATAGAATCTTTCTCCCAATGATTTATTCGTCTTTCGAATATTTCACTACTCACCGACCTTGAAGGAAGTAAAGGCGTTTGCGGAGTGGAGTGCGGTGACAATGGCGATGCATGGTTTTAGCTCATGTGTATTATTTGCCTCGCTTAAGCGGTGGGCGGCGGAGGTCTAGGTTAAGCGTCAGACAGAGGAAGCAGTGGACGGTGTGCCTGATCATAGAGTGGCTCAAGGTGGATGTTTTTTTTCGACATGCCGAGACTTTACCTATGATATCTTAGTTTGTATGTTTCCACAACATAGATTTTTTCTCCGCCGTTGCAACGCACGGGCATTTTTCCTAGTATAGATTAAGGGCCAACTGGACCCACAGTTTACGGAAACATCCTCAGCAGAAACAAATATTACAATGTGGTCCTTGCTGGGCACATGCATGCACGCGCATGGATGAGCACTGAATGCCTCGTCTCCGTTGCTTTATTGAGAAATACACTATAATTGTAGACGCTCACAAATGAGCACCTCCGAAAGTCTGAGCCGGCGGATCGGGTCTTGAAATTGACGAAGTCACCACGGGCGTCTCACCGTCGACGGGAACGTTGCCTCCCACTGAAAGAATATTCCACCATTTATGCAACACACAGTGTCAAACCTGGGGTTTGAGCTCTGGTGAGCTAGGAGTACAACCACTCTCCTAGCCACCTAACCACTGGCGGAGCTCCATTGGGACCGAACTGGGCCGTGGCCCGCCCAGGTTTTCTGCCAAAAAAAAATACCCCTATGCATCTAAGGCCCAACCCGCCACCACTCACCACCTACTCTTTGGCATCCCTGTACAGGCTACCTTCGAGGAAGTTTCCTCACTGATTCCTCTCTGCCTAACTCGACAGAAACGATGGCCATGGAGGCGCCAAGCTAGGTCTTCCAATCTGGACAAAAAAGAGAGAGAATCGGAGGGAGGCGGTGGAGCAGAGGAGGTACAGCAGCGCCGCGCCGTCGCCAGAAGCCTAGGGGCGGACAAGGAGGGAGTCGCCGCAGCAGGCTACCTGCAGGCACGGCCGCACCGCATGGGACGGGACGGGACGGGCTGCCCAGTGCCCAGCCAGCTGCTCCTCCGCTCCTTCCTACTTCTTTGCGACCACGAATCGATCCCCTTCCCTTCTCCAGTTCTCCTGCGGTAATCTACTTTCTTTTCCCAAATTCTAGTTTGCCCAAATTAATTGTTCTTTGAAAACAAAATTTTGATCTTCAATTCTACAAATTGGAACAGCCAACACCAATGGGAAAGGTCACTCAGCGTAGTATTGAAAAAAAAAAGGGATGAGACAAATGAAATTGAAGATCCTGCAACAAGAACAAATGATTCCTTGCCATTGCTTGAACTGGAACAACAACAACAGAACCATGATGAAGGAGTAGAGACAAATGAACCTGTTACTTTTCAAGGTATTGAGTACTTGCAGCGAGACCCTGGACTGCGACCTTAGATTTGGCAATATCCAGCAGAGCAAAGAGATTCTATGAGAAGAGCATACTTGTTGTTAGGCCCTACGCAGCCCCATCTACAGAATTATAAACTTTCAGGTGAAGAAGGGCATCGACGCCGCTTTCAGTACAGCTGGTTTGGCCTATTTCCATCGTGGCTGGAGTACTCGGAGGACAAAGATCGTGCATATTGTCTATTTTGCTTTGTGTTCAGCAATAATGAGAATACAAGAGGTGGTTCTCACATATTCGTGGTTGATGGATTTGACAAGTGGAAGAGGGTAAATAGTGGAAAACATTGTGCATTCTTGACTCACATAGGTTCTGGACCATGCTCTCCACACAACAATGCAGTCAGTGCTTGTCATGTCACATAGAAAATGTTCTTGTGGCGAAGGACAAGGAGAAAGTAGAACGAAATCGCTTGCGACTGAAAGTCTCTATTGCTGTTGTTAAGTGGCTTGTATTTCAAGCTTGTGCATTTAGAGGGCATGATGAGAGTGCTTTGTCAAAGAATAAAGGGAACTTTCTTGAAATGGTGGATCTTCTTGCAGAATTCAACCCCGAGATTGCCAAAGTTGTGGGGGGGGGGGAGGGAGGGGAGGGAGGGGAATGCTCCATACAATTCAAAATACACATCGCCTGAGATTCAGAAGGAGATCTTGAATATATATGCATGCGAAATCAGGAAGCATATTCGTGAGGAAATTGGGGATTCTAAATTCTCCATTTTAGTAGATGAAACATGTGATGTGTCAAAGTGAGAGCAAATGGCGTTGGTTCTAAGATTTGTTGACAAAGATGGTGTTTTACAAGAGAGATTCTTTGACTTGATACATGTGGCGAACACAAGGTCTTTGACACTTAAAGATGAGTTGACCTCTGTTTTAACATACCATGGTTTCAATATTCGAAACCTTCGAGGGCAAGGTTATGACGGGGCTAGTAACATGAGAGGTGAGTTGAATGGACTCCAAGCTCTTTTCCTCAAAGAATGCCCATATGCTTATTATGTCCATTGTTATGCCCATCGCTTGCAACTTGCTCTAGTTGATGCATCCAAAGAAGTGGTTCCTATTTTCCAATTCTTTCAGAAATTGATATTTATCATAAACACTGTTGACTCCTCCTCAAAGCGCCATGATGAGCTTCACCATGCCCAAGTAGTTGAACTAGAAAAGGGAATCGCTAATGCTAGCATTGAGACAGGTCAGGGGGCAAATCAGATCCGCGCACTTCAGCGACCGGGAGACACTAGATGGGGTTCTCATTTTGCTTCAGTTTATAGCCTTATGGAGATGTTTGGTGTTGTTTATTCTGTTATCCAAGATATGGCTGCAGATGGATCACTTGGGTCAATACGTGCAGATGCAGACACTTCTTTTGGCCACTTATCATCCTTTGAGTTCATATTTATCTTATGCTTGACGAAGGAAATATTTGAGATCATTGAAGTACTTGGCCAAGCTTTTTAAAAGAAGTCACAGGATATTGTAAATGTTGTTCGCCTAGTATCCACAACAAAATAGTGTCTTCAAGAGCTAAGATCAGATGATGGCTATCAACAATTCATTGACATGGTTATTGAATTTTGTGTAAAGCACTCAATTGATATTCCCGATTTTCAGGAAGCATACATCATGCGTGGTGGTCGTGCACGTCATCAGCCTGATCAGCTCACCAAGGAGCATTATTTTCGAGTGGAAATTTTCCGTGCAACATTGGACACTCAACTATTTGAATTAAACCGAAGATTCAATGAGAAGGTAATGGATATTCTATCTACAAGTGCCGCTTTGATTCCTAGAAACAAATTCAGAGGGTTCAATGCTAGTGAGATATGTGAGATGGTGAAAAAGTACTACCTAGCTGATTTCCCCCAAGATATTTATGGATTACAACAACAATTGGAACATTTTGTATCGAATGCTTTGAAAGATAAAGAGTTGAATAATATATCAACCTTGATTGATCTTTGTCGATGCCTTGTGGAGACGGAAAGACATAATATCTACAATTTAATTGATAGGTTACTCCGTTTGCTCATTACTCTTCCAGTTTCTACGGCGAGTGCTGAACGGGCATTCTCTAGTATGAAGATTATTAAAACACGGCTGCACAATAAGATGGAGGATGACAATCTTGCCAATAACATGTTGGTTCACATTGAGGGTGATATTTTGGAGGAATACAAGTACGATGATGTCATTTCAGATTTTAAAAGCATCAAGGATCGGGCTGCTGACTTGTAGTATGTATCTCTGTGTCTATTTTTAGGTTGTTTTGTTGTGTGCCTGTGTAGTGATATTATATAAATGTATGCTTCTCCTGATTTTGTAACCAACATGAACAAAAGCATTTTATCAATGACTTGTCTACTGACTTGTCTATTCCGTGAGCAAGGCGGAATTCAACAATAAAGGGTGAAAGTCAGCGATGAAACGTATAAACATTTCGTGACTTCTCCCCATCTGCATCCCTTTGTGAGCTACACTATCTTTGCGATCAACACACACCTATTGAGAATAGTTTCTCCTATGATTGCTTGGGATATGCACATTTGATACCTTGTAGAATTCCGAGAAAAAGTTATGAGCGCTATCTCATATAGTTACCTTGTACAGTTGTTGGCACAAAGAGGCAAGTGAAAAAGAAAATAAAAGAGAAAAAATGGAAAAAAGGAAAAGAAAAAGAAAGAAACAAGTGCCTCATAGAATAGGAGCAAGCTCGATGAACATCAAATAGGTGGTACTTATTGTGCATATCATGTAGCCCACTAATTTTATTGCAATCGAAATAGCGTCTCTCCTTGCACTTGTGCGACACGAGCTTATAGTCTTCGTTAGGTAATCATTTGGTTCTTAGCTCACTTTCTCCGTCGCACAAGTCCCATTTATCCCACCATGTGTGTTTCCTTGTACATAATTCATATCTTGTGGATTGACTTGTTTTGCTTTGTGATCATCGTGGTTCTTTACTTGCCATTACAATATATTGATTTCGGATTGTTCTTGGACATGCCACCTTCCATACCTATCCACCATAAGCTTTGTGTGTGTGTGTGTGTTTTTAGTGGCTAGTTGGTTTTGGTGTTCCAAGTGAACTTCACTTTGCTTGGTATTGATTGCTCTTAAGTGTTGCCAGTTGCACGATACTATCTTCCAAGGTAAAGTAAGGTTTGATGTTGCATCCCTAACTCCCTACCACTTCCATATACACCACTTGGTCTTGTGAATCATGTCTAGGGACTCCGGAGCCGAGGATGATTTCTATGAAGAATCCACGATGAACCACCATGCATATGCCTCCACAAGCATGGATGACATGATGGAGCACTGCACCGACAATAGCTCCACATGATTGGGTGACATGGAGTTCTACAACAACAATAACTCCCCAAGCATGGACGACTTCAAGAACGACAATGACAAGCTCCTCAAGTCGCATCGACCAAGAGGGATCCTCCACCTCGAGAGAACCAAGGTCCACCATCAAATGGACAAGTTTGAAAGCTCCCTCAACTACTTCACGAGCGACATGGACAACAACTTTGCCAAAACCATGAGCATGATGGCCAAGACTAATGATGCTTTGCACTCATTACAACGCGTCACCAAGAAGAGTGCCAAGGACAGGAAGCATCATCACGAGTGTCATGTGGATGACCAAGTGCACCATCTACATCAACCTTTGGCAAGGCACGCCAATAACCTCCGTCGACACCATCATAAGGCACCTTCAACTACTCATGCCAACACCACAATGGCACCAAGAGCAAGCTCTCCTCCATGCCATCAAGCTTCAACGCCAAGACTTGACGTCCTAGTTGATGCATGCAACTTCATGGATGAGGAGGACGAAGACCTCTACTTCGCCAAGTTGGACGAGTACGTCAAGAGGACTACACAAGCCAAGGTGCAAGATGGCGACGACAAGGTCAAGAATGGTGAGCATGGGATTTTCCCTTCACCAAAGGAGGCGCATGGAGTTGAGCACACCAAGCCTACCCCCATATGCTTGAGTGATGATGTAGTACCAATCCCATGTGAGTATGAGAGCCACTTAGCCCACTTGAGTGAGAGCAAAAGTGAGAACAGTGACTCCACCATACATGATATTGAGTGCTTCCATTTGGAGGGCATGCGTGATACACCGAGTGCGTTTAGAGTGGTAGTTGATAGGTCATGTGAGGCCATTTTGATTTATAATGACTTACCCTCTACCTCTAGTGTGTTTCCTCATGATGTGATAGGTTCCATGGATCAAGAAGCGCCAAGCTTGGAGATGATGATACCTCCTACCGAGAAGATGTACATGGTGGATGAAGATGACGCCATCCCCATAGATGATGAAGAAGTCGCCCACATAGAGGCCAATGCTACCACAACACCCACTTCATATGAGAGGTATGTACAAGGTAAGAATAAGGGTGTTGATTATGCCATGATCCCACTAGTGGACATGATGACTTGTGATGATTGGCATGCTATGGATGATGTTTGTGATATCACATATGCTTCATTGATATTTCCATGTGATACTTTGCCTTTGCATAATGTTGAGCATGTGAAATTATTTGATTGTGATGATGTTGCCATAGACATGCTATGCTCTAAACATTATGTTGATGATATCATTGCTTGCACTTTGTTGAACAATTGCTCTTTCCAGTGTTTTGCTTGCAATGATGATCAAAATGATACCTCTCGGATAATGCTTTGGCATGGTTGTTTTAAAATCTCTACCGTTGCTTGCAATAAGATGAACAATTGCTCTTTCACTTGTTTTGCTTGCAACAATAATTATCATATGACTTTTATTGAGATGGCCCCCATAGCTTTCTCAAATTTTGGAGATTTTGATGAATGCCATGATAAGCATGTTCCCCACTTACATACTCACCATGCACCTATGTTACACTTACTTGACAATAATGGTTATGTGCACAAGAAGAAATATGTCATGATGGATGATGTATTTCTATATCATGCACACACGTTCTTCCTTTTGTGTTTAATGTGTGTAGGTACCCGCACGATAATGCCAACCTTGGTTGAGCACGCGTTGACAAAAAGAGCTCTAGAGAGCATCCCACAAGTGAGTTCGAGATCGAACCCAGCTCTAATACCTTTTGCATGCTTTGCATCTTTCATGTTGAAAAATTGCTCTTTCCTATGGTTTGCTTGCAAGCATGTTGATGGTATTCTTTCACCTTGTGACAATCATGTTTCGTTGCTATGGGATATTGATGCTTTGTGTGTTGCAACAAAAAAGTTGAACAATTTCTCTTTACGATGTTTTGTGTGCAACCATAATGCCATTATGAGCATGTATTGTCATGAGAGCTGCCAAGTTCCTTGTATAGATGCTGCAAAAAACATAAGGACCACTTGCTCTTTCATTTGGTTTGTTTGCAAACACGTTACTTTGGCTTACGCTTGCGATACTCACATTTCCATGATGTTTGCTTTTGATGATATGTGTATGGCATCCAACATATTGAACAATTTCTCTTTTCAATGGTTAGTTTGCGAACATAATGATGTTGCTTTGGATATTCTTCCTCATGTGTTTTTGCAGAATTCTCCTAACTTTGCATCAAAGATGTTGATCAATATTTTAGTTGCCACACTAAGACGTTTTATGGAGTTTTTGAGTTCCCACATTTGGATGATGTTCAAACAATTTCCATGCACTTTGACCTTGCATATGCATTTCAGTTGCTATACTTGAGTTGTGTTAATAGTGTTGTGAACAAAATTTGACATGCCACAAATGACATGCTCCTCTATCACACACAAACATATGTTGCTTGGTCTTTGTTGTGTGAAGGTACAAGAATATACACGTCAACCTCTATGGACAAGGAGTTGACAAGATGAATCGAAGAGAGTTACCTATGGCTGTCGTTCAACGAGCCGTCTCTACAACCTAAGGTGACTTCCTTCTACTTGAGGACTCGTGCTATAATCTTCATGAATTGGCTACGCTTTGAGTGTTGCTTCGCTTTTGTGGTGAGCTTTGTAGGCTTCATGAAAGGTGAAGGAACATTGAGGTGTTGTCAATTCAATCTTCCCGAGGACGACTATATGGTGAACCCCAGGATCAAGAAGGTCTCTTGACATCTTCTACTTTGTGATAAGCGTGTAGAGTCGAGGACGACTCTTTTTTAAGGGGGGAGATGATGTAGCCCGACCTACGGTTGTTACCACATCAAGGTCTCCAACGTATGCCAAGTCGTCATGGACTCCAAAGGTGAATCTGTTCCTCCATACTACTTCATACTCCGTCCCATATTCATGATAGGTTCACACCGACAAGTACGGAGGCAAGGGAGGAAACCCGGAGCATCAAGCCCGATAAGACGAGCCCTTGGAAGAGGAGATGGCGGAAGACACATGCCAGCGGTACTACCACTCCCGTAAGCGGTACCACCGTGCCCCGGTACTACCGCCCGACATGACCAGTACTACCAGCTAATACTGAAACCAGTGCCATCGCCTCTGGACGCCCCGATACCAGCTTGCGGTACTACCGGTCATCAAGTCCGGTAGTACCGGTCGTGACAGTGCCTACGCGCACAGCAGTTGGGCCACATCCCATGTATACCCCTTATTATGGGGCAACCCTAGATTTATGCCCAAACTACCCCTATGTAAGTGGCTGGCCTATATATAGAGCCTCCACCCCCTCATGTATTCCTTTAGACATAGATGATAGACTAAAGAAAAACCCCTTTGTGGAATCTCTAGTTTTGCCTCATCCCCTTCTATCAAAGGGGATCGACTATCGTCACCAACCTCGTTGGAGTTTGTATCGCGCCTCCCTCGTTGTACAAGGCCTATGTTTGCAAGTGCGTGAGCGTAGTTGTCAAGACCCTCTCCAAGGTGTTCTTCCCTCTCCGCTTGGGATTGACGGGAGCACGCTGACCGATATTTCTTTGCGAGGATTCTATTGGACCGTGGCCACCGACGAGAGCAATCGGCCTTTTAACGTGTGAGTTTTGCGTGTGTTCATCGTGTTCTTCGCGAGATGTGCGTCCGCTTCCGCTACCTTCTCCGTTTCCCCTCGCTTTCCCATCGATTTGACCACGAGATCCGTGAAGATTGGGCCACCCTTGAGGTCACCCCTTATCAGCAGGCCTGCGCTGGGCAGGGGAGAGAGGGGAGAACCAATGGCGCTGGTCTGGGCGCCGCCCCTGGCGTGCCTCCGACTGCTTGCTTGAGGTGGAGGCGGAGGAGCTCGGTGGCTGGCCTGAGCGTGGATGCTGAAGTGCACAAGCGTGCACGTGATGGCTGAATAGCTCAGGTGCTGGCCTGAGCCTGGACGCGGAACCGCTCGAAGGGCCACCCGATTGCAATGCATTGTCATGCGTTAACTTCTGTAGAGATCTCTCTACAGTCTACATCAGGATAGAGGGGAGATTGATCTAGATGTTGTTGTTCAGTGGTGTGTCATGGCTGTTTTCTATTCCTCCTTTTCATCAGATCTAAATCTTGAATATGCTAGAGGGTAAGGTTTTCTTCTCGTCCATTATTGCTGAATTATTTTGCTAATCCGTTGTGACACACACGCACGCCAGTTATCCTGTGCTACTATATTCATCTGTTCTATCTTATTTTGCAGATGCATGGGAGTTGTGAGTGCTCTTATGCTTTATATATCTTGTTCATTTTTGGAAATCAGCTGTCATCAGCATTATAGATTTTTTTATAGAAGTTTTTCCTTTGTGTAGAAGAAAAGAAAGGTCTCAGTGTGTACCAACATATATCATTTTCTTGGACATAGGCTCAGGTCAGTGTATCTGTCCTCATATTCTTATGGAACTATTTGGGACGAGTCAGCGGCTGTACCACTACGACGAAACCATCTTCCTTGATAAGATTAAAGTTTGATTCCTTTTTTCTTAGGTTTGCACATTAATCGTGAACGCGAGAAATTGGAGCTATGATTGTAGACAAGGTAGGTCATGCACTGCGTTGCCATCGGCACGTCTGTGTAGGACGTGGATGAGTATACTACTTTGTCTTCCCAATGATAGATCGTTTGCAGCTCTCTGCTATGGGCGTGTTGTTCGGTTTGTTTATGTACTATCGTGAATCAGCTACCAGCGATTTTACTTTAATTTCAGATATAGTACGAGGTAGGTTCTCTGGCAACCTTCATTTTTTTACTCCCTCCGACCCAAATTAGTTGACTTAGATTCTAGATTCGCATACATCTAGACTTATTTTAGTGCTAGATACATCCGAATCTAGACAAAATCAAGTCAACTAATTTGGGTCGAAGGGAGTATCTAAACGCAGTATGGAGTATCAATCTGTGATAAAATGATTTTTGCAGTTCAAATGCCTTTTTATATTTTCTCAAAATTTTCTTTTCCCATCTTTCATAAAAATGCTGATAAGTGTATATACTGATAATAAATTGATAAAGATACTATGTTCTGATTATATTAAAGGAAATCGATAAGAGTTCCAGTTGAGTGGAGTCAATTAGTATCGTTTTAAATTTATGTCGTATTAAAGAATTGATTATTTTACCGTTGCAAGCATGACATGGATGGACCTAAGATGCTTGAAGAGGAGTTGTGTCATGCTTTCCCATGGAATCGTAGGTTTTATGTGTTTGTTGGAGTTTTCTCTTTTCTCATGTTTGTGCTGCATGACCCCAAAATGTATCGTAATTTAGTGACTATTTTTTGTCTAAATCTGCATTTCTACAACCATGTTAATGTTCGGTGCCTGTGCATAGGCTTCCACCTAAATCTATTTAGGTTGTCCATGGGGTTTATGGTTGAGTTTGATTCTTGAATAATTTGGAAGAGGTCCATTGCATTATAGCTTAAGTTGCAATGATATTATCTGAATTCGCCATGAGCTCCTTAAAAGTTAGCCGTTCGAGCAAGGGTGATGCAAAAGACAAAGATAATTAGTTGAGAAGTCTGAGAACGAACAATTTGAGGATAGGAAAGTGTGGGTGAGAAAAAAGAAATGAAGCCTAGCACCGGATCTGCTAGATTTGTTGGCTCGATTTCGTTTGTGTTGTGCCGTGCTATGAATCGAGAAAAAAATAAAGGATGATGATTGTGTGTTTTTCTAAGTTTGTGAACGCATCTCTTCCGTTGCAAAGCACGGACATGTTTCCTAGTAAATACTTAAGAAAGGAGCTTCAATGGTTGTGTGATCTGACAACTCTGTATCGTAGTATCATCAAGCTTAATGTGGCCAATCGATGCTTTCAGGCTCAAACTTTTCGGATATGTCATCTTTTATTTTTTAGTTGAGGCACGACCAGGGCCGGTCTTGAGATTTTAGGGGCCCGGGACGAGAAATTATTTTGGGACCCTTATATTATTGAATGAATCAACTAAATTCTCAGAGCAACTTACATTGTTATCTTGTTGGTGTCTATAGTTTCATTAGCTGGTTGCTCTTCTTCCACAACAATTAGAGCGAACTCATCATTCAGGTTTATCGATGCACCGAAATTTTATAGATATCTCCTCTCTGTGATTGTAGCAAACACAGACACATCTTTTGTTCTTTTCCTTTTGACCTGTCCGTCTCGACCAGGACGACATGATAAGATGCCGAAAAAACAATTTACATTGAATATTGAAAGGCACAAACTATATATGCATCATGTATATGTAGATAGATATTAAGAAATAATAATACAATATTCCATATACCTCAGATTGGTAAAACGGTGATCTGCGTTTGAGTACATCGCTTAGAGATGTGAAAGAGACTCAGGTCGTGTCGTGGCCGCTGATAGTAACAAGGGCCTGGCCGCTGGTGCCGCTGGCTTCACCTGAGTGAGCAGCATAGGTGAGGGAATTTGTTCACATTTTCTTTTTGCTCGATTGCAAATGTCACAGCCAGATCGAGCTGTTGTATAGTTGAGAAAGATTTTGGTTCGCATGGTTGATCTTGCAAAATATTTTTACAGGGTTGATTGGTGGTTCACTGTTAGTTGCAGATTACAATGTCAATGCAAGTAGAAATCAATTTGGTTTCCCTTCTGCTTTTCTGATTCATGCTCCCAAGTGCTTGCTGTAGAGATGAACGAAGCAAGAGGCAAATAGAGAGGAGCCATCAACGAACAGTGTATGTAATTTTTGCAGTTCATAGCTTCTCTCTATGCATGGACATAGATAGTCGGAGTTAGTAATCGTGAAATAAATTATAGGATAAATGTACTCTTCTTTGCTGGCATGTACTATTACATCTAGATAATCGGAGTTATTAATGGTGAAATCAATTAGTATATGATAACTGTACTTCTTGCTGCATGTACTATTCTATCATCACTTTCATCACCAATGTCGATGCACATATGCTTGGGTACATGAATGATTTTTTCTCCACACTGTTGCACTGAGGCATGTATGTAATCATCCTCGACTTGGCGAACGAATTTGTATGTTGAACGCTTGATTATCTGGGATTGACATATTTTAGTTGGGTCGGACTTTTTTATGTTTCTTGCACTTTAATTCAGATATTACAATGGTAAAACATTATCTTTTATACTCCTACTCCGTAGCTACGCATGATAATAGGGAATTATTCATGACCTAAAAATATTAAATAAAAGTAAACTGCAACGGTGCACATTCAAAAACAATACTTCGGATGATGACAATTACATCAACTTGTAAACTTTCCTTACCTGCTAGCTTGCAACGGCGGTAGTAGGTGGGGACGTCTTGGTAGGTATGCTGAAATACAAAAATAATCTCAAATATGAAAGAGGTTGGAGAGAGAGAGTTGGTCTTCGTCGATGTATGAATATTGTCCATATGTCGTCTAACATCTTTTTTCGAACTTAGGACAATTGTTTCATATTTTATTTATTCATGTAATTTTTCGGTTACCCCTTAGCAAAGCATGGGCATTTAGTTAGTAAGGCCAAAAATAACCAGGGATCCTAATCGCAAAAAATGTCCCCTGAAAAAAAGGACCCTACGTTTTGGTTGCCTCTTGCACAAAATGAATCCGTGAGAAAAGTTGTAGACTTTTTTTGATAGAAAAACAACGCTTTTTCTAAAAATAATCCTCCGATTTATTAATAATCATCAACAGTAGTACAAAGAGATCTAAAAGTAATAAAAATTATAAATAGGTCTATGGACCACCTAGCGAAGACTACAAACACTAGCACAAGCCGAAGGTGACCCACCGTCGTCGCCCCTCCATCACCGAAGTAGGACAAAGCTTGTCGTAGTAGAAAGGGTTTATTAATTAAATAACATTAGTACAACGGGTTTGCCAAAAAGAACTGCCCGACATGCCACCATACATGAGGAAATAATTTTGCGGCCCGAAAGTTGAGACGCCAGTGCATAGCGGGGCCCGAGTTAATTTTAATCACCGCGATTCTAAAAGTTAGGGTGGCAATGTTGAGAAGGGTATTTCGAGTGAACGGTGGCCGAACCAAATATTTTCAAATCACGCCCGTTAAGTCAGGATATTCCGTTACACTAGTTCCTGCCGTGCCCCTTCTTAGCCGAGCTCTCTTCTTAGCCACCCTGCACATGTCGTAGGGGCAAATCCATTACTGTACTTTCCTAACTTCCGACACTGAATCTGGCTGTGGCGGCGGAGGTCATTTTTCTTCCCTTCCCCGACATTGAATCCGGCGGCGGCGGATTTCCTTTTTTCTCCCCCCCTAAAACTGAATCCGACGGAGGCGGAGGCGGCGGTAGAGGCGGCCCAGGATGTCTTGCAAGGTGAAGGTGGTAGCTACGTCGGCGACTGATTCAGGTCCGTCGAAGCCATAGTCTCGGGATCAACGCGAAGCAGCGGCGAGGTCTTCAGCCTCGGTAAGCGAG
The DNA here is from genome assembly GCA_023614405.1 of Avena insularis. Taxonomy (NCBI): domain Eukaryota; kingdom Viridiplantae; phylum Streptophyta; class Magnoliopsida; order Poales; family Poaceae; genus Avena; species Avena insularis. The sequence continues at coordinate 23,920,353 of CM042692.1, forward strand.
GAGGTTAGCGAGATGTCTGCTCCCAAGGTACCTATGAGCAGCGGGTTGAAGATAAAATCAGAGCTGGAGGCGGATTGTCCGGCCACGGTGGGGGGACGCGGCACCCAGATCTCGAAGAAAAAAACCCGGGAAAAAAGCGAGAGGTGAATTTTTCTTATCTGCGCCTCATCTTACTAGTAGATTAGTTACCGCGTAATAGAATCGAATGAACTGAAAAATACCCTTTCTAATCAAAGTAGGCACATCTTCGATACAAGGGACCTATATGAGTTCATAGTTCATGTCCGCCAGTACACTTCAAAACTAGATTTTGATTGTGAGAGGGTTGTGTTCGGGCAGAATGTGCATATGCTTGTGAATTGCAAAGAGGTTGTGTCTATTTCGCAGCTGGTAGATATGCTTCATGCTAGGATTTCCTAGGTTCTAGATAGAGGACAAAATTGGTGTGACGCAACATTAATGATACCTATATGCAAATTGAGCACTCCCATGAACTTCAGATGGTTTAGGAGTGTTGTGCAGCTGATCGTAAGGTGAAAGTTGAAGCGATGATTGATGATATGTATGCAGATGCTAGAGATCTTGCTTCTAGAGCTTCGGATCCTATAGACTACGGACCAATAGATGCTAATCTAGATAAGTTCAGTATACACTTAGAGGTGGATTCATACATGGCAAAACTTGATGAGGGAGTTAATAAGCCAGTTTCGTCATGTATTGTGGAGATCATTGTCGATTCCACAAACATAACTCTTGATGAAATGAGAGATATGATAGGTAAGTAAATCAGTATTGTCCCTAAGCAGATGGCACGAATCCAATGGTGGCATCATAAGCAGCAGGAATTCATAGAGGTTTTGGATACTGAAGATCTTATGCAGATTATGCGAAGAGGTTATAGTGGATGTAGAGGCCCCTATAGTTGTTGAACAGAACGAGGTGACCGATGTTGATGAGATCTGATGAGAGCTGCCACCCTAGGCTTGTCATATGGACCGTAGGGTTCTCCTGCCTGTATTTGTAACATTGATTGTTGTTGCATTTATACCGTGTTTCTGGATTATGTTTGTTGAGAGATTGTGATATAATGTTGTGCGAGCTGTTGAGATTTTCGGACATATCCCTCACTGAAACCATCGTTGTTGTAATAAGACATAGGTACATTGTAGTTGACATGATTATGTTTCTTGAGATGATGTACTGTACTTGTTTCTATGATTATGTTTGTTGAGAGATTGTAAAGTAATGATTTGTGAAACCATGACTGGACAAGTGATGCATAAGTACCTTGTAGTTGACATGATTTTGTTTCTTGAGATGATGTAATGTACATGTTTCTGTGATTATGTTTGTTAAAAGATTGTAATGTAATAATTTGTGAAACCATGACTGGACAAGTGATGCACAAGTACCTTGTAGTTGGCATGATTTTGTTTCTTGAGATGGTGTAATATACTTGTTTCTGTGATTATGTTTGTTGAGAGATTGTAATGTAATGTTTTGTGAAACCATGACTGAACAAGTGATGCATAACTATCTTGTAGTTGACATGATTATGTTTCTTTAGATGATGTAATGTACTGATATGTTGCTATTAGTCAAAGAAATTTGGATGGAGGAAGTATAAGTTTAATATTTGAAATAAGAATGTATGAAGATAAAACCTATAAGGTAGGAGAGAGTAATCAAGGGAAAGGGCATGGTATCCATTAAACTATTGTAACATGCCAATTTATTTAATGTTGTAGCGGTGAAACACTTCACTTTCCCCTCTCTTTTATTCTCTCTCAATCACTCACTCGCCTCCTCTCTATTTCTCTCCCTATCTCGGTCTCTCCTCACCGTCGTCGACACTGACGCATTCACCATGCCGTCCTGGAATGATGAGGACGACCAGTCGAGCAGCAATAGCCTTCTCTCCGACATCGAGTATTACTACCCCGATGTGAGTTCCTATGTTTTCTTGGCTAGGGTCAGGCATTGGTAATTCCCTCGATATGAGCTCCATTTGTGCATGCAATCATGTTCAATTCTAGATTTGTGTTTCCTTTTAGGTACCACGGACGATCTACGACCCTGAATGGGAGGCCCTAGATCTCGATGGAGAAGTACATGCGACCATGGGCTAAAACTGAGCAGATATGTTGCATTCGAAGGCAGTAACACTAGGAGAAGGTTTTTGGGCTGTACAAATCAGGTTTGTTTACAATATGTGCAACGGTGACATGAAGAAAAATGTATCGTGTTATGTTCATAACACGATAGTGTGTGTTTTTTAGGTTGTCCTGGTGTGTAAAGCAGTAGAGTGGGTGGATCTGGAGTGGCCAGATGCACTTAAGAAATGTTTGGCCCAGTTATGGGATATGTATGAGTTGGAAAGGTCGGAGAGAATTACTGATGCTTGTGATGCAGCTGAAAAAAATTACAAGTTATCGGTACGAAATAAGGAGCTGGAATAAGAAATCAAGAATTTGTAGTCACATAATAAGGACAGAATCAATGGGAGCTTGGTTGTGGGAACTACACAGAAACTTCAGGATAGTGATAGGTTGCTGATTCATAATGCATAAACGGAGAGGGATTAGCTCAGGGAAGACAAGAAGAAGCTAGAGAACTACATTGAGGATCTGTTAAAGGAACTGAAGAAGGCACACAAGGGTAAACAAAGACAGACTACAGAGGATAAAGGAAATTCTAGATAAATAATATATGCCGTGTCAATGCCCAAAACTAGATAAATGTAAGACTTACAGTTGCGCTTTCTTAACTAAGACAAACTCAATCCTCGAGAAAATTAATTTCAGACGTACACACATCGTGCATAGAGTTAAGTTTATGTTTACAAAATGACCACTACAGAGGATAAACTAGGCAGTTCAGTACTAAATCTACATATGTTGGGTTCAAGCAAGCTTGACCCAGAGCTGCTCGTTTTCCTCCCTAAGATCGGTCAGCTCCTTCAGTACTTTGTCGTGCGCCCGCCGCAGGTTCCAGTGCTCCATCAGGGATTCGAGAAGTTGGTTCGTAACCTTATGATTTTCCTTCATGAGAACATTCATGATCTCCGTCTGCTTACTAGCCAAGGTGCGACCTTCCTTGTGAAGTTTCGCCCAACCGGCGTTTACCTCCTTCAGTTTCTGGCACTTGTCAAAAAGGACCGCTACTTCAGCATCTAGGTGGTCAAAGGCTAGCTTCTGAGAATTCTGCTTCTCCCTTTGGATGGCTATCCTGACATTTAGCCAGGTCGCCAGGTCCGAGTTGAGCTTTCGCCTCTTTCCCTGCAACAAAAATATATAGAATGGTTTGTTCAGTTCACCGGGACAAGGTGGTTAGTTTCCATAATTAAATGAATCAACTTGTGGCACAGTCATAATTTCAAGGAAGAAGCAATCTAGGACTAATCAACATTTTATGAATCGACTAGTGGCACTGTCATAATTTCAATTTCAAAACAAATAAGGTTTTTCTGTAGTTTAGTGTGTTGTGGGTTTTTTCCATGTCACCAAATAGTAGTGGCAAACTCATAATGCAGAAACTCATGTCCAGATACAGAATGGAAAGGGCTCATGGTGTCCATTCATGAACTTGAACACCAACACATGTCCAGATAGATAAGGAGTTGCTCTAGGATTCTTATTGCCCCCTCTAACAGGAATCAGACTTGGACATTGCTCCTAACCCTAAATATTACAAAAGAGTGGAGCACGAACTGATATTCATGCCCTCTCTAACGGGAATCAGACTTGGGCATTGCTCTGATACGCCTCCAGATAAGCCCTTAGCTCCTCGTTCTCTTTCTGAACACCCTCGATTACGATGATCCCTCGGCTCATGTCCTCCTTCATCTCTTTCACTGCATCCAGGCAACGGTTCCTATCATGGTAGGCTCGGATGGCAGTCTTGGTTTCGTCGATGCATCCTTTGAGTGCCTCAGTGATTTCGTCCTGGAGGAGGGTGCATCTTATCTGGAGATTCTTCTTGTCCTCCATGAGCTTGTTGATTATATTGATGGCCTATTCTTGCCTGTTCAAGTTACAGTCGAGCATGTTATGTAGCCTCACGATGTCACGTGCAAAATCTAGTGGGATCTCCTTCTGCACAAATAAACTCTTGTGTAGGCTCTCATTAGCTTGGGCGAGGGAGCGTGCATCGTCATGTTGGCTGTCAATCTTGGAACTAATCGTGGCCACCTTTTCATGGTACTCGTCCTTCGATCACTGCATCGTTCATGTTATTTGAAATAGAAATTCTATAATTACACTCCAGGTTCCAGGTGAATACTACTCCCTCCGACCTATATTAGTTGACTCAACTTTGTCTAGATACGGATGCATCTAGACTAGATACTTAATTAGATATATATGAATCTAGACAAACTTGAGTCAACTAATATGGGCTGGAGGGAGTAATAGAAATCACAAAATCCCCATTGAATCTATGAATACTAGTATTAAAAATGGAACTAGAGATCCAGTCATAATCAGAAAAACTAATCCTAATCACAAAATTCCCATCGAATCTATGAACAACGGTATTAAGGAAAGACCAAGAGATCCAGTCATAATCATGAAAACTAATACAACTCGCAAAAACCCCAATGCGGGGCGAACACGATCTAAGAAATCCACATTAATACTCAAATAAATAACAGTGTGGAGATTTTCTACCTCGCTGAGACATGGAACAAATCCGAACGGGTCCTACAACAACGCCGTCGTGGTGGATTATGGTTCCATGGCTGGCCTGTAATACATAGAAGAAGAAGAGAAAGAAGAAGAAGAAAAACAAGAAGTAGCAGAATAATATCATGATGGGGAAGGAGATGGAGAAAAAGTAGAACAAGAAGACCGTACCGGGAGGAGCCCTCGCCTGCTGGAACATTTGGCGCCATTGTCGGGAGAGATTGGGCCTTAGTGAGAGGGGTGCTTGAGGGGCTGGTAGAGAGAGAACTGCCAGGCATCGAGCTATGTCCTTTTTTGTCCACGCGGATGGTCGACCGGCATCTCCTCAGGGGAGCCATGGCTTGCACGGGGAGGGAGGTGGTGGAAGGAGGAAGAAGAGAATGATTAGTGATACAGCCCGTCCTGCGGAGGCTACTACATCCACAACGCCAAGTCCCCAAGATCGTCCCCAAGTCAACCAAGAAGATGGACCAGGAGCAGCCAGCTCTAGAACGAGAGTCTCCGCCGTCATCGCCTCGGAGAGTCCGCCCGAATCCGGCCGGAGTGTCCGACGCGACTCAGCCGGAGTGTCTGGCCAGCCCCAGCCCCAACCTAGCGTGGACATTCAGAAGGCCAGTTCAGAAACTACCCGGACACTACCCGGAGTGTCTGGCTACCCCGGACTGTCCGGTCACTCCGACCCGGACTGTCCGGCCCAAGTGATGGGCCTGCGAACCAACAGCTGGGCCCTTGGCCCATGTACTCCTCTATTTCGCACCAAACCCTAGTTTTATGCCCAAACTACCCCTAAACTTGTGGTTGGCCTATAAATAGAGCCTCCACCCCCTCATGTATCCCTTAGGCATAGATGATAGACTAAAGACAACCCCCTTTGTGGAATCTCTAGTTTTGCCTCATCCCCTTCTACCAAAGGGGATCGACTATCGTCACCACCTCGTTGGAGTTTGCATCGCGCCTCCCTCGTTGTACAAGGCCTTGGCATCGGTGTCCCTTTGCCAAGACGTCAAGACCCTCTCCAAGGTGTTCTTCCCTCTCCGCTTGGGATTGACGGGAGCATGTTGACCGATCTTTCCTTGCGAGGATTCTATCGGACCGGTGGCCACCGGTGAGAGCAATCGGCCTTGTATTGTGTGTGTTTTGCGTGTGTTCATCATGTTCTTTGCGAGGTGTGCGTCTGCTTCCGCTACTTTCTCCCTTTCCCCTCGCTTTCCCATTGATTCGACCACGAGATCCGTGAAGATCGGGCCACCCTAGAGGTTTGCCCTCATCATTTGGCATCAGAGCCCAAGTTGCCATGGATTTCACCCTCGTTCTTCCCCACCAAATTCTTTTTCTTAAAAAACCACAAAATAGCCACAAAATCGAGTGGATCTTGTGTCAACCCTCATCATCTGGTATCAGCAGCTTTTGGTTGCCACGGATTTCACCTCGATTTGGTCTTTTCCCCCATAAATTCGAAAATCCCCAAAAAATAGCCCCAATTTCGTGTTTTGGACCGATCTATGATTGGTAGGTTTTGATCCATAGATTACTTGCTAAACTTGTTGATCAACCTTTCCCTGCATTTCCATAGCCTAATTCCTTGATTTCCCCCATCAATTTGAGGTTTTGGTCCCAGTTTTTCTGCCAAAATTCGTTCCGTTCGTGTTCTGGAAGTTCTGGTTCGACCGGACAGGACTGTCCGGCCAAAACGGACCGGAATATCCGCCCCACCGGAGTTTCCGGCCTAAACTGACCGGAATATCCGGCCCGGCCAGACTGTCCGGCCTGTGCGCACCGGACTGTCCGCCCCCTTGCTGACAGAAAAATCTGCTTCACGGTTTTGAGCATAACTTTTACATACGAACTCGGATTTTGGTGTTCTTTAGCTCGTTTTGAAGAGGAGAAAGATCTCTACATAATCATATCTGTGGTTCATGCTATCTACTCCATCCAAATTACATGAGCAAGGCGGAATCCACCAATAAAGGGTGAAGATCAGCGAAGAAAGGTATAAAAATTCCGCGACTTCTCACCACTTGCATTCCTTTATGAGCTCCACTATCTTTGTGTTCAACAAACACCTACTGATACTAGTTCCTCCTATGATTTCTTCAGCTATGCACATTTGATACCTCGTAGAATTCCGAGCAAAAGTTGTGAGCGCGCTATCTCATATAGTTATCTTGTATAGTTGTTGGCACAAGGAAGAGGCAAGTGAAAAAGAAAAGAAAAAGAGAAAAAAAATAGAAAAACAGAAAAAGAAGAAAAAGAGAAAGAAATAAACAAGTGCCTCATAGAATAGGAAGCGCAAGCTCGATGAACATCAAATAGGTGGTACTTATTGTGCATATCTTGTAGTCCACCAATTTAGTGCAATCGAACTAGCGTCTCTCCTTGCAGTTGTGTGACACGAGCTTATAGTCTTCGCTAGGTAATCTTTTGGTTCTTAGCTCACTTTCTCTGTCGCACAAGTCCCATTTATCCCACCATGTGTGTTTCCTTGTACATATTTCCTCTTGTGGATTGACTTGTTTTGATTTGTGATCATTGTGGTTCTTTACTTGCCATTATAATATCTTGATTTCGGATTGTTCTTGGACATGCCACCTTCCATACCTATCCACCATAAGCTTTGTGTGTTTTTTTTAGTGGTTAGTTGGTTTTGGTGTTCCGCGTGAACTTCACTTTGCTTGGTTTTGATTGCTCTCAAGTGTTGCCACTTGCACGATACTATCTTCCAAGGTAAAGTAAGGTTTGACGTTGCATCTCTAACCCCTTACCACTTCCATATACACCACTTGGTCTTGTGAATCATGTCTAGGGACTCCGGAACCGAGGATGATATCTATGAAGAATCCATGATGAGCCACCACGACTACGACTCCACAAGTATAGAGGACATGATGGAGCACTACACCGACAATGGCTCCGCATGCTTTGAGGACCCGGAGTATTGCACCTATGACGGCTCCACATGCATGGAAGACATGGAGCACGTCATCAACTATGGCTCCTCAAGCATGGAGGAATTGGAGATCTACATCGACAATGGCTCCTCATGCATGGAGCACTACACCGACAATGGCGCCACATGCTTGGGTGACATGGAGTACTACATCAACAACGACTCCCCAAGCATGGATGACTTCGAGTGCTACAACGACGACGCCTCACCAAGCATGGAGGACATGGCGAGCTTCATCCACTTCAAGGACTCTTCCATGAGCCATGAAGAATACCTCCACCGCTTGGAGATGGAGGACTACTACGCCAAGCTAGCGGAGACGCCTCATCAAGAAACCATGACCTTCAAGGCCAAGCGTGCCACCCCAAAGGGCACCACCTACTTCGATGATCCACCTCCAAGGCATCAAGCGCCACCACCTACATGGCATCATGCACCACCATCTCCAAGGCGACGAGCGCCATCACCTCCAAGCCGTCATGCACCACCATCTCCAAGGCGACGAGCGCCATCACCTCCAAGCCACCAAGCACCACCATCTCCAAGGCTCCAAGCACCACAACCTCGAAGGTGTCAAGTGCATCTACCTCCTAGGCATCAAGTGCCACCAACTACAAAAAGAGCGGCGCCCCAACATCACCTTCCAAAAGAGGCGCCAAGAAGCAAGAATCTTCATCAACATACATCCTCTCGTGATCATCACCAACATCAAGAGGATACAAGACATCGTTCAAGGCATCTTCGCCATGAAGACGAAGAATACATGTTGAGCACCATCCATAAGGCTCAACCAAGCTCAAGAAAGCACCACCATCACAAGAAGCGTGCCAAGGACAAGGATCATCATCGCGAGCGTCATGTGGATGATCAAGTGCGCCATCTACATCAACCTTTGGCAAGGCACGCCAATGACCTCCGTCGACACCATCATAAGGCAGCTTCAACTACTCGTGCCACCACCAAAATGGCACCAAGAGCAAGCTCTCATCCATGCCATCAAGCTTCAACGCCAAGACTTGACGTCCTAGATGACACATGCAACCTCATGGATGAGGAGGACGAAGACCTCTACTTCGCCAAGTTGGACGAGTACATCAAGAGGACTACACAAGCCAAGGTGCAAGATGGCGATGACAAGGTCAAGAATGGTGAGCATGGGACTTTCCCTTCACCAAAGGAGGCGCAAGGAGTTGAGAGAACCGAACCTACCCCCATATGCTTGAGTGATGATGTGGTACCAATCCCATGTGAGTATGAGAGCCACTTAGCCCACTTGAGTGAAAACAAGAGTGAGATGAGTGACTCCACCATACGTGAGATTGAATGCTTCCACTTGGAGGGCATGAGTGATACACCGAGTGAGATGAGAGTGGTAGTTGATAGGTCATGTGAGACCACTTTGATTTCTAATGACTTACCCTCTACCTCTAGTGTGTTTCCTCATGTTGTACTAGGTTGCATGGATCAAGAAGCGCCAAACTTGGATATGGTGATGCCTCCTACCAAGAAGATGTACATGGTGGATGAAGATGATGCCATCCCCATATTGGATGAAGAAGTCGCCCACATGGAGGCCAATTCTACCACAACACCCACTTCATGTGAGAGGTATGACCAAGGTAAGAATACGGGTGTTGATGATGCCATGATCACACTAGTGGACATGATGACTTGTGATGATTGGCATGCTATGGATGATGTTTGTGATATCACATATGCTTCATTGCTATTTCCATGTGATACTTTGCCTTTGCATATTGTTGAGCATGTGAAATTATTTGATTGTGATGATGTTGCCATAGACATGCCATGCTCTAAACGTTACATTGATGATATCATTGCTTACACTTTGTTGAACAATTGCTCTTTCCAATGTTTTGCTTGTAATGATGTTAGAAATGGTACCCCTCGGATAATGCTTTGTCATGAGTGTTTCACAATTTCTCCCGTCGCTTGCAATAAGTTGAATAATTGCTCTTTCACTTGTTTTGCTTGCAACAATAATTCTAATATTGTTTATATTGAGATGGCCCCCATAGCTTTCTCAAATTTTGGAGATTTTGATGATTGCCATGATAAGCATGTTCCCCACTTGCATACTCTCCATGCATATTTTTCATACTTGATTGACACTAATGGTGATGTGCACAAGAAGAGATATGTCATGATGGATGATGTATTTCTCTACCATGCACACACATTCTTCCTTTTGTGTTTGATGTGTGTAGGTACCTGCACAAGAATGTCAACCTCGGTTGAGCACGAGTTGACAAAAAGAGCTCTAGAGAGCATCCCCCAAGTGAGTTCAAGATCGAACCCAGCTCTGATACCTTTTGCATGCTTTGCATCTTTCTTGTTGACAAATTGCTCTTTCCTATGGTTTGATTGCAAGCAGGTTGATGGTATTCTTTCACCTTGTGACAATCATGTCTCGTTGCTTTTGGATATTGATACTTTGTGTGTTGCCACAAAAATGTTGAACAATTTCTCTTTCTAATGTTTTCTGTGCAACCATAATGCCATTTTGAGCATGTATTGTCATGAGAGCTTCCAAGTCTCTCATATTGTTGTTGCAACAAACATAAGGACCACTTGCTCTTTCATATGGTTTGTTTGCAAACATGTTGTTTTTGCTACCGCTTGCGATACTCATACCCCCATGATTTTGGCTTTTGATGATATGTGTATGGCATCCAACATATTGAACAATTGTTCTTTCCAATGGTTAGTTTGCACACATAATGTTGTTGCTTTGGATATTCTTCCTCATGTGTTTTTGCCGAATTCTCCTAGCTTTGCATCAAAGATGTTGATCAAGATTTTAGTCACTTGCTTTGAGTGCCACACTAAGATGTTATATGGAGTTTTTGAGTTCCCACATTTGGATGATGTTCAAATAACTTCCATGCACTTTGACCTTGCATACGCAATTCGTTTGCGATACTTGAGTTGTGCTAATAGTGTTGTGAACAAGAATGGACATGCCACAAATGACATGCTCCTCTATCACACACAAACATATGTTGCTTGGTCTTTGCTGTGTGAAGGTACAATTGCATACGTGTCAACCTCTATGGATAAAGAGTTGACAAGACGAATCGAAGAGAGTTACCTAGGGCCATCCTTCAATGAGCTATCTCTATATCATAAGGTGACTTCCTTCTACTTGAGGACTCATGCTATAATCTTCATGAATTGGCTACTCTTTGAGTGTTGCTTCGCTTTTGTTGTGACGTTTGTAGGCTTCATGGAAGGTGAAGGAACATTGAAGAGTTGCCAGATCAAGCTTCTCAAGGACGACTATATGGTGAACCCCAGGATCAAGATGGTCTCTCGACATCATCTTCTTAGGATGAGCATGAAGAGTCGAGGACGACTCTTTTTGAAGGGGGGGCTGATGCAGCCCGTCCTGCGGACGCTACTACATCCACAACGCCAAGTCCCCAAGATCGTCCCCAAGTCAACCAAGAAGATGGACCAGGATCAGCCAGCTCTAGAACGAGAGTCTCTGCCATCATCGCCCCGGAGAGTCCGCCCGAATCCGGCCGGAGTGTCCGGCATGACTCAGCCGGAGTGTCCAGCCTGCCCTAGCCCCAACCTGGCGTGGACATTCAGAAGGCCAGTTCGGACACTACCCGGAGTGTCCGGCTACCCCGGACTGTCCGGTCACTCCGACCCGGACTGTCCGGCCCAAGTGATGGGCCCTTGGCCCATGTACTCCTCTATTTCGCACCAAACCCTAGTTTTATGCCCAAACTACCCCTAAACTTGTGGTTGGCCTATAAATAGAGTCTCCACCCCCTCATGTATCCCTTAGGTATAGATGATAGACTAAAGACAACCCCCTTTGTGGAATCTCTAGTTTTGCCTCATCCCCTAATACCAAAGGGGATCGACTATCGTCACCACCTCATTGGAGTTTGCATCGCGCCTCCCTTGTTGTACAAGGCCTTGGCATCGGTGTCCCTTTGCCAAGACGTCAAGACCCTCTCCAAGGTGTTCTTCCCTCTCCGCTTGGGATTGACGGGAGCACGTTGACCGATCTTTCCTTGCGAGGATTCTATCGGACCGGTGGCCATTGGTGAGAGCAATCGTCCTTGTATTGTGTGTGTTTTGCGTGTGTTCATCGTGTTCTTCGCGAGGTGTGCGTCCGCTTCCGCTACTTTCTCCCTTTCTCCTCGCTTTCCCATCGATTCGACCACGAGATCCGTGAAGATCGGGCCACCCTAGAGGTTTGCCCTCATCAATTAGTGTGGGAGAAGGGTCAAAGAGTACAGGCCGTGGTCTAGTATTATACCAAACTTCTTAAATAAGCTAGGGAATAGATGGGAATCGAATGGACTTGTATTTATTGCGATGGACAATCCAATGGTCAAAGGCGCCGCCTAAAATCCAGTAATATAATAAAAAGGAGTTGGACCTTCCCCTTAAAAAAAGGAGTGGGGATGGGTGGTAATCACGGGCAACGGCATGCACGTCCCGCATGCGTGCGTCACGTGTTGATGGGGCGATGACACACGCAACTGCTGCACGATCACATTGGCACGTCGAACTCCATGTCAATAGGCACACATTTTGAACTCCACGTCGACAGGCACACACGGGATATTTACGAGTCTAGAATATGTTGTGCCACTATTGTTGTGATCAAATTATGTTTAGTACGCGAGATAATACATTTTTTTAACAATCGACAAATGCATGCTCATACACGACACATGAACTGACGCGCAAAATCTCTGCTCGCCCTTGATCAGATCGGCACCCAACTCCGTGTACCCTCCATCGCTCATTCCGAACAACTTTCTCGTTCTGCCATGGCCCCTCGCTATGGCAATGGCAGATCCAAGCCAGCCACTGACCGTCCTATGTCCCCTGCTATTCGAGGCATCATTTGCACCCGCGAGTCTCCAACTGATGAGGCACCAAGTCATGTCCAACCGTGCCAGGATCCATCGACATCGGCACTCAAGGACATCGTAACATTGAAGTTCGTACCAGCCTGGCAGGAGGAGCATGGTGAACCTATAGCAACGATCAAGCACAAAGCAACCGCCAAGACGGGGGCGCGTGTTGCACCAGCGAATACAGACAAAAAGAGGAACGAGAGGAAGACCTACGAAACCACCATGAAGAAGACCAGGAAGAAGAGAGGAGACAGCTATGTGGATAACTCCGAATCGGCCAACGAGGAGGCGTTCATAGATCAGCTGGAGGCAGAAGCGGAGGAGAGTGACATGGACCCATGGGACTACGAGGAGGAGGAGGAGGACTCCGACAAGGAGAGAGAACGCATATACCAAGAAGGGCACGGTGATGAGTCATCAGAGGAGGACACAAACGACAGCGACAGCAAGGATGGTGACAGTGAAAATGACGGCGACGATGAATAAGACGATGACAAGGCATCACCGGCACCGGACAGAGCGTTTACATTTATTTTTATTTTTATATGATTTTCATTTGTTTATGGAGGTAAAGTATCGGTGGCATGGATAGAGAGGTGGCACGGATAGAGAGGGGTTATCCTGCCTGTTGGATCACGGAGGATCAACGGTTTGTGGACATGATCTGCATGACATCTGTTTCAACCAATCAGGGCGTAGCAGCCAGAGTGAGCACAAGTTTGTGCAATGTGGAAGTTGCTTTCCTATGTGTTTTTGGTCTCTATCACCATGGTTTGACACACTGATCCACTTGTGCCATTGCAGGTGTTCTTTTCTAAAATCACACTAATCCACATGAAACCAAGATGAGTGCATATTTGCATCATGTTTTACACTATTATTTTGCATTGTAGATGTGGGATCTTGGCATTTTACGGTGCCCGCGCGCACATTTTATGTCTGTTTTCACCAGGATCAGGACAGATGATGGATCCAATGGATACAATTCTTGGAGCAGTTGTACTATGGAAAAAAGGAGTCAAAAACAATGTAAATCGCTTATTTGGGAAATATTAATAATACCAGAAGAAAACTAGAAGAGAATAAAGGAGACAGAGGGTTCAACGACCAACTATACGACCAGAATAATTTTTCCGGCCATATAGTTCCGACCGTATAGTTGGTGTCGCCTCCGCCTCCTCAAATAGTTTCACCCCGTGCAACCGGATCAGAGAGGCGACATACAGAACACCCAGAAATCGCTGAAACCTCACCTCCATAAGGCATCTAGAGGGGGAACTCATCCACCAGGGATCCATCTTCGCCCTGCGCAGATCCTGGAGGCTAAGGCATTGATCTTCATCATCCACCACTTCATCACCACCATCTCCATCCATACCATCTACATCTTGTCTAGATCTTGTTATAATTTTCATACTTGTTGTGGATTTATACAAGTACTATTCATCTATGATAGATTCCATTGTTATTGCCATGATGTTGATTGCCTCCATGTCTGAGTTGATTATTAGTTCTTGGGGAGATGGAGAAACCCTAGTATGAGATTGAAATAAGATAAATTCTATTATGATATTCATCACTGTGACGATGTGTTAGATTGTCTTCATCTTGATGTTGAGAGAAGTCAACCTCTCAATATTTGCCTCTCATGGGGACTTGATGGAGGTAACTACTTGTTGGTAGACAAAGGCGTGCTAGCACTTATAGTAACTATAAAGTTGTTGGCACTCCTTACATATCAACTTGGGAAACCGAGGAAACTCACGGAACACTATCCATGCCATGGGATACGTCCTACGGGATTACGTCCCTTAATAGCACAGTAATTCGATTGATGTCGATTGCTGACTGCTGTGGTTATGAGGATGATGTGAGCAGCGGTTGCTACCTATTTGTCCAAATACGGAGTTCCTCCCACACATACATAGTTGAGAATGTTCATGATTATAATCTTTATCTTAGCTCCTTATAATGTTAGTGGTGTATCCGCTACTCCCTGTGAATGCTTTTTTCCTATTGTAGTTCCAATCTCTTTTACATACGCGATATTTACTTTCTCTATTCAGTTGTTTTACTTTACTTTACTTTACTTTACTAATGCTCTTATACCTAAAACCCAAAAACACCCTTTTACACAATACTCGCATTTTATCTTGTTACTTAGAACTTTATTTAGCATTTCTATCGTAATATTTATTTCAAGAGTTATTAGACTTCAGACTCCTGCTCCCTGTGGGATCGATATCTTTATTTCGAAACTAGCTACAAATGATCTGTGCACTTGCAGTCATCACAACACACACTCTAGTGGATTCTACGATGCAACTTCTGCCACACTGGTGCAACATGTAATGTGGAAGCTGATTTCCTATGTGTTTTTGGTCTCTGTCACCATGGTTTGACACAATGATCCACTTGTGTCATTGCATGTGTTCTTTTCATAAACCACAATGATCACCTAGAGCCATTGCATGTGTTCTTTTCCTAAACCACACTTATCCACATGACAACACACTCTAGTGGATTCTTTGATGCAACTTCTGCCACACTAGTGCAACATGCAATGTGGAAGTTGTTTTCCTATGTGTTTTTGGTGTCTATCACCATGGTTTGACACACTGATACACTAGTGTAATTGCATGTGTTCTTTTCATAAACTACAATATTCACCTAGAGCTATTGCATGTGTTCTTTTCCAAAACCACACTTATCCACATGACAAAACACACTCTAGAGGATTCTATGATGCAACTTCTGCAACACTGGTGCAACATGCAATGTGCAAGCTGCTTTCCTATGTGTTTATGGTCTCTATCACCATGGTTTGACACACTGATACACTAGTGTAATTCCATGTGTTTTTTCATAAACCACAATGATCACCTAGAGCCATTGCATGTGTTCTTTTTTCCTAAACCACACTTATCCACATGCCAACACACACTCAAGTAGATTTTGTCATGCAACTTCTGCCAGACTGGTGCAACATGCAATGTGCAAGTTGCTTTCCTATGTGTTTTTGGTCTTTGTCACCATGGTTTGACACACTAATCTACTAGTGTCATTGCATGTGTTCTTTTCAGAAACCACGCTGATAACCGAGAGCCATTGCATGTGTTCTTTTCCTAAACCACACCGATACACTAGTGTCATTGCATGTGTTCTTTTCATGAACCACAATGATCAACTAGTGTCATTGCATGTGTTATTTTCCTAAACCACACTTATCCACATGACAAGACACACTCGAGTGGATTCTATGATGCAACTTCTACCACACTGGTACAACATGCAATGTGCAAGCTGCTTTCCAATGTGTTTTTGGTCTCTGTCACCATGGTTTGACACACTGATCCACTTGTGTCATTGCATGTGTTCTTTTCATAAACCACAATGATCACCTAGAGCCATTGCATGTGTTCTTTTCCTACACCACACTTATCCACAAGACAACACACACTCTAGTGGATTCTGTGATGCAACTTCTGCCACACTGGTGCAACATGCAATGTGGAAGCTGCTTTCCAATGTGTTTTTGGTCTCTATCACCGTGGTTTGACACACTGATCCACTAGTGTCATTGCATGTGTTCTTTTCATTAACCATAATGATCACCTAGAGCCATTGCATGTGTTCTTTTCCTAAACCACACTGATAAACTAGTGTCATTGTATGTGTTCTTTTCATGAACCACAATGATCAACTAGTGCCATTGCATGTGTTATTTTCTAAAACCACATTCATCCACATGACAACACACACTCCAGTAGATTCTATGATGCAACTTCTACCACACTGGTGCAACATGCAATGTGGAAGCTGATTTCCTATGTGTTTTTGGTCTCTATCACCATGGTTTGACACACTGATACACTAGTGTCATTGCATGTGTTCTTTTCATAAACCACAATGATCACATAGAGCCATTGCATGTGTTATTTTCCTAAACCACACTTATCCACATGACAACACACACTGCAGTGGATTCTGTGATGCAACTTCTACCACACTAGTGCAACATGCAATGTGCAAGCTGCTTTCCAGTGTGTTTTTGGTCTCTATCACCATGGTTTAACACACTGATCCACTTGTGTCATTGCATGTGTTCTTTTCATAAACCACAATGATCACCTAGGGCCATTGCATGTGTTATCTTCCTAAACCACACTTATCCACATGACTACACACACTCTAGTGGATTCTGTGATGCAACTTCTGCCACACAGGTGCAACATGCAATGTGGAAGCTGCTTTCCTATGTGTTTTTGGTGTCTGTCATAGTGGTTTGACACACTGATCCACTAGTGTCATTGCATGTGTTCTTTTCATAAACCACAATGGTCACCTAGAGTCATTGCATGTGTTCTTTTCCTAAACCACACTAATAAACTAGTATCATTGTATGTGTTCTTTTCATGAACCACAATGATCAACTAGTGCCATTGCATGTGTTCTTTTCGAAAACCACATTCATCCACATGACAACACACACACTCTAGTAGATTCTGTGATGCTACTTCTACCACACTGGTGCAACATGCAATGTGGAAGCTGCTTTCCTATGTGTTTTTGGTCTCTGTCACCATGGTTTGACACACTGATCCACTTGTGTCATTGCATGTGTTCTTTTCATAAACCACAATGATCATATAGAGCCGTTGCATGTGTTGTTTTCCTAAACCACACTTATCCACATGACAACACACACTCCAGTGGATTCTGTGATGCAACTTCTGCCACACTGGTGCAACATGCAATGTGGAAGCTTCTTTCCTATGTGTTTTTGGTCTCTGTCACCATGGTTTGACACACTAATCCACTTGTGTCATTGCATGTGTTCTTTTCATAAACCACAATGATCACCTAGAGCCATTGCATGTGTTCTTTTCCTAAACCACACTTATACACATGACAACACACACTCCAGTGGATTCTGTGATGCAACTTCTGCCACACTAGTGCAACATGCAATGTGCAAGCTGGTTTCCTATGTGTTTTTGGACTCTGTCACCATGGTTTGACACACGGATACACTAGTGTCATTGCATGTGTTCTTTTCATAAACCACAATGATCACCTTGCCATTGACAGAAGGAATAGCCAGAGGGGCACTAGTGGAAACGAGGCCTTTGGTTGAGCCTGGAAATGGGCTTTAACACCGGTTCTTCTACGAACCGATGTTAAAGGGGGGGCCTGTACCAGCGTGGACCGTGCAGCAAAAAGGAGCCCCCCTTTAACACCGGTTCGTGGCACGAACCGGTGTTAAAGGCCCCTATAGTGTTCATAGATTTCTCCCCTTTAACACCGGTTCGTGGCTTGAATCGGTGTTAAAGGGGGGGGCTATATAAGACACCGCAGCCCACACCCCACTCTTCCATTTTTTCACTATCTCATTTTAGAGCCTAGCAAGAGGGTGTGAAGTGTGCTAGTTTGTGTTTTTTTCGTATGCACAAGAGGTGTTCGGTGAAATGCCAGAGAGCTCAAAATAAGTTTTCTCGTTGCTCTTTCCTTCTCGGTCGAGGTCGGCAACTATCCTTTCATGTGTCATTGATGTACTATATATATAAATGGTCATCTCCCTATTATTTTTTTGATATATACTATATATTAATGCAGATGCACCGGCAATGGATGTACGGTGACCGCCGCACTTCCGAGTACATTACGGGCCTCCAAAATTTCATCGTTGTGGCTAATGCAAACCGTGGTCACAATGGTTTTATGTCTGTCCATGTGTTCACCGTCGAACAAGAAAGACTACTCAAATACCAGAACCATTCACGCCCACCGCCGATCCGGTTTCATGCCCAGCTATAATTGTTGGACCAAGCACGGAGAAAAAGGGGTTGTGATGGAAGACAACGAAGAAGAGGATGATGACAACTATCATAATATGTATCCTGAATATGATGATACGCAATGGGGTAGATAATGAAGATCAAGAGGCATCGATGGGCCCGCCGATGACGATCTTGGTCGGGCCATTCTTGATGCAAAGGAAGAATGTGAAACTGAAAAGGAGAAGGAGAAGCTGGAGCAGATGTTAAAGGATCACAAAACATTGTTGTACCCAACTTGCGAAGATGGCCACAAAAGCTAGGTACCACCTGGATTTGCTGCAATGGAAGCGGAGAACGTGTGTGACGGTAGCATTTTCAAAGTTGTTGGTAAAAATGAAGAATCTTCTTCCAAGAAATAATGAGTTGCCTGACGGTACATACCAAGCAAAGAAGGTTATGCGCCCTCTAGGATTAGGCGTCGGAAGATACATGCCCGCATCCTCTACCGGTGAGAAGTCGAGAATTTGGATGCATGCCCGGTATGCACTGCGGTATAAGATCAGACGAGACGATCCTGGCGATGTTGAGGGCGAGGCCCCTAGGAAGAAGGTTCCTGCCAAGGTTATGTGGTATGCTCTTATAATACCACGGTTAAAACGTCTCTTCAGAAATAAAGAGCATGCCAAGTTGTTGCGATGGCACATGGAAGACCGTAAGAAAGACGCGATGTTGAGACACCCCGCTGATGGGTCACAGTGGAGAAAAGTCGAGCGAGAGTACTCGGACTTCGCATGTGACGCAAGGAACTTAAGATTTGGTCTAAGTACAGATGGCATGAATCCTTTTGGTGAGCAGAGCTGCAGTCACAGCATCTGGCCTGTGACTCTATGTATCTATAACCTTCCTCCTTGGTTGTGTATGAAGAGGAAGTTCATTATGATGCCAGTGCTCATCCAAGGCCCGAGGCAACCCGGCAACGACATTGATGTGTACCTAAGGCCATTAGTTGAAGAACTTTTATAGCTGTGGGCCAAACCAGGTGTACGTATGTGGGATGAGCACAAAGGGGAGCCATTTGACCTACGAGCATTGCTTTTCGTAACCATCAATGATTGGCCTGCTCTTAGTAACATTTCAGGGCAGACAAACAAGGGATACAATGCATGCACACACTGTTTACAAAAATCTTTTGAAACCTGAAACCCCACTTATGCCGGACTACGAGCGCCAGATTTTGAAGGCGGATGCAAGGCGCCGTAGGGAGACTGAAAGTAGCAGTCGTGCGGCACCCCAGAAAACAGTTCCCATGCTCAGAGAGCAGGAAAACCAATCATGTGCCCCGCTCCAAGTGTTCGACACACGGGATGCTCCTCCCGTAAATGATTACGAGGCAGAGCTACAAAGAAAGGCCAATGAGATGGGGATGACTTACATTGCATACTTGAACATCATGGGAGACAACTTGAACATATGCGATTCCAAACCAATACAGCCATGGAAGTATGGGAAGAATCTCGTCAAGAAAGAGGAGCTCAAGAATCTACCAACAAAGATGCGAAGATTGCACAAGTGGTACCTTGATTTCTGCAAGACGAGAAAGGAAGAATGGATCACGGCGCATATAGGAGATCAGATTTTCTTGTGCGGAGACGACGAGATCGCCTTCAACATTCAAGACTTGCATTTTCTATTCAATCAGAAGGAACTCGACAAAGCTGCCATCAGCCTTTATTGTGTGTAAGTACTATTTCTGTATTTTCTATCTCATCTCATTCACTTCATTAATTGCATGTATATATATATGCTCACCATATATGTATATACTATTATGCAGGAAAAAGGTTATGGAATGCATGAAAGGAGGACCTTTTGACATTGGGTTCGTTGACCCAAATAGAGTTCATGAAGAAGTGGTAAGAACCAAACCCGGGCAAACAGAAGATTTATTGCTAAGGTCTTTACTAAGACAACAAACCAAAAGGGAAATACTATTGCCTTACAACTTCTCATGAGTACTGTTACCCTCTCTTGTACACATTCTGTTTCGGCTTACTCGATGTTAAGTGTAACTGATGATGAGTTATGTGTGCGTAGGTTCCACTTTATTCTGCTAGTCATTCAACCTGACTCAGGAAAAGTCCTTGTCATGGACTCGCATTTAAAAGAAAAAGAGCGATGGGCAGACTTTAGAGAGATGCTCCAGAGGTAATTTCAATCATATTATCACACTAGATCGGCAACTTTCATGACAACAAGTAATTAATTACTCCTTTATCCATTTTGTTTTCCGGACAGGGTTTGTAAAAGGTTCACGGGCAGGGCCATGGGTGAATGGTCAGAAGAACTAAAATTTGTAGACCAAAATGTAAGTAATACTAGCTAGCTAGGTCTGCGTATCTCTTTGATTCTGCTTCCAATTCCATTATATCATGCTTTATTGATTATTATTTTGATTGAACTCTCTATTCTCGTAAAGTGCACGCATCAGGGACACGGCAATAACTTATGTGGGTACTATGTTTGCGAGTTCATTCGCAACACGATATGTGCGATTGAGCCAAGCATGATAGAACAACTTAGAGTAAGTAAACAAAGTACACAACATTATTTTATTACCATCAATTGTGTTGAGTTTTATTCTTATATATAAATTGACCCCATTCTTCATATATATTCAGATCGAACGGATGCGGGACCAACTCCTACCATTTGACTGCATACGAGCCATTCAAGAGGAATTGGCGGGGTTCATACTTGATGAGGTCGTCACGCCTGGCGGAGAACTCTTTAGATATCCACCAAAATGAACGTTGTATATATGCTTGAACGTGTTTGTCTTGTACTTGATGCTTCAACGTTTACGAAGAATACCACACAATGACGATGTTGTGTATAATAATAGTTGCTTAATTATTCATGTACTCGTATGTACTGATGACGATGTATGTGTATACCGCTCCCGATCGATTCCCCCTCCCCCCATCCCCGTCCCCGCCGTGTCGCAAGAAATACGCCAAGAACAGGGCAGGGCGAACTTCCGCCGCGAGATTTAAACCGTTTTCCGCCGCGTAGATTTATCTCCTTTTCCTGCCATGGCACAGAACCTTTAACACCGGTTCGTGTTACGAACCGGTGTTAAAGGGGGCCCTGAGCCTCGCGGCAGCCTTACGCCATACCCCTTTAACACTGGTTCGTATAAGAACCGGTGTTAAAGGAGGGCCCCCTCTAACGCCGAACCCTCAACAGCGGTTCTACAACCACTGTTAGAGGGCCCTCCAAACCGGTGTTAGAGGGGGGAGGGGGTGTGCACTAGTGGGGAGAGCCTGTTCCAGGGATGCGAAGCTCCGATACGACGGACGAGGCGACGATGACGAATGCGAGCTTCGATCAGGGGCGTGGGAGGTTGACCGGACATGGTGGGCATGCAAGGAGAGCAAGTATGAACTCTGATCTGAGACGACCAGCCGGAGCTGAGCAAAGGTTATGGGGAGGGGAGCAAGGAGAAGAGCAGAGCAGAGAAATAGATCTGGTCCACGCAGGGGTAAACTAGTCCATGACCACAAAGGATAACAAGGAATACTGACAGGGCGGGCCAAGAAGAGTTGACCTAACGGCGGTATTTGAGTTCAACTGTTTTTTCTCTAGTTCAAATGACCGTTTGGCTGTTAGATTTGTATTCACCCCCATTTGGCCCCTCTGGACAATTGGCGATTCTACTATGGCCCCTCTGCGAGATTACAGGCAAGTCGAGTACCACGATACACTCGCCCGGGAACTTTGGGGCCGCAAACCAACAAGCCCCCTAGACCTGGCCTTGGCCTCCATGGCCTTGTCCTTGGCCTCAATCTCCATTAGCCCAGCCTTGGCATTGGCCTCCTCCACCTCAATAGACGTCGTCTAGAGATCGACAAAGGTCTTGGCGGTGACTTCTTTCTCTTTGCGCCGCCTCTCTTCACTCTCGGCAATGGTATCTTCTTTCTTCCCTAGGAGCTGCTTCAAGGTCTCCTAGAAGGCCAAGGACCCAGGTTGGCGAGCGATGTCGGCATTCGTAGCCTTGTGGCCTCTAGGCCGTCGGGCACAGGCAGCAGTCGTGTTGCCTACAGGGTTCCTAATACCTTCGATCCAGATTCACTGATGTATTACAATAGCTTTTTCCCTAGAAGACCTAGGTTTAATCGAACCTCGGAAAGCACCACTAAAAGGTAATAAAAAGGACACATCTACAAGACTTTGTTTGTTTATTTTACCTTAGTTAACCAGAGCAATCTAGTTTAATTTTAATCAATGGATGGAGATAGGCCAGGGTTGAAGATCCACCTGCAGCTGCACATCAAATGGGATAAAAGATAATAATAATAAGCATAGTGATGTATAATGTTTGTATTGAGATAATCTCTTGTGGGCAACACATCCTAGTATTCTAGAGCCCTCGTGATGCAGTGGGCATAGCAATAGACTTTTAATCCAACTGAGAGTACACCGAAGCACGGGTTACAAATGATTATTAAGTGTAAACACAGATCAAAGCTTTAAGTGGTGATGTTGTTGTTGATCCCAAATAGGGCGCTAAGCAAAGACCGTACTACCCTTTCTTTCACTAAGGTTCCTATGAGATCGCCGCTAGCCAAGTATCTCACCTCAAGCCTTTATCAATCTATGGGATCTTGGGTACCTACAAGTCCACAGATCTAGACAAGAGACGGAGAAACAAAAGATACAAATCACAATTCCAAACAAAATACAATTCTCCCATGATCTATATGCACATAATCGCTGCGAGGTTTCTCCCCAACCCGCAACCCGTGAGGACTACTCACTCATAAAAACTAGATCAGAGATAGAAAACATCATACAAATACTTAGATTGAAATCAAATATTCTTACAATGGTCACCAAATCACAAGGAGATCTAAAGTACATAGTAATGGCTATGGCTAGTGGATGGATGGATGGATGGTGGAAGTGATGAACAATGGATGAAAAATGGATGAACAATGGTGTGGATATCCTCTGGTGTTGTTGTGATGCAAATATAAGAACGGCGGCTCTCTGACCGATGGATGGAGGCTCAAAATATATAGGCATTTTCTCGAAAGTGGTTTGATGAGACAAATCCGTCGCCACTTGGTACGGGCGGACCACGCCCGTACCAGTGGTCGTTAAGCCTTCAGGCGCCCTGGAACACCTCTCCAATTACTTGGCTGTGTGTACTTCCTCAAAATCTTTCATTATCACTCCTTTTCGCTTTAAAAGTCATGATTTCCTGCACAACATGAATCAAAGAAGGGATTTGCATATCTTTGCAATTATTAGTCATTAGTGGCAAAAGTTGATAGTTTCTTTGGCAAATTCTGGATGAAAACGAACGTTTAAACGTAGTGTAAGATGGGAAAAATCGGAGCCATCAACTTCCCCAAAGCTCAAACCTTGATCGTCCTCGAGCAAGAAGAACCAAAAGAACTATAAGGAATTCAGTGTTTAAACATAGAACAACGAGAATAAGAGTTCACTTACAGTCGGTAGTCGTATGTGCTCAACACTTCATTCATTTGCGAAGCTTATCAAAGTTAGAGAGATGACAAGAATACTATACAAGCTTCTGTAAGTCAAGATAATCAAAGTAAAGTTTAATATAAGTATAAGTAACTAGGAGTGTATCAATCAATCCAATTCCTCTAATTAACTCTTAGCATAATTGAGTAAGAGAGTTTCATGTCCCAAGTAGTATAACAATGAAGTGTCTTATTTACACCCCACATCAATAAATCAAGTCTATTTAAAACACTTATAATCCAATCATTGTCTTTCAAGAAAAATTCGTAAAGTAGTAATGAGACCATGCCAAGGACTTGTTATGTGGATCCTCATAGATATCTTTTTTTATTTCTTTTATTTTTCAAGGATCGCTGTTTGTTTCTTTTGTAAGTGTTTGCACAACCTTTGAGAGTACAAATAATTTTTCCCATACATTGACATGAATGCCACTCATGTCATCAACTCATAGCCGAAATATGGGGTTATACCATAGATCGTTCAAAAGCTAGCAGAGTTGTTGGCATCCCAAAGGTGTGCATTAGAGACATAGATCAAACTGTCTCACTTCTTTCTCTTTTTTTGAGCTAGTACCGCGGTTTGATCCACGAGGTTAGATTTGGCATGCATCACAATTACCACTAGACTTTATTTCAATAAAACAACTCCTTTCATGAGTGTTGTCAAGACTATAAAAATATCTATGGGCTTAAGTATCATCAAGGGTATACTCTCAAGACAATCATCCATCAAACAAGTCGTAAATTTCAGACTTTTTCTTATTGTACTTGTTTGGCAGTATTATTTCCAAGGCAAGACTCGGTTAACTAAAATAACTAGACCAAGATCTTCAACAACTAATCATCATACCAATAAAAAGCCTTACTCTAACCATATTAAATTACTTCCCACTAGCATGGCATATTAGCAAATCAACCAACTAATATAAACAACTCAAACTTCATAAGTGGGGGACATAGGACATACCTCTCATAAGTGACTTCATGATCCTATTCCTTATAGGGATGTGTTCCTTCAAAACTCAAACACGATTACTCTCGTAATGATATTAAAGCAAAGAGGGATAGTATGAATCCACGTTTATGAAAAAAAGGAAAAACGGAAATTTTGAGGATAGGGATTAAAGAATAGAAAAGAACTTGCGACCAAGCAAGGGTTTAAGAAAAGAAAACAAAGGAAAACAGATAAACTAAAATGAAAGCAAATTAAAAAGCAAAGGAAAAAAAGCTAAGTCTTGGAACAAGCTAACATGAGTGTTTCAAAGCTCCCAAGGAGCTGGAGTACAACCTCATTATTGCACAAATAAATTTGCTAGGAGAACACATCCCCAAGCTCAGGCTTTTGCAAGCCCTCTTGTTGCTCATTGTGGTGGCGGTGGATAATCTCCCACATTCCATTGGCTGCTCCAATCATGGAACTAGGTGGCGAGGCTTGCATTGGCATCTCGAAGGTTGATGGAGAGGTTGTTCATGTTTTGAATATTTCCTTCGAGTGCATAAATGTCTTCATAGGTGGTGTAGTAGTTTGGTAGCTTCTCATCTTGTTCGGGCCCTCCTTGTTCTACTTCTTCATCTTCTCCTCCTCCCATGGGTATTTCTTATTGGGGTAGATTAGCTTCAACCTACGTGTCATAACGCAAATGTCCATCCTCGATAGAGAATAGTTCGTTAGGCAAAGGAGCTAGGATCAAGTGATCCGCTCTAGGTATACCGAAGAAATATCTACCATGATTTTTAGAAATCATACCACATGCTCTTAGAGTAGAAAGACTAAGACAATTACTTTCAGTCAATGGTTGGATGTTACCTAGGTTGCTGCGAAGTGCACGCGCAAGAACGGTCACAACTCCTCCTCCACATATGGGTCGTCAAGATTGAAGAGCCTGATGCTTAAGGTAAAACACAAGTAGACCACCCAAATTTGGCGTTAAGTTACAATTGATAAGTGCAGCTTTTGCGAGGATCAACATGTCCTCCTCATTAACTCTAGTAAACTCACCATGTGCCTACAGTGTGTTAGCAATCACATAGAATAAATATCGAATAACAGGATGATCAATTTGGTTCCCCTTAGGTGTGTTTGCACGGATTCTCATCAAATTAAAGTATTGTGAAGGGGAAGGATCTATGATGGCTCTGATTTTTGCCATCTTCCACTGCGTTTAAACGTTGTTTTTGGTCAAGCAATTGCCAAACAAACTCTCAACTTTTGCCACTAATGACTAATGATTGCAAAGATATGTAAATCCCTTTTTTGATTTATGTTGTGCAGGAAATCACTGTTTTTAAGGTGAAATAAGGAGTCATAATGAAGGATTTTGAGGAAGTACACACGGCCAATTAATTGGAGAAGCATTCCAGGGCGTCAGCATGCTTAACTACCACTGGTACGGGAACCGTTTGCCCGTACCACCCGCTCGTACCAGGTGGCGACGGCTTTGTCTCGTGAAACCCTACAACTTTCGTGAAGACGCCTATATATTTTGAGGCTCCAGCCGTCGGCCAGAGAGCCGCCATTCTCAGATTGCATCACAACACCACCAAAGGAGATCCACACCATTATTCATCCATTCTTCATCACTTCCACCATCCATCCCTCCACTAGCCATAGTCATTACTTTATACTTTTAGATCTCCTTGTGATTTGGCGACCATTGTCAGAATATTTGATTTCAATCTAAGTATTTGCATGATGTTTTCTATCTCTGGTCTATTTGTTATGAGTGAGTAGTCCTCACGGGCTACAAGTTGGGGAGAAACCTCACAACAATTATGTGCATTATCTAGATCATGGGAGAATTGTATTTTGTTTGGATTTGTGATTTGTATCTTTTGTTTCTTCGTCTCTCGTCTCGGTCTGTGGAATTGTAGGTACCCAAGATCCCATAGATTTATCAAGTCTTGAGGTGAGATACTTGGCTAGAGGCGATCTCATAGGAAACTCCGTGACAGAAAGGGAAGTACGATCTTCGCTTAGCGCCCCATTCGGGATCAAGAACAACATCACCACTTAAAGCTTTGATCTATGTTTACACTTAATAATCGTTTGTAACCCGTGTCTTTGGTGTACTCTCGGTTGGATTAAAAGTCTATTGCTATGCCCGTTGCATCACAGGGGCTCTAGAATATTAGGATGTGTTGCACATAAAAGATTATCTCAATACAAACATTATACACGACTATGCTTATTATTATCTTTTATCCCATTTGATGTGCAGCTGTAGGTGGATCTTCAACCCTTGCCTATCTCCATCCATTGATTCAGACCCGTTATAAAGTAAACTAGATTGGTCCGGTCAACTAAGGTAAAATGAACAAACAAAGTCTTGTAGATGTGTCCTTTTTATTACCTTTTAGCAGTGCTTTCCGAGGTTCGATTAAACCAAGGTCTTCTAGGGAAAAAGCTATTATACTACATTCATGAATCCGATTGAAGGTATCAACCTTTTTTCTGGCGCCGTTGCCGGGGAAGCAATTTCGCTATCCTGGTGACGTCATTAGAGACCTTGTTTTTAGTTTTATTATTGTTTGTAGTTTAATTCTTGTTATTAGTTTACTTTCTTGTTATCTATTTGAAAACCCCAAAAAATTAGTTACTTGTTATTTGTTATTACTTAAAAAATTACCAAAAAGATAAGAGCCATAGCTCAAAAGAGATTAGGGGAGTATGCTACTCCCACTGATGATTTTATTCGTGCATCCATCACTCAACCCGTAGTTGATGCGGAAACATATGATATAAAACCTAACCTTTTAAGTTTGGTTCAACAAAACCAATTTGGGGGTTCATCTTCTAAGGATTCGGGATTGCACTTAAATACTTTTACTGAAATTTGTGACATGATGCGTATTAAAGATGTAGATCCAAATGGTGCTAAGCTAAGATTATTCCCTTTCTCTCTTAGAGGAAAGGCTAAGGATTGGTTTCTAGCTCTACCAAAGGGCACTATTAAAACTTGGGAGGAATGTACTAATTTGTTTATGACTAAATTCCCCCCAGCTAAGACTATGCAGCTAAGATCCAACATTACAAGCTTTATACAAGAAGACCATGAGCCACTAGCGCTTGCGTGGGAAATGATGAAAGAAGCCGTAATGAACTGTCCTAATCATGGGATGGAAGAATGGCTTATATTACATTTATTTTATAATGGTCTTAAGCCAATGTCTAAGTCTATGCTAGATACCGTAGCAGGAGGAACGATCATGGGAAAGCATGTGAGTGTTGCAGAGAAGTTACTTGATGATATGCAAAATAACCATGCCCAATGGCATGTGGAAAGAACCTCGAAGAGAGTAAGTTCAATTACCGAGGTAAACAATGAGGAGCTTACATCTAAGGTAGATGAGTTGCTTAGCTTAGTAAAGGGTAAGGAAGATACCCAAGTTAATTCTATCACTACCGATGTTAATTTTATAGCTCGCACTCCTTTTAATCCTGCATGGAAAAATAATTATGCTTCTAATGTTCAAAAATATCATACTAATCCTGCAGGTGATCCTTATAATAATTACGATAATAATAATGGAGCAAATCATGGCAATCTCCCGTTTGAGCAAACTGTTAGAACATTTATGGAATCTCAAACCGAACAAAACAATATGCTTATTAAGATTACGGAGAACCTTGAAAGTAGTATAGGAAGATTATCTAATCAGGCGATTGCAATTAGAAATGATGTGTAGGCTCTACAGGGAAGAACAAAGACCCTGGAGGCTCAGCTGGGTAAGGTAGCCGAGAGCCAAGCTCTCATTCTAGCAAAGTTTGTTGGAAAACCCGAGACAAATCCGATAGAAGACCTCAAAATGATGTGGGTGGTAACCAATGATGAAAAGCCTGAAGAGCTGGATTATAGCAACACGCCAACACTAGAATATATCGTGGAAGATCTATTGAAGATGATCACCGTTAAGAATCCAGGTATAGAACAAGGTAATGATGCTATGTACCAACAATTTTGTTGTGGTGTGGAACACGGCAGTGCCATCGGGGATGGCATAAGAGGGGATAATCAGGATGCTATTGGTGGCTACTCGCAACGGGTTGGGCATAGATACTGCAAATATAGCAATGTACCCAGGTTCGAAGCCCTCTTGGCGAGGTAAAGCTCCTACTCCTGCAAGGATCTACTATCGAGGGGCGAATGCCCAATACATATGCTCCTTGAGTTGTTTTCCTGGCTACTCCTTTCTAGAAGAATAGGAAGGAACTACTCAACTTGTTCAACCTATGGAACTTCTAGCTTGTAATTGTCTCTACCTAGAACCCTAGCACTACCCCCCTTATATACTGGTTGAGGAGGTAGTTTACAGGATGGGTTCTAGGGTTTACTGTTTGGATTTGGGCTTTACAAAGTGGGCCGGTTAGACAGGGATGAACGGTAGGCCCGGGTCCAGTCAAGCCTCCGGAACAGGGAAGGATGGCACCCCTACTTTACTCATCAACCGGCTCTTTCTTCATCAGCTAGCTCTTTATGCGTAAGCCAGAGCTTTACTCGTTAGCCCTAGCTTTGCTCGTCAGCCTACAGCTTTGGCACAGTTATTCGGTAGCACCGACCGGGCCATCCAGCCTGTCCGGTCAAAGGTGCGCTCAGCAAGGGGCGTCACCCCCGAGTACTAGGGCCAGTGGATCCGTGGCGGCTAGCTAGGAGCAGCCTCCCAGCCGGTTCTTCTGGCCACCCGGCTGGACATGCCAGCCAGGGAGTCTTGGGTGCGGGCCGGGTGGAGAGTTCCATCCGGCTGTTGTTCCTTGTCTTGGGTCTAGATGGCCAGAGCTCTTTGGAGCCGGCCGGTTGGTCCTTTCTTGGCCTACCTAGGGGTCATCCCCCGACACTAGTCCTCGAGCGCATTAGGACTTTGCCTCGTGGTGAAGTTCTTGCGTGCTCATTTGGTTGAGGTTGAAATGATTGTCGTTGCAGAGGTTTTGTCATTTTCCTTTGTCTTGTAGCTTTTGTCTTGTGGTTTTTGTCTTGTAGTTTTTGTCTTGTTCAGGCTTGAGATTCTTCGCTATTTCCCGACTGGGGTTTACCGGCTATGGAGCCGATGGCCCCACCCACATGGTGTGAGCGGTGATCTCCTGGACCGGCTGCCGCATCCGGCCGGGAGAGGGATCACCAGTTTGCTGTCGTCATTGCCTGCGTTAGCCATTCCTGCCACTTCTAATGCGCGTCACGTCAGTTTGACTTCTTGGGCTGCCGCAGCAGTTTTTGGTAACCGCGCACACGTCTTCATCATTGTGGTTTCTCGGGGATCGTGGGCGCGGTTTGCCTTCCGCAGTAACGCCTGTGGGATCCTCTGTGCATTTTGCGCGGGTGCACACGATCCGCCCGGAACCATCGTGTTGAGGTGGGACCGTTGCTCGCCACGTGGTGGAGAGGGAGGGTGACCGGCGCAGTTCTTCTTCCCTAATAAATAGGGATGCCAGGGAGCGAGGTTCCTCAGTTCATCTTCTTGCCCCGCTGCCTCTGTTTTCTATTGCGCCTTAGCCCGCTTCTGCTTGCTTGCGCCCTTGCTGCCTGGTCGCCGGCGCCGCCCTTGTTCCTTTTCTTCGAGGATGGGCCTGCATGTTTCAAACACGGCCACCTTCCCCAACAACATGTTGTCGGACATCGCCAGCGGGTGGTGTGGCTCCTACTTCATGGAGGAGCTGGTGCGGAAGTACCTGTTAGGGAAGTTCCTGCGGCCGGAACACTTGGTGGGGCATCGCCTCGCGCTAGAGGGCGAGCGGGTGCCCAACCCCCAGCCCGGCGAGGCCGTCATCTTCCTTGCCCATTTCACACACGACCTTGGGCTACCGCTGAGCAGGTTCATCTTGGAGCTGCTCGACTCCTTCGACCTCCAGCTCCACCACCTTGGAGCCATCACCGTGGCGATGCTGGCGCATCATGCGGCTTGCTGCGAGGCGTATCTTAGCGTCCGCCCTGATGCCCGCGAACTTCTTGAAGTTCTTCTACTTCAAGGTTCAGGTGGTGGGGAAGGGCGGCCCGCTGACAGAGACGGGCTACTGCACCATCTACCTGCGGCTGTCAGCGGCGATGCCGCGCCTGGAGCTCCCGGACACTATCAAGATGTGGCAGCGCTCATATTTCTACGTGCACAACGCCACCGAGGTAGACTGGATCAAGATTCCGGTCTTCTCGAACGTTCCTTCCACCCGGAAGGTCTGGAGCGTCTAGCACTTGGGCGCCCAGGGAGACATCGACCGGATGGCCGTCTGGCTGGCGGTCCTGGTGGAGAAGGAGCGTCTCACCGCCCGGGACATCCTGCTGTCCTGGATGGCGAATCGCGTGCTTCCGCTGTAGCAGCAGTCGCACAAGATGTGCCACCTCTCAGGCCATCTGGATCCCACCCGGGTCTCCTGGCTGGAGGTGCCGCACGCGTCCCTCCGCGAGTGGCTTGCCACCATCTCAAAGGAGGTGATGGCAGAGGACTAGCAGTTCTCCTGCCGGCTGTATCACCACGGCCGGCTCCCATCGAAGGTAAGCCTTTTCTCCTCTTTTCCGGGTGAATTTTCCTCGAGGGGCTCTTGCTTTGTGCCTATTATCTTCCCTTGCTGAGTAGCTTTTATGGCGCAGCTAGTGGAGGACGGCATGGGGGCTGTCGAGCTCCCTATCTTCTCCATGGACTACAAGCCTTTGAAGTATCCGCAGACGGAGCTGGAGCGGTTCCCCATGCGGGCTGACGAGGGCTATGAGTTCCCACTCAGTGAGGAGTTTTTCCCTTTCTGTGCCTGCCTTGCTCTCACTATGTTTTTAGCCGTGAACTTGACATTTTGCTTGTGTGTTGGAGCAGCCATGCACGGCGAGGATGTGGATCTGGCCGAGGCCGCCGCGCCTAGGGCCCGGGGGAAGCGAGCCGCCTCGACCAGCACCGCGCCGGCTGGGGGTGCCTCCAAGAAGAGTCATCGTCCCAAAGCCGCGGCCACCATGCCAAGCGTTGCCGGGTACGTGCTCCTTTGCTCCTTATATACTTGTACTGATGGGCTCGCACTTGCTTATTTCTCCCTTGTCCTTCTCGCAACGAGGCAATGGCTTTGCCCGGCTCCGCGAGCGTCGCCACCGTGTCCGGCCCTCCGGCTGCTAGGGATGGAGGTGTGCCGGCTACGATGCTTGAGGTTGCGCTGGCTGTGACGCCCGAAGATGCGCCTGTTGCGCTGGATGGGGCGGATGCAGACGTGGTGGTGCCGCCGGCTGAGTCTGTGATGCTGCACCGGGCCGGTGCCGTTTCCCGTCTCGCCGAGGCTCTCCTGCCTGGGCGTAGCAGCGCGGCCGCGCCTCCCTCTGGCCCGACGATGTGCGCTGACTCCGGCGCCTACCGGGTGGAGGAGCCGGTGGAGGTGCCGTCGCCAGAGGTCCCGGCCTAGCTGGCGGGTGGGCCCTCTACGGCCACGGGGAGCGACAACGACATTCAGGTCACCGGCTGGATGCCAGCTCGGGCTGCGCCACCGCTGGACGCCTCCTTGGTGCAACTGTCTGGGATGGCGCCCCTGGCTATCGGCTAGGCCCGCCAACTGGTGGAGGCGCTGGAGCAGGGGCTTGGCTAGGCCAAGGCACTGGGAGCCTCCGTTGAGGTGTGTGTCTCTTTGCCAATTCCGATGTTTCTTCTCCGTCTTGCGCCGTAGCCGGATCTTTTGGTTCTTACTTTTCTCTTCTACGCAGAGGGCTCTTGCCGACGCCGCCAAGACCTCGTGGGACCTGGGTCATAAGATTGTTTTCTCTGCCGTGTCTTCCTAATTGTGCGATTTCTCGCGCTTCTTGTTGAATATTGGGTACCCTCCCGCAGCTCTGCTGGCGGACCGGGACAACGAGGTGGCCCGGCTGACGGGGGAGGTTGCCCAGTTGGAGGAGTCCAACAAAGCTCGCCAGGACCAGATCGCCCAACTGGTTGCACATTAGTAGCATATGGACATCAAGGCTGGCCAAGCCAAGAAGGTGGCGTACATCCAGACCGATGCTCTGAAGAACCTGGAGGTGCTGTATGCCACCCAGGAGGATGCTCTCAAGGCCTCCAAGGTCAAGCAAGCAGCGGCACTGGGAGATCTTTGTTAGATCGCCGAGATGATCGTTAGTAAGTGCTCTCAATCCAGGCCAGTATTGCAGTTTTGCCTTCTGCGACCAATCATTGATTGTTGTCTCCTTTCCCGGGTGCAGCTCAGTATCCTGAGGCGACTGATCAGGCGCTGGCCTGCATCCCCGAGACAGCTCTGGGTCGGGATCTACACCCGGGAGAGCTGGTGGCGGTTGTCAGCGAGGAGGCGAACCAGCTACGTGCCGCTGCCCTTGAGGTCTATGACTACGTCTGGCCTGACACCGCCTAGCCAGCCACCATGGACGCTCTGGCCGAGCGGCTTTCGGGCGCTCCTGACCTCATGGACGTGGCACGGGAGTGGGCGGCACGCGGTGGCGCGGAGATGGTGCTGGCCCTGCTGAAGTCCTGGTACCCGGATCTGGATCTGCGTAGCCTTTCTTGCGGATTTCACCAAGGAACCAGCTATGACCAGCTTCGCGCCGAGGTTCCTGACATCCGCTCTTGGGGCGTGAAGATTGGGAGCTTCATCGCGCTGGACCGGGACTTCAGTGACCCGGCTGGCACGGAACCGTATCACCACAGTCCGGATGCACCACGTACCGAAGCCCCGGCTACGCCCCACACCGCCTCGGCCGACGTTGCCTCCAGCAGCCAAGCTCCAGCCAATGCCTCCGGCCCTTCTACCAATCAGCCAGCTTGATCCCCAGTATGCCGGGAGTATTTGTAGTTGAAAAACTTGCGTTTTTGCGTTGGTGAACACTTGTCTTTGTTCTGTTTTTGAACTCTGGTGGGAGGGTTGCCTCCCTTTGTATATCTGCTCGTGCTTCTCATCCACACTTTATGCTTTGCATTTGTTGCATACTTGTTTCTATGTGGAGCGCCCCCACAGGGTGTATTCCCCGAGGTTCGGGCCGGCTGGAGAATACAGCCGGGTCAAAGATCCTTTATATTGTTGTCTGTTTGCAGGTTTCTGTGTGGGGGCGCACGAGCGCACCCACAGGATGTAGTCCCCGAGGTTCGGGCCGGCTGGAGAATACAACCGGGTCGAAGCTCCTTTGCCTGCTCTTCTGCCACCTGGGAGCTATTAGCCTCCGGCTTGGGTGTTTGTCATGGAACTTTGGCTCATGCAAAGATGAAAAACAAACAAGTTGTTTGCCTGGTTAAACAAGTGCAAATTGAATTGTAATATGAGATTCACTAGTCTTGAAATTTTGCTGTTTCGCATGAAGCCAATGACTTTGCCCTTTCCTCAGTGAGCATTGGCCAATTTGATGTTGTGCCCTTGCCGGCTTCGAGACGGAGTCGAAGGGGTAACTTAGTAGGCGTACTGCATGATACTTCAGCTTTGGGTCATTGGCCTTGGCAAGCGAGCGTGACCGGAACGTCCAGGTGTCTTTGTTTTCCTCGTAGCCTTTTCGTGTAAGGGTCTTCGAGCATTCTGCTCTTGCCGGATCTGTCAGCCGGCTTGCGGTCTGCAGCCAGAACCAAAGAGGAAGCCCTAGGAGCCGCGTAAAGTACTTTGCCGTGTGGATTGCGCGACCGTCCGGGCCAACCGGCGAGTCCCCGAGACGGATCGCTGGCTCCAAGGTTAGAATAATGCAGCCGGGAAAGCCAAATTGTGCAGCATGATTTGCTAATTTATTGCGGAGTCCCCGAGACTATGTCGAGGCTCCCATGCTTGTTCATTACATAAAGGTAAGATACGTACACTTCTTGTTCATGTGTAAAAGGGGCGAAGCAGGCTCACGTTCCATGGGCGCTCAGTTTCTTCGCCTGAACGGTCCATCTTGTTCTTTTCCGGCTGGCGGGTGTCGATGAGATAGTATGAGTTGTTCTACAGTGCCCAGCTGATGATGAATGGGCCCTCCCAAGGTGTAGATAACTTGTGCCTCCCCTTGGTGTCCTGTACCAGCCTTAGTACCAGGTCGCCCTCGCGGAACAAGACGTTGTGGATCTGGCTGGAGTGGTAGCGGTGCAAGTTTTGGTGGTAGATGGCGGATCTCTAGACAAGGCCAGCTCGTGTCCCTCCTCGAGGAGATCGACGCTGTCTTCACATGCTTCCTTGGCCTGCTACTCAGAGTACAGCAACTTACGAGGTGCGTCGAACTCGATGTCCGTTGGTAAGACCGCCTCCCCCCCGTAGACGAGGAAGAAAGGGGTGTAGCCGGTGGACCGATTAGGCGTGGTGCAGAGGCTCCACATCATAGTCAGTAACTCCTCGATCCAGCAGCCGGGTGATTGCATCAGTGGCTCGATCAGTCGGGGCTTGATTCCGGATAGGACCAGTCCATTTGCTTGCTCGCATTGCCCGTTGGATTGGGGGTGAGCCACGGATGCTAGATCTAGACGGATGCCCTTGTCTCCGCAGAAACGCGCGAAAGCCCCTTTGGCAAAATTTGTGTCGTTGTCTATTATGATGCTGTTGGGGTAGCCAAAGCGTGTGATTATATCCGTGAAGAACTTGACCACTGTTGGTCCATCTAGCTTCTTTATCGGCTTCGCCTCGATCCATTTTGTGAATTTGTCCACTGCCACCAGCAGGTGCGTCATGCCGGATCAGGCTATTTTGAAAGGGCCGACCATGTCCAGCCCCCAGACAGCGAAGGGCCAAGTGATGTGAATCGTCTTGAGTGCTGCAGATGGAGTGTGCTTCTGCTGGCTGAACTGCTAGCAACCGTTGCATGCCTTGACTATTTGTTCAGCGTCTTCGAGCGCCGTGGGCCAGTAGAACCCATGGCGAAATGCCTTTGCCACTATGGCTCGTGATGACGCGTGGTGTCCGCATTCGCCCTGGTGAATGTCAACCTATAGCCGGATCCCCTCCTCCTATCTCACGCACCGCTGATAAATGCCCCCAGCGCTACGCTTGTAGAGCTCGTTGTTGATGACAGTATATGCGTTGGCTCTGTGCTTCACCTGCCTTGCCTCTACCTCCTCTTCGGGCAACTCTCCTCTGGCTAGGAAATCCATGAACGGCTTGGCCCATGTTGGAGTTTCCTGGATGGCGCATACCGCCTGCATGAGCAGGTTACCTCTGCGTGGATGACTGGGTTGGGCTCGTTTGGAGGCCGACCGGGTGAAGTAGTGGAGCCGGTAGCCTCTAGGCTGGACGCGGCAGTCCTCGGGTGAGGTGGAGCAGTCCCCGTGTGCGGTGAAGCAGTTCTCGGGTGAGGTGAAGCAGTCCTCGGGTGTGGTGGAGCCGTTGCGGAGGTCTTCGAGCCGACAGTCCCCGGGTGCAGTGGAGCCGTCGCGGAGGTCCTGGAGCCGGCAGTCCTCGGGTCCGCGTCTAGTATGAAGTCGAATTCTGGAGACGGCGTGATTGATGGCTTGCGTAGGTGTTCGAGGGAGATTCCAGGCGGAATTTCCTGTCTTGTTGACCCGATGCGGGCGAGCGTGTCTGCGGCCTCATTGTTTGCTCTGGGGACATGGTGAAACTCGCATCCTTAAAAACAGGCGCATAGCTATTGTCCGAAGAAATGATATAGAGCCATGTTTGCATCCCTAGCATCCCAATCGCTTGACACTTTATGCACCACCAGATCCGAGTGGCCAAAGCATAATATGCGCCGGATGCCGATCTCTTTGGCCATCTTGAGGCCATGGACGAGCGCCTCGTATTGAGCAACGTTGTTTGAGGCGTGGAAGTGGATTTGCAACACGTACTCTAGCCGGTCTCCCTTGAAAGAGGTGATGACCACTCCGACTCCGAGCCCCCATACATCTTGGAGCCATCGAAATGCAGCTTGCAATGCGTGTAATCAGGGCAAGGCGGCAGGTATTGCATCTCTGCCCAATCAACAAGGAAATCTTCCAAGGCCTGAGACTTGATCGCCGTTCTTGGCTCGTACTATATGTTGTGGGAGGCAAGCTCTATGGCCCATTTCGCCACCCGGCCCATGGCATCTCTGTTGCCGATAATCTCCGAAAGTGGCGCTAGCGCCACCATCCTGATGGAGTGCTCTTGGAAGTAATTCTTCAATTTCTTGGCGGCCATGTACACGCCGTACACCAGCTTCTTGTAATGAGGGTAGTTCCGCTTTGAGAGCGAGAGTACCTCACTCAAGTAGTACACTGGTCGTTGCACCGGCTGCGCCTTTCCCTCTTCCAGCCTCTCCACTACTAGTACCACGCTGACATCCCTGTTAGTGGCTGTGATGTACATCGGCATGGGCTCCTTTGCCGCTGGGCTGCCAGTATAGGTGGAGAGGTGAGCATGCGCTTAAGGTCACGCAAGGCTTCATCCGCCTGCGATGTCCAGACGAACTTGTCCGTCTTCTTCATGAGTTGGTACAGTGGGAGTGCTTTCTCGCCCAGCCGGCCGATGAACCGGCTGAGGGAGACCAGGCATCCAGTGAACTTCTGGACATCTCGCAGGTTCTTAGGCAGCCGGGTTCTCCTTGATTCCTTGTTCTGACACAAGAAAACCGAGTAGCTGGCCGGCTGGGACACCAAACACACATTTTTCTGGGTCAGCTTCATTTGGAACCGGCGGAGGTTGGTGAATATTTCCTTCAGATCTTCAAGGAGTGTCTGGTGCTCCTTGGTCTTGACCACCACATCATCAATGTAGGTGTCTACGTTTGTGCCGATCTGAGCTTGCAGGCATTTTTGCTTGCAGCGCTGGTATGTTGCCCCCGCGTTCTTCAGCCCAAACGGCATGGTGGTGTAGCAGTAAGCTCCGTAGGGAGTAATGAATGCTGTCTTTATTTGATCAGAGGGGTTCAGCCAGATCTGGTGGTAGCCGGAATACGCATCCAGAAACGACAACAGCTCATAGCCGCATGTGGAATTGATCACTTGGTCTATCCTTGGCAGGGCGAATGGATCTTTGGGCCATGCTTTATTGAGGCTGGTGTAGTCAACACACATGCGCCAAGTCTTGTTCTTCTTTAGTACCAGTACGGGGTTTGCCAACCATTTCGGGTGGAAAACCTCCATGATGAATCTGGCTGCGAGTAGCCGGGTGATCTCCTCACCGATGGTTCTTCTTTTTTCTTCCGCGAAGCGGCATCGTGACTGTTTGGCCAGTTTTGCATCCAGCCTGACATGTAAAGAGTGCTCGGCGAGCTCCCTCGAAACACCTGGCATGTCCTTGGGGGACCATGCGAAGATATCCCGATTCTCACGGAGGAAGTCGATGAGCGTGCTTTCCTATTTGCTGTCGAGGCCATCTCCGACTAGGACGAACTTGTCCGGCTCGGATTCGTCCAGCAGGATCTTCTTCGTGCCCTTGGACGGCTTGAACTGTGCTTCCCGGCCGGCTTGGGTTCGCCAGCCGGCATGTCCTTCTACATGGCCTCCACATTTTGCATGATAATGCGCTTCTCTTCCATGATGATCATGGCCTCCGCTATCTTGGACCCGTTTGTGGCGCATTCCACAGATCGCCTGTAGCAGCCGGCGGTGATGACACCCTTTGGCCCTAGGAGCTTCATCTTGAGGTACGCATAGTGTGGCACCGCCATGAACTTGGTCAGCGCTGGGCGCCCCAGGATTGCGTGGTATGCGCTGGAGAGGTTGACCACCTCGAACCAGATAGGCTCGCGGCGGAAGTTATCCTCCATGCCAAAGATGACGTCCAGCCGGATCTTTCCAATGGGCGAATGCGACGGGAGGAGGTGCTTGACGGCTCCAGCTGTGACTCACTGATACCGAGCCGGTCTAGCGAGCTGCGGTACATGAGGTTAATGCTGATCCCACCGTCTACGAGGACGCGGGAGAATCTGCAGGAATGCTTCTTGGAGGCGATGGTGGGATCTAGAACCATTGCGTAAGTGCCTGGGTGAGGTAGCTTTGTCCACATGCACTGGCATGTGGTATGTGCAGCCGGTTTGTTGCCTCCGCTGTGGAACTTGCATGGCCCATCAAGCATTGACTCGATGGTGTACTTTGGCCTCAGGGGCCAATCATCAGGCTTTTGTCTCCGGCTTCCGCGTGCAGCCAGATCCTCCTGCACTACCGCCACCTGCCTGGAACCATATTGGTTATCCGGCTGGTCGTCCTTTCTTTTTCTGTGGCGGTTTTCATGCCGCCTGAAGTTATGGCCGTTCCCATCCGACTGGCGTCGATCCACAGCGATGTCGACGATGATTTGCCCCTGGTCGTCCACCTGGACGGATCTTTTCATTGCTGCATCCCCGGTGGCATACTTGTCCGCGATG
Organism: Avena insularis; assembly: GCA_023614405.1. Taxonomy (NCBI): domain Eukaryota; kingdom Viridiplantae; phylum Streptophyta; class Magnoliopsida; order Poales; family Poaceae; genus Avena; species Avena insularis. The sequence continues at coordinate 23,959,409 of CM042692.1, forward strand.
GTCATGGTCTGTGCCATGGTGGTAGGCTCCACCCGGCGAAGCTTATGCTTGAGCATGGTGCCATCTCTACAGCCGTTGACGAAAAAATCGACCGCCTGGTGCTCGCGCACCCCCTCGTAGGAGTTGTGTATGCTCGTCCACCGGGTGATGTAGGAGTGGTCAGATTCATCCGGCCCCTGCACGCAAAGAGCGAGCTCGCTGGGTCGACCTAGTCACTTGTAGGTGCCGGTGAAGTTGCGGACAAACGCCTGCTCAAAATCAATCCAAGCATTGATGTGTTGTCAGGGAGGCTGTTGAGCCATGTCCTGGCCGAGTCGAGGAGCATGAGGGGAGCGTAGCGCACGGCCACCCGGCGGTTGACGTTTGTGATGCCCATCGCGGTGGTGTAGTCCACCAGCCAGTCCTCCGGCTTGACCGAGTCATTATACTTTGGAGTATCCCTTGGGAGCGAAAATCCCTTTGGAAACGGTTCATTCCGGATTCGCGGTCCAAAGCATCTTGGACCGGCTGGACTTTATTCTTCCAGCGCGAGTGACTGGACCAGTAGGTCGATGCGTGCGTGTGTGTCTTGTGGTTCTTCCGGCTCGAGCGGTCCCAGCCAGCCAGATAGGCGGGACTTGGGCAATGCTTGGCCTTTTCCGGTTTCGTCGGCCGGCTCGCGGTCCATGCTGGTAACAGCTGCCGCGCCGCGGGCGTTGTGCTTGCGGTTCGCTGATCTGCCGCGTGGACGGTTGCTCGGCCTTGCTCCATTTGGGGAAGATGCCTTGCTGGCGCCTGCAGCCAGATCCGCCATCTGGCGAGCGATTGGGTCCTGTTGTTGCCAGCCATGCTGAGTTCAGCCTCAGCCTGCTGTTTGTTTGCTGTAACCACGAGGAGCTGGACACGTGCCTGCTGACGGAGCAGCTCCTCGCCCTCTAGGTGGAAAAGTTCTGCGACTGCAGCCTCCGTGGCCCTCATGTTCTTGGCGGGAGTGCTGTACACTGGCTGCACCGCGGGTGTACACGGATCAGCAGCACGATCCATCTCCGAACCGAGGTTTCGGCCTTAGGGATGGGCCAGACGGCTAGCGCTGGGTAAGCGGGCGAAGCCGTGCACGATTTTGTACTCGCGCATGGTCACGTTCATCCGCCGTTGGGTGGCTGCCACTTTGCCAGCTTCTTCTAGGAGGCTCTGGCGAGTGGCCTCCAGGGCTGCCGCAGCTGCTGCTGGATCGGTCTCGATGGGTGTGATGGGGTTGCGGAGGTGCTCGATGGACGCGTTGAGAAGGTCCTGGTTCAAGAGGCACGAGTTGGTGACGCGGCTCTCCCTGTTGCACTCCAGAGGTGGGTGCCGGTTCTCGCGTGAGCCCGCCATCATGACCTCGACGCTGCCACTAGCGACGCACGAAGCAGAGAAGCCAGGAGGCGCGCCGGACACGGTGATGACCTCGCGAGGCAAGGTTTAGGTGATGGAGGCGATGTAGACGCGGTGCTCACCGAAGTGCATGATGGATCCTTAGCTTGGGAAGGTTCCCTAGTGAAACAGGATGCGTTGTCGAGGACGCAGTCGAAGGAGCTAAAGGTGAGGACGAGGCCGGAGGCGACTCACTCACCAGCAACGAGTGGAAGTCCCATGCGAAAGATGATCCCAGCCGAAGCACTGTGCCCCATGGTGGGCGCCAACTGTCGTGGTGTGGAACATGACAGTGCCATCGGGGATGGCATAAGAGGGGACAATCAGGATGCTATCGGTGGCTACTCGCAATGATTTGGGCACAGATGCTGCAAACACAGCGATATGCCCAGGTTCAGAGCCCTCTTGGCGAGGTAAAGCTCCTACTCCTACAAGGATCTACTATCGAGGGGCGAATGCCCAATACAGATGCTCCTTGAGTTGTTTTCCTAGCTACTCCTTGCTAGAAGAAGAGGAAGGAACTACTCAACTTGTTCAACCTATGGAACTTCTAGCTTGTAATTGTCTCTACCTAGAACCCTAGCACTACCCCCTTATATACTGGTTGAGGAGGTAGTTTACAGGATGGGTTCTAGGGTTTACTATTTGGATTTGGGATTTACAAAGTGGGCCGGCTAGACAGGGCCGAGCCTTCGGTACAGGGAAGGACGGCGCTATAGTGTCCGGTGCCCCTGCTTTACTCGTCAGCCGACTCTTTCTCCATCAACCGGCTCTTTATGCGTAAGCCGAAGCTTTACTTGTCAGCCTCCAACTTTGGCACAGTTGTCCGGTAGCGCCAACCGGGCCAGCCAGCCTGTCTAGTCAGAGGTGCGCTCAGCAAGGGGCGTGACCTCCCCAGTACTAGGGCCAATGGATCCGAGGCGGCTGGCTAGGAGCGGCCTCCCAGCCGATTCTTCTGGCCACCCGGTTGGATGGGCCAGCCAGGGAGTCTTGGGTGCGGGCCGGGTGGAGAGTTCCATCCGGCTGTTGTTCCTTGTCTTGGGTCCAAACGGCCAGAGCTCTTTGGAGCCGGTCGGTTGGACCCATCTTGGCCTACCCGGGGGTCACCCCCCCGACAAATTTATACAACAAGTAGCATCTAAGGTTCGTGATTTAGATATGGACTATAAAATACTAGCTGATAAGCTTCCATCTAAGCTAGATGATATATTTGAGCCCACTATTAAAATTAAGTTGGGAGTTAATGAGATATCTGCACTTTGTGATCTTGGTGCAAGCGTCTCAATGATTTCCAAAAGCCTATTCGATAAGTTAAACTTGGGGCCATTTGTTACAACTAAATTAAGACTCCATCTAGCTGATTCAACTTATAAAGAAGTTGTTGGGATCAAAGAAAATATAGTTGTTGAAATAAAAGGTAGTCCCGCTCTTATTGATCTTGTTATTGTGGACATGCCTGAAGATCCCATAGCACCTATAATTCTAGGTAGACCATTCCTAAGAAATATTAAAGCTTTGATTAATTTACATGAAGGGAATGTAAGAATATGGCTACCATCTAGAGACCCTTTTGTAGTCCACTTCCCTAGGAAAAAGAAGGCCAAGCCTAATGATGATGATGGTGTAATTACTTCAAAAGCAAACTATTTTGGAGTGGGCATTCCGCTCCCCAAACCTAAGTGATTGCCATCAAGGTCAAGCTAATTGACCATAACTAGAAGAGCTTCATGGGAGGCAACCCATAAGAAATAAAGTTTCTCTAAGTTTTTATTTATTATGTTTTATTTCGTGTTAGTTTGTCTTGTTTTTGTTTTTGTTTTGAATAAAGAGTGTTCAAGAAGACCTATGGAAAGAGGAGAAGAAATAAGGTAATCCAATATATTTTATTTTACTAACACGTGGCCTAAGAAGTATTGTTGGATCGTTACTTAGTGTTTTTTGCTGCTATCTAACCTTTGGATAAGATGTGCAAAGGCGCATAGAGCTACTAATCAAATTCTTTGAGTTTTTGTAGTTCAAAGTGTGGATAATGACCACTGGTGCGGTCGGAGTGGCCCGTACCATGTGCCCGTTGTTGTTGTGTTGGAAACGGCAATGCCTAAATAGGCTAGATAGAGGTGTGGGCAAATGGCAGGGAAGCTATCAACAGTGCTCGTAGGCGGGATTGGGTATGAGCGAGTGTAGCGAGACACAGGAAGTACCCAGGTTCGGAGCCCTCGTGTGAGGTAAAACTCATACTCCTGCCGATCTGACTATGGATGATACACATGATACAACTTGCTCCTCGAGCTGTATGGACTAGCTAGCTATTGAATGCTCAACCCTTGCTACGAGAGCCTTGCCACTCCTTATATAGGCAAGGGGTAATGGTCTTACTGGCCAGGCTAGCTGGCGGGCCCCACAGGCGAGCCCCAGTCGGCTGGTCATCTATAGTACTTGGTAGTGTATGTATTGTCGAACGTACACACCATGCTAGTCGTCGTGGGTACAGTGAACATCGTGTGAGCCTGTCATCAGCAACCGACCACTGTGCCCGCGTCAGCCACAAAGTCTTCGGCATGGTCCATGTCTTTCTGGGGTCTTGTCGTTGTACCAGGGCGTACTGTGTACTGCTCAGCATGTCGCCCTGCCTTCGCCTTGATTGCGTCCGGCTACGATCGTCTAGCCGGATCTGTGTCTTGTCAACCTTCCTTGTTCTGGCTACCTTCTGCACCATCTAGTTCCTGTGTTCGGCTAGGCTCCACTAGCCAGACGTGATCTAGTTGTCTTCTTTCTTGTCCGGCTAGGCTATCCGGGGGTCATCCCCCCCGACACTAGCCCCCGAGCACGTGTGGATTTCTCCCTTAGGTGAAATGTGCGCGTGCTCCCTCTTGCTTTTGAATTTGTATCCGGTTGCGAGCTGGCGGTTGCGCCGCCCCGTGACGTCTGTGCTGACACCGGCCACGCGCACACGCGCCATAATTGCGCTGTTGTGTGCAGCGTCGTGTCCCGTCACACGTCGCCTGGGGAACAGCCGTCTGCCGGTTTGGTTTCCGCCATGGGATCTTCCGCGCGCGTGGTGTGGTCGCAAAATATCCGGAGCGGTTGGTGGGGGTGCGACACGACCCAATGGGCGCCACGCGGTGACCCGGACGATTGCTCTCCCCTAGGGTTAATACCTCCTGGGGGAGCAGTTCCCCCCACCCCGCTGCCTGCCTTCACCATTTTCTCCTCTTCGCTTGTTGCTTGCGCTCTGCCTCTACTTTCTTGCTACCGGACTCGCCATGCCGCCCACCTGGGGTCGTCGGAGACACAGGCCCCCGCTTCTCAGTGCTCGCAGTGATGGTCGATGAGGAGGTGATGGCTGCGGACTGTGGCGCCTGGTGCGGGTCGTCGGTGACGGAGGACCATGTCGTGAAGTATTGCACCACGCGGGTTCTTCCGCCGGAGTCGGAGGTGGTGGTGCGTCTTGCGCCGCTGGAGGAGGATTCGCCGCACCCCCAGGAGAGGGAGCGGGTGATTTTCTTGTCCCACCTCACGCACGTCTTCGCCCTTCCGGCGAACCCCTTCTTCCTCACCTTTCTTGCCTTCTTCGATCTGCGTCTCCACCACCTCGGCACCAATGCCATTGGCATTCTTGCTTACTTTGCAGCCTTCTGCGAGTGTTACCTCGGGATCCAACCGGATATCGGGCTCTTCTGCCTGCTGTTCCACGTCCGGCCACAGGTCCAGTTCTCCTAGGGCCCGCTGGTCCCCTACGGCGGTGCCTCCATCTACTCCCACGCACAGATCGGCTACCCGAAGTTCAAGCTTCATGACACGGTCTGATTCTCGCAATAGTCATATTTTTACGTCTGCAACATCACCAACATCGATCGGATCAATCTGCCTGCCTTCCAAGATGTGGAGTCCAGCCGGGAACATTGGGATCTGAAGATCCATGGCTCCAAGGTGGAGTCAGATGAGATGCTCCAGCCGATGAGGTCGCTCATCACCGCTGGCTTAACCGGTCTGGACATCACACTTAGCTGGATGTCCCGGCTGATGATGCTGTTGCAGCAACGGGCGCACAAGATGTTCTTCTACTCCGGCCAGCTGGACCAGACCCGGCTCTCCCGTCGCGATCCCCGCTACCACAACTTCAAGGAGTCGGTGTGGACGATCACGAAGGAGAAGCTCACCGAGAAGTGGAAGTTCGGGCTAGCCCCGTATACATGAATCGCGTGCCCGAGTAGGTTATCTGTTCCTTCCCTTGTATTTTGTCTCGTGTGTCTTATCCGGCTAATACTTTTTTCGTTCCCCTTTGCAGAACTTTGCCTGCATCATAAGAGAGGAGGGAGAGACTCCCCTCCAGGCCTTCATAGCCGACCTTCCAGAGCCGCGCTTGCGCCGGTCTAGTGAAGAGTCCGATAGTGATGCCGACGTCTTCCCCAATCAGAACGACAGCCGACGAACAACCCCCACGCGCCGGTTGTCGAGGAAGAGGAGGCTTCCCTAGCTCCCGAATCAAGCCGGCGCCGGGCGACGGATGGTGACTCTAGCCGTTCCGGCACGGGAGGAAGCGGGTCCAACCGGCCCCCGGTGGAGGAGCCGGCTACCAAGAGGAGCCGGACTGGCGCCCCGCACCCGAGCCGGCTTGGCTGTAGGAAGGTGCCGCCCCCAGTGGTACATGGGTAAGACTCTTCCCTTCCTCTGACGATCTTTTCACCTTGATTTTCTTCCTTTTCTTATTGGATTTGTCCTTCTTATTTTTAGCATGCTCATCTCCTTCGGAGCTGCCAGCCCTGCGCGCGCGCCCACTGCCTCACTGCCTGTCAATCTGACTACCACCCTTCTCCTGTGCAGGGGACTCCACCGCCGCGCCATGCGGATCTGGCTAGCACCACCAAAACCGGCGGCGATATCCCGCTGACCCTCGTGGTCTGGCCGAAGACCGCCGCGCTGAGCCCGGGCAGTGGTGGGGGCTCATCGGAGGGAGCTCGGGTGTCCACATCCGGCAAGGAGCTGGTTATGGTGGCAGACGACAACTCGGACGGTGAACCGGGAGAGGAGTGGCGCGTGGCCCTCTGTGAAGCGAAGGAGTCCCTCACTCTTAACGCCACCGACGCCTCCTCCTCCTCTACCGCGTCCCTGGCGGATCTGGCTGCCAGCCTGGAGTTGGCGGTGAAGGAGGTCTGGCTGCACGAGGCCTCGCTCAGGGCCAGCAGGACGCTGGAGCAGAAGCTCATCGTGGCGAACGACACCTTGCAGAGTAAGTCTTTCTATCCGACCATGATTTCTTTCTCTTTTCGAGCTCTTCTTCTTCTTTTTTTTACTAGCATCCGGCTGCTCTTGTAGCCGTCATGGTCTACGCCTAGCGGGAGATTGACCAGCTGATGAAGGCGAATGATCGCCTCAGCCGGAGCAACACCAACCTCCGCCTCTAGAACAAGGAGTGGCACTCCAAGGTGGAGAAGCTGGAAGCAATCGTCAAGGAGCACGACGATGCCCTCACCAGCCGGGTCTAGGCCTTCGAGCTCCTTGACGTGCAGTGCAAGGACCAGGAGAAGGAGGCTAAGCGGCTGGCAGATCGCGAGAAGGTCCTTCTAGAGGAGCTGATGCAGGTCGGCCGCACCGCTAAAGGTAGGATTTCTTGCCAAGTATTTTTCTTCGGCCGAATCCGGTAGCCGGACCTGACTTAGTTTTTTTGATAGATTATTATCCGGGCGTAGACCTGTCGGCCTACAACCGGCTCTAGGAGAACTAGCCGGGTGAGCAGCCCACCTCCCAGGAGCTTGTCGCTCTTCTTGGCGTGGAGGTCACAGAGCTGTTAAAGGCTGCCCACGCTGTCTTCGAGTTCATGTGGCCGGACGGGGCTGCGCCGGACACCATCACACAGCTGGCGGTGAAGGTCGTAGAGGTGCCGGCTGCCGTTGATCGGTTGGGTGACTTTGCGGCACGGGCTAGAGGCGAGATGGCACTGGCGCTCATGTTATCCTGGTACAAGGATGCGTGCATCGAGAAGATCGATGGGAGCTTCCGTGCCAGCGCAGACCTCGCCGACATCCGTCAGGCTCATCCGGGACTTCGCACCTTCGCCAGCAAGATTTCCGGCTACACCGATGTTGACAAAGTCCTCACCGACTCGGAGTCCGCCGGGACGCCGGAGATGGAGGCCGAGCCAACTCTACAGTCGGGCGGTGGAGACGTCGGATCCGGAACATCCAACACGCCTCCAACGCCTCCTGAAGCCATGGCCAGCCAAGACCAACCACACGACAAGGGCCCCGCCGCGTAGATTTGATCCCCGGGATGCCAAGTGGAATTGTAGTACTTTCCCCTTCGTTGAACTTGGTAGTATGTATTGGTGAACTTGCAGGAGCTTCGACTCCCCTTATCTTTATGCACTGCATTCTTGTTCCCTCTTTTCCTTGTGATTTTTCGTGTTTTTTCTTTCTTCCTCTTTTGCCGATTAGGCTCGTCCGCCTACTTCCCTTTGGCAAAACTCTTTTAGCTAGAGGACTACTGATTCCAGTGGGGCACGCCAGAACACCCACTGGGTGTAGCCCCCGAGATTCGAAGTTCTTGACAAAGATAAGGACTTTGAATCTTCTCTCTTTCTTTTCTTCAACCTTTTATTTTCTCCCAGCTAAACATCTTTAGCCGGACAGCCTGACCTTGCTTGGCCAATTGGACAACCACGACCAATAGTGGGGGCGCACCAGTGCACCCACTGGGTGTGGCCCCCGAGATTTGGACTAGTTGGCAAAGTCAGGTGCTTCGAATCTTCTCTTCTCTTTTCTTGCCCTTGGCGTGGCTAGCCCTTGTGGCCCGAGTCACGACGCTTGCTGCGGGATTTCCCTGCCGGAGGGGAGGATGCCTGCTGGGTTTCACGGGGTGCGCCCTTGCTGTTGTCGGGTGGCTAGCTTCCCCTGGAGCTGCTAGGGTTCTCGTGCATCTGCCTGCTCGTCCGCGATCCAGATAAGCTCCTGCACCCGGGCGTGCTGCCGGTATCGTTCCTCAACCTCCAGGTTAGGAAGCCCGTCTACTGCGGCTCGTGCCGCACACAGGTTCTTGATGCGCGTGATGTAGGTAGGCCGGGCGAGGAGTGGCGGTGGATCCAACTCACTATTCCTCTCCATCCTTCCGGCTAACTCGTTGCCCCGACATAGCACTTGCCCGTGCCATCTTGGTTCCTAGATAGCTGGAGTGTGGCCGTGAGCGCGGTTGTACTCGCGCATGGTGATGTCGACCTGCTTCTTGGTGGTGGATAGGTCGATGGCCTCCTGTAGGAGGAGCTCCCTCTCCATGGCGAAGTTTGCGGTGGCCTCCTCCGGTTTATCCCCGAGGTTAACCAGAGTGAGGAGTCGGTCGATGGCCTCCTCCACCGGGTCCCTTGGCCGCGACGGGGCGGAGGATCTGGCTTCCTCACCGGCATGCTCCAGAGGACGACAGTTCTGCGTGCTAGAGCCAGCCATCATGACCTGCACACCGCGCGCAGCAACGGGAGCATCGCTGCGTGGGAGCAGCGGCTCCATGACGGAGACGATCACCCTAGGGAAATGCTCCGGCATGGTGGCGATGTAGACGAGTAGGTCACCAAACAACAAGATGGAGCCATTCACCGGGAAGGTGGATCCGGTGAAGCACAACACGTTGTCGATGACGCAGTTGAATTTTCCCAGAGTAAGCACTAGGCCGGAGGCCACGCGCTCACTGGCTGAAGTGCAGGGTCCCATGCGGAACGAGACTCTGGTCGAATCCATGTTGCCCCATGGTGGGCTCCAACTGTCGTTGTGTTGGAAATGGCAGTGCCTTAACAGGCTAGATAGAGGTGTGGGCAAACGACAGGAAAGCTGTCGACGGTGCCCGCAGGCGGGATTAGGTACGAGCGAGTGTAGCGAGACACAGGAAGTACCCAGGTTCGGAGCCCTCCTGTGAGGTAAAACTCATACTCCTGCGATCTAACTATGGATGATACACAGGATACAACTTGCTCCTTGAGTTGTATGGACTAGCTAGCTATTGAATTCTCAACCCTTGCTACGATTGCCCCTCCTTATATAGGAAAGGGGCAATGGTCTTACTGGCCAGGTCGGCTGGCAGGTCCCACAGGCAGGCCCTAGCTGACTGGTCATCTACAGTGCTCGGTAGTGTATGTCTTGTCAAACATACACGCCGTGTGGGTCGTCATGGATACAGTGAATGCCATGCGAGCCTGTCGTCAGCAACCGGCCACTGTGCTCGCGTCAGCCACAAAGTCTTCGGCATGGTCTGCGTCCTTCTGGGGTCTTGACACTGTACCAGGGCGTACTGTGTACTCTTCAGCACGTCGCCTGCCTTCGCCTTGATTGCGTTCGGCTACGATTGTCTAGCCAGATCCGTGTCTTTTCAACCTTCCTTGTTCCGGCTACCTTCTGCGCCGTCTAGCGTCTGTGTCCGGCTAGGCTTTGCTAGCCGGACGTGATCTAGTTGTCTTCTTTCTTGTCCGGCTAGGCTATCCAGGGGTCATCCCCCGACACCTGTACCACCTCAAGGCAAATGGAGATAGAAATTTTGATTTTTGCCGAAGGAATCAGTGTCGACCACTGGCATGGTTGGACGTGCCCGTCCCGCGTGCCTGTACCGTACCCCTGAGAAAAACATCAGATTTTAAGAAAAGTCAATGAATAGTTAACGACTAGCAGTATGGGTGCGCGCGATTGTACCGTGCGCATGTACCAAGTGCACCGCCTGGGAGCAGTCGTCGCCCCCAAGGTAACTCACCCGGTATGGGCGAGCTTCGGCCATACCGCCCGCCCGTACCGAGTACATGGACACCATATTCACCTCGAGGAGGTAACCTAAAAATTCTGAATCATCTATTTTCTCCTTCTTCTTCCTCCAAACTTAAAACCACCTCCATTGGATCTTCAAATTTACTCAATCTTTCTTTGATTTTTCACACTCACTCGATCTAAGGTATGATTCTCCGCTGATCCCCAACTTATTTGTGCAAAAGCTTCGCTTAATCATTCATCATTGTCAATCGAGAAATATGTCTTGTTCTTGATTCAATCGTGGTACTAAGCATGCTTAGCATTGTTTTTAGAGGAGTTTATTTTGTAGTTAGTGTAGAGAATCACTTGTGCTATATTTATATTGGAAAAAAATTGATTTGCAATCTTTATTCTCTTTGTCTTGTTTTTATTTATTAGATGAACATGAGGAGCCATACACGTGAGATGGCTGCGGAGTCTCCCACGCCACCCGTTGATACGTTAACCCCCGAGTCACTTGGAACCGAGTTCACCGAGGAGTTCCATCTGACCTGTTTCGATAGTCTCAAGATTCGAGAGATCAAGTCCACCAAGTGGGCGTGTCCTTATATCCTGAACCAACTTGGTATTCATGCTGATTTCGATTTACTTTGCAACAATTTTGGTTTGTACAATTTTGTCTTTCAGGATGTTGCGACATACCGCCACTTGACGCTTGAGTTCTTCAGCACCTTGACACACACGGTGGATCCTTATGGTTGTTCCAAGGAACAAAGTCACGGAGTTGATCGAATTAAATTCCGCCTTATGAATTGTGAGTATACTTTGACACTTAGCCAATGGGCTCAATGCTTTGGGTTTACCAACAACACCACCGATGTACGCACTACTACCTTTGTTTTAGATCCTTCCCCTTTACAATATTTTAGTTTAATGAGAATTCATGGACACAAACCCAAGGGGAACCAAATTGATCATCCTGCTATTCGATATTTGTTCTATGTTATTGCTAACACATTGCAGGCACGTGGTGAGTTTACTAGAGTTAATGAGGAGGACATGTTGATCCTCACAAAAGCAACACTTATCAATTGTAACTTAAAGACAAACTTGGGCACTCTACTTGTGTTTTATCGTAAGCATCAAGCTCTTCAATCTCGTGGACCCATATGTGGAGGAGGAATTGTGACCGTTCTTGCACGCGCACTTCGCATCAACCTAGGTAACATCCAACCGTTGACTGGAAGTAACCGTCTCGGTCTATCTGCTCTAAGAGCATGTGGTATGATTTCTAAAAATCATGGTAGATATTTCTTCAATATACCTGGAGCGGATCATTTGATCCTGGATCCTTTGCCTAACGGTTTATTCTCTATCGAGGATGGATGTTTGCATGATGACGTGTAGGTCGAAGCTAATCTACCCCAACAAGAAATACCCATGGGAGGAGGAGAAGATGAAGAAGTAGAACAAGAAGGACCCGAACAAGATGAGCAGCCACCAAACTACTACACCACCAATGAAGATATTTATGCACTCGAAGGAAATATTCAAAACATGAACAACCTCTCCATCAACCTTCGAGATTCCATTACAAGCCTTGCCACCCAGTTCCATGATTGGAGCAGCCAATGGAATGTGGGAGATTATCCACCGCCACCACAATGAGCAACAAAAGGGCTTGCAAAAGCCTGAGCTTGGGGATGTGTTCCCCTAGCAAATTTATTTGTGTAATAACGAGGTTGTACTCTAGCTCCTTGAGAGCTTTGAAACACTCATGTTGGCTTGTTCTAACACTTTGCTTTTCCCTTGCTTTTTAATTTGCTCTCGTTTTAGTTTATTTTTTTCCTCTGTTTTTTCTTTTCTTAAACCCTTGCTTGGTCGCAAGTTCTTTTCTATTCTTTAATCCCTATCCTCAAAAATACAAAAAGATTTTTCTGTTTATCCTTTGTTTCGTAAACGTGGATTCATACTTTGTGAAATGGATCATGTGGGCACCTAGAGGGGGGGTGAATAGGTGCTACTTCAAATTTTAATGCTTTTTCAATTTTAGGCTTGACACAAAAGGTAAATTCTCTAGATAGACTATTAGTAAGAATTTCCCTATATGCAAACCTAACTACTAGCGAGTAAAAGGCGAGTGGAAAGAGGAACGAGTGAACCATAGTGAAGCACGCGGAGACACAGGATTTGTTTTACCGCAGTTCCTTCCTTGTTAAGGGAAGTTAATCTGTGTTGGAGGGGTGGGCGATACTAAGACCACCACGCCACAATAGGCCTCACCCTATTCTCTGATGGATCCCGCCACCAAATGCTTGATCCACCTTTCCACTATAGGAACCCTTCGAGGCGGGAACCGACGCCTTTACACAACTAGCGGGGCACAACTCCACAACCAAATTGGAGGCTCCCATAATGACAACAAGCTGCCACAAGAACGGGTTATCAATAACAAAACACAAGATCTAGATATTGACAAGAATACTAGATCGGGGATTTCTCCAAATGAATGGAGAGGAGTTGATGCGCTTGATTCGTGATGATGATGTAGATTGTCTCCTCCTTGAATTCCCCCAAAGATCAAAGTCTTCTGGTGGTTGAAGTGGGAGATCAAGAGAGAGAGAGAGAGAGCTCTTGCAATGGGTCTGACACTTTTCGAATGAATCAAGAGTTCTGCCTGAAGGGGATGAAGGGTCTTTTATACCCCCTTCCCCAACTGAGCCATTGGAGCCTTTGGGGGCCGGATTATCCGGCCTGGGGAAAACTCCGCCCCAGACTTAGATTATCCGGTAGATAAACCGCCCCCACTCAGAGCGACGCGCCGAGCCTGCCCTTGAGCGCCTCCTTGGGGCCGGATTATCCGGCCCCATGCGAAGGCTAGATTATCTGACCAGGGAAGGAAAAACCGCCCCTGTTCGGATTTTCTGGGAGAAAATCCGAACCCACTCCGAGCGTCGCGCCTTGGCAGCCTTTGATTGTTTTTTGGGGCCCGGATTATCTGGCCCCATGCGAAGGCCGGATTATCCGGCCAGGGAAGGAAAAACCGCCCCTATTCAGATTTTCCGGGAGAAAATACGAACCCACTATGAGCATTGCGCCTTGGCTGCCTTTGATAGATGAGTTAGGCCGGATTATCCAGCCCTTGGTGGGGCGGATAATCTGCCCCCCAAACACCAGAACATTCCCTGCACTCTTAGCACACATGAGGAAACTCCATGATATTGTTATCTAACTCTCAAAACACAGGGAACCATGAAATGTTCTTTCAATCTCCCTCTTTTTGGTGTTAGATGACAATACTAGAATTTGCAGGATAGTTCTCAAGACAACACGATTTAATGAAAGACAAAGACTCCCCCTTAATGGGTGCATACAAACAATTGCAATTGATTACAAATACAAGAGGGTGAAAGTCTATATCATTGGAACATATGTGAAAATCTCATACCACCGGTAGGGAGATAGAAGCATCCTCAATACATTATAAGAATATCCAATGATAGCCATATAGCGCGCCTCCCTCGATATAGATATCCAATAGCCATAAGAATATCCAATGGGATAGATGACTCCATATGAATAATCCACAGGATAAATCCACGGACACAAAGTTTCATACAAACCACAAACCACAAATTAAAGTTCAATGCTAAATGGGCACAAGCGAGAAAACGACGAATAGAAAAAGTGCAAATGCTTGTGCCCGACCCATGCAAATCCTCGTAGACCTAATAGAACTACTTCTCCCCCTTTGGCATCGAGACACCAAAAAGGAAGAAGAGCGATGCTAGTGCCCCAAGGTATCACTCGTAGTCCTCATCCTCGTCCTCGTTCCCATCCTCGTCCTCATCCTCAAGCTCCTCGGTGTCATCGTCCTTACCATAAGCAGTGGCCGCGGAAGGGAACAGGTGACGCTCTAGCTCTCCATAGTTAAGCCCAGAAGAAGAGTTCCACCGAGTATATGGTGTGGGAGGAGTAGGAGTAGGGGGATCGCCAGAAGCACCGGACGGATGAGCTGCTGAGAGTGAGGCAACTCATGGCGCTGCTTGTAAGCCTCGTACTGGCCCTTGCGTGTGCCCACGCCCATGCAAAGAATGTTCCGCTGGAACCAGTTCAGCTGCTTCATCTCACGAGCAATGGGAGGCACTGGAGGCTGGCGAGCACTAGTACGAGCATCCCTCATGAGACCCTCAGGAGCAGAGGAGGGGTGAGAGGTCTTCCTAACCTTGGTGTAGATCTTCTTGGCCTTGTGCACAACATCAATATTGAACTCTTTAGTGGGGAGAAAGTGCTTGATCAGCATCATGATGTAAGGAGCATATGGGATGGAAAGCCTGTTGAACATGGCATCGATCAACTCATGGTAAATGAAGTCCATCACATCCAGCTTATATGACACGGACTCATCCTCACAGGACGCCACCTCATGAGAGAAAGTAAGAAGCTGAACCAAGTGACCACAGATACTATCATTGTTGCCTCCACTTGGAGTGATGGAATCACGAAAGAGACCCACCAAGCTAGCATATATGGGAGAAAGACCAGCAAGAGTGCCCACAATACCATTATCATCGGTGCACGGAGAGAGGGCAGCATATTGATTGGGCTTGAGTTGGGTGATGATGCGGTGGCCACTAGCACGGTCTCTATGGCGGAAAGGTGATGACCCACAAGTATAGGGGGTGTATCGCAGTATTTTCGATAAGTAAGAGTGTCGAACCCAACGAGGAGCAGAAGGTGCTGGCTAGTGGTATGGATCTGGAATTCTCTGCAAATACTTAGCGAACGGATTTTTAGGGGGTTTTGATAAAGCAAGTAAACAAAGTATGAGCAAATAAAAGATAGTAGAAATAAATGCAGCAAGTGGCCCAATCCTTTATGCAGCAAAGGACAAGCCGGTTGTATTACTTAAGATGACCAAACGTTCTCGAGGACACATGGGAAGACTGTCAAGTGCTTTTGCTTCCTATAGTTGATTAATCTTCTCTAGCTTGCTAAGTGTTGTGTGGGTGAACCTGACGAGGGTTTAACTCATCAATGCCCATTGTTATGGACTTGGGTTTTGGAGAAGGAGGGAGCGCTGGACACATCTACCGGCTAGCAAACAAGCACAAAGGGGACAAAGATTTACCCAGGTTTAGGCCTCGTAGAGGTCCCTACTTCTGCTTGTCTGCTCGTGGAATTATCGAAGGAATCGAAGGTTACAATGGTGCGCAGATGCAATCTGGCGAGGGTGGTGGAAACTAGGGTTGCGTGTGTCCTCCTCGCTGCCCCCTCCCAGCCTTTATATAGATAGGCTAGGTCTCGGGTAGCAGGTCGAGTCAGTTACAAATTAGGGTTTTCCCCTTTGAACTTTCTATTTTTAGCTTCTTCTTGTTCTTCAAGCAATTGAGAGTCCGCAGGTTACTCGAATCCTTCGTTTGGGCCTTGGCGACACCGTGGGACTATACGTATTTAGACCGTATATACCAAGCTCGAGTACCTGTAGGGTATACCCATGTCAGTAGCCCCTCGAGTGTCCAGTGGAATCACAGATTCGACTGGAGACTTTTGAAGTCTTTCGAGTGCCTGAATGAGTATATATTTCGACTGCTTTTAATTGTGTCATAGGGATTGTTGATATACGTGCCTGATATAACCGAAGTATTGGTATCACTTAACCACCTTAGGGTGAAACAACGCAATCTACTCGAACTCGAGTCCTCGGACTCGAATCCGGAAAAGTGCTAGTGTAATTCGACTCAAGCCGCGGAGGTCTTACAGGAGTCGAATTCCAGTTATATGGGTGTGAGAACTCGACGCATCCGTCAAGGCATATTCATCATACCTGTAGCCACGGATATGTTTCTGGTAGTGCGCAGCTAATGCGTTGCCAGGCCTTGTTCAGGTCTTATCTTCACGCTGCAAGCGTGGCATCCGAATTTTATCATCGCGGAGACGATTCGGGTGACCCAGGAGATGCAGTCTCTTTGTAGGGAAGAATTATGAGGCGGTGTCACCATGAGTTTCGAGTGTGGATGTTATCAACACACAATTTTTTTATATAAATAATCATAGGGTGCGCGACCAGCGCTCCCTATGGGAGTAGCCCCCGAGTGCCTGGTTGAGTCGAAGACTTATGCAGGGACTAAAGAACGTTTGTCGACTGCTGTCGTCTTTTGCTTGCTTGTTTCAGTCGAATTTGTTTCCGGCGCTTCCTATGGGAGTAACCCATGTCCATAGTCGAACCGTATTTTGAGTGGTTGGGTTTGCTTTTGATTGTCCATGCTCCTGCAAAAAGAAAAATCGTAGGGTGCGCGACCAGCGATCCCTATGGGAGTAGCCCCCGAGTGCTTGGTGGAGTCGAAGACTCCAGCAAGGACTAAAATAGTCGAAGTTTTCCGCTGCGTAGCTTTGATGACGCGTCGATCTTGATGATCTGATGATCTCGGTTGAAGTTTGTGGGACGTGACGAGCAGTGGGTCCCACTCTCTGACTTTGATTTGACTCGGCGTGCGTAATCTTTAATTTAACCACGTCTCCTTGATTTCCACGCGTAATGGGAGTAGTGGAGGGACGGTTCGCGCTTCCACTCCTCCACGTGTCTAGCACGATGTTTGCCACGCGTCCAGTAGGGTTTTTCTGAGCCGTTGGATTGCATCTTCCAGGGGTTAAGTAGCGGCGCTGTGATGGTAATTTTTCTCATCTGCTCTTATTCATCTTTGCTTCCATCGCCATTGCCGCTGCTCTTCTTCTTTCTCTGTGCTTGTTTCCTCCATGATGCTAGACCAGCTCCACTCGTTTCCAAGCTACTTTCTTCGCTCTCATCGCTGTCGCGCAATGGGGAAGAAGAAAGGAGGCGCTGCGGCTGATTCCGCAGCCACCGTTGCCGCCGCGAAGAAGAAAAGCGGCTCCGCCGCTGCGGGCACCAGCACCGCCGGCGGTGGGAAGAAGAAGGCCGCAGGCACCCGCATCATGAATGGTGCGTGGTGCCTCTCCATCATCAAGGCGTCTGATCTCTGTCTTCTTCGCCAAGACGGAGTACTGTCTGCCGCAATTGTCGACGCGCGCGTCCCCAGCGGTGAGACAATTCCTGCTCCCCCTGCTAGTTTTCGAGTGATGTTTTTGGCATTTATCATTCGCGGTCTCTCCTTGCCTCTTCACCCCTTTTTTAGGGATCTGCTTTGTTTCTACGGGCTTCAGCTCCATCAGCTGTCCCCGAATTCGATCCTCCATATCTCTTGCTTCATCACACTCTGCGAGTGCTGGCTCGGAATCGAGCCACACTTCGGCCTTTTCAAGCGCCTCTTCAAATTGAAGCGCCAGTCTGCATCTGGCCCTTTAGTTTACGATGTAGGTGGTTGCGGAATCCACGTCGACCCATCCGCCACCTACTTCGACATCAAGCTCACGGCATCCGTCCAAGGGTGGAGGGACAAATGGTTCTACATCCGTGCTGAGAAGGCTAGCGGTGAGCACTTTGGACTCGTGCCCTTCAATCCCGCGACACCGTGTAGGAGGATGCGCTCCTAGAAGAACATAGTCATGCTTGGCGAGTCCGCGGAGACAGATGTGCTGTATCAGCGCGTCTGCGACCTCGAGAGTCACATAGGCAAAGAGGAGGGAGGTTGCGCCCTCAATCACACTTGGCTGCGCCGTCGCGTCCAGCCCCTGGAAGCCAGGGTCCATCCCATGTTTCAGTGGGCTGGCGCTGATGATGCCACTTGCGTGTCTGCCGATGGCATGTCCGCGAGTGAGGTGGACAAGAGGGTTCGACTGGTCACGAAGTACACCGTCAAGGATGTGCTCCCCAGTGAGCCAGTTGTTCCTCCATTTGATGCTTCGAACCTTCCTCCTGAGGTATAGTTTGTGTTACGCAGTAGCTAAATTTGTCGATTGCTTTTTTACTTGCTGTTTGCTGAAATGTGTTGCCTGTGTGCAGGATTGGGCGGTGTTACCTTGTATGCCCCCTCTTCTTGAGGGGATTATCCCTCGCGAGACTTTGGAAGAGGACGAGTCAGAGTTGGCCATCCCTTCTGATGCGGAGGAGGAAGCCCCCGAGTCCGGTAGTCCGGATACTCGCAAGTGTTCGCGCAGCGAGGATTCCGATGCGTCGTCTCCTTCGACTCCGGAAGGTATGGGTGTTGGTGCGGAGTCGCCAATTCCTGCCATTCCTTTGAGCACCGTGGCACCATCTTCTCGCAAGAAGATGCGATTGCCCAAGGAGTCTTCATCAGAGTCGGGGGGAGCCACTTTTGACTTTGACAAGTTTGAATGGTGAGTTTTCTTAGTCTATTTGCTCTTCTCTGTTTTTAATATTGATGGCTCGTCTCTGAGTTTCCCTATCTTGATATGGTTTTTGTCTTGCAGTCAAGAGGCGTCGTCATCTTCTGGCGACGTCAAGTTTTTGAAGGAATCGGGAGTCGTGACTTCAAGGGCCAAGGAAGAGGTCGAGCGCGCTCCTTCCCCTCCATTGGCGGCCCACTCCAGGCACAACTCTTCCAGTTCTCCTCATGCAGGGGAGCATCGAATCGTTGCCCAAATGACGATACAACAGACATCCTCGGAGTCATTGGAGGACCATGTAAGTGTAGTTTTTTCTCCTTTTTAATATTGCAGTCGATGTTATCTATTGCTTCTGCTGATTCCTTGTTTGTGCGATAGCTCCATGTGAAGGAAGCCGCGCACTTGGTAGAGCAAGTGCTTGCGATGGGCCGCCAGCATGCGATGCTAGAGACGCGTCATCGCGTGGTGGAGAGTGAGTGTTCTACACATCTTCTTCTTCGTCTGCTCCTTTTGATATAGTCGACTGATAGTCAACTTTTATTTGTCGTGCAGCCGAACATAATGCCCTATTGCATGACGCCGCCACCTTGGAGAAGACACTCGCTGCGGCTGTGAAGGGTCGCGATGTGGCAATCGCGGCACGTGACGAGGCGCGAAGGCGCGAAGAGGAGCTACATGCCTCCTTCGTAGCCAGGGAGAAGTTGTTCAAAGAACAATTGCTCTCAATTGCTAAGGCCCTTTTAGGTACGTTGCTTGTGGATGTTGTTATCCTTCTCTGCTTCAAATGTTTTTGCCGGTGGCGTTGATGTTTTTGTCCATGTGTGAATTTATGTACAGATGCTGGCGATTTGAGCTTTGACCCGCAGGCCCTTCGTCGTGATGACGCTCTGGCGGGTGCACTGTCAGCAGTCGAAGACCGCAGCATCGCTGTGCAGGACACGCTCTCCAAGGCCAAAAGCATACTCAGTCGCCTTCGGGAGGAGTTGATGCCCAAGGCGGAGCTAGTCGAGAATATAGACGAGCTGGTGGAGTCACTCGCTGGAGGTGTGCCTGCCAGCTTCAAGAACTCGCTTCGCTCGGCTGGCGCTTCCATGTCACTTTCCATGGTGCAGGCCCACGGAGTCGAGATTGACCCTGCTGGTGTCGAAGGCGATGCCTGTGAGCGCAGACGGCCAGCAGGTAGTCTTTGTGATGATATGGGCCTCGGTTGATAAATACTGGTGCAAAGTACTCTGAGGAGCTCCAATGTGCCAAGAAGGCGGCGAAAGCTTCGGCATTAGGGGCCGGTAGAAAGTCAGTGGCGTCTGACACTGCCACGGACTTGATGAAGCCCCCGAAGCCGTCGAAGTCGAAGAAGCCAGTTGCTCCTTAGTTAGCTTTGTAATAGTTGATTAGTTAATGTCCTTTTGTTTAAGAACATGCCTGCTGGCGAGTGTATCTGCTGATACTTTTGCTACTCTTGAATGCATCTGATCCTTTTGTCTTTGTGATGATTTGGTTGTCTTAATTTTGCTCCTATCTTGACTTTTGGTAGGGTACATCAAGTGATCCTTTGAGGGAAACTCAGGATTCACCGACTCTTGATGATATCGTGGCACCGCCGCGCTCCAGGGTAGATGAGCTGTCCTTGCTTCCGCGACTACGTGACCATGTGAAGCAGCTGGAGCGTGAGTTGCCCGTGCTCCGCGGTAATGCGGATGTATGGAAGTCGAAGGCGGAAAAAGCCGCCGCTCGAGAGCAGTATCTGCTTGGCGAGGTGACGCAGCTGGGCGACCAATTCAAATGTTAGTTTGCTTGTTCACATCTTTTCCTTGTAGTTACTCGCAATGGTACGTTGTACTCATGCTGCTGTTGTTTCTTCGTGTAGTTGTCAGCACGCGTCATCCGCAGGAGGAGAAGGATATAATTGCCATTCGCATGCATGATCTTACCCAGGAGCAACTGCAAGAGAGTGGATACTTCTGGGTAGATCATGATCGTGCGACTGCGCTGGCGACCCTGCAGGATCGTGCGTCGCGAGTGCTGCACTTTCTGAAGAAATCGCAGTCGTGCTTGAAGAACATTTATCGAGCGATGTTCCCGCTGGATGATACTCCATCAAGCTTGTTGGCCCTCCTTGCCAAGTTTCAAGATCTGACCGCGGTTCGCGAGTGTGTGAGGCAGCAGTTGGTGGCTGGTGCCAAGGATGCTCTATCAATGGTGCGATTGCACAGGCCTGACGTAGATGTTGCGGCAATTGCGTCTCGGCCGCCTACGCCACCAGTAGGTTCTGCTTGGAATATGGTGCCGCACTACCAGGCGGTGGACCGCCCAGCAGAAGAGATCGTCGACTTCTTTGAGGAACAAACCAACGTTCTTCTGCTGTAGTAGTAGCCTAGTTTGTATCCTGCACATAAGTGTACTTGTGTTGTAAAGTTTGTATAAATTTTGTAGGCAATTTATTGTCGAATGCGTATAAAGAGCTTTGTTAGTATGAAGTGCGTGGCACTATGCGAGTCCTTTTCGTTAGCCTGGTCATGTTTTTATCTCAGTCCCTTGTCAACCTATCAGGTGCATTGCAGCTGGGTTGATGTTATGTTAAGGGTTTCGATTGATGTACCATCTACTCAGGATATCGCGTTTTTGGTTCAAAGAACAGATGTGTAAAGGGTGGCGCAGCCCCCGAGTAGATAAATTGGAAAAGTAAAGGAGAACTCAGAGTTTTGGGGCACTTAGCTTTATTTATTCGAAGAATAGTGCGAGGTACAATGTGTGGCTAAGTAGCCTTGGCTGAGTAGCCTTATTTTTGCAATGTAAAAGGTAAAAACGACTAAGGGTAGAAGCGTCGTAGCTGTGCGACGTTACAGGGGTTGGAGTATGCGACTCCTGTCTCTAGATCTTGAAGGCGATAGGCACCACCTGGGATTACTTCTATAATCACGTATGGTCCTTCCCAGGGGGACTCGAGCTTGAGATGCCCCTGCTGCTTTAGTCGCAGGACCAGGTCACCTTCGACGAAGGATCTGGGGCGAAGCCTCCTACTGTGGTAGTTGCGCATGTTCTGCTGGTAGATCATGGATCTTTCCACGGCGATTTCCCTTGCCTCGTCAAGGAGGTCGACGGAGTCTTCGAGTGCGAGGGATGACTCTTGTTTGCTGTAAGCGACCACGCGCGGGGCCTTGTACCGTACCTCGGCGGGTAGCACTGCCTCAGCTCTGTGCACCATAAAGAATGGCGTGTCGCCCGTGGCGCTGTTTGGAGTTGTGCATAGGATCCAAAGTACGGATTGCAGCTCGTCCGGCCAGCACCCCGCGGCTTGCTCGAGTGGCCGGAGGAGTCGCTTCTTGATGCTGCCACAAACGAGCCCGTTTGCTTTTTCCACCTGACCGTTGGTCTGTGGATGCGCTACTGAGGCGTAGCTGATGTTGATCCCCAGGTTCTCGCAGAATTCTTGGAACTCCTTGGATGTGAAGTTCGTCCCATTGTCGGTGATGATGCTGTGCGGCACTCCGAAGCGGTAGACGATGGACTCAAAGAACTTGACTGCATTGTGGCCTGATTGGTTGATCACTGGCATGGCCTCTATCCACTTGGTGAATTTGTCGACTGCGACCAAGAGGTAGACGTAGCCTCCTCGTGAGGACCTTGGAAGTTTGCCGACCATGTCGATCCCCCATTGCGCGAAGGGCCAGACCAATGGGATTGGCCGTAGCTCTACGCCCGGTGCGTGTGGTTTTTCCGCAAATCGGTGGCAAGCATTGCATTTTTGGACGATGTCCTTGGCGTCGCGCATGGCCGTAGGCCAGTAGAATCCAGCTCATAGAGCTTTGGCAACGAGGGCGCGTCTACCAGCGTGGTGCCCGCAGGTCCCTTCATGGATGTCGAGGAGAACTGCTCTTCCATCGGCCATGGAGACGCATCGTTGGAGTACTCCTGTGATGCTGCGTTTGTACAATTCGCCATTGATAACGGCGAATGCCTTGGATCTCCGCGCGATGTGCCGTGCATCTGTCGGATCTTCTTGTAACCTCTTGCTGAGGAGGTACGTGATGTACGGATGCATCCAGGATTGCTCAATCATCATGACGCTCATTGGTCCCTCGAGTCCTGTGTCCAGCTCCAAGTCATCGAGTGCCATTGGCTCATTGGATGGCGTAGCGCCCGAGTCTGTTGATGCACTTGATTTCTTCTCTGCGGCCTTTAGCTTGATGGAGCATTCATAGATGCGCTCAAGAAATACCCCAGGTGGTATGAGTGCATAGGTAGAGCCTATGTTGGCGAGTGCGTCTGCCTCCTCGTTGCTTTCGCGACCTACGTGTCGCAGCTTGCAACCGTCGAAGTCTCCTTCGAGTGCGTCGTAGAGGTCGTGGTATGCGATCATGTTGTCGTTCAGTGCGTCACACTCATGCATTGTTTGGTTGATGACCAACTTGGAGTCGCCGTATATGATGAGCCTCTTGGCGCCGCAGGCTTTTGCCATCCTCATCCCATGCAATAGGGCCTCGTATTCAGCCTCGTTATTTGAGGCCGTGAACTGCATGCGCAGGATATACTTCAACTTATCCCCTTGAGGTGATGTCAGTATGACACCTGCGCCTGCTCTGTCTTTCCACTTGGACCCATCGAAGAGCATTGTCCAGAGGTAGGACATATCTGGCTTTTCCGGGAGCTGGTTCTCCATCCAGTGCACGAGGAAGTCCGGGAGAACTTGCGACTTGATTGCGTCGCGCTTTTCGTACGTGATGTCTCGTGGAGACAATTCTATTCCCCAAAGCGCGACTCGTCCCGTGGCGTCGGGGTTATTGAGGATATGCCCCAAGGGGGTGTCGATGACCACCACGATTGGGTGTTCCTGGAAGTAGTGGCGCAGTCGCCGGGCGGTCATGAAGACGCCGTACGCCAACTTCTGGTAGTGCGGGTACCGCTGTTTTGTTAGCGTGAGGACCTCGCTGAGGTAGTATACTGGGCGTTGTACGCCATGGACCTTGTTTTCCTCAGCTCGCTCGACGACGAGCACTATGCTGACCACCTGGTTGGTGGCGGAGATATACAGCAACAGTGGTTCCCTTTCTCGTGGGGTCACTAGTACTGGCGAAGTGGATAGTAGGCGCTTGAGGTCTTCGAATGCTTCTTGCGCCTCATTGGTCCACTCGAATTTTTCAGTTTTGCGGAGGAGCTAGTAGAAGGGCAGCGCCTTTTCACCCATTCGACTGATGAATCGACTGAGAGCCGCGATTCGTCCAGCCAGCTGCTGGACGCCCCTTATGTTTTTCGGCTTCTCCATGGCCAGTATGGCTTTTATCTTCTTCGGGTTCGCCTCGATTCCCCTCGCGGAGATGAGGTACCCGAGTAGCTGCCCAGATGGTACGCCGAAGGCGCATTTGTTCGGATTGAGCTTGATCCGGTAGCGGTCGAGGTTGGCGAAGGTTTTGCCCAAATCATCGATTAGAGAGGCTTCCTCCTTGGTCTTGATTACTATGTCGTCAACATAGACTTGAATGTTGTGACCCAGTTGTTCCTTGAGGCAAGCCTGCATGCACCGCTGGTAGGTGGCTCCCGCGTTCTTTAGCCCGAAGGGCATTGTGTTGTAGCAGAACACGCCAAAGGGCGTTGTAAATGCTGTTTTCTCTTGATCTTCCTCCTTCATTCAAATTTGATTATAGCCTGAGTAGGCATCGAGGAAGCAGAGGCGCTCGCATCTCGCGGTGGAATCGATGATCTGGTCGATCCGTGGCAACGGGAAGTGATCCTTTGGGCAGTGCTTCTTCAGAGAGGTGAAGTCCACGCACATCCGCAGGATATCGGTGTCCTTTTTTGGTACCGGCACCGTGTTGGCGAGCCAGGTGCTTTCCTTGATCTCGCGTATGAACTTGGCCTCGAGGAGTTTGTTGATCTCCATTCCAACTGCCTGCACTCTTGGCTCAGACAATCATCGAATTGTTTGCTTGGCTGGCCTTGCGTCGGGGTTGACGTTGAGTGCGTGCTCGGCGAATTCCCTGGGAACTCCTGGCATGTCCGTAGGACACCAGGCGAAGATGTCCCAGTGCTCACGAAGGAATTCGATGAGCGCGAGTTCCTATGCGGGACTCAAGTTGTTGGCGATGAGGGCCGTCTTGGCGGGATCCGATGGGTGGACCTGCACTTTCTTCGTGTGCACCGATGAGTCAAAGGAGAGATCAGGTGAGCTTGGCCGGCTCAAGGGAGGCAGATTGTTGTCTGTCGTCTCCTTTAGTCTCGTGAGTTCCTCCTGCATGCCGAAGGACTGGGAGATTCTGTTGAATTCCCTGTCGCAACTGTAAGACCGCTCGAAGCTCCCGTTGATCGTGATGACGCCATGGGGACCTAGCATTTTCATCTGCAGGTAGGCGTAGTGGGGCACTGCCATGAACCTAGCAAATGCGACGCGACCGAGGATGCAGTGGTACTGTGAGGGCCAGTCGACGACCTCAAAGTCGATGCGCTCACGCCGGAAGTTCTTAGGCGTGCCAAGGATGACGTCGAGGTTGATTTTGCCTAGGGGGTATACGCCTTTCCCTGGGATGATGCCATGGAACGTTATGTCCGAGGCCTCCAGGCAAGTTAGGGGGATCCTCATTGCTCGCAAGGTACTCGCGAATATAAGGTTGATGCCACTTCCGCCATCCATGAAGACGCGGCTCATGTCGAAGCCTCCGATTTGCGCCTCGAGTAGGAGGGGACAATGGCCTAGACAGGGACCTGAGGCGGATGGTCGTGTTTATCGAAGGTGATGCAGGACTCGCTTCCACTGAGGTACTCAGTGGTGGATGGTGGCGAGTGTGTGGCCAAGTTGACTTGGCAAGTGATGGCCTTCTGCACCCTATTGGAGGGCGTCCCTTTTGAATCATCATGGTGCCCATGGCTCATGGGTACGGTTCGCCTCCATGGTGCTGGTCTGGTGCGGCTGCATTCGAGGGTGGCCCAGGTGGAGGTGGCGGAGCGCCATGTGCCACGGCGCCTGGAGCGGCTCTGTAGCCTCTTTCGACTGCATTGCGGTTCATCCAAACCAGTCCCTCATGTAGCTTGAGTAACTCGCGGCAATCTTTGAGGAGGAGGATGGACTTCATCTTGCCATCATGCTTGTCGATGTAGAAGTGCACCGTACATGGCCCAGACAGTTTGTCCTCAATGGAGCTCGCGGGTGCCTCGTCGCGAGTGCGGCGTTTCCACACTTGCGTGGTTTTCCCGGAGTCGCGGTATCCGCCGCTACGGTATCCGCTATTGCGGTTGTCGTCGCGTCTTTCGGCGTAGCTAGCCGCGACCATGTTGACGTCGTCGCGGTCATCGTAAATGCGCATGCGACGCCTGCCTCGGCGATCACGTCTGCGCTCGAGTTCCACCTCCTCGTCGGATGAACACGATTCTTTACTAAATATTCTCCATCGGCCCACCGATTCACAATCTCCATTAGGTGGTCGATGGTCTTGGGCTTTGAGCGGCCCAACTCCTCTCTGAGTTCTAAGCGGCGGACGCCGCCGTTGAATGCGTCAATCACGCGATCCTCCGAGATGTTTTCCGTGGAGTTCTTGATGATGGACCACCTTTGGATGTAGGAGCGCAACGATTCGCCATTTCTTTTCTGGCAGCATCTCAACTCTTTGATTGATGCGGGCCGCTTGTATGTGCCCTTAAAGTTGCGCACGAAGCTGTAAACCAGCTCGTCCTAACTGCGAATGGATCCGCGTGGGAGGTTGTTGAGCCATGCTCGGCGGCGCCAAAATGTAGCTGCAAGCATTGCATGGCCGTGCTTCGACTGCCTCCGTGGAGCCTGACGAAGGAGATGTGGTCCTCCAGCAAGATCTTCGGGTCCTGTAGGCCGTCAAACTTCTGTTTCTCCGATGGGAGTTTAAACCCTTTAGGCATTCGTTTTTGCCTAATGGATCTGTTGAAGCATCTGGCGCCGCAGAGCTCCACGTCCTCCTCTTCTGAGTCAACCGACCGAGCATGTCGTGCTCTTGATTTGTCGATCTTGCGCTACGTGATGTCATCACGTGCGTCGTAGTCGTGGTCGTGTCGTCGTGAGCGGCGACGTCGAGACAAGTCGTGACTGTCATCACTGGATGAGGGCGAGGAGTAACGCTTTGCTAGCCTCTATGCGTTCCTGCTCGGTGAGATGGGCCATTCGAGATTGCCTCTTCTTGGCGAGGTGCTCGTTGCCCTTTGAGGAGGATCCTCTGTAGGAGGAGAGTCCAGCACGATGAAGGCTCGACTCGTCTGCCGCCTTTTTGCGCTACCGAGGTAACGATTGTTTGTACTTGGCGCTGAATTCTTCCTTCAGAGCCGGTGATAGCCCATCAGCAGCTCCCGGGATCCAAGGCAGAGGGTGCCGATTCGCGGCAGCGAGCCCATTCTTGCTCGTTGAGCTTGATCACGACGCGTTCGCCGATTTGCTCATTTACTATGGTTGGAGGTTCTACTGCTCCTCCGTTGTCAACGGGGGTGCGATTGCCACCGTTACCATTGTTAGGCGGGTCGGTTCCGTTGCCGCGATTTCCGCCGTTGTCGCGGTTGGCACAGGTGTCACCTGCGTTGATGACGGCGCTCATGAAGTGATTGGGAAACTGTTGCTTCCACAACTTTCAGATCCGGAACTGTAGGTTCCATCTTGATGGGCTGATCGCCAGATCGAGTCGCGATCGTCGCTGACCGTGTTCTCGACTGCTGTCGGGGCGTTGAGCTCGCTAAGGGTGCTGATCGATGGAGGGAACCATGATGCTGGGGCAATCGCCGGTGCTTTCGGCTGATCAGGCATGCGAAGCGTGCCCATCTGACCAACTTGGAAGCGGAAGCTCCCGATCGCTAGGCTGATTCCGTCGTCCACGGACTCGAAGGTTGGGCGAGTGGCTAGCGTGTGGACGATGAAGTCGAACGCGCCGAAGAGCTGGCGAATCTCCGCTGTTGTACAGTTGTAGATCGCGGTTGATGGGGCCGAAGAAGCCGCAAGATCAGCACTCCCAATTCCCACAGACGGCGCCAATTGACGAGGGTTTAACTCATCAATGCCCATTGTTTTGGACTTGTTTTTAGAGAAGGAGGGAGCGCTAGAGACATCTATCGGCTAGCAAACAAGCACACAGGGGACAAATATTTACCCAGGTTCAGGCCTCGTAGAGGTCCCTACTCCTGCTTGTCTGCTCGTGGAATTATCGAAGGAACCGAAGGTTACAATGGTGCGCAGATGCAATCTGGCGAGGGTGGTGGAAACTAGGGTTGTGTGTGTCCTCCTCGCCACCCCCTCCCATCCTTTATATAGATAGGCTAGGTCTCGGGTAGCAGGTCGAGTCGGTTAGAAATTAGGGTTTTCCCATTTGAACTTTCTATTTTTAGCTTCTTCTTGTTCTTCAAGAAATCGAGAGTCCGCAGGTTACTCGAATCCTTTGTTCGGGCCTTGGCGACACCGTGGGCCTGTATGTATTTAGACCGTATATACCAAGCTCGAGTACCTGTAGGGTATACCCATGTCAGAACCTGTGCTAATGTACCACCCCATCCAAGACTAATACATACTTGTGATTATACCCCTTGCAAACATCCGTAAGTACAAGAATGTAATTAAGGGAGAGACCTAACCACAACTTTAAACTCTAAGACCCTTACGTCCCTAGTGCAATGGTTTCCTAACGGGGGTTCAGGTTTCTGTCACTCCGGCAACCCCTACAATTAGTAGCCAAATACACAATGCATTCCCCTAGGCCCATATAGGTGAAGTGTCATGTAGTCGACGTTCACATGACACAACTAGAAGAAGTACACCACAACTTAAATATCAAACTATTGAATCTTTCTCAACACAACTCCACTACTAACAACATGACTTCTCCCATGTCCTCAAGAACAAAACAAAGTACTCACAAGACATCATATGGATCATGACCAGATATGGAATAATGATGTATAACAATCTGAACATAAACAATAATTCAATGGTTCACTCAATAGCATCAATTACAAAGAGTAATCAACACTGGGAAAGTTTCCCCTATGAACTAATGCAAGATTCAACTCAATTGTTACAGATATATGGAGATGGTGATGAGGGTGCTTATGGTTATGATGATGGTGGTGATGATGATGATGATGATGATCCCGATGAAGTCCAGCTTGATGGTGGTGTTGATGGCGACGATCTCCCCTCTCCGGGAAGGAATTCCCCCCGGCAGAAATCTGTCTGCCGGAGAGATCTTTCTCTCTCGGTGTTTTCCGCCCCGTAGAGGCGGCGGAATCTTTTTGTGGTTGCTCCCCTAGTCTTAGGGTTTTGGGAGAATAATATATGCCGGAGGAGAGAGCCAGAGGTGGGTCAGGGCGGCCACACCACCTCCTGGCGCGGCCTAGGGCTGCCCGCGCCAGGGGGTGGTGTGGGCCCCCTATGGCCCATCTCCACTCCGTCTTCTGGCATCCTTAGTCTTCTGGAAAATAGGATTTTCCGTATATTTTCCCAGATTTCCTGATCTTGGCGAATTTTGCCTCCAAACAGCACCTTTTCCATCAGAATCCTGACTGCAGCGGTCCATACTCCAAAAGTCATCAACCATGCAAAAACAAATGAAATAACATAAGTACCACCTCTCAATATGAAATATATCAATGAATAATAGTGAATTAAGACATAGAATAGTGATGCAAAATGGATGTATCAACTCCCCCAAGGATACTCGTTATGGTTACGCTGCAGGTTTCCACCATGTCAGCATGGATTAGACCAGCGGCCTAGGCGTTTCTCTAACACACATGCATAACTCCATGGACTTACAAGATCCCCTTTCATTTCACACCTACGACATCCATAGACAAAAGAACATGATATCAACTAGGTACAAAGTATCAGTGCAATGTTGAAAGCGTTCCCCATGACATCATGGTTCTGCTAATTCACAACTTACAAAGCGCAAGCATATACGCAACATAGGTGAGCACAATGGTTCAAGTTTATTAAGTGCAAGAAAGTAAAGTGTGCCATCAAGTTCGTGAGAGCTTTAATCACTAATTTTCACATAACAAGTTTAATTTGGGAGGTAGATAAAATAAGAATTTACTTAGAATAGCAATAATGCTACTAGGTAGGTATGGTGGACACAAATGGAGTGGGTTTTGGTTTAAGGGAAGTGGATGCACGAGAAGAATACCCTCTTAGTACAGGTTTTTGGCTAGCAAGGCTAGGTAGCAAGTATAAGAGTTGAAGGAAACAACCAAGCATACAAGTGATAAAGGCAAACATGCAATCTTCGTTGGAAGCACAAAAGATCTTAACTAGAGAATGCTAAACTTATGAGTAAATGAAGAAAGAAAGATGATGAAATTATTTTTCTTTTAAAGGTACTTTTATCTTTTCTTTCAACTCTCAAAAATAGTGTTGCTACTGACCAAGCCAGGTTTGCCAAAACCAACTAAATTAACTCAATAATCCCAAAGTGATACCAATACTATCAACAAGATCAATCATCTAACCACGAATTGAAAACTAATATAAGCTATGCAAAAGAGTAAATGATAGAACTTTTCATTAATATTCCATAACGGCAACTCACACCAAGGGATACATATCTAACGAGAGAGGGAACACTTCCATAATGCAAACCATACTACATAATAACTCCTCTATTCATGATATGACTCTACTAATAAGGTAAAAAGATAGAAGATAGTGATGTGATACCGCGGCACTCCCCCAAGTTTGGAACAAACCAAGGGGATGCCAAACCTGATGACGAATTACTCTTTAGGTGGTGGTGGTATCCTCTCGATGAGCCCTCTGATCAGTTTCCCCAAGTCCTCAATCTCGAAGGTGAGAGTACGAATCAACTCTGAGTTGTGCTCAATACGGCTCATGATCATTTCAGTTTGTGGATCCCAGCTCTTGTGATTCTTTTTCCGTTCTTCCCTCTTGGAGTCTTCTTTTCCTGCATGGTTATGGATAAAGGTATGGAAGGGATTATTGGTGTGTGGAGGAAGTGATTGTGGAGCCAAACTGTGACTGGGAGCTTTCCCCCCAATCTGCATCCGTGTAGTCCTTCTAACCCTGGCAGGTTTCGTCACCACTCCAATGCTTGCAATGGTAGTGCCGGTATGCGGATGTTGGCCTTGCTCCTCTTCACCTTCACTCTTGATCTCCTTCTCCTTTCCGGGGTCTTGGAGGTCTTCCTCCATGGGCTCCTTCCCTTTATCCTTGGCGGACACCATTGTGCTTCTAAGCCTTCAAAGAGTATGTCCTGGCAGAAACAGATCGAAACAAAAACATGACTAAAACACGATATACGAACCTCGGGGGATCCGGGGGGGTATATATTACGAAGTTTCATATCAAAAGGAAGGTACTGGCAGAAAACGAGTCGGAGGCGGAGTCCGGGGTGGCCTCACAACCTGGTGGCGCGGCCAGGGTGGGCCCATGCCATAGGGTGGTGTGAGCCACCCTGGCTCCATTTCCGTCCCTCTTTCACTTCGTAGCTTTCCTTATTGACTGAAAACTGCAAATATATAGTTGGATAGTATTTTCGCGAAACTTTTCTTACCAGAACTGTTACCTATTTGAAAACGGACTCTGCAGGTCTCTGAATTTGGTATCTAGTAGATTCTTTCAGAGTCACCACTTGAATAACATCATGTTGGGTCCGCAGCATAGAAAACAAAAAAATTCCTACGGTGTGAACTACACGCCAAGATCTATCTACTAGGTACAAAGCAACGGGTGGAAACGAGAACTTACCCTCGTAGACAACGAGCTTTGTTAACGAGTAGGAACTCGTGGTTGATGTAGTCGTACACTTGCCGATCTCAAGATCGTGATGAAGTCCAGCAGGTCCAGCTCCAGGACGTCCATCAGATCCAGCTCCAGCACCACTAAGTCCAGCACCGCAAAGCAGCGGTGCATCCGTGATCGCACACACGTCCGGTACCCCGACAACCTCCATCCCTCGCTCCAGCAAAGCAGCGGAAGCAGCAACTCCTTTCCAGATAAAGCCACCGGGAACATGTATCTCGCTAATCCGAGACCATGGGGGAATAATACTAGAGGGGGAGAGAGATCCTTCACAAGGAGGTGTGTGTGAGAAGTGAGGAGGGGGTGGCCTTTTATAGGAGGAGGGTGCCCTCCTTCATGGTTGCACATGGAGGAGGTGACCCTTCACCTCCTCCATTCATGTGGTGGTAACTCCCTCCACATAAATTTGCCCCTTCACATTCTCTTTTAAAGTCTCCACTTTAAATGCATTAAATTTCTCCAAATTTAATGCTCTCTCATTTAATAAAACTCTTTTATTATTTTTATTCAGAATTTTGTTAATTACTTTAATTAACAAACATTCACATAAAACCCTCTGCAATGTTTCAATACTACATGCAGAACCAATTTCAGCAATTTCACCTGAAACAGTTTCGGTGTCTATTGAAATAATTCCAGCGCTTTCTTAAATCTTTATCTGAAACATATTTGCTCCAAATGGTGTCGGTATCCCTTAAGTGTGTCACCCTACGGTTCGATAATAATGCAGACATGATCGAGACCCCTCTCAGATCAATAATCAGAAGCAGGACCTCGAGATCCATACTGACTCCTACACATTCAAGATGACTTCTGTGATCGTCAGATCCTTTAACGCTAGTAACTAAATCCCTTTGTCCCGCGATATATTACATGTCCGAGATTCGATCATCGGTATCTCCATACCTATTTTGATCTCGTTATCGACATGCACTCTTTTCTTGTTCCCGTGATATAACATTCTAGTGATCACATCACTTGCTTGCAAGCTATTTCAATGTGATATCACCGAGAGGGCCCAGAGTATATCTATCCGTCATCGGGATGGACAAATCCCACTCTTGATCCATGAGCCTCAACATAACACCTTCAGAGTATCGAACCCACCTTTATAGTCACCCTGTTACGGTGTGACGTTTGATGTTATCAAGATACTCTTCCGGTGTTAGTAATTAACATGATCTCATGGTCTAAGGATAAAGATTACTTCGTATGATGTTATAGCAATATAAACATAATGACTTTGATCGTAATGCTATACTTCGGATGAATGTTCATCACATCATTCCACCAATGCTGTGACCTTGTTATTAACAACATCCAATGTCCATGATCAGGAAACCTTGATCATCTTGTTAATCAACAAGCTAGTCTATAAGAGAGGCATGACTAGGAAACCTTTTTGTTTATTAAACACACATGTATTGATGTTTCCGATCAATACAATTCTAGCATGAAAAATAAAATTTTATAATAAATATGTAATACTATAATAACCATTTTTTTTTTGCCTCTGCATATTCCCTTCAGTCTCCCACTTGCACTAGAGTCAATAATCTAGTTTGAAAAACTTTGCGTATTGAACACCTATGGCTTTATGGTGTTGCATATACGCTATTGCTAGTGGTTAACATAATCTCTGGATCCAGGGTTTCAGGTCCGTGTGTATTTGCATGTCTCTGCGTCTCTACGCATCACTCATTCTCAAATGAGATGGCATTGTATAGATTTGGTCCTTTGGTGAGACCTTTAGTTTGTTCGGCTCAAAATATGTTGATATTATTGTCACACAATATATATTCATAGTATTAGCCCACTTTGAACCACACCTAGTTTGATAACAAACTACTTAACACAAATGCCCTCCTATCTCGCTACTATAGCAGGTCATACTTAGCCTTTTGTTGTAGTATCCGTCACAATATCTCAACTTTGGAACTCATCCAAATCCATCATGGAACATCCTTTCCATTATATTGTGCCACCCATAGTCTAAATTGAGATAAGTTTAATTTGTATCTTGTGACAAAACTAGTATCAATGTAACACTTTACAATGAACTACCTTTAACTATTTGTCAATTATACATGATATATTCTTAGTTCTTCCAAAGCTCATAAGAATATCTTTACTATTGTCCAATGACCATCTTATGAATCATTCTGGTATATGCTCATAACGTTTAGAGCATAGGACATTCTGGATATATACATATGATGGTATAATCAATCAAAATCTTCATGTGATTTTACTCACCAAGTGTCAAAACACTTGAATCTTGATACAATTCTTTCCATGCATCAAGAACCTTTCTTGTTGTTTCCATATTGAAATCTTTCAATATCTCATATATGTATGTCTGGAACAACCATATTTGCGCCTTAATCTATCCATATAGATATTGATGCCAAATATTCCTGGTTTGCCCAAGTCTTTCATCAAAATCTTATTTTAATGAAATTCTTAACTTGTGTCAATACAAGATACATCATTTCCAATCAACAATATGTCCTCTACATAATGTATTAGAAATATGTCTCAGCGCTCCCACTTAATTTCTTGCAAATGCAAGAATCTTCATCATCTCCGATGAATTTAAACTCTTTTTAACAGTTTCATCATGGTGAAGATTCCAACTCCGCTATGCTTACTTCAACTATTGAAGTTTACATGCCCTTTTAGCACCCTTTGAATTAACAAAACCCTTTGGACCATGTCATGTACATGTCCTAGGTTACCGTTCTATTAGAAGAACCTTGTTTTGTTTATTCAACTACCATATACCAAATTATATGTAGTGGTTGCTACATTAATCCGTCAAGACTATATATCGCTATGAAAGATCAAATCTTGTCATAGTCAACTCCTTGAACATTGTCGTAAACTTCTTTCCAACATGTCGACTATTTCATAGATGTTAAACATCCATGTCTATTTCTTTATAGATCCAAACACAACCGATAGGCTTCACGCCTTTCCGGAGGGTCTTCTAAGTTCAGAAACTTGTTTTCTCGTGTATGGATACTATCACGGATTCTATGACTTCTAGTCATTTTATGGAGTCAGGGCCCATCATCGCTTCTTTGCATGTAGTCGGTTCATCATTGTCAAAACAATAACGACTTGCTTATCAAATCTTACTATTTGATTCTTATTGACCCACACGGTTCTATAGGAACTCTAATCTCCGAGATCACACCTTTTGTAATCACGAGAGCCATGAGCATTGTGGCCATCGGGACACTTTTCCGGCGCGCCATACTTAGCACATATAGCTAAGGTTCAACAACCTTATCAAAGTTCTATTGTCCTCCCACTTAACTTTTCACGAAAAATTCCTTCTCAAGAAACTTGACGTTCCAAGTAACAAACTCTTTTGTCCTCGGTGTTATGGAGAAATTCCCAACAAATTCTTTGGGATAACCTACAAAGACGTGCTTATCCGACTTTGGTTGTAAACAATTTACTTATGCATAGCATACCAAAATTTAAGAAAAGACAATTCGGGTTTTACCCCAAACCATAACTCATATGGTGTCATTTCAATGGATCACGATGGTGCTCTTTTCAGTGTAAAAGCGGTAGTCTCTAAAGCTTCAATCCTTAAAACATAATGGCAGTTTTATAAATGACACCCTTGATCTTACCATGTCAAACATGGTTTGATTTTATCTCTTGAATATGCCATACTCCTATGGTTTATCGGGAAACACAAATCATGGAACAATTCCTCAAGTCTTAGGTGTTTTTGCTAAACATGTAACTCAAATATCTTCCTTTATGATCGAATCATAAACTCTTTATTTTCTTGTTACAATGATTATCCACTTCATCTTAAAAGTCTTTGAACAATTTTCAAATGTTTCATACTTATTCCTTGTTAAGTAAATATACAGATATATTCACTCAAATTTTCGGAGAAAGCATATGAAGCAAAAAGATCCATCGCATATGGCTACACATAATGGACTATGCACATCAGCATGCACAATTTCCAATAAGCTAGTCATCCGTTCCTCTCTGGCCTATGGACGGAGTTTCAATTATCTCGAGGAAAGTCTCACATGCGTCAATTGATCAAAATCAAAGACTCCAAAAATCCATCAACATGGAGTTTCTTCATGTTTTCTTTCAAATATAATTTAAACAGCGATGTCACTTCATAAGTGATCTTTCAATCATTTGTCTTGCTACATTTTAGCAATAGTGTTTATGGATGTGATTTCTCCAACTAGACTTGTAAATGTTCATCCATCCTTTATGGAATACGGTAATTATTTGAACAACCATTGTTCTCATGATACCGGAACAAAATAACAATTATTTAAACAAATCTTGAAGTCTTGGTTTGATGACAACGAAAAACACAATAACACTTTATTTGTTTTCGATGAACATCATCACTCATTCTCTTGGTAGTTACTTAGGCCATTGTAGTTCATGAATTGCGTTGTCCTGTATGACACTTCATACCAACCAATTCGGTATCCAATACCGGTATCCAATACCTAAGAACCACATTGTTTAACAAGCAAGGAATATAGCCATAACATGTATATCTTCTATATACCTAAGTTGGACATCTCCAACCTTATATTTTCTGCCAAATATTTTATAGATTCTCTTTCAGCAATTCCTTTTTCTTTTAAAAGAATCTATCAACATCAATAGTGGTGTCATCAACATGACACATGGTACAAAGCGTATATAGTCAAATACTAATACCTTTGGACTTGCACTTTGAAGTGGATCACCATCATCAAATGTTTGGTGTTCTTTCAAAAATCCATTCTTTAGTAATCTATTAGTGTAGTAAACATTTTACTTACATCTTCTATTCATCCTTATCATGAAAACTTTCATGATCAAGCTACTATAGCTTATAAGGAAGAATCACGAGTATAATATCAGTTCCCAAAACCTTTTTGGTAGATTCGGATGCCTAACATCTCCATCCTTCACAAATTCTCATACAATCTGAGAACATGTATTTTGCTAAATTATACTCTATCATAATGCAACCAAACACATTGTTTCATATATCACAATATCTTTCACACATGATGGTTTCTGAAACAATTTTCAGCTCCAATATAATCTTGATATTAAAACAACTTTTTGAATATCAATAATCATGGAGGCAAACATGATACTTTAGATACTAACATTGGAATTCTTACTCTCTATTTAATACTACTTATTAAACTTCATGGAGTAAATAGAGTTTGCTGAAAGTTTGCAATAGGACTTATAAACTTTAAATTGACATTCAAAACAATATGATACCAGTTCGTAAAGTAAATATCCAGAATTCTATAGTTCTATTATCTCAATCAAAACTAAGCATAAGGTAGTGAACAGATGCCAATGACTACAACAAATTATGCAAATTCACTTCGATTGAGTTTATGACAAATTGAGTTCGACTAATCCAAATTAGAAATGAACTCCCACTCAAAAACGACATCCCTCGTGCCTTTTTGGTGATTACATGAACCAAATCCACTACACCAAGTCCGATCATCACGTGAGTTGGTGTAGCTTCAAAGGCGAGCATAAATATGGTCATCACATCAACTATGTGACTCATGCTTAACCTTTCGGTCCGTGTTCCGAGGCCATGTCTGTACATGCTAGGCTCGCCAAGTAAGAACCTTAGTATTCAAGGTGTAAACTGTCTTACACCCGTTGCATGAAAGCGTAGAGTTGAGAACACCCGATCATCATGTGATGTCTCGAAACACGATCCATAGAATGGTGCATACTTAAGGAATAACACATTTTATCTTGATATTTAAATGAGGGATCATCTTACAATGCTACAAAAAGCGCCAAACTAGCAGTATAAGATGCTAACATCTAATGTGTAAAGTGAGATGATATGGTCCATGCATTTGATCTCTATCATTTGCATCGTGGTATGATCTCTATCATTCCTTTGTGTGTAAGGCCAAGGTCTATGGAATTTACACGTTGAATGTGTTGTAAGAGTATCTATCATACATCTACTTACAACAATACCATATGTGGACACTAGCCCAGCAACGATCTAAACTAGACGCCTCTAATTTATCAATTGCAAGTTTTAAGTGGCTTAGGGCTTTCGGAGATAGAACCGTTCATACCTACGAACATGAACCACAACGAGGATAACTAAGTTATTAGCAACTCGTTGTAAATCAGATATTGACTATAGTAGGAAAGACAGACACCCGCCAGCCACTTATGCAAAACAAGTTGCATGTCAGTCGTGGCCGCTTCATCCCACTATGCCACCAACATCCAAAATACATGAAAGAAGCAATAACATGATCATCATCGCCCACATATAAACATATGTGTACTACCCGTGCAAAGCACCTAAGCATAGACCTGGCTCTGATACCACTGTTGGGTCCGCAGCATAGAAAACAAAACTTTTCCTACGGTGTGGACTACACGCCAAGATCTATCTACTAGGTACAAAGCAACGGGTGGAAACGAGAACTTACCCTCGTAGACAACGAGCTTTGTTAACGAGTAGGAACTCATGGTTGATGTAGTCATACACTTGCCGATCTCAAGATCGTGATGAAGTCCAGCAGGTCCGCCCAAAGACGTCCATCGATCTAGCTCCAAAGACACCAAGTCCAAGACCGCAGCAGCGGTGCATCCGTGATCGCACACACGCCCGGTACTCGACAACCTCCGTCCTCGCTCCAAAGAAAGCAGCGGAAGCAGCAACTCCTTTCCAGATAAAGCCACCGGGAACATGTATCTCGCTAATCCGAGACCATGGGGAATAATACTAGAGGGGGAGAGAGATCCTTCACAAGGAGGTGTGTGTGTGAGAAGTGAGGAGCGGGTGGCCTTTTATAGGAGGAGGGGGGTGCCCCTCCTTCATGGCCGGCGCATGGAGGAGGTGACCCTTCACCTCCTCCATTCATGTGGTGGTAACTCCCTCCACATAAATTTGCCCCTTCACATTCTCTTTTAAAGTCTCCACTTTAAATGCATTAAATTTCTCCAAATTTAATGCTCTCTCATTTAATAAAACACTTTTATTATTTTTATTCAGAATTTTGTTAATTACTTTAATTAACAAACATTCACATAAAACCCCCTGCAACATTTCAATACTACATGCAGAACCAATTTCAGCAATTTCACCCGAAACAGTTTCGGTGTCTATTGAAATAATTCCAGCGCTTTCTTAAATCTTTATCTGAAACATATTTGCTCCAAATGGTGTCGGTATCCCTTAAGTGTGTCACCCTACAGTTCACGAATAATGCAGACATGATCGAGACCCCTCTCAGATCAATAATCAGAAGCGGGACCTGGAGATCCATACTGACTCCTACACATTCAACGATTACTCCTGTGATCGTGAGAACCTTTAATGCTTGTAACTAAATCCCTTTGTCTCTCGATATATTACATGTCCGAGATTCGATCATCGGTATCTCCATACCTAGTTTGATCTCGTTACCGACATGCACTCTTTTCTCGTTCCCGTGATATAACATTCTAGTGATCACATCACTTGCTTGCAAGCTATTTCAATGTGATATCACCGAGAGGGCCTAGAGTATATCTATCCGTCATCGAGATGTGATGTTTATGTGAAGAAACTTCAACCGGATAAACTCGAACCCAAAGCGGAAAAATGCGTCTTCATAGGATACCCTAAGGAAACAATTGGGTATACCTTCTATCACAGATCTGAGGGCAAGGTCTTTGTTGCCAAGAATGGATCCTTTCTTGAGAAGGAGTTTCTCGCGAAAGGTGTGAGTAGTCGGAAGGTAGAACTCGAAGAGGTTATTGAACCTTTTCTTCATGAAATGGCGAGTAGCGCAGCTCCAGAATTTGTTTCGGAGTTGACTTCACCTAATGAAGAGAGAGCTAATGATATTGATCATGAAACTCCGAAAGAGGACACTACCGAACCTCGCAGTCAAGGTGACACGTGCTCCCCGAATCGCACGGCAATCCTGTTATGAATTTCATGATTGATGAAATAGATGACCCTGTGATGATGAGCCCTGATTCCAACAGATGGCTAGAAGCCATGAAATCCGAGATGGAATCCATGTACGAAAACCAGGTTTGGACCTTGGTGGACTTACCTCACGATCAAAAGGCCGTTGAGAATAAATGGATTTTCAAAAGAAAAACTGATGCTGATGGTAATGTAACCATCTATAAGGCTCGACTTGTCGCAAAGGGGTTTCGACAAATTCAAGGAGTTGACTACGATGATACATTCTCTCCCGTAGCGATGCTTAAGTCGGTTAGGATTATGTTAGCAATTGCTGCATATTTCGATTATGAAATATGGCAGATGGATGTCAAAACTGCGTTCCTCAATGGTAATATTGAAGAAGAGTTGTATATGATACAACCTAAGGGTTTTGTCGATCCTAAGGATGCTAATAAGGTGTGCAAACTTCAGCGATCCATCTATGGACTGAAGCAAGCATCACGAAGTTGGAATCTCTGCTTTGATGAGGTGATCAAAGAGTTTGGACTTGTCCAAACTTATGGAGAGGCTTGTATTTACAAGAAAGTGAGTGGGAGCAATGTGGCATTTCTGATATTATATGTGGATGACATATTATTGATTGGAAATGATTTAGATCTTTTTAAAAGTGTTAAAAGTTATCTAAACAGCGAATTTTTGATGAAGGACCTTGGTGAAGCTTCATATATATTAGGCATTAAAATCTATAGAGATAGATCAAGACGCCTAATTGGGCTATCGCAGAGTGCATACCTTGATAAGATATTAAAGAAGTTTAATATGGACGGAAGTAAGAAGGGGTACTTACCTATGTTGCAAGACAAGACATTGAGTAAGACTCAAAGTCCGGCTACGGCGGAAGAAAGAGAGATGATGGATAAGATCCCCTATGCCTCAGCCATAGGCTCTATAGTGTATGCCATGCTATGTACAAGACCGGATGTGGCACATGCTATTAGTTTGACTAGTAGGTACCAATCTGATCCAGGTTCGGAACACTGGATAGCGGTCAAGAATATCCTTAAGTACTTGAGAAGAACTAAGGATATGTTTCTTGTATACGGAGGTGAAGAATAGCTAATCGCTAAGTGTTATGTCGTTGCTAGCTTTGACACTGATCCGGATGACTCTAAGTCTCAATCCGGATACGTATTTCTCTTGAACGGAGCAACAGTTAGTTGGAGGAGCTCCAAACAACCTGTGGTGGCTGGATCAACGACGGAGGCGGAATATGTTGCTGCTTCAGAAGCAGCATAGGAAGCGTTTTGGATGAAGGAGTTCATAACGGAACTAGGTGTGGTTCCTAGTGCGTTAGACCCAATGGTGATCTATTGTGACAATAATGGATCCATAGCCAACGCCAAGGAACCAAGGTCTCACAAGAATTCCAAGCATATTAAGCGCCGGTTTCACTCC
Source organism: Avena insularis (assembly GCA_023614405.1). Lineage (NCBI taxonomy): Eukaryota > Viridiplantae > Streptophyta > Magnoliopsida > Poales > Poaceae > Avena > Avena insularis. Next base: position 23,999,952 of record CM042692.1, read on the forward strand.
ATCCGCGAGCATGTCAAGGATGGAGATATAAAGATTTGTAAAGTGCACATGGACCTGAATGTAGCAGATCCGTTGACTAAAGTACTCCCTAGGGAAAAACATGATCAACACCAGAACTCCATGGGTGTTAGATTTATCACTATATAAACTAGATTATTGTCTCTAGTGCAAGTGGGAGAGTGAAGGAAATATGCCCTGAGAGGCAATAATAAAGTTGTTATTATGTATTCCTTGTATATGATAGATATTTATTTCGCATGCTATAATTGTATTGATAGGAAACATCAATACATGTGTGTTTAATAAACAAAAAGGGGTTCCTAGTTATGCCTCTCTTATAGACTAGCTTGTTGATTAACAAGATGATCAAGGTTTCCTGATCATGGAGATTGGATGTTGTTAATAACAAGGTCACAGCATTTGTGAAATGATGTGATGAACATTCATCCGAAGTATAGCATTACGATCAAGTCATTATGTTTATATTGCTATAACATCATACGAAGTAATCTTTATCCTTAGACCATGAGATCATGTTAATTGCTAACACCGGAAGAGTATCTTGATAACATCAAACGTCACACCGTAACAGGGTGACTATAGATGGGTTCAGTACTACGAAGGTGTTATGTTGAGGCTCATGGATGAAGAGTGGAATTTGTCAATCCAGATGACGGATAGATATACTCTGGGCCCTCTCGGTGATATCACATTAGGATAGCTTGCAAGCAAGTGATGTGATCACTAGAATGTTATATCACGGGAACGAGAAAAGAGTGCATGCTCAACGAGATCAAACTAGGTATGGAGATACCGATGATCGAATCTCGGCATGTAATATATCGAGAGACAAAGGGATTTAGTTACAAGCGTTAAAGGTTCTCACGATCACAGAGTCATCGTTGAATGTGTAGGAGTCAAGACGGATCTCCGTGTCCTGCTGATTATTGATCGGAGAAGGGTCTCGATCATGTCTGCATTATTCGCGAACCATAGGGTGGCACGCTTAAGAGTTACCGGACACCATTTTGGAGCATATATGTTTTAGACGAAAGAATTGCAAAGCGCAGGAATTGTTTCAATAGAAACCGGAAATTGTTTCGGGTGAAATTACAGAAGGTGGTTCTGCATGTGATATTGAAATATTGCAAGGGGCTATATGTGAATGTTTGTTAATTAAAGTAATTAACAAAATTCTGAATAAATTTAATAAAAAGAGTTTTATTAAATGAGAGAGCATTAAATTTGGAGAAATTTAATGAATTTAAAGTGGAGACTTTAAAAGGGAATGTGAAGAGGCATTTTAATGTGGAGGGGTTACCACCACATGAATGGGGGAGGTGAGGGTCACCCCCATGCGCCACCATGGAGAGAGGTACCCCTCCTCCTATAAAAGGCCACCCATTCCTCCTTCATCCACACACCTCCTTGAAGGATCTCTCCCTCTAGAATTATTCCCCATGGTCTCAATTAGCGATACATGTTCTGGTGGCATTTCGCCTAGAAGGAGTCTTGCTCACTGGATCGCTGGAGCGAGGAGGTGGAGGTTGTCCGTGGCTTGAACGTGTGTGTGAAAAGTGATGCGCTGCTGAGTTGCGGCGCTCGGACTTCCTCACGATCTTGAGATCGGCAAGTGTACGACTACATCAACCACGAGTTCCTACTTGTTAACAAAGCTCGTTGTCTTCGAGGGTAAGTTCTCCATGGATGTATGTCCATCCGTTGCTCTGTATCTAGTAGATAGATCTTGGCGTGTAGTTCTCATCGTAGGAAATTTTTTGTATTCTATGCTGCGGACCCAACAATTATACCCCTTGCAAACATTCATAAGTACAAGAAAGTAATTAAGGTAGAGACCTAACCACAGCTTTAAACTCTAAGACCCTTACGTCCCTTGTGCAATGGTTTCCTAATGGGGGTTCAGCTTTCTGTGACTCCGGCAACCCCTACGATTAGTAGCCAAATACACAATGCATTCCCCTAGGCCCATATAGGTGAAGTGTCATGTAGTCGACGTTCACATGACACCACTAGAAGAAGTACACCACAACTTAAATATCAAACTATTGAATCTTTCTCAACACAACTCCACTACTAACAACATGACTTCTCCCATGTCCTCAAGAACAAAACAAACTACTCACAAGACATCATAGGGATCATGATCAGAGATGGAATAATGATGTATAACAATCTGAACATAAACAATAATTCAATGGTTCACTCAATAGCATCAACTACAAAGAGTAATCAACACCGGGGAAAGTTTCACCTATGAACTAATGCAAGATTCAACTCAATTGTTACAGCAATATGGAGATGGTGATGAGGGTGCTGATGGTGATGATGATGATGGTGGTGATGATGATGATGATCCCAATGAAGTCCAGCTTGATGGTGGTGTTGATGGCGACGATCTCCCCTCTCCGGGAAGGAATTCCCTCGAAATCATCACGGGAGAGATCTTTCTCTCTCGGTGTTTTCCACCCCGCAGAGGCAGCGGAATCTTTTTGTGGTCGCTCCCATAGTCTTAGGGTTTCGGGAGGATAATATACGCCGGAGGAGAGAGCCAGAGGTGCACCAGGGCGGCCACACCACCTCTTGGCACGGCCTAGGGCTGCCCGCGCCAGGGGGTGGTGTGGGCCCCCCTGTGGCCCATCTCCACTCCGTCTTCTGGCATCCTTAGTCTTCTGGAAAAATAGGATTTTCCGTATATTTTCCCAGATTTTCTGATTTTCGCGAATTTTGCCTCCAAACAGCACCTTTTCCATCAGAATCCTGACTGCAGCGGTTCATGCTCCAAAAGTCATCAACCATGCAAAAACAAATGAAATAACATAAGTATCACCTCTCAATATGAAATATATCAATGAATAATAGTGAATTAAGACATAGAATAGTGATGCAAAATGGACGTATCAAAAGGATAACCAAGTACCTCAGCAAAAACACGGAAATCAGCTTGCATAGACCTGTCACGAGTCATCCACTTCATGGTGCGGTGCTCATCACTTGAAATGACCAAGGTGGAGAAAAACTGCTTCACAATCTCAGAATCATAGGAGCATTGGAGGGCCATGAGATGGTGCAGCCCCATCCTCTCGGACACATACATGGCATCAACAAGGTGAGGCTTCTCCATGGCCTTAGCAGGAACCAGAGGATGCATAGGCCGAATCTTCAGCTGAGCATACACATCTTCATAGATCCCCTTTTGTTCAGCGAACCAAAAGAGAGAGTCACCCAGCTCAGTATCATGCGGCACTTCATCAAACAGATCCCGATGACGAATGGAGGAGAAGGTAACATGATCCATCTTCTTATAGTTAATCTTGGGCCCTTTGCCCTTCCTCTTGGACACACCCTTCCTATCCCTCTTTGCCTGTTCAGCCATGCGCTTCTCTTCGTTCTTTCTTCTCCTCAGCTCAACCTCATCCACTAAGTTACCCTTTCCGTCGTCCCGAAAGTATTTAGCACGAGGATGGCGCTTGTAGGTCTTGGGAGCACTGGAACCACCTGTGAATCGAATAAGGAGGGTAGCAGGGAGATAAGCATACACACAAGTCCAAGAGAGAATAGAGAAAAAGTAGGCAAATAGTTCATAGTACAATCCTACTCAATGCACAAATCAAGACGAAACTGAACCAGATTTTAGTCTGTCAGGCCGGATTATCCGGCCTGGCCAGGGGCGGATAATCTAGCCCTGGTAGAAATTTTCAGAATTGCCTAGATTGAATGCAAAAGAGTAGATGGGGCCTAGATACTGCAAGACTACGATTTTTACGTGAAACAACATCCTTCTAGACAACGTTCCACCCAACAAACAACACATCTAGACAAAGATGGGGAGAGAGGGCGTTACCCTCACTCATTGGAGGAAGAACACGGAGGAGAAGGTACCCGGAGGCACGGAGAAGAAGATTCGGGGAGGCCCAGAAAATACGGTGGCCGGAGAGGCTCCGAGGAGGGTGGGGGGCGACAGGCAGCGGCTGAGGAGAGGGAGAGGGTCGGGGGAGAAGTGCTGCTCGTTATGAGCCCTTCCCCCCAACCCCAGCCCTTAAGAACGAAATCCGCTAGGGACGGATTATCCGGCCTAAATTCTAAACTTCTGTTACACATAGAGTCAGGCCCGCGCATCCCCAAACAACACCCCCACAAGGTGTATAAGGGACTTTTGTGCAAGAATAGATGGTTTAGCGGTAGGGAAAGGCTTAGGATTAAGAGAGCCAAACTGAGATGGTACTACACACTCAAATTTGAAGAATAAAATCAACTAAAAGCCAAAATTGAGTGTGATTCCCATAAAAACAAGAGAGGAGCTAAAACCGATCAAGAAGATTCAAATAAATCCAACTCTTCTCGTGGAGGAGGGCGGTGGCCGAGGCCACCTTGTTGGAGTGTATGGTATGACACCGCGAATATACATCTTGGGTTCATGACCAGTACTCATCAATAAGCTCACATATCACAAAATGATATTAAGAGAAATGATTTGACTTGCTTTTGGCATTATGGGGGGAGAGTTAGCCCAATCAATTAGGACCACACTCCCCCTATATCCATGCCCACATCTAGACCAAATAAGACTGAGATGTACGAGTGAGTGCATGGGTAATCAAGACAAGCTCCTTGAATCAATGATATTTAGCTCATTCCTCAAGTAACAAACCTTGCTTCATCAAGTGGCTTCATGAAAATATCAGCAAGTTGGTTCTTCGTGCTCACAAAAGATAGATCAATATCGCCTCGAGCAACATGGTCCCGAATAAAATGATTCCGAATCTCAATATGCTTTGTCCTTGTGTGCTATACCGGATTGTACGCAGTTTTGATTGCACTTTCATTATTGCATAGAAGAGGCACTTTGTCACAATTGACACCGTATTCCTTTAAAGTTTGCCTCATCCATAATAACTGAGTGCAGGCACTAGCAGCAGCAACATATTCAACTTCGGCGGTGGAGAGAGATATACAATTCTGCTTTTTAGAAGACCAACAAACTAGAGACCTTCCCAAGAACTGACAAGATCTAGAAGTTGATTTCCGATCATCCTTATCAGCAACCCAATCTGAATCAGTATAACCACATAGAGAAATTGGAGCCCTTGGGATACCATAGACCAAAGTTGGGGGAATGAACCAAATATCCGAAGATCCTCTTGACCACCACTAAGTGGCTTTCTTTAGGAGCTGCTTGATACCTTGCACACACCCCCACACTCAACACAATATCGGGTCTAGATGCACAGAGGTAAATAAGAGAGCCGATCATGGACTGATGGCTCGGTGTTGATGTGGAGCTCATTGGGGAACCCCAAGGGGAAGGTACGATAAGCACAGCAGCAAGTTTCCCTCAGTTATGAACCAAGGTTTAATCGAACCAGTAGGAGCAAGGAAACACCCCAAAGGTGTTGCTAGCTGAGCCTTGGCAGGGCGCACTACTGGTGCTAGTAGCAACATGGAGACCTGCACAACACAACCATAGAACTTTGCCCCCAACTTGCGATGAGGTTGTCACTCTCACCGGTTTTGCTAAAAACAAAGGATCAAAAGTATCGAATGGAAGGAAGAAATAGTTTGCAGAAAGTAAACACAAAGCAGTAAACAGTTTGTAGATTGTATGTAAAGAAAGGAACAGGATCCATAGTTCACTAGAGGTGGCTCTCCTTAAGATAGATAACATGCTGGGTGAACAAATTATAGCGGGGCAATTGACAAACATCGAGAAAGCAACACATGCATATACTAATCATCTTAACTCCTTTGGAACTTGATTGGCCATTACAACATTATACATAGAACGCCATCCAACTGCATCTATGACTAATAATCCACCTTCAGGTTATCATCCAAACCCCCTCCAGTATTAAGTTGCAAGCAACTGATTATTGCTTTATGAATTGCGTGTAATGTAAACAATACGATTGTTCTATGAACAAAGGATTGTTGTTTTCTCCCTAGTAGCAACATCACATCTAGTACCTTAGAGATTTCTATCACTTCACCAGATTACCAAAGGCATGAACCCACTATCGAGCATAAATACTAACTCTTTGAGTTGCTAGCATCTACTTGGCCAAGATAGCTACTAACAATGGAAAGCATGCAAGATCACAAATAACAAAGACATGATAGAATCAATAATCAATCTGAAATAGCATCTCAATATCCATTGGATCCCCACAAACACAACATGTAGAATTACAAATAGATGATCTTGATCATGAACAGAGCTCACAAGATCTAGAGATGAAAGCACAAAGGAGGAGAACCAGCCATCTAGCTACTACATGGACCCATAGTCCAGAGATGAACTACTCACGCATCACACCGGAGGCTTGCATGATGATGAAGAAGGCCTCCAGGGTGAATTCCCCTCTCTGGTAGGGTGCCGGGAAGAGCTTCAGATCCATCCCGATCTAGGGATGGAGATGACGGTGGCTACAGACTCTTTCGTGGATTTTTGATCGGGTACTTAGGGTTTTGGTCCTGAGGGCAATATATAGGCGGAAGGAGAGGCCGAGGGGCTGCTGGGGTTGGCCAGGCCACCCCCTAGCGCAGGCCAGGCCTGGCCACGCAGCCAGGTGGTGTGGCCGGCCCCCAGCTCTTCTCCGTCTCGTATTCTGGCATTAGATGTCTTCTGGAAAAATAGGCACTTTGGCTTTTGTCCCGTCCAATTCCGAGAATATTCATTTTCTGACTTTCCTGGAACCAAAAACAACAGAAAACAGGCAGCTAGCACTGTGGCTCTTGTTAATAGGTTAGTCCAAGAAATCATATGAAAATTTCACCAAAGTGTGGACAAAACACAAGTAAGTAGATAAAACCAAGCATGGAACATCAAAAATTATAGATACATTTGCAATGTATCAACATCCCCAAGCTTAACTCCTGCTCGTCCTCGAGTAGGTAAGTGATAAAAAGAAAGAATAATTTTTGAGGTGACATGCACCATCAAAGACTTGATCAAAGTATTTGTAAAACATTCAAAGCTGGGATCATAGTACTTCAATCATAACATGAAAGACAAAGTTCTAGCAATAAGACAAAGAAACTATGATGCAACATGAAAAGGCACAAACAAAAGATTCATGAATAACAATGCTTTGCAAGACGTTTGTTTGTTTCACAGAAAGAAAACATAGCATAATAGCATTCAACTTGTCCCTCATAGAGTAACAAATACAAATGCATAGGACACCTTCAAAGTTCATAAGAGTGACTAGATACAAATAGTTTAAAACAAGAAATATCAAGTTATGCATCAATCAACTAGTCTTGGGACAATGCACATAGAACTAAGAATGGCCACTATGCTCTCAAAGTAGGTGCATAAAGATAGAAGGTGGAGACTCAATATAATGGTGGAAGAAAGGCCTTCATAGAAGGAAGTAGGGATTCAAGTCTCATAAAGAGCTTCCAAAAATTATGGTACTTATAGCTTTCAGCTCTCATTGCCCCTATCATAAGCATCTTGAAGTGATTAAGGTTAAAGTGAACAAACTATGGTGTACATGCTTGACGAAGAATAAGTTAAAAATCGCATGTCCCTTGAATACGAGGGCCGCTCCTCATGCTACTCAAGTTTAGTTACCGGTAAGTTCTTGTCATTGTAAGTACATGTGTATCATAGAGAACCGCCAACGGGGTACCCCTTGCCCGATGATACGGAAGAATCCCCATATCAAAATGACAAGGCAAGCAGACAACGAGCATCTCAGCAATCTTCTTATTTACCATGGGAATATGGTTCTTTTTCTCTCTTTCCTCTTTTCATAATCTCTTTTTTTCTTTTTCTTTTTTTTCTAAATATAGGACTCTCTTTTTTTATAAGAAGAATGCTTCATAGACAGCTCATTATGGTTACGCTGCAGGTTTCCACCATGTCGGCATGGATTAGACCAGCGGCCCAGGCATTTCTCTAACACATATACATAACTCCATGGACTTACAAGCTCCCCTTTCATTTCACACCGATGACATCCATATACAAAAGAGCATGATATCGACTAGGTACAAGTACCCGTGCAATGTTGAAAGCGTTCGCCATGACAGCATGGTTCTGCTAATTCCCAACAAATAAGTGCAAGCATATACAACATAGACGACACAATGGTTCAAGTTTATTAAGGGCAAGAAAAGTAAAGTGTGGCATCAAGTTTGTGAGAGCTTTAATCACTAGTTTTCTCATAATAAGTTTAATTCAGAAGGTAAATAAAAACATGAATATACTTGGAATAGCATATGCTAGTAGGTAGGTATGGTGGACTCTTTGGAATAACTTGGTTTAGGGAGTTGGATGCATGAGTGGAACTCATACTTGGTTGCGGAGGCTAGCAAAAGACTGGGAGCGACAAACTATGAGAGCAATAAAGGCCATAATCATGCAGAGCGACAAAACATCATTAATCAAAGCATAAAGTGATACTACAAGTTGAAAACTAAAGGATCATAAAGGCTATGGTGACTTGAGGTAGTCATAACATGGTGTGAGCATGCGCCAAGTCAACCCAAATAAAACATCAAAGGAGAATACCACAATACTATGCTTTAATATGCTAAAACAACGCATGATTCATCCAAGGCACATTAAGCAATCTAAATTGTTTATAACAAGTCATGCTACAGCAAAGAATACTAAGCATAAAACCAAAACAATATCAAGCATGGCATGACAAAGCATAAGCCACAGTCAAAAACAAGCTCTCTTTACCACTTAAGCATGAACTTTCCTACTCTTTTCCAAACCAAACCAAACTATTTGAAAACCAATGTATGAAAGAGTGGGTCCAACCAATTTATTCAGCAAACTAAGAAAACAAAGCAAACGAAAAACCAAAACTAAAACGAAAACGAAAAAGAAGACGCTCCAAGAACAACACAAATGTGCATGAAACAATAAAAATGAAGCGTTTGGAAGAAACCTGGGATTTTTATTGATGAAGAAGGGGGATGTCTTGGGCATCCCCAAGCTTTGACGCTTGTACTTCTTGGATATTTCTTGGGGTGACACGTGTGGCATCCCCAATCTTGAGTTTTAGTCCATCCTTCATCTCATTACTCATTCCTTCCATACACTTGAAATTTTTCCTTCATACAAAACTTCACACAATCTTTATTATCAACATTAGGCACTCAAGATAATAAGTCTTAAAGGTTCAGTTCTAACACCAAATAAACTTCCATTAGAACACTAGCTACTGAAGCACTTCCCTAAAAAATCTCAATTCCCCAAAAGAACTCAAAAAGGAATCAACAAGAAGCAAATGTAGAAAATGGCAGAAATCTGTCAAAACAGACCAGCAGGTAAAGAGGAATTTTTTCGAAGACCTTCTGTTGCTCAAATCAAAACATGTTGAACGAAAGTTAGATAACAACCTGGGGCAGAAGCAGAAAAATGCACGCCTCAAAAAGACGTTCAGAGATTTTACACGAATTTTACGGTGAAGCACAGAAATCTGTTTCGGGACAGCAACTTTCCCAATCATTACTTCTCTCTCATTAGAGGTTACTCTTGGCACAAAAAGCAAATAAAAAGGATAAGGAGAGGTTAACTGAAGTAATAACTTCCAAGACTCATCTAAAACTTTTGGGTTATCTCCCAATAAGTACTTTTCTTTAACGCCTTTAAGTTAGGCATGATAGTTTGAGAAGATGCTCACATAAGAAATATGAATTGAAGTAAAAGAGAGCATCAAGAAGCAAATTCAAAACACATTTAAGTCTAACCCACTTCCTATGAATAGGAATCTTGTAAGAAAATAAATCAAATAAGCACATAGTAACAAGAATGGGTAGATAAAACAAGAGCAACTTCAAAACTTTCAGCACATAGAGAGGTGTTTCATTACCATGAAAACTTCTACAACCATATTTTCCTCTCTCATAATAATTTTCAGTAGCCTCATGAATAAACTCAACAATATAACTATCACATAAAGCATGCTTTTCATGATCTGTAAACACTAGAGCTTTATTATAAACATTTTCAAAAGAATCCTAAGGAACATGACATTCGTCCTCCTTTGGTAAGCATGGGGGACAATCAAATAATGTAAGGGGTAAAGAGTTACTCTCATTAGAAGGTAGGGATGGGTAGATCCATTCTTCCTCCTCTTGATCATCACTCTCCTCCTCTTTTTCATCCAACGAGCTTCCAGTTTCAGCAATTTCTTCTTCCATAGGTTCCTGCAAGGCATTAGTCAATTCCATTGGTGGAGAGCATCTATTAAGATATTCAAGAATATAGACATTTTCTACCTTGTAATTATCAAAGCAAAATGTAAGTATATCATAACCTCATATTTATAAGGTGAATCATCAGTATTTTCAAGCAAACTAGCAAGTTCAAATGCACCCTTCCAAGCAATAAATTCTTCAATTTGTTCCACATCATAAAAGTCATAATTCCCTTTGACATAAGAAGATATGGTAACATTATCATTATACTCACATTGAAAAGGGAGGTGTTTATACCTCCTACAGCAACAAGATTTATCAAAGAAATAAGTAACATTATAAGTAGAGCACATGTTTATAGCAATGGTATACAATTTATCAATTTGTTCCCATAAGTGTTTCCCTTTTTGTGACAAGCGGTGTTCCTTATAATAATATTTTTGTTCTTCCGTGAACCCACCTTACCAATAAGATTCAGTTTCAAAGAAACCAACCATTGATAGAAAGCATGATAAAGCAAGACAATAACAGACCAATGAAAATAACAACTATAGTAGGAACTAATTTTTTTGTGTTTTTGATAAAGAAACAAGAAAACAAAGCAAAGGTAAACTAAGCAACACAAAAATAACAAAGTAAAGAGATTGGTTATGAGGGACTCCCCTTGTGAAGATGTCCTTGACTCCCCGGCAACGGTGCTAGAAAAATGCTTGATGTCTCGGTGTTGATGTGGAGCTCGTTGGGGAACCCCAAGAGGAAGGTATGATGAGCATAGCAGCATGTTTCCCTCAGTTATGAAACCAAGGTCTAATCGAACCAGTAGGAGCAAGGAAACACCCCAAAGGTGTTGCTAGCTGAGCCTTGGCAGGGCGCACTACCGGTGCTAGTAGCAACATGGAGTCCTGCACAACACAACCACGGAACTTTGCCCCCAACTTGCGATGAGGTTGTCAATCTCACCGGTTTTGCTAAAAACAAAGGATTAAACATATGGAATGCAAGGAAGAAATAGTTTGCAGAAAGTAAACACAAAGCAGTAAATAGTTTGTAGATTGTTATAAAGAAAGGACCTGGATCCATAGTTCACTATAGGTGGCTCTCCTTAAGATAGATAACATGCTGGGTGAACAAATTACAGCGGGGCAATTGAAAAACATCGAGAAAGCAACACATGCATATACTAATCATCTTGACTCCTTTGGAACTTGATTGGGCATTACAACATTATACATAGACCGCCATCCAACTGTATCTATGACTAATAATCCACCTTCAGGTTATCATCCGAACCCTCCTAGTATTAAGTTGCAAGCAACAGATTATTGCTTTACGAATTGCGTGTAATGTAAACAATACGATTGTTCTATGAACAAAGGATTGTTGTTTTCTCCCTAGTAGCAACAACACATCTAGTACCTTAGAGATTTTTGTCACTTCCCCAGATTACCAGAGGCATGAACCCACTATCGAGAATAACTACTAACTCTTGGAGTTGCTAGCATCTACTTGGCCAAGATAGCTACTAACAACGGAAATCATGCAAGCTCACAAATAACAAAGACATGATAGAATCAATAATCAATCTGAAATAGCATCTCAATATCCATCGGATCCCCGCAAACACAACATGTAGAATTACAAATAGATGATCTTGATCATGAATGGAGCTCACAAGATCTAGAGATGAAAGCACAAAGGAGGAGAACTAGCCATCTAGCTACTACATGGACCCGTAGTCCAGAGATGAACTACTCACTCATCACACCGGAGGCTTGCATGATGATGAAGAAGGCCTCCAGGGTGAATTCCCCTCTCCGGTAGGGTGCCGAGAAGAGCTTCAGATCCCTCCCGATCTAGGGATGGAGATGACGGCTCTGCCAGAACTCTTTCGTGGATTTTTGATCGAGTACTTAGGGTTTTGGTCGAGGGCAATATATAGGCGGAAGGAGGCCTAGCCGTGTGGCCAGGTGGTGTGGCCGGCCCCCAACTCTTCTCCGTCTCGTATTCTGGCATCAGATGTCTTCTGGAAAAATAGGCACTTTGGCTTTTGTCCCGTCCAATTCTGAGAATATTCATTTTCTGACTTTCCTGGAACCAAAAACAGCAGAAAACAGGCAGCTGGCACTGTGGCTCTTGTTAATAGGTTAGTCTAAGAGATCATATGAATAGTACTCCAAAGTGTGGACAAAACACAAGAAAGTAGATAAAACCAAGCATGGAACATCAAAAATTATAGATACATTTGCAACGTATCATGGACCGGTATACCTTTTGGTTCACATCCTTACCATGGGGGTTAAGTTCAAGGTGACATTTTGTTTGCATCGGAGTGGAGATGCCATTAATATCCGTCATCTTGAATCTCTTGAGCATGTCTTGGATGTATTTAGCTTGATTGATGAAGGTTCCTTCTCTAAGTTGCTTGATCTCGAATCCAAGAGAGAACCGTAACTCCCCCATCATAGACATCTCAAACCTGTCAGTCATAAGCTTTGAAAATTCATCATTAAAAGCTTTATTAGTAGAGCCAAAGATGATGTCGTATACATATAGTTGGCATACGAAAGCTCCCCTTAACCTTCTTAGTAAAAAGAGTGGGATCGATTTACCCAACTTCGAAGCCACGGTCTAGCAAAAGCTCTTTAAGGTGCTCATACCACGCACGTGGGGCTTGTTTAAGGCCATAGAGTGCCTTATCGAGTTTGTAGACATGGTTCGGGAAGTTAGGATCCTCAAATCCTGGGGGTTGCTTTACATATACCAACTCATGTAGAGGACCATTAAGAAAAGAACTCTTAACGTCCATTTGCTGCAATTTAAAATTATTATGGGCAGCATAAGCAAGAAGGATACGGATGGACTCAAGACGAGCCACAGGAGCATAGGTCTCGCTGAAGTCAATGCCCTCAACTTGGGAATAGCCTTGTGCCACGAGTCTCGCCTTGTTCCTCACAACAATGCCATTCTCATCTTTCTTGTTTTTAATATCCATTTAGTGCCGATAACATTGCGGCAGTCCTTGGGCTTCTCCACTAGTTTCCAAACCTTGTTGCGCTCAAAGTTATTAAACTCTTCATGCATAGCAACAACCTAGTCCGGATCTTCAAGAGCTTCAAACACTTTCTTGGGTTCCACCATTGAGATGTGGGCTTGATGCTCACCAAAACTTGCCAATTCCCTTCTTGTGGAAACTCTTCGTCGAAGATCACCTACAACTTTGTCAAGGGTATGACCCCTTAACTCAAGGTTCCGATCAGCACGAGCCTTGCGACGAAGTTCAATAAGCTTGTTGTCTCTTGGTGGAAAAGTTTCATCGCTTGTGTCTTCGTTGGAATCATTTGCTTGACCTTGATTAGTAGTCTGATTGTCAGTAGTAGGAGATGACGAAACTTGCCCTTGAAGTGGATCAACAGACGTAACAGGAGGTTGTTGATCATCAGGAGTTTCAAGGCTGGATAATCCGGCCGAGGGTGAGGCCGGATAATCCGGCCTGGGAGAACCTGAAACATCTTCACCATCTTGCTTGGATCTTGCTTGAATTGCCGAGGGGCCGGATAATCCGGGGTTAGCCGGAAAATCCGGCCCGGGCTTGCAGCTATATCTTCAATATGATGAGCAGTTTGGTCATCAGTGGAGTGGTGGCCGGATAATCCGGTGTTGACCGGATAATCTACCCTAGAGCATTCAGGAGCATGTTGACCTTCAGCATTTGGTGGAGCTGGTGTAGAACTTACTCCCATGGTTGGAGCATGTTGAGTCTGTGTAGATGAGGGCTCTTCATGAGTAGAGCATTGTCCTTCCTGCCTCCGCCACAAGGGGTTCCTCAATGGGGCAGAAAAATCCCACGCCCATTATTCTTATGGCATCTTGGGGTATTTCAACATCTGCATCACAAACATCAACTTGCCCTGCACGAGAGCCGTCATTTTCCTCGAACACCACACTGCAAGATTCTACAACAGTTCCGGAGAGCTTATTGTAGACTCTATAAGTGTGGGATTCGGCACCATAACCAACAAAAATACCTTCTAATGCCTTAGACTCAAATTTAGATAAATGAATTCCCTTGATGAGAAAGAAACACTTATACCCAAATACCCGAAAGTATGAGATGTTTGGCTTGTTACCGGTAAGTATTTCATACGGAGTCTTGTCCAAGATTTTACGGAGGTATAACCGGTTGGATGAATGACAAGTGGTAGAAATTGCTTCAGCCCATAAGTTATATGGAAACTTGAATTCAGCTATCATAGACCTTGCCATATCCATTAGAGTCCGGTTCTTCCTCTCGGTAACACCATTTTGTTGAGGGGTGTACGCAGCGAATTATTGATGACTTATCCCCTCTTCACTTAGGAATTCATTTAAGATGTAGTTCTTGAACTCGGAGCCGTTATCACTTCTTATTGCCAGAATAGGGACATTGTGTTGACGTTGAACCTCGTTGGCGAAGTCGATGACCGTTTGTTGAGTCTCGCTCTTCAACTTGAAGAAATAGACCCACGTGTATCTTGAGTAATCATCAACGATCACAAGGCAGTACTTCTTCTCACCGAGGCTTGCATGAGATGGTGGTCCAAAGAGGCCCACATGAAGGAGCTCTAAGATCCTTTTTGATGAAATAATAGTCTTCCTTCGATGAGGAGAGTCATGCATTTTCCCTTCAACACAAGCCCTGCAAACACGATCTTTGGCAAAGGAAAAAATTTCTTTTAGTCCAAGGATGTGGCCACCCTTGTGGAGACTTTGCAAAGTTCTCATATTGACGTGGGCTAGTCGGCGATGCCATAACCAACCCGCGTTAGCCTTTCCGAAAAGACACATCGGGCCTGTAGTGGTTTTCCCCGAAAAGTCCACCACGTACAGGTCATTTTTGACATATCCCACGAAAGCGACTTTTAGAGACTTGCTCCACAAGAGTACCACCAAATCAGCATCAATAAAAACTACAAATCCCATCTTACCAAGGGCGCAAACTGAAAGTAAATTGTAACCGAGGGTCTCAACAAGTATGACGTCCATGAGAGAGATATCGTGAGCCACCACAACTTTGCCGAGACCCAATACCTCAGATTTGACTTGTCACCATAGGAGACGGTTATATGATCATGATTTGGCCGCATCTCCGTGATGATCTCCTTGCTTCCGGTCATGTGACTCGTGCATCCGCTATCGAGTACCCATTTAGACCCACCGGAAGCATAGCCCTGCAAGAAAGTTACGTCTTGGTTTTAGGTACCCATTTTCAATGTGTCCTCTCATGTTAGTGACAAGGGTCTTGGGGACCCAAATAGACCAAGGAATGTAACAATCATAAGGACCTACATAACTAGCATAAACATCACCATAATAATCACAATATAACTCAAAGTTAGGATTGTTAGCCCCTGCAACACCATCATAATTAGACTTGTCATTGGTGGTGGTGCTAGTCTTTGGTTGAGCAGTCTTGCTCTTCTTCTTGTTGTTGTTCTTCTTATTCTTTGTCTTGGGAATATAGCCAAGACACTCTTTTCCATTGTTTGTCCTTTGCTTGCTAAGTATCTCATCTAGCACTTCTTTACCTTTGTGTTGAGATCCCTTTGCAAGTTCTTCTTGTCCACGAGATGGTGTGGAGGTGTTGGGCACATCATACTTCTCCAATTGAGTTTGGAGCTGGTCACGAGACTCATTTAGAGTAGAGCGTTCACTCTCCAATGCCTTGTGAGCAAGGTCAAGTTTCTCAAACTTCTCCGAGAGTCTAGCATGAGCAGCCCCAAATTCAATCTTTTCTTTCTTTAGTTTCTTTACCTTGGCAAGAGCGTTGTCACGTTCTTTGATGAGGTGAGCCACAACTTCTTCATGTGACTCCTCAATTGATTCGAGCCTCTCTTCCAAGGATACTCGAGCTTCCTCTTCTTCTTCCAAGGCATTCTTCAAGGAAGCTATCTCCAAGGCATCTTCTCTTTCAATTTTGCCCTTTTCTTCGAGGAGATCTTCGGCTTGGGCAAGTTGACTCATAAGAGCATCAAAATGAAGTTTGTGCTCACCTTGCAAGTTAGTGAAAAAGTTGTCCAAAGCAATAACTTCATCTTTCATTTTAATACTAGTATGATCATCCATATCCATATTTATGTTAGTCTTAGGGAATGAAGAACTAGAAGATGATACCTCAGACCCTCTTGCCATAAGACAAGTGACGTTGTTGTTGACGACGTTTTCGTTTGGTGATTCGAAGAGACATGATGGAGTCGATGTGGTGGCTATAGCAGCCACCTCATGAGAACTATCTTCATCCTCTTCATCTTCACTTGTAGAGGAATATTCTTCTTGTGCCACCAAGACAAGGGCCATTCTTCTTGATAAATGGCTTTTTCTTAGGTGCCTTGGATTTTTCTTTAAGGATGAGCTTGCCACCATTGTCTTCTCTATTTTGATATGGACACTCAGCCATAAAGTGTAGCCTATCTCCACAATTGTAGCATGTTCTCAGTTTTGGGCCATTTTCTCTTCTTCCACTTGACCCATTCTTGCGCTCGAATTCCTACTTGGCCTTGGCTGGATCCTTCCAAAAATTCCTTGCATAGAACGCCATGTACTCACCATGAGCATGCTTGACTTACTCGGGGCAGTCCATGGAGGCACCCTTGAAACCTTTTTCATCCTCATCTTGCTCAACAACGTTCGCCTTTAGAGCAACATTGACCCCTTTTTGCATTCCAATGGCTCGGGCACGGGCATCTTCCGCGTTCTTAGCTGCAACCTTGAATGATTCCATTTCTTGCATGACTTCATTGGAAGTCATTTGATGATAGTTGTGTCTACCTTGCAAGCCCTTCAAGTCCGTTGGCTCAAAAGGCATTAGAGCACTCACGTATTTCCTTTTTATCCAAGCATCATCAATGTGAGTGGCTCCATGCTTTCTAAAAGTTGTTGCGATGCCCTTGAGTCTTCTATACATGTCTTCATGGTTTTCACCATCCAACATGTAGAATCCTTCAGCTTCATTACTAAGGGCATCATACCTATTCCTTCTCATGCTTTCATTTCCAATAATGAGATCGGTGAGAGCATCCCAAGCTTCTTTAGCTGTGTTGAGATGTTCAATGTGGGGCATGTCCTTGGGACCCACTCCAAGTTGAATCATGTGGAGAGCAGTTGCATTCAATTGGCTATCCACAACTTCTCTTCTTGTCAAGTTGGTGTGATCTCCAATATGAAGACCCTCTTCGATAATCCTCCAAAGTTCAATGGAAGAGCTGCATACATGAGACTTCATTAAGAATTGCCATTGATTAAATGAAGATGCAGTAAGCTTGGGTGGGTCACCCCTATTGTTTATATGAGGATGAGGGATAGGTGGGTCGGGGGAATATAAGTGATGAACTTCACTATATTCCTCCTTACCACTTCCCTTCTTGGAGACGGAACCATTATGTTTTTCACCTACCACTTCATCTTCCTTGGATCCTGTGTTAGCCTTATCCTTGGATGAGGGAGTGGCAGCCTCAGAGGAGGATGGAGATGGGGCTACGGATGATGTGAGGCGAGCAATCATTTGGTGCATCTCCTCCATCTTGGTCTCAAAGGATTTCAATAAGGTTGTTTCCAACGTCTTGAGGTCATCCATTGTGACCTTGTCCATAGCCTCATTCCCATTCTCCTTGGTACCCATACTTCTCTTAGGCGGTTAAGCCCGAATAAAGAGTCGGGGCTCTGATACCAATTGAAATAGATCGTATGGGCACCTAGAGGGGGGTGAATAGGTGCTACTTCAAATTTTAATGCTTTTTCAAGTTTAGGCTTGACACAAAAGGTAAATTCTCAAGATAGACTATTCGTTAGAATTTCCCTATATGCAAACCTAACTACTAGCGAGTAAAAGGCGAGTGGAAAGAGGAACGAGTGAACCGTAGTGAAGCACGCGGAGACACAGGATTTGTTTTACCGCAGTTCCTTGTTAAGGGAAGTTAATCTGTGTTGGAGGGGTGGGCGGTACTAAGACCACAACGCCACAATAGGCCTCACCCTATTCTCCGATAGATCCCGCCACCAAATGCTTGATCCACCTTTCCACTATAGGAACCCTTCAAGGCGGGAACCGGCACCTTTACACAACTAGCGGGGCACAACTCCACAACCAAATTGGAGGCTCCCATAATGACAACAAGCTACCATAAGAACAAGTTATCAATAACAAAACACAAGATCTAGATATTGACAAGAACACTAGATCGGGGATTTCTCCAAATGAATGGAGAGGATTTGATGCGCTTGATACGTGATGACGATGTAGATTGTCTCCTCCTTCAATTCCCCCAAGATCGAAGTCTTCGGGTGGTTGAAGTGGGAGATCGAGAGAGAGAGAGAGAGCTCTTGCAATGGGTTTGACACTTTTTGAATGAATCAAGAGTTCTGCTTGAAGGGGATGAAGGGGCTTTTATACCCCCTTCCCCAACTGAGCTGTTGGAGCCTTTGGGGGCCGGATTATACGGCCCAAGTGAGGGCCGGATTATCCGGCCTGGGGAAAACTCCACCCCAGACTCAGATTATCTAGCAGATAAACCGCCCCCACTCAGAGCGACGCGCTGAGCCTGCCCTTGAGCGCCTCCTAGGGGCCAGATTATCCGGCCCCATGCGAAGGCCGGATTATCCGGCTAGGGAAGGAAAACCGCCCATGTTCGGATTTTCCGGGAGAAAATCCAAAACCACTCCGAGCGTCATGCCTTGGTAGCCTTTGATTGTTTTATGGGGGGCGAATAATCTGGCCCCATGCGAAGGCCGGATTATCCGGCCAGGGAAGGAAAAACCGCCCCAGTTCGGATTTTTTGGGAGAAAATCCGAACCCACTCCGAGTGTCACGCCTTGGCTACCTTTGATAGATGAGTTAGGCCGGATAATCCGGCCCTTGGTGGGGCAGATAATCTGCCCCCCACCCAAACACCAGAACATTCCCTGCACACTTAGCACACATGAGGAAACTCCACGGTATTGTTATCTAACACTCAAAACACAGGGAACCATGAAATGTTCTTTCACTTTGCCTCTTTGCTTTAATTTCATTTCGAGAGTAATCGTGTTTGAGTTTTGAAGAAACACATCACTATAAGGAAGAGGATCATGAAGTTATTTATGAGAGGTATGTCCTATGTCTCCCACTTATGAAGTTTGAGTTATTTATCTTAGTTGGTTGATTTGCTAAGATGCCATGCTAGTGGGAACTAATTTTATATGGCTAGAGTAAGGCTTTTTATTGGTATGATGATTAGTTGTTGAAGCTCTTGCTCTAGTTCTTTTAGTTAACCGAGTCTTGCCTTGGAAATAATAATGCCAAACAAGTACAATAAGAAAAATTCCGAAATTTATGACTTGTTTGATGAATGATTGTCTTGAGAGTATACCCTTGATTATACATAACCCCAAAGATATTTTGACAGTCTCGACGACACTCATGAAAGGAATTGTTTGATTGAAATAAAGTCTAGTGGTAATTGTGATGCATGCCAAAGATAACCTTGTGGATCAAACCGTGGTACTATCTCAAAAAAAGAGAAATATGTGAGACAACTTTGTTCTATGTCTCTAATGCACACCTTTGGGATGCCAACAACTCCGTTAGTTTTTGAACAATCTATGGTATAACCCCAGATTTCGGCTATGAGTTGATGACATGAGTGGCATCCATGTTAATGTATGGGCAAAGTATTGGTACTCTCAAAGGTTGTGCAAACACTAGAAAAAATAAACAAACAGCAATCCTTGAAAAATGAGATGAAAAATAAAGAAAGAAAAAGATATCTATGAGGATCCACATAACGAGTCCTTGGCATGGTCTCATTATTACTTTACAAGTTTTTCTTGAAAGACAATGAATGGATTAGAAGTGTTTTAAATTGACTTGATTTATTGATGTGGGTGTAAATAAGACACTTCATTGTTATACTACTCGGGACATGAAACTCTCTTACTCAATTATGCTATTTAAACATCCTAGTGTTCCTTGGCAAGCTGGGGGTTAATTAGAGGAATTGGATTGATTGCTACACTTCTAGTTATTTATACTTATACTAAACTTTACTTTGATTATCTTGACTTACCGAAGCTTGTATAGTATTCTTGTCATATAACTAACTTTGATAAGCTTCACAAATGAATGAAGTGTTGAGCACATATGACTAACGACTGTAAGTGAACTCTTATTCTCGTTGTTTCAAGTTTAAATGCTGAATTCCTTATAGTTCTTTTGGTTCTTCTTGCTCGAGGATGATAAAGGTTTGATCTTTGGGGAAGTTGATGGATCCAATTTTTGTCATCTTCCACTGCGTTTAAATGTTGTGTTTGGTCAAGCAATTTCCAAAGAAACTCTCAACTTTTGCCAATAATGACTAATAATTGCAAAGATATGCAAATCCCTTCTTTGATTTATGTTGTGCAGGAAATCACTACTTTTAAGGCGAAATAAGGAGTCATAATGAAGGATTTTGAGGAAGTACACACGGCCAAGTAATTGGAGAAGCATTCTAGGGTGTCGGCACGCTTACCGCCCACTGGTACGGGCGCGGTCCGCCCATACCACCCGCCCGTACCAGGTGGCGATGACTTCGTCTCGTTAAACCCTACAACTTTCATGAAGACACCTATATATTTTTGAGGCTCTAGCCGCCGGCCATAGAGCCACCATTCTCAGATTGCATCACAACACCACCAAAGGATATCCACACCATTGTTCATCACTTCCACCATCCATCCCTCCACTAGCCATATCCATTGCTTTGTACTTTTAGATCTCCTTGTGATTTGGTGACCATTGTAAGAATATTTGATTTCAATCTAAGTATTTGCATGATGTTTTCTATCTCTGATCTATTTGTTATGAGTGAGTAGTCCTCACGGGCTATGGGTTGGGGAGAAACCTTCCAGCAATTATGTGCATCTAGATCATGGGAGAATTGTATTTTGTTTGGATTCGTGATTTGTATATTTTGTTTCTTTGTCTCTCGTCTCGATCTGTGGACTTGTAGGTACCCAAGATCCATAGATTTATAAAGGCTTGAGGTGAGATACTTGACTAGCGGCAATCTCATAGGAAACTCAGCGACAGAAAGGGAAGTACGGTCTTCGCTTAGCGCCCCATTCAGGATCAACAACAATATCACCACTTAAAGTTTTGATCTATGTTTACACTTAATAATCGTTTGTAACCCATGGCTTCGGTGTACTCTCGGTTGGATTAAAAGTCTATTGCTATGCCCGCTGCATCACGGGGAATCTAGAATATTAGGATGTGTTTCCCACAAAATATTATCTCAATACAAATATTATACATGACTATGCTTATTATTATCTTTTATCCCATTTGATATACAACTGTAGGTGGATCTTCAACCCTAGCCTATCTCCATCCATTGATTGAAACCCGTTATAAAGTAAACTATATTGGTCCGGTCAACTAAGTTAAAACAAACAAACAAAGTATTGTAGACGTGTCCTTTTTTATTACCTTTTAGCAGTGCTTTCCGAGGTTCGATTAAACCTAGGTCTTCTAGGGAAAAAGCTATTATACTATATCCATGAATCTGGATCGATGGTATCAACCTAAAACAAAAGTAGTTGTGCATACATCGGTGTTGTTGTTGGTAAACCCAAAGCATTGAGCCCATTGGCTGAGTGTCAAAGTATATTCACAGTTCATAAGGAGGAATTTGATTCGATCAACTCCGGGTGTTTCACTACTAGAGAAAAGGCTATAGGAGACATCCTTATAGGATGCGCATTTAGACCATATGCGCCTCCTATAAAATAGGTGAGGCGCACTGCCATGGCATGTGCCTCTAGTATCAAAATAGGCGAGGCGCATATTATTAGGATGCACCTCCTATAATCCCTATACGGGCGAAATCTAATAGCTCCAGATTATGCGAGGTGCATTCTAATAATATGCGCCTCCTATATATTAGATAGGCGAGGCGCATGTGGGAAGAATGCGCCTCGCATAAGCTGTGTGGGCCCGGGAGGAGGTGGTGGTCAAATATGCGAGGCGCATATGGTCATATGCGCCTCCTATACTTAATAATATGCGAGGCGCATGCAGCAGAGTGCGCCTCAAGTAACTCCTGCGGGCCTGGGTGGAGGTAGGTGGCTGCATAGGCGAGGCGCATATGACTATATTCCCTCCTATAGTTTAGAGTATAGGAGGCGCATATGGAGCAATATGCACCTCCTATAACCTGGCACCACCTTTTTTGAAGCTTTTGGCACATGGAGCCAATACCACCCCACTCACGTGTCTCACTTCTTCCTCCTCCACCAAAAGACAGATTTGGTCACCCCCTCCTCCTCCCTGCCTCATTTCCCCCATTGATTCACCATAGAAGCTTGCTCAACCTCCATTGGTTGACACTCATATGTAGGTGAAGTCTCTTGCTCCTCTTAGATCTACAACATGTCCCTTTACTTCTCCTACGGCTCACTTGTGCAAGTCCTCGTTGGAGGAAGCGTGAAGGTGTTGCTTGCATGTATGCGCGTTGTCGGCGACACCGACTATATGATTGTGTTTTGGTGCTTATTTTTGTGCATGGATTTCATTTGAGATGCCAATGTTTCGCCAGAATGTAGATTCATTTCTTTTCTAGCGAATTTCTGGCACTCACGGATGTCCTCTTTTTAGGAGAGGTCATGCCGAATTTTTCCGGTGATCCACGTCCATATATGCTCTAATTATTCTCTTGCTCTTTGTACCGCACATGTGACCATGGTCCGACCACTGATCCGCAAAGCCCTCATGGATAGGTGGATGAGATGCGTGAGGGACGACATGGCACGTGCAAACAAGACGGAGATAAGATGTCTGTGTCGCGACTGCAAGCTGATGTATCTGATAAGGCACGATTCCGGAATGCTAGAGTCGCACCTGCTCCAAGGTAGTTTCATGGATGGCTACACTCGGTGGATACGTGATGACGAAGATGATGATGAGGACGTCAATAATGGTGATGCCGGTCACGATCACGAAGATCATGTTGGGCCATGCAGAGATAAACAAAACTTTTTCCCTAACGCGGTGCTCCCAAGATCCAGCCTAGGCTATAGGCCACGAGATTACCGCTAGACGCACAGATGTGGAAGTTGATGTAGCGCGTCGAAGCAGTGCCGAACGATCCACGGACAGCCCTCTGAATCCCACGAACTCCTTCGTCAGATCCCCACGAGCTTCCCCGTCTCCAGCGCCGCACGTGGAACGCCTCTACCGGTATCCACACATACAGGAAGGAGCTTCGGATAGAGGATTGCTAGACCCTGTCTAGCCCGAAATGGAAGTGGAGAAACTGATGGCTAGGTCAGGGACTATCCCTTGTCACTCCACTTATATACACTCCTAGTTGGGCTCAACGCTTGAGGCCCATCTAGGTTGTACTCCAATCTCCATATGGATCTAATCCACATGGGCTCCTTACCCTTAAGTGTGTGACCTTGTAGGTTCACGTACACCTGGACACGACATGAGCTACTCCTCCAAGTATCCCTTCATGGCTTTGAGTCCAACTCACTCCCATGAACACTCAGTCTCAAGTTGATAGATGGTAGCGGCCTCTAGCAAGACGTGCCAACTCCCAAGTGCCATAAAGTCAGAAGACGAACCTTCAATGTGACTTTCGTCCAAGTCCCTTTGCCTCACGATATATCTGTTAAGCTATAGGCGAGTAGTTGACATCCCTTAAATAGCTTAACTCTCTTCTCGTACCATGATATGTGATTCACTGGACTAACTCTTAGTCCGACTCCTCAGTTAACACTTAACTGAGTAGTGCATGGCCATGCTTCCGAATCATATCACACGAGAGGGCCTAGAGAATATCTCTCCATTATGGAGGGGCAAATACCATCTTGGTAATCCACGTCACGCAGCTTGCTTCACAACCAACCCGAACTCTGCCTTTATAACTGCCCATTTACGGAACAGCGTTTGATAGAACCTAAGTTGGCGATCCACAACTCGGATCATGCAATCACCTTAGGTCAAAGGATTCCATTGCTTGAGACTGCAAATGACAACATGCTCGTTGCATCTCAACCATGGGTCAGTCCGACTCGCTAAACTCTTTAGCCGAATCAGTGTAAGTCGGAATAGCATCACCATGCCCATGACAAGTGGAACTGTGTCATCAGCCGACTTGCACATTGGTCTAAGTTGTGTGTCCAGCACAACCTCAACGACCAAGGACAACCTAATATGAATAATCATGAATACATAGTTCCACAACTGAATCACACATTCAGTGATATATATCTGATGTTCATATAAGGACAGCTTTACTTTATGAATACTTTGGGAAATATCATCAACCATGATTGCCTCTAGGGCATATTCCCAACAGTCTCCCACTTGCACTAGAGTCAATCATCCGACATCACATGTCTAGGCATTTAATGCCCATGGCTCTTACGTGCGCCTCATGCTTAGGCTGTGGGAGTGGCTTTGTCAATGAATCTGCAACGTTTGCATCCGTGTGTACCTTGCATAACTTGATATCACCATGATCCACGAACTGGCGAATCAAGTGGTATCGCATGAGTATATGCTTGTTCTTCTGGTGTTGTCTAGGTTCCTTGGCTTGTGCAATAGCACCATTGTTGTCACAATACACGTCTAACGGATTGGACGAGCCTTGAACCACACCAAGATCAATCAGCAAGTTCCTGATCCAAACAGCTTCCTTTGCCACCTTCGAGGCAGCAATATACTTAGCTTCTGTTGTAGATGCAGACACAGTCTCTTACTTGGAACTCTTCCAGCTCACAGCCCCTCCGTTCATTATGAACACGTGCCCAGATTGCAAACAAGAATCATCTGAGTCAGTAAGGTAACTCGCATCCATGTAACCCCTTACACTGAGTTCAACCTCACCTCCATAAACTAGGAACACATCCTTAGTCCTTCTCAAGTACTTAAGAATGTTCTTAACTGCTGCCTAGTGGATTTCTCCAGGGTCAGCCTGGTATCTACTCACAACACTTAGAGCATAGGAAACATCTGGCCTAGTACAAATCATGGCATACATGATGGACCCGACTGCTGAAGCATACGGAATCACACTCATCCTACTTCACTCATCAGTTGTCGAAGGACACTGAGTCTTGCTAAGTTTTACACCATGGGACATCGGTAAGAACCCCTTTTTAGATGATTCCATGTTGAATTTCTTCAACACTTTGTCCAAATATGTACTTTGGCTCAATCCAATGAGCCACCTGGATCTATCTCTATAGATCCTGATTCCTAGTATATAAGTTGCCTCACCCAAGTCCTTCATTGAGAAACTCCTTTCCAATGATTCCTTGGTTTCTTGCAACATCTGGACATCATTTCCAATCAATAATATGTCATCCACATATAAGATCAGAAAGTTTACTTTGCTCCCACTAAACTTCTTGTATAAACAAGAATCATGATCACTCTTGATGAAGCGAAACAATTTGACTACCTCATCAAAGCGAATGTTCCAACTCCGAGATGCTTGCTTCAATCCATAGATGGATTTCTGAAGTTTGCATACCTTGTCAGCATTAGCCGGATCGACAAAACCCTTGGGTTGTATCATATACACGTCCTCGGTTAATTTTCCATTAAGGAAAGCCGTTTTGACATCCATCTGCCATATTTCACAGTCGAAATAGGCTGCTATAGCTAACATGATCCGAACTGATTTAAGCATCGCTACGGGTGAGAAAGTCTCATCGTAGTCAACTCCTTGAACCTGTCGGAACCCCTTCGCGATAAGCTGTGCTTTATAGATAGAAACGTTTCCATCCATATCAGTTTTCCTTTTAAAGACCCATTTGCACTCGATGGGTCTTGCACCGTCTGGCAGATCAACCAAGTTCCAAACTTGATTATCATCCATGGACTTTAACTCGGATCTCATGGCTCTAAGCCACGACTTAGAATCAGAACCCACCATCGCTTCCGAATAAGTTGCCGGCTCATCACTATCCAACAGTAATATATCACGAACACTTCGCAATCTTTCTAATCTTCGCAGTGGAGGTGCAGCTGCCGGCTCAGCTACCACGACTGGCTCAACCTCCAAAGCTTTCACCAAATCGCTACTGACTGGTTCCTCTCGAACTTCTTCGAGCCGCATCATACTCCCACTGACTTCCCGATTGAGAAACTATTTCTCAAGGAAGACACCGTTCCGAGCGACAAACACTTTGCCCTCTTCTCGGTTGTAGAAGTAGTAACCCAAGGTCTCCCTTGGATACCCAACGAAAATGCACTTATCCGACTTGGCTGCAAGCTTGTCCAACTGAAGTCGCTTGACAAATGCTTCACAACCCCAAATCTTAAGAAAAGACAAACTTGGCTTCTTGCCTGTCCACATCTCATGTGGTGTCTTCTCTACCGATTTTGATGGTACTCTGTTTAGTGTGAACGTTGCCGCTTCTAGACAATAACCCCAAAATGATAAAGGTAGATTTGTCCGACTCATCATTGATCGTACCATGTCCAACAAGGTCCGATTCTGCCGTTCCGACACACCGTTCCTCTGTGGTGTACCCGGCGGAGTGAGCTGAGGAACTATTCCACAACTCTTCAGATGGTCATCAAACTCGTGGCTCATGTACTCGCCTCCTCGGTCCGACCGAAGAAACTTTATTTTCTTGCCGAGTTGATTTTGTACTTCATTCTGGAATTCTTTGAACTTTTCAAAGGCTACCGACTTATGTTTCATCAAGTAGACATATCCATATCTACTCAAATCATCAGTGAAGGTAATGAAGTACTCATAACCACCCCTAGTTGTCGAGCTCATTGGACCCACATACATCACTATGTACTAGTACCAACAAGTCAGACGCCCTTTCACAACTCCTTGCAAAAGGTGTCTTGGGCATCTTGCCTAGAAGGCAGGATTCGCATGTCTCGAACGACTCCAAGTCGAACAAAGTTAGGAGTCCATCATCATGGAGCTTCTTCATCCGTTTCCAACTTATATGACCAAGTCGACAGTGCCAAAAGTAAGTCATATTCAGATCATTTGGTTTCAACCTTTTCACATTTACATTATAGACCGACCCACCATCAAGATTCAAAATAAATAACCCGTTCTAAACGGGTGCAAAACCGTGACACATATCATTCAAATATAAAGAAAAACCATTGTTCTTAATATTAGACTCATAGCCTTGTCTCATCAAACATGAGGCAGAAATGATGTTTCGACTAAGCACTGGAACACAATAACAATTATTTAGTTCCATTAAGAATCCTGAAGGTAAATGAAGTTACATCATGCTGACTTCCAACACAGCAACTCTTGCTTTGTTATCGACCCGAATGTCAACCTCGCCTCTTGCTACGCCCCTAGTTCTTACCAGTCCCTGCAACGAGTTGTAGATATGAATGACTGATCCGGTATCATATACCCAAGAACTACCAGGTGCATCAGCAAGATAAAGGTCTATAACATTGCAAACAAGTGTACCTGAGTTGGAAGTCACACCTCCACTCTTGGCTTTATCCGCCAAATACTTGTTGCAATTCCTCTTCCAGTGGCCATCCGCTTTGCAATAGAAGCAAGCGGAACCGGCTGAAGGAGATGACTTAGTCCCTGAGGAAATGCTTGGGATCTCATCCTGAGCATTACCTCCTGACTTAGCCTTCTCCTTCTTAGTCCAAGAACTCTTCTTAAACTTAGCCTTATTCTGTACCACCAACACTTGGCTAGTACCTTTCTTGAGATCAAACTCTGCCTGCTTAAGCATCCCATGTAATTCAGTGAGCTTCTTATCCATACCATGCATGTGGTAGTTCGATATGAACTGACCATACACACTAGGAAGAGAGTTTAGAATTATATCAGTAGAAACTCTTCGCTAATGGGGTAGCCAAGCCTTTCTAGAGACTGTACGTAACCAACCATCTTGATCACATGCGGACTCAGAGGATCACCATCCTTAAGCTTACAACTCAGTAAGGCTTGAGAGACTTGATATCTCTCGGTCTTTGCCTGAGCCTGGAACATACTTTTGAGGCTTTCGATCATATTGTAGGCCTCAACATTCTCGAACTACTACTGCAAGTCCGGTTCCATGTGAGCAAGCATAAGACAGCTAATTTATGTAGACTCATCACATGTTTTATGATAGGCATTGGTTGCTGCGACACTCGCATTCTCATCCGGCACATCTAGAAGCGGGTTGTCTAGAACATGGTCCCTCTTTTCTTGTTTGAGAACAATTCTCAGATTACGATACAAGTTGGTGAAGTTAGTTCCATTAAGTTTATCTTTCTCTAGGATGGTCCTCAAAGCAAAACTGGACAACTGAGGGAGACTACTACTAGGTGCCATTATCTACAACAGAAATATGCAGAACACTTAAGACAAGTATTCATAAAAGAGCAGGCATATTAAACATTTTAATACTTATGCTCCCACTAGAACCAACATCCCTCTGATGGTTACTTAGTGATTCAGGACCCTAAATAAGCAAGCCGACTAGTGAGCTTTAGCATCACCGCTAGCCGTCAAGTGATCTAGGTAGGCAACTCCTTGCAAATCGCATCTCATGCGACTCCTGTTGGTCGGGTGGCATCTCACGCCCCGACTCCCGACCGCCCTCTCCACGAGCCCCACAACCGTTGTGATAGACCCGTCTAGCTTACCAAGTGCTTCCGCTGTAAGAGTCCGAATTGAACCCATCTAGTCGAAAAGAATTGGTAGCACCTCAATTTTATGAGCCCGCTACCAAGAATGTTTGACTTGTGATGGTGCAGCACCGGCGGGGAGACCAACTAGACCTTCTTTGAGGGATTAAGGTTTAACCACTATCTCATAGAGGTAAAACTAGAGACATAACAATCACACAAAATAATCCAATTATAATGTGAAATGGTATGGCTCCCTTCATGGCGATCTCCATCTCCATGAACCTATTCATCATGCCTTTGGCTGCAGTGTCCTTCAAGTCCTCCAAACATGCTACACTAGCACTATGGAATATACAAGAAGATGGCATCTCATGCTGACACGCAGGTCGTTATACAATAATAGTGACAGCACTTTGGCTCCAGCCGGCTGACAAACCCATGATACACAGATCACATATGGATTACACACATCACATGCATATAAGCCATACCATTCACAACTTCCTGCAAAAACAAGTTATGCATAGATATGATATCTACCGGTGTTGTGAACCTCGCAACGACATCTAATGCACTATGATAGGGTGAAGCCGGCGGTCCTTCATTGGATAAAACACTTTTACCCAAATCTGATCCCTGTGCTACGACAGGGCGAAGCCCGACGATTTTTCCGAAATCGCAGATCTAATCTGCATTCCGAGCCATGGATTCCTTCATTGGATAAAACACTTTTACCTAAATCTGATCCCTGTGCAGATATGACCAATCTCATTGATCATCCGCACCTGATCTTTCATGCACCCCCGAGTGCGATTGATCCAATCAATCTTGCACAAAACCGATCTATCTCATAGATCGACCACCGAAACCCTAAGTGGATCCTATCCACCACCTTGTGCATATCACATATGCACAGATCTAGAGCCTAAAACCAGAAGCTTTTGCTCTGATACCACTGTTGGGCAATGCAGAGATAAACAAAACTTTTTCCCTAACGCGGTACTCCCAAGATCCAGCTCAGGTTATAGGCCACGATATTACCGCTAGACGCGCAGATGCGGAAGTTGATGTAGCGCGTCGAAGCAGTGCCGAACGATCCATGGACAGCCCTCCAAATCCCACGAACTCCTTCGTCAGATCCCCACGAGCTTCCCCATCTCCAGTGCTGCACGTGCAACGCCTCTACCAGTATCCACACATACAGGAAGGAGCTTCGGATAGAGGATTGCTAGATCCTGTCTAGCCTGAAATGGAAGTGGAGAAAGTGATGGCTAGGTCAGGGACTATCCCTTGTCACTCCACTTATATACACTCCTAGTTGGGCTCAACGCTTGAGGCCCATCTAAGTTGTACTCCAATCTCCATATGTATCTAATCCACATGGGCTCCTTACCCTTAAGTGTGTGTGACCCTGTAGGTTCACGTACACCTGGACACGACATGAGCTACTCCTCCAAGTCCCTTTGCCTCACGATATATATGTTAAGCTATAGGCGAGTAGTTGCCATCCCTTAAATAGCTTAACTCTCTTCTCGTACCATGATATGTGATTCACTGGACTAACTCTTAGTCCGACTCCTCAGTTAACACTTAAGTGAGTAGCGCATGACCATGCTTCCGAATCATATCACACGAGAGGGCCCAGAGAATATCTCTCTATTATGGAGGGGCAAATCCCATCTTGGTAATCCACATCACGCAAATTGCTTCACGACCAACCCGAACTCTACCTTTATAACTACCATTTACGGAAAGCGTTTGATAGAACCTAAGTTGGTGATCCACAACTCGGATCATGCAATCACCTCAGGTCGAAGGATTCCATTGCTTGAGACTGCAAATGACAACATGCTCGTTGCATCTCAACCGTGGGTCAGTCCAACTTGCTAAACTCTTTAGCCGAATCAGTGTAAGTCGGAATAGCATCACCATGCCCATGACAAGTGGAACTGTGTCATCAGCCGACTTGCACATTGGTCTAAGTTGTGTGTCCAGCACAACCTCAACGACCAAGGACAATCTAATATGAACAATCATGAATACATAGTTCCACAACTGAATCACACATTCAGTGATATATATCTGATGTTCATATAAGGACAACTTTACTTTATGAATACTTTGGGAAATATCATCAACCATGATTGCCTCTAGGGCATATTCCCAACAGATCAAGACACTGGTGGCAGGGCAGGTGATGATCATGAAGATCAGGGTGGCGCCGGGCATGGACATTAAGATCAGGGTGGTGCCGGGCGTGGACATGAAGATGATCAAGGTAGTGTCAGGCATAAACACGAAGATCAAGGTGTCGGCCATGATTCGAGCTGGCTGCAAGACCCTCATGTCCAAGATCTGCTTCTCAAGGAGACAAGTAACGCTAGAACCGCCGCTAGAGAGAAAGCTAAGTTGGAGCAAATGAAGAAAGACACAATCACTCCATTGTTTGGCGGATGCAACGATGGGGATACCCGTCTTAATGTAACGCTTAGGGCTCTAGAGATGAAGGTGAAACACAAAATGACTGATGAATGCTTCGATGACAACATTGGATTCTGGCATGATATTCTTCCCAAGAAGGGGAACACATGTGCGACTAGTATCGCTGAGGCCAAGAAAGTCGCGTGCCCTCTCAATATATCGCACGTGAAATTCCACGTCTGCAGAAATGATTGCATCATCTACTGGGGCAAGGACATGGAGAAGACCACGTGTCTAGTGTGCAAGACCTCTCGATACAAGCGAGGGACCAAGAAAGCTCCTAGAAAGGTGGTGTGCTACTTTCCTCTAACTCCTCGTCTGCAGCGGTATTTCGCGGACCCTAAGGAAGCACAGCTCATGCGCTGGCATGCAGAAAGAAAGAGGTCGGAAGACGATGATCCGGAGAAGGAGGAAATGCTGAGGCACCCTTCGGATGCTTGCCAGTGGAAGGCGTTGGACCTCCAATATTACCAATATTTCTGGAAAGAGTCAAGGAACCTCGAGATGGGCATGAGCACCAATGGACTCAATCCGTTCGGAAGCCAGAGCAGCACACACATCACCTGGCCTGTGTTTGTATGGATCTACAACCTCCCACTAGTTGTGCATGAAGAAGTACGTAACCATGAGTATGTTGGTTCAAGGGCCAAAACAACCCGGTACAGACATCAATCTGTATCTCACGTTGTTGAAAGAAGAGGTGGCCATGTTATGGGAAGAAGGAGCCCATACGTGGGACGCCTCGAGACAAGAATACTTTGACATGAGAGCGACGGTGATCACGATGGTGCAAGACTATCTCGGTTACAGATACTTCTCAGAGCAGGTGGTCCAGGATTCTATGGGTGCGTTAGGTGCAAGGATAATACAACGTACCGCCAGCTAAAGAAAGATCCTGGGTCCGGCAAAACCGTGTTCCTTGGGGCTTGGAGGTGGCTTCCCAAGAATCACGTCTAGAGAAAGCTAGGACATCTGTTTGATGGGACAGTCGAGCTCCGAGGAATCCCGGACCAGAGGAGCGGCACGGCAATCTACGAGCTGTTGAATAACTGGAAGGAGTGCCTGATACGTCCATAACATATCTATAATTTTTGATGGTTTTATGCTTATAATATGCTTTTGATACTCCTTTTTATATAAAGTTTATGATTTATTTGGACTAACCTACTAATAGTTGCAAAAGTGCACAATGTTCTTGTTTTACACTTTGATGTGTAGGAATTACCAAGAATACAAGTGGAAACCTTGTTGGAGTCAAATTGGGATTTTCCAGAAATCTGTCTTAGAACTATTTTTGAAGATGGTCATGTTTCGGGTCAAAGACGGTGTCAAACGGAAAACTCTTAAACTACAAAGTTGTTGGAAAATTTCACGACAAACGTTCTGGACATAAAATTTAGCTAATTCCGAGTCCGGACGGGCCCAATAGGCCCGATTTACTGCATCCCAAGATGGTGTGACGGGAATCTGAGAAGCTATATAATGGGAGGAAACCTAATTCGTGGGAGACACCTCCACCCACGAATTTGCAGCCACCAAAGCCACGTTTTTGCCTCCCCCATAGATCCCATCTCTATGATAGAGGGCTCCCAATAAGCCATGAAGGAAGGGGGCTGAGGGGCAGTGCTCCCCTGTGATACCGGCGGCGGGGAAGGAGTCCTCCGCGCCACCGCTGGCACCGCCGCCACCTCTTCACCATGTTCACCACCATCTCCATCGACTCCACCGCCATCTCCATCGCCGTTGCTGATTCCCATCATGATGAGGGAGTAGTTCTTTATCGAGGCTAAGGGTTCTACCGATAACTATGTGTTCACTCTCTCTCTCTCTATGCATGATCATATTGTGATCATGAGATTTGTAATCAAATAGATATACCTTGCTACTCAAGTGCTTTAATAGATCTCTGCTCTCCCCATGTGTGTGAAAGTGACAGCATGCACACCATGGTAGTACTTAGGCTAGAGATTACAATTACATGTTTGCTTGCTTTCTTCTTTATTTCAGATTGCCTTTAGTCTCTTCCCACGTCAACCGCACGTCATCAAAGCTATTTTCTGGCACCGTTACCACTTATAATTATCCATACCACTTGTATTTCACTATCTCTTCGCCGAACTAGTGCACCTATACACCTGACAAGTGTATTGGGTGTGTTGGGGACACAAGAGACACTACTAGGAAACAGCCTATAGATAGACAAGATGTTAAGTGGCGCATAGGCCAATTCGTGCGCCACAGGAAGACATCAGTGGCGCACTGGAAAGAATGCGCCACAGAAGTTTGGAAGTTCTATGGCGCATTTTCCAGAGCATGCGCCACAGAAGATTGGTGGGACCCGCCGGCGAGGGGGTGATCCAAGTTCTGTGGCGCATTCTGTAATATGCGCCACAGAACATGGAGGAGGGCCCCACCACGGAATCTAATTCACCCAAGTTCTGTGGCGCACATTGACATATGCGCCACGGAAGTGTTTCTGTGGCGCATATGTCAACGCGCCACGTAACTTGGGGTGGGCCTGAGGGAATCTTATTCACCACTTATGGGCGCACATGGTAGAAATGCGCCACGAGTTTCAGCATCTGTGGCGCATTTCCTCCATATGCGCCACAGATGAGGTGTCCAGATCCATATGTTAAAAGGTGACATGAGCTAGCTTTCTTATCTATCTATCCCACCACCACCCATTTCACCCCTCTACCTCCTCCCAACTCGTCTTCCTCCTCCCTCACACCCCATCTTGCCCATAGTTTCTCCATTTTCTTATATCTAAACCTACTTTAATCCGTAGATTGGTAAGTAGAAGCTTCGCTCCAACTTCTAGATATAAAAGTTCCTTACTTTTCCCTCTCACATCTCTCTATTTGTTTACTAATTTCCTCTCCACCAACTTGCATTGTAGATCTATTTGTCCATACTCTCTCATCGCGCGGTCTCGTCTCGCTATTATTGTGTCTACTATAGCTAGGTGAATACTTGGCCATCATGAACATGTAGGTGAAGCTTGTCGCGCGGGCGGTGTGTGTGTGCGATCCATGACGAGACGATGCTTGTGTGTGGTGCATGAATGTTTGCAATGGGAGGAAGTTTTTTGTTGTTTGCTTGTTATTGTCGGGCCTGGCCGGTGTGGTTGCATCGATGTTTGCCGAAATGTTGATTCATTTCCATTTCCGCAAATTTTTGCACTACCCATATGTCCTAATTTTAGGAAAGGTCATGCCGAATTTTTTCCGGCTAGCATTCATGCATGTGTGTGTTCATATGGTGTGGTTCTCACCTATATTCTCTATTTTGACCGCTCAGGCAACCATGGTCCTCACGATGAGCGAAGGTCAAATTGCTAGGTACAAGAAAGGCGCGAAGGAGGACATGATTCTGAACAACAAGACTATGATAAGATGTCCATGTTGAACATGCAAACTGCAGCGCTGGATCGACCCTGAATCTGGACAATTGGAGGGTCACCTGCTTAGGCACGGTTTCATGCGCGACCTCAATGAGGCGCCGGCAGGACATGGTGGTGGTCACGAAGACGTGGGCAGGCGAGAAGACGAAGAGTCTACCGGGCATGATCATCATGACAAAGGAGATGTCAGCGGGCATGATCATCATGACGAAGGAGATGCCGGCGGGCATGATCAGCATGGAGAAGGAGATGACGACGGGCATGATCATGAAGAAGGAGAAGACGCGAACACACAGACGCTGCTAACTTCGATCTTGCAGGACTCTCATGTTCAAGAACTGCTCCTCAAGGAGACGAGCAACGACAAAGCTGCAGCTAGAGAGAAAGCCAAGCTGGCCCAAATGGAGGTAGACGGGATGACTCCATTGTATCCTGGGTGTCGCCCCGAGGATACACGTTTGAGTGTAACGCTCAAGGCTCTAGAGATGACGGCCGAACACAAATGGACCGATGTAAGCTTCAACGCGAACATGGAATACTGGCACGACCGACTTTCTAAGGGGAACACATTGCCAACAAGTATCGAGGAGGCCAAGAAAATTGTGTGCCCTCTCGACCTACCACACATTAAATACCACGCATGCATCAATGATTGCGCACTTTATCGGAACGAGTACGCGGTTAGAACCACTTGTCCGGTGTGTGGCCAAGGACAGTACAAGAGAGGGAACAAGAAAGTTCCTCGAAAAGTGGTATGGTACTTTCCTATCACCCCTCGTCTGCAGCGATATTTCGTAGATCCTAAGGAAGCAAAGCTCATGCAATGGCACGCGGGAAACCCGAAGATGATCCAGAGAAGGGCAAGATCCTGACATACCCTTCAGACGCTAGCCAGTGGAACGCATTAGACATCGAGTTCGAAGAGTTCGGGGGGATGCAAGGAACGTCAGGCTAGGTATGAGCACCGATGGACTCAATCTTTTTGGAAACCAGAGTAGCACGCATAGCACCTGGCCCGTGTTTGTATGGCCATACAACCTCCCCCCGTGGCTATGCACGAAGCAAAGGTATGTACACATGAGCATTCTTATTCAGGGGCCAAAACAACCAGGTATCGATATGCATCTGTATCTCGGGCTATTGAGAGAGGAGTTAGCCAGCTTGTGGGAGACGCATGCGTGCGACGCCTACACTAAAGAATATTTCCATCTGAGAGCCGCGTTGCTCACGACCATGCAGGACTATCCTGGTTACGCATATGTATCAGCCCAGGTGAACCACGGACACAATGCATGCGTCAAGTGCATGGATGAGACACCACATCTCCAGCTACCAAGGGATCCCGGGTCTTCGAAAACCGTGTTCCAAGGTACTCGAAAGTGGCTCCGCATGGATCACCCGTGGAGAAAACATGGTGACCTGTTCAATGGTAAGGACGAGCTCGAAAGAGCCCCGCGTCCGAGGAGCGGCGAAGAAATCGAGGAGCTTTTGAATAATTGGGTAAATTGCTCTGTGGAAAAATGACCGAGGACAAAGCCGTTGCTGGGTGTATGGAAAGCAAGGTCTGTTTTCTGGGACCTGCCGTATTGGAAGGTCCTTCACACTCCCCATAGCCTCGATGTAATGCACATCACAAAGAACGTTACCGAGAGTCTGCTTGGCACTCTACTGAACATGCCGGAGAGGACCAAGGATGGGCCGAAAGCAAGAAAGGACCTTAAATTGCTTGGCATAAAGAAAGATCTTCAGTACCCTGATAGTGATGATGATGATGATCATCATCATCATCAGGAAGGGACTCAAGGTTGCCGCAAAAGAGTTAAGAAGAGGTGGTGCTTGAGCTGCACTGCTTCACTCGAGCTGGAGGAGCTCGAGCAGTTTTCAGGTGCCTCTTAGGGTGAAAGTTCCTCACGGTTACTCGGGAAGATAAGCGATATCCGGGCGTGGTGAAGAAGAGGTTCAGCGGTATGAAGTCTCACGGTATCACGTCTTGATGACGAGATACTCCCTTGCGATCCGTGGGATAATGGACGAGCATGTCCGTGAGGCGTTGTTTGGCCCTGTAACTTTTCGACATCATATCTAGGAAGTCGATCGGTGTGAAGCAGCTCGGCGGGCTACTGAAGAGATCATGATGATACTATGCGAGCTTGAGATTTACTTCCCGCCCGCATTCTTCGACATCATGGTGCATCTGCTTGTACATGTCGTGGACGACATCATCCAGCTCGGGCCGACATTCCTGCACAACATGATGCTGTTTGAAAGGCTAAACGGTGTCATCAAAGGATTGGTTCGCAATAGGTCTCGTCCAGATGGAAGCATAGACAAGGGCTTTCTGATCTACGAGTGCATCTCCTTCTGCCAGAATTATCTAACCACCGAGAACGAGGATGTTGGAATACCCACAAAGAAGCACCTCGGCAGGCTCGGTGGATATGGTCACCGTGAGGGCTGCCGCTCACTACATGTCGGCATTGATGGTCGACACACTGATTTTGAAAGGGCACACCGAGTCGCGTTACAACACATTGAAGTGGTCGGCCCTTGGGTCGAATATCACAGAAGCTTAATCGAGCAGGAGTACGTCGACCAGGGACGGCCGAGGAAGAAGGGAGACGTAACCAGAGAGCACAACTCCAGCTTCACGGGTGGGTTCAAGAAAAGGCAACTGGACAATCCCCCACAGACGCCTTCTATGGAAGATCAAAAACTCATATTCTCCTTGTCGCAGGGCCCAGGGAACAACCTAAGGACCTATCAGTCATACGACATAAACGGTTACACATTCTACACCGAGGAAAAGGACAAGAATAGTGAATATCAAAACTCAGGAGTAACTATGTTATCCTTTGCTGATGACGAGACTACTGTGATAGAAAGATTCTACGGAAGGATCGAAGAGATATGGGAGCTCGACTACTATGGAGAGATCGTACCGATGTTCCGTGTTAGATGGGCCAAGAACATGGAAAAAGAAGGCCGCTATTTCACCATAATGGTTATACCAGATGCCAAATCAACAAAGAACGCCTCCGCAAAAAATGAGCCTTGGGTACTCGCTAGCCAAGTTGACCAATGCTTTTTTATTACCGACCCATAAAAGCCCAACCATGTTGTAGTTAGGAGGGGCAAGAGGAGCATCATCGGAATGGAAGGAGCCGCCAACGAGCAAAACTTCGACAAAAACGGCGACCCGGAGTTCGAAGAGGAATTCGACAAGTACTTCGACATGCCTACTACTACTAAAGTAAGAAGGAAGACCACACTGCCTACTAAAGTTTGTCCATTCACAAGAAGAAATATCAAAGTGCACGGGCTAAAGTATTCAACCACGGCGAAAAAGGGCAAGAAGATTGTGAAGAGACACTAGCTCGACACATCACATGATTGTATATGTTCGGAGAGAGAGTTTTTTGAATAAATATGAATGTTTGTATATGTTCTTGCTTCATTTTAGACATATATATAATTAAAAACACATTACATGATTGTATATGTTCGGGGAGAGAGTTTTTAAATAAATATGAATGTTTGTATATGTTCTTGCTTTATTTTAAGCAGATCTATAATTAAAAATGTATTTTTAAAAAATAAAAAAGTGTGAGACAGCCAGGATTCGAACATGGCTGCCTTAGGTTTAGAATGGCACAAGCAAGCAGCAGAGACCACTAAGGCAAGTGTGTGATCTTGTCATACTACCACGCGCGCCACATTTTGTACTAAGTCCATAGGTTACATGGCGCATTTGGCGATCGCCTGAAGTTCCAACCGTGGCGCATATTGCCGAAATGCGCCACAGAACCTCAGGACTTAGCGAAATAAACGGTTCGGCCTGCTTCAGCCCTTCTCCCTATTCTCAGTCACCGTCGCGCGCTAGCCCTAGACGACCGCAGACGTCACATCGATGTGCTAGCCCTTGCTGCCGGAGCCGCCACCGCCGCGCTGCCCGGTGAACTAGTGGAGGAGGAGCCGCCCGACGAACCCGTGGAGGAGGAGCCACCGGAGGAGGAGCCGCCCTGCAGCCCGTGGAGGAAGAGCCACCGGAGGAGGAGCCACCACGCCGGACCCCGCAACCCTCGTCGTCGTCAACCACCGCAGCAAGTTCGTCCCCCAACCCCCCACGGTTCGTCCCCCCCACCCCCACCCCCTCTGATGCTCTTCCCCTTTCTCTATCAGTTAAATACAGAGAACAAGCAAATACAAAGAACAAGCTTCAGTTAAAATGAATAATTCATACCGTGTATTTTGAGATATTCAATGTATATGAGTGTATATTTTGAGATATTCAGTGTATATGAATTTATGTCGTGGCCTTCTTCTTTGGTGTGCAACAAGGTGAACCCTCGAATTGAAGGTGCTTGACTAAGAAGAAGGAAACTAAAACCAGTTTATTTTTACCTTCTATATTTATGTTATGAACTGATGTTCTGCTATGTCATTATGGAGGATGTAATGGTGGTTAGTTTTATTCATTTGTAGAATAAATCGAGACAATGTATCTTCTTAGGAATTACAAGTCATTTGTCTACTTTGAGCAATGATCTGAGAACTCCAATATATGCAAATAAGTATTAGAATAACTTGCAACCCACCCCTGGCTTCTTTTATCATTGACAGCTTTGTTCTAGAGTTTGGAGAAAAAGAGCTGTTTCGAAGATCAATCCTTTGGCTTACTATATTGGAATGAGTAGTCTAAGGTTGCAAAGTTGATTGGATGTTTTTTTAGCATATTGATCTGTCCTTCCTATGCAGTGTGGAAATATTAGTATATACATCTGTTAGTATCTACAGTTTAACTAATACAAAGTTAGTATCTACATCTGTTAGTGATCACGACATTAGTTACCTTGTAGGCCTAAATAACAAGGGGTTTGGGGAGTTGTTCACCTAGTGCCTGTTAATTAAGTAAGTGGCTATGGAAGCTAAAATATAGTGTTGGTTTATGGAAGAGAATTTTAAGATGTAAGTATATTAAGAATGGTTTAGTTAGTGGTCACGGCATGGTGTTAGTGGCCCTTGTGTGGGCTCATCATGTTGTGCATATTTAAGTCTGAACAAATGAATGAGAAAAGTATGGGCCCTAGATTTATCATTGTGCTTTGTTTTTGTTATGGTATTGATAGAGGGAGGGTTTCTTCTCCATACATTCCTCTGTGTTTTACTCTAGTGGTCAATGACACTAGAGAATGATGTGCAGCTTAGGGTTTCCTAGAATTCTGTTTATGATCATACTATTCTGTTCTTGCTGTTCTCCAAGTGCTTACTGCTGATAGTAACTGTTGGGATTACTGCTATTTATATGGTGTTGTTTGAAATTCAGTAAACTACGAAGTCTGTATGCACTATCCATGGTAGAGGTAAAAGGGAGTAATATATTCAATACTGCACTATACATACTGAACTTAGAGTACTGAATAACCTTTGTACTTAGTCTTGAATAACACTGTACTAGGGCCTGGGTTACTTGTAGTTCTAGAGTTCTAGTACTATATGGTGCCTTGTAGTTCTAGAGTACTGAATAACACTTGTACTAGGGCCTGCTGTAATGACCAACACTCAAACCCATAAGCTTATATGAGATTGCCAGAACAACCCAAATCCTGGTCTCAGTATAGTGATTGGTGCTGCTGTTACTATATGGTGTTGCTGTTACTACAAATATTGGTACTATGTGGTTATTACTACTACTGGGGCTATGGATGGGGGATGGGGCTATTTTCTTGCTGCTATATGGTGTTGTTATATGGTGCTGCTATATGGTGTTGTTATATGGTGTTGTCATATATGGGGATGGGGCTGTCAATATGGGGATGGGGTGTTTTGTCTTGCAGGGATTTCAATTGAGTTGCCCATTTCTCCCGAAGTGTCGATTCACTTCCGTTTCGGTTGAGAAATGGGCACTCCTAGGTCAAAAATTAGCAAAGGTCATGCCGAATTTTTTGGCCGAGATTTGTGCTAACATTTTGCCTCTTTTAAATAGAGTAGTGCAAACATGTCAGGGAACAAGGAGTCTGGCCGTTCTAAGCACATGATCAGCGTCGAAGAACATGCTAGACAGGACAACCAGTCATTCTGGCAGGGGTCCCAACAGGAGAAGGAGGAGGAGGAGGCGATGAGGATGACACCACCACCGGAGGAGGAGGCGACTGTCGCCAGAGCTGCTGGGGCCAATGAGGGCGGAGATCCTGATTACGAGGGGGACGAAGACGACTACGATGGAACTAGTGAAGGCAGCGGCAAAGAGGATGAAACCATCGATGGCGGCGCCCGCACCGATGGCAGCGAGAGGACGGATGGCGGTAGCGGCAACCCGGCCGCTTCTCAGAAGAAGAAGAAGAAGAAGAAGAAGAAGAAGAAGAAGAAGAAGAAGAAGGAATAGAAGGAGCGGAAGGTGCGGTGCTGCATATGCGTGATGAGTTCACTGAGGTCACAGAAAGTGGCCAACCCATTGCGCCAGAGGCGATTGCTAAACGGTACGACCTGCAACTCGGGTGCATCGTCCAGGAAAGCATGTCGATCAACACGAAGTACATCAGACATGCTGACCATGCAGCTTTGGTCGATAACCTCCTTAAGAAGCTTCACAAGCGATACAGATTCCCAGAGCAGTTTGGAAACCTCGAGAGAAATAAGAACCCCGTGAACAGACTAGCCCTCACGAAGATGAGCAACTAGAAAACACGGGTGAAGAATAGCATTGACAAAGGTGAAAGCTGGGAGGTTATTAGTAAGAAAAATCCGATGGTCGACGAAGAGGAGTTTAGGATATTCAAGGCGGATATAGCTACCGCTGACGCTATAAAATGGACTCAATGGGGAAGGAGTATGCGGGAACAGAACATAGGTAACCACCACCTTGGAAGCGGCGGTTACAGGGGGAAACAGGCCATTTGGGACAAGGAGGACGCCGAGCTTGAACGCCTTGGTAAAGACAACCCTTGGCTTAAAATCACGGACTTGCAGCTTAGGCAATTTGTTCAGGCCCGCCACTACCTGGACAAGGAAATAGGGGAGTTCATCACCGACAATCCGGAGGTGAAGGAATTCGAGACGAATCTGGTAAGGAATTTCTCGCCGATCTCAAGTCTATTGCGTTCTAATTAAGATAATGAAGCCAAGAATCTAAATGGGTTCACCTTTCCTTGTCTCTGCGGGAGGAGGAACTGAGCGCTCTGCCCGCAGTCGTCCGAGTTCGGCGAGCTGTGGGACACGGTTTTCAACAGGGCGACCAATGCTTACAAGAAGAGGGACAAGGGGTTGCCGCCGTCCTCAGCTGGCCGTGTGTCTGGCTTCGGTATGAGCATGAAGTTCAAGGAGTTCTACAAAGAGGACGCCAGGAAAAGAAGGGACAGGAGGAACCAGGATAAAGCCGTTGTTGTAGAGCTGAAGATGAAGGTGCAAACACTGGAGGAGAAGGCAGTGGAAAAGAAAACGGTGGACAAGTTAGTGGATGAGAAGCTCCGCTCGATGATCCCCCCTGAGTTTTTCGAGGGGCTTCTTGCTTGGAATGCGGGAGGTCGGCGAGGCGATACATCTGACTTAAGCGGCAACTTCGGGCATCAATGTTACCGTGTCGCGGACCTGGTGACCCGCCGGCCGTCAACGTCGGGCGCAGCCCTCGTTTTGGTCACACCGCGCCCCTCCGCCAAAGATACCAATAAGGCGCAGCCGATGGCGTGTGCTTAAGAGCACACCGGCGGAGATTGCAGATGATGATAGGCCGGCCGCCGGCATCAGCCGTGTCTCTACATTAGCCGAGATCCACGCCATCACCAAGGTAACTAATTAGTTAGTGCACGTCATCTCCTTTATGCCCTTGATGCATGACTATTTCCATCTCATGACGCCCAACAACATGTTTTTGCCTCAGGACACTTCTTGCGTACTCCTGCTTAAAGATGTCGGCGGTGAGTTGAAGGATGTTGCCAAGGGCACTCATACAACCGGCGAGCCGCACAATGCCCAACAGTCCAATGGATGATGACGTGATGAGGGTCAGGTTGGCTCGGGTGTTGCCAGGGTGCGACGACATGGACCCCCCTCCCATTCAACCTCAGGGAGACGACGAACACAAGACCCTTGGGGAATGCTACAACTGGCCCTTGACATGGCCGAAGACCCAGATTCGTCTTGCGGGGGGGAGAACCGGCGCCACCTCTCGACCGATCATCGCCCGGCCACCACCTTGGAAGCCAGTAGCCGCTGTTGTCGCCACCACCAGCCGTCACCATCAACTCTTGGAAGCGTGTGCACCGCCACATGGCAAAGACGTTGTGCTGCAACCGTCGTCGCCCCCGCTACCACCACCACATGATGGCACCCATGAAGATGATGATGAATTGGTCAACATTGACGACTTCATCAACACCAGCGCCGCCAAAGGATTGTATATGCCTTCTGTGGATGAAGAACCCTTCGTAGCTCATGACGACCATCAAGCTAATCGGCCCAATACATGCACGCAGCGCTTGGTCTTCCATGGTCTTTCTCAAGAGACGCCTCCGGCCGCTGATCCACCACAAGAGAAACCGGGATTGGTTTTCAGCCCCAACACACTCCGAAAGGCGACTGATGAGCAGATGGCAGTGGCTGACACTGTTGTGAAGAAGAAGCACTACAGGAAGAGAGGTAATAATAATAAGAAGGGTGCGAGCCAGCCTCTTCCGAAGAGGATTCGGGGTCAGGACATCGTCATCGTACCATCCACACAATTTGGATTGCCCCGAGTGCATGTAGCTGGTGATCCAATATTGACTCCGGATATGATCCACATTGCGGTTGGAGCCATCTTAA
Organism: Avena insularis; assembly: GCA_023614405.1. Lineage (NCBI taxonomy): Eukaryota > Viridiplantae > Streptophyta > Magnoliopsida > Poales > Poaceae > Avena > Avena insularis. The sequence goes on from CM042692.1 coordinate 24,043,445, forward strand.
CTTTGCACGAGGGTGTCAAGACACTAGAGGCCCTCCTTCTTAAAGAGGACGATCCAAATTATCCGGTTTTCACGGCCAAGGTGCCATTGGACATGGGCTTCGTCGATGAACCCCCCGCGGATATATTCTTCATAGCGTTCTAGGACATATTCAAGCTGTTTCTCACGGAACGGCTGGACTATAACTTGGTCCGCCTATACGCGCTCAATCTGGCTCTCACGATCAAGAGAGAAAGTACCCCAGAAATCGCGATAGTGGATCCCTACTACATGCAGGACAGCCAGTTGGTCGAAGGATTAGAGACACGGACCAAGGCGACGGCGTACCTCGAGAAGTTCATGGTGGACAACAAGAGGAAGGGCACACTTCTTTTGCCTTTCTTTCTCGAGTAAGTACACACACTCGCTCATCGTCACCGTAACTTATGCATTTCTTATAGATTTCTTTCCTTTGCTCTTTTTCCAACATTCCGTTCCAGTTGTGTTGCGTAGAGACAAATACTGCACGCTCATCGTCCTTGCCCCGAGGTATTCGCTAGCCACGTATTTTGACTCGGGGAGTTTGACAAAGAAGAAAGACTACACTAGAATAAGGGGTGTTCTCAATGAGGCTCTCGAGGGCTACACCAAGAAGGGATGCACCTTCGTAGATAGGGGGAATGTATCAAGGATGGCAAACACGTGTTCAAGCACGTGCTCGACTTCCCCTGCGTCAAGCAGTCGACTACTGGTGCCAAGGAGGCCTTCTACGTCCTCCATCACCTTAAAGGCTATGTTTGGGATTGCCATAACCTAACGCTGCCATCTAGTCTCCGAGGATGGGCCAAAACTTTGGCAAAAATCAACGATGCTGATCTTATAGAAGACTTCCATCGCATTCAGATGAAGTTGTCACAAATCATCATTGAAGATGTCAACACAAGGGGCGGTGCCCTACAACAAGCCAGAGGGTTGAGTAAGAGGGAGATCGAAGAACGCCTCCGTAAGCAGGGTGACACAAGGACGTGGATGACGAAAGAGGGCTATCTACCATTCCCGAAGCCGTGCCAGAAGAGGAAATCTTCATTGTGATCGATGTGTGCCTCTAGCATGATCCAGTGTGTGTATATTCTTGATGGACGCCTGCTGTATTAGTGTGTGTGTTATAAACTTTACTATCTCATGGTCGAAATGGTCATTGTTGTTAGACTTAAACTACCTTGTGGTCGTGCTGTCATTGAAGTTATTGCTTCTATGATGATCTAACTTTTAGGTTTATGGATCCTTTGTTTTATATTCTATGAACATATATATATATATGGATGTGAACCCTTTATTCATTCTTTTCATTGTATTTTTACTAATATGCCTTGTCGTCTATAGAGATGGCGACGAGGTGGTATGTGGTCTACATGGGTAGGGTTCCAGGAGTCTACGAGGAGTGGGAGGATTGCCACAAACAAGTGGACAAGTTCAGCGGCAACATCTACAAAGGATACGCGACTAGAGAGGAGGCGATAGCCAAGTGGAGGAACCACTTGTGGAAGAAGAACCGGATGAAGATATTGGTCGGGCTAATGCTCTTGCTCACCATTATCACAGTTGTATTCTATTTGATCCTAGTGTAGGCGGCGGTGGCCAATTCATATTTGTAATGTGAGATGATATGAACTTTGTATTTGGCGCTTGTGTAAAAATTTGGCACTTGACACTATATATGTATCTCGATCGGGCTCTAAGTGTTTGTATTATATATATGTCAGTTTTCATGCATCTACTACTTGTGCAATGTATTTTATACTCATCTGGATAAATCCTATATAAATCCTATATAAATACCTGATTATACACCAGGAAAGTATTTTACTTCGAATACATGTTACACAATCAGTGGCGCATATAATTATATAGTTAGTGGCGCATGGCATATCTGTGGCGCATACACGTAAATGCGCCACAGAAGTTCTTCCTGTGGCTCATATGAAGGAACGCGCCACAGAAGTCTGGAACTTCTGTGGTGCATATCCATATGCGCCACAGGAAGTAGTTATCAGTGGCGAGGTAACAGTGGCGACAAAGATATGCGCCACAGAAGTCCCCTTTTCCTGCGCCACAGATAGGATGTTTTCTAGTAGTGAGACTTTTTGTATCTTGATTGCGGGGTTGCTTGAGAGGAATACCTTTGACCACTTCCTCCCTGAGTTCGATAAACCTTGGGTGATCCACTTAAGGGAAACTTACTGCTGTTCTACAAACCTCTGCATTTGGAGGCCCAACAACTGTCTACAAGAATAGAAGTGCGTAGACATCAAGCTATTTTCTGGTGCCGTTGCCGGGGAGGTAAGGTAAAAGGTACTCACATCCTCCAGTGTGAGTGCTCGAAATTATTTCCTTTAGATTCTGCAATTTTGTCTTTTTGTTTCTTGTTTTCACTAGTTAGGTTTAATGGAAAACAACAACAAAAATAGAGAGCTTTATAGTATTTATCTTGAGTTAGGACATGAAGTGTTTGAAGAGAAAATTAAAAAACCTATGGAACTTTATTTGCATGCTAATAGCAATGTTGTTAGTGTGAATTCTTTGGACATCATTATTGCTAATGCTATGGAAAAGTCTAAGCTTGGGGAAGCTAGTTTTTATGAAAATGATCTTTTTAGTCCCCCAAGCACGGAGGACAAAATTTACTTTGATAATACTATGCATCAAATATATGATGATTACAATGATGAATATGATATTTTTAGTCCACCTACTATTGAGGAGGAAATTAATTATGACTACAATATGCCTCCTATATTTTATGATTATGGTGATGAGAATAATAATGATAGCTATTTTGTTGAATTTGCTCCCACTATAATTAATAAGAATCACTATGCTTATGTGGAGAGTAATAATTATTATATGCATGTGGCTCATGATAAGAATGTTTGATAGTTACATTGTTAATTTTATTCATGATGCTACTGAAAGTTATTATGAGAGAGGGAAACATGGTTTTATGTGTCTCAACAATATTAAGTTTCCCCTCTTTATATTGAATTTTTTTGAAGTTGCACTTGTTTTGCTTTCCTATGCTTGTTACTTTGTGCTTTCATGACTTGTTTCTTTATAAGATTATTTTGCATAGGAAGTGGGTTAGACTTAAATTTGTTTTGAATTTGCTTCTTGATGCTCACTTTTACTTCAATTCATATTTCTTATGTGAGCATCTTCTCAAACTATCATGCCTAACTTAAAGGCATTAAAAAAGTACTTATTGGGAGATAACCAAAAAGTTTTAGATGAGTCTTGGAAGTTATTACCTTAGTAATAACCTCTCCTTATCCTTTTTATTTTCTTTTTGTGCAAAGAGTAACCTCTAATGAGAGAGAAGTAATGCATGGGAAAGTTGTTGTGCTGAAACAGATTTTTGTGCTTCACTATAAAAATTCGTGTAAAATATCTGTACGTCGTTTTGAGGCGTGAATGTTTGTGCTTCTGCCCTAGGTTGTTATCTAAATTTCGTTAGTTCAACACTTTTCGATTTGAGCAACAGAAGGTCTTCGAAAAAATTGGTTTTTTCCTGCTGGTCTGTTTTGACAGATTTCTGCCATTATTTGCATTTTCTTCTTGTTGGTTCCTTTTTGAGTTCTCTTTGGGGAATTGAGCTTTTTGAGGGAAGTGCTACAGTATCTTGTGTTTTAATGGAAGTTTTATTGGTGTTGAAACTGAACCCAAAGACTTATTATCTTGAGTGCACTAATGTTGCTAATGAAGATTGTGTGAAGTTTAGTATGAAAGAAAATTTCCAGGTGTATGGAAAGAATGATGTAATGAGATGAAGAATGGACTAAAGCTCTAGCTTGGGGATGCCACCCGTGTCACCTCACGAAATATCCAAGAAGTACAAGCGTCAATGCTTAGGATGCCCAAGGCATCCCCTTCTTCATCAATAAAAATCTCAGGTTTCTTCCAAATACTTCATTTTTGTTTTTCATGCACAGTTGTGTTGTTCTTGGAGTGTCTTTGTTTTTGTTTTCATTTGCTTAGTTTGCTTAGTTTGCTTGAGTAAATTGGTTGGACCCCTCTTTCATACATAGGTTTTCAAATAGTTTGGTTTGGATTGGAAAGAGTAGGAAAGTTCATGATTAAGTGGTAAAAGGAGTTTGTTTTTGAGTGTGGCCTAGACTTTATCATGTCATGCTTGATATTGTTTTGGCTTTATGCTTAGTGATTTTTGCTGTAGCATGACATGTTATAAACAATTGAGATTGCTGAATGTGCCTTGAAAGAATCATGCGTTGTTTTAGCATATTAAAGCATAGTATTGTGGTATTCTCCTTTGATGCTTTATTTGGGTTGACTTGGCGCATGCTCACACCATGTCAAGACTATCCCAAGTCACCATAGCCTTTATGATCCTTTAGTTTTCTACTTGTAATATCACCTTATGCTTTGATCAATGATGTTTTATCGCTCTGCATGATTATGGCCATTATTGCTCTCTTAGTCGGTCGCGCCTAGTCTTTTGCTAGCCTCCATAACCAAGTATGAGTTCCACTCATGCATCCAACTCCTAAAACCAAGTTATTCCAAAAAGTCCACCATACCTACCTATTAGCATTTGCTATTCCAAGTATATTCATGTTTTTATCTACCTTCCGAATTAAACTTGTTATGAGAAAAGTAGTGATTAAAGCTCTCACGAACTTGATGGCACACTTTACTTTTCTTGCCCTTCATAAACTTGAACCATTGTGTCGTCTATGTTGTATATTCTTGCACTTATATGTTGGGGATTAGCAGAACCATGCTGTCATGGGGAACGCTTTCAACATTGCACTTGTACTTTGTACCTAGTTTATATCATGCTCTTTTGTCTATGGATGTTGTCGGTGTGAAATGAAAGGGGAGCTTGTAAGTCCATGGAGTTATGTATGTGTGTTAGAGAAATGCCTGGGCCGTTGGTCTAATCCATGTTGTCATGGTGGAAACATGCAGCGTAACCATAATGAGCTGTCTATGAAGCATTCTTCTTATAAAAAAGTCAGATATTGAGAAAAAAGAAAAGGAAAAAAAAAGATATGAGAAAAGTGGAAAGAGAGAAAAAAAGCACCATTTGCCCATGGTAAATAAGAAGATTGCTGAGATGCTCGTTGTCTGCTTGCCTTGTCATTTTGATATGGGGATTCTTCCGTATCATCGGGCAAGGGGTACCCTGTTGGCGGTTCTCTATGATACACCTGTACTTACTATGACAAGAACTTACAGGTAACTAAACTTGAGTAGCATGAGGAGCGGCCCTCGTATTCAAGGGACATGACATTTCCAACTTATACCTTGTCAAGCATATACTCCATAGTTTGTTCACTTTAACCTTAATCGCTTCAAGATGCTTATGATAGGAGCAATGAGAGCTAAAAGCTAATAAGTACCATAATTTTTGGAATCTCTTTACGAAACTTGAATCCCTACTTCCTTCTATGAAGGCTTTTCTTTTACTTTTGTGTTGAGTCTCCACCTTCTATCTTTATGCACCTATTTTGAGAGCATAGTGGTCATTCTTAGTTCTATGTGCATTGTCCCAAGACTTGTTGATGGATGCATAACTTTGATATTGCTTGTTCTTAAACTATTTGTATTTAGTCACTCTTATGAACTCTGAAGGTGTCCTATGCATTTATGTTTGCTACTTTATGAGGGACAAGCTGAATGCCACTATGCTATGTTTTCTTTATGTGAAACAAACAAACATCTTGCAAAGCATTGTTATTCATAAATCTTTTGTTTGTACCTTTTCATTAATGACATAGTTGCTATGTCTTATTGTTAGAACTATATCTTTCATGTTATGTTAAAGTACTATGATCATAACTATCATTGTTTTATAAATGCCTTGATCAAGGTTGTGATGGTGCATGTCACCCCAAAAATTATTCTTTTCTTTTTGTCACTTACCTACTCGAGGACGAGCAGGAGTTAAGCTTGGGGATGTTGATACGTCCATAACGTATCTATAATTTTTGATGGTTTTATGCTTATAATATGTTTTTGATACTCCTTTTTATATAAAGTTTATGATTTATTTGGACTAACCTACTAATAGTTGCAAAAGTGTACAATGTTCTTATTTTACACTTTGATGTGTAGGAATTACCAAGAATACAAGTGGAAACCTTGTTGGAGTCAAATTGGGATTTTCCAGAAATCTGTCTTAGAACTCTTTTTGAAGATGGTCACGTTTAGGGTTGAAGACGGTGTCAAACGGAAAACTCTTCAACTACAAAGTTGTTGGAAATTTCGCGGCAACCGTTCTGGATATAAAATTTAGCTGATTCCGAGTCCGGACGGGCCCAATAGGCCCGATTTACTGCAGCCCAAAATGGGGTGACGGGAATCCGAGAAGCTATATAAAGGGAGGAAACCTAATTCGTGGGAGACACCTCCACCCACGAATTTGCAGCCACCAAAGCCACATTTTTACCTCCCCATAGATCCCATCTCCATGGGAAAGGGCTCCCAATAAGCCATGAAGGAAGGGGGCTAAGGGGCGGTGCTCCTCTGTGATACCGGCGGCGGGGAAGGAGTCCTCCGCGCCGCCGCTGGCGCCGTCACCGCCTCTTCACCATCTTCACCGCCATCTCCATCGACTCCACCGCCATCTCCATCGCCGTTGCTGATTCCCATGAAGATGAGGGAGTAGTTCTTTTTTGAGGCTAAGGACCGGTAGCTATGTGTTCATCTCTCTCTATGCATGATCATATTGTGATAATGAGCTTTATAATCAAATAGATCTACCTTGCTACTCAAGTGCTTTAATAGTTCTCTGCTCTCCCCATGTGTGTGAAAGTGACAGCGTGCACACTATGGTGGCACTTGGGCTAGAGATTACAATTACTTATTATGAGTTATATTTAGAGTTGGATGTTTCTATGAAATTGTGGTCTTTGTTGGAACGATCTAGAGATCAAGGTGACAGTGTGGGGTTATATAGATGGGGAAAGCGGACTTTGAGGAGTGTTGTTATAACCTTACCATGGATTAGAGTGTCCAACCGGAGAGTAGTTAAGAGTAGTATCATAAAGAGAAAATATTTATATGAGAGTGTTCACTAGTGAAAGTATGATCTCTAGGCCTTGTTTCTAAGCATTGAAACACCGTTTGCAATTAGATCTGGTACATGTTTGCTTGCTTTCATCTTTATTTCAGATTGCCTTTAGTTTCTTCCCACGTCAACCACACGCCATCAAAGCTATTTTCTGGCACCGTTACCACTTATAATTATTCATACCACTTGTATTTCACTATCTCTTCACTGAACTAGTGCACCTATACACCTGACAAGTGTATTGGGTGTGTTGGGGACACAAGAGACTTCTTGTATCTTGATTGCAGGGTTTCTTGAGAGGAATACCTTTGACCACTTCCTCCCTGAGTTCGATAAACCTTGGGTGATCCACTTAAGGGAAACTTGCTGCTGTTCTACAAACCTCTGCACTTGGAGGCCCAACAATTGTCTACAAGAATAGAAGTGCGTAGACATCAGTGCCCTGCACCGCAATAGACCCTGAAGAAGCCAGAGTCGCTGCTGAAGGTATGGAAGGCGAGGTCTGTTTTCTGGGACTTGCCATACTAGAAGATCCTCCTCGTGCGTCATAGCCTCGATCTCATGCATATCACTAAGAACATGGGAGAGATTCTACTTGCCACCCTCCTTTAACACCAACAAGACCAAAGATGGGCCGAAGGCAAGGAACGATTTGAAGCATATGGGCATCAGGGATGAACTTCAACCACCACCTAGCGATGATGAGGAGGAGGAGACGGAAACACAGAATAGCCGTCATCGCAAGGGCAAAAAGGTCAAGAAGGGCGTGGTAAATCTCAAGGCCTCGTGCTTCACTCTGAGTAAGAAGGAGGCCATATAGTTTATGAAGCGCCTCCTCGAAGTCAAATTTCCGAACGGCTATGCGGGGAACATAAGAAGATGGCTAGATGAGGCGAAGCAGTGCTTCGGTGGGATGAAGTCTCACGATGCCGCTGTGCTGATGACCCAGTTACTCTCGGTCACAATCTGAGGTATAATGGACAAGCACGTTGGTGAAACGATGTTTGGCCTTTGCAACTTTTTTGACGTCATCTCTCGGAAGTCGATAGGCATTAAGCAGCTCACAAGGCTACAGGAAGATATCGTGGTGATAATATGAAAGCTAGAGATCTATCCCCCCCCCCACTTTCTTTGACGTCATGCTTCATCTACTTCTCCATGTCGTGGAGGATATCATCTAGCTCGGTCCTCCGTTTCTGCGAAGCATGATGCCATTTGAAAGGCTCAATGGACACATCAAGGGATACGTTAAGAACATGTCCCGTCCAGATGGAAGCATAGCAGACATCTTCCTGGCCGAAGAGTGCATTTCTTTCTGCTTGAACTTTCTACAAACCGATACCCCTCTTAGTCTACCATTCAACAAGCACCTCGGGAGGCTCGCTGGATGGGGTCACCACGAGGGTCAGCGCGCAAAGCATGTCGACCACGAGGGTCAAACCAAGGACTTTGAAAGAGCAAACCTGGTCACACTGCAGCACCTGCAGGTGGTCGATCCATACATATATGAGCACAAAGAGTTTATCAAGAAGAATTACGCTGATCGGGGGCGCCAGGTCCCGAGGGAGGAGGATGTTATCAAGGAGCACAACTTCGGTTTCAGGCGGTGGTTCAAGGAGAAGGTCAATGCTAATCCACTGCAGGGCGAGTACCCGGAGGAAGATAAACTCATATTCTCCTTGTCACAAGGCGCCTCGCACAACCTGATGACCTATCAGGCATACGATATCAACGGATACACGTTCTACACTGAGGAAAAGGACAATAACTGCGATTACCAGAACTCAGGGGTAATGGGGATATTCTACACCAGCTACGTCCCGGAAAGATACTACGAAAGGATCGAGGAGATTTGGGAGCTCAACTACGTTACGGAGAAGGTGTTGATGATCCATGTCAGGTGGGCCAAGAGCGTCGAGAAAGAAGACCGGTATTTCACCACCATGGTTATACCGTCAAAGACAACCAGCGCGAACGCACCCGCGAGAAATGAGCCTTGGGTTCTAGCTAGCAAAGTTGACCAATGCTGGTACATCACAGACCCGTCAAAGCCTAGCCAGGTTGTAGTCAGGAGAGGCAAAAGGAACATCATCAGAATGTACGGAGTCGCCAACGAGCAAGACTTTGACCAGAACAGCAACCCGAAGATGGAAGACGGATACGGCAACCAAGCACCATACACCACAACCCTACCTAAGAAAGGACTCCCATTCAAGAGAAGTAGTGAAGACGTCCCGGACCTAACCTATGCAACCACGACAAAGAAGGCCAAGAAGACGACCATTGTCAAGAAACGCTAGCGCGCTCCGACCATTGTCAAGGACCATCGTATGTGTGTGGCCTACTATTATGTATCAAAACATTCATAATTATCATTTTTTCTATGTTATAATATTGCATTGAGAATATTATGTATTGACGAGGCACATTCATAATACTCACTTTTGTTGTTTTGGCAATATTTGAATAATTAAAATATTTGCAGTATATTTTATAGTTCATATTATGTTTGGACAATGTTTTTACATGAAAAATGGCCTTTGAAAAAAGTACAGCAACTGGCAGAAGGGTGGTAAACGAGGGCCCGCTACCGGTTCCCAACCTCGATAGCACCCAATCAGACAGTGTGGCGCGGCCGGAGGCGCTGGTGACCCCTCCAGCGGGGCCGGTGGTGGTGGAGACTCCTCTAGCTCCGGAGCTTAACTTTCCCGATGCGGCGAGGGCACCATCCCGCACCACCATGCCATTAGGAAGCCACTCCACCACTTGCACGCTCAAGCCTGTCGGCGGCGGTGCCTCGACATTGGCCGAGTTCGACGCCCTCAAAGTAACTAACTAATTAAAGCGAGAGTTGGGAGTCTTAACCACACTGATGACTTGATATACGTTTTACTAACACCCGGCCTACATGTCTTTTGCAGGGAGTGATACGTCCATTTTGCATCACTATTCTATGTCTTAATTCACTATTATTCATTGATATATTTCATATTGAGAGGTGATACTTATGTTATTTCATCTATTTTTGCATGGTTGATGACTTTTGGAGCATGGACCGTTGCAGTCAGGATTCTGATGGAAAAGGTGCTGTTTGGAGGCAAAATTCGCGAAGATCAGAAAATCCGGGAAAATATATGGAAAATCCTATTTTTCCAGAAGACTAAGGATGCCAGAAGATGGAGTTGAGGTGGGCCACAGGGGGCCCACACCACCCCATGGCGCGGGCAGGCCTAGGCCGCGCCTGGGAGTGGTGTGGCCGCCCTGGCCCACTCCAGCTTCTCCCCTCTGGGGTATATCAACCTCTCGAAACCCTAAAACTCAGGGAGTGACCACAGAAAGATTCTGCCACCTCTGCGGGGCGGAAAACACCGAGAGAGAAAGATCTCTCTGGCAGACAGATTTCTGCCGGGGGAATTCCTTCCCAAAGAGGGGAGATCGTCGCCATCAACACCATCACCAAGCTGGACTTCATCGGTATCATCATCATCACCACCATCATCATCACCATCAGCACCCTCATCACCATCTCCATATTGCTGTAACAATTGCGTTGAATCTTGCATAGTTCATAGGGGAAACTTTCCCGGTGTTGATTACTCTTTGTAGTTGATGCTATTGAGTGAACCATTGAATTATTGTTTATGTTCAGATTGTTATACATCATTATTCCATCTCTGATCATGATCCATATGATGTCTTGTGAGTAGTTCGTTTTGTTCTTGAGGACATGGGAGAGGTCTTGTTGTTAGTAGTGGAGTTGCGTTGAGAAAGATTCAATAGATTGTTATTTAAGTTGTGGTGTACTTCTTCTAGTGGTGTCATGTGAACGTCGACTACATGACACTTCACCTATATGGGCCTAGGGGAATGCATTGTGTATTTGGCTACTAATCGTAGGATTTCTTTGGAGTGAAACCTGAACCCCCGTTAGGAAACCATTGCACAAGGGACGTAAGGGTCTTAGAGTTTAAAGCTGTGGTTAGGTTTCTACGTTAATTACTTTCTTGTACTTACGGATGTTTGCAAGGAGTATAATCACAAGTATGTATTAGTCTTGGATGGCGCGGTACATTAGCACAGGTTCACCCACACAACACTTAGCAAGCTAGAGAAGATTAATCGACTATATGAAGCGAAAGCACTTGACAGTCTTCCCATGTGTCCTCGAGAACGTTTGGTCATCTATAGAAATACAACCGGCTTGTCCTTTGCTGCATAAAGGATTGGGCCACTTGCTGCATTTATTCTTACTGTCTTTTATTTACTCGTACTTTGTTTACTTGCTTTATCAAAAAACCCTAAAAATCCGTTTGCTAAGTATTTGCAGAGAATTCCTGATCCATACCACTAGCCAGCACCTTCTACTCCTCGTTGGGTTCGACATTCTTACTTATCAAAAATACTGCGATACACCCCCTATACTTGTGGGTCATCAAGACTATTTTCTGGCGCCATTGTCGGGGAGTGAAGCGCTATTGGAGAGTGGAACTGGTAAAGGAAACTTCTACTGTGAGTATTGTTTACTTCTGCTAGTTGCTTTATTTTCTTTATGGATAATTCGCTGAGTTTCTTATTTGGTAATGCTACTACCACTGCTAAGGTAGTAGATAAGCCACCACCTGCTGAGAATGATGTTTTCAAAATACCTACAAGAATTATTGATCGTGTTATGGATAACTACTATGTTGGGGATGGAACTGTCCATCCCGGTGATCATTTACTCTTTATACACGAATTATGCGGGTTGTTCAAGTGTGCAGGTATTACTACAGATCAAGTTAAGAAGAAGTTATTCTCATTATCACTGAAAGGAAGAGCTAAGGAATTGTATAAGCTGCTGAAGAATGGTCAAGCTCTAGAACGGGAGGAAATAGTGCCTCTCTTTTATTCAAAGTTTTATCCTCCTAGTGAGATTCATAAAGATCGGAATCAAATATACAATTTTTGGCCTCTTGATGGAGAGAGTACAGCTCAAGCTTGGGGGAGATTGAAGTTACTGATGCTCAAATGTCCCATTCATGAGCTCCCCAACAATATTATTATCAACAACTTTTATGCAAGGCTCCCTCTACATGATAAAGATTTATTGGATGCCTCTTATGCTGGATCATTCACTCGCATGGAAGAAGAAGCTAAATGGGACCTTCTAGACCGTATTCAAGACAATGCTGAAGCTTGGGAGAATGACAAAGGTAGAAAGTCAGGTATAAATTATGATTATGAATGCATTGAATCTTTTATGGGAACTTATGACTTTCAAAATATTAGTAATGCTTATGGTCTTGATTTGCAAGTTATTACGAATTGCTTTAGAGCTTTTGCTTCTTATATTGAAATTCCAAAAAGGGGATGGAATAAGTACCATGCACCTTATAAAGATATTGTTGATCGTGTTCCTGTTGGAAGCACTGAGTGTTGCATTATTGATCATATCTTACCTGAACCTTATATCGAGAAGATTCCCTTCCCAGATAAGGTAAAGGATCATCCTATGATAACTAATGTAATCACTAAAAGTGAAAAGAGAACTGTAAAACCTGATGAACAAATAAACATTGAACCTGTTGTAGCAATTGTGAAAGACCTTGCCACTAAAAGCGTAGAAGATGGGCACATAGTCTTCTGTGAGGATGCTTCTGATATTGTTTCACATCCTAATAGAACTAAAAAGGCCTAGTGTTCCTGTGCTTTCTATTAGAATTGGTGATCATTGCTATTATGGTTTATGTGATATTGGTGCAAGTTCCAGTGATATTCCTTATGAGCTTTACAGAGAAATTATGCATGAAATTAGTCCCTCCAAGTTGGAAGAAATTGATGTGGTTATTCACCTTACTAATAGAGAGACCATCTCTCCAACTGGTATCGTACGAGACGTGGAAGTCCTTTGTGGTAAGATCAAGTATCCTGCTGATTTTCTAGTACTTGGTTCAGTTGCTAGTAAAACTTATCCTATCATTTTTGGTAGACCTTTCTTGAGTACTTGTGGAGTTATTATTGATTGTAAGAGGGAGAAAATCTTGACTAAGTTTGATGGGGAATCTTATGAGTTTAATTTTTCTAAATTTACTAAAGAACCTTGCGAAGAGGAAACCCATAATGAGGATTTTAGAGTTGAACAACTTGCTTCTATCTCTCTTGCTCCTAACAATGCTTTGCAGCAATTTATGGAAGATCACGAAAGTGAGATCTTCATGGAAGAAAGGAATGAGATTGATGAGATCCTCCATCGTCAACCCAGGCTGCTTAAGCACGACTTGCCTCTAGAAGACTTGGGTACCACGATGCCACCTAAGAAGGATCCGGTTTTCGATCTGAAACCTCTCCCTGATGATCTTAAATATGCCTATATTGATGATAAAAAGATATATCCTGTTACTGTTAGCGCTAAACTTTCAGGGACGGAAGAAGAAAGGTTATTGGAAGTTTTGAAGAAACACCGAGGAGCTATGGGCTACACTCTGGATGATTTAAAAGGGATTTCACCTACTATATGTCAACACTCTATCAACATAGAACCAGATGCGAAGCCAGTAGTGGAGCACCAAAGACGTTTAAATCCTAAGATGAAGGAAGTGGTAAGGAATGAGGTATTGAAACTCCTTGATGCTGGTATTATTTACCCTATTGCTGATAGTGAATGGGTTAGTCTTGTTCATTGTGTTCCTAAAAAGGGAGGTATTACCGTTGTCCCTAAAGATAATGATGAGATTATTCCTCAAAGAGTAGTGGTAGGCTATATAGGATGTGCATCGATTTTAGGAAAGTCAATAAAGTTACTAAGAAAGATCACTAACCGCTTCCTTTTATTGATCAAATGTTGGAAAGATTGTCTAAGAAGACCCATTTTTGTTTTCTTGATGGTTATTCTGGTTTCTCTCAAATTGCTGTTAAACAACAAGATCAAGAAAAAACTACTTTAACATGCCCTTATGGAACTTATGCTTATAGACGTATGCCTTTTGGTTTATGTAATGCTCCTGCTACTTTCCAAAGGTGCATGTCTGCTATCTTTCATGGTTTTTGTGAGGAAATTGTAGAAGTGTTCATGGATGACTTTTCTGTCTACGGAACTTCTTTTGATAATTGTCTGCACAACCTTGATAAAGTTTTGCAGAGATGTGAAGAAATTAATCTTGTTCTTAATTGGGATAAATGCCACTTCATGGTTAATGAAGGGATTGTTCTTGGGCATAAAGTTTCTGAAAGAGGCATAGAAGTTGATAGAGCTAAGGTTGATGCAATTGAGAAGATGCCATGTCCAAGAGACATCAAAGGTATTCGTAGTATCCTTGGTCATGCTGGTTTCTATAGGAGGTTTATTAAAGACTTCTCTAGGATATCAAAACCTCTCACTAATCTTCTTCAAAAAGATGTACCCTTCGTTTTTGATGATGATTGTAGGGAAGCTTTTGAAACTCTTAAGAAGGCTTTAACTACAGCCCCTACTGGTCAACCACCCGATTGGAGTTTACCCTTTGAAATAATGTGTGATGCTAGTGATTTTGCTGTAGGGGCTGTCCTTGGGCAACGTATTGATAAAAAGTTAAACGTTATCCATTATGCTAGTACGACCCTAGACGCTGATCAAAGGAATTATGCCACTACTGAAAAGGAATTTCTAGCTGTTGTTTTTGCCTATGATAAGTTTAGGCCCTATATTGTGGACTCAAAAGTAACCATTCATACTGATCATGCTGCTATTAAATATCTTATGACGAAGAAGGACGCTAAGCCTAGGCTTATTAGATGGGTACTGCTTTTACAAGAGTTTGATCTACACATAGTAGATAGGAAGGGTGTTGAAAACCCTGTAGCTGATAATTTATATCGTTTGGAAAACATCTCTTTTGATCATATGCCTGTTAATGATAGTTTCCCAAATGAACAGTTAGCCGCAGTAGGGGTGAGCTCGCGAGGAAGCCCTTGGTATGCTGATTATGCTAACTTTATTGTCTCCAAGTATTTGCCTCCAACTTTTACAGCTCAGCAAAGAAGAAAGTTCTTCTATGATTTGAGGCATTATTTTTGGGATGACCCACACTTATACAAAGAAGGAGTTGATGGTATTATGCGAAGATGTGTTCCAGAATATGAACAAAAGGAGATATTGCGTAAATGTCATGGTAGTGTCTATGGAGGACATCATGCAGGAGATAGAACTGCACAGAAGGTACTACAATCAGGTTTCTACTAGGCTACCCTTTTTAAAGATGCAAGAAAATTTGTCCTATCTTGTGATGAATGTCAGCGTGTTGGTAATATTTCTAGACGCAATGAAATGCCTATTAACTACTCTCTAGTTATTGAACCTTTTGATTGTTGGGGATTTGACTTTATGGGTCATTTCCCTCCTTCTAAAGGATACACTCATATTCTTGTTGCCGTTGATTATGTTACTAAGTGGGTAGAAGCCATTCCTACGAAAAGTGTTGACGGGGAAACCTCTCTAAAAATGCTTAAGGACGTTATCTTTCCTAGGTTTGGAGTGCCTAGGTATCACATGACTGATGGGGGTTCTCATTTCATTCATGGCAGTTTTAGGAAGACCCTCGCTAAATATGATGTTAATCATAGAATTGCTTCAGCTTATCACCCCCAAACTAGCGGGCAAGTAGAGTTATCAAATAGAGAAATTAAATCTATCTTGCAAAAGACTGTTAATAGGTCTAGAAAAAACTGGGCTAAGAAATTGAACGATGCTTTATGGTCTTATAGAACTGTTTACAAAAATCCTATGGGAATGTCTCCTTATAAAATGGTTTATGGGAAATCTTGCCACCTACCCTTAGAATTAGAACACAAAGCTTATCAAGCGTGAAAGAACTAAATAGAGATTGTAAGCTCGCTGGTGAGAAAATATTATTTGACTTAAGTTCTTTAGATGAATGGAGGAGTGAAGCCTACGAGAATGCTAGGCTCTTTAAGGAAAAAAGTTAAAAGATGGCATGACAAGCGAATACTTAAGAGAGAATTTCATGTTGGTGAGAAGGTTCTATTGTATAGGTCTCGTCTCAGATTTTTTGCAGGTAAGCTACTATCAAAATGGGAAGGACCTTTCATTATTGAAGAAGTATACCGTTCAGGAGCAATAAAAATTTCTTCTCTAAAAGATAATACTACACAAGTAGTGAATGGACAGCGACTCAAACACTATATTGCTGGAGATTCTTACAATGAAGATGTTGATGCCTTTCAAGTTATAACTCCAGAGAAATTCATTGAGGACCAAATTCAGAGACCTGCAGAGTCCGTTCCCAACTAGGTAACAGTTCTGGTAAGAAAAGTTCCGCGAAAATACAATCCAACAATATTTTTACAGTTTTCAGTCAATAAGGAAAGTTTCGAAGCGAAAAAGGGACGGAACGAAGCCGGGGTGGCCCACACCACCCCATGGCGCGGGCCCACCCCTGGCCGCGCCACCAGGTGGTGAGGCCACCCAGGACTCCGCCTCCGACTTGTTTTCTCCCAGTACCTTCCTTTTGATATGAAACTTCGTAATATATAACCCCCGGATCCCCCGAGGTTCATATATCGTGTTTTCGTCGTGTTTTTGTTTCGATCTGTTTCTGCCAGGACATACTCTTTGAAGGCTTAAAAGCACAATGGTGTTCGCCAAGGATAAAGGGAAGGAGCTCATGGAGGAAGACCTCCAAGACCCCGGGAAGGAGAAGGAGATCAAGAGTGAAGGTGAAGAGGAGCAAGGCCAATGTCCGCACACCGACACTACCATTGCAGGCATTGGAGTGGTGGAAAATCCAGCCATTGGAGGGAAGCCTCCTCATCACCATTCAGATCCCTGGTCATTTCCTCCATGCACCAAGAATCCTTTCCATACCCTTATTCATGAGCATCAATACCAGAATATGCCCAAGCGGAATTACCCTCCAATTGGGATTTGCCTCATTCTAGCCATGCAGGAAAAGAAGACTTCAAGGAGGAAGAGTGGGGAAAGAATAGAAAGATCTGGAATTATCAACACGACATGATCATGAGTGCTGGCTCGTGGTTGATGTAGAGCTCGTTGGGAACCCCAAGAGGAAGGTATGATGAGCACAGCAGCAAGTTTTCCCTCAGTTATGAGACCAAGGTTTAATCGAACCAGTAGGAGCAAGGAAACACCCCAAAGGTGTTACTAGCTGAGCTTTGGCAGGGCGCACTACCGGTGCTAGTAGCAACGTGGAGACCTGCACAACACAACCACAGAACTTTGTCCCCAACTTGCGATGAGGTTGTCAATCTCACCGTGCTTTGCGGAAAACAAAGGATTAAACGTATCGAATGGAAAGAAGTAAAAGTTTGCAGAAAGTAAACACAAAGTAGAAACAGTTTATAGATTGTATGTAAAGAAAAAGGACCGGGATCCATAGTTCACTAGAGGTGGATCTCCTTAGATAGATAACATGCTGGGTGAACAAATTACAGCGGGGCAATTGACAAACACCGAGAAAGCAATGCATGCATATACTAATCATCTTGACTCCTTTGAGACTTGATTGGGCATTACAACATTATACATAGACCGCCATCCAACTGCATCTATGACTAATAATCCACCTTCAGGTTATCATCCGAACCCCCTCCAGTATTAAGTTGCAAGCAACAGATTATTGTTTACGAACTGCGTGTAAGGTAAACAATACAATTGTTTTATGAACAAAGGATCGTTGTTCTCTCCCTAGTAGCAACAACACATCTAGTACCTTAGAGATTTATGTCACTTCCCCAGATTACCAGAGGCATGAACCCACTATCGAGCATAAATACTAACTCTTGGAGTTGCTAGCATCTACTTGGCCAAGATAGCTACTAACAACAGAAAGCATCCAAGATCTCAAATAACAAAGACATGATAGAATCAATAATCAATCTGAAATACCATCTCAATATCCATCGGATCCCCGCAAACACAACATGTATGGATTACAAATAGATGATCTTGATCATGAACGGAGCTCACAAGATCTAAACATGAAAGCACAAAGGAGGAGAAACCAGCCATCTAGCTACTACATGGATCCGTAGTCCAAGGATGAACTACTCACACATCACACCGGAGGCTTGCATGGTGATGAAGAAGGCCTCCAGGGTGAATTCCCCTCTTCGACAGGGTGCCGGGAAGAGCTTCAGATCCCTCCCGATCTAGGGATGGAGATGACAGCGGCTACAGACTCTTTCGTGGATTTTTGATCGGGTACTTAGGGTTTTCGTCCTGAGGGCAATATATAGGCGGAAGGAGGGGCCGAGGGGGTGCCGGGAGCCACCACACCACCGGGCGCAGGCCTGGCCGCATGGCGGTGGTGTGGCTGCCCGGCCCCTCTCCGTCTCAGATTCGGCACTTGATCCTTCCGGAAAAATAGGCACTTTGGCTTTTGTCCTGTCCAATTCGAGAATATTCATTTTCGACTTTCCTGGAACCAAAAACAGCAGAAACAGGCAGCTGGCACTGTGGCTCTTGTTAATAGGTTAGTCCAAGAAATCATATGAAAAGTACTCCAAAGTTGGAACAAAACACAAGAAAGTGGATAAAACCAAGCATGGAACATCAAAAATTATAGATACATTTGCAATGTATCAACATCCCCAAGCTTAACTCCTGCTCGTCCTCGAGTAAGTGATAAAAAGAAATAATTTTTGAGGTGACATGCACCATCAAAGATTTGATCAAAGTATTTGCAAAACATTCAAAGCTGGGATCATAGTACTTCAATCATAACATGGAAGACAAAGTTCTAGCAATAAGACAAAGAAACTATGATGCAACATGAAAAGGCACAAACAAAAGATTCATGAATAACAATGCTTTGCAAGACATTTGTTTGTTTCACATAAAGAAAACATAGCATAATAGTATTCAGCTTGTCCCTCAATAGAGTAGCAAATATAAATGCATAGGACACCTTCAAAGTTCATAAGAGTGACTAGATACAGTAGTTTCAAACAAGCAATAACAAGTTATGCATCAATCAACTAGTCTTGGGACAATGCACATAGAACTAAGAATGGCCACTATGCTCTCAAAGTAGGTGCATAAAGATAGAAGGTGGAGACTCAATATAATGGTGGAAGAAAGGCCTTTTGTAAAAAGCAAGTAGGGATTCAAGTCTCATAAAGAGCTTCCAAAAATTATTATACTTAAAGCTTTCAGCTCTCATTGCCCCTATCATAAGCATCTTGATGTGATTATGGTTAAAGTGAACAAACTATGGTGTACATGCTTGACGAAGTATAAGTCAGAAATCTCATGTCCCTTGTATACGAGGGCCGCTCCTCCTTCTACTCAAGTTTAGTCACCAGTAAGTTCTTGTCATTGTAAGTACATGTGTATCATCGAGAACCGCCAACGGGGTACCCCTTGCCCGATGATACGGAAGAATCCCCATATCAAAATGACAAGGCAAGCAGACAATGAGTATCTGAATATTCTTCTTATTTACCATGGGAATATGGTGCTTTTTTCTCTCTTTCCTCTTTTCATAGTATCTCTTTTTTTCTCTTTTCTCAATATAGGACTCTTTTTTTTATCAGAAGAATGCTTCATAGACAGCTCATTATGGTTACGCTGCAGGTTTCCACCATGTTAGCATGGATTAGACCAGCGGCCCAGGCGTTTCTCTAACACATATACATAACTCCATGGACTTACAAGCTCCCCTTTCAATTCACACCGACGACATCCATATAAAAAAGAGCATGATATCAACTAGGTACAAGTACCAAGTGCAATGTTGAAAGCGTTCCCCATGAAAGTATGGTTCTGCTAATTCCCAACAAATAAGTGCAAGCATATACAACATAGACGACACAATGGTTCAAGTTTATTAAGGGCAAGTAAAGTAAAGTGTTCCATCAAGTTCGTGAGAGCTTTAATCACTAGTTTTCTCATAACAAGTGGAAGGTAAACAAAAGCATGAATATACTTGGAATAGCATAAGCTAGTAGGTAGGTATGGTGGACTCTTTGTAATAACTTGGTTTAGGGAGTTGGATGCATGAGTGGAACTCATACTTGGTGGTGGAGGCTAGCAAAAGACTAGGAGCGACAAACTAAGAGAGCAATAATGGCCATAATCATGCAGAGCGAAAAAACATCATTGATCAAAGCATAAAGTGATACTACAAGTTGAAAACTAGGATCATAAAGGCTTATGGTGACTTGTGATAGTCATAACATGGTGTGAGCATGTGCCAAGTCAACCCAAATAAAGCATCAAAGGAGAATACCACTATACTATGCTTTAATATGCTAAAACAACGCATGATTCATCCAAGGCACATTAAGCAATCTCAATTGTTTATAACAAGTCATGCTACAGCAAAGAATACTAAGCATAAAGCCAAAAAAAATATCAAGCATGGCATGACAAAGCATAGGCCACAGTCAAAAACGAGCTCTTTTTACTACATAAGCATAAACTTTCCTACTCTTTTCCAAACCAAACCAAACTAAATGCAAACCAAAGTGTGAAAGAGGGAGTCCAACCAACTTATTTAGAAAACTAAGAAAACCAAAGCAAACGAAAACCAAAACGAAATGAAAAAGAATACACTCCAAGAAAAACACAACTGTGCATGAAACAATAAAAATGAAGTGTTTGGAAGAAACCTGGAATTTTTATTGATGAAGAAGGGGAATACCTTGGGCATCCCCAAGCTTTGACGCTTGTACTTCTTGGATGATTCTTGGGGTGACACGCGTGGCAACCCCAAGCTTGAGCTTTAGTCCATCCTTCATCTCATTACTCATTCCTTTCATACACCTGAAATTTTTCCTTCATACAAAACTTCACATAATCTCATTAGCAACATTAGTGCACTTAAGATAAATAAGTCTCAAGGTTCAGTTCTAACACCAAATAAACTTCCATTAGAACACTATCTACTGTAGCACTTCCCTCAAAAAGCTCAATTCCCCAAAAGAACTCAAGAAGGAACCAACAAGAAGCAAATGCAGAAAATGGCAGAAATCTGTCAAAACAGACCAGCAGGTAAAGACGAATTTTTTTGAAGACCTTCTGTTGCTCACATCAAAAAGTGTTGAACTAACTAAACTTATATAACAACCTGGGGCAGAATCAAAAAAAATTACAGCTCAATCCGATATACAGAGCTCTCTCAGGAATTTTTACGGTGAAGGACAGAAATCTGTTTCGGGACAGCAACTTTCCCAATCATTACTTCACTCTCATTAGAGGTTACTCTTGGCACAAAAAGCAAATAAAAAGGATAAGGAGAGGTTATTACAGAGGTAATAACTTCGAAGACTCATCTAAAACTCTTGGGTTATCTCCCAACAAGTACTTTTCTTTAACGCCTTTAAGTTAGGCATAAGAAGCAAAGAAAGAATCAAGTGTTCTCAAATGAAGAAGCATTAAAACCAACTTTCTTGCCCTTACCTCTCTTATTTTTTTTCTTAACCTTTGGGAAAATGTGATTGTTTGGTGGAGAAGAAAGGTGCATGGTCCCCTTTCCCACATCTATTATTGCTCCAAGGAGTTCTAATAGGGACCTTCCAAGTGTAATTTGTCCTTTTCCTGCACATTCAATAACAAGATAATCAATAGAAATAGTTTTCCCAAGGATCTTTGTAAACACTCCTTCAGCTATTCCAAGAGGTAATATGGTAGTATTATTAGCAAGAGACATTTCTTTTCCTCCCTCAGTGAGCCCCCAAGTATTCAGAGATTTATAAATATCTTTGGGCATAAGAAAAAATTCGGACATGATATCACAGCGAGCTTGAACAGTTTCGGTGTTCATCTCAATCTTTACTGTAGGGAACCACTTTGATGGTTCAGAGTTTATTGGAACATAATTGTGATGCTCCCTAAGAATATTATAGCAACTTTCTAAGCTAGTAGTGCTAGCCTCAAGAGTGTTCAACCTAGCAAATATTTTTGCGAAAGAAATATCAGTTTGGCTAGGCATGTTGTAAGTGAGGATCCATTTCTTTATAGCATTAATAGCATCATCCTCATTACATTGGAGGAAATCTCCTCCCACAACAGCATCTAAAGCATATCTATAGCAAAGTGCAATCCCAAGGTAAAAATTGCTAAGGAACAAGCTTTGAGTCATTTTAGCCTCACTTTTTTCATGTAGATCAGAGATTCTAGACCAAGCTTCCTTAAAACTTTCCTCAATTCCTTGTTTAAAAGTGAAAATCATTTCCTCGGATGACATAGTGATTGGAGCAAGGCTAGACATAGTGGCACTCAAGATAGGAACTAATTTTTTTTGTTTTTCCAATAAGAAAGCAAACTAGTAAAACTAATTTTTTTGTGTTTTTGAAGAACAAAACAAGCAAACAAAGCAAAAAGAAACTAAGCAAATCAAAAACAACAAAGTAAAGAGATTGGTTATGAGGGACTCCCCTTGTGAAGATGTCCTTGACTCCCCGGCAACGGCGCCAGAAAAATCGTTGCTGGCTCGTGGTTGATGTAGAGCTCGTTGGGAACCCCAAGAGGAAGGTATGATGAGCACAGCAGCAAGTTTTCCCTCAGTTATGAGACCAAGGTTTAATCGAACCAGTAGGAGCAAGGAAACACCCCAAAGGTGTTACTATCTGAGCTTTAGCAGGGCGCACTACCGGTGCTAGTAGCAATGTGGAGACCTACACAACACAACCATAGAACTTTGTCCCCAACTTGCGATGAGGTTGTCAATCTCACCGTGCTTTGGGAAAACAAAGGATTAAACGTTATGGAAAGAAGTAGAAGTTTGCAGAAAGTAAACACAAAGCAGAAACAGTTTATAGATTGTATGTAAATAAAAAGGACCGGGATCCATAGTTCACTAGAGGTGGCTCTCCTTAGATAGATAACATGCTGGGTGAACAAATTACAGCAGGGCAATTGACAAACACCAAGAAAGCAATACATGCATATACTAATCATCTTGACTCCTTTGAGACTTGATTGGGCATTACAACATAATACATAGACCGCCATCCAACTGCATCTATGACTAATAATCCACCTTCGGGTATCATCCGAACCCCCTCTAGTATTAAGTTGCAAGCAACAGATTATTGCTTTACGAACAGCGTGTAAGGTAAACAATACAATTGTTCTATGAACAAAGGATCGTTGTTCTCTCCCTAGTAGCAACAACACATCTAGTACCTTAGAGATTTCTGTCACTTCCCCAGATTACCAGAGGCATGAACCCACTATCGAGCATAAATACTAACTCTTGGAGTTGCTAGCATCTACTTGGCCAAGATAGCTACTAACAATGGAAAGCATCCAAGATCTCAAATAACAAAGACATGATAGAATCAATAATCAATCTGAAATAGCATCTCAATATCCATCGGATCCCTGCAAACACAACATTAATGGATTACAAATAGATGATCTTGATCATGAACGGAGCTCACAAGATCTAAACATGAAAGAACAAAGGAGGAGAAACCAGCCATCTAGCTACTACATGGATCTGTAGTCCAAGGATGAACTACTCACGCATCACACCGGAGGCTTGCATGGTGATGAAGAAGGCCTCCAGGGTGAATTCCCCTCTCCAGCAGGGTGCCGGGAAGAGCTTCAGATCCCTCCCGATCTAGGGATGGAGATGACGGCGGCTACAGACTCTTTCGTGGATTTTTGATCGGGTACTTAGGGTTTTCATCCCGAGGGTAATATATAGGCGGAAGGAGAGGCCGAGGGGGTGCCGGGAGCCACCACACCACCCCCTGGCGTGGGCCAGGCCTGGCCGCACGGCCAGGTGGTGTGGCCGGCCCCTGGCCCCTCTCTGTCTCGTATTCTGACACTTGATCCCTTATGGAAAAATAGGCACTTTGGCTTTTGTCCCGTCCAATTTCGAGAATATTCATTTTCTGACTTTCCTGGAACCAAAAACAGCAGAAAACAGGCAGCTGGCACTGTGGCTCTTGTTAATAGGTTAGTCCAAGAAATCATATGAAAAGTACGCCAAAGTTGGAACAAAACACAAGAAAGTGGATAAAACTAAGCATGGAACATCAAAAATTATAGATACATTTGCAATGTATCAAAATCCCCAAGCTTAACTCTTGCCCGTCCTCGAGTAGGTAAGTGATAAAAACAAATAATTTTTGAGGTGATATGCACCATCAAAGACTTGATCAAAGTATTTGCAAAACATTCAAAGCTGGGATCATAGTACTTCAATCATAACATGGAAGACAAAGTTCTAGCAATAAGCAAAGAAACTATGATGCAACATGAAAAGGCACAAACAAAAGATTCAGGAATAACAATGCTTTGCAAGATGTTTGTTTGTTTCACATAAAGAAAACATAGCATAATAGTATTCAGCTTGTCCCTCAATAGAGTAGCAAATATAAATGCATAGGACACCTTCAAAGTTCATAAGAGTGACTAGATACAATAGTTTCAAACAAGCAATAACAAGTTATGCATCAATCAACTAGTCTTGGGACAATGCACATAGAACTAAGAATGGCCACTATGCTCTCAAAGTAGGTGCATAAAGATAGAAGGTGGAGACTCAATATAATGGTGGAAGAAAGGCCTTTTGTAAAAAGGAAGTAGGGATTCAAGTCTCATAAAGAGCTTCCAAAAATTATGATACTTAAAGCTTTCAGCTCTCATTGCCCCTATCATAAGCATCTTGAAGTGATTATGGTTAAAGTGAACAAACTATGGTGTACATGCTTGACGAAGTATAAGTCAGAAATCTCATGTCCCTTGTATACGAGGGCCGCTCCTCATGCTACTCAAGTTTAGTCACCGGTAAGTTCTTGTCATTGTAAGTACATGTGTATCATCGAGAACCGCCAACGGGGTACCCCTTGCCCGATGATACGGAAGAATCCCCATATCAAAATGACAAGGCAAGCAGACAATGAGCATCTCAGCATTCTTCTTATTTACCATGGGAATATGGTGTTTTTTCTCTCTTTGCTCTTTTCATAGTATCTCTTTTTTTCTCTTTTCTCAATATAGGACTCTTTTTTTTATAAGAAGAATGCTTCATAGACAGCTCATTATGGTTACGCTGCAGGTTTCCACCATGTCAGCATGGATTAGAACAGCGGCCCAGGAGTTTCTCTAACACATATACATAACTCCATGGACTTACAAGCTCCTCTTTCATTTCACACCGACAACATCCATATACAAAAGAGCATGATATCAACTAGGTACAAGTACCAAGTGCAATGTTGAAAGCGTTCCCCATGAAAGCATGGTTCTGCTAATTCCCAACAAATAAGTGCAAGCATATACAACATAGACGACACAATGGTTCAAGTTTATTAAGGGCAAGTAAAGTAAAGTGTGCGATCAAGTTTGTGAGAGCTTTAATCACTAGTTTTCTCATAACAAGTGGAAGGTAAACAAAAGCATGAATATAATTGGAATAGCATAAGCTAGTAGGTAGGTACGTTGGACTCTTTGTAATAACTTGGTTTAGGGAGTTGGATGCATGAGTGGAACTCATACTTGGTGGTGGAGGCTAGAAAAAGACTGGGAGCGACAAACTAAGAGAGCAATAATGGCCATAATCATGCAGAGCGACAAAACATCATTGATCAAAGCATAAAGTGATACTACAAGTTGAAAACTAAAGGATCATAAAGCCTTATGGTGACTTGTGATAGTCATAAATAGGCACTTTGGCTTTTGTCCCGTCCAATTCCGAGAATATTCATTTTCTGACTTTCCTGGAACCAAAAACAGTAGAAAACAGGCAGCTGGCACTGTGGCTCTTGTTAATAGGTTAGTCCAAGAAATCATATGAAAAGTACTCCAAAGTTGGAACAAAACACAAGAAAGTGGATAAAACCAAGCATAGAACATCAAAAATTATAGATACATTTGCAATGTATCAATGAGCCGCATTGAGCAAAACTCACAGCTGATTCGTAATCTCACCTTCGAGATTGAGGACTTGGGGAATTTGATCAAGGAGCTCATCAAGAGGATACCACCACCATTGAAGGAGTAATTCGTCATCAGGTTTGGCATCCCCTTGGTTTGTTCCAAGCTTGGGGGAGTGCCGTGGTATCACATCACTATCTTCTATCTTTTTACCTTATTAGTAGAGTCATATCATGAATAGAGGAGTTATTATGTAGTATGGTTTACATTATGGAAGTGTCCCCCCTCTCATTAGATTTGTATCCCTTGGTGTGAGTTTCCGTTATGGAATATTAATGAGAAGTTCTATCATTCACCCTTTTGCATAGCTTATGTTAGTTTTCAATTCGTAGTTATATGATTTATCTTGTTTTTAGTATTGGTAGCACTCTGGGATCATTGAGTTAATTTAGTTGGTTTTGGCAAACCTGGTTCGGTCAGTAGCAACACCTTTTTGAGAGTTGAAAATAAAAAGATAGTAGTACTCTAAAGAAAAATAATTTCATCATCTTTCTTTCTTGATTTGCTCATAAGTCTAGTATTCTCTAGTTAAGATCTTTTGTGCTTCCGAGGAAGATTGCATGTTTGTCTTTATCACTTGTATGTTTGTTTGTTTCCCTCAGCTCTTGTACTTGCTACCCAGCCTTGCTAGCCAAAAACCTGTACTGAGAGGGTATTCTTCTCGTGCATCCAATCCCTTAAACCAAAACCGTTGCCATTTGTGTCCACCATACCTACCTAGTAGCATTATTGCTATTACAAGTAAATTCCTGTTTTATCTACCTCCCAAATTAAACTTGTTATGTGAAAATTAGTGATTAAATCTCTCACGAACTTGATGGCACACTTTACTTTCTTGCACTTAATAAACTTGAACCATTGTGCTCACCTATGTTGCGTATATGCTTGCGCTTTGTAAGTTGTGAATTAGCAGAACCATGCTGTCATGGGGAACGCTTTAAACATTGCACTGGTACTTTGTACCAAGTTGATATCATGTCCTTTTGTCTATGGATGCCGTCGTTGTGAAATGAGAGGGGAGCTTGTAAGTCCATGGAGTTATGCATATGTGTTAGAGAAACGCCTGGGCCGCTGGTCTAATCCATGCTGACATGGTGGAAACCTGCAACATAACCATAACGAGTATCTATGAAGCATTCTTCTTATAAAAAAAGAGATAGAGATTGAGAAAAAAAAGAAAAAAAGAGAGATATTATGAAAAGAGGAAAGAGAGAAAAAAGCACCATATTCCCATGGTAAATAAGAAGATTGCTGAGATACTTGTTGTTGGCTTGCCTTGTCATTTTGATATGGGGATTCTTATGTATCATCGGGCAAGGGGTACCCCGTTGGCGGTTCTCAATGATACACATATGCTTACAATGACAAGAACTTACCGGTGACTAAACTTGAGTAGCATGAGGAGAGGCCCTTGTATTCAAGGGACATGACATTCTCAATTTACAACTTGTCAATGCATATCCTCATTTTTGATCACTTTAACCTTAATAACCTAAAGATGCCTATGATAGGGGCAATGAGAGCTGAAAGCTAGTAAGTACCATAATTTTTGGGAGCTCTATATGAGACTTGCAATCCCTGCTTCCCTCTCTGAAGGGCCTTTCTTTTACTTTGTAGATGAGTCAGTAAACCTATTCCCTTCTATCTCAGCAAGTATCTTGAGTTGATGTGTTTCATTCATTCATATGATGATTTATTCAAACATGTTTCTTATGTTCCTTGTTTTGCACATTGCTCTTATCCTGATGTTTACTACTTTGAAAGCTATCATTGAAAAGCCAGCTATTTGTGAACTCCAATCAACTATTCTTCGACCAAGAGCTAAGTTTGCCACTAACAATTATGATTCACTTTATGTATCTTTATTGTGTTTCCTTTACTCATTGCAAGTTGAGTTATATAATAGTGAGTTGTCTTCTATTATGATCTATGTATTTGATGAATGTGATGCTTTTTATCCGTATTCTTTTATCGACTCTTCACTCCATAAACCTGAGGCCATGTTTATTGAGCTCAGATTCGCTTGGGGACAAGCGAAGTCTAAGCTTGGGGGGAGTTGATACGTCCATTTTGCATCACTATTCTATGTCTTAATTCACTATTATTCATTGATATATTTCGTATTGAGAGGTGATACTTATGTTATTTCATCTATTTTTGCATGGTTGATGACTTTTGGAGCATGGACCGCAATGGATTCGATGGAAAAGGTGCTGTTTGGAGGCAAAATTGAAGATCAGAAAATCCGGGAAAATATATGGAAAATCCTATTTTCCAGAAGACTAAGGATGCTGAAGATGGAGTGGAGGTGGGCCAGGGGCCCAACACCACCCCATGGCGCGGCAGCCATGGCGCACGGGAGGTGTGGCTGCCTGCCCACTCCAGCCTCCGGCGATATCAACCTCCCGAAAACCTAAGACTCGGGAGACCACAGAAGATTCCGCCGCCTCTGGGCGGAAAACACCGAGATAAAAGATCTCTCCGCGCATGATTTATGGGGAATTCCTTCACGGAGAGGGGAGATCGTCGCCATCAACACCATCATCAAGCTGGAATTCATCGAGATCATCATCATCATCACCACCATCATCATCACCATCAGCACCCTCATCACCATCTCCATATTGCTGTAACAATTGCGTTGAATCTTGCATAGTTCATAGGGGAAACTTTCTCGGTGTTGATTACTCTTTGTAGTTGATGCTATTGAGTGAACCATTGAATTATTGTTTATGTTCAGATTGTTATACATCATTATTCCATCTCTGATCATGATCCATATGATGTCTTGTGAGTAGTTCGTTTTGTTCTTGAGGACATAGGAGAAGTCTTGTTGTTAGTAGTGGAGTTGCGTTGAGAAAGATTCAATAGATTGTTATTTAAGTTGTGGTGTACTTCTTCTAGTGGTGTCATGTGAACGTCGACTACATGACACTTCACCTATATGGGCCTAGGGGAATGCATTGTGTATTTGGCTACTAATCGTAGGATTTGCTGGAGTGACAGAAACCTGAACCCCCGTTAGGAAACCATTGCACAAGGGACGTAAGGGTCTTAGAGTTTAAAGCTGTGGTTAGGTTTCTACGTTAATTACTTTCTTGTACTTACGGATGTTTGCAAGGAGTATAATCACAAGTATGTATTAGTCTTGGATGGCGCGGTACATTGGCACAGGTTCACCCACACAACACTTAGCAAGCTAGAGAAGATTAATCGACTATATGAAGCGAAAGCACTTGACAGTCTTCCCATGTGTCCTCGAGAACGTTTGGTCATCTATAGAAATACATCCGGCTTGTCCTTTGCTGCATAAAGGATTGGGCCACTTGATGCATTTATTCTTACTGTCTTTTATTTACTCGTACTTTGTTTACTTGCTTTATCGAAAACCCCTAAAAATATGTTTGCTAAGTATTTGCAGAGAATTCCTAATCCATACCACTAGCCAGCACCTTCTGCTCCTCGTTGGGTTCGACACTCTTACTTATCAAAAATACTGCGATACACCCCCTATACTTGTGGGTCATCAGGGAGACACTCCTTGCACTCTGATGCATTGGGTGGCTGGCCAGTTGAAAGATGTTGCCAAGGGTACTATCATTTAACCGGAGAACCGCAAAATGCACAATGTCACAATGCCACCCGACATGATGAGGGTCAGTTACAGTATGGTGCTTCCGGGCTATGAGCAAGTGGAACCTCCCTCTCAACCTCAAGGATGGGATGATAAGGAGACGGCGACATTCCTCAATACCGGCTTCGGCTACATGTACCTATGGCTGAAGATCCAGATCCGTTTGGGGACGGAGGACCAGCTCAACATCACCCCAGAGGCAGCACAGCCAGCACATGATGAAGACTTCGAGATGGCAGACTTGGACAACATGGCACAGAATCCCGATGATGATGATGGAGAAATTGACCCGAACTTCGGCGACCAGTTCGTTAACACAAGGTTTTCTGATTGGTATGAGCCAACACCATCAGGCACACATCAAGTTGCCGATACCCAACCAGCACCAGCGAAACCCCCTTGCCAGGTGCGTCTCTTCCCAACTAGTCAGGAGACGTCGCCACCCGCCCCCTTCACTGAGCCTCCGAGGCTAGCAGTTCCTTTGATCAGCCCCAGCACCCTCCATAAGGTGATCGGTGAGGTGAACATGGTGGTCGACGCCATAAAGGGCAAGAAGGGTCGTAAAAGGAAGCCTAAGGGTGACCGGGGCAAGGATCCAAATCTTGTTTTCTGGGCTTAGGATGGCGCTGCGGGGCAAGGTAGGAATCAGCAGCACGTGGCAGGTGCACCGATGATGTGTAACTCGTTGCTCGAGGTCCTAGGCTCGCAAATGCGCAATCTTCATTATAGCCGTCTCACAATTGAGGAGCGCCGCATTCGCGAGAATGATTAGTCGTACCTTGTTTTCAAGGCTAAGGTGCCTTCTCACGTGTCGTTCTTCCTAAGTGTACCCCCCGGGGATATCTTCTACGTGCGGCATAACGACCTCTTCGACATGTTGAACGGGTTCCGGCTGCACAATACCCTGGTCTCGCTGTTCTCCCTCAATATGGCCATGGAGATCCTGGACATCCAGATAGTGGATCCCTACTTCATGCGTGAAATCATCCTAAAATATGCCGAGGACATAGCGTTGGCGACAGACTACCTCTCAACCTTCCTGCAAACATACTCGGACAAGGATGTGATTCTCCTTCCCTACCATCCCATCACGGAGGGTGATCGAACAGGCTGCGTGCTCATATCCTTGAATTTGAAATGCTCAACAGCCGTGTACCTCGACTCAAACAGTGCGATCCGGAAAACTACACCAATATCAAGAAAATTCTTGATGGTGCTCTCACTGGCTACATCGCAGCAGGAGGCGTTAAACCGGCAACACCACATGTGAAGTTCGGTGCGCATGTGTTCCACCACATTATGCAGTTCACCTGCGTCAAGAAGCCGCCTAGCAGCGGGAAGGATGCCTTCTACACCCTTTAACACATGAAGGCGTTCTTCAATGACATGGAGAGCAAAATGATGCCATATGTCCTCGTGAGGTGGGCTAAAAGGCTTGCATGCATACAGGACCGCAACCTCAATCAGCACTTCTTCGACATCCAGGAGGAGATCGCGACAATCGTGCACCAGGGAGTCATGAAATCTGGGGTACCTTGTACGGCGGCTATATACCGCCCAACAGGGAGATAGACGAACGCTTAGCGTAGCAGGGTGATGGCAGGACGTTCATGCAGATGGCGAAAACTTGGTTGGGCTTCATCAATGCCCCCCAAATCCGACTCAACAGCCGAAGAAGTCTTGATGATTGCATTGCCTGGGTAGCTAGTTGTTAGTTCCGAACTCATGTTGTAACCTCTTATCATTATGTTAAACCTTCCTAGCGAAACCTCTAGAGTATGTTTTGTTAACAGTTCAACTTGATTGTGAGCGACACTAGCTAGTTATTTGTGTTATGAACTATTTTAAGTGTTTGTTGTTTTTCATTCGTTATTACCGCCCTACTTCTTGTGGTTTTCTTTCTTTGTCTTTCTTCGAAATGCCGATGATTAAAACATGTTGTGGTGTCATGTGTGTGACCATGTCGTTGATGGATCTCGTGTGCCAAGTAGACTAGAGGTTTGTGCATATACTCTACTTGCCGCACCAGATCCATCAGCGACATTGTCATTTTCTATGCCCAACCTAAGTATGAGGCAAGTAGACTTGTAACAATGTCGCCCAAGTTAATACTATTTCATCTCGTAGCCCCAAAGTCAAAAGAGGACAAATATTTTCGAGGTTCATATACATAATACATAATAGGTTTAGTGGTAAGCCAAGGGAAGGATTCTGGGTCCACGTCAACGACTCCTTTCGACACACCAAACTCGAAATGAGTCGTTGTCGTGGAGACCGAATCCTTTCCTTGCTTTACTACTAGACATATCATGCCCATGCTATATGAATCATGGAAGTATTTCTCTTCTTTTGTCTTTGGCGATACGAATAGATTAGATAGCGTGAATTAAATGAAATGGTAAATTATGTAGTTTCAAATATCTCATTGTGGCCCCAAAGTCGAAAGGAAAGACATTACTTCACTATTCGTATAACATTGGCGACATTGCTATATGAATCGTGGAATGATTTCTTTCCTTTCGTCTTTGGTGATATAATGAAATGGTAAACTATGTAACCCCAAAGTCGAGAGGGGGAAAATAAGTTCATGATTCATATATATATAGCATGCGACATTGTGTTAGTTAATACTATTTCATCCCGTAGCCCCAAAGTCTAAATAGGACAAATATTTTTGAGATTCATATACATAAGACATAATATGTTCAGTGGTAAGCCCAGGAAAGGATTATGGGTCCATATCAATGACTCCTTTCGACACACCAAACTCGAAATGAGTCATTGCCATGGAGACCGAATCCTTTCCTGGCTTTACCACTGGACATATCATGCCCATGCTATATGAATCGTGGAAGTATTTCTCTTCTTTTGTCTTTGGCGATACGAATAGATTAGATAGCGTGAATTAAATGAAATGGTGAAGCATTTAGTTTCAAATATCAGATTGTAGCCCCAAAGTCGAAATGAAAGACATTACTTCACTATTCATATAGCATTGGCAACATTGGTATATGAGTTGTGGAATGATTTCTTTCCTTTCGTCTTTGGTGATACAATTAAATGATAAACTATTTCATCTCGTAGCCCCAAAGTTGAAAGAGGAAAAATATTTTCGAGATTGATATACATAAGACCTAATATGTTCAATGGTAGGCCAAGGAAAGGGTTCTGGGTCCACGGCAACGACTCCTTTCGACACACCAAACTCAAAATGAGTCGTTGCCGTGGAGACCGAATCCTTTCCTTGCTTTACCATTGGACATAACATGCCCATGCTATATGAATCGTGGAAGTATTTCTCTTCTTTTGTCTTTGGCCATACGAATAGTATGAGGCACGAATCCAAGTCATTCTTGGTTTGCTTTTTTGGTCTTTCTTCGAAATGCCGATGATTAGAACGTGTTGTGGTGTCATGTGTATGACTATGCCGCTGTTTGATCTGTTGTGCTAAGTAGACTAGTAATTTGGGCATATACTCTACTTGCCGCACGAGATCGAACAATGAGCATTGTTATTTCCGTGCCCAACCTAAGTATGAGGCACTAATCCAAGTCATTCTTGGTTTGCTTTTTTGGTCTTTCTTCGAAATTCTGATGATTAGAACGTGATTTCTTACATATTGTTGCACCCATATATATATGCATGATCTTATCTTGTGAACTATTATTGCTTTCCACTTACATAGATAATATCATCTATCTTGTGTACAGGAGATGGCGAAGAAGTGCTATGTCGTGTACGTCGGTAAGGTTCCAGGTGTGTACGAGGAGTAGGAAGACTGCCAGAAGCAAGTGAACGAATTCGCAGTCAACAACTACAAAGGCTACAAGACTAGAGAGGTGGCGGAAGAGAAATGGAGGAGGCACGGGAGGAAGAAGTGGGGGAACTTCCTCGTTATCACCACCTTGTTTCTCTTCATGGTAGGTTATGTGATCTACTTCATCTAGCTAGAGCTTCATCGTCAGAGTTGTAATGTGATTCTGAACTTGTACTCCGAGGGTGTGAACTTATGGCACAAACACTTGGTGTTGTGTGAAAATTTGGCACTTGTTGATTCTAGTTGATGTATGAACTCGTATGTCGCGATTGATGTGTAATGTACCTGTATTAAAGTTGGTTCTATTATGATTTGGCCAATTGCAAGTTTCTAGAAAATTCTGTGTTGTTTATACTGTATTCTGTACTATATTGTATATTTGAATACCTTTATATTGTTATATATAGTGATCTGTAAAACTTGAATTTCGAAAACATTATCGGAGGCGCATATAGGGTACTATACGAGGCACATATACTATAAATATATGAGGCGCATTGTAAAACATATGCGAGGCGCATATGCGTATACTTCACATATGCGAGGCGCATATACTCATATGCGCCTCACATATGTGAAGTATAGGAGGCGCATGAAGTATAGGAGGCGCATATGATATGCACCTCGCATAAGAAATAGTGGAGGCGCGGCGCTAGAGGCGCATACGATATGCGCCTTGCATAGCATTTTTGGTGCGCCTCGCATAGCATTTTCCCTAGTAGTGTTTGTTCCTCGAAACAACCCTAAGGATCCACTGTGTGCGTCAAGGTGCTAAAGAACTCAAGCGTCAAGCGGTGATATGTCACAATATCCTAAAAGACAACATTGTACAAACCAACATTGTTGCAAAGTAAATCGAAATCAGCATGAATGCCAAGTTGGTTCAGGATATAAGGACACACCCACTTGGTGGACTTGATCTCTTGAATCTTGAGACGATCAAAACGGCTCAGTTGGAACTCCTCGGTGAACTCGATACCAAGTGACTCGGGGGTTAATGTATCAATGGGTGGTGCAGAGGATTCCGTAGTCATCTCACGTGTATGACTACTCGTGTTCATCTAATAAATAAAAACAAGACAAAGTAAATAAATGAAAGATCGGTATAAGCGACTAGAGGGGGTGAATAGACGCTACTCAATTCTTAGCTACTTTTCAATTTAGGCTAAACACAAAGTAAGTTCTCTAAATGTGCAAATATGTGAGAGAACTTATGACAAGCAAGCAAGTAAACAACAATAGGCAAAGGGTAAAGGATAGAAGTAACCAAGAGTAGACACGGAGATGTTTTCCTGAAGTTCCTTCCTTTTAAGGGGAAGTACGTCTCCGTTGGAGGGGTGGGTGGTACTAAGACCACCAGCTCCACAGAAGGCCTCACCCTATTCTCCCAAGCACCCGCCTCTTGGCAAGCACCTGTTCCACTATGCGGTGACCTTGAAGGTGGCGACTGAAACCTTTACAAACTTGGTGAGTAGACCTCCACCACACTTGGAGTCTCCCAGCACGATCCCAAAGCTTTACAACGAATTCCCGAGCTCCGAGAAAGACCTCTTCCGTCTAGGGTTCAAAGAACCCAAGAGTAACAAAATCCACAAAGGAAAACAAGGGGGAATCAACTTTGCTTTGGTGAAACCCTAGATATAGACCTACTCCACCAAATCCCAAAGTATTAAGGAGATTGGAGCACTATGGGGGGAGATCTAGTAGAAATGAAGATCAAGAACAATGGAGGAGAGAGATAAAAGGGTCAAACTTCTCGTTGGAGAAGAAGGCCCTATTTATACCCTCATGTGGAATCTGCCCGTTGCAGCTAGACGCCAACCGATAATACCGGTCCCATGAGCGGTAGTACCGGATGAACATGGTACTACCGGTCAGGTATCGGACGAGGTACCGGATGGGCTCTAGTGCTATGGCGTGGCTTCTGCCTCCCACTGTAGCAGTAGCTCAAAGGAGCGGTGCTACCGCCAAGCGGTACTGCCGGATGCGGGCGGTAGTTCTGCTCAGTGGTACCGGGTGAGGTAAAAGGGGAGACGTTGCTCACCAAATAGTTCTGTCTCCCCTGGTACCGCCAAGCGGTACTACCGATGCTGAGCGGTAGTACCGGATGGGATTTCTGTACTACCGGTCCACACAGAAGCAAAAGGCCACAGCCACAAGGGCAAACGCCACCTGAGTTCTCAACCATTGGGAAAGCTTGAGGTTTTGCAAAACAGTGTTGATTCCATCCAAACTTTGCAAAGCGGACCCCCTCTTGATAGTACGGTGTTCCTACAACTCAAGCAAAAAGCCCTAGGAGAACTATATCTTGCTATGAGCTTTTTAGAGGGGAACCGAATGCCTTTTCCTTCGTAAAAACCTAAGACAGACTTAGCAAACGATTAGTCCGACACATGTGTTGTCAACAAACATCAAAACCACTTAGGATAGGAAATGCCCTTTCAATCTCCCCCTTTTTGGTGTTTGATGACAACAGAACTTTGCATGATAAATGTTATGATAATGTTCATGGTTTGAAAAATAGAGATAGGCTCCCCCTAGATATGTGCAAAGATTGCAAGCACAATCTAGGATCAACACTCCCCCTCTATTTTACAAGCCAACCAATAGTGTAGAGACATATATAAAATTGCATGGATCTCATACCTTTGCACAATATGTGATGAGAAATAGAAGGGTAATACAATAAATAACATTAACACAAGATATGGATCCATATAAGAATACCCATAAGTCACATACGATGGATCCACTAGATAACCACATAGTCTCAACTTACATAGCACAAATAGTTAGCACAAAGAGTTCACGAATAATATGAGGTAAAAAAAGTTCGCAAGCAACCAAAGATCAAAGCAAGAACGAGCTTGTGACTTTCTCGTGAAAATACCGTACCCTACTACCCTTCTCCCCTTTGGCATCAAGACGCCAAAAAGGGATTAGAGCAAGACTAGCGCCCCTAAAATCACTCCTCATCATCATCATGGGTCGGCGGAGCACGGAAGGAGGAAGAGGCATCATCAAACTCCCAATTGCTATTCTTGGAGATCCATTGCTCTTCCGGAGTGATTTTGTTCTCTGAGCCTTCGGAGACAGACAACTATTGGGCTTCCATCAATTCTTTCTGACGAGCAGCAGCTTTCTTGGCATAGACATGGGCTTCATACATGCTCTTCTGATTGTCAACTTGGAAGCAAAAAACTTTCTTGATCTTGGCTTCCATCCTCTTCGCCCATGAGGGTTGTGCATGCTCGCGACGGGATACCACAAAGTCTTGATCACAGCCACTATCTTCATCACCCGATTTTGCTTCAACCACATTGCCATCTTCATCCACCTCTTGACCCGCCACATTGCGAGGTTTAGCATGCTTATTGATCAACAATGCCTTGCCCTTGTGTTGGACAAGCCGGAGGGAAGAGAGGTTCCGAGAAACGTGTTTGGTCTTGGAGATGATAAGAGCCATGATGTAGGGAGCAAAAGGTGGCACCCTTCAAGTGCAAGCAGCAACAACCATCTCATTCCAAATGCAATCCATAAAATCAAGGGGAACACTGGTGTCATGGTTGGAATAGGTGTTGAACATGATATCCACCAAGAAGCCATGAATCTCATCTTGGTTGCCCGCACGAGGAGAAACAGTCTCACAGAGGATGCGGTTCACAATATCATATGTGGGGAGAAAGTCCTTGATCTTACCAGCAACACCGCGGCCCCGAATATACAGAGGAGAAAGTACTTCCTTTTTCATGGGATGCTCATTAATGTGACAATGAAAGCCACACGGTTGGTCAATGCCACGATCCTCATAGACAAGAATGGTGCCAAACTCTGCCAAAGTAGCTTGCTTCACAGCACCTTGGGTCATCCAAATGAAGGTCCGAATCTAATTCTTATTGAAGTGAACGGTGGCATAAAACTGAGCAATGAGAATGGGGTCATAGTCTTATTTGAATTGCATAATGGGAAGCAAACCAATGTTGGTGCAAATATCCTTAGCCTCAGCAAAATAGTCAAGACTCTTCTCAATATGAGCCATGTCAATCCACTTTTGGAGCACAACGATCTTATCATTGTTGATGATAACCTCGTTGTACACCCTCTCTTGAAACTCGGTGTAGAACAAGATGGTTTCCCTATCACGGCCCCAATTCATACCATATGGATTCTCATACCTCAAAGCAACATACTCAGCATTAGACATACCACACAACAACTTTGTCCCTAATGTCCCAGAACTCTGGCTCTTGACGATGCAGGAGGAGGGGCACCCCCACGGCCAGGAGACCGCTTGGAAGCACCTCCACGACCATGCTGAGAAGTCTTCAGCTTCATGCGGTAACTAGGTTGAGGCAAGACCTCCTGTTCTGACTCTGACTCTTCCTCCTCAATCTCATGATGAGACCTGGAGCGCTTCCTAGCACCCCTAGAACCACATGCACCTGTGAAAGCAAATAGGGAGAACAACAGTGGGATAAGGGCACAAGAACATGAAGAAAGGAAACCACATAGGAGTCAAGATTTGGGGAGAAAAGTGCAGTCGGCTGGGTCTGGTAGTACCAGAAAAGGCGAGCGGTAGTACCGAAAAAAATTCTGGTACTACCGGTCTGTCGGGAGCTCGCACGGATCTGGTAAGAGCGGACCACAAATACACTTCACTAAGGCCCCAAAACTTGATTTCTACAGGCATGGAGTGGAGAGAGGCTAGATACACGCAGTACAAACCCCTAAACAAGAGCTTATGGCCATGAATCGAAGAGATCTAGATCCATGGAGAGAAGCAAGGATAGAAGGGGAGGGGCGGTTGTACCGGTGTCCATGATGGTGGAGATGGAGGAGGATCCCGCAAGGAGGCTGGATTCAGTGATAATCCGGTGGAAGAAGGCAGCGATGGGGCTCCGGTGGTGACTTTTCTCTGGCAGCGGTGACGGTAGCGTGAGAGGGAGTTGGGGGAAAATGAGGCACAGGAGGTGCCTCACCCCCAACCCACCCTTTAGCCGGAACGCCGATCGGTAGTACCGGTCAGGAGAACCGGTGACCGGTACTACCGCTGAACGACCTGGTACTACCGCACCTGGGACAGTTTCCAGGTTTCAACCTGGGAACTAGCTCGGTCCGGTAGTACCGCGGTACGTCTGGTAGTACCGGTTCCACCAGAAGAAAAATACTAGATTCATGGAAGGGTTCTTGTGCGGAAGAGAAGGGGCTTCAAGAAAGAGAGCAGGGTCTTAGGTTGAGACTTCCAAACTGATATAGGGATGATTGCACTCTAAATAAGGAGAAAACAAATAAGAACTAAACGGGAGTGCAAGTCTCTAAGATCCATGTAAACCAAAAGATGACAAACACGAGGAAAGATCGACCTCTCAATAGGAGTGGGTGGTGGCCTAGGCCACCATGTTTGAGTATACTTGGCTTGGTGCCGCGAAGATGTATCTTGGGTACATTACCAAAACTCATCATTGAAGCTCACATATCACACAATGATATTACGAGAATGATTTTTGTCACTTTAGGCATAATGGGGAGGGATAGCCCAATGAATTAGGACCATGCTCCCCCTATTTCCATGTCTACATCTAGATGGAATAACATATGAATGCATGGGTATGGGTGCATGATCTCAAGCCACATTGCTCGAATCTATGATATTTAGCTCATGCCTTATAACTCTCAGAATCTCTTCTCATCAAGGGGCTTGGTGAATAAATCCGCTAGATTCTTTTTGGTGCTTGATGGCTCAAAATGTATCGAGCTCGTTGGGGAACCCCAAGAGGAAGGTATGATGACACAGTAGCAAGTTTTCCCTCAGTTATGAAACCAAGGTTATCGAACCAGTAGGAGCAACGACACACCTCCAAGGTTTTGTTTCCAACTTGGAATCCTGCACAACACAACCACATAACTTTGCCCCCAACTTATAGTGAGGTTGTCAATCTCACCGGTTTTGCTAAAAACAAAGGATTAAACGTGTTGTGTGGAAGATAGTAATTGCTTGCAGAAAGTAAACAGAAAACAGTAAATAGTTGTAGATTGATGGTAAAAGAATGGACCGGGGTCCATAGTTCAGTAGTGGTGATTCTCCTTAAGATAGTTGACTTGTTGGGTGAACAAATTACAGTGGGGCAAATTGACAGACACTGAGAAAGCATGCATGCATATACTAATCATCTTGACTCCTAGGAGATTTGATTAGGCATTACAACATTATACATAGACCGTAATCCAATTGCATCTATGAATAATAATCCACCTTCAGGTTATCATCCGAACCCCCTCCAATATTAAGTTGCAAGCAACAGATAAGTGCATTAAGCAAAGTGTGTAAAGTAAACAATACGATTGTTATATGAACAAAGGATTGTTGTTTTATCCCTAGTAGCAACAACACATATAGTACCTTAGAGATTTATGTCACTTCCCCAGATTACTAGAGGCATGAACCCACTATCGAGCATAAATACGCCCTCTTGGAGTTGCTAGCATCTAATCGGCCAAGATAGCTACTAACAATGGAAAGCATGCAAGATCACAAATAACAAAGACATGATAGAATAAATAATCAATCTGAAATAGCATCTCAATATCCATCGGATCCTCGCAAACACAACATGTAAGATTACAAATAGATGATCTTGATCCTGATCGGAGCTCACAAGATCTAAACATGGTGGCACAAAGCAGGAGAACCAACCATCTAGCTACTACATGGACCCGTATTCTAGAGATGAACTACTCACGCATCACACCGGAGGCAGGCATGGTGATGAAGAAGGCCTCCAGGGTGATCTCTCCCCTCTGGTAGGGTGCCGGGAAGAGCTTCAGATCCCTCCCGATCTAGGGATGGAGATGGCGGCGGCTACAGACTCTTTCGTGGAATTTTGATCGGGTCCTTAGGGTTTTCGTCCTGGGAGACTTTTATAGGCGAAGGGGAAAGGTTGGTGGAGTGCCAGGGCCCACACCCCCTGGTGGCGTGCCTAGGGAAGCCTGCACCGCCACTAGGTGTGGCTTCCCTGGTTCCCCTCTTCGTCTCCCCTCCGGACTCTGTGTTGCTTCGGGTAAAATATTGACTTTGGCTTTTGTCCGGTCCAATTCCGAGAATATTTCCTTACTAGCTTTTCTGAAACCAAAAACAGCAGAAAACAGGCAACTGGCACTGTGGCATCTTGTTAATAGGTTAGTTCTAGAAAATGTGCAAAAATACTCCAAAGTGTGGACAAAACATAAGAAAGTAGATATAAAACAAGCATGGAACATCAAAAATTATAGATATGTTTCCAACGTATCAACATCCCCAAGCTTAACTCCTGCTCGTCCTCGAGTAGGTAAGTGATAGAAAAGAATAATTTTTGAGGTGACATGCACCATCATAATCTTGGTCAAGGTATTTGTAAAACATTGATAGCTGGGATCATAGTACTTTAACATAGCATGAAAGATATAGTTCTAACAATAAGACATAGGAACTATGTTATAACATGAAAAGGTACAAACAAAAGATTCATGAATAACAATGATTTCAAAGACGTTTATTTGTTTCACATATAGAAAACATAACGAGACTGGTATTCAGCTTGTCCCTCATAGTGTAGCAAAACATAAATGCATAGGACACCTTCAAAGTTCATAAGGGTGACTAGATACAAATAGTTTAAGAACAAGCAATATCAAAGTTATAAATCAATCAACAAGTCTTGGGACAATGCACATTAAACTAAGAATGGCCACTATGCTCTCTCAATAGGTGCATAAAGATAGAAGATGGAGACTCAACATAAAAAGTAAAAGAAAGGCCCTTCATAGAAGGAAGAAGGGATTCAAGTTTCATAAAGAGCTTCCAAAAAATATGGTACTTGTTAGCTTTCAGCTCTCATTGCCCCTATCATAAGCATCTTTAGGTGATTAAGGTTAAAGTGAACAAATATGAGGATATGCTTGACAAGTTATAAGCTGAAAATCTCATACCCTTACTTACGAGTACTGTTCCTCATGCTACTCAAGTTTAGTCACAAGTAAGTTCTTGTCATTGTAAGTACATGTGTATCATAGAGAACCGCCAACGGGGTACCCCTTGCCCGATGATACGGAAGATTCCCCATATAAAAATGACAAGGCAAGCAGACAATGAGCATCTCATCAATCCTTTTATTTCCTATTTGCATAGGCCTCTTTTTTCTTTTATTTTTTCTTTCCTATTTGCATAGGCTTCTTTTTTATAGAGTGTGCTTCATAGATTGCTCACTATGGTTACACTGCAGGTTTCCACCATGATTAGGCATGGATTAGACCAGCCGCCCAGGCATTTCTCTAACACATATACGAACTCCATGAGCCTTACAAGCTCCCCTTTCATTTCACAATGCCGGGATCCATAAGCAAAAGAACATGATATCAAATGAATAAAGTGCAATGTTGAAAACGTTCCCCATGATAACATGGTTCTGCTAATTCACAACTTACAAAACGCAAGCATCTACGCAACATAGATGGGCACAATGGTTCAAGTTTATTAAGTGCAAGAAAAGTAACATGTGCCATCAAGTTCGTGGGAGCTTTAATCACTAATTTTCACATAACAAGTTTAATTCGGAAGGTAGATAAAAACCTGAATATACTTGGAATAGCAAATGCTAATAGGTAGGTATGGTGGAATCTTTGGAATAACTTGGTTTTATTTGGAGTTGTATGCATGAGTGGAACTCATACTTGGTATGGAGGCTAGCAAAAGGCTGGGAGCGACCAACTAAGAGAGCAATAATGGCCATAATCATGCAAAGCGACAAAACATCATTAATTAAAGCATAAAGTGATATTACAAAAACTAAATGATCATAGAGGCTATGGTGACTTGGGATAGTCTTAACATGGTGTGAGCATGCGCCAAGTCAACCCAAATAAAACATCAAAGGAGAATACCATAATATTATGCTTTAATATGGTAAAACAACGCATGATTCTTTAGTGGCACATTAAGCAATCTCAATTGTTTGGAACAAGTCATGCTACATCAATAATAACTAAGCATAAAGTCAAAATAATATCAAGCATGACATGACAAAGTCTAAGTCACTGTCAAAAACAAGCCCTTTTATACCACTTAAGCATGAACTTTCCTACTCTTTTCCAATCCAAATCAACCTATTTTAAATTATGTATATATGAATGTGGGGGTCCAACCAATTTATTCAACCAAAGTAAGCAAACGAAAACTAACAACAAAATGAAGGCGCTCCAAGAACAACACAATTGTGCATGAAATAATAAAAATGAAGTGTTTGGAAGAAACCTGAAATTTTTATTGATGAAGAAGGGGAGCCTTGGGTATCCCTAGGCTTTGACGCTTGTATTTCTTGAATATTTCTTGGGGTGACACGGGTGGCATCCCCAATCTTGAGATTTTGTCCATACTTCATCTTATCACATTGTCCTTCCCTACACTTCAAAATCTCCTTCATACAAAACTTCACATAATCTTCATCAGCAACATTATTGCACTCAAGATAATAAGTCTTTAGATGTCGTGGTGGTGTCACGGCAGATGCCATGGATAGGCTAAAGGTGGGGACTAATTGCACTAGGGGAATACAAGGAGGGATAGTGTAGTGATTCCACACACGGAAGTTTTGTGTTCGATTCACTTCCAAGGTTACAAGTGCTCCTAGAGCTGTATTGGGGAGATGAGGAAGAAGGGACTCTCTTACTCTTACCACCGGCTAACCCGTACAAGACCAACTAGAGATCAACCAGCGGAACCTAACCTATTCTACAGAGGCCCTAACCCTCCTTATATAGGGGTACTAGGTCTCCACTTAGGGCATACGTGGAGGAATATTCCAGGGAATATGCCTCCTCCCAAAATAGCAAACCGACCAGGGTGCTTTTCCCCCGCGTCACCCATGCAGAGGCTATGTGAGCCTCTGCGACGCCTGCGTCAGCCGACACGGGCGTCGTCACCTCTGTTGGCCACGCCTCGGTGGTCCCTTCCCGCTTGCCGCTCATGCAAGACGCATCAGGGGTTACTTTTGACCAGCAAGATTCCTTCCTTATGCTAGAAGCTTGCTATGACCCGGATCGTAGAGTATCTGGTCACACCTGTTCCTGCATACAAGTTAGATTCATCTATCCGGCTCACTGCTTAAGTCGGATGAGAC
This sequence comes from Avena insularis, assembly GCA_023614405.1. Classification (NCBI taxonomy): domain Eukaryota; kingdom Viridiplantae; phylum Streptophyta; class Magnoliopsida; order Poales; family Poaceae; genus Avena; species Avena insularis. Next base: position 24,087,001 of record CM042692.1, read on the forward strand.
TCAGTTAGGTGGACACCCCCTGGTCCGGGTTACCCCGAGATTCGGCCTGCCTTGAGGTAACTCGGCCAGCATTCGCTTTGACCTTGCCGTACCTCGGCTAACTCGGCCTTTATACCCCGGCGTGACCCTACCCGGGGGTATCCCCCCAACATTAGTCCCTGAAGCTGGTGCGGTCTTAGTTGCCTTAGCCGCTAAGGCCACAGCAGGTTCAATCTCACCGAGCTTTGGACCTTACTTCCGAGTTTCCTCCTTATCTCGGATTCTTTGGATTTACTTTCCCTTGGCACATTCCAAGGTTTCCCTTGCTGGCCGAGTTACCACCTTATCTCGGATCCTGTGGATTTACTTTCCCTTGGCACATTCCAAGTTTTCACTTACTGGCCGGGTTACCATGTTCTCATCCGGGTTATCTTTCCTTCCCTCGTATGCTTCCCCACGTGGAGGCTAATCATTAGGTTGCCTCATTTTAAGGGTCAGCCATAGTAACCGCTACAGTAATTGTCAGTTATCACTGTGGCGCACGTCACGTCTGGCCTGCCGCCTCGTTAACCGCATCAATGCGTCGCGTCATGGGATCATCTACACCCTGTGACCCTCCGTGTGGCTCTTCGCTGATTGGTCCATCCGGGCTATACGTGGCCACATTGTGTGGCGTTGCCGCGTAGCACGATCCCATTTCCTCCTCGATGGAGAGGTTCAATAGGGGAGGGGTGCGCCCCTTGGGTTTTTTCCCACTTCTGCGCCCCTCTGCCTCTTGTTCTTCTTCTTCATCCTCTCTCGCGACAGCGCCGCCACCACCGCATCTAAGTGGAAGCACCGCTGCCACACTGCTTTCATACGCATCCACGTCGCCATCGCCGCTGTGCACCTCCTCCGCCATGGGTCGCTGTCAATCTAGGCCGCTTCCCCGCCGCCGCCAAGCGCCAGCGGCGAATCGAGATGATGAAGAGGAGCTCGTCGTTGCTGAGCAGGAGATGAAGGAGGACACCGCGACGGCGGACTGCGGTGCGTCGGCTGGCTCCTAGGTCTGCCAGGACGACCTGGACTGGCTCTACCGCACCAGGCGCATCCCCGCAGGCGTCACTGCGCGCCTTGCCTCTGCCGAACTCGCCCCCTCACCCAATCCGGGTGAGTTTGTTGTGTTCTTGTCACACTTCCAGCGGGAATTCGGTTTGCCAGTTAGCGATTTTTTCCACGATTGGTTGAACACCTATGAACTCCAGCTGCACCACCTTCCTGCCAACGCCATCACTTCTCTCTCTGCTTTTGCCTCCACAATCGAAGGCTACGCCAGATTATGGCCCACGAAGGATCTATGGATCCGGTTTTTTGGCCTTCGTCGTAATGTAATTCCGAATGTAGATCTAGAGTCAGAGGATAAACAACTTACGCAGTTCGGCGATGTGTCCATTTCATCCCGGAGGTTCTCCGTCTTTCCTCGGGTTACCGGGCTGGATTCCTGCAAAGGATGGGCCCGAACCTTCTTCTATGTTCGGAATGATGGCACTGAGGATTTGATCTGGCTTCGCCCCTATGCTCCAGGTCCTCCTAACCCGGAGTTATGGGACGTTGTCCCCAAGAAGCCCACAGTCTTGGCCAACCAGGTCAATAAAAGGTCCGCGAAGCTGAAGGAGCTCGGGTTGCGCAACGAGGACGCCATGATCACATTTGTCCGCAACCGAATATCCCCTCTCCAGAAACGCACTCACAAGGTGTGCCACATGAGCTAGGGCGGCGACCCCAACCGGACCTCGTCTATCGAGCCGAGCAACACAGAAATCTATCACCGGGTCAAGGCCCTCTTCACCACCCACAAGGACTTCTCCTCTGAGTGGACGTGGGGAATTGAGCACTATTGCCGGGATAGGCTTCCTCCCGTGGTAAGCTTTGTGCCACATACGCTCTCCGAATCAGATCTTATATCGGTTGCTGTTGTATTTTAACTCTGTTGTCGTTTTTCTCCTTTAGCAATTCCTTCAGCAGACTATCGAGGATGGCACCGACCCTACCCTCAAATGTGTGCCTGAACGGGAGAGCTCGGACGAGGAAGAACCGGACCAGGAGATATTCCTCCCAATGTCCGACGCGACCAAGCGACCCACCGGTAAACTCTCTTCTATTAGAGATTGGCCCGACGGTGAAGATGACTCGGATATTGAGGTGATGGAAGCATTTGACGTTGTCCCCCTTTCTTATGCTTTTCCGGCATCAGCTAACCCCGGTGGGCAGATCCATGAGGACCCTCCCCTTGCCATGGGTGACCCTGTTCCGGTTGCGCCGAAGAAGAAAAGGGAAGCCGCATCCACTTCACCCTCCGGACCTTCTCAGCCAGCCAAAAGGCGAAAGAAGTCTGGGGATAAGACTGCCTCCAAGCCTGCAACCAAGGCCCCATCACGAAGGGCTCGAAAGCCCAAGGAGCTGCTGACCTCGGATGCGTAAGCCTCTTTTTCCCTCTGCCGTTTACTTGTTCTTGTATTGTTATAGTTTCTCATCGGACATTATTTGATTCGGCAGGGCTGCGGTGGAGGTCCCCCAGAGTGGATCTAGCATCGCTTCGCTGCTCCGACTCAGCCCTTCTCCCCCACGTGGCGACGAATCATGCCCGTTGAGCCCTATTCCGGAGGGTTCAGCGGCTGCTCCGGGTTCCAGCCCACCTCGCTAGGAGGTGGGCAACCTCGGAGCGGGGGAGACTGACCTAGCCGAGGCAGCGACATCCACCACTTCGGCTCCGCCGCAACCAGCTACTACCGAGTCTACTTCGGTACCTCCTCCGAAGAAGAAGACAAAGACCAGGCCAGCACCAACTCCGGTGCAGCCCAAAAAGCAAAGCAACACCAAGCCCCTCCACCTCGTCCGAGTCTTCTCAGTCTCGGCAGGAAAGCACCCAGGCAGCTCCCAAGGGTAAATCTACTGCAACCACTTCCTCCTCTCAATAGCCCAAAGGCAAGAAGGCCCCTGACGCCACCAGGGCAGCGTCCGCTGAGTCTGGACAGCGCACCCTCATGTCCATGCTTGCCAAGAAGCCTCCAGCACCAAAGGACGCCCGTGCCAAGCCAGCTAATGCGCAGCAACTTGTTCTGCACACCAGCCCGGCCCTTGCTCAGGTTGAGAGGAGGGAAGCTCATGCCAAGGGCTTGGTGGCGCCCCACATGCTCAGTGGTGAGCGATATCCTCCGACCTTGATCGAGTTTATGAACAACTGGAACAAGGCGGAGTTCGTCTACAACGACGATCTCCCGGAGAAGTTCGGTCCCGCCGAGTTCTCTGCTCAGATGAACACAGCCGCTAAGGCGATTAACCTTGCGGGTTGGATGATGGAGGTACGTTACTTCACCTTTTCCTTAGCATGTACTAGCGATATAACCATTAGTCCCCGAGCCTCCGGGGGAGTAACTTGTTACTCAGCCGGATGCTCCTTAGAAAACTAACGTAGCTTCTTGATACTTTCAAATATGCACACACCTAGAGCCGGGTTAAGTTCCACTTGGCCCGGATCTTGCCCACTTCGAATATGCACACACCTAGAGCCGGGTTAAGTTCCACTTGGCCCGGATCTTGTACACTTCGAATATGCACACACCTAGAGCCGGGTTAAGTTCCACTTGGCCCGGATCTTGTACACTTCGAATATGCACACACCTAGAGCCGGGTTATGTTCCACTTGGCCCGGATCATGTACACTTCGAATATGCACACACCTAGAGCCGGGTTAAGTCCCACTTGGCCCGGATCTTGTACACTTCGAATATGCACACACCTAGAGCCGAGTTAAGTTCCACTTGGCCCGGATCTTGTACACTTCGAATATGCACAAGGCTTAAGCTAAATTTTTGTACTCTTTTCAGGTGACCACCAACCGCCAGAGCGCTGAGTTCCAGCGTCTCCTGGACACTCACAAAAGGCTTCTCGCAAAGCACAATGCACATCTCGCTGAGCACGAGAAAAGGGGTAAGCTCTCTTCTTCACATTTTTCTGTTTTCCTTCATCTTTTTTTGCCGAACTAATCCGTCATTCGGTTTTCGCAGCTGGGGTGGAGGCTGAGAACAAGCTAATGAGGAAGAATCTGGATCAGATTAAGGGTAAGTTATTGTTGTCCGACCTTGCTTTGCTTTCTATCTCCTTTTCTCCTTGGCTCGGTAAACATTCATACCTCGGCTTTGCCGGGTTAACAAACTATTTCAGTATCGCTGGAAGATAATGTGCCCGTGCCTGATATGATGCTGCATTTTCTCGAACAAGCAGGGCAGCATCAGGCCGAGCTCAAGAAGAAAGACTATGAGCTTGCCCTCCTCCGAACCAAGGATGACGAGATTGCCAAGTTAAAGGCAGAAATGAAGAAGCTGAAAGCACAACACCAAGCCGAGCTTGAAAAGACTGGCCAGGACTACACCGAAGAGCGCGAGCGCCTCAATCTCCAAATTGCCAAGGACCGAGAACTTCTCCAGGAGGCCGATGTCAAGCTTGAGTCGGTGAACGCTGAACTGGTGCAGCTCCGCAAAAGACGCGATGACTGTACCAAGGAATTGACCCGAATCCATAGCCACATTTTACGTAAGTTCCTTTTCCTTATCCGGCATATTTCTCCGGGTTACCTCACATGTATTTTCATTACTTGCTTCTCTTGTCTCGTTTTTAGGCAAATTTCCAGAGGGCACTCCCATTGCGAGCGTCGCTGTTGCTGATTTCCGCCGAGAGAGGGGTACTCCCATTGCTCCTGACGGTCAAGACATTCCTTATGACATGGAGGACCTGTTGGTCAGCCTGTCATCTCGCGTGGAAATCATCAAGAACTATGGCAAGGATCTCCTTAACGTTGCAGTCCGAGTCTTCAACACGTTTTGGCCTGCCGAAGACACTTCGGAGGGAACCGCAGTTCTTGCTAAAAAGTTGATGGAAATCAAGACCCAGCTCGACCTTTGGAGGGAGTCCGCTGGACGTGCCGCAGTTGAGACCGTTCTTCACCACATACTCACGTGGTACGAGAAGATCGACCTCAACCTTCTGACGCGCCTGCGGACCGGATCCAAATGGACCAATGACCCGGAGTGGGTAGCTCGGCGCCAGGCTTGCGCCGACAGGCTCGTTGAATACGCTCCCATTCATGAATGGACTTAGGGTCCAAGCTTCCTGGAAGCCACTGGTGACGAAAATGCTAAGAACATAGAAGATGGTTCAGATGAGGGTGAAGAGGATGATGCCTCGGATATCAAAGAAGGCGAAGATGACGCCGAACTTCCTCCTCCTGCTGCTCCTTGAGTGAAAAGACTTTAAAATTTATCAGATCCCCGGTATGCCGGGTGGAATTGTATCCAGTACACATGTGATATTTTGCTACTAAGTTTTTATGCCAGATCAACTTGGGTGTAGCCCCCGAGTTTCATTTTCTTGTCCGTCCAATCTTCTGGCTCGGTTCGTATCTACCTTGATTCGGTTTTACGACTTACGAATCCGAGCTTCAAAAATTGTTTTAATAATACTTAGAAACTTTAGGCTTAGCTCAAAATAATTCAGCATAACAATTTGAAAGTAAATACAAGGTTAGTCCGAAAAACAAACGTCGGCTCGATTAAGTTCTTTTCCTTAGACATTTTTCATGTGCTACGCAATTCCAAACTTGTTCTCTTGCTTGCCATGAAGCTAATTCTTGTTGGACAGCAGCAAGTCGAAGAGTTGGGCTTTTGGTGCTCACACACTACTAATCCGAGTTAAGTAGAACAACTTACTCCAGCTGACATATAAATAATAAAAGACAACAAATATTATTAAGGCAGTCCCCGAGTTACTGCTCGAGGTGCCAACATTTCATTGATAGGCTCATTGCCGGCATACATACCGACATATGAGAAGACTCGGGTACATACACTTCTCTACTAAGTGTAGAAAGGACGAAGTAGAGCTACATTCCATGGACGCTTACATTCCTCGCCGGACCTATCCGCCTTGTTCTTTTCCTGTGGCTTTGCATCGATAAGATAATAAGAATCATTGTGCAATGCTTTGCTCACAATGAATGGCCTTTCCCATGGGGGGATAACTTATGCATGCCAGCAGTACGCTGTACCAACCGGAGCACCAGATCGCCTTCCCGGAAGACTCGGGGGCTTACTTTCTAGCTATGATAGCGTCGGAGATTTTGCTGATATATGGCGGATCTAGACAATGCCATTTATCTCGCTTCTTCCAGCAGATCAACATCATTTTGCCGGGCTTCTTGCACTTCGGCTTCTGTGTATTGGGTGACCCTAGGCGAATCATGCTCTATGTTGGCTGGTAATACAGCTTCTGCCCCATATACCACAAAAAATGGCGTATAGCCTGTTGATCGATTCGGAGTTGTTCTTAAACTCCATAGTACCGCTGGTAGTTCTTCTATCTAGCACCCCGCTGATCTTTGCAGCGGCTCAATGAGCCGGGGTTTTATCCCGGATAATACCAATCCGTTGGATCTTTCCACTTGTTCGTTCGATGCGGGGTGGGCTACTGAGGCAACGTCCAGCCGAATCTTCTTATCCCGGCAGAATCGCGCGAATGCTCCTTCAGCAAAATTTGTGCCATTATCAGTTATGATACTGTGAGGATAACCGTATCTCAAGATAATGTCTTTGAGAAATGTTACAGCCCTAGCTCCATCACATTTTCTTATAGGCTTCACTTCAATCCATTTTGTAAACTTATCCACCATGACCAAAATGTGAGTCATATTCCCCCTTGCTGGTTTGAACGGGACAACCATATCCAAACACCATACGGAAAATGGCCACGTGATTGGTATGGTTTTGAGTTCCGACATAGGCATATGTGTCTTGGTAGCATACCTCTGACAACCATTGCATTTTCTCACCAGATCTTCTGCTTGTTCTAAGGCACTTGGCCAGTAGAATCCATGTCGGAAAGCTTTTGCCACCAAGGCTCGGGACGAGGCATGATGCCCGCACTCCCCTTGATGTATATCTCGGAGGATGTCAAGCCCTTCTTCCGGGTCAACGCATCGCTGGAGGACATTGGTCACACTCTGTTTGTATAGCTCGGAATTGATGATTGTGTATGCCTTTGCTCTCCTCTGAGTTTGCCTGGATAACACCTCCTTAGTGGGTAACGTTCCATCTTTCAGGAATTGAAATATAGGTAGTGTCCAAGCTGGTATTGCTCGCACAGGGAACACATCCTCATCAATTTCCATCTGATCCACCGGCATAACTTCAACCGGATCACGCTGAGCAGTCCCCGGGTCCTGCGAGTTGGCGATCCCGGGTTTCACGCACTACCTCCCATGTCAATGTCCATGGGCACAGCTCCGAATTCTATATCTTCTGGGACATAGATTGAGTCGGTTCCTGGGGACGGCCTGATAGACGGTTTTCTAAGGTGTTCCAATGCTACACCTGGTGGAATTGCTTGTCGGCTTGATCCGAGCTTCGACAGCATGTCGGTAGCCTCATTTTCCACCCGGGGTACATGGTGAAATTCACATCCCTCAAAGTAACCAGATATCTTATGCACATGAAATCTGTACAAAGCCATGTTTGGATCAAGGGCGTCCCACAATCCTGACACTTGCTATATTACCAAATCCGAGTCGCCAAAGCATAGTATCCGACGTATCCCAATCTCTTTTGCCACTTTGAGCCCATGCACAGGTGCTTCATACTCAGCGACATTGTTTGATGCCGTGAAATGGATCTGCAGCACATATTTCAGCTAGTCCTTCTTTGGCGAGGTAAGCACAACTCCGGCGCCTAGCCCGGTTTTTGTTTTTGACCCATCAAAATGCATCCTCCAGTAGTTCGGATCTGGTGGCGGTGGTTCATATTGTACCTCGGCCCAGTCCACAAAAAAGTCGACCACAGCCTGAGACTTGATTGCTTCTCTCCTGTCATATTGTGGCGCATAAGGAGCTAGTTCAATTGCCCATTTTGCAATTCTACCACTCGCATCTTTGTTACTCATTATCTCGGATATGGGAGCTTCACATATTACTTTGATGGGATGTCCCTCAAAGTAATGCTTTAACTTCTTAGCTGCCATATAGACACCATATGCCACCTTTTGATAGTGTGGGTAGTTCTGCTTTGAGGCAGATAATACCTCGCTCAGGTAATACACTGGCCGTTGCACTAACTTACCCTCTTCGTCGCGCTCTACCACAATCACTACACTTACAACTCGGTTGGTTGCGGCTATGTAGAGCAACATGGGCTCCTTTGATAGTGGAGAGGCTAACACTGGTGCGGTGGCTAACATCTTCTTTAAGTGGGCAAAGGCTTCATTGGCCTATGGCGTCCAAACGAACTTATCCGACTTTTTCATGAGTTGGTAGAGAGGCAATGCCTTTTCTCCCAATCGACATACAAATCGACTTAACGATGCCAGGCAACCAGTGAACTTCTAGACATCGTTAAGACACTTCGGCAGTTCCATTCGTTCAATGGCCCAGATCTTAGTTGGATTAACTTCGATACCTCGGCTAGATACGAGAAATCCGAGTAATTTTCTAGCCGGGACCCCGAAGGTACATTTTTTCGGGTTAAGCTTCATCCGAAACCTTCTTAAGTTCGTGAATGTCTGCCTGATGTCGTCAAGGAGCGTTTTGCTTTCCTTGGTCTTGATAACCACATCATCCACATACACTTGTACATTTTGACCTATTTGGTCGTGCAAACATTTCTGCATACATCTTTGGTACGTTACCCCTGCATTACGTAAACCAAACGGCATGGTGCGATAGAAATAAGCCCCATATGGGGTGATAAATGCAGTCTTTATTTGATCATCCGGATTCAGAGGTATCTGATGGAAACCAGAATATGCATCAATGAATGACAACAGTTCACATCCAGTAGTTGAGTCTATGACCTGATCTATCCTCGGTAGTGGAAATGGATCTTTTGGACACGCCTTGTTCAGGTTCGTGTACGCCAAACCACTGCCACATTCGGATCATCTTTCTTCTTCTCCACCAGCATCGGATTAGATAGCCAATCCGGGTACAATACTTCCATGATAAATCCTGCTGCTAGTAACCAAGCTATTTCATCTCCAATGACTTTTCTCCTATCCTCGGCGAAGCGGCGTAGAGGTTGCTTCACCGGCCTTGCTCCGGGTCTCACGTTCAAAGAGTGCTTGGCCAACTCCCTCGGAACACCTTGCAAGTCCTGTGTGGACCAAGCAAAAATATCCCAATTCTCACGGAGGAACTTGACGAGCTCGCTTTCCTATTTATCACTCAACCCGGCACCAATTGTTACGGTGCGCTCTGGGAACATATCATCAACAGGCACTTTCTTAGTATCCTTCGCGGCTTGGAACGAAACTCTACCATGCGGGTTACTCAACGCCGGCATATACTGCTGCGCGGACTGAGCTAATGCCGCCACCTATTGGATTTTTCTTTTCTCTTGCGCAATCACAAGTGACTCGGCTAAGTTAGACCCGACTGAGGCACACTCAATGGAACGTCGGAAATCTCCAGCAATGGTAATCACTCCGTTTGGCCCGGGCAACTTCATCTTCAAGTAACTGATGTGACAGCTCGCCATGAATTTGTTCAATGCTGGTCTTCCGAGTAACGCGTGATACGCGCTTTCCAAGTTCACCGCCTCAAACTCCAGATTCTCAGTTTAGCAATTGTCTCTCGTGCCGAACAACACGTCAACCCGGACTTTGCCTATGGGGTCACAAGAAATGCCTGGCACAATACCATGGAAAGTTGTCCTTGTAGCCTGGAGCATGTTCTCCGAGATACCCAACTTGCGCATTGTATCTGCATACATGATGTTAATGCTACTGCCATTGTCAATCAGTACCTTGGAGAACCTCACATTGATGTTTGGCCCAATGAATGTCGGATCCAGCACTAACGCATACGAACTAGGACTTGGCATAAGCTTGGGATGATCTTTGATGTTCTAGGTAATTTCTTGGTCCGACCAAGGCATATACCTCGTCACTGCAGGCATTACCGCATTGACCTCCATATGTCGGTGCTGCAAGCTCTTCCTATCTGTTTCCTCAGTGGTAAACACACATTAACTCTGATGATGCTCCCTGTACTCATTCCTCCCCTCATTTCCGGGGTACCTCTGATCCGGCTGATGCTGGTTTTCTACTTGATGCATCATCCTTCTCTCATGGTTATCATACCTCGGAGGAGGAGGCAACATTAGCTGTTGCGTGTTTGCTCGGAGAGCAATTGCTTCCGGTAACTCCCGCCGAGGTTGATCATTCCGGGTGCTCGAGCATTCCCGAACCACCTTGTTCTATCTTACGCATCCACTCACATTGCCTCGTTGTATGACCCGCTGGGTTACTCGGATTTGGCGTGTGAAATTTACACGGCTGATCCAACATCGACTCATAAGTGTACCTCGGACGGTCCTTCTTTTCTTGCCACTGTTTCTTCTGCTCTGGCGTCCAAGTTTTCTTGCCATCATTCCTTGGTGTCCATTGTTGCCCTCCAGTTTTCTGACGTTGGTTGCTCCCTGTTCCGGGCTGATCTTGATTCACAGCTGCAACTTGTTGTGAACTATACCGGTGATCCGGTCTGTCATCTCTTCTTTTACCTCTGTAATCATTTCTTCGGGACGATCCAGCTCCATCTCTCTGGTAGTACTCCTCATTCGACTCGTTTGACACGAGCCTAGGTTGAGTCGGATCACCCAAAGCGTACGAATCAGCAATCCGAATCATTTCTGCCAAAGTGGTTGGCATTTTCCTTTGTAACTTCTGCCACAATTCGCTCGCATACCTGCACCCCTGCGCAAACCATGCTATGGCCTGTGACTCTATTACACCCTCACACGAGTTTCTCACGGTGCACCACCGGGTTAAGAACTCCCGGTCTGTCTCGTTCGGTCTCTGCTTGCATATATCTAGGGTCGGTGGCCTATTTGGCCTCTGATAGGTACTTGAGAAATTGCTGATAAACATTTCCTCAAAATCGATCTAGCAGTTAATACTTCCGGGCGGCAAATTGTTCAACCATACCCTTGCTGGCCCCTCCAACATCTGGGGTACGTATCTCACAGCCCATCGCAAGTTGCCTGTAGCAATTTTCACAGCTCTAGCATAGTTTATCAACCAATCCTCCGGCTTAGTGCTGCCGTCATACGTCTTCGTGCCTCTGGGTAACTGGAAGTTAGGTACCGGTGGCTCTTTCATGATCCGGGGTCCAAAACACGCAGGACCTGGAGGACCTTGACTTTCAATCTGCTCCGACCTATCTGATCGATCCGGTTTCAACTGGCGTCGTCGCATCGATCCTGCTTCCCAATCTCGACCCTGTCACATGATAGTCCGGCCTTGGGTATCCTGCATTCACCATTTCCGAATCTCCATCGTTATACCGGTCTCGCTCTCGTGGCGCATCTCTCTGTTGCATACCTCGGCCGGCACTTTGCTCTTGCCTTGGTATATTCCGCTGATGTGGTTGTCCTGCCGAGTTGCGCTGTCCGGCATTGCCATTAACAGCATTTCCTTGACCGGCATTGCCTTGGTCACGGTTACCTCGGCCAGCTTCACCTCGGCTTACACTTCGTCGATCGTCATTTCTCTGTACCTCTTTTGCTTTTCCTGCCCTTGTCGGGTCATACGGAACAATCTGCTTGTTTCTCATGGTCGAGGTTACTACCTCTTCTCTCCTAGGACCACCATGAGGAGACGATGCGGCTCCAGCGGATTTCTCCGGGTTACCCACCGCCGAATGAACGATTTTGGAGGCCCCAGCTCTCTCCGGGTTAGCCCTGAGCAACTCCTCATTTTGCCTGTTCGCGATCCGAACCAACTCATTGACCCTATCTTGCTGTCTCTGACGGGCTTCACCCGTTAGACCCTCTAACAGACGCAGCTTGTATCCATCGCTCGAGGTTTTTGCCGGGGTACTATACTTCGGTAGCCCCACGGACAAACAGTTCTCTTACTCCTCAATCCTAGTATCACCCTCTTTGTTCATTTCACTCATGAGATTTCTCCCCTTCACTTTTACAGCATCTACTTTATTTGCTTTTGCGTACTCACGCAGGGTCATGTTCAACGACTGCTGAGCCGCAGCTATCTTTTTCGCTCCCTCTAGAATTTTCTGCCTAGTTTCCTCTAGCTCGGCCTGTGCCTGAGCCGGATCTACCACCGCTGCTACCGGGTTTGCCAAGCTATCCATAGCTTCTCTCAGTACATTCTCAGGCCTTTCTAGTGGAGGACCTCTACTTTTACTCGGTGCCTTAGGTGTTACCTCTGGATCTGGTGCCGGATCCTTGCTTGCGCCTGCACCTGGCGCAGTCATCATCACCTCAGCACGGTCCGGGGAGCGAGTGATACGCGCCCCGTGAACCATGCTAAGGGGTGGCTCCCCTGCCTCGACGACGTGCCGCGGATGAACGCATGATACGTCCATAGCAACATAGACCTTGTGTGCACCAAGCTTGACGAAGAGGCCGTTGCGCGGAAGTGGGCGCGTGCCGAAGCAGCCAGCGTTGTCGCTTACAAAGTCCAGCACTCCAAAGCGCTGAACGAGCCCGGAGACAATGCGTTCGCCGGTGCCGATGAGGTTTCCCGTCCGGATCTTGACCCCTGCTAGTGCCACTAGCCCCACGGTGGGCGCCAACTATCGTGGTGGTGTCACGGCAGATGCCATGGATAGGCTAAAGGTGGGGACTAATTGCACTAGGGGAATCCAAGGAGGGATAGTGTAGTGATTCCACACACAGAAGTTTTGTATTCGATTCACTTCCAAGGTTACAAGTGCTCCTAGAGTTGTATTAGGGACAGGAGGAAGAAGGGACTCTCTTACTCTCAGCACCGGCTAACCCGTACAAGACCAACTAGAGATCAACCAGCAGAACCTAACCTCTTCTACAGAGGCCCTAGCCCTCCTTATATAGGGGTGGCTAGGTTTCCACTTAGGGAATACGTGGAGGCATATGCCTCCTCCCAAAATAGCAAACCGATCGGGGTGCTTTCCCCCGTGTCACCCATGCAGAGGCTACGTGAGCCTCTGCGGCGCCTGAGTCAGCCGACACGGGCGTCGTCACCTCTGTCGGCCACGCCTCGGTGGTCCTACCCCTGTCCGCTTCGCTCATGCAGTACGTACCAGGGTTACTTTTGACCAGCGAGATTCCTTCCTTCTGCTAGAAGCTTGCTATGACCCGGATTGTAGAGGATCTAGTCACACCTGTTCCTGCATAAAAGTTAGATTCATCTATCCGGCTCACTGCGTAAGTCGAATGAGACTCCGTTAGGTGGACACCCCCTGATCCGGGTTACCCCGAGATTCGGTCTGCCTTGAGGTAACTCGGCCATCATTCGCTTTGACCTTGCCGTACCGCGGCTAACTCGGCATTTATACCCCGGGGTATCCCCCAACATTAGATTCAGTTTCGACACAAGTAAAACTTCCATTAAAACACAAGCTACTGTATCACTTCCTTTAAAAAGTTCAAATGATCAAAGATAACTCAAGAGAAAGAGATTAAGAGGCAAATGCAAATAATGGCAGAAATCTGTCAAAACAGACCAGCAGGTAAAAACCAATTTTTTCGAAGACCTTCTGTTGCTCAAATCGAAAAGTGATGAACTAACGAAAGTTGGATAACAATCTGGGGCCTAAGCACAAAAAAATACAGCTCAAACTAACATACAGAGATTTTCACGACTTTTTTCAGTGAAGCACAAAAATCTGTTTCGGGATAGCAACTTTCCCAAGCATTATTTGTCTCTCATTAGAGGTTACTCTTGGCACAAAGACCACACAAAAATGATAAGGAGCGGTTATTACAGATGTAATAATTTCCAAGACTCAACAAAAGGTTCCTAAAGAAATTTGGGTTATCTCACAATAAGTGATTTTCTTTAACGCCTTTGAGCTAGGCATAAGAAGCAGGAAAAGAATCAAGTATTCTCAAATGAAGAAGCATTAAGATCAATTTTGTTTTAATAGGAGAGGCAAAAGGAATCTTCTCTCTCTTCTTGGGGAAGTGTTCTATACCTTTCTTGAATGGGAATTGATATTTAACGGTGCCTTCTTTCATATCAATAATGGCACCAACAATTCTAAGAAAAGGTCTTCCCAAAATAATAGGACAAGACGCATTGCATTCAACATCCAAAACATAGAAATCAACGGGGACATAGGTATTGTTAACCATAATAAGAACATCATTAATACTTGATGTCTACGCACTTCTATTCTTGTAGACAGTTGTTGGGCCTCCAAGTGCAGAGGTTTGTAGAACGGCGGCAAATTTTCCCTTAAGTGGATCACCGAAGGTTTATCGAACTCAGGGAGGAAGTGGTCAAAGGTATTCCCTCTCAAGCAATCCTGCAATCAAGATACAAGAAGTCTCTTGTGTCCCCAACACACCCAATACACTTGTCAGGTGTATAGGTGCACTAGTTCGGCGAAGAGATAGTGAAATACAAGTGGTATAGATAATTATAAGTGGTAACGGTGATAGAAAATAGCTTAATGGCGTGTGGTTGACGTGGGAAAAGACTAAAGGCAAACTGAAATAAAGAAGGAAGCATGCAAACATGTAACAGATCTAATTGCAAATGGTGCATCAATGCTTAGAAACAAGGCCTAGGGATCATACTTTCACTAGTGAACACTCTCATATAAATATCTTCTCTTTATGATACTACTCTTAACTACTCTCCGGTTGAACACTCTAATCAACGAAAGGGCTATAACAGCACACCTCAAAGTAAGACTTTCCCATCTAGATAACCCCACACTGTCACCTTGAGTACTAGATAGGTCCAACAAAGACCACAATTTCATAAAGACATCCAACTCCAAATATAACTCATAACAAGGATTTGTAATCTCTAGCCTAAGTGCCACCATGGTGTGCACGCTGTCACTTTCACACACATGGGGAGAGCAGAGATCTATTAAAGCACTTGAGTAGCAAGGTAGATCTATAGATTACAAGATCATGATCTCAATAAGATCATGCATAGAGAGAGAGATGAACACATAGCTACCGGTAGAACCCTTAGCCTCGAGAGAGAACTACTCCCTCCTCATCATCGGAATCAGCAACGACGTTGGAGATGGTGGCGGAGATCGATGGAGATGGCTCCGGGGGCACTTTCCCATCCTGGCAGGGTGCCGGAACAGAGACTTTCTGTCCCCCGAATCTCCCCTTCGGTGGTGGCGGCGCTGTGGAACTTTTCGTGGCTGGAGGTTTGATGATTTAGGGTTTTTGCATCGGGAGGCATCTTATAGGCGAAGAGGCAAGGTCGGTGGGCGGCCAGGGGCCCACACCACCTGGTGGTGCGGCCAGGGCTAGCCCGCGCCACCACATGGTGTGGCCGCCCTGTGGCCCCTCTCCGTCTCGTCTTCTGGCTCCATGAGTCTTCTGGTAAAATATCGACTTTGGCTTTTGTCTGGTCCAATTCTGAGAATATTGATTTTCTGACTTTCCTGGAACCAAAAACACCATAAAATAGGCAACTGACACTATGGCTCTTGTTAATAGGTTAGTCCAAGAAATCATATGAAAAGTACTCCAAAGTGTGGACAAAACACAAGAAAGTAGATAAAATCAAGCATGGAACATCAAAAATTATAGATACATTTGGAATGTATCAATACTCCCCATGAGTTTCTTTTTAGCATTATCATCAAGTTGGACATTTAGATAACAATCTTCCAATGGTGGCAAATCAAGCATTTCATAAATCTTTCTAGGTAGGATAGAAACACTACTATCAAGATCACATAAAGCTTTGAGAACAAAATCATTCACTTTCATATTAATGATGGGTTCCCAACCATCTTCTAATTTCATAGGAATAGAAGCTTTATGTTTCATCTTTTCCTCTTTAATTTTTATGAGAGCATCAGTAATGTGTTTTGTAAAGGCCATATTCATAGCACTAGCATTAGGACTTTTAGCAAGCTTTTGTAGGAACATAATTACTTCAGAGATATTGCAACCATCAAGATCAAAATCATAATCACCATCTAAAGTAGTAGAGCTATTGTTTCCCATATTTCAAAGAATTTCAGCATTTTATTAGAAAAGGTTCCACTGGTTTTTGGTATTGTTGCAGAAGGAACTTCATGTGGTTTGCTAGCATTAACATTAGTGGTGGTGATGGTAGAAATACTAATATTTCTAGCAATTTCATCTTCTCTTTCCCACTTAGCATGCAATTCATCTAACACTCTAACATTTTCATCAATTCTAACTTGTATGGCATTAGTAGAAGCAAAGGGATTTTCAATAGTTTCAGGTTTAGCAGCCATTTTATTCAAAGAAGATTGTGCTTCAGACAATGATGCTATATTTCTTTCAGCATTAGAGAGTTTTTCCTCAATAGTTTTATTGAAAGCAGTTTGTTTACTAATAAAATCTTTAAGCATAACTTCAAGTTCAGCGGGTGCACTTCTATTATTGTCGTAGGAATTTCCATAAGCATTACCATTATTGGGAGGATATGGCCTATAATTATTATTACCAAAATTATTCATGTAGGCATTGTTGCTAAAATTATTATTTCTAATAAAGTTCACATCAACTTGCTCTTCTTGAGCAACCAAAGAGGCTAAGGGAACATGATTTGGATCAATATGAGCTTTCCCATTAACAAGCATAGACATAATAACATCAATTTTTTCACTCAAGGAGGAGGTCTCTTCAACAGAATTTACTTTCTTACCTTGTGGAGCTCTCTCAGTGTGCCATTCAGAATAGTTAACCATCATATTATCCAGAAGCTTTGTTGCAGCACCCAAAGTAATGGTCATAAAGGTACCTCTAGCAGCAGAATCTAGCAAATTTCTTGAAGAATAATTCAGTCATGCATAAAAGGTTTGGATAATCATCCAAGCAGTCAGTCCATGAGTGGGACAATTTTTTACCAAAGATTTCATTCTTTCCCAAGCTTTAGCAACATGTTCATTATCAGATTGTTTAAATTTCATTATTTCACTTCTCATAGATATAATCTTAGCAGGGGGATAGTATTTTCCAATAAAAGCATCTTTGCATTTAGTACAAGAATCAATACTATTTCTAGTTAGGGATAGCAACCATTCTTTAGCTTTTACTCTCAAAGAGAAAGGAAACAATTTAAGCTTAATAATATCTCCATCTATATCCCTATGTTTTTGCATCTCACAAAGTTCAAAAAAGTTATTAAGGTGAGCAGCAGCATCTTCAGTACCAACACCAGAGAATTGTTCTTTCGTAACAAGATTAAGCAAAGCAGGTTTAATTCCAAAGAAAGTAGCTTCAGGAACAGGTTGAGCAATAGGTGTGCACATGAAATCATTGTTCTTGGTGCTAGTGAAGTCACACAACTTAGTGTTTTCAAGAGTAGTCATTTTTTTGTGTTTTTAATATGAAGAAGTAAACTAGTACAACTAATGTTTTTGTGTTTTTGATAAAGAAACAAGCAAACAAAGCAGAAATAAACTAAGCAAAACAAATAAAACAAAGTAAAGAGATTGGTTATGAGGGACTCCCCTTGCGAAGATGTCCTTGACTCCCCAGCAACAGCGCCAGAAAAAGTGCTTGATGGCTCAAAATGTGTCGAGCTCGTTGGGGAACCCCAAGAGGAAGGTATGATGAGCATAGTAGCAAGTTTTCCCTCAGTTATGAAACCAAGGTTATCGAACTAGTAGGAGCAAGGAAACACCTCCAAGGTGTTGTTTCCAACTTGGAATCCTACACAACATAACCACGGAACTTTGCCCCCAACTTACAGTGAGGTTGTCAATCTCATCGGTTTTGCTGAAAATAAAGGATTAAACGTATTGTGTGGAAGATAGTAACTTCTTGCAGAAAGTAAACAGAAAATAGTAAATAGTTGTAGATTGATGGTAAAAGAATGGACAGGGGTCCATAGTTCACTAGTGGTGATTCTCCTTAAGATAGTTGACATGTTGGGTGAACAAATTACAGCGGGGCAATTGACATACACCGAGAAAGCATGCATGCATATACTAATCATCTTGACTCCTATGAGATTTGATTGGGCATTACAACATTATACATAGACCGTAATCCAACTGCATCTATGACTAATAATCCACCTTCAGGTTATCATCCGAACCCCCTCTAGTATTAAGTTGCAAGCAATAGATAATTGCATTAAGCAAAGTGTGTAAAGTAAACAGTACGATTGTTCTATGAACAAAGGATTTTTTTTTTCTCCCTAGTTGCAACAGCACATCTAGTACCTTAGAGATTTCTGTCACTTCCCCATATTACTAGAGGCATGAACCCACTATCGAGCATAAATACTCCCTCTTGGAGTTGCTAGCATCTACTCGGCCAAGATAGCTACTAACGACGGAAAGCATGCAAGATCACAAATAACAAAACATGGTAGAATCAATAATCAATCTGAAATAGCATATCAATATCCATCGGATCCCTGCAAACACAACATGTAAGATTACAAATAGATGATCTTGATCATGAACGGAGCTCACAAGATCTAAACATGGTGCCACAAAGGAGGAGAACCAACCATCTAGCTACTACATGGACCCGTAGTCTAGAGATGAACTACTCACGCTTCACACCAGAGGCAGGCATGGTGATGAAGAAGGCCTCCAGGGTGATCTCTCCCCTTCGACAAGGTTCCAGGAAGAGCTTCAGATCCCTCCCGGACTAGGGATGGAGATGGCGGTGACTACAGACTCTTTCGTGGAATTTTGATCGGGTCCTTAGGGTTTTCGTCCCAGGAGACTTTTATAGGCGAAGGGGCAAAGTCGGTGGAGTGCCAAGGGGCCCACACGCCCTGGTGGCGTGCCTAGGGCAGCCCGCGCCGCCACCAGGTGTGGCTGCCCTGGTTCCCCTCTTTGTCTCCCCTCCGGACTCTGTGTTGCTTCGGGTAAAATATTGACTTTGGCTTTTGTCCGGTCCAATTCCGAGAATATTTTCTTACTAGCTTTTCTGAAACCTAAAACAGCAGAAAATAGGCAACTGGCACTGTGGCATCTTGTTAATAGGTTAGTTTCAGAAAATGTGCAAAAATACTCCAAAGTGTGGAAAAAACATAAGAAAGTAGATATAAAACAAGCATGGAACATCAAAAATTATAGATACGTTTCCAACGTATCAACATCCCCAAGCTTAACTCCTGCTCGTCCTTGAGTAGGTAAGTGATAGAAAAGAAGAATTTTTGAGGTGACATGCACCATCATAATCTTGATCAAGGTATTTGTAAAACATTGATAGCTGGGATCATAGTACTTCAACATAGCATGAAAGATATCTTCTATATCTAAATAGAAACACCCCACTACATGATTTCTCTCAACATGCAAGCATGCCACATCATTTTCTTCAGTTTCTAATTATTTGTATGTCACATCGTCAGTCTGCCATGTCAGTCTGTTTAGTTCTAGGGTCTTTTGTTCAGTTTAGTTTTAGGATCGTTGAAAGCGTGTAACCCATCTTTTTGGTACAGCCCACAGGCCCATTGCAACGCTCATGTTCTCACGTGGTCACTTTTGTTGGAAAAAAATAATCTCACGTGGTCACACTACTTACTTCTCGAGCGATTCGTCAAGCGGCCAAAAAAATCTGATCTGTCTAAAGAAACATCATCGACTAGGACCAATGCCGATTTGCGTTTCCTCTTCCCAATCAGCACTCACTTCTCTACATGATCTCCACGAGAACCGGCAACCGATGGAGGAAGCCGACGAGTTTGCGTGGAATTCTCCATTTAAACCTTTCCCGGCTTTGCTCATCTCCATCCAGTACAGGTGGGCGCTTCTTCCATACAGCTGATGCCGTCTCGGTCGCTGGTGACCAAATCCCTCCCGTTCTCTCCATGCTCCCTGTATCATATTAACTGATATCTATGTTCTCAGGTAATCAACGCGGGCACAACGCCATCTCTCTGTATCTCTCTTAACTCGCAGGATCCTGCAACCTTGATCTCTTCATAACGCATGGGGTTGATGTTGGTGCCACTATTCCATATTTCCATTCTTTCTCACCAGGTAATCTCTGTTTTCATTATAGATCGGGATTCATTGCAGGCGGGAAGTCTTGAAAGCTACATTCATTTTGTTGCAGATCTCCTTGCACTCCCTGGTATTTTCACGTCCCAATTTGTGATACAAGATATATTGTCGATCTATTTGTTGATTATCTTTACCTAATTAAGCAGGTAAATAGGCTAAAAATCTAGGATAATGCCTCAATGCATACTTCTTGGTGGCGTGTGAATCAATTGAGTATTTTGCGTATTTGATCAAAGGAGGAATAAATTATTGGCATGGCCCATTCAGTTGCTTTACCGCATGATTTAGAGCTAAAAACTGTATCTGATTCAGATTAAAACACCTTTTCTTTTCAACCATGCAGGTTAATTAGTGAAGTAAAGACAGACATAGACAATCAGTCTAGATGTGGACATTACAGGTTTATTTTAACTATAGCATGGTTCTAGAGCTTCTTTTGATATGTACATCTTTTTTATAGTAAGCACAGCTAATTATCCTGGTTTGGGCAACTGAACTGAAGTATAAAATATACAGGTATATGTGAAAATTAGCTAGGACACTTTTAATTGAAGTGTGTCTCACACAAATGGGATCCCTGGATTTTGGTGCATACATTGTCTCCTGCTTATTACATATGACAATTTTGAACCTAAAATTATTGGACTACATATTTAGGTAGTGATACGCCTTCTTTTGCATGTCAAATAACAATGATTCAACGTTATTTTATTCACAATTTGCAAATTATTTCTTTGTAATATCTTATTGCCTTATGTGTCATGGAACATGAAGAGGTATGATTATATTAGTTGTATTTGATCCTTAATTAATCACAGTCCATCGGTACAAAAAGGTCAGTTTCACAATGAATTGACTCTTCTATTTTCATAGGGATTGTTATTCTTTTACAACCATGCTTCAGAAAAGCACATGATATATATACACCAGGAGCATGGTTGAAATTGGAATTGGAAAAGAAAATTTGTGGACCATACATGTCAACTTCGTCATGTCATGTGGTCGTAATAGGCTGTCAACATTGTAATGCTTACTTTCTTCCTATGACAACAAATCATGAGTAAATAGGGATTGTTTTTAACAATGTATACTCACTTTCAATTTTTGTACTTAACTCAAGAGTAGAGTATACAATATACAAGAGTGGATTATACAATATATACCAAACAATGGTGTTTCCGGTGAATAAAAGATGACAATGGTGTTGCCGGTGACTAAAAGATGGCAATGGTGTCTCCTTTTATTGTTTGAAGTAATATGCATATACAGTTCTAACTTTCTTCTCACTTGAATTACAAATAATTATCTTTTTAATCCTCTGAAGAGTTTGACATTTTATAAACCAACCATTACTAACGTGATTTCCGCAGCAACGCGCGGGGTATCATCTAGTAGTTCTAACAATATGACATAGCAACTATGTTATAACATGAAAAGGTACAAACAAAAGATTCACGAATAACAATGCTTTCAAAGACGTTTGTTTGTTTCACATATAGAAAACATAATGAGAATGGTATTCAGCTTGTCCCTCATAGTGTAGCAAAACATAAATGCATAGGACACCTTCAAAGTTCATAAGGGTGACTAGATACAAATAGTTTAAGAACAAGCAATATCAAAGTTATAAATCAATCAACAAGTCTTGGGACAATGCACATTAAACTAAGAATGGCCACTATGCTCTCTCAATAGGTGCATAAAGATAGAAGATGGAGACTCAACATAAAAAGTAAAAGAAAGCCCTTCATAGAAGGAAGCAGGGATTCAAGTTTCATAAAGAGCTTCCAAAAATTATGGTACTTATTAGCTTTTAGCTCTCATTGCCCCTATCATAAGCATCTTTAGGTGATTAAGGTTAAAGTGAACAAATATGAGGATATGATTGACAAGTTATAAGCTGAAAATCTCATGCCCTTACTTACGAGTATCGTTCCTCATACTACTCAAGTTTAGTCACACGTAAGTTCTTGTCATTGTAAGTACATGTGTATCATAGAGAACCGCCAATGGGGTACCCCTTGCCCGATGATACGGAAGATTCCCCATATCAAAATGACAAGGAAAGCAGACAATGAGCATCTCATCAATCCTTTTATTTCCTATTTGCATAGGCCTCTTTTTTCTTTTATTTTTTCTTTCCTATTTGCATAGGCTTCTTTTTTTATAGAGGATGCTTCATAGAGTTCTCACTATGGTTACACTGCAGGTTTCCACCATGATTAGGCATGGATTAGACCAACCACCCAGGCATTTCTCTAACACATATACGAACTCCATGAGCCTTACAAGCTCCCCTTTCATTTCACAACGCCGGGATCCATAAGAAAAAGAACATGATATCAATTGAATAAAGTGCAATGTTGAAAGCGTTCCCCATGATAACATGGTTCTGCTAATTCACAACTTACAAAACGCAAGCATATACGCAACATAGATGGGCACAATGGTTCAAGTTTATTAAGTGCAAGAAAAGTAAAGTGTGCCATCAAGTTCGTGAGAGCTTTAATCACTAATTTTCACATAACAAGTTTAATTCGGAAGGTAGATAAAAACCTGAATATACTTGGAATAGCAAATGCTAGTAGGTAGGTATGGTGGAATCTTTGGAATAACTTGGTTTTATTTGGAGTTGGATGCATGAGTGGAACTCATACTTGGTATGGAGGATAGCAAAAGGCTAGGAGCGACCAACTAAGAGACCAATAATGGCCATAATCATGCAAAGCTACAAAACATCATTAATTAAAGCATAAAGTGATATTACAAGTCGAAAACTAAATGATCATAGAGGCTATGGTGACTTTGGGATAGTCTTAACATGGTGTGAGCATGCGCCAAGTCAACCCAAATAAAACATCAAAGGAGAATACAACAATATTATGCTTTAATATGCTAAAACAACGCATGATTCTTTAATGGCACATTAAGCAATCTCAATTGTTTGGAACAAGTCATGCTACAGAAATAATCACTAAGGATAAAGTCAAAATAATATCAAGCATGACATGACAAAGTCTAAGTCACTGTCAAAAACAAGCTCCTTTTATACCACTTAAGCATGAACTTTCCTACTCTTTTCCAATCCAAATCAACCTATTTGAAATTATGTATATATGAATGTGGGGGTCCAACCAATTTATTCAAGCAAAGTAAGCAAACGAAAACTAACAACAAAACGAAGGCGCTCCAAGAACAACACAATTGTGCATGAAATAATAAAAATAAAGTGTTTGGAAGAAACCTGAAATTTTTATTGATGAAGAAGGGGAGCCTTGGGCATCCCCAGGCTTTGACGCTTGTACTTCTTGAATATTTCTTGGGGTGACACGGGTGGCATCCCCAATCTTGAGATTTTGTCCATACTTCATCTTATCACATTATCCTTCCCTACACTTAAAAATCTCCTTCATACAAAACTTCACACAATCTTCATTAGCAACATTAGTGCACTCAAGATAATAAGTCTTTAGATTTAGTTTCAACACAAGTAAAACTTCCATTAAAACACAAGCTATTGTATCACTTCCTTTAAAAAGTTCAAATGATCAAAGATAACTCAAAGAGAAATAGATTAAGAGGCAAATGCAAATAATGGCAGAAATCTGTCAAAACAGACCAGCAGGTAAAAATCAATTTTTTCGAAGACCTTCTGTTGCTCAAATCGAAAAGTGATGAACTAACGAAAGTTGGATAACAATCTGGGGCATAAGCACAAAAAATTACAGATCAAACCGACATGCAGAGATTTTCACGAATTTTTTCAGCGAAGCACAAAAATCTGTTTCGGGATAGGAACTTTCCCAAGCATTATTTGTCTCTCATTAGAGGTTAGTTATTACAAAGGTAATAATTTCCAAGACTCATTAAAAGATTCCTAAAGAAATTTGGGTTATCTCCCAATAAGTGCTTTTCTTTAACGCCTTTGAGCTAGGCATAAGAAGCAGGAAAAGAATCGAGTATTCTCAAATGAAGAATCATTAAGATCAATTTTGTTTTAATAGGAGAGGCAAAAGGAATCTTCTCTCTCTTCTTGGGGAAGTGTTCTATACCTTTCTTGAATGGGAATTGATATTTAATGGTTCCTTCTTTCATATCAATAATGGCGCCAACAGTTCTAAGAAAAGGTCTTCCCAAAATAATAGGACAAGAAGCATTGCATTCAACATCCAAAACATAGAAATCAACGGGGACATAGGTATTGTTAACCATAATAAGAACATCATTAATACTTGATGTCTACGCACTTCTATTCTTGTAGACAGCTGTTAGGCCTCCAAGTGCAGAGGTTTGTAGAACAGCAGCAAGTTTTCCCTTAAGTGGATCACCCAAGGTTTATCGAACTCAGGGAGGAAGTGGTCAAAGGTATTCCCTCTCAAGCAATCCTGCAATCAAGATACAAGAAGTCTCTTGTGTCCCCAATACACTTTTCAGGTGTATAGGTGCACTAGTTCGGCGAAGAGATAGTGAAATACAAGTGGTATAGATAATTATAAGTGGTAACGGTGATAGAAAATAGCTTAACGGCGTGTGGTTGACGTGGGAAAAGACTAAAGGCAAACTGAAATAAAGAAGGAAGCAAGCAAACATGTAACAAATCTTATTGCAAATGGTGTATCAATGCTTAGAAACAAGGCCTAGGGATCATACTTTCACTAGTGAACACTCTCATATAAATATCTTCTCTTTATGATACTACTCTTAACTACTCTCCGGTTGAACACTCTAATCAACGGTAGGGCTATAACAGCACACCTCAAAGTAAGCCTTTCCCATCTAGATAACCCCACACTGTCACCTTGAGTACTAGATAGGTACAACAAACACCACAATTTCATAAAGACATCCAACTCCAAATATAACTCATAAAAAGTATTTGTAAGCTCTAGCCTAAGTGCCACCATGGTGTGCATGCTGTCACTTTCACACACATGGGGAGAGCAGAGATCTATTAAAGCACTTGAGTAGCAAGGTAGATCTATAGATTACAAGCTCATGATCTCAATAAGATCATGCATAGAGAGAGAGATGAACACATAGCTACCGGTAGAACCCTTAGCCTCGAGAGAGAAATACTCCCTCCTCATCATGGGAATCAGCAACGGTGATGGAGATGGTGGTGGAGATCGATGGAGATGGCTCCTGGCATTTGTGGTGCCAGGTGGGAACAAAGACTTTTTGTCCCCCGAATCTCCCTTTCGGTGGCGGCGGCACTGCGGAACTTTTCGTGGCTAGAGGCTTGATGATTCAGGGTTTTCGCCTTGGGAGGCATCTTATAGGCGAAGAGGCAAGGTCGGTGGGTGGCCAGGGGGCCCACACCACCTGGTGGCGCGGCTAGGGCTAGCCCGCGCCACCACATGGTGTGGCCGCCCTGTGGCCCCTCTCCGTCTCGTCTTCTGGCTCCGTGAGTCTTCCGATAAAATATCGACTTTGGCTTTTGTCCGGTCCAATTCCGAGAATATTGATTTTCTGACTTTCCTGGAACCAAAAACAGCAGAAAATAGGAATCGCATCGTGGCTCTTGTTAATAGGTTAGTCCAAGAAATCATATGAAAAGTACTCCAAAGTGTGGACAAAACACAAGAAAGTAGATATAACCAAGCATGGAACATCAAAAATTATAGATACATTTGGAATGTATCAACATCCCCAAGCTTAACTCATGCTCGTCCTCGAGTAGATAAGTGATAAAAAGAAAGAATAATTTTTGAGGTGACATGCACCATCAAAGACTTGATCAAAGTATTTGTAAAACATCCAAAGCTGGGATCATAGTACTTCAATCATAACATGAAATACAAAGTTCTAGCAATAAGACAAAGAAACTATGATGCAACATGAAAATGCACAAACAAAAGATTCATGAATAACAATGCTTTGCAAGACGTTTGTTTGTTTCACATAAAGAAAACATAGCATAATAGTATTCAGCTTGTCCCTCATAGAGTAGCAAATATAAATGCATAGGACACCTTCAAAGTTCATAAGAGTGACTAGATACAAATAGTTTAAAACAAGCAATATCAAGATATGCATCAATCAACTAGTCTTGGGACAATGCACATAGAACTAAGAACGGCCACTATGCTCTCAAAGTAGGTGCATAAAGATAGAAGGTGGAGACTCAATATATTGGTGTAAGAAAGGCCTTTATAAAAGGAAGTAGGGATTCAAGTCTCATAAAGAGCTTCCAAAAATTATGGTAATTATAGATTTCAGCTCTCATTGCCCCTATCATAAGCATCTTGAAGTGATTAAGGTTAAAGTGAACAAACTATGGTGTACATGCTTGACAAACTATAAGTTGGAAATCTCATGTCCCTTGAATACGAGGGCCGCTCCTCATGTTACTCAAGTTTAGTCACCAGTAAGTTCTTGTCATCGTAAGTACATGTGTATCATAGAGAACCTTAACAGGTACCCTTGCCCGATGATACGGAAGTATCCCCATATCAAAATGACAAGGCAAGCAGACAACGAGCATCTCAACAATCTTCTTATTTACCATGGGAATATGGTGCTTTTTTCTCTCTTTCCTCTTTTCATAATCTCTTTTTTTCTTTTTCTCTTTTTTCTCAATATACGACTCTTTTTTTATAAGAAGAATGCTTCATAGACAGCTCATTATGGTTATGCTGCAGGTTTCCACCATGTTAGCATGGATTAGACCAGCGGCCCAGGCGTTTCCCTAACATATATACATAACTCCATGGACTTACAAGCTCCCCTTTCATTTCACACCGACGACATCCATAGGCAAAAGAGCATGATATCAACTAGGTACAAAGTACCCGTGCAATGTTGAAAGCGTTCCCCATGACAGCATGGTTCTGCTAATCCCCAACAAATAAGTGCAAGCATATACAACATAGATGACACAATGGTTCAAGTTTATTAAGGGCAAGAAAAGTAAAGTGTGCCATCAAGTTCGTGAGAGCTTTAATCACTAGTTTTCTCATAACAAGTTTAATTTGGAAGGTAAACAAAAACATGAATATACTTGGAATAGCATATGCTAATAGGTAGGTATGGTGGACTCTTTGGAATAACTTGGTTTAGGGAGTTGGATGCATGAGTGGAACTCATACTTGGTTGCGGAGGCTAGCAAAAGACTGGGAGCGACAAACTAAGAGAGCAATAATGGCCATAATCATGCAGAGCGACAAAACATCATTGATCAAAGCATAAAGTGATACTACAAGTTGAAAACTAAAGGATCATAAAGGCTTATGGTGACTTGAGATAGTCATAACATGGTGTGAGCATGCGCCAAGTCAACCCAAATAAAGCATCAAAGGAGAATACCACTATACTATGCTTTAATATGCTAAAACAACGCATGATTCATCCAAGGCACATTAAGCAATCTCAATTGTTTATAACAAGTCATGCTACAGCAAAGAATACTAAGCATAAAGCCAAAACAATATCAAGCATGGCATGACAAAGCATAGGCCACAGTCAAAAACGAGCTCTCTTTACCACTTAAGCATGAACTTTCCTACTCTTTTCCAAACCAAACCAAACTATTTGAAAACCAATGTATGAAAGAGGGGGTCCAACCAATTTATTCAGAAAACTAAGCAAACCAAGCAAACGAAAAACCAGAACGAAAACGAAAAAGAAGACGCTCCAAGAACAACACAACTGTGCATGAAACTATAAAAATGAAGCGTTTGGAAGAAACCTGGGATATTTATTGATGAAGAGGGGGATGCCTTGGGCATCCCCTAGCTTTGACGCTTGTACTTCTTGAATATTTCTTGGGGTGAGACGCGTGGTATCCCCAAGCTTGAGCTTTAGTCCATCCTTCATCACATTACTCATTCCTTCCATACACCTGAAATTTTTCCTTCGTACAAAACTTCACACAATCTTTATTAGCAACATTAGTGCACTCAAGATAATAGGTCTTTAGGTTCAGTTCCAACACCAATAAAACTTCCATTAAAACACAATCTACTGTAGCGCTTCCCTCAAAAAGCTCAATTCCCTAAAAGAACTTAAAAAGGAACCAACAAGAAGCAAATGCAAATACTGGCAGAAATCTGTCAAAACAGAGCAGCGGGTAAAGACGAATTTTTTCAAAGATCTTCTGTTGCTCAAATAGAAAAGTGTTGAACTAATGAAAGTTAGATAACAACCTGAGGAAGAAGCACAAAAATTCACGCCTCAAAAGGACGTATAGAGATTTTACACGAACTTTTACGGTGAAGCATAGAAATCTGTTTCAGGACAGCAACTTTCCCAAACATTACTTCTCTCTCATTAGAGATTACTCTTGGCACAAAAAGCAAATAAAAAGGATAAGAAGAGGTTATTACTGAAGTAATAACTTCCAAGACTCAATTAAAACTTTTGGGTTATCTCCCAATAAGTACTTTTCTTTAACGCCTTTAAGTTAGGCATGATAATTTGAGAAGATGCTCACATAAGAAATATGAATTGAAGTAAAAGAGAGCATCAAGAAGCAAATTCAAAGCACGTTTAAGTCTAACCCTCTTCCTATGCATAGGAATCTTGTAAAGAAACAAGTCATGAAAGCACAAAGAAACAAACATAGGAAAGCAAAACAAGTGCAACTTCAAAATTTTCAACACAAAGAGGGGAAATTTAATATTATTGAGATGCATAAAACCATGTTTCCCTCTCCCATAATAACTTTCAGTAGCATCATGAATAAAATTAACAATATAACTATCACATAAAACATTCTTATCATGAGCCACATGCATAAAAGAATTAATACTCGCCACATAAACATATTCATTCTTATTAATTTTAGTGGGAGAAAATTCAACAAAATAGCTATCATTATTATTTTTATCACCATAATCATCAAATATAGGAGGCATATTGTAATCATTAATTTTCTCCTCAATATTAGGTGGACTTAAAATATCATATTCATCATTGTAATCATCATATATTGGAGGTTTGGTATCATCATAAGCAATAGAATAGCTATCTTCCAAAGCTGGGGAACTAAAAAGATCATTTTCATAAAAACTAGCTTCCCCAAGCTTAGACTTTTCCATAGCATTAGCAATAATGGTGTCCAAAGAATTCATACTAACAACATTGCTATTAGCATGCAAATAAAGTTCCATAGATTTTGTAATTTTCTCTTCAAACACTTCATGTCCTAACTCAAGATAAATACTATAAAGCTCTCTAATTTTTTTATTGTTTTCCATTAAGCCTAACTAGTGAAAATAAGAAACAAAAAGACAAAATTGCAGAATCTAAAGGAAATAACTTCGAGCACTCACACCGGAGGATGTGAGTACCTTTTACCTTACCTCCCCGGCAACGGCCTTTAAAAATAGCTTGATGTCTACGCACTTCTATTCTTGTAGATAGTTGTTGGGCCTCCAAGTGCAGAGGTTTGTAGAACAGCAGCAAGTTTTCCCTTAAGTGGATCACCCAAGGTTTATCGAACTCAGGGAGGAAGTGGTCAAAGGTATTACCTCTCAAGCAATCCTGCAATCAAGATACAAGAACTCTCTTGTGTCCCCAACACACCCAATACACTTGTCAGGTGTATAGGTGCACTAGTTCGGCGAAGAGATAGTGAAATACAAGTAGTATAGATAATTATAAGTGGTAACGGTGATAGAAAATAGCTTGATGGCGTGTGGTTGACGTGGGAAAAGACTAAAGGCAAACTGAAATAAAGAAGGAAGCAAGCAAACATGTAATAGATCTAATTGCAAACGGTGCATCAATGCTTAGAAACAAGGCCTAGGGATCATACTTTCACTAATGAAAACTCTCATATAAATATCTTCTCTTTATGATACAACTCTTAACTACTCTCCCCGGTTGAACACTCTAATCAACGATAGGGATATAACAGCACACCTCAAAGTAAGCCTTTCCCATCTAGATAACCCCACACTGTCACCTTGAGTACTAGACAGGTCCAACAAAGACCACAATTTAATAAAGACATCCAACTCCAAATATAACTCATAACAAGGATTTGTAATCTCTAGCCTAAGTGCCACCATGGTGTGCACGCTGTCACTTTCACACACATGGGGAGAGCAGAGATCTATTAAAGCACTTGAGTAGCAAGGTAGATCTATAGATTACAAGCTCATGATGTCAATAAGATCATGCATAGAGAGAGATATGAACACATAGCTACCGGTAGAACCCTTAGCCTCGAGAGAGAACTACTCCCTCCTCATCATGGGAATCAGCAGCGGCGATGGAGATGGTGGTGGAGATCGATGGAGATGGCTCCGGGGGCACTTCCCCATCCCGGCAGGGTGCCGGAACAGAGACTTTCTGTCCCCCGAATCTCCCCTTCGGTGGTGGTGGCGCTGCGGAACTTTTCGTGGCTGGAGGTTTGATGATTTAGGGTTTTTGCATCGGGAGGCGTCTTATAGGCGAAGAGGCAAGGTCGGTGGGCGGCCAGGGGGCCCACACCACCTGGTGGTGCGGCCAGGGCTAGCCCGCGCCACCACATGGTGTGGTCGCCTGCGGGCCCCTCTCCGCCTCTGCCTTCCTGCCCGTGAGTCTTCTGGTAAAATATCGACTTTGGCTTTTGTCTGGTCCAATTCTGAGAATATTGATTTTCTGACTCTCCTGGAACCAAAAACACCAGAAAACAGGCAACTGGCGTTGTGGCTCTTGTTAATAGGTTAGTCCAAGAAATCATATGAAAAGTACTCCAAAGTGTGGACAAAACACAAGAAAGTAGATAAAACCAAGCATGGAACATCAAAAATTATAGATACATTTGCAATGTATCAATACTCCCCATGAGTTTCTTTTTAGCACTATCATCAAGTTGGACATTTAGATAACAATCTTCCAATGGTGGCAAATCAAGCATTTCATAAATCTTTCTAGGTAGGATAGAAACACTACTATCAAGATCACATAAAGCTTTGAGAACAAAATCATTCACTTTCATATTAATGATGGGTTCCCAACCATCTTCTAATTTCATAGGAATAGAAGCTTTATGTTTCATCTTTTCCTCTTTAATTTTTATGAGAGCATCAGTAATGTGTTTTGTAAAGGCCATATTCATAGCACTAGCATTATGACTTTTAGCAAGCTTTTGTAGGAACATAATTACTTCAGAGATATTGCAACCATCAAGATCAAAATCATAATCACCATCTAAAGTAGTAGAGATATTGTTTCCCATATTACAAAGAATTTCAGCATTTTTATTAGAAAAGGTTCCACTGGTTTTAGGTATTGTTGCAGAAGGAACTTCATGTGGTTTGCTAGCATTAACATTAGTGGTGGTGATGGTAGAAATACTAATATTTCTAGCAATTTCATCTTCTCTTTCCCACTTAGCATGGAATTCAGCTAACAGTCTAACATTTTCATCAATTCTAACTTGTATGGCATTAGTAGAAGCAAAGGGATTTTCAATAGTTTCAGGTTTAGCAGCCATTTTATTCAAAGAAGATTGTGCTTCAGACAATGATGCTATATTTCTTTCAGCATTAGAGAGTTTTTCCTCAATAGTTTTATTGAAATCAGTTTGTTTACTAATAAAATCTTTAAGCATAACTTCAAGTTCAGAGGGTGCACTTCTATTATTGTTGTAGGAATTTCCATAAGCATTACCATTATTGGGAGGATATGGCCTATAATTATTATTACCAAAATTATTCTTGTAGGCATTGTTGCTAATATTATTATTTCTAATAAAGTTCACATCAACTTGCTCTTCTTGAGCAACCAAAGAGGCTAAGGGAACATGATTTGGATCAATATGAGCTTTCCCATTAACAAGCATAGACATAATAACATCAATTTTATCACTCAAGGAGGAGGTTTCTTCAACAGAATTTACTTTCTTACCTTGTGGAGCTCTCTCAGTGTTCCATTCAGAATAGTTAACCATCATATTATCCAGAAGCTTTGTTGCAGCACCCAAAGTAATGGTCATAAAGGTACCTCTAGAAGTAGAATCCAGCAAATTTCTTAAAGAATAATTCACTCATGCATAAAAGGTTTGGATAATCATCCAAGCAGTCAGTCCATGAGTGGGACAATTCTTTACCAAAGATTTCATTCTTTCCCAAGCTTGAGCAGCATGTTCATTATTAGATTGTTTAAATTTCATTATTTCACTTCTCATAGATATAATCTTAGCAGGGGGATAGTATTTTCCAATAAAAGCATCTTTGCATTTAGTCCAAGAATCAATACTATTTCTAGTTAGGGATAGCAACCATTCTTTAGCTTTTCCTCTCAAAGAGAAAGGAAACAATTTAAGCTTAATAATATCTCCATCTATATCCCTATGTTTTTGCATCTCACAAAGTTCAAAAAATTTATTAAGGTGAGCAGCAGCATCTTCAGTACCAACACCAGAGAATTGTTCTTTCATAACAAGATTAAGCAAAGAAGGTTTAATTGCAAAGAAAGTAGCTTCAGGAACAGGTTGAGCAATAGGTGTGCACATGAAATCATTGTTGTTGGTGCTAGTGAAGTCACACAACTTAGTGTTTTCAAGAGTAGTCATTTTTTGTGTTTTTAATATGAAGAAGTAAACTAGTACAACTAATTTTTTTGTGTTTTTGATAAAGAAACAAGCAAACAAAGCAGAAATAAACTAAGCAAAAAAAATAAAACAAAGTAAAGAGATTGGTTATGAGGGACTCCCCTTGGGAAGATGTCCTTGACTCCCCGGCAACAGCGCCAGAAAAAGTGCTTGATGGCTCAAAATGTATCGAGCTCGTTGGGGAACCCCAAGAGGAAGGTATGATGAGCATAGTAGCAAGTTTTCCCTCAGTTATGAAACCAAGGTTATCGAACTAGTAGGAGCAAGGAAACACCTCCAAGGTGTTGTTTCCAACTTGGAATCCTACACAACATAACCACGGAACTTTGCCCCCAACTTACAGTGAGGTTGTCAATCTCATCGGTTTTGCTGAAAATAAAGGATTAAATGTATTGTGTGGAAGATAGTAACTTCTTGCAGAAAGTAAATAGAAAATAGTAAATAGTTGTAGATTGATGGTAAAAGAATGGACAGGGGTCCATAGTTCACTAGTTGCAGTACGATTGTTCTATGAACAAAGGATTGTTGTTTTCTCCCTAGTTGCAACAGCACATCTAGTACCTTAGAGATTTCTGTCACTTCCCCATATTACTAGAGGCATGAACCCACTATCGAGCATAAATACTCCCTCTTGGAGTTGCTAGCATCTACTCGGCCAAGATAGCTACTAACGACGGAAAGCATGCAAGATCACAAATAACAAAGACATGATAGAATCAATAATCAATCTGAAATAGCATCTCAATATCCATCGAATCCCCGCAAACACAACATGTAAGATTACAAATAGATGATCTTGATCATGAACGGAGCTCGCAAGATCTAAATGTGGTGGCACAAAGGAGGAGAACCAACCATCTAGCTACTATATGGACCCGTAGTCCAGAGATGAACTACTCACGCATCACACCAGAGGAAAGCATGGTGATGAAGAAGGCCTCCAGGGTGATCTCTACCCTCCGGCAGGGTTCCGAGAAGAGCTTCAGATCCCTCCCGGTCTAGGGATGGAGATGGCGGCGACTACAGACTCTTTCGTGGAATTTTCATCGGGTCCTTAGGGTTTTCGTCCCAGGAGACTTTTATAGGCGAAGGGGCAAAGTCGGTGGAGTGCCAGGGGGCCCACACCCCCTGGTGGCGTGGCTAGGGCAGCCCACGCCGCCACCAGGTGTGGCCGCCCTGTTTCCCCTCTTCGTCTCCCCTCCGGACTCCGTGTTGCTTCGGGTAAAATATTGACTTTGGCTTTTGGCCGGTCCATTCCGGGAATATTTCCTTAGTAGCTTTTCTGAAACCAAAAACAGCAGAAAACAGGCAACTAGCACTGTGGCATCTTGTTAAGAGGTTAGTTCTAGAAAATGTGCAAAAATACTCCAAAGTGTGGACAAAACATAAGAAAGTAGATATAAAACAAGCATGGAACATCAAAAATTATAGATACGTTTCCAACATATCAGTGCTCACATAAGATAGGTAAATATCTCCATTGTTCACATGTTCCCAGATAAAGTGATGGCGAATATCAATGTGCTTCGTTCTTGTGTGTTGCACCGTGTTGTAGGCGATCTTGATGGCACTTTCATTATCACAAAGAAGAGGCACTTTGTCACACATGACACTGTAATCCTTTAAAGTTTGCCTCATCCACAATAATTGAGCACAATAACTAGCGGCCACAATATACTCGGCTTCGGCGGAGGACAAGAAGAGACAATTTTGTTTCTTTGATGACTAACACACCAAGGACCTACCAAGGAATTTGCAAGCCCCGGAGGTTTATTTCCTTCCAACTTTGTCTCCCGCCCAATCCGAATCCGTGAAACCATGAAGAACAAAGCTTAAGCCCTTGGGATACCATAAGCCAAAGTTTGGGGTACCAACTAAATATCCAAAGATTCGCTTGACCGCCATGAGGTGGCTTTGTTTTGGGGCGGCTTGAAACCATGCACAAATACCCACACTTAACATGATATCTGGTCTAGATGCACAAATATAAAGCAAGAACCAATCATAGATCGATATACCTTTTGATCCACATCTTTACCCTTTATATCGAGAGAGATATCACACTTGAGAGGCCTGGGAGTCTTGGCTCCATTTAAATCTGTCAACTTAAACCTCTTGAGCATATATTGAATGTAATTGGCTTGATTAATGAAGATACCTCCAATCAATTGCTTCACTTCAAATCCAAGAAAGAATTGCAATTCACCCATCATAGACATTTCGAACTCATCGGTCATTAGCTTAGCAAAGACATCATTGAAGGCTTTGTTAGGAGAACCAAATATAATATCATCAACATAAATTTCGCATATGAACAAGTTTCCTCCAACTCTCTTAGTAAAAAGAGTGGGGTCGATTAGCCCAACTTCGAAACCATGGTCTACCAACAACTTTCTAAGGTGCTCATACCACACACGTGGGGCTTGTTTAAGTCCATAGAGGGCCTTATCAAGTTTGTAGACATGGTTTGGAAACTTGGGGTCCTCAAATCCCGGAGGTTGTTGGGTCTGCAGCATAGAAAACAAAAAATTTCCTACGGTGTGAACTACACGCCAAGATCTATCTACTAGGTACAAAGCAACGGGTGGACATACATCCAACGAGAACTTACCCTCAAAGACAACGAGTTTTGTTAACGAGTAGGAACTCGTGGTTGATGTAGTTGTACACTTGCCGATCTCAAGATCGTGAGTAAGTCCGAGCGCCGCAACTCTTGCAGCGCATCCATACTCGCACACACGTTCAAGCCACCGGACAACCTCCACCTCCTCGCTCCAGCGATCTAGCGGAAGCAGCAACTCCTTCCATATGAAATGCCACCGGGAACATGTATCTCGCTAATCCGAGACCATGGGGGGATAATTCTAGAGGGGGAGAGAGATCCTTCACAAGGAGGTGTGAGGATGAAGGAGGGAATGGGTGGCATTTTATAGGAGGAGGGGGTGCCCCTCCTCTCCATGGCTGGCGCATGGGGGGTGACCCCTCACCTCCCCCATTCATGTGGTGGTAACCCCTCCACATTAAAATGCCTCTTCACATTCGCTTTTAAAGTCTCCACTTTAAATGCATTAAAATTCTCCAAGTTTAATGCTCTCTCATTTAACAAAACTCTTTTATTAAATTTATTCAGAATTTTGTTAATTACTTTAATTAACAAACATTCACATATAGCCCCTTGCAATATTTCAATATCACATGCAG
Organism: Avena insularis; assembly: GCA_023614405.1. Lineage (NCBI taxonomy): Eukaryota > Viridiplantae > Streptophyta > Magnoliopsida > Poales > Poaceae > Avena > Avena insularis. The sequence continues at coordinate 24,122,733 of CM042692.1, forward strand.
AACCACTTTCTGCAATTTCACCCGAAACAATTTCCGGTTTCTATTGAAACAATTCCTGCGCTTTGCAATTCTTTCGTTTGAAACATATGTGCTCCAAAATGGTGTCCGGTAACTCTTAAGTGTGTCACCCTACGGTTCGCGAATAATGCATACATGATCGAGACCCTTCTCCAATCAATAATCAGCAGTGGGACCTGGAGATCCGTACTGACTCCTACACATTCAACGATGACTTCTGTGATCGTGAGAACCTTTAATGCTTGTAACTAAATCCCTTTGTCTCGCGATATATTACATGTCCGAGATTCGATCATCGATTCCATACCTAGTTTGATCTCGCTACCAACATGCACTCTTTTCGTTCGTGATATAACATTCTAGTGATCACATCACTTGCTTGCAAGCTATCTCAATGTGATATCACCGAGAGGGCCCAGAGTATATCTATCCGTCATCGGGATTGACAAATTTCACTCTTGATCCATGAGCCTCAACATAACACCTTCGTAGTGCTGAACCCATCTTTATAGTCACCCTGTTACGGTGTGACGTTTGATGTTATCAAGATACTCTTCCGGTGTTAGCATTTAACATGATCTCATGGTCTAACGATAAAGATTACTTCGTATGATGTTATAGCAATATAAACATAATGACTTGATCGTAATGCTATACTTCGGATGAATGTTCATCACATCATTCCACCAATGGTGTGACCTTGTTATTAACAACATCCAATGTCCATGATCAGGAAACCTTGATCATCTTGTTAATCAACAAGCTAGTCTATAAGAGAGGCATAACTAGGAACCCTTTTTGTTTATTAAACACACATGTATTGATGTTTCCGATCAATACAATTCTAGCATGCAAAATAAACGTCTATCATATATAAGGAATACATAATAACAACTTTATTATTGCCTCTCAGGGCATATTTCCTTCAGTCTCCCACTTGCACTAGAGACAATAATCTAGTTCACATAGTGATAAATCTAACACCCATGGAATTCTGGTGTTGATCATGTTTTGCCCTAGGGAGAACTTTAGTCAACGGATCTGCTACATTTAGGTCCGTGTGTACTTTACAAATCTTTATATCTCCATCCTTGACATGCTTGCGGATGGAGTGAAACCGGCGCTTAATATGCTTGGAATTCTTGTGAGACCTCGGTTCCTTTGTGTTCACTATGGCTCCATTGTTGTCACAATAGATCACCATTGGGTCCAATGCACTAGGAACCACACCTAGTTCCGTAATGAACTCTTTCATCCAAACCGCTTCCTGCGCCGCTTCTGAATAGCAACATATTCCGCCTCCGTCGTTGATCCAGCCACCACACGTTGTTTGGAACTCCTCCAACTAACTGTTGCTCCGTTCAAGAGAAATATGTATCCGGATTGAGACTTAGAGTTATCCGGATCGGTGTCAAAGCTAGCATCGACATATCCGTATATAAGAAACATATCCCTAGTTCTTCTCAAGTACTTGAGGATGTTCTTTACCGCTATCCAGTGTTCCGAACCTGGATCAGATTGGTACCTACTAGTCAAACTAATAGCATGTGCCACATCCGGTCTTGTACATAGCATGGCATACATAATAGAGCCTATGGCCGAGGCATAGGGGATCTTATCCATCATCTCTCTTTCTTCCGCCAGTAATGGACTTTGAGTCTTACTCAATGTCTTGCCTTGCAACATAGGTAAGAACCCCTTCTTACTTTCGTCCATATTAAACTTCTTTAATATCTTATCAAGGTTTGTACTCTGCGATAGCCCAATTAGGCGCCTTGATCTATCTCTATAGATTTTAATGCCTAATATATATGACGCTTCACCAAGGTCTTTCATCGAAAATTTGCGGTTTAGATAACTTTTAACACTGTTTAAAAGATCTATATCATTTCCAATCAATAATATGTCATCCACATATAATATCAGAAATGTCACATTGCTCCCACTCACTTTCTTGTAAATACAAGCCTCTCCATAAGTTTGGTCAAATCCAAACTCTTTGATCACCTCATCAAAGCAGAGATTACAACTCCAGGATGCTTGCTTCAGTCCATAGATGGATCGCTGAAGTTTGCATACCTTATTAGCATCCTTAGGATTGATAAAACCCTTAGGTTGTATCATATACAACTCTTCTTCAATATTACCATTGATGAACGCAGTTTTGACATCCATCTGCCATATTTCATAATCGAAATATGCAACAATTGCTAACATAATCCTAACTGACTTAAGCATCGCTACGGGAGAGAATGTCTCATCGTAGTCAACTCGTTGAATTTGTCGAAACCCCTTTGCGACAAGTCGAGCCTTATAGATGGTCATATTGCCATCAGCATCAGTTTTTCTTTTGAAATCCCATTTATTCTCAACGGCCTTTCGATCGTGAGGTAAGTCCACCAAGGTCGAAACTTGGTTCTCGTACATGGATTCCATCTCGGATTTCATGGCTTCTAGCCATTTGTTGGAATCTGGGCTCATCATCGCTTCTTCATACGTCGCAGGGTCATCCATTTTATCAACCATGAAATTCACAACAAGATTGCCGTACAGTTCAGGAGTTGCACGTGTCCTGCTTGTCCTGCGAGGTTCGGTAGTTTCCTCTTTCGGAGTTTCATGATCAATATCATTAGCTCTCTCTTCATTAGGTGAAGTCAACTCCAAAACAACTTCCGGTGTTGCGCCACTCGCTATTTCATGAAGAGAAGGTTCAATAACCTCTTCGAGTTCTACCTTCCGACTACTCACACCTTTTGCGAGAAACTCCTTCTCAAGAAAGGATCTATTCTTGGCAACAAAAACCTTGCCCTCGGATCTGTGATAGAAGGTATACCCAATTGTTTCCTTAGGGTATCCTATGAAGACGCATTTTTCCGGGTTTGAGTTTATCCGGTTGAAGTTTCTTCACATAAACATCGCATCCCCCAAACTTTAAGAAATGACAGCTTAGGTTTGTTTCCAAACCATAACTCATATGGTGTCGTTTCAATGGATTTAGATGGTGCCCAATTTAAAGTGAATGCAGCTGTTTCTAGTGCATAACCCCAAAATGACATTGGCAAGTCAGTCAGAGACATCATAGATCGAACCATATCCAATAAGGTACGATTACGACGTTCCGACACACCATTACGTTGTGGTGTTCCGGCAGGCGTGAGTTTTGAAACTATTAAACACTCTTTCATGTGTGTGCTAAACTCGTAACTTAGATACTCTCCTCCACGGTCAGACCGTAGAAATTTGATCTTTCTATTACGATGATTTTCCACTTCATTCTGAAATTCCTTGAACTTTTCAAAAGTTTCAGACTTGTGTTTCATCAAATAGATATACCCGTATCTACTCAAATCATCCGTGAAAGTAACAAAATAACGATATCCACCTCGCGCCGACACACTCATTGGTCCACACACTTTAGTATGTATGATTTCCAATAGATCTGTCGCCTATTCCATTGAACCGGAAAACGGCGTTCTAGTCATCTTGCCCATAAGGCATGGCTCACATGTATAAAATGATTCAAAATCAAGTAATTCCAAAAGTCCATCAGAATGGAGTTTCTTCATGCGTTTAACGCCAATATGACCTAGATGGCAGTGCCACATATATGCAGATATATCATCATCAAGTTTAATCTTTTTAGCATTAACATTATGAATGTGCGTAATATTACTATCGAGATCCATCAGAAATAAACTATTCAACACAGGTGCATGACCATAAAAGATATTATCCATATAAATCGAACAACCATTGTTTTCAGATTTAAACGAATAACCACTTTGCATCAAACACGATCCGGATACAATGTTCATGCTAAGTGCAGGCACCAAATAACAATTATTTAGGTTTATGACTAATCCTGATGGCATATGGAGAGGCAGCGTTCCGACGGAGATCACATCAACTCTTGATCCATTGCCGACCCGCATTGTGACCTCATCCCTTGCTAGTTGTCGCTTGTTCCACAGCCCCTGAATCAAGTTACATATATTAGCAATCGATCCCGTATCAAATACCCAGGTGCTACTACGAGTACTAGTCAAGTACACATCAATAACATGTATATCACATATACCTTTGTTTGCCTTGCCGGACTTCTTGTCCGCCAAATACTTGGGGTAGTTGCGCTTCCAATGGCCAGTCCCCTTGCAATAGTAGCACTCGGTATCAGACTTAGGGCCAGCTCGGGGTTTCTTTTCAAGCGCAGCAACAGTTTTGCCACCCTTCTTTCCCTTGTGCTTGCCTTTCTTGTCCTTCTTGAAACCGGTGGTCCTATTGATCATCAACACTTGATGTTCTTTCCTAATCTCCACTTCTGTAGTCTTAAGCATTGACAGAAGCTCGGGAAGAGTCTTCTTCATGCCCTGCATGTTATAGTTCATCACAAATCTCTTGTATCTAGGTGGCAAAGATTGGAGAACACGATGTATACCTAAGTCAATGGGAATCGTTATTCCCAAGGACACAAGCTTATCGGCGTACCCATTGAATGCTTTCATTGCCAAGATAGACTCGTTGAAGGGCATTCCAAGCTTCCTTTGTGGTGTCATAAGAGCGAATGTGAGTCATTTGCTCATGAGTCAACGCATCTTGGAGAATGGCCATTGTGGTGGCATTGAGTTGATTGTTGATTTCCTCGGTGGGAGTCATGTTGTAGGGGTTGCGTGGATAGAAGCCGAACTCCACAACCTTCCAAAGATGAACACTAGAACTTTTGAAGTGAGAGCGCATGAGATATTGCCAATTGGCGAAATTAGATACATCAAGCTTAGGTGGTGGACCACGATGATTTATATGTGGCATTGGAAGAGGAGCATTATTGTAGCTAGATGGTGGTGTCATGGTTCCCATGGGGTTGCTTTAGGCTTATTGCCATCATCACCGACGGGAGATTCCTTCAGGGGATCTTCCACCGGTTTTGAGCCACTTGCTGGATTATCAATGGAGTCGGCAACCACAACTTCCTTTTTACCAAGATATAATTCAATAAAGTCTTTCATTTCTTGTTGAAGCGTATCCATAGATGCGGATAGCTCACCCTTAGTGACGGGAGTCACTTCGGGAGCGGTTTCATTCCCTCTCGAGTCACTCATACTTCTCTTAGGCGGTTAAGCCAAAGAAGAGCACCTTGCTTTGATACCAATTGAAAGATCGGTATAAGCGACTAGAGGGGGTGAATAGGCGCTACTCATTTTTTAGAAACTTTTCAATTTAGGCTAAACACAAAGTAAGTTCTCTAAATGTGCAACTATGTGAGAGAACTTACAAGAAAGCAAGTAAACAACAATAGGTAAAGGGTAAAGGATAGAAGTAACCGAGAGTAGACACGGAGATGTTTTCCTGAAGTTCCTTCCTTTTGAGGGGAAGTACGTCTCCATTGGAGAGATGGGTGGTACTAAGACCACCAACGCCAGAGAAGGCCTCACCCTATTCTCCGAAGCACCCGCCTCTTGGCAAGCACCCGTTCCACTATGCGGTGACCTTGAAGGTGGTGACCGAAACCTTTACAAACTTGTTGAGTAGACCTCCACCACACTTGGAGTCTCCCAACACGATCCCAAATCTTTACAACGAATTCCCAAGCTCCGAGACCGACCTCTTTCGTATAGGGTTCAAAGAACCCAAGAGTAACAAGATCCACAAAGGAAAACAAGGGGGAATCAACTTTGCTTTGGTGAAACCCTAGATGTAGACCTCCTCCACCAAATACCAAAGTATCAAGGAGATTGGAGCACTATGGGGGAGATCTTGTAGAAATGAAGATCAAGAACAATGGAGGAGAGAGATAAAAGGGTCAAACTTCTCATTGGAGAAGAAGGCCCTATTTATACCCTCATGTGGAATCTGCCCGTTGCATCTAGACGCCAACCGGTAGTATCGGTCCCATGAGCTGTAGTACCGGATGAACACGGTACTACTAGTCAGGTACCGGACAAGGTGCCGGACGGGATCTAGCACTATGGCATGGATTCTGCCTCCCACGGTAGCAGTAGCTCAAAGGAGCGGTGCTACCGCCAAGCGGTAGTATCGGATACTGGAGCGGTACTGCCAGATGCGGGCGGTAGTGCTGCTCAGTGGTACCAGGTGACGTAAAAGGGGAGACGTTGCTCGCCAAATAGTTCTGTCTCCTGGGTACCACCAAACGGTACTACCATTGCTGAGCGGTAGTACCGGATGGGAATTCCGTCACTACCGGTCCACACAGAAGCAAAAGGCCACAACCACAAGGGCAAACACCACTTGAGTTCTCAACCATTGGGAAAGCTTGAGGTTTTGCAAAACAGTGTTGATTCCACCCAAACTTTCCAAAGCGGACCCCCTCTTGATAGTACGGTGATCCTATGACTTAAGAAAAAAGCCCTAGGAGAACTATATCTTGCTATGAACTTTTTAGAGGGGAACCAAATGCCTTTTCCTTCGTAAAAACCTGAGACACACTTAGCAAACGATTAGTCCAACACATGTGTTGTCAACAAACATCAAAACCACTTAGGATAGGAAATGCCCTTTCAATAAACATTGCTAATATTTTTTTGGTCCAATAGAAATGTAGCATAAGTGATTCTCTACACTAACTACAAAAGAAACTCCTCTAGAAACAATGCAAAGCATACTTAATATCAATATTAAATCAAGAGCAAGACCTATGTCTAAATTGATAATGATGAATGATTGAGTGAAGCTTTTGCATAAATAAGTTGAGGATCGGAGGAGAATCATACCTTAGATCGAATGAGTTCGAAGAATCGAAGAAAGATTAAGTAAATTTGAAGATCCAATGGAGGTGGTTTGGAGTTTGGAGAAAGAAGAAAGAGAAAAATTGATTTGGGGATTTTTAGGTTACCTCCTCGGGGTGAATATGGCGGTCGCGTACGTGGTACGGGCAGGTGGTACGGCCAGAGCCCACCCGTACCGGGTGACTTACCTTGGGGGCGACGACTGCTCCCAGGCAGTGCACTCGGTACGGGCGCACGGTACGGGCACGCACGCCTGTACTATTGGTCGTTATCGCTGGAGTGACTTTGCTTGAAATCTGATATTTGCTCGGGCGCGCGGTACGGGCACGTCCGGCCGTACCAGTGGTCGTTATCGATACTGGTGCCTTCGGAAAACATCAACATTTTTATCTTCCTTGGCCTTGAGGTGGTATGTCTGTACCAGTGGTCGTTATGAACAACGTGAACTACAAAACTTAAAGAATTTGATTAGTAGCTCTGTGCGCCTTTGCACATCTTATCCAAGGACTTAATAACAGTAAAAATACTAGGTAATGATCCAGCAATACTTCTTAGGCCATGTGTTAGTAAAATAAAATATAGAAGATTACCTTATTTCTTCTCCTCTCTCCATAGGTCTTCTTGAACACTCTTTATTAAAAACAAAAACAAAAACAAAACTAACACAATAGAAAATACATAAAGAAAGAAATTTATTTTACATGGGTTGCCTCCCATGAAGCGCTTCTAGTTAAGGTCGATTAGCTTGACCTTGATGGCAATCACTTAGGTTTGTGAAGTGGAACACCCACTCCAAAGTAGTTTGCTTTGAAAGTAATTACACCATCATCATCATTAGGCCTGACCTTCTTTTCCTAGGGAAGTGGACTATAAAAGGATCTCTAGATGGTATCCCTATTATCACATTCCCTTCATGTAAATTAATCAAAGCTTTAATAGTTATTAGAAATGGCCTACCTAGAATTATAGGTGTTATGGGATCTTGAGGCATGTCCACAATAACAAGATCAGTAAGAGCGGGACTACCTTTAATTTCAACAACTATATTTTCTTTTATCCCAATAGCTTGTTTATAAGTTGAATCGGCTAGATGGAGTCTCAATTCAGTTGTAACAAATTGCCCCAAGTTTAACTTATCGAATAAGCTTTTGGAAATTGTTGAGACTCCTGCACCAAGATCACAAAGTGCGAATATCTCGTTAACTCCCAACTTAATTTTAATAGTGGGCTCAAATATATCATCTAGCTTAGCTGGAAGCTTATCAGCTAGTATTTTATACTCAATCTCTAAATCACGAACGTTAGATGCTACTTTTTGTATAAATTGTTGGTACATAGCATCATTACCTTGTTCTATACCTGGATTCTTAACGGTGATCATATTCAATAGATCTTCCATGGTATATTCCGGTGTTGGCGCGTTGCTATAATCCAGCTCTTCGGGTTTTTCTTTATTGGTTACCACCCTCATCATGTTGAGGTCTTCTACCAGATTTGGCTCGAGTTTTCCAGCAAACTTTGCTAGTATGAGAGCTTGGCTCTCGGCTACCTTACCCAGCTGAGCCTCCATGGTCTTTGTTCTTTCCTGTAGATCATGCACATCATTTCTAATTGCAACGGCCTGGTTACATAATTTTCCTATACTACTTTCATGGTTCTCCGTAATCTTAATAAGCATATTATTTTGCTTACTTTGAGCTTGTATAAATGTTCTAACGGTTTGCTCAAATGGGAGATTGCCATGATTTGCTCCATTAGTATTATCATAATTATTATAAGGAGCTCCTGCAGGATTAGCATGATATTTTTGAACATTGGAAGCATCATTATTTTTTCATGCAGGATTAAAAGGAGTACAAGCTATAAAATTAACATCATTAACATCGGTAGTGATAGCATTAACTTGGGTATCTTCCTTACCCTTTACTAAGCTAAGCAACTCATCTACCTTAGATGTAAGCTCTTCATTATTTACCTCGGTAATTGAACTTACTCTCTTCGAGGTTCTTTCCACATGCCATTGGGCATGGTTATTTTTCATATCATCAAGTAATTTCTTTGCAACACTCACTTGCTTTCCCACGATCGTTCCTCCCGTTGCGGTATCTAGCATAGACTTAAACATTGGGTTAAGACCATTATAAAATAAATATAATATAAGCCAGTCTTCCATCCCATGACTAGGACAGTTCATTACAACTTCTTTCATCCTTTCCCACGCAAGCGCTAGTGGCTCACGGTCTTCTTATCTAAAGCTTGTAATGTTGGATCTTAGATGGGGGGAATTTAGTCATAAATAAATTAGTACATTCCTCCCAAGATTTAATAGTGCCCTTTGGTAGAGCTAGCAACCAATCCTTAGCCTTTCCTCTAAGAGAGAAAGGAAACAATCTTAGCTTAATAGCATTTGGATCTACATCCTTAATATGTATCATGTCGCAAATTTTAGTAAAAATATTTAAGTGCAATCCCGAATCTTCAGCAAATGAACCCCCAAATTTGGTTTTGTTGAACCAAACTTAAAAGGTTAGGTTTTATCTCATATGTTTCCGCATCAACTGCGGGCTGAGTGATGGGTGCACGAATAAAATCATCAGTGGGAGTAGCATACTCCCCTAATCTCTTTTGAGCCATGGCTCTTATCTTTTTTTGTAATTTTTAAGTAATGAAGACGAATAACAAGTAACTATTTTTTTGGGTTTTCAAATAGATAACAAGAAAGTAAACTAATAACAAGAATTAAACTACAACTAATAAGAAAACTAAAAAAAATGTCTCTAATGACCTCACCAGGATAGCGAAATTGCTTCCCCAGCAACGACACCAGAAAAAGGGTTGATACCTTTGATCCGGATTCACAGATGTAGTATAATAGCTTTTCCCCTAGAAGACCTAGGTTTAATCGAACCGCAGAAAGCACTTTTTGGGGGATACCCGGGGTAGGGTCATGCCAGGGTATAAAGGCTGAGTTAGCCGAGGTACGGCACGGTCAAAGCAAGTGCAGGCCGGGTCACCTCAAGGCATGCCGACTTACTAAGTAACCCGGCCCATGGGGCATCTTCCTAGCATTAACCCGGTCGGCATAAAATATATGTCGTCCATGTTTGTCTATCTGTCATGCAGGTACCCTAGTAGCCGGGTTAGCCATGTGCTAGCCGGACTACCCCTTGGCTTCCAAGAGAAGGAAGGAATCTCCTGCTGGTCAAAAGGTGGCCTTTTCTAGCGATAGCGTGAGAGAAGCAAAGGAGAGGGAAGGACCAGCGGGGCAAGGGCGACCAAGATGACGTGAGCAGTGTCGGCTGACATAGCCCGTGTCTGGTGACGCTTAAAGGCATGGATTACACAGAGGGTTACATACAAAGTCCGAAAGAACCGTTAAAGAGAATAAAGAAGCATCTAGCTTTAACCAAGGGGCATATTCGGGGAATATGCTGCCACGTGTGCCCTAACTTTGTAACCCGGGATCCCCTATATAATGAGCACCAGGGCCTCCATTGAAGGGGATCGATCATTTTCTCTGTCTAAGATAGAACTCTAGAGCTTAGCGGTGGGGGGTAAGAGACATAGTCTCCTTCTCACGAACATCTCGAGGAGCACTTGTAACCACCATTGATAGAGGAAATACAACAACATCTGTGCATGGAATCACCATGCTATCCCTCCCTGGATTCCCCTAGCGCTCATTGGCCCCATCTTTAGCCTATCCATGGCATCTACCATGCCACCACCACGACAGTTGGCACCCACCGTGGGGTAAGCGGTGCTAGTAGGGGTATTACAACCGAGATGGCTTCGGGTCATTAAGGAGAAACAATTTCCGAGGAAAGAGAAGCGACGAGCGTCTGGATTACAGGTATAACTCGCAGCAGGTGGCAGCGGTGGACCGAGATCAGCCCAATGCCGGCGCCAGCCAACGCTAGAAAACTAGAGGGCAGAACTAGCAATAGAAGAATGAAGGGAAGAAACCTTGGACCCCAGAGCAGAAAAAGCAATGCCAGGAGCAAAAGGATCGTCTGAGGTATACATTCGAGTCTATGCTAGACCAACCATGCAAATTTCATACGCCAAGCCCGAATAGCCCGGCGAACCATACGACCCGGCAGTGTGAGTGGATGAGGAAGCTAGAACAGGGTAGTTCGAGGAATGCTCATGCACCTCAGAATGAAGCACCTCGAAGTGAGGCACCTTGGCAGCCATTACTCACAGGGGGAATGGACAACAACTCATGTTGCCTCCACCTCCGCCGAGGTATGAAAAATCAAGAAAGAAGGGATGTTGTGCATCAGGTGAATAACAACCAGTAGCAAGACCAGGGTTACCACATCAATAAGGGACGAAATGAGTACAGGGAGCATCACCAAAGTTACTGCGTATTTACCACCGAAGAAACTGACCGAAAGAGCTTGCAACGCTGACATATGGAGGTAAATGCAGTAATGCCAGCAGTGGTGAGGTATATGCCTTGGTCGAATCAGGAGATAACTTTGAGCATCAAGGATCATCTGAAGCTTATGCCAAGTCCGGGGACTTATGCGCTGGTCCTAGATCCGACATTCATTAGGCCAAACATCAATGTGAGATTCTCTAAGGTATTAATAGACAATGGCAGTAGCATTAACATCATGTACAAGGATACCATGCACAAATTGGGGATATTAGAGAGTATGCTCCAAGCTATGAGGACCACCTTTCATGGTATTGTGCCTGGTATCTCCTGTGAGCCAACTGGAAAGGTCCGGGTTGATGTGCTATTCGCTACGAGGGATAACTGTCGGACCGAAAATTTGGAGTTCTAAGTGGTGAACTTGGAGAGCGCTTATCACGCATTGCTCGGCAGGCCTGCACTGAACAAGTTCATGGCAAGTACTCACATCAGTTACCTCAAGATGAAGCTACCCGGACCAAGGGGAGTGATAACCGTATCAGGGACTTCAGGCATTTGATCTAGTGCTCCTCTGCCGGATCTAACTTAGCCGAGTCACTCGTGATAGCACAGGAAAAGAGGAGGATACAAGAAGTGGCGGCATTGGCTCAGTCCGCGCAACAACATATGCCGGCCCTGACCAACCCGCATGGAAGTGTATCATTTCAACCAACCAAGGACACTAAGAAAGTGCCAATTAATGATCAGTTCCCAGAGCATACCGTAACCATTAGTGTCGGGTTAGACGACAAATAGGAAAGCGAGCTCATCAACTTCCTCCGTGAGAATCGGGATATCTTTGCTTGGTCCACACAGGATCTGCAAGGTGTGCCGAGGGAGTTGGATGAGCACTCTTTGAATGTGAGCCCCGGGGCTAAGCCGGTGAAACAGTCTCTCTGACATTTTGCTGAGGATAGAAGAAAAGCCATTGGGGATGAGATAGCTAGGCTCCTTGTAGTCGGATTTATCATGGAAGTACTTTACCTGGACTGGCTCTCACATCCGGTGCTCGTGGAAAAGAAAAATGATGACTCGAACATGGCAGTGGTATGGCGTATGTGCATTGATTACACAAACCTGAATAAGGCGTGTCCAAAAGATCCATTCCCGCTGCCTAGAATAGACCAAGTCATAGACTCAACTGCCGGATGTGAACTGTTGTCATTCATCGACGCGTATTCTAGTTTCCACTAGATACCGTTGAACCCGGAAGATCAAATAAAAACTGCATTTATTACCCCGTACGGGGCTTATTGCTATCGCACTATACCTTTCGGATTACGTAATGCTGGAGCAACGTATCAGCGATGCATGCAAAAATGTCTACATGACCAAATAGGTCGAAATGTGCAAGTTTATGTGGATGATGTTGTGATAAAATCTAAGGAAAGCAATACGCTCCTTGATGACATCCGGCAGACATTCGCGAACTTAAGACGGTTCCGGATGAAGCTTAACCCGGAAAAATGCACTTTTGGTGTGTCCGCTGGGAAATTACTCGGTTTTCTGGTGTCCAGCCGAGGTATTGATGCTAACCCGACAAAAATCCGGGCTATAGAGAGAATGGAACTGCCTAAATGCCTTAACGATGTACAGAAGTTCACTGGTTTCCTGGCATCATTGAGTTGGTTCGTATGTCGGCTAGGAGAGAAGGCTTTACCCCTCTACCAGTTAATGAAAAAGTCAGATAGATTTACATGGACGTCACAAGCGGATAGCGTGTTTCGAGAATTGAAAAAGATGCTCTCCAGCGCACCAATATTAGCCGCATCACTACCCAAGGAGCCAATGTTGCTCTATGTGGCCGTGACCAACCGAGTTGTAAGTGCAGTAATTGTAGTGGAGCATGAAGAGGAAGGAAAGTTGGTGCAAAGGCCGGTGTATTACTTAAGCGAGGTATTGTCGACCTCAAAACAGAACTACCCTCACTTTCAAAATATGGCGTATGGTGTGTATATGTCGGCAAAGAAACTCAAGCATTACTTTGAGGAACATCCCATCTAAGTGATATGTGAGGCACCCATATCAGAGATCATGAGCAACAAAGATGCTAGCGGACGAATAGCAAAGTGGGCAATTGAGCTGGCCCCATATGCACCACAGTTCAATAGAAGAGATGCGATCAAATCGCAGGTTGTGGCGGATTTCTTCGTGGATTGGGCCGAGATGCAATACGAGCCACCTCTGCCGGACTCCAATTATTGGCGAATGCGCTTTGACGGGTCGAAGCTGAAAGAAGGACTGGCCGCCAGGGTAGTACTCACCTCGCCCAAGAAAGATCAATTGAAATATGTTCTCCAAATTCACTTCAGCGCTTCGAACAATGTCGTAGAATATGAGGCACTTGTGCATGGGCTTAAAGTGGCAAAAGAAGTAGGGATACGTCGGATACAATGGTTTGGAGACTCGGATTTGGTGGTGCAGCAAGTTTCTGGAAATTGGGATGCCTTGGATGCCAACATGGCCCTTTATAGATTCCGTGTTCAAAAGATAAGCAGATTCTTCGAGGGGTGTGAATTTCATCACGTACCTCGGATTGAAAATGAGGCCGATAACGTACTTTCCAAGTTGGGCTCATCCCGGCAACCAATCCCGCCAAATGTTGCTTTGGAGCACTTGAGAAAACCATCTATTACCCCATCGCCAGAATCCGAGTCAATCTATATCCCGACTCTCTCCGGGTCAGAAGCTACACCTATGGAAATAGACTGGGGAGGCACTTCAGCATACCTGGGGACTGCCTTAGTAAACCCGGGGACTGTTCAGCTAGACCTGCCAGGAGTTATGTCGGTGGATGCAATGGAAATTGATGAAGAACCTTTTCCCATCCGGCCTATAGCCACTTGGGCCAAGCCAATATTTGATTTCCTGAAAGAAGGGATCTTGCCGGATGATGAGGTACTCTCAAGGGAAATCCAGAGAAGAGCAAAGGGCTACACTATCATCAATGTCGAATTATACAAAAGAAGTGTAACCACAGTGCTTCAACGATGCGTTGATCCGGAGGAAGGGCTTGACATACTCCGGGATATCCACCAAGGAGAATGTGGCCATCATGCATCTTCAAGAGCATTAGTGGCAAAGGCCTTCCGGCACGGATTCTATTGGCCAAATGCTTTGGAACGAGTAGAAGATATGGTGAGGAAATGTAATGGGTGCCAGAGGTACGCCACCAAAACCCAGGTGCCAATGTGGGAACTAAAGACTATTCCCATCACTTGGCCATTTGTTGTATGGTGCCTAGACATGGTAGGACCATTTAAGCCGGCTAAGGGAGGAATGACCCATATATTGGTGATGGTGGACAAGTTCACTAAATGGACTGAAGTAAAGCCAATCAGGAAATGTGATGGGGTAACAACAGTAAAGTTCCTCAAAGACATAATCTTGAGATATGGCTATCCCCACAGTATCATAACTGATGATGGCACAAATTTTGCTGAAGGAGCGTTTGCGAGGTTCTGCCGAGAAAAGAAGATCCGGCTAGATATTGCCTCTATGGCCCACCCCGCATTTGCACGGGCAAGTGGAAAGATCCAACAGACTAGTGTTGTCCGGGATAAAACCCCGGCTCATAGAGCCGCTGCAAAGATCAGCGGGGTGCTGGATAGAAGAACTACCATCGGTACTGTGGAGTTTAAGAACAACTCCGAATCGATCAACAGGATACACGCCATTTTTCTGGTATATGGGGCATAAGCTATACTACCAGCCGACATAGAGCACGATTCACCAAGGGTCACCTAATACACAGAAGCCGAAGTGCACGAAGCCCGGCAAAATGATGTTGATCTAAAGGAAGAAGCGAGAGAACTGGCCTTGTCCAGATCCGCCATATATCAGCAAAATCTCTGACGCTACCATAGCCGAAAAGTAAACCCCCGAGTTTTCCGGGAAGGTGATCTGGTACTCCGGCTGGTGCAGCGCACCGCTGGCATGCCTAAGTTATCCCCTCCATGGGAAGGACCTTTCATTGTGAGCAAGGCTTTACACAATGATTCCTACTATCTTATTGATGCACAACCACAGGAAAAGAACAAGGCGGACAGGTCCGGAGAGGAATCTAAGCGACCATGGGATGTAGCGCTACTTCATCCTTTTTACACTTGACAAATAGGTGAATGTATCCGAGCTACTCATATGTCGGTATGTATGTCGGCAATGAGCTTATTAATAAAACTTCGGCACCCCAAGCAGCAACTCGGGGACTGCCATAATAATTGTTCTTCTTGCTTTCATATTTTTATATGTCGGCTAGGTTAAGTTGCTTACATGTTAGCTAGATTAGTAATGTGTGAGCACCAAAACCCAACTCTTCGAATTTGTTGTTGTCCAACAAGAATTGGCTTCATGGCAAGCAAGAGAACAAGTTTGGAATTGCAAAGCACCTGAAAAACGACTAAGAGAAAGAACCTAAGTGCTTACATTTGTTATTCGGACTAACCCCTTGTTTACTTTATTTCATCTCTCGTCAGATTATTTTGAGCTACTCTCAAAGTTTCAAGTATTGTTGAGTCAATTTTTTTAACCTCGGACTCGTAAGTCGAAAAACCGAATCAAGGTAGACGCGAGCCAAGTCAAAAATTGGGGGAACAAGAAAAGGAAACTCAGGGACTTCGCCCACGATAATCTGACATTAAGAACTTAGTAGCAAACGACAGTAAATGTAGCAAAACCGAACCAAAATACTTAAGTACATCTTCACCCGGCATTCCAGGGATCTGACAAATACTGTTAAGTGTTTTTCATGCTCAAGGAGCAAGGGCAGAAGCCGAATCATCGGCCGATGGAAGGGTACTTTAGAGTCTGTGGGCGGGGCGCTAGCCTCGGCCTCATCTTTAGGGTTGACCTCCTCATCTTCCGGATCTTCAGCATCATCACCAACTTCGGAAGCCTCGCCCTCACTTTCCTCGCCTTCAGAAGCGTTAGCATCATCAAATGCGTCAAGATAGCTCAGACCATCATTCCAGGCATGGCAGAAAAAATACTGGATGAGCTTGTTGGCGCAGGCTTGGCGTTGAGCAATGCACTCCAGATTAGTGGACCACCTTGATCCGGTGCACATACGCTCAAGCAGCTCCAAGTCTATATCTTCATACCAGGACAGAACAAACTACAATGTTGTATCAGCTCCGGCCCGTGCAGCGGATTCCCGCCACAGGTTCAGCTGAGTCTCAACTCCATCAGTTTTGCTATAAAAGCAACATTTCCTTTGGGAGTGGTCCTAGTGGGCCAGAGAGAGTTGAACATCCGCATCACCGCCAGCATGATATCTGCACCATAATTCTTCACCAGCTCCATGCGAGCGACGAGGCTCACCAGCAGATCCTCTGTCTCGTAAGGGATTGACCCGGCAGCAGGACCTGTGGGAATACCACGTTGCTCGCGAGACCAGGTTAGAGCGGCAGCAGCGAGAGTGTCACCTTTTGGGAACTTGCCTGAGAATAGAACATAGGAGACCAGTAATCAAGAGCACTAAGTCCGGAGGAACAAGAGTTGAAAAAGAGGAAGAGAACTCATGAGAAATCTGGAAGAGGAGACGATGGAGCTCGGCATGAACGTTGGCGCTGTTGGCTTGGAGTCTTTCATATTCGGAGGTTACCGACGTAAGTTTTACGTCGGCTTCCTGCAATAAGTCCTTGTCCTTGGAAATTTGCATGGTCAGACGCTCCTTTTCCTCAGCAAAATCTTGGTCAGCCTTATCCAACTCGGATTTATGGAGGTCCTTAAGCCTCTGGATTTCGGCATTCAGCCAAGTAATCTCCGAGTCCTAGAGGCGCAACCGAGCAATCTCGGCATCCTTCTTCTTCAGTTCAGCTTGATGCTTCCCTGCTTGTTCGAGAAAATGTGTCATCATATCAGGAATGGGGACGCTATCTTCAAGTGTAGCTGCAATAGTGAGTTAACCCGACGGAACCGAGGTATAAATATCTACCAAGTCAAGGGAAAAGACGCACAGTGGCCAAGAAAGTAAGACAAGTTACCTTGGATTTCTGCCAAATTCTTGCGCATGATAATGTTTTCAGCCTCAACCTCGGCTGCGTAATTCAGATCATAAGTTAGTATGGATAAAGAACATCCCTAAGGAAAGCAGATGAAAAGAGCTCAAGCAAAGGAATTTACCCTTCCTCTGGTGATCCACCAACAACTTGCTATATTTGGCACGAAGATCTTTATATGAGTCCAGTAGGCACTGAAACTCGGCTGTTCGGCGGTTGGTGGTGATATACAAAAATGAGCCATTGTTAGTTAACAGGGAGAAGGAAATAATTCGAAATATTCAAGATCCGGACCAAGTGGAACTTAACCCGGCTCTAGGTGTGTGGATATTCGAAGTATTCAAGATCCGGGCCAAGTGGAACTTAACCTGGCTCTAGGTGTGTGGATATTCGAAGCATTCAAGATTCGGGCCAAATGGAACTTAACCCGGCTCTAGGTGTGTGGATATTCGAAATACTCAAGATCCAAGCCAAGTGGAACTTAACCCGCCTCTAGGTGTGTGGATATTCGAAGTATTCAAGATCCTGGCCAAGTGGAACTTAACCCGGCTCTAGGTGTGTGGATATTCGAAGTATTAAAGATCCAGGCCAAGTGGAACTTAACCCAGCTCTAGGTGTGTGGATATTCGAAATATTCAAGACCTAGGCCAAGTGGAACTTAACCTGGCTCTAGGTATCTAGCTATTTTAAAATGCAAAGGACTTGCATCAAATTCTCTAGGAGCATCCGACCGAGTAATAAATCACTCCCTCGGAGGCTCGGGGACTAGTGGATATATCTATAAGTATATGTGTACCTAAAGCAGCATAGCAGAAAGGATTACCTCCATCATTCGGCCAGCCAGAGAAATAGCCTTAGTTGAGGAATTCATTTGAGCGCTAAACTCTACCGGGCCAAACTTCTCCGGCAGATCGTCTCGCGGGTCAATGAACTCCGCATTGTTCCAGTTGTCCATGTATTCAATAAGCGCTAGGTTATAACTCTCGCCGCTAGGGGAATGCCTCGTCACCAAGCCCTTAGCGTGGGCCTCCCGCCTCACGGATTGAGCAGTAGCAGGACTGGTATGCAGGACCAGTTGCTTACTGCCCTCATACCCGGCGGCTAGAGACCCGAAAGCGGAGTCCTTGGATGGCTCGGTAGCCTTCTTGAGCTTGCCGAATAAGGCTGAGCGCTGAAGGAGAGCCGAGGCTACAGAGCCGGATGGAGCTTGTGGAGCCGGCTGGAAGATGTCCACAATGGACATAGTAGATCCAGAGGCAGTGGATTGAGGCTTATTCTTCGGCGGTCTAGTTGTTGTTGCTGTTAGTCGTACTGCTGGGATTGGTGCTGTTGTTGGTACTGATGCTTCTGCTGGCACTGCTGCTGGTACTGATGCTGGTACTGCTGGTACATGGGTTGTTGGAATCACTAGTATCGAAGAAACAGGAGTTGAAGAAGAAATTGTTTGGGGCGGTGCCGATGAAGCTGGCACCTCAAAACTGGACGGTGGTGGCGAAGCAGAGGTGCTAGGGAGATCCGACATAGCCGTATCCTCGGTCGCCCCACTACCCCCCACGTCGATGTTGCCCCCCTCATGACGAGGTGGGCTTAGATCAGGCGCAGCCGCGGAGTCCTCATGGATAGGACTCAGAAGACGAGCGTCGTCGCCGCGGGAGGGGGGGGGAGAAGAACCGCTCCGGATCAGAGAAGAGATGCTGGGGCTGCTCTGGGAAATAACCCTGGGGGCGCCATAGAAATGAAAAAACAACAAGTCAGAAAGAGAACAGGAGAAAAGGCAAAAGCAGAAATAAAAGAACTCAAAAGGCAAAAAGAAAAGGAACAACGACTTACTCGTCCGAGGTTGGAGGAGCCCGAGGTTTGGGTACCCTCCGGACCATGCTCTTAGCCGCGGGCTTGGCAGAGGCCTTGTCCCTGGACTTCTTCTGCCTCTTCTTGGGCGGTGGTGCCTCCAAAGCTGTGGCCGAGGTAGCCGCATGCTTCTGAGAAGGGATAGGAGCCGGAGCACCCGTGGCAAGAGGGGGAACCTCAAGGACCTGACCGACCGGGTTAGCTGAAGATTCGGACATAACCGAGAATGCATAAGATATGGGCACCGGGTCAAGTACCTCAAGAACCTCAACATCCGAGTCATCGTCATCTGGCCAATCCCTCAGAGAAAAGACCTTACCAGAGGTGCGTTTGGTGGTATCCAGTGTGGGCAAGAAGCTCTCCGGGCCAGGTTCCTCCACATCTGGCTCGGTCCGATCCGACAACCACTTGCTCGCCAGCTCCTTGCCATCCTCAAGAGGTTGCTGAAGGAATCGCTGAGAACAAGAGTATCAGTGATTGAGTTACAGAGATAGCCCGACATACCGAGAAAATCCGGAAAAATAGCAAGAGAGAAATTTACCTTAGGAGGAGGATTGGCCAAGGTAAAGGGAGCAAGCCCCCATTCCCAAGCCTCAGAGAACTCCTTATCCATGTTGAAGATGAACTTGACCCAGCGGTACACCGCCGAGTTGCCAAGTTCAAAGGAGGAGGTCCGGTGGGGGTCGAGAGGGCTGCTCAGGTAGCAGATCTTGTGGGCACGCTTCTGCAGGAGGGAGACCCGGCTACGGACGAATGTGATCATGATATCCTTGCCTCGCAACTTCTCCTTGAGAATCTCCTTGATTCGGCGGTCGACCAAGTTCGCCAGTGCCGTGGGCCGCTTCGAAATATTTTCCCACAGAGAGGTGTCCGGGGCTCCGAGCTTGAAGGGGAGGATCCGGATCAAGTCCTCGTCCATGGTATTCCGAACGTAGAAGAAGGTCCGGGCCCAGCCTTTGCATGACTCGAGCCTGGTGACCCGGGGAAATGCGGAGCTCTTGTGGGGAGATATGGAGGCTCCACCGCATTGGGTCAGGTGTTTCTCAGCCGGAGTAAGGTGCTTGTCCGGAATAACATTCTTTCGCAGATGAAAAAACTTGATCCACATCTCCTTGGAATGCCAGAGGCCGATGTACCCCTCTATGTCGGAGGCAAAAGAGGAAAGAGAGATAATGGCATTGGCGGGGAGATGGTGCAGTTGCAATTGATAGGTGGAGATGAAATCATGGAAGAAATCAGAAACGGGAAGGCAGAAGCCGCGTTGGAAGTGAGAAAGGAAAACAATATACTCCCCTGGGTTTGGAGAGGGGGTGATCTCCTCAACAGCGAGGTGGCAGGCGATGCCCACGGGGATGTGGCGCATGGCGTACAGCCAATCTATATCGTCTTGGCAGACGAAGGTGCCAGCCCATCCACCGCGCTCAGGAGCTTCCTCCCCTTCTTCTTCCTGGGCGATGACGGAAACCTCTTCTTCAGTCATGGCGAGCTCAAGGTCCTCAAGGCCGAAATCTAAGAAGAAGTAGCGCCAGGGAACCTTGAAGCGGGCTGCGGCTAAGAGCTGAGGCAAGAACGCTGGCCGCTGCGTAAGGCAAGTGTTGGCATGCGCGGCACGTATAACGGTATGAGGCATCTCAGCGGAGAAGAAGAGAGGCAGGGGCGCGAAGTGTGGGGAATTTCCCCAAGATGGCCCCTGGCCCCTATTTAACCGCACGGTGAGAGCGCGTAGTGGGATCGATTGCGGCGTCCCAACCGCACGGTGTGGCCGTGTACGCAACAGATCAACCAATCAGGTGCGAGCCACAACAAGGAGCACAGGGAACAAAAGATCCCATGACGTGATGTGGTGTTACGGTTAACGAGGCGCTGTTGTGACGGACGCAAAGCTTATTCTCGACATTACTATATTAACCTAAGACAAGAAATAGGCGTGGCCCTTAAAATGAGGCAAAGTGATGATTACCCTCTACGTAGGACGTGGGGAAGCGTATGAGAGAAGGAAAGGTAATCCAGAAATGTGAGCAAAGACCCGGCCAACGAGGAATAACTCGGAACGAGCGAAGGGAGCATAAACATAAAGAGTCCGGATTACGAGATAACTCGGCCAAAAAATAGCAAATTTGGATGGTGAACCTGTTGTGGCCTTAACAGCTGAAGTTGCTAAGACCGCACCAGCTTTGGGGACTAATGTTGGGGGATACCCCCGGGTAGGATCATGCCGGGGTATAAAGGCCAAGTTAGCCGAGGCATGGCACGGTCAAAGCAAGTGCAGGCCGGGTCACCTCAAGGCAGGCCGACTTATGGAGTAACCCAGCCCGTGGGGCATCTGCCTAGCATTAACCCGGCCAGCATAAAATATATGTCGGCCATGTTTGTCTATCTGTCATGCAGGTACCCTGGTAGCCGGGTTAGCCATGTGCTAGCCGGACTACCCCTTGGCTTCCAAGAGAAGGAAGGAATCTCCCGCTAGTCAAAAGGTGGCCTTTGCTAGTGGTAGCGTGAGCAAAGCAAAGGAGAGGGAAGGACCAGCGGGGCAGGGCGACCAAGATGACGCGAGTAGTGTCGGCTGATGTAGCCCGTGTCTAGTGACGCTTAAAGGCATGGATTACGCAGAGGGTTACGTCCAAAGTCTGGACAAACCGTTAAAGTGAATAAATAAGCATCTAGCTTTAACCAAGGGGCATATTCAGGGAATATGCTGCCACGTGTGCCCTAACTTTGTAACCCGGGCTCCCCTATATAAGGAGCACCAGGGCCTCCATAGAAGGGGATCGATCATTTTCTCTGTCTAAGATAGAACTCTAGAGCTTAGCGGTGGGGGGTAAGAGACATAGTCTCCTTCTCACGAACAGCTCGAGGAGCACTTGTAACCACCATTGATAGAGGAAATACAACAACATCTGTGCGTGGAATCACCATGATATCCCTCCCTGGATTCCCCTAGCGCTCATTGGCCCTATCTTTAGCCTATCCATGGCATCTGCCGTGCCACCACCACGACAGCACTGCTAAAAGGTAATAAAAAGGACACGTCTACAAGACTTTGTTCGTTTTACCTTAGTTGACCGTACCAATCTAGTTTACTTGAATCAATGGATGGAGATAGGCCATGGTTGAAGATCCACCTGCAGCTGCACATCAAATGGGATAAAAGATAATAATAAGCATAGTCATGTATAATGTTTGTATTGAGATAATCTCTTGTGGGTAACACATCCTAATATTCTAGAGTCCCTGTGATGCAGCAGGCATAGCAATAGACTTTTAAAACCGAGAGTACACCGAAGCCACGGGTTACAAACGATTATTAAGTGTAAACATAGATCAAAGCTTTAAGTGGTGTTGTTGCTATTGATCCCAAATGGGGCGCTAAGCGAAGACCGTACTACTCTTTCTGTTACTGAGGTTCCTATGAGATCATCGCTATCCAAGTATCTCACCTCAAGCTTTTATCAATCTATGGGACCTTGGGTACCTACAAGTTCACAGATCGAGACAAGAGACGAAGAAACAAAAGATACAAATCACAATTCCAAACAAAATAAAATTCTGCCATGATCTAGATGCACATAATAGCTTCGAGGTTTCTCCCCAAATCGTAACCCATGAGGACTACTCACTCATAACAAATAGATCGGAGATAGAAAACATCATACAAATACTTAGATTGAAATCAAATATTCTTACAATGGTCATCAAATCACAAGGAGATCTAAAGTACAAAGCAATGACTATGTCTAGTGGATGGATGGATGGTGGAAGTGATGAACAACGGTGTGGATATCCTTTGGTGTTGTTGTGATGCAAATCTAAGAATGACAGCTCTCTGGCCGGCGGCTGGAGCCTCAAAATATATAGGCGTCTTCACAAAAGTTGTAGGGTTTGACGAGACGGTAAATGACGCCACTGATACGCCGATGGTTGTTAAGCCTTCAGGCGCCCTAAAACGCCTCTCCAATTACTTGGTCGTGTGTACTTCCTCAAAATCCTTCATTATGACTTCTTATTTTGCTTTAAAAGTCGTGATTTCCTGCACAACATAAATCAAAGAAGGGATTTGCATATCTTTGCAATTATTAGTCATTAGTGGCAGAAGTTGAGGGTTTTTTGGCAATTGCTTGACCAAAAACAATGTTTAAATGCAGTGGAAGATGGCAAAAATTGGAGCAATCAGTTGCCAACACAATCTCCATTATCGTCTTCTAGATCCACGACAACGCCCGTCGAAGTATTGCCCTTGCCCTTCTTCTTCGTGTTAAGTTCTTTCCAAAGGGCATAACTAAGCTCCTATTTTTTGGTGTCATTGGTCAACCCCCAACAATGGGTCAATGTGAAGGCCTTGTTTTCATTCGCCTTCTTAAAGTGACCCATTGCTTTCATGACCTACACATATGGATGCCAATAATGGCTCAATGCATATGCAACACGTTGATAAAGAGAGGAAGAGGTTTTACCATGTCAACCGACAACATGCCGCTTATTGGCATTTTTGTCACTATATTATACGAGCCTTGGAACTTGCCACACTCGGCATGGATGGTGCCCCATCTCTTGCAGAGGGAGAGATCATTTTGACCGCTATAGAAGGCGTTTTTCCCGAATTTCCTATGCTCATGGAAGAACTTGCCCACCCTTTTCCAATAGGCAAAGCCCTTTTGCTCGGTGCCACATAGTGTATCTTGTGAAATCTCCATCCAAGTCTGGCATAGGATCTTGTCCTTATTGGTGGTGTAGCTCGCGGTTCGTTGGCTCAACTTCTTGACGTCGACAAGTGACGCCGCAAGTGTAGTGGCCAATGACACTGTCGTGACCCTCTCGTCCATAGAAGTTCCATCGTTTCCAAACAATGCATCATCCTCAATGTTGTAGGCATCTTGTTGAGTCTCTTGTTGGGTCTCTTCGTCTTCGTCATAGTCGTTGCCACCCTTATTGATCATGTCGTGCATGACGTCCTCGCCATCGTTGGCCCCGAAATCCTACACACAAATTGACCATGATAAAGTGGCGAGTGCAGGCTACTGGTAATGGTAAAGAAATGTCGTGACCATACCGCATCGTTGGCGAATGGCTGCTGGTCGGCTATTCCGTCGAATAGGTTGACTAGCGCCGGCATGTCCGTGGCGAATATGGCCCACCGCTTCTTCGACGCCTCCGAGGTTGTGTCCGTGGCCCCCGGAGTCCGGTTGAGGTCGATGGTGAGCTCTTCCATCTCCGACGATGTCGTGCATGGACAGACGAACCAGGAGATCGCGACCACGTTCCTCCTGTGGCCGCCAAGCGACAGTGTGTGCGGGCATGGCGTCCTGGGATGAAATGGTTTTCGGCCACTCGGCGTGGAAGTGACCGAGCTGGTAGAGGACGCGCCGGCCATGGCCAGGCCTAGAACAACAACGGTGGCACCGAAAGCGGCGCTCAACGCCTCCTGCTTCATGAGGATGATGGCCTGCTTGGCGACTTTCGTTGCTAGCTCGTCGGCGTTGGCCCTGGCCTGCACGGCGAGGATGCGCTCGTTTTCCTCCCGGCGTTCCACGTCGAGCTTGGCAGCGATGACTCGAGCTGGCCTCGCCGGCCAGCCAAGGCTTTGTCCGACTCAACTTTCGCCGTCATTGCCATATCCTTGGTCGGCTTCTTCGGTCGCCCGCGCTTCTTGGCGACGGGACCGTTGGAGGGCACAACATCGACCGTGGCAGCAGGATTCATCGCCTCCTCTCCCGCTCCCGCCAGTGGAAATTTGAGAGAGGGTTCTTGGAGGGAGGAGTGGAGTGGTTTGTGTGCCACTGGCGGGAGGGACCGCCAAGATGAAGGGAGGACGCGGGAGAACAAGCGCGCTGTTGGACCAACACAACCATAGCCAAATTTATTGCATGAATAGATCGGCCCGCACGAGTCAGTCTGAATATATCACCCGCTAAGCCGACGCGCAGGTTGACACGTTCACACAATTTGGGTCGTGCCGTGGAGCCGATGGTCCTAGATTCTCTCGGCCACGCGTCACCGTGCGGCCACAATGCCCCGCAGCCTAACCTCCACCCACGCACGTTGCGGCATAGAGATCCTGTTCGGTCTAGTACTATTTTACATAAACACCCCTTTCTGTATGCGATATTAACCTCGTGCCGTCCGCGTCATATAAAGTGCAGAATCTTCTCCAATGTTCGGACCTCTGCTAGGGCTAATACGCAAAACGTCATGTCCTCTTCTTAATGACCAACAGACAAAACCATTATGGTACTAGCTGCTCCGGGTGCCGACGTGTGTCTTCTCCCGCCGAACAGAGGAAAAAGCAAGCGAAGGCGTACCTCACCTCCTGGCTGGCTCCGTCTCCTCCGCCGACGCCACCACCACCGCCTCTCCGGTCCCCGTGTGCGCGTGGGTCTCCGTGCTACGCCACCAAACGCACCCAAAATTAGTCAAATCTCGCTCCCAGATCCCAGCACCAACAGACAGCTCTCTCCTCCCGGCTCCCGCCGATCTGATGCACGCGCGCGCGGCAACCAGGTCCGCCTACTTTTTTTGCAGTTTGCACTCCTCACTCCACGCTCGATTCTATTAATAATATAGGACACGACACGACACGCCCCCTTCTCTCAGATCCCTCTCCGTCTCTCACCTCGCTTTCCCATTTTCCGAATCCCAAATCCCGATTTGCTTGCAGCGGCGATGCGGTGGAAGCTTAACACCTCCGCCTACAAGCGCGTGTCGTCGAGGGACGCAGCCATGGATCCCGATGTCGAGACCCAAGGTCCGTGCGACGGCCCGTTTCGTTCCTCTTACATTGGATGATTTCGTGGCGCGAAATCGATTTCAGCCTTTCTTTCTCTGACTGATGATGGCGGTGTTGGTCTCCACAGCGAAGATGCCATCGGACGGGGGCGGCGCCGGCGCCGGCCCGTCCTGGCGCATGTCGCTGCCGCACGTGTGCGTCGCCACGCTCACCTCATTCCTCTTTGGTTACCATTCCGGGTGCGTGCGCCTGCTCGTCATGCTTGCTCTGGTCCCCTCCCCTCGGCTCCTCATCTCACGCATGTCTGTACTAGTGTTTTGTGACGGTACTCACGCTTTGTTTCATGATACCATAGAGTGGTGAACGAGCCGCTGGAGAGCATCTCGGCCGACCTTGGCTTCGCGGGGAACATGCTCGCTGAAGGTACTATCACCTCTCCAATTCGATGCTTCTTATTGGGTCTGGCCTTCTGTCAGGGTGGGAGCTGATGAATTTTGCGGATGCAGGGCTTGTGGTGAGCATATGCTTGGGAGGAGCGTTCCTCGGATGCCTCTTCAGTGGCTCCGTTGCTGATGGGATCGGTCGGCGTCGCGCCTTTCAGCTTAGTGCACTGCCCATGATCATCGGTGCTGCCATAAGGTATTTTTCATACTACTAGTATATATTGACCTTAGTCTTTTTCACTCAATCCTTGTCTCTATGCAGTTAACACAGATTATTTAATTGCAACTTGCTAGCATTCCTTCTATTTTTGTTATCAGTAGTTGATTATGGAGGGGTATTAAACAAATACATCTAGTTGCCCACTGCTGATCTGTGCCATTTTGTGGATATTTATAGTTGCTGAAAACTTGCCTTTTTAACAGTACAACAAAGTGGTAGAGTAGCAAGTCACATCTCTATTCATCTGTAGTTCAGGAAGTTAATGCGATGATCCTGCAGCACTTGCATATATGACTTCAATGCGTGAGGTAGATTAGGTCCATCCTGTTGTGACCCGGCAAATTTATGTGGTTCTTTAATTGGGTGAGGGGCTAGTGCCACATAATAACATACTACACATTATGGCATTAGATTATACTGTCAAACTAAGTTGACTTCTTCTATAAAGAAGTTAGATAAATTGACTTTTACTACCCACAAAAAAATTGGTTGGTGAGTAAATCGCAACGATCCCTGTTGTGTTGTAGATGCTAAATCTTGATTTACTTGCATATATACCAGGAACTAAAATACTGGCACTCTGTGCCATCTACAAAAAATAAATTCCTCAAACACTACATAGTATGATTTTCTTTGCAATTTTTTTGATTGTTTTGTTGCAAAAACTAAAAATAGATATAAAAACCTACAGTGGTGACTGGTGGGTACCCCTTATACTACTTACTCTACAGTTGGAGGGAACCATGTATATTCATGATTTATTTTTAATTATTATACAGACTATTCCTGTTGTTGTGTTCTGAAGAAAAAACATTTTGCAGTGCTCTCACCAATAGTCTGGAAGGTATGCTCTTTGGAAGATTCTTGGTTGGAATAGGAATGGGGCTGGGTCCACCAGTGGCTTCACTCTATATAACTGAGGTATGTATTTGGTATTCTTGTCAATGTATATATTCTAATACCAGATATCAACACAGTTCATCCGTGCTCATTTTCACCTTTGATTGAATCTAGGTTTCTCCTCCCTCTGTGAGGGGTACATATGGCAGCTTTGTTCAGATCGCGACTTGTCTCGGAATCTTGTTTTCTCTCCTAATTGGTACACCTGTCAAGGACATTGATAGATGGTCAGAAGCTTGTTCTGCAAATTTTCTATCTTTACACGTGTGTTGCCATCTGTGCTTTCAAAACCGATCTGTACTGACATTATCCTTGCAATGGCAGGTGGAGAGTGTGTTTCTGGGTTGCAGTTGTCCCAGCAGCTTTACAAGCTATTGGTATGGAGTTCTGTGCTGAGAGCCCCCAGTGGCTATTTAAGGTGCCCTTACATTGGCATATCGCTTGTCTTCTACTATTCTATGCCACCTTCTGATCTATTAATGAAAGCTTTAACCCTTGGAAGCGCCTGCTTCTCTTTGAATGTGCTTCTATATGTTCCAAGCAGAATATGAGATAACACTCTATTGCATTGAAATTCTGATATACTTCTTAGAAACAACATTAGTTTTGGTAACCTGTATCCGATTTCTATCTGGAGATCCTTCCACAAGTCGTTGAATGTTATTCCCTTAACTGGGTATGGGTTGAATCAAACAATCTGTCTATTGGGCTGTTGGCTGCAATCTTTGTTAGTCTTGTTAGTCCACAGGTAGTGTGTAGGAAGGTGGTTTGTTTGTGGCTGCCAAAAGCTTCTTACAGCTTGTATTACATTGTGGCATATATATAAGAGTACAAGGGCAGGTCGGTTTGCTCCTGAGAGTTCTAGAGCTTTCTACTGCTATCTAGCTTACTGCCTAAGATTTACACACCTAAAGCTGCTTCCAGAACCTGCCAGTACCAATACTGTACTGCTAAAACCTACCAGAGTACCAGTCCTAGAACCTACTAGTACTAGCTTAACTCCTAAGAAAGGATTACTCTCACAATTCTCCCCCTAATCCTTGCTCTTCATGCTTGACTTGATTTGGACCATTCCAATTCTAGCACGCAGCTCCTGAAATTTTACTCCCCCAAGTGATTTTGTCAAAATGTCAGCGAGCTGATCTGAAGTATTGATAAAGCTGGCGCCGATGCTTCCATCTTCCAAGCAGCCTCCGATGAAGTGATACCGAATATCGATATGTTTGCTGCGCTCATGGAAGACTGGATTTTTGGCTAATGCCAGGGCAGACTTGCTATCCACCATTAGCTCAACTATCTCGGCTTTTATTCCAAGTTCTCCAAGAAGTCGAGCCAGCCAAATTCCTTGAGTTGCTGCAGTTGTGGTTGCGACATACTCTGCCTCATAGGAAGACTGAGCAACCACCCTCTGCTTGAGAGATTGCCAACTCACCAAGCAGTCGCCGAGGAAGAATAGAGTGCCGCTCGTGCTCTTCATGGTGTCAATGTCGCCGGCTAGGTCATTGTCACTGTAACCAATCAGCCGTGCCTCCTTTGTCTTCCGTCGGTAGTGAAGACCATAGTGGGTCGTGCCAGCGACGTAGCGAAGAATTCTCTTCACAGCCATCATGTGCTCCTCCATGGGTCGTTCCACGGACCGACTGACGAACCCAACAGCAAATGCCAGGTCTGGCCTGGTGTGGCCTGGCGTGGACGAGGTAGCGGAGACTGCCAACGATCTGTCGGTACTTCGTAGCGTCCACCTCTTTTGTTGTACTTTCACGGCTCAGCTTGAGCCGCTCCTCCATTGGGGTGTGTGCTGAATTGCATCCTTCCATTCCTCCCAGCTGAAGGATGCGCGAGGCATAGTGTGCTTGACATAGGCTGATGCCGTCGCTGTGCTGCCGGACTTCAATTCCGAGATAGAATGACAACAGTCCAAGGTCACTAATTTGGAATTTTGTCTACATCATGGTTTTTAAGGCGTTAAGGCATCATAAGGCGATGCAGGGGCGCTCTGACGCCTAGGCGACGCCTAGGTGGGCGCTTTGGACGCCTAGGCGCCTAAGGCGGCCATTTTTTCAAGGCGGAGGGGGAGCGCCTGGACGCCTAAGCGTCGCCTAGGCGACGCCTTTAAAACCATGGTCTACATCTCGTCCTTGGAAGCTCTCAATTGTTCCCTTAGACGAACCTGTGATGATCGGATCATCCACATATACTCCAATGAGCAAGATTTCGTCGCCGGTGATGCCGGTAGATTGCGTGCTCGTGCTCGCTCTGCTTGAAGCCCATTTCTTTGAGTGTGCAGTCAAGCTTCGCGTTCCATGCTCGTGGGTTCCATGCTCGTGGGGCCTTGCGCAGCCACAGGACCTTTCCTTCTTCTCCCTTGACGACGAAACCCGGTGGCTGCTTCACATAGACCTCCTCCTTCAGTTCTCCATTGAGAAAGGCTGATTTTACGTCCATGTGGTGGACAGGCCACCCCTCCTGGGCAGCCAGAGCAAGAAGCAGCCTGATTGATTCCATGCGTGCAACCGGAGCAAAGACTTCATCAAAGTCTACGCCGGCTTGCTGGACGAAACCATGTGCAACCGTGCTTTGTGTTTGATTACTTCGCCGGCTTCGTTTTTCTTTAACTTATAGACCCATTTCAGGCCTATTGGTTGATGCCCGTGTGGTAGATCGACAAGCTCCCATGTCTTGTTCCGCTCCATCGCTTCGATTTCCTCGTGCATGGCTGCCTGCCATGCCTTGTCGAGCCCAGCTTCTGCAAATGAGCATGGCTCCCCTGTGCTGGCCAAGTGTAGCTCGGAGTCAAGGTTGCGCGGTGCGAGCCTGGACACTGGTTCTTGTCCTCCAATCAGATTTTCAACCTTGCAGTAGCGGACTGGTCTGTTGCCATGTGCAGCGTCGAGTCGATCATCATCATCTTCTAGTGGCTTGACTAACCTTGGAGTTGTTGGGGTTGCGGCACTTGCTGCTGGAGGAGATGGAAGGCGATGGTGGTGTGCTGGCAGAGGCACCATGAGCCCCACGTATTGACGATGCAGATCTGTCTTCTCCCGAACTGGGCGCCTGGCTGGGTGCCCTCGTGGCAGGACGGCTGATGTACTCTAGGTCAAAGTTGCTGCTAGAGTATTCGTTGCCGCATGTTGTCCAATCCCAACCACGTTCTTCATCGAAGATAACATCACGGGCGATGCGAAAACGCCTTGTCGCTGGGTCCAGCAGCCTGTACGCCTTTACTCCTTCCTCGTAGCCAATGAAGACAGCGGGAGAGCTGCGGTCATCGAGCTTGTGTAGGTTCCCATGTTCCTTGACATACGCTAAGCACCCAAAGGTGAAAAGGTAGTGGACCGCCGGCTTGCGGCCATGCCACGCCTCATAAGGCGTCTTTCCAGTGAGGGATTTGGTGGGAGCTCGGTTCAGCAGGAAGACAGCAGTGCTCACTGCCTCCTCCCCCAAAATTCAGCAGGCATACTCCTTTGTTTCAGCAAAGCACGTGCCATTGCCACCACTGTCTGGTTCCGCCGCTCGACGACGCCATTCTGCTGTGGAGCTATGGCGCAGAGAAGTTGCGCTGGATTCCTCCTTCAGCACAATAGGCGGCAAACTCCGTTGAGGTGAACTTGCTGCCGTTGTCCATGTGGAACACTCGCAGTTTGCATCCACTTTGAGCTTCTGCTCTGGACTCTTTTGATGGCATCCGGTGCGTTGTTCTTGGCTGCCAGGAACATCACCCACATGTAGCGAGTGGCGTCATCCACCAATAGCAAGAAGTAGCGCCGGCCTCCAGGTGTCGCCGGTGAAATGGGACCGCAGAGGTCGCCGTGGACAAGCTCAAGTAGCTCTTGTGCGTGATACCTTGCTTGCCGAGGGAACAGGCTCCGTCCATGCTTCGTGCTGACGCACGTGTCGTAGAACTGCTCCACATGTTCCAGCTATGGCATCCGACGTGTCATGGAAAGGCGTCCCATCTTCTCCAAAGCATCAAAGTTGAGATGCCCAAATCGCTCATGCTAGCGCCAAGCAATATCATCGCGGGGCATAGAGACAAGTTGGCCGGGCAATCTCAAGATGGAGGCGGTAGAGACGATTCCGGTCGCGCTCGACTCGAACAAGGAGCCGACCTTGCTGATCCCATATGCGAAGCACACCTCTCCTGATCAGCACACATGCGCCTCTCTCGTTGAGTTGACCAATGCTGATGATCGAGTTCTTCAGACGCGGGATGTAGTAGACGCCGGTGAGAGCCTTGTGTTCACCATTTTTGCTAGCAAAGATGATGGTGCCCATGCCCTTGATTTCGACGACGGAGCCATCACCAAATTTGACAGTGCCGGTGGCCGTTCTGTCAATTTCAGCGAAGGCGTCGCCGTGGCCCGTCATGTGATTTGTGGCACCGGTGTCGAGGTACCAGCCCTCGATTCGCTCGTCATTCGTCGTCGTTGCTCATCCCGAGGTAGGCTTTCGCCTTCGGTTCATCGATGTGACAAGGGGCATGTTCTAGAGCTGTAGCGGTGTTGTCCTTCACCACTATGGCTGGGGATGGAGCAACCTTTTGCTGCATCACCATGGGAGCAGTTGGAGTGTCGCTTTGCTACACAGTCATGGCTGGGGGAGGAGTGATGCTTTGCTGCACCACATCGGCGGGGCCAGGAGTGGTGCAGACCTGCGCCATAAGGAGTGCAGGCTCCTCATCATCTTCCTCTGCTTGGGCCAAGTATGCCCTGTTTCTCCTAGGCTGCTTGCAGTCCTTGGCCCAATGGCCATGACTGCTACAGTTGCGACATGTGTCATCACGTCGGCTGTCCTTAGCTGCTGCACGATCTGTCGCCGCCTTCTCCACCCTTCTTACGCGGTGGTCGTCGTCTTCGCTGCCCACTGCCGCGTGCAAGGTTGGAGGAGCTACCTGCTTGGCGCCCCTTCATATTTTCTAGTCACTGCTCCTCGGTGAGTAGGAGTGCTCAGCGGTGGCTCCGGTGACTCAAGACGGTTTTCTGCTGCCTTCAGTCGGCCGGTGACCTCCTCCAATGACATCTCAGAAGTGTCAAGGTGGGTCTCAATCGCAAGGGCTATCTGCGAGAGCCTAGATACGGCGCAACTTACAAGAATTTCTCGACGACTTGAGTTTCGTCAATAGGTGCTCGGAGTGTGGCGAGGCTTGTGACGAGGTTGGTGAGGCGCAACGCGAGATCGTCAACGGTCTCCCCGTCACGGAACGAGATCGTCTCAAATTCCTTCTTCAGCTGCTGCACCTTGCCCTTACGCGCGCGGTCTGAACCGACGCGCATGGCTCGAATTGCCTCCCATGCCTCCTTCGCTGTCCGCTTGACAGCCAGTCCAGCCACCATTTCTGCTGGCACCGCTTGCAAGATGGCCTCCGGCGCCATTCGGTCTTCCTGGAAGTCGTCGGCGCCGAGCTCAATCGCATCCCAGATGCCCCGAGCCTGCAGCTTCATCTTCATGAGGAGGCTCCATTCGGTGTAGTTCGTCCGCGTCAGCATCGGGTAACTGCCGCTGCCGACGTCCTTCACAACACGCTCAACCACGACCTCGCGCCTTCCTGCATCGCGGTGGCGCGGTCGTCTTGATAGCGGTGAAGGGGAACGGCGCCGCGGCGGGCGAGGCGGACTGCCAGCAACACCTTGAACTGGAGCTGACATCTCTCAGGATCCTATCTTCACCAACACACTCTCACAATCTTTGCCAACCATCCTACGGCTTTTCATCCATATCCATACAGGAATTATTGCCTAGTGTTACTCAGTAGTACTCCCTCCGTTCGGAAATATAAGACGTTTTAGCTTTGTGAATCGAATGTATCTAGACGTCTTTTAGTGTATAGATTCGTAGAGGTTCGGAGTGAACCTATACACTAAAAGCGTCTAGATACATTCATTTCACAAACCTAAAATGTCTTATTTCTAAACGGAGGGAGTAATAGCTATCTTTTTCTGTCCAGAAGTAAAAACGAAACACTGATTCATTAACACATATTAGCTGTTGGCTGCAATCTTCGCCCACCACCTTGCAGTGTTTCGTTCTTAAAGGAAATTATTGCCTAGTGTTACTCAGTAGTAATAGTTGTATTTGTCTGCTCAAAATAAAAAGCAGTAATCCATTGACACATATAGGTTCAGATAAAACACATATAGGTATATAGATCAATGAGCTTCTAGGTTACCCAGTATTGTGCTTGTATCGCGATACATAGACTATGCCCCATTGTGTATCATATTTAGTTATTTGTTTTTTTTTCTTTGGCCCAGCACACACACAGAACACTTATATCTTGAAAGTAACCTGATTTAGCAGAGCCCCTTTCTAAATAATTTAAGGTGCCCTGTTCTTTTATGCAGTGTGGAAGAACAAATGAAGCAGAAATGCAGTTTGAGAAGCTTCTAGGTCCTCTTCATGTAAAGTCTGCTATGGCAGAACTTACTCGATCTGAAAGAGGAGATGATGGAGAAAGTGTGAAGTTCTCAGAATTGTTTTATGGTCGTCATTTTAATGGTACACACTGCTCCGTTTATGTGCTTCATCATAACCTTATTATTCTTCTTCCTTGAAGTATGTTCATTACAAGTCCCCTCTTTTGCTACAGTTGTTTTTATAGGCACAACGCTCTTTGCTTTACAACAGTTATCGGGCATAAATTCTGTGTTCTATTTCTCATCAACTGTGTTCAGAAGTGTGGGCGTGCCCTCTAGCCTTGCCAATATATGCATGGGGATTGCAAATTTATCAGGTGAGCCCATCGAAGCTGTTCAGTTCTTCTCCTCCTCTGTTATATTCACTTACGGATCTTATTTTGGTGTGTTCGCTACCAGGTTCTATTGTAGCTATGCTTCTTATGGACCGACTAGGGAGAAAAATGCTTCTTGCAGGAAGCTTCTTTGGCATGGTGAGCATTTTCTATAATTGTAAGAGGCATCATTCATTACTGACTGCACTTCCTTACTGGTATAGGCCTTCACAATGGGACTCCAGGCTATTGGAGCAAATCGTCATCACCTTGGCTCTGCAAGTGTGTATTTTTCGGTTGGTGGCATACTGCTGTAAGTCTTGAGAGTTTTATACATTCAGATGTTCGCTTCTGGTGTAATGTGCAGTTTCTCGACCTTAGCTTTGTTTTTCAGATCATCTGTGTTAAATGGGCAGGTTGCCAAAAGCCACCACCTTAGGGTTCGCTGATGCTCATAACCACCACTTCCATAATTTTTTACACAAAACCAGTGGTTTCGCCATGATATTGCACATAGCTCAAATAGCCAGCTTAGGTCGATGACATCAAATCTGACACCCTAGGTCCACCTGCGAGTTCTAACATGGCTAAAGGCCTTGCCATGTGAGCAGCACACATGACAGGGACGGGCAGGCCCTACATGTTAGATTACTCCATGATATGACTCTGTCTCCAAATCCATGGCCTGCACCAGTAGAGGTCAAGAAATCCGTTACAGATTTTACTTTCTGTCTAGTCAACTTGTATGGTAGCATCTAAATATGAACCATTTTACCTATAGGTCTCTTTGAACTTTTTGTCAGTTGTACTCGAGAATTATGGGACATATGCCAGTTAGTTACAGTTGAACATTTTGTTGGCAGGTTTGTCTTGTCATTTTCTTTGGGAGCAGGCCCAGTTCCAGGACTTCTTCTGCCTGAGATTTTCCCAAACAAAATTCGGGCCAAAGCTATGGCTCTGTGTATGTCTGTGCATTGGGTAAGAGTTCTCTCTTCTCAGCATGAAACGGTAACTAGTGATTGCTGCATATTTTTCATCAGATCAAAAGAGAAATCTGGTAATATGAAGTTTTTGAATTTGTACGCTAAGTTTGCCTTGTGCTTTAGTTTGATTGGTATGCGTAAACTGGAAAAGAAAGAACGAAAATTTCTTAGCAATATCTAGAAGTGTTCATCTTGGATCAGTATAGTTAGACATACACCCTTGAATGCAATAGGGAAGCAAGGCAGAATTTATGGTCGTACATCCAGTTATGTTACTGTAAGCAATTGAAGAATTTACTATATGCTGTCAGTAATGGGAGCCATGCTGAACTAGAAGAAATTATGGTGCAAATTGAGATGCTTTCGGGTTGTAAGTAGCCAACAAGTGCAGTCACCAGACTGCTAGAGGGTGCCAAACTGTTATACTGACCTGGGCATGTTCATGAAAATTGAAGACACCTACTTTGTGGTCATGAAGTATACACTGTAGTCTTCTGCTTTCTAACACAAGGTTTTACCCATTTTGTAAATACGCAATTCATGGTCATATATACTTTAAAGAGGAGAAACATAAATAACTGAACAGCTTTTGTGGAACGATTCAGATGAAAAACCTATGCAGTCAATCCTCATCATGCAACCAACCACCATATGTTTAACTTAACCAGCGGTTAAATCTACGTGGATAGTCGGAACAACAAAATACAAGAACAAGAATTCACCAGATACCCTTGATTATAGTTGTACTTCCCTGAATTACAATCGTGTGTTCTTTTGTTGATAATGCTTTACTGTAATGGGCAGGTCGTGAACTTCTTTGTTAGTTTGTTATTCTTGCGACTCCTGGAGCAACTTGGACCACAAGTCCTGTACACAATGTTTTCATCAGCTTGTGTGGTAGCAGCGATATTTGTGCGACGGCATGTGGTTGAAACAAAGGGGAAAACCTTGCAGGAGATCGAAGTTTCGCTCTTACAGACACAGTAAAGGTACTGCCTGCTCCCCCTTATGACATAATCCACTGTGGACCATCTGTCTGTCTATCAACCTGCATTTTGTAATTAGAAACTGTGATGTTATAAGTGGCGGTGATATGTATTTATGTGTATTCTGAAACACAAAACGTGGTTCGGAGTTAACTGGCAGCACACTCTTGTTATTGCAGGTTTTATCTGGGCAATATCTTGTTTGGTACGGTCAGAGGTCAGAATTCAACCGACATATTGTTGCGGAATACCATCTGGGATAGTATTCCTTCCCAGATTAGGTAAACTGACCATCTCCTGACAATAGAATGCTCTATGCTGGTCGTCTCCCAGGGAAGTTCCCAGCCATGCACCTGTGACCACCGGAGGAGCAGCATACGATTTTACGTATACACGACAGACTGGTGATATCTGTTCCTGTATAGGCTGATAGTTCGCTCTACGTGTATTTATGTGTTGTTTTATTTAACTGTTTGTCATTAAGAGAATATTGGAGTTCGGTTACTGATGAACGCTGTTGAGACACTGACTATATCGCATTATTTTGAATAACAGTGCTGATGTGCCATGTATGGTGCTTATGTATCCACCTGGCTTTGACGGTTGTGCCGAAACAAAGAGTGTATTTGGTACAGGTACAGGGGAGGGAGTGGACCGAGCCTAGCAGGAGCGACCTCAACGGCCTTGAGAGTGCCTATTATTCAGTACGAGCATAATAATTAGTCTAACGCACAGGCTATTCATCCGTATCTGTCGCCGCACTCTTATCTAATGGGCACAGTTTCTCTTCGTGCCAGGATTAATCACAAAAACGAGGATACAACGTATCAAAACATCAATCAACTAGTATCACAAATCGATCAGATACCAAATCCTGTACAGAAGATAATCGTCCTAGTTAGCTAAGTTGCATGATCACATAAACAATAATTTCAATCATGTCAGGTAGGAGTAGCTCATGCAATTTTAATCGTCCTAGTTAGCTAAGTTGCATGATCACATAAACAATAATTTCAATCATGTCAGGTAGGAGTAGCTCATGCAACTTTAGCGGCGCTGCCTCTTCAGAAAGATTACCTGGACATTTTCTACACACAATTCTAGTGTAAGCATCAGTTGAGGAAGTCATCCAACAAGGTCTGGTAATGCAACTAGTAGTGAAAAAATTATAAGGCAAACATGTTTGAGTGGCACGACAACTTCGAGGAAACAATAATGCACTTTTGACACCTCATTGTCCTCAAAAGGTTTCCGAAAGTCGCTCATCCTAATAGATGATGACTCAAACACTGCAACAATTGGAAGCACAACTTGTTTCCAAAAAAAATTGGAAGCACAAAAGAATGAAATATGAGAGCCATGGAAACACCAAAATCGACAACAAAATCAAGGTCACGTGCCGCCAAAACATATTGAATATCTACAGACAACATCTAGATCTTGACTTGCAACCCATGAGAAAAACACCACGATTTCTGATGTCAATAATTTATAGAGATGAGAGAAATCTATGTGTGACAGTATCCATCATCGTATCATCGTAAAACACACAAGAAACTTAAGCTCAGCATTTAAATTTATCATTTCATCACTTCGAGTCGGGAAGGCGAACAAAGATAGACCCGTGAAAAGAAAAGGAGAACATTGTGCCAGGGAGTGGAGATTTGGTGCACATGGGCACTAGTGATCCCACTTTAAAAAATAAATCAAAAATTATATTTTTCAGTTCAATTTTTTTTAAAAATAAACCAGGATGTAGCCAGTGGTATATACCGCAAACATGTAAAATATCAAATCTAAATAATGTTTATTTTGATCTACACAAAAATGAAAAAATTGTAGATCTATAATATAGTGATTTCAAATCACAAAAAAGTCACACTTAGTCATTTTTGTGGAGCTCGAAATAAAAAATATTTCGAATTGAGATTTTGCATGCTTGATACTCCATCGGTTCCAAACTATAAGATGCTTTAAATTTTGTGGAGCGTATCTAGATGCCTTTAGGTGTGTAGGTCCAGAGTGAATCTACACATAAAAGACGTGTAGATACATTTATTTCACAAAACTAAAACATCTTATATTCTAGAGAGAGTACATCATTAGCAACTTTTACAATTTTGTTTTAAGATTTTTTGAAACTTATAAATATAGTTTTTAATTATTTTAAATATAGGAGCATTGGTTCTCAAGAGTCAAAAGCACTTTCCCGTGCTAGGGGAATACAAGCTCTACCCGAGAAAAAACATGCTTGTAAATCAGCCAAGAATCGATCTTTTTCACCAGGTTCATCAAGTTGCACATAATTTATTTGAATTGTGACGTTTTCTAATACGGTTTGAGTTTTCTCTAAGCTTTGCTCTTTTTTTATTTGATTTTGAAGCTTTTCTATTTTCCCAGTACTCAGTAGTATTTTTTAGCAAAACACTAGTTAAATACCCGTGCTTCGCTATAGTTTTTGAGACATATATAAGTTGCAATATTTTTTTATTTTTATCTCTAATTCTCATGTCTTTCCTCCCTAGTTTCCCCTTCGCTTAACCCCTAGACTTGTCATTACTCTTCTCAAATTTACTCTCGTTCTAACATTGTATCTCAAAATTACTTGGGCTTAACACTGTGTCAAATATTACCCTTTTCTCCAATTCGCATATATATATTCATCGTGGTTCTTGTCTTCTCTAAAAAAGAAATATCATGGAGCTAACGAGACATAATATACAACTTGGGAATTAACTCGTGAAAACCTTACATCGAGTAAAGAACATTGCTTATTCTTACGGAAAAAACCACCATCATGAAGCTATTGTAACAACTGGATTGGTAATCATATCCTTAATAAATAATAATAATATGCAATACTTCTTCTGTCCCAAATTAGTTAACTTAAATTTTTCTAGATATCCTTATATTTAGACGTGTTTTCGTTTCTAGATATGCATGTATGTAGATAAAGTTGGTTTAATTAATTTAGGATGGGGAATAGTATAAATGAAATAAGCACACTAAGAGACCCGGTGGTTGAATGCTATGACTACTTGAATGAGATCTCACTCTCCATCCTCTTTTGTAAAGGTAGCTAGTGCAAGACATGTGTAATGACCCAGGGTTATATATTATAGGAAAGGGTAGATATGTGAATTGATATTGTGCATAGAATGTATATAGAAATTTAGGATCAATTTGAATTTTTTATAACTTATTTGAATTTGGTTCTAGTGAGGTTGTTTGCAACCAAAAGGTCACTATGAATTGAAACCATATTCGAATTTGAAACATAAAATAATTTGAATGAGTTCAGAATGGAATTTGACCTAATTCAAGCTTGAATTCAAATTCAAATCTCACACATTCAAACATAAATAATAGTAATGGAAGATAATCAATTCCAATTCATAACCACAATCACAAATGTATGAGAGAAGTATGATCTTTATTCATATTCAAATATGCGTACATGATCCTAGGATTACAACAGTAGATAAATAAAAGAAAAACCTACACTACAATCTTCTCAATCTTGTCCAAGCTTTGATCTTCATCCTGTGAACACAAAGAAAACAGGAAGACACAAGTTAGTGTTAAAATGTAGGCTTTGCCCTAAGGCAAAACCATTTGATATAAGAGTCCTTTAAGATAGAGTCTAGGAATGAATCCTAAAATCTGAGCCTGAGTATTGAAAAACAAGGAATAATTGAAATGAACAGAATCAAAATGCTTCACTGAAAACATTTGAAGTCTAGTGAATAGCCCAAAAACCTGTAGAATAGATTACCAACAGTTCCTAAGAATTGTCACATCTTTCAGCTTAGAACACATAGTAATCTGGTAGTCATCTACCAGAAATTCCAACTAGATCAAGTAGGAAAACTAAACCAATAGAAATGCTGGAAAGCTTAATATAAGACATTCAACCAAAGGAAAATCCTAGGCTCAAGATTCTATCAAGAACAGGTAGAAATCTATAAAGCTGAAATATCACCAATCAAAAATCTAATCCAATAGAAATCTTAGGAACTACTAAACAAGAACAATCACCAAAGGAATTATCAAGGAAATAGAATCTGCCAAGAACCCTAGAATTCTAAGAATTCAAGACACATTAAATCAAAATTCTAAACCAATCAAAATTCACAGTAATGGAAGTTATGAACATTCATCCAAACAGAATTGCAAGGGGGCATGGATGAAAACTAAATCAAAAACCTCATAAATCAATTAGAAAATACTTTTCATGTTCACAAACCAGAATAGGACAAAAGGCAAACCGACATGCCTGATTAGGCATATCTAAATACCACCCTCTGCGCATACAAATAAAAGGGTCATATGCCAATTTTGGCATACACTGATAAGTTAAATCTATCATGGGCTTAACCACCAAAAAACCCTTGACACATGTGAATAGGTTAGCCAACAGAGGTAGTTTCACACATACACAAGCAGGTGATTTACCTAAATGCATGGTATTGGTGTCAGCAGCATAGCCACTTAGGAACACTATAAATAGAGGACCACCTAAGACCCCATAGCTCATAACTCACCACTCGAGCTTGGATGAAAATACACATACTTAGTGTTTAGGGAGATCAGAGAGAGAGAGAGAGAGAGAGAGAGAGAGAGAGAGAGAGAGAGAGAGAGAGAGAAGGGGGAAGAAGTGGAAGAACTCAAGAACGAGAGGAGAAGAGCCACAACAGTAGCTATAGATTTTCATCAAGCCCACTAGAAAATCTACAAAGGTTGTTAATTTAAATTTAGTATAGGAAAGCATAGAGTCCAATGAGAGAGAGAATTTATTAGGTAATGCACCCAGTAAAGAAGAAGAACTGCACCTTGTGCATCTTCATCAAAGAAGAACACCACATGCATAGTTACACTCTTAATCTAGCATACACTACTAGGAAACAACTCTTCTGTGGAGCATGAAAATACATCTTCTGTGGCGCATATCCTAGTCGCCACTGTTATCTCGCCACTAATATCTGCTTCCTGTGGCGCATATGGATATGCGCCACGGTTCCAGACTTCATGGCATTTTTCAGATGCGCCACAGAAGAACTTCGTATGCATTTACGTGTATGCGCCATCGACTATATAATTATATGCGCCACTGATTGCGTAACACGTATTCGAAGTAAAATACTTTTCTGGTGTATAATCAGGTATTTATACATGATTTATACAGTATTTATCCAGATGAGTATAAAATACATTGCACAAGTAGTATATGCATGAAAACCGACATATATATAATACAAACACTTAGAGCCCGATCGAGATACATATATAGTGTCAAGTGCCAAATTTTACACAAGTTACCAATACAAAGTTCATATCATCTCACATTACAAATATGAAGTGGCCACCGCCGCCTACACTAGGATCAAATAGAATACAACTGTGATAATGGTGAGCAAAAGCATTAGCCCGACCAATATCTTCATCCGGTTCTTCTTCCACAAGTGGTTCCTCCACTTGGCTATCGCCTCCTCTCTAGTCGCGTATCCTTTGTAGATGTTGCCGCTGAACTTGTTCACTTTTTTGTGACAATCCTCCGACTCCTCGTAGACTCCTGGAACCCTACCCATGTACACCACATACCACCTCGTCGCCATCTCTATAGACGACAAGGCATGTTAGTAAAAACATAATGAAAAGAATGAATAAAGGGTTCACATGCATATATATATATATATGTTCACAGAATATAAAACAAAGGATCCATAAACCTAAAAGATAGATCATCATAGAAGCAATAAGTTCAACGACAACATGACCACAAGGTAGTTTAAGTCTAACAACAATGACCATTTCGACCACGAGATAGTAAAGTTTATGACACACACACTAATACAGCAGGCGTCCATCAAGAATATACACACACTGGATCATGCTAGAGGCACACATCGATCATGATGAACACTTCCTCTTCTCGCTCGGCTTCAGGAACGGTAGATAGCCCTCTTTCTCCATCCACGTCCTTGTGTCACCTCGCCACGCGTATGCTCTTCGATCTCCTCTCCTCAACCTCCGCTTGTTGTAGGGCACCCCCCTTGTGTTGACATCTTCAATGATGATTTGCAACAACTTCATCTGAATGCGATGGAAGTCTTCTCTAAGATCAGCATCGTCGATTTTAGCCAAAGTTTCGGCCCATCCTCGGAGACTAGATGGCAGCGTTAGGTTATGGCAATCCCAAACATAGCCTTTAAGGTGATGGAGGACATAGAAGGCCTCCTTGGCACCAGTAGTCGACTGCTTGACACAGGGGAAGTCGAGCACGTGCTTGAACACGTGTTTGCCATCCTTGATACATTCCCCCTTATCTACGAAGGTGCATCCCTTCTTGGTGTAGCCCTCGAGAGCCTCATTGAGAACACCCCTTATTCTGGTGTAGTCTTTCTTCTTCGTCAAACTCCCCGAGTCAAAATACGTGGCTAGCGAATACCTCGGGGCAAGGACGATGAGTGTGTAGTATTTGTCTCTGCGCAACACAATTGGAACGGAATGTTGAAAAAAGAGCAAAGGAAGAAATCTATAAGAAATGCATAAGTTACGGTGGCGATGAGCGAGTGTGTGTACTTACTCGGGAAAGAAAGGCAAAAGAAGTGTGCCCTTCCTCTTGTTGTCCACCATGAACTTCTCGAGGTACGCCGTCGCCTTGGTCTGTGTCTCTGATCCTTCGACCAACTAGCTGTCCCGCATGTAGTAGGGATCCACTATCGCGATTTTCGGGGTACTTTATCTCTTGATCGTGAGCGCCAGATTGAGCGCGTATAGGCGGACCAAGTTATAGTCCAGCCATTTCATGAGAAACAGCTTGAATATGTCCTCGAACGCTATGAAGAATATATCCGCGGGGGGTTCATCGACGAAGCCCACGTCCAATGGCACCTTGGCCGTGAAAACAGG
Source organism: Avena insularis (assembly GCA_023614405.1). NCBI lineage: Eukaryota > Viridiplantae > Streptophyta > Magnoliopsida > Poales > Poaceae > Avena > Avena insularis. The sequence continues at coordinate 24,165,653 of CM042692.1, forward strand.
GTAATTTGGATCTTCGTCTTTAAGAAGGAGGGCCTCTAGTGTCTTGACACCCTCGTGCAAAGTTAACATGGCTCCAACCGCAATGTGGATCATATCTGGAGTCAATAGCGGATCACCAGCTACATGCACTCGGGGTAAGCCAAATTGTGTGGATGGTATGACGGGCGCCCCGAATTCCGGATCCTCTTCGGAAGAGGCTGGCTCGCACCCTTATTATTATTATTATTACCTCTCTTCCTATAGTGCTTCTTCTTCACAACAGTGTCAGCCACTGCCATCTGCTCATCAGTCGCCTTTCGGAGTGTGTTGGGGCTGAAAACTAATCCCGGTTTGTCTTGTGGTGGATCGGCGGCCGGAGGCGTCTCTTGAGAAAGACGATGGAAGACCAGGCGCTGCGTGCATGTATTGGGACGACCAGCTTGATGGTCGTCGCGAGCTGCGAATGGTTCTTCATCCACAGAAGGCATATACAATCCTTTGGCAGCACCGGTGTTGATGAAGTCGTCAACGTTGACCAATTCATCATCATCTTCATGGGTGCCATCATGTGGTGGTGGTAGCGGGGGCAAAGGCGGTTGCAGCACAACGTCTTTGCCATGTGGCGGTGCACACGCTGCCAAGAGTTGATGGTGATGGCTGGTGGTGGCGACGATGGCGGCTACTGGCTTCCGAGGTGGTGGCCGGGTGATCGGTCAAGAGGTGGTGCCGGTGCTCCCCCCTGCAAGACGAATCTGGGTCTTCGACCATGTCAAGGGCCAGTTGTAGCATTCCCCAAGGGTCTTGTGTTCGTCGGCTCCCTGAGGTTGAAAGGGGGGTCCATCTCGTCGCACCCTGGCAACACCCGAGCCAACCTAACCTCATCACGTCATCATCCATTGGATTGTTGTGCATCGTGCGGCTGGCCGATTGTATAAGAGTGCCCTTGGCAACATCCTTCAACTCACCGCCGACATCTTTAAGCAGGAGTATGCAAGAAGTGTCCTGAGGCAAAAACATGTTGTTGGGCGTCATGAGATGGCAGCAGTCATGCATCAAAGGCATAAAGGAGATGATGTGCACTAACTAATTAGTTACCTTGGTGATGGCGTGGATCTCGGCTAATGTAGAGACGGCCGATGCGGCGACCGCCTATCATCATCTGCAATCTCCCGCCGGTGCCTCACGGCACCACCGCCGGCTGCACCTTATTGGTATCTTTAAGGAGGGGCGCCGGTGACCAAACGAGCGGGATGTGTCCCGACGTTGACGGCCGACAGGGTCACCAGTTCAGCGACACGGTAACATTGATGCCCGAGTTCGCCGCTTAAGTCGGGTATGTATCGCCCCGCTGACCTCCCGCATTCCAAGCAAGAAGCCCTCAAAAAACTCAGGAGGGGATCATCGAGCGCAGCTTCTTCCACTAACTTGTCCACTATTTTCTCGGCCCACCGCCTTTCTCCTCTAGTGTCTCAGACCTTCATCTTCAGCTCGCAACAATGGCTTTATCCTGGTTCTTCCTCTCCTTCTTTTCTTGGCGCCTCTTTGTAGTACTCCTTGAACTTCATGCTCAGATCAAGCCGGACACACGGCCAGCTGAGGATGGCGGCAACCCCTTGTCCCTCTTCTTGTAAGCATTGGCCGCCCTGTTGAAAACCGTGTCCCACGGCTCCGTCGAATCCTGGGACGACTCTGTGGCAGCAGCGTTCAGTTCATCCTCCTGCAGAGACAAGGAAAGGTGAACCCATTTAGATTCTTGACTTCATTATCTTAATTAGAATGCAATAGACTTGAGATCGGCGATAAATTCCTTACCAGCTTCTTCTCGAATGCCTTCACCTCCGGATCATCGGTGATGAACTCCCCTGTTTCCTTGTCTAGGTAGTAGCGGGCCCGAACAAATTGCCTAAGCTGCAAGTCCGTGATTTTAAGCCAAGGGTTGTCTTTACCAAGGCGTTCATGCTCGGCGTCCTTCTTGTCCCAAATGGCCTATTTCCCCCTGTAACTGCCGCTTCCAAGGCGGTGGTTACCTATGTTCTGTTCCCTCATACTCCTTCCCAATTAAGTCCATTTTATAGTGTCAGCGGTAGCTATATCCGCCTTGAATATCCTAAACTCCTCTTCGTCGAGCATCGGATTTTTCTTACTAATAACCTCCCAGCTTTCACCTTTGTCAATGCTATTCTTCACCCGGGTTTTCCAGCTGCTCAGGGTGTTGCTGATCTTCGTGAGGGCTAGTTTGTTCACCGGGTTCTTTCTCTCGAGGTTTCTAAACCGCTCTGGGAATCTGTATCGCTTGTGAAGCTTCTTAAGGAGGTTATCGACCAAAGCTGCATTGTCAGCATGTCTGATGTACTTCATGTTGATCGACATGCTTTCCCGGACGATGCACCCGAGTTGCAGGCCGTACCCTTTAGCAATCGCCTCTGGCACAATGGGTAGGCCACTTTCTGTGACCTTAGTGAACTCATCGCAGATGGTGGCGAGCACTGGCACCTTCCGCTCCTTATGTTCCTTCTTCTTCTTCTTCTTCTTCTTCTTCTTCTTCTTCGAAGCGGCCGGGTTGCCGCTACCGCCATCCGTGCGCTCGCTGCCATCGGTGCGGGCGCCGCCATCGGTGGTGTCATCCTCTTCGCCGCCGCCTTCACTAGTTCCATTGTAGTCGTCTTCGTCCCCCTCGTAATCAAGATCTCCACCCTCATTGGCCCCAGCAGCTCTGGTGACGGTCGCCTCCTCCTCCGGTGGTGGTGTCATCCTCATCGCCTCCTCCTCCTCCTCCTGTTGGGACCCCTGGCAGAATGACTGGTTGGCCTGTCTAGCTTGTTCTTCGACGTTGATCATGTGCTTAGAAGGGCCAGACTCCTTATTGCCCGACATGTTTGCACTACTCTATTTAAAAGAGGCAAAAAGTTAGCACAAATCTCGGCCGAAAAATTTGGCATGACCTTTGCTAATTTTTTGACCTAGGAGTGCCCATTTCTCAACCGAAATGGAAGTGAATCGACACTTCGAGAGAAATGGGCAACTCAAATGAAGAAATATATCCCTGCAAGACAAAAGACCCCATCCCCATATTGATTTACCCATGCATCAATTCCCCAAAGATCCATCATCCATCATCCACAGTACATTTCAACAGCAGGTACCATCATCCCCATACATGTATAACATATATATATATATAACAAGCTCTAATTCTGGCATAACAGATATATATAGCAGATATGTATAACAAATATATATAACAGATATGTATAACAGATATATATAACAGATATGTATAACAGATATATATATAAGAGCTCTAATTCTGGCAAAAATGTGGTTCACCCTGCTTGTGCAATGTGCACACACAGACATGCTAACACGCACACATGCACACATACATGCAATGGGTGGATAATGGGCACACACACATGCACACACAGACATGCTAACCTAGCACTATGCAATGCCTCCACATTCCCCACTCTGATACATGAGCATTGAAGTAGGCAGAGGTTAAATAAAAAAGAGCTCTAGCTATTTAAACAGTAGATGTATCAAAGTATCTATTTAAACAGTAGCTATTTAAAAAAGATCTCTAGCTATTTAAACAATAGCTATTTAAAAAAGAGCTCTAGCTATTTAATCCAGATGAATCAAAGTATCAAACAATCATAAAATAGATGTATACATGCAGACTTTCCATTTAAGTCAGATTGGAGGCTCAGGTCCCATGCTAGATCAACACGTATAGCAAGTAGACATTACTTAGGAGCATATATAAACTAGATCATGCAGCCTCTATTCTTATCAGTTTGAGAGGAAAGGATAAGGAAAGGATCCTGCAGAAATAAGTAGTGTTGCTGGATAGCAACCAGATCTATCCAGGAGCAAATAAATCAATCATAGAGCACTCAAACAGTACCAAACCATCTAGAAAAGCATCTACTTGATCTAGAGCCATCCTACATCGATCTAGGTGATCATATGATCACTAAGAAACTCCAGAACACCCCATCATGATTAAATCACAGCAAGTATAACAATAATAAATCACAGCCATTCCCATGCATATCATGACGGGATGATGGCATATATGGAGTGGGTCAATCTTCACTGAAACAACCAGCTTCCCAGGCATATCAGGATGGGATGATGGCATGCACCAGGGAATCACCCAGCGAAGAGCTTCTCCACCAGTCTTTTTTTTGAGAGAAGCTTCTCCACCAGTCTTGGCTAAATTCCAACCAGAGAATGCTCGTGAATCCACTCTCAAAACATCATGGTCTAGACTCAACTACAATATGCCAGATTTTGGACAAAGGAAAACATACTCGATGAAACAAAATCCCACCATAAACTGACCATTTATCTCGGATAATTGAGAGTAAAACGTATAGGAGATGCTTGTGTGAAATAAACAGAACAGAGAACAAACAGACACCCAAGTCATAATCATCCTCAAGCGTAATTACAACTTCCTAGCAAACTCCTAGCAAACTTCCTAGCAAACACAAATGGGAGAGAAAGGGGAAGAGCATCAGAGGGGGGTGGGGGGTGGGGGACGAACTTGCTGCGGTGGTTGACGACGACGAGGGTTGTGGGGTCTGGCGTGGCGGCTCCTCCTCCGGTGGCTCCTCCTCCATGGGCTGTAGGGCTGCAGGGTGGCTCCTCCTCCGACGGCTCCTCCTCCACGGGTTCGTCGGGCGGCTCCTCCTCCACTGGTTCGCCGGGCGGCGCGACGGTGGCGGCTCCGGCAGCAAGGGCTAGCGCGGCGGTGGCGGCTCTGGCAGCAAGGTCTAGGTCTAGGGATAGCGCGCGACAGTGACTTAGTACAAAACGCGGCGCGCGTGGTAGTATGACAAGATCACACACTTGCCTTAGTGGTCTCTGCTGCTTGCTTGTGCCATTCTAAACCTGGGGCAGCTGTGTTCAAATCATTGTCTCACACTTTTTTATTTTTTAAAAATATATTTTTAATTATAGATCTGTTTAAATAAAGCAAGAACATATACAAACATTCATATTTATTCAAAAAATTCTCTCCCCGAACATATACAATCATGTAATGTGTTTTTAATTATATATATATGTCTAAAATAAAGCAAAAACATATACAAACATTCATATTTATTTAAAAAACTCTCTCTCCGAACATATACAATCATGTGATGTGTCGAGCTAGTGTCTCTTCACAATCTTCTTGCCGTTTTTCACTGTGGTTGAATACTTTAGCCCGTGCACTTTGAGTTTTCTTATTGTGAATGGACAACCTTTAGTAGGCAGTGTGGTCTTCCTTCTTACTTTAGTAGTAGTAGGCATGTCGAAGTACTTGTCGAATTCCTCTTCGATCTTTGGGTCACCGTTTTTGTCGAAGTTTTGCTCGTTGACGGCTCCTTCCATTCCGATGATGCTCCTCTTGCCCCTCCTAACTACAACACGGTTGGGCTTTGACGGGTCGATAATAAAAAAGCATTGATCAACTTGGCTAGCGAGTACCCAAGGCTCATTTTTTGCGGAGGCGTTCTTCGTTGATTTGGCATCTGGTATAACCATTGTGGTGAAATAGCGGCCTTCTTTTTTCCATGTTCTTGGCCCATCTAACACGGAACATCGGTACGATCTCTCCACAGTAGTCGAGATCCCATATCTCCTCGATCCTCCCGTAGAATCTTTCCATCACATTAGTCTCGTCATCAGCAAAGGATAACATAGTTACTCCTGAGTTTTGATATTCACTATTCTTGTCCTTTTCCTCGGTGTAGAATCAGAATCGCTTATGTCGATGACCGATAGGTCCTTAGGTTATGCCTGGCCCCGCGACAAGGAGAATATGAGTTTTGATCTTCCGTAGAAGGCGCCTGTGGGATTGTCCACTGCCTTTTTCTTGAACCAACCAAAGGAAGATGGAGTTGTGCTCGGTTACGCCTCCCTTCTTCCTCGCCAGCCTGGTCGACGATTCTCGCTGATTAAGCTTGCGTTTTGACCCAAGGCCGACCACTTCAATGAGTTATAGCGCCGACGTGTGCCCTTTCAAAATCAAAGGCCGACCATCAATGCCGACATGTAGTGAGCGACATTTCGCGGTGACCATATCCACCGAGCCTCGCCGAGGTGCTTCTTTGTGGGTATTCCAACATCCTCGCTTCGGTGGTTAGATAATCGCGTATGGAGATGCACTCAGAGATCGAAAGCCCTTGGCTATGCTTCCATCTCGACGAGACCTGCGTAACGAATCCTTTGATGACACCGCTTAGCCTTTCAAACGACATCATGTTGTGCAGGAATGTCACCCGAAATGGATGATGTCATCCACGACATGTACAAGCAGATGCACCATGATGTCAAGAATGCGGCAGGAAGTAAATCTCAAGCTCGATAGTATCATCACGATCTCTTCCTCGTAGCCCGTCAAGCTGCTTCACACGATTGACTTCCTAGATATGACGTCGAAAAAGTTACAGAGGCCAAACAACGCCTCACGGACATGCTCGCCCATTATCCCATGGATCGCAATGGAGTATTCACATCAAGACGTGATACCGTGAGACTTCATACCGCTGAACCTCTTCTTCGCCACGCCCAGATATCCGCTATCTTCCCGAGTAATCGTGAGGAACTTTCACCCTAAGAGGAACCTAAAACTGCTCGAGCTCCTCCGCATCAGAGTGAAGCAGCAGCAAGCACCACCTCATTCTTCTTAACTCTTTGGCGACCTTTGAGTCCCTTCCGTCTCGATCATCATCATCATCATCACTATCGTGGCATCAAGATCTTTCTTTATGCCAAGCAATTTAAGGTCCTTTCTTGCTTTCGCCATCCTTGGTCCTCTCCGCATGTTCAAGAGAGTGCCGCGACTCTCGGTAACATTCTTCGTGATGTGCATTACATCGAGGCTATGGGGAGTGTGAAGGACCTTCCAATACGGCAGTCCCGTAAAATGCACCTTGCTTTCCATACACCCAACAGGGCTTTGTCCTCGGTCGCTTTTTTTCCAGCGCAGGCAATCTACCCAATTATTCAAAAGCTCCTCGATTTCTTCGCCGCCTCCTGACGCTGGGATCTTTCGAGCTTGTCCTTACCATTGAACAGGTCACCACGCTTTCTCCACAGTGATCCATGCGGAGCCACTTTCGAGTACCTTGGAACATGGTTTTCAAGACCCGGATCCCTTGGTAGCTGGAGATGCGGTGTCTCATCCATGCACTTGACGATGCATTGGTCCGGTTCACCCGGGCCGATACATATGCGTAACCAGAATAGTCCCGCACGGCCGTGAGCAACGCGCTCTCGATGGAAATATTCTTAGTGTAGGCGTCCCATGACGGGCCGCGCCTCCCACAAGCTGGCTAACCTCTCTCAATAGCCTCGAGATATGATGCATATCGATACCGTTGTTTTGGCCCCGAATAAGAATGCTCATGTGTACATACCTTTGCTTCGGCATAGCCACGGGGAGGTTGTACGGCCATACAAACACGGGCCAAAAGGCGCGTATACTTGGTTTCCAAAAGGATTGAGTCCATCGGTGCTCATACCCAGCCGACGTCCTTGCATTGCCTCGAACTCTTCAACTCGATGTCTAATGCATTCCATCGCTAGCGCTCAAGGGTGTGTCGATCTTGCCCTTCTCTCGATCATCTTCGGTTTCTCTCTTCCCGTGCCATTGCATTAGCTTTGCTTCCTTAGGATCTACAAAATATCGCCATGCATCGGGGTGATAGGGAAGACCATACCACTTTTCGAGGAACTTTCTTGTTCCTCTCTTGTACCGCCCTTGGCCACACACGGACATGTGGTTCTATCCGCTTACTGCTCCGATAAAGTGCAATCATTGATGCATGCGTGGTATTTAATGTGTGGTAGGTCGAGAGGCACATGATTTTCTTGGCCTCCTCGATACTTGTTGGCAATGTGTTCCCTTAGGAAGTCGGTCGTGTTAAGATTCCATGTTCGCGTTGAAGCTCACATTGGTCCATTTGTGTTCGACTTCATCTCAAGAGCCTTGAGCGTTACACTCAAACGTGTATCCTCGGGCGACACCTGTGATACAATGGAGTCATCCTTCACCTCCATTTGGGCCAGCTTGGCTTTCTCCGGCTACAGCTTTGTCGTTGCTCGTCTCCTTGAGGAGCAGTTCTGAACATGAGGGTCCTGCAAGACCAAAGTTAGAAGCGCTTTGTGTTCGCTTTCTCCTTCTTCATGATCATGACCATGCCCGCCGCCTCCTTCTCCATGCCGATCATGCCCGCCGATCTCCTTCACATGATGATCATGTCATGGCATCTCCTTCGCCATGATGATCATGCCCGCAGACTCTTCGCCTTCTCGCCGCCCACGCCTTCGTGGACTACCACCATGTCCTGCCGGCGCCTCATTGAGGTTGCGATGAAACCACGCCGAGGTGTGACCCTCCAATTGTCCAGATTCAGGGTCGATCCAGCTGCAGCTTGCATGTTCAACATGGACATCTTATCATGGTCTTGTTGTTCAGAATCATGTCCTCCTTCGCGCTTTCTTGTACCTAGCACCATTTTGCTCATCGTGAGGACCATGGTTGCCTGAGCGGTCAAAACAGAGAGTATAGGTGAGAACCACACCATATGAACACACACATGCATGAATGCTAGCCGAAAAAAATTCGGCATGACCTTTCCTAAAATTAGGACATATGGGTAGTGCAAAAATTTGCCGAAATGGAAATGAATCAACATTTCGGCAAACATCCATGCAACCACACCGGCCGGGCCCGACAACGACAAGCAAGCAACAAAAAAATTCCTCCCATTGCAAACATTCATGCACCACACAAGCATCATCTCGCCATGGATCGCACACACACACCGCTCGCGCGACAAGCTTCACCTACATGTTCATGGCCAAGTACTCACCTAGTAGACACAATAATAGCGAGACGAGACCACGTGATGAGAGAGTGTGGACAAATAGATCTACAATGCAAGTTGGTAGAGAGGAAATTAGTAAACAAATAGAGATGTGAGAGAGAAAAGTAAGGAACTTTTAGATCTAGAAGTTGGAGCAAAGCTTCCACTTATCAATCTATGGATTAAAGTAGGTTTAGTTACAAGAAAATGGAGAAACTATGGGCAAGATGGGGTGTGTGGGAGGAGGAAGACGAGTTGTGAGGAGGTAGAGATGTGAAATGGGTCGTGGTGGATAGATAGATAAGAAAGCTAGCTTTTGTCACCTTTTTAACATGGATCTGGATGCCCTCATCTGTGGCGCATATGGAGGAAATGCACCACAGATGTTGAACTTCGTATGCATAAGTCCATATGCGCCTACGTAAGGGTGAATTAGATTCCTCTATGGGGCCCACTCCAAGTTCTGGCACATGTTGGGATATGCGCCACGTATGCAACACATCTGTGCATATCGTAACATGCGCCATGTAACTTGGGTGAATTAGATTCTGTGGTGGGCCCTCCATGTTCTGTGGCGATAAGAAAATATGCACCAGAGTGGCAACTTCGTGGCGATATCTCGAATGCGCCACGTAACTTGGATCAACCCACCCTGGCGGGTCCCACCAATCTTCTATGGTGCATACCCGGAGAATGCGCCACGTAACTTCCAATCTTCGTGGCGATGTTCTCGGTGCCATCGATGTTTTCCTGTGGCGCATGGTTTCGCATATGCGCCACTGAACATCTTGTCTATCTATAGGCTGTTTCCTAGTAGTGATAGTTCACAACCATTAGTTATAGGAGGAAGATAAACAGTATACAATTAACCACCCAATTAAGAACACCAAATATTTATCTCACCCCTCATCCCTAGACAAAGTCCTTAGACATGCCTAAGGATGAGAAGGGAGACCATGATTTAACACCCTAATACCTGCATGGAAGCAGTAAAATAATACTTAACAAACACACTTACAGAACAAAGCTTTAATTAAAGCTCAAGCAATCATAGAAAGAAACTAACTAATCACCACTTAAATCAATTGAGTGAAGTATTCCACTATAGGTAAAGTCAAATGGAAGGATCAGTACCTAAAAATCTTAGTAAACCTACCCTAGGATGCTAACAGTAAACTACTAACAACACTACACTTAGCTAAACAATAATAACCTTAACTAACAAGAGTAAACAACTACAAATTAAACATTCATTAACCCAAACACACCTACTAATAACTAATAGACATAACAGTAAACAAAGGCTCAGTAGAACATTAATCAAATCATAAGCCTAATTAACCAAATCAAATCCTAGAACCTAGATGACATTTAGAACTCTCTAGAAAGACCTAGAACATGCTATAAGAATCACAATAGTAGCACTACAGAGAACAAACTCTAGAAATTACTACTAGACTAGAACCAGAGAGATAGAGAGAGAGAGAGAGAAGGAGCAGCACCTGTTGGAAATATGCCCTAGAGACAAATAGTAATAAGGACTATTATCATATTTCATAAAGTTTATGATTAAGTTTTATATCGTGATATAACTGTATTGAGTGGAAACATCAATACACGCGTGATATATAAACAACCAGGGGTTCCTAGTGAAACTCTAGTCACTGGTTCATTGGTCAACAGATGATCAAGTTTCCTGATCATGTGGCATTTATGCTAGTTGGAAATGGAGTCAACTCATTCTGAGAATGAGATGATGAACCAATACCTAACCTAAACATCGTGACCCGATCATGTTACGAAGTTCAAGTTAAGATGATTAGAAATGGATCCTCGTAGACTATTCCTTAGACCGTGAGGCTATATCAATCACTGTTTCCCGAGAGTGCTTAGATAGCATCAAGCGCCACTTGCTAATATACTGGTTATAAAGGTGTGTTCAGGTACTCGGAGGAAACCGTAGAGGCAATATATGTCAAGAGCGGGATTTGTCCATCCACGTGACAAAAATATACTCAAGGGCCCACTTGGAGAAGTTATATATCCAATAGTTTCGCAGCGTGTGATTTGATCATAGGGATATCACTTGTCGGAACGAGTCAAGTAGCATTGTTCGGTAACAAGATTGAACACGACATGGTGATGTCATTGATCAGATCTCGGGCAATGCAAGTATCGAGAGACAAAGGAAATAAGACACGACCGTCCTGGTTCAAACTACAAAAGATCTTCGTGGAACGCATAGGGGTCACATGGCCATCCAGGTCCCACTTTTGATCATTGGTCCGGGAGTGTCCCTACCATGTCTGGAGTGTTCCTGAACCGTAGGGTATCACGCTTAAGGGTTTGATGATGCTTAGAGAGTGTTTATAGGATCGGAAGAATCGTCGAAGAATAATAGAGAGAAAACCGGAAGGGTTTTGGTAAGTCCGGAGGATGTCCGGAGTAGAGGTGGAAGGTGTTCCATAACCACGGAGATTGAGTAATATATGAATGAATGTTAAATATTGATTTAATCATTTATTCATAATTATTTAATAAATAGAAAATCAATTTAAAGGTCAAAAGGCTTAATGGGCCAATTCCGGAGGGAAGAGGGCCCATTAGGAAATGCAAGAGGGGAGAAGGGGCAAGGGGGTGGCTGGCTGGGCCAAACCCCCCGCGCGGGGCCCACTAGGGCTGGCCGGTGGCTCCCACTCTCCCTCTCCTTTAGTCCCACCCTGGGACTTTGAGGGAGGTAGTACCTCCCCTCCCCTATATATAGTGGGGGTATTTGGCTAGATAAATACACACAATATTCAATAAAGGTTTCCTCTCTTTTGGGGAGACGTCCAATTGATATTCTCTCTCTCTCTCTCTCTCTCTCTCTCTCTCTCTCTCTCTCTCTCTCTCTCTCTCTCTCTCTTGTGACCGTGGTCCCAAGTTCAGACTGCGCGAACGAGAGATATCTTCACCGTGGAGCGCCGTCGCGCTGCGGGATTCGGATCCAGGAGCTCTACTTCCGCAACTACTGCTGGATCGGGGAAGCGGGAGTCATCGTCAGGCACCAGACGTGTGTAACTCCCTGCAAGGTGTCACACTTGAGGAACTCAAGTCGTTGGAGCCGTAGGAGCGCAAGGACTTCATCACGACCTTGAGGTCGGCTTTGGCTTGTCTACATCAACCACGCTCTCCTGAGAGTTGACAACGCTTTTCGGTCTTCAAGGGTAAGTTCACGAAAATCCCCTCCCGTTACTATATTACTAATAGATAGGTCCGGGCAACATCAGGGGTTCAGGGGCGTAGGGTAAAAATTTATTGTTTTCGTACCTGGATCCCCTATAGTGGTATTAGAGCTAGATCTATGCGTAGTAATGCTAGTACGGGTAGAAAACACGAGATGTAGCGTGTGGGTGTTGTTCTTCTAGTTGTTACCCTCCCACGTGTACTTGTGTATACCACAGTAATGCTTGATGAAGCAGCCCCAACCGACTTTACGCGTTCATTCGCGAGACTGGTCCACGCTTGACATACGGCTTGTACCGTATAAAGTGGCTTAGGGGGAGGTGTCTCTCTCGCATTAGTTTTTATGCCACTTGCAACGGAGGGCCCCGAAAGGGGTGTAGTAGAGACAACTAATTGATCAGTGTTGTGCTGAAAGTTCGTAGGTAAGAATGGTTCTTGTGCGAAAGCCCATTCAGCCACGTAAAATATGCAAAGATAAAGTAGAGGTGTCTAACTTTGTTTTGCAGGGGGCGTTGCTTTGTGATATGGTTGTGGCAAAGGTAAAGTGATTACCTTATGTTACGTAGTAGTAGATAGTCACGGAGGTGACAGACTACCACGCTGAAAAGACACCGGTACCCTGGTGTCTACGACACCGAAACCCTAGCGCCGGAATCCGGTGACGATGGATGGAGATGACGACGTGAAGGACCATATCACATCGCATTTACATTCAATGCTATTGTTTGTATATATTATTGTGTGTTAGTATTAGATACTCTACGGTAGCCTAATAAGATGATCCATGTTAAAATTACCAATGATTGTGTTCCCCCTTAGTGTGCACTGATATATTGCTAAGGTATCCATAATTTTTGGTGTTCCATGCTTGGTTTTATCTACTTTCTTATGTTTTGTCCATACTTTGGAGTACTTTCTTTACACTTTCTTGGACTAACCTATTAATAAGAGACACAGTGCCAACTGCCTGTTTTCTGCTGTTTTTGGTTCCAGGAAAGTCAGAAAATGAATATTCTCGGAATTGGACGGGACAAAAGCCAAAGTCAGTTTTTCACTAAGGGACACACGGTTGCATTGAGATGGAGAGGGCCAGGGCGGTCAGACCACTTGGCCGCTGCCAGCCTGCCCGCGGTGGTGTGGCCACCAGCACCCCTAGGCCTCCCCTTTCGCCTATAAGATGCCCCCGACATGTAAACCCTAAGTACCCGGTCAAAATTCCACGAAGAGTCTCAGAGCGCCATCATCTCCATCCCTAGATCGGGAGGGATCTGAAGCTCTTCCCGGCACCCTGCCAGAGGGGAGAATTCACCCTGGAGGCCTTCTTCATCACCATGCAAGCCTGTGGTGTGATGCGTGAGTAGTTCATCTCTGGACTACGGGTCCATGTAGCAGATAGATGACTGGTTCTCCTCCTTTGTGCTATCATGTTTAGATCATGTGAGCTCCGTTCATGATCAAGATCATCTATTTGTAATTCCTACATGTTGTGTTTGCGGGGATCCGATGGATATTGAGATGCTATTTCAGATTTATTATTGATTCTATCATGTCTTTGTTATTTTTAATCTTGCATGCTTTCCGTTGTTAGTTGCTATCTTGGCCAAGTAGATGCTAGCAACTCCAAGAGTTAGTATTTATGCTCGATAGTGGGTTCATGCCTCTAGTAATCTGAGGAAGTGACAGAAATCTCTAAGGTACTAGATGTGCTATTGCTACTAGGGAGAAAACAACAATCCTTTGTTCATAGAACAATCGTATTGTTTACTTTACACGCAATGCATAATGCAATTATCCATTGCTTGCAGCTTAATACTGGTGGGGGTTCGGATGATAACCTGAAGGTGGATTATTAGTCATAGATGCATTTGGATTACAGTTTATGTATAATGTTGTAATGCCCAATCGAATCTCAAAGGAGTCAAGATGATTAGTATATGCATGATTGCTTTCTCGATGTTTGTCAATTGCCCCGCTGTAATTTGTTCACCCAACATGTCATCTATCTTAAGGAGAGCCACCACTAGTGAACTATGGAACCCAGTCCTTTCCTTTATCATCAATCTACAATCAACTGTTTACTGCTTTCTATTTATTTTCTGCAAACTATTACTTTCTTCCACTCGATACGTTTAATCCTTTGTTTTCAGCAAAACCGATGAGATTGACAACCTCATCGCAAGTTGGGGGCAAAGTTCTGTGGTTGTGCTGCGTGTTTACATCGCTGTCGCGGCACCGGTAGTGCGCCCTGCCAAAGTCCAGCTAGCAACACCTTTGAGGTGTTTCCTTGCTCCTATTGGATTGATAACCTTGGTTTCATAACTGAGGAAAACTTGCTGCTGTGCTCATCATACCTTCCTCTTGGGGTTCCCCAACGGGCTCGATATATTTTGGGCTAAGCATGCACCACCAAGAAAGTTCTTCGGTATGAGGCGATCCATGGTGAGCGGGTGTCAGACATTTCTACATTCGCATACAGTGGGTGTAAGCCATGTTGCACAGTGAATACACTAAGGTTGAGTTGGCGAGCCTAGCACGTTAGAGAGACGTGGCCTCAGAACACGGATGGTCGAAAGATCGAGCACGAGTCGCATGAATGATGTGACCGACGTTTAGCGTCCACCCTTGAACCCACATTGATGGCCGTGACAATCGGGGGAGATGTGGGGAAAAGGGGTCGTGTTATCACTAGGAACCCTTCTAGGGATATGTGTTTCTGAGTGGAGTTATTGTTAACTCATTTAATTATAAACTTAGTCTAAATTCCTTTTGCAATTATAAATGTAGAGATGGCTCACCGTGAAGCTTACTTTATCATTGAGGAATGGGTAATGGGTGAGAAACTTAGACTTGATGGATCCAACTTCCCTGGTTGGCTTGTGCGCCTAAATGATCTCCTTACTAGGAATCATGTGGTAGACTACATACGCCGCACGATGGATTTTGACTGAGCCAGACCACTATGAGACCCCGCAAGAGCTGGCAGACCGCTATTATCGTCAAGAGATGTCCACCTACATTCAGATTATAATGCGTTATGGGATGGTGGATGAACTCCATCCGCTCATGGGTGATCTTGATCCATATTCGATGGTGGATCAACTAAGAGCAGAGTTCATAAGCCATGTGCGCATGTGGAAGCACGAGCTGCTTGGAGAGTTCCTTTCCATGCAGATGGAGGAGCACACATGTCTGAAGGGTCACTTGGAACGCATGCTTGATGCACACATGAGACTGGTTCACTTTGTGGACTATTGGATGGATGATCCGTTTGCGATAGGCGTGCTGCTTCGATCATTGCCTCCTAGCTACGAAGGACATGTCCGGAGCAACATCATGAGTGGTGATACGGAAACACTGGATTTCCAAGAGTTCATATTTCGTTTTAGGAATGTAAAGTTTGAACCAATCACCGGTGAGGTCATCGATGAAAAAGGTATATATTTGATATACAATTTTATAAATGTTATAATCTTGCAAACACATTTGCAGTGTTAAGTATATTTGATACTTGTTCTATTTTACTGAAAACAGGTCCTTCTGCATGAGAGGTGCTTGTTGGAGAGGAGGTGACGTTGCGTGTTGATGGAGAGCATGATGATGATGGCCAACGACACTCTCCCTCGACATTTATCACTTATTTTATGTTTTGGATAGTTATTGTAATAAAAAGATTGTGAACCTCTTTAGTGAGTCTCACACTTAGTGAGACGGTTATTATATCAGTTTGTAACAAACAGTTGTTCTACTTTTATGAATGATTTCTATTTGTGTTCATATCTTGTTTGATTATATGTGAATTATCCTTGTTGTTTGAAACTAACTGATAATACATGAACATTTGTAAAATATTGAAATGCCTTGAAAATACCCAACTTAATGATATGTTCATTACTGAATGAAACCATTGTTTGAATTCAAAGTTACATGATAATATGTGAAAGTCATTTGATTTCTTATCACATATAAATCATGCCTAAGTTCGGCAAAATAACTTGAACACCGTGTATTACTTGAATACAAAGTGTTTTAATGAATTGTTAAAAGTAAATACATATTCAATGTATTGTGTTTT
The DNA here is from genome assembly GCA_023614405.1 of Avena insularis. NCBI lineage: Eukaryota > Viridiplantae > Streptophyta > Magnoliopsida > Poales > Poaceae > Avena > Avena insularis. The sequence continues at coordinate 24,181,796 of CM042692.1, forward strand.
AACAAAATGGTGATTATCATTGTATGATTGTTTAAATGTGTAAAGAAGTTTACCAAAGGAAACATGAGTATGAAACTATTTGATATGATCAAAGTGTTTCATCAACAAAGGGTATGAATATAAAAGAGAATCTAATTACTACGATTTGATCAATAGTAATGAAATTCGACTTTATAAGAATGGCATTGTGGAATGCAAAGAGTTTTGAAATGTCAAAATGCAAAGCATCACGATATGATATTAGATATCAAAATGGGTGAATAGATGGAGCCAAATAAATAGTTGTAGTATAGATGTAGAGACCATTAGTTAGAAATAGTTAGGACTCAATTAGAACATATAATGAACCATTTGGATTTGTGAGATCAGCGCCATATTTAGTATGGATCGTCGTAAAAGTTTTGGGGTTATTCGATATAACCAAAACAATAGCGAATAAGTCCTTGTAGAGTAGTCATTGGAAACTTTGAATATGAAATCCATAGCTGAAACCAAAATAGAAGCAAAACTAGTATTGCTTGGATTTTGGTACATTTTCAAGAAAGTTCACATTCAGTGATATTTCTCGATTATGGAGCAAATGGAAGATAGTGAAAAACACGACGAGGATTCAAAACCCTGCATCAGAGTGTTGATAAGCGCAACGGAAAACGTTCCTGAATGATTCTCTTCACAAAGGAAAGAATCAATGATAATGATCATTGTGTTTTCCCCACTGGTGTTTTCGCTACATGAAGTAGGATTCAAAATGTAACCCATATCTTGTATGGAGACATTTATTAATCATTTGTCATGATTACCGGAATATGACATACCTACAAACTACTAAGGAAATAATGGTAAACTAGAATTATGAGAAAATCCTAGAAGCAAAATTCCCTTGAGATTAGAAAGTAATACGTTGCTGAATCTCACAAGTAAAAGGGGTTACTTGAATTTTCCCAAATGACTGCAAAGCCATAGTGGAAAAGGGGATGAATGACAAAAGAACAATTTGTCAAGTATTGGACGAATTCAAACGAGTTTGATTCAAGTGTGCTGAATGTCTAGTGGATTTAAAACTAGTAAAAGTACTAGTATCTCATAGTAAATCTCCAAGTTTCATATTTGATCAAAGGATTTTGAAGTTTTTCAAAATAGCGAGTAGATATGAAATTTGCATAAAATTGAGCGGGAGCTATAAAAGTCTTCCTAAAACAATATGTGAATGACATATTTTTGAGTGGGAGCAATATAAGTCTCAAATTCAAATATGTAGGAACATAGTTTGAGTAAGAGTAGTGACTCATACCCAAATATGTTGGGAACATATTTTGAGTGGGAGCTTATAGAGTGATTCTTAAGTGTGTTAAGAATAAAAGCGCAAGTACCGATAAATAATGATTTATAAGGTGTAGAAGTTGATAATAAGTGTATTATGATATTATGTAATATTCCTTAAGGGATTCTGAAAAGGGTTTCAAAATAGAAGTTAATTAAGGAACTGGTCCTTAATAACTCAAGTTAGGAATAGTATTAAGATTAACATCAATGGTTGAAAGAAAGAACATGATGATCATCATCCACTATGTTGAGACATAGGTTCTATCTTAGAAAACCATGATGATAACTTAACATAATATATGATCCAATAAGGAACGTTTGAAAAGTGATTAAGTTTGAATCACGGAACGTTGAGCTGAGTTTGTCCAAAGTGTTTAATAGAGAACTGTAGACATATTTTTCAAATCCATAAAGGATGACATATCTTAAAGCATAAAGGGTTATGTTATAAGGGAATATGTTGGAAACTCCTGTAAATACCGATTAAAGTCAAGTAGGAAGCGAGGTGAACAAAACATCGAAAGTTGCACAGGGTGCATTTGTGTTTCGATGAATACATTTATAATAATAGATAAGGGTACCATCTAAAGTGTTGTATAATGTTATGGTGGGGCTAGTTTGCTTTTAACATAGAATGATGTGTCCCAGGGCACAGTGCCCATGAGAAAGCCCTCGAGGTTGATCTAAAGTCACTATAGGCTCCTAGAATCAGGCCTCGTTCTACTGCCATAGCGACGATGCATACACACAGATGTTATCATGTGATGATAAAGTATTAATGTCAATCAAGGTGACATTAGTAAGTTGCAAAGGATTTGGGACTGTAAAGTATAGACCCAAGACTCAACCTCTTCCACGAGCAAGCATGTTCAGGGTACTGGATATATGGTGCCAACGATTAAGAACAAATGCAGCTAGTTTATTTGTACTCTAGTGCAAGTGGGAGACTGTTGGAAATATGCCCTAGAGACAAATAGTAATAAGGACTATTATCATATTTCATAAAGTTTATGATTAAGTTTTATATCATGCTATAACTGTATTGAGTGGAAACATCAGTACATGTGTCATATGTAAACAACCAGGAGTTCTCAGTGAAACTCTAGTCACTGGTTCATTGGTCAACAGATGATCAAGTTTCCTGATCATGTGGCATTTATGCCAGTTGGAAATGGAGTCAACTCATTATGATAATGATATGATGAACCAATACCCAACCTAAACATTGTGACCCGATCATGTCACGAAGTTCAAGTTATGATGATTAGAAATGGATCCTCGTAGACTATTCCTTAGATCGTGAGGCTATATCAATCACTGTTTCTCGAGAGTGCTTAGATAGCATCAAGCGCCACTTGGTAATACAGTGGTTATAAAGGTGTGTTCAGGTACTCGGAGGAAACCGTAGAGGCAATATATGTCAAGAGCGGGATTTGTCCATCCACGTGATGGAAAGATACTCAAGGGACCACTCGGAGAAGTTATATATCCAATAGCTACGCAGCGTGTGATTTGATCATAGGGATATCACTTGTCGGAACGAGTCAAGTAGTATTGTTCGGTAACGAGATTGAACACGACATGGTGATGTTCCCAAACCGTAGGGTCCCTCTGTTGATCATTGGTCCGGGAGTGTCCCGACCATGTCTGGAGTGTTCCCGAACCATAGGGTATCACGCTTAAGGGTTTGATGATGCTTAGAGAGTGTTTATAGGATCGGAAGAATTGCCGAAGAATAGTAGAGAGAAAACCGGAAGGGTTTCGGTAAGTCCGGAGGATGTCCGAAGTGGAGGTGGAAGGTGTTCCATAACCATGGAGATTGAATAATATATGAATGAATGTTAAATATTTATTTAATCATTTATTCATAATTATTTAATAAAATAGAAAATCAATTTAAAGGTCAAAAGGCTTAATGGGCCAATTCCGGAGGGAAGATGGCCCATTAGGGAAAGGCAAGAGGGGAGAAGGGGCAAGGGGGTGGCCGGCTGGGCCAAACCCCCCACACGGGGCCCACTAGGGCTAGCCGGCGCCCCTACTCTCCCTCTCCTTTAGTCCCACCCCGGGACTTTGAGGGAGGTAGTACCTCTCCGCCCCCTATATATAGTGGGGGTATTTGGCCAGATAAATACACACAATATTCAATAAAGGTTTCCTCTCTTTTGGGGAGACCTCCAATTGATACTCTCTCTCTCTCTCTCTCTCTCTCTCTCGTGACCGTGGTCCCAAGTTCGGACTGCGCGAATGAGAGACATCTTCACCACAGAGCACCATCGCGCTGCAGGATTCGGATCCAGGAGCTCTACTTCCACAACTGCTGCTGGATCGGGAAGCGGGAGTCATCGTCAGGCATCAGACGTGTGTAACTCCCTGCAAGGTGTCACACTTGAGGCACTCAAGTTGTTGGAGCCGTAGGAGCGCAAGGACTTCATCACGACCTTGAGGTCGGCTTCGGCTCGTCTACATCAACCATGCTCTCCTGAGCATTGACAATGCTTTTCGGTCTTCAAGGGTAAGTTCGCGAAAAGCCCCTCCTCATATCAGACATTAATAGATAGGTCCCGCAATATCAGCGCTCAGGCGACGTTAAAAATTTATTGTTTTCATACGCGGAACCCCTACATCACCTACCTTTACAAAGGATGAGCCGAGCTCATGCTGACTGAGTAGTGGAATAAGAAGGAACCATGGCGGCAGCTAGCAGCACAGAGGAGTACCCCCTAGTAGTAGTCGTAGTAGATCTATAAGACGCCTAGGAGCACCATCTCGATGGCGGGAAGCACTAGAGATGCGTTGGAATTAGAGAATATGAACATCACCGAAATCCTAGATCAGGTGAGGGTCACGAGCGAGCGCTAGAGAGCGAGAGGGAAAAATCAGTTTAGTAGGAAGGCAGAGTGGAGAGTAGTTTTAGTAGAGGGGCGGTGGTGGAAGAGGCCGGAGATGGCCAGGACAGCCGGGTGACGCATAGTCACCATCACCATCACGAGAGAGTTAGGGTTAGGAGCAAAGCGATGCGATAGAGAGAGTGACGAGTGAGCAGGACGGGTTAGTCTAGACCAGGTCCAGGGAAGTTGTTTTGGCCACTTGGGTTTGTCTAGTGGGCCTAGATACTTAGGGGTATTTTGGTAATTTCACGAATACCTATTAAACCAATTAAATCATAACTTACACATAAAGACTTAGAAATATAAAATAAAAATAGTTTTGTGTGTAGAAAAATGCAAGGAATCCAAAAGGTATTTTGTGGGATTTTTGCAAACACTTGAATTTTATGAATTTTTGTGTGATAACAAATTTAATCCTTAACTATTATATATTCATAGAAATTCCCATAAAATCTAGAAAAATCATAATAATTATGTAAACCTTGAATTTCACAGAAATATGAAAATTCCAACATAAATATAAAATAATAACTAATGGATTGCTATAATGAATAAAATACCACAGAAAATATGATAAAACTCTAAAATGGGAGAAAATCACTTAAAATTAAAATGGAGTTAGTAAAACTGAAATGAAAACCACAAGAGTGCATTGCATATATATTGCATTGGAGCATCACATTTTTGCCAATGAAACATTGTCTTTATCGAATGATGTTGCGAATTCCTGAACCTCAAGTAAAACCTTCGAACTATATTATTTCGTAGTTACTAGGCAAGTTCATTCTTGCATTACCTTTGTAAGGTCAATCTTTCAACCATGTTGCAAGGGAAATCTTACATGTCCTTTGGCTTATTTACGAAAATGTTTTCAAAACATTAGTATTACTTGCATTCAAAATGAAAAACTGTTTTTGGAATGAAATTAATAAAATGGGGGAGCGATAGAATCATGGATGTATACATGGTTGAAAGATCATGTGGTGGATATTACACTGTACCAGGAAAGTTAGGTTTAACAACAACAGTCAGCCATTCTTGCGCAATATAGTGTCGCGTTAACCATAGATCTTGTTATGGGGCGAGCGAGTAAGAAGTACCTTCTTACTTTCATTTGTCCTCGTATATATAGTCAGGCTGAGATCCAGAGAGAAGATCAGCGGGTGGGATCCTGTGATGTTCCTATACTATGCTTTAGGACAATGTTTGGGTATATTAGAAGGGATGGTAATTGAATGTAGGTCTCTCGACCAAAATTTATTTCAATGGGTGGGTAGCAGGGTCATGGAGGGGGACTCAGCATGACTCGGTGAAACTTGGTATTAAGACCCCATATCTAAGGAAATATGGAATGGGTAATAATGCCAAAGACATTTGTGGGCAAAGGAGCGTACCTCTCAACAGTGTAAAAAAACTGACATGTTACTCCCTGTTTTGGGAAAGAACTACAATCACAGCGTGAAAAGGAACTCTACAAAAGTTTAGACAACCCGTGAAGACTGACAACTTAGAATTTTATAAATCTAACACTTACCTTTTCTAAAAAACCGTTTTTGAAAACTTGCAAAAGTCTTAGATCTTTGATCCATGACTTCCAAACAAACATCATACAACCACCCTAGAATTTGCTGAGTATGCTCGTACTCAATCTATCATCTTACCCTTACTTAGGTTATAAGAAGACATGGATACCGACATGAAAGATAGAATCAACAGAGTATTGGACTAGTAGAAACAGGACAATATGTAGATGTAGGAAATCACTAAAATAAATTCATAGGTAGATGATCTAGCAATAGTATAACTTCTCTAATAAGTTGCCAACTCCAATGGTTTTAAGCTTATTATTACCATTGATTAGGAAGCTATCGCTTTTGCATTTGAACTTTTATCGTGTTGTGAATTCTCAATGGACCGAGGAGGATATCGAAGCTTTTGTACACTTTTGGATCTTGGTATGAATTAATAAAGAAAGTTGTTGCCGCAATGTTTCTGTTGTACCACTCTGAGGGATGTGATATTTGCGGATGAGAACTTCCGTGAGTGTCATATCAATGGCTTGTACACTACAACATGAAGTTGTGTACCGGATCACCGCAGCTGCTATCAGAGCAATTGCTCTGACCCTAGGTTGGAACCTAGTAAGTGGACAAAACTTGTAGGTAGAAAGCGAGTTAGTAAAGAGTTCTCTAGTAAGGTGATTGGTATACAAATGAGAATATCCATGTCATAGTGTTAGTGCGACAATTCTTTTTTAATGTCAAATAAGTTCTTATTTGTTTTATCTTTCTTATCAGTCATTATGATGAGTTCGATGCCTAAACGTAAATTAAGAGCTTGAGATACAAGTTTAGCTGATTACCAAGGGGATTGGATTGAAGTACTACGTCAATTGTTGTTTGAGTTGGGATTTGAGATGCCAGTTCCAGTCAAAGTTTATGCTTACATGGATGGGACGATTCTTGCAAAGTTTCGTGTCACCATATTGTTGCCTTAAGTGTTAAGGATGGGAAATGTAATACTATACAGGGAGGCTAGGAGCAGCAATTTGGTTATCAAATCGCTATAATAGAAGTCGTTACAAGTCTTAGAGAGTTTAAGAAAAAGGAGTTGTTTGGAGCAGCCTTTACAACACTACCCTATGGTGAAGAAGAGAATCGGGATAAGGTCGATCATCTCACATTCATCAGGAATGATCTAGAACATGCAACTAGGTATATGGACCGCTATGTGGTCGTGATCAATTCTTTCTTTCACACCCATAGAACTTTGGTAGTTGAAGTAGAAATTATGTAGGAAGATTTCATGAATCAGGATAGCTTCGTAGCCTTGAAGAATAGGATGGAAAGTGAAGTAAAACTTCACCAACCAAAGTTTACCACCTATAACCTTATGGAGGCAAAAGAGCAGGAAGTAGAACCTATAAACCCAAGTAATAACCCTATAAGCCCATACAACCCAGAAATTCCTACCACTATAGGGATTATTAATGATGAAGAATGGTAGCACTAGAGTGATGACGTGCCTTCTGACACAAAGGAAGGGGTCATGGAAGAAGGAGAAGTGTGGATGAGTAGTGAACCTAATGTAGAAGATAATTAGTTGTCCACAGAGTTCTACACCATGTGCCATGAGACAATGGAAAATCCTCTGAGTTTCGGAGACGAGAATGAAGTTGAAGTAGAATACATGCCTACACCTTATATTCCAATTTACTCAGAAGTAAATGAACCAGTTACAAGAATCCAGTTTGAAATTAGGACATTCGAGTACCTTAGAAACATGGATAAGGGAAAATATTATAATGCATCCGAGGAAGCTTTGAAGTATCTTGGTAGTTATTTTACTCTGACAGATCTGACACTTGGACCGAATTCCAATCTAGATTATATACCCACATGTAGAGTCGAGTTACCAGATACCTTACACCGTATTGCACGATTTAGCGGATGGACGCCTGTAAAGTATTACGAGGAGGATGACTAGTGAGTCACATCAGTTGTGGAGTATGGTATTGTAGAATTTACTAGAATGAATGATACTGATGCTTGTAATCTATGATGATGTAAATAGCAAAGTGGGTTGCGTCTCACTTGTGTGATGATTAATGTAATCCGATGTAAATACTCCGATATGAATACATGATATATGTTTGATATCTTGTGAATGTATTTAGATCTTCAATATTTTTGCTATGAGTGATTAGAAAGTGCACTGAAAACAAACAATCCTCCGTGCATGTGCATGATGTAACATGGTGTTCTGACGTAAATGCACCAAGACTAGGAAATGGGTAATTATACAAGACCAACAGGTAGAAAAACAAATCATAAAATTAGATAGGATAAACCAAACCTTATACATGACAATGCTAGATCCATTAGTTTTTCCACAACCCAAACAAGTTTAGAAACAGAGCAAAGTTTCTTACAATATGTGCGGTTGGTGGAAGAGGTAAGAAGGAAGGATCAAGAAATCCAAAATGAGTTTATGCACCATTTCCTGTCACAAATTCGACAAGGGACAAAATAAAGAAAAGATGAACGAAAAAATAGTTGCTATAAATGCTGACAGTTGGGGCAAAAAAGAATCAATTGCCCAAATAAAAAAAAATCTAAAAATTACAAGAACCGACTAAGTGGAAAGAAATTGATATCTAAAGGAAGAAACTTTGGAACTAGAAGGTTGGATAGGAAAACACATGTATATGGAAAAAAAAGTAATAATAAATTAGATGAAATACTCAAATCAAAGCGGCCAGTGATGGGAACACTAAATATCCTTACGAATCCAGGAAAAGTAGTATTTGACACTGAATCAACCATGTCTTGTATATCACAAGAATTCATGAAAACAAATGCAGTAAGATGTAGTCAGTTACGAATCCTAGTTGTTATAGAAGTAGCACGAGACATAATCTTCGTAACACATCTCAAGGAAAAACAAATCATACAAATAAATTAGCAAAAATACTATGCCGACCTATTCGTGATACCCATGAAGGAAACTACAATAATCTTAGGAAACGACTAGTTAGAAAACAATGAAGCCCAAGGCAATGGGGAACAGAACACCGTATCCATATTAGACACCTTTGGAAATAAAGCCACATACCACAGGGAAAAACTTAACTACATAGAAATAAGTTTGCAACTTAATTCTCTTAAAGAAGCACATATTATATACCGGTAGTGAGAGCATTTAAGGATGTATTTCCAAAATAATTACGTGGAATGCCACTAGATCGAGAAATAGAATTTATGATAAAATTAAAAGGAGGAACATCACCAATTTCCCAAGAACCATACAGATTAGGACCAAAGGAACTAACAAAATTAAAAATCCAGTTAGATGAACTGGAAGAAAAAGGTTTTATTATAGAACACTTTTCACCTTGGCGAGCACTAGTAATTTCGTAGATAAAAGGGATAGAGGTAGAAGAATGTGCGGAGACTACCGTAACATCAACAATGTCACTATTAAAAAAAATACCCATCACCTAGAGTACAAGATTTGTTTGATCAAGTCAAAGGAGCAGGAGTTTTCTCCAAAATAGACTTAAGACTAGGATACCACCAAATAAAGATAAAGGAAGAGGGTATTCCTAAAACTACATTTGTATCACAATATGGACACCATGAATACTTGGTTGTACCATTTGGTCTAACAAATGCACCAGCAATATTCATGAACCTTATGAACAAAGTGATTATTCCCTATTTGGATAAGTTCGTAATAGTGTTCACCGATGACATATTGGTTTACTCCAAAAGTAAACCGAACATATGGAACACCTAGAAATTGTTCTACAAACCCTTAGAGAACACCAACTATATGCCAAGTTCAGCTCGTGGTTGATGTAGTCGTACACTTGCCGATCTCAAGATCGTGAGGAAGTCCGAGCGCCGCAACTCAGCAGCGCATCCGCACTCGCACACACGTTCAAGCCACCGGACAACCTCCACCTCCTCACTCCAGCGATCCAGCATAAGCAGCAACTCCTTCTAGACAAAATGCCACCGGGAACATGTATCTTGCTAATCCGAGACCATGGGGGAATAATTCTAGAGGGGGAGAGAGATCCTTCACAAGGAGGTGTGAGGATGAAGGAGGAATGGGTGGCCTTTTATAGGAGGAGGGGTGCCCTCTCCATGGTCGGGCATGGGGTGACCTCACCTCCCATTCATGTGGTGGTAACCCCTCCACATTAAAATGCCTCTTCACATTCCCTTTTAAAGTCTCCACTTTAAATGCATTAAATTTCTCCAAATTTAATGCTCTCTCATTTAATAAAACTCTTTTTATTAAATTTATTCAGAATTTTGGTAATTACTTTAATTAACAAACATTCACATATAGCCCCTTGCAATATTTCAATATCACATGCAGAACCACCTTCTGCAATTTCACCCGAAACAATTTCCGGTTTCTATTGAAACAATTCCTGCGCTTTGCAATTCTTTCGTCTGAAACATATGTGCTCCAAAATGGTGTCCGATAACTCTTAAGTGTGCCACCCTACGGTTCGCGAATAATGCGTACATGATCGAGACCCTTCTCCGATCAATAATCAGCAGCGGACCGGAGATCCAGATCGACTCCTACACATTCAACGATGACTCCTGTGATCGTGAGAACCTTTAACGCTTGTAACTAAATACCTTTGTCTCTCGATATATTACATGTCCGAGATTCGATCATCAGTATCTCCATACCTAATTTGATCTCGTTACCGACATGCACTCTTTTCTTGTTCCCATGATATAACATTCTAGTGATCACATCACTTGCTTGCAAGCTATCCTAATGTGATATCACCGAGAGGGCCCAGAGTATATCTATCCGTCATCTGGATTGACAAATTCCACTCTTGATCGATGAGCCTCAACATAACACCTTCGTAGTACTGAACCCATCTTTATAGTCACCCTGTTATGGTGTGACGTTTGATGTTATCAAGATACTCTTCTGGTGTTAGCAATTAACATGATCTCATGGTCTAAGGATAAAGATTACTTCGTATGATGTTATAGCAATATAAACATAATGACTTGATCGTAATGCTATACTTCGGATGAATGTTCATCACATCATTTCACAAATGCTGTGACCTTGTTATTAACAACATCCAATGTCCATGATCAGGAAACCTTGATCATCTTGTTAATAAACAAGCTAGTCTATAAGAGAGGCATAACTAGGAACCCATTTTTGTTTATTAAACACACATGTATTGATGTTTCCTATCAATACAACTATAGCATCCAAAATAAACATCTATCATATACAAGGAATACATAATAACAACTTTATTATTGCCTCTCAGGGCATATTTCCTTCAGTCTCCCACTTGCACTAGAGACAATAATCTAGTTTATATAGTGATAAATCTAACACCCATGGAGTTCTGGTGTTGATCATGTTTTGCCCTAGGGAGTACTTTACTCAACGGATCTGCTACATTCAGGTCCGTGTGCACTTTACAAATCTTTATATCTCCATCCTTGACATGCTCGCGGATGGAGTGAAACCGCCGCTTAATATGCTTGGAATTCTTGTGAGACCTTTGTTCCTTGCGTTGGCTATGGCTCCATTATTGTAACAATAGATCACCATTGGGTCCAACGCACTAGGAACCACACCTAGTTCCGTTATGAACTCCTTCATCAAAACCGCTTCCCGCGCTGCTTCTGAAGTAGCAACATATTCCGCCTCTGTCATTGATCCAGCCACCACAGGTTGTTTGGAGCTCCTCCAACTAACTGTTGCTCCGTTCAAGAGAAATACGTATCCGGATTGAGACTTAGAGTCATCCGGATCAGTGTCAAAGCTAGCATCGACATAACACTTAGAGACTAGCTCTTCTTCACCTCCGTATACAAGAAACATATCCTTAGTTCTTCTCAAGTACTTAGGGATATTCTTGACCGCTATCCAAAGGTTCAACCTGATCGATTGGTACCTACTAGTCAAACTAATAGCATGTGCCACATCCGTCTTGTACATAGCATGGCATACATTATAGAGCTATGGCTGAGGCATAGGGATCTTATCAATTATCTCTTTCTTCCGTCAGAAGCGGACTTTGAGTCTTACTCAATGTCTTGCCTTGCAACATAGGTAAGTACCCCTTCTTACTTCCGTCCATATTAAACTTCTTTAATATCTTATCAAGGTATGTACTCTGTGATAGCCCAATTAGGCATCTTGATCTATCTCTATAGATTTTAATGCCTAATATATATGAAGCTTCACCAAGGTCCTTCATCAAAAATTTCCTGTTTAGATAACTTTTAACACTGTTTAAAAGATCTAAATCATTTCCAATCAATAATATGTCATCCACATATAATATCAGAAATGCCACATTGCTCCCACTCACTTTCTTGTAAATACAAGCCTCTCCATAAGTTTGGACAAATCCAAACTCTTTGATCACCTCATCAAAGCGGAGATTCCAACTTCGTGATGCTTGCTTCAGTCCATAGATGGATCGCTGAAGTTTGCACACCTTATTAGCATCCTTAGGATCGACAAAACCCTTAGGTTGTATCATATACAACTCTTCTTCAATATTACCATTGAGGAACGCAACTTTGACATCCATCTGCCATATTTCATAATCGAAATATGAAGCAATTGCTAACATAATCCTAACTGACTTAAGCATCGCTACGGGAGAGAATGTCTCATCGTAGTCAACTCCTTGAATTTGTCGAAACCCCTTTGCAACAAGTCGAGCCTTATAGATGGTTACATTACCATCAACATCAGTTTTTCTTTTGAAAATCCATTTATTCTCAACGGCCTTTCGATCGTGAGGTAAGTCCACCAAGGTCCAAACCTGGTTTTCGTACATGGATTCCATCTCGGATTTCATGGCTTCTAGCCATTTGTTGGAACCAGGGCTCATCATCGCTTCTTCATACGTCGCAGGGCATCTATTTCATCAATCATGAAATTCATAACAGGATTGCCGCATGCTCAGGGGAGTTGACGTGTCCCGCTTGACCGCGAGGTTCGTAGTGTCCTCTTTCGGAGTTTCATGATCAATATCATTAGCTCTCTCTTCATTAGGTGAAGTCAACTCCGAAACAACTTCTAGAGCTGCGCTACTCGCCATTTCATGAAGAGAAGGTTCAATAACCTCTTCGAGTTCTACCTTCCGACTACTCACACCTATCACGAGAAACTCCTCAAGAAAGGATCCATTCTTGGCAACAAAGACCTTGCCCTCGGATCTGTGATAGAAGGTATACCCAATCGTTTCCTTAGAGTATCCTATGAAGACGCAATTTTCCGCTTTGGGTTCGAGTTTATCCAGTTGAAGTTTCTTCACATAAACATCACATCCCCAAACTTTAAGAAATGACAGCTTAGGTTTGTTTCCAAACCATAATTCATACGGTATCTTTTCAACGGATTTACATGTTGCCCTATTTAAAGTGAATGTAGCGGTTTCCAGTGCATAACCCCAAAATGACAAAGGGCAAGTCAACAGAGACATCATAGATCGAACCATATCCAATAAAGTACGACATTAACGCTCGACACACCATTACGCTAGTGGTGTTCCTAAGGCGTGAGTTGTGAAACTATTCCACAATCTTTCATATGTGTGCTAAACTCAGAACTAAGATACTCTCCTCCACGGTCGGATCAGAAATTTGATCTTTCGTTACGATGATTTTCCACTTCATTCTGAAATTCTTTTGAACTTTTCAAAGTTTCAGACTTGTGTTTCATCAAATAGATATACCCATATCTACTCAAATCATCCGTGAAATTAACAAAATAACGATATCCACCTCATGACACACTCATTGGTCCACACACATCAAGATGTATGATTTCCAATAACTGCTGTCCGCTCCATTGAACCGAAAACGGTGTTCTAGTCATCTTGCCCATAAGGCATGGCTCACATGTATCAAATGATTCAAAATCAAGTGATTCCAAAAGTCCATCGTAATGGAGTTTCTTCATGCTTAACGCCAATATGACCTAGACTAGAGTTCCACATATATGTAGATATATCATTATCAAGTTTAATCCTTTTAGCATCAACATTATGAATATGCGTAATACTACTATCGAGATCCAACAGAAATAAACCATTCAACACAAGTGCATGACCATAAAAGATATTATTCATATAAATCGAACAACCATTGTTTTCAGACTTAAACAAATAACCACTTTGCATCAAACACGATCCGGATACAATGTTCATGCTCAGTGCAGGCACCAAATAACAATTATTTAGGTTTATAACTAACCCCGACGGCATATGGAGAGGCAGCGTTCCGACAGCGATCACATCAACTCTTGATCCATTGCCGACCCACATCATGACCTCATCCCTTGCTAGTTGTCGCTTGTTCCGCAGCCCCTGAACCGAGTTACATATATTAGCAACCGATCCCGTATCAAATACCCAAAGCACGCGAAAGTACTAGTCAAGCACACATCAATAACATGTATATCACATATACCTTTGTTTGCCTTGCCTTCTTGTCCGTCAAATACTTGGGGCAATGCTTCCAATGGCTACCCCTTGCAATAGTAGCACTCGGTGTCAGACTTAGGCCAGCTCGGGTTTTTTCAGCGTGCAACCGATTTGCCACCCTTCTTTCCCTTGTGCTTGCCTTTCTTGTCCTTCTTGAAACCGTGGTCCTATTGATCATCAACACTTGATGTTCTTTCCTAATTCCACTTCTCAGCCTTTAAGCATTGATGTAAGCTCGGGAAGAGACTTCTTCAGCCCTGCATATTATAGTTCATCACGAAGCTCTTGTATCTAGGTGGCAGAGATTGGAGAACACGATGTATGCCTAAGTCAATGGGAAACGTTATTCCCAAGGACACAAGCTTATCGGCGTACCTAGAAATTTTGAGTACGTGCTCACTAACGGAGTTGTTTTCCTCCATCATGCAGCTAAAGAACTTTACAGAAGCATTATGACTCTCTACTACAGCATGGGTATCGAAAATCATTTTCAATTCTCAAATGGTATCAAAGGCATTGCCATTTTCAAACGTCAAGTTCGCTCTAGCCCATACAAGATGCCGCAATGAACTAAGTCGTGGTCCTCCCGACGAGTTATATAGACGCTCTTTTCCTCGTCAGGCATCGAGCTGGTGGGGCCTAGCAGAATCTAGCACATATTGCTTTTGTGCAAAGAAGAGGAGAATCCTCAAATTCATAGCCAAGCTTGGTAAACTTGCTACCATTCGCAAGTTTCTCTTTCTCCACGTAACACATTGAAATTAAAAGGTGTGGTGCCATCTACAACAGAATTTGTAAAGTATATTTAGACTAAGTTTATGATAGATTGAGTTCAACTAATCCAAATTACTAATGAACTCCCACCAAAAAACGACATCCCTCGTGTCCTTTTGGTGATTACATGAACCAAATCCACTACACCAAGTCCGATCATCACGTGAGTCGGTAGCTTCAAAAGCGTAGCATCTATATGGGCATCATATCAACTATATGACTCATGATTAACCTTTCGTCCGTGTTCCGAGGCCATGTCCGTACATGCTAGGCTCAAGTAAGAACCTTAGTATTTGCGGTGTAAAACTGTCTTACACCTGCTGTATGAAAGCTTAGAGTTGAAAACACCCGATCATCACGTGATGCCTCAAACACGATCCACAAAACGGTGCATACTTAAGGAAGAACACATTTTATCTTGATATCTAAATGAGGGATCATCTTATAATGCTACCAAACGCGCTAAACTAGCAATATAAGATGCTAACATCTAATGTGTGAAGTGAGGTGATATGGTCCATGCATTTGATCTCTATCATTTGCATCGTGGTATGATCTCTATCATTCCTTTGTGTGTAAGGCCAAGGTCTATGGAACTTACATCGTTAAGTGAGTTGTAAGAGTATCTATTATACATCTACTTACAACAATACCATATCAAAACACTAGCCCAAAGAACGATCTAAACTAGACGCCTCTAATTTATCAATTGCAAGTTTTACGTGGCTTAGGCTTTCGGAGATAGAATCTGTCTAACCTACTTAACATGAACCACAACAAGGATAACCAAGTTATTAGCAACTCGTTGTAAATCAGATATTGACTATAGTAGGAGAGATGACACCCGCTAGACACTTATGCAAAACTAGTTGCATGTCGGTGGAACCGGTCTCATGTACGATGACATGTAAGGTTGGTCCGCCGCTTCATCCCACTATGCCACCAATATCCAAAGTACATACAAGATGCAATAACATGATCATCATCGCCCACATATAAACATATGTGTACTACCTGCAAAGCACCTACGACAGATCAGGCTCGATACCATCATGGGTCCACAACATAGAAAACAAAAATTTCCTACGACGATGAGAACTACACGCCAAGATCTATCTACTAGATACAGAGCAACGGGTGGACATACATCCATGGAGAACTTACCAAGACAACGAGCTTTGTTAACAAGTATGAACTCGTGGTTGATGTAGTCGACACTTGCCGATCTCAAGATCGTGAGGAAGTCCGAAAGGCCACAACTCAGAACAGATCCACGCCGCACACACGCTCAAGCCACCGGACAACCTCCACCTCCTCGCTTCCAGCGATCCAGCGAAGCGAGCAACTCCTTCCGCATTTAAATGCCACCGGGAACATGTATCTCGCTAATCCGAGACCATGGGGGAATAATTCTAGAGGGGGAGAGAGATCCTTCACAAGGAGGTGTGAGGATGAAGGAGGAATGGATGGCCTTTATAGGAGGAGGTGGGTGCCTCTCTCCATGGTCGCATGGGGGTGACCCTCATCTCCCCATTCATGTGGTGGTAACCCCTCCACATTAAAATGCCTCTTCACATTCCCTTTAAAGTATCCACTTTAAATGCATTAAATTTCTCCAAATTTAATGCTCTCTCATTTAATAAAACTCTTTTATTAAATTTATTTAGAATTTTGTTAATTACTTTAATTAACAAACATTCACATATAGCCCCTTGCAATATTTCAATATCACATGCGTAACCACCTTCCTAATTTCACCAAACAATTTCCTGCTTTCTATTGAAACAATTCCTCACTTTACAATTCTTTCGTCTAAACATATGTGCTCCAAAATGGTGTCCGTAACTCTTAAGTGTGCCACCCTATGGTTCATGAATAATGCGTACATGATCGAGACCCTTCTCCATCAATAATCAGCAATGGACCGAGATCCGCATCGACTCCTAAACATTCAACAATGACTCGTGATCATGAGAACCTTTAACGCTTGTAACTAAATCCCTTTGTCTCTCGACATATTACATGTCCGAATTGATCATCGGTATCTCCATACCTAGTTTGATCTCGTATCGTATGCACTCTTTTCTCGCTCCGTGATATAACATTCTAGTGATCACATCACTTGCTTGCAAGCTATCCTAATGTGATATCACCGAGAGGGCCCAGAGTATATCTATCCGCCATCCGGATTGACAAATTCCACTCTTGATCCATGAGACTCAACATAACACCTTCGTAGTAATCGAACCCATCTTTATAGTCACCTGTTATGGTGTGACGCTTTGATGTTATCAAGATACTCTTCCTGTTAGCAATTAACATGATCTCATGGTCTAAGGATAAAGATTACTTCGTATGATGTTATAGCAATATAAACATAATGACCTGATCGTAATGCTATACTTCGGATGAATGTTCATCACATCATTTCACAAATGTCGTGACCTTGTTATTAACAACATCCAATGTCCATGATCAGAAACCTTGATCATCTTGTTAATCAACAAGCTAGTCTATAAGAGAGGCATAACTAGGAACCCTTTTGTTTATTAAACACACATGTATTGATGTTTCCTATCAATACAATTATAGCATGCAAAATAAACATCTATCATATACAAGGAATACATAATAACAACTTTATTATTTCCTCTCAGGGCATATTTTCCTTCGCAGGCATGGTTCTCGCAGTTCTAGATTGAATGCCAATCTAGCACCCCCGATCTTCATAAAGTGAATGACTGCAAGTAAATCCAAATGACTTAAACTATCAAAAGTGTCATTTCATTACAAACTTTTGGCAGCATTCTAATCCTTTTTTATAGAATGTTTACAATTATTATCACAATACAGTCGCCAGAATAACTTGTTTGGAGACTAATCGTAATGTGACCATATAATGGTATTGTTCATAATTTGAATATACAAACTGTAGAAGTATGGTAACTTGCCATATGAATCGCTCTCATTCCGCTAAAAAGAAAGACACACAAACAATGTGGCTACAAATTACACAACTATTCAGAGGCACTAATGCCAAATTGACAACTTATGAGGAAAGAGGTGATGTCGACTTATCAGACTGCTTTTTCACGCTTACGTCAAGCTCAAGTACAAGTGTTTCTTGCCTCTCAATTATATACATCAATTTGTTGAGCATCCTCAACTGCTGGTACCCTGCACAAAACGGGACAAGAGTCAAATACTTTGCAAACTGCAACGAAGTGTATAATGCAAGAACCACATCGGTGATCTTTGTATTTATCTTCATATATACCTTTTTCATCCATGACTCTGTATTTCCAGAATGCCATGGTTATGTTCTTCCACCATGAGTTCTGAACTCTAATGCAAGAAGCAAGTGCTTCTCTTCCAACATACATACAAACTCCATGATGGAGGAAAACCACTTTATTTCACAATCGGCTCGGATACTCTATAAGTGTGAATATGATATAAAATAAAATTTAAAGTGCTCCATCGAATGGAGAATGGCTTAATTGGATGATTACATGGTCTTCGCTAACACAAACTCATTCGAGTTAAACATCAATTATCTTCTAATGGTTTATTGTATGCAAGAGAAGATCACCTTTACGAGGATATCCCCTCACAAAGGGGCTTTACTAACTAACCTCTAAGAAGTCGGGACCATTTTGCTGTTCGCATCATTGCAATATATTCCCGGATGGCTTCCAAAGGACCTCATAAATGGGATAGGTATGGTGGATCTACTTTTTCAAGACATTTTGGTTTAGGGAGTTGGGAACTTCAGTAATAATGAGACCAATTTATAATTGAAGTCTCACTAACAGTAATTGTCATCCTCCATAAACGAGACGATTTTAGTGGATCACTTGATCCCATCCTCCGTGACCTCCCCAGACCGCCACGGCCATCGCTGAAAGTGATTCGATCCTCAAGGTAGATAATTCATCAGCTTAACTGATTAATCGCATCCATGTGACTCATGCTCGATCTTTTTGAGCATGTTCCGAGGCCAATGTTCAATGACACACATGCTGAGGAGGCCAAACCAACTTGTGTGTATTCGTTTATGAATATGGCTTACACCCACCGGGGAGCGCGAACGTAGATACATGTCTCACCCCGATCAGCACGGGCCGAGCCCCATAAGAAATCAAAGAACTTTCTGGTGGTGCACAAGACAACATACACCCGGAATATTGAATTCAATCAAGGGATTTATTATTTGCTACCATTGAGTATCTGTACAATACCAATACACAATATAGATGTAAAACAGTATCACTCAGATATGTATAGTCGTGGATACGATATGGTGCTTCTTCACTTGTGCCTTGATCTCCATCGAGCGCAATATCGCAATGATTCCATCCTCGCCTGTGAGTTTGACGCTCAAGTCCACGAACGCTTCCACCATTTTGGTGTTCCTCATTTTAAACAATGACTATTACTATACTAGCTTAGTAAATAAAAGTAAACTTTGGGTTTTTACCTTCACAACCACCAAGTGCCATATCATAAGACATGCCCCCCGCAGTCAAAGCAGACGCCTACTATCTATTGTCAAGTTTTACGGGTTGTTAGGACTGCGTAAAAGCAACTACTTAGAACGAACTTTCCAAACTGAGAACGTAACATGATCTAATAATTGTTCCGATGCAACATGATATTAAGGGGCCCTCCCTCCGTTATGCATATCCCCGCTATAGGGCTATTGAATGAGAAAAGACACCCATGCTATCCAATAGGGGTTCATATGATGCGATCTTGATGCTGAGTTGCGGAAACAGTCTCGTATGAACAAGAAGCCCCCAAGTGTAAGGTCGGTTGGGCCGACTTCATCAAGACAATACCACATATAAAAGGTACATCATCATAGTAACAACTAAGGATCAATCGCCCGCATTAATACATAAAAGGATCGCCGTACAACACTCCCACGCATAGACGGGACCATTAATCAAGGGATCCATGAGAAACAAAACAATTCATTGCTAGTAACCCCAACAACACGCCGGATCTACCCATGTAGTAATGCAAAGAATAGATGGCGCGATAGAAAGGTTATATACCTTGCATCAGACTCATTATAGCGCCACGAGGGGAAACAAATTTATGATGTAGCTACACTGTAAGATCGATCTCAAGGTCGCGAAGCTCTCAAGATGATGAGGCACCCCTTGCTCCTTCTAGTAATCGCGGGCAAAGAGTCTGCTCATGACAAATTCTAGCGACCTCTAAGGCGCTCGTGGTTCTTTGTGACGAAAGCTATCCGTGCACGATGTAAGACCTATGGTTCTCGATCCCGAAAGTATGGAAATGTTAGATATCAAATGGTTAGGAATCTCGCACAACGGCATATTCGCGTGTATGCTCGAACACAACACTGCATTTGGGCCATGTGCAAGGGCCAGAGAGATGAGAGGAAGCAATGAAATGTTAACTTGGACTTCTCCACTCTCCTTGGGTGAATGTTATTTAACTCACCAATGGGCACCCTATATATAGGCAAGAGGGTGCCCTCCTCATTAGGTCTACATGATCCCATGTGAAGGTACTATTAGTAAAGGAAAAAAATCCTGTGTAGGGTTGTCTGAGTACTTATAGTTGTAAATACTGCCTAATAGCCAAAACAAAAATAGGCAAAGATGTGAAAAAGGGCAATGTCCTTGGTGACTCGGCGGCCATCTCATATATAGCTCCCGGCTGTCGCGCTATCTATCTTGGGCCGGGGTTTGATGCTGGGGTGGCTCGCCAGAGGAAACGCAAAGGTGGTGGCTAGGACCCTGGCCAGCAGGCCGGGTTAGCTCATGATTCCAACAGCCCTAATGCTGAGCCGCCTGTGCAAAATCTTAACCTGATGGGCTATGACTAGGCGATTCATGGGGTTGGCTTTAAGGTAGGCGTGTTCACGCATCTATCTATGCTGCAGAAAGCACCTATTAATGCCGACGATTACAAAGTGTCATCTGAAGGCCGCCTACGTAAGGGCTTGCAAGAGGCCTTTCTTTTTTCAAAACTTTATCTAGGCTACATTCCTCCGGAGATTTGGCCCTCATTATACCAAATTGCTTTTAGCAGCAAAATTTTAATCCAACATATTATTTAGTACTATATTAATTCCATACTGGACACATATAAATACTAGGAACAAATTCCTATTTATCAGCAAAAACACTTTTTCCGGGTTCTTCTTTATTCTTTCAAAAATCAACAACTCAAAGAAGATCTCTTTGGATGGAGATATTTCCAGCTTTCCTTTCTACCGATTCCGCTTCAGACGAATTAGGGGATCAAGTGGCTCATCAGACTTTAAGGTATCCTCTCAATGCTCTAGAATGCTCTCACCATGATGTGCCAATGATCAACAGAGAGACCAAGGATACCTCCCAGTACGTGATACGCTATGGATTCACTGATGACAAGTTCGCTATGAACCGCAATGAGCATCCACCTCCTTTTGTTTCATTTTCTACAACTTGGTCCAAGAATCCCATCATCGTATCCCAGATGACCTTGTTTAACTGCTATCAACATGAAGTTGCTGATGTTTTTTGGGTGCTACCATAGAAGTATCTACATCCCCCGTGCAACTGAGTCACATACAAACATTTACTGAATGTAAAAACTCAAAATGCCAAAGGATAGTAAATAAACTTTACCCGTCATCATAATGAAAACATTGGTTCATAGTTATGATGTCATCTATCGTTCTTTGAATAACCAACGACACCTTATGGCCCCATACCGACATTACCGTATGAGACGGTTGATGCAGTTCAATGCAGCCTCGGGAAACCTCAAAGGAGTAATATGATCTCAGTCTAAGGAAAAGGAGTTTCTAGATTTTCCATCTGTAACGTATGAACTTGCTATTTTTGGATCTTGTAATCCTTTTGAGGACATGTCCATCACAATTCATTCTCCAACGATATGACCTCGCTTTAATCGGCATAATCTTTCTTAGGAAATATACCCGTGATCATCCTTGTCAAATTTAACCAGTATGAAGGTCACCTTGGTTGTTTCTTAATTATCACACCTCAAGTGACTAAGAAAAGGTTTCTCCCAAGAATAGCGCTTATAGTAGACAATATAAAAACTATTGTAAATCAACAAATTAAACATCAAGATAAGAGCAATGTGCAAAACAAGGAACAAAAGAAACATGATTGAATAAATCATCATATGAATGAATGAAACACAACAACTCAAAATACTTGCTGAGATAGAAGGGAATAGGTTTACTGACTCAACTAAAAAGTAAAAGCAAGGCCCTTCGTAGAGGGAAGCAGGGATTTCAAGTTTCATAAAGAGCTCCCAAAAATTATGATACTTACTAGCTTTCAGCTCTCATTGCCCCTATCATAGGCATCTTTAGGTGATTAAGGTTAAAGTGATCAAATATGAGGATATGCATTGACAAGTTGTAAATTGAGAATCTCATGTCCCTTGAATACGAGGGCCGTCCTCATGCTACTCAAGTTTAGTCACCGGTAAGTTCTTATCATTATAAGCATATGTGTATCATAGAGAACCGCCAACAGGGTACCCCTTGCCTGATGATACGGAAGAATCCCCATATCAAAATAACAAGGCAAGCAGACAATAAGCATCTCAGCAATCTTCTTATTTACCATGGGAATATGGTGCTTTTTTCTCTCTTTCCTCTTTTCATAATCTCTTTTTTCTTTTTCTCTTTTTTCTCAATATAGGACTCTTTTTTTTATAAGAAGAATGCTTCATAGATACTCGTTATTGTTATGCTGTAGGTTTCCACCATGTCAGCATGGATTAGACCAGCGGCCTAGGCGTTTCTCTAAAACACATGCATAACTCCATGGACTTACAAGCTCCCCTTTCATTTCACACCGACGACATCCATAGACAAAAGAACATGATATCAACTAGGTACAAAGTACCAATGCAATGTTGAAAGCGTTCCCCATGAGAGCATGGTTCTGCTAATTCACAACATACAAAGCGCAAGCATCTACGCAACATAGGTGAGCACAATGGTTCAAGTTTATTAAGTGCAAGAAAGTAAAGTGTGCCATCAAGTTCATGAGAGCATTAATCACTAAATTTCACATAACAAGTTTAATTTGGGAGGTAGATAAAACAAGAATTTACTTGGAATAGCAATAATGCTAATAGGTAGGTATGGTGGACACAAATGGCAAAGGTTTTGGTTTAAAGGAGTGGATGCACGAGAAGAATTCCCTCTCAGTACAGGTTTTTGGCTAGCAAGGTTGGGTAGCAAGTATAAGAGTTAAAGGAAACAAACAAACATACAAGTGATAAAGACAAACATGCGTTCTTCCTTGGAAGCACAAAAGATCTTAACTAGAGAAAACTAGACTTATGAGCAAATCAAGAAAGAAAGATGATGAGATTATTTTTCTTTAGAGTACTTTTGTCTTTCATTCAACTCTTCAAAAATAGTGTTGCTACTGACCGGGCCAGGTTTGCCAAAACCAACTAAATTAACTCAATGATCCCAGAGTGCTACCAATACTAATAACAAGTTCAATCATATAACCTCGAATTGAAAACTAAAATAAGCTATGAAAAAGAGTGAATGATAGAACTTCTCATTAATATTCCATAACGGCAACTCACACCAAGGGATACATATCTAACGAGAGAGGGGACACTTCAAAAATGAAAACCATACTACATAATAACTTCTCTATTCATGATATGACTCTACTAAAAAGGTAAAAAGATAGAAGATAGTGATGTGATACCGCGGCACTCGCCCAAGCTTGGAACAAACCAAGGGGATGTCAAACCTGATGACGAATTACTCCTTTGGTGGTGGTGGCATTCTTTCATCATCGTCCGACTTCCAGGGTAAGGGTTTCCCATCAACAAAGGACATCGTGGTTTCCAACATCCTCAAACTTGCAGCAGCACTTATGTGTTTAAACCTAACCTCATACTCACAGTTTTGATTTTGAGCCAGAGCTGAAATTTGTGCTTTGTTGGTTGTTTGGCGGAGTGAGAGGACTTCATCCTTGAGTTCAACAGTCTCCTTTTGGTGCTCGGAGATGAGTTCAGAACAAATCTTATGGATGATATCCACTTCACGTTCCACCATCTTCTTGTACCTAAAGACTTCTTGCTCTAGTGCTTCCATCCTGTCCTCCAGACTTCCTTCACCTTTAGGGCCTCAAACCTCTTTTATTCGGAGCTCCCCATCTTCAAGCAACAACTCCTTGGGATGAATCTTCAACTCTCTCATGTATGGGTTGATGATATCCTCTAAAGAATCTTCCTTGGCTGGTCCAGAGGAAGACATTGTAGCTCCAAATTTGGACTCTACCTGTCAAAAACAGATCGAAACGAAAACACGACGAAAAGATGATATACGAACCTCGGGGGATCCGGGGGATTATATATTACGAACTTTCATAACAAAAGGAAGGTACTGGGAGAAAATGAGTCAGAGGCGGAGTTTGGGGTAGCCACACCACTTGGTGGCGCGGCCAGGGGTGAGCTCGCTCCACAGGGTGGTGTGAGCCACCCTGGCTCCGTTTCCATCCCTCTTTCGCTTCGTAGCTTTCCTTATTGACTGAAAACTGCAAAAATATAGTTGGATTGTATTTTCACGGAACTTTCCTTACCAGAACTGTTGCCTATTTGGAAACGGACTCTGCAGGTCTCTGAATTTGGTCCTTGATAAATTTTTCCGGAGTTATAACTTGAAAGGCATCAACATCTTCATTATAAGAATCCCCAGCAATATAGTGTTTGACTCGCTGCCCATTCACCACTTGTGTAGTATTGTGTTTTAAAGAAGAAATTTTTATTGCTCCTTTATGTCTACGCACTTCTATTCTTGTAGACAGTTGTTGGGCCTCCAAGTGCAGAGGTTTGTAGAACAGCAGCACGTTTTCCCTTAAGTGGATCACCCAAGGTTTATCGAACTCAGGGAGGAAGTGGTCAAAGGTATCCCCTCTCAAACAACCCTGCAATCAAGATACAAGAAGTCTCTTGTGTCCCCAACACACCCAATACACTTGTCAGGTGTATAGGTGCACTAGTTCGGCGAAGAGATAGTGAAATACATGTGGTATGGATAATTATAAGTGGTAACGGTGATAGAAAATAGCTTGATGGCGTGGAAAAGACTAAAGTAAAACTGAAATAAAGATAGAAGCAAGCAAACATATAATAGATCTAATAGCAAACAGTGTTTTAGTGCTTAGAAACAAGGCCTAGGGATCATACTTTCACTAGTGAACACTCTCATATAAATATCTTCTCTTTATGACACTACTCTTAACTACTCTCCGGTTGAACACTCTAATCGATGGTAGGGCTATAACAGCACACCTCAAAGTAAGTCTTTCCCATCTAGAAAACCCCACACTGTCACCTTGAGTACTAGATGGTTCCAACAAACACCACAATTACATAGAGACATCCAACTCCAAATATAACTCATAACAAGTATTTGTAATCTCTAGCCTAAGTGCCACCATGGTGTGCACGCTATCACTTTGACACACATGGGGAGAGCAGAGATCTATTAAAGCACTTGAGTAGCAAGGTAGATCTATAGATTACAAGCTCATGATCACAATAAGATCATGCATAGAGAGAGAGATGAACACATAGCTACCGGTAGAACCCTTAGCCTCGAGAGAGAACTACTCCCTCCTCATCATGGGAGTCAGCAACGGCGATGGAGATGGTGGTGGAGATTGATGGAGATGGCTTCGGGGGCACTTCCCTGTCCCAGCAGGGTGCCGTAACAGAGACTTTCTGTCCCCTGAATCTCCCCTTCGGTGGCGGCGGCGCTGCGAAACTTTTCGTGGATTTCTGATTGATGATTTAGGGTTTTGGTATCGGGAGGCTCTTTTAGGCGAAGGAGGCAAGGTCGGTGGCCGACCAGGGGGCCCACACCATACCCTGGCA
Source organism: Avena insularis (assembly GCA_023614405.1). Lineage (NCBI taxonomy): Eukaryota > Viridiplantae > Streptophyta > Magnoliopsida > Poales > Poaceae > Avena > Avena insularis. Next base: position 24,207,704 of record CM042692.1, read on the forward strand.
CGGCCTGGGCTGGCCCACGCCAAGGGGGGGTGTGGCCACCCTGTGGCCCCTCTCCGACTCTCCTTCTGGCTCCGTGAGTCTTCTAGGAAAATAGTAACTTTGGCTTTTGTCCCGTCCAATTCCGAGAATAGTCATTTTCGACTTCGGACCAAAAACAATGGAAAAAAGTAACAGCACTGTGGCTCTTGTTAATAGGTTAGTCCAAGAAATCATATGAAAAGTACTCCAAAGTGTGGACAAAACATAATAAAGTAGATAAAACCAAGCATGGAACATCAAAAATTATAGATACATTTGCAATGTATCAACATCCCCAAGCTTATCTCCTGCTCGTCCTCGAGTAGGTAAGTGATAAAAAGAAAGAATAATTTTTGAGGTGACATGCACCATCATAAACTTGATCAAAGTATTTGTAAAACATTCAAAGCTGGGATCATAGTACTTCAACATAGCATGAAAGACAAAGTTCTAGCAATAAGACAAAGAAACTATGTTGCAACATGAAAAGGCACAAACAAAAGATTCATGAATAACAATGGTTTGCAAGACGTTTGTTTGTTTCACATAAAGAAAACATAGCATAATAGTAATCAGCTTGTCCCTCATAGAGTAGCAAATATAAATGCATAGGACACCTTCAAAGTTCATAAGAGTGACTAGATACAAATAGTTTAAAACAAGCAATATCAAAGCTATGCATCAATCAACAAGTCTTGGGATAATGCACATAGAACTAAGAATGGCCACTATGCTCTCAAAGTAGGTGCATAAAGATAGAAGGTGGAGACTCAACATAAAAGTAAAAGAAAGGCCTTCATAGAAGGAAGTAGGGATTCAAGTTTCATAAAGAGCTTCCAAAAATTATGGTACTTAATAGCTTTTAGCTCTCATTTCCCCTATCATAAGCATCTTGAAGTGATTAAGGTTAAAGTGAACAAACTATGGTGTACATGCTTGACGAAGTATAAGTTAGAAATCTCATGTCCCTTGAATACGAGGGCCGGTCCTCATGCTACTCAAGTTTAGTAACCGGTAAGTTCTTGTCATCGTAAGTACATGTGTATCATAGAGAACCGCCAACGGGGTACCCCTTGCCCGATGATACGGAAGAATCCCCATATCAAAATGACAAGGCAAGGCATAACGAGCATCTCAACAATCTTCTTATTTACCATGGGAATATGGTGCTTTTTTCTCTCTTTCCTCTTCTCATAATCTCTTTTTTTCTTTTTCTCTTTTTTCTCAATATAGGACTCTTTTTTTATAAGAAGAATGATTCATAGACAGCTCATTATGGTTATGCTGCAGGTTTCCACCATGTCAGCATGGATTAGACCAGCGGCCCAGGTGTTTCTCTAACACATATACATAACTCCATGGACTTACAAGCTCCCCTTTCATTTCACACCGACGACATCCATAGACAAAAGAGCATGATATCAACTAGGTACAAAGTACCCGTGCAATGTTGAAAGCGTTCCCCATGACAGCATGGTTCTGCTAATCCCCAACAAATAAGTGCAAGCATATACAACATAGACGACACAATGGTTCAAGTTTATTAAGGGAAAGAAAAGTAAAGTGTGCCATCAAGTTCATGAGAGCTTTAATCCCTAGTTTTCTCATAACAAGTTTAATTTGGAAGGTAAACAAAAACATGAATATACTTGGAATAGCATATGCTAGTAGGTAGGTATGGTGGACTCTTTGGAATAACTTGGTTTAGGGAGTTGGATGCATGAGTGGAACTCATACTTGGTTGTGGAGGCTAGCAAAAGACTGGGAGCGACAAACTAAGAGAGCAATAATGGCCATAATCATGCAGAGCGACAAAACATCATTGATAAAAGCATAAAATGATACTACAAGTTGAAAACTAAAGGATCATAAAGGGTATGGTGACTTGAGATAGTCATAACATGGTGTGAGCATGTGCCAAGTCAACCCAAATAAAGCATCAAAGGAGAATACCACTATACTATGCTAAAACAACGCATGATTCATCCAAGGCACATTAAGCAATCTCAATTGTTTATAACAAGTCATGCTACAGAAAAGAATCTAAGCATAAAGCCAAAACAATATCAAGCATGGCATGACAAAGCATAGGCCACAGTCAAAAACAAGCTCCACATAAGCATGAACTTTCCTACTCTTTTCCAAACCAAACCAAACTATTTGCAAACCAATGTATGAAAGAGGGGGTCCAAACAATTTATTCAGCAAACTAAGAAAACCAAAGCAAATGAAAAACCAAAACGAAAACGAAAAATAAGACGCTCCAAGAACAACACAACTGTGCATGAAACAATAAAAATGAAGCGTTTGGAAGAAACCTGGGATTTTTATTGATGAAGAAGGGGATGCCTTGGGCATACCCAAGCTTTGACGCTTGTACTTCTTGGATATTTCTTGGGGTGACACGCGTGGCATCCCCAAGCTTGAGCTTTAGTCCATCTTTCATCTCCTTACTCATCCCTTCCATATACCTGAAATTTTTCCTTCATACAAAACTTCACACAATCTTTATTAGCAACATTCGTGCACTCAAGATAAATAAGTCTTAAGGTTCAGTTCTAACACCAAATAAACTTCCATTAGAACACTAGATACTGTAGCACTTCCCTCAAAAAGCTCAATTCCCCAAAAGAACTCAAAAAGGAACCAACAAGAAGCAAATGCAAATAATGGCAGAAATCTGTCAAAACAGACCAGCAGGTAAAGACAAAATTTTTCGAAGACCTTCTGTTGCTCAAATCGAAAAGTGTTGAACTAAAGAAAGTTAGATAACAACCTGGGGCAGAAGAAAAAAAATTCATGCCTCAAAAGGACGTACAGAGATTTTAAATGAATTTTTATGGTGAAGCACAGAAATCTGTTTCGGGACAGCAACTTTCCCAAGAATTACTTCTCTCTCATTAGAGGTTACTCTTGGCACAAAAAAGCAAATAAAAAGGATAAGGAGTGGTTATTACTGAAGTAATAACTTTCAAGACTCATCTAAAACTTTTGGGTTATCTCCCAATAAGTACTTTTCTTTAACGCCTTTAAGTTAGGCATGATAGTTTGAGAAGATGCTCACATAGGAAATATGAATTGAAGTAAAAGAGAGCATCAAGAAGCAAATTTAAAACACATTTAAGTCTAACCCACTTCCTATGCATAGAAATATTGTAAAGAAACGAGTCATGAAAGCACAAAGCAACAAGCATAGTAAAGCAAAACACGTGCAACTTCAAGACTTTCAACATAAAGAGGGGAAACTTAATATTGTTGAGACACATAAAACCATGTTTCCCTCTCTCATAATAACTTTCAGTAGCATCATGAATAAAAGTAACAATATAACTATCACAAGAAACATTCTTATCAAGAGCCATATGCATAAAAAAATTAATACTCCCCGCATAAACATAGTGATTCTTATTAATTGTAGTGGGAGCAAATTCAACAAAATAGCTATCATTATTATTCTCATCACCATAATCATCAAATATAGGAGGCATATTCTAATCATAATTAATTTCCTCCTCAATAGTAGGTGGACTGAAAATATCATATTCATCATTGTAATCATCATATATTGGAGACGTAGTATCATCAAAGTAAATTTTCTCCTCCATGCTTGGGGGACTAAAAATATCATGCTCATCAAAACTAGCTTCCCCAAGCTTAGACTTTTCCATAGCATTAGCAATAATGGTGTTCAAAAAATTCATACTAACAACATTGCTATTAGCATGCCAATAAAGTTCCATAGGTTTTTTAATTTTTTCTTCAAACACTTCATGTCCTAACTTAAGATAAATACTATAAAGCTCTCTAATTTTTTTCCATTAAGCCTAACTAGTGAAAACAAGAAACAAAAAGACAAAATTGCAGAATCTAAAGGAAATAACTTCGAGCACTCACACCGGAGGATGTGAGTACCTTTTACATTACCTCCTAGGCAACGACGCCTGAAAATAGGCGTTTGCCGTGGGAGGTTCTTCTTCTTTAATCCTCCGGTGTGAATACCTTTTACCTTACCTCCCCGGCAATGGCACCAAAAAATAGCTTGATGTCTATGCACTTCTATTCTTGTAGACAGTTGTTGGGCCTCCAAGTGTAGAGGTTTGTAGAACAGCAGCAAGCTTTCCCTTAAGTGGATCACCCAAGGTTTATCGAACTCAGGGAGGAAGTGGTCAAAGGTATCCCCTCTCAAACAACCCTGCAATCAAGATACAAGAAGTCTCTTGTGTCCCCAACACACCCAATACACTTGTCAAGTGTATAGGTGCACTAGTTCGGCGAAGAGATAGTGAAATACAAGTGGTATGGATAATTATAAGTGGTAATGGTGATAGAAAATAGCTTGATGGCGTGGAAAAGACTAAAGTAAAACTAAAATAAAGATAGAAGCAAGCAAACATATAATAGATCTAATAGCAAACGGTGTTTCAGTGCTTAGAAACAAGGCCTAGGGATCATACGTTCACTAGTGAACACTCTCATATAAATATCTTCTCTTTATGACACTACTCTTAACTACTCTCCGGTTGAACACTCTAATCGATGGTAGGGCTATAACATCACACCTCAAAGTAAGTCTTTCCCATCTAGAAAACCCCACACTGTCACCTTGAGCACTAGATGGTTCCAACAAACACCAAAATTTCATAGAGACATCCAACTCCAAATATAACTCATAACAAGTATTTGTAATCTCTAGCCTAAGTGCCACCATGGTGTGCACGCTGTCACTTTCACACACATGGGGAGAGCAGAGATCTATTAAAGCACTTGAGTAGCAAGGTAGATCTATAGATTACAAGCTCATGATCACAATAAGATCATGCATAGAGAGAGAGATATGAACACATAGCTACCGGTAGAACCCTTAGCCTCGAGAGAGAACTACTCCCTCCTCATCATGGGAATCAGCAACGGCGATGGAGATGGTTGTGGAGATTGATGGGGATGGCTCCAGGGGCACTTCACCGTCCCGGCAAGGTGCCAGAATAGAGACTTTCTGTCCCCCGAATCTCCCTTCGGTGGCGGCGGCGCTGCGGAACTTTTCGTGGATTTCTAATTGATGATTTAGGGTTTTGGTATCGGGAGGCTCTTATAGGCGAAGGAGGCAAGGTCTATGGCCGTCTAGGGGGCCCACACAGTGCCCTGGTGCGGCCTAGGCTGACCCACACCAAGGGGGGTGTGGCCACCCTGTGGCCCCTCTCCGACTCTCCTTCTGGCTCCGTGAGTCTTCTAGGAAAATAGTAACTTTGGCTTTTGTCCCGTCCAATTCCGAGAATATTCATTTTCTGACTTCCTGGAACCAAAAACAGCAGAAAACAGGCAACTGGCACTATGGCTCTTGTTAATAGGTTAGTCCAAGAAATCATATGAAAAGTACTCCAAAGTGTGGACAGGACATAAGAAAGTAGATAAAACCAAGCATGGAACATCAAAAATTATAGATACATTTGCAATGTATCACTCCTGAACGGTATACTTCTTCGATAATGAAAGGTCCTTCCCATTTTGACAGTAGCTTTCCTGCAAAAAATCTGAGACGAGACCTATACAATAGAACTTTCTCACCAACATGAAATTCTCTCTTAAGTATTCGCTTGTTATGCCATCTTTTAACTTTTTCCTTAAAGAGCCTAGCATTTTCATAGGCTTCACTCCTCCATTCATCTAAAGAACTTAAGTCAAATAATCTTTTCTCACCAGCGAGCTTACAATCTCTATTTAGTTCTTTAGCTGCCTAGTAAGCTTTATGTTCTAATTCTAAAGGTAGGTGACAAGCTTTCCCATAAACCATTTTATAAGGAGACATCCCCATAGGATTTTTGTAGGCAGTTCTATAAGCCCATAAAGCATCATTCAACTTTTTAGCCCAGTTTTTTCTAGATCTATTAACAGTCTTTTGCAAGATGGATTTAATTTCTCTATTTGATAACTCTACTCGCCCGCTAGTTTGGGGGTGATAAGTTGAAGCAATTCTATGATTGACATCATATTTAGCAAGGGTCTTTCTAAAACCACCATGAATGAAATGAGAACCCCCATCAGTCATGAGATACCTAGGCACTCCAAACCTAGGAAAGATAACATCCTTAAGCATTTTTAGAGAAGTTTCCCCATCAGCACTCTTCATAGGAATGGCTTCTACCCACTTAGTTGTTGGGTTCGCAGCATAGAAAACAAAAATTTTCCTACGATGAGAACTACACGCCAAGATCTATCTACTAGATACAGAGCAACGGGTGGACATACATCCATGGAGAACTTACCCTTGAAGACAACGAGCTTTGTTAACGAGTAGGAACTCGTGGTTGATGTAGTCGTACACTTGCCGATCTCAAGATCGTGAGGAAGTCCGAGCGCCACAACTCAGCAGCGCATCCGCACTCGCACACACGTTCAAGCCACCAGACAACCTCCATCTCCTCGCTCCAGCGATCCAGCGGAAGCAGCAACTCCTTCTAGACGAAATGCCACTAGGAACATGTATCTCGCTAATCCGTGACCATGGGGGAATAATTCTAGAGGGGGAGAGAGATCCTTCACAAGGAGGTGTAAGGATGAAAGAGGGAATGGGTGGCCTTTTATAGGAGGAGGGGGGTGCCCCCTCTCTCCATGGCCGGCGCATGGGGGGTGACCCCTCACCTCCCCCATTCATGTGGTGGTAACCCCTCCACATTAAAATGCCTCTTCACATTCCCTTTTAAAGTCTCCAATTTAAATGCATTAAATTTCTCCAAATTTAATGCTCTCTCATTTAATAAAACTCTTTTTATTAAATTTATTCAGAATTTTGTTAATTACTTTAATTAACAAACATTCACATATAGCCCCTTGCAATATTTCAATATCACATGCAGAACCACCTTCTGCAATTTCACCCGAAATAATTTCCGGTTTCTATTGAAACAATTCCTGCGCTTTGCAATTCTTTCGTCTGAAACATATATGCTCCAAAATGGTGTCCGGTAACTCTTAAGTGTGCCACCCTACGGTTTGCGAATAATGCAGACATGATCGAGACCCTTCTCCGATCAATAATCAGCTGACACGGAGATCCGTCTCGACTCCTACACATTCAATGATGACTCCTGTGATCATGAGAACCTTTAACGCTTGTAACTAAATCCCTTTGTCTCTCGATATATTACATGTCCGAGATTCGATCATCGGTATCTCCATACCTAGTTTGATCTCGTTTCTGACATGCACTCTTTTCTCGTTCCCGTGATATAACATTCTAGTGATCACATCACTTGCTTGCAAGCTATCCTAATGTGATATCACTGAGAGGGCCCAGAGTATATCTATCCGTCATCTGTATTGACAAATCCACTCTTGATCCATGAGCCTCAACATAACACCTTCGTAGTACTGAACCCATCTTTATAGTCACCCTGTTACGGTGTGACGTTTGATGTTATCAAGATACTCTTCCGGTGTTAGCAATTAACATGATCTCATGGTCTAAGGATAAAGATTACTTCGTATGATGTTATAGCAATATAAACATAATGACTTGATCGTAATTCTATACTTCGGATGAATGTTCATCACATCATTTCACAAATGTTGTGACCTTGTTATTAACAACATCCAATGTCCATGATCAGGAAACCTTGATCATCTTGTTAATCAACAAGCTAGTCTATAAGAGAGGCATAACTAGGAACCCATTTTTGTTTATTAAACACACATGTATTGATGTTTCCTATCAATACAATTATAGCATGCAAAATAAACATCTATCATATACAAGGAATACATAATAACAACTTTATTATTGCCTCTAAGGGCATATTTCCTTCATTAGTAACATAATCAACGGCAACAAGAATATGAGTATAACCTTTCGAGGGAGGGAAAGGACCCATAAAGTCAAATCCCCAGCAATCAAAGGTTTCAATAACCAGAGAGTAGTTCATAGGCATTTCATTGCGTCTAGAAATATTACCAACACGCTGACATTCATCACAGGATAAAACAAATTTTCTTGCATCTTTAAAAAGGGTAGGCCAGTAGAAACCTGATTGTAGCACCTTTTGTGCAGTTCTATCTCCTGGATGATGTCCTCCATAAGCACTACCATGACATTTACGCAATATCTCCTTTTGTTCATATTCTGGAACACATCTTCACATAATACCATCCACTCCTTTGTATAAGTGTGGGTCATCCCAAAAATAATGCCTTAAACCATAGAAGAACCTCCTTCTTTGCTGAGCTGTAAAAGTTGGAGGCAAATACTTGGAGACAATAAAGCTAGCATAATCAGCATACCAAGGGCTCCCTCGCGAGCTTACCCCTACTGCGGCTAACTGCTCATTTGGGAAACTATCATTAACAGGCATAGGGTCAAAAGAGATGTTTTCCAATCGAGATAAATTAACAGCTACACGGTTTTCAGCACCTTTCCTATCTACTATATGTAGATCAAACTCTTGTAAAATCAACACCCATCTAATAAGCCTAGGCTTAGCGTCCTTCTTCGTCATAAGGTATTTAATAGTAGCATGATCAGTATGAATGGTGACTTTTGAGTCTACAATATAGGGTCTAAACTTATCACAAGAAAAAACGACAGCTAGAAATTCTTTTTCAGTAGTAGCATAATTCCTTTGAGCAGCGTCTAAAGTCTTACTAGCATAATGAATAATGTTTAACTTTTATCAATTCGTTGCCCAAGGACAGCACCTATAGCAAAATCACTAGCATCACACATTATTTCAAAGGGTAAACTCCAATCAGGTGGTTAAACAATAGGGTATGTAGTTAAAGCCTTCTTAAGAGTTTCAAAAGCTCCCTTACAATCATCATCAAAAACGAAGGATACATGTTTTTGAAGAAGATTAGTGAGGGGTTTTGATATCCTAGAAAAGTCTTTAATAAACCTTCTATAGAAACCATCATGACCAAGGATACTACGAATACCTTTGATGTCTCTTGGGCATGGTATCTTCTCGATTGCCTCAACCTTAGCTCTATCAACTTCTATGCCTCTTTCAGAAACTTTATGCCCAAGGACAATCCCTTCATTAACCATGAAGTGGCATTTCTCCCAATTAAGAACAAGATTAGTTTCTTCACATCTCTGCAAAACTTTATCAAGGTTGTGCAGACAATTATCAAAAGAAGTTCCATAGACAGAAAAGTCATCCATGAACACTTCTACAATTTCCTCACAAAAACCATGAAAATAGCAGACATGCACCTTTGAAAAGTAGCAGGAGCATTACATAAACCAAAAGGCATACGTCTATAAGCATAAGTTCCATAAGGGCAAGTAAAAGTAGTTTTTTCTTGATCTTGTTGTTTAACCACAATTTGAGAGAAACCAGAATAACCATCAAGAAAACAAAAATGGGTCTTTTTAGATAACCTTTCCAACATTTGATCAATAAAAGGAAGCAGGTAGTGATCTTTCTTAGTAACTTTATTGACTTTTCTAAAAATCAATGCACATCCTATAGCCTACTACTATTCTTTGAGGAATAAGCTCATCATTATCATTAGGAACAACGGCAATACCTCCTTTTTTAGGAACACAATGAATAGGACTAACCCATTCACTATCAGCAATAGGGTAAATAATACCAGCATCAAGGAGTTTCAATACCTCATTCCTTACCACTTCCTTCATCTTAGAATTTAAACGTCGTTGGTGCTCTACTACTGGCTTTCCATCTGGTTCTATGTTGATAGAATGCTGACATATAGTAGGTGAAATCCCTTTTAAATCATCCAGAGTATAGCCCATAGCTCCTCGGTGTTTCTTCAAAACCTCCAATAACCTTTCTTCTTCCTTTCCTGAAAGTTTAGAGCTAATAATAACAGGATATATCTTTTTATCATCAATATAAGCATATTTTAGATCATCAGGGAGAGGTTTTAGATTGAAGACCGGATCCTTTTTAGGTGGCAATGTGGTACCCAAATCTTCTACATGCAAGTTATGCTTAAGCATCTTAGGCTGATCACGGAGAATCTCGTCAATCTCATTCCTTTCTTCCATGAAGATTTCACTTTCATGATCTTCCATAAATTGCTGCAAAGCATTGTTAGGAGAAAGAGAAATAGAAGCAAGTTGTTCAACTCTAAAATCCTCATTATGGGTTTCCTCTTCACAAGTTCTTTAGCGAATTTCGAGAAATTAAACTCATAAGATTCCCCATCAAACTTAGTCAAGATTTTCTCTCTTTTGCAATCTATAATAGCTCCACAAGTACTCAAGAAAGGTCTACCAAAAATAATAGGATAAGTCTTACTAGCAGCTGAACCGAGTACTAGAAAATCAGGAGGGTACTTAATCTTACCACAAAGAACTTCGACGTCTCGTACAATACCAATTGGAGAGATGGTCTCTCTATTAGCAAGGTGAATAACCACATTAATCTCTTCCAATTCGCAGGGACTGATTTCATGCATAATTTCTCTGTAAAGCTCATAAGGAATAGCACTGGAACTTGCACCAATATCACATAAACCATAATAGCAATGATCACCAATTCTAACAGAAAGCACATGAACACTAGCTTTTTTAGTTCTATTAGGATGTGAAACAATATTAGAAGCATCCTCACAAAAGACTATGTGTCCATCTTCTATGCTTTTAGTGACAAGGTCTTTCACAATTGCTACCACAGGTTCAACGTTTATTTATTCATCAGGTTTTACAGTTCTCTTTTCACTTTTGGTGATTACATTAGTTATCATAGGATGATCCTTTACCTTATCTGGGAAGGGAATCTTCTCGATATAAGGTTCAGGTAGAATGGGATCAATAGTGTAATACTCAGCACTCCCAACAGGAACACAGTCAACAATATCTTTATAAGGTTCATGGTACTTGTTCCATCCCCTTTTTGGAATTTCAATATAAGAAGCAAAAGCCCTAAAGCAATTTGTAATAACTTGTAAATCAAGACCATAAGCATTTTTAATGTTTTGAAAGTCATCAGTTCCCATAAAAGATTCAATGCATTCATAATCATAATTTATACCTGACTTTCTACCTTTGTCATTCTCCCAAGCTTCAGCATTATCTTGAATACGGTCCAGAAGATCCCATTTAGCTTCTTCTTCCATGCGAGTGAATGATCCGGCACAAGAAGCATCCAATAAATCCTTGTCATGTAGGGGGAGCCTTGCATAAAGGTTGTTGATAATAATATTGTCGGGGAGCTCATGAATGGGACATTTGAGCATTAGTAACTTCAATCTCCCCCAAGCTTGAGCTGTACTCTCTCCATCAAGAGGCCAAAAGTTGTATATTTGATTCCGATCTTTATGAATCTCACTAGGAGGATAAAACTTTGAATAAAAGAGAGGTACTATTTCCTCCCATTCCAGAGCTGGACCATTCTTCAACAGCTTATACCATTCCTCAGCTCTTCCTTTCAGTGACAATAAGAATAACTTCTTCTTAACTTCATCTGTAGTAATACCTGCACATTTGAACAACCCGCATAATTTGTGTATAAAGAGCAAATGATCACCGGGATGGACAGTTCCATCCCCAACATAGTAATTATCCATAACACGATCAATAATTCTTGTAGGTATTTTAAAAACATCATTCTTAGCAGGTGGTGGCTTATCTACTACCTTAGCAGTGGTAGTAACATTACCAAATAAGAAACTCAGTGAATTATCCATAACAAAAATAAAGCAACTAGCAGAAATAAACAATACTCACAGTAGAAGTTTCCTTTACCAGTTCCACTCTCCAATAGCGCTTCACTCCCCGGCAACGGCGCCAGAAAATAGTCTTGATGACCCACAAGTATAGGGGGTGTATCACAGTATTTTCGATAAGTAAGAGTTTCGATCCCAACGAGGAGCAGAAGGTGTTGGCTAATGGTATGGATCAGGAATTCTCTGCAAATACTTAGCAAACGGATTTTTAGGGGTTTTTGATAAAGCAAGTAAACGAAGTACGAGTAAATAAAAGACAATAGGACAAATGCAGCAAGTGGCCCAATCCTTTATGCAGCAAAGGACAAGCCGGTTGTATTACTTAAGATGACCAAACGTTCTCGAGGACACATGGGAAGACAGTCAAGTGCTTTCGCTTCATATAGTTGATTAATCTTATTTAGCTTGCTAAGTGTTGTGTGGGTGAACCTGTGCTAATGTACCGACCTTCCTAGTATTAATACATACTTGTGATTATACCCCTTGCAAACATCCGTAAGTACAAGAAAGTAATTAAGGTAAAAACCTAACCACAACTTTAAACTCTAAGACCCTTACGTCCCTTGTGCAATGGTTTCCTAACGGGGGTTCGGGTTTTTGTCACTCTGGCAACCCCTACGATTAGTAGCCAAATACACAATGCATTCCCCTAGGCCCATATAGGTGAAGTATCATGTAGTCGACATTCACATGACACCACTAGAAGAAATACACCACAACTTAAATATCAAACTATTGAATCTTTCTCAACACAACTCCACTACTAACAACATGACTTCTCCCATGTCCTCAAGAACAAAACAAACTACTCACAAGACATCATATGGATCATGATCAGAGATGGAATAATGATGTATAACAATCTGAACATAAACAATATTTCAATGGTTCACTCAATAGCATCAACTACAAAGAGTAATCAACACCGGAAAAGTTTCCCCTATGAACTATGCATGATTCAACCCAATTGTTACAGGAATATGGAGATGGTGATGAGGGTGCTGATGGTGATGATGGTGGTGGTGATGATGATGATCCTGATGAAGTCCAGCTTGATGGTGGTGTTGATGGCGACGATCTCCCCTCTCCGGGAAGGAATTCCCCCGGCAAAAATCTGTCTGCCGGAGAGATCTTTCTCTCTCGGTGTTTTCCGCCCCGCGGAGGCGACGTAATCTTTCTGTGGTCGCTCCCCGAGTCTTAGGGTTTCGAGAGGATAATATACGCTAGAGGGGAGTGCCAGGGGTGGACTAGGGCAGCCACACCACCTGGTGGCGCGACCTAGGCTGGCCCGCGCCAGGGGGTGGTGTGGGCCCCCTGTGGTCCATCTCCAGCCCCCCTTCTGGCTTCTTTCGTCTTCTGGAAAAATAGGATTTTCCGTATATTTTCCCGGATTTTCTGATCTTCGCGAATTTTGCCTCCAAACAGCACCTTTTCCATCAGAATCCTGACTGCAGTGGTCCATGCTCCAAAAGTCATCAGCCATGCAAAAACAGATGAAATAACATAAGTATCACCTCTCAATATGAAATATATCAATGAATAACAGTGAATTATGACATAGAATAGTGATGCAAAATGGACGTATCATGCAACACACTCGCAAAACATACACGCTAACAAGCTCTTTATATACATCAATATTAATCAATTATACACAACATGTCTATGAACTTTACAACACCGGTACAACTATGTGCAGGATACAAACTAAACTACTGTTGCAGCAAAGGAACGTTGGTCTGCTCCTCGAAGAAGTCAACGATCTCCTCCGCTAGGCGATCCACCGCCTGGTAGTGCGGAACCATGTTCCAAGACGACCTTGCTGGCGGTGCTGGTGGTCCGCCGCAATCGCTGCAACGCCACATCAGCATGTGATCGCAACAAGAGCAGCCTTGGCACCAGCCACCAACTGCTGTCGTACACACTCGCGGACCACACTCAAGTCCTGGATTTAGCAAGAAGGGCCAACAGGCTCGATGGAACGACGTCCAGTGGGAACATCGTCTGGTAAATATTCTTCAAGCATGATTGCGACTTCTTCAAAAAGTGAAGCACTCACGCTGCACGATCCTGTAGGGTCACCAACGCGATTGCATGATCATGATCTACCCAGAAGTATCCACTCGCCTGAAGCTGCTCTTGGGTCAGGTCATTCATGCGAATGGCAATCCTATCCTTCTCATCCTGCGGATGGCGTGTGCTGACAACTATACCAAGCAAAGGCAAAGTATGAGGACAACGAACTACTACGAATGACTACAGGGAAAAGACAGGGAGGAAGAAAACTAACATTTGAATTGGTCGCCCAGCTGCGTCACCTCCCCTAGCAGATATTGTTCTCGGGCGGCGGCCTTCTCCGCCTTCGACTTCCATACATCCGCATTACCGTGGAGTACGGGCAATTCACGCTCCAACAGCTTCACGTGGTCACGGAGTCGCGAGAGCAGAGACAGCTCATCCACCTTTGAGCGCGGTGGTGCCAAAGTGTCATCAAGGGGCAGTGAATCCTGAGGCTCCCTCAAAGGATCACTCGATGTGCCCTATCACAAGTCAAGCAAGAGACAATAAGAGGACTAAGGCGAGGCATGGACAAAAGATTCGAGTGCATTCAAGATCAACAAAGTATCAGCAGATACATTCGCCAAAAGGCATGTTCTCGACAAAAAGACATAAGCTATTTAACTATTACAAGATGTGACTACTGAGGAGCGATTGGCTTCTTCGACTTCGACTTTGGTTTTGGGGGCCTCATCGAGTCTGTGGCAGTGTCATACGCCACAGACTTCCCCCCGGCCCCTGATGTCGCAGCCTTAGCCATCTTCTTGGCTCGCTGAAGCTCCTCAGAGTACTTCGCAACTATATTGATCAGCGATGGGCCATACTTTCCACAAGCAGTCACGAATGGAGCAAAAACTACCTGCTGGCCATCAGCGCTGACAGGCATCGCCTTGGAGACTGCTGCAGGATCAACTTCGACTCCGTGTGCTTGAACCATGATGAGTGACATTGAAGCACCAGCCGCACGGAGTGAGTTCTTGAATCTTTAAGGAATGCCTCCGGCAAAGGACTCCACCAGCTCATCCATATTCTCGATCAACTCAGCTTTGGGCGCCAGCTCCTCTCGGAGGCGAGTAAGCATGCCCTTGGCCTTGGTGAGCGTCCCCTGAACGGCAGCGCTGCGATCCTCGACTACCGAAATGGCACCCGCCAGGGCGTCATCACGACGGAGTGCCTGGGGGTCGAAGTTCAGACCACTAGCATCTACACACAAATCAAGCATCGGCACAAAAGTCAAGTACGGCAAACAAATTCGAAAGAAGGGACACAACGAAAATCTAGACAAGGGAATACCTGAGAGGGCCTTGGCAATCGAGAAAAGCTGTTCTTCGAACAACTTCTCCCTAGCGGCAATGGAGGCGCGCAGATCCTCCTCGCGTTTCCGCGATTCGTACCGTGCTGCGATTACCTCATCATGGCTCTTCACCGCCGCGGTAAGGGTTTTCTCGAGGGAAGCATCACTACGGAGGAGTGCATTATGCTCAGCTGTGACACAAATGAAGACAAACCGTCAGTTGAATACATCAAAAGTATACAGAGGAAAAGTAAAGAACACTCACTTTCCACTACGCGATGGTGATTGTCTAGCATTGCATGCTGACGACCCATCGCAAGCACCTGCTCCACAAGACGAGCGGCTTCCTTCACAATGAGCTACGGCAAAAACATAGTAAAGGGTCAACAGATGGCATAGATGAAAATTTGACTACAAAATCAGAAGAAGAGATACTACACATACATGATCCTCCAAGGACTCCGAAGTCGATGGATTCACAGACGTCCGGATAACCATCTAGTGCTCCACATTGTGTGGAGAACTTGATGAATTATGCCTGGAGTGGGCCGCCAATGGAGGAGAAGGAGTGTGCTCAGCCACTTTCTTGGCCTTGGAGGTCGTGACTCCAGATACCTTAAAAAATTGGACGTCGCCAGAAGATGACGACACCGGCTGACTGCAGAACAAAACCAACATCAAGAGAATGCAACTCCAAAGAAGAACCAAAAGGAAGGCTCGCATACTTACCAATCAAACTTGTCAAAATCGAAGGTTTGATCCCCTGACTCTAATGAAGACTCCTTCGGCAGCCGCATCCTCTTACGAGAAGATGGTGCCACGGCACTCACAGGAACGGCAGGTACCGGCGACTCTACGCCAACAGCTGCACCTTCCGGAGTCGAAGGAGACGATGCATCCGAATCCTTGTTGCGTGAACGCTTGCGAGTGTCCGGACCACTCGACTTGGGGGCTTCCTCCTCCACATCAGATGGGACAGTCGACTCTGACTCGTCCTTTTCCAAGGCTTCACGAGGAATAACCCCCTCAGGAAGAGGGGGCATACAGGGTGACACCCCCCAATCCTGCATACAGAAAACAATTTCGCGCCAAGTCAAGAAAAAATAGCAAAGAAGCAGTCGACAAACAAAGATACTACGTAGCACAATTGTACCTCAGGAGGAGGGTTAGCAGCATCGAAGGGACGTACGTCTGGATCATTGGGAAGCACATCCTTGGCAGTGTACTTGGTGACCAGTCGCACCGTTTTATCTACCTCACTCGCGGAAATGCCATCGGCAGATACGCGAGTGACATCGTCCGCGCCAGCCCACTGGAACATAGGGTGGACTCTGGCCTGCAGGGGCTGGACGCGACGATGCAACCATGTGCGAATGAGGGCGCAACCTCCCTCCTCTTTTCCCATGCGACTCTCAAGGTCGCAGACGCGCTCATATAGCACATCTGTCTGTGCGGACTCGTCGGGCTTTACTATGTTCTTCCAGGAGCGCCTCCTCTTGCACGGCGTCGCGGGATCGAAAGGCACGAGTCCGAAGTGGTCTTCGTCGGCCTTCAGGTCGCGGATGTAGAACCACTTGTCCCTCCATCCTTGGACGGACGCCGTGAGTTTGATGTCAAAATATGTGGCGGAGGAGTCGACGTGGATACCGTAGCCGCCTACATCGTAGACTACGGAGCCAGAAGCCGACTGGTGCTTCAGCTTGAAGAGGCGCTTGAAGAGACCAAAGTGCGGCTCGATTCCGAGCCAGCACTCCCAAAGAGTAATGTAGCAAGCTACATGGAGGATGGAGTTGGGGGACAACTGATGCAGCTGGAGCCCATAGAAATAGAGAAGGCCCCTGAAGAAAGGATGCAGGGGCAACGAGAGACCACGGATGATGAACGCTAGGAACATCATCCAAAAATCGGCAGGAGGGGAAGGAATTACCTCACTGCCAGGGACACGCGCGTCAGCGACTGCGGAAGAAAGAACTCCGTCTTGGTGTAGGAGACAGAGTTTAGAGGACTTGATCACGGATGGACGCCACGCGCCATTGGTGACGCGAGTGCCCGTGCCCTTCTTTTTCCCGGCGGTGGCGGTGCTGGTGCCCACAGCGGCAGAGCCGCCCTTTTTCTTCGCAGCAACCGTGGCGGCGATGGAATCGACCGCGACACCTCCCTTCTTCTTCCCCATTCTACGGTGGCGGTGTGACCGGAGAAAGTAACTAGAAAATACGCGAAGCTGGTCCAGCGCCGCGAAAGAGAGGAACACAAAGAAGCAGAGGAGCAGCAACAATAGCGACGGAGGCAAAGGCAGAGAAAAGAAGCAGATGTGGAAATTACCGTCGCGGCATCGCTACTTAACCCACGGGAAGATGCAATCTAACGGCCAGGAAAAACCCTACAAGACGCGTGGCGTCCATCGTGCTCGACACGTGGAGGACCTGAAGCGTGAACCGTCCCCCATTACCCCCATTACGCGCGAAAATTGAGGAGGCACAGTTAAAACAAAGATTACGCACGCCCGGTCAAGTCAGAGTCAGAAAATGGGACCCACCGCTCGTCACGTCCCGTCAAACCCGCTCACGCGGGCAACTGAGCTCATCACATAGTCAGCAGTGACGTCATCAAAAATAGAGGAGCAGAAGACTTCGAATACTTTAGTCCTTGCTCGAGTCTTCGACTCCACCAAGCACTCGGGGGATACTCCCATAGGGAGCGCTGGTCGCGCACCCTATGATTTTTTTTTCATTTCTGCAGGAACATGGACAATAAAAACAAACCCAACCACTCAAATCCATGATTCGATTATGGACGTGGGTTACTCCCATAGGGAGCGCTGGAAATAAATTCGACTGAAACAAGCAAACAAAAGACGACAGCAGTCGCAAAAGTTCTTTAGTCTCTGCCTGAGTCTTCGACTAAACCAGGCACTCGGAGGCTACTCCCATAGGCAGCGCTGGTCGCGCACCCTATAATTATTTGTACATCGTACTGTGTGTTGATAACATCCACACTCGAAGTTTATGGAGACACCGCCTCATGATTTTTCCCTATAGAGAGACTGCGTCTCCTGGGTCACCAGAGTCATCTCGGTGATGACAAAATTCGGATGCCGCGCTTGCAGCGTGAAGGTAAGACCTGGCACTAACAGAAATATATCCGTGGCTACAGGTACGATGAACATGCCTTGACAGACGCGTCGAGTGCTCACACCCATATACTGGAATTCGACTCCTGTAAGACCTCCACGGCTTGAGTCGAATTACACCAGCACTTTTCCGAATTCGAGTCCAGGGACTCGAGTTCGAGTAGATAGCGTTGTTTGACCCTAAGGTAGTTAACTGATACCGATACATCGGTTAAATCAGGCACGCACATCAACAATCCCTATGACACAAATAGAGCAGTCGAAAAACATACTCAGTCATGCACTCGAAAGGATTCCTAAAGTCCCCAGTCGAATCTATGATTCCACTAGACACTCGGGGGCTACTGGCATGGGTATACCCTATAGGTACTTGAGCTTGGTATATACGGCCTGAATACAGTGGAAGCCCACGGTGTCGCCAAGGCCCAAAGAGAGAACTCGAGTAGCCTACGGACTCTCGATTGCTCGAAGAATAAGAAGAAGCTAAAGATATAAAGTTCAAAGGGAAAAACCCTAACCTGTAACCGACTCGACCTGCTACCCGAGACCTAGCCTATCTATATAAAGGCTAGGAGGAGGCGGCGAGGAGGACACACGCAACCCTAGTTTCCACAACCCTCGCCAGATTGCATCTGCGTACCATTGTAATCCTCAATTCCTTCAATAATTCCACGAGCAGACAAGCAGGAGTAGGGACCTCTGCGAGGCCTGAACCTGGGTAAATCTTCGAGTCCCCTGTGTGCTTGTTTGCTAGCCGATAGATGTCTCCAGCGCTCCCTCCTTCTCCAAAACCTAAGTCTATAACAATGGGCATTGATGAGTTAAATCCTCATCACTTACCGAATCAGCAAACATGGAAATTTTATCTCTAATTTCAGGATTTACCCTAGAGCCCAACATATGTAAATCAGAAGTGAATTGCTGAAGCCAAGTCTGAACGTTTGGAGCAACACCCTCAAAATGTTTCCTATTTCTTGTTTTCCATATGTTCCATGCCCACAGGATAGCATATTCCAGGAATAAGGGCCGCCTCCAATCTGTAGTTGCAGAGGAGATCATGGCACTGAGCTCCATGGAAGTATCCCATGACATATGCCAAGAATACGCGAACATCACTTGTTGACCGAACATTCAAAGAACAAGTGCTCTCTTGTTTCTCTTACTATGCTGCACAATACACATTTGTTGTCTGGTATTGGACAGTTTCTATGAACCAACATGTCTCGTTGTTCAATTTATCCATAAACAGGAGCCAAGCAAATACCTTATGCTTCATAGTACATTTAGTTTTCCAAATCTGTGGAACACATTGCAATGGCATGACATTTCTGAAATAAAATTTATAAAATTTCTGCACCTTATAGTCCTCTTGACCCCATGCATATGTCCACCGATCTGGCACGTCCTCCTCTATGTTAATTTTTTGTACTGTATCAATTAGCCAATCGAGTTCCTCAATGGCTTCCATAAAAATAGGCAATGCAAAATGATTTTCAGGGTTTCCATTCTCAAAGAATTGCATCATAGAAGCATCCTCTCTCAATGTGTATGAAAAGAGATGTGGTAATCTATTCTACATGATCTCATTATCATACCAAACATCCTTCCAGAGCAGCACCGTATCCCCAACATTCACCGTACATGTTATAATACCCCTGTATATGTCATATAGACTGAATACGTCCTTTCACCAGAAGGACCCAACCGATTTTGTTGCATGTGGGACAGTATGATTGTAATATTTATACCAAACAAGCATGACATATGGCACATCAAGCTTGTGATAAAAATTATGTAAGTATTTGAGGAGTAGGCCTTGATTTTGAATTTTAAGATCTAATATTCCTAAGCCACCTTTCCTCTTGGGTCTATAGACTAGATCCCAGGCAGCCAAGGAATATGATTTCTCTTCTCTATCTTCAGATTTTCTCCACAGGCAATGCCTTCTTGTTGTATCCACAAACTCAATGATCCGAGAGGAATTTTAAGCACACAAAGAGCATAGATCAACAAGGGAGACAATGTAGCATTGATGTAGGTAACCCTGCCCCCATATGTGAGGAAAATAGCCAAGCTAGTTAGTCTCCTTTCCACCCTGTCAACTAAGGGCATTAACTCATCTACTGTTGGTCTTGTGGTGCCTAAATAAAGATCAAGATAGGTAAAGGGCATTCTTTCCATCTGATAACCAAGAACTTGAGCAAGCTCCTGTGCTCTTTCCTCTGAAACATTAATAGGAATCATTTGAGATTTATGAAAATTTATTTTCAGGCCTGTAGACTGAGTGTATGCTTCAAGAAGAGAGTGCAAATTTGAGAGTTGTTGTCAGCAGGCAATATGATAATGGAATATATCATCGGCATATTGAATCACGGGAAAATCCTTAGAAGTTCGTTGATCAATGGGTAAAGTAAGCAACCCTTCTGCACAAACAACATTAATTATCACTTGTAATAATTCAGCCATAGAGACAAAGAGGAGAGGGGACAATGGATCACCCTGCCTCACACCACTCTTGCACTTGAACTCTGTTCCAGCAACACCATTCAGAAGAATTGAAGATGAACCAGATTCAAAAATGAGTCTGATCCAATTAATACATCTCTCATCAAACCCCATGTGATGTAAAATTTCCAAAATAATAATCGAAGGCCTTTTAAAAGTCCAGCTTCAACACCACAATTTCTTTACCGGAAGATTTACACTGATGGAGGAACTCAAATGATCAAGCAAGACAGTATTGAATAGTCCTCCCTTTAATGAAGCCATATTGGTTGCGATGAACCAATTTAAGGATCCATTTTTGCAACCTTTCCGCTAAATTTTTTGTGAGTACTTCCAAAACTCAATTGAGGAGAGAGATTGGCCAATAGTCACTCACTATTTCAGGAGAGATCTCCTTTGGTATTAGTGTGATAAAAGAATGATTTAGACATTGCAAGCTAATGTTGCCAGCCCAAAAATCATCGCATAACTTGTAGAAGTCCTCTGAAATTATCTCCCAACATACCTTTAAAAATATGCCATTAAACCCATCTAGCCCAGGTGCTTTGTCACTAGGAATCATTTTAATGACTTTGTCAATTTCTTCCTTACAGAAAGGAGCTGCAAGATCTTCGAGCCCATTAGTTCGGGGAATTATGCTTGCTAGATCAAAACAAATATTTGGCATGTGTGAAACTCCCATTCTATTCTTGAAGGCACATAAGAATGTTGTTGCTTTATCCTCATGACTATCAATAGCTGTACCATCTTCCATACTGATAGAAACAATTGCATTATTTCTATACCTCTCAGTAGCTCTGGCATAAAATACTTTGTGTTTTTGTCACCTAGCTGCGCCCATCTATACGTACACCTTTTCTTCCAGTACTTGTTCTTATAATCCAATAGTCTATTCAAATGTTTCTTTAAGATTAATCTAAAATTCCATTCCTGTAGGTAGAGTGGCCGGAGCTCTTCTAGGTTGTCCAAGTCCAGCAGAATTTTATTACAATTCTCAATGTTTCAATAAGATATTGCTGAAAAAGTTCCGAAGAGGATCCAAAGTTGTATTGGAAAAAAGAATAAGCCGAATTTTTTTCCGAATTAATGGAGATTTAAATATATATTTATATATATTAATTATGAATTAATATATACTAAATAAAATATCTAAATTAATATTAAGGTGCAACCTCCACTAATGGGCTGATTCTTTGGAGGAAAACAATCCAAGAGGGAGGCTACTCTGGGCGGCAACTGCCATCACCGCTATTGGGCCTCGTCCTGGCCAATGTGGCCGGACAGGCACGCATGCGCGTAGGCGGCTCACAGCTGCTGGCCGCCGCTGTGGTTGGTGGGTCGGCCTATCATGGGCAGCAGCGTGCAACGCACTGGCGGGACACGTGCAGCGGGCGGTCGAGCTGGCCCAGGGCGGGGGCATAGGCATGCGCGGCTGGCACGACACTGTCGCCAGGCCCACCTGACCACCGGCTCTGCCTCGCAAGCCGTAGGCCGCGGGCAGGTTGGTGTTCGCGTGCAGGGCCCAGTCGCCACCGCCAGCTGCTCCTCCTCCTTCTTCTTTTCTTTAGTCCCACATGAAGACTTAAGGGAAGGGAGTTATGTTTTTCCGCCTATATAAAGGGATCTATATTAGTGGGAAGAAGACACATAAAAATAAAAAAACTGGATTTTCTAAGGATTATTTTTCTTAGGGAATTTTCTCTGCTCGTTCTCTATTGACTCTCAAGAGAGCGGTTCCACGAAGAACTGCGCACGAGAGGTTTGACATCACTGGCATACCGTCGCGCTGCTAGATCCCGGTTTTAGAGGGTCTAATTCCACATCCCTGCTGGATCAAGGAGAATGGGAGTCGTCGTCGAACACCGTACATGTACGAGTCCTCGGATAGCGCTACCACTAGTGGCGCCACGGATATCGTGCAAGGACCAGGTGACGAGCGAGGAGCTTTGTGACCTTGAGGTTGGCTACGAGTTCAACTACTTCATCCATTTCCCTGCTGGATGTTAATCGCGTTTGGTCTACAAGGGTATGTCACCGAACCTCTATTCCCGTTACTGTATTAACTCATAGATAGATCTGGGCGTTGGGTAGTTCTAGAGTAGATTTTTTGTTTTCTACTGCGGATCCCATTCAGTTTTGGCGTAGTCGCCTGGCCATTGGCCTTATTGGAAGTAGACATAGTTCTTTCAGCAAATAGTCTGGTTGTTGGCCTTATTGAAAGTAAACTGCGGGAAGTGAATGTCCTAGGCGTAGAATCATCACAGCTGCGTAACGTTTGACAGGTTGGAGTACTTGACTTCAGTCTTCTTGTATTGGAGGTGGTATGCTCTGACAACGATTACTTCTTTGACAATATAGGTCCTTCCCGTGGCGACTTGAGGTTGCGATGGCCATCTTGTTGGAGGCGAAGGATCAGGAACCCTACAACGAAGGACTTGGGATGCAATCGACGGCTGTGGTAATTGTGTATGCTTTGCTGGTAAGCGGTTTCTCTTGCGAGTGCGACGTCTCGAGCTTCTTCAAGTGTGTCGACATTGTCTTCGAGTGCTTCTGTAGGTTTCTTCGTCTTTTGCGATTGCCCGTGGAGCTTCGTGAGCTATCTCCACTGTAAGCATGGTGTCGGCTCCATGGACCAGGAACAAAGGAGTTTTTCCTGTGGCAGTATTTTGGGTGGTGTGTAGACTCCTTAGGACGGAGGGTAACTCATCTACCCAAGTGCATTTTGCTCTTTCAAGTGGTGCCAAGAGCCTTTTCTTGATGCCATTGGTCACAAATCCATGGGCTTTTTCCAATTGCCCATTAGTTTGCGGATGAGCCATCGATGTGTAGCTGACTTGTATGCTCATCCCTTTGTAGTAATCCTTGAATTGTCTAGAAGTGAAGTTTGATCCATTATTAGTGATGATGTTGTCAGGCACCTCGAAGAAGGAAACTATTGAATTGATGAAGTTTACAGCTAAGGTAGCGCTTTGGCTGGTGATAGACATTGCCTCAATCCATTTGGTAAATTTGTCGACTTCTACTAGCAGAAAGACATGTCCTCCAAGAGATGACTTGTGGATCTTGCCCACCATATCGGTCCCCACTGGGCGAAGGTCCAAGCCAGAGGTACGCGGGCCAATTCTTCCATGGGTGCATTTGGTTTTGTGGCGAATATTTGGCATGCTTCGCATGTTCTCACCAGGTCCTTTGCATCCTGGACTGTAGTGAGCCAGTAGAATCCTGCCTGAAAGGACTTGGCCACTATTGCTCGGCTGCTGGCGTGATGGCCGCATATTCCCTCGTGGATATCCTTGAGGATGAACTTCCCTTCCTCGGGTGTTATGCATCGCTAGAGTACACCCGAGATACTTCTGTAGAGTTCTCCTTTTATTACCCGGAAGGCCCTAGACCAGCGGGTGATGCATTGTTCCTCGACTGTATCTTTTGGGAGTTCCCCATTTATCATGTATGCCAGGTATGGTTGCATCCACGTAGTTTCTATCATCATGGTATCTTCAGGTTCTTCCTCGTCTTCAAGAGAAAGGATGGGTTCAGGTGATGGTGCATCCCCCGAGTCAATATGTAGTTTTGTCCTC
This sequence comes from Avena insularis, assembly GCA_023614405.1. Lineage (NCBI taxonomy): Eukaryota > Viridiplantae > Streptophyta > Magnoliopsida > Poales > Poaceae > Avena > Avena insularis. Next base: position 24,231,972 of record CM042692.1, read on the forward strand.
TTCCTTTATTTTGTTCTTCAATGTTAGTGGCTTTGTTGACTTCGATGGAGCGCTCACTGATTTCCTCCCAGAAAACTCCGGGTGGCACTGGTAGGCAGAGGGACCCGATGTTGGCGAGTTTTCTAGCTTCTCCGTTGCTTGGTCTACTAATATGGGAGACCTCACACCCATCAAAGTTACTCTCCATGATGATGTACATTTTTCCATACGCGATCATGAGGTTTGAATCTCCGAAGATTTTGAGTCGAGTTGCACCACAAGCTTTTTCCATACGCATACTGTGTAATAGGGCCTCGTATTCAGCTTCGTTGTTTGACGCGTTCGGGAAGCTCGTCTGAAGTGTATAGCGCATTTGTCCCCTTGGGGTGATATCATTATAATGTTGATGCCTGCTCCTTCAGTTCTTTTGGACCCATCAAAGTACATAGTCCAAGCACTCGATAAATCTAGTGGACCTGCACTTTGGAGTTCCATCCACTCCATGATGAAGTCAGGTAGGACCTAATATTTTATTGTTTCCTGCTTCTCGTACATGATATCTCCAGGGGATAGCTTGATTCCCCAAAGAGAGACATGCCCCGCAACCTCGGGGTTGTTGAGGATATTGAAGAGAGGGGCCTATTGACTGGATTGTTGCTTTGTGGCTCGTAACTTATCGGGCGAGTGCATAGCAGGGCCGAAGTTGCCTATAATTGCCGCGTTTCGCAAAGTTGGGTTGCCAACTACCGAGAGGGGCCATTTCGAGGCAAACTCATCTCACCCCTGCCAAATTCAAACATTCTGTCAAATTGCCCTGTGAAGTAGACGGTCGGGACCCCCATGTTAGTAATCTATATGTGACGCAAGCGCCAATGCATCAACCACGTAGGAAAACACCGAACTAAGGGCCTTGGTGCGTTGACCAAATTCACAAATCCACTCCCTCCTTTCACATGAACCCTAGCACTGGCAACGTCAAAATCCACCCTCCAACCAGAACGATCCTAACGAGGGGTCAACTCATCAGTGCCCATCGTTGATGGACTTAGGTTCGAGGAAGTGAGGGAGCACTAGAGGCATCGATCGGCTAGAAAACAAGCACACGAGTGACACGAGGTTTACCCAGGTTCAGGCCTCGTAGAGGATCCTACTCTTGCTTGTCTACTCTTGATTATGAGGGAGTCAAAAGTTACAAGGGTGTGCAGATGCAATCTGGCAAGGTGTATGCGGGGGTGTATATTGGTCCTGCAAATAGCCCCTCCTGGCCTTTATATAGAGAGGCTAGGTCTCGGGGTAGCAAGTCGAGTCGATTACAAGTTAGGGTTTCCCATTCAAATTTCTATCTACACTTTGCTATGTCCTCCAAGAAGTCGAACTCCAATGGGCCACTTGAACCTTTGCTGGGCTTCGATCGCACCGTGGACTCCTTGGGATAAACCGTATAGGCTAATCTTAGGTACCTGTAAGGTTTACCCACGTCAGTAGCCCCCGAGTGTCCGTCCGAATCACAGATTCGGGTGGAGACTATAAGTCTTTTGAGTGTGTAGGATACAAGCTCATCCGAAGTTATTTCAGGTACCGCAGTTTATGTCATAGGGATTATTGATATGTGTGCTTGATTCCTTTGACGGATCGGGATTAGTTAACTGCCTTAGGGAAAAACAACGCTATCTACTCAAATTCAAGTCCCTGGACTCGAATTCCGAATAATGCTGGCGTAATTCGACTCTTGCCGTGGAGGTCTTACAGAGTTCAATTCTAGTGTTTTAGGTGTGGGCACTCGACGCGTCCATCAAGGCTTATTTCATCGTTCCTATAGGCACGGCTTATATCTGGTAGAGCGCAACAGGTGCGTTGCCAAGCGTTTTTTAGGTCTTATCTTCATGTTGTAAATGCGACATCCGAATTTTTAGTCATCGCGGAGGTGATTCGGGTGGCCCAGGAGACGTAGTCTCTTTGCAGGGGGAAATATGAGGGGGAGTCTATGTTTTGAATGTGGACATAGTCAACACACTTTTAATGACTTAAGGTTTTCCATAGGGTATGTAGCCAGTGCTCATTATGGGAGTAGCCTCCGAGTGCCTATTCGAGTCAGAGACTCAAATGGGGACTTTCAACTTTTTTGACTGCTTTCATTTTTGTTTTTAGCCGGATATGCTTCTAGTGCTCCCTATGGGAGTAGCCCCTAAGTCCATCATCGAATCATTGATTCGAAGTGGGTTTTTAACTGGTGAAAGTAGTTTCGTGCCTATGAAGTCTTCGGGTGTGCGGCTAGCGCTCCTATTAGGAGTAGCCACCGAGTGCTTGGTCGACTCGCAGAGTCAACCAAGGACTAAATAAATCCTAGAGAAGCTCCTGCTGGAGTAAAGCTGTTTGAAGATGTCATGCTAATGTGCATTACTGTTATAACGTTCGGGTGCGCGGCCAACGCTCCTGTTAGGAGTAGCCCCCGAGTGCTTGGTTGAGTCACAGAGTCAACCAAGGACTAAAGTAGTCGAAGATATTTCCTGCTAGAGTAGATGATATCAGTGCTGATGATTAGATGATCTCATTTGCCCACCTAAGCGGTATTGACAGGACGTGACGAAGGTGGGGCCCCATCTCTGACTGAGATTTGACCAGGCATGCGTAATCTTCATTTTAACTGCGCCTCCTTGATTCTCGCACGTAGTGGGGAAAGTGCGGCAATGGTTCACTGTTTCCATCGCCACGCGTCTGCATTGATTTGTGCCACGCGTCTAGTTGAGGCTTTTCTGGCTGTTAGATTGCATCTGCCCTATGGTTAAGTATGAGCTCCTGTGCGGTAAATTTTCCCACATTTCATCATCTTCCTCCTTGCGCACTGCTTCCATTGCTCGTTTTGCTGCTCTATCGCTCTCGCCTCCGCCGCTGCGCTGGACGGTCTCAAAACCTTCCCAAGCTACTTCTTGCGATCCCATCGCCACCGACAGATGGGGAAGAAGAAGGGTGCGGCCGCATCTAGATCTGTTGTCGTCGCTGCTGCGGCCAAGAAGACGGGCACCATCGCCGCCGGTTCCAGCACTGCTTTTGCAGCCGGAAAGAAGAAAGGCACGGGGATACGCGTCACCAATAGCTCGTGGCGGCGGACTGCCATAAAGGAGCAAGAGCTCTACAATCATCATCAGGATGGACTGCTCCCCGCCGACAAGGCGGACACGGAGATGCCTGGCCTGGAGGTAATCCCGGATCCTTCTGTTGGATTTCGGGTGATGTTTCGTGCCTTCATTGTCTGCGACCTCTCTCTCCCGCTCCACAAGTTTGTGCGGGGGTTACTCTATTTTACGGGCTCCAGCTGCATCATCTGACCCCAAACTTGATTTTGCAGATTGCGTCCTATATCAATCTTTGTGAGTGCTAGCTCGGAATCGAGCCACACTTCAGCCTCTTCAAAAAACTCTTCAAGATGAAGTGGCAGTCGGGTTCTGGATCTCTGGTCTCCGATATTGGAGGCTGCGGCATCTATGTGGACCCGAATGTCTAGTACTTCCCTCTCAAGATTGTTGATTCTGTCCAAGGGTGGAGGGAGAAGTGGCTCTACATCTGTGACTAGAAGGTCGACAATGAACTTTTTGGGCTCGCATCTTTTGATCCGAAGGAGGAAAGCAAGAGGAGGAGGTCTTGTACAAGCGCGTCTATGATCTTCAACTCATCCGAGGAAAAGAGATTGCTGGTGCAGACCTCATCCATACCTGGATGCACCGTCGGGTGCAGCCACTATAGGCTAGGGTGCACTCGATGTATTGCTGGATTGGCGCCGATGACATCACTTGTATATCTCAGGAGAACATTTTTTTGGGTGAGGTGGACAAGAGGTTCAGGGGGCTGACCAAGTTCACTGCCATGGAGAAGCTCCCAAGTGACTTAGTCGTGCTCCCGCTTTGTGCGAGTCACCCTCCACCTGAGGTAACTTTATCATTGTATCTTTTATTGTTCTTCGATTGACTGTAAGGCTTGTGTAATGGTAGTGTGATTATTGTTATAGGAATGGAAAGTGGCGATCGTCCTGCCCACATAGTCAGAAGGGATATTTCCTCCCGAGGCTGAGGAGAAGGGCGAATCCAGCTCCACCGTCCCCGTTGTTGAGGAGAAGGAAGCCCCCGAGTCCAGTGAGGGCGGCACTCGCAAGAGCTCCCGAAGGGAGGACTCAGATGCCTCGTCACCAGAGATGCCAAAGAGTCCTTCAATGGAGGTGGATGCTCTGATCCCTACATTGCCCGTGCGCGCTGTAGCTCCTCCCTCACGGAAGAAGCCGAGGAAGCAGAAGGAGGAGTCGGAGGACTCCTTCAACCTTGACAACTTCGATGGATAAGGTTTTGACTTTTGCTGCTTTAGTTTTATGTATTTAAGATCTTTTTCCTGAAGTTAGTTGCGAATTTAGCAGTAGCAAAACTGCATCGTCATCATCCGATGATTTTCGCTACGTGAAAGAGACCGGAGTCATAGACTCCAAAGGCAAGGATGTGGAGGAGCATTCACGCTCTCCCCAGGTAGTGGCCAACTCCGGTGCCAATTCCTCAAGTTCCCCCCACGTGGGGGACCACCAGATGGTTGCCCGGATGTCCACCTAGAAGGAGACTTCGGAGTCCCTGAATGACCATGTAAGTATCTCAAGTCTTGTCATTCGAATTTATGTTGGTGCTGATGCTTCGTTATCTTCTACATACTGTCTTGAAAGAGTCCATTCGCCTTGGCGAACAGATTTCATCATTGGGCCGGCAGCACGCCTGGCAAGATACTCGGAATCGCCTGTTCCAAGGTAAGCTTCTCTTCTTTTTTTATGATTGGCGCAAAAATCAGTTTGATCTTGAATTTTCACTATCATCCTTACAGTGGAGAATAATGATCTCCTCCATCGCGTTACCACCCTCGAGAAGGGCCTTAGTGTGGTGGAGAAAAAGCGAGATGAGGCACTCGGAGCCTTTGAGCGCTCCGAGCAGGAGTCGAGGAAGCGCGAAGAGGACCTATTGGTTGCTGCTGCCAAAAGGGAGAAGGCGTTCGTAGAACAACTTCTCCCCGTCACCAAAGCACTTCCAGGTATCTTTATGTCATTCCTTGTATCACTGCAACTTTTACTTTCTTTGCTTGTTTTGTTTTCTGCTGGGCTTATGCGAGTCCATTGTAGATGCCATCGGAGTAACTTTCGACCCTCAGGATCTGGATCATGAGGATGCTTTGGCCGGCGTTGTGGCTGCAGTCGAAGACCGCAGCGTCTCCATGAAGGAGACTCTCCAAAATGCCAAGGATTTTCTTGGGCATCTTTGGGAGGAGATGGTCCCCAAAGCCAAGCTTATTGAAGATCATGACGACCTGGTCGAGTACTTCGCCGAAGGCGTTCCTGTGGACTTCGAGAATGCCCATAAGAGGTTTGGTGCTACCATGGGATTGGCTATGGCACAAGCACATGGTGTCAACCTGAACCCGAGTAAGGTCTCCACGATGATGCCGGTGACCGCGGATGGCCAGCAGGTAGTTTTCGCTCCCTTTGCCTTTCGTTGTCACAAATATGGGCCTCGGCTCATAGAGACACTCGCGAGGTACTCGGAGGAGCCAAAGCAGTCGAAAACGGCGAAGGCCACAACGTCAGGGGTTGTAACCGAGAAGGCCACGACATCGGAGGCTGCCACTGAATCGATGAAGCCCTTGAGTGCCGATGCATAGTTGTAGCCTGTCCCTTTGTCATCCTTTTGTAATCACTAGTACCTCCAGGCTTTGTCCTAAATTATGTTTGTGGGGAGTACGCCTTATCGAAACTTGTTAAGTTTGATACTTGAAGTTGTTGTTCTTTGAATGGTGGTTCTTATCCTTCTATTCTTCTGCCTAGTTAGGGTCCTTCGAGTGATCTAGCCAATGCGCCTCCCGCTGATGAACCTGTGGTGCAACCATGTTCAAAGGTCGAGGAGTTGTCGCTGTTGTCTTGACTATGTGACCGTGTAAAACACTTAGAGTGAGAAGAGACCATCATCCGGGGTAGTGCCGATGTCTGGAAGTCAAAGGCTGAAAAAGCCATTCAACATGAGAAGTATCTTCTTGGCGAGGTGGCCCAATGTAATGAGCAGTTGCAATGTTAGTTTTTCTGACTCCTTTTCCCTTTTCGTACCACTTGTATTGTCGGCTTACTCCAATAATTTTTGTTTGCCCTTTGTAGTTGTGAGTCTTCGTCTTCCACAGGAAGAGAAAGACCGTGTAAGTATACAACTGAATTGCCCGACCCAAGAGAAATTGGAAGCTAGCGGGTACTACTGTCGACCGGGATCATGCAGTCGCGTTGGCGACGCTGCAAGATCGTGTGTTGCATGTGCTGCACTACTTGAAGAAGGCGCAGTCATGCTTGAATCATATCTTCCGGGCAATGTTTCCCTTGGATGTGGTGCCCTCGAGCCTGCTGGCCCTAATGAGGAAATTCCACAACACCGATGTAGTGCGCGAGTGTGTGCACCAACAGCTCATTGTAGGTTCCAAGGTTGTGCTAGCACTTGTGCGCCTGCATCGACCCGACATGGACTTGGGTGTCTTTGCTGCAGGGCCGCCACCACCTCCAGAGGGGATGGAGTGGAACATGGTACCCCAGTATCGAGCGGTCCATCTGCCAGCCAAAAACATCATCGATTTGTTCGACTAGCGTACCAACATTCTCCTTTTATGTCAGTAGAGTAGTATTTGACCTGCACAAAGATGTATAGGTGCTGTAAAGTTCGCATAGTTTTGACTGGGTGCTTTGTTACCCATATTGTATGTAAAGCTTGCTAGCTTGTATGTTTTTTGAGTAGCTTGAATTATGTAGTGCCTTTTCGTTAGCCTGACATGTACTTATCTCAGCACCTTGCCAACCTATCAGATGCGTTGCAACTGAGTTGGGTTTTATAAAGGGTTCGATTAACAGCGTGTCAGCTTCTCAGGTTGCTGCGTTGCGAGTTTCTTGTAGTAACAAGGTTGTCGTGGAGGCACAACCCCCGAGTGCGAGAAATAGCAATGGAAGTAAAAGAAAACAAAACACAAAGTTGGAGGCACTTAGCTTTATTTATTTGCAGAGTATCCGGAGGTATAGTGTTTGGCTAAGTAGCCTGGCGGAATAGCCTTATTGTAATAGTAAAAAACATCTAAGGGTAGAAACGGCGTAGCTGCGCGACATTCTAGGGGTTGGAGTATGCGACTCCACTCTCTACGTCTTTCAGGCGATAGGCGCCACCTGGGATTACTTCGGTAATCAAATAGGGTCCCTCACAGGGGGACTCGAGCTTGACGTGTCCTTTTTGCTTCAGTCGTAGGACGAGGTATCCTTCGACGAAGGACCTTGGGCGCAGCCATCGGCTGTGGTAGTTGCGGAGGCTCTGCTGGTAGGTCGTGGATTGTTCCACCACGATCTCACGTGCTTCATTGAGGAGGTCGACGGAGTCTTCGAGTGCGGTCATTCAATCAGCCTCGCTGTACGCGATGACCCTTGGGGCTATTCTTGTAGACAGTTGTTGGGCCTCCAGGTGCAGAGGTTTGTAGAACAGCAGCAAGTTTTCCCTTAAGTGGATCACCAAAGGTTTATCGAACTCAGGAAGGAAGTGGTCAAAGGTATCCCCTCTCAAGCAAACCTGCAACCAAGATACAAGAAGTCTCTTGTGTCCCCAACACACCCAATACACTTGTCAAGTGTATAGGTGAACTAGTTCGGCGAAGAGATATTAAAATACAAGTGGTATGGATAATTATAAGTGGTAACGGTGATAGAAGATAGCTTGATGGCGTGGAAAAGACTAAATTAAAACTGAAATAAAGATGGCAGCAAGCAAACTTGTAACAGATCTAGTTGCAAACGGTGTTTCAATGCTAAGAAACAAGGCTTAGGGATCATACTTTCACTAGTGAACACTCTCATATAAATATCTTCTCTTCATGATACTACGCTGAACTACTCTCCGGTTGGACACTCTAATCGTTGGTAGGGCTATAACAGCACACCTCAAAGTAAGCCTTTCCCATCTAGATAACCCCACACTGTCACCTTGAGCACTAGATGGTTCCAACAAACACCACAATTTCATAAAGACATCCAACTCCAAATATAACTCATAACAAGTATTTGAAATCTCTAGCCTAAGTGCCACCATGGTGTGCACACTGTCAACTTCACACACATGGGGAGAACATAGATCTATTAAAGCACTTGAGTAGCAAGGTAGATCTATAGATTACAAGCTCATGATCTCAATAAGATCATGCATAAAGAGAGAGATGAACACATAGCTACCGGTAGAGCCCTTAGCCTCGAGAGAGAACTACTCCCTCCTCATCATGGGAATCAGCAATGGTGATGGAGATGGTGGTGGAGATCGATGGAGATGGCTCCGAGGGCACTTCCCCGTCCCGGCAGGGTGCCAGAACAGAGACTTTCTGTCCCCCGAATCTCCTCTTAGGTGGCGGCGGTGCTGCGAAACTTTTCGTGGCTGGAGGCTTGATTATTTAGGGTTTATGCATCGGGAGGCTTCTTATACGCGAAGAGGCAAGGTCGGTGGGCAGCCAGGGGGCCCACACCACCTGGTGGCGCGGCCAGGGCTAGCCCGCGCCACCATATGGCTCCTCTCCGTCTCGTCTTCTGGCTCCATGAGTCTTCCGGTAAAATATCGACTTTGGCTTTTGTCTGGTCCAATTCCGAGAATATTCATTTTCTGACTTTTCTGGAACCAAAAACAGAAGAAAACAGGAAACTGGCACTGTGGCATCTTGTTAATAGGTTAGTCCAAGAAAGTGTATATAAATACTCCAAAGTTGGAACAAAACACAAGAAAGTAGATAGAACCAAGCATGGAACATCAAAAATTATGGATACGTTAGCAACGTATCAACATCCCCAAGCTTAACTCATGCTCGTCCTCGAGTAGGTAAGTGATAAAAAGAAAGAATAATTTTTGAGGTGACATGCACCATCATAAACTTGATCAAAGTATTTGTAAAACATTGATAGCTGGGATCATAGTACTTCAAAATAGCATGAAAGACAAAGTTCTAACAATAAGACATAGCAACTATGTTGTAACATGAAAAGGCACAAACAAAAGATTCATGAATAACAATGCTTTGCAAGACGTTTGTTTGTTTCACATAAAGAAAACATAGCATAGTGGCATTCCGCCTGTCCCTCATAGAGTAGCAAACATAAATGCATAGGACACCTTCAAAGTTCATAAGAGTGACTGGATACAAATAGTTTAGAACAAGCAATATCAAAGTTATGCATCAATCAACAAGTCTTGGGACAATGCACATAGAACTAAGAATGGCCACTATGCTCTCAAAGTAGGTGCATAAAGGTAGAAGGTGGAGACTCAACATAAAAGTAAAAGAAAGGCCTTCATAGAAGGAAGTAGGGATTCAAGTTTCATAAAGAGCATCCAAAAATTATGGTACTTATTAGCTTTCAGCTCTCATTGCCCCTATCATAAGCATCTTGAAGTGATTCAGGTTAAAGTGAACAAACTATAGAGTATATGCTTGCAAAGTATAAGTTGGAAATCTCATGTCCCTTCAATACGAGGGCCGCTCCTCATGCTACCCAAGTTTAGTTACCGGTAAGTTCTTGTCATCGTAAGTACATGTGCATCATAGAGAACCGCCAACGGGGTACCCCTTACCTGATCATACCCCATATCAAAATGACAAGGCAAGAAGACAACGAGTATCTCAACAATCTTCTTATTTACCATGGGAAAATGGTGTTTTTTTCTCTCTTTCCTCTTTTCTCATATCTCTTTTTTTCTTTTTTCTCTTTTTCTCAATATCTGACTCTTTTTTATAAGAAGAGTGCTTCATAGAAAGCTCATTATGGTTACGCTACATGTTTCCACCATGACGGCATGGATTAGACCGGTGGCCCAGGCGTTTCTCTAACACACATATATAACTCCATGGACTTACAAGCTCCCCTTTCATTTCACACCGACGACATCCATAGACAAAAGAGCATGATATCAACTAGGTACTAAGTACAAGTGCAATGTTGAAAGCAGTCTCCATGATAGCATGATTCTCCTAATCCCCAACATATAAGTGCAAGCATATACAACATAGACGACATAATGATTCAAGTTTATTAAGGGCAAGAAAACTAAAGTGTGCCATCAAGTTCGTGAGAGCTTTAATCACTAGTTTTCTCATAACAAGTTTAATTCGAAAGGTAGATAAAAACATGAATATACTTGGAATAGAAAATGCTAATAGGTAGGTATGGTGGACTCTTTGGAATAACTTGGTTTTAGGAGTTGGATGCATGAGTGGAACTCATACTTGGTTATGGAGGCTAGCAAAAGACTGGGAGCGACCAACTAAGAGAGCAATAATGGCCATAATCATACAGACCGACAAAACATCATTAATTAAAGCATAAAGTGATATTACAAGTCGAAAACTAAAGGATCATAAAGGCTATGGTGACTTGGGATAGTCATAACATGGTGTGAGCATGTGCCAAGTCAACCCAAATAAAGCATCAAAGGAGAATACCACAATACTATGCTTTAATATGCTAAAACAACGCATGATTCTTCCAAGGCACATTAAGCAATCTCAATTATTTATAACATGTCATGCTACAGCAAAGAATAATAAGCCTAAAGCCAAAACAATATCAAGCATGTCATGACAAAGCATAGGCCACGGTCAAAAACAAACTCTCTTTACCACTTAAGCATGAACTTTCCTACTCTTTTCCAATCCAAACCAAACTATTTGAAAACCAATGCATGAAAGAGGGGGTCCAACCAATTTATTCAGAAAACTAAGAAAACCAAGCAAACGAAAAATCAAAACAAAAACGAAAAAGAAGACGCTCCAAGAACAACACAACTGTGCATGAAACAATAAAAATGAGGTGTTTGGAAGAAACCTGGGATTTTTATTGATGAAGAAGGGGATGCCTTGGGCATCCCCAAGCTTTGACGATTGTACTTCTTGGATATTTCTTGGGGTGACACGGGTGGCATCCCCAAGCTTGAGCTTTAGTCCATTCTTCATCTCATTACTCATTCCTTCCATACACCTGAAATTTTTCCTTCATACAAAACTTCACACAATCTTTATTAGCAACATTAGTGCACTCAAGATAATAAGTCTTTAGGTTCAGTTATAATACCAATAAAAATTCCATTAAAACACTAGCTACTGTATCACTTCCCTCAAAAATCTCAATTCCCCAAAAGAACTCAAAAAGGAACCAACAAGAAGCAAATGCAGAAAATGGCAAAAATCTGTTAAAACAGACCAGCAGGTAAAGACGAATTTTTTCAAAGACCTTCTGTTGCTCAAATCGAAAAGTGTTGAACTAACAAAAGTTAGATAACAACCTGGGGCAGAAGCACAAACATTCACGCCTCAAAAGGACATACAGAGATTTTACACGATTTTTTACGGTGAAGCACAGAAATCTGTTTCGGGACAGCAACTTTACCAATCATTACTTCTCTCTCATTAGAGTTTACTCTTGGCACAAAAAGCAAATAAAAAGGATAAGAAGCGGTTATTACTGAGGTAATAACTTCCAAGACTCATCTAAAACTTTTGGGTTATCTCCTAATAAGTACTTTTCTTTAACGTCTTTAAGTTAGGCATGATATTTTGAGAAGATGCTCACATAAGAAATATGAATTGAAGTAAAAGAGAGAATCAAGAAGCAAATTCAAAGAACATTTAAGTCTAACCCACTTCCTATGAAAAATAATCTTGTAAAGAAACAAGTCATGAAAGCACAAAACAACAAGCATAGGAAAGCAAAACAAGTGCAACTTCAAAATTTTCAACGTAAAGAGGGGAAACTTAATATTGTTGAGATACATAAAACCATGTTTCCCTCTCTCATAATAACTTTCAGTAGCATCATGAATTAAATTAACAATATAACTATCACATAAAATATTCTTATCATGAGCCACATGCATAAAACAATTATTACTCTCCCTATAAGCATAGTCATTCTTATTAATCGTAGTGAGAGAAAATTCAACAAAATAGCTATCATTATTATTCTCATCACCATAATCATCAAATATAGGAGGCATATTGTAATCATAATAAATTTTCTCCTCAATAGTAGGTGGACTGAGAATATCATATTCATCATTGTAATCATCATATATTGGAGGTATAGTATCATCAAAGCAAATTTTCTCCTCTAAAGATGGGGGACTAAAAAGATCATTTTCATAAAAACTATCTTCCCCAAGATTAGACTTTTCCATAGCATTAGCAATAATGGTGTCCAAAGAATTCATACTAACAACATTGCTATTAGCATGCAAATAAAGTTCCATAGGTTTTTTAATTTTCTCTTCAAACACTTCATGTCCTAACTCAAGATAAATACTATAAAGCTCTCTAATTTTTTGTTGTTTTCCATTAAGCCTAACTAGTGAAAACAAGAAAAAAAAAGACAAAATTACAGAATCTAAAGGAAATAACTTCGAGCACTCACACCGGAGGATGTGAGTATGTTTTACCTTACCTCCCCGGCAACGGTGCCAGAAAATACTTTGTTGGTGTGTGGTTAACGTGGGAGCTTCTTCTTCTTCTTCAGTCGCCGGCAACGGCGCCAGAAAATAGCTTGATGTCTGTGCACTTCTATTGTTGTAGACACTTGTTGGGCCTCCAAGTGCAGAGGTTTGTAGAACAGCAGCAAGTTTTCCCTTAAGTGGATCACCCAAGGTTTATCGAACTCAGGGAGGAAGTGGTCAAAGGTATCCCCTCTCAAGCAACCCTGCAATCAAGATACAAGAAGTCTCTTGTGTCCCCAACACACCCAATACACTTGTCAAGTGTATAGGTGCACTAGTTCGGCGAAGAGATAGTAAAATACAAGTGGTATGGATAATTATAAGTGGTAACGGTGATAGAAGATAGCTTGATGGCGTGGAAAAGACTAAATTAAAACTGAAATAAAGATGGCAGCAAGCAAACATGTAACAGATCTAGTTGCAAACGGTGTTTCAATGCTAAGAAACAAGGCCTAGGGATCATACTTTCACTAGTGAACACTCTCATATAAATATCTTCTCTTCATGATACTACGTTGAACTACTCTCCGGTTGGACACTCTAATTGTTGGTAGGGCTATAACAGCACACCTCAAAGTAAGCCTTTCCCATCTAGATAACCCCACACTATCACCTTGAGCACTAGATGGTTCCAACAAACACCACAATTTCATAAAGACATCCAACTCCAAATATAACTCATAACAAGTATTTGAAATCTCTAGCCTAAGTGCCACCATGGTGTGCACACTGTCAACTTCACACACATGGGGAGAGCAGAGATCTATTAAAGCACTTGAGTAGCAAGGTAGATCTATAGATTACAAGCTCATGGTCTCAATAAGATCATGCATAGAGAGAGATATGAACACATAGCTACCGATAGAGCCCTTAGGCTCGAGAGAGAACTATTCCCTCCTCATCATGGGAATCAGCATTGGTGATGGAGATGGTGGTGAGATCGATGGAGATGGATCCAGGAGCACTTCCCTGTCCCGGCAGGGTGCCGGAACAGAGACTTTCTGTCCCCCGAATCTCCTCTTCGGTGGCGGCGGCACGGCGAAACTTTTCATGGCTGGAGGCTTGATTATTTAGGGTTTATGCATCGGGAGGCTTCTTATAGGCGAAGAGGCAAGGTCGGTGGCGGTTGGGGCCCACACCACACGGTGGCGCTGACGAGGCTAGCCGCGCCACCATATGGTGTGGCCACCCTGTGGACCCTCTCCATCTCGTCTTCTGGCTCCGTGAGTCTTCCGGTAAAATATCGACTTTGGCTTTTGTCCGGTCCAATTCCGAGAATATTAATTTTCTAACTTTTCTAGAACCAAAAACAGAAGAAAATAGGCAACTGACACTGTGGCATAGTGTTAATAGGTTAGTCCAAGAAAGTGTATAGAAATACTCCAAAGTTGGAACAAAACATAAGAAAGTAGATAAAACCAAGCATGGAACATCAAAAATTATGGATACGTTAGCAACGTATCAGTACTGCCTCGGCGCTGTTTACCATGAAGAACAAGGTGTAGCCAGTAGTGTTGTTTGGAGTTGTGCGGAGGCTCCATAGTACTGATGGTAGCTCCTCAGGCGAGCACCCAGCTGCACGTTTGAGTGGTCTGAGGAGCCTTTTTTGATGCCGTTGTAGACAAGGCCGCTGGACTTCTCGACTTGACCGTTGGTCTAGGGATGTGCTACCAAAGTGTAGCTGATCTTAATTCCCAAGTTTTCGCAGAAATCCTGGAACTCATTCGAGGTGAAGTTCGTCCTGGTGTCGGTGATGATGCTATGTGGCACCCCGAACCTGAAGACGATGGACTTGAAGAATTTGATGGTGGTGGCGCCTGTCTGGTTTGTCACCGGCATGGCCTCGATCCACTTGGTGAACTTGTCAACTGCAACAAGGAGGAAAGTGTAACCTCTAGGTGATGACTTTTGTAGCTTGCCAACCATGTCGATTCCCCATTGCGCAAAGGGCCAGGCCACAGGTATTGGCCTAAGTTCCGTGCTAGGTGCGTGCGGTTTGTCCGTGAATCTTTGGCAGACATTGCACTTTTGGACGATGTCCTTGGCATCGCACATCGCTGTTGGACAGTAGAAACCAGCTCGTAGAGCTTTGGCAACGAGTGTGCGATTCCCAGCATGATGGCCGCAGGTGCCTTCGTGTATCTCGAGGAGGACGGCTCTACCATCACCATTGGAGACGCATCGTTGAAGGACTCATGTAATGCTGCGCTTGTTCATCTTGTTGTTGATGATGGTGAAGGCTTTGGAGCGTCGCGCTATGTGTCACGCATCTATCGGGTCATCTGGCAGCCTTTTGCTGAGCAGGTATGTGAGGTACGGCTATGTCCATGATGGCTCGATGAGCATGACCTCCATGGGACCTTTGAGTCTAGGTCCTTGTTCTTCATCGTCAGGACCTTCGAGTCCTTTGGGTGGCGCAGCCCCGAGTCCTTTGATGTGCTAGCTGGTTCTTCTGGAGCCTTTGGCTTGATGGAGTGCTCACAGATTTGTTCTAGGAATACCTCGGGTGGCACCGGAACACAGGTGGAGCCTATGTTGGCGAGTGTATTGATGGCCCAAAATATATCGAGCTCGTTGGGGAACCCCAAGAGGAAGGTATGGTGAGCACATCAGCAAGTTTTCCCTCAGTACAAAACCAAGGTTATCAATCCAGTAGGAGCAAGGAAACACCCCAAAGGTGTAGCTAGCTGAACGATGGCAGGGCGCACTACTGGTGCCAGCAGCAACGTGGATACCTACACAACACAACCACAGAACTATGTCCCCAACTTGCGATGAGGTTGTCAATCTCACTAGTTTTGCTGAAAACAAAGGATTAAACGTATCGAATGGAAGGAAGTAATAGTTTGCAGAAAGTAAACACAAAGCAATAAACAGTTCATAGATTTGTATGTAAAAGAAAGGACCGGGATCCATAGTTCACTAGAGGTGGGTCTCCTTAAGATAGATAACATGCTGGGTGAACAAATTACAGCGGGGCAATTGACAAACATCGAGAAAGCAATACATGCATATACTAATCATCTTGACTCCTTTGGAACTTGATTGGGCATTACAACATTATACATAGACCGCCATCCAACTACATCTATGACTAATAATCCACCTTCAGGTTATCATCCGAACCCCCTCCAGTATTAAGTTACAAGCAACAGATTATTGCATTACGAATTGTGTGTAATGTAAACAATATGATTGTTCTATGAACAAAGGATTGTTGTTTTCTCCCAAGTAGCAACAGCACATCTAGTACCTTAGAGATTTCTCACTTCCCAGTTACGAGGCATGAACCCACTATCGAGCATAAATACTAACTCTTGGAGTTGCTAGCATCTACTTGGCCAAGATAGCTACTAACAACGGAAAGCATGCAAGATCACAAATAACAAAGACATGATAGAATCAATAATCAATCTAAAATAGCATCTCAATATCCATTGGATCCCCGCAAACACAACATGCAGAATTACAAATAGATGATCTAGATCATGAACGGAGCTCACAAGATCTAGACATGAAAGCACAAAGGAGGAGAACCAGCCATCTAGCTACTACATGGATCCGTAGTCCAAGGATGAACTACTCACGCATCACACCGGAGGCTTGCATGGTGATGAAGAAGGCCTCTAGGGTGAATTCCCCTCTCCGGCAGGGTGCCGGGAAGAGCTTCAAATCCCTCCCGGTCTAGGGATGGAGATGACAACGGCTACAGACTCTTTCGTGGATTTTTTATCGGGTACTTAGGGTTTTCGTCCCGAGGGCATCTTATAGGCGAAAGAAGAGGCCGAGGGGGTGCTGGGGTCGACCAGACCACCCCCTGGTGCGGGTCAGGCCTGGCCACGTGGCCAGGTGGTGTGGTCGGCCCCCAGCCCTTCTTCGTCTCGTATTCTGGCATCTGATGACTTCCGAAAAAATAGGCACTTTGGCTTTTGTCCCGTCCAATTCCGAGAATATTCATTTTCTGACTTTCCTGGAACCCAAAACAGCAGAAAACATGCAGCTGGCACTGTGGCTCTTGTTAATAGGTTAGTCCAAGAAATCATATGAAAAGTACACTAAAGTGTGGACAAAACACAAGAAAGTGGATAAAACCAAGCATGGAACATCAAAAATTATAGATACATTTGCAATGTATCAACATCCCCAAGCTTAACTCATGCTCGTCCTCGAGTAGGTAAGTGATAAAAAGAAAGAATAATTTTTGAGGTGACATGCACCATCGAAGACTTGATCAAAGTATTTGTAAAAAATTCAAAGTTGGGATCAAAGTACTTCAATCATGACATGAAAGACAAAGTTCTAGCAATAAGACAAAGAAACTATGATGCAACATGAAAAGGTACAAACAAAAGATTCATGAATAACAATGCTTTGCAAGATGTTTGTTTGTTTCACATAAAGAAAACATAGCATAATAGTATTCAGCTTGTCCCTCATAGAGTAGCAAATATAAATGCATAGGACACCTTCAAAGTTCATAAGAGTGACTAGATACAAATAGTTTAAAACAAGCAATATCAAGTTATGCATCAATCAACTAGTCTTGGGACAATGCACATAGAACTAAGAATGGCCACTATGCTCTCAAAGTAGGTGCATAAAGGTAGAAGGTGGAGACTCAATATAATGGTGGAAGAAAGGCCTTCATAGAAGGAAGTAGGGATTCAAGTCTGATAAAGAGCTTCCAAAAATTATGGTACTTATAGCTTTCAGCTCTCATTGCCCCTATCATAAGCATCTTGAAGGTGATTAATGGTTAAAGTGACACAACTAAGAGGATATGCTTGACAAGTTATAAACCGAAATCTCATGCCCCTTACTTACGAAGACCGAACCTCATGCTACTCAACTTTAGTCACAAGTAAGCTCTTGTCATTGTAAGTACATATGTATCATAGAGAACCGCCAACAGGGTACCCCTTGCATATGATACAAGAGCTATCCCATGATTAAAATGACAAGGCAAGCAGACAATGAGCATCTCAGCGATCTTTTTATTTGCTATTTGCATAGATTTTTATTGAGGATGCTTCATAGAGTGCTCATTATGGTGATGCTGCAAGTTTCCACCATGATTAGGCATGGATTAGGCTAGCGGCCCAGGCGTTTCTCTAACACACATACAAACTCCATGATCTTACAAGTTCCACTTTTATTTCACACCGCCGGGATCCATAAGCAAAAGAACATGATATCAACGGGGTACAAAGTACAAGTGAAATGATGAAAGCATTCCCCATGATACATGGTTCTGCTAACTTCAACTTATAAAGCGCAAGCATATACGCAACAAAGAAGGACCCAATGGTTCAAGTTTATTAAGGGCAAGAAAAGTAAAGTGTGCCATCAAGTTCGTGAGAGCTTTAATCACTAGTTTTCTCATAACAAGTTTAATTTGAAAGGTAAACAAAAGCATGAATATACTTGGAATAGCATAATCTAGTAGGTAGGTATGGTGGACTCTTTGGAATAACTTGGTTTAGGGAGTTGGATGCATGAGTGGAACTCATACTTGGTTGTGGAGGCTAGCAAAAGGCGGGGCGACAAACTAAGAGAGCAATAATGGCCATAATCATGCAGAGCGACAAAACATCATTGATCAAAGAATAAAGTGATACTACAAGTTGAAAAATAAAGGATCATAAAGGCTATGGTGACTTGGGATAGTCATAGCATGGTGTGAGCATGCGCCAAGTCAACCCAAATAAAGCATCAAAGGAGAATACCACTATACTATGCTTTAATATGCTAAAACAACGCATGATTCATCCAAGGCACATTAAGCAATCTCAATTGTTTATAACAAGTCATGCTACAGAAAAGAATACTAAGCATAAAGCCAAAAAAATATCAAGCATGGCATGACAAAGCATAGGCTATAGTCAAAAATGAGCTCTTTTTACCACATAAGCATGAACTTTCCTACTCTTTTCCAATCCAAACCAAACTACTTGCAAACCAATGTATGAAAGAGGGGGTACAACCAATTTATTTAGCAAACTAAGCAAACAAAAGCAAACGAAAAACCAAAACGAAAACGAAAAATAAGACGCTCCAAGAACAACACAACTATGCACGAAATAATAAAAATGAAACGTTTGCAAGAAACCTGGGATTTTTATTGATGAAGAAAGGGATGCCTTGGGCATCCCCAAGCTTTGACGCTTGTACTTCTTGGATATTTCTTGGGCTGACACGCGTGGCATCCCCAATCTTGAGCTTTAGTCCATCCTTCATCTCATTACTCATTCCTTCCATACACCTGAAATTTTTCCTTCATACAAAACTTCACACAATCTTTATTAGCAACATTAGTGCACTCAAGATAATAAGTCTTAATGTTCAGTTCCAACACCAAATAAACTTCCATTATAACACTAGCTACTGAAGTACTTCCATCAAAAAGCTCAATTCCCCAAAAGAACTCAAAAAGGAACCAACAAGAAGCAAATGCAGAAAATGGCAGGAATCTGTCAAAACAAACCAGCAGGTAAAGACGAAATTTTTCGAAGACCTTCTGTTGCTCAAATCAAAAAGTGTTGAACTAACAAAAGTTAGATAACAACCTGGGGCAGAAGCACAAAACTTCACGTCTCAGAAAGACGTACAGAGAATTTACACAATTTTTTATGGTGAAGCACAGAAATCTGTTTCAGGACAGCAACTTTCCCAATCATTACTTCTCTCTCATTAGAGGTTACTCTTGGCACAAAAAGCAAATAAAAAGGATAAGGAGCGTTTATTACTGAAGTAATTACTTCCAAGACTCATCTAAAATTTTTGGGTTATCTCCCAATAAGTACTTTTCTTTAACGCCTTTAAGTTAGGCATAAGAAGCAAGAAAGAATCAAGTGTTCTCAAATGAAGAAGCATTAAGATCAATACCAGAAATATCTTCAACAAGACAAGGTATCTCATCCAAATAAGTTCTAGAGGATCCTCTCTCAGTGCTCTTAGGTTTACTACTTTCATCAAACGGGTTTTCATGAACGATCCAATCAAGATTCTTTTCTATGGCTTCATGCATTGCTACTAGTTTGAAAGGTGTTGGTATCTTAATTTCCTCCCCATTAGGTTCAGTTTTACTCATCTTTTCTCGTGTACCAACAACATCTACACATGAGCTTAGCATATTAAAACGTTCAAAGACTTTTCTAGCCTCTTTGGCAACATCATAGAATTCCTTAAGCAAAGTTTCTAGAATAAAATCCCTCTTTTCAGGGTCCTCAGTTTCTTTAAGCTTAAGAAACATTACTTGCAATAAGGGGTTGAGGTTAACAAACCTAGCTTCTAGCATGTGAACTAAAGAAGCTGCATCAATCTCATAATTTGGAGCAAGTTCTGCAAGGGATCTATCCTCAATATCCTCATGTTTACTAACATGATTAAAGACTTCTTCAATATTATCTTTTCCAATTATAGAACCACTACATATTGAAAGGTCTTTCAAGGTGAATTTGGGGATCAACATGGTGAGCTAAGTAAGAGGCAACAACTAAGGGAGACTTAATTTTTTTGTGTTTTCAAATAAGAAAGCAAACTAGTAAAACTATGTTTTTTGTGTTTTTGATATAGAAACAAGCAAACAAAGAAAAAAGAAACTAAGCAAAAAAAATTAAAGAGATTGGTTATGAGGGACTCCCTTTGTGAAGATGTCCTTGACTCCCCAGCAACGGCACCAGAAAATATGCTTGATGTCCCAAAATATATCGAGCTAGTTGGGGAACCCCAAGAGGAAGGTATGATGAGCACAGCATCAAGTTTTCCCTCAGTACAAAACCAAGGTTATCAATCCAGTAGGAGCAAGGAAACACCCCAAAGGTGTAGCTAGCTGAACGATGGCAGGGCGCACTACCGGTGCCAGCAGCAACGTGGAGACCTACACAACACAACCACAGAACTCTGTCCCCAACTTGCGATGAGGTTGTCAATCTCACCGGTTTTGCTGAAAACAAAGGATTAAACGTATCGAATGGAAGGTAGTAATAGTTTGCAGAAAGTAAACACAAAGCAGTAAACAGTTTATAGATTTGTATGTAAAATAAAGGACCAGGATCCATAGTTCACTAGAGGTGGCTCTCCTTAAGATAGATAACATGCTGGGTGAACAAATTACAGTGGGGCAATTGACAAACATCAAGAAAGCAATACATGCATATACTAATCATTTTGACTCCTTTGGAACTTGATTGGGCATTACAACATTATACATAGACCGCCATCCAACTGCATCTATGACTAATAATCCACCTTCAGGTTATCATCTGAACCCCCTCTAGTATTAAGTTGCAAGCAACATATTATTGCATTACGAATTGCGTGTAATGTAAACAATACGATTGTTCTATGAACAAAGGATTGTTGTTCTCTCCCTAGTAGCAACAGCACATCTAGTACCTTAGAGATTTCTGTCACTTCCCCAGATTACCAGAGGCATGAACCCACTATCGAGCATAAATACTAACTCTTGGAGTTGCTAGCATCTACTTGGCCAAGATAGCTACTAACAATGGAAAGCATGCAAGATCACAAATAACAAAGACATGATAGAATCAATAATCAATCTGAAATAGCATCTCAATATCCATCAGATCCCCGCAAACACAACATGCAGAATTACAAATAGATGATCTTGATCATGAGCAGACTCACAAGATCTAGACATGAAAGCACAAAGGAGGAGAACCAGCCATCTAGCTACTACATGGATCCGTAGTCCAAGGATGAACTACTCACGCATCACACCGGAGGCTTGCATGGTGATGAAGAAGGCCTCCAGGGTGAATTCCCCTCTCCGGCAGGGTGCCAGGAAGATCTTCAGATCCCTCCCGATCTAGGGATGGAGATGACGGCGGCTACAGACTCTTTCGTGGATTTTTTATCGAGTACTTAGGGTTTTCGTCCCGAGGGCATCTTATAGGCGGAAGGAGAGGCCGAGGGGGTGCTGGGGTTGGCCAGACCACCCCCAGGCGCAGGCCAGGCCTGGCCTTGTGGCCAGGTGGTGTGGCTGGCCCCTAGCCCTTCTCCGTCTCGTATTCTGGCATCTGATGACGTCCGAAAAAATAGGCACTTTGGCTTTTGTCCCGTCCAATTCCGAGAATATTCATTTTCTAACTTTCCTGGAACCAAAAATAGCAGAAAACAGGCAGCTGGCACTGTGGCTCTTGTTAATAGGTTAGTCCAAGAAATCATATGAAAAGTACTCAAAAGTGTGGACAAAACACAAGAAAGTGGATAAAACCAAGCGTGGAACATCAAAAATTATAGATACATTTGCAATATATCATGTATCCGCCTCCTCATTGCTTTCGCGGCCTACGTGCTGCAATTCGCGTCCATCGAAATATCCTTTGAGTGCATCGTAGAGGTTGCGGTAGGCGATCATGTTGTCGCTCAGGGCATCGCACTAGTTCATGGTTTGATCCACCACGATCTTGGAGTCACTATAGATGTCGAGTCATGTTACGCCGCAGGCTTTGGCCATCCGCATCCCATGGAGCAGGGCCTTGTATTCTACTTTGTTGTTGGAAGCACAAAAATTCATTCCCCGAACATATCTCATTTTGTCACCTTGCGGCGATGTCAGAATGACACCGGCACCAGCTCCTTCTTGACTTTTGGATCCGTCAAAGTGCATTTTCAATAGACAGGACATATCTGGTATGTCTGGGAGATGGTTCTCCATCTAGTGAATAAGGAAATCCGGAAGATTTTTGCGAATTGATCGCATCTAGCTTCTCGTATGTAATGTCTCGTGGAGATAGTTTGATCCCCCAAAGCGCGACTCGTCCTATGGCGTCGGGGTTGTTGAGGATGTGCCCAAGTGGAGCATCATTCACCACAATGATGGGGTGCTCTTGGAAGTAGTGGCGCAATCGCCAGGCTATCATGAAGACGCTGTATGCCAAGTTCTGATAGTGCGGGTACCATTGTTTTGTCGGCATGAGCACCTTGCTGAGGTAGTAGACTGGGAACTGCACCCTGTGGACTTTGTTCTCTTCGGCTCGTTCCACCACCAACAGAGTGCTGACCACCTGGTTGGTGGCAGAGATGTATTGCAACATGGGCTCCTTTTCTCTAGTTGTCACTAGCACGGGCAAGGTGGAGAGTAGGCGCTTGAGATCTTCGAATGCCTCTTGCGCTTCATCTGTCCACTCGAACTTCTCAGCTTTGCGGAGGATATGGTAGAATGGTAGCGCCTTCTCGCCCATTCGATTGATGAACCGACTAAGTGCCGCGATTCGCATAGCCAGCTACTAGATGCCTTTGACGTTCTTCAGCTTCTCCATGGCTAGTATGGCCTTTATCTTATTCGGGTTGGCCTCGATTGCCCTGGCGGAGATGAGGTACCCGAGAAGTTGCCCAGATGGTACGTTGAAGGCGCATTTTTTTGGATTTAGCTTGATCCGGTAGCGGTCGAGATTGTCAAAGGTCTCACAGAGATTGTCGAATAATGAGACCTCCTCCTTGGTTTTGACGATGATGTCGTCGACATAGACCTGGATGTTCTGGCCAAGCTAGCTTTTGAGGCAGGCTTGCATATACCACTTGTAGGTGGCTCCTGCATTCTTCAGCCCGAAGGGCATTATTGTGTAGCATAAGACACTGAAGGGCGTAATGAAGGTCATTTTCTCCTGGTCCTCTTCCTTCATTCGAATCTGGTGATAGCCTGAGTAGGCATCGAGGAAACAGAGGCATTCGCATCCTGCGGTGGAATCGATTATCTGGTCGATCCGCGGTAATGGGAAGTGGTCCTTTAGGCAATGCTTATTCAGGGAAGTGAAGTCCACGCACATCCGCTGGATATTTGTGTCCTTTTTAGGAACAAGCACGGGGTTTTCTACCCAGGTGCTCTCCTTGATCTATCGTATGAAGTTGGCATCGAGGAGTCTATTGACTTCCATACCGACCGCTTTTTCCCTAGGTTTTGACAGTCAACATATCGACTGCTTCACTAGTCTAGCTTCAGGATTCACATTGAGCGAGTGCTCGGCGAATTCCCTGGGAACCCTGGCATGTCTAGTAGACACCAGGCGAAGATATCCTAGTGCTCACGGAGGAATTCGATGAGCACGAGTTCCTATGCGGGAGTCAAGTTTTCTGGCAATGAGGGCCATCTTGGTCGGGTCCGTTGGGTGGACCTGGACCACCTTGGTGTGCACCGATGAGCCGAAGGACTGATCAGGTGTGTTTGGCTTACTAGGAGGAGGAAGACTATTGTCTATCGACTCCTTCAGCCTTTCCAGCTCCTCCTGCATTCGAAGGATTGGGAGATTCTGTTGAATTCCCTATCGCACTTGTATGACTTGGCGAAGCTTCCGCTGATGGTGATAATGTCGTTTGGTCCTGGCATCTTCATCTTCAGGTAGGCTTAGTGTGGCACCGCCATGAACCTCGCGAACGCGACACGTCCAAGGATACAATGGTACTACAAGGGCCAGTCGACCACTTCGAATTCGAGGCACTCTCGCCGGAAGTTTGCTGGTGTGCCGAAGATGACATCCAGGTTGATCTTTCCCAAGGGGTATATGCCTTTCTTTGGGACGATGTCGTGGAACATTGTGTCAGAGGCCTCTAGGAAGGAGAGGGGGATCCACATGGCGCGCAAGGTGCTAGCGGACATCAGGTTGATGCCGTTGCCTCGGTCCATAAAGACATGGCTCATCTTGAAGCCACAAATTTGTGCCTCGAGCACCAGGGGAGAATGGCCCGGGCGAGGTACTTGACAGGGATGATCGCGCTTGTCGAAGGTGATGCGGGACTCGCACCCACTGAGGTACTCAGTGGTTGAGGGTGGATAGTTGACCGCCAAATTTACTTGGCGAGTGATTGATTTTTGCACCTGATTTGACGGGCGTCCTTTTTGGATCATGCCCATGTTCCCCATGGTCGGCGCCACTATTGTCCCTTCTACTTTCCTCTCTTTCATCTCATCATCATACTCTTATTATCTCTCTCTTTTCTCTTTCCCATAGACGGCGCCAATTGATGAGGGGTTAATTCATCAATGCCCATCATTGATGGACTTAGGTTCGAGGAAGTGGGGAGCACTAGAGGCATCAATCAGCTAGCAAACAAGCACACAGGTGACACGAGGTTTACCTAGGTTCAGGCCTCGTAGAGGACCCTACTCCTACTTGTCTGCTCTTGATTATGAGGGAGTCAAAAATTACAAGGGTGCGTAGATGCAATCTGGCAAGGTGTATGCGGGGTTGTATATTGGTCCTCCCTACCGCCCCTCCTGGCCTTTATATAGAGAGGCTAGGTCTCGGGGTAGCAGGTCGAGTCGGTTACAAGTTAGGGTTTCCCCTTCAAATTTCTATCTACACCGTGTCGTGTCCTCCAAGAAGTCAAAGTCCAATGGGCCACTCGAATCTTTGCTGGGCTTCGATCCAACCATGGACTCCTTCTTGGACTGAACCGTATAGGATAATCTTAGGTACTTGTAAGGTATACCCATGTTAGATCCCTTCGGACATTTGACTTCTGGTGCCAAGCTAATGCGCCCACTCGTTGATCCCGTGCTCTAATGATGCATGTTGTGCCCGTCGTTGCGAGGCTCTAGGACGCCTCCGCCTCTGATGAGCTAAGCAGCACACAGGATGGCAGATCCCACTACCAAGGAAGAAGAAGTTCTGGCTACATGCGGGTGAGTGATACATTGCAAATGTATCTATAATTTTTGATGTTCCATGCTTGGTTTTATCTACTTTCTTATGTTTTGTCCACACGTTGGAGTACTTTTCATATGATTTCTTGGACTAACCTATTAACAAGAGTCACAGTGCCAACTGCCTGTTTTCTGCTGTTTTTGGTTTCAGGAAGTCAGAAAATGAATATTGTCGGAATTGGACGGGACAAAAGCCAAAGTTATTATTTTACCGGGGGACATCTGGAGCCAGAATACGAGACGCAGAGGGGCTACGGCCCGACCACACCACTTAGCCATGCAGCCAGGCCTGGCCCGCGCCAAGGGTGGTCTGGCCGCCCCAAGCACCCCTTCGGCCTCTCCTTCCACCTATATATTGCCTCTGATACGGAAACCCTAAGTACCCGATCAAAAATCCAAGAAAGAGTCTGTAGCCACCGTCATCTCCATCCCTAGATCGGGAGGGATCTGAAGCTCTTCTCGGCACCCTGCCGGAGAGGGGAATTCTTCTTGGAGGCCTTCTTCATCATCATGCAAGCCTCCGATGTGATGCGTGAGTAGTTCATCTCTGGACCACGGGTCTAGTTAGTAGCTAGATGGCTGGTTCTCCTCCTTTGTGCTTTCATGTCTAGATCTTGTGAGCTCCGTTCATGATCAAGATCATCTATTTGTAATTCTGCATGTTGTGTTTGCGGGGTTCCGATGGATATTGAGATGCTATTTTAGATTGATTATTGATTCTATCATGTCTTTGTTATTTGTGATCTTGCATGCTTTCCATTGTTAGTAGCTATCTTGGCCAAGTAGATGCTAGCAACTCCAAGAGTTAGTATTTATGCTCGATAGTGGGTTCATGCCTTTGGTAATCCGGGGAAGTGACAGAAATCTCTAAGGTACTAGATGTGTTGTTGCGACTAGGGAGAAAACAACAATCCTTTGTTCATAGAACAATCGTATTATTTACATTACACGCAATTCGTAAAGCAATAATCTGTTGCTTGCAACTTAATACTGGAGGGGGTTCGGATGATAACCTGAAGGTGGATTATTAGTCATCGATGCAGTTGGATGGCGGTGTATATATAATGTTGTAATTCCCAATCAAGTCTCAAAGGAGTCAAGATGATTAGTATATGCTTGTATGCTTTCTTGATGTTTGTTAGTTTCCCCGCTGTAATTTGTTCACCCAGCATGTTATCTATCTTAAGGAGAGCCACCTCTAGTGAACAATGGATCCCGGTCCTTTATTTTACATACAATCTACAAACTATTTACTGCTTTGTGTTTACTTTCTGCAAACTATTACTTCCTTCCATTCGATACGTTTAATCCTTTGTTTTTAGTAAAACCGGTGAGATTGACAACCTGTGAAGGTCTCCATGTTGCTGCTGGCACCCGGGGACGTTTAATCCTTTGTTTTAATCCTCTAGTGAACTATGGATCCCGGGGACAGAGTTCTGTGGTTGTGTTGTGAAGGTCTCCATGTTGCTACTGGCACCGGTAGTGCCCCTGCCAACGTTCAGCTAGCTACACCTTTGGGGTGTTTCCTTGCTCCTACTAGATTGATAACCTTGGTTTCATAACTGAGGGAAACTTACTGCTGTGCTCATCATACCTTCCTCTTAGGGTTCCCCAACGAGCTCGACATCAACCACGAGCCAGCAGTGAGATACTCTTCTCTTTGCTATTCACACTAACTATAACTGCTAGCTGGCTATTGAACGTAGAATTGTTTGTTAGCCCAACGCTGACAAACATGTTTTGTCCCCAATTATCTGTTAAGTGGGATCTCCGCGGACCACCCTTACCTCATTATGCTAGCCCTCTTCAGCTACGATGCTAAATTAGCAAATGGGAAGGGCAAGTGGTATGGACACCATTGTTTCACGATGGAAGAAGAGCTTGCCTAGATCTGCACTATCCCTGGTATGGTTGTTTCTCTGCGTAAACATACTGAAATAGGGCCAAAGTAGACTGAAAAGTTCAGCTTTATGGATGAACGAGCATCATGGTTCCTCTAATGTGTGACTGTCAGCTAATTGTGTTGATGAAAAGGTCTGCTTCGGCTTGCATGTTTACGCTGAATTGTGATGTACTTGATGTGGAGGCTGTTGGAAGCTGCTGCAACTGGGAGTCGCCCTGCTATTCTTGGAAAAGGTGGTCACTCGAACCCTTGCTCCTAGTAAGCAAAAGTCTCTTGGGGTTCGCATGTTTGTGTTGAATTGTAAAAAAATGTTTACTCTATAGATATTAGGCAGTTAGCCATGTCCTATTTCTTTGGCAGGAAGCACCACAAGGTTAGGAAAATGACTGCCAAGTTAGTCATTTTGCTACCAAAAGAAATCAAAACGAGTGGAGTGGTGATGCTTGATACGATTCTGGTGCTGATTGTCCCGGCGGTGCAGAGTACATGAATGTAAGAAAATTGGCACCCAGGAAAAGGAAGAAGGCAGGAAATGAAGAAGCCAGTGGACGTGAAGGCTTGGCACCCAGTCAGGGGAAGAAGGTTTCTAGCAATGAAGATGCATAATAATATGTTGAACTTGAACATATATATGTAATTCGGTTAAATTCTGGAGCTCTGTGCATGGAACTTGTCGGGCGAAACAATCTACCCATGTTCTCAGAGTAAAATGTACCGCGAGTTGAGGTTTGGAAACGGCCGAGTCACTAGTTGAATCCGAAATTGTGATTGTGCCGCTACTATCTAAAAACTCGCAGCACCGGGACCATGATTGCTGAGGGGGAGGAGGTCTTCAAATTCGATGGAATATTAGTGGCACAAAAATAATTTATTTAAGCTGCTACACTCCACGAAGCAGCAACTTATTTCAGTTGCTGGACAACGACATGACAACATAAATAGCAATGGCAACCGATAATGCCCAGATAATGTGGAAATCGGTAGCACTTTCTGGCCTAATATTGAACCCGTCTATCTCACCACCTCCCTGCTCCTGCCTCCGCTGCATCTGGCGAAGCTCCCGGATCTCCAGTAACTACGTGCTTCCACTTTATAAATTGTGTCTGTGTCTTTTTCATGCGGCAGAATCCATGTAGATTACGTTTAAACAAACCACCAAAGTCAAATTACCACCATCATTAGACAAACAGAAGTAATGAAGGGCTAAGACAGATTAATAGACGACCAATGTTTTTATCCCAGGACTCAGAGACCACTAGTTCTGACCTCTAGGTTAACAAGTACTACTATTATAATTAAAAAGGTACAGAGCTCTAGCTAAATAGAACTAGTTATCACACATCTCCTTGATCTTCCTAATATTTGCCTGATGCACATATTCTTGTGAGAGCAAGTATTGAATCGTTTGCACCGTGATTTTAGCATCTTCCTTGTACAGCTTCAATTGTTTCTCTGCATTTATCCTCATGCACTTGTCAATACCCGTAGTTGTGAACTGCAGGACTTTGTCTTGGTGAAGTTCAATCCTTGCTTGAGTTAGTTCTTGCTCTATTTTATCCTTCAGAGCCAACGCCATGTCCCTCTCCTTCTCAACTTCGCTAACCTTGTCTTGCACCCTCCTGAGATCTTGGTGAAGCTTGGTTGTGTCAACATGGTCAAATAACTTCATCTTAGCACTCTGAAGAATTGAGCTGACTATGGATTCTTTCAACTCAACAGTCATATCCCGTTGTTTGTCCAGTGTTTTTGCATCGATTTAGGCCACTCTGGATCTACCCATTGACAACACCACAACTTCTACGTGGCAACATTTCACCCTTTTCTTGACACCCTAAAAACCTCATGCCTGCGTTGCGTCCTTTGAACGATACAAATTTAGCAAGCACATTTCCATGTTCACATAGCGGAGGACTATCTCCCTCCACAAAACCATGATAGCCGGAGTAATCATGAGTAATCATAGTAGATCTAGCTCAAAATAGATAAATGGCCACAAATGTTAGAGATGAGACAACGCACATCGAAATCACTATCGCTATCGTCACGACGTGTTTCCTCATCGTCTCCCCTTGAACCCATGGTGAAACAGTAGGGGACTAGAGTGGCTGCAGGAGAGATCACCGGAGGCACCGTCGGCTTGCAGCTACAGAATGATGGAAGAGAAGTGGGGAAAGTGGCTTTGAGGGAAAGGAAGAGAAGTATGGGGAGGAATAGAAGTAAAGGGGACGTGACACTCGCAGGTGGACCCACGGAACACGTGACACTGGCAAGTGGGAGCGCGTGGTATTGCCAGTTTGTCCAGAGCAAGTGGATAGTAAGCACGACCAATCATGTCGCAGAACATCCTACTTGCGGATTGCTCTTATGGAGAACCATCCAAATTGTCCAGGTTCCCTGATCGAACGGTCTGTAAGAATCGGGATGCAGAACAAGTGTCATGGTGTGGAACATGGTAGTGCCATCGGGGAAGGCATGAGAGGGGACAATCACGATGCTATTGGTGGCTACTCGCAACAGGTTGGGCACAGATACTGCAAACACAGCGATGTACCCAGGTTCGGAGCCCTCTTATCGAGGTAACACTCCTACTCCTGCAAGGGTCTATTATATGGGGAGCAGATGCTCAATACAAGTGCTCCTTGAGCTGTTTCCCTAGCTGCTATCGAGAGCTAGAGGAAGATGAACTATTTTACTTCGCGATTCTGGCTAACTTCTAACTTGTCATGCCTTTCCTAGACCCCTACTACTACCCCTCCTTATATATTGGTGGAAGGGTAGGTTACAATGTGGGATCTAGGGTTTACTATTTGGGCTTTGGGTTTACAAAGCGAGCCAGCTACCGGGTCTAGCCAGTGGTCCTGGACCCGGTCAAGCTCCAGTACAGGTGGGGACAGCGCCACGGCATCTCAACGCCTCCGCTTTGGGCATCACCTTGTGCTTTATCCATTAGCTTGGTGCTTTATCCGTCAGCCGAAGCTTTATCCGTCAGCCAGAGCTTTACTCGTCATCTCCCAGCCTTGGTGATTTGGCACCCTTATCTGGTAGTGCCGGCAGGGCGGCGTGCCAGCCTATCCGGTCAAGGATGCGCTCAGCAAGGAGCATCACCCTCTCCCATACCTTTGGCTAACGGATCCAAGGCGGCCGGGTAGAGGTGGCCACCCAGCCGGCTCTCCTAGCCCCCGGCTAGACAGGCCTGTCGAGGAATCTTGATGCGCCCCGGGTGAAGCGTATCACCCGGCTGTGGTTCTTTGTCTTGTGTCCATCCGGCCAGATCCCCCTGGAGACAGCCAGTAGAGCCTAGCTTGGCATACCCGGGGGTCATCCCCCCGACACTAGTCCCCGAGCGCGTTGGGGCTTCGCTTTGCGGAGAAGTTCTTGCGTGCTCATTGGCAGATGTTGAAATGATTGCGGATGAAGAACGTATCGTGAATTGTCTTGTAGTGCATGTGGTTTTCTGGCTCGATATGCCTTCTTTCCCGGCTGGAGTTTACCGGCTACAGATCCGGTGGCCCACCCATAGGGTGTGAGCGATGATTGCATCTCCCGGCTAGGGAGGTGAATCGCCTAGTCGATGACGTAAATGCTAGCTTTAGACCCGCCTGCCTCCTCTAGTGTGCGTCGCGTCAGTGTGACCTCTTGGCCTGCCGCTACATTTTTGGTAACTGCGCACACGCCTTCGTCATAGCAGTTTCTCGGGTATCGTGTGCGCGCTTGGCCTTCGTGGTAACGCCTGCGGGATCTGCTGTGGGAGTTGCTCGGGCGCATATGCTGCGGAACCGAAGCATCATGGGGAAGTGGAGCAGTTCCATGCCACGTGGAGGCGGGGAGTGCAGGAGGCGTGGTTGCTGATACATTGCAAATGTAACTATAATTTTTGATGTTCCATGCTTGGTTTTATCCACTTTCTTGTGTTTTGTTCCAACTTTGGAGTACTTTTCATATGATTTCTTGGACTAACCTATTAACAAGAGCCATAGTGCCAGCTACCTGTTTTCTGCTGTTTTTGGTTCCAGAAAGTCAGAAAATGAATATTCTCAGAATTGACGGGACAAAAGCCAAAGTGCCTATTTTTCCTAAGGATCAAGTGCCGAATCACGAGACGGAGAGGGACCAGGGGGCACCACACCACCTGGCAAGACGGCCCAGCCCACGCCAGGTGGTGAGGCCAGCCACAGCATCCCTCGGCCTCCTTCCGCCTATAAGTTGCCCTCGACGAAAACCCTAAGTACCCGATCAAAAATCCACGAAAGACAGAGGCCACCGTCATATCCATCCCTAGATCGGGAGGATCTGAAGCTCTTCCAAGACTGCCGAGAGGGAATTCACCGAGGCCTTCTTCATCACCATGCAAGCCTCCTGTGATGCGTGAGTAGTTCATCCTTGACTACGGATCCATGTAGTAGCTAGATGGCTGGTTTCTCCTCCTTTGTGCTTTCATGTTTAGATCTTGTGAGTCTGCTCATGATCAAGATCATCTTTTTGTAATTCATACATGTTGTGTTTGCGGGGATCCGATGGATATTGAGATGCTATTTCAGATTGATTATTGATTCTATCATGTCTTTGTTATTTGAGATCTTGCATGCTTTCCGTTGTTAGTAGCTATCTTGGCCAAGTAGATGCTAGCAACTCCAAGAGTTAGTATTTATGCTCGATAGTGGGTTCATGCCTCTGGTAATCTGGGGAAGTGACAGAAATCTCTAACGATGTGTTGTTGCTACTAGGGAGAAAACAACAATCCTTTGTTCATAGAACAATCGTATTGTTTACTTTACACGTAGTTCGTAAAGCAATAATTTGTTGCTTACAACTTAATACTGGAGGGGGTTCGGATGATAACCTGAAGGTGGATTATTAGTCATAGATGAAGTTGGATGGCGGTCTATGTATTATGTTGTATTGCCCAATCAAGTCTCAGAGGAGTCAAGATGATTAGTATATGCATGTATTGCTTTCTCCGTGTTTGTCAATTGCCCCACTGTAATTTGTTTACCCAGCATGTTATGTATCTAAGGAGAGCCACCTCTAGTGAACTATGGATCCCGGTCCTTGTCTTTTACATACAATCTACAATCTTTTACTGCTTTGTGTTTACTTTCTGCAAACTTTTACTTCTTTCCATTCGATACGTTTAATCCTTTGTTTTCCGCAAAACACGGTGAGATTGACAACCTCATCACAAGTTGGGGACAAAGTTCTGTGGTTGTGTTGTGCAGGTCTCCACATTGCTACTAGCACCGGTAGTGCGCCCTGCCAAGGCTCAGCTAGTAACACCTTTGGGGTGTTTCCTTGCTCCTACTGGTTCGATTAAACCTTGGTTTCATAACTGAGGGAAACTTGCTGTTGTGCTCATCATACCTTCCTCTTGGGGTTGCCAACGAGCTCTACATCAACCACGAGCCATCAACATTTTTCTCGGCACCGTGCATTGAGCCATCAAGCATTTTTCTGGCGTCGTTGCCGAGGAGTCAAGGACATCTTCACAAGGGGAGTCCCTCATAACCAATCTCTTTACTTTGTTGTTTTTGTTTTGTTTAGTTTCTTTTTGCCTTGTTTGCTTGTTTTGTTCTTCAAAAACACACAAAAAAATTTGTTTTACTTGTTTGCTTTCTTATTTGAAAACCCAAAAAAATGACTACTCTTGAAAACACTAGGTTGCGTGACTTCACTAGCACCAACAACAATGATTTTATGAGCACTCCCATTGCTCCACCTGTGGCTGAAAATACTTTCTTTGAGATAAAACCTGCTTTGCTCAACCTTTTTATGAGAAAACAATTTTCTGGTATTGGTAATGAAGATGCTGCTTCCCATCTAAATAACTTTGTTGAACTTTGTGAGATGCAAAAGCATAGGGATATAGATGGTGATATTATTAAGATGAAATTGTTTCCTTTCTCTTTGAGAGGAAAAGCTAAAGAATGGTTGAATTCCTTAACTAGGAATAGTATTGATTCTTGGACTAAGTGGAAAGATGCTTTTATTGGAAAATACTATCCTCCTGCTAAGATTATATCTATGAGAAGTAAAATAATGAAGTTTAAACAACTTGATAATGAGCATGTTGCTCAAGCTCGGGAAAGAATGAAATCTTTGGTAAAGAATTGTCCCACTCATGGACTGACTGCTTGGATGATCATCCAAACTTTTTATGCAGGATTAAACTATTCTTCAAGGAACCTATTGGATTCAGCTGCTGGAGGTACCTTTATGACCATCACTTTGGGTGCTGCAACAAAACTTCTGGACAATATGATGGTTAATTATTCCGAATGGCATACTGAGAGAGCTCCACAAGGTAAGAAGGTAAATTCTATTGAGGAAACCTCCTCCTCCTTGAGTGATAAGATTGATATGATCATGTCCATGCTTGTTAATGGGAAAACCCATATTGTTCCAAATAATGTTCCTCTAGCTTCTTTGGTTGCTCAAGAAGAGCAAGTTGATGTGAACTTCATAAGAAATAACAACTTTGGTAACAATGCTTATGGTAATAATGCTTATAGGAACAATTTTGGTAACAACAATTATAAGCCATATCCTCCTAATAATACTTATGGCTATAATGGTAAACCTGAATTACCTAGTGAAGGAAGAATTTTAGAAGTTGAAAGAGCCACTAAAAACTTCATGCAAATGCAATATGAGCAAAATAAACTATTTACTAAAACTATGGAGGAACAATCCACCATCTTGAAGAACATTAGCCATCAACTTGAGAGTCTAAATAGGGAAATACCTAGTTTACAATTGAAACTCTCTAATGCTGAAAGAAATATATCATCTTTGTCTGAAGCTCAATCTTCATTGATTAATAAAATGGTTGCTAAACCTAAAACTAATGATAATCCCTTTGCAGCTACTAATGCTATACAGGTAAGAATTGATGAAAATGTTAGACTATTAGCTGAATTACATGCTAAGTGGGAAAGAGAAGATGAAATTGCTAGAAATATTAGTGTTTCTACTATCACCACCACTAGTGTTGAGGCTAGCAATAGTTCTACTACTTTAGATGATAAATTTGATTTTGATCTTGATGGTTGCAACATCTCTGAAGTTATTAAGTTCCTACAAAAGCTTGCTAAAAGTCCTAATGCTAGTGCTATGAACATGGCCTTTACAAAACACATTACTGATGCTCTCATAAAGATTAAAGAAGAAAAGATGAAACATAAAGCTTCTATTCCTATAAAGCAAGAAGATGGTTGGGAACCCATCATTAATATGAAAGTTAATGACTTTGATTTCAAAGCTTTGTGTGATCTTGATAGTAGTGTTTCTATTATGCCTCGAAGGATTTATGATATGCTTGATTTGCCTCCTCTTGAAGATTGTTATTTGAATGTCCCACTTGATGCTAATGCTAAAAAGAAACTCATGGGGAGTCCTAATGATGTTCTAATTATGGTTAATGATTCCTATGTCCCCATTGATTTCTATGTTTTGGATGTTGAATACAATGCTTCTTGTCCTATTACTTTGAGAAGACCTTTTCTTAGAACTGTTGGTGCCATCATTGATATGAAAGAAGGCACCATTAAATATCAACTCCCACTCAAGAAAGGTATAGAACACTTTCCTAAAAAGAGAGAAAATATTTCTTTTGCTTCTCCTATGAAAACAAAATTTGGTCTTAATGCTTCTTCATTCGAGAACACTTGATTCTTTCTTTGCTTCCTATGCCTAACTTAAAGGCGTTAAAGAAAAGTACTTGTTGGGAGATAACCCAAGAGTTTTAGATGAGTCTTGGAAGTTATTACCTCTGTAATGACCTCTCCTTATCCTTTTTTATTTGCTTTTTGTGCCAAGAGTAACCTCTACTGAGAGAGAAGTAATGATTGGGAAAGTTGCTGTCCCGAAACAGATTTTTGTGCTTCACCGTAAACATTCCTGAGAGAGCTCTGTATGTCGGATTGAGCTGTAATTGTTTGTGCTTCGGCCCCAGGTTGTTATCTAACTTTCGTTAGTTCAACACTTTTTGATTTGAGCAATATAAGGTCTTCGAAAAAATTCGTCTTTACCTGCTGGTCTGTTTTGACAGATTTCTGCCATTTTCTGCATTTGCTTTTTGTGGGTTCCTTTTTGAGTTCTTTTGGGGAATTGAGCTTTTTTAAGGAAGTGCTACAGTATATAGTGTTCTAATGGAAGTTTATTTTGTGTTAGAACTGAACCTTAAGACTTATTTATCTTGAGTGCACTAATGTTGCTAATAAAGATTGTGTGAAGTTTTGTGTGAAGGAAAAGTTTTAGGTGTATGGAAGGAATGAGTAATGAGATGAAGGATGGACTAAAGCTCAAGCTTGGGGATGCCACGCGTGTCACCCCAATAAATATCCAAGAAGTACAAGCGTCAAAGCTTGGGGATGCCCAAGGCATCCCCTTCTTCATCAATAAAAATCCCAGGTTTCTTCCAAACGCTTCATTTTTATTGTTTCATGCATAATTGTATTGTTCTTGGAGCGTCTTCTTTTTGGTTTTTTGTTTGCTTGGTTTCCTTAGTTTTCTGAATAAATTGGTTGGACCCCCTCTTTCTTACATTGGTTTGCAAATGGTTTGGTTTGGTTTGGAAAAGTGTAGGAAAGTTCATACTTATGTGGTAAAAAGAGCTCATTTTGACTGTGGCCTATGCTTTGTCATGCCATGCTTGATATTGTTGTGGCTTTATGCTTAGTATTCTTTGCTGTAGCATGACTTGTTATAAACAATTGAGATTGATTAATGTTCCTTGGATGAATCATGCGTTGTTTTAGCATATTAAAGCATAGTATAGTGGATTTCTCCTTTGATGCTTTATTTGGGTTGACTTGGCACATGCTCACACCATGTTATGACTGTCTCAAGTCACCATACGCCTTTATGATCCTTTAGTTTTCAACTTGTAGTATCACTTTATGCTTTGATCAATGATGTTTTGTCGCTCTGCATGATTATGGCCATTATTGCTCTCTTAGTTTGTCGCTCCCAGTCTTTTGCTAGCCTCCACAACCAAGTATGAGTTCCACTCATGCATCCAACTCCCTAAACCAAGTTATTCCAAAGAGTCCACCATACCTACCTACTAGCTTATGCTATTCCAAGTATATTCATGCTTTTGTTTACCTTCCACTTGTTATGAGAAAACTAGTGATTAAAGCTCTCACGAACTTGATGGCACACTTTACTTTACTTGCCCTTAATAAACTTGAACCATTGTGTCGTCTATGTTGTATATGCTTGCACTTATTTGTTGGGAATTAGCAGAACCATGCTTTCATGGGGAACGCTTTCAATATTGCACTTGGTACTTGTACCTAGTTGATATCATGCTCTTTTGTATATGGATGTCGTGATTGTGAAATGAAAGGGGAGCTTGTAAGTCCATGGAGTTATGTATATGTGTTAGAGAAACGCCTGGGCCGCTGGTCTAATCCATGCTGACATGGTGGAAACCTGCAGCGTAACCATAATGAGCTGTCTATGAAGCATTCTTATTATAAAAAAAAGAGTCCTGTATTGAGAAAAAAAAAGAGAAAAGAAAAGAAAAAAGAGATACTATGAAAAGAGGAAAGCGAGAAAAAAGCACCATATTCCCATGGCAAATAAGAAGAATGCTGAGATGCTCGTTGTCTGCTTGCCTTGTCATTTTGATATGGGGATTCTTCCGTATCATCGGGCAAGGGGTACCCCGTTGGCGGTTCTCAATGATACACATGTACTTACAATGACAAGAACTTACCGGTGACTAAACCTTAGTAGCATGAGGAGCGGCCCTTGTATACAAGGGACATGATATTTCTGACTTACTTCGTCAAGCATGTACACCATAGTTTGTTCACTTTAACCTTAATCACTTCAAGATGCTTATGATAGGGCCAATGAGAGCTGAAAGCTATTAAGTACCATAATTTTTGGAATCTCTTTATGAGACTTGAATCCCTACTTCCTTTTACAAAAGGCCTTTCTTCCACCATTATATTGAGTCTCCGCCTTCTATCTTTATGCACCTACTTTGAGAGCATAGTGGCCATTCTTAGTTCTATGTGCATTGTCCCAAGGCTAGTTGATTGATGCATAACTTGTTATTGCTTGTTTGAAACTATTGTATCTAGTCACTCTTATGAACTTTGAAGGTGTCCTATGCATTTATATTTGCTACTCTATTGAGGGACAAGCTGAATACTTTTATGCTATGTTTTCTTTATGTGAAACAAACAAACGTCTTGCAAAGCATTGTTATTCATGCACCTTTTGTTTGTGCCTTTTCATGTTGCATCATAGTTTCTTTGCTTATTGCTAGAACTTTGTATTTCATGTTATGATTGAAGTACTATGATCCCAGCCTTGAATGTTTTGTAAATACTTTGTCCAAGTCTTTGATGGTGCATGTCACCTCAAAAATTATTTCTTTCTATCACTTACCTACTCGAGGATGAGCAGGAGTTAAGCTTGGGGATGTTGATACATTGCAAATGTATCTATAATTTTTGATGTTCCATGCTTGGTTTTATCCACTTTCTTGTGTTTTGTTCCAACTTTGGAGTACTTTTCATATGATTTCTTGGACTAACCTATTAACAAGAGCCACGATTACCGCCTGTTTTCTGCTATTTTTGGTTCTAGGAAAGTCAGAAAATGAATATTCTCGGAATTGGATGGGACAAAAGCCAAAGTGCCTATTTTCCGGAAGGGATCAAGTGCCAGAATACGAGACGGAGAGGGACCAGGGGCCACCACACCACCTGGCCGCACGGCCCAGCCTGGCCCGCGCCAGGGGGTGGTGAGGCCAGCCCTGGCACCCCCTCGGCCTCTCCTTCCGCCTATAAGTTGCCCTCGAGACGAAAACCCTAAGTACCCGATCAAAAATCTACGAAAGAGTCTGTAGCCGCCGTCATCTCCATCCCTAGATCGGGAGGGATCTGAAGCTCTTCCCGGCACCCTGCCGGAGAGGGGAATTCACCGAGGCCTTCTTCATCACCATGCAAGCCTCCGGTGTGATGCGTGAGTAGTTCATCCTTGGACTACGGATCCATGTAGTAGCTAGATGGCTGGTTTCTCCTCCTTTGTGCTTTCATGTTTAGATCTTGTGAGCTCCGTTCATGATCAAGATCATCTTTTTGTAATTCATACATGTTGTGTTTGCGGGGATCCGATGGATATTGAGATGCTATTTCAGATTGATTATTGATTCTATCATGTCTTTGTTATTTGAGATCTTGCATGCTTTCCGTTGTTAGTAGCTATCTTGGCCAAGTAGATGCTAGCAACTCCAAGAGTTAGTATTTATGCTCGATAGTGGGTTCATGCCTCTGGTAATCTGGGGAAGTGACAGAAATCTCTAACGATGTGTTGTTGCTACTAGGGAGAAAACAACAATCCTTTGTTCATAGAACAATCGTATTGTTTACTTTACACGTAGTTCGTAAAGCAATAATTTGTTGCTTGCAACTTAATCGGAGGGGTTCAGATGATAACCTGAAGGTGGATTATTAGTCATAGATGAAGTTGGATGGCGGTCTATGTATTATGTTGTATTTCCCAATCAAGTCTCAGAGGAGTCAAGATGATTAGTATATGCATGTATTGCTTTCTCCGTGTTTGTCAATTGCCCCGCTGTAATTTGTTTACCCAGCATGTTATGTATCTAAGGAGAGCCACCTCTAGTGAACTATGGATTCCGGTCCTTGTCTTTTACATACAATCTACAATCTTTTACTGCTTTGTGTTTACTTTCTGCAAACTTTTACTTCTTTCCATTCGATACGTTTAATCCTTTGTTTTCCGCAAAACACGGTGAGATTGACAACCTCATCGCAAGTTGGGGACAAAGTTCTGTGGTTGTGTTGTGCAGGTCTCCACGTTGCTACTAGCACCGGTAGTGCGCCCTGCCAAGGCTCAGCTAGTAACACCTTTGGGGTGTTTCCTTGCTCCTACTGGTTCGATTAAACCTTGGTTTCATAACTGAGGGAAACTTGCTGCTGTGCTCATCATACCTTCCTCTTGGGGTTCCCAACGAGCTCTACATCAACCACGAGCCATCAACATTTTTCTCGGCACCGTGCATTTAGCCATCAGTTGCCCTTCCTCGATAAATAGGGGCGCCAGGGAGGGCTCCTTCCTCACTTCGTCTTCTCCCTACGTCCACAGCCCTTTGCACTTTGCCTCCTAGCGGCTGCCTTGAGCCACTGCTCTTTTTGATCACCGACGCCACTGCTCCTCTGTCGTGACAACAGGACCATGCTTCTCCAACACAACCACCACTCCTACCGAGATGCTGCCTGTAGCATCCCAATTGTCTAACAATTGTAATGCTACTTGGTCTAGTAATATAATGGCTACTTCCTATATATAATTGTTGCATCATAATTATATCATGCTCATGTCATCATGCCACCTTGCATTTGGGCATCATATAAAACCCTTTTTGTTTTGGTTCTTCTCTCATATGCATCGTAAATTGTATTTGCCTCTTGATATTGTATTTGGTTATTGATATATTGTTTAATGCCCAAGTTGAGTTGGGGGCATATCTTTTATTCCACTCCACCACCTTTCTTTGTCACCACCTTATAATTCCACCATCCCATTAAACCATGAGCTTGTAGTTCTTTCTTTTGAATTTATTTCTCTAGCTCATGTGGGTGGGGTGGATCTAATTCTATAAATTATTTTGCTTGGCTTTATTCCACTTCTTGGGAATGCATAAGAATAATGCCATGCTATTATTTTTGTTTTCACAAGAATTTAATCAAGGCATTTATTATTCTGCATGGGCCATGCAAGAGTACCACCACCTTTAGCCCATTGTTTCTCTCTTGGTTTAAATGGGTTTTCTCTTTATGGGGCTATATCCATCCATCACCTCCATCTCTCTCTACCACTCCTTTTTGCTAGATCTTGTTTGATCTTTGCTTGATCTTGCTTGATCTTGTCAAAAACACTCCACCACATCACCCTCTCTCTCTATCCTCTCTCCTAAAACCTTGCACCTCATCTAAACCCTAACTCTAGTTTCCTCTCTATCTAACCCTAACCACACCTCACCTCACCCCTCTCTCTAACCCTAAACAAAACCCTAACCGAGCCACCCCTCTCTAGCTAACCCTAGCTACCCACACCTCTCTCACCCTCCCTCTCTCTACCATGATGACCCCACCTGGATACCCCCTCTCCCTGGTCCCACACCCCATCTACCCCTCCTCCTAGCCAAGCCCTAGCTAACCCGAGCCTCTCCCCTAGCCAACCCTAGCTCAACCGAGCTCCCTACCCTCTCTCTTCTCTCTACCTGCCAGGTAGCCCCCCCGCCACGCCGGCCCCACCCTGCAGCCTCTCTGCCTCGCCTGGACCAGCCCCAGCCCGGCCAGAAGCACGTCCGAGGAGAAGAGGAGAAAGGTGGCACCGAGGCCACCTTATCTACCCCGTGCCCACGCCTGCTTTCCTCTCTCTCCCTCTCACTTTTCCCTCCCCCACACGGCACCTCTACCTCACCAGATCGGCCCAGAGCCCTGCCTCCTCTCCCTCTCTCCACCGACGACCCCTTCTCGCCGGAATCGCCAAGACTCGTCTCACCTCTCGCTCTGCTGGCAAGCTCGACGCGTGGTGGTGGTCAAGGAGATCGAGGACCATCCTCTGCGTCGCCAGACGCCAAGAAGGAGGAGAAGACCTTCGCCGGAGAGACCCCGCCACGAAACCCTAACGCCTCGGTTCGCAATGGCCACCGATCTGACGCTCCTCGCTCCGATCCTAGCCCGACGTCGAGCCCGCGGTGAGCCTCCCTTCTCCCCTGACACCTTCCGCCTCGCTGTACCGCCCTAGCCCCGCTGATCTTTTCGTCAAACACGCAAGCCGCTGGCCACCTTGCTATTTCGCTTCGTCACGCAGAGAACCACCTCTAGCCGCCGCCCTCTACCACCACAGAAGCCACCGTGCTGGCTACCCCCGCTCACAAGCGCCCGCGAAGTTCGAGCCCGCCTCGCCCGCGCCGCCACGCGCATGATCCGTCCGACGCGTAGAAGAAGCACAATGCCGCCGCTCGTTTTGCAGAAAACCCCCCCTAGCTTTTTATCTTAACCCGCGCTCCTAGAGGCCCCACACGTCGGTCACCCTGGCTTTTTAAACGAATAAGTCCCTGGGTTTTCCACAGCCTCAGCCCGCGGTCCCCCGGATCCACCACGTGTCGCCTCCCGGCTGGCCGCGCGCGTCGTGGACCCTTAAACCCCACCGGCCCCACCTGTCAGCCGCATGGGCTAACGCAGCTCTTGGTGAGAAAGGTCTCTCCGCGTCGTTTGTTTTCGCCAGGTCAGCAGTGGCCCACCGTCAGCGTCTGTGGCTAGGATTGCCTGAGTGTAAAACGTTTTTCTGTTTTCTGTTTTAATTCAAACTTTTCAAATTTGTTTTAAATTCAAATTCAAATCTATTTTCAAATATCTTTTAAAATATAATTCCAAATTAAACATGAGATCAGAAAAATGTGAGGAATTCAAATATGCCCTTCAAAATATATTTTGAACACTTTAAATTTCGAGTTGCTCAAAATTACATTAAAATGCCCTTTTCCTTAATTAATTAATAACTTTAGTTTTATAACTCCAAATTTGACAAATAATATGTCTAAATCGATCAGCACGACGAGACCTTTCTGTTTATGCATTCCATGTTCTGAATTGCAGCATGCATCATATAAATATAAAGTATACAGCAACTTATTTGAGGATAAAAGGTGACTAAAACTCCATAAAATGCTTTATTCTTGTATTCCACACCTCACCATGCCATGCTACATTATTGCCATGCAAATTGTGCCTCATTCATCATGGCATGATTGTTTGCTTGTCGCATTTTAATTCATATGCTTGTGCACTCTATTTATGTTGGCCCTTGTTTGTTTGGTTCTTCTTCGAATAAACGCGGAGCAGGGGATATATCAAGAAACCCAGGAGCACTACCCAGATCCGTCCCTCGCTTCAACTGAGCTGCCAGGCAAGCACTACCACATGCTTGCATACATATAGTACCTATTGCCTCTATCTTATTCTTGCATCATTGAGTCGCGAATGCATTAAACTGAATCCCAAGTACTGCATAGCCTTTACTTTTAAACCCCACCGAAGCTTGTTCCTCCATCCCATGAGCCATTACTTCAGGAGTTGTTTGAGCCATGCGGGTCGTAGAACAGCATGTGTAGGGTATGTGAGTGTCGGATGGATAACGAGGTACCTAAACAACTTAACCTGAGTAGTGATGGGATAACTAATGACAGTGGCACCGGTGGGCAATATCTGCTATTTGGTTCTTCATGCTCACTTGTGTCCCGTAGGACCCCGAGTACTTGATTCCTGTTCCTTGAATATTCGCGCTATCCACATCCGGGAGGCTTATGAACCCCCCTGAGCGAGAGCTTGATTCATTCTTATTTCTTGGGGCCACAAAGTAGTTTGGGGCTTTATTACTATCCTGTACTTATGCCATGCTTTACTGCTTTATTTAAGATTGTGCGAGGAGCACCAGACTA
The DNA here is from genome assembly GCA_023614405.1 of Avena insularis. Lineage (NCBI taxonomy): Eukaryota > Viridiplantae > Streptophyta > Magnoliopsida > Poales > Poaceae > Avena > Avena insularis. The sequence goes on from CM042692.1 coordinate 24,274,562, forward strand.
TTTTGGATGCGGAGTGTTTTCGGTATCGACAAGCCCACCACACTTTCGGGTTCCCATACATACAGCCATTGACGCAAACCTTGAGTCCGTCTCGAGCCGCCAACTTCGCTATGGTAGCTTAATGGGTGGCCTCAAACATTTCTGAATCATGTGATCGCTTTGTCGTGAATGCCTCGTTGGGTTTTGATTTGGTTTTTCCGAGGTTGATCGAGTGTGTTGCTATTTGTGCACCCCGCAGGTAAATCTTTCAAAGCCGTGTCCATGTTATGGACGACTTGGAGCAGCTTTCGATCATAGACAAGTATAACTAATGTACCGCTTTTAATTTGACTAAGTACGACTAGTAAATAGTGCAACACTCATGGAATGGATAATAAAACTGCCAGCGGATGGGGCTGTTCGTCCGCCTCGCTGGTGTTTAGGAGGAGGATGGATCTGTTAATATTACGGTTATAACTGTTGTTATTAATTCACGGACATCCGTCTATCTTTGGTTAGGCGGATGGTTAGCAAATATCTCTAGAATTGTTAGGTATTATCTTTTGCTGCAATTGCGTCACCCCAGGTTGTGTCCCCTTTAGAGGCATAAAGACTTGCTGAGTACCCCTAAGGTCTCACACGATAAATTGTTTGATTCAGATGAACAGGTAAACTCGCAAGATGGATACTGGGTGGAGGAGACGGACGATGTTGGCAACGATCACTCGGTGTAGAGATTCCGGGAACGGGGATCCGTGAGATCTGTGGGCGGGATGTGTTTATTTATGGGGCATCTTATGCCGATTTGCTTCTTATCCGTACTCGGATCTTGTTTTCCGCTTCCGCCTGATACTCTGATGTTTGATGTATGAGGAGATATCCTAAACTATTATATCTATCTAGGATATTTGGATCTTGCCGTATGACATTGCAATATTTCTATTTCTTTTAGATGGAATGGCTCTGAGGACTGTTGTATGGTGGCTTGCATACATACTCATTTGTGTATGTAGTTGATCCCTTCGCCTGCCGATTACGCCGCTCGTTCTTGTCCCGATGTTTTGGAAATGGTTAGGACGACCTAAAGGTCTACCTGTGAGTGGCATTTGGCCCCACCGTACTATTTTAACCATTTCCGCTCATCCAGGCTTGCAACTAAGAGCGTAATTCACCGAGGTAGTTACAATTGGTATCAGAGCCATCCCGCCCTTCAGGGTCTTAGCCAATTGGTCGTTGTCAGTCTAGCAAATATTTTTTGTAGCTATGTATACTAGGGAAAAACAAAACGTGAGAGTAGGACTGCTTCCACTTTTCTTCTTAACCACCCACCCACCCTTTTCTGGTAAGGAAGTGTAACGTTTTCAATCCTCTTCTTAAAATTCAAACTAGGATTCACGTGTTCTGGGTTTCCGTAGTACCATAGAAAGTGTGTGTGTGTGTAATTCTTTGTCTAGCTGTTGCATCCAACATGTTATCTTTATCTGCCTTTTGGTTATCAACTGTTGGTACATTCCATACCGACAGGCTTTTGCAAACCGACGCGATCTATCTGATTCGTTGTATACCGCCGCGATCTATCTTACTCTTTGTTATCCGATGTTATCTTGTTTGGGGTGTTCGTTTCCGTAGTTACTAATCTTTAGGTTCTTCTTGAGAAGAAGGTGTTGGGATACGTGTTCTACTTATTCATGTGCGGAGTAATGATTTGAGTGCGGGATGGAGTCGCGACCATACCACTACTTTTATCATTCGCTCTTGTATATTGAATTGGTAGAGTCACTAATCTTGATTCGTTAAGTGATTTTGCGCATCTATTGGTATTTTAATGCCAAAATTTGCAGAAAATTTTTCTTTGATAGTTGTGTACCACACTCCTTTTCAGTCGTGTGCGTTATGCTTAATATCTTCTAGGTGATTTGAACTTCGTTGATATTTTAATATCATCTTAGTAAATTGTATCCTTTAATCTTGGTTAATTCCATCTTGGTACTATTTGGATTATTATTATTCTCCATTATGGTACTGACTTGTGTTTTATATCAATCACAGGATGGCACCACCACTGCTCGAGGAGGACATACAACCTGAATCGGGGTCGTTGTCAAGCATCGCCAATGCCTTGTCAGCAATGCAGCAGAACCAGCAGCGTTTTGAAGAAAGTGTCAGGAGGAATGAGTTTGTTCCGCTACCTCCACCTCCCAAGCAAGGAGACATCAAAAGCTTCCTGAAGTTCAACCCACGTCAATTTGATGTGTCCGATCAACCACTTGATGCTGATGATTGGTTGCGTGAGATGTCAAGGTTACTGGTGACAGCTGATGTTCCTGAGCAAGAATGGGTAAAATGTGCCACTCACCTTCTAAAGGGAGATGCAACTCTGTGGTGGGAGAATTACACAAGGCAACCGCACCGGTTTTCAGCCTACTTGGGGACAGTTCACTGGAGCTTTCAAAGAGCAAGATCTCGTCGAAATTGTCATGGAGAGGATGAAGGAAGTGTTTCTCAACCTCAAGCGGGCAATGACAATGTCAATACCTACATCAAAACTTCATGAAACTTTCTCGTTATGGTGGATGGCGAGATCTCGATGACAAGAAGAAGCAAAAGAGGTTCCGAAGGGCTCAATGCATCGATTAAATATGCAATCACACATGCAAGGCCAAGGCGTCTTTTCCGAACTTCAGCATACAGCTCTGCAGGAAGAAGCAAGTAGGCAAGTGTTTGAGGAGTCAAAGAAACACCACCGCGATGCAGCAAGCTCTTCAGCTATGTCAACTCCTTCTAAGCGTCGTGTCTGGGTTCCTAACACCCCATCGTCGCTCCCGGCTCCACCAAGACCTTCAAGCTACGCGGCAAAGCCACCAAACTTCCTCACTGCTGCTCCCAGGGGCTACAACCACCACTACCCTGGAGCGCCTGGCGGAGTCCCTGGCTACGTTGCTCCACGTCCACCTGGTGCTTGTTACACTTGTGGAAACACTGGGCATCAACACTGGAACTGTCCTATGAAAAACAAAGCTCTTCCTCCACCACCTCCAAGACCTGCGGCAAGCTCTCCTATGGTTCGTGCACCACCACCTCGGGCTCTCAACATCAACACCAAGCCCGGGTCTACTGTTGCTCGTGCCAACTGTGTCAACGCCGCTCAAGCTGAGCATGCACCTGGAGTTGTGATGGGTATGCTTTCCGTTAACTCAGTCCCTGCACGAGTTTTGTTTGATTCTGGTGCATCGCATTCTTTTGTGTCTCACAAATTTGCAAATGAGAATGAGTTAGCTATGGATCCTCTCCTTAAGCGGTTAATGGTCCTTTCTCCTGGAGCAACAATGGCAGCTTCAAAAATCAGCCATGGCAATCAAATTGAGATTGGTGGTTCTTCGTTCCCGGCTTCCTTGATCGTTCTGGGCAATTCTGACATTGATGTTATCTTGGGCATGGATTGGTTGACAACAAATGCAGCTGTGATTGATTGTGCTGAACGCTCGGTTTCTCTGAAAATTCCTGAAGGCCATATAGTCTATTCTCCAAGTCTGACTCCTGCTATTCAGCTTTTCTCTTTGGCGGCTCTAAATGATGGTGCTATGGAAGCTATTCAGAGTGTTCCGGTGGTCTGTGAGTTCCCAGATGTCTTTCCTGAAGAGTTGCCAGGTATGCCTCTGGATCGTGAGGTTGAGTTTGTAATTGAGCTTGAACCTGGAACGACTCCTATCTCCAAGCGGCCTTATAAAATGGGTCCTGCTGAGTTGGCGGAACTCAAACGTCAGCTTGATGAACAAGAGAAGTTGGGTTTCATTCAACACAGTACCTCTTCTTGGGGTAGCCCAACCATCTTTGTGAAGAAGCGAGACAAGACTGATAGACTTTGTGTTGACTATCGGGCTCTCAATGCTAAAACCATCAAGAATAAATATCCCCTTCCGCGGATTAATGATCTCTTCGATCAGCTAGCTGGAGCTGTGGTATTCTCTAAGCTTGACTTGAGAAGTGGGTATCATCAAATCAAGATTCGCAAGGAAGATGTTCCTAAAACAGCTTTCACCACCCGCTATGGCCTGTATGAGTACACGGTCATGTCTTTCGGTCTCACCAACGCACCTGCCACCTTCTCGAGGCTTATGAACTCGGTTTTCATGGAGTATCTTGATAAGTTCGTTGTGGTCTATCTGGATGATATCCTAGTCTATTCTAAGTCACAGGAAGAACATGAAGAACACCTTCGGTGTGTCCTAAACAAGCTTCGTGAGAACCGCCTGTATGCAAAGTTCTCCAAGTGTGAGTTTTGGCTGCCTCAAGTCACCTATCTTGGTCACGTCATCTCTACCAAGGGCATTGCCATCAACCTAGAAACTGTAAAGACAATTGTTGACTGGCTTCCTCCTGTAAATGTCAAAGAAGTCCGGAGCTTCCTTGGTTTGGCTAGTTATTGCTGTCGCTTCGTTCAGAACTTTTCGAAGATAGCGAAGCCTCTTACCGATCTCCTCAAGAAAGGCAAGAAATACCTTTGGACTCCTGCATGTCAAGCAAGCTTTGAAACACTCAAAGAGAAGCTCACTTCCACACCAGTCTTGGTTCCTCCAGATACATCCAAGCCTTTCCAGATATTCTGTGACGCATCTTTGCAAGGATTGGGTGCGGTCCTTATGCAAGAAAAACAAGTTGTTGCTTATGCCTCTCGACAGTTGAAGACGCATGAGATCAACTATCCTACACATGACCTCGAACTCGCAGCAGTTCTCTTTGCTTTGAAAGTATGGAGGCATTACTTGCTTGGCAACCGTTGTGAAATCTTTTCTGATCACAAGAGTCTAAAGTATATCTTCACACAGCCTGATCTCAACCTGCGTCAGAGGAGGTGGATTGAAGCAATCAATGATTTCGATTTGACCATCAACTACACTCCGGGCAAAGCTAATGTCATGGCCGATGCTCTCAGCCGCAAAGCTTATGTCAGCAACCTCATGCTGGAAGAACAACAGCCGCTCTTGTGCGAGGAATTCTGTCAGCTCAACCTTGAAATTGTGGATCAAGGGTATCTTCTGAACCTTCTAGCAACCCCTCTCTTGGAAGAAAAGGTTCGCTCCATCCAACTTGGTGATCCGTACACCAAAAAGATCATCTCCAACATCCAGCTTCCGAAGTATGAGTCCTTCCACGTCGATGACCAAGGCACGATTTTCTTTGAACACCGGATGTTTGTTCAACTACCGGGTTTGAGAGCAAGTTCTCAAGGAGGCGATGATTCATTCTTTCTATCCACCCTGGCAGCACAAAGATGTACATGGACTTGAAAACATAATATTGGTGGCCGGGTTTGAAACGATATTGTGCCAAGTATGTCTCGGAGTGTGATGTCTGCCGCAGAGTTAAAGCTGTCCATCAGAAACCTTCCGGTCTTCTACAGCCATTGAAACCCCCGGAATGGAAATGGGAGAAAGTAGAGATGGACTTCATCACTGGTTTTCCAAGGTCGCAGAAGGGCAACAATGCAATCTTTGTTGTCATTGACAGGCTTTCTAAAGTGGCTCACTTCTTTCCCGTCAAGGAAACAATTTCTGCAATTCAGTTGGCTGAGCTCTATATCAACAGAATTGTCTCTCTGTATGGGGTTCCGCTTGAGATCAGTTCAGACCGTGGAAGCATCTTCACTTCCAAGTTCTGGGAAAGTTTCCAAAATGCTTTGGGAACAAAATTGAACTTCAGCACAGCTTACCACCCTCAGTCGCAAGGACAAGTTGAAAGGATCAATCAGATTCTGGAGGATATGCTCCGTGCTTGCGTCATCTCTTTTGGCATGAAGTGGGAAGAATGTCTTCCTTATGCTGAATTCTCTTACAACAACAGCTTCCAGAAAAGTCTAAAGATGGCACCATTTGAGGCTCTCTATGGTCGCAAATGCAGAACTCCGATTGGTTGGTCGGGTGCAGGAGAAAGAATATTGTTTGGCCCTGACATTGTAACTCAAGCGGAGGAGAAGGTGCACATCATTCTTGAAAATCTGAAGATTGCTCAAAGTCGCCAGAAGAGCAATTATGACAGAAAGCACACGGACATGGAGTATGTCCCTGGTGATCTCGTTTACCTTCGTGTCACTCCCATGAGAGGCACGCACCGCTTTGGTATCAAAGGAAAGCTGGCTCCTAGATACATCGGTCCATTCAAGATTCGTGGAAGAAGAGGAGAAGTTGCTTATGCTCTTGAGCTCCCGGAAAAACTCAAGGTCCATGATGTTTTCCACATCTCTCAACTCAAGAAGTGCTTCAAGGATCCCGGCAGGACCGTGGACCATGAGCTTATCAATCTCCAAGAAGACCTGTCTTATCAAGAACACCCCACAAAAATCCTTGAAGTCGCAGAAAGAAGGACTCGCAACAAGTCCATCAAGTTCTGCAAGGTGCAGTGGTCGCACCATTCTGTTGATGAAGCCACTTGGGAACATGAAGATGAGCTCCGTGCCAAGTATCCTACCCTCTTTGAGTCTTCTTCTTCTTCCTAGAATCTCGGGGCGAGATTCCTGTTTGGTGGGGGAGAGTTGTAGCATCCCATTTGTCTAACAATTGTAATGCTACTTGGTCTAGTAATATAATGGCTACTTCCTATATATAATTGTTGCATCATAATTATATCATGCTCATGTCATCATGCCACCTTGCATTTGGGCATCATATAAAACCCTTTTTGTTTTGGTTCTTCTCTCATATGCATCGTAAATTGTATTTGCCTCTTGATATTGTATTTGGTTATTGATATATTGTTTAATGCCCAAGTTGAGTTGGGGGCATATCTTTTATTCCACTCCACCACCTTTCTTTGTCACCACCTTATAATTCCACCATCCCATTAAACCATGAGCTTGTAGTTCTTTCTTTTGAATTTATTTCTCTAGCTCATGTGGGTGGGGTGGATCTAATTCTATAAATTCTTTTGCTTGGCTTTATTCCACTTCTTGGGAATGCATAAGAATAATGCCATGCTATTATTTTTGTTTTCACAAGAATTTAATCAAGGCATTTATTATTCTGCATGGGCCATGCAAGAGTACCACCACCTTTAGCCCATTGTTTCTCTCTTGGTTTAAATGGGTTTTCTCTTTATGGGGCTATATCCATCCATCACCTCCATCTCTCTCTACCACTCCTTTTTGCTAGATCTTGTTTGATATTTGCTTGATCTTGCTTGATCTTGTAAAAAACACTCCACCACATCACCCTCTCTCTCTATCCTCTCTCCTAAAACCTTGCACCTCATCTAAACCCTAACTCTAGTTTCCTCTCTATCTAACCCTAACCACACCTCACCTCACCCCTCTCTCTAACCCTAAACAAAACCCTAACCGAGCCACCCCTCTCTAGATAACCCTAGCTACCCACACCTCTCTCACCCTCCCTCTCTCTACCATGATGACCCCACCTGGCTACCCCCTCTCCCTGGTCCCACACCCCATCTACCCCTCCTCCTAGCCAAGCCCTAGCTAACCAGAGCCTCTCCCCTAGCCAACCCTAGCTCAACCGAGCTCCCTACCCTCTCTCTTCTCTCTACCTGCCAGGTAGCCCCCCGCCACGCCGGCCCCACCCTGCAGCCTCTCTGCCTCGCCTGGACCAGCCCCAGCCAGCCCAGCCGGCCGAGCACGTGCCGAGGAGAAGAGGAGAAAGGTGGCACCGAGGCCACCTTATCTACCCCGTGCCCACGCCTGCTTTCCTCTCTCTCCCTCTCACTTTTCCCTCCCCCACACGGCACCTCTACCTCACCAGATCGGCCCAGAGCCCTGCCGCTCCTCTCCTCCCTCTCCACCGATGACCCCTTCTCCTCGCCGGAATCGCCAGCACCGTCGTCTACCTCTCGCTCCTGCCAGCAAGCTCGACGTGGTGGTGGTCAAGGAGATCGAGGACCATCCTCTGCGTCGCCTCGTACGTGCCAGTAAGGAGGAGAAGACCCAGCTCGCCGGAGAGAGACCCCGCCACCGAAACCCTAACGCCTCCGGTTCGCCAGCGCCGTCACCGATCCGACGCTCCCCGCTCCGATCCGAGCCCGCCGTCGAGCCCGTGGTGAGCCTCCCTTCTCCCCTGACACCTTCCGCCTCGCCGTACCGCCCTAGCCCCGCCGATCTTTTTCACAAACACAGCTAGGCCGTCGGCCACCTCGTTGGCTCGCTCCCGCGTCGCGCAGAACCACCTCTAGCCGCCCGCCGCTCCTCTGTCACCACCCTGTAAGCCACCGCACTGGCTAGCCCCCTCACAGACGCCGCGACCTGAGTTCGAGCCTACCGCGCACAGGCGCTTGCGCCAGACAGATCCGTCCGACGCGTAGAAGAAGCACAGTGACGCCGCTCATTTTGCAGAAAACCCCCCCTAGCTTTTTATCTTAACCCGCGCTCCTAGAGGCCCCACCCGTCGGTCACCCTGGCTTTTTAAACGAATAAGTCCCTGGGTTTTCCACAGCCTCAGCCCGCGGTCCCCCGGATCCACCACGTGTTGCGTCCCGGCTGGCCGCACGCGCCGTGGACCCTTAAACCCCACCGGCCCCACCTATCAGCCGCATGGGCTAGCGCAGCTCGCGGTGAGAAAGGTCTCTCCGCGTCGTTTGTTTTCGCCAGGTCAGCAGTGGCCCACCGTCAGCGTCTGTGGCTAGGATTGCCTGAGTGTAAAACGTTTTTCTGTTTTCTGTTTTAATTCAAACTTTTCAAATTTGTTTTAAATTCAAATTCAAATCTGTTTTCAAATATCTTTTAAAATATAATTCCAAATTAAACATGTAATATATGTTTTGAGATCAGAAAAATGTGAGGAATTCAAATATGCCCTTCAAAATATATTTTGAACACTTTAAATTTCGAGTTGCTCAAAATTACATTAAAATGCCCTTTTCCTTAATTAATTAATAACTTTAGTTTTATAACTCCAAATTTGACAAATAATATGTCTAAATCGATCAGCGCGACGAGACCTTTCTGTTTATGCATTACATGTTCTGAATTGCAGCATGCATCATATAACTATAAAGTATACAGCAACTTATTTGAGGATAAAAGGTGACTAAAACTCCATAAAATGTTTTATTCTTGTATTCCACACCTCACCATGCCATGCTACATTATTGCCATGCAAATTGTGCCTCATTCATCATGGCATGATTGTTTGCTTGTCGCATTTTAATTCATATGCTTGTGCACTCTATTTATGTTGGCCCTTGTTTGTTTGGTTCTTCTTCGAATAGACGCGGAGCAGGGGATATATCAAGAAACCCAGGAGCACTACCCAGATCCGTCCCTCGCTTCAACTGAGCTGCCAGGCAAGCACTACCACATGCTTGCATACATATAGTACCTATTGCCTCTATCTTATTCTTGCATCATTGAGTCGCAAATGCATTAAACTGAATCCCAAGTACTGCATAGCCTTTACTTTTAAACCCCACCGAAGCTTGTTCCTCCATCCCATGAGCCATTACTTCAGGAGTTGTTTGAGCCATGCGGGTCGTAGAACAGCATGTGTAGGGTATGTGAGTGTCAGATGGATAACGAGGTACCTAAACAACTTAACCGGAGTAGTGATGGGATAACTAATGACAGTGGCACCGGTGGGCAATATCTGCTATTTGGTTCTTCATGCTCACTTGTGTCCCGTAGGACCCCGAGTACTTGATTCCTGTTCCTTGAATATTCGCGCTATCCACATCCGGAGGCTTATGAACCCCTGAGCGAGCTTGATTCATTCTTATTTCTTGGGGCCACAAAGTAGTTTGGGGCTTTATTACTATCTGTACTTATGCCATGCTTTCTTGCTTTATTTAAGATTGTGCGAGGAGCACCTGTCTTGTTTGGATGCGGAGTGTTTTAGCGGTATCGACAAGCCAGTCACACTTTCGGGTTCCCGATCGTTTACACCATTGACGCAAACCTTGAGTCCGTCTCGAGCCGCCAACCGTTGCGGGTAGCTTAATGGGTGGCCCCTGAAACATTTCTGAATCCTGTGATCGCTTTGTCGTGAATGCCTCGTTGGGTTTGATTTGGTTTTTCCGAGGTTGATCAGTGTGTGTTGCTATTTGTGCACCCCAGGTAAATCTTCTAAAGCCGTGTCGCGGTTATGGACGACTTGGAGCACAGTTTCTCGATCATAGACAAGTATAACTAAAGTACCGCTTTTAATTTGACTAAGTACCTGACTAGTAAATAGTGCAACACTCATGGAATGGATAATAAAACTGCCAACGGATGGGGGCTGTTCGTCCGCTTCCTCGTTGGTAAGCGAGGAGGAGGATGGATCTGTTAACATTACGGTTATAACTGTTGTTATTAATTCACGGGCATCCGTCTATCTTTGGTTAGGCGGATGGTTAGCGAATATCTCTAGAATTGTTAGGTATTATCTTTTGCTGCAATTGCGTCACCCCAGGTTGTGTCCCCTTTAGAGGCATAAAGACTTGCCGAGTACCCCTAGGGTCTCACACGATAAATTGTTTGATTCAGATGAACAGGTAAACTCGCAAGATGGATACTGGGTGGAGGAGACGGACGATGTTGGCAACGATCACTCGGTGTAGAGATTCCGGGAACGGGGATCCGTGAGATCTGTGGGCGGGATGTGTTTATTTATGGGACATCTTATGCCGATTTGCTTCTTATCCGTACTCGGATCTTGTTTTCACTTTGATACTCTGATGTTTGATGTATGAGGAGATATCCAAAACTATTATATCTATCTAGGATATTTGGATCTTGCCGTATGGCGTTGCAATATTTCTATTTCTTTTAGATGGAATGGCTCTGAGGACTGTTGTATGGTGGCTTGCATACATACTCATTTGTGTATGTAGTTGATCCCTTCGCCTGCCGATTACGCCGCTTGTTCTTGTCCCGATGTTTTGGAAATGGTTAGGACGGCCGAAAGGTCTACCTGTGAGTGGCATTTGGCCCCACCGTACTATTTTAACCATTTCCGCTCATCCAGGCTTGCAACTAAGAGCGTAATTCACCGAGGTAGTTACACTGCCTGACCAAGTGGGTGGATGGTGCGGCTCGTAAGTTACCGACGAGCTGGTGCAGAAGTACCGGCAGGGGAAACTCATCCCATCGGAGCGCCTGGTGAAGCATTGTCTGGCGCCAGAATCGGAGCGGGTTCCTAACCCCTTGCCCAGGGAAGTCATCATCTTCCTCGCCCACTTCGCCTGTGGGCTCGGCCTGTTGGGTTTGCAGCATAGAAAACAAAAAAAATTCCTACGATGGGAACTATGCGCCAAGATCTATCTACTAGATACAAGCAACGGGTGGATATACATCCATAGAGAACTTACCCTCGAAGACAACAAAGCTTTGTTAACGAGATGGAACTCGTGGATGATGTAGTCGTACACTTGTCGATCTCAAGATCGTGATGAAGTCCAGCAGGTCCTGCTCCAGCACTTCCATCAGATCCAGCTCCAGCAAGTCCAGCACCACCAAGTCTAGCACCACAAAGAAGCGGTGCATCCGTGATCGCACACATGTCCGGTACCCCGACAACCTCTGTCCCTCGCTCCAGCAAAGCAGCGGAAGCAGCAACTCCTTTCTAGATAAAGCCACCGGGAACATGTATCTCGCTAATCCGAGACCATGGGGAATAACTAGAGGGGAGAGAGATCCTTCACGAGGAGGTGTGTGTTGTGAGGAGGAGAGGGGGGCTTTTATAGGAAGAGGGGGCAACCAAGGGCCATGTAAGCTCTCATTATTATTTATTTTATTCATAATTTTGTTAATTACAATAATTAACAAACATTCACATAAAACCCCCTGCAACATTTCAATATCACATGCAGAACCAGTTTCAGCATTTTCACCCGAAACAATTCCGGTTTCCATCAAAATCATTCCAGCGCTTTCTTAAATCTTTATCTGAAACATATTTGCTCCAAATGGTGTCGGTATCCCTTAAGTGTCTCACCCTACGGTTCGCGAATAATGCAGACATGATCGAGACCCCTCTCCGATCAATAATCAGCAGCAGGACCTAGAGATCCGTACTGACTCCCACATATTCAACGATGACTCTTGTGATCGTGTGAACCTTTAACGTTGTAACTAAATCCCTTTGTCTCGCGATATATTACATGTCCGATATTCGATCATTGGCTTCCAAATACCTAGTTTGATCTCGTTACCGACATGCACTCTTTTCTCCTTCCCGTGATATGACATTCTAGTGATCACATCACTTGCTTGCAAGCTATTTCAATGTGATATCACCAAGAGGGCCCAGAGTATATATATCCGTCATCAGGATGGACAAATCCCACTCTTGATCCATGAGCCTCAACATAACACCTTCATAGCACTGAACCCACCTTTATAGTTACCCTGTTACGGTGTGACGTTTGATGTTATCAAGATACTCTTCCGGTGTTAGCAATTAACATGATCTCATGGTCTAAGCACTACGATTACTTTGTATGATGTTATAGCAATATAAACATAATGAATCTGATCATAATGTTGTACTTCGGATGAATGTTCATCACATCATTCCACCAATGTTGTGACCTCGTTATTAACAACATTCAATGTCCATGATTAGGAAACCTTGATCATCTTGTTAATCAACGAGCTAGTTTATATGAGAGGCATTACTAGGAACTTTGTATTTTGTTTATTAAACACACATGTATTAACATTTCCAACTAATACAATTATAGCATGCAAAATAAACATTTATCATAAACATGGAATAAGATAATAACCACTTTATTATTGCCTCTCGGGCATATTCCCTTCAGTCTCCCACTTGCACTAGAGTCAGTAATCTAGTTTGTAAACTTGTATATAGAACACCTAGGTGTTGAATATACGCATTTGCTAGTGGTTAACATAATCTCTAGATCTGACAATTTCAGGTCCGTGTGTATTTGCATGTCTGCGTGTCTCTACGCATCACTCATTCTCAAATGAGATGGCATTGTACAAATTTGGTCCTTTGGTGAGACCTTTAGTTTGTTCAGGTTAAAATATGTTGATATTATTGTCATACAATATATATTTATAGTATTAGCCCACTTTGAACCACACCTAGTTTGATAACAAACTACTTAACACAAATGCCCTCCTTTGCTGCTACTATAGCAGTCATATACTTAGCCTTTTGTTGTAGTATCTGTCACAATGCCTCAACTTTGGAACTTATCCAAATCTTTCATGGAACATCCTTTCCATTACATTGTGCCACCCATAGTCTAAATTGAGATAATTTTAATTTGTATCTTGTGACAAAGCTAGTATCAATGTAACACTTTACAATGAACTACTTTTAACTATTTGTCACTTATACATGATATATTCTTAGTTCTTCCAAAGCTCATAAGAATATCTTTACTATCGTCCAATGATCATGTTATGAATCATTCTGGTATGTGCTCATAACATTTAGAGCATAGGAGATATCTGGATATATACATATCATGGTATAATCGATCAAAATATTCATGTGATTTTACTCACCAAGTGTTGAAGCACTTGAATCTTGATACAATCCTTTCCATGCAGCAAGAACCTTTCTTGGTGTTTCCATATTGAACCCTTTCAATATCTCATATATGTACGTCTGGCATAACCATATTAGCGCCTCAATCTATCCATATAGACATTGATGCCAAATATTCCAGTTTTGCCCAAGTCTTTCATCGAAATCCTATTTTAATGAAATTCTTAACTTGTGACAATATAAGATACATCATTTCCAATCAATAATATGTACTCTGCATAATGTATTGGAAATTTTTCTCAGCACTCCCACTTAATTTCTTGCAAATGCAAGAATCTTCATCGTCTCCGATGAAATTACACTCCTTTAACATTTTCTTCATGGTGAAGATTCCAACTCTCCTATGCTCACTTCAACTATTGAAGTTTGCATGCCCTTTCAGCACCCTTTGAATTAACAAAACCCTTCGGATCGTGTCATGTACACGTCCTAGGTAACCATTCTATTAGAAGAACCTTGTTTTGTTTATTCAACTACCACATACCAAATATATGTAGTGGTTGCTACATTAATCCGTCAAGACTAAATATCGCTATGAAAGATCAAATCTTGTCATAGTCAACTCCTTGAACATTGCCGTAAACTTCTTTCCGACATGTCGACTATTTCATAGATGTTAAACATCCATGTCTATTTCTTTATAGATCCAAACATGACCGATAGGTTTCACCCCTTTCCGGAGGGTCTTCCAAGTTCAGAAACTTGATTTCTCGTGTATGGATACTATCATGGACTCTATGACTTCTAGTAATTTTATGGAGTCAGGGCCCATCATTGCTTCTTTGCATGCAGTCGGTTCATCATTGTCAAAACAATAATGACTTCTGTTTCAAATCTTACTATTTGATTCTTACCGACCCACATGGTTCAATAGGAACTCTAATCTCCAAGATCACACCCTTTGTAATCACGGGAGCCATGAGCATTGTGGCCGCCACCGGGACACTTTCGCCGTACATTACTTAGCACATATAGCTAAGGTTCAACAACCTTATCAAAGTTCTATTGTCCTCCCACTTAACTTTTCACGAAAAATTCCTTCTCAAGAAACTTGACGTTCCAAGCGACAAACTCTCTTGTCCTCGGTGTTATGGAGGAATTCCCAACAAATTCTTTGGAATAACCTACAAAGACATGCTTATCCAACTTTGGTTGTAAACATTTTACTTATGCATAGCATACCAAAATTTAATAAAACACAATTCGGGTTTTATCCCAAACCATAACTCATATGGTGTCATTTCAACGGATCACGATGGTGCTCTTTTCAGTGTAAAAGCGGTAGTCTCTAAAGCTTTAATCCTTAAAACATAATGGCAGTTTTATAAATGACACCTTTGATCTTACCATGTCAAACCAGGTTTGATTTGATCTCTCGAACATACCATACTCATGTGGTTTATCGGGAAATGCAAATTCATGGAACAATTCCTGAAATCTTAGGTGTTTTGCTAAATCTGTAACTCAAATATCTTCCTTTATGATCAAATCATAAACTCTTTTATTTTCTTGTTACAATGATTTTTCACTTCATCTTGAAAATCTTTGAACAATTTTCAAATGTTTCATACTTCTTCCTTACTAAGTAAATATATAGATATATTCACTCAAATTTCTGGATAAAGCATATGAAGCAAAAATATCCATCGCATATGGCTACACATAATGGACTATATGCATCAACATGCATAATATCCAATAAGTTAGTCATCCGTTCCTCTTTGGCCTATGGACAGAGTTTCAATTATCTCGAGGAAAGTTTCACAAGCGTCAATTGATCAAAATCAAAAGACTCCAAAAATCCATCAACATGGAGTTTCTTCATGTTAACCTTTCAATATAATTCAAACAGCGATGTCACTTCATAAGTGATCTTCCAATCATTTGTCTTACGACATTTTAGCAATGATGTTTATGGATGTGATTTCTCCAACTAGACTTGTAAAAGTTCATCCATCCTTTATGGAATACGGTAATTATTTGAATAACCATTGTTCTCATAATACCGAAACAAAATAACAATTATTAAAACAAAATCTTGAAGGCTAGTTTTGATGATAACGAAAACACAATAACACTTTATTTGTTTTTGATGAACATCATCACTTATTCTCTTGCCAATTACTTAGGCTGTTGCAGTTCATGAATTGTGTTGTTCTGTATGACACTTCACACCAACCAATTCGGTATCCAATACCGGTATCCAATACCTCAGAACCACATTGTTTAACAAGCAAGGAATACAGCCATAACATGTATATCTTCTATATACCTAAGTTGGACATCTCCAACCTTTTCTTTTTTGCCAAATATTTTATAGATTCTCTTTCAACAATTCCTTTTCTTTTAAAAGAATCCATCAACATCAATAGTGGTGTCATTCACATGACACATAGTACAAAGTGTATATAGTCAAATACTAATACCTTTGGACTTGCACTTTGAAGTGGATCACCATCATCAAATGTTTGGTGTTCTTTCAAAAATCCATTCTTTAGTAATCTATTAGTGTATTAAACATTTTACTTACAGCTTCTATTCATCCTTATCATGACAACTTTCATGATCAAGCTACTATAGCCTATAAGGAAGAATCGCGAGTATAATGTTAGTTCCCAAAACCTTTTTGGGAGATCCAGATGCCTAGCATCTCCATCCTTCACAAATTCTCATACAATATGAGAACATGTATTTTGCTAAATTATACTCTATCATAATGCAACCAAAAACATTGTTTCAGATACCACAATATATTTCACACATGATGGTTTCTGAAACAATTTTCAGCTCCTAGATAATCTTGATATTAAAACAACTTTTGAATATCAATAATCATGGAGGCAAACATGATACTTTAGATACTAACATTGGAATTCTTACTCTTGATTTAATAGTACTTATTAAACTTCATGGAGTAAATAGAGTTTGCTGAAAGTTGGCAATAGGACTTATAAACTTTAAATTGACATTCAAAACAATACGATACCAGTTCGTAAAGTAAATATCCAGAATTCTATAGTTCTATTATCTGAATTAAAACTAAGCATAAGGTAGTGAACAAATGCTAATGACTACAACAAATTATGCAAATTCACTTCAATTTAGTTTATGAAAAAATGAGTTCGACTAATCCAAATTAGAAATAAACTCCCACTCAAAAACGACATCCCTCGTGCCTTTTTGGTGATTACATGAACCAAATCCACTACACCAATTCCGATCATCACGTGAGTCGGTGTAGATTCAAAGGCGAGCATCTATATGGGCATCATATCAACTATATGACTCATGCTTAAACTTTCGGTCCGTGTTCCGAGGCCATGTCTGTACATGCTAGGCTCGCCAAGTAAGAACCTTAGTATTCGCATGTGTAAAACTGTCTTACACCCGTTGTATAAAAGCGCGGAGTCGAGTACACCCAATCATCACGTGATGTCTCGAAACACGATCCATAGAATAGTGCATACTTAAGGAAGAACACATTTTATCTTAATATTTAAATGAGGGATCATCTTATAATGCTACTAAAACGCCAAACTAACAGTATAAGATGTAAACATCATATGTGAAAAGTGGAATGATATGGTCCATGCATTTGATCACCACCATGTGCATCGTGGTATGATCTCTATCATTCCTTTATGTGTAAGGCCAAGGTCTATGGAACTTACACGTTAAGTGTGTTGTAAGAGTATCTATCATACATCTACTTACAACATTACCATATCATGACACTAGCCTAGCAACGATCTAAACTAGACGCCTCTAATTTATCCATTGTAAGTTTTACGTGGCTTAGGGCTTTCGGAGATAGAACCAGTCTTACCTACGAACATGGAACCACAACAAGGATAATCAAGTTATTAGCAACTCGTTGTAAATCAGATATTGACTATAGTAGGAGAGATAGACACCCGCCAGCCACTTACGCAAAACTAGTTGCATGTCAGTCGTGGAACCGGTCTCATGTGCGATGACATGTAAGGTTGGTCCGGGCCGCATCATCCCACTATGCCACCAATATCCAAAATACATAGAAGATGAAATAACATGATCATCATCGCCCACATATAAACATATGTGTACTACCCGTGCAAAGCACCTACGCATAGATCAGGCTGTGATACCACTATTGGGTTTGGAGCATAGAAAACAAAAAAATTCCTACGATGAGAACTATACGCCAAGATCTATCTACTAGATACAAGCAATGGGTGGATATACATATATAGAGAACTTACCCTCGAAGACAACAAAGCTTTGTTAATGAGATGGAACTCGTGGATGATGTAGTCGTACACTTGCCGATCTCAAGATCGTGATGAAGTCCAGCAGGTCCGGCTCTAGCACGTCCATCAGATCCAGCTCCAGCAAGTCCAGCACCGCAAAGCAGCAGTGCATCCGTGATCGCACACACGTCCGGTACCCCGACAACCTCCGTCCCTCGCTCTAGCAAAGCAGTGGAAGCAGCAACTCCTTTCCAGATAAAGCCACCGGGAACATGTATCTCGCTAATCCGAGACCATGGGGAATAACTAGAGGGGGAGAGAGATCCTTCACGGGGAGTGTGTGTTGTGAGGAGGAGAGGGGGGCCTTTTATAGGGAAGAGGGGGCAACCAAGGGCCATGGCATGGCAGCCATGGTGGTGCCCCCACCTCTTCCATCATTCATGTGGTGGATGCTCCACTCACATAAATATGCCTCCACTCACACTTCCACTCACATGCATTAAATTTCCACAAATTTAATGCAAGCTCTCATTAAATAAAACTATTTTATCTATTTTACTCAGAATTTTGTTAATTACATTAATTAACAAACATTCACATAAAACCCCCTGCAACATTTCAATATCACATGCATAACCAGTTTTAGCAATTTCACCCGAAACAATTCTGGTTTCCATCGAAATGATTCCAGCGCTTTCTTAAATCTTTATCTGAAACATATTTGCTCCAAATGGTGTCGGTATCCCTTAAGTGTGTCACCCTATGGTTCGCGAATAATGCATACATGATCGAGATCCCTCTCTGATCAATAATCAGCAGCGGGACCTGGAGATCCGTACTAACTCCCACATATTCAACGATGACTCTTGTGATCGTGTGAACCTTTAACGTCGTAACTAAATCCCTTTGTCTCGCGATATATTACATGTCCGAGATTTAATCATTGGCATCCAAATACCTAGTTTGATCTCGTTACCGACATGCACTCTTTTCTCGTTCCCGTGATATAACATTCTAGTGATCACATCACTTGCTTGCAAGCTATTTCAATGTGATATCACCGAGAGGGCCCAGAGTATATCTATCCGTCAACGGGATGGATAAATCCCACTCTTGATCCATGAGCCTCAACATAACACCTTCGTAGCACTGAACCGACCTTTATAGTCACCCTGTTACGGTGTGACATTTGATGTTATCAAGATACTCTTCTCGTGTTAGCAATTAACATGATCTCATGGTCTAAGGACTAAGATTACTTCGTATGATGTTATAGCATTATAAACATAATGACTCTGATCGTAATGCTATACTTCGGATGAATGTTCATCACATCATTCCACCAATGTTGTGACCTCGTTATTAACAACATTCAATGTCCATGATCAGGAAACCTTGATCATCTTATTAATCAACAAGCTAGTTTATATGAGAGGCATTGCTAGGAACTTTGTATTTTGTTTATTAAACACACATGTATTAACGTTTCCAATTAATACAATTATAGCATGCAAAATAAACATTTATCATAAACATGGAATAAGATAATAACCACTTTATTATTGCCTCTCGGGCATATTCCCTTCAGGGCCTGCCTCTGAGTAGGTTCACCCTGACGCAGCGAACTTCTTGAAGTTCTTCTACTTCAAGGTCCAGGTGGTGGGAAAGGGCAGCCCTCTGACGGAGATGGGCTGCTGCGCTATCTACCCAAGGTCGTCATCGCCAATGCCGCGGTTTGGAGATATCCGACACCATCAAGTTGTGGCAGTGCGCGTACTTCTATGTGCGCAACAACACCGACGTCGACTGGATCAAGGCGCCGGTGTTCGCCAACGTCCCCTCCACCTGGAAGGGCTGGACTGTCCAGAACTTGGGCACCTAGGTGGAAATGGAGCGGATGGCAACCCACGTGACGGTGTTGGTGGATAAGGAGCGGCTCACCGCCCGGGACATCCTGCTATCCTAGATGAGGAATCGCGTGCTTCCACTGCAACAGCGGTCGCACAAGATCTGCCATCTGTTCGCTTTGCTGGATCCCACCCGGGTGTCCTGGCTGGAGGTGTTGTTCGTGGCTCTTCAGGAGTGGCTTGCCACTACCTCGAAGGAGACGCTGATGGAAGACTGGGTCTTCTCCTACCGGCTATTCCACCGTGGCCGGTTGCCCCCGAAGGTCAGGCTTTCTTCCTTTTCTCTAGGTAAACATTTCCCAAGGAATTTTCTCCTTGTTTCTTATGTTCCTTGTTGAGTAGCTTTTTACGGTGCATCTAGCGGAAGATGGCACGGGGGAGGATGATATTCTCGTATTTACCACCGACCACAATCCGCCGAATTTCCCGCAGACGGAGCCGGAGCGGTTTCCCACCTGGGCCGACAAGGGCTGCGAGCTTCCACCTGGTGAGCATCTTTTCTTGCCCGTCTTTTCTTTGTTTTTCTTTGGCCGCGCACTTAACATTGTGCCCACATCTTGGTACAGCCGCCCACGGTGAGTAAATGGACCTGGCTGAGGCCGCTGCATCGAGGGCTTGAGGGAAGCGGGCTGCTTCGACCAGCGCTGCTCCGACTAGGGGCAGGGCGGAGAGGAGCCACCGTCCAAGGGCTACAGCCAACGCACCAAGCGTTGCCGGGTATGTGCCCTTGTTATCCTTTCTCTACGCGTCTGTTGGTCTGTATCTTACTCATTATGCTCTTCTCGCCCTTCTTTCAGTGAGGCGATGTCCTTGGACAGCTCCGTGACCATTGCCACCGTGTCCGACCCTCCCCGGCTAGAGCGGAGGGGCCGGCTACTGCCTCTAATGCGAAGCCAGTTGAGGCTGTGGCCCCTGCTGCCAAGCCGGTTGAGGATGCATACTCTACTGCCAAGCCGGCTGAGGCTGCACTTTTGCTGCCAAGCCGACCGAGGCCACGACAGAGACGGTGGTGTTGGCTGGGTCCTTGGTATTGCATCGGGCCTCTGCCGCCTCTAGGATCGCCAATGTCTTCTCGGCTCCACACCTGGATCAGGCGGGCTTTGCCGCCTACCGGGTGGAGGAGCCCGTGGAGGTAACCGTGCAACCGGCGGTTGAAGATGGCAGGGCAGAGGTGGCCTCCGGATCGGGTGTTGTGGGTCCTAAGGCGTCGCGCGTGGCCTCCAGCGACGATGATGAGCTCCAGATTACCGATAGTCGGGAAGCTCCGGTTGTGCCAACGCCAAACTCTGTCCAGGCACAGCTTTCCAAGTTGGCGCCCGTTGCCCTTGGCCAAGTTCGCCACCTGGTGGAGGTGATGAAGCAGGGGCTTGGTGATGCCAAGGCGCTGGGGTGTCCCTGGAGTTAAGCCGCTTCCCAGCCGTTCTTGTTGCCCTCCTTTGCCATTCACATCTCTTCTCTTTTCTGATCTTGCCCTCCTTGAAGAAAGCTTGTGCTGAAGCCGCCAAGACCTTGCAGGACCTGGGCATAAGATTGCTTGCTCTGCTTTGTCTTCCTGGCTGCACGAGTTTTCGCGCTTCTTGTTGACCATTGGGCACCCCCTGCTGCTCTGTTAGCGGACACAGACCGGGAGGTGGACAGGCTGAAGGCGGAGGTCGCCCGACTAGAGGAGTCTAACCAGGTGTGCCAGGCCCAGATCGGCTAGCTGCTGCAGCATCAGCAATAGATGGAGGTCAAGGCTAGCCAAGCGAAAAAGACTTCCAACATCCGGGCCGAGGCGTTGAAAAACCTCGAGCAGATCCAGGCTAGCCAGGCAGAGGATCTGAAGACCGCCCAGGACTGGGAGAAGGTGGCTCTAGGGGAGTTGTACCAGATTGCCGAGATGGTCGTCAGTAAGTGATTCACTTGGTGAGCTTGTTTCTCATCCTATTGCAGTCGGAACATTAACAGTTTCCTTTTTGTCGGGTGCAGCTCAGTATCCTGAGGCGACCGACCAAGCCTTGGCGCGTGTCCCTGAGGCGGACGCCGGGCGCGATCTACACTCGGTGGAGTTGGTGACGGTCATTAGCGAGGAGACCAACCGGCTATGCGGTGCTGCCCTTGAGGCCTTTGACTACGTCTGGCCCGACACCAACCGCCTAGCCACAATGGATGCCTTGGCTAGGACGCTCTCTAACGCCTTGGATCTCATGGATGTGGCACGAGACTGGGCTGCTCGTGGCGGTGCTGAGATGGTCTTGGCGCTTCTGAAGTCTTGGTACCCCGATGTGGACCTGCGGAGTCTCTCTAGAGGGTTTCGTCAGTGGACCAACTACGACCAGCTTCGGGATGAAGTTCCTAACATCTGCTCCTGCGGTGTCAAGATTGGAAGCTTCATCCAGCTGGACCGGGACTTTGGCAATCCGGCTGGCTTGGAGGGATATCACTATAGCCCTCTAGCAACTTCAGCCCATGATGATGCCCCGGCTGTGACAGGTCCTGCCTCTGCTGACTTCGCCTCCAGCATCCATGTGATGACCCACAAGTATAGGGGGTGTATCGCAGTATTTTCGAGGGAAGTGAAACCCAATTTATTGATTTGACACAAGGGGAGCCAAAGAATATTTATAAGCCTTAACAACTGAGTTGTCAATTCAGCTGCACCTGGAAACAATCTTGCTCACATCAGTTTATCAGTAGCAACAGTTTTGTAGTAGGAATAGTAAAGTAACAGCAGTAGTAAAGCAAAGACAATAGTAACAAAAGCAGTAACAGTGGGATTCGAGTGCGGTAGGCATAGGGATGGATGGACGGGCGTTGCATGGACAAGATAATTCACATAGCAATCAGAACATAGGGCAATTGCAGATAAATAAGATAAAGCATCCAAGTACTAGACAATCCTAGGCATGTGTTCCATATATAGTCATACGTGCTCGCAATGAGAACTTGCACAACATCTTTTGTCCTGCCAGCCCGTTTGCAGCGGGGCCTCTAGGGAACTACTGGCAATTAAGGTGCTCCTTTTAATAGAGCACCAGAGCAAAGCATTAACACTCCGTGAACACATGTGATCCTCACATCAAAGCCATTCCCTTCCGGTTATCCCGATTTCTGTCACTTCGGGGCCATAGGTTCTGGACAACAACGTGTGTATACAACTTGTAGATAAGACCAGAAACAATACTATCATAATGAATCAATAACATGTTCAGATCTGAAATCATGGCACTTGGGCCCTAGTGACAAGCATTAAGCACAACAAGTTGCAACAAAGTCATAAAGCACTAATAAAAGATACTAGGCACCATGCCCTAACAATCTGATGCCATTACATGAACGATCTCATCCAATCCCTACCATCCTCATAGCCTACAGCGGGGGATTACTCACTCATAGATGGGGGAAACATGGATGGTCGATGGAGAAGCGATGGTGATGATGATGGCGATGATCTCCTCAATTCCCGTCCGTGAGTGCGAACGGAGTTTCTGGTGCTATTTCGTGGAATATGGTGGTGGCGGCGGAGCGGAACTCCTTCTGGAAAAACGTCGAACCCCCCGAAGTTTTTAGGTCAGAAGGCTTCTTATAGGCGAAGAGGGAGACCGAGGGGGTGCTTGGGGCCACCACACCATGCCCTGGCGCGGCCAGGCCCAGCCCGCGCCTAGGGGTGTGGTCACCGCCCTCCTCCGCCTCAGATTCTCGCTCTGAGTCTTCTGAAAATAGGCACTTTGGATTTTGTCCCGTCAATTTCGAGAATATTCATTTTCTGACTTTCCGGAACCAAAAATAGCGAGAAAATGCAGGTAGCTTTGTGGCTCTTGTTAATAGGTTAGTCCAAGAAATCATATGAAAAGTACTCCAAAGTGTGGACAAAACACAAGAAAGTGGATAAAACCAAGCATGGAGCATCAAAAATTATAGATACATTTGCAATGTATCAACATCCCCAAGCTTAACTCCTGCTCGTCCTCGAGTAGGTAAGTGATAAAAAGAAAGAATAATTTTTGAGGTGACATGCACCATCAAAGACTTGATCAAAATATTTGTAAAACATTCAAAGTTGGGATCATCGTACTTCAATCATAACATGAAAGACAAAGCTCTAGCAATAAGACAAAGAAACTATGATGCAACATGAAAAGGCACAAACAAAAGATTCATGAATAACAATGCTTTGCAAGACGTTTGTTTGTTTCACATAAAGAAAACATAGCATAGTGGCATTCAGCTTGTCCCTCATAGAGTAGCAAACATAAATGCATAGGACACCTTCAAAGTTTACAAGAGTGACTAGATACAAATAGTTTAAAACAAGCAATATCAAGGTATGCATCAATCAACAAGTCTTGGGACAATGCACATAGAACTAAGAATGGCCACTATGCTCTCAAGAAAGTGCTCATAGAATGTGTGGAGACTCAACAAGGAAATGAACAAGTTTTGAAAAGTTTGAAAGGCTTCCAAATGCTGAAAGTATGGTACTCATTAGCTTTGAGCTCTCATTGCCCCTGTCATAAGCATCTTTAAATGGTTAAGGTTAAAGTGACATAACTAAGAGGATATGCTTGACAAGTTATAAATCAAAGTCTCATGCCCCTTACTTACGAAGACCGATCCTCATGCTACTCAACTTCAGTCATAAGTAAGCTCTTGTCATTGTAAGTATATACGTATCATAGAGAACCGCCAACGGGGTACCCCTTGCACATGATACAGGAGCTATCCCATAATCAAAATGACAAGGCAAGCAGACAATGAGCATCTCAGCGATCTTTTTATTTACTATGTGCATAGATTTTTATTGAGGATGCTTCATAGAATGCTCATTATGGTTATGCTGCAAGTTTCCACCATGATTAGGCATGGCTTAGGCTAGCGGCCCAGGTGTTTCTCTAACATACATACAAACTCCATGATCTTACAAGTTCCACTTTTATTTCACACCGCCGGGATCCATAAGCAAAAGAACATGATATCAACGAGGTACTAAGTACTAGTGCAATGTTGAAAGCGTTCCCCATGATACATGGTTCTGCTAACTTGAACTTATAAAGCGCAAGCATATACACAACAAAGAAGGACGCAATGGTTCAGGTTTATTAAATGCAGGAAATAAAGTGTGCCATCAAGTTCGTGAGAGCTTTACTAACTAACTTTCTCATAACGAGAAAACATTTTATTCGGAAGAAAACAAGGCATATTGAATATGCATGGAAGTAGCAAATGATGCTAATAGGTAGGTATGGTGGACACTTGGAAATATTTGTTTTAAGGGAGTTGGAAACATAAGTAAAACACTCAGTGTAAGTGAAGGCTAGCAATAGTAAGGGAGCGACAAACGAGAGAGCAATAATGGCCATAATCATGCAGAGCGACAAAACATCATTGATCGAAGCATAACGTGATACTACAAGTTGAAAACTAAAGTATCATAAAGGCTTATGGTGACTTGGGATAGTCATAAAATGGTGTGAGCATGTGCCAAGTTAACCCAAATAAAGCATCAAAGGAGAATACCACAATACTATTCTTTAATATGCTAAAACAACGCATGATTCTTCCAAAGCACATTAAGCAATCTCAATTGTTTATAACAAGTCATGCTACAACAAAGAATTATAAGCATAAAGCCAAAACAATATCAAGCATGGCATGACAAAGCATAGGCCACAGTCAAAAACAAGCTCTCTTTACCACTTAAGCATGAGCTTTCCTACTCTTTTCCAAACCAAACCAAACAAACTATTTGAACACCAATGCATGAAAGAGGAGGTACAACCAATTTATTCAGCAAAATAAGCAAACCACGCAAACTAAAAACCAAAATGAAAACAAAAAAGAAGACGCTCCAAGAACAACACAACTGTGCATGAAACAATAAAAATGAAGTGTTTGGAAGAAATATGGGATTTTTATTGATGAAGAAGGGGATGCCTTGGGCATCCCCAAGCTTTGACGCTTGTACTTATTGGATATTTCTTAGGGTGACACGTGTGGCATCCCCAAGATTGAGCTTTAGTCCATCCTTCATCTCATTACTCATTCCTTTAATACACCTGAAATTTTTCCTTCATACAAAACTTCACACAATCTTTATTAGCAACATTAGTGCACTCAAGATAAATAAGTCTTAAGGTTCAGTTATAACTCCAAATAAACTTTCATTAGAACACTAGTTACTGTAGCACTTCCCTCAAAAATCTCAATTCCCCAAAAGAACTCAAAAAGGAACCAACAAGAAGCAAATGCAGAAAATGGTAGAAATCTGTCAAAACAGACCAGCAGGTAAAGACGAATTTTTTCGAAGACCTTCTGTTGCTCAAATCAAAAAGTGTTGAACTAACGAAAGT
Organism: Avena insularis; assembly: GCA_023614405.1. NCBI lineage: Eukaryota > Viridiplantae > Streptophyta > Magnoliopsida > Poales > Poaceae > Avena > Avena insularis. Next base: position 24,300,508 of record CM042692.1, read on the forward strand.
TAGATAACAACCTGGGGTAGAAGCAAAAAAATTCACGCCTCAAAAAGACGTTCAGAGATTTTACATGAATTTTTATGGTGAAGCACAGAAATCTGTTTTGGGACAGCAACTTTTCCAATCATTACTTCTCTCTCATTAGAGGTTATTCTTGGCACAAAAGGCAAATAAAAAGGATAAGGAGCGGTTATTACTGAAGTAATAACTTCCAAGACTCATCTAAAACTTTTGGGTTATCTCCCAATAAGTACTTTTCTTTAACGCCTTTAAGTTAGGCATAAGCGAAAATCAAAATGGATAGAATAGAAGTGAACGGGGATAATCATAGTGAAAACATTGTTTTGTTCAATGAAATCCTTTTGTTAACAAGGTTGATCAGGTCTTGTTACCAAAACAATTCCATATGAGGAAAAACTTTGTATTCCACTAATGATTATGTTACCTCAACCTTGATAGCAATGGTCCCAATCATAATAGTTTCAATTTTTTCTCTTGGTATGGGACAATATATTTCTCCAACTTGAATGCCCTCAACATGTTCAATTGAATTCAAACCATAAGTCCTTTCAATCTTCTTGGTGAAATAGACAATATGTTCCTTGTCATTAACATGGAAGGTCACCTTTCCTTGATTACAATTAATAACAGCTCCTGCAGTATTAAGAAAAGGTCTCCCAAGAATAATAGACATATTATCGTCTTCAGGCATTACAAGCACAACAAAATCAGTCAATATCAAGCAATTGTGAGCGACCTGAACAGGTACATCCTCACATATACCCACAGGAATAGTGGTAAATTTATCAGCCATTTGCAAAGATATATCAGTTGGTATTAATTTTTCAAGTTGAAGCCTCTTATAGAGAGAAAGGCATAACACTAACTCCAGCTCCCAAATCACACAAAGAAGTTCTAACATAACTGTTCTTAATAGAGCAAGGGATAGTTGGAATCCCTGGGTCTCCAAGTTTCTTAGGAACCTTACCATTGAAGGAATAATTAGCAAGCAAAGTAGAAATTTCTTCATTAGGGATCTTCCTTTTATTCGAGACAATGTCCTTCATATACTTTGAGTAAGGAGGCAATTTCATAGCATCAGACAAAGGAATTTGCAAGAATAAAGGCTTCATCCACTCACAAAACTTATTATAGGGTTCATCTTCCTTTGACTTGTGTTTCTTATCAGGGAAAGGCATAGGTTTTTGGACCCAAGGTTCTCTTTCACTACCATGTTTCTTAGCAATAAAATCTTCTTTGGTGTATTTAGTATTCTTAGTGTGGTTTTCAGGTTCTTCTTCAACTTTTTCTTCATTAGGAACAACATTTTCTTCATTACCACTTTCAGTTTCAGCATCAGAGATAGATATACTATTAGGATCTATAGCAGGTTCAGAGGGTTGTACAACAGTTTTATGTTTCTTTTTCCTTTTCTTACGAGTAGAACCACTATTTTCAGCTTGTTGAGAATCCTGCTCGATTCTTTTGGGATGCCCCTTAGGATATAGAGGATCCTGGGTAGCAGCTCCACTTCTAGTTCTAATTTCATAAGCATGTTTTTCTTTAGCAGCATTAACTAGCAAGTCGTTTTGCACTTTAACAAGTTGATCTATTTGAGTTTGAACCATTTGAAAGTGTTTAACAATCATTTTAACATCATTAGAGGTTCTTTCCACAATATCTTTCATCTCAACAATAGCTCTAGTGTTTTCCATTAGATGATTTTGCACCCTTTTATTAAAGTTATCTTGCTTAACAATAAAGATATCAAATTCTTCTAAGCATTGATCAGGAGGTTTAGAGTAAGGGATATCACCTTCATCAAAGTGTTGGAGAGAGTGTACCTCAATAGTAGATGAGTAAGGAATAGGCTTACATAATTCTTCTATAGGAGGTAAATTCTTGACATCTGCAGCTTTAATTCCCTTCTCCTTAAGACATTTCTTAGCTTCCTTCATCACTTCATCATTTAATTCAATAACTCTCCTCTTCTTTGATGTTGGAATAGGCACAGGAATAGATGGTTCAGGTACAATTACTTCAGGTATAGCTTGTTTAGGAGGAGTCCAATCTTCATAATTCTTGCTTATTTTAGCCATTAATTCCCCAGCTTCCTTAGGAGTCTTATTCCTGAAAACACAATCAGCACAACTATCTAGGTATGTCCTAGATTCTTCGGTTAGTCCATTAAAAAATATATCAAGAAGCTCATTCTTAGGTAATGGACTTCTAGCCTGTGCATGAATCAAAGCACAAAACCTTGCCCAAGATTCGGGCAATACCTCTTTTTCTTCCTGTTTAAAATCAAAAAGTTCCTGCAAAATAGCATGTCTAGCACTAGGAGGAAAATATTTCTGCAGGAAAGTACTAATCAAGCACTCAGGGCTATCAATAGATCTAGGAGGTAAATTACTAAACCAAGTCTTAGCTTCTCCTTTCAGTGAAAAGGGGAAAACCTTAGCAACAAAGTAAGTACGCATCTTAATATCATCAGAAAACAAGCCACTCATGGTAGAAAGTTCATTCATATGTGCTACCGCACTTTCATTCTTAGTCCCACAAAAAGGTTCTTTCTCGACAATAGCTATGTAAGATAGATCGAGAGAGAAATCATAATCTTCATCTAAAATGTTTATGGGAGAAGCAGCAAACTTAGCATCAAGAGACAATTTGGGTCTAATAGTACGCCTCTCAAGGAGACTCTTAGCAGTGCTCCTATCATGGGTGTTTTTACATTTTTTAATAAACTCATCGGTCATCTCAACATAACCATCTTCAATATCATAACTCTCACTAGACTCAGGTGAGCTAATAGGTGTGGTAGTGTCTTCATTAGGAGTTTTGGTATTTCCAGCTATAGTTCTAGCAATCGTAGCATCTAGGAAAGGACCTAATGAACCACTCTTATCAAGCACAGTAGAAGCAGCATCATAAGCATTAGAAGTTTCAGATTCAGCAGTAGTAGCAGTGTGTGTAGCATGTGTATGTGGTGGTGTAAGGAACTTACTCAGAACAGATGGTGAATCAAGAACAACAGAGGTGTTCAGAACCGTACCTCTTCTTGTAGTGGATGGTAAAATAGGAACCTTGCCATCACGAGACTTACACATGATGGATGGATAGCAGCGAACAATAGAGAATCCAAGTGGACTTGATAAATAAAGCTATGCTCCCCGGTAACGGCGCCAGAAAATAGTCTTGATGACCCACAAGTATAGGGGGTGCATCGCAGTATTTTCGAGGGAAGTGAAACCCAATTTATTGATTCGACACAAGGGGAGCCAAAGAATATTTATAAGCCTTAACAACTGAGTTGTCAATTCAGCTGCACCTGGAAACAATCTTGCTCACATCAGTTTATCAGTAGCAACAGTTTTGTAGTAGGAATAGTAAAGTAACAGTAGTAGTAAAGCAAAGACAGTAGTAACAAACGTAGTAAACAGTGGGATTCGAGTGCGGTAGGCATAGAGATGGATGGACAGGCGTTGCATGGACAAGACAATTCACATAGCAATCATAACATAGGGCAATTGCAGATAAATAAGATAAAGCATCCAAGTACTAGACAATCCTAGGCATGTGTTCCATATATAGTCATACGTGCTCGCAATGAGAACTTGCACAACATCTTTTGTCCTGCCAGCCCATTTGCAGCGGGGCCTCTAGGGAACTACTGGCAATTAAGGTGCTCCTTTTAATAGAGCACCGGAGCAAAGCATTAGCACTCTGTGAACACATGTGATCCTCACATCAAAGCCATTCCCTTCCAGTTATCCCGATTTCTATCACTTCGGGGCCATAGGTTCCGGACAACAACGTATGTATACAACTTGTAGATAAGACCAGAAACAATACTATCATAATGAATCAATAACATGTTCAGATCTGAAATCATGGCACTCGGGCCCTAGTGACAAGCATTAAGCACAACAAGTCGCAACAAAGTCATAAAGCACTAATAAAATATACTAGGAACCATGCCCTAACAATCTAATGCCATTACATGAACGATCTCATCCAATCCCTACCATCCCCATAGCCTAAAGCGGGGGATTACTCACTCATAGATGGGGAAAACATGGATGGTCGATGGAGAAGCGATGGTGATGATGATGGCGATGATCTCCTCCAATTCCCGTCCCCGGAGGTTGCGAGCGAGTTTACGGTGCTTTGTTTCGTGGAATCTGGTGGTGGCGGAGCAGAACTCCTTTGGAAAACGTGAACCCCAAGTTTTTAGGTCAAAAGGCTTCTTATAGCGAAGAGGGAGACGAGGGGTGCACAGGGCCACCACACCATGCCTTGGCACGGCTAGGCCCCGGCGCGCTGGGGGTGTGGCCAGCCACAGCCCTCCTCCGTCTCGTATTACGCTCTGAGTCTTACGGAAAAATAGTCACTTTGGCTTTTGTCCGTCCAATTCGAGAATATTCATTTTCGACTTTCTGGAACCAAAACAGCAGAGAAAAGCAGTGGTGACACGGTGGCTCTTGTTAATAGGTTAGTCCAAGAAATCATATGAAAATTACACCAAAGTGTGGACAAAACACAAGAAAGTGGATAAAACCAAGCATGGAGCATCAAAAACTATAGATACATTTGCAATGTATCACCATGCTCCATCCGACGCCTCTGGTCCTTCTAATGATCTTCAATCCTGATCCCTAGAATGCTGGGAGTATTTGTATCTGCTTGAAAACTTGTTTGTCTACCTGTTTGAACAATTTGTCCTACTATAGTGAATTCGGTATGGATCTTTGTCTCCCTTTTGCGATGTTATCTTGTGCTCTTTTTGCATATAATTTGCCTCTTGTTGCACTTGTATGCTTTCTTCTGTGTGGGGGCGCGCGAGCGCACCCACAGGGTGTAGTCCCCGAGGTTCGGGCCGGATGGAGGATCCAGCCGGGGCGAAGCTCCTTTGTGTTGTTGCTTGTTGCAGGTTTCCTGTGTGGGGGCGGGCGAGCGCACCCACAGGATGTAGTCCCCGAGGTTCAGGCCGGCTAGAGAATCTAGCCGGGTCGAAGCTCCTTTGCGTTCCTTTGCCGTATGGCGGCTGGCCTCCGGCTCGGACGCTTTAGTTCATGCAAGGATGAAAGATACAAACAATTGTTTGCACATTAGACGTGTGTAGGATAAACATAGTCTTTAGTTGCTCGTTTGGTTGAAAATTTTGTCGTATCGTGCAAAACTGGTAACTTAGTCCTTTTCTTAACGAGCATTAGCCGTTAAAGCTGTGCCCTTGTTAGCGCTTAGCTGGAAGCAAGGGTTTGCTTAGTTAGCGTACTACTTAATACTTCGGATTTTGGCTACCGGCTTCGAACGAGTAGGTGCAGCCGGAACATCCAGACGTCTTGTTTTCCTTAGGACTTTTCTTGTACGAGTCTTCGAGTTTTCTGCTCTTGCCGTCTCTATCAGCCGGCTTGCGGTCTACAGCCAGAATCGAAGAGGGATCTCTTGGAGCCACGTACAGTACTTCGTCTTTTCAGAATTCATGGTCGTCTAGGCCATCCGGCGAGTCCCTGAGAGAGACTATCGGGTCCGGGGTTAAAAACAATGCAGCCAGAGAACTTCAAGTGTTGCAGCAGAAAATGCCAAATTATTACGGAGTCCCCAAGACTATGTCGAGGCTCCTCAACTTGTTCAATACATATAAGTAAGATACATTTGCCCTTTACTTAGGTGTAGAATGGGCAAAGCAGATTCACATTCCACGGGCATTCAGTTTCTTCGTCGGAGCAGTCCATCTTGTTCTTCGCCGACTGGCAAGCATCGATCAGGTAACATGAGTTGTTATGTAGCACTCGGCTGATGATCAATGGCCCTTCCCAAGGTGGAGCTAGCTTGTGCATCCCCTTGGTGTCTTGTACAAGCCGCAAGACGAGATCGCCCTCGCAGAATGAGATGTTGCGGATCCAGCTAGCGTGGTAGCAGCGCATGTTCTGCTGGTAGATAGCAGATCTGGATAGGACCAACTCTCGTGCCTCTTCAAGGAGATTGACGCTATCTTCCCATGCTTCTTTGGCTTGCTGCTCTGTATACAGCAGTTTGCGCGGTGCGTCGAACTCGATGTCGGTTGGCAGGGCTACCTCTGCTCCATAGACGAGGAAGAATGGCGTGAAGCCGGTGGAGCGATTGGGCGTTGTGCGTAGGCTCCATAGCATTGCCGGTAGTTCCTTTATCTAGCATCCGGGAGTGCTCATAAGCGCCTCGATTAGCCTCGGCTTGATTCCGGCTAGGACCAGACCATTTGCTCGCTCGTACTGTCCATTGGATTGGGGTGCGCGACGGAGGCCAGGTCTAGGCGGATGCCCTTGTCACCACAAAAACGCGCGAAGGCCCCTTTGGCAAAGTTCGTGTCGTTGTCTCTGATGATGTTGTTGGGGTAGCCGAAACGCGTGATGATGTTAGTGAAGAACTTGACCATTGTCGGTCCATCCAGTTTCTTGATTAGCTTTGCCTCGATCCACTTGGTGAACTTGTCCACGGCGACCAGCAAGTGCGTCATGCTGGATCGCGCTGTTTTGAATGGGCCTACCATGTCCAAGCCCCAGACGGCAAATGGCCAGGTGATAGGGATCGTCTTGAGCACTGATGATGGAGTGTGTTTCTGTTGGGCGAACTGCTGGCAGCCATTGCATGCCTTCACCAGCTTCTCGGTGTCCTCCAGTGTCATGGGCTAGTAGAACCCATGGCGGAATGCCTTTGTCACTATTTCTCCCGATGATGTGTGGTGACCGCATTTGCCTTGGTGAATGTCCACCAGCAGCCTGATTCCTTCCTCCTGGCTTACGCAACGCTGGTATATTCCTCCCACGCTGCGCTTGTAGAGCTCGTTGTTGATGATTGTGTATGTGCTTGCCCTTCGCTTCACTTGTCTTGCCTCAACCTCTTCATCCGGTAGCTCTCCTTTGGCCAGAAAGTCCATGAATGGCTTTCCCCATGGAGGGGTTTCCCGGATGGTGCAGACGGTTTGCATGATCAGTTTGACTTCCTCGCTCCCGGCCGACTCGGGCTTGTCAAGCGGTCTACCGGGTGGGACGCCAGAGCCAGCAGTCCCCGGGTTGCTAGAGCCGGCTGGGGGTGTCTCGACCTGTGGCCCGGCAGCCCCTAGGATGGAGGTGGCGATCCAGGTGCAGTGCAGTCCCCCCCAGTTGGCCGTGGCAGTGTGTTGCTGGAGCCGGCGGTTCGGGTCGCATCCAGCATGATGGAGTCGGATTCCGGAGATGGCATGATGGAGGGCTTGCGCAAGTGCTCGAGGGTGACTCCAGGTGGAATTGCTGCTCTTGTTGACCCTACACGGGTGAGTGCATCCATGGCTTCATTGTTTGCTCGAGGCACATGGTGCAACTCGCATCCTTCAAAACAAGCACATAGCTGTTGTACGAAGAAGCGGTATAGCGCCATATTTGCGTCCTTGGCGTCCCAATCTCCTGATACTTGCTGCACCACCAGGTCAGAGTCGTCGAAGCAGAGGATGTGCCTGATGCCGATCTCTTTTACCATCTTGAGGCCACGGACGAGCGCTTCGTACTCGGTGACGTTGTTGGATGCGCGGAAGTGGATCTGCAGCACGTACTCCAGCCGGTCCCCTTTTGGAGAGGTGATGACGACCCCGGCTCCGAGTCCACCATACATCTTGGAGACATCAGTGTAGCTTCTAGTGCGTGGAGTCAAGACATGGAGGCAGGTACTACGTCTCTGCCCAATTGACGAGGAAGTCCGCCAGGGCCTGAGACTTGATCACCGTACTTGGCTCGTACCGGATGCAGTGCGCGATGAGCTCTATTGCCCATTTCGCCACCCGGCATGTGGCGTCCTTGTTGTCCATGATGTCTGACAGGGGGGCAACGCCACTACCCGGATGGAGTTCTCTTGGAAGTAGTGCTTCAACTTCTTGGCGGCCATGTACATGCCATACACCAGCTTCTAATAGTGAGGGTAGTTCTGCTTTGACAGCGAGAGTACCTCAGTCAGGTAGTACACCGAGGATAACATGCACTTGAGGTCGCGGAAGGCCTCGTCTGTCTCCGCCGTCTAGATGAACTTGTCCGTTTTCTTCATGAGATGGTACAGGGGGAGCGCCTTCTCGCCCAGCCGGCTGACAAACTGGCTGAGGGAGGCCAGACACCCGGCGAACTTCTGCATGTCGTGCAGATTCTGTGGCGGCTGCATATGCTCGATTGCGCCGATCTTTTCCGGGTTAGCCTCGATTCCACATTCTGAGATGAGGAAACCGAGGAGATGGCTAGCTGGTACGCCGAATACGCACTTCTCCGGGTTTAGCTTCATTTGGAACCGGCGAAGGTTGGCGAATGTCTCCTTCAGGTCTTCAAGGAGCGTCCTCTTCTCCTTTGTCTTCATCGACATAGGCGTGCATGTTTCTACCGATTTGCGATTGTAGGCACTTCTGCATGCGGTGCTGGTATGTGGCACCCACATTTTTCCGTCCCCATATGGGGTGATGAATGTTGTCTTTATTTGATCAGCGGAGTTTAGCCGGATCTAGTAGTAGCCAGAGTATGCATCCAGGAATGACAACTAATTGCAGCTGGCCGTGGATTCGATCACTTGGTCTATCCTTGGAAGGGCGAACAGATCTTTGGGGCATGCCTTATTGAGGCTGGTGTAGTCAACACACATGCGCCAAGTCTTGTTCTTTTTCAGCACCAGCACCGGGTTTGCTAGCCATTCCGGGTGGAAAACCTCCATGATGAATCCGGCTGCGAGCAGCTGGGTGATCTCTTCACCGATGGTTCTTCTCTTCTCTTCCACGAAGTGGCGTAGTGATTTCTTTACCAGCTTTGCATCTGGTCTGACATGTAAAGAGTGCTCGGCGAGCTTCCTCGAAACACCATGCATGTCCTTGGGGGGACCATGCGAAGATGTCTTGATTCTCACGGAGGAAGTCGACGAGCGTGCTTTACTATTTGTTATCAAGGCCGTCTCTGACCAGGACGAACTTGTCCAGGTCGGCCTCGTTTAGCAGGATCTTCTTGGTGCCCTTTGATGGCTTGAACTGCGTCTCTTCGGCTGGCTTTGGATCGCCAGTCGGCATGTCTACCTGTAGGGCCGCCATGTTCTGCATGATGACGCGTTTCTCCTCAGTGATGATCATGGCCTCGGTGATCTTGGAGCCGTCTATGATGCATTCCACCGACAGCCTATAATCACCCGTGGTGGTGATTACCCCCTTGGCCCAGGGAGCTTCATCTTGAGGTACACTATCAGGGGGATGATCCCCGGATACCCCACCCGAGTAAGAACAGGGGATCGGTCTCGGCGGTGACCGGTCTGGCCGGACAGCGGGAGGGACGGTTACCACCCGGTAGCGGACCACGAAGAGGTAGCCGGATACAACAACGTGGCGGATCAATCGGAGGAGACGGGGCGGCGTGCGTATCGATTGCGATGCATACCTGTCACGGCGACAAGGCAACCACCGCCCATACCGAAGACTTGGCGTGGGCGAGCGGGAACGATGGCCTGTCTTGGCAGGCTCGCCTGGCGTCCCACTGTGCCTCTGACAGCCATACCGCTCATACACCGATGTGACATACCATGCCGGTCTGTAGATGACTAGCAGGCTGGGACCGCCAATGGATTAACCGGTGAGACCCTTGCCTCTCTTCCTATATAAGGAGAGGGAGGGCCTCAGTAGAAAGGGTGGGTCTCAGTTCATTTAAGGCAGTAGCTAAAGAATACAGCTCGAGGAGCACTTGTAGCTCGTATATTTCACCTAGTCAGATCAAGCAGGAGTAGGGGCTTTACCTCACCATGAGGGCCCCGAACCTGGGTACTTCTTGCGTCCCGCTACGCTCGCTCGTATCCAATCTCGCCTGCGGACGTCGTCGATAGCTTTCCTGCTAGTCCCCATACGTCTAACCTTTTTAGGTACTGTCGTTCCCAATACAACGACAGTTGGCGCCCACCGTGGGGCAGATGGCTTCGACCGGAGTCACGTTACGCACGGGACCCCGCACTTCAGCCGGTGAGCGCGTGGCCTCCGGCATGGTGCTCACGCTCGGCAAGTTCGACTGTGTCATCGACAACGCCTCCTGCTTCGCTGGAACTTCCTTCCCGGCAAACGGCACCGTTCTGCTATTCGGCGATCTCCCCATCTACATCGCCACCGTCCCGGAGCGTTTCCCTAGGGAAATCGTCTCTGTCGTGGGGCCGCCATGCTCAGGCGGCGGCACCTCCGCCGCACCTTGCGGCGTGGAGGTCATGATGGCCGGATCCAGCTCGCAGCCCCGCCGGCCGCGGGAGCGAGGCGTGGATGAGGTCGGAACTTCCGCTCCCTCGCAGCCTCGGAACCCGGCCGAGGATGCCATTGATCGGCTCCTGACGTCGGTTACCCTCGGGGACAACCCGAAGGAGAAGGAAGCCAACTTCACCATGGAGAGACAGATCCTCCTCCAGGAGGCCATGGAGCTGGCGGCAGCCCGCAAGCAGCTGGAGATCGCTAGGTGCGAGTATGACCGCGCGGCCTCACCCGGCTACCGTGGAGCCGAGCCGGCGGCATGATCGGCGACATCGGTGGTGAGCTAGGCGGCCGGATGGAGAAGGACGGAAAACCGGACCCCGCGCCTGCCCCGACATGGCCCACCTACAGCCCGCCCAGCAAGAACTTGCCTTGGCCTTGGCCGCAGTAGAAGAACTACCCAGCACTGGAGGCGAGGCGAAGCCGCCCGGCTGCGCTCGCGTCCAGAGCTCCTCCGTGTCGCGGGCGAGCAGGCGGTGCCAACCGCGAGCGAGAGGACCTTAGCTACTCGAGAGGAAGGCTACCCGCCAATAGCGAGGGCACACCACGTGACACGGCGGTGTCCTCCCCTCAGCCGGCTAGGGCCCGCGGCGGCGTCGCAGCTCCGCAGCGGGCCAGCGCGCGAGGCGGCAGCTCAAGCAACGCCACCTCCACCCCCACGGCCGGACCACCCGGACCGGTTCCGCCTCTCGGGCCGGGTGGGTGCGCCCAACCCGGATTGTCCGGATGCCCGCAACCGCATCGAGCTGCTCGCTCAAGCACGCGTCACGGAGGAGGAAGATTCTGCCGAACCAGTTTGTTTCGGACCCCGCATCCGGAACAAGCCGTTTCCGGATAAATTCTCCCTGCCCAGGGACACCCCCAAGTACGACAGCAGCATGAAGCCGGAAGACTGGTTGACCGACTACGCCACGGCAGTCGGCGCCATACGGAATAAGCGCACAGCCGTGCGTTCGTCCCTCTCATGCTAACGGGTCGGCGAGGACCTGGCTCAATAGCCTCGCGCCCAGCATCAACGCTGGCCTGATTTTGAGAAGGTTTTCGTCCGCAACTTCAGCAGCGCATACAAGCGCCCAGGCGCCAGCGACCTGGCCTTGTGCGTCCAGGGTGACCACGAGACTGACCGCGAGTACCTCGCCAAGTGGACGGAGCTCCGCAACACTTGCGAGGGCATCCTGGAGAGCCAGGCCATCGGTTTCTTCATCGAAGGATGCCGAGAGGGCACCATGCTTCGCCACCGGCTACTGTGTGACGAGCCGAAAACCATGGTGGAGCTCATGACGGTTGCCGACCAGTACGCCACGGCAGATGCTGCCATGAAGAAGCCCCTCCGAGTAAACGCGGAAGGCCGTCCGACTCCCACAGAGCCGGCTCGCGACCGTCCGAGCAATCCGGATGGTGAAGCCGGATCCTCTAGACGCCACGGCAATGACAGCCGGTTCCATGGGGACCGCCAGGACAGGCAACAGAAGCCTCGCTACCACGCGCGACAGGTCAATGCCGTAGAGGGTGCGCCCGACGCACCAGCTAACGACACAAGAAGGCAGAAGCCCCGGCTCACCTTCGACCAGATGATTGACGGCCCGTGCAAGTGGCATAGCGGTCCCTTCAAACCGGCTATGCACAGCACCCGGAACTGCAGCTGGACTCGCCAGCTAAAGGACCAGGGCAACCAGCCTCGTCTCCCGCCTCCCCCACCGGGTGGACCCCCACCACCGGCTAGGGAGCGGTGATCTAACGTGGCGGCAACAGCGGCAACAACAACAACGGCTACCCCAGCCCGCCGCCTACCACATCTTGAGGCCAGGCGGGACGACAAGCACAGCCGCAGGCGACGCTCCAAGGAGGTCAACGCCATTGTTTTTCGGTCCCCCAGTACCTGAACTGGTCGGAAACCCCCATCACCTAGAGCCGGGCAGATCAACCGGAGCATCTGCCGACTCCCGGGGGCTACGCCATGGTGCTCGACCCCCTCATTGTCTCCAATGCGTGCACCTGCCGATTTTCGCGCGTCCTCATCGATGGAGGCAGCAACCTCAACCTCCTCTACCAGTCCTCGCTGGAGAAGCTGGGCATTCGCGAAAGCGACCTGCGCCCGACTACCACGACGTTCCACGGCGTACTGCCGGGGCCAGCCTGCGCTCCGCTGGGAAAAATCCAGCTGGACGTCATCTTCGGGACCGAGGAGAACTTCCGCCGCGAACCAATCTGGTTCGAGGCGGTAAATTTGACGAGCACCTACCATGCTCTCCTCGGACGCCCCGCCCTCGCCAAGTTCATGGCCATCCCCCACTACGCATACCTCAAGACGAAGATGCCAGGACCCCACGGCGTGATCATCGTCGCCGGCTGCTTCAGGCGATCGATGGAGTGCGCCTCAGCCGGTTCCAAACTAGTAGAGGCCCTCATCATAGCCGAAGAAAAGCGCGCGATCATGCACAATGTGGCCATGGCCCAACAGGACATTCCGGCTAGCAGCAAACCGGCTGGAGAAGGAGCTTTCCAGCCGGCAAAGGAGACGAAGAGGATCCTGCTCGACCCCTCCGACCCGACTAAGTTCGTCACCATTGGTGTCGGCTTGGACAGCAAATAGGAAGGCGCGCTCGTCGACTTCCTCCGTGAGAATCGGGATATCTTCGCATGGTCTCCCAAAGACATGTCGGGTGTGCCGAGGGAGTTCGTCGAGCACTCACTTCATGTGCGTCCGGATGCCAAGCCGGTCAAGCAACCTCTGCGCCGGTTCGCGGAAGAGAAGAGAAAGATAATCGGTGACGAGATCACCCGGCTCCTCGCAGCCGGGTTCATTATGGAAGTATACCACCCGGACTGGTTGGTGAACCCAGTCCTGGTGTTGAAAAAGAACAAGACCTGGCGCATGTGTATCGACTACACCAGCCTGAACAAGGCATGCCCGAAAGACCCCTTCGCCTTGCCCCGTATCGATCAGGTCATCGATTCCACGGCCGGCTATGATTTGTTGTCTTTTCTAGATTGTTATTCTAGATACAATCAGATCCGGCTAAACCCGGCTGATCAGATTAAGACATCATTTATCACCCCCTACGGGGCTTTCTGCTATGTAACCATGCCTTTCGGCCTAAAGAACGCAGGCGCCACCTATCAGCGATGTATGCAGAAATGCTTGCACTCGCAGATAGGCCGAAACATGCACGCTTACGTGGATGACGTGGTCATCAAGACCAAGGAAAAGCGCACCCTCCTCGGGGACCTGCGAGAAACATTTGGCAACCTCCGCCAATACCAGATGAAGCTAAACCCGGAAAAATGCGTCTTCGGAGTGCCATCCGGCCAGCTACTCGGTTTCCTCGTATCTCAGCGAGGCATCGAGGCAAATCTGGAGAAGATCGCGGCCATCGAAAGGATGCAACCGCCCAAGAACCTGCTTGGAGTCTAGAAGTTCACCGGATGCCTGGCTTCCCTCAGTCGTTTCGTCAGCCGGCTGGGGGAGAAGACACTTCCGTTGTACCAGCTGATGAAAAAGACGGACAAGTGCTCCTAGACTTCGCAGGCCGACACCACGTTTCACGACCTCAAGCGCATGTTGTCCACAGCGCCGGTTCTAGCCACACCGGCTAGTAAGGAGCCGATGTTGCTCTATATAGCAGCCACCAGCCGGGTCGTCAGCGTCGTCCTGGCGGTGGAGCGCCCTGAGGAAGGCAACGCCCAGCAAGTTCAGAGACCCGTCTACTACCTCAGCGAGGTTCTCTCCCTCTCCAAGCAGAACTACCCCCACTACCAAAATATGTGCTACGGCGTGTACCTAGCATGCAAGAAGCTCAAGCACTACTTCCAGGAGCACCCGATCAAGGTCGTGTGCACTGCACCCCTTTCGGAAATCATCGGCAACAAGGACGCCACCGACCGGGTCGCCAAATGGGCCATCGAGCTTGCCGCCTACTCCATCCAGTACGAGCCCCGGCTCACGATCAAGTCACAAGCAATGGCGGACTTCCTTGTCGACTGGGCCGAGACCCAGTATCTCCCACCGGTTCCGGATTCGGACCACTGGAGGATGCATTTCGACGGGTGGAAGATGCTCGGGGGCTTGGGAGCCGGCATCGTGCTCACCTCGCCCAAGGGAGACCGGCTGGAGTACGTGTGGCAGATCCACTTCAAGGCCTCCAACAACGTAGCCGAATACGAGGCACTGGCGCACGGGCTCCGGCTGGCCAAGGAAATTGGCGTCAACCGGATCTTGTGCTTCGGCGATTCGGACTTGGTGGTACAACAAGTATCCGGGGAATGGGACGCCAGAGATGCCAACATGGCCCTCTACCGGTTCCACATCCAGAAGCTCAGCTCCTCCTTCGACGGGTGTGAATTTCATCACGTCCCCCGCACCAACAACGAGGCAGCCGATGCGCTCTCCAAGATAGGGTCCACCAAGCAGGCCATCCCGCCAGGGGTCTCCCTGGAGCACCTACGCAAGCCATCCATCAACCCATCACCGAAATCAGATTCCATCATCTGGGCGGGGAGCGTCCCGGCAGCCGGGGCAGCGGAGGCGGAGCCGGCGGAGCCACCAAAGAAGAAAACTCGTGCCAACTCCGGCCAAGCGGTGCCCTCCGGCTCGCAGGACCCAGGGGCTACCGGCTCGCCCAATGGCTCAGGGGCTGCCGCCCCGGACTTCCTACCCGGACGGCCCACCAACACCCGACAGTCGGAGGACAGGAGCGTCCTCGTCATCCGGGAAGTGCCATCCTGGGCACAGCCCTTCATGAACTACATCGCCAACAACAAACTCCCGGATGACGAGGTGGAGGCCAGACAAATCCGACGCCGCGCGCATACATACACCATCATAAACAGCGAGCTGTACAAGCACAGTGTATCCGGTATCTTCCAAAGATGTGTCGACGTAGACACAGGCTACCGGCTACTCAAGGACATCCACCAGGGCGAGTGTGGGCACCACACTTCGTCAAGGGCGATAGTCGCCAAGGCGTTTCGCCATGGCTTCTATTGGCCCACCGCCCTCGAGGATGCCGAGCAGCTGGTCCACGCGTGCAAGGGGTGCCAACGCTTCGGGCAGCTCAGGCACATGCCAACCTCGGTGCTCAAGACCATACCAATCACCTGTCCCTTCGCAGTTTGGGGCCTCGACATGGTCGGGACCTTCAAGCGAGCTCGCGCGGGAATGACCCACCTGCTGGTAGCGGTGGACAAGTTCACAAAGTGGATCGAGGCCAAGCCTATCTGGAAGCTGGACGGGGCGACGGTGGTTACCTTATTCACTGACATCATCAACCGCTTCGGCTACCCCAATAGCATCATCACCGACAACGGCACGAACTTCGCCAAGGGGCTTCGCTTTCTGCAACAAGGGCATCCGGCTAGACCTCGCCTCCGTCGCACATCCACAGTCCAACGGGCAGGTCGAACGAGCAAACGGCTTGGTGCTAGCCGGCATCAAACCACGTCTCATTGAGCCGTTGGAGCGATCACCCGGATGCTGGATCGAGGAACTTCCGGCTATGCTGTGGAGCCTCCGCACCACACCGAATAGGTCAACCGGCTACACGCCATTCTTCCTGGTCTACGGATCGGAAGCCGTCCTCTCTGCCGACATCGAATTCGACTCCCCATAAGCTCCTCTCGACGAGCAGGCCAACAAGGAGGCGGGAGGGCGGGTAGATCTCTGGAGGAGGCCCAGCTGGCCTGTCCAGATCCATACTGTACCAGCAACGACTACGCCGCTACCATTCCGGCCGGATTCGCCCGATCGCATTCCGAGGTGACCTGGTTCTCCGGTTGGTGCAAGACACGAAGGGCATGCACAAGCTATCACCACCACAGGAGGGCCCCTTCATCATCACCGGTGCCCAACGACTCTTACTACCTCATCGACGGCGGCAGCCGCAAGAACAAGATGGACAAATCGGACGAGGAGACGAACGTCCTTGGAGCAGCGACCTGCTGCGCCCGTTTTACACCTAGTCGCCAAACAGTGTATGTATCCCGAAAACCTCATAAATGAAAATGCGGACTCCCACGAGAATCTCGGGGGCTCCTTCTGGAAATGTATGCGTACCTGTTCTCCGATTAAAACTTTCCGGCTCCGGCTACCCCTACCCGGGGGCTCGTCGGCTGGCCCAGCCTGTTAAGCCAACTAACCGGCTGAGTAGTGTGCGATGATGTCAGAGGCCCACTCTTCGTCTCAGCTACAGACCGCAACCCGGCTGTCCGGCTAGCAAGAGCAAAAGCCCGAGGCATCCCACATGAAAAAAGGGGAAGAGGCATGACAGATCGGGCGTCCTGGCCCTGCAACTAGCTCAAACCAATCCAGCCGCTAGTACCGTGCGTAATGTACTGTCAGCTCCCTTCGATTCCGGCTGCAGACCGCAACCCGGCTGTCCGGCAAGGACGCAGCAAAAATAGCAGAACACACGAGAAAGCGACTAAGCGCCTAGAAAGGAGCAGGCCAGTTTTTGAAAAAATAAGCCGTTTCCCGGCTACGATTTGACGGACTAACCTATTAACCTATGAAATGTATGTGTATGCATATGTGCGTTTCTTGTCTGACTACTTCGAGTCGGAATTCAGGAGAAGGAAAGAAGATTCGAAGCCCTTGCCTTCTTCAAGCGCTCGAATCTGGGGCTACACCTTTGAGTGCGCTTGCGCCCCTAGTGGAATCTTGTAGTTCTGGCCGACTAAGGCGTGGCGGCGATTCGGAGCCAGTGAGGGCAAGGCGGGAGCAATAAAGGACAAGAAGATTGAAGCACTGGCTATGCGGCTACTCCGAATCTCGGGGCTACACAGTGGAGTGCGCTCGCGCCCCTTTGAATGTTGGTTCCCATTTGAAGGCGTCAGCCGGCCAAGCAATCGGCGGGCGAGGCTAGTCGGATAAAGTTAGAAGAGCGGGAAGAACAAGGAAGATTCGAAGCACCTGGCTACGCCAGCTAATCTGAATCTCGGGGGCTACACCCAGTGGGTGTTGGCGCCTTACTGAGGTGTAGTTCATCCGGCTAAAAGTGTGTAGCCGGGCTAGGTCAGCCGGGCGAAGTGAGCCGGCAGAGATATCAAAGGAAAACTCAAGACACAAATAAAGGAAGACCCAAGAATTCAATATTAACAAGCAAAAGGGAGACGAAGCTCCCGAGAGTTACCCGGCATCAAAGATAGCCGGTACAGACAAGTTTTACGATAATCTAGAACAAGACAAATACACCCGGCATCCCAGGGCAATAGCTAAACTGCAGGGCCTTTGCCGTGGGACGCTCTGGTGGCAGAATCTTTGGAGGCGGGGCGAACGCGGTGCTTGTTCTGGCTCTGGCGCTGGCAGACGGTGGCACCGAGGACTCCGCATCCGGAGTGTCGGGGGACTCCGAGTCAGTGAGCACCTCGTCTGGATCCACGTAGTCGGCAATCTTGATGGCGGACCCACGAAGCTCCAGATGGGCTTGGCGGATGGCGGCAAGATCGGCTCTGGCGTGGAAGCCCCCGTCGATCTTCTCGACGCTAGCATCCTTGTACCAGGAAAGCATCAGCGCCAGGGCCATCTCCGCTCCACCCCGCGCCGCCAGATCCCGCAGCCGGTCCACCGCAGCCGGCACCTCTCCCACCTTCGCCGCCAGCTGCGCCATCGTCTCCGGAACCGGAGCCTCCGGCCACATAAAGGAGAAGATGTCCCGCGCCGCCTGACGAAGCTTTGCGGCCTCCTTGCCAAGAAGAACGACGAGCTCCTGAGCCGTCGGCTGCGCTCCCGGCCAGTTCTCCTGCAGCCAGTTGTAGGCGGCGTGTCTTTGCGGTAAAGGCTGTCGAGAAAGAGGAGTCAAATCCGGCTACTGGATCCGGAAATAAAAGAAGACGAAAGAAAGAACTCAACTTTGGCAGTGTGGCCGACTTGCATCAGCTCCTCCACCAGCGCCTTCTCCTTGACCGCTAGCCGTTTTATCTCCTTCTCTTGGTCCTTGTTCTAGGCCTCGAGAAGGGAGAACGCTTCGGCCCGGCTAGCAAGCGAGGCGTCGCGCTCCTTGACGGTAGCCTCCAAGCCGTCTACTCGCGCGTGATAGTCCTTGTTCTGCAAGCGCAGCGTGGAGTTGGACCTGCTCAGCCGGTCGTTCGCTTTCTTCAAGCGATCGATCTCGCGCTGGGCGCACACGAGGATAGCTGCAACAAAGCCGACTATTAAAAAAAAGCCAGACGGATGAGGCGGACTTACTCTAGGAGGTCCCGTTGGCTGCAGCAAGCTTCTGCTCCAGCGTCCGGTTCCCACCGGCTGTGGCCTCAAGCAGCCGGATCTCCTTCACCGCCAGCTCGAGCGTGGCGGCAAGATCCGACAGTGAGGCGGCGGAAGAGGAGTCGTCGTCCACAGCATTGACGATCAAGGACTCCTTCGCCGCGAGCACCGCTGTCTGCCACTCCTCCCCGAGCGCCTCGTCGGAGTCATCGTCGCCAACCACGACAAGCTCCTTGCCGGTAGCCCCCGCGCGCCCGCGGAGGAACCTTCCGGCTGGGAGCGAGTCGCTTCCGGCTGGGGACCCTCCGGCTGAGAGGGGGCAGCCGGCTCGGCTTGAGGAGGAGAATGAGGCTGCACCTCAGAGGAAGGGGAGGCGCCGGTTGGATCAGTCGGGGCGCGAGGCGGTGACCCGGCTGGCATCCGAGCCGGGCTCGCGGCGCCGAAAGAAACCAGTGCGCTAAACAGAAAGGAGGAAAAGACAAGAGCAAACAGGCTAAAGTTAGAAAAACAAGGACAAGGAAAAACAAACAGAAAGCACCAAGAGGGGGAGGGAGAAAAACGTACCTCGGCACAACCGGGGGCGGCCCTTTCTTCCGGCCAAGCCGGCTTGGCGGCAGGGCGCTAGTCCGGCCCCTCTTCGGAGCCGGCTCCTCCGCCGCAGGCCGGCGGGAGCCAGAATGGCCGGAGCCGCTCCCGCCTGCTTCGCCGTCCGCCGCGGCGCGCGTCGCCGGCTCCGCGGTTGGGCCGGCATCCTCCTCCTCGTGCACCACCGCGTGCGGGTCGGCGTCCGGCTCGTCGTTCAGGCTCGTCGTTCCGGCTGGGGAAGGCATCGCCGTCCCCATCTGATTCCTCGCCGGATCGCCGAGCGCGCAGCTCGGGCAAGTCCGGCGCGAACACCTCGAGAGGAGCGTCGCCCTCCTCGCGAAGGATGCAGGGGAAGATCTAGCGAATGCAAAAGGTCAGTCAGACAAAGCAAGGAGATAACAGAGGGAATAAGCAAAAATTCTGGCTACAAGAACTTACCCGGGGCGTGCGGTGCTCCCGGCTGTAGGGCGCCAGGCTGAACTTCCAGTTCTCCGGCAGCCGCTCCTTGCTGATTGTCCACAACCACTCCTTCAAGTTGTGGTAGCGGGGATCGCTACGCGACAGCCGGGTCGGGTCCAGTCCGCCGGAGTAGAAGCACATCTTGTGTGCCCGCGGCTGGAGCGGCATCATCAGCCGGGACATCCAGCTAAGGGTGATGTCCCGACCGGTTAGCTGGCAGGTGACAAGGGAGCGCATGTGTGCCAGCATCGCGTCCGTCTCCGCCTTGTCGCCGTAGACCTTCAAGTCCCAGTTTTGCCGGCTGGACTCGATGTCTTGGAAGGCCGGCAGGTTTATCCGGTCGACACCGGTGACGTTCTTGACATAAAAGTACGACTGCTGCCACAACCGTACTGTGTCCTAGAGCAAGAACTTCGGGTAGCCGGATTGGGAGCGGGAGTATATGGAGGCGCCGCCGCAGACGACTAGTGGGCCCTTCGTGTCTTTGGACTGCGGCGAACTTCGGAAGAGCCGGCAGAAGAGCCCGAGATCCGGCTGGATCCCGAGGTAGCTCTCGCAGAACGCCATGAAGTGCTCCAGCATTCGGATGGCGTTGGCGCCGAGGTGGTGGAGACGGAGGTCGAAGAAGGCCAGAAACGTGAGGAAGAAGGGGTGGAGCGGCAGCGCAAACCCGCGCGCCAGATGCGAGACGAAAATAACACGCTCCCCCTCCGCCGGATGCGGCGACTCTTCCCCCACCGGCGCCAACCGCACCACCACCTCCTCCGCCGGCGGGAGGACGCGGGTCGCGCGGTACTTAGCAATCTGATCCTCGGTGACGGAGGAGCACCGAGCTCAGCGGTCGTGCCATTTCGGCTAAGGAGAAGGGCGGCAACGGAGGTGGCGGTGGCCCGTGGCGTCGACAGCGGACGAAGGCAGAAGGGAAGAGCACAGGAGCAGCAGGGCGCGAGAAGGAGAGGAGGATTGCAGCAGGGGAGCGAAGGAAAAGAACTGCCTCCCCCGCGGCATCCCTTTAAAGGACCGGAAGGGGAACCGTCGGCGGGGCCACGTGGCGTGCATCCGCGCGACCCACATCCCAACCGCCGCCTAGATCCCGTGTGCCGAGACGGGATGCGCAGAAGATCCTGGGACGGAAACCGAGGCGCCGGGCAAGCAGTTCCCGGCGGCGACAGCGAGGCGTTACGCTGCCGCCCGCAGAGCAATGATGGCGGCGTCTTGGCGTGGCAGCGTCGGCAGCGCGTCACGAGTAGCGCAACCGCCGCCTCAGCGGATCAAAATTGAGCGAAGGGAAGCGCGCGCATTTTCGCCCAAAGGCGGAATCCACCTGCCTTCGGGGCTAGTGTCGGGGAAGATCCCGGATACCCCACCCGAGTAAGAAGCAGATGATCGGTCTCGGCGGTGACCGAATCTGGCCGGACAGGAGAGGACGGCTACCACCCGATAGCCGGACCACGAGGTAGCGAATACAACAACATAGCGAGATCAATCGAGAGGACGGGCGGCGTGCGTATCGATGCGATGCATACTGTCTGACGACGACAAGACGGGCAACCACCCGCCCATACCGAAGACTTGGCGTGGCTGACGCGGGAATAGTGGCATGTGCTGACGACGGGCTCGCACGGTGTCCACTGTGCCTACGACAGCCATACCGCTCATACACCGATGTGACATACCATGTCGGGTACTATAGATGACTAGCCGGCTGGGACCCGCCTGTGGGGCCCGCCAGTCGGACTAGCCAGTGATACCCTTGCCTCTCTTCCTATATAAGGAGAGGGAGGTCCTCAGTAGAAAGGGTGGGTCTCAGTTCATTTAAGGCAGTAGCTAAAGAATACAGCTCGAGGAGCACTTGTAGCTCGTATATTTCACCTAGTCAGATCAGGCAGGAGTAGGGGCTTTACCTCACCACGAGGGCCCCGAACCTGGGTACTTCTTGCGTCCCGCTACGCTCGCTCGTATCCAATCTCGCCTGCGGACACCGTCGATAGCTTTCCTGCTAGTCCCCACACCTCTATCTAACCTTTTTAGGTACTGACGTTCCCAATACAACGACATACACGTAGTGCGGCACTACCATGAACTTGGTGAGCGCAGGGCATCTCAGGATAGCGTGGTAAGCACTACAGAGGTTAACCACCTCGAACCAGATAAGCTCACAACAGAAGTTGTCCTCTGTGCCAAAGATGACGTCCAGCCAGATCTTTCCAATGGGCGAATGCTATGGACCCGGAACAGCTCTGTGGAAGGAGGTGCTGGACAGCTCCAGCTGGGACTCACTAATGTCGAGCCGGTCTAGAGAGCTGCGGTACAGGAGGTTGATGCTGATTCCTCTGTCCACCAAGACACGGGAGAATCTGCATGAGTGTTTCTTGGAGATGATGATGGGGTCCAGGACCATGGCGTATGTGCCTGGATGCGGCAGTACATCCAGCTAGTCCTTCTGGCTCCACTTGGCCTCTTGCTCGGACCAGTTCAGGAACTGGGGAACGGAAGGGACGATTGTGTTCACCTACACCTCGTGGCGCCTTTTGTTGTGCTTGGTTTCCAGCTCGGTGGTGAAGATGTGGTGGTTCCCTACCCGACGAGGATAGTCTCCTCCGTCTTCATCCTGGCAGTTTTGGCGCTCGTAGTTGTCCTACTGGCCATCGGCTGGCGGAGGAGGGGGTGGCAGTGGTAAACCACAAACCTTAGTCTTCTTATTTGTCCAGGTGCACTGGCGGGTTGTATGTGTAGCCGTCTTGTTTCCGTGTCTATGGAACTTGCATGGGCCATCAATCATCGATTTGATGGTACACTTGGGCCGAGGTGGCTGATCGTTGGGCTTTTGTCTCCAGCTGCCGCCTGCAGCCGGGTCGTCTTGGACGGCTGCCACCTGCTTGGAACCATATTGGTTATCTGGATGGTCGTCTTTCCTCTTGCCGTGGTGGTTGTCATGCCGCCTGGAGTTGTGGTTGTTCCCTTCCGGATGGTGCTAGTCTATAGAGACCTCCACGATGGTCTGTCCCTGGTCATCCAGCCGGATGGATCTTTTCATCGCCGCGTCTGTGGTGGCGTACTTGTCCGTGATCTCCATGGTCTTGGCCATGGTATCGGGCTCCACCCAGTGAAGCTTATGCTTGAGCATGGTGCCGTCCCTACAGCCGTTGATGAAGAAGTCGATTGCTTGGTGCTCACGCACCCCCTCACAAGAGTTGTGCATGCTTCTCCATCGGGTAATGTACGAGCGTTCGCTCTCGTCCTTGCCTTGAACGCACAGGGCGAGCTCGCTAGGGTGGCCCAGGCACTTGTAGGTGCCGGTGAAGTTGTGGACAAACGCCTGCTCGAAATCGATCCAAGCGTTGATGTTGTTGTCGGGGAGGTTGTTGAGCCATGTCCTGGATGATCAAGGAGCATGAGCGGAACGTAGCACATGGCCACCTGGCGGTTGCCATTTTGTGATGCCCACGGCGATGGTGTAATCCACCAGCTAGTCTTCTGGCTTGACCGTGCCATTGTACTTTGGCATGTCCCTTGGGAGCAAAAATCCCCTTGGAAACGGTTCGTTCCGGATGCATGGTCCGAAACATCTCGGGCCAGCCAAACTTTCCTCTTCTAGCATGCGTGACTGAACCAGCAGGTCGATGCGTGCGCGCGCGTCTCGTGGTTCCTCCAGCTTGAGAGGGCCTAGCCGTCCTCAGAGGCAGTACTTGGGTGGCGTGTTGGTTCTTCCGGCTTCGTCAGCCAGATCACGGTTCCTGCTGGTGGCTTCGCATGGGTTTTGCCCATGGCTGGCTGATCCGCCATGCGGGGATGGTTGTTCTTCCTTGTAATGTTTAGAGAGGAGGCCTTGCTCCCACCTACAGCCGAATCGCCCACCCGGCGAGGCTGTTGGCTTTTGTTGTTTCGTTTGAGGCTCACGCCTGCCTCGGCCTGTTGCATGTTGGCCGTAGCGACAAGGAGCTAGGTGTGTGCCTATTGGCGACACAGCTCGTCGCCCTCCAGGTGGCTAAGCTCCACGACAGCAGCTTCCGCGGCCCTCATGTTCTTGGTCGGGGTGCTATAAACCGGCTGAGCTACGGCAACACACAAGTCAGCAGCACAGTCCATCTCTGAACCCAAGTTGCAGCCCTGGGGCGGCGCCTGCCGGTTGGCACCAGGTAAGCAGGAGAAGCTGTGCGCGGTTTTGTACTCGTGCATGATTGTGTCCAGGCATCGCTGGTGGGCGGCGACCTTGCAGGCTTCTTCCAGGAACTTCTGGCACGTGGCCTCTAGTGCAGCTGCTGTAGCGGTCCGGTCCAGCTCGGTGGCGATGGGGATGCAGAGGTTCTAGATGGAGTTCGCCAAGGGGTCCACGCCCTTCTCGCATGGAGCGGTGTCTTTAGCACCCGCGTCATGCTCCAGAGGTGGGCGACGTCCATCGCCTGCGCCGGCCATCATGACCTCAATGTTGCCACTGGAGAGGAGCGGGGCAGAGAATCCTAGAGGCGTGCTAGAGACGGTGATGACCTTGCAAAGGAAATCCTCGACGATGGTGGCGACGTAGACATGATGCTCACCGAAGCACATGATGGAGTCGTCACTTGGGAAAGTTTCCCCATTGAAGCAAGATGCATTGTCGAGGACGTAGTCGAAGAAGCCGAAGGTGAGGACAAGGCCAGAGGCGACTCGCTCACAAGCGACGAGTGGAAGTCCCGTGTGAAATATGACCCCAGTCAAAGCGCTGTGCCCCACGGTGGGCGCCGACTGTCGTGGTATGGAACACGGCAGTGCCATCAGGGATGGCATGAGAGGGGACAATGGGTTGGGCACAGATACTGCAAACACAGCGATGTACCCAGGTTTGGAGCCCTCTTGTTGAGGTAACACTCCTACTCCTGCAAGGGTCTACAATATGGGGAGCACATGCTCAATACAAGTGCTCCTTGAAATGTTTCCCTAGCTGCTATCGAGAGCTAGAGGAATATGAACTACTTGACTTGGCGATTCTAGCTAACTTCTAACTTGTCATGCCTTACCTAGAACCCTGGCACTACCCTCCTTATATACTAGTGGAAGGGTGGGTTACAATGTGGGCTCTAGGGTTTACTCTTTGGGCTTTGGGTTTATAAAGCGGGCCGGCTGCCGGGTGAAGCCGATGGTCCACCACCCGGTCAAGCTCTAGTACAAGTGGGGAAAGCGCCACAGCGTCTCAGAGCCTCCGCTTTGGGCGTCACCCTGTGCTTTATCCATCAGCTTGGTGCTTTATCAGTCAACCGGAGCTTTATCCATCAGCTGGAGCTTTACTCATCATCTCCCAACCTTGGTGCTATGGCACCCTTGTTTGGTAGTGCAGGCAGGGCAGCGTGCCAGCCTGTCTGGCAAGGGTGCGCTCAGCAAGGAGCGTCACCCTCTCCCGTACCTTTGGCCAACGGATCTGAGGCGGCCGGGTAGAGGTGGCCACCTAGCCGGCTCTCCTAGCCTGCAGCTAGACGGGCCAGTCGGGGAATCTTGATGCGGACTGGGTGAAGCGTATCACCCGGTTGTGGTTCTTTGTCTTGTGGCCATCTGGCCAGATCTCCCTAGAGCCGGCCAGTAGATCCTGGCTTGGCCTACCCGGGGGTCATCCCCCTGACAACAAGTGTCATGGGGTGTGCCTTCTAGAAAACTCGATCTAACAACCACCATTGGATGCTAAGGTTACGATCAAACCTTGCATGTGTTGTTTTCCAAGGGGTGATGCAACATCTTTTCCAAACCACAATGATACACACGGCCACACACACATCCAAGTGGGTGCGGTGATGCAGCATCTTTCAAACTGGTGCTACATTGCATGTGGCAGTTGAATCCCAGCATGTTGTTAGGGTTCCTGGACATGGTTGGACACATGCTGGAGTGACATTGCATATGTTCTTTTCCAAACCACAACGATATATACACACACATCCAAGTGGGTTGGTGATGCAGCATCTTTCAAACTAGTGCTATAGTGCATGTGGTAGTTGAATCTTGGCATGTTGCTAGGGTTCCTGGACATGGTTGGACACATGCTGGAGTGACATTGCATGTGTTCTTTTCCAAACCACAATGATATACACACACATCCAAGTGGGTGTGGTGATGTGACATCTTTCAAACTAGTGCTACTGTGCATGTGGCAGTTAAATCCCAGCATGTTGCTAGGGTTCCTACACATGGTTGGACACATGCTAGAGTGACATTGCATGTGTTATTTTCCAAACCACAATGATATACACACACACATCCAAGTGGGTGTGGTGATGTAGCATCTTTCAAACTGGTAGTATAGTGCATGTGGCAGCTGAAACCCAGCATGTAGCTAGGGTTCCTGGACATGGTTGGACACATGCTGGAGTGACTTGCATGTGTTCTTTTCCAAACCACAATGATATACACACACATTCAAGTGGGTGTGGTGATGTAGCATCTTTCAAACTGGTGTTACACTGCATGTGGCATTTGAATTCCAGCATGTTGCTAGGGTTCCTAGACATGCTTGGACACATGCTGGAGTGACATTGCATGTGTTCTTTTTCAAACCACAATGACATACACGCACATCCAAGTGGGTGTGGTGATGCAGCATCTTTCAAAATGGTGCTCCACTTCATGTTGTAGTTGAATCCCAGCTTGTTGCTAGGGTTCCTAGACATGGTTGGAGACATGCTGGAGTAACATTGCATGTGTTCTTTTCCAAACCACAATGATATAAACACACATCAAAGTAGGTCTGGTGATGCAGCATCTTTCAAACTGGTGCTACGATGCATGTGGCAGTTGAATCACAACATGTCGCTAGGGTTCTTGGACATGGTTGGACACATGCTGGAGTGACATTGCATGTGTTCTTTTCCAAACCACGATGATATACACACACATCCAAGTGGGTGTGGTGACGCAGCATCTTTAAAACAAGTCCTCCACTGCATGTTTCAGTTGAATTCCAGCATATTGCTAGGGTTCTTGGACATTGTTGGACACATGCTGGAGATACATTGCATCTGTTCTTTTCCAAAACACAACGATATACACACACATCCAAGTGGATCTGGTGATGCAGCATCTTTCAAACTAGTGCTACAATTCCTGTGGCAGTTGAATCCCAGCATGTTGCTAGGTTTCCTGGACATGGTTGAACACATGATGGAGTGAAATTGTTGCATGTGTTCTTTTCCAAACCACAATGATACACACACATACAAGTGGGTGTGGTGATGCAGCATCTTTGAAACTAGTGCTACAATGCATGTGGCAGTTGAATCCTAGCATGTTTCTAGGGTTCCTGGACATGGTTGGACACATGCTGAATTGGCATTGCATGTTTTCTTTTCCAAACCACAATGATACACACACACACATTCAAGTGGGTGTGGTGATTCAGCATCTTTCAAACTAGTGCTATAGTGCATGTGGCAGTTGAACCCCAGCATGTTGTTAGGGTTCCTGTACATGGTTGGACACATGCTGGGGTGACATTGCATGTGTCCTTTTCCAAGTGGGTGTGGTGATACAGCATCTTTCAAACTGGTGCTAAAATGCATCTGGCAGTTGAATCCCAGCATGTTGCTAGGGTTCCTGGACATGGTTGGACACATGCTGGAGTGACATTACATGTATTCTTTTCCAAACCACAATGATATACAAACACATCCAAGTGGGTGTGGTGATGCAGCATCTTTCAAACTGGTGCTATAGTGCATGTGGCAGTTGAATTCCACCATGTTACTTGGGTTCCTAGACATGGTTGGACACAAGCTAGAGTGACATTGCATGTGTTCTTTTCCAAACCACAATGATGCACACACACATCCAAGTGGGTGTGGTGATGCGACGTCTTTCAAACTAGTGCTACAATGCATGTGCCGGTTGAATCCTAGCATGTTGATAGTTTCCTGGACATGGTTAGACACATGCTGGAGTGACATTGCATGTGTTCTTTTCCAAGTGGGTGTGGTGCTGCAGCATCTTTTAAAGTGGTGCTATAATGCATGTGGTAGTTGAATCTCAGCATGTTGGTAGGGTTCCTGGACATGGTTGGACACATGCTGTAGTGACATTGCATGTGTTCTTTTCCAAACCACAATGACTACACACACATACAAGTGGGTGTGGTGATGCAGCATCTTTCAAAATGGTGCTTCACTTAATGTTATAGTTGAATCCCAACATGTTGCTAGGGTTCCTAGACATGGTTGGACACATGCTGAATTGGCATTGCATGTGTTCTTTTCCAAACCACAATGATGCACACACACATCCAAGTGGGTGTGGTGATGCGACGTCTTTCAAACTAGTGCTACAATGCATGTGCCGGTTGAATCCTAGCATGTTGATAGTTTCCTGGACATGGTTAGACACATGCTGGAGTGACATTGCATGTGTTCTTTTCCAAGTGGGTGTGGTGCTGCAGCATCTTTTAAAGTGGTGCTATAATGCATCTGGTAGTTGAATCTCAGCATGTTGGTAGGGTTCCTGGACATGGTTGGACACATGCTGTAGTGACATTGCATGTGTTCTTTTCCAAACCACAATGACTACACACACATACAAGTGGGTGTGGTGATGCAGCATCTTTCAAAATGGTGCTTCACTTAATGTTATAGTTGAATCCCAACATGTTGCTAGGGTTCCTAGACATGGTTGGACACATGTTGGAGTGACATTACATGTTTTCTTTTCCAAACCATGATGATATACACACACATCGAAGTAGGTCTGGTGATGCAGCATCTTTCAAACTGGTGCTACAATGCATGTGGCACTTGAATCACAGCATGTTGCTAGGGTTCTTGGACATGGTTGGACACATGTTGGAGTGACATTGCATGTGTTCTTTTCGAAACCACAATGATACACACACACATATATCCAAGTGGGTGTGGTGATGCAGCATCTTTCAAACTAGTCCTCCACTGCATGTGGCAGTTGAATTCCAGCATATTTCTACGGTTCCTGTACATTGTTGGACACATGCTGGAGATACATTGCATGTGTTTTTTTCCAAAACACAATGATATACACATACATCCAAGTAGGTCTGGTGATGCAGCATCTTTCAAACTGGTGCTACAATGCATGTGGCAGTTGAATCCTAGCATGTTGCTAGGGTTCCTGGACATGGTTGAACTCATGCTGGAGTGACATTTCTGCATGTGTTCTTTTCCAAACCACAATGATACACACACATCCAAGTGGGTGTGGTGATGTAGCATCTTTGAAACTGGTGCTACAATGCATGTGGTAGTTGAATCCTAGCATGTTTCTAGGGTTCCTGGACATGGTTGGACACATGCTGAATTGACATTGCATGTTTTCTTTTCTAAACTACAATGATACACACACACATTCAAGTGGGTGTGGTGATTCCGCATCTTTCAAACTAGTGCTACAGTGCATGTGGCAGTTGAACCCCAACATGTTGTTAGGGTTCCTGGACATGGTTGGACACATGCTAGTGTGACATTGCATGTGTTCTTTTCCAAGTGGGTGATGTCATGCAGCATCTTTCAAACTGGTGCTACAATGCATGTGGCAGTTGAATCCCAGCATGTTGCTAGGGTTCCTGGACATGGTTGGACACATGCTGGAGTGACATTGCATGTATTCTTTTCCAAACCCTAGTGATATACAAATACATCCAAGTGGGTGTGGTGATGCAGCATCTTTCAAACTGGTGCTATAGTGCATCTGGTAGTTGAATTCCACCATGTTTCTTGGGTTCCTAGACATGGTTGGACACAAGCTAGAGTGACATTGCATGTGTTATTTTCCAAACCACAATGATGCACACACACATCCAAGTGGGTGTGGTGATGCGGTGTCTTTCAAACTGGTGCTACAGTGCATGTGGCGGTTGAATCCTAGCATCTTGGTACGGCTCCTGGACATGGTTAGACACATGCTGGAGTGACATTGCATGTGTTCTTTTCCAAGTGGGTGTGGTGATGTAGCATCTTTCAAAGTGGTGCTACAATGAATGTGGCAGTTGAATCTCAGCATGTTGCTAGGGTTCCTTGACATGGTTGGACACATGCTGGAGTGACATTGCATGTGTGTTTTTCCAAACCACAATGATTACACACACACATACAAGAGAGTGTGGTGATGCAGCATCTTTCAAAATGGTGCTTCACTTCATGTTAGAGTTGAATCCCAGCATGTTGCTAGGGTTCCTAGACATGGTTGGACACATGCTGGAGTGACATTGCATCTGTTCTTTTCCAAACCACAATGATATACACACACATCCAAGTAGGTCTGGTGATGCAGCATCTTTCAAACTGGTGCTACATTGCATGTGGCAGTTGAATCACAGCATGTCGCTAGGGTTCCTAGACATGGTTGGACACATGCTAGAGTGAACATTGCATGTGTTCTTTTCCAAACCACAATGATACATAGACACACAACCAAGTGGGTGTGGTGATGCAGCATCTTTCAAACTAGTCCTCCGCTGCATGTTGCAGTTGAATTCCAGCATATTGCTAAGGTTTCTGGACATTGTTGGACACATGCTGGAGATACAGTGCATGTGTTATTTTCCAAAACACAATGATATACACACACATCCAAGTGGGTCTGGTGATGCAGCATCTTTCAAACTGGTGCTAAAATGCCTGTGGCAGTTGAATCCCAACATGTTGCTATGGTTCCTGGACATGGTTGAACACATGCTGAACTGACATTGCTGCATGTGTTCTTTTCCAAACCACAATGATACACACACATCCAAGTGGGTGTGGTGATGTGGCATCTTTGAAACTGGTGCTACAATGCATGTGGCAGCTGAATCCTAGCATGTTTCTAGGGTTCCTGGACATGGTTGGACACATGCTAAATTGACATCGCATGTTTTCTTTTCTAAACCACAATGATACACACACCCATTCAAGTGGGTGTGGTGATTCATCATCTTTCAAACTAGTGCTACAGTGCATGTGGTAGTTGAACCCTAGCATGCTGTTAGGGTTCCTGGACATGGTTCGACACATGCTGGAGTGACATTGCATGTGTTATTTTCCAAGTAGGTGTCGTGATGCAGCATCTTTCAAACTAGTGCTACAATGCATGTGGCAGTTGAATCCTAGTATGTTTCTAGGGTTCCTGGACATGGTTGGACACATGCTGGTGTGACATTGCATGTATTCTTTTCCAAACCACAATGATATACAAACACATCCAAGTGGGTGTGGTGATGCAGCATCTTTCAAACTGGTGCTACAGTGCATGTGGTAGTTGAATTCCAGCATGTTGCTAGGGTTCCTTGACATGGTTGGACAGAAGCTGGAGAGGCATTACATGTGTTCTTTTCCAAACCACAATGATGCACACACACATCCAAGTGGGTGTGGTGATGCGACATCTTTCAAACTAGTGCTACAGTGCATGTGGCAGTTGAATCCTAGCATGTTGATAGGGTTACTGGACATGGTTAGACACATGCTGGAGTGACATTGCATGTGTTATTTTCCATGTGGGTGTGGTGATACAGCATCTTTCAAATTGGTGCTATAATGCATGTGTTAGTTGAATCTCAGCATGTTGCTAGGGTTTCTGGACATGTATGGACACATGTTGGAGTGACATTGCATGCGGTCTTTTCCAAACCACAATGATTACACCCACATCCAAGTGGGTGTGGTGATGCAGCATCTTTCAAACTGGTGCTACTGTGCATGTGGTAGTTGAATCCCAGCATGTTGCTAGGCTTTCTGGACATGGTTCGACACATGCTAGAGTGATATTGCATGTGTTATTTTCCAAACCACAATGATATCCACACACACATCCAAGTGGGTGTGGTGAGGCAGGATCTTTCAAACTGGTGCTACACTACATGTGGCAGTTGAATCCCAGCATGTTGCTAGGGTTCCTGGACATGGTTGGACACATGCTGGAGTGATATTGCATGTCTTCATTTCCAAACCACAATGATATACAGAAACACACACACATCCAAGTGGGTCTGGTGATGCAGCATCTTTCAAGTTAGTCCTCCACTGCGTGTTGCAGTTGAATCCTAGCATGTTGCTAGGGTTCCTGGACATGGTTGTACACATGCTAGAGTGACATTTTATGTGTTCTTTTCCAAACCATAATGATATACACACACATCCAAGTGGGCATGGTGATGCAACATCTTTCAAACTGGTGCTATGTTGCATGTGGTAGTTGAATCCCAGCATGTTTCTAGGGTTCCTAGACATGGTTGGACACATGCTGGAGTGACATTACATGTGTTTTTTCCAAACCACAATGACACAGACACATCTAAGGGGTGTGGTGATGCAACATCATTCAAACTGGTCCTACACTGCATGTTGCAGTTGAATCACAACATGTTGCTAGGGTTCCTAGACATGGTTGGACACATGATGGAGTGACATTGCATGTGTTCTTTTCCAAACCACAATGATATTCACACACACACACACATCTAAGTGGGTGTGGTCATGCAGCATATTTCAAACTGGTGCTCCACTGCATGTTGCAGTTGAATCCCAGCATGTTGCTATGGTTCCTGGACATGGTTGGACACATGCTGGAGTGGCATTGCATATGTTATTTTCCAAACCACATTGATATAGATACACACACACATCCAAGTGGGTGTGGTGATGTATCATCTTTCAAAATGGTGATATAATGCATGTGGAAGTTGAATCCGAACATGTTGCTAGGGTTCCTGGACATGGTTGGACACATGCTGGAGTGACATTGCTGCATGTGTTCTTGAATTGCAAATAATTTGATGTATGCCAAGATATATTTCATTGTCTAAAACACTCACTAAGCACTCACTTTCCATTTTTAAAATCACTTTATATTTGCTATTTTAATCCATTAGTCTATTTTGCCCTTAGTTTTTTCATACTACTCAGTTTTGCCCTCTCTCTATCACAAATCACATTAAAGCCCAAACTTGTGCTCACTCTGGATGTACGCCTTGATTGGTTGACACAGTTGTTACGCGGATCGTGCGCACCAATCGTTGATCCTCTATGATCCAACACTCATCGTTGCACGCGTCGTGTTACACAGTACATCGTGAGAACACACGGACGTCTCTCTCAGCGACACTTCTACAAGAAGGAACACGAAGTCATACATTAAAAAAGTTGTTGAGTGGTCATGTCATCTTTAATCTCGTCTGAAAAGCCTACTACTATGCCACAACACATGCACAGGGCAACGGGGTCATCGAGTGCATGGACATCAACGGGCGCTGCAATTTATTGCCACTTGAGGCGTATCCCATTTTTACGCAGCACGCTCTCAATCTCACTTCCAACTAGGCCCTATCGCATGCAAGAAACTTCCATGCATCAGTCGGAGGCAGAAGAGAAGCCTGTGGTGCCACCCAATGGGCCTCGAGGAGGGGGGCGAGGAGACCTAACATCTCCTCCTTCATCGTGTCCCTCTCACTCATCCACACCTCCCTCTGCCCGATCTAGCCAAACCCCACAAATCTCACCATACATCCACCTACCTTCTCCTTTACATTTCCCCTTATAATTATCTTATATCGCCAATTTTATGGCCATGTCAACCTTCATACTTAGAAATTGTGTATGCGCCCTTTGCATGCGGCTAAATACAGAACTGCCATGCATGGCCCAAAAAAAACGTGACGTATCGTGCGCGTGTCGCGGTGCATGGTGCAGTAGCCTACACGTTTAGTACGCGGTGCATGGTGGTGCAACGAAATGTCCCTTCCCTTCACCTTTATTATAGATCCCCTCTCCCTCTCCCTCTCCGCCTACCCACTCTCGCTCACTCTCCTCACGCAATCGTCTCCACTATCCCGTCACCTTCTACAAACTCCCAAGAAAACCCCAACTATGTCGGCGATGGCGAAGGAGGATGTGGTGGCCATCATTGCATCCAAGGCTATTGGCGAGGAGGCCCTCGTCTCTGTTCTGGCCCCCGTCGAGGCATCGATGGCAGCCGCCGTCCCCGTCTAGGCCCAAGTCCCTGCTTCTGACATAGCCGCCAGCAAGGAGGCTCCTGTCAGTGAGGAGGCCCCAACCGGTCACAGGCAGATCTAGCTCTACTAGGACCCGTATGATCCATAGGAGTACATCCCTCCGATGAACCCCTACAACACCGCCATGTAGGACCCATGGTCGGAGGTAACTAGGATTTGCTCCCCTTCCCTAGTTCTTCTCCTATTCCCATCGTTGGATGCTAAATCTTGGGTTATTAGGGTTTGGTTGTTTGCATTTCAGTTGCTCGATCTTCTTACATCATCTAATCATCTTTTCTTTTCCAATAGGTGTACGGCAACGACGTCTGCAGCAATGACGAGTCCAGGCACACCAAAACTCGTCAGGTGCTGAGGAGGCTGCAGGCCGGCCCAGTATGACGTTGGCAGTGTCTACAATTGCCCCTTCTGCATGAAGAGACTCGCCGGCACCAACTTCAACTGTGTCGTGATGCATGCAAAGGGCTCCAGCTCCAGCATCCCCAAAGTCATCCAGACTATGAACATCAACGCCTACATCGCTGAACACTAGGAGCTCGGCATTCACCTCTGCATCCTCCAACAGGTGTCCATCGCAGAGGTTCGCATGCCTCTGATCAAGCCCAAGGTCCCCAAGATCAAGGGACTAGGCAGCAAGAAGTGGAGGAAGCGCTAGAGGGAGGAGGCGGAGGCACGGGCCAGGAGAGGCTGAATGTGTATGCGGCTACTGCTGCTACTAAGCATCTTCTTTTGTTTTTGTATATTGTGTGTGATGGCTGTTGAGCAGCAAATGTATCGAACCTCGTTAAGCAACCTACTTTCTATTGCTATGTCCTATTTATCTGCGCATGGCTATATCTACATTTGTTTTGTTTCCTAAATGTATGTATTCTGCCGGTGTGATTTGTGATGACCCACAAGTATAGGGGGTGTATCGCAGTATTTCCGATAAGTAAGAGTGTTGAACCCAACGAGGAGCAGAAGGTGCTGGCTAGTGGTATGGATCAGCAAATTCTCTGCAAATACTTAGCAAACGGATTTTTAGGGTTTTTTGATAATGCAAGTAAATAAAGTACGAGTAAATAAAGACAATAAGAACAAATGCAGCAAGTGGCCCAATCCTTTATTCAACAAAGGACAAGCCGGTTGTATTACTTAAGATGACCAAACATTCTCGAGGACACACGGGAATTTTGTCAAGTGCTTTCGCTTCATATAGTTGATCAATCTTCTTTAGTCTGCTAAGTGTTGTGTGGGTGAACCTATGCTAATGTACCGACCTTCCGAGGACTAATACATACTTTTGATTATACCCCTTGCAAACATTCGTAAGTACAAGCAAGTAATTAAGGTAGAAACCTAACCACAGCTTTAAACTCTAAGACCCTGACGTCCCTTGTGTAATGGTTTCCTAACGGGGGTTTAGGTTTCTGTCACTCCGGCAACCCCTACGATTAGTAGACAAATATACAATGCATTCCCCTAGGCCCATATAGCTGAGGTGTCATGTAGTCGATGTTCACATGACACCACTAGAATAAGTACACCACAACTTAAATATCAAACTATTGAATCTTTCTCAACACAATTCCACTACTAACAACATGACTTCTCCCATGTCCTCAAGCATAAAACGAACTACTCACAAGACATCATATGGATCATGCTCAGAGATGGAATAATGATGTATAACAATCTGAACATAAACAATAATTCAATGGTTCCACTCAATGGCATCAACTACAAAGAGTAATCAACACCGGGAGAGTTTCCCCTAAGAACTATGCAAGATTCAACCCAATTGTTACAGCAATATGGAGATGGTGATGATGATGCTGATGGTGATGATGGTGGTGATGATGATGATGATGATCCCGATGAAGTCCAGCTTGATGGTGGTGTTGATGGCGACGATCTCCCCTCTCCTGGAAGGAATTCCCCCGGAAGAATTCTGTCTGCCAGAGAGATCTTTCTCTCTCGGTGTTTTCCGCCCCGCAGAGGCGGCGAAATCTTTCTGTGGTCGCTCTCCAGGTATTAGGGTTTCGTGGAGATAATATACGCCAGAGGGGAGAGCTGGAGGTGGGCCAGAGCGGCCACACCACCTGGTGGCGTAGCCTAGGATGGCCCGCGCCAGGGGGTGGTGTGGGCCCCCTATGGCCCATCTCCACTCCTCCTTCTGGTAGTCTTCGTCTTCTGGAAAAATAGGATTTTCCATATATTTTCCCAGATTTTCTGATCTTCGTGAATTTTGCGTCCAAACAGCACCTTTTCCATCAGAATCCTGACTGTAGCGGTCCATGCTCCAAAAGTCATCAACCATGCAAAAAGCAGATGAAATAACATAAGTATCATCCCTTAATATGAAATATATCAATGAATAACAGTAATTTATGATATAGAATAGTGATGCAAAATGGACGTATCAACTCCCCCCAAGCTTAGACTTCGCTTGTCCCCAAGCGAAACTGAGCTCAATAAACATGGCCTCAGGTTTATGGAGTGAAGAGTCGATAAAAGAATACGGACAAGAAGCATCACATTCATCAATACATAGATCATAATAGAAGACAACTCACTATTATACAACTTAACTTGCAATAAGTAAAGGAAACACAATAAAGATACATAAAGTGAATCATAATTGGTAATGGCAAACTTAGCTCTTGGTCGAAGAATAGTTGACAATTTGCTGGAGTTCACAAATAACTGATTTTCAAAGATAGCTTTCAAAGTAGTAAACACCAAGATAAGAGCAATGTGCAAAACAAGGAACATAAGAAACATGATTGAATAAATCATCATATGAATGAAACATAACAACTCAAAATACTTGCTGAGATAGAAGGGAATAGGTTTACTGACTCAACTTAAAAAGTAAAAGAAAGGCCCTTCACAGAGGGAAGTAGGGATTTCAAGTTTCATAAAGAGCTCCCAAAAATTATGATACTTATTAGTTTTTAGCTCTCATTGCCCCTATCATAGGCATCTTTAGGTGATTAAGGTTAAAGTGATCAAATAGGAGGATATGCTTGACAAGTTGTGAATTGAGAATCTCATGTCCCTTGAATACGAGGGTCGCTCCTCATGCTACTCAAGTTTAGTCACCGGTAAGTTCTTGTCATAGTAAGCACATGTGTATCATAGAGAACCGCCAATGGGGTACCCCTTGCCCGATGATACGGAAGAATCCCCATATCAAAATGACAGGGCAAGCAGACAACGAGCATCTGAGCAATCTTCTTATTTACCATGGGAATATGGTGCTTTTTTCTCTCTTTCCTCTTTTCTCATCTCTTTTTTTTCTTTTCCTCTTTTTCTCAATCTCTATCTCTTTTTTTATAAGAAGAATGCTTCATAGATGCTCATTATGGTTATGCTGCAGGTTTCCACCATGATAGCATGGATTAGACCGGCGGCCCAGGCGTTTCTGTAACACACATGCATAACTCCATGGAATTACAAGCTCCCCTTTCATTTCACACTGACGACATCCATAGACAAATGGGCACGATATCAACTAGGTACAAAGTACCAGTGCAATGTTGAAAGTGTTCCCCGTGATAACATGGTTCTGCTAATTCACAACTTACAAAGCGCAAGAACATACGCAACATAGATGGGCACAATGGTTCAAGTTTATTAAATGCAAGAAAGTAAAGTGTGCCATCAAGTTTGTGAGAGCTTTAATCACTAATTTTCACATAACAAGTTTAATTTGAAAGGTAGATAAAAACAAGAATTTACTTGGAATAGCAATAGTGCTAATAGGTAGGTATGGTGGACACAAATGGCATATGTTTTGGTTTAAGGAATGGATGCATGAGAAGAATTCCCTCTCAGTACAGGTTTTTGGCTAGCAAGGCTGGGTAGCAAGTATAAGAGTTGAAGGAAACAAACAAACATACAAGTGATAAAAACAAACATGCAATCTTCCTTGGAAGCACAAACGATCTTAACTAGAGAATATTAAACTTATGAGCAAATCAAGAAAGAAAGATGATGAAATTATATTTCTTTAAGAGTACTTTTATCTTTTCATTCAACTCTCAAAAATAGTGTTGCTACTGACCGAGCCAGGTTTGCCAAAACCAACTGAATTAACTCAAAGATCCCAAAGTGATACCAATACTAACAACAAGATCAATCATATAACCATGAATTGAAAACTAATATAAGATATGCAAAAGAGTAAATGATAGAACTTCTTATTAATATTCCATCACGGCAACTCACACCAAGGGATACATATCTAACGAGAGAGGGGACACTTCCATAATGCAAACCATCCTTTATGATAACTTCTCTATTCATGATATGACTCTACTAAAAAGGTAAAAAGATAGAAGATAGTGATGTGATACCGCGACACTCCCCCAAGCTTGGAACAAACCAAGGGGATGCCAAACCTGATGACCAATTACTCCTTCAGTGGTGGTGGTATCCTCTCAATGAGCTCTTTGATCAGTTTCCCCAAGTCCTCAATCTCAAAGGTAAGAGTACGAATCAACTCCGAGTTGTGCTCGATGTGGTGCATGATCATGTCAGATTGTGGATCCCAGCTCTTGCGATTCTTTTCCCACTCTTCCTCCTTGAAGTCTTCTTTCCCTGCATGGCTAGAACAAGGCAAGTCCCAATTGGAGGGTAATTTCTCCTTGGGCATATTCTGGTGTTGATGCTTATGGATAAGGGTATGGAAAGGATTATTGATGCGTGGAGGAAGTGACTGTGGAGCTAAATAGTGACGCGGAGTTTTTCCTCCAGTTGACATATGTGTAGTCCTCCTGACCCTGACAAATCTTTCCAACACTCCAATGCTTGCAATGGTAGTGTCGGTGTGAGGATGTTGGCCTTGCTTTGTCTCCTCTTCATCTTCACTCTTGATCTCCTTCTCCTGCCTGGGGTCTTGGAGATCTTCCTCCATAGGCTCCTTTCCTTTATCCTTGGTGGACACCATTGTTCTTCTAAACTTCCAAGAATAGTTCCTGGCAAAAATAGATCGAAACAAAAACATGACGAGAACACGATATACGAACCTCGGGGGATCCGGGGGATTATATATTACGAAGTTTCACAACAAAAGGAAGGTACTGGGAGAAAACGGGTCGGAGACGGAGTCCGAGGTGGCCACACCACCTGGTGGCTGCGCCAGGGGTGGGCCCACGCCACAGGGTGGTGTGAGCCACCCTGGCTCCGTTTCTGTCCCTCTTTCACTTCGTAGATTTCCTTATTGCATAAAAACTACAAAAATATAACTGGACAGATCTTTCACGGAACTTTTCTTACCAGAACTATTACCTATTTGAAAACGGACTCTGGAGGTCTCTGAATTTGGTATTTAGTGGATTCTTCCGGAGTCAG
This sequence comes from Avena insularis, assembly GCA_023614405.1. Lineage (NCBI taxonomy): Eukaryota > Viridiplantae > Streptophyta > Magnoliopsida > Poales > Poaceae > Avena > Avena insularis. The sequence goes on from CM042692.1 coordinate 24,339,304, forward strand.
CACTTGAATGATATCAATATCTTCATCTTTGTACACTTATTGCTTGAGTCATGAAACCTTTCACCTTCTCATTACACCATTTTCTCCACTAACCTAGAAATTTCTTTCACACAAAACTTCACACAGTTCTCATTAGCAACATTAGTATAAGTGAAGTGATAAAACCTTTTGAGTCCAATTTTAACTGAAAACCATCAAAACAAGAGCTACTGTAGCAACTCCTTCCAAAAACCCAAAAAGAATTCAAAAAGGAAATTGAATTAAGAAGCAAATGCAAGAGTGATAAAATCTATCAAAATAGACCAGTAGGTAAAGATCAATTTTTTTGAAAACCTTATGTTGCTCAAATAAAAAATTGCAAAACTAACAAAAGTTAAATAACAACCTGGGGCAAAAGCACAAACAATTACAACTCAATCCGACATACAGAGATCTCTCACGAATTTTTATGGTGAAGCACAAAAATCTGTTTCGGGACAGCAACTTCCCCAAATCTTACTTCTCTCTCATTAGAGGTTGATCTTGACACAAAAACCAAACAAAAAGGATAAGGAGAGGTTATTACCGAAGTAATAAATTCCAAGACTCAAAGAAACAAAAACAAACTGAAAGCAAAAATAAATTGGGTTGTCTCCCAAAAAGCTCTTTCTTTATAGCCATTAAGATGGGCATGATAATTTTGATGAAGCTCACACAAGAATATGAATTGAAGTGAAAGAGAGCATTAAGAAGAAAAAATACACATGTTTAAGTCTAACCCACTTCCTATGCAAGGGAATTTTTTAAACAAACAAGTTGTTGAAACCAGAGGCTACTAGCATAGGAAGGAAAAATAAGTGCAACATAAAAAAATTCAGCATAAAACGAGGAAACTTGATATTATTGAGATGCATAAGAACACTTTTCCCTCTCTCATAGTAGCTTTCAGTATCATGCATAAACTTAACAATATAACTATCACAAGGGCCATCATAACAATGATCACTTATTCTAACAGAAAACACAGGAATACTAGTTCTCATAACACTACTTTGTAAAATAATATTAGAGGTATCCTTACCAAGGATAGTGTGTCCCTCTTCTACATATTTAGTGACAAAGTCTTTCACATTTGCTATTATAGGTTCATCATCCATTTGTTTATTAGGTTCAACAGCTTTATTTGTACTTTCATTAACCATACTAGCTATCATAGAATGTTCCTTTATCTTAAATGGCAAAGGCATTTTCTCAATGTAAGGTTCAGATAAAACATGATTAGTAGTATAAACTTCAGTGTTTCTTGCAGGAACACTCTTAGCAATATCTTTATAAGTTTCATGATACTTATTCCACTTCTTTTTAGGCACTTCAATGTAGGAAGCAAAAGACTTAAAATAAGAAGCAATGGCTTGAGATTCTAGACCATAAGCATTTTTAATCTTTTGACAGTCATCAGTTCCCATAAAAGATTCAATGCATTCATAATCATAATTTATACCTGACTTTCTACCTTTGTCATTCTCCCAAGCTTCAGCATTGTCTTGAATACGGTCCAGAAGATCCCATTTAGCTTCTTCTTCCATGCGAGTGAATGATCCAACACAAGAAGCATCCAATAAATCCTTATCATGAAGAGAAAGCCTTGCATAAAAGTTATTGATAATAATATTGTTGGGGAGCTCATGAATGGGACATTTGAGCATTAGTAACTTCAATCTCCCCCAAGCTTGAGCTGTACTTTCTCCATCAAGAGGCCAAAAGTTGTATATTTGATTTCGATCTTTATGAATCTCACTAGGAGGATAAAACTTTGAATAAAAGAGAGGTACTATTTCCTCCCATTCAAGAGCCTGACCATTCTTCAGCAGCTTATACCATTCCTCAGCTCTTCCTTTCAGTGACAATGAGAATAACTTCTTCTTAACTTGATCTGTAGTAATACATGCACACTTGAACAACCCACATAAGTCGTGTATAAAGAGTAAATGATCACCGGGATGGACAGTTCCATCCCCAACATAGTAGTTATCCATAACACGATCAATAATTCTCATAGGTATTTTAAAAGTATCATTCTAAGTAGGTGGTGGTTCATCGACTACCTTAGTAGTGGTAGTAGCATTACGGAATAAGAAACTCAACGAATTATCCATATTGAAAATAAAGCAACTAACAGAAATAAACAATACTCACAGTAGAGGTTTCCTTTACTAGTTCCACTCTCCAATAGCGCTTCACTCCCCGGCAACGGCGCCAGAACATAGTCTTGATGACCCACAAGTATAGGGGGTGTATCGCGGTATTTTCGATAAGTAAGAGTGTCGAACCCAACGAGGAGCGTAGGTCTTTGGCTAGTGGTATGGATCAGGAATTCTCTACAAATACTTAGCAAACGGATTTTTAGGGGTTTTTGATAATGCAAGTAAATAAAGTACGAGTAAATAAAAGACAATCAGAACAAATGCAGCAAGTGTCCCAATCCTTTATTCAGCAAAGGACAAGCCGGTTGTATTACTTAAGATGACCAAACATTCTCGAGGACACACGGGAATTCTGTCAAGTGCTTTTGCTTCATATAGTTGATCAATCTTCTTTAGTCTGCTAAGTGTTGTGTGGGTGAACCTGTGCTAATGTACCGACCTTCCTAGGACTAATACATACTTGTGATTATACCCCTTGCAAACATCCGTCAGTACAAGAAAGTAATTAAGGTAGAAACCTAACCACATCTTTAAACTCTAAGACCCTGATGTCCCTTGTGCAATGGTTTCCTAACGGGGGTTTAGGTTTCTGTAACTCTGGCAACCCCTATGATTAGTAGCCAAATACACAATGCATTCCCCTAGGCCCATATAGGTGAAGTGTCATGTAGTCGACGTTCACATGACACCACTAGAAGAAGTACACCACAACTTAAATATCAAACTATTCAATCTTTCTCAACACAATTCCACTACTAACAACATGACTTCTCCCATGTCCTCAAGAACAAAACGAACTACTCACAAGACATCATATGGATCATGATCAGAGATAGAATAATGATGTAAAACAATCTGAACATAAACAATAATTCAATGGTTCCACTCAATAGCATCAACTACAAAGAGTAATCAACACCGGGAGAGTTTCCCCTAACAACTATGCAAGATTCAACCCAATTGTTACAGCAATATGGAGATGGTGATGATGGTGCTGATGGTGATGATGGTGGTGGTGATGATGATGATCCCGATGAAGTCCATCTTCATGGTGGTGTTGATGGCGACGATCTCCCTGAAGGGAATATGCCCGAGAGGCAATAATAAAGTGGTTATTATCTTATTCCATGTTTATGATAAATGTTTATTTTACATGCTAGAATTGTATTGATCGGAAACATCAATACATGTGTGTTTAATAAACAAAAAGGGTTCCTAGTTATGCCTCTCTTATAGACTAGCTTGTTGATTAACAAGATGATCAAGGTTTCCTGATCATGGACATTAAATGTTGTTAATAACAAGGTCACACCATTGGTGGAATGATGTGATGAACATTCATGTGAAGTATAGCATTATGATCAAAGTCATTATGTTTATATTGCTATAACATCATACGAAGTAATATTTATCCTTAGACCATGAGATCATGTTAATTGCTAACACCGGAAGAGTATCTTGATAACATCAAACGTCACACCGTAACAGGGTGACTATAAAGATGGGTTCAGTACTACGAAGATGTTATGTTGAGGCTCATGGATCAAGAGTAAAATTTGTCAATCCCGATGACGGATAGATATACTCTGGGCCCTCTTGGTGATATCACATTGAAATAGCTTGCAAGCAAGTGATGTGATCACTAGAATGTTATATCACGGGAACGAGAAAAGAGTGCATGTCGGTATCGATTTCAAACTAGGTATGGAGATACCGATGATCGAATCTCGGACATGTAATATATCGCGGGACAAAGGGATTTAGTTACTAGCGTTAAAGGTTCTCACGATCACAGAAGTCATCGTTGAATGTGTAGGAGTCAGTATGGATCTCCAGGTCCCGCTGCTGATTATTGATTGGAGAGGGGTCTCGATCATGTCTGCATTATTCACGAACCGTAGGGTGACACACTTAAGGGATACCGGAACCATTTGGAGCAAATATGTTTTAGATAAAGATTTAAGAAAGCGCTGGAATTATTTCAATAGACACCGAAACTGTTTCGGGTGAAATTGCTGAAATTGGTTCTGCATGTAATATTGAAATGTTGCAGGGGGTTTTATGTGAATGTTTGTTAATTAAAGTAATTAACAAAATTCTGAATAAAAATAATAAAAGAGTTTTATTAAATGAGAGAGCATTAAATTTGGAGAAATTTAATGCATTTAAAGTGGAGACTTTAAAAGAGAATGTGAAGGGGCAAATTTATGTGGAGGGAGTTACCACCACATGAATGGAGGAGGTGAAGAGTCACCTCCTCCATGCGCTGGCCATGAAGGAGGGGCACCCCCCTCCTCCTATAAAAGGCCACCCTCTCCTCACTTCTCACACACCTCCTTGTGAAGGATCTCTCTCCCCCTCTAGTATTATTCCCCCATGGTCTCGGATTAGCGAGATACATGTTCCCGGTGGCTTTATCTGGAAAGGAGTTGCTGCTTCCACTGCTTTGCTAGAGCGAGGGACGGAGGTTGTCAGGGTACCGGACGTGTGTGCGATCACGGATGCGCCGCTGCTTTGCGGTGCTGGACTTGGTGGTGCTGGAGCTGGATCTGATGGACGTGCTGGAGCCGGACCTGCTGGACTTCATCACGATCTTGAGATCGGCAAGTGTACGACTACATCAACCACGAGTTCCTACTCGTTAACAAAGCTCCTTGTCTACGAGGGTAAGTTCTCTTTGGATGTATGTCCACCCGTTGCTTTGTACCTAGTAGATAGATCTTGGCGTGTAGTTCACACCGTAGGAAATTTTTTGTTTTCTATGTCATGACCCAACAAAGGGTATCGAGCCTGATCTATGCGTAGGTGCTTTGCACGGGTAGTACACATATGTTTATATGTGGGCGATGATGATCATGTTATTGCATCTTCTATGTATTTTTGATATTGGTGGCATAGTGGGATGAAGCGGCCCGGACCAACCTTACATGTCATCGTACATGAGACCGGTTCCACGACTGACATGCAACCTGTTTTGCATAAGTGGCTGGCGGGTGTCTGTCTCTCCTACTATAGTCAATATCTGATTTACAATGAGTTTCTAATAACTTAGTTATCCTCGTTGTGGTTCATATTCATAGGTAAGAACGGTTCTATCTCCGAAAGCCCTAAGCCACGTAAAACTTGCAATTGATAAATTAGAGGCGTCTAGTTTAGATCGTTGCTGGGCTAGTGTATTGATATGGTATTGTTGTAAGTAGATGTATGATAGATACTCTTACAACACACTCAACGTGTAAGTTCCATAGACCTTGGCCTTACACACAAAGGAATAATAGAGATCATACCACGATGCAAGTGATAGAGATCAAATGCATGGACCATATCATCTCACTTTACACATTAGATGTTAGCATCTTATACTGCTAGTTTGGCGCTTTCTGTAGAATTGTAAGATGATCCCTCATTTAGATATCAAGATAAAAATGTGTTCTTCCTTAAGTATGCACCGTTTTGTGGATCATGTTTCAAGACATCATGTGATGATCGGGTGTTCTCAACTCTACGCTTTCATGCAACGGGTGTAAGACAGTTTTACACACGCGAATACTAAGGTTCTTACTTGGCGAGCCTAGCATGTACAGACATGGCCTCGGAACACGGACCGAAAGGTTAAGCATGAGTCATATAGTTGATGTGATGACCATATTGATGCTCGCCTTTGAAGCTACACCGACTCACGTGATGATCGGACTTGGTGTAGTGGATTTGGTTCATGTAATCACCAAAAAGGCACGAGGGATGTCGTTTTTGAGTGGGAGTTCATTTCTAATTTGGATTAGTCGAACTCAATTTTTCATAAACTAAATCAAAGTGAATTTGCATAGTTTGTTGTAGTCATTGGCATTTGTTTTCTACCTTATGCTTAGTTTTTATTTGAGATAATAGAACTATAGAATTCTGGATATTTACTTTACGAACTGGTATCGTATTGTTTCGAATGTCAATTTAAAGTTTATAAGTCCTACTGCAAACTTTCAGCAAACTCTATTTACTCCATGAAGTTTAATAAGTAGTATTAAATCAAGAGTAAGAATTCCAATGTTAGTATCTAAAGTATCATGTTTGCCTCCATGATTATTGATATTCAAAAGTTGTTTTAATATCAAGATTATATTGGAGCTGAAAATTGTTTCAGAAACCATCATGTGAAAGAAAGATATTGTGATATCTGAAACAATGTTTTTGGTTGCATTATGATAGAGTATAATTTAGCAAAATACATATTCTCATATTGTATGAGAATTTGTGAAGGATGGAGATGCTAGGCATCCGAATCTACCAAAAAGGTTTTGGGAATTGATATTATACTCGCGATTCTTCCTTATAGGCTATAGTAGCTTGATCATGAAAGTTGTCATGATAAGGATGAATAGAAGATGTAAGTAAAATGTTTACTACACTAATAGATTACTAAAGAATGGATTTTTGAAAGAACACCAAACATTTGATGATGGTGATCCACTTCAAAGTGCAAGTCCAAAGGTATTAGTATTTGACTATATACGCTTTGTAACATGTGTCATGTTGATGACACCACTATTGATGTTGATAGATTCTTTTAAAAGAAAAGGAATTGCTAAAAGAGAATCTATAAAATATTTGGCAGAAAATAAAAGGTTGGAGATGTCCAACTTAAGTATATAGAAGATATACATGTTATGGCTATATTCCTTGCTTGTTAAACAATGTGGTTCTTAGGTATTGGATACCGGTATTGGATACTGAATTGGTTGGTATGAAGTGTCATACAGGACAACGCAATTCATGAACTACAATGGCCTAAGTAACCAGCAAGAGAATGAGTGATGATGTTCATCGAAAACGAATAAAGTGTTATTGTGTTTTTCGTTGTCATCAAACCAAGCCTTCAAGATTTGTTTAAATAATTGTTATTTTGTTCCGGTATTATGAGAACAATGGTTGTTCAAATAATTACCGTATTCCATAAAGGATGGATGAACTTTTACAAGTCTAGTTGGAGAAATCACATCCATAAACACTATTGCTAAAATGTCGCAAGACAAATGATTGAAAGATCACTTATGAAGTGACATCGCTGTTTAAATTATATTTGAAAGAAAACATGAAGAAACTCCATGTTGATGGATTTTTGGAGCCTTTGATTTTGATCAATTGACGGATGTGAGACTTTCCTCGAGATAATTGAAACTCCGTCCATAGGCTAGAGAGGAACGGATGACTAGCTTATTGGAAATTGTGCATGCTGATGTGCATAGTCCATTATGTGTAGCCATATGCGATGGATATTTTTGCTTCATATGCTTTCTCTGAAAATTTGAGTGAATATATCTGTATATTTACTTGATAAGGAAGAAGTATGAAACATTTGAAAATTGTTCAAAGACTTTCAAGATGAAGTGGAAAATCATTGTAACAAGAAAATAAAGAGTTTATGATTCGATCATAAAGGAAGATATTTGAGTTACATGTTTAGCAAAAACACCTAAGAATTGAGGAATTGTTCCATGATTTGTGTTTCCCGATAAACCATAGGAGTATGGCATATTCGAGAGATGAAATCAAACCATGTTTGACATGGTAAGATCAAAGGTGTCATTTATAAAACTGCCATTATGTTTTAAGGATTGAAGCTTTAGAGACTACCGCTTACACCTAAAAAGAGTACCATCGTGATCCGTTGAAATGACACCATATAAGTTATGGTTTGGGATAAAACCCGAATTGTCTTTTCTTAAATTTTGGTATGCTATGCATAACTAAAATGTTTACAACCAAAGTCGGATAAGCACGTCTTTGTAGGTTATCCCAAAGAATTTGTTGGGAATTTCTCCATAACACCGAGGACAAAAGAGTTTGTTACTTGGAACGTCAAGTTTCTTGAGAAGAAATTTTTCGTGAAAAGTTAAGTGGGAGGACAATAGAACTTTGATAAGGTTGTTGAACCTTAGCTATATGTGCTAAGTAGCGCAGCGCCGGAAAGTGTCCCGGTGGCGGCCAGAATGCTCATGGCTCTCGTTATTACAAAAGTTGTGATCTCGGAGATTAGAGTTCCTATAGAACCGTGTGGGTCGGTAAGAATCAAATAGTAAGATTTGATAAGCAAGTCGTTATTGTTTTGACAATGATGAACCGACTACATGCAAAGAAGCGATGATGGGCCCTGACTCCATAAAATGACTAGAAGTCATAGAATCTGTGATAGTATCCATACACGAGAAAACAAGTTTCTGAACTTGGAAGACCCTCCGGAAAGGCGTGAAGCCTATCGGTCGTGTTTGGATCTATAAAGAAATAAGACATGGATGTTTAACATCTATGAAATAGTCGACATGTCGGAAAGAAGTTTACGACAATGTTCAAGGAGTTGACTATGACAAGATTTGATCTTTCATAGCGATATATAGTCTTGACGGATTAATGTAGCAACCACTACATATAATTTGGTATATGGTAGTTGAATAAACAAAACAAGGTTCTTCTAATAGAACGGTAACCTAGGGCATGTACATGACATGGTCCGAAGGGTTTTGTTAATTCAAAGGGTGCTAAAAGGGCATGTAAACTTCAATATTTGAAGTAAGCATAGGGGAGTTGGAATCTTCACCATGATGAAACTGTTAAAAGAGTTTAAATTCATCGGAGATGATGAAGATGCTTGCATTTGCAAGAAATTAAGTGGGAGCGCTGAGACATATTTCTAATACATTATGTAGAGGACATATTGTTGATTGGAAATGATGTATCTTGTATTGACACAAGTTAAGAGTTTCATTAAAATAAGATTTCGATGAAAGACTTGGGCAAACCCGGAATATTAGGCATCAATATCTATATGGATAGATTAAGGCGCTAATATGGTTGTGCTGACATATATATGAGATATTGAAAGGGTTCAATATGGAAACAACAAGAAAGGTTCTTGCTGCATGGAAAGAATTGTATCAAAATTCAAGTGTTTCAACACTTGGTGAGTAAAATCACATGAAGATTTTGATCGATTATACCATGATATGCATATATCTAGAATGTCCTATGCTCTAAATGTTATGAGCATATACCAGAATGATTCATATGATGATCATTGGACAATAGTAAAGATATTCTTATGAGCTTTGGAAGAACTAAGAATATATAATGTATAAGTGACAAACAGTTAAAGGTAGTTCATTGTAAAGTGTTACATTGATACTAGTTTTGTCACAAGATACAAATTAAATTTATCTCAATTTAGACTATGGGTGGCACAATATAATGGAAAGGATGTTCCATGATGGATTTGGATGAGTTCCAAAGTTGAGATATTGTGACGGATACTACAACAAAAGGCTAAGTATATGACTGCTATAGTAGCAGCAAAGGAGGGCATTTGTGTTAAGTAGTTTGTTATCAAACTAGGTGTGGTTCAAAGTGGGATAATACTATGAAGATATATTGTGTGACAATAATATCAACATATTTTGATCCGAACGAACTAAAGGTCTCACCAAAGGACCAAATCTATACAATGCCATCTCATTTGAGAATGAGTGATGCGTAGAGACGCAAAGACATGCAAATACACACGGACCTGAAACTATCTGATCCGGAGATTATGTTAACCACTAGAAATTGCGTATATGCAACACCAGAAAGCCATAGGTGTTCAATACGCAAAGTTTTTCAAACTAGATTATTGACTCTAGTGCAAGTGGGAGACTGAAGGGAATATGCCCGAGAGGCAATAATAAAGTGGTTATTATCTTATTCCATGTTTATGATAAATGTTTATTTTACATGCTAGAATTGTATTGATCGGAAACATCAATACATGTGTGTTTAATAAACAAAAAGGGTTCCTAGTTATGCCTCTCTTATAGACTAGCTTGTTGAATAACAAGATGATCAAGGTTTCCTGATCATGGACATTGGATGTTGTTAATAACAAGGTCACACCATTGGTGGAATGATGTGATGAACATTCATGTGAAGTATAGCATTATGATCAAAGTCATTATGTTTATATTGCTATAACATCATACGAAGTAATCTTTATCCTTAGACCATGAGATCATGTTAATTGCTAACACCGGAAGAGTATCTTGATAACATCAAGCGTCACACTGTAACAGGGTGACTATAAAGATGGGTTCAGTACTACGAAGATGTTATGTTGAGGCTCATGGATCAAGAGTGGAATTTGTCAATCCCGATGACGGATAGATATACTCTAAGCCCTCTTGGTGATATCACATTGAAATAGCTTGCAAGCAAGTGATGTGATCACTAGAATGTTATATCACGGGAACGAGAAAAGAGTGCATGTCGGTAATGAGATCAAACTAGGTATGGAGATACCGATGATCGAATCTCGGACATGTAATATATCGCGGGACAAAGGGATTTAGTTACTAGCGTTAAAGGTTCTCACGATCACAGAAGTCATCGTTGAATGTGTAGGAGTCAGTATGGATCTCCAGGTCCCGCTGCTGATTATTGATCGGAGAGGGGTCTCGATCATGTCTGCATTATTCACGAACCGTAGGGTGACACACTTAAGGGATACCGACACCATTTGGAGCAAATATGTTTCGGATAAAGATTTAAAAAAGCGCTGGAATTATTTCAATAGACACCAAAACTGTTTCGGGTGAAATTGCTGAAATTGGTTCTGCATGTAATATTGAAATGTTGCAGGGGGTTTTATGTGAATGTTTGTTAATTAAAGTAATTAACAAAATTCTGAATAAAAATAATAAAAGAGTTTTATTAAATGAGAGAGCATTAAATTTGGAGAAATTTAATGCATTTAAAGTGGAGACTTTAAAAGAGAATGTGAAGGGGCAAATTTATGTGGAGGGAGTTACCACCACATGAATGGAGGAGGTGAAGAGTCACCTCCTCCATGCGCTGGCCATGAAGGAGGGGCACCCCCCTCCTCCTATAAAAGGCCACCCTCTCCTCACTTCTCACACATACCTCCTTGTGAAGGATCTCTCTCCCCCTCTAGTATTATTCCCCCATGGTCTCGGATTAGCGAGATACATGTTCCCGGTGGCTTTATCTGGAAAGGAGTTGCTGCTTCCGCTGCTTTGCTGGAGCGAGGGATGGAGGTTGTCGGCGTACCGGACGTGTGTGCGATCACGGATGCACCGCTGCTTTGCGGTGCTAGACTTGGTGGTGCTCGAGTTGGATCTAATGGACGCGCTGGAGCCGGACCTGCTGGACTTCATCACGATCTTGAGATCGGCAAGTGTACGACTACATCAACCACGAGTTCCTACTCGTTAACAAAGCTCGTTGTCTACGAGGGTAAGTTCTCTTTGGATGTATGTCCACCCATTGCTTTGTACCTAGTAGATAGATCTTGGCGTGTAGTTCACACCGTAGGAAATTTTTTGTTTTCTATGCTGCGGACCCAACACTCCCCTCTCCGGGAAGGAATTCCCCCGGCAGAATTCTATCTGCCAGAGAGATCTTTCTCTCTCGGTGTTTTCTGCCCCGCGGAGGCGGCAGAATCTTTCTGTGGTCGCTCTACAGGTATTAGGGTTTCATGGAGATAATATACGCCAGAGGGGAGAGCTGGAGGTGGGCCAGGATAGCCACACCACCTGGTGGCGCGGCCTAGGGTGGCCCGCGCCATGGGGTGGTGTGGGCCCCCTGTGGCCCATCTCCACTCCTCCTTCTGGCAGTCTTCGTCTTCTGGAAAAATAGGATTTTCCATATATTTTCCCGGATTTTCTGATCTTCACGAATTTTGCCTCCAAACAGCACTTTTTCCATCGAATCCCATTGACCGTGGTCCATGCTCCAAAAGTCATCAACCATGCAAAAACAGATGAAATAACATAAGTATCATCCCTTAATATGAAATATATCAATGAATAACAGTAAATTATGATATAGAATAGTGATGCAAAACAGACGTATCAATTTGCTGCTCTAGATTTGCTACCAGATTTGCTACCCCAAGAGGAAGGTATGATGAACACAGCAGCAAGTTTCCCTCAGCATGTGATGGCTCGGTGTTGATGTAAAGCTCGTTGGGAACCCCAAGAGGAAGGTATGATGAACACAGTAACAAGTTTCCCTCAGTTGTGAAACCAAGGTTTAATTGAACCAGTAGGAGCAAGGAAACACCCCAAAGGTGTTGCTAGCTGAGCCTTGGCAGGGCGCACTACCGGTGCTAGTAGCAACGTGGAGACCTACACAACACAACCATAGAAATTTGTCCCCAACTTGCGATGAGGTTGTCAATCTCGCCGTGTTTTGTTGAAAACAAAGAATTAAACGTATAGAATGGAAGGAAGTAATAGTTTTCAGAAAGTAAACACAAAGCAGTAAACAATTTATAGATTGTATGTAAAAGACAAGGACCGGGATCCATAGTTCACTAGAGGTGGCTCTCCTTAAGATAGATAACATGTTGGGTGAACAAATTACAGCGGGGCAGTTGACAAACATCGAGAAAGCATACACGCATATACTAATCATCTTGACTCCTTTCAGACTTGATTGGGCATTACAACATTATACATAGACCGACATCCAACTGCATCTATGACTAATAATCCATCTTCAGGTTATCATCCGAACCCCCTCCAGTATTAAGTTGCAAGCAACAGATTATTGCTTTACGAATTGCGTGTAAAGTAAACAATACGATTGTTCTATGAACAAAGGATTGTTGTTTTCTCCCTAGTAGCAACAGCACATCTAGTACCTTAGATATTTCTGTCACTTCCCCAGATTACCAGAGGCATGAACCCACTATTGAGCATAAATACTAACTCTTGGAGTTACTAGCATCTACTTGGCCAAGATAGCTACTAACAACGGAAAGCATGCAAGACCACAAATAACAAAGACATGATAGAATCAATAATCAATCTGAAATAGCATCTCAATATCCATCGGATCCCCGCAAACACAACCTGTATGATTACAAATAGATGATCTTGATCATGAACGGAGCTCACAATATCTAAACATGAAAGCACAAAGGAGGAGAACCAGCCATCTAGCTACTACATGGATCCGTAGTCCAAGGATGAACTACTCACGCATCACACCAGAGGCTTGCATGGTGATGAAGAAGGCCTCCAGGGTGAATTCCTCTCTCTGGCAGGGTGCCGGGAAGAGCTTCAGATCCCTCCCGATCTAGGGATGGAGATGACGGCGGCTATAGACTCTTTCGTGGATTTTTGATCGAGTACTTAGGGTTTTCGTCCTGAGGGCATCTTATAGGCGGAAGGAGAGACCGAGGGGATGCTGGGGTCGGCCAGACCACCCCCTGGCACCGACCAGGCCTGGCCGCACGGCCAGGTGGTGTCGCCGGCCCCTAGCCCTTCTCCGTCTCGTATTATGGCATCTGATGACTTCTGGAAAAATAGGCAATTTGGCTTTTGTCCCTTCCAATTCCGAGAATATTCATTTTCTGACTTTCCTGGAACCAAAAATAGCAGAAAACAGGAGCTGGCACTGTGGCTCTTGTTAATAGGTTAGTCCAAGAAATCATATGAAAAGTACTCCAAAGTGTGGACAAAACACAAGAAAGTGGATAAAACCAAGCATGGAACATCAAAAATTATAGATACATTTGCAATGTATCAACATCCCCAAGCTTAACTCCTGCTTGTCCTCAAGTAGGTAAGTGATAGAAAGAAAGAATAATTTTTGAGGTGACATGCACCATCAAAGACTTGATCAAAGTATTTGTAAAACATTCAAAGCTGGGATCATAGTACTTCAATCATAACATGAAAGACAAAGTTCTAGCAATAAGACAAAGAAACTATGATGCAACATGAAAAGGCACAAACAAAAGATTCATGAATAACAATGCTTTGCAAGACGTTTGTTTGTTTCACATAAAGAAAACATAGCATAATAGTATTCAGCTTGTCCCTCATAGAGTAGCAAATATAAATGCATAGGACACCTTCAAAGTTCATAAGAGTGACTAGATACAAATAGTTTAAAGCAAGCAATATCAAGTTATGCATCAATCAACTAGTCTTGGGACAATGCACATAGAACTAAGAATGGCCACTATGCTCTCAAAGTAGGTGCATAAAGATAGAAGGTGGAGACTCAATATAATGGTGGAAGAAAGGCCTTTATAAAAGGAAGTAGGGATTCAAGTCTCATAAAGAGCTTCCAAAAAATATGGTACTTATAGCTTTCAGCTCTCATTGCCCCTATCATCAGCATCTTGAAGTGATTAAGGTTAAAGTGAACAAACTATGGTGTACATGCTTGACGAAGTATAAGTTAGGAATCTCATGTCCCTTGTATATGAGGGTCGCTCCTCATGCTACTCAAGTTTAGTCACCGGTAAGTTCTTGTCATTGTAAGTACATGTGTATCATAGAGAACCGCCAACGGGGTACCCCTTGCCCGATGATACGGAAGAATCCTCCTATCAAAATGACAAGGCAAGCAGACAACGAGCATCTCAGCAATCTTCTTATTTACCATGGGAATATGGTGCTTTTTTCTCGCTTTCCTCTTTTCATAATCTATTTTTTTCTCTTTTCTCTTTTTTTCTCAATATAGGATTCTTTTTTTATAAGAAGAATGCTTCATAGACAGCTCATTATGGTTACGCTGCAGGTTTCCACCATGTCAGCATGGATTAGACCAGCGACCCAGACGTTTCTCTAACACATATGCATAACTCCATGGACTTACAATCTCCCCTTTCATTTCACACCGACGACATCCATATACAAAAGAGCACGATATCAACTAGGTACAAAGAACCAAGTGCAATGTTGAAAGTGTTCCCCATGACAACATGGTTCTGCTAATCCCCAACAAATAAGTGCAAGCATATACAACATAGACGACACAATGGTTCAAGTTTATTAAGGGCAAGAAAAGTAAAGTGTGCCATCAAGTTCGTGAGAGCTTTAATCACTAGTTTTCTCATAACAAGTTTAATTTGGAAGGTAAACAAAAGCATGAATATACTTGGAATAGCATAAGCTAGTAGGTAGGTATGGTGGACTCTTTGGAATAACTTGGTTTAGGGAGTTGGATGCATGAGTGGAACTCATACTTGGTTGCGGAGGCTAGCAAAAGACTGGGAGCGACAAACTAAGAGAGCAATCATGGCCATAATCATGCAGAGCGACAAAACATCATTGATCAAAGCATAAAGTGATACTACAAGTTGAAAACTAAAGGATAATAAAGGCTATGGTGACTTAATATAGTCATAACATGGTGTGAGCATGCGCCAAGTCAACCCAAATAAAGCATCAAAGGAGAATACCACTATACTATGCTTTAATATGCTAAAACAACGCATGATTCATCCAAGGCACATTAAGCAATCTCAATTGTTTATAACAAGTCATGCTATAACAAATAATACTAAGCATAAAGCCAAAACAATATCAAGCATGGCATGACAAAGCATAGGCCACAGTCAAAAACAAGCTCTCTTTACCACATAAGTATGAACTTTCCTACTCTTTTCCAAACCAAACCAAATTATTTGCAAACCAATGTAAGAAAGAGGGGATCCAACCAATTTATTCAGCAAACTAAGAAAACGAAAACGAAAAAGAAGACGCTCCAAGAACAACACAACTGTGCATGAAACAATAAAAATGAAGCGTTTGGAAGAAACCTGGGATTTTTATTGATGAAGAGGGGATGCCTTGGGCATACCCAAGCTTTGACGCTTGTACTTCTTGGATATTTCTTGGGGTGACACGCGTGGCATCCCCAAGCTTGAGCTTTAGTCCATCATTCATCTCATTACTCATTCCTTCCATACACCTGAAATTTTTCCTTCATACAAAACTTCACACAATCTTTATTAGCAACATTAGTGCACTCAAGATAAATAAGTCTTAAGGTTCAGTTCTAATACCAAATAAAATTCCATTAGAACACTAGCTACTGAAGCACTTCCCTCAAAAAGCTCAATTCCCCAAAAGAACTCAAAAAGGAACCAACAAGAAGCAAGTGCAGAAAATGGCAGAAATCTGTCAAAACAGACCAGCAGGTAAAGACGATTTTTTTTGAAGACATTCCGTTGCTCAAATCATAAAGTGTTGAACTAACGAAGTTATATAACAACCTGGGGCAGAAGCAAAAAAATTCACGCCTCAAAAAGCTGTTCAGAGATTTTACACAAATTTTTACGGTGAAGCACAGAAATCTATTTCGGGACAGCAACATTCCCAATCATTACTTCTCTCTGATTAGAGGTTACTCTTGGCACCAAAAGCAGATAAAAAGGATAAGGAGCGGTTATTACAGAGGTAATAACTTCCAAGGCTCATCTAAAACTTTTGGGTTATCTCCCAATAAGTACTTTTCTTTAACGCCTTTAAGTTAGGCATAAGAAGCAAAAAAGAATCAAGTGTTCTCAAATGAAGAAGAATTAAGACCAAATTTTGTTTTCATAGGAGAGGCAAAAGAAATCTTCTCTCTCTTCTTGGGGAAGTGTTCTATACCTTTCTTGAGTAGGAGTTGATATTTAATGGTGTCTTATTTCATATCAATAATGGCACCAACAGTTCTAAGAAAAGGTCTTCCCAAAGTAATAGGACAAGAAGCATTTCATTCAACATCCAAAACATAGAAATCAACGGGGACATAGGCATTGTTAACCATAATAAGAAGATCATTAAGACTCCCCACTAGTTTCTTTTTAGCATTATCATCAAGTGGGACATTCAAATAACAATCTTCAAGTGGAGGCAAATCAAGCATATCATAAATCCTTCTAGGCATAATAGAAACACTACTATCAAGATCACATAAAGCTTTGAAATCAAAGTCATTCACTTCCATATTAATGATGGGTTCCCAACCATCTTCTTGTTTTATAGGAATAGAAGCTTTATGTTTCATCTTTTCTTCTTTAATCTTTATGAGAGCATCCGTAATGTGTTTTGTAAAGGCCATGTTCATAGCACTAGCATTAGGACTTTTAGCAAGCTTTTGTAGGAACTTAATAACTTCAGAGATATTGCAACCATCAAGATCAAAATTATCATCTAAAGTAGTAGAACTATTACTAGCCTCAACACTAGTGGTGGTGATAGTAGAAACACTAATGTTTCTAGCAATTTCATATTCTCTTTCCCACTTAGCGTGTAATTCAGCTAATAGTCTAACATTTTCATCAATTCTTACTTCTATAGCATTAGTAGCTGCAAAGGGATTATCATTAGTTTTAGGTTTAGCAGCCATTTTATTAATCAATGAAGATTGAGCTTTAGACAAAGATGATATATTTCTTTCAGCATTAGAGAGTTTCAATTGTAAAATAGGAATTTCCCTATTTAGACTCTAAGGTTGATGGCTAATGTTCTTGATTGTTCCTCCATAGTTTTAGTGAATAGTTTATTTTGCTCATATTGCATTTGCGTGAAGTTTTTAGTGGCTCTTTCAACTTCTAAAATTCTTCCTTCACTAGGTAATCTAGGTTTACCATTATAGCCATAAGTATTATTAGGAGGGTAGGGCCTATAATTGTTATTACCAAAAGCATTGTTGCCAAAATTGTTATTTCTTATGTAGTTCACATCAACTTGCTCTTCTTGAGCAACCAAAGAGGCTAAAGGAACATTATTTGGATCAATATGGGCTTTCCCATTCACAAGCATAGACATAATAATATCAATCTTTGGTTGCTCAAAGAGAAAGATATTTAAGAGGCAAATGCAAATAATGGCAGAAATCTGTCAAAATAGACCAGCAGGTAAAAACCGATTTTTAGAAGACATTATGTTGCTCAAATCGAAAAGTGTTGAAAGAACGAAAGTTAGATAACAACCTGGGCAGAAGCACAAAAAATTACAGCTCAATCCGACGTACAGAGATTTTTCACGAATTTTTACAGCGAAGCACAAAAATCCGTTTCGGGACAACAACTTTCCCAAGCATTATTTCTCTCTTATTAGAGGTTATTCTTGGCACAAAAACCACACAAAAATGATAAGGAGAGGTTATTACTGAAGCAATAACTTCCAAGACTCAACAAAAGATTCCTAAAGAAATTTGGGTTATCTCCCAATAAGTGATTTTCTTTAACGCCTTTGAGCTAGGCATAAGATCAAATTTCTTGCCCCTACCTTTCTTACCTTTATTCTTATACTTGGGGAACATATGATTGTTTGGTAGAGAAGCAAAATGCATGATGCCCTTTTCCACATCTATTGTTGCTCCAAGGAGTTTTAGTAGGGATCTTCCAAGTGTAATTTGTCCTTTTCCTACAGATTCAATAACAAGATAATCAGTAGACACCACTTTCCCTATGATCTTTGTAAACACTCCTTCAGCTATCCAATGGGTAATATCGTGGCATTATTAGTAAGACATATTTCTTCTCCTCTTTCAGAAATTCCCCAAAGATTTAAAGATTCATAGATAACTTTAGGCATAAGACAGAATTCAGACATGATATCACAACAAGCATAAAAAGTTTCATTATTTATAACAACTTTTACTATAGGAAGCCATTTTGAAGATTCAGAATTTATTGGAACATATTCAAGATAGCTACAAACAACGGAAAGCATGCAAGATCACAAATAACATAGACATGATAGAATCAATAATCAATCTGAAATAGCATCTCAATATCCATCGGATCCCTGCAAACACAACATGTAAGATTACAAATAGATGATCTTGATCATGAACGGAGCTCACAAGATCTAAACATGGTAGCACAAAGGAGGAGAACCAACCATCTAGCTACTACATGGACCCATAGTCTAGGGATGAATTACTCATGCATCACACCGGAGGCAGGCATGGTGATGAAGAAGGCCTCCAAGGTGATATCTCCCCTCCGGCAGGGTGCCGGGAAGAGCTTCAGATCCCTCCCGATCTAGGTATGGAGATGATTGCGGCTATAGACTCTTTCATGTAATTTTGATCGGGTACTCAGGGTTTTTGTCCCAGGAGGCTTTTATAGGCGAAGGGGCAAGGTCGGTGGAGTACCAGGGGCCCACACCCCCTCGTGGCGCCGCCCAAGCCGCGCCGTCACCAGGTGTGGCCACTCTGGTATGCCACTTCCTCTCCCCTCCGTAATCCGTGTTGCTTCGAGTAAAATATTAACTTTGGCTTTTGTCCGGTCCAATTCCAAGAATATTTCCTTACTAGCTTTTCTGAAACCAAAAACAGCGTAAAAGCAGTAACCGCATCGTGACATCTTGTTAATAGGTTAGTTCTAGAAAATGTGTAAAAATACTCCAAAGTATGGACAAAACATAAGAAAGTAGATACTAAACAAGCATGGAACATCAAAAATTATAGATATGTTTACGACGTATCACTCAGTTGCCTCGATATCCTCCACTATGATTATCTCCCCTGTAGTTATTCTCATTGACATTACCCGCCGCGACGTGGCTCGTCCCACCGTAGTTATTGTAGTTGCATCGTTTCCTATTGTCATTTTTCGCCTATCGCGATCTTCTTCGGGTGAGCACCCCCGTTTATTGTTAACTTCATCTTCGCCATCGGCCCATCGATTTGCCATGTCCATCAGCTGGGATATTGTTTTTGCTTTTACGTGACCCATCTCCTCTATGAATTCTTTTCTCCGTAGGCCGTCGTTGAAAGTGTCGATTTCCCTCTTGTCGGAGATATCTTCAGATGAGTTCTTGATGATGTTCCACCGCTATATGAATGCGCGTATTGGTTCCCCTAATTTTTTTTGCATGCCCAAAGTTCCTCGATAGATGCGGGTCACTTAAATGTGGACTTAAAAATTTCTGATGAATTTCTCCTCTAGATCACCCCAGCTGCTGATTTATTCTTCGGGTAACTGCTGGAGACAGGACCATGTCGCGCCGGTTAAGTGCAGCTGCAGGCTTTGCATGGCGGTGGCCTTTGATCCACCTAGGAGTTTCACGGTTTGTAGATAATTAGCCAACCATGCCTCTGGCTCTTGAAGGCCATCGTACTTTTGATGATCATGAGAGAGCTTGAAATCTTTGGGTACCGGTGTTCTTCAAACCCAATGGGCAAATAAACTTGCACCACATGACTCAACATCATCTTCACTTTCATCGTCTGAGTACCTTCTGCACCTTTCCTGAGATTTATCGATTTTACTTTGTGTGATGTCGTCCCTAGCATAGTAACTATGCGAGGGGTGTGCAAAGCATGCGTGGTGCGCCGTTCTGGATATTTTAGTTTTTGTCGCCTGCCGAGGGCTGCTGCGACAACGCGGTGACCTATTGGACTGTGGGACGATCTCCTGATCCCCTTTTGCGAGTGTTGCTCCGACCATACCGAGGTTCATCAAGGCAGAGCAATGGATGGCTGCCTGGGGATCGTCGACTGCCGGTTGAGTCATGATTAGGTAGGTCTGAGCTGCAACGAGGGAGGGTTGCAGCGTTTTGGCTCTAATATTGCCCGTTGAGTCTATGGACATGAACGATAGGTCCATATCTCGAGTGATATCATGTCTTTCTCCTTCGGGTATGTTGTTCAGCCGAGAGCCTCCCCTTCCTGGTTATGATCATCCTCGACTCTCCCAGAGTTGCAGGTGGATCTGAGTTGTGCTCATTGTAGGCTTGATTCATCGGCTGCCCTCTTTCGCTCTTCTAGTTTCCTTTGTAATTTGACTACTCTTTTCCTTATGAAGGAGATATTGGTATCCCATCAGTTCTTCATGCTTGGCATTTGCCGGCATGGGTACTTCATTTGAGATAGCTTTCCTTCCCTTCTCCCACACCACGGGTGATAGCCAAATAGATATTTTCTCCCTATCGCGTGCTCCGCCTCCTCCTTGGACAATGCGATTATCCACCGATGGTTCTGATCCATTCCTGTGAGGGATTGCACCACTTTCTAGAATATCATTATTATGATCAATAATGGGGTTACCGTTGGAGTCACGTCGTTCCGAAGATTTTGCACCAGATGTCGTGTCTCCTATAATCACACACACTTGGTGGCGTGTTAAATATGAGTCGTGGTTATGTTTGTCAGAGTCATAGGAGTCAGATCCAAAGGAGAGACCGTTGTAGAGATCAGACAAATCCCCCAGATTTGCGGCGTGGCCGCTGTTGTTTTCGATGCTTGTCTTGTGCGAGCTAGCCCTTCTAGTGGAGCTGATAGAAGATGCTGGCGTTGCCGCAGGTTTTTTGATTGCAACCGATGGGCCCAAAAAGATCAGCTCTGAAAGACAGAGAACTTCTGCCCCCTCCCTGATGCGAAACTGGAGGCCCCCGAGCATGAGATCTATCTCCTGGTCAATGTTTTCTGGGAGAGGGGTGGGCGAGCATGCATCAAGATCGATGGGATCATGGTGGATCTCGTTGACCTCAATCATCGGATTGCTGCTTGGTGAAGGTGAAGCCGCCGGATTCATGACTCCAGCGCTCAAGCTTCCCACGGATGGCGCCAATTGACGAGAGGTAACCTCGACAATGCCCATGATTATGCACTTGGGTTGATGGAAAAGGAGAGTGCTGGTGATTTCTTCAGCCTGTCAAACACACAAGGGAGTCAACTCCTGTCTGAACTTTATTGCAAAGAGATGATTACAAGATCGCCGAGTCGCTAGATGCAATCTAAGTCATAGCGGGTTATGTCTACTCAAAGATAGGGTGCCCTCTCCGTCAGCTCCTCCTAGCCTTTATATGGGATATGGGTCTCAGAGTCCAATATGGGTAGATTACAAGTTCGATTACAGCTACCCGAATATGTCGGTTTGTACTTCTATCTTGATCAACATGTCTGGTTTGTGGGCTTCAGATGCTTCCATGACTCTTAATTCTTTATGGGCTTCATGGGTCGTAGTATAAGTATGTACCATGTATACCAATTGTGCAAACCCGATAAGTCATACCCATGTCACCACTGAAGAGGAAAAAGACAGATAACTTACTTTCCCTCACCTTGGCCACCTCCTTGATGGTTGCGAAGGAGAGAAAAGAAAGCAAATCCAAACTTTTCCTCACCGGAACCACGATCCTTTGACCGCTAGTGTAGGAGATGTTGGACACCATCAAGCTCCGAGCTACTACCACGAGCCGGAGGAGATATCCAAAGAAGATAGCAACAAAAGGCGAGTGAAACTTGGACCTTGTTTGAGGGGTGAGCATGGGTCTCCACTAACGCCGCCTTCGGCTCTCGCCGTGAGAGCACCACAACAGAGGGGAGAGCCGCCGCATCGAGCTGGCTGTGGCCCGTCGGATCCAGATCGAAGCACCACAGTCAGGCCTTATTGAGCGGGATGCAGGAACTTCTCTGGTCCACATACACCACCGCATGCCACCGGCAGGGTGCAGTGAAACAGTGAAGCACAAGACGTGGTGGAGCTGGCCACCGGAGCCCACCGATTGACCCTCAGACGCCATAGAGGCAAACACCACTAGGGCCAGAGCAAAAGCTACAACTACACTAGCTAGATCTACTGCTGCACATGGGGGCAGGACCCTCACCCTATATCGACGCCGAAGATCGCCGGAGAAGATGGGGAGAGGGGCCAAACGACCCAACACTAGAAGGAACCAGAAGGAGGGAGAGGGAGGAGACCGAGAGCGAAGAGGGTGGAGATGCGAGGTTGGTTTTACTGTGTAGAACATGTTGTCTGCTATGTTTAGACGCTGCTGGACCACCATTAAGAGCGAGAAAATTATACACAACACCAATATTTAGTTACAAAAATGAACAGAACACAGGATCAAAACTATTTTTGCGGCTAATCCCAAGTATTAATGCAATGCGTTGCAGCTAGGCTAAATACAAGTTTCAGGCCCTTAACACTGTATCTGATATGTGGCCCAGATTTTTATATCGTATACCATAATTATACATCACTTTTTAAAGAAAATAGGCTACATAATTGTAGAAAAGATAGACAAATAGACATTATGCATATACAAAATATTGCGGTATACAATTTTTCTACCGTTATGTTGTCCATTTTTATGTATCATATACTAAAAATGATATGAAGGCGTTTTTTCAAGACATCACGGTCGGATGATAATATACGCTTACAATTTAATTAGGAAATTGCATAATTAGGTGGCACCAGACCTTGAAAACCATTATACTTGTTTTAGATTTATTTTATTTCTTAACATCAATAATGCAAAATAATAGATTATTTCTTATCCCTTTCTTGACATACCAAAACAACCCCATCGTATTTGTGAGGGAGTATTGCAGTATATCTTTTTTCTAAAATCATATAATTATAGAATATATATATATTATAATAATAATGTTCTGTACCTAATAATAAAGGACGTATTGTTTCTTCCGGTCCAACACTTTTTAGACCGTTTTGCCTTTTCACCAAATCCCATATTACCTGATAAGTGAAAAAAAATTCCCACCAACCTACGTACGATTTTCCGTGTGTGTCAAACCAAATCGCTCAGTTGCGCCGAACTTTTTTTTTTAAAGTGTAACGCTGAACTGGCCCATCTAAATAAAGTCAACCAGCCCATCTAATCTCACCAAATTGAGATCGGTAGTAACTTAATCCTGACGAATCCCATAAAGATCATAGCCCCTCGATTCTTTGCCTGAGCCCCGGTCGAGACGAATAGTACCACCTCGCGTTCTTATGACAAATTACACCGGTTTATATACTTTCGCAGATGGTCTCTTAACAAGCCAAGCAACATGATCGATGAGATAGAACGGAATCGGCAGATGAAAGGAAATTAACGAGCCGACAATTCTAGCGGGGCCAACGCCTGTCTGGGGTCGTCGGGAACTGAAGGAGAAATTAAGAGACAGCAGGAGGGAATCGATCTATCAATCAAGGCGGCAGCCGACGCGTATTCCCTGGAAAGGGGAGAGAGGCAGTGATCTCGACGGCCGTCGGAATCGCATTAGAGAGCGGGGAGCGCGTCGGCCGGGATGGAGTCTCACGGGGGGAGAGAGACAGGCTAGCGGAGAGAGAGAGACCATGGCGGCGGCGCGCGGTGAGCATCCGCGATGGAAGCACGTCGGGTAGGTTTCGCATGTGTGGGCTGGCAGGCTCAAAACGGTATCATGGCCCAAAATGGTAAACGGTTCATTTGCACCTCTTTTTAATATTAGTTTTAGGGGTTATAAAAAGTACAAAGCAGTTTTAAAAAGTGGAATAATTCAAAAACTATTGTGTCACCTAACTTCAAACGTGACATAGAAAGTGGAATTGGAATAATAAATTAATCGAGAAACGGAACAAGTTAAAAAAAATATCTATATTGCGACGTGTCACTAATTTTTTTTTTAAATCACCACCGGCACAACAAAGATTGATTTATTCCGCTGCAACGCGTGGATATTTTGCTAGTAATAATAAAGACGAAGTGTTTCTTCCGGTCCAACATTTTTTTTAGACCGTTTCTCTCTCCCACAAAACCATAAATTACATACCCGCCACCGTTTATAAAAACGATTCACCGCGTCATGTGTAACCTTGGTCATGGCTCGACGCTTTTGCGGTGGTGTTCATTCCGTGTTTCGTCCTGATTCCAAGTCCTGGCCCAGTACATCACGGCCCATGGTTTGGATGTAAATCTCTCGATGGCCAACACCCGTGCTTTTAATCCGGCTTTTAGTCCCACGTTGAAACACTAGTAAGAAAACTCCCACTTTAAATAGAACCTTTCTTTTTACAATACCAGCAAGTTGCATTGGGGGCGCAACGCATAGACGATCAAAGATAACGAGGATTAAATCCATGGATACTGGACCCGTATTAATCTCACGAGGCCATACCCCAGCAGCCTGAACAGCTTGATGCGGCACTCACATGTTCTCCAGATGGGCCTGGAGCAGCTGGCCACGGCGGGGCCGATCTTCGAGGTTGAAGGTGGCCGGTAGTTGCAGTTGAGCTTGGAGGCTTGCACGTTTACTATAAATAATAAAAAGACGGAACACTTTTATTAACTAGTTTTTTTAGACAGTTTTACCCTCCTAACAAATCTCATAACATTGCACTTGCCACTGTACCGGTTAGTGATCTTTTTTCTTTCCCCACCTCTGAACGACACCCCCCGCCCCCGAGCACACCACCGAATCCCAAAGCCCACCTCATGGGATGCTGCGACGCCTGAGGCACCGTGTCGAAGACATCGCGCGGAGGTGCAGTCCCCGCACGAACTGCCGTCATGGCTCCCGCACCGGCTGGCCAGCGTGTGGAGAGGAACCAAGGCGCGCGTGCGGGGTTGGGGTCAGAGCGGTGCACGACATTAGGGAACAAGAGGACATGTTGGAGGCGACGACCGACGCTGGAGAGCGAGGAGGCGCGCGGAGGAGGAACATGGCCAGCGGCGAGGTGCTGGTCAAAGGCGCCGGCCCTAGCGGTGGACAGAAGGAGGACTCGAGGTGGAGGCGCGGGGCACGGGCGGAGAGGCGGTGACGCTCGCACTTGTGGGAGAGCGAGGCGGCATCTGGGAAGGAGTCACGGGCGGAGGCGGTTGGTGGCGATGGGGAGTAGCGATAGGATAGGGTCGGGCCGGTCGCGTGCATGCGTGGTATTCCGCACGTTGTGTGTGCGTGTCGTGTCCAATCGGTGTGAATTGTGTTGCGTTGAACGTGTGTGTGTGTGTGTCCTGGTGTTGGTGGGGCTAGGTCGGGTTGTGTCGTGGTGGAGGTTTGGGTAGTGTGCGTGTGTGAGTGCAGCGGCGGCGGCGGGGTGTGTGTGCAGCGGCGACGGGTAGGTGGGGCTAGGGTTTGGTCGCCGGGGTGTGCTGGTTGGGCCAGGTCGGTTGTACGGGCTACTAGGTGGCCTGGCCTAAATGGTTGGGCTTCCTCCTCTAATATATTTTTATTTTTAAGTTTTTATTTTATTTAAAACATTTTTTCAAATAGGTGGGGTTTAATTTGAAATTAAAAGGAGGGGATAAAGAAAACAAAATAGGGTTTTGGTGATCGGTCTTCCCGGTGTAACGCACGGGCCTTTTTGCTAGTACTATATAAAATCTAGGTTCACGTGTCAAATATATTATTACGGGTCCTAAAACATTTTTTGGGCTAGCTGCAACGTATTACACCAAAACGTCAATTTCCCCTGATCGTTGTTCATACGTTCTTTATGGTTGGATCCTTTCCGGTAAAACACGTCGTGTATGAATGATGATCGTTTTTACGCAAGAAAGGGGGACCACCCTCTAAGCCTAAGTATTCCTCAATGACCGAGCTCCCACCATTCCCCTCCCAACGCCTCGTCGGATCCGGCTACTGCAGAAGTTAATCGTCCCTCGTTCAAGGGACAGACAAACCGGAGCCAGCCAAGTGAAGCCGGTGAGGAAGCGAGAGAGATAAAGGGCAGCAGGGAAGGTGCCTTTTGAGCGACTTGTGCCTTCGCCTCAAGGTATCCAATACTTTCATGACGTTTGGGGGTGCCAAGGCACGTCTCCTCCCCAACAAGCCTCTCGCTGTCCTCGCCGACGATGTTCCAGTTCTTGCCCTCGCCTAAGTATGCCAATGGCCAACCCGCTCCGTGGATTCAATCCCAACATCGCCTCCCACACAAGCGCGCCAATGACATTTATCTAATTAACCCCTTATTGTAACCATTTTGGACACACCTCACTGGCACGTCACACTTCTCCTAAGCTTTGTCGGGAAACAATTAAGACACATTTGGTTGGTTACCACCATTTATTACCCCCAAAATTAGTATAGTACTGCTCTGCTCGGCTAGTTTGATTCAGTGTCATGCTTTTTGAATGGTAATGATATACCCTTTTTTTGAATTAGCATAGTACTGCTCTGCTCTGCTATGCATCAAAGCTAGGCCTATATATTGGGTTAGTACAATAAACCAAATTACTCCCTCCGTTCCATTATTTTCGTCGTGGTTTTACTTCAAATTTAAACTACAACCACACCAAGAACTATAAAACAGAGGAAGTAGAGTTCGATGGGATTAAGCATGTTCAATTTGGACTGGCAAAAAGTTGAACCAGAAGAAATATATACAAATCTTGTTGCAGTTAGGTCAGCTGGCAATGCTTACATATTGTGTTACGGCTGATGCCTCCAAAACCAAATGGTGCCCAAACCAAGAGACTTGTCCGGGATTTTCTCTCAAAGAAAAAAAAAGACAGATGTGGCAGAGCTTATGATGCAGACATGTTTCTCGACCATTTCTAATTTGCACTCCCTGTAAAACGAACTAGTCCCGTTCTTAAAAAGAAGACGCATAAATTTTGTCCAAAGTCAAACAATTTATACGTCTTTTTCTTTTGAGAATGGAGTAAGTATATTTGGAGATGGTACCTTTTCATATCTAACTGGCATCTCACATCATCCATTCTTCAAAAGAACAAAAATTTATATAATCCAGACACCTGCCTACTCCCTCCGACCCAAATTAATTGACTTGGATTTGTCTAGATTCGAATGTATCTAGACATATTTTAGTGCTAGGTACATCCGAATGTAGACAAATCCAAGTCAATTAATTTGGGTCGTAGGGAGTATTTCAATTGCCCTGTTTTGGTCTTGGAGTTGGCTTCTACCTCAGGCTTCATACCTAGAAACCCTCGACATATAAAAGCAAACCACATGGACGTTGTATGATTAACTCTACATAGGACGGATTAGAAGTTGTATATATGCAACCTTCCAACGATTAATATAACTACATATGTCGGACCGAACGGAGAAAAAAAAGCGAGGCTGCCTCTGATGCACCCAGGAATGTAGCTTGGTGCTGAGAATGAAGTATACCACCAGCAAGCTCAATGGCGCCACTCTTCCAAGGTTGGCGTTTCCACACCAATAGTCTTCATATCTCTGATATTTGCTGATTAATATACAAAAGCCACCTTAAATCAGCACTTAATCACAGCAAGTAGATTAAAGATAACACAAAAACGAAAAGGAGTAAGATAGAAGGGATAGCTGAAACATGAGTACTCACACAGATGGATATCTGGCCTTGCAGCAGCTGTTGCATCAATAAGCACTGTAACTTTCTCATAGTCCAGTTCTACAGCATCGAAGACAGTCTGACGAATGCAATTTGGTGTTTGAACGCCTGAAAATCATCACATATATTGACAACATTAAATGCTGCTGCCCACTGTGGAACAGAACCCTCAAGCACAAACAAAGGAATCCATATTTGTTCTAAACAAGTTTTTTCCTAAACGTGGAATTGAACTCTACATACAAACAATTGAAGCAATCGCTGTTCCTTGCGATTTTAAAAAAGGTTGCTGCATTGTACAAGTTCTATCATACGGGACTTTCTACCGCTCATACTAGGAGAGTATTTGCCATCGTATACAATTTGAAAACATGAGTAAGTTATAAACTGCAAATAGAGCCCAGAGAAATAAGGAATGGCAAAACCAAATAGCAGAACCTACATTACAGGCTTAATTATCGAGCTAATAAAAACATTTGTAACTTCCATAGTATCAATCAATGCGTATAAGTACTTACCAACAATTACCAAGTTCTTTATTCCTAGTGTTTTAAGGACAGAATCAAGGTGTGTCGCAAAAAAAGCACTAAATCTTGTCTTCACCAACTTATAGTCGCCTTCTTTGATCACAAGCCCGTCGGCCAGTTCTGCACCCTTCAGACCTTTCACTGTTGGACCCTTTCCTCCAGAATACAAATGTCTGCGGAAAAGTTCAACATCCCTCCCAGAAGGGTCATGCTCTCTGACAACCTACATAGTAGTTCATCATCAATTAATACCTCTTTCAGAATGCTGACAGTGCCTGAATATTAAAAGTACTAGCCTACTTTCGGAAGCACATTATTGTGTACAAGGGGGAAAAGTGTAGGTTAGACTAACAGAGGTTAGGTTTTGGTTGCAAATATATCCAATTAGTTTCACAAAAGTATGTTTAACAGACTATAGAATTACATGTGCTTAAACACAATCCGGAATAAATTATTGCACAAGTTGCACATATCCATATAGAAGCAAACAGGGAAATTATTCCAGCGCCAAAGTGTGCACTGCATATTATTTTCAGTTCATGCAGGTGAAGTACTACCAGAAATGGGCAATGCGTGCTAGCTGGAGTATTCGTCTTATACATGGACAGATACAGCATGCCATCAGCCACCTAATCCAGCGACCATGAGATGCCCTGATTGCTACCATTGATTAGAGAGAAAATAAATGTCTATTGCCCCACATCAGTTTCTGTCTTGTACGTGGTGAAACTTGGAATGTTATCATGTCATTTTTTGCACGGAACTTGGTTCAAGTTGTTCCTAAAAGAAACATTAAAACAAAGAGGGATTTATTCCACTTTGAAATCCAATCAGGGAAGACGTCAAAGCGAAATTTCTCAACATCTGATGCAAAATTGGTGACAGATGCTGGAGACAAAAACAATACTGGAGACGAAATAGTAGCAATCTATGCAGTTATGCAAAGCAGGAAGTCAAACCAAATTGAGTGGATCCTTGAAAGAACGAGACCTTGGTCATTAGCCCAAGAAAATTATTTAGGTCTCGCCCTGCCGCAGACCCTTGTTGAATTCGACAAACGAAATAGTTAGTACTAGTAGCGCACAGATACCTAAGTAAGGTACGGGCAGGTCCCAATTCCTCTTGTTCGCTTATACTCCATGGAAAATTACAAAGGCTAATGATCGAACGGAACCAGCAGAACAGGAACTAAATTAGTACACTAGGAATGAGGATGGATGAACTTACCCAGACGACGAAGATGCCGCGCTCCCTGGCCACAGCGACGGCCTCAGCGACGGTGGGGATTACGGCCTCGCCGCCCGCGACCAGCATCGGGCTGGCCATCGCCGGGTCCACGAAGTCCTTCTGCAACCCCCGTCACCAATTTCCCCCATGAAACCGCAATAATAATCCGCAAGTAGGTAACCCACCAAACAGCATCAACAGAGAGAGAGAAGGAAAACGCCCAAATCGAGAAACCCACCTGCATGTCGATGACGAGCATGGCCGTCTCGCTCCACTTGCCGGCGGCCGCCATGGGTCGCGGGTGCGACTTGAAGTTGAAGGGGCTGGTCGGGATCCTTGGGATTATGCTGCCTCCGGAGTGCCAGCGCCTCTTGAGGTAGTGGAGGAGGAACTTGTCGAGGGAGAGGACCAGAACCAGCAGGCACGACAGCAACGCCAGATGCGATGGCATATATCACATCCGCAAGGTTTCTCTCACTGTAAAAAAAACAATCCGGGTTTTTTAATCCCAGGAGCACTGTTCGAAAGATTTTTGTAAAATGGATTCTGTGTGGTGTTTGTGGCAGCGCAGTCTGAGACCGAGAGGAATTTGGGCGCGTGATGGAGAAAAAGAGATCGCTGGGGTTTGGTTGGAAGAGTTGGCCGGCCGCCGGCGTGCACACCGGCTAGATGTTGAAAACTTGTAACGGTGTGGTTTGACGCTGGTCGTGGAAAAAAGGGGTACTGCTCAGTTCTTGATCTGCGCAGATTGTACTGGATACTTTGATTGGCAACAAATATTGGCCATATCAGATACTGTGAAACTTTATTTCTTGATCTGTTTGCCTGCCAAATTATTGCAACAACCGGTCAAAAGGTCCGATGGCAATGGTATCCGAAACCCGCAACCCGATGGGTACCCGCTTTAAATGGGATGGTTTGGTTAAAAAAAGACCAGCGGAGCTGCTTACCGGTAAAAAGCCAGAACCATCGGGTGAAGCGGAGGCGGGTCTAGATGGGGCAAACCCGTACCCGTCAACCCATAGACCCGACAAACCTTATACTAATCCTAATCCTAAACACCACATCCCCACGTGACCAGGTCCCCACACAAAGAAGCCACAACCCCATGTCCCCATCACAGGCCCCACACACCGACGCATGCACTGACGCACACAATCCACAATCCTCAATTCCCCATCGCCATATGAGAACCGTCGACCCCGACGCCACCGCATTGCTCGTCCGTCGTAACCTCTCGCACCTCTCCTACATCATGTTCATCTTGTGCCGCCTCCACGTGACCATCTTACGCCGCCGCCGCTGCGTTCCCATCTTGCGTTGTCGCCCCCTCGTGCCCATCTTGCGTCACCGCCCCCTCGTTCCCATCTTGCACCGCCGCTGCAAGCTCATCTTGCTCCGTCGCCGTGTGATGTTCTTGCGCCGCCGCAACCTCTCATCTAGCACCGCAGTTCTCCCTTCGGACATCTGCTTCCTCCCGCACGTCGGCCACTAGGCCCAACAATCACACAACGCTGGCCATGGAAAACTGGCGCGGGTACCCGGCGGGTGGCGGATTTGATTGAGTTCTGGACCGGCCGGCGGCTATGGGACTGGGTCGCGGGGGCGGGGAGGAGGGACGGGTGTGGGTATGGTGGGGGCCAAACCCAGCGGGTGCCATCCGGAGTCAAAGGGCTACAGAGCATTGACAGTGTATGCCCTCCGACCGAATGCAGCATCGTATCACACTCCCCCATTTCCAATATATAACATACATGTTTTCTAAGAATTTTGTTTGACCGAAAATTTGAGTATCTCTATTACTACATAAAATTAGTTCTGTTAGAATCGTATTGAAAAATACTTTCTAGTGATAACAATTATAATCATCATATACTTGGACTAATAGTATCACCAAATTACACGCATACGAAACTGAACTACTGAGAATGCGGGACCATGGATAGAGGAGGTAGCGTGTTCCACGGAGAGAGCTTCACGAACCCACAGGAGATGTGGACGAAGAATAAGAGGAAGGTTTCATTTGTCGAATCAATAGTGCAAGGCAATGAAAGACCGATAGGCTTGAGAGATTGAATCTGTCGGGGAGATGCTTCTGTCCATTGGAGGGTAGATGGATTTAGAAGATGAGGAACAAGGGGACATTGAAGATGTAGATGAAATTTGTCTCCACAATGTCTTCCATCGATTGGACTGGCCACTGCTCATGCTAAGGATCCGAGAGGTACTAAAAAGCGAAAGTTATCGAAGAAATCAAAGATGGAAGACATTGCCAGGAGATCGAAAGAGTGGCAATCAACCTTGGTAGTGTTGTCAGGATTGCAGTTACCGTCATTCAAATATAAGGATTGTTCACCGATGCCAAGAACTCCAGAGACTGCACGAGCTACTGCTGATACAAGTTCAGGTAAGAGTAAAAGTTCAGATAAGGGTGTGAATTCAGATATAGAGTTGGGGGAGTGGTTCAAAATCTACAGAGGAAAATCTATTTGTCAAAACTTGGACCCATTTCTAGAGTTGAGTTGTGCTTGGGGTGGAGTGGGTACCATTCCGGTGGTGTTGAGGTCGCCAGCGGGTACCAACATTAACCAAGCACATTAACCAAGCACATCATCGACCATGGAGGAGGCCTGGAGATGATGTATAGTGTCTTGTGAGAATAAAATTATCTATCAAAATGATAGTAAAATGTTGTCTAGGGGAAAGCCTTGGGCCGTAGTTACGACATATTGAGGCTAGTGCATGACTGGTTAGGGACATGGCAAGGATACAAGAACATGTTTCCTTTGGGAGGAGTATGATCCTGACATGGAACAGTTGGTGCCACTATCGAGCACAACTGGTGTGCGGCTGGTGTGGCTAGGGTTTAGGAGATTAAAGGAAGAAATCAAGAGTGAACAAGAGGCATGGGTGATCACTTTGGGGGGGGCACACAATTACACATGAGACTATTGAGGGAATTACAGATATGACTATGGTGGCAGATGGTAAATTTTAGGGAGAATTATAGTGGGGGTTACCATAACCAGTATGGCGGCTATAGAGGTGGAGATCAGTATCAGAAGCAAACACCGTTCAAAAATCAGTACAACAACAAGTTTAGGGGAATTATCATGCGAGGAAAGAATAGTTTTCAGGGAGCAGAAAAGAGGGGTTCCAATGTCAAAAAAAGAGGGGTTCCACCAAGAAGCAGGTCTGGGAGATTGACATCAGAGAAGTAGCAAATGAGTACTCACGAGAAGCAATTAATAGTAGTTCGGGAGAAGCAATCAACACCTGACGAGGTTTCATCTCGTCAATGCCCATTGTTATGGACTTGGGTTTTGGAGAAGATGGGGATGTTGGAGATCATGGCACGGTTAACAGACAAGCAACCAGGGGACACGAGATTTACCCAGGTTCAGGCCCCCGGAGGGAAAACCCTACTCCTGCTTGTCTGCTCTTTGATTACGGCGGAACCGAAGGTTACAGGGTGCGCATATTCGATCTGGCGTGGATGCGTGTGCGAAAGTATGAGTCTGGTCGATCTAGGACGTGCCCTCCTGGCCTTTATATAGACTTAGGCAGGTCCCGGGCGTAGTCCTAGTCGGTTACAAGTTCTAGGGTTTTACCCCTTTAAATTTCCTATCTCCGCTAGTCTTGCTCTCCAAGGATCGAAGGCGTCATGGGCCTTGGCCACCCGAAAATCTTCATGGGCCAGCGTATGTCTGCCGTGGGCCTTCCTTGGGCTGGACTAGGTATGCTGAAGTTACGTACCCGTAGGGTATAACCATGTCAGTAGCCCCCGAGTGATCAGTCGAATCGTAGATTCGGCTGAGGACTCTTCCATTTTTCGGGAGCAGCTACGTGTTAATAGTATATGTGTGTAGGGATTGTTGATGCGTGTGCCTGACTCACCCGATGGATCAGGGTCAGTTAACCGTCTTAGGACGAAACAACACGATCTTCTTCAGGTTCGGGTCCCTCAACCCGGACCTGGAACATATGCTGGCGTAATTCGACTCAGGCCGCGGAGGACTTACAGGAGTGGAATTCCAGTGATTTTAATTGGTGTACCCAACGCGTTCGTCGGGATTTTTCATCGTACACCTTTCACGGATTCATACTAGCAGCGCGCGGTAAGTGCTGCCAGGCCATCAGATGATATCTGTAGGTCTTATCTTTGCGTCGCAGACGCAGCATCCGAATGTTTATCACCGCGGAGGTGTTTCGGGTGGCCAAGGAGGATGTTGCTCACTTAGCATTAATTGGGGCAGAGTTGCCGAAAAGTTTTGCGTGCTGATCCGAAAGATCGCAGTCGAAGATTTCATAGGGTGCGCGACCAGCGCTCCCTATGGGAGTAGCCCCCAAGTCGTAGACTCGAACGGAGACTTTTAGTTCAAGCATTGTTTCAATCATTAGGTCCGCAGGACTCGAAAATTTTCGGATGCTTAAATCCATCCTCCCTATGGGAGTAGCCCCCGAGTCCGTAGTGGAGTCGTAGACTCGACGTAGGACTCAGAGAAATAATTTTGTCCTCATTTGTCTGTCGGGTGCGCGGCCAGCGCTCCTGATAGGAGTAGCCCCCAAGTATTTAGTCGAATCGTAGATTCGAGTGAGTACTTTTAGCTGTGGAGCCGAAGTGGTGCTAGTATAGCTTTTGATGACGTCAGTGCTTACGATCGATGACCTCAAGCGTCTGCTACGCCAGAGATGACTTGACTGGACGAAGCGTGGGTCCCACTTGCTGACTTTGAATTGACCGGTCACGCGCGGCGTGGAGATGATTACGGCGTCTCCTCGATTTCCGCACGTAGTGGACGGCGTGGTAACGACGGTTCGTTTTGGTGCTGACACGTGTATGGCCAGATCTACCGTTGGCGTTAGGTCTTCTCAATGGACGGCCAGCGTGCGTCGTCTTCGCTGTTATAATCCCTGGTGAAATCATGGTTTGTTTTTCACCGCAGCAGTTCATCTATTCACTGCCTCCTCGTTCTTGAGCTATTCTTGCTGCGCGCTGAGAGTTTCCTCCACATTTCCTTTGTCTTTCTTTGTTGGCAACGCCACCACCGCCGTAGCGCCATGGGGAAACCAAAGAAGTCCTCATCTGCAGTTGGGACCAGCGCCGCCGGAGGCAAGAAGGGCACCGCCACTGCTCGTGTCACTGGCGGTGGCTGGCGGCGATCAGAAGCGCGGGAGAGCGATCTCCGCAAACTGCGCGAGCGGAGCCTGATCCCGCAAGACACGACGGCCGTGAGACTCCCCGACAATGAGGTAATCCCCCGTCCCCCATCTGGGTATCGGGTTATGTTTGTTGCCTTCATGATTCGCGGGTTTTCTTTTCCGGTCCATGACTTCCTTCGTGGACTGCTCTTTTTCTATGGGGTTCAGCTCCATCATCTGTCTCCCAACTCCCTTCTCCACATTGCGTGTTTTATCACGCTTTGCGAGTGTTGGCTTGGCATTGAGCCGCACTTTGGCCTCTTTCGGAAGCTTTATTCCGTGAAGAGGCAGTCTGGTTCGGATGGTGTGTATCCCATTGGGGGTTTCATCATCTCCCTCAGTCCCAATGTGCAATTCTTTTCCTTTTCCATGTCCGAATCTGTCCAGTACTGGCGGAGGAAATGGTTTTACATCCGTGACTCCGTACTGCCTGGGCAAGATTTTGGTCTCGTTCCTTTTGACCCCTCCCAATTGATTGAGAAGAAAAGATCCTGGAAAAACCAAATCTTAGACGGTGAGGTGGCGGAGATAGAGGCCCTGTACCATCGGGTGGAGGATCTCCAATTGATTCCTAAGAAGGAGGTGAACGGTGTCGACATCATCCGGACGTTTCTTGAGCGTCGGGTGCAGCCGCTCCAAGCGAGTGCGCATCCGATGTTTCTTTACTCTGGGCGACGTGACCCGACGAGGGTTTCGAGTGAGAAAATCTCCGAGGTGGAACTTGACAAGGCTCTTCGCGTGCTGTTGAAGTTCAAGGTCGACGAAGAAATCCCGGGGAAGTCGCTGACTCCTCCCTTTTCTTCGACGTTGGTTGTACCGAAGGTGTAGATTTGCGCACGTAGTGCTTCCCTTTTGTTTTTGTTAGCTGTGTACTTTTTCCTTTGTTTGCTAACAAAGTTCCTTTTCCTTTTGCAGGGCTTCAAAGTGCCGGGCATGGCACCACCGTTGCCCGAGAGGTATCCGAATGCCCCGGATAATGAAGTGGTGGATTCCGTGTCCGAGCTACCGTCAGCGCGATCCCCAGCGGAGGATGCCGACGAATCGAGTGAGGACCATCCGCGCAAGCGGTCACGGAGTTCTAGCGAGTCGTCAGATTCCTTGACTCCTCCGACTCCCAGAAATTCTCTAGGCCTTGAGCGTCATGATGATGTTCATGGGGGTTCTTCCTCTCCCCTTCCTGCCATTCCTGTGCGGGCTGTTGCTCCGCACCCGCCAGCAAAGCGGAAGAAGGAGGAGAAGGAGGAGGAGAAGAAGGAAGAAAAGAAGGAGGAGAAGAGGGCCCGAAGGGCTTCTCCTATCTTCGACCTGAGCGCGTTGGGCTCGTAAGTTTTCTTGTTGCCACTGCTGTCCTTTGTTCCCTTGTTATTTTTATGATGTTTGCACTGTCGATTGGCTTCAGATGCAGGCAATCCTCCGGCTCCAGTGATGGTGCGGGGAGATGATGGGGAGTCGAACATTGCGTCGCCTCCTCCTCGCACGGTGGCGACTTGGTGACGCTTGCCAGGTTCCTCCTGTGCAGGAGAGGCTGGTGGTTGCACCTCAGAATTTCGCAGGCGGGCCTGAAGGTTCGCCTTCGGAGCACGTAAGTTTTTCTGCTTGATGTTACGGGGGAGCCCCCAAGTGTCTTCGTATGCTGGTGTTGTTGATGCTTCTTTGTGTTGGGCGTATCCCCCAAGTTCTGCTCTTACTACTATTGCATGTTGCTGCAGCCTTTTGTCCAAGAGGCCAAGCGGCTGGTGGAGGAACGCCTGACGCTGGAGGCGAAACTGCGGCAGCTTCAAGGTATTCGTCTGCCTTGTAGTACTTTTCTTGCTTATCCTGGTCCTATTCTTTAACACTTGCTTGTTGTAAATGCAGAGGAGCATAACGACTCTCTCCGTGAGGTCGATGCTCTGAAGAAGAGCCTTGGCCAATCGGAGCAGAAGGCCGAAGCTGCCGCTGGGGCGAGAGAGCGCCTTGAGCTGGAGCCGACGGCGTGAAGCGAAGAGCGCCTGCAGCAGGAGGTCAGATCGAGGAGCAGCTGGCCACCGTTGCAGCTGCTCGTGAAAAAGGGGTGGCGGAGAAGCTCATGGCTGCTGCCAAGGCTATTTCGGGTGAGCGTTAGCTTTTGTACTTGCTCCTTTTTTCTACGGATCTTCTTCTATGTTGCCTTTCTTCATGTTTTCTTCTTTTTTGTCTCAGATGCCGCAGGCATCGAGTTTGACCGCGGTGCTCTGGAGCATGGGAGTGCTCTAGATGATGCCACTGTAGCGGTCGAAGACCGCTGCAGCACCGTCGTCAACTCCCTTGCCAAGGCAAAAGAGGTCCTTGGTCGCTTCTACCAGGATCTCTTCTCGAAGGGCGCATCCCTTGAAGACGTGGGTGCCCTGGCAGAGGCTCTGTCAGCCGAAGCGCCTGTAGCGTACAAGCGCAAACAGAAAGGCATCGGCGCGTCCGTCGGGCTGGCGATGGCCATGGCGGCTGGGGCGGAGCTGGACCTGCCCCAGATTACTTCTCGGATGCCTACAGCTGTGGATGGATCCGAGGTAGCCTTCGCCGCCTACTCCGCTCGCTGCATACGATATGGGCCCAAGCTCATTGACTTGCTGTCTGAGTATGCATTGCGGCAGCAGGGCGAGGCCAAAGCTAGGCAGTCTGGTTCTGAGGCGACTCAGTGTCCTCCGCCTTAGGCATAGTAGACGTAGGGTAGCTTGTAGTCTATTTTTGTTGTAAGTATCTTTTG
This sequence comes from Avena insularis, assembly GCA_023614405.1. Taxonomy (NCBI): domain Eukaryota; kingdom Viridiplantae; phylum Streptophyta; class Magnoliopsida; order Poales; family Poaceae; genus Avena; species Avena insularis. The sequence goes on from CM042692.1 coordinate 24,377,005, forward strand.
TAGTATCATCCTTGTGCCACGTAGTGGCCTTATATACTTTAATGAAGTCCTCCGAGTTGTGCTCTATCCTTGGCTGAATGTCTGTGTGCCTTCTTTTTTCTGCTGCTATAGGTTCCTTCGGGTGCTGACCCAGTTGACACATCATCCGAAAGGCCCTTGCGAGCATCATTGGATGATTCCTCGCAGCTCGCGTTTCTTCGAGATCGCGTGCGCAGCTTGGAGAGAGATTTGCTTGGTTCTGTCGCTACCGACGTTTGGAAATCCAAAGCAGACCGTGGTGCATCCAGAGAGGAGTATTTGATGGCGGAGCTGGGTCGGCTGTCCGAGCAGCTGCAATGTAAGTTGATCCTTCTTTCGGGCTGTAGCTTAGTTCTTCGGGTGAGCCTGCTGGTCTTACTCTTGTTTTGTACGGTTGTCGCAGGTGCCAATCTTGCTCCGAGGGAAGAAAAGGAGCGTATTGCTGTTCGAGTCAATTGCTTGACTCAACAGGACATGGAGGCCGGCGGCTTCTTCTGGATGGATCGTGATCGCGCCATAGTTCTGGCGACGGTGCAGGATCATGTCTACCAGGTTTCGCGGGTGCTCCGCCAGGTGCAGACATCACTTTCCTCGGTGCTGCACGTCATGTTTCTGTTGGATGCCGTGCCAACGACCCTTGTAGGTCTTCTGACGAAGTTTCGGAGTGCCAGCAATGTCAAGGAGCTGGTGCGGCAGCAGCTCGTCGCGGGGGTGAAGGCTGCCTTGTCTCTTGTGAGGGTGCACCGCCCTGACATAGATTTGGCTCTTTGTGGCGGGCCACCTCCTCGACCAGATGGTGGCGAGTGGAATATGCGTCCGCATTACGCGGCTGTAAGGCAGTATGCCGAACAGATTGTAGATTTGTTTGAGCAGCGTGCTCAGGTTATTCTTCAGAATAGGTAGGACCTTGTTTGCGAGATAGATGTAAAATTTGTATATTGCGGCTGGGCGTGTATGTGCCCTTTGTGGTAAAGGTTTGCTTGTTTGCGAGCACGTAGTGCTTTGATTTAGTACGTGTCCTTTTCGTTTGCCTGACATGGTCAGCTACTCAGGTGTACACGTTTTGTCCTCAATCGATGAAATCGTGAGGTGGGGGGAGCCCCGAGTGCGTTTGTAGCATGTAATAAAGTTGCAGAGAAATAGTCAACCGAAGGTTGGGGGCGAGACACTTAGCTGTATTTGTATCGTAATGGAGGGGGTACATGGTTCGGCTGAGTAGCCTTGGCTGTAAGCCTTATTGAAAGTAAAAGGGGGGTAGGTTGCTACGGGTAGAATCGTCGCAGGTGCGAGACGTTCCACGGGTTGGAGTATGCGACTCCAGACTCCACGTGCTTGAGGCGATAGGCGCCACCTGGGATGACTTCGGTGATGACATATGGTCCTTCCCATGGTGACTCGAGTTTATTCGGTCGCTTTTGCTTAAGTCGCAAGACGAGGTCTCCTTCGTCGAAGGACCTTGGGCGCAGCCGGCGGCTGTGGTAGTTGCGGAGACTTTCTTTGGTACACCTGATCTAGCTGCTATATCCCGTGCTTCGTCAAGAGTGTCGACAGCATCTTCGAGTGCAGCCGTGGATTCGCTAAGACTTCGTGGAGCACAGTGGCGTAGGTCTTGGGTAGCACGGCCTCGGCTCCGTGCACCATGAAGAACGGTGTGTAGCGGTGGAGCTGTTTGGCGAGTCCGTAAGCTCCACAGAGAGACGGTAGCTCTTTTCCGATTTCGGCTTTGTGCTCGAGTGAGCTCATGAGGCGCTTCTTGATGCCGGCGCCGATTAGGCCGTTGGCCTTTTCCACTTGCCCGTTTGTTTGCGGGTGTGCCACTGAGGCATACGTGATATTGATCCCGAGGCCTTCGCAGAAGTCTTGGAATTCTTCGGAGATGAAGTTCGATCCATTGTCGGTGATGATCTTTGTGCGATACGCCAAACCTGAGACAATGGATTGAAGAATTTGACGCGGTTTGCCCTTCCGGTTGGTGGTGGCATGGCTTCGATCCACTTGGTGAATTTGTCGACTGCGACCAGGAGGAAGACGTGTCCTCCCTTCGAGGATTTTGGCAGTTTGCCGATCATGTCAAGGCCCCATTGGGCAAAAGGCCAGGCTATGGGTATGGGTCAAAGTTCGGACCCAGGTGCGTGCGGTTTGTCGGCGAACCGTTGGCACCCGTTGCATCTTCGGACGATGTCTTTCGCGTCGCTCATGGCCGTTGGCCAGTAGAATCCTGCTCGCAGAGCTTTGGCGACGAGGGAGCGGCTACCTACGTGGTGGCCACAGATGCCCTCGTGGATATCTTGGAGTATGGCCTTGCCGTCATTGATGGTGACGCACCGTTGTAGTACGCCCGTAATGCTGCGTTTGTACAGCTCGCCGTTGATGATGGTGAAGGCTTTTGACCGACGAGATATGCGCCGGGCATCTGTCGGGCTGTCTGGCAATTCTCCGTTTATCAGGAACTGGAGGTATGGACGTGTCCAAGTTTCGTCGACTGCCATGACCTGCATCAGGTTGACCATGGCAACTTCGGTATCCAACTTTTTGGGTCCTTCATGACCTTCGGGTAGCGTAGCCCTCGAGTGTTCTACTTCTTCGGGTGACCCCTTGGGGAATTTCCGCTTGATGGATGGCACGCAGATCTATTCGAGGAACACACCTGGTGGTACCTTTGCGCAAGTGGAGCCGATGTTGGCGAGTCTATCGGCCTCCTCGTTGCTCTCTCTTCCAACGTGCCGAAGTTCGCAGCCGTCGAATTCTCCTTCGAGTGCGTTGTATAGCGCGCGGTACGCGATCATGTTTTCGGCGTGTGCGTCGCACTCATTCATCGTCTGTTGTACGACAAGGTTGGAGTCACCGTAGATGACCAGGCGCGTTGCGCCACATATTTTTGCCATCTTCATGCCATGGATGAGGGCTTCGTATTCGGCCTCGTTGTTGGAGGCTCTGAATTTCATCCGAAGGACGTACTTCATCTTGTCACCTTGCGGGGAGGTCAGTATGACTCCTGCCCCTCGCCAGCGTTTGGAGCCGTCAAAATGCATTGTCCAGGATTGCGACATGTCGGGGTGTCGGGCAGCTGCAGCTCCATCCGGTGCACCAGAAGTCCGGAGGACTTGAGATTTGATGCGTGTCGCTTCGTAGATGATGTCCAGGGGTGATAGTTCAATGCCCCACAGGGCCACGCGCCCTGTGGCCTCTGGGTTATTCAGGATGCTGTTTAGGGGTGCCTCGTTGACGACCATCACCTGATGCTCCTGGAAGTAGTGGCTCAGTCGTCGAGCCGTCATGAACACGCCGTAGGCCAACCACAGTAGTGCGGTACCGCTGTTTTGTTGGAGTGAGAACCTCGCTGAGGTAGTAAATTAGGCGTTGTACCCGTGGGTCTTGCCTTCTTGTCGTTCGACCACCACAGTCTTATCTTGACCACCTGGTGTGTGGCTGCTATGTACAGCAACAGGGGCTCGCGCTTGTTTGGCGTGACCAAAACTGGCGAGGTGGAGAGGAGCCGCTTGAGGCTTTCGAATGCGTTGTTGGCTTGTAGTGTCCACTCGAACTTGTCTGCCTTGCGTAGCAGCTGGTAAAATGGTAGGGCCTTCTCGCCCATGCGGCTGATGAACCTGCTTAGTGCCGCTATCGCTCATGCGAGCTCGAAACGCCCTTGAGGTTTTTCGGCTTCTCCATTGTCATGATAGCTTTGATTTTCTTCGGGTTCGCTTCGATCCCTCGTTGAGAGATGAAGTACCCGGGCAGCTGACCCGAGGGGACGCCGAAGGCGCACTTTTCTGGATTGAGCTTGATCCTGTAGCGATCAAGGTTGTCCAACGTCTCGTGGAGATCGTCGATAAGTGTTCTTGCCTCCTTGGTTTTTATGACTATGTCGTCGACATAGACTTGGACGTTGCGACCGATCTGGTCCTTGAGGCAGGCCTGCATGCATCGCTGGTACGTGGCACCCGCGTTCTTTAGCCCGAAGGGCATTGTGTTGTAGCAGTATACTCTGAACGGTGTGATGAACGCCGTTTTCTCTTGATCTTCGACCTTGAGTCAAATCTGGTTATAGCCTGAGTAGGCGTCGAGGAAGGAGAGTTTCTCACATCCTGCAGTCGAATCGATGATCTGGTCGATCTGAGGAAGAGGGAAGTGGTCCTTAGGGAAGTGTTTATTTAGTGACGTGAAGTCCACGCACATCCGGAGGATGTCCGTGTCCTTCTTCGGGACCATCACTGTGTTTGCCAGCCACTCGCTTTCCTTGATTTCCCGGATGAAGTCTGCTGCGAGTAGTCTGTTGATCTCCTTGCCGATAGCTTCGGCTCGTGGCTCCGACAGTCTTCGGATGGACTGCTTGACTGGCTTGGTGTCTGGGAAGACATTGAGTGCGTACTCGGCGAATTCCCTGGGAACTCCTGGCATGTCCGCAGGACACCAGGCGAAGATTTCCCAGCGCTCACGGAGGAATTCGACGAGCGATTTCGGCCGTAGTCGTCCTCTTCATCTGATTGCGCCCGCTGGATGCAATCTTCGCCGTCTGCCCAACTGTTGGCAATTTCCATGAGGTGGTCGAGTGTCTTGGGCTTTACACGCCCAAGTTCCTCCTTGAAGTCTGGGCGCTTGACGCCGTCCCTGAAGGCGTCGATGGCCCTTTCTTCGGAGATGTGTGCTGCGGAGTTTTTAGTTGTAGACCAGCGTAGTATGTACGAGCGAATAGATTCACCCGTTCTCTGAGTGCAGGCTCGCAACTCTTCGATTGAGGCGGGCCTCTTGCTGGTGCCTTTGAAATTTCGGATGAAGCTATAAGCGAGCTCCTCCCAGCTTCGGATGGATCCTGATGATAGGCTGCTAAGCCAGACCCGCGCCTTTGTCATTTGCGGTGAAGGCATTGCATGGCGGTTTCTTTGTTTCCTCCGTGAAGCTTGACGGATGACAGATGGTCACTGAGCCAGGACTTTGGATCTTGCATGCCGTTGAACTTCAGAGTATCCGAAGGAAGCTTGAAGTACCACCTAGAGGTACTAGGGCCGAATAATCATCTACCACCTAGAGGTACTACATCTAGTTCTGACAAGCAATCATATGGGCAGAGTGTCATGAAGCTTGCTAAAGGCAATGAAGAAAATATCTTATGCAACAAGTGTTGCCAAAAAGTACATGTGCTTATAAATTGCAAACAAGAGGTTGCGGTGATCCAGCACACCGCTTCATGTTGTAATGCGCAAGTCATTGATATAATACTAACGAAGTCTTCATTCGCAAATATCACATCCCTTAGAGTGGTACAACAGAAAAATTACGGGTTGGTGACACCAACTCTGTGTGTACTAACTTGTTGGGACTCCAAGTACAAAGTGATGTAGCAAGAGTGTTTTCCCCCACAATGGTGACTCAAGGGTTATATCCAACTCTAGGGGATCCGAGATGCAACCTTTCTTCTAATCTCTTCAAGCAACCTACAAAACAAAGTATTTGTTGTGCCCCCAACTCTACCATGTGGTTGTCAAGCATAAGGATTCATACTGTAAAACAAAACTTAAATAAAATAACAAGAATGTAAACTAAAACAAGAAAGTAAAGTTCTTTTCCGTTTTTTATCTATGCTTGCAGAAAGTAAATGTATTTTTGTATTTTCGAATTTAATAGTTGCAGAAAATATAAAGGATGGAAATTGCAAGAAAAAGTGTTTCTTATAATTAAAAGTGGATTGGGGTTCATGGGTTCATTTATCTACTCTCTCATAAAGTGTGTTGGACATAAAGTAGCTTATAGATAACATAATATTGTTGAAACTTTATAATGTGTTTGATTATCATTAGTATGGGCATCATGTCATGTCATAAAGATGATGCAATTGCAACACAACTTACTTATACTCCTCTAGAAATGGAAAACTCCATGGAATCTAGATTTAAGATAAAAATAGAGTATAGCCTTAGGAACTTTGACATGATGCTTGAATGACAAATATGCTACCTTGAACAAATAAGATCATCCTGGTTGTCACCAAATGATTATAACACATGCATTCACTTAATCCCTAGTGAGGTAACAAAGGAAAGGTAAAAACCATAGTAGTTCTGGAACTTGTTGTCACAATCCAATTACTACCATTTGTTACTTGATCTAATACACATGTTCCCTCACACATGCTCTTTCATACAAGTTTGATCAGAACAAGCAATTAAGAATGGGGTAGTAATATGCATCTACCAATACATCATACACATGATAAATATTGCAATCTCATATATCATCTCATAAAACAAAGATCCACCACATAGGTATTACATATATGACCACAATCATATAAGGTAGCTCATATGGTTCTAAAAAAGCATAGCACAAGAGAGAAAGAGAGATCAAGCTACTTCCATAAACACATAGTCCAGAGGTGGACTATGTAATGACCCAGGGTTATATATTATAGGAAAGGGTAGATATGTGAATTGAGATTGTGCAAAGCATGCATATAGAATTTAGGGTCAATTTGAAAATTTATACAACTCATCTGAATTTGGTTCTAGTGAGGTTGTTTGCAACCAAAAGGTCACTGGGAATAGAAACCATATTCAAATCTTAAACATAAAATAATTTGAATGAGTTCAGAATGGAATTTGACCTAAGTTGAACTTGAATTCAAATTAGAATTTCACACATCCAAACATAAATCACAGAAAGTGGGATATAAATGTTCCATTCCAATATTTTAATGACACAACCTTAAACAATAGAAATGAGAAGTCACTCACATGAATATAAAGGAAAGGATATATTTATTCATATTTGAAAAGGAGTACATGATCCTAGAATTACACCAGTATCCAAAAATAAAAGAATAACCTAATCTAAAGCCCTACACTACACTATATATCTTCTTAACTTAGCTTCAGACCTTGATCTTCAACCTGTGTACACAAACATCACATGAAGAAACAAGTTAGTGTTAAAATGTTGGTTTTCCCATAAGGCAAAACCATTTGATATAAGAATCCTTTAACATAGATCCTATGAATGAATCCTAAACTCTGAGCCTGAGTAATAAAGCAGTAAAACCTTAAATGACTGAAAGAAACATAATCAAAAAGCTTCACATAAAACATTTAGGACCCAATAAACTCATCGAAAACCTATAGAATAGATCACCAATATTTCCTAAGAACTGTGACAACTTTTAGTTAAGAACATATAGTAATCTGGTAGTCATCTACCAGAAATTCCAAGTAGATCAAGTAGGAAAACCAAACCAATAGAAATGCTAGAAACCTTAACATAAGTCAATCAACCAAAGGAAAACCCTAGGCTCGGGATTCTATCAAGAACAGTTAGTACTCTGGGAAATCAAACCATCATCAATTCAAAACCTAAACCAATAAAAACCTTAGAGACTACTAAACAAGAACAATCACCAAAGGAATCATCAAGGCATTAGAATCTGCCAAGAACCCTAGAACTCTGAGAATTCCAAACATATTGAATCAAAATTCTAAACCAATCAAACTTCATAGTAATGGAAACTCTGAACATTCATCCAAACAGAATTGCAAGGGGCCATGGATGAAAACTAATCAAAAACCTTATAAATCAAATAGTAAATACTTGCCATGTTCCAAAACTAGAATAGGACAAAGAACAAACCGACATGCCTGATTAGGCATATCGAAATACCACCCCCTGCACTATCAAAAAAAGGGTCACATGCCAATTTTGGCATGCACATATATTAGTTAAACCCAGCATGGGCTTAACCACCGAAAAACCCTTTCCACGTGTGAATAGGTTAGCCAACAAAGTTGGTTTCACACATACACAAGAAGGTGATTCACCTAACTGCATGGCATTGGTGTCAGCAGCACAACCACTTAGGAACACTATAAATAGAGGACCACTTGAGACCCCATAGCTCATAACTCACCACTCGAGCTTGGACCAAAACATACACACTTAGAGTTTAGAGAGAGATATGAGAGACATAGAGAAAAGAGAGAAGGGGAAGAAGAACTCAAGAATGGGAGGAGAAGAGCCACAACAATAGTTGAAGATCTTCATCAAGCCCACTAGGAAAGCTACAAAAGTTGTTAAATTAAACTTTAGATAGGAAAGCATAGAGTCCAATGAGAGAGAGAATTTAGTATGAAATGCACCCAGTTAAAAATGAGAACTACACCCTGTGCATCTTCATCAAAGAAGAACACCATAGGCATAGTCACACCCTTAATCTGGCACAGTTCACAGCTATTAGTTATAGGAGGAAGATGAACAATATACATTTAACCACCCAATTCAGAACACCAAATCTTTATCTCACCCATCATCCCTAGAAAAAATCCTTAGACATGCCTAAGGATGAGAAGGGAGAGAATTATTTACCACTCTAATACTTGCATAGAAGTAGTAAGACAACACTTAACAACCAAGCTTACACAACTAAACTTAAGCCAAAAGCTTAAGCAACAACAAAGATAAGCTAAGTAACTAATACTTAAATTATTAAGTGAAATATTTCACTGCAAGTGAATTGGAATGTCTAAGTGAAGATACCGATAGCCAATAATATTAGAAGAGACTATTAATCCTCTAATGGAAGGATCAGTACATAAGCACTAAAGTAAATATACATTAGAATGCAAACAACAAAACCACTACCAACATTCCACTTAACTAAGCAACAAACAAACCTTAACTAACAAGTGTAGCAAGTATCCACTGAACATTCAGAAACCTAGACAATGCTTATTAACTAACATATACCGCAGTAGACAAAAATTTAGTAGAACATGAACCAAATCCTAAGCCTAATTAACCAAGTCGAATCCTAGAACCTATATGACATCTAGAACACTCTAGAAAACCCTACAACATGCTAGAAGAACAACAGTAGTAGCAATACAGAGCATAGACCCTAGAAATTACTAGTATCCTAGAACCAAAAAGAGAGATAGGAAGAGCAGCACCTACCTTCAGAAAGGATGAGCCGAGCTCATGCTGACTGAGTAGAGGAAGAAGAAGGAGTCATGGCTGTGGTTGGCAGCACAGAGGAGTACCCCAAAGGGGCATATCACTCCGCACTAGCCAGAGCAACCATAGTAGCTATAGTAGAAACCCAGGAGCACCATCTCGACAGCGGGGAATGTCGGAGCTGCGTCGTAGTTGAAGCAGCCAAACCATCACCGAAACCCTAGAATGGGGAAGGGTCGCGAGCGAGTGCTAGAAAGTGAGAGGGACAAATATATTTGGTAGGAAGGTAGAGTAGGGGCAGGCGATTGATTTTAGTGGAGAAGTGATGGCTCCAAAAATAGCCATCTTCCACCATGTTTGAACATTGTTTTTAGTCAAGCAATTAACAAGAAACTCTCTAACCTTGCCACTAATGACTAATAATTGCAAGTATATGAAAACCATTACTTTGATTTGTGTTGTGCAGGAAATCATGCTTTTAATGCGATAGGAGTCATAATGAAGGTTTTGAGGAAGTCTACACGACCAAGTAATTCTGAAGCCAATGCCAGGCGTTTGTAGCCGTAATGACCATTGGTACAGGCTGGGTCCGCCCGTACCATCTGCCCGTACCATGTGGCGGCGACTTCATCGCGTCAAACCCTACAACTTTTGTGAAGATGCCTATTGATACCTTCGATATGGATTCACGGATGTAGTATAATAGCTTTTTCCCTAGAAGACCTAGGTTTAATCTAACCTCGGAAAACACTGGTAAAAGGTAATAAAAAAGGACACGTCTACAAAACTTTGTTTGTTTGTTTTACCTTAGTTGACCGGACCAATCTAGTTTACTTTATCGCGGGTTTGAATCAATGGATGGAGATAGGCTAGGGTTGAAGATCCACCTGCATCTACACATCAAATGGGATAAAAGATAATAGGGATTTCTATTTTCGTGCCCTCGGTTCGTTAGTTGGACTTAGTTTCCCCCAGCCACTTAGTTTTTCCTCACTTTTGCCCATCTCCTTGTACAAAACTCTCACATGGTCTAAAAATCGCCGTCCGTTAGCCTTGTCATTACGTGCTGACAAGTGGGGCCGCGTTCAGTCGGGTCCCGTAGTGGACCCTCGCCGTTACGTGCTGACGAGTAGGGCCGCGTTCTGTCGGGTCCCATAGTGTACCCTTACCGTTACATGCTGACATGTGGGGACGTGTTCAGCCGATTCCCGTAGTGGACACCTCTCTCAACTTATCTAGATCAGCATCAGACCCACACCTTATCCACGTGAGCGCTGGATCCACAACCTATCCACGTGAGCACTGGACCCACAACTTACCCAGGTTGGTGTTGCAAGATGGGACCCCGAGCCAGCGTCGCGCCCGCGCCCTTTGTCTAGCTTCATTTTCATATAGTGAAATGTAATGCATATACGAAAACTATACACCTTTGAACTCTTTTAAATCACACTTAGGACATGATAATGTTGTGCTAATAAAATCCTGATCATTTATCATTTCCATGGAGTGGAATATAATGCATAAACTTGCGTATATAAAAATTATACACCTTTGAACTCTTTGAAATCGCACTTAATACGTGATAATATCATGCTAATAAAATCTTGAGAGATTATCATTTTCATAGAGTGGAATATAATGCACAAACTTGCATATGCGAAAATTATAAATCTTTAAACACTTTTAAATTGCACTTAATACGTGATAATGATGTGCTAACAAAATTTTGAGAGATTATTATTTTCTCCCCCATTTTCATAAAGTGGAATGTAATGCATAAACTTGCATATACGAAGTTTATACACCTTTGAACTCTTTGAAATTGCACTTAATACGTGATAATGTTGTGCTAAGAAAATCTTGAGAGATTATTATTTTCATAGAGTGGAATGTAATGCATAAACTTGCATATACGAAGTTTATACACCTTTGAACTCCTTGAAATCGCACTTAATACGTGATAATGTTGTGCTAAGAAAATCTTGAGAGATTATTTTTTTCAAAGAGTGGAATGTAATGCATAAATTTGCATATACAAAAATTATACACCTTTGAACTCTTTGAAATCGCACTTAATACGTGATAATGTTGTGCTAATAAAATCTTGAGAGATTATCATTTTCATATAGTGGAATGTAATGCATAAACTGGCATATATGAAAATTATACACCTTTGGACTCTTTGAAATCGCACTTAGGTCATGATAATATTGTGCTAATAAAATCCTAATTATTTATCATTTCCATGGAGTGAAATATACTGCATAAACTTGCGTATACGAAAATTTTAAGCCTTTGAACACTGTGAAATCACATTTAATAATGAGATAATGATTTTAAACTTGCGTATAGAAAATTTTTAAGAGATTATAATTTTCTCCCCCCATTTTCATAGAGTGGAATTGACGAGGGGTTAACTCATCAATGTCCATTGTTATGGACTTGGGTTTTGGAGGAGGGAGTGTCGGAGGCATCAATCGGCTAGCAAACAAGCACACATGGATGCAAGGTTTACCTAAGTTTAGGCCTCATAGAGGTCCCTACTCCTGCTTGTCTGCTCTTGGAATTATCGAGAAAGTCGAAAGTTACAAGGGGTTCGCAGATGCAATCTGGCAATGGTTGTGAAAACTAGGGTTGTGATTGTCCTCCTCGCCGACCCCTCCTAGCCTTTATATAGATAGGCTAGGTCTCGAGTAGCAGGTCGAGCCGGTTACAAGTTAGGGTTTTTCCCTTTAAACTTTCTATCTTAAGCTTCGTCTTGTGCTGCAAGCAATCGGAGTCTTTGTAGGTCACCCGAATCCTGGATTGGGCCCTGGTAACACCGTGGACTCCTATCATATCTAGGCCATATATGTCAAACTCGAGTACCTGTAGGGTATGTCCACGTCAGTAGCCCCCGAGTGTCAAGTGGAACCATAGATTCGAGTGGAGACTTTATGAAGTCTTTCGAGTGCATAGCTGAGCATATTTTCAAGTATTTTTGATTGATGTCATAGGGACTGTTGATATATGTGCCCGATTCATCCGATGCATCAGGATCAGTTAACTGCCTTAGGGCAAAACAACGCAATCTACTCAAACTCGAGTCCCTAGACTCGAATTCGGAAAAGTGCTGGTGTAATTCGACTCAGGCCGCGGAGGTCTTACAGGAGTCGAATCGCAGTGTGTAAGTTTGAGCACTCGACACGTCCGTCAAGGCATATTTCATTGTACCTATAGGCACGGATATTTTCTAGTAGAGCATAGCAGATGCATTGCCAGGCCTTATTCAGGTCTTATCTTCACGCTGTTAGCGCGACATCCGAATTTTTGTCATCACGGAGATGATTCGTGTGACCCAGGAGACACAGTCTCTTTGCAGGGAAAATATGAGGCGGAGTCGCCATAGCATTCGAGTGTGGATGTTATCAACACACGGTGTAACGTATAAGAAAAATAAATAATCATAGGGTGTGCGGCCAGCGGTCCCTATGGGAGTATCCCCCGAGTGCCTATTAGAGTCGTAGACTCGAGTGGGGACTATAAGTATTTTGCGACTGCTGTCATCTTTTGCTTGTTTCAGTGGAATGTGCTTTCAGCGCTCCCTATGGGAGTAACCCGAAGTCCACAATCGAATCGTTGATTCGAGTGAAGGGTTTCCATGATGCTTGGATATATTTATTATTTTCTTCGGGTGTGCGGCCAGCGCTCCTGTTAGGAGTAGCCCCCGAGTGCTTGGTTGAGTCGAAGACTCAAGTAAGGACTAAAGTAGTCGAAGTGTTCTCCTGCTGGAGTTGATGACATCAGTGCTGACGATAGGATGACCTCAGTTGCCCACGTGAGCGGCTTTGACGGGACGTGACGAGAAGTGGGGTTCTGCATGTGATATTGAAATGTTGCAAGGGTTTTATGTGAATGTTTGTTAATTAAAGTAATTAACAAAATTCTAAATAAAATAAATAAAAGAGTTTTATTAATTGAGAGTTGCATTTAATTTGGTGGAAATTAAATACATGTGAGTGGGATTTTGGGTGGAGGCCATGTTTATGTGAGTGGAGGTTCACCACATGAATGAAGGAGGGGAGGAGTCCCCCCCTCATGCGCCGTCTATGGGAGGGGAGGGGTCTCCCTCCCTCCTATATAAAGCCCCCCTCTCCCTCTCACAAACTACACCTCCTCATGAAGGATCTCTCTCCCCCTTTAGATATTCCCCCATGGTCTCGGATTAGCGAGATACATGTTCCCGGTGGCCTTGCGTCTGGAAGGAGTTGCTGCTTCCGCTGATTCGCTGGAGCGAGGAGGTGGAGGTTGTCTGGTGGCTTGAACGTGTGTGCGAGGACGGATGCGCTGCTGATTTGCGGCGCTCAGACTTCCACACGATCTTGAGATCGGCAAGCGTACGACTACATCAACCACGAGTTCCTACTCGTTAACAAAACTCGTTGTATTCGAGGGTAAGTTCTCCATGAATGTATATCCACCCGTTGCTCTGTATCTAGTAGATAGATCTTGGCGTATAGTTCTCATCGTAGAATTTTTTTTGTTTTTTCTATGCCGCGGACCCAGCAGTGGTATCAGAGCCTGATCTATGCGTAGGTGCTTTGCACAGGTAGTACACATATGTTTATATGTGGGCGATGATGATCATGTTATTGCATCTTCTATGTACTTTGGATATTGGTGGCATAGTGGGATGAAGCGGCCCGGACCAACCTTACATGTCATCGTACATGAGACCGGTTCCACGACTGACATGCAACTAGTTTTGCATAAGTGGCTAGCGGGTGTCTATCTCTCCTACTATAGTCAATATCTGATTTACAACGAGTTGCTAATAACTTGGTTGTCCTCGTTGTGGTTCATGTTCGTAGGTAAGACCGGTTCTATCTCTGAAAGCCCTAAGCCATGTAAAACTTGCAATTGATAAATTAGAGGCGTCTAGTTTAGATCGTTGCTGGGCTAGTGTCTTGATATGGTATTGTTGTAAGTAGATGTATGATAGATACTCTTACAACTCACTTAATGTGTAAGTTCCATAGACCTTGGCCTTACACACAAAGGAATGATAGAGATCATACCACGATGCAAATGATAGAGATCAAATGCATGGACCATATCACCTCACTTCACACATTAGATGTTAGCATCTTATATTGCTAGTTTGGCGCTTTTGGTAGCATTATAAGATGATCCCTCATTTAGATATCAAGATAAAATGTGTTCTTCCTTAAGTATGCACCGTTTTGTGCATCGTGTTTTGAGGCATCACGTGATGATCGGGTGTTCTCGACTCTACGCTTTCATACAACGGGTGTAAGACAGTTTTACACACGCGAATACTAAGGTTCTTACTTGACGAGCCTAGCATGTATAGACATGGCCTCGGAACACGGACCTAAAGGTTAAGCATGAGTCATATAGTTGATATGATGCCCATATAGATGCTCGCCTTTGAAGCTACACCGACTCACGTGATGATCGGACTTGGTGTAGTGGATTTGGTTCATGTAATCACCAAAAGGACACAACGGATGTCGTTTTTGAGTGGGAGTTCATTAGTAATTTGGATTAGTTGAACTCAATCTATCATAAACTTAGTCTAAATATATTTTACAAATTCTGTTGTAGATGGCACCACCTGCTTTTAATTTCAATGTGTTCATGGAGAAAGAGAAGCTTGCTGCGAATGGTAGCAACTTCACCAATCGGCTATGAATTTGAGGATTCTCCTCCTTTGCTGCACAAAAGCAATATGTGCTAGAGGCGCTAGGCCCCCACCAGCTCCTGATGCCCCTGACGAGGAAAAAAACGTCTATAGAACTCGTCAGGAGGACCACAAATTAGTTCATTGCGGCATACTGTATGGGCTAGAGCCAGAACTTCGAAAATGGCAATGCCTTTGATACCATGGGAGAATTGAAAATGATTTTCGATACCCATGCTGCCGTAGAGAGTTATAATGCTTATGAAAAGTTCTTTAGCTACATGATGGAAGAGAACAGCTCCGTTAGTGAGCACGTACTCAAAATGTCTGGGTACACCGATAAGCTTGTGTCCTTTGGAATAACGATTCCCATTGACTTAGGCATACATCGTGTTCTCCAATCTCTGCCACCTAGCTACAAGAGCTTCGTGATGAACTATAATATGCAGGGCATGAAGAAGTCTCGTCCCGAGCTTCTGTCAATGCTTAAGACTACAGAAGTGGAGATTAGGAAAGAACATCAAGTGTTGATGATCAATAATACCACCGGTTTCAAGAAGGACAAGAAAGGCAAGTAGAAGGGAAAGAATGGCGGCAAATCTGTTGCCGTGCCTGAAAAGAAACCCCAAGCTGGCCCTAAGTGTGACACCGAGTGCTACTATTGCAAGGGGACTGGCCATTGGAAGCGCAACTGCCCCAAGTATTTGGCGGACAAGAAGGCCGGCAAGGCAAACAAAGGTATATGTGATATACATGTTATTGATGTGTACTTGACTAGTACTCGCAGTAGCACCTGGGTATTTGATACGGGATCGGTTGCTAATATATGTAACTCGGTTCAGGGGCTGCGGAACAAGCGACAACTAGCAAGGGATGAGGTCACGATGCGGGTCGGCAATGGATCAAGAGTTGATGTGATCGCCGTCGGAACGCTGCCTCTCCATATGCCGTCGGGATTAATTATAAACCTGAATAATTGTTATTTGGTGCCTGCACTGAGCATGAACATTGTATCCGGATCGTGTTTGATGCAAAGTGGTTATTCGTTTAAGTCTGAAAACAATTGTTGTTCGATTTATATGAATAATATCTTTTATGGTCATGCACCTGTGTTGAATGGTTTATTTCTATTGGATCTCGATAGTAGTATTACGCATATTCATAATGTTGATGCTAAAAGGATTAAACTTGATAATGATATATCTGCATATATGTGGCACTGCCGTCTAGGTCATATTGGCGTTAAACGCATGAAGAAACTCCATTCTGATGGACTTTTGGAATCACTGGATTTTGAATCATTTGATACATGTGAGCCATGCCTTATGGGCAAGATGACTAGAACTCCGTTTTCCGGTTCAATGGAACAGGCATGATTTATTGGAAATCATACATACTGATGTGTGTGGACCAATGAGTGTGTCGGCGCAAGGTGGATATCGTTATTTTGTTACTTTCACGGATGATTTGAGTAGATATGGGTATATCTATTTGATGAAACATAAGTCTGAAACCTTTGAAAAGTTCAAAGAATTTCAGAATGAAGTGGAAAATCATCGTAATAGAAAGATCAAATTTCTGCGGTCCGACCGTGGAGGAGAGTATCTTAGTTACGAGTTTAGCACACATATGAAAGACTGTGGAACACAACTCACGCCTGCCGGAACACCACAACGTAATGGTGTGTCAGAACGTCGTAATCAAACTTTATTGGATATGGTTCGATCTATGATGTCTCTGACTGACTTGCCACTGTCATTTTGGGGTTATGCACTGGAAACCGCTGCATTCACTTTAAATAGGGCACCATCTAAATCCGTTGAAAAGACACCGTATGAATTATGGTTTGGAAACAAACCTAAGCTATCATTTCTTAAAGTTTGGGGATGCGATGTTTATGTGAAGAAACTTCAACCGGATAAACTCGAACCCAAAGCGAAAAAATGCGTCTTCATAGGATACCCTAAGGAAACGATTGGGTATACCTTCTATCACAGATCCGAGGACAAGGTCTTTGTTGCCAAGAATGGATCCTTTCTTGAGAAGGAGTTTCTCGTGAAAGGTGTGAGTAGTCGGAAGGTAGAACTCGAAGAGGTTATTGAACCTTCTCTTCATGAAATGGCGAGTAGCGCAGCACCGGAAGTTATTTCGGAGTTGACTTCACCTAATGAAGAGAGAGCTAATGATATTGATCATGAAACTCCGAAAGAGGACACTATCGAACCTCGCAGGTCAAGCAGGACACGTGCAGCTCCTGAACTGTACGGCAATCCTGTTATGAATTTCATGATTGATGAAATAGATGACCCTGCAACGTATGAAGAAGCGATGATGAGCCCTGATTCCAACAAATGGCTAGAAGCCATGAAATCCGAGATGGAATCCATGTACGAAAACCAGGTTTGGACCTTGGTGGACTTACCTCACGATCGAAAGGCCGTTGAGAATAAATGGATTTTCAAAAGAAAAACTGATGCTGATGGTAATGTAACCATCTATAAGGCTCGACTTGTCGCAAAGGGGTTTCGACAAATTCAAGGAGTTGACTACGATGAGACATTCTCTCCCATAGCAATGCTTAAGTCGGTTAGGATTATGTTAGCAATTGCTGCATATTTCGATTACGAAATATGGCAGATGGATGTCAAAACTGCGTTCCTCAATGGTAATATTGAAGAAGAGTTGTATATGATACAACCTAAGGGTTTTGTCGATCCTAAGGATGCTGATAAGGTGTGCAAACTTCATCGATCCATCTATGGACTGAAGCAAGCATCCCGGAGTTGGAATCTCCACTTTGATGAGGTGATCAAAGAGTTTGGATTTGTCCAAACTTATGGAGAGGCTTGTATTTACAAGAAAGTGAGTGGGAGCAATGTGGCATTTCTGATATTATATGTGGATGACATATTATTGATTGGAAATGATATAGATCTTTTAAACAGTGTTAAAAGTTATCTAAACAGCAAATTTTCGATGAAGGACCTTGGTGAAGCTTCATATATATTAGGCATTAAAATCTATAGAGATAGATCAAGACGCCTAATTGGGCTATCACGGAGTACATACCTTGATAAGATATTAAAGAAGTTTAATATGGACGGAAGTAAGAAGGGGTACTTACCTATGTTGCAAGGCAAGACATTGAGTAAGACTCAAAGTCCGGCTACGACGGAAGAAAGAGAGATAATGGATAAGATCCCTTATGCCTCAGCCATAGGCTCTATAATGTATGCCATGCTATGTACAAGACCGGATGTGGCACATGCTATTAGTTTGACTAGTAGGTACCAATCTGATCCAGGTTCGGAACACTGGATAGCGGTCAAGAATATCCTTAAGTACTTGAGAAGAACTAAGGATATGTTTCTTGTATACGGAGGTGAAGAAGAGCTAGTCGCTAAGTGTTATGTTGATGCTAGCTTTGACACTGATCCGGATGACTCTAAGTCTCAATCCAGATACGTATTTCTCTTAAACAGAGCAGCAGTTAGTTGGAGGAGCTCCAAACAACCTGTGGTGGCTAGATCAACGACGGAGGCGGATATGTTGTTGCTTCCAAAGCAGCGCAGGAAGCGGTTTGGATGAAGGAGTTCATAACGGAACTAGGTGTGGTTCCTAGTGCGTTGGACCCAATGGTGATCTATTGTGACAATAATGGAGCCATAGCCAACGCCAAGGAACCAAGGTCTCACAAGAATTCCAAGCATATTAAGCGCCGGTTTCACTCCATCCGCGAGCATGTCAAGGATGGAGATATAAAGATTTGTAAAGTGCACACGGACCTGAATGTAGCAGATCCGTTCACTAAAGTACTCCCTAGGGAAAAACATGATCAACACCAGAACTCCATGGGTGTTAGATTTATCACTATATAAACTAGATTATTGTCTCTAGTGCAAGTGGGAGACTGACTGAAATATGCCCCGAGAGGCAATAATAAAGTTGTTATTATGTATTCCTTGTATATGATAGATGTTTATTTTGCATGCTATAATTGTATTGATTGGAAACATTAATACATGTGTGTTTAATAAACAAAAAGGGTTCCTAGTTATGCCTCTCTTATAGACTAGCTTGTTGATTAACAAGATGATCAAAGTTTCCTGATCATGGACATTGGATGTTGTTAATAACAAGGTCACAACATTTGTGAAATGATGTGATGAACATTCATCCGAAGTATAGCATTACGATCAAGTCATTATGTTTATATTGCTATAACATCATACAAAGTAGTCTTAGTCCTTAGACCATGAGATCATGTTAATTGCTAACACTGGAAGAGTATCTTGATAACATCAAACGTCACACCGTAACAGGGTGACCATAAAGGTGGGTTCAGTGCTATGAAGGTGTTATGTTGAGGCTCATGGATCAAGAGTGGAATTTGTCAATCCCGATGATGGATAGATATACTCTGGGCCCTCTCGGTGATATCACATTAAGATAGCTTGCAAGCAAGTGATGTGATCACTAGAATGTTATATCACGGGAACGAGAAAAGAGTGCATGTCGGTAACGAGATCAAACTAGGTATGGAGATACGGATGATCGAATCTCGAACATGTAATATATCGCGGGACAAAGGGATTTAGTTACTAGCGTTAAAGGTTCTCACGATCACAGAAGTCATCGTTGAATGTGTAGGAGTCAGTATGGATCTCCAGGCCCGCTTCTGATTATTGATCTAAGAGGAGTCTCAATCATGTCTGCATTATTCGCGAACCATAGGGTGACACACTTAAGGGTTGCCGGAAACCATTTAGGAGCACATATGTTCCAGACAAAAGGTTTGCAAAGCGCAGGAAATGTTTCGATAGAAACAGGATTTTTTTTGATAGAAACCGGAATTGTTTCGGGTGAAATTGCAGAAAGTGGTTCTGCATGTGATATTGAAATGTTGCAAGGGGTTTTATGTGAATGTTTGTTAATTAAAGTAATTAACAAAATTCTGAATAAAATAAATAAAAGAGTTTTATTAATTGAGATTTGCATTTAATTTGGTGGAAATTAAATACATGTGAGTGGGATTTTGGGTGGAGGCCATGTTTATGTGAGTGGAGGTTCACCACATGAATGAAGGAGGGGAGGAGTCCCCCCGCTCATGCGCCGGCTATGGGAGGGGAGGGGTCTCCCTCCCTCCTATATAAAGCCCCCCTCTCCCTCTCACAAATTACACCTCCTCGTGAAGGATCTCTCTCCCCCTCTAGATATTCCCCCATGGTCTCGGATTAGCGAGATACATGTTCCCGGTGGCCTTGCGTCTAGAAGGAGTTGCTGCTTCCGCTGATTCGCTGGAGCGAGGAGGTGGAGGTTGTCCGGTGGCTTGAACGTGTGTGCGAGGACGGATGCACTGCTGATTTGCGGCGCTCGGACTTCCACACGATCTTGAGATCGACAAGCGTACGACTACATCAACCACGAGTTCCTACTCGTTAACAAAACTCGTTGTCTTCGAGGGTAAGTTCTCCATGGATGTATGTCCACCCGTTGCTCTATATCTAGTAGATAGATCTTGGCGTATAGTTCTCATCGTAGGAAAATTTTTGTTTTCTATGCTGCGGACCCAACATTCTTCTGGCCGTTGGACGGCATCTGCTAGGAGGTTAAATAGGGGGCGTTTCGTGCGGTAATTCCCCCATCTCTTCTTCTTGATCACACATCTCCACCATTGCTGTTTTTGCTGTTCCTTTGCACACATCTCCTCCATGGCACTGGACCAACTCCGTGTCTTCCCCAGCTACTTCCTGCGCTCACGTCGCCAGCGCATGATGGGCAAGAAGAAGGGAGGCTCCGCCACAGGATCTGTGGCTCCCATTATTGCCAACAAGAAGAAAGGAGGCGCCACCATCGGGAAGAAGAAGGGCTAGGGGACTCGCGTCACCAATGGGCCAGGGCACCAATCCATCATCAAGATGTCGGAGCTGTTCACCCAGCGCCAGGACCGGATGCTATCCACCGCGGAGGACGACTCGCGCGTTCCCGGCGACAAGGTAATCCCCTGTCCTCCTGTGGGTTTCCGAGTGATGTTCCTTGCATTCATCATTCACGGTCTCTCTCCCCTGCATCCATTTGTTAGGGTTCTTCTCTGCTTCTACGGGCTCCAGCTGCACCAGCTGTCCCCAAATTCTATTCTCCATATCGCCTGTTTCATCACCCTCTACGAGTGCTGGCTCAGAATCGAGCCACACTTCGGTCTCTTCAAGAAGCTTTTTAAGATAAAACGTCAGTCGGGGTCTGGTTTAGTGGTCTATGACGTAGGAGTCTGCGGGATCCACGTCGACTCCTCTATCACTTATTTCGACATCAAACTCACCGCGTCTGTCCAAGGGTGGAGAGATAAGTGGTTCTATATCCGTGACCAGAAGGCCGACGGAGAGCACTACAGACTCGCACCCTTCAATCCCGTGGCTGCCTGCAAGAGGAGGCGATCCTGGAAGAATGTCGTGATGCCCGGTGAGTCTGAGGAGACAGAGATGCTGTATCAGCGTATCCGCGACCTCGAAAGCCGTATAGGCAAAGAGGAAGGTGGCGCTGAACTCATTCACATGTGGTTGCGCCGCCGTGTTCAACCTCTGCAGGCTAGAGCCCATCCAATGTACCGCTGGATTGGTGCTGGCGATGTCACTCGCATATCTTCGGAGGGCATTTCTTTGGGTGAAGTGGACAGGAGGTTGCGGCTGGTGACCAAGTACACCGCCAAGGAGGATCTCCCTGGCGAGTCAGTCGTGCCTCCTTTCGACACCAACAATCCTCCACCTGAGGTAGAGTTTTCCCATGAAGTGTTCTAGATTTTCGATTGCTTGTCAGGTGCTTGATATATATTGATGGTTCTTCTGATTGTAGGACTGGAAAGTGGCTTCCAGCTTGCCTCCTCAACCTGAAGGAATTATCCCACACGAAGCGGAGGAAGAGGACAAGTCGAGCTCCACCGTTCCGATTGAGGAAGAGGAGGAAGCCCCTGAGTCCAGTGGCCACGGGACTCGCAAGCACTCCCGTAGCAAGGATTATGATGCCTCCTCACTGACGACACCTAAGGGTCTTCCTGCCACTGTAGAGGAGCCGATCCTCGCCGTGCATGTACGCGCCATGGCTCCTCCCGCACGGAAGAAGCTGAGGTTGCCGAAGGAGTCGTCAGATGATTCCTTCAACCTTGACAAGTTGGACAGGTAAGTTTTTAATATTCGCGAGTTCATCTTGTTTTCCTTGAAGTTCCTCTTCTGAAGTGGTGCTAGTCATGTTTGTAGTCAAACGGCGTCGTCGTCCTCCGCCAATTGCCAGTTTGTCAAAGAATCCGGAGTCGTAGACTCTAAAAACAAGGAGGTGGCCATACGGTCGCCTTCTCCTCCCGTGGCGACCCACTCCGGTGCTAACTCATTGAGTTCCCCTCATACTAGGGGGAACCAGATGGTTGCACGGACGCCCACTCGACAGGAATCTTCGGAGTCCCTGGAGGAGCACATAAGTATCTATTTGCCGATGGCAGTCGAATTGTGAATTTGTGCCTTTTGTCAATGCTGAATCTTCATTTCTCTTGGTGTAGCCTATCGTGAAGGATTCCACTCGCCTTGCGGAGCAAATCCTTGCCTTGGGTCGACAGCATGCCTTGCTGGACAATCAGAACTGCACAGTCGAAGGTTTATACTAATCTTCTCTCTTTGCTCTACTTGTGTAGAAATTTGTAAACTCAGTTGTTGTGTTGCTCTATCCTTTATAGGTGAGCATAATGAGCTTCTCCGTCGCATCACTTCCCTAGAGAAGGGACTTGCTGCAGCGGAGAAGAAGCGCGATGAGGAAGTCATGGCTCTAGAGGAGTCGCAGAAGCACTAGGAAGACCTACGTGCTACTACTGCCGAAAGGGAGAAGTTGTTCGAAGAACAACTTTTCTCGACTGCGAAAGCTCTCTCAGGTATAGTTCAGCTTCACTTGTATTTTCCCTATTTGATTTCATGTCACTATGCTGACACCCTGTGTATGCAGATGCCGCCGGCATAAGCTTTGACGCCCAGGCCTTGCGCCCTGCGGATGCTTTGGCTGGCGCCGTGGCCGCGGTCGAGGACCACAGTGTCTCTCTTCAAGATACGCTCGGGAAGTCCAAAGGTGTGCTGAGCCGCCTCCGTGAGGATATGGTTCCTAAGGATAGCTTAATCGAAACTCTTGATGGACTGGTGGAGTCCTTCACGGAAGGCATCCCAATGGACTTCAAGAATGCTCAGCGGTTTGTCGGCGCCACCATGGCACTTGCGATGGCGAAGCACATGGTGCAGAGTTGGACCCAAGTGCGATCTCCGAGGCAATGCCTGTCGATGCGGAAGGCCAGCAGGTAGTGTTTGCTCCCTTCACCACTAAATGCAGTAAATACGGGCCTTGCCTCATCAGACAGTCTCCAAGTATTCTGAAGAGCTGCGACGAGTGAAGGCGGCGAAGGCTAAGGCATCTGGGGATAACACCAGAAAGTCTATGGCGTTAGAGACTGCCACGGATTCTAGGAAGCCCCCGAAGTCGAAGTCCAAGTCGAAAAAGCAGATTGCTCCTTAGCTGCCATTTGTAATAGTTGTAGCTTCCTGTTGTTGGTCCGCATTTTGTGGGGGGTGCCCCCTTGATACTTTTATCGAATTTGAATGCACTCCTCCTTTTTATCAATGTATGATTGGTCTCATTTGCCTCTTGCTTGGTTGTAATAGGGTCCTTCGAGTGATCCTCATGACTCTCCTCCCACCGATGAAACCGTGGCGCAACCGCGTCCAAAGGTGGAGGAGCTATCGTTGCTCTCACGACTGCACGAACGTATAAAGCAGTTGGAGCGTGAGTTGCCCATTATCCATGGTAACGCGGATTTGTGGAAGTCGAAAGCTGAGAAGGCCACCGCTCGCGAGAAGTTTCTCCTGGATGAAGTTGCACAGTTAAACGAGCAATTTAAATGTTAGGTCTCTATCTTCTTATCTTTTGTTTAGCCAATCGCGGCGATGCCTTGTCTTTATACTTTGGTCTTGCTTTTGTAGTTGTTAGCGCTCATCATCCACAGGATGAGAAGGACCGGGTTGCCATTCGAATGAATGACTTAACCTAGGAGCAGTTGCATGCTAGTGGGTACTTCTGGGTGGATCACGATCGTGTAGTCGCGTTGGCGACGTTGCAGGATCGTGCGTCGCGGGTGCTTCAGTGCTTGAAGAAGGCGCAATCGTGCCTGAAGTGTATTTATCAAATGATGTTTTCGCTGGACATTGTGCCCTCAAGCCTGTTGGCTCTTCTAGCAAAGTTTCAGAATATCAGCATGGTCCACGAGTGCGTGCACCCGCAACTGGTCGCAGGTGCTAAGGCTACATTGTCACTTGTTCGACTGCATTGGCCAGATGTGGACGTCGCGTCTGTTGCCACTGGACCTCTGCCGCCACCTGAAGGGATGACTTGGAATATGGTGTTGCACTATCAGGCAGTTGACCAGCCAGCTGAGGATATTGTAGATTTCTTTAAAGAGCAAACAAATGTTCTCCTTCTGCGTTAGTAGTGTAATTTATATCCTGCACATAGATGTATAAGCGTTATAAAGTTCTCATGATTGTGTTGGGTATGTTTGATACCCATTGTTGTGCAAAGAGCTTGCTAGCTTGTACATTTTTCGAGTGTATTATAAGATACAAGTCCTTTTCGTTAGCCTGACATGTATGAATCTCAGCACCTTGCCAACCTGTCAGGTGCGTTGCAGCTGGGTTGGTATTTATCAAGGGTTTGATTGGTAGTACGTCAGCTACTCAGGATACTGTGTTGTTCATGGAACAAGGTGTAAAGGGTGGCACAGTCCCCGAGTAAAATAATTGCAAGGAAATCAGAAAAACACAGGTTTTGGGGCACTTAGCTTTATTTATTCGCAGAATATCACGAGGTACAATGTGTGTCTAAGTAGCCTGGCTGAATAGCCTTATTTGTAAAGTAAAAAACATCTAAGGGTAGAAACAGTGCAGTTGTGCGACGCTCCAAGGGTTGGAGTATGCGACTCCGCTCTTGAAATCTTTAAGGCGATAGGCGCCACCTGGGATTACTTCGGTAATAACGTATGGTCCTTACCAAGGGGACTCGAATTTGAGGTGCCCTTGTTGCTTCAGTTGCAGGACCAGGTCTCCTTCGACGAAGGATCTGGGGCGTAGCCTTCTGCTGTGGTAGTTGCGGAGGCTCTGCTAGTAGATCGTGGATCTCTCCGCTGCAATCTCTCGTGCCTCATCGAGGAGGTCGACGGAGTCTTCGAGTGTGAGAGTTGACTCTTTCTCGCTGTATGCGACCACCCGCGGGGCTTTATAACGTACTTCTGCGGGTAGCACCACTTCAACACCGTGCACCATGAAGAACGAAGTGTAGCCTGTGGTGCTGTTTGGAGTTGTGCACAGGCTCCAAAGTACTAATTGTAGCTCGTCTGGCCAGCACCCATCGACTTGTTCAAGTGGCCGGAGGAGCCTTTTCTTGATTCTGCTGTAGACGAGGTTGTTGGCCTTTTCGACTTGACCGTTTGTCTGAGGGTGAGCCACAGAGGCGTAGCTAATGTTGATTCCAGGTTTTCACAGAATTCTCGGAACTCCTTGGAGGTGAAGTTTGTTCCATTGTCCGTGATGATGCTATGTGGCACCCCAAAACGGTAGACGATGGACTCGAAGAACTTGACGACACTGGCTCCTGATTGACCCGTCGAAGTGCATTGTCCAAAGGTAGGACATGTCTGGCTTGTCGCGAAGCTGTTTCTCCATCCAGTGCATGAGGAAGTCTGGGAGAACTTGCGATTTGATCGCGTCGCGCTTCTCATATGTGATGTCTCATGGAGACAGTTCGATTCCCCAGAGTGCGAATCGTCTAGTGGCGTCGGGATTATTGAGTATGTGCCCGAGCGGGGCATCGTTTACCACCACGATTGGGTGCTCCTGGAAGTAGTGGTGCAGTCGCTTGACTGTCATAAAGACGCCATTTGCCAGCTTCTGGTAGTGCGGGTACCGCTGCTTTGTTGGCGTGAGCACCTCGCTGAGGTAGTATACTAGGCGCTGAACCCGTGGACCTTATTTTCTTCGGCTCGCTCCACCACGAGCACAGTGCTGACCACCTGGTTGGTGGCGAAGATGTATAGCAATAGCGGCTCCTTGTCGCGAGGCGTGACCAATACTGGCAAGGTGGATAGTAGACGCTTGAGGTCCTCGAATGCTTCTTGTGCTTCGTTTGTCCACTCGAACTTGTCAGCTTTACGGAGAAGTTGGTAGAAGGGTAGTGCCTTTTCGCCCATTCAACTGATGAATCGACTGAGCGCCACGATTCGTCCAGCTAGCTACTGGACGCCTTTTACATTCTTTGGCTTCTCCATGGCCAGTATGGCCTTTATCTTCTTCGGGTTTGCCTCAATCCCTCTTGCAGAGATGAGGTATCCGAGCAGTTGCCTAGATGGTACGCCGAAGGCACATTTGTCCGGATTCAGCTTGATCCGGTAGCGATCGAGGTTATCAAAGGTCTCATGGAGATCGTCGAGTAACACGGCTTCCTCTTTGGTTTTGACGATGATGTCGTCGACATAGACTAGGATATTGTGACCAAGTTGGTTCTTGAGGCAGGCCTGCATACACCGTTGATAGGTGGCTCCTACGTTTTTAGCCCGAAGGGCATCGTGTTGTAGCAGAACACACCAAAGGGTGTTGTGACTGCTGTTTTCTCTTGGTCTTCCTCCTTCATTCGAATCTGATAGTAGCCTGAGTAGGCATCGAGGAAGCAGAGGCGCTCGCATCCCACAGTGGATTCGATTATTTAATCGATCGATGGCAACGGGAAGTGATCCTTCGGGTAGTGCTTGTTCAAGGAGGTGAAGTCCACGCACATCCACAGGATATCCGTGTCCTTTTTAGGCCACAAGCACTAGATTTGCGAGCCAAGTGCTTTCCTTGATCTCGCGTATGAAATTTGCGTCGAGGAGTCTGTTGATCTCCATACCGACCGCTTTTGCTCTTGGTTCGAACGATTGCGTATTGTGCCTTGACTAGCGGATTCTGTGTCCGGATTCATGTTGAGTGAGTGCTCGGCCAATTCCACGGAACTCTGGCATGTACGCTAGACATCGTGCAAAGATTTCAAAGACCTTTCATGGAGGAATTTGATGAGCACGAGTTCCTATGCGGGACTCAAGTTGTTGGCGATGAGGGCCGTCTTGGTCGGGTCAGTTCGGTGGACCTGGACTTTCTTGGTATGCACCACTAGTCGAAGGATAGGTTGGGTGAGTTTGGCTTGCTCAGGGGAGGCAGACTATTGTCTATCGTATCCTTCAACTTTGTGAGTTCCTCTTGCATGCCGAAGGACTAGGAGATTCTGTTGAATTCCCTGTCGTAGCTGTCAGACCTCTCAAAGCTTCCGTTGATTGTGATGACGCCGTTTGGGCCTGGCATCTTCATCTGCAGATAGGCGTAGTGTGGTACCGCCATGAACCTCGCGAACGCAACATGTCCGAGGATGCAGTGGTACTGTGGGGGCCAGTCGACAACTTCAAAGTCGATGCGCTCTCGCCGAAAGTTTTGTGGCGTGCCGAAGATGACGTCGAGGATGATCTTGCCCAAGGGGTATACGCCCTTCCCTGGGATGATGCCGTGGAACACCGTGTCTGAAACTTCCAGACATGTCAGAGGGATCCTCATTGCACGCAAGGTACTTGCGAACATGAGGTTGATGCCGCTTCCACCGTCCATGAAGACGCGACTCATGTTGAAGCCCCCAATTTGTGCCTCGAGTATGAGGGGACAGTGGCCTGCGCGAGGTACTTGGCGCGGATGGTCGCGCTTGTTGAAGGTGATGCATGACTCGCTTCCACTGAGGTACTTAGTGGTGGAGGGCGAACTGTTTATTGCCAGGTTGACTTGGCGAGTGATTGCCTTCTGCACTCGATTTGAGGGGTGCCCTTTTTGGATCATCCCCATGTTGCCCACAACTTGCAGGTATGGCTTGCCTCCATGATTCTGGACTGGCACAGCCGAAGGTGGTGGTGGTGGTGCTCCATGAGCCACGGCACCCGGGGCGGCTCGGTATCCCTAGTTGACCGCGTCGCGATTCATCTGGGCCAGGCCTTCGTGGAGCTTGAGGAACTCGCGGTAGTCCTTGAGAAGATGGCTGGACTTTTTCTTGCCATCGTGCTTGTCAATGTAGAAGTGTACGTTGCACAGTCCGGACAATTTGTCCTCGATGGATAGTCCAGGTGCCTCGTCGCGAGTGCGGCGCTGCCACACTTGCATGGTTTTCCTGCTATCGCGGTATCCATCGTTGCGGTATGCGCTGTTGCGGTTGTCGTCGCGTTTGTCGGTGTAGCCGGCTGCGACCATGTCGACCTCTTCACGGTCCTCGTAGACGCGCATTCAACATTTCCCTCAGTGATCGCGTCTGTGCCCGAGGTCATCGTCATCATCGGAATAGACACGATTTTTCACCGAGTCCTCTCCATCGGCCCACCGATTCGCAATTTTGATCAAGTGATCGATTGTTTTGGGCTTCGAGAGGCCTAGCTCCTCCCTGGGTTCTCTGCGATGAATGCTGCTGTTGAACACGTCGATTGCACGATCCTCAGAGATATCTTCTGCGGAGTTCTTGATTATGGACCATCTCTGGATGTACAAGCATAGCGACTCGCCAGACCTCTGGTGGCAGCCTCTTAGCTCCTCAATTGATGCGAGACTTTTGTAAGTGCCCTTGAAGTTGCGCATGAAGATGTAGACCAGCTCTTCCCAGCTGCGAATTGATCCACGCGGGAGATTGTTGAGCTATGCACGGGCGACACCTTGCAGCTGTAGCCGTAGGCATTGCATGGCTGTGCTTGAGCTTCCTTCGTGTAGCCTGACAGAGGAGATGTGATCTTCCAGCC
This sequence comes from Avena insularis, assembly GCA_023614405.1. Classification (NCBI taxonomy): domain Eukaryota; kingdom Viridiplantae; phylum Streptophyta; class Magnoliopsida; order Poales; family Poaceae; genus Avena; species Avena insularis. The sequence continues at coordinate 24,405,510 of CM042692.1, forward strand.
AAATCTTCGGGTCCTATAGGCCGTCAAATTTCGAGTTCTCCGATGGGATCTTGAACCCTTTAGGCATTCGCTTCTGCCTGATGGGTCTGCTGAAGCATCTAGCACCGCAGAGTTCTACCTCGTCATCTTTCGAGTCATTCGAATGAGCACGCCTTGCGTGCATCTTGTCGATCTTGCGCTACGTGATGTCATCATGCACGTCGTAGTCGTGGTCATGCCGCCGTGAGCGACATCGCCGTGTTAGATCGTGGCCGTTGTCGCTGGAGGAGTATGAATAGTAGTACTTGTCCAGCGCTTTAGTTTTCTTCAGCTACGGTGTTGGCTCCTTAACGAGGGCAGCATCGACTAGCCCCAAGCCCGCGATCATAGATCGGTGCATGGTAGCTCGCAGATCTCCAGCCGGTGGCTGGTTGTTGAGGAGGTACATGGTGGCCGCTACCACCACTGCTTGTGGTGTCTTTGGGAGCACATTGCCCCACGTATCCACCGTCATAGAGCCAAAGTCGAGGACTTTCGTGGCTTCTTCGCGCTCCTTGTCGGTGAGGTGGGCCAGTCGAGATCGCCGTTTAGCGGCCATGTAGTCGTTGCCCTTGGAGGAGGATCCTCCCATGGAGAGTTGAGCCCGTCGAAGGCTCGACTCGTCCGCTGCCTTCCTACGCGCATCGAGTTGCACGATTACTTGTTGCTGGCGCTTGTACTCTTCTTTGAGCAGCCAGTGGTAACCCATCAACATCTGTTGCGATGAGTTCAAGGGGAGGGGATTTCCCCGTAGAGCCTCTCGATAGCAGGCCCACTCGTTGTCGTTGAGCTTGATCAGCACGCGCTCTTCGGTGCGCTCATTCGCCATGAGGTTCAGGTCCCCTTCTGTTCCATTGTTGGTGGGCGCGCCATTGGCGGGGCCACCGTTTTTGCTGTTGGTTGGCCCAGTGCCAGTGTTGTCGCGATTGACACCGGTATCGCCTGCATTGATGATGGGGCACATGACGTGATTGGGGAAGCTGTTGCTCCCAAAACTTTTAGGTCCGGAGCCATAGGCTCCATCCTTTGTGGCCAGGTCACCCAGATCGGATCCACGACTATTGTCGCTGTCCGTGCCCCCAACTATTGACGGGGCGTTGAGCTCACTCAGGGTGCCGATTGGTGGTGTAAACCACGATGCTGGAGCAATCGTGGGGACCGTCGGCTGGTCAGGGAGGCGAAATGTGCCCAAATGACCAACTTGGAAGCGTAAGCTCCCAATCGCCAGGCCGATCCCATCGCCCACGGACTCGAAAGCCGGGCGAGTGGCTGGCGTGTGGACGGTGAAGTCGAAGGCGCCGAAGAGCTAGAAAATCTCTGATGTTGCAGAGTTGTAGATCATGGTTGTCGGGGTCGAAGAAGCCATGACATCAACACTCCCAATTCCCATAGACGGCGCCAATTGACGAGGGGTTAACTCATCAATGCCCATTATTATGGACTTGGATTTTGGAGAAGGAGGGAGCGCTGGAGGCATCAATCGGCTAGTACACAAGCACACAGGGATGCAAGGTTTACCTAGGTTCAGGCCTCGTAGAGGTCCCTACTCCTGCTTGTCTGCTCTTCGAATTATCGAGGGAGTCAAAAGTTACAAGGGGTGTGCAAATGCAATCTAGCGATGGTTGTGAAAACTAGGGTTGTGATTGTCCTCCTCGCCGCCCCTCCTAGCCTTATATAGATAGGCTAGGTCTTGGGTAGCAGGTCGAGTCGGTTACAAGTTAGGGTTTGTCCCTTTAAACTTTCTATCCTAAGCTTTGTCTTGTGCTGCAAGCAATCAGAGTCTCCGTAGGTCACCCGAATCCTGGATTGGGCCCTGGTAACATCGTGGGCTCCTGTCATATCTGGGCCGTATATGCCAAACTCGAGTACCTGTAGGGTATGCCCATGGCAGGAATGTAATGCATAAACTTGCATATATGGAAATTATACACATTTGAACTCTTTGAAATCGCACTTAATACGTGATAATATTGTGCTAAGAAAATCTTGAGAGATTATCATTTTCATAGAGTGGAATGTAATGCACATATTATACACCTTCGAACACGTTCTCTTAAAATTATATTCAAGTTCATTTGTTTATGGAGTTAAAGTATCAGTGGCAAACTTGTTATATTCCATGGATAGAGGGGTGCCCCCTGACAGATATAGGGGTTATCATGTCCGCTAGATCGCATAGGATCAACGGTTGGTGGGCACGATCCACGTGACAACTGTCTCAACCAATCAGAGCATAGCAGCGAAGATGAGCATATGTGCGAGAGATTGATACTAAGAGAGAGGAAAACTAAATAGCACTTAAGAACCAAGGGCAAAACTGAGTAGAACTTAAAAACCAAGGGCAAGACTAACAAAGGGATTCAAATAGAAAATAGAAAAAGATTTAAAAAATGGAAAATGCATCTTTTACACAATAAAATACATCTTGGCATACATCAAACTATTTGCAATTCAAATATACACCAGTTTGACAATTATTGCCTCATTCAGACAAACTATGTTTTAGGGAGGGATGTTTTGGAAAGAGGCTTGAGTAGAAAGCCATGAACCTTCATAAATAGTAGGTGATTTGAGAAGTGGTGATTTAGGTTAAAACTTGGTTTATATACATTTCTTATGGTGGCAGGTCACATAATAAGACTCCCTAGGTAGATGCCATTATGTTTTACTCTTTTTGAATTTATTGTGCATAAAATGACTCAATTAGCTAGCTAAAACCTATTCGTTGACTCTCTGTTGACCAGCCACCGGAGGGTAAAACTGAGTATATTGCACACATCAGTGTTAGTACTGGAGGGAAAAACTGAGTACAACCAAACTGCCAGTGTTACACTCGAGGACAAAACTAAGCACAACTAAGTTGCTAGGGTTAGACACGAGGGAAAAAACGTGACTCATGGTACGCGTGTGCGGTGCACGGGACGGTAGCGGACACGTGTGGATGTGCACGGTGCAGTAGCGTATGCGGTTACATGGTGTATGGTGGTGCAACGAAATATCGCTCCCCTTCTAATTTAATAGTGGCCTCCTCATTCTCACTCATCACTCACTCGCTCACTCAACCGTCTCCCCTATCCCATCACCTTCTGCAAACCCCCAAGAAAACCCCAACCACGCCAGCGATGGAGAAGAACGATGCCGTATCCATCAGCGCCTCCAAGGCCGCCGGAGAGGAGGCCCCCGTCCCCGTATAGGACCCCATCCAGGCATCGAAGGCAGCCGTCGTCCCTGTCCCCGCATCCGCCGTAGCCGCTGGCGAGGATGCCCTTGCCGGTCTCGGGCAGATCCCGCTCGGCTAGGACCCCTACGAGGGGGTTGATTACATAAGGTCGGAGAACCCCTACGACACCAGCATCGCCAACCCATGGTCGGAGGTAACCAGGGTTTTCTCCCCTTCCCTTGTTCTTCCCCCGTTCCCATCGTTGGATGCTAGATCGTATGTTATTAGGGCTTGGCTGTTCGTATTTTTACAGTAGGTAATCCTCTTGTGTTAGATCTCGTATTTCGATGAATCCCCCTGTTCGTATTTGTACCCCCCTGCTCGTAGTTGGGATCAGTATTCGATTTGGTTTGAGATTTGGGGAATAATCAGGAGATCTCAATCGGTTAATTTATGCAAATAATTAATCTTGATAATCAAAGTATGTCAATCATTTCCTTATTGCACTCTGAAAGGGAAATGGACGTCGCCTAGAGGGGGGGTGAATAGGTGTTTTAAAATTATTACGGTTTAGGCTATAATAAATGCGGAATAAATCTTAACGTTTAATTTATCAAGCCAAAACCTATATCCACTAGGTTCACTAAGTGCACCAACAACCTATGCTAAGAAAAACAAGCAACAAGGTGATAACAAGATATAATACTTCAAGCACGATGGCTATCACAATGTAAATTGCATAAGTAAAGGGCTCGGTTGAGAGATAACTAATGGACACAGAGACAATGATTTGTTTCCCGAAGTTCACTTCCAAAGAAGCTACGTCTCCGTTGGAGAGGTGCGGGGGCACAATGTACTTCGAACACCACAAGTGGCTCACCTCGAGGTGTGGTGGCTTGATGCTCACCCAATACCACACAAGGCCTCACCCCAAGATGCGAAGGCACGCAACCTACCGACGCCACAACAGGCTCACCCTATTCCCCTGTGAGCTCGCCACAAAGGCCTACTCACGTTCCACTATGGGACACTTGAGGGTGGTCACCGAACCCGTACAAGGTTGGGGCAATCTCCACAACTCAATTGGAGGCTCCCAACAACAATGCCACAAAGGCTACAAAGCCACAAAAGGCAACAAGGCCACAAAAGGCTACAAGACCACAAGAGGTCAACAATCCAACCACACAACCGTCTAGGGTTCCAAGAACCCAAGAGAAACAAGCCCAAGGGCTTGAACTCGCCGAATCTCCGAGGAGAACTCAAACCTATGCACCAAATGCAAGAGGAAAGTCCTTCACTCTCAAATTCCACCAAAGCTACAAAAGCTATTGGGGAATAAGGGAGGAAGAACACAAGAGGAGAACACAAAACTCTCCAAGATCTAGATCCCAAGGATTCCTTCACAAAGAAGGGATTTGGTTTGGTAGGGCTTGTAGATCTAGATCTCCTCTCTCAAATCCCTAAAAAAGATGCAAGAATCATAGGAGAGAGAAGGGGAGAGGGCAAGCTCTTCAAGGTCAACAATGGAGGAGAGAGAGAAGGGCAAAAACCAAGAAGAACTAGTTTCTCCTGAAGGGGAAAGGGGAGCTCCTTTTAAAGGGCTCCCCGATCTGCCCGTTACTCACAGTTTCGCGCACGGCCGGTAGTACCGGCGGGTGGCCGGTACTACCGGTGGCACCCAGCCAACGGTCAAAAACACGATGCGAAAAGAACCAAAACTCGAGCATGGCCGATACTACCGCCGACCACCGGAACTTCCGGTGGGGACGGTACTACCGCTTGAAAATCCGATCCAAGTTCCGTCAAATAGCGCTAACCAGGCAGAGAGAGTACTGAACCAAAATTTGGTTTACCGGAAGTTGGGCCGGAATTAAGACCGGTACTACCGGCGACATTTCTGCCCGACCGGTACTTCCGGCGCCTGGTCGGTACTTCCGGTCAGAGAAACTTTAGAAACCAAAACTGCAATAACTTTCACATCCGAACTACAAACGAGATGAAACCAATTTTGTTGGAAAGATAGCAATGCGTAGAATCCAACAAAAAGGAGTGGAGCAGGAAAACCCAAGGGATAAAATATTGTGTATCACCAAGGGAGAAAATACCATGAACATATATGTGAGATACTCCCAAGGTGTGGAGCCGGAAAACCCGCAAGATCAAAAACGCAATAAGATATGCAAGGGAAATCCGTTTTTGATGAACTAGAGCTTGTTATGAAGATAACCACAAGCTCTAGATCCTCACATGGACAAGAACCAAACAACACACAAGAAAGATAATGCTATGAATGCAAAGGTTTGAGCTCTCTCCGAAAGATACGAACGAGTCACCCACTCGAGAGCCCCTCTTGATAGTATGACTATCTATGCTAAACCCGGTCTCCCAACACTACAAGAGACCGGTAAAATGGAAACCCTATCAAGATCATACCTTTGCCTTGAGCATCCCACTTGAGCTTCATGTAGACGATCTTGTCACCTTCAAGATGGAAACCCTTTCTTGATTGCTCTTGCTTGATGAAGACTTGCAAATGGCTCCCCCATACTCCATGGGGAAACCACTTCTTTGACCTTGTCTTCATCACTCCATGAACGCCGAGGATGGCAAGCTCCAAGCATGAGATCTTCTAGAGATGGTGAATCTTGAGCTTGCACTTCATTTCTTGATGATGTCTTGAAGATAGCCACAAGGAACTCCATCTTCTTCTTATTCTTCAAGACATACTTGATCTTCTTCTTCTACTTGATTCCAATAAGCACAAAGCCCTTGGACAATGCTTCTTATTTTTCATCCTTGAAACCAACACATGGTCCAAGCGATGCCAATGGACAAACCTACAAGTGAGACTCAATTTGCACATTAGTCCATAGGGACTGTAATTAATTACCAAAACCACACATGGGGGCATACATGCCCTTTCACACTCTACTGTTTTTCCAACAGGAGGATAACAGCGATGTCCGTAGCGACGATGAGTCCGAGGACACCAAGACTCGTCATGTGCTGAGGATGCTGAACTCTGGCCAGTACAACAACTTCTTCACCGGCGACGTGTATAGGTGCCCCTTCTACCCCACCAGGAGGCTCCACACCATGGACTTCAACTCACTCGTGAAGCATGCTGAGGACATGAGGACCTGCGGCTAGTCCATGAACGTCCACGACTTCATAGCCAAGCACCAGGCGCTCGGCCTTCACCTCTGCAACCTCCAGAAGGTGGCTATCGAGGAAGGTCGCATGCCCCTGATCAAGCCCAATTCGCCAAAGGTCAAGGGACTGGGCAACAAGAAGTGGAGGAGGCGCCAGAGGGAGGAGGCGGAGGCCCTCCTGGCAGAGGCCATGAGGGGCTACCGATCTGCTGTTGCTGTTGCTGTTGTAAAGCAGCGTCTTTTGTCTTGTCAGTGTTGAACTTGTTCGCTGCTACTGCTGAGCAGCCTAATTGCCGAACCTCATTAAGTACCATACTATATAACCTATATTAGCTGCTTTATTTACATATGCTCTGTTTACTGAATTTATTTATAGTGCTGGTTAGATTTGCTGCTCTAGATTTTCTACCATATTGGGGAAAAATGAGGGCAAAAGGAACATTGAATGAAGAGACAAGCTGCTCTAGAATCGCTACCTTTTTGGGAAAAAAAAACACAATTGTTAGCGAGAGAGAGAGGGGAAAACGCGCTCTTAAAAATGCCAATCATAAAAATAACAAAAAAGAAAACTTCCAATTTAGGCGACAGGGCGCACGTAACCACCAAATGCACCCCACATGGTCCCACACCACGTCCCCCATAATCAGCGAGAGATGGATGGCTGGACTGCTATGTATCCTAGCCCCACCTGTCAGCATGTAACAGTCGAGGCTACATAACGTAACGCTCAACGCATGAACCGCCCCAACGCGGTCCCACCGGTCAGCATGCAACGGTCAATACTTTGACCTGACGGCATCCCCCGTCCGAGCGCATGTGAGGGTTTCGGAATGGAGGGAGGGCAAAAGTGATGAAAAACTAAGCGTCCAGGGAAAACTGAGTACAACTAACGAACCAGGGGCACGAAAATAGAAATCCCAAGATAAAAATAAGCGTAGTCATGTATAATGTTTGAATGGAGATAATCTCTTGTGGGAAACACATCATAATATTCTAGAGCCCCCGTGATGCATCGGGCATAGCAATAGACTTTTAATCCAACTGAGAGTACACCAAAGCCACGTGTTACAAACAATTATTAAGTGCAAAACAGAGATCAAAGCTTTAAGTGGTGATGTTGTTGTTGATCCTGAATGGGGTGCTAAGCGAAGATCGTACTACCCTTTCTGACACTAAGGTTCCTATGAGATCGGCACTAGCCAAGTATCTCACCTCAAACCATTATCAATCTATGGGATCTTGGGTACCTACAAGTCCACAGATCGAGACAAGAGATGAAGAAACAAAAGATACAAATTACAATTCCAAACAAAATACAATTCTCCCATGATCTAGATGCACATAATTGCTGCGAGGTTTCTCCTCAACCCGCAACCTGTGAGGACTACTCACTCATAACAAATAGATCAGAGATAGAAAACATCATAAAAATACTTAGATTGAAATCAAATATTCTTACAATGGTCGCCAAATCAAAGGGTATCTAAAGTACAAAGCAATGGCTATGGCTAGTGGATGGATGGATGGATGGGGGAAGTGATGAACAATGGTGTGGATCTCCTTTGGTGGTGTTGTGATGCAATCTGAGAATGGCGGCTCTCTGGCCAGCGGCTAGAGCCTCGAAATGTATAGGCGTCTTCATGAAAGTTGTAGGGTTTAATGAGACAAAGCCATCACCACCTGGTACGGGCGGGTGGTACGGGCGGACCATGCCCGTACTAGTGGTCATTAAGCATGCAGACGCCCTGGAACGCTTCTCCAATTACTAGGCCATGTGTACTTCCTCAAAATCCTTCATTATGACTCCTTATTTCGCCTTAAAAGTCATGATTTACTACACAACATAAATCAAAGAAGGGATTTGTATATCTTTGCAATTATTAGTCATTAGTGGCAAGAGTTGAGAGTTTCTTTGGCAATTGTTTGACCAAAAACAACGTTTAAACGCAATGGAAGATGGCAAAAATTAGAGCCATCAACTTCCCTAAAGCTCAAACCTTGATCGTCCTCGAGCAAGAAGAACCAAAAGAACTATAAGGAATTCAGGGTTTAATCTTGAAACAACGATAATAAGAGTTCACTTACAGTCGATAGTCGTATGTGCTCAACACTTCATTCATTTGTGAAGCTTATCAAAGTTAGAGAGATGACAAGAATACTATACAAGATTCGGTAAGTCAAGATAATCAAAGTAAAGTTTAATATAAGTATAAGTAACTAGAAGTGTAACAATCAATCCAATTCCTCTAATTAACTCTCAGCTTGCCAAGGAACACTAGGATGTTTAAATAGCATAATTGAGTAAGAGAGTTTCATGTCCCAAGTAGTATAACAATGAAGTGTCTTATTTACACCCACATCAATAAATCAAGTCTATCTAAAACACTTCTAATCCAATCATTGTCTTTCAAGAAAATTCATAAAGTAGTAATGAGACCATGCCAAGGACTTGTTATGTGGATCCTCATAGATATCTTTTTTTCTTTCTTTTGTTTTTCAAGGATTACTGATTGTTTCTTTTGCAAGTGTTTGCACAACCTTTGAGAGTACTGATACTTTTGCCCATACATTGACACAGATGCCACTCATGTCATCAATTCATAGCCGAAATTCGGGGTTATACCATAGATTGTTCAAAAGCTAGCGAAGTTGTTGGCATCCCAATGGTGTGCATTAGAGACATAAAACAAAGTTGTCTCACTTCTTTCTCTTTCTCTTTTTTTGAGCTAGTACCATGGTTTGATCCACAAGGTTAGCTTTGGCATGCATCACAATTACCACTAGACTTTATTTCAATCAAACAACTCCTTTCATGAGTGTCATCGAGACTATCAAAATATCTGTGGGGTTAAGTCTCATCAAGGGTATACTCTCAAGACAATCATTCATCAAACAATTCGTAAATTTCATACGTTTTCTTATTGTACTTGTTTGGCATTATTATTTCCAAGGCAAGACTTGGTTAACTAAAGGAACTAGAGCAAGAGCTTCAACAACTAAAAATCATACCAATAAAAAGCCTTACTCCAACCATATTAAATTACTTCCCACTAACATGGCATCTTAGCAAGTCAACCAACTAAGATAATCAATTCAAACTTCATAAGTGGGAGACATAGGACATACCTCTCATAAGTAACTTCATGATCCTCTTCCTTATAGGGATGTGTTCCTTCAAAACTCAAACACGATTACTCTCGAAATGATATTAAAGCAAAGAGGCAAAGTATGAATCCACATTTACGAAAAAGGATAAATGGAAAAATCTTTTTGTATTTTTGACGATAGGGGTTAAAGAATAGAAAAGAACTTGCGACCAAGCAAGTGTTTAGGAAAACAAAAACAAATAAACGGAAACAAAAGCAAACTAAAAATAAAAGGGGAAAAAAGCAAAGTGTTGGATCAAGCCAACACGAGTATTTCAAAGCTCCCAAGGAGCTGGAGTACAACCTCTCTATTACACAAATAAATTTGCCAGGGGAACACATCCCCAAGCTTAGGCTTTTGCAAGCCCTTTTGTTTCTCATTATGGTGGCGGTGGATAATATTCCACGTTCCATTGGCTGCTCCGATCATGGAACTAGGTGGTGAGGCTTGCAGTAGCATCTCGATGGTTGATGGAGAGGTTGTTCATGTTTTGAATGTTTCCTTCGAGTGCATAGATATCTTCAAAGGTGGTGTAGTAGTTTGGTGGCTGCACATCTTGTTCGGGTCCTCCTTATTCTACTTCTTCATCTTCTCCTCCTCCCACGGGTATTTCTTGTTGGGGTGGGGTAGATTAGCTTCAACCTGCGCGTCATAACATAAATGTCCATCCTCGATAGAAAATAAACCGTTAGGCAAAGGAGCTGGGATCAAGTGGTCCGCTCTAGGTATATTGAAGAAATATCTACCATGATTTCTAGAAATCATACCACATGCTCTTAGAGTAGAAAGACCGAGACGGTTACCTCTAGTGAACAGTTGGATGTTACCTAGGTTGATGCGAAGTGCGCGTGCAAGAACGGTCACAATTCCTCCTCCACATATGGGTCCTCGAGATTGAAGAGCCTGATAATTAAGGTAAAACACAAGAAGAGCACCCAAATTTGGCGTTAAGTTACAATTGATAAGGGCAGCTTTTGCAAGGATCAACATGTCCTCCCCATTAACTCTAGTAAACTCACCACGTGCCTGCAATGTGTTAGCAATCACATAGAATAAATATCGAATAGCAGGATGATCAATTTGGTTCCCCTTTGGTGTGTTTCCATGAATTCTCATTAAATTAAAATATTGTGAAGAGGAAGGATCTAAAATGAAGGTAGTTGTGCGTACATCGGTGGTGTTGGCGAACCCAAAGCATTGAGTCCACTTCCTGAGTGTCAAAGTATACTCACAGTTCGTAAGGCAAAATTTAATTCGATCAACTCCAGGCCATTGTTCCTCGGAACAACCATAAGGTTCCACCGTGTGTGTCAAGGTGCTGAAGAACTGAAGCGTCAAGTAGCGATATGTTGCAACATCCCGAAGGACAAAATTGTACAAACAAACATTGTTGCAAAGTAAATCAAAATCATCATGAATGCCAAGTTGGTTCAGGATATAAGGACACACCCACTTGGTGGACTTGATCTCTCGAATCTTGAGACGATCGAAACGGGTCAGATGGAACTCCTCGGTGAACTCGATGCCAAGTGACTCGGGGGTTAACGTATCAACGGGTGGTGCGGAGGATTCCGCAACCATCTCATGTGTACGATTCCTAGTGTTCATGTAATAAATAAAAACAAGACAAAGTAAATAAAGATTGCTAATTTTTTTTGGTCCAATAGGAACATAACATAGGTGATTCTCTACACTAACTACAAAAGAAACTCCTCTAAAAATATCTACCACGATTTTTAGAAATCATACCACATGTTCTTAGAGTAGAAAGATCGAGATGGTTACCTCCAGTCAATAGTTCGATGTTACCTAGGTTATTGCGAAGTGCGCACGCAAGAACGATCACAATTCCTCCTCCACATATGGGTCCTCGAGATTGAAGATCCAGATACTTAAGGTAAAACACAAGAAGAGCACCCAAATTTAGCATTAAGTTACAACTGATAAGGGCAGCTTTTGCAAGGATCAACATGTCCTCCGCATTAACTCTAGTAAACTCACCACGTGCCTGCAATGTGTTAGCAATCACATAGAATAAATATCGAATAGCAGGATGATCAATTTGGTTCCCCTTTGGTGTGTTTCCATGAATTCTCATTAAATTAAAATATTCTGAAGAGGAAGGATCTAAAATGAAGGTAGTTGTGCATACATCGGTGGTGTTGTTGGCAAACCCAAAGCATTGAGTCTACTGTCTGAGTGTCAAAGTATACTCACAGTTCAAAAGGCGGAATTTAATTCAATTGTCGTGGTATTGCCGACGTGTATGCCATGGAGGGGTCCTCACAGTGCGTGTTTAGAGACGTGGGGTAAGGCGGAGAGTTGCGGGTATGAGGTAACACAGCTTACCCAGGTTCAATTCCCACAACGGTGGCGGAACTCTACTCCTGCTATAAATCACTATAATGGCAATACACCGAGTTATAGGGATTGGTTCGTTGTGCAAGGGTGTTATGAATCGTGCCCTAAAGGCTCCCGCGGGCCGGCTTATAAAGGCGCCAATACCTAGGGTTTATAGGGAAAGGTCCTTGCCAGACAAGGTAAAGAGTCCTACACTAATACGAACTAGTCTTTCGTGTCTTGTACTCTAAGGATCTGAGTATGTCGGTGACTCCTGCATAACCTTCCTTTATCCGGCATGGGCCTCCCTTCAGGATCCATCTAACTGGGCCGCCCAGCAGGCCATATGCCTTGCTACCAACTATGGTCCACCCGGGTTAGGCCGATTGGTGACATGCTATGAGGATACCCTTATAGTATATCCCCAATAGTAGCCCCCGGAGGACTTTGAAATCTTGCGCCGTCTTGCTCATTGATCTCCGAATATCCCATCTAAGTGATTCCGGAAATTCATCAAGCAATATCTCAAAGATTTCCTAAAGAACCCTGCAATCTTCTCCGGCTTTGCAATGTAACCAGAGATTCCTTGAGTCTTTGTTTCTAGAGTCGGACAGTCCCTGTCTTCGATGGAATCTTCGAACATGACCCTTCACTGCAACTGTCAGGAGGATGACGTAGGGTACAACCTATGTTACCTCGAAACTCATAGAAAAACAGAGAATTAATCATCAGCTATTTTCACGCGCGCGAAATCTGAAACGGCGAAGCGGCAAAGACGGAGTACGTGGCGAAATTATTGCGCACGTTCACTTCCACGTCGGCAACATTTCGTCCATTAGATCTCTTTGCACGAATCTTGATGCGAGGTCTATATATTTCCACCACAGTCAATTTATTTCGCTTTTACCCGCATTCGCTTTCCAGTCTTTGTCTTCCTCCTGTTGCGCGACCGTTCGAGCTTTTCTGCGAAAACCCTAGCCGGAGCCCTTCTTCCTCCACCTTCTCCTCATCGTAATGGCCTCCAGCAGCTCTGCTCCTTCCACAACGGTGATTCCCGAGGCTACACTGGAGCCATCCCAGGGAGTGATCTTCCCGCCGGAGGGGGTGGTCGTTCCTGTCTCTGGTGTGATGGAATCCACCGGCGATGACCAAGAACGAGCGGCGCCCGAAGCTGATGAAGAAGAAAACGAATCCGACAAGGGGGTGTGGGGAGGCTATGATCTCTCCGCCAAAGATCTGCAGGAGCTGGTCACTGAGGGGTATCTCCCCGTAGCGAAGGAGTTAGTCTGGCGGGCAGAATCGGCCAGCGAGATGGTCCCTTCTCCCCAACCCAGATAGAAGGTGTACCTCAAATCTCAGCTGGTACGTGGCGTAAGCCTGCCAGTCTCCGACTTACTCTTGGATGACCTCTGACACTTCCGGGTACTTCCCCACAATCTCTCTCCCAGCAGCATTCTAGTCCTTAGCAACTTTGTAGCTCTATGCAAAGGATTCCTAGGCATAAAACCTAGATTAGATCTGTTCATGTATTTCTTCACCGTCAAGAGAGAGTCCGTAGAGTCCAAGGACGAATTGTGGATCTGAGGAACCATTAGCTTCAAGATCCGACCTAGCCGGCGCTTCCCCGACATTGTTGGGCATGAGTCCTGCAAGAACTGGCAGCGCACATACTTCAACGGGCCAGATATCCCTCTGCCTGACCGCCTTGAGACTTACCCCGACTTCGTCAATGGAGCTACCACCGAAGTGCCCGCATGGTGGACCCAGCCTCCCTTCCCTCCAATGACAAAGCCAATCATGCCGTAAGGCAGATTGAATGGCTTGTAGACGGAGGTCTGACGGGCTTGGATCTGGCCATGTGTTGGTTCGTTAGGTGGATCCAGCCTCTGTAGCACCGCACCGAGTTGATGTGTAAATACACTCAAGACAGGAGGGATTCCATGCGAATTTCGCGGGATAACTTCTCTACTGACTCCATCAAACTCCGGCTTAAGGACATCGTCAAGGTGAAGGACAAGAAGCAGGGCTTCAAGATCACCTATGACATGTTCGATTGCGGCAAGTGCCTAGAGGTAGCTTCTATTTCCTTTGTTGCTTGTTATATGCTCTAAGGTTTTTCCGATCGAAGTTGTCCATCTAACACTCCTCTGTATCCCAGCTGGCGACCTTGGCGGTGGATCAAATGGCCTCCTAGGTATATGATCCAAAGCTGAAGGATATCCAGGTGGTGTACGATGACGAGGCCCCCAAGAATCAACCAGCTCTGGCAGCGTGAAAGCGGAAGAGCTCCATCTCTAACACTGCTGCCGAGGCCAAGAAGAAGAAATCGGAGAGTGGAGTCTCCAAACGTTCCACTGCCGCCTTAGAGGCGCAGAAGAAGAAGTCCACCGGCATTCCCCTCACCAAGGCTCCTGCCGTGGAGTAAGTACTTTCATTCTCCGACTTGTATTTTTCAGCTCACACCTTTTTTCAACTCTTGTACTTATACTTTGTACGTTTTAGGAGGAAAGATGGTGTTAGTTTGAAGCGATCCTCCAAAGATGTTGGAGGGTCAAAAAACATTCGTGACATGCTGACCAGGGACATGGCCACCAAGCCCTCTCCCACTACTGCTCCCCTTACTCCTGTCATTAAGCCTTCTGCTGGCCCCGTTGGGCCATCATCCCCCGTCACCCCTGAGATCTCTGCCATGTAGACAGATGTCAATCCAATTCTTGATATCTCAAGCTCTGTCGAGGCTGATGTTGCTCCCAGCGGCCAGGCAACACAGGAGAGAACTTCCTCTAAAGCGGCTAAAGCTCCGTCTAAGGATGCCATCGAGAAAGGGAAGGAAGTGGTGGAAGAGGTGGACGTGGATGCAACAATCGAGGCGGGAGGCTTCGAGCCATCATCTTCCTTGAAGGCGCAAGAGATGGATAGGGCTTCATCCATGCCTCCGGCTTCAACCTCTCTATTGGCTGCGACTCCTCCGGTGTTGAGCCTGGATGACCTCATCAAGCAGGCCAATGCAATCTATAAGAATGCCCGGACCTTCCATGACTCCTATGCTCATCTGGCCAACAATCTTAGGATCATTGCCATCGTAAGTATTTTGAACTTCACTTATTTTACTTTGTGTAGTATATCCCACTGTAGCCCCCGAGCTCTTAGGCGGATAATCCAATAGTTATTGGCCTGAGTGCTCCAAAGAACTAAGTGTAGAACTTGTTCATGTAGCCCCGGAGCGTTTAGTTGAAACTGTATAGTTCCGACTAGATGCTCTAGAGAAACTAACTTGTTTAAAATTATATACTGTAACCCCCAAGCGTTTAGTTGAAACTTGAATAGTTCTGACTAGATGCTCTAGAGAAACTAAGCATGTTAACATCTTGTGCAGAATGAGAATAAACGGAGGATAGCCGCCAATGAGAGGTTTGCTGCTCTACAGAAGGAACTGGACCTTGAACAGGGTAAAACAAAATTCCTGAAGGAACAAATCAAAAATAGCCAGAGTCTATTTCCTACAACAACTCCTTTCTTTCTCATTGAATTATTTCTTCCGTCTTCTGATAGAACTTTCTGTTTTCCATCTTACAGAAGCCATTGCCAAGGCCAAGAGCATCGTCGAGCAATCCAAGCATATCTAGGAGCTCGATGATGAGAATAAAATCCTGAAGAAAGACCTGGCCGATGCTGTCAACGGTCATGAGGCAGCGATGAAAGTGCTGCAAGAATATGCCGACTTTGAGATGCAACGCCTGAAAGACGAGATTGCCCAGCTCAAGGAATAGAACCAAGCTACCAAAGAGGAGAATGGTAGGAACCTTGAGGTGTACAAGAACGTCCAGAAGGAGCGGGATGCATTGGCGGAGTCATGCTCTCAATCAGAGATGAGCATTTATCCGTCTTGGTCATTTCTGTATTGTAGACGATTCTTTGATTGGTTTGTGCTCATGGTTCTTGTTTCTTTTGCAAACCATAGCCCCTATTGGCTTAGCCAATTTGGGAGAAGGTGCTCTAGACCTCAAGGAATGCATGATTCTTGCCAGCAACTTCGTCAGCACCACCATTGCTCAAGCCAAGTAGATTGCCCAGCCTCTAGGGATTAATATCAAGGCGGCAGACTCGGCGGCCAAGTATGCAGAGATCCTGCGCCAAGCTCCTAAGAAAGTCAAGGACTGGAAGGTCTCTTGCATCCGGGCTAGCACTAAAATGTCACTATCTCTGGTCAAGGCGCACTACGACAACACCGACACCGACTTGGTGACCTCTGTCTTTCCCAAGCTGGATGAAGAAGGGAGGAAAATCGATAGCGATGCTATTTGGAATTCCCTTGCCGGTTTCGATACTAGGGTCGCCAGGATGGTCAACATAGATGTCTTCGTGCCTGCCGAGATCCTTGATGAAGACATGGTGTTGTCTGAGTCTAGCCCATCTCCCTCCGACTTTGACGAGCTCTCCCGGCCTGGCTCTCCTGATGATGCCACCACGAAGCCCCCTGCAGCAGAGCCACGAAAAACAATATTTGTATTAAATGTATCTCTGCAATTTCTATGCGGAAAAAGCTTATGTTTTGCTAAGGCGGAAAATTTTGTACTCAAGTTTTCCTGCTACTTATCTGCTTCCAGCATGTGTGTATATTTTTAAAGCAAGTGCTGGCTTATCCATTATTCTGGTTCGTATGCTTGACCTTTCGTGAGATGGAAGACTCGCAGCACAGTACTATGCTCTCAGGCGATGATGCTTAATAGCACCATAAGGAACCCAAGAATAAAATCGCCAGCTTTGAGTGCCGAAAAGTCACTACTCCGGAATCCACATAAAAACTTCAGAAAACGTGTAGACTGGAAAACTTAAGCTAACGCCTGTAGGCGGAATTTTCACAAGGGCAAATGCAACCTTGCGCATAAAGGGTTTATATGATCCAAAAATGAAGAACTAAAGGAGGTAAAAGACTCAGAGAATATGAGTGAACCAAATTCTTTATTTCATTGATCATATAAAAAACTTATTACATAATATAAATGTGCTAAGTGTAAAAGGGACGTAGCTGTGCTATGTTCCATGGCCGATCTATCTCCGGGTAATCATCATCGGAGTCACGTTGCTTGCGCTTGCGATTTTTTGGCCTATCTTTCAACTCGCGAATATCAACGAGGTAATAGGAACCATTGAGCAATGCTTTGCTTATGACGAATGGTCCTTCCCAAGGCGGGGATAGTTTGTGTGATTACTCCTGCTTGAGTCAAAGCACCAGATCTCCCTCTTTAAACGAGCGATGCTTTACGCGGCGACTATGGTATCCACACAGCTTCTGCTGGTAGATGGCAGATCTCTGGCATGCTAGCACGTGCTCTTCTTCAAGTAGGTCCACATATAGTCGTCTGGATTCTTCAGCGTCATCCTCCTTGTAGGCAGAAACTCTTGGTGCATCGTGGAGGATGTCGGATGGGAGGACTGCTTCTGCTCCATAAACCATGAAGAAAGGAGTTAAGCTGGTGGATCTGTTGGGTGTTGTTCGTAAACTCCACAAGACAGATGGTAGTTCCTCTGCCCAGGATCCAGCTGCTCTACGTAGCGGTGCCTCTAAGCGTGGCTTGATTCCATGCAGAATTATTCCATTGGCCCTTTCAACTTGCCCATTTGACTGTGGATGTGCCACAAATGCTAGGTCAAGGCAGATGCCTTTCTCATGATAGTATTCCTCAACTTCTCCGAGAGATAAATTTCTACCATTGTCGGTGATGATGCTATGAGGGAGACCAAATCTCACCACTAGATCTCGGACAAATTTTAGGGCTGTTGCCCCATCAAGCTTTCTAATGGGTTTAGCTTCAATCCATTTTGTGAACTTATCCACTTCTACTAGCAAGTGTGTGAATCTACAGGGTGCTGTCTACAAAGGTCCCACCATGTCTAGCCCCTAGACTGCAAACGGCCAAGTTATTGGTATTGTTCGCAATTATTTAGCTGAAACACTTGGTTGTCTTGCATAGAACTGACACCCAAGGCATGTTTGTACCAATTTGTCGGCGTCCTCCTTGGCACTTATCCAGTAGAATCCTTGTCGGAAGGCCTTAGCCACCAACGATCGGGGAGCGGCGTGATGCCCGCAATCTCTGAGATGTATTTTTCTAAGGATTTCAATACCTTGCTGCTGGGAGACGCATCGAAGGAAAACTCCTGTGGTACTTCTTTTATATAGCTGGCCGTCATTGATGATGTAGCCTTTTGCTCTACATATTATTTGCCGGCTTTCGACTTCGTCGGCGAGCAAAGTTTTGTCTTGTAGATAATCCATGAACGGTTTCGTCCAAGCCGGAGAGGTCACTGTTACTATATTAACAAATGAATCCACTCTATGCGGGTTGTCGGGGTCCGCTCCCTTCACGGATGGAGTCCGTAAATATTCCAGGAAAACGCCTGGCGGAATTGGTCGACGAGCTGATCCAAGCTTTGACAACAGATCTGCCGCCTCATTCTCCTCCCTTTTGACGTACTTGACTTCGTAGCCATCGAAGCACTTGTCTATTTCGTCTACTTCATCTTGATATGCCGCCATCATAGGGTTCCGCGCGTTCTAGGTGCCAGCTACTTGCTGGGCAACCAAGTCGGAATCTCCACAGCAAACTATGCGCTTGATGCCAATATCTTTGGCTACGCGAAGTCCGTGAATGAGGGCCTCATACTCCGCCATGTTATTGGTAGCATTGAAGTGGATCTGCAGGACGTATTGCAACTTCTCTCCTGTTGGTGATTGTAGTAATACACCAGACCCCGAGCCATTGAGTAACTTCGATCCGTCAAAGTGCATGACCCAATACTCTAGCTCTGGCACATGAGTGTCTTCTGGCAGTTCTGTCCAATCTGCAAGAAAATCCGCCAATGCTTGTGATTTGATAACGTCGCGTCGCTTGTAGGTGATGTCGAAGGCGGCAAGTTCAATGCCCACTTTGCCGCTCTCCCTGTAGCTCCGCTATTGTTGATGATGTCAGACAGCGGAGCTTTGCTCACTACTGTGATAGGGTGCTCCTGGAAGTAATGCCTTAACTTACGTGAAGCAAGGAAAATTCCATAAGATATCTTCTGGTAGTGTGGGTAACGCTGCTTGGATTCCATCAAGACCTCACTTACATAGTAAACGGGCCGCTGAACTCCGAATTCGTGCGTTGGTTCCTTGCGCTCCACTACGATGACGATGCTGATTACTTGGTTGGTTGCCGCCATGTAAAATAACATAGGCTACCTTGGCACTGTTACTGCAAGTATAGGTGGGGAGGAGAGTATTCTCTTCAACTCCTGAAGTGCTGCGTTAGCTTCGTTCATCCATGTGAATTTGCCTGCCTTCTTGAGCAACTTGTAGAGGGGCATAGCCTTCTCACCAAGTCGGCTAATGAACCGGCTTACTGCTGTGACGTAACCTATGAGCCTTTGTATGTCCTTTAGGCATGTCGGGTGTTTAATGTCGAGGATGGCCTTGATTTTCCCCGAGTTCACCTTGATTCCGTGGTGTGAAACAATGAAGCCCAATAGTTTGCCAGATGGTACCCTGAAGATGCACTTCTTGGGGTTTAGCATCATGTTGTATTTCCGGAGATTGTCGAAGGTTTCCTGCAAATCAGCGATAAGATCATTTGATTTCTTTGACATTACCGCGATGTCATCCACGTAAGCGTGTACGTTGCGACCTATTTGGTCGTGCATGCAATGTTGCATCGTCCGTTGGTACGTAGCACCCGCGTTTTTCAACCCAAAGGGCATCGTGACGTAGAAATACGTGCCATAAGGTGTGGTGAACGAAGTGGCCAATTGGTCTGTCTTTCGCATACGGATCTGGTGGTATCCTGAATAGGCATGTAGAAAACACAAAAGTTCCGAGCCATCCGTCGAGTCAATGACTTGGTCAATGCAAGGAAAGCAAATGGATCCTTCGAATACGCTTTTTTCAAGCAGGTGTAATCAACACACATTCTTAATTCATTGGTTACCTTTTTGGGGACAAGTACAGGATTTGGTACCCATCGGGTGTGAATAACTTCTCATATAAAGCCAGCCTTAAGTAACTGATGGCCCAAAATATATCGAGCTTGTTGGGGAACCTCAAGAGGAAGGTATGATGAGAATAATAGCAAGTTTTCCTCAGTTATGAAACCAAGGTTATCGAACCAGTAGGAGCAAGGAAACACCTCCAAGGTATTGTTACCAACTTGGAATCCTGCACAACACAACCACAGAACTTTGCCCCCAACTTACAGTGAGGTTGTCAATCTCACCGGTTTTGCTGAAAACAAAGAATTAAACATATTGTGTGGAAGAAAGTAAAAGCTTGCAGAAAGTAAATAGAAAGTAGTAAACAGTTGTAGATTGATGATAAAAGAAAGGACCGGGGTCCATAGTTCACTAGTGGTGGTTCTCCTTAAGATAGATGACATGTTGGGTGAACAAATTACAGCGGGGCAATTGACAAACATCGAGAAAGCATACAAGCATATACTAATCATCTTGACTCCTTTGAGATTTGATTGGGCATCACAACATTATACATAGACCATAATCCAACTGCATCTATGACTAATAATCCACCTTCAGGTTATCATCCGAACCCCCTCCAGTATTAAGTTGCAAGCAACAGATAATTGCATTACGCATTGCGTGTAAAGTAAACAATACAATTGTTCTATGAACAAAGGATTGCTGTTTTCTCCCTAGTAGCAACAGCACATCTAGTACCTTAGAGATTTCTGTCACTTCCCTAGATTACTAGAGGCATGAACCCACCATCGAGCATAAATACTCCCTCTTGGAGTTGCTAGCATCTACTCGGCCAAGATATCTACTAACAACGGAGAGCATGGAAGATCACAAATAACAAAGACATGATAGGATCAATAATCAATTTGAAATAGCATCTCAATATCCATCGGATCCCCGCATACACAACATGTAGGATTACAAATAGATGATCTTGATCATGAACGGAGATCACAAGATCTAAACATGGTAGCACAAAGGAGAAGAACCAACCATCTAGCTACTACATGGAACCGTAGTCCAAGGATGAACTACTCACGCATCACACCGGAGTCTTGCATGGTGATGAAGAAGGCCTCCAGGGTGAATTCTCTCCTCCGGCATGGTGCCGGGAAGAGCTTTAGATCCCTCCCGATCTAGGGATGGAGATGACAGCGACTACAGACTCTTTCGTGGAATTTTGATCGGGTACTTAGCGTTTCTGTATCAGAGGCATCTTATAGGCGAAAGGGGAGGCTGATGGGTGCCCTAGGTGGCCACACCACACCCTGGTGCGGGCCAGGCCTGGCCGCGTGGCCAGGTGGTGTGGCGGCCCTCTAGCCCCTCTCCGTCACGTATTCTGGCTCCGTGTCCCCCTCGGTGAAAAACTGACTTTGGCTTTTGTCCCGTCTAATTCGAGAATATTCATTTTCTGACTTTCCTGGAACCAAAACCAGTAGAAAATAGGCAAATGGCACTGTGGCATCTTGTTAATAGGTTAGTCCAAGAAAGTGTATAAAAAGTACTCCAAAGTGTGGGCAAAACATAAGAAAGTAGATAAAACCAAGCATGGAACATCAAAAATTATGGATACGTTAGCAACGTATCAGTAACCTAGCTATTTCTTTGCCTATATCCCTTCGTCTTTCATCACCAAAGCATCGTAGAGGTTGCTTCACCGGTTTGGCATTAGGATCAATATTCAAGCTATGCTCGGCAAGTTCCCTAGGAACACCTTTCATGTCGGCAGGTTACTAGGCAAAGATGTCCCTATTCTCACGGAGTAACTTGACGAGCGCGCTTTCCTATTTGGGATCCAGGTCCGGGCCAATGGCGGTGGTCTTGGAGGAATCGCCATCGACAAGATCCACCTGCTTGGTCTTGATGGCGGCCTTGAAGGCAGGTTCGGCAGCAGTAATCTGCTTCTTTGAAGCCGGCATCTCCGAGGCATTGACCTGGTTCTGGATCTCCTTGAACTATTCACCGTAGAGGACTGCTTCAGCGAAGGCGGCTTCACTGATCTCGCACTCCCGTGCCTTGGTGAAGCTTCTGTCAATGGTGATGATGCCATTTGGTCCAGGGATCTTGAGCTTGTTGTAGACAAAGCATGGCCTTGCGAGGAATGAGTGGAAGATTGTCGCATCCAAAGATGACGTGGTACATGCTCTTGAAAGGCACCACTTCAAAGGTCATACGTTCTTGGCGGTAATTATTGACATCGCCAAAAGCAACCGGAAGGGTGATGTAGCCCAGGGAATTTGCTTGTCGACCAGGGACAACCCCATGGAACACGGTGTTGCTCTTCCTTAGCTGGGTCTCCGTCAAGTTCATCTTGTGCAGTGTATCCAGGTACATGATGTTGATGCTGCTTCCACTGTCCATGAGGCACTTGGTGAACTCTATGCCATCAATCAGAGGGTTGATGACCATAGCATACTGGTTCTCTGTTGGGATAAGTTCTGGGTGATCCTTCCTATCCCAAGTAATTGGAACTTCCGACCACCTGACGTACTTGGGAACCGGAGGGAGGGTAGCCATCAGTATCCTTAGAGAGGTTTTTTGGGCCCGGACGGTTGGGGTGCCAAGGAAGGTGTGGTAACATGGAGCCTTCTTGTCGAAGGGATTTTCCCTTTATCCTCTCCCTTGTCGGAAGATTTTGGGTCCATGTCTTCATCCATATCACTTGATTCCTTGGGCTCTTCCTCCTTCTTCTTCCCTTTGCCCTTTCCATGGGGTCTGTTCTTCCGACTTCGCTTGTAGTCGGACTCAGGGTCCTCCTTGAGATCGTTGACAAACTTGCATTGGTGGTTGGTGTGGGTGGCTTTGCCGTTTGCGTCAAGGTGGACGAAACACGGCACATCGCGGTACTCTTCGTACGTTTGGGGAACATGGGGAGCTGAGGGTGTAGTGTCACTCCTATGCTGGCCACTGCTAGCCCATGACCACGCCCACGCTGTCCGCCATTGCCTCTGTTAGTGAATGTTGCGACGACCATGTCGGCTACTTGCTTTTCTTCAGGCGGATTCTTCCACTTGTTATTGTTGTTCTTCCTGGCCTGGGTAGGGATTGCTATTGCCGACAACGATCCATGCACGTCGTCGTCAGTAGCGGCGAATTCGCTAGCCATGGCGATCATTGCGTTGAGGTTGAGCTCATTGTTGTCTTGCTTGCGCTTCAACGTATGCGAGAGCAAAGTTCCCTTTTCCAGACCATCAATGAAGGCGGCCATAGCGGTCTGTTCGTGCACCCCTGTGCAGGAATTTTTCATATCCAGCCAGCAAGAGAGGTTTCATCCTTTTCATGCACACACCACTGTAGGTCTCCGACAGTGCAGGGACGTTTGTACGTACCCTCAAAATTCTTGGTGAATGCTTCATGCATGTCCAACCAATTGCACATTGATTTCTCCGGTAAGTCGTCGATCCATTGCCGGGCGGTGCGAGTCAACATGAGTGGGAGGTATTTGACGGCGACATTGGGGTTTCCTCCGCGATGTGGATTGCTTTGCTATAGTCCTACAACCATGTTGCTGGCCTGGCAGTGTTGTCTATCTGGAGGCCCTTAGGGTTAGTTGTGGCTTGTATCACTAGTCCAAAACAACGTGGCCCAAGGTATGGGAGCTCCTGAGCTTCTTCGATCTTGTCCAGCCATGTACGTGCACCGTATGGCTCTGGCTGCTTCCCTTTTCTGTCATGGGGAGGGGAATTGTGGCGTGATCTATGAGATCCACCGTGTCCTCCGCCATGATGGATGCTAGGTGGCGATAACGGCAGTGGAGGCAGTGGGTTAGCTCTCTTGTTGTGCCCCTCCTATGATTCCTCACGCCTATCACAGTTACTTATCGAACATGGCGGCTCCTTGTGGGACCTGCTTCTGTGTCCTTCATTGCTGCTGCGCTCTCCGGCATGCCGAGGCTGCTCGCCCTGATCGCGTATAACAATGTCGGGCTGGGGTTGCCTTGGAGGTGGAATGCTTGTGCGGTGGCACGGCTCTGGTTCCCCGTGACACCGAGATGGTGGTGGAGGTGGCGACCGACGGAGACGAGCCTTTTCTCCGTGGTCGGAGGATATGGGGATGGCATCAGTCTTGGTGCGTACCTCTCTCCGTCTTTGCTCTGTGGAGCATGTGTGGGATCCCTCATCACGAGGAGATTTTGGCCTTCTGCGGCTGTTCAGAGTTGACTGGCAAAGCTCTGGGTTGGACTCAAGCCTCTGTTTGGTAACCTTTTCCTATTGCTTGCATGCCTTAGCGACAAGGTCGTACACCTAAGCATCTGCTTCTGGTGACCTGTCCTGCTCTAGGAGGGTCTTGGCGACGACAATGTTGAGGGCGGGAGTTGGCATGACATGCCTCCCCTCTGAATCAATGTAAGGGGTGGCTTTTATCAGCTTAGATCCGTTATATCCCAACCTTCGCCGAACACCGAGATCTTCGATGACATGAGCTGGTACCTTCTTTGTCTTTTTCTTTAACAACAATTGCTTGCATTCGCCTCCATAGCTCTTGCCGCCTTGATGGATTGTTGCGCCTTAGCCATATCTTCGTCCAGCTTAGCGCCCTGCTCCACGATGCACTTGGCCTCCGCCAAGATTTCCGTGCGCTTCTCATCAAGCTCTGTAACGCTCCGAATATGGGCGATGGTGATCGGCTCAATGATAAGTGCGTCGTAGATTGCTTTGTCGGCGGGAGTGGCCAGTGGGTTGCCGGCTACAGACATTGACGGTGGTATTGGCGGCTGATTTGATTGTCGGGTCGTACTAGGGGTCATGGTGAGTTCCTGCGCTAGTAGCGGGCGGATAACCGGAGGAGGCATAGCTTTGGCCAGAGCCGGAGGCTCGGCTGCTTTCTTAGCTGCTGCTGCTCTGGTGACCGCTGGCGTGGGCGGAGCTCTCTCACGTTATGGTTCTTGTCCGTCTTCTTCCATCATGCTCCCAATGGCGACTAGCACCTGATGGGAAGTGTTGTTCTTCTCAGTGCACTCCTCCTTCTCGATCTCCTGCTTGATCTATCTCATAACATCATCGTATTCCTCCGAGTTAGCATTTGAGCCACCGGCATCCATACTGATGTCAGCATAAAGCGTGTCAAGGACGGAGTTGGAGTTGGCTTCGGTGTTGACGATGGCGGATGTGGAGGGTGATGGAGGCGGGCCGTTGTTATTGTTTCCTCCTCCGGCTACGACGATGATTGCCATCATGGCCTCTTCATTGGCATCCGCATATTCATTGACAATGGAACCATCTCACTAAGGGTGAGAGGGCCGCGGCCTGCCGCCTTCGGAGGGTATGCCGGAGGAGTGTTCCAGGCATGAGCCCTTCCACGAAGTGGTATACGAGCTCGTCGGCGTGGTCTCCCTCTAGGGTTTCCCTCACCCTCATCCATCTAGCGAGGTATTCGCGGGGATATTCTCCATCCCTTTGATCGCATCTAGCTAGATCGAAGATGGTGATGACGCCGACAAAGTGTGACCTGCGCATCTCTAACGCTCAGGGAAGCCAAGCGGATTTGCGGGGTCCTTCCACCTTTATATCCTGCATAGTGGAGGTTTGGGTGGGCCTTGAAATTTCCTGATCCGAGCCACCATACTCCAAGGAGAGGTATGGCCCAGATCCTTCCGTGAACGTGTCCTGCTCATAGGCGGTCTGTGCGGGGCTTGGCGAGTTTCCGACTTCCAGGGAGCTAGGACCCGAGTCAGTTTTGCCGATGAAGATGTGGATGTCTCCGAAGGGGATGACGGAGCAGCGCGTGGGGTTCGTCTTCGTCGGCACCCAGAACTCATCTGGAGGAACGATCAGGATGTTGCCGGAGAAGAGAACGTGACCGATGGCTATGGTATCACCAATTCCCGCGAAGAGATTGGACCTCGCCCGGTGTAGAGCTCGAAGCGCCTCTTGCCCCATGGTGGGCGCCAACTATCGTGGTATTGTCGACGAGTACGCCATGGAGGGGTCCTCACAGTGCATGTTTAGAGATGTGGGGTAAGGCGGATAGTTGGCGGGTACGAGGTAACACAGCTTACCCAGGTTCAAGTCCCACAATGGTGGCAGAACTCTACTCCTGCTATAAATCACTATAATGGCAATACGCCGAGTTACAGGGATTGGTTCGCTGTGCAAGGGTGTTATGAATTGTTCCCTAAAGGCTCCCGCGGGACGGCTTATAAAGGCGCCAAGACCTAGGGTTTACAGGGAAAGGTCCTTGCCAGACAAGGTAAAGAGTCCTACACTAATACGAACTAGTCTTTCGTGTCTTGTACTCCAAGGCTCCGAGTATGTCGGTGACTCTTGCGTAGCCTTCCTTTATCCAGCATGGGCCTCCCTTCAGGATCCGTCTAACCGGGCCGCCCAGTAGGCCATAGGCCTTGCTACCAACTATGGGCCATCCGGGTTAGGCGGATTGGTGACATGCTATGATGATACCCATATAGCATATCCCCAACATCAATCAACTCCGGGCCTTTGTTCCTCGGAACAACCATAAGGTTCCACCGTGTGTGTCAAGGTGCTGAAGAACTCAAGCGTCAAGCAGCGATATGTCACAACATCCTGAAGGACAAAATTGTACAAACCAACATTGTTGCAAAGTAAATCGAAAACATCATGAATGCCAAGTTGGTTCAGGATATAAGGACACACCCACTTGGTGGACTTGACCTCTCGAATCTTCAGACGATCGAAACGAGTCAGATGGAACTCCACGGTGAACTCGATGCCAAGTGACTCGGGGGTTAACGTATCAACGGGTGGTGCGGAGGATTCCGCAACCATCTCACGTGTACGAATCCTCGTGTTCATGTAATAAATAAAAACAAGACAAAGTAAATAAAGATTGCTAATATTTTTTTTGGTCCAATAGGAACATAACATAGGTGATTCTCTACACTAACTACAAAAGAAACTCCTCTAAAAATATCTACCATGATTTTTAGAAATCATACCACATGCTCTTAGAGTAGAAAGACCGAGACGGTTACCTCCAGTCAACGGTTGGATGTTACCTAGGTTAATGCGAAGTGCGCATGCAAGAACGGTCACAATTCCTCCTTCACATATGGGTCCTTGAGTTTGAAGAGCCTGATACTTAAGGTAAAACACAAGAAGAGCACCCACATTTGGCATTAAGTTACAATTGATAAGGGCAGCTTTTGCGAGGATCAAATGTCCTCCTCATTAACTCTAGTAAACTCACCACGTGCCTACAGTGTGTTAGCAATCACATAGAATAAATATCGAATAGCAGGATGATAAATTTGGTTCCCCTTTGGTGTGATTCCACGAATTCTCATTAAATTAAAATATTGTAAAGAGGAAGGATCTAAAACGAAGGTAGTTGTGCGTACATCGGTGGTGTTGTTGGCAAACCCAAAGCATTGAGTCCACTGGCTGAGTGTCAAAGTATACTCATAGTTCATAAGGCGGAATTTAATTCGATCAACTTTGGGCCTTTGTTCCTCGAAACAACCATAAGGTTCCACCGTGTGTGTCAAGGTGCTGAAGAACTCAAGGGTCAAGCAGCGATATGTCGCAACATCCTATAGGACAAAATTGTACAAACCAACATTGTTGCAAAGTAAATCGAAATCATCATGAATGCCAAGTTGGTTTAGGATATAAGGACACACCCACTTGGTGGACTTGATATCTCGAATCTTGAGACGATCGAAACGGGTCAGATGGAACTCCTCGGTGAACTCGATGCCAAGTGACTCGGGGGTTAATGTATCAACGGGTGGTGCGGAGAATTTCGCAACCATCTCACATGTACGACTTCTCGTGTTCATGTAATAAATAAAAACAAGACAAAGTAAATAAAGATTGCTAATATTTTTGTTGGTCCAATAGGAACATAACATAGGTGATTCTCTACACTAACTACAAAAGAAACTCCTCTAAAAATAATGTTAGGCATACTTAATATCAAGATTGAATCAAGAACAAGACCTATCTCTATATTGACAAATGAATGATTGAGTGAAGCTTTTGCACAAATAAGTTGGGGATCGGAGGAGAATCATACCTTAGATCGAGTGTGTGTGAAGAATCAAAGAAAGATTGAGTAAATTTGAAGATCCAATGGAGGTGGTTTGAAGTTTGGAGGAAGAAGAAAGATAAAAAAATGATTTAGTGATTTGTAGGTTACCTCCTTGGGGTGCTTATGGCGGCCGCGTACATGGTGCGGGCGGGCGGTATGGCTGGAGCCCGCTTGTACCGGGTGACTTACCTTGGCGGTGATGACTGCTCCCAGGCGGTGCACTCGGTACGGGCGCGCGATACGGTTGCGCGCACCCATACTGCTGGTCGTTAACACTGTGGTGACTTCTACTTAAAATATGATATTTGCTCAGGGATACGGTATGGGCGAGCGATACGGGCGCGTTCAGCCATACCAGTGGTCGTTATCGGCACTGATACCTGAGGCAAAAATCAAAATTTCTATATTCCTTTGCCTTGAGGTGTTATGGGCACACGGTACGGTCCACTCCGGCCGTACCAGTGGTCGTTATGAATACTATGAACTACAAAACTCAAGGAATTTGATTAGTAGCTCTGTGCACCTTTGCACATCTTATCAAAGGGTCAGATAACAACAAAAATACTAAGTAATGATCCAGCAATACTTCTTAGGCCATGTGATCATCTTCAATAGATCTTCCACAGTATATTCCGGTGTCGGCGCGTTGCTATAATCCAGCTCTTTAGGTTTTTCATCATTGGTAACCACCCTCATCATTTTGAGGTCTTCTACCGGATTTGGCTCAGGTTTTCCAGCAAACTTTGCTAGTGTGAGACGTTGGCTCTCGGTTACTTTACCCAGCTGAGCCTCCATGGTCTTTGTTCTTTCCTGTAGAACCTACACATCATTTCTAATTGCAACGGCTTGGTTAGATAATCTTCCTATACTACTTTTGTGGTTCTTCGTAATCTTAATAAGCATATTATTTTGCTCGGCTTGAGCTTGTATAAATGTTCTAACGGTTTGCTCAAACGGGAGATTGCCATGATTTGCTCCATTAGTATTATCATAATTATTGTAAGGAGATCCTGCAGGATTAGCATGATATTTTTGAACATTAGAAGCATAATTATTTTTCCATGAAGGATTAAAAGGAGTGCGATCTATAAAATTAACATCATTAACATTGGTAGTGATATCATTAACTTGGGTATCTTCCTTACCCTTTACTAAGCTAAGCAACTCATCTACCTTAGATGTAAGCTTCTCATTGTTTACCTCGATAATTGAACTTACTCTCTTCGAGGTTCTTTCCACATGCCATTGGGCATGGTTATTTTGCATATCATCAAGTAACTTCTTTGCAACACTCACATGCTTTCCCATGATTGTTTCTCCTGCTGCAGTATCTAGCATAGACTTAGACATTGGGTTAAGACCATTATAAAATAAATGTAATATAAGCTACTCTTCCATCCCATGATTAGGACAATTCATTATGGCTTCTTTCATCCTTTCCCACGCAAGCGCTAGTGGCTCACAGTCTTCTTGTCTAAAACTTGTAATGTTGGATCTTATCTGTATAGTCTTAGTTGGGGGGAACCATTTAGTCATAAACAAATTAGTACATTCCTCCCAAGATTTAATAGTTCCCTTTGGTAGAGCTAGCAACCAATCCTTGGCCTTTCCTCTAAGAGAGAAATGGAACAATCTTAGCTTAATAGCATTTGGATCTACATCCTTAATACGCATCATGTCACAAATTTCTGTAAAAGTATTTAAGTGCAATCCCGAATCTTCAGCGGATGAACCCCCAAATTGGTTTTGTTGAACCAAACTTAAAAGGTTAGGTTTTATCTCATATGTTTCTGCATCAACTGCGGGTTGAGTGATGGGTGCACAAATAAAATCATCTGTGGGAGTAGCATACTCCGCTAATCTCTTTTGAGCCATGTTTATTATCTTTTTGGTATTTTTTAAGTAATGAAAACAAATAACAAGTAACTAATTTTTTTGGGTTTTCAAATAGATAACAAGAAAGTAAACTAATTACAAGAATTAAACTACAACTAATAATAAAACTAAAAACAAGGTCTCTAATGACCTCACCAGGATAGCAAAATTGCTTTCCCGGCAACGGCGCCAAAAAAAAGGGTTGATACCTTCGATCGGGACTCACGGATGTGGTATAATAGATTTTTCCCTAGAAGACCTAGGTTTAATCGGACCTCAGAAAGCACTGCTAAAAGGTAATAAAAAGGACACGTCTACAATACTTTGTTTGTTCGTTTTACCTTACTTGAGCGGACCAATCTAGTTTACTTTATAACGGGTTTGAATCAGTGGATGGAGATAGCCCCGTGTTGAAGATCCACCTACAGCTGCACATCAAATGGGATAAAATATAATAATAAGCATAGTCATGTATAATGTTTAAATGGAGATAATCTCTTGTGGGCAACACATTCTAATATTCTAGAGCCCCGATGATGCAGCGGGCATAGAAATAGACTTTCAATCTAACCGAGAGTACCCAAAAGCCATGGGTTACAAACGATTATTAAGTGCAAAACACAGATCAAATCTTTAAGTGGTGATGTTGCTGTTGATCCTAAATGGGGAACTAAGCGAAGGCCGTACTACCCTTTTTGTCACTGAGGTTCCTATGAGATTGCTGCTAGCCAAGTATCTCACCTTAAGCCTTTATCAATCTATGGGATCTTGGGTACCTATAAGTCCACAGATCGAGACAAGAGATGAAGAGACAAAAGATACAAATCACAATTCCAAACAAAATACAATGCTCCCATGATCTAGATGCACATTATTGCTACGAGATTTCTCCCCAACCCACATCCCGTGAGGACTACTCACTCATAACAAATAGACCGGAGATAGAAAACATCATACAAATACATAGATTGAAATCAAATATTCTTACAATGGTTGCCAAATCACAAGGAGATCTAAAGTACAAAGCAATGGCTATGGCTAGTGGATGGATGGATGGGTGAAGTAATGAACAATGGTGTGGATCTCCTTTGGTGGTGTTGTGATGCAATCTGAGAATGGCGGCTCTCTGGCCAGTGGCTGGAGCCTCGAAATATATAGGGGTCTTCACAAAAGTTGTAGGGTTTGACAAGACGAAGCTGTCGCCACCTGGTATGGGCGGGCAGTACGGGCAGACCGCGCCTGTACCAGTGGTCGTTAAGCTTGCAGACGCCCTGGAATGCTTCTCCAATTACTTGGACGTGTGTACTTCCTCAAAATCCTTCATTATGACTCCTTATTTTGCCTTAAAAGTCGTGATTTCCTGCACAACATAAATCAAAGAAGGGATTTGCATATCTTTGCAACTATTAGTCATTAGTGGCAAGAGTTGAGAGTTTCTTTGGCAATTGCTTAACCAAAAAACATTTAAACGCAGTGGCAGATGGCAAAAATCAGAGCCATCACCTATATATTTTGAGGCCTCAGCCACCGCACAAAAGGCCGCCATTATCAGATTGCATCACAACACTGCCAAAGGAGATCCACACCATAGTTCATCCCTTCCATCTTCCATCCCCTACATTAGCCATAGCCATTACTTTGTACTTGATATCTCCTAGTGATTCGGCGACCATTGTAAGAATATTTGATTTCAATCTTAGAATTTTTCACAATGTTTTCTATCCTTGATATTATTGTTATGAGCGAGTAGTCCTCATGGGCTGCATGTTGGGGAGAAACCTCGCAACAATTATGTGCATCTAATCTATGGGAGGATTATGTATTGTTTGAAAGAGAGATTTGTATCTTCTTCTCTTGCCTTGATTTTTTGGACTTGTAGGTACCCAAGACCCCCGAGATTGAAAATGCTTGAGGTGAGATACTTGGCTCGCGGCGATATCATAGGAAACCCAGTGACAGAAAGGCTATACAGTCTTCGCTTAGCGACCCATTCGGGATCACAGCAACATCACCATTTAAGGCTTTGATATGTGTTTTACACTTAATAATCGTTTTTAACCCGGTGCTTTGTGGTGCACTGGGTTGGATCAAAAGACTATTGCTATGCCGGTTGCCTCTCAAGGGATCTAGTATATTAGGATATGTTGCCCACAAAAGATTATCTATATTAAAACATTACACATGACTATGCTTATTATTATCTTTTATCCCATATGATGTGCAGCTACAGGTGGATCTTTAACCCTGGCCTATCTCCATCCATTGAATCAACCCATGATAAAGTAAACTAGATTTCCGGTAAATGAAGGTAAAACAAAGAAACAAAGTCTTGTAGACGTGTGTACTTTTTATTTCCTTTTAGCGTTGTTTCCCAAGGTTTGATTAAACCTTGGTCTACTAGGGAAAAATACTATTATACTATATCCGTGAATCCAGATCGAAGGTATCAAGGAGCAACGACGGAAGGGGCCAAAGACGGCTGAGGCAGCCAAGCAACATGGAGGCGACTCGTAGTAGACAACGTATGCGCGAGCACAAGAGAGGGGAGAGTGAGTGATGCGAGAGATAGAGAGATGAGTGAGTGGGCCGGGTTGGGTTGGACTAGGTCCGGGAAGTGGTTTTGACCACTTGGGTCTGTCAAGAGGGACCAAATACTTAGGGGTATTTTGGTAATTTCACAAATACCTATTATCCCAATTAAATCATAACTTACACATAAAAACTCAGAAAATAAAATGCAAAGAAAGAAAAGTATTTTTGTGGGATTTTTGCAAACACTTGAATTTTATAAATTTTTGAGTGATAAAATTGAATTCCTTGACTATTATAAATTCTAATAAATTCTATAAAAAATGATAATAAACATGTAAACCCTAATTTTCATAGAAATATAAATATTCCAAAGTAAATACCTAATAATACCTCGTGGATTAATAAAGTACCAAAGAAAATATAATAAAAACCCTAAAAAGGGAGAAAACCAATTAAAACGAAATTGAGTTATTAAAAATCAAACAAAACCACACAAGGAGTGCATTGCATATAATTGCATTAGAGCATCACATTTTCCCAATGAAATGTTAACTTTATCGGACGATGTTGCGAATTCCAGAACCCGAGGTTTAGGATCAAGTAAAACCCTCGAACTGTATTATCTCGCAGTTACTAGGCAAGTTCATTCTTGCATTACCTTTGTTAGATCCATCTTGCAACCATGTTGTAAGAAAACTTTTACATGTCCTTTGACTTACTTACGAAAAATATTTTCAAAACACTAGTATCACTTGCATTCAAAAACACAAAACCGTTTTCGGAATGAAATAAGTAAAATGGGGGAATCATGGATGTATACATGGTTGAAAGATCATGTGGTGGGAGATTCCATTGTACCGGGAAAGTTAGGATTAACAACAACAACAGTCAACCATTCTTGCCTCGTATAGTACCGTTCTAACCATAGATCTTGTTATGGGTCAAGCGAGTTAGAAGTACCTTATTCCTTTTGTTTGTCCTCGTATATCTAGTTGCGTTGAGATACAGAGAGGAGATCAATGCGTGGGAGCCTGTAACATCCCTATCTGTGCTTCAGGATAACGGTTGGGTATATTAGAAGGGATGGTAACACTAGTGGAGAACGGGCCTTTAGTCCTGGCCCATAAGGGGCTTTAGTCCCGGTTCTGGAACCGGGACTAGAGAGGCGGGACGAAAGGCCCACCCACTAGTCCTGGCCCGCTTACCAGCCGGGACCAATGGGCGTCCACGTGGCTGCCCCTGCATGCTAGGTGCCCCCCATTAGTCTCGGTTCCTATTACGAACCAGGACTAATGGTTCTCTACCGTGGCAGAGTTTTGGGCCCTTTCTCTGCCATGGCAGAGAATTCATTTTGTTTCATTTTATTTATTTCTTTTTTCATTTCAAAATCTTTTTCTATGCTACCACATACCATACAAGTTCGTGCATATATAAGATAACTTGTTTTAGGATCGAGCATACAAATATATACATGATAGTTACATGGAGACATCACAATTACCGGGACTAGAGCCCGACTATTCAATTGCACGGTCGGGATCATCGGTAGCGCCTATTCACACTAAATTCTCCAGCGTCATCTATCATCTCGTTCATCAAGAATCCTGCCAGTTCTTCAACAATTCCTAGTATGCGTTGCTCTGGTAGTAGTTGATCCCGCATTTTATCGAACTATATAAGAAAAGGAGATCAATATGAATACCAATCATGATAACAAAAAGTGACGGTAATAAAAATAACATTGTGAATGTATTGCTTACATCGATTCTATTGTGCTCAGTGGTAAACATGCGAATGAACTCGCAAACATAGAATCCACATAGATTCGTCCTGGATGGCTGCCTAGCGCACTTTACGAGAATAGAATTCAATCCAAATAATAATCTAGCATCATAATTTTATTGAAACTAGAATTAAAGAGATGCATGTACTACTTACCAAGACCGGCTTAAACGTCAGCTTCTCACTAAAGTGACCCGTAACTGCACTATTAAACTGGTTCCAAACCCTGCCTAGTAAAGAAAATGAATGAGTTATTTATTACGTGATATCTCAGGAAATCAATGAAAGAGACCAATGTAGCGCGGAAATTACCTCTGGAGCATGTCCTACATGTCCCTAAACTGTTGCAGGGGTCTCTTTAATGGGTCCATGACTTCAACTCTTCCCTTATCAAGTAGAATGTTTAGCAGATTCTAGTGGAATCTGCACACGTTTATATATACATCAGTAACTCATCAATTACACTTAATATCGAGTAAGCAAAAGTGAATGTGTACAATAGAGTAAGACCCTCACTTGAATTTGTAAGGAAACAATATGTGGTCACAGAAATTTTGCTCCATTAGAAACCTTAGAAGGTTTTCCTCCATATCCCCGGGTTTATCCGTTAGCATCTTTATATGTATTTTATCTGGGTCAATAAACCCAACACTAAAGAGTGACCTTCTTTTACATTCCTGGATCTTCATTCTACATAATAATAGAGTACAAAAGGATATAATAAGGATGATTACATACAATGAACTGAACAACTAAAAAACTGAACAACTTATATGTAGACAATAAATTCAACAACTTACAGACAATAGAAACTCATGAGACTTTTGTTGAGGGTGCCAAAATTGTGTGACTGGAAGAGTTCTAGAAACTCAACATGGACCTCGTCGTCTCGGAAGTAGTAGTCATGTGGGACTTTCGCCACGATCATTATTCTCTCCTCCTTTGCGGCATTCAAGTACCATTTATGTAAACTCCGCATTTGTGTTGGCAGTTGTTGCAACATCTCTTGGGTGACCAACGACATCCCTAGGACACACTGAGGGACTACATCAGCCTTGGGTAACTTGTCATCCTGCGAACCTAGCAATTCCTCAATAGTCACATTCATAGCGGCTGCAAGCTTCGCAACTTCTTACATATCCTGCTGGGGAATGTCATAGGATGCCACCTTGAGGGGTGGGATCGATTTTTTGGCTTGTTTCCCGAGCTGGGGGACGTCTTTATTTTCCCGGTTGCACTTTGGCTTGATGATTTGCTCCCGCTTGCACTTTTACTTGATTTTCTCTTCTTCACTTCCTTTTGAAGTGTGCATAGATAGTCATCTGGCTTATGGTGCAAGTCATATTGCGATTTTGTGTTTAGAAAACCAGTGCATACACTTTTTGCTTCTCGGTGTATACCAGGGCGGGCTCAGGTTTCTTCTTTTGAAGTTGCACAACACATTCGGCCTTTGTGATCGCTGCTCTTTCCTCTTTAGTACGATTGTAAGGTCTGATGGGAAGATTCTTATGAGGTACTCTTGGGAGGGGCGACATTTGTCATTTTGGGCTGCTGCGTCATTTAGTACTCATCGACGGAGCATGCTTCCGCTTATTGTACTTAGCGGGCGGTGAAGACGGCTGACCCTGTGGCTTAGATCGAGATGGACTCGCGTTGTGGTGGTCGTAGTCATGGGGTGGGCTTCTTGGAGGTGATGGAGGTGAAGGTGACATGCGACGACTCGGAGGCGGTGTTGGCCTTGGCGATGAGCCTAGAAGCTTGATGTTGTTCTTGTTCCATAGAATGATACCACCCAATACTTCTCCGAGTGTCCTCTCACCATCAGGTCTAGGAATGTCAAGCTCCATTGAGTCCCACCCCGTTGCGATTTCATCCACCC
The DNA here is from genome assembly GCA_023614405.1 of Avena insularis. Taxonomy (NCBI): domain Eukaryota; kingdom Viridiplantae; phylum Streptophyta; class Magnoliopsida; order Poales; family Poaceae; genus Avena; species Avena insularis. The sequence continues at coordinate 24,441,415 of CM042692.1, forward strand.
CGACTTTAGCATAGCCAACTGGAATCTCACGGCCATGCCAGCGTGTGTCAGCTGGACAAGGTAAAGCACATCCGACCGCCACCTTGATGGATAGGTTCTTCACCTTTTGATGGAGCTCACAAGATGTATGCTCCTTGATCCCATCCACGAGGTAGCGGAGACCACCATCTACCATACGTGCATCATCAGACGGGACCTCTGAGTCAGCCATGCTGCTTCTCCACTGAGATGGGACGGTGGTAATATTGAGTGCAGGATCTTGCAGGCGTGCTACTCCTCGAAGTTCGTCAATCTGTTGCTGATGCTTTTGAAGTGTTCCTAGCAACTCGTTGAACCTGTCTCCCTCCTCCTCATGCTGTCGCCTCTTTGATCTCTCCAAGGCCTCATACTCGTCCTCAGCGTTCGTCACTCCTGAGGACCTTTGTCAGCAAGTCTTTCTCTCTATCGAGACAGAACTTTGTTGTCCCCTCTTTAATTTCCTTCACCACTCTCTGCCATGTCTCCCGGGGTATCCTAATCCCTTCACTGCAAATAAGGTCCCCTGTATTTTTGTCATACTCACTCCCATGCCCAAGGAACCAATTTCTTGCCCTCAAATCCTATTCTCCACGTATTGGTTCTGGAGTGATCCCTTTAGCAAGCAACTCATTCTCTTTAGCATCCCACTTTGGCATGGCAGTCGTGTAGCCCCTGGCCCCAGGTGATGGTGATATTTCTTCTTTGCGGCATTTAACTTGTTTTTTCTCGACTTTTCCTTAGCAGCTTCTGACTCCTTGTACTTCACAAATACATCCCAGTTAGCCTGCTGCTTCATTAGATAGGCTTCGAATTTGGGAGAAGTCTTCGTCTTCTGATACTTTTGCCATAATGATTTCTTCCAGTTCTTGAATAGTTCGGCCATCTTCGTAATAGTCCACTTCTTGACTTTCTTCCTCAATGCAGCTGTGTCGGCATCATCCTCATATTCTAGCAGGGTGAAATGTGTCATGAGGTCATTCCAAAGACCCTCTTTGTACCTGTCGGCGACATACTCACCCTCTTCTGCCCCTTTTGTCCTATTCCACTCTCGAATGGTGATCGGGATGTGATCCCTAACCATAACTCCACATTGTTGTACAAATACATTTTTAGCCTTTTCGGGTTCCAAGGGTTCACCCCGTGGTGATACCAACGTAATTGTATACCGCGTAGATCCGTCCACCTTTTTGGCCAGGGCTCGTTTGAAATATTTTTGGCTCAATGTGGAGGCCTAAGAGAAGAAACATTCGTCAATTTATATATATACAACTCAATTAATGCATCTACTGATCACCAGACTTGATATATATACCTCGCCGGACTTAGTTAAGGGTCCACCAGAGCCGTCGGCTTCTCCATCATCGGAGCCGTCGGCTTCTCCCTGATCATTTCGGTCGACCTCCTCACCCTCACTAGAGGGGTTCAAATATATCGACGGAGATTTGGGTGGATGAACATGGCGGGTGCCGTTGATCATATTATTGAGAATTTCTTCTTGTTCTACGTCTCTACGGATTGGACTAGGTGGATCCATAGTTTTCTGCAAAATGCACACAATATAAAATAATACTAAACAATAATATGTACACCTAATTTGCTTCAATAATACTAAACAATAGCAAAATTCTAGTGATGCCTCGTGTGGGCCCCGTGTTCGGTCGCCCACCATATATACCTCTATAAACCCCCGACCTGCACCCATAACCCAATCTTTGGGGGCCCGTGAGCACCACCACCCTAACCCTAAGTCCGGTCGCCCGCGAGCACCACCACCCTAACCCTATCTCTGGGGGCCCCGTGAGCACCACCACCCTAATCCTAAGTCCGGTCACCCGCAAGCACCACCACCCTAACCCTAAGTCTGGGGGCACGTGAGCACCACCACCCTAACCCTAAGTCCGAGGCCCGTGAGCACCACCACCCTAACCCTAAGTCCGGTCGCCCGCGAGCACCACCACCCTAACCCTAAGTCCGGAGGCCCACGAGCACCACCACCCTAACCCTAAGTCCGGGGCCTGCGAGCACCACCACCCTAACCCTAAGTTCGGTCGCCCACGAGCACCACCACCATAACCCTAAGTCCGGGGACCGTGAGCACCAGCACCCTAACCCTATGTGCGGGGCCCGCGAGCACCGCCACCCTATAGTGGAATATATAGTGTTGAATATATAGTATAGGGAAAACTAATAGTAATAATAAATAATATATTAAACACTATATAGAGAAAGCTATATATTACACTATATATAATAACTAATGCAATAGGGGAAACTAATATATTCAACACTATATATTTTTATACACTGTATAGTAATAATAACATATTAGAAAAAATACTAGAAGAAAAAATAATAACATACTAGTAATAATAATAACATACTATAAATTACATTATATAGCTAGTAATAATAACATACTAGAAAATAATAACAATAGTGTATATATTAGAAAATACTAGAAAACAATACTAGAGAAGTACTAGAAAAAATACTAGAAATTACTACAAAAAATACTAGAAAAAATGGCCCTCTCTCTCTCTCCCATGCTTCATATAGGCGCTTCTAGTGGTTGTGGCGGAAGGATTTCTGTGCGGTGTGGCTGCCGGAGATGACGCCTGGCGGTGTGGCGACACGCTGGCTGCATGCCAGAGATGAGATGCGCGGGCTACGGAGGAGTACCTACAGGCCCAGGACGGTGGCGCAGTGGCGGCTGGAGGTGGGGCGGCCGGAGAGGGAGGACGAGGTGGCGGCGCGACGGCGGCTGGAAGTGGCCGACATGGACGGGGTGACGCGTGATGGCGGCGGCTAGAGGTGGGGCAGCCGGAGAGGAGAACAAGGCGCAACACGGACGGCGACGCGGTACGATGGCGCGGACGACGACACAGAGGACAACTCGGATTCGGGAAGCATGCCGACGTCGAGGGGCTCATGCACAAAGTGTAGAATGAGATTGGGGGAGAAGCTATGCACGAATTTAAGGGGACAGACCTTTAGTCCCTCTAGTCCTGGTGCGTGCCATGAGCCGGGACTAAAGGTCACCCCTTTAGTCCCGGTTCGTGCCACGAATTGGGACTAAAGGGTTTTCGGCACCGCCCAAGGGGCGCGCGCCAACGACACCCCTTTAGTCCCGGTGCGTGCCGCGAACCGGGACTAAAGGTCCCTTTTTCAAATTTTTGACACAAAAAAGGGGCATGCCTGTTTAAAAAAAATTCAATTTGCATACTATTGTATTTTTTAAACATTTGAATTATACAGTTTTTGCATACTTATGAACTTGAGAAAATTTTCAACATGAAAAGTTCTTGAATTTGAATAAGTACTCCAAATCTATTTTTTATTTTATAAAATAATTATTCTAACTAGTCAAACTATTAACCATTTTGCCATTTTCAATTTAAGAATCCATTAACTATTATATTTGACTGAAATCTCTGTTTCGGGTTTAGGGTTTCAGATTTAGGGTTTAGGGTTTATGTTTAGGTTTTGGGTTTAGGGTTTAGGTTTAGGGTTCGGGTTTTGGGTTTTGGGGTCCTTTAATCCCGGTTGGAGCCAATAACCAGGACTTAAGATATTTCCCACCCTTCTCAGAACCGTCAAGCCACACGTCATGCTTTCCCACCATTTCCCTCCACTTCCTGCCATATTTTCCCGCCTTTTCCCTCTATATCTAGGCCGGCCACCATGGGCATCCACACATCCACATCTTCCCCTCTCACAACAATGGACATCGCATACTGGATCATTCTGACCCTCGAGGAGACTGAGGCATTGTGGGCCTCCAGCTACCCATGCCTGCCAGGCTACCAGCTGCCCGCCAACTGGATGATGCGCGCTGGAGGAGTTCCTGTCCCTCTTGTGCCTCAAGGTTTTGCCCGCCAGGCGGCCATCACGAACCACTTCTACCTCGAGCTCATGCTGGAGCAGCGGATGGATCCCCATTGGGATCCTGACAACTACGACACCTGGAATGCCTTCTTTGCTAACCAGTAGGAAAGGGAGCTCACGAGGTACGAGGGTGACGGCCCTCCCCCGTTGAACCACAACGAGGCTAGTCGCCGCCTGTGGTGGGAAAACCGGACTATCGTCGGTGTGATGTGCTACATCGCCTAGGGAGATCATCCTTGCCTGCGGCGCCCGTACTTTGACCCTCCATAGAGCCACAATAAGGGTGGGGATGGTGAATGCCACGGGCTATGCGGCGTCATCATCCAGGAGCTCCCTCCCTCGCGCGTCATGAATCCGAGGCCGGAGTGGCTGGTACCCCTAGAATATGCCATGGCTAGGCTTAGGATCCAGCCACGTGCGCCTAGTGACGACGACAAGGATGATGATGACGAACATGAAGACGACCCTAAAGCTGTGTACTATAGGGATAGATATGAGTATGACTAAAGGGGGCCTTTAGTCCCGATTCCTTAGTCCCAGTTTTTAATAATAATAAATATCTTGAGTGTTAGTCCCGGTTTGTGGCTGGACCGACGGGACTAAAGGGGGGCCTTTAGTCCCGATTCCGTAGTCCTAGTTAGAAACCGGGACTAATGGATCGTTTCCTACTAGTGTTGGTCTCTCTACAACTTTCTCGAACTATGAAGATGTTGTTCGATCCTTGTGCCTAGGAGCTAATTAATTTCACATATTAGGGAGTACATCTATGGCCAACTTGTTGGAGATGCCGGAGGACTGGGCTCCACCGGCATCTCCCTCATGTTGGCCGTAGTATTGTCCCTGCTCTCGCACACCATCTTGTAGTTCATAACTTCTCTAGCTAGATCAATATTCCGGGGAGCTAACTAATTTCACATATTAGGGAGTGCCTCTATGGCCAGCTTCAGAGAGATGCCTGAGGACTGGATCCTTAGGCATCTCCCTGAAGTTGGTTATAGTGTTGTCCCTGCTCTCGCACACCATCGTGTTTCACATATTAGGGAGTACATCTATGGCCAGTTTGTTGGAGATGTCGAAGGACTGCCGGAGGACTGGGCTCCTCTGACATCTCCCTCAAACTGGCCATAGTGTTGTCCCCGCTCTTTCACACCATCTTGTTGAAGGGAATATGCCCGAGAGGCAATAATAAAGTGGTTATTATATTATTCCATGTTTATGATAAATGTTTATTTTGCATGCTATAATTGTATTGATCGGAAACATCAATACATGTGTGTTTAATAAACAAAAAGGGTTCCTAGTTATGCCTCTCTTATAGACTAGCTTGTTGATTAACAAGATGATCAAGGTTTCCTGATCATAGACATTGGATGTTGTTAATAACAAGGTCACACCATTGGTGGAATGATGTGATGAACATTCATCCGAAGTATAGCATTACGATCAAGTCATTATGTTTATATTGCTATAGCATCATACGAAGTAATCTTAGTCCTTAGACCATGAGATCATGTTAATTGCTAACACCGGAAGAGTATCTTGATAACATCAAACGTCACACCGTAACAGGGTGACTATAAAGGTGGGTTCAGTGCTACGAAGGTGTTATGTTGAGGCTCATGGATCAAGAGTGGAATTTGTCAATCCCGATGACGGATAGATATACTCTGGGCCCTCTTGGTGATATCACATTGAAATAGCTTGCAAGCAAGTGATGTGATCACTAGAATGTTATATCACGGGAACGAGAAAAGAGTGCATGTCGGTAACGAGATCAAACGAGGTATGGAGATACCGATGATCGAATCTCGGACATGTAATATATCGCGGGACAAAGGGATTTAGTTACTAGCGTTAAAGGTTCTCACGATCACAGAAGTCATCGTTGAATGTGTAGGAGTCAGTATGGATCTCCGTGTCATGGCTGATTATTGATCGGAGAGGGGTCTCGATCATGTCTGCATTATTCGCGAACTGTAGGGTGACACACTTAAGGGATACCGACACCATTTGGAGCAAATATGTTTTAGATAAAGATTTATGAAAGCGCTGAAATTATTTCAATAGACACCGAAACTGTTTCGGGTGAAATTGCTGAAATTAGTTCTGCATGTAATATTGAAATGTTACAGGGGGTTTTATGTGAATGTTTGTTAATTAAAGTAATTAACAAAATTCTGAATAAAAATAATAAAAGAGTTTTATTAAATGAGAGAGCATTAAATTTGGAGAAATTTAATGCATTTAAAGTGGACACTTTAAAAGAGAATGTGAAGGGGCAAATTTATGTGGAGGGAGTTACCACCACATGAATGGAGGAGGTGAAGGGTCACCTCCTCCATGCGCCGGCCATGAAGGAGGGGCACCCCCTCCTCCTATAAAAGGCCACCCCTCCTCACTTCTCACACACACCTCCTTGTGAAGGATCTCTCTCCCCCTCTAGTATTATTTCCCCATGGTCTCGGATTAGCGAGATACATGTTCCCGGTGGCTTTATCTGGAAAGGAGTTGCTGCTTCTGCTGCTTTGCTGGAGCGAGGGACGGAGGTTGTCGGGGTACCGGACGTGTGTGCGATCACGGATGCACCGCTGCTTTGCCGTGCTGGACTTGCTGGAGCTGGATCTGAAGGACGTGCTGGAGCCGGACCTGCTGGACTTCGTCACGATCTTGAGATCGGCAAGTGTACGACTACATCAACCACGAGTTCCTACTCGTTAACAAAGCTCGTTGTCTATGAGGGTAAGTTCTCCATGGATGTATGTCCACCCGTTGCTCTGTATCTAGTAGATAGATCTTGGCGTGTAGTTCTCATCGTAGGAAATTTTTTGTTTTCTATGCTGCGGACCCAACAGTGGTATCAGAGCCTGATCTATGCGTAGGTGCTTAGCTAAGGTAGTACACATATGTTGATATGTGGGCGATGATGATCATGTTATTGCGTCTTCTATGTATTTTGTATATTGGTGGCATAGTGGGATGAAGCGGCCCGACCAACCTTACTTGTCATCGTACATGAGACCGGTTCCACGACTGACATGCAACTTGTTTTGCATAAGTGGCTGGCGGGTGTCTGTCTCTCCTACTATAGTCAATATCTGATTTACAACGAGTTGCTAATAACTTAGTTATCCTCGTTGTGGTTCATGTTCGTAGGTAAGAACGATTCTATCTCCGAAAGCCCTAAGCCACGTAAAACTTGCAATTGATAAATTAGAGGCGTCTAGTTTAGATCGTTGCTGGGCTAGTGTCTTGATATGGTATTGTTGTAAGTAGATGTATGACAGATACTCTTACAACATACTCAACGTGTAAGTTCCATAGACCTTGGCCTTACACACAAAGGAATGATAGAGATCATACCACGATGCAAGTGATAGAGATCAAATGCATGGACCATATCATCTCACTTTACACATTATATGTTAGCATCTTATACTGCTAGTTTGGCGCTTTCTGTAGCATTGTAAGATGATCCCTCATTTAAATATCAAGATAAAATGTGTTCTTCCTTAAGTATGCACCGTTCTATGGATCGTGTTTTGAGACATCACGTGATGATCGGGTGTTCTCAACTCGACGCTTTCATGCAACGGGTGTAAGACAGTTTTACACACGCGAATACTAAGGTTCTTACTTGGCGAGCCTAGCATGTACAGACATGGCCTTGGAACACGGACCGAAAGGTTAAACATGAGTCATATAGTTGATGTGATGACCATATTGATGCTCGCCTTTGAAGCTACATCGACTCACGTGATGATCGGATTTGGTGTAGTGGATTTGGTTCATGTAATCACCAAAAAGGCACGAGGGATGTCGTTTTTGAGTGGGAGTTCATTTCTAATTTGGATTAGTCGAACTCAATTTGTCATAAACTAAATCGAAGTGAATTTGCATAGTTTGTTGTAGTCATTGGCATTCGTTTTCTACCTTATGCTTAGTTTTTATTTGAGATAATAGAACTATAGAATTCTGGATATTTACTTTACGAACTGGTATCGTATTGTTTTGAATGTCAATTTAAATTTTATAAGTCCTATTGAAAACTTTCAGCAAACTCTATTTACTCCATGAAGTTTAATAAGTGGTATTAAATCAAGAGTAAGAATTCCAATGTTAGTATCTAAAGTATCATGTTTGCCTCCATGATTATTGATATTCAAAAGTTGTTTTAATATCAAGATTATATTGGAGCTGAAAATTGTTTCAGAAACCATCATGTGTGAAAGATATTGTGATATCTAAAACAATGTTTTTTTTGGTTGCATTATGATAGAGTATAATTTAGCAAAATACATGTTCTCATATTGTATGAGAATTTGTGAAGGATGGAGATGTTAGGCATCCAAATCTACCAAAAAGGTTTTGGGAACTGATATTATACTCGCGATTCTTCCTTATAGGCTATAGTAGCTTGATCATGAAAGTTGTCATGATAAGGATGAATAGAAGATGTAAGTAAAATGTTTACTACACTAATAGATTCTAAAGAATGGATTTTTGAAAGAACACCAAACATTTGATGATGGTGATCCACTTCAAAGTGCAAGTCCAAAGGTATTAGTATTTGACTATATACGCTTTGTACCATGTGTCATGTTGATGACAACACTATTGATGTTGATAGATTCTTTTAAAAGAAAAGGAATTGCTTAAAGAGAATCTATAAAATATTTGGCAAAAAATAAAAGGTTGGAGATGTCCAACTTAGGTATATAGAAGATATACATGTTATGGCTGTATTCCTTGCTTGTTAAACAATGTGGTTCTTAGGTATTGGATACCGGTATTGGATACCGTTATTGGATACCGGTATTGGATACCGAATTGGTTGGTATGATGTGTCATACAGGACAACACAATTCATGAACTACAATGGCCTATGTAACCAGCAAGAGAATGAGTGATGATGTTCATCAAAAACAAATAAAGTGTTATTGTGTTTTTAGTTGTCATCAAACCAAGCCTTCAAGATTTGTTTAAATAATTGTTATTTTGTTCCGGTATTATGAGAACAATGGCTATTCAAATAATTACCGTATTCCATAAAGGATGGATGAACTTTTACAAGTCTAGTTGGAGAAATCACATCCATAAACACTATTGCTAAAATGTCGCAAGACAAATGATTGAAAGATCACTTATGAAGTGACATCGCTATTTGAATTATATTTGAAAGAAAACATGAAGAAACTCCATGTTGATGGAATTTTGGAGTCTTTGATTTTGATCAATTGACGCACGTGAGACTTTCCTCGAGATAATTGAAACTCCGTCCATAGGCCAGAGAGGAACGGATGACTAGCTTATTGGAAATTGTGCATGCTGATGTGCATAGTCCATTATGTGTAGCCATATGCGATGGATCTTTTTGCTTCATATGCTTTCTCCGAAAATTTGAGTGAGTATATCTGTATATTTACTTAATAAGGAAGAAGTATGAAACATTTGAAAATTGTTCAAAGACTTTCAAGATGAAGTGAAAAATCATTGTAACAAGAAAATAAAGTGTTTATGATTCGATCATAAAGGAAGATATTTGAGTTACATGTTTAGCAAAAACACCTAAGACTTCAGGATTTGTTCCATGATTTGTGTTTCCCGATAAACCATAGGAGTATGGCATATTCGAGAGATAAAATCAAACCATGTTTGACATGGTAAGATCAAGGGTGTCATTTATAAAACTGCCATTATGTTTTAAGGATTGAAGCTTTAGAGACTACCGCTTTTACACTGAAAAGAGCACCATCGTGATCCATTGAAATGACACCATATGAGTTATGGTTTGGGATAAAACCCAAATTGTCTTTTCTTAAATTTTGGTATGTTATGCATAAGTAAAATGTTTACAACCAAAGTCGGATGAGCACGTCTTTGTAGGTTATCCCAAAGAATTTGTTGGGAATTTCTCCATAACACCGAGGACAAAAGAGTTTGTTACTTGGAACATCAAGTTTCTTGAGAAGGAACTTTTCGTGAAAAGTTAAGTGGGAGGACAATAGAACTTTGATAAGGTTGTTGAACCTTAGCTATATGTGCTAAGTAGCGCAGCGCCGGAAAATGTCCCGGTGGCGGCCACAATGCTCATGGCTCTCGTGATTACAAAAGGTGTGATCTCGGAGATTAGAGTTCCTATAGAACCGTGTGGGTCGGTAAGAATGAAATAGTAAGATTTGATAAGCAAGTCGTTATTGTTTTGACAATGATGAACCAACTACATGCAAAGAAGCGATGATGGGCCCTGACTCCATAAAATGACTAGAAGTCATAGATTCCGTGATAGTATCCATACACGAGAAATCAAGTTTCTGAACTTGGAAGACCCTCCGGAAAGGCGTGAAGCCTATCGGTCGTGTTTAGATCTATAAAGAAATAGACATGGATGTTTGACATCTATGAAATAGTCGACATGTCAGAAAGAAGTTTACGACAATGTTTAAGGAGTTGACTATGACAAGATTTGATCTTTCCTAGCGATATATAGTCTTGACGGATTAATGTAGCAACCACTACATATAATTTGGTATATGGTAGTTGAATAAACAAAACAAGGTTCTTCTAATAGAACGGTAACCTAGGACATGTACATGACATGGTCCGAAGGGTTTTGTTAATTCAAAGGGTGCTAAAAGGGCATGTAAACTTCAATAGTTGAAGTAAGCATAGCGGAGTTGGAATCTTCACCATGATGAAACTGTTAAAAGAGTTTAAATTCATCGGAGATGATGAAGATGCTTGCATTTGCAAGAAATTAAGTGGGAGCGCTGAGACATATTTCTAATACATTATGTAGAGGACATATTGTTGATTGGAAATGATGTATCTTGAATTGACACAAATTAAGGATTTCATTAAAATAAGATTTCGATGAAAGACTTGGGCAAACCCAGAATATTAGGCATCAATATCTATATGGATAGATTAAGGCGCTAATATGGTTGTGCCAGACATACATATATAAGATATTCAAAGGGTTCAATATGAGATATTGAAAGGGTTCAATATGGAAACAACAAGAAAGGTTCTTGCTGCATGGAAAGAATTGTATTCAGATTCAAGTGTTTCAACACTTGGTGAGTAAAATCACATGAAGATTCTGATCGATTATACCATGATATGTATATATCCAGAATGTCCTATGCTCTAAATGTTATGAGCATATACCTGAATGATTCATAAGATGATCATTGGACAATAGTAAAGATATTCTTATGAGCTTTGGAAGAACTAAGAATATATCATGTATAAGTGACAAATAGTTAAAAGTAGTTCATTGTAAAGTGTTACATTGATACTAGTTTTGTCACAAGATACAAATTAAATTTATCTCAATTTAGACTATGGGTGGCACAATATAATGGAAAGGATGTTCCATGATGGATTTGGATGAGTTCCAAAGTTGAGATATTGTGACGGATACTACAACAAAAGGCTAAGTATATGACTGCTATAGTAGCAACATAGGAGGGCATTTGTGTTAAGAAGTTTGTTATCAAACTAGGGGCGGTTCAAAGTGGGCTAATACTATGAAGATATATTGTGTGACAATAATATCAACATATTTTGAGCCGAACGAACTAAAGGTCTCACCAAAGGACCAAATCTATACAATGCCATCTCATTTGAGAATGAGTGATGCGTAGAGACGCAGAGACATGCAAATACACGCGGACCTGAAACTGTCAGATCCAGAGATTATGTTAACCACTAGCAATAGCGTATATGCAACACCAGAAAGCCATAGGTGTTCAATGCGCAAAGTTTTTCAAACTAGATTATTGACTCTAGTGCAAGTGGGAGACTGAAGGGAATATGCCCGAGAGGCAATAATAAAGTGGTTATTATCTTATTCCATGTTTATGATAAATGTTTATTTTGCATGCTATAATTGTATTGATCGGAAACATCAATACATGTGTGTTTAATAAACAAAAAGGGTTCCTAGTTATGCCTCTCTTATAGACTAGCTTGTTGATTAACAAGATGATCAAGGTTTCCTGATCATAGACATTGGATGTTGTTAATAACAAGGTCACACCATTGGTGGAATGATGTGATGAACATTCATCCGAAGTATAGCATTACGATCAAGTCATTATGTTTATATTGCTATAACATCACACAAAGTAATCTTAGTCCTTAGACTATGAGATCATGTTAATTGCTAACACCGGAAGAGTATCTTGATAACATCAAATGTCACACCGTAACAGGGTGACTATAAAGGTGGGTTCAGTGCTACGAAGGTGTTATGTTGAGGCTCATGGATCAAGTGTGGAATTTGTCAATCCTGATGACGGATAGATATACTCTGGGCCCTCTCGGTGATATCTCATTGAAATAGCTTGCAAGCAAGTGATGTGATCACTAGAATGTTATATCATGGGAACGAGAAAAGAGTGCATGTCGGTAACGAGATCAAACTAGGTATGGAGATACCGATGATCGAATCTCGGACATGTAATACATCACGGGACAAAGGGATTTAGTTACTAGCGTTAAAGGTTCTCACGATCACAGAAGTCATCGTTGAATGTGTAGGAGTCAGTATGGATCTCCAGGTTCCGCTGCTGATTATTGATCGGAGAGGGGTCTCGATCATGTCTTTATTATTCGCGAACCGTAGGGTGAAACAATTAAGGGATACCGACACCATTTGGAGCAAATATGTTTCAGATAAAGATTTATGAAAGCGCTGGAATTATTTCAATAGACACCGAAACTGTTTCGGGTGAAATTGCTGAAATTAGTTCTGCATGTAATATTGAAATGTTGTAGGGGGTTTTATGTGAATGTTTGTTAATTAAAGTAATTAACAAAATTCTGAATAAAAATAATAAAAGATTTTTATTAAATGAGAGAGCATTAAATTTGGAAAAATTTAATGCATTTAAAGTGGAGACTTTAAAAGAGAATGTGAAGGGGCAAATTTATGTGGAGGGAGTTACCACCACATGAATGGAGGAGGTGAAGGGTCACCTCCTCCATGCGCCGTCCATGAAGGAGGGGCACCCCCTCCTCCTATAAAAGGCCACCCCCTCCTCACTTCTCACACACACCTCCTTGTGAAGGATCTCTCTCCCCCTCTAGTATTATTTCCCCATGGTCTCGGATTAGCGAGATACATGTTCCCGGTGGATTTATCTGGAAAGGAGTTGCTGCTTCCGCTGCTTTGCTGGAGTGAGGGATGGAGGTTGTCGGGACCGGACGTGTGTGCGATCACGGATGCACCGCTGCTTTGCGGTGCTGGACTTGGTGGTGCTGGACTTGCTGGAGCTGGATCTGAAGGACGTGCTGGAGCTAGACCTGCTGGACTTCGTCACGATCTTGAGATCGGCAAGTGTACGACTACATCAACCACGAGTTCCTACTCGTTAACAAAGCTCGTTGTCTACGAGGGTAAGTTCTCCATGGATGTATGTCCACCCATTGCTCTGTATCTAGTAGATAGATCTTGGCGTGTAGTTCTCATCGTAGGAAATTTTTTGTTTTCTATGTTGAGGACCCAACACTTGTTTGTAGTTGATAACTTCACAGGGATGCCTATTTATAGATTAAGAAGCACAACATAGCGTCGACACTCACGAATAATGTCGACACTCACGCCTATCATAGTGTCAACACTCACCCTTAAGTCTTGGTTGATTTCTTCAACATGGACTAAACATGCTCACGCCGGCTCCAGCCTGTCGCAACCCCTTAAGTCTCGGTTGGTTTCTTCAACCAGGACTAAAGATATTATGTGACATAGTTGCAAGGAAAATACCAAACTTGGCTCATCCTCTATCTTTAGAACAATGTTGCATAGATTTATTACATAAAAGGTTTAATACATTATTACACATCACCAACATCTAGTGTTGTGGTTTTCTTCTACACCGTAGCCATGGAGAATCTTCATCATTTAACAGTATGCTTGGGTCAGTTTTCACTTTCAATGGAGGAATTTCATAAAACTTATTGTAATATTCTGACATGTCTGTCTTGTCATCCACTCCCATGATGTTTCTTTTCCTAAAAGAACTATGTGGCGCTTTTGCTCATCGTATTCTGTATTCTTTTGCTTATCTTTCATTTTTCTCGGTTTGGTAGACATGTCCTTCACATAGAAAACCCAAGCCACATCGTTGGCTAGGACGAATGGTTCATCCATGTACGCAAGATTGTTGAGATCCAATGTTGTCATGCCGTACTTTTGGTCTACATGTACCCTGCCTCCTGTCAGCTTGACCCATTTGCACTGAAACAAAGGGACCTTAAAATTAGGTCCATAGTCAAGTTCCCATATCTCCTCTATGTACCCATAATATGTGTCCTTCTGTCCATTGTCATTTGTTGCATTAAAGCGGACACCACTATTTTGGTTAATGCTCTTTTTATCTTGGGCAATCATGTAAAATGTATTCCCATTTATCTCGTACCCTTGGAAAGTACATATAGTCGAAGATGGTAACCTGGCCCACAAGTACAACTGATCTCCAACAATGGTGTTATTCATGAGATATGTCTGCAACCAACTGCCGAAATTCTTCTCGTGTTCCCCTTTAATCAAGGAGTCAGGCTTCTCCGAGTTTTCGGAGCGTAGAATATTCTTGTGTTTATCGATATACGGAGCCACCACAGTGGAATTGTGTAGAACTGTGTAGTGTGATTGAGTGAAAGAATGCCCATCCCTACGTACCATTATTTCCTTCCTAGTGTTCCTTTTCCAGTCAGCCTCCCCTCATACCGAGATTCAGGAACACGAATCGGCTTAAGGTTAGGAAGAAAGTCAACACAAAACTCAATGACCTCCTCTATTCCATAGCCCTTGGAGATGCTTCCTTCTGGACTAGCACAGTTATGAACATATTTCTTTAAGACTCCCATGAACCTCTCGAAGGGGAACATATTGTGTAGAAACACAGGACCGAGAATTCTAATCTCTTCGACTAGGTGAACTAGGAGGTGCGTCATAATATTGAAGAAGGATGGCGGGAACAACAACTCGAAGCTGACGAAACATTGGACCACATCAATTTGTAACTCTGATAGACTTTCTTGATCGATTACCTTCTGAGAAATTGCATTGAGGAATGCACATACCTTCAAAATGGCGAGTCAAACATTTTCTGGTAGAATTCCCCTCAATGCAACCGGAAGCAATTGCGTCATAAGCACATGCCAATCATGAGATATTAGGTTTTGAAAAAAAACTTTCATATTTACTATTCCCTTTATATTCGACGAGAAGCCAGATGGGAACTTGATACTGAAAAGGACTTCAAAAAAGATTTCCTTCTCTTCTTTGGTAAGAGCATAGCTGGCAAGCCCTTGAAACTGCCCTGGATGCTTGCCGTCTCGTCCTTTATGATGTTGCTGGTCCTCCCATGCTGCTTGGGTATCTTTTGACTTCCCATACAAGCCCAGGAAGCTTAGAATATTCACGCAAAGATTCTTCGCCAGGTGCATCACGTCGATGTAGAGCGAACCTCATGCACTTTCCAATAGGGTAGCTCCCAAAATATAGATTTATTCTTCCACATGGGTGCGTGTCCATCGGCGTCTTTTAGAACAAGTTGTCCTCCAAGATCCTTTCCAAAGATTACATCCAAATCCTTGACCATACCAAATACATCAGCACCAGTACGGGGGACATGCTTCTTCCAGGTTTCTGCCTTGCCATTGAAATTCTTGCCTTTCTTCCTTAAGGGGTGACCTGGGCAGAAGAAAACGACCATTGTACGGGTACACATTCTTCCTACATTTATCCAGATATATACTTTCAGTCTCATCTACACAGTGCGTGCATGCATTGTATCCTTTGTTCGTCTGTCCTGAAATGTTACTAACAGCAGGACAATCATTGATGGTTACGAACATCAACACTTGTAGGTAAAATTCCTACTGTTTGTGCTCATCCCACGCACGTACATCTGGTTTGGCCCACAACTATAAAAGTTCATCAACTAATGGCCTTAGGTACACATCAATGTCATTGACGGGTTACTTCGGGCCTTGGATGAGCACTGACATCATAATGAACTTCCGCTTCATGAACAACCAAGGAGGAAGGTTGTAGATACATAGAGTCACGGGCCAGGTGCTATGACTGCAGTTCTTCTCCCCAATAGGATTCATGCCATCGGTACTTAGACCAAACCATAAGTTCCTTGCATCACCAGCAAAGTCCGGGAAGTCTCTCTCAATTTTTCTCCACTATCGACCATCAGCAGGGTGCCTCAACTTCCCGTCTTTCTTACGGTCTTCCATGTTCCATCGCAACAACTTGGCATGCTCTTTGTTTCTGAACAAACGTTTCAACTGTGGTATTATAGGAGCATACCACAGCACCTTGGCAGGAACCCTCTTCCTGGGTGGCTCACCCTCAAAATCGCCAGGGTCATCTTTTCTAATCTTATACCACAATGCAGTGCATACGGGCATTTATCCATATTATCGTACTTCTCACCGCGGTAGAGGATGCAGTCATTAGGGCATGCATGTACCTTCTACACATCTAATCCCAGAGGGAACACAAGCTTCTTTGCTTCGTACGTACTGGAGGGAAATTCGTTATTTCTTGGAAGCAGCTTCTTCATTATTACCAACAACTTTTAAAATCCCGAGTCAGTCACACTAGTCTCTGCCTTTCACTTCAGCAATTCCAGTGTGCTACCCAGCTTCTTCTAGCCATCTTCACAAGTTGGGTACAACAATTTGTTGTGGTCCTGTAACATCTGCTCAAACTGCAACCTCTCCTTTTCTGTGTCACAGTCTCGCTTTGCATCAGAAATGACCAGACCAAGATCATCAACAGGCTCATCTGGTTCCCGTTCTTCACCCCTTCTTCTTCATTGTCTTCCATTGTGGTATCAACGTATTCAGGGAACATAGATTAGTAGTTGTCATCGTCATTCTCTTCTTCATCACCGTCTTCTATTATAACCCCTCTTTCTCCGTGCTTGGTCCAAACATTATAGCTGGACATGAAACCAGACCAAAGCAGGTGGCTCTGAATGATTCTTGAGAAAGTGTGAGCCTGCTCATTCCGACATTCAACACATGGACAACACATAAAACAATCCCGCTGCTTGTTCACCTCGGCGACAAGGCAAAAAGAACGCACACCTTCTCTATAAGCGTTAGAGCATCGGTCACCGTACATCCATGGATGGCTCATCTGCATCATACAACCATATATATCAAACGGTGCTCAAATTAGTACCGTGAGGTCTAAACAAGAAAATAGTTGCTAACCTTTTAGGACACTTCGAAACAAAGAGGAGAAACCTTAAGTGTGGCTCAGGCAGCTCATATCATGTTTTTCTTGTGTGAACTCAAGTGGCATCGCTCTCACAGGCATTTCATCGAGCACCTCTAGTGCATAAGAGAAAAAAACCTAGCACAAACTTTGCCACACCTTCCCCCATAAAAAATAGAGGAGAGCATGTGCCATATATATAAGGCCAGCCCATTGGTCCTGGATTGAGATACAAACCAGGACTAATGGGTGCGCCAGGGCCGCGTAGTAGGCACCAGACCCTTTAGTCCCGGTTTGTATCTCAAACTGGGACTAAAGGTCTCTTACGGGCCGGGACAAGTGTTTTCGGGGACTAATGGTCGTCTGGTTCGGCCCATTAGTCCTAGCCCTAGCCACGGCCGGGACTAATGGCCCGAACCAAAGGCCCTTTTTCTACTAGTTTAATTGAACGTAGGTCTCTCGATTGAAATTCGTTAAAAATGATTAGGGGTATTTGCGCAAAATCCTCCACCCCAACTCACCACGACACCACCCATCTATCCCCAAACACTAATCCCCTCATCATCATACCACAACTACATCCACCACTTTTCCGCTGCACCAACATGCCACCTTGCGCACTTCGTGCACCAGATCCCCACACCTTCCTCCATAGAAGAAGATGGTGCAATGATGGATGCCAGATCCTCCGCCCACCTCTCTCTGTATCGAGTCGGGAGGAGTTGGGAGAGCCACGATGGCGCAGAGGAACCGGCAGTGATGGATGCATTGGGAAAGCCAGATCTGGCGGTGATGGACGCGTTAGGAGAACCACGGTGGCACGGAGGAGGAGGTCGTCGGGCCTGGCGGTAGCCTCGACGAGCAACTACATGGTGCCGTTGGACACCGCGTGTAACTACCTCGGTGAATTACGCTCCTAGTTACAAGCCTGGATGAGCAGAAATGGTTGAAATAGTACGGTGGGGCCCAAATGCCACTCACAGGTAGACCTTTCGGCCGTCCCAACCATTTCCAAACATCGGGACAAGAACGGGCGGCGTAATCGGCAGGCGAAGGGATCAACTACATACACAAATGAGTATGTATGCAAGCCACCATACAATAGTACATCAGAGCCATTCCATCTAAAAAGAAAGGAAATATAGCAACGCCATACGGCAAGATCCAAATATCCTAGATAGATATAATAGTTTAGGATATCTCCTCATACATCAAACATCAGAGTACCAGGCAGAAGCGGAAGACAAAATCCGGGTACGGATAAGAAGCAAATCGGCATAAGATGCCCCATAAATAAGCACATCCCGCCCACAGATATCACGGATCCCCGTTCCCAGAATCTCTACACCGAATGATCGTTGCCCACATCGTCCGTCTCCTCCACCCAAAGATCCATCTTGTGAGTGTACTGTTCATCCGAACCAATAATTTATCGTGAGACCCTAGGGGTACTCAGCAAGTCTTTATGCCTCTAAAGGGGACACAACCTGGGGTGACGCAATTGCAGCAAAAGATAAACCCTAACAATTCTATAGATACTCGCTAACCATCCGCCTAACCAGAGATAGACGGATGTCCGTGAATGAATAACAACAGATATAATGGTAATCTTAACAGATCCATCCTCCTCCTCGCTTACCGACGAGGAAGCGGACGAACAACCCCTCCCATCCGTGGGAAATTTTATTAACCATTCCATGAGTGTTGCACTATTTACTAGTCAGTTACTTAGTCAAACTAAAAGCGGTACTTTAGTTATTCTTGTCTATGATCGAGAAACTGTGCTCCAAGTCGTCCATAACCGCGGACACGGCTTTCAGAAAGTTTTACCTAGGGTGCACAAATAGCAACACACTCGATCAACCTCGAAAAACCAAATCAAAACCAACAAGGCGATCCACGACAAAGCGATCACAGGATTCAGAAATATATCGGGGACACCCCATTGAGCTACCCGAACGGTTAGTGACTCAGACAACCTCAAGGTTTGGAGCCGTTTGTAAATGACTGGAACCCAAAGTGTGACTGGGCTTGTCGATACAATAAAACGGGTCACGGCCCTAAGCAAGATGCAGCAAAGACCTCGCACAATTTAAATCAAAGCAGTAAAGCATGGCATAAGTACAGGATAGTAAATAAAACCTCAAACTAGTTTGTGGCCCCAAGAAATAAGGATGAATCAAGCTCTGGCTCAGGGGGGTTCATAAGCCTCCCGGATGTGGATAGCGCGAATATTCTTGGAACAGGAATCAAGTACTAGGGGTCTTACGGGACACAAGTGAGCCTGAAAAACCAAATAGCGAATATGGCTCACCGATGCCACTTTCATTAGTTATCCCATTACTACTCAGGTTGAGTTGTATAGGTACCTCGTTATCCATCAGACACT
The DNA here is from genome assembly GCA_023614405.1 of Avena insularis. NCBI lineage: Eukaryota > Viridiplantae > Streptophyta > Magnoliopsida > Poales > Poaceae > Avena > Avena insularis. Next base: position 24,460,953 of record CM042692.1, read on the forward strand.
CACATACCCTACACATGCTGTTCTACGACTCGCATGGCTCAAACAACTCCTGTAGTAATGGCTCATGGGATGGAGGAACAAGCTTCGGTGGGGTTTAAAAGTAAAGGCTATGCAATACTTGGGATTCAGATTAATGCAACATGACTCAATGATGCAAGAATAAGATAGAGGCAATAGGTACTATATGTATGCAAGCATGTGGTAGTGCTTGCCTGGCAGCTCAGTTGAAGCGAGAGAAGGATCTGGGTAGTGCTCCTGGGTCTCTTGATATATCCCCTGCTCAGCGTCTATTCGAAGAAGAACCAAACAAACAAGGGCCAACATAAATAAAGTGCGCAAGCATATGAATTAAATGCGACAAGCAAACAATCATGCCATGATGAATGATGCACAATTTGCATGGCAATAATGTAGCATGGCATGGGTGAGGTGTGGAATACAAGAATAAACCATTTTAATGAGTTTTAGCCTCATTTTATCCTCATATTAGTTGATGTATACTTTATATTTATATGATGCATGCTTCAAAACAGATAAAGGAATGCATAAACAGAAAGGTCTCGTCGAGCTAATCATTTTATACATATTATTTGTTAAATTTGGAGTTAGAAAACAAAAGTTATTAATTAATTAAAGTGGAAGGGCAATTTATTGTAATTTTAATCAACTTGCAATTTTAGATGTTCAAAATATATTTTGAAGGGCATATTTGAATTCCTCACATTTTTCTGATTTGAAAACATATATTATTTGCATTATTTGGATTTATATTATAAAAGTTATTAAAAACAGATTTAAATTTAAATTTGAATTAAGTTTGAAAAAGATTTGAATTATATCAGATATGCAGAAATACTTTTTATACTCAGACAGACCCAGCCACTGACGCTGACGGGTGGGGTCAATCAGCGACCGGCAACACACGCCTTGAAAGCTTTTATCATCATGTTGTCTACCTATCGTGCAGGTAGGACCAGCGACCACAGGCTCACGTGCCAGCTAACGGCCTTGAGGCAGTGAGGTGGAGGCTGTGGCTGGGCCTTGAGTTCTTGACAGGAAAAGCAGGGGTTTCTGTAAAAGTGCTAGCCTTGGTGACTAGTGGGACCTCTGGGAGGCGGGTTGAGGCGAAACAAAATAGCAGGGGGTTATGCGCAAAACGAGCGCCCGTACTGTTGTTCTTCTCCATGCCGCGGAGAGGACGATCGGTCTTGTGGGGATCGATCGATCTGGTCGCGTGGGTGGCTGCGGCGCGCAACCAGCGACTAGCTCGGGAGGTTGCTAGGAGGGAGAAGGCGGCTAGATGAGGCTCCTCGCGACAGCGACACAGAAGGACGCGCAGCGACCTTGCACCGAGAGCGCTTCGGCGTTTGGTCTGCGAGAACAGAGCTACTGGCGAGGACGGAGGTGTCGGGGAGGTCGTGGGCTCACCGAGGTGTGTCGGTGGTGGCGGAGCAGCTTGGGGCGCAGACGATCGGCGAAGCGACGCCCGGATCTCTAGGGTTTCGTCGGGCGATGGTCCAGCGATGCGGTGCTCCTCCCTCACGTCTGCGTGTACGGGCGGCAGGGGTCCTCCTTGTACTCCTCTACCACCTCCACGACGTGCTTGCGAGCCAGAACGACGAGGAGCAGGGGGTAGACGTGGTGCTGGCGGTGGCCGGCGAGAGGGAGCTGGGGTCGATGGAGAGGGAGGGAGGAAGGCCAGGGCGCCTCGGCCAGATCTGGAGAGGCCAGAGGAGAGCCGAGAGGGCGAGGATAGGGACGGGAGAGGAGAGGGGGTGCCGTGGGGGAGTGGGTAGGTTAAAGGTGGCTCGGCCACCTTTTTCCTCCTTACTCACCTCACGTGCTTTCAGCGAGGCGGGGGCAGGAGCGGGGTAGGGAGCTGGCAGGTGGGGTCATGGCGAGGCCAGGCAGGCAGGGGAAGGCTCGGGCTGGTGGGGCTAGGGTGGCAGAGAGAGAGAGCTAGAGGGGAGAGGGGTAGGCTCGGGTAGATGCTAGGTTTGGAGAGAGGGGGGCATGGCTCGGGTTAGGGAGTGGGGCTAGGTTTGGGGTAGCTAGGTGGGCCAGGGTGAGGCCGAGAGAGAGGGTTGGTGAGGTAGCTAGGGTTTGGTTTAGATGGGGTGGTGTAATGATGGATGGGGTAGGAGGGGGTATGGTGATGAGGGTTAGAAACTTAGGTGTAGGTTTTAGAGAGGGGAAGATGGTGTAGGGTTTAGATAGGAACCACATGATCATGCATGGATGGTGGAGAAAAGGAGATGGGGTGAAGATAAGAGAGAGGGATGAGAGATGAACCACTCAAGATTTCAAATAAAAACCAAAAACTAGAATGGGTGGTACTTGCATGGCCCATGCATAAATATTTAATGCCATGTTTATTTTTGTGAGACAATAATATCACATGGCATTAATCTTAGGCATTCCCACAAGTGGAATAAAGCCAAGCAAGAATTTAAAGGAAATTTCCAAGTGGAATAGATGGAGATGATCATATTTGGTTAGAATTGGGACTTGCTAGTGTGTATATACCACTAGATGATTACTAGTCCCAAAGTATTCCCACATGAGCATAAATCCATAATAATCCATATGGAAGCTAGGAAAAAGGGTTCCACTCACAAGGCATGCAAAGGTGGCCATGTGACTCTCATATATCAATAATGTGAAAACAACATGATGCTAAGATGAGAGCATGTGGAAATAGAATTGGATCCATCCCAACCCACATGAGCTAGAGGTAAAACCCAAATAAAGTGCAAAGCTCATATTTAGTTGGATGGTGGAATTATAAGGTGGTGACAAGGATAAGGTGGTGGAGTTGAATAAAAGATATGCCCCCAGCTCAACTTGGGCATTAAACCAATATATCAAGAACCAAATACAATATCAAGAGGCAAATACAATTAATAATGCAGACGGGATAAGAACCAAATGGAAAGGGTTTTATATGATGCTCAAATGCAAGGAGGCATGATGACATGAGCATGATATAATGATGATGCAACAATTATATATATGAAGTAGCCATTATATTACTAGACCAAGTAGCATTACAATTGTTAGACAATTGGGATGCTACAACTCTCCCCCACTAAACAGGAATCTCTTAGAGATTCTAGGAAGAAGAAGAAGACACAAAGAGGGTAGGATACTTGGCACGGAGCTCATCTTCACGTTCCCAAGTGGCTTCATCAACGGAATGGTGCGACCACTGCACCTTGCAGAACTTGATGGACTTGTTGCGAGTCCTTCTTTCTGCGACTTCAAGGATTTTTGTGGGGTGTTCTTGATAAGACAGGTCTTCTTGGAGATTGATAAGCTCATGGTCCACGGTCCTGCCGGGATCCTTGAAGCACTTCTTGAGCTGAGAGATTTGGAAAACATCATGGACTTTGAGTTTTTCCGGGAGCTCAAGAGATAAGCAACTTCTCCTCTTCTTCCACGAATCTTGAAAGGACCGATGTATCTAGGAGCCAGCTTTCCTTTGATACCAAACCGGTGCGTGCCTCTCATGGGAGTGACATGAAGGTAAACGAGATCACCAGGGACATACTCCATGTCCGTGTGCTTCCTGTCATAATTGCTCTTCTGGCGACTTTGAGCAATCTTCAGGTTTTCAAGAATGACGTGAACTTTCTCCTCCGCTTGAGTCACAATGTCAGGGCCAAACAAGATCCTTTCTCCTGCACCCGACCAACCAATCGGAGTTCTGCATTTGCGACCATAGAGAGCCTCAAATGGTGCCATCTTCAGACTTTTCTGGAAGCTGTTGTTGTAAGAGAATTCAGCATATGGAAGACATTCTTCCCACATCATGCCAAAAGAGATGACGCAAGCACGAAGCATATCCTCCAGAATCTGATTGATCCTTTCAACTTGTCCTTGCGACTGAGGGTGGTAAGCTGTGCTGAAGTTCAACTTTGTCCCCAAAGCATTTTGGAAACTCTCCCAGAACTTGGAAGTGAAGATGCTTCCACGGTCTGAACTGATCTCAAGCGGAACCCCATACAGAGAGACAATTCTGTTGATATAGAGCTCAGCCAACTGAATTGCAGAAATGGTTTCCTTGACGGGGAAGAAGTGAGCCACTTTAGAAAACCTGTCAATGACAACAAAGATTGCATTGTTGCCCTTCTGCGACCTTGGAAAACCCGTTATGAAGTCCATCTCTACTTTCTCCCATTTCCACTCCGGGGGTTTCAATGGCTGTAGAAGACCGGAAGGTTTCTGATGGACAGCTTTCACTCTGCGGCAGACATCACACTCCGAGACATACTTGACACAATATCTTTTCAATCCCGGCCACCAATATTGTGTTTTCAAATCCATGTACATCTTTGTGCTGCCAGGGTGGATAGAAAGAACAGAATCGTGCGCCTCCTTGAGAACTTGCTCTCTCAAACCCGGGTAGTTCGGAACAAACATCCGGTGTTCAAAGAAAAGCGTGCCTTGATCATCGACGTGGAAGGACTCATACTTCGGAAGCTGGAGTTTGGAGATGATCTTCCTTGTGTACGGATCACCGAGATGAAAGGAGCGAACCTTTTCTTCCAAGAGAGGAGTAGCCAGAAGGTTCAGGAGATACCCTTGTTCCACAATTTCAAGGTTGAGCTGACGGAATTCCTCGCACAAGAGAGGCTGTTGTTCTTCCATCATGAGGTTGTTGACATAAGCTTTGCGGCTGAGAGCATCGGCCATGACATTAGCTTTGCCCGGAGTGTAGTTGATGGTCAAATCAAAATCATTGATTGCCTCAATCCATCTCCTCTTCCGAAGGTTGAGATCAGGCTGAGTGAAGATATACTTCAGACTCTTGTGATCAGAAAAGATTTCACAACAGTTGCCAAGCAAGTAGTGCCTCCATACTTTCAAAGCAAAGACAACTGCTGCGAGCTCGAGGTCATGTGTAGGATAGTTGATCTCATGCGTCTTCAACTGACGAGAGGCATAAGCAACAACTTGTTTTTCTTGCATAAGGACCGCACCCAATCCTTGCAAAGAGGCGTCACAGAATATCTGGAAAGGCTTGGATGTATCCGGAGGAACCAAGACTGGTGTGGAAGTGAGCTTCTCTTTGAGTGTCTCAAAGCTTGCTTGACATGCAGGAGTCCAAAGGTATTTCTTGCCTTTCTTGAGGAGATAGGTAAGAGGCTTCGCTATCTTCGAAAAGTTCTGAACGAAGCGACGACAATAACTAGCCAAACCAAGGAAACTCCGCACTTCTTTGACATTAACAGGAGGAAGCCATTCAACAATTGTCTTCACAGTTTCCGGATTGACTGCAATGCCCTTGGCAGAGATGACGTGACCAAGATAGGTGACTTGAGGAAGCCAAAACTCACACTTGGAGAACTTTGCATACAAGCGGTTCTCACGAAGCTTGTTTAGGACACACCGAAGGTGTTCTTCATGCTCTTCTTGTGACTTAGAATAGACTAGGATGTCATCCAGATAGACCACAACGAACTTATCAAGATACTCCATGAAAACCGAGTTCATAAGCCTCGAGAAGGTGGCAGGTGCGTTGGTGAGACCGAAAGACATGACCGTGTACTCATACAGGCCATAGCGGGTGGTGAAAGCTGTTTTAGGAACATCTTCCTTGCGAATCTTGATTTGGTGATAACCACTTCTCAAGTCAAGCTTAGAGAATACCACAGCTCCAGCTAGCTGATCGAAGAGATCATTAATCCGCGGAAGGGGATATTTATTCTTGATGGTTTTAGCATTGAGAGCCCGATAGTCAACACAAAGTCTATCAGTCTTGTCTCGCTTCTTCACAAAGATTGTTGGGCTACCCCAAGAAGAAGTACTGTGTTGAATGAAACCCAACTTCTCTTGTTCATCAAGCTGACGTTTGAGTTCAGCCAACTCAGCAGGACCCATTTTATAAGGCCGCTTGGAGATAGGAGCGGTACCAGGTTCAAGCTCAATTACAAACTCAACCTCACGATCCGGAGGCATACCTGGCAACTCTTCAGGAAAGACATCTGGGAACTCACAGACCACCGGAACACTCTGAATAGCTTCCATAGCATCATCATTCAGAGCCGCCAAAGAGAAAAGCTGGATAGCAGGAGTCAGACTTGGAGAATAGACTATATGGCCTTCAGGAATCTTCAGAGAAACCGAGCGTTCAGCACAATCAATCACATCTGCATTTGCTGTCAACCAATCCATGCCCAAGATGACATCAATGTCAGAATTGCCGAGAACAATTAAGGACGCCGAGAACGAAGAGCCACCAATCTCAATTTGATTGCCATGGCTGATATGAGCATCCCTCATGTTTGAACCAGGAGATTGTACCACCAGACGATGTGATAAAGGAACCTTAACCAGATCTTGCTCACGCGCAAACTTATGTGAAACAAAAGAATGTGAAGCACCAGAATCAAACAAAACTCTTGCAGGAACTGAGTTAACGGGAAGCATACCCATCACAACTCCAGGTGTATGCTCAGCTTGAGCGGTGTTGACACAGTTGGCACGAGCAACAGTAGACCCGGGCTTGGTGTTGATGTTGAGATCCCGAGGTGGTGGTGCACGAACCAAAGGAGAGCTTGCCGCAGATCTTGGAGGTGGTGGAGGGAGAGCCTTGTTCTTCAACGGACAGTTCCAGCTTTGATGCCCAGTGTCTCCACAAGTGTAACAAGCACCAGGTGGACGTGGAGCAACGTAGCCAGGGACTCCGCCAGGCGCTCCAGGGTAGTGGTGGTTGTAGCCCCTGGGAGCAGCAGTGAGGAAGTTTGGTGGCCTTGCTGCGTAGCTTGAAGGTCTTGGTGGAGCCTGGAGCGACGGTGGGGTGTTAGGAACCCAGACATGACGCTTAGAAGGAGCTGACATAGCTGAAGAGCTTGCTGCATCACGGCTGTGTTTCTTTGACTCCTCAAACACTTGCCTACTTGCCTCTTCCTGCAGAGCTGTATGCTGAAGTTCCAGAAAAGACGCCGGCCTTGCATGTGTGATTGCATATTTAATCTATGCATTGAGCCCTTGCCTGAACCTCTTCTGCTTCTTCTTGTCATCAGAGATCTCATCGCCACCATAACGAGAAAGGTTCATGAAGTTTCTGATGTAGGTATTGACATTATCATTGCCCTGCTTGAGGTTGAGAAACACTTCCTTCATCCTCTCCATGACAATTTCTCGAGATCGCTCTTTGAAAGCTCCAATGAACTGTCCCCAAGTAGGCTGAAAACCGGCGGTTGCCTTGTGTAATTCTCCCACCAGAGCTGCATCTCCCTTGAAGGTGAGTAGCACACTTTACCCATTCTTGCTCAGGAACATCAGCAGTCATCAGCAACCTTGACATCTCACGCAACCAATCATCAGCATCAAGTGGTTGATCAGAAACATCAAACTGGCGTGGGTTGAACTTCAGGAAGCTTTTGATGTCTCCTCGCTTGGGAGGTGGAGGTAGCGGAACAAACTCATTCCTCCTGACACTTTCTTCAAAACGCTGCTGGTTCTGTTGCATTGCTGCCAAGGCATTGGCGATGCTTGACAACGCTGCCCCCAGTTCAGGTTGTATGTCCTCCTCAGAACGGCGTGGTGGTGCCATCCTGTGATTGATATAAAACACAAGTCAGTACTATGATGGAGAATAATAATAATCCAAAATAGTACCAAGATGGAATTAATCACGACTAAAGGATACAATTTACTAAGATGATATTAAAATATCAACAAAGTTCAAAGCACCTAGAAGATATTAAGCATATCGCACACGACTGAAAAGGAGTGTGGTACACAAATATATCAAAGAAAAAATTTCCGCAAATTTCGGCATTAAAATACCAATAGATGCGCAAAATCACTTAACGAATCAAGATTAGTGACACTACCAATTCAATATACAAGAGCGAATGATAAGAGTAGTGGTATGGTCGTGACTCCATCCCGCACTCAAATCATTACTCCGCACATGAATAAGTAAAGCACATATCCCAACACCTTCTTCTCACGATGAACCTAAAGATTAGCGACTACGGAAACGAACATCCCAAACAAGATAACGTCGGATAACAAAGAGTAAGACAGATCGCGGCGGTATACAACGAATCAGATAGATCGCGTCGGTTTGCAAAAGCCTGTCGGTATGGAATGTACCAACAGTTGATAACCAAAGGCAGATTGTGATAACAAGTCGGATGCAACAGATAGACAAGGAATTACACACACACACACACAGACACACAACCTATGGTACTACGGAAACCTAGAACACGTGAATCCTAGTTTGAATTTTAAGAAGAGAATTGAAAACGTTACACTTCCTTACCAGAAAAGGGTGGGTGGGTGGGTAAGAAGAAAAGTGGAAGCAGTCCTACTCTCGCCTTTTGTTTTTCCCTAGTATACATAACTACCAAAAATATTTGCTAGACAGACAACGACCATTTGGCTGAGACCCTGAAGGTCGGGATGGCTCTGATACCAATTGTAACTACCTCGGTGAATTACGCTCCTAGTTACAAGCCTGGATGAGCAGAAATGGTTGAAATAGTACGGTGGGGCCCAAATGCCACTCATAGGTAGACCTTTCGGCCGTCCCAACCATTTCCAAACATCGGGACAAGAACGGGCGCGTGTCGGCGAAGGGATCAACTACATACACAAATGAGTATGTATGCAAGCCACCATACAATAGTACATCAGAGCCATTCCATCTAAAAAGAAAGGAAATATAGCAACGCCATACGGCAAGATCCAAATATACTAGATAGATATAATAGTTTAGGATATCTCCTCATACATCAAACATCAGAGTACCAGGAGGAAGCGGAAGACAAAATCCGGGTACGGATAAGAAGCAAATCGGCATAAGATGCCCCATAAATAAGCACATCCCGCCCACAGATCTCACGGATCCCCATTCCCGGAATCTCTACACCGAATGATCGTTGCCCACATCGTCCGTCTCCTCCACCCAGTATCCATCTTGTGAGTGTACCTGTTCATCTGAACCAATAATTTATCGTGTGAGACCCTAGGGGTACTCAGCAAGTCTTTATGCCTCTAAAGGGGACACAACCTGGGGTGACGCAATTGCAGCAAAAGATAAACCCTAACAATTCTATAGATACTCGCTAACCATCCGCCTAACCAGAGATAGACGGATGTCCGTGAATGAATAACAATAGATATAACGGTAATCTTAACAGATCCATCCTCCTCCTCGCTTACCGACGAGGAAGCGGACGAACAACCCCTCCCATCCGTGGGCAATTTTATTAACCATTCCATGAGTGTTGCACTATTTACTAGTTAGTTACTTAGTCAAATTAAAAGCGGTACTTTAGTTATTCTTGTCTATGATCGAGAAACTGTGCTCCAAGTCGTCCATAACTGCGGACACGGCTTTCAGAAAGTTTTACCCTGTAGGGGTGCACAAATAGCAACACACACTCGATCAACCTCGGAAAAACCAAATCAAAACCAACGAGGCAGTCACGACAAAGTGATCACAGGATTCAGAAATATTTCAGGGGGCCACCCCATTGAGCTACCATAGCAAGAAGTTAGCCGACTCGAGACGGCCTCAAGGTTTGTGGAGCCATTGTAAACAATCGGGAACCCGAAAGTGTGGCTGGGCTTGTCGATACAGCGAAAACGGTCACGACCCTAACAAAGACAAGCAAAAGACTCGCACAATTTAAATCAAAGCATTAAAGCATGGCATAAGTACAGGATAGTAAATAAAACCTCAAACTAGTTTGTGGCCCCAAGAAATAAGGATGAATCAAGCTCTGGCTCAGGGGGGTTCATAAGCCTCCCGGATGTGGATAGCGCGAATATTCTTGGAACAGGAATCAAGTACTAGGGGTCTTACGGGACAGAAGTGAGCCTGAAAAACCAAATAGCGAATATGGCTCACCGATGCCACTTTCATTAGTTATCCCATTACTACTCAGGTTGAGTTGTATAGGTACCTCGTTATCCATCAGACACTCACATACCCTACACATGTTGTTCTCTGACTGCATGGCTCAAACAACTCCTGTAGTAATGGCTCATGGGATGGAGGAACAAGCTTCGTGGGGTTTAAAAGTAAAGGCTATGCAATACTTGGGATTGATTAATGCAACCGCTGACTCAATGATGCAAGAATAAGATAGAGGCAATAGGTACTATATGTATGCAAGCATGTGGTAGTGCTTGCTGGCAGCTCGATTGAAGCGAGAGAAGGATCTGGGTAGTGCTCCTGGTCTCTTGATATATCCCACCTCAGCCTATTGAAGAAGAACCAAACAAACAAGGGCCAACATAAATAAAGTGCGCAAGCATATGAATTAAATGCGACAAGCAAACAATCATGCCATGATGAATGATGCACAATTTGCATGGCAATAATGTAGCATGGCATGGGTGAGGTGTGGAATACAAGAATAAACCATTTTAATGAGTTTTAGCCTCATTTTATCCTCATATTAGTTGATGTATACTTTATATTTATATGATGCATGCTTCAAAACAGATAAAGGAATGCATAAACAGAAAGGTCTCGTCGAGCTAATCATTTTATACATATTATTTGTTAAATTTGGAGTTAGAAAACAAAAGTTATTAATTAATTAAAGTGGAAGGGCATTTTATTGTAATTTTAATCAACTTGTAATTTTAGATGTTCAAAATATATTTTGAAGGGCATATTTGAATTCCTCACATTTTTCTGATTTGAAAACATATATTATTTGCATTATTTGGATTTATATTATAAAAGTTATTAAAAACAGATTTAAATTTAAATTTGAATTAAGTTTGAAAAAGATTTGAATTATATCAGATATGCAGAAATACTTTTTATACTCAGACAGACCCAGCCACTGACGCTGACGGGTGGGGTCAATCATGGACGGCAACACACGCTACAGAAGCTTTTATCATCATGTTGTGCTACCTATGCGGCAGACAGGTAGGACCAGCGACCACAGGCCCACGTGCCAGCTAACGAGCGCGCAGGGACTGACAGGTGGGGCTGTGGCTGGAGCGCGGGTTGCGAACGGGAAAAGCCAGGGGGTTTCCTGTAAAAGTGCTAGCGCGGCTGACTAGTGGGACCTCTGGGAGCGCGGGTTGAGGCGAGCAAAACAGCAGGGGGTTATGCGCAAAACGAGCGCCCGTACTGTTGTTCTTCTCCATGCCGGCAGAGGACCGATCGGTGCGCGGCGCGAGGCGGGGGGATCGATCCTGGGTCGCGGGGTGCGCGCTGCGGGGCGCAACCAGTGCGGCTAGCTCGGGGAGGTTGCTAGGAGGGAGAAGGGCGGCTAGATGAGGCTCCTCGCGACGCGGCGACGCAGAGGACGCACGCGCACGCGACGCACCGAGAGCGCTCGACGTTTGGTCTGGCGAGAACAGAGAGCTACGGCGAGGACGGAGGTGTCAGGGAGGGTCGTGGGCTCACCGAGGGTGTGTCGGTGGTGGCGGAACGGCTTGGGGCGCGGACGATCGGCGGGGAAGCAGACGCTCCGGCGATCTAGGGTTTCGTCGGGGCGGCGATGGTCCAGGCGATGCCGGTGCTCCTCCCTCACGTCTGCGTGTACCGGGCGAAGCAGGGGGTCCTCCTTGTACTCCTCTACCACCTCCACGACGTGCTTGCGAGCCGGAACGACGAGGAGCAGGGGGTAGACGTGGTGCTGGCGGTGGCCGGCGAGAGGGAGCTGGGGTCGGTGGAGAGGGAGGGAGGAAGGCCAGGGCGCCTCGGCCAGATCTGGAGAGGCCAGAGGAGAGCCGAGAGGGCGAGGATAGGGACGGGAGAGGAGAGGGGGTGCCGTGGGGGAGTGGGTAGGTTAAAGGTGGCTCGGCCACCTTTTTCCTCCTTCCTCACCTCACGTGCTCGGCAGGGCAGGGGCAAGAGCGGGGTAGGGAGCTGGCAGGTGGGGTCATGGCGAGGCCAGGCAGGCAGGGGAAGGCTCGGGCTGGTGGGGCTAGGGTGGCAGAGAGAGAGAGCTAGAGGGGAGAGGGGTAGGCTCGGGTAGATGCTAGGTTTGGAGAGAGGGGGGCATGGCTCGGGTTAGGGAGTGGGGCTAGGTTTGGGGTATCTAGGTGGGCCAGGGTGAGGCCGAGAGAGAGGGTTGGTGAGGTAGCTAGGGTTTGGTTTAGATGGGGTGGTGTAATGATGGATGGGGTAGGAGGGGGTATGGTGATGAGGGTTAGAAACTTAGGTGTAGGTTTTAGAGAGGGGAAGATGGTTTAGGGTTTAGATAGGAACCACATGATCATGCATGGATGGTGGAGAAAAGGAGAGGGGGTGAAGATAAGAGAGAGGGATGAGAGATGAACCACTCAAGATTTCAAATAAAAACCAAAAACTAGAATGGGTGGTACTTGCATGGCCCATGCATAAATATTTAATGCCATGTTTATTTTTGTGAGACAATAATATCACATGGCATTAATCTTAGGCATTCCCACAAGTGGAATAAAGCCAAGCAAGAATTTAAAGGAAATTCCCAAGTGGAATAGATGGAGATGATCATATTTGGTTAGAATTGGGACTTGCTAGTGTGTATATACCACTAGATGATTACTAGTCCCAAAGTATTCCCACATGAGCATAAATCCATAATAATCCATATGGAAGCTAGGAAAAAGGGTTCCACTCACAAGGCATGCAAAGGTGGCCATGTGACTCTCATATATCAATAATGTGAAAACAACATGATGCTAAGATGAGAGCATGTGGAAATAGAATTGGATCCATCCCATCCCACATGAGCTAGAGGTAAAACCCAAATAAAGTGCAAAGCTCATATTTAGTTGGATGGTGGAATTATAAGGTGGTGACAAGGATAAGGTGGTGGAGTTGAATAAAAGATATGCCCCCAGCTCAACTTGGGCATTAAACCAATATATCAAGAACCAAATACAATATCAAGAGGCAAATACAATTAATAATGCAGATGGGATAAGAACCAAATGGAAAGGGTTTTATATGATGCTCAAATGCAAGGAGGCATGATGACATGAGCATGATATAATGATGATGCAACAATTATATATATGAAGTAGCCATTATATTACTAGACCAAGTAGCATTACAATTGTTAGACAATTGGGATGCTACACCGCGTCATCGGGTATCATGTGCCCACTCGTCGAGATCCTCGCAACCTCAACAAGCGCGTCCTGGACACCAACTTGCTCCCTGCATCACGCCGTGCCTCTGCCTCTGACCCCAACGTACCCTAGTAGGTGCCCTTGTCTGTCCCTCTACCTCTTCAACGATCCCTCTCCCTCCTTAGACCCCACGCCACTGACCTCTGTTATAGCGAATAGCGAGGCATTGAGGATCATCTGCACCCACATCCCCACCAACGGTAGTTGCTTGGTCCATGACGGCAAAATCATCCTACAACGGCCAATGTTTACCCTATGCTCGATAGTTATGGTTTTGGGTTATAACTAGATGTGTCTCTGAATAGAAAATCCATGTTTGTGTAGTATAGTTGTCATGGATTTTTTGGATGTAATCCAAAACTCCTCGAAAATGATCTGCATATTGTCACACTAATGTCAAATGAGTAGCTACATTTATAATTATTGCACCATGGACTCTTCAAATGAGTAGCTTGGATTGATGCTAGGCATGGTGTGTTTTGCTGCTAGTTATAATAATAATTGATAAGATCAAGCCCCTTTACAAATAGATTATGGCCTAGATTGTAGGTAGGCTCGACAATAATAAGAACATGGATTTGGTGGTTACAAAAATTAACAGGTCAAAGAACAGTATTGTTAGTACACTATCCCTCAAAAGAAGACTGTTGTAAACATGTGTGTTTGCATTTTTCTGAACAATCAACATGCACTTGGCTTCATCAGCATGTGTTCTACTGCTGAAACTTTATTTTTATTAATGCAAGTGTACCATTTTATAATGAATCTGAATACTCCAGCACAAGAGGACCGATAAACTGAAACTGGTGGCCTTGCATACATTCTGGATGAAGATGATACCTAGCTGGAATGATGCATGGCCTTGCATCCCAAAGGTGCATGAACTTAGAATTTTGCTCTTATTCCTTCAGTTAATAAGGTAGATAAAAACTATGCCTAATAAACTAGATGATGGAGTATGACTGCATTTTGATATCTGCCTCTGTAGTTTAGTGTTTACTTTTTTATTTGAGCTTGAATTCTATTAGATGCTCATAAAGCTGCTAGTGTTTAGTCTTTTAGTAGTAGTATTGGTTGCTATTTATATTGCAAATGTTCTTATATCTTATAGCACATAGCAATTGTCGGATCAAAGATTTAACAATTAATTACACATCATTGTAGCACTGCACTTCTATTGTTACCACACTAAGTTGTAATAAAATACAGATCTAGCTGTAGTTTCAGATCATTGTGAACGTTATCCAGATTACGAGTGCATTAATTGATCATATCTAGTATAAATGCAATGTTAAAGTAATGCTATTTCTAAACTAGTAAATGTGTACATTGAGTGCATGTATAGTACTTGTTGTTGAAATGTGACATCCCAATTGGTTACCTTAATTATTATGGCCTAGACTACTTTTTTTGCTGCTATATGTACTACTCCCTCCGTTCCTTTCTATAATGCCTATAGTTTTTTAAGAAAAATTTCAAACTAAGAGCAATGAAGTGTGTGTTTTGAGGTTTGCGCATACTAGCGTTCATCATGCTAAAAACTATCAGTAGAATCTTTCTAGATGCTAAGAATGGAAAAAAGATCCAACAGTTGGCAATGTTTGGATTTGCTAGTCTTGATCCAACGGTCAATGTCAAAGTTAATCCATACACTATGCAGTGGTTTATTGTATTGTAATGTATTGTAAGAGGTAAGACACAATGAAGAGAAGATAAGAAGTACTGTGAATGGCCTATCAAATGGTAGGCCTTGTAGGAGAGAGGTGCTTGAGAGTTAACACGGTCGGTGGAAGTACAAGTTACACCAAGGACCTCATCAAAAATGAAAATTGCATCCAAGTCCATGCAATTATTAACACAAGGACCCTGAAAACTGAGCAATGAAGTTTTTTTTGAGGTTTGCACATACTAGCGTTCATCGTGCTAAAGTAGAATATTTCTAAATGCTAAGAATGGAAAAGAAGATCCAGCGGTTGGCAATGTTTGGATTTGCTAGTCTTGATCCAACGGTAATGTTCAAAGTTAATCTGTACACTATGAAGTGGTATGGTATTGTAAGAGATCAGACAAGATAAAGATAAGATAAGAAGTACTGCGAATGGCCGATCAAATGGTAGGTCTCGTGGGAGCAAGGTGCTTGAGAGTTAACACGATCGATGGAAGTACAAGTTACATCAAGGATCTCATAAAAATAAAAGTTACATCCAAGTCCATGCATTTTGCAGAAGGACCCTGAAACTGAGCAATGAATTAAGTGTGTGTTTTGAGGGTTGTGCATACTAGCGTTCATGGTGCTAAAGACTATCAGTAGAATCTTTCTAGATGCTAAGAATGGAAAAGAAGATCCAAAGGTTACCAATGTTTGGATTTGCCAGTCTTGATCAAACGGTCAATGTTTCGTACAATATAAAGTGGTATGGTATTGTAAGAGATAAGACAAGACAAAGATAAGAAGTACAGTACTGCGAATGGCCAATCTTTTGAATAACCTTCCCTCCTGATGTTTGGGAAGCAAGTGCAAATTTTGAAAACTAGAAAACTTTGATTTTTTGTGCCGCCAAGGACCAAAGTGGTTTCCTTCCTATGTACTCCTCATCCCTACTCCACACTAATGTGCAGCTGCCGAACATGCCAGAGATAGAGAGCCGCCGTACCAAGGCACACGTGCGCAACGCCACGCTGTGGACGAGGGAAAGATCATCAACCAGGCCGGTGCGCGAGGGGAAAGGGGAGGAGAGATGGAGGATAGCAAAGGAGAGATAAAACACATGATTTGTTTTGCGTGCATAGGTCCTAAAATTTACTACTAGTAGAGTGTACACTGTAAGGCTGCAGGAGTACCTCATGTCAAAAACCCACCATAACTTTGCTCTGACATGGAACCACCTTCAACTTCTCTTCGCTGCTGCCCTCTTCCCCTAGCAACATTTTATTCTCTCAGCATGTACAACACGTGGACAGAGGTGACCATATGTCTAAGCAAAGAAATATACTACTCATGCATTGTGTAAAAAATCACACCTTAATAAGGCGTACTATGTGGCATCCGCTAAGGTTCACCTTATACATAGTGGAAAAAATAAAGTTATCTTTAAGCCTAAGGTGCACCTCAAGCTTGTGGGTTGCCCATAGAGAATATAAATATCATTTCCCCTCTCTCCCTATTTCATGTGATCGTTTTCAAAAGGAGTTCAAAATTTTCAAGATGCAAAATCTTTTTTTGAGGAAGATGCAAAATCTTAGCTAGAGGTCGAACTAGTCGTCAAAGCTCTTTGTGGTTTTTGATATATTAATTGACTACTTGATGGGTACCTCCAAAATATTTTTTCATAAAAATTTCAAAGCAACCTATAATTTATTACTTGTAGTTCAAATTCGACCTTATTTCGATACATCGACATGGAGTTATCTAGGAACCTTGAAAACTCATAAAACATCGGAATCACAAGTACAACATGCTGTTGATCCATTGTATATGTGTGAAAACTTGGCTTGTGGCATTCAGATCAAATATTCTTCACACTTTCTTTACAGAAAAGAATGATCTCGTCATGAATTGAGAATGTTCTTTCCTGGTAGTTGGACACTCACACTGACGACACAGCTTTACAAGAAGAGATGCACTAATCTACCTCTGAAATGACATTTAATTCAAGAGCAATCTGTCATGCTTACTTGTAGCTGAAGTTTGACCTAGCTGAAATTGAACCTATTGTGGACGAGGAAGAGACAAGACAGACTGTGCACCCGCGGCTGTAGAGAAGAAATCGATGGAGGATGGATGGTGAGAGCCAGTGAAGGAGAGAGAAAACGCAACTTGTTTTATGTGCATATACTAGTAGTAGGTCCATACATTTACTACTAGTGGAGTGTACCCTGTACCTCGTGTCAGCAGCCCACCATAGCTTTGCTCTGACCTCGCACCGCCTTCAAGTCCTCTTCTTCCTGCTCTTATGCTGCCTCTTTTTTTGAAATTCTCGCTGACGAGGGGTAACCTCGGCAATGCCCATGGTGATGGACTTGGGGTTTCGCGGAAAAGAGAATGTTGGGGATTTCGTTGGATATCAGGGAAACAATGGAACCAAAGTCGCCTGAATATTAGAAAAAACACTCTATTACAAGTTTTTCTCTAGATTTCCGGGTACCCTCGCTTGGGCTTCTCCTATCCTATATATAATAGGTCGGGTCTCAAAGCTATATGCGGATAGTTTTCATACACGCGTGATTACAATACCAACATAATGTCGGTTCGTGGTTTCTTTCCTAACACAGTAAAAGTCTCTGTCGGTTGCTTCCTTGGGCTGTTATCTAGAATCTTTATGGGCCGTAAGCCTTTTACCCAATGTAGGGTAGCGAATAATGAGCATCCGAGTAATCATACCCATGTCAGTAGCCCCCGAAACTCTATTTGAATCCACAGTTTTCAGGTTGAGTCTCAAAGTTTTCTTTCTTCTTTCTCTCATTTTGTTTGATTTTCATTTTTGTAGGGACTTTGGTACAACAAGTCTGATGCTTCCGACGGATCGGGAATCAGTTAATTGCTCCTGGGCAAAAACAAGGTTGACCTACATCAGACTCAAGTCCCCAGGCTCGAATCCAGAATTTGTAACTGGTGTAATTTAGTTCGAGCCACTGAGGTCTTACTGAATACTGAATTCTAGTTTCTATTTTATCGGGTACCTTATGCGTCCGTTGGGATTTTTCATCGTATCGTTGATACGGATATTTTACTGGCAGAGCGCATTCTTGTGCGATTACCAGGCCACATAGGACGAATCATGGGGTCTTATCTTCATGTTTCTGAACACGGCATTCAGATTTTTGTCGCGTCGGGTTTGATCCGAGAGTTTTATTTTATTTTCTGTAATATGCTCCTGATAGGAGTATCTATCGCCGAATGCTTCCTTTGTTTTTCTTTATCAGGTGCGCGCCAGCGCTCCTGATAGGAGTAGCCCCCGAGGCTATGTTTGGATATATGTATCAAAACATAGGCTCGAAAAATGCGTCAACTTTTTCTGTAAGTTTTTTGACGGGTGCACAACCAGTGCTCTCGATAGGAGTAGCCCCTGAGGCTACAATCGTAGTGTTATATATTCGAGTGTACTCTCAAATCTTCTCCTGGAGGAATTTACTTTGACTCCAACTGAATTTCTTTGGGTCATACCCTAAAAAAGCCGCAATTTTGCTACAGTGCGTCTTTTGTGACGTCAATGATGACGTATCTGATGCTATTAGCCTGTAGAAAAACATGCCCTGACGGGACGTGTCGAACGTGGGACCATGCAGTAGTGATGATGACGCGTGATAGCGTATTCAACGGAGATTCTTGACTGCACGTCCCCTTTCTATGCGAAAATCAAGGCGTCACACGCCGTTCTCCATTTTTACCGCAGCCATAACCGTTCTTTAACTTTTTTCTTTCACGGAATCTTTGTAACACGTGTCATCATCGTGCGCCCTTCTACCGGTTCGATTTTCAATGAACGGTTCAGTCCTCTCGTCGTTGCTCTTTATAAGGGAGGAGGGGTGTGTTTTACTATTTTACCTCACCTTCCCTTGCCTCATCTTCCTCCTCGCACTCCTGCCCCCTTGCGGACTCCTATTCTTGCTCCCCTGCAAAATCCCTGGTTCTTGTGCTCTTGCTTCTCTTTGTTACCATGGGCAAAAGTAAAGCTGCTGGAACTTCTGCTGCCGCTGCGAAGGCCACCAGGAAGAGGGCTGTCGGATGGGCCCCCACCAAGTGCATGGTGTGGGAACTTCATGAGGCACGGAAATCTGGTCATCTGACGGAGGGTTCCTTCAAGCTTTCTAGGGATGAGGCTGCCTCCATCCCCGAGCCTGGCTGGAGGGTAATGTTCCTCTCTTTCCTCTTCCGCGGTCTTTCCCTTCCTGTCCACGAATTTCTTCGGGGCCTTCTGTTTGTTTATGGCGTGCAGCTGTATCAGCTCACGCCCAACTCTATTCTCCAAGTCACTTGTTTTGTCACTCTTTGCGAGTGTTTTCTTGGGATTCATCCCCATTGGGGCCTTTGGAAACACTTCTTCTACGTTCGTCGCAACACCATTGACACCATTGTCCATGATGTTGGCGGCGCTATTTTCTCTGTCTGATTTGACGTTGATTACATTGATTTCAAAATCATGGATTCTGTCCAAGGCTAGAAGTCCAAGTTGTTTTATGTCAAAGATCAACCACTCGAAGGCCAATCTTTCAGGTTAGCCCCCTTTGACCCAAAGAAAACCTGCCGCAAACTTGATTCTTGGGACCAGCATCCTTCTGCCGAAGAAATGGCAGAGATCCAGCCTTTTGTTGATCGTATTTCTGAGCTGCGGCACGAGGTTGGCAAAGAATTGTCGGGTCTCCAGATCCTGGCATATTTTTTGTGGATCCGCATCCAGCCGGTCCAAGCTCGGTTGTCTGGTATGTGGGCGTATACCGGGAAGAAGGACCCGATGAGGATTTCCTCGGAGGACCTCACCCTTAAGGTGTATGAGAATAGAGTCCGGAGCTTCACAACTTTGGCAGCAAAAGCCCGGTTCCTTCGACTTGCCTTGTCGAGCCCTATGGCAAGAAAAAACGGCTTCCCGAGGTACATTTTCCTTCGCCTTTGTCTTTTTCTTGTCCTCTGCTTGTAGATATATTTTTCAATTCTTCCGCTTTCTGTAGGATTTTGATCACCTGAGCTCACTTCCCCCCTTCCTGGAAGTGGTGAGCCCCCTGTCCACCCCTCTGCATCCAACGATCTCCCTATGACTAGGACTGCCGCGGATGAGGAGGGAGAATTTTCTGCATCTGATTCTTCGTCGAAGGCGCAATCACTCCCTTCGGCTGGCTCTAGGGATTTTTGTGTGGAGCGTACCGGAAAAAAGAGGAAAAACCCTTGTGCTGTGGAAAGGGTCGAGGATTTGGATGACTCTACTGCTTCCAAGCCTTTCGACACTTCTCCGATAGCAGCTGCTGCTGCCCAGATGAACTTGTTTCATCTTGCGCAAGATGTGTCTTCATAAGTATTTGCTTTCTTCTTTTTCTGTTTCACCGGGTGATTTTACTGTTGATGCTTACTCTTGGTCATGTTGTTTGTAGTGATGACGAAGATCTTCCTGCTTCTCCTCTTCCCACATCTGTGGGCTGCTCCACAAGAAAAATCCCTCCGCCATTGGCAGAGCCGAAAGAGAAAATTCTGTCTCTTGTGGAGAAAAATGTTCAGAAGGATGTCGCCACTTCATCCAAGCTGCCACTACAAAAAAGGAGGAAAATGGCGGGTAAAGGGGTGGTGATATCTGAAGAACCCGTTGATGTGGATATGAAGGATGTAAGTCACTTTTGATGCTAGAATTTTTCCTTCCCCATATATTTTGTCTGCCTTTATATCCTTTTGCTGTGTTTTTCTTTTTATCAGCCTTTGATGCATGAGATGGTCGGTATGGTCACTCGTTTTATAAGGATCCGCAATGATGCTGAAGAGCTGAAAGGTATGTGCTGATCGTTTTTGTAATCTCCTTGTAAATATGTTCATCCTCATTTTTGCGTTTTGCTCCTACAGCCGCTACTAAGCAATCCGGAATTATTTGGGATGAGGAATTGAAGCGTGCCGATGATCTGGAAGTCAGGCTGCGAGCTGCTGAAGAGGCCAATCAGAAGGCGAAAGCCGATGCTGAGGAAGTGGCCAGGCAAGTCGCTGCTCGAGATGCGAATCTGCGACAGCGCCTGGAGGCCCTAAATAACTCGTTGACTCTTATGTTTTTATATGTGCGTGTTTTTTTGTTTTGTATCTTTCTTTTGTTTGTCAACCTCTTCTTCTTTCTTTTTGTTTGTCAGAGTTGACTGGCCAGAACCTGACGCTGGATGATGATAAGAAGGTTGATCCTTTTTTGGATGTTGTTAGCACTTTGAAGGCTAACAACGTTCATGGGCACAATCTTCTTGTCCGTTCGCGCCGCGCCTTCAAGAAGATCCATGCCGAAGTATTTCCAACCACGGATGTGCCGGAGGACCTGAATGATCTTGTCGCCATTTTTGGTGTTGATCCTGGCCCCCTTGTTGGTTATAGTTTGACGTAGTCAAAGAGCGGTGCCGAAACTTCGATGGCCCTGGCGATGGCGCACAACGAGAAGGTCGACTGGGAGAAGGTTAGCTCCTCTATCCCGGTCACCCCCAGTGGCAAAGCAGTTGACCTAAAGCCGCATATTAAAAAGTCCAGAAAATAATCTCGGCTGCTCCTGGGTCTAGTCTCGGGTTCAGGGAAAATTGCTGCCCCTTCCTCAACTACTCTTACTACAACGGGCGCTCCTTCTTCGGCTACTCCTGCCACTGCTGTAGCTAGTGCTCCTTCTGCTAGGGCCACCTTGTCTTTGAAGGATGCAACCTCGTAGGCCCTGCTTTGTAATCGTTTATCGTATCTCTTTGTAATGAACTTTGACTTTATCCAGCTTTCCCTTGCTTCTTTTTGCAAGGAGGCAACTTTTGAATATATGTGTTCGAGCTTGCATTTGTATGCTGAATGTTTCGCATCTTTTTTTCTTGTTAGATATTGAATGATTCTTTGGCTCCTTCTGGACCCGCGCAATTGTCGGATGCTGTTCCATCTTCTACTGTACTAGGCGCACCCAGTTCCGCCATTGTGCGTATGGTGGACCCGCCATTGTATGCTGAGAAGATAGAGTGGGTGAAAAAACTCGAAGGAAAACTTCGGGTTGTTCAATCGATGGTGGATGTTTCCTAGTTAAAAATACGCCAAGCTCCCAACCGCGAGGCTTTTTTCTTGGAAGAAATCTCCAGGGCGACCGAGAGGTTGTTGTGTAAGTACTCGTCTTCTCTCTTTTTTTTCTTTGGTTGCCTTTCCCGTCTTGCCGAAAATTGATATTTTGACTTCTTGATTTCTAGGCATTCGATTGTGCGACAGGGATGAGACCCAACGTCTGCGCAACCGAATGCAAGCTCTTGTGGCTGCTTCCCGAAGTTCTGAGACGGACTTTTGGACTGATCATCGTCACGCCTATACTGTAGCGTTGCTTCAGGATCGCTTGTCGGAGTTGGAGCAATTCGTCGAGTGCTGCGGTAGGTCTCTAGCCATTACTTATAATGTCATGTTTCCTCGGGATCCTCAACCTCAAACCTTGGCGAACTTGATCGCGAAGTTCCAACAGGGTGAGAAGATCCATCATTTTGTCAATCTTCAACTTGTGGCGGGTGCTAAGCTCGACCTTTCCTAGGTGCATGTGCATCATCCGACGCTGGACTTGGACGATGTATCTTCGTGGCTACCTTCTCCTTCTGATCGTGGTCTTATTGATATGGTGCGTCATTATGCCGCTGCTCATAGACCTGCCATTAGAATTGTCCAAAAATGTTTGGAAGCAGACGAAGAGTTTTTTATAAATTTCCCTATCTAATTATTTACTTGCTTCGCTTTTTTACTTTGTATAGAACTACTTTATACTTGTTTTATACGAGATTTTGATTGTGTGCTGTATTATCGTACGGGGGGATCTGGCGAATTGATGTGCCATAGAAGTTTTTTTTGTCGCGGAATACTTTCTTTAGTTATTCATAACAATGGGTGAGAGTACATTGCGGTGGCGCGATCAGCTAGCTGTTGGCCTTTATTGAAAGTAAGGTGTATCTAGATAGAAATTTTCTGAAGGGACTTCGGCTTCAATCAGTTGGTCTTCTTATGCGGGGCCGTTATTGGAGGCTTCATACGGTTCTTTTTTGCGAGGCTGTTGCGTGCTTGCTCTTCCGATATTTTCTTCTTGTAGGTGTGCCCTTTCTGTGTCGACTCTTTATCCACCAATTTTAGCTACCCAAGCTCTGCCTCCATCCCGAAAGACTCCGAGATTTTGTTGAATTCTCGATCACAGATGTCTGCGCGGCTGAAGCTTCCTTTGACTGTGATGACCCTGTTGGGGGCTGGCATTTTTAGAACCAGATATGCATAGTGAGGTATTGCCATGAACCTGGAGAAAGCTAGTCGTCCCAGGATCGCGTGGTATTGAGATGGCCAGTCCATAACTTTGAATTCCAGCTTTTCTCGTATGAAGTTACTTTTTGATCCAAAAACTACGCCGAGGTGGATTTTGCCCAATGGGATTTCGGCTTTTCTAGTAACTATCCCATGAAAGGTTGTGTCAGTTGGTGTTAGATTCGTTATGGAACAGTTCATGGCCCGCAGAGTTTTGGCGTAAATCAGGTTGACGATGCTTCCTGCATCTAAGAAAACCTTGCTCATGTCGCACCCACCGATTTGCGCTTCCACTATTAGCGCTGACTGGCCTGGCTAAGGGACCCGTAATGGATGGTCAGCTCTACTGAAAGTAATTTCCTGTTCTGACCAATGGAGATACTCCGGTGTAGGAGGTGGCTTTGTTACCGCCAAATTTACATGCATGGTGATCAATTTCTGTGTTCTATTAGAGGGTGGCCCCTTCTGGATCATTGACATCGCTCCTTTTGACCTGGGATATTCGTTGTCTTGGTATGTTGTATTTTGCGGCTGTCCCGCTGGTGGAGGTGGAGCGCCAATGGCCAAAGTGCCAGGTGTAGGGGCATAGTTTCTATTTGTCGCTTCGGCTGTCTTTGCATTGCATAGTTCTTGCATCTTCAGGAATGTCCGACAGTCTTTTAGGAGGTGATTTGATCGCCTTTTCCCTGTTGATCGATGTAGTAATGCATATTGCAGGGTCCTTCCAACATTTGCCCTGCTGACATTGGTGGGTCTTGGTTTGTCGGCTGGTATCGTTGCCGTAGCTGGCTTTCCCCGATGTTGTCCCTACTACCACGATATCCACTGTTGTGGTCATCACTTCGTCGGTTGTCCGTTCTAGAAAAACCCGCTACGACGTAACTGGGTGTATGGTATCCATCATTGGTTCATCATCTCCGGTTGTTGTTACGCTAGTCTCTGTTGTCGGGTGAACGAGCCCTTTTGTTGTGTACTGCGTCCTCTCCATCGGCCCAACGATTGGCTATTTCCATCAGCTGTTAAATTGTCTTTGGCTTTGTTCGTCCTAGTTCTTCAATGAACTCCTCTCGACGGAGACCATCATTGAAGGCGTCGATTGCTCTTTCGTCGGATATTGCTTCAGCTAAATTTTTGGTAATGTTCCATCGTTGGATGAAGGCTTGTATCGATTCTCCTGGATTTTGCTTGCAGGCACGCAATTGCTCTAAAGATGCGGGTCGCTTGAATGTAGATTGAAAGTTTCTGATGAATTTGTCGTCAAGATCATTCCAACTGCTGAGGGAATCTTCTGGTAGTTGCTTCAGCCAGGAGTATGCCGCACCGGTTAGGTGGAGCTGCAGGCTTTGCATTACCGTGGATTTGGATCCGCCTTGTAATCTGACAATCGCTAGATAATCTGTCATCCAAGCTTCAGGTTCTTGGAGGCCGTCGTATTTTTGTCGATCTTGGGGTAGCTTAAAATCTTTCGGCACCAGAGTTTTGCGAACCCATCCGGTAAAGCAGCTAGCTACGCATAATTCTTGTTCGTCCTCACTTTCGCCATCACGGTACCCTCGGGTCCTGCGCTCTTCTTGTGATCAATCAATCCTTCGCTCGGTGATGTCGTTTCTTGCATCGTTGCATGGTTCTCGTTTGGAAAAGTGGACCCGATGTGGCAACCACGATCGTCGGGTGTGACCTCCATGCCGAGGGTTGTTGCGATGGCATGGGGACCGGTCATGTTGCCTCGTGGTTTATTTATCTACTTGTGCAAGAGTTTCTCTCACCAGCCGAGGTTCATCAAGGCAGATCGGTGGAGGGCTGCACGAGGATCATCGGGTGCAGGTTGTGTTGTGATTAGGTATATTTGTGTAGCCACAATAGCTGCCTGGGCTGTCTTTTCCTTGATATTTCCATCTTGATCAATCGACATAAACGAGAGATCGAGGTTTCGAATTAATCCGCTTCCTTCTTCTTCGGGTATATCTCGTAATCTAGACATTCCTCTTCTTGGCGATGCTCCTCCCGTTATGCTTCTTGATCCTTAGGTGGGGCTTAGCTGTGCCCACCGTAAGCTAGATTCATCGGCTACCCTTTTCCTTTCGTCGAGATGCCTTTGCATCCTGAGGATTTCCCTCTTTTTGAATTGTAGCAGGTACTGGTATGCCAAGAGATCTTCGTGGGTGGGATCCGTTGTCATTGGGACCGCATCCGAGATTGCTGCTCTCGCTTTTTCCCATGCACTGGCTGGTAGGCTAAGGGTTCGCCTCTCATCTTCACATGGTTGCTCTTCTTCCTGATTTTCCCGGTTGACTGTTGGGTCTGCCCCGTTTCCTCGACTTCCTTCGTTGTCATTACTTCTGCACTATGGCTTGAAAGAATATCATCGGGGTTAAGAATTGGGTTACCGTTGGAGTCTTGCTGGGTCATGGTGTCTCCGACGATCACGCACCCTTGGTGCGGAGTGGCGTATGGGCTGGTAATGTCGTTGTTTTCACCAATGGAGACACTATCGGATGAGCCAGTGAAGTCCATTAGTTTTTTCTCTGGATAGATTTCCACCATCCGAATTCCAAAGTCGATGCTTTCACTATTTTCTTCCGGTTCTGAATTGGCTGGGTTTGCTTCACATGGTGGTGTGAACAGAGGGGTCGATCCGAAGGAGAGATTGTCATAGGGATCATCAAGATCCCCTGGATTTGTGTCGATTTACCCGCTTTCGTTGCCTTCTTCGATCTGTTCTTCGACTTCCATTGAGGATCCGATAGAAGTTTCCTGAATTTTTGTTGGCGTAGCTGTTCGGGTGGGCGGGCGTGGATTTGCTTTCATCGAGTTAATGCTTGGTGGAGAGTGTTCTACCAAATCCGTGCTTCCAACATTCAGATTTCCCACAGATGGCGCCAATTGAGGAGGGGTAACCTTGGCAATGCCCATGGTGATGGACTTGGGGTTTCACGGAAAATAGAACGCTAGGGATTTCGTCGGATGTCAGGGAAACAATGGAATCAAAGTTGCTTGAAAATTGGAAAAAACACTCTATTACAAGTTGTCCTCTAGATTTCCGGGTACCCACGCTTGGGCTTCTCCCGTCCTATATATAATAGGCTGGGTCTCAAAGCTGTATGCGGATAGGTTTCATACACGCGTGATTACAATACCAACATAATGTCGGTTCATCGTTTCTTTGCTAACACAGCAAAAGTCTCTGTCGGTTGCTTCCTTGGGCTGTTATCTGGAATCTTTATGGGCCGTAAGCCTTTTACCCAATGTAGCGTAGCGAATAATGAGCATCCGAGTAATCATACCCATGTCACTCGCACTGCCTCCCTCTTGTTCTCTTACTTGTGTAGCTCAGGTTTGACCAAATTTCGCTAAATTGTCAAGATGCAAAATCTTAGCAAGAAGTTAAACCTGTTGTCCAAACTCTCGGTGGTTTCCGATATACTCCTAATTGACCCTGATGGGTACCACCAAAAGCTTTTACATAAAACTTTCATAGAAACCTACGATTTACTTGTAGTTCAAATTTGAAAGATTCAGCAGTACATAATAAGACATGAAAATATCACAAATTCATATTCAACAGCACTAGACAGATTCAAAGGGACCGATTCAGCAATACAAACACTGAAATTCAATAGCAGTACAGAGAGAATCATTTCATGTTTCAGCTCTCAAAAACTTGGCATGGGATGAGTTTGCCCTTTTTCTCCGAACACACTCCATCATTGGAGCAAGAAAAACTGACGATCAAGTCTGCATTTGCGTGCATACCTCATTCTTACATCAATGCATGTGTGACCAACATATATGCAAACCCAAGAAGCCCATGCCTCATCTAGATTGACAAGGCCATGTTTCAAAAGAAAAGCAAAACAATCTACTTCCATTGATCAAAACAAGCACTAGAACAATAGTATTAGTTCTACAAAATACTTTAATAATAGCAACATCAGCACATTTGAGAGATTCGGTAGATTTTGAAAGATTCAGTAGTACAGGCCATATTCTGCACTCGATCTGAACAATTCCCAGTACATAGGAATTATTACCAAATATATTAGTAGTTGCAGAACTCCATACAAAATACTCGGTAGAAGTATAAACTACTCGTAGTAGTTCCTAAAGCTAGCTAGGAATGATTACATGTCCCATCATATACTCCAAACATGCATGAGAGAAAAGAGAGAGGTCAGAATCACCACAAGATCTGTATGCCAATGATTCAGCGTGTCCAAGTCGTGGCCAGGTAGCGCTTTGTTTCTAGCGTGGCACGCTTCTCTCGTTTTACCGTCGTATGTGGATCCTCGTAATAGGCTTTCACCTATTCACCCTTAGCAAGATAGATGTAAAATTCATGGATCTTTCCAGCAATTTCCACCACTCCGATTGTGAAGGGAATCTGCCACTAAAATAAATAAAGTAATTAATATTAGAATAGAGGGACTAGAAAATTACATAGTACATTCATATTAGGATCATCGGGAGAATATTAAGATGCCATATCTCACAATGGGTTGATGTCACCGTCAATCCAACATTGGAACTCCACGAGGAACTCTGACCAACAATTGAGGAGCTTGACAACAAGTCCGTGCCACCAACAGGTAATGGTTGAGCACATCCAGCGCAGCTTCAGCCATACCCATGAAACTCCACAATCTTTGGTTGAGTGCATCCATCGCAACTCCACAATCTTTGGCTTAGAATAAAACTCGAGCTAATAGAACCCATGAAAATAGACCAATGATGATATCATCACCTCGTACTTCTCCAATTCCCATGCCATGGACCTTATGCGGCTGACGGATAGGGCAATCTCTGTGTTGTGCCCATTAATCTGGCTGATGAACAGCGTTCCCGTCTTCCTGATGCCGATGACATTTGTTCTCCACGAGCACCCTGCAGGCACCATCTTAGATGGGTCCCACTGTTTGATGATGTAGAGGACTGTGGGCACCTCGATCGAGTGGGTGGATTTGAGTTGCAGATACAATGTTAATTTGTTGCCGACCGAGTTGCATCCTAGCTTCGTCCATATAAACAGGCTATGGATGTAGGAGATCATGTGGGCATAGAGTCTGTTGAAGGAGACCACTTTCGAGCAGTTATAGTTCAGGCAGCTGTAAACTTCTCCGCCGACGACTTGGCGATGTAGCTCCTTGGAGCATGCGGCCAGACGGACGACGCTTTTAGCATCCATACGCTCAGTGATTTTGTTGACGACATTGTCACCGACCTTGCTAAAGCCGTTGCACCAACGGCTCTCCCTCGAACCTCTCCAAATTTTGTACAGATGATCAACCATGGCGTCGAGGAGGATTGGGGGTGAGGGCAGATCTATATAGAAATGTTTGGGGGGTTTTTGGAGGAGTGGGGTGGTGGTATGGAAGGAGAGATGCACCGGGTGTGATGGCAAGGAAAATGTGTGATCCGCGCGGTCGAGAGGATCCCAAATGCGGCCATGCAGCATCAGCGAGTGGGGATAAACAAAATGGAGATGGGGAAGATGGGATGGCTCTTTGAAAGAGGTTTTTTCTTTTCTTGTAATAAATTAACCATGTTACCTCCTGGCGCAGTATAGTCTCATCACGTCGGTTTGACCAGACACATTTTTATTAATATTTTCTACTGTAGTATTTGCATAAGTAGGAGTAGTAGATCGGAGTATTACTCTACCTCCATCCCGAGGAATAAGGCGTCCTCGTTTTGCGTGTTTTTCTTTGACCAGTATTTACTCTAAATATATATAAAGAATGTTGGTACAAAATTAAAATTATTAGAAGGTATTACTCTACCTCCAACAGTACTAATTTTACACAAATTAATCAAGTGTATTAGTTAATCTATTTATTCGGTCAAGTTTTACACAATGTAATCAAGTATCTCTCCCTCGTCCGTAGTGTGGCGCTCAACACATGTGCCATGGTTAGGGTTGCGAGCAGGATCCCACGAAAGTCCCGCCTCTAGTTCATTTTGAAGTTTCTATAGGAGCACTTCAAAATGAACTAGAAGCGAAACTTCCGCGAGATGCCGCTTTCAACTATAGCCATGGTACGACGGCTCTATGTCTGTCTATCATGTGTTCATTAGCTACGTTGTGTTGGTGTGCATAGGAAGGAACCACTTTTGGCATTGGGTTAGGGCAGCGGTAAAAAAGGGATATTGTACTTGGTATGTATATATATATACACGTCATATCGCATTCGATGCACTTCATTAGCAAGATCTGGCAAAAGTGAACACCACGCTGATTTCCTTTTTGTTAAGCAAGTTGTTGTTGTTCTAGTACAAACGGTATGGATCAGCTAGTGGGTGGAGAAGGAGAGCCAGTCCCGACTACTTTTTCATGCTTATTTTCAGGCCCCTTTATACTAAAACATGGGTTAGGTGTAATTTTCTCTTTTTTGAGATCCTTGATGTAACATTTACACTTCCACTAACCAGGTTAAGTTGCTAACCGAAGCATCCCACTCCTTCTAGGCCAAACCTAGTTGAAAAAAGGTGTCACCGCACCACATTTTAGACAAAGTGGACCATGCTTTCTTATAACTTCCTTTTTTAGAACTGTTGAATCTTCCTAGCTAGGTAACTTCCCCCACTTAGAGAACTTTATGCCGATTTAACCAAATTATGTCAGATATGAACTACAAGTAAGCGTGATAGGTTGCTCTTGAATTTTACAGATGCCGTTTGTTGGTACCAATGTCGTTAATATATCGAGAACCATCACGAGATTTGAAAAATGCAACTAACTTCGTGCTAAGAATATGCATGCCTCCAAATTTGATAATGTTTTGAAGACATTGAAATAAAACAAATAATAAACCAAATACTTTCATGTGATGTCCTCTTATGCGTATTGTTTGCCATAAAAAATCAGAAAAAAGTGCTTGACACTTCTTTTCAAAAGAAAAAATGACTATGTTGCTTCACAATTTCCATACCACTATATAGTGTACGAATAACTTTGAACATCGGCAGTTGGATATAGATTGGCAAAACCCGACATTGTTGACCATTGGAATTCTTTCAGTGCATTTGATTATGTCATTATGTCATGACTAGCATATAGAAGATCCCATTATTGTTGGCCTCTAGCACCATGAATGTACTATGCACAGAAAGTATAGAGAACATGGTTTTGAATGCCACAAGCCAAGTTTCTAGATATAGTGGACAATGTTTTATTACGATTCCCAAGTTTTATGAGTTTTGAAACCTTCCAAGCTAACTCGGCCCACTCAAATGACTTTATGTCTCTATTAACAAAATCATGTCATATTTGAATTAGAAGCTCTAGAAAGTGGTAGATTTCTATCGAAGTTCTACAAAAAGCTTTTGGAGGTACGCATCAGGTAGTTAATATATCAGAAATAATTGAGAGTTTTGACAAATTCAACTTCTTTCTAAGAATTTGTATCTTGAAAATTTTGAACCCGTTTTGAAACAATCACATGTAATAAAGAAAAACAGAAAAACAAATATTTACGCATGGCATCTTATCACGTCACATGTATAGCCTGCCAGGAAACTGATAACCATGGGATTTGAAAACTTCTGGGAACCAGCCCCGCGATATTTTTCCACCATGTATGAATATTATTAGGTTTCAACCCTAATGACCAAAAAAGGTCATGGCCATATCGACATCATAGTTAATGTACTATTCCCACATTAATTTGGTATATGGGTGGATCTTGGCGTAGTAGGAAATGTTGCCCGTGGGAGTCTCAACATTGGGCCTATTTGATTCGTGGGATAGGAAAAACAAAGGAATAGGGAAAGCACAGTATTATTAGATTATCATGTCCAGTTGAATCCTACAAGAGTTGGAGCCTACAGGATTTTTTCTTAAAGAAGTGTTTGACTCATAGGAAAGTAAAGGAATTGTAACATGAGGCTGAGGTGGATTGTTCTTAAAATTTTATGGAAGACATGTGCATGGCGTCCTTTTGCATGTATCACATGCCATGCAAAATAATAAACTTGAATTTTGACAACTTTTCAAAAACCATGTTCACAAAATTGTCCTACAATGCGTATGAATAGGTTTCGAGTCGGACGACCAAGGTCAATGCCATATCCTGTGATCCACAACATAGTTTATGGCAATTTCCCCACATTATGTAGATTGGTGCATCTTGGCATTATTGTAAACAATATTTTGCCAAGAGGAGTTTCCAAGGAGTATTATGAAAAGAGATGATCTCAATTTTCCAAGTGACAGGATTTTTTTGTGAAAACTAGAACGTTGTTTTCTATAAAGCAAATAGTAGTACTAGGAAAAAGAAGGATCAAAACGGAGGGGGAAACGAACAGCTACTATAGACGAGATTATGGGGTTAGAGAAGGCAGCCCGAGAGGGCTGCAACGAAGAGGTATTGAACGCGGTTCGATGTTAGAGCAAAGTTATGAAAAAAAGAGATAGAAACAGAACCGTCATAGTACCATGGCACACGTGCACATCGCCACACTATGGACGAGGGAGATATCAGCTAGAGGATGGGCGTGATGCAGCAAAGGAGAGAGTAGTATACAATTTATTTTCCTTGCATAGAGGAGGAGTAGCACACTTTAAGGCTGCATAAGTGAGCAGCACGCTGTTTACTTTGTTAAGCAAGTACAAGTGCACCTCATAAAAAGTGAAAATTGCATCCAAGTTCATGCATTTAGAAAAAGGACCCTGAAACTTTGCAATGAAGTGTGTGTTTTAAGGTTTGCGCATACTAGCGTTCATCATGCTAAAGACTATCAGTAGAATATTTCTAGATGCTAAGAATGGAAAAGAAGATCCAATGGTTAGCAATGTTTGGATTTGCCAGTCTTGATCAAACGTTACATGTTTTGTACACTATGCAATGGTATGGTATTGTGAGAGATAAGACAAGATAAAGATAAGATAAGAAGTACTGCGAATAGCTGATCTAACTTTAGGTCTCATAGGAGCGAGGTGCTTGAGAGTTAACACAGTCGGTGGAAGTACAAGTTACAGTAATGGCATCATAAAAAATGAAAATCATTGCATCCAAGTCCATGCATAATTTAGCACAAGGACCCTGAAATTGAGAAATGAAGTGTGTGTTTTGAGGTTTGCACATACCAGCGCTCATCATCGTGCTAAAGACTATCAATAGAATATTTCTAGATGCTAATAATGGAAAAGAATAACTAATGGTTAGCAATGTTTGGATTTGCTAGTCTTGATCCAACGGACAATCACTACAAGAAAAGTTGGCTTTTACAACAGACGATTTTCGTGGTTGAATGCCCGTTTTTTGTGGCCAAAGAGTCTTGCGCGACAGATAGCCTTCATGGTAAAAGCCCCATCACAAATGAATTAACCGCGATTTTTTTCCGACCGTGGCGGTTCGCACCCTTTAGCCACGAAAACTTGTTCCGTCGTAGATCTGTTCTCCAGCCACGCTGAAGGCTGACGTCATGCAAACTACCACGTGGCAGCCGCCGTTAGCGGCCCGTTACCGCCATTAACGGTCATAGAAACCATGGCAGAACCCAGGCTTATCCAAGGCCTGCTAAATACTAACTGGGCCAACCCATCAGGGGAGCCCAATAAGAAGATGGCCCGTTACTGTTTTGTCTTGCACTATTTGAAATGGGCCTAAAAATGTAGCCAGCAGCGGCCCACGAATTTTCAGGCCCGATTCTGTTTCGGCCTACAGAAGGCCCATGTTGGTCCAACACTGTGCTGCCACTTGAGGCCTGCACAAATCTGGCCCTGCACTATTCAGGCCTTTTACTGTTCAGTCCTGTTACTGTTCCAGCCTTTTAGGAATTTTGACCTATTACTGTTTAGGCCCTTTAGTGTTTGGGATTTTGCTTGTTCAGGCTGACACTATTTAGCTCATATCAGTCGCCTATCACCGTCTTGGCCTTTTCTATTGATACCTTTTACGGCCTTTTCTCTATTCTGGCCTTTTACTGTTCTAGCATTTTACTGTTCTGGCCTTTTACTGTTTTGGCCTTTTGTTATTCTGGCCTTTTACTATTCTGCCATTTTACTGCTACGGCATTTTACTGTTTTATCCTTTTCTTGTCGGCCTTTTATTGTCTCGGCCATTCTTGTTCTAGCCTTCTCTTTACGGCCTTTTCTTGTTCTAGTCATTTTGGGCCGTCCATGCGCATGTTGTTTCAACATTCGGCATGCTATTGCTCCGACCTGTTACTATTTCGGACTTTTTTGCTAGCGCCTACTTTTCGTAGAACAGGTCAATATCAAGGCATCAATTAATAAACACACAGAAATTAAAATTTCTTATGACACAACAATAAAAGTTTGTTACAACAGGTTATACAACAATATCGTAATTCCGACAGATTACAACGTGTCAGTACCATCAATAAGAGATCGGTACATGGCTCAACATTTCAGCTACAGATCTAAGAGCAGCTACACCCTTTCGTTCTGCATGCAATACATCATTTATATATTTATCACCTGCAGGAGTTGTTCTAGGTGAACTGTTAAGTAAGTTGTTTGCTTCGAAAATGCAATGGGAGGATGAATGGGACAAGGGATCACAACTTTCAGTCCTGCCTTCCAAGGACTCCTGCTGGGTTTTAACTACAGTCTGCTAAAATAGGTTAAAGCAAACAACAAGGGAAACAAGTAGTATTATATAAAGTAGAGATCATTTAAAGTAAGTATGAACTTACAGTAGCACGTTCAGGATGACAGTAGCTCCTTCTCGAGTGGGTGCGACTCCTGGTCAATCTGCCAGAAGAATCTGAGCAGAGCAGTTGGAACTCTGGTCCTTGTACTCCATTGTCATTTCTCTGCATGACATTTGAAACCAAGTTGGTTGGTTTGGAAGGATGAAAACTCTTGAAAAACACCAAAAACATAGCACTAAAAATTACCAGATGTATGTTTCAAACTAGATAGCTGGTTTGGAAGGATGAAAGTAGGTGAAAACACCAACATGTAGCATTAAAAATAACCAGATATATCATCCAAACTAGATGGACATTTTCTGAATTAAGCATTCGCACATATATTCATAATTGAACATAAATGCAAATGTCACAGCAAGTTCTTAGGTAGAATGACTTATTAACTTATTAGGCATGTAGGTTATACAACTAATTAACATGACAAGAAACTGGCCTAAGTAACACAAGGAAACATCACGATTCAGCCTTGCTGGGCGTTAGATTGTCGGTGTTGGATCCTCTATGAGCTATTTGCATGACCCGTGCGAGCGCTCGGAAAGAATAGAATCTATGAGTTCGTGTTGGAGGATTAAACCGATAGAGTGAGCATAAAGAAAGGGAATAAAAGCAAGAAGCTAATGAGGTGGATAGGACCTACAAGATGAAGGGTGCAAACGAAATGGCAATAGCATCCAGGATATTGAGCAACATCCTAAACATTCTGTAGCTTACAAGTACCAAAAATATAGCAAACGAGCAAGAGAAATTACCGCTATACGGCGAGGACAGGTGGGACGGGCGGCGGGGGCGGCGGCTCGGCATTTCGGGGTCAGCAACAAATGATTCAGTGAAGCAGCCTCGGTAGGGTAGACTATGACATTGGCGAAGCAGATCCGGTGCTGTGAAGGAGTCGGTGAAATAGTTTCGGTGAAGAGCGCCTGCAGTGGAAGAGATCTGGTGTGGAAGAGAGGGCCGAGGGTGGAGTAGCTAGAGGAAGGTCGAGGTTGGAGGGGTGTGGGCAGGGAAGAGACGATGGGGGGATATAGGTGGGATGACGCACATTTACGACCTATACCCCTCTATTATAGGTCAAAGATTATTAGCTACCTACCACTTGAAATTTTTGGTAACACTTGAAATTTTTAGTAACATGGTCTAGAGAAACGAGGGAGAAGATTCTAGTATGATGGAGACATGTGTTTTGAGAGGTTTATGCATAGTGCATTAATTGTGTTCAAGACTATCAATAGAATCTTATAGATGCTAGAATGGAAAAGAAGATCCGATGGCTGGAAATGTTCGGATTCGCTAGTCTCGATCCAACGGTCAATATTCAAAGTTATTCATACACTATATAGTGGTAAGATAGTGGTAAGATAAGATGTCTAAAAACATGGCTTGTGGCATTCAGATCCATACTCTTCAGACTGTCTTTACAGAAAGGAACAATCTCGTTGTCACTCGGAAAATTAAGAATGATATTTCCTGATATTTGGAAACTCACATCGACGACATTTTTACTACAAGAAGATGCACCAGTCTACCTCCGAAAAGACAATTAACTCAAGAGCAATCTATAGCATTTACTTGTAGCTCAAGTTTGATATAATTTTGTTAAATTGTAAATATGCAAAATCTTAGCAAGAAGTTGAACTTGTTGTAAAAACTATCGGTGGTGGTTTGTGATATATTAAATCAGCCCCCAATGGTTATCTCCAAAAAACATAAATCTTTCAAATGCAACCTACAATTTACTTGTAGTTCAAAATTGAACTAATTTCAATAAATCGACATAAAATCAATTTCAAGTGGGCAAAGTTAGCTATAGAATAAGTTTGAAAACTCATAAAACACAGGAATCATAAGTAGAACATGAGGGTCCACTATGTAAGTCTGAAAGCTTGGCTTGTGGCGTTCAGGTCCATATCCTTCGGACTTTGTTTACGAAAATGAACAATAATCTCATCATCACTCGGAAAATTGAGAATTTTCTTTCCTGATAGTTGGAAACTCACACCGGCGGTATTGATTACTACAAGAAGATGCATCCATCTACCTCTAAAGAGACATTTAATTAAATAAAAATCTATCGCGCTTACTTGTAGCTCAAGTTTGAGCTATTTTTTCCTTAAATTGTCAAGATGCAAAATCTTAATTAGAAAGGAGTTAAAAACCTATTGTCAAAACTCTCGGTTGTTTTCTGATATATTAACTGAGCCCCCAAAGGGTACACCTCCAATTTTTTTTTGTAATTCTTTAGAAGCAACCTAAAATAATTAAGTTGTTGTAGTTCCAGTTTGACCAAATTTCGATAAATATAGACATGAAGTCGTTCAAGTGGGGCAAAGTTAATTAGCTACATAGGGAGTTTGAAAACTCATAAAACATGGGAATCGTAAGTAAAACATGTTGGTCCACTTAATATGTCTAAAAGCTTGGCTTATGGCATTGAGATCCATATTCTTGAGACTTTCTTTACATAAAAGAACCATCTCGTCATCACTCGGAAAACTAAGGATTTTCTTTCCTCGTAGTTACAAACTCACACCGATGACATTGTTTACTAGAAGAAGATGCACCCATCTACCTACAAAAATACATTTAATTCAAGAGCAATCTATCGCGCTTACTAGTAGCTCAAGTTTGATCTAATTTCGATAAATCGACAAGAAGTCATTGAAGTGTGAAAAGTTTGCTAGGACGAAGCTTGAAAAATCCTAGTACTAAAAACTTGGGCATTACATATAAGAAACCGTTGGTCTAGTTTGTGTGATAATTGGGGTGGTTGCATTTTCTTTTAACTATGGTAGGTCTCGTAGGATAGAGGTGCTTGAGAGTTAACACAATCGATGTAAGTACAACTTACATTAAGGACCTCATAAAAAAATGAAAATTGCATCCAAGTCCATCCATTTAACACAATGAACCTAAAACTGAATAATGAAGTGTGTGTTTTGTGGTTTGCGCATACTAGCGTTCATTGTGCTAAAGACTATCAATAGAATCTTTCTCAATGCTAAGGGAAAATAGAAGATCTAACGGTTAGCAATGTTTGGATTTGGCAGTCTTGATCTAGCGGTTAATGTTCGAAGTTAATTCGTACACTATATAATGGTGGTATGGTATTGTAAGAGATAAGACAAGATAAAGATAAGATAAGAAGTACCGCGAATGGCCGATCTAATGGTTGGTCTCGTAGGAGCGAGGTGCTTGAGTGTTAAGACGGTTAGTGGAAGTACAAGTTATATCAAGGACCTCATAAAAATAAAAATTGCATCCAAGTCCATGCATGCATTGAGAACAAGGACCCTAAAACTGAGCAATGAAGTGTGTGTTTTGAGGTATGCGCATACTAGCGTCCATTTTGCTAAAGACTATCGGTAGAATCTTTCTAGATGCTAATAATGGAAAAGAAGATCCAACGGTTAGCAAAGTTTGGATTTGCCAGTCTTGATCAAATGGTCAATGTTCAAAGTTTGGATTTGCCAGTCTTGATCCAACGGTCAATGTTCAAAACTGGTTCAAAATTGCCTTCCCTCCCGATGTTTGGCCGATCTTTTGGATAACCTTCCCTCTCGATGTTTGGGAAGCAAGTGAAAATTTCGAAAACCGGAAAAGTTTGAATTTTTGTGCCGCCAAGGACCAAAGTGGTTTCCTTCCTATGTACTCCTCCTCATCCCTACTCCACACCAACGCGCGGTTGCCGAACACGACAGAGACACAGAGTCGCCGTACCAAGGCACATGTGCGCAGCGCTACGCTGTGGATGAGGGGAGAGAGATCAGCTGGACCGGTGCGCAAGGGGAAAGGGGAGGAGAGATGGAGCATAGGGAAGGAGAGAGAAAACACATGATTTATTTTGCGTGCATAGGTCCTGAAATTTACTACTAGTAGAGTGGTGTAAGGCCGCAGGAGTACCTCGTGTCAGAAACCCATCATAACTTTGCTCCGACATGGAACCTCCTTCAACTTCTCTTCGTTGTTGCCCTCTTCCCCTGCCAACGTTTTATTCTCTCAGCATGTACAGCGCATGGACAGAGGTGACCATATGTCTAAGCAAAGAAATATACTACTCCCGCATTGTGTAAAAAAGCACACCTTAATAAGGCTTAGATAGTAAATCGTATGACATATCATCACTATATAAAATTATAATTGGTAAAGCACAAAAAATTATAAATTTGATCAACGTCTATTGTATAAAGTATGGGTGTATATTTTGTCCTTGTACTTTGTATCATCATGTGTAGAAGTCAAAGATTATTAGCTACCTAACACTTGAAATTTTTGGTAACATGGTCTAGAGAAACGAGGGAGAAGATTCTAGTATGATCAAGAAGTGTGTTTGGAGAGGTTTATGCATAGTGCATTCATTGTGTTCAAGACTATCAATAGAATCTTCTAGATGCTAGAATGGAAAAGAAGAACCAACGGCTCGAAATGCTGGGATTCGTGAGTCTTGATCCAACGGTCAACATTCAAAGTTATTCGTACACTAATCTCATCATCACTAATTTCATAGCATAGTAGACTGTATTCTCTCTAATTATGTACTACTATAGTGGAGCAGTTTTGAATTGGATCCATAGCACTAAACATGACCATTGGGCTGTTAGATCTAATGGTTCAGAGCAACTGGATTCGTGTTGAATAGTACTCCCTCCGCCAAAATATAAGGCGCCTAAGGATTAGTCAAAAGTCAACATTTTTTAAGTTTCACCATGATTATACACAAAAATATAAAAATTTAGAATACTAAATTAATATCAATAGATTCACTATAAAGTATATTTTCTTAATATGTCCATTCAATATTGTAGATGTAGATTTTTTTTTTAAATATTTGGTCAAAGTTCGTAAGGTTTGACTTTTGACCAATCCTTAGGCGCCTTATATTTTGGGACGGAGCGAGGGAGTACAGACCTAGATTCTAGAATGGAAAAGAAGATCCAACGGTTAAAAATGTTTGGATTTGCTAGTCTTGATCCAACTGTTAATGTTCAAAGTTAATATCTACACTATATGTAGTGGTATGGTATATATTGTAAGAGATAAGAGACAAGATAAAGATAAGATAGAAGTACTATGAATGGCCGATCTAATGGTAGGTCTCGTAAGAGCGAGGTGCTTGAGAGTTAACACGGTTGGTGGACGTACAAGTTACATTAAGGACCTCATAAGAAATGAAAATTGCATCCAACAAGTTTGTGCATTTAGCACAAGGACCCTTAAACCGAGTAATGAAGTACTATGTGTTTTAAGGTTTGCGCATACTAGTGTTCATCGTGCTAAAGACTATCAGTAGAATCTTTCTAGATGCTAATAATGGAAAATAAGATCCAATGGTTAGCAATGTTTGGATTTGCCAGATTTGATCCAATGGTCAATGTTCAAATAAGATAATCCCTACAATATGTAGTGGTGGTATGCATGGTATTGTAAGAGATAAGAGACAAAGATAAAGGTAAGATAAGAAGTACTACGAATGGCCGATCTAATGGTAGGTCTCGTAGGAAGCAAGGTGCTTTGAGAGTTAACACGGTGGGTAGAATTACAATTTACATCAAGGACCTCATAAAAAATGAAAATTGCATCCAAGTCCATGCATTTAGCACAAGGACGACCCTGAAACTAAACAATGAAGTGTGTGTTTTGAGCTAGAGGTTTACGTATACTAGAAGTCATCGTGCTAAAGACTATTAGTAGAATATTTCTAGATGCTAAGAATGGAAAAGAAGATCCAACGGTTAGCAATGTTTGGATTTGCCAGTCTTGATCCAACGGTTAATGTTCAAAGTTAATCCTTACACTATATGTAGTGCATGGTATGGTATGTTATTGTAAGACATAGGACAAGATAAAGATTAGATAATAAGAAGTACTACGAATGGCCGATTTAATGGTTGGCCTAGTAGGTGGGATGTGCTTGAGAGTGAACACGATCGGTGGAAGTACAAGTTACATATCAAGGACCTCATAAAAAATGAAAATTGCATCCTAGTCCATGCATTTAGGATAAGGACCCTAAAACTGAGCAATGAAGTGTGTGTTTTGAGGTTTGCGCATACTAGCATTCATCATTCTCATCAAGACTATTAGTAGAATCTTTTTAGATGCTAGGAATGGAAAAGAACATCCAACAGTTAGCAAAATGTTTGGATTTGCGAGTCTTGATCCAACTTGTCATCAAAACTCTCGTTGGATGGTTTCTCATATATTAATTGTGACCCCCGATGGGTACCTCCAAAAGCTTTTTCGTAGAACTTTCACCGTAACCTAAAATTTACTTATACAAGTTCAAATCTGACCTATTTTCTATATATCGACATAAAGTCATTCAAGTGGGTGGAGTTAGGTAGGCAGTTTTGAATTGGATCCATAGTACCAATCGTGGCTGTTGGGCTGTTAGATCCAATGGTTCAGAGTAGTTCGATTCCTGTTGAACAGTATCTAGAGCAAACTCCACCATGTTCTAGATAGTTATTATTAATATACTTAATGTATGCCTTTTTCTCTAACAAGATTATTGGTTAATAACAACTTAATGTTCGTTAAATCACATTTCATCTCAGTATATACGAGTGTGGCACGTGCCTGTGTGTGTGTCCGTGTGAAAACTTTGGCTTGTGGCATTTATTTAGATCAATATTCTCCGGACTTCCTTTACGGGAGAGAATGATCATGTCATGACTCAAAAAATTGAGAATGTCCTTTCCTGGTAGTTGGAAACCCACACCGACGGCATTGTTTACGACAAGAAGATGCACCCATCTACCTCTGAAAAGACATTTAATTCAAGAGCAGTCTATCATGCTTACTTGTAGCTCAAGTCTAACTTAATTTAATTAAATTGATGCAAAATCTTAGCAAGAAGTTGAACCGTACCTATATATCATAAAAACTCTTGGTGGTTTCCCATATATTAATTGACCCCTCCCCCCGATAGATATGGGTACCTCCAAGAGAGATCTTTTGTCAAACTTTCAAAGCAACCTACAATTTACTTGTTGCAGTTCAATTTGTACCTAATATTCGATAAATCGGCATAAAACCAATCAAGTGGGCGAAGTTAGCTAGGAAGTTTGAGAACTCATAAAACATGGGAAATCGTAAGTACAACATGTTGGTCCACAATATATGTCTGAAAACTTGCCTCGTGTGTCATTCAGATCCATATTCTCTAGACTTGCTTTAGGGGAAAGAACAATCTCGTCATCGCACTCGGAAAATTGAGAATGTTCTTTCCTAAGATAGTAGGAAACTCATAGTGATGGAATTTTTTACTACAACAAGATGCACCTATAGACCTCTGAAAAGACATTTAATTCAAGAGCACTCTATATAGTGCTTACTTGTAGCTCAAGTTTGACCTAATTTCGTTAAATTGTCAAGATGCAAAATCTATCTTAGCAAGAAGTTAAACCTATTGTCAAAACTCTTGGTGTTTTGTGATATATTAATTGACCCCTCTATGGGTACCTCCAAAAGCTTTTTCGAAAAACTTTCAAAGCAACCTACAATTTGCTTAGACACGAGGCTAGTAAATTTTTAAGCTACGTATAGTAAGGGCGTATGCAGTGTCTAGAAGTAGCTATGAAAACTACTTTGGGTCCAGCGTTTAGAACTGAAGTGGGTCCACACAACCATGCTAAAAATAAAAATAGACTGTTATCCACTGAATAGTGGGCCCTCCCAATTGATTCTCTTAGACATAAGTATAGCACTAGAATCACCTTGAAGAATCTTTTTGTTAGCACTACCCACTCCACCGTTAAGATATATGTTTAAGACTTGACATCGTGCTTGCTTTGATATCTGGGGCCAATGGGCTCACTACCATGGGGGCCCCATTGTTATTAGTGGTCTAGTTATATCCTATAGCAGCCAACGAATGTTAGCTCTGACTCCTATAGCTCTTCCTTCTCGATGAAGTCTCAACGCTCGGCTTTGAGGGATGGTTACGAGGGTAGTAGGTGCCTATGGTGACTTTGTCAAGCTCAAGCCCCCCATCGGACAGTCTGAAACACAATCTTTCGTAGGTTCTCTTAGGGGTAGGATGTGCGTTCATGCGTGCATAGGGGTGAGTGTGTGTATGCATTTGTGAGCGTGTGCATTTTGTAGTGGATTTTCGCAAAAATGAGAGAGATGGGCCTTCCATTTGTATTAAGTTTTGCTCAATTTTCCCAAAGTAATTGTAATGGTCACTGGTGTCTAGGGTCTATGGGCTCACTACCGAGGGCCACATTATTAGTGGTTCAATTACATCCCATAGCAGCCAACGAATATGAGCTCCGACCCCTAGCACTTCCTTCGCCACGAAGCCTCGGCGCTTGACTTTGAAGGATGGTTATGAGGGTAGTGAGAGGCGACATTCCCTTCAATATATAGCGAGGTGCCTATGGTGACTTCGTCAAGCTCAAGCCCCACGAGATCAGTGTCAAGATCCAGTCTTTCTGAAGTGCTCATAGGTGTAGGGTGTGCATACCTGCATTCATAGGGGTGAGTGTGTGTACGCATTTTTGAGCGTCTCCGGTTTGTACTGGGTTTTCGCGAAAAGAGAGGGGGGCCTTTGGTTTATTTACTTATTGAGTTTTGATCTGTTTTCCAAAAGTACTCCATGTAATGCAAGTCAAAATAGGTGAGTGATGTTTGGGGGCCCACGGGCTCTCTAGAGCGGGCCTCAGTTATCAGTGGTCGAGTTAAATCCAATACATAGTAGTAGCCAGCGAATGTGAGGATCGACTCCCCTACCTCTTCCTTCTCCATGAAGCCTCTATGCTAGGCTTTGAAGGTGCGCTCTTTTTTCAAGCAATGTCGGTGGATTCAGTCATGCCGGTCCGGTGAACGACGGGGGATCTTGATGCGCAAGGCGGCCGGGTTAGGGTAAGTATGCCAGAGTTCACGGTCTTAGTTTATTTTCTCGAATTCAGCTTATGGGTTCTCTCCTTTTGGGGTTTTTCTCTATTCTGCCCGTCTCGATCGACGATGTTTCCTGGGTTCAGATGCCGGCATGGATGGTAGACGCGGAGTGGTACGACATCGTTACCGATGCGGATCGCCGGCTCTGGTGCGACTGCGCCCTGGCACCCCGTCGCCGCGTCGCGTTCGAGGGAACGAACTTCGGCCGCAGGTTCTTGGGTTACAACTACGAATGTGAGCGCTGCACGTTCGTCCACTGGGTAGATCTATCACACTCACTTTTTCTGCAGCACGCAATGATGTCGTTGTGGTTACAGATCGAGATCTGCGATGACCTTGAAGAGGAGGAGTAGGAGCACCATCAGATGCATGCCGAGGAGATGGCTGCAGAGTTAACGAATGTCTCCAACTCACTGCACTCGGTCGTAAATAGGATAGATGTAGATTTGGGTAATTAGAGCTGGACATTAGGTTCTTAACCAAGTATGGTCTGTAATCTAGATATTTAGCATGCTCATGATGCTTTTGGTGGCTGGCTGTAGATTCTACTAATAATTAAGTAATCTCCTTTTGTTTACTAGTACTCACCATCTCATAGTACTGCCACGTTAAATTACACTAGGTTAATTAATATGGGAGTAGTTGAAAGTCTGCTTACAACCCTTCTGGAGTTTGTGGTTACTACTAATTGATCTGGTTTATGTGTTACTGGTATCTCTATCTATATACGAGTATCGCTACATTTTTTGCACATTTGTGCACCTCCCCCGTCACGCACCTTCTTTACCCAACAACGTCCACCTTTCCATCACATCAGTGCAATCTCCGGTGAGTCCGCAACCGTCCGGATGGTTGTTTAGGTGATTGCTATTTGAAATAGTAGATCTATATGCCACATTAGGAAGCTGGGATCACCATGGATGTAGCCATGGAATTAGTTATAAGGTCCACAGAAAATAGGTAAGTATATGCTGCCAAGAAGAGTCTTTTGAGGATGGGAAGCTTGCCCCTGGCTTTATTTCACAGGACGGTCCTCTGATGAACAATGCAGATGTAATTTGCTGCATATCATTAATAAACAGATTGTTGTTTGCCGGTGTCCTGCATTGCTGAGTTCTTTAAAATATATTGTTCGTTTAAGGGAACCACGCCCAATCCTTGGCATCAGATTAATGCACGTATCCTTCTTTGCATTGCGAAGTTGATGTTTTCTTTCCTAAAATTTACTGGTTTTGCTGCATTTCATTTAGCATCATGCGCATGTCCCACCTATGACATTATCGAGTGACAAGTGTTTTTATGTATCAAGCTGCTTTGCTGGAATTTCAGTAACCTATGCTTTGTCCCTGAAAACATTTTTTTCGATAAAGAGCACTTTATTACTTAAAATGTCCCCTAAAATATACTGGTCATTTTTGTTGCATCATGATTTGCAGAAACGAAGTCATTCTGATCTGTTGCCACTTATTACTAAGGCCAGGACTTCTCACGTGCCAGCTAAGAAGGCAAACCCTGAAGTACGGCCCTTTTCCTGTCGGTTATGTTTCCCATGTTTGGGAAATATGCCTCTATCGTTCTTTGCCATTTGCGGTACCACTGTGGATCTTGCACGATGTGTGCAGCTGAATTTGGATTGTGAAACGAGAATTTGGTTTATTTTTTTTGAAATGAGAATCTGGTTTAATTTTGGATTTATTGTCTGCAGTTTCCACCTTACTCATATTGCTCATGGCGTAATGGTGCTGGTCACTACAAGGATTTGACAATTGCCCGTCTCCAAGAGAAATACAAAGCTCATAGACACATGATTTCGTGCCTTCAAGAGAAAGTGAAACACTCGGACGAACAGATTAGGCGCCTGAAGGAAGAAGTGTCCACATCCACTAAGCGGATAGCTGATTTGACTGCAGGATGGA
This sequence comes from Avena insularis, assembly GCA_023614405.1. Taxonomy (NCBI): domain Eukaryota; kingdom Viridiplantae; phylum Streptophyta; class Magnoliopsida; order Poales; family Poaceae; genus Avena; species Avena insularis. The sequence continues at coordinate 24,505,515 of CM042692.1, forward strand.
ATACATCAATTTCAGTTGCTCATGATGCTGCTGTTGATTTTCAAAAGTTCGTGGCTGGCAACTTAGTCCCTGAGTTGCCTGATGTGGATGGCGACGAGCTGATTGGCCAGGTGTATGACCGGATCTTGGAACAGGTGGGAATGCGAGCTGACAGTCTTTTCAATTCGACTCTAGAAGAAGATGAGACCCTAACATAAATTCGAGATTCTCCACACCCATATAGTCCTGATCCTACAAAAGATGAGGAAATCTATAAACCATATTGACCGCTCTACTTTCATTTTTGAAGGGTTTGGGTCTCTTGTGAGGATGACTATTTGTTAAGTCAGGTACTATAACTATTTTTTTGATCTGCTGGTGTGTGGTGTCCATGAATCTATATATTTGATGTACTATTATGACATATATATTGGACCTGGCTTTATGTGACTATATTTGGCAATAACAGTCATCTTATTCGAACTTGCGGTGGTTTTTTTTCTTTCAATTTTTTCCTTCTGAGATCTGTTAATGATGATGTTAATGCCAGTTGCGAGTGATTTTTTAGCAAGTTTCTGGTAGTAAACCAAAACTTGTAGTTGTAGATTGTGGAATTTCAGGTCGATGTTTGAACTCTAGATCTTGATGTCTGATACGTTGCTAACGTATCCATAATTTTTGATGTTCCATGCTTGGTTTTATCTACTTTCTTATGTTTTGTCCACACTTTGGAGTACTTTTCATATGATTTCTTGGACTAACCTATTAACAAGAGCCACAGTGCCAGCTGCCTGTTTTCTGCTATTTTTGGTTCCAGGAAAGTCAGAAAATGAATATTCTCGGAATTGGACGGGACAAAAGCCAAAGTCAATTTTTCACCGTGGGACACCCGAAGCCAGAATACGAGACGGAGAGGGGTTGGGGCCCGGCCCCGCACCAGGGGGTGGTCTGGCCGCCCCAGGCACCCCCTCGGCCTCTCCTTCTGCCTATATATCGCCTCCGATACAGAAACCCTAAGTACCCGATCAAAATTCCACGAAAGAGTCTATAGCCATTGTCATCTCCATCCCTAGATCGGGAGGGATCTGAAGCTCTTCCCGGCACCCTGCCGGAGGGGACAATTCACCTTGGAGGCCTTCTTCATCATCATGCAAGCCTCCGGTGTGATGCGTGAGTAGTTCATCTCTGGACTATGGGTCCATGTAGTAGCTAGATGGCTGGTTCTCCTCCTTTGTGCTATCATGTTTAGATCTTGTGAGCTCTATTCATGATCAAGATCATCTATTTGTAATCCTACATGTTGTGTTTGCGGGGATCCGATGGATATTGAGATGCTATTTCAGATTGATTATTGATTCTATCATGTCTTTGTTATTTGTGATCTTGCATGCTTTCCATTGTTAGTAGCTATCTTGGCCAAGTAGATGCTAGCAACTCCAAGAGTTAGTATTTATGCTCGATAGTGGGTTCATGCCTCTAGTAATCTGGGGAAGTGACAGAAATCTCTAAGGTACTAGATGTGTTGTTGCTACTAGGGAGAAAAAAACAATCCTTTGTTCATAGAACAATCTTATTGTTTACTTTACACGCAATTCGTAATGCAATTATCCGTTGCTTGCAACTTAATACTGGAGGGGGTTTGGATGATAACCTGAAGGTAGATTATTAGTCATAGATGCAGTTGGATGGCAGTCTATGTATAATGTTGTAATGCCCAATCGAATATCAAAGGAGTCAAGATGAGTAGTATATGCTTGTATGCTTTCTCGATGTTTGTCAATTGCCCCGCTGTAATTTGTTCACCCAACATGTCATCTATCTTAAGGAGAGCCACCACTAGTGAACTATGGACCCAGGTCCTTTCTTTTACCATCAATCTAGAATCAACTGTTTACTGCTTTGTGTTTATTTTCTGCAAACTATTACTTTCTTCCACTCGATATGTTTAATCCTTTGTTTTTAGCAAAACCGGTGAGATTGACAACCTCATCGCAAGTTGGGGGCAGAGTTTTGTGGTTGAGTTGTGCAGGTCTCCACGTTGCTGCTGGCACCGGTAGTGCGCCCTGCCAAAGTTCAGCTAGCTACACCTTTGGGGTGTTTCCTTGCTCCTACTGGATTGATAACCTTGGTTTCATAACTGAGGGAAAACTTGTTGCTATGCTCATCATACCTTCCTCTTGGGGTTCCCCAACGAGCTCGATATATTTTGGGCCATCAATGTCATAGAAACGGCAGGCTTCTACCACCTGGAATATTTTACCCAGCAATTGATTGGAACACACGAATAAGTGCACAAACTTGATGTCTGTAGGTGGGAAACTGAGCAACACAAGTGCACAAACTTGTATCAATCGTGTGGTTGCTAGTATTAATACAGCTGTGGTTTCCCCTAAAAAAGGCGGGGTTCGCAAAAAATTAAGAATAAATACTGGGGTGAAAGTTAGTTTCGAGTTCGAGGTAGCTCAGTCATGTGCCCCTCGACCCCATCGTCATCTTCTCTGCCTGGCCGCCCTCCCTCGACCGGACCATCCCCGCCGCTCAACCATTGAACACCACCACACCACCATTCGCTGGTATGTATGTCCCCAACCTCCAGCCATTACGGGCTTTCTGAATGATAGAATGCATTTATTTTTGGGCATTGCGAGCTAAATAAACTCGTGGCGTTTAGAGGAAATGGAATCTGCATTAGCGGATGCATTTGTTGCATCGGCGGATGCTTGTAAAGCAGAGGTGGATGCTGAAGCAGCACCAGCGGATACATGTGAAGCGAATGCGGAGGTCGATGCTTGTACTGCATCGGAGTCTTGGGCAGTGTTGAGTGATGCTTGGAAAGCGGTGGAGGCGCAGTCGAAATCCTCGTCGGCTGCTGCTAGAAAAAATTCGGCTATGTTGCATGCAGCTACCAAAGCGACAGCTGCGTGGGATGCTAGGAATGCGTCAGCTCGTGGTCGTGCTTCTTCAGCGTCAACGGTTGTGGCTCGTCATTCATCGGCGGCGCCTGCTCTATCTTCTCAGAGCTCATCGACCCCATTGTAAGTTCTGCGTTGGATTTTGTCTCCCTAACTTCCTCCCTCTATTGTGTATTCTGCTCCGGGGTTTTTTGTAGATGCAGTGGATATTAGTTTAAAATAGTAGTACTAGGAACATAAAAATCTATTTAATCACAAACTAGTGATCCGAATGGGATGAAACTTTCACGGGATTCAAACCTAGGCACCGATGATTAAATAATTTTTTGTCAATTTTTTTCGAATAGTTTTACTTTTTAGTTCAAAATCTGAACTACTATCATATGTTTGATCTAAGATGGAAGGTGGATCCTGGGGCAAGTCACTGTGAGACTTGGGTTCAGCAAGTCACTGAAGCTGCGTCCGTTTTTTCTCCTCTTCTTTATGATAAAACCAGAAAATTCAGGTGGGGGCCTTTCTGTCCTCCTCGGTGACCTAAAAAAAGTTCTTCATTCCCTTTGCCTAGTTCTGATATGCTGAAGCATTTTGCGGTGCTTTCGTACTACTCTGGTTGATTGCTTGTGCTGCTTAGGTTATTTTGTGGACACTCTACTGTTTAGGTAGTTTTTCAGATGGGTGCAGTTTAGGAAATTTCGATGATAAATTTTCCTGTCAAAATGTATGATGCATTGTGGTGTTTACTTAATTCTTTTTTTAGGGTTGTGCATTGTGCTGTTTACTTAATTCTGATGATGCACTTGTGCTATTTGCATCATCCTACCAGCTTTGGTGGAAGAATATATGCAACAACCAACGACTTGCTAGGCGATGTATTTGGTCAGATTCTTGCCAGGCTTCCCCCGCACCCATCCTGCATACTGAGGGCATCAGTCGCCCAAAAATGTTGGATGGACTTCATGGGAAGCAACGATTTCAAAAGGCTAACCCTATTACACAACAGAGCAATGCCGTTACTTGGGTTTTTCACCAACAACTTCGAGGATGCTCGATTCTTAACAGATCATAATCTTGACCAATCCATCTTCCAGAAGCTGAATAGGCTGGTGGAAGTACATAAAGCCTACAAACCATATGTACTCGAATGTCACAATGGTAGGGTGCTACTTCATTATCCGCAAGGGTATAGCATGATAAAGGCATGGGATCCAATCAGTGGAAGTGAAACAGTGATACCAGAACCACCAATTTGTCGGAGACATGAGTATGATAGCGGCACAATTCTCTGTTCGAGAAATCATGGGCAATTGTCTTCACACTGTTGCAGCAATTTCTAGGTTGTTTGGATAGTAACCAATGGTAACCAAGCACTGGTGCAGAGGTACTCATCAGAGTTAGGAAAATGGGAGGACTGGATTGAACTCTTTGAGATCTTTGGCTAAGACTGATCGCAGGCCGTCAACTCTCATAGGGGACATTTTGTACTCGCCAACAATGAACTCCAGATATATAATTGCCTTCGATAACGTGACAACAAAACTGTGTTATATTGAGTGCCCCCATGAGACACATGATATTTCCAGATGCAATTTTGTCATCGCTAAGGGGCATAATGGAGATGTTGCCCTTGCGTTTCTAAGAGACTTCAGTCTAATCACGTGGTCCAATTCAAGATCATCAACAGGAAAATGGGAATCTTGGGTGCCAAATATAAAGGTTGAGTGGGATACTCTCCTTGGCCTTGATAAATCATGGGCATATGGTGGGAAGGATGCAGTAAGGTTACTCTGCGCATTTGAGGATAGAGAAATGGTGGTTATATGGGCGAAGGAGGGAGTATTCGAATTAGATCTCAGCAGCATGAAGTCTAAGAAGTTCAGATCTCGTAAACGTTGGTGTACTTTACATCCCTACATTATGACACCTGGTTAGTGCAGTCATTCATGTGCAACCCTTGCATTTTTGAACACCTATGATTTTGCTGATCATTTTGTTCATTTCCTTTAGCAACCGACGTGATTCGGAGTGCTAAATCAAAGAAACAAAAAGGAAGTCTTGTCAGTAACACAGCCGATTCAGACTGCAACATCAAGAAGATGAAAATAACACTCAGATGAACAAGCAAGGCTTGTTTGGGCAAGCATGTGTTTGCCCAGGTTGTGTTATTTGGAGCTGCAGTCTGATATTTGTTTGTTTTGGTAGCTGATGGAACTGTGGTGAAACCTTTGTTTGTGCTGCAGTCGCAGCGGCAGGGGCTGGAATATTAGAGCCGTCTGTTTGTTTTGGGGGCCTATGTGTGTCTGATAAAACATTGTTTTATATGATGAAATGGTGTTCTCTATATAGTAGTGTATGCGTGATGAAATCTTGTTTTATTTGTTCCACATATACTTTAGCTGGTCTTTGTGTTTTGATAGTATGCTGTAGTAGGAGTATTTGTTTCGCAGCAGGCTTTTTTATTTGATCTGAATTAGTACTACCATTTAGTTAGTGCTTCCTGTAGAAGAGTCTGTGCCGACACCTAAATAATTACTAGACCTTGGTTGCACACCATTTTCACATGCTTCAATCAGACCTAATTCAGACATTTGTTTATTGTTATGTTAAACAAACATTCTTGTATCGGAGATCTACATTTTCATACGTGTGGTAGATAATCACTCTCCTTGACTTGGATCCCTGGAATAGAGGGGGAAAGGCCTATTTTTTAATTATTCTTTGGACAATCTTTAAATTCAAAATCATTGTCGACCGGCAAAACCTACCGCCTACCCTGTTTAAATTGGAGGCATGAGTTGATGTGAGTCTCTCCTTAAATTCCTAACCAGATGGCGTTCGAACTACATAACCTTTTTTCTAGTAATAAAAATTTGGCCGACAGCCAAGTTCAAAATCATAACCGAGCGGGAAAATAACCCACCGACCCTGAAGCATTTCGCACCGCCTCTATTTCAAACATTTTCAGGAAAAATCACCCATCGAGGTAGTACCATTTTTATAATATTACATGGACCCTAGACAAATTTAAAATATGAGTCAAGCGGCAAAATTTACCGCCTATGCTGTGTGAATGGAAGGTATCCAAGTTTCTGTGCAAAAAAATGTTTATGGATGATCAGTTGATGTGACTCTCGGCCTTGAATTCCTGGACAGATAGCGTACGGTCTACTACCTTTTTTTCTATTAGTAGATGCAGGCTAGACAAATTGAAAATCTCAATCGAGCGGCAAAATCATCCACCTACCAAGCATTTCCCGCCTCACCGTTTCAAAAACTTTAGCCAAAATATCCCACCGACCGGCGGAGTACCATTTTTCTATTATTATTATTAGATGGGCGCAAGCCAAATTCAAATTCTCAATCGAGCGGCAAAACCACACACTGACCTTGAAGCATTTCGCGCCCTTCCGTTTCAAAAACTTTAGAATTTAAAATTCCAAATCTACCCATTGTTCAGACGACAAATGGGCATGCTAAGGTCGGTTGCTTAGGGGCACAATCGTAATTATTTTTTCTGCTCACCTCTATGGTCCCGATTCCCCCAGTTTTTCTCACCGGCCCTCCCAAAAATCCCAAGCTCATCTATCCCCTTCACGACCACCGCGCGCACTGGCTTGAGCTACGGTCTCATGCACCACCGTGCAGCCGCTTCACCGACTCTCACCCACCAGATCTAGGAGCTGCGGTGTCGTTCACCACGCCGATGGCGTCATTGACCACCCAAGCTCTGCTTCCTCGCTGTTGAAAGCTACCCCAACCGTAACAGATCCACTTAACCGGTGCCCACCAGGCGTGATTGTAACACCCTCAGAATCGGCCCTATGCAAGTTTCAGCGATTCCCGCCAAACCCGCATAGAAACGATTTAAAGGAGCCCACCAGGCACTTTCGTGCGGGTGGAAAACGAAGTAATACCATTACACAATAGTCCACGATGGAACCCACAGAACAGATATATATATACAACACGACTCCAAGAGTCAAGAAATACCGGTATACAATACAAAGATCCAAATCACCTTTAAAACGATATAGCGTCCGAGTACGGACAAGATGCAAATTGAGCTAAGAGCCCTGAAGAATAACCAATGGCGTCCATAACCCTGCCCAGGCCAAGCCGGAAGGATAACCCTGCTAACAACGTCGATCTCAAAACCTGCTTAAACAAAAGGGGTGCCGACAAAGGGCAAAGGAAAAAGAGAGCTGTCAAGATCGAGGCCATTAGACGGCGAGACTAGAATTGGCGGTCCTCGCCTACATAGGTATGGTGGATCGGCGGCAGCATGCACTGAACAACCTATAGAGACTCGATACAACTGTCGGCTATCAGAGAGAGAGATAAGAAAGACCTATTCAAAACCATCCTGATTCTACCACCAAACATACCCATCCTGGTATTTCCCTCTCGAGACCAAACGAGGAAGTCAACCGAGGAACTCACACAGTTGGCAGTTTTATTATTCAGTTATCGTTGCATCAATTACTAGTCAGGTATAGACAGTCATCCTGATATAATAAACAGTGGGCACTTTTAGTTAACCATTCCATTGTAGTTGCAACACTTACTAGTCAGATACAGTTAGCATGAGATGTCCCAAACCCAGCAGTTGTTGGTACTTTTATTTAGCCATTCCGTTGTGGTGAAGCTGATTACTAGTCATAACGGATACAAGTCAAATTATAACAGTAAACTTTAGTTATAGTTGTATATGATCGAGAACTGTGCTCCAAGTCGTCCATAACCGCGGACACGGCTTTTCGAAAAGATTTAACCCTGCAGGGGTGCACCAAAGTATCCACGCACTTGACCCTTTTGCGGATCAGTTAACATACACCCATCGGTATGTCGGCGGGGCCTAAGTCATGACGTTTCCCAGATCCAAAGCAAGTACATGGGGGCCACCCCACTAAGCTACCCGCAACGAAGTCGGCCGGTCTCCGAGACGGACTCAGGGTTTGCGCCAGTGGCTGTAAACGACTGGGAACCCGAAAGTGTGACTGGGCTTGTCGATACCGCGAAAACACTCCGCAATCCTAAACAGTACAGGTGCAGTACATCGCACAATTTAAATTAAGCAGTAAATCATGGCATAAGTAAGGAATAGTAATAAAACCCCAAACTACTTTGTGGCCCCCAGTACAGTACTTTGAAATCAGGTACTAATCGATGGGGGTGCCCACACACCCCACCTGTGGTTAGCGCGCTCGATCTCGGAACAGGTGTCAAGAACTCGGGGTCCTACGGGACACCAGTGAGCGGTTGGAAACCAAATATTGTCTATCACCCACCGGTTCCTCTGCATTTACCTACTTCAATTTTAATTATTAAACAGTAATTAAAACCATGATCATCTCCAACATTAAACACGCGGCAGTACTCCAACAACTGTGATACTTGACGACACGCAACAGCACTTGGGCAAGCGACTACGACGCCCAAGTACAGCTATCTACCAATCAACAGGTAATAGGATGTGTCCAAGGCAATATAAGGCTGCAAGGGATATCACGGGTACGAAAGCTAGAGCATCGCAACACAGATAGCAATAGATCAACAGGAGGGAATAAATACTATAAAAGTAAGATGGGTGGAAAGGGGGAGGTGCTCGCCTGAAAACATTGCCGAAGGTTCATCCGAAGATCGGGTCGACACTCGCATCAACTCAACGGCCTAATCCGCGAAGAAGCAAAACACTAGAAGAAACATCGGATGCACTATTTAATTCTATGACATAAGAACGGGCATGATGCATGTATGATGTATGACATGGCAAAGATGCGATGCAATTAGGCCATATTAAGCGGAACCGGGGTCCCGACAATTTATTTCATGGTTCATGTTGTTTAGGTACCCCGCAATTTAAATGTTGTATTAATAGGGCAAGATAAGTTACCGGTTCGCTACACAAATTTAAATGGGACCAATATAAGACTAGATTTTCCCGCATATGGATCCCATATTTAATTTAGGTGAATTGACATAAGGCCCCCCCAACCCACATGACAATATGTATGCAAGCATGGCACCTTTATATGCAACAAGTAATATTATTTATAAAATATAGGTCACGGAAAAGAGGGTCGCACTTTGGGTTCGGCGGACTTGGTCTCCAAGGGGTTCGGGGTCGGTCTCAGGGTTCGACGGGAGAACGGCTCGACGAGATCGGTCTCGGACAACGGAAGTCGATCTTGTCGCATCCGAGAAGAAGAACTTGGTTGGCGTCGGGGGCACATCGGATCCGCCCTGGTCGGGGGCACATCACGAAGATCTTGTCGGGTCCTCGAATCAGATCGGTCTGGGCGTTCGGGACGAAGATCTTGGCGTTCCGCGGCGAAGTGCTTGTCGCACCGGAATGAAGACCTTGGGGTGCCATCTCGATCATCGGTCAACTCGTTGGAAGTAGAACTTGGCATCCTACTCCCGGGCATCGGTGCGGAAAGGCGGTCTTGTCGTACCGGGGTCTCGGCGTCCTCGAATTCCGATTGAAGATCTTGGCGTTCGGCGGAATCGGTCTTCGGGTCCGTGTCGATGCGCTCTGCGTCCCGTGTTGGAGATCATGGTATTCCGGCTTCGGTTGTCGACGATGTACTTGGTTTGGCGTCGATGCGTCTTCGGGTCCGGGACCGGGGTCCTTTGAGCCTGCGAACAAGTACTCGAAGCTCCGTGACGAAGATCTTGGTGCTTCAGTCCTATTGCGTCCTCGGGGCAGGTGCGACACACCATACACGCAAGAGGCCACATACTTAAAAGAAAGAGGCCTCGGTCGTGTCTGGCGCACAGAAGGTCTTGACTCGTTCGGTCATTTGATCGAACAGCCCGCAACGCGGTGGAGCAGAACGGTGGCTGGAGGATAGCAAGCGGGGAGGAGGCAAAGGACGGCCGGGCCGGAAACAAAGGCGAGGCCCCGGCAGAGGTGAGGAGGGCCCGTCTAGGCCGGCTTCCAGCAGCGCTCAGCGAGGTGAGGACGGAAGCGGGAGGCTCCAAGGCGGCGGCAGAGGAGGCCAGAGGAAGGCGAGGGAGAGGGTCGGGCGCAGGCCGCGCTGCCTCCAGCGACAACCGGAGGAGCTCGGGCCGACACAGACGACGGAGGGGCCGCATGAAGGGGTTCTGGCGGCGGACCCGACCGAGGGTAGCGGGCGACGACCTTGGACGGCATGGGCTCCTGGCGGCCGAAGGCCGCGGAACCATGGCAGGATGGAGGCGGTCGGCAGAGCTCATGAGGCGCAGGCTGGGAGCCAAGGTACCGGCGGCAACGGCGGAGGAGGGCGACGCTGCGACACGCAGACCTGGCGGCCTACTGCAAGCAGAGGCGAGCAGGGCTGGGGCTGGCGACGGTGGCGGTTGCCGAAGGGGAGGAAGGAGGTGGCGAAGGGGCCGGCGACGAGCTTGAGAGGGACACCACAGGGGAGGGTGCCGGCGGACTCCACGGAGTGGAGAGGGCGGCGCTGTCGGGGCCGAGGCGGAGCAGGCGGGTTAGGTGCCTAGCGGCAGGCTCGGCCACCGACGGAAGAGGGCGACCGGCGGCGGAGACGTGGGGCTCGACCAGGGTGCGTCGGCAGGGACGGAACAGGGCGCAGGCCGGCAGCGGTGACGCGCGGGGAGGACCTCCTGGCGGCGGTGCCCTGCGTGGCGGGGCCGGTGGCTCGAGGTCGGCCGGCGAGGCGGTCGGAGAGCGAGCGCAGAAGGAGGAGGGAGAGGACCCGGATCGAGCGCGGGGTGGGACGCGTGCGTGTTGGGGTGTCCTCGCGGGGATTCCTCTAGGGGTGCGTGCGTGATGCCGTGTCGTGTATGTGTGTGTGCACTCAGGTGTTTGTGGTGTGTGTGTGTCTCGCGTGGTGTTGCGTGCGTGGTGGGTGGAGGCGTGGGTGTGGTGCACAGCGGCGGTGGGGTGGGGGAGTTGGGGGTAGGGCAAGGGAATCTAGGGTTTGGTCTAGGTTGGGGTGGTTTAGATATTTTAGGGTTTAGTTTGGGCCGGGTCATAGGTGGTCTGGCCTACGGGCCGGGCTGCCTCCCCTAAAGAATTAGGTTTTTATTTATTTTCTTTTAAAGTAAAACATTTTTAAATATGTGCTTACACAAATAAAATACTCCGAACAAGCCCGGGGTTGATATTTGAATTAAAGAGAGGCTATTTGCAGAAAATAAAATAGGGTTTTTCAAGAATAGTTTTAGTGAAAATTTATGCATGATGTCATGATGATGCTCAAAATATAAACAACAGGCGATTTTCTAGTAGTGGTTTTTGCGGGGCGCCACAGTGATCTAGTTCAAAGAGTTCCATGTCCACCGCTCCAGACCAGTTGCACGGCCGTCGCCGTTCACTGCACCGGATCTGCCTCAGCGACGCTCTCGTCCACCGCTTTCAATCCGGCATCAACCACCCAAGATCTGCTTCCCCGACGCCAATAGCCACCGCAACCGCAGCACCCTCGGTGACCTGGACGTCCCTCACACTGTAACCAAATCTCCAAACCATTTTTGTTTTGTCAGCGGTATAGCAGGTTCAAGTCTGTCGTAGTGAACTGCATTTTTGTAATCGTGCTAGTACATACAATGTCATTAGACATGTTGGTTTGCATTCACTGCTCTACAAATATCAAGTCATGCACATGTTTGTTATTTTGTCATGCACATGTTCTTATCTTAGCTGCTCCGTACACCAGTAAATGCCTGATATTGTGTAGTTCTTGCAAAATGTAATGTCAGTGGAAAATATTAGTGTGGATTCCCTGCTACATAGTTACTGACTCTATCTGGTTATTCCTGAGCTAAGTTCCTGCTATTATTTCCACCCTGGCATCGTTCTGCTATCCTGTGGTACCCGTTCAAACTCTTCATACTAGTTCGATTATAATTTTGTTGTTGCCATCTGGTTCTTGAAAAGCTGTAACACTGACTATTTTCAATTTCTTTGCGTAGAGCTCAAAAGGACAACACTGTACATGTTGGTTTGCATAGCCTACTTGTCCACCAGCGATGCCATTATATATTTTCTCTATATGGTGTTGGTTCGTCCTAATCAACAGCATAATTATTCTTTACTGTATAGTTCATTCGTGTTTTCCTTTCCTGCTCAACAAGTTCTAGTATGATGCGGTCATAATTTTTATGTGGTTCATTCTTAGCTATGATATGAAGGAAATATGCCCTGAGAGGCAATAATAAAGTTGTTATTATGTATTCCTTGTATATGATAGATGTTTATTTTGCATGCTATAATTGTATTCATAGGAAACATCAATACATGTGTGTTTAATAAACAAAAAGGGGTTCCTAGTTATGCCTCTCTTATAGACTAGCTTGTCGATTAACAAGACGATCAAGGTTTCCTGATCATGGACATTGGATGTTGTTAATAACAAGGTCACAGCATTTGTGAAATGATGTGATGAACATTCATCCAAAGTATAGCATTACGATCAAGTCATTATGTTTATATTGCTATAACATCATACGAAGTAATCTTTATCCTTAGACCATGAGATCATGTTAATTGCTAACACCGGAAGAGTATCTTGATAACATCAAACGTCACACCGTAACAGGGTGACTATAAAGATGGGTTCAGTACTACGAAGGTGTTATGTTGAGGCTCATGGATCAAGAGTGGAATTTGTCAATCCAGATGATGGATAGATATACTCTGGGCCCTCTCGGTGATATCACATTAGGATAGCTTGCAAGCAAGTGATGTGATCACTAGAATGTTATATCACGCGAACGAGAAAAGAGTGCATGTCGGAAATGAGATCAAACTAGGTATGGAGATACCGATGATCGAATCTCGGACATGTAATTTATCGAGAGACAAAGGGATTTAGTTACAAGCGTTAAAGGTTCTCACGGTCACAGGAGTCATCGTTGAATGTGTAGGAGTCAGTATGGATCTCCAGGTCCCGCTGCTGATTATTGATCAGAGAAGGGTCTCGATCATGTCTGCATTATTCGCGAACCGTAGGGTGGCACACGTAAGAGTTACCGGACACCATTTTGGAGCATATATGTTTCAGACGAAAGAATTGCAAAGCGCAGGAATTGTTTCAATAGAAACCGGAAATTGTTTCGGGTGAAATTGCGGAAGGTGGTTACGCATGTGATATTGAAATATTGCAAGGGGCTATATGTGAATGTTTGTTAATTAAAGTAATTAACAAAATTCTGAATAAATTTAATAAAAAGAGTTTTATTAAATGAGAGAGCATTAAATTTGGAGAAATTTAATGCATTTAAAGTGGAGACTTTAAAAGGGAATGTGAAGAGGCATTTTAATGTGGAGGGGTTACCACCACATGAATGGGGGAGGTGAGGGGTCAACCCCCATGCGCCGGCCATGGAGAGAGGGGGCACCCCCTCCTCCTATAAAAGGCCACCCATTCCTCCTTCATCCTCACACCTCCTTGTGAAGGATCTCTCTCCCCCTCTAGAATTATTCCCCCATGGTCTCGGATTAGTGAGATACATGTTCCTGGTGGCATTTAAATGCGGAAGGAGTTCTGCTTCCTGGATCACCTGGAGCAAGGAGGTGGAGGTTGTCCGGTGGCTTGAGCGTGTGTGCAGTGGATGCGCTGCTGAGTTGCGGTGCTCGGACTTCCTCACGATCTTGAGATCAGCAAGTGTACGACTACATCAACCACAAGTTCCTACTCGTTAACAAAGCTCGTTGTCTTCGAGGGTAAGCTCTCCATGGATGTATGTCCACCCGTTGCTCTGTATCTAGTAGATAGATCTTGGCATGTAGTTCTCATCGTAGGAAATTTTTTGTTTTCCATGCTGCGGACCCAACAGTGGTATTAGAGCTTGATCTATGCGTAGGTGCTTTGCACGGGTAGTACACATATGTTTATATGTGGGCGATGATGATCATGTTATTGCATCTTCTATGTACTTTGGATATTGGTGGCATAGTGGGATGAAGCGGCCCAAACCAACCTTACATGTCATCATACATGAGACCGGTTCCACGACTGACATGCAACTAGTTTTGCATAAGTGGCTAGCGGGTGTCTGTCTCTCCTACTATAGTCAATATCTGATTTACAACGAGTTGCTAATAACTTGGTTATCCTCGTTGTGGTTCATGTTCGTAGGTTAGACAGGTTCTATCTCCGAAATCCCTAAGCCACGTAAAACTTGCAATTGATAAATTAGAGGCGTCTAGTTTAGATCGTTGCTGGGCTAGTGTTTTGATATGGTATTGTTGTAAGTAGATGTATAATAGATACTCTTACAACTCACTTAACGTGTAAGTTCCATAGACCTTGGCCTTACACACAAAGGAATGATAGAGATCATACCACGATGCAAATGATAGAGATCAAATGCATGGACCATATCACCTCACTTCACCCATTAGATGTTAGCATCTTATATTGCTAGTTTGGCGCTTTTGGTAGCATTATAAGATGATCCCTCATTTAGATATCAAGATAAAATGTGTTCTTCCTTAAGTATGCACCGTTTTGTGGATCGTGTTTTGAGGCATCACGTGATGATCGGGTGTTCTCAACTCTACGCTTTCATACAACGGGTGTAAGACAGTTTTACACACGCAAATACTAAGGTTTTTACTTGACGAGCCTAACATGTACAGACATGGCCTCGGAACACGGACCGAAAGGTTAAGCATGAGTCATATAGTTGATATGATGCCCATATAGATGCTTGCCTTTGAAGCTACACCGACTCACGTGATTATCGGACTTGGTGTAGTGGATTTGGTTCAAGTAATCACCAAAAGGACACGAGGGATGTCATTTTTGAGTGGGAGTTCATTAGTAATTTGGATTAGTTGAACTCAATCTATCATAAACTTAGTCTAAATATACTTTACAAATTCGGTTGTAGATGGCACCACCTGCTTTTAATTTCAATGTGTTCATGGAGAAAGAGAAACTTGCTACAAATGGTAGCAACTTTACCAACTGGGCTATGAATTTGAGGATTCTCCTCTTTTCAAAAGCAATATGTGCTAGATGCGCCGCTAGGCCCCCCACCAGCTCCTGATGCCCCTGACGAGGAAAAGAACGTCTATATAACTCGTCAGGAGGACCACAACTTAGTTCATTGCGGCATACTGTATGGGCTAGAGCCAGAACTTCGAAAACATTTCTAAAATGGCAATGCCTTTGATACCATGGGAGAATTGAAAATGATTTTCGATACCCATGCTGCCGTAGAGAGTTATAATGCTTCTGAAAAGTTCTTTAGATGCATGATGGAGGAGAACAGCTCCGTTAGTGAGAACGTACTCAAAATGTCTGGGTACGCCGATAAGCTTGTGTCCTTGGGAATAACGATTCCCATTGACTTAGGCATACATCATGTTCTCCAATCTCTGCCACCTAGCTACAAGAGCTTCGTGATGAACTATAATATGCAGGGCATGAAGAAGTCTCTTCCCAAGCTTCTGTCAATGCTTAAGACTGCAGAAGTGGAGATTAGGAAAGAACATCAAGTGTTGATGATCAATAGGACCACCGGTTTCAAGAAGGACAAGAAAGGCAAGCACAAGGGAAAGAAGGGTGGCAAGTCTATTGCCACGCCTGAAAAGAAACCCCGAGCTGGCCCTAAGTCTGACACCGAGTGCTACTATTGCAAGGGGACTGGCCATTGGAAGCGAAACTACCCCAAGTATTTGGCGGACAAGAAGGCCGGCAAGGCAAACAAAGGTATATGTGATATACATGTTATTGATGTGTACTTGACTAGTACTCGCATTAGCACCTGGGTATTTGATACGGGATCGGTTGCTAATATATGTAACTCGGTTCAGGGGCTGCGGAACAAGCGACAATTAGCAAGGGATGAGGTCACGATGCGGGTCGGCAATGGATCAAGAGTTGATGTGATCACCATCGGAACGCTGCCTCTCCATATGCCGTCGGGATTAGTTATAAACCTGAATAATTGTTATTTGGTGCCTGCACTGAGCATGAACATTGTATCCGGATCGTGTTTGATGCAAATTGGTTATTCATTTAAGTCTGAAAACAATGGTTGTTCGATTTATATGAATAATATCTTTTATGGTCATGCACCTGTGTTGAATGGTTTATTTCTGTTGGATCTCGATAGTAGTATTACGCATATTCATAATGTTGATGCTAAAAGGATTAAACTTGATAATGATATATCTACATATATGTGGCACTGCCGTCTAGGTCATATTGGCGTTAAACGCATGAAGAAACTCCATTCTGATGGACTTTTCGAATCACTTGATTTTGAATCATTTGATACATGTGAGCCATGCCTTATGGGCAAGATGACTAGAATGCTGTTTTCCGGTTCAATGGAACGGGCGACAGATTTATTGGAAATCATACATACTGATGTGTGTGGACCAATGAGTGTGTAGGCGCGAGATGGATATCGTTATTTTGTTACTTTCACGGATGATTTGAGTAGATATGGGTATATCTATTTGATGAAACACAAGTCTGAAACTTTTGAAAAGTTCAAAGAATTTCAGAACGAAGTGGAAAATCATCGTAACAGAAAGATCAAATTTCTAGGGTCCGACCGTGGAGGAGAGTATCTTAGTTACGAGTTTAGCACACATATGAAAGACTGTGGAATAGTTTCACAACTCACGCCTGCCGGAACACCACAACGTAATGGTGTGTCAGAACATCGTAATCGTACTTTATTGGATATGGTTCGATCTATGTTGTCTCTGACTGACTTTCCACTGTCATTTTGGGGTTATGCACTGGAAACCGCTACATTCACTTTAAATAGGGCACCATCTAAATCCGTTGAAAAGACACCGTATGAATTATGGTTTGGAAACAAAACTAAGCTGTCATTTTTTAAAGTTTGGGGATGCGATGTTTATGTGAAGAAACTTCAACCGGATAAACTCGAACCCAAAGCGGAAAAATGCGTCTTCATAGGATACCCTAAGGAAACAATTGGGTATACCTTCTATCACAGATCCGAGGGCAAGGTCTTTGTTGCCAAGAATGGATCCTTTCTTGAGAAGGAGTTTCTCGCGAAAGGTGTGAGTAGTCGGAAGGTAGAACTCGAAGAGGTTATTGAACCTTCTCTTCATGAAATGGCGAGTAGCGCAGCTCCAGAAGTTGTTTCGGAGTTGACTTCACCTAATGAAGAGAGAGCTAATGATATTGATCATGAAACTCCGAAAGAGGACACTACCGAACCTCGCAGGTCAAGCAGGACACGTGCATCTCCTGAATCTGGCAATCTAATCCTGTTATGAATTTCATGATTGATGAAATAGATGACCCTGCGACGTATGAAGAAGCGATGATGAGCCCTAATTCCAACAAATGGCTAGAAGCCATGAAATCCGAGATGGAATCCATGTACGAAAACCAAGTTTGGACCTTGGTGGACTTACCTCACGATTGAAAGGCCGTTGAGAATAAATGGATTTTCAAAAGAAAAACTGATGCTGATGGTAATGTAACCATCTATAAGGCTCGACTTGTCGCAAAGGGGTTTCGACAAATTCAAGGAGTTGACTACGATGAGACATTCTCTCCCGTAGCGATGCTTAAGTCAGTTAGGATTATGTTAGCAATTGCTACATATTTCGATTATGAAATATGGCAGATGGATGTCAAAACTGCGTTCCTCAATGGTAATATTGAAGAAGAGTTGTATATGATACAACCTAAGGGTTTTGTCGATCCTAAGGATGATAATAAGGTGTGCAAACTTCAGCGATCCATCTATGGACTGAAGCAAGCATCACGAAGTTGGAATCTCTGCTTTGATGAGGTGATCAAAGAGTTTGGATTTGTCCAAACTTTTGGAGAGGCTTGTATTTACAAGAAAGTGAGTGGGAGCAATGTGGCATTTTTGATATTATATGTGGATGACATATTATTGATTGGAAATGATTTAGATCTTTTTAAAAGTGTTAAAAGTTATCTAAACAGCGAATTTTCGATGAAGGACCTTTGGTGAAGCTTCATATATATTAGGCATTAAAATCTATAGAGATAGATCAAGACGCCTAATTGGGCTATCGCAGAGTACATACCTTGATAAGATATTAAAGAAGTTTAATATGGACGGAAGTAAGAAGGGGTACTTACCTATGTTGCAAGGCAAGACATTGAGTAAGACTCAAAGTCCGGCTACGGCGGAAGAAAGAGAGATGATGGATAAGATCCCCTATGCCTCAGCCATAGGCTCTATAATGTATGCCATGCTATGTACAAGACCGGATGTGGCACATGCTATTAGTTTGACTAGTAGGTACCAATCTGATCCAGGTTCAGAACACTGGATAGCGGTCAAGAATATCCTTAAGTACTTGAGAAGAACTAAGGATATGTTTCTTGTATACGGAGGTGAAGAATAGCTAATCGCTAAGTGTTATGTCGATGCTAGCTTTGACACTGATCCGGATGACTCTAAGTCTCAATCCGGATACGTATTTCTCTTGAGCGAACAGCTTAGTTGGAGGAGCTCCAAACAACCTGTGGTGGCTGGATCAACGACGGAGGAATATGTTCTTGCTTGAAGCGGTAGGAAGCGTTTTGGATGAAGGAGTTCATAACGGAACTAGGTGTGGTTCCTAGTGCGTTAGACCCAATGGTGATCTATTGTGACAATAATGGAGCCATAGCCAACGCCAAGGAACCAAGGTCTCACAAGAATTCCAAGCATATTAAGCGCCGGTTTCACTCCATCCGCGAGCATGTCAAGGATGGAGATATAAAGATTTGTAAAGTGCACACGGACCTGAATGTAGCAGATACGTTGACTAAAGGACTCCCAAGGGCAAAACATGATCAACACCAGAACTCCATGGGTGTTAGATTTATCACTATATAAACTAGATTATTGTCTCTAGTGCAAGTGGGAGACTGAAGGAAATATGCCCTGAGAGGCAATAATAAAGTTGTTATTATGTATTCCTTGTATATGATAGATGTTTATTTTGCATGCTATAACTGTATTGATAGGAAACATCAATACATGTGTGTTTAATAAACAAAAAGGGGTTCCTAGTTATGCCTCTCTTATAGACTAGCTTGTTGATTAACAAGATGATCAAGGTTTCCTGATCATGGACATTGGATGTTGTTAATAACAAGGTCACAACATTTGTGAAATGATGTGATGAACATTCATCCGAAGTATAGCATTACGATCAAGTCATTACGTTTATATTGCTATAACATCATACGAAGTAATCTTTATCCTTAGACCATGAGATCATGTTAATTGCTAACACCGGAAGAGTATCTTGATAACATCAAACGTCACACCGTAACAGGGTGACTATAAAGTTGGGTTCAGTACTACAAAGGTGTTATGTTGAGGCTCATGGATCAAGAGTGAAATTTGTCAATCCAGATGACGGATAGATATACTCTGGGCCCTCTCGGTGATATCACATTAGGATAGCTTGCAAGCAAGTGATGTGATCACTAGAATGTTATATCACGGGAACAAGAAAAGAGTGCATGTCGGAAACGAGATCAAACTAGCTATGGAGATAGCGATGATCGAATATCGGACATGTAATATATCGAGAGACAAAGGGATTTAGTTACAAGCGTTAAAGGTTCTCACGATCACAGGAGTCATCGTTGAATGTGTAGGAGTCAGTACGGATCTCCAGGTCTCGCTGCTGATTATTGATCGGAGAAGGGTCTCGATCATGTCTGCATTATTCGCGAACCGTAGGGTGGCACACTTAAGAGTTACCGGACACCATTTTGGAGCATATATGTTTCAGACAAAAGAATTGCAAAGCGCAGGAATTGTTTCAATAGAAACCGGAAATTGTTTCGGGTGAAATTGCAGAAGGTGGTTTTGCATGTGATATTGAAATATTTTAAGGGGCTATATGTGAATGTTTGTTAAATAAAGTAATTAACAAAATTCTGAATAAATTTAATAAAAAGAGTTTTATTAAATGAGAGAGCATTAAATTTGGAGAAATTTAATGCATTTAAAGTGGAGACTTTAAAAGGGAATGTGAAGAGGCATTTTAATGTGGAGGGGTTACCACCACATGAATGGGGAGGTGAGGGGTCACCCCCCCATGCGCCGGCCATGGAGAGAGGGGGCACCCCCCCTCCTCCTATAAAAGGCCACCCATTCCTCCTTCATCCTCACACCTCCTTGTGAAGGATCCCTCTCCCGCTCTAGAATTATTCCCCCATGGTCTCGGATTAGCGAGATACATGTTCCCGGTGGCATTTTGTCTGGAAGGAGTTGTTGCTTCCGCTGGATCGCTGGAGCGAGGAGGTGGAGATTGTCCGGTGGCTTGAACGTGTGTGCGAGTGCGGATGCGCTGCTGAGTTGCGGCGCTCGGACTTCCTCACGATCTTGAGATCGGCAAGTGTACGACTACATCAACCACGAGTTCCTACTCGTTAACAAAGCTCGTTGTCTTCGAGGGTAAGTTCTCCATGGATGTATGTCCACCCGTTGCTCTGTATCTAGTAGATAGATCTTGGCGTGTAGTTCTCATCGTAGGAAATTTTTTGTTTTCCATGCTGCGGACCCAACATGATAGTAACTGCATGCCATTGTGTAGCTTACCGTAAATTCCGAGTCACCCAATGTCTCTTGCATTCCAGGATATACCACTGCTTCCATATATATTTGCTGAAATGACCTGGCTAGTTTATACTTAAATTCTAAGAAACACTTTGTTTGATTACTCATTTCATTGTTGGAATACTTGTCTAATGCTTGTTTGTCCTGTTCTACAGGTTCAAAAGCCACACTATTATATCTCGTATCTGGTTCTGATTCATCCTAGGCAATGACATAACTATCCTCTACTATATAGTTCATTCATGGTTTGCATTCCTGCTCTACAAGTTTGTATTATGCAGTTATAATTCCTATATGGCTCATTCTTAGCTATGAGTAGTTTGTCTTCTTTGCTGTATTAACTTGTTATTAGTTAGTTTCAGACTGCAATTATTACTATCCCTACCAAAGAGGGGACTGCAAGATCATATCTCAATGTGGTTTTCCAATGTAGCTGTCACACTCAAAGGGAGATGAAGTTGATGGATTGAGAAAGCAAATTGAGGACTCTGCTATCAACTTGATTCGCAACTGAAGTGCTGAATTTTCTTTCCCTTTTGTTCATATTTTCTAATATTTTTAAGAAGTTTGTAGCTGATGTAAAATCTAGATAACTCGCATAGGCCATGTAGGCATTTAGTTGACACCCTCCACGCATGGTTGTACCATAACTGCGCTAGTGAGGTGACCTAGCATACCACTGCATGTTAGTACACTATAGTCGTTTATATGACATTCACATAACACCATTCCATAAATATCACACCCCTCAGAGTGGTACAACAAAAACATTGCGGGTCCATATTACACACATACACATCTCATTATTACAAACCAAGAGTTCTCAAACTTCAAGTATTATGAAATTACAAACCAAACTTAAGTAGTTTCAGTGGAAGATATAAAATCCAAACTCATACTTTGAATTGAGCTCAACAGCTTATTCTATATATTTCCTGCTGCTCGGCTCAATTGGTTTACTAATAACTAAGGCAACTACTCGGACTCGTTGCCCTCCACTCCATAGCGTATCTCGTAGTCCACCCCTTCAACTCCTCTGGACAGGTCGGGTTCCTCGTAACAGACGTCCTCTTGTCCATCAACTGCGTACATCGAAGTGTCTTCTGGATTCTCAGAGTCTAAGCAGGGGTTTAAAGGAAAGAGTGAGTAACAACGTTACCTAGCAAGTTCATTATATGCAATGTGGCAAGTTTGATGCTCTATCTACCACCTCGGACAATACGTCCTTGGTACTATGCAATTTTCATAAACATTTCTTCAAAGATTGATTTTATTATCAAAAACTATGCCCATCAGCCTTCACAGGTTGACCAGAACTTCATGGAGTTCCTTTCCTACCGCGTTCATAGCGACTTCTCAGAACAAGGAGTAACATGTCACAATTCTCACACTCTGCAAAGGTGCGTTTCTTTACCCATGAGAGACCAACTCCTTGTTGCACAACCGGGCGTACTTTCCCGTCCACAATTCCATGATGTGGGGCCCAGTAGGTGATCCAAGCCAATAACTGCCCTCTCCGTGACCCCATATGTCTGCACGATCCTCCAGGGCTGACTACACCTCCGTTAAGCCTCCAACTAGGGCAAGCTATAACCCTGGTGAGTTCCCGAAGACTCTATGAAGTGGTGATGCCCCTGGTAAGCTCCCTAAAAGGCCTGACTATACCTCTGGCAGCCACTCATAAATAATCTAGACACCGAAATCGTGGGGCCTAAGGGTGCCCACCCATATGTTGGATCCATACCAGGAATCCCAACGTCATGATAAGGTCATCTTGCCTCCTTATGAAAGGAAGAAGATACAGCTGACTTCTCTGTCCCATTCCAAATCTCATAGTTAATGCGTATTATACGGCGCTAGAATCGCTGATGTCATGGGTTGTTAAGCCTATGTGACTTATGCAATTGGAACCCTAAGTTCCATTGCTGATCCTTATCATCACTTAGGATGATACTACATCTTATTTATTAGAGAATATGTCATTTTCTTTCTCCAAATCATAGATGATAACACACAATTTGTAATATTTTTGATAAAGACTGTTCAAAGGACATGAGCAAGTTACGAACTTGCCTTGTGATTACAAGGTAGTGAAGTTGGATTCTTCCACCTGACCTTGAGCTCTGGTTTCTACAAAGAACCATTATTGCCCAGTAAGGACAATATTTAAAGAAGCAATATGAAATGCATAGTAATGTCATGCAATGATTTATTATTCGCTTCTTTGCATGTTTTACCCCTTTAATAAAAGTTTGCTATTCTCTTTAAAAGACAAATATCATTCTATGAAATTATTTCATTTTAATACCCTTTTAAATATTTTCTAAAATTCCTTTAAGGAAATAAGATTTATTTTTTTATCACACCAATTTACTTTTCAAAAATACAAATTCGTATTTTTCTATAACAATATATACATTTAGGATCTTAAAAGTGAATTTTATTCAATTTTAAAAGTAATTAGCATCCTATTACTAATAACCTTAAATTTTAATTGCCAAAAATTCTATTGATTATTTTTACTCAATAGAAAATATTTTTGTGAGTTCATAGAATTATTATTTGTATTTTTAAGATTTTTATTTATTTATCTAGAGTTGTTTTTATTTCAGGGGCATATTTGTAATTACTTCCTTTATAGATAACTCTATTAAAATACGGGCCTGGCCCACTGGGCTGGCCCGACCCAACCTAACCCGGCCCACTTGGCCTGGTTACGCCCACCAGGGTTGTACTCGGCTGCCCACAGGCACAGTACCCCCCCACACACTCACACTCCTCTCTATCTCTCTCTCTCGCTCACGCGGTCACCTCCTCCTCTGCTACCGCCGCTGCGCATGATTCTGGCCGAATCCGGCCGCCGCCACGGTGCAAGGTGGCTAAGTCGACGACGCCGCTCCATCCTGTCCAAATAGATACATCGCTGGGGCTTTCTCCTGCCCGCGCTGACCCCTGCCCGAAACTAGGGTTAGGGTTGGCCGCTCTGGGGCATCGGTGATGGTGCATCGGGTTTCTCACGGCGTACGCCTCTCTTCTCCGGTGGATCTGACGTGCGGTAGGTGTGGGTTACAGCGCCCCTTCAGGGTGCTCCCCGTGCTGTCGCTTCCGCTTCACCGTCGGCCATCCACTGCTTCCTCTTTAGTTCTTTTTGCGAGGACTATGAGTAAGTCTAACTACTCCCCTTCTATGCTCTCTATCCTCTGCCTTGCCCGATAACCTCTATGTGCCTCTAGTGATCAATCCCTAATTGGGGTTCATGGTTTGATTAGGGTTCATTCCTCTGGTTTGATTATGATGACTTTATTAGGACTGATTGTAGCGGTTAGACTATTCTAGATGTTTATCCACTTATGCTAGTGATGTGGATTTCACTATTGTTTCATGATCTTAGTACTGACAATGGTACTGTCAGTAATTGTTCACTTGATCTTTATACACTAGTTTGTGTTGATCTTTCAGATTGGAGTTAATATGATACTCCTATGATTCTCTTATTGTATATATGCAACCATGATTATGATTCGTGAGTGTCCATTCCAGGAAAATGATTAGTTAGCTAACTACTAGTCTACTGATGAAATCTAAGTATAGTATCTGCTTGGTTTGGAAGTTATACTTTTGACACCTTCTTTAGAATGGTACACAAGTGTCCATACTTCTATTGGCTAAATTTTTCCTGTGTCCAAGTATGGCTGAGCTAAATGAATTGAAATCTTCTGCTGGCTTTATTATCCTAAGATGCTACAAATCTATTAGCCTATGATGCTGGTCTGAGGCATAGCTAAGTAAAATTAAGTGTGTTACTAGCTGTCCCTCATAGATGTGCTCTGATGCATGGTATCAGCTAATGATTCTTAAATTCTTTAAGAAAATGATTGGCATCCTCATTGTTAAATATTAATCCTTAAGATCATTAGATTTCATAGGTGCTACTCCTTAAGGGATGTGCCCTGAAATCTTGTTCTAAGGCTGATGTTATATAGGAATGTGGAGATTTGAGTTTATATCCAAGATCTATGATGCATAGGCTAAGATCTTGGATTTGTTTGTAAGGATTTGTCATTGGCTTTCATCTAAATACTTTTGGGATGGATGTACACCCCACTTGGGTGTTTTTCTGAGAAGATCAAATAAACAACACATGCTCATTTGACTCTATGATGATCTGATCATGTGGTGGTGTTATTTGTACTCACTAGATTACTTGTTGATTGATGAGGTTGTGTGTTGCTTGCTGCTTGCTCTAGCTCTACACCACCTGGTGCTGCTCCTGTGACTTTGTGCTTGACCTTGCTTTCCACCTGCTCCACCCCTTCCTTATGTTACCATCAAGTGGAGATCTGATGGTTGATTTGGTTAAGTTGGTGGAGTATTTGGCTATGGTTTCAGCAATCTCTATAGCTGTGAATGTGAGCCTGAGAAGGAGAAATGAGCTACTATGTTCTCCTTCGACTAGTGCTCTGTGTGGTTGCTTGTACTGCTGCTATTGGCTTGACAACACACTCCATGTAGTTAGTTGACTAAGCTGTGTGTGTGTGTTGTGCATGTGGATCAGCTCAAGTAACTTGGCTTTTACTATTACCTGTTTACTGATTGACAGCCTGGTGAAACTTACTTTTATCCACTTGGCTTATACTGTAATCTTGACTATTTGCTGATAAGAACAGATACTTCCTTTGGTGAAACTTACCCCTTTACTTACTCAATGATGTACCATGAACAGTGCACTTCACTGTTCACCACTGAGAGTAAAAATTATCTAACTAACCCCGAATTTCCTTTCTAGTTGTTTATCTTATTTGTAGGAACAAGATCTAGACTCACAAAATTAGTATAGGAGTAGATAGTTAGTATAGGTTCTACTTGTAACCTCCTTTGTAATCTTTTTGTAAAGGATATTGTAAAGATATTATTACAAGTTAATAAAGTTAAATTTCTGTTCTTTGTAACCTTATACCTTTGATGTATTTGTCATTAGCTGTGAATTTATTATAAAATGGAGAAATAAGATTTATTTCTTATTTAATTTTCCTTGCCATTAATTCTTATTGTTGATTACTATTCCTTTATTATAATCAAACAATATTAATAAGGTTTTCTTTTGGAAAACCCTTCAATATTAATAACTTCTACTAATTAAATACTTTCAATTTGATTTGAATTTCAAATTTGAATTCAAAGTAATTTCCCCAAATTCTTATTACTGCCTAAAGGTCATGTCAAAATTCATAGCAATCACTAACAAGAGCTATTCCTACCTCTAGTTAGTGAAAGAAACTCTGATCCCTTTAGTGTTTTGTTTGGCGAAAAATTTACCCCGATTTTACAGATGCATGCATGCTCAAACTTACATTCCTATTTCTACCCTTCGTTGGATCCTAATGCTGGGATGTTACAGCCAGCCAGGTTGATCAGGTTTTAGAGTTACTGAAAGATGTGAATCGGACAAAACAAGAACATGACAAACAGGATAGCCAAAACAAAGAATCGCTAAAACAAAGAACGTGACAAAACAATAACAGATCGGAATAGTAACAAGCCGAAACAGTAACAAGCCAAAACACTAACAGCCGAAATAAAGGATGCGAAAGATTACCAGTCGAAACAAGAATGAGCCAAATAGTAATCGGCCAAAAGCGAAAGCCAAAACAGTAATAGGCCTAAACAGTAACACGCCAAATAAAAGCAGGCCAAAACACCAGCAGACCATAATAGTGGCAATCCAGCACAGTAACATGTGTAAATACTAATAGGTCAGAACAGTAACAAGCCTGAATAGTAACAGGCCAGAGCAGGGAAAACCAGCAGAGTAACGAGCCAAAACAGTAAAGGGCCAAAATAGTAAAGGACATGAATAGTAAACGGCCAGAATAATTTTAGGGTTTCAGGAATTTTAAATAATGTTCAAGCTTTATGCTTATATTCATGGAATAGAATGGCATTACCACAATTTAATGAAAGTATCTCAAATTTTGATATATAAGTGCATGGTACCTGCTTGATTAGGGTTTATGGGTCGAGGGTTTAGGGTTTTACAGTTTAGTTTTATGGGTTGTTTCCGCTTTAGAGTTCAGAGAATTTTTGGTAATGCTTAGGATTTATGCTTATATTCGTCTAATATAATGGCGTTACCTGATTTAACGAAAGTATCTCAATATTTGATCTATAGTTGCACGATACCTGCTTGGTTAGGGTTTAGGGGTTTAGATTTTATGGTTTAGGATTCCGTGAATTCTCAATAATATTTTCAAACTTTATATTTATATATATTCGTGGAATAGAATGGTGTTACCACAATTTAATGAAAGTATCTCAAAAATTGATCTACAAGTCGATGATATCCTGCTTGGTCATATTTTTTGTTAAATAAAATTGAAGGTACCCAAGTACTAAAACAAGGGAGAAACAGGAAGAGTTCCTTGAGATTTAGGCGCTGTTTGGTTGGGCTCTAATTCTGGCTTTTGATTTTTGGCTTATAAAGCTACGAACGTGTTTTTGGCTTTCTTATTTTAGCTTTTACTCTAACATAGTGGAATGATAGTATAAGGCAGGTTGGGTGATTTTAACAATTTTATCTCAGTTTAGCGAAAAATGTTCGAATTTTGAACAACAAGCGATGGGAATCTCTACTTCCCATAATTCTGGCTCACTGACATGTGGGTCACTTCCATAGTGGGTCCAAAAAGTCAGTGTAGGTCAGAGTGGGCGGGCTGGTAAATATTGAAGAAGGGCTAGGAAACATGGATGGGGTGATGCACTTGGGAGATCGCAAATTTACCACCTATATTTCTCTGTTATTGTAGTGCTCCCTCGGATTCTTGTTTCCGAGCAGGGATAGAAGAGGAATTTTGCATTCTAGAAAGAGGTGAACCATGTTTGAATGGATGCGCGGGATATTTTAATGGATGGATGCGATGTTTGGGCGCCGTCCAAATTTTGAGGTCGAAGCTTCTAGCATACGCTACTCCAGCGTGGGGTTCTCAGACGCGTTGTCACCGTCTAGACCCACACACTAGTGAGAGTTGCTTCCCAGCATTTAAACGAGTTTCTAGGCATTTGCTGAAATTTTCAAACAATTTAAGGCTTTCAAGAAGATGACCATCATCTAAAAAAAGGTGACCAAGGTCATGGAAATAGTTTATGATGATGTGTCCATATTTGCTAGATCGGTGCATCTTTGCAAATCAACCAATATGTCTGCTTCCAAATTTGAAGTTTGTTTTCGAATTTCCAAGTAACAAAAATGTGCTTTGTTGTGAAGCAACTACAAAGATGATGGATCAAAATGCCACTGCCCCCTTTTTTCACACAATGTATAATGCCCTTTCAAGCTTCTAGGCTAAATTTGTGCAATAAAATAATTTTTGGGGATGGATGTTTTTTTGGGGGGCTGGATGTTTGAATGGATGGGCGGGATATTTTGGCACTCTACTGAAATTTTGAAGTTAAAGCTTCTAAGGTACGCTACTCCCACTTGGGATGCTGTCCCAATTAGATAGACCCACATGCTTGTATACTCTCCAGCATTTAATGAGTTTATAGACATCTGCCAAAATTAATGAACATTAATTCAACGATTTCAAACAAGAGGAGCAAGGTCACAGCCATAGTTTATGTACCTCTTTCATGTTTTGTACTACTCTGTACATTGAAGCATATTCACCAACCAAGCTTACAAACCTGTCCATATTTAGTAGATCGGTGCATCTTGGCATTTCAAGCAATTGTTTACAAAGGAGATTCCAGATTTGATGGATAATGCCCTACTTTCATGAGTTTCCAAGATTCCTAGCTGAAGATGCTGAAATTAAATAACTTTTTGACATAAAGCCATTCGTTCGCAAAGTGCAATGCTATGTGCATTAGTTTCGATGGTAAAACATAAACTTGTATTTTGACAAGTTTTGGATCAATTTTGATCTATGGTGACTGGCAGGTGGGCCACGTATATGGTGGTTCCCAAAGCAGGGTAGGTTAGAATTTCCAAAGTTATCCCTCCGTACCCCTTCGCGTTGTGTATTAACTTCCACCCTCCACCGCCTAGGCCTCACCCCCTTTCCCACAAAATAGACGAGCTTACGGTCGCTCCTCAACACTAACATGCGCGAAGAAGGTTTCCCTACCCGTCTGTCTTCTTGAGACGCATCGGTGGGCACGTCGATCCCACGGTAGTCCTTCTATATCTAGCTCGATCTGGTTGACATTTTATTGCCCTTTCAAATACTCCTACGTAGTTTAATTTGTCCTCAGTCTGTATGGTCATAGTTTAGTCTGTTCTGGATATGTGTTCCTAAATACCTTTGATGATTTTTGTTGTTAATATGGTTGCTAAAACGCATAGGCATATATAGTTTGTTTACTCCATCTATATGTTTCATGTTTTTTTAATAATAACCAACCTTGTATGTCATAATTAAACAGATGGGCAGATTTTGGATAGAGATTGCTCCATTAGGCAGCGCTAAACGTATCCTTGATGTTCTATGATTTATGGGATTTGTTAGAGCTCATTGTAACAACTCAAAAGTACATTGCCCCTGCCGGTTGTGTGCGAATCGTAGGGTGCTACCTCAAAGTATAGTGGAAGACCATATTTTTACATTTGGGATGCTAAGAACATATGTTAGATGGGTATTTCATGGTGAACCATATGATCCTCCATATGAACTGGGGGAAGCACATCTTTATCATCAAGATCAAGTAGGGGAAGTAGACATTGATCAACTAGATCAACTGACAGAGGCAGCTCCTGAGCATCTAGATCAACTTGGAGAAAGGGGAGGAGAGAAAAGGCGCAAGCTGCATGAAACAGGTTTCATTTCTGGTACTACCTCTATGCCAGATGACAAGGTATATCTATAGAATGACAAATGTTCAGGTTGTGTGTCTTTGATGTTTCTCTATAAACATATCTGTTAATCTACTAATCACAGAAGCGGACGACCAAAGAGGACTTTGATGGTAATGATGATGACATGTTCATTGATGACCTTTACCTAAGGCTGTGGATCGGGTACACTGCTTCTAGATGGATTTGATGCAGGGATACTGATCATCAGGGGTGTACTTTTGGTGTCGTTCATGATCACTAGCCCAGCTGCAAAACTCTTGGGGTGTAGAGCTATCCCATGATTGGTTCGCTACTGTCGTAGTTCTATAATATGGAGCTATCTTATTATGATTTCTAGGCCTTTGTTAACAGAACTATAATTGGAAACTATTCTGTATATTAGTATATACGGAGTATATGTTTGTTTGTGTGTGTTTCTAGTCTGAAATCCGAGCTTATCATTTTATCAGTTCCTAAACTGTTTTTGAGGCCCCAACGCTGGTACCAAGGGAAGGAGGAGGTTGGCTTGGTCAATTATCTCACCCACTTGATGTGGCACCTGCTTTAACTCACTCCTGACGTGGATCCCGGTTGAAACAGCTGTAGGCCACCACGTGATAGCTGGGATCAAAAATTCGGGATTCTCTCCTAGCAAAATGTTCCAGACACTACCACTTAAAAATACTTACTATAGAAAAAAAGTGTACTGCCCAGCCCTATTACTACTAGTACTACTATTCCCCTGCCCATGCCTTTCTACCGACTACAAGACAAGAAACCATCACTAGCTAGCTCACATCCAGCAAGCAACTATTGGAACTGGTGCAACCTCCGATTGGGGAGTTCTTGTTGAAATATGTGGGTGTATTTGCTCACCTCGAAATCTGGCTTTGCTTAATTTGCTTCCGATTGGGCCATTGGGGGTACTATTAGTACTAGGAGTAGTAGTATTCAGTATGCTTTGATTGTGGAGTTCTTGCTTATTGCTCACCTCGGAATCACCTAATCAGGATATTTTTCCTCTTCTCTAATCGATTGCGTCATTTGGGTGGGGTGGGGGTGGTGGTGGGGATGGGGGTTGGGGGAGGTGGTACTGGTTTCGTATGGATTCTGGATCAGGGCATGGTCATCGCTGTTCTGATTGGGGCATTTGGTCGGGTTCAATTTCGGTGTTCTTCACTTCTTTAACCTTTAGTTGGTACTCGTAATGTGCAATGGATTTTGCGTCAGATTCTGTATGGAGAACTATGGGTCAGTGGCGCGCACGACCACTACGGATAGGGATGGTCTCGTCAGTTCCCTTAAAAGTTGCCTAAAAAGGTAATGTAGCAGTATATTCGTTGCGTTATTCCATTCTTTCCAATGCTGAAAGTGGTTGGCTGCAATCTGGATCTATCCATGTGCTAAAAGTTGTCTCTGTCTGCATCCTATTTTTGTGGAAGCCTCTGTGACACCATCTCTTCTTCATTTCCTATAGCACAGTGGTACATACCTGCGAACGTGCGGTGCTCCAGGTGCGGCAAACAGGATGGTACCCCCACATGCCACAGGATCCGGCGAGTACCACTACTCACCAAAAAACAAGTGCAAGGCCACCGACCAGCTGGGAGGGCCCATCTTAAAGAGAAAGGTATTTGTTCTTAATACCCTTATTACCATGGTGCAGACACATTTAAGTATTACCCACTTGGTGTGATGCATGCTTATCAGATGTTCAAAAACATATGTGTGATTTTATTAATTCTGGCACTTTGTTTATGTGAACCTAGATCTAGATCTGTCAGACTGTCGCATACAATTAGTATATGACTACTATGTACTGTACTCCCTCTGTCCCAAATCTTAGGCATACTGTATTTTTTGAAACATCAAGCGACGGAAAGTTTGACCAAACTTTACATAGTATTGAACTGTTGAGCTTTGTTGCTATTTGTGCAGATTGAAGGTGCTGCTGCGGAGGCTGGGGCTGTTGTAGAGGCTAATAGATTTCTGATGCTCGCACCAAAAGAGGACATCCTCTACACAACGAGGAAGCGCCAACATAGTACCCAGGTGGGAAGTGACCTCTCTAAGAAGTGGGTATAATTTGGAAATCCACAATTTCACATGTTATGGTTTTCCATGTTATTGTTATCAGCTAGTACTATATGTTTACGCTCATTAGAAGTTCACAAAAATAAAATCTGTTTGCTTTACAGGCAATGGTTTTGTCTTATATTATTAGATTTACTTGCTCTTTACATAATTTAACCTTTCACCTTAATTTCAATCAGTACCACGCACCAGCTGCTCAGCCATTTCTTCTACCCTCCTCTTGTCAAGCTTGTGGATTGACAGGGGGCCCCTGTATGCCATTCCAAAGGCAGAGGGATGAAAAATGGTGCATGGCCACCCTTTGCAAAGGGTACCCATGGTATCAGGTATGGATTCCAAGTGGTTTAGACTGACTTGATGTAAGATCTTGTATCTCACTTTTTTTGTTGTCGCCTTACTTCTCTATCAATTTTCTCATGAAGGTTGTCCCTTGTGTCGGTCGCCCCATTATAAAAAATATGTTCGTAAACGACAAGTTTCTAACTCTGTATAGCGAGGGCCCTAAAGGCATGCAACAACTATATGATGTGGATGTCTCCCAAACGATGGCCACCACCTATTTGGGTGGCCGAGGTTGGTCCAAGTATGTCCGTGAGAATGGTCTGAAGCAGGGGGACGAGGTAACATTCGATTTTAGCAAGCCTGGGCATATACTTGCATGCCATCATACACCTGTTGACTAAAGGACCAAGAACAGAGGTGGTACTAATTAATTTGATTATGTACTCATCATAAACTCTAATGATTTTCTTGCGACTAACTGTTATGCACCATTGTCTTTACTCATCATATGACCCTGACCACTTCTACAGTTTGCTTCCCCTTATGTACCACCCAGAAGGGTGCTAGCATCAAGCTGCTGGCACCGGCACCAGCTCCGGCCCTAGTTCCTGCAACGACACGTGTTAACCTTAGTAGGAGAAAGAATAAAGGTAGTAACTTAATTCGCTTGTATACTCTCATCTCTGTCTAGGAGTTACTGTTGTATAAGAAACCATTTTTCTTGTCCACATCTCGTATGCATCTCCGACCACTCTTCCAGTCCCCTTACCTACCCCTCAGAAGGTAACCAGCACCAAGCTGCTGGCACCCCCAACAGCACTGGCCCTAGTTCCTGCTCCGGCACCGGTTGACCTAAGTAGAAAGAATGGAGGTAGTAACTTAATTTGCTTGTGTACTCATCATATCCTCTGATCACTGTCTTGTGAGTAACTATTGTATAAGAGACCATTTTGCTTGTACACTTCTCATCTGCCTCTACCATCCCTTCAGTTAGCTTAGCTACCCCTCAGAAGGAATCTAGCATCAAGTTGCTGGTGCCGGCACTGGTTCTGGGCCTGCTGGCTCTCGCACCAGCCCCTCTACAATTAGTGGAACCATCTCCTACACCAGCACCAGCCCCAGCACAGGCACCGGCACAAGCTCCTTCATCACCCCGGGCAGCACCTTGTCAGACCATATCCTACACATGTGTCATCACAAGGTCGCACCAGATTATGTTTGTGAGTATATGTTGGCAGATAAACTGTTCTGAATGTCTTCTCAAGTTTCATATGATTCAGTGCATTGCTCTTAGTAATTATGCATCTATCTCTTGCTTTGACTCAGAAATTGCCTAAGAGTGCCACAAAGAAACTCTAGGCTAGACAAAAGGGCACAATAGTCTTCACAATGCAGAGCAAAGGATTGTGAATTGAGGGACGATACGCCATTCACTCGACTGATGGGCGCTTGGCAGCTACTTCTAGGTGGATCAAGTTCCGGAAAGCAGCCAAACTTACTATTGGAAGAATGGTCAAGGTCGATGTATCTCGCTGCCCTGAATGCAGCACGTTGTTCATGAACTTCCTAGCTGTCTAGCTCTTTGGCCGCATGCTATTGTAATTAATTATGTGGTTGTCTTATCTCCACTGATCATATATGGGTGGTAAAACTGTGATAACCTTTTGCTGGATTGGAGCTATGACCAGTACGTACTGGTATGGTATATCTGTATCTATATGACGGTTCCCTATATGACCAAATATTATGACAATCATTGTGTTCCAGTGATCGAGTGTGTTTGGAGAAAAGGGCAAACTGATCACGTGGCATGGTTTTTAGAGCTGAAACAAGAACTGTCTCTCTCTATAGTGATATTGAATTTCAGTGTTTGTATTATTGAATCAGTCACTTTGAAATGCTCCTGAATTGGACAAGTGTTGCTGAATATGAACTAGGAATCTATCGATTTTTTTTGTCTTATTATTCTGTACTCCTTAATCTTTCAAATGGTATTGAATTTGTCAAAAGTTATGTCGTTGTTGTTGGCTGCTTGCTCTAGAGCTTTTGCCTTTGTGTCATTGGAACTGTTGGATGCATTTTGGACAGAGATGAGAGGGTAATGATATACAGCGTGATTTCACCAAGTGAAGTCATTGGATACCAGCCCTGTTTTGGCGCATGTGGTGTGTGTTCATTAGATATTTTTACATGAATATCTATCAAAGGAATTATCGCTTTTTTCCTCCCTCGAAGAGGTCTGTGTTTGAATCTGGCGAGACACAGCCTAGTGAAATTTGATATAGGAGCCCATTGACCATAACCCAAAAACTTTCTAATTTTGCCTTTTTGGCATTGCCCCCCACCTCTAAAAAACTCTGCCTACCCATGTTTTTAAGAAACTAATCGATTATGTGGCTTTTTATAAATCGAGGTTCCAGTAGCACTGCTCTTTTATTTTAAGAGAGATAACATGGAAACACAACAATATTTTTTAGAAGACTAATACATAAGTTGTAGTACTAATACATGTTTAATGATTCAATTTCTATTAGTATCTCTGGTATTGTGGCAAAGCACTCAGTTTATGTCTATTTGATTTGATTTGACGGTCTTTAGTTTGAATCCACTGTGTGTACATATTTATATATATCTTGGGTTTTACTTTTTTTGAGAAAGGGTTTACTTTTCAATATCGCATTACGGAGAGGATGACATCATGGACCCACCAGCCTGCAGCATCCCTCGAGTTTAATGGCCAGGTTTGAAAAACAAGTTAAATACTTGTACAGAGAGGCTAGCATCAGGGACCCACCTGCCAGAACATACCAGAGAGGATGACATGGGGGCCTCAGTAGCAAGACCATACACGGCTGCCACATCGAGCAGCATTGCCAAGGTCAAAACAGCGGATGCAGCCGAAAAAAAGTCCATCATACGCAGGTTTGATATACAGACAGACCGGCATGTAGAACCCACTAGCGCGGCCTTATACAGGTTCTGCCTTGAGCGACGTTGCCAAGTTCGAAACAGGGAGGCGCGAGCGAGAAAAAAGTCCAACATGCACACGTTTCTTCTAATGAGAGGCTCACATGGGGGACTCAGCAGCCTGGAGAAACGGCTGATGCATCGAGCAACGCTATCAAGTTCGAAACACAGAGGCGTGACCGAGAGCAAAAATTCCATCATACACACGTTTCTTCTAATGAGTGTATGACATGTGGGGGTGGGCCCCTGCATCATGATTAAACGGTAGATGCAGTGAGAAACGCTATCAAGTTCGGAACATGGAGGCGCGACCAAGGGAAAAAATTCTATCATACACACGTTTCTTCTAATAAGAGGATGGCATGTGGGGTCCAGGAGTTTGATTAAATGGTAGATTCATCAAGAAGCGCTATCAAGTTCGGAACAGAGTAGCGCGAGCAAAGAAAAAAATTCCATCATACACACGATTCTTATAATGTGAGGTTGGCATGGAGGACCCAGCAGTGTGACTAGATGGCAAATAGATCGAGCAACGTTATGGAGTTGAAATCAGGGAGGCAATAGCCAAGGGAAAAAATTCCATTATACACACGTTTCTTCTAATGAGAGGATGACATGTGGGTCCCAGGAGGTTGATTAAACGGTAGATGCATCGAGCGGCACTATTAACTTTGGAACAGGGTAGCGCGAGCGAAGGAAAAAAATTCCATCATACACACGGTCCTTCTAATGAGAGGGTGACATGTGGGACCTAGCAGCCTGACTAAACGACAGTCGCATCAAGCAACGTTATCGAGTTCAAATTAGGGAGGCGCCACCAAAAAGTATGGTTTGCTAGAGACACTAACATCTGGGATCCACACGCCTCAAAAGACTTTGGCGAGTCAACATCACGCGAGGAAACGGAAATCTTGCTTCTGTCACGCGCCAGCTGAGCTTCCTCCATGTTTTAGCATATCCATCGTAGTAGAGGGCCGCGAAACCGGAAAAAAAGTTTTCCATCAGCCACGGCCGAGCCGAGAATTTCATCGCCAAAGACGCTCCTTCTACGACGACCGTCGGGCCAATTCGTTGCGGAAGGAAACTTTTCTTGTAGTGAATGTTCAAAGTTCATCTTTACACTATGAAGTTGTATGGTATTGTAAGATATAAGACAAGATAAACATAAGATAAGAAGTACTACTAATGGCCGATCTAATGGTAGGTGTCATAGGAACGAGGTGCTTGAGAGTTAACACAGTCCGTGGAAGTACAGGTTACATCAAGGACCTCGTAAAAAATAAAAAATTGCATCCAAGTCCATGCATTTAGCACAAGGACCCTTAAACTGAGCAATGAAGTGTGTATTTTGAGGTTTGCGCATACTAGCGTTCATCGTGCTAAAGACTTTCAGTAGAATCTTTCTAGATGCTAAGAATGGAAAAGAAGATCCAACAGTTCAGAATGTTTGGATTTGCCAGTTTTGATACAACGGCCAATGTTCAAAGTTAATCCGTACACTATGTAGTGGTTTATTGTATTGTATTGTATTGTATTGTATTGTATTGTATTGTATTGTATTGTATTGTAAGAGATAAGACAAGATAAAGAGAAGATAAGAAGTACTGCGAATGGCCTATCAAATGGTAGGTCTCATAGGAGCAAGGTGCTTGAGAGTTAACATGGTCGGTGGAAGTACAAGTTACAACAAGGACCTCATAAGAAATGCAAATTATTGCATCCAAGTCCATGCATCATTTAGCCCAAGGAACCTGAAATTGAGAAATGAAGTGTGTGTTTTGAGGTTTGCGCATACCAGCGTTCATCATCGTGCTAAAGACTATCAATAGAATCTTTCTAGATGCTAAGAATGGAAAAGAAGATCTAATAGTTAGCAATGTTTGGATTTGCTAGTCTTGATCCAACGGCCAATGTTCAAAGTTCATGTTTACACTATGTAGTGGTATGGTATTGTAAGATATAAGACAAGATAAACATAAGATAAAAAAGTACTACGAATGGCCGATCTAATGGTAGGTTTTGTAGGAACGAGGTGCTTGAGAGTTAACACGGTCCATGGAAGTACAAGTTACATAAAGGACCTCATAAAATGATAACTGCATCCAAGTCCATGCATTTAGCACAAGGACCCTAAAACAGAGAGCAATGAAGTGTGTGTTTTGAGGTTTGCGCATACTAGCGTTCATCGTGCTAAAAAATATTAGTAGAATATTTCTAGATGCTAAGAATGGAAAAGAAGATCCAATAGTTGGCAATGTTTGGATTTGCTAATCTTGATCCAACGGTCAATGTTCAAATTAAATCCGTACACTATGAAGTGGTTTATTGTATTGTATTGTATTATATTGTAAGAGGTAAGACAGGATAAAGAGAAGATAAGAAGTATTGTGAATGGTCTATCAAATGGTAGGTCTCGTAGGAGAGAGGTGCTTGAGAGTTAACACGGTCGGTGGAAGTACAAGTTACATCAAGGACCTCATAAAAATGAAAATTGCATCCAAGTCCATGCATTTATTAGCACAAGGACCCTGAAAACTGAGCAATGAAGTTTGTGTTTTGAGGTTTGCGCATACTAGCATTCATCATGCTAAAGTAGAATCTTTCTAGATGCTAAGAATGGAAAAGAAGATCCAGCGGTTGGCAATGTTTGGATTTGCTAGTCTTGATCCAACAATCAATGTTCAAAGTTAATCTGTACACTATGAAGTGGTATGGTATTGTAAGAGATAAGAAAAGATAAAAATAAGATAAGAAGTACTACGAATGGCCAATCAAATGGTATGTCTCGTAGGAACGATGTGATTAAGAGTTAACAGGGTCGATGGAAGTATAAGTAACATCAAGGATCTCATAAAAATAAAAATTGCATCCAAGTCCATGCATTTAGCATAAGGACCCTAAAACTGAGCAATGAATTAAGTGTGTGTTTTGAGGTTTGCGCATACTAGCGTTCATGGTGCTAAAGACTATCAGTAGAATCTTTCTAGATGCTATGAATGGAAAAGAAGATCCAAAGGTTAACAATGTTTGAATTTGCTAGTCTTGATCAAACGGTCAATGTTCCGTACAATATACAGTGGTATGGTATTGTAAGAGATAAGACACGATAAAGATAAGATAAGAGACAATATACAGTGCCTTGGTACGATGGCTCTGTGTCACTGGCGTGTTCGGTAGCCACGTGTTCGGTACACCAACACGCATACCGAACACGCCAGGACATACTAGCCATCATCTCAAGGCACACGCGTCTTGACATCACCGTAGACGAGGGAGAGATCATCAGTCGGGCTGGTGCACGAGGGGAAAGGGGAGGAGAGATGGAGGATAGTGAAGGAGAGAGAAAACACACGATTTGTTTTGCGCGCATAGGTCCTGAAATTTACTACTAGTAGAGTGTACACTGTAAGGCTGCAGGAGTACCTCGTGTCAAAAACCCATCATAACTTTGCTCTGACATGGAACCGCCTTCAACTTCTTTTCGCTGCTGCCCTCTTCCCCTGCCAACGTTTTATTCTCTCAACATGTACAACGCGTGGACAGAGGTGACCATATGTCTAAGCAAAGAAATATACTACTCCCGCATCGTGTAAAAAACACACCTTAATAAGGCCTACTGTGTGGCATCCGCTAAGGTTCACCTTATACATAGTGGAAAAAATAAAGTTATCTTTAAGCCTAAGGTGCACCTCAAGCTTGCGGGTTACCCATAGATAATAGAAATATCATTTTCTCTCTCTCCCTATTTCATGTGATCGTTTTCAAAAGGGGTTCAAAATTTTCAAGATGCAAAATCTTTTTTTTGTGGAAGATGCAAGATCTTAGCTAGAGGTCGAACCAGTCATCAAAGATCTTTGCGGTTTCTGATATATTAATTGACTGCTCGATGGGTACTTCCAAAATATTTTTTCATAAAACATTCAAAGCAACCTACAATTTATTACTTGTAGTTCAAATTCGACCTTATTTCTATACATCGACATGAAGTCATTCAAGTGGGCGGAGTTAGCTAGGAACCTTGAAAACTAATAAAACATCGGAATCGCAAGTACAACAAGTTGTTGATCCATTGTATATGTGTGAAAACTTGGCTTATGGCATTCAAATCGAATATTCTTCGCACTTTCTTTACAGAAAAGAATGATCTCATCATCAATTGAGAATGTTCTTTCATGGTAGTTGGACACTCACACCAACGACACTGCTTTACAAGAAGATATTCACTCATCTACCTCTGAAATGACATTTAATTCAAGAGCAATCTGTCATGCTTACTTGTAGCTCAAGTTTGACCTAATTCCATTAAACTGTCAAGATGCAAAATCTTAGCAAGAAGTGGAACATGTTGTGGACGACGAAGAGACAAGCCGGACTG
The DNA here is from genome assembly GCA_023614405.1 of Avena insularis. Lineage (NCBI taxonomy): Eukaryota > Viridiplantae > Streptophyta > Magnoliopsida > Poales > Poaceae > Avena > Avena insularis. The sequence goes on from CM042692.1 coordinate 24,544,501, forward strand.
TGCACCCGCGGCTGCAGAGAAGAAATCGATGGAGGATGGATGGTGAGAGCCAGCGAAGGAGAGAGAAAACAGTGTTTTCCGTGCATATACTAGTAGTAGGTCCATACATTTACCACTAGTGGAGTGTACCCTGTACCTCATGTCAACAGCCCATCATAGCTTTGCTCTGACATCGCACCGCCTTCAAATCCTCTTCTGCGCTTCTCTCGTGCTGCCTCTTTTTTTGAAAGTCTCGCGTTGCCTCCCTCTTGTTCTCTTACTTGTGTAGCTTAGGTTTGATAAAATTTCGTTAAATTGTCAAGATGCAAAATCTTAGCAAGAAGTTAAACTTGTTTTCCAAACTTTCGGTGGTTTCAGATATACTCCTAATTGACCCCCGATGGGTACCACCAAAAGCTTTTTTGTAAAACTTTCATAGAAACCTACGATTTACCTGTTGCCATCCTCCTCTCCATCACCGACCGCCATCGCCATGCTCGGCCGCCGCTCTACACCACTGCTGTCGTCACCACCGCCGTCACCTTCAAAAAGATGCACCCATCTACCTTAAAAAAGACAATTAATCTAAGAGCAATCTATCACACTAACTTGTAGCTCAAGTTTGACATCATTTCGTTAAGTTGTCAAGATGCAGATTCTTAGCAAGAAGTTGAATGTGTTGTCCAAATTTCAGGACCTTACTATATACATGCACGCAAAACAAATTATGTTTTCTCTCTCCTTCACTGCCTCATCACCATCCACGCACACCCCGGCCGACTGCTGTCTCCCTTGTCCACAATGTGGCGCGTGCGTCAACCTTCCTTGTTGTTCCATTTCACACCCTGTGAATAGGAAGCACCAATCACACCCCGACCCGTCATACTTTTTGAGTTCTTTGATGTAAACCATACTCGCTCCCACCGACCGTGTCAAATTTTAACTACAAGTAAGCGCGATAGATAAATTCCTCTTTAAAAAATTCCAAAAACTTTTGAAGCTAACCAGGAATTCAATACATCGAAAACCACCGAAAACTTTTTCGTAAAACTTCCAAACCAACCTACAATTTACTTGTAGTTCAAATTTGACCAATTTTCGATAAATTGGCACAAAGTCTCATTCAAGTCGACAGAGTTAGCTAGGAAGTTTTAAAATTCACAAAAAATGGGAAAATCGAGAATATTCATTCCTGATAGTTGGAAACTCAGACCGATGGCATCGTTTACTAAAAGAAGATGCACCCATCTACCTTCGAAAATACAATTAATACAAGAGAAATCTATCACGCTAACTTGTAGCTCAAGTTTGACCTAATTTTGTTAAGTTGTCAAGATGCATATTTTAAGCAAGAAGTGGAATGTGTTGTCAAAATTCTAGGACATTTACTGTATTTATCCACACAAAACAAATTATGTTTTCTCTATCCTTCACTGCCTCATCACCATCCACACACACCCATGCCAACTGATCTCTCTCCCTCATCAACAACGTGGCTGATGAGTGCATATTTTCATCATGCTTTACATTATTATTTTGCATCGTAGATGTAGGATCTTGGTATTTTACAGCGTTCACGCGCACATTTTATGTCTGTTTTCACTAGGATCAGGACATATGATGGATCCAATGGATACAATTCTTGGAGCAGTTGTACTATGGAGAAAAGGAGTAAAAACAACATAAATCGCTTATTTGGGAAATATTAATAATACTAGAAGAAAACCAGAAGCGAATAAGGGAGGCAGAAGGTCCAACAACCAACTATACGACTGGAGCACATTTTCCGGTCATATAGCTCGGCCGTATAGTTGGCGCCGCCTCCGCCTCGTCAAATAGTTTCACCTCGTGCAATTGGTTCGAGGAGACAACATACAGAACACCCAGAAATCGCAAAAACCTCACCTCTGGAAGGCATCTGGAGGGGAAACTCATCCACAAGGATCCATCTTCGCCCTGCGCAGATCCGGGAGGCTAAGGCATCGATCTTCATCAACCACCGCTGTATCACCACCATCTCCATCCATCCCATCTACATCTTGTCTAGATCTTGTTGTAATTCCCATACTTGTTGTGGATTTATATAAGTACTATTCATCTATGATTGTTTCCATTACCATTACCATGATGTTGATTGCCTCCATGTCTGAGTAGATCTTTAGTCCTTGAGGATATGGAGAAACCCTAGTATGAGACTGAAATAAGATAAAGTCTATTATGATATTCATCGTTGTGACCATGTGTTAGATCTTCTACATCTTGATGTTGAGAGAAGTCGACCTCTCAATATTTGCCTCTCGTGGGGACTTGATGGAGGGAACTACAATTTGGTAGACGGAGGCGTGCTAGCACTTACGGTGACTACAAAGTTGTTGGCACCCTTACGTACCAACTTGGGAAATTGAGCAAACTCATGGAACACTATCCATGCCATGGGATACGTCCTACGGGATTACGTCCCCCAATAGCGCAGTAACTCGATTGATGTCGATTGCTGACTATTGTGGTTATGAGGATGATGAGAGTAGATGATAATCTTTATATTAGATCCTTATAATACTAGTGGTGTATCTGCTACTCCGTGAGAATGCTTTTTACCTACTACAGTTCCAATCTTTCTTACAAACGCGATACTTACTTTTTGTATTAAGTTATTTTTCTTTACTTTATTATTGCTCTTATACCTAAAACCCAAAAACACCTTTTTACACAATACTCGCATTTTATCTTGTTACTTAGAACTTAATCTAGCATTTCTTTCATAATATTAATTTCAAGAGTTATTAGACTTCAGACTACTGCTCCCTGTGGGATCGATATCTTTATTTCGAAACTAGCTACAAATGATCTGTGCACTTACAGTCATCAAGCTATTTTCTGGCGCCGTTGCCGGGGAGCTAAGCGTTGTAGGTCTTTTAGTTTTTGCTTATTTTTTTTGTCTTGCTAAATTTTGTTTTGAGTTACAGGTTCCCACCAACTTGATGGAGTTTGAGCATATGACTAGTGCTAACCCACTCAACTGCTTTGGGAAGCCCTATGATATTTATATAAGATATAACTCCAATGAGAAGACAAGGGGGTTTGAAATAGATCCTCTACTACTTTGTATTGTACATAAGAAGCAATTTACTGGAGATGAAGAAGATCTTCATCCATATGAGCATATTACATGTTTCAAGGATATATGTGGCACTTTTCTATTGACGGGATATACCGCCGATGAGGTAAGGGTTAAACTTTCTAGTCAGACTTTGACTAGTACAGCTCTCTCATGGTATATATCTCTACCACCTGAAGCCACTACTACTTGGGATAATCTAGCCTATGAATTTCTAGCAAAATATTATCTATTGTCAAAATGTTTTGGAATCAGGTGTCTTATAATGACTTGGAAAAACCATTTTAATGAAGGACTAGTAAGATCTTATATCAGATTTAAAGACTTACTACATCTATGTCCGCATCATGATTTACCTGAATGGTATTTATTGCATATCTTTTATGGCGGTTTAATTGAATCTAATAAAATTGAACTAGACCCTTTCACGGAAGGAGCCTTTATGAATCTTCCTATACCTAAAGCTTTGGCTTTACTTAATAGAATTCGTGATCATAGAGTTTCATGGAATTTTGGTCTAGGAAGTGAAGGAGGCGTAGAAATAGAACATGATTGTATTCATGACTACAATAAAAAAGTCCATGTTAAAGAATTATCTAAAGAACTTTATTTGGATTCAGATCTTGTGTTGCAGTTGTTAAAGATTTTATAGAACATATTAAAGCTCCAAAAGAGGGACTGGTCAAGTATGATCCACCACCCGAACCTGAGAAGAAAAGAGAAGATAAAGCAACACTGGCCTCTTTAGAAACAATAAATGAAATGCCTTTTCCTAACACTTCATGAAAGCATATTCTTGAGTATGAATAGGTCAAAGCAGTACAGGATAAAAAGGAAGAAGAAAATTTGCCACAAGTCGTGGAACATCTGGAGGAAACCAAAGATGAAAAGGTAACCAAGGAAGCAATTATAGCTATGTACGCACATTGTAACATAGTTGAACTTGATGAAGAGACTTCCATATTGGTTGAAGGTAAAACAAAGGTAAAAGATGTGGGTAAGCCTATTCTTCCTTGCATATTTAAAGAAATCTCGCATTACGGTTTATGTGATCTTGGCACCGAAGTTAATTTTATATCTTATGATTTCTATTTAGAAATAAAAGAAGAAATAGTACCGGCTACAATTGAAAATACTGATATGACAAATTTGTTAGCCAATACAAATCTTAGAATTCCAATGGGAGTAGTTGAAGATGCAACTGCCACAATTGGCAATAAAAACTTTCCCATCGATTTTGTAGTTGTTGATATGCCAGCTGACACTCTTTGCCCTATTATATTTGGAAGAAACTTTTTGGGTGATATAGGTTCCTATGTCAATTTCAAGAAGGGATTGTGTCTCTTAAGCTTGGGGGAACGGAAAATAAATTCCATTTTTCCACATTTAAAGACAGACCTCCACAAATACAAGAAGGAGAAGAGAGAACTATTGAAGAAATGGCGGCTCTTTTCTTTGGTAATCAAGAAGAAGAAATAAATGAAAATCCAAATTATGAAGAAATAGTTATGGAGGACAAGTCCCTGGAAGAACTAGAAGATGAATTTGATTCACTTCCCATAATGGGACCTCCAACTGATGAGGCTTTTGAAGAGCCAAAAAAGAGAGGGGACGAGGAACTACCACCCCTAGAGTTGAGACTCTACCAGATAATCTCAAATACAGGTTTCTAGATGATACAAATAAATTTCATGTTATTATCAGTGCTAAACTTTCAAGAAAAGAAGAAGAACTTATGGACGTACTTAAGGAGCATCACAAGGCCTTTGGGTAATCAATGGATGACTTGAAGGGCATCAGTCCTATGATAGCCGTCCATCCAATATTCATGGAGGAAGGTGAGAAACCAATTGTAGAATTTAATAGAAGATTGAAGCATGAAATGAAAGAAGTGGTAAGAAAAGAAATTGTACGCCTACTAGATGCAGGTACAATCTACCCTGTTAAAGAAAGTGAATGGGTAAGTCATGTTCATTGTGTCCCTAAGAAGGGCGGTTTCACTATTGTTCCTAATGAAAATAATGAATTGATACCTACTAGAACTATTGTTAGGCATAGGATGTGCATAGACTTCATAAAGTTAAATAAAGAAACTAGGAAAGATCAGTATCCTTAACCGTTCATAGATCAAACTTTAGAGAGGTTAGCAAACCATACTCATTTTTGTTACTTGGACGGATACTCTGGTTTTTCTCATATAGTTGTTCATCCTGATGACCAACTTAAAACAACTTTCATTAGTCCTTATGGTTTACATGCTTACGGACGTATGCGTTTTGGTTTATGTAATGCTCCGACTACTTTTCAAAGATGCATGACTGCTATTTTTCTAATTTCATAGAACTTATAATGGAAGTATTTATGGATGATTTTTCTGTCTATGGAACTTTGTTTACTAGTTGCTTGGATAATCTCAAAAGAGTTTTCCAGTGTTGCTAAGAAACCAGTCTTGTTCTAAACTGGGAGAAATGCCAATTTATGGTCAAAGAAGGTATAGTCCTTGGACACAAGGTATCATGTAAGGGAATTGAAGTTGATAGAGCTAAGTTTGAGGCAATTGAGAGAATGCCACGACCTACGGACATTAAAGGTATAAGAAGTTTCCTTGGTCATGTGGGTTTTTATAGAAGGTTCATTAGAAATTTCTCTAGAATATCTAAAACTTTGACTTACCTCCTATAGAAGGGAGTAAGATTTAATTTTGATGATAAATGTCTTGAAGCCTTTGATCAACTCAAAAATGCTTTATCTCGTGGTCCCATCATTAAACCACCTATCTGGGATACAACCTTTGACTTAATATGTGAAGCTAGTGATGATGTTGTAGGAGTAACTCTGGGACAACATATTGGTCACAAATTTAATATTATACATCATGCTAGTAGAACTCTAAATGGTGCTCAGAAGAATTACCCAAAGGAAGAAAAGGAACTGTTTGCTGTATTTTTCTCTTGTGATAAATTTCATTCTTACATAGTTGATGCAAAGGTAAGAGTTCATACGGATCGTGATCGTTTAAGTAAACTCCTTGAGAGGAAAGAACATCAGCCAAGACTGATCCGTTAGATTCTTTCACTTCAAGAATTTGAGTTGCAGATTATGCAGAGGCAAGAAATAAAGATGTTAAATGCAGTGTCCATGATTGCCCAGCAAGACATCAATCTTCTTGAGAGGAACTTTAGTCCTGGTGATTTTCGTTTACGTGAATTATTCAAAGAATTAAGGTCAATTCCTTCAAGAGAGAAGAAGTATTTGTTGTTGGAGGAACTTTCTCATCCCCGAATAAGCAAATTGTAAGTGCAAGGTAAGTGTTCTTACCCAAATAAGTGATTTGTTTTCACAAATTTTACTTCTAAAAATTCTGCCTTTGAACTCCTTGTGTTTTTTTGAAGTTTTAGAGCGTTTTTACCAACTATACAGGTGGAACTATACGACCGGAGAGGGAGCTCCCGCCGTATAGTTGGTCGTTAAACTCTCTGTATCATCTTTGTGAATTTTTTTTCGATATCTGAGCCTATACGGTCACAACTATACGACCGGAGCCAAAATTCCAACCGTATAGTTGGTCGTTAAACTCTCAGACACTTTTGATTTTTGGTGTTTGTATCTATATGGTCGCAACTATATGACCGGAGCCAAAATTCCGGTCGTATAGTTGGTCGTTAAACTCTCAGTCACTTTTCGTTTTTTTTGTTCGTAATGTTTAAAAAACGTTATTGTCGGTTCCGAGTCGTGATTTAATCGACCTAGACTAGAGATATTTGGAAGTATCTTCCCAGAACCAACTATACGGTCGGACCTATATGGGCCGCGCTCGTATAATTGGTCGTTACGCGGCATGAAACTTCCAACTTCGTGATTTCTTTCCATGTTTTGTTTAGATTCTTTTCTTGGACGACAATTTGGTTTTTCTCACGAGTTTTACCGACCTCTGACCCCCTTATATACTGCCATTGTCTGTCTCTAATCACAATCTATAGGAACCAATCTAGCAATGTGCTATCCTGTCCTAGGCCATGGGAAACCCATGGGGCTCATTGCTCCTTCCAGGGACCGATCTAGCAGCCCGTCCATGGAGGACGATGACGAGGAGGTGGAGAGGTTTAGCCCGAGGTACAAGGAGTACATCGATCCAAGCTACTTCAACAATGATTCTGAAGATGATGTGGTTAACGTCTACATCCACCGAGATGTCTATGATCCACCGGAGATCAATTGGGCGGCGATGAAGAAAGCTCAACAAGAGAGAGAAGATCGCAAGCCACATGGAAAAGAGCGTGTGGAGACGGTCAAGTTCATCACCACAGATCCAAGGCTGCACAAGCATAAGGAATTATCTAATATTGGTGTAGGTGCTAGCAAGGAAGGGGAGGTTCCACTCTCGAAGCCAACCATTGGTGCTCGTATGAAGGTTAAGCCTCAAGAAGAGTGGAGATACAGTTTCCACTTCCCTGATCCATCAATTATGGATGAGGAAGCTGTCCCTAGGACCAAGGATCACGTGCAGGCACTGGAGATATATCAGAAGAAGGAGCTACTCCATCATGTCGAAGTCCGTCACCGTCTCAATGAGATGGAGAAGGAAGACCTCCTTCCATTGGTGACTAAGCTTGCAGATAGAGTGGACACTCTGCAATCTGGTCTACGCAGGTGCTACAGCTGCATAACTACTCTGGAAGAGCCCAACAAGAAGCTACGCACCGCGGTGTTACACGCCATGGCGCCACTGTGATCTACAACAATCACGGTATCAAATAATCGCAAGGGATCATTTGATCCCGCCTGGCTTGATTCCAAGCTTGGGGAGATCTTTAAAACCTTGTAATCTATCTTATAAGTTTTTATTATTATATTTGCATTAGTTCAAACTAGAAATAAAGTTTGCATCATTAGAATTCCCTTCAGGAATAGTTGACCCCGTTAATGAAATTCCGAGTTTATTATTATATATGGAGCAATATTGAGTTTGTGTTTGCTTTAATGATATATGAATGGCTTGAGTATGTTTTTCTTGCACTTGATGATAGCAATAGGAGTCTTCCACACCATTGGTATTAATAGAACACATAAAGATAATTTGGTCAATATGTTGTAAGTCTACAGTTTGATTTACAAAAAGAAATTATCTATACAATTAAGTTGAAAAAGGGAAAATGAAAGCGCTATCAAAATAGAGTGAGAACAAGTCGAGGTAGAATCTCCAAGTCATAAGAATGCTTCATATATACAGTTGGAATTTGATAATTGAGATCTTTGAACTTTGAATTCCTACATAAGGTGGAATATATGGCTAGATCCTTTGCACAGCACTTAAAACAAAAGTGTGAGCATGTATGCAAAATAAAAGAAAAAGAAAGAAGAAAAAGAGCGAATGTGCAAAGAGCAAATAGGCATATACCACTGTATTGTAGTATGACAAAGAGACACTTTTGATATTTTGAATCCCAAGTGAATATGTTGATCCTAAAACACTTGGGACTACCTCGTTAACTCATTCGATTGAACCGGATACTTTTACATTATGTTGAGATTCATCTTTTATGAACTATTAGTAACTAAGGTGTGGAAGCCTGCTAATACTATTCAGATGGTTCGAGTAAGGTACTATTCATGAACTTATTTCTATGTATCGTATATGATAAACACATGTTGCAACTGCCTCATTTATTTTTATCGACTCATCTTCATGAATATGAGGATCACATCCATTAAGATAAAACTTGCTCGGGCCGAGCAAGAGTCTAAGCTTGGGGAAGTTGATGAGTGCATATTTACATCATGTTTTACATTATTATTTTGCATTATAGATGTAGGATCTTGGTATTTTACGACGCTCGCGCGCACATTTTATGTCTGTTTCACCAGGATTAGGACAGATGATGGATCCAATGGATACAATTCTTTGAGCAGTTGTACTGTGGAGAAAATGAGTAAAAAACAACGTAAATTGCTTATTTGGGAAATATTAATAATACCAAAAGAAAACCAGAAGCGAACAAGGGAGGCAGAAGGTCCAGCGACCAACTATACGACCGGAGCACATTTTCCGGCCGTATAGCTCCAGTCGTATAGTTGGCACCATCTCCGCCTCGTCAAATAGTTTCACCCCATGCAATTGGTTCGAGGAGACGACATACAGAACACCCAGAAATCGCAGAAACCTCACCTCCGGAAGGCATCTGGAGGGGGAACTCATCCACAAGGATCCATATTCGCCCTACATAGGTCCGGGAGGCTAAGGCATCGATCTTTATCAACCACCACTGCATCACCACCATCTCCATCCATCCCATCTACATCTTTTCTAGATCTTGTTGTAATTCCCGTACTCGTTGTGGATTTATACAAGTACTATTCATCTATGATTGTTTCCATTACCATTACCATGATGTTGATTGCCTCCATGTCTGAGTAGATCTTTAGTTCTTGGGGAGATGGAGAAACCCTAGTATGAGATTGAAATAAGATAAAAAATTTATGATATTCATCGCTGTGACCATGTGTTAGATTTTCTACATCTTGATGTTGAGAGAAGTCGACCTCTCAATATTTGCCTCTCGTGGGGACTTGATGGAGGGAACTACTAGTTGGTAGACGAAGGTGTGCTAGCACTTACAGTGACTACAAATCTGTTGGCACCCCTTACGTATCAACTTGGGAAACCAAGGAAACTCATGGAACATTATCCATGCCATGGGATACGTCCTGCGGGATTACGTCCCTTAATAATGCAGTAACTCGATTGATGTCGATTGCTGACTGCTGTGGTTATGAGGATGATGAGAGTAGCGGTTGCTGCCTAATTGTCCAAATACGGAGTTCCTCCCACACATACATAGTTGAGAATGTTCATTATGATAATCTTTATCTTAGATCCTTATAATACTAGTGGTGTATCCGCTACTCTCTGAGAACGCTTTTTCCCTACTACAGTTCCAATCTTTCTTACATACGTGATACTTACTTTCTATATTAAGTTATTTTGTTTTACTTTATTATTGCTCTTATACCTAAAACCCAAAAATACCTTTTTACACAATACTCGCATTTTATCTTGTTACTTAGAACTTAATCTAGCATTTCTATCGTAATATTTATTTCAAGAGTTATTAGACTTCAGACTCCTGCTTCCTATGAGATGGATATCTTTATTTTAAAACTAGCTACAAACGATTTGTGCACTTGCAGTCATCAGTGGCGTTGGCCACATGTGCATCGACTTGCCTTGTCGTTCCATTTTACACCCTACGAAGAGGAAGCACCAAGCACACCTCCAGCACACTGGTTCAAAAGTGTGAGGAACGTTTTTTTGTGTAAAGCGAGTACAGTAGTACGAAGGGTATGGCTCAGTTTCTCACTCAAGGAGGACCCGCCTTCTTTTCCTTGCTTAACTTTAGGGTCCTTTGTGCTAAATTTATGGACCTCTACATGTAATTTTCTCTTTTTGAGGTCTTCAATCTAAACTGTACTCCCACCGATCGTGTCAAATTTTAACTAACAAGTAAGCATGATAGATAGTTTCCTCTTAAAAAATTCTAAAAAACTTTTGATGCTAACCAGGAATTTAGTACGTCGAAAACCACCGAAAAGCTTTTTCGTAAAACTTCAAAAGCAACCTCAAATTACTTATAGTTCAAATTTGACCTAATTTCGATAAATTGGCACATAGTATCATTCAAGTCGGCAGAGTTAGCTAGGAAGTTTTAAAATTCACAAAACATGGAAAAATCAAGAATGTTCTTTCTTGATAGTTGGAAACTCACACCGACGACATCGTTTACTAAAAGAAGATGCACCCATCTACCTTCAAAAAGACTATTCCAAGAGCTATCTATTATGCTTACTTGTAGCTAAAGTTTGACGTAATTTCATTAAGTTGTCAATATGTAGAGTCTTAGCAAGAAGTTGAACCTCTTGCCAAAATTTCAGGACCTTTACTATTTATATGCACGCAAAACAAGTTGTGTTTTCTCTCTCCTTCACACTGCCTCATCACCATCCACACACACCCCGACTAACTAACCTCTCCATCATCCACAACGTGGTGCTGCCCACGTGCGTCGACCTGCCTTGTCGTTCCATTTCACACGCTGCAAAGAGGAAGCACCAAGTACACCCCAGCACACTCATTCGAAAGTGTGAGGAGTGTTTTGTGTGTGTGTGAAGCAAGTACACTAGTACAAAGGGTATATGGCTAAGTTGCTCTCTCGAGAAGGACCCGACTGCTTTTGCTTGCTTAAATTTTGGGCCCTTTATGCTAAATTTATGGACCTCTATGTAATTTTCTTTTTTTTGAGGTCTTCGATGCAAATCATACTTTCTCCCATCGTCCATGTCAAATTTTAACTACTAGTAAGCGCGATAGATAGATTCCTCTTAAAATGTCCCAACAAACTTTTGAAGCTCTAACCAGGAATTCAGTAAATTGAAAACCACCAAAAAGCTTTTTCGTAAGACTTCCAAAGCAATCTACAATTTACTGTAGTTCAAATTTGACCTAATTTTGATAAATTGGCACAGAGTCTCATTCAAGTCGGTAGAGTTAGCTAGGAAGTTTTAAAATTCACAAAACATGGGAAATTTGAGAATGTTCTTTCCTGATAGTTGGAAACTCACACCGACGACATCGTTTACTATAAGAAGATGCACCCATCTACCTTTGAAAAGACAATTAATCCAAGAGCTATCTATCATGCTTACTTCTATTTCAAGTTTGACCTAATTTCGTTAAGTTGTCAAGATGTAGAATCTTAGCAAGAAGTTAAACCTCTTGTCAAAAAATTGGGACCTTTACTATATATATATGCACGCAAAACAAATTGTGTTTTCTCTATCCTTCCCTGCCTCATCACCATCCACACACACCCTGGCCCGTTGATCTCTCCCTCGTCCACAACGTGGCGCTACCCACGTGCGTCGACCTACATTGCCATTCCATTTCACACCCGGCGAAGAGGAAGCACCAAGCACACCCCCAGCACATCGGTTCGAAAGTGTGAGGAGCGTTTTGTGTGTTTGTGTGAAGAAAGTACAGTAGTACGAAGGGTATTGCTTAGTTTCTCGCTCGAGAAGTACCTGAGTGCTTTTCCTTGCTTAACTTTAGGACCCTTTGTGCTAAGTTTATGGACCTCTATGTAATTTTATCTTTTTTGAGGTCTTCGATGTAAACTATACTCCCACCGACCGTGTCAAATTTTAACTACAAGTAAGCACGAGAGATAGATTGCTCTTAAAATTTTCCAAAAAACTTTTTAAGCTAACCAGGAATTCGGTACATCGAAAAGCTTTTTCTTAAAACTTCCAAGCCTATAGACAAATTCTGCCACATACATAGGTGATGCCCTAATACTAGTATGAAAATAGAAGCTATAAATAGCACTCTACAGACGTGCCGAGAATGTACTGCGCTAGGAAGTGACATGTTGAATTTATTTAATTTATTGCACAGGGGCGTGTTACACGCATTCACGCTAACCGGCGTCCTCGATGAAGCCACTTCTTACAATAGAAGAAAAGAAAAAACCTCTTTCAAAGAGCCATCTCATCTTCCCCATCTCCGTTTAGTTTATCCCCACTCGCCGATGTCGCCTGGTTGCATCTCTGGCATGCGCTTCACACATTTCACTCCACATCTTGCACGCTGCATCACTCCCTCTAGGCCACCAGCCCTCTCCTCTCCAAAAACCACCAACAACTCTATATAGATCCATGCTCGCCCCCAATCCGTCAGGACGGGATGGCGGATTAGAGGTGCAACCCGCGTCACTAAGGCTGGAGCAATGTCGGCGACAACGTCTTCAACAAAATCACTATGCATCTGGAGACTATCAGCGCCGTTAAGATGGCCGCATGCTCCAAGGAGCTATACCGCCAGGTCACCGGCAGAAAAGGTAGCAGGTGCCCCCAACGAACGCTGTTGTTCATTGGTCTCCTATAATAACGTCTACGAGCACAAGATCCAGTGCTGCTATGCCCTATGCGCAGCCTGCACGGAGCGAGGATGCGAGTTCGTCACCCGGCCATTAACTGTGCACGGGCTCTTTGACCACTTTAAACTTGCCCACAATATGTACTATTTGCCCGAAGTGACCTACTCCAAGAAGCACTAGTACCCGACTGACCCGATGCCTGCACTAGAGATCATCGGCATCAGGAAAGAGGGCGCGGAGTTTGCCGCCCTAATTGGAGGGTACACCACAGACATCTTCCTATCCATCAGGTACGTTAGGTCAGCGGCGTACGAATCGCCGCGGTAAAAGGTGATGTTATGGTCGCTGCCGTCATGGAATAAGCTCCATTCGGTCGAAATGGCGGTGACATATAAGCAGACGAGCAGGCCTTCGTCGGCTGAAGTCGTGCTGAAAGGGCTCATGTCGTACCTGTCGAAACCGCGAAGTTACCTGCGAGCTTCTCAAGATGTTGTCGGAATTCCCCTAGATTACAAGAATATCAACCAAGAGTGAGTTAACACATATAAATCTTATTATGATGATCCTAATATGAATATATGTAATGTCGTACTAATTAATTACTTTATCTTGGTGACAGACCCAATTGGTATGGGATGTCCAACCAAATATGTCTTCATGTTCAATGCTCGCTGATGCAGTCCCATGGAACTGCGTGGTGCCTAGCTGCAAGTTCGCGATAATTTGGTCTGTGCTCCACTCCCACCTCAGAGAAGCCCACGCCATGACGTTGCACATTTTACACTATGGTAGGAAAGGTAGGTACATCTCTAAGCCATCACCTACACCAGGCTCACAAAATGTAGTTATCAGGCTAACCAGTAACGATGACACGGTGTTCTGCGTGCTATTTGATGGGCATGACGATGTTATCTTGATATCCGTCATGTGCGTCAGACCGGCGGTGCTCTTTTCGCCACATTTCATGGTGAAGTTTAGCTCTGCACATCCAAATGGCTTATGTGAGAAGGTATTCTATGCGAATTATAAAGCCACTTGCTCTTTGTTGGTTTTTCGGTCTAATCTGGTCGCTCGTCGTCGGAATCGACCATCGGAGTTCACCGTGGAATACAAACTTCGTATCGACAAGATTCTTAGCAATTAACACATCTTTATCTTCTTGTGATGATCCTAACTTGAACACATGTACTCCTCGACAGGATGTTTCTTATCATTTTGGGACATGTGGTTCCTAGCTTAAGGTAGTTCTGAGTATTTTATGGAGTTCTACTACTGCTAATCTATTTTGTAGTGGGAGTAATACAATTGTACTGGTACTTGTTCAAATCGACGGATCTAGTGCAGAATATGGTATCTCTTTCCTCTTGAATCATGAGATTGCTACATCTACCGAATTCAATGTCTGCATTGTTGAATCTGTCAATTCCTTTGGTCATTATATGTACTGCTAAATTGGTCACTTTGAAATGGTACTAAATTTGTCAAGTGCCACTTATTATGAACTAGGAATCTATTGATATTTTTCTGCCTTATTCAGCACTGCTGAATCTTTCAAATGCCAGTGAATTTGTCAAATGTTCTATTGTTGCTATTAGTAAAGTATTTTTTAGAACTAATAGTGATGTATTGGTACTTGTTTAGATCAAGACCAGTAGATGGTCTTGCTCTTATTTTGGAACATCGCTAGAATATGTTCTCTCTGTCCTTTTGAATTATGGCCTTGCTACATCCATTCAATTTCAGTGTCTGCATTGTTAAATCTGTCAATTCTTTTGGTCATTATCTGTACTGATAAATTGGTCACTTTGAAATGTTGTTGAACCTATCAAGTGTCGTTGATTATGTATTTGGAATCTATTTATATTTTTTTGTTTTATTCAGTGTTGCTGAATCTTTCAAATGGTAGTGAACCTGTCAAATGTTCTATCATTTTTATTATAGTATTAAAGTATTTTGTAAAACTAATACTGACGTACTGGTACTTTTTTAGATCAAGGGCAGTAGATGGTCTTACTATTCTTTTGAAACA
Organism: Avena insularis; assembly: GCA_023614405.1. NCBI lineage: Eukaryota > Viridiplantae > Streptophyta > Magnoliopsida > Poales > Poaceae > Avena > Avena insularis. Next base: position 24,559,556 of record CM042692.1, read on the forward strand.
TGGCCTTGTCACAATCTAGATGAGGCTTGGGGCATTTTGGTTTGCATATGTGGGTCACACAGTCATTCATGTGAGTAGAAGGTATGCACAGAAAAGCAGGCTTGATGGTCAGTTTTGCTTGCTCCGATGATCGAGTGTGTTCGTAGAAAAGCAACTGATCTTGCACTAAGGTTTTTACTGCTGAAACAAGAATTGATTCTCGATGTCCTGCTATTGAATTTCAGAGTCTGTATTGCTGAATCGGTCACTTTGAAATGCTGCTGAATATGAACTGGGAACCTATCGTTATTTCACCAAGCATGATGCAATTTAGGCCGTGGGTTCTTGCATTTCTAGAAATTTCGTCAATTTTAGCAGGCTTGCCAATCTTTGCAAAGGGGTACCTTTCTAGAAAGTTCACATGAGGTTCAGCATCTTAGTATTTTGGTACGTACTATGAAGTACCAAAATATGTAAGTGACTCAACTTACAACTACTCTGTCTAACTGGTGTGAATCTAGAGGGAGGCCATTAGAATACGAACTAGAGAGAGTAGTATAAAAATGGAAGCAGTAAATAAATCATCTCTCAGTTCTAATAACTGAGATGTGATGAGAGAACACTCCATGGCAGCGTGTCAGTCTAGAGTACCTATAGTACTCCCTACTCCATAACTCTAGTCGGCGTGCTCGATGCAGTACGCCCGGCAGAAGATAGCCGAAGGAGCATGGCAAAACCCCTCCTTCAAAGAGTCATTCCCAACTCCAAGACACCGCATTTGGATCTTCTAGAGCACGCACTTCACACATTTTTCTCGCCATCTCACCCGCAACATCGATCCTTCCAGGCCGCCACCCCTCTCCTCCAAATAAACCCAACAGTCATACATAGATCCGTCCTTGCCCCTAATCCATCCGGACATGATGGCTGTGTATTCGAGGCACAACCGGCTGAACAACGTCTGTACGAAGGTCGGCACGATGTCTTCAACGAAATAGCTAAGCTTCTGGATACTACTAGCGGCGTTTGGTTGGCCGCATGCTCCAAGGAGCTGTACCGCCAAGTTGCTGGCAGAAAAGGTAGTAGCTGCCCCAACGACATCTGCTGGACTTTGGTCTCCTACAAGGACGTCTGCGACCACAAGATCGCGTGCAACTACCGCCGGTGTGTCTGCACAGAGCCAGGATGCGAGTTCACTGGTGTCAAGAAAGTGTTTGTCGAGCACCTCATATCTGCCCACTCGATGACAGTGCTCAGATACAGCCCCAAAAAAATGGGACTCGTATGTGCCAGTTCATGCAACAGGCTTCCTCAGAGCTGAGGTCATCGGCATCATGAAGGAGGGCAAGTTGTTCGTCACTCAAATTGATGGGCATAGCACGGACTTGCTCTTGTCCACCAGGCCGGTCAGGTCAGCGGCGTGCGAATCGCCATGGTACGAGGTGAGGTTTTGGTCGTTGGTCTTGTTCACTAGTTTCAATCAGGTTGTAGTAACAAGGTCGCAGCCAACACCGCGCAGGAAGTGCTCACGTCTTTTCTGTCCAAGACGTGGCTTTACTAGCATACTACTGAACCTGTCGTCCGACAAGATTCACCGGTGAGATATCACATTTTAATTCTCTTGTGATGATTCTACTGTGAGTGTATGTAATGTTGTACTAATTAGCTAGTTTATATTGGTGGCATATTCCCTTCGTAATTGGAATTGCCGAAATTAAGGATCTCGAATTTCCTGGTTTGTCGTATGAATTTTACATGTATGCTGCTGACCTAGAGGCCGACATGCGACAATGAAACGAGAGACGTGTCCTAGGCAGGAAATCAAGGGTGTAGCCCGGCCAGCACTTTGACACGCTGAAGCATTCTCGTTTCTTTGAGTACGTAGGATGGGACATGTAATGGTTCCTAGCTTAGGGTAAGCTTGTAGTTTTACACTTCTACTAAGTATTTTGTATGGAGTTCAGCTACAGCTAATCTATTTTGTAGTAATACCTATGTACTGGGACTTATTCAGATATAGTGCAGAAAATGCACGGTCACGCTTTCCTTTTGAAACTTGGCTTTGTCGTATTGTTGTACATCAATTGAATTTCAATGTCGGCATTGTTGGATCTGTCAATTCTTTTGGTCATTTTCTTCCACCGTTGAATTAGTCACTTTAAATTCCTGCTAAATCTGTCATGTGTTGCTAAATGTGAACCGGACACGTGTGCGCCGCCCTTGTACAATGTGCTGATCACTGCCTATTACCTGACAGTAGAGCTGAGGTTTTGGACTGGTGCAATCTGCAGTTGCTCCATGCCTGGTAGTTGGGCGGTGCCGGGCATCATCCTGAGGGAAAAGCATTCCTTTTTGTTGTTCCATGAACCATCTCATATTACCTAGGGCCTGCATTACTCAATATGCATCACTCTCTGTGTGTTGGGGGATGGATTTTGGATGCATAGTAGTACTAGTATAGTACTAGTTCTTGTACTTCGGAGTATTTTGTACTATATACTGGTAGTACTTGTTTAGGTCAAGGGCAGGAGATGGTCATGCTTTGCCTTTGTTCTGTCGTTGCTATTACCAAAGTATTTTGTTGAACTAATAGTGGTGTACTATTACTTGTTTAGATCAAGTGCAGCAGATTGTCTTGCTTTTCTTTTGAAACCTAGTATTGTCACAATTATCTAGATGAGTCTTGGGAATTTTGGGTGACACAGACATTGACGAAATGAGGTGGTATTCACATAGAAGCAGACTTGATTTTCAGTTTTGCTTGTTCCAATGATCGAGCCTGTTTGGAGAACACGGCAAACAGATCGTGCGCCAAGGTTTTTTGAGATGGAACAAGAACTTATTATCTCTGTACTTCTATTGAATTTCAAGCAGGAAAGCTACAAAATCTGTCAAATGTTCTATTGTTGCTATTACTAAAGCATTTTGTGGATATACCATTGTACTGGTACTTGTTTAAATCAAGGGCAGTAGATAGTCTTGTTTTTCTTTTGGAACATGGCCTTGTCACAATCTAGATGAGACTTGGGCATTTTGGGTTGCGTACGGGGGTCACACAGGCATTGATGTGAGAAGAAGGTACTCAAAGCAGACTCGATCGTCAGTTTTGCTTGCTCCAATGGTCGAGTGTGTTTGGTGAAAAGGACAAACTGATCACACGACAAGGTTTTTAGAGCTGAAACAAGAACTGGTTCTCTCTGTACTGCTATTGTATTCCATTGTCTGTATTGCTGAATTGGTCACTTTTAAAATGCTGATGAATTGGTCAAGTGCTCCTGAATATGAACTTCGGATCTATTGATAATTTTTCTACCTTATTCTGTACTACTGAATGTTGACATCAATAGCTGCCAAAAAGAATTATCGCTTTCCCCCTCCCTCTCTGAGGTCTTTGTTTCGAATCCGGACGATCACATCACAATGCAATTTTTATTAACCAAGAGAAGAAATCTAGTAGCTCATTTGGCCCCTCTTTAGCCTAGAACATTTTTATTCGGTTTTTTCGGGGTCAGGGGACTGATGACCATATCCCAATGAAATTTGAGAAAGGAGCCCATGGAACATAGCCGAGAACATATTGATTCGACCTTTTAGGGGTCGAGGACTATTGAGCACAGCCTAGTAAAATTTGAGAATGAAGCCCATGGAGCATAGCCTACGAAGTATAACCCACGTAGAATAGCCAAAATATTTTTAATTCGGCCTTTTGGGCATTGCCCCCACCTCTCAAAATAAAATAAAAAACTCTACCTACCCATATTTTTAAGAAAAGACTCCATTATATGGCATTTTATAAATTGAGATGCCAGGAGCGCTTCCCTTTTATATTTTAAAAGAGATAAATATAGGCACACAAAATATGTTTAAGAAGACTAATAAATAAATTGTAGTATTAATAAAAGGTTAATGATATTTATTCTATAAATATATTTGTTGTAGTGGCAACGCACTTAGTTTATGTTTATTTGATTTGAAGGTTTTTTGTTCAGATCGGATCTTGGGTTTACATTTTTCTTCTTCTAGAAATATCGCATTACAAGGAGGCTGACATCGATCACGGACCCACTACCATGCAGTGTCCCTGGAGTTTGTTTTAAGGGTGGTTTTGCAAAAAAAAGTTTAAATACTTGTATAGAGAGGCTCGCATCGGGGACCCACCAGACAGAACATACAAGGCTGCATTAGGGACCCACAAGCCAGAACATGCCAGAGAGGCTGACATGAGGGCCCCAGCAGGAAGACCATACATGGCTGCCACGGTGAAAATAGCGAACACGGCCAAAAAAAGTCAATTATACACACGTTGCACTTATAGAGAAGATGACATGTCGGACCCAACAGGCCCAAGCATCACCCATGAAATTAGCCTATTAGTCCCAACCATAGCCCAATACCTTCTAGTTCGGCCTTTTTGTGGTCTTGTAGCCACCAACCATGGCCCATTCAATTTAGGAGTGAGCCCATGGAATATAAGCCATGACGAATAGGGCATCTGACTCGAGCTAGCCGAGAATATTTTTAATTCGGCCTTTATGAGCATTTTTTATACTCTAAGGCTAACATCTGGGACCCGAAAAAACAGTCCAACATACACACGTTTCTTTCAAATAGAGGCTGTTAGCTGGGACCCAACATAGACATTTTTCCTACATAGAGGTGGTTGACATCTGGGACTCAGCAAGTTGCCAAGGTCAAAACAGGGGACGTGGAAAAAAAAGTCCATCATACGCACGTTTCATTTACAGAGAAGCTGATATGTGGGACCCAACAGCGTGACCTTATAGAGATGATACATAGAGAAATGTTGCCAGTTCGAAACAGGGAGGCGCGAGCGAGAAAAAAATTCAACATGCACATGTTTCTTATAATGAGAGGCTGAAATAGGGGGGCCCAACAGCATGAGCAAACGGCAGATTTGTCGAGCAACGCTATCTAGTTCGGAACAGGGTAGTGCTAGAGAAGAAATTTTCCATCATACCCACGATTCTTCTAATGTGAGGCTGACATAAGGGATCCACCAGCTTGAATAAACGGCTGATGCAGCGAGCAATGCTATCAAGTTCGGAATATGAAGGCACGACAGAGGGTAAAAAATCCATGATACACATGTTTCTTCTAATGAGAGGATGACATGTGGGGCCAGCAGATTGATTAAACGGTAGATGCATCGAACAACGCTATCAAGTTCGGAACAGGGTAGCGCGAGCGAAAAAAAATCCATCATACACAAGTTTCTTCTAATGAGAGGATGACATGTGTGGCTTAGGAGGTTGGTTAAACGGTAGATGCCTCGAGTAGCGCTATCAGCTTCAAAATAGGGTAGCGCTAGCGAAGGAAAAAATCCATCATACGCATGTTTCTTCTAATGAGAGGATGACATGTGGGTCCCAAGAGGTTGATTAAACGGTAGATGCATCGAGCAGTGCTACCAACTTTGGAATAGGATAGCGTGAGCGAAGGAAAAAAAATCCATCATACACACGATTCTTCTAATGAGAGGCTGACATGTGGGACCTAGCAGCCTAACTAAACGGCAGATGCATCGAGCAATGTTATCGAGTTCAAATCAGGGAGGCGCAACCGAAAAGTATGGTCCACTAGAGACACTAACGTTCGGGACCCACACGCCTCAAAAGTCTTCGGCGAGTCAACATCACGCGAGGAAACAAAAATCTTGCTTCTGCCACGCGCTAGCCGAGCTTCCTCCATGTTTTTTGCGGTTCCATCGTAGTAGAGGGCCGCGAAACCGAAAAAACGTTTTCCATCGGCCACGGCCGAGCCAAGAATTTCATCACGGAAGACGCGCCTTCTACGACGATCGTCGGGCCAAGTCGTTGCGGAAGGAAACTTTTCTTGTAGTGTATACTAATTGTGATACTAATTACAAGACGGATCAGACATCAGTGTTGAGGTTTTGTCATTCTGCATCTGACCATCAGTTCCTTCCTCTTTATCTTTGCATGAATAAGTTCATGTCTAGTACCTACATGTAAGAACACAGTAACAAAAATGTGAGAATTTGTGAGGAGAAAAATAATTAGTAATACTTTTGTGTTATGTGTAGTAAACAATGCATATAATTTGCCTATATATACTTGGGAAGTTTGTTTTTTCTGATTGCTTTTTCTTTTGATTCATGGTTGTATAGGCAATTCATATCCTGGACCTCAATGAGGTGTCGTTTGACCTCAATGAGGAGGCTAGTTTAATACCGCCTAATTACTTCACACGGCTTCTGATGGAAGAGGCCATTGATGAGACTCTAGAGATGCATGTTGCACTGACACCCCTGTTATTGATGTACATACATGAGCAACAGACATAGACACGGGTGGATTTGTTGTTGGTATAAACCCAACTTCGATTGCCCAAGAAGATGCAGATGATAACGAGGCTTTGTCTCAACCAATCGGCCCACATATTGGAATGCGTTATGACACGTTATAGGGTGCTAAGGAACACTACAATGCATACGCTGCTAGAAATGGGTTTTCAATCAGGGTCAACAAAAATAGAAGGTCAGCACATACCAAGGAGATTGACAAACAGCAATTTGTATGCAACAAATTTAGGAAACCTAGGAAGGATGATGACGGCGCTGACAAGCCAGCTGTTGTTGGGCCAATACTAGAATCTGTTTCCTTAGATGAGGAGGACCACCAAAATGTAGAACTTACATATATTGTTGCTGGGATTTCCAAGCAAAAGGGGCAACAAAAGAATCCGAAAAAGCAGAAAAGGGAGACAATAATACCAACTAATTGCAAAGCAGAAATGGTGGTGAAGCTAAAGGATGGGATATTATTTCTTTTTCACCTGAGCATAATCATCCTCTTATCCACAAGCCACCACTAAACAAATATATGAGATCACACCAAGGTATACCAACAGAGCAAAGGGATTTCGTGAAGAATTTACACAACACCAACTTGACTGCTGGTATGTTACTAAAAAACATCTATACCAATTGTTTTTTCCTATTGCTAGTTGAAGTATTGATACTTGTTGGTAGAGTACAGGAAGTTGGTAGTGAAGTATTGTTAGTTTCCAGGTGAAAGTGTTCGTGGTAGGATGGGGAAAAAGGTTATAAGTTGCTAGAAACTGGAATTTTAGTTGTCTGGTAGAATATAAGTAGTTGCCTTGTAGTATATAACAAGTTGCCGACTATTAGTTATGGTGATTTCAAGTAACATAAAGTTGCGAGAAACTACTGTATAGTTGCTATGAAGTACCATTAACTTGCCAAAAATTAGTATGTGAGTTGCTAGACAGTACTGTACATGGGAAAGATTTCTAACTAGGTTGTATGCTATTTTTTGCAGGGAGAATGATGGATATAATTCCATAGTTCTATGGTTCAGAGTTGCTTATTCCGTATACTACTGATAGCTCCAAATTTTGACAATTTTATAGAGGATTTTCTGTTGGTTTTCACCGGGTTTCATTGATTTTGATCTTTCAACTAATGCTAATACTACAAGTTAGTGAAACCTTGTTATCTTGTGTCGGTTTTCAGGTATTGGATACTTTTGGAAGATCTGAGAGCATCTATGCGCTAATTACACTTAATTGAGCAAATCCCCAATTGAAGACTATTCCACGCGAAGGCTCATGAGCCTTTAACGACCTACGGTACAGTCAGCGGCTGTCCATACGATCCTCCCGTACAACCTTCGGTCGCCTCTGTTATATCAATACAAGCAACTTTTGTGAAGGAAGTAGAGAGGAAAGATGAACACAGCCGCCACAAATAGTCCTAGGAGAGAGGCGATTAGATCTGAAGAAGGATAATAACATGACCTCATCCTTCGAAGATCTCTAGCCTCTTGATCATCAACTCCACCATAATTCCCCATTCATATTGACAGAGAGATTCGCACTTTTAAGGTTAGGATTTGAACCTCTATTCCTATTTTGGTTTGTACTTCATTTGATCTCCAACGATATTTTGGTTTGCTATGGCAAAGTTGAGGTGATTTCCATTTACAATATGATTTTATCCTTGATCTATTCTCCTCTCATGGCTGAGTAAATCCCCATAGGCGTGGGAGATATAGGGAATTGGTGAGATGTGTTATGCCTTCTTTATATCCATCCATTTGTGATTATTATCGTGATTAATATATTGTGAGAATGACTATCTATGTTTTTCTAATGCTTGTTATCCAATTAAGGGCACGTGTAACATGATCCTGAGATCTCATAGATATGAATTTGTTTACTAGCAAATTAGCGACCCTCGAGTGACACATCCGATATCAAAGAGGACCAAGTATAACTCGAGGATAATAAGGAACCATCAAGTTTAAAGCCTTGATCTGGTCGGAAAACCTTAATTGATGTGTTGACCAAGACTTTGGTAACAGGCAGAAGGATCATTGGGATCAAGAAGAATCTACCAAGAGGACTCTTGATCGATATATGGGTTGCTTGCCTACTCACATATGTGAATAACAAGTATCATAATCACTTATTCCATTTTACACACATGGCACATTCACTATTACCATGAACCGTTTCTCTCCGCGCCTAACTTCTCATGTGTAGGAATCTCGAACAACCGCTTTAGTTTTACTTTTACGTTATTTACTTCCAGTACCATTGAATACTTAAATCTACCTCCTTTTCACTCACCCACTTCCACTCTCAACACTTACAGTCAATTCACTCAAGCCAAGGTGACACCTTGAGTGTGATAGAAATGCCTCAAATAAACACTTCCCTAGGCTCCTTATTGGGATCTATATAAAAACTGGAATTAATACTTCCACGAAAACATGCTCTAACAAACTTGTGCTCTTGCAGGCTATCGAGCTATTTTCTAGCACCGTTGCTGGGAGCTAAGTGCTAAGTGTTTGTTTCTTGACATTCGTAAGTGTTGACACCATCCATGATCTTAGTTGAAGACAGAGGTACTACACGTTCTGGAAAAACTTATTTACCTCCTTATATTGAACGTATATCAACTGAAAGATGCCTAGAACTTATTGAAAGATTTTCCAACTCAAGTTCTATAGACATGAACAGTTTGATTCCCTTGATGGCAAATTTGACCATCACCCTAGAGGCGGAAGAGCCTGATAAATCATTGGGAGACTATGGGAATCCATCTAGGCACCTTAGAAAAATGACCATTCTCTATCCTAAACTTGAAAGCCTAGAATTTGAAATAGATCCTGAGCTAATCTATATGATGAAAGAAATTGCTTTTGCGGGAAGAGAAGAAGAAGATCCAAGTGATCATTTGACAGAAGTTTATCACCTTTGCAATACTCAACTAGCAGGGCTACCAAAGGAGTTTGTGCTTCTTAAAAAAATTCGCTGGTCACTAAAAGATAAACTTTTACTTGGTTACAATCCTTGCCTAATCATACTATAAAAATCTAGGCAGATTGCATCTGAGAGTTTATGCAAAAATACTATTCGTTCACTAAAATTATAGAGATCAAGCGTGACATAACAAATTTCTTTCAAAGGGTAGAATAAAAAATTCTCAAGCATGGAAAAGATTTTATGGGATGGTCATGAAAGTACCAAATCATGGTTTTCAAGAGCATTTAATCATTCAATACTTTTATAATGGGATCATTGATGATTCGAAACATATTATTGATTTAACTACATGTGGAGCTATTAGTAATCTAACATTATCCGAGTGCAGAAATCTTTCACGGTAAGATCATTCAACAATGAACAATATAACCCTATTGAGGATACTAACCCACGGAAAGATATGTTTCATATAAGTTCAGAACTTATGCCTGAAGTTAAAAGATCCATGGAAGAAAAAGGAATAGCAGTGGAACTTGTTAAAGAAGATAAAGGGGATGTTCTCCAAACTTTTGTTCTAGAGGATGAAATGAATCTTATATTGCGCAAGTTTAGATATCAACAATATTAGTTCCGTGATAAATATTATAAGTGCTTAATGGTCCAAAAGAAAAATATAGAAGAATTAACCATTGTTTTCAATGATCTAGGACATGCCACTAGATATTTTAATAAATATATTAGTATGCTTAAAACCCAAGGTGATCAGATAGCTAAAAAATGAATCTTTGATTTTAAGTCAAAGTAATTATGATCACAATACTATTTCTACTATATTGTTACTAGACGTGGTACAGAAACATATGAACCTCAAGGGCCACCTTCGTACCAAGAAGAACATGCCCAGAAAGCAAAAGAGACCCAAGAAATGAGTCAAGAAGAGGAGGACCTTGTGAATCTACAAGATGATATTAATCTTGAAGCTAAAAGAAAAAAGAAACTTCTAATGAAAATGAAGAAGAGGAAGAGGCAAGAGACAAGGATAGACAATACGACTCTAACGCTGAAACTATTGATCCAAGAGAAGAAGCCGAACTTAGTCAAGAATAGGAAGAACAAGTTATCACATCAAATGAGAAACAAGTTGAGAAGGAAAAGCATGCAACAAAGAATAATAATAAACAGGATGTTGAGACAATGGCCAAGGTAAAGGAGAAGGTAAAACCAACTAAAAATAAAATCCCTTATCCTAATTGTGTTCAATATGAATAGGACAAGACTGTTTATGACTCATTTCCTGAAGCCCTGAGTATTCTTCCTTTAGAACTTCCTCAGGCTAATGCAATTCAAGTTCCTACTTACAAAAAGTTCATGCGAGATATTCTTAATAGAAAAAAGGGTAACTAAGATTGTAGCAGTGATGACAAGCTTTGGATACAACCTACCTACTAAGCTTGGGGATCCTGGTATACCAACTATCTCTTGTGCTATTAGAGAAACTAACATCATCAATGCTCTTTGTGATTTAGGTGCAGGTGTTAGTGTTATGACTTATTCCCTCTTTAAGAAACTAAATCTTAGAGATTACTCTCCTACCTCAATTACCTTGCAAATGGCTGATAAAACCACTAAGCAAGATGTCGGTATGATCGAAGATGTTTTACTTAGAATTGATCAACACGTCATACCCAATAATTTTATTATACTTGATGTTCCCGAAGATGAAAAACTTTCAATCATACTTGAAAGACCTTTTCTTAGCACTGCAGGAGCAAATGTGGACTGCTCTAGCGGGAAATTGTTTTCAACATATACGATGACCAAATTGTTTGTTATTTTCCTAAGAACAAAAACAAGGTGGAAAATATGTGCCACCACCTAAACGTGTTCCAGTGGTAAGTACTCTTGATGAGGGGCATCCCTAGGTATGTGTAAAAAAATTTAGAGGTTGGTTAACTAGAATCAACCTTCTTAAAATAAATGCTTAATGGGAGTCAACCCATTTTCTCAATAAAATAGCATAGTTATTTTTGTTGTGTTAGTTTAGTTAAGCTAATAAAGTTCTTGTAGCCAAATTGTGCAAAGGAAACATGCCAATATGAAGCTATGGTTTAAGTTTGAAGGAAAGAATTGAAAAGCAAATAAGAAGAAAGGGTTTAGAGCCTTTCACGAGTTGTGGTCTGATCAGAGAAGAGAAAACCATGAGCCCGTACCGATGAGCTGAGCAAACAAAAGAAACCGCTCTTCGTTACAAAGCACTTAACGAGCAGCGGTACGACCGGAATTCCCTGTATAGTCCACCCGTACTGAGCATCAATGAAGTCAATCAATTTTTCTCCCAAGGTACTGGGCAAATAGCAACCTCCAGTATGACCAGATCCCACTGTACCGTCCACCCGTAGCAGTACTCGGGTTTGATCTTGAAACCCTAACCACGTATCCAACGATGACAACTTTTGGTACGGGGGATGCGCTCATACAGCCCACATGTACTTACTGTGTTGCCTCGTAAAAATGATGGCGGTTGGCTGCCAACCTAGCTAACCATCTTCTTCCTCTCATTATCTCTCCCTTTCTATCTCAACCTCTAACCTCCTAGAATACTTTATGCTTCACCGATTTCGTTTGTTTGAGTGGGGGAATCTTCACATCGGTAAGTTTCTCACCCGATCCATGCTTTATTTTCTGAAATCCATAGTTAAAACTCTCACATTGGCTAACTAGATGATTTCCTTGTATTTTTAGTTTATTATTGATTCCTCACGTTAGAATTTATGGTTTCTACCTGTAATCATTTGTTTATACAATAGAAAAGTTATGCCTATAGTTTTGCTTTGAATTTTTTAGTACAATGCATAATATTAGGAAGATTTTCTATATTGGGAAGGGATCGGGAAGCTCGGGACCCTCTGGCATCTCCACAGCGTCGGGTGCAAAGAAGAGACGTCGGGAGGGGGATGCTCTGAAGGCCGCTTTGAACAAGGACTATGAAAGAATGAGCAGACGCAAGGTGCTGCCACCAAGTGGGCATGCCATGACTAAAGGAGGACTTCGACACGATGGTTGGAAACATAGTTATGATTGCCTTCTCCATCCTTTTCCCCAACACCTTCGAGTGTGCCACGTGGGATGATAGGGATATGTCGAATGGGGTATGCCCAGCAGGATGTTCCGACTGGCCCAAGGACCTTGCGAGTGGGCCTGCAGGACAACGACTAGAATGCGACTAAGGATCAGGCCTGGCGACTAGAAGATGGAGGCCCAGAAGCGTAGCTGAAGCCCAGTCGGATTAGGTCAAATCTTCCGAATCCTTGAGTAATTCGGTTGTAAACATTGTAAACCCTAGCGAGGTGCCTCCTATATAAACCTCCCTAGGGTTCCCATTGTACTCATGTTCCATCATACACCCCTTCAAGCAACTCGCTGCTTAGACGCCGAGCTTGCCACCCATGTAACTTTCTCTCTGCCAATACAATCTAGCAGGAGGAGGTCTTTACCCTCTGGGGGGCCGAACCTGGGTAAACTCGTGTGCATCTGCCCCCATCTCGCACCGCAGATGGCCACCAGCTCTCGCCCCCAATCTTATCAATCGCTACCCTTGATAGCGACACCCGTGGTCATTCCCACGACAGTAGCGCCCACCTTGGGGCCTAGCCGGACTGGCCTAAGTTCTGCAGCGAGACCCTACTCGCCAATCGATTGGCCGATCGCCACCGTCCGCATGATCACCAGCGGCGGGATCCTCCAGATCCTGCCTAGCAGCTACGTCCCAACATCGCGCTTGATCACCCATAGCGCAGTGATGCCGATCAGCACCATCAACCTGTTCGTTGGCTTCACCGACGCAGTCGACCCGGCGGGAATGATGATCACTGGCGGGTCGCCACCACACCGCGATCTACTCTCGGAGGAGCAGATCCGCTCCATCAGCCGCCCCGCCACCGAATACGTCTCGGCCACCAGCAATGCGGTCGAGACTAACGCCGCCACGGACGACGCAGCACTCCACGACGACGCTGACTCCGCGACCCCTACCTCGGTCGACAGATCCATTACCGCCGCGTCACGGGAGCAGTCCATCACGTGGGTCTCCAACCCTGAGGACTTCAAGGATACCTCCATCCTCGGGATCTTCGATTCCGACTTCGGCTCGGAGTCTACCGAGGATTTCCACGCCAGAGCCAATCGCTTCAACGCGATCTACATGGCAGGCAACACGGCTACCCAACCAGATCCATTCTCCACATCGATCCTGCCAACTGACACGGTGATGGAGGTGGAGGAAGCCCGCCTGCGCTTGGAAGAGGCGACACGCAAGGAGCTCGCCGAGTGCGAGAAATTCTGCCTCGAGCGGTTAATAGCGCATGAGCTATCACTCTACCATTAGCGCCGCATCAGGACCCACCTATACTCCAACGTCCAGGGCCACGTCCTGAACTTTAGCAACGAGGGCAACCCCACACGCGCGGCTGAGCGTGAATACTGCGAGAACACGCTGCCCGGTGGCAGCAATCACCCACCACTAGGCGCACCGGCGATTGGAGCCCCACCACCATCCATAGGCCGCGCGCCTCCACTAGACCAGCCGCAAATCATCATCTTGCCGCAGGCCCACGACACCAACAGGCTCCCGCTGTACTCCACCCCCATGGACAATGTCATCATGGCAGACACCGCGGTCGCCCACCTCAACATCCAAGGAGAAGGTGCGCTCCTGATCCAGTACGCCAAGTCCCTGCTCGCTAGGGCCATCAAGCAGCAAGCCGCGGGGGTCGACCCGCGAGGGCGGATGTATTCCTGCTCATCTGCAAGAAGGGCGGCCTCAAGCGGCCACCCAACCATCACCAACACCCTCAACTACCCCACCGACCGAGCCGCCGCCGCACCAACGATGGGCCGCCAACCCCACGCTCTCAACCAACAAGCCGCGGCTGGCGAACAACACGATCGCTGCCAATGGTCAGCCTATCGACGCATGCACGCACATTGTCAACGACTAGGCCTGGCAGGCGTGCCATCCCAACGACTTGAGGCACACCCTCAACAGCCATGGCGACCCCGAACCAAGAGGCTCGCTAAGCCGAGTCGGCCCCCAGTGCTTCGGACCAATGATCCGATGTGAGAAGTATCCCGCCAACTTCAAGGCGCCCAAGGAGATCAAAAAATACGATCCCACGTACGACCCAGCGGTGTGGCTTGATGCGTACCTGATGGCCATGGGAATCGCCGGCCACACCGACCTACTCGCCACTCGCTACCTCCCCCTAATGATGGACGGAGCTACCAGGCAATGGATCAACACCCTCCCCGCGACATCATCGACTCGTGGGAGGAGATGCACGACGCCTTCATCAGGCACTTTGAGGGCTCCTACACCCGCTCCACTACCACCGAGGACCTGGAGTGATGCATCTAGGGGCAGCACGAGTCGGCCCGCCACTGGATCCAGAGGTGGCAGGAACTATGGATCAACGCCTCCGGCATTCACCCGGACACGGCGATCCAATGCTTCAAGAACGCGTGCCAGTACGAGCCCCTGGTCGCTAAGATCAAGAGGGTATACCGGACGCTCGACAACATCCCTGACGTCCTCAAGATTGCCATGCGGTACGCGGAGGAGGACCCCAACCAGGACTCCGATGACGAGTCGGGAGGAAGATGGACGACAGCGTGACATGCGCTATAGAAACACTCGCCTCACTGGTAAGCGCCGCGGTGATGGGCGAGTCGACTTCATTGCTAAAGCTAGTTACAGCCAACGTGACCCGAAGAACTTCCGCCAAGACGGAGGAAACTACTGCGACAGCAAAAACTACCGCGCCAACAATGCGACGAGGAATTTGACCCTGTCGCCCTGCTCAACGAACCATGCGTCTATCACAGCATGGAGGGGAAAACCGCCACCCACAACACTGCAGACTGCCACTCCCTGAAGGAGATCAAAAAGGAAAGGCAAGCAAGGGAGGACCCCAACAACAACCTGCCAAGGGACAATGGCAACACCGGTGGGTTTGGCAACACCGTTGGCTCGCTACATTCTTTCACGGGGCTCAGCACCAAACACGAGAAGGTGCTCACCCGTGCAGTGGCCGTCAATGCAGTGAACCAAGTCGACATCCCCCGCTTCCTCAACTGGTCTGAGCAGAGCATCACCTGGAGTTGCCAAGACCACATGCCTAGAATCGAGTACCCAAGGCGAGTTTCCCTGGTAGTTAGGCCCAAAGTAGCCGACTACTGGCTGCCCAAGACGCTGATGGACGGTGGAAGCTCCATCAACATCATGTACCTGGACACATTCAAGCGTCTCCACCTCCCAGAGTCGGCGATTGAGCCAACACTCACCACTTTCCACGGCATCTTCCCTAGTTGGAAGGCGTACCCGATTAACAAGGTGACGCTTCCAGTCACCTTTGGCACACCAGCAAACTTACGAACCGAGCGGATTGTCTTCGAGCTAGTGAACTTCCACAGCCCCTACCACTGCGTCCTAGGACGCCAGGCGTTCGCCAAGTTCATGGCGCCTCCACATTACGCCTACAACATGATGAAGCTCCCAGGGCCAAGCAGCATCATCACCGTCCACGGTGACCCCGACATGGCCATGGAGTGCGAGGACAAAGGAACCGAGCTCACCGACACCGTCATCGTCGCAGAAACAAATCACGCAGAAGAGCTCGCGAAATACGCAAGCAACATCGACAAGGACGACCCCTCCATACTGAAGAAGCCAACCGCTGCAAGCTCCACCTTCGAGGCGACCACACACACTCATATTGTAGAGCTCATCCCAGGCGACTCCAGCTAGACAGTTACCATCAGGACAAACATGAGTCCCGCATAGGAAAGCGAGCTCACCGGGTTCCTACGTGAGAATCGTGACATCTTCGCATGGAAGCCATCCGACATGCCTGGTGTCTCGAGGGAACTCGCTAAGCACAAACTTAATGCCAACCCGAAAGTGCGACCAGCAAAGCAGTTGCTGTGGCCCTTCAATGAAGAGTGTCGCCGAGCAATTGCCAAAGAAGTGCAGCGTCTACTCGCTGCAGGCTTCCTTCGGCCCATCAAGTACTCCAAGTGGCTGGCAAACCTAGTCCTCGTTCTCAAAAAGAACAACACCTGGAGAATGTGTATCAACTACACCAGCCTCAACAATGCCCGCCCGAAGGAGGAGTTCTTCCTACCGCACATCGACCAGATCATCGACTCGACCGCTGGATCGAGGTTGTTGTGCTTCCTCGACATGTACTCTGGCTACAACCAGATCAAAATGGCAGTCGAGGATGAGGAGAAGACGGTTCATCATGCCATTCGGTGCCTTCTACTACACGACCATGACATTTAGCCTCAAGAACACCGGCACCACCTACCAAAGGTGCATGCAAGAGTGCCTCGCAAGCCAAATTGGCCGCAACATCCATGTCTACATCGATAAAGTGGTGGTAAAATCCACCCGCCAGGATGACCTACTCGCCGACCTGGCCGAGACCTTCACAAATCTGCGGAGGTACAACATCAAGCTCAATCCAGGGAAGTGCACATTCGGCATCCCCACCGGATAGCTCTTGGGGTACATGGTCTCCAAGTGAGGAATCGAGGCAAAACCCACCAAGATCAACACCATCACGCGGCTCGGGAAACCTGAGTGCCTTCGCGATGTCCAGAAGTTGGTTGGGCGAGTCGGGGCTCTGGGTTGCTTCATCCCCTGGCTCGGCGAGAAGGCAATGCCCCTCTACCACCTAATGCGCAAGAACCCCACGTTCCAATGGGACGCAGAAGCAGACAACGGGCTCAAGGCACTCAAAGAAGTGCTACTCGCGGCGCCGTTACTCACCGCCCCAGTCGACAAAGAGTCGATGCTTGTATACGTCGTGGCCTCCACTCGAGTCGTCGGCATCGTGATGGTCATCAAACGGCCAGAAGAGGGCAAGGAGTGCCTCGTACAGCGCCCTGTCTACTACATCAGTGAGGTCCTGACGGACTCAAGGCAACGCTACCCACAGTACCAGAAACTGGTGTACACGGTGTTCCGTGCCTAGTGGCGACTCCCCCACTACTTCCAGGAGCACCCAATCATGGTCGTCTCCTCCGTGCCACTGCAGGACATCATCCGCAATCACAAGGCAACTAGGCGAGTCGGCAAGTGGGTCATCAAAATCAGTGTCCACAACATCAAGTACGAGCCACGCAAAGTGATCAAATCGTAGGCCTTGGCTGATTTCCTTGCCGACTGGGAAGAAGCACAACAGCCGGAGAAGCTTCCCTACCTCCATTGCTGGTCGCTCCACTTCGATGGTTCCAAGAACGCCGATGGTGCCGGGGTCAGGATCATACTGACCTCCCCCAAAGGAGACAAGCTCTGCTACGTGCTCCACCTCGACTTCAAGCCCTGCACCAACAACATGGCCGAGTACGAGGCCCTCCTTCACAGCATACGGGCCGCTAAGGAGATGAACGTCAATCGCCTACGGTGCTACGGCGACTCCGACCTAGTCGCCGGGACATGTGATGCCATCTCCTCGTCGATGATAGCATACCGCCAAGCGGTAGACCAGCTGGGAGGACACTTCACCGGCTACTCAGTTGAGTGGATCGACAGACACAAAAACGAGGAGGTCGACACCCTCTCCCGCATCGGATCGGCCCAGCAAACGCCACCCGTAGGAGTCTTCCTTGACATCATCCACAAGCCTTCGGTCTCCCTGCCCAAGGAGATCGACATCGGGATACCCCTACAATCCGAGCCCGCCCTAGTCGCCATGGTCATCGAGCCTAGTGACTGGACAGCACCATATGTCGCCTTCCTCGAGCACAAGGTCCTTCCAAGCGACGAGTTTCCCTAATGACCTTGCACTCCAACAACGCCATTGCACTGTAAGTTTCATGCTCAGTGGGAAACCAATGATCCTTACTTTTTATCAGTTCTATGATTGCTTTGGGTCTCCTATGAGGGAGACCTTGATACCACTGAAGAAGTCCTCACAGAGGCAATGTTTGCTTGGGAGCAAATTTCTGTTTTTAGGGATGTTGATTACTTGTGGAAGAAAACCGCCACCATCAAGAATCCAACCATCTGTCACCTTCCTGGAGAATTCTATCTTTAGGAAGGGAGACACCGGGGCAATGGCAAGCCCTGAGGTAAGCATCCTTTACATGTCTCTCCATCCCAAGATGGAGCATAAGGTAAACTTGGGTGCTTTGTTGATCCAGCACTTTCGTCGCCAAAGGTCGGCTCATTCAGGAGACATTCGTTGCAGTGGCTTTATCACTCAGAGTTTTCCATGCCTCATGAGAGACTGATGGCTGGCAGTAAGTTCTTGGATGGTACTCACATGGCAAGCACCCAATTCATGGGGGTCTATAGGCCTCAATGTTCTCTTTGTGCTTACCAATTTTATTTTGAACCTAACGGTGATGTTCACCAAACCTTGATTCCATTTCTCCAAGATTTTGGTTTGCTAGGAAAACAGAATTGGGTCCTTGATGAGGAGGAATTCCATCAAGCAATGATCACCTCGAGGAGGATTATGCCCCGAGAGGAAACCCCGCTTCGAAGAATGCGGGAGGTAATCAAAAGTAGCACCAACGGGAGGAGGAGAAAAACTGGAACATGATGTGATGGGATGACTATGGCCAGCAACACCAAACTCAACAATACTTTCCCCAGTACCAGCAACAACAGAACATGCCACCACCTTAGCCGGGATACAACTATGTCCGAAGAGGTGAGTATGATCATTTGGTATCTCGCGTCGATGATGTGGAGAACACATTGCATGACATGAACGCCAACATGACCACACTCACCTAGGACTTCACCCATTTTATGTTCGAATTTCCAAACTACTACCCATACTAGCCACACCAGCAGCCAACGCCCAATGATGGAAGCGATAATTGATTTAAGATAGACCAAGAGTCTAAGATTGGGGAGGTTGAACTCCTCCCCACCTCTTGCATACATGTTTTGTTTTCTTCTTTTGATTTATTTATTTTTCTCAAGTTGCATATTTACTTTCAGTTTGCATTGATAAAAGGAAACAAAAAAATTGAATACCTTTTATCTTGTTTTGTGTGAAGTTCTCTCGCTTTTCCTTTTGGTTTCTCGTAGATTTTTCACTTCAAGTGACTTAGCTATGGAGAAGAACATGAGGAGTTAATTAAAGTATGAAATGAGCAAGCGAGAGGGGGTACCACATTCTTATTTTCCCTCTTCCTGTAAGTTTATTAATGAACATATTATATTTGTTCGGTTGCACTTGAGTCCCACTCCATGTTTAGTTTGTTATCTTTTAAGATTTTCTCTCAAAGCTAATGTCACTACTTTGGTTTCGACTTACGACAATTACTCTTAGCTTGAAAAAACAACCGCATTGGATTAAATTACAATCCTTTAAGAACAAGAGAAAGTGTCTTCTTGACAACTTTGGTGCCATGTTTTTGTCTTAAGGGCTTAATCTTAGCAGCACTCAACTCCACATCTTAATGGTTTGACTTGATAACACTTTTTGAAAGAGAATTGTTTGAAGAATGGATATTTTATGGTGGTTGAGGGAGATGCCAAACTTGTCTTGTTGAGTTAAAAAGAAACATGCTATTGAAGTGAATTACAAGAGTACCAAAACATCATGGGACTAACAACTCCTATGGCCTATGAATGATCTTGAGTTGATCTCAGATTTCGTCTATGAGTTGGCTAGACATTTGTAGCTTTGCTGCAATGTGCAAAATTTTAATCCCATGAACCCAAGTACTAGAGCAAAAATAAACTACTATCAATATTTGAGATGAAATTTCTTGATTTATATGAAGTTTTGGCATCACCTCACCACTTAAATATTAAAAATTTTGAAAGGTAAGGAAGAGATAGGGTGTTGGAGAGCCAGGAATTTTGAAGTGGGTGTTAATGAAAAGCTCTAAAATTATCCTTATTTTTAATATCAACTAGTGCACCCTTAATTTGGCTAAAGCATTCTTGCTTAAAATATTTTTACTCTCATAAAAAGAGAGGCGCTGAAAAGAATTGATTCGCAAGCCTAACCAAAAAAATACAATCTCTTTTGAGTTTAAAAATTATTATCTAGCAAGTTCTATGTGGTTAGTGAAGGAAATATGCCCTGAGAGGCAATAATAAAGTTGTTATTATGTATTCCTTGTATATGATAGATGTTTATTTTGCATGCTATAATTGTATTGATAGGAAACGTCAATACATGTGTGTTTAATAAACAAAAAGGGTTCCTAGTTATGCCTCTCTTATAGACTAGCTTGTTGATTAACAAGATGATCAAGGTTTCCTGATCATGGACATTGGATGTTGTTAATAACAAGGTCACAACATTTGTGAAATGATGTGATGAACATTCATCTGAAGTATAGCATTATGATCAAGTCATTATGTTTATATTGCTATAACATCATACGAAGTAGTCTTAGTCCTTAGACCATGAGATCATGTTAATTGCTAAAACCGGAAAAGTATCTTGATAACATCAAACGTCACACCGTAACAGGGTAACTATAAAGGTGGGTTCAGTGCTATGAAGGTGTTATGTTGAGGTTCATGGATCAAGAGTCAAATTTGTCAATCCCGATGACGGATAGATATACTCTAGGCCCTCTCGGTGATATCACATTAAGATAGCTTGCAAGCAAGTGATGTGATCACTAGAATGTTATATCACGGGAACAAGAAAAGAGTGCATGTCGGTAACGAGATCAAACTAGGTATTTGGATACCGATGATCGAATCTCGGACATGTATTATATCATGAGACAAAGGGATTAAGTTACTAGCGTTAAAGGTTCTCACGATCACAGAAGTCATCGTTGAATGTGCAGGAGTCGGTATGAATCTCTACGCCCCGCTTCTGATTATTGATCTGAGAGTAGTCTCAATCATGTCTGCATTATTCGCGAACCATAGGGTGACACACTTAAGGGTTGCCGGACACCATTTAGGAGCACATATGTTTCAGACAAAAGGTTTTCAAAGCGTAGGAAATGTTTCGATAGAAACAGGAATTGTTTCGATAGAAACCGGAATTGTTTTGGGTGAAATTGCAGAAAGTGGTTGTGCATGTGATATTGAAATGTTGCAAGGGGTTTTATGTGAATGTTTGTTAATTAAAGTAATTAACAAAATTCTGAATAAAATAAATAAAAGAGTTTTATTAATTGAGAGTGGCATTAAATTTGGTGGAAATTTAATGCATGTGAGTGGAACTTTGGGTGGATCTTGAATTAATGTGAGTGGAGCTTCACCACATGAGTGAGGAAGAGGTGGGGGCACCCCCTTTGGCCGCCGGCCATGGGAGGGGAGGAGGCCCCCCTCTCCTCCCTCACAAAGCACACCTCCTCGTGAAGGATCTCTCTCCCCCTTAGATATTCCCCCACGGATTAGCGAGATACATGTTCCCGGTGGCCTTGCGTCTGGAAGGAGTTGCTGCTTCCGCTGATTCGCTGGAGCGAGGAGGTGGAGGTTGTCCGGTGGCTTGAACGTGTGTGCGAGGATGGATGCGCTGCTGATTTGTGGCGCTCGGACTTCCAAACGATCTTGAGATCGGCAAGCGTATGACTACATCAACCACGAGTTCCTACTCGTTAACAAAACTCGTTGTCTTCGAGGGTAAGTTCTTCATGGATGTATGTCCACCCGTTGCTCTGTATCTAGTAGATAGATCTTGGCGTATAGTTCTCATCTTAGGAAAAAATTCTATGATGCGGACCCAACAGTGGTATCAGAGCCTGATCTATGCGTAGGTGCTTTGCACAGGTAATACACATATGTTTATATGTGGGCGATGATGATCATGTTATTGCATCTTCTATGTATTTTGGATATTGGTGGCATAGTGGGATGAAGCGGCCCGGACCAACATTACATGTCATCGTACATGAGACCGGTTCCACGACTGACATGCAACTAGTTTTGCATAAGTGGCTAGAGTGTGTCTGTCTCTCCTACTATAGTCAATATCTGATTTACAATGAGTTGCTAATAACTTGGTTATCCTTTTTGTGGTTCATGTTCGTAGGTAAGACCGATTCTATCTCCGAAAGCCCTAAGCCACGTAAAACTTGCAATTGATAAATTAGAGGCGTCTAGTTTAGATCGTTGCTAGGCTAGTGTCTTGATATGGTATTGTTATAAGTAGATGTATGATAGATACTCTTACAACTCACTTAACGTATAAGTTCCATAGACCTTGGCCTTACACACAAAGGAATGATAGAGATCATACCACGATGCAAATGATAGAGATCAAATGCATGGACCATATCATCTTGATACATTGCAAATGTATCTATAATTTTTGATGTTCCATGCTTGGTTTTATCCACTTTCTTGTGTTTTGTTCCAACTTTGGATGTACTTTTCATATGATTTCTTGGACTAACCTATTAACAAGAGCCACAGTACAAGGCTGCTTTTCTGCTGTTCTTGGTTCTAGGAAAGTCAGAAAATGAATATTCTCGGAATTGGACGGGACAAAAGCCAAAGTGCCTATTTTTCTAGAAGGGATCAAGTGCCAGAATACGAGACGGAGAAGGGCCAGGGAGCCACCACACCACCTGGCCGCGCGGCCAGGCCTGGCCCGTGCCAAGGGGTGGTATGGTCGCTCCCGGCACCCCCTCGGCCTCTCCTTCCGCCTATAAGTTGCCCTCGGGACGAAAACCCTAAGTACCCGATCAAAAATCCAATAAAGAGTCTGTAGCCGCCGTCATCTCCATCCCTAGATCGGGAGGGATCTGAAGCTCTTCCCAGCACCCTGCCGGAGAGGGGAATTCACCCTGGCGACCTTCTTCATCACCATCCAAGCCTCCGGTGTGATGCGTGAGTAGTTCATCCTTGGACTACGGATCCATGTAGTAGATAGATGGTTGGTTTCTCCTCCTTTGTGCTTTCATGTTTAGATCTTGTGAGCTCTGTTCATGATCAAGATCATCTATCTGTAATTCATACATGTTGTGTTTGCGGGGATCCGATGGATATTGAGATGCTATTTCAGATTGATTACTGATTCTATCATGTCTTTGTTATTTGAGATCTTGCATGTTTTCCATTGTTAGTAGCTATCTTGGCCAAGTAGATGCTAGCAACTCCAAGAGTTAGTATTTATGCTCGATAGTGGGTTCATGCTTCTGGTAATCTGGGGAAGTGACAGAAATCTCTAAGTTACTAGATGCGTTGTTGCTACTAGGGAGAAAACAACAATCCTTTGTTCATAGAACAATCATATTGTTTACTTTACACACAGTTCGTAAAACAATAATCCGTTGCTTGCAACTTAATAATAGAGGGGGTTTGGATGATAACCTGAAGGTGGATTATTAGTCATAGATGCAGTTGGATGGCGGTCTATGTATTATGTTGTAATGCCCAATCAAGTCTTAGAGGAGTCAAGATGATTAGTATATGCATGTATTGCTTTCTCGGTGTTTGTCAATTGCCCCAATGTAATTTGTTCACCCATCATGTTATCTATCTAAGGAGAGCCACCTCTAGTGAACTATGGATCCCGGTCCTTTTACTTTACATACAATCTACAATCTTTTACTACTTTGTGTTTACTTTCTGCAAACTTTTACTTCTTTCCATTCGATACGTTTAATCCTTTGTTTTCTGCAAAACACGGTGAGATTGACAACCTCATCGCAAGTTGGGGACAAAGTTCTGTGGTTGTGTTGTGCAGGTCTCCACGTTGCTACTAGCACCGGTAGTGCGCCCTGCCAAAGCTCAGCTAGTAACACCTTTGGGGTGTTTCCTTGCTCCTACTGGTTCGATTAAACCTAGGTTTCATAACTGAGGGAAAACTTGCTGCTATATTCATCGTACCTTCCTCTTGGGGTTCCCAACGAGCTCTACGTCGAAAGTCGAGCGCATCACATCTCACTTCACACATTAGATGTTAGCATCTTATATTGCTAGTTTGGCGCTTTTGGTAGCATTATAAGATGATCCCTCATTTAGATATCAAGAAAAAATGAGTTCTTCCTTAAGTATGCACCGTTTTGTGGATCGTGTTTTGAGGCATCACGTGATGATCGGGTGTTCTCGACTCTACGCTTTCATACAACGGGTGTAAGACAGCTTTACACACGCAAATACTAAGGTTCTTACTTGGCAAGCCTAGCATGTACAGACATGGCCACGGAACACGGACCAAAAGTTTAAGCATGAGTCATATAGTTGATATGATGCCCATATAGATGCTCGCCTTTGAAGCTACACCGACTCACGTGATGATCGGACTTGGTGTAGTGGATTTGGTTCATGTAATCACCAAAAGGACACGAGGGATGTCGTTTTTGAGTGGGAGTTCATTAGTAATTTGGATTAGTTCAACTCAATCGATCATAAACTTAGTCTAAATATACTTTACAAATTTGGTTGTAGATGGCACCACCTGCTTTTAATTTCAATGTATTCATGGAGAAAGAGAAGCTTGCTGCGAATGGTAGCAACTTCACCAACTGGGCTATGAATTTAGGGATTCTCCTCACTGCTGCACAAAAGCAATATGTGCTAGAGGCGCCGCTAGGCCCCCCCACTAGCTCCTGATGCCCCTGACGAGGAAAAGAACGTCTATATAACTCGTCAGGAGGACCACAACTTAGCTCATTGCGGCATACTGTATGGGCTAGAGCCAAAACTTCGAAAGCGTTTCGAAAATGGCAATGCCTTTGATACCATGGGAGAATTGAAAATGATTTTTGATACCCATGCAGCCGTAGAGAGTTATAATGCTTCTGAAAAGTTCTTTAGATGCATGATGGAGGAGAACAGCTCCGTTAGTGAGCACGTACTCAAAATGTCTGGGTACGCCGATAAGCTTGTGTCCTTGGGAATAACGATTCCCATTGACTTTGGCATACATCGTGTTCTCCAATCTCTGCCACCTAGCTACAAGAGCTTCGTGATGAACTATAATATGCAGGGCATGAAGAAGTCTCTTCCCAAGCTTCTGTCAATGCTTAAGACTGCAGAAGTGGAGATTAGGAAAGAACATCAAGTGTTGATGATCAATAAGACCACCGGTTTCAAGAAGGACAAGAAAGGCAAGCAGAAGGGAAAGAAGGGCGGCAAATCTATTGCCGCGCCTGAAAAGAAACCGCAAGCTGTCCCTAAGTCTGATACTGAGTGCTACTATTGCAAGGGGACTGGCCATTGGAAGCGCAACTGCCCCAAGTATTTGGCGGACAAGAAGGCGGGAAAGGCAAACAAAGGTATATGTGATATACATGTTATTGATGTGTACTTGACTAGTACTCGCAGTAGCACCTAGGTATTTGATACGGGATCGGTTGCTAATATATGTAACTCAGTTCAGGGGCTGCGGAACAAGTGACAACTAGCAAGGGATGAGGTCACGATGCGGGTCGGCAATAGATCAAGAGTTGATGTGATCGCCGTCGGGATTAGTTATAAACCTGAATAATTGTTATTTGGTGCATGCACTGAGCATGAACATTGTATCCGGATCGTGTTTGATGCAAAGTGGTTATTCGTTTAAGTCTGAAAACAATGGTTGTTCGATTTATATGAATAATATCTTTTATGGTCATGCACCTGTGTTGAATGGTTTATTTCTATTGGATCTCGATAGTAGTATTACGCATATTCATAATGTTGATGCTAAAAGGGTTAAGCTTGATAATGATATATCTGCATATATGTGGCATTTCCGTCTAGGTTATATTGGCGTTAAACGCATGAAGAAACTCCATTCTGATGGACTTTTGGAATCACTTGATTTTGAATCATTTGATACATGTGAGCCATGCCTTATGCGCAAGATGACTAGAACGCCATCTTCTGGTTCAATGGAACGGGCGACAGAATTATTTGAAATCATACATATTGATGTGTGTGGACCAATGAGTGTGTCGGCGCGAGGTGGATATCGTTATTTTGTTACTTTCACGTATGATTTGAGTAGATACGGGTATATCTATTTGATGAAACATATGTCTGAAACCTTTGAAAAGTTCAAGGAATTTCAGAATGAAGTGGAAAATCATCGTAACAGAAAGATCAAATTTCTGCGGTCCGACCGTGGAGGAGAGTATCTTTGTTACGAGTTTAGCACACATATGAAAGACTGTGAAATAGTTTCACAACTCACGCCTACCGGAACACCACAACATAATGGTGTGTCCTAACATCGCAATCGCACTTTATTGGATATGGTTCGATCTATGATGTCTCTGACTGACTTGCCACTATCATTTTGGTGTTATGCACTGGAAACTGCTGCATTCACTTTAAATAGGGCACCATCTAAATCCGTTGAAAAGACACCGTATGAATTATGGTTTGGAAACAAACCTAAGCTGTCATTTCTTAAAGTTTGGGGATGCGATGTTTATGTGAAGAAACTTCAACCGGATAAACTCAAACCCAAAGCGGAAAAATGCGTCTTCATAGGATACCCTAAGGAAACGATTGGGTATACCTTCTATCACAGATCCGAGGGCAAGGTTTTTGTTGCCAAGAATGGATCCTTTCTTGAGAAGGAGTTTCTCGCGAAAGGTGTGAGTAGTCGGAAGGTAGAACTCGAAGAGGTTATTGAACCTTCTCTTCATGAAATGGCGAGTAGCGCAGCACCGGAAGTTGTTTCGGAGTTGACTTCACCTAATGAGGAGAGAGCTAATGATATTGATCATGAAACTCCGAAAGAGGACACTAGAACCTCGCGAGTCAAGCGGGACACGTGCAGCTCTGAACTGCGGCAATCCTGCTATGAATTTCATGATTGATGAAATAGATGACCCTGCGACGTATGAAGAAGCGATGATGAGCCCTGATTCCAACAAATGGCTAGAAGCCATGAAATCCGAGATGGAATCCATGTACGAAAACCAGGTTTGGACCTTGGTAGACTTACCTCACGATCAAAAGGCCGTTGAGAATCAATGGATTTTCAAAAGAAAAACTGATGTTCATGGTAATGTGACCATCTATAAGGCTCGACTTGTCGCAAAGGGGTTTCAACAAATTCAAGGAGTTGACTACGATGAGACATTCTCTCCCGTAGCGATGCTTAAGTCGGTTAGGATTATGTTAGCAATTGCTGCATATTTCGATTATGAAATATGGCAGATGGATGTCAAAACTACATTCCTCAATGGTAATATTGAAGAAGAGTTGTATATGATACAACCTAAGGGTTTTTTCGATCCTAAGGATGCTGATAAGGTATGAAAGCTTCAGCGATCCATCTATGGACTGAAGCAAGCATCCTGGAGTTGGAATCTCTGCTTTGATGAGGTGATCAAAGAGTTTGGATTTGTCCAAACTTATGGAGAGGCTTGTATTTAAAAGAAAGTGAGTGGGAGCAATGTGGAATTTCTAATATTATATGTTGATGACATATTATTGATTGGAAATAATATAGATCTTTTAAACAGTGTTAAAAGTTATCTAAACAACAAATTTTTGATGAAGGACCTTAGTGAAGCTTCATATATATTAGGCATCAAAATCTATAGAGATAGATCAAGACGCCTAATTGGGCTATCGCAGAGTACATACCTTGATAAGATATTAAAGAAGTTTAATATGGACGGAAGTAAGAAGGGGTTCTTACCTATGTTGCAAGGCAAGACATTGAGTAAGACTCAAAGTCTGGCTATGGCGGAAGAAAGAGAGGTAATGGATTTTTTAGATCCCCTATGCCTCAGCCATAGGCTCTATAATGTACGCCATGCTATGTACAATACCGGATGTGGCACATGCTATTAGTTTGACTAGTAGGTACCAATCTGATCCAGGTTCGGAACACTGGATAGCGGTCAAGAATATCCTTAAGTACTTGAGAAGTACTAAGGATATGTTTCTTGTATACGGAGGTGAAGAAGAGCTAGTCGCTAAGTGTTATGTCGATGCTAGCTTTGACACTAATCCGGATGACTCTAAGTCTCAATCTGGATACGTATTTCTCTTGAATGGAGCAGCAGTTAGTTGAAGGAGTTCCAAATAACCTGTGGTGGCTGGATCAACGACGGAGGCAGAATATGTTGCTGCTTCAGAAGCGGTGCAGGAAGTGGTTTGGATGAAGGAGTTCATAACGGAACTAGGTGTGGTTCCTAGTGCGTTGGACCCAATGGTGATCTATTGTGACAACAATGGAGCCATAGCCAACGCCAAGGAACCAAGGTCTCACAAGAATTCCAAGCATATTAAGCGCCGGTTTCACTCCATCCGCGAGCATGTCAAGGATGGAGACATAAAGATTTATAAAGTGCACACGGACCTGAATGTAGCAGATCCGTTGACTAAAGTTCTCCCTAGGGCAAAACATGATCAACACTAGAACTCCATGGGTGTTAGATTTATCACTATGTAAACTAGATTACTGTCTGTAGTGCAAGTGGGAGACTGAAGGAAATATGCCCTAAGAGGCAATAATAAAGTTGTTATTATGTATTCCTTGTATATGATAGATGTTTATTTTGCATGCTATAATTGTATTGATAGGAAATGTCAATACATGTGTGTTTAATAAACAAAAAGGGTTCCTAGTTATGCCTCTCTTATAGACTAGCTTGTTGATTAACAAGATGATCAAGGTTTCCTGATCATGGACATTAGATGTTGTTAATAACAAGGTCACATCATTTGTGAAATGATGTGATGAACATTCATCCGAAGTATAGCATTACGATTAAGTCATTATGTTTATATTGCTATAACATCATACGAAGTAGTCTTAGTCCTTAGACCATGAGATCATGTTAATTGCTAACACCGGAAAAGTATCTTGATAACATCAAACGTCACACCGTAACAGGGTGACTATAAAGGTGGGTTCAGTGCTATGAAGGTGTTATGTTGAGGCTCATGGATCAAGAGTGGAATTTTTCAATCCCGATGACGGATAGATATACTATGGGCCCTCTCGGTGATATCACATTAAGATAGCTTGCAAGCAAGTGATGTGATCACTAGAATGTTATATCATGGGAACGAGAAAAGAGTGCATGTCGATAACGAGATCAAACTAGGTATTTGGATACCGATGATCGAATCTCGGACATGTATTATATCATGAGACAAAGGGATTAAGTTACTAGCGTTAAAGGTTCTCACGATCACAGAAGTCCTCGTTGAATGTGCAGGAGTCAGTACGGATCTCCAGGTCCCGCTTCTGATTATTGATCTGAGAGGAGTCTCAATCATGTCTGCATTATTCATGAACCATAGGGTGACACACTTAAGGGTTACCGGACACCATTTAGGAGCACATATGTTTCAGACAAAAGGTTTGCAAAGTGCAGGAAATGTTTCGATAGAAACCGGAATTGTTTCGGGTGAAATTGCAGAAAGTGGTTCTACATGTGATATTGAAATGTTGCAAGGGGTTTTATATGAATGTTTGTTAATTAAAGTAATTAACAAAATTCTGAATAAAATAAATAAAAGAGTTTTACTAATTGAGAGTGGCATTAAATTTGGTGGAAATTTAATGCATGTGAGTGGAACTTTGGGTGGAGCTTGAATTTATGTGAGTGGAGCTTCACCACATGAATGAGGAAGAGGTGGGGGCACCCCCCCCTTTGGCCGCCGGCCATGGGAGGGGAGGAGCCCCCCCTCTACTATAAAAGGCCCCCCTCTCCTCCCTCACAAAGCACACCTCCTCGTGAAGGATCTCTCTCCCCCTCTAGATATTCCCCCATGGTCTCGGATTAGCGAGATACATGTTTCCGGTGGCCTTGCGTCTGGAAGGAGTTGCTGCTTCCACTGATTCGCTGGAGCGAGGAGGTGGAGGTTGTCCTGTGGCTTGAACGTGTGTGCGAGAACGGATGTGCTGCTAATTTGCGGCGCTCGGACTTCCACACGGTCTTGAAATCGGCGAGCGTACGACTACATCAACCACGAGTTCCTACTCATTAACAAAACTCGTTGTCTTCGAGGGTAAGTTCTCCATGGATGTATGTCCACCCGTTGCTCTGTATCTAGTAGATAGATCTTGGCGTATAGTTCTCATCTTAGGAAATTTTTTGTTTTCTATGCTGCGGACCCAACAGTTAGAAAGCGAACTTAAGTGCAATTGTTCAGATATATTTTGTTCGTGTTCAAGGTTATAGGATTTGTGACGAAGGAATATGATACCACCTTGAACTTGTGAGTTTCCTTACTTGAACTTATTTGTTGCTATCATTCTTTATAGCTTTGTCAATCGAGGATGAGTAATAGCTAAGCTTGGGGAAGTTGATAGCTCCAAATTTTGACACTTCCTATCGAGGATTTTCCATTGATTTTCACCGGGTTTCATTGATTTTGATCTTTCAACTAATGCTAATACTGCAAGTTAGAAAAACCTTGTTCTCTTGTGTTGGTTTTCGGGTATTGGACACTTTTCGAAGATCTGGGAGAATTTATGGGCTAATTACACATAATTAAGCAAATCCCCAATTGAAGACTATTCCATGCGAAGGCTCCTGAACATAACGACCTATGGTACAGTCAGAAGTTGCTCGTAGGGTCTGCCCATACTACCTTATGTCGCATCTATTATATCAATACAAGCAACTTCGTGAAGGCAAGAGAAAGGAAATATAAACATAGCCATCGCAAATAGTCCTAGAAGAGAGGAGATCAGATCTGAAGAAGGAGAAGAACATCACCTCATCCTTCGAAGATCCCTAGCCTCTTGATTATCAACTCCACCATAATTCCCCATTCATATTAGGGGAGAGAGATTCACACTTGTAAGATTAGGGTTTGAACCTATATTCCTATTTTGGTATGTACTTGATCTGATCTCTTGCTACAGTAAAGTTGAGATGATTTCCATTTGCAATATGATTTTATCCTCGATCTATTCTCCTCTCATGGCTGAGTAAATCCCCATAGGTGTGGGAGATGTAGGGAATTGGTGAGATGTGTTATGCCTTCTTTATCTCCATCCATTTGTGATTATTGTCATGATTATTATATTGTGAGAATGTCTATCTATGTTTGCCTAATGCGTGTTATCTAATTTAAGGGCCTGGGTAACATGATCATGAGATCTCATAAATATGAACTTGTTTACTAGCGAATCGGCGATCCCCGAGTGACACAGATGATATCAAAGAGGAGCTAGTATAAATCAAGGATAAAAAGAAACCATCAAGTTTAAAGCCTTTGATCTGGTCAAAAGACCTTAATTGATGCGCTGACCATGACTTTGGTAACATGCAGAAGGATCACTAGGATCGAGAAGAATCTACCAAGAGGACTCTTGATTGCTACATGGGTTGCTTTCCTACTCACATATGCATGAGAAGTACCATAATCACTTATTCCATTTAACTCAGCTGGCGCATTCACTATTACCATGAACTGTTTCTCTCTGTGCCTATCTTCTCATCTACAGGAATCTCGAACAATCACTTTAGTTTTACTTTTATGTTATTTACTTCTAGTACCATTCAATACTTAAATCTACCTCCTTTTTACTCACCCACTTCCACTATCAATACTTGCAGTCAATTCACTCAAGACAAAGTGACACCTTGAGTGTGACAGAAACGCCTTAGATAAACGCTTCCCTAGGCTCCTTATTGGTATCGATATAAAAACTAGAATGAATATTTCCACAAAAACATGATCGGACGAACATGTGCTCTTATAGGCTATCAACTACCAAAGCTATCACCAACTACTGTGCTACTTTGGGTACTGAAGAAACAAAAGATGGTGACATGGCTGAAGTGATCAACCATTTTGTAGAGCAAAAAGAGAAGAATTCAGACTTTTATTTTTGCTTAGAATTGGAAGAGAAAGACAGGGTGAAAAACCTTTTTTTGGGTTTATGGTCCTACAAGGAGAGGATATGCTAAGGCTTACCACGACTGTGTATCTTTTGACTGGACATACTTAACAAATAAGTACAATATGCCCTTGCACCGTTCGTTAGGATTAACAAGCATGGACAATCTATCATGTTGGGATGCGGCTTTGTGAGGCAAGAATTGACAACAATTTTGATTGGTTATTTCAGAGTTTTCTTATTGCGGTGGATGGTCAAGAACCGGACAACATCGTCACTAACCAAGACATTGCTATGAAATAATCAATTACCGGATGTTCCAAGCAACTATTCATCGATTTTGCCGCTAGCACATCATGTAGAAACAACAAACAAAATGTGGTACTGTTCTGGGCAAAAACCCTAGTATTGCAGAAGATTGCAATGCCTGCATAGATTTCACCTTTTATCCAGAGGAGTTTGAGGCAAAATAGGCTCTGTTTTTTGGCAAGTGGCCCACTGCTGCTGGACACTCACACTTCAAATAACTGTACGACATTAGGGACAAATGGGTGCCTTGCTACTTCCTGCACTAGTTCTTCCCTTTCCTCCAGTCCACATAGCGTAGTGAGTGGTTTAATGTGCCGCTCAAATACTATGTGAACCCACACACGTCACTGTCAAATTTTGTGAAATAGTATGAGAAGATCCAGGTATATGTGCTAGTGAAGGAGGCGGGATGACTACCGGACAGATTTTCTCGATGTTCAAAGATGGTCGCCATATCCCATTGAGGAACAAGCGTCTAATGTCTACTGTAGAGACATATATTTGAAGTTTAGGCACGAGTTTGAGCTTATTTCTAGGTACAATGTAAGTCACTTTGGTGGTTTCAACTACAGGCTTGAGACAAATAGGACATGGTGTGGAAATTATGGATCCAAAACCTACATGGTTACAACAAACAAGGATAAAAGCATCTACTCATGTGAGTGTTCAAAGTTTGACAAGGATGGCATGCTTTGTTGCCACATATTGAAGATTACCGCCCACCTTGGTGTTGATGAGATACCCAAGAGGTACATCCTAAAACGACACAAGCAGTCTCTGGTGGACAGCAACCAACACCTGTCATGCTAACCTAAACATGTCATTTCAGAAACTTGCTCGAGTGGCTTGCACAATGGATGCAACTACTGCGATTGTCAACAAACACATGCATGTTGCAGCGACGGAAATCACTCAGCTGAACAAGTCACGAAACAAGAAGAAGAAACTTGTAGCGACAGAATCATCGGCAAGTTCCCATGTTGATCCTACCAATCCTAGGGACTCGCCGAAGTCAACTACCAAAGGTAGAACGAAGGCACACTGCACAAAATCTGCCCTTGAACTTCATCCAAAATAGAAAAACCAGTGCAGGATGTGTGGCTCGTTTGAGCATAACTTTGCAACATGCAAAGAGAGGTTGGTTTAGGCTAGGCAAATTTGTAACAAATTGGAGGCTTATGATTAGTCCAGCTAGGCTACTTTTAGGAGTCATGTGGCAACTTTGTTTTGTCACTGATTTTTCTGTATTATGTGGTGTGACAACTAAGACCAATTTTTTTGGCAAATTTGATACATGTGGAAAGTAACTTTTAGCAGTCATCTGCCAACTTTATTCTGTCATTGTTTTCTCTGTTTTAGTTGGATGTGGCAAATAAGACCATTTTTGGGGTAAGTTTGATACATGTAGGAAGCAACTTTTAGCAGTACAGTGGCAACTTGTGATGTCACTATTAATGTAAAATTTAGCATATCTGTTGCAACTTTCAATCTGTCGTTGTGATGTATCATTTTTTTGTTGTGGCAAATAAGAAATAAATTATGGCAAGTTTGATGCCTGCAGGAGAAACTTTCAGCATTAAGGCGACAACTTATTCTGTCACTGTTAATTCTATATTTTGTTACATGTTATCCAAGACTAGTTGAAGGCCCGTGCGTTGCCGCGGTGCATATTTTTTGTACGTACATATTCATATAGGAAATATAACTATGTGTTGCACCTGAGAAAAATGGGTGCCGTGGAGTCGCACAATTTTTTTGACACAACGACGATTCGTAGAAAATAGCCAACTTCATCGCTTTCACCTAGGGCTCACTGCTTCCTCTTCCCGCCCGTCCTTGGCTCAATAATCCTTTTTTCAACCTTTTATGCGTGTACAATTGGAATGAGTTTGAGAATTAAAAATGTTACAACAGTACAAGTATTTTTAGAAGTCTATACTTAGTAATAGAAACAATAACTATGCACATTTCTTGACGAGCAGTATCTTTTAATCTCAGATTTGTCAGATATAGTCAGCAAATTATCCGGACTAAATACACAAATTTGAAAGAATCGATCAGCAAAGAATTTGGGCTTCATTGCATTGCTATGGTTTTTTTATTATGTCAAGGGGTCTGTGTTGCTAAAAAATAATAAAATTTGACAATATTATAAAGAGTCGCTACATATTTTGTCTGAGTTCAACAAACGTGCATCTGCCTTGTTTGCATTTCTGAAGTCCAAGGCGTGGCCATCTTGTTCATAGTACATTTTGTAAACCCTGCATATGTCACGGAGAACCACATGATATTCACGTATGTAAATAAAATACATGGACTAAACTGCAAACATCCCCAGTAGATAAGATTTTTCCATCTCTCTAATATGGTACAGAGTATAGACCGAAACTTCTCCCCAAAATCACCATTATGAGTGAGGAAGCACCGCCATGCCGGCCGTTCTAGCGCTGCTGCCGGTGTCTTCGCCATAGTGAGGAGCAGGCCACGTCATGCGCTAGCCGCCAGATTCTGTAGCCGTTGCCGAATTGGTTGGAGCATGCCGCGTTGTCGCGTCGTGCGCCGGATGTCGGCTATGGTCTGGATAGAGGAGATGACGGCCATAGAAAATTATCCAATCCATCACATGTACCTGAAATCCCAACTCTAGTTTCTTGCAGCGCCAGGCCCAGTCAGTGGATTTGGCGTTGTGGACGGATGGAGCTGTCCAGTGTGGTGGCGATGCAGATGGGCTTCCCAGTAAGGAGCAGCTCTGATTTCCCCATTGCATGGCGTTGTCGACACGAGACCGGTGGCGTCCCTACAGTGTTGGTGTTCAGCCCGCCGGCTGCAACTACGCTTCGCCGTCCCTCCTATGCGGCTGATTGGGACCTCGAGTCCGGTAGTGTCCCTGCATCGGAAGCCATATCATCGCGGAATCAATTACCACGGGGAGGATAGGGGTCGGTGGTGTGGGGGATCCATGTATGGGCACCGGTGGTGAGGTGGATTCAGGGAGGAGCACCGCTGGAGTGGAGGATAGGGAGATGAGGGGGAGGACGACGTGGACGGGGATGGGGCTTATCCCTCCTCCTTTCTCGTGATGGCTCCAGTCCTCTTCTCCGTCGTGCCAGCGGAGGAGCGTGAGGAGGCGCATGGAGCGGTGCAGGAAGGCAAGCGCACAAGGCTCGCTCGGGTTTGACTAATTGGTGGCAGTTGCTATAATAACGCCAAACGTTTAGGGACAAAATTGTCTAAAATAGGCAGACGAGAATTTCCCTGTGCGACAAACGAACTCGTACGTGAATATTTTTAATAGTATAGAATAGCATTTTTTTAAGCAACAAACATATATTAACCAGCAACTTGTATGTTATCTTGATCAACTATAGACATTTGATTGGTAAAAAAATATGGAGAGCAAAAGTTTGAATGGGCTTGCCTTCATCAATTACAGTTTGAGGACTTCCTTCTATTTGGCTTTGTTGTCCTCCAATGTGACCCAGTTTTTTGTCACTAACTTTATGATTTCTGGGATATCCTTCCATGAGTAATCTTGGGATGCTCTCTCATCCCAATTGATGTTAATCAGGGTGTTGATGCCCACAAGTATAGGGGATCACCGAAATCTTCGATGGGAAGTATTACCCAAATTTATAGTTCGACTCAAGGGGAACACAAGAATACCAATAAGACTTTAGCAATTGAGGCATCACTCTCAATTACACCTGTATATCAATAAACTTGCAAAGAAAGTGGTGATTTATGGCAGCTGATTCAAAGTAGTAAAACAAAGTAGTAAATTGAGCAGCAGATTTCCAGTTTTCATCAGAAATAATGTTGTGAAACTTTCAATGGCTAAAACACAGACATGAGGTGATAGCGGGGTGTTGCATGGATGATATTCATCATATAATTATCATACTAACATGACATTTATCTCTAATTTATTTGTGTGTAGGTGTGTGCTCCGAACATAATCATGCATGTGAATTTGCATAATATCTTTTGTCCTGCCTATCTATTTCACCGGGACCAACTTGATACTACAGGAAATTAAGATCTACCTTTTCGAATAGACCAGAACAAAGCATTAACGCTTCATGAACACACAATATCCTCAAACTATCATATATTCCCATTGTTTTCCCTAATTGTCACCTTAGGGTTCGCAGGTTCAACATAATAATAGGTAATACACTTTGCAAATACATACCAACCTTAAATATATGATAGGGCAATAAAAGTTCAGTACTGAAATCATATCACTCGGGCCCTAGCAACAAGCATTAAACATAGAAAAAGTGTACCAACACTCATACAAGAATGTCTACATAAACACCTCAAATCTCGATACATATGGATGATTACATGATGAATCTCATCCAATCCCCATCCACCTCACATGCCCACAGGTAATTACTCACACATGATGATGGGGGATGAACTTATGGTCATTGGTGATGGTGTTGATGATGATGGTGGTGGACTCTCCAGGGTGGAGAGCAGGACCAATCTGACCCCCGAAACAAATATCATGGCTCTTGTGGTGCTTTGTTCTGCAAAAATCTCCTTGCCTCTGGATACCTATGTTTTTCAGGTATATATGGGGTACGCCAAAGGAGGGGCCGAGACGATGCTCACGGCCAAAAGGGCATGGGTGGCGCGCCACCTGGTCTCTTTTGGGCCTCGTGGGTCCGTTCGCTTGATTCCAACGTCCAGACTGATGTGGTATTTTTCCTCGATTTTCTTTCCTGCGAAAATTGACAGAAAGAAGACTTTTGCTAAAAACAGCGTTACATTCAGCAGTTTTATCCAAGTATGGGAAGATTCCTGAACAAATCATGGAGCAAAGTACTTGGAAAAGTGGATACATTTGAGATGTATCAGGTGTAAATCCCGCAATCGTGGCTGGAAAAACCCAAATAGTTAGAAAAGCATAGTATGAATGTAATGAACAGTGTGACTATGAATGTGGGCAAGTCACCGAGGTTGCTCACTTATTTTTCGGTTTTGGTACTTGGATTTCTTGTAAACCAAAATTGTCAAGCTTTATTTTAGAGCTACCATAGTTTTCATCCTAGAGAATGCGGATAGAAGAGATGATGGTCTGGTAACAATTCTTCAACACCTTATCCTTGACTGTCCTTCGTGAGTCAAGGATCTGAAACTTTCTGTCTCCGATGTTTAAGTTGAACAACCATTAATGGTGGACAAGTTTCTTTTCTTTCGGGTTGAGTGGCTGAATAACAAGGAACATAACCTGTGTATGAGAAAAGTAAAAGTCAGACTATAGAACCACGTGTTTTTGGTAAAACAATTAGGCAAGTATTGAGACAGAAGCAACAATTGCTTGCAATTAGGTAATTACTGAGCTATATAAAATCAAGTAGTTATGATCGTAGAGGCAAGTAGTGACCTAGATGAAGCAACTAAAAAATGCACCAAGAAGACAGTATTGAAGTTATTTTTGTATAATCAACTATTGTCTATAGTGAGGCAAGTTGTTATATAGTGAAAAGCATCTATTAACATATAGTAAGCACCTATTAAAAGTAGGGGAAGGAACTATTGACATATAGGAAGCAACTAGTAAAAGTAGGGGAAGCAACTAGTGACATAAAGAAAGCAACTAGTGAGGCAACTATTGTCTTTTAGTTAGGCAATTAGTGTCATAGACAAAGCAACAAGTGACATGAAGAAAAGCAACTAGTGGCATAAAGAAAGCAAATATGGGGAAAACATGTAATATGTAAATGGAAATTTGTACAAACCATGTCTTGTCGATCCAAATGCCTTGAATTGCTGAATACCTCCTTTAGTTCTTTTGTGTCCCATACCAATTCCTGCATCCATGTCTGTACAGAAAAAGGAGAAGCAAAAAAATAGTGAATGGGGGGATTGACACAATAACTGAACTTGTTTATACTGTACTTGTTGGTTAATGGCATCATAGTTTAAAAGGAAAAAACATGGTTTCAGGTAATGCACTTACAGATACCCTTAATGGCATGACTATCTTCTTTGCTAACTCTCGAATGTTTTTCACAATTTCCTTGATTCCAACTTCCATGACCGAAGTGTGAACCCATCCTCCTGGTTTCATAGAAATTGCAAGCTCCCATGTTGTAATGTGGAAGTTTCCAAACTTGACGATTTCCGAGCTGTGAAACAGAGTTTTGTTACTAAAAAAGCAACTATGTAGGTAAGACTAAGCAACTATGTAGGAAAACATAGACATTTTGTTGGTGAAACAAAGAAGTTATGCTCATATGAGTAACATATACGTAGTTGCTTTGTCTATGAAGGTAGTTTGCTATTTTTTCATACAAGCAATTTTTACGGTCATGTAGGCAACAAACCCAGTTATTGCTGCAATTTTGTACTGCTAGTAAGCAACTACAAAGGCTAGAACATCAACTTGTTTTATAGCAAACTAATTAATAAAAGTTTGGTTAAAACCAGGAAAAAAGAGAGAACCACCTTTCATTGATTTTGTTTCGTTGTGTTTTAGTGCTCCCTCCGTGCTGAATAAATTTTGCATAGAGCTTGTTAGCACTTTTCGTTGCTTGTAAACTATTTTCTGCTATCTACATTGACATATGGCGATAATCTGCATGGGGAGGCTTGATTAACCTTCTTACATATTTCTTAGGAGTTATCAAACTGCATGTACCATCAACGCCTAGTATTGGTACCATAGGGTTAGGGGCTTTGCAGGGCGTTTGAATGTCGGCAGGTGATTCTTCTTTGTCTCTAGTGGCTACTTTTTCATCCTATGCCCTCTGAGTTGTCTCTGCTTCAACACACACTCTTTCAATCTCTACAGGATCGATGCCCGCTAAAATTTCAAACTGATCAGTTTCAATAGGGCCGCTTTCCGGAGGTGAGTCATCAAAATCTGGACCCAAACTAAAAGACGGGTTGTCCATATCGCTACCAGACCTGGACCTTCGAAGTGGCATCTTATATGTATGGTGTTGCTGAACCTGGGAATCAGTTATCTTGTTTGTATTTTTTATCAAGGGTGGGGTGATGGTGACAGGCAAGTTGCCCGAGTTGGTGGGTTGTCCATAACATTGTTTTCTATTGGTGGGTTGTTCAACGGTTGATTCGCCTATGTAGTTGGCTGCTTTTGTACTATAGTTTCCTGTTTTTGCAGAGTACTTGTCTGAAGAGCAACTGAAGTTGCCTAGAGTACAACAGAAGTTATCTGCTTGTTCACTGAAGTTGTACCAGCAATAGGTGTCTGAAGTTGTACTAGCAACAGTATGCACTCTAGTTGCTTTAGGTGCATTAGAAGTTGCCTGTTCCTGTACAAAAGTTGCCTCATGAAGCACTAAAGTTTCTTGTTTGTGCACTGTAATTGCATGTCCTTTATCTCTAGTTGGCTTCTCTGTAAATTTTGTTGCAGTACTTGGTGGGTCATTCACTTTCACAGGACCCCCTTGCTGGATTGCATCTTCATCTTCTTTTCCATGTTAAATGAATCAAGATATTTCTTGTAAGTTCCTGGACTACATTGTACACCTTCGATCCATTCCAAACTTTTGTCATGTGAGTAACATGATTCAGCTAGCCCTTCTTGCAAAAGAGACTCCAACTCACTTTGTGAGTTGAATTCAAAATGGTAGGTTCTTCGAGATATCGAATTTCACACAACTTCTTCCCAGTGT
The DNA here is from genome assembly GCA_023614405.1 of Avena insularis. NCBI lineage: Eukaryota > Viridiplantae > Streptophyta > Magnoliopsida > Poales > Poaceae > Avena > Avena insularis. Next base: position 24,599,526 of record CM042692.1, read on the forward strand.
CCATCTTGCACAAATCCATTAAAGACATTTCCCCAAATTCTTGATGTTGACTGCTCTCACCAACATCATCCTTTGTAGGATCAACTTCCTGTCTAGGTTGAGCAACTTCCTCCATATCCTAAGCAACTTGCTTCACATTCTGATCAATATCTTCCCTGGTATGTGCAACATGCATAGCAGTTGGAGTTCTCTCAATCATGGTACCATGAAAAACTATTGGGATGCCAGTGGGAAGAGACAATTTGGCATAGGCACCAACAAGTTTAGATTTCTTGATATATGTGATGATGTCAGTGGATCTTTGATGCTGCACAGATTAGCTATCTTCCTCCCTGGTCAGCTTGGCAACTGGTTTAGGAGCACAACTTTTTTCCTGGGAGCAGCAAAATTTTTCATGGTCTCAGCAACTTTTTTCCTAGTATCAGCAACTTCTTCCCTAGTCAGTTTGGCAACTTGTTATCTGGGAGCATTAACTTTTTGCCTAGAAGCAGCAACTTTTTCCATGGTCCCAGCAACTTTTTGTGTGGTCTCACTAACTTTTTTCCTGGTTTGCAGTACAACTTTCTGCTGAACAACTTTATGCATGATATGACCAACTTCCTCCCTATTGTGAGCAATTTGTTCCATGATTTTCTGTAGAACTTCCTTCCTAGTTTGTCCATAAACTTTCCCACCGGTCTCAGCAAATCTCTGTATGGTATGACCACCTTCCTCCCTTCCTTCAGCAACTTCCCTAGTCTGTTGAGCAACTCTCTTACTAGTATCAACAACTTCATTCCTGGTAGCAGCAACTTTCTGGGTTGTTGATACATTGCAAATGTATCTATAATTTTTGATGTTCCATGCTTAGTTTTATCCACTTTCTTGTGTTTTGTCCACACTTTGGAGTACTTTTCATATGATTTCTTGGACTAACCTATTAACAAGAGCCACAGTGACAGCTGCCTGTTTTCTGCTGTTTTTGGTTCTAGGAAAGTCAGAAAATGAATATTCTCGGAATTGGACGGGACAAAAGCCAAAGTGCCTATTTTTCCAGAAGTCATCAGATGCCAGAATACGAGATGGAGAGGAGCCAGGGGGCCACCACACCACCTGGCCGCGCGGGCCAGGCCGCACCAAGGGGTGGTGTGGCCAGCCCAGGCACCCCCTCGGCCTCTCCTTCCGCCTATAAGATGCCCTCAGGACAAAAACCCTAAGTACCCGATCAAAAATCCACGAAAGAGTCTGTAGCCGCCGTCATCTCCATCCCTAGATCGGGAGGATCAAGAAGCTCTTCGGCACCTGCGGAGGAGAATTCACCCTAGAGGCCTTCTTCATCACCATGCAAGCCTCCGGTGTGATGCATGAGTAGTTCATCCTTGGACTACGGATCCATGTAGTAGTTAGATGGCTGGTTCTCCTCCTTTGTGCTTTCATGTCTAGATCTTGTGAGCTTCGTTCATGATCAAGATCATCTATTTGTAATTCTGCATGTTGTGTTTGCGGGGATCTGATGGATATTGAGATACTATTTCAGATTGATTATTGATTATATCATGTCTTTGTTATTTGTGATCTTGTATGCTTTCCGTTGTTAGTAGCTATCTTGGCCAAGTAGATGCTAGCAACTCCAAGAGTTAGTATTTATGCTCGATAGTGTGTTCATGCCTCTAGTAATCTAGGGAAGTGACAGAAATCTCTAAGGTACTAGATGTGATGTAGCTACTAGGGAGAAAACAACAATCCTTTGTTCATAGAACAATCATATTGTTTACTTTACACGCAATTCATAAAGCAATAATCTGTTGCTTGCAACTTAATACTAGAGGGGGTTCGGATGATAACCTGAAGGTGGATTATTAGTCATAGATACAGTTGGATGGCGGTCTACGTATAATGTTGTAATGCCCAATCAAGGCTCAAAGGAGTCAAGATGATTAGTATATGCATGTATTGCTTTCTCGATGTTTGTCAATTGCCCCACTGTAATTTGTTCACCCAGCATGTTATCTATCTTAAGGAGAGCCACCTCTAGTGAACTATGGATCCCGGTCCTTTTCCTTTACATACAATCTACAAACTGTTTACTGCTTTTTGTTTACTTTCTGCAAACTATTACTTCCTTCCATTTGATACGTTTAATCCTTTGTTTTCAGCAAAACCGGTGAGATTGACAACCTCATCGCAAGTTGGGGACAAAGTTCTATGGTTGTGTTGTGCAGGTCTCCACGTTGCTACTAGCACCGGTAGTGCGCCCTGCCAAGGCTCAGCTAGCAACACCTTTGGGGTGTTTCCTTGCTCCTACTGGTTCGATTATACCTTGGTTTCATAACTGAGGAAAACTTGCTGTTGTGTTCATCATACCTTCCTCTTGGGGTTCCCAACAAGCTCTACATCAACACCGAGCCATCAAGCATTTTTCTGGCGCCGTTGCCGAGGAGTCAAGGACATCTTCACAAGGGGAGTCCCTCATAACCAATCTATTTACTTTGTTATTTTTGTTTTGCTTAGTTTCTTTTTGTTTTGTTTGCTTGTTTCTTTATCAAAAACACAAAAAATTAGTTTTACTAGTTTGCTTTCTTATTTGAAAACCCAAAAAAATGACTACTCTTGAAAACACTAAGTTGTGTGACTTCACTAGCGCCAACAACAATGATTTTATGAGCACACCTATTGCTCCACCTGTGCCTGAAGATACTTTCTTTGAGATAAAACCTGCTTTGCTCAATCTTGTTATGAGAGAACAATTTTCTGGTATTGTTAATGAAGATGCTGTTCCAATCTAAATAACTTTGTTGAACTTTGTGAGATGCAAAAGCATAGGGATGTAGATGGTGATATTATTAAGCTGAAATTGTTTCCTTTCTCTTTCAGAGGAAAAGCTAAAGAATGGTTGAATTCCTTAACTAGGAATAGTATTGATTCTTGGACTAAGTGCAAAGATGCTTTCATTGGAAAATACTATCCTCCTGCTAAGATTATATCTATGAGAAGTGAAATAATGAAGTTTAAACAATCTGATAATGAACATGTTGCTCAAGCTTGGGAAAGAATGAAATATTTGGTAAAGAATTGTCCCACTCATGGACTGACTGCTTGGATGATCATCCAAATTTTTTATGCAGGATTGAACTATTTTTCAAGGAACCTATTGGACTCTGCTGCTGGAGGTACCTTTATGGCCATCACTTTGGGTGCTACAACAAAACTTCTAGACAATATGATGGTTAATTATTCAGAATGGCATGCTGAGAGAGCTCCACAAGGTAGGAAGGTAAATTCTGTTGAGGAAACTTCCTCCTTGAGTGATAAGATTGATATTATTATGTCTATGCTTGTTAATGGGAAAGCCCATATTGATCCAAATAATGTTCCTTTATCTTCTTTGGTTGCTCAAGAAGAGCAAGTTGATGTAAACTTCATAAGAAATAATAATTTTGGCAATAATGCTTAGGAGTAATTTTGGTAACAACAATTATAAGCCATATCCTCCTAACAATGTTAATGCTTATGGAAATTCCTACAACAATAATAGGAGTTCACCCTCTGAACTTGAAGTTATGCTTAGGGACTTTATTAGTAAACAAACTGCTTTCAATAAAACTATTGAGGAAAAACTCTCTAATGCTGAAAGAAATATAGCATCTTTGGCTGAAGCTCAATCTTCTTTGAATAAAATGGCTGCTAAACCTGAAACTAATGATAATCCCTTTGCAGCTACTAATGCTATACAAGTAAGAATTGATGAAAATGTTAGACTATTAGCTAAATTACATGCTAAGTGGGAAAGAGAAGATGAAATTGCTAGAAACATTAGTGTTTCTGCTATTACCACCACTAGTGTTGAGGCTAGTAATAGTTCTACTACTTTAGATGATAAATTTGATTTTGATCTTGATGGTTGCAATATCTCTGAAGTTATTAAGTTCCTACAAAAGCTTGCTAAAAGTCCTAATTCTAGTGCTATGAACATGGCCTTTACAAAACGCATTACTGATGCTCTCATAAAGATTAAAGAAGAAAAGATGAAACATAAAGCTTCTATTCCTATAAAACAAGAAGATGGTTGGGAACCCATCATTAATATGAAAGTGAATGATTTTGATTTCAAAGCTTTATGTGATCTTGATAGTAGTGTTTCTATTATGCCTAGAAGGATTTATGATATGCTTGATTTGCCTCCACTTGAAGATTGTTATTTGAATGTCCCACTTGATGATAATTCTAGAAATAAACTCATGGGAAGTCTTAATGATGTTCTTATTATGGTTAACAATGCCTATGTCCCCATTGATTTCTATGTTTTGGATGTTGAATACAATGCTTCTTGTCCTATTACTTGGGAAGACCTTTTCTTAGAACTGTTGGTGCCATTATTGATATGAAAGAAGGCACCATTAAATATCAACTCCCACTCAAGAAAGGTATACAACACTTCCCTAAGAACAGAGAAAAGATTTCTTTTGCCTCTCCTATGAAAACAAAATTTGGTCTTAATGCTTCTTCATTTGAGAACACTTGATTCTTTCTTGCTTCTTATGCCTAACTTAAAGGGGTTAAAGAAAAGTACTTATTGGGAGATAACCCAAAAGTTTTAGGTGAGTCTTGGAAGTTATTACTTCAGTAATAACCGCTCCTTATCCTTTTTATTTGCTTTTTGTGCCAAGAGTAACCTCTAATGAGAGAGAAGTAATGATTGGAAAAGTTGCTGTCCCGAAACAGATTTCTATGCTTCACCATAAAAATTTGTGTAAAATATCTGAACGTCTTTTTGAGGCGTGAATTTTTGTGCTTTTGCCCCAGGTTATTATCTAACTTTCGTTAGTTAAACACTTTTTTATTTGAGCAACACAAGGTCTTCGAAAAAATTCGTCTTTACCTACTGGGCTGTTTTGACAGATTTCTGTCATTTTCTGCATTTGCTTCTTGTTGGTTCCTTTTTGAGCTCTTTTGGGGAATTGAGCTTTTTGAGGGAAGTGATACAGTAGCTAGTGTTCTAATGGAAGTTTATTTGGTGTTAGAACTAAACCTTAAGACTTATTTATCTTGAGTGCACTAATGTTGCTAATAAAGATTGTGTGAAGTTTTGTATGAAGGAAAATTTTCAGGTGTATGGAAGGAATGAGTAATGAGATGAAGGATGGACTAAAGCTCAAGCTTGGCGATGCCACACGTGTCACACCAAGAAATATCCAAGAAGTACAAGCATCAAAGCTTGGGGATGCCCAAGGCATCCCCTTCTTCATCAATAAAAATTCCAGGTTTCTTCCAAACGCTTTATTTTTATTGTTTCATGCATAGTTGTGTTGTTCTTGGAGCGTCTTATTTTTCATTTTCATTTTGGTTTTTCGTTTGCTTGGTTTTCTTAGTTTTATGAATAAATTTGTTGGACCCCCTCTTTCATACATTGGTTTGCAAATAGTTTGGTTTGGTTTGAAAAAGAGTAGGAAAGTTCATGCTTATGTGGTAAAAAGAGCTCGTTTTTGACTGTGGCCTATGCTTTGTCATGCCATGCTTGATATTGTTTTGGCTTTATGCTTAGTATTCTTTGCTGTAGCATGACTTGTTATAAACAATTGAGATTGCTTAATGTTCCTTGGATGAATCATGCGTTGTTTCAGCATATTAAAGCATAGTATTGTGGTATTCTCCTTTGATGCTTTATTTGGGTCGACTTGGCACATGCTCACACCATGTTATGACTATCTCAAGTCACCATAGCCTTTATGATCCTTTAGTTTTCAACTTTTAGTATCACTTTATGCTTTGATCAATGATGTTTTGTCGCTCTGCATGATTATGGCCATTATTGCTCTCTTAGTTTGTCGCTCCCAGTCTTTTGCTAGCCTCCACAACAAAGTATGAGTTCCACTCATGCATCCAACTCCCTAAACCAAGTTATTCCAAAGAGTCCACCATACCTACCTACTAGCTTATGCTACTCCAAGTATATTCATGCTTTTTTTTACCTTCCAAATTAAACTTGTTATGAGAAAACTAGTGATTAAAGCTCTCATGAACTTGATGGCACACTTTACTTTTCTTGCCCGTAATAAACTTGAACCATTGTGTCGTCTATGTTGTATATGCTTGCACTTATTTGTTGGGGATTAGCAGAACCATGCTTTCATGGGGAACGCTTTCAACATTGCACTTGGTACTTGTACCTAGTTGATATCATGCTCTTTTGTATATGGATGTCGTCGGTGTGAAATGAAAGGGGAGCTTGTAAGTCCATGGAGTTATGTGTATGTGTTAGAGAAACGCCTGGGCCGCTGGTCTAATCCATGCTGACATGGTGAAACCTGCAGTGTAACCATAATGAGTTGTCTATGAAGCATTCTTCTTATAAAAAAGAGTCCTATATTGAGAAAAAAGAGAAAAAGAAAAAAAAGAGATTATGAAAAGAGGAAAGAGAGAAAAAAGCACCATATTCCCATGGTAAATAAGAAGATTGCTGAGATGCTCGTTGTCTGCTTGCCTTGTCATTTTGATATGGGGATTCTTCCGTATCATCGGGCAAGGGTACCCGTGCTGAAGTTCTCTATGATACACATGTACTTACAATGACAAGAACTTACCGGTGACTAAACTTGAGTAGCATGAGGAGCGGCCCTCATATACAAGGGACATGAGATTCCTAACTTATACTTCGTCAAGCATGTACACCATAGTTTGTTCACTTTAACCTTAATCACTTCAAGATGCTTAAGATAGGGGCAATGAGAGCTGGAAGCTATAAGTACCATAATTTTTGGAAGCTCTTTATGAGACTTGAATCCCTACTTCCTTCTATGAAGGCCTTTCTTCCACCATTATATTGAGTCTCCACCTTCTATCTTTATGCACCTACTTTGAGAGCATAGTGGCCATTCTTAGTTCTATGTGCATTGTCGCAAGACTAGTTGATTGATGCATAACTTGATATTGCTTGTTTTAAAACTATTTGTATCTAGTCACTCTTATGAACTTTGAAGGTGTCCTATGCATTTATATTTGCTACTCTATGAGGGACAAGCTGAATACTATTATGCTATGTTTTCTTTACGTGAAACAAACAAACAAACGTCTTGCAAAGCATTGTTATTCATGAATCTTTTGTTTGTGCCTTTTCATGTTGCATCATAGTTTCTTTGTCTTATTACTAGAACTTTGTCTTTCATGTTATGATTGAAGTACTATGATCCCAGCTTTGAATGTTTTACAAATACTTTGATCTAGTCTTTGATGGTGCATGTCACCTCAAAAATTATTCTTTCTTTTTATCACTTACCTACTCGAGGACGAGCAGGAGTTAACCTTGGGGATGTTGATACATTGCAAATGTATCTATAATTTTTGATGTTCCATGCTTGGTTTTATCCACTTTCTTGTGTTTTGTCCACACTTTGGAGTACTTTTCATATGATTTCTTGGACTAACCTATTAACAAGAGCCATAGTGCCAGCTGCCTGTTTTCTGCTGTTTTTGGTTCCAGGAAAGTCAGGAAATGAATATTCTCGGAATTGGACGGGACAAAAGCCAAAGTGCCTATTTTTTCGGAAGTCATCAGATGCCAGAATACGAGATGGAGAGGATCCAGGGGGCCACCACACCACCTGGCCGCGCGAGCCAGGCCTGGCCACGCCAGGGGGTGGTGTGGCCAGCCTAGGCACCCCCTCGGCCTCTCCTTCCGCCTAAAAGATGCCCTCGGGACGAAAACCCTAAGTAACCGATCAAAAATCCATGAAAGAGTCTGTAGCCGCCGTCATCTCCATCCCTAGATCGGGAGGGATCTGAAGCTCTTCCCGGCACCACGGGAGGGAATTCACCACAGGCCTTCTTCATCACCATGCAAGCCTCCGGTGTGATGCGTGCAGAGTTCATCCTTGGACTACGGATCCATGTAGTAGCTAGATGGCTGGTTCTCCTCCTTTGTGCTTTCATGTCTAGATCTTGTGAGCTCCGTTCATGATCAAGATCATCTATTTGTAATTCTACATGTTGTGTTTGCGGAGATCTGATGGATATTGAGATACTATTTCAGATTGATTATTGATTCTATCATGTCTTTGTTATTTGTGATCTTGCATGCTTTCCGTTGTTAGTAGCTATCTTGGCCAAGTAGATGCTAGCAACTCCAAGATTAGTATTTATGCTCGATAGTGGGTTCATGCCTCTAGTAATCTGGGGAAGTGATGGAAATCTCTAAGGTACTAGATGTGTTGTTGCTACTAGGGAGAAAACAACAATCCTTTGTTCATAGAACAATCGTATTGTTTACTTTACACGCAATTCATAAAGCAATAATCTGTTGCTTGCAACTTAATACTGGAGGGGGTTCGGATGATAACCTGAAGGTGGATTATTAGTCATAGATACAGTTGGATGGCGGTCTACGTATAATGTTGTAATGCCCAATCAAGGCTCAAAGGAGTCAAGATGATTAGTATATGCATGTATTGCTTTCTCGATGTTTGTCAATTGCCCCGCTGTAATTTGTTCACCCAACATGTTATCTATCTTAAGGAGAGCCACCTCTAGTGAACTATGGATCCCGGTCCTTTTCTTTTACATACAATCTACAAATTGTTTACTGCTTTGTGTTTACTTTCTGCAAACTATTACTTCCTTCCATTCGATATGTTTAATCCTTTGTTTTCAGCAAAACCGGTGAGATTGACAACCTCATCGCAAGTTGGGGACAGAGTTCTATGGTTGTGTTGTGCAGGTCTCCACGTTGCTACTAGCACCGGTAGTGCGCCCTGCCAAGGCTCAGCTAGCAACACCTTTGGGGTGTTTCCTTGCTCCTACTGGTTCGATTAAACCTTGGTTTCATAACTGAGGAAAACTTGCTGCTGTGCTCATCATACTTTCCTCTTGGGGTTCCCAACGAGCTCTACATCAACATCGAGCCATCAGTTGTATGTGCATCTTCCTCCCTGATGTGCTGCGTAGGCTCTTTCCTCGTCTGCTAAGCAACTTGCCCCCTTTTCTGAGCAATTGTTTTGCTGTTCTGAGCAACTATTTTGTTGGTCTAGGCTACTTTATCCATGTTGTGAGAAACTTGCTCCCCTGCATGTTGAGCAACTTCCTCCCTGGTCAGTTGAGCAAGTTCTTCAATTGTATGAGCACCTTCCTCACTAGTCTGAGCAAGTTATTCCCTAGTCTTGGCAAGTTCCTCCCTATTCTGTTCAACAACCCCTCATCTTCGCTCTTCCTTTTTCCCCTGGCCTTGTACTAGTGCTTGTATTCCTATTATCAACATAGAACTGATATGTGCAATCATCGCACATGCTCGTCTCATCATTGCTTGCATTATCTTAATTTGTTCATGCACTGCCATATCCTATGTTCCCTGCGCCGCCATTGTCATCGTCATCATCATTATTGCTGCCATCCACATCCTCATCGTCATCATCTTTTGTCCCATGGTCAGACTCATCAGCATAATCATCGCCTTGTTTACTATGTACAAAAAGAAAGGGGACAGAGTAAGGTACGAGGAAAAAGGACTTAAATAAAGAATGAACAATGTTAAACTATAGCGATTAACACATAATCATAGACTTGCCTATTGTTATCCTCATCATAAGTCTCAAAGTCCTTGTCAGGCAACACTAGTTCTTCGTCTTGTTCTTTGTTTCTTTGCCTTTTCGTAGGTCTTTGTTGAACTTTGTGATGTACAACACTTTCTTCAAGTTTGCCAATTCCATTGATAAACTTTGTCAAGGTATCTTCAAAATCTGAGCATGCTACATGAACCAAAGCAGTTATTTTCCTTTTTTCTCTACAAGTTTGATATTAAGTAAGATGCAAAATAAAAGAAAAATTAGTAGTGCATGCAAGCAACTATAAAAAGTCTAGTGGATCTAGTTTATAGAAAAACAAAGGTTGTGCAGGAAGAAACTATCTGTACAGAGAAAGCAACTGGTATATGTGCAGAAAGGAAATACAATTTGTTTTGCAAAAAACCCTAAGTGCAGAAAAAGGAACCAAGAAGTTTGCAGTAAGAAACTACGAAAAGGTATGGAGAGAGTAAAAATTGTGGCGGTACTCACACATTGGTCATAGTTTGGCGGCAAATTTGAGGTCACGAACTGTTCAGTCTTTAGCAATCCACCAAAAAGTCCTCCATGTTGTATGTCTTTGTATTTCTCCTTCAACTGTTATTTAGAATACAGGTTTAGTTAATTTAAGTGTTCCAAAAAGCAGGCATGAGGTAAAAATATGGGAATGAGTAAAAAAAGCATATCACGCTTACTTGAAGTTTGCAGCTGAAAATCCCTGGACTGATCATGTATTTCTTCTTGACCTTATTTATCAAGGCAATATCCCAGGCATCTTCTCGTGGGTTATAGTCACTTATCATCTCGTCAACTTCTAGAGAATCTAGGTATAGTAACTGTTCAAAGGAGAAAAAAACAGGGATAAAGAATTAAATGCGAACATATTATGGATTGCAGGGGAGCATGTGGATTGACAACTATATGTTGCAAAGGAAAATGTTAGAATGGGCCAGTTTTCTACGAAATTAGTAGTAGCAATCACAGGTACCATACAAGAAACTAACAGGTTGGTTTTGAGCAACTACATATGAAAAACAGACAACTACACATGAGACAAATGCATGTATAGTTTAGAAAAATAAAAATGACGCGGGTCTAGTTTTGTACTTGAATAGCAACTTTTAGTTCCATAAAGGCAACAAACATGTTTGTTTCAACAACTTAATATGACATAAAAAGGAACTACATAGGAGATAAAGCATGTTTCAATAGTGAAAAATCTCAGAAAAAACTGAGAGTAGTTGTTTAAATTCTACTAGCAACTTCTAGGTCCATATAAGAAACAAGCAGCTTGGGTTGAGCAACTTTTTATGATAGAAAAGCTACTACATAGAATAAAAAACATCTGTCTAGGAAAAATGCACTTACCATCAGGTGATAAACACAACAGCATACAAATTTTTTGTTTCCTAGTGCATTGAAAGCTATCCTAATATGCTCAACAACAAAATGACAGATATTTGTCCGGGGGAGGAGTTCAACATCATAAACAGCGGGAAAAAATGTGGACTAACTTTTAGACCAGTTGTTGGTGCGAGAAAGCAATTGAAGGCCACTACAGCCCAAGCTCGAACAAACCTAGGGCATGATGACCCGCCCAAATCCTTGATCATCGTGAACCATTTGGTCAGTTCAGGAGCATTTGTTCTAGGGAAACCATAATTCTCGTTGAATTGTCAGATGATATCAAGATTCCTCTCATATCAAACTTTTAAACCGGAGTTAGGTAGTCCCCAAACCTTGTGCACACTATCTGCATCAACATGTATCTTCTTTCCACTTCCATGTATCACTAAGTCAGAACTGTCGGGGATCATAGCACTTCATAACCCACTGGCTGAGGTCAAGAGGCATGGTACAGGCACCAATGTTCAACATGCCACCAAATTTATTTTCAATCAGTACAATCTTATGTGGGCCTGTCAAACTATTGTTTAGTGTGACAAACCACGATGGGGATGCCCGGTTTCTTATTTCATGAATCTACAATTTAAGCATGGGAAAAAGCAATGTATTAGGTGAGGGAAAAAGCAATGTAGATGCTAATTTATAGTTCCATATAGACAACAATATATGTGGGGGTGAGCAACTACCTATGGCACATAAGCAACTACACAGGATCCTATAAGTAACTATTTTGATCAACCTTCTAGTAGCAACATCTAGTTCCATAAAGGCAATAAACATGTTCCATTGAGAAACTATCAATGACAGAGAAGAAACTGCATATGAAATGAAAAATCAAGTATGTAATAAACATTTCAGTGAATGAAAATGTTGCATTTGCTGATGATAAAAACCATGTAAAAAATCTGATGAGTAATTAGATTTATGATGGATATAATATGAGTATCATAGTAGAACTTACATCATAGTTGTCTGTTTTCTTGGTGGCTGCAAACTTTTTTCCTTTCTGGTTAGGATTCTCCCCCGTATCAACCATATCACCGACAGGTTTCTCTGCAATTGCCTGTTTAGACAAGGGAGAAAGCAATGTATTAGGCGAGGGAAAAGTCAATGTAGATGCTAATTTATAGTTCCATATAGGAAACAATATATGTGGGGTGAGCAACTACCTAACGCACAGAAGCAACTACACAGGATCCTATTAGTAAATACTTTGATCAACCTTCTACTAGCAACATTTAGTTCCATACATGCAACTCTGATGTTTTGTTGAGCAACTATCAATGATAGAGAAGCAACTGTATATGAAATGAAAAAAGCAACTATGGCATAAACATTTTAGTGAATGAAAAAGTTGCATTTGATGATGATTAAAACCATGTAAAAAATCCGATGAGTAATTGGATTTATGATGGGTACAATATGGGTAGCACAGTAGAACTTACATCAGAGTTGTCCCTTTTCTTGGTGGCTGCAACATTTTTTCCTTCCGCTTAGGATTCTACCTCGTATCAACCATATCACCGGCAGGTTTCTCCGCAATTGCCTGTTTAGACCATTTCCTTGGAGGAGGGCCACATTTAACCAGAGCCTTTATGTTGCCTTGTTTAGTAGCATCCTTCATGTCGGAGCCTTAAGTTGCTGATTCTCTGAAGATGAGGCCCTACCTGCTGTTGGATCAAACCCATCCATCATGCACACATGATTCAACATAGCATAAAAACAGAACTTAATTATATATTTTGATCAAACTTCTACTAGCAACTTGGGTTGAGAAACTACCTATGACAGGGAAATGAAACTTTACAGTTGGGTTGAGCAACTTCTAGTTCCATGTAGGAAACAAGCATATTTTGTTGAGCAACTACTTATGACAGAAAAGAAACTACATATAGGCAATTATATTCCAAGCATTGATGTTATTATGACATAAGTAGAAGTTGGGTTGAGCAACTACTTATGTCAGACAAGCAACTTCTAGTGCCATGTAGGCAACAAACATGTTGCTGTACAAGCATTTATGTCAGATAAGCAACTTGTAGTCTACGATAAGCCTACTTTTGGCACTTCTAATATATGCCTGTTTTGCGGCTTCTACTAGCAACTAGTAGTGCCATATATGCAATAAACATGTTTTTGTTGGCGAAAAAATTAGGCATGTAGGCAACAAATAATTTTTTTGAGCAACTACTTATGACAAAAAAAAGCAACTACATATAGAAAATTTTAATCCGAGCATTGATGTTATTCTGAGCAACTTCTAGTATCGAATAGCCAATGAACAGGTTGGTGAACAACTTCATGTGACAAAGAAGCGACAAAAAATTGTGCAACTTCTAGTTCCATGTAGGCAGCAAACATGTTGGGTTGAGCAATTACTTATGTCACACAAGCAACTTCTAGGACCATGTAGGCAACAAACATGTTGGGTTGAGCAACTACTTATGTCAGACAAACAACTTCTTATGTGAGCAACTACTTATATCAGACAAGCAACTTCTAGTATCATGTAGGCAACAAACATGTTGGGTTGAGCAACTACTAATGTTAGATAAGCAACTTGTAGTCTACGATAAGCCTACTTTTGACACTTATGATGTATGCCTGCTTTTGCAACTTCTACTAGCAACTACTACTGCCATATATATGCAACAAACATGTTTGTGTTGGGCATTTTTTTTTGAAAAAAACAACTAAATCGCTAAAATCAACAACATGAGCTGTCCATTTGCTAGATTGTATATTCCTTTGATAATGATGCCGAAAAACCCATGTCATCAATATCCCCTCCAGATCCCCCTTCATTAATGGATACCAGCATAAATGTGCATCGTTAACCGCCAACAAACCACCCCACCATGGCCACATATATGTGCTGGGAGCGGTTGCACGGCGACCCCTAGCGCCGCTCCAACCCCTGGAGAACCCCATAAAATCGCGTGAAAGCACACAGAGGCGAACATGAATGGAGGAAATTGATGCGTTCGAACATGATGCGGACTGAAATCATGGAGTACATAATAGTGCACGTGCCGTGTATGCCCTCACGATGGTCGAAATGTACCGAAACACCTCTAGGAATGGATATCTTACACCATAAATCAGAACGATAAATATCCCCCCAGAAATCAACGCCCCGGTTGCGCTCAGGGCGCTGATGTATATCTCCTCCGAGTTGCGACGGACCCCTCTGCTGGAACGGCTCCAATCTCCGCTTCCGTCTCCGCCTCCGCCCTCCACCGACGGTTGCCACCGAGAGAACTAGAGAGAGAAGCTCAGAGAGGAGCGAGAGAAAGACGAAGGAGAGGGAGTTAATGCGGGGTTAGGGGAGGGAGTGGGCCAATTAACGCTAGTTCTGGAAAAAAAACTCTGGTCCCATTACCCCACGGTGCCACATTGAACAAGTCAGATACAACCCGCACGTGCGGCAAGGAGGATGCAGGCAGTTCCGCAGCCACGGGCGGACGCAGCATCCCTATCGCCCGGCGCTTGCCCGGGCTTCAGGTCCTCACGTGGGTAGTGAATCCACGTTCTTTCAACATATGTTGATCGATTTGATCTTCGGCTGCAGATGAAGAGGTTGAGCGAGATGTTCTTCGATAATTCGTCGTTGGAGGAGGACGACGAAGAAGATTACAACCTTGATATGGCGATGATCATGATTTTACATGACGATTTTCGTTGGCCGACGCGAGGTTCCCAATTTTCCCGTGTGAGCATCAAACGCGATAGAGCGAAGGGCCATGCCAAACCCATGAGAGATTACTTCAACCCGGAGCCGGTCTATCTGGAGAAGATTTGTATATTTTGGTTTGGAATATTACATTTACTATTTCCGTTTGTAATATTGAATTTTCGTTAGAAAGATTTGATTTGCAATAAAACTTTTTTTCTCATTTAAAGTATAGGAATTTTTGGCTAGATGCCGCTTCTCATTAGATGCCCAAATATGGGGAGTTAAAGGATGGAGACCGATATGCGCAGCTAATCGATGCGCGTTTGGCTAGAGATGCTCTAAGTCCTATCATATATAATAGTAGCGTATATGAGTATTTTAATGTGTTGTAAACTTGTGAAAATTATAAGTGTGTTGTGTACTTGTGAACATTGGAATACGGTATTGGAATGCGGTGTGAACGGTGTAATGTATTGTTTTTTATTTCCACATTTAAACTATTGTAAAAACTATATTTGCTGCAGCGCGCCGAGGCTGTGGTTTGAGCGCCTGCGCGCTGGCAAGAATTTGGGTACAAGTTTTAACCAAGCAAAATAACAGAAGTTAAATTAACTCCGGTCAACGCTACTCGGCACTGCAAATCTTAGAAGAGCTCTAAGTTCCCTCGTTTTGGTGGCCTGTGGTTGCTCGGGCCGCTCAGCTGGCTGGGGCCCATTTGTCATGTTGTTCTTCGTGTTGTGGTTGACTATGAGTGTGACTAGGTCGGTTCGGCATGACTACATCCCCGCACAGTGGCGGTCTTGCGGCCAACCACATAGCTGCTTGTTCCTCGGCATGCACCACCACAGATGCTTCCCTCCCATCACGCCTCCTCGCGCTAGAACGACGAAGAGGAAGGGCCCGATTGGAGCTGACGCGCTTTCCTCAATGGCCCATCGTTTTCTCTAAGGCCACGGGTCGCCACCATCACCTCCATAAATCCCGCTCCTGGGGTTCGCGGTTTTCGTCGGCGTCTGTGAGTACCTCGGCTTCACGTCTACACTTTTTCTTGATTTGTCCTAGATTTGGCTGTGGTGGCCGGTGCGCTGTTGGTGGTTTAGGCGAAGGTGTACATGGGGTGTGGACTCGATATAGGATGAACTGGGGACGGAGCCGGCCGGGCGTTGATGTCGTCGAAAACTGGAGTACACCCTCGCTAAGGAGGCTTAAAGCGGAAGAACAACCCCGACAAGCAGGCACCGTGCCCACGGACGATGCTTGGAGGAGCTCAAGTGGTGGTACTGGAGGTCCCAGAGAAGCACAACGAGGCGTGGGGACTCTCACACGCGGTCCATCCTTGTGATGCCTACAGTGAGTCTTTCAGAAAAATATAATATAATTAAATTAGGGTTTGAAGATAAATCCATGAATAAATCGATTTTCTATTGGTCACTAAGTATGAGCTATGCAAGCGGTTAATGCGTTCCTACAAAAAAGAGTGCAAGTAGTACTAGCCAACTAGATAAGTGTACCAAGCTCAGATTCTCTACAAGTCTCAGTCTTGAATTTATACAAGAAAGTAGTCTGAATTCAGTGTGCATGGTTGGCTATTGCTATTTTGTCCTTTCACTGAATATCCTTTTCCTCACCATTTCTTTACTTTTGGTGAAGCTGCATTCTGAAATACTAACGCATGGCATGTTCTAAATAGACACATTGCAAAAAATTCAGAGAAAAATAACCAGTCTTTGCTTAACCGGTTCTCTCTTTTCGTTTTGGTCACATGTCCTCTTCTGGTTTGGTTCATTCTTTCTCCATGGTTACAAATTTTGATTTGTAGAAGTTTCTCTGCTATTTCAGGTTATGCAGGAAGATGGAATGTCTGACCGAGTGCATTGTGAATCATTCGAGAAATGTGACGCCACGAACAACCGGTGGGGGGCTCTATGACGCAAGGGTCAAGGTTTTGTTCAATTTTTTTCTGTCAAGCTTGGAACAACTTCGTGTCTTGATCATCTAGAAAATTATCCTAGCGCACTATTGGACAGGTTATCGTTGGTTACTTTGTTTCCATATAATTCAATGGAGGATTGTACTCTTTTACTACAGAATATGCTCTTCTAGAATTTGATAGTTTGATCATCAGTAGCTAAAGAATCGGAGTATATTCTTATTGTTTGTCTTTCACGTTGCTTTATAAAATGGGAATAAGTGGACAACTTGATGGGCAGAAAATAGCTACGTGGTAGAATTTTTGAACTTCAGCCAGTCTTTGAGACTCCCTCCGATCCATATTATTTGTCGTTGAAATGAATGTATCTAGCACTAAAATATGTCTAGATACATCCATTTTAGTGACAAGTAATATGGATCGGAGGGAGTACTGCTTTTCACCTAGCATTCGTCTGTGATGTCATACTACCCGATGCGGTCATAGTTAGCTTTCTTTTATGGTAGGATACTAAGGTTTCATATAGAGGATGCATACTTAAATAGTGTAGACTGCTTCGTCGTCCATCCAAGTGAACAAATAATTCCACTACCTACCTGAGTCTGTGGATTAGAAGCAATATAGTCCAGCTTTGTTTTATCATGGATAGTTCCTCCAACAGTTTATTAATGTTTGTTTCGTAATGCATAAAATGCTCAAATTTAATTTTGATAATTGTTTACCTTCTTTTGAAGCCATCTATTTCCATGAACATGACATTCTCTGTCTTTTTTGCGCCATGATTTCCTAAGAATTGAAAAATTATATTGTGTTTGTCATCATAAGAATATGCTAACTATTAGATTCAGTTTTACTTGAACTATGATCCAAGTTCTAATGTTTGTTTTCTGAATTAAAAAAATTACGAACAGAAAAGGCATTTGAGATTGTCTGCACCCTGCCTACCTCTTTTCCCAAAGATAAAATATATGTATTCACACTTTGTATCGACAAATTATTCACTTTGAGTTTTCCTTCTATATTAATGTATTATCTTTGTACCGCATACTTTTCAACATTCAGCCTTGGTAACATCCTCCAGTTGTAGTTTGATCACCACCAAACAAATTAGGATTATAGGTAATAACAATATTTCATGAGGTGCTTCGGTAAAAAATGTCTGCATAAACTTATTTTTGAATTTTACCGCAACCGAAAGTTACAGGTTCAGATTAGTATAGATGTTGTCAGCTTCAGTTTGCACCACTATAATATTCGGCATGATTGAGAAGTCGTTTGTCTTGAGCTTGGGGTCTCCGGAACTATGACGAGAGAAAAGAAAAATGAAAAGAAAACAGGTGTCTGAAATCTATATATCTAGGGTTGTATTTAGATCCTTTTTTTTTGCTGAAGTTAGAACTACAAATTAACAATTCCTCCTTTTACAATCGAGTCCTTTTTATTGTGCTTTAGTTAGTGCTGAGGCCAATAAATGACACGTCATGTGCAAGCGTAACGCACCCCGCACAAGGCCAAGCCCAAATAACGGCGCACACAGAACAAAAAGCAAACAATGACTCTGACACAGAATTTAGACACCATTAGCAGAGGACGGCGCAGCGAAGCGCGCTTGTCCATCTAGCAGGGGACTAGTCGCAGGCGTTGGCAAAAGTTGTACGACAATGCAAAAATGTTACACCTGCTGGATTTTACTTATGCAAAAGTTGTACGGGATGAGGTGAAGGTTGTTGAGTGGTGCATATCTTTTCCCTCCTTTTGTTTTCACGAAACCATAACCAATCTATGATTTCTACATCATCCTGTAACTAAGATTTTGTAAAAAGAGGAGTGCTTCAGTGTGCACCGTCGTTTAGGAGGAAGTCCGAACTGCTAGGGGCATTTTAGTCCGACGCGATTTGTTGGCTTCGTTTTTTTCCTAGGCAGAACCCATATCCAAGCCCAGTATAGTCTCGTATCTGTATACAGGGACCGACAACGACGTACGGCACGACCCCACGTGGAGTCACCTAGACCTAATCACCGGCGATTAGCTCCCACGTCCATACATGCACTATTGTTCGGCGTAACTGAAGCTTTCTCTTCTCTGCCGCCTGGTAAAACTCGGTCGCTCGTACCCGCGGATCTGCTTCCCCTCGGCGTCGCCGATCTACCCCGCGTCCGCCGCCGCAGATCCTCGCGTCCGCCGCTGCAGATCCTCGAAGGTAGAAGGCGCGCCAGCGGCTCGGCGTCTTCGTCACTAGGGTTTCTAATCCAAATCGTCGGCTTTATCTTCCGATCTTGTAAGTCCCCATGATCATGCTTCGTCTCTAGCAATTGTTAGATACACATAGCATTGGTGATTATAACAATATGGCCCAATCACTGATAGAGGAGATGGAGGACTCTAGATCTAGTATGAAAGATGATCAAATCGGGCATATCGGTGATGATTCCATATCCGCCAATATGCATCCCGAAGACGGCTAGAGCGAAGATGAGTTTGATGTGAGGACACATTAGCTTCTTCTTTGATATTTAAATGTTAAATTAAATAATATATGATATCTCATGTCTTGATTTATTTAGATTGTCTATACAGACGATTTCCATAATGGCCTTAACAATCTTGAAGAAACGGACATGTTTGATCATACTGAGGTATGTGTAGTGGTGTATAATTTTATATGTCATGCACCGTATGATGCAATTGTATAATAAATATTGCTAAATTGTTCAGGTAACAAATGACTCTAGTATGGAGTATGACTATTTGGGTGAATCAGACTTGGAGATGGGTAATTATGATGATTGTGAAGATACACCAAATTTTGATATCTTCGTTGACACGGGGGAGGTATTATTTATAGGCTGTTTTTTAGCAATCAACAAACCGACATGCATACTACTATAGTTCTAATGGCTAGGTTTTGAATTTGTAGCAGGCACCATGTAATCAGACTGAGAGTTCAAATAAATATAGCAATAAGACTGGGTATCCTGATGATAAGAGAGAACTATACTGTAAGATAATGGAAATGACATTTCATAGTGAAGCAGTAGCCTATTCTTTCTACAACAGATATGCCAAAGATCATGAGTTCGGCATTAGGAAGCACCAAGTGAGGCGGTTTGATGATGGACTTGTTCGTCTAAGGCGCTTTGTGTGTTGCAAGCAAGGGAAACGTGACAAGAAGTTACTGACAATGGAAGGCCGCAAATATAGGTTCAGAGGTGAGACTAGGTGCAACTATAAGGCACGTATGGTGGTGAAGTTTGATGGAAAACTGGTATTTGGATCGTTCAGAGTTTTGATGACACTCACAATCATGTGTTAGCGAGACCGGATGAAGTCCCTTTTCTTTGGTCTCATAGGAAGATCAACGACTCCCAAAGAGCTGAGATATTATCGCAGTGTGACATGGGGGTTAGGAAGCATATCATCATGCGATCAATGATTAGCAACTCTAGTGGTTCATTTGCCGATGTGGGATTTACAAGGGAGGATTTGTACAACATGTGCTTAAGGGAGAAGAGAAAGCTGCTTTATAAAGGTGATGCTAACACAACCTTGGGCATCATGGAGGAGAGAAAAAAGAGGGACCCTGATTTTTTTATGATTACACGCTACATGAAGGCCGTTTGCAGCACTTGTTCTGGTGCGATTCTCAATCACGTCGGGACTACCAGGACTACGGCGACGTCGTTGGGTTTGACAGCACATACAAGATGAATAAGTATAGAATGCCATTTGTTCCCTTTGTCGGCTTGAACAATCACCGTAAAACAACGGTATTTGAATGTGCCATCCTATCAAACGAGACTGAAGAAACATATGCCTGACTGCTCCGGACTTTCTTGAAAGCAATGTGCCAGCAGAAGCCAAAGGTAGTAATCACGGATGCAGATGCCGCGATGATCTCCGCTGTGGATGAAGTACTTACTGGTGTATACCATCGTATTTGCACCTTTCACGTTAAAAAAAATATGGAGATGCACCTACCTAACAATTCACTGAACGAGTTTAGGACTCTTCTATATTACACCACGTCGGAGCAAGTATTCGAGCAGCGATGGCACACTTTTGTTAGGAAGTGGACATCACCCAAAACTACAATTTGGCTTAAGAGAATGTACACGAAGAAGAGATTATGGGCCACCGCGTATCTTTTAGAAGGGTTCTGGCTGGGTATGAAGCAACCAGAGGAGTGAAAGTTTAAACTCGTATCTTCACCTCCACCTTGATGGGGAAATGAACTTGGTGGACATGGTTAGTCACTACGAGAATGCCATCGCACGTCTCTGTGAGAAGGAGGCCAAAGATGATTGCACGGCTTCACAGACATTTTCGGTGTCAGATACTGATTTCAAAGAACTAGAGGTAGCTGTTGCGACAGTCTTCACTCCAGCTGTGTTCTATATTTTGCAAGGTGACATTTCGAACATTGGCGGCATGCAGATTTTAGAAAGAAAGCTAGGATCTGACTCGTACACCTTTGTCGTCGTATGGAAAAATAATCTTGACAGCAAGTTTTACATAGAATACACTCCCAACTCGTCAGAAATTATAAGGTGCGGCTGCCGAAGGATGATTCGTAAAGGGATCCCTTGCAAGCACATAATGCGCGTGCTCAATCACTTAAAATTAACTGCAATACCAGACTGCTGTGCTCTGCGGCGTTTCACTAAAAATGTCAGGTTTAGGTTGCCTGCTAGACGCACGAGCGATATGTTTGGTCGGGGTTGGTCTGGGCCAGAGGAGCGGAAAAAATACAGCAGTATAAATGTGTTGGCCTCACAAGCTATGCATATTGCATGCAATGACACAATGGAGTACGATCTTCTGACGAGTACCATCGATGGAATTATTTCTAGAAGACAAGGGTATGATAAATTCAGAGCATATGGTCCTCGTAGTTTAGTTACTGAAAATGCAGATGCAAGTCAAGCAAGCTAGTTTGATGTTGGTGATTCTAAAAAAGTGTCCACCAAGGACGCGCCTAAGCAAAACAAGAAGGTTCCAGTTGAGAAACATTCTCCCATGACAAAAATGGTCGACCGCTAGGATACAAAGAGCGAAAGAAGCGGGTGTGCAACGCTTGCCAACAGGAGAGACATAAATGGAAGAACCCAAAATACATATATCATCCCATGTACGGTTTTGAAAATTAGTTTGATATATTTCCTACATTTTTATTAGACTTTATTATCTAATATTGTGTGTCATCTCGTGCAGGAATGTCCTACAGCAGTAAGGATAGTCATTTTTCAAGTATCATACATGGAAATTATTTTTTAGACAGTTTGTGTAAAAATATGTATTTGTGATGTACATTTATAGTCTGCTGATATTTGTTCAGGCAAATAGCTCCCGCGTGACATTTTTTCATGGAATTCGAAGGAGAGTGACGTCCTTGTAATTTCTCTCTGTTTTGTTTATCTCCTGATCATTGGTCGTTAGACAACACAATCAGTGTTTGAGTAAAAATCATGATGCTTTGTTATCCTATAACCCACTGACATGGATGTTATGGTCTATGGCTTTGGCTTGAATAAAATCAACTTGAAATCTGGCAAATTATTATGAGATGCTCTGTTTTGCTTCTTCAGTTCGTTAGTGTTAAGAAAAACCCCGCCGACAGTTTTATTTTATGCTCTGTTTTGTTTCCAACCTTTTGATGCACGAGCTGTTATCATATTTTGAGCCTTTTGTTTTATGCACTTGTGTACCCATTTTGGTAGTATGCACAAGTGTGTTTTTGCACGAACTATAAGCACATATATTAATAAAACACGATTAGCAACCATTACATAGTAGAAAAGCAAGTCCAACAAACACAACAGACATGAACAGACACGACACGACACGACATAGACACAATAGTCTTCTTCTTCCTCCGGCCCGGCCACTCCATGGCTCCTCCTTGGCCGCTCCTTACGCGTCATACCCCTCATCATCCTCCGCCATGATGTACGGGAGAGAGTGGGCCACGTTGTTGATGGAGAAGATGTCGTGGAAGTCGGTGAAGATATTGTACGTCGTGAATGCGATGAACTCGTATCCACGCCAGAACACTTGGTCGAGGAGGTGGTAGGCATCGTAGTGGTTGACGAAGGTGACGTAGAGGCTGATGCAGAAGTTGTTGTTGCCGTTTGCACCGTCGAAGTGTTGCTCGATCTGGAACATGGGTGGAGTGCCGGGAGGGAGGTGGCGGTAGCCGGCGGCAAGGAAGAAGCGGGCCAGCTCCAGCGGTCCCCTCCACCTCGATATGGCCCAGATGCGGAGGCGGTTCTCCACGACCTGGCCGTGCGGCCACTCTCTCTCCCGCACGGTGGCAGGGCGGCGGTACGTCGGACCATTGAACTGCATCTTGGCGGGGGAGGGGCGGGGGCGGCGAGCGCTTGCTTTGAGTGGTGGCGGTTCGCGGCGGCTAGCGGTTGCCTGAGTGGTGGCGGGGCTCGGCGGCTAGCGGTTAGATGGATTGGTACGAGCGAGTGAGAGAGGGAGATGTCGAGGGGCAGATATATAGGCCCGTCGTGGTCGCTTCGTTCTCCCCTCGTGTTTAAGGCGCACTGTTTCGAGGAGGCGCGGGCGCACGGTATCGAGGAGGCGTGGGCGCACTGTATCGAGGAGCATTGACTCTTTTCTGCGGGCGTGTGACAGAAAGTTGTGCCCTGTGTGAAATTGTTTGGCGCGTGACCGACCGAGCGACACGCCCGTGTGAATTCGCAGCGAAAAAAAGACGTGCAAGTAGCTAGGCTATGAGGCTGCAACGATGTGCACTAGACAGGCTACGATGCTGCATAGCGCATGCATGTAGAAGGCCCACCTCATTAATACATGTTCTAATGGAGTGGTCGTTAGACCGTTGGGCCGTGGAATTCCTGATTAGGCCCTGTCCCCACCATGGATGCATGCATGCATGGGCGCGCAGCTGAGCAGACACATCGATCGACATAGCATGCATCGCTCGTTTCATACTTTACGACACATCGACTGCGCTCATTTTAGACTCGTTGAATCAGTGCATCAATTAGCGACGCAGGGATTCAGAGAGCATGGAAACCAAGACAGCGCGCGTGATGGATACGGCCACGCCTCGTTTCGCACCAATACACGCGCAGAGCATCCGACGCGTCGTGCAGTTACTCACCGATCTTGTTCAAGTGGTGCTCGAGGCTATTTAAAATTCCATATCTCCACATCATCCTCTCCCACACTCCACCCCATCCATATGCCAAGCCCTTCTTCTTCACTAAGGTCCACTGTCCGCCGCCTAGCAAGATCCATCGCCCGCCGCCACCATGCAGTTCAACGGTGCTACCTTCCGTCCGCCTCGCACCGTGCCGGAGAGGACCTACCCCGCCGGGGTCATTGTTGAGGGGTCCCTCCGTGTATGGGCGAACTCAAGGTTGAGGTCCCCGAGGGAGTTGGCCTACGCCTTCCTTAGCTTCAGCTATCGCCACCTCCGACCCGGCTCTCCGGCCATGTTCCGCCTCGAAGATCACTATGCCCTCGGAGGCCTTGCGGTAGGGCTCACGGTGCACTTCACCAACCAGTATGATGCATATCTTCTCCTCGGCGAGGTCTACTGGTGTGGGTGCGAGTTGATCTTCTTCACCACCTTCAACATCTTCACGAACTTCGGCAATACCTTCCCCACCGTCAACGGGATGCACACTCTCCCGTACAACCCTGAGGAAGAGCGAGGGCTGGGGCAGTGCCGAGGAGATGGGATCGAGGAGGGGAGCAAGAGCAAGAGGGAGGAGAGAGTTTATTTTCATGTTTTTTGCTTGGGCATATATGCCCCTCTATGTATGTTTTCTATGTTGTAAGGGATGCCCCATCCTATATTATATCTATCTCGTTGTTTTTATACTTTGTTCGCGTCCTTTTAGTTTGATTTTACCAAAATATACAGATCAAGCTAAATATATTAAAATATGCAGAGCACGCTATGTATATTAAAAGGCGCTTGGTTGAAAGAAATGAACTAGTTTTTCAACGTGAACAACTAATTTGGGTCGAAACAAACAAGTTAAACAACCAAACCATTTCTTAGTTTTGAGTTGACCCGACACAACAGGATATGGACTATTGTCGTAAAATGCAAACAATAAACTGTTTTACAAATCAATATGAATTTACCAGGTATGGAAACCTCCATGGACTAGTAAATTCTCATGGTACACTGTTATTAATCACTGATCTGACTTTCCTTTTCACAACCTCTAGTTTGTTTCTTCTAGACAGAAGAATCGTTGCAACGGTAGGTCCTCTTGATTCCTCGATTGTTGTCTGCAGTACAATATAGAAGAGTTTATAAATTGAATTGTAATCATATTGATTTTTGTGACTATATAAACGAATAGTGTACAGACCTAAGAAATATTCTTAGTCATACGATCTCCATCCCAGTGCTCTAGACATTGCAATACCCATAATCCGCATGATTTGCTGCCATATAGGATGAAATAAAATTCATTTACGACATCAGTAGTGCGAAAGTGATATGATTCAAAAGTACTTACGAATTATCTTGCTTTCCAATTTCATATTTTTTAATAGGCCAAGTATCGACGTTAGGAAATTGTTTGTGTATAGTTTTGTTTGTCCATCATATGTCTAGTGTAATTTGTCCTTTCTGCAAAAGATTAAGAGTTAGTGAAACGCCAAAAGAAAACACGGTTTTGATGAGAAAAGTAGATAATACCAAGTCATCCACAACTGCATGCGAATAGGTTAAATTGTACTTAGGGTCAAGGACTTAGAACTCCTTCTTGTTGTTATGCATTACAACTGTCACATAATGTTCTCTGCGTATATTCAGAGAGAAATAGGCCTACAAAATAAGGTCACTAGCATCTACTATGTAGGATTCCAAATAGTTAACGATAACATTAACTTTATAAAACAACACTATTTACCTTGTCACGCGCAAAATATTCATTCATAACCCTTCCTACAGCTCCTGGTCTTGGCACTTCTTCTACGTCAAACTTTTTCAAGTTTTTTTTTCGTTTTGTACATTTTAATGGCTTCATTGATAAGACATGTTGACCTCAATGGTTCATATATGTGCCGATCATAGTCAAGACGGGGAGCCAGCTCTAGAATGTAGGCATCAAGTATCTGCAAATAATAGTTGTACAATGATTGCATGTTCATACTACTTTGTTGTAAAATAATAATATAATAGGTTAGCGAATAACTTACAGCAATACTAAGACATTCTTTTATAAGGAAATCGTTAAGATTTTTCGAAGACAAGATAGCCTCATTTGTGTTCTGGTACGCCCTTTTTACAGCTTCTTTGGGGATCTTTGCCCAACTTGAAACATATTTCACAGCAACTTTTATTTCAGCAGGTGTTAATATAGTGTAACATTCCCCAATATCATGTTGTTCAAACAACATTGCTACATAACATTTATGAAAACAAACAAGTTACCGCGATGAACCATTTTGTTTGTTGCATAAAAATAATTAATAAAAACTATAAAGCTTTATACCTTTCGTATTTTTTGATTTACGTTTCGGTTGTTTCTGTCGCTCATGTAATGGAGAGCCATACTTACTATTACCCTTGGGTACATGTTTCCTTTTGCCTAAACCATTGTCAATTTCCTTTTTGCCGCTATCAATAGAATTACCACACTTTGTTGCATCTTCCTTCCCCGCGGTACAAGTCATATCGTTGCGTGCATCGTTCTGCACGACACCGCTCTGTGCACCATTTGGTGTATCCTTCTAAGTACCAAGAATGGATGACGGTACCTCCGATGACGACGCAGACTTGGTATTTTGATTTACATCCCACGGATTCTCCTCTGTACCATCCATCTTCCGAAGGTGGTCTGGTGTGTTTATTGACATGTCAACAGCAGTCATCGGCATACGTTTTTCCTTCAAGGGTGTGACGTAACTGTCACCACCAAATGGATCATCCGCAATGGCTGCTTCAGAATTAGCCGATCTTTTTTCTCAGAATATCATCAAGCTTGGCTTCTTTATTACCATGTTTATTGACAAATTCTTTGCCTGATTGTGATTCACTAGGAACAGATTTTACATCTTCACCATCTTCTCCTTTGTCCGACTGTGATGCTTCAGTTGATTTGTACATGACACCATTTGTATTTAACAATTTTAGAACCTCCTGCATAACAAAATATATTAAGTACTGAGTTTTCATTCATAGTGTAGTATCGTTATCATCAACATGAAACAACACATAAAATATAGATCGTATCACCTCTGCACATATATGCGGTACAAGTGCTATCTTCATGTCCATGTAATTTTTCAAATCTGTCGTCATACGTTCGAATAGAAAGTCCATGTTACTGTCCCGTTTGTTTGAACTTGACTGTTCACCATTCATTGATGGTTTTTGCACACTCTTTTTCCTATATTGCTCCCCAATATTATTACGGATCTGCATGTTACAAAAATGAACAAATTATACAAATTACAAATACAAACACGAGCTACGTATGGTGGCATATCAAAAGAATGATTAAACTGACTACCATCACTTTAGCGTTGTTTCCGAGGCCTTGACCATTCTTATAATCATAGCAACATCTTCTTTCTGATTCGTCTTCTGCTCATTTTTTCATTAGTGGCCAAATGGACACAGGGGAATATAAGTAGGATCATCAATGATCACCAACTTCTCCCAGTAAAGAAACTGCAAACAAATTGTACAGACAAATAAATTTAGTTTTACATCGAGAGCTGAACATAAGAACCGATGATTGTTTGACTTAACATATATACCTGTGTTAGACCTAGATTTTCTTTGGGTCATGCTCTCATAGTAGATCCTACAAAGCTATCCTTCAAACTATCTATGAGAAACTTCAGTATGAAGTAATTCCAGTTAATCTGAAAAATACGAGAAACGTCTTCCACTAAACAGTAGAATGTCTTAGGTACCGTTACGTTACTCGATGGGGCTATGACAAGACCAATTAGCACAAGCACTGCTTTGCGGACCAAGTTGTCATCGGACGCCTTTTTAGTCTTTACGTCATTAATCAAATCTCTTATCACTATATTACCGCTTGACTTGCTGAGAAAACATGGGGGTATGTTATGCATATTATTTTGACCGTCTTCTTTTATAATTTGAAATGCAGAATAACCTTGATTACGTAAACCATAAATATGTTCTACGTCCTCACAAGTCCCTACTATTTCTCCTGATCATTCTTTTATGATGAAAGTGCTAGACGATGGATTGGATAACTCAATGATGAATCTGATTAAGTTTTCCCGCATCGTGATTCGTGGCACGTCCAACATCGGCCGCAAAGAAGTGCTGGTAAATCTTGCACGTTGCACGCTTGTAAAGCCGGCTATAAAATCTGACCATCTTATGTAGTTACAAAATATATCCCCATCTAAATCTTCCATTCTACATGAATCATTTAGAGAATGTGTTAATGTTTTTCCATCTAAATCTATAGCAGATTCCCACAAACCTATATGAGCATCTTGTATACACGACAAACAATCGATGAGACATGGAATCATTACCTGGACGACAGATGAGAAGAGGCAGCGAAGGGTAGCACGAATGAGAGACGGCGAAAGGGGGTCCTGCGAGGATGAAGTGGTGACAGGCGACGTCGATCCCTAGAAGACAGACGAGAGGGGGTGGAGAAGGGAGGCGGCAATGTGGGACGGCGAGGGCGGCTCATAATGGAGGCAGCGATGAGAGGCGGCCTACCTAGGTTGAGTCGTGGGTTGATGGACGATCGACGTGCCGATAACTACGCCCTCCATGATTACAGAGACGTTGAGCCAGCTGTAGGTAGTTAATTGGGCCTATAGGGTTAATAATTTTTAGTGGCTTGTTTTTTATATTTTTATGTGTTTTTTCTTATTTATTAGAGTTTTATTGTATTCTTTAGTGTCTTACCATATTTAGGGTTTTTCCAAATTTGATATGCACAATACGAACTTTAATTAATAAACATATCAAATCAACTTCATACGATGGGAGTGTTGCTCCTATCTTTAAAGTACTTTTAATACGTACATCGCAAAGGATGTGTAAGGCGCATACGAGTCCTTTCGAAGGATCACCGACACGTGTTCACGGCGAGAAACCCCAAATGAAAATTCAGCAATATAAGAAAAGGTTTAGATAAAACCAGATGCAAAACTATAACATGGGTTAATGGCGAGAAACCCAAATAAAGCATCAACAATTGTGAACATAACATGAAATGATGATTACTTAATAATTTCATGTAGATCGAACTTAGTAAGCCATAATCGTTATATAAGTGTTTCACAAACATGAGAATACATAAGCATAATATAGAACTAGAACACGAATTTGAGGTTGATTTCACACTTGATCAACCAGTAGCTTCGTAGTACCATCATCCTCACGACGGAACCAGAACACGAATTTCTGGTTAACTCTCATACCATTCTGCCTGACAAGGTCCATCTAGTTTGTAATAATCATGACACCTCCTTTAGGTACTCTATTCACTTGGGACTTGTTCATCACCAACTTAACGTGTGCAACTTTTCCATTCCTGGAATGGGCTTTTATAACTGCTGGCAATTGAATGTTTGTAACAATATGCTTCATGGTGAAGCTCCTTGAAAAGTACTGCACATAGATTTGAAAAACCAGTTATACAAATTATTTCACATTTACGCAAACAAATAAATGTGAAAAAGTTCGTATGTACGGAAGAGTTACCATTTTAGCTTTATTTTTCACTGTGTTGGACTTTTTGATGATGCATACATAAAAGGTGTCTTTTGGCATGTGAGCCTCGACTAGTCGCTCAAGTTCATAAAATTCTTCCTCAATCATCTTCACCCCAAACTCTAGGAAACCTTCAAAATCATGCTCGCTTTTTATTCCAAATTTTATTCCAGGCCCTTAGTTTAATTTTTGCACACATTAGCGACATCCAATATATCAATTGCTTACAAAATAAAATTGGCACGAAATGCTTACCCCTGACAAAAACAACCTTTTTCTTCCTTTTGATTATAGCACGTATCTCAGCAGCGGTAACACGTAATGGAACCTGGCGGAATATAGAAGAATAATTAAGTCTCATGTCATATTACGGCAGGAATAATGCTAAACTTTTACGGTACAAATTGAAAATCAAAAGTAGCCGAGCATTCCATCGCCCAATTGATTTTCGCTCCCTAGGCCATAGTCCACATGCGATAACACCGGCCATTCGCCTACGTGGAAAAGGAGATGGAGCGGCCGGCGGCTAAAATTGCGTCAATGCTAAAACACACTTGCTTGATCAGCCTAGACTATATCTACGACGAATACATTTAGATATATATTTTCGAACAATTCGGGTAATTATAAAGCTAAATTTTTCACGACGAAATAAAAAATTGCGAGGATTAGATCTACGTCCTCTTAGATCTATCGTATGTCCGTACTGTCCATGGACAGTAAGTTAACCTAAATATAGATCGTTGATAGGGCTTCGAATTTACGTACCTGCGCCATGGCGACAGAGGATCTCCAAAACTACCTCCTAGCGACCGTCGTTGACGAAGCTCTCTTTCGTCCAGTTTCAGATGAGACGAGGTGATGTGATGAGGTGACGGCTAGATCTAAGGGAATGTGTACGTGTGGTAGTTAATAGTCCTGGTTTAATAAGACAGTTATCCTAATGGCCGAGTTTACCATTGGATCCTCCTAATGGGCCGGCCCAACCTAATATATTTAACTTTAAATTTAAATATAAATCTAATAACAATATGTTTGAAAATGACAAAAAAAATACGGTTCTGTTTCTAATAATACGGACATCTTAGAGTATTTTTTTATAATATTTAAAAATAATTGAAAACCTGGACTTATTAGTAATGGCCCTCTCAGGTAGGCATAAACGGTTTATTTCGTAGACATGTGATTTTTTCAACAATCTTAAAATTGCCTCCATTTTGTAGTATATGATTGTGAGGGCATGGTGGAGCAATGTGTAAAAGGAGAGCACATTCCTTGAACACTTGGCCTAACGATTCGTCCGTACTTGTGCGAAACACCCCAATAACCCTAGATTTTAGCCGTCTACTGTGCCGAAGGCATGCCCAAGCATGCCATCACTGCTCATTGAAGTGATATAAGTGTGTGGTGTGTCATTGTGAGCCATTGTGCCAAGTTTGAGGCCATTCATCAATAGTCATGCCGCTATTCCGACGGGTAGACACGTTACACCTTACTACCCTAGGCCGAAGTTGGCCAGTGTGGGAAATGCATGGCTAAGCAACAAGTTGTTTATAAAACAAGGGATGTGAGTGCTTGTGAGGGCATGGTGGATCAATGTTCAAAATTAGAGCACATTCCTTAAACACTTGGCCTGACGATTCGTCCGTACTTGTGCGAAACACCCCTAAACCCCTAGATTTTAGCCGTCTGTCATGCCGAAGGCATGCCCAAGCATGCCACCACTGTTCATTGAAGTGATATAAGTGTGTGGTGTGTTAATTTGAGCCATTGTGTTAAGTTTGAGTCCATTCATCAATAGTCATGCCACTATCCCGACGGGTAAACGCGTTACACCCTACTACCCTAGACCGAACTTGGCCAGTGTGGGAAGTGCATGGCCAAGCAACATGTTGTTTGTAAAACAAGGGATGTGAGTGCTTCTGAGGGCATGGTGGAGCAATGTGCAAAAGGAGAGCACATAACTTGAACACTTGGCCTGACGATTCGTCCGTACTTGTGTGAAACACCCCTAAAACCCTAGATTTTAGCCGCTCATCAGGTCAAGGCATGCCCAAGCATGCCACCACTGCTCATTGAAGTGATATAAGTGTGTGGTGTGTCATTGTGAGCCATTGTGTTAAGTTTGAGGCCATTCATCAATAGTCATGCCGCTATCCCGACGGGTAGACGCGTTACACCCTACTACCCTAGACCAAAGCTGGCCAGTGTGGGAAGTGCATGGCCAAGCAACATGTTGTTTGTAAAACAAAGGATGTGAGTGCTTGTGAGGGCATGGTGGAGCAATGTGCAAAAGGAGAGCACATTCCTTGAACACTTGGCCTGACGATTCGTCCGTACTTGTGCGAAACACCCCTAAAACCCTAGATTTTAGCCGTCAACCATGCCGAAGGCATGCCCAAGCATGCCATCACTGCTCATTGAAGTGATATAAGTGTCTGGTGTGTCATTGTGAGCCATTGTGCCAAGTTTGAGGCCATTCATCAATAGTCATGCCGCTATCCCGACGGGTAGACGCGTTACACCCTACTACCCTAGACCGAAGCTGGCCAGTGTGGGAAGTGCATGGCCAAGCAACATGTTGTTTGTAAAACAAGGGATGTGAGTGCTTGTGAGGTCATGGTGGAGCAATGTGCAAAATGAGAGCACATTCCTTGAACACTTGGCATGACGATTCGTCCGTACATGTGCGAAACACCCCTAAAACCCTAGATTTTAGCCGCTCATCAGGTCAAGGCATGCCCAAGCATGCCACCACTGCTCATTGAAGTGATATAAGTGTGTGGTGTGTCATTGTGAGCCATTTGTTAAGTTTGAGGCCATTCATCAATAGTCATGCCGCTATCCCGACGGGTAGACGTGTTACACCCTACTACCATAGACCGAAGCTGGCCAGTGTGGGAAGTGCATGGCCAAGCAACATGTTGTTTGTAAAACAAGGGATGTGAGTGATTTTGAGGTCATGGTGGAGCAATGTGCAAAATGAGAGCACATTCCTTGAACACTTGGCCTGACGATTCGTCTGTACTTGTGCTAAACACCCCTAAAACCCTAGATTTTAGCCGCTCATCAGGTCAAGGCATGCCCAAGCATGCCATCACTGCTCATTGAAGTGATATAAGTGTGTGGTGTGTCATTGTGAGCCATTGTGCCAAGTTTGAGGCCATTCATCAATAGGCATGCCGCTATCCCGACGGGTAGACGCGTTACACCCTACTACCCTAGACCGAAGCTGGCCAGTGTGGGAAGTGCATGGCCAAGCAACATGTTGTTTGTAAAACAAGGGATGTGAGTTCTTGTGAGGGCATGGTGGAGCAAGGTGAAAAGTAGAGCACATTCCTTGAACACTTGGCCTGACGATACGTCCGTACTTGTGCGAAACACCCCTAAAACCCTAGATTTTAGCTCATCAGGTCAAGGCATGCCCAAGCATGCCATCACTGATCATTGAAGTGATATAATTGTGTGGTGTGTCATTGTGAGCCATTGTGCCAAGTTTGAGGCCATTCATCAATAGTCATGCCGCTATCCCGACGGGTAGACGCCTTACACCCTACTACCCTAGACCGAAGTTGGCCAGTGTGGGAAGTGCATGGCCAAGCAACATGTTGTTTGTAAAACAAGGGATGTGAGAGCTTGTGAGGGCATGGTGGAGCAATATGAAAAATGAGAGCACATTCCTTGAACACTTGCAATGACGATTCGTCCGTACTTGTGCGAAACACCCCTAAAACCCTAGGTTTTAGCCGCTCATCAGGTCAAGGCATGCCCAAGCATGCCATCACTGCTCATTGAAGTGATATAAGTGTGTGGTGTGTCATTGTGAGCCATTGTGCCAAGTGTGAGGCCATTCATCAATAGTCATGCCGCTATCCCGACGGGTAGACGCGTTACACCCTACTACCCTAGACCGAAGCTGGCCAGTGTGGGAAGTGCATGGCCAAGCAACATATTGTTTGTAAAACAAGGGATGTGAGTGCTTGTGAGGGCATGGTGGAGCAATGTGCAAAATGAGAGCACATTCCTTGAACACTTGGCTTGACGATTCGTCCGTACTTGTGCGAAACACCCCTAAAACCCTAGATTTTAGCCGTCTACCATGCCGAAGGCAAGCCCAAGCATGCCACCACTGCTCATTGAAGTGATATAAGTGTGTGATGTGTCATTGTGATCCATTGTGTTAAGTTTGAGGCCATTCATCAATAGTCATGCCGCTATCCCGACGGGTAGACGCGTTACACCCTACTACCCAAGACCAAAGCTGGCCAGTGTGGGAAGTCCATGGCCAAGCAACATGTTGTTTGTAAAACAAGGGATGTGAGTGCTTGTGAGGGCATGGTGGAGCAATGTGCAAAAGGAGAGCACATTCCTTGAACACTTGGCCTGACGGTTCGTCTGTACTTGTGTGAAACACCACTAAAACCCTATATTTTAGTCGTCTACCGTGCCGAAGGCATGCCCAAGCATGCTATCACTGCTTATTGAAGTGATATAAGTGTGTGGTGTGTCATTGTGAGACATTGTGCCAAGTTTTAGGCCATTCATCAATAGTCATGCCGCTATCCCGACGGGTAGACGTGTTACACCCTACTACCCTAGACTGAAGCTGGCCAGTGTGGGAAGTGCATGGCCAAGCAACATGTTGTTTGTAAAACAAGGGATGTGAGTGCTTGTGAGGTCATGGTGGAGCAATGTGCAAAATGAGAGCACATTCCTTGAACACTTGGCCTGACGATTCGTCTGTACTTGTGCGAAACACCCCTAAAACCCTATATTTTAGCCGTCTAGCATGCCGAAGGCATGCCCAAGCATGCTATCACTGCTTATTGAAGTGATATAAGTGTGTGGTGTGTCATTGTGAGCCATTGTGCCAAGTTTGAGGCCATTCATCAATAGTCATGCCGCTATCCCGACGGGTAGACGTGTTACACCCTACTACCCTAGACCGAAGCTGGCCAGTGTGGGAAGTGCATGGCCAAGCAACATGTTGCTTGTAAAACAAGGGATGTGAGTGCTTCTGAGGTCATGGTGGAGCAATGTGCAAAATGAGAGCACATTCCTTGAACACTTGGCCTGACGATTCGTCCGTACTTGTGCGAAACACCCCTAAAACCCTAGATTTTAGCTGTCTACCGTGCCGAAGGCATGCCCAAGCATGCCATCACTACTCATTGAAGTGATATAATTTTGTGGTGTGTCATTGTGAGCCATTGTGCCAAGTTTGAGGCCATTCATCAATAGTCATGCCGCTATCCCGACGGGTAGACGCCTTACACCCTACTACCCTAGACCGAAGCTGGCCAGTGTGGGAAGTGCATGGCCAAGCAACATGTTGTTTGTAAAACAAGGGATGTGAGAGCTTCTGAGGGAATGGTGGAGCAATATGAAAAATGAGAGCACATTCCTTGAACACTTGCCATGACGATTCATCCGTACTTGTGCGAAACACCCCTAAAACCCTAGATTTTAGCCGTCTACCGTGCCGAAGGCATGCCCAAGCATGCCATCACTGCTCATTGAAGTGATATAAGTGTGTGGTGTGTCATTGTGCGCCATTGTGCCAATCGTGAGGCCATTCATCAATAGTCATTCCGCTATCCCGACGGGTAGACGCGTTACACCCTACTACCCTAGACCGAAGCTGGCCAGTGTGGGAAGTGCATGGCCAAGCAACATATTGTTTGTAAAACAAGGGATGTGAGTGCTTGTGAGGGCATGGTGGAGCAATGTGCAAAATGAGAGCACATTCCTTGAACACTTGGCTTGACGATTCGTCCGTACTTGTGCGAAACACCCCTAAAACCCTAGATTTTAGCCGTGTACCGTGCCGAAGGCATGCCCAAGCATGCCACCACTGCTCATTGAAGTGATATAAGTGTGTGGTGTGTCATTGTGAGGCATTGTGTTAAGTTTGAGGCCATTCATCAATAGTCATGCCGCTATCCCGACGGGTAGACGCGTTACACCCTACTACCCTAGACCAAAGCTGGCCAGTGCTGGGATGTGCATGGCCAAGCAACATGTTGTTTGTAAAACAAGGGATGTGAGTGCTTGTGAGGGCATGGTGGAGCAATGTGCAAAAGGAGAGCACATTCCTTGAACACTTGGCCTGACGGTTCGTCCGTACTTGTGTGAAACACCACTAAAACCCTATATTTTAGTCGTCTACCGTGCCGAAGGCATGCCCAAGCATGCTATCACTGCTTATTGAAGTGATATAAGTGTGTGGTGTGTCATTGTGAGACATTGTGCCAAGTTTGAGGCCATTCATCAATAGTCATGCCGCTATCCCGACAGGTAGACGTGTTACACCCTACTACCCTAGATCGAAGCTGGCCAGTGTGGGAAGTGCATGGCCAAGCAACATGTTGTTTGTAAAACAAGGGATGTGAGTGCTTGTGAGGTCATGGTGGAGCAATGTGCAAAATGAGAGCACATTCCTTGAACACTTGGCATGACGATTCGTCCGTACATGTGCGAAACACCCCTAAAACCCTAGATTTTAGCCGTCTACCGTGCCGATGGAATGCCCAAGCATGCCACCACTGCTCATTGAAGTGATATAAGTGTGTGGTGTGTCATTGTAGCCATTTTGTTAAGTTTGAGGCCATTCATCAATAGTCATGCCGCTATCCCGACGGGTAGACGCGTTACACCCTACTACCCTAGACCGAAGCTGGCCAGTGTGGGAAGTGCATGGCCAAGCAACATGTTGTTTGTAAAACAAGGGATGTGAGTGCTTGTGAGGTCATGGTGGAGCAATGTGAAAAATGAGAGCACATTCCTTGAACACTTGGCCTGACGATTCGTCTGTACTTGTGCTAAACACCCCTAAAACCCTAGATTTTAGCCGCTCATCAGGTCTTGAAGGCATGCCCAAGCATGCCATCACTGCTCATTGAAGTGATATAAGTGTGTGGTGTGTCATTGTGATCCATTGTGCCAAGTTTGAGGCCATTCATCAATAGGCATGCCGCTATCCCGACAGGTAGACGCGTTACACCCTACTACCTTAGACCGAAGCTGGCCAGTGTGGGAAGTGCATGGCCAAGCAACATGTTGTTTGTAAACCAAGGGATTTGAGTGCTTGTGAGGTCATGGTGGAGCAATGTGCAAAATGAGAGCACATTCCTTGCACACTTGGCATGACGATTCGTCTGCATTTCTTGAAACACCCTAAAACCCTAGATTTTAGCCGCTCATCAGGTCAAGGCATGCCCAAGCATGCCACCACTGCTCATTGAAGTGATATAAGTGTGTGATGTGTCATTGTGAGCCATTTTGTTAAGTTTGAGGCC
Source organism: Avena insularis (assembly GCA_023614405.1). Taxonomy (NCBI): domain Eukaryota; kingdom Viridiplantae; phylum Streptophyta; class Magnoliopsida; order Poales; family Poaceae; genus Avena; species Avena insularis. Next base: position 24,636,080 of record CM042692.1, read on the forward strand.
ATTCATCAATAGTCATGCCGCTATCCCGACGGGTAGACGCGTTTCACCCTACTACCCTAGACCGAAGCTGGCCAGTGTGGGAAGTGCATGACCAAGCAACATGTTGTTTGTAAAACAAGGGATGTGAGTGCTTGTGAGGTCATGGTGGAGCAATGTGAAAAATGAGAGCACATTCCTTGAACACTTGGCCTGACGATTCGTCGGTACTTGTGCTAAACACCCCTAAAACCCTAGATTTTAGCCGTCTACCGTGCCGAAGGCCTGCCCAATCATGCCACCACTGCTCATTGAAGTGATATAAGTATTTCGTGTGTCATTGTGAGCCATTGTGCCAAGTTTGAGGCCATTCATCAATAGTCATGCTGCTATCCCGACGGGTAGACGCGTTACACCCTAGTACCCTAGACCGAAGCTGGCTAGTGTGGGAAGTGCATGGCCAAGCAACATGTTGTTTGTAAAACAAGGATGTGAGTCTTGTGAGGGCATGGTGGAGCAATGTGCAAAAGGAGAGCATATTCCTTGAACACTTGGCCTGACGATTCGTCTGTACTTGTGCGAAACACCCCTAAAACCCTAGATTTTAGCCGTCTAACAACCCTAAAGCATGCCATCACTGCTCATTGAAGTGATATAAGTGTGTGGTGTGTCATTGTGAGCCATTGTGCCAAGTTTGAGGCCATTCATCAATAGGCATGCCGCTATCCCGACGGGTAGACGCGTTACACCCTACTACCCTAGACCGAAGCTGGCCAGTGTGGGAAGTGCATGGCCATGCAACATGTTGTTTGTAAAACAAGGGATGTGAGTGCTTGTGAGGGAATGGTGGAGCAATATGCAAAATGAAGTGATATAAGTGTGTGGTGTGTCATTGTGAGCCATTGTGTTAAGTTTTAGGCCATTCATCAATAGTCATGCCGCTATCCCGACGGGTAGACGCGTTACACCCTACTACCCTAGACCGAAGCTGGCCAGTGTGGGAAGTGCATGGCCAAGCAACATGTTGTTTGTAAAATAAGGGATGTGAGTGCTTGTGATGGCATGGTGGAGCAATGTGAAAAAGGAGAGCACATTCCTTGAACACTTGGCCTGACGATTCGTCCGTACTTGTGCGAAACACCCCAAAAACCCTAGATTTTAGCCGCTCATCAGTGTCAAGGCTTGCCCAAGCATGCCATCACTGCTCATTGAAGTGATATAAGTGTCTGGTGTGTCATTGTGAGCCATTGTGCCAAGTTTGAGGCCATTCATCAATAGTCATGCCGCTATCCCGACGGGTAGACGCGTTACACCCTACTACCCTAGACCGAAGCTGGCCAGTGTGGGAAGTGCATGGCCAAGCAACATGTTGTTTGTAAAACAAGGGATGTTAGTGCTTGTGAGGTCATGGTGGAGCAATGTGCAAAATGAGAGCACATTCCTTGAACACTTGGCATGACGATTCGTCCGTACTTGTGCGAAACACCCATAAAACCCTAGATTTTAGCCGTCTACCGTGCCGAAGGCCTGCCCAATCATGCCACCACTGCTCATTGAAGTGATATAAATGTGTGGTGTGTCATTGTGAGCCATTGTGTTAAGTTTGAGGCCATTCATCAATAGTCATGCCGCTATCCCGACGGGTAGACGCGTTACACCCTACTACCCTAGACGGTGCCGTTGTGGGAAGTGCATGGCCAAGCAACATGTTGTTTGTAAAACAAGGGATGTTAGTGCTTGTGAGGTCATGGTGGAGCAATGTGCAAAATGAGAGCACATTCCTTGAACACTTGGCATGACGATTCGTCCGTACTTGTGCGAAACACCCATAAAACCCTAGATTTTAGCCGCTCATCAGGTCAAGGCCTGCCCAATCATGCCACCACTGCTCATTGAAGTGATATAAATGTGTGGTGTGTCATTGTGAGCCATTGTGCCAAGTTTGAGGCCATTCATCAATAGTCATGCCGCTATCCCGACGGGTAGACGTGTTACACCCTACTACCCTAGACCGAAGCTGGCCAGTGTGGGAAGTGCTTGTCCAAGCAACATGTTGTTTGTAAAACAAGGGATGTGAGTGCTTGTGAGGTCATGGTGGAGCAATGTGCAAAATGAGAGCACATTCCTTGAACACTTGGCCTGACGATTCGTCCGTACTTGTGCGAAACACCCCTAAAACCCTAGATTTTAGCCGTCTACCGTGCCGAAGGCATGCCCAAGCATGCCACCACTGCTCATTGAAGTGATATAAGTGTGTGGTGTGTCATTGTGAGCCATTGTGTTAAGTTTTAGGCCATTCATCAATAGTCATGCCGCTATCCCGACGGGTAGACGCGTTACACCCTACTACCCTAGACCGAAGCTGGCCAGTGTGGGAAGTGCATGGCCAAGCAACATGTTGTTTGTAAAACAAGGGATGTGAGTGCTTGTGATGGCATGGTGGAGCAATGTGCAAAAGGAGAGCACACTCATTGAACACTTGGCCTGATGATTCGTCCGTACTTGTGCGAAACACCCCTAAAACCCTAGATTTTAGCCGCTCATGCCAAGGCATGCCCAAGCATGCCATCACTGCTCATTGAAGTGATATAAGTGGTGTGTCATTGTGAGCCATTGTGTTAAGTTTTAGGCCATTCATCAATAGTCATGCCGCTATCCCGACGGGTAGACGCGTTACACCCTACTACCCTAGACCGAAGCTGGCCAGTGTGGGAAGTGCATGGCCAAGCAACATGTTGTTTGTAAAACAAGGGATGTTAGTGCTTGTGAGGTCATGGTGGAGCAATGTGCAAAATGAGAGCACATTCCTTGAACACTTGGCATGACGATTCGTCCGTACTTGTGCGAAACACCCATAAAACCCTAGATTTTAGCCGTCTACCGTGCCGAAGGCCTGCCCAATCATGCCACCACTGCTCATTGAAGTGATATAAGTGTGTGGTGTGTCATTGTGAGCCATTGTGCCAAGTTTTAGGCCATTCATCAATAGTCATGCTGCTATCCCGACGGGTAGACGCGTTACACCCTAGTACCCTAGACCGAAGCTGGCTAGTGTGGGAAGTGCATGGCCAAGCAACATGTTGTTTGTAAAACAAGGGATGTGAGTCTTGTGAGGGCATGGTGGAGCAATGTGCAAAAGGAGAGCACATTCCTTGAACACTTGGCCTGACGATTCGTCTGTACTTGTGCTAAACACCCCTAAAACCCTAGATTTTAGCCGTCATCAGGTCAAGGCATGCCCAAGCATGCCATCACTGCTCATTGAAGTGATATAAGTGTGTGGTGTGTCATTGTGAGCCATTTTGCCAAGTTTGAGGCCATTCATCAATAGGCATGTCGCTATCCCGACGGGTAGACGCGTTACACCCTACTACCCTAGACCGAAGCTGGCCAGTGTGGGAAGTGCATGGCCAAGCAACATGTTGTTTGTAAAACTAGGGATGTGAGTGCTTGTGAGGGCATGGTGGAGCAATGTGAAAAGGAGAGCACATTCCTTGAACACTTGGCCTGACGATTCGTCCGTACTTGTGCGAAACACCCCTAAAACCCTAGATTTTAGCTGCTCATCAGGTCAAGGCATGCCCAAGCATGCCATCACTGCTCATTGAAGTGATATAAGTTTGTGGTGTGTCATTGTGAGCCATTGTGCCAAGTTTGAGGCCATTCATCAATAGTCATGCGCTTATCATGACGGTAGACGCCTTACACCCTACTACCCTAGACCGAAGCTGGCCAGTGTGGGAAGTGCATGGCCAAGCAACATGTTGTTTGTAAAACAAGGGATGTGAGAGCTTGTGAGGTAATGGTGGAGCAATATGCAAAATGAGAGCACATTCCTTGAACACTTGCCATGACGATTCGTCCGTACTTGTGCGAAACACCCCTAAAACCCTAGATTTTAGCCGTCTACCGTGCCGAAGGCATGCCCAAGCATGCCATCACTGCTCATTGAAGTGATATAAATGTGTGGTGTGTCATTGTGAGCCATTGTGTTAAGTTTGAGGCCATTCATCAATAGTCATGCCGCTATCCCGACGGGTAGACGCGTTACACCCTACTACCCTAGACCGAAGCTGGCCAGTGTGGGAAGTGCATGGCCAAGCAACATGTTGTTTGTAAAACAAGGGATGTGAGTGCTTGTGAGGGCATGGTGGAGCAATGTGCAAAAGGAGAGCACATTCCTTGAACACTTGGCCTGAAGGTTCGTCCGTACTTGTGCGAAACACCCCTAAAACCCTAGATTTTAGCCGTCTACCGTGCCGAAGGCATGCCCAAGCATGCCACCACTGCTCATTGAAGTGATATAAGTGTGTGGTGTGTCATTGTGAGCCATTGTTCCAAGTTTGAGGCCATTCATCAATATTCATGCTGCTATCTCGACGGGTAGACGTGTTACACCCTACTACCCTAGACCGAAGCTGGCTAGTGTGGGAAGTGCATGGCCAAGCAACATGTTGTTTGTAAAACAAGGGATGTTAGTGCTTGTGTGGGCATGGTGGAGCCATGTGCAAAAGGAGAGCACATTCCTTGAACACTTGGCCTGACGATTCGTCTGTACTTGTGCGAAACACCCCTAAAACCCTAGATTTTAGCCGCTCATCAGGTCAAGGCATGCCCAAGCATGCCATCACTGCTCATTGAAGTGATATAAGTGTGTGGTGTGTCATTGTGAGCCATTGTGCCAAGTTTGAGGCCATTCATAAATAGTCATGCCGCTATCCCGACGAGTAGACGCGTTACACCCTACTACCCTAGACCGAAGCTGGCCAGTGTGGGAAGTGCATGGCCAAGCAACATGTTGTTTGTAAAACAAGGGATGTGAGTGCTTGTGAGGGCATGGTGGAGCAATGTGCAAAAGGAGAGCACATTCCTTGAACACTTGGCATGACGATTCGTCCGTACTTGTGCGAAACACCCCTAAAACCCTAGATTTTAGCCGTCTACCGTGCCGAAGGCATTCCCAAGCATGCCATCACTGCTCATTGAAGTGATATAAGTGTGTGGTGTGTCATTTTTATCCATTGCTCCAAGTTTTAGGCCATTCATCAATAGTCATGCCGCTATCCCGACGGGTAGACGCGTTACACCCTACTACCCTAGACCGAAGCTGGCCACTGTGGGAAGTGCATGGCCAAGCAACATGTTGTTTGTAAAACAAGGGATGTGAGTGTTTGTGAGGGCATGGTGGAGCAATGTGCAAAAGGAGAGCACATTCCTTGAACACTTGGCCTGACGATTCGTCAGCGAAACACCCCTAAAACCCTAGATTTTAGCCGCTCATCAGGCAAGGCATGCCCAAGCATGCCACCACTGCTCATTGAAGTGATATAAGTGTGTGGTGTGTCATTGTGAGCCATTGTGCCAAGTTTGAGGCCATTCATAAATAGTCATGTCGCTATCCCGATGGGTAGACGCGTTACACCCTACTACCCTAGACCGAAGCTGGCTAGTGTGGGAAGTGCATGGCCAAGCAACATGTTGTTTGTAAAACAAGGGATGTGAGTGCTTGTGAGGGCATGGTGGAGCAATGTGCAAAAGTAGAGCACATTCCTTGAACACTTGGCCTGATGATTCATCTGTACTTGTGCGAAACACCACTAAAACCCTAGATTTTAGCCGTCTACCGTGCTGAAGGCATGCCCAAGCATGCCATCACTGCTCATTGAAGTGATATAAGTGTGTGGTGTGTCATTGTGAGCCATTCTGACAAGTTTGATGCCATTCATCAATAGTCATGCCGCTATCCCGACGGGTAGACGCGTTACACCCTACTACCCTAGACCGAAGCTGGCCAGTGTGAGAAGTGCATGGCCAAGCAACATGTTCTTTGTAAAACAAGGGATGTGAGTGCTTATGATGGCATGGTGGAGCAATGTGAAAAAGGAGAGCACATTCCTTGAACACTTGGCCTGACGATTCGTTCGTACTTATGTGAAACACCCCTAAAACCCTAGATTTTAGCCGTCTACCGTGCCGAAGGCATGCCCAAGCATGCCATCACTGCTCATTGAAGCTATATAAGTGTGTGGTGTGTCATTGTGAGCCATTGTGCCAAGTTTGAGGCCATTCATCAATAGTCATGCCGCTATCCCGACGGGTAGACGCGTTACACCCTACTACCCTAGACCAAAGCTGGCCAGTGTGGGAAGTGCATGGCCAAGAAACATGTTGTTTGTAAAACAAGGGATGTGAGTGCTTGTGAGAGCATGGTGGAGCAATGTGCAAAAGGAGAGCACATTCCTTGAACACTTGGCCTTACGGTTCGTCCGTACTTGTGCGAAACATCCCTAAAACCCTAGATTTTAGCCGTCTACCGTGCCGAAGGCATGCGCAAGTACCATTACATCAGCAAACAGATACAACAGAGACAACACAGAGGTACGTTCACTTGCTTTAAAAATTATTCAACACACGGATACAACAGAGACACACAGAGGATATACCATTACATCAGCAACGCACATGGATTTTGATTTCTGCTGAATAAGCAACAGACAAAGGACAATTAACAACCCTATTACGCATTTTAGAAGAAGCACTGCTTCTGTAAGAAGATCAACCGTAGAGACCAACTTCATTAGTACCAGTTCCTCATTCCTAGGCTTTAATGATGTTCTTTCTTTTTTCCTTAGCTCCAGAGTTTCCCTCCTCTCCTCTGCCCATCCATAAGCATCTATTGTTGCATCACCAGTTAGAATGCCGTTCTCACACAAGTACTCCACGTACTTCAGCTCCCACCGTCAAAAATTGCATTCAGTCTGTAAAATTAGGAACACTGAATATCAAACATTTAATTTTGTATGAACACTGCTCATAGTGTAGGTACATGCGCAATCGACTGCATGAAAATTAAACCAAAATGCTTACCCCATGAGTTTTGCACTTGTAAAAGACCCAGCCATCATGGTCATCGGTGCCGGAGACGTGCCTATTGACGACAACGTCGCAGTCAGAGCAGGGAACCAGCGGAATGTAGGGCAGACGGTTCTGATTATGCGATGTGTGGGACGACCTTGAAACAGACATGGCGGCCACTATGATCCGCATCAGGCGCATAACTCGACGGTAGATGGCTCCGGCCGCAGCGCCACAATTATTTTGGGAAGGCGGTGAGAGGAAGTTAGGATTTCTGTTTCTGTTATAAATAGCCAGGCCGCATTACCTGGATGTCTTATTGGGCCGGCCTTCATAGTTGTATTCCTCTTATAAACCCAAACAACTGACATACATTTCTGTAAACAAGGGCTACCACCACCGGCTAATCTTAGAGTCTCACATAAGACTGTTACCACAAATGCACCGTTGGTGCCACACTAAAAGTGAAACTTTAATCAATGTAATGCAGCTAATCATTTAATTTAACCCATTATCAACTAGCTAAAGAAATCCAAATACATATACATTCCATAGATTTCCTTGTTTTCCCTTTATGCCACCATTTCCCGCAAATACACAACCAGAGTACATATGCACAGGATTAAAAATATCAAGAACAAACCAGGTTAAACATGAAACAACCTTGTTAAGCACGAACATTAGATTGTTCAAACACAAGTTCAACCACAGTAATTAACCAACTGCATCAAGTTCAACACATCACAGATAAACATAGTCTTAACATAACAACCATATTAGCAAAGAGATAGACAAGACACGATCTAGTCCTAGGGGAGGTGCTTCAGCAGGAACACGCCATAAGCGGCATCTTTGGCCTTCAGGTGGGGCTTATGCTTCTGGCTGCCAGTTCCATAGTAGGTAGCATGCTGCAGCATTCCTAGGTGGTCCTTTGGCACCTCCTTCCGAAAGCACCACGGGCACTTGTACTGCCCTGGGCCTAGAAGATAGGGGATGTTCCCAACCTTGAGCTTCTTCAGCACAGCACAGCTCTTGCGGTCCCTGTCCTCCACGTCACTCCTGACATCGTCTGTCTCCTGTGGAAATTTGTGAAATAAAATAAGGTTTACAATAATTACTCTGTGAAATAAGACTATATGTGCCACATATTATACAACGGTAAACTTGGACAATTGCTTTTTAATTGAACATTTAAAAATCATAACAGAATAGTTAATATGTCACACATATAAAGTTAGATCAGAGCAGCATTATGTACAAATCAAATGTGTGCAGCAAAACAAAACATGATGGAAGCATTAGTACAACAAAAAATTATGTCTTACAAGCAGATTGATCTATCACACTTATTAATCTTAAATTGTATCACTACAGCATTAAATGTCAACTTAAGTTTGCAGCAGAACAACCCATGTGGTGAAAGCAGTAGTGCAGTAAATATTATAATCCTATGAAGCAGAATATTGTATGACATGTAATAATCTTAAGCTAGATCACATCAGCATTAACTACCAACTTATGTGTGGAGCATAAGAAAACAGCTACTGAAAGTAGTAGTGCAACAAAAAGAATAAACCAATGAAGCAAGACAACAGCAACTGTTACTAACAGTACTACAACCAGGAATTTATGTATCTGTAACAAAACACATAAATTTTCAGCTCTAGAACTGCAACTACACAAATTCTTGATATGTTACAAATATTTTATAAATACAAATACAAATCAACTATCATGAATGTACTAGAACCATATGGTCTATGTGAGACAAGCATTTCAAAAGACTAGCAAATTACCAAAGCTGACACTCTGACTATGAGTACATAGACAGAGTATATTTAGCTCATTATAAAGTGATTAGATGATGTAATGAACTAAATTAATAAGAAAAGTAAATGATATCAAATACATTCTACACAGCAGTACAACAGTATAATGACATGCACCTGGTACAGATTTCCATGTCTCTTTTACTTAACTACTACAAGCAAATTCACAAACTAGCTATCCATGGTCACATTACCTAAAGTTACAATCTCGAAGTGGTCGCAAATACAACCCATAAATCAATTATATGTGTAGATCAATAGGCAGCAGTCCCATTCCATTTTTATTGCAAACAAAATACCAGGTTCTTACTTATCAGATCGTTCAAGACCAAAAACTCAAGCATAAAGGCCAAACATAAGCTACATCATCTAGACGCATGTAAACCTGGCACAGATTACATATATCATAACATTCAAAGTAAGAGGAACCACTCGATGACCTAGCCTACCAAATCAGAAGCCTATTTGATCCTACATCCATCAGAACATCGCCAAAAGGGTCCTGGGGAAATCAGTAGCTAATCTACAACGCATCTAACCTGGCACAAACTAGCATCGCTAGACGCATCTAACCCTACTAGCACCACAAACCCTAGCAAAAACAGGACGAGGCAGACCTTGGCGGCAAGAACACTAGGAGAGAGAGATCTCGACTTACCTCATCGGTGTCATCGCTGTCGGACTCGCGGAAGGTCTCGACATCGGCAGGCGAGTAGATCTTCTCCCTACTCTCCTTCCTCTCCTGACGCAGCCTGTTCTTCAGGTTCTTCTTCTTCTTGCGCTTGATCTGCGCCTTCGTCTCGAACTTCCGCTTCATTGGATGCACACCGGAGTAGACGGCCGGCCCACCCAAGCCGGAGCTCCCACTGCCGCCCTCTGCATCCGCGACCTGCTTCCCCTTCTCCGCGTGCTCAGCGCCTGCAGCCACCTGCTTCCCCTTCTCCGCGTTGTCAGCGATCGCCGCCACCTGCTTCCCCTTCTCCATGGACGGCCGCCGCGATCGAGGGTTTATGGAGAGACGGCTAGCCAGGGTTTGCTATCCGATTTGGGGAATTTCTGGAAGTGGTTGGAACGCAGACCAACTGACTATGCTACTTAAGGAAGCGGACGGTTCGGCACCCACGTGCATACGTGTATAATACGCACCGGTGAACGGACCGTACGGGCTTCTACGCGGGCTTCTACGGTTCTTTTTTTCAGAGCAGCTTCGAAAATTTCGAAAGGACGATCGTGCCCCCCGTCGTTGAACTGTCCGTGCATATCCCAGCCGTCCATGTGTTTTTTCAAACTTTTGATTTCCAGAAGGGTGCGCACTAAAGCAGAAACGTTGTAGAAAAACAACCCTTAAGTGTGGCATTATTGTTAAACAAACCCCGATCAACGCTACTCGGCACTGCGAATACAAGACTAGCCGCAGGCGTTGGCCGCGAGGGTGCACATCCTGGACAAAGTTGGATCGTCGGGGCGCCAGCGAAACAGCCGATTGAACTGCGCTCTCACGTCGTGGACATACATGGGCATCTCCGGCGTGACGATGTAGACGCAGCTGTCCTCCACGCCGAGCTCGCTGGCCGGGAGCGACGCTGCGAAGTGCGACGGGCCGAGCAGCAGGACCTGGCCAGGGAGCTGGGACACGTCGGTCCACCGCCGGCTTACGAAATCCATCCAGTATACACGTTCTGTCGCTGGTAGTGGTAGGTCCCGTCGTAGAGAGGGGAGCGCTGGACGACCATGAGCAGCTGCCCGCCGGATCCGACGAGATGGCGCGGCGCCTCCGCCCAGGGGAGCTCGGGTTGGAGGTACAGCTCCTTGTGCTGCACGGTCGTGAACCGAGGCGCCGGGCTGAACTCGTAGCACATGAGCTCCACGCAGACCAGCTCCGTCGGCGACAGCGGGAAGTAGAAGTCCCCGTGCGCGGCCGCGACGCTCCGGACCTGGAACCCGGGCCGGCCCTCGAAGCTGTACTGGTGGGCGTACCACCTGCGGCTGTGGTGCGGCGCGTAGCCGTCGGTGCGGCAGTACCGGAACACCGGCGCGTCCGCGTCCACGACGAGCAGCACGCAGCCGTGCGACGTGGCCTTCTCGTGGGAGAGCAGGCACTTGCAGTTCCTCGGCAGGTCGCCGGCGAGGCGCGGGAGGTCGACCCGAACCTGCGACGCCGGGTCCCACAGCGCTGCGTGCAGGGAGACGGGGTCCACGAGGAGTACCCAGCCGTTCTGGGTTGCCCAGCACCGATGATGAGTCCTGCTTCTGTTGGACACGATCTGCTCGAACTCGCGCAGGAATGCTTGGGTTCCGTTGCCGCCGCCGCTGCTGGCGTCGGGTGTGGCCGGCGGACGCAGCAGCGCGTCCATCTGCCGGATCAGACCTTCCATTGAGCCTCGAAATTTAGCACGAACTGCTCGGCTACAGCTAGGCTCGCCATCGATATATATATAACTTAATTATACCAGCATAACTAGAAAAGAAATCGAACTCCGTAATCTAGTTGTAGTCGAAGCCCGACACTATGTCACGCTCAATCAATCCGGCCAACCAGGTGAAAATCAGCCCACGTCGCAAATCAGTCCAACGAGATAACCAGCAATGCGAATCGAAATGCCCACAACACGGGAGATTGATTCGCTTGAACTGCCAATACCAAATGTTCTGTGGTCAATACATCGTCAAAGTAATCAGATGCAAAAATTTGCACTCAATCAATCAAAACTAATAAAGTACACTTCATATTCTCAGCCGTCAGCATTAGTTCGTATCTATATTTCAACCCAAAATCTAAGGAAAAAACATGTCCTCCCTAGTCTCATTGCACACACAAACATAAGTTGCCACAGTATTTTTCATTTTTTTTCCATGGCAATTTTGATCTTTTCTGGATTTCTTGGTGCTTTTTCTTGCGCCATGGAATCCTAATCGTGCGGCCATGGGGAGCATCGCGCGCGCACACCGCTGTGCGCACAGTCGCGCGCTAGCACATCTAAATTTCAAACATGACTACAGTTCCTCATCATTAGAACAACTTTGTTTCAAAATATGATAGTATCTGTGTCTAGCACATCCAGCAAACTACCTACAAAAGACCACATCCAGCACTGCTTTGTCCATGCAACATTCCGATTACAAAAGACAAGAATCATAGAGAAGTCTCAGACAAAATCTTCATCAGACCGAGAACCAACCCGTGGTTGGATGGTTAGGAGGGCAGTGGTACCCCCAGGCCACCAGAGTTCAAACCCTAGGTTTGACGCTTTGGTGTCTCATAAGGCGGAATATTCTTTCAGTGGGAGGCGACGTTCCCGTCGATAGCGAGGCGTCTGTGGTGACTTCGTCAATCTCAAGACCCGCCGGCCCAGTCTCTCGGAGGTGCTCATAGGGATAGGGTGTGCGTGCGTGTGTTCATAGGGGTGAGTGTATGTACGTATTATGAGCGTCTGCGCGGCGCTCAATGACCGCACTCGACTAAGAGTAGGGATGCAGCAGACATCCGTGAAGACGTCTCGGCCTGTCCGTATATCCAATTTGTCCCTAATCAATAATCACAGTCTTAATCAATTTGTGCCATGGACTTGATTACACGGCTGTCCGCCACGTCCGGCAGACAGGCGGACTGCACATCCCTACTAAGGGCATCTTCACTAGGCTGACCTAACCTGCCCGGACGCATCCGAACATGTCCGCGCGGACGTGCGGGACATGCGTAGTGTCCCAGCGGCTCGACCCATCCGTCCCGACGCGTCCGGCTCGACCCATCGGCGCACCTAATTTGCGTGACCACTGGGTCGGCCCGGACACTGGCGGGTCGCGGGCGTGTCCTCCCCGTTGGTGCCTCTGGCCCACCCGTCAGCCACCGCGGCGTTGGTTCAGGCGTGCATAGCGGCATCAACTTAGATGCAACCAGGGCAGCGATTCAGAGAGGCAGAAGGCTGACCGGCGGCAGCCTGCGCCATCAATGGCGAAGAGACGGCATGATGACTGACTAGACGCGTCAATGGCGTCTCTTCGGCCTCCACGCCGGCATCCGATGCTGGGCCTTTTTAACTGGCCGCCCGCAGCAAGTTCCTCCAACACCACACATTTCTCTCCTCTCCTCCTTTCCGTTCTCCACTACCTGTAGCTAGCGATGACCAGCGGCGAGGGATCGACGGGAGGGCTTGCCGGCCGTGGACGTCGAGTGGGGCGTCGAGGACGTGGCCAAGTCAACGCGCCACCACGCTCCCCCTCGACATCATCGTCGCCCGACGAGGTCGACCCAGGCATCCAGTTCGTCGTGGCCATCCACGCCGGCATGCCGAGTGACAGGCTGCTCCTGCCACACACATTCGTGACCCCGGTCGGCGACCAACCGCCCCCGATTGCCATCCTGCGGGCGAACGGTCTCAGGAGCAGCAGGTACCCGGTCGCTCTGCAGTTCGACCACCTCGGCCAGTTGTACCTTGGCAACGGCTAGGAGTGCTTCGCTCACGCGCACAAGATCAAAGCGGGCAACATCCTCGTCTTCAAGTACGACGGCGAAGGAAGGCTAGGCGTCAGCGTCTTCGACGACAGCATGTGCCGGAGACGGTACCGCCCGATCTCCGACTCTGCCACCGACGAGTAGGTTTAGGCTGTGCGCGCGCCATGTACTATGTATCGATCTAGGCATTTACCACACTTGCAATGAAAAGCTTTATTCAAGCCTTAAAACTTTTGTTACAAGCATACCATAGGCATACCTAAACTACATAACTAAATGGATCAAAGACACCATTCGTCATTAAGAGACCGATGATCGCTTCCTGTATCTGCACCTCCTCTTCAGCTTGGGCGAGGCGGGCACGCAGAGAAGCGTCGTTGGGATTGGCCCGCACCGCTTCCCGAAGCTCGGCCCGCACCAATGCCAGCTGGTCCCATCGCTGGTGCTCTGGCAGAAAGACGCGTTCCGCCACGTCCAGCATGAAAGGCTCGCCGGTGATCACATGACGGTTGTAGAAAGGGCGACGTGGAGGTAGGATTTCTGGTCGATTGTCTCTGCCGCTAGATCGGCGACGAGGAAGACCGGGCATGGCAGCGTGGGAAGGTAGAGTTTCTGGTTTGTACCTATATCGGCCGGCCTCCCCTTTTTATGGACGCACCTAGACGCGGCGGGAAACATCTAGAAGAGGCGGGAAGAGGCGGGGAAGAGACGGGAAACGACTGGAAGAAAGCCAGCAAGCGGCGGGGCGGCGGGAACGAACTGGATATGCATCAGCACCGGCGTCGATGACGGGCTCTTTTGCATGCGCGGACATTTGGGTCACGCTGCTGGGCGCGGTCGTTCGGACAGGCCGGACCGCGGCCCCAAAGTGATCGCCGGCCGACCCAAACGGACAGAAACAGACCGTTTCGGTCGCGCGTTTGGGTAGTGTCCTGCTATTTTCTTGTGCTTCCTGTATCGAACTCATAAACCTATTCAACTATGCAAAGAGCATATTGCCAAATGAACAAGGTTGACATGACATTGCAAGTTTACCAAGAAGCACGCGTGCCCAAAGAGCAAAACTATATACTCCTTTTGTCTCATAATATATGATGTTATTACAACCAATATGTGAGTATATTGATTATGTCTTATATTATGGTAAGGAGGGGGTATGTGCTAACAAGAAAATTAGGGAACATATTGATTACTTACAAGCAAAAGAAAAACAAAGTCACTTAATTGGGAAGTTCTGTCTAAAGCCTCAGTTTCTCAGCATATGATTTATCGTGATCATTGCTGACCGAGATAAATGATTCTAAAGCAACCTGTAAAGTTGGTCGAGTGATAATCTGTAGGAAAGTACTGAACTTTTATCTCTGTTCATGGAATAGCAAATGAATGATAAATTAGTAAAATTTTGTAGAGTTCAGTCCAGGTTGCTAGAGTTTATCTACTTTGCCAATAAACAGCTAGTCTTTGTCATACAAAACAGTTGATTCCTTATGTCATAGAAAGTTTATATGAGGAAGAAGAGGGACGGCCTGAACCTTATTCTTTTGGCTCCAAAAGCTTATTGAATGGTATGCCAAAGCAGTGAATTGGGTGAACAATCTTTAGATTCTGGTAGTGTCGGTCCAACGAGATGCTAGCAATACGAATCGAAATGCCTCTAACATGATGAGCCTGGCTGACGAAATGAAGCATTTCGATTTGCATGTGTAGCTTCATTTAGCTTACAACAGGTCACTAGTATATGCCAACGATGTACTCCAAAATTTGGCATAAAAAAAGAACTAAGATGATCTGAGCTCCAGCATGCTTGAATTCATATGGTACTCATGGGTCTAAGACGACAACAGTTATACATCAGCATAGAAGAAGTAAATGTTGGGGGGGAGAGGGATAGACACACAATCTCCCCGCTCCTGCCTGCGGTGAACCTTCGAAGATAGTTTCAATCAACAGATATGCAGCGGAAATAAAACAACTAACACATACACAGGTGACACAAAGATTTACGTACAAAAATCTCCTCAAGATGAGGAGGAAAAAACCACGGGTGCGGATCAACCGGTTCACACGAGCTTCACTATGAGCAACCTCGGTACAGAGTCTTATCTAAAACATCTAGAGATGTACAACACACTCAGCACGTTGCCAACCGGCAACAACAACAACAACCACTTGATAGAAAGATTACAGCAAAGTAGAGTATCTCAGTTTTTGTCCTCTTCGATAATCAGCAAATTGCTCTTTAACCGCAGATCCAATCAGCACCAAACTTGGTAGACAAGCTGACATACAAGTACCCAACATACACACCAAATTTTAGGTCAATCGGACACCGTTTGCCTATCCAAACTGTTCGTCTACCAAAACTGCTCTGTGCTGAAACTGCAGCAGTCCGAACTGAATAAACCGCTTCCAAATTTAAAGCTACACTGACCCAAACCTCAAACTAGCTAACCAGATCGAAGTACTCAAAGCAATAAATGAGCTCACCAAGTTTGGAGTCAATCCAAGCACCTTTGAGCCTCCAAACACCATCTTGAAGACAGACCGGTCAGATCTTAGAAATCTGGACAGAAATCACCTCTCCTTCTTCTTCCTCTCTTTTTACTAGGTTGTGGTGTTCTTGTGTGTCCTCTCACCCTCTCTCAGCAGCCACGATGGCTTGCTTGCGCAGCTCTCACACTCACTGATTGAGCCACAGACACCCACCAAGGGTGGCTAGGGTTTTCTTTTTTACTCCTCTCTCAAGGAGCACCTCAGTCGTTGGATACGAACCTCGATCAACGTTTAAAAGGTGTTGGATTTCACCGGCTGGTGTTGGACTGCCAACACACCTCCATGTGGAGGGACATGGCCCAACAAACTCCCCTCCTGACATCATGGAGAGTCTCACTGCCAACCGGCAGTCATGTCGGCGAGCCGACAGCATATCTCAAGCTTTCCTCTTGTCACCACCTTGGTCAACATATCAGCCCCATTGTTATCTGTGTGCACCTTCTCAATTTGCATTTGCTTGAAATTCAGCACATCTCGAATCTAATGATAGCGAACATCAATATGCTTTAACCTCGAATGAAAACTTTCATTCTTACTCAGGTGAATGGCACTTTGGTTGTCACAAAACAGCACATACTTGTCTTGCTCAAAACCAAGCTCACAAGCCAATCGTTTCAGCCAAAATAGCTCCTTACTCGTCTCAGTTACTGCGATGAACTCGGCCTCAGTTGTGTTCAGCACCACACATACTTGCAACATGCTTTGCCATGCCACTGCTCCCCCTGAATGGGTAATCAAATAACCTGAAGTAGACTTCCTTCCATCGACATCTCCAGCCAAGTCTGAATCAGAATATGCAATCAACTTGGGCTCACTACCACCAAAGCAACGCTTCATATTAGTGCTTCCCCGGAGATACCTCAAAATCCACTTCACGGCTTCCCAATATGGTTTTCCTGGATTTGACATAAATCTGCTCACGGTACTAACCGCTTGAACAATGTCAGGCCGTGTGCACACCATAGCATACATCAAACTCCCAACTGCTGAAGCATAAGCAACCTTTTCCATTTCTTTTTCCATCTCTTCAGTGGAGGGATATTGCTTTTTACTCAACATAAAATGAGCTACAAGTGGACAACTCACCTCCTTTGCCTTGTCCATCTTGAACTTGTGAACTACCTTCTCAATATATTTCTTTTGAGACAAGTATAACTTGTTGGATTTTTTGTCTCTCTCAATTCTCATGCCAAGAATACACTTTGCTAGACCCAAGTCTTTCATGGCAAAACTTTTGCTCAACTCTTTCTTTATTCTAGTAATCCTTGAGACATTCTTGCCAGCAATCAAGATATTATCAACATAGAGCAATAACATGATAAAATCATCACCTGAGAACCTCTGGATGAATACACAATGGTCTGAGCTACACCTCTTGTAGCCTTGCTTCCCCATGATAGATTCAAACTTCATGTACCATTGTCTTGGTGCTTGTTTCAGGCCATAGAGACTTTTCTTCAATTTGCACACATAGTCTTCTTTGCCTTTAACAACAAACCCCTCAGGCTGCTCCATGTAGATTTCTTCCTCCAACTCTCCATGAAGAAAAGCTGTTTTCACATCCATTTGCTCAACCTCCAAGTTGAGACTTGCTGCCATGCCAAGGATCATACGGATTGATGTCATCTTCACCACCGGAGAAAATATTTCATCAAAGTCAATACCTTTTTTCTGGCTGAATCCTTTTACAACTAGCCTAACCTTGTACCTTGATGTGACATGTGCTCTTCTTCATTGATTTTGTAAACCCACTTGTTCTTTAGAACTTTCTTGCCCTTGGACAACTTCACCAGCTCATAAGTATGATTCTTATGCAACGAATCCATTTGTTCTTGCATAGCCTTATTCCACTCCTTCTTGTTCTCATCTTTCATTGCATCTTCAAAACACTCAGGTTCTGAACCATCAGATAATAACACCACATATTGGTCTGAATCGTACCTGGTAGAAGGAACATGGCCTCGGCTGGACCGTCTGAGTGGAGCAGCTGGTGGACTATCTGGTTCAGGTGCTTTGCTGATCATGATCATCTTCTTCGGCATCATACTCTTGCTGCTGGGGAGCTTCCTCACCTGTACCACTATACACATCACCTTGCACATCTTGTGCATCATCATCTTCAGCTTCTTATTCAGCTGAATCTGCAGGAACTGGGTCAGAGTCAGATCTGTCTTGCTGCTGATTTTGAGGAGAAACATGCACCAAAACTTGCACCGGAGCCTGCACCTTTGTCTTCACAATATCCTCAATTGTTTGGTCTTCAACAAACACAACATCAAGGCTTCTCACAACCGATCTTGCTATTGGATCATACAACTTATAGCCGAATTGATCACCTCCATAGCCAAGAAATATACAATGTCGTGTCTTTGAATCAAACTTTGACCTTTCATCTTGAGGGATATGAACAAAGGCCTTGCACCCAAAAACCTTCAGGTGCTCATATGAGACGTCCTTGTCATAAAAGACCATGTTTGGAACATATCCCTGCACTGGATAACTTGGTGAGAGATTAATAAGATAAACTGCAGTCGAGAAAGCCTCACCCCAATAATGTTTGGGCAGCTTTGCACTCGATAGCAAGCATCTAACTCTCTCAACAATTGTCATATTCATCCTCTGAAAGGGTAATTGCCCCTATGTGTGGTTTTGGTGATTAATGACAATCCCTATGGACTAATGTTTTCATAGAGTTTTATATGAAGGAATATTCCATAGGTCATGCTTGTAGTTCATGTGTTGGATTCAAGTATGGATGCCATGAAGATAAAGATATACCTTGAGTTTTGTCATCAAGATCATCAAATTGAAGATAAGAATATGATATGTTGAAGATCTTGAGAGTGTGATCTGAATAGAAGAATTCAAGATATGGCTCTAAGCGTGTGTCATGATAGCCTCATTAGTTGAGCTATGGTTGACTAAGATTTAGAGAATGTAATCAAATGAAGAGTTCCTTATGTACCTCAAGATATTGAGATGGAGCATGAGAAGACACTTGGTTGACCAATGCAAAGAGTGAAGAGTGATTTCAAGTTGGTCAACACATGAAGCATAAAGAATGTACCACATGGATCTTGTGGTCTGGTAAGCCTTGTCATTTATGCATCATGAACTAACCTATTATATATGTTCCTTTGTGTTTTATATATGGGATAGGTATCTTTCCATGGGCATGCTTCAAAAGTGAAGATCTCAATAGCCCATGAGAGGATGGCATCAAGTGGTGATCGCCATCAAGGTTGAGAAGGGCAAGTTCAAGATAAGAATCTCGAGAAGATCATTTGCTTGAAGCTTGTCGTCCATATTGGTGATAATGGACATGTGAAGACGTGTCTTAATGAAGCTATCCCATAGTGGTGTATGGGGGAGCAAATTATGAGTCTTCACGAAGCAACAATGATCAAGTGGTGCATTCCGGCTTGGATGGAGCTTGAAGCATTGTCATCAAGATCAAGCGGGATGCGCAAGGCAAAGGTATGGCCTTGCTAGGTTTTCCTTTTACCGGTCTCAAGGTGGTTGTTGGGAGACCGGGTTATAGGATAAATAGCCGCACTATCAAGAGGGGCTTTCAGTTGGGTAACTTGATCACATCCTCGTAGGGAGCTCAATCCTTGGCATACTTTGCATCTTCCTATTTTTTTCTTCTTGGTATTTTCTATGTGAGATTCTTGAGCTTGTTGCTATCTCTTCAACAAGCCCAAGTTCATCGAAAACAGAATTCGTATGCATCTTATATGGCGTTTTCGAGTTTGAAGGTTTTACCAGTTCTTCTTATAGGGAGGCTCCATACCTTTCCTCTTTTGGTTCCATCTTACTTTGTTGTACTATGATGTTTTCATGCACCATATTGTAGATCTTGTTGTCCTCGTCAAAACAAGCCCAAGATCATCGAAATTGGAGTCCGGATGCAAAAGTTATTGCGTTTTTCGTGAAGTCAGTTTCATCCCGGTTGTGGATCCGGTTCAACCGAGCCCCACACTGGACGGTCCGGTTCCAGCTCCGGTAGACCGGATCTCAGACCGGATTTTCCGGTTTTCGCGACCGAGTCTATTCCGGGTTGGCAAACAGAGGTATTTGTTTTGTAGGTCGGTCCTCCGGCCTAGGGACCGAGTTTCCCGGTTCTGGGGCCGGTCCAACCGACTTTGGAACCGAGTTTTCGTTGTTTTCTCTCCAACGGCCATATTTGCTTTTCCCTATAAAAGGGGGTTCTTTCCCCAATGTTTTTGGGTGTCCTTGACCACGAAATTAACCTCCATTGTTGAACCTCTTGAGCTTGCTTCCTCTCCCTTCCCTCCTATGATTCTTGCATTTTTTTGAGGGCTTTGGAAGAGGAGATCTAGATCTACAATCCCCACCAATAAATTCCTCCTCTAAGTGAGGGGAACCCATTGGATCTAGATCTTGGAGTCATTGGTTGACTTCCACCATTGTTCTTCCTCTCTAATTCCTCCCTAGCACTTGTTGCTTTGGTGGGATTTGAGAGTGAGGAATTTGAATGCCCTTGGTGTTCTTGCTTTGCATTCTTGCATAAGTGTTGAGCTCTCCACTACGATTTGTTCGAGTAAGATACCATGAGCTTGTTGCTCTTGGAGGGTGACCTCCTAGTTGGCTTGGCGGTTGGTGCCGCGGTGTCCTCTTCGTGGAAGATTGTGAAGAGACCCGGGCTTCTCCTTCGTGGAGCTTGTGAAGTGGTTGTGGAGCTTGCCATCTCCGGAGTGGAGGAAAAGCTAGCCATAAGGAAAGGGCCTATTCCTTCGTGGGATAGACTCGGAGAAGAAGGTGAGCCTTCGTGGCGTTGGGAAATCCTTCGTGGAATCCCATACCTCTCCAACGTGACGTACCTTACTTGTAAGGGAACACGGGAATACATCTTCGTCTCCGCGTGCCTCGGTTATCTCTATACCCGAGCTTACTTTCCTTGTGATAGCCATCGAGCTTGAAGTACTTATATCTTGCTTATCACTTGTGGTATATTTATCTTGTGATATCTTGCTTAGCTTATCTTGTTGTTGGTGCACTTAGTTGAGCCTAGTGTATTTAGGTTTTGTTCTTGTAAAATAAACGTTAGTTTAATTCCGCATTCTATCAAGCTAAAACCGTAATAGTTTTGAAATTGCCTATTCACTCTAGGCGACATCTCTATCCTTTCAATTGGTATCAGAGCAAGGTCTCTCCTTGTTTAGGCTTCACCACCTAGAGTGTAAAGATGTCGGCTAGTAGTATAGTGCACAATGACACAATTATCTTTGATGGCACAAATTATATTTGTTGGAGAAATTGCTTGCTTTGTAATCTTTGGACCTTGTGTCCAAATATTGAGTGATTTCTAGATGTAGGTTTTTCTCCTCCGATGGATCCTCAAAATCTATCTTTAGAGGATGAGAAAAATTTACATCTCGAAGCTCAAGTATCTAATGAGCTTATTTTCTCTTTGAGCCCCATAGTTAATTTGTTCTTGACAAATGTAAAGCACAAGTCATCTCATGAGATGTGGACCAAGCTTAAAGAAATATTTGGTGGGTACATTTCTCATAGAGTCGGTGGTATCTCCGAGGAGCTCTCTTCTCCTTCACATCATGAAGAGCTCCAAGTGGCTTCCACCTCCGGCCATGATGAGATTTCAATTCCCTCCACTTCACCTACATGTGACAAGTCACAAGGTAATGGCATGGTTAGTGGAGAAATCATATGTATTGATGGTAGTGGTTCTCTTTACACCAATGATTCATGTTCTACAAATGTTAATGGTGTAGAGAGTTTGGACTTAAGCACTTCTTGCAACGATAATTATATATCCCCTTGTGTTGCTAGTCCTTGCATATTGTCTAGAAATTATTTGAGTACTAGTGTAGATGATATGCTTAATTTGTCTTGTTCCAATAAACAAAATGCTTCTATTTCCTCTAATTGTGTATCTAACAATGTAGAGGAAAGCAAACACCCTATGGAGCAAGACACAATCATGAATGAAGATTCAAGAATATCCTCATCTTCATCCTCCCATGCTCACATGTGCCTTATGGCAAGAGGATCAAAGGTATCTCCTACTTTGGATCCCAAGATATCTTCTCTAGATAATAGCAACGATAATGATGATAGTGATGATGACCTTGATGAGGATACTAGATCTCTTGTGCTTGAGCTGACCTTTTTGTGTACCTCTCTTCGTGGTAATAATAAGTCTGTTGCTTGTATCAAACACGTTATGGACACCATAACTAAACAAACGGAAACCATAGAGGAGTTGGATTTCCAACTTGATGATGGGAGTCGGAGATTCAATCTCCTTAAGCAAGAGATTGCCGAGGATAAGCACACTAATTGTCTCCTCATACAAAAAATTGAATCTTATGAGCTTGAAAAGGAAAAATCTATTAATGATGCTAGTGCTACTAACTCTACTTCTTGTGAAGCATCTACCCTAAAGGAGAATGTTGAGCTAAGGGCTCAACTTGAGTTGCTAACTAGCAATTATGGGAAATTGGAAGAAAGTCATGAAAATCTCTTGGCCTCTCATAATGATCTTCTAACCTCCTATGATGGGATAAAGTTAGCTCGTGAGGCAAGTATCACTAAGGTAACATCTTGTGAGCCTCATTTGGACATTAGCACAACTTCTACTCAAAATGCTATTTTGCCATGTGCTAGTCCTAGTGATCCTTCTTGTCATACTATTGATAAAACTTGTGTTGGATTACTTGCTTTGCCTTGTTGCTCTAACAATGAAGCTTCCACTTCCTCCAGTACCTCTATTTATACTAACCATGTAGAGGAAATCAAAGAGCTCAAGGCCCAAGTCACTTCTTTGAAGAAAGACTTGGAAAAGAGTCATGGAGGCAAATCCACACTCAATAATATTTTGAGTGTGCAAAAATTCCCCAATGATAAAAGTGGACTTGGATTCAACTCCAATAACAAGAACAAGTCCAAGAGAAACAAGAAGAAGAGCCAAGACCAAGTCAAGAATTCGTCTAAGATTATTTGCTTCAAGTGCAAGGTTGTAGGACATCATGTAAGATATTGTCCATTGAAGAAAAAGCACTTGAATGATAAGCAACAAGGGAAGCGGCCACAAGGTCAAGGTCAAGCCCAATCTCAACCTCAAGTTGAAGCTAGGCCACTTCCCAAGAAGAATCAATATAAGGCTCCCCAAGACAAGAAATCAATAAAGAAGAGAAAGGAGAGCACTTGTTGCTACATATGTCGTGAGAATGGGCACTTGGCCTCTTCATGTTCAAATGGTACCTTATCTAACCCTATCATTGTTGATGATTATTATTCTCTTGGGAAGGATAAGGATGTCAATGTTTTTGCCAAGTTTGTTGGAACTCAAAGTGGTGTCAAGAAACGAACCATTTGGGTTGCCAAGCCTATTGTGACTAACCTCTTAGGACCCAACTTTGTTGGGGACCAACAAGCTCAAACTTGATCAATAGGTGTTATTGGAGGGCATTGGAGACTTGGCTAACTCATGAAGAATTAAGGGATCTTCATATACTATATTTGACCAAGCTAAGTTATAAGGATTATCATCTCCCTACCATATACCCAATGCGCCTCTTTGCGGTAACTCGAAATCAACTCTTTTATATTGAAAGTTACTTGCCCCTTTACATGTTTTGGTTTTGTACCAAGTATGTGTTTGTATTTGTTGTGCCTCATGCTTGATTATTTTTTGTATTCAAGTATGTATATGTGTTTAGCATATCATTTACTTGTGTGTTTTTCTTTGAGCCTCTAATGCATCTTGATGATATCTTTTTGGGCTCTTTTTGAGTGGTTAATGTAACATCCCATTTTGGGGGAGTGATATGCCTCGCGCATCTCTCATACCTTAAAATGTGTGTACATGAGTACTACCACTTAGTATTGATATTGCAAGATTATCTAGTCACTATGTGGTGTGTCATACTCATGAGAAATTCAGATTCTTAATGTCCATTAATTATCTCTAGTTGAGGTTGTTTTTCCTCTTATTAAGAAAAATTTAATACCACATTATGGGGGAGTAATATGCTTCTTTTGCATATCACAATCCTAGGAGATGTGAACATATGAGGTGGTGCCACTTAGAGTTGATATTGTTGATTGTCTTGTATCTAGGTGGCATGTTAGCTCAAACAAGGACCTAATTTTTGTTAGAAGCTTTTATTGCTCGTCTTTTTGGTCTTTGCTTGAGTAAGAAATTCTTGGTGTGGCCTTCCTCAAATGCATATCTCTATATCTTATTTGGGAGACCATTTGCTTCAAGTTATTCTAATCATTGCTTTGCATGATTGTGTGACTAGTTGAAGCTATCAAGAATCTCTATCTTTGCATAGTGCTTAATCTTTTTATTCATATCCTATGCTTTTTATTGTGAAGATTTATCATTAATATCCAGGCAATATACCATCAAAAATAAATTCCAATACACTCATTGTCTTCAACAATTGATATACTTCGGTGTGGTAGCATTTGTGCATCATCTTCACCTTGGTTTTCACCTCTTATTGCCTTCTTTTTCTTTCCAAATTTTTTTGTGGCTCCCATTGTCTTCCTTGGCTTTTGAACATCTCTTTGTTGGTCTTTTTGATTATTATCAAATGTGCTTTTAGTGGAAGACAAACTTTTTTCTAGGAACCTTGTTCCATTGTGAAAAGTGTTAAGGGTTTGGTTTATTTGTTGAAACCTTGCTCTTTTGGGAGTTTGTTATCTCATTCTTTATTCTCTATGTTATTTTCTTGAATGAGATAAATATTTGAGCATTTATGTTTTTATCTCATCTTTTATGCTCAATAGTTTTTGCTTGGTTCATTTGTTGAACTTTGTTGAACAAATCTTGTGTTGATTTGATTCTTTGATATAGTTTGGACAACAAATGTGTTTTGTCACACCTTGTATGCCTTCTTGAATATTTTGGTGTTTTGTCCAAATTATATCTTCGTTGGTCCTTGAAAGTCTCGTGCATGCATGTTTACTAAATGTATATCTTATATCATGTTTTGCTTTCTTTGATCCCATATATAGGGTATACTCCATCAAATCCTTAAACGGATATGATGTGCATGAAATTTAAATTTCATCTCTAAATATGCACACATTTTTATGGAGTATGTCCCATGTGTTGTGGTTAGTCTAACCACTTTGGACCCAATAAGTTTGGGGACCAAGATGTACTTGAATGTTGTTTTAGGTACATTGGAGATGCAATGGATTCTTGTCTTATCTATAAGGAAGGTGTTGTCACCACATTATAATTGGAGCCAAGCTAGGATGATCGAAGAATTCTTATCTACTACACCATACCATTTCTATCTCGGTAACAAGTATCTTATTCATGCGTACTATTCTTCCATCCAATCTCTCATAGGTTGCATCTTGGCATGAATTTATTTGTTTGTAAATGTTGCGGTTCTTGCAAGGATCTTTGAAAGACTTCTCTATCCTTATTGCTTATGTGAGTAATTTGAGATGATGCATATAATGGAGAGTATATAAAATCATGCTCATGATTCACCAATCCCAAATATGCCTTCTAGCAATTTATTGCATATCAATTCCTCAAGGTACTCTCATGTGCAATATTGTTGAAATTGCATTGAATCCTTCCTTTTGATACTTGTTACCTTTCTCAAAATATCCCAACTAGCATTAGTTCCCTTAGTGTTAGTTGTGATGTTTTTGAGGTTTTTCTTTTTCTTTGGTGAAGTTCTTTGATATACCATAAGAGAAAATAGAGCCATGGGCTATATATGCACTTAAGAAAAATATCCTTTTTGGTATATCTTATGACTTCCTCTTGGATATCATGTATTCTTTTTTTCTCTTATGTGTGGATGTTTCTTTGTGGATTATTCTCATGTTTTTTCCACTTATAAACTTATATACACAAGAGTGTTAATCTCTCGCCTTGATATCCTCGCCTTTTGCCAACCATCTCACTTATCCATTTAGTTTTTAATGGTTTTGGTAAGGTATTGATTTGTGAGTGCTCGGTCTACTTTTATTGCATCTTCACACACTCATATCTCATATTTGGTTTATTTTGGACTTAAGCTTGTTTTGACAAGTGTATTGATTTATATCTATACTCCTTGTATCTTGGTTATGTTCTAAATGATATAGAGGGAGTGAGGATTCCATGTTTGTGCATATTGTATTCAAATAAAACAACTAATTTATGCATGAACCTTGGGGAGCTTCCTTATTTCATTTAGAGCACTATTTATCCATTTGATTATTTGGATCTTTTGATTGCTTGCTTCATCCGTTGAAGTTTCTTCACCTTGTTATCCTTTTAGCAATATTTGATCCTCAATATAGTTGATTTCCTCCAAGTATTCGTCATTGTATATGTGCATATGATTTCACTCATATTATGAGAAATTCACACCTTGGGAGGAACTCAAACTATATTGGCCTTCTAACTTTGTCATCCATTTTGGCACTTGTTGTCAATGGGGGAGAAGTTTAGAGGGTTTTAAGGTAAATGGTTTTCTACTTAATATTGGTTTGTTCTTAAGTGTTTGCCTTTCATGAATTTCATCTTTATTATGTATTGCATGGTTGAATATATAGTGGAAACTCTCCCAAAGGTTATGCTTGACAATATATGCAATCAATTCAAGTTCATCACACGTGCATATATTGTGGGGGAGTTTGCTCTATGTATGTTGGTTCTACTCACATTTCTTACATTAGTTGTAGTTTGTGTGAGTAGAATCGGTTTTGATATGGGCTAGTATCTTTGTGTTGCTTAACCATATCAAATACAACCTCTTGTATACAACTTATTCTTGGATAAGTTGCGTACTTGTTTCAAATAATAATTATATAAACCCTCTTGTTGTGATTGTCATCAATTACCAAAATGGGGGAGATTGAAAGAGTAATTGCCCCTATGTGTGGTTTTGGTGATTAATGACAATCCCTATGGACTAATGTTTTCATTGAGTTTTATATGAAGGAATATTCCATAGGTCATGCTTGTAGTTCATGTGTTGGGTTCAAGTATGGATGCCATGAAGATAAAGATATACCTTGAGTTTTGGCATCAAGATCATCAAATTGAAGAGAAGAATATGATATGTTGAAGATCTTGAGAGTGTGATCTCAATAGAAGAATTCAAGATATGGCTCTAAGCCGGTGTCATGATAGCCTCATTAGTTGAGCTATGGTTGACTAAGATTTAGATAATGTAATCAAATGAAGAGTTCCTTATGTACCTCAAGATATTGAGATGGAGCATGAGAAGACACTTGGTTGACCAATGCAAAGAGTGAAGAGTGATTTCAAGTTGGTCAACACATGAAGCATAAAGAATGTACCACATTGATCTTGTGGTGTGGTAAGCCTTGTCATTTATGCATCATGAACTAACCCATTATATATGTTCCTTTGTGTTTTATATATGGGATAGGTATCTTTCCATGGGCATGCTTCAAAAGTGAAGATCTCAATATCCCATGAGAGGATGGCATCAAGTGGTGATCGCCATCAAGGTTGAGAAGGGCAAGTTCAAGATAAGATCTCGAGAAGATCATTTGCTTGAAGCTTGCCATCCATATTGGTGATAATGGACATGTGAAGACGTGTCTTAATGAAGCTATCCCATAGTGGTGTATGGGGGAGCAAATTATGAGTCTTCACGAAGCAACAATGATCAAGTGGTGCATTCCGGCTTGGATGGAGCTTGAAGCGTTGTCATCAAGATCAAGAGGTATGAGCAAGGCAAAGGTATGGCCTTGCTAGGTTTTCCTTTTGCCGGTCTCAAGGTGGTTGTTTGGATACCGGGTTATAGGATAAATAGCCGCACTATCAAGAGGGGCTTTCAGTTGGGTAACTTGATCACATCCTCGTAGAGAGCTCAATCCTTGGCATACTTTGCATCTTACTATTTTGTTGCTTCTTGGTATTTTCTCTATGTTAGGTTCTTGAGCTTGTCTCTAGCTCTTCAACAAGCCCAAGTTCAGCAAAAACAGAATTCGTATGCATCTTATATGGCGTTTTCGAGTTTGAAGGTTTTACCAGTTATTCTTATAGGGAGGCTCCATACCTTTCCTCTTTTGGTTCCATCTTCCTTTGTTGGACTATGATGTTTTCATGCACCATATTGTAGAGCTTGTTGTCCTCGTCAAAACAAGCCCAAGATCATCGAAATCGGAGTCCGGATGCAAAAGTTATTGTGTTTTTCGTGAAGTCAGTTTCATCTCGGTTATGGATCCGGTTCAACCGAGCCCCACACTGGACGGTCCGGTTCCAGCTCCGGTAGACCGGATCTCAGACCGGATTTTCTGGTTTTCGCGAACGAGTCTATTTCGGGTTGGTAAACAGAGGTATTTCGGTTTGTAGGTCGGTCCTCCGGCCTGGGGACCGAGTTTCCCGGTTCTGGGGCCGGTCCAACCGACTTTGGAACCGCGTTTTCGCTGTTTTCTCTCCAACGGCCATATTTGCTTTTCCCTATAAAAGGGGATTCTTCCCCCAACGTTTTTGGGTGTTCTTGACCATGAAATTGACCTCCATTGTTGAACCTCTTGATCTTGCTTCCTCTCCCTTCCCTCCTATGATTCTTGTATCTTTTTGAGGGCTTTGGAAGAGGAGATCTAGATCTACAATCCCCACCAATCAATTCCTCCTCTAAGTGAGGGGAACCCATTGGATCTAGATCTTGGAGTCATTGGTTGACTTCCACCATTGTTCTTCCTCTCTAATTCCTCCCTAGCACTTGTTGCTTTGGTGGGATTTGAGAGTGAGGGATTTGAATGCCCTTGGTGTTCTTGCTTTGCATTCTTGCATAAGTGTTCAGCTCTCCACTACGATTTGTTCGAGTAAGAGACCGTGAGCTTGTTGCTCTTGGAGGGTGACCTCCTAGTTGGCTTGGCGGTTGGTGCCGCGGTGTCCTCTTCGCGGAAGATTGTGAAGAGACCCGGGCTTCTCCTTCGTGGAGCTTGTGAAGTGGTTGTGGAGCTTGCCATCTCCGGAGTGGAGGAAAAGCTAGCCATAAGGAAAGGGCTTATTCCTTCGTGGGATAGACTCGGAGAAGAAGGTGAGCCTTCGTGGCGTTGGGAAATCCTTCGTGGAATCCCACACCTATCCAACGTGACGTACCTTACTTGTAAGGGAACACAGGAATACATCTTCGTCTCCGCGTGCCTCGGATATCTCTATACCCGAGCTTACTTTCCTTGTGATATCCATCGAGCTTGAAGTACTTATATCTTGCTTATCACTTGTGGTATATTTATCTTGTGCTATCTTGCTTATCTTATCTTGTTGTTGGTGCACTTAGTTGAGCCTAGTGTATTTAGGTTTTGTGCTTGTAAAATAAACGTTAGTTTAATTCCGCATTCTATCAAGCCAAAACTGTAATAGTTTTGAAATTGCCTATTCACCCCCCTCTAGGCGACATCTCTATCCTTTCATCCTCTTAGCAAGACCATTCAGCTGTGGTGTCTTCGGAGGAGTAAATTGGTGCCTAATTCCCTGCTCCTTGCAATAGGCATCAAATGGGCCAATATACTCTCCCCCATTATCAGTGTGAATGCACTTGATCTTCTTCTCAGTTTCTCTCTCAACTAAGACTTGGAATTGCTTGAACATACTTAGTACTTGATGTTTGTTCTTCAACACATAGATCCAAACCTTCTTTGAAAAGTCATCAATAAATGTGACAAAGTACTTTGCTCCACCCAATGACCTCACCGACATTTTACAAACATCGGAATTATCAAGTCTAGAACTTCGGGCTTCTTGTGAGGAGGTTAACTCTTGAATGCAACTATGTGTTGCTTCCCCACTAGACAATCTGAACATTTCTTGATGTGAACACCCTTCACACCTTTCAACAGATTTTTCTTCACTAGCACCGTCATCCCCTTCTCACTCATGTGTCCAAGCCTCTTGTGCCATAAAGCACATGCATCCTCTTTCTACAACGCATTGACACAAGCAGCAGAAAGCTTAGCATGAACATGATACAAAACTGAAACCATGTTACCTTTTGCAACAATCAGATTTCCTTTGGTGAGCTTGTACTGTTAATTTCCAAATCTACTCAAGTACCCATCTCTATCAAGCAATCTAACTAAGATAATGTTGAGCCGAAGGGCCTCAACATGTCTCACCGACTTGAGGACTAGTGTCGTACCATTTTCAGTCTCCAAGTGCACATCTCCTCTTCCAATGATTTTTGCTCTATCATTGTTCCCCATCTTTACAACACCAAAATCACCCACTGTGTAGTTGGTGAAGAGCTCTCTACGGGATGTAGCATGTATGGTAGCACCGCTATCCAGAATCCAAGTCATCTCATCACCATCTGCAAGGCTGATGGTATCATTAGAAACTACAGTGATCCTCTCGTCAATGGTGGAAACACTGCTGCCATCATGTTCTTCATGCATGAGAAACATGATCTCCTCTACCGTAGCAATCCGGCCTCCCTCAATGTCACTATCACTGTCGGTCTATTTCTGAACTTTCTTCTTTTTCTTGTTGCCTTTCTTCCATTGTTCACAATGTCACTTGATGTGACCCTTCTCACGGCAGTGATGGCATATAACACCAGCATACTTGTCTTTGCCTCTTGATTTGCTTCTACTTCTTTCTTCTCCCTTATTCGGACCTTTACTCTTGCTTCTCCCCCGTGACTCGGTCACTAACATTTTCGAATGTGAGGAAGAACCGTCCTTATCAGCAATTTTTCTGGACTCTTCATTTAGTACCTTGGTCTTCACAAGGTTCCAAGTGACAACTCCATTAGGTGTTGAATTGCATACGGTGACCTTAAAGGTCCCCTAAGTGTCCGGTAATGAGCCAAGTAGCAGCAAGGCTCACACTTCATCTTCAAATGTAATTCCCATTGAAGATAGCTGATTTATAATGCCCTGAAACTCATTTACATGATCTGCAATTGGAGTGCCCTCCTTGTACCTCAAACGTATCAATTTTTTGATCAAGAACATCTTGTTGGTACCTTCTTTGCGGGCATACAGCTCATCAAATTTCTGCCATAAGGTACATGCATGTGTCTCCTCAATGATATGGTTCAAAACATTATCATCCACCCATTGGCGGATGAACCCACAAGCTTGGAGATAAAGTACCTCCCGCTGATCTTCTTTCATATCACTGGGCATCTCAGTGGAGAATACCGGCATCCAGTAATCCTTCACATATGACAAGTCCTTCATCTTGCACTTCCAAGATTGATAATTTGAACCATTCAAAGAAAAAATCATTTTGTTGGTATTCACTTCCATCTTTCACCACAAGCAAATGGAATCAACTCAAAACAAACCTTGCTCTAAAAGTGAATACAAAACTGAACCTCAGCTCTGATACCACTTTGTTGGAGGAGAGAGATAGACACACAACCTCCCCGCTCCTGCCTGCGGTGAACCTTCAAGGATAGTTTCAATCAACAGATATGCAGCAGAAATAAAACAATGAGCACATGCACAGGTGACAGAAGGATTTACGTGGAAAAACCTCCTCAAGATGAAGAGGAAAAAACCACGGGTGCGGACCAACCAGTCCACGCGAGCTTCACTATGAGCAACCTGGGTACATAGTCTTCTCTAGAACATCTAGAGATGTACAACACACTCAGAACGTTGCCAACCGGCAAAAACAACAACAACCACTTGAGAAAAAGATTACAGCAAAGCAGAGTATCTCAGTTTCTATCCTCTTCGGTAATCAGCAAACTTCTCTTAAACCGCAGATCCAATCAGCACCAAACTTGGTAGACAAGCTGACATACGAGTACCCAACATACACACCAAATTTCAGGTCAATCGGACACTGTTTGCCTGCCCAAACTGTTCGTCTACCAAAACTGCTCTGTGCTGAAACTGCAGCGGTCCGAACTGAATAAACCGCTTCCAAATCTGAAGCTACACTGACCCAAACCTCAAACCAGCTAACTGGATCGAAGTAATCAAAGCAAGGAACGAGCTCACCAAGTTTGGAGTCAATCCAAGCACCTTTGAGCCTCCAAACACTAGCTTGAAGACATACGGGTCAGATCTCAGAAATCTGGACAGAAATCACCTCTCCTTCGTCTTCCTCTCTTCTCACTAGGTTGTGGTGTTCTTGTGTGTTCTCTCACCCTCTCTCAGCAGCCAAAATGGCTTGCTTGCGCAACTCTCACACTCACTGATTGAGTCACACACAGCCACCAAGGGTGGCTAGAGTTTTCTTTTCTACTCCTCTCTCAAGGAGCACCTCAGCCGTTGGATACGAACCTCGATCAACGGTTAAAACGTGTTGGACTTCACGGGCTGATGTTGGGCTGCCAACACACCTCCATGTGGAGGGACCTAGCCCAACAATAAATATCTCAAAAGATTCAGGTAGGCATGTCCAACAGAAGAGAGAAATAAAAACACGAATGGGCTGCTAATTGGGCACATCACTAGCTTTGCATCTGGGTTGCCTTAGATTTGAAAAGATATCAGATGTCGCTCACCACTTAAACTATACACATGTAGATGGATCACACTGTATTATGTCCTAACCCTCTTTCTGAGCTCAACAGTAACAGATGGGAATTTCAGAACCAACAATGCATAAGCATCAGTGAACTCTTTGAAATTTTCCTCCACTGCCAGGAAGTTAATGCACTTGCTCTTCAACTCGGGACAGTTATACGTTTTGGCACAAGCTAAGGTAGTTGCAACTGTATCTGTCGACACCTTATCCCATAACTTCTAGGCACACAAAAGCTTCAGTCGGTCAAGTGCATATCGATCAGCCGCAGCAAGTAGATCTTGAAATATCTTAGTGGAAGAGTCCCCAAGCTCGTCTTCTCCAGGCAAAGAGTCCGTGTATATGAACCGAAGCATAGCTTTGAATGTTGTAGGAGCAATTTCGTGCAGCGTTATGGATGTCATTGTAGCCTCAGCCATGGAGCCAAAGAGCTCTGCTTTGAAGACCGGTGAGCAGGCAACAACCACTGCACGGTGAGCACGAAATGTCTCACCATCGATGGTGAATGACATGTCCGTCCCGTCCGTGTGATCTAGCAAGCGGCCGAGATGGAACCCGATGTCTGAAGGCGGCACCTGAATAGGGCTGTCATGTATGACCATGATGCCGTACATAATTGTAATATGTCCCTCTGTTACATAGTATGAATTCTCCAACATAGTTCCCTTAGCAAACTGACTCCATCCCCAATCGACAACAACATCATCATCATTGCTGTCACCATCTTTGTTGATTGGGAATTCATGAACCCGTGACCATTTTGTGACCGTGTTACATGGATCACCATCCTTGACCATCAAGAAGGCCTCGAAGATGGCCTTGACTCTTGTGGTTCTGCTCATGTGCTTGAGGAATATGGAAAGATACTTGCCCTTGTCGTCCTGGGCAGACCCACGCGGATAGAACTCAATCCTCCATTGGTGTCCCCCAACGGAGACGATGTCGGAGTGGACAGCCTCGCCGATGGGAAGCTGTTTGGACAACCTCGCCTATTAAGGAACCGAAGAATTGAAAGCAAATTGTTCAGATTTTCTTTCGAAGACAAATTGTTCATATTAAGGAACCAAAGAATCCCTCATAAAAAATATAGCAATCGTAGAAGTTTAAGAGCCAAGAGGGCACTCACTGGCTTGCTAGCGGCCGGCGGTTGGCCTGCTAGTGGACAGAGTAGTGGTGGCGATCGGAGCTGAGACAGCGCCGACTGCTCCTCTGCGAGTTTGCCGCCTGCTCGCGCAACCACCGGGCGACCGTCGCGACTCGCTCAACGCAGCTCTAGGTTTTCCTTTTCTCTCTCTTTTTTAGGATGGCTAATAGCTCTAGGGTTTGTCTCGCTGTTGTTGCAGCCTCCGAGACTCCGAGTGTCCCAAGTTGTATCCTTTAACTGGGCCAGTTTTGATCCGCGTTCAGCCCAGAACGGCTGAACGGGCTCTTCCAGAAGCTCAAGGACACCCCTAAAAAAACTCAAGGATGTTTGATTTACAAATTTGAATGGGCATGCAGTTTTGGCTCTGGGGTCTAAATACTCCTGCTATGCTGGACCAATCACCTCATCTGGATAGCCATGCATGGCAGAGAGCCGTTTTTAAAAGACCCCCAAAAAATGGATGTAAAAAGATTGGATGTGTCAGAGTGTGTGCGTATTTGTACCGAGTACGGTTCAGAGACGCTAATAAATTCAAACAAGAACAAGTGCGAAGACTTCTCAAACATGTGCCTGTGGAACATGATAAAGGCATGGCTGTATCGTGGGTACAGGATTGTTATTCCTCTGCATCACTATCCTAGTGTTTGGCAACTTAGAGGATAGTGAATGGGAGTTTAGAGGGAGAAGTTAGTTTGGGGATTGGGCTTTTAAGGTTCATTATTAGTCCCAATCTCATGTTTGGTATGTGCTGGGATTTAGCATGGGAATTAACAGGAAGCTATTTTTTCCGTTCGTTAGTGTTTAGACGTGTACATAGCCGGGACGGTAGCAAACCACACCGGCAATGGTGCGTACTAACTAAGATCAGGTGACACACTAGGCACATAGGAGGCCGGCGCTATCGAGGACACTTCCGTGGCCGTTGTCTCTCCAATTTGCTTTCCCCCCTAAATTACCCTGTACCCGAAGGTAAGAGATTGTGGGGAGTTGATCTGCTTAATTCCTCTTCCCTTCCCCTCCTCAACTCCCAGACCCATGAAAAAATCAACGGATTCTCTTCTTATAGTTGGGCGTGAGCGCATGAACGTCCAGAACGTAGGCTGGGTGCTGGGCTGGGTTAAGTGGACACTGACATATGGTATCAGAGCTAGCGATTGTCATGCCTTCCTGAGGGGCTTCTCAGGGGGATGGGATGTTAGGCTGCTGTTGACCGGTGAGGCTACACGAAGTTTAGTCCCACCTCGCCTACGGAAGGAGGCCACACCCATCTTATAAGGGAGAGATTTCTTCCTCCTTTCAGTCCGGGCTTTTGGGATGGAGTGGGCTCTCTTCTTATAGTTGGGCCGTGAGCGCATGAACGTCCAGAACATAGGCTGAGTGTTGGGCTGGGCCAAGTGGACGCTAACATCTGGTATCAGAGCTAGCGATCGCCATGCCTTCCTGAGGGGCTTCTCAGGGGGATGGGATGTTAGGCTGTTGTTGACCGGTGAGGCTACACGAAGTTTAGTCCCACCTCGCCTGCGGAAGGAGGCCACACCCACCTTATAAGGGAGAGATTCCTTCCTCCTACCAGTCCGGGCTTTTGGGATGGAGTGGGATCTCTTCTTATAGTTGGGCCGTGAGCGCATGAACGTCCAGAACATAGGCTGAGTGATGGGCTGGGCCAAGTGGACGCTAACATCTGGTATCAGAGCTAGCGATCGCCATGCCTTCCTAAGGGGCTTCTCAGGAGGATGAGATGTTAGGTTGTTGTTGACCGGTGAGGTTACACGAAGTTTAGTCCCACCTCGCCTACGGAAGGAGGCCACACCCGACTTATAAGGGAGAGATTCCTTCCTCCTCTCAGTCCGGGCTTTTGGGATGGAGTGAGCTCTCTTCTTATAGTTGGGCCGTGAGCGCATGAACGTCCAGAACATAGGCTGAGTGTTGGGCTGGGCCAAGTGGACGTTGACATCTGGTATCAGAGTCAGCGTGCGTACCGCTATTAGGTGTGTGCCGACCTGCATCGCTCCAATTTAGGAGGATGGGATGTCAGCACTCGAACGGGTGGCACAGTTGGGGATGATCCAGTGGAGGCTACACGAAGTTTAGTCCCACCTCGCCTACGGAAGAAGGCCACACCCAACTTATAAGGAAGAGATTTCTTCCTCCTTTCAGTTCGGCTCTTAGGATGGAGTGGGCTCTCTTCTTATAGTTGGGCCATGAGCGCATGAACATCCAGAACGTAGGCTGAGTGCTGGGCTGAGCCAAGTGGACGCTAACATTCTCAGTCCCACGTCCCGCGAACTCCCATTCCCTGGCTTTAACTCCCCCCCAACCAAACTATCTAGGAAGTAAGAACCACCAGGACTCCTAATCGGAGTTTGAAGACGATAGTTGGCAAGTCAGAAGCAACACCGGAGACTATAGCCAGCTTCACTCCAATGCCTAGGATTAGGAGACACAAAATCGAACAGATCTCATCTACAGGGGAAGATTCGAGGAATCAAATGTACCAAATAGCAGGAAAAGCTGAAGAACCAGACTGGGGAACAGAAAAAAACGGAGTCGGCCCTGCCTCCGCGGGGTGGTCGTTGAACTGAGAAAAGAAGCATCAGATTCACACCTCTAATCTTTCGCCGCTGTGCCATTGAGGGCTGGATTATCGCAAAAGCACACCACCATCGGTGCTTCCTCTGGGAAAATAAGTACTTAGAATAGATCTAGGCATCGCCTTACTTCATTTGTCAGAGCTGTCAGGCTGCCAAATTGGAGAAGAAGAGGGGACAAAGGGGAGGAAGAGGTGACGAGGAGAAGGAGCAGAGTCTACAAAGAAGCAGAGAAAGGGCACTGCGGAACAACGGAAGGAGCTGCAACATTGATTAAGCTTGCTCAGATGGGCCCAAGTACTGTTCAAAAAGGCATATACAAAGGGGATACGATCTGAATACAATGATAAATGCTGAAACGTGCAAGACCCCAATTGGTCCAGAAACCGGGCGCATTTGGACCCGAGAGCCAAACTGAATATCCGACTTTGAATTAATCTTGGACTGTGCTAACGCGCGGCGCCGCGCGTAATCATCTACCGAGCGGCGACTGCCAGCTCATGGAAAGCGACGTCACGCGCGCGAAAACAGAAAAGGACGAGCAGCTGCGGCGGCTAACCAAAAGGTAAATACGCATGCGGGAGCCTATCCGCACAGCTCTAATCTGGTCCCACCCACACCTTTTGTGAGTTAAACCGTTAAAATAGCTTTTGACTAGTACCGCGAAGCACGCCCTCTTACCTGCAACTTTTGGCTACCACCAAAAAAAAGAGTACGAATATAACGGATTTCTACCGTCTGCTTCAAAAATTATTGTGCTCTTTCATAAAGAAAATTGCCATATTAATTAGCCACAAACACCAGATTAATTAGCCACAACTGCCCAACTAATTTTCTATATAAAACAATTGTAATTACCATGCTATTTGATAAAGCAATTGCCAGATTAATTAGCCACAAAATGCTATATTAATTGGGCATGATTTCCAGATTAATTATATATGTAAAAAGAACTAGAATTAGCAAGCTTTTTGATAAGGCAATTGCCAGATTAATTAGCCACAAAATGTCAGATTCATTAGCCTTGATTGCCAGATTCATTATCTA
Source organism: Avena insularis (assembly GCA_023614405.1). NCBI lineage: Eukaryota > Viridiplantae > Streptophyta > Magnoliopsida > Poales > Poaceae > Avena > Avena insularis. The sequence goes on from CM042692.1 coordinate 24,673,002, forward strand.
TGAAAAAAGAAGTGGAATTACCATGCCCTTTGATAAAGACAATTGCCAGATTAACTAGCCACAAAATACCAGATTAATTAGCCACAAATACCATATTAACCACAGATAACTTACAAAACATATCGACATAGGGGTAGAAGAACTCAGCCACTCGAGCCTACCGTCTGAAGAACTCAGCCAAGCACCACGAGCCGGTCGTCGGAAAAAATATGACCGCGTAAGACGCCTCCATGTGCTCGTCTTCCATGGTCTCCTCGCAGCATGCTCGTCGGCGGAGACGTCCCCGAGCTCCTCATCTTGCAGAGCTCTCCACGCGCTCTCGGCGGAGGCGGCCCTTACTCCTCCTCGCGCGTGCTCGTCGGCGGCGGTGGCCGCCGCGCTCCTCCTCACCCTCGTCGACCGAGGCGTGGCAGAGCACTTCCCCGCGCTCGTCGGCGGAGGCGGCCCTTGGTTCCCCTCATGCTCGTCGTCGTCGGCGGCCACCGAGCTTCTCATCGACCTCGTCGATTCGCGCCACCTCGTCGCGGCCTGGAGAGCCCTCCATGTGTCGCGCATACTCGTCGTCAAGGCCTGGAGGAGGCCTTCCTGGGGTGCGCCTCCTCCTCGCGCCAGGGATGACAGCCCCCTCCTTCCCTGCTCGTCGCCGGCGGCCTGACGGAGCCTACCCTGCAACGTGCATCCTCCTCACTTTCATCGGTGATGGAACTGTGTTTTCCTAAGACGATTCCAGAGAGGGAACGAGTGGACTGGAGGCGTCCACGAGGGAACAAGGGGATAAGAAGGAGGGGTGCAGATATGGTTGGAGCGCGATGCGCTTTCGTGAATCGCGATGCGCCGCCGTCCAGAAGAGCGAGCCTTTCATTAGATTTTCCCATTAATCTTTTTCATCAAGCTCACCTGGTTACGGTATTCTGCTCTATTATCCCCTACCTGCGTTAGATTTTTCTGGTCAAATGAATGTATTCACCCTAGTAAACTTTTGGTATATATAAACTGTTTGTCCTGAATACCGTTTGGAACCTACCACTCCTTCAAAAAAAAAGGTAGTCTTGCTACATAAAAGAAGAAGAAAAAAAGCAACCTCTCAGCTGCCAGGAAGCAGCGCACCGTCAGTTTTGCGGTAACTATTAGTACAACTGTACAAGCCACCTTCATGTTGAAACTACTACTGGGCAAGGGACTCACCGCCTGAACATACCAGGAAAAGAGCAGTAAACGAAACTTATAAGAGCTACAGATCTAAAATACACAGCAACCTTTTTTCCTTTAATATCTCCTTTTACTTTCTTGTGCTGGCGATCAGATTCAAGTACTGTAGTTAGAAGAGGGAATCCAGGACGCCAGCCTTGAGCAGTTCTAAGCAGTTCATTTGCCAAATCGACCGAATTCAACTAATATCCACCACATGAATCATTACAAAAGGATCACTAATCTTCTTATTTTCAAAACAAGTCACATTTCTAATCTTCCAAACAGTCCATAGGACTGCCATAACTCCAATTGTGATTATTTGTTTCTCATTTTTCCCAAATCAAGGTAACCAGGAGCTAAGCAGTTCATGCATACTATCAGAGATATTTTAGAAACTGAAAGCACGCTCTAAAATACTTCAAATTGACCTACCAACAGAATACAATGAGAAAATATGATCAATTTCATCTGTTCCACAAAATTGACATTTTTAATCTCACCATCCTCATTTTAATAGTGTCATATGTCAGAATACAAGTTCTTAGGAGAAAACTTTAACTTTCGGAAGTAGTTAACCTTTCAGAAATTTCAGTGGATAAGCAACCGAATTCAAGGATAGCTTCCTATACAAATACCTCACTGTGAGAATACCTTCGGCGTTTCAGGTCCATGTCATTCCATCCTTCTTTTTTTACAACAATCCATCCCTCTCTTTAGTCTGGACAGTATTTGCACAAGTCAGTTTAATACTCTCCCGCAAGTGCAAAGTATCTCCACAAAGAGTTCTTCTAAGTTGAATTGAACACCGTCCTTTACTACAATCAGCAGCATCAGGGATGTCTTTATGGAAACAGATATTATACAAACAAGGATAAACTTGATTAAAGGTTTATTTCCTATCCACCGGTCCTACTAGAATCTGGTGTTTTTCTCATTACCAATTTGCATTTTGCAGTATTTATAGAACTCATTTCTTACAGTCAACAGACCAGAGCAGAACTAAGAATCCCCATATTTATGTATTACTCCGGTAATACAATTATTATATATGTATTTGGTCATACCACATATGTAGACCTTTTTTTTTTGCAGCATAGTGCAAAAATGATAGGATGTGTTCAAGATGCATACAATATTCACTTAATTTACTATATGCCAACCCAACAATCATTCAAAGTTTCAACAGGGACTAGTGACTAACGACCGATGAAATGAAGATATGCAAAGTTTTAACGGGAGTAGTGAGTTTCTTAAATCACCAGGTAAATCAGCCACGGCTCTGCTGACAACAATTTTGCAGAGAGGTCGCTTTGTAAAGACGAGATGAATTGCTCGATAGCTGAAATGTTACTGGTCAACCCACCACCTTGTTCTGGAACTGACCAAAGTTAAATGCCTGAGCTCTTCCGTAACTCATATACCAGTCCGGCTACCACCTTGTTTTGACAGCTCAGATGTTACCAGTCAGATCACCACCTTCAAGGGAGTACTAAAAGAAGTAATAAAACATATTTTTCGATAAAAGGGCGCTTCTTATATACACATATGCCAACCCCAAATAAATGCATATCAATGAACAGTAGATTAGCGGAGCTCTTGGCATGGCTTTGCTTTTTCTGATTTAGGTGAGAAACTAACAATACACTTCTTTTTCCAGCTGCTTCGCCATGACTTTGTATGTTTGTAACTTTGTCTGTTTTATTTCGTCAACGAGAACTCTGAGATTCAAAGAAACTGTCAAATGCACTATTGGGATGCCAATCACAGAGTTCTTTCACCTAACAAAAATGCACAAATGGGTACTCTATGAATTACAGAAGAACTGAGATGTTCTGAGCTCGGAGGTCCTGACATGCTCGGATTCATATAGTACTCATGGAGCTAAGACTACAGAGTACAGGCAACTAGATAGTTATATATACATCAGCATAGAAAAAGTAAATAACTCAAAGCTTCAGGAGGACATGTCAATGACAACAGAGAAACAAAAACACGAATGTGCTGCTAACAGGGTACATCACTAGATTTGCATCTAAGTTTGTCTCATGTTTGAAAAGATATCAAACGTCACTCACCAACACCATAGTAGAGCCATGCTTGCAACACCTGAACAATAGACATGTAGATGTATCACCATCTGTTATGTCCTAACCCTCTTTCTGAGTTCAGCAGTAATTGCTGGGAATTTCAGAACCAACAATGCATAACCATCAGTGAACGCTGCCTCCTGGAAATTTTCCTGCACCGCCAAGAAGTCAATGCACTTGCTCTTCAACTCGGGACAGTTATATGTTTCAGCGCAAGCTAAGGTAGTTGCAACTGTATCTGTCGACACCTTATCCCATAACTTCTGCGCACACATAAGCTTCAGCCGGTCTAGTGCATATCGATCGGCCGCAGCAAGTAGATCTTGAAGTATCTCAGTGGAAGAGTCCCCAAACTCATCTTCAGGCAACACATCCGTGTATATGAACCGAAGCATAACTTTGAATGTTGCAGGTGTGATTTCGTGCAGCGTGATGGATGCCATCGTTGCCTCAGCCATGGAACCAAAGAGCTCCACTCTGAAGACCGGTGAGCGGGCAGCAAGCACTGCACGGTGAGCACGGAATGTCTCGCCGTCGATGGTGAATGCCACGTCCATCCCATCTGTGTGATCTAGCAAGCGGCCAAAATGGATCCCCATGTCTGAAGGTGGCACAGAAATAGGGTTGTCATGTACGACCAGGATGCTGCACACAAATGTAATGTGTCCCTCTGTTGCAAAATCATTCTCCAGCACAGTTTCCTTGATAAACTGACTCCATCCCCAGTCTGCATCCCCAGCGTTGCTGATTGGAATTCATGAACGCCTGACCTTTTTGCGACCCTGTCACATGTATTGCCATCATTGTCCATCAAGAAGGCCTCGAAGATGGCCTTGACTCTTGTGGTTCTGCTCATGTGCTCCAAGTATAAAGAACAATACTCGCCCTTGTGTTCCTTATGTGACCCACGCGGGTAGCATTCAATCCTCCAGTTGTGTCCCCCGACGGAGAAGACGTCGGAGTGGACAGCCTCGCCGATGGGAAGCTGCTTGGTTTGCTCGTAGTCTAATCTGAACTGAACAGAAGAACCCAACATGGTGGTCCTGGTCTGCACCTCCGGCCCGGTCTTACTCACTGAACAGATTGTTAAGTAAATTCAACAGCAAATTTTACCACCAAATTGACAATAAAAAAAACGAATTTCTTCAGTTTTTTCGAAGGCAAGGACCCCTCAGGTGACGAATTGTTCAGATTTTTTTTAGAATAACAGGGGCCTCGCCCCCGGCTCCATTTCATTGAAAACGAAACCCAGGTCGAACAAGGGGTCGAATTGTTCAGATTAACGAACCGAGGAAGCACAAGAGGGCACTCACTGGCGATCGGTGCTGAGAAACCGCCGGCCGCTCCTCCGCGAGTTTGCCGTCCGCTCGCCGCCTGCTCTGCGCAGCCACCGGCCGGCCGTCGCCACGCTAGCTCTAGGGTTCTGTCTCGTTGTTGGTTGATGCGGCCGCCGAGTGGCCGAAGCTGTATCCTTTTTTTATTTGTTTGATCTGCATTGAGCCCAGAACAAGCTGTACGGGCTCCCCTACAAATTCAAGGATGCTTGATAGAACTTTGATTGGACCTTTACCCTAGTTGAACTTTTGCTGGTCAAATTATTTTTTTGAACTGACTGGTCAATTGAATATATTTGCCTGAGTACACTTTTGGTCCATCAACTTGTAATCCTAAAATAAAGTTTGGAACCTGTACGAACATCCCTATGTGACGCAATATACGTCTCAAAATAGACGTTGTAATCCTTATGTGATAGAATATACGTCTCAAAATATCGTAATTGCAACATCTATTTCGAGACTAGAGGGAGTACTAAGGGCATGTACAATGGTGGAGAAGACATGTCTTTCCTTAGCTCTCCACATCATCTAGAGAATATACTATATATAAGTTGTACAATGCAGTATCTCTTATTATTGAGAATTAACTATTAATGAGAATTAACTATTTTAGTAAGAAATTGGTTTTCTAAGGAAAGACATGTGATATAATAAAGAAAATAGCCTTCTCTTATTTCTAAGAAATCATCCCTTAACTAAAGGAAGACAATCTTCTCTTTCTTGTTTCTCTCACCTCCAACTAAGCAAAAATCCAATGTGGCAACCACAAGAAAAGACTGACGTCACTGCATTGTACATGCCCTAATATTATTCACTGACGCCACACCTAGCTAATAGATCAACGGCAAGGCAACAACAGCAAACGAACAGGATATCACAGATAGAGTAACCAATGCAGAGATCCCGAACTAGTCAAATATTCATGCGAAACAACGCATTCAGAACAGGACCTTAATTTTATAGCTGATCATGTTCAGACTCAACGTCAGTCAGGAGCTGGCAATGCCAATTGGTATGCCTCTACACAGTCAGCACATCAAACATGACAACCATTTTCCTTCTTTCGTCAGGTAAAACCAGGCACAACTCGGATAGCGATTTTTCAAGAGACATAAGCACTAATTCGCAGGGATGGGATGAATCTAAGCCTTCACGTGCTCGCGGATGAATTGCTCGACTGCTGAAACGTTGCCAGTAAGACCAGCACCTTCAGCAACTGTCACAATGTTCTGGCATTGGCTGAAGTTGAATGCCTCTCCAGGGACACCAAGCTGGACTTCGTCAGTGATGTCAGCAGATGATATGGCATTCCTTGATTCCCGAAGCTTGTTCCTGCAGAAATAACAAGCCCGCACACGTTAGAGCCATGTAAAATATCAGATTAACCACCTAGTCTGCAAATGCTAATATGTAACTTTATAGTTAAATTGAGTTATAGTATGTATGGCTGCGGTTACAAGCAGAACATTCAACATGCAGTTAATTGAGAAAAAATCCCAAAATTTACTATATGCCAACCCAACAATGCATTCAAAGTTTTTAACTGTCCAAATATGCTATATATTTTAAAAACATACACTTCTTTTTCGAGCTGCTTCTTGATGAACTCCTTTGAGTGGGCTGTAACTTTGTCCGTTTTGTTGCAGAATATCAGAACAGGAACCCTTTTCTTCACTACAGTTGCTTTTGTCAAAATGTCATACAAGTACCTGTGAAACAAACCCAAGTTGCCAACTGCATCAGATATTATCAAACTTTCTTCTATATATTTGCATACGAACTAAGCTCCTAAGCACTCTCTTAGGTTTGATCAAGCATGTGGTGGAGTCACCAAGTAGATAAAGTAGAAACTGTAGATATTTCTGATAACAGAAATGAAGTCAGAAAAATTACTCTGCAGCAGCTTGCATGCTAGACAGGAAATCCTGAGCATCGACAACAAAAACAACTCCAGCTGCCTGAGGCAGGAACTCATCAAGCTTAGGTTTCAGCCTTGCATGACCAGGAACATCAACAATATGAACAGGTTTCACTTTGCCTTTCTGCAGGGAGAACAGAGCAATGTCAAATAAAAAAATCTTGCCACCAGCAAAACACATGTACCTGTTTGCATAATGATGGCATCCAGTTTATATTTATATCAATTCAAGATGCAGCAAGGATCCATCTCCATTAAAATTGCCTAACCCTTTCAAGTTCTGAATGCAGCACGAACTTATCATTGTTATGTTCCATTGGTGTCACGGTTCCTTGATGTGCTGATCCATCGCGAAGCTAAAAGGAAGAGAAAGGAGGAATTAGCACAAAAACAGAAGATGACATGAGGCAACCTGTTTGCTTGCTTCATGGATAATATAACTATATAAGTAAATAACCAAAAGGGTAAAAGGAAATAGAAAACAATCTCTGTTCGTCAAAATAATTTCATGCAGCATGCACTATAAAAATCATATACGAGGTCATACAGTAAATAAAGGTTAGAAGGCAAGACACACAACAGATAACACTTTAAAAACAGAGTAGAAACTAAGCAAGAATAGTCTCTATCTAGTATACTGAACCATGATGCATGAAAAGAAGCATAAATGAGATCAGACTGCAAGCAGATACTATAGCCTAATCCCTAACTTCTAAAACTTGACAGCTCAGAAAGACAGAAAACTTGTAATTATATTTGCAAAACTAGATATCCAGAATTTGAATCGCTGTATCACTGAACTGGTAAGAGAGAGTTGCCAAAAAACAAAGGTTACATATACATAAGTGGTATGATTAGACTAGATAATTACCTGGTAGAAGAGAATAGTTTTACCGCTTCCGCTAAGCCCAGAAAGCACTATGGTGTTGGATTTCGAGGATTTCAAACAAAAGAAGCTGTTTACCAAAATCAATCATACACTGCACGTCAATTACTGCACATATAGCACTAATGAGATTACAATAGAAACTGCAATCACAAAAGCAGAAACCTTATTAAGCAACACACTCCAACAACATATTTGAGATCTTGAGGCGCGCCGTGACGTAAACTAAGGTAATGAGTGCTAATTTTACTCCTTTGAGCATAATTTATCTGCAGGTCAAAAACCCCAGAACATTTTAACTTGTTTTAACATGACACATATTACCATGTTAGTGTCTCTGCCAGATGGTTTGATGTTTAAGAACTCATAATTTCCAACGTTTTATTGTATTAAAATTTTATTACAAGGTGCACTTGCAGATTTCGAATAACAGATAAAATCAGCAGAACTTCACCACTAGCATGCAAAAATTATGTTCCACTGCAAAGTATAAAGTATAAATCAGCTAAAGTATGAACATAAACTGACAGTTTCAATGGCCCTGCTTGGCTGCTTCCATGTTTACACAGAAGCATGGATGTGCACTATTCCAAACTTAACAGGTCATCACAGCATGTAGAGACAGGCTACTGCATCCATACTATAGAGTATGTTGTTTATCTGATAAATAGACAGGAAACAGAAACTTGCTGCCCCAGTTGAGCTAAACTGCACAAAGTATGGACCAGTTCTCAGTTTGATTGGGAATTCATGAACGCCTGACCTTTTTGCGACCGTGTCACAAGGATTGTCATCACTGTCCATCAAGAAGGCCTCAAAGATGCCCTTGACTCTTGTGGTTCTGCTCATGTGCTCCAAGTATAAAGAACAATACTCGCCCTTGTGTTCCTTATGTGACCTACGCGGGTAGCATTCAATCCTCCAGTTGTGTCCCCCGACGGAGAAGACGTCGGAGTGGACAGCCTCGCCAGAAGAACCCAACATGGTGGTCCTGGTCTGCACCTCCGGCCCGGTCTTGCTCACTGAACAAATTGTTAAGTAAATTCCACAGCAAATTTTACCACCAAATTGACAATAAAAAACGAATTTCTTCAGTTTTTTCGAAGGCAAGGACCCCCTCAGGGGACGATTTGATCAGATTAACGAACCGAGGAAGCAGAAGAGGGTACTCACTGGCTTGCTAGCGGCCGAAGGTGGCGGCGGTTGGCCTGCTAGTAGACTGGTGGTGGCGGTCGGTGCTGAGAACCACCGCCCGCTCCTTCGCTAGATTGTCGTCCGCTCGTCCCCTGCTCTGCGCAGCCACCAGCCGGCCGTCGCCACTCTAGCTCTAGGTTCTTTCTCGGTGTTTTTTTTTAGGGAGGGTTCTGTCTCGCTAGTTGCTGCGGACGCTGAGGGTGGGTTTGGTTGAGCTGTACATTAATCTGTTGTGGAAAAGTAGCCGTGAGCTGACAACTGTGGAAAAGCTGGAAGTTGTTTGGTTGTGGCAACTGCCAACTGTGGATTCTGCAAGAATTGTCTGTAATGTTCCTATAAGGCTCTGAGAGGTAATTTATATGCTAAAACAATGATTTGTACACGGGTTGAAATACAAATAACCATTTGGAAAAGATTTTTTCATTGCTTATATTCTATACATATATATAACTTACAGAGTGGTTCACGAGATTACTCCAAAATACCCAAGGATTATACAAAAGACATATGGTTCACTTCTTGATGTTCGCCATCCACGTAACTATCAGTAGGTTAGACCCATGAAATATACAAAAGACATACGGTGCTATCCTAGCCTCAAATAAAGTCTGGAACCTGTACGAACATCCCTATGTGACGGAATATATGTCTCAAAATAGACGTTGTAATCCCTATGTGACAGAATATACGTCTAAAAATATTGTAATTGCGACATCTATTTCGAGACCGGAGGGAGTACTAATATTCACTGACGCCACTACCTAGCTAGTAATAGATCAACAGCGACGCAACAAGGCAACATCAGTAAACGAACAGGATATCACAGATAGAATAACCAATGCAGAGATCCGAGTGATTCCTCCCAAACTAGTCAAATATTCATGTGAAACCAACGCATTCAGAAAACAAAGCCTTAGTTTTATAGCTGATCATGTTCAGACTCAATGTCAGTCAGGAGCTAGCAATGCCAAATCGTTCAAGCCTCTAGAGAGTCAGCACATCAATCATGATAAACCGTTTTCCTTCTTTCGTCAGGTAAAACCAGGCGCAACTCACATAGCGATTTTTCAGAGTAGGTGCTCGCAGAGGAATTGCCCGACTGCTGAAACATTTGCCAGTGAGACCAGCACCTTCAGCAACTGTCACATCTTTCTGGCATTGGCTGAAGTTGAATGCCTCCCCAGGGACGCCAAGATGGACTTCGTCAGTGATGTCAGCAAGGTGATATGGCATTCCTTGATTCCTGAAGCTTCTTCCTACAGAAATAACAAAGACACCACACGCTAGAGCTACCTAGTCAGTTCAAATGCTCATAGGTGATTATTGAGTTATGGGATGACCTCAGTTATCCAGGATCAATAAACTACAAGCTGAATACTATATACGTAAACTTTTTTTTGTAGCATAGTGCAAAAATAATAGGACGCGCTCACGAAGCGGTAAATTAAGACAGAGTTCACATAATTTACTACTATGCAAACCCAACAATGCATTCAAATTTTCTAACAGGACTGGTGACTACGACCAATGAAATGAAGCTAGATGTGCAAAGTTTTAACAGGACTTGTGACATTTTTTAATCTGATGGGACTAGAAACCAGTGATAATGGTTTCGCTTTTTGACCAGGTAATACAGTCGAGGCGCAGACAACGATTCTGCAGAGAGAGGTCACTATGTAAAGACGGGATGAATTGCTCGACAACTGAAATGTTACCGGTCAGGCCACCACCTTGTTCTGGCACTGGCCGTAGTTAAATGCCTGAGGTCTTCCATAACTCATTTACCAGTCAGACAACCACCTAGTTTTTACAGCTGAAATGTTACCAGTCAGAGAACCACCTTCAAAGAAGTACTAATAGATTTTGTGCAGCATTATGCACAATATAGGATACATTCAAGATGCATTAGATGGACGCAAAAACCATAAAATCGCATAATTTAGATGCCAACCCAAGTAAATGTATATTGACGAACAGCAGGCTGACAAAGCTCTTTGGCATGGCTTCGGGTTTTTTTTCTAGTATATGTTACAAATTAACAACACAATTCTTTTTTCAGCTTCTGCATGATGAAATCATTTGTGTTAGTTGTAACTTTGTATGTTTTCTTGAATCAACAAGAAGCCAAAGATTCAGAGAAACTTCAAACACATTGTTAGGATGACCATCGCGTGGTTCTTGCAGCATATAAAAAAATGCACAAATGGGTGTTCTACGCGAATAACAAAAGACACATGAAGCATTCTTAAGGATCATCTTGGCAAGGAGAGTTCACACTGACGTATGCAAACAATGTACTCTAGAATTCTGGCATACCAACATAACAGAGACATGCTTGCATTTACATAGTACTTCTGGAGCTAAGACTACAGACAGCAATAATTATACATCAGCATAGAAAAAGTAATAAATATCTTAAAAGCTTCCGGACAGTACATGTCCAAGAGAAGAGAGAAACAAAAACACGAATGTCGAAAGGGCTGCTAATTGGGCATATCACTAACTTTGCATCTGGGTTGTCTTACATTTAAAAAGATAGCAGATGCCACTCACCGCCAGAACTATACTATACACATGTAGATGGGTCATACTATATTATGCCTTAACCCTCTTTCTGAGGTCAGCAGTAATTGATGGGAATTTCAAAACTAGCAACGCATAACCATCAGTGAACACTGCCTCCTGGAAATTTTCCTGCACCGCAAAGAAGTCCATGCACTTGCTCTTCAACTCAGGACAGTTATACGTTTCGGCGCAAGCTAGGGTGGTTGCAACTGTATCTGTCGACACGTTGTCCCATAACATTTGGGCACACATAAGCTTCAGCCTATCTAGTGCATATCGATCGGCCGCAGCAAGCAGATCCTGAAGTATCTCAGTGGAAGAGTCCCCAAGCTCGCCTTCTCCGGGCAACGCATCGGTGTATATGAATCGAAGAATAAATTTGAATGTTGCGGGCGCGATTTCGTGCAGCGTGATGGATGTCATAGTAGCCTCGGCCATGGAGCCAAACAGCTCCGCTCTGAAGACCGGTGAGCGGGCAGCAAGCACTGCGCGGTGAGCGCGGAATGTCTCGCCTCCGACAGCAAATGACACATCCATCCCGTCTGTCTGATCTAGCAAGCTAGCGAGGTGGATCCCGATGTCTGAAGGCGGCACCGGAATAGGGCTGTCATGTATGACCATGATGCCGCACACAATTGTAATGTGTCCATCTTTTACGTAGTCCTTCTCCAGGGTAGTTACCTTCACAAACTGAGTCCATCCCCAATCGATATCAACACCATCACCATTGATGTTGTTGATTGCGAATTCATGGACACGTGACCTTCTTGTGGCAGTGGTACATGGATGGCCATCCTTGTCTATCAAGAAGGCCTCGAAGAGGGCCTTGACACTTCTGGTTCTGCTCATGTGCTTGAGGAATATGGAAAGACACTCGCCCATATGTTCCTGACGTAACCCACGCGGGTAGCACTCAAAGATCCAGTTGTGTCCCCCGACGGAGACAACGTCGGATTGGACGGCCTTGCCGATGGGAAGCTGCTTGGTTTGCTCGTAGTCTATTCTGAACTGAACTGAAGAACCCAACATTGTGGTCCTCGTCTGCGCCCCCGGCCCGGTCGTCTTAGCTTTGTCGCTCACTGAACAAATTTTAAAGTAAATTCAACCGGAAATTTTACCACCAAATTGACAATAAAAAAACGAATTTCTTCAGTTTTTTCGAAGGCAAAGATCCCCTCAGGTGACGAATTATTCAGATTAACGAACCGAGGAAGCACAAGAGGGCACTCACTGGCGATCGGTGCTGAGAAACCGCCGGCCGCTCCTTCGCGAGTTCGCCGTCCGCTCGTCGCCTGCTCTGCGCAGCCACCGGCCGGCCGTTGCCACCCTACCTAGCTCTAGGGTTCTGTCTCGCTGTTGGTTGATGCGGCCGCCGAGTGGCCGAAGCTCTACCCCTCTTTTTTTTCTGTCGAAGCGTATCATTTAACTGGGCCAGTTTGATCTGCATTCAGCCCAAAACAAGCTGAACGGGCTCCCCTAGAAATTCAAGGATGCTTGATTTAGAACTTTGAATTGATTTTTTTTTTTTAACTTCACCTGGCTACGCCGCTACCTTAAGCACAATTTACCTGAGTTGGAATTTTGCTGGTCAATTGAATGTATCGCCTGTGTACACTTTTGGTCCATCAACTTGCTTGCCTAAAATACCATTTGGAAACTGTGACCATACGAGCACGAACCTCGAGTCTCAACATGCTACTAATATTCACTGACGCCACACATAGCTAATAGATCAACGGCGACGCAACAACAGCAAACGAACAGGATATCACAGATAGAGTAACCAATGCAGAGATCGGAGCGATTCTTCCCAAACTAGTCAAATATTCTTGCGAAACCAACGCATTCAGAACAGGACCTTAGTTTTATAGCTGATCATGTTCAGACTCAACGTCAGTCAGCTAACAATGACAATTGGTATGCTTCTACACAGTCAGCACATCAAACATGACAATCATTTTCCTTCTTTCGTCAGGTAAAACCAGGCACAACTCGGATAGCGATTTTTCAAGAGACATAAGCACTACTTCGCAGGGACGGGATGAATCTAAGCCTTCACGTGCTCACGGATGAATTGCTCGACTGCTGAAACGTTGCCAGTGAGACCAGCACCTTCAGCAACTGTCACATTGTTCTGGCATTGGCTGAAGTTGAATGCCTCTCCAGGGACACCAAGCTGGACTTCGTCGGTGATGTCAGCAGATGATATGGCATTCCTTGATTCCCGAAGCTTGTTCCTGCAGAAATAACAAGTCCACACACGTTAGAGCCATGTAAAATATCAGATTAACCACCTAGTCTGCAAATGCTAATATGTAACTTCAGAGTTAAATTGAGTTATAGTATGTATGGCTACGGTTACAAACAGAACATTCAAGATGCAGTTAATTGAGAAAAAACACAAAATTTACTACTCCCTCCGTCCTAAAAAGGATGTCGCAAATTTGTCTAAATTTGAATGAATCTAGACATGTTTTAGTGTGTACAAATTTAAACAAACTATGCCAACCCAACAACGCATTCAAAGTTTTTAACTGTCCAAATATGCTATATATTTTAAAAACATACACTTCTTTTTCGAGCTGCTTCTTGATGAACTCCTTTGAGTGGGCTGTAACTTTGTCCGTTTTGTTGCAGAATATCAGAACAGGAACCCTTTTCTTCACTACAGTTGCTTTTGTCAAAATGTCATACAAGTACCTGTGAAACAAACCCAAGTTGCCAACTGCATCAGATATTATCAAACTTTCTTCTATATATTTGCATACGATCAAGCATGTGATGGAGTCACCAAGTAGATAAAGTAGAAACTGTAGATATTTCTGATAACAGAAATGAAGTCAGAAAAATTACTCTGCAGCAGCTTGCATGCTAGACAGGAAATCCTGAGCATCGACAACAAAAACAACTCCAGCTGCCTGAGGCAGGAACTCATCAAGCTTAGGTTTCAGCCTTGCATGACCAGGAACATCAACAATATGAACAGGTTTCACTTTGCCTTTCTGCAGGGAGAACAGAGCAATGTCAAATAAAAAAATCTTGCCACCAGCAAAACACATGTACCTGTTTGCACAATGATGGCATCCAGTTTATATTTATATCAATTCAAGATGCAGCAAGGATCCATCTCCATTAAAATTGCCTAACCCTTTCAAGTTCTGAATGCAGCACGAAGGTATCATTGTTATGTTCCATTGATGTCACGGTTCCTTGATGTGCTGATCCATCGCGAAGCTAAAAGGAAGAGAAAGGAGGAATTAGCACAAAAACAGAAGATGACATGAGGCAACCTTTTTGCTTGCTTCATGGATAATATAACTATATAAGTAAATAACCAAAAGGGTAAAAGGAAATAGAAAACAGTCTTTGTTCGTCAAAATAATTTCATGCAGGCACGCACTATAAAAATCACATATGAGGTCATACAGTAAATAAAGGTTAGAAGGCAAGACACACAACAGATAACACTTTAAAAACAGAGTAGAAACTAAGCAAGAATAGTCTCTTTCTAGTATACTGAACCATGATGCATGAAAAGAAGCATAAATGAGATCAGACTGCAAGCAGATACTATAGCCTAATCCCTAACTTCTCAAACTTGACAGCTCAGAAAGACAGAAAACTTGTAATTATATTTGCAAAACTAGATATCCAGAATTTGAATCGCTGTATCACTGAACTGATAAGAGAGAGTTGCCATAAAACAAAGGTTACATATACATAACTGGTATGATTAGAGTAGATAATTACCTGGTAGAAGAGAATAGTTTTACCGCTTCCGCTAAGCCCAGAAAGCACTATGGTGTTGGATTTCGAGGATTTGAAACAAGAAGCTGTTTACCAAAATCAATCATACACTGCATGTCAATTACTGCACATATAGCACTAATGAGATTACAATAGAAACTGCAATCACAAAAGCAGAAACCTTATTAAGAAACACAATCCAACAACATATTTTAGATCTTGAGGCGCGCCGTGACGTAAACTAAGGTAATGAGTGCTAATTTTACTCCTTTGAGCATAATTTATCTGCAGGTTAAAAACCCCAGTACATTTTAACTTGTTTTAACATGACACATATTACCATGTTAGTGTCTCTGCCAGATGGTTTGATGTTTAAGAACTCATAATTTCCAACGTTTTATTGTATTAAAATTTTATTACAAGGTGCACTTGCAGATTTCGAATAACAGATAAAATCAGCAGAACTTCACCACTAGCATGCAAAAATTATGTTCCACTGCAAAGTATAAAGTATAAATCAGCTAAAGTCTGAACATAAACTGACAGTTTCAATGGCCCTGCTTGGCTGCTTCCATGTTTATACAGAAGCATGGATGTGCACTATTCCAAAATTAACAGTTCATCACAGCATATAGAGACAGGCTACTGCATCCATACTACAGATTATGTTGTTTATCTGATAAATAAACAGGAAACTGAAACTTGCTGCCCCAGTTGAGCTAAACTGTGCAAAGTATGGACCAGTTCTCAGTTTTGTTCAAGCCATGGACTCAGTTATGCTTCAATCATATCTGAACCTATTGGCACTAGACTACAACTAAACTACACGACTGTTCACCCATCATAACTAGATTATTCGTCAAAAACGATAGCTCGCAACTACACATGGAGCGCACAACATCAAACAGGACCGACGCTTAGCACCCACGCCGGTTCCTGATGGTAAACTACTAAATCTATTAACTATTTCAGGACTCAATCTGCTCATGTCCTTGAATCTAGGGCAGCGTGGGTCACATAAAAAACGAACGCAGCACCTCAGGGAGTCGGGAGCACGGGCACACTGCGGGAAGAAGCTAAGTTTCGGCACATCACCTGCGACGAGCACCAGAATTGTGAGGGCAATCACCGCGACGGCGACGTAAATCTGCTCCGGGGGCTGCTGGCGGATCCAGCGCTCGGCCTGGCCCGCCCACGCCTCGGCCTGGTTAATCCACTCATCCATCGCCGCGCAAGCACACGGAGCGCGAGGGGGGACGGGCGGCGGGATTTAGGAGCGGCCGGACGGGGAGATTGCCGGAAGTGGAAGGGGAGCGGGAAGGGGAAGGAGGAGAAGGTGAGTAAAGGGATGAGTTGGAAACAGATCACGATGCGATGCGTGAGCACGAAGGCGAACGGGACTCCTGTTGGGTCGTCACGTGATGGAGCCACCAAGGAAATTGGCCCGGCCCAGACCCCAGACCACACAGGCTGGCTTCACGGAACCCAGGCTTGATGCCGGATCTGTGCCTACTCTATCCTCAGGCAATTTTGGCATGCCAAAAAAACAAAATTTTGTCGATGAGAGATCATTCCGAAATTCCCTAAAGAAAGAGATCATTCCAAAATAGTGTTTTTACCAGATATTGTCGAAACAAATATGATTGAACAAGAAAGCCATGAGGAAAGGGAATCTTGCCAAAAAAAAGTATCAATCAACATGCGTGCAAGGTCACATCTAGTGCCAAAAATGGTAACGGGGACATTGGAGTGAGATCAAGCTAAAAATGCTCCAAGCAATTGTTGTTGGAAATATGCCAAAGAAGCAATAAGAAATTTATTATAATTATATTCAATATTTATAATAAATGTTTATTTTTTATGCAATAATTGTACATATAAAAAACTAAATACATCTGTGGATATAAACAACAGAGTTCCTAGTGAGTCTCTTCTACTAGTTCGTTAGTCAAGTGTTAGTTAATATTTTCGAACCGTGGACATGCATTGTCACTTGATAAAAGAATCATATCATTCGAGAATGATCTGATGGATGACCCAATAATAACAATAGTTATTGATCGTGTCACTTAGTTTGATTGCTATTGTTTTTGTATATGTCAAGTTGTATTATTTGGCAGAATTTTCAAATTAATTCCAATATATAAATCATGAGTACACCAGCTACGAACACGTGAAACTCTAACATACTAGAGGTATTAATCATCATGAACAGCAGTAGTGCAACCGCAAGAATAGTCACAGATCAGATCACGATATACGTACTGATCAGTTGCAGATGAAGTCGGCGTTGGTGTAGAGGTTGTTGTAGCCTGTCGAAGAAGTCAGCGTAGCAGACGTCGAGCACGCGGATGCTCTTGACGCCCATGAAGACGAGCCGTGATGACGAATTTGAGCAGTCGCGCGAAGCGCTTCCCAAAAACCTTATTCGCCCTCTTCCATACAGGATCACAAAGGCGACTGGTTCTGGAGACCTGCTCTCCCGTCCGCCGGTGCATGCTGGTAAGCGGAATGGAGTAGACTACGATGGCGACGCAAACATAGAGGAGGCAAAACCCTAGATTGGTTTTCGTTGTGTTCGTGGTGGAAGCCGCATATGTGCTTATATAGAGCGGCTCGGGAAACCCGCGCAGGACACGTTGTGGACCAAGCCCACGTTGCACACGCTCAGGTCAGTTACAAATAGCCCACGATCCGGGGCGACCCGAATCTACTAACTGTTGACACGTCTATCAAAACCGCACTAGTTTTACCAAGCAGCGAAAATAAAGCTTGGCTCGGCGAGATTCCCGCAACCCACGGCGCGTGCGCGCACGTCGTGATGAGATGGGTGGGCGGGCGAGCGAGTGAGCGGCGGCGTCGTCAGAGGAGCGTACGTGTAGCACTTCTCTTACCACTCACTTACAAAGTGGTGAAACACTCCACCTTATAAGGTGGTGTAACTCTCCTCTAAGTTTTTATGTGAGACTAAACTTTAGCTCCCACTCCACTCACATGTGAGCTGCCACCAAATTGGGTCAAATAACACATAGACTTTCACACATATGGGCTTTAAGATTTAAAGAAAATCCGAAATCACACATGGGTCTAATGTTTTAGCCCATTATTTTTAACAATCCCTCACCACATCTCAAATGTCCATTTGAAGATTTGCCAATCCTCGCTACTTGTTTATATACTAGTGTTTCAATAGAGACTGTTAAGTTGAACTTCCGCCTAGAATCTTGAGCTACGTATATCAGCAACTTGAACAATGGATGAACCTTGAATTACAAGTTTGGTGTCAATAGATTTCGCTCAAAATCATAACTAGTACCTAGCTGCCAGTAGCCTACCTCACGGGTTGGAGCATATATTTCATACTCTCTGGTCTCTTCATGAGTTTACTAGAGACCACCCAGGTCTTATAGACCGCGACGTTTACAGTCGAGCTCATATGGGTGTGTTCTTTCAAAAATGCCTTATAGGACGGTACATTTGCTAGTTATAGCCAAAGAAACACATTAAGGCATGTTGCCAACCTGCCTTACAGATTTTGAGAGTTATGCACCTTCACATAGAGAGGGTTACAAAATACTCTCCTCGGTCAAACCACTAGCTTATTCTTCCCAAATCCTAATTCATGGTATCTCCGATCACATAGGTTGGGTTACCACTATAGTGTGACATCCATGGATCTCAACCCCATCTCCCTCGATGCATTTTCTATCACAATTCGTGATAGTTCCTTTGTAAAGGGATCTTTCAGGTTATTGTCTGTTTGAATATACGTAACAGTTATTACTCCGGAGTTTCTCAATTTCCTGACAGATTTTAAATGTCTCTTTACGTGTCTTGATGACTTCGCGTTATCTTTAGAATTATTCACTTTGATAATAACAGTTTGGTTGTCACAATTCAAAAGAATTGCCGGCACAGGTTTTTCAACCATAGGCAAGTCTATCAAGAGCTCACGCGACCATTCTGACTCAACAGTGGTTGTGTCTAAAACAGTAAGTTATGCTTTCATAGTTGAGCTCGTCAATATGGTTTGTCTATGAGACCTCCATGACACTGCGCCACATCCAAGGGTAAACACATACCCGCTTGTGGCATAGAGTTTATCAACATCAGAGATCCAATTCAAATCACTATATCCTTCAAGCATAATAGGGTTCGCTGAATAGTAAATCACATAGCTCATTGTACCACATAGATATCGCATGACCATTTCAAATGCATGCCAATAATCAATACCCGGGTTAGACATGAACCTACTCAACTTGCTCACAACAAATGAGATATCGGGTCTTGTAGCGCTTGCTACGTACATGAGAGAACCAGCAATTTATGAATATTTTAGTTTATCTGTTGGTTCCTTCTTATTCTTTTGCAATGTCAAACTACGATCATAAGGTATTGGAGAAGTCTTGCCATCAATAAAACCAAAACGGCTCAAGACCTTCTCAACATAATGAGATTGCGTTAGAGAAATCCCATTCTCGTTCTTAATAAGCTTGATGTTCAGAATCACATCAGCGTCTTCCAGATCTTTCATCTCAAAACTCTTTGACAAGAAAGACTTGACTTTATTTATCGCTTTTATGTTTATACTAAAGATTAAAATATCATCCATGTACAAACATAATATAACACTATCGCCCCCACCATGACGATAGTACACACACCTATCAACATCATTAATGACAAAGCCAATAGAAAGTAAAGTTCTATCAAACTTCTCATGTCATTGCTTAGGTACTTGTTTCAGGCTATATAAAGATTTTAATAACTTGCACACCTTTGTTTCTTCACCTTTTACCACAAACCCATCCGACTGATCCATATAGATCTCATCTTCCAACTCTTTATTAAGGAAAGCTATCTTCACGTCCATTTGATGAACGATAAGAACATATAAGAGGCAGCTAGGGACAGTAGTACTCGAATGGTGGTCAGTCTAGAGACATGTGAATAGGTGTCAAAGTAATCTCCGCCTTGTTTCTATGTGTATCCCTTTGCTACAATCCGTACCTTGTACTTCTCAATAGTACCATCAGGCCTTAGCTTATTCTTGAACACCCACTTACAGCCCACATGTTTATAATCATAGGGACGTTCTGATAATTCCCAAGTTCCATTAGAAAGAATTGAGTCCATCTTATTTTGGACAGCTTCTTTCCAATCATCTGCATTAGGAGATGCATATGCCTCAGCAATGGATCTAGGAGTATCGTCCACAAGGTACACGATGAAATCATTACCAAAGGATTTTGAAATCCTCTGTCTTTTACTCCTCATAGGAGGTTCATCGTCATCCTTCTCAGGAACTTCCTCATGTGGTTGTTTAGAATTCTTAATAGATGCACTAGATTTAGGAAATATTTCAGAAGAAATTCTACCAATGTTATGCATATCTTTCATAGGAAACATATTCTCAAAGGAAGTTGCATCATGAGATTCCATTATAGTATCAACATGCATATCAGGAACCTCAGATTTAACCACTAAAAATCTATAGACTACACTCTGTGGAGCATATCCTATAAAGATACAATCCACTGTCTTAGGTCCAAGTTTGCGTTTCTTGGGAATCGGTATGTTGACCTTCACCAAACACCCCCAGGTGCGCGAATATGAAAGTGATGGTTTTCTCCTAGCCCAATCCTCATAAGGGGTCTTTTCTTTATTCTTATTAGGAACTCTATTCAGGACATGACATGAAGTCAACAAAGCCTCCCCCACCATGCCTCTGATAAACCAGCAGTGGCTCGTGCGATTTTTCCTCTAGGAAACCCCATTTGATTGGGGCGAGTAGGGAGGCATCCTCTCATGAATAATGCCATGTTCCTCACAGAATTCGTTAAAGATTTTGGGAAAATATTCACCATCATGATCCTACCTAAGACGTTTGATATTTCTCTCTAGTTGATTTTCAACTTCTTATTTATAAATTTTAAAGTAGTCTAAAGCTTCATCTTTAGTGCGCAGCTAATAAACATAGCAGTATCTAGTCGCATATCAATCAATGTCATGAAATATCTCTTTTCACCTTTTGTCAACACACCATTCATATCGCATAGATCATAATGTATGAGTTCTAGAGGTGCCAAGTTTCTCTCCTCGACAGCCTTCTGAGGCTTTCGAGGTTCTTTGATTGCACACAATTATGGCGCTTAGAACCTTTCGCAATAGTGAAATTCGGAATTAAACTCATGCTAGACATCCGAGACATAAAACCAAAATTAATGTGACATAAACGAGAATACCAAACACTGGTATCATCATTAACACCGCCACAAATATGATTCACGAATTTATTGCAAAACTCTGAAAGAGAGAAACGGAACAAGCCTCCAAACTCATAACCTTTATCAAAAAATTATCCATGCTTCGAAACAACGACTTTATTAGACTCTAAGACAATCTTAAACCCATCTCTGCATAGAAAGGAACCGCTAACGAGACTCTTGTTCATAGTAGGGACATGTTGCACGTTCCTCAGCTGCACGATCTTTCCAAAAGTAAACTTCAGATCCACCGTGCCAACACCACAAATAGAATCATGTGATCGATTCCCCATTAGGACGGAGGAATCCCGAGCGACCTGATAAGAAGTGAACATAGATATGTCAGCACACACATGAACATTAGCACCCATATCAATCCACCAACATGGTGATTGAACACCAAAAGAATAGTAAATAAATTACCATACCCATCCTTGTTGCTAGCGGCCATGAAGTTGATAGTCTTCCCATTTTTCCCTCTACGATCTGCATGTTCTAGGCAGTCGTTGGAAAAGTGGCTAAGCTCTCCATAGGTATAGCAACCCAGCTTAGCCTTGTTTGGCATCTTCTTATTCTTGAAGGTTGTAGTCTTTTCAGGCTTGTTGAAGGAGGGCTTATAGTTCCCTTTGTTCTTGCCGAAGGTCTTCTTCTGCACCAAGTTGGAGCTCGACTGACCCTCGCCTCCTTTCTCATCAGTGTCCTTAGCCCAAGCCTTCTCCTCAACATCAAGAGACGCTATCAGGTTTTCAACCGATATCTCGTGTCTCTTATGCTTGAGAGTTGTGGCGAAATTCCTCCATGAAGAAGGCAACTTTGCAATAATGCACTCAGCCACAAACTTGTTGGGTAAGATACACTTAAGGATTTCAAGATCCTTGGCAAAGCACTATATCTCATGAGCTTGTTCGACTATAGAACGGTTATTAACCATCCTATAATCATGAAAGTTCTCCTTGATGTACAGTTCACTGCCAGCATCTGCTACACCAAACTTAGCGTTCAATGCCTCCCAGAGCTCTTTTCCATCTTTGATGTGCATGTATACATCAAACAACTTATTCTCAAAAACACTCAGAATGCATCCCACAAAGGCAAGATTGGTTTCCTTGAACTTGTTATGAGCCTCGTTAGATATAGTTCCTTCAGGTAAACCCTCACCAGCCTCTAATACTTTTAGAGCTTGCAGCCACATCGTGTTCTTATACTGCCACCTCTTAAAATGAATACCGGTAAACTTCTCTGTCTTCATCGCATCGGCCAAGTGTCCCATGTTTAACCCAGGAAATTGCCTATAATAAGGTTTTTGGATTGTTGGATTATTAGACAGAATTTTCACAATCAATTCCAATATATAAATCATGAGTACACCAGCTACGAACACATCAAACTCTAACATACTAGAGGTATTAATCCGCATGAACAACAGTAGTGCAACCGCAAGAACAACCATAGAATATCCACAGATCGGATCACGATATACGTATCGATTGGTTGCAAATGAAGTCGTCGTTAGTGCAGAGGTTGTTGTAGCCTATCGAAGAAGTTGGCGTAGCAGACATCGAGCATGCGGATGATCATGACGTCTAGGAAGACGAGCCGTGATGATGAACTTGAGAAGTTGCATGGAGCGCTTCCCAAAAACCTTATTCGCCCTCTCCCGTACAAGATCACAAAGGCGACTGGTTCCGGAGACCTGCTCTCCCGTCCGCCTATGCACACTGGCAAGCGGGATGGAGGAGACTACGGTGGCGGGGCAAGCAGAGAGGAGGCAAAACCCTAGATTGGTTTTTGGTGTGTCCGTTGTGGAAACCACACATGCACTTATATAAAGCGGCTCGGGAAACTCGCACGAGGCACATCGTGGACCAAGCCCATGTTGCGCATGTTTGGGTTGGTTATAGATAACCCATGATTCGGGAGCGACCCGAATCTACTAACTGTTGACACGTCTATCAAAACCGCACCAGGTTTCCCAAGCAGCAAAAATAAAGCTCGGCTCAGCGACATTCCCGCAACCCGCAGTGTGCGCGTCATGATGAGACGAGCGGGCGGGCAGGTGGGCGAGCGGCATCGTCGAAGGAGGAACATGCGTGTAACACTTCTCTTCTCACTCACTTACAAAGTGGTGAAACACTCCACCTTATAAGGTGGTGTAACTCTCCTCCAACTTTTCATGTGGGTCTAAACTTTAGCTCCCACTCCACTCACATGCGAGCTGCCACAAAATTGGGCCAAATCACACATGGGCTTCCACGCACATGGGCTTTGAGATTTAGGGGAAATCTGAAATCACACATGGGTCTAATGTTTTAGCCCATTATTTCTAACACAAGTATCGTTTCCTTAGACCATGAGATTGTGTCACTTCCTGTCATAGGAGGAATACTATGTGGACATCAAATGTCACTTCGTAACTAGGTGATTATAAATGTGGCTTTCAAGTATCTCTAATGGTTCTTGTTGAGTTACACCAATCAAGACTATATTTGTTCCTCCACATGACATAGAGATATCTCTGGGCTCTCTAGGTAGTGTAGCATCCTAAAACTTGCAACCATGTGACTAATGTGTTTAGTCACAGGAATCCTATACCATGGATGAGAAAAGATAACTTTCTAGTGACGCGATTGGACTAGTTATACCGATAACAACGGTCGAATCTCAAGCAAGTAATATATCGTGAGACAAAGAGAATCAAATACCGGATTAATTGAATCCTCGGCATCATGGTTCAACCTATAAAATAACTTCGTTGAATATGTAGGAACCACTATGGACATCTCCGACCCCGCTAATGGTTATTGATTGTAGAGGTGTCTGATACCCCCCAAGTGCACGGGATCACTGTAGTACCTCTCAATGTGGAAGTAGGGTATCAATCCACGGGAGCAAGAAGGAAAAGCTATCTATTATCTACAACTAAAGTGTCACAAGTTTTAGTTGATTATGCACTAAACAAGTTTTAAATAATAAGATGGTTGTTTTTGTTGGGTCCGCAGCATAGAAAACAAAAATTTTCCTACGATGAGAACTATATGCCAAGATCTATCTACTAGATACAGAGCAACGGGTGGACATACATCCATGGAGAACTTACCCTCGAAGACAACGAGCTTTGTTAACGAGTAGGAACTCGTGGTTGATGTAGTCGTACACTTGCCGATCTCAAGATCATGATGAAGTCCAGCAGGTCCGGCTCCAGCACGTCCATCAGATCCAGCTCCAGCACCACCAAGTCTAGCACCGCAAAGCAGCGGTGCATCCGTGATCGCACACATGTCCGGTACCTCGACAACCTCCGTCCCTCGCTCCAGCAAAGCAGCGGAAGCAGCAACTCCTTTCCAGATAAAGCCACCGGGAACATGTATCTCGCTAATCCGAGACCATGGGGAAATAATACTAGAGGGGGAGAGAGATCCTTCACAAGGAGGTGTGTGTGAGAAGTGAGGAGGGGGTGGCCTTTTATAGGAGGAGGGGGGTGCCCCTCCTTCATGGCCGGCGCATGGAGGAGGTGACTCTTCACCTCCTCCATTCATGTGGTGGTAACTCCCTCCACATAAATTTGCCCCTTCACATTCTCTTTTAAAGTCTCCACTTTAAATGCATTAAATTTATCCAAATTTAATGTTCTCTCATTTAATAAAACTCTTTTATTATTTTTATTCAGAATTTTGTTAATTACTTTAATTAACAAACATTCACATAAAAACCCCTGCAACATTTCAATATTACATGCAGAACCAATTTCAGCAATTTCACCCGAAACAGTTTCGGTGTCTATTGAAATAATTCCAGCGCTTTCTTAAATCTTTATCTGAAACATATTTGCTCCAAATGGTGTCGGTATCCCTTAAGTGTGTCACCCTACGGTTCGCAAATAATGCAGACATGATCGAGACCCCTCTCAGATCAATAATCAGAAGCGGGACCTAGAGATCCATACTGACTCCTACACATTCAATGATGACTCTTGTGATCGTGTGAACCTTTAACGTCGTAACTAAATCCCTTTGTCTCGCGATATATTACATGTCCGAGATTCGATCATCGGTATCCAAATACCTAGTTTGATCTCGTTACCGACATGCACTCTTTTCTCGTTCCCGTGATATAACATTCTAGTGATCACATCACTTGCTTGCAAGCTATTCCAATGTGATATCACCGAGAGGGCCTAGAGTATATCTATCCGTCATCGGGATGGACAAATCCCACTCTTGATCCATGAGCCTCAACATAACACCTTCGTAGCACTGAACCCACCTTTATAGTCACCTCCATTCGTGTGTGACGTTTGATGTTATCAAGATACTCTTCCGGTGTTAGCAATTAACATGATCTCATGGTCTAAGGACTAATATTACTTCGTATGATGTTATAACAATATAAACATAATGACTCTGATCGTAATGCTATACTTCGGATGAAATGTTCATCACATCATTCCACCAATGTTGTGACCTTGTTATTAACAACATCCAATGTCCATGATCAGGAAACCTTGATCATCTTGTTAATCAACGAGCTAGTCTATAAGAGAGGCATGACTAGGAACCTTTTATTTGTTTATTAAACACACATGTATTGACGTTTCCTATCAATACAATTATAGCATGCAAAATAAACATTTATCATAAACAAGGAATAAGATAATAACCACTTTATTATTGCCTCTCGGGCATATTCCCTTCAGTTTTAATGGTTAGAAGTTTAATGTAACAAAACAAGAATATAAAAGTGTCCCAATCCCCTTCAATGCAAGAGTACAAGACAAGGGTTTTATTTTATAGGAACAATGGTCATGGGTCCATGGGTTCACTTAATCATATCTTCTCCATCTATGGTGATTATCATGTTATAGATAGTAAAGGTACACACAATCGCAATGTTTTGATGGTACTTTTATGGTGGCTACATGTCGTAAAACACATAGGTGGAAGAACTACTCCTTTGTGTTGATAGGTCATCCTTGCAATAAGGCTAGCATTTGGTTTGTGTCACACCACACATCATACATAGATTGGCTAGCATTTGGTTTGCATAGGGTTTGTGTCACACCACCCTTTTTACCCCTAGATAAAGGATGTTGGGATGCATTGCTGTCACTCGGCCACCCATTACCTACATACATCATACTTCTTAATGGAAAACATTCTAAACACTAGTGCAATGATTCATATGTTGTGAGTATTATCACATCTCTCTCATCTACCCCCACTTGGTGGTGTCAATCACCTCATGATATGGATAAACAAGGCATTATGTATAGATCTAAACCATTACATGCATCATAGAATATTCCCAAAGTATGACAAACCATACAAGATCCAACACAATGGTAAATGAATAACAAGTACTATCTCATAACATAATATCCACCATAGGAGTTACATAGATAGATCCATACTCATGCAAGGCACATCATATGGACTTCAAGAATGATCATACATGGAGAGATTAGATCAAGTTACCACCATAAACCCAAAGTCCAGGGAGTGGACTACTCCCTGTCATCATGGAGAGTGATGAGGAGGCGTTGGTGAAGGAGGAGACGCGGGCGGAGGCAATTCCAGCAGCGGTTCCCCAACCAATCTTCCTCCAATGGTGGCCAACAGACTCTCTGTTCTTGGTGTTTTCTATATCCGCCTCCTCTGTATCAAGGACTCCCTTGGGGATCCTTATATAGGGTTTTTAGGTCAAGAGAACTCCATGGGCAAAAGAATCAAGGTGATCGGACAACCGAAGAGGAAAAGAGGGTAGGTGGCTGATACATCGTAAACGTATCTATAATTTTTGATGTTCCATGCTTGTTTAGTATCTACTTTCTTATGTTTAGTCCACACTTTGAGGTATTTTTATACATTTTCTAGAACTAACCTATTAACAAGATGCCGTAGTGCCAGTTGCCTGTTTTCTGCTATTTTTGGTTTCAGAAAATCTGGAAAGAAATATTCTCGGAATTGGACCGGACAAAAGCCAAAGTCGATATTTTACCGGAAGACTCACGGAGCCAGAAGACGAGACGGAGAGGGGCCAGGGGCTAGCCACACCACCTGGTGGCGCGAGCCAGGCCAGGCCGCACTAGGGGTGGTGTGGGCCCCTCAAGCCTCCACCGACCTTGCCCCTTCGCCTATATATTCCTCTCGGGACGAAAACCCTAAGTAAAAGATCAGATTTCCACGAAAAGTTCCGCAACACCACCGCCACCAAAGAGGAGATTCAGGGGACAGAAGTCTCTATTTCGGCTGCCAGGACGGGGAAGTGCCCCCCGGATCCATCTCCATCGACTCCACCGCCATCTCCATCGCCGTTGCTGACTCCCATGATGAGGAGGGAGTAGTTCTCTCTCGAGGCTAAGGGCTCTACAAGTAGCTATGTGTTCATCTCTGTCTCTATGCGTGATCTTATTGAGATCATGAGCTTTGTAATCTATAGATCTATTCTGCTACTCAAGTGCTTTAATTAATCTTTGCCTATCCCCATGTGTGTGAAGTTGACAGTGTGCACACCGTGTGGCACTTTGGATAAGATTACATAAAAACTTATCATGAGTATAATTTGAGATGGGTGTCTCTATGAGATTGTGGTGTTTGTTGGAACCATCTAGCACTCAAGGTGATAGTGAGGGGTTATCTAGATGGGGAATGCGAACTTGAAGGTGTGCTGTTATAGCCCTTCATCGTCCAACCGGAGAGTAGTTTAGGGTAGCATCATAAAGAGAAGATATTTATATGAGAGTGTCCACTAGTGAAAGTATGATCCCTAAGCTTAGTTTCTAAGCATTGAAACACCGTTTACAATCAGTTCTGTTACATATTTGCTTGCTGCCACTCTTATTTCAGATTGCAATTACCACTTATAATCATCCACATTACTTGTATTTCACTATCTCTTCGCCAAACTAGTGCACCTATACACCTGACAAGTGTATTGGGTGTGTTGGGGACACAAGAGACTTCTTGTATCTTGATTGCAGGGTTACTTGAGTGGGATACCTTTGACCACTTCCGCCTTGAGTTCTATAAACCTTGGGTGATCCACTTAAGGGAAACTTGCTGCTGTTCTACAAACATCTGCACTTGGAGGCCCAACACTGTCTACAAGAATAGAAGCGTGCATAGACATCAGTGGCGCGCCCACCTAGGCTGGGCACGCCACCCAGACTCTTTTGGGCCTCCTGGCCCTCCAGGCGAGGTTCTTGTGCTCTAGATGCTTCTTGTGGATAAATATTGACATCCCCAAAAGCTCAGGTCCATTTGACTCCATATAGGTCCTAAAACATCAAAAACATGATTTTTGTGCCCTGTCAAGTTATAACCAAAATAAAGGGGGGCATTGGTAAGTCCCCAAAAATCAATGTAAAACATGGATATAACATTATATATGATGCAAATATGTGGATAAACATGTTAACAAACTACAGAGTTCATATATGCATTTTACATGCATCAACATCCCCAAGCTTAACCTATGCTTGTCCTCGAGCATGAATGTGATAAAAACTAAAGTTGGACTTTGGATTTTGTTACCTTTGCTTCTTTCATTGTCATGTAAATTTAATATGCTCAATTTCTTTAAATGAAACATAATATGTAAGTGTACTATCAATTTGATCTTTTACACATCTATGAACATGTTAAACAATAAGTAATGGTGTGATAAAACAAATGATGAACAAAACAAACCTTCAAGCACATGATGAACCTATGGAATAAAATACTCTTTTCATGATTGGCATTGGTGTTTTATTCCTTTATTTTTGGGCTACTTCTTAGTTTCATGCCCTTGACTAGAAGACTCACTTCTTAGTTTCATGTCTTACCTTGAGATGTTTTGCATCCTATACCGAAAGTAAGCATTGGATACATATGTTAATCCTCCATAAAGAATGTAAACATAAAGTTTTGAGCTATGTAGTTCATGTAAAAAATACTAATAAGGATGGGGTTCCAAGTATCTTTTATTTCAAAGCTTCATATGGTTTATGTGCTAAACATCTTACAAGTTGATTGTTTCATGCACCATACCTATGACCTTGCACTCCTCATGCTACTCACTTAGGCCTATCATTGTATGCACATGTTGGTCTTAGAAACCGCATCGCCGAAGTACCTCTTGCTCCATGTGCAACTATATGCCCCCCTTTTGTATTTATTTATTTAGCATAGGAGTTAATATAATTCCTTGGTCATGTTCAAGTGGGAGGGGTGAAGTATCTCTACTCTAGAATAACAAGAAAAATAGACATATGAATCATATCAACAAGGATCATCATGCTGTAAGTTTCCACCATGAGTTGCCGCACGACGCATGGATT
This sequence comes from Avena insularis, assembly GCA_023614405.1. Taxonomy (NCBI): domain Eukaryota; kingdom Viridiplantae; phylum Streptophyta; class Magnoliopsida; order Poales; family Poaceae; genus Avena; species Avena insularis. The sequence goes on from CM042692.1 coordinate 24,702,513, forward strand.
TGACTAGCGGTTCATGAGCGTTTTCTCTCAACATGCCTATTCCAATATGCACACTTTATTTCACATCGATGCAATCCATAGGCAGAACTTTAACATGATTAATTATCAACATTCAGCATTAAAAGTTGTGCCATGACAACATGGTTTGGCAAACAACAACTAATAATATGTAAAGCACAAAAATTTCTATAATGGTATCACCCCAAACCTTACTTTCTTACGAGCTTTAAAATACATGAAAAAGATGTATTAAGAATGTTTGGAGGATTAACATACATATTGTACTTGGAAGTAGCTTTTGCCACAAATAGGTGGATATGCCTAATCTAGTTTAGGGGATTTGGAACAAGTCTTAGCTTGTGTTGTGAAGGCTTAGCAAAAAGAGATCTAAAGAGTGTGCCATCTAGTTCATAGTGCCAACATTTATTTTCTCACCTTGCTCCTTATGGTTTAACATAAATATACATGAACAAAGGATGCAAATTAATAGGCATAGGCAAATCATACTTCATATAAAGTACTTGAGCTTAAAAACTAGACGCAACATGAATTTCAACCTTTTGCTTTTATCCCCCCTTTTATTTTATTTCAAGGCATTCATATTCAATCTTAATCTCATCATGGAAAAGTTTCTTTTCAGTATCTTAATCATAAACATTCATAATGATTCATGATGGTGGTCCTTTTATTGCAAACAAAAATAAACAAAACAGACGCTCCAAGTTTCTATGATAGTTTTATGTTGCTTGAAAAACAAAGTTTAGATGTTTGCAAACCGAGAGTTTAATAAGTCCAGTGGGGTGTCTTGGGCATCCCCAAGCTTATGGTTTTCACCATCATTGGATTTCTCTTGTGTGATGTTCCTCTATTCCGTATCAAAAAACTTCAACACAAAACTTTTCTCCCATCTCTTTTATGAGTGGTGACATTAGTGGCAGAAAAGCATAATAGTTGTTGCATATATATCAAAGACAAAATTCTTTCTAAATGTTCCAGCAAGCATATAATGTTTCCACATATCCCTAGCATATAAACGTTTCTCCCATCTCCTTTATCATCTATGAGAGCTTCCCCTACATCCCCAAGCTTAGGATGGACCATATCTTTTTCTTCTTCATTCTTATCTCCTTCTTTGTGGTGCATGGACATCCCTAAGCTTGGGCTTTTATCATCTTGTTTCTTTTCCACTTCTATATATTCTTCTTCTTGTTCCCGCAAGCCATTATATCTCTCCTTGATAGCAACAAGATTGTTATAATATTCAAGGACATAGGTATTCTTACTAAAAAGTTTCAAAAGTTGTTCAAGCGTTGTAGCAAGTTTTGGTGCGAGGCTATGAGTTTCATTTGCTACCAACATAACTATCTCAAGAAATCCCATTACAATAGTAAATTCTTCAGCTGCCTTCATACCAGTGTTCATGAATTCATTAGTATGGTAGGAAGCAATTATAGGCATACTCTCAAGCTTGCATTGGAAATTTAGATGCTTAAATTAGGATATTGATATATGCAACAAGATAAATTATACCTATCACATAATTCATGACCAATTTCATTCAATGCTTACATTACTAACTTTGTTTGATCAACATTAATTGATTCAACCATAGGGGTTGCATAAGTATATGATTCATACATTCCATGAACATAACAAATGAACTAATTTTTGTGTGTTTTTCAAATCACGAGAGTAAAAATTGATACATAATTAAAAGTAAATCTAATGACAAACAAACAGGTTAAAGAAACCTCCGCAAGCTTAGATGATTGCAAGATATAAAACAAACTAAAACAAGTCTAAAGTCTAGTGCACACAAGAATAGAAACTTAAGCGCTATGCTCCCTGAAAACGGCGCCAGAAAAGTATCTTGATAACCCCGAAGTGTAGGGGATCACCATAGTACCTCTCAATGTGGAAATAGGCTATCGATCCGCATGAGCAAGAAGGAAACGCTATCTATTCTCTACAACTAAAGTGTCACAAGTTTTAGTTGATTATGCACTAAACAAGTTTTAAGAATAAGGTGGTTTTTTAATGGTTGGAAGTTTAATGTAACAAAACAAGAATATAAAAGTGTCCCAATCCTCTTCATGCAAGAGGACAAGATAAGGGTTTTCTCTTATAGGAACAATGGACATGGGTTCACTTAATCCTCCCTTCACCATCTATGGTGATTATCATGTTATAGATAGTAAAGGTACACACAAATGCAATGTTTTGATAATACTTTTATGGCAGCTACATGTCGTAAAACACATAGGTGAAAGAAGTTCTCTGTCGTTGTGTTGGGAACGGCAGTACCTGGGGAGGTTAGATAGAGGTGTGGGGACTAGCAGGGAAACTATCGATGGCATCCACAGGCGGGATTGGATACAAGCGAGCGTAGGGGGACACAAGAAGTACCCAGGTTCGGGGCCCTCGTGGTGAGGTAAAACCCCTACTCCTGCCTGATCTGTCTATGCGGGATATACGAGCTACAAGTGCTCCTCGAGCTGTATTCTTTAGCTACTGCCTTAAATGCACTGAGACCAACCCTTTCTACTGAGGCCCTGCCTCTCCTTATATAGGAAGAGAGGCATGGGTCTTGCTGGCTAGTCCGGCTGGCGGGCCCCACAGGCGGGTCCCATCCGACTAGTCACCTACAGTGTCTAGCATGGCTTGTCCTTTCGGTGTATGAGCGGTATGGCTATCGTAGGCACAGTGGACGCCGTGCGAGCTCGTCGTCGACAAAGCCTGTTCGGCGTCACCCGCAAAGTCTTCGGCATGGGCAGGTGGTTGCCTGTCTCGTCATCATAGAGGGCGTACCGTGCACTGATACGCACGTCGTCCTGTCTCTCGATTGATCCGCCACGCCGTTGTAGCCACCGCTTGATGATCCGGTGCTGCATGCGTGTTCGCTTCTTTTTTTGTCCGTCGTGATCCGGGTCAGCCAGACTCGATCCGGCTGTCCTGTTTCTTATTCGGGTGGGGTACCCGGGGATCATCCCCCTGACACTAGCCCCCGAGCGCGTGTGGATTCCGCCCTTAGGCGAAATGTGCGCGCGCTCCTTCTTGCTTTTCGAATTTTCATCCGGCTGAGCTGGCGGCGGTTCGCTACCTGCGACGTTAGTCTTGGCGACCCGCCGCGCAAGACGCCATCATTGCTCTACGGCGGGCAGCGTAACGTCCCGTCGCACGTCGCCTCGGGGAACTGATGTCCGGCGCTTCGGTTCTCGTTCCAGGATCTTCTGCGCATCTTGTCCTGGCACACGGGATCTAGGCGGTGGTTGGGATGTGGGGTGCCCGGATGCGCGCCACGTGGCCCTGCCGACGGTTGCCCTTCCGATCCTTTAAAGGGACGCCGCGGGGGAGGCCGTTCTTGTCCTTCGCTCCCCCGCTGTAATCTCCTTCTCCCTCGCGTGCTATTGCTCCTGCGCCCTTGCCCTCTGCGCCCCTCGCTCGCCGTCGTCGATGTTACGGGCCACCGTCACTCCTCCGTTGCCGCCCCTCTCCCTCAGCCGGAAATGGCCGCTGACCACGGAGCCTGGTGCGGCTCCTCCGTCACCGAGGACCAGATCGCGAAGTATCGCGCGACCCGCGTCCTCCCGCCAGCGGAGGAGGTGGCGGTGCGGTTGGCACCGGTTGGGGAGGTGTCGTCGCATCCGGCGGAGGGGAACACGTCATCTTCCTTTCACACCTGGCACGCGGGTTTACGCTGCCGCTGCATCCCTTCTTTCTCACGTTCCTGGCCTTCTTCGACCTCCGCCTCCACCACCTCGGTGCCAATGCAATCGGAACGCTGGCGCACTTCATGGCGTTCTGCGAGAGTTACCTCAGGATCCAGCCGGATCTCGGGCTCTTCTGCCGGCTCTTCCGAGTTCGGCTGCAGGTGCAGTACACGAAGGGCCCGCTAGTCGTCTGTGGCGGTGCCTCCATATACTCCCGCACCCAATCCGGCTACCCGAAATTCTTGCTCCAGGACACGGTACGGCTGTGGCAGCAGTCGTATTTTTACGTCAAGAACGTCACCAACGTCGACCGGATAAACCTGCCGGCCTTCCAAGACGTCGAGTCCAGCCGGCAGCACTGGGACCTGAAGATCTACGGCGACAAGGCGGAGACGGATGCGATCTGGCGCATGCGCTCCCTTGTCACCTGCCAGCTAACCGGTCGGGACATCACTCTTAGCTGGATGTCCCGGCTGATGATGCCACTGCAGCAGCGGGCGCACAAGATATGCTTCTACTCCGGCCGGCTGGACCCGACCCGGCTGTCGCGCCGTGATCCCCGCTACCACAACTTGAAGGAGTGGTTGTGGACGATCAGCAAGGAGCGGCTGCCGGAGAACTGGAAGTTCGGCCTGGAGCCCTACAGTCGGGAGAACCGCGCGCCTTGGGTAAGTTCTCGTAGCCGGAAATTTTGCTTACTCCCCCTGTGTTATCTCCTTGTTCTGTCTGGTTGACCTCTTGCGTTCGTCAGATGTTCGCCTGCATCCTTCGCGAGGAGGGCGAGGCTCCCCTCGAGGTATTCGTGCCGGACTTGCCCGAGCCGCGCGCTCGGTGATCCGGCGAGGAATCGGATGGGGACGGCGATGCCTTCCCCAGCCGGAACGACGAGCCGGCCGCCGATCCGCACGCGGAAGTGCACGAGGAAGAGGAGGCCGGGCCGACTGCGGAGCCGGTGACACGCTCTGCGGCGGACGGCGAAGCAGGTGGGAGCGGCTCCAGCCGTTCTGGCTCCCTCCGGCCTGCGGCGGAGGAGACGGCTCCGAAGAGGAGCAGGACCGGTGCCCTGCCGCCAAGCCGTCTTGGCCGAAAGAAAGGGCCGCCCCTGGTTGTGCCGGGGTACGTTTTTCTCCCCCATCCCTCGGTGCTTTCTGCCTGTTTATCCTCTTTCTTGCTTTTCTGAATTTGGCTAGTTTTGCTCTTGCCTTTTCCTCCTTCTTTTTAGAGCGCTAGTTTCTTTCGGAGCCGCGAGCCCGGCCCGGACGCCAGCCGGGTCGCCGCCTCGCGCCCCGACTGATCCAACCGGCGCCTCTCCTTCCTCTGAGGCGCAGCCTCCGCCCCCTCCTCAAGCTGAGTCAGCTGCCCCCTCCCAGCCAGAGGATCCCCAGTCGGAAGCGGATCACTCCCAGCCGGAAGGTTCCTTCGCAGGCGCGCGGGGGGCTGCTGGCAAGGAGCTCGTCGTTGTTAGCGACGACAACTCTGACGAGGAGCTCGGGGAGGAGTGGCGAACAGCGGTGCTCGCGGCGAAGGAGTCCTTGGCCGTCAACACCGTGGACGATGACGCCTCCTCCGCTGCATCGCTGTCGGATCTTGCCGCCACGCTCGAGCTGGCGGTGAAGGAGATCCGGCTGCTTGAGGCCACAGCCGGTGGGAACCGGACCTGGAGCAGAAGCTTGCTGCCGCCAACGGGACCTCCCAGAGTGAGTTCGCTTTATCCGTCTGGCTCTCTTTTTTTCTGATAGCCGGCTCCATTGCAGCTATCCTCGTGTGCGCTCAGCGCGAGATCGATCGCTTGAAGAAAGCGAACGACCGGCTGAGCAGGTCCAACTCCACTCTGCGCCTGCAGAACAAGGATTGGCACGCGCGGGTAGACGGCTTGGAGGCCACCGTCAAGGAGCGCGATGCCTCGCTCGCTAGCCGGGCCGAAGCCTTCTCTCTTCTCGAGGCCCAGAACAAGGACCAAGAGAAAGAGATAAAACGGCTAGCGGTCAAGGAGAAGGCGCTGGTGGAGGAGCTGATGCAGGTCGGCCACACTACCAAAGGTGAGTTCTTTTTTCCGTCTTCTTTTCTTTCCGGATCTGGTAGCCAGATTTGACTCCTCTTTTCTGACAGCCTTTTACCCCGGCATAGACCTGCTGCCTACAACCGGCTGCAGGAGAACTGGCCAGGAGCGCAACCGATGGCTCAGGAGCTTGTCGTCCTTCTTGGCGAGGAAGCTGCGAAGCTTCGTCAGGCGACGTGGGACGTCTTATCCTTCGTGTGGCCGGAGGCTCCGGTTCTGGAGACGATGGCGCAGCTGGCGGAGAAGGTGGGAGAGGTACCAACTGCGGTGGGCCGGCTGCGGGACCTGGCGGCGCGGGGTGGGGCGGAGATGGCCCTGGCACTGATGCTCTCCTGGTATAAGGACGCTCGCGTCGAGAAGATTGACAGGGGGCTTCGATGCCGGAGCTGATCTTGCCGCCGTCCGCCAAGCCCATCCGGAGCTTCGCGGGACTATGTGGACCCGGATGAGGTGCTCACCGACTCGGAGTCCACCGGCACTCCGGATGTGGAGGCCCTGGTGCCGCCTGCCAAAGGCTGGAGCTGAGCGAGCTGCGGCTCCCCGCCCGGCTTCGCCGGCCAGAACCCCCCACGACAAAGGTCCTGCCATTTAGCTGCTGCCCCGGGATGCCGGGTGTATTTGTCTTGTCTTGTATGTTTGTGAACTTTGTTCGTTTGTGCCGGCTATCTGCGATGCCGGGTAACTTGTGAGAGCTTCGTCTCTTTGTTCATTGTTGTTGAAATTCTTGAGTCTTGTGCGTTGAGCTTTCCTTTTATGTATTCTGCCCGACTAACTTAGTGCAGCTACACACCTTTAGCCGGGCGACCTGCACCGGTGCACCTCAAGATTCGGAGTAGTGGCGTGGCAGTGCTGAATCTTTCTTGTTTCTGCCAAGCCTTCTAACTTTGTCCGTGGCCCGTCGATCGGCCGCTTTCGCCGGTTGGGCGCCACTGGGAACTAATATTCAGAAGGTGGCGCCACGGGTGTAGCCCCGAGTATTCGGAGTAGCGTGGCAGTGCTTTGAATCTTTCTTGTCTTTTGGTCCTGTCCTTGCCCTCACTGGCTCGAGCGGCGGCCGGCTAAACGCTTAGCGGTCAGAACTACAAGATTCCTTTGAGGCGCATGAGCGCCTGTGAAGCCCCTGAGATTCGGAGCGCTTGATGAAGGCAAGGGCTTCGAATCTTCTTTCCTTCTCCTGAATTCCGACTCTAAATAGTCGGACAAGAACGCACATATGCACACACATACATCTTCACAGGTTAATATGTTAGTCTGTCAAATCATAGCCGGAAAACGGCTTATTTTTTCAAAAACTGGCTTGCTCCTTTCTAGACACTTAGTCGCCTTCTCTTGTGTTCTGCTGTTTTCGCTGCGTCCTTGCCGGGCAGCCGGGTTGCGGTCTGCAGTCGGAATCGAAGGGAGCTGACAGTACATTACACACGGTACTAGCGGCTTAGCAGCTGGATTGGTTTGGGCTAGTTGCGGGGTCGGGACGCCCGATCTGTCACGCCTCCTCCCCGTTTTTCGTGTGGGATGCCTCGGGCTTTTGCTCTTGCTAGTCGGACAGCCGGGTTGCGGTCTGTAGCTGAGACGAAGAGTGGTCCTTTGACATCATCACACACTACTCAGCCGGTTTGTTTGCTTGACAGGCCGGGCCAGCCGGCGAGCCCTCGGGTAGGGGTTGCCGGAGCCGGAAAACTTGAACCGAAGAACAGGTGCGCACACATTTCTAGAAGGAGCCCCCGAGATTCTCGTGGGAGTCCGCATTTTCATTCATGGGGTTTTCGGGATACATACACTGCCTGGCGACTAGGTGTAAAACGGGCACAGCAGGGCCGCGTTCCAAGGACGTTCGGTCTCCTCGTCTGATTTGTCCATCTTGTTCTTGCGCGGCTGCTGTGCGTCAATGAGGTAGTAGGAGTCGTTGGGCAGTGCCTGGCTGATGATGAAGGGCCCCTCCCAGGGTGGTGCTAGCTTGTGCATGCCCTTCGTGTCTTGCACTAGCCGGAGAACCAGGTCGCCCTCGCGGAATGCGACTGGGCGAATCCGGCTTGAATGGTAGCGGCATAGTCGGCTTGCTCCGATCTGACAGGCTAATCGTGGGCCTCCTCCAGGAGATCCAACCCGTCCTCCCGCGCCTCCTTGTTGGCCTGCTCGTCGTAGAGGAGCTTGCGAGGGGAGTCGAATTCGATGTCAGCGGAGAGGTCGGCTTCCGATCCGTAGACCAGGAAGAATGGCGTGTAGCCGGTTGACCTATTCGGTGTGGTGCGGAGGCTCCACAGCACAGCCGAAAGTTCTTCGATCCAGCATCCGGGTGACCGCTCCAACGGCTCGATGAGACGTGGTTTGATGCCGGCTAGCACCAAGCCGTTTGCTCGTTTGACTTGCCCATTGGACTGCGGGTGTGCAACGAAGGCGAGGTCTAGCCGGATGCCCTTGTTGCTGCAGAACCGGGCGAAGGCCCCCTTGGCGAAGTTCGTGCCATTGTCGATGATGATGCTATTGGGGTAGCCAAAGCGGTTGATGATGTCTGTGAAGAAGGTAACAACCGTCGCTCCATCCAGCCTCCGGATAGGCTTGGCCTCGATCCACTTTGTGAACTTGTCCACCGCTACCAGCAGGTGGGTCATTCCCGCGCGAGCTCGCTTGAAGGGCCCGACCATGTCGAGGCCCCAAACTGCGAAGGGCCAGGTGATCGGTATGGTCTTGAGCACCGAGGTTGGCATGTGCATGAGCTGCCCGAAGCGTTGGCACCCATTGCACGCGCGGACCAGCTGCTCGGCATCTTCGAGGGCGGTGGGCCAATAGAAACCATGGCGAAACGCCTTGGCGACTATCGCCCTTGACGAAGCGTGGTGCCCACACTCCCCCTGGTGGATGTCCTTGAGTAGCCGGTAGCCTGTGTCTACATCGACACATCACTGGAAGATACCAGATACACTGCGCTTGTACAACTCGCCGTTTATGATGGTGTATGTATGCGCACGGCGTCGGATTTGCCTGGCCTCTACCTCGTCGTCCGGGAGTTCGCTATTGGCAATGTAGTTCATGAAGGGTTGTGCCCAGGATGGCACTTCTCGGATGACGAGGACGCTCCTGCCCTCCGGCTGACGGGTGTCGGGGGGTCGTCCGTGTGGAATATCCGGGACAGCAGCCCCCGAGCCACTGGGCGAGCCGGCAGCCCCCGGGTCTTGCGAGCCGGAGGGCACTGCCTGGCCGGAGTTGGTGCGGGTTTTCTTCTTTGGCAGTTCTGCCGGCTCCGTTTCCGCTGCTCTGGCCGCCGGAACGCTTCCCGCCCAGACGATGGAATCTGATTCCGGCGACGGGTTGATGGATGGCTTGCGCAGATGCTCCAGGGAGACCCCTGGTGGGATGGCCTGCCTGGTGGATCCTATCTTGGAGAGCGCGTCGGCTGCCTCGTTGTTGGTGCGGGGGATGTGATGAAATTCGCACCCGTCGAAGGAGGTGCTGAGCTTCTGGATGTGGAACCGGTAGAGGGCCATGTTGGCATCTCTGGCGTCCCATTCCCCGGACACCTGTTGCACCACCAAGTCCGAATCACCGAAGCACAGGATCCGGTTGACACTGATCTCCTTGGCCAGCCGGAGCCCGTGCACCAGTGCCTCGTATTCGGCTACGTTGTTGGAGGCCTTGAAGTGGATCTGCAACACGTACTCCAGCCGGTCTCCCTTGGGCGAGGTGAGCACGATGCCGGCTCCCAAGCCCCCGAGCATCTTCGACCCGTCGAAGTGCATCCGCCAGTGGTCTGAATCCGGCACCGGTGGGAGATACTGGGTCTCGGCCCAGTCGACGAGGAAGTCCGCCAACGCCTGTGAATTGATCGTGAGTCGGGGCTCATACTGGATGGAGTAGGCGGCGAGCTCGATGGCCCATTTGGCGACTCGGCCGGTGGCGTCCTTGTTGCCGATGATTTCCGAAAGGGGTGCGGTGCACACGACCTTGATCGGGTGCTCCTGGAAGTAGTGCTTGAGCTTCTTGCATGCCAGGTACACGCCGTAGCACATCTTTTGGTAGTGGGGGTAGTTCTGCTTGGAGAAGGAGGGAACCTCGCTGAGGTAGTAGACGGGTCTCTGAACCGGCTGAGCCTTGCCTTCCTCGGGGCGCTCCACCACCAGGACGACGCTGACGACCCGGCTGGTGGCTGCTATATGGAGCAACATCGGCTCCTTGCTAGCCGGCATGGCTAGAACCGGCGCTGTGGATAGCATGCGCTTGAGGTCGTGAAATGCGGTGTCATCCTGCGAAGTCCAGGAGAACTTGTCCGTCTTTTTCATCAGGTGGTACAACGGGAGTGCCTTCTCCCCCAGCCGGCTGACAAAACTGCTGAGGGAAGCCAGGCATCTGGTGAACTTCTGGACTCCAAGCAGGTTCTTGGGCGGCTGCATCCTCTCGATGGCCGCGATATTCTCCGGATTCGCCTTGATGCCTCGCTGAGATACGAGGAAACCGAGTAGCTGGCCGGATGGTACTCCGAAGACGCACTTCTCCGGGTTCAGATTCATCTGGTACTAGCGGGGGTTGCCGAATGTTTCTCTCAGATCTTCAAGGAGGGTGCGCTTCTCCTTGGTTTTGATGACTACGTCATCAACGTAATCTTGCATGTTTCGGCCTATCTGCGAGTGCAAGCATTTCTGCATACATCGCTGATAGGTGGCGCCTGCGTTCTTTAGGCCGAAAGGCATGGTTACATAGCAGAAAGCCCCGTAGGGGGTGATAAATGATGTCTTAATCTGATCAGCCGGGTTTAGCCGGATCTGATTGTACCCGGAATAACAATCTAGAAAAGACAACAAATCACAGCCGGCCGTGGAATCGATGACTTGATCGATGCGGGGCAAGGCAAAGGGGTCTTTCGGGCATGCCTTGTTCAGGCTGGTGTAGTCGATACACATGCGCCAGGTCTTGTTCTTCTTCAACACCAAGACTGGGTTCGCCAGCCAGTCTGGGTGGTACACTTCCATGATGAACCCGGCTGCGAGGAGCCGGGTGATCTCGTCACCGATTATCTTTCTCTTCTCCTCTGCGAACTGACGCAGAGGTTGCTTGACCGGCTTGGCATCCGGACGCACATGAAGTGAGTGCTCGGCGAACTCCCTCGGCACACCCGACATGTCTTTTGGAGACCATGCGAAGATGTCCCGATTCTCACGGAGGAAGTCAACGAGCGCGCCTTCCTATTTGCTGTCTAAGCCGACACCAATGGTGACGAACTTAGTCGGGTCGGAGGGGTCGAGCAGGATCCTCTTGGTCTCCTTCGCCGGTTGGGAGGCTCCTTCTCCATCCGGCTTGCTGCTAGCCGGGATGTCCTGCTGGGCCATGGCCACATTGCGCATGATCGCGTGTTTTTCTTCAGCTATGATGAGGGCCTCTGCTAGTTTGGAACCGGCTGAGGCGCATTCCATCGATCGCCTGAAGCAGCCGGCAACGGTGATCACGCCGTGGGGTCCTGGCATCTTTGTCTTGAGGTACGCGTAGTAGGAGATGGCCATGAACTTGGCGAGGGCGGGGCGCCCGAGGAGAGCATGGTAGGAGCTCGTCAAATTTACCACCTCGAACCAGATTGGTTTGCGGCAGAAGTTCTCCTCGGTCCCGAAGATGACGTCCAGCTGGATTTTTCCCAGCGGAGCGCAGGCTGGCCCCGGCAGTATGCTGTGGAATGTCGTGGTAGTCGGGCGCAGGTCGCTTTCGCGAATGCCCAACTTCTCCAGCGAGGACTGGTAGAGGAGGTTGAGGCTGCTGCCTCCGTCGATGAGGACGCGCGAGAATCGGCAGGTGCGCGTGTTGGAGACGATGAGGGGGTCGAGCACCATGGCGTAGCCCCCGGGAGTCGGCAGATGCTCAGGCTGATCTGCCCGGCTCTAGGTGATGGGGGTTTTCGACCAATTCAGGTACTGGGGGACCGGAGAAACGATGGCGTTGACCTCCTTGGAGCGTCGCCCGCGGCTATGCTTGTCATCTTGCTCTGTCTCAAAGATGTGGTAAGCGGCGTGCGGCTGGGGGTAGCCGTTGTTGTTGCCGCCGTTGCCGTCATTCCCGGCTCCCCTAGCCGGCGGCGGGGGTCCACCCGGTGGGGGAGGTGGGAGACGAGGCTGGTTGCCCTGGTCCTTTAGCTGGTGAGTCCAGCTGCAGTTTCGGGTGGTTTGGGTAGCCGGTTTGAAGGGACCGCTATGCCACTTGCACGGACCATCGATCATCTGGTCGAAGGTGAGCCAGGGCTTCTTCCTTCTTGCGTCGTTAGCCGGTGCGTCGGGCGCACCCTCCACAACATTGACCTACCGCGCGTGGTAGCGAGGCTTCTGTTGTCTGGCCTGGCGGTCCCAATGGAACCGGTTGTCGTTGCCGTGGCGTCTGGAGGATCCGGCTTCACCAGTCGGGTTGCTCGGACGGTCGCGAGCCGACTCTGTGGGAGTCGGACGGCCGTCCGCGTTTACTCGGAGGGGCTTCTTCATGGCGGCATCCGCCGTGGCGTACTGGTCCGCAACCGTCATGAGCTCCGCCAAGGTTTTCGCTCACACAAGAGCTGTGGCGAAGCATGGTGCCCTCTTGGCATCCTTCGATGAAGAAGCCGATGGCTTGGCTCTCGTAATGCCCTCGCAAGTGTTGCGAGCTCCGCCCACTTGGCGAGGTATTCGCGTCGGTCTCATGGGTCGCCTCAGACGACAGGCCAGGTCGCGCGGCTCCTCGGACGCTTGTACGTGCTGCTGAAGTTGCGGACGAACACCTTCTCAAGTCGCCAGCGTTGATGCTGTTGGGCGAGGCTATTAAGCCATGTCCTTGCCGACCGTTAACATGAGAACGAGCGCACAGCGCGCTTTATTCGCAGGTGGCGCCGATCGCCGTAGCATAGTCGGTTAGCCGCCTTCCCGCTTCATGTCTTTGTCAGATTTGGGGTGTCCCTGGGCAGGGAGAATTTATCCGGAAACAGCTCATTCCGGATGCGGGGTCCAAAACAAACCGGACCGATAGAATCTTCCTCTTCCATGACGCGCGCTTGAGCGAGGAGCTCGATGCGGTCGCGGGCATCCGGGCAATCCGGGTTGGGCGTGCCCACCCGGCCTGAGAGGCGGGAACTGGCTGGTCTGGGCGCTCCGGCTGGTGGTGGGGGAGGTGGCGGGTTGCTGTTCACCGGCCTCTGCCTGGCCCGTTGCTGGAGCTGCGACGCCTGGGCGGCTGAGGGAGGACGCCGCTGGGTGTCGCGGTGCGCGCCTGCTGTTGGCGGTAGCTTGCCTCCTCCGGAGTAGCTAAGGTCCTCCTGCGTCACGGTTGGCGCCCGGCCTGCTCGTCCGCTGGAGGAGCTCTGACGCGAGCATGCTGGCGGGCTCGCCTCACCCTCGGCTGGTAGTTCTTCTGCGCCCGGCTCGCACGCAGGTTCTTGATGGGCGTGTTGTAGGTGGGCCGTGTGGGGGCAGGCACGGGATCCGGTTCTCCGTCCTTCTCCAGCCTACCGCCCAGCTCACCACCCCAACGCCGTACCTGGCCGCGCCGGCTCAGCTCCACGGTAGCCGGAGTGAGGCCGTGCGCGCGGTCGTACTCGCGCCTAGCGATCTCCAGTTGCTTGTGGGCTGCTGCCAGTTCCATGGCCTCCTGGAGGAGGATATGTCTCTCCATGGTGAAGTTGGCCTCCGCTTCCTCTGGGTTGTCCCCGAGGTTAACCGCGCCGAGCGATCAATGGCATCCTCCACCGGGTTCCGAGGCTGCGGGGGAGCGGAAGTTCCGACCTCGTCCACGCCTTGCTCCCGTGGCTGGCGGGGATGCGAGCTGGATCCGGCCATCATGACCTCCACGCCGCGAGGCGCGGCGGAGGTGTTGCCGTCTGAGCACGGCGCGTGCGCGATGAGACGATTTCCTAGGGAACGCCCGGATGTTGGCGATGTAGATGGGGAGATCGCCGAATAGCAGGACGGTGCCGTTCGCCGGGAAGGAAGTTCCGGCGAAGCAGGAGGCGTTGTCGATGACACAGTCAAACTTGCCGAGCGTGAGCACCAGGCCGGAGGCTACACGCTCACCGGCTGAAGGGCGGGGTCCCGTGCGGAACGTGACTCCGGTCGAAGCCATGAGCCCCACGGTGGGCGCCAACTGTCGTTGTGTTGGGGGAACAACAATACCTGGGGAGGTTAGATAGAGGTGTGGGGACTAGCAGGGAAACTATCGATGGCGTCCGCAGGCGGGATTGGATACAAGCGAGCGTAGCGGGACGCAAGAAGTACCCAGGTTCGGGGCCCTCGTGGTGAGGTAAAACCCCTACTCCTGCCTGATCTGTCTATGCGGGATATACGAGCTACAAGTGCTCCTCGAGCTGTATTCTTTAGCTACTGCCTTAAATGCACTGAGGCCCTGCCTCTCCTTATATAGGAAGAGAGGCATGGGTCTTGCTGGCTAGTCCGACTGGCGGGCCCCACAGGCGGGTCCCAGCCGACTAGTCACCTACAGTGTCCAGCATGGCTTGTCCTTTCGGTGTATGAGCGGTATGGCTGTCGTAGGCACAGTGGACGCCGTGCGAGCCCATCGCCAGCACAAGCCACTGTTCCAGCGTCACCCGCGCAAAGTCTTCGGCATGGGCAGGTGGTTGCCCGTCTCGTCATCGTACAGGGCGTACCATGCACTAATACGCACGTCGTCCTGTCTCTCTGATTAGATCCGGCTACGTCGCTATAGCCGGCTGCTTCTTGCTGATCCGGCTACCATGCGGTAGCCGGCCTGTCTTGCCTTGTCCGATCAAGATCGGTCACCGGACTCGATCCTATATCTGTTTCTTATTCGGGTGGGGTACCCGGGGATCATCCCCCTGACATTCTCCTTTGTGTTGCTAGGTCACCCTTGCAATAAGACTAGCATTTGGTTTGTGTCACACCACACATCATACTTCTCCTTTTTTACCCCTCGATAAAGGATGTTGGGCTACATTGCTGTCACTCAATACATATGTCGTTGTCACTCGACGACCCATTACCTACATACATCATACTTATTAATGGAAAACATTCTAAACACTAGTGCAATGATTCATATGTTGTGAGTATTATCACATCTCTCTCATCTACCCCCACTTGGTGGTGTCAATCACCTCATGATATGGATAAACAATGCATTATGTATAGATCTAAACCATTACATGCATCATAGAATATTCCCAAAGTATGACAAACCATACAAGATCCAACACAACGGTAAATGAATAACAAGTACTATCTCATAACACAATATCCACTGAAGGAATTACATAGATAGATCCATACTCATGCAAGGCACATCATATGGACTTCAACAATGATCATACATGGAGAGACTAGATCATGTTACCACCATAAACCCGAAGTCCAGGGGGTGGAATACTTCCCTGTCATCATGGAGAGTGATGAGTAGGCATTGGTGAAGGAGGAGACACGACCGGAGGCAATTCCAGCAGTGGTTCCCCCTCCAATCTTCCTCCGACGACGGCCAACCGATTCTCTGTTCTTGGTGTTTTCTATCTTTGCCTCCTCTGTATCGATGACACCCCGAGGGATCCTTATATAGGGGGTTTTAGGTTAAGAGAACTCTATGGGCAAAAGAATCAAAGCGATCGGATGACCGAGGAGGAAAAGAGGGTAGGTGATGCGCCCACCTGGGCTGGGCGTCCACCTAGGCTCTTTTGGGCCTCATGGACCTCCAGGTGAGGTTCTTGTGCTCCAGATGCTTCTCGTGGATAAGTTTTGACATCCCCAAAAGCTCAGGTCCATTTCACTTCGTATAGGTCCTGAAACATCAAAAACATTGGAAACAGGATTTTTCTGCTCTACCGGGTTATAACCAAAATAAAGGGGGCCATTGGTAAATCCCCAAAAATCAATGTAAAACATGGATATAACATTATATATGATGCAAATATGTGGATAAACATGTTAACAAACTACAAAGTTTATGTATGCATTTTACATGCATTAGTGTCTCGATCATATGTGCATGTTCTCGGACCCATAGGGTCACACACTCAATGCTACGGTGTCGCTAGGTTTCGTCGACATAATAGATCGTCTAAACGAATGGGGATTCGGAGTCTCGGATGTGATCCTAGATATCATGAGGAGCTTCTGAATAGTCTGAAGATGGAGAAAAATGTATATGGAAGCTGGGTTTCGATTCTAGGATTAATTCGGGAAAGTTCTGGAATTGTTCCTGATTGTTCTAGAATGTTCTAGAAAGTTTTGGAGTAGGTCCTACCTATCCAGAAGGGCACATCGACCAAGTGGAGGGGCACCCCAGCCTACATGGGCTAGGGTTTCACAGCCCTAGAGATCCCATGTGTGCCCGATAGGGGAAAACCCTAGCTGCCGGAAAACCCTAAAGGGGAGGGGAGGGAGTCCCTCCCTTAACCATTGGCCCCTTCTTGGAGGAGGGGGAGCCCCCACGACCAGACCTTTCCCTATATAGAGGGGTAGGGGTGAGGCGCGACCCCCCACCCCTCCAGGTGCCGCCTCCCTCTCCATCTCCTCTTTGCTCGTGCGTAGACGCTTAGCGAAGCGCTGATGTACGTCTCTCACATACATCCAAGCAACACCGTTGTGCTTTTGGGATCTCACGATGTTCTTCTCCCTTGCTTGTGGAATCAAGGAGGAGGAGACGTCATCAAGTAGGAACTTGTGGGTACCACGGAGGTGCCGTTGGATCATATAACTTCATCAGTTTGAACCGACACAAGTGTACGACTACATCATCCATGATCCCCGACCGTTAAACACTCGTGATCTTCGGCGATAAGTAGAGTAGATCTATCTCTCATTACTAGCATATCGTAGATCATATCTTGTTGGGTTTCTTCCGTTCTTCTGTGGGAGTTTTTGTTTTTCTATGCAATGAACCCATCAATTGTACACCATGTGCCCATGGCCGTTGGAGGGCAGGAAGCTCCTCTATTGTCCTGGTCCACTCATTATAGAGAGAAGTGAACATATATAATTCTATATACCTCTGTAACTGATGCATGTAAATTGCATACATGAACTTTTTAGTTTGTTAACATGTTTTCCCACATATTTGCATCATATATAATGTTATATCCCTGTTTTATATTGATTTTTGGGGATTTATCAATGATCCTCTTTATTTTGGTTATAACCCTGCAGGGTAGAAAAACCCTATTTTTAATGTTTTTGATGTTTCAGGAACTAAACAAAGTCAAATGGACCTATACTTTTGGGAATGCCAATATTTATCCACGATAAGCTTCTGGAGAACTAGAATCTCACCAGGAGGGTCAAAAGTGCCCAGGTGGCGCGCCACCCATGCTCTTTCCCTCCTCGACCGTTCGGTCACCTTCATTCTTTTGCCCACGGAGTTCTCTTGACCTAAAAAACCATATATGAGGACCCCCGGGGCGTCATTGGAGAGAGCCACCAGAGACGAAAACACCACCAAACAGAGTTAGATCCAGCGAAGATTAGAGGGGAAAACTCCACCGGAGCCACCTCTAGGGAGATCTCCACCCTCTCCAACATCTCCAGCATCATCACCATGATGAAGAGGGAGTATTCCACCTCCGGGCTATGGGTTTGTGGTAGTAGCTTGATCTATTTCTCTCTTGTTCTTCATATATCTAGTACCATATGAGCTTCCCAACATGATTATGGTCATATTTGTAATTCCTATGTGGTGGATCTTTGTTCTATGATTTGATATTTGAGATTGGAATCTATTTTGTGTAAGATGTTTTAATAGATGCATATCATGCACCCCGTTCTTCATTGCTTGTTTTGATCCAACTTGTATGCAAGAACTTGTATGGGGAGTAGTGTGTGTTAGATGGAGTAGCATGCGGGTAGAGATTGAATTGTGACATTATATTCAAGATCTACTTTGTTTTTTACCTTTCTTTTGCTGCCACACTAGGGGTAAAGTGAAATAATGTGCTACAGTTATCATGTGACAGTGTGATGACCTTGACTAATCAAGGTAGCATATTTTGAATTTCAAACATCATATAATATTGCTTAAAGCTATACTCTAATTTGTTCTTAAATCAAGATTGCATGGAGATTTACCTTCTTGAGGAGTATAAGAGAGAGATGTATTCCATCTCAATATTAAATGTGATGCCCATATTAATTCTTTTTATCAAGCACTTGTAGAATTTCCATGAATCTTTATCATTGATGAATTGTTTTGTGATCACTACAACTTAAAAAGAGATTAGACAAGTGAACCCATGAACCCCGGTCTGATTTTTATCATAAGAAACACCTTTCCTTTGCATATACTATCCTTAATAATTCCTGCAATTTATTATTTCGAAAATACAAAAATACATGCTCTACTTGCAATCACTTATAAAAACCCCAAAACAACTCTATTATCTTCCATATCATCTAGTTTGCATTACTTTACTCTATCTGCTTTTATTTCAGTTTATATTTTATTTTATTTCAAATTACTAATACGAAACCTTGTGCTTGACAACCACTTGGTGGATTTGGGGACACAAGACAAATTATTCTACTTTACAGGTTGCTTGAAGAGGAGAAGACAAACATGTTTATATAACCAATTCCCTAAGAGTTTGATATAAACCCTCGAGTCACTCTTGTGGGGAAAATAAGCTCGCTACAACACTATGCACTTGGAGTCCCAATGAAAAGTGGCAGCATTTGTTGCCATCAAGACTATTTTCTGGCGCTGTTGCCAGGGAATTGCAAGAAGGATACATCATAGTGGTTGCTGCGTGGTGAAGCATAAGCCAACTCCCACTGCAATTGCCAGACTATTTTCTGATATCGTTGCCAGGGAATTGGTGAAGGTAAATCACAACTACATCCTCATCAAGTTTGAAGGGCAAGGTAACTCCCATGACAACTGCCTATTTTCTAGCACCGTCATCTTCATCAAGTTATGCAACAACCCAAGCTTGGGGAGGTTGCACCATTATGAGATTTTTTTCTCCTTTTATATTTTTAAAGAATTTTATTTTGTCTTGGTTTTAGTCTTTTTATGTTCTTCCTTAAAAAACACAAACACATAAAATTAACTTAAATCTTTTATTGAACATGACTAGGAAAAATAAAAGAATTAAGTCAGGAACAAGTCTATTCGCAAACAAGTTTGATTGCAACATTGATCCTGAGGTGTTAGGGGCCATAGTCTGTAATCGTTTTTCTAATGGAAATGTAGCAGGCGCTCATTGGTATCTTAAAATCTTTGAATATTCATGCAAAACTCTAGGGGCCCCAAACATTGATCCTGGAATAGTGAAATTAAAATTATTTTTGCACTCCTTAAAAGGAATAGCTAAAAGATGGTATGATGATGCACCTAAAAGAGATTTACAAAATGGTACAATATGAAAGTGTCCTTTCTAGAAAAATTTGGTAAAATGACCCTTCATTGCAAATAAATGATATGTGATTTCAAGCAATATGATAATGGACCTCTCACTAGTGCTTGGGTAAGGTTTAAACAACTCACACATAAAGTATAACATGGGTTGAGGGATTGGTTGCTTGCAAGAATTTTTTATGAAGGCCTTACACATGAATCTAAGCAATCTCTAGATAATGAAACCGAAAAATCCTTTTCCCCACGAAGCATTTACGTTGTTAGATGGAATTCTAGTAGAAACTAGTATCAACGAGAGCTTAAGTGAACTCAACCCAAATTTTTCCCTTAGGATAACTCGTGGTGAAAATAAGGTAGAAGTGGAAATCTTAAAAGATTCTAGTATAATATTTGGGGACAAAAATTTAGAATCATTAAAAAGAAAAGGGGAAGAGACTACTATGATTGAAAATAATAAAGAACCAACACATGATAAACAAGTAGAGGAAGTCAAAATGTTAAGTGAAACAAAAGAACCTCTACTTGATATTGATAAATGTAGCGTGCATGAACTCATTCATTTATAGCAAAAAAAATCTAATGATCCATTCTTTAATGGTCATTAAGCAGAATTTGGTTCCTACCTAGCATATAATGTTATAAAAGAAAAGATTGAAAGATACAATAGAGAAGCTATGATACCACCTAAGCTTGGGGATGTATGGATCCCCAAGGTATTAATCACTATTGGAAAAGAGACACACCATGCTATTCTAGATTTAGGATCTAGTGTCTCAGTTTTATCTAAAGATCTATATGACTTACTTGAGTTAAAACCTATGGGAAAATGCTCAATAGATCTTTTACTTGATGATGATTCAACTAAACATGATCTAGGAAAAGTTCAAGATGTTATGGTTGAATTACATATGACATTTGTACCTGTTGATTTTATTGTCATGGACATGCGGAGCAATACCTCAAGTCCTATAATACTTGGTAGACCTTTTCTGAGAACCACAGGTGCAATCATTGATACAAAAGAAGGAAATGTGAAGTTTCGATTTCCTCACAAGAAATGCATGGAACAATTTCCAAGGAAGAAGCAGGCAGCTAACAAGCACAAGCTACCCCATGAGTTTCTCATCACCTAAAACCAAGTAAGTAAAGCTTAGCTATATGGCTATAAAAAAAGCGCTTTGAGGGAGGCAACCTGGTTATTTTCTTTTAGATTTTTGTTTTGAACTCTTGTTTTAGCAGGAGAGTTTTGTTTTGGTTTTCCTTATTTATTTTTTAATAAAGTACCAAGTGGAACCCATTTTGGATGTTTTAAAGTTGCTAAACATATGGAGTAGCAAATTCCTGCAGAACAGTTTTTAGTGCGTGAAGTTTCTGATTTTTTCTATAACTCCGATTGCTCCCAGATTCATACAGAATTTACAACTTTTCATCCTCTACATGCACAAAAATTGGCTAAAATTCCTTACATGTCAAAGTTGACTGAAAAATCGTTTTGCGATTGCTAAAAAATCTTGACAAATTCTGCCATGCTTTGTTTTAACCATTACCAAGTGTCCTAAGATGATTTGTATGAGTCATATTATATACTAGGGATATGTAGGAACATTATATGCTTGCTGGAAAATTTAGAAATAATTTTTCTTTTGATGTATAGGCAACAACTATTATACTCTTGTGCCACTAATGTCACCTCTCAGAAAAGAGATGGGAGAAAAAGTTTTGTGTTGAAGTTTTTTGATAGGGAATAGAGGAACACCACACCAAGAGAAATCCAAGGATGGTGCAAACCATAAGCTTGGGCATACCCAAGGCACCCCACTGGACCAACTCAACTCTTGGTTTGCAAACCTCTAAACTTTGTTTTTTGAGCAACATAGAACTATCATAGAAACTTGGAGCGTTTGTTTTGTCATTTTACCTTTTGTTTTGCATTAAAAAGACCACCACCATTATCATAAATGTTTATGATCATATAATGAAGAGTAACTCTACCTTAATGAGATTAAAACTGAAAAGGAATGCCATGGAATAAAATAAAAGGGGAGATAAAAACAAAAGCTAAAATTCATGTTGTGTCTAGTTCTTAAGCTCAAGTACTTTATATGAAACATGATATGTTTTATGTCTATTAATTTGTATACTTTGCTTGTGCATATTAATGTTCAACATTAAGAATCAAGGTGATAAAATAAATGTTGACATTATGAACTAGATGGCACACTCTTTAGATCTCTTTTTGCTAAACCTTTTTCTGCACACACGCTAAGACTTGTTCCAAGCCCCTTAAAACTAGACTAGGCATATCCACCTACTTGTGGCAAAAGCTACTTTCAAGTATAGTATGTATGTTAATCCTCCAAAAATTATTAAAAACACCCCTTTTCATGTATTTGAAAGCTCATAAGAAAGTAAGGTTTAGGGTGATACCACTATGGAATTTTTTGTGCTTTACATCTTATTAGTTGTTGTTGGCTAAACCATGCTGGTATGGCACAAGATTTCAATGTTGAATGTTGATAATCAATCATGTTTAAAATTCTACCTATGGATTTCATCAATGTTAAATGAAGTGTGCACACCGGAGTAGGCATGTTGGTAGAAAACGCTCCCGAACCACTAGCCAAAGCCATGCTTGACATGGTGGAAACTTATAGCATGATGATCCTTGTTGATATGATTCATATGTCTGTTTTTATTGTCTTCTGAAGTAGAGATACTTCCCTCCCCTCCCACCTTGAACACAATCAAGGAATTATATTATCTTTTATGATAAATAAGCAAATAAATGAATGCCAAAACGGGGGCATATAGTTACACAAGGGGCAAGAGGTACTTAAGTGATGCGGTTTCACAAAACCAATGTGAGTATACAATTACATGCCTAAGTTGAGTAGAATGAGGAGTGCAAGATCATAGACTAGCTGCATGAAACAATCGACTTGTAAGATGTTTAACACATAAACCATAAGATGCTTTAAAACAAAGTGAAAATGAAAAGTTGCTGGGAACCCCATCCTTATTAGTATTGTTGACATGAATTACATAGCTCAAAATTCTATTTTTTATTCTTTATGGAGGATTAACATATGTATTCAATGCTTACTTTCGGTACGGATGCAAAACATCTCAAGGGAAGACATAAAACTAAGAAGTGAGTCTTCTAGTCAAGGGCATGAAACTAAGAAGTAGCCCAAAAATAAAGGCATGAAAACACCATTGCTAATCATGAAAAGAGTCTCTTATTCTATAGGTTCATCAAAGTATGCTTGAAAGTTTATTTTATTCATCATTTGTTTTATCACACCATCACTTACTGTTTAGCATATTTATGGATGTGGAAAATGCAACTTGATAGTACACTTGCATATTATGTTTCATTGAAAGGAATTGAGCCTATGAAATCTACATGATAATGAATGAAGCAAAGGTAACAAACTCCAAAGTCCATGTTTAGTTTTACCACCTTCATGCTCGAGGACGAGCATAGGTTAAGCTTGGGGATGTTGATGCATGTAAAATGCATACATGAACTTTGTAGTTTGTTAACATGTTTTCCCACATATTTGCATCATATATAATGTTATATCCCTGTTTTATATTGATTTTTGGGGATTTACCAATGATCCCCTTTATTTTGGTTATAACCATGCAGGGCAGAAAAACTCTGTTTTCAATGTTTTTGATGTTTTAGGACCTAAACAAAGTCAAATGAACCTGTACTTTTGGGAATGCTAATATTTATCCATGAGAAGCTTCTGGAGCACTAGAATCTCACCAGGAGGGCGTGCCACCCATGCTCTTTCCCTCCTTGACCGTCTGATCGCCTTGATTCTTTCTCCCACGGAGTTCTCTTGACCTAAAAAAAACCTATATAAGGACCCCCCGAGGCATCCTCGGAGAGAGAGCCACCAGAGACAAAAACTGTTGGGTCCGCAGCATAGAAAACAAAAATTTTCCTACGGTGTGAACTACACGCCAAGATCTATCTACTAGGTACAAAGCAACGGGTGGACATACATCCAACGAGAACTTACCCTCGAAGACAACGAGTTTTGTTAACGAGTAGGAACTCGTGGTTGATGTAGTCGTACACTTGCCGATCTCCAGATCGTGAGGAAGTCCGAGTGCCACAACTCAGCAGCGCATCCGTACTCGCACACACGTTCAAGCCACTGGACAACCTCCACCTCCTCGCTCCAGCGATCCAGCGGAAGCAGCAACTCCTTCCAGATGAAATGCCACCGGTAACATGTATCTCGCTAATCCGAGACCATGGGGGAATAATTCTAGAGGGGGAGAGAGATCCTTCACAAGGAGGTGTGTGGATGAAGGAGGGAATGGGTGGCCTTTTATAGAAGGAGGGGGGTGCCCCCTCTCTCCATGGCCGGCGCATGGGGGGGTGACCCCTCACCTCCCCCATTCATGTGGTGGTAACACCTCCACATTAAAATGCCTCTTCACATTCCCTTTTAAAGTCTCCACTTTAAATGCATTAAATTTCGCCAAATTTAACGCTCTCTCATTTAATAAAACTCTTTTATTAAATTTATTCAGAATTTTCTTAATTAATTTAATTAACAAACATTCACATATAGCCCCTTGCAATATCTCAATATCACATGCAGAACCACTTTCTACAATTTCACCCGAAACAATTTCCGGTTTCTATTGAAACAATTCCTGCGCTTTGCAATTCTTTCGTCTGAAACATATGTGATCCAAAATGGTGTCTGGTAACTCTTAAGTGTGCCACCCTACGGTTCACGAATAATGCAGACATGATCGAGACCCTTCTCCGATCAATAATCAGCAGCGAGACCTGGAGATCCGTACTGACTCCTACACATTCAATGATGACTTCTGTGATCGTGAGAACCTTTAACACTTGTAACTAAATCCCTTTGTCTCTCGATATATTACATGTCCTAGATTCGATCATCGGTATCTCCATACCTAGTTTGATCTCATTACCGACATGCACTCTTTTCTCGTTCCCGTGATATAACATTCTAGTGATCACATCACTTGCTTGCAAGCTATCTTAATGTGATATCACCGAGAGGGCCTAGAGTATATCTATCTGTCATCGGGATTGACAAATTCCACTCTTGATCCATGAGCCTCAACATAACACCTTCGTAGTACGGAACCCATCTTTATAGTCACCCTGTTACGGTGTGACGTTTGATGTTATCAAGATACTCTTCCAATGTTAGCAATTAACATGATCTCATGGTCTAAGGATAAACATTACTTCGTATGATGTTATAGAAATATAAACATAATGACTTGATCGTAATGCTATACTTCAGATGAATGTTCATCACATCATTCCACCAATGGTGTGACCTTGTTATTAACAACATCCAATGTCCATGATCAGGAAACCTTGATCATCTTGTTAATCAACAAGCTAGTCTATAAGAGAGGCATAACTAGGAAACCTTTTTGTTTACTAAACACACATGTATTGATGTTTCCTGATCAATACAATTCTAGCATGTAAAATAAACATCTATCATATATAAGGAATATATAATAACAACTTTATTATTGCCTCTCAGGGCATATTTCCTTCAGTCTCCCACTTGCACTAGAGACAATAATCAAGTTCACATAGTGATAAATCTAACACCCATGGAGTTCTGGTGTTGATCATGTTTTTCCCTAGGTAGAACGTTAGTCAACGGATCTGCTACATTTAGGTCCGTGTGTACTTTACAAATCTTTATATCTTCATCCTTGACATGCTCGCGGATGGAGTGAAACCGGCGCTTAATATGCTTGGAATTCTTGTGAGACCTCGGTTCCTTTGCGTTGGCTATGGCTCCATTGTTGTCACAATAGATCACCATTGGATCCAACACACTGGGAACCACACCTAGTTCCGTAATGAACTCTTTCATTCAAACCTCCTCCTGTGCCGCTTCTGAAGCAGCAACATATTCTGCCTCCATTGTTGATCCAGCCACCACAGGTTGTTTGGAACTCCTCCAACTAACCGCTGCTCCGTTCAAGAGAAATACGTATCCGGATTGAGACTTAGAGTCATCCGGATCAGTGTCAAAGCTAGCATCGACATAACATTTAGCGACTAGCTCTTCTTCACCTCCGTATATAAGAAACATATCCTTAGTTCGTCTCAAGTACTCGAGGATGTTCTTTACCGCTATCCAGTGTTCCAAACCTGGATCAGATTGGTACCTACTAGTAAAACTAATATCATGTGCCACATCCGGTCTTGTACATAGCATGGCATACATAATAGAGCCTATGTCCGAGGCATAGGGGATCTTATCCATCATCTCTCTTTCTTCCGCCGTAGCCGGACTTTGAGTCTTACTCAATGTATTGCCTTGCAACATAGGTAAGAACCCCTTCTTACTTTCGTCCATATTAAACTTCTTTAATATCTTATCAAGGTATGTACTCTGCGATAGCCCAATTAGGCGCCTTGATCTATCTCTATAGATTTTAATGCCTAATATATATGACGCTTCACCAAGGTCTTTCATTGAAAATTTGCTGTTTAGGTAACTTTTAACACTGTTTAAAAGATCTATATCATTTCCAATCAATAATATGTCATCCACATATAATATCAGAAATGCCACATTGCTCCCACTCACTTTCTTGTAAATACAAGCCTCTCCATAAGTTTGGACAAATCCAAAATCTTTGATCACCTCATCAAAGCGGAGATTCCAACTCCGGGATGCTTGCTTCAGTCCATAGATGGATCACTGAAGTTTGCATACCTTATTAGCATCCTTAGGATCGACAAAACCCTTAGGTTGTATCATATACAACTCTTCTTCAATATTACCATTGAGGAATGCAGTTTTGGCATCCATCTGCCATATTTCATAATCGAAATATGCAGCAATTGCTAACATAATCCTAACCGACTTAAGCATAGCTACGGGAGAGAATGTCTCATCGTAGTCAACTCCTTGAATTTGTCGAAACCCCTTTGCGACAAGTCGAGCCTTATAGCCATCAGCATCAGTTTTTGTTTTGAAAATCCATTTATTCTCAACGGCCTTTCGATCGTGAGGTAAGTCCACCAAGTTCCAAACTTGGTTCTCGTACATGGATTCCATCTCGGATTTCATGGCTTCCAGCCATTTGTTGGAATCCGGGCTCATCATCGCTTCTTCATACGTCGTAGGGTCATCCATTTCATCAACCATGAAATTCACAACAGGATTGCCGCATTCGGGAGGGCTGACGTGTCCTGCTTGACCTTCAAGGTTCAGTAGTATCCTCTTTCGGAGTTTCATGATCATTATCATTAGCTCTCTCTTCATCAGGTGAAGTCAACTCCGAAACAACTTCCGGTGCTGCGCCACTCGCCATTCCATGAAGAGAATGTTCAATAACCTCTTCAAATTCTACCTTCCGACTACTCACACCTTTCGCGAGAAACTCCTTCTCAAGAAAGGATCCATTCTTGGGAACAAAAACCTTGCCCTCGGATCTGTGATAGAAGGTATACCCAATTGTTTCCTTAGGGTATCCTATGAAGATGCATTTTTCCGCTTTGGGTTCGAGTTTATCTGGTTGAAGTTTCTTCACATAAACATCGCATCCCCAAACTTTCAGAAATGACAGCTTAGGTTTGTTTCCAAACCATAATTCATACGGTGTCGTTTCAATGGATTTAGATGGTGCCCGATTTAAAGTGAATGCAATTTGTTTCAAAGGCATAACCCGAAAAATGATGGCAAGTCGATCGAGACATCATAGATCGAACCATATCCAATAAGGTACGATTCTGACGTTCAAACACACCATTACATTGTGGTGTTCCGAGCGTGAATTGTGAAACTATTCCACACTCTTTCATGTGTGCTAAACTCATAACTTAGATACTCTCCTCCACGGTCGCATCAGTAGAAATTTGATCTTTCTATTACGATGATTTTCCACTTCATTCTGAAATTCCTTGAACTTTTCAAAAGTTTCAGACTTGTGTTTCATCAAATAGATATACCCGTATCTACTCAAATCATCCGTGAAAGTAACAAAATAACGATATCCACCTCGCGACGACACACTCATTGGTCCACACACATCAGTATGTATGATTTCCAATAGATCTGTCGCCCGTTCCATTGAACCGGAAAACGGCGTTCTAGTCATCTTACCCATAAGGCATGGCTCACATGTATCAAATGATTCAAAATCAAGTGATTCCAAAAGTCCATCAGAATGGATTTTCTTCATGCGTTTAACGCCAATATGACCTAGACGGCAGTGCCACATATATGTAGAAATATCATCATCAAGTTTAATCTTTTTAGCATTAACATTATGAATGTGTGTAATATTACCATCGAGATCTATCAAAAATAAACCATTCAACATAGGTGCATGACCATAAAAGATACCATTCTTATAAATCGAACAACCATTGTTTTCAGATTTAAAGGAATGACCACTTTGCATCAAACACGATCCAGATACAATGTTCATGCTCAGTGCAGGCACTAAATAACAATTATTTAGGTTTATAACTAATCCCGATGGAAAATGGAGAGGTAGCGTCCCGACGACGATCACATCAACTTTTGATCCATTGCCGACCCGCATCCTGACCTCATCCCTTGCTAGTTGTCGCTTGTTCCGTAGCCCCTAAACCGAGTTACATATATTAGCAACCGATCCCGTATCAAATACCTGGTGCTCCGTGAGTACTAGTCAAGTACACATCAATAACATGTATATCACATATACCTTTGTTTGCCTTCTTTGGACTTCTTGTCCGCCAAATACTTAGGCGATTGTGCTTCCAATGGCGATCCCTTACAATAGTAGCACTTTCGGTGTCAAACTTAGGGCCAGCTCGGGTTTCTTTCAAAGTGGCAACAGACTTGCCACCCTTCTTTACCTTGTGCTTGCCTTTCTTGTCTTTCTTGAAACCGGTGGTCCTATTGATCATCAACACTTGATGTTCTTTCCTAATCTCCACTTCTATAGTCTTAAGCATTGACAGAAGCTCGGGAAGAGACTTCTTCATGCCCTGCATATTATAGTTCATCACGAAGCTCTTGTAGCTAGGTGGCAGAGATTGGAGAACACGATGTATGCCTAAGTCAATGGGAATCGTTATTCCCAAGGACACAAGCTTATCGGCGTACCCAGACATTTTGAGTACATGCTCACTAACGGAGCTGTTTTCCTCCATCATGCAGCTAAAGAACTTTTTTGTAGCATTATAACTCTCTACGGCAGCATGGGTATCGAAAATCATTTTCAATTCTCCCATGGTATCAAAGGCATTGCCATTTTCGAAACGCTTTCGAAGTTCTGGCTCTAGCCCATACAGTATGCCGAAATGAACTAAGTTGTGGTCCTCCTGACGAGTCACATAGACATTCTTTTCCTCGTCAGGGGCATCAGGAGCTGGTGGGGGCCCTAGCGGCGCATCTAGCACATATTGCTTTTGTGCAGCAGTGAGGAGAATCCACAAATTCATAGCCCAGTTGGTGAAGTTGCTACCATTCACAGCAACTTTCTCTTTCTCCATGAACACATTGAAATTAAAAGCAGGTGGTGCCGTCTACAACAGAATTTGTAAAGTTTATTTAGACTAAGTTTATGATAGATTGAGTTCAACTAATCCAAATTACTAATGAACTCCCACTCAAAAACGACATCCCTCGTGTCCTTTTGGTGATTACATGAACCAAATCCACTACACCAAGTCCGATCATCACGTGAGTTGATGTAGCTTCAAAGGCGAGCATCTATATGGGCATCATATCAACTATATGACTCATGCTTAACCTTTCGGTCCGTGTTCCGAGGCCATGTCTGTACATGCTAGGCTCGCCAAGTAAGAACCTTAGTATTCGCGTGTGTAAAACTGTCTTACACCCGTTCCTATGAAAGCGTAGATTCGAGTACACCCGATCATCACGTGATGTCTCGAAACACGATCCACAGAATGGTGCATACTTAAGGAAGAACACATTTTTATCTTGATATCTAAATGAGGGATCATCTTATAATGCTACCAAAAGCGCCAAACTAGCAGTATAAGATGCAAACATCTAATGTGTAAAGTGAGATGATATGGTCCATGCATTTGATCTCTATCACTTGCATCGTGGTATGATCTCTATCATTCCTTTGTGTGTAAGGCCAAGGTCTATGGAACTTACACGTTGAGTGTGTTGTAAGAGTATCTATCATACATCTACTTACAACAATACCATATCAATACACTAGCCCAGCAACGATCTAAACTAGACGCCTCTAATTTATCAATTGCAAGTTTTACGTGGCTTAGGGCTTTCGGAGATAGAACCGTTCTCACCTACGAACATGAACCACAACGAGGATGACTAAGTTATTAGCAACTCGTTGTAAATCAGATATTGACTATAGTAGGAGAGACAGACACCCGCCAGCCACTTATGCAAAACAAGTTGCATGTCAGTCGTGGAACCGGTCTCATGTACGATGACATGTAAGGTTGGTCCGGGCCGCTTCATCCCACTATGCCACCAATATCCAAAATACATAGAAGATGCAATAACATGATCATCATCGCCCACATATAAACATATGTGTACTACCCGTGCAAAGCACCTACGCATAGATCAGGCTCACGATACCCTTTGTTGGGTCCGCAACATAGAAAACAAAAAATTTCGTACGGTGTGAACTACACGCCAAGATCTATCTACTAGGTACAAAGCAACGGGTGGACATACATCGAACGAGAACTTACCCTCAAAGACAACGAGTTTTGTTAACGAGTAGGAACTCGTGGTTGATGTAGTCGTACACTTGCCGATCTCAAGATCGTGAGGAAGTCCGAGCGTCGCAACTGAGCAGCGCATCCGTACTTGCACACATGTTCAAGCCACCGGACAACCTCCACCTCCTCGCTCCAGCGATCCAGCGGAAGCAGCAACTCCTTCTAGACGAAATGCCACTAGGAACATGTATCTCGCTAATCCGAGACCATGGGGGAATAATTCTAGAGGGGGAGAGAGATCCTTCACAAGGAGGTGTGTGGATGAAGGAGGGAATGGGTGGACTTTTATAGGAGGAGGGGGGGTGCCCCCTATCTCCATGGCCGGCGCATGGGGGGGGGTGACCCCTCACCTCCCCCATTCATGTGGTGGTAACCCATCCACATTAAAATGCCTCTTCACATTCCCTTTTAAAGTCTCCACTTTAAATGCATTAAATTTCTCCAAATTTAACGCTCTCTCATTTAATAAAACTCTTTTATTAAATTTATTCAGAATTTTGTTAATTACTTTAATTAACAAACATTCACATATAGCCCCTTGCAATATTTCAATATCACATGCAGAACCACTTTCTGCAGTTGTCGTCGGATTGATGACAAGTAGGCCATGAGGGGGTCCTCGAGGCATGCGGAAGAGAGGGGGGGGGGGGTTGAGACGTACGGTATTCCGGGACAATGAGCACACAAGTTTACCTAGGTTCGAATCCGCCGGCTTTGAACGGATCCTACTCCTAGCAATCGATGTCTGAGAGCCGAATATGGGTTACAAGGGTTTCGCCTGTGTGAGTTGAGAGTGTAGACTATTGAGGTACCCTAAAGGCTCTCCCTAGGACGGCTTATATAGATATTCGGCCTAGGGTTTACAGGAGAGATCTATCCGGCTACGACTAAGAGTCGGTTACAGAGTACATCTTGAACTACAAGTAACATTATGGTCCTAAGTCGGTAAGTCTTCTGGGCCTCCCCGTAGCCGGATTGGACTTCGTCTTTCTCCCTGACTGGGCCGCCCATGAAGCAAAGCTCTAACCCGAAGTGGGCCACCCTGGTCAGTGAGGAACTGTGAGGATATCCGGAAAGTATATCCCCAACAACATCCCCCGGAGTCCTCCAAGATCCAAAGTCGGATTTATCATCGTCTAGCTTTATCTTCGGCTTGCAGAATCTTGAAGGGTTCCTGAAACTTCACAACAAAAGATACGATCCGGGTCTTAAAAAATAAGTCAGACCTTTCAATTGGTTACTCGGATTTTCTAGCTCGTTTTCAAACTAAGCCGAAACTTGGTCTCTAACGCCACCTGACACAAGCATGGTCAAGTCACGTCATCTGACAACGTTCCGTCAGCACGACCGTTGGTGGGTCCGCGGTCTGCGGAACCGAGGCGCCGTTTCAATGCGTGCATGGAGATCGAGGCGACGCAATCATCGCGCGGGTCCTTCCCAGTTCTTTCCACAACGCGTGGCGGTTGCACTGTAGCGTTTGCACGAATCTTGGCGCAGGTAGGTAGATATAAGGGGTTTAGATTTCTTCTTCTCAATCCACCAGTCCTTTGCCGTTTCCTTCCTTCCCAATCCTCCTGCGCGCATAGAGCCTCCTCGTTCTTCCTCCACAGAAACTCCCAGCGCCGTCCCTTTAAGGTCACTTTCTCACCGGAGAAAAATGGCTTCATCATCTTCTTCCTCTGGCTTGGCGGCAGCAGCGGCGGCGGCGAAGGCGGAAGCTGCAGTGGAGAAGGAAAGCTACAGGGGAATCTGGATCCCCTGCGCCCTCGACAAGGCAGGCCTCAAGAATGTGGAGAAGGAGGGGCTGCTCATCGCCGGCGACTGGCGGAGCGGCTCCGGAGAAACCGTCCCTAACCCACACGAGGGCGAGCAAGTCCACTTCGGCACTCATCTGGACCGAGGTCTGTCTTTTCCTCCCTCAGAGTTCTTCTCCGAGGTGATAGATCACTATGGAGTTCAACTCCACAATCTTCCTCCCAATTCTCTTCTAGAAATGGGCGCATATGCTACGCTTTGCGAGGGCTTTATCGGCATTAGGCCGAGTTTTCTTCTCTTACGGTTTTACTTTCATGTACGGAGGAATTCCATCACTACCGGTGTTCCTTACATCACCAACACCATTAGTTTTTCTCTTAGACGAGACCGGGCATATCCCAAAATTTCTGCTAGTGACTCAGTCAAACAATGGCCAGCCACTTTTTTCTACCATAGGGATATTCCGTCTCCCGGCAAAGATACTACTTTGCCGGTTTTTGTTGACGGAGCCGCCACGGCCCAGCCTTCCTGGGACGAGGCTGCTCCAGCTCTCACAGATGATCTAATCCTTGCTAAGAGGCGGATCGAATATCTGATCAAGCACAACGTTTGAAGGGATCCGACTTGGTCAAGTGCTGGGTCTCACACCGGATCCAACCACTTCAGTACCACGGGGATAGACTGATGCACTCCATCACGTCTTCTCTGACCGACTCCCTCCGCATCAGCCCCAAGGCCTACACCACTCAAGGATACATAAGCCAAGTCAAGTGGCTGATCAAGGAGCGGATCGAGAGGCGGATTCCAGAGGTTTCTCTGGACATGCACATGGCGGAAAACCCCGTGGTGCCGGTAAGCTTTTATCATCACATCTTTTATGTGTTTCTATCTTTGAGTTATATTGCAATGCTCCAAGATGTAACATTTCCAACTTTGTTACCTTCTCAGAGCTAAATCGATCATCAAGGGTAAGGGGAAAGGGATTTCTTCAAAGCCCTTACGCCAGACAAAGCTTGTCATAGCTTCGCCTACCATAGCTCCTCCGACTCCGGCTCCTCAACCTTCTGCAACTTCGGTTATCTCGTCGGAAGCTGCAGAAGATCCGGCTCCTCAAACGGAGCCTGTGATCCTTGGGTCACAAACTGACGCCACTGTGGGTGTGTCAGGTCAAGATAAGGGTGAACCCTCTTTGGGCAATGATCCCTCGGCTGAAGTCTTCGCCGAAAACCTCCTCAATAATTTGGGTCTTGCCAAGTTTGGCCTGACCCAGAAATCTGCAGAGGAGATCCAGTGGCTAGCCAGGCAAGTCCTAGACAAAAGCCATCTATCCCCCAAAGAGGAGGCACAAGAAGTAGAGGATGTCAAGTTCTCTGACCTTCTCACTCAAGTCCGCCTTCGCGACGAGAGGATCAGGACTGGCGAGCTTCCAATAGCCCCAGTGATCCCTCTTACTCTCGCCGAGAAGGTGGCAGCTGAAGTGAACGCGGGTTTAGACAAACTCACCCGCGAGCAATATGTAAGTCCGAATTCCAACTCTTGTTTTTACATTATGTTATATCATATCCTCTAGCCCCCAAGCATGAAGTAGGATATAGAATCTGAGTTTATGCTTTCATTAGGATGCCAAAGAACGAACTAGTGTAGCCCCAAGGCTCGTGCTGATATTTAGTAAAAATATTAGCCCGAGTCTTAAGTAGCTTTCTGACTTTGGGTATTCTGACTTACAGAAAGTATGTTCCTATAACCAGGAATTATTGTCCAATGTCTGTAATAAGCGGAGGAGAACAAAGCTCTCCGGCTTAAAAATGCTGAGCTCAAGGTAGCAAAGGATGAAGCCGGAGGTAAACATTTCGAGATTCAAACCTTGTCTTTTGCTTTTTCTATGTCGAATTTTTCTGAACTGTTATTCTTTTTGTCTTACAACGTTGGTGAAACAATCCATCTCTATGATTGAAGAGGCCGAGAACCTCAAAACCCTGGTGGTGGAAAACAAGGGACTTCGCCAAGAGCTGGATAAGCTCAAGGCGAATCATGAAACGAGCATAGCTCAAGTCCTGGAATCCTCCTCCATGGCCACTGAAGAGCGCAATCGCAAGATTGCTGCTCAAGATAAAGTAATCTCGAACCTCAAGAATGATCTTGGCAGAGAGAAGGACATATCCCAGGAGCTTCGGGCTGAACTCCAGAGTCTCTGGGAGGAGAATATCAAGATTGACGACGTCATTTTTGGTACGTTCCACCTCTCTGACTTATCTTTTCTTCGACTTTTATCAATGTCGGATTTTTCTTGACTTGTTTTGTGTATAGGTCCTCTAAAGTTGACGGACTCTTCTTCATCCGAACCCCGCACTCACCCGCTTACCCAAGTCGGTGATCTTCTTCATGACTACCGCCAGTCCCTTGAGGACATTGGTGAGTCTCTCAGGATTCTAAACATGCCAAGCATGTCAGATTTTGAGGTGCGGGACAGGTCCAAGGAGATGCCGCAGCTTGTTTAGGACTGGAATATGTCCCACACACGGACTGCTGCGCAGAACGCCCTCTCCATGGTCATGAGCCATCATGGAAACATGGAAATATGGCAAGTGACTAAAGGGTACTGCAAGGTAGACGAAGACGGCCAGGAGCAAGACCTTCAAGCAATAATGCACTCCTGCGCCGGATACGGGTGTCACGTAGCCGATCTGACCAGCTACGAGATCCCCTTCTTCACCCGCGTGGCTACTCCGCCTCCTCTTGCAGAAGAAACCGAAGAAGTTTCCGACGATAAACGCACCAACTCGAATGCGGACATCTCGGAACGATATCAAGGTGGAGTGACCAGCGAGCCAGTAGATCCTTCATCTTCTCCTGCATTATAGACCAGAAATTGATGTATTATTCTAGAAAAAACTGATGTGATTGTAAATATTAAGTACTATTTATCTTTGCAAGTGCTAAGATTTTGATCTATTCAGCACTTTTGACTTTTGAAATTTTTGCGTGCCTGAAATGTTTACACAAGCACTTATATTTTTCGTCTCGACTTATCAATTATCTGGCTTTCCGCCTCGTCCCTTTCGTGAGCCGGCCAAACCTTCAGCCGGAAACTTTGCCAAGCAACGGAGCTCAATTGCTAAACTAGTTTAAACTCGGAAACAAAGCTGGCTTCCAGTACCAACAATTCACTACTCGGAAAATGCCCGCATCCGGCAATCAGATAAATAACCAAAGTAAAGACTAGAAATTTGTAGAGTTATACCCGAAGGTAGCAGTTTTTAGAATCGGAAATCTAGACCAGAACGAACATGAGCATAAAGTACTTTTAAGCATTCTGGGATTTTCGACTATGACATGATCATTCAGAAATAAGATGGTCTAAGAACTTCTCAGAAAAACTTGAGGCAACCAAAACTTTTATTTCTCATAGAACATGTACATATGTATGATTACAAAGAAGGATAAACTAAGAATAAAAGGGACGTAGCTGAGCAATATTCCATGGTCTGTCTAACTCATCTGGATTTGTACTACCTCCAGCTCTCTTTCTCTTCTTAGTAGCAGGTCTTTCTTTGACTGGCCTCATGTCAGTTAAGTAGTACGATCCATTGTGCAATACTTGACTAACTAAAAAGGGCCCTTCCCATACTGGGGAAAGTTTGTGCTTTCTTTGTTGCACAAGCCGGAGAACCAAATCACCTTTATTGAAAGATCTATTTCGGACTCTTTGGCTATGATACTTGTGTAACCTGGCGATAGGTTTGTAGATCTCATTTCAGCAACGACGTGAACTTCTTCGACTAAGTCGAGATCATTTTGTCGAGAAATCTCGACATCCTCTTCGATATACGCGGCCACTCTAGGAGAAGTATGAATTGAATCACTAGGATGAACTGCTTCTGCGCCATAGACCAAGAAGAAAGGTGTGTATCCTGTTGACCTGTTCGGAGTTGTTCGTAAACTCCAAATTACAGAGGGTAGTTCTTCTGCCCAAGCCCCCGCAGCACGTCGTAGTGGTGCTTCGAGTCTTGGTTTCAGGCCTTGCAGAATTAAACCATTTGCTCTTTCGACTTGTCCGTTAGCCTATGGATGTGCGACTGACGCAATGTCAAGCCGGATATTTTGTTCATCGCAGAATTCAGCTAGTTCTCCCATAGAAAAGTTACTCCCGTTGTCCGTGATAATGCTATGCGGATAACCATACCGGATTATAACATCCTCGACAAATCTTTTGGCTGTTGCTCCATCACAACTAGTGACAGGTTTAGCCTCGATCCACTTGGTGAATTTATCCACCATCACTAAGAGGTGGGTAAATCCACTTGGAGCTCGTTTAAAGGGTCCTACCATATCAAGACCCCAGACCGCAAAAGGCCATGTTATAGGTATTGTTCGCAGCTGATCAGCCGGAACATGAGCTTGTTTGGCGTACTTTTGGCAGCCTTTGCATGTCTTGACTAACCGTTCGGCATCTGCCTGAGCTGTAAGCCAGAAAAAACCATGTCGAAAAGCTTTTGCCACTAAAGATTTGGCTGCAGCGTGGTGACCACACTCGCCTTCGTGGATTTCCCTTAAGATTTCCACTCCTTCTTCCGGAGATACACAACGCTAAAAACCCCCAGAAACACTCCGTTTATGGAGCTGACCCTTAACAATAGTATAGGCTTTTGCTCGTCGGATAATCTGCCGGCTCAGCACCTCGTCTTTGGGTAATTTGCCATCTACCAAATAATCAAGGTAGGGTTGAGTCCATCTGGGAATTACAGCCAGAACCGCTATTAAAGGTGAGCCGGATTTGGTCGGATATTCCTCATCTACTCCCTTTATCGAGGGAACTTTGAGGTGCTCTAAAAACGCACCATCCGTGACCTCTTTCCGCAGAGCCTATTCGGGATAGTGCATCTGCTTCCTCATTTTCTGCTCGAGGGATGTGTTGAACTTCAAACCCTTCGAACGATTTAGATAGATCATCCACGACGGCTTTATATGCTGCCATGTGCTTATTTGCATTACAAATATCCGAGACTTGCTGAGCAACAAGATCTGAATCTCCGTAACACATCAAACGTCGGATGCCAATATCCTTGGCAATCCGGATTCAATGCAGCAGTGCTTTATACTCGGCAATATTGTTTGTCGCTGTGAAGTGGATCTGCAACACGTATAATAGTTTATCTCCTTGGGGTGATTTGAGCACCACGCCAGCCCCCGAGCCCCCTCGAGCCTTAGACCCATCGAAAAAGAGGGTCCATTATTCCGACTCGGGGAGGACCATGTTCTCCTTCGTCTCTGTCCAATCAGCGACAAAGTTAGCAAGGATCTAGGATTTGATTGCTGTCCGAGGTTTATACTCAATATCGAAAGCTGATAGCTCTATGCCCCATTTGGCGACCGTCTGCGTGGCGCTTATTGATTATGTCTCTCATGGGAGCTTTGCTCACCAAGGTAATTGGATGCTCCTGAAAATAGTGTCTTAACTTACGAGATGCTAGGAAAACACCGTAAGCCAACTTTTGATAGTGCGGATACTGCTGTTTTAATTCTGTCAAGACCTCGCTGACAAAGTAAGTCGGACGCTGCACCAAGTGTTCCTAATTTTCCTCTGGTCTCTCCACTACCATGACGATACTAATGACTTTATTTGTCGTAGCAATATAAAGCAACATCGGTTCCTGAGGTTCCGGGGCTGCGAGGATAGGAGCAGATGAGAGTACTTTCTTCAGGTCTTGCAGTGCAGCTTCAGCTTCGTCAGTCCAGACAAAATCCTTCGTCTTCTTTAGGAGTTTGTATAATAGTGCGGCTCTTTCACCAAGCCGTCTTACAAATCGACTGACCGCCGCAATGCAACCAGTTAGTCTTTGTACGTCCTTCAGGCGAGTTGGCCTGGAAATATTGAGTATAGCCTTGATTTTGTCGCGGTTCACCTCTACGCCTCTTTGAGACACGATGAAGCCTAACAATTTTCCGGCTAGTATTCCAAAGAAACATTTCTTCGGGTTAAGCATGATGTTGTATTTTCGTAGATTGGCGAACGTTTCCTCCAAGTCGGAAATGAGTGTTTCCTTCTTTTTGGACATCACCACGATATCATCCACGTATGCATGTACATTGCGTCCGAGTTGGTCATGGAGGCAACGCTGCATCATGCGCTGGTACGTAGCTCCTGCGTTCTTCAGCCCAAAGGGCATCGTAACAAAACAGAAGATTATGAAGGGGGTTATGAATGAAGTTTTGATTTTATCAGATTCCTTCATCCGGATTTGGTGATAACCGGAATATGCGTCGAGAAAACAGAGGAGTTTCGAGCCTGCCATAGAATCGATAACTTGATCAATTCTAGGTAGAGCGAACGGATCTTTTGGACAAGCTTTGTTCAAGGCAGTATAATCAACACACATCCTTAAATCAGTGGTGTCCTTTTTAGGGACCATTACAGGATTGGCCGACCACTCAGTGTGGATGACCTCTTCTATGAATCTAGCTAACTCGAGCTGTGCTAGTTCCTTAGCTATTGCCTTACGCTTTTTGTCGCCAAATCATTGTAAGGACTGTTTGACAGGTTTAGCGTTTGGGTTTACATTTAGAGAGTGCTCGACAAGTTCCCTAGGTACTCTGGTCATGTCAGATGGCTGCCATGCGAAGATATCTTGATTTGCTTGGAGGAACTTCACGAGCGTGCTTTCCTATGCGCTATCTAGGCCTACGCCTATCTGGGTCACCTTGGAGGGGTCATCATCCTTCAACGGTGCTTTCTTCGTCTCTTTTGATGCCTTGAACTCCGGATTTGGCTTGGTAACCTCCTTCTTCGTTGCGGGCATCTCAGACGGATCTATGCTCTTCTTGATCTCCTGGTACTCCTGGGCGTGCAGCACGGCTTCAGCAAAGGCAGCATTTCCATCCTTGCACTCTCGCACTTTCTTCGGGTCTCCCCTGATGGTGATCACGCTGCTGGGACCTAGAATTTTCATCATATTGTAAATGTAACACGGACGAGCCATAAAAGCCGAGTAAGCCGGACGTCCGAATATAGCATGGTATGCGCTCTTGAACGGGACCACTTCGAAGGAAAGTGCCTCCGTTCGATAATTCTTTGGAGTTCCAAAGGTAACATCCAAAGTGATCTCTCCCAGGGAATTAGCTTGTCTTCCTAGGACAACTCTGTGAAAGTGAACAGAGCTATGGTTTAGCTGTGTCTCCGAGATTTTCATCCGGCGTAGCGTTTCGACATAGAGAATATTGATGCTGCTACCACCGTCCATGAGGGTCTTGGAGAAACCATAACCGTCAATAAGTGGGTTGACGATTACGGCGTATTTTCCTCGCCTGTGTAACTTAGGCGGATGATCATCGCGGTCAAAAGTGATTGCCACTTCCGACCAGTCCAGATACTGGGGGACAGCCGGAACTGTTGCATTGAGCTCGTGTAGAACTGCTTTCTTAACCTTTGCTGGTTGAGATTCGAGGAAGGTGACATAAGTGTCCTTCTTGGTGGGAAAAGTCTTCTTCCCTTCCGACTTGGGATTTGAAGCATCAGCTTCCTCCATGTCGGAATCTTCCTTGGTCTCCTTGTCTTTTTCGGGATTTTTCTTTCCCTTCTTTCACTTAGCTTTATAGCCCGCGGTGTCATCTCTTTTGATGTCGTCGTTGAAATGACATTCAGCGTTGGTGTGGGACGAGCCCCCACTGGCGTCTAGGTGATGCACACATGGGTTATTGGCAATGTCGGCCCAAGAGTAGGTTTTGCCTGGTTGTTGTTCTCCTCTACCTTGGACCCTTGATCTCCCACGGCCACGCCCGCGGCCTCTGCCACGTCCTCCTCGTCCGCCAGACCCGGAAACAGTAGTGACTACCGCCGTTTCCGCGTTGGGTTTTTCTTCCGAGGTGTTTTTGTGCTTCTGAGCTTGTTGCTTTGGTTGTTTTTCCGACTGAGGCACAGCTAGGGCATTGAGTAGTCCTTCTGCATCGTCGTCAGCATCTGCATACTTGCTCGCTGTTTCTATCATCTCTCCCAAATCGGTAACCTTGTCACACTTCAAGCGATGGCGTAGTAAACCAATAGGGAAACCTGCGATGAAAGCTTCAATAGCAGTTTGATCATTTACTCCTTCGCAGGAGTTCTTGGTGTTGATCCATCGTCCGAGGTAATCCCGGCAAGTTTCTCTGGCTTTCTGGGTACAAAGCTGTAGGTCTCCAACCGTACAGAGCCTCCGATATGTGCCTTCGAAATTCTGAAAGAACGCGCTTTGTAAATCATAACAGTTATGGATGGTGTTTGCCGGAAGTTCATTGAGCCATGATCGTGCCGTCTTCCGCAACATAAGTGGGAGATATCGGGTTGCGACCAGGCTGTTTCTGCCTCTGGCGATGCATCAAGCTTGGAAGAAGTCCTGTAACCAGGTGTCTGGCCGAGCAATGCTATCGTAGGCTTGGATATGTCTTGAGATAGCAAATCCTTCCGGGAATTTTGTAGCTCTGATGCATGGACCGAAGCACTTTGGGCCCATGTACACGTCATCGTTTTCATAGCACCGAGCCTCTATGTTGGAGTTGATCCTGTGTCTTGCGTCATTCGGGGATAGAGATCGTCCCGAATGCCGGCTGTGGCTGCGGTGCCGTGGAGCCGGACTTCGGCTTCTGCCACCACCTCCTCCACCATGTCGTCCTCCTTGCCCTCCATGGGAGCCGTTGTGATGACTGTGTGGTGGAGAGGGTGGAGCAGCTGGATAGTTTCAGGCTGATCGCTGGCCTCCGTCCGGAACTTCATTATTCCGATTCCGGGGAGGGTCTTGACTAAGACGAGCCCCCTGCCGGCTTGTACCGGCATGGTTTCTGTCGTTTCTTCGTCCGTCGTTCCCACCATAGCGAGGCTCAGCTGGACGGTTCTCATGTCTAGGAGGTGGCATTCTCTGATGATCCTCCTCCCGACATTTCTCTTTATCTTCTCCCCTTCTATCCTTAGATTCTCGCCGGGGAGGGTTCGTCGGATTCAGGGCAGCGATGGCGTCTTTCTCGGCCGCTGGTGCGACAGTGCTCCAGCCGCGTGTAGTCCTGCGATGCTGTCCTGACGATCCGGTTCTTGAATAATTGTCATCCCGTCGTTAGGGGCGATAATGCTGCTCTGGAACCTAATGGGGTTTTACGTCAGCCCATGCCGGATCTGTGCGACATTGGTCAGAATCCGAGACCAGTTTCTGGCTTCCGAACAGGGCGACCTTTTGCTGCTCCAGTCCCTTGTTGAGTAGCTTGATACCCAAACGGGATCTCCTCTGGCCCTGGATTAGCTGATAGAATTTCTCGGGCTGCCACGGTATTTTGTACTGGTGTTGGGTAATACCCAATCTCCGTTGCTATCTTTCCGTGGCTTCCCTATCTCATCTCCGAAAAGGACGACACAGACACGTGGGAATTGGTTGTCATCTATGTGACGCTTCCGTGTCTTCTGATGCAGACGAGACATGTACTCCTTGTTCGACATGCGTTTCTTCTCCACCTCGATGTTTTTGGCTTCATCAGGAGTTGTTGACGACGCGCTTCTAGGGCTTGCGCCCTTTCATCCAGCTCATCTCCAGTAAGTTCTGCAGCTGTAGGGATAGGTGTGGTTAATGCGACATCGATGAGTTTACGCGCACCTTCAGTGATCACGTGTCCATCCATCGATGTTTGTTTTTTCAGCTTGTCTGGGATAAGTGCTCCATCCGAGTCTTCCTCGTATTCCTCGGCAATCACCTCCTCTGCTAGAGGGTCTTTTGTCGGGGTCTTATTTTTCTTGTTCTTCTTCTTTGCCTTGTTGGCAGCGCCGGTAGCAAAGACGGCTTTGGGTCCGTTTCCTAGAGTCAAGCTCTGATCGGTACTTTTGGACATCTGGACCTCGGGATTATCTCTGACGTCCATGTCATCCTACAATTTGGGAGAGTGTTCCCCAGATCCTTCGTCCATGGCTTCTCCTTCTTCTGCAGCTTTGGAGTTATACTCCTCTTCATATTCCGCGGAGAACTTTCGGAAATCTGCTGACGTCATCGACTCATCCGAGGATGCGGGTACGTCGGCGTTTGTTCCAATTGCCTCCAGCACCGAGTCGGTGTTCTCTCCAGCATCGGCAGAGCCAGATCCGGATCCCACGTATCCGACGAAGTGTGACGCGTGTTTCCTGAGGTACCTGCGGCTTTCGCGATCAACCATATCGAAACTTTTGATGGTCTCAAGGATTGCATCTGCGCTTTCGCCTTGCAGTATCATACGTCGTAGTGTGTACCTTAGGAAAGGCCTGTCTATTCCAGTATCATCAGAGCCGGAATTAGTGTCGTTGATATGCTCCTCCTGGATTTCGACTTCCACGGGTGGGTCGATCTGGGATTCGGCTCCTCCGGGGAGATCCACTCCAGATTCGACGTTGACCGCTAGGTCTTCTTCAGGTTTGGGTTTCTCCACTATCTCCGCAACTGGTGCGGGCTGGGTGGGATTAGGGTTTTCTAAGATCCGGAACTCTGCCGCCTTCACGGACAAAGGGGACCCAGAAAATTCTTCTGCCTCTATCATCACCGCTAGGGTGGGTTGGGCAGGTTCAGCGAAACCAATGTAAACATCGATCTCGCCAAAAGACATGATTGTGTAGGCAGTCACGACCTCCCTTGCCGGAATCCAAGTCTCGTCGAGAACGATGAGAGGGACGTCGTTGTCGTAGAGGATGCGACCGACGACGATAGTCTCGCCAATTCCGATTCTTGGAGATTCCGCTCGGAACGCAGATCCGTAGCTCATTTGCCCCACGGTGGGCACCAACTATCATCGGATTGATGACAAGTACGCCATGAGGGGCTCCTCGAGGCGTGCGGAAGAGAGGGGGGGTGAGACGTACGATATTCCGGGACGGTGAGCACACAAGTTTACCCAGGTTCGAATCCGCCGGCTTTGAACGGATCCTACTCCTGCTAGCAATCGATGTCTGGCGAGCGGAATATGGGTTACAAGGGTTTCGTCTGTGCAAGTTGAGATTGTAGACTATTGAGGTACCCTAAAGGCTCTCCCTAGGACGGCTTATATAGATATCTAGCCTAGGGTTTACAGGAGAGATCTATCCGGCTACGACTAAGAGTCGGAGAGTACATCTTGAACTACAAGTAAATTATGGGCCTAAGTCGGTAAGTCTTCTGGGCCTCCCCGTAGCCGGATTGGACACCGTCTTTCTCCCTGACTAGGCCGCCCATGAAGCAAAGCTCTAACCCGAAGTGGGCCACCCTGGCCAGTGAGGAACTGTGAGGATACCCGGAAAGTATATCCCCAACAGCAATTTCACCCGAAACAATTTCCGGTTTCTATTGAAACAATTCCTGCGCTTTGCAATTCTTTCATCTGAAACATATGTGCTCCAAAATGGTGTCCGGTAACTCTTAAGTGTGCCACCCTATGGTTTGCGAATAATGCAGACATGATCGAGACCCTTCTCCAATCAATAATCAGCAGTGGGACCTGGAGATCCGTACTCACTCCTACACATTCAACGATGACTTCTGTGATCGTGAGAACCTTTAACGCTTGTAACTAAATCCCTTTGTCTCTCGATATATTACATGTCCGAGATTTGATCATCGGTATCTCCATACCTAGTTTGATCTTGTTACCGACATGCACTCTTTTCTCGTTCCCGTGATATAACATTCTAGTAATCACATCACTTGCTTGCAAGCTATCTTAATGTGATATCACCGAGAGGGCCCAGAGTATATCTATCCGTCATCGGGATTGACAAATTCCACTCTTGATCCATGAGCCTCAACATAACACCTTCGTAGTACTGAACCCATCTTTATAGTCACACATTACGGTGTGACGTTTGATGTTATCAAGATACTCTTCCGGTGTTAGCAATTAACATGATCTCATGGTCTAAGGATAAAGATTACTTCGTATGATGTTATAGCAATATAAACATAATGACTTGATCGTAATGCTATACTTCGGATGAATGTTCATCACATCATTCCACCAATGGTGTGACCTTGTTATTAACAACATCCAATGTCCATGATCAGGAAACCTTGATCATCTTGTTAATCAACAAGCTAGTCTATAAGAGAGGCATAACTAGGAACCCTTTTTGTTTATTAAACACACATGTATTGATGTTTCCTGATCAATACAATTCTAGCATGTAAAATAAACATTTATCATAAACATGGAATAAGATAATAACCACTTTATTATTGCCTCTCGGGCATATTCCCTTCAATAAGCGGTGCTAAAATTTAACTTGGTTCCTAATCCTTCCTGGACTTTCTGCCAAAATCTCGAGGTGAATTGGGTTCCTCGATCTGATACTATGGTCTTGGGGGTTCCATGCAGACTAACAATTCTAGCAATATACAACTCTGCTAGCTTCGAACTCTGGTAAGTTGTCTTGACAAGTATAAAGTGAGCTACCTTGGACAGTCTATCAACAATGACCTAGATTGAGTCATTTCCCCTACTTGAAGTAGGCAATCCTGTGATAAAGTCCATTCCGACGGAATCCCATTTCCATTCTGGAATCTGCAATGGTTGCAATAGTCCTGCGAGCCTCTAATGTTCCGCTTTGACTCTCTGACAGATATCACACTTGGCGATGTAGCTCCTGATTTCTCTCTTCATCTTGTGCCACCAAAATTGCTCTTTCAAATCTTGATACATCTTCGTTCCTCCGGGGTGGATAGAATAAAGAGTATCATGAGCTTCTTGCATGATAACTTGCTTCAGCTCCGAATCTGCTGGCACACAGATACGGCCTTTGTACCACATAACTCCGTCTTCGTCTTCGGTGAATCCAGGTACCTTTCCTGTACCAATACGACGTTTGATTCCATCGATACTTTCATTTCCCTTCTGGGCTTCCTTGATTTGGCTAATCAAAGTGGGTTGAAGTTCAATGCTAGCTAGAAATCCTTTGCTAACCAGCTCAGTCCTGAACTGCTCCAACTCCTCATACAAACTTGGTTGCTTCTCTTTGATCATAGTGTTTAGCCTACACGACAATCTGCTAAGAGCATCCGCTACCACATTGGCTTTGCCGGGGTGATAGTGAATGTCAAGGTCATAATCCTTTATTAACTCTATCCATCTCCTTTGCCTCATATTCAGCTCCTTCTGAGTGAAAATATACTTCAAGCTTTTGTGATCCGAGTAAATCTCACAGCGATTACCCATCAGATAATGACGCCATGTCTTCAATGCCAAAACTACGGCTGCTAACTCAAGATCATGGGTCGGATAGTTCTGCTCATGTTGCTTCAGTTGTCGAGACAGATAAGCGATGACTTTGCGTTCTTGCATCAATACACATC
This sequence comes from Avena insularis, assembly GCA_023614405.1. Lineage (NCBI taxonomy): Eukaryota > Viridiplantae > Streptophyta > Magnoliopsida > Poales > Poaceae > Avena > Avena insularis. Next base: position 24,747,405 of record CM042692.1, read on the forward strand.
CGAGACCAATCTTGGATGCATCACAATATACATCAAACAACTTCTTGATATCTGGCATGATTAATATTGGGGCTGAAATCAATCTCTTCTTCAGCTCTTGTAAACTAGCTTCACATTTGTCGGTCCATTCAAACTTCTTGTCCTTCTTCAACAATTGGGTCATGGGTTGGGCGATGCTTGAAAATCCTTCGACGAACTTGCGGTAGTATCTCGCTAATCCGAGGAATGCATGGACTTGGGTTTGAGTGGTTGGGGCTTCCCATTCTTCGACATGTTTGATTTTGGTGGGATCAACAGCGACTCCTCCGGCAGACACAATATGTCCAAGGAATCCTACTTCTTTCAGCCAGAACTCACATTTGCTGAACTTGGCATACAACCGATGCTCTCTAAGGGTTTCAAGGATGATTCTTAGATGTTGCTCATGCTCTTCTTCTGACTTGGAGTAGATACGGATATCGTTGATGAACACAACGACAAACTTGTCTAGAAAATTCATAAAGATCTTATTCATGAGATTCATGAAATAAGCAGGGGCATTGGTTAATCCAAAAGACATAACCGTATACTCGTATAAACCATAGCGAGTAGTAAAGGTTGTCTTCGGAATATCCGTTGCACAAATCTTAAGTTGGTGATAACCAGTCCTAAGATCAATCTTTGAGAATACATTTCTCCAGTCAACTGATCAAATAGATCCTCTATCTTTGGCAATGGGTACTTGTTTTTGATGGTGACATCATTCAGCTTCCTGTAATCGGTGCACAGGCGGTTGCCTCCATCTTTCTTGTCGATGAATAACACTGGCGATCTCCATGGCGATGCGCTTGGTTGAATCAAGCCTGTTGCCAACATAGCATCCAGCCGCTTCTTCAGTTCCACTAACTCTGAGGGGTTCATGCTATAGGGTCTCTGGGCTATGGGTCCAGTTCCGGGGATTAGTTCAATAATGAACTCAATATCCCTATCCGGGGGCATACCAGGCAATTCATCTAGGAATACGTCGGGGTATTCACATACTACTCTGACTTTGTCAATGGTGAGTAGGGCTAGACTTTTGTTACACTTGAATTGACGGGGCAAGGTTTCAGATATGTGCTCTACTAAGACTCCAGAGCTACTGGTTATGGTGATGGCTTTCTTAGCACAGTCTATCCGTCCTTTATGCTTTGACATCCAGTCCATTCCTAGTACTACTTCCAAACCTTTGGTTCCAAGTACTATTAGATTGGCATAAAAATCTATCCCATGTATTCTGATAGGCACATCTTTGCAAATTTTTCTAGCTGTTGTAGTTGAACCGGGGATTTGAACTATCATGACATGCTTCAAGTTGGTTGGGTGAATCTTACTAGTGCATGCAAATTTTTCGGTGAAAAATGAGTGTGATGCTCCAGAATCAAACAACACTCTTGCTAAAACTGAGTTGACAGAAAACATACCCAGCACTACATCTGGTGCTTCTTGGGCTTCTTCGGCGTTCATGTGGAAGAGATGGCCATTGCGGCTGTGAGGGTTCCCTAGGGTGAATCTTCTTCCTGGTTGAACACGACGCTGCTGTTGAGCTGGGGCATTCACATTTGCAGTGGTGGCAATCTTCTTGGGGTACTCATTGGAATAGTGACCCTTCACTCCACACTCGAAACAAGTGATCTGAGACTTGTCTTTCGTTGCCACGGGCACAACATTGCTTCCAGTTCTGGGTGCAGTGTTGTTGTTGTTGTTGCTCTTGGGAGGGGCACAGTTGAAATTGCTGGTGTTGCCGGAGTGATTGTTGTTTCCTCCGGACTTCACATTTCCCCCGCCACGGTTGGGGTAGCTTGGGCGAGACATTGGGGGTCGATTGTTCCTCGGTGCATATCCTTCGAGGGTTGGGAGTATTTCGGTATTGGATCTAGATTGCTGCATCATACGACGTTTTCGGTTGTCGTTTGCCTGGTTGAGCTTCCCTTCCATCTGAATGGCAGAGTCTATTAGCTCTTCAAGATCCTCGAAGCGGATGTTGACGAGGACAGTCTACATCTCATCATGCAGTCCATTCAAGAATCTCTCCTTCTTCTTGGCCTCCGTGTTGATCTCATCAGGTGCATACCTGGCTAAGGACAGGAATCTGTCACGGTACTCCACACAGTCATTCTGCCTTGCTTCAACTCTCGGAATTCATCCCTCATTCTAGTGACTAGACCCTGCAGCACGTGGGTGCGACTGAACTTGATTTTGAAGGCTTCCCATGTCATCACTTGGCCATGGTTCATTGTGCGGATACTGTTCCACCATGCTCTTGCATCTCCTGCCAAATAGTGGGTGGCAAAGAGAACCTTCTCATTGGCATCTACTCAAGCTACTTCTAAGTTGTTTTCCATTGTCTGCAACCAGTCATCAGCATCCAGTGGGTTCTCTGAGGTACTAAAGATTGGGGGATTTGTATTTTGGAAGTTCTTGAGTTTGGATCCATGATGATCCTGATTTCCATGGTTCTGGTTGTTGAGAGCCATCTGGGCGATCTGTTGCAGTGTTGCTAGATTAGCTTGGCGCTCTGCCCTGCTTGCTTCTCTGTCTGCAATGAGATTCTGCAGGATCTGCAGCATTGGGTCTTGCGATGAGCCGCTCCCTCCTTGGTTTCCACGAGTCATCTGAAGATTGAGGTAGATAAAGGGGTAAGAGGGAAAGTTCTAAGGTTCATGGTTTTTGATTTCAAAGCTAAAACTTTGTTTTGAATCAGATTTTTGCAACTAACTTCTTTTTATTCATTCAAACAAAGCACATGGTACAAACACACACACACACACACCACAACATCAAAGGGAAAATAGATGTTTTTTAGAACCATTTTGTCAGCTACGATACAATGGGACCGATACTCCTTATGCTACGACAGTGCTCTAGTGCATCTACTCATCGTCGATGAAGTCGGAGTCATCGTCATCGGTGTAGAAGTCCACGACATCTTCCTCCAGAAAGTCATCATCATTGCTGAGGTAGGAGTCAATATCTCCTTGGATATCTTCACCTTCCTCTTCTTCTTCCTTCACGGCAAGCTGAGCTTCTTGCTCCTTGATGATATTGTCGAGGTCGGCCACCTTCTTGCGAAGACGGTCGATGGTGCGATCCTTCTTGGCGCGTTGACGGCGCAAAGACTAACGATCTTGGACTAGCAGTGAGAAAGTCTGAGCCTTCTGGGCTGCAATGGCGAGGTTGTTGTTGGCGACCTCTCTGGCATTATCCAACTCCTTCTGTCTGTCGTACATCAAGAAGTCAAGGTTCTCCACTTGACGCTTCAATTCCGGGTGACTTGGCATCTCCATGGGCATTCCCATGAAATCTCATCTTGCATAGTGAGCAAAGCGGATTCCTTGGATTTGGTTGACACTCAGGGCACATAGACGTGCAAGAGCTTCATGCATTGCCCTGGCTAATCCATCTAGCCAGTTGTTCTCTCTCATAGAGAACTAGATCCTCCCGGACGTTGGTGCTTCTATCTTGCCTCGAAGATCAACGGTGACTAGCCATTGTAAATCTCCTCCTGGGCGTCCAGGAAGTTGAGATCCAAGGAATTCCGGATGCATGCGTCCCAAGTACTCCGACAGTAAATCCAGATCCCCCTCGAAGATCAGTTGGCCTCCATTGCCCAAGTGGTAGAACTTGGTGAACTGAGTTTCCATCTATAAGAATTAAGGATGAGAAAGTTAGTGAAGTGATCAAGTGTGTCAAATTTTTATGTAGTAATGTAAGAATTTGGAGGAACATGAATTTTTTGAGAGAAAGAATTCCCAAGGGTAAGAGAGGAAATAGTTTTCATAAGTACTCACTTTGGTTTTTGAAACTAAGTTTTTTTTGGACGTCCATTCTAACTAGGGTCTCCTATGGTCAGGATGGCTCTGATACCAACTTGTCAACACCCGGATTTTTAATCCCAGATGCCTGTTATGCCATACCTTGCAATCCCAGGATTACCATTTTTGCGAGACATAATAGATTGGATATCACAGTACATCATCCATTACAAACCATAAATAAGGTCTTACACAAATAAGGATCTCATGATCCAGTCTTAGTACAATCAAGTAGCAGAATAAATAGCATAGCGGTGGGGTCCATCTTCAGAGTCACATGCAATGCTGACGATGGAAGATAGTCCTAGTTATCATAGTCGTCCTGCTGCCCTTCATCTTCGTAATCTCCTTCATAGTCTGGCCATAGGAATAGCCAGGGACAAAAGCCATGAGTACTCTTTAAGTACTCACAAACTACCACTAACAAGTAGTATAGTTCTAGTAGGAAATGCTAACTCTAAGTTTATTGGTAAAGTTAAGTTTGAAACCTAAGCTGAGTTCAGAAACAAAAAAAAGATAAAATAAGTTTTGCAAACAATTAAGTGGGAACTTAATCATCATAGTCACAACTCTGTTGTGGTCAAGTCATGTCACAATTCATTTCATAAGTTTTTTTGAAAACATCTCACAATGAAATAGTATGGCCACTCCAACTGTCCATAACCGCAGACGCAACTATTTGAATAGTTTGACACTCTGCAGAGGTGGTACACTTTCACCACAAGATTCGATACATTTGTTAGGGATAACCCTGAATCATCATACTTAGTATGCCGATAATCAAACATAACCTTTCCTTTACACACCCTAGTATAAGCACCTCTCATATGAGTATGGCCTCCCAACCATGACCATTTGTCATCTTGGGCACTGCATAGGTAGACAACATTAAGAGGTAGCCTCAGCTCAAACCTCTCCCACCAGGGAACTAATACTAATGCATATAAACTTCCGGATAAGCCTTACCCAATTCAGGTATTGTGGTTGTACGGTAAAATTTGAAAGGTATCGCATCCGAACCCAACCATCAGTTTTGTAAAAGGGCTAAGGCTCATGCCTCAACATTTTCATCATCATAAACCATTTGTGTTTCTCAACACATGTCAAAACATCTCAATAGAATGACTCATCATTCCAAGGTTTTAACAATTCATTTTCCACCAAGTATTCCCATATAAGTGAATCAAGTTTTGAGTTTTGTTCTAACTACTAAGTTAAGAGTGTTCACTAAAGTGGGATGCTAAGATCAATCTCATGCCATAGAATGACATCTAAGTCTAACTAGATAGGTCGAGTTTTATACTCTTTATGCTACCTTCTAAAGGAGTAAAGGACTTTGGTAAAGTCAAGAAAAGTAAAACTTGGAAAAGATAGAAGTCAAGGTGGTATAACCAAAACATGCCTAATGACTTTGCTTAGGTTATCTAGATTACAAGGGTTAGCTTGCATTGTTAATGATGGCTTGCTTAGTGCTAGCTTGATAACAATAGCTTGCCTTGATTGGTGCAGTGGTTGAAGTTTTCTTCCTCCTCTTCTTGGTAGAACTCCTCCTCCTCGTAAGCTTGGTCGGTACTATCATCTATAAATACATACGGAATATACAATCACCAAACAATGCTTAACTAGTCTACTTAGAACACTAAGGCACACATTTGATGATCTATTATCATCACAAGCATCACAAGACTTAATGAACTAGTTTCATTTATTTTATTTGAGAAAAGTAATTTCTACTCATTGAAAATAACTAAGATTTAATATTCTCCAATTAAAATATGGGATCATGTGGACACCTGTCATCACCACAGATTCTAACATATGGGAGTGTGATTTAAAGGTTGGATCACATTTTAATAAGTTTAAGTTTAATGTTTAATGATTTAAAGTGACTAGAAATGCCTATATAGCATTATTTTGGTACTAGTCCAAAGTCACTGTCTGTAAACCTTAGTTTTATTACATATTCAGATAGGTATGGTTAAATGTGATTTTTGAGAGTTGGAATCAACTCAAAATCTATTATGGTTGATTTTATAAAAATGTTTGAATGTGCAAAAGCTCCTGTCTTGTTATTTTTAATAGGAGAGATCTCTAACTCTAAATGAATTAAATCCAACGAGCTTGGATAGATTTTTTCAGTATCTTTCTAACAAAATCAGAATCACTCAATTTGGTTCAGTAAATCTTCCTGAATTGATTTTTGAACTAAGGGACAGAATTGAGTTTAAACCTAAATAGAAAAATCTAGATTTGAATTACTGGGTCAGCGCGGGAAAGCAATTGGGCCGGCCCAGTTATGCTCATCGGCACAGAGGGCGGCTGACAGGTTGGTACCGCTTGTCAGCAAGACTTAAAACCTGAAACGGTACGGGGCAATCTGGGCGCTATGATTAGAACACAGATCAACGGCTCACAGTCGTCGTCGACGACGGACTCGTCGCCGGCGAGACTGAACCCTAAACGACCAGTGGGGGTCTACTAGGGATGTACCAGGGCTCCAGCTAGTGCAGCGAGGTGGACGATCGAACTAGACGGCGACGGCGGACTCAGGCGAGGTCGTGATAGGGGCTGCGGTGGACGGAATCGACGACAGCGTCTCTGTAGCATCCCAATTGTCTAACAATTGTAATGCTACTTGGTCTAGTAATATAATGTCTACTTCATATATATAATTGTTGCATCATAATTATATCATGCTCATGTCATCATGCCTCCTTGCATTTGAGCATCATATAAAACCCTTTTTGTTTTGGATCTTCTCTCATGTGCATCATTAATTGTATTTGCCTCTTGATATTGTATTTGGATATTGATATATTGTTTAATGCCCAAGTTGAGTTGGGGGCATATCTTTTATTTAACTCCACCACCTTTCTTGTCATCATCCCATCTTTCCACCATTCCACCATATATGAGCATTGCAACTTATTTGGTTTTACCTCTAGCTCATATGTGTTGGTGTGGATCCATTCTATCTCCACATGCTCTCATATATGCACCATATTGTTTTCACATTATTGGTTTAGGAGAGCCACATGGCCACTTTTGCATGCCTTGTGAGTGGGACCCTTTCTCCTAGCTTCCATATGGATTATTATGGGATTATGCTCATGTTGGGAATAGTTTGGGGCTATTGATCATCTAGTGGAATATACACACTAGCAAGTCCCAATTTTACTCAAACATGACCATCTCCATCTATTCCCCTTGGAGCTTTCTCTTAAATCCTTTTTGCTTAGGCCTTACCCCACATTTTGGAATGCATAAGTATAAATGCTAGGGATATTCATTTTTGTTCTCACAAGAGGAAGCCTAGCATTTAATGCATTTGCATGGGCCATGCAACCATCACCAACTTAGGTCCTCTTTTGGTTTTACTTGTTTTTGGTTGGATCAAGCCATCTCTCATCTATCTCTCCCTCCTTTAGCTTGATCTTATCTTGACCTTGCTTAAAACCCTAACCCTCATCCATCCCTCTCTTTTCATTGTCTAGTTCTTGCTTGCTCTTTGCTTGATCTTGCTTGAGCTTGACAAAACAACAAACCTCACCCCCATCTCTCTCTCATCTTTCCCCTCTCTCTCTAAACCCTAAGCTAAACCTAAACCATACCCCCTAGTCCCCTACCACACCTTCCCTCTCTCGGCCTCCCTCTATCTCTCACCTAGCTGGCCCCACCATGCCACCTAGCTACCCCCTCCACCACACAAGCCCTGACCCGAGGCTCCCTCTAACCCTAGCCCGAGCCTCCCACCTCCAACCCTAACTCTACCCGAGGCTACCCCCTCTCCCCTCTAGCTCTCTCCCTGCCCTGTGGCCCCCCTAGCTCGAGCCTGGCCTGCCCTACCCCACACAGCCTCCCTACACCACCACCTCGCCTGCCTCGCAGGCCTGGCAGCCCCCCACCGAGCACACGTGAGGAGAGGAGATAAAGGTGGCAGCCACCTTTCCCCATCTACCTGCTCCCCACGGCACCACCTCCTCTCCCGTCCCTATCTACCACCTCTCCGCCTGCGCTTCGCCAGATCCGCCCAAGCCGCCCCTCCCTCCCTTCTCCACCGCCACCAGCTACCCTCTAGCCGGCATCGGCCTCGACTCCGCCCCATTGTTCCAGTCGTGCAGCGCGTCGGTGGAGTGCCCTGGAAGATCGAGGAGGGTCCTCAGACGCTTCTGCAACGCCCGTCGCTGAGGAGGAGCACCGAGCCGAGGATCACCGCCGAGACCGAGCCCAAACCCTAATTCCCGGCGCGAGCCACGTCGCCGATCGTCTGCTTCGCCGATCCAACCACTCCGACAGCCTCTCGGTGAGCCTGAATCTCCCCGACACCTCCGTCCTCGCCGTAGCTGCTTCGCGGACCAAACGTCGAACGCCCTCCGCCGCGCTCTTTTTCTCTTTCGCGCTAGCATCGCTTAGCCCTCATCTAGCCACGCAGTAGACTCAGATCACCCCGAGCCCACTGCAGTTGGCTCCGCCTCATGTGAGCCCCAGATCCCAGGTTCAAGCCCACGCGTCGCGTCCTGCCGCTGCCGCGCACCGATCGGTCCTCTGCTCGTGAGGAAGATCCACAGTACGGGCCCCCTTTTTGCGCATACCCCCTCCGTTTCTTTTCTGCTCAACCCGCGGTCCAACTAGTCCCACCACCACCACCCAAGCAATCTTGCAGAAGCCCCCAGCTGCAGCTCTCAACCAGCGCTCCCAGGATCTCCCACGTGTCGCGCCCTTGTGGCGTGCCAGTGGCCCTGAGGTCGCTGTGGCCCCACTCATCTGCTAAGGCTAGGAAGACCCGCGGTGTAAAACGTTTTCTGCGCGTGTGTGCTGCTGAGTCAGCCAGAGGCCCACCTGTCATTGTCGGTAGCTAGAACTCTTTGAGTATAAAAAGTCTCGGTCTGTTTTCCGTTTAAATTCAAATCCTTTTAAAATTAATTCAAATTCAATATTAAATCTGTTTTGAAATAACTTTTAAAATATAAATCCAAATAATGCAAATAATATATGTTTTCACATCAGAAAAATGTGAGGGATTCAAATATGACATCTAAAATATATTTTGAACACTTTAATTTTCAAGTTAATTAAAATTACAATAAAATGCCCTTTTGTCTTAAATAATTAATAACTTTTGTTTTATAACTCCAAATTTAATAAATAATATGTCTAAAACGATTAGCTCGACGAGACCTTTCTGTTTATGCATTCCATGGTTTGATTTGAAGCATGCATCATATAAATATAATGTGTACAGCAACTTAATTGAGAATAAAATGGGGCCAAAGCTCAATAAAAATGCTTTATTATTGTTTCCACACCTCACCATGCCATGCTACCTTATTGCCATGCAAATTGTGCATCATTCATCATGGCATGATTGTTTGTTTGATGCATTTATTCATATGCTTGTGCACTTTATTTATGTTGGCCCTTGTTTGTTTGGTTCTTCTTCGAATAGACGCTGAGCAGGGGATATATCAAGAGAACCCGGAGCACTACCCAGATCCATCCTTTGCTTCAACTGAGCTGCTAGGCAAGCACTACCACATGCTTGCATATATATAGTACCTATTGCCTCTATCTTATTCTTGCATCATTGAGTCGCGATTGCATTAATCTGAATCCCAAGTATTGCATAGCCTTTATTTTTAAACCCCACCGAAGCTTGTTCCTCCATCCCATGAGCCATTACTACAGGAGTTGTTTGAGCCATGCGAGTCGTAGAACAGCATGTGTAGGGTTTGTGAGTGTCTGATGGAAAACGAGGTACCTAAACAACTTAACCTGAGTAGTAATGGGATAACTAATGAAAGTGGCATCGGTGAGCCATATTCGCTATTTGGTTTTTAGGCTCACTTGTGTCCCGTAGGACCCCGAGTACTTGATTCCTGTTCCTTGAATATTCGCGCTATCCACATCCGGGAGGCTTATGAACCCCCCTGAGCCAGAGCTTGATTCATTCTTATTTCTTGAGGGCCACAAACTAGTTTGAGGATTTATTTACTATCCTATACTTATGCCATGTTTTACTGCTTTATTTAAATTGTGCGAGTCGCACTTAATCTTTGCTTAGGATTGGAGTGTTTTCGCGGTGTCGACAAGCCAGTCACATTTTCGGGTTCCCGATCGTTCACAGCCATTGGCGCAAACCTTGAGACCGTCTCGAGTCAGCTAACCGTTGCGGGTAGCTCAATGGGGTGGCCTCTGAAATATTTCTGAATCTGTGATCGCTTTGTCGTCGCCTCGTTGGGTTTTGATTTGGTTTTTCCGAGGCATATCAGTGTGTGTTGCTATTTGTGCACCTGCGGTAAAACTTTCTGAAAGCCGTGTCCGCGGTTATGGACGACTTGGAGCACAGTTTCTCGATCATAGACAAGCATAACTAAAGTACCGCTTTTAACTTGACTAGACTAGGTACCTGACCAGTAAATAGTGCAACACTCATGGAATGAATAATAAAACTGCCAACGGATGGGGTTGTTAAATCGCTTCCTCGTCGATGGCGAGGAGGAGGATGGATCTGTTAAGATTACCGTTATAACTGTTATTATTAATTCACGGACATCCGTCTATCTATGGTTAGGCGGATGGTTAGCGAGTATCTATAGAATTGCTAGGGTTTATCTTTTGCTGCAATTGCGTCACCCCAGGTTGTGTCCCCTTTAGAGGCATAAAGACTTGCTAAGTACCCCTAGGGTCTCACACGATAAATTATTGGTTCAGATGAACAGGTACACTCGCAAGATGGATCTTTGGGTGGAAGAGAGACGATGTGGGCAACGATCATTCGGTGTAGAGATTCCGGGAACGGGGATCCGTGAGATCTGTGGGCGGGATGTGCTTATTTCTGGGGCATCTTATGCCGATTTGCTTCTTATCCGTACTCGGATTTTTGTCTTCCGCTTCCGCTTGATACTCTGTTGATTGATGTATGAGGAGGTATCCTAAACTATTATATCTATCTAGGATATTTGGATCTTGCCGTATGGCGTTGCTATATTTACTTTCTTTTTAGATGGAATGGCTCTGATGTACTCTTGTATGGTGGCTTGCATACATACTCATTTGTGTATGTAGTTGATCCCTTCGCCTGCCGATTACGCCGCCCGTTCTTGTCCCGATGTTTGGAAATGGTTGGGACGGCCGAAAGGTCTACCTGTGAGTGGCATTTGGGCCCCACCGTACTATTTCAACCATTTCCGTTCATCCAGGCTTGTAACTAGGAGCGTAATTCACCGAGGTAGTTACAGTCTCCTCCTCTGCAGCGGGCTCCTCCGGTGAAATTCCGGCGAACTACGGCTCGAGCTGCTCCGGCGAGAGAGGGGAAAGGTTCAGGGGAGAGAGGGGAGTGGAATGGTGTGAGGAATTCGTGCTGGGGAGACCTGCTTATATAGGCGCGACGGTGAGACCGAGAGGTGTGGGCACGCGGCTCCAGCGAAGGCGGTACAGGGGGCTATCAGCGTGGGTGAGGTAGGCGGATGGTGTGCGGTTGCATGGCGGTGCTCTACGGTGTAACGGCGTGGCTAGGGGTGGTGGCATATGGTCGGGAGCGTTGCGCGCTCTAGGAGACAGAGGCGATGCTCGACGGCGGGCATGGCGACTGTGGGTCACGCGGCGGTGCACGGCCATGTCTGGCAGTCTTTGGGGTCGGAGTGGCGTGCGGTATGGGGTCGAGGGTGGTCTGCGTCTTTGGCTATCGCTCTGGCGAGCTCGCAGAGGGAAAGGATGGCGGTGCTGGGGAGTGGTCCAGGGCCTGGCTGGGCTTAGGGACGGGGCAGTGAGGTGCGGTAGGGTTAGGCGGAGCTAGGGGACGTGCTGGTTTGGCGCGGCATGGTCGCTGGCGCGTTGCCCGCTTCTGGCCGTCGGTGACCACAAAGTGGCGGCGCTCCACTACTGCTCCAGCTTAGGGGTAGGCCAGTGGGTGTTTGGTTGGACTCAGGGGGGACAGGGGAACCAAATGAGGGCCAAAAACTCGACAATGCATTGATCTACAAACAATATTAGTTAGGTAGAGAAATCTTGCCTGCCACCTGTTCGATCAAATGGCCGCAAGAGAAAAAGTTTTGAATTTTGGGCTGATTTTTGGTGGAGTGATGTATCTTATGCTTGAGCTTCTATGTGTGCTTGGGTTTTAAAAGTGGAGTTCATTTGAGTGGTTTTTGAATAAGTGTGATCTATACATATGAACTACATTCAATTTTCAAATGTCATTTAAATTTAGTGTTTGAAAGTTTTTGGGATGAAACAAAGTGGGCCTTGGTACATCACTACTTGTACTAGCAAGGGGTGCAAAGAACCACAATTGTTTCTGTTAAGATTTGAGTTCTAGGAATAACCAAAGTAGGCTAGGTGATTAAAATGGCACAAATGACCATTTGCTTATTTTATTCTTTTTGATTTGTTTTTATTTGGGATTTGTTTGGGAATGATCTAGATGATGTTTAATTCACCTTAGAATCATTTTACAACCAATATATCACTCAAACATGGCAATTCAAAACAACTCCTAATTTAAATGCACACACATATGAATGCTTAATCATTTTAAATGGAAAAAGTTTTTGTTAACCCTAAATTGGGTAGATTTGATCTTGATTAACCTTGGATTAAGTTTTGGGATGTTACACATACATACTTATACAATAATATGGTAAGTATCTTGTCAAGTTTTACACTCTTTGGTCGGAGCCTAAAATAGGTGAAACCATATACACGAGCAAGTGCACCCCTTATGATTGGTCCTAAGGCCATTTACATGTGCAAACAAATGATTTATTAAGACATAAAGGCCAACCACAATATAAAGTTCTAAGATTCCCGATCTAAAACCCCCTTAATACAACTTAAAGACTCAGGACATAGTTTATGTCATTATGTCCCTCTTTACTCTCTTCCTTACACTAAGGTGCAGCCCTATAAGTGTTGGAGATATACCCTAGAGGGAAAATAAATATATTTTTATTGTCATATCTCAAATGCTCATAATAAGTTTTATTCCATGATATAACTGTATTAAGCATAAAAATTAGTACACGTGTGGTATCTAAACAAACCAAGTCCCTAGTAGCCTCTACTCAACTAGCCCATTGGTCAGCTGATGATCAAGGTTTCCTGATCATGGACATTTATGTCAATTAACAATGGGGTCATGTCATTAGGTGAATGATGTGATGGACACACACACCCAACTCAAGTATTGCAATGAGATCTAGTCACAAAGTTCAACATTGCGATAACTAGGAAAGAGTAGTAACCCAATCCTTTGACTGTGAGATCATATCTAATCACTATCACTAGAGGGAGATTTGACTGCATCAATCATCACACCATACCATGGTGATCATAAAGGTGTCTCTCAGGTATCCCGAAGGAATAGGTTGAGGTGTATGCGTCAGGCATGATACTTAGATACTAACACTGGAATTTTTACTCTTGATTTAATACTACTTATTAAACTTGATGGAGTAGGTGGAGTAAGTTAAAAGTTTGCAATAGGACTTTTAAACTTTAGATTAACACTCAAAACAATACGGTAGCATTTTGTAAAGTAAATATCCAGAATTCTATTGTTCTATTATCTCAATTATAACTAAGCAGATGGTAGTAAACGAATGCCAATAACTACAACAAATTTTGCAAATTCACTTCAATGTAGTTTATGGTAAATTGAGTTTAGATTTAATCATATTACTACGTGAACTCCCACTCAAAAACAACATCCCTCGTGTCTTTTTGGTGATTACATGAACCTGATCCACTATACTAAGACTGATGATCACGTGAATTGGTGCAGCTTCAAAGGTGGGCATCTATATGGTCATCATATCAACCATATGACTCATGCTTCACCTTTAGGTTCATGTTCCAAGGCCATGTATGTTCATGCTAGGATCACCAAGTAAGAACCTTAGTACCTGCGTGTGTAAAACTATCTTACACCCGTTGTATGCGAACATAGAGTCTATCACACCCGATCATCACGTGGTGTCTCGAAATGATGAACTTTCTTAACGGTGCATACTAAAGGAGGAACACATTTTTATATTGATATTTAAAATGAGTGAGAATCTTATAATTCTACTAAGTGTTGTTCAAGCAAAATAAGATGCAAACAAACATCATATGCAAAAAACTGATATGATACAGTTCTTGCACTTGATCACTATCTCATGCATCATGGTATGATCATTATCATACCATTTCTGTAATACCAAGGTCTATGGTGTTTACACTTTGGTTTGTTATAGTTTCCCAAGAGCCGACCATACTTAAAATTATAACATTACCATATCATAATACTTGCCTAGCAAAAACAAAACTAGACGCTTCTAATTTATCGTTTGCATGTTTTTATGTGGCTTAGGGATTTCGAAGATTGAACCATTCTTAACTACAAACATGGAGCCACAATGATGATAATCAAATTATTATCAACCCACTATAAATTAGTTATTGACTATAGTCGGAGGGACAGACACCCGCAAGCCACTTATGCAAAACTAGTTGCATGTCAAGCACGGAACAAGTCTTATGTGCAAGGACATGTAAAGTTAGTCCGGGCCGCTTCATCCCACTATGCCACCAATATCCAAAATACATAAAGGATGCATTACCATGATCATCAGTGCCCACATATTCATATGTGTTCAACCCGTGCAAAGGATCTATGCATAGATCAGGCTTTGATACCATTGTTGGGTTTGCAACATAGAAAACAAAAAAATCATACGATATGAACAACTAAGCACCAAGATCTATCTATCTAGATACAAGCAATGGGTGGATACATATATAGAGATCTTACCCTAGAAGACCAAAAAAGCTTTGTTAATGAAATCTGATTTCGTGGATGATGTAGCCGTACACTTGCCAATATCAAGATCAAATTGAAGTCCAGCGTAGCAAAGTAGCGACGCATCCGTGATCGCACACACGTCCAGCACCCTGACAACCTCCGAGTCCTCGCTCCATCAAAGTAGCAGAAACAACAGATCCTTCTAGAGAAACCACCAAGAACATGTACTTCGCTAATACGAAGCCATGGGGAATTTACTACGGGGTAGAGAGATCCTTCATGAGGAGGTGTGTGTGGAGAGAAGGAGGAGCCCTCCTTTTATACGTGAAGGGGGCATCCCGAAAGGCCATGGCCAACGGGCATGGTTGTGCCCCCACCTCTCCCCTCTTAATAATTAGTGGAGCTTCCACTAAGCTCACTCCAATTAAATAAACTCCACTCAACTTGCATTTATTTTCCACCAAAATTAGTGCAATATCTCACTAAATAAAACAATTTTTATTTCTTTCATTCAGATTTTTAATTACTTTAATTAACAAACATCTGCATAAAACCCCTTACAATACTTCGATATCACATCTGAAATCATTTTCAGCAATTCGACCCGAAACAATTCCGGTGTCCATCGAAATAATCCCAGCGCTTTCAAATCCTTTCTATGGTATTATATCTGCTCCATTTGGTGTCGGTATACCTTAAGTGTGTCACCCTATGGTTCACGCATAATGCAGATATGACCGAGACCCCTATCCGATTAGTAATCAGCAGCGAGACCTGGATATCCATACTGACTCCCACACATTCGACGATGACTCTAGTGATAGCGAGAACCTTTGACATCATAACTAAATACCTTTGTCTCGTGATATATTACATGTCCGAGATTCGGTTATTGGTATCCCCATAATAGTTTGATCTCGTTACCGACAAGTACTCTTTTCTCGTTCCATGATATAACATTCTATGTGATCCAATCACATGCTTGTAAGATGTGTTAATGTGATATCACCGAGAGGGCCCTGAGTATATCTCTCCTCATCGGGATGGACAAATCCCACTCTTGATCCATGAGCCTCAACATAACGCTTTTAGAGTACCCAAACCCACCTTTATAGTTACTATGTTATGGTGTGACGTTTGATGTTATCAAAGTACTCTTCCGGTGTTTGAAATTAACATGATCTCATGGTCCAAGGATTAGGGTTACTTCGTATGATGTTGTAGCAATAATGTAAACATAATGACTTTGATCATATTACTATACTTTGGGTGAATGTTCATCACATCATTTCACTAATGTTGTGACCTCATTATTAACAACATCCAATGTCCATGAATAGGAAACCTTGATCATCTTGTTAATCAACGAGCTATTTTATATGAGAGTCTTTAATTAGGAACTCTTTATTTTTGTTTATTAAACACACATGTATTAATGTTTCCCATTGACACAATTATAGCATGAGAAATAAACATTTATCATAAACATGGAATAAGATAATAACCACTTTATT
This sequence comes from Avena insularis, assembly GCA_023614405.1. Taxonomy (NCBI): domain Eukaryota; kingdom Viridiplantae; phylum Streptophyta; class Magnoliopsida; order Poales; family Poaceae; genus Avena; species Avena insularis. Next base: position 24,763,535 of record CM042692.1, read on the forward strand.
ATTGCCTCTCGGGGGTATTCCATTCAATTGGCTCATAATTGGTCGCGACTCCCTATATTTTCTGGTTTCTTTTGAGGACGCTGTCAGACTTGCCAGAAATTTACTATTGCCCCATGATTTGATTTGTTTAGAGTTATGCAAAGAAACTATATTTCGTGAAAATAAATCAAGAAGTTACCACCAAGAAAAAGAAAACACGTCAAATATCAGAGAGGGAGTGATTAGAAAAAGAAAATTAATGTGGTGCAACAAAGTCTGGTACCTCCATCACGCGGTATACGTGAGAACTAACCCCCCAAAAGTATTTTGGTACCTTCTATTGAATTGCATGCACTAACCAACTCAACTAGAAGTCTGAAATGATGGAAAGAGGTATAATTTATTCAGTTCTCACTCTGCGTCTTTGCCATTTCTCCTATTGTGATGCATGTTTTGGGGAGCCACAATATTTCTTTTTAGTTATTGAGTTGGCAAGGATATGATCCTAGGACCTCATGCTCTGATACCTGATGGCTCGGTGTTGATGTAGAGCTCGTTGGGAACCCCAAGAGGAAGGTATGATGAGCACAGCATCAAGTTTCCCTCAGTTATGAAACCAAGGTTTAATCAAACCAGTAGGAGCAAGGAAACACCCCAAAGGTGTTGCTAGCTGAGCCTTGGCAGGGAGAACTACCGGTGCTAGTAGCAACATGGAGACCTTCACAACACAATCACAGAACTTTGTCCCCAACTTGCGATGAGGTTGTCAATCTCACCGTGTTTTGCTGAAAACAAAGGATTAAACGTATCGAATGGAAAGAAGTAATAGTTTGTAGAAAGTAAGCACAAAGCAGTAAACAGTTTGTAGATTGTATGTAAAGAAAACGACCGGGATCCATAGTTCACTAGAGGTGGCTCTCCTTAGATAGATAACATGCTGGGTGAACAAATTACAGCAGGGCAATTGACAAACATCGAGAAAGCAATACATGCATATACCAATCATCTTGACTCCTTTGAAACTTGATTGGGCATTACAACATTATACATAGACCGCCATCCAACTGTATCTATGACTAATAATCCACCTTCAGGTTATCATCCGATCCCCCTCCAGTATTAAGTTGCAAGCAACAGATTATTTCTTTACGAATTGCATGTAAAGTAAACAATACGATTGTTCTATGAACAAAAGATTGTTGTTTTATCCCTAGTAGCAACAGCACTTCTAGTACCTTAGAGATTTTTGTCACTTCCCCAGATTACCAGAGGCATGAACCCACTATCGAGCATAAATACTAACTCTTGGAGTTGCTAGCATCTACTTGGCCAAGATAGCTACTAACAACGGAAAGCATGCAAGATCACAAATAACAAAGACATGATAGAATCAATAATCAATCTGAAATAGCATCTCAATATCCATCGGATCCCATAAGCAACATGCAGAATTACAAATAGATGATCTTGATCATGAACGAAGCTCACAAGATCTAAACATGAAAGCACAAAGGAGGAGAACCAGCCATCTAGCTACTACATGGATCCGTAGTCCAAGGATGAACTACTCACGCATCACACCGGAGGCTTGCATGGTGATGAAGAAGGCCTCCAGGGTGAATTCCCCTCTCCGGCAGGGTGCCGGGAAGAGCTTCAGATCCCTCCCGATCTAGGGATGGAGATGATGGCGGCTACAGACTCTTTCATGGATTTTTGATCGGGTACTTAGGGTTTTTGTCCCGAGGGCATCTTATAGGCGGAAGGAGAGGCCGAGGGGGTTCCTGGGATGGCCACACCACCTCTTGGCGTGGCCAGGCCTGGCCCGCGCGGCCAGGTGGTATGGTGGCCCCCTGGCTCCTCTCCGTCTCATACTCTGGCATCTGATGACTTCCGGAAAAATAGGAACTTTGGCTTTTGTCCCGTCCAATTCCAAGAATATTCATTTTCTGACTTTCCTGGAACCAAAAACAGCAGAAAACAGGCAGCTAGCACTGTGGCTCTTGTTAATAGGTTAGTCCAAGAAATCATATGAAAAGTACTCCAAAGTGTGGACAAAACACAAGAAAGTTTATAAAACCAAGCATGGAACATCAAAAATTATAGATACATTTGCAATGTATCAACATCCCGAAGCTTAACTCCTGCTCGTCCTCGAGTAGGTAAGTGATAAAAAGAAAGAATAATTTTTGAGGTGACATGCACCATCAAAGACTTGATCAAAGTACTTGTAAAACATTCAAAGCTGGGATCATAGTACTTCAATCATAACATGAAAGACAAAGTTCTAGCAATAAGACAAAGAAACTATGATGCAACATGAAAAGGCACAAACAAAAGATTCATGAATAACAATGCTTTGCAAGACGTTTGTTTGTTTCACATAAAGAAAACATAGCACAATAGCATTCAGCTTGTCCCTCATAGAGTATCAAATATAAATGCATAGGACACCTTCAAAGTTCATAAGAGTGACTAGATACAAATAGTTTAAAACGAGCAATATCAAGTTATGCATCAATCAACTAGTCTTGGGACAATGCACATAGAACTAAGAATGGCCACTATGCTCTCAAAGTAGGTGCATAAAGGTAGAAGGTGGAGACTCAATATAATGGTGGAAGAAAGGCCTTCATAAAAGGAAGTAGGGATTCAAGTCTAATAAAGAGCTTCCAAAAATTATGGTACTTATAGCTTTTAGCTCTCATTGCCCCTATCATAAGCATCTTGAAGTGATTAAGGTTAAAGTGAACAAACTATGGTGTACATGGTTGACGAAGTATAAGTTAGAAATCTCATGTCCCTTGTATACGAGGGCCGCTCCTCATGCTACTCAAGTTTAGTCACCGGTAAGTTCTTGTCATCGTAAGTACATGTGTATCATAGAGAACCACCAACGGGGTACCCCTTGCCCGATGATACGGAAGAATCCCCATATCAAAATGACAAGGCAAGCAAACAACAAGCATCTCAGCAATCTTCTTATTTACCATGGGAATATGGTGCTTTTTTCTCTTTCCTCTTTTCATATCTCTTTTTTCCTTTTTCTCTTTTTTTACTCAACATAGGACTCTTTTTTTATAAGAAGAATGCTTCATAGACAGCTCATTATGGTTACGCTACAGGTTTCCACCATGTCAGCATGGATTAGACCAGCGGCCCAGGTGTTTCTCTAACACATATACATAACTCCATGGACTTACAAGCTCCCCTTTCATTTCACACCGACGACATCCATATACAAAACAGCATGATATCAACTAGGTACAAGTACCAAGTGCAATGTTGAAAGTGTTCCCCATGAAAGCATGGTTCTGCTAATCCCCAACAAATAAGTGCAAGCATATACAACATAGACGACACAATGGTTCAAGTTTATTAAGGGCAAGAAAAGTAAAGTGTGCCATCAAGTTCGTGAGAGCTTTAATCACTAGTTTTCTCATAACAAGTTTAATTTGGAAGGTAAACAATAGCATGAATATACTTGGAATAGCATAAGCTAGTAGGTAGGTATGGTGGACTCTTTGGAATAACTTGGTTTAGGGAGTTGGATGCATGAGTGGAACTCATACTTGGTTGTGGAGGCTAGCAAAAGACTGGGAGCGACAAACTAAGAGACCAATAATGGCCATAATCATGTAGAGCGACAAAACATCATTGATCAAAGCATAAAGTGATATTACAAGTTAAAAATAAAGGATCAAAAAGGCTATGGTGACTTGAGATAGTCATAACATGGTGTGAGCATGCGCCAAGTCAACCCAAATAAAGCATCAAAGGAGAATACCACTATACTATGCTTTAATATGCTAAAACAACGCATGATCCATCCAAGGCACATTAAGCAATCTCAATTGTTTATAACAAGTCATGCTACATCAAAGAATACTAAGCATAAAGCCAAAACAATATCAAGCATGGCATGACAAAGCATAGGCCACAGTCAAAAACGAGCTCTTTCTACCACAAAAGTATGAACTTTCCTACTCTTTTCCAAACCAAACCAAACTATTTGCAAACCAATGTATGAAAGAGGGGGTCCAACCAATTTATTCAGAAAACTAAGAAAACCAAGCAAACAGAAAACCAAAACGAAAATGAAAAAGAAGACGCTCCAAGAACAACACAACTATGCATGAAACAATAAAAATGAAGCGTTTGGAAAAAACCTGTAACTTTTATTGATGAAGAAGGGGATGCCTTGGGCATCCCCAAGCTTTGACGCTTGTACTTCTTGGATATTTCTTGGGGTGACACGCGTGGCATCCCCAAGCTTGAGCTTTAGTCCATCCTTCATCTCATTACTCATTCCTTCCATACACCTGAAATTTTTCCTTCATACAAAACTTCACACAATCTTTATTAGCAACATTAGTGCACTCAAGATAAAGAAGTCTTAAGGTTTAGTTATAACACCAAATAAACTTAAATTAGAACACTAGATACTGTATCACTTCCCTCAAAAATCTCAATTCCCCAAAAGAACTCAAAAAGGAATCAACAAGAAGCAAATGCAGAAAATGACAGAAATCTGTCAAAACAGACCAGTAGGTAAAGACGTATTTTTTCGAAGACCTTCTGTTGCTCAAATCAAAAAGTGTTGAACTAACGAAAGTTAGATAATAACCTGGGTCAGAAGCACAAAAATTCACGCCTGAAAAAGACGTTCATAGATTTTACACGAATTTTTACGGTGAAGCACAGAAATCTGTTTCGGGACAGCAACTTTCCCAATCATTACTTCTCTCTCATTAGAGGTTACTCTTGGCACAAAAAGCAAATAAAAAGGATAAGGAGAGGTTATTACTGAAGTAATAACTTCGAAGACTCATCTAAAACTTTTGGGTTATCTCCCAATAAGTACTTTTCTTTAACGCCTTTAAGTTAGGCATAAGAAGCAAGAAAGAATCAAGTGTTCTCAAATGAAGAAGCATTAAGATCAATACCAGAAATATTTTCAACAAGGCAAGGTATATCATCCAAATAAGTTCTAGAGGATCCTCTCTCAATACTCTTAGGTTCACTATGTTCATCAAAAGGGTTTTCAGGAACAATCCAATCAAGATTTTTTTCTATGGCTTCATGTATTGCTGCTAGTTTAAAGGGTATTGGTATCTTAGGTTCCTCCCCATTAGGTTCGGTTTTGTTCATATTTTCTCTAGTACCAACAACATCTACACATGAGCCTAGCATATTGAAACGTTCAAAGACATTTCTAGCTTCTTTGGCAACATCATAGAATTCTTTAAACAAAGTTTCTAGAATAAAATCCCTCTTTTCAGGGTCCTCAATTTCTTTAAGCTTAAGAAACATTACTTGCATTAAGGGGTTGAGGTTAACAAACCTAGTTTCTAACATGTGAATTAAAAAAGCTACAGCAATCTCATAGTTTGGAGCAAGTTCTGCAAGGGATCTATCCTCAGTATCCGCATGTTTACTAACATGATTAAAGAATTCTTCAATATTATCTTTCCCAATTATAGAACCACTACCAATCGAAAGGTCTTTCAGGGTGAATTTAGGGATCAACATGGTGAGCTAAGGAAGAGGTGACAACTAAAGGAGACTTAATTTTTTGTGTGTTTTTGGTAAAGAAAGCAAACTAATAAAACTAATTTTTTGTGTTTTTGATAAAGAAACAAGAAAACAAAACAAAAAGAAACTAAGCAAAACAAAAATAACAAAGTAAAGAGATTGGCTATGAGGGACTCCCCTTGTGAAGATGTCCTTGACTCCCTGGCAACGGCACCAGAAAAATGCTTGATGGCTCGGTGTTGATGTAGAGCTTGTTGGGAACCCCAAGAGGAAGGTATGATGAGCACAGCAGCAAGTTTCCCTCAGTTATGAAACCAAGGTTTAATCAAACCAGTAGGAGCAAGGAAACACCCCAAAGGTGTTGCTAGCTGAGCCTTGGCAGGGCGCACTACCGGTGCTAGTAGCAACGTGGAGACCTGCACAACACAACCACAGAACTTTGTCCCCAACTTGCGATGAGGTTGTCAATCTCACCGTGTTTTGCTGAAAACAAAGGATTAAACGTATCGAATGGAAAGAAGTAATAGTTTGTAGAAAGTAAGCACAAAGCAGTAAATAGTTGGTAGATTGTATGTAAAGAAAAGGACCGGGATCCATAGTTCACTAGAGGTGGCTCTCCTTAGATAGATAACATGCTGGGTGAACAAATTACAGCGGGGAAATTGACAAACATCGAGAAAGCAATACATGCATATACTAATCATCTTGACTCCTTTGAAACTTGATTGGGCATTACAACATTATACATAGACCGCCATCCAACTGTATCTATGACTAATAATCCACCTTCAGGTTATCACCCGAACCCCCTCCAGTATTAAGTTGCAAGCAACAGATTATTGCTTCACGAATTGCGTGTAAAGTAAACAATACAATTGTTCTATGAACAAAGGATTGTTGTTTTCTCCCTAGTAGCAACAACACATCTAGTACCTTAGAGATTTCTGTCACTTCCCCAGATTACCAGAGGCATGAACCCACTAACGAGCAAAAATACTAACTCTTGGAGTTGCTAGCATCTACTTGGCCAAGATAGCTACTAACAACAGAAAGCATGCAAGATCACAAATAACAAAGACATGATAGAATCAATAATCAATCTGAAAATAGCATCTCAATATCCATCGGATCCCCGCAAACACAACATGCAGAATTACAAATAGATGGTCTTGATCATGAACGGAGCTCACAAGATCTAAACATGAAAGCACAAAGGAGGAGAACCAGCCATCTAGCTACTACATGGATCCGTAGTCGAAGGATGAAGTACTCATGCATCACACCGGAGGCTTGCATGGTGATGAAGAAGGCCTCCAGGGTGAATTCCCCTCTCCGGCAGGGTGCCGGGAAGAGCTTCAGATCCCTCCCGATCTAGGGATGGAGATGACGGCGGCTATAGACTCTTTTGTGGATTTTTGATTGGGTACTTAGGGTTTTCGTCCCGAGGGCATCTTATAGGCGGAAGGAGAGGCCAAGGGGGTGCCTGGGCTGGCCACACCACCCCCTGGCGCGGCCAGGCCTGGCCCGTGCGGCCAGGTGGTGTGGTGGCCCCTTCGCTCCTCTCCGTCTTGTACTCTAGCATCTGATGACTTCCTTAAAAATAGGCACTTTGGCTTTTGTCCCGTCCAATTCTGAGAATATTCATTTTCTGACTTTCCTGGAACCAAAAATATGAGAAACAGGAAGCTGGCACTGTGGCTCTTGTTAATAGGTTAGTCCAAGAAATCATATGAAAAGTACTCCAAAGTGTGGACAAAACACAAGAAAGTGGATAAAACCAAGCATGGAACATCAAAAATTATAGATACATTTGCAATGTATCAATACCATATTGAATTTCATGTAGTAGACAACTCAACCAAAAGTCGAAGTTGATGGAAAGAGGTAGACAATTTATTTTAACACTTACCCTACGTCTTTGCCCTTTGGACTATTGTGACGTGTGTTTGGGAAGCCACAATAGTTTTTTAATTCATGTGGTGGCCAACATTTGATCCTAGGACCTCCTTCTCTGGTACCATATTGAATTGCATGCACTATCCAACTCAACCAAAAGTACAAACTGATGGTAAGATCTAGGAAATTTATTTCAACACTCAACCTACGTCTTTGCTCTTTGGCCTATTGGGACGCATGTTGTAACACCCTCAAATTGACCCTATGCAAGTTTTAGCGCTTCTCGCCAAACCCGCATAGAAACGATTCAAGGACGCCCACCAGACACTCTCGTGCGGGTGGAAAACGAAGTAATATCATTACACAATAGTCCATGTTGGAACCCACAGAACAGATATATATACAGCAATGACTCATGGAGTCAAGAATACAGATGTACAGTACAAAGATCCAAATCATCTTGAAATCGATACAACATCCGAGTACAGATAAGAAGCAAATGGGGCTAAGAGCCCTAAAGAATAACCAATGACGTCCATAACCCTGCCCAGGCCAAGCCGGAAGGGTAACCCTGCTAACGACGTCGATCTCAAACCTGCTAAAACAAAAGGGGTGCCAACAAAGGGCAAACGAAAAAGAGGAGCGTCAGTATTGAGGCCAGTACACGACGAGGCTAGAATTCAGTGGCTCTCGCCTACATAGGTATGGTGGACTGAAGCGGTAGCGAAGCATGCACTAAACAACCTATAGCGACTCAATAAACTGTCGGCTATTAGAGAGAGATAAGAAAGACCTATTCGGATCCAACCTGATTCTAACACCAATCATACCCATCCTGGTATTCCCCCTCGAGACCAAACGAGGAAGTCAATCTGAGGAACTCACACAGTTGACAGTTTTATTCATTCCATTATAGTTGCATCACTTACTAGTCAGATATAGATAACACGAGTCATCCTGATAGCATAAGTAGTGGGCAGTTTTAGTTAACCAAGAAGTTGTAGTTGCAGTACTTACTAGTCAGATACAATTAGCATGTGACATTCGAAACCCTAGCAGTTGTTGGCACTTTTATTTCATTCCATTAGAGTTGCGATACTTAGTAGGCAGGTATAACATAAGACGATACACCCCAGTTCCACTAGTTGTTGGCACTTTTATTATCCATTCCATTGTAGTGAAGCTGATTACTAGTCACATATTAAGTCAAATTTATAACACTACTTTAGTTATGCTTGTCTATGATCAAGATACTGTGCTCCAACTCGTCCATAACCGTGAACACGGCTTTCAAGAAAGATTTACCCTGCAGGGGTGCACAAATAGCAACACACACACGATCAACCTCAGAAAAACCAAATCAAAACCCAACGAGGCTTTCACGACAAAGCAATCACAGGATTCATAAAATATTTCAGGGGGCCACCCCACTAAGCTACCCGCGACGAAGTTGGCCGGCTCCAAGACGGACCCAGGGTTTGGGTGGATGGCGGTAAACGACTGGGAACCCGAAAGTGTGACTGGGCTTGTCGATACAGCGAAAACGTGTCACGATCCAAAAGCGATACAGTGCTCACGCACAATCGTAAATAAAGCAGTAAAGCATGGCATAAGTACAGGATAGTAATAAAGCCCCAAACTACTTTGTGGCCCCAAGAAATAAGAAATGAATCAAGCTCTGGCTAAGGGGATTCATGGTCCCATATGCGGATAGTGCGGTAGTCAAGGAACATGTATCAAGTACTCGGGGTCCTACGGGACACAAGTGAAAGTGGAAGAACCAAATAACATATATTGCCCACCGATGCCTCTGCATTAGTTATATCTAGCAATTTAATATCAAGTTGTAATTAAAGCCATGATCATCTCCACCATTAAGCATCTCCACCATTAAGCAGGTGCCAACCTTCCAATAACGGTGGAACAACAACGACGCAAAGCAGCACGTGAGCAAGCAACTACCAAGGCCGACTATTTATCAAACAACAGGCAATAGGATGTGTCCAAGGCAATATAAAGGCTGCAAGGGATATATCTAGTACGGAACACTAAAGCATCGCGACACAGATAGCAATAGATCAACATGAGGAAATAAAGACTATAAATGCAAAATAGGTAGAAAGGGGAAGAATCCTCGCCTGGGAAACACTGCCGAAGGTTGATATCCGGAGAACTTGTGGATACTCGCATCAACTCATCAGCCTAATCCGCGAAGAAGCAAACACTAGAAGAAACACCGAATGCAATATTTAATACTACGGCAGAAGATCCGGCATGCTTATGATATGATGCATGTCATGGCAAGGATGCGATGCAACTAGGCAATATTAAGAGAAACCGAGGTCCCGACAATTAATTAGTCGGTTCAAGTGGTTTTAGATACCCCGCATTTTAAATGTTGTCTTAACAAGGCAAAACATGGTATCGGTTCGCTACACAAATTTAAATGGAGTCCGGAATAAGATAAAGATATCCCGCAGATGGACTCCATATTTAATTATGAGGTGAATCGGCATAATTCCCCCAAACCACAGACAGGTATGCATGAACAATTTAATATGCGACAGTTGATAATGTCATATTATAAAAATAGGGGATTAGGGTCACACATCTGGTTCGGAAGAGCTTGGTTCTGGGGGTTCGGGGTTCGACAGGGTTCGACAGGGATCGGTCTCAGCGGGAACGTTCTCGGACAATGGAGTAGATCTTGTCGCATCCGTGGCCTTCGGGTCCGTGTAGACGGTCATGGCGTCCGGGATGAAGAACATGGCGTTCCGTGTCGGCGACCTTGGCATCCAGGTCCTCGGCGAACTTGGCATCCGGTCCTCGGGCATCGGTGCGGGAAGAAGGTCTTGTCGTACCGGGGTCTCGGCGTCCTCGGATTCCGATTGGAGATCTTGGCATTTCCGACCGGTCTCGGTTCTGGGAACGGTTCTTGGCGACTTCCGTCTCCAGGAGGAAGAGCTCGGTGTTCCACGGTCTTCGGTTTCTGGGGTCGGGGTTCGAGGCCTTCAGATTTGGTCTTCGTGGGCGAGATGGTCTTGGAAGGTAGCTGCAAGGGCGCTTGCACGCCAGCCCAAACTTTTCACGGATCAACAGACAAACTGACTTTTAGGAGCCCACGGAACACACAAGCACAGGCATACACGCGTGCTGGCAGAGAGGACAAGAGGTGGTGCCCTCAGACCTGGGGCTCGAGCAGCGAAGCTGCAGGGCTGAACCGGCAAGGCAGCTCGGGGCACAGGGGACGGAGCCTTGGGGAGACGCCGCGGCGGCAGCGGCTGGCGCTGACAGATCTGGGGCGGTCGAAGGCGAGGCGGGGCCGAGCGGGGATGGGCGGCGTCCACGCGACCGGGCAGTGCTCGGAGCTAGCGGGGTAGGCGAAGCTCGCTGGAGGCGACGCGGAGGCGCTCGGGGCCACGGCTGCGGGGCACGGTGAAGGCGAGGACGACGAGGGCACGCGGTGGCAGCGCACGAGCGACGTGCTTGCCGGAGAGGAGAGGCAGCGCGGCGAAGGCTCACAAGGGCGCAGCCGGGGTCGACGGGAGGCGCTGGGGACTCACAGATGGAGGCGAGCACGAGCGCGGGGCGGGGCGGTGGATCGAACTTTGCAGAGGGTCGGGGCCGAGGCGACCCTGGCGGCGGATATGTGGACCAAGGGTCAGGGATGTCCGGGCTCAAGCGGAGGGCTTGAGGAGATGGAGAGGTCGGTCGACGCCACGCAGGTCGGCGGAGGAGGCCGGAGGAGGTGACGAGGTCGTGGCGGGCTTGGCCCGAGGAGGAGGAGAGGCTGGCGGCGAGGCGAGCCGGGTGGCGGCGGTGCAGGATCTGGGGAGGAGCGGGGTAGGTGGAGGTCACGGGGAAGATTGGACCGAGCGGGGGGAACGGGCACGTCGGCAGGTGGGCCCAGGGTGTCGTGGCAGGGATCCCGAGGCGGGGTAGGTGGGGAGCGGGGCCTCGCGTGTCGGATGCGCGTGGGTGGTGGTGGCATCAAGGCCAGGGGGGCAGGGGAGAGCGGGAGCGTAGCTCTCTGCCTCTCTCGCGTGCGAGTGTGTGTGTGTGTGCGCGGGAGGGAGTTGGGGCTGGTTGAGAGGGAGTGGGACCAGGTGGGATGAGGTGGCGAGCAGGGATTGGCTCGGGTGAGGTGGCGATGGAGATCAGGTGGCGACGGTTGCGTGTGTATTTGTGTGGCTGTGTGGGGATAGGTAGGGGATATGGGGAGGGCTAGGGTTAGGTCTGCTCTGGTTTTGTTTACTAGGGGTGGCCGGCTGGGTCGGTTTGGCCCGGTTCGGCTGCCCCCTAAAAATAATATAAATATTTTATTTGTTTAAAATGGGGCTTTTGAAATCCGATTGTAGACGAAACAAAATATTCCGACCAAGCCCGGGTTTTGATTTGAAATAAAGACGGGGCATTTAGAAAACAAAACCAGGTTTTTCAAAAATAGTTTCAGACAAACAGATGCACGATGATGACGATGCTCAAATGCAATGTGGCATGATGACATGAGCATGCGGTCATGATGATGGAATGCACAAAAACACAGCGATTTTCTAGTAGTGGTTTTAGCAGGGTGCCACAATTCGACACCACTAACAAGGGATCTCGCCCTCGAGATCCGCCTCATGGTACCGATAAGAAGGTCGACGATCTGAATCTTCTCGCTTCATGTAGATCCTCGCGACACTATTAACAAGGTCGCTACTCACATCCGTCGAGAGAACACTCCGGATAAACCAAGGAAGAAGGTAAAGGTATCGACAAATAAAGCCACCTCTTACTTCCGTGGACGGAGTAAAATTGCTGGATCCACCGATTCGATGTACAAGAGCGAATGATAAGAGTAGTCGGATGGTGATCAGTCCATCGCGCACCCAAACCATTACTCTGCACACGAATAGGATAATTATGCAACCAACTCTCAGAATTAGACTGAAGATCTCGACAAGCGAGGTTCGGAAACAAGGAGGGATGCAGACTCTGCATCGGATCTGGCATAGATGATGTCATCGCGTCGGAAAACACCAAAAGGCACAAGAAGGAACAGAGAGAAGTCCAACAGATGAAGGATTCCTCAGATAGCACGGAGACTGGATGTAGAAGCACCGTTACCAAAGAAGGAAGCGAAACCCTGAAGGTACGACGGAAACCCGACCACGAGAAATCCTGGACTCGAAGAAAAAAAAAAGAACAGATCCAAAACACGTAGAGGTAAGAGGAGAATAGCAGAGGGTAAGGAGTAAAAGCAGACCTAATCATATTTATCCAACCGATTTTCCAAAATAGTTTTGACACTCTACTTCGGCCGTTAGCTAGGTTATCCTACAGGCTGGACTAGTGGGGTATCGCAACTGCTGAGCTCTGATACTGCTCTGTAACACCCTCAAATCGTCCCTATGCAAGTTTTAGCGCTTCCCGCCAAACCCGCATAGAAACGATTCAAGGACGCCCACCAGGCACTCTCGTGCGGGTGGAAAACGAAGTAATATCATTACACAATAGTCCACGATGGAACCCACAGAACAGATATATATACAACAAGGACTCACTAAGTCAAGAATACAGATGTACATTACAAAGATCCAAATCATCTTGAAATCGATACAACATCCGAGTACGGATAAGAAGCAAATGGGGCTAAGAGCCCTGAAGAATAACCAATGGCGTCCATAACCCTGCCCAGGCCAAGCCGGAAGGGTAACCCTGCTAACGACGTCGATCTCAAACCTGCTAAAACAAAAGGGGTGCCGACAAAGGGCAAAGGAAAAATAGGGCGTCGATCGAGGCCGATGCAGCGAGGCTAGAATTCGGCGGCTCTCGCCTACATAGGTATGGTGGACTGAAGCGGCAACGAAGCATGCACTAAACAACCTATAGAGACTCGATAAACTATCGGCTATTAGAGAGAGATAAGAAAGACCTATTCGGATCCAACCTGATTCTAACACCAATCATACCCATCCTGGTATTCCCCCTCGAGACCAAACGAGGAAGTCAAACCGAGGAACTCACACAGTTAATAGTTTTATTCTTTCCATTATAGTTGCAGCACTTACTAGTCAAATATAGATAACACGAGTCATCCTGATAGCATATGTAGTGGGCAGTTTTAGTTAACCAAGAAGTTGTAGTTGCAGTACTTACTAGTCAGATACAATTAGCATGTGACATTTCAAACCCCAGCAGTTGTTGGCACTTTTATTTCATTCCATTAGAGTTGCGATACTTACTAGGCAGGTATAACATAAGACGATACACCCCAGTTCCACCAGTTGTTGGCACTTTTATTATCCATTCCATTGTAGTGAAGCTAATTACTAGTCACATATTAAGTGAAATTTATAGCACTACTTTAGTTATGCTTGTCTATGATCGAGATACTGTGCTCCAAGTCGTCCATAACCGCGGACACGACTTTCAGAAAGATTTACCCTGTAGGGGTGCACAAATAGCAACACACACACGATCAACCTCGGAAAAACCAAATCAAAACCCAACGAGGCTTTCACGACAAAGCAATCATAGGATTCATAAAATATTTCAGGAGGCCACCCCACTAAGCTACCCGCGACGAAGTTGGCCGGCTCTGAGACGGACCCAGGGTTTGTGTGGACGGTGATGGCAGGAACCGAAAGTGTGACTGGGCTTGTCGATACAGCGAAAACGTGTCACGATCCAAAACAGTATAGGCGCTCCAAGCACAATCGTAAATAAAGAAGTAAAGCATGGCATAAGTACATGATAGTAATAAAGCCCCAAACTACTTTGTGGCCCCAAGAAATAAGAAATGAATCAAGCTCTGGCTAAGGGGATTCATGGTCCCATATGCGGATAGTGCGATAGTCAAGGAACATGTATCAAGTACTCGGGGTCCTACGGGACACAAGTGAGCGTGGAAGAACCAAATAACATCTATTGCCCACCGATGCCTCTGCATTAGTCATATCTAGCAATTTAATATCAAGTTGTAATTAAAGCCATGATCATCTCCACCATTAAGCATCTCTACCATTAAGCAGGTGCCAACCTTCCAATAACGGTGGAACAACAACGACGCGAAGCATCACGTGAGCAAGCAACTATGAATCGCAAGGCCGACTATTTATCAAACAACGGGCAATAGGATGTGTCCAAGGCAATATAAAGGCTGCAAGGGATATATCTGGTACGGGACACTAAAGCATCACGACACAGATAGCAATAGATCAACAGGACGAAATAAAGACTATAAATGCAAAATAGGTAGAAAGGGGGAGAATGCTCGCCGAGGAAACACTGCCGAAGGTTGATATCCGAAGAACTTGTCGATACTTGCATCAACTCATCGGCCTAATCCCCGAAGAAGCAAACACTAGAAGAAACACCGGATGCAATATTTAATACTACGACAGAAGATCCGGCATGCTTATGATATGATGCATGGCATGGCAAGGATGCTATGCAACTAGGCAATATTAAGCGAAACCGAGGTCTCGACAATTAATTAGAAGGTTCAAGTGGTTTTAGATACCCCGCATTTTAAATGTTGTCTTAACAAGGCAAAACATGGTATTGGTTCGCTACACAAATTTAAATGGAGTCCGGAATAAGATAAAGATATCCCGCAGATGGACTCCATATTTAATTATGAGGTGAATCGGCATAATGCCCCCAAACCACAGACATGTATGCATGCATAACAATTTAATATGCGACAGTTGATAATGTCATATTATAAAAATAGGGGCTTAGGGTCACACATCTGGTTCTGAAGATCTTGGTTCCGGGGGTTCGGGGTTCGACGGGGATCGGTCTCGGCGGGAACGTTCTCGGACAATGGAGTAGATCTTGTCGCATCCGTGGCCTTCGGGTCCGTGTAGATGGTCACGGCGTCCGGGATGAAGAACTTGGCGTTCCGTGTTGGTGACCTTGGCGTCCGGGTCCTCGGCGAACTTGGCGTCCGGTCCTCGGGCATCGGTGCGGGAAGAAGGTCTTGTCGTACCGGGGTCTCGGCGTCCTTGGATTCCGATTGGAGATCTTGGCGTTTCCGACCGGTCTCGGTTCCGGGAACGGTTCTTGGCAACTTACGTCTCCGGGAGGAAGAGCTCGGTGTTCCGCGGTCTTTGGTTTCCGGGGTCAGGGTTCGAGGCCTTCAGATTTGGTCTTCGTGGGCGAGATGGTCTTAGAAGGTAGCTGCAAGGGCGCTTGCATGCCAGCCCAAACTTTTCACGGATCAACCGACAAACTGACTTTTAGGAGCCCACGGAACACACAAGCACAGGCATACATGCGTGCTGGAAGAGAGGACACGAGGTGGTGCCCTCAGACCTATGGCTCGGCAATGGCTGCAGGCTAAACAAGGCAGCTCGAGAGCACGAGGGGCAGGCTGGGGAGAGCCCGGCGGCAGCTGGCAACAGATCTGAAGCGGTCGAGGCGGCGGGGCAGCGAGATAAGCGGCGTCCGCGACAGGCGATGCTTTCGAGCTAAGCGGGGTAGGTGAAGCTTCATGGAGGCGGCAGGCGCTTCGAGGCCACGGCTGCGGGCACAGTGAAAGCGAGGGCAGCGAGGCAGCGGTGGCAGCGCCTGGCGGCGTGCTTGCGGAGAGGAGGCAGCAGCGAAAGGCTCACAAAGCGCAGAGGTCAACGAGGCTGGGACTCACAGATGGAGGCGAAACACGGCCTTGGCGAAGCGGTGGATCAAACTCTGCAGAGGGTCGGGGCCGAGGCGACCCTGGCGGCGGATATGTGGACCAAGGGTCAGGGATGTCCAGGCTCGAGCGGAGGGCTTGAGGAGATGGAGAGGTCGGTCGACGCCACGCAGGGTCGAGGCAGGAGGGCCCCGGAGGAGGTAGACGCAGAGGTCGGCGGGGCTTGGCCCGAGGAGGAGGAGAGGTCATGGCGGCCGGTGTGATGGCAGGAAGGATGGGAGGAGGCGGAGGTGGGTGGAGTTCATGGGGAAGATGGGACCGAGCGGGGGGGAACGGGCGCGTCGGCAGGTGGGCCCAAGGTGTCGTGGCGGGATCCCGAGGCGGGGTAGGTGGGGAGCGAGGCCTCGCGTGTCGGAAGCGTGTGGGTGGCGGTGGCATCAAGGCCAGGGGGGCAGGGGAGAGCGGGAGCGTAGCTCTCTGCCTCTCTCGCGTGCGAGTGTGTGTGTGTGCGCGGGAGGGAGTTGGGGCAGGTTGAGAGGGAGTGGGGCCAGGTGGGATGAGGTGGCGAGCAGGGATTGGCTCGGGTGAGGTGGCGATGGAGATCAGGTGGCGACGGTTGCGTGTGTATCTGTGTGGCTGTGAGGGGATAGGTAGGGGATTTGGGGAGGACTAGGGTTAGGTCTGCTCTGGTTTTGTTTACTGGGGGTGGCCGGCTGGGTCGGTTTGGCCCGGTTCGGCTGCCCCCTAAAAATAATATAAATATTTTATTTGTTTAAAATGGGGCTTTTGAAATCCGATTGTAGACGAAACAAAATATTCCGGCCAAGCCCGGGTTTTGATTTGAAATAAAGACGGGGCATTTAGAAAACAAAACCAGGTTTTTCGAAAATAGCTTCAGACAAACAGATGCATGATGATGACGATGCTCAAATGCAATGTGGCATGATGACATGAGCATGCGGTCATGATGATGGAATGCACAAAAACACAGCAATTTTCTAGTAGTGGTTTTAGCAGGGTGCCACAATTCGACACCACTAACAAGGGATCTCGCCCTCGAGATCCGCCTCATGGTACCGATAAGAAGGTCGACGATCTGAATCTTCTCGCTTCATGTAGATCCTCGCGACACCATTAACAAGGTCGCTACTCACATCCGTCGAGAGAACACTCCGGATAAACCAAGGAAGAAGGTAAAGGTATCGACAAATAAAGCCACCTCTTACTTCCGTGGACGGAGTAAAATTGCTGGATCCACCGATTCGATGTACAAGAGCGAATGATAAGAGTAGTCGGATGGTGATCAGTCCATCGCGCACCTAAACCATTACTCTGCACACGAATAGGATAATTATGCAACCAACTCTCAGAATTAGACTGAAGATCTCGACAAGCGAGGTTCGGAAACAAGGAGGGATGCAGACTCTGCATCGGATCTGGCATAGATGATGTCATCGCGTCGGAAAACACCGAAAGGCACAAGAAGGAACAGAGAGAAGTCCAACAGATGAAGGATTCCTCAGATAGCACGGAGACTGGATGTAGAAGCACCGTTACCAAAGAAGGAAGCGAAACCACGAAAGGCAGCGGAAACCCGACCACGAGAAATCCTGGACTCGAAGAAAAAAAAAGAGAACAGATCCAAAACACGTAGAGGTAAGAGGAGAATAGCAGAGGGTAAGGAGTAAAAGCAGACCTAATCATATTTATCCAACCGATTTTCCAAAATAGTTTTGACACTCTACTTCGGCCGTTAGCTAGGTTATCCTACAGGCTGGACTAGTGGGGTATCGCAACTGCTGAGCTCTGATACTACTCTGTAACACCCTCAAATCGGCCCTATGCAAGTTTTAGCGCTTCCCGCCAAAACCGCATAGAAACGATTCAAGGACGCCCACCAGGCACTCTCGTGCGGGTGGAAAACGAAGTAATATCATTACACAATATTCCATGATGGAACCCACAGAACAGATATATATACAACAAGGACTCACTAAGTCAAGAATACAGATGTACATTACAAAGATCCAAATCATCTTGAAATCGATACAACATCCGAGTACGAATAAGAAGCAAATGGGGCTAAGAGCCCTGAAGAATAACCAATGGCGTCCATAACCCTGCCCAGGCCAAGCCGGAAGGGTAACCCTGCTAACGACGTCGATCTCAAACCTGCTAAAACAAAAGGGGTGCCGACAAAGGGCAAAGGAAAAGAGGAGGCGTCGATCGAGGCCGATGCAGCGAGGCTAGAATTCGGCGGCTCTCGCCTACATAGGTATGGTGGACTGAAGCGGCAGCGAAGCATGCACTAAACAACCTATAGAGACTCGATAAACTATCCGCTATTAGAGAGAGATAAGAAAGACCTATTCGGATCCAACCTGATTCTAACACCAATCATACCCATCCTGGTATTCCCCCTCGAGACCAAACGAGGAAGTCAAACCGAGGAACTCACACAGTTAATAGTTTTATTCATTCCATTACAGTTGCAGCACTTACTAGTCAGATATAGATAACACGAGTCATCCTGATAGCATATGTAGTGGGCAGTTTTAGTTAACCAAGAAGTTGTAGTTGCAGTACTTACTAGTCAGATACAATTAGCATGTGACATTCCAAACCCTAGCTGTTATTGGCACTTTTATTTCATTCCATTAGAGTTGCGATACTTAGTAGGCAGGTATAACATAATACGATACACCCTAGTTCCACCAAATGTTGGCACTTTTATTATCCGTTCCATTGTAGTGAAGCTGATTACTAGTCACATATTAAGTGAAATTTATAGCACTACTTTAGTTATGCTTGTCTATGATCGAGATACTGTGCTCCACGTCGTCCATAACCGCGGACATGGCTTTCAGAAAGATTTACCCTGCAGGGGTGCACAAATAGCAACACACACACGATCAACCTCGGAAAAACCAAATCAAAACCCAACGAGGGATTTCACGACAAAGCAATCATAGGATTCATAAAATATTTCAGGGGGCCACCCCACTAAGCTACCATAACAAAGTTGGCGGCTCGAGACGGACCGGGGTTTGTGTGGGGGTCGATCGGGAACCCGAAAGTGTGACTGGGCTTGTCGATACAGCGAAAACGTGTCACGATCCAAAACAGTACAGGCGCTCCACGCACAATCATAAATAAAGCAGTAAAGCATGGCATAAGTATAGGATAGTAATAAAGCCCCAAACTACTTTGTGGCCCCAAGAAATAAGAAATGAATCAAGCTCTGGCTAAGGGGATTCATGGTCCCATATGCGGATAGTGCGATAGTCAAGGAACATGTATCAAGTACTCGGGGTCCTACGGGACACAAGTGAGCGTGGAAGAACCAAATAACATCTATTGCCCACCGATGCCTCTGCATTAGTTATATCTAGCAATTTAATATCAAGTTGTAATTAAAGCCATGATCATCTCCACCACTAAGCATCTCCACCATTAAGCAGGTGCCAAACTTCCAATAACGGTGGAACAACAACGACGCGAAGCATCACGTGAGCAAGCAACTACGACTCGCAAGTCCGACTATTTATCAAACAACAGGCAATAGGATGTGTCCAAGGCAATATAAAGGCTGCAAGGGATATATCTGGTACCGGACACTAAAGCATCGCGACACAGATAGCAATAGATCAACAGGAGGAAATAAAGACTATAAATGCAAAATAGGTAGAAAGGGGGAGAATGCTCGCCTGGGAAACACTGCCGAAGGTTGATATCCGGAGAACTTGTCGATACTTGCATCAACTCATTGGCCTAATCCCCGAAGAAGAAAACACTAGAAGAAACACCGGATGCAATATTTAATACTACGACAGAAGATCCGGCATGCTTATGATATGATGCATGGCATGGCAAGGATGCGATGCAACTAGGCAATATTAAGAGAAACCGAGGTCTCGACAATTAATTAGAAGGTTCAAGTGGTTTTAGATACCCCGCATTTTAAATGTTGTCTTAACAAGGAAAAACATGGTATCGGTTCGCTACACAAATTTAAATGGAGTCCGGAATAAGATAAATATATCCCGCAGATGGACTCCATATTTAATTATGAGGTGAATCGGCATAATGCCCCCAAACCACAGACATGTATGCATGCATGAACAATTTAATATGCGACAATTGATAATGTCATATTATAAAAATAGGGGCTTAGGGTCACACATCTGGTTCTGAAGAGCTTGGTTCCGGGGGTTCGGGGTTCGACAGGGATCGGTCTCGGCGGGAACGTTCTCGGACAATGGAGTAGATCTTGTCGCATCCGTGGCCTTCGGGTCCGTGTAGATGGTCACGGCGTCCGGGATGAAGAACTTGGCGTTCCGTGTTGGTGACCTTGGCATCCGGGTCCTCGGCGAACTTGGCGTTCGGTCCTCGGGCATCGGTGCAGGAAGAAGGTCTTGTCGTACCGGGGTCTCGGCGTCCTTGGATTCCGATTGGAGATCTTGGCGTTTCCGACCGGTCTCGGTTCTTGGCGACTTACATATCCAGGAGGAAGAGATCGGTGTTCCGCGGTCTTTGGTTTCCGGGGTCAGGGTTCGAGGCCTTCAGATTTGGTCTTCGTGGGCGAGATGGTCTTAGAAGGTAGCTGCAAGGGCGCTTGCATGCCAGCCCGAACTTTTCACAGATCAACAGACAAACTGACTTTTAGGAGCCCACGGAACACACAAGCACAGGCATACATGCGTGCTGGCAGAGAGGACAGGAGGTGGTGCCCTCAAACCTGGGGCTCGAGCAGCGAAGCTGCAGGGCTGAACCGGCGAGGCAGCTCGGGGCACAGGGGACGGAGCCTTGGGAGGCAGCTGCCGGCGGCCCGACAGATCTGCGGGTCAGGCGGGGCCAAGCGGGATGGCGCCCGTCACGCGACCGGGCAGTGCTCGGAGCTAGCGGGGTAGGCGAAGCTCGCTGGAGGCAACACGGAGGCGCTCGGGGCCACGGCTGCGGGGCACGGTGAAGGCGAGGACGACGAGGGCACGCGGTGGCAGCGCACGAGCGATGTGCTTGCCGGAGAGGAGAGGCAATTGAAGGCTCACAAGGGCGGCCGTGGGTCGGGAGGCTGGGGACTCCTGAGATGGAGGCGAGCATGAGCCTGAGGCGGTGGATCGAAATCTGCAGAGGGTCGGGGCCGAGGCGACCCCGGCGGCGGATATGTGGACCAAGGGTCGGGGACGGCCGGGCTCGAGCGGAGGGCTTGAGGAGATGGAGAGGTCAGCCGACGCCGTGCAGGGTCGAGGCAAGAGGGCGCTGGAGGTGGTAGACGCAGAGGCCGGTGGGGCTTGGCCCGAGGAGGAGGAGAGGCTGGCGGCGAGGCGATCCGGGCGGCGGCGGTGCGGGATCTGGGGAGTAGCGGGGTAGGTGGAGGTCACGAGGAAGATGGGAGCGAGCGGGGAGGGGGGGAACGGGCGTGTCGGCAGGTGGGCTCAGGGTGTTGTGGCAGGGATCCCGAGGTGGGGTAGGTGGGGAGCAGCGCCTCGCGTGTCGGAAGCACGTGGGTGGCAGTGGCATCAAGGCCAGGGGGCCAGGGGGAGAGCGGGAGCGTGGCTCTCTGCCTCTCTCGCGTGCGAGTGTGTCTGTGCGCGCGGGAGGGAGTTGGGGCAGGTTGAGAGGGAGTGGGGCCAGGTGGGATGAGGTGGCGACCAGGGATTGGCTCGGGTGAGGTGGCGATGGAGATCAGGTGGCGGTGGTTGCGTGTGTATCTGTGTGGCTGTGTGGGGATAGGTAGGGGATTTGGGGAGGGCTACGGTTAGGTCTGCTCTGGTTTTGTTTACTGGGGTGGCCGGCTGGGTCGGTTCGGCCCGGTTCGGCTGCCCCCTAAAAATAATATAAATATTTTATTTGTTTAAAACGGGGCTTTTGAAATCCGATTGTAGACGAAACAAAATATTCCGGCCAAGCCCGGGTTTTGATTCGAAATAAAGACGGGGCGTTTAGAAAACAAAACCAGGTTTTTCGAAAATAGTTTCAGACAAACAGATGCACGATGATGACGATGCTCAAATGCAATGTGGCATGATTACATGAGCATACGGTCATGATGATGCAATGCACAAAAACACAGCGATTTTCTAGTAGTGGTTTTAGCGGGATGCCACACATGTTTCGGCAGCCGTAATGTTTTTAATTCTTGTGTTGGCCAGAATTTTATCGTAGGACCTCATGTTCTGATACCACATTGAATTGCATGCACTAGCCAACTCAACCAAAAGTCTGAACTAATGGAAAGAGGTAGAAAATTTATTTCAACACTCAGCCTACGTCTTTGCCCGTTGTCCTATTGTGATGCATGTTTTGGTGAGCCACAATATTTCTTTTTAATTATGGCATTGGCTAGGATTTGATCCTAGGATCTCCTACTCGGATACCATATTGAGTTGCATGCACTAGCCAACTCAACCAAAAGCCAAACTAATGGAAAGAGGTGAGTAATCAATTTCAGCACCTTTATTGAAATATGCATGCTAAATTGCCAGAACATTGACATGTACATTGGTAGCATGGTCAAGAAATCTTTTCTTCCCAAGTCCTTGGATTGTTTAAACCAAACTAAGTTTAGAACACCTTGAAAGGACAATGGATGTCGCCTAGAGGGGGCAGATAGGATTTTCAAAAATAATTACGGTTTAGGCTCTAATAAATGCGGAATAAAACTAAAATTTAATTTATCGAAGAACAAAACCTGAAACCACTAGGTTCAACTAAGTGCACCAAAAACCTATGCTAAGAAAGACCAGTAACAAGGTGACAACACGATATAATACTTCAAGAACGATGGCTATCACAATGTAAATTGCATAAGTAAAGGGCTCGGTTGAGAGATAATCAATGGACACATAGACGATGATTTTTATCCTGAAGTTTACTTCCAAAGAACCTACGTATCCATTGGAGATCTATGATGGTGCAATGCTCTTCAAACACCAAAAGTGGATCACCTTGAGGTGTGGTATCTCAATGCTCACCCAAACGCCACACAAGGCCTCACCCCAAGATGCGAAGGCACGCAACTCACCGGCGCCACAATAGGCTCACCCTATTCTCCCATGAACTCAACACATAGGCCTACTCACAATCCACTATGGGACACTTGAGGGTGGTCAAAAAACCCATACAAGGCTTGCTATAATCTCCACAACTCAATTAGAGGATCCCAAGAATCACCACAAATGCCTCTAACTTGAGGAATCTCCACAACTCAATTGGAGGCCCCAAGGGTATCACATCACTTCCACACAAACGTCTAGGGTTCAAAGAACCTAAGAGAAACAAGCCCTCAAGCTTGAAATCGTTGAATATCCGTGGAGAACTCAAATCTATGCACCAAATGCAAGAGATAAGTCCTTCACTCTCAAATTCCACCAAAGCTACAAAAGCTATTGGGGGAATAAGAGAGGAAGAACACAATACTCTCCAAGATTTAGATCCCAAGGATTCTTTCACAAATAAGGGATTTGATTTGGTGGGGTTGTAGATCTAGATATCTCTCAAATCCCTCAGAAAGATGCAAGAATCATTGGAGGGGGAAGGAGGAGAGGACAAGCTCTTCAAGGTCAACAATGGAGGAGAGAGAGAGAGAGAGAGCAAAATGGACCAAAAGAACTCGTTCCCACGAAGGGGAAGAGGGTCCCCTTTTAAATGGCTCTCCAAAACTGGCCTTTTGGGCCATTTACATGCCTGACCGGTAGTTCCGGTGAGCCCGGTTCCAGCGTCTCGAAAGCAGTGGGAGAACTGGTTGTACAAGCTGGAAGTTCCACCCGACCCAGGCCGAAACTTCCGACCGGTACTACCGGTCCACTAGCGGCCAACGTTCTGGTTATAAAACATGACCAAATTTAAAGTTACTTCAAGGTGTCAATGTATGAGTGGAAGTGAGCCGGAACTTCTACCGATACTTCCGACAACAAAATATGCCCAAGCGGTACTTATGGTCCTTGGCCGGTATTTCCGATCAGGGAAACTTCAGAACCAAAACTGCAATAACTTTTGCATCCAAACTCCTAACATGATGAAACCAATTTTGTTGGAAAGATAACGATGTACAAAATCCAACTATAATAAATATGTGAGATTCCTCTCAAGGTGTGGAGCCAGAAAACCCGCAAGATAAAAAACACAATAAGATATTCAAGTGAATTCCGTTTTTGATGAACTAGAGCTTGTTATGAAGATAATCAGAAGCTCTAGATCCTCACATGGAAAATATCCAAAAAAACAAGAAAGATGATTCTATGTATGCAAAGGTTTGATCTCTCCCCGAAATATGCAATCGAGTTACTCACCCGAGAGCCCCTTTTGATAGTATGGCTATCTGTCCTAAACCCTGTCTCCCAACAAACTACAAGAGACCGGTTAAATAGAAAACCTATCAAGATCAGAACTTTTCTTTGAGCATTCCACTTAAGATTGATGTAGACGATCTTGTATTCCTCAAGATGGAACACCTTTCTTGATTGCAGTTGCTCGCGCTCACTTGATGAAAACTTACGAGTTGCTCCCCTAGTCCACGGGGAGACCTCTTATTTGAAATTGTCTTCATCACTCCTTGATCACCGATGATGGCAATCTTCAAGCATTATATCTTCTAGAGATGGCACATCTCGAGCTTGCAATTCTTCATTTCTTCTTGAGTGTTGATCCATCTTGAATCAACTCTTTGCACTTGTCTTGATCAACCTCCAAACTTCTTCTTTCTTCAACAAAATTCCAATAGGCCCAAAGCCCTTGGACATTTCTTCTTCTTCATTTGTTCATCTTTCAACCTTGAAACCAACACATGGCCCAAGCAATACCAATGGACAAATCCTACAAGTAAAACTCAATTCAAGCATTAGTCCATATAGATTGTCATCAATCACCAAAACCACACTTGGGGGCACACATCATTTTCACACCTAATTTACTTCATTCATATTCTCAAGGAATATAAAACCAACAGCTTTAGCTTGGCAAACCAAAACTGAATTTTACATTATGATATATGTAGTTATGACAAAGAAGAGGCGACCGTGACAACAAAACCCATCTAGGGTTCTGTCCCTCTCATTGGTGATACTGCTGGTCCGCTGTCACTCTGGTGGCCTTGGGGCCTTGTAGGTGTGATGGACCATGGCCTCTCGCCGGCGGGGAGGTTCATGTTCTTTGTTTAGGATATTTTTAGTGTCTTCTTCAAGATTTTTAGGCAACGGCTATGTCATGAAGTCAGAATAAGGTCATCCTCACCCTATCCTCGCTTTGGTGATGCGCCTAGAGCAGACCCAGGGCGCGTGGAGTCATGTGTCCGAAAAATCTCTTAGGATCTGATGATCTTTTGTATTCTTTGGTGTGGTTTGAGGTCAGTATCCTCCTATATATGATTGTCATCTTTGGAGATTGTAACATCCCAATTTTAGCAACCCTGATTAGTTGTCCAGAATGCAAAAATCAGGGGGAACAAAAACTTTTCTTGTTTAGTGATGAAGTGTTTGCCTGTTGTTTGACAATGTTTATGCTTATGAATGTGTATTAGAAGATATACTCCTTACCTCAACATCAGTTGACAAAAACTATTTAACAAAACTGTCCTGGCTCATTTTACATATTCTCAAATGTTCTGGCATTTCAAAACCTGAGCCAAGAAGCCTTTGCCAACCTACTATTTTAGTAGCTTTTGTTCCCCTAAACTATGGAGAGCAACCTATTATAATCTCCTTATGTTTTATAGACAGAACCTTCAACCATTCTTATCTTTAGGTTTCCCAAAACCCCCTTTTAAAGCTTCTGAATTCTACTCTTAGTAGATATACCAAGGACTCTTACCTTATTCCAACTCCAACCTTTCAAAATTGCCCATCCTTACCTCAAGCTAAGCTTGATGGTAACCCTAGTAGCAGTTGATTTGTTTGTAAGATGAGTTGCCGTGATCTGCTGTTTGACTTGATTGCTTAGAAGTAGTATGAGCTACTCTAGTAGCTCATCACTAGGATAAAGAGGTTTCCAAATCACCCCACCCTAAGCAAGAATACAAAGCAGGATCTAATCTCTAGATACTAGGTGACCATCTAAAACCCTTAAAAAGATCAATTCTGCAGTGATCCATTCTCGAAGTTTCCAAGTCAATGAAGACCAATATCAAGCATGGATCCTTAATTCTCAATATACACTTCAACATCATCCACTTGATGATGCTTGGGTACCTTGCAACCCCTCAAAAACATCCCCTCTCTTACTCCAGTCAAAATCCTCAAAACTGCCAAATTTGACTAAGTCTAGAAACTATTCCTACATCACCTTTTTGAATGCCTCTCTTTCTCAAACCATGTGCATTTTTGGAAATGCATCTGAACCATCTTGTTAACCATCCTAAGGACTACCAAGGACCACTCTTTCCCTTGGTTATATCATCCTCCAACCCACCTGTTCTTGATGGTTTCGCAGGCAAGAAATTAACTATTCCTGCAAATCTAGTGAACATGCCTACTTGGACAGAAGCTCACACCATCACCCAACCTTCTATGGACCAACTCTTTGCATGGTTTTGATCTACTCATATAGGTATATCAACATCTACTTCACTTGTTACAAGTGGATATTTGTGCTTCTTAAACCCACATGGTTTATAAGGCATCATGACTCATCTGGTATGGCATCCTTATTTTAAACAAAGTTTGCCATCATTTCCAGACCACCTCAATTGTAACCAATCCAAACTCCTTCTGCCATGATCATCTATATGAGTTGGTATAACTATCCATCTATCCCTTGCATCAAGGTGAGCTCTGAGCTCCAAGATCCAACAAGGTTTTGGTGGTATAAAAACAACATCACCCTAGATCCAGAATTCCTTGTTTTTCCATCTAATTCAAGTTAGATTTCCAACTCCCAAGGTTGCAAATGCTTGATACACCTTTTCTACATCATATACCTTGATCATCAATATTTATCAAATATTATCCATAATTATTATGGCTCCATATGTAATTACTCTCTTTAATAAACCACATCTTCAAAGCACCTTTCCCAAGGGAAAGTTTGGTTTTTGCCAAAGAACTTCTCCAACTTTTTGCTCATTTGAGGTCCATATATCCTACCCTACATTCCTATCTCAAAAATAAATATTTTTGAGATTCTTTATTATTTATTTTTGCCCTTTTTCTTAAATCGCAGAAACAAGAAATAATTCCTTAAAAATACTTTCCCATCTCAATAAATCCCAATAAAATTACCCAAGGTGTAGTGTGGTATCTAGGACCTTTTCACACCAAAATATCACTTTGTCTAATGTAAAAATATCACTTTAGCTTCTAGAAACCATTTCTGCACTTTTGGAATTAATGCTTTTAAGTGGACTTACAAGCTTTAGAAAAACCCCAAATAATTCTTGGAGAGATATATTGATCCCATCTACACACTAGTACCATTCTCTCACTCTGTCCAGTGCAAATTTTTCAAACTCCTTCACAAGCCATCTTTTGATCAAAATTTGCAAAACCATCTAAACCTAAGCTAAATCAAACCAAAGCTACCTCCAAACTTGTCTAATACACCACCTCATTAGCATCACTCAATCTGGTCGAGCTACACTGTATCATGTACTGTAGCAACACCTCCCCCTTGCCCTCTTATGCTTGGAGGTGAGAAAGAGAGAGAAAGACAAGCAAGTGGGGCCAATTATTGCAGCAGCTGCCACTCCCTCCCTCTCTGAGCTCCAGCACGACCAGATCCCTCTCTCACCCCTCTCCACCACCCCTCTAGGCCAATCACATGCTAGCACTACCCCTCCCCCATGCCCAAAAGGGACATTTCCCCATGGACCTCTCCCTCTCGGTATACAAGGCTAGAGGCCACCCCGTGCCTCCCCTGCCCCTCATTTGCTCCCCTCCCTTATCCCCTAGCTCCCCAGCCTCTCCCCTTCACTGCCTTTCCCGTGAGAAGCAGAGAGCAAGCTCTCGGACTCCTCCCTCTCCTCGAGCTAGGCTCCCTCTCCTGTGCTCCCCCTCCTCTGCATGTTAGCCTACCCGAACCCCCTCCTCCTCCTGCATCTAATCCCCTCCTTTTTCCTGTCTAGGAACAACTCTACTGGTGGCGTCGTCGAGCTCTGACGAGGTGTCTCTCGGTCGTCTTCGCGCGAGCCCGGAGCTGGTCGAAAACCATCGATGCCGCCCATCGTCGAGGTCGCCGCCATGCACCATGTCCCCTTCGCCACCCCACGGTCGCCGGCGAGCCCTCTAGTAAGCCCCCACCATCGCCCAGCTCTGCCCTAGGGTTCCCATCGCCGGACCCTCTGTTCTCTGGAAATGACGACCGCCGGCCATCAGATCCCCTTAGAACGGGTGGCCACGATGCCCCCAAACCCCTTTGCCTCGCTGCCCCGCTGACCGCTGGGCCCCGCCCAGCAGGATTCAAACCCCCACTCCTGCCGGTGACTCCTCCCATGCTGGGCCAAATTGGTGCTGTGGCCCATCTCCTCATCTAGATCCAGCCCAGCGGCCCCTGTTTTCCTTTTCTTTTTATTTAAATCTATTCAGATCTGTTCTGTTTATAACTGTTTAGTTTAATTCGATTTGAAAATGAAAATGGGGTATTTCGTCTAGAGAAAAATTTCGTCATGTTCTTGTGTGTTCTGTGCAACATGCAGAACAAATCCCTTGCCAAAAAACAATTTTCTTTAATTAATGGCATTTTATCTCCCAACAGGTGTCCTTTGCACTCAAGAATTTCCTCAGTGAGTTTAATTGATCCAAATTGAGTGAATCCAACTCCCTCAGGGAGAAGTCGACAATATCTAGCAACTAGCTTTGGTCTCATGCCAAGTGGAGCTATGAACCACCTTTAGCAAAAATAACAAAAACACCGTGTATCTGCCTTTAGAAAATTCCCTAGATCAAACCAAGGATTGTTTTGACCCGATTCCAACTCCTTGTGATGTGGTACACTAAGGTCTACCAAAATCCAGGAGATCAAATTTTATGGAGGCTCTGTGTAATTTTGGTTAATTAATCATCTCTGCCTAGGGTAGTCTCAGAAGAAAAATCACTAAGGGAGTTTAAAAACTCCAAAAAGAGTGAATCCAATTCCTAGAGAAAGGTATTCAAAATACCTACCATGTGGCATTAGTTTCCTATCAAAATCTACTATAGATTAAATCTAGTGAAAAAGACAAGTTGTATAGAGAAATGCTTTTGGGAATTTCTTGAGGGAATTCTGTTAATTATTTTGACATGATTCCAACTCTCAGTGAACAAGTACATGAAGCCCTACTTAACCACCCAAGGAAATAATTTTTGAAGATCTAGAACCTTTCCGGTGAACTATTTCCTAAAACTAGAGGTTTTATCACTAGAAAATTTATAAGAAATTAAAGAAAGGTGATAAAATCATGAAACCACTTTTGTTGGTCTTGTTTTGTCAAAACCTACCAGATGGTATTCTGGTTGCACATTGATACCGTACTTACCCATGCCTTGATCCCAAACCCCTTCATTAGTGGTTTTGACCATTTCCCGAATAAAGGAAATCCCACCGCTACAAATAGGGTTTTTGCAATGGTTCTAAACCCAACCTCTCAAAACCTACTAAATATTATACTTGTATTGTCCACTTGTATGCCTTGTTTTGAATGTGGTCTTGCTTGTTTGCATGTATACTCGATGACGACGATAGTTGCGCTTGTATTGATGCTGAGAAGAAGAGACCATATTATTATCGGTATTGGTATTCTTGGTTATCTAAAGGAGAAGTCCAGGGACATATTGCCATATTGATGATCATCAGGAAAGCCACCTTCTTGCTTAAGCCTTGTCCTACTATTTTACTTATGCATGTTTTACTTACTGTTTATCAAAATTGCATTGTTTACTATATGTTGATGTATATATGGAAGTGGTTTGGCTCCTCCGAACAATTACACTCTTGTACTATTAGGTACAACCCCCTTGATGACACCTACTTGTCCCTAGTGTGGTAGATGGTGTAATACACCATACCCTTTGGAGACCCCATTTTAGCCGAAGCAAAGCTAGAGGATGGGAAGACCCCGGAAAAAGTTTTATCAAATGTTTTATGATAAAACCTTGGTAAGGTGGAACCTCCCAAGAGATGTTGAGAAAGAACAAGGTTTTGTTTTACAAAATGCTGAAGGAAAGATGGAGGAAAAAGGTTTATGAAAACGCACCCGGTTCTTTGCAGTTTTGCTAGAACAATTAACCCTTTGCAACCACCTTACTCTGGAATGGGACAGAGCTGGATTTGATGTTTGTCTATTCTGGTATAAGCTGCCTCGCAACTACTACAGGGGATCACGATCCCCGGAGGCTGGGCCTTCTCCCTTAAAGGTCCATGTGGGACATCGACCTGGAGAAGGAACGAACTGTCTCCGGGCAGCCAGGCGTTACTATGATCCCCTCATTGAAAGCGCCCATTGTGTGAAGAGTAAAATGCGCTCTGGTTGGTCCTTGGTACCCGACATCCCGGTTTTGAGGGGAACAACACTCATAGGGTAGGCACTTATATTAGAGTGGGCATCCGGAGAGTCTTGATCGGTTACTCGACCCACGATCGGTGTAGATCAGGGTACTGTACCCGGATGGTGTGGGTAAAGTGTGCAACCTCTGCAGAGTGTAAATCTATTCGAATAGCCGTGTCCACGGTCATGGACGGTTGGGAAGGTTGTTGTAGAGCGGTGCTGGGTTTTTTTTTCAAAAAGGATTTCGGAAAAGAAATGGCTTTGGAAATGTTTTGACCATGGGATGGTCGGAAGGAGGAGAAATGAGTTTGGTCGTGGGACGACCTAAGGACGGGAACAAATGGGTACCCCAATCCCAGTGTTTACAAAACTTTTCAAAAGGTTTCCAAAATGTTTTACAAAAGTTTTCAACAAAGATATGTAGATGCTATATCTACAAGAGAAACTATTTGAGAAAAGAACCTCTCTTGAAGCCCTCCTACTACCACAGCCATAATGCATATCCTCTTGTTATTATTGTTAACTTAAGGTGGTTTGCGAGTACATTCAAAGTACTCACTGGCATTGTCCCTGGCTATTAATTTGGTCAGATATCAATAAGAGGAGGAAGTTGACGGCTAAGCGAGCTAGGACGTTCTCCCAGTTAGTTGCCTGTAGGTTAAGGCATGGTTCAGGCTCTACGCTTAATGAAGTTCCGCTGTTGTTGCTCGATGTAGCCATAATGGTAACTAAGGTATGACATGTATTCGTTATGTATTGGATGTTTACTTTGATACTTGTTTGTTATGTGCCGCGACTAACTGATCATGGGATCGTGGTTGTATGCATAACAGGGATTCTCGGAGGATTAATCTGGGGGACTCAACAGCGATGGTTGCTGCTCTGTTGCGCTAGTCCTACGAGACTTTAGCATGACGAGTTCTTCTCCGTATACTATGACAAGCTTTACCCAACTCCGGTGATGGAAGGGTCGGCTTGTGCAAATGTAGTCGTTGCTAGATGGTCCAATGACCTATTTGTAATTTTTATTACTTTTGGGCTCATTTGACTACTATGGATGATTATTAATAGATCTTTGGAATTTCAAAAAAGAAAATTCTAGATACCGATGACGTTCGCAATTATAAGACCTATGAGGTGTAGCACCCCGGTTAAAGCCACTACTATAAAATTGCGTGTTGTTTTTAATTTGTGCATTATCATGATTGCATGCTGATGTCATCATGCCACATTGCATTTGAGCATCCTCAAGATTGCATGTATATTTCACCTAAAATCCTATCTTATTTCTAATTATCCTCCTCCATTATTTCAAATTATAAACCCCGGTCCTCCTGAGTATTTTGTTTTTCTAAACTATTTATAAATATTTTTATTAAAATGAAACAAACAAGTTTGAAAATAAAAGTTTGTACTGGGGGAGGCATCCTGGCCCATAGGCCAGGACACCTACCACCCCGATAGGCCCAGCCCAAACCCTAGTATAAACCCTAACCCTAAAACCAAAACCTAATCACCCCTACCACCTACACCCACCCCGACCACACACACACTCCACACGCGCGGTACATGGCCACCACACCACACAACATGTCACACTCACACTACACGACACGACTCACACGGACCCAACACACACACACGCCGTGCAACACCACGTAGACTGCACCTGCAGCGCGCCGCAACCCACTTGCACACGATGCGACATAGCCACCCGCTCGCCGCGCGTAACCCAACCCCACCCTGCTGCGTGATGAGTGCATATTTGCATCATGTTTTATATTATTATTTTGCATTGTAGATATAGGATCTTGATATTTTACGACATTCGCATGCACATTTTATGTCTATTTTCACCAGGATCAAGACAGATGATGGGTACAATGGACACAATTCTTGGACCAGTTGTATTGGGGAGAAAAGGAGTAAAAAACAACGTAAATCACTTATTTGGGAAATATCAATAACACTAGAAGAAAAACCGAAGCGAACAAAGCATACAGACGGTTTAACGACCAACTATACGTCGGGAATAAAATTTTCCAGCCATATAGTTCCCGCCGTATAGTTGGCGCCGCCACCGCCTCCTCATATAGTTTCACCCCGTGCAACTGGATCAGCAATACAACATATAGAACAACCAGAAATTGCCAAAACCTTACCTCCGGAAGGCATCTGCAGGAGGAACTTGTCCACCAAGGATCCATCTTTGCCCTGCACAGATCCGGGAGTCTAAGGCATCGATCTTCATTGTCAACCACTGCATCACCACCATCTCCATCCATCCCATCTACATCTTGTCCAGATCTTGTTGTAATTCCCGTACTCGTTGTGGATTTATACAAGTACTATTCATCTATGATAGATTCCATTGTTATTGCCATGATGTTGATTGGTTAAAGCTGTGAGATTCGACACATTTTTGATGGTTTTTATTGATGGTTTTATCCCGGATTTGATTGTTTTCTAGCTTTACCTAAAGCTAATATTTCGGTAGCAAAGAAAACTTGGTTTTTAATGTGTGTTTTAGGTTCTGAATGTCAACAGAAGGTTTTAACTAGAGAAACACAATATTCAGGCGAAAACAAGCAAGTCTCTCTTTGGAAGCACTCGAGGGGAGCATATAGAGGCTTTAACGAGCAACTATACGACAGGAACATTTTCCGGCCGTATAGTTCCCACCATATAGCTGCCGCCGCCTCTGTCTTGTCAAAAGGTACAACTTCCGTGAAGAGGCTAGACACGAAAACACAACACAACAGTCACCATCCCATCTGGAAGGGAGAAAGAAGAGATCCGGATAAGAAGGGGAAGACGTTCTTCATCTCGCTTCACGATCTTCGACCTCCTAGCCAATACACCCCCATAGCCATTACATGTACTTGAGAGAGAGAGGGATCTTAACCTTGCAATACTAGGGTTTGAGATTGTTTCTTACTATCTTGAATTATGTTGGATACTTTTCTATTCTTATTGTGGATCTCCACGGTAATATCAAGAAGAATTCCCTTTATTTGATTATATCGATGATCCGTTCTTCTCTCATGTGTGAGTAAGTTCCTTGGGCGTGGGAGATGTAGGGGATTGGTGAGATGTGATGTGCCTTCATATATTTTCCACTAGCTTGTGATTGATTCTAATTACTATATTATGTGTGCTTGACTATCTGTGGGATGCCTAATGCTTGTTGTCCAATTAAGGGCCCATACAACATGATGCTTTGTTCTACATAGATAGGATCTTGTTCGCTAGCAGACCGGCGACCCCCGAGTGACACGGAGATATCAATGGAAAACTAGTAGACTCGAGGATAATGAGGAACCACTGTGCTTATTGCATTAGTCCGGTCCAAGGAGCTTAATCGCTAAGCGACCTGAAGGGTATTAATCGTCTATTGTCTGACCATGGTTTTGGTAACAGACTAGTAGGATTATTGAAGATGGGATGAAATCTACCAAGAGGAGTTCCGGCTAATTATGGGTTTCTCGCCTACACATATACTTATAAGATTATAATTATTACATTTATCATTCGTCCACCTGGCACAATCACTATCACCATGAACTGAATGTCCCCGCTCCTTCTTTTGCCATCTGCAGAAAACAACAAACAACCAAGTCGTTCTTTACTTTCATGCTTTATATTTTTGAAGTTTACATTTTAGTTTTATTTAAATACACCCAGTTTAATCCAAACTCCATTCTCATTTCAATGCTTGCAGTCAATTCACTCGAAAACCTGTGACAACTTTGGGTGTGACAGAGACTTCACTCATAAACACTTACCTTTGGGCTCCCTGTGGGATCAATATCTATACTTCAAAACTAGCTACAAACGATCTGTGCACTTGCAGACATCAAGCTATTTTCTGGCACCGTTGCTGGGGAGCTAAGCGCTAAGTGTTTGTCTTTTGACATTTCAGGTGTTTCTACTACAAAATGTTCTCGCTAGGATACAAAGGGTCCACACGCTCTGGTAGGACCTATCTACCGGATTATATTCAGCACATGCCTGCTCAAAGGCATGAAGAAATTATTGAAAAACTTTTAAGATCAAATAAAGTTGAAGTTGAAAACCTGAGTGATATTATGGAAATCATGTCTATTTACAGGACAACTCCCATGAAACCTGAGAAAACTCTCAGAGAATACAATGCTCCAAGTTCTGAATTCCTTAAACAACCAATAGAATTCCCTAATCCTGGAGTTAAAGAATATCGATTTGATGGTGGAATTATTAAAATTTTGCAGGAAAAAGCTTTTAGTGGAAGGGAAGATGAATACCTAGGAAGGCATCTTAGAGAGTTCGACGATGTGATAACATCACTTGGACCAAAAGGTTTGCCAAGAGACTTCTCTTGTCTATAATTATTTTGTTGGTCTCTTAAAGGTAAAGCTCTAGACTGGTTATACTCCCTCCCTCGCCATTACATTATATGCTGGGAAAACTGCATTGTTAAATTCATAAACAAGTTTAATCCTTTTAAAAAGGTAACTGAATTAAGAAAAAATATAGGCAACTTTAGTCAGAACGTGGGATAAAACTAGCCACAAGCTTGGGATAGATTCTTTGGAATGATCAATATCATTCCTAATCATGGCTATTCTGAATCAACTATTTGCCATTTATTTTACCACGGTCTTAATACTCAATGTAGAGAGTTTCTTTATTTCTCAGCAGGAGGATCGATAAATAATTTAACTATTAAATAATGTTTGGAATTAATTGAAGGAAATATGCCCTGAGAGGCAATAATAAAGTTGTTATTATGTATTCCTTGTATATGATAGATGTTTATTTTGCATGCTATAATTGTATTGATAGGAAACATCAATACATGTGTGTTTAATAAACAAAAAGGGTTCCTAGTTATGCCTCTCTTATAGACTAGCTTGTTGATTAACAAGATGATCAAAGTTTCCTGATCATGGACACTGGATGTTGTTAATAACAAGGACACAGCATTTGTGAAATGATGTGATGAACATTCATCCGAAGTATAGCATTACGATCAAGTCATTATGTTTATATTGCTATAACATCATACAAAGTAGTCTTAGTCCTTAGACCATGAGATCATGTTAATTGCTAACACCGGAAGAATATCTTGATAACATCAAACGTCACACCGTAACAGGGTGACCATAAAGGTGGGTTCAGTGCTATGAAGGTGTTATGTTGAGGCTCATGGATCAAGAGTTGAATTTGTCAATCCCTATGATGGATAGATATACTCTGGGCCCTCTCGGTGATATCACATTAAGATTGCTTGCAAGCAAGTGATGTGATCACTAGAATGTTATATCACGGGAACGAGAAAAGAGTGCATGCCGGTAACGAGATCAAACTAGGTATTTGGATACCGATGATCGAATCTCAGACATGTATTATATCATGAGACAAAGGGATTAAATTGCTGACGTTAAAGGTTCTCACGATCATAGAAGTCATCGTTGAATATGCAGGAGTCAGTATGGATCTCTAGGTCCCGCTTCTAATTATTGATCTGAGAGGAGTCTCAATCATGTCTGCATTATTCGCGAACCGTAGGGTGAAACACTTAAGGGTTGCCGGAAACCATTTAGGAGCACATATGTTCCAGACAAAAGGTTTGCAAAGCGCAGGAAATGTTTCGATAGAAACAGGAATTGTTTCGATAGAAACCGGAATTGTTTCGATAGAAACCGGAATTGTTTCGGGTGAAATTGCAGAAAGTGGTTTTGCATGTGATATTGAAATGCTGTGTTTCATTGAAATGACTTTAAGCCAGCAGATTTGTACCTCCGACCCTATTATCCTGTGTTTTGAAATTCTGTGATCCAAAGAAAGCTATTGCCTCAGTTTTGCAATACATTTTTTTGTACCTATGACCGAGTCAAATTCTGGTGTTATTAAATCCTGTTTCCAAAGAAACCCAAAGTTATCTTTAAGTTTATCGTTCGATCTTTTGGTGACCGTTTGTGATGCTTATGCGTCAAGCCCTAAGTATATTCAATGTGACTACTACTACTACTACTTCCTCCGATTCATTGCTAGATACGTCCAATTTAGCGACGAGTAAATATGGAT
This sequence comes from Avena insularis, assembly GCA_023614405.1. Lineage (NCBI taxonomy): Eukaryota > Viridiplantae > Streptophyta > Magnoliopsida > Poales > Poaceae > Avena > Avena insularis. The sequence goes on from CM042692.1 coordinate 24,800,089, forward strand.
GGGAGGGATTACTACTACTACGAGCAAGAGACCTAAACGGTGGAGCAGTTTTGATTAAAATATTCCTGGACTTGTGTCTAGTACAAGACCCAGAGGCTAGTTGATTCAAATATTTGGCATAATACTTTGGGGCATTTTCATTGGCTAGAGCACTAGTAGTTTGGAGAGAAAAAGTGAAAAAAAGCTACTACATGGGACCCATGCAAGAGACCTAAACGGTGGAGCAGTTTTGATTTTGCTAGACTCACGTCTAAGTTATTTTCTTAGCTCATGCCCAAGCCTTAGCACACTGCACAATATTTGTAGCTAGTAAGCTCGATCGCTTGATGGACCAACGAGATTACTCGAAGGCCGGCGACGAGACCTAGTACTTTTTTCGAACAAGCGAGACCTAGTACTTGACGTTTTGCTTCCACTATTCACTCTCATCTCTCCTCCTACTAGTACTACCTCGCTCCGCCTTCGTAGAAACCATTTTCTTCCACTGCTCCTCCCTTTCTTCTCTGCTTCTTCATCCAGCGATGTCACAAAATATCCTGTCTTGTTGGAAGAATAGCAAGATGGCGGTGGTTAGAGCCATGGAGAAATCTCGCCGGCAGGGTGACCTGTAGGCTCGGACCGAGAAAGGAGACCAGCCATGGGGCGAGGGGTCGTCTTCGCGCATGTATCCAAAGAGCGGCTATCATGGGGACCAAGAGTCCGGGTAGGTTTGTACTTCCGTTGATTCCTGGGTTGTCTGCTCCTATTATTGAACTGTCTATGTACATCTTCCAGGGCAAGCGGCTCGAGCATCAAATTTTCCACCTAGGGGTCGATAGCACGACGGATATCTCTGACGCGTACGATGCCCTCATGCCCGCTCTCGGTCGAAGAAGAGAGGTATTGTAGTCACTATACATGTATTGACATTTTTTGTTCTTCTGTGCATGCACTCCATGCTCTCTTACTGATGATGCATTTTCCATGTAGGAAGTCAGGGCGAGAATCTCGGCCAAAGTAGATGAAATCTACAGCCATAACATCAACATTCTTCAGAAAAAATTCAAGCTCAACCTAGAGTGTGATCACCTCCGAGCCGATTTGGCTATTCAAATGAAGCTCGCACGATCTTACGAGCGTGACTCCTCCACGCTTCGCGCTGAGTGTGAAAATTTGAAGAAAGAAGTCACGGTTCTCCGTAGCCAGCAGCTACCATTGCAGAGATCATTCAGGTCACACCCCGCAAAGTAGGAAGAGAGAAACCATCTCATGTTGGCCGTCGAGGTCACGACCATTGCGGACATCGTCCAGGCCCTACCTCCGCAGGGCAGCCATAGTGTTGCAATCGCCAAATCTTGGAGTAGGAACTACGAAGGGGGAGGACTTGCCTACGTGGCCCACCTTTTTCTTTATTTTGGGTGCATGGATCTTTTTTTCTCATCCGTCTGCGCATAATTATATTGCACACTTTAGCATTCGAATGCGCTCTGTGGAGATTTTGTAATGATATACTTGCCGTATAGTAGTCACTATTTAGTGTACATATTACATTCAAATTTAGTCAAATATGTGACATCCTTTTTAATTAGGTTGGAGGGTATTTTCAGAAAAATTAGGCTGGAGGGAGAGTATATCTGATAAATCAAAAATAATTAAATCGTCAATGAGTAATCTTTAAATTTGGTCATACTTTCCACTTTGTCAGATGTGTAGGGATCCGGATCCAGTGTCTAGAAAAGAAAATGCACCGTCAGTGTCGGGGACACCCAGCTATTGTCTGGACTCTGAAGTACTTTGGGTCACAAGCACAGGTACCCCTATAGTCTACCCACAGACAGCCAACGATTCCTTGCATAGACATTCTCGCTAGAGCCTTCGCAGGGAAGGTATCCGCTTTGACCTGTTGATTTCAGATTGGACGGTCAAGATTGCTAGACGCTAAACTCTGTCTCCCTGGATGATGTTTCTACTACTACTACGTAAAAATACATTTATGTGTGAGCTGCGTTGATTAGCGAGGGTCATCAGCGTACGTGGGCCTCGACCGCACAAAAAAAGGTTTGCCACTCAATCAATTGTGCTCACATCTACCATTAAATGTGAGATGGTAAAATGCTCACATTCGGATGTCTTGACTCATAAATCCAAGTCAAGTAATATGGGTCGGAGGGAGTAAGTTATTGGAGTGCACGCAATAACATAGTCATGCGAAGCACGTACAGTTTACTAGTCACGTAAGTACAGTACCTTTTTTTGAGCTACATGCATTCACTCATGAACACCATAAGTAAGGGCTTGTTTGATTCATAGAATAGGAAAAGTATAGGAATAGGAAAAATATAGGATTGAGATGTCATGCCAACTTGAATTCTATGGGAAGAGGAATCATGTTTGATGTAGCAAAGGAATTTTTCCATGAGGTCTAATCTAATGTTTATTTCCTATAGGAATTGCACTACAAGATTCCTATAGGATTAATTCCTATAGGATGTGTTCCTATGAATCAAACAATTACATAGGATAAATTCCCATAGGATTCAAATCCTACACAATTCCTATGCAATTCCTATGAATCAAACAAGCCCTAAAAGTTTGAAATCGTGGAGCATAAAAATGACATCGCGCCATCTAGCCCAATTAATGGTCTTCTACTATAGTAACCTACACATCTACCCCTATAGTCTACTCTGGGACACCCAGCGATTACTTGCATAGGCGTCCGCGCCAGAGCCTTCGAAGGGAAGGTATCCCCTATGGCCTGTTGATTTGGGATGGACGGACAAGATTGCTAGATGACCAAAATCACGTGGTCCCCACTCCCTCGCGCCCCTCCATTTCAAACACTGCGAAATTTCGGGCGCCCCTCCGTTTCAAACGATAGCAAAATCACGTGGTCCCCACTCCCTCGCGTCCCTCCATTTCAAACACTGTGAAATTTCTGGCGCCCCTCCGTTTCAAACGATACCAAAATCACGTGGTCTCCACTCCCTTGAGCCCCTCCATTTCAAACACTATGAAATTTCTCGCGCCCGGAACCTCCCACAACACTTCTCCGCGGCTGGCTTTGCCCGCCGGAACTCGATACCATGCACTCCTCAGCCAACAGTATACCAGAGCTGCATCAGATGCGGTCTCATCCAAAGCATGATTGCCGCTTCACCGACATACACCGCACCCGACCTTGGTCACCGAGTCGGTCATCATCCATCGCACCTGATTTCCATTTCCCACTTTACCCTCCACGGCGCCGAATCCGTCAACGACTGCCCCAGATCTGCATCAACGTTGGTGGCATCCTCCCCACCCGTACCTTACCTGAACCACCGTGCAGTGCACTGATTCAACCTCGTCCACCGTAGTCAAGCCGGCATCGAGCGCCCAAGATCTGCTTCCCCGCGTAAACAGCTGGCGCAACCGAAGCACCCTGGGTGACAAGGATGTCACCCGCGCTGGTACGGATGATGATTAGAAGCCTATCCGACCATGGTAACCAAATCACCAACTCTTTTTTTGTTTTGTCAGCAGTACAGCAGGTTCAAGCCTGTCGTGGTGAACTACATTTTTCTAATCATTCTGTACACCCAGTCAAAGCGCACGCCTGTTCTTCGTGCTAGATACTACGGAGTAGGTCACTAGACATGTTGGTTTGCATTCGCTACTCTACAAATTTTGAATTCATGCACATGTTCTTAGCTACTCTGAACAATAGTGTAGTTCTTGCAAAATGTAAAATTAGTGGAAAATATTAGATTGGATTCCCTGCTCCACAGTTACTGAATCTATCTGGTTCATCCTGAGATATGTTCCTGTTATTGTTTCCTCCTTGGCATCGTTATGATGTCCGATAGTACCCATTTTGACACTTCATACTAATTCGATTATAATTTTGTTGTTGCCATCTGGTTCTTCAAAAGCTGCAACACTAACTATTTTCTTTTCTTGCATAGAGCCCAGAATGGAACAATGAACATGATGGTTTGCATAGCCTCTTCTACAGGTTCACAAGCGAAGCCATTATTTCCTTATCTGGTGTTGGTTCATCCTAATCAATGGCATAATTGTCCTCTACTATGTAGTTCACTCGTGGTTTGCATTCCTGCTCTAGACGTTCTCTTATGATGCCATTATAATTTCTATCTGGTTGTTTCTTAGCTATGACAGTAACTACATGCCATTGAGTAGCTCACCGCAAATTCTGAGTCACCCAACGACTATGCATTCCAGGAGATGCCACTGCTTCCATATATATTTGCTGAAATGACCTCACTTGTTTATATTTGCTGAAATTCTAAGAAACACTTTGTTTGATTGCTCATTTCATTCTAGGCACACTTGTCTAATGCTTGTTTGTCCTTCTCTATAGGTTCACGGGTGACGCCATTATATCTTGCATCTGGTTCTAGGTCTGGTTCGTCCTAAGTGATGACATAACTATCCTCTACAATATATAGTTCATTCGTGGTTTGCTTCCTGCTCCACAAGTTCTCATATGATGCGGCTATAATTTCTATCTGGTTCATTCTTCGCTATGACAGTAACTGCATGCCATTTTGTGTCTCAGCGCAAATTCCGAGTCACCCGACGTCTCTTGCATTTTAGGGTATAGAACTGCTTCCATATATATTTGTTGAAATTACCTAGCTACTTTATTTTTGCTGAAATTCTAAGCCACACACACACACATTTTTGATTGCTCGTTTCACGGTAGGCACACTTGTTTAATGCATGCTTGCTTGTCATGTTTGTTTGACGTGTTGGTCACTAATTGAACCACTAACCAGTTGTAAACTACAGATCATAGCTCCTGTCATATCAGTCAAATGAGTAGTTTGTCTTGTTTGATGTATTAACTTGTTATTACTTAGTTTCAGGGTGCAATTATTTCTATTGCCACCAAAGAGGGGGTTGCAAGATCATGTCTCCTCCAATGTAGTTGTCACACTCAAAGGAAGATGCAGGTGATCAATTGAGGACTCTGCTATCAACTTGATTGTCAACTGAAATGCTGATTTTTCTTTCCCTTGATTTGATAATATGTAATAATTTTAAGAAGTTTGCAGCTGATGTAATATCTAGATAACTCGCGTAGGCCATGTATGCATTTAGTTGACGCTGTCCATATATGCGGTAGTCATTACGGTAACTACGCCAGGCAGGTCGATTAGGGAATAATACCGTGCTTTGTTATTGGCCCATCGTGTATTCGGCCGATGATGAACAGTAAAAAATGGTGGATTATATAAAAAATTTATGATATTGGCATGGGCTTTAGAAAAGGCCGAAACTGTAAAAGGCCGTAAGCGTAATGGGCCGACCTACAAGTTGTAACTGGACGTAACAGTAACAGGCCGTAATGGTAACATGTCATAATTGTAACATGCCATAACTCTAACAGGCCATAACAGTAACAAGCATTAATAGTAACAGGCCTTAACAGTAGCAGGCCGTAACAGAAACAACCCATCGCAGTAACAGGCAAGAAACCGTGAAATCCCAGAACAGTAACAGGCCAAAAGCGAGTGGCCGACGCTTAGCGATAAAGGGTCACAAATAAAGAGGATGAATAGTGACAAGCTAGAACAGTAACGGCCCGAGAAATTTCCAGGCGAGGGTAGTAATAGGCCGACACATTTACCAGACTAGAACAGTAAAGGGCCGCTTGTGGGCCTGAACAGGTAAAGCCCGGAACAGTGAAAGGCCAGGACAGTAATAGGCCTGAACAGTAACGGGCCATCTCAGACAAGGGCCATCAGTAGGCCGCCCACGATGGGCTGCGATAAACAGTGATGGGCTTCCCGCAGGCCTTAAATGTACACGAGTGACTTGGCGCAGGCTGCTAATGGGTCGCAGTGTGTTGGACCATCATGGGCCTTCTTTAGGCCAAAACAGTATTGGGCCTGAAAGTTCGCGGGACGCTACCGGCTGCAACTTTGGGCCCATTTCAAACAGTGTAGGACAAAACAGTAATGGGCCATCTTCTTATTGGGCTCCCCTAATGGGCCAACCCATTTAGAATTTAGCAGGCCTTGGTTGGTCCTGGCTTCTGCCACGGTTTCTATGGCCGTTAAGGGCGGTAACTGGCCGCTAACGGCGGGTGCCACGTGGCAGTTTTCATGACGTCAGAAGTCAACGCGGCTGGAAAACAGATCTATGACGGAACAAGTTTTCGTGGCTGAAGGTTGTGATCCGCCACGGTCAGGAAAAAACCGTGGTAGATTCTTTTGTGACGGGGCTTTTACCACGATGGCCATCTGTCGTAGAAGACTTTTTAGCCATGAAAAATGGGCCTTCAACCATGAAAATTGTCTGTTGTAAAAGCCAACTTTTCTTGTAGTGCAACAGTTGACGTATTGTTTGTTTGACTGGCCTTGCGTCAGGATTTACGTTGAGTGAGTGCTCGGCGAATTCGTTGGGAACTCTTGGAATGTCCGCTAGACACCAGGCAAAAATTTCCCAGCGCTCACAAAGGAATTCGAGCACGAGTTCCTATGCGGGACTCAAGTTGTTAGCGATCAGGGCCATCTTGGTCAGGTCTATTGGGTGGACCTGGACTTTCTTGGTGTGTACCGACATGTCGAAGGATTGGTCGGGTGAGCTTGGCTAGCTCAGGGGAGGCAGACTGTTGTCTGTCGACTCCCTTAACCTCGCCAGTTCCTCTTGCATGCCGAAAGACTTGCAGATTCTGTTGAATTCCCTATCGCAGTTGTCGGACCTCTCGAAGCTTCCGTTGATTGTGATAATGCCGTTTGGGCCCGGCATCTTCATTTGCAAGTAGGCGTAGTGTGGCACCGGCATGAACCTCACGAACGCGACACATCCGAGGATGCAGTGGTACTGAGAGGGCCAATCAACAACTTCAAAGTCGATGCGCTCTCGTTGGAAGTTTTGCAGTGTGCTAAAGATGACATCGAGGTTGATCTTGCCCAGGGGGTACATGTCCTTCCCTGGGACGATGTCGTGGAACGTCCTGTCTGAAACTTCCAGACATGTCAGAGGGGTCCTCATTGCGCACAAGGTACTCGTGAACATGAGGTTGATGCCGCTTCCGCTGTCCATGAAGATGCGACTCATCTCGAAGCCTCTAACCTGTGCCTCGAGCACTAGGGGACAGTGGCCTGGGCGAGGAACTTGACATGGGTGGTCGCTCTTGTCTAAGGTGATGCAGGACTCGCTACCACTGAGGTACTCAGTGGTGGAGGGCGGCGAGTTCATCGCTAGATTGACTTGGCGAGTGATCGATTTGTACACTCGATTTGAGGGGCGACCCTTCTAGATCATCCCCATGTTCCCCAGTGGTCGGGGGTATGGCTCGCCTCCATGGTTCTGGACTGGTGCAGCCTGATATGTCCATTTTGCATCACTATTCTATGTCAAAATTCACTGTTATTCATTGATATATATCGTATTGAGAGGTGATACTTATGTTATTTCATCTGTTTTTGCATGGTTGATGACTTTTGGACCATGTAACGCTATAGTGAGGATTCTGATGGAAAAGGTGCTGTTTGGAGGCAAAATTCGTGAAGATCAGAAAATCCGGGAAAATATACGGAAAATCCTATTTTTCTAGAAGACGAAGGAAGCCAGAAGGGGGCTGGAGATGGGCCACAAGGGGCCCACACCACCCCTGGCGCGGGCCACCCTAGGCCGCGCCACCAGGTGGTGTGGCCGCCCTGGTCCACCTCAGCACTCCCGGCGATATTATCCTCCTGAAACCTTAAGACTCGGGAGCGACCACGAAAGATTCCGCTGCCTCAGGCGGAAAACACCGAGAGAAAGATCTCTCCAGAGATGATTTCGGGGAATTCCTTCCCGGAGAGGGGAGATCGTCGCCATCAACACCACCATCAAGCTGGACTTCATCGGGATCATCATCATCATCACCACCATCATCACCATCAGCACCCTCATCACCATCTCCATATTGCTATAAAAATTGGTTGAATCTTGCATAGTTCATAGGGGAAACTATCCCGGTGTTGATTACTCTTTGTAGTTGATGCTATTGAGTGAACCATTGAATTATTGTTTATGTTCAGATTGTTATACATCATTATTCCATCTCTGATCATGATCCATATGATGTCTTGTGAGTAGTTCGTTTTGTTCTTGAGGACATGGGAGAATTCATGTTGTTAGTAGTGGAGTTGTGTTGAGAAAGATTCAATAGTTTGATATTTAAGTTGTGGTGTACTTCTTCTAGTGGTGTCATGTGAACATTGACTACATGACACTTCACCTATATGGGCCTAGGGGAATTCATTGTGTATTTGGCTACTAATCGTAGGGGTTGCCGGAGTGACAGAAACTTGAACCCCCGTTAGGAAACCATTGCAGAAGGGACGTAAGGGTCTTAGAGTTTAAAGTTGTGGTTAGGTTCTACCTTAATTACTTTCTTATACTTACGGATGCTTGCAAGGGGTATAATCACAAGTATGTATTAGTCCTAGGAAGGTCGGTACATTAGCATAGGTTCACCCACACAACACTTAGCAAGCTAAAGAAGATCCATACCACTAGCCAACACCTTCTGCTCCTCGTTGGGTTCGACACTCTTACTTATCGAAAATACTGCGATACACCCCCTATACTTGTGGGTCATGAAGACTATTTTCTGGCGTCGTTGTCGGGGAGTGAAGCGCTATTGGAGAGTGGAACTGGTAAAGGAAACTTCTACTGTGAGTATTGTTTACTTCTGTTAGTTGCTCTATTTTCGTTATGGATAATTCGTTGAGTTTCTTATTTGGTAATGCTACTACCACTGCTAAGGTAGTAGATAAGCCACCACCTGCTAAGAATGATGCTTTCAAAATACCCACAAGAATTATTGATCGTGTTATGGATAACTACTATGTTGGGGATGGAACTGTCCATCCTGGTGATCATTTACTCTTTATACACGAATTATGCGGGTTGTTCAAGTGTGCAGGTATTACTACAGATCAAGTTAAGAAGGAGTTATTCTCATTATCGCTGAAAGGAAGAGCCGAGGAATGGTATAAGCTGCTGAATAATGGTCAAGCTCTGGAATGGGAGGAAATAGTGCCTCTCTTTCATTCAAAATTTTATCCTCCTAGTGAGATTCATAAAGATCAGAATCAAATATACAACTTTTGGCCTCTTGATGGAGAGAGTACAGCTCAAGCTTGGGGGAGATTGAAGTTACAAATGCTCAAATGTCCCATTCATGAGCTCCCAACAATATTATTATCAATAAGAGGCTCCCTCTACATGACAAGGATTTATTGGATGCTTCTTGTGCTGGATCATTCACTTGCATGGAAGAAGAAGCTAAATGGGATCTTCTGGACCATATTCAAGACAATGCTGAAGCTTGGGAGACTGACAAAGGTAGAAAGTCAGGTATAAATTATGATTATGAATGCATTGAATCTTTTATGGGAACTGATGCCTTTCAAAACATTAAAAATGCTTATGGTCTAGACTCTCAAGCTATTGCTTCTTATTTTAAGGCTTTTGCTTCCTACATTGAAGTGCCTAAAAAGAAGTGGAATAAGTATCATGAACCTTATGAAGATGTTGCTAAGAGTGTTCCTGCAAGAAATACTGAAGTTTATACTGCTAATCATGTTTTACCAAAACCTTACATTGAGAAAATAACTTTCCTAATTAAGATAAAGGAACATTCTATGATAGCTAGTATGGTTGATGAACCTATTATAGCAAATGTGAAAGACTTTGTTACTAAATATGGAGAAGAGGGACACACTATCCTTTGTAAGGATACCTCTAATATTGTTTTACAAAGTAGTGTTATGAGAGCTAGTATTCCTGTGTTTTCTATTAGAATAAGCGATCATTGCTATGATGGCCCTTGTGATAGTTATATTGTTAAGTTTATGCATGATACTGAAAGTTACTATCAAATAGGGAAAAGTGTTCTTATGCATCTCAATAATATCAAGTTTCCTCGTTTTATGCTGAAAGTTTTTATGTTGCACTTGTTTTGCCTTCCTATGCAAGTATCCTCTGGTTTCAACAACTTGTTTGTTTACAAAATTCCCTTGCATAGGAAGTGGGTTAGACTTAAATGTGTGAATTTTTGCTTCTTAATGCTCCCTTTCACTTCAGTTCATATTCCTATGTGAGCATCTCCAAAATTATCATGCCCATCTTAATGGCTATAAAGAAAGAGCTTTTTGGGAGACAACCCAATTTGTTTTTGATTTTAGTTTGTTTTTGTTTCTTTGAGTCTTGGAAGCTATTACTTCGGTAATAACCGCTCCTTATCCGTTTTGTTTGGTTTTTGTGTCAAGATCAACCTCTAATGAGAGAGAAGTAAGATTTGGGGAAGTTGTTGTCCCGAAATAGATTTTTGTGCTTCACCATAAAAATTCGTGAGAGATCTCTGTCTGTCGGATTGAGCTGTAATTTTTTGTGCTTCTGCCCCAGGTTGTTATTTAACTTTAGTTAGTTCTTCACTTTTTGATTTGAGCAACATAAGATTTTCGAAAAAATTGATCTTTACCTGCTGGTCTGTTTTGACAGATTTTGCCACTCTTGCATTTGCTTCTTTATTCGATTTCCTTTTTGAATTCTTTTTGGGTTTTCAGAATGAATTGCTATAGTAGCTTATGTTTTCATGGTTTTCAGTTGAAGTTGGACTGAAAAGGTTTGATCACTTCATATATACTAATGTTGCTAATGAGAACTGTGTGAAGTTTTGTGTGAAAAAAATTTCCAGGTAGTGGAGATAATGGTGTAATGAGGAAGTGAAAGGTTTTCTGACTCAAGTAATAAGTGTATGAAGATGAAGATATCGATGATATTCAAGTGGTGACTCCAGAAGAATCTACTAGATACCAAATTCAGAGACCTGCAGAGTCCGTTTTCAAATAGGTAACAGTTCTGGTAAGAAAAGTTCCGCGAAAATACTATCCAACTATATTTTTGCAGTTTTTAGTCAATAAGGAAAGCTACGAAGCGAAAGAGGGACGGAAATGGAGCCAGGGTGGCTCACACCACCCTATGGCATGGGCCCACCCCTGGCCGCGCCACCAGGTGGTGAGTCCACCCCGGACTCCGCCTCCGACTCGTTTTCTCCCAGTACCTTCCTTTTGCTTTGAAACTTCGTAATATATAATCCCCCGGATCCCCCGAGGTTCGTATATCGTGTTTTCGTCATGTTTTTGTTTCGATCTGTTTCTGCCAGGAACTATTCTTGAAGCTTTGAAGCACAATGGTGTCTGCCAAGGATAAAGGGAAGGAGTCTATGGAGGAAGACCTCCAAGACCCCGGGAAGGAGAAGGAGATCAAGAGTGAAGGTGAAGGGAGAAAGGCCAACATCCGCACACCAGCACTACCATTGCAAGCATTGGAGTGGTGACAAAACCTGCCAGGGTTAGAAAGACTGCACGGATGCAGACTAGGGGGAAAGCTCCTCGTCACTGTTTGGCTCCACGATCACTTCCTCCACGCACCAAGAACCCTTTCCATACCCTTATCCATGAGCATCAATACCAGAATATGCCCAAGGGGAAATTACCCTCCAATTGGGATTTGCCTCGTTCTAGCCATGCAGGAAAAGAAGACTTCAAGGAGGAAGAGTGGGGAAAGAATGGCAAGAGCTGGAATTCTCAACCCGACATGATCATGAGCCGCATTGAGCAAAACTCACAGCTGATTCGTAATCTCACCTTTGAGATTGAGGACTTGGGGAAACTTATCAAAGAGCTCATCAAGAGGATACCACCACCATCGAAGGAGTAATTCGTCATCAGGTTTGGCATCCCCTTGGTTTGTTCCAAGCTTGGGGGAGTGCCGTGGTATCACATCACTATCTTCTATCTTTTTACGTTTTTAGTACAGTCATATCATGAATAGAGAAGTTATTATGTAGGATGGTTTGCATTATGGAAGTGTCCCCTCTCTCGTTAGATATGTATCCCTTGGTGTGAGTTTTCGTTATGGAATATTAATGAGAAGTTTTATCATTCACTCTTTTGCATAGCTTATATTAGTTTTCAATCCGTGGTTATATGATTGATCTTGTTGTTAGTATTGGTATCACTTTGGGATCATTGAGTTAATTTAGTTGGTTTTGGCAAACCTGGCTCGGTCAGTAGCAACACTATTTTTGAGAGTTGAATGAAAAGATAAAAGTACTCTAAAGAAATATAATTTCATCATCTTTCTTTCTTGATTTTCTCATGAGTCTAGTATTCTCTAGTTAAGATCTTTTGTGCTTCCAAGGAAGATTGCATGTTTGTTTTTATCACTTATATGTTTGTTTGTTTCCTTCAACTCTTATACTTGATACCCAGCCTTGCTAGCCAAAAACCTGTACTGAGAGGGAATTCTTCTCGTGCATCCACCTCATTTAAACCAAAACCTTTGCCATTTGTGTCCACCATACCTACCTATTAGCACTATTGCTATTCTAAGTAAATTCTTGTTTTATCTACCTCCCAAATTAAACTTGTTATGTGAAAATTAGTGATTAAAGCTCTCACGAACTTGATGGCACACTTTACTTTCTCACATCTAATAAACTTAAACCATTGTTCTCACCTATGTTGTGTATATGCTTGCTCTTTGTAAGTTGTGAATTAGCAGAACCATGTTGTCATGGGGAACGCTTTCAACATTGCACTAGTACTTTGTACCTAGTTGATATCATGTTCTTTTGTCTATGGATGTCGTCGGTGTGAAATGAAAGGGGGGCTTGTAAGTCCATGGAGTTATGCATGTGTGTTAGAGAAATGCCTGGGCCGCTGGTCTAATCCATGCTGACATGGTGGAAACCTGCAGCGTAACCATAACGAGTATCTATGAAGCATTCTTCTTATAAAAAAAGAGTCCGATATTGAAAAAAAGAGAAAAAGGAAAAAAGATATTATGAAAAGAGGAAAGAGAGAAAAAAAGCACCATATTCCCATGGTAAATAAGGAGATTGTTGAGATACGTGTTGTTTGCTTGCCTTGTCATTTTGATATGGGGATTCTTCCGTATCATCGGGCAAGGGGTACCCCGTTGGCAGTTCTCTGTGATACACATATGCTTACAATGACTAGAACTTACCGGTGACTAAACTTGAGTAGCATGAGGAGCGGCCCTCGTATTCAAGGGACATGAGATTCTCAATTTACAACTTGTCAATGCATATCCTCATATTTGATCACTTTAACCTTAATCACCTAAAGATGCCTATGATAGGGGCAATGAGAGCTGAAAGCTAGTAAGTATCATAATTTTTGGGAGATCTTTATGAGACTTGCAATCCTCGCTCTCCTCTCAAGGGCATTTCTTTTACTTTTTAGTTGAGTCAGTAAACCTATTCCATTCTATCTCAGCAAGTATTTTGAGTTGTTGTGTTTCATTCATTCATATGATGATTTATTCAATCATGTTCCTTATGTTCCTTGTTTTGCACATTGCTCTTATCTTGATGTTTACTACTTTGAAAGCTATCATTGAAAACCAGTTATTTGTGAACTCCAGCAAATTATCAATTATTCTTCGACCAAGAGCTAAGTTTGCATTTACCAATTATGATTTACTTTATGTATCTTCACTGTGTTTCCTTTACTCATTGCAAGTTGAGTTATATAGTAGTGAGTTGTCTTCTATTATGATCTATGTATTGATGCATGTGATGCTTCTTGTCTGTATTATTTTATCAACTGTTCACTCCATAAACCTGAGGTCATGTTTATTGAGCTCAGTTTCGCTTGGGGACAAGCGAAGTCTAAGCTTGGGGGGAGTTGATACGTCCATTTTGCATCACTATTCTATGTCATAATTCACTGTTATTCATTGATATATTTCGTATTCAGAGGTGATAATTATGTTATTTCATCTGTTTTTGCATGGTTGATGACTTTTGGAGCATGGACCGCTGTAGTCAGGATTCTGATGGAAAAGGTGCTGTTTGGAGGAAAAATTCGCGAAGATCAGAAAATCCGGGAAAATATACGGAAAATCCTATTTTTCCAGAAGACGAAGGAAGCCAGAAGGGGGGCTGGAGATGGGCCACAGGGGGCCCACACTACCCTGGCTGGCCATCAGGCCGCACCACCAGTGGTGTGGCTTCGGTCCACCCTCGCACTCCTCGGCGATATTATCCTCCTGAAACCCTAAGACTCGGGGAGCGACCACAGAAAGATTCCACTACCTCTGCGAGGCGGAAAACACCGAGAGAGAAAGATCGCTTCGGCAGATAGATTTCTGCCGGGGGAATTCCTTCCCGGAGAGGGGAGATCATCGCCATCAACACCACCATCAAGCTGGACTTCATCGGGATCATCATCACCACCATCATCACCATCAGCACCCTCATCACCATCTCCATATTGCTATAACAATTGGTTGAATCTTGCATAGTTCATAGGGGAAACTTTCCCGGTGTTGATTACTCTTTGTAGTTGATGCTATTGAGTGAACCATTGAATTATTGTTTATGTTCAGATTGTTATACATCATTATTCCATCTCTGATCATGATCCATATGATGTCTTGTGAGTAGTTCATTTTGTTCTTGAGGACATGGGAGAAGTCATGTTGTTAGTAGTGGAGTTGTGTTGAGAAAGATTCAATAGTTTGATATTTAAGTTGTGGTGTACTTCTTCTAGTGGTGTCATGTGAACATCGACTACATGACACTTCACCTATATGGACCTAGGGGAATGCATTGTGTATTTGGCTACTAATCATAGGGGTTGCCAGAGTGACAGAAACCTGAACCCCCGTTAGGAAACCATTGCACAAGGGACGTAAGAGTCTTAGAGTTTAAAGCTGTGGTTAGGTTCTACCTTAATTACTTTCTTGTACTTACGGATGTTTGCAAGGGGTATAATCACAGGTATGTATTAGTCCTAGGAAGGTCAGCACATTAGCACAGGTTCACCCACACAACACTTAGCAAGCTAAAGAAGATTAATCAACTATATGAAGCGAAAGCACTTGACAGTCTTCCCATGTGTCCTCGAGAATGTTTGGTCATCTTAAGTAATACAACCGGCTTGTCCTTTGCTACATAAAGGATTGGGCCACTTGCTGCATTTATTCCTACTGTCTTTTATTTACTCGTACTTTGTTTACTTGCTTTATCAAAAACCCCTAAAAATCTGTTTGCTAAGTATTTGCAGAGAATTCCTGATCCATACCACTAGCCCGCACCTTCTGCTCCTCGTTGGGTTCGACACTCTTACTTATCGAAAATACTGCGATACACCCCCTATACTTGTGGGTCATCACAGCCGCATGTGGTGGCGGGCCTGGTGGTGGTGGAGGAGCTCCATGTGCCATAGCGCCCGGGGCAGCTCCATAGCCTTGGTTAATCGCGTCACGATTCATCTGGGCCAGGCCTTCGTGGAGCTTGAGGAACTCGCAGCAGTGTTTTAGGAGGTGGCTGGACTTTTTCTTGCCATCGTTCTTCTCAATATAGAAGTGCACGTTGCATGGTCCGGACAGTTTGTCCTGGATGGATGTTGCGGGTGCCTCGTCACGAGTGCGGCGCTACCACACTTGCGTGGTCTTTCCGCTGTCGTGGTATCCGCTGATGCAGTATCTGCTATTGCGGTTGTCGTCATGTTTGTCGGCATAGCTATCTGCGACCATGTCAACCTCTTCACGGTCATCGTAACCGCGCATCCGATGTTTTCCTCGACGATCGCGTATGCGGCCGAGGTCATCATCATCATCGAAGTGGACACGGTTTTTCAACGAGTCCTCTCTATCGGCCCACCTATTCGCGATCTCCATCTGGTGGTAGATTGTCTTGGGCTTCGAGGGGCCCAGCTCCTCCCTGAGCTCTCTGCGGTGTACGCCGCTGTTGAACGCGTCGATTGCGCGATCCTCAGAGATGTCTTCCGCAAAGTTTTTATAATGGACCATCTCTAGATGTACGAGCGCAGCGACTCGCCCGTTTTCTGGTAGCAACCGTGCAATTCTTCGATTGATGTGGTCCTATTGTAAGTGCCCTTGAAGTTGCGCACGAAGCTGTAAACCAGCTCTTCCCAGCTGTGAATGGATCTGCGTGGGAGATTGTTGAGCCATGCACGAGCGGTGCCTTGCAGCTATAGCTGGAGGCATTGCATCGCCGTGCTCGTGGTTCCACCGTGCGGCCTGACGGAGGAGATGTGATCCTCCAACCATATCTTCAGGTCCTATAGGCCATCGAATTTCGGGTTCTCCGATGGGAGTTTGAACCCCTTAGGCATTCGCTTCTGCCCGATGGCTCTGCTGAACCAGCTGGCGCCACCGAGCTCGGTCCCATCATCCTCCGAGTTAGTCGAACGGGTGTGCCTTGCGTGCATCTTGTCGACCTTACGCTGCGTAATGTCATCACGCGCGTCGTAGTTGCGGTCGTGCCGTCGTGAGCGGCGATGTCGAAATAAGTCGTGGCTATCATCGCTGGAAGAGGGCGAAGAGTAGCATTTGGCTAGAGCATTGTTCTTCTTCAGCTCTGGTGTTGGATCCTTGGTGAGGGTGGCTTCGACTAGCCCCAAGCCTATGATCGTAGATCGATGCATGGCAGCTCGTGGATCCCCAGGCGGAGGCTGGTTGTTGAGGAGGTACATGGTGGCCGCCGTTACTGCCGCCTATGGTGTCGCGGGGAGCATGTTGGCCCGCGTATCCACCATCATGGACGAGAAGTCGAGGACTCCCGCAGCTTCTTCTCGCTAGTTGTTGGTGAGGTGGGCCTATCGAGAGCGCCTCTTGGCTGCCACGTAGTCACTTCCCTTCGAGGAGGATCCTCCCATGGAAGATAGCTGAGCCCGCAGAAGGCTCGACTCGTCCACCGCCTTTCTGCGTGCATCGAGTTGCATAATTACTTGTTGTTGGCGCTTGTATTCTTCCTTGAGCAGCCAATGGTAACCCATCAGCATGTCTTGTGATGAGTTAGGGGCAGGGGATTACCCCGCATAGCTTCTTGACAGTGGGCCCACTCGTTGCCATTGAGCTTGATTAGCACACGCTCTTCGGTGCGCTCATTCGATGTGAGATGCGGGTCTCCACCTGTCCCGTTGGTGGTGGGTGCACCATTGGCGGGACCACTGTTCGTGACTGGGATGTCGCTGTTGGACGGGCCAGTGCTAGCATTTTCGCGACTGGCGCCGATATCGACTATGTTGATGACGGCGCTGATGTCTACGCACTTCTATTCTTGTAGACAGTTGTTGGGCCTCCAAGTGTAGAGGTTTGTATAATAGCAGCAAGTTTTCCCTTAAGTGGATCACCCAAGGTTTATCGAACTCAAGGAGAAGTGGTCAAAGGTATTCCCTCTCAAGCAACCCTGCAATCAAGATACAAGAAGTCTCTTGTGTCCCCAACACACCCAATACACTTGTCAGGTGTATAGGTGCACTAGTTCGGCGAAGAGATAGTGAAATACAAGTGGTATCGGTGATAGAAAAATAGCTTGATGGCGTGGAAAAGACTAAAGTAAAACTGAAATAAAGATGGTAGCAAGCAAACATGTAACATATCTAGTTGCAAACGGTGTTTCAGTGCTTAGAAACAAGGCCTAGGGATCATGCTTTCGCTAGTGAACACTCTCATATAAATATCTTATCTTCATGATACTACTCTAAACTACTCTCCGGTTGGACACTCTAATCCATGGTAGGGCTATAACAGCACTCCTCAAAGTTCATCTTTCCCATCTAGGAAACCCCACACTATCACCTTGAGCACTAGATGGTTCAAACAAACACCACAATTTCATAAAGACATCCAACTCCAAATATAACTCATAACACGTATTTGTAATCTCTAGCCTAAGTGCCACCATGGTGTGCACGCTGTCACTTTCACACACATGGGGAGAGCAGAGATCTATTAAAGCACTTGAGTAGCAAGGTAGATCTATAGATTACAAGCTCATGATCTCAATAAGATCATGCATAGAGAGAGAGATGAACACATAGCTACCGGTAGAACCGTTAGCCTCGAGAGAGAACTACTCCCTCCTCATCATGGGAATCAGCAATGGTGGTGGAGATCGATGGAGATGGCTCCGGGGGTACTTCCCCGTCCCGGAAGGGTGCCGGAACAGAGACTTTCTGTCCCCCGAATCTCCCCTTTGGTGGCGCTGCAGAACTTTTTGTGGATTTCTGATTGACTATCTAGGGTTTTTGCCTTGGGAGGAATATATAGGAGAAGGAGGCAAGGTCGGTGGCCGGCCAGGGGGGCCACACCATGCCCTGGCACGGCCTAGGGTTGCCCGCGCCTAGGGGTGGTGTGGCCACTCTGTGGCCCCTCTCCGACTCTCCTTCTAGCTCCGTGAGTCTTCCAGGAAAATAGTAACTTTGGCTTTTGTCCTGTCCAATTCCGAGAATATTCATTTTCTGACTTCCTAGAACCAAAAACAGCAGAAAACAGGCAACTGGCATTGTGGCTCTTGTTAATAGGTTAGTCAAAGAAATCATATGAAAAATACTCCAAAGTGTGGACAAAACATAAGAAAGTAGATAAAACCAAGCATGGAACATCAAAAATTATAGATACATTTGCAATGTATCAACATCCCCAAGCTTAACTCCTGCTCGTCCTCGAGTAGGTAAGTGATAAAAAGAAAGAATAATTTTTGAGGTGACATGCACGATCATAAAGTTGATCAAATTACTTGTAAAACATTCAAAGCTGGGATCATAGTACTTCAATCATAACATGAAAGACAAAGTTCTAGCAATAAGACAAAGAAACTATGATGCAACATGAAAAGGCACAAACAAAAGATTCATGAATAACAATGCTTTGCAAGACGTTTGTTTGTTTCACATAAAGAAAACATAGCATAGTAGTATTCAGCGTGTCCCTCATAGAGTAGCAAATATAAATGCATAGTACACCTTCAAAGTTCATAAGAGTGACTAGATACAAATAGTTTAAAACAAGCAATATCAAGGTATGCATCAATCAACTAGTCTTGGGACAATGCACATAGAACTAAGAATGGTCACTATGCTCTCAAAGTAGGTGCATAAAGATAAAAGGTGGAGACTCAACATAAAAGTAAAAGAAAGGCCTTCATAGAAGGAAGTAGGGATTCAAGTCTCATAAAGAGCTTCCAAAAATTATGGTACTTATAGCTTTCAGCTCTCATTGCCCCTATCATAAGCATCTTGAAGTGATTAAGGTTAAAGTGAACAAACTATGGTGTACATGCTTGACGAAGTATAAGTTAGAAATCCCATGTCCCTTGTATACGAGGGCCGCTCCTCATGCTACTCAAGTTTAGTCACCGGTAAGTTCTTGTCATCGTAAGTACATGTGTAGCATAGAGAACCGCTAACGGGGTACCCCTTGCCCGATGATACAGAAGAATCCCCATATCAAAATGACAAGGCAAGCAGACAACGAGCATCTCAGCAATCTTCTTATTTACCATGGAAATATGGTGCTTTTTTTCTCTCTTTCCTCTTTTCATAATCTCTTTTTTTTCTCTTTTTTCTCAACATCCGACTCTTTTTTATAAGAAGAATGCTTCATAGACAGCTCATTATGGTTACGCTGCAGGTTTCCACCATGTCAGCATGGATTAGACCAACGGCCCAGACGTTTCTCTAACACATATACATAACTCCATGGACTTACAAGCTCCCCTTTCATTTCACACCGACGACATCCATATACAAAAGAGCATGATATCAACTAGGTACAAAGCACCAAGTGCAATGTTGAAAGCGTTCCCCATGAAAGCATGGTTCTGCTAATTCCCAACAAATAAGTTCAAGCATATACAACATAGACGACACAATGGTTCAAGTTTATTTAGGGAAAGAAAAGTAAAGTGTGCCATCAAGTTCGTGAGAGCTTTAATCACTAGTTTTCTCATAACAAGTTTAATTTGGAAGGTAAACAAAAGCATGAATATACTTGGAATAGCATAAGATAATAGGTAGGTATGGTGGACTCTTTGGAATAACTTGGTTTAGGGAGTTGGATGCATGAGTGGAACTCATACTTGGTTGTGGAGGCTAGTAAAAGACTGGGAGCGACAAACTAAGAGAGCAATAATGGCCATAATCATGCAGAGCGACAAAACATCAATGATCAAAGCATAAAGTGATACTACAAGTTGAAAACTAAAGGATCATAAAGGCTATAGTGACTTGGGATAGTTATAACATGGTGTGCGCATGCGCCGAGTCAACCCAAATAAAGCATCAAAGGAGAATACCACAATACTATGCTTTAATATGCTAAAACAACGCATGATTCATCCAAGGCATATTAAGAAATCTCAATTGTTTATAACAAGTCATGCTACAGAAAAGAATAGTAAGCATAAAGCCAAATCAATATCAAGCATGGCATGACAAAGCATAGGCCACAGTCAAAAACAAGCTCTTTTTACCACATAAGCATGAACTTTCCTACTATTTTCCAAACCAATCCAAACTATTTGCAAACCAATGTATGAAAGAGGGGGTCCAATCAATTTATTCAGCAAACTAAGAAAACCAAGCAAACGACAAACCAAAACGAAAACGAAAAATAAGACGCTCCAAGATCAACACAACTATGCATGAAACAATAAAAATGAAGCGTTTGGAAGAAACCTGGAATTTTTATTGATGAAGAAGGGGATGCCTTGGGCATCCCCAAGCTTTGACGCTTATACTTCTTGGATATTTCTTGGGGTGACATGGGTGGCATCCCCAATCTTGAGCTTTAGTCCATTCTTCATCTCATTACTCATTCGTTCCATACACCTGAAATTTTTCCTTCATACAAAACTTCACACAATGTTTATTAGCAACATTAGTGCACTCAAGATAATAAGTCTTTAGGTTCAGTTCCAACACCAATAAACTTCCATCAAAACACAAGCTACTGTAGCACTTCCCTCAAAAATCTCAATTCCCCAAAAGAACTCAAAAAGGAACCAACAAGAAGCAAATGCAAATAATGGCAGAAATCTGTCAAAACAGACCAGCAGGTAAAGACGAATTTTTTCGAAGACCTTCTGTTGCTCAAATAAAAAAGTGTTAAACTAACCAAAGTTAGATAACAACCTGGGGCAGAAGCACAAAAATTCACGCCTCAAAAAAACGTTCAGAGATTTTACACGAATTTTTACGGTGAAGCACAAAAATCTGTTTCAGGACAGCAACTTTCCCAATCATTACTTCTCTCTCATTAGAGGTTACTCTTGGCACAAAAAGCAAATAAAAAGGATAAGGAGCGGTTATTATAGATTTAATAACTTCCAAGACTCATCTAAAACTTTTGGGTTATCTCCCAATAAGTACTTTTCTTTAACGCCTTTAAGTTAGGCATGATAGTTTGAGAAGATGCTCACATAAGAAATATAAATTTAAGTAAAAGAGAGCATCAAGAAGCAAATTCAAAACACGTTTAAGTCTAACCCACTTCCTATGCATAGGAATCTTGTCAAGAAACAAGTCATGAAAGCACAAAGCAACAAGCATAGTGAAGCAAAACAAGTGCAACTTCAAGACTTTCAACATAAAGAGGAGAAACTTAATATTATTGAGATGCATAAAACCATGTTTCCCTCTCTAATAATAACTTTCAGTAGCATCATGAATAAAATTAACAATATAACCATCACAAGAAACATTCTTATCATGAGCCACATGGATATAATAATTATTACTCTCCACATAAGCATAGTCATTCTTATTAATTATGGTGGGAGAAAATTTAACAAAATAGTTATCATTAGTATTCTCATCACCACAATCATCAAATATAGGAGGCATATTGTAATCATTAATTTTCTCCTCAATAGTAGTTGGACTGAAAATATCATATTCATCATTGTAATCATCATAATTGGAGGTTTGGTATCATCATAAGGAATAGAATAGCTATCTTCCAAAGTTGGGGAACTAAAAAGATCATTTTCATAAAAACTAGATTCCCCAAGCTTAGAATTTTCCATAGCATTAGCAATAATGGTGTCCAAGGAATTCATACTAACAACATTGTTATTAGCATGCAAATAAAGTTCCATAGGTTTTTTAATTTTCTCTTCAAACACTTCATGTCCTAACTCAAGATAAATACTATAAAGCTCCCTAATTTTTTTGTTATTTTCCATTAAGCCTAACTAGTGAAAACAACAAACAAAAAGACAAAATTGCAGAATCTAAAGGAAATAACTTCGAGCACTCACACCGGAGGATGTGAGTACCTTTTACCTTACCTCCCCGGCAACGGCGCCAGAAAATAGGCGTTTGCCGTGGGAGGTTCTTCTTCTTTAATCCTCCAGTGTGAATACCTTTTACCTTACCTCCCTGGCAATGGCGCCAGAAAATAGCTTGATGTCTACGCACTTCTATTCTTGTAGACGGTTTTTGGGCCTCCAAGTGCAGAGGTTTGTAGAATAGCAGCAAGTTTTCCCTTAAGTGGATCACCCAAGGTTTATCGAACTCAGGGAGGAAGTGGTCAAAGGTATTCCCTCTCAAGCAACCCTGCAATCAAGATACAAGAAGTCTCTTGTGTCCCCAACACACCCAATACACTTGTCAGGTGTATAGGTGCACTAGTTCGGTGAAGAGATAGTGAAATACAAGTGGTACCGATGATAGAAAATAGCTTGATGGCGTGGAAAAGACTAAAGTAAAACTGAAATAAAGATGGTAGCAAGCAAACATGTAACAGATCTAGTTGCAAACGGTGTTTCAGTGCTTAGAAACAAGGCCTAGGGATCATGCTTTCGCTAGTGAACACTCTCATATAAATATCTTATCTTCATGATACTACTCTAAACTACTCTCCGGTTGGACACTCTAATCCATGGTAGGGCTATAACAACACTCCTCAAAGTTCATCTTTCCCATCTAGAAAACCCCACACTATCACCTTGAGCACTAGATGGTTCAAACAAACACCACAATTTCATAAAGACATCCAACTCCAAATATAACTCATAACAAGTATTTCTAATCTCTAGCCTAAGTGCCAACATGGTGTGCACGCTGTCACTTTCACACACATGGGGAGAGTAGAGATTTGTTAAAGCACTTGAGTAGCAAGGTAGATCTATAGATTACAAGCTCATGATCTCAATAAGATCTTGCATAGAGAGAGAGATGAACACATAGCTACCGATAGAACCCTTAGCCTCGAGAGAGAACTACTCCCTCCTCATCATGGGAATCAGCAATGGTGATGGAGATGGTGGTGGAGATCGATGGAGATGGCTCCAGGGGAACTTCCCCGTCCCGGAAGGGTGCCGGAACAGAGACTTTCTATCCCCCGAATCTCCCCTTAGGTGGCGGCGGTGCTACGGAACTTTTTGTGGATTTATGATTGACTATCTAGGGTTTTTGCCTCGGGAGGAATATATAGGCGAAGGAGGCAAGGTCAGTGGCCGGCCAGGAGGCCCACACCATGCCTTGGCACGGCCTAGGGTTGCCCGTGCCTAGGGGTGGTGTGGCCACCCTGTGGCCCCTCTCCGACTCTCCTTCTAGCTTCGTGAGTCTTCCGGGAAAATAGTAACTTTGGCTTTTGTCCCGTCCAATTCCAAGAATATTCATTTTCTGACTTCCTGGAACCAAAAACAGCAGAAAACAGGCAACTAGCACTGTGGCTCTTGTTAATAGGTTAGTCCAAGAAATCATATGAAAAATACTCCAAAGTGTGGACAAAACATAAGAAAGTAGATAAAACCAAGCATGGAACATCAAAAATTATAGATACATTTGCAATGTATCAGGCGCACATGTAGTGATTGGGGAAGTTGTTGCTTCTGCAGCTTCCAGATCCAGAGTTGTAGGCTTCATCTTCAGTGGCTAGATTGCCCAGATCAGATCCGTATCTATTGTCGCTGATCGTGTTCCTGATAGTTGTCGGGGCGTTTAGTTTGCTCAAGGTATCGATCTGCAGTGGAAACCACGATGATGGAGCAATCACGGAAACCATGGGCTAGCCAGGGATGTGAAGTGTGCCTAGCTAACTAACTTGGAAGCGTAAGGTCCCGATCGCCAGGCCGATCCCTTCATCCACGGACTCGAAAGCCAGGCGAGTGGCTGGCGTGTGGATGATGAAGTCGAAGGCACCAAAGGGGAGGTGAATCTCTATTGTTGAAGAGTTGTAGATCGCGGATGACGGGGCTGAAGAAGTCGCGACATTAGCACTCCCACCCACAGACGGCGCCAATTTATGAGGGTTAAACTCATCAATGCCCATTGTTATGGACTTGGGTTTTGGAGAAGGAGGGAGCGCTGGAGGCATCAATCGGCTAGCAAACAAGCACACAGGGATGCAAGGTTTACCTAGGTTTAGGCCTCGTAGAGGTCCCTACTCCTGCTTGTCTGCTCTTGGAATTATCGAGGGAGTCGAAAGTTACAGGGGGTGTGCATATGTAATCTAACAAGGTTGTGGAAACTAGGGTTGTCATTGTCCTCCTCGCCGCCCCCTCCAAGCCTTTATATAGATAGGCTAGGTCTCGGGTAGCAGGTCGAGTCAGTTACAAGTTAGGGTTTTCCACTTTAAACTTTCTATCTTAAGCTTTGCCTTGTGCCGCAAGCAATTGAAACCTCCGTAGGTCATCCGAATCCTAGATTGGGCCCTGGTAACGTCGTGGACTTCTGCCAGATCAGGCCGTATATACCAAATTCGAGTACCTGTTAGGTATGCCCATGTCACACATGGAGTCTCTAGAGTCAATGCATGTTCTCTTTTAGAAACCACACCTTGATACACACACGTGACCACACACACTCCAATGGATGTGCTGATGCAACGTCTGTCACACTAGTTCACCATTCCATGATGTGGTAGTTGCACTCTAGGGGATTTTTGGGCTTTTTGACCATGGTTTGACACACATGAAGTCTCTAGTGTTAATGCATGTTTTCTTTTCAAAACCACACCTTGATACACACATGACCACACACACTCTAATGGATGCGGTGATGCAACTTCTATCACACTGGTTCACCATTCCATGATGTGGTTGTTGCATTCCAGGAGCTTTTTGAGCTTTCTGACCATGGTTTAACACACATGGAGTCTCTAGAGTCAATGCATGTTTTCTTTTAAAACCACACCTCGATATACACATGACCACATACACTACAATGGATGTGGTGATGCAACTTCTATCACACTGGTTCACCATTCCATGTGGCAGTTGCACTCTAAGGGCTTTTTGGGGTTTTGACCATATGGTTCGACACATTGAGTCTCTAGAGTCAATTCATGTTTTCTTTTCAAAACCACACCTTGATACACACATGACCACACACACTACAATAGATGTGGTGATGCAACGTCTATCACAGGCGTTCACCATTCCATGATGTGGCAGTTGCATTCCAAGGGCTTTTTGGGCTTTCTGGCCATGGTCTGACACACATGGAGTATCTAGAGTCAATACATGTTTTTTTTAAAACCACACCTTGATACACACACATGACCACACACACACTCAAATGGATGTGGTGATGCAACTTCTGACACACAGGTTCACCATTCTATGATGTGGTAGTTGCATTCTATGGCCTTTTTGGGCTTTCTGATCATGGTTTGACACACATGGAGTCTCTTGAGTAAATTCATGTTTTATTTTCAAAACCACACCTTGATACACACACATGACCACACACACTCCAATGTATGTGGTGATGCAACCTCTGTCACAATGGTTCACCATTCCATGATGTGGTAGTTGCACTCCAGTGCTTTTTGGGCTTTCTAACCATGGTTTGACACACATGGAGTCTCTAGAGTCAATGCATGTTTTCTTTTCAAAACTACACCTGGATACACACATGACCACACACACTCCAATGGATGTGGTGACGCAACTTCTGTCACACTAGTTCACCATTCCATGATGTGGTAATTGCATTTTAGGGGCTTTTTGGGCTTTCTGACCATGATTTGACACACATGGAGTCTCTAGAGTCAATGCATGTTTTCTTTTCAAAACCACACCTTTATACACACATGACCACACACTCTACAATGTATGTGGTGATGCAACTTCTGTCACACTAGTTCAACATTCCATGTGGCAGTTGCACTCTAGGGCCTTTTGAGCTTTTTGACCATATGGTTCGACACATGGAGTCTCTAGATTCAATGCATGTTTTATTTTAAAAAACACACCTTGATACACACATGACCACACAAACTATAATGGATGTTGTGATGCAACTTCTATCACACTGGTTCACCATTCCATGATGTGGCAGTTGCATTCTAGAGGCTTTTTGGGCTTTCTGACCATGGTTTGACACACATGGAGTCTCTAGAGTCAATGCATGTTTTCTTTTAAAAACCACACCTTGATACACACATGACCACAAACACTACAATGGATGTGGTGATGCAACTTCTGTCACACTGGTTCACCATTCCATGTGGCAGTTGCACTCCAGGGGCTTTTTGGGCTTTTGACCATATGGTTTAACACATGGAGTCTCTAGAGTCAATGTATGTTTTATTTTCAAAACCGCACCTTGACACTCACATGACCACACACACTACAATGGATGTGGTGATGCAACTTCTATCACACTGGTTCACCATTCCATGATGTGGCAGTTTCATTCCAAGGACTTTTTGGGCTTTCTGACCATGGTCTAACACACATGGAGTCTCTAGAGTCAATACATGTTTTCTTTTCAAAACCACACCTTGATACACACACTCCAACGGATGTGGTGATGCAACTTCTGTCACACTGGTTCACCATTCCATGATGTGGCAGTTGCATTCCAAGCGCTGTTTGGGCTTTCTAACCATGGTTTGACACACATCGAGTCTGTAGATTCAATGCATGTTTTCTTTTCAAAACCACACCTTGATACACACACATG
This sequence comes from Avena insularis, assembly GCA_023614405.1. Lineage (NCBI taxonomy): Eukaryota > Viridiplantae > Streptophyta > Magnoliopsida > Poales > Poaceae > Avena > Avena insularis. Next base: position 24,826,836 of record CM042692.1, read on the forward strand.
ACCACACACACTCCAATGGATGTGGTGATGCAACTTCTGTCACAATGGTTCACCATTCCATTATGTGGTAGTTGCACTCTAAGGGCTTTTTACCATGGTTTGACACACATGGAGTCTCTAGAGTCAATGCATGTTTTCTTTTCAAAACCACACCTTGATACACACATGAACACACACACACCAATGGATGTGGTGATGCAACCTCTGTCACACTCGTTCACCATTCCATGATGTGGCAGTTGCATTCCAGGGGCTTTTGGGGCTTTCTAACCATGGTTTGACAAACATGGAGTCTCTAGAGTCAATGCATGTTTTCTTTTCAAAAGTACACCTTGATAAACACATGACCACACACAATACAATGGATGTGGTGATGGAACTTCTGTCACACTGGTTCACCATTCCATGTAGTTGTTGCACTCCAGGGGCTTTTTGGGCTTTTTGACCATATGGTTTGACACATGGAGTCTCTAGAGTCAATGCATGTTTTCTTTTCAAAACCACACCTTGATACACACATGACCACACACACTACAATGGATGTGGTGATGCAACTTCTATCACACTAGTTCACCATTCCATGATGTGGCAGTTGCATTCTAGGGGCTTTTTTGGCTTTCTGACCATGGTCTGACACACATGGAGTCTCTAGAGTCAATGCATGTTTTCTTTTCAAAACTAAACCTTGATACACATACATGACCACACACACTCCAATGGATGTGGTGATGCAAGTTCTATCACACTGGTTCACCATTCCATGTGGTAGTTGCATCCCAGGGGCTTTTTGGGCTTTCTAACCATGGTTTGACACACATGGAGTCTCTAGTGTCATTGCATTCTAGGGTCTTTTGGGCTTTTTGACCATAGTTTGACAAACATGTGGTACGGGGATTATTCAAAAAAAAGTGTTCACATAAATGAGGTACCTCCTTCGAGGATTCATGGTTTTCAAGGAAAATGAGCTAGGTCATGACTAGAATCATGGCACAGTTTGTTGCAATGTGCCCAAATTCTGCACATGTGTGTATCTTGTGATGGCAAACAATGTTGCTTTAGGATGTTTTCACTTTCTGTGCACGGAAAATCCATTTCCCTTTTTCCCGTTGCACGAAATGGTGTATTTCCTGAAGCAGCTACCAAGGATGTGCTGCAAGGATGCTTCACCCCCATTTTTAATAAATATTAGATAGCATTTGGTGGACAATTCACCAATAGGATGCACCTCAAAGCTTACGGTGCATCGCCCGCAATGTGTCGGTTTTGTTGGAAGGGGCTCGGATCTAGCCTTGAGGTACCTCATAGCTCGCTCAAGAATTTTCCAAAAAATCATTACTAGGTACAAAACAAGACATTTATTCAAAGATCTAGTAGGAGATTGTCAAGACCCGACACCTAGATTAAGAACCCTAATTGCCGCAATCTTAGCCGCATTTTTGAAACCTAAATGTTGATTTATTTCAGCCACACATCACTCATCCAATAGCCAAAAAATTGTGGTTCCGTCCTCTGGCCAATTCAAAAATTCAGGTTCGGTCCTCCTGCCGGTGGAAAATTTTGGGCACCCAAATTCCCGCGTGGTGATATTACCGTTCAGCCCACCCGCACAACATAACCAATGCGTAGGTGCAGAGGCCAATTACGTAATCTATTGAAAACCCTCCTTTATCCCCTCACCGAAAGGAGACAGATCCAAATCTCCTACGCCCACCCTCGCTACTGCCCGCCTGTCACAGCATGTCCATCATCGTACCATCACCCACCGCCGCTCGCCCTAGTAATCATCTAACCATCGACCTAGCCCAAACCCTAGACCATCCTCACCTTCTTGGTTTCCGACCACGTGGTCGAGCTCGCAGATCTGCCACCTTGCTGTCGAGCACTGCCATCTAGCCGTCAGCCTCACCGGCAAGGTCTGCCACCTCACCAACAAGGTCCCCCCCCATCTCCGTGAACATCAGCGTCAAGGTCTGCTACCTCGCCGTCCACCCCACCAACAATGTTTATCTCCTCGCCATCCACCTCGCTGTCAAGGTTTGGCACTTTGCGTTTCACCATGTCATTAATGCACGCCAGATCGTCGTCCACCTCGCCGACAAGGAAGGCCAGCAAGGTTCCCGACAAGAAGCACACAATTAAAAAGGCCATGGCTCCCATAGGCAAGTAAACAACCTCCTTGCATGTGAATTTTCTGCTCTTTTAATCTTGCTCGATGTTCATGTGTTTCATTTTCCATGCCTGTGAATTGCTTGTTTGAGAGGCAAAAGGTTCATTTTCCTGCTCATGTTTGCTATAGGGCAATAAACACCATACGTTATATTTTTTTAATTTTCTGTTTAATTTTTAGCTTACTTGGATTTCTTTATTAATGTTAGATCCTCAAATGCATTCCTTAGAAGAAAGTCGGCTGAAAACATCATGAGAAACAACGAGCGGTTACAACAACTAGGTGTCAGGCCCTTTGCAAGACTTTTCACATCGCCAACTATATTCTCTCCTAAAAAGACAAGAAATGATTGATCTAGATCTGATTATGATCCTGAAGAAGAGGAAGATATCACTGAAGGAGACCTAGATGATGTTAGTGAGGAGAATGAGTTACAGGTCGACCCCTTACCTTCTTACTCATCTTGTGTTGAATTGTTTGCTAACTGATTTTAACATATATCTGTTGCTTCTTTAATATCCCCAATATCCCCAATGGAATTTTTAGCCACCAAAGAGGAAATTGAACAAAACAACGTTGGCTCTTGCTGGTGTAGCATCTGCTTGGAAGCGCGTCTTGGCGGGCCAAGGTGCCGGCACAAAAACTTCCAGAAAAACTAGGTCCAAGGGGAAGCAACTAGCTGCCCAAGGCAACTGGGAAGCTGCCCAAGCCGAGCACACACCTCCCCAAGGCCAGTAGCCAGAGCAGTGCCTTCCACGGGCACCACGCCAAGGCCTGCAGCCAGGTCCCTTCCTTCTGCATGCGCCTTCCCAAGGCCAACAACCAGGTCGCTGGTGTCCGCGGGCACCTCCCATAGGCCAGCAGCCCGCTCCCTATCGTCCGTGGGCACCTCCCGAAGGCAAGCATCAGCCCCCACCCGGCCATGCACGGGTGCCTCTCCAAAGCGACTGTGCATGTCCCCAATGCAAACAATAGACCCCGCCCGGCCATGCACGGGCGCCTCTCCAAAGCGACTGTGCATCTGAGGGTTCAGCTACCCAAGTTAAGTTGTTAGCTTCCCAAGGCGAGCGGTCAGATGTGAAACATGATGGATGGTTGTTTGACCATTTTGACTGGGATCAAGAAGGTAACATGTTGAACAAAATGCTTGCTCTACAGTAACCCATAAACATTATGTTGTGTGAATCATACTCATTGCATTTTACTGTTGTAGAACACTAACTCATACCCATTATATTCTTGTAGATGAATGTGGCCATAATCTCGCTAGAGACACTATTATGCCTGATGATCCTCAGTTAGTGGTTGACAACATGCCCACAAAAAGACTTCAACTTGTCGTTCCTCTAGGAAGAACTAGACCAGTGTCACCAGTGATTGCTGCCAAGTTTGCCACTGAGTGTGTAGTAACAGTCAGGACTAAGATGCCTATCTTCCCCTAGTGGAAAGAGTACAGGGAGAGGCCGGATGTCAGAGCAGACTTCTATGGCAAATTTTATGTATGTTCTGTAACACTCAACTATCCCTTTCTTCCTTTGTTGTTAATGCGCATGCTGATAATCTTTGTTTTATTTGAGCAAAGGTTTGTCATGGACCCCTCTCTACCCGATGTGTAGTTTGCTTGTAACAAGCAGTTAATGAGACACGCAAGAAATCAACAACATTATCCGAAGAAAGTGTTTTTGACAAGTTCCCAGCGAATGAAGTCACAAGGATATCTCATGTGGAACACATGAGCAACAAGGAGTGGTGCAGGCTTGTCGATTTTTGGTCTGACCCCCAAAACAAGGTCATGTCTTGTTTACTAAACTTCTCCTATTTGAATTGTTTAAGCAAGACTAACTATATGCTCCCTGTTTGTGTATAGGCTCTGTCTGAAATAAACAAGAACAATAGACAGCTCATCAAGTACCCTCATGCCACTAGTGCTCGCAGCTACGAGGTTTTGTACGACATGGAGGAAGGATCTATTGAACTACTCGAAAATCCCTTGACTGACAATGTGAAAGAAGCAACGATAAGTCCTCCATAATACTTTCCATCTTCGTAAAATTCAATTCTGTTTTCTTCCCTCATATATACGATGTGCTTATTATTTGCTCGCTAGGTTCCTCATATTTTCTTCTATTCCTAAAACTTGTAGGCAGTTGTGGAAAGCAAGATGATGTCCTATGCTCTAGAAGATGGCAGAGAGGATGAAGCAATTCCTTCCACCAATGTTGTGCACTTTGTGTTGTCTCAGAACAAGAGAAAGTCAAATGTCCCGAAGAACATCAGCGTACTTGCAAGTACTTCAAAACCAAACAAGTCTCAGCTAGAAGCTCAACTCGAGGCTCACAAAGCAGGTAATGTGGAACTGCGCTCTGCCATTGAGGAGTTGCAGAAGGTGAAAGAATCTGGCGAGGTAGAGAGGTTGAAGTATTTGGAAGACCTACAAGCAATGTGGAAGAAACAAGAAGACTTGAGGAAGAAATAAGAAGAGGCAAATGCATTAATACAACAAGTTTTAGCTCAGCTGTCCGAACCACAACATGCAATTTGGTGAATTTATGGAAATTTGTCTGGAATTAGTTGAACCTTCATATATCTTATTTGAGTCTGGTATTCATTTCTCTAGAGTGGAATTTTCTGTCAAATTATGTATTGTAATCCTATAAACATCCTGATTGTTTCTTTACGAAATATTTCCATCATGGTTAGTAACGTCACGACCAAGTAGTAACATCACGAAATTGATGACGTCATCACTTCTTCTAGACGATACGTGTCTCGTGCTAATTGGTAATGTCTTGTCCTGCAATTGACCCATGTGTTATCATTTAAATGGACCACGTGTCTACCTGTTGGCGGCACGTTGCGACGAAAGGAAATTCATCACGGCTGGCATGACATCGTAAACGACGTGATAACGTAAGGAAGCGGCAGTTATGGAATGTAACATCCTAGCATTAGAGCTTAGAAATAAGTTGAGATGTGTTGTGTGCATTGCATTCATGCATAGAAAATCTGGATAATTTTCGCGCTTTTAAATAAAACTTGTCAAAGTGATTGAGTTATTCTTAACTTGGTGGAACTGAAGTAGATCATCAAGTTGATTGCGATAAGTTTCAATATGGCCTTTGTTAAAACCTTATCTTTGGGTAATATAATTTGATCTAAGGGTAGATCAAATTTAATAAAACTAAGTCACAACACACTACTTAATAAGGAGTATTAGATCTTCTAGAGATCATTACATGGTATTCCATACAACAACTCAATGATGAATACTTAATATTCCAAAAATGATATCAAGGTATTACCTACAACAAACCCTGAATACCAAGTTAAGTATATAACTTAAGTAAAAGAAACTCATAACTAAATCTTGAAACACTTGCTTGCCATAGTTATTCCTACCATGAGCATCATGGTAGTTCTTAAACATTAACTCTTATCAAATAGAGAGAAAATAGAAGTCAAGCCAAGACCATTCATCACATGCCCTTGTTGTCATATTAACATATGACATTCCTAAATAGTTAAGGCCTAGTGTCAATTGATCATCAATATTGAGTGATCAATTCCTGAACTAGAACTTTTTGACTCTTAGCTTTAACCTATTATATTAACATTCCAAAGACCTTAAGTAAATTAATAAGTAGAAGGACTAGTTATGGTAGAGTGTGCCATCATCAATAGAATGTGATCCTTACTGGAGATCAAACCATCTGATGTTGGAGGAGATAACTCATTCATGAGTTAACTAGAAGAAGTATTTAAACCCAAGAGTTTAGATAGTAATTATGAAGCTATGAGAAAGCTAGTCGTAGTAGATAATCAAATGGTAATCTTGTTAAGTCAAGGAGGTGTAAGCTAAAGTAAGCTTCATTAACAATATAAACTCTATAAAGAGACCGGGTGTTGTCCAAGTCTATTACTTAGTTGATTATAGATCTTGATCAGAAAATTAGAAGCTTAAGCTAAGCATGCTCAAGGGTTGGTGGTCATTATTCGCAAGTCATTTGAGAATAGATGACTAGTTGAGAAAGAAGAGTTGTGAGTATACCAAATTAGGTAAATCCCTAGTAAGATGAATCATCTAGCTTGCTCATGAGAAGTCAAGCTAGAGTATGATGAAGTATATAATATGAGTTGTGTGGAGTAGTTGGAGGCATAGTGGCTTAACAAAGCTAATACAAGAACAAACTTGTATTATGGAGAGTAGTACCATACCTATTCCAGAGGATTGATATCACATGTGATATAGAGAGGATTGTAATCTTGCAAGCCTTGGAAGTAAATGCAAGCTGGATAAAAAAGGAGTTAATTGATGGAGTTAGTAGTCGCTACATTGATAGGTGCATCAATGGTAGTTAATTAAGAGAAGTTATATACTAGGAGGAAGAATGGACAAATGTTGAAGTGGCATGACCATGTCATTATATGATGATAGGATATGGTGGAGTCAGATGCTTGACTTTTTCAGGAAGATGTGATCTTTGGGAATAAGATAAGAGTGATTTATAGTGTATATTTAGGAAAGGAATTCCTTGTATAAATATAAGCTTAGTGAGGTGTTAAGGTGGGAGTGCTTAAGAAACCTTAACCAGCAATATATCAAGCCATGACAGAACTATGTCTACCTCTTTGTCCAAAACCCCAGAATTAAGTTAGTAGTTAAACCAATTCCTATTATTAGGTAGCCAATGGATAGTATTTCTTAGTCAAATGAAATGTCTAAGAGATAAGTAGAATGCCAGTTGAGAGTTTATGGATGAAAGCCTTGTCTATTTTATTATCTTAGATCCTAATAGAAACTTAGATACATGAACCATCAAGACCACATTAAGAAGTAATCTTTATAGCTCACTCCAAGTGGTGATGTCATTCAGGATTATAAATTCTGGATCAATCCTTAAAACTTTGATCCCTAGCAGCATTCATTAATAAACTTGAGGGTAGTGTATCCTCTAGGGTCCATAGTAAGTGTGGTATTAGAAAACCTAAGTAAATGTTGCTGGCTATTGAAATCACTTGTGCTACATGAGTGATAATGGTTATTCACCATTATATAATGAACTTCTATCAAAACATTAACCACACTTAACAAAGTAGTGAACAATTAGTTCAATGAGTGATCCATGCCTACTTTGAAAAATAAGTAGAATGGTTATGAAGAAATTGTAATGGAATCTGAATAAAGGAAATTCCAAACTTTAAGAACCCTAGGATTTAAACCAACATCTAATATGGTTATTAAAAGAGGTTAAGTATGCATATATTCCATGATTATCACTCACCATCTTAAATCATTACCATTACAAATACTATGGTGAAAATCAGAACATTTACATATGATTTGCTTTAGAAGAAGCAAATCCCTAAAAACCCTAATTTATATTACTTTACTAAATAAAAGGACTTTTCATATAACTATGAATATTTTTAATGCACAATAAGAAATGATGAGAAGAAGGTCATACTTGCTTTATACAATAATATTCTTGACCTGCAATTTCTCTGGATATTTAAATCCTTAAGGAAATTCATATTTGGAAAGTTTTTATAAATGTAATATCCCAAAACTTTAATCCAAGCTTATTAAGATCCAAATCATCAAAATTAGGGTTAACAAAAACTTTTCCAATCAAAAATATGAAAGCATTCATATGTGTGTGCATGTAAATTAGGAATTGATTTGAATTGCCATGATTAAGTGATCCATTGCTTGTAAAAATGATCTTTAGGTGAAATAAACATCATCTAAATCATTCCCAAAGAAAAACAACTCAAAATGAATAATTGAAGTGAATGGTCATTTTGGCCAAATTAACTATCATACCTACTTTGGCTATTCCTAGTACTCAAAACCTAACAGAAACATTTGTGGATCTTTACACCCCTTGCTAGTACACATAATGAGGTACCAAGGCCCACTTTGTGATCTGCTAAAAACAATCAAATACTAAATTTAAATGACAGTTTAAAATTGAATCTATTTCATATGGGAAGATCCCACTTTCAAAAACCACTCAAACAGGTACAATTTTCAAAACCCTTGCAACCAGAGACTACCTAGTACTAGTGGAGATCACTCAGAATTTTGAACCCAAAATTCAAAAGTAAAGTTCATGCGGCCATTTCATCAACCACTTGGCAGGCAGAATTAAAACAAAACAAATTTCACTATTTTAAATAGTATTCTGGCCAAACTTGTCCCCCACATTGCCACCAAAATCTCTCCACTACTCCCCCTACCCCTCTCTAGCCCAGCCACACACTGTGCCACGACCAAATGGTCATGGCCATTAAGGCCGAGCCCCCATTTGGGCACCTCACCGGTGACAGCACGCCACAGCCAAGCGCGCCATCCACCATGTCCGGAGGTAGCCCGTGGTCCACCTCCACCGTCCAACCCAGCCCAAGGACCATGACCAGGGCGGCCAGGAACACTGCCGAACTGTCGACCATGCCGACGCTGCCCACAGAGCGCGCCCTGTCCCCGCGTAGCCAGACCTCGCCTAGCTCCAGCCGCCCTCTACACGATCCCCACCGGCCTAGCAAGCTAACGGACATGCCCAATCCCCCGACTGTGCCAAGTAGTCGCCGGCCGCCGTAAAACTCGCCGTCGGCAGAGACTTAGTGCGCACCGCACTCTTCACTTTCCCCGACCGCAAACCACTGCACAAGCACCACCGTGACACTCACCAGGGCACCGCCCACCGTCCTAGCGCACCGTCCACGCCTCTAGCTCGTTGTGCCGTCGTCACCGGCGAGCATCGCCCATGCTTCTCTGCCGCTCAACCGCGCCTATAAAAGGAGCCCTCCCCAGCACCAAAGACTCACACCATTCGACTCCCCTCTCCTCACTAGTCCTTCCCCACCTCTTGCCGGAGCCGCTCGAGCCTTGGTTCGCCAGAATTTCGCCGGAGGAGCCCGCTGCAGAGGAGGAGAAGGCGCCATCGATTTCGTCCACCCCAAGAGCTACCGCGACCACCCCTGAGCCCGCCGTCGACAGCATGTTCGATCGCCCCTATCGCCGCCGTAGTTGGGCCCTGGTATGCCCCTAGAGCACCCCCGCCGAGCCGTTAGGGTTTGTCCTCGTCGGCGAACTGTTCGCCAAAGACGACACCTCTCAGCCGTAGATTCCCCTTCTAATCTAACGGCCCACATCGCCCCGTACCGCTTCGCGTGTAAAGAGCTGCTGACCGGTGGACCCCCTGTCAGTTGAGCCTCGCGCCACGGAGTGACACTGGGCCGGCCCGTTAGCGTTTCCCGCGCGACCCAGTTAGTTTGAATTAGAATTTTTCTTTTTAGTTTAAACTTAGTTCTGTCCCTTAGTTCAAAATTCAATTAAGAGAGATTTACAAATCCAAATGAAGTGATTCCAATTTTGTTGGATAGCTACTGAAAAGACCTATCCAAGACCGTTGGATTTGATTCATTTAGAGTTATAGATCTCTCCTAGTAAAAATAATAAAACAGAAGCCTTTGCACCTTGCAACATTTTTATAAAATCAACCAAGTTAGCTTTTGAGTTGATTCCAACTCTCAAAAATCACATTTCATCATACCTATCTGAATATGTAATAATATTAGGATTTACATGCAGTGACTTTTGAGTAGTACCAAAATAATGCTATATAGGCATTTCTAGTCACTTTAAATCATTAAATAATGAACTTAAACCAAAATAGTTATGATCCAACCCTTAAATCCCATTCCCACATGTTAGAATATGTGGTGCTGACATGTGTACACCTGATCCCATATTTTAAGTGGTGAATATTAAATCTTAGTTAATTTTTCAATGAGTAGAAATTACTTTTCTAAAATGAAAAGGAGGAAACTATTGAATAAAACTTGTGATGCTGGTGATGATAATAGATCATCAATTGTGTGCCTTAGAGTACTAAGTAAACTAGTTAAGTATTGTGTGGTGATTGTGTACTCCGTATGTATTTATAGAAGATAGTATCGACCAAGCTTACGAGGAGGAGGAGTGCTACCAAGAAGAAGAAGAAGAAGAAGAAAACTTCAACCACTGCACCAACCAAGGCAAGCTAATGTTAGCAAGCTAGAATTAAGCTAGATGAATGAGCAAAGATGCTTTAGGCATGCTTTGGTCACACCACTTTGACTATTACTACCCCAAGTATTACCTTACAAGCTTTACTTCCTTTACTTTACACAAAGTCCCTTACTTGTTTTGAAGGTAGCATAAAGAGTATAAAACTTGACCTATTTAGATAAGCTTTAGATGTCATTATATGGCATGAGATTGAACCCATCATCTTTCCACCTTAGTGAACACTCTTAACTTAGTAGTTTAGAGTAGATCAAAACTTGAGTCACTTTAGATGGGAACAGTTGGTGAAAATGAATTATGAAAACCTTGGAATGATGAGTCATTCTATTGAGATGTTTCGACATGTGTTGAGAAACACAAATGGTTTATGATGATGAAAATGTTGAGGCATGAGCCTTAGCCCTTTTATAAAACTTATGGTTGGATTTCGATGTGATACCATTCCAAATTTACCGTACAATCACACTACCTGAATTGGGTAAGGCTTAGCCGGAAGTTTATATGCATTAGTATTAGTTCCCTCGCGGGAGAGGTTTGAGCTGAGGATACCTCTCAATGTTGTCCACCTATGTAGTGCCCAAGATGACTGATGGTCATGGTTGGGAGGCCATGCTCATAGTAGAGGTGCTTATACTAGGGTGTGTAAAGGGAAGGTTATGTTTGATTATCTGCATACTAAGTATGATGATTCAGGGTTATCCCTGACAGATGTATCAAATCTTGTGGTGAAAGTGTACCACCTCTGCAGAGTGTCAAACTATTCGAATATCCACGTCCGAGGTTATGGACAGTTGGAATGGCCATACTGTTTCGTTGTCAGATGTTTTGAAAACAACTTATGAAATGAATGATGAATCTTGACTTGACCACAACAGGGTTGTGTTTATGATAATAGCTTCCCAACTTAAGTGATTCTAGAACTTTATTTTATCTTTCTTTTCTTCTGAACTCAGCTCAGGTTTCAAACTTAACTTTATAGTTAAAATTAGATTTAGCACTTTAACTTAGAATTATACTACTTGTTAGTGGTAGTTTGCGAGTACTTAAAGAGTACTCATGGCTTTTGTCCCTGGCTATTCTCATGGCCAGACTATGAAGGAGACTATCAAGATGATGGCCCAGAATGGCTATGATAACTAGGACTATCTGCCTTCGTCGGCATTACTGCCTCGAAGATGGACCCCACCGCCACGCTTTATATTTATTCATTGCTTGTTGTATTAAGACTGGATCATGAGATCCTTATTTGTGTAAGACCTTATGTATGGTTTGTAATGGATGATGTACTGTGATATCCAATCCGTTATGTCTCGCAAAAATGGTAATCCTAGGACTGCGAGGTATGGCATAACGGGCATCTAGGATTAAAAATCCGGGTGTTGACAAGTTGGTATCAGAGCCATCCTGACCATAGGAGACCCTAGTTAGAATGGTCGTCCAAACAAAAACTTAGTTTCAAAACCAAAGTGAGTATTTACGAAAAACTATCTCCTCTCTTATCCATGGGAATTCTTTCTTTCTCAAAAATTCATGTTCCTCAAAATTCTTACATTACTACTTAAAATTTGACACACTTGATCACGTCACTAATTTCCTCATCCTTAATTCTTGTAGATGGAGACTCAGTTCAGCAAGTTTTACCAGTTGGGAAACGGAGGTCAGCTAATCTTCGAGAGGGATCTGGATTCACTGTCAGAGTAATTGGGATGCCCGCATCCGGAGTTTCTTGGAGCTCAACTTCCAGGAGCCGCAGGAGGAGACCTATAGTGGCTAGTCACCGCTGATCTTAGAGGAAGCATCGAAGCACCAACTTCTGGGAGAATTCAGTTCTCCGTGAGAGAGAACAACTGGCTAGATGGATTAGCCAGGGCAATGCATGAAGCTCTCGCACGTCTATGTGCCCTCAGCATCAACAAAATCCAAGGAACCCGTTTTGCTCACTATGCAAGACGTGACTTCATGGGAATGTCGATGGAGATGCCAAGTCACCCAGAGTTGAGGCGTCAAGTGGAGAATCTTGACTTCTTCGCCTGACAAAGACGTAACTGGACAATGCCAGGGAGCTAGCCAACCAGAACCGTGCCATTGCCGACCAGAAGGCCTAGACTTTTGCACTGCTCATCCAGGACCGCCAGTCTCTTTGCCGCCAGCGTGCCAAGAAGGATCGCACCATCGCCCGTCTTCGCAAGAAGGTGGCCGACCTCGAGAAGATCGTCAAGGAGCAGGAATCTCAGCTTGCCACCAAGGAAGAAGAAGATGAGGGTGAAGACATCCAGGGAGACATGGATTCTTACCTCAGCAACGATGATGACTCTGAATTTATCGACGATGAGTAGATGCACCAGAGCACTGTCGTAGCATGAGATGTATCGGTCCCACTGTATCGTAGCTTGCAGAATGGTTCTTCAAACCATCTGTTTTCCTTTGTTTGTTGTGGTGTGTGTTGTATCGTGTGTTTGTTTGCATGAATGAAATGGAGTTAGTTGAAAAACCTGAGTCTAACTCAAAGTTTTAGCTTTGAAACCAAAACTATGAACCTTAGAATTTCCCTCTTACCCCTATATCTATCTAAATCCTCAGATGACTCGTGGAAACCAAGGAGGGAGCAGCTCGTCGCAGGACCCAATGCTGCAGATCTTGTAGAATCTCATCATAGACCATGAAGCAAGCAGGGCAGAACGTCAAGCCAACTTAGCAACATTGCAGCAGATCGCCCAGATGGCTCTCAACAACCAAGGGCATGGAAATTAGGATCATCAAGGATCCAAGCTGAAAAACTTCCAGAATACAAATCTCCCAATCTTTAGCACGTCAGAAAACCCACTAGATGCTGATGACTAGTTGCAGATAATGGAAAACAACCTAGAAGTTGCAGGAGTTGATGAAAACGAGAAAGTTCTCTTCACCACCCACTATGTGATGGGAGATGCAAGAGCTTGGTGAATAGTATCCGCAATATGAACCATGGTCAAGTGATGACATGGGAAGCATTCAAAGTCAAGTTCAGCTGCACCCACGTGCCGCAAGGTCTAGTCAACAGGATGAGAGATGAATTCTGCGAATTGAAGCAAGGAAGAATGACTGTGGTAGAATACCGTGACAGATTCCTGTCACTTGCCAGATATGCACCTGATGAGATCAACACAGAGGCCAAGAAGAAGGAGAGATTCTTGAACGGACTGCATGATGAGATGCAGACTGTCCTCGTCAACATCCGTTTTCAGGATCTCGAAGAGCTAGTCGACTCTACCATTCAGATGGAGGGGAAGATTGATCAGGCAAACGACGACCGCAAACGTCATATGATGCAGCAATCAGGATCCAGAAGTCACCAGAAGTACCGTCCCAACCCCTCACCAAGATATGCACCAAGGAACAACTGACCCCCAATGTCTCGCCCAAGCTACCCCAACCGTAGCGGAGGCAATGTGAAGTCCGGAGGAAACCATCACAACTCCGGCAAGGCCAACAATTTCAACCGTGCACCTCCCAAGAACAACAACAACAACAATACTGCACCCAGAACTGGCAGCAATGATGTGCCTGTTGCAGCAAAGGACAAGTCCCAGATCACTTCTTTCGAGTGTGGAGTGAAGGCTCACTACTCCAATGAGTGTCCCAAGAAGACTGTCGCTAATGCCACTGTGAATGCCCCAGCTCAATAGCAGCGTCGTGTTTAACCAAGAAGAAGGTTTGCCCCAGGGAACCCTCACAACCGCAATAGTCATCTCTTCCACATGAACACAGAAGAAGCCCAAGAAGCGCCAGATGTACTGATGGGTATGTTTTTTGTCAACTCAGTTTTAGCAAGAGTATTGTTTAATTCAGGAGCATCGCATTCATTTTTCACCGAAGAATTTGCATGCACTAGTAAGATTCACCCAACCAACCTGAAGCATGTCATGATAGTTCAAATCCCCGGATCAACTACAAAATCTAGAAAAATTTGCAAAGATGTACCTATCAGAATACATGGGATAGATTTTTATGCCAACCTAATAGTACTTGGAACCAAAGGATTGGAAGTAGTACTAGGTATGGACTGGATGTCAAGGCATAAAGGACTGATAGACTGTGCTAAGAAAGCCATCACCATGACCAGTAGTTCTAGAGTAACAGTAGAGCATATCTCTGAAACCTTACCCCGTCAATTCAAGTGCAACAAGAGTCTAGCCCTACCCACCATAGACCAGGTCAGAGTAGTTTGTGAATACCCCGACGTATTCCCAGATGAATTGCCAGGTATGCCCCCAGATAGGGATATTGAGTTCATTATCGAACTAATCCCCAGAACCGGACCCATAGCCCAGAGACCCTATAGCATGAACCCCTCAGAGTTAGTTGAGTTGAAGAAGTAGTTAGATGCCATGTTAGCAACAGGCTTGATTCAGCCAAGCGCATCGCCATGGAGATCACCAGTGTTATTCGTTGACAAGAAAGATGGAGGCAATCGTCTGTGTACCGATTATAGAAAGTTGAATGATGTCACCATTAAGAACAAGTACCCCTTGCCAAAGATAGAGGATCTATTTGATCAGTTGACTAGAGCCCAGGTATTCTCAAAGATTGATCTTAGGACTGGTTATCACCAACTTAAGATTCGTGCAACGGATATTCCGAAGACCGCCTTTACTACTCGCTATGGTTTATATGAGTATACGGTTATGTCTTTTGGATTAACCAATGCCCCTGCTTATTTCATGAATCTCATGAATAAGATCCTTATGAATTTCCTAGATAAGTTTGTAGTTGTGTTTATCGACGACATCCTTATCTACTCCAAGTCAGAAGAAGAGCATGAGCAACATTTGAGAACCATCCAAGAAACCCTGAGAGAGCATCAGTTATATGCCAAGTTCAGCAAGTGTGAGTTTTGGCTGAAAGAAGTAGGATTCCTAGGACATATTGTGTCTGCCGGAGGAGTCTCTGTTGATCCCGTGAAGATCAAAGATGTCAAAGAATGGGAAGCCCCAACCACTCAAACCCAAGTCCATGCATTTCTCGGATTAGCGGGATACTACCACAAGTTCGTAGGAGGATTCTCGAGCATCGCCCGACCCATGACCCAATTGTTGAAGAAGGACAAGAAGTTTGAATGGACAGACAAATGTGAAGCCAGTTTTCAGGAGCTGAAGAAGAGATTGATATCAGCCCCAATATTGATCATGCCAGATATCAAGAAGCCATTTGATGTATCTTGTGATGCATCCAAGATTGGTCTCGGATGTGTATTGATGCAAGAAGACAAAGTCATCGCTTATCTGTCTCGACAACTGAAGCAGCATGAGCAGAACTATCTGACCCATGATCTTGAATTAGCAGCCGTAGTGCTAGCATTAAAGACATGGCGTCATTATCTAATGGGTAATCGCTGTGAGAGTTACTCAGATCACAAGATCTTGAAGTATATTTTCACTCGGAAGGAGCTGAATATGAGGCAAAGGAGATGGATAGAGTTAATCAAGGATTATGACCTTGACATTCACTATCACCCCGGCAAAGCCAATGTGGTAGCGGATGCTCTTAGCAGATTGCCGTGTAGGATAAACACCATGATTAAGGAGAAGCAACCAACTTTGTATGAGGAGTGGAGCAGTTCAGAACTGAATTAGTTAGCAAAGGATTCTTAGCTAGCATTGAACTTCAACCCACTTTGATTAGCCAAATCAAGGAAGCCCAGAAGGGGAATGAAAGTATCGACAGAATCAAACGTCGTATTGGTACAGGAAAGGTACCTGGATTCACTGAAGACGAAGAAGGAGTACTGTGGTACAAAGGACGATTCGTGGCAACAGATTCGGAGCTGAAGCAAGTTATCATGAAGGAAGCTCATGATACTCTTTATTCTATCCACCCCAGAGGAACGAATATGTATCAGGATTTGAAAGAGCAATTTTGGTGGCACAAGATGAAGAGAGAAATTGGAAGCTACATCACCAAGTGTGATATCTGTCAAAGAGTCAAAGCAGAACATCAGAGACCTGCAGGATTGTTGCAACCATTGCAGATTCTGGAATGGAAATGGGATTCCGTAGGAATGGACTTTATCACCGGTTTGCCTACTTCTAGTAGGGGAAATGACTCAATCTGGGTCATCATTGATAGACTGTCCAAGGTAGCCCACTTCATACCTGTCAAGACTACCTACCAGAGTGTGAAACTAGCAGAACTGTACATTGCTAGGATTGTTAGTCTGCATGGAACCCCCAAGACCATAGTATCAGATCGAGGAACCTAGTTTACCTCGAGATTTTGGCAGAAAGTTCAGGAAGGTTTGGGAACCAAGTTGAACTTCAGATCGTATCACCCATAACAGATGGATGCAGAGAGAGTCAACCAGATCTTAGAGGATATGCTTAGAGCTTCTGTGTTGGAGTATGGATCAAAATGGGAAGATTGCCTGCCTTTCGCAGAATTCTCATATAACAACAGTTATCAAGCTAGTTTGCAGATGGCACCATTTGAATTCCTATACGGAAGAAGGTGGGGTACCCCTTTGAATTGGTCGCAAGTAGGAGAGAGTCAGATTTTTGGACCCGACATTCTCCGAGAAGCCGAAGAGAAAGTTCACAAAGTCCATGAACACCTCAAGACCGCCCAATCCAGACAGAAGAGTTATGCCGACAAGAGAAGGAGAGACCTGACTTTCAATGTCGGAGATTTTGTATATCTCAAAGTTTCGCCATTGAAGGGAACCCAACGCTTTAGTCTGAAAGGAAAATTAGCCCCCAGATACATCGGGCCATTCAAAATTCTGAACCATTGAGGAGAAGTATCGTATCAACTGGAACTGCCTGAGGAGATGTCAGCCACCCACAATGTGTTCCATATCTTGTTACTTCGCAAATGCTTGGAAGTGCCCGAGAAGACTGAAATTTCCAAGAACATCGATCACAGAGCTGTAGAAATCAACAATGACCTGACATATCGTGAAGTGCCTATCCGGATCTTGGAAGAAGCTTACAGAACCACCAGGACCAGGAGTATCAAATTTCTCAAGATTCAGTGGAGCAACCATACCGAGGAGGAAGCCACTTGGGAGCGCGAAGATTACATTAGGACAGAGTTCCCAGATCTCTTTAGTTCCTAGTTTTCTTTGTAAATCTTGGGACGAGATTTTGTTTAAGGGGTGAAGGTTTGTAACATCCCAAAACTTTAATCCAAGCTTATTAAGATCCAAATCATCAAAATTAGGGTTAACAAAAACTTTTCCAATCAAAAATATGAAAGCATTCATATGTGTGTGCATGTAAATTAGGAGTTGATTTGAATTGTCATGATTAAGTGATCCATTGCTTGTAAAATGATCTTTAGGTGAAATAAACATCATCTAAATCATTCCCAAACTTTTCCCAAAGAAAAACAACTCAAAAAAATAATTGAAGTGAATGGTCATTTTGGCCAAATTAACTATCATACCTACTTTGGCTATTCCTAGTACTCAAAACCTAATATAAACATTTGTGGATCTTTACACCCCTTGCTAGTACACATAATGAGGTACCAAGGCCCACTTTGTGATCTGCTAAAAACAATCAAATACTAAATTTAAATGACAGTTTAAAATTGAATCTATTTTATATGGGAAGATCCCACTATTTCAAAAACCACTCAAACAGGTTCAATTTTCAAAACCCTTGCAACCAGAGACTACCTAGTACTAGTGGAGATCACTCAAAATTTTTGAACCCAAAATTCAAAAGTAAAGTTCATGCGGCCATTTCATCAAACACTTGGCAGGCAGAATTCAAACGAAACAAATTTCACTATTTTAAATAGTGTTCTGGCTAAACTTGTCCCACACATTGCCACCAAAATCTCTCCACTACTCCCCCTACCCCTCTCTAGCCTAGCCACACACTATGCCACGACCAAATGGTCATAGCCATTAAGGCCGAGCCCCCATTTGGGCACCTCACCGGCGATAGCACGCCACAGCCGCCGCCAGCGCCATCCACCGTGTCCTGGAGGTAGCCCGTGGTCCACCTCCACCGTCCAACCAGCCCCAGCCCAAGGACAGCGACCAGAACGGCCAGGAACCGCCGCGCCCGGAGCCTGTTGACCATGTCGACGCCGCCCGCAGAGCGCGCCCTTTCCCCGTGTAGCCAGACCTCGCCTAGCTCCAGCCGCCCGTCTACATGATCCCCACCGGCCTAGCAAGCTAATGGACATGCCCAATCCCCTGACTATGCCCCGTAGTCGCCGGCCGCCGTAAAAATCGCCGTCGGCAGAGACTTAGTGCGCGTCGCGCTCTTCACTTTTCTCGACCGCAAACCACTTCACAAGCACCACCGTGACACTCGCCAGGGCACCGCCCACCGTCCTAGTGCACCGTCCACGCCTCTAGCTCGTTGTCTTGCCACGCGTGAGCATCGCCCATGCTTCTCTGCCGCTCAGCCGCGCCTATAAAAGGAGCCCTCCCCAGCACCAAAGACTCACACCATTCCACTCCCCTCTCCTCACTGGTCCTTCCCCACCTCTTGCCGGAGCCACTCGAGCCTTGGTTCGCCGGAATTTCGCCAGAGGAGCCCGCTACAGAGGAGGAGAAGGCGCCGTCGATTTTGTCCACCCCAGGAGCTGCCGCGACCATCCCTGAGACCACCGTCGATAGCATGTTCGATCGCCCCTATCGCCGCCGTAGCTGGAGCCCTGGTATGCCCCCTGAGCACCCCCACTGAGCCTTTAGGGTTTGTCCTCGCCAGCGAACTGTTCGCCGGAGACGACACCTCTCAGCCGTAGATTCCCCTTCTAATCTAACAGCCCACATCGCCCCATCCCGCTTCGCGTGTAAAGAGCCGCTGCCTGGTGGACCCCCCTGTCAGTTGAGCCCCGCGCTGCAGAGTGACACTGGATCGGCCCGTTAGCGTTTCCCGCGCGATCCAGTTAGTTTGAATTAGAATTTTTCTTTTTAGTTTAAACTTAGTTATGTCCCTTAGTTCAAAATTCAATTCAGAGAGATATAAATATCCAAATGAAGTGATTCCAATTTTGTTGGAAAGCTACTGAAAAGTTCTATCCAAGCCCGTTGGATTTAATTCATTTAGAGTTATAGATCTCTCCTAGTAAAAATAATAAAATAGAAGCCTTTGCACCTTGCAACATTTTTATAAAATCAACCAAGTTAGCTTTTGAGTTGATTCCAACTCTTAAAAATCACATTTCATCATACCTATCTGAATATGTAATAATATTAGGATTTACATGAAGTGACTTTGGACTAGTACCAAAATAATGCTATATAGGCATTTCTAGTCACTTTAAATTATTAAATAATGAACTTAAACCAAAATAGTTATGATCCAACCCTTAAATCCCATTCCCACATGTTAGAATATGGGGTGCTGACATGTGTCCACCTGATCCCATATTTTAAGTGGTGAATATTAAATCTTAGTTAATTTTTCAATGAGTAGAAATTACTTTTCTAAAATAAAAGGAGGAAACTATTGAATAAAACTTGTGATGCTGGTGATGATAATAGATCATCAATTGTGTGCCTTAGAGTACTAAGTAAACTAGTTAAGTATTGTGTGGTGATTGTGTACACCGTATGTATTTATAGAAGATAGTACCGACCAAGCTTACGAGGAAGAGGAGTGTTACCAAGAAGAAGAAGAAGAAAACTTCAACCACTGCACCAACCAAGGCAAGATAATGTTAGCAAGCTAGAATTAAGCTAGATTAATGAGCAAAGATGCTTTAGGCATGCTTTGGTCACACCACTTTGACTATTACTACCCCAAGTATTACCTTACAAGCTTTACTTCCTTTACTTTACACAAAGTCCCTTACTTGTTTTGAAGGTAGCATAAAGAGTATAAAACTTGACCTATTTAGATAAGCTTTAGATGTCATTCTATGGCATGAGATTGAACCCATCATCCTTCCACCTTAGTGAATACTCTTAACTTAGTAGTTTAGAGTAGATCAAAACTTGAGTCACTTTAGATGGGAACAATTGGTGAAAATGAATTATGAAAACCTTGGAATGATGAGTCATTCTATTGAGATGTTTTGACATGTGTTGAGAAACACAAATGGTTTATGATGATGAAAATGTTGAGGCATGAGCCTTAGCCCTTTTATAAAACTAATGGTTGGATTCGGATGCGATACCATTCCAAATTTACTGTACAACCACACTACCTGAATTGGGTAAGGATTAGCCGGAAGTTTATATGCATTAGTATTAGTTCCCTCGCGGGAGAGGTTTGAGCTGAGGCTACCTCTCAATGTTGTCCACCTATGCAGTGCCCAATATGACTGATGGTCATGGTTGGGAGGCCATGCTCATAGGAGAGGTGCTTATACTAGGGTGTGTAAAGGGAAGGTTATGTTTGATTATCTGCATACTAAGTATGATGATTCAGGGTTATCCCTAACAGATGTATCGAATCTTGTGGTGAAAGTGTACCACCTCTGCAGAGTGTCAAACTATTCGAATAGCCGCGTCCGCGGTTATGGACAGTTGGAATGGCCATACTGTTTCGTTTTTTGAAAACAACTTATGAAATGAATGATGAATCTTGACTTGACCACAACAGGGTTGTGTTTATGATAATAGCTTCCCAACTTAAGTGATTCTAGAACTTTATTTTATCTTTCTTTGCTTCTGAACTCAGCTCAGGTTTCAAACTTAACTTTATAGTTAAATTTAGATTTAGCACTTTAACTTAGAATTATACTACTTGTTAGTGGTAGTTTGCGAGTACTTAAAGAGTACTCATGGCTTTTGTCCCTGGCTATTCTCATGGCCAGACTATGAAGGAGACTATCAAGATGATGGCCAGCAGGACGGCTATGATAACTAGGACTATCGTCAGTATTGCTTGTGCCCCTGAAGATGGACCCCACCGCTACGCTTTATATTTATTCCGCTGCTTGTTGTATTAAGACTGGATCATGAGATCCTTATTTGTGTAAGACCTTATGTATGGTTTGTAATGGCTGATGTACTATGATATCCAATCCGTTATGTCTCGTAAAAATGGTAATCCTGGGATTGCGAGGTATGGCATAACGGGCATCTAGGATTAAAAATCCGGGTGTTGACAATAAAAATAGTAAAAAGAAACAGAAAATAATAAGGAAATGGACTGCCAGCAAAACCAGGCCGCAGCCCAGCAACCTTCACGCTATCTGCTGCTCGTGTGCGCCAGCCGACACACTTTGCTTGTTTTGTCGCAGCCCATCACCAGCCTAGAAGCGGCCCATGCCCAGGTACCGGTTCGATGTCGTCTTCTCCATGCGTCACAAGCAGCTCTCTGGAGCTGGCACCGTCGCCTGATGCCGATCATTGTCGTCGGCAGAAATTGGACCGCCGTGATGCACACCGATGCCCCGGACCTCGTTGATAAGATCGGCCACACTCTCCTCTATCTATCGATACCAGTCTTATCCCCTCTCTCGCTCTCTAGAGCAAACCCCTCTTCCTTACCCGAAACCCTAGCCCACCAGTGATCGTCATTCCGGTCGTTTCTGATCGCCCCTCGCCTCGAGGAGACCACCGATGGAACCACCGTGCTTCCCTAGTTCATATCATAGAAGGAATCGGCCACGCATGCCCTTAATCGAGCTCCACGACCTCATCTTCCCGAGCTCCGACCACCGTAGAATCCACGCCGTCCGACCTCACCTTGCCTCGCCATCACTTTCTTCGTGTTCCTAGTAAGCTCATGAACCCCATGGCCCTATCCGATTCATTGCTCGCTCGCCGTAGTGACTTGCCCGCGTAAGTTTTAACCGTGCCACCGTGGAGGCTCATCGTCGACGAGGTTCTGGTCACCAAATAATAGCGGCGCAAGCATAGCTAGGTTTGCCTCGTCACCCTTTGTCCAACACACACAACCACGTTTGCTAGAACACCGTGGTTTGCCGGCGGCGACCACGATCTGGCGGTGGCGAACACGCTTATGTCAGCATGACGTCACGGCTGCGTCACCTGGCCATGTCCGCGCTGTTTGACCGGTCCACACCAATGTGGCCTGCCGACGTGGTCACTGGCCCACTGGTTGGTGTGTCTGGCTAGGATAGATCTGGGTGTAAAAGGATATTTACTACAAATAAAATATCAAAAATTATTTAAAACACCAGGAAATTCATATCTTATGTTTTACAATTCAGAAAAAATATGTTTAATTTATAAAAATTTACAGAAAAATAAAATCTATAAATTAATTTTATTATTAAACATTATTATGTTAACCATTTAAGTAGTTGTTATTTAATAAAGATTTTATAAGTAATAAAACTTTGAAAAATCATATTTTAATAATGGTAATTGAGAAAATTATAAATCATATACTAAAATTCTTAGGAAAGTAAAAGTTATAATGTAAAACTATAAATATAAAATATTATATGACTTAGCTAATATTTATTATTTATTAAGTGTCTATAAAATGTTAAAATTTATAAAAATCATATCTTATTATTTAAAAATCACAAAAATATTTATAATATACCAAATGATCACGAAAATAATATCTACATGTTAAAAATATAATAATACAGTTTTGAATTAGATAAATGTTTACTACTCCAATAAACTTGAATTAAACTTATTTCCTTAATGGATAATTCATAAAAGGATATATAAAATTGCTAATGCTTTTAATATTATCCATTAAAGGTCTAATAATGGTGTTTATCTTAAGTAATGCTACTATGAAGTAAAAATAGTCTAAAATATCCTAAATACAATATTTGTTAAATTACAATTCACGAATAAGTGTATATTATTTTCCAAAGGGACTTTATCAAATATAAAATCCTTAAGAATAATATTTTGAGTTATTAAAACCTTCACTATTATTTCACCACAAGTTTATAAACATATTAAAAATCCAAAGGTAATTCATAAGTAGTTAAATAATATTGTTTCCTTGTTTACAAATCATAACCACTCATTTATAAGGAGACAAATGGTTCTATTCAATCATAAAGTTAAGAAACTACAACTCAATTAAAAGTAATATTACTCTTAATTAACCTTAAATAAACATTATGAAGTGAACAAACTAGAATACCATATAATGACCAAGATAGATAAGTCTCAACTACTAGTGTGGTCCTTATTCCAATGAAGTAATTATTTCTTCTTTTAGAATTATAACTAGCAAGAAAACCTAAGAGTGTTAACTTATAGTTTAAATGCTTTTGTTAGTTAAGTATGATTTTCTTTGAAAGTTATTCTTTTAAGAAACATTAAAAGTAATCCTTAACCATATCCATAAAGGCTCTAATTGATTAATAATGTGGCTTAAGAAATCTTTTAGATACCATGCCCCATTTGAGTGCTTTAATATTGCATGCTACTTGTTGTATTTACATATTGTTTCACACACTCTCATAAGCCTTAATAAGAAGCACAAGTGTGAAGATGATATAAAAGTGAAACACATTCTAAAGAACCATTCCCAACTTCCGAACCCTAGATCAAATACGATTAGTCCGGGGGTTCACGTTTATCAAATTGCATTACATTACTTATGCATCGTTGCATTTTGCTTATTTAAACATTAGTCCTTACCGAACCAATTATGCTATTTATAGAATTTGGATCTTCTATTGTCTTGAAGTCCGTGAGTGCATAATCTTGCAATCACAAAAGGCAAGTTCACAACTTGCTCATGTCCTTTGATTATTTTCTATCAAATGCTTGTAACTCAAATGTTGTTATCACCTCCATTTCAAAAAGGTCAAAAACACTATTTTCATAATTAACTAGAAGTATCGATTACTGATATAGGGTGATCAGCTAATCTATTATAACTGGCAATGGAAACACCATTGTACGGGAATGTATCATCTAGGACTTAACAACCAATGTCGCTAGTGATTCTAGCGTCGTATATTACACGTTAACCATGAGATTTGGAATGGAACGGAGAAGTCAGATGTATCTTCTTCCTCTTGCATGCATCTAAATGTGCATGTCGTGACTGTTATCCTCGTAGCGTGCATTAATTGGTAATTCGTAGAGGATATGCAACATATGCTTGGGAATCCTCAACATCCCATGATAGTTCTAGCATCTGACGGTTTGTACTAACCATTGCTGTAATTCAAGATGTAGGCATGGCGTACACCAAGGGGACATGCGAGGTCGCGAAGGGGGTAGTGATTGGCTTGGATCATCTACTGGGCCCCACATCAAGGAATTGTGGATGGGAATAAGCTGCTCGGTTGTGCAATAAGAAGTTGGTCTCTCATGGGTAAAGTAACGCACCTCTGTAGAGTGTAAGAATTGTGACATGTTACTCTCTGTTCTGGGAAGGAGCTACGAATGCGGCAGGAAAGGAACCCCACGAAGGTTCTAGTCAACCTGTGAAGGCTATCGGATATAGTTTTCAGAATAAAAGCAACCTTTGAAGAAATGTTTACGAAAACCTACATTGCCTACGACCTTTGGTCTATGGCTGTAGAGATAGTGCATCATACACTCCTTTTTAGTGAACTTGTTGAGTACGCTCGTACTCAACCGTATGTTCTTAACCCTTGCTAGGTTCGAAGCCGTTGAAGACAACGTCAACACCAACTTATGCTCAAGAAACCATCATCAGCGGCTCAAGTCCTTCAATAAAGTCAACGAAGTCAGCATATACATCAACCGGAGTGAAGACAAAGCTCCTGAGTAGATAGGAATAGATTCTCTAGCCATAAAACCTACTTCTGTAGAGCATTGCATCAGTAGCAATTGCAAACCAATTAGTTCAGATGCTAGTCTTAGTAAACTAGATAAGTTCTTAGTTGTTATTTCTAGTTCTTCTTTGAAAGAAGTTGCTTTCTTCCTCTTTAACCTAGAGTGTTCTCTAGATCTTTTGTATAGAGTCAAGTTGTAATCCATAGTCATGTCTTGGACCTATTGTGTTTCTGTTGTACCACTCTAAGGGATGTAATACTAGTGAACGGTGTTTCATTCGTGTTATGTCAACGACTATAGTGTACTACATCATGCAGTGGTATGCTGGGTCACCGCACGGAATCAAGTCATGACGAAAAAAACGTCCTGATAGGGATGACATCATTGATGGCCCCCATGACGTCACCCGGTGTCGCTAACGGCGGCTCACGGTGTCATCTGCCACGTGGAATCGTCCATGACGGAAAAAAAACATCACGAATGATCGGGTCTAGGCTGGGCCGATCCAGTTGACCGCGACGAAATTGGAGGTACGTCACGGTCGGCCTGTGACGTTTTCAGGTAGAAAAAACGTCATATATCCAATTATGATGTGAGGTTCATGACCTTTTTTCTCATCGTAGAATTCGTTGTGGATGGCCATCTATGATGTTTTGCCTCTTATCAATCACGATATCAAAACGTCGTGGATGGTCCAGATTCTTGTAGTGGCATCTATGTACATAAGTAAGACATGCGTTTGGTTACCTGCAGCGTGCTGATAGGGTCACCTATTTTTGAGAGAGGTGGGGATACCACTGAAAACAATCATAAACACAAACAAAAACACAAATTTTGATCAACGACAGTTCACGATAGTGCATGAAAAAGGTCTAGTTCATCGGCCACACACACAAACTAGAACTACTTCATCTAGTCAGAAGTCACCGCTGCTCCACGATCCTCCTGAAAGCTTCAGGGTGCTGAGGGCACCTCTTGACAACCTCGTCTTGACTGTAGTCGTAGATGACCACCTTGTAAACCTTTGGGTACATCTTATTGAAGGTCATCAAGTAACCGATCTTCAGGTCATGAGCTACTGCAAAAGGTGCCCAACCTCGATCGAAGCAAGCTTTACCATTGACATCTGAGATCATGATGTCCCATTGGCATCCAGTCGTCAGCTTCAAAGTGACCATGTCAGGCACACTGTCCAAATATGTCATGAATGCGTCTGAGATAGGAAGCAATCCCAGTCCAGGTGCCACCAACACCTTGCAGAACTAGGTAGGGGTCACTGCCTCATCCCAGTTGCCAACATTGGGAGGCATCCCTGACTTTTTGGGCCTCTTGTTCGAGGCATCGGCAGGCTCCTTTCCCCGGCCACTGATCTTGACAGCTTGCAATGACTCAGAAAGATAAGCAATGACCACAATGCAAGGCAATGAACACAATCCAAAGCAATAAACACAATGCAAAGCAATGAATAGAAAACAAACCAATGAGTCAAAAAAATTGCCTCATATTTGGCAATGTTGATCATGCATAATGTGAAAATTGCATGTCATCTTTAGAGATGGCGTAAGCGAACTAAATCAGATGCACAAATACAAGGTTTGTACATACAGCTAGGTTCGATCAGACATCCCTGAAGTTACATTGTGTGACGATTATAATCATCGGCATAGCACACATAGCAGGGACATCAGATCACAACAATCAAACATGTCTCCATAGATGATCCCTTAGTACTAAGGATCGTGCACAAATTTCCTCTTTGGGCAAAAATACTAGGTACTAAAGCCCATTTATAGAAAATTATTGCATGTGGAACTATCCTAATCATTAGTAGTTCGTAAAGGTGAAAACATTGCCTCATATAGCGCCTTTTTGTAGATTCGGATTCTTACTGCATGTGGCACTTGACATACTGCATTCTCAGAGATGGAGTGAGCGAACCTAATCGACTGGTCAAACAATGAGCACACCACTTGGTTTGATAACTGCATCCCGAAAGTGTAGTTAGTCGGTCTAATCATTGGCAAAGGTTCATCCACGAACCATTGTCAGATCTACCTTACTTGATACACAAATCAATAGTGCATACTTCCGAAGAAAGGAATCACAAATCACACGAACTCGTCTTGATAATGGTGCAATAGTAAACTCCCAAATCGAAAAAACCCTAGACCAGGGTATATCCGTGTAGATCTACAACGCATGGCATCTAGAATCCTAACCAGGACCTTCTATGAGCAGATCTACCGTCTAGATGGTTCGTGGAAAAAGGGGGAAAAGCTTACCGCCATGATTCGGATTCGCCGTTGTTTCGTGTACTAAGACCGCGGCCTCCAATGGTGAGCAACAACCTCAACGCCGGAGTCTCCTCCCTCTAAGCCCCTCACCACTGGTGATGATGGTGTGCGACCGATTCGTCACCGGGAACGGCACCGTCGAGTGGGACAGAGTGACCGCAGCGTAGAGAGGAGAGTGAGCGAGAAGGGTGGGCGGTGAGAGGATTTATGGAGGTGGGCGAGAAGCGACGCGACGTCTTCCTCCCTAACTCCCACCAGTGCACGACTGCGGTTCTTTTTCGCTGGCCCGAGCCAGGCCCCAGAAAAACGGCCGATTCGAACGTTGTCCCTGGGCCTGCTTTAAGACACGGGCGGATCACAACGTGGAGGGGCTGCAGGCAACCAATCGGACCGATTTCTGCCCAACTCAGCCTGCCCGAAGGTGATGCATACTACCAAACGCGCCCTATACCACCGTGCAGCGGCGGCCGCGAAAGCGACGCCCTTGCTCCGGTTGCCTGCGTGCGTGTGTTTCGCGCCGCACTAGCTCAGCTTGATCGTTGCGTCGCGTCTCGACCGCGCTCGCTGTCCGGACGTGCGATCGAGCATGGACGTACATTTTGTGTAGGCATGTCGTTTAGTTGCGGAATAAGTCCATTTTCAACCCTGAACTCGTAGAGGTTCGGCATTTTAAACCCTGAAGTCGAAATCCCGGTCGTTCAAACCCTGAACTATTCAATCCTGGTCTAATCCGAACCTTGAGACTGTATGACCAAGTTGACTGATGCCACATAGACAATTTATTTAGAAAAAACCCTAAATAAACTATTTATTTTAATTGCGTGGTCCCTGAGTCGATTAGCCAAAGATGTTCCATGGTTTTCAGTCGCATCACAGATGGATGCCCGCAGTTTTTATTGAGCTTAAATCTACTTTTGCGCTGAGCATTTGCTAAACCGATGACGATACGTATTCCCACGCTTTGTTGTTAGTGCATGTGTTTTTCTGGAAGCTTTCTTTCAGCGTGCCCTGCTTCTGATGGACGAACCAGTATGACATTTTAGACTGCTCG
This sequence comes from Avena insularis, assembly GCA_023614405.1. Lineage (NCBI taxonomy): Eukaryota > Viridiplantae > Streptophyta > Magnoliopsida > Poales > Poaceae > Avena > Avena insularis. The sequence continues at coordinate 24,855,063 of CM042692.1, forward strand.
AACAGCCAGCTGAAGGTCATACTCCTAATCCCAGTACTCAGTATAGCTACGAGCTGTACAGAATGTAGTGTACAAAGACTAGACTGAGTAGAGGGAAAGAGAGTACTACTAATCCCACGGAACAAACTGTACAAATTATTCGATGTAACAGGGAGCACGGGTCGCAGCCATAGGCATAGGCATGGTTGCGAGCGCCAAAATTACAGGCAGCAGAGTCACCGTCGCCATCGCTGGCCGGACTCCCTGGGCCACCGTCTCCGAGAATGACGACATGATTTTAGGAACCAAAATTTCTGAACAAATCTACGGAATATAAAACACGTTCACATCTGGAAGAGAAATACAAACCGAAAAATAAATCTAGGGACTTGGGGAAAAAGGAAAGAAACAAAGTCAAATCAATTTATGTGGCTGAAGGTAAGGCAGGAGGCATCGTCATCCATGGTCACCACATCCACCGGCGCTTCAGGAGGCTGATGAGACCAGCGTGAGGGGCGCGGACGGAAACACGTCGCCGAACAGCTTCAGGAACGAGTCGCAGCCCTTGAATATTGCAGGTGATTAGGTCCCGAGAGGACCAGCTGCAACCAAAGAAAAAAGTCCATTTTCAACCCTAAACTGACCACACAATCCTCACGAAGACTATCTCAACTCTCAAGATTTTCAAGACAAGTTCCTGGAACTCTACTTTGGATTCCATATATATCAATGGTTTTACTTTAGGATGAAACAAACATTTTAATCATTAATTAGTTTCCTTTTATTTTGTTTGTTTCTAGATTCAAGAAAAGATAAGAACATGAAGTGACTTGAAGATGAGAAGAACAAGATGGAGATGAGAATTGTAGATAGGTTTAGTTTAGGTCATTTTCCTTCCTTCTAGTTTCTAATAGGGGTTTCTTCTCATTTTTGTAATTTTCATCTTCAATTTGACTTGTTATAAATCTTGTATTCACTTTGGTATGAATAAAGTTTTGATTCAGATACTTGTCATATTCTCCTTTTAACATTACGAAACTCTCTCAATTTATCATCAATTTGTGAATTTGAACTCAAGTTTGACTAAGTCAAACAACCAATTTGAATTTAAATATTAGTATTTAAAGTTTATTTAGAGTTTTACTCTCATGTATAAATATGTGTATGAGTTATTACTCCACTTTAGGTAAATTTAGATTTGAATAACTCAATTTATGCAATCCAATATCATATTTGAATTTTGAAATTCAAATCCTAGTGTTGACCTGAGTCACACTCAACACTAGAGTCAAATTTCCATCACTTGTCACTCAATCAACATTTTTTCGAATTCCCCCACATTTTTCAGATGCATGAGATGCAAATGCACAATTTAAACATCTACCCTTTTCCCTTCCTATTCTTCACGGTGTTACACTTTCAGGATTGACAACGCATGTTTAGCGAGCTAAGCAGAGGCTAAGCGGAGGCATAATAGATATGATCATTGCACATATTTGAGATCAACATGAACATCCACACCATCTTAATTAATTGCCTAAAACATGATCTATTCGTCTTAATTGTGATTAACAAATCAGACATAGGGTTCCAGTGATGCTCATGTTGGCGGCTGATACCATTGCTAGGTATAAAAAAATACTAGAAGCACAAGATCATGCATGGGCAGCAACTAGAACACCTAGAAAAACATCAAACATAGGGGTAGTAGATCATTGCTGGGTGCTTGAGTCTGATACCATTATTAGGTATAAAAACAACATCAAACATCAAATAGAGGGATACTAGATCATTACCGGGTGCTTGAGTCAATGATGATCCCATTGTCGTTTGTGTGATGCAGACTTGATTTGTTGTCAATGGAGATGACATGGGGATCTTGTAGATCCCCTCTGGCCTCCACCTACATTGTATAGGGACAACACGCTTGGGTTCTAGCCTTCCTGCAACTTGCGCAAGATCTACGATTGGTGCAGTCGTATGGATATTGTGGAGCGATGTGGCTAGGCTTCTAACAGGTGAGATCACCGGCCGCCAAACTACCCCCTTATATGTCACCACGGGGAGGATAGAAACGGGTTTTGTCGATGTTCCGAAAGAACACAAATATGTAGGCCCTGAGGCCGCTAAAACATAATTAGTTGGTTGTTTATTTCATCTTCAAATGATATCAAATTATACCTTTTATTACAATACACTTTAACCTAGGTGGTATCTCAACGTTCTTATAATACTTTGCTGCCATCTTATTTATGCATGTGTATGTTTACATGCATTATTTCAGCATGTGTTGCGTGCGAATAAAATATTATAGCAACGGACAGGCATTCAACGGTTCGAAAAAAATACACGGGTATCCTCTACATTTGTGAGAATATATACGTGCATTATGTTTTGACATTTGCTTTTAGAATATTTTCTGGAATCCCGTGGCAAAGCATTGAACTATTCTTCAAAACAATTTTGGCCATTTGGCAATGTGCCTAAGATTTGGTCATCAGAATCATTCCAGATTAACACTTTACCAACCATTGGAGAAAAATGTGTTTGAACAGGAAAACAAATGAGTGAAAGGGATCTTGACAAAAACAGCAGCAATCCATATGCCTGCCAGGTCCGGTCTATTGCTAAAAAATGCTTGAAGCAACGGTAGAACTTGGCAGTTTGGAGGCAGGAAGATCCTCGTCCACACATTCTGGAGAGCAGTGAGCATATATAAATATATAATCCCAGTTGATTGCACCATTTTGGATTATAAAATCCATGGGGCCGCAGTAGGAGGAGACTAGAAGAATGACAGCACTGATTAACGGATTGCATATAATATAGCTGCAAGTAGTTCCAAACCAGCAGCAACCACACTGACATAGAGGATGGTCTGACGCTCCATGCCAGCCAATCATATCCCACTCTAGGAACCTGGAGGACAAACCATGGTAACATCCACAGGATCTTGTTGGTGCCGGCACGCGATTTTCTTATTGGGTCGGCACCCTGAGCCTTGACGGCAACATCAGCTAGCTAGCCGATGTTTTTATTTTCCGTGGCTGTGCTCAACTGTTGGTTGCCATGTCACCGCACCGACCTCTCAGTAACCATGCATTCTATTTTGGGTCGGGGGCCGGGTCGGGAGTGGTGCAGATGATTTTATATTTCAGGTTGACAAACGAGTAATGCGAATCTGAAAGCAAAAATGCGATTTGCAGGACTTCATCCGGATCATGCACGCACGTTTTTTTTAGGAACATGTGTGTTTTATTGATACTTAATTATAATGTTATTATAAAGAGTCTTTTGGATGCAATCCGGAGAGACACCATGCCACACAGAACTAGCAGAAGCTAAACACCCTCTAGCTAATTGATGAGCAGCCATATTGAGCCCACATGGCACATGCCGAAAAACACAAGAAGCAAAACCCTTGGCACCAAGCTTGATATCTTCGATGACAGAACCAACTGAGGAGCGGTCTGTTACCGAAGAGTCTATACGTTGGAGCACCGATAGGCAATCCGATCCCAAGATGATGTGAGAAAAACCTTCCACTTGAGCGAATGTGATGGCGCGACGAATGGCTAGAGCCTCCGCCATCTCTGGCATCGTTGTCCGAGCGTTTACCACAGGCGGCGAGACAGAGACCATTGTGGTCCCGAATGACAATACCAGCGCCCATTTGCTTAGTGGAGGAGAAGATAGCAGCATCAACATTCACCTAAACCTTACCTTCCGGCGGCGGAATCCATTTAGCAACAGAAGAGGATTCACGACTATGGACGGCTTTTGGTTTGTACAGGTGGATAAGAATCATATCAATGTATGCATTAACCTTCGAAGCAACATACTTGGGGTGCAACAAGACCCCTTCTTCGTGGGCTTTGTTACGAGCATCCCAAATGTGCCAGAAGGTAACAATGGCAGTAGTGATCTGAACATCAGAGTAGCGGTTCAGAAGATCCATGACCCACGTCCGAGGCAAAATGAAGGAACTTTTCTGGAGCTGAACTTTATGCCTAGCCTTGACCTCCTTCCACACTTCTCTGGCAAACTGACAGAATAACAAAGCATGCTCGACAGATTCATGTTGGTTGCAGTAGATAAAAACTGTCGACGCCGAGATATTACGCTTCTAAAGTTGATGGCCACTAGGGAGGCAATCATGCGCGAACCTCCACATTGTGATGGTCATCTTTAGAGTCAGACTCATCAAGGGTAGCCGAAGAATCAGCTAGACCCTTTTTACTTCGATCAAGGGTGAAGTGATCCTCCCTCGCTAGGTGGTACGCCGAGCCGAGCGTATCGTATACTGGCCAAAGCGAGCATGTGGCCAAGAAGAGAAATCATCCCCGCCAAAGCGGCTAATAGGAATCTGTAAAATCCTATCAGCGGTATCCTCATCAAAAATGGAACGAATAGTGTCCACGTCCCATGTATGTGTGCCTTCTCTCATCAAGAAATCAACTGTCTTGTCTCGAGGTAACGGAACCAGAGGGCTAAGCATATAAGGTTTCACATCAGGAATCCATGAATCACTCCGAATTTTTGTCTTGGTCCCATCGACAATGCCCCATCAAATTCCCTTCTTGACCAGCTGCAACCCGAACAGAATGCTACGCCATGTATAAGATGCAGACCGAGGCAATGTCGCCTCCCAAAGATCACAGTGAGGAAAGTATCGTGCCTTAAGTACCCTGGCGCAGAGGGAGTCCGGTTTCATGATCAAACGCCAACACTGCCAACCCAACATTGCTTGATTAAAGAGTGCAAGGTCTCGAAAACCCAAACCTCCCAAGGCTTTCGATGTAGATAGCCAATCCCAGGAACGCCAATGAAGCTTCCTCTTTCCATCCTTAAAGCCCCACGACTGATTAGCAATAGACTTCCTCATGGAATCACAAATTGATATTGGCAATTGGAAACAGCTCATAACATGTGGCGGTCCTGAATAACTGACTTAAGGAAAATCTCACTTCCTTTCGTAGATAGGGGGCGATCTGATTGCCCATTCATATGTTGCCACATGCGGGTCACAAGAAATCTGAAAGTACGAACTGGAGATTGCCCTACCTCGGTCGGCATACCAAGATAATACTCCTGTAAAGCATCCGAATTGACATTTAACTTCTACTTCACTCTATCCTTGATAGCCAATGGGCAGTGAGAACCAAAAAAGAGCGAGGATTTGTCAAAGTTTATTTTCTGCCTAGAACCCTCACAGTAAGTTTCCAGAACATTTTGAAGAGGATTCACACTCCTCTCATCACTGCGAGCAAAGAAAATATTGTTGTCTGCGAACAGTAGATGTGATATAGGGAGACCAAGTCTGCCATTACATACTCCTTGTAGCTCACCTTTGTCCGCCCGCTGTTGCAAAAGACAAGATAATCTTTCCGTGCAGAGAAGAAAGAGATATGGACTAATAGGACCCCCTGCCGAATACCCCTAGATGGGATTACCGGCTCAGTTAGCTCACCATTGACACGAACTGCGTATCTCACCGAAGTGACACAACATCTCATAATCGTTTCAATCCATCTCTGATCAAAACCCATTTTCTGAAGGCACCCATATAGAAAGTTCCATTCCACGCAATCATAGGCCTTCATCATGTCAACTATAAGAGCAAATAAAGGACGCTTTGATTGTTGTTGTCTGATGGTGTGAAGGCACTCATAGGTAATCAGGGCATTATCTGTAAGTAAACATCCAGGTACAAAGGCACTCTGATTCTCAGACACAATCAACGGCAATATCAGTTTCAGCCTGTTTGCAATAACTTTGGAAGCAATTTTATAAAGAACGTTGCACAAGCTGATAGGGAGAAAGTTCTTCAAGTGCTCGGGATTAGTTACCTTAGGAATTAAAACAATAACAGAGTCACAAAAACCTTCAGGTATAGAATCCCCTTGCAAGAAACTTCTGACAGCCTGACATAACTCCTTCTCAAGAAAATCCCAGTGTGTCTGATAGAAGAGAGCTAGGAAGCCGTCAGGTCCGGGAGCCTTTGTCGGGCCCATTTGAAACAAGGATGACTTGATCTCTTCATTAGTATAGTCCTTAAGAAAATCTGCATTCATGTCCGCTGACACTTTACAGGGAATATAATCAAGCATAGCCTCAATGGAGAGAGTTGGTTCAAAGGTGAAGAGTTTTCCATAAAAATCCTGCACCAAGCTCCTGATTTCATCTTGACTTTCGCACCAAGAGCCATCATCTCTCCGAAGCGATTTAATTTTATTTGCTCGCTTCTGCCCAGTGGCTCGAGCGTGGAAAAAGGAAGTGTTACATTCACCCTCCCGTAACCAATCCACCCGAGAGCGTTGACAAGCCATAATCTCTTCACGCTCAAATAGTTCACAAAGATCCCTTTCCAATTTGCATATTTCCTGCTAGTTAGATGCAGAAGCAGTCATGCGCAAATGTTTTAGTCTGCGTTCAAGCCCTTGGATCTTCTTTTGGTCAGCTCCAAAGGATTAGTGGCTCCAAGATTTCAGAGAAACAGCCACTTGTTGGAGTGAGTACCAAGTCGAGTGGAGAGACTGGGTGCCACTCGCACTCGCTGTCCAAGATTTCTCAAAATCCTCCCTGTAGTCCGGAGCCCGGAGCCAAGCAGCTTCAAAGCGGAAGCCCGCTTGGACAGGAGTTCTCTGTTGAAACCCATCAAGTTTTGAGAGGTTGATGAAAATTGTTAGGTGATCAGACGTTGTTGTAGTCAAACTCTCCACAGAACAGTCATTGAAGAGAGCATAAAAATCTCCATTTGTTACTGCCTGGTCAAGCCTCACCTTGATGTGATCATCCACATATTGCCTATTATTCCATGTGAACATGGGCCCTTTGAAACCCAGATCAACCAACTGACAGTCATCCAAGCACTCACGAAACAATGCTATTTGTGCCTCCGATCTGTCACGACCGCCCAGATGTTCCTCAGGACTAAGCACTTCATTAAAATCCCCACAGCAGATCCAGGGTCCATCCCACTCAGAGTGAAAGCGGCGAAGGAGATCCTAGAATAGATGACGTTGATCTCTCCTCAGCTCACCATAGACGAACGTCGCCTGCCATGGAACCTCATTTTCAGCATAAATAATCACATCAATACAGTGGGAATTAAAACCCTTGAGAGACACAGAATATTGCGGTAACCAAAACAGTGGCAGTCCTCCGCTGAGACCCACGTTGCTCACAGCAAAGCTTCCAGCATAGCCCAGTGACCACATGAAGTTTTGAGCACGAATATCCTTCATCTTCATCTCAGACAAGAAGAGGAAGGAGGGTCGATGCGTCCGTAGAAGGTAGCGGAGCTCGCCAACCACTGATTCCGACCCTAGTCATCGGCAGTTCCAGCATAGAAGACTCATTGCATAAGGCGGGACTACTCCGTAGTCTCCGCCAGATCCGCCGATCGGGATGATGTCACTTGGGCATCCGTCTTAAGTTTCTTTTTAGCCGATGAGTTTGAGTCTGCCACTTGGTCATTTCCACCATCGGTCGTGGCCAAAGCGATGGTGGTAGACACGATCAAAGCCCCTTCGGGCACCACGGTAGAGGGGGGAATCTTCGTGGGCTGTTGCACTGGTCCTTTAGGTTTGTATTCTTTGCGTTTATGCCCAGCAGTACATGGCTTATCTCCCTTCACCAATTCTGCAGCAGTGCCTTTAACGCTATTTGCCGTCCCTCTCGGCTTACACTGCCTCGATTGCTTTGGTTTCACCGGTGATGATACCTCACTCAAGGTACCAACATCCTTCTGGTGCTTTGTTGACGTTCTTTATGCTTGCACCTTTGGGCCTCCATGGCCCTGACTTTGCCTTGATCCTCGGTCACTCGCAGAGGATCCCGAGCTTGAGTTCGTCCCAGAAGCTTTCTTCTTTCGCTCATATGGAACACACAAACGAGGGCCATGGTATGGAATAAAACCATCCGCATCTGTTCTGCCGGAGTCGGACAAACAGTTGATGAGTGGCCCAACATTCTGCAAGAGAAACAAAAGGTTGGAAGCTGCTCATACATGACAGAAAACTGTTGCAGCTGTTGTCTTTTCTGTGAGAAAATGGAGACACAACGCATGAGGGGCTTCGTAATATCAACAGTAGCACGGAAGCGTAGGAATTCACCCCATGCACGGCCCTTCTCATCCACATCCATCTGCCCAACTTCACCCACTCGGCCAACAAGACCCTTCCCATGAGTGTCATTCATGAGACAGAAAGGGAGGTTTAGAATATGGACCCAAATCCACAACCTCTCGAAGCGATAGTCAGAAGCCCTCAGACTCGGGTTTCAGTCAGAAGAACTGCATGTGAACCAACAGTCTAGGGAGATCCTTCCTTCACTTGAATCTTGTCAGCTTCAGTAGCAAATTCAGCCAGGAAACAGTTCTTACCCATCGGCCTGATCTCCAGCCCCTTAGGGTTACCCCAGGCAGCATGGAGAGCGGATCTAATCGTCGAGATGTGTAGCAGGTTGGGTGCTAGAACCTTTCTGACAAACTCCCATGCAGGGCAGCCAAGATCCTCATCGCCTTCATCCTCCAGGATGAAAGCCTCGGACTCCTGCGGTGTGAGGCGTAGTTTTCCCAGCAGCTCCGCCACGCCATCACCATTCGTAGCGTTAGGGGGAGAGGTGGTTGGGGGGCCTTGGATTTTGGCAGATCTCTAGAGTTGATCGCCATATCCCGATCGGAGCAAGACCGACCGAAGTGGTTCTTCCTAGATGCGATCTCCTTGTCGTTCATGGCGGCACACGGGTTCGAGGGAACTGGTACAGCATGTCTAGCCAACAGGAGAGCACGGGGAGGATTTGTGGGGCGGAGGCGAGGGATTCGCTACCACCAGACAGGATCAGGAGACTAGGATCACCGCGGTCGCCGGAGCAGAGAGGGAAACCCTAGAAAATGACATCCGGTACGGGGACATTGAAGTTATCACGCACGCACATTGAGTGCATGTAATCGTGCTTTGGGCCGGAGTGGTCAACTGCTACATGCCTACAACTCCCTACCTCCTTTCGCTGAACTGTATTTCATTTTCAGTCAACAAAGTGAAAAAAATGACGCTGAAAGGATCCATTTGTCCGTACCAATGCGACACTCACATCTCACGTGGCACGTAGATATGCATATTCAATCGGCCGAACAGAACCCCTGGATACGCCTGACGTATGAATGATACAATTGTCCAGCTGTATACATCATGTTTACTCCATTGGCTCAATGGCCTTGTACAGTCACTAATTTCTATTCTGGCCGGATCCACCCACTGAGCCAAGTCTCCACGGCACTGCCATACATAATTCAGTTACAAGCCAAGTCTCTCTGAACTAGCGTCCTCACTTAGATAACACTCGCTGCCGTTCCTCGAAGCTGGTTACTTGGTCCACTCCTCTCCTACATGCCAAGACGGAGCCCATCGCCTCCTCTTGGGCTGGCCCAGGGACGGCCCCGGGTCTTGGTTGTTCCCTGACGGTGTCGGGTCATTGAAAATCCCCCTCCCTTGAAAACCTGCTTGCCCCCTAAGCAGGGGCGTACGGAAACTGTTGCTGCAGGGAAACCAGATCCTCCCAAGTCGCCAAGTCGGCAGATGACCCACTCCACTATACCAGGACCTGTGCAACCGCCTTGCCACTACGGTGAAGCTCGCGGCCATGCAACACAGCAACAAGAATCTGAAATAAGGTGTCTAGAAAAGGCAAGGTAGATGATACCTACTTCTTCGAGCCCATGAACTTCTTTAGTTGTGAGACATGGAAGACGGGGTGAATGCGGCTGGCCGCTGGAAACTGCAATTTGTAGGCCACCACACCAATGCACTTGATAATACGATACGGCCCAAAGAACTTGAACGCCAGCTTATGACAAGCTCTCTTCACCACTGAGGACTAAATGTAAGGCTGGAGTCTCAGGAATACATCATCCCCTACCTCAAAAGAGCACTCGGTACGATGCTTGTCAGCCTGGTGCTGATGGGTTCGTAGCATGGAAAACAAAAAAATTCTATCGCAAGAACGAACAAAACCCAGATCTAATCTAGATAAAAGCCAAGATCTAATCTATTAGACATGAGCAACGAGATAGATCTGTACTAACCCTCGTAGAACCGAAAGCGTTACGAGATTAGATCTCGGGGTTGATGTAGTCGATCACTTGCCGATCTCAAGATCGTGTGGACGATCCTTCCGGCGCCGCGTTCCGGCAGCGCTTCCGTAGTCGGTCACACGTGCGGAGTCGAAGCAGACCTTCCTCTCCCCGTTCCAGCAAGCAGCGGAGGTAGTAGATCTTCTCCATGGAATCCCAGCAGCACGACGGTGTGGTGGTGGTGGTGGAGTAGAGAATTCTGCAGGGCTTCGCCTAAGCCGGAGCAGAGCGAAGGTAGAGGAGAGAGGCGGTGGCTAGAGCTTGTTATGAGAGAGGGCTAGGAGGGGGCGCCCCCTCCCTTCTATTTAAAGGAGGGAGGCGCGCCTGGGGAGGGGGAGTCCTAGTAGGACTCCCCTCCTATGGCCGGCGGGTTGGGAAGGGGGGAGGAGTCCTCCTCCCCCACGAATCCGTGTCTCGCCCCACAAGGTTTCCTTTGACCCTTTCTTGGTTTTCAAGCAAACTCCAAGAACTCTTCTAGAACCTTCCAGAACATTCCGAAACCTTCTAGAATCTCCATACAAACACTGGAACATTTCCTAACTTAGAAAATGATCCCCAATATATGAATCTTATTCTCCGGACCATTCCGGATCTCCTCGTGATGTCCCGGATCCAATCCGAGACTCCGAACAACATTCGGTCTCCAACGCATATTCCATATCTACTTAAAGACAACTTCGAACCTTAAGTGTGTCACCCTACGGTTCGTGAATATGCAGACATGATGAAGACACCTCTCCGATCAATAACCATCAGCGGGATCTGGAGATCCATAACGGCTCCCACATACTCAACGATGACTTCGTGATCGATAGAACCATTAACATACGAAACCAATTCCCTTTGTCACACGATATTCTACTTATCCGAGGTATGATCATCGGTATCTCTATACCTAGTTCTTCCTCGTTACTGATAAGTACTCTTTACTCGTTCCATGTTATGTCATCCCTTGTGACCCAGTCACATGCTTGCAAGCTAACTAGATGACATTCCACCGAGAGGGCCCAGAGCATATCTATCCGTCATATGGATGGACAAATCTCAATCTTGGTCCATGCGCTTCAACACATACTTTCAGAATACCCAATGACACCTTTATAACCGCCCAGTTATGAAGCGGTGTTTGATGTCATCAAAGTACCCATCCGGTGATGGTGATTAACATAACCTCATGGTCGAAGGATTAGGTTACTATGCATTTAAAAGCTTACAGCAATACGAACTTAATGACTTGATCTTATGCTACGCTTACTATGGGTGTGTGTCCATCACATCATTCTCCTAATGATATAACCTTGTTATTAATGACATCCAATGTCCATGATCAGGAAACCATGATCATCATTTAATCAACAAGCTAGTTCCACAAGAGGCTTACTAGGGACTCTTTTATGTTTACAAAACACACATGTATCAGTGTTTCCTTATAATACAATTATAGCATGGGATGTAAATATTCAACATAAACACAAAGATATAATAATAACCATTTTTATTATTACCTCTTGGGCATATCTCCAACAGGCGCTTCATCCGTTGTTGCATGCAGAGAAGATGTTGGCGTACTGAAGCCAAGATCAGTGCACGCTCGTCTAACCACGCTTATATATCCTCGGAGGCAATCTAATCTGATGCTGTCATTCCAAAATAGCGTGGTTGGTGGCCATACAGGAGCTCAAACGACGACTTGCCCAGAGAAGAATGCCAATTGGTATTATACCAAAATTCACACAGGGAGATCCAACGATCCCAGTGTTGAGGATGTGCACTAGAAAAACAACGCAAGTAACACTCGATTGACTGGTTCACTCGCTCAATCTGGCCGTCGGTCTCTGGGTGGTTCGCAGTGCTCAACTTTAGCTGTGTGCCCATGGCGCGGAACACTGCCTACCATAAGTGGCTGGTGAAAATAGGATCGCGATCAGATACAAGTGAGCAAGGCATACTGTGGAGCCTATAGATATTATCCACAGTGTTCAGCCACTCTGCTAGTTGTATAAGGATGCTTGAGTGGAATGAAGTGCGTGAACTTGCTCAGCTTGTCAACCACAGCTAGCAAGCAGTTGAAATTGCGAGACAGTGGCAAACTGTCGATAAAATCCATTGTGGCAACTTCCCAAGGCTCAGAAGGATTTGGCAGTGGCTGTAAGAGTCTAGCGGGAGGCAGACGGTCTGGCTTGGCCCGTTGACAAACGTGACACTGTCGGACGAACTCGCGAATCATCAGCTTCATGCCAGGCCAACTGTACAAGGACAGCAGCCGGCGATAAGTGACCGGAAAGCCTGAGTGCCCCCCTTGGGTTGTCATGAAATGCGGAGATCAGCTGCAGGAGCAGAGCATCGTCAGCACCCACCCAGATATGCCCATTGTAGCGCAAGACCCCTTGATCCAAGGTGAAATGTTGTTCCACTTGTGGATCGAGGGTAAGTTTCTGCAACAGCTACTGCGCTTTGGCGTCGCCTGCATAGCTAGCAAAAGCAGATGCAAGCCAGATGGGCTGAACCGTGGAAACAACATAAATTTGCGAACAATGTAGGTATGTGTGAAAGCGTGTCCGCTGCGCTATTATGAATTCCTTTTTTATACTGCACCTGGAATTGCAAACCCATCATTTTAGTCAAGGCCTTCTTCGTGAGGCTATTGTAGTCTGTACGAATCACAAATTCAGCGAGTTGCAAATATGGTCACCACTGCTGAATGTCAAGGAGGATGGCAATGTACGTTTTTTCATAGACTGACAAGGCTCTATTCCGTGGCCTCAATGCTCTGTGCTCTGCTAACGTACGTGACCGGGTGTCCAGCTTGCGAGAGGACAACCCCAATATCCAAATCGCAAGCGTCTGTCAGCTTGTAATCAGGCAAGGCCAGGACCGCCGCACTGACCATTGCTTGTTTGAGGCCCTGAAATGTTGTTTTCTCGATAACAGTTCAAACAAAGAGAACTCCTTTCTTCAACAGGGCAGTTAAAGGTTAGGTAATGACGGCGTAGTTCTTGATGAATTTTCAGTAATAACCTGTCAATCCAAGAAACCCTCGTAGCACCTTCAAATTAGTCGGTGTTTCCCGCAGATTGACTGAATTTTGGTCTCATCCGCTGCCACTCCCTTACTGGATATCACATGCCCCAAATACGCGACCTCCTGCTGAGCAAACACACACTTCGATTGCTTCACCTGCCAGGAATCCTTCTGCAAGATGGACAACAAGGTGGCCAGATGTTTTAGGTGCTCATCGAAACTGGGGCTATAGACAAGTATGTCATCGAAGAAAACGAGAGAAAATCGACAAAGAACATGCGCCAGAGTGGCGTTCATAGCATGATAGAAGGTAGCAGGAGCGCCCGTCAACCCAAACGCCATGACTTTGAACTCATAGTGCCCGTCATGCATCTAAAATGCACTTTTGTGTTCCTCACCTAGCGCCAGATGGATCTGGTGGTAACCAACCTTAAGATCCAACTTGAAGAGAACCACTTGGAACTGGCAAGTTCATCCAAAAGTTCATCAATGACCGGTAGGGGGCACTTGGCATTCAGGTGACGGTAATCAACCACCAATCGCCATGCTTGGACAGGAAGAGGTGCACCCGCTTCATCAGTGGTAATGTCAGTCTTCTTGACAAGCAAGACTGGAGAGCTAAAAGCACTACTACTATGAGTAATAACCCCTTGAGCGAGAAGATCCTCGGTTTGGCGCTCAATCTCATCTTTCAGTTCAGGAGCAACACGATAAGGCCTGACGAAAACTAGTCGGGCCCCAAGTACCAAGGGAATACTATGGTCGTATCGTCGCCTTGGCGGCAACCCTGTTGGCTGTGCAAAAAGGGGAGCGAATTGTGCCAATAACTGCTGGGCTTCAAGAGGAAGTGGAACATATGGCTTAACTGGTGCCTCACTCAATAATTGCAGCTCCAACAGAGCCTGATTACAGAATTTCGCTTCACCACCATGCAAAACGACGATCTCCCCTGATACTAGAAGGATAACCATCCCTAATCTTAATGTGTCACCATTGGGCTATGTTTTCCCAGCCGATCAAGTCCAATGATCCCATCATAACTGCCCAATTGCAAAATCTTGAAATCATCAACAAAATCGACACTGCCAGCAGACCAGAGCAGTTGTGGTAAAAACTGAGAAGATCAGACAATAATTTCTATTCTGGCCGAATCTACCCAACCACCCACCGAGCCAATTCTCCATGTCACTGCCGTTCATAATTCAGTTACAAGCCAAGTCTCTCCGAACTAGCGTCCTCACTTAGATAACACTCGCTGCCGTTCCTCGAAGCTAGTTACTCGGTCCACTCCTCTCCTGCATGCCAGGCCGAAGCCCATCGCCTCCTCTTGGGCCGGCCCAGGGTCTTGGTTGTTCCCTGACGGAATACGTCATCGATCGATCGTGTGTGTTAACAGGATCACCTTTAAAAAAATAGAGAGAACGCCCTGAACTAATATTTCTCTGTGAGCGGGCGAGACCAACACCACGGCAATGCAAACGACACGGCAGAGCGCACACACCTGAACACGACACCAAGTAGGAAACCGGTTGATCGTTACTGCACGCGGGACAAAACGCCATCCAAATCATCAATCCTGAAATCCAGCACGTTGGGGAGCACCACCCATCTGTCCCTGATGCAGCTAGCGGACAGAAAACGCGAGCGCTCTGCTTCCATGCCGCGCCCCCCGTCGCCATCGGATCACACACGCGCGCCACCGCAGGCAGGTCAGGTCAAGGAGCGAAGAAGGAGCCATGGAGAGCCGTTACGAGTTATTACGACGACCCCGCCCTCCGTACGTCGACTGGCCTGTGCCGCACCAGGTCCAGGTGGCGCGGGTAGCTGGGGCCGCTCCACCCACCTCCCGCCTCTCTAATTCTCTATCCCCTGCCTCGGCGGCCGCGACACCGACGCTCTTGCTCCGGTTACGGGGTTGCCTGCGCGCGTCCCGCGTCGCACTAGCTCGCTGCGTCGCGTCTCGATCCTCCGAGCGCGCGGGCCGACACGTCGGTCGTCGTCGTAAGTTTCCCCGGGTCGGTCTCGCTGCCGCCGCCCGCCGTCACGTGTGTGGGCGGTACAAGTATACCTATATGCTGCGGACTGCGGCGCACGGGCAGGATCGGCCGAGGGCAGCACACAGCGAGGCTCGCGCCGTACCTCGTACGTGGTGGTGGCCCGATTGCGCCGTACGTACGTTAGCTTAGACACGTCGCTTGGTATAGCTGTTGCTGATCCTCTCGGGTCAAGCAATGGGACTCGCCCTTTGCCGTCGGTGCAAGTGCAAGACATCGTAGCCACGTCCAGCCGGGGTGATTCCTCGGCCTATTATGTCTTGTTATGCATGCGTTGGCACGGTTGGGTGTTGCTTGTCGTTTACTCCTACTTCCTCTTTCTTTTGCCGTGTAGCCCTGTAGAGGACAGCGCAGATCGAGGTTCCTTGATCCAAGATCCAACTCAAAAGACCGCGCATGCATGAAGAAAATCCTATGCGACCCTGCTCGTACAGCCCTGGTGGCTGGACCCAGTCGAGCGTCCGACACCTAGAAATACAAATCTCAAAGCACCTGGTCTCTTGTTCCCCAATTCCCTTTTTTTCTCCAGCATCACGTTCTATGGACGCCGCCGGCGCTCCCTGCTCTTCCTCAGTCGTCCGGCAATCCGGCCACGCTCCTCCGTCAACGGCAGCGCAAATCCTTCACGACACCATCGTCGGCGACGACGGTCTAGGCCTTCAGCTAGCCACGGCCACCCGCCTCCTTGGCCGACGGCGCAACTCCTCCATGACACCTTCCAAGGGATAGAACATCTGCTAAATCTAGGAGGCTAGACGTGTCTAGCTAGACCGCCGGTGGTGCCGCGAGCGACAATGTCATGGAGGAGTTGCATCGCCGAGCACGGAGGAGAGTGGCCATGGCTAGCTAGAGCGCCGGTGGTGCCACGAGCGACAGCGTTTAAGGAATTGCGCCATCCGTCACGGAGGGGCATAGCCATGGACGCCCGAGGAAGAGCAGCGAGCACCGGCGGATGCGGCGCAACAAGCAGCAGAATCGCGGCAGGCAATGGGAAACTTAGGGATTTCGTATCTGGAAAAAACAAATTGTAAATTGATAGCTGCTTTGAGATTCAGATTTGTGTGTGAGATGCTCGACGGGTCAGTTTATTTATCGACCATGGTCGCATAGGATTTTCTTCCACGCATGCATATTAGGATTTTTTTTACAAATATAACCCTCTGTGCAGTTGCATTGACAAAACTGACCCCTTCCCAATTTCATTGTCAAAAATAGCATGGCGGGAGCAGGAAAATCTGACACGTGTATCATACCGCCATTGCACGTGGCGGAGCAAACATTCAGCCATAGGTACTGGCGGGAGGTCCTTCCCGCCTTTGTCTTTGGCGGAATGTGGTGGGTCCCACAGAGCTTCTGGCGGGAGGTCTGGTTCCCGCCAGCGGAAAGTTGGTCCTTGGGTCCGGCCATTTGACTTGGCGGGAGGATTTGATCCCATCTCTGCTGATGGCGGGAGGAGGGGATAGATTCCCTGCTGCTGTCCACTGTGAGACCAGATGTATCCAGATTAGCAGCAAAGTTGTAAAAATTAGAGGCGTAATGGAACAGAATATTCATGTACGTGCGCTGCAACCACATGCATCAATTAATGTGCATGCGAGGCTATCTGCTTTTGGCAGTCAAGCAAAGGAAAACGGCAAGAAAGGACAGACCTATGGCTGCATGCAAACCTCCCGCAGCGGGAACGATGCCTCCCGCCAACGTCGACGTGGCCAGGTCTGTACTCGCCATTCGGCAAGGCGGGATTTCTTACCTGCCACACTCCTTGAACGGATGCAACACGTGGCGCTTTTTTAACCTCCCGCGAAGGCATATTTGACAAAAGCTGTGTAAAGAGGATAGTTTTGGCGATGGTGTTTTACAGAGGGCTATATTTGTAAAAAAATCTGCATATTAGTATCATGCTGGACACTATCATATCTGGTCGTCTTCTCTGAATCTCAAGTCCGAGCCCAAAGAAACAAAAAGGACATTTGAATGAACGGGATTAGTTGAGGAGATTGACAGCAATTATATTGAAGATAATGTTTTCCAGATGATTGATTGATGTGATGATCTGATGCAGCGTGTACGTACAACCTCCCCCTCTGTTTCAAATTACTTCACGCATACGTTTATCTAGGTGGGTTAGTACTCTCTTATTTTTCATCTAAAAAATTCCTGAGATTTTTGGTATATGTAGTACACATTTCATACTATCTATTTAAAAAAAATCAGAATTTTTTGAATAAAAAATAAGAGAATACTAGCCCACCTATATAAACGTGCCGAGTAATTTGAAACAGAAAGAGTACATACTTAAATCATATCGCAATAATGCCATCTCCGCGGTATTGATGATCCATCATCCTCCAACCTCACACCTAATGCAACGTCATAGACAGACAGCCCAGCTGAGAGCAAAACTCTCCCACGCACGGGCGCCACAAAAATGAGTTAAATATCCTCACAGTTCCTGTACTTGTTGGGCTGATTCAATTTAGTCCTCCTACTTAAAATTTACTGAATTTTATGCGTGTACTTATGAATTGAACTTGATTTAGTCCTAGTCCATGTTTACCATCGAAATTGCGCCGACTCGGAGGCCACGTGGAGACGTATCCCACTTGCAGGAGCTAAGATGGACCGGAAATTTGCAGTTAGCCCCTCCCGCATTACTCTATTACCGTTAGTTAACCTTCCATTATAAATATGTCACTCTACCTTCTGGTCCAGCGATCACCACCTCTGTCGCCTTCCTGTCGCCTCCGCCTCCGTCAAGTCCTTCCTTTTTTCCTCCCTCGAATAGAACTCTCTGGGCAAAAAGGATTTGTAACATCGTGGGGCGCTTTGCATAATGGATATGATGGGGAGGGAGATACATGCAAATATGTGACAGTGGAAGAAAATGTTCTAAATGTGGGAGAGTGTTCCTGCAAGATTCTAGTCCACGTGGCGTTCGAATCAGTGCAATTTCGACGTCAAACATAGATTAGGTCTAAATCAAGCCCAGTTAATCAATACAGGGACAAAATCCAGCAAATTCTGAGTACGAGAACTAAATCGTATCAGCTCGAAAAGTATAGGGTCTGTTAGTGTATTTAATTCAATAAAAATCTTCACCAAGACTGTCTCCGGTCTCAACTCTCGGGACCACAGGTGCTCGATCGGCCGGTGTGATAAAACGGAAAGTCGGCGAAAGGGAGCTAGTGCGCGAGCGCGACGATCTTCCACTCGCGACCGGACCCGATCTTCTCTCAACTATAGCAGCTCAACCATGCGATGCTCTGCCCCTTTGTGTACGATCTTATTTTCAATAAACCTCTCGACTCTCGTGCACGATGAAGCCACACACACATTTGACAATCTTTTTCCCTTGGAAGTGATCCGGGGAAGGAAAAGTGATCGATCCGCAGGTCGTAGTCCTTCCTTTATGTTGGTCGGTACTCGGTACCTGCACTGCTTCCAGCTAGGACGATCTGACAGCCATTAGGTTAACCGACGGGATCATGGACACATGGCAACCGAAAGGGTGGGGCCAGGAGGAAAAGTTTTTTTTTGAACAATAAAAGGGTCAGAAGACCCTAGAAGCTGCATGTTAAAACGTGGCAGGTATAGAGATAAGGGTGGCCCCTAGCGAAAAACAGCCTAGCAAAGCTAGAAAAGATGAAAAGGGGCCTCCACATTACAAAAAGCACCTCGAAGCAAAAGAATAAAACGCAATCAGGTCCCTGAGTGCCTCCACCACACAACTCCGGCGACCTCGAGCCAGCCGGCGAGGTCGAGGTCTCTTGCTCGTTACGCCTACCAAACCGGAGAGGAAACAGGCCACCAGCCATCTTGGCAACAGCGGGGACGAACCACTTGCCCTTGTCAAGACGTCGAGCTCTAGTAGCAAGCTTCGAACAGGGGCCTCCGATGGAGGTAGAATCCCTCGGCCGCCTTTCGACCAGAAGAGGCAGAGGTCCAGCAGAATCATTGCGCCACGACCGCTGAAGAAGCTCTTAGACGCAGCCAAAGACGCTTCGTAATCATCGGCGGCATCCACCTAACCATCTTGTTGTTCCTCGCCACCACGGCCGGCCAACAGAGAGATGAAGAAGCAGTAGTCGACGATGAGGTAGAAGCCCAATGGAGCTTTATGCTCGAGCCGCCAGAGCAACCCCTCACAGCACTAGCTCCAACCATCGGAGCATCATGGGAGAGGGTACTCGACGACCTCCCGACACCGCCCGCATGCGCCATGGAGTAGCTCGAAGGCGCCTTGCCCTGCCGTCGCCCGCTAGATCTAGTTCGTTGCCCCTCGCCACCATGGCCGGCCAGCAAACGGACAAGATCTCGCAGCCACAGCACAACAACAACACCAGCAGCTTTATTCGTCGAAGCCTTGGTTGCCGTCCCCGCCTCCGGTCTGCCGCTGACCAGAAGAACGCCGACGAGGCAGCCAAGCAAACTCCAGATCTTGCTGCATAGATCTAGGTCGCCGCTTCGAACTACGGGCAAACTGCCCACTACCGGCACATGGCCACAACACCTACCTACCTTATCTACTCCGGCACCACCCCTCTGCCACCTCCAACCGGCGACACCGGCGGAAGGGGCTTGGGGGCGGCCCCGTGAAGCCTAGGGTTCGCTCAGAAGAGAGAGGGGGGAGGAGAGGAGAGGAGGGGTGGGGGCAGGAGGAAAAGGTTGAAACCTTCGTGCGCGCCCACCGCACCACACCACACCACAAATTGGACGATCGGTCCCTCTCGTGTCTCGTCTCGCCCGACAGCTGACATGTCTAATTATCGAGCTGAGGTAACAGACGGCCGGTGTAGGCAGATTCCGCAACGTCTAGAGAACTTATCATTCTTTTCTGCGGTTATTACTCCCTCTGTTTTAAACTTATTATGTTTTAGTTTTGTAAAAGGAGTGTATCTATATCTCTTTTAGTATGTAGGTTCACTTTAAATATAGATAAATCTAGACACTAAAAAGAGTCTAAATACACTCTATTCACAAAACTAAAACATCTTATATTTCAAAACGGAGGGAGCATTACGTAAAGTTATGTGATCTTGCTCGCATGTTTTAGACTTTACAGAAAGGTTAAGGCTCTCTCTCTTCTTGTAATAAGTAAATTACACCAGAGGTGCCAATAGTTGTATATTAGGTACATTTTAGTACCAATTCTTTCGTTGGGGGCAAAGCAATACCAATAGTTGCAATTTGCTTTGGAAGAACTAACAATATGATCTGTATGCAGAGGTAACAAAGTAGTTTATTTTAAAGTGTTACACTGGTACTAGTTTTGACGCATATATAAATAAAGTTTATCTCAATTTAGACTATGTGTTAAGAAATAAGATGGAGAAGAAAGTTCCATGATAGATTTGGATGAGTTCCAAGTTTACAACATTGTGATAGATACTACAACGAAAGATGAGTACTCTAGTAGTAGCAGAAGGAGGACATTTATGTCAAGGAGTTTGTTATCAAACTAGGTGTAGTTTCAAGCGGGCTATACTATGAAGATCTATTGTGCGACACCTATGCATGTATAGGGCTACACACAGGTTTTCATGGCATTCTAGCACTCCGACGATCATTTTCTAGTGAAACCCTAATCCGTGGGCCCCGTAGGTCTAGCCCCCTAGCATTCTTCATACGAGGGTTGACCAATGTACTTTTCTATTGGTTTAGTTTTGTTTAGGCCATACCTACATGGAAAATCAAGGTTGATCCCAAGACTCCACCGGTTTCCCTCTGTTTGACCCATAACGGGAGTTTCCTCCTACATGTCCAACACTTCTCTAACTGTTATCGCATACAACTGTAGACGATCACACCCGGGAGCTAGGTACTTCATCTAGGAACCTTCCACCACACTTGTGCATATATGATAGGGCCACACGTAGAGTTTCGTAGCATTCCGGAGCTCCAACAGTCCTTTTCCAGCGAAACCCTAATCCATGGGCCCTGCAGGTGTAGCCCCCTAGTATTCTTCGTACAAGGGATGACCAATGTATTTGTCTATTGGTTTAGATTTGTTTAGGCATACCTACATGGAAAACCAAGGTTGGGCCCAAGGCTCAACCGGTTTCTCCATGTTTGACCGATTACGGGAGTTTGCTCTTACAGGTCTAGCACTTCTCTAAATGTTGTCGCATGCAACTATAGATGGTCACACCTGGGAGATAGGTACTTCATCTAAGAACCTTTCCACCACACTTTTGCATGTATGCTAGGGCCAGACACAGGTTGTGGTGGCATTCCGGTGCTCCGACGATCCTTTTCTAGCGAAACCCTAATCTATGGGCCCCGTAGGTCTAGCCCCCTAGCATTCTTCGTACGAGGGTTGACCAATGTAATTTTCTATGGTTTAGGATTTTTAGGCCATACCTACATGGAAAACCAAGGTTGGGCCCAAGACTCCACCGGTGTCCCTCTGTTTGACCCATAAAGGGAGTTTCATCCTACAGGTCCAGGACTTCTCTCAGTATTATCGCATGCAACTATAGATGGTAACACCTGGGATCTAGGTACTTCTAAAGGGAATATGCCCGAGAGGCAATAATAAAGTGGTTATTATCTTATTCCATGTTTATCATAAATGTTTATTTTGCATGCTATAATTGTATTAATTGGAAACGTTAATACATGTGTGTTTAATAAACAAAATACAAAGTTCCTAGTAATGCCTCTCATATAAACTAGCTCGTTGATTAACAAGATGATCAAGGTTTCCTGATCATGGACATTGGATGTTGTTAATAACGAGGTCACAACATTGGTGGAATGATGTGATGAACATTCATCTGAAGTATAGCATTACGATCAGAGTCATTATGTTTATATTGCTATAACATCATACGAAGTAATCTTAGTCCTTAGACCATGAGATCATGTTAATTGCTAATACCGGAAGAGTATCTAGATAACATCAAACGTCACACCGTAACAGGGTGACTATAAAGGTAGGTCCAGTGCTAGGAAGGTGTTATGTTGAGCCTCATGGATCAAGAGTGGGATTTGTCCATCCCGATGACGGATAGATATACTCTGGGCCCTCTCGATGATATCACATTAAGATAGCTTGCAAGCAAGTGATGTGATCATTAGAATGTTATATCACGGGAACGAGAAAAGAGTGCATGTCGGTAACGAGATCAAACTAGGTATTTGGATGCCAATGATCGAATCTCGGACATGTAATATATCGCGAGACAAAGGGATTTAGTTACGACATTAAAGGTTCACACGATCACAAGGGTCATCGTTGAATATGTGGGAGTCAGTACGGATCTCCAGGTCCCGCTGCTGATTATTGATCGGAGAGGGGTCTCGATCATGTTTACATTATTTGCGAACCGTAGGGAGACACACTTAAGGGATACCGACACCATTTAGGAGCAAATATGTTTCAGATAAAGATTAAGCAAGCGCTGGAATTATTTCAATAGATACCGAAACTGTTTCAAGTGAAATTGCTAAATTTGGTTATGCATGTAATATTGAAATGTTGTAGGGGGTTTTATGTGAATGTTTGTTAATTAAAGTAATTAAAAAAATTCTGAATAAAATTAATAAAAGAGTTTTATTAAATGAGATAGCATTAAATTTGGAGAAATTTAATGCATTTAAAGTGGAGACTTTAAAAGAGAATGTGAAGGGGCATTTTAATGTGGAGGGGGTTACCACCACATGAATGGGGGAGGTGAAGGGACACCCTCCCCTCCTCCTATAAAAGCCCCCTCTCTCACACCTTCATACTCACACCTCCTCGTGAAGGATCTCTCTCCCTCTCTAGTATTATTTCCCCATGGTCTCGGATTAGCGAGATACATGTTCTCGGTGGCTTTATCTGGAAAGGAGTTGCTGCTTTGCTGGAGCGAGGGACGGAGGTTGTCGGGGTACCGAACGTGTGTGTGATCACGGATGCACCACTGCTTGGTGGTGCTGGACTTGCTGGAGCTGGATCTGATGGACGTGCTGGAGCCGGACCTGCTGGACTTCATCACGATCTTGAGATCGGTAAGCGTATGACTACATCATCCACGAGTTACTACTCGTTAACAAAACTCGTTGTCTTCAAGGGTAAGTTCTCCATGGATGTATATCCACCTGTTGCTCTGTATCTAGTAGATAGATCTTGGCGTATAGTTCTCATTATAGGAATTTTTTTGTTTTCTATGTTGCAAACCCAACAGTGGTATCAGAGCCTGATCTATGCGTAGGTGCTTTGCACGGGTAGAACACATAAGAGTATGTGGGCGGTGATGATCATGTTATTGCTTCTTATATGTACTTTGTATATTGGTGGCATAGTGGGATGAAGCGGCCCGGACCAACCTTACATATCATCGCACATGAGACCGGTTCCACGACTGACATGCAACTAGTTTTGCATAAGTGGCCGGCGGGTGTCTGTCTCTTCTACTATAGTCAATATCTGATTTACAACGAGTTGCTAATAACTTGGTTATCCTCGTTGTGGTTCCATGTTTGTAGGTAAGAACGGTTCTATCTCCGAAAGCCCTAAGCCACGTAAAACTTGCAATGGATAAATTAGAGGCGTCTAGTTTAGATCGTTGATGGGCTAGTGTCATGATATGGTAATGTTGTAAGTAGATGTATGATAGATACTCTTACAACACACCTAACGTGTAAATTCCATAGACCTTGGCCTTACACACAAAGGAATGATAGAGACCATACCATGATGCATATGATACAGATCAAATACATGGACCATATCATCTCACTTTACACATTAGATGTTTACATCTTATATTGTTAGTTTGGCGTTTTAGTAGCATTATAAGATGATCCCTCATTTAAATATCAAGATAAAATGTGTTCTTCCTTAAGTATGCACTGTTCTATGGATCGTGTTTCGAGACATCACGTGATGATCGGGTGTACTTGACTCTATGCTTTCATAAAACGGGTGTAAGACAGTTTTACACACGCGAATACTAAGGTTCTTACTTGGCGAGCCTAGCATGTACAGACATGGCCTCGGAACACGGACCGAAAGGTTAAGCATGAGTCATATAGTTGATGTGATGCCCATATTGATGCTCGCCATTGAAGCTACACCGACTCACGTGATGATCGGACTTGGTGTAGTGGATTTGGTTCATGTAATCACCAAAAGGCACGAGGGATGTCGTTTTTGAGTGGGAGTTCATTTCTAATTTGGATTAGTCGAACTCAATTTGTCATAAACTAAATTTGAAGTGAATTTGCATAATTTGTTGTAGTCATTGGCGTCTGTTCACTACCTTATGCTTAGTTTTAATTGAGATAATATAACTATAGAATTCTGGATATTTACTTTACGAACTAGTATCGTATTGTTTTGAATGTCAATTTAAAGTTTATAAGTCCTATTGCAAACTTACAGCAAACTCTATTTACTCCATGAAGTTTAATAAGTAGTATTAAATCAAGAGTAAGAATTCCAATGTTAGTATCTAAAGTATCATGTTTGCCTCCATGATTATTGATATTCAAAAGTTGTTTTAATATCAAGATTATATAGGAGCTGAAAATTGTTTCAGAAACCATCATGTGTGAAAGATATTGTGATATCTGAAACAATGTTTTTGGTTGCATTATGATAGAGTATAATTTAGCAAAATACATGTTCTCATATTGTATGAGAATTTGTGAAGGATGGAGATGCTAACCATCCGGATCTCCTAAAAAGGTTTTGGGAACTAACATTATACTCGTGATTCTTCCTTACAGGCTATAGTAGCTTGATCATGAAAGTTGTCATGATAAGGATGAATATAAGATGTAAGTAAAATGTTTACTACACTAATAGATTACACAAGAATGGATTTTTGAAAGAACACCAAACATTTGATGATGATGATCCACTTCAAAGTGCAAGTTCAAAGGTATTAGTATTTGACTATATACACTTTGTACTATGTGTCATGTGAATGACACCACTATTGATGTTGATAGATTCTTTTAAAAGAAAAGCAATTGTTGAAAGAGAATCTATAAAATATTTGGTAGAAAAGAAAAGGTTGGAGATGTCCAACTTAGGTATATAGAAGATATACATGTTATGGCTATATTCCTTGCTTGTTAAACAATGTGGTTCTGAGGTATTGGATACCAGTATTGGATACCGAATTGGTTGGTATGAAGTGTCATACAGGACAACGCAATTCATGAACTACAATGGAAGAAGTAACTAGCAAGAGAATAAGTGATGATGTTCATCGAAAACAAATAAAGTGTTATTGTGTTTTTCGTTGTCATCAAACCTAGCCTTCAAGATTTGTTTTAATAATTGTTATTTTGTTCTGTTATTATGAGAACAATGGTTGTTCAAATAATTACCGTATTCCATAAAGGATGGATGAACTTTTACAAGTCTAGTGGGAGAAATCACATCCATAAACACTATTGCTAAAATGTCACAAGACAAATGATTGAAAGATCACTTATGAAGTGACATCGTTGTTTAAATTATATTGGAAAGAAAACATGAAGAAACTCCATGTTGATGGATTTTTGGAATCTTTGATTTTGATCAATTGACGCTTGTGAGACTTTCCTCGAGATAATTGAAACTCCGTCCATAGGCCAAAGAGGAACGAATGACTAACTTATTGGATATTATACATATTGATGTATATAGTCCATTATATGTAGCCATATGCGATGGATCTTTTTGCTTTATATGCTTTCTCCAGAAATTTGAGTGAATATATCTATATATTTACTTAATAAGGAAGAAGTATGAAACATTTGAAAATTGTTCAAAGACTTTCAAGATGAAGTGAAAAATCATTGTAACAAGAAAATAAAAGAGTTTATGATTTGATCATAAAGGAAGACATTTGAGTTACTGTTTAGCAAAACACTTAAGATTTGAGGAATTGTTCCATGATTTGTGTTTCCCGGTAAACCATAGGAGTATGGCATATTCGAGAGATGAAATCAAACCATGTTTGACATGGTAAGATCAAAGGTGTCATTTATAAAACTGCCATTATGTTTTAAGGATTGAAGCTTTAGAGACTACCGCTTTTACACTGAAAAGAGCACCATCGTGATCCGTTGAAATGACACCATATTGAAATGGATCGTATGGGCACCTAGAGGGGGGTGAATAGGTGCTACACCAATTTTTAATTCTTTTTCAATTTTAGGCTTAGCACAAAGGGTAAATTCTCTAGATAAACTATTAGGTGGAATTTCTCTATATGCAAACCTATCTACTAGCGAGTAAAGAGCGAGTGGAAGAGGAACGAGTAAACCGAAGTGAAGTACACGGAGACACAGGATTTGTTTGACTGTAGTTCCTTCCTTGTTAAGGTAAGTACGTCTGCGTTGGAGGGGTGGGCGGTACTAAGACCACCACGCCACAAAAGGCCTCACCCTGTTCTCTGATGGATCACGCCACAAAAGGCCTGATCCACCTTCCACTATAGGTACCCTTCGAGGCAGGCACCGGCGCCTTTACACAACTAGCGGAGCAACAACTCCACAACAACTTGGAGGCTCTCGAAATGACAACAAGCTGCCACAAGAACAAACTTATCAAATACAATAAACAAGATCTAGGTATTGACAAGAATACTAGATCAGGGATTTCTCCAAGTGAATGGAGAGGAGTTGAAGCGCTTGATTCTTGATGATGATGGTGAACTTCTCCTCCTTCAATTCCACCAAAGATCAAGACCTTCGGGTGGTTGAAGTGGGAGATCGAGAATGAGAGCTCTTGCATAATGTCTGGTCAATTTTGAATGAATCAAGAGTTCTAAACGTTGGGGAAGAAGGGGTATTTATACCCCCCTTCAAAAACACCGCCCCAGACTCGGAATATCCGGCAGAAAGTCCGACCCCTATCAGAGAGACGCGCCGAGCTTGCCCTTGATCAACTTCTGGGGGCCGGATTATCCGGTCCTATGTGAGGGCCGGATTATCCGGCCTGGGGAAGAAAAACCGCCCCAGTTCAGATTTTCCGGGAGAAAATCCGACCAGATACCGTGCGACGCACCTTGGCCCCTTTTGCTCAAAAACTGGGGTCCGAATTATCCGGCACGTGCCACACCCGGATTATCCGGCGTGGGGAGGAAAAACCGCCCCAATTCGGATTTTCCGGGAGAAAATCTGACAGGACACCGAGCGACGCGCCTTGGCTTCCTTTGATAGATGAGGTAGGCCGGATTATTCGGCCCTTGGTGGGGCGGATTATCCAGCCCCCCTCAAAACTTCCTGCACACTTAGCGCACATGAATAGTCTCCATAGTATTGTTATCTAACACGCAAAACATAGGAAAACATGAAATGTTCTTTCAATCTCCCCCTTTTTGGTGTTAGATGACAATACTAGGATTTGCAGGAGAAAGACACAAGACAGATAGTGATAACTTATGAAAGAGACTCCCCCTCAATGTGGGCATAATAGAGGTTTGCATTGGAATACAAATGCACACAAATAGGTGGATCTATTCCATAGACATATGAGCAATAAACACATACCACGGAAGTAGAGTGTAGGCATCCTTGACATGCTTGACATAAGTCACAATTATTACTGGATAACCATTATGAGTGTTCCATGATAAACCTCCAGCAATAGGATATGAATAGATAGATCCATAAGCATAATCCATGATAAGAAATCCACAGGCATAAACCAGACAACCACATAAAGTCTCAAACAACCATAAAAAGTCTCAAACAATCACAAATCATGAATTTAAAGTTCAACGCTAAATGGGCATAAGCAAGAAATAACGAATAGAAAAGTGCAAGTGCCTATGACCGACCCATGCAAATCCATGGACATCCTAATAGAACTACTTCTCCCCCTTTGGCATCGAGACACTAAAAAGGGAGAAGAGCGATGCTAGCGCCCCATGGGATCACTCGTAGTCCTCGTCCTCGTCCTCTTCTTCATTCTCTTCCTCATCCTCATCTTCAAGCTCCTCAGTGTCACCTTCCTCATCTTCATCATCAGCAGCAGGCACAGAGGGGAACAAGTGACGCTCCAGCTCACCATAGTTCATCCCGGAGGAAGAGTTCCACCGAGCATACGGAGTGGGAGGTGTAGGAGCCGGAGGAGCACCCGAAGCGTCGGACACGTGGTGGAGAATGAGCTGTTGGGAGTGAGCCAACTCATGGCGCTGCCTGTATGCCTTGTACTGACCTTTGCGCGTGTCCACACCCATGCAGAGAATGTGACGCTGGAACCAGTTCAGCTGCTTGATCTCACGGGCCACGGGAGGCACACGGGGCCTGCGAGCATCCCTCATGAGGCCCTCAGGAGCAGAGGAGGGGTGAGAGGTCTTCTGAACCTTGTTGTATACCTTCTTGGCCTTGTGCACCGAGTCGATGTGAAACTCCTCAGCAGGAAGCAGGTGACAGATGAGCAGCATAATGTAGGACGCATAGGGAATGGACAGACGGTTGAACATAGCATCACACAGCTCATGGTAAATGAAGTCCATGACATCCAACCTGTATTGCACTGACTCGTCCTCGCAGGAGGCAACCTCATGAGAAAATTGAAGTAGCTGAACAAGGTGACCACGGATGCTGTCATTGTTGCCCCCACTCGGTGTAATAGAGTCACGGAAGAGACCCACCAATGCAGCATAGATGGGAGCAAGACCAGCCACAGTACCCACAATGCCATTGTCCATAGTACAAGGAGAGAGAGCAGCATCCTTGTTGGGCTTCAGCTGAGTGATGATGCGGTGGCCACTGGCTCTATCCCTGCTGCAGAAGGAGTACCCCAGAACCTCAGCAAACACGTGAAAATCAGTAGTCATGGGCCTGTCATGAGTCATCCACTTCATAGTGCGACGCTCATCCCCACAAATCACCAAAGTGGAGAAGAACTGCTTCACCACCTCAGAGTCAAAGGAGCACTGGAGAGACATGAGATGGTGCAGCCCCATTGACATGGGTATACCCTACAGGTGCTCGAGCTTGGTATATACGGTCCAAATACATACAGGCCCACAGTGTCGCCAAGGCCCGGATGGAGGGACTCGAGTAACCTACGGACTCTCGATTGCTTGAAGGACAAGAAGAAGCTAAAGATAGAAAGTTTGAAGGGGAAAACCCTAACTTGTAACCGACTCGACCTGCTACCCGAGACCTAGCCTATCTATATAAAGGCTAGGAGGGGGCGGCGAGGAGGACACACGCAAACCTAGTTTCCACAAACCCTCGCCAGATTGCATCTGCGCACCGTTGTAACTTTTGACTCCCTCAATAATTCCACGAGCAGACAAGCAGGAGTAGGGACCTCTACGAGGGCCTGAACCTGGGTAAATCCTTTGTCCCCTGTGTGCCTGTTTGCTAGCCGATAGATGTCTCCAGCGCTCCCTCCTTCTCCAAAACCCAAGTCCATAACAATGGGCATTGACGAGTTAAACTCTTGTCAATTGGCGCCGTCTGTGGGAATTGGGAGTGCTGATGTTGCGGCTTCTTCGGCCCCGTCAAACGCGATCTACGACTCTGCAACAGCGGAGATTCGCCAGCTTTTCGGCGCCTTCGACTTCACGTCCACCGCTGCTACTCGCCTTCGAGTCCGTGGGCGATGGAATCAGCCTGGCGATTGGGAGCTTCCGCTTCCAAGTTGGTCAGATGGGCACGCTTCGCATGCCCGATCAGCCGACGGCACCGGCGATCATGGTTCCCTCCATCGATCGGCACCCTCAGCGAGCTCAATGCTCCGGCGATAGATGGGAACATGGTCAGCGACAGCAGTCGTGACTCCGATTTAAGCGATCTGGCCACCGAAGATGGAACCCACGGTTCCGGATCTGAAAGTTGTGGAAGCAACAGCTTCCCAAATCACTTCATGTGCGCCGTCCGCAACATGGGTGACACCTCCGCCAACCGCGGTGACGGTGGCAACACCGGTAACGGCACCGATCCACCCAATCGCGTCAACGGTGGTAACGCCGACAACGGCACCGACCCGCCCAACGCCGCCAACAGCGGCAACGGCGGCAATGGAGGAGCAGTCGAACCTCCCAGCATAATCAACGAGCAAACCGGTGAATGCGTCGTGATCAGGCTCAACAAGCAAGAGTGGGAACGCTGCCGCGAAGCCCTACGAGGTGCACCTCTACCCTTCGGGTCCCTGCAAGAACTGCTGATGGGCTACCACTGGCTCCTAAAAGAGGAATTCAAGCGCCAAAAACAAGCAATCGCGCAACTTGAGGCGCGTAAAAAGGCGGCGGACGAGTCAAGCCTTCGTCGCGCTGGGCTCTCCCCCTACGGAGGATCCTCCTCAAGAGGCAACGAGCATCTCGCCAGGAAGAGGCAATCGCGGATGGCTCACCTCACCGAACAAGAACGCATAGACGCCACGAAAGTCCTCGACTTCGGCTCTATGATAGTCGACACGAGAGGCAACGTGGTTCCCAGGACACCACAGGCCGCGGTGACAGCAGCCACCATGTACCTTCTCAATAACCAGCCACCAGCTGGAGATCCCCGAACGGCCATGCACCGATCTACGATCGCGGGCCTGGGGCTAATCAAGGCCGCCCTCGACAAAGAACCAGTACCAGACCCAAAAAAGGGCAAAGCGTTAGCAAAGCGCTACTCCTCGCCCTCGTCCAACGATGACAGTCACGACCTGTCTCGGCGCCGCCGCTCACGGTGACACGATCGCGACTACGATGCACGCGATGAACTCACGCAGCGCAAGATCGACAAGTCAAGGGCATGACGTGCTCGGTCGACTGATTCGGAAGAAGAAGATGGGGAGCTCTGTGGCTCCAGATGCTTCAGCATATCCATCAGGCAAAAGCGAATGCCTAAAGGGTTCAAACTCCCATCGGAGAACCCGAAATTTGACGGTCTGCAGGACCCCAAGATCTGGCTGGAGGATCACATCTCCTCCATCAGGCTGCACGGAGGCAGTCGAAGTACTGCCATGCAATGCTTGCAGCTACAGCTGCAGGGCGCCGCCCGGGCATGGCTCAATAACCTCCCATGCGGATCCATTTGCAGCTGGGATGAGATGGTCTACAGCTTCGTGCCCAACTTTAAGGGCACGTACAAACGTCGCGCTTCAATCGAAGAACCGAGATGCTGCCAACAAAGATCTGGCGAATCGCTGCGCTCTTACATCCAAAGGTGGTCCATCATCAAGAACTCCGTGGAGAACATCTCGGAAGACCGCGCGATTGATGTATTCAATGGTGGTGTCCGCCGCATGGAACTCAGGGAGGAGCTAGGCTGCTCAAAGCCCAACACCATCGACCACCTGATGGAGATCGCGAATCGGTGGGATGATGGAGAAGATTCGGTGAAGAACCGTGTTCACTCTGACGAGGAGGCAGAACTCGAACAAAGACGCGACCGCCGGAGTAAGCATCGCATGCGCGTCTACGACGATCGCGATGACGTCAACATGGTCGCAGCCGGCTACGCCGATAGACACGACGATAACCGCAACAGCGGATACCGCAGCGGTGGATACCGCGACTCCGGGAAAACCACGCAAGTATGGCAACGCCACACTCGCGATGAAGCACCCGCGACCTCCATCGAGGATAAACTGTCCGGGCCATGCACGGTACACTTCTACATCGACAAGCATGATGGCAAGAGAAAGTCCAGCCACCTCCTCAAGGACTGCCGTGAATTCCTCAAGCTACACGAGGGGTTGGTTCGGATGAACCGCAATGCAGTCGAAAGAGGCTACGGAGCCGCTCCAGGCGCCGGGGCACATGGCGCAGCACCACCACCACCTGGGCCACCCCCGAACGGAGCTGCACCGGACCAGCACCATGGAGGCAAACCATACCCACAGGCCATGGGTACCATGATGATCCAAAAGGGGCGCCCCTCCAATAGGGTGCAGAAGGCCATCACTCTCCAAGTCAACTTGGCCACGCGCTCGCCACCATCCACCACTGAGTACCTCAGTGGCAGTGAGTCGTGCATTACCTTCGATAAACGCGACCACCCGCCTCAAGTACCTCGCCCATGTCATTGCCCCCTCGTACTCGAGGCACAAATTGGAGGGTTCGACATGAGTCGCGTCTTCATGGATGGCGGAAGCGGCATCAACCTCATATTCGCGAGTACCTTGCGAGCAATGAGGATCCCTCTAACCTGCTTGGAGGCATCGGACACAACGTTCCATGGCATCGTCCCAGGGAAAGGCGTATACCCCCTGGGCAAAATCAACCTCGACGTCATATCCGGCATGCCAAGGAACTTCCAGCGCGAGCGCATCGATTTTGAAGTCGTCGACTGGCCCTCACAATACCACTGCATCCTCGGATGCGTCGCGTTCGCTAGGTTCATGGCAGTACCCCACTACGCCTACCTGCAGATGAAAATGCCAGGTCCCAACGGTGTCATCATGATCAACGGGAGCTTGAAGCGTCGGCGATTCTGACGAAATTCAACAGAATCTCCCAGTCCTTCGGCATGCAGGAGGAGCTCGCGCGATTGAAGGAAACGACAGACAACAGCCTGCCCCCCTGAGCAGGCCAAGCTCACTTGACCTCTCCTTCGACTCATATGTGCACACAAAGAAGGTGCAGGTCCATCCATCAGATCCCGCTAAAATGGCCCTCATCGCCAACAACTTGAGTCCCGCATAGGAACTCGCGCTCGTCGAATTCCTCCGTGAGCATTGTGGAAATTTTGCACGGTGTCCCGCGGACATGCCAGAGTTCGAAATTCGCCGAGCACGCACTCAACGTCAACCGGCGCAAGGCCATTCAAGCAAACAATCAGCGATTATGCGAGCCACGGGCAAGCGGTAATGGAGATCAGAGACTCCTCGAGGCCAAATTCATACGAGATCAAGGAAAGCACTTGGCTCGCCAATGTCTGATCTTTGGTGCCAAAAGGACACGGATATCCTGTGGATGTGCGTGGACTTCACTTCTTTAAACAAGCACTGCCCAAAAGATCACTTCCCGCTACCACGGATCGATCAAATCATCGACTCCACCACTGGATGCGAGCGCCTCTGCTTCCTCGACGCCTACTCGGGCTATAACCAAATTCGAATGAAGGAGGAAGACCAGGAGAAGACCACGTTTACAACGCCCTTCGATGTGTTCAGCTACAACACAATGCCCTTCAGGCTAAAAAACGCAGGAGCCACGTACCAGCGGTGCATGCAGGCTTGCCTCAAGGAGCAACTAGGTCGCAACATCCAAGTCTATGTCGACGATATAGTAATCAAAACCAAGGAAGAAGCCTCTCTAATCGACGACTTGCGCGAAACCTTCGCCAATCTCGATCGTTACCGGATAAAGCTCAATCCGGACAAATGCGCCTTCGGCGTACCCTCTGGGCAGCTGCTTGGGTATCTCATCTCCGCGAGAGGGATTGAGTCAAACCCGAAAAAGATAAAGGCCATACTGGCCATGGAGAAGCCAAAGAACATAAGAGGCATTCAACAACTAGCCGGGCGAATCGCGGCCCTCAGTCAATTTATCAATCGAATGGGAGAAAAGGCGCTGCCCTTCTATCAGCTCCTCCGCAAAGCTGACAAATTCGAGTGGACCAATGAAGCACAAGAAGCATTCGAAGACTTCAAGCGTCTGCTACCACCTCGCCAGTATTGGTAACTCCACAAGAAAGGGAACCACTACTGTTGTACATATCTGCCACCAACCAAGTGGTTAGCACAGTGCTCGTCGTCGAATGGGCCGAAGAAAACAAGGTCCACGGCGTACAACGCCCGGTATACTACCTCAGCGAGGTCCTCACGCCAACAAAACAGCGGTACCCGCACTACCAGAAGTTGGCGTACGACGTCTTTATGACCGCCCGACGACTGCGCCATTACTTCCAGGAACACCCAATCGTGGTAGTCAACGACGCCCCATTGGGACATATCCTCAATAACCCCGACGCCACAGGGCGAGTCGCGCTTTGGGGAATCGAACTGTTTCCACGAGACATCACATACGAAAAGCGTGACGCAATCAAGTCGCAAGTTCTCCCTGATTTCCTCGTACATTGGATGGAAAACCAACTCCCGAACAAGCCAGACATGTCCTACCTCTATACAATGCACTTCGATGGGTCCAAGAGGAAAGATGGAGCAGGAGCAGGTGTCATACTGACATCGCCTCAAGGGGACAAGCTGAAATACGTCTTGCGAATGCAGTTCACAGCCTCAAACAACGAGGCTGAATACGAGGCCCTGTTACACGGGATGAGGATGGCAAAAGCCTGCGGCGCAAAGAGGCTAATCATATATGGCGACTCCAAGCTGGTCGTCAACCAAACAATGCAGTGCGGCCTGACGACAACATGATCGCATACCGCGACCTCTACGACACACTTGAAGGAGACTTTGATGGTTGCGAGTTGCGACACATAGGTCGCGAAAGCAATGAAGAGGCGATTTTCGCCAACATAGGCTCCACCTGCGCACCCATACCACCTGGGGTATTTCTCGAGCGCATATGCGAACGCTCCATCAAGCCAAAGGCCGCAGAGAAGAAAACAAGCGCAACAACGGACTCGGGGGCTGCGCCACCCAATGATCCAATAACACTCGATGACTCGGAGCTCGACACAGGACTCGAGGGACCAATGAGCGTCATGATGATCGAGCAATCCTGGACGCAGCCGTACATTACGTACCTTCTCAGCAAGCGCCTACCGGACGACCCGACAGACGCACGACACATCACGCGACGCTCCAAGGCATTCGCCGTTATCTACGGCGAACTGTATAAACGTAGCATCACAGGCGTGTTACAACGATGCGTCTCCCTAGCCGATGGAAGAGCAGTCCTCCTCGAGATCCATGAAGGGACCTGCGGGCACCACGCCGGCAGTCACGCCCTCGTTGCCAAAGCTCTACGAGCTGGATTTTACTGGCCAACGGCCATGCGCGATGCCAAGGATATAGTCCAAAAGTGCAACGCTTGTCAGCGATTCACAGACAAGCCACACGCACCAGGCGCAGAACTCCGGCCTATTCCATTGGCCTGGCCCTTCGCCTAGTGGGGACTCGACATGGTTGGCAAACTTCCAAGGTCCTCGCAAGGAGGCTACGTCTACCTCTTGGTCGCAGTCGACAAATTCACCAAGTGGATTGAGGCCATGCCAGTGACCAAGCAATCAGGCACAGAGTCAAGTTCTTGAGTCCATCGTCTACCGCTTGGCGTGCCGCAGCATCATCACCGACAACGAACGAACTTCACATCCAAGGAGTTCCAAGAATTCTGCAAGAACACGGGATCAACATCAGCTACGCCAAGAGCACCCCCACAGACCACCGGTCAGGTGGAAAAGCAAAACGGGCTCGTCTGCAGCGGCATCAAGAAGCGACTCCTCCGACCACTCGAACAAGCCGCGGGCTACTGGCCAGACGAACTTCAATCCGTACTCTGGAGCCTGCGTACAACTCCAAACAGCGCCACCGGCTACACGCCATTCTTTATGGTACACGGAGCAGAGGCAGTACTACCCGCCGAGGTACAGTACAAAGCGCCACGCGTAGTCGCCACAATGACGAGTCATCCTCGCACTCGAAGACTCGTCGACCTCCTTGACGAAGCAAGAGAAATCACTCGAGAAAGATCCACGATCTACCAGCAGAACTGCGCAACTATCATATGAAGGCTTCTCCCGGATCCTTCGTCGAAGGTGACCTAGTCCTGCGATGAAGCGGCGAGGGCATCTCAAGCTCGAGTCCCCACAGGAAGGACCGTACGTGATTACAGAAGTAATCCCAGGTGGAGCCTATCGCCTTCAAGATTTAGAGACAGGAGTCGCACACTCCAACCCTTGGAACGTTGCACAACTGCGGCGCTTCTATCCTTAGTCGTTTTTCTTTACTTTTGCATCGCAAATAAGGCTATTCAGCCAAGGCTACTTAGCCGCACATTGTACTTCGTATTGTTCTTCGAATAAATAAAAGCTAAGTGTCCCAAAACTCCGTGTTCTCCTTTACTTTGTCAACTTTCATACTCGGGGGCCACGCCACCCTATACACATATGTTCTTCGAACAATAACGTGACATCCTGAGTAGCTGGCACATCAATCGAACCCCTTAACACAAACTCAACCCGGTACGCACTTTTGGCAGTTGATAAGGGAACGATACAAAGATGACCAGGCTAACGAAAAGGACTCGCATAAGTGCAACGTACCCCACGCTTAAAGCTATTTGTACACATTCAACAGTAAAATATCTACAAATGTATATGAGCTTTACAACAATAGTATACTTATGTGCAGGATACATATTTGGCTACCCTTGCAACAGAAGAACATTAGTCTGTTCCTCGAAGAAGTCGACGACCTCCTCGGCTGGACGATCCACCGCCTGATAGTGCGGCACCATGTTCCAGGAAGATCCTGGTGGCACGGTGGCCCAGAGGCAATGGCGGCGACATCCTCGTCGAGCTTGTGCAAACGCACCATGGAAAGGGCCTTGGCACCAGCCACCAACTGCTGCCTCACGCTTTTCGCGAACCGCGGACATATCTTGAAATTTGGTCGGGAGAGCCAGGGCTTGATGGAGTATCATCCGGTAGGAACATCGCCCGATAGATGTTCTTCAAACACATCGCGACTTCTTCGTAAAGAGTAGCGATCGAGGCACGATCCTGCAGGTCGCTAACGCTTGACGATCATGATCTACCCAGAAGTATCCACTCTCCTTAAGTTGCTCCTGGGTGAGATCATGAAGAGGGATGGCAATCCGATCCCTCTCCTCCTGCGGATGGTGTGCGCTAACAACTACACGAAGCAGCATCAACAACATGAGTACAACGTACCATTGCGATTAACTACAAAGGAAAAGACAAGGATGAGCAAACTAACACTTAAACTGGTCGCCCAGTTACGTCACCTCGCCAAGCAGATATTGCTTTCATGGCGGCTTTTTCAGCCTTTGACTTCCACACGTCCGCGCTACCGCGGATCACGGGCAATTCACGCTCCAGTTGCTTAACGCGATCACGAAGTCGCAAAAGCAAGGACAGCTCCTCTACCCTGGAGCATGGTGGTGCCACTGTATCCTCAAGAGATGGCGAGTCCGGGGTTCCCCCCACAGGACCACTTGATGTACCCTACCAAAAATCAAGCCAGAGGCAAATAAGGCGACCAGCTCAAAAGTCAAAAGTAACAGATGCATTCAGGATCAGCATAAAAGTATCTACAAACACATTCGCCAACAAGCATGTTCTCCACTCAAAAGAGCAATCCATCAACTATTACAAAGAAACTAACTACGAAGCAGCTGGCTTCTTCGACTTCGATGACCTCGGGAGCTTTATCAAGTCCGTGGCAGTATCATATGCCACTGACTTTCCGCCAGCCCCTGAGGCCGAAGTTTTCGCCACCTTCTTTGCACGATTGAGTTCCTCCGAGTACTTGGCAACAGTGTTTATCAAGGAATGGCCATATTTGGCACAGGCAGTCGCAAAGGGAGCGAATACTACCTGCTGACCATCCGCGCCAACAGGCATCGTCTTCGACACCGCAAAAGGATCTACTTCGACTCCGTGGGCTTGCACCATGGCAAGCGACATGGTCGCGCCAGCTGCACGGAGGGAGTTCTTGTACATGGCAGGCACACCCCCAGCGAGTGACTCCACCAGCTCCTCCACATTGTCGACCAGCTCCACCTTCGGCATCAGCTCCTCCCGGAGGCGACTCTGGGTGGCCTTGGCCTTGGACAGCGTATTTTGGACAGCGGCACTACGATCCTCGACCGCAGAGCGTTATCGCGACAAAGGGCTTGTGGATCAAAACTCAAGCCGCCAGCATCTACACCAAAATACACACATGGATCAAACTTCTAGTGCCATCGGCACTACAGAGGGAGAGAAGAACATCAATAAAATATCTACCAGTAAAGGTACCTGAGAGGGCCTTGGCGACTGAGAACGATTGCTCTTGAACAACTTCTCCTGGCGCAAAGGGCGCGAGATCCTCTTCGCTTGGGCATCATCGCGAGCCGCGATTGCCTCGTCGCGCCCCTTCACAGCTGCGGCTAGTGTCTTCTCCAACGTGGCGACATCGCGCAGTAAAGCGTTATGCTCAGCTACATGGCAGTCAATAATTGGCTGTCAGTCGATTATACCAAAACAGAGAGAAGACGAAAAGAATAAGTATAGAACACTTACTCTCGACCACGCGGTGGCGCGTCTCCAGCATCGCATGCTGGCAACCCATCGCCATCACCTACTCCGCCACCTGCATGGCTTCCTTTACAAGGAGCTGTCACACAAAACAAGGAGTCAGCAGAGGGCAGCAGAAGGCGTTGACTACCACATTAAAAAAGAAGGAAAGCTATACTTACATGGTCCTCCAGCGACTCCGAAGAAGTTCGCTGAACCGTCATCCGAGCAACTACTCGATGCTCCCCTGCGTGAGGAGAGCTCGAAGAATTGTGCCTGGAGTGGGCCGCCGCCGGAAAAGGAGCATGCTCGACCTCTACTTTGGTCCTTGAAGTCGTGACTCCCGATTCCTTCAAAAATTCGACGTCGCCAGAAGATGATGACGCCTCTTGACTGCAAGACAAAATCCGCACTTAGAAAGGGCAAACTCCAGAACAAAGCCAACAAGCAGAAGACAGAGAAGAATGAATGCACTAGCAAAATTACCAGTCAAATTTGTCAAGATCAAACGTGGCCTCCGCCGACTCTGACGAAGACTCCTTGGGCAATCGCATCTTCTTGCGAGAAGACGGCGCCACAGCCCTCACAGGAACGGTGGGAATTGGCGACTCCGCGCCAATAGCCGCGCCTCCTAGAGTTGAAGGAGTCGACGCGTCGGAATCCCCGCTACGCGAACGCTTGCGAGTATCCGGGCTCTCGGACTCGGGGGCTTCCTCTTCCACATCGGAAGGGACAGTCGACTCAGACTCGTCCTCTTCCAAAGCTTCACGAGGAATAATACCCTCAGGGAGGGGAGGCATGCAAGGCGACACCGCCCACTCCTGCATACAAACAGTAAAGATCAGCAAACATAACAGATAAGCAACAGAAAACACAATCGAGAAAATAAGCTACTACGTAGCACAACTGTACCTCAGGAGGAGGATTCGAAGCATCGAAAGGAGGAACGACTGGCTCATTCAGAAGCACATCCTTGAGGGTGTACTTCGTGACCAGTCGCGCCCTCTTATCTACCTCACTCGCGGACATGCCATCAGCAGACACGCGAGTGGCATCATCAGCGCCACCCCATTGAAACATGGGATGGACCCTGGCCTGGAGAGGCTAGATGCGACAACGCAGCCAAGTCCTGACAAGGGCGCAGCCTCCCTCTTCTGTGCCTATGCGACTCTCGAGGTCGCAGACGCGCTGATATAGCACGTCTGTCTCCGTGAGTTCGGAAGGCATGATCACGTTCTTCCAAGACGCATCTTCTTGCAGGGAGTCGCGGGATCGAAAGGCGCAAGTCCAAAGTGCTCGTCCTTGGCCTTCTGGTCGCGAACATAGAACCATTTCTCCCTCCATCCCTGGACGGACTTGGTAAGCTTGATATCGAAATAGGTGGCGGATGGGTCGACGTGGATTCCGCAACCACCTACGTCATAAACTAAAGAGCCAGATGCGGACTGACGCTTCAATTTAAAGATGCGCTTGAAAAGACCGAAGTGTGGCTCGATTCTGAGCCAGCACTCGCAGAGTGATGAAACAAGTGATGTGGAGGAGCGAATTTGGGGACAGCTGATGGAGCTGGAGCCCATAGAAACAAAGAAGACCCCGAAGAAAGGGGTGAAGAGGCAAGGAAAGACCGCGAATGATGAATGCAAGAAACATCACACGAAAACCAGCAGGAGGCACAGGAATGGTCTCACCGCTGGGGATGCGCGAATCAGCGACTGCTGCAGAAATAACTCCGTCTTGGCGAAGAAGACGGAGATCCGACGCCTTGATGATAGAGGGGCGCCATGCGCCATTGGTCACGCGGGTGCCCGCGACCTTCTTCTTCCCGACGGCGGCGACACTGGTGCCCGTAGCAGCGGAGCCACCTTTCTTCTTCGCTGCAGTGAGGGTGGCCGCAGAATCAGCGGCAGCGCCTCCCTTCTTCTTCCCCATTGCACGGCGGCGATGTGAGCGAAGGAAGTAGCTCG
Source organism: Avena insularis (assembly GCA_023614405.1). NCBI lineage: Eukaryota > Viridiplantae > Streptophyta > Magnoliopsida > Poales > Poaceae > Avena > Avena insularis. The sequence goes on from CM042692.1 coordinate 24,895,298, forward strand.
GGAACGAACGGAGCTGGTCCAGCGTCGTGGAGAAGATGGGCGCAGGGGAAAGCAGAAAAGCAACAGCAATGGCGATGGCAGCAAGGAAGAAAGAGCACAGATGGAAAATTACCGCCGCAACATCGCTACTTAACCCCTTGGAGATGCAATCCAACGGCTGACAAAAACCCTATTGGACGTGTGGCACGCATCGCGTTGGACACGCGGAGAAGAGGAAGCGCGAACCGTCCCCCACTTCTACCATTACGCGCGGAAATCGAGGAGGCACAGTTAAAAATAAGATTACGCACGCCCAGCCAAATCAAAGTCAGAAAGTAGGACCCACCGCTCGTCACGTCCCGTCAAAATCGCTCACACGGGCAACTAAGGTCATACAAGCGTCAGCACTGACGTCACCAAGGCTATGCAGTGGAAAACTTCGACTATTTTTAGTCCTTGCTGGAGTCTTCGACTCCACCAAGCACACGGGGGCTACTCCCATAGGGAGCGCTGGCCGTGCACCCTACGACTTTTCTTTTTTTTGTTGCAGGAACATGGACAATCACAAAAGCAAACCCAACCACTCGAAACACATTTCGATTATGGACATGTGTTACTCCCATAGGGAGCGCCGGAGACAAGCAGGCAAAAGACGGCATGCATAAAAGTGTTTTAGTACACCGAGTCACCGACTGAAACAAGCAAGCAAAAGACGACAGCAGTCGCAAAAGTTCTTTAGTCCCTGCCCGAGTCTTCGACTCAACCAGGCACTCGGGGGCTACTCCCATAGGGAGCGCTGGTCGCACACCCTATGATCATTTGTACAAAAAATTGTGTGTTGATAACATCCACACTCGAAACTCATGGCGACACCGCCTCATAATTTTTCCCCTACAAAGAGACTGCGTCTCCTGGGTTACCCGAATCGTCTCCGCGATGATAAAATTCGGATGCCGCGCCTACGGCGTGAAGATAAGACCTGAATAAGGCACGCAGCGCATTTAATCGCACTACCGTAAACATATCTGCGCTTGCTGTGCACGATGAACATGCCTTGATGGACGCGTCAAGTGCTCACACCCATATAATCGAATTCGACTCTGTAAGACCTCCGCGACTGAGTCGAATTACACCAAAGATTTTTCCGGATTCGAGTCCAGGGACTCGAATTTGAGTAGATTGCGTTGTTTCACCCTAAGGTGGTTAACTGATACCGATACTTCGGCTATATCAGGCACGTATATCAACAATCTCTATGACACAAATAAAAGCAATGGAAATGTACTCATTTAGGCACTCGAAGGCTTCAAAAAGTCCCCAGTCGAATCTGCGATTCCTTTGACACTGGGGCTCTTGACATGGGTATACCCTACAGGTGCTCGAGCTTGGTATATACGGTCCAAATACATACAGGCCCACGGTGTCGCCAAGGCCCGGATGGAGGGACTCGAGTAACCTACGGACTCTCGATTGCTTGAAGGACAAGAAGAAGCTAAAGATAGAAAGTTTGAAGGGGAAAACCCTAACTTGTAACCGACTCGAGCTGCTACCCGAGACCTAGCCTATCTATATAAAGGCTAGGAGGGGGCGGCGAGGAGGACACACGCAAACCTAGTTTCCACAAACCCTCGCCAGATTGCATCTGCGCACCGTTGTAACTTTCGACTCCCTCAATAATTCCACGGCGAGACAAGCGGAGTAGGGACCTCACGAGGCTGAACACAGGTAAATCCTTTGTCCCCTGTGTGCTTGTTTGCTAGCCGATAGATGTCTCCAGCGCTCCCTCCTTCTCCAAAACCTAAGTCCATAACAATGGGCATTGACGAGTTAAACCCTCGTCACCCATCCTCTCAGCCACAAACATCGCATCCACAAGATGCACCTTCTCCAAAGCTTCAGCAAGTACCAGTGGGTGCATAGGCCTAATGTTCAGCCTGGCATAGATGGCTTCATAGATCCCCTTCTGTTCAGCACACCAAAAGCGGTTATCCCCCAGCTCATCATCACGAGGCAGCTCAGCAAACAAGTCACGGTGACGGATGGCGAAAAAGGAGACCGCATCCAAAGCCCTGTAGTTGATCTTGGGCTCCTTGCCCTTCCTCTTGGACATCCCCTTCCTAGTCCTCTTTGATTGTTCAGCCATGCACCTCTCTTCGTTCTTCCTTCTCCTCAATTCAACTTCGTCCACTAGGTTACCTTGTCCGTCGTCCCGAAAGTATCTTGAGCGAGGATGGCGCTTGTAGGTCTTGGGAACACCGGAACCACCTGTGAGGAGAATAAGGGCGATAGCAAGGGATAAGCATACACACAAGTCCAGGAGAGAGCATGGAAAAAGTAGTCAAAAAGTTCATAGGACAAAAATACTCAATGCATACACCATAGTGAAACTGAAGCAGAATCGAATCTGTCAGGCCGGATTATCCGGCCTGTCCAGGGGCGGATAATCCGGCCCTGGCAAAAAAAATCGATTTCACCTAGATTGAATGCAAAAAAGTAGATCGGGCCTAGAAACTGCAAGACTATGATTTCTATGCGAAAACACATCCTTCTAGATAACGTTCCACCCAACAAGATACACATCTAGCCAAAGATGGGGAGAGAGGGAGTTACCCTCACTCATTGGAGGAAGAACACGGAGGAGAAGGTACCCGGAGGCGCGGAGAAGAAGATCCGGGGAGGTCCAGAAAATCTGGTGGCCGGAGAGGCTCCGGGGAGGGTGAGGGGCGGTAGGCGGCGGCTGTGGAGGAGGAGAGGGCTGGGGGAGAAGTGCTGCTCGTTATGAGCCCTTCCCCCCGAGCCCTGCCCTTTAAGATGAAATCCGCCAGGGCCGGATTATCCGGCCAACACTTGGGCCGGATTATCCGGCCTAAATTCTGGGATTCTGTTATACACAAAACCAGGCCCGCGCGACCCCAAACAACACCCCCACAAGGTGTACAAGGGACTTGTGTGCAAGAATAGATGGCTTAGGGGTAGGGAAGGCTTGGGATTAAGAGAGCCAAACTGAGATGGTACTAGACACTAAAAATTGCAAAATCCAAATCAACTAAAAGCCAAGATTGAGTGAGATTCCCATAAGAACATGAGAGAGCAAATAACAGCCAAAAAGATCCAATTCTCCTCAAGGGAGAGGGCGGTGGCCGAAGCCACCTTGTTGGAGTGTATGGTGTGACACCGTGAAGATATATCTTGGGTTCACGACCAATACTCATCAATAAGCTCACATATCATAACATGATATTAAGAGAAATGATTTATCTTGTTATTGGCATTATGGGGTGAGGGTTAGCCCAATGAGTTAGGACCACACTCCCCCTATATCCATGCCCACACCTAGACCAAAGAAGGATTGATGATGTACGAGTGAGTGCATGGGTAATCAAGACAAGCTCCCAGAATCAATGATATTTAGCTCATTCCTCAAATAGCAGAATCTTGCTTCATCAAGTGGCTTTGTAAAAATAACCGCCAGTTGGTTCTTCGTGCTCACAAAGGATAGATCAATATCGCTGCGAGAAACATGGTCTCGAATAAAATGATTCCGAATCTCAATATGCTTCGTCCTTGTGTGCTGAACAGGATTGTACGCAATTTTGATTGCACTTTCATTATCACATAAAAGAGGCACTTTGTCACAATTGACACCGTATTCCTTTAAAATTTGCCTCATCCACAATAATTGAGTACAAGCGCTGGCAGCAACAATATATTCAGCTTCGGCGGTGGAGAGAGATATACAATTCTGCTTTTTGGAGGACCAACATACAAGAGATCTTCCCAAGAATTGACACGCTCCAGAAGTGGATTTCCGATCATCCTTATCACCAGCCCAATCTGAGTCAATATAACCACATAAAGAGAAATTGGAGCCCTTGGGATACCAAAGACCAAAGTTGGGGGAATGAACCAAATATCGAAAGATCCTCTTGACCACCACTAAGTGGCTTTCTTTAGGAGCTGCTTGATACCTTGCACACACTCCCACACTCAACACAATATCGGGTCTAGATGCGTAGAGGTAAAGAAGAGAGCCGATCATGGACCGGTATACCTTTTGGTCCACATCTTCACCATGAGGGTTAAGTTCAAGATGACACATTGTTTGCATCGGAGTGGCGACACCATTTAGATCCGTCACCTTGAATATCTTGAGCATGTCTTGGATGTACTTTGCTTGATTAATAAAGGTTCCTTCTCTAAGTTGCTTGATCTCGAATCCAAGAAAGAACCGTAATTCCCCCATCATAGACATCTCAAACCTGTCAGTCATAAGCTTTGAAAATTCATCGTTAAAAGCTTTGTTAGTAGAACTAAATATGATATCGTCTACATATAGTTGGCATACGAAGAGCTCCCCCTTAACCTTCTTAGTAAAAAGAGTGGGGTCGATTTGCCCAACTTCGAAGCCACGATCTAACAAAAGCTCTTTAAGGTGCTCATACCACGCACGTGGGTCTTGTTTAAGGCCATAGAGTGCCTTATCGAGTTTGTAGACATGGTTCGGAAAGTTAGGATCCTCAAACCCCGGGGGGTGCTTTACGTATACCAACTCATGTAGAGGACCGTTAAGGAAGGCACTCTTGATGTCCATTTGTTGCAACTTAAAATTGTTATGTGCAGCATAAGCAAGTAGGATACGTATGGACTCAAGGCGAGTCACTAGAGCATAGGTTTTGCCGAAGTCGATGCCCTCAACTTGGCAGTAACCTTGTGCCACAAGTCTTGCCTTGTTCCTCACAACAATGCCATTCTCATCTTGCTTGTTTTTGAAAATCCACTTGGTGCCGATAACATTGCGGCATTCTTTGGGTTTCTCCACGAGTTTCTAGACTTTGTTGTGCTCAAAATTATTCAATTGTTCATACATAGCAACAACCCAGTCTAGGTCTTCAAGAGCTTCAAAGACCTTCTTAGGTTCCACCATAGAGATATGAGCTTGATGCTCACCAAAACTGGCCAATTCTCTTCTTGTAGAAACCCTTCGTCGAAGATCACCAACAACCTTGTCAAGAGTGTGACGCCTCAAATCAAGGTTACGATCAGCCCGAGCCTTGCGACGAACTTCAGTAAGTTTGTTGTCTCTTGGAGGAGGAGAATCATCACTTGAGTCTTCATTGGAAGCATTTGCTCGACCTTGATCAGGAACTGGAATGTCAGTAGCAGGTGGTGGAGATGCGTGCCCTTGAGGTGAGTCCGTAGCCGCAACAGGAGGCTGCAGAACTGGAGAGTCAGGACCAGATAATCCGGCCGATGGAGAGGCCGGATAATCCGGCCTGGGAGTATTTGTAGTAGCTTCATCAGGAGGCCTGGGGCTTGCTTGAACTGGCGAGGGGCCGGATAATCCGGGGCTAGCCGGAAAATCCGGCCTGGAGCTTGCGTTGATATCTTCACCACCAGGAGCAGAATGATCAGCTGGAATAGGGTGGCCGGATAATCCGGTGTCAACCAGAAAATCCGGCCTGGAGCTTTCTGGAACAACTTGACCTTCAGCAGTTGATGGAGATGGTGTAGAAGTTGCCCCCGTTGTTGGAACATGTTGAGCATGTGTAGATGAGGGCTCTATATGAGTAGAGCATTGTCCTTCCTGGTCCGCCAAGGGGTTCCTCAATGGGGCGGAAAAATCCCATGCCCATTCTTCTTATGGCATCTTGGGGTATTTCAACATCTGCATCACAAACACCAACTTGCTCCGCACGAGAACCGTCATTTTCCTAGAACACCACACTACAAGATTCTACAGCAGTTCCGGAGAGCTTATTGTAGACTCTATAAGTGTGGGATTCGGCACCATAACCAACAAAAATACCTTCTAAAGCCTTAGATTCAAACTTAGATAAACAAACTCCGTTAATAAGAAAGAAACACTTACACCCGAATACCCGAAAGTATGAGATGTTTGGCTTGTTACTGGTAAGTATTTCATACGGAGTCTTGTCCAAGATCTTACGGAGGTATAAACGGTTGGATGAATGACAAGCAGTTGAGATTGCTTCAGCCCAGAAGTTATATGGAGATTTAAATTCGGCTAACATTGATCTTGCCATATCCATTAGAGTTCGATTCTTCCTCTCGGCTACACCATTTTGTTGAGGGGTGTACGCAACGGAATATTGATGTCTTATCCCCTCTTCACTTAGGAACTCATTTAAGGTGTAGTTCTTGAACTCAGAGTCGTTATCACTCCTTATAGCCAGAATGGGGACGTTGTGTTGATGTTGAACCTCGTTGGCGAAGTCGATGACAGTTTGTTGAGTCTCACTCTTCAACTTGAAGAAATAAACCCAAGTGTATCTTGAGTAATCATCAACAATCACTAGACAATACTTCTTCCCACCGAGGCTTGCATGAGATGGAGCTCCAAAGAGATCCACATGAAGAAGCTCCAAAATCCTTTTTGAAGAGATAATGGTTTTCCTTCGATGAGGTGAGTCATGCATTTTCCCTTCAACACATGCCCTGCAAACACGTGGCAAAGGAGACATTTTCTTTTAGTCCAAGAATGTGGCCACCCTTGTGGAGACTTTGCAAAGTTCTCATATTAACGTGGGCTAGTCGGCGATGCCATAGCCAACCCGCGTCAGCCTTTTCGAAAAGACACATCGGTCCTGTAGTGGTTTTCCCCGAAAAGTCCACCACGTACAGGTCATTTTCGACATATCCCACGAAAGCGACTTTTAGAGACTTGCTCCACAAGAGTACCACCAAATCAGCATCAATATAAACTGCAAAGCCCATCTTACCAAGGGTGCGAACAAAAAGTAAGTTGTACCCGAGGGTCTCAACAAGCATGACGTCCACGAGAGAGATATCGTGAGCCACCACAACTTTGCCGAGACCCAATACCTCAGATTTTGACTTGTCACCATAGGAGACGGTTATGTGATCAAGATTTGGCCGCATCTTCGTGATGATCTCCTTGCTTCCGGTCATATGACTCGTGCAACCGCTATCGAGTACCCATTTAGAACCACCGGAAGCATAGCCCTACAAGAAAATTACTTCTTGGTTTTAGGTACCCATTTTTCAATGGGTCCTCTCATGTTAGTAACAAGGGTCTTGGGAACCCAAATAGACCAAGGAATGTAACAATCATAAGGCCCTACATAACTAGCATAAACATCACCATAACAATCACAATATAGTTCAAAGTTAGGATTGCTGATCCCTGCAAAACCATCATAATTAGTCTTGTCATTGGTAATGTTGCTAGTCTTCGATTGAGCAGTCTTTCTCTTCTTCTTGTTGTTTTTCTTGCTCTTTATCTTGGGTATGTAACCAAGACCTTCTTTACTATTGTTTGTCCTTTGCCTGCTCAGTATCTCATCAATAACCCCTTTACCTTTGTGTTGATAACTTCTTGCAAGATATTCTTTCCAAAGGATGAAGTGGAGGTACTTGGCACATCATACCGTTTCAATTGAGTTTGGAGCTGGTCGTGAGACTCATTTAAAGTAGAATGATCACTCTTCAATGCCTTGTGAGCACTTTCAAGATTATTAAACTTCTCCAAAAGTCTAGCATGAACAGCCCCAAAGTCAATCTTTTCTTTCTTTAGTTTCTTTACCTTAGCAAGAGCATGGTCACGTTCTTTAATGAGCTGAGCTACAGCTTCTTCTTGTGACTCCTCAAGTGATTCGAATCTTTCTTCCAAAGATACTCGAGCTTCCTCTTCCTCTTCCAAGGCATTCTTCAATGAAGCTATCTCCAAGCATCTTCTCTTTCAATTCTGCCCTTTTCTTCAAGGAGATCTTCGGCTTGAGCAAGTTGACTCATAAGAGCATCAAAATGGAGTTTGTGCTCACCTTGTAGGTTAGTGAAAAAAGTATCCAAGTCAATAACTTCTTCTTTCATTTCAAGACTGTCATGATTATCCATATCCAAAATTATGTTAGTCTTAGGAAATGAAGAGCTAGAAGTTGATACCTCGGACCCTCTTGCCATTAGACAAGTGGCGTTGTTGTTGATGGCGTTCTCGCTCGATGAGTCAAGAGAGAGGAGGGAGTCGATGTGGTGGCTATAGCATCCACCTCGCGGGAACTATCATCATCCTCTTCATCTTCACTTGCGGAGGAGTATTCCTCTTGAGCTACAAGGACAATCTTGGGTTGCTTCTTGAAAGGGCCATTCTTCTTAATAAACGACTTCTTCTTAGGAGCTTTAGATTTATCTTTAAGAATGAGCTTGCCACCATTGTCTTCTCTATTTTGATATGGACACTCGGCTACAAAGTGCATTCTATCTCCACAGTTGAAGCAAGTTCTCAATCTTGGGCCACTTTCTCTTCTTCTACTTGACCCGTTCTTACGCTCAAGTTCAGACTTGGCTTTGGCAGGGTCCTTCCAAAAGTTCCTTGCATAGAATGCCATGTACTCACCATGAGCACGTTTGACCTCATCGGGGAAGTCCATGGATACCCCATCAAAAGCTCCTTCATCTTCCTCTTGCTCAACAACATTGTCTTTGAGAGCCACCTTGACACCCTTTTGCATTCCAATGGCCCCAGCACGGGCATCTTCAGCATTCTTTGCCGCCACTTTGAATGACGCCATTTCTTGCATGACTTCGTTGGATGTCATTTGATGATAGTTGTGTCTACCTTGCAGGCTCTTCAAATCCGTTGGCTCGAAAGGCATTAAGTCACTCACATATTTTCTTTTTATCCATGCATCATCAATGTGAGTGGCCCCATGCTTCTAAAATGTTGTTGCGATGCCCTTGAGTCTTCTATACATGTCCTCATGGTTTTCACCATCCAACATGTAGAATCCCTCAGCTTCATTACTAAGGGCATCATACCTGTTTCTTCTCATGCTTTCATTTCCAATGAAAAGGTCCGTAAGAGCATCCCATGCCTCTTTAGTAGTGTTGAGATGTTCAATATGTGGCATGTCCTTGGGACCCACACCCAGCTGTATCATGTGGAGAGCGGTGGCATTCAACTAGCTATCCACAACTTCCCTTCTTGTTAGATTTGTTTGATCTCCAATATGAAGACCTTCTTCAATAATCCTCCACAATTCAATAGAGGAGCTGCAAACATGAGATTTCATTAGGAATTGCCATTGATTAAAAGAGGATGCAGTGAGCTTGGGTGGATCACCCCTATTGTTTATATGAGGATGAGGGATAGGTGGGTCGGGGGAATATACATGGCAAACCTCACTATATTCCTCCTTACCACTTCCCTTCTTGGAGGTGGAACCATTATGTTTTTCACCTACCACTTCATCATCCTTGGATCCGGTGTTAGCCTTATCCTTGGATGATGGTGTGGCAGCCTCAGAAGAGGATGGAGATGGGGCTATGGATGATGTGAGACGAGCAATCATTTGATTCATCTCCTCCATCTTGGCCTCAAAGGATTTCAACAAGGTTGTTTCCAACGTCTTGAGGTCATCCATTGTGACCTTATCCACAGCCTCATCCCCATCTCCCTTGGTACCCATACTTCTCTTAGGCGGTTAAGCCCGAATTAAGAGCCGGGGCTCTGATACCAATTGAAATGGATCGTATGGGCACCTAGAGGGGGGGTGAATAGGTGCTACTTCAAATTTTAATGTTTTTTTAATTTTAGCCTTAACACAAAGGGTAAATTCTCTAGATAAACTATTAGGTGGAATTTCCCTATATGCAAACCTATCTACTAGCGAGTAAAGAGCGAGTGGAAGAGGAACGAGTAAACCGAAGTGAAGCACGCGGAGACACAGGATTTGTTTGACCATAGTTCCTTCCTTGTTAAGGGAAGTACGTCCGCGTTGGAGGGGTGGGTGGTACTAAGACCACCACGCCACAAAAGGCCTCACCCTGTTCTCCGATGGATCTTGCCACAAAAGGCCTGATCCACCTTCCACTATAGGTACCCTTCGAGGCGGGCACCGGCGCCTTTACACAACTAGCGGAGCAACAACTCCACAACAACTTGGAGGCTCCCGAAATGACAACAAGCTGCCACAAACTTATCAAATACAATAAACAAGATCTAGGTATTGACAAGAATACTAGATCAGGGATTTCTCCAAGTGAATGGAGAGGAGTTGAAGCGCTTGATTCTTGATGATGATGATGAACTTCTCCTCCTTCAATTCCACCAAAGATCAAGACCTTCGGTTGGTTGAAGTGGGAGATCGAGAATGAGAGCTCTTGCATAATGTCTGGTCAATTTCGAATGAATCAAGAGTTCTGAATGTTGGGGAAGAAGGGGTATTTATACCCCCCTTCAAAAACCAGCCGTTGCACACTTTGGAGGCCGGATTATCCGGCCCAAGTGAGGGCCGGATTATCCGGCCTGGGAAAACACCACCCAGACTCGGAATATCCAGCAGAAAGTCCGACCCCTATCAGAGAGACGCGTCGAGCTTGCCCTTGATCAACTTCTGGGGGCCGGATTATCCGGTCCTATGTGAGGGCCGGATTATCCGGCCTAGGGAAGAAAAACTGCCCTAGTTCGGATTTTCCGGGAGAAAATTCGACCGGATACCGTGCGACGCACCTTGGCCCCTTTTGCTCGAAAACTGGGGGCCGAATTATCCGGCACGTGCCACACCCGGATTATCCGGCGTGGGGAGGAAAAACCGCCCCAATTCGGATTTTCCGGGAGAAAATCCGACAGGACACCGAGCGACGCGCCTTGGCTTCCTTTGAGAGATGAGGTAGGCCGGATTATCCGGCCCTTGGTGGGGCGGATTATCCAGCCCCCCTCAAAACTTCCTCCACACTTAGCGCACATGAATAGTCTCCATAGTATTGTTATCTAACACGCAAAACATAGGAAAACGTGAAATGTTCTTTCACATATAAGTTATGGTTTGGGATAAAACCCGAATTGTCTTTTCTTAAATTTTGGTATGCTATGCATAAGTAAAATGTTTACAACCAAAGTCGTATAAGCACGTCTTTGTAGGTTATCCCAAAGAATTTGTTGGGAATTTCTCCATAACACCGAGGACAAAAGAGTTTGTTACTTGGAACGTCAAGTTTCTTGAGAAGGAATTTTTCGCAAAAAGTTAAGTGGGAGGACAATAGAACTTTGATAAGGTTGTTGAACCTTAGCTATATGTGCTAAGTAGCGCAGCGCCGAAAAGTGTCCCGGTGGTGGCCACAATGCTCATGGCTCCCGTGATGACAAAGGTTGTAATCTCGAAGATTAGAGTTAGTATTGAACCGTGTGGGTCGGTAAGAATCAAATAGTGATATTTGATAAACAAGTCGTTATTGTTTTGACAATGATGAACCGACTGCATGCAAAGAAGCGATGATGGGCCCTGACTCCATAAAATGACTAGAAGTCATAGAATCCGTGATAGTATCCATACACGAGAATCAAGTTTCTGAACTTGGAAGACCCTCTGAAAAGGCGTAAAGCCTATCGGTCGTGTTTGGATCTATAAAGAAATAGACATGGATGTTTAACATCTATGAAATAGTCGACATGTCGGAAAGAAGTTTACGGCAATGTTCAAGGAGTTGACTATGACAAGATTTCATCTTTCATAGCGATATATAGTCTTGACGGATTAATGTATCAACCACTACATATAATTTGGTATATGGTAGTTGAATAAACAAAACAAGGTTCTTCTAATAGAACGGTTACCTAGGACGTGTGCATGACATGGTCCGAAGGGTTTTGTTAATTCAAAGGGTGCTAAAAGGGCATGCAAACTTCAATAGTTGAAGTAAGCATAGCGGAATTGGAATCTTCACCATGATGAAACTATTAAAAGAGTTTAAATTCATCGGAGATGATGAATATGCTTGCATTTGCAAGAAATTAAGTGGGAGCGCTGAGACATATTTCTAATACATTATGTAGAGGACATATTGTTGATTGGAAATGATGTATCTTGTATTGACACAAGTTAAGAATTTCATTAAAATAAGATTTCGATGAAAGACTTGGGCAAAACCAGAATATTTGGCATCAATATCTATATGGATAGATTGAGGCGCTAATATGGTTGTGCCAGACATACATATATGAGATATTGAAAGGGTTCAATATGGAAACAACAAGAAAGGTTCTTGCTGCATGGAAAGGATTGTATCAAGATTCAAGTGTTTCAACACTTGGTGAGTAAAATCACATGAAGATTTTGATCGATTATACCGTGATATGTATATATCCAGAATGTCCTATGCTCTAAATGTTATGAGAACATACCAGAATGATTCATAAGATGATCATTGGAAGACAGTAAAGATATTCTTATGAGCTTTGGAAGAACTAAGAATATATCATGTATAAGTGACAAATAGTTAATGGTAGTTCATTGTAAAGTGTTACATTGATACTAGTTTTGTCACAAAATACAAATTAAAATTTATCTCAATTTAGACTATGGGTGGCACAATGTAATGGAAAGGATGTTCCATGATGGATTTGGATGAGTTCCAAAGTTGAAACATTGTGACGGATACTACAACAAAAGGGTAAGTATATGATTGTTATAGTAGCAGCAAAGGAGGGCATTTGTGTTATGTAGTTTGTTATCAAACTAGGTGTGGTTCAAAGTTGGCTAATACTATGAAGATATATTGTATGACAATAATATCAACATATTTTAACCTGAACGAACTAAAGATCTCACCAAAGGACCAAATTTATACAAGCCATCTCATTTGAGAATGAGTGATGCGTAGAGACGCAAAGACATGCAAATACACACGAATCTGAAACTGTCAGATCCGGAGATTATGTTAACCACTAGCAATCGCGTATATGCAACACCAGAAAGCCATAGGTGTTCAATACGCAAAGTTTTTCAAACTAGATTATTGACTCTAGTGCAAGTGGGAGACTGAAGGGAATATGCCCGAGAGGCAATAATAAAGTGGTTATTATCTTATTCCATGTTTATGATAAATGTTTATTTTGCATGCTATAATTGTATTAATTGGAAACATTAATACATGTGTGTTTAATAAACAAAATATAAAGTTCCTAGTAATGCCTCTCATATAAACTAGCTCGTTGATTAACAAGATGATCAAGGTTTCCTGATCATGGACATTGGATGTTGTTAATAACGAGGTCACAACATTGGTGGAATGATGTGATGAACATTCATCTGAAGTATAGCATTACGATCAGAGTCATTATGTTTATATTGCTATAACATCATACGAAGTAATCTTAGTCCTTAGACCATGAGATCATGTTAATTGCTAATACCGGAAGAGTATCTAGATAACATCAAACGTCACACCATAACAGGGTGACTATAAAGGTAGGTTCAGTGCTACGAAGGTGTTATGTTGAGCCTCATGGATCAAGAGTGGGATTTGTCCATCCCGATGATGGATAGATATACTTTGGGCCCTCTCGGTGATATCACATTAAGATAGCTTGCAAGCAAGTGATGTGATCACTAGAATGTTATATCACGGGAACGAGAAAAGAGTGCATGTCGGTAACGAGATCAAACTAGGTATTTGGATGCCAATGATCGAATCTCGGACATGTAATATATCGCGAGACAAAGGGATTTAGTTACGACGTTAAAGGTTCACACGATCACAAGGGTCATCGTTGAATATGTGGGAGTCGACGAATCTCCGTGTCCCATCACGATTATTGATCGGAGAGGGGTCTCGATCATGTCTGCATTATTCGCGAACCATAGGGTGACACACTTAAGGGATACCGACACCATTTAGGAGCAAATATGTTTCAGATAAAGATTAAGCAAGCGCTGGAATTATTTCAATAGACACTGAAACTGTTTTAGGTGAAATTGCTGAAATTGGTTCTGCATGTAATATTGAAATGTTGCAGGGGGTTTTATATGAATGTTTGTTAATTAAAGTAATTAACAAAATTCTGAATAAAATTAATAAAAGAGTTTTATTAAATGAGAGAGCATTAAATTTGGAGAAATTTAATGCATTTAAAGTGGAGACTTTAAAAGAGAATGTGAAGGGGCATTTTAATGTGGAGGGGGTTACCACCACATGAATGGGGGAGGTGAAGGGACACCCTCCCCTCCTCCTATAAAAGGCCCCCCTCTCACACCTTCATACTCACACCTCCTCGTGAAGGATCTCTCTCCCCCTCTAGTATTATTTCCCCATGGTCTCGGATTAGTGAGATACATGTTCCCGGTGGCTTTATCTGGAAAGGAGTTGCTGCTTCCACTGCTTTGCTGGAGCGAGGGACGGAGGTTGTTGGGGTACCAGACGTGTGTGCGATCACGGATGCACCGCTACTTGCGGTGCTGGACTTGGTGGTGCTGGACTTGCTGGAGCTGGATCTGATGGACGTGCTGGAGCCGGACCTGCTGGACTTCATCACGATCTTGAGGTCGGCAAGCGTACAACTACATCATCCACGAGTTCCTACTCGTTAAAAAAACTTGTTGTCTTCGAGGGTAAGTTCTCCATGGATGTATATCCACCCTTTGCTTTGTATCTAGTAGATAGATCTTGGCGTATAGTTCTCATCGTAGGATTTTTTTGTTTTCTATGTTCCAAACCCAACAACTTCATCTAGGAACCTTCCACCCTACTTGTGCATGTATGCTAGGGCCACACGCAAGTTTTTGTCGCATTCCATCGGTACTTTTTAAACAAAAGCCTAATCCATGGGCCCCAAAGGTCTATCCCCTAGAATTCTCCGTATGAAGGTTGACCAATGTACTTTTCTATTGTTTTAGGTTTCTTTGGGCCATACCTACATGGAAAACTAAGGTTGGGCCCAAGACTCCACCGGTTTCCCTCCGTTTGACCCATAATGGGAGTTTGCTCCTACAGGTCCATCACTTCTCTAAGTGTTATTGCATGCAACTATATACGGTCACACTCGGGAGCTAGGTACTTCATCTAGGAACCTTTCAACACACTTGTGCATGTATTCTAGGGCCACATGCAGGTTTTCGTGGCATTCTGATGCTCCAATTGTCCTTTTTTAGCGAAATCCTAATGCATGGGCCCCACAGGTCTAGCCCATAGCATTCTCCATACGAGGGTTGAGAAATGTACTTTCCTATTGGTTTAGGTTTTTTAGGCCATACCTACATGTAAAATCTAGGTTGGGCCCAAGACTCCACCGGTTTGTCTCTGTTTAACCCATAACAGGAGTTTCCTCCTACAGGTCGAGCACTTCTCTAAGCGTTATCGCATGCAACTGTAAACGGTCACACCCGGGAGCTAGGTACTTCATCTAGGAACCTTCCACCACACTTTTGCATGTACGCTAGGGGCACACAGTTTTTCGTGGCATTCCAGTGCTCCGACGGTCCTTTTGCAGTGAAACCCTAATTTGGGGGCCCCTTAGGTCTAGCCCCTAGCATTCTCCGTACGAGGGTTGACCAATGTACTTTCCTATCCGTTTAGGTTTTTAGGCCATACCTACATGGAAAACAAAGGTTGGGCCCAAGACTCCATGGTTCCCACTGTTTGACCCATAACGGGAGTTTCCTCCTACAGGTCCAGCACTTCTCTAAGTGTTATCGCATGCAACTATAGACAGTTACAACCAGGATCTAGGTACTTCATCTAGGAACCTTCCACCACACTTGTGCATGTATGCTAGGGCCACACGCAAGTTTTCGTGGCATTCCGGTGCTCCGACGTTCCTTTTCCAGCGAAACCCTAATGTGTGGGCCTCGTAGGCCTAGCCCCTAGCATTCTCCGTACGAGGGTTGACCAATGTATTTTCTATTGGTTTAGGTTTGTTTAGGCCATAACTACGTGGAAAACCAAGATTGTGCATGTATGCTGGGGCCATACGTAAGTTTTCATGGCATTCTGGTGCTCCGGTGGTCCTTTTCCAGCGAAAACCTAATTTGTGGACCCCGCAGGTCTAGCCCCCTAGCATTCTCCGTATGAGAGTTGACCAATGTAATTTTCTATTGGTTTAGTTTTGTTTAGTCCATACCTACATGGAAAACCAAGGTTGGGCCCAGAACTTCACCGGTTTCCCTCAGTTTGACCCATAACGTGAGTTTCCTCCTACAAGTCCAAGGTTGAGCTGATGGCAAAGCCGTCGGCGTATCCCCTAAGCCTAGGCCGACGACGTATGTCTAACGGTGTTGCTCCACCATCTCGTCGCGGACTTCCGGGCCCACTGGTCCTGTTGTACGCTGACGGTTGTCGTCGGCCCAGTTGGGGCCTACGCCGACATCAAGGTGACGCTGATGGTTGCCGTCAGCCCAGTAGGTGTGCCTACGTCGACAGCTTACCTGAGCCGATGGTCATGGTCTGCCCGGGTGGTGACCTGGGCCGACGGCCCCGACTAAATGTCGTCAGCGTATCCTTCGGTCGTCGGCCTAGTGATCCTTTCCTGTAGTGTTTTGGGGAGACTCTCAACGAGAAGGAGAGAGAACGGGATGGAACTAAGCCAATTTGCTTCCCGATTATAAAATCCATGAGGTCACAATAGAAGGAGACTAGAAGAATGACAACACCCATAACAGATTGCATAGAATATATCCGCAAGTAGTAGTAGTAGTTGCAACCAGCAACTACTAACATGGAAGATGGTCCGACGCCCCATTGCCAGCCAATCGCATCCCACTCCAGGAAGTTGGAGGACAAACCATCATATCATCCACAAGATCTCGCTGGTGCCCTGACGGCAACATCAGCTAGCTAGCCGATGGTTTTATCAACGCCATGCCACCGCACCGGCCTCTTTTTTTTGGTAAAAGAAAGTGATATTATAGCCTCGATCTTACAGAAAGGTCCATTACAAGATTGAAATAACACGCAGGTCCCTAGGACCATGAACCCCTGGACCCCGATGACGATGACGAAGACCACAAAGCCGCCGGTGGCGCGCCGCCGCCGTTGCTCCTCTCGATGGCTTGGATCAGGAGCACCCCTTCTGCGGACGGGAAGTGACCATGCATTCTATTTCGGGTCGGGTAGGGTCCATCACACGATGACCGATATGATTCGCGTGGTGCAGATGATTTTATATTCTGGGTTGACAAGCGAGCTAGTAATGCGATTCTGAAAGCAAAATGAGAAATGCGATTCGCAGTACGTACTTGATCCGGAACACGCACGCACGCACGCTGAGTGCACCGTAATCGTGCTTCAGGCCACAGTGGTCAACTGCTTCAGCTACAGCGCCCTGCCTCCTTTCGCTGAACCGCGTTCCAAGGAAGAGAAAAATGACCCTGAAAAGAGCCGTTTGTCCGTACCAACGCGGCACTCACAAAGCTCACGTGGCATGTAGATATATACATATATAATCGGTCGAACAGAACCCCCGGATACGCCTGACGTAGGATGGATACAGTTGTCCAGCTGTATACATCATGTTTACTCCATTTCTTCAACGGCCTTGTACAGTCACTCACATACAGTATACCGGAATACGCCATCGATCGACCGTATGTCGTCTCACACGGTCACCTGTAATTTTATACAGAAACCGGTGGCATGTAGTAGTAGTATTTTTCTGACAGAGAACGGTCACCTTGTGTTTTTTTTAGAGAACGGTTACCTTTATACTTTACCCGGCCGTATTAGTATATGCGGCCGCCGGCCATCAACACGGCAATACAAACGACACATACAGAAATGTAGCTCGCACGCACACCCTGTCCCTGATGACGCACGAAACCGGTGGACGGCCGATATGATAGTGCACGCGGGACAAGAGCGCTATCCGAACCAATCCTGAAATCTGGGACGCCGAGCTGAGACGTGCCAGTAGCACCACACATCTGTTCCTGATCGCAGCGGCCAAAAACGCGAGCGCTCCTCCGTACGTGCCTCCATTCTTGCTCCCGTCACCATCGGAGGGAGCGAGATAGGACGAACCCCGGGCCTCCGATCCCTCGACGTACTAGCCCGTGCCTGCACCAGGTGGCGCGGGTAGCCGAGGCAGCTCCACCCACCTCCCGCCTCGCTATCCCTGCCGTGTCGCGCGGCGGCCGCAACACTGACGCTCTTGCTCAGCTCGCTGCGTCGCGTCTCGATCGCGAGCGCTAATAAGCATCTCAACTCGGGTTCAATCCGTTCTGTTTTTTGACGCCGAAAATTGGTCCAGCACGGCTTTTAGGACGCAGGTTTCGTCTAGATTTAGTCTAAAATCGTCCGAAGATGTCAGCTCGGTCTCGTGGCGTCGGGAACGCGCCGAGAACGCCGGACGAAGCGAATTCGGTGAATTCGGTGAGGAAAAAAGATATCGGCGTGTGAACCGCGTCCCGGATCAACGATCGAGTTCATCGCCATCGCCCTCCTACTCCGCCGGGCATTAGGACCGCCATTAATCGCTTTCGTCGCTACGGGCGTAAGGTAAGAGCATGACTAATATCACCCTCAAATCGGCAACCCTTAAATCGCGAGTACATGTGCCTGTACTCGCGATTTAGGGTTTCAAACTCGTCAGCGGAGAACAGTGCCTGTAAATCCAACCCTTAAATCATGATTTGAACTGAAATTTAAATTAACGAGGAAAGATCGTGCGCGCGTTCATCATCCGATACATACATATTGCAAAATTACATTAAAAAAATAGTGTTAGAAGAGCTCGTGGAGGACGCCGCCTCATCCTGGTATATCCAAAATGCGAGCTCCTAGTCGGCGGCGAGCTCTAAGTCGCCGCCTGCCGTCGTCGGCGAGCTCCTAGTCGTCGAGGACGATCACGTCGACGTCCATGTCGTCAACGGATGCCAGTCCGGCCTCCTCCTCGCTGGCGGATGGCGGCGCCTCTCGATCTCCCTCGCTTCTTGGGAGCTCGGCGGCGAGAAGCGAATGAGCTCCTCGCGCCGCTTCTTGGCCTCGAGGTCGGTGAGGGACGCAGCGAGCGCTGCGCGGACAACCGCCTCCTCCTACTCATCTCCGCGGCACGGGTGCGAGCGGGAAGACGCAACGGACGAGCTCACGGAGGAAGATACTTCCACGAGCTCGAACCGCGGAGCCGACACGGTGCGCGCGCCGGCGGCATAGGGGGCTAGAGAAGCTGGGGGTCAGCCCCCAGTTCGACCAGCGCTTGGAGGCACGCTTCTTGGCCCCGACATAGCGGATGCGGCGCCGCTCCTTGTCGTCGCCTCTGGGTGCATGATGACCACTCCCTCCTCCTCCTCCCCCCAGCACGGCCGCCGCCGAGTATACAACTCCCGCTCATGCTCGCCATCTCTCTATCACGCGGAAATGGGAGGAATTGCTCGTCGGAGTACGCGCGGAAATGCGGCGGCGGCTATGGTTTGCGGCGGAGGGACACTAGTTCTGACCCGTCTCCGCCCGCCGGGCCGGTAGCAATAGGGACCGCAACGGGCCTTTCACATGCCCCTATGAATTCCGTCCACGGGCCAGGCCATTTAGCAACAAGCCCGTGTAACCGCCGGAATTTTAAGGGCGCCGGCGTTTTAAGGGTGGTTGTTAGACTTGCTCTAATGGCGCGCCACCGCCGCCTCGGTTTTCCTCCGTTTTCCCTTTTCCTGCCACGCCGCTACACCTCTCTCGCCTTCGCCACCCGCGCTCGGCCTATAAAACACGGCCACATCGCCGATTCGCAGCACACTGCCCCCTCCACCCCACACCACCATGAACTCCGACGAAAGAAGCACTCGGCGAAGAAGAAGATGGCGAAGAGGTTCCCCGGCCCCGCGGCGGTGAACGGCTTCAGCCGGCAGACGCTCCAGCCGTGGAAGGCGAGGATGCTCCACGACGCCGGGTACATGGCGCCGCCGGACTTCCGCTGCCCGCTCGGTTGGAAGCTCAGCGTCGACAGCATACCGGTGCCGCCGGTGCCGGAGGACAACGAGATGGTGGAGGAGATCCAGGCCTCCATCACGGCGATGCCAGATCCCGAGCTCACCGAGGACCCCAGCAACTTCGTGCACTGGGAGTAGTTCTTCGCCGAGCGTCGGCTCGCCGAACTCGCCGCCCACGAGGGACCTCCGAGCGAGCCGCCGAAGCGCAACAACGCGGCGATCCGCCGCTGATGGTGGAGCGTGCCAGGACGTACCCTCAACTACGTCCTCGAGCACATCCACGCCGGCAACAACCCCCAGCTGGGCTTCCCACGTTCGCTGGCACCAGCGACGAGGTCCAGGCGCCAACCTCCGGCGAACTGGGTGCCCAGGAGGATGGGCATCCTCACCTCCTCCTCCTCCGCCGCGTCGCGCTCGTCCGGGACGGCGTCTGCGCAGTCGCCGCGAAGCAACGACGAGTTTTTCCAGCCTCCCAAACGCGAGTCCGACACGCCCAGGAGCTCGCCGCCGAGGACACGTGCGCGGGGGATCGTCATCAACGAGCCTCGCACGACTACGGCCCTACCGACAGGCCGGCTTTGCCTGCGACAGCCGAAGCTGGAGCCCACCGACGCCGACGAGGACTCCTTCGCCATAGAATGGCGATCAAGCATTCTTTGACGCTCGCGCTCACCGCTGGAGCCGAACATCTCGCCGTCAGTAAGATCGGGGCGAAGAGGCGATCGTCGGCGCCCGGCGACAGAGGAGGCCGAACGCCAGGCCAGAGCGCATCGCGAACCCGTCTACTAGGGCGCGCCTCTTGTCGTCCTCAACGACGACGACACCGCAGTGGTAGATTGCAGCTTCCCGGGGCAGCTCACAGACGCCGCGAAGACGACGCCCGCGGCGGGCTCGGAACCACTACGAACTTCTACCACAACTTGGGTATGTGAGGCGGCGTCCGGTGGCATCGGCAAACGGCATCGACATCGGCCTTTTTTAAGCTTTTTTAGTTTTTTTTCGCATAGATGATGTAATATTGCAAATCCGTCCGCTATTAATGAAAACGCCTATATTATGCCAAAATTTGCCGAGTTTGTTTGAATTTCGCTAAATCCGGGAACTCAGGCTGAGAATGCGGTGGGTAATGGATCGTTTTCAGGCCGAAATCTCGCTTCCTCCGGTTTTCTGCTTGAGAACGGACCAACGAGCGGAGATGCTCAACTAGCTAGGGTCATAGCTGTGGCGCGCGCGGCGACACGTCTCGGTCCCTACATGCCGCGCGGCAGCGCGGACTCGGTCATCGTTGTAAGTTTCCTCGGGTCGGTCTCGCTGCCGTCGCCCGCCGCAACGTGTGTGGTCGGTACAAGCTACGTACCTCTGTGCTGCGGGCTTCGGCGCACGGCCGGGAAGGACCGGCCGGGGGCACCACAGCGAGGCTCGCGCCGTACCTAGTACGTGGTTGTGGCGCGATGGCGCCGTACGTTTGCGTAGACACGTCGCTTGGTATAGCTGTTGCTGGTCCTCTCGGGTCAAAGCGATGGGATCGCCCCTTTGCCGTCGGTGCAAGACAACGTAGACACGTCCGGCCGGGGGTACGGTGATTCCTCGGCCTAGGCCGGTACGGGGCTAACTGCCTACGGCCGACTACAAAAACGTCCCACTGCCGAATGCCGAGATTAAGATATGGTTTGTAGGGTGTAGACGAGACGCGGTGGTGTGGTGTTGGGCTTTCGGCTTCGGCCTACCCGATCGATAGACAGCTGGTTTGCGAGCAAACTCATCGTCGTGTGATTGGCTACAAACTCTACTAGGAATTCCTACTCCAGTTCAGTCTGCAACACTTGATCATGCATGCTCGCAAGCAAAAACATGTAGCTCCTGGATCATATTTCTTTCTCGTTGCTATACATGCATGCGTTGGCACGGTTGGGTGTTGCTTGTCGTTTACTCCTACTTCCTCTTTCTATTGCCCAGACGTGTAGAGGACAGCGCAGGTCGAGGTTGCTTGATCCAACTCAAAAGACCGCGCATCCATAGTCAGGCTGGACTATCATATCGTCTTCTCTCTCAATCTCAAGTGCAAGCCCAAAGAAACGAAAGGACATTTGAATGAACAGGATTAATGGAGGGACACGTACGGCAATTATTTGCAAGATAATGTTCTCCGGATGATTGATTGATGCGAGGCGGCCTACCTAGTATATAGTACGTACTTCAATAAATCATGACCCAATAATGCCACTATCTCTGCAACATATATTCAATAATCCTCACACCAAATGCAACGTCATAGACAGCACAGAGAGCGAAACCGACGACACAACCTTCACCGAGACGGTCTCAACTCTCGAGAGTCAAGACCACAAGCGCTCCATCGACCGGCGGCCGGTCTGGTAAAAAGTCGGCCAAGGCTAGCTAGTGCGCATGCAACGATCTGCCACGCACGCGCTACCGGACCAGTATCTTCTCTCAACTATAGCAGCAGCTAGCAGCACTGCATGCCCACTCGATCGTGTGGTGTGTGCTCAACCATGCGGCCGGTGCTCTGCCCCTTTGTGTACCATCTTAATTTTCAACGGCCTCTCGGGCACGATGGAAGTGATCCGCAGGTCCTAGTCACTCCTTTATGTTGGTCGGTACCTGCACTGCTTTTCCAACTAGGACGATCTGACGGCGATTAGATTAGACCGACGAAGAAGATCATGGACACATGGCAAGATCCAGTCCCTTTATCGTGGGCAACCGAAAGGGAGAGGGCCAGGAGGAAAAAGTTGAAACCTTCGTGCGCGCCCACCACACCACAAAATGGACGAACGGTCCCTATCTCGTCTCTCCCAGGACATGACTAGACCCGGTCTAGAGACCGTGCCATGAGCCTGTCTAGGAACCACCCAAGTATGTTTCAGCTGCTGTGACAGATGACACGTGTACCCATCGAGCGAGGTGACAGTATGTAGAGGCAGATCCGGCGACGTCTAGAGTGGTTTATCCTTTATTTCTATGGTTACAAAAAGTTATGTGATCTTGCTCACATGCTTTACAGAAAGGTTTAGGTTCCTACTTATGTCTCTCTCGTCTTTTAATTTATCAGTTGGGGCTTACGTGAGGTGGATAAGCTGTGCAACACCTACGAATGGAGAATTGTACACAGTGGTAAGGATTGATCAAGTTGTGCAAATAGAGATTTTTTTTGTTTCCTCCCTTGGCTGTTGCGGAAGCCCGATAAGTTGAGAATCAACCCTATTTTTGTGATTTCTTCAGGTTGTCCATGTGATGGTACACGTTCGCGTGTATTAAGTCCTTCTATATTGGTATTACTCATGTTTGGTCAGATAACATGGTTAGGCCTTACGTGTAAAAAAAGGGGTTTAACCATGATTTGATGGTGGTTTTACAGATGCTAAAACCCATAAAAAATGTCAAAACTTATGGAACTGGATAAATTGGAGGAAAATTGGAAAAAGAAGTTAAAGGCGTAAAAATAGATCAATTTTTTCAGAAAATATATCAGGGAATAGATTGAAAATAAAGATATACAAAGGAAAATATTCCATAGTGTTGTGCACTTCCAGACTTCCTAAGACCTTCATTGTATTTATGAATTTTCAAAATAAAGATATACAAGGAAAATATTTCTTATATTTATAAATTTTCTTTTTAAAATTTTCTGGATTATTTTTTATTTTCTTAGTCTGCCAAGTGTCTCAAACCACCGCCAAATAATTAACTAGACCATTTGTCGTCGGATTGATGACAAGTACGCCATGAGGGGGTCCACGAGGCGTGCGGAAGAGAGGGGTGTGAGACGTACGGTATTCCGGGACGGTGAGCACACAAGTTTACCCAGGTTCAAATCCGCCGGCTTTGGACGGATCCTACTCCTGCTAGCAATCCAATGTCTGGCGAGGCTGGAATATGGGTTACAAGGGTTTACTGTATGAGTTAAGATTGTAGACTATTGAGGTGCCCTAAAGGCTCTCCCTAGGGCGGCTTATATAGATATCCGGCCTAGGGTTTCTGAGAGATCTATCCGGCTACGACTAAGAGTCATTACAGTACATGTTGAACTACAAGTAACATTATGGGCCTAAGTGGTAAGTCTTACAGGCCTTCCGTAGCGGATTGGACTCGTCTTTCTCCTGTTGGGCCGCCCGTGAAGCAATGCTCTAACCCGAAGTGGGCCACCCTAGTCAGTGAGGAACTGTGAGGATACCCGGAAAGTATATCCCCAACAGCAGCCCCCGGAGGCCTCCAAGATCCAAAGTCGGATTTATCATCGTCTAGCTTGATCTTCGGCTTGCAGAATCTTGAAGGATTCCTGAAACTTCACAACAAAAGATACGATCCGGGTCTTAAAAAATAAGTCGGACCTTTCAGTTGGTTACTCGGATTTTCCAGCTCGTTTTCAAACTAAGCCGGAACTTGGTCTCTAACGCCACCTGACACAAGCATGGTCAAGTCACGTCATCCGCGGTTGTTCACAAGACGATCACAGGGTCCGGTCCGCGGAACCGAGGCGCCGTTTCAATGCGTGCATGGAGATCGAGGCGACGCAATCATCGCGCGGGTCCTTCCCAGTTCTTTCCACGACGCGTGGCGGTTGCACTGTAGCGTTTGCACGAATCTAGGCGCAGGTAGGTGGATATAAGAGGTTTAGATTTCCTCTTCTCCTTTCCACCAGTCCTTTGCCGTTTCCTTTCTTCCCAATCCTCCTGCGCGCACAGAGCCTCCTCGTCCTTCCCCCACAGAAACTCCCAGCGCTGCCCCTTTAAGGTCACTTTCTCACCGGAGAAAAATGGCTTCTTCATCTTCTTCCTCTGGTTTGGCGGCGGCACAAGCCTTGGCGAAAGCTGCAGCCGGAGAAGGAAAGCTAGAGGGAATCTGGATCCCTGCGCCTCGGCAGGCAGGCCTCAAGAATGTGGAGAAGGAGGGCTGCTCGTCGCCGGGCGATCAAGGAGCGGCTCCGGCGAAACCGTCCCCAACCCACACGAGGGAGAGCGAGTTCACTTCGGTACTCATCTGGACCGAGGTTTGTCCTTTCCTTCCTCAGAGTTCTTCTCCGAGGTGATAGATCACTATGGAGTTCAACTCCACAATCTTCCTCCCAATTCTCTTCTAGAAATGAGCGCATATGCTGCGCTTTGCGAGGGCTTTCTCGGCATTAGGCCGAGTTTTCTTCTCTTCCGGTTTTACTTACATGTCCGGAGGAATTCCATCACTGCCGGTGTTCCTTACATCACCGGCACCATTAGTTTTTCTCTTAGACGAGACCGGGCATATCCCAAAATTTCTACCAGTGACTCAGACAAACAATGGCCAGCCACTTTTTTCTACCATAGGGATATTCGCCCCGCAAAGATCTTTGCTTTCGGTTTTTGTTGATGGAGCTCCACGCCCAGCCTTCACAGGACGAGGCTGCTCGACTCACAGATGATCCGATCCTCGCTAAGAGGCGGATTGAATATCCGATCAAGCACAACGGTTCAAGGATCCGACTTGGTCTAGTGTTGGGTCTTACGTCGATCCAGCCACTTCAAGACCACGGGATAGTGATGCATTCCATCACGTCTTCCCTGACCGACTCCCTCCGCATCAGCCCCAAGGCCTACACCACTCAAGGCTACATCAGCCAAATCAAGTGGCTGATCAAGGAGCGGATCGAGAGGCGGATTCCAAAGGTTTCTCTGGACATGCACACGGCAGAAAACCCCGTGGTGCCGGTAAGCTTTTATCATCACATCTTTTATGTGTTTCTATCTTCGAGTTACATTGCAATGCTGATACGTTTTCTTGTTTTTAGCTTGCTGACATCCCAGAGTCGGAACTTGCTCCGGCCAAGGATACCCTCGAATTCTCTCAGAGGTGGAAGTGGTTCCACTGCCAGATCTTGCACTCAAGAAGCGCAAAGCTCCGACAGTGGCGGTTGGCACAAAGGAGGTGCCTGTCGTGAAGAGGTACTCTTTCCGTCACAACTTTCCCATCTTTGTGCTTTACTTAAACTTCTTTCCGAGATGTAACGTTTCCGACTTTGTTACCTTCTCAGAGCAAAATCAATCATCAAGGTCAAGGGGAAAGGGATTTCTTCGAAGCCCTTACGCTGCATTTAAGCTTGTCATAGCTTCGTCGTAGCTCCTCCGACTCGCTCCTCAACCTTCGCAACTTCGTTATCTCGCCGGATGTCGAAAGATCCGCCTCAAACGGAGCCCGTGATCCTTGTCACCATCGACGCCATTGTGGGTGCGCCAGTCAAGATAAGGGTGAACCCTCTTCGGTAATGATCCTCGGTCAAGTTCGCCGAAAACCTCCTCAACAATCCGGGTCTTGCCAAATTTGGCCTGACCTGAAATCTGCAGAGGAGATCCAACGGCTAGCTGTGCAAGTCCCGGACAAAGCCATCTATCCTCAAGAGGAGGCACAAGAAGCGAGGACGTCAAGTTCTCGACCTTCTCACTCAAGTCCGCCTTGACGAGAGGATCAGGATCGGCGAGCTTCCAACATCTCCAAGTGATCCTCTTACTCTCGCCGAGAAGGTGGCATGAAGTGAACGGGTTTAGACAAACTCACCATGAGCAATATGTAAGTCGAATTCCAACTCTTGTTTTTATATTATGTTATATCATATCCTCTAGCCCCAAGCATGAAGTAGGATATAGAATCCGAGTTTATGCTTTCATTAGGATGCCAAAGAACGAACTAGTGTAGTTTCAAGGCTCGTGCTGATATTTAGCAAAAATATTAGCCCGAGTCTTAAGTAGCTTCGACTTTGGGTATTCTGACTTACAGAAAGTATGTTCCTATAACCAGGAATTATTGTCCAATGTTTGTAACAAGCGAAGAGAGATCAAAGCTCTCCGGCTTAAAAATGCTGAGCTCAAGGTAGCCAAGGATGAAGCAGAAGGTAAACATTTCGAGATTCAAACCTTGTCATTTGCTTTTTCTATGTCGAATTTTTCTGAACTGTTGTTTTTTTTGTCTTATAGCGTTGGTGAAACAATCCATCGCTATGATTGAAGAGGCCGAGAACCTCAAAACCCTAGTGGTGGAAAACAAGGGACTTCGCCAAGAGCTGGATAAGCTCAAGGCGGATCATGAAACGAGCATAGCTCAAGTCCTGGAATCCACCTCCATTGCCACTGAAGAGCGCGATCGCAAGATTGTCGCTCAAGATAAAGTAATCTCGGACCTCAAGAATGATCTTGGCAGAGAGAAGGACATATCCCAGGCGCTCCGGGATGAACTCCAGAGTCTCCGGGAGGAGAAGACCAAGATTGACGACGTCATTCTTGGTACGTTCCACCTCTCTGACTTATCTTTTCTTCGACTTTTATCAATGTCGGATTTTTCTTGACTTGTTTTGTGTATAGGTCCTCTAAAGTTGTCGGACTCTTCCTCGTCCGAGCTCCGCACTCACCGGCTTACCCAAGTCGGTGACCTTGTTCATGACTACCGCCAGTCCCTTGAGGACATTGGCGAGTCTCTCAGGATTCCGAACATGCCAAGCATGTCGGATTTTGAGGTGTGGGATAGGGCCAAGGAGATGGCGCAGCTTGTTCAGGACTGGAATATGTCCTACGCGCGGACTGCTGCGCAGAACACCTTCTCCATGGTCATGAGCCATCATGGAAACATGGAGATATGGCAAGTGACTAAAGGGTACTGCAAGGTAGACGAAGACGGCCAGGAGCAGGACCTTCAAGCCATCATGCACTCCTGCGCCGGATACGGGTGTCACGTAGCTGATCTGACCAGCTACGAGATCCCCTTCTTCACCCGCGTGGCTACTCCGCCTCCTCCCGCAGAAGAAGCCGAAGAAGTTTCCGACGATGAACGCACCAACTCGGATGCAGACATCTCGGAACGATATCAAGGCAGAGTGACCAGCGAGCCGGCAGATCCTTCATCTTCTCCTACATTATAGACCAGAAATTTATGTATTATTCTGGAAAACTTGATGTGATTGTAAATATTAAGTACTATTTATTTTTGCAAGTGCTAAGCTTTTGATCTATTCAACACTTTTGACTTTTGAAATTTTTGCGTGCCTGAAATGTTTTCATAAGCACTTATATTTTTCGTCTCGACTTATCGTATATCTGGCTTTCCGCCTCGTCCCTTTCGTGACCCGGCTAAACCTTCAGCCGGAAACTTTGCTGAGCAACGGAGTTCAATTGCTAAACCAGTTTAAACTCACAAACAAAGTCGGCTTTCAGTACCAACAATTCACTACTCGGAAAATATCCGCATTCGGCAATCAGATAAATAACCAAAGTAAAGACTAGAAATTTTTAGAGTTATATCCGAAGGTAGCAGTTTTTAGAATCGGAAATCTAGACCAGAACGAACATGAGCATAAAGTACTTTCAAGCATTCTGGGATTTTCGACTATGACATGATCATTCGGAAATAAGATAGTCTAAGAACTTCTCAGAAAAACTTGAGGCAACCAAAACTTTTATTTCTCACAGAACATGTACATATGTATGATTATAAAGAAGGATAAACTAAGAAAAAAAGGGATGTAGCTGAGCAATATTCCATGGTCTGTCTAACTCATCCGGATTTTACCGCCTCACTCTCTTTCTCTCTTCTTAGTAGCAGGTCTTTCTTTGACTGGCCTCATGTCAGTTAAGTAGTACGATCCATTGTGCAATACTCGACTAACTAAAAAGGGTCTTTCCCATACTGGGGAAAGTTTGTGCTTTCTTTGTTGCACAAGCCGGAGAACCAAATTACCTTTATTGAAAGATCTATTTCGGACTCTCTGGCTATGATACTTGCGTAACTTCTGCTGATAGGCTGTAGATCTCATTTCAGCAACAACGCGAACTTCTTCGACTAAGTCGAGATCATTTTGTCGAGAAATCTCGGCATCCTCTTCGATATACGCGGCCACTCTAGGAGACGTATGAATTAAATCACTAGGTAGAACTGCTTCTGCGCCATAGACCAAGAAGAAAGGTGTGTATCCTGTTGACCTGTTCGGAGTTGTTTGAAGACTCCAAATTACAGAAGGTAATTCTTCTGCCCAAGCCCCCGCAACACGTCGTAGTGGTGCTTCGAGTCTTGGTTTTAGGCCTTGTAGAATTAAACCATTTGCTCTTTCGACTTGTCCGTTAGCTTGTGGATGTGCGACTGACGCAATGTCAAGCCGGATATTTTGTTCATCGCAGAATTCAGCCAGTTCTCCCATAGAAAAGTTACTCCCGTTGTCCGTGATAATGCTATGCGGATAATCATACCGGATTATAACATCCTCGATAAATCTTTTGGTTATTGCTCCATCACAACTAGTGACAGGTTTAGCCTCGATCCACTTGGTGAACTTATCCACCATCACTAAGAGGTGGGTAAATCCACTTGGAGCTCGTTTAAAGGGTCCTACCATGTCAAGCCCCTAGACCGCAAAAGGCCATGTTAAAGATATTGTTCGCAGTTGATCAGCCGGAACATGAGCTTGCTTGGTGTACTTTTGGCAGCCTTTGCATGTCTTGACTAACCGTTCGGCATCTGCCTGAGCTAAAAGCCAGAAAAATCCATGTCGAAAAGCTTTTGCCACTAAAGATTTGGCTGCAGCGTGGTGACCACACTCGCCTTCGTGGATTTTCCTTAAGATTTCCACTCCTTCTTTCGGAGATACACAGCACTGAAAAACCCCAGAAACACTCCATTTATGGAGCTCACCCTTAACAATAGTATAGGATTTTGCTCGTCGGATAATTTGCCGGCTCAGCACCTCGTCTTCGGGTAATTTGTCATCTACCAAATAATCGAGGTAGGGTTGAGTCCAGCTAGGAATTACAGCCAGAACTGCTATTAAAGGTGAGTCGGATTTGGTCGGATATTCCTCATCTACTCCCTTTATCGAGGGAACTTTGAGGTGCTCTAAAAATGCGCCATCCGGGACCTCTTTCCGTGTAGAGCCTATTCGAGATAGTGCATCTGCTTCCTCATTTTTTGCTCGAGGGATGTGCTGAACTTCAAACCCTTCGAACGATTTAGATAAATCATCCACGATGGCTTTATATGCTGCCATGTGCTTATTTGCATTACAAATATCCGAGACTTGCTGAGCAACAAGCTCCGAATCTCCGTAACACATCAAACATCGGATGCCAATATCCTTGGCAATCCGGATTCCATGCAGCAGTGCTTCATACTCGGCAATATTGTTTGTCGCTGTGAAGTGGATCTGCAACACGTATAATAGTTTATCTCCTTGGGGTGATTTGAGCACCACGCCAGCCCCGAGCCCCCTCGAGCCTTAGACCCATCGAATAAGAGGGTCCAGTATTCTGAATCAGGGAGGACCATGTTCTCCTTCGTCTCTATCCAATCAGCGACAAAGTCGGCAAGAATCTAGGATTTAATTGCTATCCGAGGTTTATACTCAATATCGAAAGCTGAGAGCTCTATGCCCCATTTGGCGACACGTCCTGTGGCGTCGCTATTGTTGATTATGTCTCTCATGGGAGTTTTGCTCACCACGGTAATTGGATGCTCCTGAAAATAGTGTCGTAACTTACGAGATGCTAGGAAAACACCGTAAGCCAACTTTTGATAGTGCGGATATCGCTGTTTTGATTCTGTCAAGACCTCGCTGACAAAATAAGTCGGACGCTGCACCAAGTGTTCCTGATTTTCCTCTGGTCTCTCCACCACCATGACGATACTAATGACCTTATTTGTCGCAGCAATATAAAGCAACATCGGTTCCTGAGGTTCCGGCGCTGCGGGGATAGGAGCAGATGAGAGTACTTTCTTCAGGTCTTGCAGTGCAGCATCAACTTCATTAGTCCATACAAAATCCTTGGTTTTCTTCAGGAGTTTGTATTCCAAAGAAACATTTCTTCGGGTTAAGCATGATGTTGTATTTTCGTAGATTGGCGAACGTTTCCTCCAAGTCAGAAATGAGTGTTTCCTTCTTTTTGGACATCACCACGATATCATCCATGTATGCATGTACATTGCGTTCGAGTTGGTCATGGAGGCAACGCTGCATCGTGCGCTGGTACATAGCTCCTGCGTTCTTCAGCCCAAAGGGCATCGTAACAAAACAGAAGGTTCTGAAGGGGGTTATGAATGAAGTTTTGATTTTTTCAAATTCCTTCATCCGGATTTGGTGATAACCGGAATATGCGTCGAGAAAACAGAGGAGTTCTGAGCCTACCGTAGAATCGATAACTTGATCAATTCTAGGCAGAGCGAACGGATCTTTTGGACAAGCCTTGTTCAAGGCAGTATAATCAACACACATCCTTAAATAAGTGGTGTCCTTTTTAGGGACCATTACAGGATTGGCCGACCACTCAGTGTGGATGACCTCTTCTATTAATCCGGCTAACTCGAGCCGTGCTAGTTCCTTAGCTATTGCCTTACGCTTTTCGTTGCTAAACCGTCGTAAGGACTGTTTGACGGGTTTAGCGTTTGGGTTTACATTTAGAGAGTGCTCGGCAAGTTCCCTAGGTACTCCGGTCATGTCAGATGGCTGCCATGCGAAGATATCTTGATTTGCTTGGAGGAACTTGA
Organism: Avena insularis; assembly: GCA_023614405.1. Classification (NCBI taxonomy): domain Eukaryota; kingdom Viridiplantae; phylum Streptophyta; class Magnoliopsida; order Poales; family Poaceae; genus Avena; species Avena insularis. The sequence goes on from CM042692.1 coordinate 24,926,452, forward strand.
CGAGCGTGCTTTCCTATGCGCTATCTAGGCCTATGCCTATCTGGGTCACCTTGGAGGGGTCATCTTCCTTCAACGACACTTTCTTCGTCTCTTCTGATGCCTTGAACTCCGAATTTGGCTTGGTAACCTCCTTCTTCGTTGCGGGCATCTCGGACGGGTCTATGCTCTTCTTAATCTCTTGGTACTCCTGGGCGTGCAGCACGACTTCAGCAAAGGCGGCATTTCCATCCTCGCACTCTCGCTCTTTCTTCGGGTCTCCCCTGACGGTGATCACGCCGTTGGAACCTGGAATTTTCATCATATTGTAAATGTAACACGGACGAGCCATAAAAGCCCAGTAAGCCGGACGTCCGAATATAGCGTGGTATGCGCTCTTGAACGGGACTACTTCAAAAGAAAGTGCCTCCGTCCGATAATTCTTTGGATTTCCAAAGGTAACATCCAAAGTGATCTCTCCCAGGGAATTAGCTTGTCTTCCTGGGACAACTCCGTGAAAAATCACAGAGCTATGGTTTAGCTGTGTCTCCGAGATCTTCATCCGACGTAACGTTTCGACATAGAGAATATTGATGCTGCTACCACCGTCCATGAGGGTCTTGGAGAAACCATAACCGTCAATAAGTGGGTTGACTATCAGGGCATATTTTCCTCGCCTGTGTAACTTAGGCGGATGATCATCACGGTCAAACGTGATTGCCACTTCCGACCAGTCCAGAATCGGGGACGGTGAAGCTATTGCGGTGAGCTCGTGTAGAACTGCTTTCTTGACCTTTGCTGGTTGAGATCCGAGGAAGGTGACATAAGTGTCCTTGGTGGGAAAAGTCTTCTTCCCTTCTGACTTGAGATTTGAAGCATCAGCTTCCTCCATGTCGGAATCTTCCTTGGTCTCCTTGTCTTTTTCAGGATTTTTCTTTCCCTTCTTCCACTTAGCTTTGTAGCCCACGGTGTCATCTCTTTTGATGTCGTCATTGAAACGACATTCAGCGTTGGTGTGGGACGAGCCCCCACTGGCGTCTAGGTGATGCACACATGGGTTATTGGCAATGTAGGCCCAAGAGTAGGTTTTGCCTGGTTGTTGTTCTCCTCTACCTTGGACCCTTGATGTCCCACGGCCATGCCCGCGGCCTCCGCCACGTCCTCCTCGTCCTCCAGACCCAAAAACAGTAGTGACTACCACTGTTTCCGCGTTTGGTTTTTCTTCCGAGGTGTTTTTGCGCTTCTGAGCTTGTTGCTTTGGTTGTTTTGCCGACTAAGGCACAACTAGGGCATTGAGTAGTCCTTCTGCATCGTCGTCAGCGTCTGCATACTTGCTCGCTGTTTCTATCATCTCTCCCAAATCGGTAACCTTGTCACACTTCAAGAGATGGCGTAGTAAACCAATAGGGAGACCTGCGATGAAAGCTTCAATCGCAGTTTGATCATTTACTCCTTCGCAGGAGTTCTTGGTGTCGATCCATCGTCCGAGGTAATCCCGGCAAGTTTCTCCGGCTTTCTGGGTGCAACGTTGTAGGTCTCCAACCGTACAGGGCCTCCCACATGTGCCTTCGAAATTCCGAAAGAACGCGCTTTGTAAATCATACCAGTTATGGATGGTGTTTGCCGGAAGTTCATTGAGCCATGATCGTGCCGTCTTCCGTAACATAAGTGGGAGATATCGGGTTGCGACCAGGCTATTTCCGCCTTTGGCGATGCAACAAGCTTGGAAAAAGTCCTGTAACCAGGTGTCTGGCCGAGCAATGCTGTCGTAGGCTTGGATATGTCTTGAGATAGAAAATCCTTTCGAGAATTTTGTAATCTGATGCGTGGACCAAAGCACTTTGGACCCACGTACACGTCATTGTTTTTATAGCGCCGAGCCTCTATGTTGGAGTTGATCCTGTGTCTTGCGTCATTCGGGGATAGAGATCGTCCCGAATGCCGGCTATGGCTACGGTGCCGTGGAGCCGGACTTCGTCTTCTGCCACCACCTCCTCCGCCATGTCGTCCTCCTTGTCCTCCATGGGAGCCATTGTGATGACTGTGTGGTGGAGAGGGTGGAGCAGCTGGATAGTTTCCGGCTGATCGCCAGCCTCCGTCCGGAACTTCATTATTCCGATTCCGGGGAGGGTCTTGACTACGACGAGCCCCCTGCCGGCTTGTACCTGCATGGTTTTCATCGTTTCTTTGCTCGTCGTTCCCACCATAGTGAGGCTCAGCCGGACGGTTCTTATGTCTAGGAGGTGGCATTCTCTGACGATCCTCCTCCCGACGTTTCTCTTTATCTTCTCCCTTTCGATCCTTAGATTCTCATCGGGGAGGATTCCTCGGATTCAAGGCAGCGATGGCGTCTTTCTCGGCCGCTGGTGCGACGTTGCTCCAGCCGCGTGTAGTTTTGTGATGCTATCTTGACGATCCGGTTCTCGAATAATTGTCTTCCCGTCGTTCGGGGCGATAATGCTGCTCCGGAACGTAATGGGGTCTTACGTTAGCCCATGCCGGATCTGTGCGACATTGGTCAGCATCTGAGACCAGTTTTTGACTTCTGGACAGGGCGACCTTTTGCTGCTCCAGTCCCTTGTTGAGTAGCTTGATACCCAAACGGATCTCCTCTGGTCGTTCGGGGCGATAATGCTGCTCCGGAACGTAATGGGGTCTTATGTTAGCCCATGCCGGATCTGTGCGACATTGGTCAGCATCTGAGACCAGTTTTTGACTTCCGGACAGGGCGACCTTTTGCTGCTCCAGTCCCTTGTTGAGTAGCTTGATATCCAAACGGGTCTCCTCTGGTCCAGGATTAGCCGATAGAATTTCTCGGGCTGCCACGGTATTCTGTACTGGTGTTGGGTATACCCAATCTCCGTTGCTATCTTTCCGTGGCTTCCCCATCTCATCTCCAAAAAGGACGGCACAGACACGTGGGAATTGGGTGTCATCTATGTGACGCTTCCGTGTCTTCTGATGCAGACGAGACATGTACTCCTTGTTCGACATGCGTTTCTTCTCCACCTCGATGTTTTTGGCTTCATCGAGGAGTTGTTGACGACGCGCTTCTAGGGCTTGCGCCCTTTCATCCAGCTCATCTGCAGTAAGTTCTGCAGCTGTAGGGATAGGTGTGGTTAATGCGACATCGATGAGTTTACACGCACCTTCAGTGATCACATGTCCATCCACTGATGCTTCTTTTTTCAGCTCGTCTAGGATAAGTGCTCCATCCGAGTCTTCTTCGTATTCCTCAGCAATCACCTCCTCTGTCAGAGGGTCTTTTGCCGGGGTCTTGTTTTTCTTGTTCTTCTTCTTTGCCTTCTTGGTAGCGTCGGTAGCAAAGACGGCTTTGGGTCTGTTTCCCGGAGTCAAGCTCTGATCGGTACTTTCGGACATCTGGACCTCGAGATTATCTCCGACGTCCATGTCATCCTGTGTTTTGGGAGAGTGTTCCCCGGATCCTTCATCCATGGCTTCTCCTTCTTCTGCAGCTTTGGAGTTGTACTCCTCTTCATATTCCGCGGAGAACTTTCGGAAATCTGCTGACGTCATCGACTCATCCGAGGATGCGGGTACGTCGGCATTTGTTCCGATTGCCTCTAGCACCGAGTCGGTGTTTTCTCCAGCATCGGCAGAGCCGGATCCGGATCCCACATATCCGACGAAGTGCGACGCGTGCTTCCTGAGGTACCTGCGGCCTTCGCGGTCAGCCATATCAAAACTTTTGATGGTCTCGAGGATTGCATCTGCGCTTTCGCCTTGCAGTATCATACGTCGTAGTGTGTACCTTAGGAAAGGCCTGTCTGTTCCGGCAGCATCAGAGCCGGAATCGGTGTCGTTGATATGCTCCTCCTGGATTTCGACTTCTACGGGTGGGTCGATCTGAGATTCGGCTCCTCCTGGGAGATCCACTCCAGATTCGACATTGACCGCTAGGTCTTCTTCAGGTTCGGATTTCTCCACTGTCTCCACAACTGGTGCGGGCTGGGTGGGATTAGGGTTTTCTGAGATCCGGAACTCTGCGCCTCATGGACAAAGGGACCAGAAAATTCTTCTACCTCTATCATCACCACTGGGGGTGGGTTGGGCGTGGTTCAAACCGATGTAAACATCGATCTTGCCAAAAGACATGATTGTGTAGGCAGTCATGGCCTCCCTTACCGGAATCCAAGTCTCGTCGAGAACGATGAGAGGGACGTTGCTGGCGTAGAGGATGCGACCGACGGCGATAGTCTCGTCGATTCCGATTCTTGCAGATTCCTCCCGGAACGCAGATCCGTAGCTCACTTGCCCCACGGTGGGCATCAACTGTCGTCGGATTGATGACAAGTACGCCATGAGGGGGTCCTCGAGGCCTGCGGAAGAGAGGGGTGTGAGACGTACGGTATTCCGGGACGGTGAGCACACAAGTTTACCCAGGTTCAAATCCGCCGGCTTTGGACGGATCCTACTCCTGCTAGCAATTGATGTCTGGCCAGAGCGGAATATGGGTTACAAGGGTTTTAAATGCATGCGAGTTGAGATTGTAGACTATTGAGGTGCCTAAAGGCTCTCCCTAGGACGACTTATATAGATATCCGCCTAGGGTTTACAGAGAGATCTATCCTGCCATTTACTAAGAGTCTCATTAGAGTACATCTTAAACTACAAGTAACATTATGGGCCTAAGTCGGTAAGTCTTCTGGGCCTTCCCGTAGCCGGATTGGACTCCGTCTTTCTGCCTGACTGGACCGCCCGTGAAGCAATGCTCTTACCCGAAATAGGCCACCCTGGTCAGTGAGAAACTGTGATGATAGCCGGAAAGTATATCCCAACACCATTTCTATTGGTGGGGAGAGACCAACACTAGACAATCAAGGGTGGAGGCAGGGGGACCAGAAAGGGCCATGGCACCCCTCGGCAAGTTGAAATTGTATGTAACACCTCTGATTTTAAAAGCATGTTTTTTTCATTCGATTGCCAACATCAGAAATGACTGATTCATGCCCCTTTCTCCGTAGAGAATGTCTTGTTAGCACAAGGAAGACACAAACAACCCACATAAAACATACTCACATCACCCACCTACACATGAGTCCACATCTTCTACACAACGGTAGGAAAAATATAAGGATCTGCACAAATCCTCACTTAGGACAAGTACGCATTATTGTATCCCACTTAACACGTACGTGTGCATGTATTCTAAATAGATACACCACAATGTGTCAAATACTAGGGATTAACCCCACGAGGAGAATGAATAACCCAACTCTTGCCCCTAGCCTGCACGCTTATTCATAATTTTGGATATTTTGACATTCGAGGAACAAAGAACGCATGGTAATGGTATTGGTGTTGTTGGACTAAATATACATTTTGGAAATAGTTGAGGGCCAAGATATTATACAGTTTATAAAAATTCTACAAGCTCAATCAACACCAAATACATGCATGTTTAACACACATAATACTACATTTACCAAATTTAAAAGCATGCCAGATTGGCAAGCTAAAGCAAAATGAACGATAAATATCCTTAATAAAATAAGAATTTACATTAGTATTTTGAAGTCCTCATTTCTAGATTAGATTATTTTCATACTTTTGTTGTGATTGAGGTGAAAAAACTGCATGACAAAACAACCATTGGGTGAAAAGTTCTAACGAGAGAACAAATAATGAATGTAAGCAATTACCAAAGCTTTGTCTTTAGTTTCCAACTTTTTTGCCATCTTTGATTTAGCTGTTCGTGCAATAGACGCTCCATTTCAGCAGAGGGCAGCATTATCTTATGAAATAGTTCAGAGAAAAAATAATGGAGAAAGAGCAACATAGTATACTACTCCCTCCGTTTTAAAATATAAGATGTTTTTTTTGTGACATGAGGGTATCTAGACTCTTTTAGTGTAAAGGTTCACTCCAAATCAAAATGAACCTACACATTTAAATAGGTCTAAATACACTTCTTTCATAAAGATAAAACATATTTTAAAACGGAGAGAGTACTACTGAGTATTATTATTAGCTAAATGAAAGGCTGCCATTTGTTATCTCCAAAAACAAATTGTCAATCCCTACAGGAATTCTCCTTTCCCAATAGAGTTGACTCTGATCCATTCGGGAAAGCCCGTAGCTTTCAGGGCGGCGATTCCGGGTATACCAACCTTCCTCTCCGGGCCGTTTCCAACATCACGGCGAGGAGCTTCCCCACGCTCCACTTTCCTACTGGCACGGCCGGTGCCTCGCCGGGGACCCCATGGACCTCCCGTGGTCCCGGTCCACGAGGCATCCACCCATATAAGCAGCCTTCCTCCTCCACACTGTCACACCAGCTCCGGAGTTCCCTTCCCTCCACGGCGCGGCCCTCTCCCCCTCCTCCTAACGCGTGGCCTCCCTCTGGTCCGGACCCCTTCCGCTCCTGCCTACCTGCCGTCCGTCTCCGCCTCGGACCAGGAGCGCGCGCGGACGCGAGGTCCATCGAGGCGGCATGGAGCCCGACGACGGCCAGGACCGGGCGCCGCAGCGGAAGGGGATATCATACAGCCAGCCGCTCTCGCGGGACGCGGTGGCTCAGGCGGAGTACGCGCGCCACGCCGCGCTCAGCTCGCACAGCCTCGACGATGACCCAATCGCCTCCGCGCACCGCCACGACCCCGGGCGTTTCGTGCCGTACCCCCACCAGCTCCCGCCGCACCGCCACCACGACCGCGGCGGCGACCCGATGTACTCGTCCTCTGCTCCCTTCAGCGGCGGCGGCGAGGTGACGCTCGAGCGGGCCGTGACGACGTCGAATTACGGTGCTGGGCCGCTAGCGGAGTTCGTTGGCGCGGGCGGGGTCGACGGCATCTTCCGCGTGCCGCTCCGCGCCGCCATGCACCCTGGCCGACCGCCGGCCCTCGAGGTGCGGCCCCACCCGCCGCGGGAGACGCAGGTGTGCTCCTTCCTGCGGACGCTCGCGTGCGAGCCGCAGCTTCGCCAGCTCTGGGCCGGAGCAGAGTCCGGGGTTCGGGTGTGGGGACTGGACAAGGTGTTCGACGGGTGCGTCTCGGGGGCGCGCCGCGGCGACGAGGAAAGCGCGCCGTTCACGGAGTCCGTGCCCGTGCCGCCCGCGCTCTGCGTCGCGGTGGACAGCGCCAACAGGCTGGTGTGGACGGGCCACAAGGACGGGAGAATCCGGTCCTGGCGCATGGACCTCGCCACGGCGCCGGCAGCCGCGGGAGATGACGGCGAGGATGCGCCCATGTTCAAGGAGGCCCTGACGTGGCAGGCGCACAACCGCACACCGGTGCTCTCCATGGTCGTGACATCGTACGGTGAGAAGCTCAATTCCTTATCCATCCATAGCAATCTTGTTGTTCATGACTGCTTTGAGGAAAAGCAGATTCTGCCGTAGATAAGAATGAGCTGCAGCGCAGTCCGGCAATGACACTGCTGAAAGATGTGAAGAGATAACTGGAAAATTTCAACTTCGCTTATTTTAGGTGACTGAAATGTTCAGATTAGCTGATTTACATGACTAGAGGTAGCAAGTAGAAACTTACCAAGAAAGCTTTCGGTACTTCCACACCTTTTATTTTACTTCAAGGCGGAGAAGTTTTGGACGGTAGAATCAGCTTATTAGGATTTCTGAAGAAATCAATTAGCTTTTCTCCATATGAGGGGCATCCTATATTTCGGACAAGCACGTCCAGGTGTCTTGATGTTAACCATCAATCAGATTCTTACAGAAAATCAAAGCAAGCTTGATATCACAGCCTGGTTATGGCACATCAAGTGTCTCGTCCTGGATACAACCTGAGACAACAAGTGTAATAGTAGTGCATAACTGACAGAATTAAGACGACGAAACTGAGCCCTTATTACAACTGAAACCGAAGAATTTCACCCAGTCACTCACTCACTCGTTCATCTTCCAGTTGCTCATCCATCCTATGGAAAGAACTTAGCTTTTGTAACTTGAATTATCCAAATTGCCACTTGTCAATTGCAGAATGTTAAGTTCTATTATTCTTGATTGACTACTGGAAAACCTATTTAAAGAGTTTTAGTGTTTTTTTAGTTATGCAGTTTATTCAGCGGTAAGTAGTCTTCTTCGTCGCTTTAGTTTGCATTCAAGCACCATCGTCCGAATCTCTAATGTTTCATAGACAAGCTGAACATCTAAATTTGAACTAAAAAGGAATGAGAATTGTCTTAAATTGATATGTTTCATTTCAATCTCTTGGAAACAGGTGAGATATGGTCAGGCACCGAAGGGGGTGTTATTAAGGCATGGCCTTGGGACGCCATTGCTAGGTCCCTCTCACTAACACCGGAAGAAAAACACATGGCTTCTTTGCTGGTCGAACAAGCATATATTGACCTTAGAAACCATGCCGCAGTTGGTAACATGTTCTCTTTGCCTACTAATGATGTGAAATACATGCTTGCGGACAATTGTCGAGCGAAAGTTTGGAGTCTAACTAGTATGACTTTTGCTCTTTGGTATGCTTTCTTCAATACATTGCGTCAGTTTCCTCAAGTTCATAAGCCCATGGCTGGAAACTAATTTTCCTGATATGCTTTCAATAGGGATGCTCGGACAAGGGAGCTGTTAAAAGTGTTTGGCATGGATGGGCAAGTGGAGTCGGCTCGTCTAGAGCCACCAGTGATGCCAGAACAATTTATAGAGGAAGAAATCAAAGTAAAACCCACAAAGAAGGAGAAACCCCAAGGTTCTTTCACATTTTTCCAGAAATCTTGGAGTGCCTTGATGGGAGCAGGCGATGCAGTACGCAGAGTTGCAACAAAAGGGACATTCGTCGAAGACAACCGCCGAATAGAAGCAGTGGCCCAAGCAATGGATGGAGCAATTTGGTCAGGTTGCACAGATGGTTCGATTATCATGTGGGATGGAAATGGGAATTGGTTACAAGAGTTTCAGTATCATAATTCTTCTGTCCAATGCATAAAGGCACTTGGGGAAAGGGTGTGGGCAGGCTATGCCAGTGGTATTGTTCAAGTAATGGATGTTGAAGGTAACCTTCTGGCAGGATGGACTGGACATAGCTGTCCAGTCATACAGATGGCAATTGGAGGTTCTTACATCTTTACGCTGGCCCATCATGGTGGTATTCGAGGATGGCCTCTAACTTCCCCTGGCCCTCTGGATGATATTCTGCGAACTGAATTGACAAACAGAAAGTTGTCTTATACAAGGATAGAAAACATTAAAATGCTGGTTGGAACTTGGAATGTTGCGCAGGAGAAAGCATCTCCTGAATCACTTTGGTCATGGTTGGGTACTGCATCATCTGATGTTGGCTTGGTAGTTGTTGGCTTGCAAGAGGTGGAGATGGGTGCTGGTGTTCTTGCCATGGCTGCAGCTAAAGAAAGTGTAAGATACTAGACCTTACTAGTCTCCTCACCTTTCTTATTTTATTGCTAAGAAACCAAGCATAGGAAGCTATTGTTAATGCAGGCAAATACATAACACTGAAAACAGAAATATTGTTTCTGTATTAATATATCACACTTGCACTATAAAGTTAAAACTGCCAATTTGTTCTTTTATGTGTGTGTGTGTTATCTGTACTCCATCTTTCAGAACAGAATTGTTTGCCTTGTTTCAAAATATTAATATTAGCTGTCGTGATAATGTTTGTAAGGTGCCCACATATTCGAGATTCGGGATTTGTAATGTTTGAGTACCAGTTAGTCCGAAATTTTTGGCACTAAAGCAGTACTAATGGATCAAACTTGAAATGAACTTATATGATCATGTTTTTTGTAGTTATTTAAACATATCGCGAAACAAACTAATGGTCAATACTCTGTTTTAGAGACCATGCCAAATGAACTGTGCTAATCATTGATTGCACTGTTTCTTAATTTACTTCACATGTGGAACAAAACGTATGATGAAATGCAGGGTGGGGGAGGTAGTATTTCCTTGTCATATTGCTGGTTCTGCTTTATCCAAGAATTTTTCTGCATTTGTTTATACTAGTGTCTAGTGTCAACATTGTACCATAATTATGTCCTACTGCTTGTGCTATATTATATTGCATGTTACTATTGTTTACTCTCATTCAGACACTAGGGATGATTATGGCATTCTTTCGAGCATAATAGTTCACCTTGTTACTCTTCCTGGTCTACTTTTATGTTATAGTTATCTCAACAGTATATTTAGGTTACTTAATTCCAACCATAATTTTGTATCAGCATTATTAATGCGATGATGCTACAGTGAGGAACTCCTTAGAGAAATTACCGGTGCGAAGAGAAAGGGAATAATTGGCTTAAAGTAGACATTACTCATGATTATATATTTTCTTCTTATTCTGCTACTTTCCATTTTGCAATTTTGAAGCGAGCATTTGATTCAAGTTGTCTTGCTTGTGGCCTTAGGTAGGGCTTGAGGGAAGTGCCAATGGGCAGTGGTGGATAGACAGTATTGGGAAGACACTTGATGAGGGGATATCCTTCCACCGTGTTGGTTCGAGGCAGTTGGCTGGATTACTTATTGCTGCATGGTACTACTCGCCATGAAATCGTCTATTAATACATTATACATCATAAATTTCTGTTATCAGTTATCTATTTCCTTTTTTCATTCACACTTGTCTGTAATTTCTGATTATTTCAAGGGCAAGGACAGACCTTAAGCCACATGTTGGTGATGTTGATGCTGCTGCCGTGCCTTGTGGCTTTGGGCGCGCTATTGGCAACAAGGTACACAATCCTAAAAATGACATGTCCTAAACTAGGTAAAGGTTTGGAGATGAGGGATATGGCACTTGCCCTCATCTAACTTCCGGCAGAGCCTGATCCCTGGCATGATTAGAGAGGATTTGTGTAATTCAACTCCTAATTCATTCCATAATCATGAATGGGTACATGGTATACCCTTTATAGGGAAGACTTGATTTGACGGCTGAGAAACTAATGCCTAACTTAAATGATACCATCTCTAATTGAAGGGAAACTAGTTGTATCTCTCTCTTTTCTAGCTATTCACATCTCTAACTTTGTGGCTAAAATAAATATATATCTATTTGATTTGATGAGATTAGGATCTTTTGCGCTAAAATACCACCCCATGACAGGCAATGTGTATGAACTCTTCCATTTGGTATCACTTACCATCTGTTGATGTGTGTATTACCACTTGCCATATCTTAATTTTTTCCCTTGGACCTACTATATAATAACTGGAAATTTTTCTGCTGGAAATAAACATAAACAGACAATACACAGGAGTATTTGGATGCTTTAATATATAATCACAAAATACTCTATATATTTTCCGTTGTATGTCCTAAGGAGGAATAATTTTTCAGCAAGTGTTAGGTTGAAAGAATTCAAGTAATGGTTAGACCTGGAGGAGAAAAAATCTGCACAATCTGGAGGAGATAGTGATAGACGCGGTGCCGTGTCAGTTGTATTACACTGTTCTACTGCTTCTCACCTTGTGTTGATTGGCTTGGTAATGGCATGACACTATTTAATAAATTAGTTTGTGTGTGCATCAATTGAGGCAGAGGCTGGGGGTCAACCCTCTTGAAAATTAAAATGCGCGGAAAAAAACTACTTCAGAGAACAATATGAATGAAGTCACATTGGTTGCTTATCATCTCATGGTTCTTGTCACGTGTGTCAAAATAATTCCCAGTATTTCTATTGCCATTTTGCAGGTGTATACTGGCAGTTGACAGCCGATTGTTTTTGCAGGGTGGTGTTGGGCTAAGAATTAGAGTTTATGATCGCAGGATATGTTTTGTGAACAATCATTTTGCTGCACATCTAGAAAATGTTACCCGTCGTAATGCTGACTTTGATCATATTTACCGGACAATGAGCTTTAACAAACCTCATGGATCTGCAGGTTTTTTATTCTCAACCCTCCTCCGCTGATGTATCCATTTGCAGTAGTTCATTATATGATATCTCTAACTTGTTTTTTTTCCTTCCGGTGCAGCTTCTGATACATCTGTCCAATTGCATAAAACAGTGAATGTATGTAATCATCAAACTGTTTTCTTAGATTCATATCCAGACTTAGTTACTTCCATTGCAACGAAGCATACTTATGCATAGATATTGTCATACTGGCAGGCCAACGGGAATCAGCCTGATGAAGATAGACCTGAGCTTGCAGAAGCTGATATGGTTGTTTTTCTTGGTGATTTCAACTACCGACTTTATGGTATCACCTATGATGAGGCAAGGGACATGGTCTCGCAAAGAAGCTTCGACTGGCTTAGAGAAAGGGATCAACTTCGAGCAGAAATGAAGTCAGGAAACGTCTTTCAAGGGATGCGTGAAGGTGTTGTCAGATTTCCTCCAACTTACAAATTCCAAAGACACCAACCAGGTCTTGCAGGTATTGTTTATTTTCGTACTTAAAGTACTTGCTCAGTTAAAACGTTCCACCACAATGAAGTTCTGTTTTTATTTCTTGGTATCAAATTCTATTTTGGAGCCGAAAATATTTTCTGTCAATTTTGATGTAGGGTATGATTCGGGTGAGAAGAAGAGAATACCTGCTTGGTGCGATCGAATAGTGTATCGAGATAGCCGTTCTGAATCAATAGGTGAATGCTCGTTAGAGTGTCCAATTGTTGCTGCAATTACATCGTAAGATTCTGCAACACTTACCTTTCCTTTTCATACAGAATTACATCAATCTTGTCCCTTCTCAGTTATAATCAGGCTTCTGTATATAATTTGTTTTTTTTTGTACATTTTGATAGATATGAAGCTTGCATGGATGTGACAGATAGTGATCATAAACCAGTGAACTGTACATTTAGTGTTGATCTTGCAAGAGTAGACGAGCTGATAAGAAGGAAAGAGTATGGTAAAATAATTGAATCTAATGAAAAAGTACGTTGTTTGCTTGAAGAGTCGCATTATGTTCCAGACACTATAATCAGCACAAACAACATTATATTGGAAAACCAAGAGACTGTCGTCCTTCGAATAGCAAACAACTGTGGAACAAAAAGGTCTGCTTTTGAAATCTTGTGCGAAGGCCAGTCAGCAAGCAAGCAGGATGATTTTGTCCCAAGGGCATCCTACGGCTTTCCACATTGGCTTGAGGTATGGTTTATAGTTTGTTCCTTTCAGTTTTGGAAAAAATATATAGTTTGTACTTCTGTGTTGCTTTCTCGTGTTTGTCTTATTTGGTTTGCTTACATACATCTTTCTCTTGCTATACCATACTATAGTATTTTGACATCTGACACCTAGCTTACTCTAGCACGACTCCCCTGCTACAAAAGTAATCTACATTCCTAAAATTACTGCTGATTCTTCTGGTTGCATAATGGCCAGTTTTCTATCCGTTACTCGTTTTAGCACATGAGAGTTAGTAGTCCTTTTCATTCTAGGAAAACAAAAAAATTAGAACCATGGAACCTCTCTTGTGTTTGTTTGATGGTCTTTGTATGATGGTGGCAGACACTTCTCTGTCACTTACTGTTCTGAGAAATACACTAGGTGTTTTCTTGTTACAGGAAAAACAAAATTATTATCACAACGGAGAGAGGATCAAGTATGGTTTTATCTCTAGTGCTCTAGTGGTAACATTCTTGTGAAGATATCAACCAATTTACTAAGCCAATGGTAGCTGTTCCGGGATATAGTGTTCACCTTCCAGTTCTTTACTGATCCATATATTTTCACTTCTACGTTGCTTTTGGCCATGCCAATAATTCGCCCTTGCGTTATACAGGTTCAACCATCCATTGGTCTGATTGAACCTGGAGAAACGATTGAAGTTACCGTGCATCACGAAAACTACAGCACCCAAGAATTCTTCGTCGACGGAGTTATGCAGAACGGGTGGTGCGAAGTGACCAGAGACAAGGATGCTGTTCTGCTGGTCAATGTGACAGGCAGCACCTCGACCGAAACCGTGACACACAGGATCAACGTCCGGCACTGCTGCGCGGCGAGCCCAGCACCCCCAACCGCCAACCTACTGTCCATCGCCGCCCCGTCTGCTGATGCTCCGTCAAGCGAACATTCTTCCAGAAAGAGCCATCATTTGCAACGTTCCGACTTTGGGCAGTTCGGCAGCTCGGAGGTGCACGACCTGTGCCGTATGCGGAACATGCACGAATGAGTATAGTTTGTCTTGTTTTGATGTAGTAGGAGTTTTGTATAGGGGGTGAAGTGAAGTGATGGTTTGCTTGCCTAAAATCAGGGAGAAGCTGCTCCACTGTTAAACGCTGTACATATGCAGGTTCTCGCCATTCTTCATGTAACTGAGAAAAGAAATGCATAGTTATTCTGTAGTTAGTTATTTTTACATGTTTTTCGTGGAGAGAGTACCTGTGGTGTGGAAGAACTATCTTACCTTCATAGAAGAATATATACAAAGGAAGTTGTTGTGCGTTGTGACTGATCAATACGTATAGTCTCCTACGCTTGCTGGCAACTTGATATGTTGAGATGTGTGGAGTTTGCTGATACTACTTTGGTTTACGCCCTAAGGCCATGTACAATGGGGATGCTTAGAGCGGTGCTTATAAAAATAAGAGAGCACCTAGATCTCAGATCTTATGTGCCTGAGAACTTTTTATGTCTAAGAAATCCTACTATTTGTATTAATTCTCAATTGCAACAAGGTTGCAACTTACTAAAATTTGTACTAATTCTAAGTTGTAACCTAGTTGCAACTCATTAAATTCTCAGTTATAATCTAGTTATAACTGATCCTTAACTTTCACATTGTACGTATCACGAGATAAAACCAATTGTGAGAGAGGGGAGCGAGACATAAGAAGTTCTCATACAACATGAGAGGCAAATCTCTAATAAACCAGACTTCTTCTTATACAAATAAGTACTGCTTAAGCTAAAACCGGTATATTTTCTAAGCATATTCCTAAGCACCTTGCATTGCACATGCTTGCTCTACCGCGCACATGCGCGGACAATTACTCTGGCACAGTTCAACGACAGCTGCTTCAGTCTCAAACCCTTGGAATACTTTGGCACGCCATGGATCCTGGTTCCCTCCCTGAATGCTTGGTGCCCACTTCACCTCCGGCAAACATTTTTCAGGCGACCCAGCTCAGCTCTCCTCTCCCTCTTCAGTGTGACCTGCTCCAGGTCCCTTGAAAGAGATATATTGTCACAGCTCTCAGACATCTGCACCCAGCAACTGAACTGAAAGTTGAAAGTTGTGGTTGAGACTGAGCCAACCTACTTCGCGAACCCTATTGAATGACAGAACGATGGGTCGGGCTCAGGCAACCAAACTGTTCAACTGTTGAGTAGCTTTGACATCTGGGCATAAATTGGGTTCTAAGAAACGGAGAGGGGCGCCCCCGCACGAGCAGTTAGGCTAGGTCAAATCTGGTGAACTGTCCGGGGTCAGCGAGGATTTGGTCATAAATTTGGTGCCCGTTTAGTTTGGTTGCGTCCTGTCCCTTGAGGATAAAGAGCAGTTGTAGTACCTCAGTTGGGTTGGGCTAACCTCACTGAACTCACTGATCCAATGATCGAGCGTGCGTTTATGTGGGTGGACGACCCACTTCTCTGCTGGAAGGAAGCTTTTGGTGTTTAATTAAAGGAAGCTGTGGCTAGTCTGAGTTGGGAAGGTGATTGATCAACTGAGTTGAGGCTCAGACGCTCCAACCCAACGCATCGTGCGTGTAGATTGTGACTTGGTGAGCTAGTTCTAGGCTTCACGTCTGAATGGGCACCGGTACGGTTTAGCGGAACGGTTGTGACAGTGCTCATGGATGCACGACCCTCGATCAGGATAGCATTGTTGTGATAGCACACGATACGCGTATGATCGCGGGGGGGGATAGATGGCGTGGTCCATCGTTATCTTTCCCTTCCGACGGGGGTGGACGGGAAGAATCGGTCTTTCACGGCCCTGGTCCGAATGGGATGGAGCGACGCGCGCCACGGGTTCCGTTCCGGCCCCGCGCCCACCGCCGAATCTGGCTGGCGAGATGCCGCTGGAATCTGCCGCGTCGTCGTCATCCGCCTTGGCCAGTTTCGCATGCCACGGGTAGGCACTAGGCAGGCAGCTTAGCTTAGCTCGACTGGGCAGCCCTTGGATCGAGTGACATACTGACGACATCCCACTTAGTAGCATTTCACCTCGTTTGTCCCCTCGCTCGTCCTGTGTTGCCATCTTGTCGTCTGTCACGAGTGGGCCTGCAAGTCAACAACAAAATGGAATGCCTTGTTTTAGCTCCCACGTCGCACTCGCACCAGCTCGCTCTCCGTTCCGGTTTCGGCTATGAAACTATACCTTCTTCTTCTGCTTCGGACACGAACAGATCCAGCGAGGTCGGATTTGTCATCTGATGAGATTATACGGTAGCACAACACACTGACACTTGAACATGCCTTGCCGTGAGAGCCAATGGAAACAGACAGAGGAGCGGTAGGCTTAGATGGGTGATGCTTTGCACTAGGCACACGTTTCCTTCTTTCGTCAAACTGGATTGGATGCTGCCTTTTTCTGCGGTTGCCACCAGCTCTGCTGTCACGAAAAAGCATACTACTCCGTATGTAAATCGACTTGCACTAAATCCAACGCCAAAAGCTTTTCACTCCTCGTCTCGGCTCAAGCGAGCCACCCACTCGCCATTACCACTCGTCCTGCGCCCTTGTTCATTCACATCAGTGCACGTATATATAGACGAATCTGCCTCCAACCTCCAGCCTCCAAAGCTTAGCCTAGGCCACTATGTACTTAGGTGGATAGTTACATTTCTGCCAACGACGAAGTGTTCTAGGAACAACAAACAAACGGCCATGATGTTTTTGAGAGAAGAAAGTGTTTGGCTTCCGTCCCACTAAAAACAAAAGCCCCTCGCTTTTCCCACCCTTGAAGAAACAAATTCAGTGAACTTGGCAGCTGCTACCCGTGTGTGTGTCCACCTTTCTAGAGAGATCATGCTTCCTTCCACTGCCAGAAATATGAAATATAGTATAAGTGTATCTTCTCTCTGCTTCACCAACCACCGGGACAGAGACACACGTCTCACTGTTTTCGCAAAAGCGGCCATGGAAATGCGAGGGAAACAACTAGACGATGATCCACTCAGCTGTCTCAGCAAAAACATGCAGATCAAACACCACCGCTCTCATCTCCAGTATAATGTGCAGCAAGTATACACACCTCTATCCATCATCAGAGACCAACACAAGAAGACCCTAATAACCTCCCTCCTACGAATCTGCCCACGCACACACGCACACAGCTACCCACGAACGCACCAAATCAAATCCCGTACGAACCGGCCACCTGACCAAAGAATCACATGGAGAGCGGCAGGCCATTCGAGGCGCCGCCACCGCCGTTGTAGGCCTTGTCCTCCGTCTTCCTCCTCTTGAGGACGATGCTCCAGGTGATGACCTCCAGGGCCACCGCCACGCCGCCCAGGACGCCGATCGCCACGATGTACCCAGTCTTCCACTTCTGCTCCACCTCCAGGATGCTCATGCCCTTGAAGATGTTCACGATGCCCAGGATGATGATGGTGTACCCGACAGAGTGGTGGTACGCGTTCCAGTAGGGGCGGAACTTGTGGTCCTTCTTCGGCCTCAGGAACAGCGCGAAGATCTGCATCAACAGAATACATCAGCAACTTCATTCACTACTGCATAATGAGGAAATTGAGAATGTGGAGAAGATGATGGTTTACCTGGAGAGTACCGAGAGCAAACACGGTGATCCCAATGTTCCTGTGAAGCGAGTAGGTGATCCCCTTGGACAGATTCCCCAGATGAATACCGGTGGCCCAGCCAGACACTCCCACGCCGTAACCGATCAGCTGGCAAGCCACGTGGAGGTAAAACCACGCAGGGTCGGCTGATTTGAATGTCTTGAGGTATCTTGCAACTATGCCTCCCATGGGCAGCAGAATTCCCCAGCTCACGGCATTCAGAATTCCATGTGTCTGCAAGAGGAAACAAAAGGGTAAGGATGAGAATGTTTTGGTAAAATTACTGCAACATGGTAAATTCAGTATTATCAATAGTTTTTTTTACTGAATTTCCATTTTTTTAGAGAAAGATTGATTTTTCTTTATTACAACATAATAACTTCATGGTGTTGGAGAACTTCTATGCTATTGCCACGGATGAACATTCGGATGTACCTATCAACAATTAGACTGAACCATGCTGAAAGTCCACCAAGACAGGAAGAAATCTAGGTAGGCAAGACAGATTCAGCCACAACATATATAAATAAAGTGCCAAAGTGCACAGGACAGAAGAACCCATGTGAGATACGCACTCAAAATATCAAGAAATAATACAGCTTTAAGTCAGCTCTAATCCAAGTCAACCAAGTTAATTAGGCATATATGCATGTGACTTCTGCCAATTCACATGACAACAGGAACAACATCTTTATGCGGTGCCCGTTACAAGCATACAAAATTCATGGTGTTTCCATGTTCGTGCCACTGCATCAGCATAGGCTGAAACTGATTCATGTGGTTTACTACCCCTCTCTACTCATTGCAGTAAAGGCCCTTCAATAGATACAGTTACACACTCGTAGCAATTGGATTATAAAAACTAAAACTCCGGTTAAAAGGTGAAAATTGTCACTCAAATTTCGGCAGCATGAAATTGAGGACTTCGCAGAGTATAATTTTGATCAGACTCTCTTGTAGAGAGCGCCTACGATTTGAGTTTGGGTGCGATTGCGAACTGACTCAAGAGGAATCGTAAATTTTTAAGAAAAAACAACAAAGAACGCGAATACGAACAGATAACGAAATTAGTCCATCCAGATCTTAAAAGCTTTGATTTGACAAGGAGTATAGTAGAGTGCTCACATTTTTCTTCCTGAGGATGCTGCCCCCTCCGCTGGCGGCGGTGCTGGCCCCCGTGACGAGGTTGAGCTTCCCCATGGCCGCCTTGTTGGCGGAGACCATGGCGTGCGGAGCGATGCTCCCGTCGGATACTGGCCCCACCTGCCATATCTGGTTCACAACATCCCCGCTGGCGTTGCTGACCGTGAGCTTCCCGAACATCTGGACCCGGCCGTCGGCAGCGACCTCGGCGGCGAGGTCGGTTGTCGGGTAGGAGATGGCCTTGGGCGCGCTGAGCGAGTAGCCCGAGATGTCGTACGTCTGGACGTCGTACCCGGCGCCGCCGTCCTTGGGCGCGGCGATGAGCGCCTGTGTGCCGGCCATGGACTCGCCTTTGGGGTTGAGCCCCCAGGCGACCCACCCGCCGGCCGAGGGCGGCGCGGCCACGAAGGCCACGGAGAGGGAGGACGCCGCGGCGTCGTAAGTCCAGTGCACGGACGCACCCAGGGTGGGCAGGTCGGTGCACGCCGCGTACACGCGGTTGTTGGAGAAGCTCTCCGCCGCGCACGCGCCCGCCGCGGCCACGCGCGCCGGCGCCGCGACCACCGCCGCGGCCACCAGTAACAGAGCGAGGACCCGTACCACGGACATGGTTGTTGCGGGTGCGGGTAGGGCCACCACAACCGCCGCCGCTGCCCTCCGAGGACGGGGAATCTGTGTGGGGGTGGAGGAGTTAATGGGGGTTCAGGTGGGAGACGGGCGGGTGGTGTTGGGAGGAAAGGCCCTCGCTTTCGGGGTTCAGAGTTGGAAGCAGCAGGGCGTGTGGAGGAAACAGGGGCGGAGGTGGCGCGGTTAATAAGGAGGAGGGGGCGGTGACGCCGGTGAGGGTGGTGTGGACTTCGGACGGAACGGTGGACGCGTGGGGGCGTGTGATGGGGTTCGGTTTGACGCGGTCTGAGACTTTTAGGAAAAGTCAGAACAGGTTCCATTTTTACGTCAGTTTTTTTACCAAAATATGCGAGGGGACTTGCCGAGTTTACTGCCGAACCGTAATAGTAACAAACCGAAAGTTGGTCTTTTTATGGGAGTCTATTTCCATCGCATCATTTCTTTACCAAAGTGCGTGGCGACTAGCCGAGTTTACAACTTACCTGTAACGTACGGGAAGTTGATCTTTTCTACTAACGCAATCTGCTTCCATGTAGTACTATTTCTCGAATTAGATGTCACCGATTTGATGAGATTCGTAATTAAGATCAAAGATGGTCTGTCGCAGCGAACACGGCATGTATGGAAGTTTAACGAACCGTGGAGTAGAGTAACCTTATTGTAAAAGGAGACCGGCTGCTTTTGGGGCCTCCCCTAGGATCATTTGTTCAATGTGTGTACGTGCAACATCTTTCGTCTATCTTTGGACTCAATGAAATGGGTTCCGACCCTTGGTATTATTGGGAAGGCGGCGGGCGGGCACGAGTACTTCCCAGCTCTCGGGCGTCCCGCTCCCCAAAATTTTGACCCAGAATGGATTTTGAAACTTCAATCATAAATATCGTCAGATCAAATAGTTTTTTTGTCATCAAATACATCATAGTCTCGACGATCAAGTCACCGCAATTCAAGCCAGAGCAATGCATATGATTCAGAAGGGACGCCCATCTAACAGGACACAAAACATGATCACCCGACAAGTGCGTACCTCCATTGGTCCGAGCAGGAGATCAGCTTTAGCCCCCGACTGGGTCATTCGGCATAAATAGTCGAAGCCCAAATTGCCGGGTTCGACATAAGAAAAGTCTTCATGGACACAGGAAACACCATTAACCTCATCTATGCCAAGAGGCTACACGTAATGAACTACTCTCTGACCAATCTAGCTCCAATGGATACCTCCTTCCATGACATCGTCTCGGGCAAAGCCGAAGTTCCTGTAGGCAAGATCTACCTTGATGTTGTCTTCGAAATCCGAGACAATTTTAGGCGTGAAAAATCGAGTTTGAGGTCATCGATTACCCATCACAGTACCACGCACTCCTGGGGTGCCCAGCATTTGCACGATTCATGGAAGTG
This sequence comes from Avena insularis, assembly GCA_023614405.1. Taxonomy (NCBI): domain Eukaryota; kingdom Viridiplantae; phylum Streptophyta; class Magnoliopsida; order Poales; family Poaceae; genus Avena; species Avena insularis. The sequence continues at coordinate 24,947,250 of CM042692.1, forward strand.
CCACACTACCCGTACCTCATGATGAAGATGCCGGTACCCAATGGAATCATATCTATCAGGGGAAGCTTCGCCCGCTCGGACAACTGCGACCGCGAGTTCAATAAGATCTTCGAGTCCTTTGGCATGGAGACGGAGTTCGCCCAACTCAAGATCACTTATAAGCACGATGTTATGATACAAGCAACAAGATACATACCCGACCAATCTTTCGACTCAGCAAAGGACATAAAGGAAGTGCAGGTCCATCCGGCGGACCCAAAGAAAACAACCTGTGTGGCCTCTAACCTCAGTCCTGCATACGAAAGTGCGCTCGTTGAGTTCCTCCATGAGCGCTGGGAAATTTTTGCATGAGTCCCAGCTGACTTGCCAGAAATCCCTAGGGAACTTGTCGAGCACGCACTCAACATCTATGCAAGACCAGTAAAACAATCACTTTGGCGCTTCGTGGAGCTAGTACACAAGGCCATTGAACTCCATCGCCTACTCGATAATTCATCAAGGAAATTAGAAAAGCAACATGGGTCGAAGAAAAATACGGTCGAGCTACGCATGTGCATCGACTTCACCATACTGAATAAGCACTGTCCAAAGGATCACTTCCTACTCCCGTGAATCAGTTAAATCATCGATGGAACCACCGGATGCGAATGTTTTCCCTTCTTAGAAGACCAAGAGAAAACAACATTTATCACATCTTATGGTGTATTCTGCTACACTACAATGCTCTTTGAGCTGAAGAACACGGGTGCCACCTACCAGCGGATGATGCAATATTGCCTCGGAAACCAAATCAGCAGAAATGGTCAAGACTACATCGATGATGTCATAATCACAACAAGGCAAGAGTCGACCTTTATCGATGATCTACGCGAAACAATCGATAATATCGACAAGTACTGCATCAAGCTCAATCCGACGAAGTGCACCTTTGGAGTCCCTGCTGGGCAGCTCCTCTAATACCTCGTGTTAGCCAGGGAAATTGAAGCAAACCGCAAAAATATACATGCGATCCTAACAATGAAGAAGCCGACAAACCTACGAGGCGTTCAGGAGCTGGTTGGGCACGTGGTGGCACTAAGTCAATTCAATTGCTCGGCTGTGCGAAAAAGCACTACCATTTTATGCACCGCTAAAGAAATTGTACACCTTCGAGTGGACCGACAAAGCCCAACAAGCCTTTAAGAACCTCAAGAAAACACTATTGACAACGCATGTCTTGGTGTCACCCAAGCAAAAGGAACCACTAATGCTATACATCATCGCCACCAACCAGGTGGTCAGCACAGTACTGGTCATCGAACGACCCGAAGATGGAAAAACCCATGGTCTCCAGCGGCTGGTCTACTACCTCAGCGAGGTGCTATCTCCATCCAAGAAACGGTACCCGCACTATCGAAAGCTTGCATATGGTGTTTTCATGCCAGCATGAAAATTGCGCCACTACTTCTTCAAGCATCCGATAGTGGTGGTCAATGAGGCTCCCCTCTCCAACATCCTCAACAACCCCAAAGCTACAAGGTGTGTCTCTCTTTGGGGAATTGAGCTATCCCCTCGAGACATCATGTATGAGAAGCGAAAAACAATAAAATCTCAGATCCTGCATGACTTCATCACATAATGGATGGAACTCCAAAGCACGGGTCCCCCAGATCTGTCAAGCTCGTGGACCATGTACTTTGATGGATCCAAAAGAACCAAAGGAGAAGGTGTTGGTGTCATACTAATATCACCCCAAGAAGAAGAAAATACGCTACATACTTTGGATAAGCTTCTCAAACGCGTCAAACAACGAAGTCGAATACGATCCCCTGCTGCACGGTATGCGTATGGCAAAAGCCTGTGGTGCAAATCGCCTCAAAATCTTCAGAGCTTCAAACCTCGTCGCATATCTAGTAATGAACAAATGTGATGCCATCAACAACAACATGATCGCGTACCGCGGCATGTACATCATTATGGAGGGTTACTTCGACAGGTGTGAGGTATCCCATATTAGCAGAGCAAGCAACAAGGAAGCCGAAAATCTTGCAAACATCGGGTCCCTCTGCCTACTCATATCGCCCGGGGTTCTGGAGGAAATCAGTGAGCACTCCATCAAGGTGAAGAAAGCCATGAAAGCCGTAGACCCAAAGGCACGCAAGGGGGGCAAAACCACAGATTGACTCGGGGGCTGCACCATCAGCCAAACCCAATACACTTGCTCTAGAAGACGAGGAAGAACCTGAAGCCATCATTATGATACAAACCACATGGATGTATCCATACCTAGCATACATGATTAACGGAGAACTCCTAGAAGATACAGTCGAATCACGACGCATCACCCGACGGTCTAGGGCCTTTTGGGTAGTAAAGGGAGAACTCTATAAAATAAGTGTGTCAGGTGTGCTCCAGCGATGCATAACACCCGAAGAAGGAAAGCTCATCCTCAAGGACATCCACAAAGGGATATGCGTCCATCATGCCAACAACCGAGCAATAGCAGCAAAGGCCTTCCATGCGGGATTCTACTGGCTGCGGTGACCCAGCATACCACTGCATGATGTAGTACACTATAGTCATTGACATAACACCAATGAAACACCGTTTCACTAGTATTACATCCCTCAGAGTGGTACAACAGAAACATAGCAGGTCCAAGACATGACTATAGGTTACAACTCGACTCTTTACAAACAATCCAGAGATCATTATAGGTTAAAGAGGAAGAAAGCAACTTTTTACAAAGAAGAACCAGCAATAAACACTTCACTAATAGACTAGCATCTAAACTATATGGCTTGCAAATGTTGCTATTGCATTGCTCTACAAAAGTAGGTTCTAAGGCTAGATATTGTACTCCTATCTAATCAGGAACTTCGTCTTCACTTTAGTTGATGAATCTCTTGACTCCATTGACTTCATTTAGGAACTAGTCTTTCGATGTCGATTCCTTGAGCATAGGTTGGTGTTGATGTCATCTTCATCGGTGTTAGCATCTAGCAAGGGTTAAGAAGGTACGATTGAGTACGAGCGTACTTAGCAAGTTCACTAAAAAGGAGTGTATGATGCACTAACTATATCCAAAGACCATAGGTCGTAGGCTATGCAGGTTTTCGTAAATATTTCTTCAAAGGTTGTTTTTATTCTGAAAAGCTATGTCCGTTAGTCTTCACATGTTGATTAGAACTTCGTGGAGTTCCCTTCCTACAGCGTTCGCAGCTCCTTCCCGGAACAGGGAGTAACATGTCACACTTTTTTACACTCTGCAGAGGTGCGTTGCTTTACCCATGAGAGACCTTAGCCTTGTTGCACATCCAAGTCGCGAGCTTGTCCATACTTCCTTGGTATGGGGCCCAGTCTAAGATCCAAACCATTCGTTGTCCTTCTCCACGATCCTGCATGCCTCCTTGGTGTACACCTTGCCCATATTTTGAATTACGACAATGGGAAGTATAGAAAGTTATAGATGCCAGAACTACCGTGGGACGTTGAGGGGAGAATATCATTTTGCGGCCCGAAAGTTGGGGTGGCCAGGCAACGCGGTACCCAAGTTGATTTTTATCACCGCGATTCGAAAAGTTGGGGCACCAATTGCTGAGAGGGGTCTTTCGAGTGAATGATGGCTAAATCCAATATTTTCAAATCGTGCCTGTTAAGTCAGGATATTCCGTTACACTAGTTCCTAATGTGCCCCTCCTTCGCCGGTCACTCTTCTTAGCCACCCTGCACGTGTCGTAGGGGCAAATCCATTACTGTACTTTCCTAACTCTCGACACTAAATCTTGCTGCGGCGGCGGCGGTCCCTTTTCTTCCCTTCCCCGACCCTAACTCTGCCGGCGGCGGAGGACCTTTTTTCTCCCTTCCCTGACACTGAATCCAGCGGCGGCGGCCCAACATGTCTTGCAAGGCGAAGGTTGTAGCTACATCGCCGACTGAAAAGGGTCCGTCGGGGCCCAAGTCTGGGGCTCAACGCGTAGCAGTGGCGAGGTCTTCAACCCCGGTTAGAGAGGAGGACAGCAAGGATTCTGCTCCCAAGGTACCTACGAGCAGCGGGTTGAAGAGAAAAGCAAGGCCGGTGGCGGATTGTTCGGCTCCGGTGGGCGGTTGCAGCACTCTGATCTCGAAGATAAAAACCCGGGAGAAGAGCGAGAGGTGAATTTTTCTTATCTGTGCCTTATCTTGCAAGTAGATTAGTTACGGCATAATAGAATCGAATGAACTGAAATGTTCCCCTTTTTAATCAAATTAGGCACAGCTTTGATACAAGGGACCTATATGAGTTCACAGTTCATGTTCGGAGTTAATCGCAAAGCTTGATTTTGGTTGCGAGAGGGTTGTGTTCGGGCAAGATGTGCATCTGCTTGTGAATTGCAAAGAGGTTGTGTCTATTTCACAGCTGGTAGATATGCTTGCCGCTAGAATTCCCTGGGGTTCTAGACAGAGGACAAAATTGGTGTGGCGCAACATGAATGATACCTATCAGCAAATTGAGCACTCCCATGAGCTTCAGATGGTTTGGGAGTGTTGTGCAGCTGATCGTAAGGTGAAAGTTGAAGCGATGATTGATGATATGTATGCAGATGCTGGAGATCTTGCTGCTAGAGCTTCTGCTCCTAGAGAATACAGACCAATAGATGTTGATCTAGATAAGTTCAGTATACGCATAGAGGTGGATTCATACATGGCAAAACTTGATGAGGGAGTTAATAAGCCGGTTCGTCATGTCTTTGTGGAGATCACTGTCGATTCCAAAAACATAACTCTTGATGAAATGAGAGAGATGATCGGTAAGGAAATCAGTATTGGCCCTAAGCAGATGGCAAAAATCCGGTGGTGGCATCATAAGAAGCAGCAATTCATAGATGTTTTGGATTCTGAAGATCTTATGTAGATTATGCGGCGAAAGAAGCGAACCAGGAAGGTGTTCTTCCTTGGTACCATTTCTGATGTTGTTGAATAGGTTATAGTGGATGTAGATGCCCCTGTAGTGGCTGAACAGAATGAGGTGGTCGATGTTGATGAGATCTGATGAGAACTGCTACCCTGGGCTTGTCATATGGACCACGGGGTTCCCCTGCCTGTATTTGTAATATTGACTGCTGTTGCATTTAGAGCGTGCTTCTGTGATTATGTTTGTTGAGAGATTGCGATAAAATGTTGTGCGAGCTGTTGAGATTTTCGGACATGCCACTCACCGAAACCATCGTCGTTGTAATAAGACATAAGTACATTGTAGTTGACATGATTATGTTTCTTAAGATGACGTACCATACTTGTTTCTGTTATTATGTTTGTTGGGACATTGTAATGTAATGTTTTGTGAAACCATGACTGGACTAGTGATGCATAAATACATTGTAGTTGACATGATTATGCTTCTTGAGATGATGTACTGTACTTGTTTCTATTATTTTGTTTGTTGAGAGACTGTAATGTAATGTTTTGTGAAACCATGACAGGACAAGTGATGTGTAAGTACCTTGTAGTCGACATGATTTTGTTTCTTGAGTTGATGTATTATACTTGTTCCTGTGATTACGTTTATTGAGAGATTGTAATGTGATGTTTTGTGAAACCATGTTGTGGTTATGTTTGTTGGGAGATTATAATGTAATGTTTTGTGAAACCATGACTGAAGAAGTGATGCATAAGTACCTTGTAGTTGACATGATTTTGTTTCTTTGGATGATGTAATATACTGGTATGTTTTCGTTAGGCAATGAAATTGGAATGGAGGGAGTGCAGGTTTAATATTTGAAATGAGAATGTGTGAAGAGAATCCATATCAGGTAGGAGACAGTAATCCAGGGAAAGGGCATGGTATCCATTAAACTATTGTAACATGCCAATTTAGTCATCGTTGCAGCGGTAGAAGGGCTGCTCTCTCTCTCTCTCTCTCTCTCTCTCTCTCTCTCTCTCTCTCTCTCTCTCTCTCTCTCTCTCTCTCTCTCTCTCTCTCTCGGCTTGCCGTCGCGTCGCATTAATCTTTGTCCTTGAACGGCGAGGACGACCAGTCGAGCAGCGACAACCTTCTCTCCGACATCGAGTATTCCTTCCATGATGTGAGTTTCTCTGTTTTCTCAGGCTAGGGTTAGGCAATGGTAAATCTCTCGATCTGAGCTCCATATGTGCATGCAATCGTGTTCGATTTCAGCTTTGCGTTTACCTATAGGTACCAAGGACGATCTACGACTCCGAATGGGAGGGCCTAGATCTCGATGGAGAAGTGCCATGTGACCATGGGCTGAAACTGAGGAGATATGTTGCATTCGAAGGCAGTAACACTAGGAGAAGGTTTTTGGGCTGTGCAAATCAGGTTTGTTTACATTATGTGCAACTGTGGCATGAAGTAAAATATATCGTGCATGTTCATAACACTATAGTGTGTGTGTTTTTAGGTTGGCCCGGTGTGTAAAGCAGTAGAGTGGGTGGATCTTGAGTGGCCAGATGCACTTAAGAAATGTTTGGCACAGTTATGGGAGATGTATGAGTTGGAAAGGTCAGGGAGATTTACTGATTTAAGTGATGCAGCTGAAAAAATACAAGTTGTTGGTACGAAATAAGGAGCTAGAACAAGAAATCGAGAATTTGCAGTCAAAGCTAACTGACGGAATCGATGGGAGCTTGGTTGTTGGAACTGCAAAGAAGCTTCAAGATAGTCACAGGTTGCTGATTCATAATGCAGAAAAGGAGAGGGATCAGCTCAGGGAAGACAAGAAGAAGCTAGAGTACTACATTGCGGATCTGTTGAAGGAACCGAACAAGGTGCGCGAGGGTGAACAAGGACAGACTATAGAGGATAAAGGAAATTCGAGATGAATAATTTATGTTGTACCAATGCCTAAAACTAGTTAACTGTAAGACTTGCAGTTGCGCTTTCCGAACTAAGCCAAACTCAATCCTCGAGCAAACTAATTTCAGATGAACACACACATCGTGCATAGAGTTAAGTTCACGCTTACAAAATCACCACTGCAGAGGATAAACCAGGCAGTTTAGTACTAAATAGACATATGTTGTGTTCAAGCGAGCCTGGCCCGGAGCTGCCTGTTTTCCTCCCTAAGATTGGCCAGCTCCTTGATGATTATGTCGTTAATTTGTAGGTTCCACGCTCCATCACGGATTGGAGAATTTTGTCCGTAGCCATACGATTTTCCTTCAAGATCCCTTTCATGATCTTCGTCTGCTTCCTAGCCGAGGCGCGACCTTCACTATGTAGCTTCGCCTAGTCGGCGTTTAACTCCTTCAGTTTCTGGCACTTGTCAGAAAGGACCATGAATTCAGCGTGCAGTTGGTCAAAGGCCAGTTTCTGGGAATTCCGCTTCTCCCTTTGGATTGCTATCTTGTCATTTAGCCAGGTCGCCAGGTCCTATTCGATCTTTAGCCTCTTTCCCTGCAACAAAAATACATAGTATGGTTTGTTCAGTTCACCAGGACAAGCTGGTTTGTTTCCATAATTAACCGAATCGACTAGTGGCACTGTCATAATTTCAAGGAAGAAGCAATCTAGGACTAATCAACATTTTATGAATCGACTAGTGGCACTGTCATAATTTCAATTTCGAAGACAAATAAGATTTATCAGTAGTTTAGTGTGCTGTGGGTTTTTCCCAATATCACCAAATAGTAGTGGGAGAGTGGCAAACTCATAGTGCAGAAACCCATGTCCAGATACAGAATGGAAAGAGAACATGGTGTCCATTCATGAACATGAACACCAACACATGTCCAGATAGATAAGGAGTTGCCCTAGGATTCTTATTGCACCCTATAATGGGAAGCAGACATGGGCATTGCTCCCTGAACCCTAAACATTACAAAAGGAGAGGAGGACGAACTGGTATTCGTGTCCCTGCTAACGGGAATCAGACTTGGGCATTGCTCCGATACGCCTCCATACATGCCCTTAGCTCCTCGTTCTCTTTCCGAACACCCTCGAGTACGGTGATCCCTCTGCTCATGTCCGCCTTCATATCCTTGACTGCATCCAGGCAACGGTTCCTGTCATGGTAGGCTCGGATGGTAGCCTTGGTTTCCTCGACGCGTCCTCTAAGTGCCTCGCTGACTCCGTCCTGCAGGAGAATGCACCTTTCCACGAGATTCTTCTTCTCCTCCATGAGCTCGTTGATTATCTTGATGGCCTGTTCTTGCCTGATCAAGTTACGGTCGAGCACTTTCTGCAGCCTAACGACGTCACGTGCAAAATCTAGCGAGATCTCCTTCTACACAGATAATTGCTTGCGTAGGCTCTCATTAGCTTGGGTGAGGGAGCGTGCAAGCTCATGTTGGTTGACAATCTTGGAACTGATCGCGGCCACCTTCTCACGGTACTCGGCCTTCGATCACTGCACCGTTCATGTTAATTGAAATAGGAATTCTACAATTACACTCCAGGTCCCAGGTGAATACTAATACAGATCAAAAAAAATCCCCGTTGAATCTATTGGCCGCAGTGTTAAAAATGGACCTAGAGATCTATTCATGACCACGATAAACTAATCCTAATCACAAAAAATCCATAGTGAATCTATAAACAACGGTATTAAGGAAAGACCAAGAGATCCAGTCATATTCATGAAAACTAATACAACTCGCAAAAGAAGAAGAAAAACCAATGCGGGGCGGACAACATCTAAGAAATCCACATCATAACTCGGAGAAATAACAGCGTGGAGATTTGCTACCTCGCTAAGACATGGAACAGGGCGAGCAGGTCCTGCCTGCGCCTCCCGTCGTGGTGGATTCAGGCTCCACGGCTGACCTGTAATACGTAGAAGAGGAAGAGCCAGAAGAAGAAGAAAAACAAGAAGAAACTGATTAAGATCATGATGGAGAGGGAGATGGAGAAGAAGTAGAATAAGGAGACCGTACCGGGAGGAGCCCTCGCCTGCTAGAACATTCGGCGCCATTGTCGGGGGAGATTGGGCCTTGATGAGAGGGTGGGCTTGAGCGGCTGGTAGAGTAAGAAGTGCCTCATGGCGATTTCTCTCCCTTTTCTCTGCGAGGATCGTCGACCGGCCTCTCCCCCTCCTTAGTGGAGCCATGGCTTGCAGGGTGAGTGTGCCGGCGGCAGGAGGAAGGAGATAGTGATTATTAGTGTGGGAGAAGAGTAAGAGTACATGCCGTGGTCCAGTAGTACTAGTACTATTATACAAGACCACCGTGTACGGTCTACCTTCTCAAACAAGCTAGGGAGGCAGGGGTAGGGAATCGATGGGACTTGTCTTTATTGCGATGGACACTTCAATGGTCTTCGGCGCCGCCCAAAATCCAGTATATAATAAGGGGAGTGCGAGCCGGTGGTCGTCACGGGAATCGGCGTGCACATCCCGCGTGCGTGTGTCACGTGTTAATGGGGCAATGACGCACGCAACTGCTGCACGATCACATCGGCATGTCCCACTCTGTCGAACTCCACGTGACATGCACGCATGGGATATTTATGAGTCTAGAATACGCTGTGCCACTTTTGTTGTGATCAAATTATGTTCAGTACGCGAGATATTACTTTTTTTTGATAATCGACAAATGCATGCATGGACACGACGCACGAAACCGCTGCTCGTCCTTGATCAGATTGGCCCCCACTCTGTGTACCCGCCATCGACAATTCAGAGCAACTACCTCGAGCACGATGCCCCCTCGCCGTGGCAATGGTAGGTCCAAGCCGTCCACTGACCGTCCTGCGTCCCCGACTCTTCGCTGCATCGTCCGCGCTCGCGAGTCGCCTTCTGAGGCAGCACGTCGTGTCCGACCGCGCCAGGATCCATCGACATCGGCACTCGAGGACACCGCAACGTCGAAGCTCGTACCGGCCGCGCAAGAGGAGCGTGGGGTACCTGCAGCGTCGGACGAGCACAAAGTAGCAGCCAGGACGGGGGCGCGTGTTGCACCGGCGAGTACGAACAAGAAGAGGAACGAGAAGAAGACCAGGAAAAAGAGAGGAGATAGCTATTTGGATGAGTCCGACTCGGCCAACGAGGAGGCGTTCATCGATCAGTTGGAGGCAGAAGCGGAGGAGAGTGACGTGGACCCATGGGACTACGAAGAGGAGGAGGAGGAGGACTCCGACATGGAGATAGCGCGCTTATTCGAGGAAGAGGGCGGTGTCGAGTCGTCAGAGGAGGGCACCGACGACAGCGATGGCGGGGACCATGGCGTTGACGAAGACAAGGACGAACCGGAAGACGAAGACGATGGCTTCTTCAAAATATGATCATTTATTTTAGTTAGATAGATGGATTTTCACTTGTTTATGGGGGTAAAGTATCGGTGGCACGGATAAAGAGGTGGCACGGATTGGCCATGCATAAAAAAGGTGGAGAAGGGAGGGGTTATCCTGCCCGTTGGATCACATGGGATCAATGGTTGGTGGAGACGATCCGCGTGACATCTGTGTCAGCCAATCAAGGCATAGCACCCAGAGTGAGCACATGTTTGGGATCTCCACATGTTTGGGATTTTGTGAGATTTGTGACAGAGAGAGAGGGAAAATCTCTTTTCACGATCCGCCTATGGATCCACCAGTACCATTCAAATGTCATTGCATTTGTGTTATCTTCACAATCCACACATGGATCCACCAGTGTCATTGCATGTGTGTTCTTTTTAGTAACAACAACCAGTGTCATTGCATGTGTTTTTTTTCACATACCACGTATGGATCCACCAGTGTCATTGAAATGTGTGTTCTCTAGAGAGACCACACATGGATCCACCAGTGTCATTGCATGTATGTTCTTTTTGTCGTTGGATTGATGACAAGTATGCCATGAGGGGGTCCTCGAGGCGTGCGGAAGAGAGGGGTGTGAGACGTACGGTGTTCCGGGACGGTGAGCACACAAGTTTACCCAGGTTCGAATCCGCCGGCTTTGGACGAATCCTACTCCTGCTAGCAATCCAGTAATACGGCAGACCCGGAATATGGGTTACAAGGGTTTCGCCTGTGCGAGTTAAGGGTCTAAAGTATTGAGGTGCCCTAAAGGCTCTCCCTAGGACGGCTTATATAGATATCTGGCCTAGGGTTTACATGAGAGATCTATCCGGCTACGTCTAAGAGTCAGTTACAGAGTACATCTTGAACTACAAGTAACATTATGGGCCCAAGTCGGTAAGTCTTCTGGGCCTTCCCGTAGCCGGATTGGACTCTGTCTTTCTCCCTGACTGGGCCGCCCGTGAAGCAAAGCTCTAACCCAAAGTGGGCCACCCTGGTCAGTGAGGAAATGTGAGGATACCTAGAAAGTATATCCCCAACAGCAGCCCCCGGAGGCCTCCAAGATGCAAAGTCGGATTTATCATCGTCTAGCTTGATCTTCGGCTTGCAGAATCTTGAAGGGTTCCTGAAACTTCACAACAAAAGATACGATCTGGGTCTTAAAAATAAGTCGGAACTATCAGTAGGTTACTCGGGTTTTCCAGCTCGATTTTGAACTAAGCCGAAATTTGGTCTCTAACGCCACCTGACACAAGCATGGTCAAGTCATCCGTCGACAAGACGACCACTGGTGGGTCCGTGGTCCGCGGAACCGAGGCACAGTTTCAATGCGTGCATGGAGATCGAGGCGACGCAATCATCACGCGGGTCCTTCCCAGTTCTTTCCATGACGCGTGGCGATTACACTGTAGCGTTTGCACGAATCTTGGCGCAGGTAGGTGGATATAAGGGGTTCGGATTTCTTCTTCTCCTTTCCACCAGTCCTTTGCCGTTTCCTTTCCTCCCAATCTTCCTGCGTGCACCGAGCCTCCTCGTCCTTCCCACACAGAAACTCCCAGTGCCGCCCCTTTAAGGTCACCCTCTCACCAGAGAAAATGGCTTCATCATCTTCTTCCTCCGGTCTGGCGGCAGCAGCGGCGGCGGCGAAGGCGGAAGCTGCAGCAGAGAAAGAATGCTACAGGGGAATCTGGATCCCCTGCGCCCTTGACGAAGCAGGCCTCAAGAACATGGAGAAGGAGGGGCTTCTCGTTGCCGGCGACTGGCGGAGCGGTTCCGGTGAAACCGTCCCCAACCCGCACGAGGGCGAGCGAGTCCACTTCGGCACCAATCTGGACCGAGGTCTGTCTTTTCCTCCCTCGGGGTTCTTCTCCGAGGTGATAGATCACTATGGAGTTCAACTCCATAATCTTCCTCCCAATTCTCTTCTAGAAATGAGCGCATACGCTGCGCTTTGCGAGGGCTTTCTCGGCATTAGGCTGAGTTTGCTTCTCTTTTGGTTTTATTTCCATGTCCGGAGGAATTACATCACTGCCGGTGTTCCTTACATCACCGGCACCATTAATTTTTCTCTTAGACGAGACCAGGCATATCCCAAAATTTCTGCCAGTGACTCGGTCAAACAATGGCCAGCCACTTTTTTCTACCATAGGGATATTCCGGCTCCCGACAAGGCTACTGCTTTGCCAGCTTTTGTCGACGGAGCCGCCCTGGCCTAGCCTTCCTGGGACGAGGCTGCTCCGGCTCTCACTGATGATCTGATCCTCGCTAAGAGGCGGATCGAATATCTGATCAAGCATAGTGGTCTGAAGGGATCCGACTTGGTCCAGTGCTGGGTCTCACGTCGGATCCAGCCACTTCAGTACCACGGGGATAGACTGATGCACTCCATCACGTCCTCTCCAACCGACTCCCTCCGCATCAGCCCCAAAGCCTACACCACTCAAGGCTACATAAGCCAAATCAAGTGGCTGATCAAGGAGCAGATCGAAAGGCGGATTCCAGAGGTTTCTCTAGACATGCACACGGCGGAAAACCCCGTGGTGCCGGTAGGCTTCTATCATCACATCTTTTACGTGTTTCTATCTTTGAGTTATATTGCAATACTGATATGTTTTCTTGTTTTCAGCTTGCTGACATCCCCGAGTCGGAACTTGCTCCGCTTGAAGGATACCCACCGGAGTTTTCTCAGGAGGTAGAAGTAGTTCCACTGCCGGATCTTGCGCTTAAGAAGCGCAAAGCTCCGACGGTAGCGGTTGGCACAAAGGAGGTGCCTGTCGTGAAGAGGTATCTTTTCAGTCACAAATTTTCCGTCTTTGTACTTTACTCAAATTTCTTTCCGAGATGTAACATTTCCGACTTTGTTACGTTCTCAGAGCAAAATCGATCATCAAGGGCAAGGGGAAAGGGATTTCTTCGAAGCCCTTATGCCAGACGAAGCTTACCATAGCTTCCCCTATCGTGGCTCCTCCGACTCCGGCCCCTCAACCTTCTGTAACTCCGGTTATCTCGTCGGATGCTGCAGAAGATCCGACTCTTCAAATGGAGCCTGCGATCCTTGGGTCACAAACTGACGTCACCATGGGTGCGTCAGCTCAAGATAAGGGTGAACCCTCCTCGGGTAATGATCCCTCGGCTGAAGTCTTCGCCGAAAACCTCCTCAGTAATCCAGGTCTTGCCAAGTTTGGCCTGACCCGGAAATCTGCAGAGGAGATCCAGCGGCTAGCTAGGCAAGTCCTGGACAAAAGCCATTTATCCCCCGAGGAAGAAGCGCAAGAAGCAGAGGACGTCAAGTTCTCTGACCTTCTCACTCAAGTCCGCCTTCGCGACAAGAGGATCAGGACTGGGGAGCTTCCAACAGCCCCAGTTATCCCTCTTACTCTTGCCGAGAAGGTGGCCACTGAAGTGAACGCGAGTTTAGATAAACTCACCCGCGAACAATATGTAAGTCGGAATTCCAACTCTTGTTTTTCCATTATGTTATATCATATCCTCTAGCCCCCAAGCATGAAGTAGGATATAAAATCCGAGTTTATGCTTCATTAGGATGCCAAAGAACGAACTAGTGTAGCCCCAAGGCTCGTGCTGATATTTAGCAAAAATATTAGCCCGAGTCTTAAGTAGCTTTCTGACTTTGGGTATTCTGACTTACAGAAAGTATGTTCCTATAACCAGGAATTATTGACCAATGTCTGTGATAAGCGGAGAGAGATCAAAGCTCTCCAGCTTAAAAATGCTGAGCTCAAAGTAGCCAAGGATGAAGCCGAAGGTAAACATTCCGAGATTCAAACCTTTGTTTGGTTTTTTCAATGTCGAATTTTTCTGAACTGTTGTTCTTTTTTGTCTTACAGCGCTGGTGAAGCAATCCATCACTATGATTGAAGAGGCCGAGAACCTCAAGACCTTGGTGGTGGAGAACAAGGAGCTTCGTTAAGAGCTGGATAAGCTCAAGGCGGATCATGAAAGGAGCATTGCTCAAATCCTTGAATCCTCCTCCATGGCCACTGATGAGTGTTATCGCAAGATCGTAGCTCAAGATAAAACAATCTCGGACCTCAAGAATGAGCTTAGCAGAGAGAAGGACATATCCCAGGCGCTCCGGGCTGAAGTCCAGAGTCTCCGGGAGGAGAAGACCAAGATTGACGACGTCATTTTTGGTACGTTCCACCTCTCTGACTTATCTTTTTCTTCGACTTCTATCAATGTCGGTTTTTTCTTAACTTGTTTTGTGTATAGGTCCTCTGAATTTTACGGACTCTTCCTCGTTCGAGCCCCGCACTCACCGGCTTACCCAAGTCGGTGATCTTCTTCATGACTACCGCCAGTCCCTTGAGGACATTGGCGAGTCTCTCAGGATTCCGGACATGCCACGCATGTCGGATTTTGAGGTGCGGGACAAGGCCAAGGAGATGCCGTAGCTTGTTCGGGACTGGAACATGTCCTACGCGCGGACTGCTGCGCAGAATGCTCTCACCATGGTCATGAGCCACCATGGAAACATGGAAATATGGCAAGTGACTAGAGGGTACTGTAAGGTAGACGAAGACGACCAGGAGCAGGACCTTCAAGCCATCATGCACTCCTGCGCCGGATACGGGTGTCACGTAGCTGATCTGACCAGCTACGAGATCCCCTTCTTCACCAGTGACTCAGACAAACAATGGCCAGCCACTTTTTTCTACCATAGGGATATTCCGGCTCCCGGCAAAGATACTGCTTTGCCGGTTTTTGTTGATGGAGCCGCCACGGCCCAGCCTTCCTGGGACGAGGCTGCTCCGGCTCTCACAGATGATCTGATCCTCGCTAAGAGGCGGATTGAATATCTGATCAAGCACAATGGTCTGAAGGGATCCGACTTGGTCTAGTGCTGGGTCTTACGTCGGATCCAGCCACTTCAGTACCACGGGGATAGACTGATGCATTCCATCACGTCTTCCCTGACCGACTCCCTCCGCATCAGCCCCAAGGCCTACACCACTCAAGGCTACATCAGCCAAATCAAGTGGCTGATCAAGGAGCGGATCGAGAGGCGGATTCCAAAGGTTTCTCTGGACATGCACACGGCGGAAAACCCCGTGGTGCCGGTAAGCTTTTATCATCACATCTTTTATGTGTTTCTATCTTCGAGTTACATTGCAATGCTGATACGTTTTCTTGTTTTCAGCTTGCTGACATCCCCGAGTCGGAACTTGCTCCGCTCGAAGGATACCCTCCGGAATTCTCTCAGGAGGTGGAAGTGGTTCCACTGCCAGATCTTGCACTCAAGAAGCGCAAAGCTCCGACAGTGGCGGTTGGCACAAAGGAGGTGCCTGTCGTGAAGAGGTACTCTTTCCGTCACAACTTTCCCATCTTTGTGCTTTACTTAAACTTCTTTCCGAGATGTAACATTTCCGACTTTGTTACCTTCTCAGAGCAAAATCAATCATCAAGGGCAAGGGGAAAGGGATTTCTTCGAAGCCCTTACGCCAGACGAAGCTTGTCATAGCTTCGCCTGTCGTAGCTCCTCCGACTCCGGCTCCTCAACCTTCTGCAACTCCGGTTATCTCGTCGGATGCTGCAAAAGATCCGGCTCCTCAAACGGAGCCCGTGATCCTTGGGTCACACACTGACGCCATTGTGGGTGCGTCAGGTCAAGATAAGGGTGAACCCTCTTCGGGTAATGATCCCTCGGCCGAAGTCTTCGCCGAAAACCTCCTCAACAATCCGGGTCTTGCCAAATTTGGCCTGACCCAGAAATCTGCAGAGGAGATCCAGCGGCTAGCCAGGCAAGTCCTGGACAAAAGCCATCTATCCCCCGAAGAGGAGGCGCAAGAAGCAGAGGACGTCAAGTTCTCTGACCTTCTCACTCAAGTCCGCCTTCGCGACGAGAGGATCAGGACTGGCGAGCTTCCAACATCTCCAGTGATCCCTCTTACTCTCGCCGAGAAGGTGGCAGCTGAAGTGAACGCGGGTTTAGACAAACTCACCCGCGAGAAATATGTAAGTCGGAATTCCAACTCTTGTTTTTATATTATGTTATATCATATCCTCTAGCCCCCAAGCATGAAGTAGGATATAGAATCCGAGTTTATGCTTTCATTAGGATGCCAAAGAACGAACTAGTGTAGCCCCCAAGGCTCGTGCTGATATTTAGCAAAAAATATTAGCCCGAGTATTAAGTAGCTTTCTGACTTTGGGTATTCTGACTTACAGAAAGTATGTTCCTATAACCAGGAATTATTGTCCAATGTCTGTAACAAGCGGAGAGAGATCAAAGCTCTCCGGCTTAAAAATGCTGAGCTCAAGGTAGCCAAGGATGAAGCAGAAGGTAAACATTTCGAGATTCAAACCTTGTCATTTGCTTTTTCTATGTCGAATTTTTCTGAACTGTTGTTCTTTTTGTCTTACAGCGTTGGTGAAACAATCCATCGCTATGATTGAAGAGGCCGAGAACCTCAAAACCCTAGTGGTGGAAAACAAGGGACTTCGCCAAGAGCTGGATAAGCTCAAGGCGGATCATGAAACGAGCATAGCTCAAGTCCTGGAATCCACCTCCATTGCCACTGAAGAGCGCGATCGCAAGATTGCCGCTCAAGATAAAGTAATCTCGGACCTCAAGAATGATCTTGGCAGAGAGAAGGACATATCCCAGGCGCTCCGGGCTGAACTCCAGAGTCTCCGGGAGGAGAAGACCAAGATTGACGACGTCATTCTTGGTACGTTCCACCTCTCTGACTTATCTTTTCTTCGACTTTTATCAATGTCGGATTTTTCTTGACTTGTTTTGTGTATAGGTCCTCTAAAGTTGTCGGACTCTTCCTCGTCCGAGCTCCGCACTCACCGGCTTACCCAAGTCGGTGACCTTGTTCATGACTACCGCCAGTCCCTTGAGGACATTGGCGAGTCTCTCAGGATTCCGAACATGCCAAGCATGTCGGATTTTGAGGTGCGGGATAGGGCCAAGGAGATGTCGCAGCTTGTTCAGGACTGGAATATGTCCTACGCGCGGACTGCTGCGCAGAACACCCTCTCCATGGTCATGAGCCATCATGGAAACATGGAGATATGGCAAGTGACTAAAGGGTACTGCAAGGTAGACGAAGACGGCCAGGAGCAGGACCTTCAAGCCATCATGCACTCCTGCGCCGGATACGGGTGTCACGTAGCTGATCTGACCAGCTACGAGATCCCCTTCTTCACCCGCGTGGATACTCTACCTCCTCCTGCAGAAGAAGCCGAAGAAGTTTCCGACGATGAACGCACCAACTCGGATGCGGACATCTCAGAACGATATCAAGGCGGAGTGACCAGCGAGCCGGCAGATCCTTCATCTCCTCCTGCATCATAGACCAGAAATTTATGTATTATTCCGGAAAAACCTGATGCGATTGTAAATATTAAGTACTATTTATTTTTGCAAGTGCTAAGCTTTTGATCTATTCAACACTTTTGACTTTTGAAATTTTTGCATGCCTGAAATGTTTACACAAGCACTTATATTTTTCCGTCCTTTTCGTGAGCCGGCTAAACCTTCAGCCGGAAACTTTGCCGAGAACCGGAGCTCAATTGCTAAACCAGTTTAAACTTGGAAACAAAGACGGCTTCCAGTACCAACAATTCACTACTCGGAAAATGCCCGCATCCAGCAATCAGACAAATAACCCAAGTAAAGACTAGAAATTTTAGAGTTATACCCGAAGGTAGCAGTTTTAGAATCGAAAATCTAGACCAGAACGAACATGAGCATAAAGTACTTTCAAGCATTCTGGGATTTTCGACTATGACATGATCATTCGGAAATAAGATGGTTTAAGAACTTCTCAGAAAAAACTTGAGGCAACCAAAACTTTTATTTCTCACAGAACATGTACATATGTATGATTACAAAGAAGGATAAACTAAGAATAAAAGGGACGTAGCTGAGCAATATTCCACGGTCTGTCTAACTCATCCGGATTTGTACTGCCTCCAGCTCTCTTTCTCTTCTTAGTAGCAGGTCTTTCTTTGACTGGCCTCATGTCAGTTAAGTAGTACGATCCATTGTGCAATACTCGACTAACTAAAAAGGGCCCTTCCCATACTAGGGATAGTTTGTGCTTTCTTTGTTGCACAAGCCGGAGAACCAAATCACCTTTATTGAAGGATCTATTTCGGACTCTCTGGCTATGATACTTGCGTAACTTCTGCTGATAGGCTGTAGATCTCATTTCAGCAACGACGCGAACTTCTTCGACTAAGTCGAGATTATTTTGTCGAGAAATCTCGGCATCCTCTTCGATATACGCGGCCACTCTAGGAGAAGTATGAAATAAATCACTAGGAAGATCTGCTTCTGCGCCATAGACCAAGAAGAAAGGTGTGTATCCTGTTGACCTGTTTGGAGTTGTTCGTAAACTCCAAATTGCAGAGGGTAGTTCCTCTGCCCAAGCCCCCGCAGCACGTCGTAGTGGTGCTTCGAGTCTTGGTTTCAAGCCTTGTAGAATTAAACCATTTGCTCTTTCGACTTGTCCGTTAGCCTGTGGATGTGCGACTGACGCAATGTCAAGCCGGATATTTTGCTCATCGCAGAATTCGGCCAGTTCTCCCATAGAAAAATTACTCCCGTTGTCCGTGATAATGCTATGTGGATAACCATACCGGATTATAACATCCTCGACAAATCTTTTGGCTGTTGCTCAATCACAACTAGTGACAGGTTTAGCCTCGATCCACTTGGTGAATTTATCCACCATCACTAATAGGTGAGTAAATCCACTTGGAGCTCGTTTAAAAGGTCCTACCATATCAAGCCCCCAGACCGCAAAAGGCCATGTTATAGGTATTGTTCGCAGCTGATCAGCTAGAACATGAGCTTGCTTGGCATACTTTTGGTAGCCTTTGCATGTCTTGACTAATCGTTCGACATCTGCCTGATCTGTAAGCCAGAAAAATCAATGTCGAAAAGCTTTTGCCACTAAAGATTTGGCTGCAGCGTGGTGACCACACTCGCCTTCGTGGATTTCCCTTAAGATCTGCACTCCTTCTTCTAGAGATACACAACACTAAAAACCCCCAGAAACACTCCATTTATGGAGCTCACCCTTAACAATAGTATAGGCTTTTGCTCATCGGATAATCTGCCGGCTTAGCACCTCGTCTTCGGGTAATTTGCCATCTACCAAATAATCGAGGTAGGGTTGAGTCTAGCTGGGAATTATAGCCAAAACTGCTATTAAAGGTGAGTCGGATTTGGTCGGATATTCCTCATCTACTCACTTTATCGAGGGAACTTTGAGGTGCTCTAAAAATGCGCCATCCGGGACCTCTTTCCGCGCAGAGCCTATTCGAGATAGTGCATCTGCTTCCTCATTTTCTGCTCGAGGGATGTGTTGAACTTCAAACCCTTCGAACGATTTAGATAGATCATCCACGGCAGCTTTATATGCTGCCATGTGCTTATTTGCATTACAAATATCCGAGACTTGCTGAGCAACAAGATCCGAATCTCTGTAACACATCAAACGTTGGATGCCAATATCCTTGGCAATCCGGATTCCATGCAGCAGTGCTTCATAATCGGCAATATTGTTTGTCGCTATGAAGTGGATCTGCAACACGTATAATAGTTTATCTCCTTGGGGTGATTTGAGCACCACGCCAGCCCCGAGCGCCCTCGAGCCTTAGACCCATCGAAAAAGAGGGTCCAGTATTCTGACTCAGGGAGGACCATGTTTTCCTTTGTCTCTGTCCAATCAGCGACAAAGTCAGCAAGGATCTGGGATTTGATTGCGGTCCGAGGTTTATACTCAATATCGAAAGCTGAGAGCTCTATGCCCCATTTGGCGACACGTCCTGTGGCGTCGCTGTTGTTGATTATGTCTCTCATGGGAGCTTTGCTCACCATGGTAATTGGATGCTCCTGAAAATAGTGTCGTAACTTACGAGATGCTAGGAAAACACCGTAAGCCAACTTTTGATAGTGCGGATATCGCTGTTTTGATTCTGTTAAGACCTCGCTGACAAAGTAAGTGGACTTGCACTGTGTGTTCCTGATTTTCCTCTAGTCTCCACTACCATGACGATACTAACGACCTTATTTGTCACAGCAATATAAAGCAACATCGGTTCCTGAGGTTCCGGCGCTGCAAGGATAGGAGCAGATGAGAGTACTTTCTTCAGGTCTTATAGTGCGGCTTCAGCTTCGTCAGTCCAGACAAAATCTTTGGTCTTCTTTAGGAGTTTGTATAATGGTGCGACTCTTTCACCAAGCCGGCTTACAAATCAACTGACCGCAACAATTCAACCAGTTAATCTTTGTACGTCCTTCAGGCGAGTTGTCCTGAAAATAATGAGTATAGCCTTGATTTTGTCGCGGTTCACCTCTATGCGTCTTTGAGACACGATGAAACCTAACAATTTTCCGGCTGGTATTCCAAAGAAGCATTTCTTCAGGTTAAGCATGATGTTGTATTTTCGTAGATTGGCGAACGTTTCCTCCAAGTCGGAAATGAGTGCTTCCTTCTTTTTGGACATCACCGTGATATCATCCACGTATGCATGTACATTGCGCCCGAGTTGGTCGTGGAGGCAACGCTGCATCGTGCGCTGGTACGTAGCTCCTGCGTTCTTCAGCCCAAAGGGCATCGTAACAAAACAGAAGGTTCCGAAGGGGGTTATGAATGAAGTTTTGACTTTGTCAGATTCCTTCATCCGGATTTGGTGATAACCGGAATATGCATCGAGAAAACAGAGGAGTTCGAGGTTTCGTCAGAGAATTGCTAACTTGATCAATTCTAGGCGAGTGAACGGATCTTTGGACAAGCCTTGTTCAAGGCGATAATCAACACACATCCTTAAATCAGTGGTGTCCTTTTTAGGGACCATTACAGGATTGGCCGACCACTCAGTGTGGATGGCCTCTTCTATGAATCCGGCTAACTCGAGCCGTGCTAGTTCCTTAGCTATTGCCTTACGCTTTTCGTCACCAAACCATCGTAAGGACTGTTTGACGGGTTTAGCATTCGGGTTTACATTTAGAGAGTGCTCGGCAAGTTCCCTAGGTACTTCGGTGATGTCAGATGGCTGCCATGTGAAGATATCTTGATTTGCTTGGAGGAACTTGACGAGCGCGCTTTCCTATGCGCTATCTAGGCCTACGCCTATCTAAGTCACCTTGGAGGGGTCATCATCCTTCAACGGTGCTTTCTTCGTCTCTTCTGATGCCTTGAACTCTAGATTTGGCTTGGTAACCTCCTTCTTTGTTGCGGGCATCTCGGACGGATCTATGCTCTTCTTGATCTCCTAGTACTCCTAGGCGTGCAACACGGCTTCGGCAAAGGCGGCATTTCCATCCTCGCACTCTTGCGCTTTCTTCGGGTCTCCCCTGATGGTGATCACGCCGTTGGGACCTGGAATTTTCATCATATTGTAAATGTAACACGGACGAGCCATAAAAGACCAGTAAGCCGAAAGTCCGAATATAGCGTGGTATGCGCTCTTGAACGGGACCACTTCGAAGGAAAGTGCTTCCGTCTAATAATTCTTTGGAGTTCCAAAGGTAACATCCAAAGTGATCTCTCCCAGGGATTAGCTTGTCTTCCTGGGACAACTCCGTGAAAAATCACAGAGCTATGGTTCAGCTAGGTCTCCGAGATCTTCATCCGGCGTAGCATTTCAACATAGACTACCACCGTCCATGAGGGTCTTGGAGAAACCATAACCGTCAATAAGTGGGTTGACGATTAAGGCGTACTTTCCTCGCCTGTGTAACTTAGGCGGATGATCATCGCGGTCAAACGTGATTGCCACTTCCGACCAGTCCAGATACCGGGGAACACTGAATCTGCATTGAGCTCGTGTAGAACTGCTTTCTTGACCTTTGCTGGTTGAGATCCAAGGAAGGTGACATAAGTGTCCTTCTTGGTAGGAAAAGTTTTCTTCCCTTCCGACTTGGGATTTGAAGCATCAGCTTCCTCCATTTCGGAATCTTCCTTGGTCTCTTTGTCTTTTTCAGGATTTTTCTTTCCCTTCTTCCGCTTAGCTTTGTAGCCTGCGGTGTCATCTCTTTTGATGTCGTCATTGAAACGACATTCAGCGTTGGTGTGGGATGAGCACCCATTGGCGTCTAGGTGATGCACACATGGGTTATTGGCAATGTCGGCCCAAGAGTAGGTTTTGCCTGGTTGTTGTTCTCCTCTACCTTGGACCCTTGATGTCCCACGGCCACGCCCGCGGCCTCCACCACGTCCTCCTCATCCTCTAGACCCGGAAACAGTAGTTACTACCGTCGTTTCCGTGTTGGGTTTTCTTCCAAGGTATTTTTGCGCTTCTGAGCTTGTTGCTTTGGTTGTTTTGCCGACTGAGGCACAACTAGGGCATTGAGTAGTCCTTCTGCATCGTCGTCAGCATCTGCATACTTGCTCACTGTTTCTATCATCTCTCCCAAATCAGTAACCTTGTCACACTTCAAGCGATGGCGCAGTAAACCAATAGGGAGACCTACAATGAAAGCTTCAATCGCAGTTTGATCATTTACTCCTTCGCAGGAGTTCTTGGTGTCGATCCATCGTACGAGTTAATCCCGGCAAGTTTCTCCGGCTTTCTGGGTGCAACGCTGTTGGTCTCCAACCGTACAGGGCCTCCGATATGTGCCTTCGAAATTCCGAAAGAACGCGCTTTGCAAATCATACCAGTTATGGATGGTGTTTGCCAGAAGTTCATTGAGCCATGATCGTGTCGTCTTCCGCAACATAAGTGGGAGATATCAGGTTGCGACCAGTCTGTTTCCGCCTTTGGCGATGCAACAAGCTTGGAAGAAATCTCAGTAACGGTGTCCGCCGAGCAATGCCGTCGTAGGCTTGGATATGTCTTGAGATAGCAAATCCTTCCGGCAATTTTGTAGCTCTGATGCATGGATCGAAGCACTTTGGGCCCACGTACACGTCATCGTTTTCATAGCACCGAGCCTCTATGTTGGAGTTGATCCTGTGCCTTGCGTCGTTCGGGGATAGAGATCGTCCCGTATGCCGGCTGTGGCTGCGGTGCCGTGGAGACGGACTTTGGCTTCTGCCACCACCTCCTCCGCCATGTTGTCCTCCTTGCCCTCCATGGGAGCCGTTGTGATGACTGTGTGGTGGAGAGGGTGGAGCAGCTTGACTACGACGAGCCCCCTGCCGGCTTGTACCGGCATGGTTTCCGTCGTTTCTTCGTCCATCGTTCCCACCATGGTGAGGCTCAGCCGGACGATTCTCATGTCTAGGAGGTGGCATTCTCTGACGATCCTCCTCCCGAGGTTTCTCTTTATCTTCTCCCCTTCAATCCTTAGATTCTCGTCAGGGAGGGTTCATCGGATTCAGGGCAGCGATGACGTCTTTCTCGGCCGCTGGGGCGACGTTGCTCCAGTTACGTGAAGTTTTGTGATGCTGTCCTGAAGATCCAGTTCTTGAATAGTTGTCTTCCCGGCGTTCGGGGTGATGATACTGCGCTCGAACATAATGGGATCTTACGCCAGCCCATGCCGGATCTGTGCGACATTGGTCGGAATCTGAGACCAGTTTTTGACTTCCGGACAGGGCGACCTTTTGCTGCTCCAGTCCCTTGTTGAGTAGCTTGATACCCAAACGGATCTTCTCTGGTCCTGGATTAGCCGATAGAATTTCTCGGGCTGCCACGGTATTTTGTACTGGTGTTGGGTATACCCAATCTCCGTTGCTATCTTTCGGTGGCTTCCTCATCTCATCTCCAAAAAGGACGGCACGGACACGTGGGAATTGGTTGTCATCTATGTGACGCCTGCGTCTTCGATGTAGACGAGACATGTATTCCTTGTTTGACATGCGTTTCTTCTCCACCTCGATGTTTTTGGCTTCATCGAGGAGTTGTTGACGACGCGCTTCTAGGGCTTGCGCCCTTTCGTCCAGCTCATCTGCAGTAAGTTCTGCAGCTGTAGGGATAGGTGTGGTTAATGCGACATCGATGAGTTTACGCGCACCTTCAGTGATCACGTGTCCATCCACCGATGCTTATTTTTTCAGCTCGTCTGGGATAAGTGCTCCATCCGAGTCTTCCTCGTATTCCTCGGCAATCACCTCCTCTGCCAGAGGGTCTTTTGCCGGGGTCTTGTTTTTCTTGTTCTTCTTCTTTGCCTTCTTGGCAGCGCCGGTAGCAAATACGGCTTTGGGTTCATTTCCCGGAGTCAAGCTCTGATCGGTACTTTCAGACATTTGGACTTTGGGATTATCTCCGACGTCCATGTCATCCTGTGCTTTGGGAGAGTGTTCCTCGGATCCTTTGTCCATGGCTTCTCCATCTTCTGCAGCTTTGGAGTTATACTCCTCTTCATATTCTACGGAGAACTTTCGGAAATCTGCTGACGTCATCGACTCATCCGAGGATGTGGGTACGTCGGCGTTTGTTCCAATTGCCTCCAGCACCGAGTCGGTGTTTTCTCTAGCATCAACAGTGCCGGATCCGGATCCCACGTATCCGGCAAAGTGCGACGCGTGCTTCCTAAGGTACCTGCGGCTTTCACGATCAGCCATATCGAAACTTTTGATGGTCTCGAGGATTGCATCTGCGCTTTCGCCTTGCAGTATCATACGTCGTAGTGTGTACCTTAGGAAAGGCCTGTCTGTTCCGGCATCATCAGAGCCGGAATCAGTGTCGTTGATATGCTCCTCCTGGATTTCGACTTCCATGGGTGGGTCGATCTGGGATCCGGCTCCTCCTGGGAGATCCACTCCAGATTCGACTTGGTACGCTAGGTCTTCCTCAGGCTTGGGTTTCTCCACTATCTTCGCAACTAGTGCGGGCTGGGTGGGATTATTGTTTTCTGAGATCCGGAACTCTGCCGCCTCCACGGACAAAGGGGATCCAGAAAATTCTTCCGCCTCTATCATCACCGCTGGGGTGGGTTGGGCAGGTTCAGCGAAACCGATGTAAACATCGATCTCACCAAAAGACATGATTGTGTAGGCAGTCACGGCCTCCCTTGCCGGAATCCAAGTCTCGTCGAGAACGATGAGAGGGACGTCGCAGGCGTAGAGGATGCGACCGACGGCGATAGTCTCGTCGATTCCGATTTTTGCAGATTCCGCTCGGAACATAGATCCGAAGCTCACTTGCCCCACGGTGGGCGCCAACTATCGTCGGATTGATGACAAGTACGCCATGAGGGGGTCCTCGAGGCGTGCAGAAGATAGGGGTGTCAGACGTATGGTGTTCCGGGACGGTGAGCACACAAGTTTACCCAGGTTCGAATCCGCCGGCTTTGGACGGATCCTACTCCTACTAGCAATCCAGTAATACGGCAGAGCCGGAATATGGGTTACAAGGGTTTCGCCTGTGCGAGTTGAGGGTCTAAAGTATTGAGGTGCCCTAAAGGCTCTCCCTAGGACGGCTTATATAGATATCCGGCCTAGGGTTTACAAGAGAGATCTATTCGGCTATGTCTAAGAGTCGGTTACAGAGTACATCTTGAACTACAAGTAACATTATGGGCCCAAGTCGGTAAGTCTTCTGGGCCTTCCCGTAGCCGGATTGGACTCCGTCTTTCTCCCTGACTGGGCCGCCCGTGAAGCAAAGCTCTAACCCAAAGTCAGCCACCCTGGTCAGTGAGGAACTGTGAGGATACCCGGAAAGTATATCCCCAACACTTTTCACTAACAACAACTAGAGTCATTGCATGTGTGCTCTTTTCACAATCCACATATGGATCCGCCAGTGTCATTGCAAGTGTGTTCTTTTCACTAACAACAACCAGAGTCATTGAAATGTGTGCTCTTTTCACATACCACCTATGGATCCACCAGTGTCATTGCATGTGTGTTCTTTTTACTAACAACAATCAGAGTCATTTCATGGCTGTTCTTCTCACATACCACCTATGGATCCACCAGTGTCATTGCATGTGTGTTCTCTTCACAATCCACACATGGATCCACCAGTGTCATTGCATGTGTGTTCTTTTTAGTAACAACAACCAGTGTCATTGCATGTGTGTTCTCTTCAGAGACCACACATGGATCCACCAGTGTCATTGCATGTGTGTTCTTTTTAATAACAACCAGAGTCATTGAAATGTGTGCTCTCTTCAGAGACCACACATGGATCCACCGGTTTCATTGCATGTATGTTCTTTTCACTAACAACAACTGGAGTCATTGCATGTGTGTTCTTTTCACATACCACATATGGATCCACCAGTGTCATTGCATGTGTCCTCTTTTCACAATCCACACATGGATCCACCAGTGTCATTGCACATGTGCTCTTTTTAGTAACAACAACCAGAGTGATTGAAATATGTGTTCTTCTCACATACCACCTATGGATCCACTAGTGTCATTGCATGTGTGTTCATTTCATAATCCACCTATGGATCCACTAGTGTCATTGCATGTGTGTTCTTTTTAGTAACAACAACCAATGTCATTGCATGTGTGCTCTTTTCACAATCCACCTATGGATCCACCAGTGTCATTGCATGTGTGTTATTTTTAGTAACAACAACCAGAGTCATTGAAATGTGTGTTCTTCTCACATACCACCTATAGATTCACCAGTGTCATTGCATGTGTGTTCATTTCATAATCCACCTATGGATCCACCAGTGTCATTGCATGTGTGTTCTTTTTAGTAACAACAACTAGAGTCATTTTGCATGTGTGTTCTTTTCACATACCACCTATGGATCCACCAGTGTCATTGCATGTGTGTTCTTTTCACTAACAACAACCAGAGTCATTGCATGTGTGTTCTTTTCACATACCACATATGGATCCACCAGTGTCATTGAAATGTGTGTTCTCTACAGAGACCACACATGGATCCACTAGTGTCATTGCATGTGTGTTCTTTTTAGTAACAACAACCAGAGTCATTGAAATGTGTGTTCTTTTCACATACCACCTATGGATCCACCAGTGTCATTGCATGTGTGTTCTTTTCACAATCCACCCATGGATCCACCAGTGTCATTGCATGTGTGTTCTTTTTAGTAACAATAACCAGAGTCATTGAAATGTGTGTTCTTTTCACATACCACCTATGGATCCACCAGTGTCATTGCATGTGTGTTCTTTTCACTAACCAACAACTAGAGTCATTGCATGTGTGTTCTTTTCACATACCACATATGGATCCACCAGTGTCATTGAAATGTGTGTTCTCTACAGATACCACCTATGGATCCACCAGTGTCATTGCATGTATGTTATTTTCACTAACAACAACTGGAGTCATTGCATGTGTGTTCTTTTCACAATCCACATATGGATCCACCAGTGTCATTGCATGTGTGTTCTTTTTAGTAACAATAACCAGTGTCATTGTATGTGTGTTCTTTTCACTAACAACAACTGGAGTCATTGCATGTGTTCTCTCTTCAGAGACCACCTATGGATCCACCAGTGTCATTGCATGTGTGTTATTAATAGTAACAACAACCAGAGTCATTGAAATGTGTGTTCTTCTCACATACCACCTATAGATTCACCAGTGTCATTGCATGTGTGTTCATTTCATAATCCACCCATGGATCCACCAGTGTCATTGCATGTGTGTTCTTTTTAGTAACAACAACTAGAGTCATTTTGCATGTGTGTTCTTTTCACATACCACCTATGGATCCACTAGTGTCATTGCATGTGTGTTCTCTTCACAATCCACACAGGGATCCACCAGTGTCATTGCATGTGTGTTCTTTTTAGTAACAACAACCAGTGTCATTGCATGTGTGTTCTTTTCACTAACAACAACTGGAGTCATTGCATGTGTGCTCTCTTCAGAGACCACCTATGGATCCACCAGTGTCATTGCATGTGTGTTCTTTTTACTAAGAACAACCAGAGTAATTTCATGGCTGTTCTTCTCACATACCACTTATGGATCCACCAGCGTCATTGCATGTGTGTTCTCTTCACAATCCACACATGGATCCACCAGTGTCATTGCATGTGTGTTCTTTTTAGTAACAACAACCAGTGTCATTGCATGTGTGTTTTTTCACATAACACATATGGATCCACCAGTGTCATTGAATGTGTGTTCTCTACAGAGACCACACATGGATCTACTAGTGTCATTGCATGTATGTTCTTTTCACTAACAACAATTGGAGTCATTGCATGTGTGCTCTTTTCACAATCCACATATGGATCCACCAGTGTCATTGCATGTGTGTTCTTTCCACTAACAACAACCAGAGTCATTGAAATGTTTGCTCTTTTCACATACCACCTATGGATCCACCAGTGTCATTGCAGGTGTGTTCTTTTTACTAACAACAGCCAAAGTCATTTCATGGCTGTTCTTCTCACATACCACCTATGGATCCACCAGTGTCATTGCATGTGTGTTCTCTTCACAATACACACATGGATCCACCAGTGTCATTGCATGTGTGTTCTTTTTAGTAACAACCAGTGTCATTGCATGTGTGTTCTCTTTAGAGACCACACATGGATCCACCAGTGTCATTGCATGTGTGTTCTTTTTACTAACAACAACCAGAGTCATTGAAATGTGTGCTCTCTTTAGAGACCACACATGGATCCACCGGTTTCATTGCATGTATGTTCTTTTCACTAACAACAACTGGAGTCATTGCATGTGTGTTCTTTTCACATACCACATATGGATCCACCAGTGTCATTGCATGTGTGCTCTTTTCACAATCCACCCATGGATCCACCAGTGTCATTGCATGTGTGTTCTTTTTAGTAACAACAACCAGAGTCATTGAAATGTGTGTTCTTCTCACATACCACCTATGGATCCACCAGTTTCATTGCATGTGTGTTCTTTTTACTAACAACAACCAGAGTCATTTCATGTGTGCTCTTTTTAGTAACAACAACCAGAGTCATTGCATGTGTGTTCTCTTCAGAGACCACACATGGATCCACCAGTGTCATTGCATGTGTGTTCTTTTACTAACAACAACCAGAGTCATTGAAATGTGTGCTCTCTTGAGAGACCACACATGGATCCACCGGTGTCATTGCATGTATGTTCTTTTCACTAACAACAACTAGAGTCATTGCATGTGTGTTCTTTTCACTAACAACAACTGGAGTCGTTGCATGTGTGTTCTTTTTACTAACAACAACCAGAGTCATTTTATGGCTATTCTTCTCACATACCACCTATGGATCCACCAGTGTCATTGCATGTGTGTTTTCTTCACAATCCACACATGGATCCACCAGTGTCATTGCATGTGTGCTCTTTTTAGTAACAACAACCAGAGTCATTGCATGTGTGTTGGACCCACCAGTGTTATTGCATGTGTGTTCTTTTTACTAACAACCAGAGTCATTGAAATGTGTGCTCTCTTCAGACACCACACATGGATCCACCGATGTCATTGCATGTGTGCTCTTTTCATAATCCACCTATGGATCCACTAGTGTCATTGCATGTGTGTTCTTTTTACTAACAACAACTGAGTCATTTCATGACTGTTTTTTCACATACCACATATGGATCCACCAGTGTCATTGAAATGTGTGTTCTCTTTAGAGATCACACATGGATCCACCAGTGTCATTGCATGTGTGTTCTTTTCACTAACAACAACTGGAGTCATTGCATGTGTGTTCTTTTCACATACCACATATGGATCCACCGGTGTCATTGCATGTGTGTTCTTTTTACTAACAACAACCAGAGTCATTGGATGTGTGTTCTCTTTAGAGACCACACATGGATCCACCCGTGTCATTGAAATGTGTATTATTTTCAACTACCGCCGTTGGCCACAAACAATCGGGACGCAGAACTAACCAGCAACCGCTCTGGGCTTCTAGAAGACCCGATCTCTGATTGTTAGGCGCCGTTGGATCGGGGTGCGTGGACGATAGTGATGTCCTTCGCAAGGGCGATCCACGAGAAGTCTGTTATGCGAACTAATTGGTCGTGGCAACTACGTTGGGCCTACGTCCTTGCCCTTATCCCCTTAACCTCAGGGCCGAAAATCAGATCGTGTTCCTTCATCGCCATGGAGAGGGAGAGGCCCAAACTCAGCTTGCACGAGGCTCAGATGTTCACCCACTACGACATACTCGCGATGTTAGCGAGGCTTCCGGCCGGCTTCGAGCTCAGCTACGCCGGGGTTCCTGTCGCACCGCTCTTGGGCGACAACGCGTTGGTGAGGCAGATCGAGGAGCGCCGTCGCCAGCTGTCGGAGCGGAAGAGGGCAATGGCGCGGTACTCGCGTACGAGCGTGTACTAGCGAATGCTGTTCAAGAAGGAGCGGGCTGCGTTGATTGAGTTGTGCGGAACCCACCGGCGGGAGATCCACCCGGATCTACGCAACCCCGAAGGGAGGCAGCACTTCTGGGCAGTGCCTGGGCGTACGACCTCCACCGTTATCAATGCAACGTGCCGTGAAGAATTCATGAGGAGGAGGAACGCTGCCGGGAACGTCGGCATCGATTCCGACGTGGAGGAGGCTGGCGGTGACGCGGACAACGTCGTCAATGATGGAGACTGCGGGAGCGTCATAGTCGATTAGGGCCACTTAAGCATAAATTAAATCTATGTACGGTATCTTAATGCGCTCTTTGGATCTGGGTCACTTGAGTCATGGTCGATTATCGTCATAATCTATATATGTTGGCCATGGTTTAGTTGTCTTTGTCTTTGAAACTAGTCGATCGAAACTCGTCCGATCCTAAAAATAAAGTTCGTGCGTTCCCTGGCATATCTGATGGGACAATACGCTGACTCAGCTCCTAGCACTTGATGGCACAACCCTAATTTGGAGTGCGCCTGAGGAGAAGGGATCGAGCGTGTTATAATAGTGTACTATTCCTGTCCAGATATAACTGACTTAGTTTGATTGGATATTTAATAAATGTGTCTATACCCAAAACATGTCTAGATACATATTTTAGGTTTCTCTACCTTTCAAACTAATCAAGAGTCGTCAAATTCTGAATAAACAAAGTCATTGCGTTCACACCTGATGGGACAATACGCTGACTCTGCTACTTGATGGCACATCCATAATTCTGGAGTGCGCCAGAGGAGATGGGAATGCAAAGGAGATGGGAACTAGTAGCCGTGTCCAAACGCAGGTAAAAAATTAATGTAATAATATTTTAAAAAATATAATCTGGTCCACATGACCCCATCACAGACACGTTGCACGCGCCAGATATAAATAAAGACGACACGGCTAGTTTAGTTTCAATGATATAATTCAACATAGGACGTTACTGTGTCCGCATCTTTCTGCTCCTCTTATTAGTCTGCTAGCCCACGCTGCATTAAACATCAGTTGATGAGGATAAAAAATGATAAAATGGCAAATAAAACAATTTTTAAGCTTACCTTTCATCCGGAGAATCGTACAAAGATGAAATTGGCAGGGATTTATTATTTCTCCTGCAGTTAGCCGAAAGATCCTCAAGAACATCCTCAATCACCCCTGCAACTTCTTCATATTCTAATACACCTCCATTATTTGCCCTTTCCTCCCCGTTCCGCTTACCCTTTTGTTTCTTTTCACACTCTTTTCTCGCCGGCACCTCCACTTCTTCATAAATTGGCCGCTTACGTACGTTTTCCTCCGAGTGCTCATCACCGTCTTCGCGCTGCTCTTCCGCCAGTTCTGGCTGAGAAGCCTCATTTTCTACCACCGGGGTTTGAACAGGGATAATGGCATGTGTAACTGGGTTTTTGCACAACCTCTTGATATGGCCAAATTCGCCACAACATCCGCATTTCCTTTTCCTAGCTCCCAGCCTTGTACCTTTATTGGTGGAGGCTTCGATCCTTAGCTTTCTAGGCCTCCCAGGTGGCCTCCTAAGAACTGGTGGTTGAAGTTTGAACCCTAGATCGACAATCTCCCAATCATTTTCATCGGCCATAGGTGGTATGTTTTCTGCATAAGTTCCAGCAAACTTGTCCATGGAGAAATAGTTGTCGACATAGTTCTCCATTTCAGCTCCATTACCTCTAAGCTTTAAGATGAAGTAAATTGCATGGTGACATGGCAGACCAGTAATCTTCCACTGCCTGCATGAACAAATCTTGTTTCCAATGTCTACAGTGTACCTCCGTTCACTTCCACGCTTGTATTCTGCATAAACCTCAACCAATGTTCTAGAACTTCTGACCACCCTCATATTTATCGTTCTCATTGCCCTAGTTCTTGCATTCAGTAACATAACCACCTTTGGAACTATTTTATGGCCTAAAAAATTTCTTGCACAATTTTTTTTGCCTTAAATCTATCTTCACCATTATGCACTGTCTTATTTCATCCAACAAAATAACAATTCCACGTGTCTTCATGCCCGAAATCCTATCATTGAAACTCTCTGCCAAATTATTGCATACAAAATCCACCTTGCTTAACTCACCAAACTTGCTTCTGGCCCATAGCTTGGTGTGATGTTCCTCAAGGTATTTTTTCACCTTTGGCACTACATACATGTTCTGCAAGTAAGTAGCATGCGTGCTTGGGATGTATGTGTATGCTGATCGCCACAAGTCCTCTTCAAAGATCTTTCCTTTGAACTTCTTCGTGAAGTTAGTAGCGAGGTTCCGCATGCATTCCCTATGCTCAACCCCAGGAAACACAGCATCAACAGCATTCTCAAGACCCTCAGATGCATCGGTGTGTATCATCAAGCCTTCTGGGTGACCAATTACTTCCCGTAGTCTCTGCATGAACCATGTCCAGCTTTCATTTGATTCACCCTCAAGAACAACATAAGCTACGGGTAGAAGCCAATTATGCGCGTCCAAAGCACAAGCAGAAGCAACATGTCCCCTGAACTTCCCTGTTAAAGAAGTTGCGCCTATTGCCAAGTATGGCCTGCAGCCGTCTAGGAACCCCTTCTAGCATGCCTTCAGGCAGACAAAACATCTCCTGAAGCATATCTTATCTGCCTGCTTATACCGAACCCCCCTCGAGACCTTTTCTCTCCCTTTCACAACCTCGTAATCGATGTCAACAACACTACCAGGTGATGTTTTCTCTACCTGAGCTTTGAAACTATACAACATATGAAAACTGTCATTCCACTTGCCTTGAATGAAGTATAGAGCCATCTCCTTCCCATCAAAGACTCTGTGATAAGGAATCAAAACGTTAAACTTTTTGCTAATCTTTGCTCTGAGTTCAGCTGGTCCAATGTTATGATCCTGCCTCACCCATCAAATAGCAGCAATCCACTTGGTAGTCGCCGGTCTAATTTTACCACTTAAAGAAGTATTAGGGCAGTTGTGTTTCTTCGTGTTTACTTTGATCTGCATTCGATAAGAATCCAAATAATTCAGAGCTAGTTATCAGTAGAATAAATATGAGAAAGACTGAAACTAAATGTAGCTATTGCAACCTGAAATGGGTGTCCACCCCGGATTGGAGATGCATCTAATCTCCATTTACACACATTACTTTCCCTACAATGCACCCTAAATCTCTTTTGGTCGCTCTTTTCAATGATAAATTCGAACCCAACTCTGATTGCATAGGTTGCAACTGCATATCTGCAGTCCTCCACATTATCAAAGACAGTCCCCTCATCAATTGTAGGATTGTCCCTGTCAAAGTGTATCACTGGCCTGTCCATGTCTTCGCCGTCGTATCTACATCCCATTTTCACATCTTCACATTCCTCTTCCTCATTAGTCCCATAGTCAGGCTCAAAGTTCGAATCAACCAAATATTCCCTACTCTCCATCCTATCAGGGTCAGTAGCCACGTCTGGATATGCTTTCTCATCATCATCCGCACCGCCACACGTTCCAGTGCCTTCATGCTCGCTTGACAAAGCATCATGCTCAAGGACAAGTTGTACAGACGTCCTGCAGTTACCAACACATATCCTTGCCATCACCACGTGAGTAGAAATGCTAATTAGGGTATGCAGATAAGGAATTACAGTTCTTACCCTTCAATGTGGACGCACGACACCTTCTCCGGGCTCCATACCTCCAAAGCTCTACACCCCGCTTCCTCTCCCCCCGTTTCGTTGTCCTCCGTGCTCTCTAGACTTGAAGGAGATTCCGTGCTCTCCAGCCACGCAGGACCCATATCCGTGCTCTCAAGCCTCGCAGGATCCATCTCTGAGCGGGATCCGGATCACCAGCGTCGTTGGGCCCCTAACCTAACGGCCGACTCTCGGTTTTCGTTTCCAGACGCGCCTGGTAGTGGGCGGCAGCAAGGAGACAGGGCAGGAAGGGAAGGGGAGGGGACGGCAGGGAGGGGAGGGCGGGAGGACGACGACCCAAGGGGACGACGAGAGTGGTGCACGACTGAGCAGAGTGGAGGTGGCAGGAGCAGAGGAGAGGAGCGAAGTGGAGCTGGTTGCGACAAAGCATGGAAAATTGCACAATAATGTGTTGGTGGGCGGCACCAGCCCTCGAACCTAGGACGCGCGCTGTTGTAGGTGGAGGAGGCGGGCCCGCCTGTCAGAAAACATGCCACCTGTCAGCGCACTATGCACGGGGAGCACTTCACGAATTTTTTTTAGCAGGTCCCACATGTCAGTTTGTTTGATCAAAACTTGCATGCAGTGCATGGCTGGTTCACTCGCTAGTTCCGAAAAAATCCCGTTGATCCAAACTTGAATTGGCAGTTCCGCTTCTTCTCCCCCGTCTCATCGTCTCCTCATAGTGGCAGTTTCGCTTCGTCTCCCTCGTCTGTTATCCTCTTCTTCTTCTCCTCGCAGTGGTAGTTCTTCTTTCTTCCTTGATCAAAACATTCCTGCATGTAAGCCATGGCCAGTAGACGGATGAAGAGGAACTGGGCCGATCTCCCGGCCGACCCACTTCGCAAGATCGCCGACTATTTGCTGGAGAAAGAGGAGTACGTCGACACCTATGCTGCTTGTCGGGAAGTCTGCACCGATTGACGCCGCACTTTAAAGGTGCCCGAATTCCATCTCAACAACTGGATCATGATAGATCACACACTTCCAGACGTGGAAAATTGCACAATAATGTGTTGGTGGGCGGCACCACCCCTCGAACCTAGGATGCGCGCCGTCGAAGGTGGAGGGGGCGGACCCGCCAGTCAGAAAACATGCCACGTCAGCATCCCTTGTTTCTGATGCCCTTTAAAAAAATAAAACACGCCACGTCGTTATCCCCTGTTTCTGATGGTGTTTCTAAACTCGACGGTACATGGTGGCATATAAATAATATCGTATAAACATAAGGGCACAGTCATCAACATTTCTAAAATGAAACCCGGTCCCGTCTCCTACCTGTCCTGGTACATTGCCCGACGAGGTGGATAGCCACGACCGATCGTTTTAATACATTCGCACTCTTATGCTGAGAAGGGAAATAAAAATTGAGATGTTAATGCAACGAGTGTCGAATTATTACCCTCTAAGGAAATGGGAAATGGTTATTTTCACGCGTGCCCGTAGTCCAAACCTATTGTCAGTCTTTCACTCCGCTTCTCCGACTAAGCACAGTTCACCTTGCGTAGCTCCTCCGCGCCGCACCAACTAGGGTAACATGGCCCTGCCTAAGCCGCCGCCGCCACCACGACAGCCGCCGAAACTGGGGTATTTAGCTTTGTGAATGAAGTGTATCTAGTCCCCTTTTAGTATGTAGGTTCATCTAGGTTTATAAAGCACCATCACTAAAAGATGTCTAGATACGCTCCATTCACAAAGCTAAAACATCTTATATTTTGAAACGGAGGGAGTACTTGAAGAGGAGATGGACTATATTTTCCTGGCATCCACAGAATTGACATTGCTCATTGCCAGACCACCCTCTCTTTTCATGAGGTTGTCCTTGGTTATTCAAAGAAATTATAAAGCATGGTGTTCAACTACATCGATTCAAACTATTACACACACACACTACATCAAATTTATTACCCACACATACTACATCGATTCAAACTATTACACACACGTACTACATCGATTCAAACTATTACACATTTTTAGTCGATGCTAACTTCCTGCTATGCTCTCCATACTACAAATTCATTAGCCACACATACCACGACAATTCACTAGAGCTCTATCTTCACTCGAGGGAAATCAGAACCACCAGCCCGTCCAAGCCCGGTCCCCCCATCGAAACTATGTGCCCCGTCGCGAAATGGTGGCGGTCCTGTGCCGTCGATCCTTCTAGGCCAACACTGCAGGCGATGAGGGCGCTTTCTGGCAGCCTCTTCGAGGCCCTGAATGCCATGTACCGAGTCCAGAACCTCCTCCAGGTGGATGATGACCGGGTGCTTCCAGCAAAGCTGTCGCCCTGCCATGCTTGGAATCTGAACCTCGTACATCTTAGGAACAGCGTCAGGATCATTCAGCCTCGCCTTTACCTCGATGACCCATCTGTCGCTCGGTGGCACGATTTCCACTAGCTCGCCACCAAGGCTACTGACGACCTGCTTGAGGGCCTCCGGCTCCCAAGCATCCAATGGGAGGCCGTCAAAGCCGAGTTTGGAGAAGAAACGAAGCTGCCCCAAGCGATCGTCCCACCCACAGGCGCGATGCCAACGCATGAAGCTCATTTTCTCCCCGCAGCACTCGAAAGAACGGGAAGAATGCAGAACGCACCCAGTGTCTGAGCTGTGCTCGAACCGGACGAAAAAATCGAATGGCAGCGCACATACCTCAATGTTGACCTCATTTCGTCTGATCCCAAAACGAGACCTGAAAGCCGACAGCAACTCTGCCAGCGACACGGCAGGATGGATGCCCAGCACGGTGGCCATGAGAGCGTGGTCATCGAATTGCTGTGCCAGGGCTACCATGCCTGGGGTGCACGGCAGCACGCAACTTCCCGAGGCCGGTTGCCGGCCTGGATTGCCCGACGGGACGCGCTCCGCCATGCGAGAAGGACTAGCCAGAGGCGAGATATTAGTCCAGGGACGCGAAGCTCCGATACGGCGGACGATGCAATGACGACGGCTGCGAGCTTCGATTAGAGGCGTGGGAGGTTGGCCGGACATGGCGGAGATGCAAATTAGAGCAAGTGCGAGCTCCGATCTGAGACGAGCAGCCGGAGCTGAGCAAATGTTATGGGGAGGGGAGCAGGGGAGAAGACCAGAGCAGAGCAAAGAAATAGATCTCGTCCACTCAGAGATCTGGTCCACGCAGGGGTAAGCTAGTCCACGGCCACAAAAGATAACGGGGAATACTGACATGGCGGGCCAAGAAGAGTTGACCTAACGACAGTATTTGAGTTCAACCGTTTTTCGTCTGGTTCAAACGACCGTTTGGCCATTAGATTTATATTCACCCCCATTTGGCCCTTCTGGACAATTGGCAAATCTACTATGGCCTCTCCGCGCGATTGATGGCAACTCGGGTACCGCGGTGCGCTCACCCACCAAGTTTGGTACCGCAAACGAACATTCCCCGTTGAGGGCTACCACCCATATGCTGCATATCCTCTATGTCGTTGTATATGAAATGGCAGTGACTGAGAAGGCCATATAGAGGTGTGGGGACTGACAGGGAAGCTACCGACGGTGCCCACAGGAGGGATTGGGTACGAGCGAGTGTGGCGTGACAAAGGAAGTACCCAGGTTTGGGGCCCTCACGAGGAGGTAACACCCCTACTCCTGCCGATATGACTATGGATGATCAATACCAGAACTACAGAGCTCTCCTCGAACTGTATGTGAACTATAGACCTAACTGAGAGCAACCTAGTGTATGTGTATGCGTATGTCTGTGTGAGATAACTAGCAGGGTGTGAGAGCAAGCTAGCTAGCTATCGATTGGAGTCTGGCTCTAAGATACTAACATGTGTGTATGAGTGAGATAGCCCCCTTGGTCATTTATACTACATGCCAATGGACAAGGGCAGGCCCACGTGCCTAACTACACTATGCAACATGTCATGCATGAGGTAGTAAATAGTGTATACTATTTATTGCATCATCTGATAAAGTGGTACACTATTCCCTACGTGGGCAGCGTGGCTTCATGTCTTTCTTCTAGTCTTGTCGCTTTCTTCTGGCTATCCTTCTCGTACGTGGTCCTCTGGTACCTGGTGGTCTTGGTCTATCGACTGGTCCAACTCGATTTGGCATTCGAGCTTTCCCCTGACTGTGCCGTCTCCTCCCCGATGTCTAGGGTTTTGCCCCTTGATGACCCACAAGTATAGGGGTGTATCGCAGTATTTTCGAGGGAAGTGAAACCCAATTTATTGATTCGACACAAGGGGAGCCAAAGAATATTTATAAGCCTTAACAACTGAGTTGTCAATTCAGCTGCACCTGGAAAACAATCTTGCTCACAGCAATTTATCAGTAGCAACCGTTTTGTAGTAGGAATAGCAAAGTAACAACAGTAGTAAAGCAAAGACAGTAGTAACAAAAGCAGTAACAGTGGGATTCGAGTGCGGTAGGCATAGGGATGGATGGACAGGCGTTGCATGGACAAGACAATTCACATAGCAATCAGAACATAGGGCAATTGCAGATAAATAAGATAAAGCATCCAAGTACTAGACAATCCTAGGCATGTGTTCCATATATAGTCATATGTGCTCGCAATGAGAACTTGCACAACATCTTTTGTCCTGCCAGCCCGTTTGCAACGGGGCCTCTAGGGAACTACTGGAAATTAAGGTGCTCCTTTTAATAGAGCACCGGAGCAAAGCATTAACACTCCGTGAACACATGTGATCCTCACATCAAAGCCATTCCCTTCCGGTTATCCCGATTTCTGTCACTTCGGGGCCATAGGTTCTGGACAACAACGTGTGTATACAACTTGCATATAAGACCATAAACAATACTATCATAATGAATTCAATAACATGTTCAGATCTGAAATCATGGCACTCGGGCCCTAGTGACAAGCATTAAGCACAACAAGTCGCAACAAAGTCATAAAGCACTAATAAAAGATACTAGGCACCATGCCCTAACAATCTGATGCCATTACATGAACGATCTCATCCAATCCCTACCATCCCCATAGCCTACAGCGGAGGATTACTCACTCATAGATGGAGGAAACATGGATGGTCGATGGAGATGATGGTGGAGATCGATGGAGATGGCTCCGAGGGCACTTCCCCGTCCCGGCAGGGTGCCGGAACAGAGACTTTCTGTCCCCCGAATCTCCCCTTCGGTGGTAGTGACGCTGCGGAACTTCTTCTGGAAAAACGTCGAACCCCCTGGAGTTTTTAGGTCAGAAGGCTTCTTACAGGCGAAGAGGGAGACCGAGGGGGTGCCTGGGGCCACCACACCATGCCCTGGCGTGGCCAGGCCCAACCCACACCTGGGGGAGGGGGGGGGGTGTGGCCAGCCCCTGGCCCTCCTCCGTCTCGTATTCTGGCTCCTAGAGTCTTCTGAAAAAATAGGCACTTTGGCTTTTGTCCCGTCCAATTCCGAGAATATTCATTTTCTGACTTTCCTGGAACCAAAAACAGCAGAAAACAGGCAGCTGGCACTATGGCTCTTGTTAATAGGTTAGTCCAAGAAACCATATGAAAAGTACTCCAAAGTGTGGACAAAACACAAGAAAGTGGATAAAACCAAGCATGGAGCATCAAAAATTATAGATACATTTGCAATGTATCAACATCCCCAAGCTTAACTCCTGCTCGTCCTCGAGTAGGTAAGTGATAAAAAGAAAGGATAATTTTTGAGGTGACATGCACCATCAAAGACTTGATCAAGGTATTTGCAAACATTCAAAGCTGGGATCATAATACTTCAATCATAACATGAAAGACAAAGTTCTAGAAATAAGACAAAGAGACTATGATGCAACATGAAAAGACACAAACAAAAGATTTATGAATAATAATGCCTTGCAAGACGTTTGTTTGTTTGACATAAAGAAAACATAGCATAGTGGCATTCAGCTTGTCCCTCATAGAGTAGCAAACATAAATGCATAGGACACCTTCAAGGTTTATAAGAGTGACTAGATACAAATAGTTTAAAACAAGCAATATCAAGGTATGCATCCATCAACAAGTCTTGGGACAATGCACATAGAACTAAGAATGGCCACTATGCTCTCAAGAAAAGTGCTCATAGAATGTGTGGAGACTCAACAAGGAAATGAAAAGGTTTTGAATAGTTTGAAAGGCTTCCAAATGCTGAAAGTATGGTACTCATTAGCTTTGAGATCTCATTGCCCCTGTCATAAGCATCTTTAATGTGGTTAAGGTGAAAGTGAGGTCCAATCTGAGTTATATGCTTGATAGACTATAAACTAAAAATCCCAAGTCCCTTGGGTACGAGGGCCGCTCCTCATGCTACTCAACTTTAGTTACCGGTAAGTTCTTGTCATCGTAAGTATGTGCGTATCATAGAGAACCGCCAACGGGGTACCCCTTGCTCGATGATACGGAAGAATCCCCATATCAAAATGACAAGGCAAGCAGACAATGAGTATCTCATCAATCTTCTTATTTACCATGGGAAAATGGTGCTTTTTCTCTCTTTCCTCTTTTCATAAATCTCTTTTCTTTTTCTTTTTCTCAATAGCTATCTCTCTTTTTTTTATAAGAAGAATGCTTCATAGATATTATTATGGTTACGCTGCAGGTTTCCACCATGTCAGCATGGATTAGACCAACGGCCCAGGCGTTTCTCTAACACACATACATAACTCCATGGACTTACAAGCTCCCCTTTTATTTCACACCGACAACATCCGCAAACAAAAGAGCAAGGTATCAACTGGGTATATATTTACAAGTGTTGAAAGTGTTCCCCGTGACAGCACGGTTCTGCTAATCACCAGCCTATAATTTGCAAGCATATAACTTTCATGGAGAATCAAAATGGTTCAGGTTTATTAAGTGCAGGAAATAAAGTGTGCCATCAAGTTTGTGAGAGCTTTACTAACTAACTTTCTCATAACAAGCAAACATTTTATTCAGAAGAAAACAAGGCATATTGAATATGCACAGAAGTAGCAAATGATGCTAATAGGTAGGTATGGTGGACACTTTGGCAATATTTGGTTTAAGGGAGTTGGAAACATGAGTAAAACACTCAGTGTAAGTGAAGGCTAGCAATAGTAAGGGAGCGGCA
The DNA here is from genome assembly GCA_023614405.1 of Avena insularis. Lineage (NCBI taxonomy): Eukaryota > Viridiplantae > Streptophyta > Magnoliopsida > Poales > Poaceae > Avena > Avena insularis. Next base: position 24,988,400 of record CM042692.1, read on the forward strand.
AATGAGAGAGCAATAATGGCCATAATCATGCAAAGCGACAAAACATCATTGATCAAAGCATAAAGTGATACTACAAGTTGAAAACTAAAGGATCATAAAGGCTTATGATGACTTGAGATAGTCATAACATGGTGTGAGCATGTGCCAAGTCAACCCAAATAAAACATCAAAGGAGAATACCACTATACTATGCTTTAATATGCTAAAACAACGCATGATTCATCCAAGGCACATTAAGAAATCTCATTTATTTATAACAAGTCATGCTACAACAAAGAATACTAAGCATAAAGCTAAAACAATATCAAGCATGGCATGACAAAGCATAGGCCACAGTCAAAAACAAGCTATCTTTACCACTTAAGCATGAGCTCTCCTACTCTTTTCCAAACCAAACCAAACCAAACTATTTGAACACCAATGCATGAAAGAGGAGGTCCAACCAATTTATTCAGCAAAGTAAGGAAACAAAGCAAATGAAAAACCAAAACAAAAACGAAAAAGAAAACGCTCCAAGAACAACAAAACTGTGCATAAAACAATAAAAATGAAGTGTTTGGAAGAAACCTGAGATTTTTATTGATGAAGAAGGGGATGCCTTGGGCATCCCCAAGATTTGACGCTTGTACTTCTTGGATATTTCTTGGGGTGACACGCGTGGCATCCCCAAGCTTGAGCTTTAGTCCATCCTTCTCATTACTCATTCCTTCCATACACCTGAAATTTTTCCTTCATATAAAACTTCACACAATCTTTATTAGCAACATTAGTGCACTCAAGATAAAAGGTCTTTAAGGTTCAGTTATAACACCAAATAAACTCCCATTAGAACACTAGCTACTGTGGAACTTCCCTCAAAAAGCTCAATTCCCCAAAAGAACTCAAAGAGGAACCAACAAGAAGGAAATGCAGAAAATGGCAGAAATCTGTCAAAACAGACCAGCAGGTAAAGACGAATTTTTTCGAAGACCTTCTATTTCTCAAATAAAAAAGTGTTGAACTAACTAAAGTTAGATAACAACCTGGGTCAGATGCACAAAAATTCACGCCTCAAAAAGACGTTCAGAGATTTTACACGAATTTTTAGTGAAGCACAGAAATCTGTTTCGGGACAACAACTTTCCCAATCATTACTTCTCTCTCATTAGAGGTTACTCTTGGCACAAAAAGCAAATAAAAAGGATAAGGAGCGTTTATTACTGAAGTAATAACTTCCAAGACTCATCTAAAACTTTTGGATTATCTCCCAATAAGTACTTTTCTTTAACGCCTTTAAGTTAGGCATAAGCAAAAACTGAAATAGATAGAATAGAAGTAAGCGGAGATAATCATGGTGAAAACATTGTTTTGTTCAATGAAATCCTTTTGTTAACAAGGTTGATCAAGTCTTGCTACCAAAACAATTGCATATGAGACAAAACTTTGTACTCCACTAATGATTATGTTACCTCAACCTTGATAGCAATGGTCCCAATCATAATAGTTTCAAAATTTTCTCTTGGTATGGGACAATATATTTCTCCAACTTGAATGCCTTCAACATTTTCAATTGAATTCAAACCATAAGTCCTTTCAATCTTCTTGGGGAAATAGATAGTATGTTCCTTGTCATTAACGTTGAAGGTCACCTTTCCTTGATTACAATTAATAACAGCTCCTGCGATATTAAGAAAAGGTCTCCCAAGTATAATAGACATATTATCATATTTAGGCATTTCAAGCACAACAAAATCATTCAATATCAAGCAATTGTGAGACACCTGAACAGGTACATCCTCACATATACCCACATGAATAGTGGTAGATTTATCAGCCATTTGCAAAGATATATCAGTTGGTATTAATTTTTCAAGTTGAAGCCTCTTATAGAGAGAGAAAGGCATAACACTAACTCCAGCTCACAAATCACACAAAGGAGTTCTAACATAACTGTTCTTAATAGAGCAAGGGATAGTTGGAATCCCTGGTTCTCCAAGTTTCTTAGGAACCTTACCATTGAAGGAATAATTGGCAAGCAAAGTAGAAATTTCTTCATTAGGGATCTTCCTTTTATTCGAGACAATGTCCTTCATATACTTTGAGTAAGGAGGCAATTTAATAGCATCAGTCAAAGGAATTTGCAAGAATAAAGGCTTCATCCACTCACAAAACTTATTATAGTGTTCATCTTCCTTTGACTTGTGTTTCTTATCAGGGAAAGGCATAGGTTTTTGGACCCAAGGTTCTCTTTCACTACCATGTTTCTTAGCAATAAAATCTTCTTTGGTGTATTTAGTATTCTTAGTGTGGTTTTCAGGTTCTTCTTCAACTTTTTCTTCATTAGGAACAACATTTTCTTCATTACCACTTTCAGTTTCAGCATCAGAGATAGATATACTATTAGGATCTATAGCAGGTTCAGAGGGTTCTACAACAGTTTTATGTTTCTTTTTTCCTTTTCTTACGAGTAGGACCACTATTTTCAGCTTGTTGAGAATCCTACTCAATTCTTTTGGGATGCCCCTCAGGATATAGAGGATCCTGGGTAGCAGCACCACTTCTACTTCTAATTTCATAAGCATGCTTTTCTTTAGCAGCATTAACTAGCAAGTCGTTTTGCACTTTAACGAGTTGATCTATTTGAGTTTGAACCATTTGAAAGTGTTTAACAATCATTTTAACATCATTAGAGGTTCTTTCCACAATATCTTTCAACTCAACAATATCTCTAGTGTTTTCCATTAGATGATTTTGCACCCTTTTATTAAAGTTATCTTGCTTAACAATAAAGATATCAAATTCTTCTAAGCATTGATCAAGAGGTTTAGAGTAAGGGATATCACCTTCATCAAAGTGTTGGAGAGAGTGTACCTCAATAGTGGGTGAGTAGGGAATAGGCTTACATAATTCTTCTATAGGAGGTAAATTCTTGACATCTGCAACTTTAATTCCCTTCTCCTTAAGACATTTCTTAGCTTCCTTCATCACTTCATCATTTAATTCAATAACTATCCCTCTTCTTTGATGTTGGAATAGGCACAGGAATAGATGGTTCAGGTACGATTACTTCAGGTATATCTTGTTTAGGAGGAGTCCAATCTTCATAATTCTTGCTTATTTTAGCCATTAATTCCCCAGCTTCCTTAGGAGTCCTATTCCTGAAAACACAATCAGCACAACTATCTAGGTATGTCCTAGATTCTTCGGTTAGTCCATTATAAAATATATCAAGAAGCTCATTCTTAGGTAATGGACTTCCAGCCTATGCATGAATCGAAGCACAAAACCTTGCCCAAGATTCAGGCAATACCTCTTTTTCTCCCTGTTTAAAATCAAAAAGTTCCTGCAAAATAGCATGTCTAGCACTGGGAGGAAAATATTTCTGCAAGAAAGTACTAATCAAGCACTCAGGGCTATCAATAGATCCAGGAGGTAAATTACTAAACCAAGTTTTAGCTTCTCCTTTCAGTGAAAAGGGGAAAATCTTAGCAACAAAGTAAGTACGCATCTTAATATCATCAGAAAACAAGCCACTCATGGTAGAAAGTTCATTCATATGTGCTACCGCACTTTCATTCTTAGTCCCACAAAAAGGTTCTTTCTCGACAATAGCTATGTAAGATAGATCGAGAGAGAAATCATAATCTTCATCTATAATGTTTATGGGAGAAGCAGCAAACTTAGCAGCAGGATATAATTTGGGTCTAATAGTCTGCCTCTCCAGGAGACTCTTAGCAGCGCTCCTATCACGGGTGTTCTTACATTCTTTAATAAACTCATCAGTCATCTCAACATAACCATCTTCAATATCATAACTCTCACTAGACTCAGGTGAGATAACAGGTGTGGTAGTGTCTTCATTAGGAGTTTCGATATTTCCAACTATAGTTCTAGCAATCGTAGCATCTAGGAAAGGACCTAATGAACCACTCTTATCAAGCACGATGAAAGCGACATCATAAGCATCCGAAGTTTCAGATTCAGCAGTAGTGGCAGTGTGTGTAGCATGTGTATGTGGTGGTGTAAGGAACTTACTCATAACAAACGGTGAATCAAGAGCAGCAGAGGTGTTTAGAACCGTACCTCTTCTTGTAGTGGATGGTAAAATAGGAACCTTGCCATCACGAGACTTACCCATGATGGATGGATAACAGTGAACAATAGAGAATCCAAGTGAACTTGATAAATAAAGCTATGCTCCCCGGCAACGGCACCACAAAATAGTCTTGATGACCCACAAGTATAGGGGGTGTATCGCAGTATTTTCGAGGGAAGTGAAACCCAATTTATTGATTCGACGCAAGGGGAGCCAAAGAATATTTATAAGCCTTAACAACTGAGTTGTCAATTCAGCTGCACCTGGAAAACAATCTTGCTTACAGCAATTTATCAGTAGCAATAGTTTTGTAGTAGGAATAGCAAAGTAACAGCAGTAGTAAAGCAAAGACAGTAGTAACAAAAGCAGTAACAGTGGGATTCGAGTGCGGTAGGCATAGGGATGGATGGACGGGCGTTGCATGGACAAGACAATTCACATAGCAATCAGAACATAGGGCAATTGCAGATAAATAAGATAAAGCATCCAAGTACTAGACAATCCTAGACATGTGTTCCATATATAGTCATACGTGCTCGCAACGAGAACTTGCACAACATATTTTGTCCTGCCAGCCCGTTTGCAGCGGGGCCTCTAGGGAACTACTGGCAATTAAGGTGCTCCTTTTAATAGAGCACCAGAGGAAAGCATTAACACTCCGTGAACACATGTGATCCTCACATCAAAGCCATTCCCTTCCGGTTATCCCGATTTCTGTCACTTCGGGGCCATAGGTTCCGGACAACAACGTGTGTATACAACTTGCAGATAAGACCATAAACAATACTATCATAATGAATCAATAACATGTTCAGATCTGAAATCATGGCACTCGGGCCCTAGTGACAAGCATTAAGCACAACAAGTCGCAACAAAGTCATAAAGCACTAATAAAAGATACTAGGCACCATGCCCTAACAATCTGATGCCATTACATGAATGATCTCATCCAATCCCTACCATCCCCATAGCCTACAGCGTGGGATTACTCACTCATAGATGGAGGAAACATGGATGGTCGATGGAGATGATTGTGGAGATCGATGGAGATGGCTTCGGGGGCACTTCCCCGTCCCAGCAGGGTGCTGGAACAGAGACTTTCTGTCCCCTGAATCTCCCCTTCGGTGGTGGCATCGCTGCGAAACTTCTTCTAGAAAAACGTCGACCCCCCCGGAGTTTTTAGGTCAGAAGGCTTCTTATAGGCAAAGAGGGAGACCAAGGGGGTGCCTGGGGCCACCACACCATGCTCTGGCGCGGCCAGGCCCCGCCCACGCCTGGGGGGGGGGGGGTGGCCATCCCCTGGCCCTCCTCTGTCTCGTATTCTGGCTCCTGGAGTCTCCCTGGCACTTTGGTTTTTGTCCCGTCCAATTCCGAGAATATTCATTTTCTGACTTTCCTGGAACCAAAAACAGCAGAAAACAGGCAGCTAGCACTGTGGCTCTTGTTAATAGGTTAGTCCAAGAAACCATATGAAAAGTACTCCAAAGTGTGGACAAAACACAAGAAAGTGGATAAAACCAAGCATGGAGCATGAAAAATTATAGATACGTTTGCAATGTATCACCCCTTTTCCCTGATGTGGTGCTCTAGTGCTTCCCTTTGGTGTTGTGCTGGTGTGGTGGTGTTGCAGTGTTGAAGTGTGCTTTTCGCATCGCGCCTCTTTTGGTGGCTGCCATGTCCACGGCTTGGTACAGGTTGCAGCGCCCTTGGGTGCTCTCCATGCCATCGTGTCATGGTTGTCGTCTCCTCTGCCACGCTGGGCTCTGATTCCTCTTCTTACTGAGCGAGGTCGCCGGGAAAGTTCTCTTCTCCCCTCTCTAGTCTTCTTCCCTTCTTCCTTGAAGCCAACCCTGATTAGGGTTTCCTCCTCTCTTTGGTGTCTGATATTGGACAATGTTTTTCCTAGTGAATGGTTTCGAGCATATGAACCCTAGCTTGATTCAGTGATAGTGTTATTGGTGATACATGTGAAATCACTTACAGGTGTTTCCTAGACCTGCACCTTTGATGCTAGCTATGCTTAGTCAAATAGAAAACTGTGCTATCTAATTATGTGTCACTATGGTGCACCTATTTGCATGATGGTATATATGATACTCTAAATTACTTGTCCTTCATACTGTCCATATAATAGTGAAATTACACATGATTCCTAGGGTTGTTGGCTGGGAAATGTTCATAAGAACTATTCTAGTTCCATCCTAGAATCCTTGGGCTACCTAATTTGGTATTGTACCCCAATCAAGCTTTGCTATTCTGTTTACCATGGAGAATATGCTACAATGATTCCTAGAAATTCTTTCTAGGAATTTGATTTGTTTTCTGTCAATTTATGACAGTTTAATAATGTATAATTTTGATTCCTAGAACTACTATTAGGAAAATTATGAAAATGATGTGTGTATTATTTGTAAGTCGAGATGGTTGACCAATATGATTATTATGTCAATAGGACAGAATCAGTTTAAATGATTCTCAACCATATGGCTAAGAATATCTCCTAGTATCATGTGAAGATGATATTTAATTTGTTTGGATTTGAGGCTGGCCTTCGCTTGGATGGATGCCACTGTGAAACCTCCTGCTAGATGGCACATAGTGGTAACCTCCATATGCTGAACTAGAAAGGTGTTTTACCTCATGTGTATATGCTGCATAAGCATAGCTTACCTATGCTTGTGATGTTCCTAATAGAACAACATTTCTTTAGGAATTTATAGATGCTTCTATCCAAGGAATATGATATAAATTTATACTTTGAGAGCTTGCAATGGTTCCTGGCTAGACTAGCTAGGAAAATGATAAGGAATATCTTTAATTTATTAACACATGATCTCAAGTGGCTTCTGTGATTGGTCTGGCTAGAGCTACTATGTTTGCCACTATGGTGCCTCCTCTAAGAGTGTGCATAGTGGTAAATATCTCAAGCATTAGCTAATTTATCTTTTGGATTGGCCTGTGATGCAAAGGCTGAGGCCCTAATGGATTGATTGCTAAAATTTCTATTACTGCTCTTCTCGAAACATATTCTGTGATGATTTAGTACTCCACTTGAGTACAAATCTGACAATTTGCCTAAAGTGCACAAAATCATGCATGGAACAAGCTATGAACTGATACTATGAGTAACTGATGCTGTAACAACCTTTGGTGGTTGGTGGAATCTTGGCTATGGCTTCTGGTTGCTTGTGGATCTTATTCCTGAATGTTTACTTAGCCTTTCTTCTCCTTGCTTCCAATCGGTGTTGCTCCTCCTGGTGCTACTTGAGCTTGCTCAGGTCACCATATTGATCAGTTGGCTGAGTTGTGTGCTAAACAAGATGGTTCCTGGTGGTGTGCTAAGAACAATGTGTTCTTGAGGTGGCACTATGGTTAAACACTGCTGTTGAGAAGAACTAGTGAATGTTGAAGTGTGTAAGTGCAGATGTGTACTAGTAATTGTGATATGGTTGGCTCTCTTGTGCATTTCCTAGGATGGATGTGGTGTTGACAACACACCACTTCATGTTGTCTAATGCTAATGATGCATGATGGCTGTGATAATACACCACTTTTTAGCAATATAAATTGTGTCATTTGCCCATCATATCATGCTCCATCTAACTATTGCTATGCCTAATATGCATGCTTACTTATTTTTATTAAATTCAATATGAGCTTTGCAAATTTAGTAGTTTAGGTAGAATTTTATCCCTCTTCCTTGTCTTTGACATGTGTGTAGGTGTTGATGATGATTATGGGTAAAACAAAGGCAAAAGGAACAAAGAGAGCATAGTATGGAGGAGCTATAGGGACTAGACTTAGCCATTTGAGGTGTTGGAAAAGTGAAATTTTCCAACTTCTCAAAATAAAGATCCAAGATCACAGGGTCGTAGTCCTCGATGAGATGAATTCAACGAGCCCAAGAACATGCAAAATGGAGTTCGTATGAAGAAATGGCGACCAAAACACTAAAGAGTATCGAAGGTTTAACGACCAACTATACGGTGGGAGCAAAAATTCCGGCCATATAGCTCCCGCCGTATAGTTGCCAAAAAGGTTGCAAACGATGGGATTTCGCCCTCCGGAAGCTCCGGAACCTTCCCTAAGTCATTTGACGGTATTAGGGGAACCCTATGGCACCCCCAAGGCCTATATAAAGGAGGAGGAGTCAAAGAACAGAGGGGGAAGCCACCATACACCATATACAAGATCTAGATCCCATCTACCGACCCAAGGCGGCGCCCTGCCACCATGCCGCCTCCATAGCCTCTACAACTCCACCAGGATTCAGATCTCCATCAACACCATCAAGCCATCCAAGCAAGAAGAGGAGGAGAAGGAGGACGCCACCATCGCCACACCGACACCACCATCACCTCGCTGTCATCACCATCTCCATCGCCACTACTCCTTCATCCTTCCCCATCATGATCTCCGTGATGGGTTGTAACATGGCTTGAACACCCTTTTATTAATGTTATGATGATTTGAGTAATTGAAGTGTGGTGTGTTCTTGTTAATTAATATGTTTGTGCTTTCTCTTTGCATTGTTCTATTCATGATATTATTCTAGTGATTAGAGATGTCCAATCCATTGTTGAGGAATTTACTAGGGATTCATGGAGTGTCACAAAACTTATCAATAGTCTCTGCTCTTCCATGGGTAGAACTAATAGGCTATTTGCTATAAGTGATTTGCGGAAGCAATATGAGCTTAGGATGCACCATCCAGAGTTCCCTCAAGATCAGTCATGATATAGATAGGTATAGTGTTGAGAATTACTTGACCCCAAAGTGACAAACGGGATATCTTGTGACTAGCACACTTGCTTAGGAGTACAATTATCCATAGAACTTAATGCCTTTGCTCTGGTTTACCTTGATTGGTCTTGTTACCTTAATACACTATTCTCTTATGAGATAACCCATGTTCGAAGTGGGTGTGGAAAATTGAGTTCTCTAGTTGCTACTTACCAATGGTGGGAGACAACAGTATATGAGGGATCAACACAATTATAGTTAATAGCTATTCCATAAGCACTTATCATGCACACCGGTATACACAACATTACTTGAGGAATCATAGCATTAATATTTCATCTCATTGCATTCACCTCTTTTCAGTTTTACTTTTGTTCTAGTTTTCTTATAGTCCTAGTAGTAGTTATTACAAAACATCTTAAATTCATTTATCCTAGCAACTTATAGAATAGGCTATTTCCAAACCACGGTTTGGGTGCAAACATGGTCACATTGACAATGTGGCTACGGGGCCGTGTTTACCGAGCTTCCATCGGGACACACTCTTTAAATATTTGCTGCTACAAGTACTGCAATAACCCTATTATTGGTGCAGGAACCCAGTCATCAAATTGGCGCCATTGCCGAGGAGCAAAGCGTTCTGTTATCTACTAGCACATAGTTTATTTCAGTTTGTGGCTATTATCTTAGTTCTTTCTTTTATATTGAAAACAATAAAAAAATTACAAAACCAAAAATTTATAAAAACTATTGGTACTAATCATGTCTTCCGAGATAAAGTTTTTCAAGAGATAATACAAGCATTGGAGGAGATAAAGGATTCAAGGTCATCAAGCCTGGTTGCTAGACATGAGCTGATAAAGAAATTGCTAGACCAATTGGAAAGGCATTCATTATGGTTGCATGCTAATGATGGATCTTATTGCACAATTTGTATAACAGATGACCACCTTAATTTTCAATGTAAGTGTTCCAACAATCCTACTCTAGGAAATTATAATAAAGATAAATCCTATGCTAGTTTGGAAGTACTAGAATACTTTCTTTCAAATGTGCATTTGAAATGGTATTTATACTAGGAAGTATTGATGTTGAAAGTGAAGCACTTGATGGAGTTTTTAATTTAGTATACCTAATATTCCTATTTTGCGACAATAATTTAAGTAATAACGCATTGGTATTATATTATTTGAAGCGGTCTAAAACCGCCATGGAGAAAGATAACCTTTTGCAGGACTCACTAAAGAGCGAAGAGGAAAAGGAGCACAAGGAGGAAGAACGGATTCATCACCCGCTCACACCTTCGACTCCTACTTTTGATTCTATCATTTCTATTAAAACACTAGTCAATGGAAAGGAGGAACAAAAAGGTGAGGTTGACAAAGAGAGTAACACTACAACTTTTGTTTGTGATGCCTCTCACTGTAGTAGTGATTTTTATGATGCTAAAACTGCTGATAATTGTTCTGCGGAGGCCTTGTGCCTAGACACTCATATGGAGAGCATTAATAATAATGAACTAGAGATAGAACCTTGCTGTACTAACATCCAGGGTCCTGAACTCCCTGCTATGAAGGAAGAATACTATGAAGTGTTCCCCTATATAGGTAACCAAGGTAAAGATTTAAGAATTTTATATGAATCTCAAATCCTCTCATTACAGCTACACAGAGGCATGCTCACCAAGCTTGGTGCATCAACACTCGCTTGAAAGCGAGAACTTGTTCATCCAGATGATGCCGATGCACCGTAAGCGGGTACGAATCCAACCGAACTCTACTTCAAGATGCTCCAAGATGGTATGTACAACCTCACCTCGAGTCGATATCCCTTGGGATCCGGGTTGGAAATGTATGGAGCATCCTAGCCTGGCTTTATGGCTTTAAAGAGAGCGCTTCCCGAGAGGCAACCATAAAGTTACTAGGTGTCTTTCTTAGTTTTGTTTCTCGAGTCTAGTTGCATTCATGTTGCATTGGCACTTTTATTCTTTACATGTCTTGCTATTAGAGTAATCTTGTGGTAGTTTTCAAAAGGTAGAATTTATTGTCACTATATTATGTGTTGCATAAACTCGGTAAAAAGGAAGAGAAAATCAGTTTTAGGTGAATCCATCAATTATATGTATTTGTTGGTCGAAAATTAAAGTTGTTATTTTACCATCAAAACATGGTGTTTATTAAATTTCAGGTTAATAACGAATCCTCGAAGAAATAGGTGAAGATTGGAGTTTCCAGAAGGTTTAGTGACCAACTATATGGCGAGAATTTTTTCGGCCGTATAGTTGCGGTCGTATAGTTATCTACCCCATCTTCGAATTTCTATTGCAGAGTACTGCAAGTTTAACGACCAACTATATAGTGGAACCTTTTTGGTCTGGTCGTATAGTTGTAGCCGTATAGATATCAACGCCATCTGCCCTTCGATGTTCAAGGTACTGTAAGTTTAACGACCAACTACACAACGGGACCTTTTTCGTCCGGCCATATAATTGCGCCCGTATAGTTGGTAAAACCCCTCAAATGCCAACTGGAAGGTTGATGAGTGCATATTTGCATCATGTTTTACATAATTATTTTGCATTGTAGATGTAGGATCTTGGTATTTTACGGCGCTCGCGTGCACATTTTATGTCAGTTTTCCACCAGGACCAGGACAGATGATGGATCCAATGGATACAATTCTTGGAGCAGTTGTACCATGGAGAAAAGGATTCAAAAACAACGTAAATCTCTTATTTGGGAAATATTAATAATACTAGAAGAAAACCAGAAGCGAACAAGGGAGGTAGAGAGTCCAACGACCAACTATACGACCGGAGCAATTTTCGGGCCATATAGCTTCGGCTGTATAGTTGGCACCGCCTACGCGTCAAATAGTTTCACCCCGTGCAATTGGTTCGAGGAGACGACATACAAAACACCCAGAAATCCGGAAGGCATCTGGAGGGGGAACTCATCCACAAGGGATCCATCTTCGCCCTGCACAGATCTGGGAGGCTAAGGCATCGATCTTCATCATCCACTGCTGCATCACTGATACATTGCAAATGTATCTATAATTTTTGATGTTCCATGCTTGGTTTTATCCACTTTCTTGTGTTTTGTTCCAACTTTGGAGTACTTTTCATATGATTTATTGGACTAACCTATTAACAAGAGCCATAGTGCCAGCTGCCTGTTTTCTGCTGTTTTTGGTTCCAGGAAAGTCAGAAAATGAATATTCTTGGAATTGGACGGGACAAAAGCCAAAGTGCCTATTTTTCCGGATGTCATCGAGTGCCAGAATACGAGACGGAGAAGGGCCAGAGGGCGGCCACACCACCTGGCCACGCGGCCAGGCTTGGCCCGCGCCAGGGGGTGGTGTGGCCAGCCCAGGCACCCCCTCGGCCTCTCCTTCCGCCTATATATTGCCCTCGGGACGAAAACCCTAAGGGCCCGATCAAAAATACACGAAAGAGTCTGTAGCCGCCGTCATCTCCATCCCTAGATCGGGAGGTATCTGAAGCTCTTCCCGGTACCTTGCCGGAGAGGGGAATCCAGCCTGGAGGCCTTCTTCATCACCATGCAAGCCTCCGGTGTGATGCGTGAGTAGTTCATCCTTGGACTACGGATCCATGTAGTAGCTAGATGGCTGGTTCTCCTCCTTTGTGCTTTCATGTTTAGATCTTGTGAGCTCCGTTCATGATCAAGATCATATATTTGTAATTCATACATGTTGTGTTTGCGGGGATCCGATGGATATTGAGATGCTATTTCAGATTGATTATTGATTCTATCATGTCTTTGTTGTTTGTGATCTTGCATGCTTTCCGTTGTTAGTAGCTATCTTGGCCAAGTAGATGCTAGCAACTCCAAGAGTTAGTATTTATGCTCGATAGTGGGTTCATGCCTCTGGTAATCTGGGAAGTGACAGAAATCTCTAAGGTACTAGATGTGCTGTTGCTACTAGGGAGAAAACAACAATCCTTTGTTCATAGAACAATCGTATTGTTTACTTTACACGCAGTTCGTAAAGCAATAATCTGTTGCTTGCAACTTAATACTGGAGGGGGTTCGGATGATAACCTAAAGGTGGATTATTAGTCATAGATGTAGTTGGATGGCGGTCTATGTATTATGTTGTAATGCCCAATCAAGTCTCAAAAGAGTCAAGATGATTAGTATATGCATGTATTGCTTTCTCGGTGTTTGTCAATTGCCCCGCTGTAATTTGTTCACCCAGCATGTTATCTATCTAAGGAGAGCCACCTCTAGTGAACTATGGATCCCGGTCCTTTCTCTTTACATACAATCTACAATCTTTTACTGCTTTGTGTTTACTTTCTGCAAACTTTTACTTCTTTCCATTCGATACGTTTAATCCTTTGTTTTCCGCAAAACACGGTGATATTGACAACCTCATCGCAAGTTGGGGACAAAGTTCTGTGGTTGTGTTGTGCAGGTCTCCACGTTGCTACTAGAACCGGTAGTGCGCCCTACCAAAGCTCAGCTAGTAACACCTTTGGGGTGTTTCCTTGCTCCTACTGGTTCAATTAAACCTTGGTTTCATAACTGAGGGAAAACTTGCTGCTGTGCTCATCATACCTTCCTCTTGGGGTTCCCAACAAGCTCTACGTCGAACGACGAGCACATCAATCACCACCATCTCCATCCATCCCATCTATATCTTGCTAGATCTTGTTGTAATTCCCGTACTCGTTGTGGATTTATACAAGTACAATTCATTTATGATTGTTTCCATTACCATTGCTATGATATTGAGTGCCTCCATGTCTGAGTAGATCATTAGTTCTCGGGGATATGGAGAAACCCTAGTATGAGATTGAAATAAGGTAAAGTCTATTATGATATTCATCGTTGTGACCATGTGTTGGATTTTATACATCTTTATGTTGAGAGAAGTCGACCCCTCAATATTTGCCTCTCGTGGGGACTTGATGGAGGAAACTACTTGTTGGTAGACGGAGGTGTGCTAGCACTTACAGTGACTATAAAGCTATTGGCACCCCTTACGTATCAACTTGGGAAACCGAGGAAACTCACGGAACACTATCCATGCCATGGGATACATCCTACGGGATTATGTCCATTAATAGCGTAGTAATTTGATTGATGTCGAATGCTGACTGTTGTGGTTATGAGGATGATGTGAGCTGCGATTGCTGCCTATTTTTACAAATACGGAGTTCCTCCCACACATACATAGTTGAGAATGTTCATGATGATAATCTTTATCTTATACCCTTATAATACTAGTGGTGTATCCGCTACTCCCTGTGAATGCTTTTTCCCTATTACAGTTCCAATCTCTCTTACATACGTGATACTTACTTTCTATATTCAGTTGTTTTACTTTACTTTATTATTGCTCTTATACCCAAAACCCCAAAACACCTTTTTACACAATACTCACATTTTATCTTGTCACTTAGAACTTTATCTAGCATTTCTATTGTAATATTTATTTCAAGAGTTATTAGACTTCAGACTCCTGCTCCCTGTGGGATCGATATCTTTATTTCGAAACTAGCTACAAACGATCTGTGCACTTGCAGTCATCAAGCTATTTTCTGGCGCCGTTGTCGAGGAGCTAAGCGATGTAGGTCTTTTAGTTTTTGATTGTTTATTTTTGTCTTGCTAAATTTTGTTTGAGTTACAGGTTTCCTCCAATATGATGGAGTTCGAGCATATGACTAGTGCTAACCCACTCAACCACTTTGGGAAGCCCTATGATATTTATAAAAGAGACAACTCCAATGAGAATACAAGGGGGTTTGAAATAAATCCTCTACTACTTAGTATTCTACATAAGAAGCAATTTACTGGAGATGAAGAAGATCCTGATCTATATGAACATATTGCATGTTTCAAAGATATATGTGGCACTTTTCTATGGACAAGATATACCGCTGATGAGGTAAGGGTTAAACTTTTTAGTCAGACTTTGACAAGTACCACTCTCTCATGGTATAGATCTCTACCCCCTGAAGCCACCACTACCTAGGATAATCTGTCCTGTGAATTTCTATCAAAATATTATCCATTATCAAAATCTTTTGGAATCAGGCGTCTTATAATGACTTGGGAGAATCGTTCTAATGAAGGATTGGTAAGAGCTTATATTAGATTTAAAGATTTACTACGACTATGTCCTCGTCATGATTTGCCTGAATGGTATTTACTACATATATTTTATGGCGGTTTAATTGAACGTAATAAAATTGAACTAGACTCTTTCGCGGAAGGAGCCTTTATGAATCTTCCTATACCAAAAGCTTGGGATTTACTTAATAGAATTCGTGATCACAGAGTTTCATGGAATTTTGGTCTAGAAAGCGAAGGAGGTGTAGA
Source organism: Avena insularis (assembly GCA_023614405.1). Classification (NCBI taxonomy): domain Eukaryota; kingdom Viridiplantae; phylum Streptophyta; class Magnoliopsida; order Poales; family Poaceae; genus Avena; species Avena insularis. Next base: position 25,003,568 of record CM042692.1, read on the forward strand.
AATAGAGCATGATTGTATTCATGACTATAATAAAAAGGCCATGTTAAAGAATTATCTAAAGAACTTTATTTGGATTCAGATCTTGTGTTGCAAGTTGTTAAAAGCTTTTATAGAACATATCAAAGCTCCAAAGGAGGGTCCAGTCAAGTATGATCCACCACAAAAACCTGAAAAGAAAAAATAAGATAAAGCAACACTAGCCTCCGTAGAACCAATATATGAAATGCATTTCCCTAACACTGCACAAAAGCATATTCTTGAATATGAGCAGATCAAAGCAATACAAGAGAAGAAGGAGGACGAAAGCATGCCAGAAGTCGTGGAACATCTGGAAGAAACCAAAGATGAAGAGGTAACCAAGGAAGCAATTATGGCTATGTACTCACACTGTAACATAGTTGAACTTGATGAAGAGACTTCCGTATTGGTTGAAGGTAAAACAAAGGTAAAAGATGTGGGTAAGCCTATTCTTCCCTGCATATTTAAAGAAACCTCGCATTACGGTTTATGTGATCTTGGCACCGAAGTTAATGTTATATGTTATGACTTTTACTTAGAAATAAAAGAAGAAATAGAACCGGATACAATTGAAAATACTGATATGACAATTATGTTAGCCAATAAAATCTTAGAATTCCAATGGGAGTAGTTGAAGATGCAACTGTCACAATTGGCAACAAAAACTTTCTTGTTGATTTTGTGGTTGTTGATATGCCAGCTGACTCTCTTTGCCCAATTATATTTGGAAGGAACTTTTTGGGTGATATAGGTGCCTATGTTAATTTCAAGAAGGAGATTGTGTCTCTTAAGCTGGGGGGAATGGAAAATAAGTTCCACTTTTCCAAATTTAAATACAGGCCTCCACAAATAGAAGTATAGGAAGAATAAGAATAAGAAGAAGAAGAAGAAGAAGAGAGAACTATTGAGGAAATGGCGTCTCTTTTCTTTAGTAATCAAGAAGAAGAAATAGATGAAGATCCAAATTATGAAGAAATAGTTATGGAGGACAAGTCCCTGGGAGAACTAAAAGATGAATTCTATTCACTTCCCATTTTGGGACCTCCAACCGATGAGGGTTTTAAAGAGCCAGAAAAGGGAGGGGACGAGGAATTACCACCCCCAGAGTTGAAGACTCTACCAGAAAATCTTAAATACAGATTTTTAGATGATACAAATAAATTCCCTGTTATTATTAGTGCTAAACTTTCAGGAAAAGAAGAAGAACTCATGAAGATACTTAAGGAGCATCGCCAGGCCTTTGGGTACTCAATGGATGACTTGAAGGGCATCATTCCCATGATAGCCGTCCATCAAATATTCATGGAAGAAGGTGCTAAACCAGTTGCGGAATTTAATAGAAGATTGAAGCCTGAATTGAAAGAAGTGGTAAGAAAAGAAATTGTATGCCTACTAGATGCAGGTATAATATATCCTGTTAAAGAGAGTGAATGGGTAAGTCATGTTCATTGTGTTCCTAAGAAGGGCGGTTTGACTGTTGTTCCTAATGAAAACAATGAATTGATACCTACTAGAACTGTTGTTGGGCATAGGATGTCCATAGACTTCAGGAAATTAAATAAAGATACTAGGAAAGATCACTATCCATTACTATTCATAGATCAAACTTTAGAAAGGTTAGCAAACCATACTCATTTTTTCTACTTGGACATATACTGTGGTTTTTCTCAAATAGGTGTTCATCCCGATGACCAACTTAAAACAACTTTCATTACTCCTTATGGTTTACATGCTTACCGACATATGCCTTTTGGTTTATGTAATGCTCCAGCTACTTTTCAACGATGTATGACTACTATCTTTGCGGATTTTATAGAACTTATAATGGAAGTATTTATGGATGAATTTTTTGTCTATGGAACTTCGTTTACTAGTTGCTTGGATAATCTCAAAAGAGAGCATTGTGAAGAAACTAATCTTGTTCTAAACTGGGAGAAATGCCATTTTATGGTCAAAGAAGGTATAGTCCTTGGACACCAGGTATCAGGTAAGGGAATTGAAGTTGATAGAGCTAAGGTTAAGGCAGTAGAGAGAATGCCACAACCTAGGGATATTAAAGGTATAAGAAGTTTCCTTGGTCATGTGGGTATTTATAGAAGGTTCATTAGAAATTTCTCTAGAATATCTAAACCTTTGACAAACCTCTTGCCAAAGGGAATGAGATTGAATTTTGATGATAAGTGTCTTGAAGCCTTTGATAGACTCAAAAATGCTTTAGCTCGTGCTCCCATCATTAAACCACCTATCTGGGATACAACCATTGACTTAATATGTGAAGCTAGTGATGATGTTGTAGGAGTAACTCTAGGACAACATATTGGTCGTAGATTTAATATTATACATCATGCTAGTAGAACTCTCAATGGTGCTCAAAAGAACTACCCTAAGGAAGAAAAGGAACTTTTTGCTGTATTTTTCTCTTGTGATAAATTTTGTTTCTATAGAGTTGATGCAAAGGTAAGAGTTCACACGGATCGTGATGGCTTAAAAGAACTCCTTGAAAGGAAAGACCATAAGCCAAGACTGATCTGTTGGATTCTTTCACTTCAAAAATTTGAGTTGCAGATTATGCAGAGGCAAGAAATAAAGATGTTAGATGCAGTATCCATGTTTGCCTAGGAAGACACCAATCTTATTGAGAGGAACATTAGTCCTAGTGATTTTCATTTACGGGAATTATTCAATGAAGTAAGGTTAATTCCTCCAAAAGAGAAGAAGTCTTTGTTGTGGTAGGAACTTTTCATCCCCAAATAAGGGAATGATAAGTGCAAGGTAAGTGTTCTTACCCAAATAAGTGTTTTGTTTTGACAATTTTTACTTTTGAAAATCTTTCCTTTGAATTCCTTGTGTTTTTCTGAAGATTTAGAGGGGTTTTACCAACTATACGGGCAGAGCTATACGACCGGAGAGGAAGCTCCCACTGTATAGTTGGTCGTTAAACTCTCTGTATCATCTCAGTGAATTTTTTCGCTATCTGAGCCTATACGGTCACAACTATACGACTGGAGCCAAAAATTCCGGCCGTATAGTTGGTCGTTAAACTCTCAGATGGTTTTGCTTTAGGTGTCTATATCTATACGGTCACAACTATACGACCGGAGCAAAAATTCCGGCCGTATAGTTGGTCGTTAAACTCTTAGACACTTTTAATTTTTGGTGTTTGTATCTATACGGTCGCAACTATACGACCGGAACCAAAAATTCTGGTCGTATAGTTGGTTGTTAAACTCCCAGACACTTTTTCGTTTGATCTTTTATTTATTATTCATCTAAAAAAAGAAAAAAATAATAACGTTATTGTCGGTTCCGAGTCGTGATTTAATCGACCTAGACTCGAGATATTTGGAAATATCTACCTGGAACCAACTATACGACCGGAGCTATATGAGTTGCGCCCATATAGTTGGTCGTTACACAGCAGGGAATTTCCAAATCCGTGATTTCTTTTCCTGTTTCGTTTAGATTCTTTTCTTGGGCGACAATTTGGTATTTCTCGCGAGTTTTACCGACCTCTGACCCCCTTATATACTGCCATTCTCTCTCTCTCTAATTGTAATCTCCAGGAAGCAATCTAGCAATGCGCTATCCAGTCCCAGGCCGTGGAAAACCCATGGGGCTCATTGCTCCTTCCAGGGACCGCTCTAGTAGCCCGTCCATGGAGGATGATGATGAGGAGGTAGAGAGGTTTAGCCCAAGGTACAAGGAGTACGTCGAGCCAAGCTACTTCAACAATGATTCCAATGATGACGTGGTTGATGTTTACATCCGCCATGATGTCTATGATCCATCGGAGATCAATTGGGTGGCGATGAAGAAAGCTCAACCAGAGAGACAGGATCGCAAGCCACATGGAAAAGGACGTGTGGAGACGGTCAAGTTCGTCACCACGGATCAAAGGCCGCACAAGCGTAAGAAATTATCTAATATTGGTGCAGGTGCTAGCAAGGGATCCAAGGGACCACTCACTGTAAAGACCCGAACCTGGCTTGGTTTGAATCCCTATGATTACAGTGCTAGTCCCTGGATCGAATAGCTAGCACCCACAGTTTAAGATGTAATATCAAGATACAAAGGTCATATTACATCGCATGATCCAGAATATGAATACTTTATTACAAACTCATAGCCATAGGCTATCTTATTACAAAGCAGCAAAATACAAGTAAAGCATGGAGTCCTTCATCTTCACGTGCCACAGGCAAACATGTTGGGTGCAGACTCGTAATCCTATCATCGTTCCTCACTCATCAATAGAATAACCTGCAACATGATAGGTTGCAACCACAAAGGGTCAATACTTTGAATGTATTGGCAAGTTTCACAAGTTTGTGAATATAAGTTGGACTATCACTACATGCATATTTGGCTAAGTAGATCTTAGGCTCATTTGCAGAAAGCAACATGGTTTTATCCTATCTTTGCAAAATAGTTTTGATCTTTCAACAACTTTCTGAACTCCTTGGCAAACTCCAAGTTCTTCTAATCCCTTGTTGACACCATCAAGTTTTACTTTGAGAAATTGGAATGTCGAGATCTTCCATAGCTTCAAGCCTTAGTTGCTCAGAGTTGTCCATAACCGAGGACACGGCTAAGTACTTAGAATTTAATATTCTGCAGAAGTTGTACACTTTACCCACAAGACACAATCTCGTCTTGACGCCACCAGTGGCCGCTAGATTAGTACACACCAAGATGGAGTACCGGCAGATCGAGAATGTGACAAAGTCTTTCCATACAAGTCCTCCCAATACATAATGCCAGCACGTCTACTAGGCACCAATGCAAGGATATATTTCCAATACATAATTCAAGTTAACCTGAAGAGGTACCAATGCATGGGTCTCCCACTATGTAATTGACTAGGCCAGAGCCCATTTGGCATGTGGCTGTACACGAAAGCCACTGTACAAGAAACATGTTCAATCTCTAAGTTCCTGGGTGGTATTCTTCTAGTGCACACACGAGAGAGATAGCCATAGATATGGTTCCCTCCGTTGCCACCTTATTCACAACAGAGTATCCACATTCCACCCAGGTGATTCATTGAGTACTTGTTTTATTATCCACCCCAAAACTATAGCAGCGCTAAGCATACTACAACTACTGTATTTCCACTTAAGGAATATAAAAAGGATATCCTAATAGGACATAGCATAGCATAGTATCATAGTAGTCCTATCATGCATACTACAAAATCCACTAAGTGTAATGAAAATAGTAGGACATGGACGATAGTGTCACTTGCCTTAGTAGTTGGTGGTGTTGGTACACTCTTCGCAGTAACACACTTGACAATCCACACAATCTATCAAACAAAACAACCAAGACAAAACATGCACAAGATCAACACTAATGGCAATACAAAAATCATGCAAAATATGCAAGCATGCAAGATGGCAATTTTATTGTACAAATTGTTATAACAAAGATTTTAAACATTACTAAGTGCTTTCTAAACATTTTATAATTGCAAGATTACAAATGCAACCATTTGTGCAATTGTAACAATTATCAATATTTTCTAGCATTTGGAAAGGCCAAACTCACTAAATAATTGCCATGCTATTGGGTATAGTCAACTAAATTTATATTTTGGTCTTACTAGACAGAGGGTTCAATTTGCAATCCATAGAAAAAAGATTCATCCAAAAAAATAATTTACAAAGTAATTTTTATGGGTAAAATACTCCTAAAAAGGTTCTACCTAAAACTCCTATTTTACAGAATCTAAAGGGTGAATTAAGGTATCAGCAGTGAAGCTCTCATTTTTCTGAATCCATAGACACGAAATTTGTATTTTTCTGATTTGTGGATCAAAAGTTATTGAATTTCTAAGTTAAATATATTTTCTGTCTATTTTCTAAATTAATCAGACGCTCATGCCGACGTCGTGCTATCCTATTGGCCCGTACCGATTCGGTCGGATCGACCGCTGCATGCCATTGGATTTTAAGTGGAAATGGACGAACCAGATCAGCCGATACCTTTTCGATAAGTGGTCTAATCTAAGCCGCTAGATCTAGATCCAACGGATCTCAGCAATTTGGCCACGGACTGGTGGCGCTGGCGACTGCGCATGGCGGCGGCGCGTCGGGAGGGTGGCGCTCAGGTGGTTCTAGAGGGGTAGGGGAAGCGGCAATCTTACCGAGGGGTTGCGGCGGTCGCGATGGTCTCGATGGTGGTTGTGGTGGAGGGAGGGGTGCTCGGCTTTGCCGGGGATTCCTAGCCGGAGCTCGTAGGTGAACGGCGGCGGCAGAAGCGGCTCAGATGATGACCGTGGAGACGACCTGGGGAGGTACAAATCGAACAAAAAGAATTAAATGGTGCGCCAGAGGACGGTGAAGATAATAGGGCACAGAAGAGGGCGCGGGGTAGTGGGTTCTCGCCGGAATCATCGCCGGAGCTCGCGAGTGACTGCGGTGGTCCGAGCTCGATTTCGAGCAGCCTAGTGGCTCCGGAGTTGTGGGGTTTGAGGGAAAACGGAGAGGAGGGAGTGGAGTTTGAGGGGCAGGGGTCAGAGTGGAGATTTAATTGCGCAAACGCACGAATTCGGTTCGATTTAGAAACGGTAGAGGTGGGGGACGGGCTGTTCGTCGTTCGGTTGAAGACGGTGAGGTGGAGGGTGACGTGGAGTGGGGCCGAGGCGTCAGGGAGAGGGGGCAAAGAGGGGTCGGTAAGAAAAATAAAGAGAGGGGGAAAGGGGAGAGCTGGGTGGGCTTCTGTTGGGCTGGGTGTGTGGGCCGACTATGCTGCTGCTGTTTTTTTCTTTTGCTTATTCTTTTAATTTTTTTTTTCTTTTTCTGTTTTCTTAAATAACTTTTGATTTAATGATCCAATTTGAATCAAACAAATTTCTCAAAAAATTTAAAACTCAAATTATGTTTTTAGGGCATTATACAACACATTTAGTTTCCATCTCAAATTTTTCTAATCAAATTTATTTACTTTGGCTTTAATAGTTGATATTGTATTTTCTTAATTCTATTCCAAAATAATTCATATCCTTTTATCCATGGATCCAAATAGGATGAAACCAATCTCTATTGTTTTATTATTTTGTCCTTTATCCTTTTAGCTCTCATAGGAGTTCTTTTGTATAATTTAAATATGGAGTATATCCATATTATTGTGTTGTTCTTAGTGTTAACAAATAATTAGAGTTTTAGGGTTTGAGATATTTTTCACTTCTCTTAGGTTTTTAAAATGCAACCAAGTCAAGATGCTCATGCATGCTTCATGATTTGGGATTTTAAAAAATGCACACCACTTCACAAACAAAAATCATTTTATTTGGCTTGGGTTTTTGAGGAATTATATTAAATGTTCCAAAAGTTTTTGTTCCTTCTGAATTTCAAAGAACTTGGTTCTTTATTTTGTTTAAAAATTTCACATTTCAAAATTTGGAAAATTTGGGGATGTGACAGACTACCACCCTTAAAAGGAATCTTGTCCCGAGATTCGATAAGGCTAGAAAGAATAGGTTGGGTTTTAGGATAACTTGGGTGCTACCACCCTTAAAAGGAACTTTGATGGGTTGCGTTCGATGATTCACTTGGCTAAGGGTTCAATGATTGGCATCCAAAGGTTGTTAACATTTCTTCATCTTGAGATTCTTATACCACTGAATGAGTTAGCTAAAGCTTACCATCCACATCATCTAGTTCTTCAAGGGTTGCATACATGTTGATGTGGTTCACATGTCCTTTCTGGGTCACATTCGAATTGCTCCCATTAGAGTCTCCAATATTCTTATCCTTCTTCTCAGGACAGTCTGCTGCATAGTGTCCAAATTGCTTACAATTGTAACACTGCAACTGGCTAATGTCTTTCTTGGGATCATTATGTTGATTCTGACCAAGGTTATCTCCATTGTCAGTACCATTCACATTGTTACTACCACTTCCATTGTTGATGTGGTGATTATGTCCATTTGCTTCATGCTGATTTGATCCAGAATCCCCATTGTCCTTTCTGAATGAACACATCTTCTGTGATGATCCTGAGTGATATTTGTCAAAGCTATGCTTCCTCTTCCTGTTCTCAACTTTATTCTTCTTACTCTCTAAAATTCTAGCTTTGTCACATAGTGATTGATAAGTTGGAACATAAGCAACTAATAATTGCATGGAAAGTTCATCATTCAGTCCATCTAGGAACTTTTCCTTCCTCTTAGCATCAGTATCAGTATCATCTGGAGCATAACGTGACAGATTGCTGAATTCCTCAATATATTCAGTGACACCGCGGTGATGTTGTTTAAGGTTGTGAAACTCCTTCTTCAGACTCATCACTCCTGAAGAGATACGATTAGTGCGAAAACCATCTTCAAATATCTCCCAAGTCACTTCTTCAATGGGGTGAGTGACTTGAAAGTTGTCCCACCATGTAGCTACAGGGCCTTCAAGAAAGTGTGCTGCAAATCTCACTTTCTCACCATCAGAGCGTCCAACAGTCACTAGATCCCTGTTCACTGAACGTAACCAGTCATCAGCTACCATTGGATCGGAAGTACCAGAGAACTTTGCAGGTCTCAACCTCAGAAATATAGTGAGCATATCCAGAGGTGGTGGATTGTTGTTGTTATTGTTGTTGTTCTGATTCTGATTGTTGATGGTTGTCATGAATTGTGTCATCATCTGCATTAGCTGAGTCTATGCAGTCATCATCTGTTACATCTCATTTCCATTGTTGTTGTTGTCTCCATTGTTATCGTGGTTGTTGGCGCGCCTTGGAGGCATCTGTTGGTTTAATAGGGATACGTAATGATAGATAGATAGGTCTAAGGGAGTTCTAACACACTCAACCCAAAACAAACCAGTTCAATCAAACATTCATCAAGTAACCAATCACTTAGCAACTTCTAAGTTTAACTCATTAGTTGAAGAAAAAACAAGTTTTCTTGAAACAAGCAACCTAGTATAGTCATACCACATAGGTCGGCATGATCCATACGCTAACACGATATCGATAACTCAAACATGATAATTGGTAGGCAATCTAATGTCTCATGGGTCACACTATGATAACATCAGTGGGAGCTCTCTTTCGAGTTGGGCAATCATCAGTTAAGTGTCCAATCTTCCGGCAACGATGGCAAAACACTTTTGTCATGTCTCGAGTCCTTTTCCTTGAAGGGTTGGTGAGGTTTTCTTGAACTTCCTTCTCTAGGCATTCATTGATATTGTGTCCTTCTTTCTTGCATTTGAAGCAGGTGATATGGCTAAGGTTTTCTTCTATCTTCCTGAGAGCTTGATACATTCTATCCTTGACTTGTTCTTTCACTTCTTGCACTATGAAGTCGAGGTGGCATTGAGCAGGATTGTGGTTGGTACCTTCACATAGGTAACAAGTAACTTGAGATGTGGGGCATTCTCCAACTGGATGGTTGTGATCACAAAAGGGGCATTGATCTTTATGTTCCTTAGAGGTGTGGCCTACTTCTCCAAATATTTTGCAAGCTTGTATCTTGAACTTCTTGTTGACCTGTTCCATCTTCAAGGTCCTTAGAGAAGCAAAAGGCTGGTCTTCTACATGTTTGAAGGAGAAGAGATTCAGTAAAGAATGATCAAGGTATACGAGAAAATCTACTAAGTCTAAAATTATAAGTTCATTCCTAACAAGGGGTTCGTCTAATTCCTAGGGTTACGAACCTACATGCAACACAATGCTCTGATACCATCTGTAAAGACCGGAACCTGGCTTGGTTCGAATCCCTGTGATTATAGTGCTAGTCCCTGGATCGAATAGCTAGCACCCACAGTTTAAGATGTAATATCAATATACAAAGGTCATATTACATCGCATGATCCAGAATATGAATACTTTATTACAAACTCATAGCCATAGGCTGTCTTATTACAAAGCAGCAGAATACAAGTAAACCATGGAGTCCTTCATCTTCACGTGCCACAGGCAAACATGTTGGGTGCAGACTCGTAATCCTATCATCGTTCCTCACTCATCAATAGAATAACCTGCAACATGATAGGTTGCAGCCACAAAGGGTAAATACTTTGAATGTATTGGCAAGTTTCACAAGTTTGTGAATATAAGTTGGACTATCACTACATGCATATTTGGCTAAGTAGATCTTAGGCTCATTTGCAGAAAGCAACATGGTTTTATCCTATCTTTGCAAAATAGTTTTGATCTTTCAACAACTTTCTGAACTCCTTGGCAAACTCCAAGTTCTTCTAATCCCTTGTTGACACCATCAAGTTTTACTTTGAGAAATTGGAATGTCGAGATCTTCCATAGCTTCAAGCCTTAGTTGCTTAGAGTTGTCCATAACCGGGGAGACGGCTAAGTACTTAGAATTTAATGTTCTACAGAAGTTGTACACTTTACCCACAAGACACAATCTCGTCTTGATGCCACCAGTGGCCGCTGGATTAGTACACACCAAGATGGAGTACCGGAAGATCGAGAATGTGACAAAATCTTTCCATAGAAGTCCTCCCAATACATAATGCCAGCATGTCTACCAGGCACCAATGCAAGGATATATTTCCAATACATAATTCAAGTTAACCTGAAGAGGCACCAATGCATGGGTCCCCCACTATGTAATTTACTAGGCCAGAGCCCATTTGGCATGTGGCTGTACACGAAAGCCACTATACGAGAAACATGTTCAATCTCTAAGTTCCTGGGTGGTATTCTTCTAGTGCACACACGAGAGAGATAGCCATAGATATGGTTCCCTTCGTTGCCACCTTATTCACAACAGAGTACCCACATTCCACCCAGGTGATTCATTGAGTACTTGTTTTATTATATAAAACATATATTTTTCCAACACTTCATATAATCATAACATGATATCCACCCCAAAACTATAGTAGGGCTAAGCATACTACAACTACTGTATTTCCACTTAAGGAATATAAAAAGGATATCCTAATAGGACATAGCATAGCATAATATCATAGTAGTCCTATCATGCATACTACAAAATCCACTAAGTGTAATGAAAATAGCAGGACATGGATGATAGTGTCACTTGTCTTAGTAGTTGGTGGTGTTGGTACACTCTTCGTAGTAATACAGTTGACAATCCACACAATCTATCAAACAAAACAACCAAGACAAAACATGCACAAGATCAATACTAATGGCAATACAAAAATCATGCAAAATGTGCAAGCATGCAAGATGGCAATTTTATTGTACAAATTGTTATAACAAAGGTTTTGAACATTACTAAGTGCTTTTTGAACATTTTATAATTGCAAGGTTACAAATGCAACCATTTGTGCAATTGTAACAATTATCAATATTTTCTAGCATTTGGAAAGGCCAAACTCACTAAATAATTGCCATGCTATTGGTTATAGTCAACTAAATTTATATTTTGGTCTTACTGGACAGAGGGTTCAATTTGCAATCCATAGCAAAAAGATTCATCCAAAAAAATAATTTACAAAGTAATTTTTATGGGTAAAATACTCCTAAAAAGGTTCTGCCGAAAACTCCTATTTTACAGAAGCTAAAGGGTGAATTAATGCCTCAGCAGTGAAGCTCTCATTTTTCTGAATCCATAGACACCAAATTTGTATTTTTCTGATTTGTGGATCAAAAGTTATTGAATTTCTAAGTTAATTATATTTTCTGTCTATTTTCTAAATTAATCAGACGCTCTGGCCGACGTGGCGCTATACTATTGGCCCGTACCGATTCGGTCGGATCGACCGCTGCAGGCCATTGGATTTTAAGTGGAAATGGACGAACCAGATCAGTCGATACCTTTTCGATAAGTGGTCTAATTTAAGCCTCTAGATCTAGATCCAACGGATCTCAACACTTTGGCCACGAACTGGCGGCGCTGGCGACTGCGCGTGGCGGTGGCACGTCAGGAGGGTGGCGCTCTGATGGTTCTAGAGGGGTAGGGGAAGCGGCAATCTTACCGGGGGGTTGCGGCGGTCTCGGTGGTCTCGATGGTGGTCGTGGTGGAGGGAGGGGCGCTCGGCTTCGCCGGGGATTCCTCGCCGGAGCTCGTCGGCGAACGGCTGCGGCATAAGCGGCTCAGATGATGACCGTGGAGACGACCTGGGGAGGTACAAATCGAACAAAAAGAATTAAACGGTGCGCCAGAGGACGGTGAAGATAACATGGCAGAGAAGAGGGCGTGGGGCAGTGGGTTCTCGCTGGAATCGTCGCCGGAGCTCGTCGGTGACTGTGGTGGTCCAAGCTTGATTTCGAGCAGCCTAGTGGCTCCGGAGTTGTGGGGTTTGAGGGAAAACAGAGAGGAGGGAGTGGAGTTTAAGGGGCAGGGGTCGGAGTGGATATTTAATTGTGCAAACGCACGGATTCGGTTCGTTTTAGAAATGGCACAGGAGAGGGACGGGCTGTTCGTTGTTCGGTTGAAGACGGTGAGGTGGAGGGTGATGTGGAGTGGGGCCGGGGCGTCAGGGAGAGGGGGCGAAGAGGGGTCAGTAAGAAAAAGAAAGAGAGGGGGAAAGGGGAGAGCCAAGTGGGCTTCTGTTGGGCTGGGGGTGTGGGCCGACTGTGCTGCTGCTGTTTTTTCTTTTGCTTATTCTTTTAGTTTTTTCTTTTTCTTTTTCTGTTTTCTTAAATAACTTTTGGTTTAATGATCCAATTTGAATCAAACAAATTTCTAAAAATTTGTAAAACTCAAATTATGTTTTTAGGGCATTATAGAACACATTTACATTCCATCTCAAATATTTCTAATCAAATTTATTCACTTTGGCTTTAATAGCTGATATTGTATTTTCTTAATTCCATTCCCAAATAATTCATATCTTTTTATCCATGGATCCAAATAGGATGAAACCAATCTCTATTGTTTTATTATTTTGTCCTTTATCCGTTTAGCTCTCATAGGAGTTTTTTGTATAATTTAAATATGGAGTATATCCATATTATTGTGTTGTTCTTAGTGTTAACAAATAATTAGAGTTTTAGGGTTTGAGATATTTTTCACTTCTCTTAGGTTTTTAAAATGCAACCAAGTCAAGATGCTCATGCATGCTTCATGATTTGGGATTTTAAAACATGCACACCACTTCACAAACAAAAATCATTTTATTTGGCTTGGGTTTTTGAGGCATTATATTAAATGTTCCAAAAGTTTTTGTTCCTTCTGAATTTCAAAGAACTTGGTTCTTTATTTTGTTTAAAATTTTCACATTTCAAAATTTGGAAAATTTTGGGATGTGACACTCACAAAGCCAACAATTGGTGCTCGTATGAAGGTCAAGCCTCAAGAAGAGTGGAGGTACGGTTTCCACTTTCCCGATCCACCAATTATGGATGAGGAAGAGCTATCCCTAGGACCAAGGATCATGTGCGGGCATTGGAGATATATCAGAAGCAGGAGCTACTCCATCGTGTTGAAGTCCGTCACCATCTCAATGAGATGGAGAAGAGGGAAGAGCTGCTTCCATTGATGACTAAGCTCGCGGATAGAGTGGACACTCTACAGTCTGATTTGTGGAGGTTCTACAGCCGCATAACTGCTCTGGAGGAGACCAACAACAAGCTATGCACCGCGATGTTACATGCCATGGCGCCATAGTGATCTACAACAATCACGGTATCAAATAATAGCAAGGGATTATTTGATCCCGCCTAGCTTGATTCCAAGCTTGGGGAGATCTTTAAGACCTTGTAATCTATCCTATAAGTTTTTATTACTATTTTCGTATTAGTTCAAACTAGCAATAAAGTTTGCATCATTAGAATTCCCTTCAGGAATAGTCGATCCTTTTATGAAATTCCGAGTTTATTATTATATATGGAGCAATATTGAGTTTGTGTTTGCCTTATTGATATATGAATGACTTGAATATAATTTTACTTGCACTTTGATGATAGATAGGAGTCTTCCACACCATTGGTATTAATGGAACACCTAAAGATAATTTAGTCAATATGTTGTAATTCTACGATTTGATTTACAAAGAAAAATTATCTATACAGTTAAGTTGAGAAAGAAACCTTGAACAAAGGAAAATGAAAGTGCTATCAAAATAGAATGAGAACAAGTCGAGGTAGAATCTTCAAGTCATAAGAATGCTTCGTATACAATTGGAATTTGATAATTGAGATCGTTAGACTTTGAATTTGTACATGAAGTGGAATGTATGGCTAGCTCCTTTGCATAGAACTTAAACGAAAGTGTGAGCATATATATAAAAGAAAAGGAAGAAGAAAAAGAGCGAGTGTGCAAAGAGCAAGTAGGCATATACCACTATATTGTAGTATGACAAAGATACACATTTGAGATTTTGAATCCCAAGTGAATACATGAATCCTAAAACACTTGGGACTACCTCACTAACTCATTCGGTTAAACCAGATACTTTTACATTATGTTAAAATTCATCTTTTATGAATTGTTGATCACTAAGGTGTGGAAGCCTGCTAATACTATTCAGATGGTTCGAGTAAGTTACTATTCATGAACTTATTCCTATGCATCATACATGATAAACACATGCTGCAATTGCCTCATTTATTTTACCGACTCAGCTTCATGAATATGAGGATCACCTCCATTAAGCTAAAAGTTGCTCGGGACGAGCAAGAGTCTAAGCATGGGCAAGTTGATGAGTGCATATTTGCATCATGTTTTACATTATTATTTTGCATTGTAGATGTAGGATCTTGGTATTATATGGCGCTCGCGCACACTTTATGTCTGTTTTCACCAGGCTCAGGACAGATGATGGATCCAATGGATATAATTCTTGGAGCAGTTGTACTGTGGAGAAAAGGAGTCAAAAACAACGTAAATCACTTATCTGGGAAATATTAATAATACCAGAAGAAAACCAGAAGCGAACAAGGGAGGTAGAGAGTCCAACGACCAACTATACGACCGAAGCAATTTTCCGGCCGTACAGCTTTGGCCGTATAGTTGGCGCCGCCTTCGCCTTGTCAAATAGTTTCACCCCGTGCAATTGGTTCGAGGAGAAGACATACAGAACACCCAGAAATCATAGAAACCTCACCTCCTGTCGTGGTGGTGTCACGGCAGATGCCATGGATAGGCTAAAGGTGGGGACTAATATGCGCTAGGGGAATCCAGGGAGGGATAGTGGAGTGATTCTCCACGCAGAAGCTTTGTATTGATGTTCTATCTCCAAGATTACAAGTGCTCCTTGAGCTGTATTGACAAGAGGAGGAAGAAGAAACTCTCTTACTCTTGCCTCCTATCTAGCCCAAGAACCCTAGATCCACTAGTGCTCAACCAACTAGAATTCTGCCAACCCCCTCTCCCAGAACCCTAACCCCCCTTATATAGTGGTGGTTCGGTCCTGGCCAAGGGCATACGTGGAGGCATATTCCTAAGAATATGCCCCCTCCCAAAGTAGTAACCCGACAGGGATGCTTTTCCCCCGCGTCACACTTGCTTTAGCGACGTAGCCTCTGCGGCGCCCGCGTCAGCCGACGTGAGCGTCGTCACCCTTGTCGGCCACGATCCGGTGGTCCTGCCCTTGCTTTATTCGCTCGTCCAGTACGTACCGGACCTTCTTTTTTGACCAGAGAGATTCCTTCCTTCTCCTAGAAGCCAAGCGCGGATCCGGATCACAGTAGATCCAGCCATACCTGTTCCTGCATATAAGTTAGACAAGCATTTCCGACTTACTCCTTAAGTTGGACGAGACAACGTTAGGCGTCCCCCCTATCCCGGGTTACTCCGTGATCTGGCCTGCCTTGAGGTGACTCGGCCAGCTTCCGCTTTGACCTTGCCGACCCTCGGCTAACTCGGCCCTCATACCCTGGAGTGACCATACCCGGGGGTATCTCCCCAACATTAGTCCCTGAAGCTGGTGCGGTCTTAGCGGCCTTGGTCGCTAAGGCCACATCAGGTTCATTCATATTTGAGCCTCGGACGTTTAGTTCCGGGTTAACTTCTTGTCTCGGATTATATGGATTTATGTTCCCTTCTCACGCTCCAAGTTTTCACTTGCCGGCCGGGTCACCACTTCGGCTCGGATCCTATGGTTTTACTTTCCCTCTGCACATTTCCAGTATTCACTTGCCGGCCGGGTTACCATTGTGGCTCGGATCCGGGCCTTGCTTCCTTCTCTCATACGCCAACCCACGTAAAGGTTAATCATTACGTTGCCTCATTTTAAGGGCCTGCACAAGATCGCCGCGATGGCCGGTGATTCGTGGCGTGGGTTACGTCATGCCTGTCTCCTCGTTTACCGCAACTGCACGTCGTGTCATGGGATCACATTTATTCTGTGGCCCCCGGTGTGGCTTCTCTCTGATTGGCTGATGCCGGTGATACACGGTCACACCGTGTGGCTCTCCGGTGCAGTGCGATCCCACTCATCGATCACTGGGGGCAGTTAAATAGGGGAGGGGCGCGTCCCTTAGCACTTTTCCATCTCCGCTCCCCTTTGCCCATTCCTCTTCTTCTTCCTCGCGACCGCGCCGCGCTTGATGCCTGTTGCGGCGCCGCGACTCTCCTCTCGTGCCTCCGCACCGCTGCTAGCCACACGAGTCCTCGTCAATCTAGATCGCAGAGCTCCGCCGCCGCTAGCTCCAGCGAAGACAGCGGATTCGAGATGACGGAGGAGGATCTCATCGTCGTCGAGCAGGAGATGGAGGAGGACACCGCTGTGGATCATGGCGTGGGCGGTTCGTGGGTCTGCCAGGACGACATCGACTGGCTCTACCGGACCCGGCGTATTCCCTCCGGCGTCGCCGCTCGTCTCCCCTCCTCGGAATTGGCCCCCTCACCCAATCCGGGTGAGTTCGTTGTTTTCCTATCCCATTTCCAACGGGGATTTGGTCTTCCGGTGAGTGATTTCTTCCGGGACTGGGTCCGGACCTATCACTTGCAACCACATCATCTCCCGGCGAATGCCATCACCTCTCTGTCCGCTTTCGTCTCTATGATCGAGGGCCACATCGGACTATGGCCCACGAAGGAGCTGTGGATCCAGTTCTTCGGCCTCCGTCGCAACGTCGTCCCCAACATCCACATTGAGTCGGAGGACAGGCAGCTCACTCAGTTCGGAGCTGCCTCGATCTCGCCCCGGAGATTTTCAATCTTTCCCCGGGTCACCGGGCTTGACTCCTGCAAAGGATGGGCCCGGACCTTCTTCTACGTCCGGAACAAGGGTACCGAAGACTTGATTCGGTTGCTGCCCTACGCTCCGGGTCCCCCTGACACGGATTTCTGGGAGTAGGTCGCCAAAAAACCTACAGCTCTGGCCAACCAAGTCCACAAAAGGTTCGCGGAGCTGAAGAAGCTCGGATTGCGCAACGAAGATGCCATGATCACATTAAATGCGCGCGAATCTCTCCCCTCCAACGGCGCACTCACAAGTTGTGCCACATGAGCTTCAGCCGCGACCCCAACCGAACCTCCTCGTTCGAGTTGAGCAATACGGAGATCTTCCGCCGGGTCAAGGCACTTTTCACCACCCATAAGGATTTCTCCGCCGAATGGACGTGGGGAATCGAGCATTACTGCCGTGACAGGCTCCCTCCCGCGGTAAGCTTCGCGGGGTAAACTTATTTCGGATCAATTACGTGTCGGTTCTTATCATATTTTTGACTCCGCTCTTTGTGCTTTTTGCTCAGCTGTTTCTCCAGCAAACCCTCGAGGATGGCACGGATCCGACCCTTAAGTGGGCCCCGGACCGAGAAATCCCGGATGAGGAGGATCCGGACCAGGAGATGTTCCTCCCCACGACCGACGCCACCAAACGACCCAGCGGTAAATTCTCTTCTCTTAGAGATTGGCCCGACGATGAGGATGACTCGGATATCGACATGATTGAACCCGTTGAGTCTATCCCTCTTTCTTTTGCCTTCCCGGCATCAGCTAACCCTGGTGGGCATATCCACGAGGATCCTCCACTTGCCATTGGCGAGCCTGTTCCGGTGGCGTCGAAGAAGAAGCGCGGATCCGCATCAAGTTCTTCTTCTGAACCTTCTCAGCCTACCAAAAGGCAAGAGAAGGCCGGAGACAAGACTGCCTCCAAACGGGCAGGCAAAGCCCCGGCACGGAGGGCCCAGAAACCTAAGGAGGCCGAGACCTCGGATGCATAAGTCATTTTTCACTACGCAACACACTTCCCCCTGCATCGGGGTAATTTCACTCCTGACATTATTTTCTTTTGCAGGGCTCCTGTGGAGGTCCCTCAAAGCGGATCGAGCATCTCTTCTCCCCTTCAGTCTGGTCCTTCCCCTCCTCGTGATGACGAGTCACGCCCGCTGAGCCCTATTCCGGAGGGCTCTGCGGCCGCTCCGGGTTCTGCAGTACCTCCTCCAGAGGAACGGGACATCGGATTGGGAGGGGTCGGATCGGCCGAGGCAACGGCGTCCGCCACTTCGGCATTGCTGCAACCAGCAACCACCAAGTCTACCGCAACTCTAGCACCAGCAGTAGCTCAAGCACCAGCCACCGAACCAGCGCCTGTCCCGGCTCCGAAGAAACCAACAGCAGCTCCCAGTCCTGCTACCAAAGCTCCCGTGCCAAGTTCGTCTGCCTCGTCTGAGTCATCCCAAGCTCGGCGAGGAACCACTCCAGCAGCTTCCAAAGGCAAATCCACTGTGGTCACATCCTCTCAGCAAGCTAAAGGCAAGAAGGCTCCGGATGCTACCAAGTCTACCTCCGTCGAGGCCGGGCAGCGAACCTTGTCGTCAATGCTTCCGAAGAAGTCACCAGCAGCGACAGATCCTCCTGCCGAGCCAGCCGATTCGCAGCAGATGGTTCTTCACACCAGCCCAGCTCTTGCTCTGATTGAGAGGAAGGAAGCTCACGCAAAGGGCTTGGTGGCACCCCACATGCCCACTGGCGAACGGTACCCTCCGAGCCTTATCGAGTTCGTCATGAACTGGAATAAGGCGGAGTTCGTCTACAACGACGATCTCCTGGAAAGGTTCGGCCCCGCTGAATTTTCCGCTTAGATGAATACCGCCGCCAAGGCCATTAACCTCGCTGGGAGAATGATGGAGGTACGTCGTTTCTTCTTTACATGCTGTAGATAATAATCATTAGTCCCCGAGCCTCCGGCGGAGTAATTTGTTACTCGGCCGGATGCTCATTAGAAGATCAACGTAGCTGCATGTAAACTTCAAATATGCACACATTTAGAGCCGGGTTAAGTTCCACTTGGCCCGGATCTTGCACACTTCGAATATGCACACACCTAGAGCCGGGTTAAGTTCCGCTTGGCCCGGATCTTGTACACTTCGAATATGCACACACCTAGAGCCGGGTTAAGTTCCGCTTGGCCCGGATCTTGCACACTTCGAATATGCACACACCTAGAGCCGGGTTAAGTTCCGCTTGGCCCGGATCTTGTACACTTCAAATACGCACACACCTAGAGCCGGGTTAAGCTCTGCTTGGCCCGGATCTTGTACACTTCAAATATGCAACAAACTAATTTTACACTCCTGTACCTTTGTTAGGTAACTACCAATCGCCGGAGCGCCGAATTTCAACGCCTGCTTGATACCCACAAGATCTTGCGCGCAAAACATGTTGCACTTGGCGCGGAGCATGAAAAGAGGGGTAATTTCCTCCCTCAACACCTCTCCGTTTCACTTGTTTCCGCTGGACTAACCTCCTCATTCGGTTTTTTGCAGCTGGGGTGGAGGCTGAAAACAAAATTATGCGGAAGAACTTGGAGGAAATCCGAGGTATGTCCTCTTTCGCCCAACCTTGTTGTGTTTTCTATTTCTTCTCCTCCTTGGCTCGGCAAACATTCACTCCTCGGCTTTGCCGGGTCAACATACTATTTCAGCATCACTTGAGGATAGTGCGCCCGTGCCTGATATGATGCTGCATTTTCTCGAACAAGCAGAACAGCATCAAGCCGAGCTGAAGAAGAAGAATGATGAGCTTGCCCTCCTCCGGACCAAGGACGACGAAATAGCCAAACTCAAGGCCGAGATGGAGAAGATGAAGGCCCAACACAAAACCGAGCTCCAAAAAGTTGGCCAGAACTTCACCAAAGAACGTGAGCGCTTTACCCTCCAGATCTCCAAGGACAAGGACCTGCTCAAGGAATCCGAGGTCTAGCTTGGGTCGGCGCTCACTGAGCTTGAACAACTTCGCCAGAGACGCGGCAGTTGTATCAAGGAGTTGACCCGGATCCATCGCCATATCTCACGTAAGTTTCTTCCCCTTGTCCGACATAGTTTTTCGGGTTAGCTCATATGCCTTTGCTTTAGCATCTTCCCTTTCCTTATTTTCAGATCACTTTCCGGAGGGTACTCCCATCGCTGATCTTTGCCGTTGCCAAATTCCGCCGAGAGAGGGGTACTCCCGTCGCTCCTGATGGTGAGAGCGTCCCCTTAGACATGGAGGACCTGTTGGTCAGCGTGTCGACTCGGGTGGAAACCATCAAGAACTATGGGAAAGATCTCCTCGACGTTGCGGTCCGGATCTACAACACTTTCTGGCCAAGCGAGAGCGCTCCGAAAAGGATCACACTCCTTGCTGAGAAGCTATTGGAAATCGAGACACAGCTTGATCTCTAGAGAGAATCCGCCGGGCGTGCCACAGCAGATACCCTCCTCCATCATATCCTTACATGGTACGAGAGATCGACCTGAGCCTCCTCACACGCCGGCGCACCGGATCCAAATGGACCGATGATCCGGAGTGGGTAGCTCGGCGTCAGGCTTGCGCCTATAGCCTTGTTGAATATTCTCCCATCCATGACTGGATTGAGGGGCCGAGCTTTCTGGAGTCCGGCGAGGAGGAGCAGATGGAGAACATGGAGGATGGGTCGGGCGAGGATGGAGAAGATGCTGCTTCAGATATTGAAGACAGTGATGACGACGCCGAACTTCCTCCTCCTGCCGCTCCTTAGTGGAAAAAAACTTGAAAATTTATCAGATCCCCGGTATGCCGGGTGCAACTGTATGTTGAATACATGATATTTTGCTACTATGCTTGTATGCCGGATTAACTTGGGCGTAGTCCCCGAGTTTCATTTTCTTGTTCGTCCAATTCTCCGGCTCGATCCGTGTCTACCTTGATTCGGTTTTACGACTTACGAATCCGAGCTCCAAGAATCGTTTTAACAATACTTAGAAACTGTGAGGCTTGGCTCAAAATAATTCAACATAATAATTTGAAAGTAAATACGGGGTTAGTCCGAAAAAACAAACGTTAACTGGAATAAGCTCGTTTCCTTAGTGGTTTTTCATGTGCTAGGCAATTCCAAACTTGTTCCCTTGCTTGCCATGAAGCCAATTCTTGTTGGACAACAGCAAGTCGAAGGGTTGGGTTTTTGGTGCTCACACATTACTAATCCGGGTTAAGTGAAACGAGTCATTCCAGCTAATGCATAAAAAGTAACAACAATCATTTATTAAGGCAGTCCCGAGTTATCGCCGAGGCTCCGCTTATTTCATTGATAAGCTCATTGCCGACATACCGACATATGAGATGACTCGGATACATGCACTCTTTAGCTAAGTGTAGAAGGGGAAGTAGTGCTACATTCCACGGCCGCGATTCCTCTCCGGACCTGTCCGCCTTGTTCTTTTCCTGTGGCTTCGCATCTATAAGATAGTAGGAATCATTGTGCAATGCTTTGCTCACAATAAATGGTCCTTCCCATGGGGGGGATAATTTATGCATGCCAGTGGTACGTTGTACCAACCGGAGCACCAGATTGCTTTCCCGGAAGACTCGGGGGCACACTTTCTGGCTATGATAGCGTCGGAGATTTTGCTGATATATGGCGGATCTGGACAGTGCCAGTTCTCTCGCTTCTTCCAGCAGATCAACATCATTTTGCCGGGCTTCTTGCACTTCGGCTTCTGTGTATTGGGTGACCCTAGGCGAATCATGCTCTATGTCGGCTGGTAATACAGCTTTTGCCCCATATACCAAAAAGAATGGCGTGTAGCCTGTTGATCGATTCAGAGTTGTTCTTAAACTCCACAATACCGCTGGTAGTTCTTCTATCCAGCACCCCGCTGATCTTTGCAGCGGCTCAATGAGCCGGGGTTTTATCCCGGATAGCACTAATCCGTTGGATCTTTCCACTTGTCCGTTCGGTGCGGGGTGGGCTACCAAGGCTACGTCGAGTCGGATTTTCTTGTCTCGGCAAAAGCGCGCAAATGCTCCTTCCGTGAAATTTGTTCCATTATCAGATATAATGCTGTGTGGATAACCGTATCTCAAGATGATGTCTTTGAGAAATGTCACGGCCGTAGCTCCATCACATTTTCTTATAGGCTTCACTTCGATCCATTTTGTAAACTTGTCCACCATGACCAAGATGTGTGTCATGTTTCCTCTCGCTTGTTTGAACGGGCCAACCATATCCAAGCACCACACAACAAATGGCCATGTAATTAGTATGGTTTTGAGTTCCGACATAGGCATATGTGTCTTGGTGGCGTATCTTTGACAACCATTGCATTTTCTCACCAGATCTTCTGCTTGCTCCAAGGCACTTGGCCAGTAGAACCCATGCCGGAACGCCTTTGCCACTAAGGCCCGGGATGAGGCATGATGCCCGCATTCTCCTTGGTGTATATCTCGGAGGATGTTAAGTCCTTCTTCCGGGTCAACACATTTGGAGGACATTGGTTACACTCCGTTTGTACAGCTCGGAATTGATGATTGTGTAAGCTTTGGCTCTCCTCTGAGTTTGCCTGGCTAGCACTTCCTCAGTGGGTAACGTTCCATCTTTCAAGAATTGGTATATAGGCAGTGCCCAAGCTGGTATTGCTCGTGCAGGGAACATATCCTCATCAATGTCCATCTGATCCACTGGCATAACTTCAGCCGGATCACACTGAACAGTCCCCGGGTCTGGCGAGGTAGTCCCCGGGTTTACTGAGGCAGTCCCCGGGTTTGCCGAGGTAGTCCCCAGGTTTGGCGTGCTACTTCCCATGTCAATGTCCATGGGCTCAGCTCCGGATTCCGTATTTTCCGGGACAAAGATTGAGTCGGTTCCTAGGGACGGCCTGATAGAAGGTTTTCTGAGGTGCTCCAATACTACGCCTGGTGGAATTGCCTGTCGGGTCGATCCAAGCTTTGACAGCATGTCGGCAGCTTCGTTTTCCACGCGAGGTACATGGTGAAATTCGCATCCCTCAAAGTAACCCGAGATCTTCTGCACATGAAATCTGTATAGTGCCATGTTTGGATCCAGGGCATCCCACACTCCGGACACTTGCTGTATTACTAGATCTGAGTCGCCAAAGCATATTATCCGACGTATGCCAATCTCCTTTGCCACTTTGAGTCCATGCACAAGAGCCTCGTACTCAGTGACATTGTTCGATGCCGCGAAATGGATCTGTAATACGTACTTGAGCTGATCCTTCTTTGGCGAGGTAAGCACAACCCCGGCACCTAACCCGGTTTTGGTTTTCGATCCGTCAAAGTGCATCCTCCAGTAGTTCGGATCTGGTGGCGGTGGTTCGTATTGCACCTTGTCCCAATCTACGAAAAAGTCCGCCACAGCCTGAGACTTGATTGCTTCTCTTCTATCATCTTTGGAAGGTGCGTGGTGCTAGCTCAATTGCCCATTTCTGCCATTCGCATCTTTGTTACCCATTATCTCGGATATGGGGGCTTCGCATATCACTTTGATGGGATGCTCCTCAAAGTAGTGCTTTAACTTCTTTGCCGCCATATAAACACTGTATGCCACCTTTTGAAAGTGTGGGTAGTTCTGTTTTGAGGCAGACAATACCTCGCTCAAGTAATACACTGGCCTCTGCACCGACTTACCCTCTTCATCACGCTCCACTACAATCACTGCACTTACAACTCGGTTAGTTGCGGCTATGTAGAGCGACATTGGCTCCTTTGACAGTGGAGAAGCTAATACTGGTGCAGTGGCTAACATCTTTTTTAAGTGGGCAAAAGCTTCATCGGCCTGCAGCGTCCAAACGAATTTATCTGACTTTTTCATGAGTTGGTAGAGAGGCAGTGCCTTTTCTCCCAACCGACATACAAACCGACTCAACGAGGCCAGGCACCCAGTGAACTTCTGGACATCGTTGAGACACTTCGGCAGCTCCATTCGTTCGATGGCTCGGATCTTAGTTGGATTAACCTCGATACCTCGGCTAGAGACAAGAAATCCGAGTAATTTCCCAGCCATGACACCGAAGGTACATTTCTCCGGATTAAGCTTCATCCGGAATCTCCTCAAGTTCGCGAATGTTTGCCTTATGTCATCAAGGAGCGTTGCGCTTTCCTTGGTCTTAATAACCACATCATCCACGTAGACTTGTACGTTTTGACCTATTTGATCGTGCAAACATTTTTGCATACATCTTTGGTACGTTGCACCTGCATTTCGTAAACCAAACGGCATAGTGCGATAGCAATAAGCCCCGTACGGGGTAATAAAGGCAGTTTTTATTTGATCATCCGGGTTCAGAGGTATCTGGTGGAAACCAGAATAGGCGTCAATGAATGACAACAGTTCACATCCCGCGGTTGAGTCGATAACCTGATCTATCCTCGGTAGTGGAAATGGATCTTTCGGACACGCCTTGTTCAGGTTTGTGTAATCAATACACATACGCCAAACCACTGCCACGTTCGGATCATCCTTCTTCTTTTCTACCAACACCGGATTAGAGAGCCAATCCGGATACAACACTTCCATGATAAATCCAGCTGCTAGCAACCGAGCTATCTCGTCACCAATGACCTTTCTCCTATCCTCGGCGAAGCGTCGGAGAGGTTGCTTCACCGGCCTTGCTCCGGGTCTTACGTTCAAAGAGTGCTCGGCCAACTCCCTCGGAACACCTTGCAAGTCCTGTGTGGACCAAGCAAAAATATCCCGATTCTCACGGAGGAAGTTGACGAGCTCGCTTTCCTATTTGTCAGTTAACCCGGCACCAATTGTTATGGTACGCTCCGGAAACATGTTATCCACTGGAATCTTCTTGGTGTCCTTTGCGGCTTGAAACGAAACGCTTCCATGCGGGTTACTTAACGCCGGCATATATCTTGCTGCGATGAGCTAATGCCGCCACCTCTTGGATTTTTCTTTTCTCTTGCGCAATTACGAGTGACTCGGCTAGGTTAGACCCGGCTGAGGCGCACTCAATAGAACGTCGGAAATCCCCAGCGATAGTAATTGCTCCATTTGGCCCGGGCAACTTCATCTTCAGATAACTGACGTGGCAACTTGCCATGAACTTGCTCAGTGCTGGTCTCCCGAGTAATGCATGATACGCGCTTTCCAAGTTCACCACCTCAAACTCCAGATTCTCAGTTCGGCAGTTATCCCTCGTGCCGAATAGCATGTCGACCCGGACTTTGCCTATGGGCTCACAGGAGATGCCTGGTACGATGCCATGGAAAGTTGTTCTTGTAGACTGGAGCATGTTCTCCGAGATGCCCAACTTGCGCATCGTATCCGCATACATGATGTTAATGCTACTGCCATTGTCGATCAGTACCTTGGAGAACCTCACATTGATGTTTGGTTCAATGAATGTCGGATCTAACACTAGTGCATACGAGCCTGGACTTGGCATAAGCTTGGGATGATCTTTGACGCTCCAGGTGATTTCCTGGTCTGACCAAGGCATGTACCTCGTCACTGCAGGCATAACCGCGTTAACCTCCATATGTCGGTGCTGCAAGCTCTTCCTATATGTTTCCTCTGTTGTGAACACACAATAGCTCTGGTGATGTTCCCTGTACTCATTCCTTCCCTCGTTTCCGGAGTATCTCTGATCCGGTTGTTGCTGGTTTTCCACCTGATGCACTGCATCCCTTCTCTCATTGTTGTCATACCTCGGCGGAGGGGGAGGCAACATTAGTTGTTGCGTGTTTGCTCCAGAGAGCAATTGCTACCAGGGTAACTCCTGCCGAGGTTGATCATTCTGGAGTGCCTGAGCATTCCCCGAACCACCTTGTTCTATCTTACGCATCCACTCACATTGCCTCGTTGTGTGACCCGCCGGGCTGTTCGGATTTGGCGTGTGAAACTTACACGGCTGGTCCAACATTGACTCATAGGTATACCTCGGACGGTCTTTCTTATCTAGCCATTGCTTCTTCTGATCCGGAGTCCACGTTTTCTTGCCATCATTTCGAGGAGTCCATTGCCCTCCCGTTTTCTGGCGTTGGTTGCTCCCTGCTCCGGGTTGATCTTGATTCACAGCTGCAACTTGTTGCGAACTGTACCGATGATCTGATCTATCGTCTCTTCTTTTTCCCCTGTAATCGTTCCTCCGGGATGAACCGGCTCCGTCCCTCTGATAGTACTCCTCATTTGACTCGTTTGACGCGATCCTGGGCTGGGTCGGATCACCCAAAGCATATGAATCCGCAATCCGGATCATCTCTGTCAATGTGACTGGCATTTTCCTTTGCAATTTCATCCACAACTGGCTGCCATATCTGCACCCTTGTGCGAACCATGCTATGGCCTGTGACTCTATGACTCCCTCACACGAGTTTCTCACGGTACACCACCAGGTCAAGAATTCACGATCCGTTTCGTTAGATCTCTGCTTGCACATCGCCAGGGTCTGCAGCCTATTCGGTCTCTGATATGTACTTGAGAAGTTGCTGATAAACATTTCTTCAAAATCTATCCAGCAATTGATGCTTCCGGGTGGTAAATTATTCAGCCATACTCTGGCCGGACCTTCCAACATCTGGGGCACATATCGTACAGCCCATCTCAAGTTGCCAGTTGCAATTTTCACAGCTATTGCGTAGTTTATCAGCCAATCCTCCGGCTTTGTACTGCCGTCATACGTCTTCGTGCCCCTGGGTAATTGGAAGTTGGGTACTGGCGGTTCCTTCATGATCCGAGGTCCAAAGCACGCTGGACCCGGAGGACCTTGACATTCGATCTGTTCCGACCTATACAGGTGATCCAGCTTTAACCTAGCGTCATCCAGCATCAAATCCCTGCTTCCCAATCTCGACCCTATCACGTGATAGTCCGGTCTTGCGTATCCCGCATTCATCATCTCCGAGTCTCCGTCATTGTATCGGTTTTGCTCTCGTTGTGCTCCTCTCTGTTGCATACCTCGGCCGACACTTTGCTCTTGCCTTGGTATATTCCGCTGCTGCGGTTGACCTGCTCCTGCCGAGTTTCGCTGTCCGGCATTGCCGTTGGCAGCATTCCCTTGACCGGCATTGCCTTGGTCGTGATTACCTCGGCCAGCTTCACCTCGGCTCACACTTCGTCGATCGTCGTTTTTCCGCATCACTTTTTCTTTTCCCGCACGTGTTGGGTCGTACGGGACGATCTTCTTGTTCCGTCTGGCCGAGGTCACTACCTCTTCTCTCCTTGGGCCACCATGAGGCGACGATGCGGCTCCAGCGGATTTCTCCGGGTTACCCATCACCGAATGGACGACCTTAGAAGCTCCAACTCTCTCCGGGTTACCTCTCAGCAGCTCCTCGTTCTGCCTGTTCGCGATCCGAACCAGCTCGTTAACCCGGTCTTGTTGTCTTTGACGGGCCTCACCCGTCAGACCCTCTAGCTCGGATGCAGCGGCGTCTGCTGCCCTGAGGTTCTTCGCCGGTGTGCTGTACGTTGGCAACCCCACAGACAGATAGTTTTCCGACCCTTCTGGTCCATCATCCCCTTCTCTGTTCATATCACTCATGAGATTTTTTCCCTTTACCCTTACTGCATCAACCTTGTTTGCCTTCGCGTACTCGCGCAGCGTCATGTTCAGCGACTGCTGAGCCGCTGCTATTTTCTTTGCGCCCTCTAGTATCTTTTGCTGAGTTTCCTCTAGCTCGGCTTGTGCCTGAGCCGGATCTACCACTGCTGCTACTGGGTTAGCCAAGCTATCCATAGCTTCCCTCAGCACATTCTCAGGCCTCTCCAGTGGAGGTCCTCTACCTTTCCTTGGTGCCTTAGGTGTTACCTCCAGGTCTAGCGCTGGATCCTTGCTTGTGCCCGCACCTGGAGCAGTCATCATCACCTCCGCGCGGTCCGGGGAGTGAGCGATACGCGCCCCGCGAGCCACAGTGAGGGGTGGTTCTCCCGCATCGACGACACGACGCGGATGAATGCAAGACACGTCCACAGCAACGTAGACCTTGTGCGCACCGAGCTTGACGAAGATGCCGTTGCGCAGAAGGGGGCGTGTGCCGAAGCATCCAGCGTTGTCGCTGACGTAATCCAGCGCTCCAAAGCGCTGAACGAGCCCGGAGACGAAGCGTTCGCCGGCGCCGATGAGGTTTCCCGTCTGGATCTTCACCCTTGCTAGCGCCGCTAGCCCCACGGTGGGCGCCAACTGTCGTGGTGGTGTCACGGCAGATGCCATGGATAGGCTAAAGGTGGGGACTAATATGCGCTAGGGGAATCCAGGGAGGGATAGTGGAGTGATTCTCCACGCAGAAGCTTTGTATTGATGTTCTATCTCCAAGATTACAAGTGCTTCTTGAGTTGTATTGACAAGAGGAGGAAGAAGAAACTCTCTTACTCTTGCCTCCTATCTAGCCCAAGAACCCTAGATCCACTAGTGCTCAACCAACTAGAATTCTGCCAACCCCCTCCCGAACCCCTAACCCCCTTATATAGTGGTGGTTCGGTCCTGGCCTAGGGCATACGTGGAGGCATATTCCTAGAATATGCCCCTCCCAAAGTAGTAACCCGACAGAGTGCTTTTCCCAGCGTCACACTTGCTTTAGCGACGAGGCTCTGCGCTGCCACCGACGTGAGCGTTGTCACCCTTGTCGGCCACGATCCGGTGGTCCTGCCCTTGCTTTATTCGCTCGTCCAGTATATACCGGACCTTCTTTTTTGACCAGAGAGATTCCTTCCTTCTCCTAGAAGCCAAGCGCGGATCCGGATCACAGTAGATCCAGCCATACCTGTTCCTGCATATAAGTTAGACAAGCATTTCCGACTTACTCCTTAAGTCGGACGAGACAACGTTAGGCGTCCCCCTGTCCTGGGTTACTCCGTGATCCGGCCTGCCTTGAGGTGACTCGGCCAGCTTCCGCTTTGACCTTGCCGACCCTCGGCTAACTCGGCCCTCATACCCTGGAGTGACCCTACCCGGGGGTATCCCCCCAACACCTCCGGAAGGCATCTAGAGGGGGAACTCATACACAAGGTATCCATCTTCGCCCTGTGCAGATCCGGGAGGCTAAGGCATCGATCATCATCATCCAGCGCTGCATCACCACCATCTCCATCCATCCCATCTACATCTTGTCTAGATCTTGTTGTAATTCCCGAACTCATTGTGGATTTATACAAGTACTATTCATCTATGGTTGTTTCCATTACCATTGTTATGATGTTGAGTGCCTCCATGTCTAAGTATATAGTTAGTTCTTGGGGAGATGGAGAAACCCTAGTATGAGATTGATATAAGATAAAGTCTATTACGATATTCATCGTTGTGACCATGTGTTAGATTTTCTACATCCCGATGTTGAGAGAAGTCGACCTCTCAATATTTGCCTCTTGTGGGGACTTGATGGAGTAAACTACTTGTTGGTAGATGGAGGTGTGCTAGCACTTACAGTGACTATAAAGCTATTGGCACCCCTTATGTATCAACTTGGGAAACCGAGGAAACTCATGGAACACTATCCACGCCATGGGATACATCCTACGGGATTACGTCCCTTAATAGCGCAGTAATTCGATTGATGTCGATTGCTAACTGTTGTGCTTATGAGGATGACGTGAGCAGCAGTTGCTGTCTATTTGTCCAAATATGGAGTTCCTCCCACACATACATAGTTGAGAATGTTCATGATGATAATCTTTATCTTAGGCCCTTATAATACTAGTGATGTATCCGCTACTCCTTGAGAACGCTTTCTCCCTATTGCAGTTCTAATCTCTCTTACATATGCGATACTTACTTTCTGTACTCAGTTGTTTTACTTTACTTTATTATTGCTCTTATAACCAAACCCCAAAACACCTTTTTACACAATACTCGCATTTTATCTTGTCACTTAGATCTTTATCTAGCATTTCTATCATAATATTTATTTCAAGAGTTATTAGACTTCAGACTCCTGCTCTCTGAGGGATCGATATCTTTATTTCGATACTAGCTACAAACGATCTGTGCATTTGCAGTCATCAAAGGTAACCATTGCTCAAAATTTCATTCTTTCTTCTTCCTTCTTCTTCTAAAAACCTCGAAACACTACCTGGGAGCTTCTCCCATGTTTTAGAGAAGTCAAGCATATGTAAACAATAGAGAAGTCCTTAAGTTGTAATTCTCTTCAGTAGTTCATGTTTTTTTCGTTTTCTTTCATTAGTTGGGTGAACAAACTTCGTTCGTACACCAAACCGTTGTCTTTTATTTTGTGTGTTATTTTCGCAGGGACTTGAACCTTGTGTGATGACGTGTATGGTAGTGCCAACCGTGCAAACACTTGCATGAGCCACTTGGTTGCTTCAATTCAAGGTTTCAACAATCAGTGTCTGGTAAAACCTTCCAACTCAAACCTCTTTTATATAAGCACATAGGGGCTGCACACTCGTGTCTCATATCCTGTTTCACTTGCACCTCATCACAATCTAGGAGAGGCCACTTCTAGAACTAGTTTGTTGGCTTAAGCGTGGTGCTTAGGTTGATGAACCGACTCAATGGGAATTGTATTTTTATCACTTGTGAGCCAAACCCATGTCTTCAAAAACACAAAATATTTTGTATTCTTTCTAGTCTTGTTCCTACCGGGTTCTTAAGGAAGGCATACACCAGATCATGAAGCATTCATTGAAGCAAATGTTCTTTGTCCATCAAAATAGAGGTTAAAAGCACCTCAATGGTAAATTGTGTCACCCTTGCTTTAACCTAAGCTTGGGGAGGTAACCACTTCTTATACTCTCTTTTGATAACTGCATATTCTATTTTGTTTTCATGATCTTCTCAAGTTGGTATTCTTAGCTTGGGGAGGTTATTTTGCATGTGTAGAGTCTTGTGCAAAGTTCTTTATCTTAAAAAGTTTTCATGCTATTGTGTATCCCTCTGTTTTTGAATGCTTTATTAGGTGAGTTTTTTTTCACATTTATATAAGGGATATACTTGCTCATGTTAGGCCCCATAGGAGACAAGCCATAGCTTTTATGCACCTTGTTCAACTTTTATCTAGCTTGTGAAAAATATTGTGATCCTCTAAATATACATTGCCATGTTCTCTACATTTTGAAAAGAAAAAAGTTATTATAAAGAAGTTCTTCGAAACTTGCTAGTTGTCACTGTTCAGAATTGTCTTAAGTGAATGGTTATGGAGTAGCATGACCCCATAGTGTTGGAAATGATGGTCTTAATAGATGCTTACTGAGTGAGTTGTCAAATAAGAAATGATGTTTCAAAGTTTCGAGATTACATATGCCAAAATTTTGTCTTAGAAATCAAAGTGAGATATTTCTTTATGCGTGTCTTGCGCCACTGTCGCACAACATGGGATTCTAACTACTCTGCTGGCATTTGTACAATCCAAAAGGAGGAAACTCTTGGAGTTTGGCTATGAGTTGCAAAACATATGTAGCAAAAATGCTATATTTGGAAATGCATTGGTATTCTCATGGGCTTGCGTTAAAAGCAAAAGTCAGAATAATCCTATGACCGTTATGAGAAATCATTATACCGAAAAGGGAAACCTTGGTAATGATCACGAGTGTCCTTCCTAGCCTACACAGTCTCGATTGAACATATACCACTCTTTTGGCATGGTCTCGTTACTAAGAAATATATTTTCTATGAGCTCACAATCGAAGTTTGCACTTGAGAGACTTAAATAGATGGCATGAGTGGGCAACATTGGAAAACTCTATTTCTATATATGATTGACAACTAAACGTATTCAGCTTTGCCTTATACAAATAAAAATACAATAAAGTACGTATAGAAGGATCAAAAGTTTACTTGCAAGCTAGATTTAACTTTGACATGGGGCATAGAAGTTTTTGACTAATCTCTAGTGGTTTGGAATAATATAACTGAGCTTGTATTTCCTTGTATCAATATGTGCTCTCTTGCTTTGATCTTGCAGGAAAAAACAAGGATACGGTGCATTGATTTCCAATAATAAGAAAAATCACATCCATTAAGTTATCGATCCCTTTTACTCGAGGACGAGCAAGATCTAGCTTGGGGAAGTTGATGGCTGTGATAATACAACACTTTTTAGCAATATAAATTGTGTCATTTGCCCATCATATCATGCTCCATCTAAGTATTGCTATGCCTGATATACACGATTACTTATTTTTATTGAATTCAATACGAGCTTTGCACATTTAGTAGTTTAGGTAGAATTTTATCCCTCTTCCTTCTCTTTGACATGTGTGTAGGTGTTGATGATCATTATGGATAAAACAAAGGCAAAAGGAACAAAGAGAG
This sequence comes from Avena insularis, assembly GCA_023614405.1. NCBI lineage: Eukaryota > Viridiplantae > Streptophyta > Magnoliopsida > Poales > Poaceae > Avena > Avena insularis. Next base: position 25,035,884 of record CM042692.1, read on the forward strand.
CATAGTATGGAGGAGTTGTAGGGACCAGACTTGGCCATTTGAGGTGTTGGAAAAGTGAATTTTTCCAACTTCTCAAAATAAATATCCAAGGCCACATGTTGTAGACCTTGACAAGACAATTTCAACGAGCCCAAGAACACCCAAAACGGAGTTCGTATGAAGAAAGAGCGACCAAAATACTAAAGAGTACCGAAGGTTTAACGGTCCAACTATACGACGGGAGAAAAAATTCCGGCCGTGTAGTTGCCAAAAAGGTCGCAAACGACGGGATTTTGCCCTCCGGAAGCTCCAGAACCTTCCCTAAGTTATATGACAATATTGTGGGAACCCTAGGGCACCCCCAAGGCCTATATACAGGAGGGAGGTGTCAAATAAATGAGGGGGAAGCCACCATACACCATATAAAAGATCTAGATCCCATCTACCGCCTCCACGGCGGCGCCCTACCGCCGTGCCACCTCCATAGCCTCTATAGCTCCACCAAGATCTAGATCTCCATCAACACCATCAAGCCATCCAAGCAAGAAGAGTAGGAGAAGGAGGACGCCTCCATTACCACGCCGACGCCACCATCACCGCTACTCATTCATCCTTCCCCATCATGATCTCCGTGATGGGTTGTAACATGGCTTGAACCCCCTTTTATTAATTTTATGATGATTTGAGTAATTGAAGTGTGGTGTGTTCTTGTTAATTAATATGTTTGTGCTTTCTCTTTACATTGTTCTATTCATGATATTATTCTAGTGATTGGAGACATCCAATCCATTATTGATGAATTTACTAGGGAGTCACGGAGTTTCACAAAACTTATCATTAGTCTCTGCTCTTCCATGGGTAGAACTAATAGGTTATTTGCTATAAGTGATTTGCGGAGGCAATAGCATCTTAGGATGCACCGCCCAGAGTTCCCTCAAGATCACTCATGATATAGATAGGTATATGATGGCTATTAAATATAGCCATCTGCGTCCATATTTAAACTGGATATTATTCATATTTTTGATGAAATATCTCTCTAAACCCTGCCACTAATGCCTAATGATCAAAGGGGTATGCAATCCTTTGTTTCCACTTTTCCCTGCGCAGATAATGATGTTTGATGATGGGAATAACTATATTAAAGTCAAAGATGTGAGATTTCCAACAACCAGAAGAAACCAGGAGTCAAGAGTCGGAGGCAGAAGCTTTAACAACCAACTATACGACCGAAACAAAATTCTGGCCGTATAGTTCCGGTCGTATAGTTGCCATCGACACCGCTAGGTCAAACATAACAACTTTGTGATGGGATTCCTATATAAAGAAGCCTTGGGCGACAAGAAAAGAGCCTCGCGAGTCCCTTCCCCAGATCACTAGTCGCCTCCAGATCTCAATCCGCCACACCGAAGAGCCGCCAGAAGAATAGACTTAGATCTAATCTCCAAAGCCCTTCTCCACCACCATACCCTATGAAGGTCCGTTAAAGTAACTTCACTATGCATCTGCTTCCCAAGGATTCGATAAACCTAGGTCTACTAGGGAAAAAGAAGCTATACTACATCCGTAATCCGGATCGAAGGTATCAACCCTTTTTCTGGCGCTGTTACCGGGGAAGAAATAGCTACTCGGGTGAGGTTAGTAGGTACCTTGCTAGTTTCAATTCTTGTTTTTAATTTTGTTAGTTTGCTTTCGGTCTTTATTTGAAAAAACCAAAAAAATAGTTAGTCTTTAAATTATTGCTTTTACTATTATAAGTCTCTATTTAAGAAAACCCAAAAACATAGGAAATATGGCTGAAAGGAAGCTTGGGGAGTTTGCTACTCCCAACAATGATTATTTGCGTACTCCTATTACTCAGCCAACAATTGCTGCTGTTGAATATGGTATTAAGCCCCATTATTTAAGTTTGGTTCAGCAGAATCAATTTGGAGGCTCTGCTATTGAGGACTGATATGTTGCTAAAGTATCCATAATTTTTGATGTTCCATGCTTGGTTTTATCTACTTTTTTATGTTTTGTCCACACTTTGGAGTACTTTCTATACACTTTCTTGGACTAACCTATTAACAAGAGCCACAGTGCCAGCTACCTGTTTTCTACTGTTTTTGGTTCGAGGAAAGTCAAAAAATGAATATTCTCAGAATTGGATGGGACAAAAGCTAAAGTCAGTTTTTCACCGAGGGACACAAGGAGCCAGAATACGAGACGGAGAGGGGCTGGGGCCCGACCACACCACTTGGCCGCGTGGCTAGGTCTGGCCCGCGCCAGGGGGTGGTCTGGCCGCCCCAGGCACCCCCTCGGCCTCTCCTTTCGCCTATATATTTCCTCCGATACAGAAACCCAAAGTACCCGATCAAAATTCCACGAAAGAGTCTGTAGCCACCGTCATCTCCATCCCTAGATTGGGAGGGATCTGAAGCTCTTCCTGGCACCCTGCCGGAGAGGGGAATTCACCCTGGAGGCCTTCTTCATCACCATGCAAGCCTCCGGTGTGATGCGTGAGTAATTCATCTCTGGACTACGGGTCCATGTAGTAGCTAGATGGTTGGTTCTCCTCCTTTGTGCTATCATGTTTAGATCTTGTGAGCTCCGTTCATGATCAAGATCATATATTTGTAATTCCTACATGTTGTGTTTGCGGGGATCCGATGGATATTGAGATGCTATTTCAGATTGATTATTGATTCTATCATGTCTTTGTTATTTGCGATCTTGCATGCTTTCCGTTGTTAGTAGCTATCTTGGCCAAGTAGATGCTAGCAACTCCAAGAGTTAGTATTTATGCTCGATAGTGGGTTAATGCCTCTAGTAATCTAGGGAAGTGATAGAAATCTCTAAGGTACTAGATGTCCTGTTGCTACTAGGGAGAAAACAACAATCCTTTGTTCATACAACAATCGTATTGTTTACTTTACACGCAATGTGTAATGCAATTATCCGTTGCTTGTAACTTAATACTGGAGGGGGTTCATATGATAACCTGAAGGTGGATTATTAGTCATAGATGCAGTTGGATTACAGTCTATGTATAATGTTGTAATGCCCAATCAAGTCTCAAAGCAGTCAAGATGAGTAGTATATGCATATTGGTTTTTCGATGTTTGTTAATCGCCCCGCTATAATTTGTTCACCCAACATGTCATCTATCTTAAGGAGAGCCACCACTAGTGAACTATGGACCCCGGTCCTTTCTTTTACCATCAATCTACAATCAACTGTTTACTGCTTTGTGTTTACTTTCTGCAAACTATTACTTTCTTCCACTCGATACATTTAATCCTTCGTTTTCAGCAAAACCGGTGAGATTGACAACCTCATCGTAAGTTGGGGACATAGTTCTGTGGTTGTGTTGTGCAGGTCTCCACGTTGCTGCTGACACCGGTAGTGCGCCCTGCCAAAGTCCAGCTAGCAACTCCTTTGAGGTGTTTCCTTGCTCCTACTGGATTGATAACCTTGGTTTCATAACTGAGGGAAACTTACTACTGTGCTCATTATACCTTCCTCTTGGGGTTCCCCAACGAGCTCGCTATTACACGAGTCAGCAAGTGATTTTCTGGCGCCGTTGCCAGGGAGTCAAGGGCATCTTCACAAGGGGAGTCCCTCATAACCAATCTCTTTACTTTGTTGTTTTTGTTTTGCTTAGTTTACTTTTTTGATTTGTTTGCTTGTTTCTTTATCAAAAACACGAAAGAATAGTCTTACTAGTTTGCTTTCTTTAATAAAAACACAAAAAATGACTACTCTTGAAAACACTAAGTTGTGTGACTTCACTAGCACCAACAACAATGATTTTATGAGCACACCCATTGGTCCACGTGTTCGTGAAGCTACTTTCTTTGAAATAAAACCTGCTTTGCTCAATCTTGTTATGAGAGAACAATTTTCTGGTATTGGTAATGAAGATGCTGCAGCCCATCTAAATAACTTTGTTGAACTTTGTGAGATGCAAAAGCATAGGGATATAGATGGAGATATTATTAAGCTTAAATTGTTCCCTTTCTCTTTGAGAGGAAAAGCTAAAGAATGGTTGAATTCCTTAACTAGGAATTTTATTGATTCTTGGACTAAATGCAAAGATGCTTTCATTGGAGAATACTATCCTCCTGTTAAGATTATATCTATGAGAAGTGAAATAATGAAGTTTAAACAATCTGATAATGAGCATGTTGCTCAAGCTTGGGAAAGAATGAAATCTTTGGTAAAGAATTGTCCCACTCATGGACTGACTGCTTGGATGATTATCCAAACCTTTTATCCAGGATTGAACTATTCTTCAAGAAATCTATTGGATTCTGCTGCTGGAGGTACCTTTATGACCATTACTATGGGTGCTGCAACAAAGCTTCTAGATAATATGATGGTTAACTATTCTGAATGGCATACTGAAAGAGCTCCACAAGGTAAGAAGGTAAATTCTGTTGAAGAAACCTCCTCCTTGAGTGATAAAATTGATGTTATTATGTCTATGCTTGTTAATGGGAAGGCTCATATTGATCCAAATAATGTTGCCTTAGCCTCTTTGGTTGCTCAAGAAGAGCAAGTTGATGTGAACTTTATAAGAAATAACAATTTTAGCAACAATGCCTACAGGAATAATTTTGGTAACAACAATTCTAGGCCATATCCTCCAAACAATGGTAATGCTTATGGAAATTCCTACAACAATAATAGGAGTGCACCCTCTGAAGTTGAAGTTATGCTTAAAGATTTTATTAGTAAACAAACTGCTTTCAATAAAACTACTGAGGAGAAACTCTCTAATGCTCAAAGAAATATAGCATCATTGGCTGAAGCTCAATCTTCTTTAAATAAAATGGCTGCCAACCCTGAAACTATTGATAATCCCTTTGCTGCTACTAATGCCATACAAGTTAGAATTGATGAAAATGTTAGACTATTAGCTGAATTGCATGCTAAGTGGGAAAGAGAAGATAAAATTGCTAGAAACATTAGTGTTTCTACTATCACCAATAACTAGTATGGAGGCTAGTAATAGCTCTACTACTTTAGATGATAATTGTGATTTTGATCTTGATGGTTGCAACATCTCTGAAGTTATTAAGTTCCTACAAAATCTTGCTAAAAGTCCTAATGCTAGTGCTATGAATATGGCCTTTACAAAACACATTACTGATGCTCTCATAAAAATTAAAGAAGAAAAGATGAAACATAAAGCTTATATTCCAATAAAACAAGAAGATGGTTGGAAACCCATCATTAGTATGAAAGTGAATGATTTTGATTTCAAAGATTTATGTGATCTTGATAGTAGTGTTTCTATTATGCCTAGAAGGATTTATGATATGCTTGATTTGCCACCATTGGAAGATTGTTATTTGAATGTACCACTTGATGATAATGCTAAAAAGAAACTCATGGGGAGTATTAATTATGTTCTTATTATGGTTAACATGCCTATGTCCCCATTGATTTCTATGTTTTGGATGTTGAATACAATGCTTCTTGTCCTATTACTTTGGGAAGACCTTTTCTTAGAACTGTTGGTACCGTTACTGATATGAAAGAAGGCACCATTAAATCTCAACTCCCACTCAAGAAAGGTATAGAACACTTCCCTAAGAAGAGATAGAAGATTTCTTTTGCCTCTCCTATGAAAACAAAATTTGGTTTTGATGCTTCTTCATTTGAGAACACTTGATTCTTTTTCTTGCTTCTTATGCCTAACTTAAAGGCGTTAAAGAAAAGTACTTATTGGGAGATAACCCAAAAGTTTTAGATGAGTCTTGGAAGTTATTAATTCTGTAATAACCGCTCCTTATCCTTTTTATTTACTTTTTGTGCCAAGAATAACCTCTAATGAGAGAGAAGTAATGATTGGGAAAGTTGTTGTCCCGAAACAGATTTCTGTGCTTCACCATAAACATTTGTGTAAAATCTTTGTACGTCATTTTGAGGCGTGAATTTTTCTGCTTCTTCCCCAGGTTGTTATCTAACTTTCTTTAGCTCAACACGTTTTGATTTGAGCAACAGAAGGTCTTCGAAAAAATCCATCTTTACCTGCTGGTCTGTTTTGACAGATTTCTGCCTTTATTTGCATTTGCTTCTTGTTGGTTCCTTTTTGAGTTCTTTTGGGGAATTTAGCTTTTTGAGGGAAGTGCTACAGTAGCTTGTGTTTTAATGGAAGTTTTATTGGTGTTGAAACTGAACCTAAATACTTATTATCTTGAGTGCACTAATGTTGCTAATAAAGATTGTGTGAAGTTTTGTATGAAAGAAAAATTTCAGGTGTATGGAAGGAATGACTAATGAGATGAAGGATGGACTAAAGCTTAAGCTTGGGGATACCACGCGTGTAACCCCAAGAAATATCCAATTAGTACAAGCATCAAAGCCTGGGGATGCCCAAGGCATCCCCTTCTTCATCAATAAAAATCCCAGGTTTCTTCCAAACACTTCATTTTTATTGTTTCATGCATAGTTGTGTTGTTCTTGGAGCGTCTTCTTTTTCGTTTTTCGTTTTGGTTTTCATTTGATTGGTTTTCTTTCTTTGCTGAATAAATTAGTTGGACCCCCTCTTTCATACATTGGTTTTCAAATAGTTTGGTTTGGATTGGAAAAGAGTAGGAAAGTTCATGCTTAAGTGGTAAAGAGAGCTTGTTTTTGACTGTGGCCCATGCTTTGTCATGCCATGCTTGATATTGTTTTGGCGTTTTGCTTAGTATTCTTTGCTGTAGCATGACTTGTTTTAAACAATTGAGATTGCTTAATGTGCCTTGGAAGAATCATTTGTTGTTTTAGCATATTAAAACATAGTATTGTGGTATTCTCCTTTGATGCTTTATTTGGGTTGACTTGGCACATGCTCACAACATGTTATGACTATCCCAAGTCACGATAAGCCTTTATGATCCTTTAGTTTTCAACTTGTAGTATCACTTTATGATTTGATCAATGATGTTTTGTCGCTCTGCATGATTATGGCCATTATTGCTCTCTTAGTTTGTCGCTCCCAGTCTTTTGCTAGCATCTGTAACCAAGTGTGAGTTCCACTCATGCATCCAACTCCTAAAACCAAGTTATTCCAAAGAGTCCACCATACCTACCTACTAGCATATGCTATTCCAAGTATATTCATGTTTTTGTCTACCTTCCGAATTAAAATTGTTATGAGAAAACTAGTGATTAAAGCTCTCACGAACTTGATGGCACACTTTACTTTCTTGCACTTAATAAACTTGAACCATTGCGTCCATATTTGTTGCGTATATGATTGCGCTTTATAAGTTGAAGTTAGCAGAACCATGTATCATGGGGAACGCTTTCAACATTGCACCTGTACTTTGTACCCCGTTGATATCATGTCCTTTTGCTTATGGATCCCGGCGGTGTGAAATAAAAGCGGAACTTGTAATATCATGGAGTTTGTATGTGTGTTAGATAAACGCCTGGGCCGCTAGCCTAAGCCATGGCTAATCATGTTGGAAACTTGCAGCATCACCATAATGAGCACTCTATGAAGCATCCTCAATAAAAACCTATGCAAATAGCAAATAAAAAGATCGCTGAGATGCTCATTGTCTGCTTGCCTTGTCATTTTGATTATGGGATAGCTCCTGTATCATGTGCAAGGGGTACCCCGTTGGCGGTTCTCTATGATACATATGTACTTACAATGACAAGAGCTTACTTGTGACTAAAGTTGAGTAGCATGAAGTTTGGTCTTCGTAAGTAAGGGGCATGAGATTTCAACTTATAACTTGTCAAGCATATCCTCTTAGTTGTGTCACTTTAACCTTAATCACCTTCAAGATGCTTATGATAGGGGCAATGAGAGCTGAAAGCTAATAAGTACCATAATTTTTGGAAGATCTTTATGAAACTTGAATCTCTACTTCCTTCTATGAAGGCCTTTCTTTTACTTTTATGTTGAGTCTCCACCTTCTATATTTATGCACCTACTTTGAGAGCATAGTGGCCATTCTTAGTTCTATGTGCATTGTCCCAAGACTTGTTGATTGATGCATAGCTTTGATATTGCTTATTTTAAACTATTTGTATCTAGTCGCTCTTATGAACTTTGAAGGTGTCCTATGCCTTTATGTTTGCTACTCTATGAGGGACAAGCTGAAAGCCACTATGCTATGTTTTCTTTATGTGAAACAAACAAACGTCTTGCAAAGCATTGTTATTCATGAATCTTTTGTTTGTGCCTTTTCATGTTGCAACTTAGTTGCTTTGTCTTACTGCTAGAACTTTGGCTTTCATGTTATGATTGAAGTACTATGATCCCAGTTATCAATGTTTTACAAATACATTGATCAAGTTTATGATGGTGCATGTCACCTAAAAAATTATTCTTTCTTTTTATCACTGACCTACTCGAGGACGAGTAGGAGTTAAGCTTGGGGATGTTGATACGTTGCTAACGTATCCATAATTTTTGATGTTCCAAGCTTGGTTTTATCTACTTTCTTATGTTTTGTCCACACTTTGGAGTACTTTCTATACACTTTCTTGGACTAAACTGTTAACAAGAGCCACAGTGCCAGCTGCCTATTTTCTGCTGTTTTTGGTTCCAAGAAAGTCAGAAAATGAATATTCTCGGAATTGGACGGGACAAAAGCCAAAGTTAGTTCTTCACCGAGGGACACAAGGAGACAGAATATGAGACGGAGAGGGGTTGGGGTCCGGCCACACCACCTGTCCGTGCGGCCAGGTTTAGCCCACGCCAGGTGGTCCTCTCCTTTCGCCTATATATTGCCTCCGATACAGAAACCCTAAGTACCCGATCAAAATTCCACGAAAGAGTCTGTAGCCGCCGTCATCTCCATCCCTAGATCGGGAGGGATCTGAAGCTCTTCCTGACACCCTGCCGGAGAGGGGAATTCACCCTGGATACCTTCTTCATCACCATGCAAGCGTCCGGTGTGATGCGTGAGTAGTTCATCTCTGGACTACGGGTCCATGTAGTAGCTAGATGGTTGGTTCTCCTCCTTTGTGCTATCATGTTTAGATCTTATGAGCTCCGTTCATGATTGAGATCATCTATTTGTAATTCCTACATGTTGTGTTTACGAGGATACGATGGATATTGAGATGCTATTTCAGATTGATTATTGATTCTATAATGTCTTTGTTATTTGTGATCTTGCATTCTTTCCGTTGTTAGTAGCTATCTTGGCCAAGTAGATGCTAGCAACTCCAAGAGTTAGTATTTATGCTCGATAGTGGGTTCATGCCTCTAGTAATGCAGGAAGTGATGAAATCTCTAAGGTACTAGATGTGATGTTGCTACTAGGGAGAAAACAACAATCCTTTGTTCAGAGAACAATCATATTGTTTACTTTACACGCAATGCGTAATGCAATTATCCGTTGCTTGCAACTTAATACTGGGGGTTCGGATGATAACCTGAAGGTGGATTATTAGTCATAGATGCAGTTGGATTACGGTCTATGTATAATGTTGTAATGCCCAATCAAGTCTCAAAGGAGTCAATATGAGTAGTATATGCATATTGCTTTCTCGATGTTTGTCAATTGCCCCGCTATAATTTGTTCACCCAACATGTCATCTATCTTAAGGAGAGCCACCACTAGTAAACTATGGACCCCGATCCTTTCTTTTACCATCAATCTACAATCGACTGTTTACTGTTTTGTGTATACTTTCTACAAACTATTACTTTATTCCACTCGATACGTTTAATCCTTTGTTTTCAGCAAAACCGGTGAGATTGACAACCTCATCGTAAGTTGGGGACAGAGTTCTGTGGTTGTGTTGTGCAGGTATCCACGTTGCCGCTGACACCGGTAGTGTGCCCTGCCAAAGTCTAGCTAGCAACACCTTTGAGGTGTTTCCTTGCTCCTACTGGATTGATAACCTTGGTTTCATAACTGAGGGAAACTTATTGCTGTGCTCATCATACCTTCCTCTTGGGGTTCCCCAACGAGCTCATTTTTACACGAGTCTGCAAGGACACATGTATGCACTTAAATACTTTCACCGAAATATGTGATATGATGCGCATAAAAGAAGTTGACCCCGATGCGGTCAAATTGCATTTATGTCCTTTCTCTCTTAGAGGAAGAGCAAAAGAATGGTTGATATCTTTGCCTAGAAATACTATTACAACATGGGTGGAATGCACTTCTTTATTTATGACTAATTTTTCCCACCCGCAAAGACTATGCAACTTAGATCTAATATTACTGGTTTTAGATAAGAAGAGCGTGATCCACTAGCGCTTGCATGGGAAAGGATGAAAGAATGTATGAGAAATTGTCCTAGTCATGGGTTGGAAGATTGGTTAATTCTCCATCTAGTTTATAATGCTCTTAACCCTGTGTCTAAGTCTATGCTTGATACTGAAGCTAGAGGAACATTGATGGGTAAACATATTACCGAAGCAAAGCAGTTGCTAGACAATATGAAAGACAACCATGCCCAATGGCATGTGGATAGATCAAACACAAAGAAGGTGAACTCCGTCTCACACAAGAAAATGAAGAACTCAATGCTAAGCTGGATGAGCTCATATTAGTCGTAAAAGGTAAGGAAACCCAGGTAAGAGTTATCCCAAAAACAAATGTTGAAGAAATAGACTTCATAGCTCATAATGATTATAAGCCTGGTTGGAAGAAGAATTATAATCCTAACTTTCAGAAACATTATTCTAGTCCTGTAGGTAACTCTAATAATAATATGGGAACTAGTAATGGTAGTCTCCAAGAAACATTTAAGTCTTTTATAGACTCACAAAATGAAAACAATATTCTTATTAAAATAACGAAGAACCATGATGCTACGCTTGGTAAATTATCTAACCAAGCTGTAAGTTTGATGAATGATTTGCAGGATCTCCAAGAAAGAACGAGCTGAGGATTGTTGAGGCACAACTAGGTAAGATGACCAAGAGTCAAACTCTCGTTCTAGCTAAATTTGCAGATAAAGCTGAGCCCAATCCTGCTGAAGACCTCAAGATGATGAGAATCCAAAGGGAGGAGCCTAAAGAACTTGATTATATCAATGCTCCTTCACCAAGTTACACCGTTGAAGATCTTGTAAAAAGAATCAATGTTAAGATTCCGGTAAGTGAAGGAAATGAAGAAACTATATACCAACACTTTGTTAATCAGGTAGCAATAAAGGTAAGTGAGCTTGAGGAAGAATATAAGCAAATTACTGAAAAATTACATGTAAAGCTTGATGATATATTTGAGCCTACTATTAATATTAAGATTGGGACTAATGAGACAGCTGCCCTTTGTGATCTAGGTGCAAGCGTCTCAACGCTTCCAAAAAGTCTTTTTAATAAGTTAAATCTTGGCTCTTTTGAGATCACCGAGTTAAAATTGCATCTAGTAGATTCTACCTACAAACAAGCTGTAGGAATTAAGGAGAATATTTTAGTATACATTAAAGGTTGTCCTGCTCTTATTGATTTTTTTATTGTTGACATGCCTGAAGATGCTACTGCTCCTATTATATTAGGTCGTCCTTTCTTTAGAACTATTAAGGCTTTGATTAATCTACATGAAGGGAACGTGAAGCTTCAATTGCCTTCACGGGATCCTTTTGTTATTCATTTCCCCAGGAAGAAGAAAGCCAAGCATGATGAAAAAGATGCCATCACTTTGAAGGCCAACTATTTCGGAGTGGGTGTTCCACTCATCTGGCCTAAGTGAGTGATATGTTGCTAACGTATCTATAATTTTTGATGTTCCATGCTTTTTTTATATCTACTTTCTTATGTTTTGTCCACACTTTGGGGTATTTTTATACACTTTCTAGGACTAACCTATTAACAAGATGCCATAGTGCCAGTTGCCCATTTTCTGATGTTTTTGGTTCCAGGAAAGTCAGAAAATGAATATTCTCGGAATTGGACGGGACAAAAGCCAAAGTCAATATTTCACCGAGGGGAACATGGAGCCAGAAGACGAGACGGAGAGGGGCCAGCGGCCGGCCACACCAACTAGCTGTGCGGCAGGCTGGCAGCGCGAAGGTGGTGCAGGCGCCTGCACCCCTCGGCCTCCCCTTTTGCCTATAAGAAGCCTCCGATACAGAAACCCTAAGTACCCGATCAAAATTCCACGGAAGAGTTTGTAGCCGCCGTCATCTCCATCCCTAGATCGGGAGGGATCTGAAGCTCTTCCTCGCACCCTGCCGGAGGGGAGAATTCACCCTAGAGGCCTTCTTCATCACTATGCTTGCCTCCGGTGTGATGCATGAGTAGTTCATCCCTGGACCACGGGTCCATGTAGTAGCTATATGGTTGGTTCTTCTCCTTTGTGCTATCATGTATAGATCTTGTGAGCTCCGTTCATGATCAAGATCATCTATTTGTAATCTTACATGTTGTGTTTGCGGGGATCCGATGGATATTGAGATGCTATTTCAGATTGATTATTGATTCTATCATGTCTTTGTTATTTGTGATCTTGCATGCTCTCCGTTGTTAGTAGCTATCTTGGCCGATTAGATGCTAGCAACTCCAAGAGGGAGTATTTATGCTCGATAGTAGGTTCATGCCTCTAGTAATATGGGGAAGTGACAGAAATCTCTAAGGTACTAGATGTGCTATTGATACTAGGGATAAAATAGCAATCCTTTGTTCACAGAACAATCGTATTGTTTACTTTACACACTTTGCTTAATGCAATTATCTGTTGCTTGCAACTTAATACTGGAGGGGGTTCAGATGATAACCTGAAGGTGGATTATTAGTCATAGATGCAGTTGTATTATGGTCTATGTATAATGTTGTAATGCCCAATCAAATCTCATAGGAGTCAAGATGATTAGTATATGCATGTATGCTATCTCGATATTTGTCAATTGCCCCGATGTAATTTGTTCACCCAACATGTCATCTATCTTAAGGAGAATCACCACTAGTAAACTATGGACCCTGGTCCTTTCTTTTACTATCAATCTACAATCTACTATTTACTGTTTTATGTTTACTTTCTGCAAGCAATTACTATCTTCCACACAATACCTTTAATCCTTTGTTTTCAGCAAAACCGGTGAGATTGACAACCTCACTGAGTTGGGGGCAAAGTTCTGTGATTGTGTTGTGCAGGATTCCAAGTTGGAAACAACACCTGGGAGGTGTTTCCTTGCTCCTAATGGTTTAATAACCTTGGTTTCATAACTGAGGTAAAACTTGTTGCTATACTCATCATACCTTCCTCTTGGGGTTCCCCAACGAGCTCAACATATTGAGTAAGCAGTGAGCAAAGTTGAGGTCAAGCTATTGACCATAAAAGAGTGCTTCATGGGAGGCAACCCATGTGAAATAAAGGTTTGAATTAAGTTCTAAGTTTTAGTTTTAGTTTATGTTTAATAAAGAGTGCTAGAAAACTCCAATTGAGGAGAAGAAGTTCGGTAGTACTAAAAATCCTGCTTTATACATGCTGTTGTTGGTCGACAATATTTACTGTCATTTTTGTGTCAAAAACAAGGTATTTCGCTCAGTTACAGGATAAGAAAGAATTCTTGAAGAAACAGATTTTTTATGCATATAGAAGGTTTAACGACCAACTATACGGCGGGAATAAAAATTCCGGTCATATAGTTCTGGTCGTATAGATATTTTTGCCATCGACAATTTTTCTTTCATATATACTGACGGTTTAACGACCAACTATACGGCAGGAATAAAAATTCCGGACATATAGCTCTGGTCGTATAGATATCGATGCTTTTGTACAAATCCTTTTCCAGGTACAGACGGTTTGATGACCAACTATACGGCGGGAACATATTGTTCCGGCCGTATAGTTCTGGCCGTATAGCCGCGCCGCCAGGTGGAAACCCTAAAATTTTGATAGCAAGCCAACTATATGGCGGGAACACAATGTTTCGCCCGTATAGTTGCGTACGACCACAAAAACGCCACGAGAAGTACCTCCAACCCCAAAAATTCAATCATTTTTCTTTCTTCTACCTCCAAACTCTCTCAAAACCTCAAGAGATCTTCACCTCTACTCAATTTTGTTCAATTTCCTCGCACACAAGTGATCTACGGTATGTTTATCTTCTGATCCTCTAATTACTTTTTGTAAATTCATCTTCGATCTATTGTCATTATCAATCTAGGCTGAGACCTACTATGAATTAATTGCCATGATTCTCTTGCCTAGATTATTATTTTGAGGGGATTCTTTAGTGTGCTATGATGAGGAATATGTTATACTTATTATTGCTGGATCGAAAAGTTTTATTTTTGTCTTCCTTTATTGTTTTAGATGATGAACACAAGGAGCCAAACCCATGCTCATGCCGCCGCTAGCGCTTCTCGGGCTGTCACTCAAGAACGCATGGGGATACAGTTCAGGAATGAGCTCCAACATGATCGCTTTGATAGGATCAAGAACCATGAAGTGAAGGCAACCAAGTGGGCTTGCCCCATTATATTGAACCAACTCGGTATTTCTGATGACTTCAATTTAGTTTGCAATAGAGCTGGCCTGCAAAACTTTGTCTACAATGATGTGCCTACTTATCACCGGTTAACTATTGAATTCCTAAGTTCTTTGCAAAGCACTGTTAAACTATGGCAAGGAGAGCACATGATTTCTTTACGACTTATGAACAACAACTACACTTTAACACTAGATGAATGGTGCACATGTTTTAATTTCCCAAACAATGATTTTAATGCCTTACGCGTATCCTTTACTGGCTTAGACCCTTCCCTGCACAATATTATAATGGAATGAGTTTCACTACTAGAGTAAGCAAGGGGAATAATATTCAACATCCTGCAATTCGCTATTTGTTCTATGTCATTGCTAACACCTTGCAGGCAAGAAATGAGTTCACAAGACTCAATGAGGAGGACATCTTAGTCCTCACAAAAGCTGCTTACACCAACTGTGACTTTTCACTCAACTTGGCAACAATCCTTGTGCACTACCTGGAGCACCCATCCTCCCAAAACCAAGGACCAATCACAGGTGGAGGCATCATCACCATGCTTGCCATTTACCTAGGCATCAACCTAGGTGAGTTGCAACCTGTGCTAGGTGAGCGACGTGTTGGTTTCTCTACTTTAAAGGCTTATGGAATGCTCACTAGGAGAGGTGGCGTTTATTACTTGCATATTGCTGGAGCTGAGCGTATTTACCCCGCTCCTATGCCTAATGGTCTTTTCTCTATCGAGGAAGGACATTTGCTATATGACTTGCAGGTTGAGCAACACCAACCCGAGGAAGAGATTACAGATGAGGATGAGGACCAAGAAGAGGAGCAAGAAGTTCCTTATCAAGAGGAGCAACCACAAACCTGGTTCGCCACATACCAAGATTTCCAAGAACTTGGAGGGACTGTGGAGAGCATGCATAGCCTCTCTTTGAACCTCTAAGGAACAACTAGTAATTTATCGACTCAATTTGCGAACTGGAGTAACGACTTTTCCCGCCACCACAATGATTTGAAGGGCTTACAAAAGCCTAAGCTTGGGGAAGTTTCCTTATGTATCTTTATTTGGCATTCATTTGCTTTTACTTATTTCGAGGTTATGTTTTTAATTCGAGTTTATAAGCACTCGTGTTGGTTTCCCCAACACTTTATCTTTAGTTATTTTTATTTGCTTTCAAAATTTTCTAGCCGAGCTTTGCTGCCAATTTTCTATTCTTTAAATTCTCTCTCTTAAAAAGAACAAAAATATTTCTCCATTTTTCTTTATTTTCCCTCTTTCTTTTCTTTCCGCCTCGAGGATCTCATGTAATTGCAGGAGAGTGATCAACTTTGAGTTTCCAAGAAACAAATGAAAAAGGAAGAGAGAAGTGGAACCAAACATGAGAGGTAAGCCTTGTGACTCCCCACTTTTGAAGTTTGAGGAACCCATGCTAGTGAGTAGTAAATGTTGAGATATTATATTGGTGGAGTGAGTCTTTGTATTTTAGTAAGATTTTGTTTGCATGGGTATTTAGTTGGGTATGTTTTGTTCCAGCTCTCGTAGTTAACCAAGTCTTGCCTAAAAATTTACTAAACAATTGTAATAAGAAAAAGTCTCACAATTGAAGGATTGGGTGTTGTAGTGTTTAGTCTTGAAGGCTTATTTCTAGAGACACTCAACACCACTGAAAATGTTGTTTGACTTGATAGCTCTCTTTAAAAGGAATTGTTCAATTGAATTAATGTTTGGCGATTTTTGTGAGCATGCCAAAGTTTGATTTATTAATCATAAGAATGATATAGCTTTATGCGTGTCAAACTTCATGCGATGCCAACAACTCCGCTGGCCTACGAACAATCTTCATGGACGAAACTCCTAGATTTCGTCTATGAGTTGATTAAACACATGTAGAAGCAATGTTATAGTGGGTAAGATTCTTGGTACTCCCGGGTAGCTGTGTTCATGATGGAATCACTCCTCTGGCTGTTATGAGTAATCATTATGCAAAAGGAACAAAAACCTTAGTGATGCCACGAGTGTCCATCACATCCCGATAAACTAATATTTTTTTTGGCATGCTCTCAATTACTCAAGAACTGAAATTCTTGAAGAACAATGAATAGAAAAATAGTGCTTGAAAAGTCCTGATTTATTGATGTGGGAGAATTGAGATACTCTAGTATATATGCTTTTCATGCAACTCTCACACTCTCAATTTACATGATTATACTTTATTGTCCAAAGGCAAGCCTATGAGTTCATTACATGACATGGAATAAAATTTACTCATTTGAATCATCCATGGTAACAATAATTTTGCTGCGCTATGAGGATGCATAAAAACCCGTATGATATGCTTGCCATTACTCTATCTATGCTAAAGTTTTTCAGATTTATGAAGTGGAGGAAACATGAGACTACCAATCATGAGTAAGATCATCATCTCATTATTTCAGTTTAAATGCTGAGTTCCTTTGGTTTTCTTGCTCGAGGACGATCAAGTTTAAGCTTGGGGAGGTTGATGGCTGTGAAATATAGCCATCTACGTCCATGTTTAAATTGGATATTATTCATATTTTTATGAAATATCTCTCTAAACCCTACCACTAATGCCTAATGATCAAAGGGGTATGCAATCCTTTGTTTTCATTTTTCCCTGTGCAGATAATGACATTTGATGATGGGAATCACTACATTAAAGTCAAAGATACGAGATTTTCAATGACCAGAAGAAACCAAGAGTCAAGAGTCGGAGGCAGAAGCTTTAACGACCAACTATACGACCGGAACAAAATCCTGGCCGTATAGTTCCCATCATATAGTTGCCATCGACACCGCTGGGTGAAACAGAACAACTTTCGTGAAGGGGCCCCTATATAAAGAAGCCTTGGGCGATGAGAAAATATCCTCGCGAGTCACTGCCCCAGATCATCAGCCGCCTCCAGATCTCCATCCACCACACTAAAGAGCCACCAAAAGAATAGACTTAGATCTATTCTCCAAAGCCCTTCTCCACCACCATAGCCATATTCCACCACTTGTAATAGTAGATCTCATCTTCGATTGGCGACATTGTAAGACTATTTGCTATCAATCTCATGATTTCCATTACAATGTTTGTGATTGTTGATCTCATCTCTATGTGTGAGTAATTCTCCTTGTGCTAAGGGCTTCGGCCTAGCCATGTAGCTTTTGTGCATGTTATTTATCATAGATGGGATCATGTATTATTTTGTATGACATGATGATTATTGTATCCTCTCTTGCCTCAATCTAAGGACTTGTCAGGTAGCCAAGACCCCGAGGATTGAGCCAGGTATAGGGAGTATGAGTAATGACTAATCTGCATGTTGGGAACCCTAGTGATAGAAGGGGTAGTATGGCTGTATGTGAGGGATTTAATTGGGATTAATGGTGATGTCACTATGCATATAATTAGTTCTCTTTCTTCTATGGATGAGACTAGTAGGTTATTACTATAAGAGGTTGCATAGGCAATAACAATTATGGATGCATTGCCCACATATAATTTATCTTGCTCTAACAATTACATGTATACTTTATCTTTATCTTTTATTCCCATCAGATGTTTTCCACAGCTACAGGTGAAACCGAACGCCCTAGGCCCTCTCTCTCCATCATCATCAACAACAAAAAGACGCAAACTCTTGGTTCGATAAAAACACAAAAGGAATTCTAAAACTCCTGAAGGTCCGTTAAAGTAACTTCACTACGCATCTGCTTCCCGAGGATTCGATAAACCTAGGTCTACTAGGGAAAAATAAGCTATACTACATCCGTAATCCGGATCGAAGGTATCAGTATAGTGTTGTGAATTGCTTGACCCCAAAGTGACAGACAGGATATCTTGTGACTAGCACACCTGCTTAGGAGTACGATTGTCAATAGAACTTAATGCCTTTGCTCTAGTTTACCTTGATTGGTCTTGTTACCTTAATACATTATTCTCTTATGAGATGACCCATGTCCAAAGAGGGTGTGGACAAATGAGTAGTCTAGTTACCACTTACCAACGGTGGGAGACAACGATATATGAGGGACCGCCACAATTATAGTTAATAGCTATTCCATAAGCACTTATCATGCACACCGGTGTACACAACATTACTTGAGGAATCATAGCATTAATATTTTCATCTCATTGCATTCACCTATTTTCAGTTTTACTTTTGTTCTAATTTTCTTCCAGTCCTAGTAATAGTTATTACAAAACATCTTAAATTCATTTATCCTAGCAACTTAGAGAATATGCTATTTCCAAACCACGGTTTGGGTGCGAATGTGGTCGCATTGACAACGTGGCTGCGGGGTCGTGTTTGCCGAGCTCCCATCAAGACAAACTCTTTAAATATTTGCTGCTACAAGTACTGTAATAACTTTGTTATTGGTGGAGGAACACGGTCATCAATGTAGTGCCGAGGCAATTGTCTAATAAGAACAATTATGATTTGGTCCCTTGATTAAAACTCAATGATGTGGCTAAGCAGTGCACCTCAGTGCTACAACTGAGAGTATTATTAACCCCCACTAATCCTTTTTTTGTTTGTCATTTTCCTTCTAATTGTTTTATGTTGCAGGAATTACTCATAAGAAGAAATGAAGATGTTGGAGATGAAGGAATGTAGTTAGGGAATAGGTTAGGTTTTCTTTTTATTCCTATTGTAAACTTTAATTTACTATGAATATTGTAAACGACAGAGTATTATTGTTCAATATTAATAAAATTGTATTTCTCTCTTTTAAAAGTTTGAATCATATAGCTTATTTCAAAGTAAGAATTCAATTCTCAGTTATGATTGTAATTCCTTGTTCATTATTCTTTGGTAATTTATACATTCATTTATTTATCTCCAAGGACAAATAAATATTCTGGTAAATAAGAATCTCTTGTTTTATCTTTTGTTGTAATTTCCTTTCCATTTCCTTATTCCATGATAATTTACCTCTATTCTTTTATTGCAAAAGAACAATGTAATACTACATGTATATATCTTAATAAAGAATTCTTTTATAATATTATGATAATCATTTCTTTTTATTAACTCAACTAGTGAATTTTCTAAATTCATTTGAAGCCAAACTTGAATTTCAAATTCATATTTAAATCATTTCTCGAAAAACAAAGAGTTCTACAGAGGTCATGTCAAAATCTGTCTCACTTTTCCATATGCTTCCATCAGAACAAGAGAGATCTCGATCACTCTTTAGCTTTGCACGAAACTTCCCCGGATTTTCTTATGCATGAAAGCAATGCACAAACTTGTGTCCTAACTATTTCTAGGGCTAATCCTGGGATGTTACATTCTCTCCCCCTTAAACTCAACTTCGTCCCCGAAGTTCGTACCCTTTTACATTTCAAAAGGTAAGAATGACCTCTTCAGACTATAATGGCTCTCCAAATCCATGATGAAGATAATTGATAATTTGGAATGGCCAATTGCTAATCCCATTTGATACAGAGACTTCTTTTGAATCTAGCACTTCTGTCCTGATCAGATCCTTTCAAGTGTTTTTAGGTTTGGACATTTATTTAAGAAGTGTCTAAGTTTTTAGAAGTCTTTGTTAAGATAAGATTTTTGTTTATACTTTGGCCAACTATAGTCTTGGATCTATTATTAACCTAGTTATGGTATACTTAGCCCTTATGGCTTACTTACTAAGAATGTTTTGGAGTCATTTAGTCCAACTCACTCATAGTTTCATATTCCTTACTACCGGTCTGTTTTGGTACTCTATATCCAAAAGCAAGAGCAACTCAATTCTTGATTACCTTCTAGTTGGGATCTCAAGGTTAAACCACCTAATCTTTTTCGAGCTTTTAATCTTATTAAGATTCAACAGGTTTCATAACAACTTCTTCAATACTTCTCCAACTTTATTTTATTGCTAAGCGGAAGATCCTCCTCGTACTATTTTAAGGTGTAAATATCAATCTCCCTGATGTCATACTCCCGAGAGTCTCATTAACCTTATGAAAATAAGGTCTCGCTGAATCCTAGTTTAGGATTTCTCCTTAACTTTACTTGAGATATCGAATATCAATACTTCCTCATTGTTACTCTCCCCTTAGGGTGTTCTAATACTTTCCAACTCCTGAATATGCCACCATAAATTGGTATGGTTAGGACCTTGGTATATTTGCAAACCCAACTTCACGATGTATCTCGGAAGACGGTTGCTTTAATTTTATATTTCTTTAGATTTACTTAAATTTGGCCAAGTTTTATGCTCTTTAAGTCATACAAAGATGACCTGGTTAGCTAAACCAATAGGATACCAACTATAGATCATCCTAGGGTTTATATCTTACGGATTACTCTATAGGCTTTCAACTTCCCCATGGTATTCTCTCTGAGATTTGAAAGCTTGAATACCATTCTTGTTCCAATGCTTCATCTTTATATTATTTCACACACTTCCATGATCCTAGTTATTACTACTTCATTAGTTCCTTAGCAACATCACCTACTTTGAGTGATCTTAACTTCATCACTTCATGTTGCTCCATACCTTTTCTACAATAATTTCTCTTCTTATTGTCGACACATAATGTCTTAGAGTTGCTTAGGCCTTCAAAGCAGTGTTGATACTCCTTGTACTTTGGTTCCTTCATCATGCGAACCTTCATCTGGCTTTTGAAATTCGTCACTCCCTTACACGAATTCCCTTTTCTATCTAGGTCTATAACATCAAGTAATAACTTGATCATGCAATATGCATTTGCACACCAAGTCAAACCTCATGTACAGATCTAGTCAATCAAAAAGATCCAAGAAAAACCAAGAAATCCAAATGTGGTACGTATAACACACATTAGTCTAAGCCCGTAATATAGTAGTTGAGTAAAACATCTCTAGAATTCAGGCTTAGTGTGTAGTATATGACACCTCCTGTTATAGGTTTACATCGTGATACTTAGCACTTAGGGGTCAAACTACAATTTGTCTCAGTATTTACCCAAATTTCTCAATTGCAATTGGATAATTTTGAACAAAGTGGTCTCCAATTGGTTTTGACTAACTTCTTACCTCTCTTTTAGGGACTGCTATTGACTGCTAACCTTCTATTTTGTCGTAAATTATTCTCACATAATCTCTCCATATGGCTAACCTAATTATGTTTACTACCTTAAACTAAAGATTATCGGAGATTTGTAACATTATGACTTCGATCATGATTCTACATTGTTCTTTACTTACTTTTTCAAGATTTTTATACCTATATCATATTTCGGAGCTAATCTCACCATGATATTGTTATGATTTACCTGTTCCTCATGATTTAAGAACTAATCTCATCATGATGACTCTTATTATTAACTTACTATAGTTGATTCTAAACAAAATTCTACTTCATCACGTAGAATTCTCAAGTGAATCCCACATGATTTACTTCCCATTGTATCAATACTTGTCCTAATGGTCTTCATTATGTTGTCTACTGTCATGACCTAATGATAAGGTTATATTACATTACATGGATTCTCTTTGTGGGGCTACACCATTTCTACTACTCCTTATGTGACGAGGGGTGATCTCGGCAATGTCCATGGATTAGGACTTAGGGTTTTGCGGAAAAGAGAATGTTGGTGATTTTGTCGGATGTCAGGAGAACAATGGAGTCAAAAGTCGCCTGAATATTTTGTGAATCACACTATTACAAATCGCTTGGGGATTTTTCATTACCCTCGCCTTGGCTTCTCCCGTCCTATATATAATAGGCCGGGTCTCAAAGCCGTATGTGGATAGGTTACATATGTGTGATTACAATACCAACACGATGTCGGTGCTTTGTTTTCTTTCCTAATACAACTAAAGCATTTGTTGGTTGCTCCTTCTAGGCCATCATCTTGACCCTTCATGGGCCGTAAGCCTTTTATACAGCCAGGGTAGTGAATCATAGGTATCTGAGTAACCGTTCCTATGTTAATAGCCCCCGAGACTCTACCTGAACCGTAGATTCGGTCGATTCTCAAAGATATATTCAATCTTTCCCTTTGTTTTTACTATTCCTAGCTTTATAGGGATTTGGTACAACGAGCCTGATGCTTCCGACAGATCAGGAATCAGTTAATTGCTCCTAGGCAAAAGCAAGGTTATCCTATGTCAAATTCAAGTGCCTAGGCCTAAACTCAAAATATATTACTGGCGTAACTCAGTTTGATCCGCTGAGGTCTTATCGAATACTAAATCCCAGTTCTATTTTATCAGGTACCCAACGTGTCCGTCAGGATTTTTCATCGTATCATAGATACATATATATTACTGGCAGAGCGTATTCTTGTGCGATTACTAGGCCACACAGGACAAATCATGGGGTCTTACCTTCATGATTTTTGGACATGGCATTCGGAGTTTTATCGCATTTGGATGCGATCCGAGTTTTTTGTATTTGATTTTTTGTCGGCTGCCCTGCTAGGTTGCCAGTATTTCTGAATTTTACAGATATTTTGAAACTTTATGAAAGCTCCCGATGGGAGTAACCTTCTGAGGATACATTAATGTAAAACTCATAGGTTTTTAGGCGATGATTGTCTTTACTTGATATGCATAATTTTCTATCGGGTGCGTGCCAGCGCTCTCGATAGAGTAGCCCCTGAGGCTATGTTCAGATGCCTGTATCTGGACATAGGCTGATAATTGCTATTAATTTGATCAGAAATAGAAAAATCCCCTAAGTTGATATGAACAAAAACTAAATGTACGAAGAACTTATCTTTATATATACATGGCACAACCAATGATACATTATTTTAGCGGATTGCCACCGGGCCGTTGGCCTAGATATTCTGGCTTAAAAGTCAGGTCATAGGCCTTATTGAATTGTAAGTAAACATAAAATATTAAGTGTAAAAGCATCATAGTTGTGCAATGTTCCATGGATTGGAATATTTAACTCATGTCTTCTTGTCTGTAGACGATATGCTTCTCCAGGAATAACTTCTGTAACAATGTAGGGTCATTCCCAAGGTGATTCTAGCTTTCAGTGGTCGTCTTCTTTGAGGCGAAGAACTAGGTCCCCTATTGTGAAGGACCTTGGTCGCAATCGGCAGCCGTGATAGTTGCACAAGTTTTGTTGATATATAGTAGCTCTTTGTAGGGCTTCATCCCGAGCTTCATCTAGCACATGAACGTCATCCTCTAGTGCTTCTCTTGATTCCTCTTCATCATATGTAGCTACTCTGGGAGATTCATGTGATACTTCGACTGGAAGGACAGCTTCAGCACCATGGACCAGAAAGAAGGGTGTTTCTTGTGTTGAAGTATTAGGGGTGGTTCACAAACTCCACAAAACAGATGGTAACTCATCAACCCACGCTCCTTTTGCTCTGTCGAGTGGTGCGAGCAACCTTTTCTTGAGGCCAATAGTTACTAAGCTATTGGATTTTTTTTCCACTTGTCCATTGGTTTGCGGATGAGCTACTGAGGCGTAGCTTACTTTGATTCCCATATCTTTGCAGTATTCCTTAAACTCATTGGAAGTAAAATCAGTTCCATTGTCCGTAATGATGTTGTTTGGCACGCCGGACCGAAATACTATGGACTGTATAAAATTCACAGCCGAAGCTCCATCTTGAGTGGTGACCGACATTGCTTCGATCCATTTAGTAAATTTGTCGACTGCTACTAGCAGAAAGACATGTCCTCCTGGAGATGAATTGTGAAGTTTACCCACCATATCAAGTCCCCATTGAGCGAAGGGCCAAGCTAGAGGTATAGGGTTTAATTCAGAAGTGGGTGCTCCAGGTTTTGTTGCGAATCACTGACATGCTTCACATGTTCTGACTATGTCTTTTGCATCTTAAACTGCCGTGAACCAATAAAATCCTGCCCTGAATGCTTTGGCAGCAATTGCTCGGCTGCTAGCATGATGGCCACAAATTCCTTCATGTAATTCCTTGAATATGATTTTCCTTCTTCGGGTGTGACACATCGTTGCAACACACCCGAAATACTTCTTTTATATAACTCTCCTTTAATTATCCTAAAGGCTTTCGATCTTCGAGTTATTCGCCGGGCTTCTGTCACATCTTTGGGTAGTTCTCCCCGAGTCATATAGGCTATGTATGGCTGGATTCATGTAGGTTCTATTTTCATGAACTCTTCAATTTTCGGTTCTTCTTCAATGGCATCTTATGTGCTTGTACTGGCTGATGGAGCCCCCGAGCCTTTTCGCGGCTTACTCTTTTCCCTGTTTTGGGTGCTATGACCTCAGAAACTCTTTTTGCTTTGACAGAACGCTAATATATTTCTTCCTAAAAAAAACCGAGTGGCACTGGTAAGCACAGGGACCCGATGTTTGCCAAATTGTTGGCTTCTTCATTACTTCCTCTTCCTATGTGCGATATTTTGCATCCATCGAGTTGAGCTTCCATGATGCTGTATAGATCACAGTAAGAAATAATCATGTTGTCGATGATAGCATCACACTTGTTCATTGCTTGTTGTGCTACAAGATTGGAATCGCCAATTTTTTTGAGGCGAGTTGCACCACAAGCTTTAGCCATCCGCATGCCGTGCAACAAGGCCTCGTACTCAGCTTCATTATTGGATGTGTTTGCAAAGCTCATCCGAAATATATATCACATATTGTCGCCTTGTGGTGATACTAATATGACTCCTGCCCCTGCTCCTTCCATTCTTTTTTATCCATTGAAGTACATTGTCCAGGCGCTATAAATATCAGGTGGACCCGCACATTGTAACTCGGTCCACTCCGTGATGAAATCAGGTAGAACTTGTGACTTAATTGCTTTACGCTTCTCATACATGATGTCCCGAGGGGATAGTTCGATGCCCCATAGGGAGAGACGCCCATTTGCTTCTGGATTATTAAGGTTGTTCGACAGAGGTGCTTTGTTGACCACCATGATCGGATGTTCCAAAAAATAATGTCATAGCTTTCGTGCTGTCATAAATACTCTGTATGCCAATTTTTAGTAGTGTGGGTACCTCGCTCAAAAAATACACTGGCCTCTAGACACCATGGGTTTTTCCTTCTTCGGGTCGCTCCACAACCAAAACCATGCTGACCACCTAATTTGTTGTGGCGATGTACAGAAGTAGTGGCTCTTTCTCTCGGGGAGAGAAAATGACGGGAGACACTGAAAGCATCTTTTTAAGGTCTTCAAAAGCATGTTGAGCTTCTTCGGTCCATTCAAATTTACCTGTCATCCTCATGAGAGCGTAAAATGGTAATGCTTTTTCTCCTAGTCGAGCATTGAAGCGCCGGAGCGCTACCACTCGCCCAGCCAGCTGATGTACACCTTGTAGATTTGTTGGTTTTTTCATCGTCAAAAAATTGCCTGTATTTTCTCGGGGTTGGCTTCGATTCCTCTTGCTAATACCAGATATTCGAGGAGTTGCCACGCTGGGACTCCAAAGGAACGCTTCGTCTGGTTTAATTTGATGCAACACTTGTCGAGATTTTTGAATGTTTCTTCGAGATCCTTGATAAGTGAAGATCCTTGATTTGTTGTAACTATGACATCCTCAATATATACTTGTATGTTTGTGCTAATTTGGCTTCCCAGGCAAGTCTGCATCATCCGTTGATATGTTGCTCCGACGTTCTTGAGGCCAAAGGGCATCGTTGTGTAAAAGAATACACCATAAGGTGTAATAAACGTTGTTTTATCTTGATCTTCCTCCTTCATCTGAATTTTGTGGTATCCCAAATATGCATCCAAAAAGGAAAGAAGTTCACATCCTGAAGTTGCATCGATTATTTGATGGATTCGCGGCAGTGGAAAGTGATCCTTTGGACAATGTTTATTTAGTGCGGTGAAGCCAATGCACATCTGTAGCTCTTTGGTATTTTTCTTTGGGAGGCATACTGGGTTTGCGACCCACTTTGCTTTCTTCAGTTCCTTTATAAAGTTAGCATCAGTAAGGCAATGTAACTCTTTTCCAATAGCTTTGTGCTTTGGTTCTACGAAATGATGAAGCGATTGTTTTACCGGTTTTACTTTTGGATCCAAGTTTAATGCGTGCTCAGCGAGTTCCCTGGGAATTCCTGGCATGTCAAAAGGTAGCCATGCAAAGATTTCCCAGTGCTCACGGAGGAACTCGATGAGCACGCTTTCCTATGCAGGACCAAGATTGGAAGCCACAAATGTCGTCTTCTTCGGGTCAATAGGATGGATTTGTACTTCTTTTGTGTCTTTCACAGTGTTAAAGGCATGATCGGTATTAACACACGCTACTGCCAGTGGTTCTGTGGTTGCTAACATTTTGAGCTGCTCGAACTCAGTTGCCATCCCAAAAGATTCAGAAGATTTATTGAACTCGTGATCCCAATTGTCAGAACCTGTGAAGCTTCCTATTACTATTATGATTCCCGTTGGTGCTGGTATCTTCATGACTAAGTATGCATAGTGCAGGACTGGCATGAATCGTGCGAAAGCTAGTCGTCCCAGGATCGCGTGATACTGTGATGGCCAGTCCATGACTTCGAACTCGAGTTTTTCCCACCTGAAATTTTCTTTGGATCCAAAAACGATGTCAAGGAAAATTTTACCTAAAGGAATTTCGGCTTTACCTGGTACTACGCTGTGGAAGGATGTTTCTGTTGATGCCAAATTTACCAATGGGTAGTTCATTGCCCTTAGTGTTTTAGCATAGATCAAGTTTATGCTTCTTCCTGCGTCCATGAAGACCTTGCTCATGTCGAACCCGCCAATTTGTGATTCAACTATCAAAGCCGAATGACCTGGTCGTTTTACTCGAAGTGGGTGATCAGCTCTGCTGAATGTGATTTCTTGTTCTAACCAATGGAGATACTCGGGTGTGGCTGGTGGAGCCGTTTCTTCTATGTTGACTTGTCTTGTGATTAACTTCTGAATTCTATTTGATGGGCGCCCTTTTTGAATCATTGACATTTCCCCCTTTGACCTAGGGTATTCGTTGCCTTGATCAGCTGTGTTTTGTGGTTTCCCTACTGGCGGAGGTGGCGCCCCGATGGCTAACGTGCTGGGCGTGGATGTGTATCCTTGCCTTGCTGCTTCGGTCGCCTTTCCATTGCATAGCTCTTGCATCTTTAAGAACGTTCGACAGTCTTTCAAGAGGTGGATGGATTGTCTTTTCCCTGCTGAGTCGACATAAAAGTGCATATTACAGGGTCCTTCCAGTATTTACATTGTGGACATGGGTGGGTCCCGTGCTCTTGGCTAATATCACTATGTTGATTGGTTTCCTCCACCCTCGTCCCTATTACGGCGGTACCCGCTGTTGTAGTCATCATTCTTGTTGTTGCCTTCACCCTAAAAACTGGTTGCGACATACCTTGGTCCCGTATTTCCGTCAGTGTTTCTTCATCTCCTATCATTGCCGCATTTATCCCTGTCTTCTTCGGGTGAATGCGTTCGTTTGTTATGTAGCGCGTCCACTCCATCAGCCCAGCAATTTGCTATGTCCATTAAGTGCGAAATTGTCTTGAGTTTTACTCGCCCTAGTTCTTCTATGAATTCTCGGTGATGGAGGACGTTATTGAAGGCATCAATGGCTCTTTCATCAGATATGGATTCAGATATGAATTCTCTAGGCTTCTGTTTGCACGCTCGCAACTACTCTAAAGATGCAGGTCATTTGAATGTGGACTGAAACTGTCAGATGAACTTATCTTCGAGATCGTTCCAACTACCGATGGAATCTTAGGGTAGCTGTCTGAGCCATGACCTTGCAGCTCCGGTAAGGTGGAATTGTAAACTTTGCATTACGGTGGCTATGGAGCCGCCCTGTAACTTGACAGTGGCCAAGTAATCTGCTAGCCAAGCTTCGGGCTCTTGGAGTCCATCGTACTTTTGGCGGTCATGCGGAAGTGTAAAGTCCTTGGGTACTAAGGTTTTGTGAATCCACTAAGTAAAAAAGCTGGCTCTACACAACTCTTAGTCATCTTCGTTGTCGCCATCATGGTATCTTTGGTTGGAATTTTCATATCTTGACTCATCGTTCATGTATTACGTGTTGTCGCTTCTTGTGTTGCTTCGCGGCTCTGGTCCTAAGAGATGTGCCTGATGTGGTGACCGAGATCGCTGTGTGTGGCCCGCTTGCCGAGGGCTGCTGCGATGGCGTGGGGATCTGTTGGGTTGATGCATGATTCCCTGTTCTGCTTGTGCGAGGAATTCTCCTACCATGTCGAGGTTCATCAGGGCGGAGCGGTGGAGGGTTGCACGAGGATCATCAGGTGTAGGTTGAGTTATGATCATATATGTTTGTGCAGCCATGATTGCTTCTTGAGCCGTTTTTGCCTTGATGTTTCCTGCTTGATCTATTGACATGAACGATAGATCGAGGTCTCGGATTAGTTCGCTTCTTTCTGCTTCGGGGATGTTATGCAATCGAGACGTTCTCCTCTTTGGCGTTGCTCCTCCTGTTACGCTTCCGGATCCTCAGGTGGAGCTTAGTTGTGCCCGTCATAAGCTGGATTCATCGGCTAACCTCTTTCTTTCATCGAGTTGCCTTTGCATCCTTAGTAGGTCTCTCTTATTGTGGTGAAGCAAATATTGATATGCTAATGAATCTTCATGTGAGGCATCGACCGTCATTGGAACTGCATCCGAAATTGCTTCCCAGGCTTTTTGCCATGTTGTTGCTGGTAACCGAAGAGTTCACCTCTCTTCTCCATTTGGTTCTGCTCCCCCTCCTTGGACTATGCGGTTGTCTATTGCTTCTTCTCTATTTCTGTGGTTCCTTTCGTTGCTATGATTTCCTGCATTGTCATCCAATAAAATATCATTGGGGTCAAGGCTAGGGTTACTGTTAGAATCGCGCGATGTCGAGGTATCCCCGATGATCACGCATACTTCGTGGCATGTCATGCATGGCTGGTGATGTCATCATCTGAACCGAGGGAGACGCTATTGGGTGGATTAGTGAGGTCCATTAGTTTCTGTTCTGGGTAGATTCTGCGATCCTTATCTCGAAGTCGATGCTTTCGCCACTTTCTTCGGGTTCAGAGTTTATTGGGCTTGTTCCATGTGGTGGAGTTAGTTAAGAATCCGATCCAAAGGAGAGATTGTCGTAAAGACCATCAAGGTCCCCCAGATCCACCTTATCTTGCTTCTTTTTTCGGCTGCTTCGATTTCCATCGTGAATTCAACGGAGGATCTGACAGAGGATGCTGGTATCACCATAAGCATAGTCCTTTCCACCGATGGTTCTGATGTAATCAGGGATGAAGGGTGTGATTCTTGGGGGTCTTCTACTTGGATGTGGAATCTTCCGATGATTAGATCGGATCCATCATTGAATTCGACGGGTAATACCATAGAGGTGGGTGGGTGTGGATCCACTTTTGTTGGGTTGCTACTTGGAAAAGAGAGTTCCATCGAATCCATGATTCTAGCATTCAAGTTTCCCACAGACGGCGCCAATTAACGAGGGGTGATCTCGGCAATGTCCATGGAGAAGGACTTAGGGTTTTTCAGAAAAGAGAACGTTGGGGATTTGTTCGGATGTTAGGAGAGCAATGGAGTCAAAAGTCGCCTGAATATTTTGTGAATCGAACTATTATAGATTGCTTGGGGATTTTTTGGTACCCTCGCCTTGGCTTCTCCCGTCCTATATATAATAGGTCGAGTCTCAAATCCGTATGTGGATAGGTTACATATGTGTAATTACAATACCAACACGATGTCGGTGCTTTGTTTTCTTTCCTTATACAACTAAAGCCTTTGTCGATTGGTCCTTTTAGGCCATCGTCTTGATTGTTTATGGGCCGTAAGCCTTTTATACAGCCAGGGTAGTGAATCATAGGTATATGAGTAACCATACCTATGTCAATATGATATCCTTAACTTAGTCATAATGTACTTTGAAATTTTAACTCCCTTACGACATATTGATGGTATTATACCCTCTTAGGAATAGAACTACACCGAGGAAAGATGGATAACTACTCCTAAGAAAGGTGACTAAAGCATTCAACTTAAGTGTGACAAGATTATCCTCAAGTGGATACCCATCACAAGTCTTGTTTTAGATAAGATGGCTTACTATAGTCACTATCCAACCTACAGATCTCCTAAAAGGGTTTTAATCCTAAGGTCAAAGCATTTGCTATGATACCAGTTGCGGTGACGCAACATACCACTGCATGATGTAGTACACTATAGTCGTTGACATAACACAATTGAAACACCGCTCCACTAGTATTATATCCCTCAGAGTGGTACAACAGAAACATAGCAGGTCCAAGACACGACTATAGATTACAACTCGACTCTTTACAAAAAATCCAGAGATCATTCTAGGTTAAAGAGGAAGAAAGCCACTTCTTACAAAAAAGAACCAGCAATAAACACTTCACTAATAGACTAGCATCTAAACTATCTAGCTTGCAAATGTTGCTATTGCATTGCTCTACACAAGTAGGTTCTAAGGCTAGATATTGTACTCCTATCTAATCAGGAACTTCGTCTTCACTTTAGTTGATGTATCTCTTGACTCCATTGACTTCATTTAGGAACTTGGCTTTTGATGTCGATTCCTTGAGCATAGGTTGGTGTTGACGTCATCTTCATCAGCTTTAGCATCTTGCAAGGGTTGAGAAGGTATGGTTGAGTACGAGCGTACTCAGCAGGTTCACTAAAAAGGAGTGTATGATGCACTAACTACAGCCACAGACCATAGGTCGTAGGCTATGCAGGTTTTCATGGGCTTGTTGGTTTGCGTCCCTAAAGTTCGTGGGTGAGTGGATCGCGGTACCCAAGTTACCTATAATTGCCGTGTTTCATAAAGTTGGGCTGCCAACTACTGAGAGGGGCCATTTCAAGGCAAACTCATCTCACCCCTACCAAATTCAAACATTCCGTTAAACTGCCCCGTGAAGTAGACGGTTAGGACCCACATGTCGGTCATCTGTCCGTGACGCGATCGCCAACGCGGTAACCTCTTAGGCAAATCGAGGAACTAAGTGGCTTGGATGTGTTGACCAATTTGACAAATCCATTCCTTCCTTTCCCCTAGCACCGGCAGCGTCGAAATCCACCCTCCAGGCAGAACGATCCCTTTAGACATTTGACTTCTGGCGCCAAGTTGATGCGCCAAGTTGCTGCGCCCATTCGCTGATCCCAATCTCCAATGGTGCATGTCGTAGCCGCCATTGCGAGGCTCTAGCTCTAGCCCGCCTCCACCGCCGACGAGATGAGTAGCTCGGAAGATGGCCGATCCTACTACCAAGGAAGAAGAAGTTCTGGCTACATGAGGATGAGCTACCCTTCTCTTTGCTATTCACGCTAACTATAACTGCTAGCTGGCTACTAAACCTAAAACTATTTTTTAGCCCAATGCTGACAAACATATTTTGTCCACAGTTTTTTGTCAAGTGGGATCTCCGCGGACCACCCTTACATCGTTACGGTAGCCCTCTTCAGGTACGACTCTGAATCAGCAAGGGTGAAGGGCAAGTGGTATGGACACCATTGTATCACGATGGAAGAAGCGCATGCGTAGATTTGCACTATCCCTGGTATGGTTGTTGCTTTGCGAAATCATGCTGAAATATGGCCGAAGCAGACTGCAAAGTTCAGCTTCATGGATGAACGAGGCATCATGGTTACTCTAATATGTGATAGTCATCGAATTGGGTTGATGAAAAGGTATGGTTTGGCTTGCATGTTTGAGCTGAATTGTGATGTACTGGATGTGGAATCTGCAACAACTAGGAGTCGCCCTTCTATTCTTGGACAGGGTGGTTGCTTGAACCCAATTAGCTCCTGGTAAGCAAAAGTCTCTTGGGGTTCGCATGTTTGTGCTAAATTGTAATTTTTGTTTTATTTACTCTGTAGATATTAGGCAGTTATAAAGCAGTCCTATTTCTTTGACAGGAAGCGTCGCAAGGTTAGAAACATGACTATCGGGTCAGTCATTTTGCTGTCGGAAGAAAATAAAAACGAGTGGAAAGATGATGTTTGACACGATTCTGGTGCTGACTGTCCCGGCGATGCAGAGTACGTGAAGCTAAGAAAATTGGCACCGAGGAAGAGGAAGAAGACAGGAAATAAAGAAGCCAGTGGACGTGAAGGCTTGGCACCCAGTCAGGGGAAGAAGGCTGCTGGCAATGAAGATGCATAATAATGTGTTGAACTTGAACCTATATACGTAATTCGGTTAAATTCTGGAGCTTTGTGCATGGAACTTGTCGGGCGAAACAATCTACCCATGTTCTCGGAGTAAAATTTATTGCGACTAAGGGTTTGGAAACGCCCGAGTCAGTAGTTGAATCCGAAATTGTAATTGTGCCACTACTATCTGAAAACACGCAGCACCGGTTCCATGATTGCCGAGGGGTAGGAGGTCTCCAAATTCGATAGAATGTAAGTGGCATAGAAATAAATTATTTAAGCTACTACACTCCATGAAATAGCAACTTGTTTCAACTGCTGCACAACGACATGGCAACATAAACAACAATGGAAACCGATAATGCCTAGATGATGAGGAAATTGGTACCACTTACTGGCCTAATCTTGAGCCCGTCTATCTCACCGCCTCCCTGCTCCTGCAGCCCCTGCATCTGGCGAAGCTCCCGAATCTCCAGTAACAGGGTGTACATGCTTCCACTTTATAAATTGTGGTTGTGCCATTCGCATGCGGCACAATCCACGTAGATTATGTTTAAACAAACCACCAATGTCAGAGTACCGCCATCATCAGAAAAAGGAAGTAATGCAAAGTTAAGACAGATTAACGGGCGACCAATTTTTTTCTCCCAGGACTCTAAGACCACTAGTTCAGACTGCTAGGTCAAGAAGTACTACTATTACAACTTAAAAAAGTACGGAGCTCAAGCTAAATAGAACTAGTTATCACATATCTCCTTGATTTTCCTAATCTTAGCCCGATATGCATCTTCCTGCGAGAGCAAGGATCGAACCGTCTTCTCCTTCCTTTTAGCATCTTCCTTGTACAACTTCAATTGTTTCTCTGCATTTATCCTCATGCACTTGTCAATACTCGTAGTTTTGAACTATAGGACTTTGGCCTGGTGAAGTTCATTCCTTGCTTGAGTCAGTTCTTGCTCTGCTTTAGCCTTCTGGGCCAACACCACGCCCCTCTCCTTCTCGACTTTGCTAACCTTGTCTTGCACCCTCCTGAGATCTCGGTTAAGCTTGGTTGTGTCAACTTGGTCAAATAGCTTCATCTCAGCACTGTCAATAAGTGAGCTGACTATGGATTCTTTCAACTCAACAATCATATCCCATAGTTTGTCCAGTGTTTTCTGCATCAATTTGGGCCACTCTAGATCTACCTATTTGACAACACCGCAACTTCTGCCTTGCATCATTGCACGATGTCCTTGACACCGTAAAAACCTCATGCCTGCGTTTCGTCCTTCGAACACTACAAATTTAGCGGGCACATATCCATGTTTACATAGCAGAGGACTATCTTCCTCCGCTAAACCATGATAGTCGGAGTCATACATCATCTGGTTGGCCTAACACATCATACGTGTATGAGTAAACAGAGTAGAACTACCTCAAAATAGATAATTGGCCACAGATCATAGAGATCAGGCGACTCACACCTAAATCACCGCCCCTATCGTCACAACGCGTTTCCTCACTGTCTCCCTTGATCCCATGGCGAGAGGGGGTGGGGGACTGGGCTAGAGGCGCCGTGGGCTTGCAGCTACGGAAGGATGGGAGCAAAGTGGGGAAAGTGGCTTCGAGGGGAAGGAAGAGAAGTATGGGGAGGAAGAGAAGTAAAGGGGACGTGACACTGGCATATAGCTGACGGAACTCGTGACACTCACAAAAGGGGAGCGTGCAGTTTTGCCTGTTTGTCCAGAGCAAGCGGATAGTAAGCATGGCCAATCATGTCGCAGAACAACCTACTCGTGGATCGCTCTTACGAAGAACCATCCCAATCATCCAAGTGCCCCGATCTAATGGTATGTAGCAATATTCGTGCAGAACAACTATGTTAGGGTGTGCCTTCTAGAAGACTCGGTCTAACGGCCTCTACCATTGGGGGCTAAGGTTAGGATCCATGTGGTTTATGAAAAGAACACACATTTCAATGACACTAGTGGATCCATGTGGTTTATGAAAAGAACGAACATTCACTGGCTCTAGTTGTGGTTCATGAAAATAACACACATGCAATGACACTGGCGGATCCATATGTGGTTTGTGAAAACAAAAGACATGCAATGACTCTAGTGGATCCATATGTGGTTTGTGGGAAGAACAAACATGCAATGACTCTGATGGATCCATATGTGGTTTCTGAAAAGAACACACATTCAATGACACTGCTGGATCCATATGTGGTTTGTGAAAAGAACACACATCCAATGACTCTAGATGTGGTTAATGAAAAGAACACATGAAATGACTCTAACGGATCCATATGTGGTTTGTGAAAAGAACATAAATGCAATGACTCTAGCTGTGTTTCATCAAAAGAACACACATGCAATGACACTGGTGGATCCATATGTGTTTTAGGAAAAGAACACACATTCAATGACACTGGTGGATCCATATGTGGTTTCTGAAAAGAACAGACGTGCAATGACTCTAACTGTGGTGTATGAAAAGAACAGGCATCCAATGACTCTGGTGGATCCTTATGTGGTTTGTGAAAAGAACAGACGTGCAATGACTCTAGTTATGGTTTATGAGAAGAACAGGCATGCAATGACTCAAGTGGATCCATGTGTGGTTTATGAAAAGAATAGACATTCACTGGCTCTAGTGGTGGTTCATGAAAAGAACACACATCAAATGACTCTAGCTATGTTTTGTGAAAAGAAAACACATGCAATGACTCTGGTGAATCCCTATGTGGTTTGTGAAGAGAATAGACATTCACAAACTCTAGGTGTGGTTCATGAAAAGAACACACTTCCAATGACACTGGTGGATCCATATGTGGTTTGTCAAAAGAATAGACATGCATTGACTTTGGTGGATCCATATGTGGTTTGTGAGAAGAACAGACATGCAATGACTCTGGTGGATCCATATGTGGTTTGTGAAAAGAATACACATCCAATGACTCTAGCTTTGGTTAATGAAAAGATCACATGAAATGACTCTAGTGGATCCATATGTGGTTTGTGAAAAGAAGAGACATGCAATGACTCTAGTTGTGGTTCATGAAAAGAACATACATGCAATGACACTGGTGGATCCATATGTGTTTTAGGAAAAGAACACACATTCAATGACACAGGTCGATCCATATGTGGTTTGTGAAAATAACAGACATGCCATGACTCTAACTGTGGTTTAGGAAAAGAACAGCCATCCAATGACTCTGGTGGATCCTAATGTGGTTTGTGAAAAGAACAGACATGCAACGAGTCTAGCTGTGGTTTATGAAAAGAACAGGCATGCAATGACTCTGGTGGATCCATGTGTGGTTTATCAAAAGAACAGACATTCACTGAGTCTAGTTGTTGTTCATGAAAAGAACACACATCCAATGACTCTACCTATGGTTTGTGAAAAGAACACACATGCAATGACTCTGGTGGATCCCTATGTGGTTTGTGAAAAGAACAGACATTCACTGACTCTAGTTGTGGTTCATGAAAATAATACACATGCAATGACACTGGTGGATCCATATGTGGTTTGTGAAAATAACAGACATGCAATGACTCTGGTGGATCCATATGTTGTTTGTGAGAGGAACAGACATGCAATGACTCTGGCTGTGGTTAATGAAAAGAACACACATGCAATGACTCTGGTGGATCCATATGTGGTTCATGAAAAGAACACACATGCAATGACTCTAGGGGATCCGTATGTGGTTTGTGAAAAGAACAGACATGCAATGACTCTAGTGGATCCATATGTGGTTTGTGATAAGAACAGACATGCAATGACTCTGGTAGATCCATATGTGGTTTGTGAAAAGAACACACATCTAATGACTCAAGTGGTTCCTTATGTGGTTTGTGAAAAGATTAGACATGCAATGACTCTAACTGTGGTTTATGAAGAGAACAGGCATGCAATGACTCTGGTGGAGCCATGTGTGGTTTGTGAAAATAACACACATTCAATGACACTGGTGGATCCAAACGTGGTTTGTGAAAAGACCACACATCCAATGACTCTAGACATGGTTAATGAAAATAACACATGAAATTACTCTGGTGGGTCCATATGTCGTTTGTGAAAAGAATAGATATGCAATGACTCTAGCTATGGTTCATGAAAAAGAAAACACATGCAATGACACTAGTGAATCTATATGTGTTTTAGGAAAAGAACACACATTCAATGACACTAATGGATCCATATGTGGTTTGTGAGAAGAACACACATGCTCCTGTGGTTTATGACAAGAACACACATCCAATGACATTGGTGGATCCTTATGTGATTTGTGAAAAGAACACGCATGCAATGACACTGTGCATCCATATGTGGTTTGTGAAAAGAACACACATCCAATGACTCTAGTGGATCCTTATGTGGTTTCTGAAAAGAACAGACATGCAATGACTCTAACTATGGTTTATGAAAAGAACATGCATGCAATGACTCTGGTGGATCCATGTGTGCTTTGTGAAAGAATAGACATTCACTGACTCTAGTTGTGGTTCATGAAAAGAACACACATGCAATGAGACTGGTGGATCTATATGTGGTTTGTGAAAAGAACACACATCCAATGACTCTAGTTGTGGTTAATGAAAAGAACACATGAACTGACTCTAATCGATCCATATGTGGTTTGTGAAAAGAACAGAAATGCAATGACTTTGGTGGATCCATATGTGGTATGTGAGAAGTACAGACATGCAATGACTCTGGTGTATTCATATGTGGTTTGTGAAACAACACACATTCCATGGCACTGGTGGATCCATATGTGGTTTGTGAAAAGAACACACATCCAATGACTCTAGCTGTGGTTAATGAAAAGAACATATGAAATGACTCTAGTGGATCCATATGTGATTTGTGAAAACAACAGACATGCAATGACTCTAGCTATGGTTCATGAAAAGAACATATATACATGCAATGAGACTAGTGGATCCATATGTGTTTTAGGAAAATAACACACATTCAATGAAACTGGTGGATTCATATGTGGTTTGAGAAAAGAACAGACATGCAATGACTCTAACTGCGGTTATGAAAAGAACATGCATCCAATGACTCTGGTGGTTCCTTATGTGGTTTGTGAAAAGAACAGACATGCAATGACTCGAGCTCTGGTTTATGAAAAGAACAGGCATGCAATTACTCTGGTGGATCCATGTGTGGTTTATGAAAAAATAGACATCCACTGACTCTAGTTGTGGTTCATGAAAAGAACACACATCCAATGACTCTAGCTATGGTTCATATAAATAACACACATGCAATGACACTGGTGGATCCATATGTGGTTTGTGAAAAGAATAGACATTTACTGACACTAGTTGTGGTTCATGAAAAGAACACACATGCAATGACACTTGTGCATCCATATGTAGTTTGTGAAAAGAACAGACATGCAATGACTCCGGTGGATCCATATGTGGTTTGTGAAAAGAACAGACATGCAATGACTCTAGTGGATCCATATGTAGTTTGTGAAAAGAACAGACAAGCAATGACTCTGGTAGATCCATATATGGTTTGTGAAAAGAACAGACATTCACTGACTCTAGTTGTGGTTCGTGAAAAGAACATACATCCAATGACTCTAGCTATTGTTTGTGAAAAGAACACACATGCAATGACTCTGGTGGATCCCTATGTGGTTTGTGAAAAGAACAGACATTCACTAACTCTAGTTGTGGTTCATGAAAAGAACACACATGCAATGTCACTAGTGGATCCATATGTGGTTTGTGAAAAGACCAGACATGCAATGACTCTAGTGGATCCATATGTTGTTTGTGAGAAGAGCAGACATGCAATGACTCCAGTTGGGGTTAATGAAAAGAACACACATACAATGACTCTTGTGGATCCATATGTGGTTCATGAAAAGAACACACACGCAATGACTCTAGTGGATACATATGTGGTTTGTGGAAATAATAGACATGCAATGACTCTGGTGGATCCATATGTGGTTTGTGAGAATAACAAACATGCAATGACTCTGGTGGATCCATATGTGCTTTGAGAAAAGAACACACGTGAAATGACTCTAGTGGATCCTTATGTGGTTTGTGAAAAGAACATACATGCAATGACTCTAACTATGGTTAATGAAAAGAACGCAGATGCAATGACTCTGGTGGATCCATGTGTGGTTTGTGAAAAGAGCACACATTCAATGACACTAGTGGATTCATATGTGTGAAAATAACACACATCTAA
The DNA here is from genome assembly GCA_023614405.1 of Avena insularis. Classification (NCBI taxonomy): domain Eukaryota; kingdom Viridiplantae; phylum Streptophyta; class Magnoliopsida; order Poales; family Poaceae; genus Avena; species Avena insularis. The sequence goes on from CM042692.1 coordinate 25,074,550, forward strand.
TGACTCTAGTTGTGGTTATTGAAAAGAACACATGAAATGACTCTGGTGGATCCATATGTGGTTTGTGAAAAGAAAAGACATGCTATGACTCTAGCTGTGCTTCACGAAAAGAATACACATGCAATGACACTGGTGGATCCATATATGTTTTAGTAAAAGAACACACATTCAATGACACTAGTGGATCCATATGTGGTTTGTGAGAAGAACACACATGCTCATGTGGTTTCTGACAAGAACACACATCCAATGACATTGGTGGATCGTTATGTGGTTTTTGAAAAGAAAACACATGCAATGACATTGGTGGATCCATATGTGGTTTGTGGAAAGAACACACATCCAATGACTCTAGTGGATACTTATGTGGTTTGTGAAAATAACAAACATGCAATGACTCTAACTGTGGTTTATGAAAAGAATAGGCATGCAATGACTCTAGTGGATCCATGTGTGGTTTGTGAAAGAAGAGACATTCACTGACTCTAGTTGTGGCCGATCCTCCTTCTATTGATTCTTTTTCGATCGCGATGTACGGACCCATGTGTCTACATACCTAGATTCTATACATGGATTAACGAAAATGTGCAATCGCATTCTGTCCAGTGATAGAATTAGAAATGACAAGAGACTTTTTTTACTGAAATCCCTGAAAAAAACAATAAATTCTACCTCTTTCTTTCTTCATGAAAAGAACACACATGCAATGACACTAGTGGATCCATATGTGTTTTGTGAAAAGAACACACATCCAATGAATCTATTTGTGGTTAATGAAAAGAACACATGAAATGACTCTAGTGGATCCATATGTGGTTTGTGAAAAGAACAGACATGCAATGACTCTAGTTGTGGTTCATGAAAAGAACACACATGCAATGACACTGGTGGATCCATATGTGTTTTAGGAAAAGAACACACAACCAATTACAATGGTGGATCCATATGTGGTTTATGAGAAGAACATACATGCAACGACTCTAACTATGGTTTATGAAAAGAACATGCATGCAATGACTCTGGTGGATCCATGTGTGGTATGTGAAAAGACCAGACATTCACTAACTCTAGTGGTGGACTATGAAAAGAACACACATGCAATGACACTGGTGGATCCATATGTGGTTTGTGAAAAGAACACACATGCAATGACTCTGGTGGATCCCAATGTGGTTAGTGAAAAGAACAGACATTCACTAACTCTAGTTGTGGTTCATGAAAAGAACACACATGCATTGACACCGGTGGATCCATATGTGGTTTGTGAAAAGAACACACATGCAATTACTCTGGTGGATCCATATGTGGTTTGTGAGAAGAACAGACATGCAATGACTCTAGCTGTGGTTAATGAAAATAAAACACATGCAATGACTCTTGTGGATCCATATGTGGTTCATGAAAAGAACACACATGCAATGACTCTAGTGGATCCATATGTGGTTTGTGAAAAGAATAGACATGCAATGACTATGGTGGATCCATATGTGGTTTGTGAGAAGAACAGGCATGCAATGACTCTGGTGGATCCATATGTGGTTTGTGAAAAGAACACACATGAAATGACTCTAGTGGATCCTTATGTGGTTTGTGAAAAGAACAAACATGCAATTACTCTAACCGTGGTTAATGAAAAGAACACACATGCAATGACTCTGGTGGATCCATGTGTGGTTTGTGAAAAGAGCACACATTCAATGACACTGGTGGATCCATATATGGTGTGTGAAAAGAACACACATCCAATGACTCTAGTTGTGGTTAATAAAAAGAACACATAAGATGACTCTGGTGGACCCATATGTGGTTTGTGAAAATAACAGACATGCAATGACTCTAGTTGTGGTTCATGAAAAGAACACACATGCAATGACACTAGTGGATCCATATGTGTTTTAGGAAAAGAACACACATTCAATGACACTAGTGGATCCATATATGGTTTGTGAGAAGAACACACATGCTCATGTGGTTTATAACAAGAACACACATACAATGACATTGGTGGATCGTTATGTGGTTTTTGGAAAGAACACACATGCAATGACATTGGTGGATCCATATGTGGTTTGTAGAAAGAACACACATCCAGTGACTCTAGTGGATACTTATGTGGTTTGTGAAAAGAACAAACATGCAATGACTCTAACTATGGTATATGAAAATAACAAGCATGCAATGACTCTGGTGGATCCATGTGTGGTTTGTGAAAGAAGAGACATTCACTGACTCTAGTTTTGGCCGATTCTCCTTCTATTGATTCTTTTTCGATCGCGATGTACGGATCCATGTGTCGACATACCTAGATTCTGTTCATGGATTAACGAAAATGTGCAATCGCATTCTGTCCAGTGATAGAATCAAAAATGACAAGAGACTTTTTTATTGAAATCCCTGGAAAAAAAATTCTACCTCTTTCTTTCTTCATGAAAAGAACACACATGCAATGACACACTGGTGGATCCATATGTGTTTTGTGAAAAGAACACACATCCAGTGTAATGAAAATAACACATGAAATGACTCTAGTGGATCCATATGTGGTTTGTGAAAAGAACAGACATGCAATGACTCTAGTTGTGGCTCATGAAAAGAACACACATGCAATGACACTGGTGGATCCATATGTGTTTTAGGAAAAGAACACACATTCAATGACAATGGTGGATCCATATGTGGTTTGTGAGAAGAACATACATGCAACGACTCTAACTATGGTTTATGAAAATAACATGCATGCAATGACTCTGGTGGATCCATGTGTGGTATGTGAAACGAACAGACATTCACTGACTCTAGTTGTGGACTATGAAAAGAACACACATGCAATGACACTGCTGAATCCATATGTGGTTTGAAAAAAGAACACACATGCAATGACTCTGGTGGATCCCTATGTGGTTTGTGAAAAGAATAGGCATTCACTGACTCTAGTTGTGGTTCATGAAAAGAACACACATGCAATGACACTGGTGGATCCATATGTGGTTTGTGAAAAGAACAGACATGCAATGACTCTGGTGGATCCATATGTGGTTTGCGAGAAGAACAGACATGCAATGACTCTAGCTATGGTTAATGAAAATAACACACATGCAATGACTCTTGTGGATCCATATGTGGTTCATGAAAAGAACACACATGCAATGACTCTAGTGGATCCATATGTGGTTTGTGAAAAGAATAGACATGCAATGACTATGGTGGATCCATATGTGGTTTGTGAGAAGAACATGCATGCAATGACTCTGGTGGATCCATATGTGTTTTGTGAAAAGAACACACATGAAATGACTCTAGTGGATCCTTATGAGGTTTGTGAAAAGAACAGACATGCAATGACTCTAACCGTGGTTAATAAAAAGAACACACATGCAATGACTCTGGTGGATCCATGTGTGGTTTGTGAAAAGAGTACACATTCAATTACACTGGTGGATCCATATGTGGTGTGTGAAAAGAACACACATCCAATGACTCTAGTTGTGGTTAATGAAAAGAACACATGAAATGACTCTGGTGGACCCATATGTGGTTTGTGAAAATAACAGACATGCAATGACTCTAGCTGTGGTTCATGAAAAGAACACATATGCAATGACACTGGTGGATCCATATGTGTTTTAGGAAAAGAACACACATTCAATGACACTAGTGGATCCATATGTGGTTTGTGATAAGAACACACATGCTCATGTGGTTTATGACACGAACACACAACCAATGACATTGGTGGATCCTTATGTGGTTTGTTAAAAGAACACACATGCAATGACACTGGTGGATCCATATGTGGTTTGTGAAAAGAACACACATCCAATGACTCTAGTGGATCCTTATGTGGTTTGTGAAAAGAACAGACATGTAATGACTCTAACTATGGTTTATGAAAAGAACATGCATGCAATGACTCTGGTGGATCCATGTGTGGTTTGTGAAAGAACATACATTCACTGACTCTAGTTGTGGTTGATGAAAAGAATACACATGCAATGACACTGGTGGATCCATATGTGTTTTCTGAAAAGAACACACATCCAATGACTCTAGTTGTGGTTAATGAAAAGAACACATGAAATGACTCTAGTGGATCCATATGTGGTTTGTGAAAAGAACAAACATGCAATGACTCTAGATGTGGTTCATGAAAATAAAACACATGCAGTGACACTGGTGGATCCATATGTGTTTTAGGAAAAGAACACACATTCAATGACAATGGTGGATCCATATGTGGTTTGTGAGAAGAACATACATGCAACGACTCTAACTATGGTTTATGAAAAGAACATGCATGCAATGACTCTGGTGGATCCATGTGTGGTATGTGAAACGAACAGACATTCACTGACTCTAGTTGTGGACTATGAAAAGAACACACATGCAATGACACTGCTGAATCCATATGTGGTTTGTAAAAAGAACACACATGCAATGACTCTGGTGGATCCCTATGTGGTTTGTGAAAAGAATAGGCATTCACTGACTCTAGTTGTGGTTCATGAAAAGAACACACATGCAATGACACTGGTGGATCCATATGTGGTTTGTGAAAAGAACAGACATGCAATGACTCTGGTGGATCCATATGTGGTTTGCGAGAAGAACAGACATGCAATGACTCTAGCTATGGTTAATGAAAATAACACACATGCAATGACTCTTGTGGATCCATATGTGGTTCATGAAAAGAACACACATGCAATGACTCTAGTGGATCCATATGTGGTTTGTGAAAAGAATAGACATGCAATGACTATGGTGGATCCATATGTGGTTTGTGAGAAGAACATGCATGCAATGACTCTGGTGGATCCATATGTGTTTTGTGAAAAGAACACACATGAAATGACTCTAGTGGATCCTTATGAGGTTTGTGAAAAGAACAGACATGCAATGACTCTAACCGTGGTTAATAAAAAGAACACACATGCAATGACTCTGGTGGATCCATGTGTGGTTTGTGAAAAGAGTACACATTCAATTACACTGGTGGATCCATATGTGGTGTGTGAAAAGAACACACATCCAATGACTCTAGTTGTGGTTAATGAAAAGAACACATGAAATGACTCTGGTGGACCCATATGTGGTTTGTGAAAATAACAGACATGCAATGACTCTAGCTGTGGTTCATGAAAAGAACACATATGCAATGACACTGGTGGATCCATATGTGTTTTAGGAAAAGAACACACATTCAATGACACTAGTGGATCCATATGTGGTTTGTGATAAGAACACACATGCTCATGTGGTTTATGACACGAACACACAACCAATGACATTGGTGGATCCTTATGTGGTTTGTTAAAAGAACACACATGCAATGACACTGGTGGATCCATATGTGGTTTGTGAAAAGAACACACATCCAATGACTCTAGTGGATCCTTATGTGGTTTGTGAAAAGAACAGACATGTAATGACTCTAACTATGGTTTATGAAAAGAACATGCATGCAATGACTCTGGTGGATCCATGTGTGGTTTGTGAAAGAACATACATTCACTGACTCTAGTTGTGGTTGATGAAAAGAATACACATGCAATGACACTGGTGGATCCATATGTGTTTTCTGAAAAGAACACACATCCAATGACTCTAGTTGTGGTTAATGAAAAGAACACATGAAATGACTCTAGTGGATCCATATGTGGTTTGTGAAAAGAACAAACATGCAATGACTCTAGATGTGGTTCATGAAAATAAAACACATGCAGTGACACTGGTGGATCCATATGTGTTTTAGGAAAAGAACACACATTCAATGACACTGGTGGATCTATATGTGGTTTGTGAGAAGAACAGTAATGCAATGACTCAAACTATGGTTCATGAAAAGAACAGGCATGCAATGACTCTGGTGGATCCATGTGTGGTTTGTGAAAAGAACAAACATTCACTGACTCTAGTTGTGGTCTATGAAAAGAACATACATGCAATGACACTGGTGGATCCATATGTGGTTTGTGAAAAGAACACACATGCAATGACTCTGGTGGATCCGTATGTGGTTTGTGAGAAGAAAAGACATGCAATGACTCTAGCAGTGGTTAATGAAAAGAGCACACATGCAATGACACTGGTGGATCCATGTGGTTTATGACAATAACACACATCCAATGAACTCTAGTGGATCCATGTGGTTTATGAGAACAACACACATGCAATGAACTCTAGTGGATCCATGTGGGTTATGAGAAGAACACACATCCAATGAACTCTAGTGGATCCATGTGGTTTATGACAATAACACACATCCAATAAAAACTCTAGTGGATCCATGTGGTTTATGACAATAACACACATCCAATGAACTCTAGTGGATCCATGTGGTTTATGATAATAACACACATGCAATGAACTCTAGTGGATCCATGTGGTTTATGAGAAGAACACACATCCAATGAACTCTAGTGGATCCATCTTGGCATAATTTGATGTGTGCCACGATGTATTTCATTGTACAAGAGACTCACTTTCCATTTTTATACTACTCTGTTTTGCCCTTTGGTTTTTTGATACTAATCAGTTTTGCCCCCTCTCTCTCTTTTGTAGAAGCCCAAACCTTGTCTTACTCTGTCTACTACGCCCTTATTGGTTGTCACAGTTGTCACGCGGATCGTGCGCACCAACCGTTGATCCTGTGTGATCCAACGAGGATCGTTGCACATGTCATGCCCTTCACTGTACAGCATGAGACAGCACAGACGTCTCCCTCAGCGAGACTTCTACAAGAAGGAACATGAAGTCGTCCATGGAAAAAGTCGTCGACTGTCATGTCATGTTTAATCAAGTCTGAAAATCCTACTACTGCTACTACTACTACACAACACATGCATCATCGAGTGCACGATCATCGACAGGCAGCTGCAATTTATTGCCACTTGATTTTGATAAAACATATCCCATTTTTGAAGTAGCGGCTCCCAATCTCACTTCCAACTGGGCCCCACCGTAAGAAAGTTCCACACATTAGCCGGAGGCCGAAGAGCTGAGAAATGGGCCTTGAGGGGGGCCTCGACGAGACCTAACGTCTCCGCCTTCATCGAGTCACTCACAGTCATCAACACATCCCTCTACCCCATCTAGCACAACCCCACAAATCTCGCCGTATAGCCACCTACCTTCTCCTCTACATTTCCCCTTTTAATTATCCCCAATTTTATGGCTATGTCAACCTTCATAGAAATTGTGTCTACGCCCTTTGCATGCGGCTCAATACAGAACTGCCATGAATGGCCCGGGAAAAAACGTGACATACCGTGCGTGTGTCGTGGTGCACGGTGCAGAAGCCTATGCGGCGCATTGCATGGTGGTGCAACGAAACATGCCTTGCTTCCATTCACCTTAACTGTAGAGCCCCTCTCCGCATACCCACTCTCACTCTCGCTCACTCTCCTCACACAACCCTCTCCACTATCCCACCAGCTTCTGCAAACTCCTGATAAAACCCCATCCACGCTGGTGATGGTGGAGGAGGATACGGTGGCCATCGTCGCTTCCAAGGCCACCGGCGAGGAGGCTGCCGTCTCCGTCCCGGTTCCCCTAGACGCATTGAGAACAACCGTCGTCCCTGTCCAGGCCCCTTTCGAGGCAACGATGGCAGTCGTTGTTCCCGTCCAGGCCCTCGTCCCTGCTACCGACATAGCCGCCGGTGAGGAGGCCCCCGCCGGTGAGGAGCCACCTGCCGGAGAGGAGGCCCCCACCGGTCATGAGAAGATCCAACTCTTCTAGGGACCCTACGATCCAGAGGAGTACATCGCTCCGGTGAACCCCTACGACACCGGCATCAACGACCCATGGTCGGAGGTAACTAGGGTTTTCTCCCTTCCCTGTTTCTTCTCTCGTTCCCATTGTTGGATGCTAGATTTTGGTTTATTAGGATTCGCTTGTTTGCATTTCGATTGCTTGATCTTCTTACATCATCTAATCCTCCCTTTTTCTTTTCTTCCAATAGGTTTGCGGCAGCGACGTCTGCAGCGATGACGAGTCCAGGCACACCAAGACTCGTCAGGTGCTGAGGAGGCTGCATGCCGGCCAGTACGACGCCTTCTTCACTGGCAGCATCTACAGTTGCCCCTTTTGCAGGACGAGACTTTCCGGCACTGACTTCAACTGCGTCATGATGCATGCAGAGGGCCCGAGCTCCAGCACCCCCAAAGTCGGCCAGATCGTGAACGTCAACGCCTACATCGCTGAACACCAGGCTATCGACATTCACCTCTGAAACCTCCAGCAGGTGGCCATCGAAGAGGGTCGCATGCCTCTGATCAATCGCAAGGCCCCTAAGATCAAGGGACTGGGCAGCAAGAAGTGGAGGAAGCGCTAGAGGGAGGAGGCGCAGGCGCAGGCGCATGTAAGGAGGGGTTGAACGTGTCTGCTGCTCTTGCTAAGCAGCTTCTTTTGATTTTCTATATTTTTTGTGTATCCTATTTCTGCATGCAAGGCGGGGTTGAATGTAACAAACCTCGTTAAGCAACCTACTTTCTATCGCTATATCCTATTTAGCTGTGCACAGCTATATCTACATTTTTTTGTTTTCTGAATGAATGTATTCTGCCTGGTGTGATTTGCTGCTCTAGATTTGCTACCAGATCGGAGACAAAAATAGGTCCAAAAGGGAACGGATGATCGAAGAGAGAAGCTGCTCTAGATTTGCTACCAATTTGGGAAAAATGAAATATATCTGCTTAGGGAGAGAGGAAAAAGGTACTCTTTCAAACTGCTAGTTAACGAGCTGCCATCTTGACAAGCTACCAGACACATACAGAAACATAACACAAAGAAGTAAAATTTATTTTACTACTCTCACTTGAGGTGCTAGCCATCTTCACAAGCTAACTGAGTTCCACAAAATATAAACATAACACAAAGGAAGTAAAATTTAATTCACCTATCATTAGAACACTTCAGGCGCTTGCCATCGTTCCTAGGTGACCAACTGCCATCATTCCATGTGGATCTTACATTTTCGGTGCTCCACAGCTCACAAAGTTTGTCCCATCTGGGATCTGACTTGGCTTCCCTATCTTTAGCATCCTGTGGCACAATTAGCGGTGCATCACAGGCCTGATTGTTGCCCCTAGAGGATGCTACCTCTCTGTTTGCTACTTCAGCTGCAGCCTCTCTGTCAGCTGCTTCTGCAGCCTCTCTGTCAGCTGCTTGAGATGCAGGCATTTTCTTTGTATATGCAGCGTCAAACTCAGCTATTCTCCATTTTCTACAAAGGGCTCCCTTAAGCTCGTCTTCCCCCTTGCAACTAGGGCAAAACACGAGGTAACGTAGAAAGAAATGGATCTTCTTGTACAACTGGTAGGTCACGTAAGCATCTATGGCTGCATACTTAAGGTTTATATCACACAACGACCACTCCTCCCAGAAATCATGCCTATCCGTAGGGAAATCTACCTTCATTCAGTCGTACGACTCATCGAGGATTCTACTTGCGAGTGTAGCCATTCCATCCTTCCTCGAGCCCCCTATGATCTTGACAAGACTCTAAATATCGGTCTAGTTGTGTGTAGGAACTGTAATTCCCTCTTGACGAAATTTCCAAAAATCAGTTCTATTGTCGACAGTGCAGAAAACATTTCCTTTTTCTTCAAGGAACTGTCGCAGCGCCGGACAATTCTTGTCGGTCCTAAAAGTATGTATTTTTTCATCACCAAAATTTGTAACTACAAATATTTTGTCAATGCAAGATCATCATCTAAATATAATTTTAAAAAGTTTAGTAAATGCAAGATCAAGACTCTCAACATTGGCTTGCCATAATTTATTTGGTCCTAAATAAAATTCAGCAGTTGCAATAGGAGCAAATGGATAAAGAACAAGAGGAGAAAACCCTAAAAGTGGTTAACTGCAGAGAGCAGATCTACAAACCGGGAGAAGTGGTAGACAGGACGTGTTTCCTCATGGCCAGTTGAACGACGGCGACTTTATTTATCTTCATATGGGTTCTCCGGGGTGTACTCGAGGTCCAATCCCACAAACTTGTCCTCGTCTTTCTCAAGCCAACCCTCGTACATCCTCAGGACTCGCACCACTGTCTCCTTCTCGTTGGTGTAGACAGTGTCTATCTTCTTATTATCATGGGTAGTGAAGCTTGACTGTAGAGTGCGACGACCTTCCATGGCAGCAAGGAGAAGACGGAAAGAAGACATATGACATGAAGAAGAAGAGTGGTTTCTGCTAGACAGGGGAATGGAGGAACCGTCAATGCGTTTCTAAGGTAGTGGTTAATGACGGGGACGCAAGTCCAATGGAGAGATGCGTGGCGGTGACCGTTCTACCTTCTAAGTAAACAAAAAATAATTATAACGATGATATATGTGCCCTGTTTTGTCACGTCAATACACTAGGACGGTCGTGTTGTCCTATCCACTACGCCAGCGCTGCAAGCCTACGTGACAGCCACCATGCCTAAGCGACGGGAGCGACATAACGGCGAAAACCGAAAGGGGGGCCCAACTTGACGGGTGTTAGCCTGCTATTTTGTATTGAAGCATAAAGTTGAATTCGTGCCGAAAAAGACCGTCTGAGTATTTGGCATGCCAATTGTGGTCATCGCGGCTGATTACAGGCAACTTGGGTACCGCGTTGCCTGGGCGCCTCAACTTTCGGGCCACATAATTATATTCTCGTTTTTGTAAACATGTCTTCAAAGGTTGTTTTTATTCTGAAAAGCTATGTCCGTTAGTCTTCATAGGTTGATTAGAACTTCATGGAGTTCCTTTCCTGCAACGTTCGCAGCTCCTTCCCAAAATAGGGAGTAACTTGTCACACTTTTTTACACTCTGCAGAGGTGCGTTGCTTTACCCATGAGAGACCTTAGCCTTGTTGCATATCCAAGTCATGAGCTTGTCCATACTTCCTTGGTATGGGGCCCATTCTAAGATCCAAGCCATTCGTTGTCCTACTCCGTGACCCCGCATGCCTCCTTGGTGTAAGCCATGCCCACATTTTGAACTACGGTAATGAAAGTACAAACCGTTATAGATGCCAGAACTACCATGGGATGTTGAGGGGTCCCACCCATATGCTGCATATCCTCTATGAATTACATACTCACGCTACAAGGATAATAGCCATGGCCTGCGCATCCGGCTTCATGTGAGAGGAAGAAGATCCATATGACTTCCCCAGAGCCCATATAGATCTCATGGTTAACACGTATTTTATGGCACAAGAATCACTATCAACATTGGTTGTTAAACTCCTAAATAATATGTTCCTTTACCACCGGAACTGTAATAGTAGGTTATTACCATTTGGTAAATAACCCATAATCATATAATTATGAAAATAGCATTTTCTGACATTTTTGTAATGCAATTGATGACAACATTTTATTTGCAAATACTTGATAGAAAATAACCAAAGGACATGAGAAAGTGTGAACTTGCCTTTTGTGATTGCAAGATTATGCACTCACGGTCTCAAGACAATAAAAGATCCAATATCTGAAATCAGCATCATTGGTCCGGTAAGGACTAATGTTTAAAGAAGAAATATGTTGATGAATTAGTAATGTAATGCATTTTGTAAAATCCTAAGATAATTCCCCAATAATGTGAATGAGTTAAATTTAGGTGATGCTTTTAGGATTTAGTTATTTCTAATATTTACTTGAGAAGTAAATATATCTACAAAGCATTTAAGTGTTTAATATGCAAGGTATACAAGTGAAGTATAATAACACTCTAAGATTGAGGTGAATTACTATCTAGTAATTATGATGGAAATTAATGTGTTAAGTGGTTAGCTAAAGGACTTATTTATAAAGTTGATGTTTGACGTGGCAAAATGAATAACTTTTGAAGAAAAGGTTTCTTTGATAAGGTTTAACTAATCTTTATGGTTAATAGAATGTGACCGATGTTGATTGCATTTGCTCGAAAAGTTTCGACTTGAGATGACTTATGATTTAATTGAAACAAACCAAAGTTATCTATAAAACATAATGAAACTCTATACATTGTGATTATAACTTTGTGGGTCAAAGTTATCTCTAACGCATAAGTAGAATTTGGGTGTGATGTGTCTAAAGTATTAGTAAGTTTTAAGTTTTGTAATAAGCATGTTTAAGAGTGTTAGATCATCCATTTTCAATTTAAGTGAATGATGAGTTTCAATGTGATTTGCTATTATGAAGATAATTTAACTTATTAAGGAAAACAAATTTGGATGATCTTATGAATCTTTTAGAGTTTGAAGTCATGTTAAGAAAGGTTAAAAGATAAAGAGCATTCACTTTTATTATAAGTGAATGATGTTTACTTAAAATTGTTGGTTTAATTTGAATTTATGGTTTTAAAAGAGTTTTATAAGGTTAATAAGTTACACTTAAGTTTTATTATAGATCCAAGTTATGGCCTTGGAATTAGTATTTAGATATAAAGGACATGAGGTTTCATGAACAAAAGTTAGAAATGTTTATTTAAAGAATTTTTAAAATAGATAAGGATTTATTACTTTAAAATATTATAAACCTTTGGAATAATATATTTAGTATTTTTCTAGAAAAATATATTTATTCAAGTTCTTAAAAATGGTATTTATTTATTTTTAAGTTTTATAAAATTCCACAAACTATTAAATGTCTTTGAATATTCTCTTCAAGTTTTATTTGTAAACAAATAAGTTGGTATTTTTTTGGGATTTCTATTTTCGTGCCCTCCATTCGTTAGTTTTACTCAGTTTTCCCCAGCCACTGAGTTTTTTCTCACTTTTGCCCATCTCCTTGTACGAAACTCTCACATGGTCTGAAATTCGCCGCCCGTCAGCCTTACCGTTACGTGTTGACAAGTGGGGCCGCATTCAGTAGGGTCCCATAGTGGATGATGACCCACAAGTATAGGGGGTGTATCGCAGTATCTTCGAAAAGTAAGAGTGTCGAATCCAACGAGGAGCAGAAGGTGCTGGCGAGTGGCTAGGAGCAGGAATTCTCTGTAAATACTTAGCAAATGGATTTTTAGGGTTTTTTGATAATGCAGGTAAATAAAGTACGAGTAAATAAAAGACAATAAGAATAAATGCAGCAAGTGGCCCAATCCTTTCTTTAGAAAAGGACAAGCCGGTTGTATTACTTAAGATGACCAAACGTTCTCGAGGACACATGGGAATTCTGTCTAGTGCTTTCGCTTCATATAATTGATTAATCTTCTTTAGTTTGCTAAGTGTTGTGTGGGTGAACCTGTGCTAATGTAGCGACCTTCCTAGGACTAATACATACTTGTGATTATACCCCTTTCAAGCATCCGCAAGTACAAGAAAGTAATTAAGGAAGAAACCTAACCACAACTTTAAACTCTAAGACCCTGACGTCCCTTGTGCAAAGGTTTCCTAACATGGGTTCAGGTTTTTGTCACTCCGGCAACCCCTACGATTAGTAGCCAAATACACAATGCATTCCCCTAGGCCCATATAGGTGAAGTGTCATGTAGTCGACGTTCACATGACACCACTAGAAGAAGTACACCATAACTGAAATATCAAACTATTGAATCTTTCTCAACACAATTCCACTACTAACAACATGACTTCTCCCATGTCCTCAAGAACAAAACGAACTACTCACAAGACATTAGATGGATCATGATTAGAGATGAAATAATGGTGTGTAACAATCTGAACATAAATGATAATTCAATGGTTCAGTCAATAGCATGAACTACAAGGAGTAATCAACACCGGGAAAGTTTCCCCTAAGAACTATACAAGATTCAACCCAATTGTTACAGCGGTATGAACTGGTGATGATGGTGCTGGTGGATATGATGGTGGTGATGATGATGATACTCCCGATGAAGTGCAGCTTGATGGTGGTGTTGATGGCGACGATCTCCCCTCTCCGGGAAGGAATTCCCCCGGCAGAATTCTGTCTGCCGGAGAGATCTTTCTCTCTCAGTGTTTTCCGCCCCGCAGAGGTGGCGGAATCTTTCTGTGGTCGCTCTCCAGGTATTAGGGTTCCGTGGAGATAACATACGCCAGAGGGGAGAGGCTGGAGTGGACCAGGGCGGCCACACCACCCGGTGGCGTGGCCTAGGGTGGCCCGCGCCAGGGGGTGGTGTGGGCCCCCTATGGCCCATCTCCACTTCCCCTTCTGGCTTTCTTCGTCTTCTGGAAAAATAGGTTTTTTCGGGTCTGGCTTTCTTCGTCTTCTGGAAAAATAGGATTTTTCGGGTCTGGCTTTCTTTGTCTTCTAGAAAAATAGGATTTTCCATGTATTTTCCCGGTTTTTCTGATCTTCGTGAATTTTGCCTCCAAACAGCACTTTTTCCATCAGAATCTTGACTGCAGTGGTCCATGCTCCAAAAGTCATCAACCATGCATAAATAGATGAAATAACATATGTATCATCTCTTAATATGAAATATAACAATGAATAACAGTAAATTATGATATAGAATAGTGATGCAAAATGGACGTATCAGTGGACCCTCGCTGTTACGTGCTGACAAGTAGGGCCGCGTTCTGTCAGGTCCCATAGTGTACCCTTGCCGTTACATGCTAACAAGTGGAGCCGCCTTCAGTCGATTCCTGTAGTGGACACCTCTCTCAACTTATCCAGATCAGCATCGGACCCACAGGTTATCCACGTTAGTGTCGGACCCACAACTTATCCATGTGAGTCCCGGACCCACAACTTATCCATGTGAGTCCCGGACCCCGCGCCCGCGCCCGTGCCGTTGCTTCATTTTCATATAGTGAAATGTAATGCATATACGAAAATTATACACCTTTGAACTCTTTTCGCACTTAGGACATGATAATGTCGTGCTAATAAAATCCTGATCATTTATCATTTCCATGGAGTCAAATATAATGCATAAACTTGCGTATACAAAAATTATACACCTTTAAACTCTTTGAAATTGCACTTAATACGTGATAATGTCGTGCTAAGAAAATCTTGAGAGATTATCATTTTCATAGAGTGGAATGTAATGCATAAACTTGCATATACGAAGTTTATATACCTTTGAACTCTTTGAAATCTCACTTAATACGTGATAATGTTGTGCTAAGAAAATCTTGAGAGATTATCATTTCCATGGAGTGAAATATAATGCATAAACTTGTGTATACAAAAATTATACACCTTTGAACTCTTTGAAACCGCACTTAATACGTGATAATGTTGTGCTAAGAAAATCTTGTGAGATTATCACTTCCATGGAGTGAAATATAACGCATAAACTTGCGCATACAAAAATTATACACCTTTGAACTCTTTGAAATCGCACTTAATACGTGATAATGTTGTGCTAAGAAAATCTTGAGAGATTATCATTTTCATATAGTGGAATGTAATGCATAAACTGGCATATACGAAAATTATACACCTTTGGACTCTTTGAAATCACACTTAGGTCATGATAATGTTGTTCTAATAAAATCCTGATCATTTATCATTTCCATGAAGTGAAATATAATGCATAAACTTGCGTATATGAAAATTTTAAACCTTTGAACACTGTGAAATAACACTTAATAACGAGATAATGATGTGCTAGCAAAATTTTGAGAGATTATCATTTTCTCCCCCCATTTTCATAGAGTGGAATGCAATGCATAAACTTGCATATACGAAAATTATACACAGTTGAACTCTTGGAAATCGCACTTAATACGTGATAATATTGTGCTAAGAAAATCTTGAGAGATTATCATTTTCATAGAGTGGAATGTAATGCACAAATTATATAGCTTCGAACACGTTCCCTTCAAATTATATTCAAGTTCATTTGTTTATGGAGTTAAAGTACTAGTGGCATACTTGTTATTTTGCATGGATAGAGGGGTGCCCCCAAAAGATATAGGTGTTATCCTGTCCACTAGATCACAGAGGATCAACGGTTGGTGGGCACGATCCGTGTGACAACTGTCTTGACCAATCAGAGCGTAGCAGCGAAGATGATCACAGGTGCGAGAGATTGATACAAAGAGAGGGGAAAACTGAGTAGCACTTAAGAACCAAGGGAAAAACTGAGTAGAACTTAAAAACCAAGGGCAAGACTGACAAAGGGATTCAAATAGAAAATAGAAAAAGATTTAAAAAATGAAAAATGCGTCTTTTATACAATAAAATACATCTTGGCATACATCAAACTATTTGCAATTCAAATATACACCAGTTTGACAATTATTGCCTCATTCAGACAAACTATGTTTTGGGGAGGGATGTTTTGGGAAGAGGATTGAGTATAAAGCCATGAACCTTCATAGATAGTAGGTGATTTGAGAAGTGGTGATTTAGGTTAATACTTGGTTTATATACATTTCTTATGGTGGCAGGTCACATAATAAGACTCCCTGGGTAGATGCCACTATGTTTTTCTCTTTTTGAATTTGTTGTGCATAAAATGACTCAATTAGCTAGTTAAAACCTATTCGTTGACTCTCCGTTGACCAGCCACCAGAGGGTAAAACTGAGTATATTGCTAGTATTGGAAGGCAAAACTGAGTACAACCAAACTGCCGGTGTTACACTCGAGGGAAAAACTGAGTACAACTGAGTTGCCAGAGTTAGACACGGGGGAAAAACGCGACGCACGGTACGCGTGTGCGGTGCACAGGGTGGTAACGGACACGCGTGGCCATGCACGATGCAGTAGTGTACACGGTTATGTGGTACATAGAAGTGCAATGAAACGTTGCTTCCCTTCTCCTTTAATAGAGGCCTCCCCACTCTCACTCATCACTCACTCAACCGTCTCCACTGTCCCATCACCTTCTGCAAATCCCCAAGAAAACCCCAACCACACCAGCGATGGAGAAGAACGGCGCGGTGGCCATCGGCGCCTCCAAGGCTGCCGGCGGGGAGGCCCCCGTGCCCGTATAGGACCCTGTCCTCGTCCCCACATCCGTTGTAGCCACCGGCAAGGAGGCCCCCGCCGGTTGATGGCTCAGTGCACGGCGCCCAGAAAAATGCTGGTGCGTGGTTGAAGTAGAGCTCGTTGGGAACCCCAAGAGGAAGGTATGATGAGCACAGCAGCAAGTTTCCCTCAGTATGAAACAAAGGTTTAATCGAACCATTAGGAGCAAGGAAACACCCAAAAGGTGTTACTAGCTGAGCTTTGGCAGGGCGCACTACCGGTGCTAGTAGCAACGTGGAGACCTGCACAACACAACCACAGAACTTTGTCCCCAACTTGCGATGAGGTTGTCAATTTCACCGTGTTTTGTGGAAAACAAAGGATTAAACTTATCAAATGGAAAGAAGTAAAAGTTTGCATAAAGTAAACACAAAGAAGTAAACAGTTGTAGATTGTATGTAAAGAAAAGGACCGGGATCCATAGTTCACTAGAGGTGGCTCTCCTTAGATCGATAACATGCTGGGTGAACAAATTACAGTGGGACAATTGACAAACATAAAGAAAGCAATACATGCATATACTAATCATCTTGACTCCTTTGAGACTTGATTGGGCATTACAACATTATACATAAACCGCCATCCAACTGCATCTATGACCAATAATCCACCTTCAGGTTATCATCCGACCCCCCTCCAGTATTAAGTTGCAAGCAACAGATTGTTGCTTTACGAACTGCGTGTAAAGTAAACAATACGATTGTTCTATGAACAAAGTATTGTTGTTTTCTCCTTAGTAGCAACAACACATCTAGTACCTTAGAGATATTTGTCACTTCCCCAGATTACCAGAGGCATGAACCCACTATCGAGCATAAATACTAACTCTTGGAGTTGCTAGCATCTACTTGGACAAGATAGCTTCTAACAACGGAAAGCATGCAAGATCACAAATAACAAAGACATGATAGAATCAATAATCAATCTGAAATAGCATCTCAATATCCATCGGATCCCCACAAACACAACATGCAGAATTACAAATAGATGATCTCGATCATGAACAGAGCTCACAAGATCTAGACATGAAAGCACAAAGGAGGAGAACCAAACATCTACCTACTACATGGATCCGTAGTCCAAGGATGAACTACTCACGCATCACACCGGAGGCTTGCATGGTGATGAAGAAGGCCTCCAGGGTGAATTCCCCTCTCCGGCAGGGTGCCGGGAAGAGCTTCAGATCCCTCCCGATCTAGGGCTGGAGATGACAGCGGCTACAGACTCTTTCTTGGATTTTTGATCGGGCACTTAGGGTTTACGTCCCGAAGGCAATATATAGTTGAAAGGAGAGGCTGGGGGGTGCAGGGTGCCACCACCGGCGCGGCCAGGCCGGGCCTGCGCCAGGCCAGTGGTGTGTGGTGGCCCCTGCCCTCTCCGCCTCAGATTCTCGCACTTGATGACATCCGAAAAATAGGCACTTTGGCTTTGTCCCGTCCAATTCGAGAATATTTATTTTCTAACTTTCCCGGAACCAAAACAGCAGAAAACAAAATGGGCATCGCGTGGCTCTTGTTAATAGGTTAGTCCAAGAAATCATATGAAAAGTACTCCAAAGTTGGAACCAAACACAAGAAAGTGGATAAAACCAAGCATGGAACATCAAAAATTATAGATACATTTGCAATGTATCAACATCCCCAAGCTTAACTCCTGCTCGTCCTCGAGTAGGTAAGTGATAAAAAGAAAGAATAATTTTTGAGGTGACATGCACCATCATAAACTTGATCAAAGTATTTGTAAAACATTCAAATCTGGGATCATAGTACTTCAATCATAACATGAAATAAAAAGTTCTAGCAATAAGAAAAAGACACTATGATGCAACATGAAAAGGCACAAACAAAAGATTCATGAATAACAATGCTTTGCAAGACGTTTGTTTGTTTCACATAAAGAAAACATAGCATAATAGTATTCAGCCTGTCCCTCGATAGATTAGCATAGGACACCTTCAGAGTTCATAAGAGTGACTAGATACAATAGTTTAAAACAAGCAATATCAGTTATGCATCAATCAACTAGTCTTGGGACAATGCACATAGAACTAAGAATGGCCACTATGCTCTCAAAGTAGGTGCATAAAGATAGAAGGTGGAGACTCAATATAAAAGTAAATAAAGGCCTTCATAGAAGGAAGTAGGGATTCAAGTCTCATAAAGAGCTTCCAAAAATTATGGTACTTATAGCTTTCAGATCTCATTGCCCCTATCATAAGCATCTTTAAGGTGATTAAGGTTAAAGTGACACAACTCAGAGGATATTCTTGACAAGTTATAAACCAAAATCTCATGCCCCTTACTTACGAAGACCGATCCTCATGCTACACAACTTCAGTCATGAGTAAGCTCTTGTCATTGTAAGTATATGTGTATCATTAAGAACCACCAACGGGGTACCCCTTTCACATGATATGGGAGCTTTCCCATAATCAAAATGACAAGGCAAGCAGACAATGAGCATCTCAGCGATCTTTTTATTTGCTATTTGCATAGGTTTTTATGGAGGATGCTTCCTAGAGTGCTCATTATGGTGATGCTGCAAGTTTCCATCATGATTAGGCATGGCTTAGGCTAGCGGCCCAAGTGTTTCTCTAACACACATACAAACTCCATGATCTTACAAGTTCCACTTTTATTTCACACCGCCGGGATTCGTAAGCAAAAGAACATGATATCAACGGGGTACAAAGTACAAGTGCAATGTTGAAAGCGTTCTCCATGAAACATGGTTCTGATAATTTCAACTTATAAAGCGCAAGCATATACACAACAAAGAAGGACCCAATGGTTCAAGTTTATTAGATGCAAAAGGTAAAGTGTGCCATCAAGTTCGTGAGAGCTTTAATCACTAGTTTTCTCATAACAAGTTTAATTTGAAAGGTAAACAAAAGCATGAATATACTTGGAATAGCATAAGCTAGTAGGTAGGTATGGTGGACTCTTTGGAATAACTTGGTTTAGGGAGTTGGATGCATGAGTGGAACTCATACTTTGTCGTGGAGGCTAGCAAAAGACTGGGAGCGACAAACTAAGATAGCAATAATGTCCATAATCATGCAGAGCGACAAAACATCATTGATCAAAGCATAAAGTGATACTACAAGTTGAAAACTAAAGGATCATAAAGGCTTATGGTGACTTGAGATAGTCATAACATGGTGTGAGCATGTGCCAAGTCAACCCAAATAAAGCATCAAAGGAGAATACCACTACACTATGCTTTAATATGCTAAAACAACGCATGATTCATCCAAGGCACATTAATCAATCTCAATTGTTTATAACAAGTCATGCTACAGCAAAGAATACTAAGCATAAAGCCCAAACAATATCAAACATGGCATGACAAAGCATAGGCCACAGTCAAAAACGAGCTCTTTTTACCACATAAGCATGAACTTTCCTACTCTTTTCCAAACCAAACCAAACTATTTGCAAACCAATGTATGAAAGAGGGGGTCCAACCAATTTATTAAAAAAACTAAGAAAACAAAAGCAAACGAAAAACCAAAATGAAAACGAAAAAGAAGACGCTCCAAGAACAACACAACTGTGCATGAAACAGTAAAAATGAAGCGTTCGAAAGAAACCTGGAATTTTTATTGATGAAGAAGGGGATCCCTTGGGCATCCCCAAGCTTTGACGCTTGTACTTCTTGGATATTTCTTGGGGTGACACGCGTGGCATCCCCAAGCTTGAGCTTTAGTCCATCCTTCATCTCATTACTCATTCCTTCCATACACCTGAAATTTTTCCTTCATACAAAACTTCACACAATCTTTATTAGCAACATTAGTGCACTTAAGATAAATAAGTCTTAAGGTTCAGTTCTAACACCAAATAAACTTCCATTAGAACACTAGCTACTGTAGCACTTCCCTCAAAAAGCTCAATTCCCCAAAAGAACTCAAAAAGGAACCAACAAGAAGCAAATGTAGAAAATGGCAGAAATCTGTCAAAACAGAGCAGCAGGTAAAGACGAATTTTTTCAAAGACCTTCTGTTCCTCAAATCAAAAAGTGTTGAACAAACTAAAGTTAGATAACAAACTGGGATAGAAGCACAAAACATTACAGCTCAATCCGACATACAGAGCTCTCTCGCGAATTCTTACGGTGAAGCACAAAAATCTGTTTCGGGACAACAACTTTCCCAATCATTACTTCTCTCTCATTAGAAGTTACTCTTGGAACAAAAAGCAAATAAAAAGGATAAGGAGCGGTTATTACAGAGTTAATAACTTCCAAGACTCATCTAAAACTTTTGGGTTATCTCCCAATAAGTACTTTTCTTTAACGCCTTTAAGTTAGGCATAAGAAGCAAAGAAAGAATCAAGTGTTCTCAAATGAAGAAGCATTAAGACCAAATTTTGTTTTCATAGGAGAAGGAAAAGAAATCTTTTCTCTCTTTTTAGGGAAGTGTTCTATACCTTTCTTGAATGGGAGTTGATATTTAATGGTGCCTTCTTTCATATCAATGATGGCACCAACAGTTCTAAGAAAAGGTCTTCCCAAAGTAATAGGATAAGAAGCATTGCATTCAACATCCAAAACATAGAAATCAACGGGGACATAGGAATCGTTAACCATAATAAGAACATCATTAAGACTCCCCATGAGTTTCTTTTTAGCATTATCATAAAGTGGGACATTCAAATAACAATCTTCAAGAGGAGGCAAATCAAGCATATCATAAATCCTTATAGGCATAATAGAAACACTACTATCAAGATCACATAAAGCTTTGAAATCAAAGTCATTCACTTTCATATTAATGATGGGTTCCTAGCCATCTTCTTGTTTTATAGGAATAGAAGCTTTATGTTTCATCTTTTCTTCTTTAATCTTTATGAGAGCATCAGTAATGTGTTTTGTAAAAGCCATGTTCATAGCACTAGCATTAGGAGTTTTAGCAAGCTTTTGTAGGAACTTAATAACTTTAGAGATATTGCAACCATCAAGATCAAACCCATACTTATCATCTAAAGTAGTAGAACTATTACTAGCCTCAACACTAGTGGTTGTAATAGTAGAAACACTAATGTTTCTAGCAATTTCATCTTCTCTTTCACACTTAGCATGTAATTCAGCTAACAGTCTAACAATTTCATTAATTCTTACTTGTATAGCATTAGTAGCTGCAAACGGATTATCAATAGTTTCAGGTTTAGCAGCCATTTTATTCAAAGAAGATTGAGCTTCAGCCAAACATGCTATATTTCTTTCAGCATTAGAGAGTTTTTCCTCAATAGTTTTATTGAAAGCAGTTTACATACTAATAAAGTCTTTAAGCATAACTTCAAGTTTCGAGGGAGCACTCTTATTATTGTTGTAAGAATTTCCATAAGCATTACCATTGTTGGGAGGGAATGGCTTATAATTGTTGTTACCAAAATTGTTCCTATAAGCATTATTACCATAAACATTGTTGCCGAAATTGTTATTTCTTATGAAGTTCACATCAACTTGCTCTTCTTGAGCAACTAAAGAGGCTAAAGGAACATTATTTGGATCAATATGGGCTTTCCCATTAACAAGCATCGACATAATAATTTCAATCTTATCACTCAAGGAGGAAGTTTACTCAACAGAAATTACCTTCCTACCTTGTGGAGCTCTCTCAGTATGCCATTCAGAATAATTAACCATCATATTGTCCAGAAGTTTTGTTGCAGCACCCAAAGTCATGGTCATAAAGGTACCTTCAGCAGCAGAATCCAATAGGTTCCTTGAAGAATAGTTCAATCATGCATAAAATGTTTGGATGATCATCCAAGCAGTCAGTCTATGAGTGGGACAATTCTTTACCAAAGATTTCATTCTTTCCCAAGATTGAGCAACATGTTCATTATCAAGTTGTTTAAACTTCATTATTTCACTTCTCATAGATATAATTTTAGCAGGAGGATAGTATTTTCCAATAAAAGCATCTTTGCATTTAGTCCAAGAATCAATACTATTCCTAGTTAAGGAATTCAACCATTCTTTAGCTTTTCCTCTCAAAGTGAAAGGAAACAATTTTAGCTTAATAATATCACCATCTATATCCCTATGCTTTTGCATCTCACAAAGTTCAACAAAGTTATTCAGATGGGAAGCAGCATCTTCATTACCAATACCAGAAAATTGCTCTCTCATAACAAGATTGAGTAAAGCAGGTTTTATCTCAAAGAAAGTATTTTCAGGCATAGGTGGAGCAATAGGTGTGCTCATAAAATCATTTTTGTTGGTGCTAGTGAAGTCACACAACTTAGTGTTTTCAAAAGTAGTCATTTTTTGGGTTTTCAAATAAGAAAGCAAACTAGTAAAACTAATTTTTTTGTGTTTTTGATAACAAAACAAGCAAATAAAGCAAAACGAAACTAAGCAAAACAAAAACAACAAAGTAAAGAGATTGGTTATGAGGGACTCCCCTTGTGAAGATGTCCTTGACTCCCCGCAATGGTGCCAGAAAAATGGCGCGTGGTTGACGTGGGAGTTTCTTCTTCTACGATCCCCGGCAACGGCGCCAGAAAAATGCTTGATGGCTCAGTGCAAGGCGCCCAGAAAAATGCTGGTGCGTGGTTGATGTAGAGCTCGTTGGGAACCCCAAGAGGAAGGTATGATGAGCACAGCAGCAAGTTTCCCTCAGTATGAAACCAAGGTTTAATCGAACCAGTAGGAGCAAGGAAACACCCAAAAGGTCTTACTAGCTGAGCTTTGGTAGGGCGCACTACCGGTGCTAGTAGCAACATGGAGACCTGCACAACACAACCACAGAACTTTGTCCCCAACTTGCGATGAGGTTGTCAATCTCACCGTGTTTTTTGGAAAACAAAGGATTAAACGTATCGAATGGAAAGAAGTAAAAGTTTGCAGAAAGTAGACACAAAGAAGTAAACAGTTGTAGATTGTATGTAAAGAAAAGGACCAGGATCCATAGTTCACTAGAGGTGGCTCTCCTTAGATAGATAACATGTTGGGTGAACAAATTACAGCAGGGAAATTGACAAACATCAAGAAAGCAATACATGCATATACTAATCATCTTGACTCCTTTGAGACTTGAGTGGGCATTACAACATTATACATAGACCGCCATCCAACTGCATCTATGACTAATAATCCACCTTCAGGTTATCATCCGAACGCCCTCTAGTATTAAGTTGCAAGCAACAGATTATTGCTTTATGAATTGCGTGTAAAGTAAACAATATGATTGTTCTATGAACAAAGGATTGTTGTTTTCTCCCTAGTAGCAACAACATATCTAGTACCTTAGAGATTTCTGTCACTTCCCCAGATTACCAGAGGCATGAACCCACTATCGAGCATAAATACTAACTCTTGGAGTTGCTAGCATCTACTTGGCCAAGATAGCTACTAACAATGGAAAGCATGCAAGATCAAAAATAACAAAGACATGATAGAATCGATAATCAATCTGAAATAGCATCTCAATATCCATCAGATCCCCGCAAACACAACATGCAGAATTACAAATAGATGATCTTGATCATGAACGGAGCTCACAAGATCTAGACATGAAAGCACAAAGGAGGAGAACCAGCCATCTAGCTACTACATGGATCCGTAGTCCAAGGATGAACTACTCACGCAGCACACCGGAGGCTTGCATGGTGATGAAGAAGGCCTCTAGGGTGAATTTCCCTTTCTGGCAGGGTGCCGGGAAGAGCTTCAGATCCCTCCCGATCTAGGGATGGAAATGATGGCGGCTACAGACTCTTTCGTGGATTTTTGATCGGGCACTTAGGGTTTACGTCCTAAGGGCAATATATAGTCGGAAGGAGAGGCCGAGGGGGTGCCCGGAGCGGCCACTCCACCCCCTGGCGTGGGCCAGGCCTGGCCGCGTGGCTAGGTGGTGTGGTGGCCCCCTGGCCCCTCTCTGTCTCATATTCTGGCACTTGATGACATCCGGAAAAATAGGCACTTTGTCTTTTGTCCCCTCCAATTCCGAGAATATTCATTTTCTGACTTTCCTGGAACAAAAAACAGCAGAAACAGGCAGCTGGCACTGTAGCTCTTGTTAATAGGTTAGTCCAAGAAATCATATGAAAAGTACTCCAAAGTTGGAACCAAACACAAGAAAGTGGATAAAACCAAGCATGGAACATCAAAAATTGTAGATACATTTGCATTGTATCACCGGTCTCGGGCAGATCCTGCTCGGCTGGGACCCCTACGAGGAGATTGATTACATAAGGCCAGAGAACCCCTACGACACCAACATCGCCGACCCATGGTCGGAGGTAACCAGGGTTTTCTCCCCTTCCATCGTTCTTCCCCTGTTCCCATCGTTGGATGCTAGATCATATGTTATTAGGGCTCGGTTGTTCATATTTTTACAATATATAATCCTCTTGTGTTAAATCTCGTATTTCGATTCTCCTGTTCGCATTTGAACACCCTGTTCGTAGTTGGGATCAGTATCCTATTTGGTTTGAGATTTGGGGAATAATCAGGAGATCTCAATCGGTTAATTTATGCAAATAATCAATCCCGATAATCAAAGTATCTCAATCATGTCCTTATTGCACTCTACTATTTTTCCAATAGGAGGATAGCAGTGACGTCCGCAGCGACGATGATTCTAAGGACACAAGACTCGTCATGTGCTGAGGAGGCTGAAGTCTGGCTAGCACAATAACTTCTTCTCCGATGATGTGTATAGGTGCCCCTTCTGCCCCACAAGGAGGCTCCGCGCCACGGACCTCAACTCCCTCTTGAAGCATGCCAAGGACATGAGGACCTGCGGCGAGTCCGTGAACGTTGATGGCTCAGTGTTGATGTAGAGCTCGTTGGGAACCCCAAGAGGAAGGTATGATGAGCACAACAACAAGTTTCCCTCAGTTATGAAACCAAGGTTTAATCGAACCAGTAGGAGCAAGGAAACACCCCAAAGGTGTTGCTAGCTGAGCCTTGGCAGGGCGCACTACCGGCGCTAGTAGCAACATGGAGACCTGCACAACACAACCACAGAACTTTGTCCCCAACTAGCGATGAGGTTGTCAATCTCACCGTGTTTTGCAGAAAACAAAGGATTAAACGTATCAAATGGAAAGAAGTAAAAGTTTGCAGGAAGTAAACACAAAGCAGTAAAAGATTGTAGATTGTATGTAAAAGACAAGGACCGGGATCCATAGTTCACTAGAGGTGGCTCTCCTTAAGATAGATAACATGCTGGGTGAACAAATTACAGTAGGGCAATTGACAAACACCGAGAAAGCAATACATGCATATACTAATCATCTTGACTCCTTTGAGACTTGATTGGGCATTACAACATTATACATAGACCGCCATCCAACTGCATCTATGACTAATAATCCACCTTCAGGTTATTATCCGAACCCCTCCGATTATTAAGTTGCAAACAGCAGATTATTGCTTCTGAACTGCATGTAAAGTAAACAATACGATTGTTCTATGAACAAAGGATTGTTGTTTTCCCTAGTAGCAAAGACATCTAGTACCTTAGAGATTTCCACTTCCCATTACGGAGGCATGAACCCACTATCGAGCATAAATACTAACTCTTGGAGTTGCTAGCATCTACTTGGCCAAGATAGCTACTAACAACGAAAAGCATGCAAGATCACAAATAACAAAGACATGATAGAATCAATAATCAATCTGAAATAGCATCTCAATATCCATTGGATCCCCAAACACAACATGCAGAATTACAAATAGATGATCTTGATCATGAGCAGACTCACAAGATCTAAACATGAAAGCACAAAGGAGGAGAACCATCCATCTAGCTACTACATGGATCCGTAGTCCAAGGATGAACTAGTCACGCATCACACCGGAGGCTTGTATGATGATGAAGAAGGCCTCTAGGGTGAATTCCCCTCTCCGACAGGGTGTCGGGAAGAGCTTCAGATCCCTCCCGATCTAGGGATGGAGATGGCTGACTCAGACTCTTTCATGGATTTTGATGCACTTAGGGTTTTCGTCCGAGGGCATCTTATAGTCGGAAGGGGAGGCCGAGGGTGCAAGGCAGCCACACCACTGGCATGGGCCGGGCTGGGCTGTGGCCAGGTGGTGTGGTGGCCTGGCCCCACTGCCTCGATTCGGCATCTGATGACTTCAAAAAAATAGGCACTTTGGCTTTTGTCTGTCCAATTCGAGAATATTCATTTTCGACTTTCCGGAACCAAAAACAGCAGAAAAGCAAATGGCCTTTGGCTCTTGTTAATAGGTTAGTCCAAGAAATCATATGAAAAGTACTCCAAAGTTTGGACACAACACAAGAAAGTGGATAAAACCAAGCATGGAACATCAAAAATTATAGATACATTTGCAATGTATCAAACATCCACGGCTTCATAGCCAAGCACCAGGAGCTCGGTCTTCACCTCCGCAACCTCCAGAATGTGGCTATCGAGGAGGGTCACATGCCCGCGATCAAGCCCAAGGCGCCCAAGGTCAAGGGACTAGGCAGCAAGAAGTGGAGGAGGTGCCATAGGGAGGAGGCGGAGGCCCTCCTGGCAGAGTCCATGAGGGGCCACTGATCTGCTGCTGCTGTAAAGCAGCTTCTTTTGTCTTGTCTGTATTGAACTTGTTCGCTACTGCTGCTGAGCAGCCTAATTGTCGAACCTCATTATGTACCATACTATATAACCTATATTAGCTACTTTATCTACATGTGTTCTGTTTACTGAATTTATTTATGGTGCTGGTTAGTTTTGCTGCTCTAGATTTGCTACCAGATTGGGGAAAAACGAGGGCAAAAGGAACAATGAACGAAGAGAGAAGCTGCTCTAGATTCACTATGTTTTTCGGCAAAAAACACAACTGTTAGCGAGAGAGAGAGAGAGGGGAAAAGGCGCTTTTAAAAAGGCCAATCATAAAAATAACAAAAAAGAAAACTTCCAATTTAGGCGACAGGAAGCATGTAACCACCAAAGGCACCCCACATGGTCCCACACCACGTCCCCCATAATCAGCGAGAGATGGATGGCTGGTCCGCTATGTATCCTGGCCCCACATATCAGCATGTAATGGTTGAGGCAACATAAACTAACGCTCAATGCATGACCCTCACCAACGCGGTCCCACCGGTCAGCATGTAACGGTCAAGCCTTAGACCTGATAGTATCCCCCCGTCCGAGTGCATGTGAGGGTTTCAGAATGGAGGGAGGGAAAAAGTGAGTAAAAAAATAAAAGGCTGGGGAAAACTGATTACAACTAACGAACCAGGGGCACGAAAATACAAATCCCTTTTATAAAATAGTAAACTTATTTTTATATGCGAAAAATGATTTTTATTCATTTTTAGGGCTTTTTATAATTTTTTTGCAATTCTACTTAGGATTTAATGGTGTTTATATTTATTTATATTTTATTTTACTCAAACAAGGAAATTTTTGTTTTTTGTAATAAAGATTATTTTGTGATCTTTTTGATATATTATATATATTTTTAGGATTTTTCTATATGTTTCTAGAGCTTAATAAATCCTAGGGGTATTTTGGTCTTTTACTAAATTAAGTTTAGGTTTGTTTTCTTTAAAACCTAGGCTTGGCCCACGGGCTAGCCTAGCCCAACTAGGCTTGGGGTCAAACCCCAGCTCGGCCCATGCCCTATGTGTACCTCTCACTCTCTCACTCGTACCGCACTCCTCTCTCTCAGGTGCCCGCATGGCGCCACCACTGTCACCCTCCGATTCTGGCCATCTCCAGCCTCCATAGTCGCTGCCATGACGCAAGATGGGACAGTCATCATTGCTCTATCGACTGGTCCAACTCGATTTGGCGTTCGAGCTTTCCCCTGACCATGCCGTCTCCTCCCTGATGTCTAGGGTTTCTCCCTTTTGCCTCGATGTGGTGCTCTGGTGCTTCCCTTCAGTGTTGTGCTGGTGTGGTGGTGCTGCGGTGTTGTAGTGTGCTATTCGCGTCGCGCCTCTTTTGGTGGCTGCCATGTCCACAACTTAGTGCGGGATGCAGCGCCCTCAGGTGCTCCCCATGCCTGTCGTGTCGTGGCTATCGTCTCCTCTGCCACGCCGGGCTCTACTTCCTCTTCTTGCTGAGCGAGACCACCGGGTAAGTTCTCTTCTCCCCTCTCTGATCTTATTCCCTTCTTCCTTGAAGCCAACCCTAGTTAGGGTTTCCTCCTCTCTTTGGTGTCTGATATTGGACAATGTCTTGCCTAGTGAATGGTTTCGAGCATATGAACCCTAGCTTGATTCAGTGATAGTGTTGTTGGTGATACATGTGAAATCACTTGCAGGTGTTTCCTAGACCTACACCTTTGATGATAGCTATGCTTAGTCAAATAGAAAACTATGCTATCTAATTATGTGTCACTATGGTGCACCTATTTGCATGATGGTATATATGATACTCTGAATTACTTGTCCTACATACTGTCCATATGATAGTGAAATTACACATGATTCCCAGGGTTGTTGGCTGGGAAATGTTCATAAGCCCTATTCTAGTTCCATCCTAGAATTCTTGGGCTAACTAATTTGGTATTGTGCCCTCGTCAAGCTTTGCTATTATGTTTACCATCGAGAATATGCCTAATGATTCCTAGAAATTCTTTCTATGAATTTGATTTGTTTTCTGTCAATTTCTAAAATTTTAATAATGTATAATTTTGATTCCTAGAACTATTGCTAGGAAAATTATGAAAATGATGTGTGTATTATATATTTGTAAGTAGAGATGGTTGACCAATATGATTATTTTGTCAATAGGATAGAAATGGTTTAAATGATTATCAACCATATGGCTAAGAATATCTCCTAGTATCCTGTGAGGATGATTATTTAACTTGTTTGGATTTGAGGCTAGCCTTGGCTTGGATGGAAGCTGATGGCCCAAAATATATCGAGCTCGTTCGGGAACCCCAAGAGGAAGGTATGATGAGCACGGCAGCAAGTTTTACCTCAGTACGAAACCAAGGTTATCAATCTAGTAGGAGCAAGGAAACACCCCAAAGGTGTTGCTAGCCAAGCCTTAGCAGGGCGACTACCGGTGCTAGTAGCAACGTGGAGACCTGCACAATACAACCACAGAACTTTGTCCCCAACTTGCGATGAGGTTGTCAATCTCATCAGTTTTGCTGAAAACAAAGGATTAAACGTATCGAATGGAAGGAAGTAATAGTTTGTAGAAAGTAAACACAAAGCAGTAAACAATTGATTGTAGATTGATTGTAAAAGAAAGGACCGGGATCCATAGTTCACTAGAGGTGGCTCTCCTTAAGATAGATAACATGCTAGGTGAAAAAATTACAGAGGGGCAATTGACAAACATCGAGAAAGCATACAAGCATATACTACTCATCTTAAATCCTTTGAGATTCGATTGGGCATTACAACATTATACATAGACCACCATCCAACTACATCTATGACTAATAACCCACCTTCAGGTTAGCATCTGAACCCCCTCTAGTATTAAGTTGCAAGCAACGGATAATTGTATTACGAATTGCATGTAAAGTAAACAATACGATTGTTCTATGAACAAAGGATTGTTGTTTTCTCCCTAGTAGCAACAGCACATCTAGTACCTTAGAGATTTCTGTCACTTCCCCAGATTACTAGAGGCATGAACCCACTATCGAGCATAAATACTAACTCTTGGAGTTGCTAGCATCTACTTGGCCAAGATAGCTACTAACAACAGAAAGCATGCAAGATTACAAATAACAAAGACATGATAGAATCAATAATCAATCTGAAATAGCATTTCAATATCCATCGGATCCCCACAAACACAACATGCAGAATTACAAATAGATGATCTTGATCATGAACGGAGCTCACAAGATCTAAACATGATAGCACAAAGGAGGAGAACCAGCCATATAGGTACTACATAGACCCGTAGTCCAGAGATGAACTACTCACGCATCACACCGGAGGCTTGCATGATGATGAAGAAGGCCCCCAGGGTGAATTCCCCTCTCCGGCAGGGTGCCGGGAAGAGCTTCAGATCCCTCCCGATCTAGGGATGGAGATGACGGTTGCTACAGACTCTTTCGTGGATTTTTGATCAGGTACTTAGGGTTTTCGTATCACAGGCAATATATAGGCGGAAGGAGAGGCCGAAGGGGTGCCGGGGGCGGCCAAACCACCCCTGGCACGGGCCAAGCCTGGCCGCACGGCCAGGTGGTGTGGCCGGGCCCTAGCCCCTCTCTGTCTCGTATTCTGGCTCCAGGTGTCCCTCGGTAAAATAATGACTTTGGCTTTTGTCCCGTCCAATTCTGAGAATATTCATTTTATGACTTTCCTGGAACCAAAAATAGCAAAAAACAGGCAGCTGGCACTGTGGCTCTTTGTTAATAGGTTAGTCCAAGAAATCATATGAAAAGTACTCCAAAGTGTGGACAAAACATAAGAAAGTAGATAAAACCAAGCATGGAACATAAAAAATTATAGATACATTTGCAATGTATCAACATCCCCAAGCTTAACTCGTGCTCGTCCTCGAGTAGGTAAGTTATAAAAAGAAAGAATAATTTTTGAGGTGACATGCACCATCATAAACTTGATCAAAGTATTTGCAAAACATTCAAAGCTGGGATCATAGTACTTAAATCATAACATGAAAGACAATGTTCTAACAATAAGACAAAGCAACTATGTTGCAACATGAAGATGCACAAACAAAATATTCATGAATAATGATGCTTTGCAAGACGTTTGTTTGTTTCACATAAAGAAAACATAGCATAGTAGTATTCAGCTTGTCCCTCATAGAGTAGAAAATATAAATGCATAGGACACCTTCAAAGTTCATAAGAGTGACTAGATACAAATAGTTTAAAACAAGCAATATCAAAGTATGCATTAATCAACTAGTCTTGGGACAATGCACGTAGAACTAAGAATGGCCACTATGCTCTCAAAGTAAGTGCATAAAGATAGAAGGTGGAGACTCAATATATAAGTGGAAGAAAGGCCTTCATAGAAGGAAGCGGGGATTGAAGTTTCATAAAGAGCTTCCAAAAATTATTGTACTTAATAGCTTTAAGCATCTTGAAGTGATTAAGGTTAAAGTGAACAAACTATGGTGTATATGCTTGACGAAGTATAAGTTGGAAATCTCATGTTCCTTGAATACGAGGGTCGCTCCTCATGCTACTCAAGTTTAGTCACCGGTAAGTTCTTGTCATCGTAAGTACATGTGTATCATAGAGAACTGCTAACGGGGTACCCCTTACCCGATGATACGGAAGAATCCCCATATCACAATGATAAGGCAAGCAGACAACACGCATCTTAGCAATATTCTTATTTACCATAGGAATATGGTGCTTTTTTCTCTCTTTCCTCTTTTCATAATCTCTTTTTTTCTTTTTCTCTTTTTTCTCAATATCAGACTCTTTTTTATAAGAAGAATGCTTCATAGACAGCTCATTATGGTTACGCTGCAGGTTTCCACCATGTCAGCATGGATTAGACCAGCGTCCCAGGCGTTTCTGTAACACATATACATAACTCCATGGACTTACAAGCTCCCCTTTCATTTCACACCGACGACATCCATAGACAAAAGAGCATGATATCAACTAGGTACAAAGTACAAGTGCAATGTTGAAAGCGTTCCCCATGACAGCATGGTTCTGTTAATCCCCAACAAATAAGTGCAAGCATATACAACATAGACGACACAATGGTTCAAGTTTATTAAGGGCAAGAAAAGTAAATCGTGCCATCAAGTTCGTGAGAGCTTTAATCACTAGTTTTCTCATAACAAGTTTAATTCAGAAGGTAAATAAAAACATGAATATACTTGGAAAAGCATAGGTATGGAGGACTCTTTGGAATAACTTGGTTTAAGGAGTTGGATGCATGAGTGGAACTCATACTTGGTTGTGGAGGCTAGCACAAGATTGGGAGCGACAAACTAAGAGAGCAATAATGGCCATAATCATGCAGAGCGACAAAACATCATTGATCAAAGCATAAAGTGATACTACAAGTTGAAAACTAAAGGATCATCAAGGCTATGGTGACTTTGTATAGTCATAACCTGGTGTGAGCATGTGCCAAGTCAACCCAAACAAAGCATCAAAGGAGAATACCACAATACTATGCTTTAATATGCTAAAACAACGCATGATTCATCCAAGGCACATTAAGCAATCTCAATTTTTTATAACAAGTCATGCTACAGCAAAGAATACTAAGCATAAAGCCAAAACAATATCAAGCATGGCATGACAAAGCAAAGGCCACAGTCAAAAATAAGCTCTCTTTATCACTTAAGCATGAGCTTTCCTACTCTTTTCCAATCCAAACCAAAATATTTGAAAAACTAATGTATGAAAGAGGGGGTCCAACCAATTTATTCAGAAAACTAAGCAAACCAAGCAAATGAAAAACCAAAACGAAAACAAAAAAGAAGACGCTCCAAGAACAACACAATTATGCATGAAACAATAAAAATGAAGCGTTTGGAAGAAACCTGGGATTTTTATTGATGAAGAAGGGGATGCCTTGGGCATCCCCAAGCTTTGACGCTTGTACTTCTTGGATATTTCTTGGGGTGACACGCGTGGCATCCCCAAGCTTGAGCTTTAGTCCATTCTTCATCTCATTACTCATTCCTTCCATACACCTGAAATTTTCACTTCATACAAAACTTCACACAATCTTTACTAGCAACATTAATGCACTCAAGATAATAAGTATTTAGGTTCAGTTCTAACACCAATAAAACTTCCATTAAAACACAAACTACTGTAGCACTTCCCTCAAAAATCTCAATTCCCCAAAAGAACTCAAAAAGGAACCAACAAGAAGCAAATGCAGAAAATGGCAGAAATCTGTCAAAACAGACCAGCAGGTAAAGAAGAATTTTTTCGAAGACCTTCTGTTGCTCAAATCAAAAAGTGTTGAACTAATGGAAGTTAGATAACAACCTGGGGAAAAATCACAAAAATTGACGCCTCAAAAGGACATACCGAGATTTGACACGAATTTTTACAGTGAAGCACAGAAATCTGTTTCGGGACAGCAACTTTCCCTATCATTACTTCTCTCTCATTAGAGGTTACTCTTGGCAGAAAAAGCAAATAAAAAGGATAAGGAGCGGTTATTACTGAAGTAATAACTTCCAACACTTATCTAAAACTTTTGGGTTATCTCCCAATAAGTACTTTTCTTTAACGCTTTTAAGTTAGTCATAAGAAGCAAGAAAAGCATCAAGTGTTCTCAACTGAAGAAGCATTAAAACCAAATTTCTTGCCCTTACCTCTCTTACTTTTATTCTTAACCTTGGGGAACTTGTGAATGCTTGGTGGAGAAACAAAGTACATGGTGACCATTTTCACATCTTTTATTGCTCCAAGGAGTTTCAATAGGGATCTTCCAAGTGTGATTTGTCCTTTTCCTACACATTCAATAATAAGATAATCAGTAGAAACCATTTTCCCTAGGATCTTTGTAAACACTCCTTCAGCTATTCCAATGGGTAAGATTGTGGCATTATTAGCAAGAAAAATTTCTTCTCCTCCTTCAGAAAGCCCCCAAAGATTCAAAGATTCATAAATATCTTTGGGCATAAGACAAAATTCAGACATGATATCATAGCGAGCATGAAAAGTTTCATTGTTTATAGCAATCTTTACTGTGGGAAGCCATTCGGAGGATTCAGAGTTTATCGGAACATAGTTATGACGCTCTCTAAGCATATTATAGCAATCTTTCAGTCTAGC
The DNA here is from genome assembly GCA_023614405.1 of Avena insularis. Taxonomy (NCBI): domain Eukaryota; kingdom Viridiplantae; phylum Streptophyta; class Magnoliopsida; order Poales; family Poaceae; genus Avena; species Avena insularis. The sequence goes on from CM042692.1 coordinate 25,109,121, forward strand.
AGTGTTGGTCTCAAGAGTATTCAATCTAGCAAAGATGTTTATGAAAGAAGAATCAGATTTGCTAGGCAAGTTATAAGTAAAGATCAACTTCTTTATGGCATTAACAGCATCATCCTCATTACATTGGCGGAAATATCCTCCCACATCAGCATCCAAAGCATATCTATAGCAAAGAGCAATTCCAAGGTAAAAACTAATAAGGAACAAGCTTTGGGTCATTTTAGGTTTAGTTTTTTCATGTAGATCAGAGATTCTAGACCAAGCTTCTTTGAAACCCTCTTCAATTCCTTGTTTAAAAGTGAAAATCATTTCCTCAGGTGAAATAGTGATTGGAGCAATGCTAGACATAATGGCAACTTAAGATAGGAACTATTTTTTTTGTTTTTTTGAATAAAGAAAACAAACTTGTAAAACTAATTTTTTGTGTGTTTTTGATAAAGAAACAAGCAAACAAAGCAAAAGTAAACTAAGCAAAACAAAAACAACAAAATAAAGAGATTGGTTATGAGGGACTCCCCTTGTGAAGATATCCTTGACTCCCCGGCAACGGCGCCAGAAAATATGCTTGATGGCCCAAAATATATCGAGCTCGTTGGGGAACCCCAAGAGGAAGGTATGATGAGCACGGCAGCAAGTATTCCCTCAGTACGAAACCAAGGTTATCAATCCAGTAGGAGCAAGGAAATACCCCAAAGGTGTTGCTAGCTGAGCCTTGGCAGGGCACACTAGCAGTGCTAGTAGCAACGTGGAGACCTGCACAACACAACCACAGAACTTTGTCCCCAACTTGCGATATGGTTGTCAATCTCACCATTTTGCTGAAAACAAAGGTTTAAACGTATCGAATGGAAGGAAGTAATAGTTTGTAGAAAGTAAACACAAAGCAGTAAAGAGTTGATTGTAGATTGATTGTAAAAGAAAGGACCGGCGTCCATAGTTCACTAGAGGTGGCTCTCCTTAAGATAGATAACATGTTGGGTGAACAAATTACAGCGGGGCAATTGACAAACATCGAGAAAGCATACAAGCATATACTACTCATCTTGACTCCTTTGAGATTCGATTGGGCATTACAACATTATACATAGACCGCCATCCAACTGCATCTATGACTAATAATCCACCTTCAGGTTATCATCCGAACCCCCTCCAGTACTAAGTTGCAAGCAACGGATAATTGCATTACGAATTGTGTGTAAAGTAAACAATACGATTGTTCTATGAACACAGGATTGTTGTTTTCTCCCTAGTAGCAACATCACATCTAGTACCTTAGAGATTTACATCACTTCCCAGATTACGGAGGCATGAACCCACTATCGAGCATAAATACTAACTCTTGGAGTTGCTAGCATCTACTTGGCCAAGATAGCTACTAACAACGGAAAGCATGCAAGATCACAAATAACAAAGACATGATAGAATCAATAATCAATCTAAAATAGCATCTCAATATCCATTGGATCCCCGCAAACACAACATGCAGAATTACAAATAGATGATCTTGATCATGAACGGAGCTCACAAGATCTAAACATGATAGCACAAAGGAGGAGAACCAGCCATCTAGCTACTACATGGACCCGTAGTCCAGAGATGAACTACTCACGCATCACACCGGAGGCTTGCATGATGATGAAGAAGGCCTCTAGGGTGAATTCCCCTCTCCGGCAGGGTGCCGGGAAGAGCTTCAGATCCCTCTCGGTCTAGGGATGGAGATGACGGCGGCTATAGACTCTTTCGTGGATTTTTGATCGGGTACTTAGGGTTTCCATATCAGAGGCAATATATAGGCGGAAGGAGAGGCCGAGGGGGTGCCTAGGGCGGCCAGACCACCCCCTGGCGCGGGCCAAGCCTGGCCGCGCGGCCAGGTGGTGTGGCCGGTCCCAAGCCCCTCTCCGTCTCGTATTCTGGCTCCAGGTGTCCCTCGGTAAAATAAAGACTTTGGCTTTTGTCCCGTCCAATTACGAGAATATTCATTTTCTGACTTTCCTGGAACCAAAAACAGCAGAAAACAGGCAGTTGGCACTATGGCTCTTTGTTAATAGGTTAGTCCAAGAAATCATATGAAAAGTACTCCAAAGTGTGGACAAAACATAAGAAAGTAGATAAAACCAAGCATGGAACATCAAAAATTATAGATACATTTGCAATGTATCAGAAGCCATTGTGAAACCTCCAGCAAGATGGTACACAGTGGTAACCTCCATATGTTGAACTAGAAAGATGTTTTACCTCATGTGTATATGCTGCATAAGCATATCTTGCCTGTGCTTGTGATGTTGCTAATAGAACAACATTTTTTCAGGAATTTATAGATGCTTCTATCCAAGGAATATGATATAAATTTATACTTTGAGTGATTGCAATGATTCCTGGCTAGACTAGCTAGGAAAATGATAAGGAATATCTTTACTTTATTAACACATGATCTCAAGTGGCTTCTGTGATTGCTCTAGATAGAGCTGCTATGTTTGCCACTGTGGTGCCTCCTCTAAGAGTGTGCACAGTGGTAAATATCTGAAGTATTAGCTACTTAATCTTTTGGATTAGCTTGTGATGCAAAGGCTAAGGCCCTAATGGTTTAATTGCTGAAATTTCTATTACTGCTCTTCTCGAAACATATTCTGTGATGATTTAGTACTCCACTTGAGTACAGATCTAAGATTTTGCCTAAAGTGCACAAAATCATGCATGGAACAAGCTATGAACTGATACTATGAGTAAGTAATGTTATCACAACCTTTGGTGGTTGGTGGAATCTTGGCTATGGCTTCTGGTTGCTTGTGGATCTTGTTCCTAGATGTTTACTTGGCCTTGCTTCTCCTTGCTGTCAATCTGTCTTGTTCCTCCTGGTGCTTCTTGATCTTGCTCAAGTCACCATAGTTAGTTGAGTTGAGTGCTAAACAAGATGGTTCCTGGTGGTGTGCTAAGAACAGTGTGTTCTTGAGTTGGCACTATGGTTAAACACTGCTATTGAGAAGAACTAGTGAATGTTGAAGTGTGTAAGTGAAGATTGTACTAGTATCTGTTATACGACTGGCTCTCTTATGCATTTCCTAGGCTAGTTGTGGTGTTGACAACACACCACTTCATGCTGCTAACTAAGCTGCTAGGGTGCATGCTTCACCTGGATGGATCATATCAAGTAAAAGCTTGATATTTCCTGATGTTCTACCCATTTTACCTTTTTATCTCTCTTTGGTGAAACTTTCCCCTGTCTAATGCCAATGATGCAGTGCTGAGGCAATTTTCTAATAAGAACAATTATGATTTGGCCCCTTGATTAAAACTCAATGATGTGGCTAAGCAGTGCACCTCACTTCTACAACTAAGCGTATTATTAACCCCCACTAATCTCTTTTCCTTGTTTGTCTTTTCCTTTTAATTGTTTTATGTTGCAAGAATTACTCATAAGAAGAAATGAAGATGCTAGAGATGAAGGGATGTAGTTAGGGAATAGTTTAGGTTTTCTTTTTATTCCTTTTGTAAATTTTAATTTACTATGAATATTATAAATGACAGTGTATTATTGCTCAATATTAATAACGTTGTATTTATCTCTTTTAAAAGTTTGAATCCTGTAGACATTTATATCTTATTTCAAAATAAGAATTCAGCTCTCGGTTATGATTGAAATTCCTTATTCATTATTCTTCGGTAATTCATCCATTCATTTATTTATCTCTAAGGACAAATAAATATTCTGGTAAATAAGAATATCTTCAGTTATCTTATTGTTGTAATTTCCTTTCCATTTCCTTATTCCATGATAATTTACCTCTATTCTTTTATTGCAAAAGAACAATGTAATACTACATGTATATATCTTAATAAAGAATTCTTTTATAATATTATAATAACCATTTCTTTTTATTAATTGAATTAGTGAATTTTCTAAATTCATTTGAAGCCAAACTTTGAATTTCAAATTCATATTTAAATCATTTCTCCAAAAACAAAGAGTTCTACTGAGATATTGTCAAAATCTGTCACACTTGTCCGGATGCTTCCATCAGAATTAGAGACATCTTGATCACTCTTTAGTTTTGCGCGAAAATTCCCCGAATTTTCTTAGGCATGAACGCAATGCATAAACATGTGTCCTATCTATTTCTAGGGCTAATCCTAGGATGTTACACTGGCTCACTCGTCATAGTCAGCAAATTTACCAAGTGGATCGAGGCAATGCCTGTCACCAGCCAAGATGTTACCTCGCCCATTGACGAGGGGTTAACTCATCAATGCCCATCACATATGGACTTAGGTTCGAGGAATTTTGGAGCGCTGGAGGCATCGATCGGCTAGCAAACAAGCATACAGGGACGCAAGGTTTACCCAGGTTCATGTCTCGTAGAGGACCCTACTCCTTCTTGTCTGCTCTTGGAATTATCGAAGGAGTCAAAAGTTACAAGGTGCGTAGATGCAATCTAGCGATCGTGTGGAAACTAAGGTTGTGATTTTCCTCCTCGCCGCCCCCTCCTAGCCTTTATATAGATAGGCTAGGTCTCCGGATAGCAGGTCGAGTCAGTTACAAGTTAGGGTTTTCCCTTTAAACTTTCTATCTCGAGCTTCGTTGTGTGCGGCAAGTAGACAGAGTCTCCTTTGGTCACCTGAATCTTTGATTGGGCCCTGGTAAAGTCATGGGCTTATGCTAGACTAGATCGTGTATGCCAAAATCGAGTACCTATAGGACAAAATTGCAGAATCTAAAGGAAATAACTTCGAGCACTCACACCGGAGGATGTGAGTACCTTTTACCTTACCTCCCCGGCAACAGCGCTAGAAAATAGCTTGATGTCTACGCACTTCTATTCTTGTAGACAGTTGTTGGGCCTCCAAGTGCAGTGGTTTGTAAAACAGCAACAAGTTTTCCATTAAGTGGATCACCCAAAGGTTTATCGAACTCAGGGAGGAAGTGGTCAAAGGTATCCCCTCTAAAGCAACCCTGCAATCAAGATACAAGAAGTCTCTTGTGTCCCCAACACACCCAATACACTTGTCAGGTGTATAGGTGCACTAGTTCAGCAAAGAGATAGTGAAATACAAGTGGTATGGATATAAGCCAATGGTGATAGAAAATAGCTTGCTGGCATGTGGTTGACGTGGGAAAAGACTAAAGGCAAACTGAAATAAAGATGGAAGCAAGCAAACATGTAACAGATATAATTGCAAACGGTGTATCAATGCTTAGAAACAAGGCCTAGGGATCATACTTTCACTAGTGAACACTCTCATATAAATATCTTCTCTTTATGATACTACTCTAAACTACTCTCTGGTTGGACACTCTAATCATTGGTAGGGCTATAACAGCACTCCTCAAAGTTCACTTTCTGCATCTAGATAACCCCACACTTTCACCTTGAGCACTAGATGGTTCAAACAAACACCACAATTTCATAAAGACATCCAACTCCAAATATAACTCATAACAAGTATTTGTAATCTCTAGCCTAAGTGCCACCATGGTGTGCACACTTTCAACTTCACACACATGGGGAGAGCAGAGATATATTAAAGCACTTGAGTAGCAAGGTAGATCTACTTGATTACAAAGCTCATGATCACAATATGATCATGCATAGACAGAGAGATGAACACATAGCTACCGGTAGAACCCTTAGCCTCGAGAGAGAACTACTCCCTCATCATCATGGGAATCAGCAACGGTGATGGAGATAGTGGTGGAGATCGATGGACAGGGTGCCGGAACAGAGACTTTCTGTCCCCCGAATCTACCCTTCGGTGGCGGCGGCACTGCGGAACTTTTCGTGGATTTCTGATTGACGATTTAGGGTTTTTGCATCGGGAGGCATCTTATAGGCGAAGAGGCAAGGTCAGTGGGCAGCCAGGGGGCCCACACCACCTGGTGGCGCAGCCAGGGCAAGCCCGCGCCACCACATGGTGTGGCCGCCCTGTGGCCCCTCTCTGTCTCATCTTCTGGCTCTGTGAGTCTTCCGGTAAAATATCAACTTTGTCTTTTGTCCGGTCAAATTCTAAAAATATTCATTTTCTGACTTTCCTGGAATCAAAAACAGTAGAAAATAGGCAACTAGCACTTTGGTTCTTGTTAATAGGTTAGTCCAAGAAAGTGTATAGAAAGTACTCCAAAGTGTGGACAAAACATAAGAAAGTAGATATAAACCAAGCATGGAACATAAAAAGTTATAGATACATTTGCAATGTATCAACATCCCCAAGCTTATCTCCTGCTCATCCTCGAGTAGGTATGACATGGGTATACCTTACAGGTACTCGAGTTTGGTATATACGGCCCAAATACGTACAGGCCCACGGTGTCGCCAAGGCCCGGATGGAGGGACTCGAGTAACCTATGGACTCTCAATTGCTTGAAGGACAAGAAGAAGCTAAAGATAGAAAGTTTGAAGGGGAAAACCCTAACTTGTAACCGACTCGACCTGCTACCCGGGACCTAGCCTATCTATATAAAGGCTAGGAGGGGGCGGCAAGGAGGACACACGCAACCCTAGCTTTCGCAACCCTCGCCAGATTTCATCTGCGCATCATTGTAACTTTCGACTCCCTAGATAATTCCACGAGCAGACAAGCAGGAGTAGGGACCTCTACGAGGCCTGAACCTGGGTAAACCCTTTGTCCCCTGTGTGCTTGTTTTCTAGCCGATAGATGTCTCCAGCGCTCCCTCCTTCTCCAAAACCCAAGTCCATACCAATGGGCATTGACGAGTTAAACCCTCGTCAATTGGCGCCGTCTGTGGGAACTGGGAGTGCTGATGTTGCGGCTTCTTCGGCCCCATCAAACGCGATCTACAACTCTGCAATAGCGGAGATTCGCCAGCTCTTCGGCGCCTTCGACTTCACCGTCCACACGCCAGCCACTCGCCCGGCCTTCGACTCCGTGGGCGAAGGAATCAGCCTGGCAATTGGGAGCTTCCGCTTCCAAGTTGGTCAGATGGGCACGCTTCGCATGCCCGATCAGCCGACGGCACCGGCGATTGCCCCGGCATCATGGTTCCCTCGACCGATCGGTACCCTCAGCGAGCTCAATGCTCCAACAGCGGTCGGGAACATGGTAAGCGACAGCAGTCGCGACTGCGATCTAAGCGATCTGGCCACTGAAGAAGGAACCTACGGTTCCGGATCTGAAAGTTGTGGAAGCAACAGCCTCACAAATCACTTCATGTGCACCGTCATCAACACGGGCGACACCTCCGCCAACCGCGGCAACGGCCCCGACCCGCCCAACGCCACCAACGGCGGCAACAGTGGCAATGGAGGAGCAGTCGAACCCCTAGCATAATCAACGAGCAAACCGGCGAACGCGTCGTGATCAGGCTCAACGAGCAAGAGTGGGAACGCTGCCGCGAAGCCCTACAAGGTACACCTCTACCCCTCGGGTCCCCGCAAGAACTACTGATGGGCTACCACTGGCTCCTAAAGGAGGAATTCAACCGCCAGAAACAAGCAATCGCGGAACTTGAGGCGCGTAAAAAGGCGGCAGACGAGTCAAGCCTTCGTCGTGTTGGGCTCTCCTCCTACGGAGGATCCTCCTCAAGAGGCAACGAACATCTCGCCAAGAAGAGGCAGTCGCGGATGGCTCACCTCACCGAACAAGAACGCATAGACGCTGCAAAAATCCTCGATTTCGGCTCTATGACAGTCGACATGAGAGGCAACGTGGTTCCAAGGACGCCGCAAGCCGCAGTGACGGCGGCCACCATGTACCTTCTCAATAACCATCCACTAGCTGGAGATCCTCGGACGGCCATGCAATGATCTACGATCGCGGGCCTTGGGCTAATCGAGGCCGCCCTCGACAAAGAACCAATACCAGACCCCAAAAAGGGCAAAGCGTTAGCAAAACGCTACTCCTCGTCCTCGTCAAGCAACGACAGTCACGACCTGTCTCGACGTTGCCGTTCACGACGACACGATCGCGACTACGATGCACGCGACGAGCTCACACAGCGCAAGATCGACAAGTCAAGGGCACGACGTGCTCGGTCGACTGATTCGGAAGAAGAAGATGGAGAGCTCTGCGGTGCTAGATGCTTCAGCAGATCCATCAGGCAGAAGCGGCTGCCTAAAGGGTTCAAACTCCCATCGGAGAACCCGAAATTTGATGGTCTACAGGACACCAAGATCTGGCTGGAGGATCACATCTCTTCAGTCAGGCTGCACGGAGGCAAATCTTCGCCATGCAATGCTTGCAGCTAGAGCTGCAAGGCGCAGCCCGGGCATGGCTCAATAACCTCCCGCGCGGATCCATTCGCAGCTGGGATGAGCTGGTCTACAGCTTCATACGCAACTTCAAGGGCACATACAAACGCCCCGCTTCAATCAAAGTACTGAGATGCTGCCAGCAAAAATCCGGCGAATCGCTGCGCTCTTACATCCAAAGGTGGTCCATCATCAAGAACTCCGCGGAGAACATCTCGGAAGACCGCGCGATTGATGCATTCAACGACGGTGTCCGCCATATAGAACTCAGGGAGGAGCTAGGATGCTCAAAGCCCAAGACCATCGACCACCTGATGGAAATCGTGAATCGGTGGGCTGATGGAGAAGATTCGCTGAAGAACCGCGCTCACTCTGACAAGGAAGCAGAACTCAGACGCGACCGTCGGGGCAAACGTCGTATGCGCGTCTACAACGATCACGATGACGTCAACATGGTCGCCGCTGATTATGCCGATAGACGCGACGACAACCGCAACAGCGGATACCGTAGCGGCGGATATCGCGACTCCGAGAAAACCACGCAAGTATGGCAACGCCGCACCCGCGATGAAGCACCCGCGACCACCATCGAAGAAAAACTGTCCGGACCATGCACGGTACACTTCTACATCGATAAGAATGACGGCAAGAGAAAGTCCAGTCACCTCCTCAAGGACTGCCGTGAGTTCCTCAAGCTACACGAGGGATTGGTGCGGATGAATCGCAACACGGTCGAAAGAGGCTACGGAACCGCTCCAGGCGCCGTGGCACATGGCGCACCACCACCACCACCTGGGCCACCCCCGAACGGAGCTGCACCGGACCAACACCACGGAGGCGAACCGTACCCACGGGCCATGGGTACCATGATGATCCAAAAGGGGCGCCCCTCCAATAGGGTGCAGAAGGCCATCACTCGCCAAGTCAATTTGGCCATGCACTCGCCACCATCCACCACTGAGTACCTCGGGCGTGAGTCGTGCATTACCTTCGACAAACGTGACCACCCGCCTCAAGTACCTCGCCCGGGTCACTGCCCCCTCGTACTCGAGGCGCAAATTGGAGGCTTCGACATGAGTCGCGTCTTCATGGACGGCGGAAGCGGTATTAACCTCATATTCGCGAGTACCTTGCGAGCAATGAGGATCCCACTAACCTGCTTGGAGGCATCGGACACAACGTTCCACGGCATCGTTCCAGGAAAAGGCGTATACCCCCTGGGCAAAATCAACCTCGACGTCATATTCGGCACGCCGAAGAACTTCCGGCGCGAGCGCATCAACTTCGAAGTTGTCGACTGGCCCTCACAATACCACTGCATCCTCGGGCGCGTCGCGTTCGCTAGGTTCATGGTAGTACCTCACTACGCCTATCTACAGATGAAAATGCCAGGTCCCAACGGCGTCATCACGATCAACGGGAGTTTCGAGTGATCTGACAGTTGTGACAGGGAATTCAACAGAATCTCCCAGTCCTTCGGCATGCAGGAGGAACTCGCGCGACTGAAGGAAACGATGCAACATGCGCCCCCTCGAGTAGGTCAAGCTCACCTGATCTCTCCTTCGACTCATCTATGCACACAAAGAAGGTGCAGGTCCATCCATCGGATCCCGCTAAAATGGCCCTCATCGCCAACAACTTGAGTCCTCAAGATAGAACTCGCGCCGTCAATTCCTCCGTGAGCACTTTGGGAAATTTTACCGGTGTCCTGCGGACATGCCAGAGTTCCTGGAATTCCGAGCACGCACTCAACGTCAACCCCGACGCAAGGCGGTCAAGCAAACAATCAGCGATTCGAGCCACGCACAGAAATGGAATGGAGATCAACAGACTCCTCGAGGCCAAATTCATACGCGAGATCAAGGAAAGCACTTGGCTCGCCAATACAGTACTAGTACCAAAAAAGGACACGGATATCCTGCGGATGTGCGTCGACTTCACTTCTCTTAACAAACACTGCCCAAAAGATTACTTCCCGCTACCACAGATCGATTAAATCATCGACTCCATGGCTGGATGCGAGCGCCTCTGCTTCCTCGATGCCTACTCAGGCTATAACCAAATCCGAATGAAGGAGGAATACCAGGAGAAGACCGCGTTACATAACGCCTTCGGTGTTCTACATAACACAATGCCCTTCGGGCTAAAAAACGCAGGAGCCACATACCAGCGGTGCATGCGGGCCTGCCTCAAGGAGCAACTTGGTCGCAACATCCAAGTCTATGTCAACGACATAGTAATCAAAACCAAGGAAGAAGCCTCTCTAATCGATGACTTGCGCGAAACCTTCGCCAATCTCGATCGCTACCGGATAAAGCTCAATCCGGACAAATGCGCCTTCGGCGTACCCTCCGGAAGCCTGCTCGGGTATCTCATCTCCACGAGAGGGATCGAGGCAAACCCGAAAAAGATAAAGGCCATACTGGCTATGGAGAAGCCAAAGAACATAAGATGCGTTCAGCAACTAGCTGGGCGAATCGCGGCCCTCAGTCGATTCATCAGTTGAATGGGAGAAAAGGCGCTGCCCTTCTATCAGCTCCTCCGCAAAACCGACAAATTCGAGTGGACCAACGAGGCGCAAGAAGCATTCGAAGACCTCAAACGCCTGCTATCCACCTCGCCAGTATTGGTAACTCCCCGAGAAAGGGAACCACTGCTACTGTACATCTCCGCCACCAACCAAGTGGTTAGCACAGTACTCGTCGTCGAACAGGCCGAGGAAAACAAGGTCCACGGCATACAACGCCCCGTATACTACCTCAGCGAGGTCCTCACGCCAACAAAACAGCGGTACCCGCACTATCAGAAGCTGGCGTATGGCGTCTTTATGACCGCCCGGCGACTGCGCCACTACTTCCAGGAACACCCAATCGTGGTAGTCAACAACGCCCCATTGGGACATATCCTCAATAACCCTGACGCCACAGGGCGAGTCGCGCTTTGGGGAATCGAACTGTCTCCACGAGACATCACGTACAAAAAGCGCGACGCAATTAAGTCACAAGTTCTCCCGAACTTCCTCGTACATTGGATGGAAAACCAACTCCCGGACAAGCCAGACATGTCCTACCTCTGGACAATACACTTCGATGGGTCCAAGAGAAAAGATGGAGCAGGAGCAGGTGTCATACTGACATCGCCTCAAGGGGACAAGCTGAAGTACATCCTGTGAATGCAGTTCACAGCCTCAAACAACGAGGCTGAATACGAAGCCCTGTTACACGGGATGAGGATGGCAAAAGCCTGCGGCGCAAAGAGGCTAATCATATATGGCGACTCGAAGCTGGTCGTAAACCAAACAATGCACGAGTGCGACGCACTAAACGACAACATGATCACGTACCGCGACCTCTATGACACACTTGAAGGAGACTTCGACGGCTGCGAGTTGCGACACATAGGTCGCGAAAGCAATGAGGCGGGCCTTTTCGCCAACATAGGCTCCACCTGCGCACCCATACCACCTGGGGTATTTCTCGAGCGCATATGCGAACACTCCATCAAGTCGAAGGCCGCAGAGAAGAAAACAAACGCAGCAACGGACTTGGGGGCTACGCCACCCAATGAGCCAACACCAATCGATGATTTGGAGCTCGACACAGGACTTGAGGGACCAATGAGCGTCATGATGATCGAACAATCCTGGACGCAGCCGTACATCACGTACCTCCTCAGCAAACGCCTACCGGACGACCCGACAGATGCACGACACATCGCGCGACATTCCAAGGCATTCGTCGTTACCAACGACGAACTGTATAAACGTAGCATCACAGGCGTGTTACAGCGATGCGTCTCCCTAGCCGATGGAAGAGCAGTCCTCCTTGACGTCCATGAAGGGACCTACGGGCACCACGCCGGCAGCCGCGCCCTCGTCACCAAAGCTCTACGAGCTGGATTTTACTGGCCCACGGCAATGCGCGACGCCAAGGATATAGTCCAAAAGTGCAACGCCTGTCAGTGATTCACGGACAAGCCACACGCACCAGGCACAGAGCTACGGCCTATTCCATTGGCCTCGCCCTTCGCCCAATGGGGACTCGACATGGTCGGCAAACTTCCAAGGTCCTCGCAAGGAGGCTACGTCTACCTCTTGCTCGCAGTCGACAGGTTCACCAAGTGGATCGAGGCCATGCCAGTAACCAAGCAATCAGGGCACAGCGCAGTCAAGTTCTTCGAGTCCATCGTCTACCGCTTCGGCGTGCCACACAGCATCATCACCGACAATGGAACGAACTTTACATCCAAGGAGTTCCAAGATTTCTGCGAGAACCTGGGGATCAACATCAGCTATGCCTCAATCACACACCCACAGACCAACGGTCAGGTGGAAAAACCAAGCAGGATCGCGGCGGCATCAAGCGACTCCTCCGGCCACTCGAACAAGCCGCGGGTTGCTAGCCAAACGAACTGCAATCCGTACTCGAGAGCCTGCGTACAACTCCAAACAGCGCAACCGGCTACACACCATTCTTCATGGTACATGGAGCAGAGGCAGTATTACCCGCCGAAGTACGGTATAGAGCGCCGCGCATAATCGCCTACAGCGAGAAGGAGTCATCCCTCGCACTCGAAGACTCCGTCGACCTCCTTGATGAAGCAAGAGAAATCGCCGCAGAAAGATCTACGATCTACCAGCAGAACCTGCGCAACTACCATAGCAGAAGGCTTCGCCCAAGATCCTTCGTCGAAGGCGACCTGGTCCTGCGACTGAAGCAGCAGGGGCATCTCAAGCTCGAGTCCCCCTGGGAAGGACCATACGTGATTACAGAAGTAATCCCAGGTGGCGCCTATCGCCTTCAAGATTTAGAGACAGGAGTCGCATACTCCAACCCTTGGAACGTTGCAGCTTCTACCCTTAGTCGTTTCTTCTTTACTTTTACATCACAAATAAGGCTATTCAGCCAAGGCTACTTAGCCGCACATTGTACTACGTACTGTTCTCCGAATAAATGAAAGCTAAGTACCCCAAAACTCCGTGCTCTCCTTTCTCTTGTCAACTTTCATACTCGGGGGCTGCGCCACCCTATATACATATGTTCTTCGAACAATAAATGCGACATCCTGAGTAGCTGGCACATCAATCGAACCCCTAAACATAAACACAACCCAGCTACCACGCAGCTGACAGGTTGACAGGGGAAAAGATACAAAGATGACCAGGCTAACGAAAAGGACTCGCATAAGTGCAACGCACCCCACGCTTATAAAAGCTATTTGTAAATTATCTACAAAATTATATATGAGCTTTACAACACCAGTACACTTGTATGCAGGATACATATTCAGCTACCCTTGCAACAGAAGAACATTACTATGTTCCTCGAAGAAGTCGACAATTTCCTCGGCTGGACGATCCACCGCTTGATAATGCGGCACCATGTTCTAGGAAGATCCTGCAGGTGGCATCGGTGGTCCAGATGCAATGGCGGCGACATCCACGTCAGGCCTGTGCAAACGCACCAAAGAGAGCGCAGCCTTAGCACCAGCCACTAGCTGCTGCCTCACGCACTCGCGAACTGCGGACATATCTTGAAATTTCGTCAGTAGGGCCAGCAGGCTTGATGGAGTATCATCCAACGGGAACATCGCCCGGTAAATGTTCTTCAGGCACGACTGCGACTTCTTCAGAAAGAGCATGACTCGCGGTAGCGATCTGCGAGTCGCTAACGATGCCGCGATCGTGATCTACCCAGAAGTATCCACTCTCTTGAAGTTGCTCTTAGGTAAGATCATGAAGGCGGATGGCAATCCTATCTCTCTCCTCCTGCGGACGGTGTGCGCTAACAACTACACGGAGCAGCATCAACAGCATGAGTACAAACGTACCATCACGATTAACTACAAAGGAAAAGACGAGGATGAGCAAACTAACATTTAAACTGGTCGCCCAGTTGCGTCACCTCGCCAAGCAGATATTGCTCGCGGGCGGCGGCTTTTTCAGCCTTTGACTTCCACACGTCGGTGCTACCACGGATCACGGGCAACTCACGCTCCAGCTACTTAACGTGATCACGAAGTCACGAAAGCAAGGAAAGCTCCTCTACTCTGGAGCAAGATGGTGTCGTTGCATCCTCAAAAGATGGCGAGTCCAGGGTTCCCCCCACAGGGCCACTTGATGTACCCTACCAAACATCAAGCCAGAAGCAAAAATAAGGCGACCAACTCAAAAGCCAAAAGTAACAGGTGCATTCAGGATCAATAAAAGTATGTACAAACACATCCAGGCACGAGCTACAATCAAAAGAGCGAGTTCATCAGCTATTACACGAAACTAACTACGGAGCAGCTGGCTTCTTCGACTTCGAGGACTTCAGGGGCTTCATCAAGTCTGTGGCAGTATCAGATGCCACAGACTTTCCGCCGGCCCCTGAGGCCAAAGTTTTCGCCGCCTTCTTGGCGCGATTGAGCTCCTCCGAATACTTGGCAACGGTGTTTATCAAGGAATGGCCATATTTGGCACAGGCAGTCGCAAAGGGAGCAAACACTACCTGCTGACCATCCGCGCCAACAGGCATTGTCTTCGACACCGCTGAGGGATCCACTTCGACTCCGTGGGCTTGCACCATGGCTAGCGACATGGTCGCGCCAGCTACGCGGAGGGAGTTCTTGTACGTGGCAGGCACGCCCCCAGCGAGTGAATCCACCAGCTCCTCAACATTGTCGACTAGCTCCGCCTTCAGCATCAGATCCTCCCGGAGGCGACTCAGGGTGGCCTTGGCTTTGGACAACGTATTTTGGACAGCGGCGCTACGGTCTTCGACCGCAGATACCGCGCCCGCCAGAGCGTCATCACGGCCAAGGACTCGTGGATCAAAACTCAAGCCACCAGCATCTACACCAAAAAACACACACGGATCAAACTTCTAAATGCCACCGGCGCCACAGAGGAAGAGAAGAACATCAATAAAAATATCCGCCAAGTAAAGGTACCTGAGAGGGCCTTGGCGACTGAGAACAGTTGCTCTTCGAACAACTTCTCCCTGGACGCAAAGGAGGCACGCGGATCCTCTTCGCGCTTCTGGGCTTCATCACGAGCCGCGATTGCCTCATCGCGCCCCTTCATAGCTGCGGCCAAAGTCTTTTCCAACGTGGCGACATCACGCAATAAAGCATTATGCTCAGCTATAGGACAGTCAAAATTTGGTTGTCAGTCAATGATAACAATGTACAGAGAAGATGACAAGAAATAAGTATAGAACACTCACTCTCAACCACGCGGTGGCGCTTCTCCAGCATCGCATGCTGGTGACCTATCGCCATCACCTGCTCCGCCACCTGCGCGGCTTCCTTGACAAGGAGCTGTCGCACCAAAAAAAGGAATCAGCAGAAGGCAACAAAGGGCGTTGACTGCCAGTTAAAAAAGAAAAGAAGAGAGAGAGATATACTTACATGGTCCTCCAGCGACTCCGAAGAAGATTGCTGAACCATCATCCGAGCTACTACTCGATGCTCCCCTACGTGAGGAGAGCTCGAAGAATTGTGCCCGGAGTGGGCTGCCGCCGGAGGAGAACGAGCATGCTCGTCCTCTATCTTGGCCTTTGAGGTCGCGACTCCTGACTCCTTCAAAAATTCGACGTCACTAGAAGATGACGACGCCTCTTGACTACAAGACAAAATCCGCACTCAGATAAGGAAACTACAGGGAAAAGACAACAAGAAGAAAACAAGTGGCGAACGAATTTACTAGCAAACTTACCAGTCAAATCTATCAAGATCAAATGTGGCTTCCGTCGACTCCGACGAAGACTCCTTGGGCAATCGCATCTTCTTGCGAGATGACGGTGCCACGGCCCTTAGAGGAACGGCGGGAATTGGCGACTCCGCACCAACAGCCGCGCCCCCTGGAGTGGAAGGAGTCGGCGGAATCCTCTCTGTGAACGCTTGCGAGTATCCGGACTTTCGGACTCGGGGGCTTCCTCTTCAACATCGAAAGGGACAGTCGACTCAGACTGGTCCTCTTCCACAGCCTCACGAGGAATAATCCCCTCAGGGAGGGGAGGCATGCAAGGTGACACCGCCCACTCCTGCATACAAAAATAAAACAGATAAGCAACAGAAGACGCAATCGAGAAAATACGCTACTACGTAGCACAACCATACCTCAGGAGGAGGATTCGAAGCATCGAAAGGAGGAACGACTGGCTCGTTCGGAAGCACATCCTTGAGGGTATACTTCGTGACCAGTCGCACCCTCTTATCTACCTCACTCGCGGACATGCCATTGGCGTAACCGCCGAGTGGGATCATCAGCACCCCATTAGAACATGAGATGGACCACGGCACGGAGAGGCTGGACCTTACGCAGCCAAGTCCTGACAAGGGTGCAGCCTCCCTCTTCTGCGCCTATGCGACTCTCGAGGTCGCAGACGCGCTGATATAACACGTCTGTCTCCGCGAGTTCGGAAGGCATGATCACGTTCTTCCAAGAACGCATCTTCTTGCAGGGAGTCGCGGGATCAAAAGGCGCGAGACCAAAGTGCTCGTCCTTGGCCTTCTGGTCGCGCACATAAAACCATTTGTCCCTCCATCCCTGGACGGACTTGGTGAGCTTGATATCGAAGTAAGTGGCGGATGGATCAACATGTATTCCGCAACCACCTACGTCATAAACCAAAGAGCGGATGGCGACGCTTCAATTTAAAAATACGTTTGAAAAGACCAAAGTGCGGCTCGATTCCGAGCCAGCACTCGCAGAGGGTGATGAAGCAAGTAATGTGGAGGAGAGAATTTGGGGACAGCTGATGGAGCTGGAGCCCATAGAAACAAAGAAGACCCCGAAGAAAGGGGTGAAGAGGCAAGGAAAGACCGCGAATGATGAATGCAAGAAACATCACTCGATAACCAGCAGGAGGCACAGGAACGGTCTCACCGCTGGGGACGCGCGAATCGGCGACTGATGCAGAGATCACTCCGTCTTGGCGAAGAAGACGGAGATCCGACGCTTTGATGATGGAGGGGCGCCAAGCGCCATTAGTCACGCGGGTGCCCGCGACCTTCTTCTTCCCGGGCGGTGGTGGCAGTGGTCAGCAATGAGCCACCCTTCTTCTTCGCTGCAGCGAGGGTGGCCGCGGACTCAGCGGCAGCGCCTCCCTTCTTCTTCCCCATTGTGTGGCGGCGATGAGAGCGAAGAAAATAGCTGGGGAACGAACGGAGCTGGTCCAGCGTCGTAGAGCAGATGGGCGCAGAAGAAAGCAGGAAAGCAAAGGGCAATGGCGATGGCAGCAAGGAAGAAAGAACACAGATGGGAAAATTACCGCTGCAGCATCGCTACTTAACCCCTGGAAGATGCAATCCAACGGCTGACAAAAACCCTATTGGACGCGTGGCACGCATCGCGGAGGACACATGGAGAAGAGGAAGCGCGAACCGTCCCCCCACTTCTACCATTACGCACGGAAATCGAGGAGGCACAGTTAAAAATAAGATTACGCACGCCCGGTCAAATCAAAGTCAGAAAGTGGGACCCACAGCTCATCACGTCCCGTCAAAACCGCTCACGCGGGCAACTAAGGTCATACAAGCATCAGCACTGACATCACCAAAAGGCTATGCAATGGAGAACTTCGACTATTTTTAGTCCTTGCTAGAGTCTTCGACTCCACCAAGCACTCGGGGGCTACTCCCATAGGGAGCGCTGGCCGCGCACCCTACGATTTTTCTTTTCTTTTTGCAGGAACATGGACAATTACAAAAGGCAAACCCAACCACTCAAAACACAGTTCGATTATGAACATGGGTTACTCCCATAGGGAGCACCGGAAACAGGCAGGCAAAAGACGACATCAGTCGCAAAAATATTTTTGCACTGCACAGGTCATCGATTGAAACAAGCGTGAAGACGATAGCAACAAAAGGTGTTTTACTACCTGCCCGGGTTATCGACCGAACAAGCAAGCAAAAGACGACAGCAGTCGCAGAAGTTTTTAGTCCCTGCCTGAGTCTTCGACTCAACCAGGCACTCGGGGGCTACTCCCATAGGGAGCGCTGGTCGCGCACCCTATGATTATTTGAACAAAAAACTATGTGTTGATAACATCCACACTCGAAACTCATGGCGACACTGCCTCATAATTTTTCCCTTACAAAGAGACTGCGTCTCCTGGGTTACCCGAATCGTCTCCGCGATGATAAAATTCGGATGCCTCGCCTACGGCGTGAAGGTAAGACCTAAATAAGGCCTGGCAACGCATTTAACTGCACACTACCAGAAACATATCCATGCCCACAGGCACGATGAACATGCCTCGACGGACGCGTCAAGTGCTCACACCCATATAACTGGAATTCGACTCCTGTAAGACGTCCGTGGCCTGAGTCGAATTACACCAGCACTTTTCCGGATTCGAGTCCGGGGACTCGAATTCGAGTAGATTGCATTGTTTCACCCTAAGGTGGTTAACTGATAACGATACATCAGTCATATCAGGCACGTATATCAACAATCCCTATGACACAAATAAAAGCAATCGAAATATACTTATTCAGGCACTCGAAGGCTTCAAAAGTCCCCAGTCGAATCTGCGATTGCACTGGACACTCGGGGGCTACTGACATGGGTATACCTTACAGGTACTCGAGTTTGGTATATATGGCCCAAATACATACAGGCCCACGGTGTCGCCAAGGCCCGGATGGAGGGACTCGAGTAACCTATAGACTCTCAATTGCTTGAAGGACAAGAGGAAGCTAAAGATAGAAAGTTTGAAGGGGAAAACCCTAACTTGTAACCGACTCGACCTCCTACCCGGGACCTAGCCTATCTATATAAAGGCTAGGAGGGGGCGGCGAGGAGGACACACGCAACCCTAGCTTTCGCAACCCTCGCCAAATTTCATCTGCGCATCATTGTAACTTTCGACTCCCTCGATAATTCCACGACCAGACAAGCAGGAGTAGGGACCTCTACGAGGCCTGAACCTGGGTAAACCCTTTGTCCCCTGTGTGCTTGTTTGCTAGCCGATAGATGTCTCCAGCGCTCCCTCCTTCTCCAAAACCCAAGTCCATCACAATGGGCATTGACGAGTTAAACCCTCGTCAAGGTAAGTGATAAAAAGAAAGAAATATTTTTTGAGGTGACATGCAGCATCATAATCTTGATCAAAGTATTTGTAGAACATTGATAGCTGGGATCATAGTACTTCAATCATAACATGAAAGATAATGTTCTAGCTATAAGACAAAGCAACTATGTTGCACCATGAAAAGGCACAAACAAAATATTCATGGATAACAATGCTTTGCAATACGTTTGTTTGTTTCTCATAAAGAAAACATAGCATAGTGGCATTCATCTTGTCCCTCATAGAGTAGCAAATATAAATGCATTGGACACCTTCAAAGTTCATAAAAGTGACTAGATACAAATAGTTTAAAACAAGCAATATCAAAGCTATGCATCAATCAACAAGTCTTGCGACAATGCACATAGAACTAAGAATGGCCACTATGGTCTCAAAGTAGGTGCATAAATATAGAAGGTGGAGACTCAACATAAAAGTAAAAGAAAGGCCTTCAAAGAAGGAAGCAGAGATTCAAGTTTGATAAAGAGCTTCCAAAAATTAGGGTACTTAATAGCTTTGAGCTCTCATTGCCACTATCATAAGCATCTTGAAGTGATTAAGGTTAAAGTGAACAAACTATGGTGTATATGCTTGACGAAGTATAAGTTGGAAATCTCATGTCCCTTGAATACGAGGGTCACTCCTCATGCTACTCAAGTTTAGTCACCAGTAAGTTCTTGTCATCGTAAGTACATGTGTATCATAGAGAACCGCCAATGGGGTACCCCTTTCCCGATGATACGGAAGAATCCCCATATCAAAATGAAAAGGCAAGCAGACAACGAGCATCTCAGCAATTTTCTTATTTACCATGGGAATATGGTGCTTTTTTCTCTCTTTCCTCTTTTCATATATCTCTATTTTTCTTTTCTTTTTCTCTTTTTTTCTCAATATCTAACTCTTTTTTTATAAGAAGAATGCTTCATAGACAGCTCATTATGGTTACGCTACAGGTTTCCACCATGACAGCATGGATTAGACCAGCGGCCTAGGCGTTTCTCTAACACACATACATAACTCCACGGACTTACAAGCTCCTCTTTCATTTCACACCGACGACATCCATAAACAAAAGAGCATGATATCAACTAGGTACAAAGTACAAGTGCAATGTTGAAAGCGTTCCCCATGACAGCATGGTTCTGCTAATACCCAACATATAAGTGCAAGCATATACAACATAGACGACACAATGGTTCAAGTTTATTAAGGGCAAGAAAAGTAAAGTGTGCCATCAAGTTTGTGAGAGCTTTAATCACTAGTTTTCACATAATAAGTTTAATTCGAAAGTTAGATAAAAACATGAATATACTTGGAATAGCATATGCTAGTAGGTAGGTATGGTGGACTCTTTGGAATAACTTGGTTCAAGGCATTGGATG
Source organism: Avena insularis (assembly GCA_023614405.1). Lineage (NCBI taxonomy): Eukaryota > Viridiplantae > Streptophyta > Magnoliopsida > Poales > Poaceae > Avena > Avena insularis. Next base: position 25,129,767 of record CM042692.1, read on the forward strand.
CATGAGTGGAACTCATACTTGGTTACGGAGGCTAGCAAAAGACTAGGAGCGACAAACTAAGAGAGCAATAATGGCCATAATCATGCAGAGCAACAAAACATCATTAATTAAAGCATAAAGTGATACTACAAGTCGAAAACTAAAGGATCATAAAGGCTATGGTGACTTGGGATAGTCATAACATGGTGTGAGCATGTGCCAAGTCAACCCAAATAAAGCATCAAAGGAGAATACCACAATACTATGCTTTAATATGCTCAAACAACGCATGATTCTTTCAAGGCACATTAAGCAATCTCAATTGTTTACAAGAAGTCATGCTACAACAAAGAATACTAAGCGTAAAGCCAAAACAATATCAAGCATGGCATGACAAAGCATAGGCCACAGTCAAAAACAAGCTCTCTTTACCACTTAAGCATGAACTTTCCTACTCTTTTCCAATCCAAACCAAACTATTTGAAAACCAATGTAATGAAAGAGGGGGTCCAACCAATTTATTCAACAAACAAATCAAACAAAGCAAACGAAAAACCAAAACGAAAACGAAAAATAAGACGCTCCAAGAACAACACAACTGTGCATGAAACAATAAAAATGAAGCGTTTGGAAGGAACCTGGGATTTTTATTGATGAAGAGGGGGATGCCTTGGGCATCCCCAAGCTTTGACGCTTTTAATTCTTGGATATTTCTTAGGGTGACACGCGTGTCATCCCCAAGCTTGAGCTTTAGTCCATCCTTCATCTCATTACTCATTCCTTCCATACACCTGAAATTTTTCCTTCATGCAAAGCTTCACACAATCTTTACTAGCAACATTAGTGCACTCAAGATAAAAAGTCTTTAGGTTCAGTTATAACACCAATAAAACTTCCATTAAAACACTAGCTACTGTAGCACTTCCCTCAAAAAGCTCAATTCCCCAAAATAACTGAAAAAGGAACCAACAAGAAGCAAATGCAAATAATGGCAGAAATCTGTCAAAACAGACCAGCAGGTAAAGACGAATTTGTTCGAAGACCTTCTATTGCTCAAATAAAAAAGTGTTGAACTAAAGAAAGTTAGATAACAACCTGGGGCAGAATCAAAAAAATTCACGCCTCAAAATGACGTACAGAGATTGTACACGAATTTTTACGGTGAAGCACAGAAATCTATTTCGGGACAACAACTTTTCCAATCATTACTTCTCTCTCATTAGAGGTTACTCTTGGCACAAAAAAGAAAATAAAAAGGATAAGGAGAGGTTATTACTGAAGTAATAACTTCCAAGACTCATCTAAAATTTTTGGGTTATCTCCCAATAAGTACTTTTCTTTAACGCCTTTAAGTTAGGCATGATAGTTTGAGAAGATGCTCACATAAGAAATATGAATTGAAGTAAAAGAGAGCATCAAGAAGCAAATTCAAAACACATTTAAGTCTAACCCACTTCCTATGCATAGGAATATTTTAAAGAAACAAGTCATGAAAGCACAAAGCAACAAGCATAGTAAAGCAAAACAAGTGCAACTTCAAGACTTTCAACATAAAGAGGGGAAATTTAATATTGTTGAAATACATAAAACCATGTTTTCCCCTCTCATAATAACTTTCAGTAGCATCATGAATAAAATTAACAATATAACTATCACATGAAACATTCTTATCATGAGCCACATGCATATAATCATTATTACTCTCCACATAAGCATAGTTATTCTTATTAATTGTAGTGGGAGCAAATCAACAAAATAGCCATCATTATTATTCTCATCACCATAATCATCAAATATAGGAGACATATTGTAGTCATAATTAATTTCCTCCTCAATAGTAGGTGGACTGAAAATATCATATTCATTATTGTAATCATCGTATATTGGAGGCATCGTATCATCAAAGTAAATTTTCTCCTCCATGCTTGGGGGACTAAAAAGATCATTTTTATAGAAACTAGCTTCCCCAAGCTTAGACTTTTCCGTAGCATTAGCAATAATGGTGTCCAAAGAATTCATACTAACAACATTGCTATTAGCATGCAAATAAAGTTCCATAGGTTTTTTAATTTTATCTTCAAACACTTCATGTCCTAACTCAAGATAAATACTATAAAGCTCTCTAATTTTGTTGTTATTTTACATTAAGTCTAACTAGTGAAAACAAGAAACAAAAAGACAAAATTGCAGAATCTAAAGGAAATAACTTTGAGCACTCACACCGAAGGATGTGAGTACCTTTTACCTTACCTCCCCGGCAACGACGCCAGAAAATAGCTTGATGTCTACGCACTTCTATTCTTGTAGATAGTTGTTGGGCCTCCAAGTGCAGAGGTTTGTAGAACAGCAGCAAGTTTTCCCTTAAGTGGATCACCCAAGGTTTATCGAACTCAGGGAGTAAGTGGTTAAAGGTATCCCCTCTCAAGCAACCCTACAATCAAGATACAAGAAGTCACTTGTGTCCCCAACACACCCAATACACTTGTCAGGTGTATAGGTGCACTAGTTCGGCGAAGAGATAGTGAAATACAAGTGGTATGGATATAAGACAATGGTGATAGAAAATAGCTTGCTGGCATGTGGTTGACGTGGGAAAAGACTAAAGGCAAACTAAAATAAAGATGGAAGCAAGCAAACATGTAACAGATCTAATTGCAATTATCAATGATTAGAAACAAGGCCTAGGGATCATACTTTCACTAGTGAACACTCTAATATAAATATCTTCTCTTTATGATACTACTCTAAACTACTCTCCGGTTGGACACTCTAATCATTGGTAGGGTTATAACAATACTCCTCAAAGTTCGCTTTCCGCATCTAGATAACCCCACACTGTCACCTTGAGCACTAGATGGTTCAAACAAACACCACAATTTCATTAAGACATCCAACTCCAAATATAACTCATAACAAGTATTTGTAATATCTAGCCTAAGTGCCACCATGGTGTGCACACTTTCAACTTCACACACATGGGGAGAGCAGAGATCTATTAAAGCACTTGAGTAGCAAGGTAGATCTACTTGATTACAAAGCTTGATCACAATATGATCATGCATAGAGAGAGAGAGATGAACACATAGCTACCGGTAGAACCCTTAGCCTCGAGAGAGAACTACTCCCTCATCATCATGGGAATCAGCAACGGTGATGGAGATAGTGGTGGAGATCGATGGAGATGGCTCCGGGGGCAATTCCCCGTCCCGGCAGGGTGCCGGAACAGAGACTTTATGTCCCCCGAATCTCTCCTTCGGTGGCGGTGGCGCTGCAGAACTTTTCGTGGATTTCTAATTGACGATTTAGGGTTTTTGCATCAGGAGGCATCTTATAGGCGAAGAGGCAATATCGATGGGCGTCCAGGGGGCCCACACCACCTAGTGGTGCAGCCAGGGCTAGCCCGCGCCACCACATGGTGTGGCCGCCCTGTGGCCCCTCTCTGTCTCGTCTTCTGGCTCCGTGAGTCTTCCGATAAAATATCGACTTTGGCTTTTGTCCGGTCCAATTCCGAGAATATACATTTTCTGACTTTCTTGGAACCAAAAACAGCAAAAAACAGGCAACTGGCACCGTGGCTCTTGTTAATAGGTTAGTCCAAGAAAGTGTATAGAAAGTACTCCAAAGTGTGGACAAAACATAAGAAAGTAGATATAAACCAAGCATGGAACATCAACAATTACAGATACATTTGCAATGTATCAGGTACCAAAGGAGGCATTTGAGGACTCCTTTGACCTCGATAATTTTGACGGGTATGATTTGATACTCTTCTGAGTTTGTCTTTTCTTCCCAACATCTGCTTGTCTGAAGTGGTTCTGGGTGTTTTTGTATTCAAACGGCATCGTCATCTTCCGACGACTATCGATTTGTGAAGGAGACTGGAGTCACAAACTCCAAAGACAAGGAGGTGGTGACACGATCCCCTTGTCCTCTGGTGGAGGCCCACTTCGGTGCCAATTCTTCGAGTTCCCCCCACACTAGGGGGCACCAGATGGTTGCCCGGATGTCAACTTAGAAGGAAACTTCAGAGTCCCTAGTGAAACATGTAAGTTTTTCTTGTCATTGGCAGACGAATTTTGGTTGATGCTCACACTTTTTTATTTTTGGTAGCCTGTCTTGAAGGAATCTGCTCACCTCGCCGATCGGATCATGTCATTGGGTTGCCAGCATGCTTCGCTAGAAACCCGTTATCGTTCCTTTGAAGGTGAATTTACATTTTTTTCCCTTCATTTTTCTTGTGAAAAAGTTGGTGGGCTCAAGTTTTGCCATTTTATCCTTTGCAGGTGGGCATACCTATCTTCTTCGTCAGACCGACTCCCTCCAGAAGGGACTTGTCGCGGCAGAGAAGAAATGCGACGAGGCACTCGAGGCTCTTGAAGAGTCAAAAAAGCGTGAGGAAGATTTGCATTCCTCCGCCGCTGAGAGGGAAAACATGTTCGTAGAATAGCTTTTCTCCATCGCGAAAGCACTCTCAGGTACGATACTGCCTCATTTGCATTTGCCATGCACTTTGCCTGTAATTTGTTGTGCTCATGTGTATATTATGCAGATGCTTCCAGCGTGGACTTCGACGCCCAGGCTTTGACATGCTTGGATGCTTTGGCTGGCGCCATGGCTGCAGTCGAGGACCGCAGCATCTCCATCAAGGAATCGCTTGAGAAGGCCAAGGGCGTGCTTAGGCGTCTTCAAGAGGAGATGGTCCCCAAGGCCAAGCTGATCGAAGATCTTGATGGCTTGGTGGAATCCTTCATGGAAGGCGTGTCTATGGACTTCAAGAATGCACAGTGGAGAGTTGGAGCGACCATGGGACTCACGATGGCGCAAGCTCATGGCATGGAACTGGACCCCAGCAACGTCTCCTCGGTGATGCCAGTCACCGTGGATGGCCAACAGGTAGTGTTTGCTCCTTTCACCACTAGTTGCAGTAAATATGGGCCTCGGCTTATTGAGACGCTCGCCAAGTATTCGGCGGAGCTGCGGCGGTTGAAGAAGGCAAAGGCTATGGCGTCCGAGGTTGTAGCTAGGAAGACTGTGGCATCAGAGACTGCTACAGATTCGTGGAAGCCCCCGAGTGCCAAAGCATAGTCATAGAATGCTGCTTAGCTGCCTTTTGTAATAGTCTGGCTTTCCTTTGTTGAACTATGCTTTTGTGGGGGTGCCCCTTTTGAGACTCGTTGAACTTGGATGCGCTCTTTTTTTTTTATTGATGAATGGTTGGTCTTATTTGCTTCTTTCTCTGGATGTAATAGGGTCCTTCGAGTGGTTCGCCTGACTCCCCTCCCACTGATGAAACTATGGCGCGGCCACATTCAAAGGTGGAGGAGTTTTCGCTGCTCTTGCGACTGCGTGACCCCATAAAGCACTTGGAGCAAGAGATGCCCATGATCCGCGGTAACACGGACGTGTGGAAGTCGAAAGCTAAAAAAATCGGCACGCGCGAGAAGTACCTTCTAGGAGAGGTGGTAGAATTGAATGAGCAATTTAAGTGTTAGTTTTCTAGCTTCTTATCCTTTCTTTAGCCATTCGTGGTGGCACTTTGTCTTTATGCTTTGCACTGCTTCTTGTAGTTGTTAGCGCTTGTCACCCGCAGGATGAGAGGGATTGAGTTGCTATTCGACTGAACGACTTGACCCAGGAGCAGCTGGAAGCCAGTGGATATTTCTGGGTGGATCACGATCGTGCAGTCGCGTTGGCGGCGCTACAGGATCGTGAATCGCGGGTGATGTAGTGCATGAAGAAGTCGCAGTTGTGCCTCAAGCATATTTTTCAGGCAATGTTCCCCCTAGATGCCGTGCCTTCAAGCTTGCTAGCATTGTTGACGAAGTTTCGGGATATCAGCGCGGTCCGCGAGTGCGTGCGCCAACAACTGGTCGCAGGTGCCAAGGCTGCATTGGCGCTTGTTCACCTGCACCGACCAGATATGGATTTTGCAGCTGTTGCCGCTGGACCACCGCCCCCACCAGAAGGGATGACATGGAACATGGTGCCACATTACCGGGCGGTTGATCAGCCAGCCAAAGATATCATCGATTTCTTCGAAGAGCACAGAAATGTTCTCCTTTTGCAGCAGTAGTGTAGTCTAGACCTGCACATGGATGCATAGGTGTTGTAAAGTTCATATAATTGTGCCAGGCGTTTCATATGATCGTTAATATGTAAAGAGCTTGCTAGCTTGTATGTTTTTCGAGTATGTTGTAATCTATAGTTCCTTTTCATTAGCCTAAGGTATATTCATCTCAGCACCTTGTCAACCTGTCAGGTGCGTTGCTACTCAGGATACTGCATTATTCGTGTAACGAGGTGTAGAGGGTGGCGCAGCCCCCAAGTGATATAATTGCAAGTAAAATAGAAAACAGAAAGTTGGGGGCACTTGGATTTATTTATTCGTAGAATATCACGAGGTACAATGTATGGCAGAGTAGCCTGGATGAATAGCCTTATTTGTAAAGTAAAACATCTAAGGGTAGAAACGGTGCAGCTGTGCGACGTTCCAGGGATTGGAGTATGCAACTCCGTTTTCTAGATCTTTAAGGTGGTAGGCTCCACCTGGGATTACTTCAGTAATCACATAAGGTCCTTCCCAAGGGGACTCGAGCTTGAGGTGCCCTTGTTGCTTCAGTCTTAGGACCGGGTCTCCTTCGACGAAGAATCTGGGGCGTAGCCTTCTACTGTGGTAATTGCGGAGGTTCTGTTGGTAGATCGTGGATCTCTCCACTGCAATCTCGCATGCTTCATCAAGGAGGTCGACGGAGTCTTCGAGTGCGAGGGTTGATTCTGCCTCGTTGTATGCTACTACCCGTGGGGCTTTATAGAATACCTCCGCGGGTAGTACCGCCTCGGCACCGTGTACCATGAAGAATAGAGTATAGCCTGTAGCGTTGTTTGGAGTTGTGCGCAGGCTCCATAGTACCGATTGCAGCTCCTCGGGTCAGCACCCGACAACTCTTTCGAGTGGCTGGAGGAGCCTTTTCTTGATCCTACTATAAACAAGGCCGTTGGACTTTTCGACTTGACTGTTGGTCTGAGGGTGCGCTACTGAGGCGTAGCTGATGTCGATTCTTAGTTTTTCGCAAAAGCCCTGGAATTCGTTCGAGGTGAAGTTTGTTCCGTTATCCATGATGATGCTAAGTGGCACTCTGAATCGGAAGACGGTGGACTCAAAGAATTTAATGGCGCTGGCTCCTGATTGGTTTGTCACCGGCATGGCCTCAATCCATTTGGTGAATTTGTTGACCGTGACAAGGAGGTACACATATCCTCCAGGTGAAGATTTATGGAGCTTGCCGACCATGTCGAGTCCCCATTGTGCAAAGGGCCATGCCACAAGTATTGTCCTGAGCTCTGCGCCAGGTGCGTGCGGCTTGTCCGCGAATCGCTGGCAGGCGTTACAATGTTGGACGATGTCCTTGGCGTCACGCATTGCTGTTGGCCAGTAGAATCCAACTCGTAGAGCTTTGGTGACGAGGGCGCGACTACTGGCGTGGTGTCCACAAGTGCCTTCGTGTATCTCGAGGAGGATGGCTCTTCCGTCTCCGTTGGAGATGCATTGCTGAAGGACTCATGTGATGCTGCGTTTGTACAGCTCGCCATTGATAAAGGCGAAAGCCTTGGACCGTCGCGCTATGTGACGCGCATATGTTGGGTCATATGGCAACCTTTTGCTTAGCAAGTACATGATGTATGGTTGCGTCCAGGATGACTCTATCATCATGACCTCCATGGGGCCTTCGAGTCCTGTATCTGGATCCATGTCATCGAGTGCCATTGGATCGTTGGGTGGCATAGTCCCTGAGTCCTTTGACATGCTGGTTTTATGCTCTGGAGCCTTAGGCTTGATGGAGTGCTCGCATATGCTCTCTAGAAATACTCCGGGTGGCACTGGGGCACAAGTGGAGCCGATGTTAGCGAGTATGTCTGCTTCTTTGTTGCTCTCATGGCCAATGTGCCGTAGCTCGTAGCTGTCGAAGTCCCCCTCGAGTGCGTCATAAAGGTCACGGTAGGCGATCATGTTGTCGCTCAGAGCATCACACTCGTTCATTGTTCGGTTGACCACCAGTTTGGAGTCACCGTAGATGACGAGTCACTTTGCACCACAAGCTTTTGCCATCCGCATCCCGTGGAGTAAAGCTTCGTACTCAGCTTTGTTGTTGGAGGTGGTGAACTGCATTGCAGAACATATCTCATCTTGTCACCTTGTGGTGATGTCAAGATGACGTCCGCGCCAGCTCCCTCCTTGCGTTTGGACCCATCAAAGTGCATTGTCCATAGATAGGACATGTATGGCTTGTCGAGGAGCTGATTTTCCATCTAGTGTACGAGGGAGTCCGGAAGAACTTGTGCCTTGATCGCGTCTCGCTTCTCGTATGTGATGTCTCGTGGAGACACTTCTATCCCCTAGAGCGTGATTCGTCCAGTGGCGTCGGGGTTGTTGAGTATGTGCCCTAGCGGGGCATCGTTCACCATAATAATTGGGTGCTCCTGGAAGTTGTGGTGCAGTCGCCTGGCTGTCATGAAAATGTCGTATGCCAGCTTCTGATAATGCGGGCACCACTGTTTTGTTGGTGTGAGTACCTCGCTGAGGTAGTAGACTGGGCGTTGCACCCCGTGGACTTTATTTTGTTCGGCTCGCTCCACTACGAGCACAGTGCTAACCACCTGGTTGGTGGCAGAGATGTATAGCAACAACAGCTCCTTTTTGCGAGGTGTTACCAACACCGGCGAGGTGGACAGTAGACGCTTGAGGTCTTCGAATGCTTCTTGTGCTTCGTCTGTCCACTCGAATTTGTCATGCTTATGGAGAAGTTGGTAGAAAGGCAGTGCCTTTTCGCCCATCCGACTGATGAATCGACTGAGCGCCGCGATTCGCCCAGCCATCTGCTAGACGCCTTTTACGTTCTTCGGCTTCTCCATAGCCCGTATGGCTTTTATTTTCTTCGAGTTGGCCTTGATCCCTCCCGTGGAGATGAGGTACCCGAGAAATTGCCCAGATGGTATGCCGAAGGCTCATTTGTCCGGATTCAGCTTGATCCAGTAGCGGTCGAGGTTATCGAAGGTCTCACGGAGATCGTCGAGTAACGAGGCTTCCTTCTTGGTTTTGATGATGATGTCGTCGATGTAGACTTGGATGTTACGACCAAGCTGGTTCTTGAGGTAGGCCTGCATACACCACTAGTAGGTGGCTCCTGCGTTTTTCAGCCCGAAGGGCATCCTTGTTTAGTAGAAGACACCAAAGGGCGCAATGAACGCCGTTTTGTCCTGGTCCTCCTCCTTCATTCGAATCTGGTGATAGCCTGAGTAGGCGTCAAGGAAGCAGAGGCACTCGCATCCCATGGTGGAGTCGATTATCTGATTGATCTGTGGCAACGGGAAGTGGTCCTTCGGGCAATGCTTGTTCAAGGAGGTGAAGTCCACGCACATCCGCAGGATGCCCGTGTCTTTTTTAGGAACAAGCACGTGGTTTCCTAACTAGGTGCTTTCCTTGATCTCGCGTATGAAATTAGCGTCGAGGAGTCTATTGACTTCCATACCGACTGCTTTTGCCCTTGGTTCATATAGTCGTCGTATTGTTTGTTTGACTGGCCTTGCTTCAGGATTTACGTTGAGTGAGTGCTCGGCGAATTCCCTGGGAACTCCTGGCATGTCCGCTGGACAACAGGCGAAGATTTCCCAGCGCTCACGGAGGAATTCGACGAGCGCCAGTTCCTATGCGGGACTCGAGTTGTTGGCGATGAGGGACATCTTGGTCGGGTCCGTTGGGTGGACCTAGACCGGCTTGGTGTGGACCAATGTGTTGAAGGATTGGTCGGGTGAGCTTGGTTTGCTCAGAGGAGGTAGACTATTGTCTGTCGACTCCTTCAACCTCGCCAGTTCCTCTTGCATGCCGAAAGACTAGTAAATTCTGTTGAATTCCCTATCGCAGCTGTCGGATCTCTCGAAGCTTCCGCTGACTGTGATAATTTCGTTTGGGCCCGGAATCTTCATCTGCAGGTAGGTGTAGTGTGGTATCTCCATGAACCTTGCGAACGTGACACGTCCGAGGATGCAGTGCTATTGCGAGGGCCAGTCGACGACTTCGAATTCGATGGGCTCTCGTCGAAAGTTTGCCAAGGTCCCGAATATGACGTCTAGGCTAATCTTGCCTAGGGGGTATACGCCCTTCCCTGGGACGATTTCATGGAAAGTCATGTCTGAAGCTTCTAGACATGACAGAGGAATTCGCATTTCATGCAAGGTACTTGTGAACATGAGGTTAATGCTGCTTCCACCGTCCATGAAGACGTGACTCATCTCGAAGCTCCAATCTGTGCCTCGAGTACCAGGGGACAATAACCTGGGCGAGGTACTTGGTGCGGATGATCGCGCTTGCCGAAGGTGATGCAGGACTCGCTTCCACTGAGGTACTCAGTGGTGGAGGGCAGAGAGTTCATCGCTAGATTGACTTGGCGAGTGATTGATTTTTGCACTCGATTTGAGGGGCATCCTTTTTGGATCATCCCCATGTTTCCCAGTGCTCGCGGGTATAGCTCGCCTCCATGGTTCTGGATTGGTGCAGCCACAGGTGGTGGTGGCCCGGGTGGTGGTGGAGGTGCTCCATGAGCCACAACGCCTGGGGCAGCTCCATAGCCCTGGTTTATCGCATCACGATTCATCTAGGCCAGGCCTTCATGGAGTTTGAGGAAGTCGCGGCAATCTTTTAGAAGGTGGCTAGACTTTTTTTTGCTGTCATGCTTGTCTATGTAGAAGTGTACGTTGCACGGTCTAGACAGTTTGTCCTAGATAGATGTCCCAGGTGCCTCATCGCGAGTGCGGTGTTGCCACACTTTCGTGTTTTTTCTGCTGTGGTATCCGTTGTTGTGGTTATTGTCGTCGAATTTGTCGGTGTAGCCAGCCGTGACCATGTCGACCTCCTCACGGCCTTCATAACCGTGCATTCGATGTTTTCCTTGGTAATCGCGCCTGCGGCCGAGGTCGTCGTCATCATCGGAGTGGACACGGTTTTTACCGAGTCCTCTCCATAGGCCCACCTATTCCTGATCTCCATCAGGTGGTCGATTGTCTTGGGCTCCGAGCAGCCCAGCTCCTCCCTGAGCGCTCTGCGGCGCACACCACCATTTAACGTGTCGATTGCGTGATCCTATGAGAGGTCTTTTGTAGAGTTTTTGATGATGGACCATCTCTAGATGTATGAGCGTAGCGACCTGCCAGTCTTCTGGTAGCAGCCCCTTAATTTTTCGATTGATGCGGGCCTTTTGTAAGTGCCCTTGAAATTTCGCACAAAGTTGTAGACTAGTTCTTCCCAGCTGCGAATTGATCCGCGTCGAAGGTTGTTGAGCCATGCATGGGCGGCACCTTGCAGTTGTAGTTGGAGGCATTGCATTGCCGTGCTCGTGGTTCCGACGTGCAGCCTGACAGAGGAAATGTGATCCTCCAGCCAGATCTTCGGGTCCTGCAGGCCATCAAATTTTGGGTTCTCCGATGGGAGTTTGAACCCTTTTGGCATTCGCTTTTTCCGTATGGCCCTGCTAAAGTAGCTAGTGCCGCAGAGTTCTAACATGTCATCTTCCGAGTCAGTTGAACGGGCACGCCTCGCGTGCATCTTGTCGACCTTGCGCTGTGTGATGTCATCACGCGTGTCGTAGTCGTAGTCGTGCCACCGTGAGCGGTGTCGTCGCGACAAGTCGTGGCTGTCATCGCTGGAGGAGGGTGAAGAGTAGCGTTTGGCCAGAGCCTTGTTTTTCTTCGGCTCCAGGGCTGGATCCTTGATGAGTGCAGCTTCGACTAGCCCCAGGCACGCGATCGTAGATCGGTGCATGGCGGCCCACGGGTCCCCAGCCGGTGGCTGGTTATTGAGGAGGTACATGGTGGTCGTTGTCACTGCTGCATGCGGTGTCTTTGGGAGCACATTGCCCCGCGTATCCACCGTCATGGATGAGAAGTCGAGGACTCGCGCGGCCTCTTCTCGCCCTTATCGGTGAGGTGAGCCAGTCAAGAACATCTCTTGGCGGCTATATGATTTTTGCCCTTAGAGGAGGATCCTCCCATGGAAGAGAGCTGAGCTCTCCGAAGGCTCGACTCGTCCGCTGCTCTCCTGCGTGCATCGAGCTGGGCGATTAGTTGTTGTTGGCGCTTGAATTCTTCCTTGAGCAGCCAATGTAACCCATCAGCATGTCTTGCGATGAGTTTGGTGGCAGGGGATTGCCCCACAGGGCTTCTCGACAACGAGCCCACTGGGTGTCATTGAGCTTGATCAACACACGCTCTTTGGTATGTTCATTCACAGTGAGATGCGGATGGCCTTCCGTCCCGTTGTTGGTGGGTGCTCCGTTGGGGATCACCGTTCGCGACTGGGATACCACCACCGGTACCGGTGTTATCCCGAGTGCCGCCGTTCTCGCCTGTGTTGACGATGGTGCACATGTAGTGTTTGGGGAAGCTGTTGCTTCCGCAGATTTCAGATCTAGAGCCGTAGGCTCCATCCTCTGTGGCCAGATCGCCCAGATCGGATTCGTGACTGTTGTCGATGTCCATATTCCCGACTGATATCGGGGCGTTGAGTTTGCTCTGGGTGCCGATCGATGGTGGAAACCACGATGCTGGAGCAATCGCGGGAACCTTCGGCTAATCAAGGAGGCGAAGTGTGCCCAGTTGACCAACTTGGAAGCATAAGCTCCCGATCGCGAGGCCGATCCCATCACCCACGAACTCGAAATCCGAGCGAGTGGCCAGCATGTGCACGGTGAAGTCAAAGGTACCGAAGAGGAGGTGAATATCCTCTTGTTGCAGAGTTGTAGATCGCAGTTGATGGGGCCGAGGAAGCCGCAACATCAGCTCTCCCTTTTCCCACAGCGGCGCTAATTGACGAGGGGTTAACTCATCAATGCCCATCGCAGATGGACTTAGGTTCGAGGAAGTAGGGAGCGCTGGAGGCATCGATCAGCTAGCAAATAAGCACACAGGGATGCAAGGTTTACCCAGGTTCAGGCCTCACAGAGGACCCTACTCTTGCTTGTCTGCTCTTGTAATTATCGAAGGAGTAGAAAGTTACAGGGGTGCGCAGATGTAGTCTCGCGATGGTGTGGAAACTAGGGTTGTGATTGTCCTCCTCGCCTCCCCCTCCTAGCCTTTATATAGATAGACTAAGTCTCAGGATAGCAGGTCGAGTCGGTTACAAGTTAGGGTTTTCCCTTCAAACTTTCTATCTCGAGCTTCGTCGTGTGCCGCAAGCAGCAGTGTCTCCTTTGGTCACCCGAATCTTTGATTGGGCCCTGGTAACGTCATGGGCTTCTACTAGAATGGACCGTTTATGCCAAACTCGAGTACCTGTAAGGTATGCCCATGTCAGCCATAAACTTCATCAAGTCAATAGTTTTCCGCTTCGGGATGCCTCACAACATCATTATCGACAATGGATCAAACTACACTTCTACAGAATTCAAGAAATACTGCAAAGATATGGGCATACAAGTGAGCTTCGGTTTCCCACCGACAAACCAACCGCCAGGTGGAAAAGGCAAATGTACTTGTCACCAATGGCATCAAAAAAAGGCTTCTGACACCACTTGAACAAGATAAGGTCGCTTGGGTAGATGAGCTACCCTCTATCCTATGGAGTTTACACATGACCCCAAATACCGCTACACAAGAAACTCCTTTCTTCCGGTTCACGGAGCCGACGACGTTCTTCTAGTGGAGATACCTCATGAAGCTCCATGAGTCATCACATACAACGAAGAAACCTCTACATAAGCAATTTCCGAGGCCATTCCCACGACACCTATGATACGAGACTACCATGTGGACACGAACGTGGAGGATCGGCATCACCAGCCGCTGCCTTGTCGGACCTCTCCAGCTTCGAGTTCTTTTTCCCCATTTACGAAGACTTGTGGCACAATCTTAGGTTGCCAACGAAGTTCTCTAGCCTGCTTACCGACCAAAGGCCTCGTGAGCTGACGATGTGGGAGGCAGGCGGCAGACATGGCTGGAACATGGAGGTGCACTTTTCCCGTGTGCACGGCCTACAACAAGGCTACTTCTTGCAGTGCACATACGGCGGGGAGGGCAGCGAGCTCACCGTCAAGGTGTTCCACGGCACTGATGAGGAATAGGCCATGAACAACGCTCAAGTAGTAGTTTTTAGGGTCCCAATTTTTTATGTTTCAATTTAAAATTGGGACAAATGCTTCTCATTAAGGCGGTGAAGGAAGCTGATATCAAGTCCATTAGGGAATCTCTCCAGGAATGCAAATTCAGTTGCTGATAGTTTTGCTAAAAAGGGGCTTAGAGCGTTGAGTGAGTGTGTGACGTTGGGTTATGCCCCTCCGTTTGTGGATGATAGGTTTAAATTTGATTATAGAGAACCAAAACTCTAAGACTTAAGTAATATATGAGCACAATTTCAAAAACAATTAGAATAAATTTGATCGAAATGTGTGTGATTTGAATCAAAATATATATTTATTTGTGGAGATGCTCTAAAGCTGATTCATAAGTAGTAGTACTTGATTTCACACTCTCTAATGGGCTTGTATAAATTTGATCAAAATATGTATGATTCAAATCAAAATTGATATGTATTTGAGCCGTGAGGCCGGTGGAGATACTGTAAAGCTGATTCAAAAATAGTAGTACTTGCTTTCACACTCTCCAATGGGTTTGCCTGGTAGCATCATTATTTTCCCAATTACATTGAGCTTCTCCATGGATCTAAGAAATTGTAGGCCAAGAAATACACAGAAATACAATGGGATCCAAATTACAGCACAAGATTGAGCATAAACTCACAATCATGCATTGAATAACAATTCTACATCCTAAATTAGCTACCTATTCAACTAATCATTACATGTGCCACCCTTTACCACAACCACATAATTGTAGGAAAGGGATGAAAACTACTAAACTGCCCACACGAATCTACTTTTATCCTCTCTCTTCACTTGAAGTTCATGTTTTAGATTTTCTATCACTTGATCAAATATGACAAGATCAGTCTCAAGTGTCAACTTCTACTTGCGAATAAACTTTAAATTCTTCTTTTCTTCCTCGACTATACGCTTTAGCTCAACATGTTTTTACGGGCTAATTCATCACCTAAATTGGCCACCATCTCCTCCAAATCCGTCCTCTAGCTACACCACTAGGTTGATTCATCTTGGTATGTAATGTACCACGGATCATCGGCCTGCCTAGTACACTATAACAATCCCCCAAAAAACCAATTGAAATCACTTCGACAGGCCATGTCAGCACTTCAAATTCAACGGTAGTACAATGAGCAGGAGCTACCTGCACTTCCGACGAGGTAGGAAAAGGAGAACGTTGCCATGATCGAATCCCCACCTTCGTCGGTGTACCCGCTACGACCAGACATTGAAGACTAATTTACACCTGCAATCTTGAAGAAATTACAGGAACCGAACCGATTAGGGTGGGCGGAGCAGAAGCGGAGGTCTTACGAAGCAATACTATCAATTGCCACAACCGTTCGTCGGGCTAGGTGGCGGAACAAAATCTCGGTCGTCGTGGGCGACAGATCTGCGTGAGGCGGACCTACCTGTTGTGCGTACTGCCTCGACATACAATGTATGTGGACGAAACAAGTGTTGGAGCCGTGGTTGAGGTACAACGCCGCAGTCCGTCCGACGCCACCGGAGGACAAAGTCGGCGATGCGATGAGGCGCCGGTGATGGCTGCCTGTCCGCCGGTGGGGTAGGAGCTGCTCGGGGTTAGGGGCTTGGAGCGAATGAGAGAGAGAGCCGACTGCACATGTCATACACGATCCCACTTGTCAATATTTAGGGAGTAGCTGCTTTGGCCCCACATCACGGCCCCATCATTGGCTGCGCCGGCCCCACATAGCGGCCCATTTGTCATTGGTTGCACCGGCTACACAATCAGGAAATAAAGCGGCTCACACGTCAGCGAGAGATGGATGGATGGTTCGACGTGTATCCTAGCCCTATCCGTCAGCACGTAACGGCCAAGGGAGGAACTGTGGCTATGCGGTCCCACCCGTCAGCATATAACGGTCAAGGCCTTTGACCTAATGGCAGTCCTGTGTCCAAGCGTTTGGGGAGGGTTTAATAATAGAGAGAGCGAAAAGTGGGAAAAAATTTAGCGGCTGGAGAAAAACTGAGTGCAACTAAACAATCAATGACATAAAAATAGAAATCGCTTTTTTAAAATTTTGAATTTGTGTTTTCGAATTGTTAAAAAAAAAGGGCTACGTAGCCCGAGCTCCAAACGGCCGCATTCGTTGCTGAACACCATATTATGTTCACGTATAAGACTTCAAGTTCCACGCATGGAGGTTGCACCAGGTGGCATACCCCCGCATGCCTGCAACATGGCAATGCAGATGCTGTCGAAAGCATACCGCCGTTGGTTCACGACTCACAACTCCACACAAGTAACGTAACTATCCAGCGCATCAATCTCTCCATTGCTTCGTCCACCACGAGGAGCGTCGTCGGGTGGTACACATCACGGATGACATGACCGGATGAGCTGCAGCCTAGCTTAGTGCTACAATAAAGACACACGCATGTGAGAGCACCTCCGCTCGTTCGGCCTTCCTAACCCCAATTTCGGCCTTATTTAGCACATTCAGCTTCAGAACAGTTAGTTTCTCCCTCGCCTTTTCAGGCCGAGTTCTTATATTTGGCCAAAATTTGAACTAACACGGCGAAATTTAGACGAATTCATGTGATTGTATTAAAATATAGACGAACTCATACATATTATGTCAAATTTGGACATATACCCGAATTTTAGCTGAAGTAGGCAAAAAAACATTAAAGACATCGAAATAACTAATAAACTAAGGGATGCCGATTCCGACGAAGATGTCGATGGACACGTCGTTCACATGCCGAATGGGGGTAGAACAACGTGTAGTCGGCTTCCTGGGTCCCGTCATCGTCGTCGTCGCTCGGCTGTTGCGGTGGCCGGGAGCTGCCCTGGCCGGTGTCGCCACAACGCCACGGCTGCGATGAGGGCCCGGTATCGTCTTCGTCATTGTCGAGGACGATGAGCGGTGTGCCTTGGTAGGCGCGCTGTCGGCGAGTGCCGCGCTCGGCCTGGCGCTCGGCCTGCTCATGCAGACGCTGGACGCGCTCGGCCTCCTCACGCTCCCAGTCTGTCCTGGACCAGGCGCATGCGTCGGGGGCCGGCATTGACTGCACGTCATTGAGGGAGCACTCTATCGCCACGACGGCGTCCTCGTCGACGGGAACAGCCCAGTCCACTGGCACGGGCTACAGCCTCGCCAGCCGAAGGTGACCACTCGACGGCTATGGCGTGCAGCGCTCGTTGATGACGATGTCGCGAACACGTCCAGGGCGGCGAGCGCGCCGTCGATTCCATCTCCCGCTTCACCAGGCGGAGCGGCGCCGTGTCACGCGGTGAGAGCGCTGGCGCCGATCCCGGTGAGCGGGAGGCTGACGCCGAGGACGAGGATGAGCCACCGCCCATCCTTCTCAGCACCCAGCTGGCCGCCGCCGCACGGCGCCCGACGGCGGCGAGCGCGGAGGATAGCGCAACCGCGGGTTATCCTGGCGCTGATATGCTCGAGGACGACGACAAGTGTGCGGCGGGACACGCTCCACCGCCGCCCCCGTCCTGTGGCATTGTTGCGCGCCGACGGCGGGCCTACACCTTCGTAGGTGGCCAACTGCTAGTTCCGCCGTTCAGCAAAGAAATGCTACCAGTGCGTGAGGTTGCCCGGGTCCTCGGTGAGCTCCGGGTATTCCATGGCGGCGATGACCGCCTAAATCTCCTCCACCATCTCGTTGCCCTCCGGCACCCGCGACATGAGCACGCCGCCCGTGCTGAGCTTCCAGGTCAGCGGGCAGCGGAAGTACGGCGACATGGTTTCCATCACGGCTGCAGTGAACGCCGGCCAAAGCCGTTGTCCGCCACGAGATCGCCGGGATATTGCTCAGCCATCGGTTCCACCGAAATCTTCTTCTCGTTGCCGGGGAGGTTTGGTGGTTGGGGGAATGGAGGTGAGAGAGTGTGTGCTCTAGGAGACGGCGAGAACGCCAGCATTTATAGCCCAAAGAGGAAAGGGCGGTGAAGGCGGGAGGGGTGTAGCGACGTGGACGGGAAAGTTGAAAGGATAGGAAGGTGGTCCGGCGGTGGCTCGCCATTACGGCGATGCGTGGCTGACGAGACACACGGTCGTTGCCCGACGGTCCTTCGCGGGAGCTAAGGCGGCGGGATAAGGATGAATCGGCTTTCACACGCTGACAGGACGCGGTTTCCGGCGTCCCAGGTTCGGCCTAGAAATCCCGGATGTAATTTGGACCGAATCTGACAAAAACTACGGCCTAGAAACGTGGTTAGACGAATTTTTACCATCAGGATAAAAAACGGCCGAGGAGGCCCTTCTGAGAAGAATGCTAGTGGAGATGCTCTGAATAACCCATCTGGCCGGAGAAACCTAGGTTAGCTCCACACACAGACAACAACAGGCAGCGTCCTCCGTGGCAGGAGGCCCCACGGTGCGACGCCGTGACGGCATATCACTTAACCACTAAATCCTTTTAGAAAAAACACAACCAACACAACACTACTCGGTGCTGTGTCAATGCTTACGTCGGGTGCCCGCGGAATAGAAACTGACTGGATCCCATGTACTGTACTACTACTACATGGAAGCGTTCGAGGGTTGCAGAATCTGGCCACGTGCAGACGCCGTACCGTGCTAGCTCTTGCTTCGTTGGCGGGTGGGCGACTGACTAACAGGTGATCAGTCTAATCGGTCGGGCAAGGCCTCACGCCTGCCCGGTACGCTTCACCTGAGCTCAAAGCACTTTAGCAGCCGGCCGAGGAAGTAGACTACGGTGGCGGCGGCTGGCAGTGCCGCCCGCACCGACCGAGTTGACTACAGCGCATGCTTGCAGCCCTCCAGTCCCGGCACGATGCCACGCGCGCTCGGCGGCCGCGCGGCGCTAGCGGGCGGACTACTTCCTCTTCCTTCCCCGTGCAGGCGGGTACGTTGGCGCATTCGTGGGGTACTAGCTAAGAGCATCTGGAGACGCCCGTAAACTCGTGAATTGGAAAAAGGTTTATGGACCGTGCAAAATGTGTTTTTTTTTTCGAAAATTACACTGATCCATTAATAATCATCAACAGTAGTACAAAGAGGCCTAAAAGTAATGAAAATTACAAATAGGTCGAATGAATCACCTAGCGAATACTACAAACATTAGCACGAGCCGAAGACGCGCCGTCGTCCTTGCCCCTCCATCACCGGAGCCGGACAAAGCTTGTTGTAGTAGAGTTTGTTATAGTAGACAGACGGGAAGTCGTCGTGCTAAGGTCCCAAAGACCCAGCGCACTAAAACAGCAACCATCGCCAACGATGATATCAATAGATGGGAAGAGATTGACCTGAAAATAACACGAAAAACGACTAGATCCCAGGAGATCAGCCGGACACACGACTCCACGCGCCCTCCGCTAGCGCTAGGCGCACCACCGGAGCGAGGATAGAGCGGGGGGACATTATTCTGACTTAAAAATGTAGCTATCGCCTTAACATCTCAAAAAAGACACGAGAAAATAGCCTAAACGAAAAACAAAAACCTCCCGCAGGTGAGAGGCCGTGGTCCGCCACACCTCCAAGACCCTAAGGCCATCGAAGATGGAGCGGACCGATGGCGTCACCGGCGAAGGGAAGAAACCCTAGATGGGGTTTTTTCACCGCCGACTCTCGTCTCCTGGGAACAAGCACGTACCGGTTTGTGCAAAATGTGTTTCTAGTCACGGTGTAAAACAGAATAATCCCGTTTTCTAATGGAATAATTTTCCTTCTTCCTCGGTGCAAACTTCTGGCCACCGCCGCTCACGCCCACTCGTAAACTCGCAAACTGAAAAAAGATTTGCGGACCACGCAAAATGTATTTCTGGCAGCCGGGTAAAATATATTATTCCTGCTTCTAATGGAATATTCTTCCTTCTTCTTTCTTAGTATAAACTTCTAGCCGATTTTGCCTCCCACGGGACAGAAACCGCAAACGCACCCGTGAAATAGAAATTCCTGCTTTCTAATGGAATATTCTTCCTTCTTCTTCCTCAATGCAAACTTCTAGCCGCCGCTGCTCACGCCCACCCACGGTCTTGGCCTCCGGTCGCCGGCCATGCCCCCGCCCTAGTCCCGACCATGAAGCCGCCGCCTGCTGCACCCGGTCCCCGCCACTAATTCCCGCGAGCAAAGGCCGACTCCGGCGAGGCAATTGTCCATCCCTGCTGTCCATCAGGCTAGAGACGGCGGAGGAGACCATGGGCGAAAAATTTGGCGGATTCTGGTGATGGTCCGGCAAGTCCCACGACGGAAGGGCACCGGTGCGTCCTGAAATGTCCCTCTCGTCAACTGCCAACACGTTTACAGGTCTTCCTTGGTTCCGCTGCGGAACCTACACATATAGGGGTGCGAGGTGCAAATTCTCAGGGCACCGAAAAAGTTTTTCAGCTCGGACAGGCTTTACAGTGTCTATTCGGGACAGTTGCTAATTCAAAACCGAAAAAGGCGTTCGGGCGAGTTTATGGTGTCTCCTGGAGATGCTATAACATGGTTCGAAAAAACAAACACACAGCATGACGAACACGACTAGGGGGTGCTTGGTCCCTCACAGAGTCGCGTCTCGGCTTTAGTGGACCAAAATTCAGATGTTTGGTTGTTTAGCCAATCTCAAAATCTCGGTTCGTATGAGTTCTTAAAGCATATTTTTTGCATGCATGCCGAGGAACGTCTCAATCATCCGTTTCCAGCGAGCCAAGCTCCATGCGACAAAAAAGTGAAAAAATTCAGCCACCTTCGGGCGAGGCGGAGATGGCGCAAGCTCGCACCCGATCTTGAAAAGTCGGCACGAGAAATTTTGTCACCTCACACGGCTATATATATCACTTCTCAATGCCGCGCCACCATCTACCCTCCTTTCAAGCTCTACGTCGCGGCAAGTATCTTCACCGACGAGAAGGTAAGTGGTGTCATTGATGACCCACAAGTATAGGGGATCGCAATAATTTTTGAGGGAAGTAAAACTCAATTTATTGATTCGACACAAGGGGAGCCAAAGAATATTTATAAGCCTTAACAACTGAGTTGTCAATTCAGCTACACCTGAAAACAATCTTGCTCACAGCAGTTTATCAGTAGCAATAGTTTTGTAGTAGTAATAGCAAAGTAATGGCAGTAGTAACAATTGCGGTAAACAGTGGGATTAAAGCGCGCTAGGCGTAGGGATGGATGGACATGCGTTGCATGGACAAGACAATTCATATAGCAATCAAGATAATGGGCATTTGCAGATAAATAAGGTAAAGCATCTAAGTACTAAATAACCATAGGCATGTGTTCCATATATAGTCATACGTGCTCGTAATAAGAACTTGCACAACATCGTTTGTCCTGTCAGCCCGTTTGCAGCAGGGCATCAAGGGAACTACTGGCAATTAAGGTGCTTCTTTTAATAGAGCACCGGAGCAAAGCATTAACACTCCGTAAACACATGTGATCCTCACATCAAATCCATTCCCTCCGGTTATCCCGATTATTGTCACTTCCGGGCCTTCGATCCCGGACAATAATATGTGTATACAACTTGCAGGTAAGATCATAAACAATACTATCATCATGAATTAATAACATGTTTAGATCTGAAATCATGGCACTTGGGCTCTAGTGACAAGCATTAAGCATAACAAGTTACAACAAAGTCAAAAGCACTAATAATAGATACTAGGCACCATGCCCTAACAATCTGATGCCATTACATGAGATCTCATCCAATCCCTACCATCCTCATAGCCTACTGCGGAGGATTACTCACTCATGGATGGAGGAATCATGGATGGTTGATGGAGAAGCGATGGTGATGACGATAGCGATGATCTCCTCCAATTTCCTGTCCCGGCAGGGTGCCAGAACGGAGTTTCTGGTTCCGAATCGCGGTATCTGGTGGTGGCGGCGCAGCGGAACTCTATGTGGAAAAACGTCGAATCCCCCTCTGTTTTAGGTCAGAGGGCTTATATAGGCGAAAGTAGAGGTCGAGGCGGAGTCCGAGGCGGCCACACCATCCTCTGGCGCGTCCTGGCCTGGCCCGCGCGGCCAGGTGGTGTGGGCCCCTCATGGCTCTTCTTCGTCTCGTATTCTGGCTCCGTGAGTCTTTTGGTAAAATAGGAGTTTTGTGATATTTTCCGGAATTTTTTCTAAAAGTTGATTTCCTGCACAAAAACGAGACACCAAGGCAATTCTGCTAAAAACAGTGTTAGTCCGCATTAGTTGTATCCAAATCACACAAATTAGAGGAGAAACAATAGCAAAAGTGTTTGGAAAAGTAGATACGTTTTGGACGTATCAATCATCTACCTCGGTCATTGTAGGAAAGTGGCATCAAACAATCTTCCTCTTCTTCTCCAAACTTTTCGTTGCTCCGCTTCTTCGCTCCTCCGATGGCAGTGAGTACCACAAACCCTAGATAGCTAAGACCTTTGAGCATGTGATAGATCTAAGGAGAGGGTGTGGTAGATCTGTGGACTGTACGGCTCATGTAGCTGGCCGGTAGTGAATGATGTGCATGTTGTAGGGATAGATTGAAGATTTTATTGGCGTATGGCAAGTTTTGCTTAGTTGTTTGTGTATACCGATGATATGCTAGTGTTAATGTATAGTATGTTCTTTTTTACTCCTTGAAATCTTGCTCATGTGTACTATGGTAATGTAGATATTGATCATGTAATGTCGATGTATTAAATCCAACTATCTTGCTCACGTGTAGTGTGGTAGTTGCCACTATGTTTAGTTAAACTATCTTTATTGTCATACAGTCTATGTATAAGTCGATCGTTGGTACAAGAATTGGTTCTACATTGTGTAGTTTCTCTCCTTGTACCAACAATTCACTTACACATGAGTGCATGCTCTGATGAGCATTTATCTCAACACAATGCTCTTGTCTAGTTCTAGATGATGATGTGGTTCTTATCTTTTACAATGTTCTACTCCCTTCGATTCATATTACTTGTCGTTGAATTGGACGTATCTAGCACTAAAACATGTCTAGATACACCCATTTGAGCGACAAGTAATATGAATCGGAGGGAGTAGTTTTAATGGTGACCAATGTAGGCCATATGACCATAGAGTTTAGCCAGGGCCTACTCAATACCCATGACTTAAACTTATTTATTCCTGAGACCTAGAACACCACGGTGTCAATGCTCACGTATCTGTAGGATGCAAAAATGTCGTTGATGCCTGGCATGTGTTCTATTGTGCTGGAACAAGTTCAGACTATTGTTGTTGCTATCCTAGTGAGGAGGTAGGAAAAAATGGTAGTAAAGCTCATAGAACATGCACAATGGAGAGTGCGAAGGTATCTATGAAGTGGCCTCTATACCTATCCACCTTCGTCATTAACAAGATATATGAATTGATCAACAATAGCGTGAAGAAGGGAAATGGGTTTAAGGAAGTGCACCTATAACACTATTGAGAAAAAGGTGTTCGAGTTATGTGGAGCGGAGGCGTCCTCCCAACATGTTGATGGCAAAAAAATTATATGTATCAACTCGTTGGGACTCCAAGTGCAGAGTATTATAGCAGGCTTCTTTTTCCCACAAGGGTGTCTCGAGGGTTTATATCGAACTCCCAGGGAATTGACATAGAGTATCTTTTGTTTTTCATCTTCAAGCAACCTACAAAACAAAGTAATTTCCTTGTGTCCCCAAATCCACCATGTGGCTGTCAAGCACAAGGTTTCGTATTAGTAAATTTGAAATAAATTTGTAAATAAATAATAGTAAAATAGTCTATGACTAGGCAACCAAAGAAATAACAATACTAGAAAGGTATTTTTGGATTTTGGTTTGTGTTTGCTAATAGTAAAAGTATTTTTGGATTTAATTAATGTGGAAAATATTAAGGATGGCAATGGTGTTGGATAGTTGTTTCTTATGATTAAAATTGGACCGGGATTCATGGTTCACTTGTCTATTCTCTCATAAGGTGCAGTGGACAGAAAATAATTCATAAGCAATATAATATTGATGAAACTTCATTATGTGTATAATTAACATTCATATGGGTATCACGTCCTATCATAGATATGATTCAACATAACTCTCTTATGCTCTTCTAGAAAGGGAAAACTCTAAGCAATCTAGAATTAAGAATTAATAGAGTATAGCCTCAGGTACTTTGACATGATGTTTGAATAACAAATATGCTACCTTGAACAAACAAGAATATCTTAGCTGTCACTAGATAATTATAGCACATGAATTTACTTAATCCCTAGTGAGGTAACAAAATATAGGTAACCATAGTAGATCTTGAATTTGTTGTCAATATTAAATCACTACCACCATGTTACTCTAACTAATACACAAGTTCCCCCACACATGTTCTCTCATACAAGTTGGATCAAAACAAGCACTTAAAACGGGGTACATGATATGCATCTACTCATACATCTTACACATGAATGGATTCCAATCTCAAATTATAGAATAAAGATCCACCACATAAGAATTACATATATGACCATAATCATGTTGGCCAGCTCATATGGTACTAGATCAATGATAGAACAAGAGAGAAATATATCAAACTACTGCCACAAACCCATAGTGAAGAGGTGGACTATTCCCTCTTCATCATGATGATCATGGTGGATATATTGGAGAAGGTAGAGATCCCTCCGGCGGCGGCTCTGACAGAGTTCCCCCTCCAATTTTTACTGGTTATGTCTCCATTTGGCGTTTCGGTGTTTCTGTGGCACTCCCCTCCAGATACGCGTCGAGGGACCTTTATATAGGAGTTTTTATGTTAACACGATTATCTAGAGATGAATACAGATGGCTGGCGATGCTCGAGGAGGGAAAGAGGTATGGTGGCGTAGCCTAGGGTGGGGCTCGCACCACCTGCCCTCTTTTGGGCCTCCGGGCTCCCCTGGTGAGGTCCATGTGCTCCAGATCCTTCTCTTCGTGAAAAATGATGCTCCAAAAATCCTAGCTCTGTTAGACTTTGTTTAGGTCCCTGAAAGATAAAAATTCACAAATAGGGAATTCCTGTTCTGCAGAGTTATAACCAAAATAAAGGGGATCATTGGTAAATCCCCAGAAACTAATATAAAACATGGATATAACATTATATAAGTTGCTAATGTATGGGAATATGTATCAATAAACTACAAAGTTCATGTATGCATTTTACATGCATCACATATGTGTATAACCACATGTGGAAGTGGAGAATCAGGTGGATCTATGTGTCCAAGCTTATAGACCTTATAGTGCATAGTGGGATGAGGACACCTGCACCATTATCCTAGAGTCCGAGCACTACATTGGCCTTGTCTCGGTACTACTCACATGTTTCTGTTCATCTAACCTATCAAAATTTCCAATTCTTCTACCTGGCACTAATAAGATACTATCACTACCCTATCTTAGGATCACCCAAAGGACGCCAAGTTCCTGAACCAGCCAATCACCAACTACACCCAGATGTAGCAGATCTTCTCCTTTGGCCTTACCACTAGTAGATTTCCCATGGGTTTTAGTTAGCCTCTCGGTACACCTTCCTTGGTTACATGGACACCTAGGAGTCCAAGACCGTCGTCCTTGATGACGAGGGTGAGTACGTCCCATCTATGGTGTTGGTGCTAGCCTCCAAGCTTGCCTTGCTATCAACAGTAATACTTCTTTTGTTTATGATGGTACGAAGAGGAAGAGGTCGTGCTTGGGAGAGGAGGAAGTGGTCGCCATCACCTTCACGGCTGAGGTTGTTAAAGCGATGGATTTCACCATCAACACTGCTTCCTATTCCGATATGCTCCTAAACCTTTAGGTCGCTGTCATGGATGCATGTGACTTCAGCCCTAAGGCTCTGATGGTGGCTCTTAACCTCGACAATAGGTCCCACGATAATGGCTTTATTCAGATGGCAACGAACCACGAAAAGCTCTTCCTTAAGACATTCCTAGCCAAGCACTAATACATGTACAATGGTGATGATGGTGGTGGCGGTGGTGATGCATGCATGATGATGCTGATGGCTGTAATTTTGAAGTAGCTAGAACTTGATGAAAACTTATTCCAAGGCATGTATATTTCTTGAGATGGTATATACTAACCCCTTATATGATAGTGAACTTTTGGCGGTAGGATTACACCCTCTTTTTATGTTGTGGTAGGATAACACCATAATAGTTGTTGTGATCGTTAGGATCACACAAGCCCGATAGATTGAATTTGTGATGATTTTGACTATATGATCATGCATGCTTATGTTGCCTACAGTGAATAGTGTGTGTTCTGAACTTGATCTGCCTATTTGTGTTCCTTATGTTGCATGCCTTCTATCTTGGTGAAAATATAGCTAGTACGTTGTGTTCTACAGGAGTCTACAGTTCATGAGAGGACTGCAGTGAACAAGTAAAAGGTCTCGAGCACAACCTCCACAAAGGGTATAAGACTAGATAGGAGACATGAGAGTTCTTGGCGCAAAAGAGTTGGTAAATTATGGTAGAGAACCCACGCGCTATGCACCCTGATATTTTAAATTCGCAAAATCCTACTGGAATGTTTCAAAAAAATTGACATTGATTCACGCACGTACATATCACTTTAATACTTACTCGTGCAAATTTTCAAGAAAAAATACAATCATATGTGTGACCTACATAAAAAAGCGAAATTAAAACACTATTACACTCCGAATAGTTTATGCACGCTTCTTATATTGTGAATAGTTCAATTTGTTATTTTTATGTAGGTTAGAAACTTTAATATTTTATAGGTAAGACTTGACATGATTTATACTGTATTTTTCTAATTATTTTAATATATTTTCAGCTGAATCATTTAAAACGGGTCCGTAGGCACCCGGAATCCAGAAATTCATGTCCATCCGAATGCTATAGCTCAATGCGCCGGTAGTAGGCTCAAGGAATTTATTATCGTCCGGACACAGTCATGTGGATTGTGTATCTTCTCATGTCCTAAGCATGTGTGATCACATGTAATACCCTAAACCCTTGATTTCCTGATGGTAAGCTCACCATAAGAGGTGCAAGGTTACCATATGGTGCCATATACCACTAGTGGAAAAAAGAGCTTCGGTTCGTCGCTGAACCAGGCATCGGTCCCGGTTTGTTACGGGCCAGAACTAGTGCCAGCACCAGTCCCGGTTCGCAATATGTCCAACGGCTAATAGCTCGGGAAAACGCTAGTCCCGGGTCTCTAGTTCCGGTCCGTAACACGGCCCGGGACAAGAGACCTCGAGCCGGGCTGCTGCACTTTACGGGGACAATTAGTCCCGGCCCGTGTCACGGCCCGAGACTAAAAGGTCCCCTTATATAATACAGCTCCGTCCATGCCCTAGCCATGGCTATTTTCCCTCCCAAGCAACCGAGTTCAAGCCCTTTTTTCTCAAGATTTGGTTGCAACCCCTAAATCCAAGGTTCTAAAAGGTTAGGAACTTCATCGTTTCATCTCTTATTGTTACTTTAGCTCAATGCGGTAGAAGTATAGATGGATTTGCTTGCTCAGAAGTAGAGGATTTTCATATGTGTAATTTTAGGCAAATTTTGATTAGGCACACAGTTACAGAATATTGAAATGTGTCATTTTAGAGTTTCAGAGCTCAAAATGGAATGAGGATTTCACTGCTAGAACAATAATTAAAAACTCCACATTTTTCATGGTAATTGTTTTCTCCAATTCAAAACTTGGTGCATGTAAATTTTTCAAAATTCAAATTTAATGCTCTAGAAGCTCACATTATAATTTGTATTAAATTGATCATTAATCTCTATTCATGATGTTGTGTAATGATTTTTGATATACTTTTACAATAATGTAGATGGTCCGGGAATAGATGTACGGTACTGACCGACGCTCTGGCGAGTTCATTAATGGCGTGCATGAATTCATCCGTGTGGCTGATGCGAACAAGCGGAATGGTTTTGTATTTTGTCCATATAGTGGATGTAGGAATCAGAAGGATTACTCTAACTCAAAAACCCTCCACGGCCACCTGTTAAAGTCCGGTTTCATGTCCAGTTATAATTGTTGGACCAAGCACGGAGAGAGAGGGGTTATAATGGAAGACAATGAAGAAGAGGAGGATGATGAGAACAATCATGGTTTTCCTGAGTACGGTGATACTTCCATGGGAGAAGCTGAATGGGAGGCTGAAGAAGAGGCACATGATGATGAGCCCACTGATGATCTTGGTCAAACCATTGCCGATGCACGGAGAGACTGCGAAACTGAAAAAGAGAGGGAGAAGTTCAGTCACATGTTAGAGGATCACAAAAGTTGTTGTACCCAAATTGCGAAAATGGTCTAAAAAAGCTGGGTAGCACACTGGAATTGCTGCGATGGAAGGCAGAGTGTGGTATACCTGACACCTCATTTGAAAAGTTGCTGAAAATGATGCAGAACATGCTTCCAAAGGATAACGTATTGCCCGCCAGTACGTATGAAGCAAAGAAGGTTGTCTGTCCTCTAGGTTTAGAGGTTCAGAAGATACATGCATGCCCTAATGACTGCATCCTCAACCGCGGTGAGGAGTACGAGAATTTGGATGCATGCCTGGTATGCACTGCATTGCGGTATAAGATCAGACGAGATGACCCTAGTGATGTTGAGGGCGAGCCCTCCCGGGAGAGGCTTCCTGCCAAGGTGATGTCAGTATGCTTCTATAATACCACAGTTAAAACGTTTGTTCAGAAAAAAAAGAGCACGCCAAGTCGTTGCGATGGCACAAAGAGGAACATAAGTCAGATGGGATGTTGAGACACCCCGCTGATGGGTCGCAGTGGAGAAAATCGATAGAAAGTATCCGGACTTTGCAGATGACGCAAGGAGTTTAAGGTTTGGTCTAAGTACAGATGGCATTAATCTTTTTCGGGAGCAGAGCTGCAGTCACAGCACCTGGTCCATGACTCTATGTATCTATAACCTTCCTCCTTGGTTGTGCATGAAGCGGAAGTTCATTATGATGCCAGTGCTGATCCAAGGTCCGAAGCAACCCGACAATGACATTGATGTGTACCTAAGGCCATTAGTTGAAGAACTTTTACAGTTGTGGCATAATGCCGTCATACTTGTGTGGGATGAGCACAAGCAGGAAGAATTTGACCTCTGAGCATTTCTTTTCGTAACAATCAATGACTGTCCTGCTCTTAGTAACCTTTCAGGACAGACAAATAAGGGATACAATGCATGCATACACTATTTAGATGAGACCGAAAGTATATATTTGCAACATTGTAAGAAAAATGTTTACACGGGGCATCATCGATTTCTTTTGCCCAATCATCCCTTAAGAAATAGTGGCAAGCATTTCAATGGTCAGGCACGTGACCAGCCGAAGCCTAAGGAACGTACTGGTGCTGATGTATTTCATATGGTCAAGGATTTGGATCAAATAGTAATCTTTGGAAAGGGTCAGAGCGGGCAATCTGTTCCGAAGGATGCTGACGGACACGCACCCATTTGGAAGAAAAAAATCTATATTTTGGGAGCTACCCTATTGGAAATTCCTAGAGATCCGCTCTGCAATCGACGTATGCATGTGACGGAGAATCTTTGCATGAACCTGCTAGGCTTCTTGGGCATATATGGGAAGGCAAAAGATACACCGAAAGCACGTAAGGACCAACAACGTATGAAAGACCCAAAAGGCCTGCATCTAGAATGGTTTTTAGGTCATGCCAGCTACGCTCTTACCAAACAAGAGAAGAAAATCTTTTTTGAATGCCCGAGAAGTATCAAGGTCCCGCCTGGCTTCTCATCGAATATAAAGGGAATAATAAATATGGCAGAGAAAAAGTTCCAAAACCTAAAGTCTCATGACTGCCACGTGATTATGATGCAATTGCTTCCGATTGCATTGAGGGGGCTTCTATCAGATTATGTTCGAGTACCCATTGTGAAGCTATGTGCATTTCTCAATGCAATCTCTCAAAAGATAATCAATCCTAAAGATCTACCATGATTACAAAATGATGTGGTCCAATGTCTTGTCAGTTTCGAGTTAGTGTTCCCACCATCCTTCTTCAATATTATGATGCACCTCCTGGTTCACCTAGTCAAAGATATTTCCATTCTCGGTCCTGTATTTCTACACAATATTTTCCCCTTTGAGAGGTTCATGGGAGTCTTAAAGAAATATGTTCATAACCGTGCTAGGCCTGAAGGAAGCATCTCCAAGGGCTATGGAACAAAGGAGGTCATTGACTTTTGTGTTGATTTTGTTCCTGACCTTAAGGCGATTGGTCTTCCTCAATCGCGGCATGAGGGAAGACTGAGTGGAAAAGACACTCTAGGAAGGAAATCAATAATATGTAGGGACGGGCATTCTTACACTGAAGCACATTACACAGTTCTACAGAATTCTATCTTGGCGGCTCCGTATATCGAGGAACACAAGCAAATTTTACGCTCCAACAACCCTGGGAAGCATGACGACTGGATTAGAGATGAACACATGAAGACTTTCGAGGGTTGGTTGCAACATCCCATAAAAGATAACACTCTTGGAGATGAGTTGTACTTGTTGTCCAGGTCACCATCTTCGACTGTATCGACTTTCCAAGGATACGAGATGAATGGAAATACATTTTACACGATCACCCAAGACAAAAAGAGCACCAACCAAAACAGTGGTGTCCAATTTGATACAATGAACGACAATGGGTCCAAGACCACATATTATGGTTACATAGAGGAGATATGGGAACTTGACTATGGACCTACTTTTAAGGTCCCCTTGTTTCGGTGCAAATGGATAAAGCTGATAGGAGGCGGGGTAAAGGTAGATGAGTAGTACGGAATGACAACAGTGGATCTCAACAATCTTGCGTACTTAGACGAACCATTCGTCCTGGCCAATGATGTGGCTCAGGTTTTCTATGTGAAGGACATGTCTACCAAAACAAGAAAAAGAAAAAATAAGCAACATAATACATCAGACGATGAGCCAAAGTGCCACATAGTTCTTTCAGGGAAAAGAAATATCGTGGGAGTGGAGGACAAGACAGACATGTCAGAAGATTTTGATAAGTTTCATGAAATTCCACCCTTTGTAGTGAACACTGATCCAACAACCCTGTTAATTAAAGAAGATGCTCCATGGTTACGGCGCAATCAGAAAGGGGAACACGGGAAGAAATGATGTGTAATATAATGTATTAAATATTTTATGTAACTGTGTTCTGAAAACTCTGAAGAAAAAATTTATGTAATGTATTGTTCCCGAGCATTCTGAATAGTTCCAAGGCAATCTTTTCATCTTTATCCCCGGTTGGAGACACCAACCGGGATTTAAGAGGTTGCGAAAGGCTGGGGCCGGCGCGAGCATGTTTAGTGTCGGTGGGTGTCTCCAACCGATACTAAAGATGAACATGTAGTCCCGGTTGGAGACACCATCCGGGACTAAACGTGAGTGTCGACACTATTTCGTAAGTGGTAGCACTATTCCAGTGAGTGGCAACACTATTTCGGTGCGTGGCAGCACTATGATAGGGGTGAGTGTCGACATTATGTCGTGAATTTTGACACTACGTTGTGATGTTTAATCTATAAATATGTATCCTTGTGAAGTTATCAACTGCAAACAATATGGTGTGCGAGAGCAGGGACAACACTACAGCTAACTTGAGGGAGATGCCGCTAGAGCCCATTCCTCCGGCATCTCCAACAAGTTGGCCATAGATGTACTCCCTAATATGTGAAACATGATGGCGTGCAAGAGTAGGGACACCACTACGACCAACTTCAGGGAGATGCCTAAGGATCTAGTCCACAGGCATCTCTCTCAAGCTGGCCATAGAGGCACTCCCTAATATGTGAAATTAGTTAGCTCCCCGACATATTGATCTAGCTAGAGAAGTTATGAACTACAAGATGGCGTGCGAGAGCAAGGACAACACTACAACCAGCTTTAGGGAAATGCCGGAGGATTCAGTCCTCAGGCATCTCTATGAAGCTGGCCATAGAGGCACTCCCTAATATGTGAAATTAGTTAGAATAGAACAACATCTTCATATATAGTTCGGGAAAGTTGTAGAGAGACAAAAACTATTAGGCAATGATATATTAGTCCCGGTTTCCTAACTAGGACTAAGGAATCAGGACTAAAGGCGGCCCCCCTTTAGTCTCGTCGGTCCAGCCACAAACCGGGACTAACACTCAAGACATTTAATATTATTTAAAAACTGGGTCTAAAGGCCCCCTTTAGTCATACTCATATCTAGCCCTATAGTACACAGCTTCAGGGTCGTCTTAGTCTTCGTCATCATCGTCGTTGTCGCTAGGCGTATGCGGCTGGATCCTAAGCCCAGCCATGGCATATTCCAGGGGTACCTGCCACTCCAGCCTCGGATTCATAACACGCGGGGGAGGGGGCTCCTCGATGACGATGTCGCGTAGCCCGCGACCATCACCATCCCCACCCTTCTTGTGGCCCTGTGGAGGGTCAAAGTGTGGGCACCGCAGGTGAGGATGATCTCCCTGGGCAATGTAGCACATCACGCTGACGATAGTCCGGTTCGCCTACCACAGGTGGTGGCCCGCTTTGTTGTGGTTCACCAGGGGCGGGTCGTCTCCCTCATACCTGGCGAGTTCCCTTTCCTGCCGGTTAGTGAAGAAGGCATTCCAGGTGTCGTAGTTGTCGGGATTCCAATGGGGATCCATCCGCTACTCCATCGTGAGCTCGAGGTAGAAGTGGTTCATGACGGCCGCCTGGCGTGTAGAACCTTGAGGCACAAGAGGGAGAGGAACTCCTCCACCGCTCAAGATTCATCGGGCACCGGTAGCCCATGTAGGTAGCTAGAGGAAGACAAATACTTTGGTCTCTTCGAGTGTGATAATGGCCCAATATGTGGTGTCCATTGTTGAGAGAGGAAGGTGTGGATGTGTGGATAGTCATGGCGCAATCGGACTAGATATAGAGGGAAAGGGCGGGAAAACATAGCGGGAAGCAATGGGAAATGGCGGGAAAATATCTTTAGTCCTGGTTAGTGGATCCAATTGGGACTAAAAGACCTGGTTAGAGGAAAAGGGCGGGAAAGCATAATGGAAAGCGGTGGGAAACAGCGGGAAATATCTTTAGTCCCGGTTAGTGGCTCCAATTGGGACTAAAAGACCCGGTTAGAGGAAAAGGGCGGGAAATCATAATGGAAAGCGGTGGTAAATGGTGGGAAATATCTTTAGTCCCGATTAGTGGCTCCAACTGGGACTAAAAGGCCCGGTTAGAGGGAAAGGGCGGGAAAGCACAACGAAAAGAGGTGGGAAATGGCGTGAAATATCTTTAGTCCCGGTTAGTGGCTCCAACCGGGACTATCGACAAGAGTGTCGACATTATGTCGTGAGTGTTGACACTATGTTGTGATGCTTAATCTATAAATAGGCATCCTTGTGAAGCTATAGGGGTAGATGATTCGGGGCCCCTAGTCTAGGGTTTCACCAGAGGAAGACCACCGGAGCGTCGGAATCGCATGAAAACTTGCATGCATGTGTCCCTACCCTATGTGTGTAAGTGTGGTGCAAGTTTGGTAGGTGGAATATGTAGGTTTGTCAAATTCAAACACTTTTCATGTTGAAAGTTTTGTCAAATTCAAAAATATGAAAAATAAAATAGTGAATGCATTTTGATGATGCAAACAGATGTATGGATGATATATTCAAATTCCTTATATTTTTCTGATAATAATAGACATATTATTTGTATTATTTGGATTTATAAAATAGGAGATATGAATTTTCCAAATTTTCTAATAGATTTGAATTAAAATAAGAAAATTTACAAAAACACCTCTAGTCTCGGGTCTTTACCGCACCCGGGACTAGAGGATGGTTCCCCGCACGAAAACTGAAGGGCCGAAAAAACCTCTAGTCACGGGTTGTAGTTGGACCCGGGACTAGAGGGGGGTCTTTAGTCCGGGGCCGTCTCACCGCCCGGGACTAGAGGG
The DNA here is from genome assembly GCA_023614405.1 of Avena insularis. NCBI lineage: Eukaryota > Viridiplantae > Streptophyta > Magnoliopsida > Poales > Poaceae > Avena > Avena insularis. The sequence goes on from CM042692.1 coordinate 25,163,741, forward strand.
GGGGTCTTTAGTCCCGGGCCATTTCATCACCCGGGACTAGAGGACCTCTAGTCCCGGGTTGTGGCTTAACCCGGGACTAGAGGGGTGGCCTATATAAGCACGTGCCCTCTCCTTCCTCGATTCACCCAGCACTTGCTGAATCGAGAAAGACGAAGGCCAAACGACAATGCAGAGAACGGGGAGGTGCTACCCGATTCCCGTGCCGCCACCCTCATCTCCGGCCACCTCGCCGTGCCCGTGCTCGCCGCCTCGAACGCCTACTCGGCCGCCAGCCTCAGTGCTGGCCGCCTCGCCGTGCCGCTCTGGTGCCTCATCTCCGACCTCCTCGTGTGCGTGCTGTCATGGCCACAGGTCGACCTCCTCTTGCCTTGTCCTTGCACCGTGCCACCCCCGACCACGCTACCTCGACCCCACCCGATCGGCCTCCTGATCTTGTTAGTAGAAATCTTAATAATAGAAATCTTGTTAGTATAAATCTTATTAGTACATATATTGTTAGTATTAATGTTTAGTAGAATTTTTTGTTATTAATATTAATGTTTAGTAGATTTTTTTATTAATATTAATGTTTGTAGTAATGTTTAGGGTTTAATATTAATATTTAGTATTAATATTTGTTTAGTATTAATGTTTATTATTAATATTTGTTTAGTATTAATGTTTATTATTAATATTTGTTTGGTATTAATGTTTGTAGTAATGTTTAGGGTTTAATATTAATGTTTAGTATTAGTGTAGTTATATAATTAGTAGTATATAATTAGTTAGTAGTAGTAATATAATTACTAGTATATTAGCTAGTAGTAATATAATTAGTAGTATATATTACATATAGTAGTATTATTAGGGTGTTTCGTAGTAGGAATTTTTGGGGGTTTAGTAGTAGTAATAGGGAAGGGTAGGTCATCGACAGGGGTGGAGAAGGAGCCCCTCTCGAGAAGCTAGTCAGCGACCGGCGATGAACCCAGTCTGGTCCTGATGGACAAGGAAGGGAATAAGCTCCCTAAGGAGAAAGGTGACAAATTTAGTAGTGAATTTGAGGCAACTGTTTTGGAGTGAGATAGGGCGAAAGTTATCAGGACGATTGACTCCGGTTTTATTTATGATGAAGGATTTATTTATGGGGCGAAGATCCGCGAGTAAGGAGTGAAAGTCGTTAAGAGAGTCCATCAAGTTATTCTTAACAAGAGCCCAATATATATGTCTATTTTAGGGTGTTTAGTAGTAGTAGTAATATATAGGGTTTAGTAGTAGTAGGAATTATTATTAGTAGTAGTAGTAGTATTTTTTGGGGGTTTAGTAGTATTTTAGGATTTATGGTAGAAATTTTAGGGTTTCATGGTTTATATCTATTTTAGGGTTTAGTGTAAATATGTCTATTGTAGAAATAAATTTGTGGTAGAGTAATATATTAATATGTCTATTTTTTCTAACTTGTTTTACCTTTCTTTCTGGAATAGTTAAGTGATGGATCGTCACACCGACGACGAACTTCTTGAGGGCATGATAAGAGGTGAAATTCCTCTTATTACTAGAGGTGAAGATGTTGTAGACGAGGGCATAATAATAGGTGAAGATGTTGTAAATGAGGATGAGATATCGTCATTTCTAAATTAATCTGGTGATGGACATCCGCTAGAACTGATGGATGAAGGGCAAACAAACTACAATGATGATCCCTCGACAACAAGCAGCAAGGTACATATATATATATATATATATATATATATATATATTAAGCCTCTTGAGACTAGATGCATTAATTGATCTGGATATATATATATATATATTGATCACTCTCTCTTCTTCTTTTAGCCCTCCGGATCGACCAAATCGACAGTTAAAACAAAACGAGGCCCGACCAAAAAATTGGATGGTAATCAAAGGTTTACCATTGACGTAATAGATGATACTGGAGAACCGATTGATCCAGAAAAGCACGCCAAGATGTTTGTAAATCAATGCGGGGTGATTGTTAGGGACAACCTCCCGATCACCATTCAAAACTGGAATAAGTCAAAGAAAAAAGGTGAAGAATTCACAGTTATGTCACCGATGATGCCAAAGATGACCTTTGCCAGAAGCTCATAGCACATTTCATACTACCTCCATAGTATGAAGAATTCGAGGCAGATGGTACTACTCCAAGGCCCGGTAGGCTTGAAAGAAGAGCGAAAGTCAAGGAGTGGACTCTAATAAAGATGGGCGAACTGTATCGGAACCACAAGAAAGGTTTATACGTGAAGTTTGTCGCGAAAAAAAAACTCCAGACTTCATAGGAGAATATGAGAAGTTGAGAGAACAGTGGCCTGATTTTGTGTACAAGCTATCTTCTATAGTAAAGGCAAAGTCGGAAAAGAATGCGATAAATGCTACCAAAAAGAAATACCACCATAAAATGGGGACAAGTGGCTACAAGAGTGCCGTGCCTAAGTGGGGAAAAATGGAGGCCGACATGAGGACTAGAGGGATCATTCCCGGTACAGATGGATGGCCCGAGAGGTCAAAGCACTGGTGGTACGGGCATGTGGGAAGTTGAACCCAGAAACAGGGGCGACAATTTTTCAAGAAAAAATTCTAACACCCTCCAATGCACTTGTTCAAGCAATGGCTGATGCTCAAGCGGGATTGTTTCAGCCCGATAGAGAGAACGACGAGCTGACATGTGCCCTCAGGAATCCTGACAAAGGTGGACGAACATGAGGCAAAGGCGCCGGTGTTACGTGGAAGAAAGGGTTTCCCGAGTATGATGACAGTTACAGAAGTTGTAAGAGAAAGAAGGACCAGGAGGCAGACTGGATCGAGAAGATATAAGAGGACCTAGCTGGGATGAAGAAGCTGGTGGAAGCAATTAGCCAAAAGACATCTCAACCGCATGATGATGGTCCTACAATGGATCATAGCCAGCGGCAAAGCAGTGTGGCTTCCACGGAGGTCCAAGCTGATGATCAAACACCGCCAGATGATGCACTGGCACCTCGCTACCCCGTGGACGATGTCAGAGAGATGACACAATGTGAGCTGCATCAGCCAATGAACAACCTATCCTTCAAGGTGGCGATCGGCACCGCTTTACCTTGTCTACCTGGAGCACTCCACCATTCACTTCCGATTCCACCTAGCTATGCTCGTGTCTCGGTGGATGACCTAGTGGAGGATTTTGCGGACCTAGAGATAGACATCGCTACACCTGAAGGACTTAGGAAACTGGGAGATGTCAAGCGCCACATCATTCTGTGGAAGAAGAAGTACATCAAGTTTCCAGGCTCGACGCCAAGGCCACCGACTCCGAGGAATCCAAGTCCACCATCCCTCGATGAGAGGGATGTCGATCGTCAACCTTCAAGTCCTCCATCCCTCGATGAGGGATGTTGATCGCCGCAGCGCGAGTACATCTCGATCTCCACCTTCGCCTCCTCCTCCGCCCCGACTAAAAAACGGATGGCGGCCGTCCCTCACGCGCACCCCACTTAGAAGAAAGGTCGTAGTACGTTGAAGATAGTCGACATCCCGCCGGCTCTTCCGAAAAGACCTTATGACATGACTGATGAGGAAAACAACGCGATATTGGCTACCCAAACTCAGGCTTTTTTGCACCAAAAAAGCCCGAGCCAAAGCCGGTATTTACTGAAAAAACAAAAAGTGGGATAAGTCCTTTCTTGAGCAACCATCCCAGGTATCGTTGAATCTGAAATCAGACTATGACCGCGAAATTATTAAGCAAGCAAAGCAGAAAAAATAACAAGTGTAAAAAGTGGAAAACAAGTTGCCCAACTCGGACAACAGAAGATTCAGTGGTTCCCCTGCTTAAAGTGATTTCAGATACCGACAAGGCCTTCAGAGCCAAAATGGATAAGGACATGCAAATAATGGACCCCAGCCAGGTCTGACGCAGCACTACTGGGCATCACTGTAGCGACGGCCAAAGAACTTGCTATGGCAGCAGGTATGTCTCTTGGTCAATTCTTAGACTATGAAGATACCCTAGTGGGTTAGGTAGTACGACAATATGTTAAAGGGGAACCTCTAGTCAGTCATGAGGAGCTCACGTGTCTACCAACACATATGCAAAATCTGCATAATTGATACACCGCGCAAACAGAGAAAAGGCACCAGAAAGAATGGTTTTCGGTGACCGTTAGAAAGGAGCATCACTTCAAAGAGTACTCGATACAGGTTCAAATGATCGAACTGTTTCAGTTATACAATCAGCATGCCCTCGACAAATCTATCCTCGATTGCTATTGTCTGTAAGTGATTTATTTCTGTAATTACGTCTTTAGATCAGCTAGTTCATTTCATGTAATATATCATCGTGACTATATATCCTTTTGTAAGGTATTATATTCTGCAGAATGAAGATGCTTGAATGCAAAAGAGCAAGAGTATATGCCGTTGGGTTTATTGACCCATATATCGTTAATGAATATACGTTACACAATCACCCCGATGACGTGGAGGAGGACCTGTACACTTTTTTAATTGAGCAAAATTTCTTCAAGCACATACTATTTTCTTATAATTTCAAGTGAATGTTTCTGTCTTGTATACATTCTTTTTTAAGTGTAATTGATGAGTTATGCATGTATTCTTATGTAAACGTCCGCAGGTTCTAATAGATCTTGCTAAACATTCAAGTTGACAAGTCCCTAGTTGAAGTCCACGACTCATTAAGTTGGGACCAAGAGCAGTGGCGCGACATGAAAGCAATGCTCCATAAGTAATTTTAAGCATTATCGCATTATATCAGCCTCTTTCGTTCATTTCCTGATATCAAATAACTAATAACTCCTCTGTTCATTTTCTTTGCCGAGCAGGTGTTGGCCACGGTTCAGATAGAAAATAGATGGTCCATTCAAAGATGAGCTAACTTATAAAATGGTGAAGAGCTCGCAGCAGCCACCGGGGACTCATTTATGTGGATTCTATGTCTACGAGTACATTCGCGAGTTGACCAATGAGCGGAATGTTGGTTCACATTATATTCACGGTTTGCGAGAGAATCTAGAGCCAGAACTGCGCGCACGAGCAATTCGAGAGGAACTGGCGGGATTTCTGATGAAGGAGGTCATTGATGTAAATGGAGAACATTATATGGACGACGAGGAACTCTATATGCCTTAGTGATCTCCATGTAGTTGATATGATATATATATATCATCAATGACCATGTAATTTCAAACATTTCCTTCCTTTTGATATGATCAAATATTGTATATATGTATGTATGCTCGCAAGAGATTGAATATTATTTATATATGCATCAAGGTGTATTGTGTATGTAGTAGCGTAGAATAAGTGTACGAAACATTTTTTGTAATTATAGTAAAACACAAATCGAAAACAGAACGAAATGGAAAAAATAAAATGAAAACACAGAATCTCTGCAGAGAAGAAAGCATCTGGCCATGACAGATACAAGATAGTCCCGGGTGGTGTTACGATGTGGGACTAGAGGTGTTCTGCCCCCAGCCGCGCGAAAACTACCACGTGGTGGACTCTAGTCCCGGGCCATAGCAAACCAGGACTAGAGATAGGGGCCCTAGTCCCGATCTGGCAGTCCAGGATCTAAAACCAGGAGTAGAGCCAGTTCCGGACCGGGACTAGAGGCCCTTTTTCCAGCAGCGTACGGGTTGCCAAACGCAGTGCTCTGCATCATGGAAGCCCAAAATCCAATTTTGTGGACAACCAATCGAACTTGGAAAACAGTTACAAGTCAAGTTTCCACTCATGCACCCTGCAAAAAAGAAAAAGCTTCCCATCCACGCAGTTCCTGAAAAACGGAAGAACCCCGTACGATCCACCAAACACGCTCTAAGCCTTGGCCGATCTTTTTCGCGGTTGAGCGAGAATTTGCGGGAGACACTCCTGTTTCTATCAGCATGGCGGGAACCGGACGGTCATGATAGGTCGTCTCCATTCTCTAGCGTTATTAACTTGTAGGGAACGTACGGCGATCGAGTGCCGCTTAGATGTCAACGTTCAAGTTCAACTACTTGGAACGTCACGGTATGGACGCTTGTATCTTAGGTTGGTGAGCTAGCAAAGCATAGCGAGGTGAGGTTGCCATCACTCCGGTCCGGACCATGAATCAAACGGTTGGGTGTGCCGTGCGTGTAGGTTATCGGGAATGTCGATGGATCGTCAGTTTCTCCTATCTTTTCCTGGATAGCCGGGACGCGTGTTCAGATCGCACCTTTTTTGTACGTAGCTTGATCTGGCCGGAAAATATGTCCATTGGCTGGTATCTTGATCCTGCATTGAAAATGGATATCCATGCTATTTTTGGAGAGGGAAAGTATGGAACGCCCCGATCCCATAAGGCCATAAGATTTGCACCTTACCACCACGGCAAAGCAACAGGCCATCGAAAAGAAAGATCGTCCATACTACGTACTAGGAGATTCACCGGAACACCTCGGGCACGGCACTCCTCTCGTCTTGTGCTGTCGTGAGCATGGACGTGTCCACCATTCTCACGCCATCCCCTGGTTCACACACCCCCTAGCTAGTCCGTGGCGTGAGATCCCCGTCGACTCGGACTGTTGGACCGGAGATTAGCTAGCTTCCTTTGTGTGCCGTGTCGACCTCGGCGCTGGATTAACTCCGACGCGAGCGAGTTTCACGGTCACGGTACCTGCTCCACGGGTAGCGAGCGACGGCACATCCTAGGTACGTGCTCCACTGCTAGCTTTGCTTCGGTACGTACGTGACCAACGGGCCGAAACGGAAAGCGACGGGTGGACGAGGCGACGGCGGAGATCTGGCGACGATACGCGCTCTGGGGAATTGGGGGCGTAGCGCGGCCGCCGGTAAAACCGAAAAGGACACGTCCTTGTCGCCGTGCGGTGTGTGGTGCGGCCGGAGGGATGGGTCACCGTGACCGTGACGGCCGCGTTACGCGCGCGCGCGCTGCTCGAAGCAAGATGGTGACAAAAAGGAGTTCGGGCAGAGAAGGAAGACAGCCGTGTGATCGAAATGGCAGTTCACTCTGCTTTAAACATTTTTCTTCTTTACGGATTCGTTCGTCTTTAGCTAGAGCATCCTTAAAGCAATACTACTTTAGCACCTTTTTTTAATCTGAAAAGGTAGTGTATCAGCGTAGTACTAGTACATTTTCTCATCTTGTACCGAAGGTCACTCTAATGTTACGGCCGGCTAGCATGCAAGCGCGTCGGCCATAGAAGAACCCACACTAGCCGCCAGAAAAACTGTGCTACCAAGCGTGAGGCGTCCGGCACGTACATACAAACCACTGGCTACAAACTCCAAAGAAAGACCTCTCCTACAAAGAACTAATTTGCCGAGAACGTTCTGGTTCACTCGCGTCAATAGTCGTGAAAATGTATCGCAGCCATCGACACCAATGTCTTTAATTGTGCATGGATTTTCCTGGCCGCAGTTGCATATGCGACCGTGCACTGCCCAGTTTATTTGGTCGCCCGTATCAACCAAAAGAAAAGAGTCTTCTCTTGCGAAAATAGTCAGTTTGCAATGTCTTGTAAAGAAAAAGTTCTACACGTGCCAGCTGATCTGACCTCATCAAAGATTTTCCTTCCACGAAATTTGTGAGCTCTGGTGGTGTTCCACGACGTGTGTGATGAAGTTCCTAGACTCGATCGGCTGCACAGTGTGCGAGTCAAGAGCGCACGCGTCGGTGTCACTGGATTTTTGGTCCGCTGACAGTTGACGTGAACTCTCGAGCGCGCTGGTCAAGCAAATCACGCCGGACACAACCTTGTACTACATCACTGGAGAAGAAATAGTACTCCGGCCGGCACGAGTGGTCACGGCTTCATACCAGCGGTTGGCCGGCACCGCGGCAGACGACAAAGTGGAGTAGACTTTCTTCGAGAATCCCGTAGCTTAGCAACAATGAGAATCAAAGCAAGTGTGAAATTCAGGTTGTTGTACGCTTGACAATATTGATATACTCTCATCACTTGATAAGTTATTATGGATCAGAAAGGTTTTCCAGAGGTAGTAGAGCACCCACTAGCACATTATCGCAAAAAGAAAAAAGATCACCCACTTGCAGAAAAAAAAACTCTTTCAGGAAAATAGACGTTATTTTTGTTTGCTGCGTTGAACATGACATCCCTTGGACCGCGGTCAACAGAACGATCTTGATATCTGGCCCAGATCCAACGCGAGTGCCCAGCCGGCAAGTGGAGTTGGCCCATTACCTGTATAGTAATCTGCAGTTGCGTTTTCCTTTTGGGTCGCTTCTCCTTTCAGCACGCGAACCAAACTTCAGATAAGCAGGGAAAGGCTCGTGAGTTTGGTACACCTCTTTCAGAGAATAGATCGCGAGTCCTCGAGCAAATCAATCAATAATAAATGTGACTATAGCGTATTGATAACTTGTTGGTATCCTTTTGTCCCTACGGAGTAGTAGTATATACTAAGATTTTCAAACATTTCTAGACGAGAGGAAAATATCTTTGATTCTGACACTTTTCCGGCAAAGGGAAAAAATGTCTGAAGCTTCCGGGTTGTTCGCCAATTGCACAATGCCTAGTGCTACACTGCCAATCGAAAGCATTAATTCCAGACCGAAAGCAAAGGTTTTCGAGCCAGAATTCCTGACCGAAAACGCCTACCGCTGAAACCTGAAAGCTGAAAATCACGCCGGAACCCAAGCTGAAAAACCCAAACGCAATCCCGAGCGCAAAGCAGAGTGTGAACGTGCAGTATTCAGTCTTCCCCTACTGTGAAAGTGAAACCCGATAACCCAACGAGACCGGAATGCTTACTCCTGCATGCAAAAGCACTGTCATGTACACTCTAGTTTGTTTCTATCTTTATTACTTTTTCTGTTGGATGGTTTGTAATAACTCGGCGGTTTTTTATATGAAATCCACGGAAAGCCCGTTTTATAAAAAAAAAGTACCTGAAAGAATTCCCCGCCGTTCCATCAAATAACTTCTCATCTTGGTGTACAATGTCTCGCCGGCGGCAAATCTCTGGGTTGTAATCTCCCAAGGCCAAGTCCTTGGTCGTCATGCGGACATGGAATGATGGTGAGAGCTCAACCCAGTCATATATAGGGGTAAGTTCAATTTCCCCCAATTCCTTCTGAGGTTTAGGGTTTGCTACCAAATTGGGAATTTCCGATTCGAACTCTGTTGAACTCGATTTCGTTGCAATTTCATGTTTGTTAGAAACTTATGGACATGAACCATGTTGCAGACTGCATCCAAGACCCCACATTCGCAGCATAGCAGTAGATTGTCCCAAGATATGTTGTGTCCACAAGTTTGATCCTATCAAGCGTGTTGCATTTGAAGGAAGCAACACTAACTGCAGATGCTATCTGTGCCAAGTGCAGAGTGTAAGATTTTAGCTTGTGATCTCCCACTTACTTGCTCATTCACAAGCTATGAGCATGAACTTCTCATTTGCAGGAAGTTACAAAATATGGGTTTTCGGTTAGTTGGATAAGGAGTGGCAAAAACATACATATTAGAAAGACTTTGGTAAATGTATCATGACAACAACACTACAAGAATCGATGATAGGATTGAGAATGCAAGGTGGGTGAAGGAGCTAGCTGATGAAAATAAATACTCAAGTCGCTTAGTTGATGTGAATAGGTTCATGGAGAAAGCTGAGAAAGGGGTGGTGGAGTGCTAGAACTACGGAGGCAACGGTGAAGACTGAAGTTTTGAAAAAATAAGTGGAAATACTGAAGCAAGTGCAACAATCTCAAGCATAGATAATGAATGCTAGTCAGAATAAATGGGATGAGAAAAATGACGATGCGAAGGATGAAAATAAGAAGCTTGAGTACATGTTTGATATGTTCAAGGATAGCGAGTCTAACAAGGATAAACTGAAGAGGATAAAAAAATATGTAATGAGTGGTTAGTGATCTCATTTGAGTTTGTTCTATCTAGGCCTAAAAACTTCTAGTGGACTATTTCTTCTGATGAGGTGCTATGTAGTAATCCCTCATGCGATGGTGAACTGATGGTGGTAGAATGTCACCTAGTGAAAGGACAAATTACGTCACCTAGATGGGTGAATAGGATTTTAAAATAATTATGGTTTAGACTCTAATAAATGTGAAATAAAACTAATGTTTAATTTATCAAAGCACAAAGCCTAAAACAACTATGCTCACTAAGTACACCAACAACTTATGCTAAAAAAGACAAGCAACAAGGTGATAACAAGATATAATACTTCAAGCATGATTGCTATCACAATGTAAATTGTATAAGTAAAAGACTCGATTGAAAGATAACCGATGGATGCGGAGACGATGACTTTTATCCTGAAGTTTACTTTCAAATAAGCTACGTCTCCGTTGGAGAGGTGCGATGACGTAATGCTCTCCAAACACCACAAATGGCTCATCTTAAGGTGTGGTGGCTTGATGCTCACCCAACATCACACTAGGCCTTACATCAAGATGTGAAGACACACAACTCACTGACGCCACAACAGGCTCACCCTGTTCTCTCGTGAGCTTGCCACAAAGGTCTACTTATGATCCACTATTTGACACTTGAGGTTGATCACCCAACCTATACAAGCTTGGAGCAAATTCCACAACTCAATTGGAGAGCTCCTAAGAATCGCCACAAAGGCCTCTATATTGAGGACACTCTACAACTCAATTGGAGGCTGATGTCTACGTACTTCTATTCTTGTAGACAGTTGTTGGGCCTCCAAGTGTAGAGGTTTGTAGAACAGCAGCAAGTTTCCCTTAAGTGGATTACCCAAGGTTTATCGAACTCAGGGAGGAAGTGGTCAAAGGTATCCCTCTCAAGCAACCCTGCAATCAAGATACAAGAAGTCTCTTGTGTCCCCAACACACCCAATACACTTGTCAGGTGTATAGGTGAACTAGTTCGGTGAAAAGATGGTGAAATACAAGTGGTATGGATATAAGACAACGGTGCTAGAAAAGAGCTTGACGGAAGGAAACGACTAAAGGCAAAAAAGATGGAAGCAAGCAAACATGTAACAGATCTAGTTGCAAACGGTGTTTTAATGTTTATAAAAAGGCCTAGGGATCATACTTTCACTAGTAAATACTCTCATATAAATATCTTCTCTTTATGATACTACTCTGAACTAGTCTCCGGTTGGATAATTCTAATCCACGGTAGGGCTATAACAGCACACCTCAAAGTTCGCTTTCCCCATCTAGATAACCCCTCACTATCACCTTGAGCGCTAGATGGTTCCAACAAACACCACAATCTCATAATGACATCCAACTCAAATTATACTTATGACAAGTATTTATGTAACCTTAGCCAAAGTGCCACACGGTGTGCACACTGTCAACTTCACACACGTGGGGATAAGCAGAGATTCATTAAAGCACTTGAGTAGCAGAATAGATCTATAGATTACAAAGCTCAAGATCTCAATAAGATCACGCATAGAGAGAGAGAGATGAACACATAGCTACCGGTAGAGCCCTTAGCCTCGAGGAAGAACTACTCCCTCCTCATCATGGGAGTCACAACGGTGATGGAGATGGTGGTGGAGTCGATGGAGATGGCTCCAGGGGCACTTCCCTATCCCGGCAGGGTGCCAGAACAGAGACTTTCTGTCCCCCGAATCTCCCCTTCGGTGGCGGTGGCGTTTTGGAGGATTTCGTGGCTTTCTCCTTGATTCCTTAGGGTTTTCTCATCGGGAGGCTTCTTATAGGCGAAGAGGCGAGGCGAGGAGGCAGCCAGGGGGCCCACACCCCTGGTGGCGCTACCAGGGCTAGCCCGCGCCACCATAGGGTGTGCCCACCCTGGTGCCTGATGGCCCAAAATATATCGAGCTTGTTGGGGAACCCCAAGAGGAAGGTATGATGATCACAACAGCAAGTTTTCCTCAGTTATGAAACCAAGGTTATCGAACCAGTAGGAGCAAGGAAACACCTCCAAGGTGTTGTTGCCAACTTGGAATCCTACACAACACAACCACAGAACTTTGCCCCCAACTTATAGTGAGGTTGTCAATCTCACTGATTTTGCTGAAAACAAAGGATTAAACGTATTGTGTGGAAGAAAGTAATAACTTGCAAAAAGTAAATAGAAAACAGTAAACAGTTGTAGATTGATGATAAAAGAAAGGACCGGGGTCCATAGTTCACTAGTGGTGGTTCTCCTTAAGATAGATGACATGTTGGGTGAACAAATTATAGCGGGGCAATTGACAAACATCAAGAAAGCATACAAGCATATACTAATCATCTTGACTCCTATGAGATTTTATTGGGCATTACAACATTATACATAGACCGTAATCCAACTGCATCTATGACTAATAATCCACCTTCAGGTTATCATCCGAACCCCCTCTAGTATTAAGTTGCAAGCAACAGATAATTGCATTACGCATTGCGTGTAAAGTAAACAATACGGTTGTTCTATGAGCAAAGGATTGCTGTTTTCTCCCTAGTAGCAACAACACATCTAGTACCTTAGAGATTTCTGTCACTTACCTAGATTACTAGAGGCATGAACTCACTATCGAGCATAAATACTAACTCTTGGAGTTGCTAGCATCTACTTGGCCAAGATAGCTACTAACAACAGAAAGCATTGCAAGATCACAAATAACAAAGACATGATAGAATCAATAATCAATCTGAAATAGCATCTCAATAGCCATCGGATCCCCACAAACACAACATGTAGAATTACAAATAGATGATCTTGATCATGAACGGAGCTCACAAGATCTAAACATGGTAGCACAAAGGAGAATAACGAACCATCTAGCTACTACATGGACCCGTAGTCCAGGGACGAACTACTCATGCATCACACCGGAGGCTTGCATGGTGATGAAGAAGGCCTCCGGGGTGAATTCTCCCCTCCGTCAGGGTGCCGGAAGAGCTTCAGATCCCTCCCGATCGAGGGATGGAGATGACGGCGGCTACAGACTCTTTCGTGGAATTTTGATCGGGTACTTAGGGTTTCTGTATCGGAGGCATCTTATAGGCGAAAGGGGAGGCCGAGGGGGTGCCCTAGGCGGCCTCACCACCCCCTGGCGCGGGCCAGGCCTGGCCACGTGTCCAGGTGGTGTGGCGGCCCTCTGGCCCCTCTCCGTCTCGTATTCTGGCTCTGTGTCCCCCTCGGTGAAAAACTGACTTTGGCTTTTGTCCCATCCAATTCTGACAATATTCATTTTCTGACTTTCCTGGAACCAAAAATAGCAAAAAACAGGCAACTGGCACTGTGGCATCTTATTAATAGGTTAGTCCAAGAAAGTGTATAAAAAGTATTCCAAAGTGTGGACAAAACATAAGAATGTAGATAAAAACCAAGCATGGAACATCAAAAATTATGGATACATTTGCAACGTATCAACATCCCCAAGCTTAACTCCTGCTCGTCCTCGAGTAGGTAAGTGATAAAAACAAAGAATAATTTTTGAGGTGACATGCACCATCATAAACTTGATCAAAGTATTTGTAAAACATTGATAACTAGGATCATAGTACTTCAACATAGCATGAAATATAAAGTTCTAACAATAAGACATAGCAACTATGTTGTAACATGAAAAGGCACAAACAAAAGATTCATGAATAACAATGCTTTGCAAGACGTTTGTTTGTTTCACATAAGGAAAACATAGCATAATGGCATTCAGCTTGTCCCTCATAATGTAGCAAATCATAATTGCATAGGACACCTTCAAAGTTCATAAGAGTGACTAGATCCAAATAGTTCAAGAACAAGCAATATCAAAGTTATGCATCAATCAACAAGTCTTGGGACAATGCACATAGAACTAAGAATGACCACTATGCTCTCTCAATAGGTGCATAAAGATAGAAGGTGGAGACTCAACATAAAAGTAAAAGAAAGGCCTTCATAGAAGGAAGCAGAGATTCAAGTTTCATAAAGAGCTTCCAAAAATTATGGTACTTATTAGCTTTCAGCTCTCATTACCCCTATCATAAGCATCTTGAAGTGATTAAGGTTAAAGTGAACAAACTATGGAGTATATGCTTGACAAAGTATAAGTTGGAAATCTCATGTCCCTTGAATACGAGGGTCGCTCCTCATGCTACTCAAGTTTAGTTACTGGTAAGTTCTTGTCATAGTAAGTACATGTGTATCATAGAACTGCCAACAGGGTACCCCTTGCCCGATGATATGGAAGAATCCTCATATCAAAATGACAAGGCAAGCAGACAACGAGCATCTCAGCAATCTTCTTATTTACCATGGGAAAATGGTGCTTTTTTATCTCTTTCCTCTTTTCTCATATCTCTTTTTTTTCTTTTTCTCTTTTTCTCAATGACAAGGGTTTAACTCATCAATGCCCATTGTTATGGACTTGGGTTTTGGAGAAGGAGGGAGTGCTGGAAGCATCAATCGGCTAGCAAACAAGCACAGGTCAAAGGTTTACCTGTGTTCAGGCCTGGTAGAGGTCCCTACTCCTGCTTGTCTGCTCTTGAAATTAACGAAGGAATCGAAGATTACAGGGGCACGCAGATGCAATCTGGCGAGAGTTGTGGAAACTAGGGTTGTGTGTGTCCTCCTCGCCGCCCCCTCCTGGCCTTTATATAGATAGGCCAGGTCTCGGGTAGCGGGTCGAGTCGGTTACAGATTAGGTTTTTCCCTTTAAACTTTCTATCTTTAAACTTCTTCTTGTCTCGCAAGTCATTGAGAGTCCGTGGGCCACTCGAAGTCTTCATTGGGCCGTGGCAACGCTGTGGGCTTCCATCGTACCCGGACCGTATATACCAAACTCGAGTACCTGCAGGGTATACCCATGTCAGTAGCCCCCGAGTGTCCAGTGGAATTGTAGATTCGACTGGGGACTTTATGAAGCCTTTCGAGTGCATTACTGAGTATTTTTTTGAGTGTTCTGTCTATATCATAGGGATTGTTGATATGCGTGCCTAATTTAATCGATGCATCGGTATCAGTTAACTGCCTTAGGGCAAAACAATGCAATCTACTCGAACTCGAGTCCCCGTACTCGGATTCGAAAAAGTGTTGATGTAATTCGACTCAAGCCGCGGAGGTCTTACAGGAGTCGAATTCTAGTATAAGGGTGTGAGCACTCGATGCATCAGTCAAGGCATGTTCATCATACCTGTAGGCACGGATATATTTCTGGTAGTGCGCAGCAAATGCGTTGCCAGGCCTTATTCGGGTCTTATTTTCACGCTGTAAGAACAGCATCCAAATTTTTGTCATCACGGAGATGATTCGGGTAACCCAGGAGACGCAGTCTCTTTGTAGGAAAAATATGAGGCGGTGTCGCCATAGACTTCGAGTGTGGATGTTATCAACACATAGTACGATGTACAAATAATCATAGGATGCGTGACCAGCGCTCCCTATGGGAGTAGCCCCCGAGTGCCTGGTTGAGTTGACGACTCAGGCAGGGACTAAAGAACTTTCGTGACTGCTGTCGTCTTTTGTTTGCTTGTTTCAGTCGAATTTGTTTCCAGCGCTCCCTATGGGAGTAACCCATGATCCATCTTCGAATCGTAGATTCGAGTGGTTGGGTAAGCTTTAAATGTCCATATTCCTGCATAAAAAAGAAAATCGTAGGATGCGCGACCAGCGCTCCCTATGGGAGTAGCCCCCGAGTGCTTGGTGGAGTCAAAGACTCGAGCAAGGACTAAAGTAGTCGAAGTCTTGTAATGCTCATCTTTTGATGACATCAGTGCTGACGATGTGATGACCTCAGTTGCCCGCGTGAGCGGATTTGATGGGATGTGACGAGCGGTGGGTCCCATTTTTTGACCCTGACTTGACCGGGCGTGCGTAATCTTTCGTTTTAACTGCGCCTCCTTGATTTCCGCGTGTAATGGAGGTAGTGGGGGACGGTTCGTGTTTTACCCTCTCCAAGTGTCGATCGTGATGTGCGCTATGCATCCAATAGGGTTTCTGCTGGCCACGGATTGCATCTGCAAGGGGGTTAAGTAGCAGCGCAGCTGCGGTAATTTCCTATCTGCTCTTTATCTGCTTGTGCTTCCATCGCCATTGTTGTTGCTCTCTGCTTCCTAGAGTTCGTCCCCTTCGTGGTGCTGGACCAACTCCGTGTGTTTCCGAGCTATTTCCTCCGCTTGCACCGCCGCCGCAAGATGGGGAAGAAGAAAGGAGGCGCCGCCACTAGGTCTGCTGTCGCCACCGTCATTGCCAAGAAGAAGGGTGGCTCCGCCGCCGTGGGTACCAGCGTTGCCGGTGCCGGCAAGAAGGGTGCGGGCACCCGCGACACCAATGGTGTGTGGCGCGCGTCCATCATCAAGGCTTCTGAGCTTCGTCTTCTGCGTTAAATGGAGTTCTTTCTCGCGCCGAAGATGATTCGCGAGTGCCTGGTGACGAGGTAACCCCGCGTCCTCCATCCGGTTTCCGGGTGATGTTCCTCGCATTCATCATCCGTGGCCTTTCTCTGCCCCTGCATCCTTTTGTCAGGGGCCTTCTTTGTTTCTATGGGCTCCAGCTGCACCAGCTGTCCCCAAACTCTCTTCTTCACATTGCGTGCTATATCACGCTTTGCGAGTGCTGGCTCAGAGTCAAACCACACTTTGGTCTCTTCAAGCGGCTTTTCAAGATGAAGCGTCAGTCGACATCTGGTTCCGTAGTCTACGACGTAGGAGGCTGCGGGATACATGTCGAATCCTCCGTCACATACTTTGATATCAAGCTCATGGTGTCCGTCCAAGGGTGGAGGGACAAGAGGTTCTACATCCATGACCAGAAGGCCGACGGAGAGCACTACGGACTCGCGCCCTTAGATCCCGCAACGCCGTGCAAGAGGAGGCGTTCTTGGAAGAACGTGGTGATGCCTAGCAAGTCCGAGGAGACATAAGTGATGTACGAGTGTGTCTGCGACCTGGAGAATCGCATGGGTAAAGAAGAGGGAGGCGCCACCCTCATTCACACATGGTTGCGTCGTCGCATCCAACCTCTGCAGGCCAGAGTCCACCCCATGTTCCAATGGGCTGGTGCGGACGATGTCACTCGCGTATCTGTTATTGGCATTTCCGCGGGTGAAGTAGATAAGAGGATGCGACTGTTGACCAAGTCACCACCAAGGATGTCCTCCCCAGGGAACCAGTCGTGCCTCCATTTGATGCCTCTAACCCTCCTCATGAGGTATAATTGTGCTATGAAGTAGCTTTATTTGTCGAGTGCTTCCGATTTCTTGAAGTTTGCTGACTTGTTTTCTGTAAGCAGGATTGGAAGGTGTCTCCTAGTTTGCCCCCTCTTCCTGAGGGGGTTATTCCTCGCGAAGTGGATGAAGAGGACGAGTTGGAATCGACCGTCCCACTTGAAGAGGAGGAGGAAGCCCCCGAGTCTAGCGGTCCGGACACTCGCAAGCGTTCGCAGCGAATATTTGGATGCGTCATCTCCTTCGACTCCAGAAGGCCTAGCTATTGGTGCGGAGTCGCTGATTCCTGCTATTCATGTGAGTTCCATGGCGCCATCTGCTTGCAAGAAGATGCGGCTGCCGAAGGAGTCATCGCAGTCGGAGGACCAAACCTTCGATTTTGATAAATTTGACTGGTAAGTCTACAATTCTTGTCTTGGTTCCTTTTATAGTTGCATTTTCCTGATGCTGGTTTTTGTTCCGTAGTCAACCGACGTCGTCGTCTTCTGGCGACGTCTAATTTTTGGCAGCCGAACATAACGAACTCCTCCGCGACGCTGCTTCTCTTGAAAAGACGCTCGCCGCGGTGGTGAAGAGTCGTGACGAGGCAGTCGTTGCGCTGGATGAATCACGGAAACACGAAGAGGATTTGCGCACCTCCATCGCTGCGAGGGAAAAGTTGTTCGAAGAACAGCTCTTCTCGATTGCCAAGTCTCTTTCAGGTATTCTTTCGTTTCGATTTTGATTGCTTCTTTCTTCGATATATTGCTATTGTGCTAACACTTTGCTCTGTGTAGATGCTGGTGGTTTGAGCTTCGATGCCCAGGCGCTTCGTCACGATGATGCTTTGGCAGGCGCCGTTGCGACAGTCAAAGACCGCAGCGCTTCCATTCAGGGAACGCTGACCAAAGCTAAGGGTGTACTCAGTCGCATCCGTGAGGAGCTGGCGCCCAAGGCTGAGCTAATTGAGAACTTGGATGACATGGTGGAGTCCCTTGCTGGAGGTATCCCCTTGGACTTCAGGAAATCGCACCGTGCGGTCGGCACCTCCATGGCACTCGCCATGGTGCAAGCCCATGGAGTGGAGATGGATCCAGCCGTGGTCTCCAAGGCGATGCCCGTCGGAGAAGATGGTCAATAGGTAGTTTTTGCTCCTTTTGCAACTGTCTGCAGCAAGTACGGGTCGCAACTCATCAACACAGTCGCCAAGTATTCTGAGGAGTTGCAGCGAGCCAAGAAAGCGGCGAAGGCTGCGGCGTCAGGGGCTGGCGGGAAGTCTGTGGCGTCTGGTACTGCCACGGACTCGATGAGGCCCCCAAAACCGAAGTCCAAGTCGAAGAAGGAGGCTACTCCTCAGTAGTTATATTTGTAATAGTTAATAGCTCAACTCCTTTTGTTGAAAACATGCCGCTGGCTGGGTGTCTCTGTTGATACTTTTGCTATGTTTGAATGCACTTGAGTTTTTGTCCATGTGTTGCTTGGTCTCTTATTATCTCTTGCTTGGCTTGTGATAGGGTACATCGAGTGGTTTTCCGCCATCCGCTGGTGATACCTTAGCACAGTCGCACTCAAGGGTGGATGCGTTGTCCCTTCTTTTGCAACTACGCGATCGCGTTAAGCAGCTGGAACGCGAACTGCCCGTCCTCCATGGTAACACGGATGTATGGAAATCGAGGGCGGAGAAAGCCACCGCCCGAGAGCAATATCTACTGGAGGAGGTGGTGCAGCTGGGTGATCAGTTCAAATGTTAGCTTTCTGCCCCCTTATCTTTTCTTGTAGTCAATCGCGGTAGTTCATTGTCTTCATGCTTTTGCCTCTTGCTTGGTATAGTTGTCAGCGGACGTCATCCGCAGGATAAGAAACACAGGATCGCCATTCGCATGAACAACTTGACCCAGGAACAACTTCAGGCAAGTGGGTACTTCTGGGTGGATCATGATCGCGCAATTGCACTTGCGACCCTGCAGGATCGTGCCTCGCGAGTGCTCCACTTTCTGAAGAAATCGCAGTCGTGCCTGAGGAATATCTACCAGACGATGTTTCCGCTGGACACCATCCCTTCGAGCTTGTTGGCTCTCCTGGCTAAGTTTCAGGATTTGAGTGCAGTTCACGAGTGTGTGCGGCAGCAGTTAGTGGCTGGCGCCAAGGATGCTTTGTTGCTGGTGCAACTGCATAGGCCTGATGTGGATATTGCAGCTGTTGCTGCTAGACCTCCGACGCCGCCGGCAGGTTCGACCTGGAATATGGTTCCTCATTACCAGGCGGTGGATCGCCCAGCGGAGGAAATTGTTGACTTCTTCGAAGAACAGACAAACATTCTTCTGTTTCAATAGTAGTTTAACTTGTATCCTGCACATAAGTATACCAGTGTTGTAAAGTTCGTATGTATGCTGTATATAATTGAGTAATATTGATATATAAAGAGCTTGCTAGCTTGTATGTTTTGCGAGTGTGTTGCACTATGCGATTCCTTTTTGTTAGCCTACCGTGTGTTTATCTCAGCACCTTGCCAACCTGCCAGGTGCGTTGCAGCTGGGTTGGTGTTTGCCAAGGGTTCGATTAGTGCGTCAGCTACTCAGAATATCGCGATTGGTTTGTAGAATAGTTGTGTAAAGGGTGGCACAGCCCCCGAGTGATAAGATTGCGACAAATAATAGAAAACACTGAGTTTGGGCACTTAGCTTTATTTATTCATAGAACAGTATGAGGTACAATGTGTGGCTAAGTAGTCTGGCTGAAAAGCCTTATTTGGAATGTAAAAGGAAGAAAAACGACTAAGGGTAGAAGCGCCGCAATTGCGCGATGTTCCAGGGGTTGGAGTATGTGACTCTTGTCTCGAAATCTTTGAGGCGATAGGCGCTACCTAGGATTACTTCTGTAATCACGTATGGTCCTTCCCAAGGGGACTCGAGCTTGAGGTGCCCTTGCTGCTTCAGTCGCAGGACCAGGTCTCCTTCGACGAAGGATCTGGGGCGTAGCCTTGTGCTGTGGTAGTTGCGCAGGTTCTGCTGGTAGATCGTCAATCTTTCTGCTGCGATTTCCCGTGCCTCGTCAAGGAGATCGACGGAGTCTTCAAGTGCAAGTTTTGACTCCTGCTCGCTATATGCGACTACCCGTGGGGCTTTAAAGCGTACTTCTGCGGGTAGTACTGCTTCAGCTCCGTGCACCATGAAGAACGAGGTGTATCCCGTGGCGTTGTTTGGGGTTGTGCGCAGGGTCCAAAGTACGGACTGCAATTCGTTTGGCCAGCATCCGGCGGCTTGCTCGAGTGGTCGGAGGAGTCGCTTCTTGATTCCGGCGTAGACAAGGCCGTTGGCCTTTTCGACTTGATCGTTGGTTTGCGAATGAACTACGGAGGCATAGCTTACGTTGATTCCCAGGTTTTCACAGAAACGCTAGAACTCCTTAGAGGTGAAGTTCGTTCTGTTGTCCATGATGATGTTGTGTGGCACTCCGAAGCGATAGACAATGGACTCGAAAAACTTGACAGCACTGGCTCCTGACTGGTTGGTCACCGGCATGGCCTCTATCCACTTGGTGAATTTGTCGACTGCGACCAGGAGGTAGACGTATCCTCCTCGCGAGGACTTTGGGAGCTTTCCGACCATGTCGAGTCCCTATTGCACAAAGGGCCAAGCCAGTGGTATTGGCCGGAGTTCCGCACTAGGTGCGTGTGGTTTGTCCGCGAATCGCTGACAAGCGTTGCATCTCTGGACGATGTCCTTGGCGTCGCGCATGGCCGTGGGCCAGTAGAATCCAGCTCATAGAGCTTTGGCGACGAGGGCGCGACTACCGGCATGGTGCCCTCAAGTCCCTTCATGTATGTCGAGGAGGACAGCCCTTCCGTCCGTGTTGGAGACGCACCGTTGGAGTACTCCTGTGATGCTGCGCTTGTATAGTTCGCCGTTGATGACGGCGAATGCCTTGGATTGCCGTGCGATGTGTCGCGCGTCAGTCAGGTCGTCCGGTAGCCTCTTGCTGAGAAGATATGTGATGTAGGGTTAAGTCCAAGATGGCTCAATCATCATGACCCCCATTGGTCCCTCGAGTCCTGTGTAGAGCTCCAGGTCGTCGAGTGCCATTGGCTTATTGGGCGACGTAGCCTCCGAGTCTGTTGTTGCGCTTGTTTTCTTCTCTGTGGCCTTTGGCTTGATGGAGCATTCGCAGATATGCTCGAGAAATACCCCAGGTGGTATGGGGGCGCAGGTGGAGCCAATGTTGGCAAGTGCATCCGCCTCTTCATTGCTTTCGCGGCCTATGTGCCGCAGCTCACAGCCGTCGAAGTCCCCTTCGAGTGTGTCGTAGAGGTCGCGGTAGGTG
This sequence comes from Avena insularis, assembly GCA_023614405.1. Lineage (NCBI taxonomy): Eukaryota > Viridiplantae > Streptophyta > Magnoliopsida > Poales > Poaceae > Avena > Avena insularis. The sequence continues at coordinate 25,185,143 of CM042692.1, forward strand.
ATCATATTGTCGTTCAGCGTGTCGCACTCATGCATTGTTTGTTTGACGACCAACTTGGAGTCACCGTAGATGATGAGCCTCTTGGCGCCGCAGGCTTTTACCATCTGCATCCCGTGCAATAGGGCCTCGTATTCAGCTTCATTGTTGGAGGCGGTGAAGTGCATTCGTAGAATGTATTTCATCTTGTCTCCTTGGGGCGATGTCAGTATGACACTTGCGCCAGCCCCGTCCTTACGCTTGGATCCGTCGAAGTGCATCGTCTAGAGGTAAGACATATCTGGTTTTTCGGGGAGCTGATTCTCCATCCAGTGTACGAGGAAATCAGGGAAGACTTGCGACTTGATTGCGCCGCGCTTCTTGTATGTAATGTCTCGTGGAGATAGCTCGATTCCCTAGAGCGCGACTCGTCCGGTGGTGTCGGGGTTGTTGAGAATATGCCCAAGTGGGGCGTCATTGACCACCACGATTGGGTGCTCCTGGAAGTAGTGGCACAGTCGCCTGGCTGTCATGAAGACGCCATATGCCAGCTTCTAGTAGTGCGGGTACCACTGCTTTGTTGGCGTGAGCACCTCACTGAGGTAGTAGACTGGGCGCTGCACTCCATGGACTTTGTTTTCTTCTGCTCGTTCCACCACGAGTACTGTGCTGACCACCTGGTTGGTGGCGGAGATATATAGCGGCGATGGTTCTCTTTCGCATGGGGTCACCGGTACTAGTGAGGTAGATAGTAGATGCTTGAGGTCTTCGAATGCTTCTTACGCCTCATCTGTCCACTCGAATTTGTCAGTTTTGCGGAGGAGTTGGTAGAAGGGCAGTGCCTTTTCGCCCATTCGGCTGATGAATCGATTGAGTGCCGCGATTCGCCCAGCTAGCTGTTGGACGCCTCTTACGTTCTTTGGCTTCTCCATGGCTAGAATGGCTTTTATTTTCTTCGGGTTCGCCTCGATCCCTCTCGCGGAGATGAGATACCTGAGTAGTTGCCCAGATGGTACGCCGAAGGCGCATTTGTCCAGATTGAGCTTGATCCGGTAGCGGTCGAGGTTGGCAAAGGTCTCGCGTAAATCATCGATTAGCAAGGCTTCCTCTTTGGTTTTGATGAAGATGTCGTCAACATAGACTTGGATGTTGCGACCAAGTTGATTCTTGAGGCAAGCCTGCATGCACTGCTGATAGGTGGCTCCTGCGTTTTTTAGCTCAAAGGGCATTGTGTTGTAGCAGAACACATCAAAAGGCGTCGTAAACACCATTTTCTCTTGATCCTCCTCCTTCATTCGAATCTGATTATAGCCTGAGTAGGCGTCGAGGAAGTAGAGATGCTCACATCCTGCGGTGGAGTCGATGATTTGGTCGATTCGCGGCAACGGGAAGTGATCCTTTGGGCAGTGCTTATTCAGGGAGGTGAAATCCACGCACATCCGTAGGATATCCGTGTCCTTTTTAGGTACCAGCACCATGTTGGCGAGCCAAGTACTTTCTTTGATCTCGCGTATGAATTTGGCGTCGAGGAGTCTGTTGATCTCCATTCCGACCGCTTTTGCTCTTGGTTCAGACAGTCGTCGAATTGTTTGCTTGACTGGCCTTGCGTCTGGGTTGACATTGAGTGCGTGCTCGGCGAATTCCCTGGGGACCCCTGGCATGTCTGCTGGACACCAGGCAAAGATTTCCCAGTGCTCACAGAGGAATTCGACGAGCGCGAGTTTCTATTTGGGACTCAAGTTGTTGGTGAGGAGGGCCATCTTGGTTGGCTCCGATGGGTGGACCTAGACTTTCTTCGTGTGCACCGATGAGTCGAAGGATAGGTCGGGTGAACTTGGCCGGCTCAGGGGAGGCAGAATGTTGTCTGTCGACTCCTTCAATCTTGTGAGTTCCTCCTGCATGCCAAAGGACTGGGAGAATCTGTTGAATTCCCTGTCGCAGCTATCGAACCTCTCGAAGCTCTCGTTGATTGTGATGATGCCGTTTAGGCCTGGCATTTTCATATGTAGGTAGGCATAGTGCGGTACTGCCATGAACCTGGCGAATGCGACGCGTCCGAGGATGCAGTGGTACTGTGAGGGCCAGTCGATGACTTCGAAGTCGATGCGTTCGCGTCGAAAGTTTTTCGGTGTGCCGAAGATGACGTCGAGGTTGATTTTGCCTAGGGGATATATGCCCTTGCCTGGGACGATGCCGTGGAACGTCGTGTCCGAGACCTCTAGATAGGTCAGAGGGATCCTCATCGCTCGCAGGGTACTTGCGAACATGAGGTTAATGCCGCTTCCACCATCCATGAAGATGGGACTCATGTCGAAGCCTCCGATCTGCGCCTCGAGTACGACGGGACAGTGGCCTGGGCGAGGTACTTGGCGCGGATGGTCGCGCTTGTCGAAGGTGATGCAGGAGTCGCTTCCACTAAGGTACTCAGTGGTGGATGGTGGAGAGTTTGTCGCCAAGTTGACTTGGCGAGTGATGGCCTTCTGGACCCAATTTGAGGGGCGCCCCTTTTGGATCATCATGTTTCCCATAACCCGTGGGTATGGCTCGCCGCCTTGATTTTGGACCGGTGCGACCGCGGGTGGTGGTACTCCAGGTGGTGGTGGAGGAGCTCCATGTGCTACAGCGTCTAGGGCGACTCCGTAGCCCCTGTTGACTGCGTCGCGATTCATCCGAGCCAAACCCTCGTGGAGCTTGAGGAACTCGCGGCAGTCCTTGAGAAGGTGGCTGGATTTTTTCTTGCCGTCGTTCTTGTCAATATAGAAGTGCACGTTGCATGGCCCGGACAGTTTGTCCTCAATTGTTGTTGCGGGTGCCTCTTCGCGAGTGCGGCGCTGCCATACCTGCGTGGTTTTCCTGGAGTCGCGGTGTCCACCGCTGCGATAGCCGTTGTTGCGGTTGTTGTCGCGCCTGTCGGCGTAGCCGGCTGCGACCATGTTGACGTCATCGCGATCATCGTAGATGCGCATTCGATGCTTGCTTCAGCGATCGCGTCTGCGCTCGAGTTCCGCTTCATCGTCGGAGTGAACGCGGTTTTTCACCGAGTCTTCTCCATCTGTCCACTGATTCGCGATTTCCATCAGGTGGTCAATTGTTTTGGGCTTCGAGCGGCCCAGCTCTTCCCTGAGCTCTATGCGACAAAAGCCGCCGTTGAATGCATCAATTGCGCGATCTTCCGAGATGTTTTTCGCGGAGTTCTTGATGATGGACCACCTCTGGATGTATGAGCGTAGCGATTCACCCGACCTTTGCTGCCAGCACCTCAGTTCTTCGATTGATGCGGGCCTTTTTTAAGTGCCCTTGAAGTTGCGCACAAAGCTATAGACCAGCTCTTCCCAACTGCGAATGGATCCGCGTGGGAGATTGTTGAGCCATGCTCGGGCGGCGCCTTATAGCTGTAGCTGTAGGCATTGCATGGCCGTGCTTTGACTCCCGCCGTGGAGCCTGGCGGAGGAGATGTGGTCCTCCAACCAGATTTTTGGGTCCTGTAGGCCGTCAAATTTTGGGTTCTCCGATGGGAGCTTGAACCCCTTGGGCATTCGCTTTTGCCTGATAGCCCTGCTGAAGCATATGGCGCTACAGAGCTCCACGTCTTCATCCTCTGAGTTAGTCGAGAGGGCGCGTCATGCCCTTGACTTGTCGATTTTGCACTACGTGAGGTCATCGCGTGCATCGTAGTCGTGGTCGTGTCACCGTGAGCGGCGGCGTCGAGACAGGTCGTGGTTGTCATCGCTGGACGAGGGTGAGGAATAACGTTTTGCTAGAGCCTTGCTTTTATTCGGCTATGGCGTTGGTTCTTTGTCGAGAGCGGCCTCTATTAACCCCAAGCCCACGATCGTAGACCGCTGCATGGTGGCTCGGGGATCTCCAGCCGATGGCTGGTTGTTGAGGAGGTACATGGTGGCCGCTGTCACCGCAGCTTGCGGCGTCTTTGGGACCATGTTGCCCCGTGTGTCGACTGTCATAGAGCTGAAGTCGAGCACTTTCGCAGCTTCCATGCACTCCTGCTCAGTGAGGTGGGCCATTTCAGATCGCCTCTTATTGGCCACGTACTCGTTGCCCTTGGAGGAGGATCCTCCGTGGGAGGAGAGCCCAACCCGTCGAAGACTTGACTCGTCCGCCGCCTTTTTACGCGCTTCGAGTTGCGCAATCATTTGTAATTGGCGTCTCTACTCCTCCTTTAGTAGCCAATGATAGCCCATCAGCAGATCTTGCGGTGTGCCGGGGGGCAGAGGATTGCATCGCAGGGCTTCTCGGCAACGAGCCCACTCGAGATCGTTAAGCTTGATCACGACACGTTCGCTAGCGTGTTCGTTCACCATGGTTGGAGGTTCGACTGCCCCTCCATTGTTGATGGGCGCGCCATTGCCACCGTTGGTGGGGCCGCCATTGGGTGGTTCGCTGTTCGGTATGATACCATTGGGTGGATTAGGGCCGTTGCCATCGTTTTCGCGATTGGCGCTGGTTTCGCCGGTGTTGATGACGGCGCACATGAAGTGGTTGGGGAAGCTGTTGTTTCCGCAACCTTCGGATCCGGAGCTGTAGACCCCATTTTCCGTTGCTAGGCCACCCAGATCGGATCCGCGATTGTTGTCGATGTCCGTGCTCTCAGCTACTGCTGAGGTGTTGAGCTTGCTAAAGGCGCCGATTGGTGGCGGGAACCACGATGCTGGAGCAATCGCGGATGCCGCTGGCTGGTCAGGCATGCAAAGCGTGCCCATCTGACCAACTTGGAAGCGGAAGATCCCGATTGCTAGGCTGATTCCATCGCCCACGGACTCAAAAGCCGGGCGAGTGGCCGGCATGTGGACGGTGAAGTCGAACACGCTGAAGAGCTGGCAAATCTCCGTTGTTGCGGAGTTGTAGATCGCGGTTGATGGGGCCGAAGAAGCCGCAACATTAGCACTCCCAATTCCCACAGACGGCGCCAATTGACGAGGGTTTAACTCATCAATGCCCATTGTTATGGACTTGGGTTTTGGAGAAGGAGGGAGCGCTGGAAGCATCAATCGGCTAGCAAATAAGCACACAGGGATGCAAGGTTTACCCAGGTTCAGGCCTCGTAGAGGTCCCTACTCCTGCTTGTCTGCTCTTAGAATTAACGAAGGAATCAAAGATTATAGGGGCGCGCAGATGCAATCTGGCGAGAGTTGTGGAAACTAGGGTTGCGTGTGTCCTCCTCGCCGCCCCCTCCTGGCCTTTATATAGATAGTCTAGGTCTCGGGTAGCAGGTCGAGTCGGTTACATATTAGGGTTTTCCCTTTAAACTTTCTATCTTTAAACTTCTTCTTGTCTCGCAAGTCATTGAGAGTCCGTGGGCCACTCAAAGTCTTCATTGGGATATGGCGACCCCGTGGGATTCCACCGTACCCAGACCGTATATACCAAACTCGAGTACCTGCGGGGTATACCCATGTCACTCAATATCTGACTCTTTTTTTTATAAGAAGAATGCTTCATAGATTGCTCACTATGGTGATGCTGCAAGTTTCCACCATGATTAGGCATGGGTTAGGCTAGCGGCCCAAGCATTTCTATAACACACATACATAACTCCATGGACTTACAGGCTCCCCTTTCATTTCACACTGACGACATCCATAGACAAAAGAGCATGATATCAACTAGGTACAAAGTACAAGTGCAATGTTGAAAGCGTTCCCCATGATAGCATGGTTCGGCTAATCCCCAACATATAAGTGCAAGCATATACAACATAGATGACACAATGGTTCAAGTTTATTAAGGGCAAGAAAAGTAAAGTGTGCCATCAAGTTCGTGAGAGCTTTAATCACTAGTTTTCTCATAACAAGTTTAATTTGGAAGGTAGATAAAAACATGAATATACTTGGAATAGCAAATGCTAATAGGTAGGTATGGTGGACTCTTTGGAATAACTTGGTTTTAGGAGTTGGATGCATGAGTGGAACTCATACTTGGTTATGGAGGCTAGCAAAAGACTGGGAGCGACCGACTAAGAGAGCAAATAATGGCCATAATCATGTAGAGCGACAAAACATCATTAATCAAAGCATAAAGTGATAATACAAGTCGAAAACTAAAGGATAATAAATGCTATGGTGACTTGGGATAGTCATAACATGGTGTGGGCATGCGCCAAGTCAACCCAAATAAAGCACCAAAGGAGAATACCATAATACTATGCTTTAATATGCTAAAACAACGCATGATTCTTCCAAGGCACATTAAGCAATCTCAATTGTTTATAACATGTCATGCTACAGCAAAGATCACTAAGCATAAAGCCAAAACAATATCAAGCATGGCATGACAAAGCATGGGCCACAGTCAAAAACAAGCTCTCTTTACCACTTAAGCATGAACTTTCCTACTCTTTTCCAATCCAAACAAAACTATTTGAAAACCAATGTATGAAAGAGGGGGTACAACCAATTTATTCAAGAAAAACAAGCAAACGAAAACCAAAAACAAAAAATGAAGACACTCCAAGAACAACACAACTGTGCATGAAACAATAAAAATGAAGTATTTGGAAGAAACCTGGGATTTTTATTGATGAAGAAGGGGATGCCTTGGGCATCCCCAAGATTTGACGCTTGTACTTCTTGGATGATTTTTGGGGTGACATGGGGTGGTATCCCCAAGCTTGATCTTTAGTCCATTCTTCATCTCATTACATCATTCTCTCCATACACCTGAAATTTTTCCTTCATACAAAACTTCACACAATCTTTATTAGCAACATTAGTGCACTCAAGATAATAAGTCTTTAGGTTCAGTTTCAACACCAATAAAACTTCCATTAAAACACAAGCTACTGAAGAACATCCCTCAAAAAGCTCAATTCCCCAAAGAGAACTCAAAAAGGAACCAACAAGAAGCAAATGCAAATAATGGCAGAAATCTGTCAAAACAGACCAGCAGGTAAAAACCATTTTTTTCGAAGACCTTCTGTTGCTCAAATAGAAAAGTGTTGAACTAACAAAAGTTAGATAATAACCTGGGGCAGAAGCACAAAAATTCTCGCCTCAAAAAGACGTACAGATATTTTACACGAATTTGTACGGTGAAGCACAAAAATCTGTTTTGGGACAGCAACTTTCCCAAGCATTACTTCTCTCTCATTAGAGATTACGGTTGGCACAAAAAGCAAAAAAAAAGGATAAGGAGCGGTTATTACGGAAGTAATAACTTCCAAGACTCATCTAAAACTTTTGGGTTATCTCCCAATAAGTACTTTTCTTTAACGCCTTTAAGTTAGGCATAAGAAGCAAGAGAAAGAATCAAGTGTTCTCAAATGAATAAGCATTAAGAGCAAATTTTGTTTTTATACGAGAGGCAAAAGAAATCTTCTCTTTCTTCTTAGGGAAGCGTTATATACCTTTCTTGAGTGGTAGTTGATATTTAATGGTGCCTTCTTTCATATCAATAATGGCACCAATAGTTCTAAGAAAAGGTCTTCCCAAAGTAATAGGACAAGAAGCATTGCATTCAACATCAAAAACATATAAATCAACGGGGACATAGGCATTGTTAACCATAATAAGAACATCATTAATACTCCCCATGAGTTTCTTTTTAGCATTATCATCAAGTGAGACATTCAAATAACAATATTCCAATGGTGGCAAATCAAGCATATCATAAATCCTTCTAGGCATAATAGAAACACTACTATCAAGATCACATAAAGCTTTGAAATCAAAATCATTCACTTTCATATTAATGATGGGTTCCCAACCATCTTCTTGTTTCATAGGAATAGAAGGTTTATGTTTCATCTTTTCTTCTTTAATTTTTATGAGAGCATCAGTAATGTGTTTTGTAAAGGCCATATTCATAGCACTAGAATTAGGACTTTTAGAAAGCTTTTGTAGGAACTTAATAACTTCAGAGATATTGCAACCATCAAGATCAAAATCATAATTATCATCTAAAGTAGTAGAGCTATTACTAGCTTCAACACTAGTGGTAGTGATAGTAGAAACACTAATATTTCTAGCAATTTCATCTTCTCTTTCCCACTTAGCATGCAATTCAGCTAACAATCTAACATTTTCATCAATTCTAACTTGTATGGCATTAGTAGCAGCAAAGGGATTATCAATAGTTTCAGGTTTAGCAGCCATTTTATTAATCAAAGAGGATTGTGCTTCAGACAAAGATGATATATTTCTTTCAGCATTAGAAAGTTTCAATTGCAAACTAGGAATTTCCCTATTTAAACTCTCAAGTTGATGACTAATATTCTTCAAAATGGTAGATTGTTCCTCCATAAGTTTTTAGTGGCTCTTTTAGCTTCTAAAATTCTTCCTTCACTAGGTATTCCAGGTTTGCCATTATAACCATAAGTATTATTAGGAGGGTAAGGCCTATAATTGTTATTACCATAAGCATTGTTGCCAAAATTATTATTTCTTATAAAGTTCACATCAACTTGCTCTTCTTGAGCAACCAAAGAGGCTAAGGGAACATGATTTGGATCAATATGAACCTTCCCATTAACAAGCATAGACATAATAACATCAATTTTATCACTCAAGGAGGAGGTTTCTTCAACAGAATTTACCTTCTTACCTTGTGGAGCTCTTTCAGTGTGCCATTCAGAATAGTTAACCATCATATTATCCAGAAGCTTTGTTGCAGCACCCAAGTAATGGTCATAAAGGTACCTCTAGCAGTAGAATCCAATAGATTTCTTGAAGAATAGTTCAACCCTACATAAAAGGTTTGGATAATCATCCAAGCAGTCAGTCCATGAGTGGGACAATTCTTTACCAAAGATTTCATTCTTTCCCAAGCTTGAGCAACATGTTCATTATCAGATTGTTTAAACTTCATTATTTCACTTCTCATAGATATAATCTTAGCAGGAGGATAGTATTTTTTTCCAATGAAAGCATCTTTGCATTTAGTCCAAGAATCAATACTATTTCTAGTTAGGGATTGCAACCATTCTTTAGCTTTTCCTCTCAAAGAGAAAGGAAATAGTTTAAGCTTAATAATATCTCCATCTATATCCCTATGCTTTTGCATCTCACAAAGTTCAACAAAGTTATTTAGATGAGCAACAACATCTTCATTACCAATACCAGAAAATTGTTCTCTCATAACAAGATTGAGTAAAGCAGGTTTTATTTCAAAGAAAATAGCTTCACGAACAGGTGGAGCAATAGGTGTACACATGAAATCATTGTTGTTGGTGCTGGTGAAGTCACACAACTTAATGTTTTCCAGAGTAGTCATTTTTTTGTGTTTTTAATAAAGAAATCAAACTAGTACAACTATTTTTTTTGTGTTTTTGATAAAGAAACAAGCAAACAAAGCAAAAATAAACTAAGCAAAACAAATAAAACAATGTAAAGAGATTGGTTATGAGGGACTCCCCTTGTGAAGATGTCCTTGACTCCCCGACAACGGTGCCAGAAAAATAGCTTGATGGCCCAAAATATATCGAGCTCGTTGGGGAACCCCAAGAGGAAGGTATGATGAGCACAGCAGCAAGTTTTCCCTCAGTTATGAAACCAAGGTTATCGAACCAGTAGGAGCAAGCAAACACCTCCAAGGTGTTGTTGCCAACTTGGAATCCTACACAACACAACCACAGAACTTTGCCCCAACTTATAGTGAGGTTGTCAATCTCACCGGTTTTGCCGAAAACAAAGGATTAAACGTATTGTGTGGAAGAAAGTAATAGCTTACATAAAGTAAAAAGAAAGCAGTAAACAATTGTAGGTTGATGATAAAAGAAAGGACCGGGGTCCATAGTTCACTAGTGGTGGTTCTCCTTAAGATAGATGACATGTTGGGTGAACAAATTATAGCGGGGCAATTGACAAACATCAAGAAAGCACACAAGCATATACTAATCATCTTGACTCCTATGAGATTTGATTGGGCATTACAACATTATACATAGACCGTAATCCAACTGCATCTATGACTAATAATCCACCTTCAGGTTATCATCCGAACCCCCTCCAGTATTAAGTTGTAAGCAACAGATAATTGCATTACGCATTGCGTGTAAAGTAAACAATACGGTTGTTCTATGAGCAAAGGATTGTTGTTTTCTCCCTAGTAGCAACAACACATCTAGTACCTTAGAGATTTCTGTCACTTACCTAGATTACTAGAGGCATGAACCCACTATCGAGCATAAATACTAACTCTTGGAGTTGCTAGCATCTACTTGGCCAAGATAGCTACTAACAACGGAAAGCATTGCAAGATCACAAATAACAAAGACATGATAGAATCAATAATCAATCTGAAATAGCATCTCAATAGCCATCGGATCCCCACAAACACAACATGTAGAATTACAAATAGATGATCTTGATCATGAACGGAGCTCACAAGAGCTAAACATGGTAGCACAAAGGAGAAGAACCAACCATCTAGCTATTACATGGACCTGTAGTCTAGGGATGAACTACTCACGCATCACAACGGAGGCTTGCATGGTGATGAAGAAGGCCTCCAGGGTGAATTCTCCGCTCCGGCAGGGTGCCAGGAAGAGCTTCAGATCCCTCCTAATCTAGGGATAGAGATGACGGCGGCTACAGACTCTTTTGTGGAATTTTGATCGGGTACTTAGGGTTTCTATATCGGAGGCATCTTATAGGCGAAAGGGGAGGCCGAGGGGGTTCCCTAGGCGTCCACACCACCCCCTAGCACGGGCCAGGCCTGGCCGCGCGGCCAGGTGGTGTGGCGGCCCTCTGGCCCCTCCCCGTCTAGTATTCTGGCTCCGTGTCCCCCTCGGTGAAAAACTGACTTTGGCTTTTGTCCCGTCCAATTCCGAGAATATTCATTTTCTGACTTTCCTGGAACCAAAAACAGCAGAAAATAGGCAACTGGCACTTTGGCATCTTGTTAATAGGTTAGTCCAAGAAAGTGTATAAAAAGTACTCGAAAGTGTGGACAAAACATAAGAAAGTAGATAAAAACCAAGCATGGAACATCCAAAATTATGGATACGTTTGCAACGTATCAGTGCCCTACTCCGTCTCTGCTTCGTGTTTCCGTGTTTCTCCGGGAAAAATAGGCATATTGGCTTTTGTCCCGTCCAATTTCGAGAATATTCATTTTCTGGCTTTTCTGGATACAAAAACAGAAGAAAACGGGCAACTGGCACTATGGCATCTTGTTAATAGGTTAGTTCCAGAAAATGTGTAAAAATACTCCAAAGTGTGGACAAAACATAAGAAAGTAGATATAAAATAAGCATGGAACATCAAAAATTATAGATACGTTTCCAACGTATCAACATCCCCAAGCTTAACTCCTGCTCGTCCTCGAGTAGGTAAGTGATAAAAAAGAATAATTTTTGAGGTGACATGCACCATCATAATCTTGATCAAGGCATTTATAAAACATTGATAGCTTGGATCATAGTACTTTAACATAGCATGAAAGATATAGTTCTAACAATAAGACATAGCAACTATGTCATAACATGAAAAGGTACAAACAAAAGATTCATGAATAACAATGCTTTGAAAGACGTTTGTTTGTTTCACATAAAGAAAACATAATGAGAATGGTATTCATATTGTCCCTCAGAGTGTAGCAAAACATAAATGCATAGGACACCTTCAAAGTTCATAAGGGTGACTAGATACAAATAGTTTAAGGACAAGCAATATCAAAGTTATGCATCAATCAACAAGTCATGGGACAATGCACATTAAAATAAGAATGGCCACTATGCTCTCTTAATAGGTGCATAAAGATAGAAGATGGAGACTCAACATAAAAGTAAAAGAAAGGTCTTCATAGAAGGAAGCAGGGATTCAAGTCCCATAAAGAGCTTCCAAAAATTATGGTACTTATTAGCTTTCAGCTCTCATTGCCCCTATAATAAGCATCTTGAAGTGATTAAGGTTAAAGTGAACAAACTATGGAGTATATGCTTGACAAAGTATAAGTTGGCAATCTCATGTCCCTTGAATACAAGGGCCGCTCCTCATGCTACTCAAGTTTAGTTACCGGTAAGTTCTTGTCATAGTACGTACATGTGTATCATAACTCCATGATTAGGCATGGGTTAGGCTAGCGGCCCAGGCGTTTCTCTAACACACATATATAACTCCATGGACTTACAAGATCCCCTTTCATTTCACACCGACGACATCCATAAACAAAAGAGCATGATATCAACTGGGTACAATGTACAAGTGCAATGTTGAAAGCGTTCCCCATGATAGCATGGTTCTGCTAATCCCAACGAATAAGTGCAAGCATATACAACATAGATGACACAATGGTTCAAGTTTGTTAGGGGAAAGAAAAGTAAAGTGTGCCATCAAGTTCGTGAGAGCTTTAATCACTAATTTTCACATAACAAGTTTAATTCAAAAGGTAGATAAAAACATGAATATACTTGGAATAGAAAATGCTAATAGGTAGGTATGGTGGACTCTTTGGAATAACTTAGTTTTATTTGGAGTTGGATGCATGAGTGGAACTCATACTTGGTATGGAGGCTAGCAAAAGACTGGGAGCGACCAACTAAGAGAGCAATAATGGCCATAATCATGCAAAGCGACAAAACGTTATTAATTAAAGCATAAAGTGATATTACAAGTCGAAAACTAAATGATCATAGAGGCTATGGTGACTTGGTGTAGTCTTAACATGGTGTGAGTATGCGCCAAGTTGACCCAAATAAAGCATCAAATGAGAATACCACTATATTATGCTCTTAATATGCTAAAACAACGCATGATTCTTTCAAGGCACATTAAGCAATCTAAATTGTTTATAACATGTCAAGCTATAGCAAAAATCACTAAGCATATGGTCAAAGCAATATCAAGCATGACATGATAAAGTCTAGGCCACAGTCAAAAACAAGCTCATTTTATACCACTTATAAGCATGAACTTTCCTACTCTTTTACAATCCAAATCGAAAACTAAAGCTAAACACAGTGCTAGCAAAAGAGAACACTCACAAAACAATAAGAATGAAAACTAGAGTGTTCTAAACAATGAAAGCAGAGTATGTCTCTCTCCAAAAGAAGTGCTAGGATCCAACCAACTTATTGCAGCAAACCAAGCAAAAGAAAACTAAAAACAAAAACAAAGACACTCCAAGAACAACACAATTGTGCATGAAACAATAAAAATGAAGTGTTTGGAAGAAACCTAAAAAATTTATTGATAAAGAAGGGGATGCCTTGGGCATCCCCAAGATTTGACACTTGTACCTCTTGAATATTTCTTGGGGTGACACGGGGTGGCATCCCCAAGCTTGAGCTTTTGTCCATTCTTCATCTCATTAGAGCATCTCCACTCGCGTTCCCATGACGTCGTTCCCAGGGCGTATTTTTTGTCTAGATGGCGATTTTTCGCCCAGTCGCATTCCCAGGACGCCGGTTTCGTCCGGATTTGGCCCAAAATTGGTCCGGCGATCCCAGGACGAACCCGAGGCGCCGGGAACAGCCTAGGAACGCCGGATGGAGGAAAAACATGGGTGGGCCAGACCTGTCAACGAGGGAAGGCCGAGTTCCCGCCCTCCCTCCGCAATCCCCCACATCTCCCACCAGTTCGCTGAGCTCCCGCCCGCCATGCCACCCAAGGTTTTCGCCAAACCCTGATCCGCCGTCGGCGAACCAAACAAGAAAAAGGTGAGGAAGCTGAGAGCACCCGCGAAAAAACTTGAGGGCATGAGTGCCCCCGACTGGTTGGCCATATCCACGAAGAGAAAGTTCGCTACGGAGAGCCGTAGGGACACGAAGGCGAGGGCCAAGTAGGCGTAGGAGCTTGCCGAAGTTTAGGCGATGAGGGAAGCGGCAGCCGAGGCTTAGGCGATGAGGGAAGCGTCATTGGCATCGTCCCGTGCGCAGTACGGCGGCGTCTGGGGGAGCCAGCCGAGCACGGTGATGTTCCAGGAGAACTAGGCGAACCTGCGACGGAGGTACTCCTCCTCCCCCGAGTTCGACGGCGGATTCAATCCGAACAACGTCTTCCCCTGCCCTGCACCACGGCCTCCTTCGGTGTTTGACATCGACATCAATGCCCCCTACACCTTCTCCCTGACGGCACGCCGTGGTCCTCTGTCGTTCACCGGGAGCTCGTCCCACGCGACTCACGACGAGGCAGACGCCCAGAACATGTTCGGCGGAATGTCCAATGAAGCCTACATGCAGGGCATGATCGCCGAAGGCTCAGCAGCCACTATGGCCAGCAACACCGGCTTCTTCACCCATGAACAGTCCCGGGCCGACACCGAACACGGCATCGAGTCCCAGGATTTCACCGAGCAGGCCCAGACCAATGAGGAAGAGGAAGGCGTTGGCCTGGCTCCGACGAAGGGCAAAGGCAAAGGCAAGAAGAAGGTGGGCACCTCGGCGACCGAGCCACGGATCAAGTGGATGCCGACTAAGGACCTTTGCCTCGCCGACGCCTGGAAATCGGTGAGCATGGACCCGATCACTGGCGCCAACCAAAATTCGGTGAGCAATCGACGAGCGAACCTTTGTGACCCGAAGTACAACAAAACGCACATGGAGAACGGCGAGAAAGCCATGACCAACCACTGGGGACTCATCCAACAGGCGTGCAGCAAGTGGCACAGTCTTCTCGAGGAGGTCGAGCGCACACCCGTCAGCGGCGAGAGCATGGATGCCAAGGTACTACGCCGAACACTAGCCGAAGGCACTACTTCATGCCTATGCTGAAACACTTTGCCTTGCCTTTGCAGCTATTCCATGTACTCGGCATGTACCGGGCTGACACCGGGATGGAGTTCAAGTTCTATCACGTGTTCCCTTCGATAGAAAAATGCCAGAAATAGGCGCACACTCGGCTCAACCTCGCTAAGACGAAGGACGGCGTGTACAACCCGGCCGCCCCTCCACCTGCCGCCGGCAAAGGAAGGCCAGAGCTCGGCCAGAAGAAGGCAAAGATACTCAAAGCCTCAGGACCTCCAGCCGAGCGCCTCTAGGAATCCATCGAGAGGTGCATCGCAGACACGAAGGCCCATACCAAGTAGAGGGAGGAGAAGACCGAGCAGAGATGGGCGTAGCTGCTACAGAACAAAGACCGCAAGCTCGATCTCCTCAAAGCGAACTTCGCCGCCAAGAAGAGGAACACAGATCTGCAGTTTCTCATGGGAGGCGAAGACACCTCAGCGATGAGTTCGGATGTCAAGGCCTGGTATCTGGCTTGTCGCAAGGACATCCTCGAGGAGGACAACACCAAGAGCGCGCCAATCTCTACGCCGAACACCTCCGCCGCCGTGCCGTCACTGAGCTCTGCTTTGACCTCCTCCAACCACTCGACCGACAAGAACAACGACGAGCCCATCCCTGTCGCATCGGACACGCGGGAGGAGATCACCCCCATCGATGACTGATCGCCAACCATTTTATCTTGTTCTGTAATAATTCGATGGCCGAACTACTTTTGGGCGTATTTCTGTCGAACACCCTATGGCCAAGATTTCGCCGCGGGAACGAGAAAATTTGAAAATGTAGCCGTTTTCGTTCCGCCTAGGAACTCGGCCTGGGAACACGAGTGGGAAATCGTCATTCCCAGTCCAAAACCTTCGTCTGCCCGGTGCTATTTAGGTCCGGATTTTGGCCTGGGAACGGCCAACGAGTGGAGATGTTCTTACATCATTCTTTCCCTACGCCTGAAAATTTCCTTCATACAAAACTTCACACAATCTTCATTAGCAACATTAGTGCATTCAAAAGATAATAAACCTTTGAGGTTTAGTTTTAAAATAGCAAAACTTTCATTAAAAACACAAGCTACTGTAGCAATTCCCTCAAAAAGCTCAATTCACCAAAAAGAACCCAAAAAGAAATTGATAAAGAGGCAAATGCAAATAATGGCAGAAATCTGTCAAAACAGACCAGCAGGTAAAAACCAATTTTTTAGAAGACCTTCTGTTGCTCAAATCGAAAAGAGCTGAACTAACGAAAGTTAGATAACAACCTGGGGCAGAAGCACAAAAAATTACAGCTCAAACCGACGTATAGAGATTTTTCACGAATATTTACAGCGAAGCACAAAAATCTGTTTCAGGACAGCAACTTTCCCAAGTCTTACTTCTCTCTTATTAGAGGTTATTCTTGGCACAAAAACCACACAAAAGGGATAAGGAGAAGTTATTACTGAAGCAATAACTTCCAAGACACAACAAAAAGACTCCTAAAGAAATTTGGGTTATCTCCCAATAAGTGCTTTTCTTTAATGCCTTTGAGCTAGGCACGATAATTTCAATGATGCTCACATAAGAAATATGAATTGAAGTAAAAGAGAGCATCAAGAAGCAAATATAAAACACATTTAAGTGTAACCCACTTCCTATGAAAAATAATCTTGTAAAGAAACAAGTCATGAAAGCACAAAGCAACAAGCATAGGAAAGCAAAACAAGTGCAACTTCAAAAAAATTAACATAAAGAGGGGAAACTTAATATTGTTGAGATACATAAGACCATGTTTCCCTCTCTCATAATAACTTTCAGTAGCATCATGAATAAAATTAACAATATAACTAACACATAAAACATTCTTATCATGAGCCACATGCATAAAAGAATCAATACTCCCTACATAAACATAGTCATTCTTATTAATTGTAGTGGGAGCAAATTCAACAAAATAGCTATCATTATTATTCTCATCACCATAATCATCAAATATAGGAGGCATATTGTAATCATAATTAATTTTCTCCTCAATAGCAGGTGGACTGAAAATATCATATTCATTATTGTAATCATCATATATCGGAGGTATAGTATCATCAAAGTAAATTTTCTCCTCCGTGCTTGGGGGATTAAAAATATCATGCTCATCAAAACCAGCTTCCCCAAGCTTAGAATTTTCCATAGCATTAGCAATAATGGTGTTCAAAGAATTCATACTAATAATATTGCTATTAGCATGCAAATAAAGTTCCATAGGTTTTTAAATTTTCTCTTCAAACACTTCATGTCCTAACTCAAGATAAATACTATAAATCTCTCTAATTTTTTTGTTGTTTTCCATTAAGCCTAACTAGTGAAAATAAAAA
Organism: Avena insularis; assembly: GCA_023614405.1. Taxonomy (NCBI): domain Eukaryota; kingdom Viridiplantae; phylum Streptophyta; class Magnoliopsida; order Poales; family Poaceae; genus Avena; species Avena insularis. The sequence continues at coordinate 25,202,134 of CM042692.1, forward strand.
CAAGAAACAAAAAGATATAATTGCAGAGTCTAAAGGAAATAACTTCGAGCACTCACACACCAGCAACAGTACTAGAAAATAGCTTAGTAGCCAGAAGATGTGAGTACCTTTACCTTACCTCCTCGACAACGATGCTAGAAAATAGCTTAATGTCTATGCACTTCTATTTTTGTAGACAGTTGTTGGGCCTCCAAGTGTAGAGGTTTGTAGAACAGCAGCAAGTTTCCCTTAAGTGGATTACCCAAGGTTTATCGAACTCAGGGAGGAAGTGGTCAAAGGTATCCCTCTCAAGCAACCCTGCAATCAAGATACAAGAAGTCTCTTGTATCCCTAACACACCCAATACACTTGTCAGGTGTATAGGTGCACTAGTTCGGCGAAGAGATAGTGAAATACAAGTGGTATGGATATAAGACAACGGTGCCAGAAAAGAGCTTGACGGGAGGAAAAGACTAAAGGCAAAAAGATGGAAGCAAGTAAACATGTAACAGATCTAGTTGCAAACGGTGTTTCAATGTTTATAAACAAGGCCTAGGGATCATACTTTCACTAGTGAACACTCTCATATAAATATCTTCTCTTTATGATACTACTCTGAACCACTCTCTGGTTGGATAACTGTAATCCACGGTAGGGCTATAACGGCACACCTCAAAGTTCGCTTTCCCCATCTAGATAATCCCTCACTATCACCTTGAGCGCTAGATGGTTCCAACAAACACAACAATCTCATAAAGACATCCAACTCAAATTATACTTATGACAAGTATTTATGTAACCTTAGCCAAAGTGCCACACGGTGTGCACACCGTCAATTTCACACACGTGGGGATAAGCAGAGATTCATTAAAGCACTTGAGTAGCAGAATAGATCTATAGATTGCAAAGCTCATGATCTCAATAAGATCACGCATAGAGAGAGAGATGAACACATAGCTACCGGTAGAGCCCTTAGACTCGAGGAAGAACTACTCTCTCCTCATCATGGGAGTTAGCAACAGCGATGGAGATGGTGGTGGAGTCGATGGAGATGGCCCCGGGGGCACTTCTGAAGGGAATATGCCCGAGAGGCAATAATAAAGTGGTTATTATCTTATTCCATGTTTATGATAAATGTTTATTTTACATGCTAGAATTGTATTGATCAGAAACATCAATACATGTGTGTTTAATAAACAAAAAGGGTTCCTAGTTATGCCTCTCTTATAGACTAGCTTGTTGATTAACAAGATGATCAAGGTTTCCTGATCATGGACATTGGATGTTGTTAATAACAAGGTCACACCATTGGTGGAATGATGTGATGAACATTCATCCGAAGTATAGCATTACGATCAAAGTCATTATGTTTATATTTCTATAATATCATACGAAATAATCTTTATCCTTAGACCATGAGATCATGTTAATTGCTAACACCGGAAGAGTATCTTGATAACATCAAACGTCACACCGTAACAGGGTGACTATAAAGGTGGGTTCAGTGCTACGAAGGTGTTATGTTGAGGCTCATGGATCAAGAGTGGGATTTGTCCATCCCGATGACGGATAGATATACTGGGCTCTCGGTGATATCACATTGAAATAGCTTGCAAGCAAGTGATGTGATCACTAGAATGTTATATCACAGGAACGAGAAAAGAGTGCATGTCGGTAACGAGATCAAACTAGGTATGGAGATACCGATGATCGAATCTCGGAATATATTGCCAGACAAAGGGATTTAGTTACTAGCGTTAAAGGTTCTCATGATCACAGAAGTCATCGTTGAATGTGTAGGAGTCAGTATGGATCTCCAGGTCCCGCTTCTGATTATTGATCTGAGAGGGGTCTCGATCATGTCTGCATTATTCACGAACCGTAGGGTGACACACTTAAGGGATACCAACACCATTTGGAGCAAATATTTTTCAGATAAAGATTTTAGAAAGCGCTGGAATTATTTCAATAGACACCGAAACTGTTTCGGGTGAAATTGCTGAAATTGGTTCTGCATGTAATATTGAAATGTTGCAGGGGGTTTTATGTGAATGTTTGTTAATTAAAGTAATTAACAAAATTCTGAATAAAAATAATAAAAGAGTTTTATTAAATGAGAGAGCATTAAATTTGGAGAAATTTAATGCATTTAAAGTGGAGACTTTAAAAGGGAATGTGAAGGGGCATTTTAATGTGGAGGAGTTACCACCACATGAATGGAGGAGGTGAAAGGTCACCTCCTCCATGCGCCGGCCATGAAGGAGGGGCACCCTCCTCCTCCTATAAAAGGCCTCCCTCTCCTCACTTCTCACACACACCTCCTTGTGAAGGATCTCTCTCCCCCTCTAGTATTATTTCCCCATGGTCTCGGATTAGCGAGATACATGTTCCCGGTGGCTTTATCACGGATGCACCGCTGCTTTGTGGTGCTGGACTTGGTGGTGCTGGAGCTGGATCTGATGGACGTGCTGGAGCCGGACCTGCTGGACTTCATCACGATCTTAAGATCGGCAAGTGTACGACTACATCAACCACGATTCCTACTCGTTAACAAAGCTCGTTGTCTACGAGGGTAAGTTCTCGTTGGATGTATGTCCACCCGTTGCTTTGTACCTAGTAGATAGATCTTGGCGTGTAGTTCACACCATAGGAAATTTTTTGTTTTCTATGCTGCAGACCCAACAGTGGTATCAGAGCCTGATCTATGCGTAGGTGCTTAGCACGAGTAGTACACATATGTTTATATGTGGGCGATGATGATCATGTTATTGCTTCTTTCATGTATTTTGGATATTGGTGGCATAGTGGGATGAAGCGGCCCGGACCAATCTTACATGTCATCGTACATGAGACCGGTTCCAGGACTGACATGCAACTTGTTTTGCATAAGTGGCTGGCGGGTGTCTGTCTCTCCTACTATAGTCAATATCTGATTTACAACGAGTTGCTAATAACTTAGTTATCCTAGTTGTGGTTCATGTTCGTAGGTAAGAATGGTTCTATCTCCGAAAGCCCTAAGCCACGTAAAACATGCAATTGATAAATTAGAGGCGTCTAGTTTAGATCGTTGTTGGGCTAGTGTATTGATATGGTATTGTTGTAAGTAGATGTATGATAGATACTCTTACAACACACTCAACGTGTAAGTTCCATAGACCTTGGCCTTACACACAAAGGAATGATAGAGATCATACCACGATGCAAATGATAGAGATCAAATGCATGGACCATATCATCTCACTTTACACATTAGATGTTAGCATCTTATACTGCTAGTTTGGCGCTTTCTATAGCATTGTAAGATGATCCCTCATTTAAATATCAAGATAAAATGTGTTCTTCCTTAAGTATGCACCATTCTATGGATCATGTTTCGAGACATCACGTGATGATCGGGTGTTCTCAACTCTACGCTTTCATGCAATGGGTGTAAGACAGTTTTACACACGCGAATACTAAGGTTCTTACTTGGCGAGCCTAGCATGTACAGATATGGCCTTGGAACACGGACCGAAAGGTTAAGCATGAGTCATATAGTTGATGTGATGACCATATTGATGCTCGCCTTTGAAGCTACACTGACTCACATGATGATCGGACTTGGTGTAGTGGATTTGGTTCATGTAATCACCAAAAAGGCATGAGGGATGTCGTTTTTGAGTGGGAGTTCATTTCTAATTTGGAGTAGTCGAACTCAATTTGTCATAAACTAAATCGAAGTGAATTTGCATAATTTGTTGTAGTCATTGGCATCTGTTCACTACCTTATGCTTAGTTTTAATTGAGATAATAGAACTATAGAATTCTGGATATTTACTTTACGAACGGGTATCGTATTGTTTTGAATGTCAATTTAAAGTTTATAAGTCCTATTGCAAACTTTCAGCAAACTCTATTTACTCCATGAAGTTTAATAAGTAGTATTAAATCAAGAGTAAGAATTCCAATGTTAGTATCTAAAGTATCATGTTTGCCTCCATGATTATTGATATTCAAAAAGTTGTCTTAATATCAAGATTATATTGGAGCTGGAAATTGTTTCAGAAACCATCATGTGTGAAAGATATTGTGATATCTGAAACAATGTTTTTGGTTGCATTATGATAGAGTATAATTTAGCAAAATACATGTTCTCATATTGTATGAGAATTTGTGAAGGATGGAGATGCTAGGCATCCGAATCTACCAAAAAGGTTTTGGGAACTGATATTATACTCGTGATTCTTCCTTATAAGCTATAATAGCTTGATCATGAAAGTTGTCATGATAAGGATGAATAGAAGATGTAAGTAAAATATTTACTACACTAATAGATTACTAAAGAATGGATTTTTGAAAGAATGCCAAACATTTGATGATGGTGATCCACTTCAAAGTGCAAGTCCAAAGGTATTAGTATTTGACTATATACGCTTTGTACTATGTGTCATGTGAATGACACCACTATTGATGTTTATAGATTCTTTTAAAAGAAAAGGAATTGCTGAAAGAGAATCTATAAAATATTTGGTAGAAAATAAAAGGTTGGAGATGTCCAACTTAGGTATATAGAAGATATACATGTTATGGCTATATTCCTTGCTTGTTAAACAATGTGGTTCTTAGGTATTGGATACCAGTATTGGATACCGAATTGGTTGGTATGAAGTGTCATACAGGACAACGCAATTCATGAACTACAATGGCCTAAGTAACCAGCAAGAGAATGAGTGATGATGTTCATCGAAAACAAATAAAGTGTTATTGTGTTTTTCGTTATCATCAAACCAAGCCTTCAAGATTTGTTTAAATAATTGTTATTTTGTTCTGGTATCATGAGAACAATGGTTGTTCAAATAATTACCGTATTCCATAAAGGATGGATGAACTTTTACAAGTCTAGTTGGAGAAATCACATCCATAAACACTATTGCTAAAATGTCGCAAGAAAAATGATTGAAAGATCACTTATGAAGTGACATCGCTGTTTAAATTATATTGGAAAGAAAACATGAAGAAACTCCATGTTGATGGATTTTTGGAGTCTTTGATTTTGATCAATTGCCGCATGTGAGACTTTCCTCGAGATAATTGAAACTCTGTCCATAGGCCAGAGAGGAACGGATGACTATCTTATTGGAAATTGTGCATGCTGATGTGCATAGTCCATTATGTGTAGCCATATGCGATGGATCTTTTTGCTTCATATGCTTTCTCCGAAAATTTGAGTGAATATATCTGTATATTTACTTAATAAGGAAGAAGTATGAAACATTTGAAAATTGTTCAAAGACTTTCAAGATGAAGTGGAAAATCATTGTAACAAGAAAATAAAGAGTTTATGATTCGATCATAAAGGAAGATATTTGAGTTACATGTTTAGCAAAAACACCTAAGACTTGAGGAATTGTTCCATGATTTGTGTTTCCCGATAAACCATAGGAGTATGGCATATTCGAGAGATAAAATCAAACCATGTTTGACATGGTAAGATCAAGGGTGCCATTTATAAAACTGCCATTATGTTTTAAGGATTGAAGCTTTAGAGACTACCACTTTTACACTGAAAGAGCACCATCGTGATCCATTGAAATGACACCATATGAATTATGGTTTGGGATAAAACCCGAATTGTCTTTTCTTAAATTTTGGTATGCTATGCATAAGTAAAATGTTTACAACCAAAGTCGGATAAGCACGTCTTTGTAGGTTATCCCAAAGAATTTGTTGGGAATTTCTCCATAACACCGAGGACAAAAGAGTTTGTTCCTTGGAACGTCAAGTTTCTTGAGAAGGAATTTTTCATGAAAAGTTAAGTGGGAGGACAATAGAACTTTGATAAGGTTGTTGAACCTTAGCTATATGTGCTAAGTAGTGCAGCGCTGGAAAGTGTCTCGGTGATGGCCACAATGCTCATGGCTCTCGTGATTACAAAAGGTGTGATCTCGGAGATTAGAGTTCCTATAGAACCGTGTGGGTCGGTAAGAATCAAATAGTAAGATTTGATAAGCAAGTCGTTATTGTTTTGACAATGATGAACCGACTACATGCAAAGAAGCGATGATGGGCCCTGACTCCATGAAATGACTAGAAGTCATAGAATCCGTGATAGTATCCATACACAAGAAATCAAGTTTCTGAACTTGGAAGACCCTCCGGAAAGGCGTGAAGCCTATCGGTCGTGTTTGGATCTATAAAGAAATAGACACGGGTGTTTGACATCTATGAAATAGTCGACATGTTAGAAAGAATTTTACGGCAATGTTCAAGGAGTTGACTATGACAAGATATGATCTTTCATAGCGATATATAGTCTTGACGGATTAATGTAGCAACCACTACATATAATTTGGTATATGGTAGTTGAATAAACAAAACAAGGTTCTTCTAATAGAATGGTAACCTAGGACATGTACATGACATGGTCCGAAGGGTTTTGTTAATTCAAAGGGTGCTAAAAGGGCATGTAAACTTCAATAGTTGAAGTAAGCATAGTGGAGTTGGAATCTTCACCATGATGAAACTGTTAAAAGAGTTTAAATTCATCGGAGATGATGAAGATGCTTGCATTTGCAAGAAATTAAGTGGGAGCACTGAGACATATTTCTAATACATTATGTAGAGGACATATTGTTGATTGGAAATGATGTATCTTGTATTGACACAAGTTAAGAATTTCATTAAAAATAAGATTTCGATGAAAGACTTGGGCAAACCCGGAATATTAGGCATCAATATCTATATGGATAGATTAAGGCGCTAATATGGTTGTGCGGATATACATATATGAGATATTGAAAGGGTTCAATATGGAAACAACAAGAAAGGTTCTTGCTGCATGGAAATGATTGTATCAAAATTCAAGTGTTTCAACACTTGGTGAGTAAAATCACATGAAGATTTTGATCGATTATACCATGATATGTATATATTCAGAATGTCCTATGCTCTAAATGTTATGAGCATATACCAGAATGATTCATAAGATTATCATTGGACAATAGTAAAGATATTCTTATGAGCTTTGGAAGAACTAAGAATATATAATGTATAAGTGACAAATAGTTAAAGGTAGTTCATTGTAAAGTGTTACATTGATACTAGTTTTGTCACAAGATACAAATTAAATTTATCTCAATTTAGACTATGGGTGGCACAATGTAATGGAAAGGATGTTCCATGATGGATTTGGATGAGTTCCAAAGTTGAGACATTGTGACGGATACTACAACAAAAGGCTAAGTATATGACTGCTATATTAGCAGCAAAGGAGGACATTTGTGTTAAGTAGTTTGTTGTCAAACTAGGTGTGGTTCAAAGTGGGCTAATACTATGAAGATATATTGTGTGACAATAATATCAACATATTTTGAACCGAACGAACTAAAGGTCTCACCAAAGGACCAAATCTATACAATGCCATCTCATTTGAGAATGAGTGATGCATAGAGACGCAGAGACATGCATATACACACGGACCTGAAACTGTCAGATCCAGAGATTATGTTAACCACTAGCAATAGCGTATATGCAACACCGGAAAGCCATAGGTGTTCAATACGCAAAGTTTTTTAAACTAGATTATTGACTCTAGTGCAAGTGGGAGACTGAAGGGAATATGCCCGAGAGGCAATAATAAAGTGGTTATTATATTATTCCATGTTTATGATAAATGTTTATTTTACATGCTAGAATTGTATTGATCAGAAACATCAATACATGTGTGTTTAATAAACAAAAAAGGTTCCTAGTTATGCATCTCTTATAGACTAGCTTGTTGATTAACAAGATGATCAAGGTTTCCTGATCATGGACATTGGATGTTGTTAATAACAAGGTCACACCATTGGTGGAATGATGTGATGAACATTCATCCGAAGTATAGCATTACGATCAAAGTCATTATGTTTATATTGCTATAATATCATACGAAGTAATCTTTATCCTTAGACCATGAGATCATGTTAATTGCTAACACCGGAAGAGTATCTTGATAACATCAAACGTCACACCGTAACAGGGTGACTATAAAGGTGGGTTCGATTACTACGAAGGTGTTATGTTGAGGCTCATGGATCAAGAGTGGGATTTGTCCATCCCGATGACGGATAGATATACTCTGGGCCCTCTCGGTGATATCACATTGAAATAGCTTGCAAGCAAGTGATGTGATCACTAGAATGTTATATCACAGGAACGAGAAAAGAGTGCATGTCAGTAACGAGATCAAACTAGGTATGGAGATACCAATGATCGAATCTCGGACATGTAATATATCGCGAGACAAAGGGATTTATTTACTAGCGTTAAAGGTTCTCACGATCACAGAAGTCATCGTTGAATGTGTAGGAGTCAGTATGGATCTCGGTCCGCTTGATTATTGATCTGAGAGGGGTCTCGATCATGTCTGCATTATTCGCGAACCGTAGGGTGACACACTTAAGGGATACCGACACCATTTGGAGCAAATATGTTGTAGATAAAGATTTAAGAAAGCGCTGGAATTATTTCAATAGACACCGAAACTGTTTCGGGTGAAATTGCTGAAATTGGTTCTGCATGTAATATTGAAATGTTGCAGGGGTTTTATGTGAATGTTTGTTAATTAAAGTAATTAACAAAATTCTGAATAAAAATAATAAAAGAGTTTTATTAAATGAGAGAGCATTAAATTTGGAGAAATTTAATGCATTTAAAGTGGAGACTTTAAAATGGAATGTGAAGGGGCATTTTAATGTGGAGGAGTTACCACCACATGAATGGAGGAGGTGAAAGGTCACCTCCTCCATGCGCCGGCCATGAAGGAGGGGCAACCCCCCTCCTCCTATAAAAGGCCCCCTCTCCTCACTTCTCACACACACCTCCTTGTGAAGGATCTCTCTCCCCCTCTAGTATTATTTCCCCATGGTCTCGGATTAGCGAGATACATGTTCCCGGTGGCTTTATCTAGAAAGGAGTTGCTGCTTCCGCTGATTTGCTGGAGCGAGGGATGGAGGTTGTCGGGGTACCGGACGTGTGTGCGATCACGGATGCACCGCTGCTTTGCGGTGCTGGACTTGGTGGTGCTGGAGCTGGATCTGATGGGCGTCTTTGGGCCGGACTGCTGGACTTCATCACGATCTTGAGATCGGCAAGTGTACGACTACATCAACCACGAGTTCCTACTCGTTAACAAAGCTCGTTGTCTACGAGGGTAAGTTCTCGTTGGATGTATGTCCACCCGTTGCTTTGTACCTAGTAGATAGATCTTGGTGTGTAGTTCACACCGTAGGAATTTTTTTGTTTTCTATGCTTCGGACCCAACAACTTCCTCGTCCTGGCAGGGTGCTAGAACAGCGACTTTTTGTCCCCCGAATCTCACCTTCAGTGGCGGCGGTGTTGTGGAGGTTTTCGTGGCTTTCTCCTCGATTCCTGAGGGTTTTCTTATCGAGAGGCTTCATATAGGCGAAGAGGCGAGGCGATGAGGCAGCCAAGGGGCCCAGACCCCCTGGTGGCGCCACCAGGACTAGCCCACACCATCATAGGGTGTGCCCATCCTGGTGCCCTACTCCGTCTCTACTTCGTGTTTCCGTGTTGCTCCGGGAAAATCGGCATATTGGCTTTTGTCCCGTCCAATTCTAAGAATATTCATTTTCTGCCTTTTCTGGAACCAAAAACAGAAGAAAACAGGCAACTAGCACTGTGGCATCTTGTTAATAGGTTAGTTCCATAAAATGTGTAAAAATACTCCAAAGTGTGAATAAAATATAAGAAAGTAGATATAAAACAAGCATGGAACATCAAAAAATATAGATACATTTCCAACGTATTAGAGGCCCCAAGAGAATCACACCATAACCACACAACCATCTAGGGTTCCAAGAACCCAAGAGAAACAAACCCTCAAGCTTGAGCTCACCGAAACTCCAAGGAGAACTCAAACCTATGCACCAAATGCAAGAGGCAAATCATTCACTCTCAAATGCCACCAAAGCTACAAAAGCTATTGGGAAAATAAGAGAGGAAGAACATAAGAGGCAAACACAAAACTCTCCAAGATCTAGATCCCAAAGATTCCTTCACAAAGAAGGGATTTGCTTTAGTGGGGTTGTAGATCTTGATCTCCTCTCTCAAATCCCTCAAAAAGATGCAAGAATCATAGGAGGGGGAAGCGTGGAGGACAACCTCTTCAAGGTCAATAGTGGAGGAGAGAGAGAAAGCAAGAACCAAAAAAAGACTTGGTCCACATGAAGGGGAAGAGGAGTCCCTTTTAAGGGCTCCCAGATCTGACCGTTTAGGCCAAAAAGTGCCTAGACGGTAGTACTTGTGAGCCACCGAAAGTTCAGGTCAGCCCGGCTCCAACATCTCAAAAGCAGTTAAAACGACCAGGTTGTACATGCCGAAAGTTTCACCCGACTCGGGACAGAACTTCCGGCTGGTACTACCGGTCTATTACCGGCCAAGTACCGCCAAATAAAACGCGACCAAACAGAGAGATGACTGCGGGGTATGACGGGCTGAGCGGAAGTGGGTTGGAATTTCTACCGGTACTACCAGTGGCAAAATATGCCTGAGCGTTACTTCCGGACAACTACTGGCCCAAGCACCGGTAAATAAGCATAAAAAAGGGACGGGTGCTATGAGCATTCCTAGACTCACTGGAACTAGACCGGTACTACCAGCGCTAAATTGGCCTAGCGGTACTTCCGGTGAGGCAGCGGTACTTCCTGTCAGGGAAAACTCCAGAACTAAAATAGTCATAACTTTTACATCCGAACTCTAAAAGGGATGGAATATTGGATACCACCTGGGAAGAAAATATCATGTATATATATGTGAGATATCTCCCAAGCTGTGGGGCGAAAAACCCGCAAGATCAAAGACGTAATAAGATATTCAAGGAAAATCCATTTTTGATGAACTAGAGCTTGTTATCAAGATAACCACAAGCTCTATATCCTCAGATGGACAATATCCACACAACAACCAAGAAAGATGATGCTATGTATTCAAAGGTTTGAGATCTCCCCAAAAAATGAACGAGCTACTCACTCAACAACCCCTCTTGATAGTACGACTATCTATCATAAACTTGGTCTCCCAACAACTACAAGAGACCGGTAAAATAGCAAACCTATCTAGATCATGCCTTTGCCTTGAGCATTCCATTTGAACTTGATGTACGCGATCTTGTCATCCTCAAGATGGAACATCTTTCTTGATTGTTGTTGCTCGTCCTTTGCTTGACGAAGACTTGTGAATGGCTCCCCTATACTCATGGGGAAATCTCTTTTTTTAACTTGTCTTCATCACACTATGATCACCGAGGATGGCAAGTTTTAAGCATGTGATCTTATAGAGATGACTCATCGTGAGCTTGCACTTCATTTCTTGTAACTCCGTTAGGATGATGTCTTGAAGATAACCACGAGGAACACCATCTTCTTCTTTAAGACACTCTTGATCTTCTTCTTCTTCTTCGTCTTCTTCTCCTTCATGATTCTAATAGGCACAAAGCGCTTAAACAATGCTTCTTCTTCATCTTTCAACCTTAAAACTAACACATAACCCAAGCGATGCCAGTGGACAAAACTACAAGTGAAATTCAATTCAAACATTAATCTATAGAGATTGTCATTAATTACCAAAATCACATGGGTCGCACGTGCACTTTCACCCGCTTTTAACGTGGTGGCATGATTGACACAGTAGTGGCAGCAAGATCTATCTTCTCTTTTGCTAATAATTATGCATGTGTTGTGAATTTTTAATCCTACGTTATGATTTCAATGGACGATATGTATTAGCATAGTAAGCTCACCATACTGAATCACGATAACCAATTACAAACTCACGTAGACAACCAAACACATTTAATTTGCATCATCCAACTTAAAAAGGTTATGTGCAGCCACCGGATTATTGTCAACTCACGCAACTAAAGATTTTGTGGAAAACCAAACAAGGTACTCCCTCCGTTTTAAAATATAAGATGTTTTAGCTTTGTGAAAGAAGTGTATCTAGATCCATTTTAGTGTGTAGGTTCACTTTAAACCTAAATAAAACTACACACTAAAAAGATCTACATACAGTCCTTTTAAAAAGCTAAAACATCTTATATATTGAGGAGCCGAGGGAGTGGAAAACATGTTTTTTATGCCGTGTAGGCTCTCTTCCAAACAGACCGGAGCGACCGACCAGAGACAGATCATCCGAGAGAAATGATGCGCGTGCATCTGCGCCGTTTTACCTAATCTGCACGCATCGATGCTCCAGCGGCAGCCAGCCTGAGATGGGGTCGCTCGTCACACACACCCTGTAAAGCGTAGCCGGGCCGGCCACGACCACGACCAAAAGGAGTACTAGTAGATCATTGATGGTCGCTTCTGTGTGACGTGTGCGGCAGACGGCGGTGATCTCCGAACTTTTTCAATGTGTATATAAACGACGTTGAGCCTCGCTAATCGTGTTTCTTTTTGGCAGTTTCTCCCACGGGTGTGGGGTGGTTATCTTATCTTACTATACTAACCAAAGTTGCAGTAATCAAATGCCTGCCTGTCGCCTTCTCTTTCCAGTTCTGGATGGCGTCGCGTGAAGTCTGTGTATCTAGCTATAGATAGGTGGCCATTTGGCAGCACGCCGAGAGGTATCATCGCTCCATCACGGACGTAAGTGACCGTCACTAATTGATTACTCCATATGTGGTGGAACTCAATAGGGCAGTGCTAGTACTGGAGTAGTAGTAGTAAATTAAGTTGGCCTGCATTTGAAATTTCCAGCCGTTGCAAATTGCGCAGAGTACGGTGACATAATTGCTTCGATCATGTATGTATGGGTGAAAGAGACAGAGTGTGCAGCATGTGAGTTATGAGGCCACTGCTGCTGATGTTTGCGCATGAATGCGATGACAGGGTCGGTAGATTCAAAAATATGCAAGTTGCCTACACTAAAACGGCTACTAGTCGTGAGATCATGTTTTTTCATATCGTAGAGATGAGGTCAAGTAACGAAATCTAGATGCGCCGATTCTGTACACACCCGATTACCCAATAACCAATTGCTCTCACATTCTGTCCAGTTAAGCAATCAATCTCGTGTGCGGCGTAGCTCCACGTTACTTCATTCTGTTTACCTGATTATTGTGTTGTTGTTTCGAAGGGTCTGTTCAGATTTTATTATGCCCATCATCATACGGTCTCGCCCCAGCGTAACGTGGTGACTGATTCAAATCAGATACTGTACAATGTACTGATCCACTCTGGAATCTGCAGTTGTCGCGCGCATGCATGTGGATCGTATTATTGCATCATCGTCTAAACTGTCACAGCGTTCGTCATCGTGAAGGATCTGCTTCGTCTGAAGTTCTAAACTGTCACAGCATGCGTCATCATTCTAGTAGTCAAGGTCTCAAGGACAGTATTATCGCATAGTAATGTCATCATGCAGCTGTCACAGCATTCGTCATCAATCCTCTCCATCGCGATTAACGGGTCAACCAAGCCTCAAAGTCCAAATGCGCTAGCTAGCTATCTCCGGTGTACACGCACGGCGCTGAGCACGCACGAATACATGGATCCATGTGCCACTGCCCAGGACTATAACACCGGGACATGTGAGATACTAGTATATGAATGATATCCACATGATCATGACCAGGGGTTCAGTCCAGTCAATGACGATAGCTTCATACTGTATCGCCCCAGCATGTGGACCAATTCCAGTAAAACCCTTGCATGTTAGGCTGCCATGGTTCTTCTTTTACAAATGCCGTCCATTGTGGGTACGGTCACTAGGCCACACAGTGTTCAACACCCGTCAGTAGGTTTTGCTTTTATTTTGTTGAACATCGTCACTAGGTCTTCCCGTTAGTAGTTCGGTACACGCCTGATCTACTTTTCACACGCATTAACGCACTCTGCTTTGAAAAGAAAACCAGTCCTGCACATGCACAGGCACATGCAATGCAAACTTGCTACGAAATGAGCGCATCCCTCTTTGGGCCTGTCTGCATTTCTTGGGAAATTCGGTCAGCTCCCATAAGGACGGTAGCAATGCCACTTTTACCAGTGACCATTGATTATCATAGTTATCTTTTCTCCTAACGTTGTCAGCTTGTCGCGTGCATAGTCTGTCACCGGCCGGCGTGCCGTCGACCGAACCGAACTCTCGCGTTTCTTCTTCCGTTGCCCCCTTTCTCGTTAGGCACAGCCACGGGGATTACTGTGGCGTGTTCATCTTTCATCTAGGCTAGCCTCGTACCTAGCCGGCTCGATCACTTTGACGGTAATATCATGCGTTTTCAGAAAATTTAGAGCTGGGCCAGCTAACTAGACCTCGACTCCCAGTTTCAACGAAGAATTGGAGTATGTACGTACGTTGTATAAGAATCTCCAGCCGTTCCCGTAGACGTCCGTCAGCCATTGTTTTTGCGAGGTATGGGGGTGCCGGCGTTGTGCCGAGGCACATGGGTGGTAGTCCCCCATACGCCACCTTCGCTAAACGTTTTGATTCACAAATAACCATATTTTTAACAAGTTTTGATCATATATATACAAATAAAAAAATCAACAAATTTAAGAGGACAAGCTCAGTAAGATAATTTTACAAGTTTTGAACCACAATTGTAAACACATAATAAAACTAGATGTTTCATTTGAGTCTCCACGAATGCTCTACCAGATCGTCTTGCAATTTGCGGCGAGTATCTGCAGCCCGGATTTTCTGACAACTGCCGCAAGAAGACCATGTTGGTGATACAGTTCACTTTCAAACGGACTAGGACACGACACTCTCATTGATCGTGTTGTGCATGATCATATAGGTATCAATGACCACTCACATCTGATCTTTTGACTAGGTAACATTGTGGTACCAGACAATAGCAAATCGAGGATGAAGCACATCATTGATGTCACCTCGACATCCTTCCTAGAGGTCTCTTTGCACCGAGCAAAGAAATATCTCTTTCCCACAATAGGGTTTGAAATTGTCTTCACAAATGTTGACCTTATTGGATAGATTCCATTCTTTAGGTTGTACCTCTTGGTGTATTTGTCGTCATTGATCTCATAGTTGCACACTGGAGCATGGTCATCAACAAGTTTGGCGAACACATTCGAGCACCGCAGCACATCGATGTCCGATGGGTGCATATTTGAAGCCCTTTTACATTATGTCGTTGCTTGTGTAGTGGCAGGATTTTGACATTTTACCGCGCTTGCGCCATCTTTTATGCGTGTTTCCGCACGATCCCGAAATACCAAGTTAATGATGAACATATCAATAAGAACTGTCATATTATGTTTTAATATGATATTTTGACGTGATGAAAGTCATCTAAATAGTTCTCCACGCACCTGGGTAAAAGGAGGGCACGAGAAGAAGCATCAGAGCCATAACGAGCATCGGTATGGGCAGACCCCATTCGTATCGCCCGCCCGTACGGAACGCCTTTGTCCTCGCCTCGTCAAATAATTTCACTTGGCGCAGACATATCTGAGATCCGACATTCACAAACACTAGAAACATCGAAACTTCACCTATGTAAGAGATCTGGTAGAGGAACTAGCAGGAAGGAATCGTCCTCACTGCTACACGGATCGTTGGAGGTCAAGACAACATCCCCTTCACCATCAAACGTTGCATCCTCATCATCTACATCATTCCTTCATCCTACTTATCTCGATTAGTTGTATTAGCAATTGATATCATGGATTTTTATTCGAATTCATCCATACACTTTCATTTCAGTCGCATGATTACGATGATGTTGTTCATTGCCTACATGTGTGAGTAGTTTACCTTGTTCTTGCGGTGATGGAGAAACCCTAGCAATATTATAATATGAAGTGAAGATGATCTATAACTTAGTGCTATGAATATGTGTTAGTTCACTCTCTATATATTATATAAAGTCGACCATGTAATATTTGCCTTCGGTACTAGAGAGGGAATTACCCTTGGAAGTATGAAATTGTGTACGACAGGAATTGGCATACCATGCCCGGTGCTTTACCATATTGAAGAGGAGGATAAGGAGGGATTCATTAAGCTCATATCGATAGCCACGAGCAACCCTTAATTGGCAATGGATCCATAGGTGGTTGTCTAAGATCGCTGAAGTGGTTATTTAGAGATGTAATGATCAATGGTTTTCTGGGCACATCTCATTATGGAGCTCTCCCCACACATATCATAACAGAAAATATATATTTATCCTACTCATAGTTAATACCCTTGCTAGAGGTGGATCCTAAAACTTGAGAACATTTAGCCTTACTGAAGTTTCATTACAGTTCTCACTGCTCTCCTTTACTTTACTGCAATCTTTACTTTTACACAAACAAACCAAACTCTCTTTTAAAACACTCTTACTTGAGGTCAAGGGTAGCTCCAAGTATCCTTTGATAGATAGTAACGAGGGGCATAAATACCTCTACCAATACCTCTCCATGATTCGATACTCTTACTTTTGAAACTAGCTACAATTGATTTGTGCACTTGCAGTCATCAGGCTATTTTCTAGCGTCGTTGCTAGGAAGCTAAGTTCGTTTAGTCTATGTCCTTAGTTGTTAATTATTAATTGTTAATCTAAAGTTGTTTATTTATTTCATGTAAAAACATCATGGGTGACTATCAACATGAAATACAACTTCAAGCTGTCAAGAATTCAGGTTCACCCATGGATGCCCATATAAAGGCAAATCCGCACGTCAACCCCGATGGGTATGATATCCCATGTTGCCGGATCTGCTACATGCTAAGAGATTTGCAAGAGATGGTACGGAAGACCCATACGAGCATGTGGAATTCTTTGAAGATGTCTGTGTGACCTTCTATTTTAATATCTTTACTAAGGATAAGATTAAATTTAGACTTTTTGTCAAACCCTTAGTGATAAAGCCCATTCTTGGTATAATAATTATCCCATAGAAATTACTGATGTTTTGGAGACTCTATCCTCCAAGTTTTTTACCACTTCCTTTCCAAAAATTATGTCCCCTAGAGCAAGGCGCATGATCACTAATTTCAAGGGACACCCTGGTGAAAGTTTATATGAAGGATACTCAAGGTTTAGGGAAACCCTCTGTAATTTCCCTCATCACGAGTTCTCACCTTGGTTAATAATACATACCTTTTATGCAGGACTCGGTGCACAAAATAGAAATAAATTAGATATACTTTCTAATGGATCTTTCACTGTGAGTATAACGTAAATAAGGCTTGGGACTTATTAGAAGATATGCATAAAACTAAAGTACATGTTCATGTTATGGAACTTAATGAGGAGGAAACTCCTATTGAATATAATTGTGTCAGGAAATTCTTGCATTCTGGTAAGGTAGAAGGTTTGCATACGGATCTTAGTATTGAACCATGTATGATTGTTCAAATTATTAAGAAATATGCTAAGCATTTGAAGCTGCCAAAGGGCTGGGATCATTATGAGCCACCATGTGTCAAAGAACTTATGAGAAAAATCCCAGAAGACAAGCCAATACAAAGACAAGAAAAGTTATCCATAAGAGAACTAATTACATACGAGCCTAAAAGAGACAACAATGAAGATGCAAGAAGATCCAAGAAGCTAGCAAAGAATTTGGGAGCTATCAAATCCAACATTAATATAATGAAAGGGCTTCTGGAACCTAAACATGTTGAAAATGAAGTGGCAATGATCGATCGTGAATCCTCTCGGATGATTGAAGGAAAACCCCACGGTAAGAATGAAGGTAACAAGAAAATTCCATTTAAAATTGGCAAGGTTACCTATCTTGGGTTATGCGATTTAAGCTCCACTATTAATGTCATGCCTTATTTAGTTTATGAATCAATTTATCCTCATCTTGAGGATCCCGATCTTGAACCCACTGATACTAATATAATTCTCTCTAATAGAACTTTCCAAGGTTCTTATGGAATCCTTCGTAATGCCTACATTTCAATTGGGACAGTTGTCTATCCGATTGATTTCCATATTATTGATATGCGTTTAGATCCTTTTTGTCTAGCCATTTTGGGAATACCTTTCTATGTTGCCACTAAACTCAATATTGACAACAATAAAGAGATTATGTCTTTGAAGTTTGTAGACGATGAAGTGAATTTTGAGTTTAACCAATTCAAGAAGTTTCCCTATGAAAAGAACACTGAGGCTAAGGAAAATAGAACTATTGAAGAATTGGTGAAAAATTATTTTAGCAGTCCGAAAACTAGGCTAGAAAGGAGTTTAAATAATCATGATTCTACCCCAAATGACGAGGCAAGGAAGGAATTGTATGACATATTAAACAATGCCTCTGAAATGGAAAGTCTTTTCAATCCAGAATATGAATAATTAGAGAGGAAAGGTGACGAGGAGCCTCCACCACTCGAACTAAAACCACTCCTAGAAGGGCTAAGGTATGAATTCCTGGATGATAAGGGTAACTGTCCAGTTATTGTTAATGATACGCTTCCTGAAATTGAAACACAGAAATTGTTAAAAGTACTTGTTAAGCAACATCAAGTTTTTGGGTATACTCTCAATGATATAAAAGGAATAGATCCCTTCATAGACACCCATAAGATATCTATGGTCGTGAAAGCTAAGCGTTTTGTTGATACTCAAAAGATACTAAATCCGAAAATGAATGAAGTAGTGAGGAAACAAGATATCCGTATGCTTGATGCGAGTATAATTTATCAAATTTCTGATAGTAAATGGCTGAGCCCTACTGAAATGGATCGTATGGGCACCTAGAGGGGGGGTGAATAGGTGTTACTTCAAATTTTAATGCTTTTTCAATTTTAGGCTTGACATAAAAGGTAAATTCTCTAGATAGACTATTAGTAAGAATTTCCCTATATGCAAACCTAACTACTAGTGAGTAAAAGCCGAGTGAAAAGAGGAACGAGTGAACCATAGTGAAGCACGTGGAAACAGGATTTGTTTTACCACAGTTCCTTCCTTGTTAAGGGAAGTACATCTGCGTTGGAGGGGTGGGCGGTACTAAGACCACCACGCCACAATAGGCCTCACCCTGTTCTCCGATGGATCTCGCCACCAAAGACCCGATCCACCTTTCCACTATAGGAACCCTTCGAGGCGGGAACCGGCGCCTTTACACAACTAGCGGGGCACAACTCCACAACCAAATTGGAGCTCCCGTAATGACAACAAACTGCCACAAGAACAAGTTATCAATAAGAAAACACAAGATCTCGATATTGACAAGAATACTAGATCGGGGATTTCTCTAAATGAATGGAGAGGAGTTGATGCGTTTGATTCGTGATGATGATGTAGATTGTCTCCTCCTTCAATTCCCCCAAAGATCAAAGTCTTCGGGTGGTTGAAGTGGGAGATCGAGAGAGAGAGAGCTCTTGCAATGGGTCTAACACTTTTCGAATGAATCAAGAGTTCTGCCTGAAGGGGATGAAGGGGATTTTATACCCCCTTCCCCAACTGAGTCGTTGGAGCCTTTGGGGGCCGGATAATCCGGCCCAAGTGAGGGCCGGATTATTCGGCCTGGGGAAAACTCCACCCCATACTCGGATTATCCGGTAGATAAACCGCCCCCACTCAGAGCGATGCGCCGAGCCTGCCCTTGAGCGCCTCCTGGGGGCCGGATTATCCGGCCAGGGGAGGAAAATCCGCCCCTGTTCGGATTTTTCGAAAGAAAATCCGAACACACTCCGAGCGTCGCGCCTTGACTGCCTTTGATCGTTTTCTGGGGGCCGGATTATCACGGATATGCGAAGGCCGGATTATCCGGCCAGGGGAGGAAAAACCGCCCCTGTTCAGATTTTCCGGGAGAAAATCCGAACCCACTCCGAGCGTCGCGCCTTGGCTGCCTTCATGGGGCGGATAATCCGCCCCCCAAACACCAGAACATTCCCTACACACTTAGCACACATGAGGAAACTCCACGGTATTGTTATCTAACACTCAAAACACAGGGAACCATGAAATGTTCTTTCAATCTTCCCCTTTTTGGTGTTAGATGACAATACTAGGATTTGCAGGATAGTTCTCAAGGCAACAAGATTTAATGAAAGACAAAGACTCCCCCTCAATGTGTGCATACAAACAATTGCAATTGATTACAAATACACACAAGAGGGTAAAAGTCTATATCATTAGAACATATGTTAAAAGCTCATACCACCGGTAGGGAGATAGAAGCGTCCTCAATACATTATAAGAATATCCAATGATAGCCATACAGCACGCCTCCCTCGATATAGATATCCAATAGCTATAAGAATATACAATGAGATAGATGACTCCATATGAATAATCCACAGGATAAATCCACAGACACAAAGTTTCATACAAACCACAAACCACAAATTAAAGTTCAACGCTAAATGGGCACAAGCGAGAAAACGACGAATAGAAAAAGTGCAAATGCTTATGCCCGACCCATGCAAATCCTCGTAGACCTAATAGAACTACTTCTCCCCCTTTGGCATCGAGACGCCAAAAAGGAAGAAGAGCGATGTTAGCGCCACAAGGTATCACTCGTAGTCCTCATCCTCGTCCTCATCCTCGTCCTCGTTCCCATCCTCGTCCTCATCCTCAAGCTCCTCGGTGTCATCGTCCTCATCATCAGTAGTGGCCGCGGAAGGGAACAAGTGACGCTCCAGCTCTCCGTAGTTAAGCCCAGAAGAAGAGTTCCACCGAGCATATGGTGTGGGAGGAGTAGGAGCAGGGGGATCGCCAGAAGCACTGGACACATGGTGAAGGATGAGCTGCTGAGAGTGAGCCAACTCATGGCGCTGCTTGTAAGCCTCGTACTGTCACTTGCGTGTGTCCATGCCCATGCAAAGAATGTTCCCCTAGAACCAGTTCAGCTGCTTGATCTCACGAGCAATGGGAGGCACTAGAGGCCGGCGAGCACTAGCACGATAATCCCTCATGAGACTCTCAGGAGCAGAGGAGGGGTGAGAGTGTAGGGGATCGGTGCGGAAAACCAAAATTTCCCTACGTTGAAACCCCAGAAACTGCCTAGGATCTATCTATGTAGTAATGCGGTAACGGCCAGAGCGTAGAGAATACATACCCTTGTAGACCGTACGCGGTTAACATTCCGCAGGGAACGTGGTTGATGTAGTCGTACTCGAAGCCGACCTCAAGGTCGCGAATCTCCTCGCAGGTCACCCCTTGCTCCTTCTTGCTCTTCATCATCTTTATCGTGCAACAGCTCCGGCTCACGACATTTAAGCGCCCCAAGTCTTGCACCTCGTGTCTTTCGTACACATCCGGGTGCACGATGAGACCTCTGGCTCCCCAATCCCGCCGGGAGTGCGGAAGTTGATATCCGGCTAGGAATCCTGCGGCATGTGGCGTCTTCTTGCAGGTGTGCCTCGATCGCACAACCCAGACTTGGGGCCATGGTCACAAGGTATAGATAGAGGGAGGGAGAAAGTCAACCAAATGACTTCTCAAGTTGTGTATTTGGTGTGTTTAATCCCACCCATGGGCACCCCTTTATATAGGCGGAGGGGGTGTGCCCTCCCCATTGGGTTAGCCATGTGGGACTAATACTAAAGGAAAAGACAACAGAAATTCGGACTGCCAAATGGGCCAAATTAACTTAGCCCAAAATAGAAAACAGAAAATACTAAATAAAAAGAAAAGAGACAGCAGGCTGGGGCTGGCCGGGTGGGCCTTGGCGCGGCCCACCCCGCGCCCAGCTCTCCCTGCGGCAGCGGCCTGGAAGGGGAACCCGGGTGGGATGGCCACCCCCTGGCGACCCACCAGTGCCCGCCCCGCCCCGCTGGTCCGCCTCGCCATAGCTCGCCGGGTGAGCTAGCTCACGCCCGGCCGGTGGCTGGCCGGGCTCCCATGAGCCCACATGGGCGGGTTGAGCTAGGCCGCCCTGCTGTGGTAGCGCCCACCTGTCTTGGCGTGATCTATCAAATGCCCACAGTGCCAGTAGTGGCGGTGGGTATTGGTTGTTGCCCGTCTGGCAACTTATCTGCCCACGTAATTTCCTTTTATCTTTTTCTGCAGATTTATTCTTAGGCCTTTTCCCTCCGGCATTTGGCCTAATATAAAAGTTGACTTTATAAATCTTAATCTAAATATTATTTATAATATATTAATTCAAAATTAACATATAATAAATATATATTTAAATTCCCATTTATCCGAAAACACTTTTCGGGGTTTTTCCTTTATTCTTTCTCCGAACAACTTCGGATTTCTCCGCGGAACAATTCCAGCTTTCTCTATTTCTCTACTATGATTCCGTCTTACGAATGATCGCTCTCATCGTACCCTTAAGTGTATCCTCTCACGGCTCGGGAATGCTCTAGACATGATCTGTATCAATGATCAACAGAGGGACCAGGGATATCCATGTGACCCCTATGCATTCCTGATGACAATGTCGTTTGAACCGTCTAAATGTAGCATCCTCTTCCTTTTGTTTCTCGATACAACTTGTCCGAGATCCGATCATTGGTATCCTATACCTTTGTTCAATCTCGTTCACAACAAGTTTTGTTTTCTTGTTACCGTGATATTACATCCCGTGACCTAGTCACATGTTGCAACATATATGGATGTAATCTCACCAAGCCGGCCGTATGTATCTTTACCCGTCATGTGGGTGAACAAATCCCGGTCTTGCAGTCACATGTCATCTACTGTTCCTTCGGAATACCCAACGTACACCTTTATGGCCACCGTATTACCAGATGACGGTTGATGCAGTCTAAGCAGCCTAGGGAAATAGTGAGTAATATGAGCTCACGGTCTAAGGAGAAGGAGTCTAGGTTTAGCTGTTGCAACAATAAACTAGATGACTTGATCGTGTTGCAATCCTTCGAGGAATGTCCAATCACATCATTCTCCAATGATATGATCTCATTGTCAGTTTGCATAAATGCCCATGATCTTGAAACCCAGATCATCTTCGTGACCAACGAACTAGTATGAATAGAGGCGAGTAGGGACTTGGTTGTTTCATATCACACCTGTACTAATGTTTCTACTTGGCACAGTTATAGCACAATATGAAACTATTATAAACTAATTGAGATATGATAATAAAAACCTATTTCTTATTTTCCTCTAGGGCATATCTCCTTCAGAGAGGTCTTCCTAATCTTGGTGTAGATATTCTTGGCCTTGTGCACAGCATCAATATTGAACTCTTTAGTGGGGAGCAAGTGCTTGATCAGCATCATGATGTAAGGAGCATATGGGATGGAAAGCCTGTTGAACATGGCATCGATCAACTCATGGTAAATGAAGTCCATCACATCCAGCTTATATGACACGGATTCATCCTCACAGGACGCCACCTCATGAGAGAAGGCAAGAAGCTGAACCAAGTGACCACGGATACTGTCATTGTTGCCTCCACTTGGAGTGATGGAATCACGAAAGAGACCCACCAAGCTAGCATATATGGGAGAAAGACTAGCAAGGGTGCCCACAATACCATTATCATCGGTGCACGGAGAGAGGGCAGCATCTTTATTGGGCTTGAGTTGGGCGATGATGCGGAGGCCACTAGCACAGTCTCTGTGGCGGAAAGGATAACCAAGTACCTCAGCAAAAACATGGAAATCAGCTTGCATAGGCCCGTCACGAGTCATCCACTTCATGGTGCGGTGCTCATCACCGCAAAGGACCAAGGTGGAGAAAAACTGCTTCACAATCTCAGAATCATAGGAGCATTAGAGGGCCATGAGATGGTGCAGCCCCATCCTCTTAGACACATACATGGCATCAACAAGGTGAGGCTTCTCCAAGGCCTCAGCAAGAACCAGAGGATGCATAGGCCGAATCTTCATTGAGCATACGTCCTTCATAGAGATCCCCTTTGTTCACCGCAAAAGTCAAAGCTAGCTCAGTATCATGCGACACTTCATCAAATTAATCCTGATGACGAATGGAGGAGAAGGTAACAGGATCCATCTTCTTATAGTTAATCTTGGGCCCTTTTCCCTTCCTCTTGGACACACCCTTCCTATCCCTCTTTGCCTATTCCTCTTTAAGCTTCTCTTCTTTCTTCTCTCACCAACCTCGTCCACTAAGTTACCCTTTCCGTCGTTCTGAAAGTATTTAGCACGAGGACGATGCTTGTAGGTCTTGGAAGCGCTGGAACCACCTATGAATCGGATAAGGGGGGTAGCAGGGAGATAAGCATACACATAGGTCCAAGAGAGAACATAGAAAAAGTAGGCAAATAGTTCATAGTCCAAACCTACTCTATGCACAAATCAAAATAAACTGAACTAGTTCACTGGTCATCGAGGCCAGATTATCCGGCCTGGCCAGGGGCGGATAATCCGGCCCTGGCAGAAATTTTTAGAATCACCGAGAGTGAATGCAAAAGAGTAGATCGGGCCTAGATACTGCAAGACTATGATTTCGACGCGAAACAACATCCTTCTAGACAATGTTCCACCCAACAAACAACACATTTAGCCAAAGATGGGGAGAGAGGGAGCTACCCTCACTCATTGGAGGAAGAACGCGGAGGAGAAGGTACCCGGAGGTGCGGAGAAGAAGATCCGAGGAGGCCCGGAAAATCCGGTTGCCGTAGAGGCTGAGGAGGTGGGGACGGCGTGGAGGAGAGGAGAGGTGGGAGGGAGAGGGTCGGGGGAGAAGTGCTGCTTGTTATGAGCCCTTCCCCCTAACCCTAGCCCTTAAGAACGAAATCCGCCAGGCTGGATTATCTGGCCTATACTTGAGTCGGATTATCCGGCCTAAATTCTGAACTTCTGTTACACACAGAGTCAGGCCGGCGCATCCCTAAACAACACCCCCACAAGGTGTACAAGGGACTTGTGTGCAAGAATATATGGCTTAGGGGTAGGGAAAGGCTTAGGATTAAGAGAGCCAAAATGAGATGGTACTACACACTCAAATTTGCAAGAATCAAATCAACTAAAAAATCCAAAATTGAGGTTGATTCCCATAAAAACAAGAGAGGAGCTAAAACCAATTAAGAAGATCCAAATAAATCCAACTCTTCTCATGGAGGAGGGCGGTGGCCGAGGCCACCTTGTTGGAGTGTATGGTATGACACCGCGAAGATATATCTTGGGTTCATGACCAATACTCATCAATAAGCTCACATATCACAAAATGATATTAAGAGAAATGATTTGACTTGCTTTCGGCATTATGGGGGAGGGTTAGCCCAATCAATTAGGACCACACTCCCCCTATATCCATGCCCACATCTAGACCAAAGAAGACTGAGATGAACGAGTGAGTGCATGGGTAATCAAGACAAGCTCCTTGAATCAACGATATTTAGCTCATTCCTCAAGTAATAAAACCTTGCTTCATCAAGTGGCTTCGTGAAAATATCAGCAAGTTGGTTCTTCGTGCTCACAAAAGATAGATCAATATCGCCTCGAGCAACATGGTCCCGAATAAAATGATTCTGAATCTCAATATACTTTGTCCTTGTGTGCTGTACCAGATTGTACGCAATTTTTATTGCACTTTGATTATCGCATAAAAGAGGCACTTTGTCACAATTGACACCGTATTCCTTTAAAGTTTGCCTCATCCATAATAACTGAGTGCAAGCACTAGCAGCAGCAACATATTCACCTTCGGCGGTGGCGAGAGAGATACAATTCTGCTTTTTAGAAGACCAACAAACTAGAGACCTTCCCAAGAACTGACAAGCTCCAAAAGTTGATTTTTGATCATCCTTATCACCAGCCTAATCTGAATCAGTATAACCACATAGAGAGAAATTGGAGCCCTTGGGATACCATAGACCAAAGTTAGGGGAATGAACCAAATATCGGAAGATCCTCTTGACCGCCACTAAGTGGCTTTCTTTAGGAGCTGCTTGATACCTTGCACACACACCCACACTCAACACAATATCGGGTCTAGATGCGCAGAGGTAAAGAAGAGAGCCGATCATGGACAGGTATACCTTTTGGTCCACATCTTTACCGTGGGGGTTAAGTTCAAGGTGACATTTTGTTTGCATCAGAGTGGCGACGCCATTAAGATCCGTCATCTTGAATCTCTTGAGCATGTCTTGGATGTATTTATCTTGATTGATGAAGGTTCCTTCTCTAAGTTGCTTGATCTCGAATCCAAGAAAGAACCATAACTCCCCCATCATAGACATCTCAAACCTGTCAGTCATAAGCTTTGAAAATTCATCATTAAAAGCTTTATTAGTAGAGCCAAAGATGATGTCGTCTACATATAGTTGACATATGAAGAGCTCCCCCTTAACCTTCTTAGTAAAAAGAGTGGGATCGATTTGCCCAACTTCGAAGCCACGATCTAGCAAAAGCTCTTTAAGGTGCTCATACCATGCACGTGGGGCCTGTTTAAGGCCATAGAGTGCCTTCTCGAGTTTGTAGAGATGGTTCAGGAAATTAGGATCCTCAAATCTCGGGGATTGCTTTACATATACCAACAAATGTAGAGGACCATTAAGAAAAGAACTCTTAACGTCCATTTGCTGCAATTTAAAATTATTATGGGCAACATAAGCAAGAAGGATATGGATGGACTCAAGACGAGCCACAGGAGCATAGGTCTCATCAAAGTCAATGCTCTCAACTTGGGAATAGCCTTGTGCCACGAGTCTCGCATTGTTCCTCACAACAATGCCATTCTCATCTTGCTTGTTTTTAAATATCCATTTAGTGCCGATAACATTGTAGCAGTCCTTGGGCTTCTCCACTAGTTTCCAAACCTTGTTGCGCTCAAAGTTATTCAACTCTTCATACATAGCAACAACCCAGTCTGGATCTTCAGGAGCTTCAAACACTTTCTTGGGTTCCACCATTGAGATGTGGGCTTGATGCTCACCAAAACTTGCCAATTCCCTTCTTGTGGAAACTCTTCGTCAAAGATCACCTACAACTTTGTCAAGGGTATGACCCCTTAACTCAAGTTTCCGATCAACACGGGCCTTGCGACGAAGTTCAATAAGCTTGTTATCTCTTGGTGGAATAGTTTCATCGCTTTTGTATTCATTGGAATCATTTGCTTGACCTTGATTAGTAGTCTAATTGTCAGTAGTAGGAGATGACGAAACTTGCCCTTGAAGTGGATCAACAACCGTAATAGGAAGCTGCTGATCATTAGGAGTTTTAGGGCCGGATAATCTGGCCGTGGGTGAGGCTGGATAATCCGGCCTGGGAGAACTTGAAACATCTTCACCAGGTTGCCTGGAGCTTGCTTGAATTGGTGAGGGGCCGGATAATCCGGGGTCAGCCGGAAAATCTGGCCTGGGGCTTGCAGCTGTTTCTTCGATATGATGAGCAGTTTGGTCGTCAGTGGAGTGGTGACCGGATAATCCGGTGTCGACCGGATAATCCAGCCTGGAGCATTCAGGAGCATGTTGAGCTTCAACATTTGGTGGAGTTGGTGTAGAAGTTACTCCCGTGGTTGGAGCATGTTGAGTCTGTGTAGATGAGGGCTCTTCATGAGTAGAGCATTGTCCTTCCCAATCCGCCACAAGGGGTTCCTCAATGGGGCGGAAAAATCCCACGCCCATTCTTCTTATGGCATCTTGGGGTATTTCAACATCTGTATCACAAACATCAACTTGCCCCACACGGGAGCCATCATTTTCCTCGAACACCACACTACAAGATTCTACAACAGCTCCGGAGAGCTTATTGTAGACTCTATAAGTGTGAGATTCGGCACCATAACCAACAAAAATACCTTCTAAAGCCTTAGACTCAAATTTAGATAAACGAACTCCCTTGATTAGAAAGAAACACTTACACCCAAATACCCGAAAATATGATATGTTTGGCTTGTTACCGGTAAGTATTTCATACGGAGTCTTGTCCAAGATTTTACGGAGGTATAACCGGTTGGATGAATGACAAGCGGTAGAGATTGCTTCAGCCTAGAAGTTATATGGAGACTTGAATTCAGCTAGCATAGACCTTGCCAAATCCATTAGAGTCCGGTTCTTCCTCTCGGCAACACCATTTTGTTGAGGGGTGTACGCAGCGGAATATTGATGTCTTATCCCCTCTTCACTTAGGAATTCATTTAAGGTGTAATTCTTGAACTTGGAGCCGTTATCACTTCTTATTGCCAGAATAGGGACGTTGTGTTGACGTTGAACCTCGTTGGCGAAGTGGATGACCGTTTGTTGAGTCTCGCTCTTCAACTTGAAGAAATAGACCCAAGTGTATCTTGAGTAATCATCAATGATCACAAGGTAGTACTTCTTCCCACCGAGGCTTGCATGAGATGGAGGTCCAAAGAGGTCCACATGAAGGAGCTCTAAGATCCTTTTTGACGAAATAATAGTCTTCCTTCGATGATGAGAGTTATGCATTTTCCCTTCAACACAAGCCCTGCAAACACGATCTTTGGAAAAGGAAACATTTTCTTTTAGTCCAAGGATGTGGCCACCCTTGTGGAGACTTTGCAAAGTTCTCATACTGACGTGGGCTTGTCGGCGATACCATAACCAACCCGCGTCAGCCTTTCCGAAAAGACTCATCGGGCCTGTAGTGGTTTTCCCCGAAAAGTCCACCACGTACAGGTCATTTTCGACATATCCCACAAAAGCGACTTTTAGAGACTTGCTCCACAAGAGTACCACCAAATCAGCATCAATAAAAACTGCAAAGCCCATCTTACCAAGGGCGTGAACTGAAAGTAAATTATAACTGAGGGTCTCAACAAGCATGACGTCCACGAGAGAGATATCGTGAGCCACCACAACTTTGCCGAGACCCAATACCTCAGATTTTGACTTGTCACCATAGGAGACGGTTATATGATCATGATTTGGCCGCATCTCTGTGATGATCTCCTTGCTTCTGGTCATGTGACTCGTGCATCCGCTATCGAGTACCCATTTAGACCCACCGGAAGCATAGCCCTACAAGAAAGTTACTTCTTGGTTTTAGGTACCCATTTTTCAATGGGTCCTCTCATGTTAGTGACAAGGGTCTTGGGGACCCAAATAGACCAAGGAATGTAACAATCATAAGGACCTACATAACTAGCATAAACATCACCATAATAATCACAATATAACTCAAAGTTAGGATTGTTAGCCCCTGCAAAACCATCATAATTAGACTTGTCATTGGTGGTGGTGCTAGTCTTTGGCTGAGCAGTCTTGCTCTTCTTCTTCTTGTTGTTGTTGTTGTTCTTGTTCTTTGTCTTGGGAATATAACCAAGACCCTCTTTTCCATTGTTTGTCCTTTGCTTGCTAAGTATCTCATCTAGAACTTCTTTACCTTTGTGTTGAGATCCCTTTGCAAGTTCTTCTTGTCCATAAGATGGTGTGGAGGTGTTGGGAACCTCATACTTCCTCAATTGAGTTTGGAGCTGGTCATGAGACTCATTTAGAGTAGAATGTTCACTCTCCAATGCCTTGTGAGCAATGTCAAGTTTCTCAAACTTCTCCGTGAGTCTAGCATGAGCAGCCCCAAATTCAATATTTTCCTTCTTTAGTTTCTTTACCTTGGCAAGAGCGTTGTCATGTTCTTTGATGAGCTGAGCCACACCTTCTTCATGTGACTCCTCAATTGATTCAAGTCTCTCTTCCAAGGATACTCGAGCTGTTGGAAATATGCCCTAGAGACAAATAGTAGTAAGGACTATTATCATATTTCATATAGTTTATGATTAAGTTTTATATCATGCTATAATTGTATTGAGTGGAAACATCAATACACGTGTGATATACAAACAAACTAGGGGTTCCCAGTGAAACTCTAGTCACTGGTTCATTGGTCAATAGATGATCATCTTTCCTGATCATGTGGCATTTATGCCAGTTGGAAATGAGGTCATCTCATTCTGAGTCAGAAGAAAAGAAGGGAGAAAACCGGAAGGGTTTTGGTAAGTCCGGAGGATGTCCGGAGTGGAGGTGGATGGTGTTCCATGGCCACGGAGATTAGATAATGTGTGAATGAATGTTAAATATTGATTTAATCATTTATTCATAATTATTTAATAAAGATAAAATCAATTAAAAGGTCAAAAGGCTTAATGGGCCAATTCCAGAGGGAGAGGGCCCATTAGGGAAAAGGAGAAAGGGGAGAAGGACCAAGGGGGAGGCCGGCTGGGTCTTGCCCCCCGCGGGGCCCACTAGGGGCTGGCCGGCGGCCACCTCTCCCCTCCTCTCCTTTAGTCCCACCCCAGGACTTGAGGGGAGGTAGTACCTCCCCTCCCCCTATATATAGTGGGGTATTTGGCCTAGAAAAATACACCCAATAATCAATAAAGGTCTCCCCACTTTTGGGAGGACCTCTAATTGATATTTTCTCTCTCCCCCTCTCTCTCTCGTGACCGTGGTCCCAAGTCTGGACTGCACGAGCGAGAGACATCTTCACCATGAGCGCCCGTGCGTCTTGGGATTCGGATCCGGGAGCTCTACTTCCGCAACTGCTGCTGGATCGGGGAAGCGGGAGTCATCATCAGGCACCGGACGTGTGTAACTCCCCGCGAGGTGTCGCACTTGAGGCACTCAAGTCGTTGGAGCCAGAAGGAGCGCAAGGACTTCATCACGTCCTTGAGGTCAGCTTCGGCTCGTCTACATCAACCACGCTCTCCTGAGCGTTGACAACGCTTTTCGGTCTTCAAGGGTAAGTTCGCAAAAAACCCCTCCCATTACTGTATTACTAATAGATAGGTCCTGGCAGCTTCAGGGGTTCAGGGGCGTAGAGTAAAATTTATTGTTTTTATGCGTGGAACCCCTTCACGAGCTTCCTCTTCTTCTTCCAAGGCATTCTTCAAAGAAGCTATCTCCAAGGCATCTTCTCTTTCAATTCTGCCCTTTTCTTCGAGGAGTTCTTTGGCTTGGGCAAGTTGACTCATAAGAGCATCAAAATGAAGTTTGTGCTCACCTTGCAAGTTAGTGAAAAAGTTGTCCAAAGCAATAACTTCTTCTTCCATTTTAAGACTAGTATGATCATCCATATCCATATTTATGTTAGTCTTTGGGAATGAAGAACTAGAAGATGATACCTCGGACCCTCTTGCCATAAGACAAGTGACGTTGTTGTTGATGACGTTTTCGTTTGGTGAGTCGGAGAGAGATGATGGAGTCGATGTGGTGGCTATAGCAGCCACCTCACGAGAACTATCTTCATCCTCTTCATCTTCACTTGCAGAGGAATATTCTTCTTGTGCCACCAAGACAATCTTGGGTTGCTTCTTGTAAGGGCCATTCTTTTTGATAAATGGTTTTTTCTTAGGTGCCTTGGATTTTTATTTAAGGATGAGCCTACCACCGCTGTCTTCTCTATTTTGATATGGACACTCAGCCACAAAGTGTAGTCTATCTCCACAATTGTAGCGTGTTCTTAGTTTTGGGCCATTTTCTCTTCTTCCACTTGACCCATTCTTGCGCTCGAGATCTGATTTGGCCTTGGCTGGATCCTTCCAAATATTCCTTGTGTAGAAGGCCATGTACTCACCATGAGCACGCTTGACTTCATCGGGGCAGTCCATGGAGGCACCCTCGAAAGCTCTTTCGTCCTCATCTTGCTCAACAACATTTGCCTTTAGAGCAACATTGACCCCTTTTTGCATTCCAATGGCACGGGCACGGGCATCTTCCGTGTTCTTAGCTGCAACCTTGAATGATGCCATTTCTTGCATGACTTCATTGGACGTCATTTGATGGTAGTTGTGTCTACCTTGCAAACTCTTCAGGTCCATTGGCTCAAAAGGCATTAGAGCACTCACGTATTTCCTTTTTATCCAAGCATCATCTATGTGAGTAGCTCCATGCTTTGTAAAAGTTGTTGCGATGCCCTTGAGTCTTCTATACATGTCTTCATGGTTTTCACCATCCAACATGTAGAATCCTTCAGCTTCATTACTAAGGGCATCATACCTATTCCTTATCATGCTTTCATTTCCAATAAAGAGGTCGGTGAGAGCATCCCAAGCTTCTTTAGTTGTGTTGAGATGTTCAATGTGGGGCATGTCCTTGGGACCCACTCCGAGCTGTATCATGTGGAGAGCCATTGCATTCAATTGGCTATCCACAACTTCTCTTCTTGTCAAGTTGGTGTGATCTCCAATATGAAGACCCTCTTTGATAATCCTCCAAAGTTCAATAGAAGAGCTGCATACATGAGACTTCATTAAGAATTGCCATTGATTAAATGAAGATGTAGTAAGCTTGGGTGGATCACCCCTATTGTTTATATGAGGATGAGGGATAGGTGGGTCGGGGGGATATAAGTGATGAACCTCACTATATTCCTCCTTACCACTTCCCTTCTTAGAGGCGGAACCATTATGTTTTTCACCTACCACTTCATCTTCCTTGGATCCGGTGTTAGCCTTATCCTTGGATGAGGGAGTGGAAGCCTTAGAGGAGGATGGAGATGGGGCTACGGATGATGTGAGGCGAGCAATCATTTGGTGCATCTCCTCCATCTTGGTCTCAAAGGATTTCAACAAGGTTGTTTCCAACGTCTTGAGGTCATCCATTGTGACCTTGTCCACAGCCTCATTCCCATTCTCCTTGGTACCCATACTTCTCTTAGGCAGTTAAGCCCGAAAAAGAGTCAAGGCTCTGATACCAATTGAAATGGATCGTATGGGCACCTAGAGGGGGGTGAA
This sequence comes from Avena insularis, assembly GCA_023614405.1. NCBI lineage: Eukaryota > Viridiplantae > Streptophyta > Magnoliopsida > Poales > Poaceae > Avena > Avena insularis. Next base: position 25,234,631 of record CM042692.1, read on the forward strand.
TAGGTGTTACTTCAAATTTTAATGCTTTTTCAATTTTAGGATTGACACAGAAGGTAAATTCTCTAGATAGACTATTAGTAAGAATTTACCTATATGCAAACCTAACTACTAGCGAGTAAAAGGCGAGTGGAAAGAGGAATGAGTGAACCATAGTGAAGCACGCGGAGACACAGGATTTGTTTTACCGCAGTTCCTTCCTTGTTAAGGGAAGTACATCTATGTTGGAGGGGTGGGCGGTACTAAGACCACCACGCCACAATAGGCCTCACCCTGTTCTCCGATGGATCCCACCACCAAAGGCCTGATCCACCTTTCCACTATAGGAACCCTTCAAGGTGGGAACCGGCGCCTTTACACAACTAGCAGGGCACAACTCCACAACCAAATTGGAGGCTCCCGTAATGACAACAAGTTGCCACAAGAACAAGTTATCAATAACAAAACACAAGATCTAGATATTGACAAGAATACTAGATCGGGGATTTCTCCAAATGAATGGAGAGGAGTTGATGCGCTTGATTCGTGATGACGATGTAGATTGTCTCCTCCTTCAATTCCCCCAAAGATCAAAGTCTTCGGGTGGTTGAAGTGGGAGATCGAGAGAGAGAGAGATCTTACAATGGGTCTGACACTTTTTGAATGAATCAAGAGTTCTACCTGAAGGGGATGAAGGGGCTTTTATACCCCTTTCCCAACTAAGCCGTTGGAGCCTTTGGGGGCCGGATAATTCGGCCCAAGTGAGGGCTAGATTATCCGGCCTAGGGAAAACTCCGCCCTAGACTTGGATTATCCGGTAGATAAACCGCCCCCACTCAGAGCGACGCACCGAGCCTGCCCTTGAGCGCCTCCTGGGGGCCGGATTATCTAGCCCCATGCGAAGGCCGGATTATCTGGCCAGGGGAGGAAAAACCGCCCCTCTTCGGATTTTCCGGAAGAAAATCCGAACACACTCCGAGCGTCGTGCCTTGACTGCCTTTGATCGTTTTCCGGGAGCTGGATTATCCGGCCCCATGCGAAGGCCGGATTATCCGGCCAGGGGAGGAAAAACCGTCCCTGTTCGGATTTTCCAGGAGAAAATCCGAACCCACTCCAAGCATGGCGCCTTGGCTACCTTTGATCGATGAGTTAGGCAGGATAATTCGGCCCTTGGTGGGGCGGATAATCCGGCCCCCCAAACACCAGAACATTCCCTACACACTTAGCACACATGAGGAAACTCCACGGTATTGTTATCTAACACTCAAAACACAAGGAACCATGAAATGTTATTTCACCTACTCACTGCATTCCAAAGGAAGGAAGCATAACTATTATTAATAACGATAAAGATGAGATAATCCCAACAAGGACGATAGCCGGATACAGAATGTGCATAGACTTTAGAAAACTTAATAATGAAACGATAAAGAATCATAAATCATTACCTTTTATGGACCAAATATTAGAGAGGCTATCTAATAACTTCCACTTTTTTCTCCTTGATGGATATTCGGGATACTCTCAAATCTCTATACAACCTAAGGATCAATAGAAAAATACTTTTACATGTCCTTATGGAACCTACGCTTATAGGTTGATGCCTTTTGGTTTATATAATGCTGCTGCAACTTTTCAGAAATGTGTTCTAAAGATTTTTGACAAATTTGTTGGAGACACTATGGAAGTTCTAATGGATGACTTTGTGGTCTATGGACATACTTTTGATAAATTTCTCTATAATCTTAACAAAGTTTTGCAGTGGTGTAAGCAAACAAACTTGGCCCTCAACTGGGAACAATGTCGTTTTATGGTAGGAGAAGGTATGGTATTTGGACACATCTTTTTTGAGAAGGGTATTGAGGTTGATAGTTCTAAAGTTGATGACTTAGAAACACTGTCTAGACCTCAAGATGCAAAGAAAGTAAAGAATTCTCTTGGGAATGCGGGATTTTATAGGCATTTTATCAAATACTTCGCTAAAATAGCTGCTCCCTTAACTGATCTGCTCCAGAAAGACGTCCCTTTTACTTTTGATAACGAGTGTGTTACTTATTTTGAACTACTTAAGAAAGTTTTAGTTTCTGCACCTATCATTCAATCACCAAAATGGGGCGAACCCTTCAAAATAATATATGATGCTAGTGACTACGTGATAGGTGTTGTTCTTGGACAACGCGATGGCATAAACCTTAACATTATTGAGTATGTTAGTCGGGTTTTTAATGACGATCAAAATAATTACGCTACTACTGAAAACTAGTTCCATGCCATTATCTTTGCTTGAGATAAGGTTAGACCCTATATAATAAATTCCAAAGTAATAGTACACACTGATCATCAAGCTCTCGGGCACCTCTTGTCTAAGAAGGATGCTAAGCCTAGATTGATCAAGTGGGTACTACTACTTCAAGAATATAATTGACAAATAATAGATAGGAGAGGTAAAGATAACCCTATAGCTGATCATCTTTCTCGTATGGAAGGCATAGTCAATGGTCCAGTTCCAATTAATGAATCTTTACCTGGTGAGTACCTTGCAACAATAAGGTCTAATGACCCTTGGTTTGAGGGTTATGCTAATTTCCTGGTAGGGTAGCTTTTGCCAAAAGGATTGAATTATAATCAGAGAAAGAATTTTTTTAATAATCTAAAACACTTCTTTTGGGATGACCCTTATCTCCATAGACACGGGGTCGATGGAATGATTAGGAAGGTGTCCCATATCATGAGATGCATGCTATTTTGAAAGACTTCCATGATAGTCCTTATAGGTGCCATCATGCTGGTGATAGAACTTCTGCCAAAGTTCTCCAGTCAGGATTTTACTGGCCAACCTTGTTTAAAGATGCTCATAACTATGTTAAGAACTGTGATGCATGTCAATGTATGAGCAATATAGGAAAGAAGCAAGAAATGGCTATTAATTATAACCTTATAATTGAACCCTTCGATGTTTTGGGAATGGATTACATGGGTCCATTCACATCTTCTAATGGTTTTACGCATATCCTTGTTGCAGTTGACTATGTTACTAAATTGGTTGAAGAAATACCTACTACTCATGTAGATACAACTACTTCTATCAAAATGATAAAGGATATTATATTCCCCAAGTTCAGAGTTCCTAGATTTCTAATTACTGATGCTAGAACTCATTTTATAAAGGGAACCTTTAGAAAAAATATCCATAAATATGGGGTTACACATCAAGTTGCTTCGCCTTATCACCCACTGACTAGTGGGCAGGTTGAACTCTCGAATCGAGAAATTAAGACAATACTCCAGAAGACGGTAGGGAAGTCAAAGGAAGATTGGGAAATGAAATTAAAAGACGCATTATGGGCTTACTGTATGACCTACAAGAATCCAATGGGGATGACACCCTACAAAATGGTTTGTGGTAAAGCATGTCATTTACCTTTAAAGATAGAACATAAGGCCCACTAGGCCATTAAGACTCTAAATTATGACTTTAAATCTTTAGGAAAATAAACTTTTAGACATCTAATACGTCCAAAACGTATCTACTTTCCTGAACACTTTTGCTATTGTTTTTCCTCTAAACTTGTGTGATTTGGATACAACTAACACGGACTGACGTTGTTTTCAGCAGAATTACCTTGGTGTCTAGTTTTTGTGCAGAAAATCAACTATCAGGAACAATCCCGAAAAATATGCCAAAAATCCTATTTCACCAGAAGATTCACGGAGCCAGAAGACAAGACAAAGTAGGGCCACGAGGGGCCCACACCACCTGGCCGCGCCTGGGGGAGGTGTGGCTGCCTCGGTTGCCCCCTTGGCCTCCCTCTTCACCTATAAGTTGTCTCCTGACCTAAAAACCCAGGGGCGGGGGGTTCGACGGTTTTCCAGAAAGAGTTCCGCTGCGTCGCCACCACCAGATTCCGCGATTCGGAACCAGAAACTCCGTTCTGGCACCCTACCGGGACAGGCATTGGAGGAGATCATCGCCATCATCATCACCATCGCTTCTCCATCGACCATCCATGTTTCCCCATCTATTAGTGAGTAATCCCTCATAGGCTATGGGGATGATAGGGATTGGATGAGATCGTTCATGTAATGGCATCGGATTGTTAGGGCTTGGTGCCTAGTATATACTATTAGTGCTTTTTGACTTTGTTGCAACTTGTTATGCTTAATGCTTGTCACTAGGGCCCGAGTGCCATGATTTCAGATCAGAACATGTTATTGATCCATTATGATAGTATTGTTTATGGTCTTACCTGCAAGTTGTATACACACATTGTTGTCCGAAACCAAAGGCCCCGAAGTGATAGAAATCGGGATAACCGGCATGAATGGCTTTGATGTGAGGATCACATGTGTTCACGAGTGTTAATTCTTTGCTCCGGTGCTCTATTAAAAGGAGCACCTTAATTGCCAATAGTTCCCTTAAGGCCCCGCTGCAAACGGGCTGGCAGGACAAAAGATGTTGTGCAAGTTCTCATTGCGAGCACGTATGACTATATATGGAACACATGCCTATGATTATTTAGTACTTGGATGCTTTATATTATTTATCTGCAAATGCCCTATGTCTTGATTGCCATATGAATTGTCTTGTCCATGCAACGCCCATCCATCCATCCCTATGCCTACCGCGCTTTAATCCTACTGTTTACTGCAATTCTTACTACTGTCTTTACTTTACTACTGCTATTACTTTACTATTGCTACTACAAAACTGTTCTCGATAAACTCTTTGTGAGCAAGATTGTTTCCAGGTGTAGCTGAATTGACAACTCAGTTGTTAAGTCTTATAAATATCCTTTGGCTCCCCTTGTGTCGAATCAATAAATTGGGTTTAACTTCCCTCGAAAATACTGCTATACACCCCCTACTTGTGGGTCATCAAGACTATTTTCTGGCGTCGTTGCTGGGGAGCATAGCTTTATTTATCAAGTCCACTTGGAATCATTATTGTTCGCTGCCATCCATCCATCATGGGTTGTGATGGCAAGGTTCCTATTTTACCATCCACTACAAGAAGAGGTACGGTTCTGAACACCTTGATACATTGCAAATGTATCTATAATTTTTGATGTCCCATGCTTGGGTTTATCTACGTTTTGGTGTTTTGTCCACACTTTGGAGTACTTTTCATATGATTTCTTGGACTAACCTATTAACAAGAGCCACGGTGCTAGCTGCTTGTTTTCTACTATTTTTGGTTCCAGGAAAGTCAGAAAATGAATATTCTCGGAATTGGACGGGACAAAAGCCAAAGTGCCTATTTTTTCGGAAGACATCTGATGCCAGAATACGAGACGGAGAAGGGTTGGGGGCCGGCCACACCACCTGGCCACGCGGCCAGGCCTAGCCCGCGCCAGGGGGTGGTCTAGCCGACCCCAGCACCCCCCTCGGCCTCTCCTACCGCCTATATATTTCCCGCGCCAGGGGGTGGTTTGGCTGACCCCAACACCCCCCTCGGCCTCTCCTCCCGCCTATATATTACCCTCGGAGTTGGTTCCTTTTTGAGTTCTTTTGGGGAATTGAGCTTTTTGAGGGAAGTGCTTCAGTAGCTAGTGTTCTAATGGAAGTTTATTTGGTGTTAGAACTGAACCTTAAGACCTATTATCTTGAGTGCACTAATGTTGCTAATAAAGATTGTGTGAAGTTTTGTATGAAGGAAAATTTTCAGGTGTATGGAAGGAATGAGTAATGAGATGAAGGATGGACTAAAGCTCAAGCTTGGGGATGCAACGCGTGTCACCCCTATAAATATCCAAGAAGTACAAGCGTCAAAGCTTGGGGATGCCCAAGGCATCCCCTTCTTCATCAATAAAAATCCCAGGTTTCTTCCAAACGCTTCATTTTTATTGTTTCATGCATAGTTGTGTTGTTCTTGGAGCGTCTTATTTTTCATTTTTGTTTTGGTTTTTCATTTGCTTGGTTTGCTTAGTTTGCTGAATAAATTGGTTGGACCCCTTCTTTCATACATTGGTTTTCAAATAGTTTGGTTTGGTTTGGAAAAGAGTAGGAAAGTTCATGCTTAAATGTTAAAGAGAGCTTGTTTTTGACTGTGGCCTATGCTTTGCCATGCCATGCTTGATATTGTTTTGGCTTTATGCTTAGTATTATTTGCTGTAGCATGACTTGTTATAAACAATTGAGATTGCTTAATGTGCCTTGGATGAATCATGCATTATTTTAGCATATTAAAGCATAGTATAGTGGTATTCTCCTTTGATGCTTTATTTGGGTTGACTTGGCACATGCTCACACCATGTTATGACTATCTCAAGTCACCATAGCCTTTATGATCCTTTAGTTTTCAACTTGTAGTATCACTTTATGCTTTGATAAATGATGTTTTGTCGCTCTGCATGATTATGGCCATTATTGCAAATGTATCTATAATTTTTGATGTTCCATGCTTGGTTTTATCTACTTTCTGGTGTTTTGTTCACACTTTGGAGTACTTTTCATATGATTTCTTGGACTAACCTATTAACAAGAGCCAAAGTGCCAACTGCCTGTTTTCTACTGTTTTTGGTTCTAGGAAAGTCAGAAAATGAATATTCTCGGAATTGGACGGGACAAAGCCAAAGTGCCTATTTTTCCGGAAGACATCTGATGCCAGAATACGAGACGGAGAAGGGCTGGGGGCCGGCCACACCACCTGGCCGCGCGGCCAGGCCTAGCCCGCGCCAGGGGTGGTCTCATCGACCCCAGCACCCCCTCGGCCTCTCCTTCCGCCTATATATTACCCTCAGGACCAAAACCCTAAAGACCCGATCAAAAATCCACGAAAGAGTCTGTAGCCGCCGTCATCTCCATCCCTAGATCGGGAGGGATCTGAAGCTCTTCCCGACACCCGGCCGGAGAGGGGAATTCACCCTGGAGGCCTTCTTCATCATCATGCAAGCCTCCGGTGTGATGCGTGAGTAGTTCATCACTGGACTACGGGTCCATGTAGTAGCTAGATGGCTGGTTCTCCTCCTTTGTGCTTTCATGTCTAGATCTTGTGAGCTCCGTTCATGATCAAGATCATCTATTTGTAATTCTGCATGTTGTTATTTCAGATTGATTATTGATTCTATCATGTCTTTGTTATTTGTGATCTTGCATGCTTTCCATTGTTAGTAGCTATCTTGGCCAAGTAGATGCTAGCAACTCCAAGAGTTAGTATTTATGCTCGATAGTGGGTTCATGCCTCGTAACTGGGAAGTGATGTAAATATCTAAGGTACTAGATGTGTTGTTGCTACTAGGGAGAAAACAACAATCCTTTGTTCATTGAACAATCATATTGTTTACTTTACACGCAATTCGTAAAGCAATAATCTGTTGCTTGTAACTTAATACTGGAGGGGGTTCGGATGATAACCTGAAGGTGGATTATTAGTCATAGATGCAGTTGGATTACGGTCTATGTATAATGTTGTAATGACCAATCGAATCTCAAAGGAGTCAAGATGAGTAGTATATGCTTGTATGATTTCTCGATGTTTGTCAATTGCCCCGCTGTAATTTGTTCACCCTGCATGTTATCTATCTTAAGGAGAGCTACCTCTAGTGAACTATGGATCTCGGTCCTTTCTTTTACATTCAATATATAAACTGTTTACTGCTTTGTGTTTACTTTCTGTAAACTATTACTTCCTTCCATTTGATATGTTTAATCCTTTGTTTTTAGCAAAACCGGTGAGATTGACAACCTCATCGCAAGTTAAGAGTTACGTGGTTGTGTTATGCGAGGGCAGAGTTATGGTGGTTGTTGTGCAGATCTCCACATTGCTACTAGCACCGGTAGTGCGCCCTGCCAAGGCTCAACTAGCAACACCTTTGCGGTGTTTCCTTGCTCCTACTGGTTCAATTAAACCTTGGTTTCTTACTGAGGGAAAACTTACTGTTGTGCTCATCATACCTTCCTCTTGGGGTTCCCCAACGAGCTTGATATATTTTGGGCCATCACACCTCTGTTGCTCTTGATTCACCGTCTGTTATGAGTAAGCTCCTTACACCACCACATACACATGCTACACACACTGCTACTGCTGCTGAATCTGAAACTTCTGATACTTATTATGTTGCTTCTACTGTGCTTGATAAGAGTTGTTCATTAGGTCCTTTCCTAGATGCTACGAATGCTAGAACTATAGCTAGAAATACTGAAACTCCTAATGAAGACACTACTACACCTGTTAGTTCACCTGAGTCTAGAGAGAGCTATGATATTGAAGACGGTTATATTGAGATGACCGATGAATTTATTAAAGAATGTCAAAACACCCATGATAGGAGTGCTGCTAAGAGTCTCCTTGAGAGGCATACTATTAAACCCAAATTGTCTCCTAATGCTAAGTTTGCTGGATCTCCCATAAACATTAAAGATAAGGATTATGATTTCTCTCTTGATCTATCTTACATAGCTATTGATGAGAAAGAACCTTTTTGTGGGACTAAAAATGAAAGTGCGGTAGCACATATGACTGAGCTTTCTACCATGAGTGGCCTGTTTTCTGATGATATTAAGATCTGCACCTACTTTGTTGCTAAAATTTTCCCCTTTTCACTGAAAGGATAAGCTAAAGCTTGGTTTAATCATTTACCTCCTGGATCTATTGGTAGCCCTGATTGCTTGATTAGTACTTTCCTGCAGAAATATTTCCCTCCTAGTGCTAGACATGCTATTTTGCAGGAAATTTTTGATTTTAAACAGGGAGAAAAAGAGATATTGTCTGAATCATGGGCAAGGTTTTGTGCTTTGATTCATGCACATGCTGGATGTCCTTTACCTAAGAATGAGCTTCTTGATATATTTTATAATGGACTAAATGAAGAATCTAGGACATACCTGGATAGTTGTGCTGATTGTGTTTTCAGGAATAAGACTCCCAAGGAAGCTGAGGAATTAATGGCTAAAATAAGCAAAAATTATGAAGACTAGACTCCTCCTGACCCAGATATACCTGAAACAATTATACCTAAACCAACTATCCCTACGCCTACACCAACATCAAAAAAGAGGGGAGTTATTGAACTAAATGATGAAGTGCTGAAGGAAGCTAAGAAATGTCTTAAGGAGAAGGGAACTAAAGCTACAGATGTCAAGAATTTACCTCCTATAGAAGAATTATGCAAGCCTATCCCCCACTCATCCACTATTGAGGTACACTCTCTCCAACACTTTGATGAAGGTGATATCCCTTACTCTAAACCTCCTGGTCAATGCTTAGAAGAATTCGATATTTTTATTGTTAAGCAAGATAATTTTAATAAAAGGGTGCAAAATCATTAATGGAAAACTCTAGAGCTATTGTTGAGTTAAAAGATATTGTGGAAAGAACCTCTAATGATGTTAAAATGCTTGTTAAACATTTTCAAATGGTTCAAACTCAAATTGATCAGCTTATTAAAGTACAAAAAGACTTGCTAGTTAATGTTGCTAAAGAAAAACATGCTTATGAAATTAGAACTAGAAGTGGTGCTGCTACCCAGGATCCTCTATATCCCGAGGGGCATCCTAAAAGAATCGAGCAGGATTCTCAACAAGCTGAAAATAGTGGTACTACTCGTAAGAAAAGAAAAAAGAAACATAAAACTATTGTAGAACCCTCTGAACCTGCTAAAGATCCTAATAGTATATCTGTCTCTGATGCTGAAACTGAAAGTGGTGATGAAGAAAATGATGTTCCTGATAAAGAAAAAGTTGAAGAAGAACCTGAAAGGCACACTAAGAATACTAAATACACAAAAGAAGATTTTGTTGCTAAGAAACATGGTAGTGAAAAAGAGCCTTGGGTCTAAAAACCTATGCCTTTCCCTGATAAGAAACACAAGTCAAAGGAAGATGAACACTATAATAAGTTTTGTGAGTGGATGAAACCTTTATTATTGCAAATTCCTTTGACTGATGCTATTAAATTGCCTCCTTATTCAAAGTATATGAAGGATATTATCTCGAATAAAAGGAAGATCCCCAATGAAGAAATCTCTACTTTGCTTGCTAATTATTCCTTTAATGGTAAGGTTCCAAAGAAACTTGGAGACCTAGGGATTCCAACTATTCCTTTCTCTATTAAAAATAGTTATGTTAGAATAGCTTTGTGTGATTTGGGAGCAGGAGTTAGTGTCATGCCTTTTTCTCTTTACAAGAGACTTCAACTAGAAAAACTAATACCAACTGATATATCTTTGCAAATGGCTGATAAATCTACTACTATTCCTGTTGGTATATGTGAGGTTGTACCTGTTCAAGTGGCTCATAATTGCTTAATATTAACTGATTTTGTTGTGCTTGAAATGCCCGAAGATGATAATATGTCTATTATTCTTGGGAGACCTTTTCTTAATACTACAGGAGCTGTTATTAATTGTAATCAAGGAAAGGTGACTTTCAATGTTAATGACAAGGAACATACTGTCTATTTCCCCAAGAAGATTGATAGGACTTATGGTTTGAATTCAATTGAACATGTTGAGGGCATCCAAGTTGGACAAATTTATTGTCCCATACCACGAGAAAAATATGAAACTATTATGATTGGGACCATTGCTATCAAGGTTGAGGTAACATAATCATTAGTGGAATACAAAGTTTTGTTTCATATAAAATTGTTTTGGTAACAAGACCTGATCAACCTTGTTAACAAAAGGATTTCATTGAACAAAACACTGTTTTCACCATGATTATCTCCGCTTACTTCTATTCTATCCATTTTATTTTTTGCTTTCGTTTAGTTTACTTTTCTGTTGTTAGTTGCTTGCTTGTTAGAGTGTCTTAGAACTTCTGAAGTTCTAGGTTTGTTTTGTCATTGCATCGTTCTAGAAACTTTTTTCTGTCAGAAAATCATTCATATATGCCTAAAAATTACTCAAAAATAAAGTTTCTCGAAAAATTCTAGAAAATTCATATTAAATTTTTACGTGAAAAAAGGGGCAGAGAAGTGCCTGGAAGGTACCAGGGGGGCCCACCAGGCAGGCACACCACCTGGTGGCACGGCCAGCCCAGGGGCGCTGTAACATCCCAAAACTTCAATCCAAGTTTATCAAAGATCCAATCATCCAAAAATAGGGTTAACAAAAAAACTTTTCCATTTTTAAAATGAAAGCATTCATATTATGTGCATTTAAATAGGAGTTGTTTGAATTGCCATGATTAAGTGATCCAATGCTTGTAAAATGTTTCTTAGGTGATTTAAAAATCATCTACATCATGCCCAAACTTTTTCTAAAGAAAATCAAATCAAAAAGATTTAAAATGGAGAAATGGTCATTTTGCCAAAATTAAGTCCCATGTCTACTTTGGCTATTCCTAGTACTCAAAAATTAACAGAAACAATTCTTGATCTTTGCACCCCTTGCTAGTACACATAATGAGGCACCAAGGCCCACCTTTTGATCTTCTAAAAACCTTCTGTAACTATTTTAAATAACAGTTCAAAATTGAATCTTTATCTTATGGGACTTTTTCAAAAACCACTCAAACAAGCTCAACTTTCAAAACCCAAGCATCTGCAGACTCACCAGCACCAACTTAGCACACCCACCAAAAATCTTTTCAAAATTCAAAACTTGAGTTCTTGCGGCCATTTCATCGAACAAGTGGCAGACACAAATCAAACAAAAACCAAACACTATTATGAGCAGTGATTGAAGCCTAACTTGTTCCGTCTCTAGCTCACAACCATCTCAGTAGATCAGCTAACAAGTTAAACCAAGCACTAGACTCACTGTAAGCTGGGCAATGACATCAATGGTGAACAACCGAAGCTCACCATGCCACCCAAAGGAGACAAGCTAGGAGGAGATTTAGCCGTGCCAACCTTGTCTAGGAGGCAGCCTACCGTCCACCGCCACTCCCTGTCCAGCGCCCGAACCTTGCCAACCCCTGGACCACACGCACGAACCGCGCCCAGCCCGCCAGCAACCATGCCGAGTATGCGCTAGAGCGCCACCCTCGACCGATGCCCACAGCATCGCGCGCCCTCGCTTGCATACATGATCGCCACCGACCAGAGACCGCCAGACATCCCGTTCACGACCCATGGCCAGACCACCGCTTGTTGTCGAAGACGCCACCTCTGCCGCGCAGAGCATCACGCGTTCCAGACCAAACCGCACCGCCCCACGTCTCGCCACCGTGTCCTTGAGCATTGCCAGGGAGCACCGCACCGCCCCTACCGTCGCCCATGCCGATAGCCGCCTGTACCATCGACCACGACGCGCTCACCGTGCGCCCCGTCGGTCCCCTCTCGCCACTATAAATAGAGGCCACCCCCAGTCGATTTGAGCACACCATCTCACTCACCTCTCACACTCACTCCCCACCGGCCCGGAGCTGCCGAGCACCAGAGCACGGAATTACAGCAGGCTGCCGCCTCGGGAGGAGAAGGCGCCGTGATCCAGCCGCCCAGAGAAGCTGCCGGTACAGGAGGTTCGCCGTTGTCGACTTCGTCGTTCGCCGCCTCGCCGACCCTACTTTGAACGGTGAGCCCCACCTTTGGCAGCGCTAGGGTTCTGTCTCAGCGTTGCCTCAACGCCGACCCTTACTGCTGATTAGAACCAGATCGCACGGCCGTTCGCCCCACTGCACACCCCTGCCACGGGACGGGGGTCTCGCTAAGTCAGCCCGTGGCCGCCATGAGCGTAGTGGGCCGCCCATTTCGCTCTCTGCGTTGGAAATTCAAATTAGGATTTTTCTTTTTAGTTAGAATATAGTTTCTGTCCTGTGTTTCAAAAATCAATTCTGTGAGTTTGAAAAATCCAAATTGCATGAAACTAATTTTGTCTGAAAGGTATTGAAATGCTCTATCCAAGCCCGTTGGATTTAATTCAATTAGATTTATAGATCTCTCCTAATAAAAATTAGAAGACAGAAGCTTTTACAACTTGCAACATTTTTATAAAATCAACCAAGTCAGCTTTTGAGTTGATTCCAACTCTCAAAAATCACATTTCATCATATCTATCCAAATATGTAATAATATTAAGGTTTACATGCCGTGACTTTGGACTAGTACCAAAATAATGCTATATAGGAATTTCTAGTCACTCTAAATCATTAAATAATAAACTTAAACTAAAGTAATATTGATCCAACCTTTAAATCTCAATCCCACATGTGGAATATGTGGTGAGGACATGTGTCCACATGATCTCATATTTTGGTGGTGAATATTAAATTTTAGTTAACATTTCAATGAGTAGAAATTACTTTTCTAAAATAAAAAGATTAAAACTATTGAATTAAAACTTGTAATGTTTGTGATGATAATAGATCATCAATGGTGTGCTTTAGAATGCTACTTAGCCTAGTTAAGTATTGTTTGGTGATTGTGCACTCCCTATGTATTTCTAGACGATAGCACCGACCAAACTCTCGAGGAGGAGGAGTTCTACCAGGAAGAAGAAGAAGACAACTTCAACCACTGCACCAACCAAGGCAAGCCACTATTAGCAGGGCAAGCTAACCCTTGAAAACTTACCTTAGCAATCTATGGTTAGCAAGCTAGAATAAACTAGATGGTTTAGCAAAGATGCCTTAAGCATGCTTTAATCACACCCCTTTTCACTATTAATGCCCCAAGTCTCATGGACAAGTTTTACCCCACCTTAGATTATACAAAGTTCTCTACTTAAAATTGAAGGTAGCATAAAAAGTATAAAACTTGACCTACTTAGAAACCTTTAGATATCATTCTATGGCATGAGATTGATCCCATCTTTCCACCTTAGTGAACACTCTTAACTTAGTAGTTTAGAGTAGATCAAAAACTTGAGTCACTTTAGATGGGAATACTTGGTGAAAATGAGTTATGAAAACCTTGGAATGATGAGTCATTCTATTGAGATGTTTTGACATGTGTTATGAAACACAACTGGTTTATGATGTGGAAAATGATAAGGCATGAGCCTTAACCCCTTTTATAAAACTGATGGTTGGATTCGGATGCGATACCATTCCAAATTTTACCGTACAACCACATTACCTGAATTGGGTAAGGCTTAGCTAGAAATTTATATGCATTAGTATTAGTTCCCTCACGGGAGAGGTTTGAGCTGAGGCTACCTCTTAATGTTGTCCACCTATGCAGTGCCCAAGATGACTGATGGTCATGGTTGGGAGGCCATGCTCATAGGAGAGGTGCTTATACTAGGGTGTGTAAAGGGAAGGTTATGTTTGATTATCTGCATACTAAGTATGATGATTCAGGGTATCCCTGACAGATGTATCGAATCTTGTGGTGAAAGTGTACCACCTCTGCAGAGTGTCAAACTATTCGAATAGCCGCGTCCGCGGTTATGGACAGTTGGAATGGCCATACTGTTTTCGTTGTCAGATGTTTTCCAAATAACTTGAAATGAATGATGATCTTTGACTTGACCACAATAGGGTTGTGTTGATGATAATAGCTTCCCAACTTAAGTGACTCTGGAATTTTATTTTATCTTTCTTCGCTTCTGAACTTAGCTTAGGCTTCAAACTTAACTTGATAGTTAACTTAGATTCAGTATTTTAATTTAGGATATTACTACTTGTTAGTAGTAGTTTGCGAGTACTTAAAGAGTACTCATGGCTTTTGTCCCTGGCTATTATCATGGCCAGACTATGAAGGAGATTATCAGAATGATGGTCAGCAGGACGGCTATGATAACTAGGACTATCTGCCTTCAAAGATTGCTCTGTGCCTCAAGATGGACCCCACTTCTACGCTATCTTTTATTTCCGCTGCTTGTTGTATTAAAACCTGGATCATGAGATCCATATTTGTGTAAGACCTTATGTATGGTTTGTAATGGATGATGTACTATGATATCAAACTAGATGGTTTAGCAAAGATGCCTTCAGCATGCTTTGATCACACCCTTTTTACTATTAGTACCCCAAGTCTTACTCACAACTTTTACTCCCCTTAGTACACAAAGATCCTTACTTGTGTTGAAGGTAGCATACAAATTATAAAACTTGACCTACTTAGAAACCTTTAGATGTCATTCTATGGCATGAGATTGATCCCATCCTTCCACTTTAGTGAACACTCTTAACTTAGTATTTTAGAGTAGATCAAAAACTTGAGTCACTTTAGATGGGAACACTTGGTGAAAATGAATTATGAAAACCTTGGAATGATGAGTCATTCTATTGAGATGTTTTGACATGTGTTGAGAAACACAAATGATTGAGGATGATGAAAATATTGAGGCATGAGCCTTAACCCTTTTATAAAACTGATGGTTGGATTCGGATGCGATACCATTCCAAATTTACCGTACAACCACACTACCTGAATTGGGTAAGGCTTAGCTGGAAATTTATATGCATTAGTATTAGTTCCCTCACAGGAGAGGTTTGAGCTGAGGCTACCTCTCAATGTTGTCCACCTATGCAGTGCCCAAGATGACTGATGGTCATGGTTGGGAGGCCATGCTCATAGGAGAGGTGCTTATACTAGGGTGTGTAAAGGGAAGGTTATGTTTGATTATCTGCATACTAAGTATGATGATTCAGGGTTACCCCTGACAGATGTATCGAATCTTGTGGTGAAAGTGTACCACCTCTGCAGAGTGGCAAACTATTCGAATAGCCGCATCCGCGGTTATGGACAGTTGGAATGGCCATACTGTTTCGTTGTCAGATGTTTTCTAAATACTTTGAAGTAATGATAAATCTTTGACTTGACCACAACAGGGTTGTGTTGATGATAATAGCGTCCCAACTTAAGTGATTCTAGAAATTTACTTTATCTTTCTTTGCTTCTGAACTCAGCTTAGGTTTCAAACTTAACTTGATAGTTAAACTTAGATTTAGCACTTTGACTTAGAACTATAGTACCTGTTAATAGTAGTTTGCGAGTACTTAAAGAGTACTCATGGCTTTTGTCCCTGGCTATTATCATGGCCAGACTATGAAGGAGATTATCAAGATGATGGTCAGCAGGACAGCTATGATAACTAGGACTATCTTCGCCACAAGATTGCCCGTGCTCAAGATGGACCCCATCGCTACGCTTATCTTTTATTTCCGCTGCTTGTTGTATTAAGACCTGGATCATGAGATCCATATTTGTGTAAGACCTTATGTATGGTTTGTAATGGATGATGTACTATGATATCCAAGCCGTTATGTCTCGCAAAAATGGTAATCCTGGGATTGTGAGGTATGGCATAACGGGCACCTGGGATTAAAAATCCGGGTGTTGACAAGTTGGTATCAGAGTCATCCTGACCATAGGAGACCCTAGTTAGAATGGACGTCAAACCCAAAAACTTAGCTTCAAAACCAAAGTGAGTATTTATCAAAAACTATCTCCTCCCTTACCTTTGAAATTTTCTTCCTCTCAAAAAAATTCATGTTACACAAAATTCTTACACTACTACTTAAAATTTTGACACACTTGATCACTTCACTAACTTCCTCATCCTAAATTCTTGTAGATGGAGACTCAGTTCAGCAAGTTTTACCAGTTGGGAAACGGAGGTCAGTTGATCTTCGAGAGGGATCTCGATTCACTGTCAGAGTTCTTGGGACGCTTGGAGTTTCTTGGAGCTCAACTTCCAGGACCCCCAGGAGGAGACCTACAGTGGCTAGTCACCGCAGACCTTCGAGGAAGCATCGAGGCACCAACTTCTGGGAGAATTCAGTTCTCTGTGAGAGAGAACAACTGGCTAGATGGATTAGCCAGGGCAATGCATGAAGCTCTCGCACGTCTATGTGCCCTCAGCGTCAACAAGACCCAAGGAACCCGTTTTGCCCACTATGCGAGACGTGACTTCATGGGAATGCCAATGGAGATGCCAGGTCACCCCGAGTTGAGGCGTCAAGTGGAGAACCTTGACTTCTTGCTTCATGACCGACAGCAGGAACTAGACAATGCCCGAGAGTTAGCCAACCAGAACCGTGCCATTGCCGACCAGAAGGCCCAGACTTTCGCACTGCTTGTCCAAGACCGCCAGTCTCTTCGTCGCCAGTGTGCCAAGAAGGATCGCACCATCGCCCGTCTTCGCAATAAGGTGGCAGACCTCGAGAAGACCGTCAAGGAGTAGGAAGCTCAGCTTGTAGCAAAAGAAGAAGAAGATGAGGGTGAAGACATCCAAGGAGATGTGGATTCTTACCTCAGCAACGATGATGACTTTCTGGAGGAGGATGCCGTGGACTTCTACACTGAAGATGAAGACTCCGACTTCATCGACAATGAGTAGATGCACTAGAGCACTGTCGTAGCATGAGATGTATCATCTCATTGTATCGTAGCTTGCAGAATGGTTCTTCAAACCATCTGTTTTCCCTTTTATTGTTGTGGTGTGTGTTGTATCGTGTGCTTGTTTGCATGAATGAAAAAGCAGTTAGTTGAGAAACCTGAGTCTAACTCAAAGTTTTAGCTTTGAAAACCTCAAACCCATGAACCTTAGAATTTCCCTCTTACCCCTATATCTATCTAAATCTCCAGATGCCTCGTGGAAACCAAGGAGGAAGCAGCTCGTCGTAGGACCCAATGCTGCAGATCTTGCAGAATCTCATAGCGGATCGTGAAGCAAGCAGGGCCGAACTTCAAGCCAACTTAGCAACACTGCAGCAGATCGCCCAGATGGCTCTCAACAACCAAGGGCAGGGAAATCAGGATCACCAAGGATCCAAACTCAAAAACTTTTAGAACACAAATCCCCCAATCTTCAACCAATCTGAGAACCCACTAGATGTCAAGGTGGTTGCAGACCATAGAAAACAACTTAGAGGTTGCAGGAGTGGATGCAAATGAGAAAGTTCTATTCGCCACCCACTATCTGGCAGGAGATGCAAGAGCTTGGTGGAATAGCATCCGCACTATGAACCAAGGTCAAGTGATGACCTAGGAAGCATTCAAGGTCAAGTTCAGCCGCACCCACGTGCCGCAAGGTCTTGTCAGCGGGATGAGAGATGAATTCCGTGAGTTGAAGCAAGGAAGAATGACTGTGGTAGAGTACCGTGACAAATTCCTGTCACTTGCCAGATATGCACCCGATGAGATCAACACGGAGGCCAAGAAGAAGGAGAGATTCTTGAACGGACTGCATGATGAGATGCAGACTGTCCTCGTCAACATCCATTTCGATGATCTCGAAGAGCTAGTCGACTCTGCCATTCAGATGGAAGGGAATATTAACCAGGCAAACGACAACCGCAAGCGTTGTATGATGCAGCAGCCTGGATCCAACAGTCACTAGAAGTACCGTCCCAACCCTTCACCAGGATATGCACCAAGGAATAGCCGACCCTCGAATTCTCGCCCAAGCTACCCCAACCGTAGCGGAGGCAATGTGAAATCCGGAGGAAACAATCACAACTCCGGTAATGCCAATCATTTCAACCGTGCACCTTCCAAGAGCAACAACAACAACAACAGCAACACTGCACCCAGAACTGGCAGCAATGCTATACCGGTCGCAGCCAAAGACAAGTCCCAGATCACCTGTTTCGAGTGTGGAGTGAAAGGTCACTACTCCAATGAGTGTCCCAAGAAGGCTGCCGCCAATGCCAATGTGAATGCCCCAGCTCAGCAACAACGTCGTGTTCAGCCAGGAAGGAGGTTTGCCCAGGAACCCAAGACAACCGTGAACGGTCGTCTCTTCCACATGAACGCCGAAGAAGCCCAAGAAGCGCCAGATGTAGTGCTGAGTATGTTTTCTGTCAACTCAGTTTTAGCAAGAGTATTTTTTGATTCTAGAGCATCGCATTCCTTTGTCACCGAAGAATTTGTATGCACTAGTAAGATTCGCCCAACCAACTTGAAGCATGTCATGATAGTTCAAATCCCCGGCTCAACTACCAAAGCTAGAAAAATTTGCAAAGCTATACCTATCAGAATACATGGGATAGATTTTTATGCCAACCTAATTGTACTTGGAACCAAAGGATTGGAAGTAGTACTAGGCATGGACTGGATGTCAAGGCATCAAGGACTGATAGACTGTGCTAAGAAAGGCATCACCATGACCAGTAGTTCTGGAGTAACAGTAGAACATATCTCTGAAACCTTGCCCCGTCAATTCAAGTGCAACAAGAGTGTAGCCACCACCATTGACCAAGTCGAGTAGTCTGAATACCCGATGTATTCCTGGATGAATTGCTGTATGCCCCGGATAGGGATATTGAGTTCATTATCGAACTAATCCCTGGAACCGGACCTATAGCCCAGAGACCTTATACCATGAACCCCTCAGAGTTAGTGGAACTGAATAAGCAGTTGGATGCCATGTTAGCAACAGGCTTGATTCAGCCAAGCGCATCGCCTTGGAGGTCACCAGTGTTATTCATCGACAAGAAAGATGGAGGCAACCATCTGTGCACAGATTACCGAAAATTGAATGATGTCACCATCAAGAACAAGTACCCCTTGCCAAAGATAGAGGACCTATTTGATCAATTGACTGGAGCTCAGGTATTCTCCAAGATTGATCTTAGGACTGGTTATCACCAACTTAAGATTCGTGCAACGGATATTCCGAAGACCGGCTTTACTACTCACTATGGTTTATACGAGTATACGGTTATGTCTTTTGGATTAACCAATTCCCCTGCTTATTTCATGAATCTCATGAATAAGATCTTTATGAATTTCCTAGATAAGTTTGTAGTTGTGTTTATCGACGACATCCTTATCTACTCCAAGTCCGAAGAAGAGCATGAGCAACATCTGAGAATCATCCTAGGAACCCTGAGAGAACATCAGTTATATGCCAAGTTTAGCAAGTGTGAGTTTTGGCTGAAAGAAGTAGGATTCCTAGGTCATGTTGTGTCTGCCGGAGGAGTCTCTGTTGATCCTACCAAGATCAAAGATGTAGAAGAATGGGAAGCCCCAACCAATCAAACCCAAGTTCGTTCATTCCTTGGATTAGCGGGATATTATCGCAAGTTTGTAGAAGGATTCTCGAGCATAGCCCGACCAATGACCCAATTGTTGAAGAAGGACAAGAAGTTTGAATGGACGGACAAGTGTGAAGCCACTTTCCGGGAGCTGAAGAAGAGATTGACATCAGCCCCAATTTTGATCATGCCAGACATCAAGAAGCCGTTTGATGTGTATTGTGACGCATCCAAGATTGGCCTAGGATGTGTATTGATGCAAGAAGGCAAAGTCATCGCAGATCCGTCATGCGACAATGAAGCAAAGATGAGTAGAACTATCCGACCCATGATCTTGAGCTAGCAGCCATGGTTCTGGCGTTGAAGACATGGCGTCACTATTTGATGGGTAATCGCTGTGAGATTTACTCAGATCATAAAAGCTTGAAGTATATCTTCACCCAGAAGGAGCTAAATATGAGGCAAAGAAGATGGATAGAGTTAATCAAGGATTATGACCTTGACATTCACTATCACCCCGGCAAAGCCAATGTGGTAGCGGATGCTCTTAGCAGATTGTCGTGTAGGCTTAACACCATGATCAAAGAGAAGCAACCAAGTTTGTATGAGGAGCTGGAGCAGTTCAAGACTGAAGTAGTTAGCAAAGGATTCCTAGCTAGCATTGAACTTCAACCCACTTTGTTTAGCCAGATCAAGGAAGCCCATAAGGGAAATGAGAGTATCAACAGGATCAAACATCGTATTGGTACAGGCAAAGTACCTAGATTCACCGAAGACGAAGGAGTACTGTGGTACAAAGGACGTATCTGTGTTCCAGCAGATTCAGAACTGAAAGAAGTTATCATGAAGGAAGCTCATGATACCCTTTATTCTATCCACCCCGGAGGAACAAAGATGTATCAAGATTTGAAGGAGCAATTTTGGTGGCACAAGATGAAGCGAGAGATCGGAAGCTACATCGCCAAGTGTGACATTTGTCAAAGAGTCAAAGCAGAGCATCAGAGACCTGCAGGATTGTTGCAACCATTGCAGATTCCGGAATGGAAATGGGATTCCGTCGGAATGGACTTTATCACAGGTTTACCTACTTCTAGTAGGGGAAATGACTCAATCTGGGTCATAGTTGATAGACTATCTAAGGTAGCCCACTTCATACCTGTCAAGACAACCTACCAAAGTGCAAAACTAGCAGAGCTGTACATTGCTAGAATTGTTAGTCTGCATGGAACCCCCAAGACCATTGTATCAGATCGAGGAACCCAGTTTACTTCAAGATTTTGGCAGAAAGTCCAGGAAGGTTTAGGAACCAAGTTAAATTTCAGTACCGCCTATCACCCGCAAACAGATGGATAGACTGAGAGAGTTAACCAGATTCTTGAGGATATGCTTAGAGCCTGTGTGTTGGAATACGGATCAAAATGGGAAGACTGCCTACCATTCGCAGAGTTCTCATATAACAACAGTTATCAGGCTAGTTTGCAGATGGCACCATTTGAATTCCTATACGGAAGAAAATGTCGTACCCCCTTAAATTGGTCGCAAGTAGGAGAGAGTCAAATCTTTGGACCCGACATTCTCCGAGAAGCCGAAGAGAAAGTTCACAAAGTCCGCGAGCACCTCAAGACCGCCCAATCCGCATGTAAGAGCTATCGACAAGAGAAGGAGAGACCTAACTTTCAATGTCGGAGATTTCGTATATCTCAAGGTTTCACCCTTGAAGGGAACTCAACGCTTTAGTCTGAAGGGAAAGTTAGCCCCCAGATATATCGGACCTTTCAAGATTCTGAACCGTCGAGGAGAAGTATCGTATCAGCTGGAATTGCCTGAAGAGATGTCAGCCATCCACAATGTGTTCCATATCTCGTTACTCCGCAAATGCCTAGAAGTGCCGGAGAAGACTGAAGTTTTCAAGAACATCGATCACAGAGCTGTGGAAATCAACAACGACCTGACCTATCGGGAAGTGCCCATCCGTATCTTAGAAGAGGCCTACAGGACCACCAGGACCAGGAGTATCAAGTTTCTCAAGATTCAGTGGAGCAACCATACCGAGGAGGAAGCCACTTGGGAACGCGAAGATTACATTAGGACAGAGTTCCTAGATCTTTTTAGTTCCTAGTTTTCTTTGTAAATCTCGGGACGAGATTTTTTTTAGGGGGGAAGGTTTGTAACATCCCAAAACTTCATTCCAAGTTTATCAAAGATCCAATCATCCAAAAATAGGGTTAACAAAAAAACTTTTCCATTTTTAAAATGAAAACATTCATATTATGTGCATTTAAATAGGAGTTGTTTGAATTGCCATGATTAAGTGATCCAATGCTTGTAAAATGTTTCTTAGGTGATTTAAACATCATCTACATCATGCCCAAACTTTTTCTAAAGAAAATCAAATCAAAAAGATTTAAAATGGAGAAATGGTCATTTTGCCAAAATTAACTCCCATGTCTACTTTGGCTATTCCTAGTACTCAAAAATTAACAGAAACAATTATTGATCTTTGCACCCCTTTCTAGTACACATAATGAGGTACCAAGGCCCACCTTTTGATCTTCTAAAAACCTTCTGTAAACTATTTTAAATAACAGTTCAAAATTGAATCTTTATCATATGGGAAGACCCCACTTTTTCAAAAACCACTCAAACAAGCTCAACTTTTAAAACCCAAGCATCTGCAGACTCACCAGCACCAACTTAGCACACCCACCAAAAATCTTTTCAAAATTCAAAACTTGAGTTCTTGCGGCCATTTCATCGAACAGGTGGCAGACACAAATCAAACAAAAACCAAACACTATTATGAGCAGTGATTGAAGCCTAACTTGTTCCCTCTCTAGCTCACAACCATCTCAGTAGATCAGCTAGCAAGTTAAACCAAGCACTAGACTCACTGTAAGCTGGGCAATGACATCAATGGTGAACAGCCGAAGCTCACCATGCCACCCCAGTGGAGACAGCAAGCTAGGAGGAGATTTAGCCGTGCCAACCTTGTCTAGGAGGCAGCCCACCGTCCATCGCCACTCCCTGTCTAGCGCCCGAACCTTGCCAACCCTTGGACCACACGCACGGACCGCGCCCAGCCCGCCAGCAACCATGCCGAGCATGCGCTAGAGCGCCACCCTCGACTAACGCCCACAGACCGCGCGCCGCCCTTGCCGCTTGCATACATGATCGCCACCGACCCAGGAGACCGCCAGACATCCCCGTTCGCCGCCCCATGACGCACAGCCACCGCTCGTCGTTGAAGACGCCGCCTCTGCCGCGCAGAGCATCGCGCGTTCCAGACCAAACCGCACCGCCCCACGTCTCGCCACCGTGTCGTTGAGCATCGCCAGGGAGCACCGCACCGCCCCCTACCGTCGCCCATGCTGATAGCCCTATGTACCGTCGACCACGACGAGCTCATCGTGCGCCTCGTCGGTCCCCTCTCGCCACTATAAATAGAGGCCACCCCCAGCCGATTTGAGCACACCATCTCACTCACCACCTCTCACACTCACTCCCCACCGCCAGCTGGAGCCGCTCGAGCACCAGAGCGCCGGAATTGCAGCCGGAGCCGCCGCCTCGGGAGGAGAAGGGCGCCGTTGATCCAGGCCGCCCCAGGAGAAGCTGTCGGTACCAGGAGGTTCGCTGTTGTCGACTTCGTCGTTCGCCCGCCTCGCTGACCCTCGCCTGAACCCCGGTGAGCCCCCAACGACCCCCACTGGCCACGCTAGGGTTCTATCTCACCGGCGTTGCCCAACGTCGACGATGACCCTCAGCCGTTGGATTAAAACCAGATCGCACGGCCACCGTTCGCCCATACCACTTCGCACCCCCCTGTGCCACTGACGGGTGGGGTCCTCGCTTAAGTCAGGCCGTGACGCCGCGCGGAGCGTAGTGGGCCGGCCCATTTCGTTCCCGCGCGCGTTGGAAATTCAAATTAGGATTTTTCTTTTTAGTTAGAATATAGTTTCTGTCCTGTGTTTCAAAAATCAATTCTGTTAGTTTGACAAATCCAAATTGCATGAAACTAATTTTGTCTGAAAGGTATTGAAATGCTCTATCCAAGCCCGTTGGATTTAATTCAATTAGATTTATAGATCTCTCCTAATAAAAATGAGAAGACAGAAGCTTTTACAACTTGCAACATTTTTATAAAATCAACCAAGTCAGCTTTTGAGTTGATTCCAACTCTCAAAAATCACATTTCATCATATCTATCCAAATATGTAATAATATTAAGATTTACATGCGATGACTTTGGACTAGTACCAAAATAATGCTATATAGGCATTTCTAATCACTTTAAATCATTAAATAATAAACTTAAACTAAAGTAATATTGATCCAACCTTTAAATCTCATTCCCACCTGTGGAATATGTGGTGAGGACATGTGTCCACATGATCTCATATTTTGGTGGCGAATATTAAATTTTAGTTAACATTTCAATGAGTAGAAATTACTTTTCTAAAATAAAAAGATTAAAACTATTGAATTAAAACTTGTAATGTTTGTGATGATAATAGATCATCAATTGTGTGCTTTAGAATGCTACTTAGCCTAGTTAAGTATTGTTTGGTGATTGTGCACTCCCTATGTATTTCTAGACGATAGCACCGACCAAACTCTCGAGGAGGAGTTCTACCAGGAAGAAGAAGAAGAAGAAGAAGAAGACAACTTCAACCACTGCACCAACCAAGGCAAGCCACTATTAGCAGGGCAAGCTAACCCTTGCAAACTTACCTTAGCAAGCTATGGTTAGCAAGCTAGAATAAACTAGATAGTTTAGCAAAGATGCCTTAAGCATGCTTTAATCACACCCCTTTTCACTATTAATGCCCCAAGTCTCATGGACAATTTTTACCCCACCTTAGATTATACAAAGTTCTCTACTTAAAATTGAAGGTAGCATAAAAAGTATAAAACTTGACCTACTTAGAAACCTTTAGATATCATTCTATGGCATGAGATTGATCCCATCTTTCCACCTTAGTGAACACTCTTAACTTAGTAGTTTAGAGTAGATCAAAAACTTGAGTCACTTTAGATGGGAATACTTGGTGAAAATGAGTTATGAAAACCTTGGAATGATGAGTCATTCTATTGAGATGTTTTGACATGTGTTACGAAACACAACTGGTTTATGATGTGGAAAATGATAAGGCATGAGCCTTAACCCCTTTATAAAACTGATGGTTGGATTGGATGCGATACCATTCCAAATTTTACCGTACAACCACATTACCTGAATTGGGTAAGGCTTAGCTGGAAATTTATATGCATTAGTATTAGTTCCCTCACGGGAGAGGTTTGAGCTGAGGCTACCTCTTAATGTTGTCCACCTATGCAGTGCCCAAGATGACTGATGGTCATGGTTGGGAGGCCATGCTCATAGGAGAGGTGCTTATACTAGGGTGTGTAAAGGGAAGGTTATGTTTGATTATCTGCATACTAAGTATGATGATTCAGGGTATCCCTGACAAATGTATCGAATCTTGTGGTGAAAGTGTACCACCTATGCAGAGTGTCAAACTATTCGAATAGCCGCGTCATGATTATGGACGATTGGAATGGCCATACTGTTTTCGTTGTCAGATGTTTTCCAAATAACTTGAAATGAATGATGATCTTTGACTTGACCACAACAGGGTTGTGTTGATGATAATAGCTTCCCAACTTAAGTGACTCTGGAATTTTATTTTATCTTTCTTCGCTTCTGAACTTAGCTTAGGCTTCAAACTTAACTTGATAGTTAACTTAGATTCAGTATTTTAATTTAGGATATTACTACTTGTTAGTAGTAGTTTGCGAGTACTTAAAGAGTACTCATGGCTTTTGTCCCTGGCTATTATCATGGCCAGACTATGAAGGAGATTATCAGAATGATGGTCAGCAGGACGGCTATGATAACTAGGACTATCTGCCTTCGTCAGCATTGCCTGTGCCCCTGAAGATGGACCCCACTTCTACGCTATCTTTTATTTCCGCTGCTTGTTGTATTAAAACCTGGATCATGAGATCCATATTTGTGTAAGACCTTATGTATGGTTTGTAATGGATGATGTACTATGATATCCAAGCCGTTATGTCTCGCAAAAATGGTAATCCTGGGATTGCGAGGTATGGCATAACGGGCACCTGGGATTAAAAATCCGGGTGTTGACAGGCGCGCCTGGCCATGGTGTGGGCCAACCCTGGCCCTCCACTCACTCTCTCACTTGCCACTGCTCTCTCTCTCCCGAGAAAACACCAGTTCATTGCTCGAAATCGCGTTCTTGTTGTTCTTGCCTTTGATTTTTCGATCTCCTTGCTCAGCCCATCTTTGCTGCTGAAATTTGGAGCATTTGTTCTCCGGTATGTGACTCCTCCCCTTGTCCAAGTAGATTTGTGTTTAGTGGTTTATATCTTGAGTATTTTGCTGCTGTAGGTGACAGGTTATGAGAGCTTGTAAGCTTGTTAAATGTTTAGAGATATTGTTTTGATGCATGTTTAGGCCTCTACAAGTCCCTATGAGTAGTGCCCTTCATTATATATTCACTTTGCAATCACTTGTTTAATAGATGTTTAAATTTCAGAATATCAAAGATGAACAACCACAGCTTTGGAGAAATATTTGAGAGGGACGCACCTAGGAGGTCAAGGCCTTCAAGATCAGCCTCTCAGTTTAGACCTTCATACAATGAAGATCTCATTGCACCATGCTTTGGTAATGAAGGAGATGAGGGGGATGCTCACCCATCTACTTTTCCTTGTTATACCTTCTTACGAGCTGCAAGGATTCTCGATGATTTCTTACTATTGATTTAGAGGGTTTGTTTGACCTCATACATGGAAGATGAGAGTGAGAAATATGCCATGCTCACCAAAACTTTTGTTGAGAGTTTCGTTTTCACTAACACCCCCTATCAGTGAACTGTTTCTTTCAGAATTTATAATCTGCCTTTTACCATGCCATTGGAAAGATTTTGCAGCATTATAGGCATAGGCATGACAGGGACCGTGAATAAGATTCAAGGGTGACCCGCTAATTTGCTGGAGCTCTATTGAGGTGTGACCAATGACGATGACCGGCGCGGGAAGATAAGAAACATCCAACTCCCAGCTCTTAGATACTTTGCCTATTATCTTGCTACTAGCATTCTTGGTAGGGAGAATACGAGTAATATCTCCAATTATCATTTAGCCTTCCTCGCTGCTGCGCTTAATAATGATACTCGGTACAATCTTGGCTCTCTCATTGCTCGCCGCCTAGCTGCTAGGGGACCTATTTATGGGGGCATCATCGCTTCATGTATGGTCAATGCATTAGAGCTTTCGGTGGATCCAAATGATACTATATTGGCACCACAAAGGCTTGACCTTGCTGCCATGAAAACACATCACTTCGTCACTGCTGTCTCTGATATGGACAGTTTAGTATACATGATGTTGTTTACTGACAGGGATGAAAGGGAGATTCCTTTGCCGCAATCTACTTTGTTCAATGTTCACAGGAGGCCGTGGTCGCGCTCCAACGAGGAGGTGGACGAGCAGCTCTGCTTGCTTGGTTTCCACAGGCAGCACCAGGAGGACGTGCCCTCCTACGATTACTCTGCGCACTATGGTGGGGCGTCCTCGAGCTCGCACCAGGATGAGGTAACCTCCTCACCGTACTACGGAGGCGCTCCATCTTGGCCAGCTTGGGATTGATACCCACTTATGCCAAGAGCCTAAGCTTGGGGGAGGTACACCGACATCACACTCATATCCATATCATTTTCGTCGGTACTTTGGATATTCATGTTTCTTTTTTTTAGTTTTCGTTCTCTCTTTCTTTTCGCTTCCTAAAACACAAAAATACCAAAAATATTTTTGTTGTTTCTTTTTGTTTGCTTCTTCTTTTTTCCTTGGTTTGTTTTTCCCTTTTTGCTTTGTTTGAACTATTCGGAAAAAAAGAATTTGCTTTGCTTGTTCTTCCTTTTTTGGTTCTTGCTTTTAAAAATCGAAAACACCAAAAATATTTGTTGTTCTTCTTTGGTTTTGTGAGTTTGTTGCAGGGTTCAGCAGTCCTCAGTGGAATTTGGTTTCATGTTATTATTCAAGCCACACAAGTGAAGGGCAATAATGAGGATTAATGACAACTTGAGGTGTGGTAAGAGGCTGTTAACGAACTCTATTTGTTTTCATTTTTGTACATATACTCATCATTGTGGGCATGCCTAGTCTGTTCATGTAGGGTGCATGTTATTTATGGATGCTTAGTAGTTCTTGCTTTCTCATGATTAGCTCCAGCTCGCTAATAGTTTGTAGCTTGTCATACGAATGTTTGCTTGCATTGCTCTATTCATAATTGTTGGGTCCACAGCATAGAAAACAAAAAATTTCCTACGATGAGAACTATACGCCAAGATCTATCTACTATATACAGAGCAACGGGTGGACATACATCCAACGAGAACTTACCCTCGTAGACAACGAGCTATGTTAACGAGTAGGAACTTGTGGTTGATGTAGTCGTACACTTGCCGATCTCAAGATCGTGATGAAGTCCAGCAGGTCCGGCTCCAGCATGTCCATCAGATCTAGCTCCAGCACCACCAAGTCCATCACCGCAAAGCAGCGGTGCATCCGTGATCGCACACACGTCCGGTACCCCGACAACCTCCGTCCCTCGCTCCAGCAAAGCAGCGGAAGCAGCAACTCCTTTCCAGATAAAGCCACCGGGAACATGTATCTCGCTAATCCGAGACCATGGGGGAATAATACTAGAGGGGGAGAGAGATCCTTCACAAGGAGGTGTGTTTGAGAAGTGAGGAGAGGGTGGCCTTTTATAGGAGGAGGGGGTGCCCCTCCTTCATGGCTGGCGCATGGAGAGGCGTCTCTTCACCTCCTCCATTCATGTGGTCGTAACTCCCTCCACACAAATTTGCCCCTTCACATTCTCTTTTAAAGTCTCCACTTTAAATGCATTAAATTTCTCCAAATTTAATGCTCTCTCATTTAATAAAACTCTTTTATTATTTTTATTCAGAATTTTGTTAATTACTTTAATTAACAAACATTCACATAAAACCCCTGCAACATTTCAATATTACATGCAGAACCAATTTCAGCAATTTCACCCGAAACAGTTTCAGTGTCTATTGAAATAATTCCAGCACTTTCTTAAATCTTTATCTGAAACATATTTGCTCCAAATGGTGTCGGTATCCCTTAAGTGTGTCACCCTACGGTTCGCGAATAATGCAGACATGATCGAGTCCCCTCTCCGATTAATAATCAGCAGCGGGACCTGGAGATCCATACTGACTCCTACACATTCAACGCTGACTTCTATGATTGTGAGAACCTTTAATGCTAGTACCTAAATCCCTTTGTCCCGCGATATATTACATGTCCGAGATTCGATCATCGGTATCTCCATACCTAGTTTTATCTCGTTACCGACATGCACTCTTTTCTCGTTCCCGTGATATAACATTCTAGTGATCACATCACTTGCTTGCAAGCTATTTCAATGTGATATCACCGAGAGGGCCCAGAGTATATCTATCCGTCATCGGGATTGACAAATTCCACTCTTGATCCATGAGCCTCAACATAACACCTTTGTAGCACTGAACCCATCTTTATAGTCACCCTGTTACGGTGTGACGTTTGATGTTATCAAGATACTCTTCCGGTGTTAGCAATTAACATGATCTCATGGTCTAAGGATAAAGATTACTTCGTATGATGTTATAGCAATATAAACATAATGACTTTGATCGTAATGCTATACTTCGGATGAATGTTCATCACATCATTCCACCAATGGTGTGACCTTGTTATTAACAACATCCAATGTCCATGATCAGGAAACCTTGATCATCTTGTTAATCAACAAGCTAGTCTATAAGAGAGGCATAACTAGGAACCCTTTTTGTTTATTAAACACACATGTATTGATGTTTCTGATCAATACAATTCTAGCATGTAAAATAAACATTTATCATAAACATGGAATAAGATAATAACCACTTTATTATTGCCTCTCGGGCATATTCCCTTCAGTCTCCCACTTGCACTAGAGTTAATAATCTAGTTTGAAAAACTTTGCGTATTGAACACCTATGGCTTTCTGGTGTTGCATATATGCAATTGCTAGTGGTTAACATAATCTCCAGATCTGACAGTTTCAGGTCCGTGTGTATTTGCATGTCTTTGCGTCTCTACGCATCACTCATTCTCAAATGAGATGGCATTGTATAAATTTGGTCCTCTGGTGAGACCTTTAGTTCGTTCGGGTGAAAATATGTTGATATTATTGTCACACAATATATCTTCATAGTATTAGCCCACTTTGAACCACACCTAGTTTGATAACAAACTACTTAACACAAATGCCCTCTTTGTCGCTCAGTAGCGTCATATACTTAGCCTTTGTTGTAGTATCCACACAATGTCTCAACTTTGGAACTCATCCAAATCCATCATGGAACATACTTTCCATTACATTGTGCCACCCATAGTCTAAATTGAGATAAATTTAATTTGTATCTTGTGACAAAACTAGTATCAATGTAACATTTTACAATGAACTACCTTTAACTATTTGTCACTTATACATTATATATTCTTAGTTCTTCCAAAGCTCATAAGAATATCTTTACTATTGTCCAATGATCATCTTATGAATCATTCTGGTATATGCTCATAACATTTAGAGCATAGGACATTCTGGATATATACATATCATGGTATAATCGATCAAAATCTTCATGTGATTTTACTCACCAAGTGTTGAAACACTTGAATTTCGATACAATCCTTTCCATGCAGCAAGAACCTTTCTTGTTGTTTCCATATTGAACCCTTTCAATATCTCATATATGTATGTCTGGCACAACCATATTAGCGCCTTAATCTATCCATATAGATATTGATGCCTAATATTCCGGGTTTTCCCAAGTCTTTCATCGAAATCTTATTTTAATGAAATTCTTAACTTGTGTCAATACAAGATACATCATTTCCAATCAACAATATGTCCTCTACATAATGTATTAGAAATATGTCTCAGCGCTCCCACTTAATTTCTTGCAAATGCAAGCATCTTCATCATCTCCGATGAATTTAAACTCTTTTAACAGTTTCATCATGGTGAAGATTCTAACTCTGCTATGCTTACTTCAACTATTGAAGTTTACATGCCCTTTTAGCACCCTTTGAATTAACAAAACCCTTCGGACCATGTCATGTACATGTCCTAGGTTACCGTTCTATTAGAAGAACCTTGTTTTGTTTATTCAACTACCATATACCAAATTATATGTAGTGGTTGCTACATTAATCCGTCAAGACTATATATCGCTATGAAAGATCAAATCTTCTCATAGTCAATTCCTTGAACATTGTCGTAAACTTCTTTCCAACATGTCGACTATTTCATAGACATTAAACATCCATGTCTTATTTCTTTATAGATCCAAACATGACCGATAGGCTTCACGCCTTTCCGGAGGGTCTTCCAAGTTCAGAAACTTGTTTTCTCGTGTATGGATACTATCACGGGTTCTATGACTTCTAGTAATTTTATGGAGTCAGGGCCCATCATCGCTTCTTTGCATGTAGTCGGTTCATCATTGTCAAAACAATAACAACTTGCTTATCAAATCTTACTATTTGATTCTTATCGACCCACACGATTCTATAGGAACTCTAATCTCTGAGATCACACCTTTTGTAATCACGAGAGCCATGAGCATTGTAGCCGCCACCGGGACAATTTCCGGCACTGCGCTACTTAGCACATATAGCTAAGGTTCAACAACCTTATCAAAGTTCTATTGTCCTCCCACTTAACTTTTCACGAAAAATTCCTTCTCAAGAAACTTGACGTTCCAAGTGACAAACTCTTTTGTCCTCGGTGTTATGGAGAAATTCCCAACAAATTCTTTGGGATAACCTACAAAGACGTGCTTATCCGACTTTTGTTGTAAACATTTTACTTATGCATAGCATACCAAAATTTAAGGAAAGACAATTCGGGTTTTATCCCAAACCATAACTTATATGGTGTCATTTCAACGGATCACGATGGTGCTCTTTTCAGTGTAAAAGCGGTAGTCTCTAAAGCTTCAATCCTTAAAACATAATGGCAGTTTTATAAATGGCACCCTTGATCTTACCATGTCAAACATGGTTTGATTTTATCTCTCGAATATGCCATACTCCTATGGTTTATCGGAAACACAAATCATGGAACAATTCCTCAAGTCTTAGGTGTTTTTGCTAAACATGTAACTCAAATATCTTCCTTTATGATCAAATCATAAACTCTTTATTTTCTTGTTACAATGATTTTCCACTTCATCTTGAAAGTCTTTGAACAATTTTCAAATGTTTCATACTTCTTCCTTATTAAGTAAATATAAAGATAGATTCACTCAAATTTTCGGAGAAAGCATATGAAGCAAAAAAGATCCATCGCATATGGCTACACATAATGGACTATGCACACCAGCATGCACAATTTCCAATAAGCTAGTCATCCGTTCCTCTTTGGCCTATGGACGGAGTTTCAATTATCTCGAGGAAAGTCTCACATGCGTCAATTGATCAAAATCAAAGACTCCAAAAAATCCATCAACATGGAGTTTCTTCATGTTTTCTTTCCAATATAATTTAAACAGCGATGTCACTTCATAAGTGATCTTTCAATCATTTGTCTTGTGACATTTTAGCAATAGTGTTTATGGATGTGATTTCTCCAACTAGACTTGTAAAAGTTCATCCATCCTTTATGGAATACGGTAATTATTTGAACAGCCATAGTTCTCATGATACCGAAACAAAATAACAATTATTTAAACAAATCTTGAAGGCTTGGTTTGATGACAACAAAAAACACAATAACACTTTATTTGTTTTCGATGAACATCATCACTCATTCTCTTGCTAGTTACTTAGGCCATTGTAGTTCATGAATTGCGTTGTCCTGTATGACACTTCATACCAACCAATTCGATATCCAATACCGGTATCTAATACCTAAGAACCACATTGTTTAACAAGCAAGGAATATAGCCATAACATGTATATCTTCTATATACCTAAGTTGGACATCTCCAACCTTTTATTTTCTGCCAAATATTTTATAGATTCTCTTTCAGCAATTCCTTTTCTTTTAAAAGAATCAATCAACATCAATAGTGGTGTCATCAACATGACACATGGTACAAAGCATATATAGTCAAATACTAATACCTTTGGACTTGCACTTTGAAGTTGATCACCATCATCAAATGTTTGGTGTTCTTTCAAAAATCCATTCTTTAGTAATCTATTAGTGTAGTAAACATTTTACTTACATCTTCTATTCATCCTTATCATGACAACTTTCATGATCAAGCTACTATAGCTTATAAGGAAGAATCACGAGTATAATATCAGTTCCCAAAACCTTTTTGGTAGATTCGAATGCCTAGCATCTCCATCCTTCACAAATTCTCATACAATATGAGAACATGTATTTTGCTAAATTATACTCTATCATAATGCAACCAAAAACATTGTTTCAGATATCACAATATCTTTCACACATGATGGTTTCTGAAACAATTTCCAGCTCCAATATAATCTTGATATTAAAACAACTTTTTGAATATCAATAATCATGGAGGCAAACATGATACTTTAGATACTAACATTGGAATTCTTACTCTTGATTTAATACTACTTATTAAACTTCATGGAGTAAATAGAGTTTGCTGAAAGTTTGTAATAGGACTTATAAACTTTATATTGACATTCAAAATAATACGATACCAGTTCGTAAAGTAAATATCCAGAATTCTATAGTTCTATTATCTCAATTGAAACTAAGCATAAGGTAGTGAACAGATGCCAATGACTACAACAAATTATGCAAATTCACTTCGATTTAGTTTATGACAAATTGAGTTCGACTAATCCAAATTAGAAATGAACTCCCACTCAAAAACGACATCCCTCGTGCCTTTTTGGTGATTACATGAACCAAATCCACTACACCCAATCCGATCATCACGTGAGTCGGTGTAGCTTCAAAGGAGAGCATCAATATGGTCATCACATCAACTATATGACTCATGCTTAACCTTTCGGTCCGTGTTCCAAGGCCATGTCTGTACATGCTAGGCTCGCCAAGTAAGAACCTTAGTATTCGCGTGTGTAAAACTGTCTTACACCCGTTGCATGAAAGCGTAGAGTTGAGAACACCCGATCATCACATGATGTCTCGAAACACGATCCATAGAACAGTGCATACTTAAGGAAGAACACATTTTATCTTGATATTTAAATGAGGGGTCATCTTATAATGCTACAGAAAGCACCAAACTAGCAGTATAAGATGCTAACATCTAATGTGTAAAGTGAGATGATAGGGTCCATGCATTTGATCTCTATCACTTGCATCGTGGTATGATCTCTATCATTCCTTTGTGTGTAAGGCCAAGGTATATGGAACTTGCACGTTGAGTGTGTTGTAAGAGTATCTGTCATACATCTACTTACAACAATACCATATCAAGACACTAGCCCAACAACGATCTAAAGTAGACGCCTCTAATTTATCAATTGCAAGTTTTACGTGGCTTAGGGCTTTCGGAGATAGAACCGTTCTTACCTACGAACATGAACCACAACGAGGATAACCAAATTATTAGCAACTCGTTGTAAATCAGATATTGACTATAGTAGGAGAGACAGACACCCGCCAGCCACTTATGCAAAACTAGTTGCATGTCAAATCGTGGAACCGGTCTCATGTACGATGACATGTAAGGTTGGTCCGGGCCGCTTCATCCCACTATGCCACCAATATCCAAAATACATAGAAGATGCAATAACAAGATCATCATCGCCCACATATCAACATATGTGTACTACCCGTGCTAAGCACCTATGCATAGATCATGCTCTGATACCACTGTTGGGTCCACAGCATAGAAAACAAAAAATTTCCTACGATGAGAACTATACGCCAAGATCTATCTACTAGATACAGAGCGACGGGTGGACATACATCCAACGAGAACTTACCCTCATAGACAACGAGCTTTGTTAACGAGTAGGAACTCGTGGTTGATGTAGTCATACACTTGCCGATCTCAAGATCGTGATGAAGTCCAGCAGGTCCGGCTCCAAAGACGCCCATCGATCCAGCTCTAGCACCACCAAGTCCAGCATCACAAAGCAGCGGCATCCGTGATCGCACACACGCCCGTGTACCGACAACCTCCGTCCCTCGCTTCCAAAAGCAGCGAAGCAAGAACTCCTTTCCAGATAAAGCCACCGGGAACATGTATCTCGCTAATCCGAGACCATGGGGGAATAATACTAGAGGGGGAGAGAGATCCTTCACAAGGAGGTGTGTTTGAGAAGTGAGGAGAGGGTGGCCTTTTATAGGAGGAGGGGGGTGCTCCTCCTTCATGGCTGGCGCATGGAGGAGGTGTCTCTTCACCTCCTCCATTCATGTGGTGGTAACTCCCTCCACATAAATTTGCCCCTTCACATTCTCTTTTAAAGGCTCCACTTTAAATGCATTAAATTTCTCCAAATTTAATGCTCTCTCATTTAATAAAACTCTTTTATTATTTTTATTCAGAATTTTGTTAATTAATTTAATTAACAAACATTCACATAAAACCCCTGCAACATTTCAATATTACATGCAGAACCAATTTCAGCAATTTCACCCGAAACAGTTTTGGTGTCTATTGAAATAATTCCAGCACTTTCTTAAATCTTTATCTAAAACATATTTGCTCCAAATGGTGTCGGTATCCCTTAAATGTGTCACCCTACGGTTCGCGAATAATGCAGACATGATCGAGACCCCTCTCCAATCAATAATAAGCAGTGGGACCTGGAGATCCATACTGACTCCTACACATTCAACGATGACTTCTGTGATCGTGAGAACCTTTAACGCTAGTAACTAAATCCCTTTGTCCCGCGATATATTACATGTCCAAGATTCGATCATCGGTATCTCCATACCTAGTTTGATCTCGTTATCGACATGCACTCTTTTCTCGTTCCCGTGATATAACATTCTAGTGATCACATCACTTGCATGCAAGCTATTTCAATGTGATATCACCGAGAGGGCCCAGAGTATATCTATCTGTCATCGGGATTGACAAATTCCACTCTTGATCCTTGAGCCTCAACATAACACCTCCGTAGCACTGAACCCATCTTTATAGTCACCCTGTTATGGTGTGACGTTTGATGTTATCCAGATACTCTTCCGGTGTTAGCAATTAACATGATCTCATGGTCTAAGGATAAAGATTACTTCGTATGATGTTATAGCAATATAAACATAATGACTTTGATCGTAATGCTATACTTCGGATGAATGTTCATCACATCATTCCACCAATGGTGTGACCTTGTTATTAACAACATCCAATATCCATGATCAGGAAACCTTGATCATCTTGTTAATCAACAAGCTAGTCTATAAGAGAGGCATAACTAGGAACCCTTTTTGTTTATTAAACACACATGTATTGATGTTTCCGATCAATACAATTCTAGCATGTAAAATAAACATTTATCATAAACTTGGAATAAGATAATGACCACTTTATTATTGCCTCTCGGGCATATTCCCTTCAATAATTTGGTATGACACTGTGGTATTTCCCTCTGGATGTTTCACTTGAATTGACTTGGCACATGCTCATGCATGCTTATGACTGAAACAATAATCAGTTAAGCCTCGATGAATTATTTTTCCTCAGGGGTCTTGAATCACTTTCATGCCATGATTAGTCTTGTTTTGTTGCAAGCATGATTATGAAAATTACTGCTCTCTCGTTTGTCGCTCCCTTACTAATGCTAGCCTTCACTTGCACTGAGTATGCTTTACTCGTGTTTCCAACTCCCTAAAACCAATATTGCCAAAAGTGTCCACCATACCTACCTATTAGCATTATTTGTTGTTCCTTGCATATTTAGTATGCCTTGTTTTCTTCTAAATAAAATGTTTGCTTGTTATGAGAAAGTTAGTTAGTAAATCTCTCACGAACTTGATGGCACACTTTACCTTCTTGCACTTAATAATCTTGAACCATTGCATCCATCTTTGTTGCATATATGCTTGCGCTTTATAAGTTGAAGTTAGCAGAACCATGTATCATGGGGAACGCTTTCAACATTGCACTGGTACTTTGTACCTCGTTGATATCATGATTCTTTTGCTTATGGATCCCGGCGGTGTGAAATAAAAGGGCAACTTGTAAGATCATGGAGTTTGTATGTGTGTTAGAGAAATTCCTAGGCCGCTAGCCTAAGCCATGCCTAATCATGGTGGAAACTTGCAGCATAACCATAATGAGCAATCTATGAAGCATCCTCAATAAAAACCTATGCAAATAGCAAATAAAAAATCGCTAAGATGCTCATTGTCTGCTTGCCTTGTCATTTTGATTATGGGATAGCTCCTGTATCATGTGCAAGGGGTACCCCGTTGGCGGTTCTCTATGATACATATGTACTTACAATGACAAGAGCTTACTTGTGACTGAAGTTGAGTAGCATGAGGTCCGGTACTTGTAAGTAAGGGGCATGAGATTTTAGCTTATAACTTGTCAAGCATATCCTCTTAGTTGTGTCACTTTAACGTTAACCATTTAAAGATGCTTATGATAGGGGTAATGAGAGCTCAAAGCTAATGAGTACCATACTTTCAGCATTTGGAATCCTTCCAAACTATTCAAAACCTTTTCATTTCCTTGTTGAATCTCCAGATATTCTATGAGCACTTGCTTGAGAGCATAGTTGTCATTCTTAGTGTAATATGCTTGTCTCAAAACTTGATTATTTGTGTTATGACTTTGATGCTTGTATCTTTGATATCTTTACTTCTAGTCTTCACTTGAACTTCAGAGGTGCCTCGGCATTTATTTTTGCTCTACAATCAAAGGCAAGCGAGATACCACTCTATCATACCTTTTTATGAGCAGTACAATGTTGCTTATGTTTTTGTTTCATGCTACTTATTATTTTTGAGTTGGAATCTCTTCATAGCTTGCATTGACTATTAAGTAAACTTAGTTGCATACTCCTTATTATGAATTGCCTGAGTAGCTGATCATATGCTGAGAATATATACATCTTATGAAGCAAATGTGTTCGTGAAAGTTTCTTTTATCACACTCAGTTTTCAACTGAATTGCTTGAGGACAAGCAATAAGCTAAGCTTGGGGGGAGTTGATACGTCCAAAACGTATCTACTTTCCCAAACACTTTTGTTATTGTTTTTCCTCTAAACTTGTGTGATTTGGATACAACTAACACGGACTGACGCTGTTTTCAGCAGAATTACCTTGGTGTCTAGTTTTTGTGCAGAAAATCAACTATCAGGAAAAATCCCGGAAAATATGCCAAAAATCAAATTTCACCAGAAGATTCACTGAGCCAGAAGACGAGACGAAGTAGGGCCACGAGGGGCCCACACCACCTGGCCGCAGGCGTGCCAGGCCGCACCGGGTGGTGTGGCCGCCTACTGCCCCTTGGCCTCCCTCTTCACCTATAAGTTGTCTCGACCTAAAAACCCGAGGGGGTTCGACGGTTTTCCAGAAAGAGTTCCAAGGCCGCCACCACCAGATTCCATGATTCGGAACCAGAAACTCCGTTCTGGCACCCTACCGGGACAGGCATTGGAGGAGATCATCGCCATCATCATCACCATCGCTTCTCCATCGACCATCCATGTTTCCCCATCTATTAGTGAGTAATCCCTCATAGGCTATGGGGATGATAGGGATTGGATGAGATCGTTCATGTAATGGCATCGGATTGTTAGGGCTTGGTGCCTAGTATATACTATTAGTGCTTTTTGACTTTGTTGCAACTTGTTATGCTTAATGCTTGTCACTAGGGCCCGAGTGCCATGATTTCAGATCAGAACATGTTATTGATCCATTATGATAGTATTGTTTATGGTCTTACCTGCAAGTTGTATACACACATTGTTGTCCGAAACCAAAGGCCCCGAAGTGATAGAAATCGGGATAACCGGCATGAATGGCTTTGATGTGAGGATCACATGTGTTCACGAGTGTTAATTCTTTGCTCCGGTGCTCTATTAAAAGGAGCACCTTAATTGCCAATAGTTCCCTTAAGGCCCCGCTGCAAACGGGCTGGCAGGACAAAAGATGTTGTGCAAGTTCTCATTGCGAGCACGTATGACTATATATGGAACACATGCCTATGATTATTTAGTACTTGGATGCTTTATCTTATTTATCTGCAAATGCCCTATGTCTTGATTGCCATATGAATTGTCTTGTCCATGCAACGCCTGTCCATCCATCCCTATGCCTACCGTGCTTTAATCCTACTGTTTACTGCAATTCTTACTATTGTCTTTACTTTACTACTGCTATTACTTTACTATTGCTACTACAAAACTATTGCTACTAATAAACTGTTGTAAGCAAGATTGTTTCCAGGTGCAGCTAAATTGACAACTCAGTTGTTAAGGCTTATAAATATTCTCTGGCTCCCCTTGTGTCGAATCAATAAATTGGGTTTCACTTCCCTCGAAAATACTACGATACACCCCCTATACTTGTGGGTCATCAACATCCATGCCCTGGATGAGCAACGGAGAAGCTTATGAAAGTGCTTGACATTTTAAAGAAAAAGTTAAGAGATGTCATGATTGGAAAGTGGAAAACAAAGAGTTTAAATTAGTGGATAAAGTTTTACTCTATAACTCTCACTTGAAGCTTTTTGAAGGGAAATTAAGTTCAAAATGGGAAGGACCATATGAAGTAGATGAAGCTTATCCCCCAGGAGCTGTGAAGTTAGAAGGGATAACTTCTTCTAGTTCATGGATTGTCAATGGACAACGTCTTAAACACAACCGAGTTGACGAGGTAAACAATGTTGATTATATTCAATTATTACTTTATGGGGAATTTATTGAAGAAACTTATGAGAAAGGGGAAGAGAACATCTTTATTGATATGTTTTCACTGCGTTGATCCCATTTTTTCTGAGTTCCTGAGCTGTTTTCGACATCGGTACGGATGGGTCATATGGGCTAGCGTGCCTGTACCGATGATCGTTACATGCTCAGTACCTTTCCCACCGGTTTTGCTTTCTCTGCTGGCATGGTATGACGGGATGGTACGACTGAACACATCCGTACCATCGGTCGTTACGCGTGCAATAAGTATGTCATTTCTCCTTTCCTGAGCTAGAGGCGGTACTACTGGGATATACGGGGCTACACCCCCGTACTGACGGTTGCCATCCCCTTGGAATCTCAATTCCTTTTCCTCCGTTATGTTGTAAAAAAGCATAAGGCGGTAATTGCCGGTATGGAAGGATGGTAGGTGCAAACCCGCCCGTACCAATAACCATTAGAACGGTGGTTGCATCTTATTGATTCATTTTCTCCTCTTTTTCCTACTCTTTCTCTAAACCCTCTTCCATTATACCTTCTTGAACATGTTTTCCCTCTCCTAAAAATTTCTTTAATGCTTCCAATCTCACTTGATCATCTAAGAGCCATGCATCCCTTCCATGTCAAGCAGATCTAGAAGAAGAAAGGAGAATAACCCTCAAAGACAATATAGAAGGAAGAAATTAAAGAGGACACTTCATCATCATCAACTCGTGGGGGTATTCAGGTAGTACCACTCCCTAACTAGGAGGACTTGTTATCGCACAAGCTAAAGATGATGAGGCATGTGGAGCAAACCCGGAACAAAGAGGATCACCCTCCAAACTCCTTCATGTATAATTTCCATGGATATTCTCTTAAATCTCCTCTTAGCCCGTCACCCCTTATCAAAAGGGCACAACAAGATGAGATTGGGAAAAAGATCGTGTCTCTTGAACAAGTATCTAAGGCGTGTGTTGAAACTATATGTGAGGGAGTCAACTCTTACTGGATGATGATAAAATACCTTGAGAAGAAGGTTGATGTCATTAGTGGTAATGTTGAAACCCTGGCTAAAATTGTGATTGAGATGGTAGATGATAGGAAGTTACTCCTCAAGGTAATAAAAAATCAGCATGTGGATATCATAGAATTATCTACTCCTTTCGCATTTATTGCCCATGCTTGCAACCTGAAGAGAGAAAAATATGATGATGAAGCTTTCTTCACTCCTAAAAAGGAATAGGTACTATTAGGGTGCTATGTGATTCCACCTGGCTTGATCCCAAGCTTGGGGAGATCTATTAAAACCTTGTAATCACTCTCATAGCCTTAGCATGTTTATTTTTCCCACTCACATACTAGTTGAATTTAAAGACTTTGTTTTATGATCAACTCCTTTGGAGAAGGGATGAGATTTTATCCAATGAATTTTCGAGCCTTCATGATATTTGGAGCATTCACAACTTTATGATTATTGAATTAGATGTATGAATTAGGATGAGTATTATTATACTTGTACTTTGTAATGATTTTAGGGTTTTCCACACCAATAGTACTAATAGAATATGAGAAGAATTCTTGATAGCATATTATAGT
This sequence comes from Avena insularis, assembly GCA_023614405.1. Lineage (NCBI taxonomy): Eukaryota > Viridiplantae > Streptophyta > Magnoliopsida > Poales > Poaceae > Avena > Avena insularis. Next base: position 25,275,915 of record CM042692.1, read on the forward strand.
CATTTGTTTGATTACAAAAGAGGAACTCAAAAGCTTAAGAACTACGAAATAATGAGTATGAATAAATGATTTTATCAAAGAAAAATATTAGAATGAGTACAAGTCGAGGTAGATACTCAAATGCAGTCGTGAACCACTCCAAACTTGGCTTGGGAGATGATGTTTCTTATTGTTATGTTTTGAATCTTTTCATGAGAATAAGAATATGCCTAGATCCTTTGCACAAGCTCCATAAGGAAAAATAAAATATAAAAAGAATTAAGCAGCTAGCTTTGTGGAAAGAGTAATAGACATATGCATGATCATGAGAGGAATTAAAATACACCATTCATGATTCTAAACCCCAAGTAGTTGTGCGAAGGCCTAAACATGTTTGAGGCCACCTCACAAACTCGTTCAGTCGAACTATATGGTTGTATGATATGCTAATTAATTAATCTCGATGTGAGATATTAACACAAAAGCTATGAAAGCCTCTAAGTCATTTGATTTGTGAAAGTTTGATAGAACTCATGTTGTGATTCTATATTAGATATTATAATTTTTTGCTTCATATGCCTCATAACGAATCGTGCTTCTTGAACAAAATGACTTTGTCCATTAAGCTACCATCTTACTCGTCCCAGTTTGGGGAATTTGATGATTGCATATTTGAAGCCTTTTTACCTTATATTTTTGCTTATGTAGTGGTAGGATTTTGGCATTTTACCTCACTTGCGCGCATCTTTTATGATTTTTCCACAGGATCCCGAAATATCAAGTTAATGATGAACATATCAATAAGAACTGACATATTATGTTTTAATATGATATTTTGACGTGATAAAAGTCATCTAAATAATTCTCCATGCACCTGGGTAAAAGGAGGACGTGAGGAGAAGCATCAGAGCCCATAACGAGCATCGATACAGGCGGACCCTGTCCATACTGGCCACTCATACGTACCACCATTGGCCTCGCCTCGTCAAATACTTTCACCTAGCGCAGACGGATCTAAGATCTGACATTCACATACACCAGAAACACCAAAACTTCTCCTCTAGAAGGGATCTAGAGGAGTAACTAGACGGAAGGCATCATCCTCGCCGCTACACGGATCGTTGGCGGACAAGACATCATCCCCTTCACCATCAACCGCTGCATCCTCATTATCTAAATCATTCCTTCGTATACTACTTATCTCAATTAGTTGTATTAGCAATTGGTATTGTGGATTTGTATTCGAATTCATCCATACACTTTCATTCCATCCACATGATTATAATGATGTTGTTGATTGCCTCCATGTGTGAGTAGTTTACCTTGTTCTTGGGAGTGATTGGAGAAACCCTAGCAATATTATAATATGAAATAAAGATGATCTATAATTTAGTGTTAAGAATATATGTTAGTTCTCTCTGTAGATATTATATGAAGTCGACCATGTAATATTTGCTTTTAGGACTAGAGAGGGAATTACCCTTGGAAGTATGGGAACGTGTACGATGGGAAGTGACATACCGTGCTCGGTGCTTTACCATATAGAAAAGGGGATAAAGAGGGATTCACTAAGCTCATATCGATAGCCACAGGGTAACCATTAATTGCAATGGATCCATAGGTGGTTGCCGAAGATCGTTGTAGTGGTTATTTAAAGATGTGATGACCGATGGTTTTTTGAGAACATCTTATTATGGAGCTCTCCCCACACATATCATAACAGAAGATATAGATTTATCCTACTCATAGTTAATACCCATGCTAGAGGTAGATCCTAAAACCCCGAGAACATTTAGCCTTACTAAAGTTCCATTATAGTTCTAACTGCTCTTATTTACTTTACTGCAATCTTTACTTTTATGCAAACAAACCAAACTCTCTTTTAAAACACTCTTACTTGAGCTCAAGGGAAGATCGAAGTATCCTTTGATAGATAGTAACAAGGGATATAAAGACCTCTACCAATAGCTCTCTGTGGTTCGATACTCTTACTTTTAAAACTAGGGGCATGAAGACCTATGTGTGTAATCGATGCTTCCGAGCATCCCATGAAATCCTCTTACTGCATTTTGTGCCATGATCCAAGTTGTGTCTTATTCATTGGATATTTTCAAGTAGGTTGGTCCAACCATTGCCACCACTGCCATGTAGAACCTATACATGCACTCAATTGTTGTGGACTCGACCATGCATCGGTAGTCGCCCTATGTATCAGCAGGGGCTCCATATGCAAGCATCCTCAAAGCAGTAGTGCACTTCTGAATTAAGAAAAACCAAGCACTGTTGTGCAATCTTTTTGTACACAAAGTAGTTGTTCAAATCCATGGCACCAACCAACAACTTCATGAACAAGTTTGTTCATCTTGAAATACCGCCGAAATGTCACTTCATCATGGGTTTGATCATCAGAAAATTAGTCAAAGTACAACATGCAATAGCCCTCCAGCATCTGCCTCGGCTTGCTCTTGTGGCGCCCTAGCAGTGATCCTCCACACTGCCTGTGCATCCCGGGCTTTCCAACCTAGGAGTCAAGAGAGAATCCTTGAATGCTCTTCATCATCAGTGGTAGGATCGGCTTCATCCTCTGTTAGAAGGGCGGAGATCATCTCATTATATGAATACAAGGCCTTGGAAAATCGCCAAACACCTCGCATGCAAGGCGGCCATGAGGTGGTCTCAAAACTACCAGCGGACACCAAACAATGATGGAAGCGGGGGAGTGTCCGAAGGGTCGATCCGACGACACAACCTTTCTATCGGCGTTGAAATGGGGGCCATGGGAGGGGATGGGGAGGGGGTGGGGGTGGCGGCGGCAATCGGTGGGGGTGGGGGCAAAACACAGGTGACGTAGGCAGGGCAAGTGGCGAAATGGGAGAAATATTTCTCTTGTCGCAATGACATCATGGTCTCACCCCTTTTCTAGTTCCAACCGGTGTCCCTGCTCGCCACCCCGTGGGTCGGGTGTGGCCTGGGGGTACTAGATGCTGTATTAGACCGTGCCAGGTGAGAATAAGGGTATGGGGGAACATATGGGCGTAGATTTCATGTTCGGGGCCCCATAGGTTGTTTGGGAGGCTACGGGGTGACGACTGGAGATGCTCTATGTTGTATGTCATCCAGTCCGCCTTACAACATTGCATCATCTCACGATGCTGACAAATAGAAGTACTATTACTGCCATCCATAGCGATAATACGTTATACATCACAAAACATAAAGTAGGTTCAGAGAACTAAAGAATGCAAAAAACATGCTCTTTTAATTAATATATGAGACCACAAAACATGTCTAGCCACAAGGTACATATTCATTGACTTAACAGAAACATCACCATATTTTTTAAGATCCAACTTACTTCATCAATCCATTGAAACCTGACTACACATATCAAGAAATTTATTCCACATTCCCAAAGTTTGTTCACGTTAAGATCTTCTAAATCTGATAAAATCAAAATTATGAGGAAAAGCTTTAGCAACATTAACATCGTGTGTAAAAGTGTGAGTACATAATCTAGAACTACCTCCGTTCATCAATCTAAGATGCTTAGTATGCTAAAATAAACTACCAAAATTTTCCATGTTTTATAACAGAGGTAATAATACACAATAGCTACCTATCACCCATCGGTCTCTTACAACAGCTATGAAAAGAGTGGAGATTTGGTGTACATGGACACTAGCAAGGAGACCCCCTCCTGTCGGCTCCCTCCATTGATGTTGCTGCCGGCCTCAGTGTGGCGGCGGCAGGCCCACTCCCAAAGGGTGGTAGTGGGAGGGGGTCTCTTCCGCTGGAGGCCAATTCGTGTGGGCGATGGATGTCTAGGGAGGAAGATCCAGGGCGGAGGTGTTAGAAATATGCCCTAGAGACAAATAGTAATAAGGACTATTATCATATTTTATATAGTTTATGATTAAGTTTTATATCATGCTATAACTGTATTGAGTGGAAACATCAATACACGTGTGATATACAAACAACCAGGGGTTCCCAGTGAAACTCTAGTCACTGGTTCATTGGTCAACAGATGATCATGTTTCCTGATCATGTGGCATTTATACCAGTTGGAAATGGAGTTAAATCATTTGGAGAATGAGATGATGAACCAATACCTAACATAAACATCGTGACCCGATCATGTCACGAAGTTCAAGTTATGATGATTAGAAATGGATCCTCGTAGACTATTCCTTAGACCGTGAGGCTATATCAATCACTGTCTCCCAAGAGTGCTTAGATAGCATCAAGCGCCACTTGGTAATACAGTGGTTATAAAGGTGTGTTCAGGTACTCGTAGGAAACCGTAGAGGCAATATATGTCAAGAGCGGGATTTGTCCGTCCATGTGACGGGAAGATACTCAAGGGCCCACTCGGAGAGGTTATATCCAATAGCTGCGCAGCGTGTGATTTGATCATAGGGATATCACTTGTCGGAACGAGTCAAGTAGCACTGTTCGGTAACAAGATTGAACACGACATGGTGATGTCATTGATAAGATCACGGGCAATGCAAGTATCGAGAGACAAAGGGAATAAGACACGACTGTCCCGGTTCAAACGACGAAAGATCTTCATGGAACACACAGGGGTCACATGGCCATCCAGGTCCCTCTATCGATCATTGGTGCGGGAGTGTCCCGACCATGTCTGGAGTGTTCCCGAACTGTGGGGTATCACGCTTAAGGCCTTGATGATGCTTAGAGAGTGTTTATAGGATCGGAAGAATCACCGAAGAATAGTAGAGAGAAAATCGAAAGAGTTACGGTAAGTCCGGAGGATGTCCGGAGTGGAGGTGGAAGGAGTTCCATAGCCACGGAGATTGAATAATATATGAATGAATGTTAAATATTGATTTAATCATTTATTCATAATTATTTAATAAAAGAGAAAATCAATTAAATGGTCAAAGGGCTTAATGGGCCAATTCCCGAAGGGGAAAGGGCCCAAGAGGGGACCACACCCCTAGGAGAGGCCTAGGGGTGGCCGGCGGCCCTAGTGGGCCTGCCCCACATGGGGCCCATGGGTGGGGGCTGGACGGCGCGCCTCCCCACCTCTCCCGCTCCTTTAGTCCCACCCCGGGACTTTGAGGGAGGGTGTACCCCCTCCTCCCCCTATATATAGTGGGGGTATTTGGCCAGATAAATACACCCAATAATCAATAAAAGGTCTTATCACTTTTGGGAGGACCTCCAATTGATATTTTCTCTCTCTCTCTCCCTCTCTCTATCGTGATCGTGGTCCCAAGTTCGGACTGCGCGAATGAGAGACATCTTCATCGCGGAGCACCGTCGCGCTACGAGATTCGGATCCAGGAGCTCTACTTCCACAACTGTTGCTGGATCGGGGAAGCGGGAGTCATCGTGAGGCACCAGACATGTGTAACTCCCCGCGAGGTGTCGTACTTGAGGCACTCAATGTTGGGTCCGCAGCATAGAAAACAAAAAATTTCCTACGGTGTGAACTACACGCCAAGATCTATCTACTAGGTACAAAGCAAACGGGTGGACATACATCCATGGAGAACTTACCCTCGAAGACAACGAGCTTTGTTAACGAGTATGAACTCGTGGTTGATGTAGTCGTACACTTGCCGATCTCAAGATCATGAGGAAGTCTGAGCGCCGCAACTTAGCGGCGCATCCGCACTCGCACACACGTTCAAGCCACCGGACAACCTCCACCTCCTCGCTCCAGCGATCCAGCGGAAGCAGCAACTCCTTCCAGACGAAATGCCACCGGGAACATGTATCTCGCTAATCCGAGACCATGGGGGAATAATTCTAGAGGGGGAGAGAGATCCTTCACAAGGAGGTGTGTGGATGAAGCAAGGAATGGGTGGCCTTTTATAGGAGGAGGGGGGTGCCCCCTCTCTCCATGGCTGGTGCATGGGGGGTGACCCCTCACCTCCCCCATTCATGTGGTGGTAACTCCTCCACATTAAAATGCCTCTTCACATTCCCTTTTAAAGTCTCCACTTTAAATGCATTAAGTTTCTCCAAATTTAATGCTCTCTCATTTAATAAAACTCTTTTATTAAATTTATTCAGAATTTTGTTAATTACTTTAATTAATAAACATTCACATATAGCCCCTTGCAATATTTCAATATCACATGCAGAAACACCTTCTGCAATTTCACCCGAAACAATTTCCGGTTTCTATTGAAACAATTCCTGCGCTTTGCAATTCTTTCGTCTCAAACATATGTGCTCCAAAATGGTGTCCAGTAACTCTTAAGTGTGCCACCCTACGGTTCGCGAATAATGCAGACATGATCGAGACCCTTCTCCGATCAATAATCAGCAGCGGGACCTGGAGATCCGTACTGACTCCTACACATTCAACGATGACTCCTGTGATCGTGAGAACCTTTAACGCTTGTAAATAAATCCCTTTGTCTCTTGATATATTACATGTCCGAGATTCGATCATCGGTATCTCCATACCTAGTTTGATCTCGTTACCGACATGCACTCTTTTCTCGTTCCCGTGATATAACATTCCAGTGATCACATCACTTGCTTGCAAGCTATCCTAATGTGATATCACCGAGAGGGCCCAGAGTATATCTATCCGTCATCTGGATTGACAAATTCCACTCTTGATCCATGAGCCTCAACATAACACCTTCGTAGCATTGAACCCATCTTTATAGTCACCACATTACGGTGCGACGTTTGATGTTATCAAGATACTCTTCAGGTGTTAGCAATTAACATGATCTCATGGTCTAAGGATAAAGATTACTTCGTATGATGTTATAGCAATATAAACATAATGACTTGATCGTAATGCTATACTTCGGATGAATGTTCATCACATCATTCCACCAATGGTGTGACCTTGTTATTAACAACATCCAATGTCCATGATCAGGAAACCTTGATCATCATGTTAATCAACAAGCTAGTCTATAAGAGAGGCATGACTAGGAACCCTTTTTGTTTATTAAACACACATGTATTGATGTTTCCTATCAATACAATTATAGCATGCAAAATAAACATCTATCATATACAAGGAATACATAATAACAACTTTATTATTGCCTCTCAGGGCATATTTCCTTCAGTCTCCCACTTGCACTAGAGACAATAATCTAGTTCACATAGTGATAAATCTAACACCCATGGAGTTTTGGTGTTGATCATGTTTTGCCCTAGGGAGTACTTTAGTCAATGGATCTGCTACATTCAGGTCCGTGTGCACTTTACAAATCTTTATATCTCCATCCTTGACATGCTCGCGGATGGAGTGAAAACGGCGCTTAATATGCTTGGAATTCTTGTGAGACCTTGGTTCCTTAGCGTTGTCTATGGCTCCATTGTTGTCACAATAGATCACCATCGGGTCCAACGCACTGGGAACCACACCCAGTTCTGTTATGAACTCCTTCATACAAACCGCTTCCTGCGCTGCTTCTGAAGCAGCAACATATTCCGCCTCTGTTGTTGATCCAGTCACCACAGGTTGTTTGGAGCTCCTCCAACTAACTGCTACTCCGTTCAAGAGAAATACGTATCCGGATTGAGACTTAGTCATCCGGATCAATGTCAAAGCTAGCATTGACATAACACTTAGCGACTAGCTCTTCTTCACCTCCGTATATAAGAAACATATCCTTAGTTCTTCTCAAGTACTTAAGGATATTCTTAACCGCTATCCAGTGTTCCGAACCTGGATCAGATTGGTACCTACTAGTCAAACTAATAGCATGTGCCACATCTGGTCTTATACATAGCATGGCATACATTATAGAGCCTATGGCTGAGGCATAGGGGATCTTATCCATTATCTCTTTTTCTTCCACCGTAGCCAGACTTTGAGTCTTACTCAATGTCTTGCCTTGCAACATAGGTAAGAACCCCTTCTTACTTCCGTCCATATTATACTTCTTTAATATCTTATCAAGGTATGTACTCTGCGATAGCCCAATTAGGCGTCTTGATCTATCTCTATAGATTTTAATGCCTAATATATATGAAGTTTCACCAAGGTCCTTCATCGAAAATTTGCTATTTAGATAACTTTTAACATTGTTTAAAAGATCTAAATCATTTCCAATCAATAATATGTCATCCACATATAATATCAGAAATGCCACATTGCTCCCACTCACTTTCTTGTAAATACAAGCCTCTCCATAAGTTTGGACAAATCCAAACTCTTTGATCACCTCATCAAAGCGGAGATTCCAACTCCGTGATGCTTGCTTCAGACCATAGATGGATCGCTGAAGTTTGCACACCTTATTAGCATCCTTAGGATCGACAAAACCCTTAGGTTGTATCATATACAACTCTTCTTCAATCTTACCATTGAGGAACGCAGTTTTGACATCCATCTGCCATATTTCATAATCGAAATATGCAGCAATTGCTAACATAATCCTAACTGACTTAAGCATCGCTACGGGAGAGAATGTCTCATCGTAGTCAACTCCTTGAATTTGTCAAAACCCCTTTGCGACAAGTCGAGCCTTATAGATGGTCACATTACCATCAGCATCAGTTTTTCTTTTGAAAATCCATTTATTCTCAACGGCCTTTCGGTCGTGAGGTAAGTCCACCAAGGTCCAAACCTGGTTTTCGTACATGGATTCCATCTCGGATTTCATGGCTTCTAGCCATTTGTTGGAATCCGGGCTCATCATCGCTTCTTCATATGTCGCAGGGTCATCTATTTCATCAATCATGAAATTCAGAATAGGATTGCCGTACAGTTCAGGAGCTGCACGTGTCCTGCTTGACCTGCGAGGTTCGGTAGTGTCCTCTTTCGGAGTTTCATGATCAATATCATTATCTCTCTCTTCATTAGGTGAAGTCAACTCCAAAACAACTTCTGGAGCTGCGCTACTCGCCATTTCATGAAGAGAAGGTTCAATAACCTCTTAGAGTTCTACCTTCCGACTACTCACACCTTTCGCGAGAAACTCCTTCTCAAGAAAGGATCCATTCTTGGCAACAAAGACCTTGCCCTCGGATCTGTGATAGAAGGTATACCCAATCGTTTCCTTAGGGTATCCTATGAAGACGCATTTTCCTGCTCTGGGTTCGAGTTTATCCGGTTGAAGTTTCTTCACATAAACATCGCATCCCCAAACTTTAAGAAATGACAGCTTAGGTTTGTTTCCAAACCATAAATCATACGATGTCTTTTCAACGGATTTAGATGGTGCCCTATTTAAAGTGAATGCAGCGGTTTCCAGTGCATAACCCCAAAATGACAGTGGCAAGTCAGTCAGAGACATCATAGATCGAACCATATCCAATAAAGTACGATTACGATGTTCTGACACACCATTACGTTGTGGTGTTCCTAAAGCGTGAGTTGTGAAACTATTCCACAGTCTTTCATATGTGTGCTAAACTCGTAACTAAGATACTCTCCTCCATGGTCGGACCGCAGAAATTTGATCTTTCTGTTACGATGATTTTCCACTTCATTCTGAAATTCTTTGAACTTTTCAAAAGTTTCAGACTTGTGTTTCATCAAATAGATATACCCATATCTACTCAAATCATCCGTGAAAGTAACAAAATAACGATATCCACCTCGTGCCGACACACTCATTGGTCCACACACATTAGTATGTATGATTTCCAATAGATCTGTCTCCCGTTCCATTGAACCGGAAAACGGCGTTCTAGTCATCTTGCCCATAAGGCATGGCTCACATGTATCAAATGATTCAAAATCAAGTGATTCCAAAAGTCCATCAGAATGGAGTTTCTTCATGCGTTTAACGCCAATATGACCTAGACGGCAGTGCCACATATATGTAGATATATCATTATCAAGTTTAATTCTTTTAGCATCAACATTATGAATATGCGTAAACTACTATCGAGATCCAACAGAAATAAACCATTCAACATAGGTGCATGACCATAAAAGATATTATTCATATAAATCGAGCAACCATTGTTTTCAGAATTAAATGAATAACCACTTTGCATCAAACACGATCCGGATACAATGTTCATGCTCAGTGCATGCACCAAATAACAATTATTCAGGTTTATAACTAATCCCGATGGCATATGGAGAGGCAGCGTTCTGACGGCGATCACATCAACTCTTGATCCATTGCCGACCCGCATCATGACCTCATCCCTTGCTAGTTGTCGCTTGTTCCGCAGCCCCTTAACCAAGTTACATATATTAGCAACTGATCCGGTATCAAATACCCAGGTGCTACTGCGAGTACTAGTCAAGTACACATCAATAACATGTATATCACATATACCTTTGTTTGCCTTGCCGGACTTCTTGTCCGCCAAATACTTGGGGGCGATTAAGCTTCAATGGCGATCCTTGCAATAGTAGCACTTTGTCGACTTAGGGCCAGCCTGGTTTCTTTTCAAAGCGTGGCAAGTAAATTGCCACCCTTCTTTCCCTTGTGCTCTCCTTTCTTGTCCTTCTTGAAACCGGTGGTCCTATTGATCATCAACACTTGATGTTCTTTCCTAATCTCCACTTCTGCAGTCTTAAGCATTGACAGAAGCTCAGGAAGAGACTTCTTCATGCCCTGCATATTATAGTTCATCACAAAGCTCTTGTACCTAGGTGGCAGATATTGGAGAACACGATGTATGCCTAAGTCAATGGGAATCGTTATTCCCAAGGACACAAGCTTATTGGCGTACCCAGACATTTTGAGTACGTGCTCACTAACGGAGATGTTTTCCTCCATCATGCAGCTAAAGAACTTTTCTGTAGCATTATAACTCTCTATGGCAGCATGGGTATCGAAAATCATTTTCAATTCTCCCATGGTATCAAAGGCATTGCCATTTTCGAAACGTTTTCGAAGTTCTGGCTCTAGCCCATACAGTATGCCGCAATGAACTAAGTTGTGGTCCTCCTGACGAGTTATATGGACGTTCTTTTCCTCGTCAGGGGCATCAGGAGATGGTGGGGGGCCTAGCGGCGCATCTAGCACATATTGCTTTTGTGCAGCAGTGAGGAGAATCCTCAAATTCATAGCCCAGTTGGTGAAGTTGCTACCATTCGCAGCAAGTTTCTCTTTCTCCATGAACACATTGAAATTAAAAGCAGGTGGTGCCATCTACAACAGAATTTGTAAAGTATATTTAGACTAAGTTTATGATAGATTGAGTTCAACTAATCCAAATTACTAATTAACTCCCACTCCAAAACGACATCCCTCGTGTCCTTTTGGTGATTACATGAACCAAATCCACTACACCAAGTCCGATCATCATGTGAGTCGGTGTAGCTTCAAAGGCGAGCATCTATATGGGCATCATATCAACTATATGACTCATTCTTAACCTTTCGGTCCGGGTTCCGAGGCCATGTCTGTACATGCTAGGCTCGTCAAGTAAGAACCTTAGTATTTGCGTGTGTAAAACTGTCTTACACCCGTTGTATGAAAGCGTAGAGTTGAAAACACCCGATCATCATGTGATGTCTCAAAACACGATCCACAAAACGGTGCATACTTAAGGAAGAACACATTTTATCTTGATATCTAAATGAGGGATCATCTTATAATGCTACCAAACGCGCCAAACTAGCAATATAAGATGCTAACATCTAATGTGTGAAGTGAGGTGATATGGTCCATGCATTTGATCTCTATCATTTGCATCGTGGTATGATCTCTATCATTCCTTTGTGTGTAAGGCCAAGGTCTATGGAACTTACACGTTAAGTGAGTTGTAAGAGTATCTATTATACATCTACTTACAACAATACCATATCAAAACACTAGCCTAGCAACGATCGAAACTAGACGCCTCTAATTTATCAATTGCAAGTTTTACGTGGCTTAGGGCTTTCGGAGATAGAACCTGTCTAACCTACGAACATGAATCACAACGAGGATAACCAATTTATTAGCTGTCACATCCCAAAATTTTCCAAATTTTGAAATGTGAAAATTTTTAAACAAAATGAAAAACCAAGTTCTTTGAAATTCAGAAGGAACAAAAACTTTTGGAACATTTAAATATAATGCCTCCAAACCCAAGCCAAAAAAAATGATTTTGTTTGTGAATTGGTGTGCATGTTTTAAAATCCCAAATCATGAAGCATGCATGAGCATCTTGACTTGGTTGCATTTTAAAAACCCAAGAGAAGTGAAAAATATCTCAAACCCTAAAACTTTAAGTATTTGTTAACACTAAGAACAACACAATACTATGGATATACTCCATATTTATATTAAACAAAATAACTCCTATGAGGGCTAAAAAGATAAAGGACAAAATAATAAAACAATAGAAATTGGTTTCATCCAATTTGGAGCCATGGATAAAAAGATATGAACTATTTTGAGAATATATTTAATAAAGGCAATATTAGCTATTAAAACCAAAGTGAATAAATTTGGTTAGAAAAATTTGAGTTAGAAAGTAAATGTGTTCTATAATGCCCTAAAAACCTAATTTGAGTTTTACAAATTTTTAGAAATTTGTTTGATTCAAATTGGATCATTAAATCAAAAGATATTTAGGAAAACAGAAAAATAAAAAGAAAAACTGTACAAAAAAATAGAAGCAACAGCTCGGCCCAAACCCTAGCCCACTAAGCTCACCCGGCACTCCCCTTTCCCTTGCTGTTTCTCACCGTCCCCCTCTTCACCCCCTTGCTGACGGCTCGACCCCACCTCCACGTCACTCGCCAGCTCACCTTCTTCCACCGAACGATGAACAACCCTCTCCCTCCCCGGCCGTTTCTGTGTCGATTCGGTTCGATTAAATTCGAGCGTTTCTGCGGATGATTCTCCACTCCGATGACGCCCTCTTAATCCTCACCCCCTCCTCTCCGTTTTCCCCTCAGACACCACCCCCAGAGAGCCCCCAGGCTCTCCAATTACGAGCTCGGACCGCCGCTCACCGACGGTATCCTGGCGACAATACCGATGAACCCCGGCCGTTAGGCACCCTCCCCTCTGCCCTATCATCTTCGCCATGTCCTAAGGCACTTACTAACCGATCCATGTGCCTTCTCGTGATCCAGGTCGACGACTCGGACCAAGTCCGGTGAACTCCCTCTGCCGCCACCGTCCGACGGTTTTTCCGGTAAGGGCTTAGTTCTCGCCGCTTCTTTTTGGCCACTGCTAGACAGTGCAAAACCAGGCGCATTCCCCTAACCCTTTTACGTGTCTGCTCGAGTACCAGATCGACGCCACCATCTCGTGGCCGTGACCTCCGCCGTTGGCAAGTACTCCGGCGAGGAATTCCCGGCGAATCTGAGCGCCCCTTCATCGACCGCGAGCATCCCCGAGACCACCTCGACCGCGGCGATTGCTGGTAATAGTCCATGGTCTCCCTGCCCCTCTAGAACCACCGGAGCACCACCCGTCCGACGCGTCGCCGCCACAAGACCGCCGCCAGCCGCCAATGCGTGGTCGACACGCCGAGCACCGTCGATCTTAATCCAGCGGCTTAGATAGATCACTTAGCTAAACGGGTACGGATAATCTGGATCGCCTGCTGCACTTAAAATCTAACGACTCAGCAGCCGATCCGCCCAACCGGTACCGCCAATAAGAACACGCCACGTCAGACTATTTTGTTTAAATAGAAAAATAGACAGATTTGTATTAAACTTAGAAATTCAATAACTTTTGATCCACAAATCAGAAAAATACAAATTTGGTGTCTATGGATTCAGAAAAATGAGAGCTTCACTGCTGAGGCCTTATTTCACCCTTTAGCTTCTGTAAAATAGAAGTTTTAGGCAGAACCTTTTTAGGAGTATTTTACCCATAAAAAATGTTTTGTAAATTATTTTTGGGTGAATCTTTTTTGCCATGGATTGCAAATTGAACCCTCTGTCCAGTGAGACCAAAATATAGATTTGGTTGGCTATGCCTAATAGCATGGGAATTATTTAGTGAGTCTAGCCTTTCCAAATGCTAGAAATTATTGCTAATTGTTACAATTGCACAAATGGTTGCATTTGTAATCTTGCAATTGTAAAATGTTCAGAAAACACTTAGTAGTGTTCAAAACCTTTGTTATAACAATTTGTGCAATAAAATTGCCATCTTGCATGCTTGCATATTTTGCATGATTTTTGTATTGCCATTAGTGTTGACTTTGTGCATGTTTTGTCTTGTTTGTTTTGTTTGATAGATTGTGTGGATTGTCAAGTGTGTTACTGCAAAGAGTGTACCAACACCACCAACTACTAAGGAAAGTGGCACTATCATCCATGTCCTACTATTTTTCATTACACTTAGTGGATTTTTGTAGTATGCATGATATGACTACTATGATACTAAGCTATGCTATATCCTATTAGGATATCCTTTATATATCCCTTAGTGGAAATACTGTAGTTGTAGCATGCTTAGCCCTGCTATAGATTCGGGGTGGAATATACCATATTGTGATTATATGAAGTGTTGGAAAAAAATGTTTTATATAATAAAACAAGGACTCAATGAATCACCTGGGTGGAGTGTGGATACTCAGTTGAGAATAAGGTGGCAACGAAGGGAACCATGTCTATGGCTATCTCTTTCGTGTGTGCACTAGGAGAACACCACCCAGGAACATAGAGATTGAACATGTTTCTCGTATAGTGGCTTTCGTGTACAGCTACATGCCAAATGGGCTCTGGCCTAGTCAATTACATAGTGGAAGACCCATGCATTGGTACCTCTTCAGGTTAACTGGAATTATGCATTGGAGGTTTATCCTTGCATTGGTGCCTGGTAGATGTGTTGGCATTATGTATTGGGAGGACTTCTATGGAAAGACTTTGTCACATTCTCGATCTGTCGGTACTCCATCTTGGTGAGTACTAATCCAGCGCCCACTGGTGGCGTCAAGACGAGATTGTGTCTTGTGGGTAAAGTGTACAACTTCTGCATAAAATTAAATTCTAAGTACTTAGTCGTGTCCCCGGTTATGGACAACTCTGAGCAACTAAGGCCTGAAGCTATGGAAGATCTCGACATTCTAATTTCTCAAAGTAAAACTTAATGGTGACAACAAGAGATTAGAAGAACTTGGAGTTTGCCAAGGAGTTCAGAAAGTTATTGAAAGATCAAAACTATTTTTACAAACATAGGATAAAACCATATTGCTTTCTGCAAATGAGCCTAAGATCTACTTAGCCAAATGTGCATGTAGTGATAGTCCAACTTATATTCACAAACTTGTGACACTTGCCAATACATTCAAAGTATTGACCCTTTGTGGCTACAACCTATCATGTTGCAGGTTATTCTATTGATGAGTATGGATTGATGATAGAGGTTATGAGTCTGCATCCAACATGTTTGCCTGTGGCACATGAAGATGAAGGACTCCATGCTTTACTTGTATTCTGCTGCTTTGTAATAAGATAGCCTATGGCTATAGGTTTGTAATAAAGTATTCATATTCCGGATCATGCGATGTAATATGACCTTTGTATCTTGATATTACATCTTAAACTATGGGTGCTAGCTATTCGATCCAGGGACTAGCACTGTAATCACAGGGATTCAAACCAAGCCAGGTTTGGGTCTTTACAGATGGTATCAGAGCATTGTGTTGCCTGTAGGTTCGTAACCCTAGGAATTGGACAAACCCCTTGTTAGTAATGAACTAATTTTATAATTAGTAGGTTTTCTCGTATACCTTGATCATTCTTTACTGAATCTCTTCTCCTTCAAACATGTAGAGGACCAGCCTTTGCTTTCTCCAAGGACCTTGAGGATTGATCATGCCAACAAGGAGATCAAGATACAAGTTGGGACAAGTCCTCGAGCTTGCAAAATATATGGAGAAGTAGGCCACACCTCTAAGGAACATCAAGATCAATGTCCCTTTTGTGATCACAACCATCCAGTTGGAGAATGCCCCACATCTCAAGTTACTTGTTACCTATGTGAAGGAACCAACCACATTCCTGCCAAGTGCCATCTCGACTTCATAGTGCAACAAGTGAAAGAACAAGTGAAGGATGGAATGTATCAAGCTCTTGGGAAGAAAGAAGAAAACCTTAGCCATATCACCTGCTCCAAATGCAAGAAAGAAGGACACAATATCAATGAATGCCCAGAGAAGGAAGTGCAAGAAAACCACAACAACACTTCAAGAAAAAGTACTCGAGACATGACAAAAGTGTTTTGCAATCGCTGCCGGGAGATAGGACACTTCACCGATGATTGCCAAACTCGAAAGAGAGCTCCCACTGATGTTATCATAGTGCGAACCATGAGACATTAGATTGCCTACCAATTATCATGTTCGAGTTATCGATATCGTGTTAGCATATGGATCATGCCGACCTATGTGGTATGACCATACTAGGTTGCTTGTTTCGAGAAAACTTGTTGTTTTCTTCTATAATGAGTTAAGTTGCTAAGTGATTGGTTGCTTGATGAATGTTTTGATTAAACTGGTTTGTTTTGGGTTGAGTGTGTTAGAACTCCCTTAAACCTATCTATCTATCTGTCTATCTATCCTTACTTATCCCTATTAAACCAACAGATGCCTCCAAGACGCGCCAACGACCATGATAACAATGGAGACAACAACAACAACAACAATGAAAATGAGATGCAATAGATGATGACTGCACAGACTCAGCTAATGCAGATGATGACACAATTCATGGCAACCATCAACAATCATAATCAGAACAACAACAATAACAACAACAATCCACCACCTCTGGATATGCTCACTAGATTTCTGAGGTTGAGACCTGCAAAGTTCTCTGGTACTTCTGATCCAATGGTAGCTGATGACTGGTTACGTTCAGTGAACAAAGACCTAGTGACTGTTGGATGCTCTGATGCTGAGAAAGTGAGATTTGCAGCGCACTTGCTTGAAGGCCCTGCAGCTACGTGGTGGGATAACTTTTGAAGAAGTGACTTGGGAAATATTTGAAGATGGTTTTCGCACTAATCATATCTCTTCGGGCGTGATGAGTTTGAAGAAGAAGGAGTTTCACAACCTTAAACAGCGTCACCGCAGCATTGCTGAATATATTGAGGAATTCAACAATCTATCACGTTATGCTCCAGATGATACTGATACTGATGCTAAGAGGAAGGAAAAGTTCCTAGATGGACTGAATGATGAACTTTCCATGCAATTATCGGTCGCTTATGTTCCAACTTATCAATCACTGTGTGACAAAGCTAGAATTTTAGAGAGTAAGAAGGACAAAGTTGAGAACAGGAAGAGGAAGCATAGCTTTGACAAATATCACTCAGGATCATCACAGAATATGCGTTCATTCAGAAAGGACAATGGAAATTCTGGATCACATCAGCATGAAGGAAATGGACATAATCACCATCACCAGAATCATCACATCAATAATGGAAGTGGTAGTAACAATGTAATTGGTACTAACAATGGAGATAACCTTGGTCAGAATCAACATAATGATCCCAAGAAAGACATTAGCCAGTTGCAGTGTTACAATTGTAAGCAACTTGGACACTTTGTAGCAAACTGTCCTGAGAAGAAGAAGAAGAATGAGAACGTTGGAGACTCTAATGGGAGCAATTCCAATGTGACCCAGAAAGGACATGTGAACCACATCAGCATGTATGGAACCCTTGAAGAACTAGATGGTGTGGAAGGTAAGCTTTAGCTAACTTAATTCAGTGGTATAAGAATCTTAAGATGGAGAAATGTTAACAACCTTTGGATGTCAATCTTTTGGACCCTTAGCCAAGTGAATCAAATGCAACCCAACAAAGTTTTCTTTTAAGGGTGGTAGCACCCAAGTATCCTAAAACCCAACCTATTCTTTCTAGCCTTCTCGAATCTCGGGACGAGATTCCTTTTAAGGGTGGTAGTCTGTCACATCCCAAAATTTTCCAAATTTTGAAATGTGAAAAAATTTCAACAAAATGAAAAACCAAGTTCTTTGAAATTCAGAAGGAACAAAAACTTTTGGAACATTTAAATATAATGCCTCCAAACCCAAGCCAAACAAAATGATTTTGTTTGTGAATTGGTGTGCATGTTTTAAAATCCCAAATCATGAAGCATGCATGAGCATCTTGACTTGGTTGCATTTTAAAAACCCAAGAGAAGTGAAAAATATCTCAAACCCTAAAACTTTAAGTATTTGTTAACACTAAGACCAACACAATACTATGTATATACTCCATATTTATATTAAACAAAATAACTCCTATGAGGGCTAAAAAGATAAAGGACAAAATAATAAAACAATAGAAATTGGTTTCATCCAATTTGGAGCCATGGATAAAAAGATATGAATTATTTTGAGAATATATTTAATAAAGGCAATATTAGCTATTAAAACCAAAGTGAATAAATTTGGTTAGAAAATTTTGAGTTAGAAAGTAAATGTGTTCCATAATGCCCTAAAAACCTAATTTGAGTTTTACAAATTTTTAGAAATTTGTTTGATTCAAATTGGATCATTAAATCAAAAGATATTTAAGAAAACAGAAAAAGAAAAAGAAAAACTGTAGAAAAAAAACAGAAGCAACAGCTCGGCCCAAACCCTAGACCACTAAGCCCACCCGGCACTCCCCTTTCCCCCGCTGTTTCTCACCGTCCCCCTCTTCACCCCCTCGCTGACGGCTCGACCCCACCTCCACGTCACTCGCCAGCTCACCTTCTTCCACCGAATGACGAACAACCCTCTCCCTCCCCGGCCGTTTCTGTGTCAATTGGGTTCGATTAAATTCGAGTGTTTCTGCGGATGATTCTCCACTCCGACGACGCCCTCTTAATCCTCACCCCCCTCCTCTCCCTTTTCCCCTTAGACACCACCCCCAGAGATCCCCCAGGCTCTCCAATTACGAGCTCGGACCGCCGCTCACCGACGGTATCCCGGCAATAATTCCGGTGAACCCCGGCCGTTAGGCGCCCTCCCCTCTGCCCTATCATCTTCACCATGTCCTAACGCACTTACTAACCGAGCCATGTGCCTTCTCGTGCTCCAGGTCGACGACTCGGACCAAGTCCGGCGAACTCCCTCTGCCGCCACCGTCCGACGGTTTTTCCGGTAAGGGCTTAGTTCCCGCCGCTTCTTTTTGGCCACTGCTAGACAGTGCAAAACCAGGCGCATTCCCCTAAACCTTTTACGTGTCTGCTCGAGTACCAGATCGACGCCACCATCTCGTGGCCGTGACCTCCGCCATCGGCAAGTACTCCTGCGAGGAATTCTCGGCGAATCTGAGCGCCCCTTCAATGACCGCGAGCATCCCCGAGACCACCTCGACCGCGGCGATCGCTGGTAATAGTCCACGGTCTCCCTGCCCCTCTAGAACCATCGGAGCACCACCTGTCCGACGCGTTGCCGCCGCACACCGTCACCAGCGCCGCCAGTCTGTGGTCGACACGCTGAGCACCGTCTGATCTTAATCCAGCGGCTTAGATAGATCACTTAGCGAAACCGTACGGTCTAATCTGGATCGCCCGTTGCCACTTAAAATCCAACGGCCCGCAGCAGCCGATCCGCCCGAACCGGTACCGGCCAATAAGAACACGCCACGTCGCCAGACTATTTTGTTGAAATAGAAAAATAGACAGATTTGTATTAAACTTAGAAATTCAATAACTTTTGATCCACAAATCAGAAAAATACAAATTTGTTGTCTATGGATTCAGAAAAATGAGAGCTTCACTGCTGAGGCCTTATTTCACCCTTTCGCTTCTGTAAAATAGAAGTTTTAGGCAGAACCTTTTTAGGAGTATTTTACCCATAAAAATTGTTTTGTAAATTATTTTTGGGTGAACCTTTTTGCTATGGATTGCAAATTGAACCCTCTGTCCAGTGAGACCAAAATATAGATTTGGTTGGCTATGCCTAATAGCATGGGAATTATTTAGTGAGTCTAGCCTTTCCAAATGCTAGAAATTATTGCTAATTGTTACAATTGCACAAATGGTTGTATTTGTAATCTTGCAATTGTAAAATGTTTAGAAAACACTTAGTAGTGTTCAAAACCTTTGTTATAACAATTTGTGCAATAAAACTGCCATCTTGCATGCTTGCATATTTTGCATGATTTTTGTATTGCCATTAGTGTTGACTTTGTGCATGTTTTGTCTTGTTTGTTTTGTTTGATAGATTGTGTGGATTGTCAAGTGTGTTACTGCAAAGAGTGTACCAACACCACCAACTACTAAGGCAAGTGGCACTATCATCCATGTCCTACTATTTTTCATTACACTTAGTGGATTTTTGTAGTATGCATGATAGGACTACTATGATACTATGCTATGCTATATCCTATTAGGATATCCTTTATATATCCCTTAGTGGAAATACTGTAGTTGTAGCATGCTTAGCCCTGCTATAGATTCGGGGTGGAATATACCATATTGTGATTATATAAAGTGTTGGAAAAAAATGTTTTATATAATAAAACAAGGACTCAATGAATCACCTGGGTGGAGTGTGGATACTCAGTTGAGAATAAGGTGGCAACGAAGGGAACATTGTCTATGGCTATCTCTTTCGTGTGTGCACTAGGAGAACACCACCCAGGAACATAGAGATTGAACATGTTTCTCGTATAGTGGCTTTCGTGTACAGCTACATGCCAAATGGGCTCTGGCCTAGTCAATTACATAGTGGAAGACCCATGCATTGGTACCTCTTCAGGTTAAATGGAATTATGCATTGGAGGTTTATCCTTGCATTGGTGCCTGGTAGATGTGCTGGCATTATGTATTGGGAGGACTTCTATGGAAAGACTTTGTCACATTCTCGATCTGCCGGTACTCCATCTTGGTGAGTACTAATCCAGCAGCCTTCGGTGGCCAAGACGAGATTGTGTCTTGTGGGTAAAGTGTACAACTTCTGCAGAAGATTAAATTCTAAGTACTTAGCCGTGTCCCCGGTTATGGACAACTCTGAGCAACTAAGGCCTGAAGCTATGGAAGATCTCAATATTCTAATTTCTCAAAGTAAAACTTAATGGTGACAACAAGAGATTAGAAGAACTTGGAGTTTGCCAAGGAGTTCAGAAAGTTATTGAAGGATCAAAACTATTTTTACAAACATAGGATAAAACCATATTGCTTTCTGCAAATGAGCCTAAGATCTACTTAGCCAAATGTGCATGTAGTGATAGTCCAACTTATATTCACAAACTTGTGACACTTGCCAATACATTCAAAGTATTGACCCTTTGTGGCTGCAACCTATCATGTTGCAGGTTATTCTATTGATGAGTATGGATTGATGATAGAGGTTATGAGTCTGCACCCAACATGTTTGCCTGTGGCACATGAAGATGAAGGACTCCATGCTTTACTTGTATTATGTTGCTTTGTAATAAGATAGCCTATGGCTATAGGTTTGTAATAAAGTATTCATATTCTGGATCATGCGATGTAATATGACCTTTGTATCTTGATATTACATCTTAAACTGTGGGTGCTAGCTATTCGATCCAGGGACTAGCACTGTAATCACAGGGATTCAAACCAAGCCAGGTTTGGGTCTTTACATTAGCAACTCGTTGTAAATCAGATATTGACTATAGTAGGAGAGACAGACACCCGCCAGCCACTTATGCAAAACAAGTTGCATGTCAGTCGTGGAACCGGTCTCATGTACGATGACATGTAAGGTTGGTCCGGGCCGCTTCATCCCACTATGCCACCAATATCCAAAGTACATAGAAGATGTAATAACATGATCATCATCGCCCACATATAAACATATGTGTACTACCCGTGCAAAGCACCTACGCATAGATCAGGCTCTGATACCACTGTTGGGTCCGCAGCATAGAAAACAAAAGTTTTCCTACTGTGTGAACTACACGCCAAGATCTATCTACTAGGTACAAAGCAAACGGGTGGACATACATCCATGGAGAACTTACCATCGTAGACAACGAGCATTGTTAACGAGTAGGAACTCGTGGTTGATGTAGTCGTACACTTGCCGATCTCAAGATCGTGAGGAAGTCCGAGCGCCGCAACTCAGCAGCGCATCCGCACTCGCACACACGTTCAAGACACCGGACAACCTCCACCTCCTCGTTCCAGCGATCCAGCGGAAGCAGCAACTCCTTCTATACGAAATGCCACTGGGAACATGTATCTCGCTAATCCGAGACCATGGGGGAATAATTCTAGAGGGGGAGAGAGATCCTTCACAAGGAGGTGCGTGGATGAAGGAGGGAATGGGTGGCCTTTTATAGGAGGAGGGGGGGTGCCCCCTCTCTCCATGGCTGGCGCATGGGGGGTGACCCCTCACCTCCCCCATTCATGTGGTGGTAACTCCTCCACATTAAAATGCCTCTTCACATTCCCTTTTAAAGTCTCCACTTTAAATGCATTAAGTTTCTCCAAATTTAATGCTCTCTCATTTAATAAAACTCTTTTATTAAATTTATTCAGAATTTTGTTAATTACTTTAATTAACAAACATTCACATATAGCCCCTTGCAATATTTCAATATCACATGCGAAACACCTTACGCAATTTCACCAAACAATTTCCGGTTTCTATTGAAACAATTCCTGCGCTTTGCAATTCTTTCGTCTGAAACATATGTGCTCCAAAATGGTGTCCGGTAACTCTTAAGTGTGCCACCCTATGGTTCGCGAATAATGCAGACATGATCGAGACCCTTCTCCGATCAATAATCAGCAGCGGGACCTGGAGATCCGTACTGACTCCTACACATTCAACGATGACTCCTGTGATCGTGAGAACCTTTAACGCTTGTAACTAAATCCCTTTGTCTCTCGATATATTACATGTCCGAGATTCGATCATCGGTATCTCCATACCTATTTTGATCTCGTTACCGACATGCACTCTTTTCTCGTTCCCGTGATATAACATTCTAGTGATCACATCACTTGCTTGCAAGCTATCATAATGTGATATCACCGAGAGGGCCCAGAGTATATCTATCTGTCATCTGGATTGACAAATTCCACTCTTGATCCATGAGCCTCAACATAACACCTTCGTAGCACTGAACCCATCTTTATAGTCACCCTGTTACGGTGTGACGTTTGATGTTATCAAGATACTCTTCCAGTGTTAGCAATTAACATGATCTCATGGTCTAAGGATAAAGATTACTTCGTATGATGTTATAGCAATATAAACATAATGAATTGATCGTAATGCTATACTTCGGATGAATGTTCATCACATCATTCCACCAATGGTGTGACCTTGTTATTAACAACATCCAATGTCCATGATCAGGAAACCTTGATCATCCTGTTAATCAACAAGCTAGTCTATAAGAGAGGCATGACTAGGAACCCTTTTTGTTTATTAAACACACATGTATTGATGTTTCCTATTAATACAATTATAGCATGCAAAATAAACATCTATCATATACAAGGAATACATAATAACAACTTTATTATTGCCTCTCAGGGCATATTTCCTTCACTCAAGTCGTTGGAGCCAAGGGAGCACAAGGACTTCATCACGACCTTGAGGTCGGCTTCGGCTCGTCTACATCAACCACGCTATCCTGAGCGTTAACAACACTTTTCGGTCTTCAAGGGTAAGTTCGCAAAAAGCCCCTCCTGTTACTGTATTACTAATAGATAGGTCCTGGCAGCATCAGGGGTTCAGGGGCGTAGGGTAAAATTTTATTGTTTTCATACGCGGAACCCCTACAATGGTATCAGAGCTAGATCTATGCATAGTAATGCTAGTACAGGTAGAACACACGAGATGTAGCGTGTGGGCATTGATATTTTAGTTTTTACCCTCCCACGTGTACTTGTGTATACCGTAGAAATGCTTGATGAAGCGGCCCCCAACCAACTTTACGGGTTCATTCGCGAGACTGGTCCACGCTTGACATACGGTTTGTACCGTATAAAGTGGCTTAGGGGGTGTCTGTCTCTCTCGCATTAGTTGGTATACCATTTGCAATGGAGGGCCCTGAAAGGGGTGTAGTAGAGACAATTACTTTATCAGCGTTATGCTGAAAGTTCGTAGGTAAGAACGGTTCTTATGCAAAAGCCCATTCAGCCACGTAAAACATGCAAAGATAAAGTAGAGGCGTCTAACTTTGTTTTGCAGGGGCGCGTTGCTTTGTGATATGGTTGTGACAAAGGTAAAGTGATTACCTTATCTTACGTAGTAGTAGATAGTCACGGAGGTGACGGACTACCACACCGGAATGATACCGGTACCCTGGTGTCTACGGCGCCGGAAGCCTGGCGCCGGAATCCGGTGACGACGGATGAAGATCACGACGTGAAGGACCATATCACATCGCATTTACATTCAATGTTATTGTTTGTATATCTTATTATGTGCTAGTATTAGATACTCGACGGTAGCTTAATAAGATGATCCCTGTTAAAATTACCAATGATTGTATTCCCCCTTAGTGTGCACCACCAAGAAAGTTCTTCGGTATGAGGCGATCCATGGTACAGGCATGGGTGTCAGACATATCTACGTTCGCATACAGTGGGTGTAAGCCATGTTGCACAGCGAATACACTAAGGTTGAGTTGGCGAGCCTAGCATGTACAGACATGGCCTCAGAACACGGATGGTCGAAAGATCGAGCACGAGTCGCATGAATGATGTGACCGACGTTTAGCGTCCACCCTTGAACCCACATTGATGGCCGTGATGGTCGGGGGAAATGTGGCTGATAGGGGTCGTGTGATGTCTACGCACTTCTATTCTTGTAGACAGTTGTTGGGCCTCCAAGTGCAGAGGTTTGTAGAACAACAGCAAGTTTTCCCTTAAGTGGATCACCCAAGGTTTATCGAACTCAGGGAGGAAGTGGTCAAAGGTATCCTCTCTCAAGCAATCCTGCAATCAAGATACAAGAAGTCTCTTGTGTCCCCAACACACCCAATACACTTGTCAGGTGTATAGGTGCACTAGTTCGGCGAAGAGATAGTGAAATACAAGTGGTATGGATAATTATAAGTGGTAACGGTGATAGAAAATAGCTTGATGGCGTGCTATACCACGTTCATTTAGAGCCCTATACCACGTTCTAGTTTTTTCATTCCCATGGGTGATACAATAATCTTCTTCAATTTGATTATTCTCACAAGATCTATGTATTCCACAAAAATTAACATGCTTATAAGAAGTAGTACTTTCAGAGGTTTGAGCATGTTTATTGCTATCATTAATAACAATTTCATTTTCCATGCAAGTGTCTTTATAAGGCTCATGATACATGTCCCATTTTTCTTTAGGAGCATTAATATGAGAAGCAAAGGTTCTATATCAATCAACAAGAATTTGAGGATCAAGACCATATTTAGCACTAAGCTCTTGAAAATCAATAGTTTCAGCAAAAGACTTAATGCAATCATACTCATAGTTTATACCTGGTTCTTTACCTTTGTTGTTATCCCAATCTTCGGTATTGCTTTGAATTGTTTCAAGAAGATCCCACTTAGCTTTGACCTCCTTACTTGTGAAGGATCCCTCTAAACAAGTATCTAGATAGTCCTTGTAATGTCCTGAAAGTCTTGCATAGAAATTATTAATAACAATATTACTAGGGAGCTCATGAATGGGACATTTGAGCATTAGTGACTTCAATCTCCCCCATGCTTGGGCAATACTTTCTCCATCATGAGGATGAAAATTATAAATATAACTCCTATCTTTATGAATTTCATGAGGAGGATAAAATTTAGAGTAAAAGAGAGATTCAAGTTCCTTCCACTCCAAATGATAAGGATCATCTAGTAGCTCATACCACTCCCTTGCTTTGCCCTTAAGTGAAATAGGGAATAGCTTCCTCTTAACTTGGTTCATTGAAATACCTACACACTTGAACAACTCGCATAATACATGTATAAAGAGTAAATGATCACCAGGATGGACAGTTCCATCTCCAAAATAGCAGTTATTCATAACACGTTCAACAATTTTTATAGGTATTTTAAAAGGGATGCTTTTAGAATGTGGATTTAAAATATCACAAGTATCATCAGAATTTCCACATATGGGAGATAAAGTATCACCAGAGCAAATTTTCTTCTTTAAAACTGGGGAACTAAAAAGATCATTTTCATAAAAACCAACTTCCCCAAGCTTAGACGTTTCCATAACATTAGTAACAAAGGTGTTCAAAAGATTCATACTAATAACATTGCTATTAGCATGCAAAGAAAGTTCCATGGGTTTTTTAATTTTCTTTTCAGATAATTCAAGTTCTATATTAGGAAAAATACTAAAAAGCTCTCTAATTTTTTGTTGTTTTCCATTAAGCCTAACTAGTGAAAACAAGAAACAAAAAGACAAAATTGCAGAATCTAAAGGAAATAACTTCGAGCACTCACACCGGAGGATGTGAGTACCTTTTACCTTACCCCAAGACGACGGCCTTGAAAAATAGGCGTTCTTGTGGGAGGTTCTTCTTCTTTAATCCTCCGGTGTGAATACCTTTTACCTTACCTCCCCGGCAACAGCGCCAGAAAATAGCTTGATGTCTATGCACTTCTATTCTTGTAGACAGTTGTTGGGCCTCCAAGTGCAGAGGTTTGTAGAACAGCAGTAAGTTTTCCCTTAAGTGGATCACCCAAGGTTTATCGAACTCAGGGAGGAAGTGGTCAAAGGTATCCCCTCTCAAGCAATCCTACAATCAAGATACAAGAAGTCTCTTGTGTCCCCAACACACCCAATACACTTGTCAGGTGTATAGGTGCACTAGTTCGGCGAAGAGATAGTGAAATACAAGTGGTATGGATATAAGACAATGGTGCCAGAAAATACTTTGATGGCGTGGAAGAGACTAAAGTAAAACTGAAATAAAGATAGAAGCAAGCAAACATGTAATAGATCTAATAGCAAACGGTGTTTCAATGCTAAGAAACAAGGCCTAGGGATCATACTTTCACTAGTGAACACTCTTATATAAATATCATCTCTTCATGATACTATGCTAAACTACTCTCCGGTTGGACACTCTAATCCATGGTAGGGCTATAACAGCACACCTCAAAGTAAGCCTTTCCCATCTAGAAAACCCCACACTGTCACCTTGAGCACTAGATGGTTCCAACAGACACCACAATTTCATAAAGACATCCAACTCCAAATATAACTCATAACAAGTATTTGTAATCTCTAGCCTAAGTGCCACCATGGTGTGCATGCTGTCACTTTCACACACATGGGGAGAGCAGAGATCTATTAAAGCACTTGAGTAGCAAGGTAGATCTATAGATTACAAGCTCATGATCTCAATAAGATCATGCATAGAGAGAGATGAACACATAGCTACCGGTAGAACCCTTAGCCTCGAGGAAAAACTACTCCCTCCTCATCATGGGAATCAGCAATGGTGATGGAGATGGCGGTGGAGATCGATGGAGATGGCTCCGGGGGCACTTCCCCGTCCCGGCAGGGTGTCGGAATAGAGATTTTCTGTCCCCCGAATCTCCCCTTCGGTGGCGGCGATGCTGCGGAACTTTTCGTGGATTTCTGATTGACGATCTAGGGTTTTGGTATCGGGAGGCTCTTATAGGCGAAGGAGGCAAGGTCGGTGGCCGGCCAGGGGGCCCACACCATGCCCTAGCGCGGCCTGGGCTAGCCCGCGCCAAGGGGGGTGTGGCCACCCTGTGGCCCCTCTCCGACTCTCCTTCTGGCTCCGTGAGTCTTCCGGGAAAATAGTAACTTTGGCTTTTGTCTCGTCCAATTCCGAGAATATTCATTTTCTTACTTCATGGAACCAAAAACAGCAGAAAACAGGCAAGTGGCACTGTGGCATCTTGTTAATAGGTCGGTCCAAGAAATCATATGAAAAGTACTCTAAAGTGTGGACAAAACATAAGAAAGTAGATAAAACCAAGCATGGAACATCAAAAATTATAGATACATTTGCAATGTATCATCGTGTTATCACTAGGAACCCTTATGGGGATAGGTGTTTCTGAGTGGAGTTATTATTAACTCATTTAATTATAAACTTAGTCTAAATTCCTTTTTACAATTATATATGTAGAAAAGTTCTCTCTGATTCCACCTTTCCTGTTGACGATTGATTGGTTATAAGGAGAGAAGCTCAGCTTAGATGGATCGAACTTCTCTATATGGGTTGCACGTCTCCACATTCTCCTTAGCGAGAATAACATGGTCGACTACATACTTGACGGGATGGATTTGGATCAGGCCATTGACTTAGAGACCCCAGAGCAGCGGGAAGATCGCTATCTCCATCGGGAGATGGCCTCCTTCATTTTAGTGACAATGCGTTTCAGAATGGTGGACGAGCTGTGGCCTTTCGTGGGTGATATCAACCCTTGTACGGTAATGTAACACCCTCGAATCGGCTCTATGCAAGTTTCAGCCCTTTCCGCCAAACCCGCATAGAAACGATTCAAGGACGCCCACCAGGCACTTTCGTGCGGGTGGAAAACAAAGTAATACCATTACACAACAGTCCTTGAGGGGACCCACAGAACAGATATATATACAATAGCGACTCAGCGAGTCAAGAATACAGGTATACAGTACAAAGATCCAAATCACCTTGAAATCGATACACCATCCGAGTACGGACAAGATGCATATGGGGCTAAGAGCCCTGAAGAATAACCAATGGCGTCCATAACCCTGCCCAGGCCAAGCCGGAAGGGTAACCCTGCTAACGACGTTGGTCTCAAACCTGCTACAACAAAAGGGGTGCCGACAAAGGGCAAAGGAAAAAAGAGGCGTCGATCTGAGGCGATAAAATGGCGAGGCTAGAATTCGGCGGCTCTCGCCTACATAGGTATGGTGGGCTGAAGCGGCAGCGCAACGGCACTAAACAACCTATAGAGACTCGATACAACTGGTGGTTATTAGAGAGGGATAAGAAAGACCTATTCGGATTCAACCTGAAGCTAACACCAAACAAACCCATCCTAGTATTCCCCCCCCCCTCGAGACCAAACGAGGAAGTCGGACCAAGGAACTCACACAGTTGGCAATTTCACTCATTCCATTATAGTTGCGGTAATTACTAATCAGATATAGATAGCATGAGTCATCCTGATAGCATAAGTAGTGGGCAGTTTTAGTTAACATTCCGTTGTAGTTGGAACATTTACTAGTCAGATATAATTGTCCTGAGGAATCCCAAACCCAACAGTTATTGACACTTTTATCACATTCCATTGGAGTTGCAATACTTACTAGGCAGATATAGTATGTCACAAAACAACCCAGATCCACCAGCTATTGGCATTTTTAATATCCATTCCGTTATAGCATATATTAAGTCAAGTTTATAGCACTACTTTAGTTATGCTTGTCTATGATCGAGATTGTTGGGTCCGCAGCATAGAAAACAAAAAATTTCCTACGGTGTGAACTACACGCCAAGATCTATCTACTAGGTACAAAGCAACGGGTGGACATACATCCAACGAGAACTTACCCTCGTAGACAACGAGCTTTGTTAACGAGTAGGAACTCGTGGTTGATGTAGTCGTACACTTGCCGATCTCAAGATCATGAGGAAGTCCGGCGCAACTCAGCGCATCCGCACTCGCACACGTTCAAGCCACCGGACAACCTCCACCTCCTCGCCCATGATCCGGTGAAGCAGCAACTCCTTCCGCATTTAAATGCCACTGGAACATGTATCTCGCTAATCCGAGACCATGGGGGAATAATTCTAGAGGGAGAGAGAGATCCTTCACAAGGAGGTGTGAGGATGAAGGAGGGAATGGGTGGCCTTTTATAGGAGGAGGGGGGGTACCCCCTCTCTCCATGGCCGGCGCATGGGGGGTGACCTCACCTCCCCATTCATGTGGGGGTAACCCCTCCACATTAAAATGCCTGTTCACATTCCCTTTTAAAGTCTCCACTTTAAATGCATTAAATTTCTCCAAATTTAATGCTCTCTCATTAATAAAACTCTTTTATTAAATTTATTCAGAATTTTGTTAATTACTTTAATTAACAAACATTCACATATAGCCCTGCAATATTTCAATATCACATGCGTAACCACCTTCGCAATTTCACCGAAACAATTTCCGGTTTCTATTGAAACAATTCCTGGCTTTGCAATTCTTTCTTCAAAACATATGTGCTCCAAAATAGTGTCCGTAACTCTTAAGTGTGCCACCCTACGGTTCATGAATAATGCAGACATGATCGAGACCCTTCTCCGATCAATAATCAAGCGGGACACGGAGATCCGATCGACTCCTACACATTCAACGATGACTCCTGTGATCATGAGAACCTTTAACGCTTGTAACTAAATCCCTTTGTCTCTCGATATATTACATGTCCGAGATTCGATCATCGGTATCTCCATACCTAGTTTGATCTTGTTACCGACATGCACTCTTTTCTTGTTCCCGTGATATAACATTCTAGTGATCACATCACTTGCTTGCAAGCTATCCTAATGTGATATTGCCGAGAGGGCCCAGAGTATATCTATCCGTCATCTGGATTGACAAATTCCACTCTTGATCCATCAGCCTCAACATAACACCTTCGTAGTACTGAACCCATCTTTATAGTCACCCTATTACGGTGTGACGTTTGATGTTATCAAGATACTCTTCCGGTGTTAGAAATTAACATGATCTCATGGTCTAAGGATAAAGATTACTTCGTATGATGTTAATAAACATGATGACTTGATCGTAATGCTATACTTCGGATGAATGTTCATCACATCATTCCACCAATGGTGTGACCTTGTTATTAACAACATCCAATGTCCATGATCAGGAAACCTTGATCATCCTGTTAATCAACAAGCTAGTTTATAAGAGAGGCATGACTAGGAACCCTTTTTGTTTATTAAACACACATGTATTGATGTTTCCGAATCAATACATTTCTAGCATGTAAAATAAACATCTATCATGTATAAGGAATATATAATAACAACTTTATTATTGCCTCTCAGGGCATATTTCCTTCAGTCTCCCACTTGCACTAGAAACAATAATCTAGTTCACATAGTGATAAATCTAACACCCATGGAGTTATGGTGTTGATCATGTTTTGCCCTAGGGAGAACTTTAGTCAACGGATCTGCTACATTTAGGTCCGTGTGTACTTTACAAATCTTTATATCTCCATCCTTGGCATGCTCGCGGATGGAGTGAAACCGGCGCTTAATATGTTTGGAATTCTTGTGAGACCTTGGTTCCTTTGCGTTGGCCATGGATCCATTGTTGTCACAATAGATCACCATCGGGTCCAACGCACTAGGAACCACACCCAGTTCTGTAATGAACTCTTTCATCCAAACTGCCTCCTGCGTCGCTTCTGAAGTAGCAACATATTCCGTCTCTGTTGTTGATCCAGCCACCACAGGTTGTTTGGACCTCCTCCAACTAACTGCTGCTCCGTTCAAGAGAAATACGTATCCGTATTGAGACTTAGAGTCATCCGGATCGGTGTCAAATCTAGCATCAACATAACACTTAGCGACTAGCTCTTCTTCAACTCCGTATATGAGAAACATATCCTTAGTTCTTCTCAAGTACTTGAGGATCTTCTTTACCGCTATCCAGTGTTAGAACACGGATCGATTGGTACCTACTAGTCAAACTAATAGCATGTGCCACATCCGGTCTTGTACATAGCATGGCATACATAATAGAGCCTATGGCCGAGGCATAGGGGATATTATCCATCATCTCTCTTTCTTCCACCGTAGCCGGACTTTGAGTCTTACTCAATGTCTTGCCTTGCAACATAGGTAAGAACCCCTTCTTACTTTCGTCCATATTAAACTTCTTTAATATCTTATCAAGGTATGTACTCTGCGATAGCCCAATTAGGCGCCTTGATCTATCTCTATAGATTTTAATGCCTAATATATATGATGCTTCACCAAGGTCTTTCATCGAAAATTTGCTGTTTAGATAACTTTTAACACTGTTTAAAAGATCTATATCATTTCCAATCAATAATATGTCATCCACATATAATATCAGAAATGCCACATTGCTCCCACTCACTTTCTTGTAAATACAAGCCTCTCCATAAGTTTGGACAAATCCAAACTCTTTGATCACCTCATCAAAACGGAGATTCCAACTTCGTGATGCTTGCTTCAGTCCATAGATGGATCGCTGAAGTTTGCACACCTTATTAGCATCCTTAGGATCGACAAAAACCTTAGGTTGTATCATAAACAACTCTTCTTCAATCTTACCATTGAGGAACACAGTTTTGACATCCATCTGCCATATTTCATAATCGAAATATGCAGCAATTGCTAACATAATCCTAACCGATTTAAGCATCGCTACTTTAGAGAATGTCTCATCGTAGTCAACTCCTTGAATTTGTCGAAACCCCTTTGCGACAAGTCGAGCCTTATAGATGGTCACATTACCATCAACATCAGTTTTTCTTTTGAAAATCCATTTATTCTCAACGGCCTTTCGGTCGTGAGGTAAGTCCACCAAGGTCCAAACCTGGTTTTCGTACATGGATTCCATCTCGGATTTCATGGCTTCTAGCCATTTGTTGGAATCCGGGCTCATCATCGCTTCTTCATACATCGCAGGGTCATCCATTTCATCAACCATGAAATTCACAGGGATTGCCGTACGGTTCAGAGCTGCACGTGTCTGCTTGACTGCGAGGTTCGGTAGTGTCCTCTTCGAGTTTCATGATCATTATCATTAGCTCTCTTCATCGGTGAAGTCAACTCGAAACAACTTCCGGTGCTACGCCACTCGCCATTCCATGAAGAGAAGGTTCAATAACCTCTTCGAGTTCTACCTTCCGACTACTCACACCTTTCGCGAGAAACTCCTTCTCAAGAAAGGATCCATTCTTGGCAACAAAAACCTTGCCCTCGAATCTGTGATAGAAGGTATACCAATTGTTTCCTTAGGGTATCCTATGAAGACGCATTTTTCCGCTTTGGGTTCGAGTTTATCCGGTTGAAGTTTCTTCACATAAACATCGCATCCCCAAACCTTAAGAAATGACAGCTTAGGTTTGTTTCCAAACCATAATTCATACGGTGTCGTTTCAACGGATTTAGATGGTGCCCGATTTAAAGTGAATGCAGCTATTTCCAGTGCATAACCCCAAAATGACAGAGGTAAGTCAGTCAGAGACATCATAGATCGAACCATATCCAATAAGGTACGATTACAACGTTCCGACACACCATTACGTTGTGGTGTTCCGGTAGGCGTGAGTTGTGAAACTATTCCACACTCTTTCATGTGTGTGCTAAACTCGTAACTTAGATACTATCCTCCACGGTCAGACCATAGAAACTTGATCTTTCTATTACGATGATTTTCCACTTCATTCTGAAATTCCTTGAACTTTTCAAAAGTTTCAGACTTGTGTTTCATCAAATAGATATACCCGTATCTACTCAAATCATCCGTGAAAGTAACAAAATAACGATATCCACCTCGCGTCGACACACTCATTGGTCCACACATATCAGTATGTATGATCTCCAACAGATTTGTCGCCCGTTCCATTGAACCGAAAAACGGCGTTCTAGTCATCTTGCCCATAAGGCATGGCTCACATGTATCAAATGATTCAAAATCAAGTGATTCCAAAAGTCCATCAGAATGGAGTTTCTTCATGCGTTTAACGCCAATATGACCTAGGCGGCGATGCCACATACGTAGACATATCATCATCACGTTTAATCTTTTTAGCATTAACATTATGAATGTGCGTAATATTACTATCGAGATCCAATAGAAATAAACCATTCAACATAGGTGCATGACCATAAAAGATATCATTCTTATAAATCGAACAACCATTGTTCTCAGATTTAAAGGAATGACCACTTTGCATCAAACACGATCCAGATACAATGTTCATGCTTAGTGCAGGCACCAAATAACAATTATTCAGGTTTATAACTAATCCCGATGGGAAATGGAGAGGTAGCGTCCCGGCGGCGATCACATCAACTCTTGATCCATTGCCGACCCGCATCCTGACCTCATCCCTTGCTAGTTGTCGCTTGTTCCGTAGCCCCTCAACCGAGTTACATATATTAGCAACCGATCCGTATCAAATACCTGTGTGCTCTGCGAGTACTAGTCAAGTACACATCAATAACATGTATATCACATATACCTTTGTTTGCCTTCTTTGGACTTCTTGTCCGCCAAATACTTAGGGGCGATTCTTCAATGGCGATCCCTTGCAATAGTAGCACTCCGTGTCAGACTTAGGGCCAGCCCGGGGTTTCTTTTCAGGCATGGCAACAGACTTGCCACCCTTCTTTCCCTTGTGCTTGCCTTTCTTGTCCTTCTTGAAACCGGTGGTCCTATTGATCATCAACACTTGATGTTCTTTCCTAATCTCCACTTCTGTAGTCTTAAGCATTCGCAGAAGCTCGGGAAGAGACTTCTTCATGCCCTGCATATTATAGTTCATCACGAAGCTCTTGTAGCTAGGTGGCAGAGATTGGAGAACACGATGTATGCCTAAGTCAATGGGAATCGTTATTCCCAAGGACACAAGCTTATCGGCGTACCCAGACATTTTGAGTACGTGCTCACTAACGGAGTTGTTTCCCTCCATCATGCAGCTAAAGAACTTTTCTATAGCATTATAACTCTCTACGGCAGCATGGGTATAAAAATCATTTTCAAATCTCCCATGGTATCAAAGGTATTGCCATTTTCGAAACGCTTTCGAAGTTCTGGCTCTAGCCCATACAGTATGCCGCAATGAACTAAGTTGTGGTCCTCCTGACGAGTCACATAGACATTATTTTCCTCGTCAGGGGCATCAGGAGCTGGTGGGGGGCCTAGCGGCGCATCTAGCACATATTGCTTTTGTACAGAAGTGAGGAGAATCCTCAAATTCATAGCCCAGTTGGTGAAGTTGCTACCATTCGCAGCAAGTTTCTCTTTCTCCATGAACACATTGAAATTAAAAAGCAGGTGGTGCCATCTACAACAGAATTTGTAAAGTTTATTTAGACTAAGTTTATGATAGATTGAGTTCAACTAATCCAAATTACTAATGAACTCCCACTCAAAAACGACATACCTCGTGTCCTTTTGGTGACTACATGAACCAAATCCACTATACCAAGTCCGATCATCACGTGAGTTGATATAGCTTCAAAGGCGAGCATCTATATGGGCATCATATCAACCATATTACTCATGCTTAACCTTTCGGTCCATGTTCCGAGGCCATGTCTGTACATGCTAGGCTCGCCAAGTAAGAACCTTAGTATTCGCGTGTGTAAAACTGTCTTACACCCGTTCCTATGAAAGCGTAGATTCGAGTACACCCGATCATCACGTGATGTCTCGAAATACGATCCATAGAACGGTGCATACTCAAGGAAGAACACATTTTTATCTTGATATCTAAAAGAGGGATCATCTTATAATGCTATCAAACGCACCAAACTAGCTGTATAAGATGCTAACATCTAATGTGTAAAGTGAGATGATATGGTCCATGCATTTGATCTCTATCACTTGCATCGTGGTATGATCTCTATCATTCCTTTGTGTGTAAGGCCAAGGTCTATGGAACTTACACGTTGAGTATGCTGTAAGAGTATCCACCATACATCTACTTACAACAATACCATATCAATACACCAGCCCAGCAACGATCTAAACTAGACGCCTCTAATTTATCAATTGCAAGTTTTACGTGGCTTAGGGCTTTCGGAGATAGAACCGTTCTTACCTACGAACATGAACCACAACAAGGATAACTAAGTTATTAGCAACTCGTTGTAAATCAGATATTGACTATAGTAGGAGAGACAGACACCCGCCAGCCACTTATGCAAAACAAGTTGCATGTCAGTCGTGGAACCGGTCTCATGTATGATGACATGTAAGGTTGGTTCGGACCGCTTCATCCCACTATGACACCAGTATCCAAAATACATAGAAGATGCAATAACATGATCATCATCGCCCACATATCAACCATATGTGTACTACCCGTGCTAAGCACCTACGCATAGATCAGGCTCTGATACCACTGTTGGGTCCGCAACATAGAAAACAAAAAAATTCCTACGGTGTGAACTACACGCCAAGATCTATCTACTAGGTACAAAGCAACGGGTGGACATACATCCAACAAGAACTTACCCTCATAGACAACGAGCTTTGTTAACGAGTAGGAACTCATGGTTGATGTAGTCGTACACTTGCCGATCTCAAGATCGTGAGGAAGTCCGAGCGCCGCAACTCAGCAGCGCATCCGCACTCGCACACATGTTCAAGCCACCGGACAACCTCCACCTCCTCGCTCCAGCGATCCAGCAGAAGCAGCAACTCCTTCCAGACGAAATGCCACCGGGAACATGTATCTCGCCAATCTGAGACCATGGGGGAATAATTCTAGAGGGGGAGAGAGATCCTTCACAAGGAGGTGTGAGGATAAGGAGGGAATGGGTGGCCTTTTATAGGAGGAGGGGGTGCCCCCTCTCTCCATGGCCGGCGCATGGGGGGTGACCCCTCACCTCCCCCATTCATGTGGTGGTAACCCCTCCACATTAAAATGCCTCTTCACATTCCCTTTTAAAGTCTCCACTTTAAATGCATTAAATTTCTCCAAATTTAATGCTCTCTCATTTAATAAAACTCTTTTTATTAAATTTATTCAGAATTTTGTTAATTACTTTAATTAAAAAACATTCACATATACCCCCTTGCAATATTTTAATATCACATGCAGAACCACCTTCTGCAATTTCACCCGAAACAATTTCCGGTTTCTATTGAAACAATTCCTGCGCTTTGCAATTCTTTAAATTCAAAACATATGTGCTCAAAAATGGTGTCCGTAACTCTTAAGTGTGCCACCCTACGGTTCATGAATAATGCGAGACATGATCGAGACCCTTCTCGATCAATAATCAGCAATGGGACACGGAGATCCGTCTTGACTACACATTCAACGATGACTCCTGTGATCGTGAGAACCTTTAACGCTTGTAACTAAATCCCTTTGCCTCTCGATATATTACATGTCCGAGATTCGATCATCGGTATCTCCATACCTAGTTTGATCTCGTTACCGACATGCACTCTTTTCTCGTTCCCGTGATATAACATTCTAGTGATCATATCACTTGCTTGCAAGCTATCCTAATGTGATATCACCGAGAGGGCCCAGAGTATATCTATCCGTCATCTGGATTGACAAATTCCACTCTTGATCCATGAGCCTCAACATAACACCTTCGTAATCTTGAACCCATCTTTATAGTCACCTGTTACGGTGTGACGTTTGATGTTATCAAGATACTCTTCCGGTGTTAGCAATTAACATGATCTCATGGTCTAAGGATAAAGATTACTTCGTATGATGTTATAGCAATATAAACATAATGATTTGATCGTAATGCTATACTTCGAATGAATGTTCATCACATCATTCCACCAATGGTGTGACCTTGTTATTAACAACATCCAATGTCCATGATCAGGAAACCTTGATCATCCTGTTAATCAACAAGTTAGTCTATAAGAGAGGCATGACTAGGAACCCTTTTTGTTTATTAAACACACATGTATTGATGTTTCCGAATCAATACATTTCTATCATGTAAAATAAACATCTATCATGTATAAGGAATATATAATAACAACTTTATTATTGCCTCTCAGGGCATATTTACTTCAGAGATACTGTGCTCCAAGTCATCCATAACCGCGGACACGGCTTTCAAAAAGTTTTACCCTGCAGGGGTGCACAAATAGCAACACACACTCGATCAACCTCGGAAAAACCAACTCAAAACCCAACGAGGCATTCACGACAAAGCGATCATAGGATTCATAAATATTTCAGGGGGCCACCCCATTAAGCTACCATAGCGAATTGGCGGCTCGAGGCGGACCCAAGGTTGTTTGGTTGTCGACGTGAAGAGTGAAACGTGTGTCACGATCCTAAACAGTACAGGTGCTCCACGCACAATCGTAAATAAAGCAGTAAATCATGGCATAAGTACAGGATAGTAATAAAGCCCCAAACTAGTTTGTGGCCCCAAGAAATAAAAATGAATCAAGCTCTGGCTCAGGGGGGGTCCATAAGGCCTCCCGGATGTGGATAGTGCGAAAAATCAAGGAACGGGTATCAAGTACTCGGGGTCCTATGGGACACAAGTGAGCGTGGAAGAACCAAATAACATCTATTACCCACTGATGCCTCTGGATTAGTTATATCTAGCATTTTAATAGCTGTATTTAAAGTCATGATCATCTTCACCATTAAGCATCTCCACCACAAACATCTGCCAGCATACCAACAATTGTGGTACTCGACAACACGAGATCGCACCTGAGCAAGCAACTACGACTCGCAAGGCCAGCTATCTACCAAACACAGGTAATAGGAGGTGTCCAAGGCAATATAGAGGCTGCACGGGATAAAACTGGTGCACGGAAACTAAAGCATCGCGACACGGATAACAATAGATCAACAGGAGGAAGTAAAGACTATAAATGCAAAATAGGTAGAAGGGGAAGAGATGTTCGCCTGGGAAACACTGCCGAATGTTCATATCCGGAGAACTTGTCGATACTCGCATCAACTCATCGGCCTAATCCGCGAAGAAGCAAACACTAGCAGAAACACCAGATACAATATTTAATACTACGCAGAAGATCCGGCATGTTTATGATATGCATGCGAGATGAACAATTAATATGCAACAAGTTATATATATATGGCATTTATAAAATAGGGGTCTTAGTTAGGGGATCACATTAGGGTTCGGCGAACTTGGCTCCGAGGGTCTAGGGGTCGACGAGATCGGGCTTCGGGGGTTTCGGCTCCGGGAAGGCGATCTTGTCGTTCGGATCCCGGGTCGAAGAACTTGCTGTTCGAGGGATCGGTCTTCGGATCCAGAAGGAGAACTTGGAGTTCCGTCTTTATTGGTCGGTGACGTACTTGGGTTGCGGTGCTCGGGTCTCCGGGGTCGATCTCTCTTGACGGTGCGAGAAATTTTTGAGGCGTCGGTCTCGGGAACCTCGGAACTTGGTGGCTACACAGGGATCTTGCATCGATGTTTCTGGTGGCACCACACCGCTACACACACCACATCAAACCAAACTTCTTTGGTTGCCACCGTGTCAACACCTCACTTCAAATTTAACTGACACAACACCTCCATAGCACAAACAAATACATAAAAGCATCACCATGTCCGTGGGTCGCTGCAGCCCTTGATGTCCAGCAGTTGTGCTGCAAGGGAGTGGCCTTGTGGGCAGCAGCATGCGGCGTGCTTTCGAGTAGGAAAAGCGGCGTCGTTCTAATTCTGACACGGGGCCTTGGCGCTGCGAAGTGAGGAGGATCTTGTGACGGCAACAGGAGCTTGCTAGGGAGTGTCGTCCGTGTGGCGGAAGACGGCGCTAGCGGTGGTTCGAAAGCGCTGGGGACGGTGGACTGGGGCTCTGTGTCGAGGAAGGGCCACGCAGGCTCTCAGTCGGGGAAGCGAACATGAGGGGCACCGTGGCGAGCTTGGGCTCGGGGCGAGCGGCAGCGGGAGGCGGAGCAAGACGCAGAGGGTGGCGGGGAAGGTCGGCGAGGCGGGGGCCCACGGCGGTGCGGCGGGCGAGCTCGGGGCCGGCGGACAGAGCCTCGTGGGGCAGAGGAGGCAGACGGTGAGGCCGGGCCGACGAGGGCCACGGGTGGAGCGCGGGGCACCCTGGCGGGGCTCCTGGGCGATGGCGCGCTCGGGGCGGCGGCGGTCGATCCGTGGCGGCGGCGGAGCGAGGCCGGCGGGGAGAGGCGGCCGGGGGTTGGTGGCCGCGACGCGAGGAAGGAGGAGGCACGGTGGGACGCGGGGTTGGTGGAAGGGATGGAGACGGGGACGTGGGGACAGGGGCCTGGGGACGCGTTGCGCAGGTGGAGGTGCAGGTGGGGATGGCGACCAGGTGGGTGGCCTCGAGGATGCATCTTGCTGCGTCCGTGGGTGGGGCGCTAGCGAGAAATGTGAGGCCTTGTGAGTGGCATCTTGAGGTGGGGCTGGGAGCGTGGTAGGTGGCGACGCGGCAGGCAGGGTGGGACTGGGTCGCAGCGCGCGTTGTGTGCGTGTTGTGTGGGTGTGCGCGTCCACCTGAGGTGGCGGGTGTGAGGGGAGGTGGCGGCTGTTGGTTGGCTGGAGTAAGGTGGAGGTGTGAGGTGGAGGGAGGGGATTGGTCAGGGTGAGGTGGAGGGAGGCTGGGTAGGATAGGATTGGGTAGAATTAGGACTAGATATATTTAGACTAGGGTTTGGAGGTGGTCGGCCGGGCTTTCGGGCCTAGCGGGCTGCCTCCCAAAAATAAATTAAACATTTTACTTTTTTAAAACGGTGCGTTTGAAATCTATTTGTAGACGAAACAAAAATATTCCGGAGACCCGGGTTTTAATTTGAATAAAGACGGGAATATTTAGAAAACAAAACTAGGCGTTTCGAAAAATAGTTTAGAAAAAAACCATGCATGATGATGATGATGCTCAAATGCAATGTGGCATGATGACGGGAGCATGCGGTCATGATGATGCAATGCACAAAAACACAGCGATTTTCTAGTAGTGGTTTTTGCGGGGCGCCACAGGTAATGCTATAGCTTAGGACACATTTCGTGGAACAAGCACGCATATGGGAGCATGAGCTGATGGGAGACTTCCTCTCCATTAAGATGGAGGAGAACTCATCACTTGATGACCACTTGGAACGCATGCATGATGTGTACATGAGGCCTGCATACTTCCTGGATAGCTGGATAACAGGCTCTTTTGCAAATGGCGTTGTGCTGCGGTCGCTACCACCAAGCTTCCAAGCACAAGTCAGGATTGGCATTATGAAAGGCGACGCGGAAACACATGATTTCCACGAGTTCATATCACATTTTAGAGATGTGGTGGTTGAACCAGATGTCACTGAGGTCATCAATGACAAAGGTATATAATTGATATACAATTTTATAAATGTTATAATCTTGCATACACATTTGCAGTGTTAAGTATATTTGATACTTGTTCTGTTTTGCTGAAAACAGGTCCTTCTGCATGAGAGGTGCTTGCTAGAGAGGAGGTGATGTTGTGTGCTAATGGCGAGCATGACGATGATGGCCAACGACGCTCTCCCTCAACATTTTATCATTTAGTTTATACTTTGGATAGTTATTGTAATCAAAATATTATGAACTTCTTTAGTGTGTCTCACACTTTGTGAGACGGTTATTCATATGAGTTTGTAACAAACATTTGTTCTACTTTTATGAATGATTTCTATTCGTGTTCATATCTTGTTTGATTATATGTGGATTATCCTTGTTGATTGAAACTAATTGATAATACATGAATATTTGTAAAATATTGAAATGCCTTAAAAATACCCAACTTAAATGATATTCATTACTGAATGAAAACCATTATTCAAATTCAAAGTTATAATTTTAATATGTGAAAGACATTCGATTTCTTGTCACATATAAACTATGCCTAAAGTCTGGCAAAATAACTTTAAAACCGTGTATTACTTGAATACAAAGTGTTTAATGAATGTTAAAAGTAAATACATATTCGATGTATTGTGTTTTAACGAAAATGGTAATTATCATTAAATGATTGTTTAAATGTGTAAAGAAGTTTATCAAAGGAAACATGAATATGAAACTATTTGATTTGATCAAAGTGTTTCATCAACAAAGGGTATAAATATAAAAGAGA
Organism: Avena insularis; assembly: GCA_023614405.1. Taxonomy (NCBI): domain Eukaryota; kingdom Viridiplantae; phylum Streptophyta; class Magnoliopsida; order Poales; family Poaceae; genus Avena; species Avena insularis. The sequence continues at coordinate 25,317,470 of CM042692.1, forward strand.
ATCTAATTACTACGATTTGATCAATAGTAATGAAATTCGACTTTGTAAAGAATGGCATAAAAGTAATTGTGAAATGCAAAGCGTTTTGAAACGTCAAAATGTAAAGCATCACAATGTGATATTAGATATCAAATGGGTAAAAAGATGGCACCAAATAAATCATTGTAGTGTAGAAACCATTAGTTAGAAATAGTTAGCACTCAATTAGAATGTAGTGAACCATTTGGATTCGTGAAAGCGGCTCCATATCTAGTATGGATCATCGTGAAAGTTTTGGGGTTATTCTATATAACCAAAACAATAGCAAATAAGTCCTTTTAGAGTATTCATTGGAAACTTTGAATACGAAATCCATAGTTAAACCAAAAGAGAAGAAAAACTTGTATTGCTTGGTTTTTTGGTGCATTTTCGAGAAAATTCGCATTCAGTGATATTTCTCGATTATGAAGCAAATGGAAGATAGTGAAAAACACGATGAGGATTCAAAACCCTGCATCAGAGTGTTGAGAAGCGCAATGGACAATGTTCTTGAACGACTCTCTTCAGAAAAGGAAAGAATCAATGATAATAATCATTGTGTTTTCCCCACTAGTGTTTTCACTACATGAAGTAGGATTCAAAATGTAATCCATATCTAGTATGGAGACATTTATGAATCATTTGTCATGATTCACGGAATATGACATACCTACGAACTACTAAGGAAATAATGGTAAGCTAAAGTTATGAGAAATCCCATAGCAAAATTCCCTTGAGATTAGAAAGCAATTCGTTGTTGAATCTCACAAGTAAAAGGAGTTACTTGAATTTTCCCATGTGACTGCAAAGCCATAGTGGAAAAGGGGGTGAATGACAAAGGCACAAATTTTCAAGTATTGGACGAATTCAAATGAATTTGATTCAAGTATGCTAAATGTCTAGTGGATTTAAAACTAGTAAAAGTACTAGTGTCTCATAGTAAATCTCTCACTTTGATATTTGATCAAAGGTTTCGAAATTGTTCAAAATAGTGAGTAGATGTGCAGTTTGCATGAAATTGAGCGGGAGCTATGAAAGTCTTCCTAAAACAATATGTGAATGACATATTTTTTAGTGGGAGCAATATAAGTCTCAAATTCAAATATGTAGGAACATAGTTTGAGTAAGAGTACTGACTCATACCCAAATATGGTAGGAACATATTTTGGTTGGGAGCTTATAGGAGTGATTCTTAAGTGTGTATTCGACACATTAAGAATAAAAGCGCAAGTGCCGATAAATAATGATTTATGAGGTGTAGAAGTCGATAATAAGTGTATTATGATATTATGTAGTATTACTTAAGGGATTCTGGAAAGGGTTTCAGAATAGAAGTTAATTAAGGATTTGGTCCTTAATAACTCAAGTTAGGAATAGTATTAAGTTTAAACATCAATGGTTGAAAGAAAGAAAAGGATGATCATCATCTACTATGTTGAGACATAGGTTCTATCTTAGAAAACCATGATGATAACTCAGCATAATATGTGATCAAAATAAGGAACGTTTTGAAAGTGATTAAGTTTGAATCACGGAACGTTGAGCTAAGTTTGTCCACAGTGTCTAATAGAGAACTGTAGACATATTTTCCAAATCCGTAAAGGATGACATATCTTAAAACATAAAGGGTTGTGTTATAAGGGAATATGTTGGAAACTCCTGTATAAAGTCAAGTAGGAAGCGAGGTGAACAAAAACATCGAAAGTTGCACAGAGTACACTCGTGTTTCGATGAATACATTTATAATAATAGATAAGGGTACCATCTAAAGTGATGTATAATGTTATGGCGGGGCTAGTTCGCTTTTAACATAGAATGATGTGTCCCAGGGCACAGTGCCCATGAGAAAGCCCTCGAGGTTGATCTAAAGTCACTGTAGGCTCCTGGAATCAGGCCTCGTTCTGCTGCCATAGCGACGATGCATACACACAGATGTTATCATGTGATGATAAAGTATTAATGTCAATCAAGGTAACATTAGTAGGTTGCAAAGGATTTGGGGCTGTAAAGTACAGACCAAAGACTCAACCTCTTCCATGAGCAAGCATGTTCAGGGTACCGGTTATGGTGCCAATGATTAAGAACAAATGCAGCTAGTGTATTTGTACTCCAGTGCAAGTGGGAGACTGTTGGAAATATGCCCTAGAGACAAATAGTAATAAGGACTATTATCATATTTCATATAGTTTATGATTAAGTTTTATATCATGCTATAAATGTATTGACTGGAAACATCAATACACGTGTGATATACAAACAACCAGGGGTTCCTAGTGAAACTATAGTCACTGGTTCATTGGTCAACAAATGATCATGTTTCCTGATCATGTGGCATTTATGCTAGTTGGAAATGGAGTCAACTCATTTGGAGAATGAGATGATAAACCAATACCCAACCTAAACATCGTGACCCGATCATGTCACGAAGTTCAAGTTACGATGATTAGAAATAGATCCTCGTAGACTATTACTTAGACCGTGAGGCTATATCAATCAATGTCTCCCGAGAGTGCTTAGATAACATCAAGCGCCACTTGGTAATACAGTGGTTATAAAGGTGTGTTCAGGTACTCGGAGGAAACCGTAGAGGCAATATATGTCAAGAGCAGGATTTGTCCGTCCATGTGACGTGAAGATACTCAAGGGCCCACTCGGAGAGGTTATATCCAATAGCTGCGCAACGTGTGATTTGATCATAGGGATATCACTTGTCGGAACAAGTCAAGTAGCATTGTTCGGTAACGAGATTGAACACGACATGGTGATGTCATTGATCAGATCTCGGGCAATACACGTATCGAGAGACAAAGGGAATAAGACATGACTGTCCCGGTTCAAACGACGGAAGATCTTCGTGGAACGCACAGGGGTCACATGGCCATCCAGGTCCCTCTATCGATCATTGGTGCGGGAGTGTTCCGACCATATATGGAGTGTTCCCGAACCGTGGGGTATCACGCTTAAGGCCTTGATGATGCTTAGAGAGTGTTTATAGGATCGGAAGAATCGCCGAAGAATAGTAGAGGGAAAACCGAAAGAGTTACGGTAAGTCCGGAGGATGTCCGGAGTGGAGGTGGAAGGAGTTCCATAGCCACGGAGATTGAATAATATATGAATGAATGTTAAATATTGATTTAATCATTTATTCATAATTATTTAATAAAAGAGAAAATCAATTAAATGGTCAAAGGGATTAATGGGCCAATTCCCGAAGGGGAAAGGGCCCAAGAGGGGACCACACCCCTAGGAGAGGCCTAGGGGTGACCGGTGGCCCTAGTGGGCCTGCCCCACGTGGGGCCCATGGGTGGGGGATGGCCGGCGTGCCTCCCCACCTCCCCCCCTCCTTTAGTCCCACCCCGAGACTTTGAGGGAGGGTGTACCCCTCCTCCCCTATATATAGTGGGGTATTTGGCCAGATAAATACACCCAATAATCAATAAAAGGTCTTCTCACTTTTAGGAGGACCTCCAATTGATATTTTCTCTCTCTCCCTCTCTCTCGTGACCGTGGTCCCCAAGTGATCATGTGAACGAGACATCTTCACTGTGAGCCGTCACGCTGCGGGATTCGGTTCCGGGAGCTCTACTTCCGCAACTGCTGCTGGATCGGGGAAGCGGTAGTCATCATCAGGCACCGGACGTGTGTAACTCCCCGCGAGGTGTCGCACTTGAGGCACTCAAGTCATTGGAGCCAAGGGAGCGCAAGGACTTCATCACGACCTTGAGGTCCGCTTCGGCTCGTCTACATCAACCACGCTCTCCTGAGCGTTGACAACACTTTTCGGTCTTTAAGGGTAAGTTCGCAAAAAGCCCCTCCCGTTACTGTATTACTAATAGATAGGTCCTGGCAGCATCAGGGGTTCAGGGGCGTAGGGTAAAATTTTATTGTTTTCATACGCGGAACCCCTACAATGGCCGGCGACACTGCTTGCTTCACCTTCCCTGATATTCGACCTAAGATTGCATCGCATCCCTTCCAAGGTCATCCGACAAAGTTTCGCCAATGGTCCAAGCGAGGTTGTGTCAGCTATGACGGTTCTTGTGGTGCATCCTTTTGGTTGTCCACGTAAGGTTCCGGTTTTGTTCTTGCTCCCAAGGACGTCACTAAGGCCTCCTGATCCGCCATAATGTGCACTTACAATGCATTGTCGATGCCGTAGTCAACCGCGTATTGTTGACACTTTGGTTACATCGGCTCGACACCTCAACGACCCCGATTATTGAGGTGTTGATGGGGGGAGCAAGGCAGTCTTGTTTGAATATCAACCAGGATCATAAGGTATCTTCTCGCATGCTGATGTTGAGTCGAGATCGCCTACTGTCAGTGGCTGTCTCAGGGAGTACTCAAAAAGAATGGGAATAAGATGATGATGTGTTGCTCGTTGTGTGCATGCCGTTTAGTTGTATGGCGTTGTCATCAAAGTCGTGCACGTTATGATAGTGAGCCGGACTATCGACGACCGTAGCAACATATTGGCAAGTGGAGGCGGTGGCGTAGTTTGACTTCGTTCTTAGTGGAGCTATTTGAGATTCGAGTCTCATTTTCGGGGTCAACCCCTAGGTCTAGCTTTCGTTGGTTGTACCTGGCAATGACGTTCCTCTGGTTACTCCCTTATCGAATGCATTACATGTAGACTGAATCTCTCCGGGGTAAAAATCCATGATCTCAATTTTGTGGTTAGACAGCGCGGCGGCATCGCTTGTGCAGTGTTACCTTCTTGGAGTCGTCGTTTTGGAGAACCTTCTCGTATTCTAATGTCGTCATTGGTGGTGGTTTGTTCATGTTGCTACAAGCCTTTGATCGCTTCGGCGGGTCTTTTTTCTTTTTTCTCTTTCTTTTTTCCTTTTTGGCTATATGCATCTTTGATCTCTAGACTTGTTTTGAACATTTTGTTGTTGAAGAGGCTGGGTGCATTTGAAAAGAAATATGCATTTCACTGAGTTAAACTATTTCTAGGCAAGTATTTTATTCTTAATTACCTATTGACAATCTTCATCTTCGTTCTCAAGTCTCGAAAACCATTCAAAGAATAAATTTATGTTCCTGAAGTTCCACTTACTAACACCTAGACCTCCATGATCTTTTAGCTAACAAGCATCAGATGATTTGACCATGTGATATTTTCTGACACCTTCTTTTTCCTTCGCATAACAGTATAACACACACGCTCTACAGAGATATATTCTTCTAATAACAACTATTATGAACTCTAAATTTAGACATCATGTGTAATACTTAGACATATTCATACAGGACTCAAGGGAATTTATTTCATACGATACTAGAACATGACTACTCCAAGTTTGTACTAACTCAAATTTGGCAGCAAATTCATACAGGACTCATTGCAAACAATTTATTTTTCAATCGCCGCCGTTTCATTACACATTTACACTGACCTAAAAAAGCGTTATTACACCTCGAAACCAAACCCCGTAGCAGTTAGCAACGGGAAAACACACACTTGTAACCACAAACCCGCCTAAATCTTGAAAAATTGTGCCTAACCCCACACTCCTACCGTTATAAAACCTCACCCACTCACCCTCCTCGGTGCTCACCCCTGACCAGTAGCATCACTCCACCTCCACTCTGAGAACCGCAAAGCCCCGACGAATCTAGGCGACATGGCTTCCACTGTGCCGCGCCACCTCGCGCTGCTCGTGCTCGTCCTGGCCTCAGCGCGCGCGGCGTCCGCAGCCGGCGCCTGCGCGGCCGAGAAGTTCCCGGCGGGGAAGACGTACGCGACGTGCGAGGACCTCCCGCAGCTGGGCGCCGCGCTGCACTGGACGTACGACGCGTCCAAGTCGTCGCTCTCTCTGGCGTTCGTGGCGGCGCCGGCGGGCCCCAACGGCTGGGTGGCCTGGGCCCTGAACCCCACCGGCGAGGGCATGGCCGGGGCGCAGGCGCTGGTGGCGCTCAAGGGCTCCTCCTCCGCCGCGCCCTCCGTCAAGACGTACAACATCACGGGCTACGTGCCGCTCGGCGGGGCCTCGACGCCCATCGCGTACCCGGCCACCGACCTCGCAGCCGACTCCGGCAGCGGCGGCAAGATCCGGCTCTACGGTAAGCTGCAGCTTCCCAAGGGGGTGAAGGCGGTGAACCAGGTGTGGCAGGTCGGGTCCTCCGTCACCGGTGGGTCCCCCGACAAGCACGCCTTCGCCGCCGGCAACCTCGCCGCCAAGGCCAAGCTCGTCCTCTCCGGCAAGGCAACCTCCCCGGCCCCGGCGCCCGCGCCCATGGCCGGTGGCCCGTCCGGCTCTGCCGGTAGCGAGGGCGGCGCTGGGGCTGCCACGACGCCGTCTGCCGGGAAGTCTCCGTCGGCGGCGCCCACGGTCGGCGTGTCGTCCTTGGCCCTCACTGTGCTCGCACTGATGGGTTTCTTGGCGATAGTATGATAGCATTTCTCGGCGATAGCACGAGCGAGTACTATAATTAGTGGAGATGCGAGGGTGGGCACGGGCACGCGCAGGAGGAAGCATTTGTTTGAACAATGTTTATTGTTCCATTTTTGTCGATCGATCTTGCTGCCTAGTATTTTTTCGTATTTTCTTTCGAAATAAAAGATGGTTGTTGTAGTATTGTGCTGTTGTTTTTAGACAGTACTGGTAGCAGTACTGAGTGATTAGTATTATTGTAGTGGACATGTCATTGATTTCATCAAACTAGCCTTTGATCGTACTCCCCGGTACAAGTGTTTGGTAGCGCAAGTAGCATCTCTTGCATCCTGTGCGGTGCAGCTGCCCGATCTGATCCCTGCTTTACACGATGGTTCGAATCATTTACCTTTTGAAACCTCTGATCATGGGCAAGGAGGCAGCCGTGTCCCACATAGGCCATTGCCACCAGCAGTTAGTACTGGTTCTTCATGTGCTCATGTCAGTTCGTCAATGCTCCTTGAAACCCAGGGCAGAGGGCAGGGCAGATATTTTCTTCTGCCAAGGATTAAACGCGCCTACCGTCCATTCTCCAGCTAGCTGTGAAGGTTTGTTTGACTTGGGGTCAATCTTCCTCGGTTCTTTTTCCCCGTCAACAAAAAAAAAACTTGTTCTTGGATCCTGTAGAACGTGCACGGTGTACTCTACCCCGACACTGTCTTCAGAAGATGGAAAAGAAATTGTACTTTTTTCTTTGGGGGAAAAGGTTAGGTTGTACTGTTGGAACCTAGTAGTACTGTGCGTGTGGTTCCTGTGGCCCGGCCCGTGAAGCCCACACGCTGCATTTGTTCATAGTCGGTAGGTAGGGGCATAATGATACCAGCCAGCCAGCCAGCGTCTCGTCGCCTTGTTGCATGGATGGATGCGACGGTGGATCGGACGACCGGCTGGCTAGCTGCCCTTTCCAGCTCTCCGGCTCGGCGGGTAGATGGACCACCTCAATTTCCTACTAGTACCATATATAGGATCGCGGTGAAGCTGGCGCCGGCATGTGCTTGCTCCCATTCCCATGCATGATAACGTTCCGGTGGCCGGTGCGCATGTGCAGTAGTAGTATGGAGGGGATGAATCCATGTGGCGATCAGCGTGCACATTCGGTGTGACGGCGACGCTCGATCTGTCTCGACCGATTGCCGTTCCAGGATTTTAGTGTATTCTCTCATCTGCCATTCAGCGAGTGGTGCGTTCGCTCCGGTAAAAGGAAGCATGGCGAAGTGGCCCAGGAAGCTGGTGTGGAGTGACGTACGTGATCACTGGCCAGATGAGTGTGGCGGAACCGCGGGAGTGCGAGCCTAGCTAGCAGCAAGCTCCCAAATGCGCACATGGTTGTCGTCGAATGTGTCCGGGGAACAGGGTTGGTGGTGTGGTGGCCGATGCGTGCGCCGTCGCGTCGTGAGTTCTGAACTTCTCAACATGGTAGGGATTCCACAGCAACAACAGTAACACGGTAACCACAACGTAGAATGGCGTGATGGGTCCCGATGAAGACGAAGTGTGTACTGTACGTTTGAGCTGAGCTATCGCTACGGTTGACCCGATGAATCATAAAGTCTTCTTCTGTATACCTGAACCCTGTGTTGCTTTTTATAAGTGTCGTGCTGTGCTGAAAACGAATTTAGTTTAAGCAGAGCTGGGCTCAATGAAAATATCCGGTGGAAACCTAGTGAGAACTGTATGTACTATTAAACGAGTAAGAAATTCAAAAAAAAAAGGTAAACTCAAGTTTTTTCTTTTGCGAAATTTCGCCGTTTTATTAATAATCACCAACAACAGTAAAAAATTTATAAAAGTAATAGAAATTACAAATAAATCTATAGATCACCTAGCGACGACTACAAACACAATTAGAGCCGGTAGGCACGTTAATCGGTACTAGTTCTTCACGTGCTCATGTTAGTTTGGCAATGCTCCTTGAAACCTAGGGCAGATATTTTCTTCTCCATCGATTAAATGCGCCTACGGTCATTCTCCAGTTATGAAGGTTTGTTTGGCTTGGGGTCATCAACGAGCCAAACGTGTGCCCCCGTCCTCGTCCATCCATCATCGGTGTCGGGCAAAGCTTAACGTAGTAGAGCTTGTTATAGTAGACAAGCATGAAGTCGTCGTGTTAAGGCCCAAAGGACCAGAACACTAGAAAAACAATCATCGCTAATGATGACATCCGTAAATCGGAAGAGACTGACCTAAACTCACACCAACGAACACGAAAACGGATCATATCTTAGGAGATCCGTCAGACACATGACTCCACTCGTCCTCGGCCGACGCTAGATGCACCAACAGAGTGATGATAGGGCATGGAGGATCTTATTCTGACTTTAGAATGTAGTCGCCGCCTCAATATCCCGAGAAAGACACTAAAAAACACTTAAACAAAAAAAAAGAAACCTCTGGTCAGCGAGTGGCCACTAGTACAAAGCGACATTGTGGACACGGGTCAAAAAGACCACCAGCAACGGTAAATTATTACGTTGCCACATGTTGGTCGTCTGATGTGAAGAGACAAATACAACATAGATTCTAGCTGTTGGCTATAACATATTTGGAACAACTAGATATAATCATTATCTAATGTGCTTAGATCAGTTAGGAAGATTGTTAATAAATATTTCTAATGAGGATTACATGAGATAAAAAAGTTTGATGTGTCCCATGACCTGACAGCCACCGTTTCGGCACCAACATCACGTCGTCCTCTTTTCATTTAGCTTCTCTGTGACTGCACAAAAGTCTTGCTATTCCTAGAGACCCCGGCTTCACAACAGTGTCGACAGAGCCACGCTCCAACATCTTCCCGATACATTCAGTACATTCAACTAATAATTTTTAGGTACTGTAATAAGAGAGATGCATTCAGTTGTAACTCTGTTATTAACTAATGTCGCAACTATATGCAAAATAGAGTAATTAAATACAATTCAGTACATAAAGTGACGTGAAGAACTTAATCTTTTAGTTATCTGTCACAACTAGAAGACAAGTTATTGCCTCTAAATCGTCCGTAGCTTTCATTAGTACATTGAACTAAAGAGGCAAAAAGATTCATTCAAGACATTCAACTACAAAGGCAAATAGAATCATTCAGTACATTAAACTAAAGAGGAAAAATAGAGTCATGCAGTGCATTCACTCATGTGAACAAATTATGTAATTGCATAGGTAATTTAGTTGAATGAAGTACCTAATCTAGCTAATTGTACATGTATTCTAATTAAGATACTACCACTAAAGATCTAGGGTTAGGGTTTTTAACTTAGGTGAGGCGGGATCGCATAGAATCACCCGTCGACGCACTGACACCGGAGCCACCGTCAGAGGAGTCAGAGTCATCCTCCTCCTCTTCCACCTCTTCTCCTTCTTCTGATGCATCCTCCTCCTCCGCCCCGTCGTCAGCATCCTCCTCCTCTTCCACCCCTCCCTCTTTCTCCGATGCATCCTCCTTCGTCGTTGTCATACCTGCCGCCACAACCTCTAGCCCTAGTACATTGTGGAGAGTAGAGATACGGCTATGGCGGCCCGAAGCTGCGTCAAAAACATCGCCTCTTCGGCCTTCTAAATCTGGTGCTCTACGGTGGTGATGTGGATGACCCTCGTCATCGCCGCCTGAAAGGATAGAGATGTAGCCTAGAGGGGGTGAATAAACAATTTCAAAACTAGTATGATTTTGGCTTGAGAATACAGAATTAAACTAACACTTATTTTACAAGCACAAAACCTAAATACTTTAGACTCAACTAAGTGCACCAAAAAAAGTTAAGATAAGAAAGATAGCATAAGGGGGTAATTATTGGTTTGCTATAGAGGCCGTCATATGCTCAGTTTTGCCACTAGCACGGAATGGTGCTCAGATTTGCCACTATTTTAGGCGCAGTTTCTACGGCGACGCCAAACAAGTTTAAATGAATATAATAAATTTGAAAAAAAATTAAAAAAATTAAAAACCTGCGCACATAGTTTTCTTAGGTCTTATACTAACGATTCAAGTTGATAAACAAGGTCAACGTACGTTCAAATGAAAAAAAATATAAATACGTGATAAACAAGGTATACATACATGAAACAAGTGATAAGCAAGATCTAAGTACTTTAAACTCGATGGCTATTACAAGGAAAGTATGCTCGAGTATAGACATAACCAAAGCAAACGGAGACGAAGATGTATTTCTGTGTTCCCTCACAAGTAAGGTACACCACGTTGAAGAGGTGTGGGATTGTAAGAAGGATTTCCAACGCCACGAAGGATCACCTTCTTCTCTGAGTCTACCCACGAAGGAATATTACCTTTCCTTATGGCTAGCTTTTCCTACACTGCGGAGGTGGCAAGCTCCACAACCACTTCACAAGCTCCACGAAGGAGAAGTTCGGGTCTCTTCACAATCTTCCACGAAGAGAACATCACAGAATCAACCGCCAAGCCAACTAGGACGCCACCCTTCAAGAGTAACAATCTCACGATCTGCCACTTACTACAAAAAATACCCCGTCCTCGACACCTTTTTAGGACGGCGCAAGCAAAAAGTACCTCAGAAAGTGTTTACCTCGGCATAAAGAGAATTCGCGACGCTTACTAGGGCGGCGAGTAATTATATGCCATGACATGTTTATTCACAACGCTAAACTACACCACGCTAGATGTCTAGCAATACCAGTGTCCATATATGCCTTGGTACAAGAACCGGGGCAATATTAATACCGCCATGAAAAAGATTGGACGTTAATCATGGGTTCGACATGCTTGACTTGTAAAACTTGTCTCACTGACCGGTGAGTACCGGCAAAGCCGAGTCGTTCCATTCGACTATTAAAATGAGCCCCCCATGACCATACTTTCGCCCATGTCTCCCACTTTGTCTTTCTTCAACCTCTATTTTTTTTTCTCCACGAAACATCTGCGGGCGGTGGCGGAAATCGGACGAGGATCTAGGAGGCCGAGCGCTATCATTCATTTAGTCTTGCTATGCTCGTACGTGCAGTTGTTTCTTTCTTCGATTTCATTGGCACTAGATTTCGAATTTTGGGTTTTTCTATAACTGTTTTTTCCCAACAATTTCTTGATCTCACAACCTTATATCTTACGCATTTCTATTTTTCTTTCAAGTTCGGTGTTTATGGAGTACCACAACATATCCGTGACCTGCAGTGGGATGGGGAACACCACCAGTTCATCTTCTATCAATTACTAGGGAACCGTGTAGCATATTGATTTGTGGCCTACGATAAGGATTTCGTAGAGCACACCGGGCGCAAGTTCCCCGTGTGCCATCATGACGGCCAATTTTCATGTCGTTAGTTCGAGTGGGATGAGCCAGAGCACACACTGGTGTGGTGAGATGGAAAAAACCGAGCGAGAGAGACATGCCGCGTATGACCAACAAATGGAAGCTGCCATCAACGAATTGCGTGCTTAGGCAAGAGATCACGTGTAAGCGATGAGGGAGAGGTGCGCTAGATTGGAGACCCGGGTGCAGAAGCTTAAGGATATGTTTGAGAGGCTTGATGCTATATGTTTTTGGTTCGTACTAGTTAATACAGTAGTATATTACAATAATATGTAGTGTCCTTTTGATGGCTTCTTCTGTAGGGGTTCGTAGCATGGAAAACAAAAATTTTCTATCGCATACAAACAAACAAGCCAAGATCTATCTACTAGATTGTAGCAACGAGTCGATGGAATAACTCACCCTCGAAGATTCCAAAGTGTTTAACGAGAGCAGATTCTCGTGGGTGATGTAGTCGTACTCTTTCCGATCTCAAGATCGCGTAGACGATCCTTCCGGCGCCGCGATCATGGCGCGCTCCCGATCGGTCACACGTTGTACTCGACGAAGACCTTCCTCTCCCTTGTTCCAGCAGGCGGAGGTTGTAGCACTCTCCTCACGATTCCGGCTGACAGCGTGGTACCGGAGGTAGAGGGAGATCCTGAGGGCTTCGCCTTAAGCCGGTGCAGTATGGTGGAGCTTATGAGAGAGGCTATTAGTGGTCTAGTAATTAGACACACCAATTAGAGGGCTCTAAACCAATTAGAAGGCTCTAAGCAAACAGCTCTAAACCGGGGTCTAGGTCTAGTTTCTAGTTTAGAGGATAGGAACTTGTGTGTCTAGGAGGGGAGGCCCTGCCCTTGCTTTTATAGGTGGGAGGGCCGGCTGCCAAGGGGAGGAGTCCCTCCCCAAGTCGGCCTTGGGAGGCGCAAGCCAGGGAGTCCTCCCCAAGTCGGCCTCCACCTCTCCTCCTTCTCCTCTTTCAAAACTGCGGTTTAATGACAGCGGCTTGACTTTTCCCAATTTAGGAATTAAATAAACCCTTTATTTTGGACAGCGAGAACACTTAGTACATGATGCAATCATTCCATCTTGCAATGACACATTCATGTACCCTTCCCCCGAGTGCCGGACATTCGGACCTTCTAGAATGTTCCCGATGAAAACGGAACCATTCCCCAACTCGAAATGGGACTTTCCTTATATGAATCTTATTCTCCGGACCATTCGGATCACCTCGTGATATCCCGGATCCCATCCGAGACTCCGAACAACATTCGGTCTCTTTCTCATAATACCATAACTACTCAAACAACGTCGAATCCTTAAGTGTGTCTCCCTACGGTTCGTGAATTATGCGGACATGATCGAGACACTTCTCGAACAATAACCAATAGAGGAATCTGGAAATTCATATGGCTCCACATATTTCTACGATTACTTTGCAATCGAATGAACCACTTACATACGATACCAATTTCCCTTTGTCTCACGATATATTTACTTATCCGAGGTCATGATCGCGGTATCTCTCGCATACCTAGTTCAACCTCGTTCTTGATAAGTACTCTTTTCTCGTTCCGTGATATGTGATCCCTTGTGACCAAGTCACATGCTTGCAAGCTAATTGGATGACATTTCACCGAGAGGGCCAGAGAATATCTATCCGTCATGTGGATGGACAAATCCCACTCTTGATCCATGTGTTTCAACCAATACTTTCCGAACACCCAATGCCACTTTTATAGCCACCACATTACGGTGTGGTGTTTGATGACATCAAAGCATCCATCCAGTAAAGGCAATATGCATGATCTCATGGTATAAGGAATTAGGTAACTATGTATCAGAAAGCATATATCAATTGAACTATTGAAATGACTTGATCTTAATGCTACGATTGTCTATAGGAGTATGTCCACCATATCATTCTCCTAACGATATGATCTTGTTGTTGATAACATCTCAATGTTCATGACAAAGAAACCACATAATCAATCAACCAACAAGCTAGTGAAGTATAGAGGCCATACTAGGGACTTCAAATTAAGTTTACAAATCACACAAGTATTAATGGTTTCCTTGTTAATACTATTATAGCATGAATGTAAACATTTATCATAAACACAAAGATATATAATAATAACTACATTTATTATTACCTCTAGGGCATATCTCCAGTCTCCCACTTGCACTAGAGTCATCTAATCTAGATTACATGGTAATATACCGAACACCCATGGCGGTTTGGTGTTGGTCATGTTTGCCCTTGGGTGAGGTTTAGTCAACGGATCCGGCAGATTGTGTTATTTGTGTTCTTTGGAAATCTTTATATCCCCATCCTGGATATGTTCTCGAATAGCGTGAAAACGCAGCTTGATATGCTTGACTTCTTGTGTGACCTTGGTTCTTGCGCATTGGCTATGGCGCCCATGTTATCACAGTAGATAGACATTGGGTCCAGCGCACTAGGAACCACACCCAGCTCTGTAATGAACTCTTTCATCCATATCGCTTCTTGTGAAGCCTCCGGCGACCATGTATTCCGATTGAGTTGAAGATCTCGCCACAACGCTTTGCTTTGCACTCCTCCATTAAGCTTCTGCACCATTCAAAATAAATCATTATCCAGTTGTGATTTAGAATCATCCGGATCGGTGTTCCAACTAGCATCGGTGTAACCATTAACAACGAAATGTTCATCACCTCCATAAGAAAGAACCATATCCTTAGTTCTTCTCAAGTACTTAAGGATGTTTTTGATCATTGTCCAATGATCCACTCTGGATCACTTTGATATCTGCTAGTTAGACTAACGACATGCGATGTCGGGTCTAGTACATAGCATGGCATACATTAGAGATCCTATGGCTGAGGCATAGGGAGTCTTACTCATCTTTTCTCTATCTTACGCCGATGTCGGACTTTGAGTTTTACTCAAGGTCATATTAGCAACATGGGCAAGAACCCTTTCTTGCTATCTTCCATTCCAAACCTCTTTAGAACTTTGTCCAAATATGTACTTTGTGACAATGATATTTGGCGTTCGATCTATCTCTATAAATCTTTATGCCTAATAAGCTGCTTGCCAAGATCCTTCATTGAAAAACTATTATTCAAATACTCTTTGACACTATTAAGAAGGTCTACATCATTCCCAATCAACAATATGTCATCCACATACAGTATTAAGAATGCTCTGAGCTCCCACTCACTTTCTTGTAAATACAAGCTTCTCCATAAGTTTGTATAAAACCAAAACTTTTGATTACCTTATCAAAACGTTGATTCCAACTTCGGGATGCTTGCTTCAATCCATAGATGGACCGTTGAAGTTTGCATACCTTGTTAGCATCTTTAGGATCGACAAAACCTTTGGGTTGCATCATATACAACTCTTCATCAATGTCTCCATTGAGGAATGCTGTTTTGACATCCATCTGCCATATCTCATAATCATAATATGCAGCGATTGCTAACATAATCCTCACAGACTTTATCTTCGCCCGTGAGAAAGTCTCATCGTAGTCAACTCCTTGAATTTGTGAAACCCTTTTGCGACAAGTCGAGCTTTATAGACGATAACATTACCATCAGCATCTGCTTTCTTCTTGAAAATCCATTTGTTCTCGATGACCTTCCGCCATCCGTAAGTCCACCAAAGTCCATACTTGGTTTTCGTTCATGGATCCAATCTCGGATTTCATGGCTTCTTGCCATTTATTGGAATCTGGGCTCATCATTGCTTCCTCATATGTCTCGGGGTCATCGGTGTTGTCCACCAACATGACATTCATAACGGAATCATACCAATCTGGAGTGGTACGATTTCTCGTTGACCTCCGAGGCTCTGTAGCAACTTCAACAGAAGTTTCATGATCACCATCATTAGCTTCCTCTCTTATTGGTGCATGCACCACAGGAACTTCTTCGGTCTTTGCGCTACTCGCAATTTCGAGAGAAGGTTCGACAACCTCGTCGAGTTCTACTTTCCTTCCAGTCACTTCTTTCGAGAAATTCCTTCTCTAGAAAGGATCCATTTTGGCAACAAAGATTTTGCCTTCGGATCTATGATAGAAGGTATACCCAATAGTTTCCTTGGGTATCCTATGAAGACGCATTTTTCCGCTTTGGGTTCAAGCTTGTCCGTTTGTAACTTCTTTACATAGGCGCATCCCCAAACTTTAAGGAGCGACAATTTAGGTTTCTTTCCAAACCATAATTCATACGGTGTCGTTTCAACGGATTTAGCGGTGCCCTATTTAAAGTGAATGCTGTTTCTAATGCATAACCCCAAAATGATAGTGGCAAATCTGTAAGTGACATCATAGAGCGAACCATATCTAAGAGTTCGATTACGACGTTCGAGACACACCATTACTGTTTGTGGTGTTCGGCGGTGTCAATCTGAAAGTATTCCACATTTCTTCAAATGCTCGCCAAACTCGTAACTTAGATATTCACCTCCACGATCGAGCGTAGAAATTTAATCTTCTTGTTACGTTGATTCTCTACCTCACTTTGAAACTCCTTAAACTTCTCGAAAGTTTCGGACTTATGTTTCATGAAATAGATATACCCATATCTACTCAAGTCATCCGTGAAGGTAAGAACATAACGATAACCACTGCGCGATGCTACACTCATTGGACCACACACATCGGTATGTATGATTTCCAATAAGTCATGGCTCGCTCCATCATACTGAAAATGGAGTCTTAGTCATTTTACCCATCGGACATGCTTCGCATCTTTCAAGTGATTCAAAATCAAGTGATTCAAGAAGTCCATCGAATGGAGTTTCTTCATACGCTTCACTCCAATGTGACCAAGGCAGCGATTGCCACATATAGGTCAAATTATCGCTTGATTTCAAACGTTTAGCCTCAATGTTATTAATATGTGTATATCCACTATCGAGATTCAATATGAATAGACCATCTATCAAAGGTGCATGTGCATAAAACATATTACTCATATAAATCGAACAACCATTATTCTCGGATTTAAACAAGTAACCGTCTGCATAATAAACAAGATCCCGATATAATGTTCATGCTCAACGCAGGCACCAAATAACAATTATTTAAGTATAAAACTAATCCCGATGGTAGATGAAGAGGTAGTGTGCCGAGCGATCACATCAACCTTTGATCCATTTCCCACGCGCATCGTCACCTCGTTCTTCACTAGCTTCCGTTTATACGTAGCTCTGTTTGAGTTACAAATATGAGCAAGAACCAGTATCAAATACCTGCACTACTACGAGTACTAGTGAGATACACATCAATAACATGTATATCAGATATACCTTTCTTCTTGATGTTGCCGTTCTTCAAATCTGCCAAGTACTTTGGGCAATTCCGCTTCCAGTGACCTTCTCCCTTGCAGTAAAAGCACTCAGTTTCAGGCTTGGGTCCAGCCTTGGTCCTCTTTCGGTATGGTAACTTTCTTACCACCCTTCTTGAAGTGTCCTTCCTTAGACTTGCCTTTCTTGAATTTGGTGGTCTTATTGACCATCAACACTTGGTGCTCTTTCTTGATCTCCACTTCGCAGATTTTAACATAGCAAATAGTTACGGCAACTCTTTGTTTATGTTACGCATGTTGTAGTTCATCACAAAGTTCTTGTAACTTGGTGGTAGTGATTGGAGGATGCGGTAAACCCCAAAGTATTAGGAATCACTATACCCAAACTTTGAAGTTTATTTGCGTGCCCGGACATCTTAAGCACATGCTCACCGGCGAGCTACCCTCTTCCATCTTGCGGTTAAAGAACTTTTCAGCTTCATAACTTTCAATTGCCGCATGAGTCTCAAAGATTAATTTGAGATCCTCGACAATATCATATGGGTCGACTCTTCAAACCTTTTACAAGCTCGATTCTAAACCATACAAGATAGCACCTGAACTATGGATCTTGATTCTTAGAAGCGAGGTAAACATTCTTTACTTCATCGGTAGCATCACCGCAGTGGGTCACCTAGCGGTGCATCCAGCACATAGGTCAAATTACCACTGTGAGGACAATCCTCAAATTGCGGAACCAATCCGTGAAGTTGCTTCCATTGTTTTTCAACTTTTCTTTCTCTAGGAACGCATTAAAATTGATGGTAGGGGCTGCCATTGATCTACAACATATTTGCAATAGTTTAGACTAAGTTTATGACAAATTGAGTTCAAATTAATTAATGAAATTAAACTAGGTGAACTCCCACTCAAAACAACATCCCTCACATTGTTTTAGTGATCACACAGACCAAATCCACTACATCAACACCGATCATCACGAGAGTTGATATAGTTTCAATGGCGAACAATCATCATGTTCATCATATCTACTATATGATTCATGCTTTGCCTTTCGGCGATCCGTGTTCTGAGGCCATGTGCATACATGCTAGGCTCGTCAAGACAAACCTTAGCTTCCGCATAAGCAAATGGCTTGCTTACGTTGTAGTCACCAGCGGAATCAAAGACACCCGATCATCACGTGGTGCTTGAGCGACAAGCTTTGGCAACGGTGCATACTAAGGGTGAACACTTTAGAACTTGAAATTTATGTGCATGAGGGATCATCTTATAATGCTACCGTCGTCTACTAAGCAATACAAGATGCATAAAGGATTAACATCACATGCAATTCATAATATGTGATATGATATGGCCTTTCTTCTTTGTGCTTCCGATCTCCATCTTCAAGCACGAACATGATCTCCATCATCTCTGGCATAGCATCAAGGTCAATGACGCTTCTTCATGGTTGTCGTCCACCAGCTTCAACTATTACAACTATTTTGAATAGACACGCAGGTCTTAGAAATTAAAGACAACCATATGGCTCGCCGGTTGCCAACTTACAATAAGGAACATTGCATACATCAAATATAATCACAATCATGGCCATATCACATCATCGCACACCCCTGCAAAACAAAGTTAGACGCTTCTACTTTCTTTGCATATTTTACGTGGTTTGGGGCTTTCCATAAGTGTCGTTCTAACTTACGAACAAGAACCACAACATTGATACTAGCATTGTTGATTACCCGTTGTAAATTGGATCTTAACTATGCTAGGAGAAACAGGCACCCGCAAAGCCACTTATGCAATACAAGTTGCATGTTAAGCGTGGAGCAAGTCTCATGAACGATGTCATGTAAGGTTAGCCCGGGCCGCTTCATCCCAACATACCGCAAGATGCAAAGTACACAAAAGCAATCTACAATAAAAGCATCAATGCCCACAATGACCATTGTGTTCTACTCGTCAACAGATCTACATATAGACACGGCTCGATACCCTTTGTAGGGGTTCGTAGCATGGAAAACAAAAATTTTCTATCGCATACAAACAAACAAGCCAAGATCTATCTACTAGATTGTAGCAACGAGTCGATGGAATAACTCACCCTCGAAGATTCCAAAGTGTTTAACGAGAGCAGATTCTCGTGGGTGATGTAGTAAATACTCTTTCCGATCTCAAGATCGCGTGAAGCGATCCTTCCGGCGCCAGCGTTCCATGGCGCTCCCATGATCGGTCACACGTTCGGTACGAAGACCTTCCTCTCTCCCTTGTTCCAAAGGCAATGGAGGTTGTAGCACTCTCCTCACGATTCCGTAAGACTGTGGCGTGAATGCGGAGGTAGAGGGGAGATCCCGCAGGGCTTCGCCTTAAGCCGGTGCGAGTATGGTGGAGCTTATGAGAGAGGCTATTAGTGGTCTAGTAATTAGACACACCAATTAGAGGGCTCTAAACCAATTAGAAGGCTCTAAACCGAAACAGCTCTAAACCGGGGTCTAGGTCTAGTTTCTAGTTTAGAGGATAGGAACTTGTGTGTCTAGGAGGGGAGGCCCTGCCCTTGCTTTTATAGGTGGGAGGGCCGGCTGCCAAGGGGAGGAGTCCCTCCCCAAGTCGGCCTTGGGAGGCGCGCCGGCCAAGGGGAGTCCTCCCCCAAGTCGGCCTCCACCTCTCCTCCTTCTTTCTTCCAAAGCTGGCAGTTTGACTTTTCCCAATTTAGGAATTAAATAAACCCTTTATTTTGGACAGCGAGAACACTTAGTACATGATGCAATCATTCCATCTTGCAATGACACATTCATGTACCCCTTCCCCCCCGGAGTGCCGGACATTCCGGGACCTTCTAGAATGTTCCCGATGAAAACACCGGAACCATTCCCCAACTCCGAAATGGGACTTTCCTTATATGAATCTTATTCTCCGGACCATTCCGGATCACCTCGTGATATCCCGGATCCCATCCGAGACTCCGAACAACATTCGGTCTCTTTCTCATAATACCATAACTACTCAAACAACGTCGAATCCTTAAGTGTGTCTCCCTACGGTTCGTGAATTATGCGGACATGATCGAGACACTTCTCCGAACAATAACCAATAGAGGAATCTGGAAATTCATATGGCTCCCACATATTTCTACGATTACTTTGCAATCGAATGAACCACTTACATACGATACCAATTTCCCTTTGTCTCACGATATGTTACTTATCCGAGGTCATGATCGTCGGTATCTGCATACCTAGTTCAACCTTTCTTGATAAGTACTCTTTTCTCGTTACCGTGATATGTGATCCCTTGTGACCAAGTCACATGCTTGCAAGCTAATTGGATGACATTTCACCGAGAGGGCCCAGAGAATATCTATCCGTCATGTGGATGGACAAATCCCACTCTTGATCCATGTGTTTCAACCAATACTTTCCGAACACCCAATGCCACTTTTATAGCCACCCTGTTACGGTGTGGTGTTTGATGACATCAAAGCATCCATCCAGTAAAGGCAATATGCATGATCTCATGGTCGAAGGAATTAGGTTACTATGTATCAGAAAGCATATAGCAATTGAACTATTGAAATGACTTGATCTTTATGCTACGCTTGTCTATAGGAGTATGTCCACCATATCATTCTCCTAACGATATGATCTTGTTGTTGATAACATCTCAATGTTCATGACAAAGAAACCACATCATCAATCAACCAACAAGCTAGTGAAGTATAGAGGCCATACTAGGGACTTCAAATTAAGTTTACAAATCACACAAGTATTAATGGTTTCCTTGTTAATACTATTATAGCATGAATGTAAACATTTATCATAAACACAAAGATATATAATAATAACTACATTTATTATTACCTCTAGGGCATATCTCCAACATCTTCAGTTCTGTACGGTGTAATGCCACGATAGATCGTGCATAAGTACATGTGTACTGATATCCCCATATGTATATGAAATTTCTGATACCCCTATGTTGGTGTGTTCTTTTAGTGGCTTGCTATTCAATACTAATGTTCTTCAAACATAATTTTGGGGAATATGCAACATGTTTAACTTGTCAACAAATCGATAAGGTAGAGGATGGCGTAGTTAAGCCTCATAGTTTTTCTCCTTCAGCCCACACACATCTCGCTCTCAACCTTATCCAAAAGAAAACCCTCTAACCACCAACGAACTGTCCGCTAACCCTAACCATTGGGTGTCCACACCTATCTTGCCTAAGGTGCTCCGTGTAGCCTGTGTGACCCTCGCTGAGACTTGCAGGGAACCACTTATCATCTTTCGTGAAAGACACCGGTGGGGCCCAGCCTTGAGGGTAACCACCTACTGCGACCACTCCCCACTCTAGCTAAGTAATCAGTACCTTACACTTCTATCTCGTGTCTCGCGGAGGACCCGGAGCTCGAGGCATGTGGATACACACACACACAAGTTACTCATATGAAATATACATGCTTTATACTAACCTCCCCACGGGACCAGAACTTAACACTCACACGCTCATTACAAAAGAAATAAGTAATACACTGCCTTGGTGGAGTAATGTTTAAAATAGACTTTGAGAAGGCTTGTGATAAAGTTTTTTGAAGGAGTGGCATGCTCTTGTTCAATCCTTTGTGTCTGGAGGTAGTGTGGACATTAATTTTAATGATGATATTGGTAACTACTTCCAGACAAAGAAATGATTGCGTCAAGGAGATCCTCTACCACCTATACTATTTAATATATATTATGGTAGATATGATGGCAATACTTATAGAAAGAGCACAGGATGATGGCCAAATTGAAGGATCCGTGCCTCATCTAGTGGACGGTGCGCTTTCTATTCTTCAGTATACGGATGATACAATCTTATTTATGGAACACGATCTGGAGAAACCAAAGGATCTAAAACTAATATTATTAGTATTGGAATAACTTTCTAGGTTGAAGATAATTTTTCATAAGAGTGATTTGTATTGTTTTGGCGAGGCTCAAAACGAGGCCCATCTCTACGCTAAAATTTTCGGTTGTAGACAAGGGCTCTTTCCAATCAACTGTCTAGGAATTCTAATTCATTATCGACGCCTTACCGTTACTGAATGGAAAATCATTAAGGAAAGACTACAAAAACGTCTTAGTAGTTAGAAAGGTAGATTACTATCTCTTGGAGGAGGACTTGTACTCATAAATTCAGTACTTACCAATATGGTATTGTATATGATATCATTCTTCCAGTTATCAAAAGGGGTCTTACATAGATTGGACTATTTCTGATCAAGATTTTTTTTCAAGGGGATAGTGAAAAAGAAATATCGACTAGTCAAATGGACTATCGTTTGCCAACCAAAGGAACAGGGGGCCTTGGTATACATGATATACAAGTCAAAAACATCGTGTTTCTGGGTAAATAGTTTTTTAAGCTACTTATAGAAGATAGTGTTTCGCAAACCATTCTATGGAGGAAGTACGTTGGCTCGAAAGCGGTGCCACAAGTGTTATGAAAACCTGATGACTCTCACTTTTGGGTTGGCCTCATGGCAACGAAAATCATTTTTTCCGGTTTGGTGCTTTTAATATCAAGGGTGGATCTCAGATACGCTTTTGGGAGGCTAAGTGGCTAGGACACACTACCTTCTGAGAGCAATATCCAGCTTTATACGCTATTGTTAGACATAAAGGGAATACAATTTCCACAACGATGGAATCCAATCCTCTGAATGTGTTTTTCAGAAGAGATCTCATTGGTCCTCGGTTGGAATCTTGAAATAACCTTGTACTAAGGCTATCCTTGGTTCAACTTTCCGTTGGATCGGATGAATTTTGATGGAAATTAATTGAGAATGGCAAATTCACAGTCAATTCCACATATAGAGCATTGATTCAACCGAATATCCCGGTCCGTGATGATCATAGGAAAATTTGGAAGATGACCTTTGAAAACAAAAATATTTGCATGGTAACTTCGCGACAGTGTAATTCTAACTAAAGATAATGTTATTAAGAGAAATTGATATGGAAGTAAAGAATAAATTTTCTGTCATCACGATGGGACGATTAAGCACCTATTCTTCCAATCTAAATTCACGAAGTCTATATAGTCAATCATTCAAGTAGCATCTGGTTTATCTCCCCCACGATCGGTAGCTAATATTTTTGTCAACTGGTTACATGAGATAAATAATAAGTACAAGATTCTTGCCATTATCTGATCGCTTTGGCTATGTAAAAATGATAAGATTTTTAATATTAAGTTGTCTATTAACTTGCAGGTTATCTACCGGAGTATGGCTACTCTCCGTTTGTGGTCATCTCTACAACGTGTAAAGTTTCACGACCTGTTTATGGAGGGTTGTACACGATTAGAGGATACGACAAAGGATATTTTTTCTCAACTTGGATGGCGGTATGATTTGAGAATTGAGCTTCCTTCCTCCTAGGCATCGAGTCAAACAATCTTTGTTGTAATGGCTGCCTAGTTTTTCTAGTTTTTTGGTTCGCTTGTTGTCGTCTGGGTGCATCTTGATTATACGGAGGACGGGTGTAAACATTACATTCAGTAATAAAGTGTTCATTTCCACACAAAAAAAAGAACTTTAGAAGGATGTTAGATACCAATTTCTTTGTTCTGAATGGCAGGGAAAGAAATACCATCCAAAATATCTATGTTTCTTTGTTCCAAACGGGCTTAAAAAGGTTGAAAATATCTCATGTACACCACTACCACCATTCTAAAAAGAACAACATGTCACACAATTATGGCTTTAATTTATGTACTTCCTTCGTCTTAAAATAGATATCAAAAATTTATTTAAATCTATATGAATCTAGATACTATTTAGTGTATAAATACATCTAAATTCTAAAAAACTTGCGACATCTATTTTGAGACGTAGGGAGTATCAGATATAGCATAACAACCATGGTGAGTCAAATCCTCCTGAACCATACTTTGTTCAAACTTGGCTCATTTTCAACAGAGTTATAAAAGGTGCCCAAACTGAATTTAATTCTATTCAAGTTAATCTCAAGTCTAACTCAATCGCTCATGAGTTTCAATTTTTTTTTCAGTCCTACGTTTAATTCCACAAAGATTTTTTACTCTAAAAGATTATTTTCGGTGAAAACTATGTCTTTTTAGAAAAGTATAAAATTCCTTTTCGTGTGCTGCATTGGGCCGCTGTAGAGTGTTACCCACAGGACATTCGGAGGTAACAGAACGCTCAAATTTGCGTACAAGGCTCGTTTTGCGAGTAGGCTACATCTTTGTCCTTAGTGGGTTATACTATTGAAGTAGCCCATCAGAGCCCACATTACTAGGGTTTGCGGATGGTATAAACACCGCGCCGCCTTGCAAATACAACCCTGCTGCCGCCGCCGTTCTTCCTCCTTTGCTCCGGGTTAGGGTTAGGGTCGTCAGCTTTCAGAGGTAGGAGCAAGCATCCCATAGCAGAGCTCTCACCTTTCGTGTTCCCTTGTGATACTGTTTTCACCGTCTGATTCGAACTCTGTTTGTTGGTTTGGCCCGGCAGATCAGAGATGGCGGTGCCTCTGCTGACGGCGAAGATCGTGAAGAAGCGTACCAAGCACTTCAAGAGGGCCCATAGCGATCGCTACATCGGCCTCAAGGTAGTCGCTTCTCCTACCAAACTTTTACCCAGCGGAATTCGTAGGTGCGCCGTGTTTTGATTGCTCAGTTCAGATGACGCGTTGCGGTTCTAGATCGCGATTGGTATGCGCTGGTGTGGTTGTCTCGCCAGTCAAGTAGTTTTTGATGTTAAATTTTAATCGGTACTGTTGTGTGTCTTTGTTGTTGCAGGTTACTCCTAATTTATCGTTATAGCTTAGGCAATGGTACTGGAAATGGTATAAATCTGTCGTATCTTTGAGTAGAAACCTTGATTAGTTTGGAGAATAAACTAAGTATTGCATGTTTAGTCAAGCTTGCTTGTTTGACTTGTGACACCATTGAACTCTTCGTGCAAAGGTGATTCCAAAAATTTGAGTGTAGCTGGTGTTTTGTTTGTCTGTTTAAATCTTTGTGGTTGAAAGAAAGGAAATGATGGCTTAGTAAAAGGTCTGAGGAAGAAAGCATTTTCTTAAGTGAACACTGGGATGAAGTAAGAGAGCGCTAGCCCTTGCATAAGTATAGCACTGTGGCTGCGCAAACTCTTCGACATCAATATCTTCATGGCCCCATGAAGTGGGTTGGATTAAAAAAGGCGTGGCTTCATTCTGAGTATGAGTGCTTGCCTAGATTTCTCCCAACATTTGTTACCCAGTGGACGCTGAAGAAAATCTTGACTTCTGCATGATTAGTACCTTCTTTCTGATCCTTTCATTGAAACAGTTTTTTCCTGTTATATAACTTCTCGCTGTTGTGAATTATGTGTTTGAATTGAATTCTTGTATTTTCTGGTTCTCTGAATATACTGTAGGAAGTAAAAACATGCCATAGAAGTGAAGTTCCTACAGTGTACCATTTTCATTGTTTGGATGGGGCGCTCTTTGCGAACATGTACCATTTTTCATCGTTTGTTTGGCAAACTCTTTGCGAATTTGTTTTGTACGTGCCACCTTCCAAAAACGAGTATGTAACCTCTTGCTGCTGTAAGCCTAATTACTGACTGGAACCAATCAATGCATTATATAACACATAAGCATCAGTATAGGCTTCTTTTATGCTGGAGCATTAGATTGTTCGTAGCTTTTTTTGTAGCATTGTCTTATAGGCCGAAGCTCTGTATCTTCTTGTGTCGTTTTTATTAGTCTACTTGTGATACCTTGTGCTTAAACTGAACAATTTCACTTTTCTATATCTATAGCCCAGCTGGCGCCGGCCAAAGGGTATTGACTCCCGTGTAAGGAGAAAGTTCAAGGGATGTACCTTGATGCCCAACATTGGTTACGGTTCTGACAAGAAGACCAGGCATTACCTGCCCAACAAGTTCAAGAAGTTTGTCGTCCACAACGTCTCTGAGCTGGAGTTGCTTATGATGCACAACAGGTAACTTATGTTGTCAATCACAAGGCTGATTAAGAACTCAATATTCTTAAGCAAGATGACTATTCACTCTTTTGAATTGTGCTTGAGTTAGCGTATGCTTTGTTTACTCTTGTAATGATGCTTTGGTCGGTATTAACCTATGCACATCAATCATTGCGAACAGGACATATTGTGCTGAGATCGCGCACAATGTCTCTACCCAGAAGCGTAAGGTCATTGTGGAGCGTGCTGCGCAGCTGGATATTGTTGTCACAAACAAGCTTGCCAGGCTCCGCAGCCAGGAGGATGAGTGAAATGTTCTTCAAGCTGCTGTTATGCTTGCGTTGTTTGTAGGAAACTGTCTGCTTCGAGGGCTTCTCTTATCCTCTGTTAGTTTTATCATGGGAGCTTCCTGTTACTATCAGTAACAAGTGGCACAGATAAAATTTTGTTTACTGTTATTGACATCTAAATCGTGCTTGTCTAGTAAAAATATCATGGACTTGTTGCTTTGCCTTGGCCTTTTGGTGTTATATTAACTGGTTAATGAGCCTTGTCTTTGTGTATTCTGTCTCAAGGGCATGTCCCGTCCATGTTCTTGCTGATCTCAAGCTCCAATGGGTAGTGAATTGACGGCAGGTTTCTATACACTGGTTGAGCGAACTTATTTGCTTGTGTAGCATGTACGTTGTGTGGTCTTTGAACTTTGATCCTGGCACTAAGCTGCCCAACTCTGTCCATTTTGATAAATAACGCAAGGGAGTGAATCCAGATAAGCAATCAGCAACGAAGTTTGCTCCCTTATTACTCTAAAAAGCTCGAAAAAGTAGCATAGATATCATCAAATAAAGCAGCCGCTATTGCTGTCGAGGGAATGATAATAGCCGCTAGTGCTGTCGAGGGAATGATAATCCGTGAGCTGTGAGCTCATTTGTAGACTAGAGACATTAAGAGTTAGTTTGGCTCCCATCACTTGGGGCTAGAATCAGGAATTCATTTCTGATTTCATGAATCAACTTGTTTGACTGCTACGGAAGTGGTTACGAAATTCATTTGTAAATTCTATGGTTTTTATTTTATGTCTGACTTTAATTTCTTTTGTTACCCTGTCATTTCTGTGAAATTGCAAATAAAATGATATCATCAATGTCATTTCATTGAAATGATGAGAGCCAAACGAGCTCTAAGTATTTATTTAGTTGAGCTATGAACACTTAAGAAGTAGCAGTCCGAAGCATTGCGTGGAGAAGAACTGTAGCAGATCCTGTTCGCGTTGACATACAACCTGAACAGAACCAGATTCAGCAAAATATTATGTTCAAGGATGGCAAGGAAACGGGTTTGCAAGGATACACCAAATCCAGATCAATTAGCCTTATTCTAGCCCGCCCATTAAGGTGACCATGGGCCATGGGCCTGGATCACAAATCCAAAGCGGTTGAAGATCCGTCGATCCGTGGATCCGTCGATCCGTCGGATTAGGAATTCATCCGTCGATCCGTCGATGGCCCAAAATCCAAACCCGAAGAATACCTGGTTATCCATGGTTATCCATGGTTAACGCACTACACTAGCAACATAACACCATCATAACAGTAGCATGTTAGTAGTATTTCAGCACTACAACAACACTTCAATAGCAATATCAACACTACAACAGCATCTCCGTCGTGTCTCCTAACAAAGGAAGAGGGTGAAGGCCGCCGCACCAATGACGCCGCCGTTGGGTGGTGGCTACAACGGTTGCTGCCTCGTCTATGCGTTAGTGTGTGTGGCTCTGCGGGATCGAAACAACCCAATGGGACTATGGGGATGCGGTCATCCGGGATGCGTCATGTAAATCGTGTTAGGGTTAGTAAGTTAGAGTCTAGTGGCTTTTGAGTCTGGGGCAGTGGAGATTCGGACTTTAAGCGAGTCTGCCATGTGTAATGTGAACAAATAAAATGTGTAGCTACATGTGGGCCCCATGTGTAAGACGAGTATATCCATGGGGCCAAACCTCTACCTGTGTCCAACCCATCGGTTAGCGGGTATCGCCCCATGAAATCCGTGGGCATAACTAGCCCTCCATACCCTTACCCACCAGGTTGGATATCCGTGGATAAAATTGCCATCCCTAGTTGTATTGTAGCATCAAACCCTCTTCTTTTGGTGCATGTGACAGAAGTAAAAAACCTACCTAGGTTCTA
Organism: Avena insularis; assembly: GCA_023614405.1. Taxonomy (NCBI): domain Eukaryota; kingdom Viridiplantae; phylum Streptophyta; class Magnoliopsida; order Poales; family Poaceae; genus Avena; species Avena insularis. Next base: position 25,345,646 of record CM042692.1, read on the forward strand.
GCCTGCGTCACCATCCACAACTTGTCGAGAACGACAAAAACAACCTCTACGATGATGAAAGAAATTTAAATCATAAACCTGCCGCAAAAATTCACACAACTAACCCTTTTAAGTAGACATGTCTCTAGGGCGCTATGCTTCTAAGGGTAGCTCCCTTCTGACAAGCGTTGCCCTCCTGCCAGCGTGGCAAGACGGGTCTAGGCCATGCCCCACTTGCTATTGGTAGCGCCTCTTTGAAGGGCGCTACCATTTAGAGCATAACGCTTCTCTCAAGGGCGCTACCCTTCAGAGAGGGTTAAGCGGTGCAAGCCGGCCTGGCCCGACTCAACCATCCCCATTTCTCCCGAGAAGAACAGAGGTGAGCTAGGGTTCAAGGCTGGCGGCTCCCCTCTCAAACTCCTGTCCCAAAGTAGGAGCAACGAACCACCAATACCGCTGTCACCTCCATGCCTATAACAACCATCATCTAGCTACACATGAAGGCAAACACAGTTCAACTAGTAGATGTTTAAGAGAGGTTATGTATAAATGAACAAAATATGTATAATTGATTACCTGGTGGTACAAGTAGGCTAGTGCCACCGAACCCCATCTCCATTTAGTGTTCCATACAGTTAATGTCTTGAGCCAATGTCACTCAGTGGTCCTGCCACCGCCCTCAGCAAAATGAGTCCTAGATAACATATTAACATACCACACATATACACGAGCATACTGTTGAATCACGTCTTCATGAGCCTCAGTAGAGCACGTCTTGAAATTTTGTATGATCTAAGTATAAGTAGCACCAATAGGAACACTTTATTTATGATAGATTCACAACATGGAAAACAAAAAATTCCCTAAAAAATAGCGGATGAAACCCAACTAGATCGTATCGATGAGATGCTAGTAACGAGAATTAGATCAGATCTACAGACCCTCGAAAATCCAAAGCGGTTGACGATCGACGGATGATGGATGATGTAGGTGTACATGTGCGTTGGTTCAAAGTTCAAACCGATGAAGTCCCACGATTCGGCAAAACCTCTGCGGTATCCACATGTTTCGGCTTGGTGACGTCTCCACCTCCTTGATCCTTCAAGCAAGGAAGAAGATCTTCGTGAGATCCCGACAAGATACCGATGTTGCTTGGATGTATGGTGGAGAAGTTCAGAAGCGTTTCGCTAATAATCTATGCGGGAGAGAGGGGAGAGGTAGAAGGAGGTGCCGGGACTTGTGTATGCTCCTCCTCCACCCCTCTCTTTATATAGGCCTAGGGGAGGGGTTTGGCCAGCCCTAACCCCTGTTCCAAGGGAGGGGGAATCCCTCCCCTCCTCCCTAGGGTTTTGGGGCGGCTAGGGTTTCCCCTATGGGGGGCGCACGACCCCTTGGCATTGTGGCACCCTGGCCCATGTAGGCTAGGGTGCCTCCTCTTGGCCCATCTGCCCTTCCGGACAGGGGAGACCCACTCGAGAACCATCTAGATCAATCTAGAATAATTCTGGAACTACCATGAATTAACCCCGGAAGAATACCTAGCTCCCATGTACTTTATCTCTACCTAAGTACCATTTCATAATTCCTCGTGATATCTAGGATCACATATGATACTACGGATCACCATTCGTTTACACCATCTCTTATCTCGTCATAACCTAGCGACAACAAAGCGTTAAGTGTGTGACCCTATGGGTTCGAGAACATGTAGACATGATCGAGACACATCTCTGATCAATAACCATTAGCGAGATTGGGGATGTCCATATTGGTTCAGACATATTCAACGAAGTTCTTTTATCAGTTGAACCACAGTGTCGAGGATTCAATCAATTTGGTATCCGATTCCCTTTATCTCGTGATATATTACTTGCCCGAGATTCGATCGTCGGTATTGGTATACCATGTTCAATCTCGTTACCAACAAGTTATCTTTACTCATTCCTTGGTATAGGATATTCGTTACTAAACATATTAGTCACATGCTTGCAATATTTAGGATGCTACACTACCGAGAGGGCCAAGAGATATCTCTCCATCACTTGGAGTAACAAATCTCAGTCTTAATTCATGCAACTCAACAAGTACCATCAGAGATACCTCAAAGCCATATTTATAATCACCCAATTATGACGTGGCATTTGATGTCCATAGAGTATTCCTTCGATACCAGGGAGTAACACAATCTCATGGTATAAGGAAACGATAATTGACATATACGAAAGCGATATCAATCAAACTAAGTGACATGATCAATGCATATGCTTATTATTGAGTCTGTCCATCACATCATTCTCCTAATGATATGACCCCATTATCAAGTGACATTACATGTCCATGGTTAGGAAACCTTAACCATCACTTGACTAACGAACTAGTAAGAAGAGGCTTACTAGGGACAATGTGTTGTTTCTATATGCGCACATGTATTTAGTTTACGGTTAATACAATTATAGCATGGAGAATAAACACTTATCGTGAATAAGAAAATATGAAAATAACAACTTTATTATTGCCTCTAGGGCATATTTCCAATAGTCTCGGACTTGCATTGGAGTCAATAACCTAGTCAAAATTTGGGCATTTAACACCTATGGCAATCCAGTATTATTCATATGCCTTGATCGTAGTAAACTTAATCTCTAAGTCTAACACTATCAGCTTCGTGTGTATATGCATGTCTCAAATGAGACGGCATTGCATAAATTTGGTCTTCTGGTGAGACCTAAGTTCCTTAGCCAAAAACTATCTTGTCACAATTATCATGCAATAGATCTTCATAATATAGCTTGCTTGAAACTGTACCTAGTTTGATAACAAAATCCTTGACACAAATGCCCTCCTTCTACTGCTACTAGAGCAGTCATATACTCAGCCTTCGTTGTAGTATCTGTCACATTGTTATAACTTTGGAACTCATCCAAATCCATCGTGGAACTTTTTTCCATTTCACCATGCCACCTTATTTCTAAACACATAGACTAAATTGAGATAAACTTTATTTGTATATGCGACAAAACTAGTACCAGTATAACACATTACAATGAATTATTTGTGACCTCTACATACATAACATATTTTTGTTGGAAATATATCCTAGAGGCAAATAATAATATAGATTATTGACATATTTAATTAAGTTCATAAAGGTTTTATATCATGCTATAATTGTATTAATATGAACTTCAATACACGTGTGATATGTAAACCACCAGTCCCTAGTTATCCTCTAGGCACTAGTTCATTGGTCAATCTATGATCGACATTTCCCGATCATGGACATTTATGTCAATTGACAATGGGGTCATTTCATTAGGTAAATGAAAGTGATGGGCATACCCAACACAGGAATTGTAACATGATCAAGTCACAAAGTTCACCGTTACAATGACTAGGAAACATAGTAACCAATTCCTTAGACCGCGAGACCATATTTAATCACTATCACCTGAGAGTGCCTTGTTTGCATCAAACGCCACTCGGTAAAACAGTGATCATAAATGTGTCTTCAGGTATTCAGAGGGACATGTAGAGTTTTATGTGTCAAGAGCGGGATTTGTTCTTCCATGTGACAGAGATATACTCTGGGCCCACTCGGAGGCATGACATCTATAAAGCTACAACGTGTCACTAGGTCACGGGGATGGCATAGCTCAGAACGAGTAAAGCTGTACTTGTCGGTAACGAGATTGAACTAGACATGGCAATGTTGTTAATCAGGTATATCAAAGTAAAAAAGGGAATATGACTCTATGTTTAGTGGTTCAACGACAAAGATTCTCGTGGAATGCATAGGGGTCATTATGGGCATCCAGGTCCCGCTGATGATCATTGGTCCAGGAGGGGTATCGACCATGTCTCGAGTGTTCCCAAACCCTTAGGGTAACACACTTAAGGGTTTGAAAATGCTCGGAGATCGTTTTGGTATCATAGGAATCACCAAAGAAAAGAGAAGAGAAAACCAAAAGCATGCCGGAAATGTCTAGCGGGTGTCCGAAGTTGTCCGGAAGGAGTTCCGATGCAACTGGAATTAAATAATATGTAAATATATGTTAGTTATTGAATTATACATTTATTTATATTTATTTAATGATTTAAATATGATTTAATGGATAACCCATGGCTAATGGGCTAACTCCCTAAAGGGAAAAGGTCCCATGAGGGAAACCCCCCAAGGGAAATTGGAGGAGTGGCCGGTTGGGCTACCTGGTGGCGCGCCAAGCCCACCTAGGATGGCCGGCCTGCCCCCTCCTCTCCTCTTCTTGGTTTAGTCCCATATGGCTAAGGCAAGGGACTTGGGGGCTCCCCTCCCCCTATATAAAGAAGGGCATAGGGAGGGATATAATCACACCAATTAATACCAAGCTTTAAGGCTTGCCCCTCCAAGTTCCCTCCTCCCTCCCTCTCTCCCTTGTGAGTGCGGAGCCACTGTAAGGGATGCACGAACCAGTGTTCTTTACTGCAGAGCACCGTCGCACTGCGGGAATTTCGGATCTAGGAGATCTACTTCCACAAACTCTGCTAGACCAGGGTCCAAGAGTCATCGTCAAACATCGTATGTGTGTGAATCCCTACGAGGTGTTGCACTTGTGGTGATCGAGTCGTTCGAGCTATCGAAGTAATTGGAGCTGGTGGAGCCATCCGAGTTTAGAATGACCTTGAGGTTGGCGTCAGTACGACTACATCAACCACATCCTCCCGAACGTTGACAAAGCGTTTTGGTCTTCAACTTGGTAAGTTCGTGAAAACCCCTATCGTTACTGCATTACTCTTAGATAGATCCTGGCAGTCGGTGGTTTGCGTAGGAAAACATTATTGTTTTCAGGCGCTAAACCCCAAAAATTCTTAGTTCTTCCAAGCACATAAGGATATCATTACTATTGTCCAATGATCATCTTATGAATAACTCTGGTATATGCTCATACCATTAAGAGCATATGACATATCTAGATATATACATATCATGGTATACATGATTGATCAAATCATTCATGATGTTTCACTCACCAGTTATCAAGACACTTGAATCTTGCTTCAAAATCTTCCATGAGACGAGAACTGATATGATGCTAACGTATCCATAATTTTTGATGTTCCATGCTTGGTTTTATCTACTTTCTTATGTTTTGTCCACACTTTGGAGTACTTTTTATACACTTTCTTGGACTAACCTATTAACAAGATGCCACAGTGCGAGTTGCCTGTTTTCTGCTGTTTTTGGTTCCAGGAAAGTCAGAAAATGAATAATCTCGAAATTGGACGGGACAAAAGCCAAAGCCAGTTTTTTACCAAGGGGGACACGGAGCCAGAATACGAGACGGAGAGGGGCAGGTCACCACACCACAGGCTGTGGCAGCCAGGATGGTCCTAGCCGCCAAGACCCCTCGGCCTCCCTTTGGCCTATAAGATGCCTCCGTCTGAAACCCTAAGTAGATCAAAATCCACGAAAGAGTCATGGCGCTGTCATCTCCATCCCTAGATCGGGAGGATCTGAAGCTCTTCCGGCACCACTGAGGAGGAGAATTCACCCTGGAGGCCTTCTTCATCACCTTGCAAGCCTCCGGTGTGATGCGTGAGTAGTTCATCACTGGACTACGGGTCCATGTAGTAGCTAGATGGCTGGTTCTTCTCCTTTGGGCTATCATGTTTAGATCTTGTGAGCTCCGTTCATGATCAAGATCATCTATTTGTAATCCTACATGTTGTGTTTGTGGGGATCCAATGGATATTGAGATGCTATTTCAGATTGATTATTGATTCTATCATGTCTTTGTTATTTGTGATCTTGCATGCTTTCTGTTGTTAGTAGCTATCTTGGCCAAGTAGATGCTAGCAACTCCAAGAGTTAGTATTTATGCTCGATAGTGGGTTCATGCCTCTAGTAATCTGGGGAAGTGACATAAATCTCTAAGGTACTAGATGTGTTGTTGCTACTAGGGAGAAAATAGTAATCCTTTGTTCATAGAACAATCATATTGTTTACTTTACACGCAATGCGTAATGCAATTATCTGTTGCTTGCAACTTAATACTGGAGGGGGTTCGGATGATAACCTGAAGGTGGATTATTAGTCATAGATGCAGTTGGATTATGGTCTATGTATAATGTTGTAATGCCCAATCAAATCTCAAAGGAGTCAAAATGATTAGTATATGCATGATTGATTTCTCGATGTTTGTCAATTGACCCGCTGTAATTTGTTCACCCAACATGTCATCTATCTTAAGGAGAGCCACCACTAGTGAACTATGGACCCCGGTCCTTTCTTTTACCATCAATCTACAACTGTTTACTGCTTTCTGTTTACTTTATGCAAACTATTACTTTTTTCCACACAATACGTTTAATCCTTTGTTTTCAGCAAAACCGGTGAGATTGACAACCTCACAGTAAGTTGGGGGAAAGGTCTGTGGTTGTGTTGTGCAGGTTTCCACGTTGCTGCTAGCACCGGTAGTGCGCCCTGCCAAAGGCTAGCTAGCAACACCTTGGAGGTGTTTCCTTGCTCCTACTGGATTAATAACCTTGGTTTCATAACTGAGGGAAACTTACTGCTGTGCTTATCATACCTTCTTCTTGGGGTTCCCCAACGAGCTTGTTATTACACGAGTCAGCAAGTACTTTTCTGGCGCCGTTGCCGGGGAGTCAAGGACATCTTCACAAGGGGAGTCCCTCATAACCAATCTCTTTACTTTGTTATTTTTGTTTTTCTTAGTTTATTTTTGCTTTGCTTGCTTGTTTCTTTATCAAAAACACACAAAAATAGTTTTACTACTTTGCTTTCTTTATTAAAAAAATGACTACTCTTGTAAATACTAAGTTGTGTGACTTCACTAGCACCAACAACAATGATTTCATGAGCACACCTATTGCTCCACCTATTCCTGAAGCTACTTTCTTTGAAATTAAACCGGCTTTACTCAATCTTGTAATGAGAGAACAATTTTCTGGTATTGCTAATGAAGATGCTGCTGCCCATCTAAATAACTTTGTTGAACTTTGTGAGATGCAAAAGCATAGGGATATAGATGGAGATATTATTAAGCTTAAATTGTTTCCTTTCTCTTTGAGAGGAAAAGCTAAAGAATGGTTGTAATCCCTAACTAGAAATAGTATTGATTCTTGGACTAAATGCAAAGGTGCTTTCATTGGAAAATACTATCCTCCTGCTAAGATTATATCTATGAGAAGTGAAATAATGAAGTTTAAACAATCTGATAATGAACATGTTGCTCAATCTTGGGAAAGAATGAAATCTTTGGTAAAGAATTGTCCCACTCATGGACTGACTGCTTGGATGATTATCCAAACCTTTTATGCAGGATTGAACTATTCTTCAAGAAATCTATTGGATTCTGCTGCTAGAGGTACCTTTATGACCATTACTTTGGGTGCTGCAACAAAGCTTCTGGATAATATGATGGTTAACTATTCTGAACGACACACTGAAAGAGCTCCACAAGGTAAGAAGGTAAATTCTATTGAAACAACCTCCTCCTTGAGTGATAAAATTGATGTTATTATGTTTATGCTTGTTAATGGGAAAGCTCATATTGATCCAAATCATGTTCCCTTAGCCTCTATGGTTGCTCAAGAAGAGCAGGTTGATGTGAACTTTATAATAAATAATAATTTTAGAAACAATGCCCACACGAATAATTTTGGTAATAATAATTATAGGCCTTTATCCTCCCAACAATGGTAATGCTTATGGAAATTCCTACAACAATAATAGGAGTGCTCCCTTTGAACTTGAAGTTATGCTTAAAGACTTTATTAGTAAACAAACTGCTTTCAATAAAACTATTGAGGAGAAACTCTCTAATGCTGAAAGAAATATAGCATCATAGGCTGAAGCTCAATCTTCTTTGAATAAAATGGCTGCTAAACCTGAAACTATTGATAATCCCTTTGCTGCTACTAATGCCATACAAGTTAGAATTGATGAAAATGTTAGACTATTAGCTGAATTGCATGCTAAGTGGGAAAGAGAAGATGAAATTGCCAGAAACATTAGTGTTTATACTATCACTACCACTAGTGTTGAGGCTAGTAATAGCTCTACTACTTTAGATGATAATTATGATTTTGATCTTGATGGTTGCAATATCTCTGAAGTTATTAAGTTCCTACAAAAGCTTGCTAAAAGTCCTAATGCTATTGCTATGAATATGGCCTTTACAAAACACATTACTGATGCTCTCATAAAAATTAAAGAAGAAAAGATGAAACATAAAGCTTCTATTCCTATAAAACAAGAAGATGGTTGGGAACCCATCATCAATATGAAAGTGAATGATTTTGATTTTAAAGGTTTATGTGATCTTGATAGTAGTGTTTCTATTATGCCTAGAAGGATTTATGACATGCTGGATTTGCCACCATTGGAAGATTGTTATTTGAATGTCCCACTTGATGATAATGCTAAAAAGAAACACATGGGGAGTATTTTCGGATGATAACCTGAAGGTGGATTATTAGTCATAGATGCAGTTGGATTACGGTCTATGTATAATGTTGTAATGCCCAATCAAATCTCAAAGGAGTCAAAATGATTACTATATGCATGATTGCTTTCTCGATGTTTGTCAATTGCCTCGCTGTAATTTGTTCACCCAACATGTCATCTATCTTAAGGAGAGCCACCACTAGTGAACTATGGACCCCGGTACTTTCTTTTACCATCAATCTACAACTGTTTACTACTTTCTGTTTACTTTCTGTAAACTATTACTTTCTTCCACACAATACGTTTAATCCTTTGTTTTCAGCAAAACCGGTGAGATTGACAACCTCACTATAAGTTGGGGGCAAAGTTCTGTGGTTGTGTTGTGCAGGTTTCCACGTTGCTGCTAGCACCGGTAGTGCGCCCTGCCAAAGGCTAGCTAGCAACACCTTGGAGGTGTTTCCTTGCTCCTACTGGATTGGTAACCTTGGTTTCATAACTGAGGGAAACTTACTGTTGTGCTCATCATACCTTCCTCTTGGGGTTCCCCAATGAGCTCGTTACTACACAAGTCAACAAGAACCTTTCTTATCGTTTACATATAGAGACCCATATACTATTTCATTCTTACATACACATGTTTTAGGTTCTAATTTGTGTAGGTTGCATCGATTAATAGCCGACCGATTAAATCTGTTAATTGTCCGAATTTTGACTAGTCGCTACTCGCAAGCTGACCGAGCAGTTAAGGATTAGCAATTTCCTTACCATTGTATATAACTAATTCAATATTGCATTTATGTATTTAACTATATTAGCACTTCAATCTATCTATAAATACCTTGATGTCTAATATTTTGGTTTTTCCTAAGTCTATCATTGAAATCCAAATTTTAATGAAATTCTTAATTTGTGTCAATAAAAGATACATCATTTTCAATCAACAAAATGTCTTCTACATAAAGAATTGGAAGTATGTATTAGCGCCCCACTTACTTTCTTGTAAATACAAGAATCTTCATCATTTTTGATCAAATTAAAATCTTTAACAATTTCATCACAGTGAAGATTCCAACTCCACGATACCTACTTCAACAATTGAAGTTTGCATGCCTTTTAGCACCCTTCGAATAACAAAATCCTTTGGATTGTGTCATGCACACATCCTAGGCAACCATTCTATTTTAAGAATGTTGTTTTGTTTGTTAAATTACCATATCTCAAAACTGAAACATATAGTGGTTGCTACAATAAGCAGTACATACTAAACATCGCTACCAAAGATCAAATCTTGGTGTAGTCAAATATTTGAAAATTGCTATAAACTTCTTAAACACAACGATCATTTCACATATGTTAAAATTTCACACATGTGAACATCCATGTATTTTCCTTTATAGATACATCTACGCTTGAAAAGGTTCATGCCTTCTAGAGGGTCTACCAAGTTCACACCTTGATTTTTGTGCATGGATACTATCGTAATTTTTTTGGCTTCTAGCCATTTAACGGAGTCAGGGCTCATCATTTCTTCCTCATATGTAGCCGGTCCATTATTGTCCAACAATAATACTTTGTCCTCAAAACTTGCTATTTGATTACTACCCGATCCACATGGTTCAATAGGAACTTAGATCTCCAGGACTACAACATTTGTACGCACGGGAGCCAAGAGCACTCTAGATACCTCTAGATCACCTTCCGGTGCCGAGGTACTTAGAACATGTTGCCCAGGTTCAACAAAGTCATCAAAATTCTATTGTTCTCCCACTTAACTTTTTGTTAAAATTCCTTCTCATGGAACTTGCCATTTTCAACAACACACATTTTTGTATTCAGTGTTACGATGGAGGAATACCCAACAGTTTCTTTGATATACCCTACAAATACATGATTATCTGACTTTGGTTGTAAACATTTTACATATGCCTTGCTACCAAAATTTAAGAAAACACAACTTGGGTTTTATCCCTCGCCATAAATAATATGGTGTAATTTCATCGGATTATGATGGCACTCCTTTTAGTGTAAAAGGTCATCACTATAGCATAATCTTTAAAATTTATAATTGTAGTTTTTATCTTTGATCTTACCAAGACTAACTAGGTTCGATTACATCTCTCGAAACCTCCATACTCCTATGGTGTTTCAGGAAATGCAAGTCTATGAACCAGTTTCTCAACTCTTAGATGCTTGCTAAACTTGTAACTCAAATATCTTCCTTTGTGATCCAATCATACATACTTAATTCTCTTATTACAATGATTTCTACTTCATACTGAAACCTTTGAACATTTTTCAAAAAGTCTCATACTTGTTTCTCATAGATATTTTCATATATCTAATCAAGTCCTCGGTGAAAGTATATTGTAGCATCCTAGGATTAACACCTAGAAATAGAGAGGACACATGTGTGTGCATTGCATTCATGCATAAAAAAATCTAGGGAAATTTTGCGTAAAACTGAAAGAGCTATGGGGGGATCGAGATCGCTCTTGTTTTGATGGAAATATTAGCGCAACTACTATGGATTTCAACATGACCTTTGTAGAATTCTTTTTTTAGTGGGAAAATTATTCAAACACGTATTTGCATTCAAATGAAGTTATAAAAAATTCATAAATTAAATCATGGAATATTTAAATACTTAAGAGAAATGGAATGGAAATTCTTGAATCAAGTAATATGATATGAAAAAATATAAATGATAATAGAGTAATTGAAATAAATAAGTAAAAGTATAAAGGAATTCTTCATTTCCAAGTCTAAAATAATAAAGACAAATTACAAATGGGGAAAGAATTAAAATAATAAATAAGAATGAAATCCTTATTTAGAAACAAGATATAAATGTTTACAAGATTCAAATGTTAAAAAGAAAGAAATTTAACTTTATTAATATTAAACAATATCACACTATTATTTACATTATCCAAAGTAAAGTAAAAGTTACAAAAGGATAAAAAGAAAACCTAAATTAGTTCCTATCTACATTTCTTCATATACAACATCTCCATTTCTTCTTATTCTTAATCCCTGCAAAACAATACAAAAAGAAATAAAGAATAGAGAATAGTAAAAAATGGGTTAGTTTGAATTATTGGTACTCTCAGATAGGCAATGTAATGCATTGCTTAACTCATTATTGAGTAATAAAAGAGGGGCCATTAATAATAATCTATTCTTATGTAGTAAATGCCTCAAATCACCATCACATGTGAAAGAGCATTTCCTGCCTTAATGATGTTTTGGTGTTTGTTGTCCACACAAGTTAGCTTTTACTGTGTGCAAAGTATTGCAGGTTCATCTGTGTAAAGGCACATGACTGTGTTCTATTTTTCAAAGGAGAAGGGTTCAATTTTAATCAAGAAAAAGGTGCTTAAATGGAATTTTGGTCTGCTGCCTCCCCTGAGTCCGGAGACGCCGGGGTCCAGGCCCGGAGACTCCAGGGTCTTCGACCGGAGACTCCGGCCTAGTCTCTGGGCAAGTCTCCGCCCTCCTGGACTGCTCTCTATGTCCATCCCGAAGTTGGATCCAGAGTCGTGCACCACACTGGAGACTCTAGGGAAGGATCCCGGAGACTCCAGCCCAGTCTCTAGCCTTGACTCCGAGGTGCCTCAAAAAGCATTCAGAACACCCCCTAGGAGTCCTGCCTGGAGTCCAGCGCCCACCCCGAAGACTTCGGCCATGCCCGGAGACTCCGGCCCTGAAGACCGGAGACTCCGGGGTTAGTGAAGAGGCAACGACTCTTTTTCTGTGGGGGCTATATACCCCTTCTTCTCCAAGTGAAGGTTGCGGCTTCTACTCTCTCTCCTCCATTAATACTGAGCTCCAACCTCCTAGTTCTCCCTCCCTAACCACTCAAACATGTTGCCCCTTAGGGAATCGAGGGAGGAGACCTAGACCTAGCTTTCCACCAAAGGGATTTGTGTGTCCCCACTATTTGTGTAAGTTGTTGTTGCTCTAGGGTTTGAGGAAACCCTAACTTGAATAACCCTCCATAGCTCATCCTCGTGTGTAAGAGCTTCGAGGTTGTCTTGGGAGCCTCCAATTTAGTTGTGGAGAAGTGCCCCAAGGTTTTGTACAAGGTTTTGGTCGCCACCTTCAAAAGCTAGCGGAGTTGTTGGCATACCAAAGGTGTGCATGAGAAACATAGAACTTTTTTTCTCATTTTATTTTTTACGAGTACCATGGTTTGATCCACAAGGTTAGCTTTGGCATGCATCACAATTACCACTAGACTTCATTTCAATCAAACAACTCCTTTCAAGAGTGTCATCAAGTCTATCAAAACATCTATGGGGTTAAGTATCTTCAAGGGTATACTCTCAATACCATCATTCATCAAACAAGTCATAAATTTCATAGTTTTCTTGTTATACTTGTTTGGCAATATTATTACCAAGGCAAGAATGGTTAGCTAAAAGAACTAGAGCAAAAGCTTTCACAACTCTCATTCATTCAAATAAAAATCTTTACTCTAACTATTTTGAATTACTCCCACTAGCATGGCATCTTCGCATATCAACCATCTAAGATAAACAATTCAAAATTCAAAAATGGGAGACATAGGATTCAAGTGTAAAAATCATGGCAATGTATTCTAGAGGATCAGAAAGTTCTTCTCAAGCTGGATAAAGATTTTAACATAGTGAATCAAAGCTCTAACTCAACTCTTATGAATCCTAACAAAATCAAGTGCATCCATTATATAAACATGAAACACAACTTACCTAAGCAAACATTCAAAAACAATGGGATATATGATTACACAAAAAGTTTCATCGAACAAGAACATTGCACAAGACTCTACACATGCAGAAGTAACTTCCCCAAGCTAGAACTTTTGTAAGAACCAAACTTGAATAGATTACCATAAGGAAAGAGAAAATGCAGTTACCAAAAGAGAGTATGAGAAGTGGTTACCTCCCCAAGCTTGAATAAAACAAGGGTGACACACTTTACCGTTGAGGTATGAATAACCTTACTTTTGGTGGACATGGACCTTTGGTTCAACGAATACTTCCTTGTTGAAGCGTTGAGTTGAAACAACCAAATGGCTTGTGCAAGTATTTACATGGTTGGCACAAACCATGCACGCCATCAAACAAGGTTCAAGTCCCTACGAAAATAACAAACAAAGTAAAAGCAAACGATTCGGTGTACGAAGGGAGTTCGTTCACTCAACCATGAAAATAAAATAAAATAAACATGAAACACTACATAGAATTATAGGCTAGGGAGTTTCGAAGGTAGGTAAAAGAAAATGAAGTACAATGGAACATATAGACGGTAACCCACTGACCTAAGATTGTCAAAATAAAAAGATTGGAGGGGTTATAACCTTTTTGTACCTGTTCCTGCCCTTGCTATGTGGTGCTGCTCCTTGGTATGTGAGTGTGGTATGGACAGAATCCGCCCGTACTGCACCTCGTCTTCTCTGCTTTTTTTGAAGGGTTCCATCAAAGTTGGTACGATCGGGTGGTACAGGCAGGATGCGCCCGTACGGGTGGTCATTATAGCCCTGAGTCGTCTTCATGTTTCCTTTGCCTAGTAACGAGGTTGGTACAGGCGGATGGTACTGACGCGTCCCACCGTACTAGTGCTCAGTAAGCTTGCCGTCACTTTTTTGGAAAAAATTCTGCTTCTTCCAATGTGTCACATGTGGGGTACGGGCGCGTGGTACGGACGGGTCCACTCGTACTGCTGCTCGTTAAGCTTGCTGTGAGCTCTAGAATAAGATATTTTTCTCCAAAAATTATACTAAGGATTTGAAACGTTAGTCCAACATCCAAACAAAGCAAACATATATTTTTGCGGAGAAGATTTAACCAAGATATGCAACACATGATTAGAGCAACAAATAATTCTACCTATCAAAAATAGTCCCAAGCCAATTCTAATAGGAAATCATGCAAATATATACAAGTGCTAATGCAACATGAATGCAACTAGATTCACGACACAAAATTAAGAAAGACACCTAAAAACTTCCGGGTTACCTCCTGGGAAGCGCTTTCTTTAAAGACATATAGCCAGGCTTAGATGCTTCATTAAATTATCCACCTGGATCCCAGGGGATCTTAATTCAAGGTGTAATAGTACTTACCTCCAGCAAAGGGTCGGGGCATCTCATAGTAGAGTACGGTCAAAGTCGTACCCTCTTGCGGTGCATAGGAATGATGTAGATGAATAGGTTCTCGCTTCCAAGCGAGCATGGATGCACCAAGTGTGGTGAGCATGCATCCTTATATAGCTGCAATGAGAGGATTTGAGGTTGAAATATAATTATTGAATTTTTACCTTGGTTACCATTGTAGGGGAACACTTCATAATATTCTTCCTTTGCAACAGGGAGTAAATCAGGTCCCCGCATATTAGCATTGAAAGATTCATAGCAAGGTTCCATCTCTAGTTCATCATTAGTAATTCTCTCCTTGTGAGTGTCTAGGCACAAGGGCTCCACAGATAAATTACAATCAGTTTTAGCATTATAAGAATCATTACTAGAGAGAGAGGCATCATAAAAAATGTAGTATTTGTAGTGTGCCAATGTTTGTCAACCTCACCTTTTTTTGTTCCTCCTCTTTATCTTGTGGTTCCTGCAAATGGTTATCTTCAGACACTATGGTTTTCAATCGTGCCTTACTCTCTACCACATGTGGATTATCACTAAGACGTTCTTGGCAATAAGATTGTAACATTGGTAACAAGTTGGTAAGTTTCATATGAAGCATGCTAACACTACTCTTTCTTGTGATTGAATCTTTTGATAGTAGATCATGGACACCTTTATAAACCAAATACTCTATGACTTCCTCTCTAGTGTGAGACACTCGAGACTCTTCAAGAGTAATGGAACATTGAAAACTAAAGTGCCCAACTGCCATACAATTATCACAAGGCTCATGATATGAATTACAAAAGGATTTTGCACAACCATCTAGCAGATCATACAAGTTAAACAAATCCATACCAGCGGCAGTAGTATCTTCGCATCGGTGTATATCCTCTTCTTCTTTCTTCTGTGAGTCTTGCATAAGTTTAGTCTCTTCCGCGGCTATCCGCTTGTGAGCAATCACTAATGCATCATCACAAAAGTTATTAATACAATAAGAGTATATAAGGTATACTATTCCATAGATCTTAGCAAGTACTTCATCTTCTCTTTTTATATCACTCATGTGAGCTAGCAACTCACAACAACCGGTAAAAATTACTCTCATAAACCTCCATATTAGCAGAGAATTCACAATTCCCATTATAAAGTGCTAATTTGATATCAACAATATTATTATTACATTGATAATTAAAATGATCTTTGGATCTGTAGTCTTCACAAGTAAAATTGTACGAGGTACATAATTTGGATGAATAGCCTTTCAACCAATTCACCCATTCTTCTGATACATTTCCCTCGTAATATAATATCCAAAAGTTCCAACTTTCTTCTCCTCTATTGCGAGCTTCATCTCTTCAAACATAGCAATCTCTGAAGACATGATAAATAGAAAATGTTTTTATAATTTTTGTTTTACAACTTTTTATGTTTTTTTGGTTTTATAATTTTTTTGTTATTTTCAAATAAGTAAAAGCGGTAAAAATTAATAAATAGAAACAACTTGAAACTCATAAACAACCGTTAGTACAACAACAATAAATTAGCAACTAAGAACAAAGACCAAAAGAGCTTAGCTCCCCAGCAACAGCGCCAGAAAATAGCTTGCTGACTACAAGTGCATAGATCAATTGTAGCTAGTTTCAAAATAAGAGTATCGATCCCACAGAGAGCTATTGGTAGAGGTCTTTATGCCCCTCATTACTATTCACTAGATAGTACTTGTAGGTTATCTCCAATTCCAATTAATGGTGTAAAAAGGAGTGTGTTTGAATAAGTTCTTAAAGTAAACAAGAATAAAGTAATTAACAAAAGTAAACTAAAGCAATCGAGTGTCTATGAAGTGTTGTGTGATATGGTTGAGGGGTTCTCAAGGAGTGTACGATTCACCACTAGCATGATATTATTATTCATAATGAAGATACCATACTTCTTGTGTCATGATATGAGTGGAGAGAGATCCATAATAAGATGTTCACTACAAGGCTCGTAGGAAGCCACTTTGTTGAGCCAAGAATGAGTTCACCTATAAATAACCACCGTGATGTCTGAGATCAATCACCCATACAGACCACCACAATTAAGGGTCTCCCCGTGGATATCGTAATTAGCTCAGGGAGTCTCTCTTTATCCCCTTTCTCCGTGCAGGTTGCTAGCCGGTGCCAATTATCACGAAGCTTTCCGGGCACACTTCCAAACACGTCCAAAGGGTTTCTCCCTCATCTTTAGTCCCAGAGGCAAATGATATGTATCTGACTGCACATACCATCTAAAGAGAGAGATCAAACACAAATCATAAATCTATCATAGACCGACCAGTCATATGGACACAAGAATAGATCATCTTTATTGCAACTTCATAATAGTGCTAGGGTTTCACCATCTCTCTCAAAGAATAAGGCAACTACTCATAAATGAAGGGGATCAACATCATGGCAATTGTATGTATGAAATATGAAAGTACAATTGAATACAGGTGCAAATCCACAATACAGATTGGACTACAACAAAGTAAATAAAGGGGGTTGATGTTGAAGACGATGTTGATGAAGATCGATGCGTAGCCCTTCAAGATGCAAGTATCCTCTCTCCCTTGAGTGGTATGATGGTGTAGATCTTGCGGATGGAGGATATGGAGGCGGCGGAGCGGCAGGGCTATGCCCCTATGGCATATGTGGACTCCCCTCTCTGTTCTAGGGTTTCCCCTCTTTAAATAGGCATCTAGAGGTCAATTTTGTGCACTGACGGAGCTAGGGGCCGAATATGGCCATTAGGCCTTCAAAAATCTTGTTCCATTTGATGAAACGAAGCCATCAGAGGGTGGTACAGCCATACGGTACGGGCGGGCTCTGTCCGTACCAGTGGTCGTTACGCCCTGTGAACTCTGTAGTGTTTTGGTCACCATTTCTTCATATGGACTCTGATTGAGGTGTTCTTTGGCTCGATGGATTCGTTTGGACGAGGGATACACCACCATGGTCTTCATTTGGAGTTGATGAAAAAATCCACTTTTTCCTCCCCTCAAATGGCTAAGTCTAGTGCCTTCAACTCCTCCATATTAAATCCTATTGGCTCCTTTTATCCATGATTGTTCATAGCACCTACACACAAATCAAAGACAAGAAAAAGGTAATAAAATCCTAATAAAACTACTAATGTGCAAAGTCCATGTGGAAATGAATGAGAACTAGTAATCATACATAATAGGCATAATTGTAGATAGATGTAGCATGTAATGAGTGACAATATGAATAATTTGTATACTTAAATATGCCTCAATTTTGGACTCATCAATTTTCTCGGGATTTTACAAAATGCATTACATTACTTATGCATCACAGTATATTTCTTCTTTAAACATTAGTCCTTACCGGACCAATGATGCTATTTTCAGATATTGGATTTTATATCGTCTCGAAGACCGTGATTGCATAATGTTGTGATGACAGAGGCAAGTTTACACTTGCTCATGTACTTTAGTTATTTTCTATCAAGTATTTGCAAACTGTTACTGTTAACACCTGCATTTTGAAAAGGATGACAGAAAATACTATTTTCATAATTAACTTGAACTATTGGTTACTTATCCAGGGTGATCAGCTAATCTATTATGACCGACAATGGAACCGCCATTGCTCGGAAATGTATCGTCTAGGATTTAATAACCAATGTTGCCAGTGATTCTTGTGCCATAGATTACGCCTTAACCATGAGATCTGTATGGGCTCTAGGGAGTCAGCTAGATCTTCTTCCTTCCGTATGTCGGCGGATGACCATATCGTGATGCTGGGATTCCCTGCGGGGACTCAGTACATGGGTGGGACCCCTCAGTGCCCCATGATCTTGGTATCTAGATTATCTATGAGGGGCTATCGGAGGTAGGTATGCCACTTTGTTGGGGGTCTACCAGGGACTTGATCTGCTCACTAGAGTCTCCAAGGGGTCTACCAGAGTTATATCTGCCTATATGGGGGTTAAAAGAGGTATTTCTACTTGGGGAGTCGTGCTAGCATATGGGGTCACGGAGAAGGGCAGTGATCGGCTTGGATCTTAGACTGGGCCCCACACCAAGGAAGTGTGGACGAGAATGCAACTCAGATGTGCAACAAGGCTAAGGTATCTCATGGGTAAAGCAACACACCTCTATAGAGTGTAAGAAAGTGTGACATGTTACTCCCTGTTCTGGGAAGGAGCCGCGAACGCTGCAGGAAATGAACTCCACGAAGTTCTAATCAACCCGTGAAGGCTGACAGACATAGTCTTTCATAATAAAAGCAATATTTGGAAGAAATCTTTACGAAAACCTGGATAGCCTACGACCTTTGGTCTGTGGCTATAGTTAGTGCATCAAACACTTATTTTTAGTGAACTTGCTGAGTATCCTCGTACTCAACCGTATCTTCCTAACCGTTGATAGATTCTAAAGCTTATGAGGACGACGTCAACATCAACTAATGCTAAAAGGAACCATCATTAAACACTCAAGATCTTAAATGAAGTCAATGGAGACATCACATTCATCAACTAAAGTGAAGACGAAGTTGCTGATTAGATAAGAGTAGAATATCTAACCAAAGAACCTACTTCTATAGAGCAATGCAATAGAAGCCTTTGCAAGCCAGATATTTATATACTCGTGTTATTAGTATGATATTTATGAGTTGTTATTTCTGGTTTTTTTGTAAGAAGTTTCTTACTCTCTCTATAACCTAGAGTGTTCTCTGGATCTTTTGTAAAGAGTCGAGTTGTAACCTATAGTCATGTCTTGGATCTGCTATGTTTCTGTTGTACCACTTCGAGGGATGTAATACTAGTGGCATAGTGTTTCATGGTGTTATGTGATGTCTACGCACTTCTATTCTTGTAGACAGTTGTTGGGCCTCCAAGTGCAGAGGTTTGTAGAACAACAGCAAGTTTTCCCTTAAGTGGATCACCCAAGGTTTATCGAACTCAGGGAGTAAGTGGTCAACGGTATCCCCTCTCAAGCAACCCTGCAATAAAGATACAAGAAGTCTCTTGTGTCCCCAACACACCTAATACATTTGTCAGGTGTATAGGTGCACTAGTTCGGCGAAGAGATAGTGAAATACAAGTGGTATAGATAATTATAAGTGGTAACAGTGATAGAAAATAGCTTGCTGGCATGTGGTTGACGTGTATAACATCCCAAAACTCAAATCCAAGGTTATCAAGATAAAATCATCCAAAAATAGGGTTAACAAAAACTTTTTCAAATTTAAAATGAAAGCATTCATATATGTGTGCATTTAAAATAGGAGTTGTTTAAATTGTCATGATTGAATGATCCAATGCTTGTAAAATGTTTCTTAGGTGAGTTAAACATCATCTACATCATTCCCAAACTTTTCCTAAAGAAAATCAAATCAAAAATAATTAAAAAGGAGGAATGGTCATTTTGGAAAATTTAACTCTCATGCCTACTTTGGCTATTCCTAGTACTCAAAACTTAACAGAAATAAATCTTGATCTTTGCACCCCTTGCTAGTACACATAATGAGGTACCAAGGCCCACCTTTTGATCTACTAAAAACATTTTTTTCTTATTTTAATTGGCATTTGAAAATTGAATCTAATGCATATGCATAGATCACCCCTATTTCAAAACCCATCTATTTGAGCTCCACTTTCAAAACCCTTGCAACCAGAGACTACCTAGCACTAGTGGAGATCACTCAAAAATTTTGAAACCAAAATTCAAAACTTTTTCTCTTGCGGCCATTTCATCAAACACCTTGCTGGCAAGATCATATTGGCCTAACTAATACTGTTTTGGGTTGATTTTGTCTAGCAATTGCAATGTGGTTTGATCATCTTTGTCCCCCTCAAGCCTGACCAGACCAAATGTTGGGGGGATACCCCCAGGTAGGGTCACTCCGGGGTATAAGGGCCGAGTTAGCCGAGGTTCAGCAGGGTTAAAGCAGATGCTGGCCGGGTCACCTCAAGGCAGCCGGATCACGGAGTAACCCGGACCAGGGGGGGGGGGGTCGCCTAACATTGTCTCAGCCGACTTAAGGAGTAAGTCGGAAGTGCTTGTCTAACTTATATGCAGGAACAAGTGTGGCCGGATCTACTATGATCCGGGTCCTCGCTTAGCTTCCTGGAGAAGGAAGGAATCTCTCTGGTCAAAAAGAAGGTCCGATACGCACTGCATGAGCGAAGAAAGCAAGGGCAGGACCACCGGGTCATGGCCGACAAGGGTGACGATGCCCATATGTGGCCTTGGCGCCAGAGGCTTACGTTGCTAAAGCATGTATGACGCGAGGGAAAAGCACCCCGGTCGGGTTACCACTTTGAGAGGAGGCATATTCT
Organism: Avena insularis; assembly: GCA_023614405.1. Lineage (NCBI taxonomy): Eukaryota > Viridiplantae > Streptophyta > Magnoliopsida > Poales > Poaceae > Avena > Avena insularis. The sequence continues at coordinate 25,366,516 of CM042692.1, forward strand.
TAGGAATATGCCTCCACGTATGCCCTAGGCAGGGACCGAGCCTCCTCTATATAAGGGAGGCTAGGGTTCCAGTAGAGGGGGTTGATTGAGTGCTAGTTGAGTTTTTTGAGGCCAGAGGGTTTTGGTTAAGGTTCTAGGGGTGAACCGTGGGTGGGAGTAAGAGAGCCCCTTCTTCCTCCTCTCGCCAATACGGCTCAAGGAGCACTTGTAATCTTAAAGGAATAGCAATACAAACTTCTGTGTGGAGAATCACTCCACTATCCCTCCCTGGATTCCCCTAGCGTGTATTAGTCCCCACCTTTAGCCTATCCATGGCATCTGCCATGACACCACCACGACAGTTGGCACCCATCGTGGGGCTAGCGGCACTAGCAGGGGTGAATATCCGGACGGGAAACCTCATCGGCACCGGCGAACGCATCGTCTCCGGGCTCGTTCAGCGCTTTGGAGCGCTGGATTTCGTCAGCGACAATGCTGGTTGCTTCGGCACGCGCCCACTTCCATGCAACGGCCTCTTCGTCAAGCTCGGTGCGCACAAGGTCTACATTGCGGTGGACGTATCATGCGTTCATCCGCGCCGTGTCGTCGATGCGGGGGAACCACCCCTCACTGTGGCTCGCGGGGCACGCATCGCTCGCTCCCCGGACCATGCGGAGGTGATGATGACTGCGCCAGGTGCAGGCGCGAGCAAGGATCCAGCATCGGTCCCGGAGGTAACACCTAAGGCACCGAGGAAAGGTAGAGGACCTCCACTAGAGAGGCCTGAGAACGTACTGAGAGAAGCTATGGATAGCTTGGCTAACCCGGTAGCAGCAGTGGTAGATCCGGCGTAGGCACAGGCCGAGCTAGAGGAAACTAGGCAAAAGATACTAGAGGGCGCAAAGAAAATAGCCGCAGCTCAGCAGTCGCTGAACATGACACTGCGTGAGTATGCAAAGGCAAACAAAGTTGATACGGTAAAAGTAAAGGGGAGAAATCTCATAAGCGAGATGAACAGAGAAGGTGATGATGGAGCAGAGGGGTCGCAAAACTATCTGTCTGTGGGGTTGCCGAAGTATAGTACCCTGGCAAAGAACCTCAGAGCAGCGGATGCGGCTGCGTCCGAGTTAGAGGGTCTGACGGGTGAGGCCTGTTAAAGACAACAAGATAGGGTTAATGAGCTGGTTCGGATCGTGAACAGACAGAATGAAGAGCTACTGAGAGCTAACCCGGAGAGAGCTGGAGCTTCCAAAATCGTCCATTTGGCGATGGGTAACCCGGAGAAATCCGCTGGAGCGGCATCGTCACCTCATGGGGGTCCAAGGAGAGAAGAGGTAGTAACCTCGGCCAGACGGAACAAACAGATCGTCCCATACGACCCGACGCGTGCGGGAAAAGAAAAAGAAACACGAAAAAATGATGATCGATGGAGTGTGAGCCGAGGTGAAGCTGGCCGAGGTAACCACGACCAAGGCAATGCCGGTCAAGGGAACGCTGCCAACGGCAATGCTGGACAGCGAAACTCCGCAGGAGCAGGACAACCGCAGCAGCGGAATATACCAAGGCAAGAGCAAAGCACCGGCCGAGGTATGCAACTGAAAGGTGTGCAGCGAGAGCAAAACCGATACAACGACGGCGATTTGGAGATGGTGAACGCAGGGTACCCCAGACCGGGCTATCATGTGATAGGGTCAAGATTGGGAAGCAGGGATTTAAAGCCGGATGACGCCAGATTGAAACTGGATCACCTGTATAGGTCGGAACAGATCGAATGTCAAGGTCCCCCGGGTCCAGCGTGCTTTGGACCCCGGATCATGAAGGAGCCACCGGTACCCAACTTCCAGCTGCCCAGAGGCACGAAGACGTATGACGGCAGTACCAAGCCGGAGGATTGGCTGATAAACTATGCTACAGCTGTGAAGATTGCCACTGGCAACTTGAGATGGGCTGTACGATATGTACCCCAGATGTTGGAAGGTCCGGCTAGAGTATGGCTGAATAATTTACCACCCAAAAGCATCAACTGCTGGATAGATTTTGAAGAAATGTTTATCAGCAACTTCTCAAGTACATATCAGAGACCGAATAGGCCGCAGACCCTAGCAATGTGCAAGCAAAGACCTAATGAGACGGATCGTGAATTCTTGACCCGGTGGTGTACCGTGAGAAACTCGTGTGAGGGTGTCATAGAGTCACAGGCCATAGCATGGTTTGCACAAGGGTGCAGGTATGGCAGGGAGTTGTGGATGAAGTTGCAAAGGAAAATGCCAATTACGTTGGCCGAGATGATCCGGATTGCTGATTCATATGCTTTGGGTGATCCGACTCAACCTAGGATCGCGTCAAACGAGTCAAGCGAGGAATACTATCAGAGGGATGGAGCTGGGTCATCTAGGAGGAACGATTACAGAGGAAAAAGAAGAGATGATAGACCGGATCACCTCTACGGTTCGCAACAAGTTGCAGCTGTGAATCAAGATCAACCCGGAGCAGGGAGCAACCAACGCCAGAGAACGGGAGGGCAATGGACTCCAAGAAACGCTGGCAAGAAAACATGGACTCCGGAGGAAAAGAAACAATGGCAGGAAAATAAAGATCGTCCGAGGTATACCTATGAGTCGATGTTGGACCAGCCGTGTAAGTTTCACACGCCAAATCCGAATAGCCCGGCGGGTCACACAACGAGGCAATGTGAGTGGATGCGTAAGATAGAACAAGGTGGTCCAGGGAATGCTCAGGCACCCCGGAATGATCAACCTCGGCAGGAGTTACCCCAGCAGCAATTGCTCTCCAGAGCGAACATGCAACAGCTAATGTTGCCTCCCCCTCCGCCGAGGTATGACAACAATGAGAGAAGGGATGCAGTGCATCAGGTGGAAAATCAGCAACATCCGGATCAGAGGTACCCCGGAAACGAGGGAAGGAATGAGTACAGAGAACATCACCAGAGCTATTGTGTGTTCACAACTGAGGAAACAAATAGGAAAAGCTTGCAGCACCGACATATGGAGGTCAATGCGGTAATGCCAAAGGTGAGGTACATGCCTTGGTCTGACCAGGAAATCACCTGGAACATCAAAGATCATCCTAAGCTTATGCCGAGTCCAGGTTCGTATGCGCTAGTGCTAGATCCGACATTCATTGGACCAAACATCAATGTGAGGTTCTCCAAGGTACTGATTGACAATGGTAGTAGCATTAACATCATGTATGCGGATACGATGCGCAAGCTGGGCATCTCGGAGAACATGCTCCAGGCTACGAGAACAACTTTCCATGGCATTGTACCAGGCATTTCTTGCGAGCCCATAGGCAAAGTCCGGGTCGACGTGCTATTCGGCACAAGGGATAACTGCCGAACTGAAAATCTGGAGTTTGAGGTGGTGAACTTGGAAAGTGCGTATCATGCGTTACTCGGAAGACCAGCATTGAACAAGTTCATGGCAAGCTGCCACATCAGTTATCTGAAGATGAAGTTGCCCGGACCAAATGGGGTGATTACCATTGCTGGAGATTTCCGACGTTCCATTGAGTGTGCTTCAGCCGGGTCTAACCTAGTCGAGTCGCTCGTGATTGCGCAAGAGAAAAGAAAAATCCAAGAGGTGACGGCATTAGCTCAGTCCGCAGAGCAGTATATGCCGGCGTTGAGTAACCCGCATGGCAGTGTTTCATTCCAAGCTGCAAAGGACACCAAGAAGGTTCCAGTTGATGACGTGTTCCCGGAGCGCACCGTAACAATTGGTGCCGGGTTAACTGACAAATAGGAAAGCGAGCTTGTCAACTTCCTCCGTGAGAATCGGGATATTTTTGCTTGGTCTACACAGGACTTGCAAGGTGTTCCGAGGGAGTTGGCCGAGCACTCTTTGAACGTAAGACCCGGAGCAAGGCCGATGAAGCAACCTCTCCGCCGCTTCGCCGAGGATAGGAGAAAAGTCATTGGAGACGAGATAGCTCGATTACTAGCAGCATGATTTATCATGGAGGTGCTGTATCCGGATTGGCTCTCTAATCCGGTGCTGGTAGAAAAGAAGAAGGACGATCCGAACGTGGCAGTGGTTTGGCGTATGTGCATCGATTACACGAACCTGAACAAGGCGTGTCCAAAAGATCCATTTCCACTACCGAGGATAGATCAGGTCATAGACTCAACCGCGGTATGTGAACTGTTGTCGTTCATTGATTCATATTCAGGCTTCCACCAGATACCTCTGAACCCGGATGATCAAATAAAGACTGCGTTTATTACCCCGTACGGGGCTTACTGCTATCGCACTATGCCGTTCGGTTTACGTAATGCAGGTGCAACGTACCAAAGATGTATGCAAAAATGTTTGCACGACCAAATAGGTCAAAACGTACAAGTATACGTGGATGATGTGGTTATCAAGACCAAGGAAAGCAAAATGCTCCTTGACGACATCAGGCAGACATTCGCGAACTTGAGAAGGTTCCGGATGAAGCTTAACCCGGAAAAATGTACCTTGGTGTCGGCTGAAAACTACTCGGATTTCGTCTCCCGAGGTATCGGGTTAATCCAACTAAGATCCGAGCCATCGAACGAATGGAGCTGCCGAAGTGTCTTAACGATGTCCAGAAGTTCACTGGATGCCTGGCATCGTTGAGTTGGTTTGTATGTCGGTTGGGAGAAAAGGCACTGCCTCTCTACCAACTCATGAAAAAGTCGGATAAGTTCGTTTGGACGCCACAGGCCGATGAAGCCTTTGCCCACTTAAAAAAGATGTTGGCCACTGCACCAGTTTTAGCGTCTCCACTATCAAATGAGCCAATGTTGCTCTACATAGCCGCAACCAACCGAGTTGTAAGTGCAGTGATTGTAGTGGAGCGCAATGAAGAGGGTAAGTCGGTGCAGAGGCCAGTATATTACTTGAGCGAGGTTTTGTCTGCCTCAAAACAGAACTACCCGCACTTTCAAAAGGTGGCATATGGTGTCTATATGGCGGCAAAGAAGTTAAAGCATTACTTTGAGGAGCACCCCATCAAAGTGATATGTGAAGCTCCCATATCCGAGATAATAGGTAACAAGGATGCGAGTGGCAGAATCGCAAAATGGGCAATTGAGCTAGCCCCTTATGCGCCCAATATGACAGAAGAGAAGCGATCAAGTCTCAGGCTGTGGCAGACTTTTTTGTAGATTGGGCCGAGGTACAGTACGAACCACCGCCACCAGTTCCGAACTACTGGAGGATGCACTTTGACGGGTCGAAAACCAAAACCGAATTAGGCACCGGGGTTATGCTTACCTCGCCAAAGAGGGACCAACTAAAATACGTATTGCAGATCCATTTCGCGGCATCGAATAATGTCGCTGAGTACGAGGCTCTTGTGCATGGGCTCAAAGTGGCAAAGGAGATTGGCATACGTCGGATAATATGTTTTGGCGACTCGGATCTGGTGGTGCAGCAAGTGTCTGGAGTGTGGGACGCCCTGGATCCAAACATGGCACTATACAAATTTCACGTGCAGAAGATATCCGGTTACTTCGAGGGGTGTGAATTTCATCATGTACCCCGAGTGGAAAATGAGGCTGCCGACATGCTGTCGAAGCTCGGATCGACCCATAGGCAATTCCACCGGTTATAGCATTGGAACACCTCAGAAAACCATCTATCAGGCCATCCCCAGGAACCGACTCGATCTATGTCCCGAAAAATACAGAATCCGGAGCTGAGCCCATGGACATTGACACAGGAGGTAGTACGCGAGACCCGGGGACTGCATCAGCAAACCCGAGGACTGCCTCGGCAAACCCGGGGACTACCTCGCTAGACCCGGGGACTGCTCAGCGTGATCCGGCTGAAGTTATGCCAGTGGATCAGATGGAAATTGATGAGGAGATGTTCCCTCCACGAGCGATACCAGCTTGGGCACTGCCTATATTCCAATTCCTGAAAGACGAAATGTTACCCGCTGAGGAGGTGTTAGCCAGGCAAACTCAGAGGAGAGCAAAAGCATACACGATTATCAATTCCGAGTTGTACAAACGGAGTGTAACCAACGTCCTCCAGCGATGCATTGACCTGGAAGAAGGACTTGACATCCTCCGAGATATACACCAAGGAGAATGCGGGCATCATGCCTCATCCCGAGCCTTGGTGGCAAAGGCGTTCCGGCATGGAATCTACTGGCTAAGTGCCTTAGAACAAGCAGAAGATCTGGTGAGAAAATGCAATGGTTGTCAAAGGTACGCCACCAAGACACATATGCCTATGTCGGAACTCAAGACGATACCAATTACATGGCCATTCGCTGTATGGTGCTTGGATATGGTTGGCCCGTTCAAACCAGCGAGAGGAAACATGACACACATTTTGGTCATGGTGGACAAGTTTACAAAATGGATAGAAGTGAAGCCTATAAGAAAATGTGATGGAGCTAGGGCCGTAACATTTCTCAAAGACATCATCTTGAGATACAGTTATCCTCACAGTATCATAACTGATAATGGCACAAATTTTGCTGAAGGAGCATTTGCACGATTCTGCCGGGATAAGAAGATCCGACTCAATGTCGCCTCGGTATCCCACCCTGCATCGAACGGACAAGTGGAAAGATCCAACGGATTAGTATTATCCGGGATAAAACCCCGGCTCATTGAGCCGCTGCAAAGATCAGCGGGGTGCTAGATAGAAGAACTACCAGTGGTACTGTGGAGTTTAAGAACAACTCCGAATCGATCAACAGGCTATACGCCATTTTTTCGGTATATGGGGCAGAAGCTGTATTACCAGCCGACATAGAGCATGATTCGCCTAGGGTCACCCAATACACAGAAGCCAAAGTGCAAGAAGCCCGGCAAAATGATGTTGATCTGCTAGAAGAAGCGAGAGAACTAGCACTGTCTAGATCCGCCATATATCAGCAAAATCTCCGACGCTATCATAGCCAGAAAGTGTGCCCCCGAGTCTTTCGGGAAGGCGATCTGGTGCTCCGGTTGGTACAATGTACTACTAGCATGCATAAATTATCCCCCCCATGGGAAGGGCCGTTCATTGTGAGCAAAACATTGCACAATGATTCTTACTATCTTATAGATGCAAAGCCACAGGAAAGGAACAAGGCGGACAGGTCCGGAGAGGAATCTAAGCGACCGTGGAATGTAGCACTACTTCGTCCCTTCTACACTTAGCTAAAAAGTGTACATATCCGAGTCGTCTCATATGTTGGTATGTATGTCGGCAATGAGCTTATCAATGAAATAGTAGCGCCTCGAGCAGTAACTCGGGGACTACCTTAATAATGTTTGTTGTTACTTCTTATGCGGTAGCTGGAATAAGTTGTTCTACTTAACCCGGATTAGTAATGTGTGAGCACCAAAAACCCAACTCTTTGACTTGCTGCTGTCCAACAAGAATTGGCTTCATGGCAAGCAGGAGAACAAGTTTGGAATTGCGTAGCACATGAAAAACGACTAAGGAAACGAGTTTATTTGAGCTAACGTTTGTTTTTCGGACTAACCCTGTATTTATTTTCAAGTTATTATGCTGAATTATTTTGAGCTAAGCCTAAAAGTTTCTAAGTATTGTTAAAACAATTTTTGAAGCTCGGATTCGTAAGTCGTAAAACTGAATCAAGGTAGACATGGACCGAGCCAGAAGATTGGACGAACAAGAAAATGAAACTCGGGGACTACGCCCAAGTTAATCCGGCATAGAAACGTAGTAGCAAAATATCACATGTATAGCTTACAGTTGCACCCGGCATACCGGGGATCTGATAAATTTTCAAGTTTTTTGAACTAAGGAGCAGCAGGAGGAGGAAGTTCAGCGTCGTCGTCGCTGTCTTCAATATCTGAGGCATCATCTTCTCCGCCCTCATCCGACCCATCTTCAACGTTCTCAACATGCTCGTCCCCAGCAGATTCCAGGAAGCTCGGACCTTCAACCCAGTCATGGATAGGAGAATATTCGACGAGGCTGTAGGCGCAAGCCTGGCGCCGAGCTACCCACTCTGGGTCATCAGTCCATCTGGATCCGGTACGCCGGCGCGTAAGGAGGCTGAGGTCGATCTTCTTGTACCATGTGAGAATATGGTGAAGGATAGTATCAGTGGCAGCGCGCCCAGCGGATTCTCTCCAGAGGTCAAGCTGGGTCTCGATTTCCAACAACTTTTTGGCAAGAAGTGTGATCCTCTTCGGAGCGCTCTCACTGGGACAGAACGTGTTGAAAATCCGGACTGAAACGTCGAGGAGATCTTTGCCGTAGTTCTTGATGATTTCCACGCAGGATGACAGGCTGACCAATAGGTCCTCCATGTCTAAAGGAATGCCCTCACCGTCAGGAGCGACGGGAGTACCCCTCTCGGGGAGGAAATTGGCAACAACAGCGCTCGCAATAGGAGTACCCTCTAGAAAGTGGCCTGGAAACAAGGCAAAGGAAGAAGCTGAAGCAAAGACATATGAACTAACCCGGAGAATTATGTCGGATAAGGGAAAGTAACTTACGTGAAATATGGCTATGGAACCGGGTCAACTCCTTGATGCAATCGTCGCGTCTCTTGCGAAGTTGTTCAAGCTCAGCGATTGCCGATCCAAGCTAGATGTCAGATTCTTTGAGTAGATCCTGGTCCTTGGAAATCTGGAAAGTAAGGCGCTCACGCTCTTTTGTGAAGTTCTGGCCAACCTTTTTGAGCTTGGTTTGGTGCTGGGCCTTCATCTTCTCCATCTCACCCTTGAGCTTAGCAATCTCGTTGTCCTTAGTCCGGAGGAGAGCGAGCTCGTCATCTTTCTTCTTCAGCTCGGCTTGATGCTGTCCTGCTTGTTCGAGAAAATGCAGCATCATATCAGGCACGGGCACACTATCCTCAAGCGATGCTGAAATAGTATGTTGACCCGGCAGAACCGAGGAGTGAATGTTTGCCGAGCCAAGGAGAAGAGGAAATGGAAAACACTGCAAGGTCGGACAAAAGAGGACATACCCTGGATCCGGGCCAAGTGGAACTTAACCCGGCTCTAGGTGTGTGCATATTCGAAGTGTACAAGATCCGGGCCAAGTGGAAATTAACCCGGCTCTAGGTGTGTGCATATTCGAAGTGTACAAGATCCGGGCCAAGTGGAACTTAACCCGGCTCTAGGTGTGTGCATATTCGAAGTGTACAAGATCCAGGCCAAGTGGAACTTAACCCGGCTCTAGGTGTGTGCATATTTGAAGTGTACAAGATCCGGGCCAAGTGGAACTTAACCCGGCTCTAGGTGTGTGCATATTCGAAGTGTACAAGATCCGGGCCAAGTGGAACGTAACCCGGCTCTAGGTGTGTGCATATTCGAAGTTTACATGCAGCTACGTTAGTTTTCTAATGAGCATCCGGCCGAGTAACAAGCTACTCCACCGGAGGCTCGGGGACTAATGGTTATTATCTACATCATGTAAAGAAGAAACGACATACCTCCATCATTCGCCCCACGAGGTTAATTGCCTTAGCGGCGGTATTCATCTGGGCGGAAAATTCTGCGGGGCCGAACTTTTCCGGAAGATTGTCGTTATGGACGAACTTCTCCTTATTCTAGTTCATAACGAACTCAATAAGACTCGGAGGGTACCGCTCACCGGTAGGCATATGGGGTGCCACCAAGCCCTTTGTGTGCGCTTCTTTCCTCTCAACCAAGGCAAGGGCTGGGCTGGTATGCAGAACCATCTGCTGCGCATCAGTTGGCTCGGCAGGAACATCCTTCGCTATTGGGGCTTTCTTGGGAAGCATCGACGATAGGGTTCGCTGCCTAGCCTCGACGGATGCTGACTTGGTAGTATCCAGAGCCTTTTTGCCCTTAGCTTGCTGGGAAGAAGTAACTGAAGTGGATTTCCCCTTAGAAGCTGCTGGAGTAGTTCCTCGCCGAGGCTGAGATGACTCGGACGAGGCGGAAGAACTTGACACTGGAGCTCTTGTAGCTGAACTTGGAGCTGTTGTTGGTTTCCTTGGTGCCGGAACATGTGCTGGTGCTGGCTCGGTTGCTGGTACTAGAACTGCTGCTGGTGCTGGTGTTGAGATAGACTCGGTGGCTGCTGGTTGCGGCAATGCCGAAGTGGTGGACGCCGTCGCCTCGGCTGGACCGACCCCTCCCGCTCCGAGGTCGCGTTCCTCTCGTTGAGGTAGTGCGGAACCCGGAGCAGCCGCAGAACCCTCTGGAATAGGGCTCAGCGGACGTGACTCGTCGTCACGAGGAGGAGAAGGGCCAGATCGAAGTGGTGAAGAGATGCTTGATCCGCTCTGAGGGACCGCCACCGGAGGTCTGAGGAAGGAAATAATGTCAGAAGAGAAATAGCCATGATGCAAGGAAAAGCGAGTTACGCAACGAAAATGACATACGCATCCGAGGTTTCGGCCTCCTTGGGTTTCCGAGCCCTTCGTGCCGGGGCTTTGCTTTCCCGCTTGGAGGCAGTCTTGTCTCCAGCCTTCTTTTGCCTTTTTGTGGGCTGAGAAGGTTCGGAGGAAGAACTTGATGCGGCTCCGTGCTTCTTCTTCGACGCCACCGGAACCGGCTCGCCCGTAGCAAGTGGAGGATCCTCGTGGATATGCCCACCGGGGTTAGCTGATGCCGGAAAGGCAAAAGAAAGAGGGACAACCTCAACAGGTTTAATCACATCGACATCCGAGTCATCCTCATCATCAGGCCAATCTCTAAGAGAAGAGAATTTACCGCTGGGTCATTTGGTAGCGTCGGTCATAGGGAGGAACATCTCCTGGTCCGACTCCTCCTCATCCGGGATTTCTCGGTCCGGCGCCCACTTAAGGGTCGGATCCGTACCATCCTTGAGAGTTTGCTGAAGGAACAACTGAGAAAAAGCATGAAGAACAGAGTCAAAAATACAACAAAAACCGACACATATTTGATCCGAAATAAGTTTGCCCCGCGAAGCTTACCGCGGGAGGGAGCCTGTCACGACAGTAGTGCTCAATTCCCCACGTCCATTCGGTGGAGAAGTCCCGATGGGTGGTGAAGAGATCCTTAACACGGCGAAAAATCTCCGTGTTGCTCAACTCGAAGGAAGAGGTCCGGTTGAGGTTGCGGCCAAAACTCATGTGGCACAACTTGTGGGTGCGCTTCTGGAGGGGAGAGATTCGGTTGCGCACGAACGTGATCATAGCATCCTCGTTGCGCAATCCGAGTTTCTTCAGCTCCGCGAACCTCTTGTTAACTTGGTTGGCCAGAGCTGTAGGCTTCTTGGGGACCTCCTCCCAGAATTCCGTGTCAGGTGGACCCGAAGCGTAGGGTAGCAACCGAATCAAATCTTCAGTGCCCTCATTCCGGACATAGAAGAAGGTCCGGGCCCATCCTTTGCAGGAGTCAAGCCCGGTAACCCGGGGGAAAACGGAAAGTCTTCGGAGTGAGATGGAGGGAGCTCCGAATTGGGTGAGCTGCTTATCCTCCAACTCTACTTGGATGTTGGGGATGACGTTGCGACGAAGGCCAAAAAACCAGATCCACAGCTCCTTTGTGGGCCATAGTCCGGTGTAGCCTTCGATCGTAGAGGCAAAAGCAGAGAGAGAGGTGATAGCGTTGGCTGGGAGATGGTGCGGCTGCAGGTGGTAGGTGCTAAGCCAGTCCCGGAAGAAATCGCTCAAGGCGGACCAAATCCCGCTGGAAGTGGGACAGAACACGTTAACTCACCCGGATTGGGTGAGGGGGCCAGTTCGGCGGAGGGGAGACGAGCGGCGACGCCGGCAGGAATGCGCCTGGTCCGGTAGAGCCAGTCAAGGTCATCTTGACAGGCCCACGACCCAGCCCACGCGTCATGGTCCGCCGCGGTGGCGTCCTCCTCCATTTCCTGCTCGGCAACGACGAGCTCCTCCTCCATCATCTCGTATTCACTACCCTCGCTGGCGCTAGCGGTGGTGGGGATCTGAGGCCTGGATTGGCGAGGACCCGTAGCGAAGAAGTTCATGTGGCTGCGATGTGAAGCAGGGAAAGTGCGGCGGCGCTGCTAGAAGCACTGGCGCGCGGTCGCTAGGAAGACGAAGGAGAAAAGCAATGGGCGCATAAGGGGGATGGGAAAATGCTAAAGTGCGCCCTCGCTATAACCACCCCGGAGAGGGTGAGTGGGATCGCGCTGCGCCAACGAGTCAGTTGGTGTGGCTGTGTATTGCACGCCTCAACCAATCATAGAGGAGCCACATAGAGGACCAAAGAGCAGAAGCAATCCCATGACGTGATGCACTGATGCGATAAACGAGGAGACAGGCATGACGTGACCCTTGCACAGTGATAACTAACAATTACTGCGGCGGTTACTGCACAGGCCCTTAAAATAAGACAACGTGATGATTAGCCTCCACGTGGGTTGGCGTAAGAGAAGGAAGCAGGGCCCGGATCAAACCATGGTAACCATGGGATCCGAGCCAAAGTGGTAACCCGACCGACAAGTGAAAACTTGGAACGTGCGAAGGGAACGTAAATCCATATAATCCGAGATAAGGAGCTAACTCGGAATTAAACGTCCAAGGCTCGAACATAAATGAACCTGATGTGGCCTTAGCGGCCAAGGCCGCTAAGACCGCACCAGCTTCGAGGACTAATGTTGGGGGGATACCCCCGGGTAGGGTCACTCCGGGGTATAAGGGCCGAGTTAGCCGAGGTTCGGCAGGGTCAAAGCAGATGCTGGCCGGGTCACCTCAAGGCAGGCCGGATCATGGAGTAACCCGGACCAGGGGGGGGGGGGGTCGCCTAACATTGTCTCAGCCGACTTAAGGAGTAAGTCAGAAGTGCTTGTCTAACTTATATGCAGGAACAGGTGTGGCCGGATCTACTATGATCCGGGTCCCCGCTTAGCTTCTAGGAGAAGGAAGGAATCTCTCTGGTCAAAAAGAAGGTCCGATACGCACTGCATGAGCGAAGAAAGCAAGGGCAGGACCACCGGGTCATGGCCGACAAGGGTGACGACGCCCATGTCGGCTGACGCGGGCGCCGCAGAGGCTTACATTGCTAAAGCATGTATGACGCGAGGGAAAAGCACCCCGGTCGGGTTACCACTTTGAGAGGAGGCATATTCTTAGGAATATGCCTCCACGTATGCCCTAGGCAGGGACCGAGCCTCCTCTATATAAGGGGGGCTAGGGTTCCAGTAGAGGGGGTTGATTGAGTGCTAGTTGAGTTTTTTGAGGCCAGAGGGTTTTGGTTAAGGTTCTAGGGGTGAACTGTGGGTGGGAGTAAGAGAGCCCCTTCTTCCTCCTCTCGCCAATACGGCTCAAGGAGCACTTGTAATCTTAAAGGAATAGCAATACAAACTTCTGTGTGGAGAATCACTCCACTATCCCTCCCTGGATTCCCCTAGCGTGTATTAGTCCCCACCTTTAGCCTATCCATGGCATCTGCCATGACACCACCACGACACCAATGAAGGAAATATGCCCTGAGAGGCAATAATAAAGTTGTTATTATGTATTCCTTGTATATGATAGATGTTTATTTTGCATGCTATAATTGTATTCATAGGAAACATCAATACATGTGTGTTTAATAAACAAAAGGGTTCCTAGTTATGCCTCTCTTATAGACTAGCTTGTTGATTAACAAGATGATCAAGGTTTCCTGATCATGGACATTGGATGTTGTTAATAACAAGGTCACAACATTTGTGAAATGATGTGATGAACATTCATCCGAAGTATAGCATTACGATCAAGTCATTACGTTTATATTGCTATAACATCATACAAAGTAGTCTTAGTCCTTAGACCATGATATCATGTTAATTGCTAACACCAGAAGAGTATCTTGATAACATCAAACGTCACACCGTAACAGGGTGACTATAAAGGTGGGTACAGTGCTATGAAGGTGTTATGTTGAGGCTCATGGATCAAGAGTGGAATTTGTCAATCCCGATGATGGATAGATATACACTAGGCCCTCTCGGTGATATCACATTAAGATAGCTTGCAACCAAGTGATGTGATCACTAGAATGTTATATCACGGGAACGAGAAAAGAGTGCATGTCAGTAACGAGATCAAACTAGGTATTTGGATACCGATGATCAAATCTCGGACATGTATTATATCATGGGACAAAGGGATTAAATTGCTGACATTAAAGGTTCTCACGATCACAGAAGTCATCGTTGAATATGCAGGAGTCAGTATGGATCTCCAGGTCCCGCTTCTGATTATTGATCTGAGAGGAGTCTCAATCATGTCTGCATTATTCGCGAACTGTAGGGTAACACACTTAAGGGTTGCCGGACACCATTTAGGAGCACATATGTTCCAGAAAAAAGGTTTGCAAAGCCCAGGAAATGTTTCGATAGAAACAGGAATTGTTTCGATAGAAACCGGAATTGTTGCGGGTGAAATTGCAGAAAGTGGTTCTGCATGTGATATTGAAATGTTGCAAAGGGTTTTATGTGAATGTTTGTTAATTAAAGTAATTAACAAAATTCTGAATGAAATAAATAAAAGAGTTTTATTAATTGAGAGTTGCATTTAATTTGGTGAAAATTAAATACATGTGAGTGGGATTTTGGGTGGAGGCCATGTTTATGTGAGTGGAGGTTCACCACATGAATGAAGGAGGGGGGGAGTCCCCCCTCATGCACCGGCTATGGGAGGGGAGGGGTCTCCCTCCCTCCTATATAAAGCCCCCCTCTCCCCTCTCACAAACTACACCTCCTCGTGAAGGATCTCTCTCCCCCTCTAGATATTCCCCCATGGTCTCGGATTAGCGAGATACATGTTCCCGGTGGCCTTGCGTCTGGAAGGAGTTGCTGCTTCTGCTGATTCGCTGGAGCGAGGAGGTGGAGGTTGTGCGGTGGCTTGAACGTGTGTGCGAGGACGGATGCGCTACTGATTTGCGGCGCTCGGACTTCCACACGATCTTGAGATCGGCAAGCGTACGACTACATCAACCACGAGTTCCTACTCGTTAACAAAACTCGTTGTCTTCGAGGGTAAGTTCGCCATGGATGTATGTTCACCCGTTGCTCTGTATCTAGTAGATAGATCTTGGCGTATAGTTCTCATCGTAGGAATTTTTTTGTTTTCTATGCTGCAGACCCAACAGTGGTATCAGATCCTGATCTATGCGTAGGTGCTTTGCACGGGTAGTACACATATGTTTATATGTGGACGATGATGATCATGTTATTGCATCTTCTATGTACTTTGGATATTGGTGGCATAGTGGGATGAAGCGGCCCGGACCAACCTTACATGTCGTACATGAGACCGGTTCCACGACTGACATGCAACTAGTTTTGCATAAGTGGCTAGCGGGTGTCTGTCTCTCCTACTATAGTCAATATCTGATTTACAACGAGTTGCTAATAACTTGGTTATCCTCGTTGTGGTTCATGTTCGTAGGTAAGACCGGTTCTATCTCCGAAAGCCCTAAGCCACGTAAAACTTGCAATTGATAAATTAGAGGCGTCTAGTTTAGATCGTTGCTGGGCTCGTGTATTGATATGGTATTGTTGTAAGTAGATGTATGATAGATACTCTTACAACTCATTTAACGTGTAAGTTCCATAGACCTTGGCCTTACACACAAAGGAAGGATAGAGATCATACCACGATGCAAATGATAGAGATCAAATGCATGGACCATATCACCTCACTTCACACATTAGATGTTAGCATCTTATATTGCTAGTTTGGCGCTTTTGGTAGCATTATAAGATGATCCCTCATTTAGATATCAAGATAAAATGTGTTCTTCCTTAAGTATGCACCGTTTTGTGGATCGTGTTTTGAGGCATCACGTGATGATCGGGTGTTCTCGACTCTACGCTTTCATACAACGGGTGTAAGACAGTTTTACACACGCGAATACTAAGGTTCTTACTTGACGGGCCTAGCATGTATAGACATGGCCTCGGAACACGGACCGAAAGGTTAAGCATGAGTCATATAGTTGATATGATGCCCATATAGATGCTCGCCTTTGAAGCTACACCGACTCACGTGATGATCGGACTTGGTGTAGTGGATTTGGTTCATGTAATCACCAAAAGGACACGAGGGATGTCGTTTTTGAGTGGGAGTTCATTAGTAATTTGGATTAGTTGAACTTAATCTATCATAAACTTAGTCTAAATATATTTTACAAATTCTATTGTAGATGACACCACCTGCTTTTAATTTCAATGTGTTCATGGAGAAAGAGAAGCTTGCTACGAATGGTAGCAACTTCACCAACTGGGCTATGAATTTGAGGATTCTCCTCACTGCTGCACAAAAGCAATATGTGCTAGATGCCGCTAGGCCCCCACCAGCTCCTGATGCCCCTGACGAGGAAAAGAACGTCTATATAACTTGTCAGGAGGACCACAACTTAGTTCATTGCGGCATACTGTATGGGCTAGAGCCAGAACTTCGAAAAAGTTTCGAAAATGGCAATGCCTTTGATACCATGGGAGAATTGAAAATGATTTTTGATACCCATGCTGCCGTAGAGAGTTATAATGCTTCTGAAAAGTTCTTTAGCTGCATGATGGAAGAGAACATCTCCGTTAGTGAGCACGTACTCAAAATGTCTGGGTACGCCGATAAGCTTGTGTCCTTGGGAATAATGATTCCCATTGACTTAGGCATACATCGTGTTCTCCAATCTCTGCCACCTAGCTACAAGAGCTTTGTGATGAACTATAATATGTAGGGCATGAAGAAGTCTCTTCCCGAGCTTCTGTCAATGCTTAAGACTGCAGAAGTGGAGATTAGGAAAGAACATCAAGTGTTGATGATCAATAAGACCACCGGTTTCAAGAAGGACAAGAAAGGCAAGCAGAAGGGAAATAAGGACGGCAAATCTGTTGCCGTGCCTGAAAAGAAACCCTGAGCTGGCCCTAAGTCTGACACCGAGTGCTACTATTGCAAGGGGAGTGGCCATTGGAAGCGCAACTGCCCCAAGTATTTGGCGGATAAGAAGGCCGCAAGGCAAACAAAGGTATATGTGATATACATGTTATTGATGTGTAATTGACTAGTACTCGCAGTAGCACCTGGGTATTTGATACGGGATCGGTTGCTAATATATGTAACTCGGTTCAGGGGCTGCGGAACAAGCGACAACTAGCAAGGGATGAGGTCACGATGCGGGTCGGCAATGGATCAAGAGTTGATGTGATCGCCGTCGGAACGCTGCCTCTCCATATGCCGTCGGGATTAGTTATTAACCTGAATAATTGTTATTTGGTGCCTACACTGAGCATGAACATTGTATCCGGATCGTGTTTGATGCAAAGTGGTTATTCGTTTAAGTCGGAAAACAATGGTTGTTCGATTTATATGAAAAATATCTTTTATGGTCATGCACCTGTGTTGAATGGTTTATTTCTGTTGGATCTCGATAGTAGTATTATGCATATTCATAATGTTGATGCTAAAAGGATTAAACTTGATAATGATATATCTGCATATATGTGGCACTGCCGTCTAGGTCATATTGGCGTTAAACGCATGAAGAAACTCCATTCTGATGGACTTTTGGAATCACTTGATTTTGAATCATTTGATACATGTGAGCCATGCCTTATGGGCAAGATGAGTAGAACGCCGTTTTCCGATTCAATGGAGCAGGCATGATTTATTGGAAATCATACATCTTGATGTGTGTGGACCAATGAGTGTGTCGGTGAGGTGATATCGTTATTTTGTTACTTTCACGGATGATTTGAGTAGATACGGGTATATCTATTTGATGAAACACAAGTCTGAAACCTTTGAAAAGTTCAAAGAATTTCAGAATGAAGTGGAAAATCATCGTAACAGAAAGATCAAATTTCTGCGGTCTGACCGTGGAGGAGAGTATCTTAGTTACGAGTTTAGCACACATATGAAAGACTGTGGAATAGTTTCACAACTCACGCCTGCCGGAACACCACAACATAATGGTGTGTCAGAACATCGTAATCGTACTTTATTTGATATGGTTCGATCTATGATGTCTCTGACTGACTTGCCATTGTCATTTTGGGGTTATGTACTATAAACCGCTGCATTCACTTTAAATAGGGCACCATCTAAATCCATTGAAAAGACACCGTATGAATTATGGTTTGGAAACAAACCTAAGCTGTCATTTCTTAAAGTTTGGGGATGCGATGTTTATGTGAAGAAACTTCAACCGGATAAACTCGAACCCAAAGCGGAAAAATGCGTCTTCATAGGATACCCTAAGGAAACGATTGGGTATACCTTCTATCACAGATCCAAGGGCAAGGTCTTTGTTGCCAAGAATGGATCCTTTCTTGAGAAGGAGATTCTCGCGAAAGGTGTGAGTAGTAGGAAGGTAGAACTCGAAGAGGTTATTGAACCTTCTCTTCATGAAATGGTGAGTAGCGCAGCACCGGAAGTTGTTTCGGAGTTGACTTCACCTAATGAAGAGAGAGCTAATGATATTGATCATGAAACTCCGAAAGAGGACACTACCGAACCTCGCAGGTCAAGCAAGACACATGCAGCTCCTGAACTGTACGCCAATCCTGTTATGAATTTCATGATTGATGAAATAGATGACCCTATGACGTATGAAGAAGCGATGATGAGCCCTGATTCCAACAAATGGCTAGAAGCCATGAAATCCGAGATGGAATCCATGTACGGAAACCAGGTTTGGACCTTGGTGGACTTACCTCACGATCGAAAGGCCGTTGACAATAAATGGATTTTCAAAAGAAAAACTGATGCTGATGGTAATGTAACCATCTATAAGGCTCGACTTGTCGCAAAGGGGTTTCGAAAAATTCAAGGAGTTGACTACGATGAGACATTATCTCCCATAGCGATGCTTAAGTCGGTTAGGATTATGTTAGCAAGTGCTGCATATTTCGATTATGAAATATGGCAGATGGATGTCAAAACTGCGTTCCTCAATGGTAATATTGAAGAAGAGTTGTATATGATACAACCTAAGGGTTTTGTCGATCCTAAGGATGCTGATAAGGTGTGCAAACTTCAGCGATCCATCTATGGACTGAAGCAAGCATCCCGGAGTTGGAATCTCCGCTTTGATGAGGTGATCAAAGAGTTTGGATTTGTCCAAACTTATGGAGAGGCTTGTATTTACAAGAAAGTGAGTGGGAGCAATGTGGCATTTCTGATATTATATGTGGATGACATATTATTGATTGGAAATGATATAGATCTTTTAAACAATGTTAAAAGTTATCTAAATAGCAAATTTTCAATGAAGGACCTTGGTGAAGCTTCATATATATTAGGCATTAAAATCTATAGAGATAGATCAAGACGCCTAATTGGGATATCGCAGAGTACATACCTTGATAAGATATTAAAGAAGTTTAATATGGACGGAAGTAAGAAGGGGTACTTACCTATGTTGCAAGGCAAGACATTGAGTAAGACTCAAAGTCCGGCTACGGCGGAAGAAAGAGAGATAATGGATAAGATCCCCTATGCCTCAGCCATAGGCTCTATAATGTATGCCATGCTATGTACAAGACCGGATGTGGCACATGCTATTAGTTTGACTAGTAGGTACCAATCTGATCCAGTTCGTAACCTTTGGATAGTCAAGAATATCCTTAAGTACTTGAGAAGAACTAAGGATATGTTTCTTGTATACGGAGGTGAAGAAGAGCTAGTCGCTAAGTGTTATGTCGATGCTAGCTTTGACACTGATCCGGATGACTCTAAGTATCAATCCGGATACGTATTTCTCTTGAACAGAGCAGCAGTTAGTTGGAGGAGCTCCAAACAACCTGTGGTGGCTGGATCAATGATGGAGGCGGAATATGTTGCTGCTTTAGAAGCAGCGCAGGAAGCGGTTTGGATGAAGGAGTTCATAACGGAACTAGGTGTGGTTCCTAGTGCGTTGGACCCAATGGTGATCTATTGTGACAATAATGGAGCCATAGCCAAGGCCAAGGAACCAAGGTCTCACAAGAATTCCAAGCATATTAAGCGCCGGTTTCACTCCATCCGCGAGCATGTCAAGGATGGAGATATAAAGATTTGTAAAGTGTACACGGACCTGAATGTAGAAGATCCATTGACTAAAGTACTCCCTAGGGCAAAACATGATCAACACCAGAACTCCATGGGTGTTAGATTTATCACTATATAAACTAGATTATTGTCTCTAGTGCAAGTGGGAGACTGAAGGAAATATGCCCTGAGAGGTAATAATAAAGTTGTTATTATGTATTCCTTGTATATGATAGATGTTTATTTTGCATGCTATAATTGTATTGATAGGAAACATCAATACATGTGTGTTTAATAAACAAAAGGGTTCCTAGTTATGCCTCTCTTATAGACTAGCTTGTTGATTAACAAGATGATCAAGGTTTCCTGATCATGGACATTGGATGTTGTTAATAACAAGGTCACAACATTTGTGAAATGATGTGATGAACATTCATCCGAAGTATAGCATTACGATCAAGTCATTATGTTTATATTGCTATAACATCATACAAAGTAGTCTTAGTCCTTAGACCATGAGATCATGTTAATTGCTAACACCGGAAGAGTATCTTGATAACATCAAACGTCACACCGTAACATGGTGACTATAAAGGTGGGTTCAGTGCTATGAAGGTGTTATGTTGAGGCTCATGGATCAAGAGTGGAATTTGTCAATCCCGATGACGGATAGATATACTCTGGGCCCTCTCGGTGATATCACATTAAGATAGCTTGCAAGCAAGTGATGTGATCACTAGAATGTTATATCACGGGAACGAGAAAAGAGTGCATGTCGGTAACGAGATCAAACTAGGTATTTGGATACCGATGATCAAATCTCGGCCATGTATTATATCATGAGACAAAGGGATTAAATTGCTGACGTTAAAGGTTCTCACGATCACAGAAGTCATCGTTGAATATGGAGGAGTCAGTATGGATCTCCAGGTCCCGCTTCTGATTATTGATCTGAGAGGAGTCTCAATCATGTCTGCATTATTCGCGAACCGTAGGGTGACACACTTAAGGGTTGCCGGAAACCATTTAGGAGCACATATGTTCCAGACAAAAGGTTTGCAAAGCGCAGGAAATGTTTCGATAGAAACAGGAATTGTTTCGATAGAAACCGGAATTGTTGCGGGTGAAATTGCAGAAAGTGGTTCTGCATGTGATATTGAAATGTCGCAAGGGGTTTTATGTGAATGTTTGTTAATTAAAGTAATTAACAAAATTCTGAATGAAATAAATAAAAGAGTTTTATTAATTGAGAGTTGCATTTAATTTGGTGAAAATTAAATACATGTGAGTGGGATTTTGGGTGGAGGCCATGTTTATGTGAGTGGAGGTTCACCACATGAATGAAGGAGGGGAGGAGTACCCCCCTCATGCGCCGGCTATGGGAGGAGGGTCTCCTCCCTCCTATAAAGCCCCTCTCCCTCTCACAAACTACACCTCCTTGTGAAGGTTCTCTCTCCCCTCTAGATATTCCCCATGGTCTCGGATTAGCGAGATACATGTTCCCGTGGCCTTAGCCTAGAAGGAGTTCTTGCTTCCACCGATTCTGGGCGAGGAGGTGGAGGTTGTCTGGTGGCTTGAACGTGTGTGCGAGGATGGATGCGCTGCTGATTTGCGGCGCTCAGACTTCCACACGATCTTGAGATCGGCAAGCGTACGACTACATCAACCACGAGTTCCTACTCGTTAACAAAACTCGTTGTCTTCGAGGGTAACTTCTCCATGGATGTATGTCCACCCGTTGCTCTGTATCTAGTAGATAGATCTTGGCGTATAGTTCTCATCGTAGGAAATTTTTTGTTTTCTATGCTGCGGACCCAACAACCAACCCCAACCTCTTCCCTAACCCCTAGCTGCACTGCACTGCCATGCCGAGCCCTCTCTAGCCTCTCTCACCATGTCTAAAAGTTGCCTGTGGTCCACCTCCACCGCCCAACCAGCCCCAGGCCAGAGACAGAGGGCAGAGCGGCCAGGAACCGCCGCGCCCGGAGCCAGTCGAGCATGCCGACGCCGCCCCCAGAGCACGCCTTGTCCCCGCTCGCACAGACCGCCCCTTGGCCACAGCCCGTGCCCGCCGCTCCGCCTCGACCTGGAGAACACCCCAGACACCCCCGCTGGCCGCCCAACGCCTCACAGCCACCGCTCGCCGTGGACACCGCCGCCTCTGCCTCTTAGAGCGCCACCTTGCCCAGACCGCGTGCCACTGCCCCTACGCTCGCATTCAAGTTCTAGAGCACCGCCAGGGAGCCACACATCGATCGCCACCCCCAGCCATGCCTCTACCCCTCCGTAGCTATGTCGCCACCGTCGACTGCCCATCCCGCTCGGTCTCACCGTCGGGCCTATAAAAGGAGCCCTCCCCAGCCTCTTCTCTCCACACCATTCCACTCCCCTCACCTCTCTGAACCTCACCCACCTCTAGCCGGAGCAAGGCGAGCTATGCCTCGCCGGAATTGGAGCCGGAGCAGCTGCAGCAGGAGGAGAAGGGCGCCGTTGATTGCGACCACCCCAAGCTCCGCCGCAACCGCGCCTCGCCTCGCCGTCATCTTCCACGTTGTTTGCCCGCCTCGCCGACCCCGCTGGAGCCCTGGTATGCCCCTAGTAGACCCCCACCGAGCCACTAGGGTTCGAGCTCGCCGGCGACCTGTTCGTCATCGACGACGACCCTCAGCCGTAGATTCCTATTCTAATCATACCACAACGCTGCACCGTTTCGTTTTAAGTGCGCTGACACGCGGGACCCCTGTCATGAGCCCCGTGCCATGAGCCACTGGGCCGGCCCATTTTTTCCCGCGCTAGCCCACCCATTCAAATCTGGATTTTTCTTTTTAGTTAAATCTAGTTTCTATCCACTATTTCAAAATTCAATTCTGTGAGTTTGACAAATCCAAATAGCATGAAACAAATTTTGCCTGAAAGGTATTAAGATGATCTATCCAAGCCCGTTGGATTTAATTCAATTAGAGTTATAGATCTCTCCTAATAAAAATAAGAAGACAAAAGCTTTTGCAACTTGCAACATTTTTATAAAATCAAGCAAGTTAGCTTTTGAGTTGATTCCAACTCTCAAAAATCACATTTCATCATATCTATCTAAATATGTAATAATATTAAGGTTTACATGCAGTGACTTTGGACTAGTACCAAAATAATGCTATATAGGCATTTCTAGTCACTTTAAATCATTAAATAATAAACTTAAACTAAAGTAATATTGATCCAACCTTTAAATGTCATTCCCACATGTTAGAATATGTGGCGAGGACATGTGTCCACATGATCCCATATTTTGGTGGTGAATATTAAATTTTAGTTAATATTTCAATGAGTAGAAATTACTTTTCTAAAATAAAAAGGATGAAACTATTGAATTAAAACTTGTGATGTTTGTGATGATAATAGATCATCAAATGTGTGTTTTAGAATGCTACTTAGCCTAGTTAAGTATTGTTTGGTGATTGTGCACTCCCTATGTATTTATAGATGCTAGTACCAACCAAGCTTTCGAGGAGGAGGAGTTCTACCAAGAAGAAGAAGAAGAAAACTTCAACCACTGCACCAACCAAGGCAAGCCACCATTAACAGTACAAGCTACCCTTAGCAAGCTAGCACTATCCCAGATTAACCCTTGCAAGTTAGTACTTGCAAGTGTAGTACTTAGCAAACTAGAATCAAACTAGATGGTTTAGCAAAGATGCCTTCAGCATGCTTTGATCACACCCTTTTTACTATTAGTACCCCAAGTCTTACTCACAACTTTTACTCCCCTTAGTACACAAAGATCCTTACTTGTGTTGAAGGTAGCATACAAATTATAAAACTTGACCTACTTAGAAACCTTTAGATGTCATTCTATGGCATGAGATTGATCCCATCCTTCCACTTTAGTGAACACTCTTAACTTAGTATTTTAGAGTAGATCAAAAACTTGAGTCACTTTAGATGGGAACACTTGGTGAAAATGAATTATGAAAACCTTGGAATGATGAGTCATTCTATTGAGATGTTTTGACATGTGTTGAGAAACACAAATGATTGAGGATGATGAAAATATTGAGGCATGAGCCTTAACCCTTTTATAAAACTGATGGTTGGATTCGGATGCGATACCATTCCAAATTTACCGTACAACCACACTACCTGAATTGGGTAAGGCTTAGCTGGAAATTTATATGCATTAGTATTAGTTCCCTCACAGGAGAGGTTTGAGCTGAGGCTACCTCTCAATGTTGTCCACCTATGCAGTGCCCAAGATGACTGATGGTCATGGTTGGGAGGCCATGCTCATAGGAGAGGTGCTTATACTAGGGTGTGTAAAGGGAAGGTTATGTTTGATTATCTGCATACTAAGTATGATGATTCAGGGTTACCCACGGATATGTATCGAATCTTGTGGTGAAAGTGTACCACCTCTGCAGAGTGGCAAACTATTGAATAGCGCATCATGATTATGGACAGTTGGAATGGCCATACTGTTTCGTTGTCAGATGTTTTCTAAATACTTTGAAGTAATGATAAATCTTTGACTTGACCACAACAGGGTTGTGTTGATGATAATAGCGTCCCAACTTAAGTGATTCTAGAAATTTACTTTATCTTTCTTTGCTTCTGAACTCAGCTTAGGTTTCAAACTTAACTTGATAGTTAAACTTAGATTTAGCACTTTGACTTAGAACTATAGTACCTGTTAATAGTAGTTTGCGAGTACTTAAAGAGTACTCATGGCTTTTGTCCCTGGCTATTATCATGGCCAGACTATGAAGGAGATTATCAAGATGATGGTCAGCAGGACAGCTATGATAACTAGGACTATCTGCCTTCGTCAGCATTGCCTGTGCCCCTAAAGATGGACCCCACCGCTACGCTTATCTTTTATTTCTGCTTCTTGTTGTATTAAAGAATGGATCATGAGATCCTTATTTTGTGTAAAACCTTATGTATGGTATGTAATGGATGATGTACTGTGATATCCAATCCGTTATGTCTCGCAAAAATGGTAATCCTGGGATTGCGAGGTATGGCATAAAGGGCATCTGGGATTAAAAATCCGGGTGTTGACAACATGGGAAAAGACTAAAGGAAAACTGAAATAAATAAGGAAGCAAGCAAACATGTAATAGATCTAATAGCAAACGGTGTTTCAGTGTTTAGAAACAAGGCCTAGGGATCATACTTTCACTAGTGAACACTCTCATATAGACATATTCTCTTCATGATACTACGCTGAACTACTCTCCGGTTGGACACTCTAATCGATGGTAGGGCTATAACAGCACACCTCAAAGTTCATCTTTCCCATCTAGAAACCCCACACTGTCACCTTGAGTACTAGATGAGTCCAACAAACACCACAATTTCATAAAGACATCCAACTCCAAATATAACTCATAACAAGTATTTGTAATCTCTAGCCTAAGTGCCACCATGGTGTGCACGCTGTCACTTTCACACACATGGAGAGAGCAGAGATATATTAAAGCACTTGAGTAGCAAGGTAGATCTATAGATTACAAGCTCATGATCTCAATAAGATAATGCATAGAGAGAGATGCACACATAGCTACCGGTAGAACCCTTAGCCTCGAGAGAGAACTACTCCCTCCTCATCATGGGAATCAACAATGGTGATGGAGATGGAGGTGGAGATCGACGGAGATAGCTCCAGGGCACTTCCCCGTCCCGGCAGGGTGCCGGAACAGAGACTTTCTATCCCTTGAATCTCCCCTTCGGTGGCGGTGGCGCTGCAGAACTTTTCGTGGATTTCTGATTGATGATCTAGGGTTTTGGTATCAGGAGGCTCTTATAGGCGAAGGAGGCAAGGTCGGAGGCCGGCCAGGGGGCCCACACCATGCCCTGGCGCGGCCTGGGCTGGCCCATGCCTGGGGGTGTGTGGCCACCCTGTGGCCCCTCTCCGACTCTCCTTCTGGCTCCAGGAGTCTTCCGGGAAAATAGGAACTTTGGCTTTTGTCCCGTCCAATTTCGAGAATATTCATTTTCTAACTTTCCTGGAACCAAAAACACCAGAAAACAGGCAACTGGCACTGTGGCTCTTGTTAATAGGTTAGTCCAAGAAATCATATGAAAAGTACTCCAAAGTGTGGACAAAACACAAGAAAGTAGATAAAAGAAAGCATGGAACATCAAAAATTATAGATACATTTGCAATGTATCAACATCCCCAAGCTTAACTCCTGCTCGTCCTCGAGTAGGTAAGTGATAAAAAGAAAGAATAATTTTTGAGGTGACATGCACCATCAAATACTTGATCAAAGTACTTGTAAAACATTCAAAGCTGGGATCATAGTACTTCAATCATAACATGAAAGACAAAGTTCTAGCAATAAGACAAAGAAACTATGATGCAACATGAAAAGGCACAAACAAAATATTCATGAATAAAAATGCTTTACAAGACGTTTGTTTGTTTCACATAAAGAAAACATAGCATAGTGGCATTCAGCTTGTACCTCATAGAGTAGCAAACATAAATGCATAGGACACCTTCAAAGTTCATAAGAGTGACTAGATACAAATAGTTTAAAACAAGCAATATCAAGTTATGCATCAATCAACTAGTCTTGGGACAATGCACGTAGAACTGGGAATGGCAACTATGCTCTCAAAGTAGGTGCATAAAGGTAGAAGGTGGAGACTCAATATAATGGTGGAAGAAAGGCCTTCATAGAAGGAAGCAGAGATTCAAGTTTCATAAAGAGCTTCCAAAAATTAGGGTACTTATAGCTTTCAGCTCTCATTGCCCCTATCATAAGCATCTTGAAGTGATTAAGGTTAAAGTGAACAAACTATGGTGTACATGCTTGACGAAGTATAAGTTAGAAATCTCATGTCCCTTGAATACGAGGGCCGCTCCTCATGCTACTCAAGTTTAGTCACCGGTAAGTTCTTTTCATCGTAAGTACATGTGTATCATAGAGAATCGCCAACGGGGTACCCCTTGCCCGATGATACGAAAGAATCCCCATATCAAAATGACAAGGCAAGCAGACAACGAGCATCTCAGCAATCTTCTTATTTACCATGGGAATATGGTGCTTTTTTCTCTCTTTCCTCTTTTCATAATCTTTTTTTTTTCTTTTCTCTTTTTTTTTCTCAATATAGGACTCTTTTTTTATAAGAATAATGCTTCATAGACAGCTCATTATGGTTACGCTGCAGGTTTCCACCATGTCAGCATGGATTAGACCAGCGGCCCAGGCGTTTCTCTAACACATATACATAACTCCATGGACTTACAAGCTCCCCTTTCATTTCACAATCGCGACATCCATAGACAAAAGAGCATGATATCAACTAGGTACAAAGTACCAGTGCAATGTTGAAAGCGTTCCCCATGACAGCATGGTTCTGCTAATCCCCAACAAATAAGTGCAAGCATATACAACATAGACGACACAATGGTTCAAGTTTATTAAGGGCAAGAAAAGTAAAGTGTGCATCAAGTTCGTGAGAGCTTTAATCACTAGTTTTCTCATAACAAGTTTAATTCGGAACGTAAACAAAAGCATGAATATACTTGGAATAGAATAAGCTAGTAGGTAGGTATGGTGGACTCTTTGGAATAACTTGGTTTAAGGAATTGGATGCATGAGTGGAACTCATACTTGGTTGTGGAGGCTAGCAAAAGACTGGGAGCGACAAACTAAGAGAGCAATAATGGCCATAATCATGCAGAGCGACAAAACATCATTAATCAAAGCATAAAGTGATACTACAAGTTGAAAACTAAAGGATCATAAAGGCTATGGTGACTTGAGATAGTCATAACATGGTGTGAGCATGTGCCAAGTCAACCCAAATAAAGCATCAAAGGAGAATACCACTATACTATGCTTTAATATTCTAAAACAACGCATGATTCATCCAAGGCACATTAAGCAATCTCAATTGTTTATAACAAGTCATGCTACAACAAATAATACTAAGCATAAAGCCAAAACAATATCAAGCATGGCATGACAAAGCATAGGCCACAGTCAAAAACGAGCTCTTTTTACCACATAAGCATGAACTTTCCTACTCTTTTCCAATCCAAACCAAACTATTTGCAAACCAATGTATGAAAGAGGGGGTCCAACCAATTTATTCAGAAAACTAAGCAAACAAAAGCAAATGAAGAACCAAAATGAAAATGAAAAAGACGACGCTCCAAGAACAACACAACTGTGCATGAAACAATAAAAATGAAGCGTTTGGAAGAAACCTGGGATTTTTATTGATGAAGAAGGGGATGCCTTGGGCATCCCCAAGCTTTGACGCTTGTACTTCTTGGATATTTCTTGGGGTAACACACGTGGCATCCCCAAGCTTGAGCTTTAGTCCATCCTTCATCTCATTACTCATTCCTTCCATACACCTGAAATTTTTCCTTCATACAAAACTTCACACAATCTTTATTAGCAACATTAGTCCACTCAAGATAATAAGTCTTAAGGTTCAGTTCTAACACCAAATAAACTTCCATTAGAACACTAGCTACTGAATCACTTCCCTCAAAAATCTCAATTCCCCAAAAGAACTTAAAAAGGAACCCACAAGAAGCAAATGCAGAAAATGGCAGAAATCTGTCAAAACAGACCAGCAGGTAAAGACGAATTTTTTTCGAAGACCTTCTGTTGCTCAAGTCAAAAAGTGTTGAACTAACAAAAGTTAGATAACAACCTGGCCAGAAGCACAAAAATTCACGCCTCAAAAGGACGTTCAGAGATTTTACATGAATTTTTACGGTGAAGCACAGAAATCTGTTTCGGGACAACAACTTTCCCAATCATTACTTCTCTCTCATTAGAGGTTACTCTTGGCACAAAAAGAAAATAAAAAGGATAAGGAGTGGTTATTACTAATAACTTCCAAGACTCATCTAAAACTTTTGGGTTATCTCCCAATAAGTACTTTTCTTTAACGTCTTTAAGTTAGGCATGATAGTTTGAGAAGATGCTCACATAAGAAATATGAATTGAAGTAAAAGAGAGCATCAAGAAGCAAATTCAAAACACATTTAAGTCTAACCCACTTCCTATGAAAAATAATCTTGTAAAGAAACAAGTCATGAAAGCACAAAGCAACAAGCATAGGAAAGCAAAACAAGTGCAGCTTCAAAATTTTCAACATAAAGAGGGGAAACTTAATATTGTTGAGACACATAAAACCATGTTTCCCTCTCTCATAATAACTTTCAGTAGCATCATGAATAAAATTAACAATATAACTATCACAAGAAACATTCTTATCATGAGCTACATGCATATAATAATTATTACTTTCCACATAAGCATAGTCATTCTTATTAATTGTGGTGGGAGCAAATTCAACAAAATAGCTATCATTATTATTCTCACCACCATAGTCATCAAATATAGGAGGCATATTGTAATCATTAATTTTCTCCTCAATAGTAGGTGGACTGAAAATATCATATTCATCATTGTAATAATCATATATTGGAGGTTTGGTATCATCATAAGCAATAGAATAGCTATCTTCCAAAGCTGGGGAACTAAAAAGATCATTTTCATAAAAACTAGCTTCCCCAAGCTTAGACTTTTCCATAGCATTAACAATAATGGTGTCCAAAGAATTCATACTAACAACATTGCTATTAGCATGCAAATAAAGTTCCATAGGTTTTTTAATTTTCTCTTCAAACACTTCATGTCCTAACTCCAGATAAATACTATAAAGCTCTGTAATTTTGTTGTTGTTTTCCATTAAGCCTAACTAGTGAAAATAAAAACAAGAAACAAAAAGACAAAATTGTAGAATCTAAAGGAAATAACTTCAGGCACTCACACCGGAGGATGTGAGTACCTTTTACCTCACCTCCCCGACAACAGCGCCATAAAATAGGCGTTTGCCGTGGGAGGTTCTTCTTCTTTAATCCTCCGGTGTGAATACCTTTTACCTTACCTCCTTGGCAACGGTGCTAGAAAATAGCTTGATGTCTACGCACTTCTATTCTTGTAGACAGTTGTTGGGCCTCCAAGTGTAGAGGTTTGTAGAACAGCAGCAAGTTTTCCCTTAAGTGGATCACCCAAGGTTTATCGAACTCAGGGAGGAAGTGGTCAAAGGTATCCCCTCTCAAGCAACCCTGCAATAAAGATACAAGAAGTCTCTTATGTCCCCAACACACCCAATACACTTGTCAGGTGTATAGGTGCACTAGTTCGGCGAAGAGATAGTGAAATACAAGTGGTATAGATAATTATAAGTGGTATGTGATAGAAAATAGCTTGCTGGCGTGTGGTTGACGTGGGAAAAGACTAAAGGCAAACTGAAATAAATAAGGAAGCAAGCAAACATGTAATAGATCTAATAGCAAACGGTGTTTGAGTGTTTAGAAACAAGGCCTAGGGATCATACTTTCACTAGTGAACACTCTCATATAGATATATTCTCTTCATGATACTACGCTGAACTACTCTCCGGTTGGACACTCTAATCGATGGTAGGGCTATAACAGCACACCTCAAAGTTCATCTTTCCATCTAGAAACCCCACACTGTCACCTTGAGTACTAGATGAGTCCAACAAATACCACAATTTCATAAAGACATCCAACTCCAAATATAACTCATAACAAGTATTTGTAATCTCTAGCCTAAGTGCCACCATGGTGTGCACGCTCTCACTTTCACACACATGGGGAGAGCAGAGATCTATTAAAGCACTTGAGTAGCAAGGTAGATCTATAGATTACAAGCTCATGCTCTCAATAAGATCATGCATAGAGAGAGAGATGAACACATAGCTACCAGTAGAACCCTTAGCCTCGAGAGAGAACTACTCCCTCCTCATCATGGGAATCAACAATGGTGATGGAGATGGTGGTGGAGATCGATGGAGATGGCTCCAGGGGCACTTCCCCGTCCTGACAGGGTGCCGGAACAGAGACTTTCTGTCCCCTGAATCTCCCCTTCGGTGGCAGTGGCGCTACGGAACTTTTCGTGGATTTTTGATTGACGATCTAGGGTTTTGGTATCGGGAGGCTCTTATAGGCGAAGGAGGCAAGGTCGGTGGCCGACCAGGGGGCCCACACCATGCCCTGGCGCGGCCTAGGCTGGCCCGCGCCTGGGAGGGGGGGGGTGTGGCCGCTCTCCGACTCTCCTTCTGGCTCCGTGAGTCTTCCGGGAAAATAGGAACTTTGGCTTTTGTCCCATCCAATTCCAAGAATATTCATTTTCTGACTTTCCTGGAACCAAAAACAGCAGAAAACAGGCATCTGGCACTGTGGCTCTTGTTAATAGGTTAGTCCAAGAAATCATATAAAAATTACTCCAAAGTGTGGACAAAACACAAGAAAGTAGATAAAACCAAGCATGGAACATAAAAAATTATAGATACATTTGCAATGTATCATTATGTCAATGACTATAATGTACTACGTCATGCAGTGGTATGCTAGGTCATCGCATATATAAAGTAGAATAATCGACCACACATGGTTCACATAATGGACTACATACCTCAATATGTACGCCCTCCAAATAAGTTAGCCAGCCGTCCTAATTTGGTCTATCAATGGAGTTGCAATTATCTATAGAAAAGTCTTACAATCATCAATTTATTCGAAAACAAATGATTCCAAAAGTGCATCAACATGGAGTTTATTCATGTATTTCTTTCCAATATAACTTAAGCGGTGGTGTCACAATTAAATGAAATTCTAATCATTTGTCTTGCAATGTTTTAACATCAATGTTATGAATGTTATTTATCCAACAAGATTTATAATGGTTCATCCATCGTATATGGAATAAAGTAACCATTTGAAAAATAGTTGTTCTCACGGCACCAGATTAGAATAAAAATTATCGAAATAAATATGGATGTCTTTGATGGAGATGACAAACACAATAACACTTTATTTATTTCTCGATGAGCATCATCACCACATTCTCGTGCCAGTTACCCAGGCCATTGTATTTCTTGCATTGAGTTTCTTTGTATGACACTTCATACCAACCAATCCAGTATCTAATACCGAAAAATTAAATTGTTTAATAAGCAAAGAATACATCCATAACATATATATCTTATATATACCTGAGCTGGACATTTCCAGATTTTTCTTTTTTTCCAAATTCATTTGCAGATCCTCTTTTAGTGTTTTATTATCTCTTAGAATAATATATCAACATCAATAGTGGCACCACTTACATGGTACATAATCCCAAGTGTGTTAGTCAATTACTAATACCCTTGAATTCACACTTTGAAGTCAATCATCAGCGTCACATGATTCGTGTTCTTGTAGATTCTACTTTTAGTGATCTCTGAGTATGGTAAATATTTTACCTATACCTTTCATCCATCCTATCATGACAATTTTCATGATGAAACTACTATATATATCATGAATGTTAGTATAATATTAGTTCTCAAACCTATTGTGTGATCAAGATGTCTAGCATCACCATCATTCAAAAATTCTCATACAATATGGGAATTTATATCTCACTAACTTATAATTTATAATAATGCAATAAAACAGTATTTTAGATATCATAATATCTTTCACACAAATGATGTTTGAAACAATTCTTTGAGCTCCAAGATAACTGTGATACTAAAGTTAGTTCTGAATATCAAGTATGATGAAGGCAAGCATGATCCTTAGACACTAACTTTGGTATCTTTACTATTTGATTAATACAACTTATTAAACTGTATGGAGTAAGTGAGGTTTTCTAAAAAAATCATTAGGACCTTTATCTTTAAATTGTCACACATATATTATGGTACTAGTCCGTAATGTAAATATCCAGAATTCTATAGTTCTATTATCTCAAATAAAAGCTAAGTGCACGGTAGTTAACGGATACCAATGACTACAACAAACTATACAAATTCACTTAGATTACTAGTTGATGATAATGGTTCAAGTTTAATCATATTACTAATTAACTCCCACTAAACTCAACATCCCTCAAAATTGTTTAGTGATACATGATCTAAATCCACTAAACCAAGTCCGATCATCACGTGAGATGATGTAGTTTGAATGGTGGACATCACCATGTTGATCATATCATCTATATTACTCATGTTTAACCTTTAGGTTGGTTGTGTTCTAATGCCATGTCTGTACATGCTAGGCTTATCAAGTTAACCAAAATATTTAGGGATTTCTATTTTCATGCCCCTAGTTCATTAGTTGTACTTAGTTTTCCCTATCCTCTTAACTTTTCCTCACTTTTGTCCCTCTCCTTCTCGCAAACTCATCTAAGAGCTCGAACGACAGCTGCCGTCAGATTGACCTTTGGCTGACGTGTGGGGCCACACGTTCTGGGACCACGTGGGGCCGTTTGGTAAGGAACAGGTTGTGCTGATGTGTGGGGTCGTGCCATGTGGGGCCGTTTTGCTGGGAACGTGTTATAGGGTACGTGGTGTGGGACCATGTGGGGTCGCCTAAATTGTAAGTTTTCTTTTTTGTTATTTTTATGATTGGCCTTTTGAAGAGCGCCTTTTCCCCTCTATCTCGCTAATAGTTGTGTTTTTTGCCCAAAAAGATAGTGAATCTAGAGCAACTTCTCTCTTTATTCATTGTTCCTTTTGGCCCTCTTTTTCCTCAATCTGGTAGCAAATCTAGAGCAGCAAATCTAACCAGCAACATAAATAAATTTAGTAAATAGCGCAGATATAGATAAAGCAACTAATATAGGATATATAGTACAATACTTAACGAGGTTCGACAATTAGGCTACTCAGCAGCAGCAGTGGATAAGTTCAACACAGACAAGACGAAAGAAGCTGCTTTACAGCAACAGTAACACAAGATTAGTGGTCCCTCATGGCCTCTGCCAGGAGGGCCTCTGCCTCTTCCCTCTGGCGCCTCCTCCACTTCTTGCTGCCGAGTCCCTTAACCTTGGGTGCCTTGGGCTTGATCGGGGGCATGCGACCCTCCTCGATGGCCACCTTCTAGAGGTTGCGGAGGTGAAGACCGAGTGCCTGGTGCTTGTCTATGAAGTTGTGGATGTTCATGGACTCGCCGCAGGTCCTCACGTCCTATACATGCTTCACGAGGGATTTGAAGTCGGTGGTGCAGAGACTCCTGGTGGTGCAGAAGGGACACCTGTAGATGTCGCCGGCGAATAAGTTGTCGTACTGGCCGGACTTCAGCCTCCTCAGCACATGACGAGTCTTGGTGTCCTTGGACTCGTCGTCGCTGCAGACGTTGTTGCTATCCTCCTATTGGAAAAAATAGTAGAGTGCAATAAGGACATGAATTAACCGATTGAGATCCCCTGATTAATCCCCAAATCTCAAACCAAATCAAATACTGATCCCAACTATGAATAGGGGAATTCAAATACGAACATGGGTATGCTGACTCGTGTATTAACGAGCTCGTTGGGGAACCCCAAGAGGAAGGTAAGATGAGCATAGCAGTAAGTTTTCCCTCAGTTATGAGACCAAGGTTATCAATCCAGTAGGAGCAAGGAAACACCTCCAAGGTGTTGCTAGCTGGACTTTGGCAGGGTGCACTACCGGCGCCAGCAGCAACGTGGAAACCTGCACAACACAACCACAAAACTTTGCCCCCAACTTACAGTGAGGTTGTCAATCTCACCGGTTTTGTTGAAAACAAGGGATTAAACGTATTGTGTGGAAGAAAGTAATAGTTTGCAGAAAGTAAACATAAAGCAGTAAACAGTTGATTGTAGTTTGATGATAAAAGAAAGGACCGGGGTCCATAGTTCAGTAGTGGTGGCTCTCCTCAAGATAGATGACATGTTGGGTGAACAAATTACATCAGGGCAATTGACAAACATCGAGAAATCAATACATGCATATACTAATCATCTTGACTCCTTTGAGATTTGATTGGGCATTACAACATTATACATAGACCGTAATCCAACTGCATCTATGACTAATAATCCACCTTCAAGTTATCATCCGAACCCCCTCCAGTATTAAGTTGCAAGCAACAAATAATTGCATTACGCATTGCGTGTAAACTAAACAATACGATTGTTCTATGAACAAAGGATTGTTGTTTTCTCCCTAGTAGCAACAACACATCTAGTACCTTATAGATTTCTGTCACTTCCCCAGATTACTAGAGGCATGAACCCACTATCGAGCATAAATACTAACTCTTGGAGTTGCTAGCATCTACTTGGCCAAGATAGCTACTAACAACGGAAAGCATGCAAGATCACAAATAATAAAGACATGATAGAATCAATAATCAATCTGAAATAGCATCTCAATATCCATCGGATCCCCGCAAACACAACATGTAGGAATTACAAATATATGATCTTGATCATGAACAGAGCTCACAAGATCCAACAATGATAGCACAAAGGAGAAGAACCAGCCATCTAGATACTACATGGACCCGTAGTCCAGAGATGAACTACTCACGCATCACACCAGAGGCTTGCATGGTGATGAAGAAGGCCCTCCCGATCTAGGGATGGAGATGACGGTGGCTACAGACTCTTTCGTGGAGTTTTGATTGGGTCCTTAGGGTTTCTGTATCAGAGGCATCTTATAGGCGAAAGGGGAGGCCGAGGGGGTGCCCTGGGTGGCCGCACCACCCCCTGGTGCGGGCCAGGCCTGGCCATGTGGTGGTGGCCACCCCAGCCCCTCCGAAATCTCTCAGTGGTCCCATCAGTGAAAAACTGACTTTGGCTTTTATCCCGTCCAATTCTGAGAATATTCATTTTCTGACTTTCTTGGAACCAAAAATAGCAGAAAACAGGCAGCTGGCACTATGGCTCTTGTTAATAGGTTAGTCCAAGAAAGTGTATAAAAAGTACTCCAAAGTGTGGACAAAACATAAGAAAGTAGATAAAACCAAGCATGGAACATCAAAAATTATGGATACATTAGCAACGTATCAGGGGAATCATCGAAATATGAATAGGGGGATTCATCGAAATACGAGATCTAACACAAGAGGATTAGCTACTGTAAAAATACGAACATCAGAACCCTAATAACATTCGATCTAGCATCCAACAATGGGAATGGGGGAAGAACAAGGGAATGGGAGAAAACTCTGGTTACCTCCAAACATGGGTCGGCGATGCTACTATCGTAGGGGTTCTCTGGCCTTATGTAATCAACCTCCTCGTAGGGGTCCTAGCCGAGCGGGATATGCCCGAGACCGGCAGGGGCCACCTCGTCGGCGGCTATCATGGTTCTGAAATATAGCCATCCATGTCCACATTTAAACTGGATATTATTCATATTTTTGTTGAAATATCTCTCTAAACCCTGCCACTAATTCCTAATAATTAAAGGGGTATGCAATCCTTTCTTTCTATTTTTCGCTATGCAGATAATGACATTTGATGATGGGAATCACTACATTAAAGTCAAAGATACGAGATTTCCAATAACCAGAAGAAACCAGGAGTCATGAGTCGGAGGCAGAAGCTTTAACAACCAACTATACGATCGGAAGAAAATTCCGGCCGTATAGTTCTTATCGTATAGTTTCCATCGACACTGTTAGGTTAAACAGAACAACTTTCATGAAGGGACCTCTATATAAAGAAGCCTCAAGCGACAAGAAAAGGGCCTGCCTCATGAGTCCCTGGCCCAGATCACCAGCCGCCGGAGGAATAGACTTAGATCTAATCTCCAAATCCTTCTCCACCACCATAGCCCATATTCCACCACTTGTAATAGTAGATCTGTTCTTCGATTGGCGACATTCTAAGACTATTTGCTATCAATCTCATGATTTCCATTACAATGTTTGTGATTGTTGATATCATCTCTATTTGTGAGTAATTCTCCTTGGGATAAGGGCTTCGGCCTAGCCATGTAGCTTTTGTGCATGTTACTTATCATAGATGGGATCATGTATTAGTTTGTATGACATGATGATTATTGTATCCTCTCTTGCCTCAATCTAAGGACTTGTCAGGTACCCAAGACCCCAAGGATTGAGCCAGGTATAGGGAGTATGAGTAATGACTAATCT
Organism: Avena insularis; assembly: GCA_023614405.1. Lineage (NCBI taxonomy): Eukaryota > Viridiplantae > Streptophyta > Magnoliopsida > Poales > Poaceae > Avena > Avena insularis. The sequence continues at coordinate 25,403,348 of CM042692.1, forward strand.
GCAGGATGGGAACCCTAGTGATGTAAGGGTATGCATTTGTATGAGAGATTTACTTGGAATTAACAGTGACGTCACTATGCATATCATTAGTTCTCTTTCTTCTATGGATGAGCCTAATAGGTTATTGCTATAAGCGGTTGCGGAGGCAATAGCAATTATGGATGAATCTGCCCACATATAATTTATCTTGCTCTAACAATTACATGCATACTTTATCTTTATCTTTTATTCCCATCAGATGTTTTGCACAGCTACAGGTGAAACCAAACGCCCTATTAACAAGAGCCACAGTGCCAACTGCCTGTTTTCTGTTGTTTTTGGTTCCAGGAAAGTCAGAAAATGAATATTCTCAGAATTGGACGGGACAAAAGCCAAAGTGCCTATTTTTCCGGAAGTCATCAGATGCCAGAATACGAGACAGAGAGAGGCCAGAGGCCGGCCACACCACCTGGCCACGCGGCCAGGCTTGGCCCATGCCTGGGGGTGGTGTGGTGGCCCTTGGCACCCCCTCGGCCTCCCCTTCTACCTATAAGATGCCCTCGGGACGAAAACCCTAAGTGCCCGATCAAAAATCTACGAAAGAGTCTGTAGCCACCATCATCTCCATCCCTAGATCGGGAGGGATCTGAATCTCTTCCCGGCACCCTGCCGAAGAGGGGAATTCACCCTGGAGGCCTTCTTCATCACCATGCAAGCCTCCGGTGTGATGAGTGAGTAGTTCATCCTTGGACTACGGATCCATGTAGTAGCTAGATGGCTGGTTCTCCTCCTTTGTACTTTCATGTTTAGATCTTGTGAGCTCCGTTCATGATCAAGATCATCTATTTGTAATCATACATGTTGTGTTTGCAGGGATCCCATGGATATTGAGATGCTATTTCAGATTGATTATTGATTCTATCATGTCTTTGTTATTTGTGATCTTGCATGCTTTCCGTTGTTAGTAGCTATCTTGGCCAAGTAGATGCTAGCAACTCCAAGAGTTAGTATTTATGCTCGATAGTGGGTTCATGCCTCTGGTAATCTGGGGAAGTGACAGAAATCTCTAAGGTACTAGATGTGCTGTTGCTACTAGGAAGAAAACAACAATCCTTTGTTCATAGAACAATCGTATTGTTTACTTTCCATGCAATTCGTAAAGCAATAATCTGTTGCTTGCAACTTAATACTGGAGGGGGTTCGGATGATAACCTAAAGGTGGATTATTAGTCATAGATGCAGTTGGATGGCAGTCTATGTATAATGTTGTAATGCCCAATCAAGTCTCAAAGGAGTCAAGATGATTAGTATATGCATGCATTGCTTTCTCGATGTTTGTCAATTGCCCCGCTGTAATTTGTTCACCCAGCATGTTATCTATCTCAAGGACATCTTCACAAGGGGAGTCCCTCATAGCCAATCTCTTTACTTTGTTATTTTTGTTTTGCTTAGTTTCTTTTTGCTTTGTTTGCTTGTTTCTTTATCAAAAACACACAAAAAAATTAGTTCCTACTATAGTTGTTATTTTCATTGGTCTGTTATTGTCTTTCTTTATCATGCTTTCTATCAATGGTTGGTCTCTTTGAAACTGAATCTTATTGGCAAGGTGGGTTCATGGAAGAATAAAAATATTATTATAAGGAACACCGCTTGTCACAAAAAGGGAAACACTTATGGGAGAAAATTTATAAATTGAATACCATTGCTAGAAACGTGTGCTCTACTTATAATGTTACTTATTGCTTTGATAAATCTTGTTGCTGTAGGAGGTATAAACACCTCCCTTTTCAATGTGAGTATAATGATAATGTTACCATATCTTCTTATGTTAAAGGGAATTATGAATTTTATGATGTGAAACAAATTGAAGAATTTATTGCTTGGAAGGGTGCATTTGAACTTGCTTATTTGCTTGAAAATACTGATGATTCACCTTATAAATATGAGGTTTATAATATACTTAAATTTTGCTTTGATAATTACAAGGTAGAAAATGGCTATATTCTTGAATATCTTAATAGATGCTCTCCACCAATGGAAGAAGAAATTGCTGAAACTGGAAGCTCATTGGATGAAAAAGAGGAGGAGAGTTATGATCAAGAGGAGGAAGAATGGATCTACCCATCCCTACCTTCTAATGAGAGTAACTCTTTACCCCTTACATTATTTGATTGTCCCCCATGCTTACCAAAGGAGGACGAATATCATGTTCCTGAGGATTATTTTGGAAATGTTTATAATAAAGCTCTAGTGTTTGTAGATCATGAAAAGCATGCTTTATGTTATAGTTATATTGTTGAGTTTATTCATGAGGCTACTGAAAATTATTATGAGAGAGGAAAATATGGTTGTAGAAGTTTTCATGGTATTGAGACACCTCTCTATGTGCTGAAAGTTTTGAAGTTGCTCTTGTTTTATCTACCCATTCTTGCTACTATGTGCTTCTTTGATTTATTTTCTTACAAGGTTCCTATGCATAGTAAATGGGTTATACTTAAATGTGTTTTGAATTTGCTTCTTGATGCTCTCTTTTACTTCAATTCATATTTTTTATGTGAGCATCTTCTCAAACTATCATGCCTAACTTAAAGGCGTTAAAGAAAAGTACTTATTGGGAGATAAACCAAAAGTTTTAGATGAGTCTTGGAAGTTATTACTTCAGTAATAACCGCTCCTTATCCTTTTTATTTGCTTTTTGTGCCAAGTGTAACCTCTAATGATAGAGAAGTAATGATTGGGAAAGTTGCTGTCCCGAAACAGATTTCTTTGCTTCACCGTAAAAATTCGTGTAAAATCTCTGTACGTATTTTTGAGGCGTGAATTTTTGTGCTTCTGCCCCAGGTTGTTATCTAACTTTCTTTAGTTCAACACTTTTTGATTTGAGCAACAGAAGGTCTTCGAAAAAAATTCGTCTTTACCTGCTGGTCTGTTTTGACAGATTTCTGCCATTTTCTGCATTTGCTTCTTGTTGGTTCCTTTTTGAGTTCTTTTGGAGAATTGAGCTTTTTGAGGGAAGTGTTACAGTAGCTAGTATTCTAATGAAAGTTTATTTGGTGTTAGAACTGGAGCTTAAGACCTTTTATCTTGAGTGCACTAATGTTGCTAATAAAGATTGTATGAAGGACAAATTTTAGGTGTATGGAAGGAATGAGTAATGAGATGAAGGATGGACTAAAGCTCAAGCTTGGGGATTCCATGCGTGTCACCCCAAGAAATATCCAAGAAGTACAAGCGTCAAAGCTTGGGGATGCCCAAGGCATCCCCTTCTTCATCAATAAAAATCCTAGGTTTCTTCCAAACGCTTCATTTTTATTGTTTCATGCATAGTTGTGTTGTTCTTGGAGCGTCTTCTTTTTCGTTTTCATTTTGGTTTTTCGTTTGCTTTGGTTTGCTTAGTTTTCTGAATAAATTGGTTGGACCCCCTCTTTCATACATTGGTTTGCAAATAGTTTGGTTTGGTTTGGAAAAGAGTAGGAAAGTTCATGCTTATGTGGTAAAAAGAGTTTGTTTTTGACTGTGGCCTATGCTTTGTCATGCCATGCTTGATATTGTTTTGGCCTTATGCTTAGTATTCTTTGCTGCAGCATGACTTGTTATAAACAATTGAGATTGCTTAATGTGCCTTGGATGAATCATGCGTTGTTTTAGCATATTAAAGCATAGTATAGTGGTATTCTCGTTTGATGCTTTATTTGGGTTGACTTGGCGCATGCTCACACCATGTTATGACTATCTCAAGTCACCATAGCCTTTACGATCCTTTAGTTTTCAATTTGTAGTATCACTTTATGCTTTGATCAATGATGTTTTGTCGCTCTACATGATTATGGCCATTATTGCTCTCTTACTTTGTCGCTCCCAGTCTTTTGCTAGCCTCCACAACCAAGTATGAGTTCCACTCATGCATCCAAATCCCTAAACCAAGTTATTCCAAAGAGTCCACCATACCTACCTGTTGGGTCCGCAACATAGAAAACAAAAAATTCCTACGATGAGAACTACACGCCAAGATCTATCTACTAGGTACAAAGCAACGGGTGGACATACATCCATCGAGAACTTACCCTCGAAGACAACGAGTTTTGTTAACGAGTAGGAACTCGTGGTTGATGTAGTCGTACACTTGCCGATCTCAAGATTGTGAGGAAGTCCGAGCGCCACAACTCAGCAGCGCATCCATACTCGCACACACGTTCAAGCCACCGGACAACCTCCACCTCCTTGCTCCAGCGATCCAGCAGAAGCAGCAACTTCTTCCAGATGATATGCCACCGGGAACATGTATCTCGCTAATCCGAGACCATGGGGGAATAATTCTAGAGGGGGAGAGAGATCCTTCACAAGGAGGTGTCTGGAAGAAGGAGGAAGAGGGTGGCATTTTATAGGAGGAGGGGGTGCCCCTCCTTCATGGCCGGCGCATGGGGGGTGACTCCTCACCTCCCCATTCATGTGGTGGTAACCCCTCCACATTAAAATGCCTCTTCACATTCCCCTTTAAAGTCCCTACTTTAAATGCATTAAAATTCTCCAAGTTTAATGCTCTTTCATTTAATAAAACTCTTTTATTAAATTTATTCAGAATTTTGTTAATTACTTTAATTAACAAACATTCACATATAACCCCTTGCAATATTTCAATATCACATGCAGAACCACTTTCTGCAATTTCACCCGAAACAATTTCCGGTTTCTATCGAAACAATTCCTGCGCTTTGCAATTCTTTCGTCTGAAACATATGTGCTCCAAAATGGTGTCCGGTAACTTTTAAGTGTGTCACCCTACGGTTCGTGAATAATGCAGACATGATTGAGACTCCTCTCAGATCAATAATCAGAAGCGGGACCTGGAGATCCATACTGACTCCTGCATATTCAATGATGACTTCTGTGATCATGAGAACCTTTAACGCTTGTAACTAAATCCCTTTGTCTCGCGATATATTACATGTCTGAGATTCTATCATCGGTATCTCCATACCTAGTTTGATCTCTTTGCCGACATGCACTCTTTTCTCATTCCCGTGATATAACATTCTAGTGATCACATCACTTGCTTGCAAGCTATCTTAATGTGATATCACCGAGAGGGCCCAGAGTATATCTATCCGTCATCAGGATTGACAAATTCCACTCTTGATCCATGAGCCTCAACATAACACCTTCCTAGCACTGAACCCATCTTTATAGTCACCCTGTTACAATGTGACATTTGATGTTACCAAGATACTCTTCCGGCGTTAGCAATTAACATCATCTCATGGTCTAAGGATAAAGATTACTTTGTATGATGTTATAGGAATATAAACATAATGACTTTGATGGTAATGCTATACTTCGGATGAATGTTCATCACATCATTCAACTAATGTTGTGACCTTGTTATTAACAACATCCAATGTCTATGATCAGGAAACCTTGATCATCTTGTTAATCAACAAGCTAGTCTATAAGAGAGGCATAACTAGGAACCCTTTTTGTTTATTAAACACACATGTATTGACGTTTCTGATCAATACAATTATAGCATTGTTGGGGGGATAACCCCGGGTAGGGTCACTCCGGGGTATAAGGGCCGAGTTAGCCGAGGTTCGGCAAGGTCAAAGCGGATACTGGCCGAGTCACCTCAAGGCAGGCCGGATCACGGAGTAACCCGGACCAGGGGGTCGCCTAACAGGTGTGGCCGGATCAACTATGATCCGGATCCTCGTTTGGCTTCTAGGAGAAGGAAGGAATCTATCTGGTCAAAAAGAAGGCCCGGTGCATACTGGATGAGCGAATAAAGCAAGGGAAGGACCACCGGATCATGGCCGACAAGGGTGACGACGCTCACGTCGGGTGACCTTGGCCTTGAGGCTACGTTGCTAAAGCAAGTGTGACGCGGGAGAAAAGCACCCCTGTCGGGTTACTACTTTGGGAGGGGGCATATTCTTAGGAATATGCCTCCACGTATGCCCTAGACTAGGACCGAACCACCTCTATATAAGGAGGGGTTGGGGTTCTGGTAAGGGGGTTGGGTCTTTTCAGATACATAGCAAGGAGAACACTAGTGGATCTAGGGTTCTTGGGCTAGTTAGTAGGCAAGAGTAAGAGAGTTTCTTCTTCCTCCTCTTGTCAATACAGCTCGAGGAGCACTTGTAATTTGGGAGATTGAACATCAATACAAAGCTTCTGTGTAGAGAATCACTCCACTATCCCTCCCTGGATTCCTCTAGTGCATATTAGTCCCCACCTTTAGCCTATCCATGGCATCTGCCGTGACACCACCATGACAATTGGCGCCCACCGTGGGGCTAGCGGCGCTAGCAGGGGTGAAGATCCGGACGGGAAACTTCATCAGCACCGGCGAACGCATCGTCTCTGGGCTCGTTCAGCGCTTCGGAGCGCTGGACTATGTCAGCGACAACGCTGGCTGCTTCGGCACACGCCCCCTTCCGCGCAACGGCATCTTCGTCAAGCTCGGCACGAACAAGGTCTACGTTGCTGTGGACCTGTCTTGCATTCATTCGCGTCGCGTCATCGATGCGGGGGAACCACCCCTCACTATGGCTCGCGGGGCGCGTATCGCTCGCTCCTCGGACCGTGCAGAGGTGATGATGACTGCACCAGGCGCGGGCATGAGCAAGGATCCAGCGCCAGACCCGGAGGTAACGCCCAAGGCACCGAGGAAAGCTAGGGGTCCTCCGCTAGAGATGCCTGAGAACGTGCTGAGGGAAGCTATGGATAGCTTGGCTAACCCGGTGGCAGCAGTGGTAGATCCGTCTCAGGCACAGGCCGAGCTAGAGGAGACCCGAAGATCTTTGGAGGCGCAAAGAAAATAGCGGCGGCTCAGCGGTCGTTGAACATGACGCCTTGAATCTGTGAAGGCAAACAAGGTTGATGCGATGGGTCAAAGGAAAAATCTCATAAGTGAGATGAACAGAGAAGGTGATGATGGACGGAAGGGTCGGAAAACTATCTGTCGTGGGGTTGCGAAGTATAGTACCCGGCGAAGAACCTCGAGGCGAGATGCTGCGGCGTCCGAGCTAGAGGGTCTGACGGGTGAAGCCCGTCAAAGACAGCAAGACCGGGTTAACGAGCTGGTTCGGATCGCGAACAGGAAGAACAAGGAGCTGTTGAGAGGTAACCCGGAGAGAGTTGGAGCTTCTAAGATCGTCCATTCGGTGATGGGTAACCCGGAGAAATCCGCTGGAGCCGCATCATCGCCTCATGCTGGCCCTAGAAGAGAAGAGGTAGTAACCTCGGCCAGACGGAACAAGCAGATCATTCCATACGACCCAACGCGTGCGGGAAAAGAAAAAGAGATGCGGAAAACCGACGATCGACGAAGTGTGAGCCGAGGTGAAGCTGGCCGAGGTAACCACGACCAAGGCAATGCCGGTCAAGGGCATGCTATCAACGGCAATGCCGGACAACAAAACTCGGCAGGAGCGGGTCAACCGCAGCTGCGGAATGCACCAAGGCAAGAGTAAAGTGCCGGCCGAGGTATGCAACAGAGAGGAGCACAACGAGAGCAAGACCGATACAATGATGGAGACTCGAAAATGATGAATGCGGGATATGCAATACCGGACTATCACGTGATAGGGTCGAGATTGGGAAGCAGAGATTTGATGCGGATGGCCTTGAGCTAAAACCTGGATCGCTTTGTATAGGTCGGAACAGATCGAATGTCAAGGTCCTCCGGGTCCAGCGTGCCGGAGGATCGTGAAGGAACGCTTGATGCCAATTTCCAATTACCTGAAGTGCGAAGGCGTGTATGGCGCAGTACAAAGCCGGAGGATTGGCTGATAAACTACGCAACAGCTGTGAAAATTGCAACTGGCAACTTGAGATGGGCTGTACGATATGTACCCCAAATGTTGGAAGGTCCAGCTAGGGTTTGGTTGAATAATTTGCCACCCGGAAGCATCAATTTCTGGATAGATTTTGAAGAAATGTTTATCAGCAACTTCTCAAGTACATATCAGAGACCGAATAGACCACAGACCCTGGCAATGTGCAAGCAGAGATCTAACGAAACGGACCGTGAATTCTTGACCCGGTGGTGTATCGTGAGAAACTCATGTGAGGGAGTCATAGAGTCATAGGCTATAGCGTGGTTCGCACAAGGGTGCAGATATGGCAACGAGTTGTGGATGAAATTGCAAAGCAAAATGCCAGTCACTTTGGCAGAGATGATCCGGATCGCGGATTCTTATGCTTTGGGTGATCCGACTCAACCTAGGATCGCGTCGAACGAGTCAAATGAGGAGTACTATCCGAGGGACGGATCCGGGTCATCCCGGAGGAAAGATTACATGGGAAAAAGGAGAGACGATAGACCGGACCATCAGTATGGTTCGCAACAAGTTGCAACCGTGAATCAAGATCAGCCCGGAGCAGGGAGCAACCAACGCCAGAAAACGGGAGGGAAATGGACTCCTCGAAACGATGGCAAGAAAATGTGGACTCCGGAGCAGAAGAAGCAATGGCAAGAAAAGAAAGATCGCCCGAGGTATACCTATGAGTGAATGTTGGACCAGCCGTGTAAGTTTCACACGCCAAATCCGAACAGCCCGGCGGGTCACACGACGAGGCAATGCGAGTGGATGCGCAAGATAGAACAATGTGGTTCGGGGAATGCTCAGGCACCCCGGAATGATCAACCTCGGCAGGAGTTACCCCGGCAGCAACTGCTTTCCGGAGCAAACATGCAGCAACTGATGTTGCCTCCCCCTCCGCCGAGGCATGACAACAACGAGAGAAGGGATGCAGTGCATCAGGTGGAAAACCAGCAACCACCGGATCAGAGGTACCCTGGAATCGAGGGAAGAAATGAGTACAGGGAACATCACCAGAGCTATTGTGTGTTTACAACAGAGGAAACAGATAGGAAGAGCTTGCAGCGTCGACATATGGAGGTTAACGTGGTTATGCCTGCTGTGACGAGGTACTGTCTTGGTCGAACCAGGAAATTACCTAGAGCGTCAAAGATCACCCCAAGCTTATGCCAAGTCCGGGCTCGTATGCACTGGTGTTAGATCCAACGTTCATTGGACCAAACATTAATGTGAGGTTCTCCAAGGTACTAATCGACAATGGCAGTAGCATTAACGTCATGTATGCGGATACGATGCGCAAATTGGGCATCTCAGAGAACATGCTCCAGGCTACAAGAACAACTTTCCATGGGATCTTACCAGGCATATCCTGTGAGCCCATAGGCAAAGTCCGGGTCGAAGTGCTATTCGGTACGAGGGATAACTGCCGAACTGAAAATCTGGAGTTTGAGGTGGTAAACTTGGAAAGCGCGTATCATGCATTACTCGGGAGACCAGCACTGAGCAAATTCATGGCAAGTTGCCACGTTAGTTATCTGAAGATGAAGTTGCCCGGGCCAAATGGAGCAATTACTATCGCTGGGGATTTCCGACGTTCTATTGAGTGCGCTTCATCCGGGTCTAACCTAGCCGAGTCACTCGTAATTGCCCAAGAGAAAATAAAAATTCAAGAGGTGGCGGCTTTAGCTCAGTCCGCGCAGCAGTATATGCCGGCGTTAAGTAATCCGCATGGAAGCGTTTCATTTCAAGCCGCGAAGGACACCAAGAAGATCCCGGTGGATAACATGTTTCTGGAGCGTACCGTGACAATTGGGGCCGGGTTAACTGACAAATAGGAAAGCGAGCTCGTCAACTTCCTCCGTGAGAATCGGGATATTTTTGCTTGGTCCACACAGGACTTGCAAGGTGTTCCGAGGGAGTTGGCCGAGCACTCTTTGAACGTAAGACCCGGAGCAAGGCCGGTGAAGCAGCCTCTCCGACGCTTCGCCGAGGATAGGAGAAAGGTCATTGGTGACGAGATAACTCGGTTGCTAGCAGCAGGATTTATCATGGAAGTGCTGTATCCGGATTGGCTCTCTAACCCGGTGCTAGTAGAAAAGAAGAAGGATGATCCGAACGTGGCAGTGGTTTGGCGTATGTGTATCGATTACACGAACCTGAACAAGGCGTGTCCAATAGATCCATTTCCACTGCCGAGGATATATCAGGTCATTGACTCTACCGTGGGATGTGAACTGTTGTCATTTATTGACGCTTATTCTGGTTTCCACCAGATACCACTGAACCCGGATGATCAAATAAAAACTGCCTTTATTACCCCGTACAGGGCTTATTGCTATCGCACTATGCCGTTTGGTTTACGAAATGCAGGAGCAACGTACCAAAGATGTATGCAAAAATGTTTGCACAATCAAATAGGTCAAAACATACAAGTCTACATGGATGATGTGGTTATCAAAACCAAGGAAAGCGCAACGCTCCTTGACGACATAAGGCAAACATTCGCGAACTTGAGAAGATTCCGGATGAAGCTTAACCCGGAGAAATGCACCTTCGGCGTCCTGGCTGGAAAATTACTCGGATTTCTCGTCTCCAGCCGAGGTATCGAGGTTAATCCAACTAAGATCCGAGCCATCGAACGAATGGAGCTGCCGAAGTGTCTCAACGACGTCCAGAAGTTCACTGGATGCCTGGCATCGTTGAGTCGGTTTGTATGTCGGTTAGGGGAAAAGGCACTGCCTCTCTACCAACTCATGAAAAAATCAGATAAATTCGTTTGGACGCCGCAGGCTGATGAAGCTTTTGCCCATTTGAAAAAGATGCTGGCCACTGCACTAGTGTTAGCTTCTCCACTGTCGAAGGAGCCAATGTTGCTCTACATAGCCGCAACCAACCGAGTTGTAAGTGCAGTGATTGTAGTGGAGCGAGATGAAGAGGGTAAGTCGGTCGAGAGGCGATGTATTACTTGGCGCGAGGTATGCGCCTCAAAACAGAACTACCGCATTTTCAAAAGGTGGCATCTGGAGTTTATATGGCGGCAAGAAGTTAAAGCACTACTTTGAGGAGCATCCCATCAAGGTGATATCTGAAGCCCCATATCCGAGATAATGGGTAACAAAGATCGAATGGCAGAATTTGAAATAGGCAATTGAGCTAGCACCATCTGGATATGATAGGAGAGAAGCGATCAAGTCCCAGCTGTGGCGGACTTTTTCGTGGATTGGGCGGTACAATCTGAACCACCGCCACGGATCGAACTACGGAGGATGCACTTTGTGGATCGAAAACCAAAACCGGGTTAGGTGCGGGGGTTGTGCTTACCTCGCCAAAGAATGATCAACTCAAGTACGTATTGCAGATCCATTTCGCGGCATCGAACAATGTCGCTGAGTACGAGGCTCTTGTGCATGGTCTCAAAGTGGCAAAGGAGATTGGAATACGTCGGATAATCTGTTTTGGCGACTCGGATCTAGTAATATAGCAAGTGTCCGGAGTGTGGGACGCCCTGGATCCAAACATGGCACTATACAGATTTCATGTGCAGAAAATCTCGGGTTACTTTGAGGGATGCGAATTTCACCATGTACCTCGCGTGGAAAATGAAGCTGCCGACATCTTTGTCGGCTTCGGATCGACCCGACAGGCAATTCCACCAGGCGTAGCATTGGAGCACCTCAGAAAACCATCTATCAGGCCGTCCCCAGGAACCGATTCAATCTATGTCCCGGAAAACGCGGAATTCGGAGTGGAGCCCATGGACATCGACATGGGAGGTAATACGCCGAACCCGGGGACTACCTCGGCAAACCCGGGGACTACCTTGCTGGACCCGGGGACTGTTCAGCGTGATCCGGTTGAAGTTATGCCGGTGGATCGGATGGAAATTGATGAGGAGATGTTCCCTGCGTGAAGCGATCAACAGGCACTGCCTATATACCAGTTCTTGAAAGATGGAGCGTTACCCGAGGAAGTGCTAGCCGTGCAAACTCGGAGAAGAGCCAAAGCTTACACAATCATCAATTCCGAGCTGTACAAACGGAGTGTAACCAATGTCCTCCAGCGGTGTGTTGATCCGGAAGAAGGACTTGACATCCTCCGAGATATACACCAAGGAGAATGCGGGCATCACGCCTCATCCCGGGCTTTAGTGGCAAAGGAGTTCCGACATGGATTCTATTGGCCAAGTGCCTTGGAGCAAGCAGAAGATCTGGTGAGAAAATGCAATGGTTGTCAAAGGTACGCCACCAACACACATATGCCTATGTCAGAACTCAAAACCATACCAATTACATGGCCATTTGCTGTGTGGTGCTTGGATATGGTTGGCCCGTTCAAGCCAGCAAGAGGAAACATGACACACATTCTGGTCATGGTGGACAAGTTTACAAAATGGATCGAAGTGAAGCCTATAAGAAAATGTGATGGGGCTACGGCCATAACATTTCTCAAAGACATCATCTTGAGATACGGTTATCCTCACAGCATTATAACTGATAACGGAACAAATTTTGCTGAAGGAGCATTTGCACGATTCTGCCGAGATAAGAAAATCCGACTCGACGTAGCCTCGATAGCCCACCCCGCATCGAACGGACAAGTGGAATGATCCAACGGATTAGTATTATCCGGGATAAACCCGCGGCTTATCGAGCCGCTGCAAAGATCAGCGAGGTGCTGGATAGAAGAACTACCAGCGGTATTGTGGAGTTTAAGAACAACTCCGAATCGATCAACAGGCTACACGCCGTTCTTTCTGGTATATGGGGCAGAAGCTGTATTACCAGCCGACATAGAGCATGATTCGCCTAGGGTCACCCAATACGAAGCGAAGTGCAAGAAGCCCGGCAAAATGATGTTGATCTGCTTTGGAAGAAGCGAGAAGGCGCTGTCCAGATCTGCCATATATCAGCAAAATCTCCGACGCTATCATAGCCAGAAAGTGTGCCCCCGAGTCTTCCGGGAAGGCGATCTGGTGCTCCGGTTGGTACAACGTACCACTGGCATGCATAAATTATCCCCCCCATGGGAAGGACCCTTTATTGTGAGCAAAGCATTGCACAATGATTCTTATTATCTCATAGATGCAAAGCCACAGGAAAAGAACAAGGCGGACAGGTCCGGAGAGGAATCAGCGACCGTGGAATGTAGCACTACCGTCCCTTCTACACTTAGCTAAAGATTGTATGTACCGAGTCATCCTCATATGTCGGTATGTATCGGCAATGAGCTTATCAATGAAATAAGCGGAGCCTCGGCGATAACTCGGGGTTGCCTTAATAAGCGATTGTTGTTACTTCTTATCGTTAGCTGGAATGACTCGTCTCGCTTAGCGGATTAGTAATGTGTGAGCACCGAAAAACCCAACCCTTCGACTTGCTGCTGTCCAACAAGAATTGGCTTCATGGCGAGCAAGGGAACAAGTTTGGAATTGCGTAGCACATGAAAAACTACTAAGGAAACGATCCTATTCTAGCTAACGTTTGTTTTTTCGGACTAACCCCGTATTTACTTTCAAGCTATTATGTTGAATTATTTTGAGCCAATCCTCCAAGTTTCTTAGTATTGTTAAAACGACTCTTGAGGCTCGGATTCGTAAGTCGTAAAACCGAATCAAGGTAGACACGGATCGAGCCAGAGAGTTGGACGAACAAGAAAATGAAACTCTGGGACTACGCCCAAGTTAATACAGCATACAAGCATAGTAGCAAAATATCATGTATTCAGCATACAATTGCACCCGACATACCGGGGATCTGACAAGTTTTCAAGTTTTTTCAATTAAGGAGCGACAGGAGGAGGAAGTTCGGTGTCATCATCACTGTCTTCAATATCTGAAGCAGCATCTTCTCCATCATCGCCCGACCCATCCTCCACGTTCTCCATCTGCTCCTCCTTGCTGGATTCCAGGAAGCTTGGCCCCTCAACCCAGTCATGGACTGGAGAATATTCGATGAGGCTCTAGGCGCAAGCCTGGCGCCGAGCTACCCACTCCGGATCATCGGTCCATTTGGATCCGGTGCACTGACGGGTGAGGAGGCTCAGATCGATTTTCTCGTACCATGAAAGGATATGATGGAGAAGGGTATCTGCTGCGGCACGCCCGGCGGATTCCCTCCAGAGGTCAAGTTGAGTCTCAATCTCCATCAGTTTTTCTGCAAGGAGCGTGATCCTTTCCGGAGCATCCTTGCTTGGCCAGAATGTGTTGAAGATCCGGACCGCAACATCAAGGAGATCTTTTCCATAGTTCTTAGTAGTTTCCACCCGAGCTGACACGCTGACCAATAGGTCCTCCATGTCTAAGGGGATGCTCTCACCATCAGGAGCGATGGGAGTACCCCTCTCTTGGCGGAATTGTAGCAGCACCTTTGGCGATGGCAGTACCCTCCGGAAAGTTATCTGAACATGAGAAAAGGGAAGATGCTGAAGCAAAGGCATATGAGCTAACACGGAAAACTAGGTCAGACAAGGGGAAGAGACTTACGTGAGATATGGCGATGGATCCGGGTCAACTCCTTGATACAACTGTCGCGTCTCTGGCGAAGTTGTTCAAGCTCAGCGAGCGCCGACCCAAGCCGGACTTCGGATTCCTTGAGCAGATCCTGGTCCTTGGAGATCTGGAGGGTAAAGCGCTCACGCTCTTTGGTGAAGTTCTGGCCAACTTTCTGGAGCTCGGTTTTGTGTTGGGCTTTCATCTTCTCCATCTCGGCCTTGAGTTTGGCTATCTCGCCGTCCTTGGTCCGGAGGAGGGCAAGCTCATCGTTCTTCTTCTTCAGCTCGGCTTGATGCTGTCCTGCTTGTTCGAGAAAATGCAGCATCATATCAGGCACGGGCACACTATCCTCAAGCGATGCTGAAATAGTGTGTTGACCCGGCAAAGCCGAGGAGTGAATGTTTGCCGAGCCAAGAAGAAGAAAGAATGGAAAACACAGCGACGTTGGCATACCTCGGATTTCCTCCAAGTTTTTCCGCATAATCTTGTTTTCAGCCTCCACCCCATCTGCAAAAAACCGAATAAGGAGGTTAGTCCGGTAGCAACAAACGAAACGGTGAGGTGTTAAGAGAGGAAATTACCCCTCTTTTCATGCTCCGCGCCAAGTGCAACGTGTTTTGCACGCAAGATCTTGTGGGTATCAAGCAGGCGCTGAAACTCGGCGCTCCGACAGTTGGTGGTTACCTGACAAAGGCACAGGCATGTAAAGTTAGTTCGGTGCATATTCGAAGTGTACAAGATCCAGGCCAAGCAGAACTTAACCCGGCTCTAGATGTGTGCATATTCGAAGTGTACAAGATCCGGGCCAAGCGGAACTTAACCCGGCTCTAGGTGTGTGCATATTCGAAGTGTACAAGATCCGCCAAGCGGAACTTCACCCGGCTCTAGGTGTGTGCATATTAAAGTGTACAAGATCCGGGCCAAGCGGAACTTAACTTGGCTCTAGGTGTGTGCATATTCAAAGTGTACAAGATCCGGGCCAAGCTGAACTTAACCCGGATCTAGTTGTGTGCATATTCGAAGTGTACAAGATCCGGGCCAAGCAGAACTTAACCCGGCTCTAGGTGTATGCATATTCAAAGTGTACAAGATCCGGGCCGGAACTTAACCGGCTCTAGGTCGGTGCATATTCGAAGTGTACAAGATCCCGGCCAAGCTGAACTTAACCCTGCTCTAGTTGTGTGCATATTCGAAGTGTACAAGATCCGGGCCAAGCGGAACTTAACCCGGCTCTAGGTGTGTGCATATTCAAAGTGTACAAGATCCGGGCCAAGCGGAACTTAACCCGGCTCTAGGTGTGTGCATATTGAAGTACAAGATCCGCCAAGCGGAACTTAACCCGGCTCTAGGTGTGTGCATATTTGAAGTTTACGCAGCTCGTTGATCTTCTAAGGAGCATCCGCCGAGTAACAAGTTACTCGGCGGAGGCTTGGGACTAATGGTTATTATCTACAGCATGTAAAGAAGAAAGCGTACCTCCATCATCATGGCGAGGTTAATGGCCTTGGCGGTATTCATCTCAGTGGAAAATTCAGCTGGGCGAACTTTTCCGGAGATCGTCGTTGTAGACGAACTCCACCTTATCGATTCATGACAAACTCGATGAGGCTCGGAGGTACCGTTCGCGGTGGGCATGTGGGGCACCACCAAGCCCTTGGCGTGAGCTTCTTTCCTTTCAATCAGGGCAAGAGCTGGGCTAGTGTGAAGAACCATCTGCTGAATCGGCTCGGCGGGGAGGATCCGTCGCTGGTGATTTCTTTGGAAGCATTGCGACAAAGTTAGCTGCCCAGCCTCGACGGACGTAGACTTGCCTTTGGCTTGCTGGGAGGAAGTGACCAGTGGATTTGCCCTTGGAAGCCATTGAGTGGGTCCTCGCCGAGCTGAGATGACTTCGGACGAGGCGGATGAACTTGGAGCAGGGAGCTTTGGTGGTGGTCTTTGGAGCTGCGGTTGGTTTCTTGAGCTGGACGGCGCTGGTTCGATGGCTGGTCTTGGAGCTCTGCTGGTGCTGGAGTTGTAGACTTGGTAGTTGCTGGTTGCGGCAATGCGAAGTGCGGGACACTTGTGCCTCGGCCGATCCGACCCTCCCGATCCAGGTCGCGTCCTCTGAAGGAGTCTACGCGGAACCGGGGCCGCAGAGCTCCCTCCGGAATAGGGCTCAGCGGGCATGACTCGTCGTCACGGGGAGGGGAAGGACTGGACTGAAGAGGAGAGGAGATGCTCGATCCGCTCTGAGGGACCTCCACAGGAGCCCTGCAAGAGAAAATAATGTCAGGAGTGAAATTACCCCGATGCAGGGAGAAGTGTGTTGCGCAGTGAAAGAGAACTTACGCATCTGAGGTCTCGACCTCCTTAGGTTTCCGGGCCCTCCGTGCCAGGGCTTTGCCTGCCCGTTTGGAGGCAGTCTTGTCTCCGGCCTTCTTTTGCCTTTTGGAAGGCTGAGAAGGTTCGGAAGAAGAACTCGACGCGGATCCGCGCTTCTTCTTTGACGCCACCAGAATAGGCTCGCCCGTGGCAAGTGGAGAATCCTCGTGGATGTGCCCACCAGGGTTAGCTGATGCCGGGAAGGCAAAAGAAAGAGGGACAGCCTCAACGGGTTCAATCACATCGATATCCGAGTCATCCTCATCGTCGGGCCAATCTCTAAGAGAAGAGAATTTACCGCTGGGTCGTCTGGTGGCATCGGGTGTGGGGAGGAACATCTCCTGGTCCGGCTCCTCCTCATCCGGGATTTCTTGGTCCGGGGCCCACTTAAGGGTCGGATCCGGGCCATCCTCGAGGTTTGCTGGAGAAACAGTTGAGAAAAAAGCACAAGGAGCAAAGTCAAAAATATGATAAGAACCGACATGAAATTGATCCGAAATAAGTTTACCCCGTGAAGCTTACCGCGAGGGAGCCTGTCACGGCAGTAATGCTCGATTCCCCACGCCCATTCGGCGGAGAAGTCCTTATGGGTGGTGAAAAGAGCCTTGACCCGGCGGAAGATCTCCGTATTGCTCAACTCGAACGAGGAGGTTCGGTTGGGGTCGCGACTGAAGCTCATATGGCACAACTTGTGAGTGTGCCGCTGAAGGGGAGAGATTCAGTTGCGCATGAATGTGATCATGGCATCCTTGTTGCGCAATCCGAGCTTCTTCAGATCCACAAACCTTTTGTTCACTTGGTTGGCCAGAGCCGTAGGTTTCTTGGCAACCTCCTCCCAGAAATCCGTGTCGGGGGGACCCGGAGCATAGGGCAGCAACCGGATCAAATCTTCCGTGCCTTCATTCCGGACGTAGAAGAAGGTCCGGGCCCATCCTTTGCAGGAGTCAAGCCCAGTGACCCGGGGAAAGATTGAATACCTCCGGGGCGAGATCGAGGCAGCTCCAAACTGAGTTAGCTGCTTGTCCTCCGACTCGACGTGGATGTTGGGGACGACGTTGCGGCGGAGGCCGAAGAACCGGATCCACAGCTCCTTCGTAGGCCATAGCCCGGTGTAGCCCTCGATCGAATAAACAAAAGCGGACAGAGAGGTGATGGCATTCGCCGGGAGATGATGTGGTTGGAGGTGATAGGTCCGGATCCAGTCCCGGAAGAAATCACTCACTGGAAGCCCAAATCCCCGTTGGAAATGGGATAGGAAAACAACGAACTCACCCGGATTGGGTGAGGGGGCCAACTCCGAGGAGGGAGGCGGCGGCGCGGCGGGGAATGCCGGTCGGTAGAGCGGTCGATGTCGTCCTCGCAGACCACGAAGCGACCTACGCGCCATGATGCGCCGGCGTCCTCCTCCATCTCCTGCTCAACGACGATGAGCTCCTCCTCCGTCATCTCGATTCCGCTGTCCTCGCTGGAACTGGCGGCGGTGGGGCTCTGCGGTCTAGACTGAAGAGGACCCGTGGCTAAACAGTGGTGCAGCAGTGACTGCGGTGCGGAGGCACGGAGAAGGTGCGGCGGCGCCAACTTGAACGCTGGCGGCGCGGCGTGGTCGCGAAGAAAGAAGAAGAGCAGGCGAGGCGGAGATGGAAAAGTTCTAAGGAGCGTGCCCCTCCCCTATTTAACCGTCCCCAGTCATCAACGAGTGGGATCATGCTGCGCTGAACAGCCACACGATGTGGCCGTGTATCACCAGCATCGACCAATCAGAGAGATGCCACACCGGGGGCCGCAGAGTAAATGTGATCCCATGACACGACGTGCAGTTGCGGTAAACGAGGAGACAGACGTGACGTAACCCCGCATGATGATCGACATTTGTGGCGGTTACTCATGAGCCCTTAAAATAAGGCAACGTAATGATTAACCTTTACGTGGGTTGGCGTACGAGAGAAGGAAGCAAGGCCCGGATCCGAGCCACGATGGTAACCCGGCCGGTAAGTGAAAACTTGAAATGTGTAGAGGGAAAGTAAAACCATAGGATCCGAGCCAAAATGGTAACCCGGCCAGAAGTGAAAACTTGGAACGTGCGAAGGGAACGTAAATCCATATAATCCGAGACAAGAAGCTAACCCGGAATTAAATGTCCGAAGCTTAGATACGAATGAACCTGATGTGGCCTTAGCGACCAAGGCCGCTAAGGCTGCACCAGCTTCGGGGACTAATGTTGGGGGGATAACCCCGGGTAGGGTCACTCCGGGGTATAAGGGCCGAGTTAGCCGAGGTTCGGCAAGGTCAAAGCGGATATTGGCCGAGTCACCTCAAGGCAGGCCGGATCACGGAGTAACCCGGACCAGGGGGTCGCCTAACATTGTCTCGTCCGACTCAAGGAGTAAGTCGGAGATACTTGTCTAGCTTATATGCGGGAACAGGTGTGGCCGGATCAACTATGATCCGGATCCTCGTTTGGCTTCTAGGAGAAGGAAGGAATCTCTCTGGTCAAAAAGAAGGCCCGGTGCGTACTGGATGAGCGAATAAACCAAGGGCAGGGCCACCGGATCATGGCTGACAAGGGTGACGACGCTCACGTCGGACGCAGCGCCATGAGCTCGTCGCTAAAGCAAGTGTGACGCGGGAGAAAAGCACCCCTGTCGGGTTACTACTTTGGGAGGGGGCATATTCTTAGGAATATGCCTCCACGTATGCCCTAGACCAGGACCGAACCACCTCTATATAAGGAGGGGTTGGGGTTCTGGTAAGGGGGTTGGGTCTTTTCAGATACATAGCAAGGAGAACAGTAGTGGATCTAGGGTTCTTGGGCTAGTTAGTAGGCAACAGTAAGAGAGTTTCTTCTTCCTCCTCTTGTCAATACAGCTCGAGGAGCACTTGTAATTTGGGAGATTGAACATCAATACAAAGCTTCTGTGTAGAGAATCACTCTACTATCCCTCCCTGGATTCCTCTAGCGCATATTAGTCCCCACCTTTAGCCTATCCATGGCATCTGCCGTGACACCACCATGACAAGCATGCAAAATAAACATTTATCATAAACATGGAATAAGATAATAACCACTTTATTATTGCCTCTCGGGCATATTTCCTTCAGTCTCCCACTTGCACTAGAGTCAATAATATAGTTTGAAAAACTTTGTGTATTGAACACCTATGGCTTTCTGGTGTTGCATATACGCGATTGCTAGTGGTTAACATAATCTCCGGATCGCAGGTTTCAGGTCCGTGTGTATTTGCATGTCTTTGCGTCTCTACGCATCACTCATTCTCAAATGAGATGGCATTGTGTAAATTTGGTCCTTTGGTGAGACCTTTAGTTCGTTCGGGTTAAAATATGTTGATATTATTGTCACACAATATATCTTCATAGTATTAGCCCACTTTGAACCACACCTAGTTTGATAACAAACTACTTAACACAAATGCCCTCCTTTGCTGCTACTATAGCAGTTATATACTTAGCCTTTTGTTGTAGTATCCGTCACAGTGTCGCAACTTTGGAACTCATCCAAATCCATCACGGAACATCCTTTCCATTACATTGTGCCACCCATAGTCTAAATTGAGATAAATTTAATTTGTATCTTGTGACAAAACTAGTATCAATGTAACACTTTACAATGAACTACCTTTAACTATTTGTCACTTAATCATGATATATTCTTAGTTCTTCCAAAGCTCATAAGAATATCTTTACTATTGTCCAATGATCATCTTATGAATCATCCTGGTATGTGCTCATAACACTTAGAGCATAGGACATTTTGGATATATACATATCACGGTATAATCGATCAAAATCTTCATGTGATTTTACTCACCAAGTGTTGAAACACTTGAATCTTGATACAATTTTTTCCATGCAGCAAGAACCTTTATTGTTGTTTCCATATTGAACCCTTTCAATATCTCATACTGAACCTTTCAATATCTCATATATGTATGTCTGGCACAACCATATTAGCGCCTTAATCTATCCATATAGATATTGATGCCAAATATTCTGGGTTTTCCCAAGTCTTTCATCGAAATCTAATTTTAATAAAATTCTTAACTTGTGTCAATACAAGATACATCATTTCCAATCAACAATATGTCCTCTACATAATGTATTAGAAATATGTCTTAGCGCTCCCACTTAATTTCTTGCAAATGCAAGCATCTTCATCATCTCCGATGAATTTAAACTCTTTTAACAGTTTCATCATGGTGAAGATTCCAACTCCACTATGCTTACTTCAACTATTGAAGTTTGCATGCCCTTTTAGCACCCTTTGAATTAACAAAACCCTTCGGACCATGTCATGTACACGTACTAGGTAACCGTTCTATTAGAAGAACCTTGTTTTGTTTATTCAACTACCATACATCAAATTATATGTAGTGGTTGCTACGTTAATCCGTCAAGACTAAATATCGCTATGAAAGATCAAATCTTGTCATAGTCAACTCCTTGAACATTGTCGTAAACTTCTTTCCGACATGTCGACTATTTCATAGATGTTAAACATCCATGTCTTATTTCTTTATAGATCCAAACACGACCGATAGGCTTCACGCCTTTCCGGAGGGTCTTCCAAGTTCAGAAACTTGATTTCTCGTGTATGGATACTATCACGGATTCTATGACTTCTAGTCATTTTATGGAGTCAGGGCCCATCATCGCTTCTTTGCATGTAGTCGGTTCATTATTGTCAAAACAATAACGACTTGCTTTTCAAATCACACTATTTGATTCTTACCGACCCACACGGTTCAATAGGAACTCTAATCTCCAAGATCACACCCTTTGTAATCACGTGAGCCATGAGCATTGTGGCCGCCACCGGGACACTTTCTGGCGCTGCGCTACTTAGCACATATAGCTAAGGTTCAACAACCTTATCAAAGTTCTATTGTCCTCCCACTTAACTTTTCGCGAAAAATTCCTTCTCAAGAAACTTGACATTCCAAGTAACAAACTCTTTTGTCCTTGGTGTTATGGAGAAATTCCCAAAAAAATCTTTGGGATAACCTACAAAGACGTGCTTATCCGAGTTTGGTTGTAAACATTTTACTTATGCATAGCATACCAAAATTTAAGAAAAGACAATTCGGGTTTTATCCCAAACCATAACTTATATGGTGTCATTTCAACAGATCACGATGGTGCTCTTTTTAGTGTAAAAGCGGTAGTCTCTAAAGCTTCAATCCTTAAAACATAATGGCAGTTTTATAAATGACACCTTTGATCTTACCATGTCAAACATGGTTTGATTTCATCTCTCGAATATTCCATACTCCTATGGTTTATCGGGAAAACACAAATCATGGAACAATTCCTCAAGTCTTAGGTGTTTTTGCTAAACATGTAACTCAAATATCTTCCTTTATGATCTAATCATAAACTCTTTATTTTCTTGTTACAATGATTTTCTACTTCATCTTGAAAGTCTTTGAACAATTTTCAAATGTTTCATACTTCTTCCTTATTAAGTAAATATATAGATATATTCACTCAAATTTTTGGAGAAAGCATATGAAGCAAAAATATCCATCGCATATGGCTACACATAATGGACTATGCACATCAACATGCACAATTTCCAACAAGCTAGTCATCCGTTCCTCTTTGGCCTATGAACGGAGTTTCAATTATCTCGAGGAAAGTCTCACAAGCGTCAATTGATCAAAATCAAAGACTCCAAAAATTCCATCAAGATGGAGTTTCTTCATGTTTTCTTTCAAATATAATTTAAACAGCGATGTCACTTCATAAGTGATCTTTCAATCATTTGTCTTGTGACATTTTAGCAATAGTGTTTATGGATGTGATTTCTCCCACCAAACTTGTAAAAGTTCATCCATCCTTATGGAATACGGTAATTATTTGAACAACCATTGTTCTCATAATACCGGAAAAAAATAACAGTTATTAAAACAAATCTTGAAGGCTTGGTTTGATGACAACGAAAAACACAATAACACTTTATTTGTTTTCGATGAACATCATCACTTATTCTCTTGCTAGTTACTTAGGCCATTGCAGTACATGAATTGCGTTGTCCTGTATGATAATTCATACCAACCAATTTGGTATCCAATACCGGTATCCAATACCTCAGAACCACATTGTTTAACAAGCAAGGAATACAACCATAACATGTATATCATCTATATACCTAAGTTGGACATCTCCAACCTTTTCTTTTCTGCCAAATATTTTCTAGATTCTCTTTCAACAATTCCTTTTCGTTTAAAAGAATCTATCAACATCAATAGTGGTGTCATTCACATGACACATAGTACAAAGCGTATATAGTCAAACACTAATACCTTTGGACTTGCACTTTGAAGTGGATCACCATCATCAAATGTTTGGTATTCTTTCAAAAATCTATTCTTTAGTAATCTTTTAGTGTAGTAAACATTTTACTTACATCTTCTATTCATCCTTATCATGACAACTTTCATGATCAAGCTACTATAGCCTATAAGGAAGAATGACGAGTATAATTTCAGTTCCCAAAACCTTTTGGGAGATTCGGATGCCTAGCATCTCCATCCTTCACAAATTCTCATACAATATGAGAACATGTATTCTGCTAAATTATACTCTATCATAATGGAACCAAAAACATTGTTCAGATATCACAATATCTTCCACACATGATGGTTTCTGAAACAATTTTTCTGCTCCTATATAATCTTGATATTAAAACAACTTTTTAATATCAATAATCATGGAGGCAAACATGATACTTTAGATACTAACATTGGAATTCTTACTCTTTATTTAATACTACTTATTAAACTTCATGGAGTAAATAGAGTTTGCTGAAAGTTTGCAATAGGACTTCTAAACTTTAAATTGACATTCAAAACAATACGATACCAGTTCGTAAAGTAAATATCCAGAATTCTATAGTTCTATTATCTCAATTGAAACTAAGCATAAGGCAGTGAACAGATGCCAATGACTACAACAAATTATGCAAATTCACTTTGATTTAGTTTATGACAAATTTAGTTCGACTAATCCAAATTAGAAATGAACTCCCACTCAAAAACGACATCCCTCGTGCCTTTCTGGTGATTACATGAACCAAATCCACTACACCAAGTCCGATCATCACGTGAGTTGATGTAGCTTCAAAGGCGAGCATCTATATGGGCATCATATCAACTATATGACTCATGCTTAACCTTTCGATCTGTGTTCCGAGGCCATGTCTGTACATGCTAGGCTCGTCAAGTAAGAACCTTAGTATCCGCGTGTGTAAAACTGTCTTACACCCGTTCCTATGAAAGCGTAGATTCGAGTATACCCGATCATCACGTGATGTCTCGAAACACGATCCATAAAACGGTGCATACTTAAGGAAGAACACATTTTTATCTTGATATCTAAATGAGGGATCATCTTACAATGCTACAGAAAGCGCCAAACTAGCAATATAAGATGCAAACATCTAATGTGTAAAGTGACATGATATGGTCCATGCATTTTATCTCTATCATATGCATCATGGTATGATCTCTATCATTCCTTTGTGTGTAAGGCCAAGGTCTATGGAACTTGCACGTTGAATGTGTTGTAAGAGTATCTATCATACATCTACTTACAACAATACAATATCAATACACTAGCCCAGCAACGATCTAAACTAGACGCCTCTAATTTATCAATTGCAAGTTTTACGTGGCTTAGGGCTTTCGGAGATAGAACCGTTCTTACCTACGAACATGAACCACAACGAGGATAACCAAGTTATTAGCAACTCGTTGTAAATCAGATATTGACTATAGTAGGAGAGACAGACACCCGCCAGCCACTTATGCAAAACAAGTTGCATGTCAGTCGTGGAACCAGTCTCATGTACGATGACATATAAGGTTGGTCCGGGCCGCTTCATCCCACTATGCCACCAATATGCAAAATACATAGAAGATGCAATAACATGATCATCATCGCCCATATATAAACATATGTGTACTACCCGTGCAAAGCACCTACGCATAGATCAGGATCTGATACCACTGTTGGGTCCGCAGCATAGAAAACAAAAAAAAATCCTACGATGAGAACTACACGCCAAGATCTATCTACTAGGTACAAAGCAAAGGGTGGACATACATCCATCGAGAACTTACCCTCGAAGACAACGAGTTTTGTTAATGAGTAGGAACTCGTGGTTGATGTAGTCGTACACTTACCGATCTCAAGATCATGAGGAAGTCCGGCGCGCCAACTCGCAAGCCGTGATCCGTCGCACTTTCACACGTTCAAGACACCGGACAACCTCCACCTCCTCGCTCCAGCGATCCAGCGGAAGCAGCAACTCCTTCCAGACGAAATGCCACCGGGAACATGTATCTCGCTAATCCGAGACCATGGGGGAATAATTCTAGAGGGGGAGAGAGATCCTTCACAAGGAGGTGTCTAGAAAGAAGAAGGAAGAGGGTGGCCTTTTATAGGAGGAGGGGGGTGCCCCTCCTTCATGGCCGGCGCATGGGGGGTGACTCCTCACCTCCCTATTCATGTGGTTGTAACCCCTCCACATTAAAATGCCTCTTCACATTCCCCTTTAAAGTCCCTACTTTAAATGCATTAAAATTCTCCAAGTTTAATGCTCTCCCATTTAATAAAACACTTTTATTAAATTTATTAAGAATTTTGTTAATTACTTTAATTAACAAACATTCACATATAACCCCTTACAATATTTCAATATCACATCCAGAACCACTTTCTGCAATTTCACCCGAAACAATTTCCGGTTTCTATCGAAACAATTCCTGCGCTTTGCAATTCTTTCGTCTGAAACATATGTGCTCCAAAATGGTGTCCGGTAACTCTTAAGTGTGTCACCCTACGGTTCGTGAATAATGCAGACATGATTGAGACTCCTCTCAGATCAATAATCAGAAGCGGGACCTAGAGATCCATACTGACTCCTACATATTCAACGATGACTTCTGTGATCGTGAGAACCTTTAACGCTTGTAACTAAATCCCTTTGTCTCGCGATATATTACATGTCCGAGATTCGATCATCGGTATCTCCATACCTAGTTTGATCTCGTTGCTGACATGCACTCTTTTCTCGTTCCCGTGATATAACATTCTAGTGATCACATCACTTGCTTGCAAGCTATCTTAATGTGATATCACCGAGAGGGCCCAGAGTATATCTATCCGTCATGGGGATTGAAAAATTCCACTCTTGATCCATGAGCCTCAACATAACACCTTCGTAGCACTGAACCCATCTTTATAGTCACCCTGTTACGGTGTGATGTTTGATGTTATCAAGATACTCTTCCGGTGTTAGCAATTAACATGATCTCATGGTCTAAGGATAAAGATTACTTCATATGATGTTATAGCAATATAAACATAATGACTTTGATCGTAATGATATACTTCGGATGAATGTTCATCGCATCATTCAACTAATGTTGTGACCTTGTTATTAACAACATCCAATGTCTATGATCAGGAAACCTTGATCATCTTGTTAATCAACAAGCTAGTCTATAAGAGAGGCATAATTAGGAACCCTTTTTGTTTATTAAACACACATGTATTGACGTTTCCGATCAATACAATTATAGCATGCAAAATAAACATTTATCATAAACATGGAATAAGATAATAACCACTTTATTATTGCCTCTCGGGCATATTCCCTTCACTACCTACTAGCTTATGCTATTCCAAGTATATTCATGCTTTTGTTTACCTTCCAAATTAAACTTGTTATGAGAAAACTAGTGATTAAAGCTCTCACGAACTTGATGGAACACTTTACTTTTTTGCATCTAATAAACTTGAACCATTGGGTCCTTCTTTGTTGTGTATATGCTTGCGCTTTATAAGTTGAAATTAGCAGAACCATGTTTCATGGGGAACGCTCTCAACATTGCACTTGTACTTTGTACCCTGTTGATATCATGTTCTTTTTCTTATGGATCTCGGCGGTGTGAAAGAAAAGTGGAACTTGTAAGATCATGGAGTTTGTATGTGTGTTAGAGAAATTCCTGGGCCATTAGCCTAAGCCATGCCTAATCATGGTGGAAACTTGCAGCATCACCATAATGAGCACTCTATGAAGCATCCTCAATAAAAACCTATGCAAATAGCAAATAAAAAGATCGCTGGGATGCTCATTGTCTGCTTGCCTTGTCATTTTGATTATGGGAAAGCTCCCGTATCATGTGCAAGGGGTACCCCGTTGGCGGTTCTTAATGATACACATGTACTTACAATGACAAGATCTTACTCGTGACTGAAGTTGAGTAGCATGAGGTTCGGTCTTTGTAAGTAAGGGGCATGAGATTTCAGTTTATAACTTGTCAAGCATATCCTCTTAGTTGTGTCACTTTAACCTTAATCACCTTAAAGATGCAATGAGAGCTGAAAGCTATAAGTACCATCATTTTTGGAAGTTCTTTATGAGACTTGAATCCCTACTTCCTTTTATAAAGGCCTTTCTTCCACCATTATATTGAGTCTCCACCTTCTACCTTATGCACCTACTTTGAGAGCATAGTGGCCATTCTTAGTTCTATGTGCATTGTCCCAAGACTAGTTGATTGATGCATAACTTGGTATTGCTTGTTTTAAACTATTTGTATCTAGTCACTCTTATGAACTTTGAAGGTGTCCTATGCATTTATCTTTGCTACTCTATGAGGGTGAAGCTGAATGCTTTTATGCTATGTTTTCTTTATGTGAAACAAACAAACGTCTTGCAAAGCATTGTTATTCATGAAACTTTTGTTTGTGCCTTTTCATGTTGCATCATAGTTTCTTTGTCTTATTGCTAGAACTTTGTCTTTCATGTTATGATTGAAGTACTATGATCCTAGCTTTGAATGTTTTACAAATACTTTGATCAAGTCTTTGATGGTGCTTGTCACCTCAAAAATTATTCTTTCTTTTTATCACTTACCTACTCAAGGACGAGCATGAGTTAAGCTTGGGGATGTTGATACATTGCAAATGTATCTATAATTTTTGATGTTCCATGCTTGGTTTTATCCACTTTCTTGTGTTTTGTTCCAACTTTGGAGTACTTTTCATATGATTTCTTGGACTAACCTATTAACAAGAGCCACGATTACCGCCTGTTTTCTGCTGTTTTTGGTTCTAGGAAAGTCAGAAAATGAATATTCTCGGAATTGGACGGGACAAAAGCCAAAGTGCCTATTTTTCCGGAAGTCATCAGATGCCCGAATACGAGATGGAGAGGGGCCAGAGGCCGGTCACACCACCTGGCCACGCGGCCAGGCTTGGCCCGCGCCAGGGGGTGGTGTGGTGGCCCCTGGCACCCCCTCGGCCTCCCCTTCCGCCCATAAGATGCCCTCGGGACGAAAACTGTCGTGGTGGTGTCACGGCAGATGCCATGGATAGGCTAAAGGTGGGTACTAAATGCACCAGGGGAATCCAGGGAGGGATAGTGTGGTGATTCCACACACAGTAGCTTTGTATTTGATTCACTTCCACAAATTACAAGTGCTCCTTGAGCTGTATTGGAGAGAGGAGGAAGAATGAGCTCTCTTACTCTCACCACTCTCTAGCTCTCAGTAACTTGCTAGAAGAACATAACCTCCAAAGACCAACCTCGTAAAACTCAACCCTTTCTACAGAGGCCCTAGCCCTCCTTATATAGGGGTGGCTAGGTCTCCAATTAGGGCATACGTGGAGGCATATTCCAGGGAATATGCCTCTTCCCAAAATAGTAAGCCGACCGGGTCACTTTTCCCCCGCGTCATCCATGCAGAGGCTACATGAGCCTCTATGGCGCCCGCGTCAGCCGACATTGGCATCGTCACCTTTGTCAGCCACGCCTCGGTGGTCCTGCCTCCATCCGCTTCGCTCATGCTCTGTGTACAGTGGTCACCTTTGACCAGCGAGATACCTTCCTTCTCCTACAAGCTTGATATGACTCGGATCGTAGATAGCTGATCCGGCCACCCCTGTTCCTGCATACAAGTTACATTCATCCATCCGACTTACGTCTTAAGTCAGTTGAGACCCAGTTAGGTGGACATCCCCTGGTCCGGGTTACCCCGAGATTCGGCCTGCCTTGAGGTGACTCAGCCAGCATTCGCTTTGACCTTGCCGTACCTCGGCTAACTCGGCCATTATACCCCGGCGTGACCCTACCCGGGGGTATCCCCCCAACATTAGTCCCCGAAGCTGGTGCGGTCTTAGTTGCCTTAGCCGCTAAGGAAACAACAGGTTCAATTTCACCGAGCTTTGTGTTCCTTTTCCGAGTTACCTCCTATCTCGGATTTCATGGGTTTATTTTCCCTTGGCACATTCCAAGTTTTTACTTGCTGGCCGGGTTACCTCATGCCCATCCAGATCACTCTTCCTTCTTCTATACGCTTCCCCACGTGGAGGTTAATCATCACGTTTGCCTCATTTTAAGGGCCAGCAACAGTAACCGCCACAGTAATTGTCAGAAGTTACTGTTTCCCACGTCGCGTCGTGCCTGCCTCCTCGTTGACTGCACCATAACGTCACGTCATGGGATCCGCTGGGCCCTGTGGCCCTCCGTGTGGCTCACTGCTGATTGGTTGACCCGGGTAATACACGGCTGCACCGTGTGGCACGCCTGCACAACATGATCCCACTACCCCCTTAGGGGAGTGGTTAAATAGAGGAGGGGCGCGCCCCTTGGGTCATTTACCCGCTCCTGCGCCCCTCTGCCTTTTCCTCTCCTTCTCCATCGACAGCGTCGCCGCCGCCGCACCGAAGCAGCTGCGCCGCCGCTGCGCTGCCTCCACACGCACCAGCGTTGCCGCCGCCTCCACGCATCTCTTCCACCACGGGTCGCTGCCAGTCTAGGCCACTGCCACCCACCGCCTCTAGCGCCAGTGAGGGCAGTGACCTCGAGATGATAGAAGAAGAGCTCACCGTCGCCGAGCAGGAGATGGAAGAAGACGCGGCGACCGCCGACCACGGCGCGTGGGCTGGATCTTGGGTCTGCCAGAACGACCTAGATTGACTCTATCGCACCAGGCGCATCCCGGAGGGCGTCACTGCACGCCTCGCTTCCGCCGAGCTTGCCCCCTCACCCAATCCGGGTGAGTATGTGGTGTTCCTTTCTCATTTCCAACGCGGATTTGGTCTCCCAGTCAGTGACTTTTTCCACCACTGGCTAAACACATACGAGCTCCAGCCGCACCATCTTCCGGCTAATGCCATCACTTCTCTCTCCGCCTTTGCCTCCACCATCGAAGGTTATGCCGGACTATGGCCCACAAAGGAGCTCTAGATCCGATTCTTTGGCCTTCGCCGAAACGTGATTCCGAATGTAGATCTAGATCCGGAGGACAAACAGCTCACGCAGTTCGGTGCTGCGTCAATTTCTCCCTGGAGGCTGTCCGTCTTCCCCCGAGTCACTAGGCTGGACTCTTGCAAGGGATGGTCCCGGACTTTCTTCTATGTCCGGAACAGCACCACCGACGATCTGATCCGGCTACGCCCCTATACTCCGGGTCCTTCTTACCTGGAATTGTGGGACATTATCCCCAAGAAGCCCACAGTCTTAGCGAACCAAGTTAACAAGAGGTTCAAGGAGCTAAAGGACCTCGGATTGCGCAACGAGGACGCCATGATCACATTTGTCCGTAACCGGATCTCCCCCTTCAAAAACGCACACATAAAGTCTGTCACATGAGCTGGGGCCGCGACCCCAACCGGACCTCGTCTTTCGAGTTGAGCAACACAGAGATCTACCGCCGGGTCAAGGCCCTCTTCACCACCCACAAGGACTTCTCCTCTGAGTGGACATGGGGAATGGAACATTTTTGCCGAGATAGGCTTCCTCCTTTGGTAAGTCTCATGCCCCAAACTTTTTCCGAGTTAAATAATATGTTGGTATTTGTTGTTGGTTTTAATCCTGTTGCCTTTTCTTTCCCTTAGATGTTTCTTCAGCAAACCATCGAGGATGGCACCAAGACTTCCCTCAAATGGGCGCCTGACCGGGATACCTCGGACGAGGAGGAACTGGACCAGGATATGTTCCTTCCTATGGCCGATGCGACCAAGCGACCCACCGGTAAACTCTCTTCTATTAGAGATTGACCCGACGATGAAGATGATTCAGATGTTGAGGTGATGGAAGCATTTGATGCTGTCCCCCTTTCTTATGCTTTTCCGGCATCAGCTAACCCCGGTGGGCAGAGCCATGAGGACCCTCCCCTTGCCATGGGTGATCCTGTTCCGGTCGCGCCGAAGAAGAAAAGGGGAGCCGCATCAACTTCATCCTCCGGACCTTCTCAGCCAGCCAAAAGGCGAAAGAAGTCCGGGGACAAAACTGCCACCAAGCCTGCAACCAAGGCCACATCACGAAGGGCTCGGAAGCCCAAGGAGCCCCTAACCTCGGATGAGTAAGCCTCTTTTCCCTTTGCCATTTACTTGTTCTTCTATTATTATAGTTTCTCATCCGTCCATGTTCGATTCGGCAGGGCCGCGGTGGAGGTCCCACAGAGTGGATCTGGCATTGCCTCCCTGCTCCGACACAACCCTTCTCCCCCTCGTGGCGACGATTCACGCCCGCTGAGCCCAATCCCGGAGGGTTCAGCGACTGCTCCGGGTTCCAGCCCACCTCGTCAAGAGGAGAGCAACCTCAGAGCGGGGGAGTCTGGCTCTGCCGAGGCAGCGACCACCACTACTTCGGCTCCGCCAGCTACCACCTAGGTTACCTCGGCACCTCCACCGAAGAAGAAATCAGCACCAGCACCAGCACCAACTCTAGCACCAACAGCAAAAGCAACAGCAGCAGCACCAAGCCCCTCCGCCTCGTCCGAGTCTTCCCAGTCTCGGCGAGAAAGCACCAAGGCAGCTCCCAAGGGTAAATCTGCTGCAACAACTTCCACTTCTCAGCAGCAACCTAAGGGCAAGAAGGCCCCTGACGCCACCAGGTCAATGTCCATCGAGGCTGGACAGCGCACACTCGCGTCCATGCTTTCGAAGAAAACTCCACCACCGAAGGACGTCCCTGCCAAGCCAGCTGACACGCAACTCGTTTTGCACACCAGCCCTGCTCTTGCCCAGGTTTAGAGGAGGTCAGCACATGCCAAGGGCCTAGTGGCGCCCCACATGCTCCGCGGCGAACGATACCTTCTGACCTTGATCGAGTTCATGAACAACTGGAACAAGGCGGAGTTCATCCACAATGACGATCTCCCAGAGAAGTTCGGTCCCGCCGAATTTGCCGCTCAAATGAACACAACCGCTAAGGCAATTAACCTTGCGGGTCGGATGATGGAGGTATGTTACTTCACCTTTTCCTTAGCATGTTGTAGATATTAGTGATATAACCATTAGTCTCCGAGCCTCCGGCGGACTAACTTGTTACTCGGCCGGATGCTCCTTAGAAAACTAATGTAGCTCCTTGATAACTTCGAATATGCACACACCTAGAGCCGGGTTAAGTTCCACTTGGCCCAGATCTTGTACACTTAGAATATGCGCACACCTAGAGCTGGGTTAAGTTCCACTGGGCTCGGATTTTGTACACTTCGAATATGTACACACCTAGAGCCGGGTTAAGTTCCACTTGGCCCGGATTTTGTACACTTTGAATATGCACACACCTAGAGCCGGGTTAAGTTCCACTTGGCCCGGATTTTGTACACTTCGAATATGCACACACCTAGAGCCGGGTTAAGTTCCACTTGGCCTGGATCTTATACACTTCGAATATGCACACACCTAGAGCCGGGTTAAGTTCCACTTGGCCTGGATTTTGTACACTTCGAATATGCACACACCTAGAGCCGGGTTAAGTTCCACTTGGCCCGGATTTTGTACACTTCGAATATGCACACACCTAGAGCCGGGTTAAGTTTCCACTTGGCCCGGATTTTGTACACTTCGAATATGCACACACCTAGAGCCGGGTTAAGTTTCCACTTGGCCCGGATTTTGTACACTTCGAATATGCACACACCTAGAGCCGGGTTAAGTTCCACTTGGCCCGGATTTTGTACACTTAGAATATGCACACACCTAGAGCCGGGTTAAGTTCCACTTGGCCCGGATTTTGTACACTTCGAATATGCACAAGACTAAGCTATATTTTTGTACTCTTTTCAGGTGACCACCAACCGCCGGAGCGCTGAGTTTCAGCGTCTCCTGGACACTCACAAGATGCTGCGCGCAAAGCATAATGCACTTCTCGCTAAACACGAGAAAATGGGTAAGTTCTCTTCTTGACATTTTTCCGTGTTTTCTTCCTCTTTTTCTGCCGAGCTAACCCATCATTCGGTTTTCGCAGCTGGGGTGGAAGCTGAGAATACCCTCATGAGGAAGAATCTTGACCAGATCAAGGGTAAGTTACTTTTGTGCGACCTTGCTATGCTTTTTATCTCCTTTTCTCCTTGGCTCAGCGAACATTCATACCTCGGCTTTGCCGGGTCAACAAACTATTTCAGCATCACTGGAAGATAGTGTGCCCGTGCTTGATATGATGCTGCATTTTCTCGAACAAGCAGGGCAGCATCAGGCCGAGCTCAAAAAGAAAGATGATGAGCTTGCCCTCCTCCGAACCAAGGATGATGAAATTGCCAAGCTCAAGGCAGATATGAAGAAGTTGAAAGCACAGCACCAATCCGAACTTCAAAAAGCTGGCCAAGACTATACTGAAGAGCGCGAGCGCCTCAATCTCCAGATTGACAAGGACCGAGAACTTCTCTAGGAGGCCGACGTCAAAATTGAGTCGGCAAATACTAAACTTTTGCAGCTTCACAAAAGGCGTGATGACTGTACCAAGGAATTGACCCGGATCCACAACCATATTTCATGTAAGCTCCTTTCCCTCATCCGGCATATTTCTCCGGGTTACTTCACATGTCTTTTCTTTACCTGCTTCTCTTGTCTTGTTTTTAGGCAAATTTCCAGAGGGCAATGCCATTGCAAGCACCGCTGTTGCTAAGTTCCACCGAGAGAGGGGTACCCCCATTGCTCCTAACGCTAAAGAGATTCCTTATGACATGGAGGACCTGTTGGTCAGCTTGTCCTCTCGCATGGAAATAGTGAAGAACTATGGCAAGGATATTCTTGACGTTGCAATCCGAATCTTCAACACCTTTTGGCCTGCAGAAGATACTCCGGAGGGGACCGCAGTTCTTATTGATAAGTTGATGGAATGCGAGACCCAGCTCGACCTTTGGAGGGAATCTGCTAGACGTGCCGGAGCTGAGACCGTTCTCCACTACGTGCTTACGTGGTACGAGAAGATCGACCTCAACCTCCTAGCACGCATGCGTACCGGATCTAGATGGTCCAGTGACCCGGAGTGGATAGCTCGGCATAAGGCTTGTGCGCATAGCCTCATCAAATATGCCCCCATTCATGAATGGAATGAGGGTCCAAGCTTCCTTGGTGGCGCGGATGATGAAAATGCTGAAAACGTTGAAGATGGATCGGATGAGGACGAAGAGTACGAGGCTTCGGACATCGAGGAAGACGAAGATGAAGCTGAAGCCGAAGCTGGGGCTGCACTCGCTGGCGCCAAACTACCTCCTCCTGTTGCTCCTTGAGTGAAAAAACTCTTAAATTTCATCAGATCCCCGGTATGCTGGGTGGAATTGTATCAAGTACACAAGTGATATTTTGCTACTAAGTTTCATGCCGGATTAACTTGGGCGTAGTCCCCGAGTTTCATTTTCTTGTTCATCCAACCTTTTAGCTCGGCTCGTGTCTACCTTGATTCGGTTTTATGACTTACGAGTCCAACCTTCAAAAAATTGTCTTAACAATACTTGGAAACTTTAGGATTAGCTCAAAGTAATTCAGCATAGTAAATCGAAAGTGAATCATAGGGTTAGTCCGAAAAACAAGTGTGGGCTCGATTAAGTTCCTTTCCTTAGTCGTTTTTCATGTGCTACGCAATTCCAAACTTGTTCTCTTGCTTGCCATGAAGCCAATTCTTGTTGGACAACAGCAAGTCGAATAGTTGGGTTCTTGGTGCTCACACATTACTAATCCGGCCTAAGTAGAACAACTTATGCCAGCCGACATATACATAATAGATACAGAAGACAACAAATATTATTAAGGCAGTCCCCGAGTTACTGCTCGAGGTGCCAACATTTCATTGATAGGCTTATTGCCGGCATACATACCAACATATGAGAGACTCGGATACATACACTTCTCTGCTAAGTGTAGAAAGGACGAAGTAGAGCTACATTCCATGGACGCTTAGATTCCTTGCCGGACTTGTCCGCCTTGTTCTTTTCCTGTGGTTTTGCATCGATAAGATAGTAACAATCATTGTGCAATGCTTTGCTCACAATGAATGGCCCTTCCCATGGGGGGATAACTTATGCATGCCAGCAATACGTTGTACCAACCGGAGTACCAGATCACCTTCCCGGAAGATTTGGGGGTTTACTTTCCGGCTATGATAGCGTCAGAGATTTTGTTGATATATGGCGGATCTGGACAATGCCAATTCTCTCGCTTCTTCCAGCAGATCAACATCATTTTGCCGGGCTTCTTGCACTTCGGCTTCTGTGTATTGGGTGACCCTAGGCGAGTCAGGATCTATGTCGGATGGTAATACAGCTTCTGCCCCATATACCAGAAAAAATGGCGTATAGCCTGTTGATCGATTCGGAGTTGTTCTTAAACTCCACAATACCGCTGGTAGTTCTTCTATCCAGCACCCCGCTGATCTTTGCAGCGGCTCAATGAGCCGGGGTTTTATCCCAGATAATACCAGTCCGTTGGATCTTTCCACTTGTCCGTTCGATGCGGGGTGGGCTACCGAGGCAACATCCAGCCGGATCTTCTTATCTCGGTAGAATCGCGCAAATGCTCCTTTAGAAAAATTTGTGCCATTATCAGTTATGATACTATGAGGATAACCGTATCTCAAGATGATGTCTTTGAGAAATGTCACGGCCGTAGCTCCATCACATTTTCTTATTGGCTTTACTTCAATCCACTTTGTAAATTTATCCACCATGACCAAAATATGAGTCATATTTCCCCTTGCTGGTTTGAACGGGCCAACCATGTCCAAACACCATACGGCAAACGGCCATGTGATCGGTATGGTCTTGAGCTCCGACATTGGCATATGTGTCTTGCTAGAATACCTCTGACAACCATTGCATTTTCTTACCAAATCTTCTGCTTGTTCTAATGCACTTGGCCAGTAGAATCCATGCCGGAAAGCTTTTGCTACCAAGGCTCTGGACGAGGCATGATGCCCACATTCCCCTTGATGTATATCTCGGAGGATGTCAAGCCCTTCTTCCGGGTCAACACATCGCTGGAGGACATTAGTCACACTCCTTTTGTATAGCTCGGAATTGATGATTGTGTATGCCTTTGCTCTCCTCTGAGTTTGCGTGGATAGCACCTCCTTAGTGGGTAAAGTTCCATCTTTCAGGAATTGAAATATAGGTAGTGCCCAAGCTGGTATTGCTCATACAGGGAACACATCCTCATCAATTTCCATCTAATCCACCGACATAACTTCAACCGGATTACACTGAGCAGTTCGCGGGTCTTGCGAAGCAGTCCCTGGGTTTGCCGAGGTAGTCCCCGGGTCGGCCGAGGCAGTCCCCGGGTTTCGCGCACCACCTCCCATGTCAATGTCCATGGGCACAGCTCCGGACTCCGGATCCTCCGGGACATAAATTGAGTCGGTTTCTGGGGACGGTCTGATGGATGGTTTTCTGAGGTTTTCTAATGCTACACCCGGTGGAATTGCTTGTCGGGTTGATCCGAGATTCGATAGTACGTCGGCAACCTCATTTTCTACCCGGGGTACATGGCGAAATTCGCATCCCTCAAAATAACCAGATATCTTCTGTACATGGAATCTGTATAGTGCCATGTTTGGATCAAGAGCGTCCCATAGCCCCGACACTTGCTGAACTACCAAATCCGAGTCGCCAAAGCATTGGATCCGACGTATCCCAATTTCTTTTACCACTTTGAGCCCATGCACAAGTGCTTCATATTCAGCGACATTGTTCGACGCTGCGAAATGGATCTGTAGCACATACTTCAACTGGTCATTCTTTGGCGTGGTAAGCACAACTCCAGCGCCTAACCCAATTTTTTGTTTTTGACCCGTCAAAGTGCATTCTCCAGTAGTTCGGATCTGGTAGCGGTGGTTCATATTGCACCTCGGCCCAGTCCACAAAAAAGTCAGCCACAGCCAGAGACTTGATTGCTTCTCTTCTATCATATTGTGGCGCATAGGGAGCTAGTTCAATTGCCCATTTTGCAATTCTGCCACTTGCATCCTTGTTACTCATTATCTCGGATATGGGAGCTTCGCATATTACTTTGATAGGGTGCTCCTCAAAATAATGTTTCAGCTTCTTTGCCGACATATACACACCATACTCCACTTTTTGATAGTGCGGATAATTTTTCTTTGATGCTGACAATACCTCGCTCAGATAATATACTGGCATTTGCACTGACTGACCCTCTTCGTCACGCTCTACCACGATTATTGCACTTACAACTCGGTTGGTTGCGGCTATATAGAGCAACATTGGCTCCTTTGATAGTGGAGAGGCTAAGACTGGTGTAGTGGCTAACATTTTCTTTAATTGTATAAAGGCTTCATTGGCCTGCGGCGTCCAAATGAACTTGTCCGACTTTTTCATGAGTTGATAGATAGGCAATGCCTTTTCTCCCAACCGACATACAAACCGACTTAACAATGCCAGGCAACCAGTGAACTTCTGGACATCGTTAAGGCACTTCGGCAGTTCCATTCGCTCTATGGCCCGGATCTTAGTTGGATTGACTTCGATACCTCGGCTAGAGACAAGAAATCCGAGTAATTTTTCCAGCCGGGACACCGAAGGTACATTTTTCCGGGTTAAGCTTCATCCGGAACCTTCTTAGGTTCGCGAATGTCTGCCTAATATCGTCAAGGAGCGTTTTGCTTTCCTTGGTCTTGATAACCACATCATCCACATACACTTGTACATTTTGACCAATTTGGTCATGCAAACATTTTTGCATACATCTTTGGTACGTTGCCCCTGCATTACGTAAACCAAATGGCATGGTGCGATAGCAATATGCCCCATACGGGGTGATAAATGCAGTTTTTATTTGATCATCCGGATTTAGGGGTATCTGGTGGAAACCAGAGTATGCATCAATGAATGACAACAGTTCACACCCAGCAGTTGAATCTATGACCTGATCTATCCTTGGCAGTGGAAATGGATCTTTTGGGCACGCCTTATTCAGGTTCGTGTAATCGATACACATACGCCAAACCACTGCCACATTCGGATCATCCTTCTTCTTTTCCACCAGCACCGGATTAGATAGCCGATCCCGGTAAAGAACTTCCATGATAAATCCTGCTGCTAGTAATCGAGCTATCTCTTCTCCATTGACTTTTCTCCTATCTTCGGCGAAGCGGCGGAGAGGTTGCTTCACCGGCCTTGCTCTGGGTCTCACGTTCAAAGAGTGCTCGGCCAACTCCCTCGGAACACCTTGCAAGTCCTGCATGGACCAAGCAAAAATATCCCGATTCTCACGGAGGAAGTTAACGAGCTCGCTTTCCTATTTATCATTTAACCCGGCACCAATTGTTACGGTGCGCTCTGGGAACATATCATCAACAGGAACTCTCTTGGTATCCTTCGTGGCTTGGAACAAAACACTACCATGCGGATTACTCAACACCGGCATATATTGCTGCACGGACTGAGCCAACGCCGCCACCTCCTGTATCTTCCTTTTTTCTTGTGCAATCACGAGTGACTCGGCTAGGTTAGACCCGGCTGACGCACACTCAATGGAACGTCGAAAATCTCCAGCAATGGTAATCACTCCATTTGGCCCAGGCAACTTCATCTTCAGATAGCTGATGTGACAACTTTCCATGAACTTGTTCAGTGCTGGTTTTCCGAGTAACGCGTGATATGCACTTTCTAAGTTCACCACTTCAAACTCCAAATTCTCAGTTCGACAGTTATCTCTCGTGTCGAACAATACGTCAACCTAGACTTTGCCTATGGGATCACAAGAAATGCCTGGCACAATGCCATGGAAAGTTGTCCTTGTAGCTTGGAGCATGTTCTCCGTGATACCCAACTTGCGCATTGTATCCGCATATATGATGTTAATGCTACTGTCATTGTCAATCAGTACCTTTGAGAACCTCACATTGATGTTAGGCCCAATGAATGTCGGATCCAGCACTAGCGCATATGAACCGGGACTTGGCATAAGCTTGGGATGATCTTTGATGCTCCAGGTAATTTCCTGGTTCGACCAAGGCATATACCTCGTCACTGCTGGCATTACCGCATTCACCTCCATGTGTCAGCGCTACAAACTCTTTCTATCTGTTTCCTCAGTGGTAAACACATAGTAACTCTGATGATGCTCTTTGTACTCATTCCTCCCCTCATTTCCGGGGTACCTCTGATCTGGTTGATGTTGATCTTCCACTTGATGCACTACATCCCTTCTCTCATGGTTATCATACCTCAGCGGAGGGGGAGGCAACATTAGCTGTTGCGTGTTCGCTCCGGAGAGCAATTGCTACCGAGGTAACTCCTGTCGAGGTTGATCATTCTGAGGTGCCTGAGCATTCCCCGAACCACCTTGTTCTATCTTACGCATCCACTCACACTGCCTCGTTGTATGACCCGCTGGGTTACTCGGATTTGGCGTGTGAAATTTACATGGTTGATCCAACATTTACTCATAAGTATACCTCGGACGGTCCTTCTTTTCTTGCCACTGTTTCTTTTGCTCTGGCGTCCAAGTTTTCTTGCCATCATTTCTCGGTGTCCATTGTTGGCCTCCAATTTTCTGACGTTGATTTCCCCCTGCTCTGGGCTGATCTTGATTCACAGCAGCAACTTGTTGCGAACTATACCGGTAATCTGGTCGGTCATCTCTTCTTTTACCCTGGTAGTCATTCCTCCGGGATGACCCGGCTCCATATCTCTAGTAGCACTCCTCATTTGACTCGTTTGACACAAGCCTAGGTTGAGTCGGATCACCCAAAGCATACGAATCAGCAATCCAGATTGTCTCTGCCAACGTAGTTGGCATATCCCTTTGCAATCTTTGCCACAACATGCTTGCATATCTGCATCCTTGCACAAACCAAGCTATGGCCTGTGATTCAATCACGCCCTCACATGAGTTTTGCACGGTACACCACCGGGTCAAGAACTCCCGGTTCGTCTCGTTCGGTCTCTGCTTGCACATTGCTAGGGTATGTGGCCTATTCGGCCTCTGATACGTACTTGAGAAATTGCTGATAAACATTTCCTCAAAATCGATCTAGCAGTTAATACTTCGGGCGGCAAATTGTTTAACCATACCCTCGCTGGCCCCTCCAACATCTGGGGTACGTATCTCACAGCCCATCTCAAGTTGCCTATAGCAATTTTCACAGCTGTAGCATAGTTTATCAACCAATCTTCCGGCTTTGTACTGCCGTCATACGTCTTTGTGCCTCTAGGTAACTGGAAGTTAGGTACCGGAGGCTCCTTCATGATCCGGGGCCCAAAACACGCAGGACCCGGGGGACCTTGACATTCAATCTATTCCAACCTATACAGCTGATCCAGTTTTAATCTGGCATCATCATGCATCAAATCCCTGCTTCCCAATCTTGACCCTATCACATGATAGTCCGGCCTTGGGTATCCTGCGTTCACCATTTCCGAATCTCCATCGTTATATCGGTCTTGCTCTTCTAGAGCAACTCTATGTTGCATACCTCGGCCGGCACTTTGCTCTTGCCTTGGTATATTCCGCTGCAGCGGTTGTCCTTCTCCTGCCGAGTTGCGCTGTCCGGCATTGCCATTTACAACGTTTCCTTGACCGTCATTGCCTTGGTCACGGTTACCTCGACCAGCTTCACCTTGGCTCACACTTCGTCGATCGTCATTTCTCTGTACTTCTTTTCCTTTCCCTGCCCTTGTCGGGTCATACAGGACGATCTATTTGTTCCTCCTGGCTGAGGTTACTACCTCTTCTCTCCTAGGACCACCATGAGGAGACGATGCAGCTCCAGCGGATTTCTCCGGGTTACCCATCGCCGAATGAGTGATCTTAGAGGCCCCAGCTCTCTCCGGGTTAGCCCTGAGCAATTCCTCATTTTGCCTGTTCGTGATCCGAACCAACTCATTGAACCTATCTTGCTGTCTCTGGCGGGCTTCACCCGTCAGACCTTCTAACTCAGATGCAGATGCATCTGCCGCTCTGAGGTTTTTCGCCGGGGTACTATACTTCGGCAGCCCCACGGACAAACAGTTCTCAGATTCTTCAATCCTTGTATCACCCTCTTTGTTCATTTCACTCATGAGGTTTCTCCCTTTTACTTTCACAGCATCTACTTTATTTGCCTTTGCGTACTCACGCAGTGTCATGTTCAACGACTGCTGAGCCGCGGCTATCTTTTTCGCACCCTCTAGAATTTTTTGCCTAGTTTCCTCTAGCTCGGCCTATGCCTGAGACGGATCTACCACTGCTGCTATAGGGTTTGCCAAGCTATTCATCACTTCTCGCAGCACATTCTCTGGCCTCTCTAGTGGAGGACCTCTACCTTTCCTCGGTGCCTTAGGCGTTACCTCCGGATCTGGTGCCGGATCCTTGCTTGCGCCAGCGCCAGGCGTAGTCATCATCACCTCAGCACGGTCCGGGGAGCGAGTGATACGCGCCCCGTGAACCACACTAAGGGGCGGCTCGCCTCCTTCAGCGACGTGCCGCGGATGAACGCATGACACATCGAC
Source organism: Avena insularis (assembly GCA_023614405.1). Taxonomy (NCBI): domain Eukaryota; kingdom Viridiplantae; phylum Streptophyta; class Magnoliopsida; order Poales; family Poaceae; genus Avena; species Avena insularis. The sequence goes on from CM042692.1 coordinate 25,444,765, forward strand.
AGCAACGTAGACCTTCTGCGCGCCGAGATTGACGAAGAGGCCGTTGTGCGGAAGTGGACGCTAGCCGAAGCAGCCAGCGTTGTTGATGACAAAGTCCAGCGCTCCAAAGTGCTGAATGAGCCCGGAGACGATGCGTTCGCCGGTGCCGATGAGGTTTCCCGTCCGGATCTTGACCCCTGCTAGCGCCACTAGCCCCACGGTGGGCGCCAACTGTCGTGGTGGTGTCACGGCAGATGCCATGGATAGGCTAAAGGTGGGGACTAAATGCAGTAGGGGAATCCAGGGAGGGATAGTGTGGTGATTCCACACACAATAGCTTTGTATTTGATTCACTTCCATAGATTACAAGTGCTCCTTGAGCTATATTGGAGAGAGGAGGAAGAAGGAGCTCTCTTACTCTCACCACTCTCTAGCTCTCAGTAACTTGCTAGAAGAACATAACCTCCAAAGACCAACCTCGTAAAACTCAACCCTTTCTACAGAGGCCCTAACCCTCCTTATATAGGGGTGGCTAGGTCTCCAATTAGGGCATACGTGGAGGCATATTTCCCAAAATAGTAAGCCGACCGGGTCACTTTTCCCCCGCGTCATCCATGCAGAGGCTACGTGAGCCTGCAGGCGCCACAACGTGACATTGGCATCGTCACCTTTGTCGGCCACGCCTCGGTAGTCCTGCCTCCGCTTCGCTCATGCTTTCTCAAGGGTCACCTTTGACCAGCGAGATACCTTCCTTCTCCTACAAGCTTGATATGACTCGGATCGTACATAGTTGATCCGGCCACCCCTGTTCCTGCATACAAGTTAGATTCATCCATCCGACTTACGGCTTAAGTAGGTTGAGACCCAGTTAGGTGGACATCCCCTGGTCCGGGTTACCCCGAGATTCGGCCTGCCTTGAGGTGACTCGGCCAGCATTCGCTTTGACCTTGCCGTACTTCGGCTAACTCGACCATTATACCCCGACGTGACCCTACCCGGGGGTATCTCCCCAACAAAAACCCTAAGTGCCCGATCAAAAATCCACGAAAGAGTCTGTAGCCGCCGTCATCTGCATCCCTAGACCGGGAGGGATCTGAAGGTCTTCCCGGCACCCTGCCGGAGAGGGGAATTCACCCTGGAGGCCTTCTTCATCACCATGCAAGCCTCCGGTGTGATGCGTGAGTAGTTCATCCTTGGACTACGGATCCATGTAGTAGCTAGATGGCTGGTTCTCCTCCTTTGTGCTTTCATGTTTAGATCTTGGGAGCTCCGTTCATGATCAAGATCATCTATTTGTAATCATACATGTTGTGTTTGCGGGGATCCGATGGATATTGAGATGCTATTTCAGATTGATTATTGATTCTATCATGTCTTTGTTATTTGTGATCTTGCATGTTTTCCGTTGTTAGTAGCTATCTTGGCCAAGTAGATGCTAGCAACTCCAAGAGTTAGTATTTATGCTCGATAGTGGGTTCATGCCTCCGTAACTGGGAAGTGATGTAAATCTCTAAGGTACTAGATGTGTTGTTGCTACTAGCAAGAAAACAACAATCCTTTGTTCATAGAACAATCGTATTGTTTACTTTACACGCAATTCATAAAGCAATAATCTGTTGCTTGTAACTTAATACTGGAGGGGGTTCGGATGATAACCTGAAGGTGGATTATTAGTCGTAGATGCAGTTGGATGGCGGTCTATGTATAATGTTGTAATGCCCAATCAAGTCTCAAAGGATTCAAGATGATTAGTATATGGATGTATTGCTTTCTCGATGTTTGTCAATTGCCCCACTGTAATTTGTTCACCTAGCATGTTATCTATCTTAAGGAGAGCCACCTCTAGTGAACTATCCCGGTCCTTTTCTTTACATACAATCTATAAACTATTACTGCTTTGTGTTTACTTTCTGCAAACTATTACTTCTTTCCATTCGATACGTTTAATCCTTTGTTTTCCGCAAAACACGATGAGATTGACAACCTCATCACAAGTTGGGGACAAAGTTCTGTGGTTGTGTTGTGCAGGTCTCCACGTTGCTACTAGCACCGGTAGTGTGCCCTACCAAAGCTCAGCTAGTAACACCTTTGGGGTGTTTCCTTGCTCCTACTTGTTCGATTAAACCTTGGTTTCATACTGAGGGAAACTTGCTGTTGTGCTCATCCTACCTTCCTCTTGGGGTTCCCAATGAGCTCTACATCAACACTGCTCTAGCATTTTTCTGGCGCCATATACAGAGCCATCAGGTAACATCAACCTCGCACCATGTACTATGAGGACGATCATTCCTCACAACATAGTGCTGGGGTACGTGTCATCTACCTTAAGGGAACCAATATATTACAAAACATCTCCCGATTATATTACACATGCAACAAGTATCGAATATATTACATTCATGCATATATACAATATAAAGTGTTTTATGATCCCTATTACATTATCATAATCTTCCGATAGTATTCTCCTTTTGGATCTAGGACCTCTGCATCTTAGAATCCCGCAATTTCCTCTTGGATTGCTTGTATGCGATCCTTTGGTAGAAGATTGTCCCGCAATCGTTCGATCTAACTTAAAAGAATGAGTCAACATATATGAATGAAACTAAACACAATTGATGGTAATAAAACAAATTTCTGAATATTGTTTACATACTTGAAGTTGTTCTAAGTTTCTGCCCTTCTCACAGGTCGTCTGACGAATGAACTCGTAGAAATAGTATCCACATAAGTTATTTCCGTCTGGCCGCCTCAGACACTTTACGAGAACAAAGTTCAATCAAAATAATAATAAGTAAGCATGATAATGATATCGAAACTAGAATTAAAGAGATGCGCGGATCTAGCTAGTAGTACTTACATTTAGTGGTTTAAGTGTAAGGTTCTCTTTCCAGGCACCCTTAGCCTTATTGGTGAACCGTTTCCAAGCGCTGCCCGACAAAGAAAATGAATGAAATGAGTTATTAATTACTTGATATAAGTAAATGAACGAAAGTTGCCGATATAGTGTCATAATGATTGAAATTACCACTGAAGCATATCCTGCATGGGGGGCCCACTTCTCAAGGGGTTTACGTTTAGAGTCCATGACTTGTACTACTCCATTGTCAGGTTGAATGATTAGCAGAATATAATGGAAGCTACACATGCATAACTCATCAATTATACACTTAACATCGAGTAAGTGAAATAGAATGTGTACAAGACAATAACACTCAGTCGAAGTTGTAAGGTAATAATATTTCCCTTTTGGTTTCTTGAAACCTTAGAGCCATTACGATTTTATCCTCTGTGTCCTTGGGATTAAGTTTCACAGTAATTTCATGAACCCAAGATGGGTCAATGAACCCAATGTCATAGATCTATCCTCTTCTGTATTCGAGAATCTTCGGTCTGCATAATATAACGAGTATGATTATACATGCGATGTAAACGAGGTGAGCTAACTAGAGACTTAATTATTAGAGAAATAATACTTACAGATAGTAGGCACTAACGATCGATTTGTCGAGGGCATCTTGATTGAAAAACTGATGTAGTTCAGGAAATTCAATAAGTATTTGGGCATCTCCATACCGGTAATGCTCGTTTCGAACTCCGATCACTATCCAGTTTACCCCTTCCTTTGTGGATTTAATGTACCAATTATGTAATCTTCGCATTTTTGTTGGTAGATACTTGACGTCCTCAGGTCTGATGATAGGTTTCCTGTACTTGTATTTGTATGCTTCCTCAGCCACAGGGAAATCTAACTGGTCTAAGTACTGAGCAATAGTCATTCCTTGAGCAACGGCCGCTTCTCCATATAGTGCAACAATTTCTGGATCATACTGCTCGTTTGCAGCTTTGCTCGACTCCACCATGGTATCGGAAATCACTTTGAGCAGGGGGCATTCCTTATTTTTCTGTAAACTGAGTTGGGGAACTGAATTCCCGCTTGCACTAGTGCTCTTCGACCGCACCATTGACTAATGTGACTTGACAATAGAGCGGTCATAGTCTGATGAAAGCCTTGGCTCGAGTTGATGAAGGCACTACTAGGAAACAGCCTATAGATAGACAAGATATTCAGTGGCACATATGAGAAATCATGCGCCATAGACAAAGATCAGTGGCACACCAGAAAACATGCCCCACAGAAGATTGGAAGTTCTGTGGCGCATTCCCCATAGTATGCGCCACAGAAGATTGGTGGGATCCGCCAGCCGGGGTGGGTTGATCCAAGTTCTGTGGCGCATTCTGAGATATGCGCCACAGAAGTTGCCTCTTCTATGGCGCATATTTTCTTATGCGCCACAAAACATGGAGGGGGGGCCCACCACGGAATCTAATACACCCAAGTTCTGTGGCGCATGTTGGCATATGCGCCACATATGTGTTTCACTTCTGTGGCGCATATCCCAACATGCGCCACAGAACTTGGAGGTGGGCCCCATAGAGGGAACCTAATTCACCCACTTCTGTGGCGCATATGGACTTATGCGCCACAGAAGATTAAGCATCTGTGGCGCATTTCCTCCATATGCACCACAGATGAGGGCGTCCAGATCCATGTTAAAAAGGTGACAAAAGCTAGCTCTTATCTATCCACCACCACCCATTTCACATCTCTACCTCCTCCCAACTCGTCTTCCTCCTCCCTCACACCCCATCTTCCCCATAGTTTCTCCATTTTCTTATAACTAAACCTACTTTAATCCATAGATTGGTAAGTGGAAGCTTCGGTCCAACTTCTAGATCTAAAAGTTCCTTACTTTTCTCTCTCACATCTCTATTTGTTTACTAATTTCCTCTCCACCAACTTGTAGATCTATTTGTCCACACTCTCTCATCGCGCGGTCTCGTCTCGCTATTATTGTGTCTACTAGGTGAGTACTTGGCCATGAACATGTAGGTGAAGCTTGTCGCGCGAGCGGTGTGTGCGTGCGATCCATGGCGAGACGATGCTTGTGTGGTGCATGAATGTTTGCAATGGGAGGAAGTTTTTTGTTGCTTCCTTGTTGTTGTCAGTCCCGGCCGGTGTGATTGCATGGATGTTTGCTGAAATGTTGATTCATTTCCATTTCGGCAAATTTTTGCATTACCCATATGTCCTAATTTTAGGAAAGGTCATGCCGAATTTTTTCCGGCTAGCATTCATGCATGTGTGTGTTCATATGGTGTGGTTCTCACCTATACTCTCTGTTTTGACCGCTCGGGCAACCATGGTCCTCACGATGAGCGAAGGTCGAATTGCTAGGTACAAGAAAGGCACGAAGGAGGACATGATTCTAAACAACAAGACCATGATAAGATGTCCATGTCGAACATGCAAACTGCAGCGCTGGATCGACCCTGAATCTGGACAATTGGAGGGTCACCTGCTCAGGCGCGGTTTCATGCGCAACCTCAATGAGGCGCCAGCAAGACATGGTGGTGGTCACGAAGACATGGGCAGGCGAGAAGACGAAGAGTCTACCGAGCATGATCATCATGACGAAGGAGATGCCAGCGGGCATGATCATCATGACGAAGGAGATGCCGGCAGGCATGATCAGCATGGAGAAGGAGATGGCGATGGGCATGATCATGATCATGAAGAAGGAGAAGACGCGAACACACAGACACTGCTAACTTCGGTCTTGTAGGACCCTCACGTTCAAGAACTGCTCCTCAAGGAGACGAGCAACGACAAAGCTGCAGCCAGAGAGAAAGCCAAGCTGGCCCAAATGGAGGTAGACGGGATGACTCCATTGTATCCTGGGTGTTGCCCCGAGGATACACATTTGAGTGTAACTCTCAAGGCTCTAGAGATGAAGGCTGAACACAAATGGACCAATGTGAGCTTCAACACGAACATGGAATACTGGCACGACCGACTTCCTAAGGGGAACACATTGCCAACAAGTATCGAGGAGGCCATGAAAATTGTGTGCCCTCTCGACCTACCACACATTAAATACCACGCATGCATCAATGATTGCGCACTTTATCGGAACGAGTACGCGGATAAAACCACATGTCCGGTGTGTGGCCAAGGACGGTACAAGAGAGGGAACAAGAAAGTTCCTCGAAAAGTGGTATGGTACTTTCCTATCACCCCCCGTCTGCAGCGATATTTCGTAGATCCTAAGGAAGCAAAGCTCATGCAATGGCACGCGGAAAGAGAGAAACCCGAAGATGATCCAGAGAAGGGCAAGATCCTGACACACCCTACGGACACTAGCCAGTGGAATGCATTAGACATCAAGTTCGAAGAGTTCGGGGGCGATGCAAAGAACGTCAGGCTGGGTATGAGCACCGATGGACTCAATCCTTTTGGAAACCAGAGTAGCACGCATAGCACCTGACCCGTGTTTGTATGGCCGTACAACCTCCCCCTGTGGCTATGCACGAAGCAAAGGTATGTACACATGAGCATTCTTATTCAGGGGCCAAAACAACCAGGTATCGATATGCATCTGTATCTCGGGCTATTGAGAGATGAGTTAGCCAGCTTGTGGGAGACACCGGCCCGTACGTGGGACGCCTACACTAAAGAATATTTCCATCTAAGAGCCGCGTTGCTCACGACCGTGCAGGACTATCCTGGTTATGCATATGTATCGGCCCAGGTGAACCACAGACACAATGCATGCGTCAAGTGCATGGATGAGACACCGCATCTCCAGCTACCAAGGGATCCCGGGTCTTCGAAAACAGTGTTCCAAGGTACTCGAAAGTGGCTCCGCATGGATCACCCGTGGAGAAAACGTGGTGACTTGTTCAATGGTAAAGACGAGCTCGAAAGAGCCCCGCGTCCAAGGAGCGGCGAAGAAATCGAGGAGCTTTTGAATAATTGGGTAGATTGCCCTGCGCCTGGAAAAAACGACCGAGGACAAAGCCGCTGCTGGGTGTATGGAAAGCAAGGTCTGTTTTCTGGGACCTGCCGTATTGGAAGGTCCTTCACACTCCCCATAGCCTCGATGTAATGCACATCACGAAGAACGTTACCGAGAGTCTGCTTGGCACTCTACTGAACATGCCGGAGAGGACCAAGGATGGGCCGAAAGCAAGAGGACCTTAAATTTCTTGGCATAAAGAAAGATCTTCAGTACCCTGATAGTGATGATGATGATGATGATGATGATGATCAGACGGAAGGGACTCAAGGTCGCCGCAAAAGAGTTAAGAAGAATGAGGTGGTGCTTCGTGCTGCCTGCTTCACTCTGAGTCTAGAGGAGCTCGAGCAGTTTTTCAGGTGCCTCTTAGGAGTGAAAGTTTCTCACGGTTACTCGAGGAAGATAAGCAGATATCTGGACGTGGCGAAGAAGAGGTTCAGCGGTAAGAAGTCTCACGACTGTCACGTGCTGATGACGCAGATACTCCCCGTTGCGATCCGTGGGATAATGGACGAGCATGTCCGTGAGATGTTGTTTGGCCTCTGTAACTTTTTCGACGTCATATCTAGGAAGTCGATCGGTGTGAAGCAGCTCGACAGGCTACAGGAAGAGATCATGATGATACTATGCGAGCTTGAGATTTACTTCCCGCCAGCATTCTTCGACATCATGGTGCATCTGCTTGTACATGTCGTGGACGACATCATCCAGCTCGGGCCGACATTCCTGCACAACATGATGCCGTTTCAAAGGCTAAACGATGTCATCAAAGGATTCATTCGCAACAGGTCTCGTTCAGATGGAAGCATAGCCAATGGATTTCTAATCTACGAGTGCATCTCCTTCTGCCAGAATTATCTAACCACCGAGAACGAGGATGTTGGAATACCCACAAAGAAGCACCTCGGTAGGCTCGGTGGATATGGTCACCGCGAGGGCTGCCGCTCACTGCATGTCAGCATTGATGGTCGACGCACTGATTTTGAAAGGGCACAGCGAGTCGCGCTACAACACATTGAAGTGGTCGGCCCTTGGGTCGAAGAGCACAAAAGCTTAATCGAGCAGGAGTACGTCGACCAGGGCGGCCGAGGAAGAAGGGAGACGTAACCAGAGAGCACAACTCCAGCTTCACGGGTTGGTTCAAGAAAAGGCAACTAGACAATCCCCCACAGACGCCTTCTACGGAAGATCAAAAACTCATATTCTCCTTGTCGCAGGGCCCAGGGCACAACCTAAGGACCTATCAGTCATACGACATAAACGGTTACAGATTCTACATCGAGGAAAAGGACAAGAATAGTGAATATCAAAACTCAGGAGTAACTATGTTATCCTTTGCTGATGACGAGACTACTGTGATGGAAAGATTCTACGGAAGGATCGAGGAGATATGGGAGCTCGACTACTGTGGAGAGATCGTACCGATGTTCCGTGTTAGATGGGCCAAGAACGTGGAAAAAGAAAGCCGCTATTTCACCACAATGGTTATACCAGATGCCAAATCAACGAAGAACGCCTCCGCAAAAAATGAGCCTTGGGTACTCGCTAGCCAAGTTGATCAATGCTTTTTTATTACCGACCCGTCAAAGCCCAACTGTGTTATACTTAGGAGGGGCAAGAGGAGCATCATCGGAATGGAAGGAGCCGCCAACGAGCAAAACTTTGACAAAAATGGCGACCCGAAGATCGAAGAGGAATTCGACAAGTACTTCGACATGCCTACTACTACTAAAGTAAGAAGGAAGACCACACTGCCTACTAAAGGTTGTCCATTCACAATAAGAAATCTCAAAGTGCACGGGCTAAAGTATTCAACCACGGCGAAAAAGGGTAAGAAGATTGTGAAGAGACACTAGCAATTATGTGACCTTTTGGTGTATTAATTCGTGTGGGTATAATGTGATATTAGTGTGACTTTTTTGTGTATTAATTCACATGTGTGCTCACAAATATATATTAGTTAGAGACTAAAACATACACATGATATTCGTGTGGGTATACAAATTCACATTTGTGTGTGACAAGCACATATATATATATATATGATTCAGGAGGTTTTTTTGATAAGTATGCATGTGTATATGTTCTTGCTTTTTTGAATAAATATGCATATGTGTGTATAGGTTCTTGATTTTTTTGAATAAATAAAATATTTTTTTTAAAAGGAAAAAAGTCTGAGACAGCCAGGATTCGAACCTGGCTGCCCCAGGTTGAAAGCTGGCGAGCAAGACCACTAGGACATGTAGCTGATCTTGTCAAACTATGATGCCGCTTTGTTTTGGACTATGCCCAAAAGTTTTGTGGCGCATATCATAGTAATGCGCCATAGAAGTTGTAAATTCAGTGGCGCATTTTAGAGGAATGCGCCACAAAACTTTCACACTTAGCTAAATAAATGGTTCGGCCTCCCCTGCTACCTTCTCCATTTCTTTCCCTCATCTCGCCCGCGCGCAAACCCTAGCTAATCGCCCTCGCCGCCGAAGCCGCCGTGGAGGAGAGCCCATGGAGGAGGAGAGCCGTCGTGGAGGAGAGCCCCATCACCGCCGTGCCGGAGCCCGTGGAGGAGGAGGCCCGCCCCGCCCCGCCCTGCCTGCGACCTAGGAGGAGGAGGACCGCCACCGCCGCTCCGGAGCCCGTGGAGGAGGAGGCCCGCCCCGCCTCGCCTACGACCTAGGAGGAGGTGGCCTGCAACGTCCGCAGCAGGAGCACCGCCGCCACCCTCGTCGACGACCACCTCCCCATCTGCATGTACACTTCCCGCTCTCTTCTTTTCCCCCTCTTTACAAGAATGCTCTACTCAATTTTCAGATTACAAGAATACTTCTGTGAATTTTAGTTTAATACTAGGAAGTTGCAAGAATGATCTAGGGCTTGGATCAGAGCTTAGTTTAGTGCGACGCGGCGCGGTTGCAACTGTAGGTAGTCGTCCTTGTCACATAGCTAGTGCGCTAGGATTCCACCATCCACTAACATCATGTGCACTTGTGCTGCTACTTGTTAAAATCCTCTCCGTTATTTTCTCTGCTTTGCTAAAGAGAAATCCTCTCGGTATAGACACCAATTGTGCTTCAGCAAACAGGGTTCAGTTCATGGCTTTGTTAAGTTACATTTTTTCGAATAATTCTTTCTCTTTCATTCTATTGAATTTATCTTTGAGGGTGTGGCTGGTTTGTGTCGATGGTTGATACCTACACGGGCAGATGCTCGAGACACCGAGATACCTACATGTCTCCTTGCATACTGAGCATATTACTTTGTTAAAAAATACAAGGTTGAGAGTTGTGATTATTTTGTTCCTTGCATACTGAGCTTATTACTTGGGCAATATAAAATACTCGTGTTCACCATCAAACTGGTAGTGATCAAATCAGAGCTTAGTTTAATACTAGGAAGTTGCAAGAATGATCTAGGGCTTACATTCATGTAAACCAGGTTTTGCTTGACAGTAATATATTCAATATTGCACTGTACGTACTGAACTTAGAGTACTGAATAACACTGTACTAGGCATGCTAAATTCAGTGTCATGTAAATCAGGTTCTAAATTTGATGATTGAATTATCAAGGGCCTGGGTTACTAGTAGTTCTAGAGTTCTAGTACACTAAGACGGCAACTAAGTATGCAAGTGGGTAACCTTTAGGGTATCCTCTATCCTCTTTAGTACAAAAAAATAAACTAAATTTTCACAGATCATAATTTTTTGAGAAAAATAGTTCATTTGTTTGAACTAGACTAAAATAGATGGTACCCTAAAGGTTTCAAACATGCATCTCTAACTGCAACTACTGGGGTCCCCTTTTCAGCATACCAAGCTTTCTAGTTTACTCTAACATATTTTGTTGATCCTTTTAGACTTTTAGTTAGGTACCTTCTTCACTTCTGTTACACTATATATTTCATTCAAATGTTATTTTTTACTATTCCATATATTGTGTGAATCTGGTCTGTGTTATTTAGCATTTTAAGAAATGTCTTGGATACTTTGCAGACTGCTTTTATTTCCTTTGCACTATCCATAGAGAATTTCGTGCTTCCCTTTCCAGTGCTCCCAAGAACATCTATGTATGTTTGTTTCTATGCCCCTGGTTTCCTGATGATTATTGCTACGACGCTTGTGATGTTCAGCTTTTTTTACTGCAACTGTTGAACTGTTCTCTGTCTTTCTTTCTTTTTTGACCCAAATATGAATGAATGGATTACAACCCAACTTTGCTTTGGTGAAATCCATCAGGAGCATCATGATTGTGTATGTGTACTGCCGCTAGATAAAAAAATTCCCTTTACTGAACTGTGCAAGGTAAAGTGTGTGTACTATAACTTGATAGCCTATGTGTGCAAGAAGAAGAGAGAATGTGTGTGTCTCTGTGTACTATAACTGCTACTCAGTTTTCATTCAGTAGAAGCACATGTCTGGTATATATACTGCTTATATATTATTTGTTGTACCCTTTTAAGTTTTTTAAGTTCTTCTTATACATGTATCCGTTATACTGTTGCGTGAATGATGGATGGGGCTGCATGGATGATGATGCTAGGGTCAATGCATGGGGCTGTCAATATGGGGATGGGGTGTTTTGTCTTGCAGGGATTTCATTTGAGTTGCCCATTTCTCCCGAAGTGTCGATTCACTTCCATTTCGGTTGAGAAATGGGCACCTAGGTCAAAAAATTAGCAAAGGTCATGCCGAATTTTTCGGCCGAGATTTGTGCTAACTTTTTGCCTTTTTTAAATAGAGTAGTGCAAACATGTCGGACAACAAGGAGTCTGGCCCTTCTAAGCACATGATCAGTGCCGAAGAACAAGCTAGACAGGCCAACCAGTCATTCTGGCAGGGGTCCCAACAGGAGGAGGAGGAGGCGATGAGGATGACACCACCACCGAAGGAGGAGGCGACTGTTGCTAGAGCTGCTAGGGCCAATGAGGGCGGAGATCCTGATTACGAGGGGGACGAAGACGACTATGATGGAACTAGTGAAGGCGGCGGCAAAGAGGATGACACTACTGATGGCGGCGCCCGCACCGATGGCGGCGAGCACACGGATGGCGGTAGCGGCAACCCGGCCGCTTCTCAGAAGAAGAAGGAACAGAGGGAGCAGAAGGTGCCAGTGCTCGCCACCGTCTGCGATGAGTTCACTGAGGTCACAGAAAGTGGCCTACCCATTGCGCCAGAGGCGATTGCTAAAGGGTACGGCCTGCAACTCGGGTGCATCATCCGGGAAAGCATGTCGATCAACACGAAGTACATCAGACATGCTGACAATGCAGCTTTGGTCGATAACCTCCTTAAGAAGCTTCACAAGCGATACAGATTCCCAGAGAGGTTTAGAAACCTCGAGAGAAAGAACCCGGTGAACAAACTAACGCTCACGAAGATGAGCAACGCCTTGAGCAGCTAGAAAACCCGGGTGAAGAATAGCATTGACATAGGTGAAAGCTAGGAGGTTATTAGTAAGAAAAATCCAATGCTCGACGAAGAGGAGTTTAAGATATTTAAGGCGGATATAGCTACCGCTGACGCTATAAAATGGACTAAATGGGGAAGGAGTATGCGAGAACAGAACATAGGTAACCACCGCCTTGGAAGTGGCGGTTACAGGGGGAAACAGGCCATTTGGGACAAGGAGGACGCCGAGCTTGAACGCCTTGGTAAAGACAACCCTTGGCTTAAAATCACGGACTTGCAGCTTAGGAAATTTGTTCGGGCCCGCTACTACCTGGACAAGGAAATAGGGGAGTTCATCACCGACGATCTGGAGGTGAAGGACTTCGAGAAGAATCTGGTAAGGAATTTATCGCCGATCTCAAGTCTATTGCGTTCTAATTAAAATAATGAAGCCAAGAATCTAAATGGGTTCACCTTTCCTTGTCTCTGCAGGAGGAGGAACTGAACGCTACTGCCACAGAGTCATCCCAGGATTCGATGGAGCCATGGGACACGGTTTTCAATAGGGCGACCAATGCTTACAAGAAGAGGGACAAGGGGTTGCCGCTGTCCTCAGCTGGCCGTGTGTCCGGCTTCGGTACGAGCATGAAGTTCAAGGAGTACTACAAAGAGGACGCCAAGAAAAGAAGGGAGAGGAAGAACCAGGATAAAGCCGCTATTGCAGAGCTGAAGATGAAGGTGCAGACACTAGAGGAGAAGGCGGTGGACGAGAAAACGGTGGACAAGTTAGTGGAAGAGAAGCTCCACTCGATGATCCCCCTGAGTTTTTCGAGGGGCTTACTGCTTGGAATGCGGGAGGTCGACAGGGGCCGATACATCTGCCCAGCTTAAGCGGCAGCAACTCGGGCATCAATGTTACCGTGTCGCCGGACCTAGTGACCCCGCCGGCCGTCAATGTCGGGACGCAACCGCTCGTTTTGGTCACACCGACGCCCCCTCCCACCAAAGATACCAATAAGGCGCAGCCGACGGCTGTGGTGCTTCGTGAGGCACCCGAGCAGGAGATTGCAGATGATGATAGGCCGGCCGCCGGCATCGGCCGTGTCTCTACATTAGCCGAGATCCACGCCATCACCAAGGTAACTAATTAGTTAGTGCACGTCATCTCCTTTATGCCTTTGATGCATGACTGCTGCCATCTCATGACGCCCAACAACATGTTTTTGCCTCAGGACACTTCTTGCGTACTCCTGCTTAAAGATGTCGGCGGTGAGTTGAAGGATGTTTCCAAGGGCACTCTTATACAACCAGCGAGCCGCACAATGCACAACAATCGAATGGATGATGACGTGATGAGGGTCAGGTTGGCTCGGGTGTTGCCAGGGTGCGACGACATGGACCCCCCCTTTCAACCTCAGGGAGCCGACAAACACAAGACCCTTGGGGAATGCTACAACTGGCCCTTGACATGGCCAAAGACCCAGATTCGTCTTGTGGGGGAGCACTGGCGCCACCTCTCGACCGATCACCCGTCCACCACCTCGGAAGCCAGTAGCCGCCGTTGTCGCCACCACCAGCCGTCACCATCAACTCTTGGCAGCGTGTGCACCGCCACATGGCAAAGACGTTGTGCCGCAACCGCCATCGCCCCCACTGCCACCACCACATGATGGCACCCATGAAGATGATGATGAATTGGTCAACGTTGATGACTTCATCAACACCGGCGCCGCCAAAGGATTGTATATTCCTTCTATGGATGAAGAACCCTTCACAGCTCGCGACGACCATCAAGCTGGTCGGCCCAATACATGCATGCAACGCCTGGTCTTCCATGGTCTTTCTCAAGAGACGCCTCCGGCCGCCGATCCACCACAAGAGAAACCGGGATTGGTTTTCAGCCCCAACACACTCCGAAAGGCGACTGATGAGCAGATGGCGTGGGCGACATCGTTGTGAAGAAGAAGCACTACAGAAAGAGAGGTAATAATAATAAGAAGGGTGCGAGCCAGCCTCTTCCGAAGAGGATCCGGGTCAGACGCCGTCATTCATCCACACACAATATGCCTTGCCCCGAGTGCATGCAGCTGGTGATCTGATATTGACTCCGGATATGATCCACATTGCGGTTGGAGCCATGTTAACTTTGCACGAGGGTGTCAAGACACTAGAGGGCCTCCTTCTTAAAGACGAAGATCCAAATTACCCGGTTTTCACGGCCAAGGTGCCATTGGACGTGGGCTTCGTCGATGAACCCCCCGCGGATATATTCTTCATATAGTTCGAGGACATATTCAAGCTATTTCTCACGAAACGGCTGGACTATAACCTGGTCCGCCTATACGCGCTCAATCTGGCGATCACGATCAAGAGAGAAAGTACCCCAGAAATCGCGATAGTGGATCCCTACTACATGCGGGACAACCAGTTGGTCGAAGGATCAGAGACACGAACCAAGGCGACGACGTACCTCGAGAAGTTCATGGTGGACAATGATGACCCACAAGTATAGGGGGTGTATCGCAGTATTTTCGATAAGTAAGAGTGTCGAACCCAACGAGGAGCAGAAGGTGCTGGCTAGTGGTATGGATCAGGAATTCTCTGCAAATACTTAGCAAACGGATTTTTAGGGGTTTTCGATAAAGCAAGTAAACAAAGTACGAGTAAATAAAAGACAGTAGGAATAAATGCAGCAAGTGGCCCAATCCTTTATGCATCAAAGGACAAGCCGGTTGTATTACTTAAGATGACCAAACATTCTCGAGGACACATGGGAAGACTGTCAAGTGCTTTCGCTTCATATAGTTGATTAATCTTCTTTAGCTTGCTAAGTGTTGTGTGGGTGAACCTGTGCTAATGTACCGCCCATCCAAGACTAATACATACTTGTGATTATACCCCTTGCAAACATCCGTAAGTACAAGAAAGTAATTAAGGTAGAAACCTAACCACAACTTTAAACTCTATGACCCTTATGTCCCCTGTGCAATGGTTTCCTAACGGGGGTTCAGGTTTCTGTCACTCCAGCAACCCCTATGATTAGTAGCCAAATACACAATGCATTCCCCTAGGCCCATATAGGTGAAGTGTCATGTAGTCGACGTTCACATGACACCACTAGAAGAAGTACACCACAACTTAAATAACAATCTATTGAATCTTTCTCAACGCAACTCCACTACTAACAACAAGACTTCTCCCATGTCCTCAAGAACAAAACGAACTACTCACAAGACATCATATGGATCATGATCAGAGATGGAATAATGATGTATAACAATCTGAACATAAACAATAATTCACTGGTTCACTCAATAGCATCAACTACAAAGAGTAATCAACACCGGGAAAGTTTCCCCTATGAACTAATGCAAGATTCAACTCAATTGTTACAGCGATATGGAGATGGTGATGAGGGTGCTGATGGTGAGGATGGTGGTGATGATGATGATGATCCCGATGAAGTCCAGCTTGATGGTGGTGTTGATGGCGACGATCTCCCCTCTCCGGGAAGGAATTCCCCCGGCAGAAATCTATCTGCCGGAGAGATCTTTCTCTCTCGGTGTTTTCCGCTCCACAGAGGCGGCAAAATCTTTCTGTGGTCACTCCCCGAGTCTTAGGGATTCAGGAGGATGATATACGCCAGAGGGGAGAGGCTGGAGTGGGCCAGGGTGGCCACACCACCTCCAGGCGCGGCCTAGGCCTGCCCGCTCCATGGGGTGGTGTGGGCCCCCTGTGGCCCACCTCCACTCCATCTTCTGGCATCCTTAGTCTTCTGGAAAAATAGGATTTTCCTTATATTTTCCCCTGATTTCTGATCTTCGCGAATTTTGCCTCCAAACAACACCTTTTCCACCAGAATCCTGACTGCAGCGGTCCATGCTCCAAAAGTCATCAACCATGCAAAAACAGATGAAATAACATAAGTATCACCTCTCAATACGAAATATATCAATGAATAATAGTGAATTAAGACATAGAATAGTGATGCAAAATGGACGTATCAACTCCCCCAAGCTTAGATTTCGCTTGTCCCCAAGCGAAACTGAGCTCAATAAACATGGCCTCAAGTTTATGGAGTGAAGAGTCGATAAAATAATACGGATAAGAAGCATCACATTCATCAAATACATAGATCATAATAGAAGAAAACTCACTATTATACAACTCAACTTGCAATGAGTAAAGGAAACACAATAAAGATACATAAAGTGAATCATAATTGGTAATGGCAAACTTAGCTCTTGGTCGAAGAATAGTTGATAATTTGCTGGAGTTCACAAATAACTGGTTTTCAATGATAGCTTTCAAAGTAGTAAACATCAAGATAAGAGCAATGTGCAAAACAAGGAACATAAGCAACATGATTGAATAAATCATCATATGAATGAATGAAACACAACAACTCAAAATACTCGCTGAGATAGAGAGGAATAGGTTTACTGACTCAACTACAAAGTAAAAGAAAGGCCCTTCACAAAGGGAAGCAGGGATTGCAAGTCTCATAAAGAGCTCCCAAAAATTATGATACTTACTAGCTTTCAGCTCTCATTACCCCTATCATAGGCATCTTTAGGTGATTAAGGTTAAAGTGATCAAATATGAGGATATGCATTGACAAGTTGTAAATTGAGAATCTCATGTCCCTTGAATACGAGGACCGCTCCTCATGCTACTCAAGTTTAGTCACCGGTAAGTTCTTATCATCGTAGCATATGTGTATCATAGAGAACCGCCAACGGGGTACCCCTATCATAGGCATCTTTAGGTGATTAAGCTTAAAGTGACACAACTAAGAGGATATGCTTGACAAGTTATAAGTTGAAATCTCATGCCCCTTACTTATGAGTACCGATCCTTATGCTACTCAACTTCAGTCACGAGCAAGCTCTTGTCATTGTAAATACATGTGTATCATTGAGAACCGCCAACGGTGTACCCCTTGCACATGACATAGGAGCTATCCCATAATCAAAATGACAAGGCAAGCAGACAGTGAGCATCTCAGCGATCTTTTTATTTTCTATTTGCATAGGTTTTTATTGAGGATGCTTCATAGAATGCTCACTATAGTTATGCTGCAAGTTTCCACCATGATTAGGCATAGCTTAGGCTAGCGGCCCAGGCGTTTCTCTAACACACATATAAACTCCATGATCTTACAAGTTCCACTTTTATTTCACACCGCCGGGATCCATAAGCAAAAGAACATGATATCAACTAGGTACAAGTACCAATGAAGTGTTGTAAGCGGTCCCCATGATACATGGTTCTGCTAACTTCAACTCATAAAGCGCAAGCATATACGCAACAAAGAAGGACCCAATGGTTCAAGTTTATTAAATGCAAGAAAGTAAAATGTGCCATCAAGTTCGTGAGAGCTTTAATCACTAACTTTCACATAACAAGTTTAATTTGGGAGGTAGATAAAACAAGAATTTACTTGGAATAGCAATAATGCTACTAGGTAGGTATGGTGGACACAAATGGCAAAGGTTTAGGTTTAAAGGAGGTGGATGCACGAGAAGAATACCCTCTCAGTACAGGTTTTTGGCTAGCAAGGCTGGGTAGCAAGTATAAGAGTTGAAGGAAACAAACAAACATATAAGTGATTAAGAGAAACATGCAATCTTCCTTGGAAGCACAAAAGATCTTAACTAGAGAATACTAGACTTATGAGCAAATCAAGAAAGAAAGACGATGAAATTATTTTTCTTTAAAGGTACTTCTATCTTTTTCATTCAACTCTCAAAAATAGTGTTGCTACTGACCGAGCCAGGTTTGCCAAAACCAACTAAATTAACTCAATGATCCAAGAGTGCTACCAATACTTACAACAAGATCAATCATATAACCACAAACTGAAAACTAATATAAGCTATGCAAAAGAGTGAATGATAGAACTTCTCATTAATATTCCATAACGGCAACTCACACCAAGGGATACATATCTAACGAGAGAGGGGACACTTCCATAATGCAAACCATACTACATAATAACTCCTCTATTCATGGTATGACTCTACTAATAAGGTAAAAAGATAGAAGATAGTGATGTGATACCGCGGCACTCCCCCAAGCTTGGAACAAACCAAGGGGATGCCAAACCTGATGACGAATTACTCCTTAGGTGGTGGTGGTATCCTCTCGATGAGCTTTCTTATCAGTTTCCCCAAGTCCTCAATCTCAAAGGTGAGATTACGAATAAGCTGCGAGTTTTGCTCAATGCGGCTCATGATCATGTCGGGTTGAGAATTCCAGCTCTTGCTATTCTTTCCCCACCCTTCCTCCTTGAAGTCTTATTTTCCTGGTGCATGGAGGAAGTGACCGTGGAGCCAAACTGTGACGAGGAGCTTTCCCCCCAGTCTGCATCCGTGCCATCCTTCTGACCTTGGCAGGTTTCACCACTCCAATGCTTGCAATGGTAGTGTCGGTGTGCGGACATTGGCCTTGCTCCTCTTCACCTTCACTCTTGATCTCCTTCTCCTTCCCGGGGTCTTGGAGGTCTTCCTCCATAGGCTCCTTCCCTTTATCCTTGGCAGACACCATTGTGCTTCTAAGCCTTCAAAGAGTATGTCCTGGCAGAAACAGATCGAAACAAAAACACGATGAAAACACGATATACGAACCTCGGGGGATCCAGGGGGTTATATATTACGAAGTTTCATATCAAAAGGAAGGTACTGGGAGAAAATGAATCGGAGGCGGAGTCCTGGGTGGCCTCACCACCTGGTGGCGCAGCCAGGGGTGGGCCCAAGCCATGGGGTGGTGTGAGCCAACCTGGCTCCGTTTCCGTCCCTTTTTCACTTCGTAGCTTTCCTTATTGACTGAAAACTGCAAAAATATAGTTGGATTGTATTTTCGCGGAACTTTTCTTACCAGAACTGTTACCTATTTGAAAACGGACTCTGAAGGTCTCTGAATTTGGTATCTAGTAGATTCTTTCGGAGTCACCACTTGAATAACATCAATATCTTCATCTTCATACACTTATTACTTGAGTCATAAAACCCTTCTCTTCCTTATTACACCATTATCTCCACTTCCTGAAAATTTCTTTCACACAAAACTTCACACAGTTCTCATTAGCAACATTAGTATAAGTGAAGTGATAAAACCTTTTGAGTCCAACTTCAACTGAAAACCATCAAAACAAAAGTTACTGAAACAACTCCTTCCGAAAATCCAAAAAGAATTCAAAAAGGAAATCGACTAAAGAAGCAGATGCAAGAATGGCAAAATCTGCCAAAACAGACCAGCAGGTAAAGATCAATTTTTTCGAAAATCTTCTGTTGCTCAAATAAAAAAGTGCAAAAATAACGAAAGTTAAATAACAACCTGGGTCAGAATCACAAAAAATTACAGCTCAATCCGACATACAGAGATCTCTCACCAATTTTTACGGTGAAGCACAAAAAATCTGTTTCGGGACAGCAACTTCCCCAAATATTACTTCTCTCTCATTAGAAGTTGATCTTGACACAAAAACCAAACAAAACGGATAAGGAGTGGTTATTACCAAAGTAATAACTTCCAAGACTCAAACAAACAAAAACAAACTGAAAGGAAAAACAAATTGGGTTGTCTCCCATAAAGCTCTTTCTTTATAGCCTTTAAGATGGGAATGATAATTTGGAAGAAGCTCTCATAGGGATATGAATTGAAGTGAAAGAGAGCATTAAGAAGCAAAAACACACACACATTTAAGTCTAACCCACTTCATATGCAAGGGAATTTTGTAAACAAACGAGTAATTGAAACCAGAGGCAACTTGCATAAGAAGGCAAAAGAAGTGCAACATAAAAACTTTCAGCATAAAACGAGGAAACTTGATATTATTGAGATACATAAGAACACTTTTCCCTCTCTCATAGTAGCTTTCAGTATCATGCATAAACTTAACAATATAGCTATCACAAGGACCATCATAGCAATGATCACTTATTCTAACAGAAAACATGGGAATACTAGCTCTCATAACACTACTATGTGAAACAATATTAGAGGTATCCTTACAAAGGATAGTGTGTCCCTCCTTTTCATATTTAGCAACAAAGTCTTTCACATTTGCTACAATAGGTTCATCAACCATTTGTTTATCAGGTTCAACAGCCTTATTCATACTTTTATCTACCATACTAGCCATCATAGAATGTTCCTTTACCTAAACTGGGAAAGGCATTTTCTCAATATAAGGTTTAGGTAAAACATGATTAGTAGTATAAACTTTAGTATTTCTTGTAGGAACACTCTTAGCAACATCTTTATAAGGTTCATGATACTTATTCCACTTCTTTTTAGGCACTTCAATGTAGGAAGCAAAAGCCTTAAAATAAGAAGTAATAGCTTGAGAGTCTAGACCATAAGCATTTCTAATATTTTGAAAGTCATCAGTTCCCATAAAAGATTCAATGCATTCATAATCATAATTTATACCTGACTTTCTACCTTTGTCATTCTCCCAAACTTCAGCATTGTCTTGAATACAGTCCAGAAGATCCCATTTAACTTCTTCTTCCATGCGAGTGAATGACCCAGCGCAAGAAGCATCCAATAAATCTTTATCATGTAGAGGGAGCCTTGCATAAAAGTTATTGACAATAATATTGTTGGGGAGCTCATGAATGGGACATTTGAGCATTAGTAACTTCAATCTCCCCCAAGCTTGAGCTGTACTCTCTCCATCAAGAGGCCAAAAGTTGTATATTTGATTTCGATCTTTATGAATCTCACTAGGAGGATAAAATTTTGAATAAAAGAGAGATACTATTTCCTCCCATTCCAGAGCTTGACCATTCTTCAACAGCTTATACCATTCCTCAGCTCTTCCTTTTAGTGATAATGAGAATAACTTCTCCTTAACTTGATCTGTAGTAATACCTGCACACTTGAACAACCCGCATAATTCGTGTATAAAGAGTAAATGATCACCGGGATGGACAGTTCCATCCCCAACATAGTAGTTATCCATAACACGATTAATAATTCTTGTGGGTATTTTGAAAACATCATTCCCAGCAGGTGGTGGCTTATCTACTACCTTAGCAGTGGTAGTAGCATTACCAAATAAGAAACTCAGTGAATTATCCATAACGAAAATAAAGCAACTAACAGAAGTAAACAATACTCACAGTAGAAGTTTCGTTTACCAGTTCCACTCTCCAATAGTGCTTCACTCCCCGGCAACGGTGCCAGAAAATAGTCTTGATGACCCACAGGTATAGGGGGTGTATCGCAGTATTTTCGATAAGTAAGAGTGTCAAACCCAACGAGGAGTAGAAGGTGCTGGCTAGTGGTATGGATCAGGAATTCTCTGCAAATACTTAGCAAACGGATTTTTAGGGGTTTTCGATAAAGCAAGTAAACAAAGTACAAGTAAATAAAAGACAGTAGGAATAAATGCAGCAAGTGGCCCAATCCTTTTTGCAGCAAAGGACAAGCCGGTTGTATTACTTAAGATGACCAAACGTTCTCGAGGGCACATGGGAAGACTGCTGGGTCCGCAGCATAGAAAACAAAAAAATTCCTACGGTGTGAACTACACGCCAAGATCTATCTACTAGGTACAAAGCAACGGGTGGACATACATCCAACGAGAACTTACCCTCGTAGACAACGAGCTTTGTTAACGAGTAGGAACTCGTGGTTGATGTAGTCGCACACTTGCCGATCTCAAGATCGTGATGAAGTCCAGCAGGTCCGTCTCCAGCACGTCCATCAGATCCAGCTCTAGCACCACCAAGTCCAGCACCGCAAAGCAAAGCAGCGGAAACAGCAACTCCTTTCCAGATAAAGCCACCGGGAACATGTATCTCGCTAATCCGAGACCATGGGGAAATAATACAAGAGGGGGAGAGAGATCCTTCACAAGGAGGTGTGTGTGAGAACTGAGGAGGGGGTGGCCTTTTATAGGAGGAGGGGGGTGCCCCTACTTCATGGCCGGCGCATGGAGGAGGTGACTCTTCACCTCCTCCATTCATGTGGTGGTAACTCCCTCCACATAAATTTGCCCCTTCACATTCTCTTTTAAAGTCTCCACTTTAAATGCATTAAATTTCTCCAAATTTAATGCTCTCTCATTTAATAAAACTCTTTTATTATTTTTATTCAGCATTTTGTTAATTACTTTAATTAACAAACATTCACATAAAACCCCCTGCAACATTTCAATATTACATGCAGAACCAATTTCAGCAATTTCACCCGAAACAGTTTTGGTGTCTATTGAAATAATTCCAGCGCTTTCTTAAATCTTTATCTGAAACATATTTGCTCCAAATGGTGTCGGTATCCCTTAAGTGTGTCACCCTACGGTTCACGAATAATGCAGACATGATCGAGACCCCTCTCCGATCAATAATCAGCGGGACACGGAGATCCATCGACTCCTACACATTCAACGATGACTTCTGTGATCGTGAGAACCTTTAACGCTAGTAACTAAATCCCTTTGTCTCGCGATATATTACATGTCCGAGATTCGATCATCGGTATCTCCATACCTAGTTTGATCTCGTTACCGACATGCACTCTTTTCTTGTTCCCGTGATATAACATTCTAGTGATCACATCACTTGCTTGCAAGCTATTTCAATGTGATATCACCGAGAGGGCCCAGAGTATATCTATCCATCATCGGGATGGACAAATCCCACTCTTGATCTATGAGCCTCAACATAACACCTTTGTAGCACTGAATCCACCTTTATAGTGACCCTGTTACGGTGTGACGTTTGATGTTATCAAGATACTCTTCCGGTGTTAGCAATTAACATGATCTCATGGTCTAAGGATAAAGATTACTTCGTATGATATTATAGCAATATAAACATAATGACTTTGATCGTAATGCTATACTTCGGATGAATGTTCATCACATCATTCCACCAATGGTGTGACCTTGTTATTAACAACATCCAATGTCCATGATCAGGAAACCTTGATCATCTTGTTAATCAACAAGCTAGTCTATAAGAGAGGCATAACTAGGAACCCTTTTTGTTTATTAAACACACATGTATTGATGTTTCCGATCAATACAATTCTAGCATGTAAAATAAACATTTATCATAAACATGGAATAAGATAATAACCACTTTATTATTGCCTCTCGGGCATAGTCCCTTCAAAGACTGTCAAGTGCTTTCGCTTCATATAGTTGATTAATCTTCTTTAGCTTGCTAAGTGTTGTGTGGGTGAAACTGTGCTAATGTACCACCCCATCCAAGACTAATACATACTTGCCCCTTGCAAACATCTGTAAGTACAAGAAAGTAATTAAGGTAGAAACTGAACCACAGCTTTGAACTCTAAGACCCTTACGTCCCTTGTGCAATGGTTTCCTAACGGGGGTTCAGGTTTCTGTCACTCCGGCAACCCCTACGATTAGTAGCCAAATACACAATGCATTCCCCTAGGCCCATATAGGTGAAGTGTCATGTAGTCGACGTTCACATGACACCACTAGAAGAAGTACACCACAACTTAAATAACAATCTATTGAATCTTTCTCAACGCAACTCCACTACTAACAACAAGACTTCTCCCATGTCCTCAAGAACAAAATGAACTACTCAGAAGACATCATATGGATCATGATCAGAGATGGAATAATGATGTATAACAATCTGAACATAAACAATAATTCAACGGTTCACTCAATAGCATCAACTACAAAGAGTAATCAACACCGGGAAAGTTTCCCCTATGAACTAATGCAAGATTCAACTCAATTATTACAACAATATGGAGATGGTGATGAGGGTGCTGATGGTGATGATGGTGGTGATGATGATGATGATCCTGATGAAGTCCAGCTTGATGGTGGTGTTGATGGCAACGATCTCCCCTCTCCGGGAAGGAATTCCCGCAGAATCTGCTTCACGAGAGATCTTTCTCTCTCGGTGTTTTCCGCCCCGCAGAGGCGGCGAAATCTTTATGTGGTCGCTCCCCGAGGCTTAGGGTTTCGAGAGGATGATACACGCTAGAGGGGAGAGGCTAGAGTGGGCCAGGGTGGCCACACCACCTCTAGGCGCGGCCTAGGCCTGCCCGCGCCATGGGGTGGTGTGGGGCCCCTGTGGCCCACCTCCACTCCATATTCTGGTATCCTTAGTCTTCTGGAAAAATAGGATTTTCTGTATATTTTCTCGGATTTTCTGATCTTCGCGAATTTTGCCTTCAAACAACACCTTTTCCATCAGAATCCTGACTGTAGCGGTCCATGCTCCAAAAGTCATCGACCATGCAAAAACAGATGAAATAACATAAATATGACCTCTCAATACGAAATATATCAATGAATAATAGTGAATTAAGACATAGAATAGTGTTGCAAAATGGACGTATCAGACAACAAGAGGAAGGGCACACTTCTTTTGCCTTTCTTTCTCGAGTAAGTACACACACTCGCTCATCGCCACCATAACTTATGCATTTCTTATAGATTTCTTCCTTTGCTCTTTTTCCAACATTCCGTTCCAATTGTGTTGCGCAGAGACAAATACTACACACTCATCATCCTTGCCCCGAGGTATTCGCTAGCCACGTATTTCGACTCGGGGAGTTTGATGAAGAAGAAAGACTACACGAGAATAAGGGGTGTTCTCAATGAGGCTCTCGAGGGCTACACCAAGAAGGGATGCACCTTCGTAGATAGGGGGGAATGTATCAAGGATGGCAAACATGTGTTCAAGCATGTGCTCGAGTTCCCCTGTGTTAAGCAGTCGACTACTGGTGCCAAGGAGGCCTTCTACGTCCTCCATCGCCTTAAAGGCTATGTTCGGGATTGCCAGAACCTAATGCTACCATCTAGTCTCCGAGGATGGGATGAAACTTTGGCAAAAATCGACGATGCTGATCTTAGAGAAGACTTCCATCGCATTCAGATCAAGTTGTCGCAAATCATCATTGAAGATGTCAACACAAGGGGGGTGCCCTACAACAAGGCAGAGGGTTGAGTAAGAGGGATATCGAAGAACGCCTCCATAAGCAGGGTGACACAAGGACGTGGACGATGAAAGAGGGTTATCTACCGTTCCCGAAGCCGAGCGAGAAGAGGAAGTCTTCATCATGATCGATGTGTGCCTCTAGCATGATCCAGTGTGTGTATATTCTTGATGGACGCCTGCTGTATTAGTGTGTGTGTCATAAACTTTACTATCTCGTGGTTGAAATGGTCATTGTTGTTATACTTAAACTACCTTGTGGTTGTTGTGTCGTTGAACTTATTTCTTCTATGATGATCTATCTTTTAGGTTTATGGATCCTTTGTTTTATATTCTGTGAACATATATATATATGGATGTGAACCCTTTATTCATTCTTTTAGTTGTATTTTTACTAATATGCCTTGTCGTCTATAGAGATGGCGATGAGGTGGTATGTGGTGTACATGGGTAGGGTTCCAGGAGTCTACGAGGAGTGGGAGGATTGTCACAAACAAGTGAACAAGTTCAGCGGCAACATCTACAAAGGATACATGACTAGAGAGGAGGCGATAGCCAAGTGGAGGAACCACTTGTGGAAGAAGAACCGGATGAAGATATTGGTCGGGCTAATGCTCTTGCTCACCATTATCATAGCTGTATTCTATTTGATCCTAGTGTAGGCGGCGGTGGCCACTTCATATTTGTAATGTGAGATGATATGAACTTTGTATTCGGCGCTTGTGTAAAAATTTGGCACTTGATACTATATATGTATCTCGATCGGGGTCTAAGTGTTTGTATTATATATATATATGTCGGTTTTCATGCATCTACTACTTGTGCAATGTATTTTATACTCATCTGGATAAATACCATATAAATCCTGTATAAATACCTGATTATACACCAGGAAAGTATTTTACTTCGAATACGTGTTATGCAATCAGTGGTGCATATAATTATATAGTCAGTGGCGCATGGGCTTTCTGTGGCGCATCTACAGAAGTTCTTCCTGTGGCGCATATGAAGAAATGCGCCACAGAAGTCTGGAAGTCTCGGACTTCTGTGGCGCATATCCATATGCGCCACAGGAAGTAGTTATCAGTGGCAAGGTAACAGTGGCGACTAGGATATGCGCCATAGAAGTCCCATTTCCATGCGCCACAGATGGGTTGTTTCCTAGTAGTGAGGGTCTTCAACATTTTTTGCACTTTGGCTTTTTCTTCTTTAGTGCTGGGGAACTGTGGCTCTTTCGGCCACTTGAGGCTATCAAACCACTGTTCTGTTTGGGCCTTTGCGATCACCGCATTCTCCTCTTCAGTATAGTCGTAAGCTCTCTTGGGAGCAACCTTTGGTAGTTTGGGAGGGGCTCCGGTAGACGCTTCGATGATCGGTTACTCTTTCACTTTTGGCCCTGGCCCTTTTGTACTTTTGGGAGGTGCTGAGATGGCTGACGCGGCGACGAAGACGGCCGTGCTGGAGATGGATGACGTGGCAGCGAAGACGGCTATGCTGGAGACGACTGACGTGGTGGCGAAGACGGCGCCTGTTGATGGCTCAGTGTACGGCGCCAGAAAAGTGCTGGTGCGGTGTTGATGTAGAGCTCG
Source organism: Avena insularis (assembly GCA_023614405.1). Lineage (NCBI taxonomy): Eukaryota > Viridiplantae > Streptophyta > Magnoliopsida > Poales > Poaceae > Avena > Avena insularis. The sequence goes on from CM042692.1 coordinate 25,471,521, forward strand.
TTGGGAACCCCAAGAGGAAGGTATGATGAGCATAGCAGCAAGTTTCCCTCAGTTATGAAACCAAGGTTTAATCGAACCAGTAGGAGCAAGGAAACACCCCAAAGGTGTTGCTAGCTGAGCCTTGGTAGGGAGCACTACCGGTGCTAGTAGCAACGTGGAGACCTGCACAACACAATCACAAAACTTTGTCCCCAACTTGCGATGAGGTTGTTAATCTCACCGTGTTTTGCGGAAAACAAAGGATTAACCGTATCGAATGGAAAGAAGTAATAGTTTGCAGAAAGTAAACACAAAGCAGTAAACAGTTTGTAGATTGTATGTAAAGAAAAAGGACCAGGATCCATAGTTCACTAGAGGTGGCTCTCCTTAAGATAGATAACATGCTGGGTGAACAAATTACTGCGGGACAATTGACAAACATCGAGAAAGCAATACATGCATATACTAATCATCTTGACTCCTTTGAGACTTGATTGGGCATTACAACATTATACATAGACCGCCATCCAACTGCATCTATGACTAATAATCCACCTTCAGGTTATCATCCGAACCCCCTCCAGTATTAAGTTGCAAGCAATAGATTATTGCTTTACGAACTGCGTGTAAAGTAAACTATACGATTGTTCTATGAACAAAGGATTGTTGTTTTCTCCCTAGTAGCAGCAGCACATCTAGTACCTTAGAGATTTTTGTCACTTCCCCAGATTACCAGAGGCATGAACCCACTATCGATTATAAATACTAACTCTTGGAGTTGCTAGCATCTACTTGGCCAAGATAGCTACTAACAATGGAAAGCATGCAAGATCACAAATAACAAAGACATGATAGAATCAATAATCAATCTAAAATAGCATCTCAATATCCATCGGATCCCCGCAAACACAACATGCAGAATTACAAATAGATGATATTGATCATGAACGGAGCTCACAAGATCTAAACATGAAAGCATAAAGGAGGAGAACCAGCCATCTAGCTATTACATGGATCCGTAGTCTAAGGATGAACTACTCACGCATCACACCGGAGGCTTGCATGGTGATGAAGAAGGCCTCCAGGGTGAATTCCCCTCTCCGGCAGGGTGCCAGGAAGAGCTTCAGATCCCTCCCGATCTAGGGATGGAGATGACGACAGCTACAGACTCTTTCGTGGATTTTTGATCGAGCCCTTAGGGTTTTCGTCCCTAGGGCAATATATAGGCGTAAGGGGAGGCCGAGGTGCTTGAGGCCACCACCACCCTGGCACTAGGCATCTGAGCAGCGGCCAGGTGGTGTGGTGGCCCCCCCCCCCCCTCCGTCTCGTATTTGGCATCGTGACTTTCGGAAAAATAGGCACTTTGGCTTTTGTCCCATCCAATTCTGAGAATATTCATTTTCGACTTTCTGGATCCAAAAATAGCAGAAAAAATGCAGGCATCGTGGCTCTTGTTAATAGGTTAGTCCAAGAAATCATATGAAAAGTACTCCAAAGTTGGAACAAAACACAAGAAAGTGGATAAACCAAGCATGGAACATCAAAAATTATAGATACATTTGCCATGTATCAACATCCCCAAGCTTAACTCCTACTCGTCCTCAAGTAGGTAAGTGATAAAAAGAAAGAATAATTTTTGAGGTGACATGCACCATCAAAGACTTGATCAAAGTATTTGTAAAACATTCAAAGCTGGGATCATAGTACTTCAATCATAACATGAAAGACAATGTTCTAGCAATAAGACAAAGAAACTATGATGCAACATGAAAAGGCACAAACAAAAGATTCATGAATAACAATGCTTTGCAAGACGTTTGTTTGTTTCACATAAAGAAAACATAGCATAATAGCATTCAGCTTGTCCCTCATAGAGTAGCAAATATAAATGCATAGGACACCTTCAAAGTTCATAAGAGTGACTAGATACAAAAGTTTAAAACAAGCAATATCAAGTTATGCATCAATCAACTAGTCTTGGGACAATGCACATAGAACTAAGAATGGACACTATGCTCTCAAAGTAGGTGCATAAAGGTAGAAGGTGGAGACTCAATATAATGGTGGAAGAAAGGCCTTCATAGAAGGAAGTAGGGATTCAAGTCTCATAAAGAGCTTCCAAAAATTATGGTACTTATAGCTTTCAGCTCTCATTGCCCCTATCATAAGCATCTTGAAGTGATTAAGGTTAAAGTGAACAAACTATGGTGTACATGCTTGACGAAGTATAAGTTAGAAATCTCATGTCCCTTGTATACGAGGGCCGCTCCTCATGCTACAAAAGTTTAGTCACCGGTAAGTTCTTGTCATTGAAAGTACATGTGTATCATAGAGAACCGCCAACGGGGTACTCCTTGCCCGATGATACGGAAGAATCCCCATATCAAAATGACAAGGCAAGCAGAGAACGAGCATCTCAGCAATCTTCTTATTTACCATGGGAATATGGTGCTTTTTTCTCTCTTTCCTCTTTTCATAATCTCTTTTTTTTCTCTTTCTCTTTTTTTCTCAATATAGGACTCATTTTTTATAAGAAGAATTCTTCATAGACAGATCATTATGGTTACGCTGCAGGTTTCCACCATGTCAGCATGGATTAGACCAGCGGCCCAGGTGTTTCTCTAACACATATACATAACTCCATGGACTTATGATATGTCCATTTTGCATCACTATTCTATGTCTTAATTCACTATTATTCATTGATATATTTCGTATTGAGAGGTGATACTTATGTTATTTCATCTGTTTTTGCATGGTTGATGACTTTTGGAGCATGGACCGCAAATTCGGATCGATGGAAAAGGTGTTGTTTGGAGGCAAAATTCGCGAAGATCAGAAAATCCGGGGAAATATACGGAAAATCCTATTTTTCCAGAAGATGAAGGATGCCAGAAGACGGAGTGGAGATGGGCCACAGGGGGCCCACACCACCCCCTGGCGCGGGTAGCCCTAGGTCGCGCCTGGAGGTGGTGTGGCCACCCTGGCCCACTCCAGCCTCTCCCCTCTGGCGTATATCATCCTCCTGAAACCCTAAGACTCGGGGAGAGACCACAGAAAGATTCCGCGGCCTCTACGGGGCGGAAAACACCGAGAGAGAAAGATCTCTCTGACAGACAGATTTCTGTCGGGGGAATTCCTTCCCGGAGAGGGGAGATCATCGCCATCAACACCACCATCAAGCTGGACTTCATCGGTATCATCATCATCACCACCACCATCATCACCATCAGCACCCTCATCACCATCTCCATATTGCTGTAACAATTGGTTGAATCTTGCTATAGTTCATAGGGGAAACTTTCCCGGTGTTGATTACTCTTTGTAGTTGATGCTATTGAGTGAACCATTGAATTATTGTTTATGTTTAGATTGTTATACATCATTATTCCATCTCTGATCATGATCCATATGATGTCTTGTGAGTAGTTCGTCTTGTTCTTGAGGACATGGGAGAAGTCTTGTTGTTAGTAGTGGAGTTGTGTTGAGAAAGATTCAATAGATTGTTATTTAAGTTGTGGTGTACTTCTTCTAGTGGTCTCATGTGAACGTTGATTACATGACACTTCACCTATATGGGCCTAGGGGAATGCATTGTGTATTTGGATACTAATCGTAGGGGTTGCCGGAGTGAGAGAAACCTAAACCCCCGTTAGGAAACCATTGCACAATGGACATAAGGGTCTTAGAGTTTAAAGCGGTGGTTAGGTTTCTACCTTAATTACTTTCTTGTACTTACGGATGTTTGCACGGGGTATAATCACAAGTATGTATTAGTCTTGGATGGGGCGGTACATTAGCACAGGTTCACCCACACAACACTTAGCAAGCTAAAGAAGATTAATCAACTATATGAAGCGAAAGCACTTGACAGTCTTCCCATGTGTCCTCAAGAACGTTTGGTCATCTTAAGTAACACAACCGGCTTGTCCTTTGCTGCATAAAGGATTGGGCCACTTGCTGCATTTTTTCCTACTATCTTTTATTTACTCGTACTTTGTTTACTTGCTTTATCAAAACCCCCTAAAAATCCATTTGCTAAGTATTTGCAGAGAATTCCGGATCCATACCGCTAGCACTTTCTCGTTGGGTTCGACACTCTTACTTATCGAAAATACTACGATACACCCCCTATACTTGTGGGTCATCAAGACTATTTTCTGGCGCCATTGCCGGGGAGTGAAGCGCTATTGGAGAGTGGAACTGGTAAAGGAAACTTCTACTGTGAGTATTGTTTACTTCTGTTAGTTGCTTTATTTTCGTTATGGATAATTCGCTGAGTTTCTTATTTGGTAATGCTACTACCACTGCTAAGGTAGTAGATAAGCCACCACCTGCTGAGAATGATGTTTTCAAAATACCTACAAGAATTATTGAGTGTGTTATGGATAACTACTATGTTGGAGATGGAACTGTCCATCCCGGTGATCATTTGCTCTTTATACACGAATTATGCGGGTTGTTCAAGTGTGCAGGTATTACTACAGATCAAGTTAAGAAGAAGTTATTCTCATTATCACTAAAAGGAAGAGCTGAGGAATGTTATAAGCTGGTGAAGAATGGTCAAGCTCTAGAATGGGAGGAAATAGTGCCTCTCTTTTATTCAAAGTTTTATCCTCCTAGTGAGATTCATAAAGATCGGAATCAAATATACAACTTTTGGCCTCTTGATGGAGAGAGTACAACTCAAGCTTGGGGGATATTGAAGTTACTAATGCTCAAATGTCCCATTCATGAGCTTCCCAACAATATTATTATCAATAACTTTTATGCAAGGCTTTCTCTTCATGACAAGGATTTATTGGATGCTTCTTGTGCTGGATCATTCACTCGCATGGAAGAAGAAGCTAAATGGGATCTTCTGGACCATATTCAAGACAATGCTGAAGCTTGGGAGGATGACAAAGGTAGAAAGTCAGGTATAAATTATGATTATGAATGCATTGAATCTTTTATGGGAACTAATGACTTTCAAAATATTAAAAATGCTTATGGTCTAGACTCTCGAGCTATTGCTTCTTATTTTAAGGCTTTTGCTTCCTACATTGAAGTGCCTAAAAAGAAGTGGAATAGGTATCATGAACCTTATAAAGATATTGCTAAGAGTGTTTTTGCAAGAAATACTGAAGTTTATACTGCTAATCATGTTTTACCTGAACCTTATATTGAGAAAATGCCTTTTCTAGTTAAGGTAAAGGAACATTCTATGATAGCTAGTATGGTTAATGAAAGTACAAATAAAGCTGTTGAACCTGATAAACAAATGGTTGATGAACCTATAATAGCAAGTGTGAAAGACTTTGTCACTAAATATGAAAAAGAGGGACACACTATCCTTTGCAAGGATACCTCTAATATTGTTTCACATAGTAGTGTTATGAGAGCTAGTATTCCTGTGTTTTCTGTTAGAATAAGTGATCATTTCTATGATGGTCCTTGTGATAGCTATATTGTTAAGTTTATGCATGATATTGAAAATTACTATGAGGGAAAAGTGTTCGTATGCATCTCAATAATATCAAGTTTCCTCGTTTTATGCTGAAAGTTTTTATGTTGCACTTCTTTTGCCTTCTTATGCAAGTAACCTTTGGTTTCAACAACTTGTTTGTTTACAAAATCCCCTTGGATAGGAAGTGGGTTAGACTTAAATGTGTGTGTGTTGTTGCTTTTTAATGCTCTCTTTCACTTCAATTCATATTCCTGAGTGAGCTTCTCCAAAATTATCATGCCCATCTTAATGGCTATAAAGAAAGAGCTTTATGGGAGACAACCCAATTTGTTTTTGCTTTCAGTTTGTTTTTGTTTCTTTGAGTCTTGGAAGTTATTACTTCGGTAATAACCACTCCTTATCCGTTTTGTTTGGTTTTTGTGTCAAGATCAACCTCTAATGAGAGAAGTAAGATTTGGGGAAGTTGCTGTCCCGAAACAGATTTTTGTGCTTCACTGTAAAAATTCGTGAGAGATCTCTGTTCGTCGGATTGAGCTGTAATTTTTTGTGCTTCTGCCCCAGGTTGTTATTTAACTTTCGTTAGTTTTGCACTTTTTGATTTGAGCAACAGAAGAGTTTCTAAAAAATTGATCTTTACCTGCTGGTCTGTTTTGACAGATTTAGCCAATCTTGCATTTGCCTTTTTATTTGATTTCCTTTTTGAATTCTTTTTGGGTTTTCGGAAGGAGTTGCTACAGTATCTTATGTTTTGTTGGTTTTCAGTTGAAATTGAGCTCAAAAGGTTTTATCACTTCACTTATACTAATGTTGCTAATGAGAACCGTGTGAAGTTTTGTGTGAAAGAAATTTCCAGGTAGTGGAGATAATGGTGTAATAAGGAAGAGAAGGGTTTTATGACTCAAGTAATAAGTATATGAAGATGAATATATTGATATTATTCAAGTGATGACTCTAGAAGAATCTACTAGATACCAAATTCAGAGACCTGCAAAGTCTGTTTTCAAATAGGTAACAGTTCTGGTAAGAAAAGTTCCGCGAAAGTACAATCCAACTATATTTTTGCAGTTTTCAGTCAATGGGGAAAGTTACGAAGCGAAAAAGGGATGGAACTGGAGCCAGGGTGGCGTGGCTGTGGCGCGGGCCCTCCCCTGGCCACGCCACCAGGTGGTAAGTCCACCCCGGACTCTGCCTCTGACTCGTTTTCTCTCAGTACTTTCCTTTTGATGTGAAACTTCGTAATATATAACCCCCCGGATCCTCCGAGGTTCGTATATCGTGTTTTCATCGTGTTTTTGCTTCGATCTATTTCTGCCAGGACATACTCTTTGAAGGTTTAGAAGCACAATGGTGTCCACCAAGGATAAAGGGAAGGAGCCTATGGAGGAAGATCTCCAAGACCCCAAGCAGGTGCTGGTACCTTTAGTCACTTGCCCTGCATCAGCGGAAGCCCTACGAGTCACTAAGGAGTTCTGCGATAAGTACCGAGACTTGAGGAGGAAGGTGGGCATGCTTCAGTGGGAGAATGATAGGCTTCGCAAGATGCTGGAAGATTTCCTCACGTCAACTAAGAAAATATTACCACCACCACCGAAGGAGTAATTCGTCATCAGGTTTGGCATCCCCTTGGTTTGTTCCAAGCTTGGGGAGTGCCGCGGTATCACATCACTATCTTCTATCTTTTTACCTTATTAGTAGAGTCATATCATGAATAGAGGAGTTATTATGTAGTATGGTTTGCATTATGGAAGTGTCCCCTCTCTCGTTAGATATGTATCCCTTGGTGTGAGTTGCCGATATGGAATATTAATGAGAAGTTCTATCATTTACTCTTTTGCATAGCTTATATTAGTTTTCAATTCGTGGTTATATGATTGATCTTGTTGTTAGTATTAGTATCACTTTGGGATCATTGAGTTAATTTAGTTGGTTTTGGGAAACCTGGCTCCGTCAGTAGCACACTATTTTTGAGAGTTGAAAGAAAAGACAAAAGTACCTTTAAAGAAATATAATTTCAGCATCTTTCTTTCTTGATTTGCTCATAAGTTTAGTATTCTCTAGTTAAGATATTTTGTGCTTCCAAGGAACATTGCATGTTTGTCTTTATCACTTGTATGTTTGTTTGTTTCCTTCAACTCTTATACTTGCTACCCAGCCTTGCTAGCCAAAAACCTATACTGAGAGGGTACTCTTCTCGTGCATCCACCTCCTTTAAACCAAAACCTTTGCCATTTGTGTCCACCATACCTACCTAGTAGCATTATTGCTATTCCAAGTAAATTCTTGTTTTATCTACCTCCCAAATTAAACTTGTTATGTGAAAATTAGTGATTAAAGCTCTCACGAACTTGATGGCACACTTTACTTTCTTGCACTTAATAAACTTGAACAATTGTGCTCACCTATGTTGCATATATGCTTGCGCTTTGTAAGTTGTGAATTAGCAGAACCATGCTGTCATGGGGAACACTTTCAACATTGCACTGGTACTTTGTACCTAGTTGATATCAGGTTCTTTTGTCTATGGATGTCGTCGGTGTAAAATGAAAGGGGAGCTTGTAAGTCCATGGAGTTATGCATGTGTGTTAGAGAAACGCCTGGGCCGCTGGTCTAATCCATGCTGACATGGTGGAAACCTGCAGCATCACCATAACGAGTATCTATGAAGCATTCTTCTTATAAAAAAAGAGATAGAGATTGAGAAAAATAGAAAAGAAAAAAAGAGATATTATGAAAAGAGGAAAGAGAGAAAAAAGCACCATATTCCCATGGTAAATAAGAAGATTGCTGAGATGCTTGTTGTCTGCTTGCCTTGTCATTTTGATATGGGGATTCTTCCGTATCACCGGGCAAGGGGTACCCCGTTGGCGGTTCTCAATGATACACATATGCTTACGATGACAAGAACTTACCGGTGACTAAACTTGAGTAGCATGAGGAGCGGCTCTCGTATTCAAGGGACATGAGATTCTCAACTTACAACTTGTCAATGCATATCCTCATATTTGATCACTTTAACCTTAATCACCTAAATATGCCTATGATAGGGGCAATGAGAGTTGAAAGCAAGTAAGTATCATAATTTTTGGGAGCTCTTTATGAGACTTGCAATCCCTGCTTCCCTCTTTGAATGGCCTTTCTTTTAGCTTGCAGTTGAGTCAGTAAACCTACTCCCTTCTACCTCAACAAGTATTTTGAGTTGATGTGTTTCATTCATTCATATGATGATTTATTCAAATCATGTTTCTTATGTTCCTTGTTTTGCACATTGCTCTTATCTTGATGTTTACTACTTTGAAAGCTATCATTGAAAAACCAGCTATTTGTGAACTCCAGCAATTTATCAACTATTCTTCGACCAAGTGCTAAGTTTGCCATTACCAATTATGATTCACTTTATGTATCTTTATTGTGTTTCCTTTACTCATTGCAAGTTGAGTTATATAATAGTGAGTTGTCTTCTATTATGATCTATGCATTTGATGGATGTGATGCTTCTTGTCCGTATTCTTTTATCGACTCTTCACTCCATAAACCTGAGGCCATGTTTATTGAGGTCAGTTTCGCTTGAGGACAAGCAAAGTCTAAGCTTGGGGGAGTTGATACGTCCATTTTGCATCACTATTCTATGTCTTAATTCACTATTATTCATGGATATATTTCATATTGAGAGGTGATACTTATGTTATTTCATCTGTTTTTGCATGGTTGATAACTTTTAGAGCATGGACCGCTGCAGTTAGGATTCTGATGGAAAAGGTGTTGTTTGGTGGCAAAATTCGCGAAGATCAGAAAATCTGGGAAAATATACGGAAAATCCTATTTTTCCAGAAGACTAAGGATGCCAGAAGACGGAGTGGAGATGGGCCACAGGGGGCCCACACCACCCCCTGGCGCGGGTAGCCCTAGGCCGCGCCTGGAGGTGGTGTGGCCACCCTGGCCCACTCCAGCCTCTCCCCTCTGGCGTATATCATCCTCCTGAAACCCTAAGACTCGGGGAGAGGCCGCGGAATCAGATTCCGCGGCCTCTACGGGGCGGAAAACACCGAGAGAGAAAGATCTCTCTGACAGACAGATTTCTGTCGGGGGAATTCCTTCCCGGAGAGGGGAGATCATCGCCATCAACACCACCATCAAGCTGGACTTCATCGGTATCATCATCATCATCATCACCACCACCATCATCACCATCAGCACCCTCATCACCATCTCCATATTGCTGTAACAATTGGTTGAATCTTGCTATAGTTCATAGGGGAAACTTTCCTGGTGTTGATTACTCTTTGTAGTTGATGCTATTGAGTGAACCATTGAATTATTGTTTATGTTCAGATTGTTATACATCATTATTCCATCTTTGATCATGATCCATATGATGTCTTGTGAGTAGTTCGTCTTGTTCTTGAGGACATGGGAGAAGTCTTGTTGTTAGTAGTGGAGTTGTGTTGAGAAAGATTCAATAGATTGTTATTTAAGTTGTGGTGTACTTCTTCTAGTGGTGTCATGTGAACGTCGACTACATGACACTTCACCTATATGGGCCTAGGGGAATGCATTGTGTATTTGGCTACTAATCGTAGGGGTTGCCGGAGTGACAGAAACCTGAACCCTCGTTAAGAAACCATTGCACAAGGGACGTAAGGGTCTTAGAGTTTAAAGCCGTGGTTAGGTTTCTACCTTAATTACCTTCTTGTACTTACGGATGATTGCAAGGGGTATAATCACAAGTATGTATTAGTCTTGGATGGGGCGGTACATTAGCACAGGTTCACCCACACAACACTTAGCAAGCTAAAGAAGATTAATCAACTATATGAAGCGAAAGCACTTGACAGTCTTCCCATGTGTCCTCAAGAACGTTTGGTCATCTTAAGTAATACAACCGGCTTGTCCTTTGCTGCATAAAGGATTGGGCCACTTGCTGCATTTATTCCTACTGTTTTTTATTTACTCGTACTTTGTTTACTTGCTTTATCAAAAACCCCTAAAAATCCGTTTGCTAAGTATTTGCAGAGAATTCCAGATCCATACCACTAGCCAGCACCTTCCGCTCCTCGTTGGGTTCGACACTCTTACTTATCGAAAATACTGCGATACACCCCCTATACTTATGGGTCATCAACTTACAAGCTCCCCTTTCATTTCACACCGACGAAATCCATATACAAAAGAGCATGATATCAACTAGGTACATGTACCCGTGCAATGTTGAAAGCGTTCCCCATGAAAGCATGGTTCTGCTAATTCCCAACAAATAAGTGCAAGCATATACAACATAGACGACACAATGGTTCAAGTTTATTAAGGGCAAGAAAAGTAAAGTGTGCCATCAAGTTCGTGAGAGCTTTAATCACTAGTTTTCTCATAACAAGTTTAATTCGGAAGGTAAACAAAAGCATGAATTTACTTGGAATAGCATAAGCTAGTAGGTAGGTATGGTGGACTCTTTGGATGACTTGGTTTTAGGGAGTTGGATGCATGAGTGGAACTCATACTTGGTTGTGGAGGCTAGCAAAAGACTAGGAGCGACAAACTAAGAGAGCAATAATGGCCATAATCATGTAGAGCAACAAAACATCATTGATCAAAGCATAAAGTGATACTACAAGTTGAAAACTCAAGGATCATAAATGCTATGGTCATAACATGGTGTCAGCATGCGCCAAGTCAACCCAAATAAAGCATCAAAGGAGAATACCACTATACTATGCTTTAATATGCTAAAACAACGCATGATTCCTCCAAGGCACATTAAGCAATCTCAATTGTTTATAACAAGTCATGCTACAACAAATAATACTAAGCATAAATCCAAAACAATATCAAGCATGGCATGACAGAGCATAGGCCATAGTCAAAAACGAGCTCTTTTTACCACATAAGCATGAACTTTCCTACTCTTTTCCAAACCAAACCAAACTATTTTGCAAACCAATGTATGAAAGAGGGGGTCCAACCAATTTATTCAGAAAACTAAGCAAACCAAGAAAACCAAGCAAACGAAAAACCAAAACGAAAACGAAAAAGAAGACGCTCCAAGAACAACACAACTATGCATGAAACAATAAAAATGAAGCGTTTGGAAGAAACCTGGGATTTTTATTGATGAAGAGGGGGATGCCTTGGGCATCCCCAAGATTTGACGCTTGTACTTCTTGGATATTTATTGGGGTGACACGTGTGACATCCTCAAGCTTGAGCTTTAGTCCATCCTTCATCTCATTACTCATTCCTTCCATACACCTGAAATTTTTCCTTCATACAAAACTTCACACAATCTTTATTAGCAACATTAGTGCACTCAAGATAAATAAGTCTTAAGGTTCAGTTCTAACACCAAATAAAATTCCATTAGAACACTAGCTACTGTATCACTTCCCTCAAAAAGCTCAATTCCCCAAAAGAACTCAAAAAGGAATCAACAAGAAGCAAATGCAGAAAATGACAGAAATCTGTCAAAACAGACCAACAGGTAAATACGATTTTTTTTGAAGACCTTATGTTACTCAAATCAAAAAGTGTTGAACTAACGAAAGTTATATAACAACCTGGGGCAGAAGCACAAAAATTTACGCCTCAAAAATACGTCCAGAGATTTTACACGAATTTTTACGGTGAAGCACAGAAATCTGTTTCGGGACAGCAACTTTCCCATTCATTACTTCTCTCTCATTAGAGGCACAAAAAGCAAATAAAAAGGATAAGGAGAGGTTATTACTGAAGTAATAACTTCCAAGACTCATACAAAACTTTTGGGTTCTCTCCCAATAAGTACTTTTCTTTAACGCCTTTAAGTTAGGCATAAGAAGCAAGAAAGAATCAAGTGTTCTCAAATGAAGAAGCATTAAGACCAAATTTTGTTTTCATAGGAGAAGCAAAAGAAATATTCTCTCTCTTCTTAGGGAAGTATTCTATACCTTTCTTGAGTGGGAGTTGATATTTAATGGTGCCTTCTTTCATATCAATGATGGCACCAACAGTAATAAGAAAAGGTCTTCCCAAAGTAATAGGACAAGAAGAATTGTATTCAACATCCAAAACATAGAAATCAACGAGGACATAGGCATTGTTAACCATAATAAGACATCCCATGAGTTTATTTTTAGCATTATCATCAAGTGGGACATTCAAATAACAATCTTCAAGTGGAGGCAAATCAAGCATATCATAAATCCTTCTAGGCATAATAGAAACACTACTATCAAGGTCACATAAAGCTTTGAAATCAAAGTCATTCACTTTCATATTAATGATGGGTTCCCAACCATCTTCATGTTTTATAGGAATAGAAGCTTTATGTTTCATCTTTTCTTCTTTAATCTTTATGAGAGCATCAATAATGTGTTTTGTAAAGGCCATGTTCATAGCACCAGCATTAGGACTTTTAGCAAGCTTTTGTAGGAACTTAATAACTTCAGAGATATTGCAACCATCAAGATCAAAACCATACTTATCATCTAGAGTAGTAGAACTATTACTAGCCTTAACACTAGTGGTGGTGATAGTAGAAACACTAATGTTTCTAGCAATTTCATCTTCTCTTTCCCACTTAGCATGTAATTCAGCTAATAGTCTAACATTTTCATCAATTCTTACTTGTATGGCATTAGTAGCTGCAAAGGGATTATCATTAGTTTCAGGTTTAGCAGCCATTTTATTCAAAGAAGATTGAGCTTCAACCAAAGATGCTATATTTCTTTCAGCATTAGAGAGTTTTTCCTCAATATTTTTATTGAAAGCAGTTTGCTTACTAATAAAGTCTTTAAGCATAGCTTCAAGTTCAGAGGGTGCACTCCTATTATTGTTGTAAGAATTTCCATAAGCATTACCATTGTTGGGAGGATATAGCTTATAATTGTTGTTACCAAAATTACTCCTATAAGCATTATTGCCAAAGTTGTTGTTTCTTATGAAGTTCACATCAAATTGCTCTTCTTGAGCAACCAAAGAAGCCAAAAGAACATTATTTGGATCAATATGGGCTTTCCCATTAGCAAGCATAGACATAATAATATCAATCTTATCACTCAAGGAGGAGGTTTCCTCAACAGAATTTACCTTCTAACCTTGTGGAGCTCTCTCAGTATGCCATTCAGAATAATTAACCATCATATTGTCCAGAAGTTTTGTTGCAGCACCCAAAGTGATGGTCATAAAGGTACCTCCAGCAGCAAAATCCAATAGGTTCCTTGAAGAATAGTTCAATCCTACATAAAAAGTTTGGATGATCATCCAAGCAGTCAGTCCATGAGTGGGACAATTCTTTACCAAAGATTTCATTCTTTCCCAAGCTCGAGCAACATGTTCATTATCAAGTTGTTTAAACTTCATTATTTCACTTCTCATAGATATAATCTTAGCAGGAGGACAGTACTTTCCAATGAAAGCATCTTTGCACTTAGTCCAAGAATCAATACTATTCCTAGTTAAGGAATTCAACCATTCTTTAGCTTTTCCTCTCAAAGAGAAAGGAAACAATTTTAGCTTAATAATATCAGCATCTGCATCCCTATGCTTTTGCATCTCACAAAGTTCAACAAAGTTATTTAGATGGGAAGCAGCATCTTCATTACCAATAAAAGAAAATTGTTCTCTCATAACAAGATTGAGCAAAGCAGGTTTTATCTCAAAGAAAGTATCTTCAGGAACAGGTGGAGCAATAGGTGTGCACATAAAATCATTGTTGTTGGTGCTAGTGAAGTCACACAACTTAGCGTTTTCAAGAGTAGTCATTTTTTTGGGTTTTCAAATAAGAAAGCAAACTAGTAGAACTATTTTTTGTGTGTTTTTGATAAAGAAACAAACAAACAAAGCAAAACGAAACTAAGCAAAACAAAAATAATAAAGTAAAGAGATTGGTTATGAGGGACTCCCCTTGTGAAGATGTCCTTGACTCCCCAGCAACGGCGCCAGAAAAATGCTTGATGGCTCAAGGTGACGCCTTAAAAGTGTCAAAGTGCGGTGTTGATGTAGAGCTCATTGGGAACCCCAAGAGGAAGGTATGATGAGCACAACAGGAAGTTTCCCTCAGTTATGAAACCAAGGTTTAATCGAACCAGTAGGAGCAAGGAAACACCCCAAAGGTGTTGCTAGCTGAGCCTTGGCAGGGCACACTACCGGTGCTAGTAGCAACGTGGAGACCTGCACAACACAACCACAAAACTTTGTTCCCTACTTGCGATGAGGTTGTCAATCTCACCGTGTTTTGCGGAAAACAAAGGATTAAACGTATCGAATGTAAAGAAGTAATAGTTTACAGAAAGTAAACACAAAGCAGTAAATAGTTTGTAGATTGTATGTAAAGAAAAAGGACCGGGATCCATAGTTCACTAGAGGTGGCTCTCCTTAAGATAGATAACATGCTGGGTGAACAAATTACAGTGGGACAATTGACAAACATCGAGAAAGAAATACATGCATATACTAATCATCTTGACTCCTTTGAGACTTGATTGGGCATTACAACATTATACATAGACCGCCATCCAACTGCATCTATGACTAATAATCCACCTTCAGGTTATCATCCAAACCCCCTCCAGTATTAAGTTGCAAGCAACAGATTATTGCTTTACAAACTGCGTGTAAAGTAAACAATACGATTGTTCTATGAATAAAGGATTGTTGTTTTCTCCCTAGTAGCAGCAACACATCTAGTACATTAGAGATTTCTGTCACTTCCCCAGATTACCAGAGGCATGAACCCACTATCGAGCATAAATACTAACTCTTGGAGTTGCTAGCATCTACTTGGCCAAGATAGCTACTAACAATAGAAAGCATGCAAGATCACAAATAACAAAGACATGATAGAATCAATAATCAATCTGAAATAGCATCTCAATATCCATTGGATCCCCGCAAACACAACATGCAGAATTACAAATAGATGATCTTGATCATGAACGGAGCTCACAAGATCTAAACATGAAAGCACAAAGGAGGAGAACTAGCCATCTAGCTACTACATGGATCCGTAGTCCAAGGATGAACTACTCACGCATCACACCACAGGCTTGCATGGTGATGAAGAAGGCCTGTGGTGAATTCCCTCTCCGTGGTGCCGACGAGCTTCAGATCCCTCCCATCTAGGGATGGAGATGACGGCGCTGCTGCACTCTTTCGTGGATTTTTGATCGGGCAGTTAGGGTTTTCGTCCCCAGGGAATCTTATAGGCGGTAGGGGCTGAGGGGTGCCAAGGCCACCACACCACCTGGCGCGGGCCAAGCCTGCCAGGGCTGTGTGGTGACCGCCTGGCCCTCTCCGCCTCAGATTCGCATCCGATGACTTTAAAAATAGGCACTTTGGATTTTGTCCCATCCAATTCCGAGAATATTCATTTTCTGACTTTCCTGGAACCAAAAACAGCAGAAAATAGGCAGCTGGCACTGTGGCTCTTGTTAATAGGTTAGTCCAAGAAATCATATGAAAAGTACTCCAAAGTTGGAACAAAACACAAGAGAGTGGATAAAACCAAGCATGGAACATAAAAAATTATAGATACATTTGCAATGTATCACCTGTCGCGACGACGGCAAAGACAGTTAATGCGTTGGAGACGGGTGAGGCTCTGATGAAGATGGAGTTGCGCTTTGAGGAGTGGATGGCCTTGGCGTCCAATTTGAAAGAACGATGTGTTCCTTTCACCATAGAATGGTCATGTTTTTTGCTTCTCCCAGCTCAGTCACATCCCCTTCACCAGCAGGGTAGTCAAGCTTGAGCTGCGCTGATCCATCCATAACTTCATCTACCCCGGCAATAGCGTAGCCCTGTGGAACCGGACAATAATGGTAAGTTGGTACTGGTCCAAGTAATGGTAAGGCATAGCCGACCGCCACCTTCATGGTTATGTTGACAACTTTCACATGCAGCTCACAATGTGTCATCTCCATGATATCATCCAGTGGGTAGCAAGGAGGAGCCATCGCCGCTGCATCATCAGCATCATCACCGGGGAGCTCCATGGAAGCCACGCTGCTTTTTCGATTAGTGGATGGGCCGGTAGCATCGAAGGCAGCTTCGTCTACCATGTGCCGCTGAGATGGGCCGGTAGCTTGCTGGCTAAGTTTCTCAAGTTGATTCTGATGCTGCTTTAATTGTTGTTCTATTTCGCGCATCCGGTCTTTCTGCTTCATTACTTCAAGTTCCTCCCTTTCCTTTCTCCTTTGACGGCTTCTATCGGGATATTTCTTCCTATGGTTGGCAAAACCAAGGTTCCATGGTTTGGAGCCTTCTGTGCCTCGTGTTCGTCCCTCGTGTTCCTTGTTCCCAAGGGCGAGTGCGAGCTCGCCATTCTCTCTATCGGGAATGAACTCCCCATCTTCAACAGCGTTTACTGCATTTCTAATGTCTTTGATGGGTATGGCAGTTTCTTTATGTCTTATGTTATATATGCACTTCCCTTCCGAGTCCAACATGCCCCCATGCCCGTAAAACCAATTCCTTACCCGTTTGATCCAATTGTATGGCTCTGGGGTGATCCCTTTAGCTATCAGGTCAGCCTCGAATTTCTCCCACTTAGGCTTGCTAGCCTTGTAGCCACCTTGCCCCATAGTATGGTGATACTGCTTTTTAGCGGCATTTTGCTTATTCGTTGTAGACCTTTCTTAGCTGGCGCTGATGTCTTGTATGCCACAAAATCAGCCCAGTAGTCTTTTATATTCTCATACGCTCCAGTAGTGAAATCCGGAGTCTTCTCTTTCACGACAAAGTCAAGATGCAATCTTTTTTCCAGTTGTTGAATTCCTGGGCCATCTTCTTAAGAGCGTACTCCTTGATGGCTTGCTCCATGTGTTTCTGTAGTTCCTCCTGAGCTGGAATCTCCTCATCTGGAGTGTAGTCATCTGGATACACCTCTAACATCGGTAGGGTGAAATTAACCATGAGCTTTTTCCAAAGAGTGTCTTTGACTAAGTCACTGCCATATAGAGCCTCTGGATCCTTTGATGACCTATTCCATTCCCTGACGGTGATCGGGACATAGTCCCTAACAATAACTCTGCATTGCCTTATAAATTTATTTGCAGCATCAATGGGAGCCTTCGGTTCGCCGTCTAGAGCAACTTCTTCAATCATGTACCTTTCATGGTCTCCCAACTTTTTGGCTGGGCCTCGTTTATTCTTTTTAGAAGATTTGGTCGATCCGGAGGGCTAAAAGAAGAAAGAGCATTAATATATATGTATGTAGACAACAGAGGATTAATTTATTAATATATATGCACCTCAGTTTCCCTTCCTTGCCGCTTCTCCTCGCCTCCCGGCTTCTCGGGTCGAAAGCCGGATCTCCCTCACCGGAGTTGTTCAAATATAGCGAGGTGACATCATTATCGATATGTCCTCCCTCGTTGATCATATCCTTAAGCGCCATTTCCTTTTCTTCATCTCTGGGTTCCATATTTCTACAAAAGGGGAAAAGTGGATGAGTCGAAGCGGCCAAGCGAGGAGGTTAGGTAGGCGTGGTTTGACGGGCAAGGGATGTAAAGAATAATTCGAAGAAACCCTAATATACGGCATGCGTTGCCGCGCACGTCCATCGTCCCTATATGGCGCGCGTTGCCGCGCCCGTCCCTAACCTCAAACGCCGGAGGGATCATATAACTCCAAGGGGAAAGCAGTAACTCCGAAACCCGCAAACCCGATGGGACCCAGCCCCGAACCCGGCGGGTATCATCCCTACTACTACTACTAACTACTACTACTACTACTGTTGGGTCCGCAGCATAGAAAACAAAAAATTTCCCATGGTGTGAACTACACGCCAAGATCTATCTACCAGGTACAAAGCAACGGGTGGACATACAACCAACGAGAACTTACCCTCGTAAACAACGAGCTTTGTTAACGAGTAGGAACTCGTGGTTGATGTAGTCGTACACTTGCCGATCTCAAGATCGTGATGAAGTCCAGCAGGTCCGGCTCCAGTATGTCCATCAGATCCAGCTCCAGCACCACCAAGTCCAGCACCACAAAGCAGCGGTGCATCCGTGATCGCACACACGTCCGGTACCCCGACAACCTCCGTCCCTCGCTCTAGCAAAGCAGCGGAAGCAGCAACTCCTTTCCAGATAAAGCCACCGGGAACATGTATCTCGCTAATCCGAGACCATGGGGATAATACTAGAGGGGGAGAGAGATCCTTCACAAGGAGGTGTGGTTTGTGAGGAGGAGAGGGGGCCTTTTATAGGGGAGAGGGGGGCACCCAAGGGCCATGGCATGGCAGCCATGGTGGTTCCCCCACCTCTTCCACATTCATGTGGGTGGAGCTCCCACTCCCATAAAAAGCCTCCACTCAAAATTCCACTCACACATGCATTAAATTTCCACCAAATTTAATGCAAGCTCTCATTAAATAAAACTATTTTATTTATTTTATTCAGAATTTTGTCAATTACATTAATTAACAAACATTCACTAAAACCCCTGCAACATTTCAATATCACATGCAGAACCAATTTCTGCAATTTCACCCGAAACAATTCCGGTTTCCATCGAAATGATTCCAGCGCTTTCTTAAATCTTTATCTGAAACATATTTTCTCCAAATGGTGTCGGTATCCCTTAAGTGTGTCACCCTACGGTTCATGAATAATGCAGACATGATCGAGACCCCTCTCCGATCAATAATCAGCAGCGGGACCTGGAGATCCGTACTGACTCCCACATATTCAACGATGACTCTTGTGATCGTGTGAACCTTTAACTTCGTAACTAAATCCCTTTGTCTCGCGATATATTACATGTCCGAGATTCGATCATCGGTATCCAAATACCTAGTTTGATCTTGTTACCGACATGCACTCTTTTCTCGTTCCCACGATATACCATTCTAGTGATCACATCACTTGCTTGCAAGCTATTTCAATGTGATATCACCGAGAGGGCCCCGAGTATATATATCCATCATCGGGATGGACAAATCCCAATCTTGATCCATGAGCCTCAACATAACACCTTTGTAGCACTAAACCCACCTTTATAGTCACCCTGTTATGGTGTGACGTTTGATGTTATCAAGATACTCTTCCAGTGTTAGCAATTAACATGATCTCATGGTCTAAGGACTAAGATTACTTCGTATGATATTATAGCAATATAAACATAATGACTCTGATCGTAATGTTATACTTCGGATGAATGTTCATCACATCATTCCACCAATGTTGTGACCTCGTTATTAACAACATCCAATGTCCATGATCAGGAAACCTTGATCATCTTGTTAATCAACGAGCTAGTCTATAAGAGAGGCATGACTAGGAACCTTTTACTTGTTTGTTAATCACACATGTATTGACGTTTCCTATCAATACAATTATAGCATGAAAAATAAACATTTATCATAAACAAGGAATAAGATAATAACCACTTTATTATTGCCTCTCGGGCATATTCCCTTCAGTCTGCCACTTGCACTAGAGTCAATAATCTAGTTTGAAAAACTTTGCGTATTGAACACCTATGGCTTTATGGTGTTGCATATACGCGATTTCTAGTGGTTAACATAATCTCTAGATCTGACAGTTTCAGGTCCGTGTGTATTTGCATGTCTTTGCGTCTCTACGCATCACTCATTCTCAAATGAGATGGCATTGTATAAATTTGGTCCTTTGGTGAGACCTTCGGTTCGTTCGGGTTTAAAATATGTTGATATTATTGTCATACAATATATCTTCATAGTATTAGCCCACTTTGAACCACACCTAGTTTGATAACAAACTACTTAACACAAATGCCTCCTTTGTCGCTACTATAGCGCTCATATACTTAGCCTTTTGTTGTAGTATCCGTCACAATGTCTCAACTTTGGAACTCATCCAAATCCATCATGGAACATCCTTTCCATTACATTGTGCCACCCATAGTCTAAATTGAGATAAATTTAATTTGTATCTTGTGACAAAACTAGTATCAATGTAACACTTTACAATGAACTACCTTTAACTATTTGTCACTTATACATGATATATGCTTAGTTCTTCCAAAGCTCATAAGAATACCTTTACTATCGTCCAATGATGATCTTATGAATCATTCTGGTATGTGCTCATAACATTTAGAGCATAGGACATATATGGATATATACATATCACGGTATAATCGATCAAAATATTCATGTGATTTTACTCACCAAGTGTTGAAACACTTGAATCTTGATACAATCCTTTCCATGCAGCAAGAACCTTTCTTGTTGTTTCCATATTGAACCCTTTCAATATCTCATATATGTACGTCTGGCATAACCATATTAGCGCCTCAATCTATCCATATAGACATTGATGCCAAATATTCCGGTTTTGCCCAAGTCTTTCATCGAAATCCTATTTTAATGAAATTCTTAACTTATGTCAATACAAGATACATCATTTCCAATCAACACCATGTACTCTACATAATATATTAGAAATATGTCTCAGTTCTCCCACTTAATTTCTTGCAAATGCAAGCATCTTCATCATCTCCGATGAAATTAAACTCTTTTAACAGTTTCATCATGGTGAAGATTCCAACTCCGCTATGCTTACTTCAACTATTCAAGTTTACATGCCCTTTTAGCACCCTTTGAATTAACAAAACCCTTCGGACCATGTCATGTACATGTCCTAGGTTACCATTCTATTAGAAGAACCTTTTTTTGTTTATTCAACTACCATATACCAAATTATATGTAGTGGTTGCTACATTAATCCGTCAAGACTATATATCGCTATGAAAGATCATATCTTGTCATAGTCAACTCCTTGAACATTGACGTAAACTTCTTTCCGACATGTCGACTATTTCATAGATGTCAAACATCCATGTTTATTTCTTTATAGATCCAAACACGACTGATAGGCTTCACTCCTTTCCGGAGAGTCTTCCAAGTTCAGAAACTTGATTTCTCGTGTATGGATACTATCACGGATTCTATGACTTCTAGTCATTTTATGGAGTCAGGGCCCATCATCGCTTCTTTGGATGCAGTCGGTTCATCATTGTCAAAACAATAACGACTTCTGTTTCAAATCTTACTATTTGATTCTTACCGACCCACATGGTTCAATAGGAACTCTAATCTACAAGATCACACCCTTTGTAATCACGGGAGCCATGAGCATTGTGGCCGCCACCAGGACACTTTCCAGCGCTGCGCTACTTAGCACATATAGCTAAGGTTTAACAACCTTATCAAAGTTCTATTGTCCTCCCACTTAACTTTTCACGGAAAATTCCTTCTCAAGAAACTTGACGTTCCAAGCGACAAACTCTTTTGTCCTCGGTGTTATGGAGGAATTCCCAACAAATTCTTTGGGATAACCTACAAAGACGTGCTTATCCGACTTTGGTTATAAACATTTTACTTATGCATAGCATACCAAAATTTAAGAAAAGACAATTCGGGTTTTATCCCAAACCATAACTCATATGGTGTCATTTCAACGGATCACGATGGTGCTCTTTTCAGTGTAAAAGCGGTAGTATCTAAAGCTTTAATCCTTAAAACATAATGGCAGTTTTATAAATGACACCTTTGATCTTACCATGTCAAACAAGGTTTGATTTGATTTCTCGAACATACCATAATCCTGTGGTTTATTGGGAAGTGAAAATTCATGGAACAATTCCTGAAATCTTAGGTGTTTTGCTAAACCTGTAACTCAAATATCTTCCTTTATGATCAAATCATAAACTCTTTTATTTTCTTGTTACAATGATTTTTCACTTAATCTTGAAAGTCTTTGAACAATTTTCAAATGTTTCATACTTCTTTTTTATTAAGTAAATATATAGATATATTCACTCAAATTTCTGGAGAAGCAAAAAGATCCATCGCATATGGCTACACATAATGGACTATATACATCAACATGCATAATATCCAATAAGTTAGTCATCCGTTCCTCTTTGGCCTATGGACGAAGTTTCAATTATCTCGAGGAAAGTCTCACATGTGTCAATTGATCAAAATCAAAGACTCCAAAAATCCATCAACATGGAGTTTCTTCATGTTTTCTTTCAAATATAATTTAAACAGCGATGTCACTTCATAAGTGATCTTTAAATCATTTGTCTTGCGACATTTTAGCAATAGTGTTTATGGATGTGATTTCTCCAACTAGACTTGTAAAAGTTCATCCATCCTTTATGGAATATGGTAATTATTTGAACAACCATTGTTCTCATGATACCGGAACAAAATAACAATTATTTAAACAAATCTTGAAGGCTTGGTTTGATGACAACGAAAAACACAATAACACTTTATTTGTTTTTGATGAACATCATCACTCATTCTCTTGCTGGTTACTTAGGCCATTTTAGTTCATGAATTGCGTTGTCCTGTATGACACTTCATACCAACCAATTCGGTATCCAATACCGGTATCCAATACCTAAGAACCACATTGTTTAACAAGCAAGGAATATAGCCATAACATGTATATATTCTATATACCTAAGTTGGACATCTCCAACCTTTTATTTTCTGCCAAATATTTTATAGATTCTCTTTCAACAATTCCTTTTCTTTTAAAAGAATCTATCAACATCAATAGTGGTGTCATCAACATGACACATGGTACAAAGAGTATATAGTCAAATACTAATACCTTTGGACTTGCACTTTGAAGTGGATCACCATCATCAAATGTTTGGTGTTCTTTCAAAAATCCATTCTTTAGTAATCTATTAGTGTAGTAAACATTTTACTTACATCTTCTATTCATCCTTATCATGACAACTTTCATGATCAAGCTACTATAGCCTATAAGGAAGAATCGCGAGTATAATATCAGTTCCCAAAACCCTTTTGGTAGATTCGGATGCCTAGCATCTCCATCCTTCACAAATTCTCATACAATATGAGAACATGTATTTTGCTAAATTATACTCTATCATAATGCAACCAAAAACATTGTTTCAGATATCACAATATCTTTCAGACATGATGGTTTCTGAAACAATTTTTAGCTCCAATATAATCTTGATATTAAAATAACTTTTTGAATATCAATAATCATGGAGGCAAACATGATACTTTAGATACTAACATTGGAATTCTTACTCTTGATTTAATACTGCTTATTAAACTTCATGGAGTAAATAGAGTTTGCTGAAAGTTTGCAATAGGACTTATAAACTTTAAATTGACATTCAAAACAATACAATACCAGTTCGTAAAGTAAATATCTAGAATTCTATAGTTCTATTATCTCAATTAAAACTAAGAATAAGGTAGTGAACAGATGCGAATGACTACAACAAATTATGCAAATTCACTTCGATTTAGTTTATGACAAATTGAGTTCGACTAATCCAAATTAGAAATGAACTCCCACTCAAAAACGACATCCCTCGTGCCTTTTTTGGTGATTACATGAACCAAATCCACTACACCAAGTCCGATCATCACGTGAGTCGGTGTAGCTTCAAAGGCGAGCATCAATATGGTCATCACATCAACTATATGACTCATGCTTAACCTTTCGGTCCGTGTTCCAAGGCCATGTATGTACATGCTAGGCTCGCCAAGTAAGAACCTTAGTATTCGCGTGTGTAAAACTGTCTTACACCCATTGCATGAAAGCGTAGAGTTGAGAACACCCGATCATCACGTGATGTCTCGAAACACGATCTATAGAACGGTGCATACTTAAGGAAGAACACATTTTATCTTGATATTTAAATGAGGGATCATCTCACAATGCTACAGAAAGCGCCAAACTAGCAGTATAAGATGCTAACATCTAATGTGTAAAATGAGATGATATGGTCCATGCATTTGATCTCTATCATTTGCATCGTGGTATGATCTCTATCATTCCTTTGTGTGTAAGGCCAAGGTCTATGGAACTTACACGTTGAATGTGTTGTAAGAGTATCTATCATACATCTACTTACAACAATACCATATCAAGACACTAGCCCAGCAACGATCTAAACTAGACGCCTCTAATTTATCAATTGCAAGTTTTACGTGGCTTAGGGCTTTCGGAGATAGAACCGTTCTTACCTACGAACATGAACCACAACGAGGATAACTGAGTTATTAGCAACTCGTTGTAAATCAGATATTGACTATAGTAGGAGAGACAGACACCCGTCATCCACTTATGCAAAACAAGTTGCATGTCAGTCGTGGAACCGGTCTCATGTACGATGACATGTAAGGTTGGTCCGGGCCGCTTCATCCCACTATGCCACCAATATCCAAAATACATGAAAGAAGCAATAACATGATCATCATCGCCCACATATAAATATATGTGTACTACCCGTGCAAAGCACCTATGCATAGATCAGGCTCTGATACCACTGTTGGGTCCGCAACATAGAAAACAAAAAATTTCCTACGGTGTGAACTACACGCCAAGATCTATCTACCAGGTACAAAGCAACGGGTGGACATACATTCAACGAGAACTTATCCTCGTAGACAACGAGCTTTGTTAACGAGTAGGAACTCGTGGTTGATGTAGTCGTACACTTGCCGATCTCAAGATCGTGATGAAATCCAGCAGTCCGCCCGACGTCCATCGATCCAGCTCTAGCACCACCAAGTCCAGCACTGCAGCAGCGGTGCATCCGTGATCGCACACACGCCCGGTACCCGACAACCTCCGTCCCCTCGCTTCCAAAGAAAGCAGCGGAAGCAGCAACTCCTTTCCAGATAAAGCCACCGGGAACATGTATCTCGCTAATCCGAGACCATGGGGATAATACTAGAGGGGGAGAGAGATCCTTCACAAGGAGGTGTGGTTTGTGAGGAGGAGAGGGGGGCCTCTTATAGGGGAGAGGGGGGCACCCAAGGGCCATGGCATGGCAGCCATGGTGGTGCCCCCACCTCTTCCACATTCATGTGGGTGGAGCTCCCACTCCCATAAAAAGCCTCCACTCAAAATTCCACTCACACATGCATTAAATTTCCACCAAATTTAATGCAAGCTCTCATTAAATAAAACTATTTTATTTATTTTATTCAGAATTTTGTCAATTACATTAATTAACAAACATTCACTAAAACCCCTGCAACATTTCAATATCACATGCAGAACCAATTTCTGCAATTTCACCCAAAACAATTCCGGTTTCCATCGAAATGATTCCAGCGCTTTCTTAAATCTTTATCTGAAACATATTTTCTCCAAATGGTGTCGGTATCCCTTAAGTGTGTCACCCTACGGTTCATGAATAATGCAGACATGATCGAGACCCCTCTCCGATCAATAATCAGCAGCGGACACGGAGATCCGTCTCGACTCTACATATTCAACGATGACTCTTGTGATCGTGTGAACCTTTAACTTCGTAACTAAATCCCTTTGTCTCGCGATATATTACATGTCCGAGATTCGATCATCGGTATCCAAATACCTAGTTTGATCTCGTTACCGACATGCACTCTTTTCTCGTTCCTGTGATATAACATTCTAGTGATCACATCACTTGCTTGCAAGCTATTTCAATGTGATATCACCGAGAGGGCCCCGAGTATATCTATCCTCATCGGGATGGACAAATCCCACTCTTGATCCATGAGCCTCAACATAACACCTTCGTAGCACTGAACCCACCTTTATAGTCACCCTGTTACGGTGTGACGTTTGATGTTATCAAGATACTCTTCTAGTGTTAGCAATTAACATGATCTCATGGTCTAAGGACTAAGATTACTTTGTATGATGTTATAGCAATATAAACATAATGACTCTGATCGTAATGCTATACTTCGGATGAATGTTCATCACATCATTCCACCAATGTTGTGACCTCGTTATTAACAACATCCAATGTCCATGATCAGGAAACCTTGATCATCTTGTTAATCAACGAGCTAGTCTATAAGAGAGGCATCACTAGGAACCTTTTATTTGTTTATTAAACACACATGTATTGACGTTTCCTATCAATACAATTATAGCATGCAAAATAAATATTTATCATAAACAAGGAATAAGATAATAACCACTTTATTATTGCCTCTCGGGCATATTCCCTTCAACTACTACTACTACTACTAACTACTACTACTAC
Organism: Avena insularis; assembly: GCA_023614405.1. Classification (NCBI taxonomy): domain Eukaryota; kingdom Viridiplantae; phylum Streptophyta; class Magnoliopsida; order Poales; family Poaceae; genus Avena; species Avena insularis. Next base: position 25,497,958 of record CM042692.1, read on the forward strand.
TAACTAACTACTACTACTACCCTAATACTACTAACTAACTAACCACTACTACTACTAGTAGTAGTACTAACTAACTGCTATTAGTACTCTAATACTACTAACTAACTACTACTACCCTAATACTACTAACTAATTAACTACTACTACTAACTAACTACTAATACTACTAACTAACTAGTACAAAACTAACTACCCTAATACTACTAACTAACTACTAGTACTACTACTATCCTAATACTACTAATAACTAACTACTACCCTAATAATTAATTAAACTAAACTAATTAAACTAAACTATAACTAATAAACAGAGAAAACAGAAAAGGAGAGGGAGAGAGCGAGGGCGCGCGTGCGGCCAGTACCTAGGGGAGCGTGATGGGGGAGAGCGGCGGCGGCCTCTAGGGAGGTCGATAGGGGAGAGCTAGCGGCGGCGGCCTCTGGGGAGGTCGACGGTGCCAGCGCCTAAGAGAGAGCGGCGGCAGCCTCTAGGGAGAGAGCAGCGGTGCCGGAGCTAGGGAACGAGCGGCCTTCCGTTCGGCGTGTGCGGTGTGAGCAGCGGTGTACATGGGGGAGGACCACCGCACCGGAATTTGGCAGCCTGCCGGCGTCGGGGTCCGAGAGGCGTGCCTAGGACTTAGAAGAAATGCGAGATGGGGAGAAAAGAACGGGCACATCATTATAAAGGGAAGGGCCATACGTCCCGGATGGATCCACCAACCGGGATGTAAAGGCCATACGTCCCGGTTGGTGGCTCCAACCGGGACGAAAGGCCAGAGCATACGTCCCGGTTGGAGCCACCAACCGGTACGTATGGTGGCCACCGTAGCGGCACGCGCAGAGGACCTTTAGTCCCGGTTGGTGGCACCAACCGGGACTAAAAGTCCTTTTTTCAAAAGTTTTTCAAACTTTTTAGATGTTCTCGCCTTATTTTTTATTTCTTATTTAGGTGTTCACATTTGAAATGATTTGAATTTGAAAAAACTTTCTGTCTTATAAAATAATTATTCAAAGTATTAAATTTGAATTTGAAAACACTTTCAACATGAAAAGTGTTTGAATTTGAATAACTAATGTAGAACCATTTTCTATTTCCTAAAATAATTGTTCAAACTATTTTCCATTTAGCCATTTTCAAATAAAAATGCATTACAGAATGAAAACAGTGGATCTCTCGACAATCTTGGGTACACAAACGAACCATTCGTCCTAGCCCATAGATTTAGTAATAATCATATATAGTCCTATAGTACACAGCTTCAGGGTCATCTTCTGAATCATCTTTGTCGTTGTCGCTATGGCATATTCCGGGGATCCTTAGCCCTTCCCCGACTTGTGTAGAGGGAACTGGGGACCGTGAACCATGACATATTCTGGGGCACCTGAGACTCCGGCCTCGGATGCACGACGTGGGGGGGGGGGGAGGGGTCTCCCGGATGACGATGCCGCTACGCCCACGGCCTTCACCACAACCACCCTTATTGTGGCTTTGCGGCAGGTGCAAGTGTGGGTACCGCAGACGAGGATGATCTCCCTCAGCAATGTAGCACATCACACCAGCGATAGTCCGGTTCGCCCACCAAAGGCGATGACCAGTTTCATTGTGGTTCACCGAGGGTGGGCTGTCACCCTCGTACCTAGCGAGCTCCCTTTCCCACCGGTTAGCGAAGAAGGCATTCCAAGTGTCGTAGTTGTCGGGATCTCAATGGGGATCCATCCGCTGCTCCAGCGTGAGCTCTAGGTAGAAGTGGTTCGAGAGGCACATGAGGGACAGGAACTCCTCCAACACTCAACATCCAGTAAGTGGGCACCCGGTAGCCCGACGGGCATGGGTAGTGATACGTCCATTTTGCATCACTATTATATGTCATAATTCACTGTTATTCATTGATATATTTCTTATTGAGGGGTGATACTTATGTTATTTCATCTGTTTTTGCATGGTTGATGACTTTTGGAGCATGGACCGCTGCAGTCAGGATTCTGATGGAGAAGGTGCTGTTTGGAGGCAAAATTCGCGAAGATCAGAAAATCTGGGAAAATATACGGAAAATCCTATTTTCCCAGAATACGAAGGAAGCCAGAAGGAGGGCTGGAGATGGGCCACAGGGGGCCCACACCACCCCCTTGCGCGGGCCAGCCCAGGCCGTGCCACCAGGTGGTGTGGCTGCCCTGGTCCACCCCTGGCACTCCCCTCTGGCGTATATCATCCTCCCAAAACCCTAAGACTCGGGGGGGCGACCACAGAAAGATTCCGCTGCCTCTGCAGGGCGGACAACATCCGGAGAGAAAGATCTCTCCGGTAGACAGATTTCTGCCGGGGGAATTCCTTCCCGGAGAGGGGAGATCGTCGCCATCAACACCACCATCAAGCTGGACTTCATCGGGATCATTGATACGTCCATTTTGCATCACTATTCTATGTCTTAATTCACTATTATTCATTGATATATTTCATATTGAGAGGTAATACTTATGTTATTTCATCTATTTTTGCATGGTTGATGACTTTTGGAGCATGGATCGCTACAGTCAGGATTCTGATGGAAAAGGTGCTGTTTGGAGGCAAAATTTGCGAAGATCAGAAAATCCGAGAAAATATAGGGAAAATCCTATTTTTCCAGAAGACTAAGGATGCCAGAAGACGGAGTGGAGATGGGCCACAGGGGGCCCACACCACCCCATGGCGCGGCCAGCCCTAGGCCACGACAGGAGGTGGTGTGGCCACCCTGGCCCACTCTAGCCTCTCCCCTCTAGCATATATCATCCTCCCGAAACCCTAAGACTCAGGGAGCGACCATAGAAAGATTCCGCCGCCTCTGCGGGGCGGAAAACACCGAGAGAGAAAGATCTCTCGCGCATGATTTCGCCGGGAATTCCTTCCTGGAGAGGGGAGATCATCGCCATCAACACCACCATCAAGCTAGACTTCATCGGGATCATCATCATCATCACCACCATCATCACCATCAGCACCCTCATCACCATCTCCATATTGCTGTAATAATTGGTTGAATCTTGCTATAGTTCATAGGGGAAACTTTCCTGGTGTTGATTACTCTTTGTAGTTGATGCTATTGAGTGAACCGTTGAATTATTGTTTATGTTCAGATTGTTATACATCACTATTCCATCTTTGATCATGATCCATATGATGTCTTGTGAGTAGTTCGTCTTGTTCTTGAGGACATGGGAGAAGTCTTGTTGTTAGTAGTGGAGTTGTGTTGAGAAAGATTCAATAGATTGTTATTTAAGTTGTGGTGTATTTCTTCTAGTGGTGTCATGTGAACGTCGACTACATGACACTTCACCTATATGGGCTTAGGGGAATGCATTGTGTATTTGGCTACTAATCGTAGGGGGTTGAGTGATGTAAACCTGACCCCCCGTTAGGAAACCATTGCACAAGGGACGTAAGGGTCTTAGAGTTTAAAGCCGTGGTTAGGTTTCTACCTTAATTACCTTCTTGTACTTATGGATGTTTGCAAGGGGTATAATCACAAGTATGTATTAGTCCTAGGAAGGTCGGTACATTAGCACAGGTTCACCCACACAACACTTAGCAAGCTGAAGAAGATTAATCAACTATATGAAGCGAAAGCAGTTGATAGTCTTCCCATGTGTCCTCGAGAACGTTTGGTCATCTTAAGTAATACAACCGGCTTGTCCTTTGCTGCATAAAGGATTGGGCCACTTGCTGCATTTGTTCCTACTGTCTTTTATTTACTCGTACTTCGTTTACTTGCTTTATCAAAAACCCCTAAAATCCGTTTGCTAAGTATTTGCAGAGAATTCCTGATCCATACCACTAGCCAGCACCTTCTGCTCCTCATTGGGTTCGACACTCTTACTTATCGAAAATACTGCGATACACCCCCTATACTTGTGGGTTATCAAGACTATTTTCTGGCGATGTTGCCGGGGAGTGAAGCGCTATTGGAGAGTGGAACTGGTAAAGGAAATTTCTACTGTGAGTATTGTTTACTTCTATCAGTTGCTTTATTTTTGTTATGGATAATTCACAGTTTCTTAGTTGGTAATGCTACTACCACTGCTAAGGTAGTAGATAAGCCACCACCTGCTGAGAATGATGCTTTCAAAATACCTACAAGAATTATTGATCGTGTTATGGATAACTACTATGTTGGGGATGGAACTGTCCATCCCGGTGATCATTTGCTCTTTATACACAAATTATGCGGGTTGTTCAATTGTGCAGGTATTACTACAGATCAAGTTAAGAAGAAGTTATTCTCATTATCGCTGAAAGGAAGAGCTGAGGACTGGTATAAGCTGCTGAAGAATGGTCAAGCTCTGGAATGGGAGGAAATAGTTCCTCTCTTTTATTCAAAGTTTTATCCTCCTAGTGAGATTCATAAAGATCGGAATCAAATAAAAAAACTTTTGGCCTCTTGATGGAGAGAGTACAGCTCAAGCTTGGGGGAGATTGAAGTTACTAATGCTCAAATGTCCCATTCATGAGATCCCCAACAATATTATTATCAACAACTTTTATGCAAGGCTTTCTCTTCATGATAAAGATTTATTGGATGCTTCTTGTGCTGGATCATTCACTCGCATGGAAGAAGAAGCTAAATGGGATCTTCTGGACCATATTCAAGACAATGCTGAAGCTTGGGAGAATGACAAAGGTAGAAAGTCAGGTATAAATTATGATTATGAATGCATTGAATCTTTTATGGGAACTGATGACTTTCAAAATATTAAAAATGCTTATGGTCTAGACTCTCAAGATATTGCTTCTTACTTTAAGGCTTTTGCTTGCTATATTGAAGTGCCTAAAAAGAAGTGGAATAAGTATCATGAACCATATAAAGATGTTTCTAAGTGTGTTCCTGCAAGAAATACTGAAGTTTATACTACTAATCATGTTTTACCTGAACCTTACATTGAGAAAATCCCTTTCCCAGTTAAGATAAAGGAACACTCTATGATAGCTAGTATGGTTAGTGAAAGTACAAATAAAGCTGTTGAACCTGATAAACAAATGGTTGATGAACCTATAATAGAAAATGTGAAAGACTTTGTTACTAAATATGTAGAAGAGGGACACACTATCCTTTGTAAGGATACCTTTAATATTATTTCACAAAGTAGTGTTATGAGAGCTAGTATTCCTGTGTTTTCTGTTAGAATAAGTGATCATTGTTACGAAGTTCCTTGTGATAGTTATATTGTTAAGATTATGCATGATACTGAAAGTTACTATGAGAGAGGGAAAAGTGTTCTTATGTATCTCAATAATAACAAGTTTCCTCGTTTTATGTTGAAAGTTTTTATGTTGCACTCCTTTTACCTTCCTATGCTTGTAGCCTCCGGTTTCAACAACTTGTTTGTTTACAAAGTTCCCTTGCATAGGAAGCGGGTTAGACTTAAACGTGTGTATTTTTTTCTTCTTAATGCTCTCTTTTACTTCAATTCATATGTGAGCATCTTCAAAATTGTCATACCCATCTTAATGGCTATAAAGAAAGAGCTTTTTGGGAGACAACCCAATTTTTTTTGCTTTCAGTTTGTTTTTGTTTCTTTGAGTCTTGGAAGTTATTACTTTGGTAATAACAACTCCTTATCCGTTTTGTTTGGTTTTTGTGTCAAGATCAACCTCTAATGAGAGAGATAAGTAATATTTGGGGAAGTTGTTGTCCCGAAACAGATTTTTGTGCTTCACCATAAAACTTCGTGAGAGATCTCTGTATGTCAGATTGAGTTGTAATTTTTTGTGCTTCTGCCCCAGGTTGTTATTTAACTTTTGTTAGTTTTGCACTTTTTCATTTGAGCAACAGAAGAATTTCGAAAAAATTGATCTTTACCTTCTGTCTGTTTTGACAGATTTTCCCACTCTTGCATTTGCTTCTGTAATCATTTTCCTTTTTGAATTCTTTTTTGGGTTTTCAGAAGGATTTGCTACAGTAGATTATATTTTAATGGTTTTTGGTTGAAGTTGGACTCAAAAGGTTTTATCACTTCATACATATACTAATGTTGCTAATGAGAACTGTGTGGAGTTTTGTGTGAAAGAAATTTCCAGGTAGTGGAGATAATGGTGTAATAAGGAAGAGAAGGGTTTTATGACTCAAGTATTAAGTGTATGAAGATGAAGATATTGATGTTATTTAAGTGGTGACTCTGGAAGAATCTACTAGATACCAAATTCAGAGACCTCCAGAGTCTGCTTTCAAATAGGTAACAGTTCTGGTAAGAAAAGTTCCGAGAAAACACTATCCAACTATATTTTTGTAGTTTTTAGTCAGTATGGAAAGTTATGAAGCAAAAGAGGGACGGAAACGGAGCCAACGTGGCTCACACCACCCTGTGGCGCGGGCCCTCCCCTGGCACCAGGTGGTGAGTCCACCCCGGACTCCGCCTTCGACTCATTTTCTCCCAGTACCTTCCTTTTGCTTTGAAACTTCATAATATATAACCCCCCCGGATTCCCCGAGGTTCGTATATCGTGTTTTTTTCGATCTGTTTCTGCCAGGAACTATTCTTGAAGCTTAGAAGCACAATGGTGTCCGCCAAGGATAAAGGGAAGGAGCCTATGGAGGAAGACCTCCAAGACCTCAGGAAGGAGAAGGAGATCAAGAGTGAAGGTGAAGAGGAGCAAGGCCAACATACGCACACCAGCACTACCGTTGCAAGCATTGGAGTGGTGGCGAACCCTGCCAGGATCAAAAGGACTGCACGGATGTCAACTAGAGGGAAGCCTCTGCGTCACTGTTTGGCTCCACGGTCACTTCCTCCGAGCACCAAGAGTCCCTTCCATACCTTTATCCATAACCATGCAGGAAAAGAAGACCGTAAGGAAGAAGAGCGGAAAAAGAATCACAAGAGCTGGGATCCACAATATGACATGATCATGAGCTGCATCGAGCACAACTTGGAGTTGATTCATACCCTCACCTTCGAGATTGAGGACTTGGGGAAATTGGTCAAGAAGCTCATCGAGAGGATACCACCACCACCAAAGGAGTAATTCGTCATCAGGTTTGGCATCCCCTTGGTTTGTTCCAAGCTTGGGGGAGTGCCACGGTATCACATCACTATCTTCTATCTTTTTACGTTTTTAGTAGAGTCATATCATGAATAGAGAAGTTATTATGTAGGATAGTTTGCATTATGGAAGTGTCCCCTCTCTCGTTAGATATGTATCCCTTGGTGTGAGTTGCCTTTATGGAATATTAATGAGAAGTTCTATCATTTACTCTTTTGCATAGCTTATATTAGTTTTCAATTCATGGTTTTATGATTGATCTTGTTGTTAGTATTGGTAGCACTTTGGGATCATTGAGTTAATTTAGTTGGTTTTGGCAAACCTGGCTCGGTCATTAGCAACACTATTTTTGAGAGTTGAATGAAAAAGATAAAAGTACTCTAAAGAAAAATAATTTCATCATCTTTCTTTCTTGATTTGCTCATAAGTCTAGTATTCTCTAGTTAAGATCTTTTGTACTTCCAAGGAAGATTGCATGTTTGTCTTTATCACTTGTATTTTTGTTTGTTTCCTTCAACTCTTATACTTGCTACCCAACCTTGCTAGCCAAAAACCTGTACTGAGAGGGAATTCTTCTCGTGCATCCACTCCTTTAAACCAAAACCCACGCCATTTGTGTCCACCATACCTACCTATTAGCATTATTGCTATTCCAAGTAAATTCTTGTTTTATCTACCTCCCAAATTAAACTTGTTATGTGAAAATTAGTGATTAAAGCTCTCACGAACTTGATGGCACACTTTATTTTCTTGCACTTAATAAACTTGAACCATTGTGCTCATCTATGTTGCGTATATGCTTGCGCTTTGTAAGTTGTGAATTAGCAGAACCATGCTGTCATGGGGAACACTTTCAACATTGCACTGGTACTTTGTACCTAGTTGATATCATGTTCTTTTGTCTATGGATATCGTCAGTGTGAATTGAAAGGGGAGCTTGTAAGTCCATGGAGTTATGTATATATGTTAGAAAGCGCTTTGGGCGTCTAATCCATGCTGACATGGTGGAAACCTGCAGCGTAACCATAACGAGCATCTATGAAGCATTCTTCTTATAAAAAAAGAGATAGATATTGAGAAAAAAAGAGAAAAAGAAAAAAAGAGATTATGAAAAGAGGAAAGAGAGAAAAAAGCACCATATTCCCATGGTAAATAAGAAGATTACTAAGATGCATGTTGTCTGCTTGCCTTGTCATTTTGATATGGAGATTCTTCCGTATCATCGGGCAAGGGGTACCCCGTTGGCGGTTCTCTATGATACACATATGCTTACGATGACAAGAACTTACCGGTGACTAAACTTGAGTAGCATGAGGAGCGGCCCTCGTATTCAAGGGACATGAGATTCTCAATTTACAACTTGTCAATGCATATCCTCATATTTGATCACTTTAACCTTAATCACCTAAAGATGCCTATGATAGGGGCAATGAGAGCTGAAAGCTAGTAAGTATCATAACTTTTGGGAGCTCTTTATGAGACTTGCAATCCCTGCTTCCCTCTGTGAAGGGCCTTTCTTTTACTTTGTAGTTGAGTCAGTAAACCTATTCCTCTCTATCTCAGCGAGTATTTTGAGTTGTTGTGTTTCATTCATTCATATGATGATTTATTCAATCATGTTGCTTATGTTCCTTGTTTTGCACATTGCTCTTATCTTGATGTTTACTACTTTGAAAGCTATCATTGAAAACCAGTTATTTGTGAACTCCAGCAAATTATCAACTATTCTTCGACCAAGAGCTAAGTTTGCCATTACCAATTATGATTTACTTTATGTATCTTTATTGTGTTTCCTTTACTCATTGCAAGTTGAGTTATATATTAGTGAGTTGTCTTCTATTATGATCTATGTATTTGATGAATGTGATGATTCTTGTCCGTATTCTTTTGTCGAATCTTCACTCCATAAACCTGAGGCCATGTTTATTGAGCTCAGTTTCGCTTGGGGACAAGCTAAGTCTAAGCTTGGGGGAGTTGATACGTCCATTTTGCATCACTATTCTACGTCATAATTCACTGTTATTCATTGATATATTTCGTATTGAGGGGTGATACTTATGTTATTTCATCTGTTTTTGCATGGTTGATGACTTTTCGAGCATGGACCGCTGCAGTCAGGATTCTAATGGAAAAGGTGTTGTTTGGAGGCTAAATTCGTGAAGATCAGAAAATCCGGGAAAATATATGGAAAATCCTATTTTTCCAGAAGACGAAGGAAGCCAGAAGGGGGCTGGAGATGGGCCACAGGGGGCCCACACCACCCCTGGCGCGGGCCAGCCCAGCCGCGCCACCAGGTGGTGTGGCCGCCCTGGTCCACCCCTGGCACTCCCCTCTGGCGTATATTATCCTCCCGAAACCGTAAGACTCGGGGGGCGACCACAGAAAGATTCCGCCGCCTCTACGGGGCGGAAAACACCAGGAGAGAAAGATCTCTCTGGCAGACCGATTTCTGTCGGGGTAATTCCTTCCTGGAGCGGGGAGATCGTCGCCATCAACACCACCATCAAGCTGGACTTCATCGGGATCATCATCATCATCACCACCATCATCACCATCAGCACCATCAGCACCATCTCCATATTGTTGTAACAATTGCGTTGAATCTTGCATAGTTCATAGGGGAAACTTTCCCGGTGTTGATTACTCTTTGTAGTTGATGCTATTGAGTGAACCATTGAATTATTGTTTATGTTCAGATTGTTATACATCATTATTCTATCTCTGATCATGATCCATATAATGTCTTATGAGTAGTTCGTTTTGTTCTTGAGGACATGGGAGAAGTCATGTTGTTAGTAGTGGAATTGTGTTGAGAAAGATTCAATAGTTTGATATTTAAGTTGTGGTGTACTTCTTCTAGTGGTGTCATGTGAACGTCGACTACATGACACTTCACCTATATGGGCCGAGGGGAATGCATTGTGTATTTGGCTACTAATCGTAGGGGTTGCCGGAGCGATAGAAACCTGAACCCCCGTTAGGAAACCATTGCACAAGGGACGTAAGGGTCTTAGAGTTTAAAGCTGTGGTTAGGTTTCTACCTTAATTACTTTCTTGTACTTATGGATGTTTGCAAGGGGTATAAACACAAGTATGTATTAGTCCTAGGAAGGTTGGTACATTAGCACAGGTTCACCCACACAACACTTAGCAAGCTAAAGAAGATTAATCAACTATATGAAGCGAAAGCACTTGACAGTCTTCCCATGTGTCCTCGAGAACGTTTGGTCATCTTAAGTAATACAGCTGGCTTGTCCTTTGCTGCATAAAGGATTGGGCCACTTGCTGCATTTGTTCCTACTGTCTTTTATTTACTTGTACTTCATTTACTTGCTTTATCAAAACCCCCTAAAAATCCGTTTGCTAAGTATTTGCAGAGAATTCCTGATCCATACCACTAGCCAGCACCTTCTGCTCCTCGTTGGGTTCGACACTCTTACTTATCGAAAATACTGCGATACACCCCCTATACTTGTGGGTCATCAGGTAGCTGGAGGCGCACAGCGCCTCGGTCTCTTCGAGTGTGAGAATGACCTAGTATGCGGTGTCCATTGTTGAGAGATGAAGGTGTGGATGTGTGGATAGCCATGGCACGGTCGGCCTAGATATAGAGGTAAAGGGCGGGAAAACAAAGAGGGAAGCGATCGGAAATGGCGGGAAATATCTTTAGTCCCGGTTAGTGGCTCCAACTAGGACTAAAATACCTGGTTAGAGGAAAAGGGAGGGAAAGCATAGCGGTAAGCGGTGGGAAATTGCGGGAAATATCTTTAGTCCCGGTTAGTGCCTCCAACTGGGACTAAAGGACCTGGTTAAATGAAAAGGTCGGGAAAGCATAGCGGGAAGCGGTGGGAAATGGTGGGAAATATCTTTAGTCCCGGTTAGTGCCTCCAACCGGGACTATCGACAACAGTATCGACATTATGTTGTGAGTGTCGACACTATGTTGTGTTGCTTAATCTATAAATAGGCATCCTTGTGAAGTTATCAAACACAAACATGATGTTGTGTGAGAGCAGAGACACCACTAAGGCCAGTTTGAGGGAGATGCCACGGAGCCCAGTCCTCCGGCATCTCCAACAAACTGGCCATATAGGCACTCTCTAATATGTGAAATTAGTTAGCTACCTGGCATATTGATCTAGCTACAGAAGTTATAAACTCCAAGATGGTGTGCGAGAGCAGGATAATACGGCTGTGAGGAGATCTGGGAGGATCTAGTCCTCGTGCATCTCCTTAAGTAACCATAGATGGATCTCTGAAGAAACCACAAGCATTAGATCATGTACCTGTAGGTCAAACCGGACCCACTTGCATTGGATCTCTAAAGAAACATCACATCATGAGTCTAAAAATGATTTTTTCAAAAAATCACGAGCATTAGATCATGTACATGTAGGTCAAACCGGACCCACTTCCAACCATTTTGATAGACATTTGTCTTTTTCTCTAGGGGTGGATGGAAAGGTTTTAAAATCCCTAGTTAGGACATTGTTCATGTAAGGTGGTCTAGTATTTTTGAAAAATGGGGTGGTACCATTTTTTTATTTAACATTTGGTGTTGCTTCACAAAACACCCCGATTTTGGCACTCGGAAAATAGAAAATGCCTTTTCCATGCAACGAAAAATAAAACTTCCTCTTGCAACATTGTTAGCCATCCAAAGATGCACATGTATGGACAATATGGGCACAATATCACAAATTATGCCTCGATTATGCACATAACATTGGTCATTTGGACTGAAAGCCATGGAACCTCGAACATGATAGGTCATTTTGTGAAGGTTTTTTTGAGACATAATCAATATACCAAGTTTGGTATTTTTCATTGTAACTATGTCATATAATATGACACCATGCGAAGGATTTACATTGTTCGGACCATTTTTGAATTTCTTATGGCCGTTTATGGTCGCTCCGGCCGTAACCATGGAGCATCTTCTTTGCTTAACTGGATGCTTGGGTCAGTTTTTATTGTGAAGGGCGGAATTTCATCAAACTTATTATAATCTTTTGACATGTCTATCTTGTCCTTGACTCCTATGATATTTCTTTTCCCTGAAAGAACTATGTGAAGCTTTGGCTCATCGTGTGATGTATTCGTTTGCTTATTTTTTCTTTTTTTGGGTATGGAGGACATATCCTTCACATAGAAAACCTGTGCCACATCATTGGCTAGGACAAATGGTTCGTCTCTGTAACAAAAATTGTTGATATCTACTGTTGTCATTCCGTACAACTGGTCTACCTTTACCCCTTCTCTATTCAGGTTGATCCATTTACACCGAAACAAAGGGACCTTAAAAGAAACTCTATAGTCAAGTTCCCATATCTCCTCTATGTAACCATAGTATGTGACCTTTTTGCCATTATCGTCGGTTGCATCAAAGCGGACACCACTGTTCTGGTTGGTGCTCTTTTTATCTTGGGCGATCGTGTAAAATGTATTCCTATTTATCTCGTACCCTTGGTAATTCAATATAGTAGAAGATGGTGACCCAGCCAACAAGTAGAGATGATCTCCAACAGTGGTGTCATTCATTAGATGTGTTCGCAACCAACTGCCGAAAGTCTTCATGTGTTTATCTCTAATCCAGGAGTCTGGCTTTCCCGGGTTGTTGGAGCGTACAATATTCTTGTGTTCCACGATATACGAAGCTGCCAAGGTGGAATTCTGTAGAACCATGTAGTGTGCTTGAGTGAAAGAGTGTCCATCCCTACATATCATTGCTTGCTTTCCCAGTGTGCCTTTTCCACTCAGTCTCCCCTCATGCCGTGATTCAGGAACACCAATCGGCTTAAGGTCAGGATAAAGTCAACACATAACTCAATGACCTCCTCTGTTCCATAGCCCTTGGATATGCTTCCTTCTGGCCTAGCACGGTTATGAACATATTTCTTTAACACTCCCATGAACCTCTCAAAGGGGAACATATTGTGTAGAAATACAGGACCGAGAATGGAAATCTCTTCGACTAGGTGAACCAGGATACACGTCATAATATTGAAGAAGGATGGTGAGAATACCAACTCAAAAGTAACAAGACATTGGACCACATCCTTATGTAACCTTGTCATAATATCTTGATTGATCACCTTCTGATATATTGCATTGAGGAATGCACACAGCTTCGCAATGGGTACTCGAACATTTTCCGGTAGAAGCCCCCGCAATGCAATCGGAAGCAACTATGTCATAATCACGTGACAATCATGAGACTTCAGGTTTTGGAATTTTTTCTCTACCATATTTATTATCCCCTTTATGTTAGACGAGAATCCAGACAGCACCTTGATACTGTAAATGATTTCAAAAAAGATTTCCTTCTCTACTTTCGTGAGAGCGTAGCTGGCAGGACTTAAGCGACGCCCTTTATCCGTCTTGTTCTGTGGATGCATGTTTTGTGGGTATTTCATACATTGTTGGTCGTGCCGTGCTTCTGGTGTATCTTTTGTCTTCCCATACACGCCCAGGAAGCCTAGCAGGTTCACGCAAAGATTCTTCGTCACGTGCATCACATCGATTGAAGAGTGGACACGTAGGACTTTCCAATAGGGTAGCTCCCAAAATATAGATTTCTTCTTCCACATGGGCACGTGTCCGGTAGTGGCGTTGTTGGGAACAGGTTTACCGCCAGGATCCTTTCCAAAGATTACTTATATGTCTTTGACCATACCAAATACATCATCACCAGTAGGGAGGTCAGGCTTCTTCCGGTAATCTGCCTCTCCTTTGAAATGTTTGCCTTTCTTTCTTACTTAATGATTGATCGAAAGAAAACGATGATTCCCCAAGTACACAACCTTCTTACATTTATGCAAATATGTAGCTTCGGTATCATCTAAACAGTGTGTGCATGCCTTGTATCCCTTGGTTGTCTATCTTGAAAGGTTACTAAGAGCAGGCTAATCATTGATGGTTACGAAAAGCAGCGCTCTTAGGTCAACTGGCTCCTGTTTGTGCTCATCCCACACACGTACACCTGGTTTTCCCCACAACCGTAAGAGTTCTTTAACTAATGGCCTTAGGTACACATCAATGTCGTTGCCGGGTTGCTTCGGGCCTTGGATAAGCACTGGCATCATAATGAACTTACGCTTCATGCACAACCAAGGAGTAAGGTTGTAGATACATAGAGTCACATGCCAGGTGCTATGATTGCAACTCTGATCCCCAAAAGGATTCATGCCATCTGTACTTAGACCAAACCATAAGTTCCTCGTGTCACCTACAAAGTCCGGGAACTCTCTCTCGATTTTTCTCCACTGTGACCCATCATCGGGGTGTCTCAACTTCCCGTCTTTCTTACGGTCTTCATTGTGCCATCGCAACAACCTAGCATGCTCTTTCTTTCTAAACAGACGTTTCAACCTTGGTATTATAGGAGCATACCACACAACCTTAGCAGGAACCCTCTTCCTGGGGGGCTCATCATCGCCATCAACATCACCAGGGTCATCTCGTCTGATCTTATACCGCAGTGCAATGCATACCGGACATTTATCTAAATTCTCGTACTCCTCACCGCGGTAGAGGATGCAGTCATTTATGCATGCATGTATCTTCTGCACATCTAATCCTAGAGGGCAGGGAATCTTCTTTGCTTCGTAAGTACTCTAGGGCAATTCGTTATCCTTTGGAAGCTTCAGCTTCATTATTTTCAGTAACTTCTCAGATCCCTTGTCAGATAAACCAGTCTCTGCCTTCCATTTCAGCAATTCCAGTGTGGTACCGAGCTTTGTGCTGCTATCTTCGCAATTTGGATACAACAATTTTTTGTGATCCTCTAACATGCCCTCCAACTTCAACTTCTCCTTCTCTGTTTCACAGTCTCGCTTTGCATCAGAAATGACCCGGCCAAGATCATCAACGGGCTCATCTGATGCCCGTTCTTCACCTCCTTATTCTTCATTCTCTTCCATTGCAGTATCATCCTATTCAGGGAATATATGACAATAGTTATCATCATCCTCTTCTTCTTTATTATCTTCCATCATAACCCCTCTTTCTCCGTGCTTGGTCCAGCAATTATAGCTGGGCATGGAACCTCTCCGAACCAGGTGGCCGCGAATGATTTTTGAGAAGAGTACTCCTTGATGTTCCGACATTGAACACATGGACAACACATAAATCCATTCTCTTTGTTTGCCTTAGCCACATCGATAAATTTATCCACGCCTTGAATGTACACAAATTCACGTCGGTCACCGTACATCCATCACCACCGGTTCATCTGCATCATTATTACAGAACATCATAAATAGTGAGATGACCACTTTACACCGACACATGCATTATTATAACAATGACAGATGAAGGATAAGGTTTGCTAACCTCGGTCAAGAAGGAAAGAAAGAGGAGAAAGACTTAAGTGTGGCTCAGGCACCTCATATCATTTTTATTTTGTGTGTAATCAAGCGTACCATTCTCTCAGACATTTCGTCGAATACCTAATGTGCATAGGGAAAAAAACTAGCACACCACACCTCACTCCTTCAACAAAGAGAAAAAACAAAGGGTGGGCGCTGGCTGGAGCGGCGTATTTATAGGCGGGCTATTCGTCACGGTTCGTAATATGAACCGGGACTAAAGGTCGGCGGCAGGCCACGTGTGTGGGGCCTGACCTTTAGTCCCGGTTCGTATTACAAACCGGGACGGATGCCCCCTGGCTCCCTTGCGTCCCTCGGTCTCCTCGAACCGGGACAAGGAACCGGGACTAATGCTCTCAGCCGCTGCGAACCAAAGATAGTTTTTCTACTAGTGAGGAATCACCGCCACTATGAGGGATGTACATGAGGATAGCGCACTTGCCATTACTCTGTTATGTAGGTTGTGTAGGGGCGCTACGTAATCGCGAGTGGGGCCGATCGCGACCCTCCTCACTATGCTAGGAGGAGGGTAGCGCATGTCCGAAGGGCGCAACCCTTCGGAGTATAGCGTCATTGTGACATAAGCTACTCAAAAGGATTAGTTCTGTAAATTTCTTACCCTAGAGGTTTATTTTTTAAATATATATATATATATTTGGCCACGGGATTATTTTTGTAGTTTTTAACCCACGGCTTATACAGGCGAGCGACAGTTGTACAGCTGAGGCACCAGATCGAAGATCAAGATGCCACCATCGACGAAGCCGTGCACGGCGCGCGACATAGTCTCTCCTCTAGTACCCCGACTTGCGGATGGGTTAGCGCCGATACCGGCGAAGATCGATGTTGCCATTTGGGAAAGCCGTCGGAGCGGCGTGCCGGACTGCCGGTGCAGGCTTGCAGCGGCCATGTTCCGCCGTGGTCACTGCGCGATTCGTCAGTACCTAGCGCGGAGGTGCGCCGGCACGGCCTTAGCCGAATCGGCCCAAATTCCACAGACTACTATGGTACCCGTGCTAGATACGTATGATGATTGGAACACCAGGGATCGTTCGCATTGGCCGGCCGATCGTCCCGCCCCACACAAATATACGCCCGGCATTTTCTCAGCTGGCCTTCCCTGTTCATGCACCTAGTTATTGCCGTCATGTGCGTCGACAAAATTACAGGAGCTGTACTGTACTTGGCGGTGGCCTGGAGCCTGGACAGTGGTGAGTGGTGGTACCGTCCATCCTGGCCGCAGCCTGCATGCATGCTGCCCCGTCAGATCGGTGCACGTACTTAAGCGTAGGCGTGATGGTGGATCTGCTGGATAGTACATAGCTCCTGCAGGCCATGCAGCTCGCTCCTTCCGGTGAAATCTCTCCGTGGTCCGTCCTGGATTAAATTGGATCCAGGAAGAGCAGTGCAAATTGCTGCACCTGCATACACACGGAGTCACGTGGAACGTTACGACGGCGCTGGTTGGCATTTGCTGCTGACTTCGCTTCGTATCCCCATCCGAGCCACCCAAAGTAAACGGTAGAGACACTGCAACAGAATCGACCAGGCCATTAGATTCTCCATGTGCACCGCAAGATCCCGTTCGACATGTCCTACTGTGCCTTCTCAGCCTTTTCTTGTGCTCCGTACGTTTTGTTATTTTATGATTGTATAAATATGAGCGCTCACTGAAATGCCAGTGCGCGCGTGAATCTCTAGACGCTACGCCTAACAATAATAATTTCGATCATTGCTCTCTCAACAGTTCCACGCATTCATCTTGTCAAAAAAAAAAAAAAAAAAAAAACAGTTCCATGCATTCATACGAACCTTTCCATCCCACCATGCGACCCCACTCCGGCACGATATATGTCATGCTCACGCAAAGCATCTCCTTTCACGTGTTCATCTTACAAATGCATCTTCAGATTAAGATGGCTTTGATTAAATCGAAACTGATGGTGCCCATGCGCCGAGTGTGTGAAGCAAACGGGTTGATCACCCCAAACTCTAAGTTAGAAATGGTTTTGCTATTTCAGAAACTGCCTATTTCTAGCTCACGGGTGAAAAAGGATCCAGTATGACTTCATTTTTTTTAAAGTATATATTAATATCGCGGAGATACCAATTACACCTAGCTCTGCAACAACGCATGTCCTAGCGCCTTATGGATGCACACACCGAGAAAAAGGAAGAGGAATTACAAAAAAAAAGTCTTGCTACAGAGAACAATTCCTCGAAGCAGTGACACTAACACCACCAGAACTACACCAATAGTCCAACCACTCCAATAGTGCAAACATGTCGTTGTCGCCCGATCAAAGATCATAGGATTTCACCCTGGAGAAAGTCCTCGCTCGCAAGACAATGTCTCCAACAAGGCCATTGCTAGAGACAACCAATTAAGGTCAGATCTTGGATTTTCACCCATCAAGACTGGGAACTCCGCATGTGTTGTCGCCCCCACAAACATTCACTGATGCGAGTCACAGATCACGCAGACAGTTGTTCATCACTACAAAGACTCAAATCATCACCGCCACCCTCATGTTCCTGCTTTTCTGACATTCTCCGCATCTGACATCACCATGGATCATCGAAGACATGACTCATGATGATAACAAATAATAGAGCTTCCCAACACTCTCGCTGAAACCAAACATTCAAAAAAACATGGGTACACACGACCGAATACCTTCCGATCCAGCAATCCCCAGGCATGATGCGCCCATGGGAGTTCGCCGACGGAGCCTTCTGGACTCGCCTCTCCAGGCAGATCAACGAGGGCAGGAAACAAGCAGATCTTCGTCTTCACGCTAAAGGAACCCTAGGACCGTCCGCCTTCATTGGGCAGAACAACAGGCCCCCACGCCACCATACGTCACCCGCTCCTCCTGCGAAAGAGGAGACAAGCCAGCAAGAACCACGCGCTGGCTCATGCCATGCCTGGCCAGCGCTGACGGCAAGCGATGGCGAAGGGGAAGGCCGCCGCGGATGGCTCTGGTGACGCCCTGGTGTCACCCGTGGGGAAGGACACGGGAACCAATCTCTATTTGGTCAGGCTCGCACAACTGACATGTGATTAATTCGTTGAACTATGAATTCATGACTCGTGCAAATCCAAAATCATAAGAACATATTGGCCCAACAACTATTGTTCGGAAGATAACCAAGATATTTCTAAGTGGAATGAGACTTAATTAACCACTCTAGAAAATAACATAGCCGAATGGATACTAAAACAAGTAACTGAGAGCACCTAAAATGGGAAATGGATTTTAAGAACCTAGGTACGTTCAGATGACCTCGATTTGCAATCTTAGCAAAAATCACAAAATGACCTAGCTACAGTTTACTTAATTGCAGTATTTTCATTTTTTTTCTCATTTTCATCTGGGCCAAATACAGTAATATTATTTTGGGAAACTATGCATTCATAAGCTTCAACTGAAGATTTTTTTTTTGAGAAACACAGTACAGACGCAGACGCTCACAATGCGTAAATACACTCACCCCTATGAACACACGTACGCATACCCTACCCCTATGAGCACCTCCGAGAGACTGAGTCGGCGGGTCTTGAGATTGACGAAGTCACCATAGACGCCTCGCTATCGACGGGAACGTCGCCTCCCACTGAAAGAATATTCCGCCTCTATGAGACACCAAAGCGTTAAACCTAGGGTTTGAACTCTGGTGGGCCGGGGGTACCACTGTCCTCCTAACCATCCAA
The DNA here is from genome assembly GCA_023614405.1 of Avena insularis. Classification (NCBI taxonomy): domain Eukaryota; kingdom Viridiplantae; phylum Streptophyta; class Magnoliopsida; order Poales; family Poaceae; genus Avena; species Avena insularis. The sequence goes on from CM042692.1 coordinate 25,517,051, forward strand.
CCATGGGTTGGTTCTCTTCAACTGAAGATTTAGATGCGTGGTTTTTTCTAACTTTTTCAAAACTTCTGTTTTTTGCTTTTCAAATGAAGGATCATATGGATCTAGAGGTACATTTCTACGGTTTTACATCCTAAAGGTAAGTAGCAACTACTATATGCATTCACAGGTACACATTCATTGTGTGGGTAGTTTTGTAATTTTTCGGGAAGCCCCTAGAACCCTAAAACTGACAAATCGTGCACTATGTGCCATGTCCTTTCTCTCTGCGTACGGCAGCATGCATGATGCGTCCATCTGAGCTTTATTTTACCCTCTATTCACCTTTTCATCATCTACTTGTACCTAAAAACGCACACACATGGACAGGACGTCAGGACCATGCTTGCTATATATGCCCCTGCATCCTTCTACCTCGAGCATCGGATAGATCTAGCTAGCTAGGTCACCTGGATCCAAGGGGGGAATGGCCGGAGCTAGAATAAATAAGCTGCCGTTGTTGTGCTATCTCCTCCTCCTCGCTACACTTATCATTGGTACGTACGTACTCCAAAGCACGCACACGTACTCAGTAGCTTCGTTAGCTTCTCTTGCCGGTGACAAATTTATTCAGTTCAAAGACTGGGTCCGTGGCTCACTGTTCAGTAGTGTATGATATCTTCGTCTTCTAACAACTTTTTTTTTTGAACAATCTTGGTCTTCTAAAACATGTACTCATGTTTACTACGTGAATAGAAGGTGACGTTCTAGCTGCTCGGCCATTCTCGCCGTCGATCCTCCAGACAGAAAAACAGGTAAGTACTACTGTATTTCATGCGCATCCTTGCAGGGTTTTGTATGCATGTCTTCTTATACATACTTAGTAAAGATGGAATCGAAGATCGATGCGCCGCAACGAAACCACATGCACCACACTGTATTTTGTTTCGAGTTTTGAAGTCATTTTGTGCTCTCGCATGTTGCAGGGCTTGGCGAGATCAGAAGAAGGACCACCTGCGGCGACGACGAGCTGGTCGACGACGACGTTGACGGAGCGGAGCGGGATCACGAGACGGGGGCTGGTGGGGTCGAGGGCTCCGACTTGCACCTACAACGAGTGCCGTGGCTGCCGGCACAGGTGCAGCGCGCATGGAATCCCCGTCGACGCCAGCGATCCGATGAACAGCGCCTACCACTACAGGTGTTTCTGCCATATCTAGGTGAGCGACGGCCATGAGGAGTCTTGTGGTTTTTCCCCGTTTCATTGGTGGAAATGGAGTGCGTTTTGTGCTAGATTCGCATGTTCTCCAATAAATCTGGCGGAGACCAGTTGCTGGTTGTGATCGATGAACCAGCTAGCTAGCTGCTATATCGATTGTAACATGCTGTTGGAGTAGGTTATAGTTTTTCTATACTTTAGGGTTTCATGTGTAAAAGTGTTAGAAGAGTCGAGAAAGAGAGAGAAGCTCTAGAACTCCTTATCGTCATTGTCATGTACTGGCTGTATTAGAGAAAAAGAGTGTATGAATCAAGTGTAATTTCTCTAAATCTTTCCATGAATCTCTTCATGGTATCAGAGCAGGACGAATCCTGTGCGGTTCCCCTGCGGTTTTGAGCGGATTAGAGGCCTCCAGGCTCCAGCGAGGAATCAGATCGAGGCGGAGGCGTGGAGCTGTAGAAGGTGTTGTGTCGCTGTTTCTGCCGTCGCCCCCGTCGCTGTTGAATTCGTGGGAGAGTGGCGCATCCGGTCTGCTGTGAGATCTGTGAGTATTGGCTTCTATCTCGGTCGCCTGATTTCTTCCCGGTCAGTGCCACATCTGTCGATCTGAGGAGGACCTATTGCAGCCGTCGTACCGTTGTTGTCACCAAGTTGTTGCGTTTCTTGCTCTGTGGTTGGATTTAAAATTACTTCTGTTGCGTCTGCATTTGAGAACAGCCCGTACTAGTGCATCCAATTGCCACCAATTCTAGATGCTGCAAAAGACAAGTCTCAGACTGCTTTTACATGCCGTTATTCCAAGTGTCTAGAATTCACAGCTGCTAGTTTCTTCTTGCTCCTGAATACAACTAGCAGTTTAGACAGTATTTGTTCTTGGTGTATTTCTCAGTTATGAATGATGTCAGAAACAAACAAGGACAAGTCAGCTGACTTGAGTATTGACAAAATGTATGAGATATTTAGTAAATTGCTTGAACAGCAGCAACACAAGTCAGTCCCTGAGGCAGTCAAGTATGCTCTTGAGCCCAATCCAGTGAGGTTGTCAGGTCCAGGGAATTATGTTAGTTGGAAGCAACATGCCCAGTTGATTCTTAGCTCTCATGGGTACGACTACTTGCTTGCTGCTGATGAAGAAAATGTGAAGAGTGGCGACACTTCAGCTAGACAGATCAATGATAGAGTTTTGGTCTGGTTATTGGGAAGTATGGAGCCCATTGTGCGCCAACAAGTTGAAATTATGACAACGGTATTTGAGGTATGGGCTGCGCTAGAGAAACAATTTTCTCGAAAATCAAACAAAATGCAAGCCACTCGCATTATGGGTGAACTCACTCACCTGAACCAAGGCCCTAAATCTGTAACTGAGTATGCTGGTGAGGTGAAACGTTTATACAGGGATCTACATTATTATCACCCTTTTCAACCTGTTGATAAGAAGGATTTAGCCATTCATCACGAATGGTTTGAGTCTATTGTGGCCAAGCTTTTCCTTGATGGACTAAACCAAGAATTTAATCTGCGACGTGAAATCATTTTTGCTGAAACTGGGTGGCCTGGCCTTGATGATATCATCTCTAGTGTCCTTGAGGAAGAGACACGGTTGTCTCAATCTCAGGAAGCTAATCTGAAAGGTGGGGAAGATCGTGCAGCTCTGTCTATGCGACCTCGTCATGTTGGAAGGCCATTCAGTAAATTGGAAAAGAGTAAATTCTATTGTGATCACTGCAAAAAGAATGGGCACACAAAAGACACATGTTTTGAACTGCATGGTTTTCCATCTTGGTGGGATAAAGGGAGATCTTGGTCGGGGGGAGTTCATGCAGCAAGTAAAAGACAAGCTAACCACATCACATCTGTACGGAGCTCACCAGTGGTAGATGCACGAGCCCTCGAGGAATTCAATTCCAAGATTAGACTCTCTGAAGGCACTTCCTCCTCTCAGGGTCCCTCTAAGGCTGAAACTAGTGTCCTTGCCACTTCCTCCCAAGGTAAAGAATGTCATCAAGCCTATACTGCCACATCACAATCAAAGCCCTGGATTATTGACACGGGAGCTACAAATCATATGACAGGAGCTTCTGAATTGTTCAGTAGTTATACTCCTTGTTCAGGTAAGGACAAGGTACGTGTAGCTGATGGATCCATGGCATCTATTGTAGGACGTGGATCCATTAGATGCACCAAGACGTTGTCCTTATCTCCTGTTTTGCACGTCCCTAAATTTCCAATTAACCTATTGTCAGTTAGCTCTCTTAATAAATCTCGTAATTGTAGGAGTTGGTTTGATTCTACTTGTTGTGCTTTTCAGGAGCTCGGAACTGGGAGACTTTTGGGGACTGGGACCGAGCATGACGGACTCTATTACCTAGAGGATGGAAGTGATGAAGTTACCCTTGCATCTTGTTTGTCTTCTGGTCAGGAACTTCTACTTCATCATCGCAGGCTTGGCCATCTCTCTTTTGCAGTATTATCTCGATTGTATCCTACTTTGTTCAAGTCATGTCCCAAAGAACTCCTGGTATGTGATGCTTGTGAGCTGGCTAAACATACCAGGGGTCCTTATCCTAGTGTTGGTCTGAAGAGTAGCAAACCATTTGAAATAATTCATTCAGATGTCTGGGGGCCCTGTGAGGTCCAGTCTATCTTAGGACACCGATGGTTTGTAACTTTTATTGAATGTTTTAGCCGTTATACTTGGCTTTATCTTTTAAAACACAAGAGTGATGTTTTGTCTGTGTTCAGAGACCTGTGTGCCCTTATTAAGAACCAACATGCCACAACTGTTAAGATTTTACGTTCAGATAATGGCACTGAATATGTTAATACAGAATTTAGTCAATTTCTGGCCTCAAATGGTATAGAACATCAAACTACTTGTGTTAATACCCCTGAGCAAAATGGTGTCGCGGAGCGTAAAAATAGACACTTGCTAGAAGTTGCACGTTCACCTAAGTTTCTTTGGGGTGAAGCAATAAAAACAACTACATATTTGATAAACCGTATGCCTCTTCGTGTCTTAGGCTATAAAAGTCCAGCTGAGTGTCTTTTTAATTCAAATGAATTTATAGTCCCTCCAAAGGTGTTTGGATGTGTTTGCTTTGTGCATGATTATAGAAATTCTGTTGGTAAGCTAGATCCACGGGCCATCAAATGTGTGTTTGTAGGCTATTCTCCATCAAAAAAGGGATACAAGTGTTGGTGTCCTTCAGAGCATAGATTCTTTATAAGCATGGATGTAACCTTTCGTGAACATGAGTCCTATTATGGTCTAGCAAGTAACACTGGCATTATTTATTACACTCAAGTGCAACAAGAAGGGGGGCATGATGATACCATAAACCCAATTCTTGTTCCTTCTTCAGGTGGCTCTTTAATTCTTAATAATGCTCAAAGTCAGGGGGGAGCAAGATGATGATGGTGACTACTGCCAAGGAGATACAAGAGATGCAACGAGGATTTTATCACTTCCATTACAAGGTGCAAGAGTCCCCCATGCATGAGGACCCAGGTACTGATAACTCTTCTAGTTCTGTAGCTCCTACTAGCACTACAGGTCATAGTGATTACCAACCAGCTACTCATGCCCATCAAGACGACTCTCAAAATAATTTGCCTATTGCCTTGAGAAAACCAACTAGAACTCGAAATACTCCAGGACACCTCAAAGACTTTGTTGGGTATAGACATGATATAGCTAATTTCCTTTCCTATAAGTATTGTAGTCCATCCTTCAGAAGCTTATTTGCATCTTTAGACTCTGCTTCCATACCATCTCGCCGGGAGATAGCCATAGAGGACCCGAAATGGAAGGATGCCATGCTTGATGAGATGAAAGCTTTGGAAAAGAATAAAACTTGGGAGCTAGTGGATTTACCTCCAGGTAAGCATCCTGTAGGATGTAAATGGGTTTTTACCATTAAACATACTCTAGAGGGAAAGCTGGATAGATATAAAGCTCGTTTAGTGGCCAAGGGTTACACACAAACCTACGGGATTGACTATGAAGAAACCTTTGCACCTGTGGCAAAGATGAACTTAGTCAGGACTCTTATATCATGTGCCGTTAATCTTGACTGGGACATTAACCAAATGGATGTAAAAAATGCCTTCCTTCATGGAGACCTCCAAGAGGAAGTATATATGCATATTCCTCCCAGTTTTGAATCAAGTCAAACTACTGGAAAGGTGTTGCGTCCACGGCGGTCATTATATGGCTTGAAACAATCTCCACGGGCTTGGTTCGATCAATTTAGACAAGTAATGTTGAACAGGGGCTATCATCAAAGCAATGCCGACCATACACTATTCTACCAACATGCGAATGACAAGGTAGCAATATTGATAGTGTATGTTGATGACATTGTGATTACAGGTGATAACTCACAAGAGATTACAAATCTGAAGCAGTACCTAGCACATGAGTTTGAGGTGAAAGACTTGGGCCATTTAAGGTATTTTCTTGGTATAGAAGTTTCACGTGGATCGAAGGGCATATTCTTGTCACAAAGAAAATATGTCCTAGATTTACTGAAGGAAACTGGAATGCATGGTTCACGGCCTGCAGCTACACCGATTGAGCAAAATCATCGGTTAAGTAGTGATGTTGGGGCTTCGGTTGATAGGGAATGCTACCAAAGACTGGTAGGGAGGCTAATTTATCTTTCACATACACGTCCAGATATAGCTTATGCTGTCAGTGTCGTGAGTCAGTTTATGCATGATCCAAAAACAGCACATATGGAAGCTGTCAATAGAATTCTCTGTACTTAAAGGGAAGTCCAGGAAAAGGTCTCTTATATACAAAACAAGGAGAATTGCAGGTTGAATGTTATACCGATGCTGATTGGGCAGGTTCACTCGAAGATCGGAGATCAACATCTGGGTATTGCGCATTTGTTGGAGGGAATCTTGTCTCATGGCGTAGCAAGAAGCAGAGTGTGGTAGCTCGATCAACCGCGGAAGCCGAATTCAGATCCATGGCCCAAGGTATATGTGAACTGTTATGGCTAAAGATCCTTCTAACAGAACTAAAGTTGTATAGATGTAAGCCCCTGATGCTCTATTGTGATAATAAAGCTGCTATCGACATTGCCAATAACCCTGTTCAACATGATAGAACAAAGCATGTTGAAATTGATAGACACTTCATCAAAGAAAAGTTGGATGGAGGAGTAATATGTTTACCATATATTACATCAGCTAGTCAAGTGGCAGATGTCCTTACAAAAGGGTTACCTGAAAAGTTATTTTCCACATTTTGTAGCAAGATGGGTCTATATGATGTATTTGCCCCATCTTGAGGGGGGTGTTGGAGTAGGTTGTAGTTTTTCTATACTTTAGGGTCTCATGTGTAAAAGTGTTAGAAGAGTCGAGAAAGAGAGAGAAGCTCCAGAACTCCTTATCGTCATTGTCATGTACTGGTGTATTAGAGAAAAAGAGTGTATGAATCAAGTGTAATTTCTCTAAATCTTTCCATGAATCTCTTCACATGCCATAAATTAGTCAGGTTTCCTCACTTTTGTAGGGTTGTATGCATGATGCTTTGCACTTGTCTACTTCAATATTAGCTCTGTATTTGTCTAAATTCAAGCTTTGGGTGTCGTTTAGATTCACACTAGTACGGAAGGATGTTGCCGGTGGGTGTTGCCGACGGACGGTTAAACCCCTACTACAACAGGTTTGGTGCTCGTGTTGGTCAGAAATAATCGTTGTCATCTTTCACAATAAGTTCTTCTCACAGGCCGGGACTAAACGTCCTCCACGTGGCTGCGGTCGAGCACTGGGCTGGACGACCTATAGTTCCGGTTGGTAACAACAACCGGGACTAATGGACTCCACGTGGCAGCGGTCGAGCGCCGGAGCTGGAGGCCTTTAGTCCCGGTTGGTAGTTTTTCATTCAATTATTTTTTATTTTGTGTTTTTCTTTTCATCTTGTGTTTTTCATTCAATTATTTTTTATGTAGTGTTTTTATTTTTATTTTGTGTTTTTCATTCAATTCTTTTTCATTTCAAACAAGTTTTTATACACTTTATACACGTTGATGCATATATAATATAATTTCTCTTACGAGGCATACGTATATATAGTTTGGTATATATATCTATTTAATTACATGGAGGCATTAGCGGCAATGGTATTCTCTAGTTTCAGATATAACCTCTGTAAGCATAAATCCCGCCAACTCCTCTTGAATTGCTCGTAAGTGGTTCTTTAGTAGGAGTTGCTCGCGCATATCTTCAATCATTACAGAAGGAGATCAATATGAATCTATGAGTTGTGTGTATATACATCAAATCATCATAAAAAATTTATGAATAAAACTCAACAGAATATTGATAGTAATAAAATAAAATTGTAAATAGTGTTTGCGTATTTGAAGTTGTTTTAGATATCTGCGCCGCTCACTGGTCGTCATGTGAATGAACTCACAAACATAGTATGCACATAAATTAATCCCATGTTCCTGTCTCAAGCACTTTACGAGAATATAATTCAATCCAATAATAATCAAGCATGATAATGATATTGAAACTAGATTTAAAGATATGCGCGGACCTAGCTAGTACTACTTACCGGGATCCGTTGAAAATACAGCTCTTTTTTTCTATTCACCGACGACATTCTTGATGAATTGTTTCCAACACCTACCGAAACAAAATGAATAAAGAAGTTATTATTAACTACTTGACATGAGGAAATGAATGAAAGAGGTCGATATAGTGCGATAATGATTGAAATTACCCCTGGAGCATTACAACCAGGCTGATTATCCTCAGGGGGTTTATGTAATAATTCAATGATATCAACTTTTCCAGCGTCAACTTGAATGATTAGCAGAATCCAGTGGAAGCCGCGCACGTTTACCTACACAAACATGTATAACTCATAAATTACACTTAATATCGAGTAAGCAAATAAAATGTGTACAAGACAGTAACACTCACTTGAAGTTGTAAGAAAATAGTATTTTCTTTCTGGAATTTTGTTCCTTTAAATACATTAGCAAGTTAGATTTTGTGTCTCCTGTCGTAACAAAATTAATGGTATTTTGGGTCAATGAACCCAATGTCATAGATTCTCCCTCTTTTGCATTCGACAATCTTCATTCTACATAATAGCATACAAAATAATATAGTGAGGATAATTACAAGCAATGAATGAGCTGAGTTAGAGACTTAAATTACATAAATAAATCACTTACACATAATAGCAACTAGCGATAGATTTGTCGAGGCCGTCTTGATTGAATAACTGAAATAATTATTCAAGATCAATATATATCTGGTATTCAAGGAAGTAGTGCTCTTTCTTAACTTCCAGCATGAGCATGGTTCGTCCTTCCTTTATGACTTCCATGTACCACTCATGCAATTTTCGTATTTATGTTGGTAGATTTCGAATCTGCTCAGGTCTGACTAGAGGCTGTCCGGGGACAAATTTCCATGCTAGATCAGCCTTGGGGATATATGGGTCGCCTATCGATTGAGCAACACTGGGACCAAGATTGCTAGCAATGTCATTGTATAAGTCCTTATCGGGAAACACATTGAGCGGGGGCATCGATTGTATTTCCTGTTCTCCGAGTTGAGAAACTTTTTCCCTCTTGCACTACTTCCCGCCAACTGCATTTGTTCGTTATATGACTTCTTAATACAGCGGTCATAGTCCGAGGGCATATTATCCGGATATGATGATGGTTGCCCAAGCATGTCCACAAAGTTCTGAACGATTTTCGTAGGTATTTTCTCCTTTGGGTGGGGTTGTATCGGTGCAAAATGGCTTTTCACTTCCGCAGCCACGGCCATTTTGCATTCCTCATCAGTTATTTCATAAGCTAACTTGGCTTTCTTTGTTGTACCTTTCTTCGTTTTGCATTCAAATTTTTGTACTCCTCACTGCGTGTGGTAGAGGATGTAGTTATTAGGGCATGTATGTATCTTCTGCACCTCTAATCCTAGAGGGAAGACAACCTTATTTGCTTCATACGTATTGGCGGGAAATTCGTTATCCTTTGGAAGCATCTTATTTATCATTTTTAGTAAATTTTCAAATTCCTTGTCAGATACACCATTCTCTGCCTTCCATTACAGTAATTCCAATGTGCTACCTAGGTTTTTCTAGCCATCTTCACAATTTGGGTACAGCAATTTGTTGTGATCCTCTAACATGTGATTTAACTTCAACCTCTCCTTTTCACTTTCGCTGTCTCTCTAGGCATCAACAATGGCCTGACCAGTGTCATCAGCAGGCTCATCTGATGCCTCTTCTTCAACTTCCCCATTACAGTACCACCATATTCAGGGAATCTAGGATAGTTGTCATTATCCTATTCTTCTTCATTGTCTTGGTCCAACAATTATAGCCGGACTTGAAACCGTACCAAAACAGGTGGGTGTGAAGGATTTTTTAGGAAGATTAATCATTCTTATTCTTACAGACACCACATGGACAACACATAAAACCATTTCTCTTGTTTGCCTCAGCCACACCAATAAAATAATGCAGGACATTAATGAACTCATCAGTGCGTCGGTCATCGTACATCCATTGCTGGCTCATTTGCATTATATATATATATCAAAACCATTACACAACATCATGAATACAGAAGTGACCAAATTAATTCAAGTTCATCACATTAAAACCAAAGTAGAGTAGTGACCAAATGTTATTATTTGCAAAAATAAAAAACTATGCACTGATTTTAAAACTTTCTACTCCATACTCATTTTGATCAATTACTAAGTAAACCACATCTACACATGTGCAAACTAAGAAGTTAATTTGATCTCAAATTGCATATAAATCAAATAAACTCCCACATAATTACTTCCAAACTAAAACTCATAAAATCCCTCTACTTCTAGAGCATGAAATGAGCTAAACTAGTAATGACAGATGAAAGGATGAAGTTGTTAACCTTTTACAACCCTTGGATAGATTGGGCGCCGCCAAATCTTGACAAATCGTGGGAAAAAATGAGGATGAACTCGAGCCCGTGGAGGAAACAAAGGAGAAAGCTTAAACAGAGGATGAACTCGAGCTTGGGGATAATATAGGAAATACTTTAGTCCCGGTTGGAGACACCAACTAGGACTAAAGATAGACCTTTTGTTCTAGTGAGACACCAACCGAGACTAAACAGGCTCACACCGGCCGCAGCCTGCCGTAATCCCTTTAGTCCCGGTTGGTATCTCCAACCAGAACTAAAGGTCCCATTTGACCCAGGACTAAAGCTGGTTGTGCCCGTGCGGTGTCCTAGCCATTGGAACTGGGACTAATGCCCAGATTAGTCCCAGGTCCAAACACGGTCGGGACTAAAGCTCCATACAGAAGTCCCATTTTCTACTAGTGCCTCTAGAGAGCACTACAAGATCTCATCTATGAAAATACCACAGATCTTGGATGGAAACAAGAGTTGGAATTAAAATAATCAGACCAACGGTGGTATTACCATAGCTTAAAGGAGACAATCACTACAAGAAAAGTTGGCATTTACAATGGACGATTTTTGTGGTTGAAGGCCCTTTTTCGTGGCTAAAAAGTCTTCTACGACGGATGCCCATCATGGTAAAAGCCCCGTCACAAAAGAATCTACCACGGTTTTTTTCTGACTGTGGCGGATCACACCCTTCAGCCATGAAAGCTTGTTCCGTTGTAGATCTGTTCGCCAGCCGTGTTGACTGCTGACGTCATGCAAAATGCCACGTGGCAAACACCGTTAATGACCAGTTACCGCCGTTAACGGCCAAGGAAACCGTGGTAGAAGCCAGGCCCAGCCAAGGCCTGCTCATAATTAAGTGGACCGACCTATCAAAAGAGTCCAAAAGATTACGACCCGTTAATATTTCATCCGATAATGTTTGAAATGGGCTCAAAGATGTGGCTAGCAGCGGCCCGCGAATGTCAGGCTCATTACTATTTCGGCCTACAAAAGCCCACACTTTTGGAATCATGCGCTGCTTAACGTCGCTGCGTCAAGTAGGCCCGATACTGTTAAAGCCCACGGTCAGCCCATCACTATTCTCACAGCTCGTCATGGGCCGCCAACGAACGACCCACTTTTGAGAAGGTCCACATCGCTCGCCTTTTACTATTCGCTCATTATCGCTCGCCGTCTACTATTCATGTCCATTACTATTGTGGATCTTTACCGCTCGACACATCGCGTTAGTTACCCTGCTTACGCCTGTTACTATTCAGGCTTGTTATCGCTCGGCTTGTTATTCTAGATCATTCTTGTCGGATTGCCACCGTTCTAGTCTTTGGTGTTTTGGCCTCGCTTTGTTTTGGCATGTTCGTTTTGCATGTTCTGCTTTTGGTGCATTCGCTTTTGGCATGTTGTCATTTTAGCCGCCATCGCTGTTGCTTTTGGTCATTATTGTTTTGGTCTACTATTTTGGCCGCCATCATATCGCTTCGTAATTCTGAAACCTGATCGACCTGGCTGGCGCAGTTATGGTATCGCTATGCATGGACGTCGTCAACTAAATGCCTACATGGCCTATGCGAGTTATCTAGATATTACATCAGCTGCAAACTTCTTAAAAATATTATAAAATATGAACAAAAGGGAAAGAAAATTCAGCACTTCAGTTGCGAATCAAGTTGATAGCAGAGTCCTCAATTTGCTTTCTCAATCCATCAACTGCATCTCCCTTTGAGTGTGATAGCTATATTGGAAAACCACCTTAAGATATGATCTTGCAGTCCCCTATTTGGTGGCGATAGCAATAATTGCAGTCTGAAACTAACTAATAACAAGTTAATACAGCAAAGAAGACAAACTACTCATAGCTAAGAATAAACCAGATAGGAATTATAACTGCATAATACAAACTTGTAGAGCAGGAATGCAAACCATGAATGAACTATATAGTAGAGGATAGTTATGTTGTTGCCTAGGACGAACCAGAACCAGATACGAGATATAATGGTGTGGCTTGTGAACCTGTAGAACAGGAAAAACAAGCATTAGACAAGTATGCCAACAATGAAATGAGAAATCAAACAAAGTGTTTCTTAGAATTTCGGTATAAACTAGCCAGGTCATTTTAGTAAATATATATGGAAGCAGTGGTATCTCCTGGAATGCAAGAGACATTGGGTGACTCGGAATTTGTGGTGAGCTACACAATGGCATGAAGTTACTATCATAGCTAAGAATGAACCACATAGAAATTATAACCGCATCATACCAGAACTTGTTGAGCAGGAATAGAAAACACGAATGAACTATACAGTAAAGAATAATTATACCGTTGATTAGTACGAACCAGCACCAGATACAGGAAATATATAATTGCATCGCTGGTGGACCTGTAGGCTGTGCAAACCAACATGTTCAGTGTTGCCTTTTTGAGCTCTACGCAAAGAAAACGAAAATAGGCAGTGTTGTAGCTTTTGAAGAACCAGATGGCAACACCAAAATTATAATCGAACTAGTACGAAGAGTTTGAACGGGTACCACAGGATAGCAGAACGATGCCAGGGAGGAAATAATAGTAGGAACTTAGCTCAGGAATAACCAGATAGAGTCAGTAACTGTGTATCAGGGAATCCACACTAATATTTTCCACTGACATTAAATTTTGCAAGAACTACACAATAGCAGGCATTTACTGGTGTATGGAGCAGCTAAGATAAGAACACGTGCATGACAAAATAACAGACATGTGCATGACTTGATATTTGTAGAGCAGCGAATACAAACCAACATGTCTAATGACATTGTATGTACTAGCATGAAGAACAGGCGTGTCTAGTGACTTGTATGTACTAGCATGATTACAAAAATGCAGTTCACTATGACGGGCTTGAACCTGCTATACCGCTGGCAAAAGAAAAACAGGTTAGAGGTTTGGTTAACCTTGGTCGGAGAGGCGTCTAAGCATCGTTGGTACCATGCGAGTGATATCCAGGTCACCGAGGGTGCTGCGGTTCTGGTGGTTGTTGGCGTCGAGGAAGAAGATCTTGGGCGGTCGATGCCGGCTTGAAAGCGGTGGACGAGAGCGTCGCTGAGACAGATCCGGTGCAGTGAACGGCGACGGCCGTGCAGCTGGTCTGGAGCGGTGGACATGGAACTCTTTGAACTAGATCATGCCCGGTGGACACCGGTGAAGCGGATCCGGTATGGTTGGGTAGCTTTCGGTGGCGAGGAAGCAGAGCTTGGGAGGTCGATAACGCCATCGGCATGGTGAACGACACCGCAGCTCCTAGATCTGGTGGGTGAGCGTCGATGAAGCGGCTGCGCGGCGGTGCATGAGACCGCAGCTCAAGCCGGTGCACGCGGTGGTCATGGAGGGGACAGAGGACCATGGAATTTTTGGGAGGGTCTGCGGGAAAAACTGGGGGAATCGGGACCATAGAGGTGAGCAGAAAAAATAATTACAATCGTGCCACCGAGCTACCGATTTTAGCATACCCATTTTCCATCTGAACAATGGGTAGATTTGGAATTTTAAATTCTAAAGTTTTTGAAACGGAAGGGCGCGAAATGCTTCAAGGTCGGTGTGTGCTTTTGCTGCTCGATTGAGAATTTTAATTTGGCTTGTGTCCATCTAATAATAATAATAGAAAAATGGTACTCCCCCGGTCGGTGGGATATTTTAGCTCAAAGTTTTTGAAACGGTGGGGCAGGAAATGCTTGGTAGGTGGGTGATTTTGCCGCTCGATTGAGATTTTGAATTTGGCTAGCCTCCATCTACTAATAGGAAAAAGGTAGTAGACCGTACGCTATCTATCCAGGAATTCAAGGCCGAGAGTCACATCAACTAATCATCCATAAATATTTTTTTGCATAGAAACTTGGATACCTTCCATTCACACAACATATGCGGTAAATTTTGCCGCTTGACTCAGGATTTAAATTTATCTAGGGTCCATGTAATAATATAAAAATGGTACTACCTTGGTGGGTGATTTTTCCTGAAAATGTTTGAAACAGAGGGGGTGCAAAATGCTTCGGGGTCGGTGGGTTATTTTCCTGCTCGATTACAATTTTGAATTTGGCTGCCGGCCAAGTTTTTATTACTAGAAAAAAGGTTGTGTAGTTCGAACGTCATCTGGTCAGGAATTTAAGGCGAGACTCACATCAACTCATGCCTCCGATTCAAATGGGATAGGCGGTAGGTTTTGGCGGTCGACAGTGATTTTGAATTTAGAGATTGTCCAAAGAATAATTAAAAAATATGCCGTTCTCCCTCTATTTCAGGGATCCAAGTCAGGAAGAGTGATTATCTACCACGCGTATGAAAATGCAGATCTTCGATACAAGAATGTTTGTTTAACATAACAACAAACAAATGTCTGAAGTAGCTCTAATTCAAGCATGTGAAAATGGTGTGCAACCAAGGTCTACTAATTATTTAGGTGTCAGCACAGACTCTTCTATAGGAAGCACTAACTAAATGGTAGTACTAATTCAGATCAAATAAAAAGCCTGATGCGAAACAAATACTCCTACTACAGCATACTATCAAAACACAAAGACCAGCTAAAGTATATGTAGAACAAATAAAACAAGATTTCATCACGCATACACTACTATATAGAGAACACCATTTCATCATATAAAACAATATTTTCTCAGACACACGTAGGCCCCCAAAACAAATAGACAACTCTAATATTCCAGCCCCTGCCGTTGTGGCTGCAGCACAAACAAAGGTGCCAGCACAGTTCCATAAGCTACCAAAACAAACAAATATTAGACTGCAGCTCCAAATAACACAACCTGGGCAAACATATGCTTGCCCAAACAAGCCTTGCTTGTTCATCCGAGTGTTATTTTCATCTCCTTGATGTTGCAGTCTGAATCACCTGTGTTGCTGATAGGACTTCCTTTTCGTTTCTTTGATTTAGCACTTCGAATCACGTCGATTGCTGAAGGAAATGAACAAAATGATTAGCAAAATCATAGGTGTACAAAAATGCAAGAGTTGCACATGAATGACTACAGTAACCAGGTGTCATAATGTAGGGATGTAAAGTACACCAACGTTTACGAGATTTGAACTTCTTAGACTTCATGCTGCTGAGATCTAATTCGAATACTCCCTCCTTCGCCCATATAACCACCATTTCTCTATCCTCAAATGCGCAGAGTAACCTTACTGCATCTTTCGGACCATATGCCCATGATTTATCAAGGCCAAGGAGAGTATCCAACTCAACCTTTATATGAGGCACCTAAGCTTCCCATTTGCATGTTGATGATCTTGCACTGGACCATGTGTTTAGACTAAACTCTCTTATAACCGCAAGGAAAACATCTCCATTATGCCCCTTAGCAATGACAAAATTGCTTCTAGAAATATCATGTGTCTCATGGGGCACTCAATATAACACAGTTTTGTAGGCAATTATATATCTGGAGTTCATTGTTGGATAGTACAAAATGTCCCCTATGCGATAAATCTTAGCCAGCATCTCAGCAGGTTCAATCTAGTCCTCCCATTTTCCTAACTCTGATGAGTATCTCTGCACCAGTGCTTGGTTACCATTGGTTATTATCCAAACAACCCAGAAATTGCTGCAACAGTGTGAAGACAATTTCCCATGATTTCTAGACCAGAGAATTGTGCCGCTATCATACTCACGTCTCTGCCAAATTGGTGGTTCTGGTATCACTATTTCACTTCCACTGATTGGATCCTAGGGCTTTATCATGTTAGACCCTTACGGATAATGAAGTAGCACCCTACCATTGCAACATCTAAGTACATATGATTTGTAGGCTTTAAGTACTTCCACCAGCCTGTTCAGCTTCTAGAAGATGGATTGGTCAAGATTATGATATGTTAAGAATCGAGCATCCTCAGAGCTGTTGGTGAAAAACCCAAGTAACGACAGTCCTCTGTTGTGTGACAGGGTTAGCCTTTTGAAATCGTTGCTTCCCATGAAGTCCATCCAACATTTTTGGGCGACTGATGCCCTCAGTATGCAGGATGGGTGCGGAGGAAGCCTGACAAGAATCTGACCAAATACATCGCATGGCAAGTCGTTGATTGTTGCATATGTTCTTCCACCAAAGCTGGTAGGATGATGCAAATATCACAAGTGCATCATCAGAATTAAGTAAACAACACAATGCACAATGCACAACCCTAAAAAAAGAATTAAGTAAACACCACAATGCATCATACATTTTGACAGGAAAACTTATCATCAAAATTTCCTAAACTGCACCCATCTGAAAAACTACCTAAAAAGTAGAGTCTGTCAACAAAATAACCTAAACAGCATAAGGAATCAACCAGAGTAGTACGAAAGCACCGCAAAATGCTTCAGCATGTCGGAACTAGGCACAAAGAATGAAGAACTTTTTTTAGGTCACCCGGGAGGACAGAAAGGCCCCCACCTGAATTTTCTGGTTTTATCATAAAGAAGAGGAGAAAAACGGATGCAGCTTCAGTGACTTTGTGAACCCAAGTCTCACGGTGACTTGCCCCAGGATCCACCTTCCATCTTAGATCAAACTTATGACAGTAGTTCAGATTTTGAAGTAAAAAGTAAAACTATTCAAAAAAATTGACAAAAAATCAGTAAATCATTGGTGCCTAGGTTTGAATCCTGTGAAAGTTTCATCCCATTCGGATCACTAGTTTGTGATTAAATAGATTTTTATGTTCCCAGTACTACTAGTTTAAAATAATATCCACTGCTTTCCAGAAAAAAACAAAAGATGGAGGAAGTCAGGGAGACAAAATCCAACACAGAACTTACAATGGGGTCGACGAGTTCTGAGCAGATGGAGCAGGCGCCGCCGATGAATGATGAGCCACAGCCGTTGACGCTGAAGAAGCACGACCACGAGCTAATGCATTCCTAGCATCCCACGCACCCGTCGCTTTGGCAGTGACAGCCAACATAGCCGAATTTGTTCCAGCAGTAGCCGACGAGGATTTCGACTGCGCCTCCACCGCTTTCCAAGCATCACTCAGCATTGCCCAAGACTCCGATGCGGTACAAGCATCAGCCTCCGCATTCGCTTCACATGTATCCGCTGGTGCTGCTTCAGCATCCACCGCTCCTTTACAAGCATCCGCCGACGCAGCAAATGCATCCGCCAACACCGATTCCATTTTCTGTAAATGCCACAAGCTTATTTAGCTCGCAATACCCAAAATTAAATGCATTCTATCCTTCAGAAAGCCCGTAATGCTGGAGGTTGGGGACGTACATACCAACGAACGGCGGTGCGGTGGTGTTCAATGGTGGAGCGGCGGGGACGGTCCGGTCGAGGGAGGGTGTCCAGGAGGAGAAGATGACGATGGGGTCGAGGGGCACACGACTGAGCTACCTCGAACTCGAAACTAACTTTTGTCCCACTATTTTTTTTGTTTTTTTGTGAACCCCGCCTTTTTTAGGGGAAACCACGGCTATATTTATAGTAGCAACCACACGACTGATACAAGTTTGTGCACTTGCGTTGCTCAGTTTCCCGCCTACAGACATCAAGTTTGTGCACTTATTCGTGTGATGCAATCAATTGCTGGATAAAATATTCTAGGTGGTAGAAGCATGCCCTTTCTATGACATCAAGATCTAGAGTTCAAACATCGACCTGAAATTCCACAATCTACAACTACAAGTTTTGGTTTACTACTAGAAACATGCTAACAAATCACTCGCAACTGGCATTAACATCATCATTAACAGATCTCAGAAGGAAAAAATTGAAAGATAAAAAACCATCGCAAGTTCGAATAAGATGACTGTTGTTGCCAAATATAGTCACATAAAGCCAAGTCCAATATATATGTTATAATAGTACATCAAATATATAGATTCATGGACACCACACACCAGCAGAGCAAAAAAACAGTTATAGTACCTGACTTAACAAACAATCATCCTCACAAGAGACCCAAACCCTTCAAAAATGAAAGTAGAGCAGTCAATATGGTTTACATATTTCCTCATCTTTTGCAGGATCAGGATTGTATGGGCGTGGAGAATCTCGAATTTCTGTCAGGGTCTCATCTTCTTCTAGAGCCAAATTGAAAAGATTGTCCCCCTCTCTTTTTGCGAAAACCCATTACAAAACAGAGACGCTCACAAATGCGTGCACACACTCACCCCTATGAATGCAGGTACGCACATCCAACACCTATGAGCACTTCAGAAATACTGGATCTTGACACTGATCTCGCGGGGCTTGAGCTTGACGAAGTCACCATAGGCACCTCGCTATATATTGACGGGATCACCTCTCACTACCCTCATAACCATCCTTCAAAGTCGAGCGCCGAGGCTTCGTGGCGAAGGAAGTGCTAGGGGGTTGGAGCTCATATTCGTTGGCTGCTATGGGATGTAATTGAACCACTAATAATGTGACCCTCGGTAGTGAGCCCATAGACCTTAGACACCAGTGACCATTAAAATTACTTTGGGAAAACCGAGAAAAACTTAATACAGACGGAAGGCCCATCTCTCTCATTTTTGCAAAAATCCACTACAAAGCGCACACGCTCACAAATGCATACACACACTCACCCCTACGAACGCATGAACGCACATCCTACCCCTATGAGCACCTCCAAAAGATTGTGTCTTCAGACTGTCTGGTGGGGCGGGGGGCTTGAGCTTGACGAAGTCACCATAGGCACCTACTACCCTCGTAACCATCCTTCAAAGCCGAGCATCGAGGCTTCATCGAGAAGGAAGAGCTAGAGGAGTCAGAGCTAACATTCGTTGGCTTCTATAGGATATAACTAGACCACTAATAACAATGGGGCCCCACGGTAGTGAGCTCGTTGGCCCGAGACATCAAAGCAAGCACGATGTCAAGTCTTAAACATATATCTTAATGGTGGAGTGGGTAGTTCTAACAAAAAGATTCTTCAAGGTGATTCTAGTGCTAGACTTATGTCTAAGAGAATCAATTGGGAGGGTCCACTATTCAGTGGATAACAGTTTGTTTTTCTTTTTAGCATGGTTGTGTGGACCCCACTTCAGTTCTAAACGCTGGACCAAAAGTAGTTTTCATAGCTATTTCTAGACACTGCACACGCCCTTACTATACGTAGCTTAGAAATTTACTAGCCTCGTGTCTAAGAAAATTGTAGGTTGCTTTGAAAGTTTTTCGAAAAAGCTTTTGGAGGTACCCATCGAGGGGTCAATTAATATATCACAAAACACCAAGAGTTTTGACAATAGGTTTAACTTCTTGCTAAGATAGATTTTGCATCTTGACAATTTAATGAAATTAGGTCAAACTTGAGTTATAAGTAAGCGCGATATAGATTGCTCTTGAATTAAATGTCTTTTCGAAGGTCTATAGGTGCATCTTGTTGTAGTAAATAATTCCATCACTATGAGTTTCCTACTGTCTCAGGAAAGAACATTCTCAATTTTTCAAGTGTGATGATGAGATTGTTCTTTCCTGTAAAGAAAGTCTGAAGAATATGGATTTGAATGACACACGAGGCAAGTTTTTAGACATATATTGTGGACCAACATGTTGTACTTACGATTTACCATGTTTTATGAGTTCTCAAACTTCCTAGCTAACTTCGCCCACTTGATTGATTTTATGCCGATTTATCAAAATTATTAGGTACAAATTGAACTGCCACAAGTAAATTGTAGGTTGCTTGGAAAGTTTGACGAAGGATCTCTCTTGGAGGTACCCATATATATCGGGGGGAGGGGTCAATTAATATATGGGAAACCACCAAGAGTTTTGATGATATATAGGTACGGTTCAACTTCTTGCTAATATTTTGCATCAATTTAATGAAATTAAGTTAGACTTGAGCTACAAGTAAGCATGATAGGCTGTTCTTGAATTAAACGTCTTTTCAGGGGTAGATGGGTGCATCTTCTTGTAGTAAACAATATCGTTGGTGTGAGTTTCCAACTACCAGGAAAGGATATTCTCAATTTTCCGAGTGATGTCATGATCATTCTCTCCAGTAAAGGAAGTCCGAAGAATATTGATCTAAATAAATGCCACAAGCCAAAGTTTTCACACGCACACACACACGCGTGCACACACACATGGACGTGCCACACTCACATATATACTGTATGAAATGTGACTTAATGAACATTAAGTTGTTATTAAACAATTTTCTTGTTAGAGAAAAAGGCATACATTAAGTATATTAATAATAACTATTTAGAACATGGTGGAGTTTGCTCTAGATACTGTTGCGAATCCAACTACTTTGAACCATTGGATCTAACAGCCCAACGGTCACGATTGGTACTATCGATCCAATTCAAAACTGCCTACCTAACTCCACCCACTTGAATGACTTTACGTCGATTTATCGAAAATAGGTCAGATTTGAACTAGTATAAGTAAATTTTCGGTTACTGTGAAAGTTCTACGAAAATAGGTCAGATTTGAACTAGAAACCATCCAACGAGAGTTTTGATGACAAGTTGGATCAAGACTCGCAAATCCAAACATTTTGCTAACTGTTGGATCTTCTTTTCCATTCCTAGCATCTAAAAAGATTCTACTAATAGTCTTGATGAGAACGATGAACGCTAGTATGCGCAAATCTCAAAACACACACTCCATTGCTCAGTTTTAGGGTCCTTGTGCTAAATGCATGAACTTTTGGATGCAATTTTCATTTTTTATGAGGTCCTTGATATGTAACTTGTACTTCCACCGACCGTGTTCACTCTCAAGCACATCGCACCTACTAGACCAACCATTAGATCGGCGATTTGTAGTATTTCTTATTATCTTATGTTTATCTTGTCCTATCTCTTACAATACCATACCATACCACGCACTACATATAGTGTACGGATTAACTTTGAACAATTACCTTTGGATCAAGACTAGAAAATCCAAACATTGCTAACCTTTGGATCTTCTTTTCCATTCTTAGCATCTAGAAAGATTCTACTAATAGTATTTAGCACAATGACCGCTAGTATATGTAAACCTCTAGCTCAAAACACAACTTCATTGCTTAGTTTCAGGGTCGTCCTTGTGCTAAATGCATGGACTTGGATGTAATTTTCATTTTTATGAGGTCCTTGATGTAAATTGTAATTCTACCCACCGTGTTAACTCTCAAAGCACCTCGCTTCCTACGAGACCTACCATTAGATCGGCCATTCGCAGTACTTCTTATCTTACCTTTATCTTTGTCTCTTATCTCTTATAATACCATGCATACGACCACTACATAGTGTAGGGATTAACTTATTTGAACATTGACCGTTGGATCAAGCAGACTGGCAAATCCAAACATTGCTAATTGTTGGATCTTCTTTTCCATTCTTAACATCTAGAAAGATTCTACTGATAGTATTTAGCACGATGGACACTAGTATGCACAAACCTCAAAACACATAGTACTTCATTACTCGGTTTAAGGGTCCTTGTGCTAAATGCACGGACTTGTTGGATGCAATTTTCATTTTTTATGAGGTCCTTAATGTAACTTGTACTTACATTGACCGTGTTAACTCTCAAGCACCTCGCTCTGACAAGACCTACCATTAGATCGGCCATTCGCAGTACTTATTATCTTATATTTATCTTGTCTCTTATCTCTTACAATACCATACCACTACATATAGTGTAGAGATTAACTTTGAACATTAACAGTTGGATCAAGACTGATAATCCAAACAACATTGCTAACCGTTGGATCTTCTTTTCCATTCTTAGCATCTAGAAAGATTCTACTGATAGTCTTTAGCACGATGAATACTAGTATGTGCAAACCTCAAAACACCTCGCTCCTGCGAGGCCTACCAAGGTTAAAACAAAATGCAACCACCCCAATTATCACACAAACTGGACCACGATTTCTTATACATAATACCCAAGTTTTTAGTACTAGGATTCCTAGCTAACTTCACGCACTTCGATGACTTATTGTCAATTTAACGAAATTAAGTCAAACTTTAGCTACAAGTAAGTGTGATAGATTGCTCTTGAATTAATTGTCTTTTCAGAGGTAGATGTGTGCATCTTCTTGTAGTAAACAATGTCGTCGGTGTGAGTTTCCAAAAATCAGGAAAGAAAATTCTCAGTTTTCTGAGTGATGACGAGATGATTCTTTTCCGTAATGAAAGTCCGAAGAATGTGGATCTCAATGCCATAGGCCAAGCTTCTAGAATATTAGCTAGGTGGACCAATGTGTTTTACTTACGATTCCCATGTTTTATGAGCTTTCAAGGTTCCTAGCTGACCCCGTCCACTTGTTGAATGACTTTATGTCGATGTATCAAAATAAAAGGTCAAATTTGAACTACAAGCAATAAATTGTAGCTTGGTTCGAAAGTTTTATGTAAAAAGCTTTTGGGGGTACCCATCAAGCGGTCAATTAATATATCAGTTGAGACTGTTTGACTTCTAGCTACTAAGATTTTGCCTCTTGAAAATTTTGAATCCCTTTTAAAAATGATCACATGAAATAAGGAGAGATGGGAAATGATTTTTCTATTCTCTATGGTCAACACACAAGCTTGAGGTGCACCTTAGGCTTAAAGACACTTTATAGTTTCCACTATGTATAAGGTGAACCTTAGATGATGCCACATACTAAGCCTTATGAAGGTGTGCTTTTTATCTATATATCTACTACTATAATGGACCAGTTTTGAATTGGATCCATATATAGCACCAATCTTGACCGTTGGGCTGTTAGGTCCAATGGTTCAGAGCAGTTGGATTCGTGTTGAATAGTACCTAGAGCAAACTCCACCATGTTCTAGAACCATCATGTCACCAACCCCGAAATTTCAAAGCACAGTAGGTTGTATTCTCAATATGTGTAGATAGTTATTATTAATAGACTTAATTTATGCATTTTGGGGTGGTGACATGATGGTTCTAGAACATGGTGGAGTTTGCTCTAGGTATGTACTCCCTCGCTCCGTCCCAAAATATAAGGCGCCTAAGGATTGGTCAAAAGTCAAACCTTACTAACTTTGACCAAATATTTAGAAAAAAATATCTACATCTACAATATTGAATGGACATATTAAGAAATACTTTATGGTGAATCTATTGATATTAATTTAGTATTCTAAATATTTATATTTTTGTGTATAATCATGGTCAAACTTAAAAAATGTTGACTTTTGACTAATCTTTAGGCGCCTTATATTTTGGCGGAGGGAGTACTATTCAACACGAATCCAGTTGCTCTGAACCATTGGATATAACAGCCCAACGGTCATGATTAGTGCCATGGATCCAATTCAAAACTGTTCCACTATAGTAGTAAGTAGAGAGAATACAGTCTACTGTGCTATGAAATTTTGGGGGTGGTGACATGATGGTTCTAGAACATGCATGGTGGAGTTTGCTCTAGGTACTATTCAACACGAATCTAGCTTCTCTGAACCATTGGATCCAACAGCCCAATGGTCAGGATTGGCGCTATGGATCCAATTCAAAACTTCTCCACTATAGTAGTAGAGATAGAGATATATTATCTTATCTTATGACTATATAGTGTACGAATAACTTTGAATATTGACCATTGGATCAAGACTAGTGAATCCCAACATTTTCAGCTGTTGGATCTTCTTTTCCATTCTAGCAACTAGAAGATTCTAATGATAGTCTTCAGCATAATAAATGCTATGCACAAACCTCAAAACACACTTCTCCATCATACTAGAATCTTCTCCCTCGTAGCTAATAATCATTGACTTCTACATGATCTTATCTTATCTTATCTTATCTTACCACTATATAGTGTACGGATAACTTTGAATGTTGACCGTTGGATCAAGACTCGCGAATCCTAGCATTTCTAGCCGTTGGATCTTCTTTTCCATTTTAGCATCTAGAAGATTCTATTGATAGCCTTGAACAGAATGAATGCACTATGCATAAACCTCTCAAAACACACTTCTCCATCATACTAGAATATTCTCCCTCGTTTCTCTAGACCATGTGACCAAAAATTTCAAGTGTTAGATAGCTAATAATCTTTGACTTCTACACATGATGATAAAAAGTACAAGGACCAAATATATACCCATACTTTATAGATGTTGATCAAATTTATAATTTTTTGTGCTTTACCAATTATAATTTTATATAGTGATGATATGTCATACGTTTACTATGTGAGCCTTATTAAGGTGTGCTTTTTTACACAATGCGGGAGTAGTACGTATATTTTTTTGCTTAGACATATGGTCACCTCTGTCCATGCGATGTACATGCTGAGAGAATAAAACATTAGTAGGGGAAGAGGGCAGCAGCGAAGAGAAGTTGAAGGAGGTTCCATGTCAGAGCAAAGTTATGATGGGTTTATGACACAAGGTACTCCTGCGGCCTTATAGTGTACACCCTACTAGTAGTAAATTTCAGGACCTATGCACGCAAAACAAATCATGTGTTTTATCTCTCCTTCCTTATGCTCCATCTCTCCTCCCCTTCCCCTCGTGCACCAGTCCGGCTGATCTCTCTCCCCTCGTCCACAACGTGGCGCTACGGACATGTGCCTTGGTACAGCGGCTCTGTGTCTCTGGCGTGTTCGGCAGCCGCGCGTTGGTGTGCAGTAGGGACGAGGAGTACATAGGAAGGAAACCATTTTGGTCATTGGCGGCACAAAAATTAAAAGTTTTCCGGTTTTCGAAATTTTCACTTGCTTCCCAAACATCGGGAGGGAAGGTTATCCAAAAGATCGGCCAAACATCAGGAGGGAAGGCAATTTTGAACCCGTTTTGAACATTGACCGTTGGATCAAGACCGGCAAATCCAAACTTTGAACATTGACCGTTGGATCAAGACTGGCAAATCCAAGCTTTGTTAACCGTTGGATCTTCTTTTCCATTATTAGCATCTAGAAAGATTCTACCGATAGTCTTTAGCATAATGGACGCTAGTATGCGCAAACCTCAAAATGCATACTTCATTGCTCAGTTTCAGGGTCCTTGTGTTAAATGCATTCATGGACTTAGATGCAATTTTCATTTTTTATGAGGTCCTTGATGTAACTTGTACTTCCACTGACCGTCTTAACTCTCAAGCACCTCGCTCCTACGAGACCAACCATTAGATCGGCCATTCGCGGTACTTCTTATCTTATCTTTATATTGTCTTATCTCTTACAATACCATACCACCATTGTATAGTGTACGAATTAACATCGAGCATTGACCGCTGGATCAAGACTGGCAAATCCAAACATTTCTAACAGTTAGATCTTCTATTTTCCCTTAGCATCGAGAAAGATTCTATTGATAGTCTTTAGCACGATGAATGCTAGTATGCGCAGACCACAAAACACACACTTCATTATTCAGTTTTAGGGTCATTGTGTTAAATGGATGGACTTGGATGCAATTTTCATTTTTTATGAGGTCCTTGATGTAAGTTGTACTTCCATCGATCGTGTTAACTCTCAAGCACCTCTCTCCTACGAGACCTACCATAGTTAAAAGAAAATGCAATCACCCTAATTATCACACAAATTGGACCAACGGTTTCTTATACGTAATGCCCAAGTTTTTAGTACTAGGATTTTTCAAGATTCCTAGCAAACTTTGCACACTTCAGTGACTTCTTGCCGATTTAACGAAATTAGATCAAACTTAAGCTACAAGTAAGCGCGATAGATTGCTCTTGAATTAAATGTATTTTTGTAGGTAGATGGGTGCATTTTCTTCTAGTAAACAATGTCGTCGGTGTGAGTTTCTAACTATGAGGAAAGAAAATCCTTAGTTTTCTGAGTGATGACGAGATGGTTCTTTTATGTAAAGAAAGTCTGAAGAATACGGATCTCAATGCCATAAGCCAAGCTTTTAGACATATTAAGTGGACCAACGTGTTTTACTTACGATTCTCGTGTTTTATGAGTTTTCAAACTCCCTATGTAGCTAAATAACTTTGCCCCACTTGAATGACTTCATGCCTATATTTATCAAAATTTGGTCAAACTTGAACTATAACAACAAAATTATTGTAGGTTGCTTCTGAAGAATTACAAAAAACTTTTGGAGGTATACTCATTGGGGGCTCAGTTAATATATCAGAAAAACAACCGAGAGTTTTGACAATAGGTTTTTAACTCCTTTCTAATTAAGATTTTGCATCTTGACAATTTAACAAAAAATTAGCTCAAACTTGAGCTACAAGTAAGCGTGATAGATTTTTCTTTAATTAAATGTCTCTTTGGAGGTAGATGGATGCATCTTCTTGTAGTAATCAGTACCGCCGGTCTGAGTTTCCAACTATCAGGAAAGAACATTCTCAATTTTCCGAGTAATGATGAGATTATTGTTCGTTTTCGTAAAAAAAGTCCAAAGGATATGGACCTGAATGCCACAAGCCAAGCTTTCAGACATATATAGTGGACCCTCACGTTGTACTTATGATTCCTATTTTTTATGAGTTTTCAAACTTATTCCTATAGCTAACTTTGCTCACTTGAAATTGATTTTATGTCGATTTATTGAAATTAGTTTAATTTTGAACTACAAGTAAATTGTAGGTTGCATTGAAATTTTACGTTTTTTGGAGGTAACCATTGCGGGATGATTTAATATATCACAAACCACCACCGATAGCTTTTACAACAAGTTCAACTTCTTGCTAAGATTTTGCATCTTGACAATTTAACGAAATTATATCAAACTTGAGCTACAAGTAAATGCGATAGATTGCTCTTGAGTTAATTGTCTTTTCGGAGGTAGACAGGTGCATCTTCTTGTCGTAAACAATGTCATCGATGTGAGTTTCCAAATATCAGGAAATATCATTCTTAATTTTCTGAGTGACGACGAGATTGTTCCTTTCTATAAAGATAGTCTGAAGAGTATGGATTTGAATGCCACAAGCCATGTTTTTAGACATCTTATCTTACCACTATATAGTGTACAAATAACTTTGAATATTGACCGTTGGATCGAGACTCGCGAATCCGAACATTTCCAGCCACTGGATCTTCTTTTCCATTCTAGCATCTAGAAGATTCTATTGATAGTCTTGAACACAATGAATGCATTATGCATAAACCTCTCAAAACACACGTCTCCATCATACTAGAATCTTCTCCCTCGTTTCTCTAGACCATGTGACCAAAAATTTCAAGTGTTAGGTAGCTAATAATCATTGACTTCTACACATGATGATACAAAGTAGAAGAACCAAATATACACCCATACTTTATACATGTTGATCAAATTTATATTTTTCCACTTCACCTATTATAATTTTATATAGTGATGATATGCCAAATACAAGGCATGTGCAACTTACTAGTATCTTATCTTATCTTATCTTACCACTATATAGTGTACGAATAACTTTGAATATTGACCGTTGGATCAAGGCTCACGAATCTCAGCATTTTTAGCCATTGGATCTTATTTTCCATTCTAGCATCTAGAAGATTCTATTGATAGACTTCGGCATAATGAATGTTATGCATAAACCTCAAAACACACTTCTCCGTCATACTAGAAGCTTCTCCCTTGTTTCTCTAGACCATGTTATTAAAAAAATCATGTGTTAGGTAGCTAATAAGCTTTGACTTCTACATGATGATACAAAGTACAAGGACCAAATGTACACCCATACTTTATAGATGTTGATCAAATTTATAATTTTTTGTGCTTTACCAATTATAATTGTATATAGTGATGATATGTCATACGTCTACTATCCGAGTCTCACGTGTAACTTACTAGTAGCTAATAATTGTTGACTTCTACATGATCTTGCCACTATATAGTGTACAAACAACTTTGAATATTGACCATTGGATCAAGACTCGCGAATCCCAATATTTCAAGTCGCTGGATCTTATTTTCCATTCTACCATCTTGAAGATTCTATTGATAGTATTTATTACAAACCACTATATAGTGTACGAATAACTTTGAATGTTGACCGTTGGATCAAGACTCATGAATCCCAGCATTTCTAGCCGTTGGATCTTCTTTTCCATTCTAGCATCTAGAAGATTCTATTGATAATCTTGAACACAATGAATGCATTATGCATAAACCTCTTAAAAAACACTTCTCCATCATACTAGAATCTTCTCCCTCGTTTCTTTAGACCATGTTACCAAAAATTTCAAGTGTTAGGTAGCTAATAATCTTTGACTTCTACACATGATGATACAAAGTACAAGGACCAAATATACACCCATACTTTATAGATGTTGATCAAATTTATAATTTTTTGTGCTTTACCAATTATAATTTTATATAGTGATGATATGTCATACGTTTACTATCTGAGCCTTATTAAGATGTGCTTTTTTACACAATGCAGGAGTAGTACGTATATTTTTTTGCTTAGACATATGATCACCTCTGTCCGCGTGCTGTACATGCTGAGAGAATAAAACATTGGCAGGGGAAGAGGACAGCAGTGAAGAGAAGTTGAAGGCGGTTCCTTGTCAGAGCAAAGTTAAGATGGGTTTCTGACACGAGGTACTCCTGCGGCCTTACAGTGTACACTCTACTAGTAGTAAATTTTAGGACCTATGCACGCAAAACAAATCGTGTGTTTTCTCTCTCCTTCCCTATGCTCCATCTCTCCTCCCCTTCCCCTCGCGCACCGGTCCGACCGATCTCTCTCCCCTCATCCACAGTGTGGCGCTGCGCATGTGTGCCTTGGTACGGCGGCTCTATGTCCTTGGCGTGTTCGGCAGCCACACGTTGGTGTGGAGTAGGGACGAGGAGTACATAGGAAGGAAACCACTTTGGTTCTTGCCAGCATAAAAATTCAAAGTTTTCCGGTTTTCGAAATTTTCACTTACTTCCCAAACATCGGGAGGGAAGGTTATCCAAAAGATCGGCCAAACATCGGGAGGGAAGGCAATTTTGAACCCGTTTTGAACATTGATCACATTGAATAAACGAAAAACAAAAAACAAAAGTTTTACTCATGATGTCCTATCATGTCTTGTGCACGACGTGCCATGAAAACTGTAATCATGGGATTAGATAAGTTTTTAGCTTCACGATATTGTCCTACCATGTGTATGGACACTATCGGGTTTATTTCAACCCGAACAACCAAGGTCATCAAGGCCATATTGACATCATAGTTTACAATTTGATAGAGTTCCCATGATAGTTTGGTAGATGGGTGCATCTTGGCGTAGTAAGCATTATTGCATGTGGGAGTTTCCAACAATTAGGAAAAAAGAATTTAAATTTTCCCAGTAAGGATGGTGATGTTTTTTGTGAAGAAAGTCCAAATAATATGGTTCAGAATGCCACAAGCCAATGGTTTCCCACATACTGTAGTTGATCATGGTTCCTATCTAACTTTGGCTAAAAGTTTACATATTACGATGGGTCGTGACACGCGGTACTAGTACACATACTACTATGTAGTATATTTTCTCTCTCCTTCGCCCCCTCTCACCATCCATCCACTATCCTCTCCATTTCTCCTTCCTTCATGTGTAAGCTTTCATGCAATAATTATACTTCTAGTCTGAGATGCAGCGGTGCAGAAAAAGATGAGGCCCACACCATACCACCATCAATCAAGTTCGGTGACGCAACTTTGTGAAGAGTATACGTATAATAGTAGTACTGTAGCTAGATAAGTATGTACAATACTACTATAGACACTTAATTTTTAACGGAGGAAGTAAGAGACACCGAGTAATTCATCATGATCTGCATGATTCTCTTCATTTTTGGATAAAGCGGGGTGCCTCCTGAATTCTCTGGTCCGAGAAAAATCAAGAATCGACAAGTCTAGTATAATCCTCTTTTTGTTGACGGGACGAGTATGGTACAATCTATTTATGATATTTTGGGATAGTTTTCAGGGTATTAACACAAGCACGACAATAAATAGACATTATAAATTGCAACAGTACGCACCTCTACTTTCATCCAAAATACCCAACCCACTGTTGCTTAGAACTCGATCGCTCTCTATTTCCTTCCAAAATGTCATATGACAACTCTCTCCAGAACACGTCGATTGACCTGACAAATGGAGAAGGCCCGAAACTCCACCTTGAAGCCCAGACTCAGTCAACGGGCCATGGCTGCCGCTGCTGTCTGACTCCTCTGATGAAGAAGATAGCCACCGGCACTGCTTTTTCGAAGGGACACCACCACCAACATCGAGTGACTCCGATAAGACGGAAGATGAGACTGAGGAAGAGGAGGAGTCTGAGGTCGACCTTGAGGAGGAGGCCGAAGACAACGACAGGGAGGAGGCCGAGGACGATGACGGGGAGGAGGCCGAGGACGACGACGAGGAGGTCTCTTCCCGCCCCCCACCGGAGAAGCGTGCCCGAGTGCAAAATTAAATGGCATCCAGAGAAGAGGCGGACAGTGTATTATATCTCATTTTACGAAGCATCTTGGCTTTGGTAAATAATGTTGTCAATGAGAGTTCCGAACTTTTAGGAAAATGCTTTTCAATTTCCAAGTGATAGGATTTTTTAGTAATTAAGTACGTTTAGATAATTTGGCTTAGAGTGCACTCGCTATATTCTAGCAAAATATAGATAATTTCCACCGCATGTTAGTACTATATGAAAATACTTATTTCAATGTGTGTCATGATACATAGTTTTTTGCGGAAGGGGGGTGGTAATGATACATAGTTGAAACTTAAATGGTGTCCTCTTATATTTGTTCTTGTTTGGACGAAAACTACAAATATGGATTTGGACAACTTTCCAAAAACTTTCTACACAATATGGTTATAACCATGTATGAACATTGTTCACATTTTAAGCCGAGTTACCAATGCCAAGGTCATATCTGCATCACTCATCCCATTTATTGGGATAAATTAAAGAAAAGTAAAGTAAACAATAAAAAAAATAAGCACTTATGTATGGTGTCCTCTTTCGTAAATGATAAACATGAATTTTGACAAGGTTTAAAAACACTTCTTCACAATATGACCAGCGATGTGTTAACATATACTTGGGTTTCAAGTTAAATAATGACAAAGGTCGTGTCCATTTAGAGTAGACGGGGTGCATCTTGGCATGGCATACTAATGTTGTTAATTGGACTTTTCAACTTTAATATATAGAATTTTGTTAAATTATTTTAGAAGTGCCACATATAATTACTTTTTAAAGAAAAGGCAAAGAGTATGGCTCTGAATGCCACAACACACTAAATTTCACACAAAATAGAGTATGTTTCATGGTTAACAAGTTTCATGAATTTTCAGGCCTTCTAGCTAATTTTGCATAATTAAGTGACATTTTGTCAATAAAACGAAAGTAGGTAAATTTTGAACTACAAGTGCGTGATAGATTGCTTGTAAATTTGTCAGAAATTCATATAGTACTAATTATTGTACCCACGCAGTCATACTGAAAACCGACTATTGTTTTGAAAGATACAAATTCTTTGTATGAATTTTCATGCTGACACATCTGACCATGTTTCAAAAAAGTGAAAGAAAATAAGTAAACAAGCACACAGCCTTTTAGTAGTACTCCTATTAAAAATTCATACTTGTAAAATAGTAAAGACGACACTGTTAAAGTTTCAATACAAGGGACCTGGGCACCTTCATCGGCCCTCCATAATTAACCTTTCTTCCTCTTAGACTTTGCAGCTATGGCTCCGAAGACCGAAGCTCCCCATGGGAAGAAGAAGACCTAGGTGGCAGCGACAAAGGCCGTGGAGAAAAATAAGGCATGTCGCCGGCTTCCGAATCCTGCTCTGGCCACTCCAAGTCGCAGTCTCGCATCAAGAAGCCGCAGGAAGAAGCAGGTGTCGAGGTCCGTTAAGGCTGGGCTACATTTCCCCGTCGGTCGGATCGGGAACTACCTCAAGGAGGGTCGGTACTCGCAGCGCATAGGCTTCAGGGCTCCCATCTACCTCGTGGCCGTTCTCGAGTACCTCACCGCCGAGGTGCTGGAGCTCGCTGGCCAATCCGCGAAGGACGGCAAGAAGATCCGCATCATACCGAGGCACGTGATGCTCGGCGTCATGAGCGACGAGGAGCTCAGCAAGCTGTTGGCCGGTGTTACCATCGCGCACAGCGGCGTGCTGCCCAGCATCCACGAGTCCCTTCTTGGTGATGGTACCATAGAGGATGCAGCCAAGTTGCCCGCGGAGGATGCTGCCAAGTTTCCTAAGAAGACCGCGGAGTCCCCCTAGAAGTTGTTAAGTTGTACTACTACTCCGTATGTGTTTGGGTTTGCTCTGTTTGCAGTTTGGTTAATCATCAGTGTCAATGTAATATTCAGATCTGTGATGCTAATAAAAATCTTGTGAGGGTTCTAAAAAAATATTGTTTTCCTAATCTTATCCTATACTCCATTTATTTAATACTCCCTCTGTTTAGAAATATAATACGTTTTAGCTTTGTGAAATGAATGTATCTAGACGCCTTTAGTGTATAGGTTCACTCTGAACCTCTATAGACCCATACACTAAAAGATGTCTAGATACATTCGATTCACAAAGCTAAAACGTCTTATATTTCTAAATGGAGGGAGTATTACTCAGCATATTAGGTTTAGTCAAAGTCAACCATTAAAAAGTTTGACCAACTATATATAGTATTAAATAGTACACTCATTGAAAAAATCAATATACAGTAAACAATGTTGTCAGTATGAGTTTCGAACAATCAGGAACGAACATTCAATTCTCAATTTTCTGAGAGATGACAAGCGAGGTTGTTATTTTTCGCCAAGAAAGTCCAAAGAATATGGATCTGAATGCCACAGTCCAGGTTTTCAAACATATATATATATATATAGTGGACCGACATGTTGTACTGAGATACCCATGTTTTATGTGCTTTCAAACTTCCTATCTAACTCTGCCAACTTGAATGACTTTATCCCGATTTATTGAAATTATATTAGTTCGAATTTGAACTACAAGTAATTGTAGGTTGCTTTGAAAGTTTCATGAAAAAGCTTTTGGAGGTACCCTTTGGGGGAGGGGTGAATTAATATATCAGAAACCACTATGATCTTTGATGATAGGTTCAACTTCTTTCTAAGATTTTGTATCTTGACAATTTAACAAAATTAAGTCAGAATTGAGCTACATGTAAGCGCGATAGATTGTTGTTGAATTAAATGTCTTTTTGGAGGTAGATGTGTGCATCTTCTTGTATTAAACAATGTCGTCGGTGTGAGTTTCCAATTATCAGGAAAGACCATTCTCAATTTTCTGAGTGATGTCAAGATTATTCTCTCTCATAAAGGAAGTTCGAAGAATATCGATCTAAATGCCCGAAGCCAAGTTTTAACACACATATATATAGTGGGCCAACATATTGTACTTATGATTTCCTATGTTTTATGAATTCTCAAACTCGCTACCAAACTTCGCCCACTTGAATGACCTTATGTCGATTTATCAAAATTAGGTCAAAATTGAACTACTATAAGAAAATTGTAGGTTACTGTTGAAGTTTTACGAAAAAGCTTTTGAAGTCACCCATTGGGGGGTCACAATTAATATATGAGAAACCATCCAACAAGATTTTTGACGACAAATTCAACTTCTTGCTAAGATTTTGCATCTTGCCAGTTTAACAAAACTAGGCCAAACTTTAGCTACAAGTAAGTGCAATAGATTCCTCTTGATTTAAAAGTCTTTTCGGAGGTAGATATAGGTGCATCTTCTTGTAGTAGACAATGCCGCCAGTGTGAGTTTCCAACTATCTTAGGAAAGAATATTCTTAATTTTTTGAGTGATGACTAGATTGTTGTTCCCCTAAAGAAAGTCCAAAAACTATAGATCTGAATGCCACAAGCCAAGTTTTCACACATATATAGTGGACCAACACGATGCACTTACGATTTCCCATGTTTTATGAGTTCTCAAATTTCCTAGCTAACTTCACCCACTTGAATGATTTTATGTCGATTTATCGAAATTAGGTAAAATTTGGACTACTACAGGTAAGTTGTAGGTTGCTTTGAAAGTTTTACGAAAAATCTCTTGGAGGAACCCATCGGGAGGAAGGGTCAATTAATATATGTCAGAAACCACCAAGAGTTTTGAAGACGGGTTCATCTTCTTGCTAAGATTTTGCATCCTAACTATTTAATGAAATTAGGTCAAACTTTGCTCACTCTTTCATGAAATTAGGTCAAACTTTGCTAACCGATTAACTTTGAACATTGACCATTGGATCAAGACTGGCAAATCCAAACATTGCTAACCGATGGATATTCTTTTCCATTCTTAGCATCTAGAAAGATCTGACTGATAGTCTTTTGCACGATGAACACTAGTATGCGCAAACCTCAAAACACACAGCACTTCATTATTACTCGGTTTCAGGGTCCTTGTGCCAAATGCACGGACTTGGATGGAATTTTCATTATTTTATGAGGTCCTTGATGTAACTTGTACTTCCACCGACAACTTGAGCACCTCGCTCTTACGAGACCTACCATTAGATCGGCCATTCGTAGTACTTCTTATCTTTATCTTGTCTCTTATCTCTTACAATACCATATATACCACCACTACATAATGTAGGGATTAACTTATTTTGAACATTGACCGTTGGATCTCAAGACTGGCAAATCCAAACATTGCTAACCATTGGATCTTCTTTTCCATTCTTATCATCTATAAAGATTCTATTGATAGTCTTTAGCATGATGAACACTAGTATGCACAAACCTCAAAACACACAGTACTTCATTACTCGGTTTCAGGGTCCTTGTGATAAATGCATGGACTTGGATGCAATTTTCATTTTTTATGAGGTCCTTGATGTAAATTGTAATTCTACCCACCGTGTTAACTCTCAAGCACCTCGCTCTTACTAGACCTACCATTAGATCGGCCATTCGCAGTACTTCTTATCTTATCTTTTACCTTGTCTCATATCTCTTACAATACCATACCACTACATAGTGTAGGGATTAACTTTGAACATATTAACCGTTGGATCAAGACTGGTAAATCCAAACATTGCTAACTGTTGGATTTTTTTTCCATTCTTAGCATCGAGAAAGATTCGATCTTTTGAAGTACTTAGCACGATGAACGCTAGTATGTGCAAACCTAAAAACACACAGTACTTCATTGCTCAGTGTCAGGGTCCTTGTGCTAAAATGCATGGACTTGGATGCAATTTTCATTTTTTATGAGGTTCTTGATGTAACTTGTACTTCCACCGACTGTGTTAACTCTCAATCACCTCGCTCCTACAAGACCTACCATTAGATCGGCCATTCGCAGTACTTGTTATTTTACCTTTATCTTGTCTCTTATCTCTTACAATACCATGCATACCACCACTAAATAGTGTAGGGATTAACTTATTTGAACGTTGACCGTTGGATCAACACTGGCAAATCCAAACATTGCTAACCGTTGGATCTTCTTTTCTATTCTTAGCATCTAGAAAGATTCTACTGATAGTCTTTAGCACGATGAACACTAGTATGCGCAAACCGCAAAACACATAGTACTTCATTACTCGGTTTAAGGTTCCTTGTGCTAAATGCACGGACTTGTTGGATGCAATTTTCATTTTTTGTGAGGTCCTTAATGTAACTTGTACTTACACAGACCGTGTTAACTCTCAAGCACCTCGCTCTTCTGAGACCTACCATTAGATCGGCCATTCACAGTACTTCTAGCTTATCTTTATCTTGTCTCTTATCTCTTACAATACCATACCACTACATATAGTGTAGAGATTAACTTTGAACATTAACAGTTGGATCAAGACTCGCAAATCCAAACATTGCTAACCGTTGGATCTTCTTTTCCATTCTAGCATCTAGGTCTCATGCTGCCCCTCCCTCCAAAAAAAAATATAAGGCGCCTAAGGATTGGTCAAAAGTCAAACCTTACTAACTTTGACCAAATATTTAGAAAAAAATATCTATATCTACAATATTGAATGGACATATTAAGAAAATATACTTTATGGTGAATCTATTGATATCGCGAATCCCAGCTTTTCTAGCCGCTGGATCTTCTTTTCCATTCTAGCATCTGGAAGATTCTATTGATAGTCTTCGGCATAATGAATGCTATGCACAAACCTCAAACCACACTTCTCCATACTAGAATCTTCTTCCTTGTTTCTCTAGACCATGTTATCAAAAATTTCATGTGTTAGGTAGCTAATAATCTTTGACTTCTACATTATGATACAAAGTACAAGGACCAAATATACACCCATACTTTATAGATATTGATTGAATTTATAATTTTTTGTGCTTTACCAATTATAATTGTATATAGTGATAATATGTCATACGTCTACTATCTTAGTATCACGTGCAAGGCATGTGCAACTTACTAGTATATATAGTGGACCAACATGTTGTACTAACGATTCCTATGTTTTATGAGTTTTCAAACTTCCTAGCTAACTCCGCCACTTGAATGACTCTATGTAGATTCATCAAAATTAGGTCAAATTTGAACTACAAGTAAATTGTAGGTTGCTTTGAAAGTTTTAAGAAAAAGCTTTTGGAGGCACCCATCGGACAGTCAATTAATATACTCCGTATCAGAAACCACAGAGAGTTTTGACAAGAGGTTCAACTTCTTCCTAAGATTATGCATCTTGACAAATTTGAACTACAAGTATGCATATATACTTGTCTCGAATTAAATATATTTTCAAGGTTAATTAATGAAAAAAGAAAGTGACGTAATAACTTAGTTAGTTACCATAACATCACACATACCAAGACTAGTAGTATATGATTCTACTCCCTCCATTTAGAAATATAAGGCGCTTTAGCTTTGTGAGATGAATGTATCTAGACGCTAGTGTATAGGTTCACTCTTAACCTCTATGAACCCATACACTAAAAGACGTCTAGATACATTCGATTTACAAAGCTAAAATGTCTTATATTTCTAAACGGAGGGAGTACAACCTAATTAATTAGGCCTTTGCGTGACACTACACACATGTTGTTACCCACTATGATGAAGGTACATGTGCAAGTTACTGGAGTAGTATAAGTTAGTTAGCACTATGTGACCATCCTAAATCAGAATGGAGGTGTACGTACTGTATACCTTAAGGGCACCTATTCCGTTGTGCTTCAAACTGTTCACCACTCGTGTCGGCTCTCATTGGTCAGACGGATAAAGCCACTAACTTGTTGATTTGGTATTGTATATCGTCGATCTTCTTCCTTCACTAATAGAGAATAAATTCTTCT
This sequence comes from Avena insularis, assembly GCA_023614405.1. NCBI lineage: Eukaryota > Viridiplantae > Streptophyta > Magnoliopsida > Poales > Poaceae > Avena > Avena insularis. The sequence goes on from CM042692.1 coordinate 25,554,330, forward strand.
GCCGCTTTCAAGCGCATGCTTTTGCGGAGCTACAACCAGTAGCTCAGACGACTACTACTCCCGTGCGGCGCTCGATCAATTGCGACCGTCCGTTCAAAATGAACGGGAAGCATTAGACAATGGATTTTCTTTTGGTGGATGGTTGATTTTTTTGAGAGATTGTCGACTTTTTTTCTTTATTGAACTGAGAGATGTTCGATTTTGGGTCCGGTAACAGGGGTGTAGAGGCCGACAGGGTAGAGGAAATTGGCGGTGTGGCAGGCAAGCTTATTTGAGGTGGAAGCATGTGGGTGTAAAGATGGTACTGCCGTACTGGTAGCCGATTTTGTGAGCATTTTGTTGTTGTACTATACAAGAGTTCGAGAGTTGTAGTATTCCAGTTTTGGTTCCTTAATTACCGGTGGAACCTTTATGTGTTTATTAGTTACAGTAGTACTTGTTCCAAATGTGACTGCATAAGATGATGAATGTAGAAGATCCAAGGATTATTACGTTCAGCAAGAGGAGCTCCGAGTATACTCCAAACCGTCTCTCTGCCATGACCATTTATTTGAGAGGACAGTCCAGCTCCATCCCGTGCTAGGCTAGCTTATGCTGTACTACTCCTAAAAAGGCCTGACCTATTTACTCGATAGGCACCAGGAAACACAGAGAAGAGAGAAAAACCACGCTCGATAGGCGGTACGATTTGAATCGATTTATTCTATTTTATTTTGCTCTCCGTCCTCTTTCTCTCCATCTTCTCGCTGATCCCCACTCGCCCACCTTTAGCACACGCCAACACCACCATGCCGCTTTCGGAGCATCTCCGTAGCCCAGCTCGATAGGCACTGTAGATTTAGCAGAGAGAAAGAAGGCACACTTGGTTTTATTTCATTCCGTATTTCTCTTTGCCTCGATCTCCATCCTCACTTCACCTCCAGCGTCCCGGTGACGGTCATTACCACTCGCACACCAATACAGGCACGCGCCAACGCCGCCATGCCACTTTAGGATTAGCTCCGGTGCCTAGTTTGATAGACTGTTTTCCGTCTCGCCCTGCCAGCTGCCGCTCGCTCTCTCCTCCAAAACCCCCAATCAAAACCAAATGTCATCGCCCCCCACCTGCTCGAGCTCTTCCTCGGGATGGCCCAATTGATCGATGACAGTGACACTTCTAGGGTGTTTTCCGATGGCCCTCTTGAAGACATCTCTGCTAGATGCAACGTCATCACCGCCACGAGCCTCGCTGCCTACTGCAAACGTTATCTTTACTTAGCAACACATAGTGCATCCCTGTCTAAATCTCATCTGTTTGGTCTCCCTGTGTTCTTCACTCTCACTCAACTGAGTTACCACATGAGTACAATGTCTTCTACCGTGACAATCGCATGAAGCAGTTCTACAGGGGTAGCTACTATTGCGGCAGGGGCAAGCAGAAGCCACAGAAGAAGTTCGGGTGGACCTTGTGCGAGGTGGCGCTGCTGGACAGGTCCTCCTCCGATGTTGTGATGCCAGATTGTGAGGGTAAGAAGTGGGCAGGCTCTCATGGAGATTGGATCGCCATTGTTGGCCTCGCCTAGAACTGGGAGCTTGTGAATGTGTTCACTCGTCGCCGGATTCCTCTACCAGCAATCTTCGATTTTGAGGCCACACCCTAGGTAATGAAGTTTATCGTGGCTGGTCAGCCTACTAATCTACTGAAGATATCCATTTGCCGAGTTCCCACAGCTGCTGGGAACTATGAGGATTTCTCTGTCCTGGCCATCTTCGACACGGTAATTGCCTTCCTTGATGGTTTTCATGGTATGTGGATGGTTCTTGAGAACTAGTTCATCATGTTCAGCTACCACGATTCAATTATCCACAATGGAGTTGTCTATGCTGTAACTCAGATTGGCAATGTTTATGCATGGGATCCTTGGGCATGGGATAAAATTTCCATCCTTAATTTTTCAAGCTTCATCATTCAAATTTTGCTCAGCTGACCTCTAAATGTGCTTTCCTTGCAAGGTCCTATGCGTCTTCCGGGGTCACCTGAATTAGACGGTAATCGTGAGTACAGTCCTGATCTGTGGTGGTTAGCAAGATCTCCTGATGGTGGTAGCCATATTCTGATCAATACCGTGGGCGTAGTGCTAGGCGGTATGACACTATTTATCCTGTGGCTAAAAATGTTGGTTATCATCATGGCCGCAATATTCACACCTATTCTACTGGGTTTTGCTGCCATGTGTTCTCGATTGACACTAGTAGGTTACTTCCACCGAGGCAATGGCGGAGGGTTTTAGACCTTGGAGCATTTTCTATCTTTCTTGGATTGAACTATCCAATTACCATTCCAGTTGGCACGGTAGGACTTGACCCTAAAGATCTAACGAGGAGCAACTGTGTATACACCTCACCGCATGCAGTTAGTCTCGGTGGATTTAATATTTGTCATGAAATATGTCGCATCAGTATGAATGCTCAAGACGCTGATGTTGGTTTCTCAACCAACATTGGCTGGAATTTCTCTCAAAAAAAATATTGGCTGGATTGGTGGTAGACTCTGTCGCGGTTCATCCCAAGCTTGGCCAACGCGAAGGATTGGAACCGGCATAATTAACGGTTCAAGGGAGATCATATGAAATAGGGATTTGTGTATCTTGAATTATATCCTTCGCCTTATTTGTATCGTATGGCTTCAGCCGTTAACTTGCTGTACTCTAACACTCATTTTTCCACAATGTAGTGCAAGGCCCGCAATTTGATCAAACTCCTTTTGTATGCAAGCCATAGTTTTAGTCAGTGCGGGTTGAATATTCTGCAACTCGTTGCGTCCGCACCCCTTTATTATTTGTTGCACTTTCGAGTTCTCAAAAAATGTGAAATAAATCCGGAACATTGGCTATGTTGTATCTTGTGCATCTACAATATTCGGTCCCACAATAAGATCTTACATGACCTGTGTCAATGAAAAAGAAAAAACCTAAGCGAACATTATCTTGTGTTCATTTGTTCATTTTGTGGTGACCTGTACTAGTAATATTTTTGGGATGGAAATTTATAGATGAACTATATAAATATGATCTATGTTCATGATTTATTTCACATTTTCTGAAAACTTGGAAGTGCCACATGCAACAGCTTGTTGCCGGTGCAGCTAGTTGCAAATTGTAATTTCCTTCGTGGACGTACCTAGTGGCTCCAAGCGCATGGTGCATGCAGATTCTCACTGGAAGGTGGAGCCGACCTTAATAGGGCCCACATATCAGTGAATCAGAGCCACACAAAGTCATGCACGTTGCCTGACTTGAGCGAAATCTGGTGTCCTTGCACGTCTCTCATTTTGCTGTGCGATTGCATGCTGTACACGTGTAATTCCATGTACCTTGTACTAGAACATATATGAACACATGCAACATGCCAAAAATACCACGAACACACCCGTCTTGTGCATTATAGCCGGTGTATATATTTTCTGTTATATGCTACGAGTTCTGCATGTAGGGGAACAAGATGAAAATACATGTGTCCATGTCGCGGCTAATACTACTAGTAGTAGTTCATCCTCCTATTTTCCGTTGAAAATACTAGTACACTATGTTGAAATGAAAGTTGTAAAAAGAAAACCCTCTGGTCAAACTGATGTGACTAGACAATACTGCACCTCTGATACGTAGTAAGTAGAAGTATTGTCAAATTACTAGCTGCATGGCGTGCTAGTCTAACATACAGTGAAGTCTAGGCGGCGGTGTCCTTGATGCTGCTGTTGACTAGACAGAGCAAGCAAGTAAAATCTCCTCCCTTGTTTTTTTGCCTCTCCATCTTCTTCCCCAGTCCCCACTCCGCCCACGATCTCCCCACGCTCTCTCTTCTAACGCTCCCCTCCTCCTGCAGAAAACCCCAGCCGCACTTGGCATCCGCCTAAATCCATCCGGCTGTGATGGACGATTCGAAGCTCAGCGGGCGATGCAAGTGGGATCAACTTAGCGCAGACGATGTCGACCTCATCATTCAGCGTCTGGACATTTCCAGCACCGTCAGGCTAGCCGCACGCTGCAACCTGTTGTATGATCGTATCGCCAACAACAAAGGTACAAAATGGACTGTTCACCATTGGAATGAACCCTGCCTACTGATGCCTCAGCCTGCTTATTGGTTTTACGAGCACTATGACAGTACGAGGATACATCATCGACACAACACGGTGTACGACATGGTGCCCCTCGACCATCCTTGGTGCACCACCATCCTGCCCTTCATGCACGAAAAATTCTGGGTTGGCATGAACGACGACTGGCTCGCTGCGGTGGACCAGCGCGGGGCCTGGTGCCTAGAGAACATCTACACCTATCGAGTAATTGACCTTCCATCGACGGATACTTGTGACATTGCGGCCGCCTCACATCCATGATATAACCTGTAATGCTACTAGCCAGCCAGGGTTCCCCAGTTACATGTAGTCATTTCTGAACTCATTCACATTTCAAAAGTTTTTTTGGCGAATCCTCAGGTATGGAGAAAAGTTCAATAAGTCGTGGGATGGATCTCTTGAGTTGTTGAAGATCATAATCTACAGAGTGCCCACAGAAGCTAGGGGTTACACATACTATAAGATCCTCGCGTTGTTCGACGGTGAAATCGCCTACCTGGAAGGCGGTAGCCAAGTTTGGCGATATCTGGAGCATTCAGGTCTTGGAAGACGATAGTACTATGATGCCATTGAACACGGTGGCCTCATTTTTGCGGTCACAAGTCAAGGCTGCACCTACTGCTGGGATCCCACATCGAAAGGTAATTCTAGTTCCATGATGATACATTGCGAGTGATTCAGTGAAGTTGTTTTTTAACTACCTTTTTTATGTTTTACCTTTCATATGACTGAATGAGCACACGCTTTATGTCCTAAAAAATGAACGAACCATTGTCAGTAATGAATTAGTACCAGTAATATGCCTTCCAAAAATATAGTGTATGACAGCGTCCCTGCACTACTAAGTTCGTTCATTGTCAAAATATGAAAGGTATTATTATCCAGCATCTCAATTGTGAGCGCAACACAGTGAAGCCGGATTTCTTTATCTGTTTGTACTTTCAGGCCCTCCTCGGATTGTAGGAATCACATAGGATTTTTGTAGGACACCAATCTTTTCCTTTTGGATTTTGCCTTGGGATTCAGAGGAATTGTGTAGGATTTTTGTAGGATTTGGATCCTTAGGATTTTTTTTCAATAAAATGTTGTTTGATTCGAAAGAGTATAATCTTGAGGAATTCCTTCAAATGATTCCTTTGCACTCTATTTTGGAGGAAAATTTCCATCTAGTCCAACCTCTTTGTACAATTCCTTTGGTTTGCTGTACAATCAAACACCACTTGATCCAAAATACTGCAGGCATCTAATCCTATAGGATTCAAGTGGACATGCCTCTATATAAAAAAAAGTGGCGCTTCCTCTTTTGAAACTTACGACAACTAGGAAACTAAGATAAGCAAGAAATCCAAATATTCAGAATAAAAGAGTAAGAAATGCAATTCCTAATGTTGTTAATTTATTGAGTCATATTATTGTCAGGATTTGCCTATTCACACTGTTAGCATGAACAATGAAGAATGCTGGTGTTACAATATGTATGCCAGTAATGCACCTTTTGTCTCGAATTCGGATGTTGCAGGAAACAAGGAGCTTTCGTTTGTAATCCCAACACCTATTCTGAATGATTGGCCAGGCATGTGGTTCCTCGCTCGATCGGCTAATGGTGAACGCTTGATGATCATAATTACAACATGTGGCATGGGGGTTGCCCATGGAGAAGAGGGTGAAATCATTCATCATGCTCAAAATAGGACTAACCTACGCCTATATCCCGCCTCTCGTGTCTAAATTTTTGCAGAGGATCCTAGCTCTACTGGACCTCCAGGGGTCATTGTTTGGAGGCAGGTTAACAACCTGGGGGACAACTCTTTGTTTCTCGGTCTCAATTATCCAATCATTGACAAGATGATAAAGAAACGTGGATGCAAGGCTGCTGATGGCACATTGTTTCCATTCATGAGGAAAAACTGTGTGCACACAACATACAGGAGATTTCGCGGAATACAATTCTCTCAGATTAAACGCTGCAACCTACAGCCAACTGAAGGTGAGCATGTGGCAGTTATCAGCCTTCCTAAAGATGGTTGGAACTATGTGCGACAGGCGGCAATTTGGTTTAGGCCTAGTTTAGGTTTGGTATGCTCGTTGTGTTGTCCCTAGACTGAGCTGTGGATCTTTCTGGTATATCTTTGTGTCATCTTTTTTTGCATCGTGGTTCAACAGCTGATTATTAGTACACTGGTTTTAGTGGCCAGCTTGAATCAGTTTATATGAGCCATGCGTGATTTCTGTACTATAGTTTTCAGTACTGTTACTGACTTGTATATATGCGACTCGTGCATTTTTTTGAACCATCGCAGCTCGTGCAGCTTTGTGTCTTGAGAGGAATATTCCTTCTTTCCTCTTAGCGAACAGGAAAAAGTAGGTCACTGCTTCTTATAGGGCCACGAAACAGGCCTTAACTGGTCCGTAATTGATCTTGGCTCGGTACGCCAAAGCAGGCCGAGACGCCCTAGGATAATAGGCGCAAATGTTTATGCCGATATTCTAAAAAAGAGAGTTAATGCACACCCTTCCAAAAAATAAAAATTGTTTACGCATACCCCATATTGTCTCTGATACATGGCATACTTTTGGTACTAAAGTGAAATTACTTGTTCAATACAGTATGTATCCTTGCTCATTCTTCTGTATGTGAAATGAACAACTCAAGCTATGATGTGACATGAACAAGTCAAGCTCTGATATGCAGACATTGTACTATTTGTGCTAGTGTACAAACTGGTTGTATTATTGTGTTCGAAACTGTGAACTAAATGTGTGAATTCTGAGCCATTTTTCATGATGACAATGACACATGTTGACGCTAATTGCGGCATGTACTAATTTCATCGTACGGAAGCATACAACTTCGAGTGATCAGTTTAAGCTGGTGCTTACCCGAGCTATCTGCGGCTAGGCAAGTCAAGGGCACTTTGTGTCTATCGCCAACAGTTTATATGGCATGATTACAAGGTTTTGAGTACATCAAATCGATTGGGCACTTAGGCCGATTCAAAGCCACCCAAACCATCTCGAAATACATTCTTTGCTGAAAAGATGATTGCGCGCTGTAAGACTTGATATGGCACGATTTTATGTCAATTAGTCAAACTCCCTTCGGTACTTTCCATGTTCGAATCCTGCGCTATCCAAGTTCCTCGCTATGTTCGCTATGTATAATAAGGCGCAATATCGGTCACTTTTCTCCATTTCCAACTTCATTCTTTCGGATTCGGTGTAGGTACAACCAGGTAAGGTGGACCATCGACCTTCAGTACAATACATTTTTACTACTCAGCCTATGAAAACGAATATTTCAAACCCACTTCGGACAAAAAACTTCCTATATTCTTGTTTCAAAAGAAAAACCCTTAATTAGCCTTTCGCGGTGAGCATAGTATATATATTTTAGGGTACCAACTGCATTTTTTTGGAGGATGGGATACGAACTACATTGAATTTTCACTAAGGACCTAGCGAAAAGATTGCACATTCGACCCAACACTGGCCCAAAACCTTGCAAATTTAGCCTGTCGGGTCAGGTGGACAGCCGCCCCCCGACATATTGAGTACATTGAATTTTCAGTGATGAGGTTATTAGAAAATAGTACTACATTCTACCCAACTGTGGCCCAAAACCTCACTAATTTATCCTTCCGGGTTCAGGTTGGCTGTGGGCCGCCAACCGTCAACAAATTATTACTTGGTTTTTTAAGATTGAACCACACTAAAGAAGTTTCGGTAAGGAGCCCACGATAAGAATCCCATTGGTTCAAAAGATTGGACCCAAGTTATTTTTTTATCGCCCAAAATCGTCTTAATTTAGTATTTTCGTGCCATTCTGATAAAGTATAGGACAAGCTTCTCCTACCCATGTTGTATTTGTACAAAGCATTTAGCATTTTTTATGGCAAGTCGTTAGGGTCGCTGCCTTTTCATTTTAAGTGATTTCAACATTTCTAAATGTAATCTTTTCCAGTAGTGGCATAGATGGTTCTGGCGTAGTGGAAGCACAGTTCCCATTTGTTGAAGTCTTGAGTTAGATTCCTAATTTTTTCAATATAAATATATAATATATAGTATAATCTCTGTCGTTCTTTTACATTTTTTTCAGCATACACACGTTTCTTACACAAAGAAGGCTGACATCTAGGACCCAGCAACATTGCCAAGGTCAAAAAAGCGGAGTCCATCATACACACTTTACATTTGCAGAGACGCTGACATGTTGGACCTAGCAGAGACCTTATACAGATGTTGCATCGAGCAATCAATGTTTCATTTCTAGAGAGGCTGATATGTGGAACCCAACAGCGCGACCTTATACAGCTACTGCATCAAGCAACGTTGCCAGTTCGAAACAGGGAGGCGCGAGCGAGAAAAAAAGTTTAGCATGCACACGTTTCTTGTAATGAGAGGCTGAAATAGGGACCCAGCAGATTCGTCGGACAACGCTATCTAGTTCGGAACAGGGTAGCGCTAGAGAAGAAAAAAAATTCATCATACCCACGATTCTTCTAATGTGAGGCTGACATAAGCGACCCACCAGCCTGAATAAACGGCTGATGCAGCGAGCAACGCTATCAAGTTTGGAACACGAAGGCGCGACAGAGGGTAAAAAATCCATCATACACACGTTTCTTCTAATGAGAGGATGACATGTGGGGCCCATCATCGTGATTAAACGGTAGATGCATTGAACAACGCTATCAGGTTCGGAAAAGGGTAGCACGAGCCAAGGAAAAAATCCATCATACACACGTTTCTTCTAATGAAAGGATGGCATGTGGGGCTCAGGAGGTTGGTTAAACGGTAGATGCGTCGAGCAACGCTATCAACTCGGAACGGGGTAGTGCCAGCGAAGGAAAAAATTCCATCATACACACGTTTCTCCTAATAAGAGGATGACATGTGGGTCCCAGAAGGTTGATTAGACGGTAGATGCATCGAGCGACTCTATCAACTTTGGAACAGGGTAGCGCGAGCGAAGGAAAAAAATTCATCATACACACGATCCTTCTAATGAGAGACTAACATGTGGGACCTAGCAGCCTGACTAAACGACAGATGCCTCGAGCTACGTTATCGAGTTCAAATCAGCGAGGCACGACCGAAAAGTATGGTCCGCTAGAGACACTGACGTCCGGGACCCACACACCTCAAAAGACTTCGACGAGTCAACATCGCGCGAGGAAACAAAAATCATGCTTCTGCCACACACTGGCCGAGCTTCCTCCACTTTTTTAGCAGATCCGTCATAGTAGAGGGCCGTGAAACCGGAAAAAAAAAATTCCATCGGCCACGGTCGAGCCGAGAATTTCGTCGCGGAAGACGTGCCTTCTACGACGACCGTCGGGCCAATTCGTTGCGGAAGGAAACTTTTCTTGTAGTGAATGTTTTTCTTGAAGAAGTTGCGATGTGCCATTCAAACGAACAAAACAACGAGTACAAACACAAGTAGCAGTCCAAAACATATGCAAAAGAACCCTAAAAGAAAAGGAAAACAAAAATGTCCCTAGAAGTTCTTGCGCATCACCACTCCGTCGAACGTCTCCCACGCGCTTTGTTGCTCTAGCTCCACTGGAGAAGAAGACGACGCACATCCAGATCAACAAGATCCATAGAGCACCATATATCGGTACAAGTTGCGTTTGTGAGCCGACTGAGCGGACCTTAGATGCGCCATATATGTTCAACCTAGTTGAAGAAGAAGAGCAGCTCTCCCTACCAGCAACCACCTGTTGGGCCACATAAACAAAACTTTTTCCCTATGCGGTGATCCCAAGTTATAGCCGAGGTAGAAGGCCACGAGATTTACCACTAGACGTGCATGTGCAAATTACTGATGAAGCGTGTCGGTTGATGCATGCAGTCCCACGGTCATCGAAGTGTTGAACGTACAACACCTCTATCGCTATCCATACGTACAAGGAGGAGCGCCGGAAGCGGACTGCTAGGTCCGGTATGACGGCTGGACTGAAGTGGGGTTAGGGTTTGCAACACATGGACTGGTCCAACCCCTGACTTGGGCATCCTGCGCCCTACTATATATAGGGCGTGTAAGTGGACTCCCCAACATTTATGATCCAAAAACTAAGGGACTATACATGTCATCGTGAATTAATACCTTATCTCAAGACCTAAGTCCAACTCGCCAACCTACTCCATGTTTGGTTCAGGTCCAACCTCGACAAACTTGCTCCCGCTTTTAAGTGTGTGACCCCGCAGGTTCATGGTGACTTGGACATGATTAGAGTCCGACTCTCAATCGATCAATTGGTAGTGGCTGCCAGCAGAACGTGCCAACTCCCAAGTACCATAGAGTCATGACGACATACATGTCAATGTGACTTAGGATTGACTCCTTTTTTCCTCACGATATACCTTGTCAAACTATGGGCGAAAAACTATCATTTCTTTAATAACTCAACTCTCTTCTCGATCTGTGATATGTGATTTATCCGACTAACTCTTTAGTCGATCATCCTGGTTAACACTTAACCGAGTCGCACATGTTTATGGTTCTGAATCATATCACACGAGAGTGTCCAGAAAGTATCTCTCAAGTCAGAGGAGCAAAATCCCATCTTAGTTATCCATATTACGCATCTTGATTCTCAGCCAACCCGAACTCTGCCTTTATAACTGCCATGTTACGAAACAACTTTTGACGGAAACTAAGTCGGTTGATCCACAACTTGGATTGTGTGATAACCTCAGGTCTAAGTATTACATTGATTGAGACATACAAATCACGACTTGCTCGTTGTATCTCAATATGGGTCATACCGACTCGCTACACTCTTTCGTCGAGTCCGTGTAAGTCGGAATAGCATCATCATGCTCATGACAAGTGGAACCTACTCATCAGCCAACTTTCACATTAGTCTAAGTTGTGTGTACAACACAACATCAACGACCAATGACATCTAGTATGAACAAGATGAATTTATAGTTCAACAACCGAATCACACATTCAATGATACATATCAGATGTTCATACTAGGACAACTTAATAAATGTATGAATACATTGGGAATTACATCATACATGATTGCCTCTAGAGCATATTCCCAACACCATCCACCATGCTCCGAAGCACCCCATGATTCCAAAATAACCATCGCTACCATCCTAGAAGAGGGAAAGCCCCATTGGTAAAAATCTCATGTACAACTGCATTTGGCTTCTCACCAATATCGGAGAATATGCCGCTAAGACATGGATGTAGCCAAAGGAATAAAAACTCTGCCTGATCCGACGATAACAACCCCACACCGACATTATCTTGGAGACCCTAGATCCATTGCCTGAGTGAGCGGAGTCTACTAGAGAAATGGTTTTTAATGACGGTCTAGATGGTCGCTAAAGGTATGATTGCGGTCGCTAGATGTCATCAACAACCACAATTTGGTGGTCATTAGTTGTCGTTATAGCCTCCGTTGTTAAAATTATAATAACCATAAATTTTCTGTGTTCGTTAGTTTTTAACGACGGTACGATGAGTGGTCCTTAATTGTGAGAAAATAGGTACCAAAATTCTTGTATTAACGACCACATTTTCATCGCTACTAGTATTTTCTCTGGACATTGAAATATCATTAGTGACCACTTTATATTATTGATGACATTATTTTCACCATTGCGCGGATGGATGGAGAAGATTCTTTCTACATGTGGAAAAGACGTGCTTATTAAATCTATTGCCCATGAAATACCAGTTTTTACGATGGCATGCTTTAAGTTACCCAAAGGATTATTTGAGCATATAAACTCAAAAATCAGGCAATTTTGGTGGGGTTGCAAGGAAGGCAAGAGCAAGGTTGCATGGGTGTCACGGGAAGAGATGACTAAACCAAAATATTCGAAAGGCTTGGGTTCAGAGATTTGGAACTGTTCAACCTCGCGCTTCTAGCTCGCTAAACTTTGAGTTTGTTACATGAACCAGATAGTTTGAGTGCAAGGATTTAAAAGTCTATTTATTAAGAAAATTGTTCTATCCTTGAGGCGGAGTTGGGGTATTCACCATCGCAGGTGTGGCGGTCTATCCTAGAGGGACGTAATGTTATGAAGAGGGGGCTTGTAAGGAGGATCGGAGATGGGAAAACAAAAAAAGTAGGCTGACAATTGGGTGCATCGTGAGTCTATGCTCCGACCGGTCATTTCTCTAGTGGAAGATCCCCTAGATTGGTTTCTGCACTCGTTGACCACACATCGGCAATGTGGAAGGAGGACTTAATCAGGGATATATTCCTGCCAATGGATGCAAGTGCGATCTTGGATATTCCCTTGTGCACTAGGAGTCAAACTGATTTTTGGGCTTGGAACTATGAAAGAAAAGGCACATTTTCGTTTCGGTCTGCATACCGCATGATGGTGAATTCAAAGTTGAGTAGAGAAGATTACTTTGGAAAATCCCGGCTCTTCGAATTATGAAGCTGATGAGAAGGATTGGACCTCACCATGGGGCACAATTGTGCCCTCAAAACTCAAAGTATTCGTTTGGAGGCTTGCCAAGCAATCGATACCTTCTACCGATGTGATGGAACACATAAATATGGCAACTAATAGTTGTTGCTCTTTATATGTACGTGTGGATTCTTGGCGGCACTCACTATTTGAATGCAACATGGCACGGTCAGTTTGGGAACTAGAGGATGAACCGATGGTAGACTATCTATTGGCGAGGGAGGAGCTTAATGCTAGAAGATGGATTTTTGAGATGATGGAGAACCTTCAGCATAGCCAGTTTGTTAGTCTCTATTACTCTTTGGGCAATCTCGACAGCACATCGTAATTCATGAGGAATTGTTCCAAACCCCTCTGTTAACAAATGGTTTTATAAACTCGTTCATTTCGGAGCTAAAGACTATAGCGAAACCTCCATAAGTCTCGGCTCGTAAATCACTTGTTGCTCGCGCGTCATGGATTCCTCCTCCGTCAGATATGGTGAAAACGAACATGGACGCTGTAGTGTCTCGTTCTGGAAGCAGAGGCTAAGTTGGGAGTGATTGCTCTTGATCATAATGGCGTTGATTTGGGATCATCTGCTCTAATCATGAGTGGCTTTTTGGATCCTAGCCTTTTGGAGACAATAGTGTGTCGTGAAGCCCTGGCTCTGACTGAGGATCTCCATCTCGAGAAGATTTTCGTTGCTTTAGACTTTAAGTTGGTGGTTGATGATATCCACAAGGGCTCGATAGGAAAGAACAACACCGTGTTGGAGGAGATCAAAGCACGTAGTGCAACTTTTCAGGGTGTACTTTCGTCCATGAAAGAAGATCTTCGAATTTAGAAGTAGATAATCTTGCCAAGCATTCTATTTCTATTAATGTTGGACGCCACATTTGGTTAGGTGTTCCTTAACCTTTTGCCTAGGAAAGAAGGATAACTAATAATCTTTTAGTCTAGGTTCAACTTCCTAGGATTCACATCAGGAGAACCAGATGGCGACGCAAAACCATCTTGTAGTTCTTGACTCCACTTCATGGCAATTTCCTTTTCTCCGGAAAGGTAGCTAACAGAACAACATGGACCACCGCGATGGGTGGACCACTGGTTGTCACACACGGTTTTGCGGGCCAAACTTAGTTTGGGCTTCGCTGTTGATGAGTTAATTTCTACTAATAGTATAGCGAAGATGTGACACCTCCCATAAACTATTCGCGAGAAATTCTCAAAGAAAAGAGAGCTATTGGCACGTGTGTGGGGTGGAGGTGGGGAGCTACATGGTAGAGGAGATAAAACAGTTAGCCCAAGAAAAATGGTAGTTCAATATTCTTACTGAAGGAGACAAAAGTTGTGGATGTGGGCTTTCCTCGAAACAGGCATGTGTCCAGATATATTAATATAGCAACCACGATAGATACTGCTGCTGGGCCAGACAGTACAACGCTCAAAAGAAAAATAAAGAAAAAGAAAAGAAAACAAAGCCAACAACCGTGGATTGACGAAAATGAGGATGACACGCCACCGCTGCGCCCTTCAGAGAAGTACCACCACACTCCTAGCGCTCCGAAGCGTCGCGTACCAAGCAACACCTTCAAGAAGGAAAGCGACGACTACGACGCTGCTGCCCGGACATGTCCTAGAGTTTCCCCCGATACGCAATGGGAGGTGGGAAAGAGGTACTCCCGACGTCCTTCAGGAAGGACGGTGACACCCGCAGGCATCACCACGTCAGTGTCGCTACGACAAGGATTTCTCCCGACCCCTAAAAAACCACACACCCGGACACTTCAGATTGCTCCACCAAACTCGCCGCCCACGAGCACCCACCACCACGGTCTTGAAGTCACCACCGCCATGTCACCGTGACCCCGGTGCGAGGCCTGTAGGACCGAAAAAGAGGAACCTTCGACCGGGGTCGGCATGACATCAGCACGCGGGAGGGAACTACCTCCACCACCTAAAGGCGGTAGCCGACCGGATACGACAGCAGGGAAAACCAGGCCCTCTCTGGCCTCGCCGAGCCCGAAAATGCACGTGAAGCCCCACCGCCGCACTGCAGCAAGGGTGCCCCCGTACACACCAACCCAGCACTAGGCCCTACTCCTCCGTCCACAGGAGGATCCGCTTCGACCGCCGATCCCTACCGCCAAGCAGCAACACCATCGCCATCGTGCTCACCCGGACTTGCCGGACCACCGTCGGTCTGAGGGACACCACCTGAGCCCGTGAGCGCGAGGTGTGGCGAGCATGGCAGAAACGAAGCCTGCATGTCGCCCACGGGTCACCCCGAGCAGATGCGCTGGACAGCTAGAACTAGGCCAGTGCCAGAGCACCACCTAGGATGTGAAAGTGCAACCGGCATGGTGCACACGACGCCTCCGTCCCCCGCCCCCACAAGTCGCGACCTTGTAGCCCCCTCGCTGGGTCTACAGGCCGGCCGCCGGAATTGGGCATGCGGGCCAAATCCGGTGCCACATCCGCCTCTCAGCGGGGCAGAGTGCTTGGCACAGCAGGGCCAGCTGACCCAGATCGGGCCCAACCTGGCCCAGATCTGGGCCCACGCCGCCCGCAGCCGCCGTAGCAGCACCAGCCACCTTCCCCTGCAGCCGTCGTCGCCCTGCCGAAAATCATCGCCGCCGAACCACCAGTACACTACCGCCGTACTCCGCCACCTGCCCCTCCCCCCCACACACACGCGCGCGCCGCCACAGGAGGGACCGCCGCCTGATGAGGCCGCCGGCGAGGCCTCCCCACGCGCGGGAAGAAAGCATCCCGCCGCCGCCGGCACTACCCGGCCTTTGCCGCGGCAGCGCTCGCCGTCGGCGGCGGGGGAGAGGGAGGAGGGGAGGCGAGAGGGCGGGGCGGTGGGGAATCGCCCCTGGCGTCGCCCACGGGGACGACGTAGGAGCGCACGCGTCCGTTTCGCTAGAATACACTCGATACGCAGATCTGGATGTGGGCTTTAGAGTCTTATGGCAAACACCCAATGCTTAATCTCAAGATCTTCCTTCAACTTCCTCTCCTTCCTTTCATATTTGTTTTTCTTGTAATGGAGGCTAACCTGGGATGTTCCTATATCTCCACCTAGCTATGGTTGGATGGGAGATAAACATCGTCGTTCTCTCATGAAAGTTTAGAGAGAAATATTGGATAAGGCAAAATTCCCGTCAGGCTCGTCATCTTCATGTATATATAGGCTATGTAGATTACAAGTACATGGGATAAGACAAATAAATAACCATATTTTGTTAGTACTCCTCCATTTTAAAATATAAGATGTTTTAGTTTATGAATAGAGTATATCTAGACTTCTTTTAGTATTTAGGCTCATTCCAAACCTAGATGAACCTACATACTAAAAAGGGTTTAGATACACTTTATTCACAAAGCTAAAACATCTTATATTTTAAAACGGATGGAGTATCTACAAATGGCGATTTAATCTAGATAAAAAACCTCGAACTTTACCTGCATATGCTAACTATTGTACAGTCCTAACTATCGTGTTATATTTTCCGGGTATGCCCACGACCAGTATAAGTACTCGAAGACTAGAGTGGCCTACTTGTGGTTAGAGTCTATGGTTCCACGGACGTCCCAGTCAACAAGATGGACTGAGGCCCATCCGGTTACGAGAAGACCCAAAAGAGTTACCGACTTAAGCCTAACGTTATCAACTATGTTGTAATCTGTATCGTAGTCGGATAGGTTTCTCCTGTAAGCCCTAGGCCGAATGTCTATATAAGTTGGCGGGCAGCCTTTAGGGAAGAAGAAATCTCATACTCGCAGAGGTGACACCAATCCTCAAACTATATGTAACCTTCAGCTTTGTCAATTATAGTGGATTGATAGCAGGGAGTAGCATCCGGTCACCATAGTCGGATCTGAACCTGGGTAAAACTGTGTGTTCCCCGTCTCTATGTCTCACACCCTTTCCTTTTCACGCCTCGAGAACCCCCTAATGACGTACTTTTCATCAATACAACGACAGTTGGCGTCTACCATGGGGCCAGCGACCTCAGGAGCTCGGATTCAGACAAGATCTGCTTTTGCGGGAATTGGTGTAAACATCACCATTGGTCGCGTTATGTACGCCGCCGGTGTACCTATCATCCCTAACAACACGACCTGGACTTCTAAATATGGATTCTAAACCCAATTGATTCACCGTTATGGCGGATCCAATATTTTAATCTTAATAAAACTCTTGTCTCTTGTTTGTTTTTCTTGGTCATATGGTTTTGAAGCCGAGAAGAGAAACAATAGGATAAGGAGACTAGGGTAATTTAGGTTTTGATCCTTTTATTGTTCTTTTATAGTTTTTATTAGGATCAGATCCTTTCTTGTAATTTTTGTTTGTGAATTCCTCATGTAATAAACCTTGTACTCATTTTATAATCAATAAATATTTCTTTATGAGCAATGTCACATTTTTGTATATTTTTCTAAATTTTATTTGTTTTCTTATATATGTTTATATTTGAACTTAATTTTGAATAATTCAAATCTCAATTTTGAAATTCAAAGTTGATTCTAGTGCTTTTGAAATCGAATTGTTGAGTGTAAGTGTGTTTGACACTAGAAAAAATACCCCCTCCCCCGTGTCCGGCACTTTTTTGAAACGACACAAGCGAAAAGTACCTGCAAAAGTTGTTAACCCATAGGATCAGCATTCGCGGCATCATTTTTTCATGACGGCCTTGTATACATATGGCAGACTCGATACCTACAGATTTTGGTGTCGTGGTACGTGATTGGCAAGCCCGACACCAACTAATGCTGCAATAGATTGATGGAGGCAGTTAACATTGCGCCGTGAAAGGTAAGCGTCATGCTAACCAGTCAAACGCATCACACTGATTGATGAGACTCACCACTGCCAAGCTATTGGGCTGGGTTGTTTATATTTTACGGAGTTTCTTTTTAAAATCATAAACCCGAGCGTAATATTTAAGTATGATGGTAGTTAATGTCTCATAATCGCATTGCTAATCCTCCTGGTAAATCTCAACCATTGTGAATGTTTTTCCTCTCCCGTAATTAAAGCATGAACGTGTGACTCCTCCCATTATACTTGTGTGCAGTTACATCAAGAAGGAAACTGTTAAAAAATTTCTTTATGTGTCATTTGAGCAAATACGGGCTAAAAAGTTAGATGTCTGGACCACACTTGCTTAAATTGCCCAAACTAGCCACTCTCCAATTCCCAGTCTCTATATAATAGAGGAATCCTAACAACTAATCCCATTTTCAGTCCCTACCTCACCCGCCACCTCCAACTCTCCATAGAGAGAACATATATAGAACGACCCCAGCTCCACGCGCAACATCTAAGACATACAAGATCTTGTGTGGCCAGGTCGCGCAGGATCTTGCCTTCCCTATCCGCATATGATCTTTCGCGGCCCCTTTACGCCAGATCTTGCATGGTCGTTGGCTCTAAGTTATCACCATATGGCGTGTGCTCCTATCCGCTTTGTTCTTTCTCCTCTTAATCATCTCCTTATTTGTCTTTCAGTTCCAAACAAAGTTATCACCATATGGCGTGTGCTCAAAAGCAGATCCACTTTGATGATGTTGACGCACATCAATTCTTCAGCGCCAACATGATATTGATGTCAAACGAAATAGAGAGACGCTCAAGAACTCTAGCATTAGATAGTACATTTATCCTAACTAGGTGTCGTTTTAATTTTGAAAGGTAGATCTACCGAATAGAGAAGGGCTCAAGACCCTCTAAGGTGTCAGCAGCTACTACTTTTAATGTAATCAATAGAGAGGGGCTCAAATCCAGTGTAATATGTTGTAATAAATATTTTCTATATCAATAAACTGAATTTTTCGAATTGCAATAGAATTAACAACATAAATTAATTATTGTTAATGTAATTAACTTTTTATGATGGGCAAGGCGTAACACGACAAATAATGCGCGGTTACATGGCACTAAAGGTTTCCCATCTTTAGTAATATAACGAGACACATCTTTTGTGGTGCCGTGGAAGCGCTATCTCGTGGATGATGATGGGTCGAGTGAAAAAAGCTTCCCCGATGCACTTTTCACCATGCAACTATTCCTGGTGGCTTTTATTTGCCTCGTTGGCGTGAGCGTGATGATTGGGCGTGTGCCTCGGCGTCTATAAGCAACAACGCCCGGCCTCCATGTTGCAGTGTGACCTTTTGAGTCAAATATAAATGTGTGCTGAATCCTAAATTTGGAAAATAAAAGTTCCTTTTGAAATTTGACTTCAAATTCTAGTGCCGACCTAAGTCAAAATTCAATAGTAGAGTTCAATTTCAACCACTTACACCTTCTCAATACAAAAGTTTGAAAATTTCACATTTCTCAAATCCATGCAATGTAAATTCACATTTTACAAATCAGTCCTAAAGTGTTACTATTCCTCGGGATGTTACAAATTGCATCAAATAATGGTCTAATGCTAGAGATTTCGATAGTCAAAATAAACATAATGGTTTGAATCGATTGCCAAATGACCTTTTTGATAAAAAAAAATGAAATTAGTCATCCAAATTAACTAAAAATAAAATATTACTACCGTATGAAACTTTTGGGGTGGAGCAAATAAAGTTCTAAGTACAGACATGTAAGATTTGACATATCAGCATACATCTATGCAGTGGGGGTCTACCATTTGCGATAACGGGAATATTCAGAATATGGGTACAATGTACCCCCATGAATAGTAAAATAGAGAAAATACAAAATAAAATAAGAAAAACGAAATAAATTTTGCATCTAAAGGATGTACGTACATATTTACGTATTAGGTATGGAACTTAAATTCGAAAGTGTGTAAGATGGATAAAAAGACAAAGTACCTGATTAACATCGTTGTGCCACTTGCATATTTCTCTTTTTACTGGAGGTACCAAAGCACTAGTACCGAATCCAGACTTGGAGCCGGTAAATTCTCATAGGACTGAGCCAGTTTCTCGTACCATCTCGACGCCTCAGCCTCAAAGAACGCACCATTCTAAGTCGGTTTTCCTTTCCAGCTCAAAGAACCAAATGCTCAGACGGTCGTGAAAAAAAATCGTCTCCAACAATATTAGTCTAGAGACAGACCGACTCTAAACGATTTCATACCTACAACGGATGTTACTCACGGCCGCCTCCATTGCTCCGATAACCGGAGGCGGTTTATTTTAGCCACCGTCTCTATTGTTTCCCGCTCTGAGGCGGTTTGTTTTCATGTCCATTTCCATAAAATTTTCACTCTGAATCGGCCTTCTTTGCTGACCGTCTCAAATATTTTTCGCTCAGAGCCATTTTTCATTTTAAGGCGGTTCAGAAAAGAGGCAGTCCCCAGGTGTTATTTCATATTTTAAATAATATACAGTAGGATATAATTTAAAATCATTCAGAACAGACAGTTTAAATACAGTACATGATTCGAGATCAGCTGAAGCACTAATCAACATATATATATATATATATATATATATATATATATATATATGTACTAATTTGGTTCCACAACTTAGCGATATATACTTTGAGACAGTACATGATTCACCAGCCATAAATTCATACAGATATCAGCTAACATCTTGAAATAGGTTTAATGAAAAGATGGTGTTCTCCATCATTTGTTTTAGTGAAGCAGAATATGATAATTCTATTCTCTTTTTAAAACTTGAACCTCTTCACGAGATTGTCTTATCCAGTGGTCAAGATAGCATTGTTTGACCTAGATGCCATTTTCGTGGTCAGAATCTTTGTCTTTATGCTAATCATGCGCCAATTTCAAATATAGACATCAATAGGTTAATCATGGAGATTCTTGAGGTAGCTCCTTGTGAACTCATCTCCAAATGTCTAGGAAGTATAAAGAAATGAAGTTTAGCATGCTTGTAATTATTTAACTAATTACATATCATATGTTTGTTCATATTCAAATATCATCAAAATTACCAGTTTGCACTTATTCTTCACGATAGATGAATAGTCATCTTGTATACATAGTACTTGATAGTTGGTGGATATTTGGGATCACAATAATCTATCAGCCAGGAGACATATATTTTATTCAGATACATCTCGTTTTCAAAAAGGCACTGCTTATCAAAGTCTCTGTCCCGTGTAGATTGGGTCCTGATGCAACACATGGATATTACATTGGGGTCACAAGAAATCTTCATATATACCAGTAAACACAGAAATTTTGATGTTCTTCGTGGATACCTCTAAATAGATGCTCAGGCTCTTCGCTTGATGACATTGTGCTGTCACCACTAGATAGCACAATTGCATCATCATTGTTTGTTCCCATCTATTGAATACGTAGAAATTGTTTAATTATCATGATGTAAAATTCAAAAACTATCTATGAGGAATCTGTAAAACTGGAAATCATAAATAGAAGAACATGGAGGAGAGACATGTTTGTACTAGTGATGGCAACAAATATATGACATACTTCTACACATGTTGCTAATATGAACAGAACCAAGTACCATGCATATAAGATTTAGTTCTAAGAAAAGTTAACCTCCTGAATTTTTCCAAATGAATACCAATGCTAATACTACAGATCAAACAATCATGCCATTTTTCCATAACAATTTCAATATGCAATATAAACTAGGGTTTCACCTCAATTTGCACAAAAAGGGAAAATGCTATGGATTTTCGGATGAGATTGAGGGAGCATTATCTGGGGAAGTGGCTTAGGAAACGGATGCGACAGAGCTTCCTCACCCCAGTGGACAGAGAGGGCGGCGGCTGCGGGAAGGAGTGGAAGGGAACCGGCTACGCCTCGGAGGAGAGGCAGGCGAGGGAACATATGTACCTGGACGATGTCCCTGAGTACTCGGAGGCGACGAATCTCCCCCACAGTAGACAGAGAGGGCTATGGCGGCGAGTATAGGCAGGGAACCAGCGACGGTGCAGATGAGTGGTAGGGGAGGGCAGCGGCGAGGGGAATTATGAAACAGGCCAATAATGTTCACCGGTCAGCGACGGTTGAGGCGGGCTAAAGAGGAAAAAGGGCGCCCTCATGTCCAAATATTTACCATAAATTTCAGAATTTGCCGCCAATAATTATACTCAGACGTCTTAGAAAATAAACCGCCTCTAAGAAAGACGTCAAAGGGATGGTTATAATTCTTAGCCATTTAAAGAAGATAGTTGGCATCAGTGTTCTAACTAACAATAGAACTATATGTTTGCGAAATTCAGATTTTGGAGCAAATTAACATAAGTAGGTTTAAACAACTAGTTTATTAAGTCACAAGAAAAACAAATTTAGAGATGAAAATAACAATACGCCACTTCAACACAAGAAAAACAAATTTATTAAGTCACAATACACCTACGAGTATCACTATGGATACGAGTACGAGCAGGAGTCTGAGTCCGAGTCCAAGTCCAACTCCGATATCGAGGCCAAATCATTGATGATATCGATGACAAACATCATGTGCAGGTCCCTGTGCCTGGTCAACCTCGCAGTGATGAGTATAGCTTGTCTAATCTGTAGTTCCTTGGTCTAGAGGTAGTATTTCCACCCTTTAGCGGTGAAGGAGATGCGGATGTCATATGTCATCTTCTACTCGACGGTGCTAATGCGACTTCGTGATCCAATGCGTAGTCTAAACAAGCCTTCTTTAGGGATATCAAGCTGACAAATCATGTCCCACGATAATTTCTACAATGCAGAAGTGAGATAACTTGATGTTATATAAACACACGATCATTACCAAAATATGAATCACAAGAATAAAAAGAAAATAAGATATCTAGTTGCAGGGTATTTAAATAATAAATGTAGCATAAGGCGCCTCTCAACATTGGTCCTCGTCAACCGGGTGACGAATGGCACCGCGATGAAGGAATTACTTGGAGGGATGAGTTGTAGGAGGTGTTTATTCTCACCTTCAGTAAGTTTGCATATCTGGGAGATAATCGGGGATAACTTATTATGCTCTTCTTTGCTAGATATGTTGAGATATATTATAGTAATCCTCAGGGTGTCTCGTGCCAAGGAAAAGTACAACATCTCATCTCCAGTGAGATGGTTCTGGAAAATTAACCGACGCCACCCTACACCTCACAAGCGAGTCGTAGTTATCCCTTTTTCACTTTAATCTCGTATTCGTGTCCACAAGTCAGAAATTGCACACTATCTCATGTCAAGTCATTGAATTGTGCCCTTGCATTGCATGGCACAATCTGTGCAAAAAAAGCAAACATTAAATTGATAAATTCTAACCAATGCAATGTAAACTTTTCTAGCTAGATAAAATTTCTGTAATAAATATATAGCACTGAATTCTGGAAACATCCTAGTATGAGATGAACACTGAAAAGTGATCTGTTCACAGTGACTCCTTGCAACGAGTCATGCAAACTTGGCATATTTCCATATCCTATCACAATAATTTACAGTACAAGTTATACTAGCTAGTACCCCCCCTGTTTCAAAATATAAGATGTTTTAGCACTAAAAGAAGTCTAGATACACTTTCTTCACAAAACTAAAACATATTATATTTCGAAATGGAGGGAGTACATAGTAGGGACTAAAAAACTACGAGAATAAAAAACCTTAAATAACTAAATATAGCTAGCAATTAATCTATAACCATAAACTGTACACACATATGCTTTTGAGCTAAATTTGTCTGCATCGTTGCAGCAATGTTGTCCACGATGAATTCCTATGTCTTGGCGTATAACACGATAGTGTCCATCTAAAAGCTCATTAAAGAATCCTGAGAATTAGTAAGAAACTCTATGTCCAATATGTCCAATAATTCTCTGTGTATTCTCCACTAATTATATGATCTATAGTTAATCAAATCTTAAACACAAATTCTAATTGAACTGAGACACATCCATTCTCTTCAATAAGAAAGGGGATCGAGGGGTGGTGCGGTACTCACCGATGCGAGGGAGGGCGGCGATGATGCAGGGCCAACTCGTAGATGCAAACGGAGCTGCAACAGCTCGGGCCTATGCATCCTAGCGCCGTAGGTCTGGAAGGAGAGCGTCAAATTTGCCTGGCCAGTGGGGGATCGGTGTGACCGACAGGCGACCGGTGGGGTTGTTTATGGATCTCGTGGAGGGCCAATGTCATTTCACCCTGAAGCAGATAAAAGTAATAACCGCCGCAAAGAACCTAAAATTCGGATCCTATGGGCCGGAAACCAGAGACTCCAAATTATCTGATATCAGGATACCCTAGTAAATTAATGATATGAGATATATAAGTAGTTTATTGACTTAACATTGTAAATTTATGATATGAGCTATATTTGTTACTCAAATATGATATTTCAATCAAATGTTTCATATTTTTATTCGGACCCTCTGGATTTATTCATGCTGTCCCGATTTTGTAAACTTGTAGAATTTCGGAACTATTCAAAAACAAAAGGAAAAATAAAGATTAAAACTCAATATAGGTATCCTAAAATGAACAAATGCAAAGTTTATTTCACAATTTTCCTACATTTTTTCACTTCAGAGCTGGTTATATTTTATGACCGTCTCTAAGACAAACGTACATGGAATAAATGTTCCAAATGGATGGGAGATTCAACTGTGTTAACACCAAGGAATCATAATAAGTCAACTCCAAAACATTTTCACAAATTTGCTTTGTAAGAACTACATCGACAATATGAAGCATCAGACCTTTCAGGGTAAAATCCAAAGTTTCTACTATGTCTAAAACTCTCTTCAGTTTATGAACTTCTTTTTTGGCATAGGACTTCATTTAACACTAAAAATCACACATTCACATTTGTTAACCTTTATTTTCTAAATTATTTGCAAAATTTATAGTTGGTTCTAATCCAGAGGGTCCGAATAAATCCGGACGCTCTAGATTTTTCTTTTGTCATTTATGCAATAATTAGCTATGAATTTTTATAATAAGTAAAAAATATCGGATAGTTTTGAAACTTATCATTTGATCATGTTTGGGTACGACCTATGTGGTGTACGTGGCCGTTATGAAACTTTATATTAAGTATTTCTTAAAGGAATGCTTGTTGAACACTTATTCGGACCCTCTAGATTTATTCCTGCAGTCTGGAATTCAAAAAATAATAGGCAAATAAAGGTGCATATACATGCTTAATATTATGAAAGGAGGACATATACCTAAAATTAAAACCAGACATCCCAAAATAAACAAATTTGTAGTTTCACAACTTACATGACAAACAAATTTGCAGATCTTTTTTGCACTACATGGATTAAAAGTATATTACAAACAAAAAAATTCTAACCAAAAGCAACTACAGATAAAGTCAAAAGAAACTGGCATGTCAGAGAACCATCATTCTTCTTCATAAGTTGTGGATCTTCGTCACAAATAACACAATGCACTTTTCCCTCATTTCCACCCTGACAACAATCAGAGAACCAACCCTAAGTTGGTCCAGGTTGCAGAAGATGTGCCAACCGTTTCTAAACACTATCTCGTTGAGGTTGCCACAGATGATAGTGTACTCCCTAGGAACTGGGGCATCCATGGGAAGGCTCAGAAACAGGGCTTTGCCATTCTTTAGGATATTGAAACCACGCGTAAAGCTTGAGGGCATGGCCTGAAATGAACAATTAATTAAACACACATTATTAATTGAACACACAAAGTACTATCAAAGGATGGCTATGGATAGGCTAGAATAACTCACAAATACATTGTTAGCCACCTCAATTAGAGTGAGCCTTGTAACAAAGTATTGAAGTTCTTTCATATAGAAAAATTCATCTGAAAAAAGGTATCTCTGGTGGCTTACTTCCTTCATCGTCTCAAAAAAGTTATAGCACACATGTCTGCCATAGTAATTAGATGCATATCTGTGAAAACATTTCTAGAAAAATAGCTTTGTGGCAACCAGCCACATCTGGCATGGTTACTCCTATAAACTGGTATTCACATTACAAGGAATTCAAGATGGCATGCAATTAAAATATTGATAAAAAACACATACCAGGAATATAGTGGAACTGCTTGATGTTACCTTCAGGGCACGTACTTCCATCCTAAACACAAACTCCTCATGATCCTCTTCTTGCACATCCCTGCTCATCATCTCCTTCCTCATCTCCCTCCTCATCCTCTAGTGTAAAGGTCACAACATCGTGCTTTGCAACACTGTGTCAAGGAAGAAGTCTAGAATGGTCCTCTCAAATATGTAGCTACTTTTGTTTTCACCAGGGAAATCTCAAATTGATGGTCAGAATGGTTCAGACCATGTAGCCATTGATCAACAAATTTGTTAAGTCTTTCCTTGAAGTGACAAGGAACAGTCTAAGAATAAAAAACAATGAAATTTGTTACAAATTAGTTATGAAAGTAGCACAATCAACCAAGTGGCATTAAATATGAAACACTAAATGAAATAGAGATGGTAATCAGAATTATGGCCTACATGGAGTGCTCACTATCTAAAAAATCTAACAAAGCAATGTTGGCTCCTCAATGTTCAAAAAATAATCCAGCACATAAAAAACTATCAAACATAGTTCCTAAGTATGGTAAGCTAATGGTCTTCTAGTTTCAGTACAAGAACCTATAGGATTGAACACCTAAAGTGTAATTAAAAGTTGACACTTCTATGAAGAAAATGTCAATCTCGAGATTTAGAAACACTACGAGTAGCCAAAACCTATACTACTTGATTATGTGGAGCACTAGTGAGAGCCTAAGTAAAGAGGCTACAAATTACTCACCACATGATCCCGAAAGATTGGGTGGTTCAAGATGATGCTGAAGGACACCGTCTTCCTGCTTGAATGGCGACAATTCTCCGGTGGCTAGGTGCAGACATGGTAGATCTCCATCGCAACCCTAAATATAAGAAGAAGAAGAAGAAGAAGAAAATATCGAATAATATGAATAAGAATAATCCGAAGAACAAGAGTAATGAAAGGAATCAGAAGCAGAAGAAGTAGAGGAATCCGAAGAAGAAAACTCTACCCTGCTATGGTAGAAGAAATGGGGGAAATATGGAGGAACAAAATCTGACCTTCTATCGGGGCAACGAAATGGAGAAGCACAGTGCCCCTCTGTGTATGAAGTATGAACAAAGGAAGAATACACCAGAGGAAGAAATCAAATAGAGAGTAGAGGTCAGAGGAGGGGGATGCTGCTGTGGCAAGACCTGACTCTGTACTATCAATGCTCAAACTACCCGTTGGGTCTCTGCCGACTCGGTTTCCCTCCTCTTTTTCCAAGGAGACGGTGCGAAATAGTAACCACTTCGAAAACAAATGACACGCCGCACATGGGTGAACTACACATGTCGGGGCAGCCTATTAGAGACGGACAGAAATAAAATCCTCCTGAGGAGGTCTCACTTGAATGACATGGCTGCCACTCGGAGGACGTGCACGTGTCATAGAGACCGCTAAAAATCATGACCGACTCTAACTACAAATCTTAGAGACTATGTTTTTTCGTAACTGTCTCAAGGATATGTTGTAGTCCGGATTTATTCATGTCGTTTGGAATTCGAAAAAATCTTAGAAATAGAAATATGTGGGGGCATACGTGTGCACGTGTATGGGTAACGAACAGTTTCTATATGCGGCACCTCCCTGATCTGGAAAAAAGTTCAGCAGTTTCCCCACTCCCCACTTCCCCACTCCACTCTCTCTCTCCGCCGACTTAGGAAAAACCCGCATTCTCCGTCCGGCGCTGGAACTCCCATCCGACGCCGTTGCCGCAACGAAGGCGAAGGCCGAGAGGCTATCCTTAGCCGCAACCGAGGCGTGCAAGGGCACAAGGACGACTCTCATCACCGCATCGGAGGCCAAAGCCGAAGCAGAGCCCATTGTCGAAGGACGTCTCGTCAGCCCCACATCGGCTCCCGCTTCTATCACTAAGTGGGTGTACAGCCTCGGGAAGGAGTCACAGGAGGTCGACGAGGAGGTCGAGCTCATTATCGAGCCGCCGCCGCAGGACTTCGACGAGGAGAAGGAGGTAATAAGTTCCGATTCACCCTCTCCCTTATATATTCAACCTAGCACTAGAGTGATTTGTGGTACCGTCACTCCCTGTTACCTCAAATTTTTATCTAATATATCTGTTAGGATTGGGGACTAGGGTTTTCAATTAGCGTCAGATTTGTTTAATATCGGTTAGTATTGATGTGTATTTAGTGGATCTGTTGATTATTTCTAGCTAGGAGTTTGATTAATTAGGTGTTAATTCATAACACTAGTTAGACCGGGTTTTCAATTATAGGATTGTTAATGCTTGACTAGTGCTTGATTGCTAGCCTATTTTTTCATATCTGCGGATTAATTAATGCAAGCTTATTGTTTCATATCTGTGCATTAATGCAAGCCTATTGTTTTATACGTTCTATACGATGTGGTCGTGTTATCTATTGTTTACTAATTTGCTAGATATTTGTTGCAATTGCTACATATATTTGCTTCACCTATAAATTTTGCATGTATCAGGTTGCTACTAATAATGTTGACATCGATGTCGAGTCGCGTCATAGGAAGGCCAGGGACACTCTCAACAAGCTTAAAGCTGGGAGGTTCGACAACTACTGGAGTGAACCCTGGATTGGTACCAAGAACCGTTGCCCCTTCTGTAGAGCAGCTTACAGCTAGACTTCCAAAGCGTCCTGCAACATGCCAAAGCCAGTGGATCCGGCCATGTCAAAGTTGGGGAAAATGTGAACCGCCACGGCTTCATTAACCAATCACATGGCTTATGTACTCTTCCTTAGGAAGAAATTGAACCGAGCTATCAAGTTCGGTCGTATGGATCCTCCCAATCCCAAGCCGGCAAAGGTTCCTGTTATGGAGAGCAGGAAGAAGAGAAAGCATGATAGGAAGGAGGCGGCGGCAGCAAGGAGATGAAGAACTATGCATACAGTTTGTGTGTCTGTTGCTTCAAAAGCAGCATATATATTGTTAAACTCTATGTTTATGTTGGCTGCTGAGCAACATTTGCATGTTGAACTAACTTTTGTTTGCGTGTACACTCTGTGTTGAATCTTTTAATTTGTTGCATATTATATATATATATATATATATATATATGTGTGTGCTGGCGTTTCTAGATTATGGATGCATGTTAAATTACATCTACATTTTGTTTTGGTATACATATGCTTGGTGGTGTGGGATTTATTTCCTATTTGGGGAAGGTTGAAATTAATAAGGTAGGTAGCTGGTGTGCATATGTGTGCTACTGCTTAATGCAAAAGCAACATATTATGTTGAACTCTGTTTGTCTTAAACCTATAAATTAATTAGTTTATGTTGAATTCTGTTTATATTATGAACTGAGCCGTCTTTGTGTTGAACCTCTATAGGCGGCCATGACAACTAACCCCTCATGTATGTTTTTGAGACGGTTCGTTCTATTGGCCGCCTTGGGTGAAATACTTCTTTGTAATGTAGCACCGTCTCAGATAATTTTTAGCGACGGTTACAATTACAAACCAGCTATGGTGTTAATGTTATTAGAGGCAGACATAAAAACTCTCCACCTCTAAGAAGAACATAGACGGGTATTTTGTTTCAACCGTCTGATGTGAGCGATCCCAGACGAATAATTTTGTTATCAAGCTAAACCGGCTCTAGGTGCAGTCTCTAAATAATGAGTTTGTACTAGTGAAGTACAGCGGCTATATGTGTACATGCATGATTTATCTCAAAAATTCTGAAACTTAAAATACGAATTTTGAGGCGGTTTGAAAACTAGGACCACGAGTACCCGAGACCATTAATGTATTTCGATTTAAAACATATCACTTTCACACATATCAATTGACATAGCCTGCTAGATCCACCGATATAGACGATATTTTACAAGAGACGTACAAATGAGAAATTTTGACAAATTTTAGAGTTCTGAGTATATGCACGGTTCAATATACTTAGATTTACACGTTTAATGTTTATCTATCCTACAATACAAAATATTTCACATTAAAATTGATTTGGAAAGGGTGGGCACCAGCAAGATGCGAGTTCTTCATCAGGACCTTGATGCTAAATCACGTCCTTACAGCGTACAAGCTTATGATGTGACAATGGGAGAATGACTACTTCTATCCGCTGTGCCGAAGGAACCTGGAGACAGCAGCGCACCTGTTCACAAAATGCCTGCTAAGCATAACGATTTGGCAAAATCTAGCGGAACACTTTAAGACCAAAGAAATAGAACCGCGCACATGGATCGGAAAGGAGCTATAACAATTCAAGAATGGTACATATGAATGGTGGGAGACCACACAAAGGCTAAGCGGAGGAGTATATTCCTGGCAGCGCCCAACTAATCTGTTGGGAGCGATATGGAAAGAGTGGAATCGTCAGATTTTTGGAAAAAAAAAAGACGCCGGTGCATGCGCTGAGAAACGGGACTAAAGATGAAGCGGATGCGTCACTAGTGGAAAAAGGACCTCCAGTCCTGGCCCGTAAGGGGCTTTAGTCCTGGTCCTGATAACCGGGACTAGAGGGGAGGGACTAAAGGCCTCCCCACTAGTCCCGGACCGCTTACCATCCGGGACCAATGGGTATCCACGTGGTTCGTATTACGAACCGGGACAAATGGTTCTCTGCCGCGGTAGAAGTTTAGGCATTTTCTCTGCCGCGGCAGAGAATTTAATTTATATTTTTTTTTCTTTTTCATTTCGAAAATAGTTTTCTACGCTATCACATACCGTACACGTTCGTGCATACATAAGATAACTTCTCATGGAGATCACAATTCGACGATTTAATTACACGGTCTGGGATCATCAGTAGCGCCTATTCACGCTAAATTCCCCGGCGTCATCTATCATCTCGTTCATCAAGAATCCTGCCAGTTTTTCAGCAATTCCTAGTACGCGTTGCTGTTGTAGGAGCTGATCCCGCATTCTCTCGAACTATATAAGAAAAGGAGATCAATATGAATATCAATCATGATAACAAAAAGTGACGGTAATAAAATAATGTTGTGAATGTATTGCTTATATCGACTCTATAATCTTTGTGCTCAGTGGAAAACGTGCGAATGAACTCGCAAACATAGAATTCACATAGATTCGTCCCCTGTGGCTGCCTCGCGCACTTTACGAGAATAGAATTCAATCAAAATTATAATCTAGCATCATAATTGTCTTGAAACTAGAAGTAAAGAGATGCGCGAACATATCACGTATTACTTACCGAGACCGGAGTAAACGTCAGCTCCTTACTAAAGGAACCCTTAACCCTACTCTTGAACATGCTCCAAACCCTGCCCGACAAAGAAAATGAATGAATGAGTTATTTATTACGTGATATCTCAGAAAATCAAATAAAGAGACCGATGTAGCACGGAAATTACCTCTGGAGCATGTCCTGCATGTCCCTAAACTATTCCAGGGGTCTCTTCGATGGGTCCATGACTTCAACTCTTCCCTTATCAAGTTGAATGTCCATGAGAATCCAGTGGAAACTGCACACGTTTATATATACATCAGTAACTCATCAATTACATTTAACATCGAGTAAGCAAAAGTGGATGTGTACAACAGAGTAAGACCCTCACGCGAAATTATAAGGAAACAATATGTGGTCACAGAAATTTTGCCCCGTTAGAAACCTTAGAAGGTTTTCATGCGTCTCCTCAGGTTTATCCTTTAGCGTCTTATAATGTATTTTATCTGGGTCAATGAACCCAACACTAAAGAGTGACCTTCTTTCACATTCCATGATCTTCATTCTGCATAATAACAGAGTACAAAAGGATATAATGAGGATAATTATATGCAATAAACTGAACAACTAAAAAAATGAACAACTTATATATAGACAATGCATTCAACAACTTACAGACAATAGCAACTCATGAGACTTTTGTCGAGGGCATCGAAACTGTATAACTGGAAGAGTTCTGAAAACTCAACATGGACCTGTTCTTCTCGGAAGTAGTAGTCATGTGGGACTTTCGCCACGATCATTATTCTCTCCTGCTTTACGGCTTTCAAGTACAAGTTATGTAAACTCCGCATTTGTGTTGGCAGTTGTTGGAACTGCTCAAAGCTGACCAGAGGCTTTCCTGGGACATATGTAGGGACTACCTGAGCCTTGGGTAACTTGTCGTCCTTGGAACCTAGCAATTCCTCAACAGTCACATTCATAGAGGCCGCAAGCTTCGCAGCTTCTTTCATATTCTGCTGGGGAATGTCATGGGATACCACCTTGAGGGGTGGGGTCGATTTTTTGGCCTGTTCCCCGAGCTAGGGGATGTCCTTTATTTTCCCGGTTGCACTTTGACTTGATGATTTGCTCCCGCCTGCACTTCTACTTGATTTGCTCTTCTTCACTTCCTTCTGAAGTGTGCGTCGATAGTCATCTAGCTTATGGTGCAAGTCATATTGCGATTTTGTGTTCAGAAAAGAAAGTGCATACGCTTTTTTCTTCTCGGTGTATACCGGGGCGGGCTCGGGTTTCTTCTTTTGAAGCTACGCAACACATTCGGCCTTTACGATCATGTCGGTTTCCTTGTCAGTACGATCGTAAGGTCTGATGGGAAGATTCTTATGAGGTACTCTTGGGAGGGGCGACATTTGTCGTTTTGGGCTGCTGCGTCGTTTAGTACTAATCGGAGGCTGCGGCGGAGATTGAGATGGACTCGGGCTGTGGTGGTCGTAGTCATGGGGTGGGCTTCTTGGAGGTGATGGAGGTGAAGGTGACATGCGACTCCTGAGGCGTGTTGGCTTTGGCGTCAGCCCGAAGCTTGATGTTGTTCTTGTCCCATAGAATGATACCACCCAAGACTTCTCAGTGTCCTCTCACCTTCAGGTCCAGGATGTCAAGCTCCATTGAGTCCCACCCCATTGCGATTTCATCCACAACTTTAGCATAGCCAATTGGAATCTCACGGCCATGCCCGCATGGCTGTGGACAAGGTAAAACACATCCAACCGCCACCTTGATGGATAGGTTATTCACCTTCCGATGGAGCTCACAAGATGCCCGCTCCTTGATTCCATCCACGGGTAGCCGGACCGCCATCTACCATACGTGCATCATCGAAGGACCTCCGATTCAGCCACGCCGCTTATCCGCTGAGATGGGACGGTAATATCGAGTACAGGATCTTGCAGCGTTGCTCCTCGAAGTTCGTCAATCTGTTGATGATGCATTCGAAGTGTTCCTAGCAACTCGGTGAACCTGTCTCCCTCCTCCTCCTGCCGTCGCCTCTTTGCTCTCTCTCGGCTCCTATAAGTATCTCTGTTTTTGGGAAACCCTATCTCCCACGTATAACTATGGCCAAGGCCTCGTACACGTCCTCCGCGTTCGTCATTCCCGAGGACCTTTGTCAGCAAGTCTTTCTCTCTATCGGGACGAAACTTTGTTGTCCCCGCTTTAATCTTCTTCACCACTTTCTGCCATGTATCCCGGGGTATCCTAATCCCGTCACTGCAAATAAGGTCCCCTATACTTTCGTCATACTCACTCCCATGCCCAAGGAACCAATTCCTTGCCCTCAGATCCCATTCTTCGCGTATTGGTTCTGGAGTGATCCCTTTAGCAAGCAACTCATTCTCTTTAGCATCCCACTTTGGCATGGCAGCTGCGTAGCCCCCTGGCCCTAGGTGATGGTGATATTTCTTCATCGCGGCATTTTTCTTGTTTTTTTCTGACTTTTCTATAGCAGGCTCTGACTCCTTGTACTTCACAAATGCATCCCAGTTAGCCTGCTGCTTCGTTAGATAGCATTCAAATTTAAGAGGAGTCTTCGTCTTCTGATACTTTTGCCATAATGCTTTCTTCCAGTTCTTGAATAGTTCGGTCATCTTCGTAAGAGTCCACTGCTTGACTTTCTTCCTCAATGCAGCTGTGTCGGCATCATCCTCACATTCTGGCATTGTGAAATGTGTCATGAGGTCATTCCAAAGACCCTCTTTGTACCTGCCGGCGACATACTCACCCTCTTTCGCCCCTTTGGTCTTATTCCACTCTCGAACGGTGATCGGGATGCGATCCCTAACCATAACCCCGCATTGTTGTTTAAATACAGTTTTAGCCTTTTCGGGTTCCAACGGTTCACCCCGTGGTGATACCCGCGTAATTGTATAACGCGTAGATGCGTCCAAATTTTTGGCCGGGCCTCATTTGGAATATTTTTTGCTCGATGTGGAGGCCTAAGAGAAGAAACATTCATCAATTTATATATATATACAACTCAGTTAATGCATCTACTGATCACCAGACTTCATATATATACCTCGCCGGACTTCGTTAAGGGTCCACCGAAGCCGTCGGCTTCTCCACCACCGGAGCCGTCGGCTTCTCCTTGATCATTTCGGTCGACCTCCTCTCCCTCACCGGAGGGGTTCAGATAAATCGACGGAGATTCGGGTGGATCAACATGGGGGGTGTCGTTGATCATATCCTCGAGAATTTCTTCCTGTGCTAGGTCTCTCTGGATTGGATCCATAGTTTTCTACAAAATGCACACAATAACATTTTTCATTCAATATTGCTGCATAAAATAATACTAAACAATAATATGAACACGCAATTTGCTACAATAATACTAAACAATAGCAAATAATACTAACCCTAAGTGCGGCGGCCCGCGAGCACCACCACCCTAACCCTATCTTCAGGGGCCCGCGAGCACCACCACTCTAACCCTAAGTCCGGGGGGCCGCGAGCACCACCACCCTAACCCTATCTTCGGGGGCCGCGAGCACCACCACCCTAACCCTATCTTCGGGGGCCCGCGAGCACCAACACTCTAACACTAAGTCCGAAGGCCCACGAGCACCACCACTCTAACCCTAAGTCCGGGGGCCCGCGAGCACCACCACCCTAACCCTATCTTCGGGGCCCGTGAGCACCACCACTCTAACCCAAAGTCCGGGGCCCATGAGCACCACCACCTAACCTATCTCCGGCTCCATGAGCACCACCACCCTAACCCTATCTCCCAAGGCCCATGACACCACCACCCTAACCCTAAGTCCGGGGCACGAGCACCACCACCTAACCTAAGTGCAGGGCCTCATGAGCACTACCACCCTAACCCTAAGTGCGGGGCATGAGCACCACCTAACCCTAAGTCAGGGGTCATGAGCACCACCACCTAACCCTATGTGCGTACCAAGCACTCGCTATAATATTACAATATAGTACTATAATGCAATATACTACTATTACAATATACTACTATAATATTACAACTATATACACTACAAAATAATATTATAATATACTACTATAATGCAATATACTACTAAAAAATTACAACTATATACACTACGAAATAATATTACACTACTAAATAATATTACAAATACACTACTATTACACTATTAAATAATATTACACACAAAATAATATTACACTACAAAATAAAATTACAACTATATACACTACAAACTAATATTACACTACTAAATAATATTACAAATACACTACTATGACACTACTAAATAATATTACACACAAAATAATATTACACTACAAAATAAAATTACAACTATATACACTACAAACTAATATTACACTACTAAATAATATTACAAATACACTAATATTACACTACTAAATAATATTACACACAAAATAATATTACACTACAAAATAAAATTACAACTATATACACTACAAAATAATATTACACTACTAAATAATATTACAAATACACTACTATTACACTACTAAATAATATTACACACAAAATAATATTACACTACAAAATAAAGTTACAACTATATACACTACTATTACACTAGCTACTAAATAATATTACAACTACTAAATAATATTACAATTAACTATATATACTACAAAATAAAAAAATGGAAGAAACAGAGAAGTCACTGGCCACATGTCACAGGTCAAGATCGCCAGCTTGTCACAGAGGACGAGGAGCGAAGGGAGGACCGAACTGCTCACCCACAGTGGCAGGCCGCCACTGGCTATTGGGAGCCAAGGGAGTGAGTGGCGGCGACGGTTGGGGTGGTGGCGGCCAGAGAGAATTGGGCAGCCTGCCAGCGTCAGGTCGTCCTCGCGCGTGGGGGTGCTCTGCGTGGGGAGAAGAAGGGGCGTGCGGGGAGAAGAAGGGGCGCGCCAAATATATAGGTGGGGGACCTTTAGTCTCGGTCCGTATAACGAACCGCCACCCACCGGGACTAAAGGGTTTTCGGCACCGCCCAACGCACGCGTGCCAACGCCACACCTTTAGTCCCGGTGTGTAGCACGCACCGGGACTAAAGGTCCTTTTTTCAATTTTTTCACCCCAGGTGCGCCTGTTTAAAAAAAATCAATTAGCATATTTTTTAAACATTTGAATTATATAGTTTTTGCATACTTATGAATTTGAGAAAAATTTCAACATGAAAAGTTCTTGAATTTGAATAAGTAATCCAAATCTATTTTCTGTTTTATAAAATAATTATTCTAACTAGTGAAACTAATAACCATTTTGCCATTTTCAATTTAAAAATGCATTAACTATTATATTTTATATATTTTTGAATCTCACTAAAGTTTTAACATAAAAGTGCTTGAATTTGAATAAGCGATTCAAGTCCATTTTCTGTTTTATAAAATAATTATTCTAACTAGTCAAACTATTAACCATTTTGCTATTTTCATGTGATTTCGACGCTCCGGTGGTCTTCCTCCGACGAAACCCTAGACCGGGGGGCCCCGGATCGTCTACCCCTATAGCTTTCTATGTACGAGGGTAGCCCCTTTAGTCCCGGTTGATAAAAAATTCGCGCGAAACCGGTACTAAAGGTCTGTTTCTTCCCTCTTTATTTCTTCCCGCCTTATTTTTTCCCGCCCGTTTTCTTCCCGCCTTTTCCACCGCTTCCCTCCTCTGACTTCCCGCCATTTCTCACTATATATATGTAGGCTTGGTCGTTGCCATAGCACATCTAGACTCATATCTGCCGCCTCTCTTCACTCTATCCCATGGCTTCCACCATACCTCTAACCCCCAGGGAGGCGGAGATGGAGTCTTTCACGGGCTAGCAGGAAAATATTTTCCGAGGCGGAACTTCCGAAGATGCCATAGGGTGTGTGCACCAAGGGCATCTTCGAGAAGTTCCGCCACGGGAGATTTCCCAACCCTTTCCTCCATCCATGGGGATGAAAATCTCCATCCATGTTGGCTTGTTGAGCTGCTTGCCATGGCGTATCGATGCTTCTTTTATAGGCACGGTGCCGCTTCTACTTTGTCTTCTTCCTCTGACAGGGCGTCGTGCGCTACATGCTTTATCTCATCGAGAAGTGCGTCCACCCACGCATCCTTATCCTGCTGACAGCTTTAGTCCCGGTTGCACCCACCAGCCGGTACTAAAGTTTATCCACGCGTCCTTATCCCACCGACAGTTTTGTTAGATGACACAAAAACCACCTTTAGTCCCGATTGCACCCACCAGCCGGTACTAAAGGTTAGCCACCTCCCAGATAAGGCCCTCCCAGATAAGCCTCCCCCAGATAAGGCCCCCCATCTTTTTTCCCGGTTTGAGCACCCACCCGGGATGAAAGTTTCCCGTGCCACTGCGTTCCCGCGCTTTCCACCAGTTCCCACCTCTGTCTTCCCGCTATTTTTTCAGTATATATATGTACGCTTGGCCTCCATTTACATATCACATCTAGACTCATCATTCTCTTCCCATGGCTTCCATCGTATCTCTAACCCCCCGGGAGGCGGAGGCGCTTTGCGCCTCGAACTACCCCTGCCCGCCGGGCTAACGCGTCCCGACCGGTGGATCTTTGGCCGAGGCGTGCCGGTCCCTCCTGTCCCTCTAGGTGTGGA
The DNA here is from genome assembly GCA_023614405.1 of Avena insularis. Lineage (NCBI taxonomy): Eukaryota > Viridiplantae > Streptophyta > Magnoliopsida > Poales > Poaceae > Avena > Avena insularis. The sequence continues at coordinate 25,591,644 of CM042692.1, forward strand.
GCGCCGGATGGCCATCACGAACCACTACTACCTCGAGCTCACGCTAGAGCAGCGGAGGAATCCCAACTGGCATCCCGACTATTTCCCGACTTGGGAAGCCTTCTTCATCAACCGGCGTGAGAGGGCGCTCGCCAGGCACGAGGAGGACGGCCCACCTCCTTCGAACTTCAACGAGGCCGGTCGTCGGCTGTGGTGGCGCGGCCGGACTCTCCAGAGTGTCATGGCCTACAACACGACCGGCAATAACCCCCGCCTGCGGTACCCTCAAATCCATCCCATGCGTGCCCAACCTTCAAGGTTCGACTACGGCGACCCCGACGACGACAGCGACGATGGCGCCGGCGACTACGACGACTACAGTGGCGCGTATTACAGGGCTAGGTAGGAGCATGACTGAATCACTCCAACATTAGGCATGTTTCTTAATTTTCAGTTCTGCTATGTATCTTAATTTTTAGTTGTGCTATGTATCCTTAGTGTTTGTGGGTTCCTTCTTTGTGATGGTTCCTTCTCTTTGGGTGATCACCTCATGCTCGTAACCCGTCGTCAACGTCTAGTTTGAATGAGCAAGATGTATTACAGGAAATGGGACAATTATGTATCAAATAAAAGGATTAATATATTACATATATTAATGTCTCAAATAAAAGGTTTAATACATTATTACAAATCACCAACATCTAGTGTTGTGGTTTTCTTACCATCCGTAGCCATGGAGAATCTTCATCATTTAACAGGATGCTTGGGTCAGTTTTCACTTTGAAGGGCGGAATTTCATGAAACTTATTGTAATCTTCTGACATGTCTGTCTTGTCATCCACTCCCACTTTTCCCTGAAAGAACTATGTGGCGTTTTGGCTCATCGTATTCTATATTCTTTTGCTTATCTTTCCTTTTTCTCGGTTTGGTAGACATGTCCTTCACATAGAAAACCTGAGCCACATTGTTGGCTAGGACGAATGGTTCATCCATGTACGCAAGATTGTTGAGATCCACTGTTGTCATGCCGTACTTTTGGTCTACATGTACCCTGCCTCCTTTCAGCTTGACCCATTTGCACCAAAACAAAGGGACCTTAAAAGTAGGTCCATAGTCAAGTTCCCATATATCCTCTATGTACCCATAATATGTGTCCTCCTGCCCATTGTCATCTGTTGCATCAAAACGGACACCACTATTTTAGTTGGTGCTCTTTTTATCTTGGGCGATCGTGTAAAATGTATTCCCATTTATCTCGTACCCTTGGAAAGTACGTATAGTCAAAGATGGTAACCTGGCCAACGAGTACAACTCATCTCCAATAGTGGTGTTATTCATGAGATGTGTCTGCAACCAACTGCCAAAATTCTTCTCGTGTTCCCCTTTAATCAAGGTTTCAGGCTTCCTCGGGTTTTCGGAGCGTAGAATATTCTTGTGTTTCTTGATATACGGAGCCACCACGGTGGAATTGTGTAGAACTATGTAGTGTGCTTGAGTGAAAGAATGCCCGTCCCTACATACCATTGATTTCCTTCCTAGTGTGCCTTTTCCAGTCATCCTCCCCTCATACCGAGATTCAGGAACACCAATCGGCTTAAGGTCAGGAAGAAAGTCAACACAAAACTCAATGACCTCCTCTGTTTCATAGCCCTTGGAGATGCTTCCTTCTGGCCTAGCACGATTATGAACATATTTCTTTAAGACTCCCATGAACCTCTCGAAGGGGAACATATTGTGAGAAACACAGGACCGAGAATTCTAATCTCTTCGACTAGGTGAACTAGGAGGTGCATCATAATATTGAAGAAGGATGGCGGGAACAACAACTCGAAGCTGACCAGACATTGGACCATATCAATCTGTAACCCTGATAGACTTTCTCGATCGATTACCTTCTGAGAAATTGCATTGAGGAATGCACATACCTTCGCAATGGCTAGTCGAACATTTTCTGGTAGAATTCCCCTCAATGCAACCGGAAGCAATTGCGTCATAAGCACGTGGCAGTCATGAGACTTTAGGTTTTGAATTTTTTTCTCTTTCATATTTACTATTCCCTTTATATTCGACAAGAAGCCAGATGGGACCTTGATACTAAAAAGGACTTCAAAAAAGATTTCCTTCTCTTCTTTGGTAAGAGCTTAGCTGGCAAGCCCTTGAAACTGTCCTGGATGCTTGCTGTCTCGTCCTTTATGATGTTGCTGGTCCTCCCATGCTGCCGGGGTATCTTTTGACTTCCCATACAAGCCTAGGAAGCCTAGAATATTCACGCAAAGATTCTTCGTTAGGTGCATCACGTCGATTGCAGAGCGGACCTCATGCACTTTCCAATAGGGTAACTCCCAAAATATAGATTTCTTCTTCCACATGGGTGCGTGTTCGGTAATGGGGTATTTCAGAACAGGTTGTCCTGCAGGACCCTTTCCAAAGATTACATCCAAATCCTTGACCATACCAAATACATTAGCACCACTACGGGGGACAGGCTTCGTCCGGATTTCTGCCTTGCCATTGAAATCCTTGACCATACCAAATACATTAGCACCACTACGGGGGACAGGCTTCGTCCGGATTTCTGCCTTGCCATTGAAATGTTTGCCTTTCTTCTTTAAGGGATGATCACAGAAGAAAGCAGCGATTATGGGTACATTTTTCTACATTTATCCAGATATATACTTTCAGTCTCATCTAAACAGCGTGCATGCATTGTATCCTTTGTTCGTCCTGAAATGTTACTAAGAGCAGGCCAATCATTGATGGTTACGAACAGCAACGCTTGTAGGTCAAATTCCTGCTGTTTGTGCTCATCCCACACACGTACACCTAGTTTGGCCCACAACTATAGAAGTTCATCAACTAATGGCCTTAGGTATACATCAATGTCGTTGCCGGGTTGCTTCGGGCCTTGGATGAGCACTGGCATCATAATGAACTTCCGCTTCATGCACAACCAAGGAGGAAGGTTGTAGATACATAGAGTCACGGGCCAGGTGCTGTGACTGCAGTTCTGCTCCCCAAAAGGATTCATGCCATCGGTACTTAGACCAAACCATAAGTTCCTTGCGTCACCAGCAAAGTCCGAGAAGTCTCTCTCGATTTTTCTCCACGCCGACCATCATCAGGGTGCCTCAACATCCCGTATTTCTTACGGTCTTCCACGTGCCATCGCAACAACTTGGCATGCTCTTTATTTCTAAACAAACATTTCAACCGTGGTATTATAGGAGCATACCACATCACCTTGGCAGGAACCCTCTTCCTGGGTGGCTCGCCCTCAACATCACCAGGGTCATCTTTTCTGATCTTATACCGCAATGCAGTGCATACCGGGCATTTATCCATATTCTCGTACTTCTCACCGTGGTAGAGGATGCAGTCATTAGGGCATGCATGTATCTTCTGCACGTCTAATCCTAGAGGGCAGACAAGTTTCTTTGCTTCGTACGTACTGGAGGGCAATTGGTTATTTCTTGGAAGCAGCTTCTTCATTATTACCAGCAACTTTTCAAATCCCGAGTCAGTCATACCGGTCTCTGCCTTCCACTTCAACAATTCCAGTGTGCTACCCAGCTTTTTCTGGCCATCTTCACAAGTTGGATACAACAATGTGTTGTGGTCCTGTAACATCTGCTCGAACTGCAACCTCTCCTTTTATGTGTCGCAGTCTCGCCTTGCATCACTAATGACCCGACCAAAATCATCAACGGGCTCATCTGGTTTCCGTTCTTCACCCCCTTCTTCTTCATTATCTTCAACTGCGGTATCATCATATTCAGGGAACATAGATCGGTAGTTGTCATCATCGTTCTCTTCTTCATCGCCGTCTTCCATCATAACCCCTCTTTCTCCGTGCTTGGTCCAAACATTATAGCCGGACATGAAACCGGACCGAAGCAGGTGGCTCTGAATGACTCTTGAGGAAGTGTGAGCCTGCTCATTCCGACATTCAACACATGGACAACACATAAAACCATCCCGCCGCTTGTTCGCCTCGACCACAAGGCGAAAAGAACTCACGCCTTCTTTGTAAGCGTCAGAGCGTCGGTCACCGTACATCCATGGGTGGCTCATCTGCATCATACAACCATGCATATATATCAAACGCAATCACGATGCTTAAATTAGTACCGCGCGGTCAAAACGAGAAAATAGTTGCTAACCTTTTAGGACACTTCAAAACAAAGAGGAGAAACCTTAAGTGTCGCTCTGGCACCTCATATCATGTTTTGTCTTGTGTGAACTCAAGTGACATCGCTCTAACAGGCATTTCACCGAACACCTCTAGTGTATATGAAGAAAAAAAGTTAGCACAAAGTTATACCCACCTCACATAGGAAAAAAAACAGGAGAGAGTGGAGGGCTGGATGCATATATATAGGACCCGGCCATTAGTCCCGGTTTGAGATACAAACCGGGACTAAAGGTTCTGCCAACCCATTTGTCCCGGTTTGTATCTCAAACCGGAACTAATGGTTCCTTACAGACCGGGACAAAGTACCTCGGCCTCCTCGGGCCGTCTGGTTCGGACCATTAGTCCCGGCCCCAACCACGGCCGGGACTAGTGGCCCGAACCAAATGCCCATTTTCTACTAGCGCGTGGAGACTAGTAGGATCACCACTACCACTTGTTGACCAGTCTGGGGACCTTGTCTTATGGAACACCCTTCCACTAACGCAATGAAACTGCAGCTCTCCCGCCGTGATTAAAAAAAAAAAGATTTTGCAAGTTTACAGTACACATCATTGCCTACAAATATATTTTTTCCAGATTCTGTTTACTCATGAGACAGTCCGCCCCTCCTCAAGATTTTGCACAATTGTAGTACTTGGTATTGATCATTGATGATAAATTAAGGGTGCGTCTAATTTCTAGTCGACTTAGAGTTAACTTAACAATCAGTCAGATGATGACATTAAAACTCAGTTGCAACATCACTTGCAATTGGAAAATCTCAGTTACAACCTCACGTTACAATCCAAAAGTTTCAGTTGCAACTTCATGTACAACAGAAAATTCTGCTTGCAACCCCATTTGGAACTGAAAAATCTCGGTTGAAACCCCCGTGTAACTCAAACATCTTAGTTGTAACCAAATGGTGATTTAAATCTAATGGCTTAGTACGATGATAGTTCTTTGTCACTTAATTCTCAGTCCGCCGAGACTTAGAAATTAAATTTTGCAATTACATACAGCTAGTAATATTTAGAGCTCTAGCCCCTCTTTTCACAAATCCGTTTTATTGGTCATGCTGATTTGCATAGAGAAGTACGTCAAGTACTACACATGATGCATACATAGGCTAGCATAGTTACCTAGTAGTATTTGTAGGCGTATTATTGGTCATGCATGCTTGTACATACATGTATACTGTATACAGTGTACGAGTACGTTTTTTCTTTGCGGGTAGTGTACTAGTACTTGTTGATATGGACCTGCAGCTGTCTAGGATTAATAGTTGAGGACCCTGCAGTTCATCCTGACGTTGCCGTTGGGGTTGAGGTCGAGCTGTCCCATCTTGGCCATTCCCTGGACGAAGGTGGCGAAGAACATGTCGGAGTTGTGGGCAAACATGTTGACGTACATGGCCGTCTCCCGCGACCCCGTGATGAGCGTCTGGTCGGATGTGAGCAGCCCCCTGCTGCTCTGCAAACCCCTGAAGTACTCAGTGTCGAAGGCGTTGCTCGTCATATCGAGCTTGGCGGTGGCGCCGTCGCCGCCGGTCCGGCACGTCCTGGCCAGAGACGCAGCCATGCCGGCCTCTAATGTGGGATCGACAGCGTTGGCGACCAGGCGGTTCTTGAAGTTGGCGCAATGGGCCTGTCCGAGTGTGTGCCCTCCGGAGAGCGCGACGAGCTCCGGCACGGTGAAGCCGTGCGTGCCGACGAAGACATCGATGAGCTCGTCCGCTGTGAGGGTCGCCGCGGGGAGGGCGGTGGTGTCGGCGGAGACGGAGCGGGAGCCGTCCTTCCTGCCCGTGGGCACGTCGTAGTAGGGCCCGCCGGCCATGGAGACGGAGTCCCTGGCAGCGAGGGCGAGGACGTCGGCGCAGGAGACGGCGCCGGGGCACTGCGCCTCGAGGGCCTCCTTGACGGCGTCGATGACCTCGAAGCCGCGGAGGGTCTTGTTTGGGGGGGCGTCCTTCTCGGCCTGGGATTCGTCGGTGGAGTCGAGGAGCACGGATGCGTCGCAGCCGTGCACGAAGCAGTCGTGGAAGTGGAGGCGGAGGAGGGAGGCAGCGAGGGTGGGGTCTCGGTAGAGAGCGTCGGCCACCACGTTACGGACGATGGTCTCCGCGTACGGGCAGCTCATGGAGTAGTACCCCATGATCAGCTGACCCGGGCTCATTCCCCCCCGCGGACCCCAACCCTGACCCTGACCCTGGCCCTGACCCTGATCATAGCCGTAGTCGTATCCACCGTAACCACCGTACCCGTATCCTCTCCCTCCTCCTCCTCGTCCTCCTCCTCGTCCTCCTCCTCCTCCTTGTGCTGCAGCGCCACCCCAGCTGGCCGCTGTTTCAACCAGCAGCACAGTCACTGTTAGAGTGATAGCACGAGTAGAGATACCCATCAGCGTGGACTTGCCCATTCTTTCTTTGTGATTTTGGGTCGACGGTCGATGTTAGTTAGCTTTGGAGTAGCTACTTACTAAGCTGGTTGTAGATGACTTGCTGCATGCATGCACAAAGAGAAGTGAGATCTCGATCGGTCTTGTCGGTATTTATAGCTAGAGGTTCTGTGCTTGAGATAGCAAGAGGCCAATGCCTTTTTTTCGAGAAAAAGAAATGCACCAGAGACGTACCGGCCGCCACTATATCATGCTGATGCATGCAGCTAGATTTAGCATGACTACATTATACTATACCTGTAGTGTTTACTACTTTGTCAATGGATAGTCATCATGCATCTCAAGTGCTTACCATCTCAACTGGGCAACTTACTGACAGTGAGGGGAGATGAAGTGAGAGTTAACTCAAGGTGCACGCCGACCGGCCGTGTAGGTAATCAGATCAGATCAATTATAGACAATGCGCATATGTATGCACCTAGCACGTGGGCGTGCCGATTAATCAACTAATTCTAGCGGGCTAGTGCTAGCACGATTCGATTAGTGGAGTACCAATGTACCATGGAATCATGGATGCACCGTATAGATCATCCTAGTGAATTGTCAACATCCAAATACGTATAGCATGTCCGGCGAAAATATGTGCGCCACGTCCATTCAACTTAACAATTCATCTATGCGTGGAGTAAATAGATAGCGCGATCATGGAGAGATTACAGTCGGTCAGTGCATGCATATGTAGATGAGCATGTTTGCAGATAGTGCACGCGTGCATGCACGGCCGGTCATTAAGTCAGTGGAGTCTGCATGATACGGCAGGTACGATAATACGAACAGATTAACATTCCACTCACGGCCAATAACTCCATCTTAGCAGCCATGCCTGGCTACTTCACATACATGTGTAATAAAACTGTTAAAAAACGAACTTGTCTATGATTCAAAGTACATTTTGTATGCATCATAATCGATACTATGCACCAATTCAAATTTTAATGAAGTTTTAATTATACTACTCCCTCCGTGCAAAAATAACTGACTTGCATTCGTCTAGATTCGCATGTAACTACGTTTTAGTGTATAGATACATTCGAATCTAGACAAAGCTAAGTCATTTAATCCGGCCACAGTGTGAGACAAAACTATTAGCTTTGCGACAAGTAAATAACGAAGAACGAAAATAAAATCACAGCAAGGGGACACAGATTTAACGTGGAAAAACCTCTTCAACAAAGAGAGGAAAAAACTACGGACGCCAGCCAGCGAAACTTCACTATAACGGGGAGTGTTTATACAATGCCAGGAATTTTCACTGATGCAACTTATCTCAGCCGGTGGCTTACAAGAGATATATATATTATGAGGTAAAAAAGAGTTAGCAAAAATAGTTTTCTATTGTGTTGTAGCTCCTACGATTGTCAGCCAAAACGATGCTATACACTGCAGCCAAAACACGGCGATTCTAACCTCTGACACGTCTTGCTTTGAATCGATTCAGCAGTGAGACTGGTCTTATTTCTGGACAGAGGGACTATATTTTTTATCTTTTATTAGAAATAATATTTATTACATGTGTATCGGTCGATAGTAGTGAAACAATCGGCCATATGGACTGGTATATCTGATTAATATGTGAAAATGATAATCATGATATGATATGCTATACCGATATGACAAGAATACACCATTACTCAATTAGATCAAATATCACACACAACCTCAAATTATTCTTTTTGAGAATCACCTATATAATTCAAACTTGGCAAGCATTTCAGGTACACGCTTTGGATCTTTGAAGGCTTTGGTGAATACACTAGAATCATACCGGAGCACCAACATTGCCACTGTACACTTGTAAGAATTTGATTACCCTTCAAATGATTCAGAAAGCCCCTTTAGTCGCCCATCTAGAAAGATGAGTAGCCTTGAGCGTTCAATGTGCTCGGGCCGGGATGATCCCTTATAAGTACATGTCATCAAACCACAAGATCTTCACCACCAAACTCCAACTCACAAAATATCATACCAACAACCGCAGCAAGACACACTAGCACATACTCAACAAATCCATATGATTGGTTCTGCGAGGACACAAATTCAAAATCCACAAGATATGACACCAATTCTGTGGACAGAGAATCTCTCAACTCTATAGCATCACCTGGAAATAAGGTACCACCATAACAAAGAAATAACCTGAGTACCTTCATCTTCGGTGGCATCGCACCCACCGACAAAATGTTACTGATAAAGACCACAAAATTCATAGTAAAATGAAGTCTTTTAAACGCAATTAGAAGAACATGAGATTGCCCTTAGCTCATAACGCCAAAACATGGTGATTGCAACATAATACATATATACCAACTCGTTGGGTCTCCAAACGCAGAGTGTTTTAGCAAACATTGGGATATAAACCCCGTCCTCTGCATCAACGGATGCACGCAGCTTTTTATTATAAGTTTATCATCCAACCTACAAAATAAGATTAAATTGCCTCGAGGCACCAACTCACCGTAGTGGTTTGAAAACACACGACATGTAAGCGATATGAAAGAAAAACTAAATAGAGTAAAGTAAATTAAGTAAATAACAAGTGCAATGCAGGTGGAAAAGTGTAGTAGTGGTGGAAACAATGTGCAAAATATGAATGCAAGTAAAATAATTATTTTTAAAATTTTAGAATAGATAATTGCAGAAAATAAAAGAGTGTCAAGTAATATAAACATTTTTCTTGTGCTTCAAAATGTACTGTGATTTATGGGTTCACTAGACTACTCTCTCATAAACATGGTGACATGAATATAGTTTTTCTAGATAAGATAATATCAAGGCAAATCTTATGTAGTGTTTGATTCATATTTATATGGGCATCACGTCCTAAAATATAGATGATGCAGTACATCTAAAAAATACTCCCTACTAAGAGAAAACTCCGTAAACTAGAATTAACTGTCTTCACAGAGTATTCCAAGGCAATTTTATATGATGTTGAATAAAAAATATGCTATCTCGAACAAACTAGTTAATCTTTGTTGGAGATATGTCCTAGAGACCAATAATAAAGATGTTTTTATTGTTATATTTCATATCATAATAGTTTTATGCCATACTATAATTGTGTTAAGCGGAAACATTAATACATGTGTGGTATGTGTAAACAAACCAAGTCCCTCGTAACCTCTAGTCGACTAGCTCGTTGGTCAACCGATAAGCGAGGTTTCCTGATCATGGACATTTATATCAACTGACAACATGATCATGTCACTGGATGAATGATATGATGTACACACACCCAACCATAGTATTGCAACGAGATCCAGTCACAAAATTCAATATTGCAATAACTAGTAAAACGTAGTAACCCACTACTTTGACCACGGGAACATATCTAATCACTGTCACCGGAGGCTGCTTTGACTGCATCAACCGTCACACCATAACAGGGTGATCATAAAGTTGTCTATCGGGTATTTCTAAGGGTAGGTTGAGGTGTATGCATAGAGATCAGAATTTTCACATCCGGGTGATAGATAGATACTCTGAGCCCAGTCAGGTGATTACATCTATGAAGCTTGCACGCATGTGACTAGGTCACGGTGATGTAATATCACAGGAACGAGTAAATATGTTTGTTGGTAAAAAATATCAAACTAGGTATAGAGATACCGAAGATCGGGTCTTGGACAAACTAGGTATTGAAGAGCAAAGGGAATAAGACTCGACGTTTAAGGTTCAAGCGATCAAGTAATTCATGGAATGCATGGGCGGCATCATGGGTTTCCATATTCTATTGTTGGTCATTGATCAGAGAGGTGTCTCGATCATGTCTACGCATTCTCGAACCGTAGGGTGGCACACTTAAGGGTAGATGATGCTTAGGGTTTGATCTGAAATCATAGCAGAAAAGAGAATAGAGGTCTGAAAGGTGTTTCGGGGTAAGTGGAATTAAATAATGTGTATTTAGTATTAATTAAATAAATTAATATTAATACATTTAATTTAAAGGAGCATCCCACCTATATCCTCCCGGAGGGGGGCATGAAGGGACGCCGCCCATGGAGCGAATTGGGGGGCCGACCGGCCTAGGGTTAGGCGACACGGGGGGCACCCCGACCGCCACCCTTTAGTCCCACTTTGGTCGCCCCCCTTGGTGGTGCTTCGCTCTTTCCTATATAAAGTGAGGAGGACCTCTTCTCCTCATTCATACCAATTGTCCTTTGCCCCCTCTCTCTTTTCCCCATGTGTGGTTCCCAAGATTGGAACATGCACAACGGGATAGGGGTTTCTCTACCATACACACACCGTCATGCTACTGGAATATCAGTCTGGATCATCTTCTTCCGCTGCTTCACTGGACCGGAGCCCAGGAGACGTCTTCTACACCAAACACGTGTAGAACTATGGAAGTGGCACCAGTTGTGGTAATATATGCTTGTATGCTTGTACAACCTTGAGGCCGGCTTCGTTGTACGACTTCCTCACAATGTTTGAACGTGAACATAATCCCGCTTTCGGTCTTCAAGGGTATGAACAACAAATCCTAGTCGTTACTTTACATCTGCATAGATAGATGTTGGCTATTTGTTCTCATCGTTAGGATTTTTTTGTTTTCTTCTTTGGAACCCTTTTAGTGGTATCAGATCTGATCTATGTGTAGATGTGTTGGTACTAGTAGAATACATAGTGATATGTCCGCATTGATTTTCTAGTTGTTACCCTCTCATGTGTACTTGTTCATATCGCGGCAAGACGAACCGGCCCGGACCAACCTTACGCATAATCTTACGCGAGACTAGTTCCGCACCTAACATATGGCTTATACCATATATGTGACTGGTAGGTGTCTGTCTCTCTTACATTAGTTGATATGGTATTTATAATGGATGACCCTGAAAAGGAATTTAAAGCGATAACTAGTCAATCCGTGTTGTGGTTGAAAGTTCGTAGGTAAGAAACGGTTCTTGTGCAAAAGCCCTAACATCCACATAAAACATGCAGAAGATAAAGTAGAGGCATCTAATTTTATTTTATAGGGCATGCAATATGTATGGTTTAGGTAAGTACTTATGAAATGTTCTACCGACGGTATAGAGGCATCGTGAACCTGGTGTCATGTCAGAGCGCTCGATGTAGATCAAGGCGCAAGGACCATATCATATTGCATACTTATTTATATTTGATGTTAAATTCTTTATGCATCTTATTTTGCTTATATTAGACATATGACGGTAGCAATATAAGATGATCCTGCATTAATGTGCACCACTAAGAAAGTTCTCCGTTACGAAGCACACCGTGATGATCGGGTGTTAGACATACCGACGTTCGCATACGGTGGGTGTAAGCCATGTTGCACAACAATATATTAAGGTTAATGTTGGGGATCCTAGCATGTATAGACATGACTTTGGAACACAAGTAACCAAAAGGTTAAGCATGAGTCACATAGTTGATGTGATTGACATGTTGATGTCTATCTTTGAAACTATACATTGTCCATGATGATCGGGGGTGTTATAGTGAATTAGAACCATGCAGTCACTAAAAAATGATGATGGATGTTTGTTTATGAGTTCTTTTAATTTTGCTTAATTAAAATATGAACCCATATTATGAACATAAGTTTGATATATTTGCAAATACCATTGTAGATGTCTCTCCCCACCTTCAACCAAGGCCCGTTTCTTGATAAAGAGAAACTTAAAACTGATGGGTCCAACTTCATGGCTTGGTCCTGCACTTTGAGGATTCTTCTCGTTCCCCAGAAGTTGTCCTATGTACTAGAGGTTGCGCTAGGTGACAAGCCTGCTGATTCTTCCCAAGGATGAGAAAAATGTCTATTAGTCTAAGGCGGATGATTCTGCATATGTGCAGAGTGGCATGCTTTATGCCATGGATGCCGATTTGTAGAAGCTCTTTGAAAAGATGAGTTCTTATGATATAATCACTAATATCAAGGATATCTTTGCACCTCAAGCTAGGGTTGAGAGGTATGAAGCCTCAGAACTGTTCTTCTTAGCAAAGATGGAAGAGCACATCAGTGTGAGCGAGCACGTGCTCAAGATGCCTGGCTACGTTCAGCGCATGAATGCCCTGGATTGCAAGATCCTAGACAAACTGGTGATTGATAGGGTGCTGCAATTGTTTCCCCTAGCTACAAAGGATTCGTCCTAAACTACAATATGAAGGGGATGACCAAATCCTTGTCTGAGTTGTTCACTATGCTCAAGAATACCGAGGTGAAAATCAGGATCACACGGTGTTGATGGTCAATAAGACCGTTGAGTTTAAAAATCCCGACAATAAGGGTAAGGGCAAGAGGGGAAAACCGAAGAAGGATGGCAAGCATGTTGACAATCCTTCTAAGGCGCCCAAGCCCGGACTCAAGCCCAGCATCACGTGCTTCTATTGCAAGAGGTACGGTCACTGGAAGAGCAACTACCCCAAGTACCTGGAAGATAAGAAGGCTGACAAGATTGCCGCGAAAGACCAAGGTATATATGATATACATGTTATTGATGTTTTTCCCACAAGTGATTGGAGCAACACCTGGTTATTTGATGCTCGTTCTATTGCTCACATTTGTAACTCTTAGTAGGAGTTAAGGAATAAGAGGCACTTGGTGAAGGACGAGGTGACGATGCATGTTGGCAACGGCTGCAAAGTTGATGTGGTGGCTGTCGGCACTGTCCCTCTACGTCTACCTTCGGGGTTAATTTTAGTGTTGAATAAATGTTACTTTGTACCGGCCTTGATCATGAATATTGTGAGTGGATCTTCCTTGTTTCAAGACCATTATTCATTTAAGTCGGAAATAATGTGTTGTTCTATCAGGAGTAAATAATAGCGCTAGATTCTTTTAGCCCAAACTTTTATCCACATCATCCCGATTTTTTTGGCCGTGGGATAGACGCCAAAAAGGAGACGCGGCGACATTGCAAAGGATCCCTGGTATCCGTGAGGCGGGACCTGTTGTGGGCCTAGGTGAAAGATTCCCTAACGCATGTGTGTGTCACGGGCTCCGTCGTACCCCGTATCGCTAGACGGTGGATCGCGCGCGACATGGCCCCGTTGTCAGCGTACACAGGTAGGATCGAGCTCTATGAGAGGCGTTCCTGGCGCGACACACCTCCACAGGGCCCTCCAAGAGGCGACGTGGCACCGTGAGCCCATGTCGTCCATGGTTTCTCACTTCATGGGCCCGCCGAGAGCCGAGTGGCGTCGTTAGCCCATGCTGGACGCGGTTTCTCGTGGACTTAGGGCCCACAACAGGCCGATGTGGTGCCAGAACCCCATGTATGCTATCAGATTAGATCGTAGACGACGCGTCTTCTCGCGGAAAAATAGCCTAGTTGTCGGTAGACCGTAGATGTGCACATGTTCTCGTGGCGAGATTGTACAGTGGATCATGTTCATAGACGATCTGGTAGCATAGATCGCAGTCATCCGGGGGGGGGCGTCTATGTCGTACCATGGGGCCTGCTAATAGCCGAGATAGAAGTGTAGACTGTAGATGTCAGCGGGTTCTCATGGCGGTATCGTCCAGTTTCGCGCCCTGGACATCTGGCTATGTATAAGACCCCTCTCGTATTTTTCTATCTACTTCATGCACTAGATAGGTTCTTTCCTCTTCCATATCTGCCTCCTCCCAGCTTGGTCCCCTCACCACTCACTTGCGACACGCCATGAAGAGCATGTTGAATGCGAGATCATGTGCTACAAAAATGTTGATTCCAACATATTGCATGCGAATGAGTTGTGTTCTTAACGATGTGCAATTTTAATGAGAAACGCGTTGAATACAATAACGTTTAATGTGCAACCTATGACTACGAGACAGGTGCATGCAAACGTGATCCGAAGCAAAACATGGCAAAGAGCATGTCTTTTTAATACATATATACTTGGTGAAACCGACTAGAATAAACAAACGAAGCAGAATCGATTAGAGCCACCATGGAGAGATCTATAAAACATAAATTCTGAATAGAACTATAGCAAGAAAACCATACTCTAGTTTCGTTTTTTGTGCAAACCTACTTCCAATACACGTCGTTTAAAAAATAAACATGGCTTAGAAAATACAAAAAAAGTTAAATATGAACTAAAGGGAATATGCCCGAGAGGCAATAATAAAGTGGTTATTATCTTATTCCATGTTTATGATAAATGTTTGTTTTAAATGCTAGAATTGTATTGATCGGAAACATCAATACATGTGTGTTTAATAAACAAAAAGGGTTCCTAGTCATGCCTCTCTTATAGACTAGCTTGTTGATTAACAAGATGATCAAGGTTTCCTGATCATGGACATTGGATGTTGTTAATAACAAGGTCACACCATTGGTGGAATGATGTGATGAACATTCATCCGAAGTATAGTATTAAGATCAAGTCATTATGTTTATATTGCTATAACATCATATGAAGTAATCTTTATCCTTAGACCATGAGATCATGTTAATTGCTAACACCCGAAGAGTATCTTGATAACATCAAACGTCACACCGTAACAGGGTGACTATGAATGTGGGTTCAGTGCTACGAAGGTGTTATGTTGAGGCTCATGGATCAAGAGTGGGATTTGTCCATCCCGATGAAAGATAGATATACTCTGGGCCCTCTCGGTGATATCACATTGAAATATCTTGCAAGCAAGTGATGTGATCACTAGAATGTTATATCACGGGAATGAGAAAAGAGTGCATGTCGGTAACGAGATTAAACTAGGTATGGATATACCGATGATCGAATCTCGGACATGTAATATATTACGGGACAAAGGGATTTAGTTACTAGCGTTAAAGGTTCTCATGATCACAGAAGTCATCGTTGAATGTGTAGGAATCAGTATGGATCTCTAGGTCCTGCTTCTGATTATTGATCGGAGAGGGGTCTCGATCATGTCTGCATTATTCGCGAACCGTAGGGTGACACACTTAAGGGATACCAACACCATTTGGAGCAAATATGTTTCAGATAAAGATTTAAGAAAGCGCTGGAATTATTTCAATAGACACCGATACTGTTTCGGGTGAAATTGCTGAAATTGGTTCTGCATGTAATATTGAAATGTTGCAGGGGGTTTTATGTGGATGTTTGTTAATTAAAGTAATTAACAAAATTCTGAATAAAATTAATAAAAGAGTTTTAATAAATGAGAGAGCATTAAATTTGGAGAAATCTAATGCATTTAAAGTGGAGACTTTAAAAGAGAATGTGGAGGGGCAAATTTATGTGGAGGGAGTTACCACCACATGAATGGAGGAGGTGTCACCTCCTCCATGCGCCGGCCATGAAGGAGGGGCACCCCCTCCTCCTATAAAAGGCCACCCCCTCATCACTTCTCTCACATACCTTCTTGTGAAGGATCTCTCTCCCCCTCTAGTATTATTCCCCCATGGTCTCGGATTAGCGAGATACATGTTCTTGGTGGCTTTATCTGGAAAGGAGTTGCTGCTTCCGCTGCTTTGCTGGAGCGAGGGACGGAGGTTGTCAGGGTACCGGACGTGTGTGCGATCACGGATGCACTGCTGCTTTGCGGTGCTGGACTTGGTGGTGCTGGAGCTGGATCTGATGGACATGCTGGAGCCGGACCTGCTGGACTTCATCACGATCTTGAGATCGACAAGTGTACGACTACATCAACCACAAGTTCCTACTTGTTAACAAAGCTCGTTGTCTACGAGGGTAAGTTCTCGTTGGATGTATGTCCACCCGTTGCTTTGTACATAGTAGATAGATCTTGGCGTGTAGTTCACACCGTAGGAATTTTTTTGTTTTCTATGCTGTGGACCCAACAGTGGTATCAGAGCCTGATCTATGCGTAGATGCTTAACACGGGTAGTACACATATGTTGATATGTGGGCGATGATGATCATGTTATTGCATCTTCTATGTATTTTGGATATTGGTGGCATAGTGGGATGAAGCGGCCCGGACCAACCTTACATGTCATCGTACATGAGACCGGTTCCACGACTGACATGCAACTTGTTTTGCATAAGTGGCTGGCGGGTGTCTGTCTCTCCTACTATAGTCAATATCTGATTTACAACGAGTTGCTAATAACTTAGTTATCCTCGTTGTGGTTCATGTTCGTAGGTAAGAATGGTTCTATATCCGAAAGCCCTAAGCCACGTAAAACTTGCAATTGATAAATTAGAGGCGTCTAGTTTAGATCGTTGCTGGGCTAGCGTGTTGATATGGTATTGTTGTAAGTAGATGTATAACAGATACTCTTACAACACACTCAACGTGTAAGTTCCATAGACCTTGGCCTTACACACAAAGGAATGATAGAGATCATACCACGATGCAAATGATAGAGATCAAATGCATGAACCATATCATCTCACTTTACACATTAGATGTTAGCATCTTATACTGCTAGTTTGGCGCTTTCTGTAGCATTGTAAGATGATCCCTCATTTATATATGAAGATAAAAATGTGTTCTTCCTTAAGTATGCACCGTTTTGTGGATCGTGTTTCGATACATCACGTGATGATCGGGTGTACTCGACTCTACGCTTTCATACAAACGGGTGTAAGACAGTTTTACACACGCGAGTACTAAGGTTCTTACTTGGCGAGCCTAGCATGTACAGACATGGCCTCGGAACATGGACCGAAAGGTTAAGCATGAGTCATATAGTTGATATGATGCCCATATAGATGCTCGCCTTTGAAGCTACATCAACTCACGTGATGATCGGACTTGGTGTAGTGGATTTGGTTCATGTAATCACCAAAAAGGCACGAGGAATGTCGTTTTTGAGTGGGAGTTCATTTCTAATTTGGATTAGTCGAACCAAATTTGTCATAAATTAAATCAAAGTGAATTTGCATAGTTTGTTGTAGTCATTGGCATTCGTTTTCTACCTTATGCTTAGTTTTTATTTGAGATAATAGAACTATAGAATTCTGGATATTTACTTTATGAACTAGTATCGTATTGTTTTCAATGTCAATTTAAAGTTTATAAGTCCTATTGCAAACTTTCAGCAAACTCTGTTTACTCCATAAGTTTAATAAGTAGTATTAAAACAAGAGTAAGAATTCCAATGTTAGTATCTAAAGTATCATGTTTGCCTCCATGATTATTGATATTCAAAAGGTTGTTTTAATATCAAGATTATATTGGAGCTGGAAATTGTTTCAGAAACCATCATGTGTGAAAGATATTGTGATATCTGAAACAATGTTTTTGGTTGCATTATGATAGAGTATAATTTAGCAAAATACATGTTCTCATATTGTATGAGAATTTGTGAAGGATGGAGATGCTAGGCATCGGAATCTACCAAAAAGGTTTTGGGAACTGATATTATACTCGTGATTCTTCCTTATAAGCTATTGTAGCTTTATCATGAAAGTTGTCATGATAAGGATGAATAGAAGATGTAAGTAAAATGTTTACTACACTAATAGATTACTAAAGAATGGATTTTTGAAAGAACACCAAACATTTGATGATGGTGATCCACTTCAAAGTGCAAGTCCAAAGGTATTAGTAGTTGACTATATACGCTTTGTACCATGTGTCATGTTGATGACATCAGTATTAATGTTGATAGATTCTTTTAAAAGAAAAAGGAATTGCTGAAAGAGAATCTATAAAATATTTGGCAGAAAATAAAAGGTTGGAGATGTCTAACTTGGGTATATAGAAGATATACATGTTATGGCTATATTCCTTGCTTGTTAAACAATGTGATTATGAGGTATTGGATACCGGTATTGGATACCGAATTGGTTGGTATGAAGTGTCATACAGGACAACGCAATTCGTGAACTACAATGGCTTAAGTAACCATCAAGAGAATGAGTGATGATGTTCATCGAAAACAAATAAAGTGTTATTGTGTTTTTCATTGTCATCAAACCAAGCCTTCAAGATTTGTTTAAATAATTGTTATTTTGTTCTGGTATTATGAGAACAATGGCTGTTCAAATAATTACCGTATTCCATAAAGGATGGATGAACTTTTACAAGTCTAGTTGGAGAAATCACATCCATAAACACTATTGCTAAAATGTCGCAAGACAAATGATTGAAAGATCACTTATGAAGTGACATCACTGTTTGAATTATATTTGAAAGAAAACATGAAGAAACTCCATGTTGATGGAATTTTCGAGTCCTTGATTTTGATTAATTGACGCATGTGAGACTTTCCTCGAGATAATTGAAACTCCGTTCATAGGCCAAAGAGGAACGGATGACTAGCTTATTGGAAATTGTGCATGCTGATGTGCATAAGTCCATTATGTGTAGCCATATGCGATGGATCTTTTTGCTTCATATGCTTTCTTCAAGAATTTGAGTGAATATATATCTGTATATTTACTTAATAAGGAAGAAGTATGAAACATTTGAAAGTTGTTCAAAGACTTTCAAGATGAAGTGAAAAATCATTGTAACAAGAAAATAAAGAGTTTATGATTCGATCATAAAGGAAGATATTTGAGTTACATGTTTAGCAAAAACACCTAAGACTTGAGGAATTGTTCCATGATTTGTGTTCCCCGATAAACCATAGGAGTATGGCATATTGGAGAGATGAAATCAAACCATGTTTGACATGGTAAGATCAAAGGTGTCATTTATAAAGCTGCCATTATGTTTTAAGGATTGAATCTTTAGAGACTACCGCTTTTACACTAAAAAGAGCACCATCGTGATCTGTTGAAATGACACCATATGAGTTATGGTTTGGGATAAAACCAGAATTGTCTTTTCTTAAATTTTGGTATGCTATGCATAAGTAAAATGTTTACAACCAAAGTCGGATAAGCACGTCTTTGTAGGTTATCCCAAAGAATTTGTTGGGAATTTCTCCATAACACCAAGGACAAAAGAGTTTGTCGCTTGGAACGTCAACTTCCTTGAGAAGGAATTTTTCATGAAAAGTTAAGTGGGAGGACAATAGAACTTTGATAAGGTTTTTGAACCTTAGCTATATGTGCTAGGTAGCGCAGCGTCGGAAAGTGTCCCGGTGGCGGCCACAATGCTCATGGCTCTCGTGATTACAAAAGGTGTGATCTCGGAGATTAGAGTTCCTATAGAATCGTGTGGGTCGGTAAGAATCAAATAGTAAGATTTGATAAGCAAGTCGTTATTGTTTTGACAATGATGAACCGACTACATGCAAAGATGCGATGATGGGCCCCGACTCCATAAAATGACTAGAAGTCATATAATCCATGATAGTATCCATACACGAGAAAACAAGTTTCTGAACTTGGAAGACCCTCCGGAAAGGCGTGAAGCCTATCGGTCGTGTTTGGATCTATAAAGAAATAGACATGGATGTTTGACATCTATGAAATAGTCGACATGTCGGAAAGAAGTTTACGGCAATGTTCAAGGAGTTGACTATGACAAGATATGATCTTTCATAGCGATATATAGTCTTGACGGATTAATGTAGCAACCACTACATATAATTTGGTATATGGTAGTTGAATAAACAAAACAAGGTTCTTCTAATAGAACGGTAACCTAGGACATGTACATGACATGGTCCGAAGGGTTTTGTTAATTCAAAGGGTGCTAAAAGGGCATGTAAACTTCAATAGTTGAAGTAAGCATAGCGGAGTTGGAATCTTCACCATGATGAAACTGTTAAAAGAGTTTAAATTCATCGGAGATGATGAAGATGCTTGCATTTGCAAGAAATTAAGTGGGAGCGCTGAGACATATTTCTAATACATTATGTAGAGTACATATTGTTGATTGGAAATGATGTATCTTGAATTGACACAAGTTAAGGATTTCATTAAAATAAGATTTCGATGAAAGACTTAGGCAAACCCAGAATAGTAGGCATCAATATCTATATGGATAGATTAAGGCGCTAATATGGTTGTGCCAGACATACATATATAAGATATTGAAAGGGTTCCATATGGAAACAACAAGAAAGGTTCTTGCTGCATGGAAAGAATTGTATTCAGATTCAAGTGTTTCAACACTTGGTGAGTAAAATCACATGAAGATTCTGATCGATTATACCATGATATGTATATATCCAGAATGTCCTATGCTCTAAATGTTATGAGCATATACCAGAATGATTCATAAGATGATCATTGGACAATAGTAAAGATATTCTTATGAGCTTTGGAAGAACTAAGAATATATCATGTATAAGTGACAAATAGTTAAAGGTAGTTCATTGTAAAGTGTTACATTGATACTAGTTTTGTCACAAGATACAAATTAAATTTATATCAATTTAGACTATGGGTGGCACAATATAATGGAAAGGATGTTCCATGATGGATTTGGATGAGTTCCAAAGTTGAGATATTGTGACGGATACTACAACAAAAGGCTAAGTATATAACTGCTATAGTAGCAGCAAAGGAGGGCATTTGTGTTAAGTAGTTTGTTATCAAACTAGGTGTGGTTCAAAGTGGGCTAATACTATGAAGATATATTGTGTGACAATAATATCAACATATTTTGAGCCGAATGAACTAAAGGTCTCACCAAAGGACCAAATCTATACAATGCCATCTCATTTGAGAATGAGTGATGCGTAGAGACGCAGAGACATGCAAATACACACGGACCTGAACTCGGGATCCAAAGATTATGTTAACCACTAGCAGTAGCGTATATGAAACACCAGAAAGCCATAGGTGTTCAATACGCAAAGTTTTTCAAACTAGATTATTGACTCTAGTGCAAGTGGGAGACTGAAGGGAATATGCCCGAGAGGCAATAATAAAGTGGTTATTATCTGATTCCATGTTTATGATAAATGTTTATTTTACATGCTAGAATTGTATTGATCGGAAAAATCAATACATGTGTGTTTAATAAACAAAAAGGGTTCCTAGTCATGCCTCTCTTATAGACTAGCTTGTTGATTAACAAGATGATCAAGGTTTCCTGATCATGGACATTGGATGTTGTTAATAACAAGGTCACACCATTGGTGGAATGATGTGATGAACATTCATCCGAAGTATAGTATTACGATCAAGTCATTATGTTTATATTGCTATAACATCATACGAAGTAATCTTTATCCTTAGACCATGAGATCATGTTAATTGCTAACACCGGAAGAGTATCTTGATAACATCAAATATCACACCGTAACAGGGTGACTATAAAGGTGGGTTCAGTGCTACGAAGGTGTTATGTTGAGGCTCATGGATCAAGAGTGGGATTTGTCCATCCTGATGACGGATAGATATACTCTGGGCCCTCTCGGTGATATCACATTGAAATAGCTTGGAAGCAACTGATGTGATCACTAGAATGTTATATCACGGGAATGAGAAAAGAGTGCATGTCGGTAACGAGATCAAACTAGGTATGGATATACCGATGATTGAATCTCGGACATGTAATATATCGCGGGACAAAGGGATTTAGTTACTAGCGTTAAATGTTCTCACGATCACAGAAGTCATCGTTGAATGTGTAGGAGTCAGTATGGATCTCCAGGTCCCGCTTCTGATTATGGATCTGAGAGGGGTCTCAATCATGTATGCATTATTCGCGAACCGTAGGGTGACACACTTAAGGGATACCGACACCATTTGGAGCAAATATGTTTCAGATAAAGATTTAAGAAAGCGCTGGAATTATTTCAATAGACACCGAAACTGTTTCGGGTGAAATTGCTGAAATTGGTTATGCATGTAATATTGAAATGTTGCAGGGGGTTTTATGTGAATGTTTGTTAATTAAAGTAATTAACAAAATTCTGAATAAAATTAATAAAAGAGTTTTATTAAATGAGAGAGCATTAAATTTGGAGAAATTTAATGCATTTAAAGTGGAGACTTTAAAAGAGAATGTGAAGGGGCAAATTTATGTGGAGGGAGTTACCACCACATGAATGGAGGAGGTGAAGGGTCACCTCCTCCATGCACCGGCCATGAAGGAGGGGTACCCCCTCCTCCTATAAAAGGCCACCCCCTCCTCACTTCTCACACACACCTCCTTGTGAAGGATCTCTCTCCCCCTCTAGTATTATTCCCCCATGGTCTCGGATTAGCGAGATACATGTTCCCGGTGGCTTTATCTGGAAAGGTGTTGCTGCTTCCGCTGCTTTGCTGGAGCGAGGGATGGAGGTTGTCGGAGTACCGGACGTGTGTGCGATCACGGATGCACCGCTGCTTTGCGGTGCTGGACTTGGTGGTGCTGGAGCTGGATCTGATGGACGTGCTGGAGCCGGACCTGCTGGACTTCATCATGATCTTGAGATCAGCAAGTGTACGACTACATCAACCACGAGTTCCTACTCGTTAACAAAGCTCGTTGTCTACAAGGGTAAGTTCTCGTTGGATGTATGTCCACCCGTTGCTTTGTACCTAGTAGATAGATCTTGGCGTGTAGTTCACACCGTAGGAATTTTTTTGTTTTCTATGCTGCGGACCCAACATGAACAACTATTCTTGTCCAAATCGTATAAAAGAGAAAAACTGAATCCAATGTGTAGTTGTTGTGTAAACTTCTCTCGATTCTTCTAACTCAATCTACCTTCCTGACATAATGTTTTCAGCCTTATCTTTTTACCGTTCGTCCATCGGTTAACGTGTATGGCTTGCTTGGTTAGTGTTACTCGGTGTGTGTACGAACGTGTTAGATGTAATCATAAAGAAATTAAAAAAATCGTTTAACAACTATTCATGTCCAAATCATAGAGGAGAGAAGGAGCGAAGCAAACGACATGTTTTTATGACTTGCAGCTGTCGTGTAAACTTCTTGCAGTTCCTTTAACTCGAGCTATCTACCCGACGTTGCTTGGCTGCAGATACCTCTGCTTTCCAAATGTGACTTCTGATGTTGCTTCTTTGTTGTCTTTCCATATCTAACTTCTGATGTTAATTTTTTGACGTGCAAAATGCTAATACGCCTGTCGCTTCGGTCATTGGGTTCATAATTACTCTAGCTCTGCACGACAGACTCGCACATGCAAAGTTGCATCCTTTTTCCTTGCTGTGTTGCACCCAAAATAGTGATCATTCTGTGTCGGGTATCATTTTGGCTGTTAATGCATATCCTTTTTATGCGATGAACCAATTCCGACTATCTACCAGACGATGTAGAGGCTAGGCACATGAATTTCTCATATGTGGTTTTCTAGCCTATGATGGCACGTCTTCTAGCTAGAGACTGACATGAGCTTGGGATCTTGACTTTTTTTTTCTCGACTGTTGTGCACTGCTCATCTTCTCTCCATTCATGTCGGCAATAACTCGGCACCGGTGGTGGACGCAGGCTCGCGGCCTTCCTTACCTGTTACTCTTCTTATACTTGGGCTTCACAGTAGACTCTTTTCACGTTTTTCTTCTTCTCAACTTATTCTCATCTACACTATGGCCCCTTCCTACTCGAATGCTACCCTCAATGATGATCTCCTATAGGCCTTCTAGCGACTCAGCATCTCCCTAGCTGAGCTTACATGGGGACAGCAGCCCGAGCACGCGGAGTACTAGGCAAAGTTCGACAAGTATGTCGCCAACGGTTTCGCCGACTCTTTTGTACGAAGAGTAGGAGGACAAGGCTTCAGACAACGATGATGAGTCTGCTACGGAGACCTTCCCCTCACTGTTGTTGCAGGGGTCTACTAGGACGACCCTGATGTCTACGCACGCTTCTATTCTTGTAGACAGTGTTGAGCCTCCAAGTGCAGAGGTTTGTAGAATAGTAGCAAATTTCCCTTAAGTGGATCACCCAAGGTTTATCGAACTCAGGGAGGAAGTGGTCAAAGGTATCTCTCTCAAGCAACCCTGCAATCAAGATACAAGAAGTCTCTTATGTCCCCAACACACCCAATACACTTGTCAGGTGTATAGGTGTACTAGTTCGGCGAAGAGATAGTGAAATACAAGTAATATGGATGATTATAAGTGGTAATTGCAATCTGAAATAAGAGTGGCAGCAAGCAAACATGTAACATGACTAATTGTAAATGGTGTTTCAATGCTTAGAAACAAGGCCTAGAGATCATACTTTCACTAGTGGACACTCTCATATAAATATCTTCTCTTCATTATGCTACCCTGAACTACTCTCTAGTTGGACGATGTAGGGCTATAACATCACACCTTAAAGTTTGCATTCCCCATCTAGATAACCCATCACTGTCACCTTGAGCGCTAGATGGTTCCAACAAACACCACAATCTCATAAAGACATCCAACTCAAATTATAATCATGATAAGTATTTCTATAACCTTACCCTAAGTGCCACACGGTGTGCACACTATCAACTTCACACACGTGGGGATAAGCAGAGATTAATTAAAGCCCTTCAGTAGCAGAATAGATCTATAGATTACAAAGCTCATGATCTCAATAAGATCACGCATAGAGAGAGAGATGAACACATAGCTACCGGTAGAGCCCTTAGCCTCAAGAGAGAACTACTCCCTCCTCATCATGAGAGTCGGAAACGGTGATGGAGATGGCGGTAGAGTCGATGGAGATGGCTCCGGGGGCACTTCCCCATCCTGGCAGGGTGCTGGAACAGAGACTTCTGTCCCCCCGAATCTCCTCTTCGGTGGCGGCGGCACTGCAGAACTTTTCATGGAATTCTGATCCAGTATCTAGTGTTTTCATCTCGGGGGGAATATATAGGCGAAGGGGCAAGGTCGGTGGAGGCCCGAGGGGCCCACACCACCTGGTGGCATGCTTGGGGGGTACCCGCGCCACCATAGGGTGTGGCCGCCTCGGTACCCTCCTTCGTCTCTGCTTTGGACGCCGTCTTATGTCGGGAAAATAGGAAATTCGGCTTTTGTTTCGTCCAATTTTGAGAATATTTCCTTACTAGCTTTTCTGAAACCAAAAACTGTAGAAAACATGCAACTGGCACTGTGGCATCTTGTCAATAGGTTAGTTCCAGAAAATGTATAAAAATGCCTCAAAGTGTAGACAAAACATAAGATAGTTAGTACAAAACAAGCATGGAGCATCAGAAATTATAGATACGTTTGTAGGGGTTCGTAGCATGGAAAACAAAAATTTTCTAACGCATACAAACAAACAAGCCAAGATCTATCTACTAGATTGCAGCAACGAGTCGATAGAGGAACTCACCCTCGAAGATTCCAAAGCGGTTAACGAGAGCAGATTCTCGTGGGTGATGTAGTCGTACTCTTTCCGATCTCAAGATCGCGTAGACGATCCTTCCAGCGCCACGTTCCGGCAGCGCTCCCGCAGTCGGTCACATGTTCGGTACTCGACGAAGACCTTCCTCTCCCTTGTTCCAGCAAATGCGGAGGTTGTAGCACTCTCCTCGCGATTCCGGCAAAGACTGGCGTGGTACCTAAGTAGAGGGAAATCCCGCAGGCTTCGCCTTAAGCCAAAAGTAGTATGGTGGAGCTTATGAGAGAGGCTATTAGTGGTCTAGTAATTAGACACACCAATTAGAAGGCTCTAAATCAATTAGAAGGCTCTAAACCGATGGCTAAAGCAATTAGAAGCTCTAAACCAAAACGGCTCTAAACCGGAGATTAGAGGTGGAACTTGTGTGTGTTAGGAGGGGAGGCCCTGCCCCTCCCTTTATAGGTGGGAGGGCCGACGGCCAAGGGGAGGAGTCCCTCCCCAAGTCGGCCTTGGGAGGCGCGCCGGCCAAGGGGACTCCTCCCCCAAGTCGGCCTCCACCTCCTCCTCTTTTCCCACTTCCCAAAATTGCCGTTTGACTTTCAAACTAGCCGTTTGACTTTTCAATTTAGGATTTAAATAAACCCTTTATTTTGGACAGCAAGAACACCTAGTACATGATGCAATCATTCCAACTTACAATGACACATTCATGTACCCTTCCCCCTCCCGGAGTGCCGGACATTCCGGGACCTTCTAGAATGTTCCCGATGAAAACACCGGAACCATTCCCCAACTCCGAAACGGGACTTTCCTTATATGAATCTTATTATCCGGACCATTCCGGATCACCTCGTGATATCCCGGATCCCATCCGAGACTCCGAACAACATTCGGTCTCTTTCTCATAATACCATAACTACTCAAACAACGTCGAATCCTTAAGTGTGTCTCCCTACGGTTCGTGAATTATGCGGACATGATCGAGACACTTCTCGACAATAACCAATAGAGGAATCTGGAAATTCATATGGCTCCCACATATTTCTACGATTACTTTGCGATCGAATGAACCACTTACATACGATACCAATTTCCCTTTGTCTCACGATATGTTACTTATCCGAGGTTATGATCGTCGGTATCTCTGCATACCTAGTTCAACCTCACATCGATAAGTACTCTTTTCTCGTTCCCGTGATATGTGATCCCTTGTGACCCAGTCACATGCTTGCAAGCTAATTGGATGACATTTCACCGAGAGGGCCCAGAGAATATCTATCCGTCATATGGATGGACAAACCCACTCTTGATCCATGTGTTTCAACCAATACTTTCCGAACACTCAATACCACCTTTATAGCCACCACATTACGGTGTGGTGTTTGATGACATCAAAGCATCCATCCAGTAAAGGTGATATGCATGATCTCATGGTCGAAGGAATTAGGTTACTATGTATCAGAAAGCATATAGCAATTGAACTATTGAAATGACTTGATCTTTATGCTACGCTTATCTATAGGAGTATGTCCACCATATCATTCTCCTAACGATATGATCTTGTTGTTTGATAACATCTCAATGTTCATGATAAGGAAACCACAATCATCAATCAACCAACAAGCTAGTGAAGTATAGAGGCTATACTAGGGACTTCAAATTAAGTTTACAAATCACACAAGTATTAATGGTTTCCTTGTTAATACTATTATAGCATGAATGTAAACATTTATCATAAACACAAAGATATAATAATAACTACATTTATTATTGCCTCTAGGGCATATCTCCAACAACGTTTACGACGTATCAAGCATCCCCAAGCTTAACTCCTGCTCATCCTCAAGTAGGTAAGTGATAAAAAGAATAATTTTTGAGGTGACATGCACCATCACAATCTTGATCAAGGTATTGTAAAACATTGATAGCTGGGATCATTAGTACTCTAACATAAACATGAAAGATATAGTTCTAACAATAAGACAAAGCAACTAAGTTGCAACATAAAAAGGTACAAACAAAAGATCATGAATAACAATGCATTGAAAGACATTTGTTTGTTTCACATATAGAAAACATAATAAGAGTGGTAATCAGCTTGTCCTTCATGGATTAGCAGAACATAAATGCATAGGACGCCTTCAAAGTTCATAAGGGTGACTAGATACAAATAATTTAAGAGCAAGCAATACCAAAATTATGAATCAATCAATATGTTTTGGGACAATGCACATTGAACTAAGAATGACAACTATGCTCTCTTAATTGGTGCATAAAGATAGAAGATGGAGACTCAACATAAAAAGATAAAAATAAAGGCCCTTCACAGAGGGAAGTAGTGATTTCAAGTTTCATAAAGAGCTTCCAAAAATTATGGTACTTATTAGCTTTCAGCTCTCATTGCCCCTATCATAAGCATCTTGAGGTGATTAAGGTTAAAATAACACAAAAATGAGGATATGCTTGACAAGTTATAAGTTGAAAATCTCATGCCCCTTGCTTACGAGTACCAAACCTCATACTACTCAACTTTAGTCACAAGTAAGTTCTTGTCATTGTAAGTACATGTGTATCATGGAGAACCGCCAACGGGGTACCCCTTGCCCCATGACACATGAGCTTTCCCATATCAAAATGACAAGGCAACAGACAATGAGCATCTCATCGATCTTTTTATTTGCTATTTGCATAGGTTTTTATTGAGGATGCTTCACATAATGCTCACTATGGTTATGCTGCAAGTTTCCACCATGGTTAGGCATGGCTTAGGCTAGCCGCCTAGGCGTTTCTTTAACACACATACAAACTCCATGAGCTTACAATCTCCCCTTTTATTTCACACCACCGGGATCCATAAACAAAAGAACATGATATCAACTGAATAATAAGTGCAATGTTGAAAGCGTTCCCCATGGTATCATGGTTATGCTAATTCACAACTTATAAAGTGCAAGCATATAAGCAACATAGATGGACACAATGGTTCAAGTTTATTAAGTGTAAGAAAATAAAGTGTGCCATCAAGTTTGTGAGAGAGTTAATCACTAATTTTCACATAACAAAAGATTAATTTGGAAGGTAGATAAAAACATGAATATACTTGGAATCATGTAACACACCATGCATAGGAATTTATAGTGGACTCTTTGGAATAACTTAGTTTTCTTGAAGGTTGGATGCATGAGTGGAATTCATACTTGGTACAGGTGGCGTCTAGCAAAACACTGGGAGCGACCAACTAAGAGATCAATAATGGCCATAAGCATGCAAAGCGACAAAACATTATTAATTAAAGCATAAAGTGATATTGCAAGTCAAAAACTAAATGATCATAGAGGCTATGGTGATTGGTTCATAGTCTTAACATGGTGTAAGCATGTGCCAAGTCAACCCAAATAAAGCATCAAAGGAGAATACCACAATATTATGCTTTTATATGCTAAAACAATGCATGATTCTTTCAAGGCACATTAAGAAATCTCAATTGTTTGAAACAAGTCATGCTACAACAATAATCACTAAGCATATGGTCAAAGCAACATCTAGCATGCCATGATAAAGTCTTAGTCACAGCCAAAACAAGCTTCCTTTTGTACCACTATAAGCATGAAACTTCCTACTCTTTTCCAACACCAATCGACTTATTTGAAACAACTCTCAAAGATAATAATCAACAAAGACCAGAGAGCTTGTCTCACCCATCTAAAAAGAAGAACTAAAAAGTTCTAAGCCAAAAGAATAAGAAAACTAAAGCTAAACGCAGTGCTAGCAAAGGAGAACACTCACAGAATAATAAGAGTGAAAACTAGAGTGTTCTAGGCAATGAATAACGGGTTGTGTCTCTCTCCAAAAGAAGTGTGTTGGGATCCAACCAACTTATTGCGGCAAAGAAAGCAAAATAAAACTAAAAACAAAGACGCTCCAAGAATAACACATAGTGCATAAGGTAATAAAAATAAAGTGTCTTGAAAGAAGACCTGAGATTATTGATGAAGAAGGGGATGCCTTGGGCATCCCCAAGCTTTGACGCTTGTACTTCTTGGATATTTCTTGGGGTGACACGGGTGGAATTCCCAATCTTTAGCTTTTGTCCATACTTCATCTCATCACATTATTCTTCCCTACACTTGAAAATTTCCTTCATACAAAACTTCACACAATCTTCATTAGCAACATTAGTGTATTAAAAATAATAAGTCTTTGGGTTTAGTTTCAACACAAGTAAAACTTACATTAAAACACAAGCTACTGTAGCAATTTATTTTAAAAGCTCAAGTGAAGAGAACTCAAAAAGAAACCGATTAAGAGGCAAATGCAAATAAAGGCAAAAATCTATCAAAACAGACCAGCAGGTAAAGACCGAATTTTTTGAAAATCTTCTGTTGCTCAAATTGAAAAATGCAAAACTAACTAAAGTTGGGTAATAACCTGGGGCATAAGCACAAAAATTACAGCTCAATCCGACGAACTGAGATTTTTCATGTTTTTTTATAGTGACACACAGAAATCTGTTTCGGGACAGCAACTTCCCCATATCTTACTTCCCTCACATTAGAGGTTATTCTTGGCACAAAAACCAAAAAAAATGATAAGGAGAGGTTATTACAGAGGCAATAACTTCCAAGACTCAACAAAACAAAAATAAACTGAAAGTAAAAATATAATGGGTTGTCTCCCAAAAGCTCTTTCTTTATAGACATTAAGATAGGAACGATAATTTCAATGATGCTCACATAAGAAATATGAATTGAAGTATAATAGAGCATCAAGAAGCAAATATGGAACAAATTTAAGTCTAACCCACTTCCTATGAAAAATAATCTTGTAAAGAAACAAGTCATGAAAGCACAAAGCAACAAGCATAGGAAAGCAAAACAAGTGTAACTTCAAAAAAATTAACATAAAGAGGGGAAACTTAATATTGTTGAGATACATAAAACCATGTTTCCCTCTCTCATAATAACTTTCAATAGCATCATGAATAAAATTAACAATATAACTATCACATAAAACATTCTTATCATGGCCAGATGCATAAAAGAATTAATACTCTCCACATAAAGATAGTCATTCTTATTAATTATAGTGGGAGCAAATTCAACAAAATAGCTATCATTATTATTCTCATCACCATAGTCATCAAATATAGGCGGCATATTGTAATCATAATTAATTTTCTCCTCAATAGTAGGTGGACTGAAAATATCATACTCATCATTGTAATCATCATATATCGGAGGTATATTATCATCAAAGTAAAATTTCTCCTCCATGCTTGGGGGACTAAAAATATCATGCTCATCAAAACCAGCTTCCCCAAGCTTAGACTTTTCCATAGCATTAGCAATAATGGTGTTCAAAGAATTCATACTAATAACATTGCTATTAGCATGCAAATAAAGTTCCATAGGTTTTTAAATTTTCTCTTCAAACACTTCATGTCCTAACTCAAGATAAATACTATAAAGCTCTCTAATTTTGTTGTTGTTTTCCATTAAGCCTAATGATATGTTGCAAACGTATCTATAATTTTTGATGTTCCATGCTTGTTTTATATCTACTTTCTTATGTTTTGTCCACACTCTGGAGTATTTTTACACATTTTATGGAATTAACCTATTAACAAGATGCTATAGTGCCAGTTGCCTGTTTTCTGTTGTTTTTGGTTTCAGCAAAGCTAGTAAGGAAATATTCTCGGAATTGGACCGGACAAAAGCCCAAGTCAATATTTCACCAGAAGGAATACGGAGTCGGGAGGGAGACGAAGAGGGGAACCAGGGCAGCCACACCTGGTGGTGGCGCTGTAATTTGTTCACCCAACATGTCATCTATCTTAAGGAGAATCACCTCTAGTGAACTATGGACCCCGGTCCATTCTTTTACCATCAATCTACAATCTACTATTTACTGTTTACTGTTTAATTTCTGCAAGCAATTACTATCTTCCACACAATACGTTTAATCCTTTGTTTTCAGCAAAACCGGTGAGATTGACAACCTCACTGTAAGTTGGGGCAAAGTTCTGTGGTTGTGTTGTGTAGGATTCCAAGTTGGAAACAACACCTTGGAGGTGTTTCCTTGCTCCTACTGGTTCGATAACCTTGGTTTCATAACTGAGGGAAAACTTGCTATTGTGCTCATCATACCTTCCTCTTGGGCTTCCCCAACGAGATCGATACGTTCAGCCAATAATCAAGATTTTTCTGGCACTGTTGTCGGGGAGTCAAGAACATCTTCACAAGGGGAGTCCCTCATAACCAATCTCTCTACTTTGTCTTATTTGTTTGGTTAGTTTATTCCTGCTTTGTTTGCTTGTTTATTTTAACAAAAACACAAAAAAATTAGTGATACTAGTTTGCTTCTTTATATTAAAAACACAAAAAATGACTACTCTTGAAAATACTAAGTTGTGTGACTTCACTAGCACCAACAATAATGATTTCATGTGCACACCTATTGCTCCACCTGTTCCTGAAGCTACTTTCTTTGAAATTAAACCTGCCTTGCTTAATCTTGTTATGAAAGAACAATTCTCTAGTGTTGGTACTAAACATGCCGCTGCTCACCTTAATAACTTTGTTGAACTTTGTGAGATGCAAAAACATAGAGATATAGATGGAGATATTATTAAGCTTAAATTGTCTCCTTTCTCTTTGGGAGGAAAAGCTAAAGAATGGTTGCTATCCCTAACTAGAAATAGTATTGATTCTTGGACTAAATGCAAACATGCTTTCATTGGAAAATACTATCCTCCTGCTAAGATTATATATATGAGAAGTGAAATAATGAAATTTAAACAATCTGATAATGGACATGTTGCTCAAGCTTGGGAAAGAATGAAATCTTTGCTAAAGAATTGCCCCACTCATGGACTGACTGCTTGGATGATTATCCAAATATTTTATGCAGGACTAAATTATTCTTCAAGAAATCTGCTAGATTTTGCTGCTGGAGGTACCTTTATGACCATTACTTTGGGTGCTGCAACAAAGCTTCTAGATAATATGATGGTTAACTATTCTGAATGGCACACTGAGAGGGCTTCACAAGGTAAGAAGGTAAATTCTGTTGAAGAGACCTCCTCCCTGAGTGATAAAATTGATGTTATTATGTTTATGCTTGTTAATGGGAAAGCTCATATTGATCCAAATCATGTTCCCTTAGCTTCTTTGGTTGCTCAAGAAGAGCAAGTTGATGTGAACTTTATTAGAAATAATAATTTTAGCAACAATGCCTACAGGAAAATTTTTGGTAATAATAATTATAGGCCATATCCTCCCAACAATGGTAATGCTTATGGAAATTCCTACAAAAATAATAGGAGTGTTCCCTCTGAACTTGAAGTTATGCTTAAAGATTTCATTAGTAAACAAACTGCTTTTAACAAAACTATTGAGGAAAAACTCTCTAATGCTGAAAGAAGTATAGAATCATTGTCTGAAGCACAATCTTCTTTGAATAAAATGGCTGCTAAACCTGAAACTATTGAAAACCCCTTTGTTGCTACTAATGCCATACAAGTTAGAATTGATGAAAATGTTAGACTGTTAGCTGAATTGCATGCTAAGTGGGAGAGAGAAGATGAAATTGCTAGAAATATTAGTATTTCTACTATCACCACCACTAATGTTAATGCTAGCAATCCACATGAAGTTCCTTCTGCAACAACGCCTAAAACCAATGGAACCCTTTCTAATAAAAATGCTGAAATTCTTCGAAATATGGGAAACAATAGCTCTACTAATTTAGATGATAATTATGATTTTGATCTTGATGGTTGCAATATCTCTAAAGTAATTATGTTTCTACAAAAGCTTTCTAAAAGTCCTAATGCTAGTGCTATGAATATGGCCTTTACAAAACACATTACTGATGCTCTCATAAAAATTAAAGAAGAAAAGATGAAACATAAAGCTTCTATTCCTATGAAATTATAAGATGGTTGGGAACCCATCCTTAATATGAAAATGAATGATTTTGATCTCAAAGCTTTATGTGATCTTGATAGTAGAGTTTCTATTATGCCTAGAAAAATTTATGAAATGCTTGATTTGCCACCATTGGAAGATTGTTATTTAAATGTCCAACTTGATGATAATGCTAAAAAGAAACTCATGGGGAATATTAATGATGTTCTTATTATGGTTAACAATGCCTATGTCCCTGTTGATTTCTATGTTTTGGATGTTGAATACAATGCTTCTTGTCCTATTATTTTGGGAAGACCTTTTCTTAGAACTGTTGGTGCCATTATTGATATGAAAGAAGGCACCATTAAATATCAATTCCCACTCAAGAAAGGTATAGAACACCTCCCTAAGAAAAGAGAAAAGATTTCTTTTGCCTCTCTTATTAAAACAAAATTTTCTCTTAATGCTTCTTCATTTGAGAATACTTGATTCTTTTCTTGCTTCTTATGCCTAGCTCAAAGGCGTTAAAGAAAAGCACTTATTGGGAGATAACCTAAATTTAGTTAGGAGTCTTTTGTTGAGTCTAGGAAGTTATTGCTTCAGTAATAAACTCTCCTTATCATTTTTGTGTGGTTTTTGTGCCAAGAGTAACCTCTAATGAGAGAGAAGTAATATTTGGGAAAGTTGTTGTCCTGAAACAGATTTTTGTGCTTCTCTGTAAAAATTCATGAAAAATCTCTGTATGTCAGATTGAGATGTAACTTTTTGTGCTTCTGACCAAGGTTGTTATCCAACTTTCGTTAGTTAAACACTTTTCGAGTTGAGCAACAGAAGGTCTTTGAAAAAATCGGTTTTTACCTGCTGGTCTGTTTTGACAGATTTCTGCCATTATTTGCATTTGCCTCTTAATCTCTTTCTCTTTGAGTTCTCTTTGATCACTTGAACTTTTTAAAGGAAGTGCTACAGTATCTTGTGTTTTAATGGAAGTTTTACTTGTGTTGAAACTAAACCAAAAGACTTATTATCTTGAGTACACTAATGTTGCTAATGAAGATTGTGTGAAATTTTGTATGAAGGAAATTTTAAAGTGTAGGGAAGAGTAATGTGATAAGATGAAGAATGGACAAAATCTCAGGCTTGAGGATGCCACCCGTGTCACCCCAAGATATATTCAAGAAGTACAAACGTCAAAGCTTGGGGATGCCCAAGGCATCCCCTTCTTCATCAATAAAAATTTCAGGTTTCTTCCAAACACTTCATTTTTATTATTTAATGCACAATTGTGTTGTTCTTGGAGCGTCTTAGTTTTATTTTTAGTTTTAATTTTCTTAGTTTGCTTGAATAAATTGGTTGGACCCCCGCATTCATACATTAGTTTTCAAATAAGTTGATTTGGATTGGAAAAGAGTAGGAAAGTTCATGCTTAAGTGGTATAAAAGGAGCTTGTTTTTTACAATGACTTAGACGTTATCATGTCATGCTTGATATTGTTTTGGCTTTATGCTTAGTGATTATTGATGTAGAATGACTTGTTATAAACAATTGAGATTGCTTAATGTTCCTTGAAAGAATCATGCATTGTTTTAGCATATAAAAGCATATTATTGTGGTATTCTCCTTTGACGCTTTATTCGGGTTGACTTGGAGCATGCTCACACCATGTTAAGACTATACCAAGTCACTATATCCTCTATGATCATTTAGTTTCCGACTTGTAATATCACTTTATGCTTTAATTAATAATGTTTTGTCGGTTTGCATGATTATGGCCATTATTCCTCTCTTAGTTGGTCGCTTCCAGTCTTTTGCTAGCCTCTATACCAAGTATGAGTTCCACTCATGCATCCAACTCCAAATAAAACCAAGTTATTCCAAAGAGTCCACCATACCTACCTATTAGCATTTTCTATTCCAAGTATATTCATGTTTTTATCTACCTTCCGAATTAAACTTGTTATGTGAAAACTAGTGATTAAATCTCTCACAAACTTGATGGCACACTTTACTTTTCTTGCACTTAATAAACTTGAACCATTGTGCCCGTCTATGTTGCGTATGTGCTTGTGCTTTATAAGTTGTGAATTAGTAGAACCATGTTACCATGGGGAACGCTTTCAACATTGCACTTTATTTGGTTGATATCATGTTCTTTTGCTTATGGATCCTGGTGGTGTGAAATAAAAGGGGAGCTTGTAAGGTCATGGAGTTTGTATATGTGTTAGAGAAACGCCTGGGCCGCTAGCCTAAGCCATGCCTAATCATGGTGGAAACTTGCAGCATAACATAATGAGCAATTTGTGAAGCATCCTTAATAAAAAACCTATGCAAATAGCAAATAAAAGATCGCTGAGATGCTCATTGTCTGCTTGCCTTGCCATTTTGATATGGGAATGCTTCCGTATCATCGGGCAAGGGGTACCCCGTTGGCGGTTCTCTATGATACACATGTATTTAACTTACTCGTGACTAAAGTTGAGTAGCATGAGGTTTGGTCTTCATAAGTAAGGGGCATGAGATTTCAACTTATAACTTGTCAAGCACATCCTCATATTTGTTCACTTTAACCTTAATCACCTAAAGATGCTTATGATAGGGCAATGAGAGCTGAAAGCTAATAAGTACCATAATTTTTGGAAGCTCTTTATGAGACTTGAATCCCTCCTTCTTTCTATGAAGGGCCTTTCTTTTACTTTTATGTTGAGTCTCCATCTTCTATCTTTATGCACCTATTGAGAGAGCATAGTGGTCATTCTTAGTTTAATGTGCATTATCCCAAAACTTATTGATTGATTCATAACTTCGATATTGCTTGTTCTTAAACTATTTGTATTTAGTCACCCTTATGAACTTTGAAGGTGTCCTATGCATTTATGTTTTGCTACACTATGAGGGACAAGATGAATGCCATTCTCATTATGTTTTCTATATGTGAAACAAACAAATGTCTTTCAAAGCATTGTTAGTCATGAATCTTTTGTTTGTACCTTTTCATGTTATAACATAGTTGATATGTCTTATTGTTAGAACTATATCTTTCATGTCTATGTTAGAGTACTATTGTCCTAGCTATCAATGTTTTACAAATACCTTGATCAAGATTATGATGGTGCATGTCACCTCAAAAATTATTCTTTTTATCACTTACCTACTCGAGGACGAGCATGAGATAAGCTTGGGGATGTTGATATGTTGCAAACGTATCTATAAGTTTTGATGTTCCATGCTTGTTTTATATCTACTTTCTTATGTTTTGTCCACGCTTTGGAGTATTTTTACACATTTTATGGAACTAACCTATTAACAAGATGCCACAATGCCAGTTGCCTATTTTCTGCTATTTTTGGTTTCAGAAAAGCTAGTAAGGAAATATTCTCAGAATTGGACCGGACAAAAGCCCAAGTCAATATTTCACTAGAAGGAATACATAGTCCGGAGGGGAGACGAAGAGGGGAACCAGGGCAGCCACAACTGGTGGCAGCGCGGGCTGCCCTAGCCACGCCACCAGGGGGTGTGGGCCCCCTGGTACTCCACCGATCGTGCCCCTTCGCCTATATATTGTCTCTGGGACGAAAACCCTAAGCACCCGATCAAAATTCCATGAAAGAGTTTGTAGCCACTGCCATATCCATCCCTAGATCGGGGGGATCTGAAGCTCTTCCGACACCCTGCTGGAGGGGAGAGATCACCCTGGAGGCCTTCTTCATCACCATGACTGCCTCCTGTGTGATGCGTGAGTAGTTCATCCCTGGACTACGGGTCCATGTAGTAGCTACATGGTTGGTTCTTCTCCTTTGTGCTACCATGTTTAGATCTTGTGAGCTCCGTTCATGCTCAAGATCATCTATTTGTAATCTTACATGTTGTGTTTGCGGGGATCCGATAGATATTGAGATGCTATTTCAGATTGATTATTGATTCTATCATGTCTGTATTATTTGTGATCTTGCATGCTTTCCGTTGTTAGTAGCTATCTTGGCCGAGTAGATGCTAGCAACTCCAAGATGGAGTATTTATGCTCAATAGTGGGTTCATGCCTCTAGTAATCTGGGGAAGTGACAGAAATCTCTAAGGTACTAGATGTGTTGTTGCTACTAGGGAGAAAACATCAATCCTTTGTTCATAAAATAATTTTATTGTTTACTTTACACACTTTGCTTAATGCAATTATCTGTTGCTTGCAACTTAATACTAGAGGGGGTTCGGATGATAACCTAAAGGTGGATTATTAGTCATAAATGCAGTTGGATTACTATCTATGTATAATGTTGTAATGCCCAATCAAATCTCGTAGGAGTCAAGATGATTAGTATATGCAAGTATGCTTTCTCGGTGTCTGTCAATTGCCCCACTGTCATTTGTTCACCCAACATGTCATCTATCTTAAGGAGAATCACCTCTAGTGAACTATGGACCCCGGTCCATTCTTTTACCATCAATCTACAATCTACTATTTACTGTTTACTTTATGCAAGCAATTACTATCTTCCACACAATACGTTTAATCCTTTGTTTTTAGCAAAACCGGTGAGATTGACAACCTCACTATAAGTTGGGGGCAAAGTTCTGTGGTTGTGTTGTGTAGGATTCCAAGTTGGAAACAACACCTTGGAGGTGTTTCCTTGCTCCTACTGGTTCGATAACCTTGGTTTCATAACTGAGGGAAAACTTGCTGCTGTGCTCATCGTACCTTCCTCTTGGGGTTCCCCAATGAGCTTGATACGTTGAGCCAATAATCACCTAACTACTGAAAATAAAAACAAGAAACAAAAAGATATAGTTGCAAAATCTAAAGGAAATAACTTCGAGCTCTCACGCACCAGCAACAGTACTAGAAGATAGCTTAGTAGCCAGAAGATGTGAGTACCTTTTACCTTACCTCCCCGACAACGGCGCTAGAAAATAGCTTAGTAGCCAGAAGATGTGAGTACCTTTTACCTTACCTCCACGGCAACGGCGCCAGAAAATAGCTTGATTTCTACGCATGCTTCTATTCTTGTAGACAGTGTTGGGCCTCCAAGTGTAGAGGTTTGTAGAATAGCAGCAAGTTTCCCTTAAGTGGATCACCCAAGTTTTATCGAACTCAGGGAGGAAGTGGTCAAAGGTATCCCTCTCAAGCAACCCTGCAATCAAGATACACGAAGTCTCTTGTGTCCCCAACACACCCAATACACTTGTCAGGTGTATAGGTGCAGTAGTTCGGCGAAGAGATAATGAAAATACAAGTAATATGGATGATTATAAGTGTTAATTGCAATCTGAAATAAGAGTGGCAGCAAGCAAACATGTAACAGGACTGATTGTAAATGGTGTTTCAATGTTTAGAAACAAGGCCTAGGGATCATACTTTCACTAGTGGGCACTCTCATATAAATATCTTCTCTTCATTATGCTACCCTGAACTACTCTCCGGTTGGACGACATAGGGCTATAACAGCACACCTTAAAGTTCGCATTCCCCATCTAGATAACCCCTCACTGTCACCTTGAGCGCTAGATGGTTCCAACAAACACCACAATCTCATAGAGACATCCAACTCAAATTATACTCATGATAAGTATTTATGTAACCTTCGCGTAAGTGCCACACGGTGTGCACACTGTCAACTTCACACACGTGGGGATAAGCATAGATTAATTAAAGCCCTTCAGTAGCAGAATAGATCTATATATTACAAAGCTCATGATCTCAATAAGATCACGCATAGAGAGAGAGAGATGAACACATAGCTACCGGTAGAGCCCTTAGCCTCGAGAGAGAACTACTCCCTCCTCATCATGGGAGTCAGCAACGGTGATGGAGATGGCGGTGGAGTCGATGGAGATGGCTCCGGGGGCACTTCCCTGTCCCGACAGGGTGCCGGAACAGAGACTTTTGTCCCCTGAATCTCCTCTTCGGTGGCGGCGGTGCTGCGGAACTTTTCGTGGAATTCTTGTCCTGTATCTAGGGTTGTCATCTCGGGGGGAATATATAGGCGAAGGGGCAAGGTCGGTGGAGGCCCGAGGGGCCCACACCACCTAGTGGTGGACCTGGGGGGTACCCGCGCCACCATAAGGTGTGGCCACCTCGGTGCCCTCCTCCGTCTCTGCTTTGGACTCCGTCTTGTGTCGGGAAAAATAGGAAATTCGGCTTTTGTTTCGTCCAATTCCGAGAATATTTCCTGACTAGCTTTTCTGAAACCAAAAACAGCAGAAAACAGGCAACTGGCACTGTGGCATCTTGTCAATAGGTTAGTTCCAGAAAATGTATAAAAATGCCTCAAACTGTAGACAAAACATAAGATAGTTAATACAAAACAAGCATGGAGCATCAAAAATTATAGATACTTTTATGATGTATCAGACCCTCCCTTTGACGAGGACGAGGAGGAGGATGTAAAGGAAATATGCCCTGAGAGGCGATAATAAAGTTGTTATTATATATTCCTTATACATGATAGATGTTTATTTTACATGCTAGAAATGTATTGATTCGGAAACATTAATACATGTGTGTTTAATAAACAAAAAGGGTTCCTAGTCATGCCTCTCTTATAGACTAGCATGTTGATTAACAGGATGATCAAGGTTTCCTGATAATGGACATT
Source organism: Avena insularis (assembly GCA_023614405.1). Taxonomy (NCBI): domain Eukaryota; kingdom Viridiplantae; phylum Streptophyta; class Magnoliopsida; order Poales; family Poaceae; genus Avena; species Avena insularis. Next base: position 25,631,769 of record CM042692.1, read on the forward strand.
GGATGTTGTTAATAACAAGGTCACACCATTGGTGGAATGATGTGATGAACATTCATCCGAAGTATAGCATTATAATCAAGTCATTATGTTTATATTGCTATAACATCATACGAATGTTATATCACGGGAACGAGAAAAGAGTGATGTGATGTGATCACTAGAATGTTATATCACGGGAACAAGAAAAGAGTGCATGCTCTGTGAATTTAGATCAAACTAGGTATGGAGATACCGATGATCGAATCTCGTACATGTAATATATCGAGAGACAAAGGGATTTAGTTACAAGCGTTAAAGGTTCTCACGATCACATGAGTCATCGTTGAATGTGTAGGAGTTAGTACGGATCTCCAGGTCCCGCTGCTGATTATTGATCGAAGAAGGGTCTCGATCATATCTGCATTATTCGCGAACCGTAGGGTGGCACACTTAAGAGTTACCGGACACCATTTTGGAGCACATATGTTTCAGAAGAAAGAATTGCAAAGCGCGGGAATTGTTTCAATAGAAACCGGAAATTGTTTCGGGTGAAATTGCAGAAGGTGGTTCTGCATGTGATATTGAAATATTGCAAGGGGCTATATGTGAATGTTTGTTAATTAAAGTAATTAACAAAATTCTGAATAAATTTAATAAAAAGATTTTTATTAAATGAGAGAGCATTAAATTTGGAGAAATTTAATGCATTTAAAGTGGAGACTTTAAAAGGGAATGTGAAGAGGTATTTTAATGTGGAGGGGTTACCACCACATGAATGGGGGAGGTGAGGGGTCACCCCCCATGCGCCAGCCATCAAGAGAGGGGGCACCCCCTCCTCCTATAAAAGGCCACCCATTCCCTCCTTCATCCTCACACCTCCTTGTGAAGGATCTCTCCCCCCCTCTAGAATTATTCCCCCGTGGTCTCGGATTAGCGAGATACATGTTCCCGGTGGCATTTAAATTCGAAGGAGTTGTCGCTCACTGGATCGCTGGAGCGAGGAGGTGGAGGTTGTCCGGTGGCTTGAATGTGTGTGCAAGTGCGGATGCGCTGCTGAGTTGTGGCGCTCGGACTTCCTCACGATCTTGAGATCGACAAGTGTACGACTACATCAACCACGAGTTCCTACTCGTTAACAAAGCTCGTTGTCTACGAGGGTAAGTTCTCGTTGGATGTATGTCCACCCGTTTCTTTGTACCTATTAGATAGATCTTGGCATGTAGTTCACACCATAGGAAATTTTTTGTTTTCTATGCTGCGGACCCAACAGTGGTATCAGAGCCTTATCTATGCGTAGGTGCTTAACACGGGTAGTACACATATGGTTGATATGTGGGCGATGATGATCATGTTATTGCATCATGTTAATATCTGATTTACAACGAGTTGCTAATAACTTAGTTATCCTCGTTGTGGTTCATGTCCGTAGGTAAGAATGGTTCTATCTCCGAAAGCCCTAAGCCACGTAAAACTTGCAATTGATAAATTAGAGGCATCTAGTTTAGATCGTTGCTGGGCTAGTGTGTTGATATGGTATTGTTGTAAGTAGATGTATGGTGGATACTCTTACAACACACTCAACGTGTAAGTTCCATAGACCTTGGCCTTACACACAAAGGAATGATAGAGATCATACCACGATGCAAGTGATAGAGATCAAATGCATGGACCATATCATCTCACTTTACACATTAGATGTTAGCATCTTATACTGCTAGTTTGGCGCATTTGATAGCATTATAAGATGATCCCTCTTTTAGATATCAAGATAAAAATGTGTTCTTCCTTGAGTATGCACCGTTCTATGGATCGTGTTTCTAGACATCACGTGATGATCGGGTGTACTCGAATCTACGCTTTCATAGGAGCGGGTGTAAGACAGTTTTACACACGCGAATACTAAGGTTCTTACTTGGCGAGCCTAGCATGTACAGACATGGCCTCGGAACACGGACCGAAAGGTTAAGCATGAGTCATATGGTTGATATGATGCCCATATAGATGCTCGCCTTTGAAGCTATATCAACTCACGTGATGATCGGACTTGGTATAGTGGATTTGGTTCATGTAATCACCAAAAGGACACGAGGGATGTCGTTTTTGAGTGGGAGTTCATTAGTAATTTGGATTAGTTGAACTAAATCTATCATAAACTTAGTCTAAATAAACTTTACCAATTCTGTTGTAGATGGCACCACCTACTTTTAATTTCAATGTGTTTATCGAGAAAGAGAAACTTGTCATGTAATGGTAGCAACTTCATCAACTGGGCTATGAATTTGAGGATTCTCCTCACTGCTGCACAAAAGCAATATGTGCTAGATGCGCCGCTAGGCCCCCCACCAGCTCCTGATGCCCCTAACGAGGAAAAGAATGTCTATGTGACTCGTCAGGAGGACCACAACTTAGTTCATTGCGGCATACTGTATTGGCTAGAGCCAGAACTTCGAAAGCGTTTCGAAAATGGCAATGCCTTTGATACCATGGGAGAATTGAAAATGATTTTCGATACCCATGCCGCCGTAGAGAGTTATAATGCTACAGAAAAGTTCTTTAGCTACATGATGGAGGAAAACAGCTCTGTTAGTGAGCACGTACTCAAAATGTCTGTGTACGCTGATAAGCTTGTGCCCTTGGGAATAATGATTCCCATTGACTTAGGCATACATCGTGTTCTCCAATCTCTGCCACCTAGCTACAAGAGCTTCGTGATGAACTACAATATGCAGGGCATGAAGAAGTCTCTTCCCGAGCTTCTGTCAATGCTTAAGACTACAGAAGTGGAGATTAGGAAAGAACATCAAGTGTTGATGATCAATAGGACCACCGGTTTCAAGAAGGACAAGCAAGGCAAGCACAAGGGAAAGAAGGGTGGCAAGTCTGTTGCCACACCTAAAAAGGAACCCCTGGGCTGGCCCTAAGTCTGACACCGAGTGCTACTATTGCAAGGATCGCCATTGAAGAATCGCCCCAAGTATTTGGCGGACAAGAAGTCTAGCAAGGCAAACAAAGGTATATGTGATATACATGTTATTGATGTGTACTTGACTAGTACTCGTAGTAGCACCTGGGTATTTGATACCGGATCGGTTGCTAATATATGCAACTCGATTCAGGGGCTATGGAACAAGCGACAGCTAGCAAGGGATGAGGTCAGGATGCGGGTCGGCAATGGATCAAGAGTTGATGTGATCGCCATCGGGACGCTACCTCTACATTTGCCATCGGGATTAGTTATAAACCTAAATAATTGTTATTTGGTGCCTAGACTGAGCATGAACATTGTATCTGGATCGTGTTTGATGCAAAGTGGTCATTCCTTTAAATCTGAGAACAATGGTTGTTCGATTTATAAGAATGATATCTTTTATGGTCATGCACCTATGTTGAATGGTTTATTTCTATTGGATCTCGATAGTAATATTACGCACATTCATAACGTTAATGCTAAAAAGATTAAACTTGATGATGATATGTCTACATATATGTGGCACTGCCGTCTAGGTCATATTGGCGTTAAACGCATGAAGAAACTCCATTTTGATGGACTTTTGGAATCACTTGATTTTGACTCATTTGATACATGTGAGCCATGCCTTATGGGCAAGATGACTAGAACGCCGTTTTCCGGTTCAATGGAACGGGCGACAAATCTGTTGGAGATCATACATACTGATGTGTGTGGACCAATGAGTGTGTCGGCGCGAGGTGGATATCGTTATTTTGTTACTTTCACGGATGATTTGAGTAGATACGGGTATATCTATTTGATGAAACACAAGTCTGAAACTTTTGAAAAGTTCAAGGAATTTCAGAATGAAGTGGAAAATCATCGTAATAGAAAGATCAAGTTTCTACGGTTTGACCATGGAGGAGAGTATCTAAGTTACAAGTTTAGCACACACATGAAAGAGTGTGGAATAGTTTCACAACTCACGCCTGCCGGAACACCAGAACGTAATGGTGTGTTGGAACGTCGTAATCGTACCTTATTGGATATGGTTCGATCTATGATGTCTCTGACTGACTTACCTCTGTCATTTTGGGGTTATGCACTGGAAACAGCTGCATTCACTTTAAATCGGGCACCATCTAAATCCGTTGAAACGACATCGTGTGAATTATGGTTTGGAAACAAACCTAAGCTATCATTTCTTAAGGTTTGGGGATGCGATGTTTATGTGAAGAAACTTCAACCGGATAAACTCGAACCCAAAGCGGAAAAATACGTCTTCATAGGATACCCTAAGGAAACAATTGGGTATACCTTCTATCACAGATCCGAGGGCAAGGTTTTTGTTGCCAAGAATTGATCATTTCTTGAGAAGGAGTTTCTCGTGAAAGGTGTGAGTAGTCGGAAGGTAGAACTCGAAGAGGTTATTGAACCTTCTCTTCATGGAATGGCGAGTGGCGCAGCACCGGAAGTTGTTTCGGAGTTGACTTCACCTGATGAAGAGAGAGCTAATGATAATGATCATGAAACTCCGAAAGAGGACACTACCGAACCTCGCAGGTCAAGCAAGACATGTGCAACTCCTGAACTGTACGACAATCCTGTTGTGAATTTCATGGTTGATGAAATGGATGACCCTGCGACGTATGAAGAAGCGATGATGAGCCCGGATTCCAACAAATGGCTAGAAGCCATGAAATCCGAGATGGAATCCATGTATGAGAACCAAGTTTGGAACTTGGTGGACTTACCTCACGACCGAAAGGCCGTTGAGAATAAATGGATTTTCAAAAGGAAAACTGATGCTGATGGTAATGTGACCATCTATAAGGCTCGACTTGTCGCAAAGGGGTTTCGAAAAATTCAAGGAGTTGACTACGATGATACATTCTCTCCCGTAGCGATGCTTAAATCGGTTAGGATTATGTTAGCAATTGCTGCATATTTCGATTATGAAATATGGCAGATGGATGTCAAAACTGCGTTCCTCAATGGTAAGATTGAAGAAGAGTTGTATATGATACAACCTATGGGTTTTGTCGATCCTAAGGATGCTAATAAGGTGTGCAAACTTCAGTGATCAATCTATGGACTGAAGCAAGCATCACGAAGTTGGAATCTCCGCTTTGATGAGGTGATCAAAGAGTTTGGATTTGTCCAAACTTATGGAGAGGCTTGTATTTACAAGAAAGTGAGTGGGAGCAATGTGGCATTTCTGATATTATATGTGGATGACATATTATTGATTGGAAATGATATAGATCTTTTAAAAAGTGTTAAAAGTTATCTAAACAGCAAATTTTCGATGAAAGACCTTGGTGAAGCGTCATATATATTAGGCATTAAAATCTATAGAGATAGATCAAGGCGCCTAATTGGGATATCGCAGAGTACATACCTTGATAAGATATTAAAGAAGTTTAATATGGACGAAAGTAAGAAGGGGTTCTTACCTATGTTGTAAGGCAAGACAATGAGTAAGACTCAAAGTCCGGCTACGGCGGAAGAAAGAGAGATGATGGATAAGATCCCCTATGCCTCGTCCATAGGCTCTATTATGTATGTCATGCTATGTACAAGACCGAATGTGGAACATGCTATTAGTTTGACTAGTAGGTACCAATCTGATCCAGGTTCGAAACACTGGATAGCGGTAAAAACATCCTCAAGTACATGAGAAGAACTAAGGATATGTTTCTCATATATGGAGGTGAAGAAGAGCTAGTCGCTAAGTGTTATGTCGATGCTAGCTTTGACACCGATCCGGATGACTCTAAGTCTCAATCCGGATACGTATTTCTCTTGAACGGAGCAGCAGTTAGTTGGAGGAGTTCCAAACAACCTGTGGTGGCTGGATCAACAACGGAGGCGGAATATGTTGCTGCTTCAGAAGCGGCGCAGGAGGCAGTTTGGATGAAAGAGTTCATTACAGAACTGGGTGTGGTTCCCAGTGCGTTGGACCCGATGGTGATCTATTGTGACAACAATGGAGCCATAGCCAACGCAAAGGAACCAAGGTCTCACAAGAATTCCAAACATATTAAGCGCCAGTTTCACTCCATCCGCGAGCATGTCAAGGATGGAGATATAAAGATTTGTAAAGTACACACGGACCTAAATGTAGCAGATCCGTTGACTAAAGTTCTCCCTAGGGAAAAACATGATCAACACCAGAACTCCATGGGTGTTAGATTTATCACTATGTGAACTAGATTATTGTCTCTAGTGCAAGTGGGAGACTGAAGGAAATATGCCCTGAGAGGCAATAATAAAGTTGTTATTATATATTCCTTATACATGATAGATGTTTATTTTACATGCTAGAAATGTATTGATTCGGAAACATCAATACATGTGTGTTTAATAAACAAAAAGGGTTCCTAGTGATGCCTCTCTTATAGACTAGCTTGTTGATTAACAGGATGATCAAGGTTTCCTGATCATGGACATTGGATGTTGTTAATAACAAGGTCACACCATTGGTGGAATGATGTGATGAACATTCATCCGAAGTATAACATTACGATCAAGTCATTATGTTTATATTGCTATAACATCATAAAGTAATCTTTATCCTTAGACCATGAGATCATGTTAATTGCTAACACGGAAGAGTATCTTGATAACATCAAACGTCACATCGTAATGTGGTGACTATAAAGATGGGTTCGATTACGAAGGTGTTATGTTGAGGCTCATGGATCAAGAGTGAATTTGTCAATCCAGATGATGATAGATATACTACAGGCCCTCTCGGTGATATCACATTAGGATAGCTTGCAAGCAAGTGATGTGATCACTAGAATGTTATATCATGGGAACAAGAAAAGAGTGCATGTCGGTAACGAGATCAAACTAGGTATGGAGATACCGATGATCGAATCTCGGACATGTAATATATCGAGAGACAAAGGGATTTAGTTACAAGCGTTAAAGGTTCTCACGATCACAGGAGTCATCGTTGAATGTGTAGGAGTCAGTACGGATCTCCAGGTCCCGCTGCTGATTATTGATCGGAGAAGGGTCTCGATCATGTCTGCATTATTCGCGAACCGTAGGGTGGCACACTTAAGAGTTACCGGACACCATTTTGGAGCACATATGTTTCAGATGAAAGAATTGCAAAGCGCAGGAATTGTTTCAATAGAAAACAGAAATTGTTTCGGGTGAAATTGCAGAAGGTGGTTCTGCATGTGATATTGAAATATTGCAAGGGGCTATATGTGAATGTTTGTTAATTAAAGTAATTAACAAAATTCTGAATAAATTTAATAAAAATAGTTTTATTAAATGAGAGAGCATTAAATTTGGAGAAATTTAATGCATTTAAAGTGGAGACTTTAAAAGGGAATGTGAAGAGGCATTTTAATGTGGAGGGGTTACCACCACATGAATGGGGGAGGTGAGGGGTCACCCCCCCCATGCGCCAGCCATCGAGAGAGGGGGCACCCCCCTCCTCCTATAAAAGGCCACCAATTCCCTCGTTCATCCTCACACCTCCTTGTTAAGGATCTCTCTCCCCCTCTAGAATTATTCCCCCATGGTCTCGGATTAGCGAGATACATGTTCCCGGTGGCATTTTGTCTGGAAGGAGTTGCTGCTTTCGCTGGATCGCTGGAGCGAGGAGGTGGAGGTTGTCCGGTGGCTTGAACGTGTGTGTGAGTGCGGATGCGCTGCTGAGTTGCGGCGCTCGGACTTCCTCATGATCTTGGGATCGGCAAGTGTACGACTACATCAACCACGAGTTCCTACTCATTAACAAAGCTCGTTGTCTATGAGGGTAAGTTCTCGTTGGATGTATGTCCACCCGTTGCTTTGTACCTAGTAGATAGATCTTGGCGTGTAGTTCACACCGTAGGAAAGTTTTTGTTTTCTATGCTGCGGACCCAATAGGATCCTCCCATCATCAATTTTGAGGAGGACTACTAGTCGGAGGACTATGACTCCGGAGAGGAGGCAACGTGCATCCTGGAGGAGGAGCTCCCAGATGACTCGGAGTAGGAAGGCATCGCCTGCGAGGAGCTGGACATGGACAAGGATCATGACCATTGCTTTGGCTTCACCTTCTGCTTGTGTGTTGTTCGACGGATTCTAGGTTGTTTCTTAGATGATGTGGTTAGAAATTTCGGCATGCTACTTAGGTTTCTCACCTATTTGTCTGTCATATTAATTTTCCATCTTCTAATGTATCGTGTTAATGTTCCATATTTCAATGCAATGATGATTAGTATTGTGACATCCTTTTTAAGTTCTTACGCCTAGCCTACTTGCACTTATTTCACATCAAAAGGCTTGGCCATCAAACAACCACGCCCTAGAGGTGCAGAGAGAAGTCTAGTTTATATGAGTGATGTTTTTTATGCTCATGCACCAGAAAGTAATGGTTTGTTCTTATTAAATCTCAATAGTGGTGATTCTCACATTCATCACATTTATGCTAGAATATGTAAGCTTAGTGATGATAATTCCATGTAGATGTGGCAATGTCGTCTGGGTCATATCAGTGTTAAGCGCATGAAGAAGCTCCATTCCGATGGACTTTTCGAATTGCTAGATTTTGAATCTCTCGACAAATGCGAACCATGCCTTATGGAAAAATGACCAAGACGTAGTTCTCTGGTATGATGGAGCGGGCGGCGGATTTGTTGGGGATCATGCATACCAATGTATGTGGACCAATGAGCGTCTCAACGCACAATGGTTATCGTTACTTCGTAACCTTCACTGATTATTTGAGTAGATATGGGTATATCTACTTAATGAAACACAAGTCTAAAATGTTTGAGAAGTTCAAAGAATTTCAGAGTGAAGGTGAAAATCAACTCGACAAGAAAATCAAGCACCTTCGATCTGATTGAGGAGGCGACTATTTTAGTTATGAGTATGTCACGCATCTGAAGGCTTGTGGTATTGTACCACAACTTACACCTGCTAGGTCACCACAGCGTAATGGTGTGTGAGAGCGACATAATTGCACTCTATTATATAGTGTGTGATCTATGATGTGCCTTACCAACTTATCAGTATCATTTTGGGAGTACGCACTAGAAACAACTGTATTCATTTTAAATAGTGCATCATCCAAATCTTTGGAGACAACACCATATGAGATATGGCATGGCACGAAGCCAAAGTTGTCTTTCCTGAATTTTGGGGTTGTGAGGCTTATGTTAAGAAACTACAACCCGACAAACTCAAACCAAAAGCGGATAAATGTATCTTTGTAGGGTATCCAAAGGAAACTACTGGGTACAACTTCTACAACAAAACCTAATGTTTGTCGCTAGGAATGGTACCTTTCTCTAGAAAGAGTTTCTCACCAAAGATGTTAGTGGACGGAAACTAGAGCTCGACGAGATTGTTAATCCTTCTCTCCAATTACCGAGTGGAGCAACAGAAGATGTTCCGGAACCGTCCTCAACAGTTGGAGTGGGAGTAAATGATGGTGATCATATGAAACTCACATCGAGGCACCTACTGAACCTCGCAGGTCTACAAGAACATGTACCACTCCTAAGGGGTATGGTAATCTTGTTAATATAGTCATGTTAGTTGAACAAGGTGAACATGTCAACTACACAGAAGCAATGGAAGGCCCCAAGCCCGAGATATGGCTTGAAGCCATGAAATCAAAGCTTGACTTGTCGCAAAGGGTTTTCGACAAATTCAAGGAGTTGACTATGACGAGACATTCTCTCTTGTAGCTAAGCTTAAGTATATTCATATTTTACTAGCAATTGCTGCATATTTTGATTATGATATATGGCATATGGATATCAAAATTGTGTTCCTAAATGGCAACACTGAGGAATAATTGTATATGGTACAATTGGAAGATTGTGTTGATCCTAAGGATGCTGGAAATGTATGCAAGCTTCAATGTTCCATTTATGGACTGAAGCAAGCATCTCGGAGCTAGAATCTTTGCTTTGATGAAGTGATCAAAGGTTTTGGATTTGTCCAACATGAAGAGAAGCCCCCATTTATAAGAAAGTGAGTGGGATCTCAGTGACATTCCTAGTACTATATGTGGATGACATATTACTAATTGGGAATGATGTGAATCTTCTAAATAGTGCGAAGGATTATTTCAATAGTAAATTTTCCATGAAGGACATGGATGACACTGCTTACATATTAGGCATTAACATCTATAGAGACAGATCAAAACGCCTACTAGCACTAAGTCAGTGTACTTACCTAGAAAAGGTTCTAAAGAGGTTCAGAATGGATCAGGCAAAAAGGGGTTCTTTCCTATAATAAAAGGTAAACCATTGAGTTTTACTCAATGCCCAACAACAGAAGATGATAATAAAATGATGTCTAACACCCCCTATGCTTCAGCCATAGGTTCTATCATGTATGACATGCTAAGTAATCGACCGGATGTGGCCCTAGCTCTTAGTTTGATGAGCCAGTTCCAAAGTAATCCAGGAATATATCATTGGACAGTAGTTAAGAATATCCTAAAGTATATGAAGATAACTAAGGATATGTTTCTTGTCTTTGGAGGATGCGAAGAAAAACTTGTTGTAACTGGTTATGTCGATGAAAGTTTTAACACTAATCCAGATGACTCGAAATCTCAAATAGGATATATGTTTTTAGTAAATGGTGGTGCGGTCAGCTGGAGGAGCGGGACGCAAGCCTCGATAGCTCAATCTACAATGGAATCAGAGTACATTGTTGCTTTGGAAACGACGAATGAAGTTGTATGGATAACAAAGTTTGTCATCAAACTAGGAGCATTTCCAAGCATGCAAGACCCTGTGAGCATCTACTTCAACAACACGGGGGCCATTTCTAATGCGAAGGACCAGAGGTTCCAATTTACTGCCAATCACATACTTCGGAGTTACCATGTGATAAGGTAGTATGCCAGTGATGGTGACATTAGGATTTGCAAAGTACATACGGATCTGAATGTTGTAGACTCATTAATGCAGCCTCTTCCACGAGCAAAGCATTATCAACACCAGAAAGCTATAGGTGTTAGATTCTTGCCAAATGTAAACTAGTTTATTTGTACTCTAGTGCAAGTGGGAGAATGTTGGAGATATGCCCTAGAGGCTAACAGTAAAGATGTTTTTATTGTTATATATCATATGTTGATAATAGTTTTATGACATGCTATAACGGTGTTAAGCGGAAACATTAATACACATGTGGTATGTAAACAAACCAAGCCCCTAGTAACCTCTAGTCAACTAGCTTATTGGTCAATTGATGATCGAGCTTTCCTGATCATGGACATTTATGTCAATTGACAATGGGATCATGTTATTGGATGAATGATGTGATGGACACACACTGACGAAGGATAGTTTTCATGATCCCCTCGTAGTCTCACTTCCGAAGGATGGAAGACAGTTTATTTGTTTGGTAACCAGCTCAAGCTACCAGGTTTGGATTGCTCAAATAAAAAGATGAAGGTATATGTGTCATGGGGAGGATTCCTTCAGACTTTATTCATAGGGCGATTGGAAGATTGATAGCTCCAAATTTCATCGTTTTTATCATTGTTTTTCATTTTGTTTATTGTCGGATTTCACTAAAGATTACCCCTTTCTACTAACATTAACATTGCAATTAGCGAATCCTTGGTTTCTTGAGATGGTTTTCAAGCAATGAACATTTATGTAAGATCTAATGGTATTTATGGGCAAATTACACCTAAAGAAGCAAATCCCCAATTGGAGCCCCTTTCATTGGAGGCGTACAAAGTGCATAACAACCATCAGTATGGTCGGGATGCGCCCGTACCATCCGCGCATACTATCTGCTGCCAGCTCCATTATATGAATACAGGCAACTTTCATGAAGGGGAGACGATGGAAAACAGAACACAACCACCGCAAACTCATCCAGAGCAGGAGAAATCAGATCCGTAGAAGGAGAAGAACCCTGTCTCATTCTTCGATGATCTCTGGCCTCTAAATCATCCACTCCACCACCATCCAGATTGTTACTTAGAGAGAGAGAGAGAGAGAGAGAGAGAGAGAGAGATTGGCACTTGTAAGATTAGGGTTTGATACTTTGATCTACCTTTGGTTTGTATTTGATTTGATCTTCAACTGGTATTGTGGCTTGCTATGATAACTCTGAGATGATTCACATTTGCAATACAATTATGCCTTTGATTTATCTTCCTCTCATGTTTGAGTAAATCCCCATAGGCGTGGGAGATGTAGGGGATTGGTGAGATGTGATGTAGTGATTTTTGAATTGTGAGAATGATTATCTATGTTTGCCTCATGCTTGTTATCTAATTTAAGGGCCCAGGTAACTATAGGGGTTCGCGTATGAAAATAATAAATTTTTACCCTACACCCATGAACCCCTCTGTTGCCAAGACCTATCTATTAGTAATGCAGTAACGGGAGGGGCTTTTCGCGAACTTACCCTTGAATACCGAAAAGCATTGTCAACGCTCGGGAGAGCGTGGTTGATGTAGACGAGCCAAAGCCGACCTCAAGGTCATGATGAAGTCCTTGTGCTCCTTTGGATCCAACGACTTCTAGTGCCTCAAATGTTGCACCTCGCAAGGAGTTACATGCATCCGGTGCCTGGCGATGACTCCCGCTTCCCCGATCCAACAGTAGTTGTGGAAGTAGAGCTCCTGGATCCGAATCCCGCAGCGTGACAGTGCTCCGCGATGAATATGTCTCTCGTTCGTGCAGTCCGAACTTGGGACCACGGTCACATGAGAGAGAGAGAGAGTATCAATTGGAGGTCTCCCAAAAGTGAGGAAACCTTTATTAAATATTGGTTGTATTTATTTGGTCAAAATACCCCACTATATATAGGGGGAATCCCACCCCCAAGCCAACTAGCTTAGCCATGTGGGACTAAACAAAGGGAGAGGGGGAGAGGGGGTGGCGGCCCGACCCTAGGGGCCCTAGTGGGCCCCACGCGGGAGGGGGGCAAGGCCCAGCCGGCCATCTCCTCCCTCCTTCCTCCCTTTGCCTTTTCCTCATGGGCTCGTCTCCCTCCGGAATTGGCCCATTAAGGCTTTTGACCATTTAATTGATTTTCTCTTTTATTAAATAATTATGAATAAATGATTAAATTAATATTTAACATTCATTCACATATTATTCAATCTCTGTGGCCATGGAACACCTTCCACCTCCACTCCGGACATCCTCCGGACTTATCGAAACCCTTCTGGTTTTCTCTCTTCTCTTTCTTCGGTGATTCTACCAATCCTGTAAACACTCTATAAGCATCACCAAGCCCTTAAGCATGATACCCCACGGTTCGGGAACACTCCAGACATGATAAGGACAATCCCGGACCAATGATCAACAGAGGGACTTGGATGGCCATGTGACCCCTATGCATTCCACAAAATCTTTTGTCGTTTGAACCATGAATGTCCTGTCATGTTCCTTTTGTATCTCGATACTTGCATTGTACGAGATATGATCAATGACATCACCATGTCGGGTTCAATCTCGTTACCGAACAATGCTACTTGACTCATTCTGACAAGTGATATCCCTGTGATCAAATCACACACTGTGTAGCTATTGGATATAACTTCTCCAAGTGGGCCCTCGATTATGTTCCCATCACGCGGATGGACAAATCCTACTCTTGACGTATAATGCCTCTACTGTTCCTCCGAATACCTGAACACACCATTATGATCATTGTTTAACCAAGTGACAGTTGATGCTATCAAAGTACCCTCGGGAGATAGTGATTGATATATCCTCACAGTCTAAGAAATAATCCACTAGATCTATTCTAATCATCGTAACTTGAACTTCGTGACATGATCGGGTCATGATGTTTAGGTTGGGTATTAATTCATCATCTCATTTTCAGAATGAGGTGACTCCATTTCCAACTGGCATAAATGCCACATGATCAGGAAACCTTGATCATCTGTTGACCAATGAACCAGTGACTAGAGTATCACCGGGAACCCCTGGTTGTTTATATATCACACGTGTATTGACGTTTCCTTTCAATACAGTTATAGCATGATATAAAACTTAGTCATAAACTTTATGAAATATGATAATAATCATTATTACTATTTGTCTCTAGGGCATATTTCCAACAGTCTCCCACTTGCACTAGAGTACAAATAAGCTAGCTGCATTTGTTCTTAATCATTGGCACCACGTATCCCGGTACCTTTGAACATATGCTTGCTCATGGAAGAGGTTGAGTCTGGGGTCTGTACTTTACAGTCCCAAATCCTTTGCAACTTACTAATGTCACCTTGATTGACATTGATACTTTATCATCACATGATAACATCTTTGTGTATGCATCATAGTTATGGCAGCAGAACAAGGCTAGTTTCCAGGAGTCTACAGTGACTTTAGATCAACCTCATGGGCTTTCTCATGGGCACTATGCCCTGGGACACATCATTCTACATTAAAGATGAACTAGTCCCGCCATAACATTATACATCACTTTAGATGGTACCCTTATCTATTATTATAAATGTAATTTTCGAAACACTAGTGTACCTTGTGCAACTTTCGATGTTTTGTTCACCTCGCTTCCTACTTGACTTTAGTCGGTATTATTGATATAGGATTTTCCAATCTTCTTACAACATAACCCTTTATGATTTTAAGACATGTCATCCTTCATGGATTTGGAAACATGTCTACAGTTTTCAATTAGATACTATGGGCTAACTCATCTCAATGTTCTGTGATTCATACTTAATCACTTTTCAAATGTTCCTTCTTGGATCATATATTATGTTAAGTTATCATCATGGTTTTCTAAGATAGAACCTATGTCTCAACATAGTGGATGATGATCATCCTTTTCTTTCTTTCAACCATTGATGTTTAACTTAATGTTATTCCTAATTTGAATTGATTAAGGACTAGTCCTGAATCAATTCCTATTTCGAAACTCTTTTCAGAATCCCTTTTAGGAATACAACATAATTTCGTAATATACTTACTATCAACTTCTAATCCTTATAAATCAATATTTATCGGTACTTGTGCTTGTATTCTTAATGTGTCGTATACACACTTAAGAATCACTCTTTAAGCTCCCACTCAAAATATGTTCCCAACATACTTGAGTTCGAGACTTATATTGCTTCCACTAAAAAATATGGCATTCACATATTGTTTTAGGAAGACTTTCATAGCTCCCACTCAATTTCATGCAAATTGCATATCCACTCATTATTTTGAACAACTTCAAAATCCTTTGATCAATTATCAAACTGAGAGATTTATTATGAGATACTAGTACCTTACTAGTATTAAATCCACTAGACTTTCAGCACATTTGAATCAAATTCATTTGAATTTGTCTAATACATTATTCATGAAAAATTGTGCCTTTGTCATTCACCTTTTCCTTCATGACTTTGTAGTCATTTTGGAAAATTCAAGTAACCCCTTTACTTGTTAAGATTCAGCAACAAATTGTTTTCTATTATTAAGTGAATTTTATCTTTAGGATTTCTCATAACTTTAGTTTACCATTATTTCCTTGGTAGTTCGTAGGTATGTCATATTCCGGTAATCATGACAAATGATTCAAAAATGTCTCCATACGGGATATGGGGTACATTTTAAATCCTACTTTGTGTAGTGAAAACACTAGTAGGGAAAACACAATGATCATTATCATTGATTCTTTCATTTCTAAAGAGAATCGTTCAGAAACGCTTTTTGTTGCACTTCTGAACACTCTGATGCAGGGTTTTGAATCTTCGTCGTGTTTTTCACTATCTTCCATAAGCTTCATATTCGAGCACATAAACTTTCTCGAAAAAGCACCAGAATTTAAGAAACACTGGTTTTGCCTTTCTTTTGGTTCTAGCCATGGAATTCGTATTCAAAGTTTCCAATGAATACACTACAAGGACTTATTCGCTATTGTTTGGTTATATCGAATAACTCCAAAACTTTCACGACGATCCATACAATATATGGCGCCGATCTCACGAATTAATATGGTTCACTATATGCTCTAATTGAGTGCTAATTATTTCTAACTAATGGTCTTTACACTTACACTACAACGATTTATTCGGCGCCTTCTATTCACCCAATTGATATCTAATATCACATTGTGATGCTTTGCATTTTTACGTTTCAAACGCATTGCATTTCACAATTTATTTATGCCAATCTTATAATGTTGAATTTCATTACTATTGATCAAATCATAGTAATTAGATTCTCTTTTATCTTTAGACCCTTCATATGCTGAAATTCTTTGATCATATCAAATAGTTTCATGCTCATGTTTCCTTTGGTAAACTTATTTACACATTTTAAACAATCATATAATGATAATTACCATTTTGTTGAAATACAATACATCGAATATGCATTCACTTTCAACAATTCATCAAAAACTTTGTATTGATGCAATACAGGGTGTTTAAGTTATTTTGCCGAACTTAGGCATGATTTATATGTGACAAGAAATCGAATGACTTTCACATATTATCAACATAACTTTGAATTTAAACAATGGTTTCATTCCAAATGAATATATCACTAAGTTGGGTATTTTCAAGGCATTTTCAACATTTTACAAATGTTCATGTATTATCAATTAGTTTCATAACCAGGAAAATTCACACATAATTGAACAAGATATGAACACAAATAGAAATCATTCATAAAATTGGAACAACTATTTGTTACAAGCTCATATGAATAACCGTCTCATGAAGTGTGATACACACTAAAGAAGTTCATAATCTATCGATTACAATAACTATCCAAAAACATAAACTAAGGGATAAATGTCGAGGGAGAGTGTCGTTGGCCATCATCATCATGCGCGCCATCAACACACAACGTCACCTCCTCTCCAGCAAGCACCTCTTATCCAGAAGGACCTATTTTCAGCAAAACAGAATAAGTATCAAATAGTTTAACACTGCAATATGTGTTTGAAAGATTATAACATTTATAAAACTGTATATCAAATATAAACCTTCGTCATCGATGACCTCACCTGCAATGGGTTCAACCTTCACATTCCTGAGATGTGATATGAACCTGTGGAAATCCTGTGTTTCCGCATCGCCTCTCATGATGCAAATCCTAGCATGTGCTTGGTAGCTTGGTGGCAGTGACCGCAGCACAATACCATTTGCAAGAGAGCTCGTCATCCAGATATCCAGGAAGTATGCAGGCCTCAGTACACATCATGCATGCGCTCCAAGTGGTCTTCAAGTGAAGAGTTCTCTTCCATCTTAATGGAGAGGAAATCTCCCATCAGCTCATGCTCCCATATGCGTGCTTGTTCCACGAAATGTGTCCTAAGCTGTACCATTACCGTCCAGGGGTCAAGATTACCCACGACTTGCCACAGATCATCCACCATCCCAAAATGCATCGTCACCGATATGAAGGTGGACATCTCACGATGGTAATAGCGGTCTTCCCACTGCTCTGGGGTCTCTAAGATATCAGGCTATTCCAAATCCATCTCGTTGAGTATATAGTTGACCACGTCATTCTCGCTAAGGAGAACATGGAGACGCGCAACCCACATAGAGAAGTTTGATCCGTCTAGCTCGAGCTTCTCTTCATCTAACAATTGTCAACATGGAAGGTAGCATCGGGGAGAACCATTGTCTACATTTATAATTGCAAAAGGAATTTAGACTAAGTTTATAATTAAATGAGTTAAATAACAAATCCACTAAAAACACCTATCCCCAGAAGGGTTCTAGTGATTACACGACCCCTTTTCCCCACATCTCCCCCTGATCGTCATGGCCATAAATGTGGGTGCTAGGGTGGATGCCTAAACGTCGGTCACACCATTCATGTGACTCGTGCTCGATCTTTCGACCATCCGTGTTCTGAGGCCATGTCTACACATGCTAGGCTCTCCAACTCAACCTTAGTGTATTCGTTGTGCAACATGGCTTACACCCATTGTATGTGAACTTAGATATGTTTGACACCCGATCATCACGGCGCTGCCTCATACCGAAGAACTTTCTTGGTGGTGCACACTAAGGGAGGACACAATCATTGGTATTTTAAGAGGGATCATCTTATTAGGCTACCGTCGAGTATCTAATACTAGAAAATAATAACATTGAATGTAAATGCGATGTGATATGGTCCTTCATGTCGTAATCTGCATCCAACATCACTGGATTCTGGCGCCAAGGTGATACATTGCAAATGTATCTATAATTTTTGATGTTCCATGCTTGGTTTTATCCACTTTCTTGTGTTTTGTTCCAACTTTGGAGTACTTCTATTATGATTTCTTGGACTAACCTATTAACAAGAGCCACAGTGCCAGCTGCCTGTTTTCTGCTGTTTTTGGTTCCAGGAAAGTCAGAAAATGAATATTCTCAGAATTGGACGGGACAAAAGCCAAAGTGCCTATTTTTAGGAAGGATCAAGTGCGAGAATACGAGGCGGAGAAGGCTGAGGGGCCGACTACACCACCTAGTCGCGTGGCCAGGCTGGCCCAGCGCAGGTGGTCTGCCGACCAAGACACCCTCGGCCTCTCCTTCCGCCTATAAGTTGCCCTCGGGACGAAAACCCTAAGCGATCAAAAATCCACGAAAGAGTCTCAGAGCCGTCATCTCCATCCATAGATCGGGAGGATCTGAAGCTCTTCCGGCACCTGGAGAGGGGAATTCAACCTAGAGGCCTTCTTCATCACCATGCAAGCCTCCGGTGTGATGTGTGAGTAGTTCATGCTTGGACTACGGATCCATGTAGTAGCTAGATGGCTGGTTTCTCCTCCATTGCGCTTTCATGTTTAGATCTTGTGAGCTCCGTTCATGATAAAGATCATCTTTTTGTAATCCATACATGTTGTGTTTGCGGGGATCCGATGGATATTGAGATGCTATTTCAGATTGATTATTGATTCTATCATGTCTTTGTTATTTGAGATCTTGCATGCTTTTCGTTGTTAGTAGCTATCTTGGCCAAGTAGATGCTAGCAACTCCAAGAGTTAGTATTTATGCTCGATAGTGGGTTCATGCCTCTGGTAATCTAGGGAAGTGACAGAAATCTCTAAGGTACTAGATGTGCTATTGCTACTAGGGAGAAAACAACGATCCTTTGTTCATAGAACAATTGTATTGTTTACCTTACACGCAGTTCAGAAGCAATAACTGTTGCTTGCAACTTAATACTGGAGGTGGTTCGGATGATAACCTGAAGGTGGATTATTAGTCATAGATGCAGTTGGATGGCGGTCTATGTATTATGTTGTATTGCCCAATCAAGTCTCAAAGGAGTCAAGATGATTAGTATATGCATGTATTGCTTTCTCGGTGTTTGTCAATTGCCCCGCTGTAATTTGTTCACCCAGCATGTTATTTATCTAAGGAGAGCCACCTCTAGTGAACTATGGATCCCGGTCCTTCTTCTTTACATACAATCTACAATCTTTTACTGCTTTGTGTTTACTTTCTGCAAACTTTTACTTCTTTCCATTCGATACGTTTAATCCTTTGTTTTCCGCAAAACACGGTGAGATTGACAACCTCATCGCAAGTTGGGGACAAAGTTCTGTGGTTGTGTTGTGCAGGTCTCCACGTTGCTACTAGCTTAGGTAGTGGCGCCGTGCCAAAGCTCAGCTAGTAACACCTTTGGGGTGTTTCCTTGCTCCTACTGGTTCGATTAAACCTTGGTTTCATAACTGAGGGAAACTTGCTGCTGTGCTCATCATACCTTCCTCTTGGGGTTCC
This sequence comes from Avena insularis, assembly GCA_023614405.1. Taxonomy (NCBI): domain Eukaryota; kingdom Viridiplantae; phylum Streptophyta; class Magnoliopsida; order Poales; family Poaceae; genus Avena; species Avena insularis. The sequence continues at coordinate 25,651,395 of CM042692.1, forward strand.
CAACGAGCTCTACATCAACCACGAGCCATCAACACTTTTCTGGGTGCCGTGCATTGAGCCATCAAGCGATTTTCTGGCGCCGTTGCCGGGGAGTCAAGGACATCTTCACAAGGGGAGTCCCTCATAACCAATCTCTTTACTTTGTTGTTTTTGTTTTTCTTAGTTTCTTTTTGCTTTGTTTGCTTGTTTTGTTCTTCAAAAAACAAAAAAAAATAGTTTTACTAGTTTACTTTCTTATTTGAAAACCCAAAAAAAATGACTACTCTTGAAAACACTAAGTTGTGTGACTTCACTAGCACCAACAACAATGATTTTAGGAGCACTCCTATTGCTCCACCTGTGGCTGAAAATACTTTCTTTGAGATAAAACCTGCTTTGCTCAATCTTGTTATGAGAGAACAATTTTCTGGTATTGGTAATGAAGATGCTGCTTCCCATCTAAATAACTTTGTTGAACTTTGTGAGATGCAAAAGCATAGGGATATAGATGGTGATATTATTAAGCTGAAATTGTTTCCTTTCTCTTTGAGAGGAAAAGCTAAAGAATGGTTGAATTCCTTAACTAGGAATAGTATTGATTCTTGGACTAAGTGCAAAGATGCTTTTATTGGAAAATACTATCCTCCTGCTAAGATTATATCCATGAGAAGTGAAATAATGAAGTTTAAAGAACTTGATAATGAGCATGTTGCTCAAGCTTGGGAAAGAATGAAATCTTTGGTAAAGAATTGTCTCACTCATGGACTGACTTCTTGGATGATCATCCAAACTTTTTATGCAGGATTAAATTATTCTTCAAGGAACCTATTGGATTCAGCTGCTGGAGGTACCTTTATGACCATCACTTTGGGTGCCGCAACAAAACTTCTGGACAATATGATGGTTAATTATTCTGAATGGCATACTGAGAGAGCTCCACAAGGTAAGAAGGTAAATTATGTTGAAGAAACCTCCTCCTTGAGTGATAAGATTGATATTATTATGTCCATGCTTGTTAATGGGAAAGCCCATATTGATCCAGATAATGTTTCTCTAGCTTCTTTGGTTGCTCAAGAAGAGCAAGTTGATGTGAACTTCATAAGAAATAACAACTTTGGCAACAATTCTTATGGTAATAATGCTTATAGGAACAATTTTGGTAACAACAATTATAAGCCTTATCCTCCTAATACTACTTATGGCTATAATGGTAAATCTGAATTACCTAGTGAAGGAAGAATTTTAGAAGTTGAAAGAGCCACTAAAAACTTCATGCAAATGCAATATGAGCAAAATAAGCTATTTACTAAAACTATGGAGGAACAATCTATCATTTTGAAGAACATTAGCCATCAACTTGAGAGTCTAAATAGGGAAATTCCTGGTTTACAATTGAAACTCTCTAATGCTGAAAGAAATATATCATCTCTATCTGAAGCTCAATCTTCATTGATTAATAAAATGGGTGCTAAACCTAAAACTAATGAGAATCCCTTTGCAGCTACAAATGCCATACAAGTAAGAATTGATGAAAATGTTAGACTATTAGCTGAATTACATGCTAAGTGGGAAAGAGAAGATGAAATTGCTAGAAACATTAGTGTTTCTACTATTACCACCACTAGTGTTGAGGCTAGTAATAGTTCTACTACTTTAGATGATAAAGTTGATTTTGATCTTGATGGTAGCAATATCTCTGAAGTTATTAAGTTCCTACAAAAGCTTGCTAAAAGTCCTAATGCTAGTGCTATGAACATGGCTTTTACAAAACACATTACCGATGCTCTCATAAAAATTAAAGAAGAAAAGATGAAACATAAAGCTTCTATTCCTATAAAGCAAGAAGATGGTTTGGAACCCATCATTAATATGAAAGTGAATGACCTTGATTTCAAAACTTTATGTGATCTTGTTAGTAGTGTTTCTATTATGCCTAGAAGGATTTATAATATGCTTGATTTGCCTCCTCTTGAAGATTGCTATTTGAATGTCCCACTTGATGCTAATGCTAAAAAGAAACTCATGGGGAGTCTTAATGATGTCCTTATCATGGTTAATGATTCCTATGTCCCCGTTGATTTCTATGTTTTGGATGTTGAGTACAATGCTTCTTGTCCTATTACTTTGGGAAGACCTTTTCTTAGAACTGTTGGTGCCATCATTGATATGAAGGAAGGCACCATTAAATATCAACTCCCACTCAAGAAAGGTATAGAACACTTCCCTAAAAAGAGAGAAAAGATTTCTTTTGCTTCTCCTATGAAAACAAAATTTGGTCTTAATGCTTCTTCATTTGAGAACACTTGATTCTTTCTTTTCTTCTTATGCCTAACTTAAAGGCGTTAAAGAAAAGTACTTGTTGGGAGATAACCCAAGAGTTTTAGATGAGTCTTGGAAGTTATTACTTCAGTAATAACCTCTCCTTATCCCTTTTATTTGCTTTTTGTGCCAAGAGTAACCTCTAATGAGAGTGAAGTGATGATTGAGAAAGTTGCTGTCCCGAAACAGATTTCTGTGCTTCACCGTAAAAATTCCCGAGAGAGCTCTGTATGTCGGATTGAACTGTAATGTTTTGTGATTCTGCCCCAGGTTGTTATGTAACTTTCGTTATTTTAACACTTTTTGATTTGAGCAACATAAGGTCTTCGAATAAATTCGTCTTTACCTGCTGGTCTGTTTTGACAGATTTCTGTCATTTTCTGTATTTGCTTCTTGTTGATTCCTTCTTGAGTTCTTTTGGGGAATTGAGCTTTTTTAGGGAAGTGCTACAGTTGCTAGTGTTCTAATGGAAGTTTATTTGGTGTTAGAACTGAACCTTGAGACTTGTTTATCTTAAGTGCACTAATGTTGCTAATGAGATTGTGTGAAGTTTTGTATGAAGGAAAATTTTCAGGTATATGGAAGAAATGAGTAACGAGATGAAGGATGGACTAAAGCTCAAGCTTGGGGATGCCACGCGTATCACCCCAAGAAATATCCAATAAGTACAAGCGTCAAAGCTTGGGGATGCCCAAGGCATCCCCTTCTTCATCAATAAAAATTCCAGGTTTCTTCCAAACGCTTCATTTTTATTGTTTCATGCACAGTTGTGTTTTTCTTGGAGCGTCTTCTTTTTCGTTTTTGTTTTGGTTTTTAGTTATCTTGGTTTGCTTAGTTTTCTGAATAAGTTGGTTGGACCCCCTCTTTCATACTTTGGTTTGCAAATAGTTTGGTTTGGTTTGGAAAAGAGTAGGAAAGTGCATACTTTTGTGGTAAAAAGAGCTCGTTTTTGACTGTGGCTATGCTTTTTCATGCCATGCTTGATATTGTTTTGGCTTTATGCTTAGTATTCTTTGCTGTAGCATGACTTGTTATAAACAATTGAGATTGCTTAATGTGCCTTGGATGAATCATGTGTTGTTTTAGCATATTAAAGCATAATATAGTGGTATTCTCCTTTGATGCTTTATTTGGGTTGACTTGGCACATGCTCGCACCATGTTATGACTGTCACAAGTCACCATAGCCTTTATGATCCTTTAGTTTTCAACTTTTAGTATCACTTTATGCTTTGATCAATGATGTTTTGTCGCTCTGCATGATTATGGCCATTATTGCTCTCTTAGTTTGTCGCTCCCAGTCTTTTGCTAACCTCCACCACCAAGTATGAGTTCCACTCATGCATCCAACTCCCTAAACCAATTTTTCCAAAGAGTCCACCACACCTACCTACTAGCTTATGCTATTCCAAGTATATTCTTGCTTTTGTCTACCTTTCACTTGTTATGAGAAAACTAGTGATTAAAGCTCTCACGAACATGATGGCACACTTTACTTTATTGCCTCTAATAAACGTGAACCATTGGGTCCTTCTTTGTTGCGTATATGCTTGCACTTTATATGTTGAAATTAGCAGAACCATGTACCATGGGGAACGCTTTCAACATTGCACTTGTACTTTGTACCCCGTTGATATTATGTTCTTTTGCTTACGGATCCCGGCGGTGTGAAATAAAAGTGGAACTTGTAAGATCATGGAGTTTGTATGTGTGTTAGAGAAACGCCTGGGCCGCTAGCCTAAGCCATGCCTAATCATGGTGGAAACTTGCAGCATCACCATAATGAGCACTCTATGAAGCATCCTCAATAAAAACCAATGCAAATAGCAAATAAAAAGATTGCTGAGATGCTCATTGTCTGCTTGCCTTGTCATTTTGATTATGGAAAAGCTCCCGTATCATGTGCAAGGGGTACCCCGTTGGCGGTTCTTAATGATACACATATACTTACAATGACAAGAGCTTACTCGTGACTGAAGTTGAGTAGCACGAGGATCGGTCTTCATAAGTAAGGGGCATGAGATTTCGGTTTATAACTTGTCAAGCATATCCTCTTAGTTGTGTCACTTTAACCTTAATCACCTTCAAGATGCTTATGATAGGGGAAGTGAGAGCTGAAAACTACAAGTACCATAATTTTTGAAAGCTCTTTATGAGACTTGAATCCCTACTTCCTTTTACAAAAGGCCTTTCTTCCACCATTATATTGAGTCTCCACCTTCTATCTTTATGCACTACTTTGAGAGCATAGTGGCCATTCTTAGTTCTATGCGCATTGTCCCAAGACTAGTTGATTGATGCATAACTTGTTATTGCTTGTTTGAAACTATTGTATCTAGTCACTCTTATGAACTTTGAAGGTGTCCCATGCATTTACATTTGCTACTCTATTGAGGGAGAAGCTGAATACGTTTATGCTATGTTTTCTTTATGTGAAACAAACAAACGTCTTGCAAAGCATGTTATTCATGAATCTTTTGTTTGTGCCTTTTCATATTGCATCATAGTTTCTTTGCTTATTGATAGAACATTGTCTTTCATGTTATGATTAAAGTACTTTGATCCCAGCTTTGAATGTTTTGCAAATATTTTGATCAAGTCTTTGATGGTGCATGTCACCTCAAAAATTATTATTTTTATCACTTACCTACTCGAGGACGAGCAGGGGTTAAGCTTGGGGATGTTGATACATTGCAAATGTATCTATAATTTTTGATGTTCCATGCTTGGTTTTATCCACTTTCTTGTGTTTTGTTCTAACTTTGGAGTACTTTTATTATGATTTCTTGGACTAACCTATTAACAAGAGCCACGATTGCCTGCTTTTCCGCTGTTTTTGGTTCGGAAAGTCAAAAATGAATATTCTCGAATTGGACGAGACGAAGCCAAAGTGCCTATTTTTCGGAAGGATCAAGTGCGAGAATCTGAGGCGGAGAAGGCTGGGGTCGACTACACCACCTAGCGTGGCTGGCCTGGCAGCGCCAGGGGTGGTCTTGCGACCCCAGCACCCCTCGGCCTCTCCTTCCGCCTATAAGTTGCCCTCGGGACGAAAATCCTAAGTGCCGATCAAAATCCACGAAGAGTTCAGAGCGCCGTCATCTCCATCCCTAGATCGGGAGGGATCTGAAGCTCTTCTCGGCACCCTGCCGGAGAGGGGAATTCAACCTAGAGGCCTTCTTCATCACCATGCAAGCCTCCGGTGTGATGCGTGAGTAGTTCATGCTTGGACTACGGATCCATGTAGTAGCTAGATGGCTGGTTTCTCCTCCATTGCGCTTTCATGTTTAGATCTTGTGAGCTCCGTTCATGATCAAGATCATCTTTTTGTAATCCATACATGTTGTGTTTGCGGGGATCCGATGGATATTGAGATGCTATTTCAGATTGATTATTGATTCTATCATGTCTTTGTTATTTGAGATCTTGCATGCTTTTCGTTGTTAGTAGAACAATTGTATTATTTACCTTACACGCAGTTTGTAAAGCAATAATCTGTTGCTTGCAACTTAATACTGGAGGTGGTTCGGATGATAACCTGAAGGTGGATTATTAGTCATAGATGCAGTTGGATGGCGGTCTATGTATTATGTTGTATTGCCCAATCAAGTCTCAAAGGAGTCAAGATGATTAGTATATGCATGTATTGCTTTATCGGTGTTTGTCAATTGCCCCGCTGTAATTTGTTCACCCAGCATGTTATTTATCTAAGGAGAGCCACCTCTAGTGAACTATGGATCCCGGTCCTTCTTCTTTACATACAATCTACAATCTTTTACTGCTTTGTGTTTACTTTCTGCAAACTTTTACTTCTTTCCATTCGATACGTTTAATCCTTTGTTTTCCGCAAAACACGGTGAGATTGACAACCTCATCGCAAGTTGGGGACAAAGTTCTGTGGTTGTGTTGTGCAGGTCTCCACGTTGCTACTAGCATCGGTAGTGCGTCGTGCCAAAGCTCAGCTAGTAACACCTTTGGGGTGTTTCCTTTCTCCTACTGGTTCGATTAAACCTTGGTTTCATAACTGAGGGAAACTTGCTTTTGTGCTCATCATACCTTCCTCTTGGGGTTCCCAACGAGCTCTACATCAACCACGAGCCATCAACACTTTTCTGGGCGCCGTGCATTGAGCCATCAAGCGATTTTCTGGCGCCGTTGCCGGGGAGTCAAGGACATCTTCACAAGGCTACTCAACTTCAGTCACGAGTAAGCTCTTGTCATTGTAAGTATATGTGTATCATTAAGAACCGCCAACGGGTACCCCTTGCACATGATACGGGAGCTTTTCCATAATCAAAATGACAAGGCAAGCAGACAATGAGCATCTCAGCAATCTTTTTATTTGCTATTTGCATAGGTTTTTATTGAGGATGCTTCATAGAATGCTCACTATAGTTATGCTGCAAGTTTCCACCATGATTAGGCATGGCTTAGGCTAGCGGCCTAGGCGTTTCTCTAACACACATATAAACTCCATGATCTTACAAGTTCCACTTTTATTTCACACCGTCGGGATCCATAAGAAAAAGAACATGATATCAACTAGGTACAAAGTACCAAATGAAGTGTTGAAAGCGGTCCCCATGATACATGGTTCGGCTAACTTCAACTCATAAAGCACAAGCATATACGCAACAAAGAAGGACCCAATGGTTCAAGTTTATTAAATGCAAGAAAGTAAAGTGTGCCATCAAGTTAGTGAGAGCTTTAATCACTAGTTTTCACATAACAAGATTAATTTGGGAGGTAGATAAAACAAGAATTTACTTGGAATAGCAATAATGCTACTAGGTAGGTATGGTGGACAGAAATGGCAAAGGTTTTGGTTTAAAGGAGGTGGATGCACGAGAAGAATGCCCTCCCAGTACAGGTTTTTGGCTAGCAAGGCTGGGTAGCAAGTATAAGAGTTGAAGGAAACAAACAAACATACAAGTGATAAAGACAAACATGCAATCTTCCTTGGAAGCACAAAAGATCTTAACTAGAGAATACTAAACTTATGAGCAAATCAAGAAAGAAAGAAAGATGATGAAATTATTTTTCTCTCAAGTACTTCTATCTTTTCTTTCAACTCTCAAAAATAGTGTTGCTACTGATCGAGCCAGGTTTGCCAAAACCAACTAAATTAACTCAATGATCCCAGAGTGCTACCAATACTAACAACAAGATCAATCATATAACCACGAATTGAAAACTAATATAAGCTATGCAAAAGAGTGAATGATAGAACGTCTCATTAATATTCCATAACTGAAACTCACACCAAGGGATACATATCTAACGAGAGAGGGGACAGTTCCATAATGCAAACCATACTACATAATAACTCCTCTATTCATGATATGACTCTACTAATAAGGTAAAAAGATAGAAGATAGTGATATGATACCGCGGCACTCCCCCAAGCTTGTAACAAACCAAGGGGATGCCAAACCTGATGACGAATTACTCCTTTGGTGGTGGTATCCTCTCATCTTCGTCCATCTTCCAAGGTAAAGGCTTCCCATCAACAAAGGACATCGTGGTTTCCAACATCCTGAAACTTGCAGCAGCACTTATGAGTTTAAATCTAGCCTCATACTCACAGTTTTGATTTTGAATGTCATAGAACTGTGCTTGCAGTTTTTTGGTTGTTTGGCGGAGTGAGAGGACTTCGTTTTTGAGTTCAGCAGTCTCCTTTTGGTGCTCGGTGATGAGTTCAGAACAAATCTTATGGATGATATCCACTTTGCGCTCCGCCATCTTCTTGTACCTAAAGACTTCTTGTTCCAATGCTTCCATCCTGTCCTCCAGACTTCCTTCACCTTTAGGGCCTTGAACCTCTTTAATCCGAACCTCCCCACCTTCGAGCAATAATTCCTTGGGATGAATCTTCAATTCTCTCATGTATGGGTTGATGATATCTTCCAAGGAATCTCCCTTAACTGATCCAGTGGAAGACACTGAGGCTACAAATTTGAGATTTTACCTGGCAGAAACAGATCAAAACGAAAACACGACGAAAACACGATATACGGACCTCGGGGGATCCGGGGGGTTATATATTACGAAGTTTCATATCAAAAGGAAGGTACTGGGAGAAAACGAGTCGGAGGCGGAGTCCGGGGTGGACTCACCACCTGGTGGCGCGGCCAGGGGTGGGGCCCACGCCACAGGGTGGTGTGAGCCACCCTGGCTCCGGTTCCATCCCTTTTTCGCTTCGTAGCTTTCCTTATCGTCTGAAAACTGCAAAAATATAGTTGGATTGTATTTTCGCGGAACTTTTCTTACCAGAACTGTTACCTATTTGAAAACAGACTCTGCAGGTCTCTGAATTTGGTCATCAATGAATTTCTCCGGAGTTATAACTTGAAAGGCATCAACATCTTCATTGTAAGAATCTCCAGCAATATAGTGTTTGAGTCGCTGTCCATTCACTACTTGTGTAGTATTATCTTTTAGAGAAGAAATTTTTATTGCTCCTGAACAGTATACTTCTTCAATGATGAAAGGTCCTTCCCATTTTGATAGTAGCTTACCTGCAAAAAATCTAAGACGAGACCTATACAATAGAATTTTCTCACCAACATGAAATTCTCTCTTAAGTATTCGCTTGTCATTCCATCTTTTAACTTTTTCCTTAAAGAGCCTAGCCTTCTCATAGGCTTCACTCCTCCATTCATCTAAAGAACTTAAGTCAAATAATCTTTTCTCGCCAGCGAGCTTACAATCTCTATTTAGTTCTTTCACTGCCCAGTAAGCTTTGTGTTCTAATACTAAGGGTAGGTGGCAAGATTTCCCATAAACCATTTTATAAGGAGACATTCCCATAGGATTTTTCTAAGCAGTTCTATAAGCCCATAAAGCATCATTCAACTTCTTAGCCTAGTTTTTTCTAGACCTATTAACAGCATTTTGCAAGATAGATTTAATTTCTCTATTTGATAACTCTACTTGCCCGCTAGTTTGGGGGTGATAAGCTGAAGCAATTCTATGATTAACATCATATTTAGCAAGGGTCTTCCTAAAACCACCATGAATGAAATGAGAACCCCCATTAGTCATGAGATACCTAGGCACTCCAAACCTAGGAAAGATAATATCCTTAAGCATTTTTAGAGAAGTCTCCCCGTCAGCACTCTTTGTAGGAATGGCTTCTACCCACTTAGTAACATAATCAACGGCAACAAGAATATGAGTGTAGCCTTTCGAAGGAGGGAAGGACCCATAAAGTCAAATCCCCAACAATCAAAAGGTTCAATAACTAGAGAGTAGTTCATAGGCATTTCATTGCGTCTAGAAATATTACCAACACGCTAACATTCATCACAAGATAAAACAAATTTTCTTGCATCTTTAAAAAGGGTAGGCCAGTAGAAACCTGATTGTAGTACCTTTTGTGCAGTTCTATCTCCTGCATGATGTCCTCCATAGGCACTACCATGACATTTCCGCAATATCTCCTTTTGTTCATATTCTGGAACAAATCTTCGCATAATACCATCCACTCCTTCTTTGTATAAGTGTGGGTCATCCCAAAAATAATGCCTCAAATCATAGAAGAACTTTCTTCTTTGTTGAGCTGTAAAAGTTGGAGGCAAATACTTGGAGACAATAAAGTTAGCATAATCAGCATACCAAGGGCTTCCTCGCGAGCTCACCCCTACTGCAGCTAACTGTTCATTTGGGAAACTATCATTAACAGGCATAGGGTCAAAAGAGATGTTTTCCAAACGAGATAAATTATCAGCTACAGGGTTTTCAGCACCCTTCCTATCTACTATATGTAGATCAAACTCTTGTAAAAGCAGTACCCATCTAATAAGCCTAGGCTTAGCGTCCTTCTTCGTCATAAGATATTTAATAGCAGCATGATCAGTATGAATGGTTACTTTTGAGTCAACAATATAGGGCCTAAACTTATCACAGGCAAAAACAACAGCTAGAAATTCCTTTTCAGTAGTGGCATAATTCCTTTGAGCAGCGTCTAGAGTCTTACTAGCATAATGTATAACGTTTAACTTTTTATCAATACTTTGCCCAAGGAGAACCCCTACAACAAAATCACTAGCATCACACATTATTTCAAAGGGTAAACTCCAATTAGGTGGTTGAACAATAGGGGCTGTAGTTAAAGTCTTCTTAAGAGTTTCAAAAGCTTCCCTACAATCATCATCAAAAACGAAGGGTACATCTTTTTGAAGAAGATTAGTGAGAGGTTTTGATATCCTAGAGAAGTCTTTAATAAACCTCCTATAGAAACCAGCATGACCAAGGATACTACGAATACCTTTGATGTCTCTTGGACATGGCATCTTCTCAATTGCCTCAACCTTAGCTCTATCAACTTCTATGCCTCTTTCAGAAACTTTATGCCCAAGAACAATCCCTTCATTAACCATGAAGTGGCATTTCTCCCAATTAAGAAAAAGATTAGTTTCTTCACATCTCTGCAAAACTTTATCAAGGTTGTGCAGACAATTATCAAAAGAAGTTCCATAGACAGAAAAGTCATCCATGAACACTTCTACAATTTCCTCACAAAAACCATGAAAGATAGCAGACATGCACCTTTGGAAAGTAGAAGGAGCATTACATAAACCAAAAGGCATACGTCTATAAGCATAGGTTCCATAAGGGCAAGTAAAAGTAGTTTTTTCTTGATCTTGTTGTTTAACAGCAATTTGAGAGAAACCAGAATAACCATCAAGAAAACAAAAATGGGTCTTTTTAGACAACCTTTCCAACATTTGATCAATAAAAGGAAGCGGGTAGTGATCTTTCTTAGTGACTTTATTGACTTTCCTAAAATCGATGCACATCCTATAGCCTACCACTATTCTTTGAGGAATAAGCTCATCATTATCATTAGGGACAACGGTAATACCTCCCTTTTTAGGAACACAATGAACATGACTAACCCATTCACTATCAGCAATAGGGTAAATAATACCAGCATCAAGGAGTTTCAATACCTCATTCCTTACCACTTCCTTCATCCTAGGATTTAAACGTCGTTGGTGCTCCACTACTAGCTAAGCATACGGTTCTATGTTGATAGAATCTTGACATAGTAGGTGAAATCCCTTTTAAATCATCCAGAGTATAGCCCATAGCTCCTTGATGTTTCCTCAAAACTTCCAATAACCTTTCTTCTTCCTTCCCTGAAAGTTTAGCGCTAACAATAACATGATATATATTTTTATCATCAATATAAGCACATTTAAGATCATCAGGGAGAGGTTTTAGATCAAAAACCGGATCCTTTTTAGGTGGCATCATGGTACCCAAGTCTTCTACAGGAAGTCGTGCTTAAGCATCATAGGTTGATCACGGAGAATCCTGTCAATCTCATTCCTTTATTCCATGAAGATTTCACTTTCATGATCTTCCATAAACTGCTGCAAAGCATTGTTAGGATCAAGAGAAATAGAAGCAAGTTGTTCAACCCTAAAATCCTCATTATGGGTTTCCTCTTCGCAAGGTTCTTTAGCAAATTTCGAAAAATTAAACTCATAAGATTCCCCATCAAACTTAGTCAAGATTTTCTCCCACTTGCAATCAATAATAGCTCCACAAGTACTCAAGAAAGGTCTACCAAAAATGATAGGGTAGGTTTTACTAGCAGCTGAACCAAGTACTAGAAAATCAGCAGGTTACTTAATCTTACCACAAAGAACTTCCATGTCTCAACGTCTCATACAATACCAATTGGAGAGATGGTCTCTCTATTAGCAAGGTGAATAACCACATCAATCTCTTCCAACTCGCAAGGACTGATTTCATGTATAATTTCTCTGTAAGGTCATAAGGAATAGCACTGGAACTTGCACCAATATCACATAAACCATAATAGCAATGATCACCAATTCTAACAGAAAGCACAGGAACACTAGCCTTTTTAGTTCTATTGGGATGTGAAACAATATTATAAGCATCCTCACAAAAGACTATGTGCCCATCTTCTACGCTTTTAGTGACAAGGTCTTTCACAATTGCTACCACAGGTTCAATGTTTATTTGTTCATCAGGTTTTACAGTTCTTTTTCACTTTTGGTGATTACATTAGTTATCATAGGATGGTCCTTTACCTTTTCGGGAAAGGAAACCTTCTCAATATAAGGTTCAGGTAAGATGGGGTCAATAATGCAATACTCAGCACTTCCAATAGGAGCATAGTCAACAATATCTTTGTAAGGTGCATGGTATTTGTTCCATCCCCTTTTTGGAATTTCGATATAGGAAGCAAAAGCTCTAAAGCAATTCATAATAACATGCAAATCAAGACCATAAATATTACTAATATTTTGAAAGTCATCGGTTCCCATAAAAGATTCAATGCATTCCTAATCATAATTTATACCTGACTTTCTACCTTTGTCATTCTCCCAAGCTTCAGCATTATCTTGAATACGGTCTAGAAGATCCCATTTAGCTTCTTATTCCATGCGAGTGAACGATCCAGGACAAGAACCATCCAATAAATCCTTGTCATGTAGAGGGAGCCTTGCATAACAGTTATTGATAATAATATTGTTGGGGAGCTCATGAATGGGACATTTGAGCATTAGTAACTTCAATCACCCCCAAGCTTGAGCTGTACTCTCTCCATCAAGAGGCCAAAAGTTGTATATTTGATTCTGATCTTTATGAATCTCACTAGGAGGATAAAACTTTGAATAAAAGAGAGGCACTATTTCCTCCCATTCAAGAGCTTGACCATTCTTCAGCAGCTTATACCATTCCTCAGCTCTTCCTTTCAATGATAATGAGAATAACTTCTTCTTAACTTGATCTGTAGTAATACCTGCACACTTGAACAACCCGCATAATTCGTGTATAAAGAGTAAATGATCACCGGGATGGGATTACATCCCCAACATAGTAGTTATCCATAACGATCAATAATTCTTGTAGGTATTTTGAAAACATCATTCTCAGGTGGTGGTTTATCTACTACCTTAGCAGTGGTAGTAGCATTACCAAATAAGAAACTCAATGAATTATCCATAACGAAAATAAAGCAACTAATGTAAACAATACTCACAAGAGAAGTTTCCTTTGCTAGTTCCACTCTCCAATAGCGCTTCACTCCCCGGCAACGGCGCCAGAAAATAGTCTTGATGACCCACAAGTATAGGGGGTGTATCGCAGTATTTTCGATAAGTAAGAGTGTCGAACCCAACAAGGAGCAGAAGGTGATGGCTAGTGGTATGGATCAGGAATTCTCTACAAATACTTAGCAAACGGATTTTTAGGGTTTTTTGATAAAGCAAGTAAACAAAGTACGAGTAAACAAAAGACAGTAGGAATAAATGCACCAAGTGTCCCAATCCTTTATGCAGCAAAGGACAAGCCGGTTGTATTACTTAAGATGACCAAACATTCTCGAGGACACATGGGAAGACTGTCAAGTGCTTTCGCTTCATATAGTTGATTAATCTTCTTTAGCTTGCTAAGTGTTGTGTGGGTGAACATGTGCTAATGTACTGCCCCATCCAAGACTAATACATACTTGTGATTATACCCCTTGCAAACATCCGTAAGTACAAGAAAGTAATTAAGGTAGAAACCTAACCACAGCTTTAAACTCTAAGACCCTTACGTCCCTTGTGCAATGGTTTCCTAATAGAGGTTCAGGTTTCTATCACTCCGGCAACCCCTACGATCAGTAGCCAAATACACAATGCATTCCCCTAGGCCCATATAGGTGAAGTGTCATGTAGTCGACGTTCACATGACACCACTAGAAGAAGTACACCACAACTTAAATAACAATCTATTGAATCTTTCTCAACACAACTCCACTACTAACAACAAGACTTCTCCCATGTCCTCAAGAACAAAACGAACTACTCACAAGACATCATATGGATCATGATCAGAGATGGAATAATGATGTATAACAATCTGAACATAAACAATAATTCAATGATTCACTCAATAGCATCAACTACAAAGAGTAATCAACACTGGGAAAGTTTCCCCTATGAACTATAGCAAGATTCAACCAATGTTACAGCAATATGGAGATGGTGATGAGGGTGCTGATGGTGATGATGGTGGTGATGATGATGATGATCCTGATGAAGTCTAGATTGATGGTGGTGTTGATGTCGATGATATCCCCTCTCCGGGAAGGAATTCCCCTGGCAGAAATCTGTCTGCCGGAGAGATCTTTCTCTCTCGGTGTTTTCCGCCCCGCAGAGGCGGCAGAATCTTTCTGTGGTTGCTCTCCGAGTCTTAGGGTTTCGGGAGGATGATATACGCTAGAGGGGAGAGGCTAGAGTGGGCCAGGGTGGCCACACCACCTCCTAGCGTGGCCTAGGGCTGCCTGCGCCATGGGGTGGTGTGGGCCCCCTATGGCCCATCTCCACTCCGTCTTGTGGCATCCTTAGTCTTCTGGAAAAATAGGATTTTCCGTATATTTTTCTAGATTTTCTGATCTTCGTGAATTTTGCCTCCAAACAACACATTTTCCATCAGAATCCTGACTGCAGCGGTCCATGCTCCAAAAGTCATCAACCATGCAAAAACAGATGAAATAACATAAGTATCACCTCTCAATACGAAATATATCAATGAATAATAGTGAATTAAGACATAGAATAGTGATGCAAAATGGACGTATCAGCGCCTCAAACACCAGGGTACCGGTGCCTTTCCGGCCTGGTAGTCCGTCACCTCCGTGACGGTCCACTACTACTTATCAACATAAGGTAATTACTTTACCTTTTCCACAACCATATCACAAAGAAACGCCCTCTACAAAACAAAGTTAGGTGCCTCTACTTTATCTTTGCATGTTTTACGTGGCTGAATGGGTTTTCGCACAAGAACCGTTCTGACCTACGAACTTTCACCACAACACTGATCGAGTAGTTGTCTCTACTACATCCCTTTTGGGGCCCTCCGTTGCAAATGGCATACCAACTAATGTGAGAGAGACAGACACCCCCAAAGCCACCTTTATACGGTACAAGCAATATGTCAAGCATGGACTAGTCTCGTGAATGAACGCGTAAAGTCAATTGGGGGCCGCTTCATCAAGCATTGCTGCGGTATACACAAGTACACGTGGGAGGGTAACAACTAAAAGATCAATGCCCACACGCTACATTTGTGTGTTCTATCCGTACTAGCAATACTACGCATAGATCTAGCTCTGATACCACTGTAGGGGTTCGCGTATGAAAACAATAAATTTTTAACCTACGCCACTGAACCCCTTTGTTGCCAGGACCTATCTATTAGTAATGCAATAACGGGAAGGGCTTTTCGCGAACTTACCCTTGAAGACCGAAAAGCGTGGTTGATGTAGACGAGCCAAAGACGACCTCAAGGTTGTGATGAAGTCCTTGTACTCCTTTGGATCCAACGAATTCTAGTGCCTCAAATGTTGCACCTCGCAGGGAGTTACATGCATCCGGTGCCTGGCGATGACTCCTGCTTCCCCGATGCTGGAGCAGTTGCGGAAGTAGATCTCCTGGATCCGAATCCCATAACGCGACGGTGCTCCGTGGTGAAGATATCTCTCGTTCGTGAAATCCGAACTTGGGACCACGGTCACAGGAGAGAGAGAGAGATAATATCAATTGGAGGTCACCCAAAAAGTGAGGAAACCTTTATTGAATATTAGTTGTATTTATTAGGTCAAAATACCCCACTATATATAGGGGGAATCCCACCCCCAAGCCAACTAGCTTAGCCATGTGGGACTAAACGAAGGGAGAGGGGAGAGGGGGTGGATGTCGGCCCCTAGGGGCCCTAGTGGTCCCCACGTAGGGGCAAGGCCCAACCGGCCATCTCCTCCCTCCTTCCTCCCTTTGCATTTCCCTCATGGGCCCTTCTCCCTCTGGAATTTGGCCCATTAAGGCTTTTGACCATTTAATTGATTTTCTATTTTATTAAATAATTGTGAATAAATGATTAAATGAATATTTAACACTCATTCACATATTATTCAATCTCTATTGCTATGGAACACCTTCCACCTCCACTCCGGACATCCTCCGGACTTACCGAAACCCTTCCGGTTTTCTCTCTTCTCTTTCTTCGGTGATTCTACCAATCTTGTAAACACTCTCTAAGCATCACTAAGCCCTTAAGGGTGATACCCCATGGTTCGGTAACACTCCATACATGGTCGGGACACTCCCGGACAAATGATCAACAAAGGGACCTAGATGGCCATGTGACCCCTATGCATTCCATGAAATCTTTCGTCGTTTGAACCATGAACATCGTGTCATATTCCTTTTGTCTCTCGATACTTGAATTGTGCAAGATCTGATCAATGACATCACCATGTCGGGTTCAATCCCGTTATCGACAAATGCTACTTGACTCGTTCTGACAAGTGATATCCCTATGTTCAAATCACACGCTACGCCGCTATTGGATATAACTTCTCCGAGTGGGCCCTCGAGTATGTTTCTGTCACACGGATGGAAAAATCCCGCTCTTGATGTATAATGCCTCTATTGTTCCTCCGAATACCTAAACACACCTTTATGATCACTGTTTAACCAAGTGACGGTTGATGCTATCAAAGTACCCTAGGGAGATAGTGATTGATATAGCCTTAGGGTTTAAGAAATAATCCACTAGGTTTATTCTAATCATCGTAACTTGAACTTCGTGACATGATCGGGTCACGATGTTTAGATTGGGTATTAGTTCATCATCTCATTCTCATAATGAGGTGACTCCATTTCCAACTGGCATAAATGACACATGATCAGGAAACCTTGATCATCTGTTGACCAATGAACCAGTGACTAGAGTATCACCGGGAACCCCTGGTTGTTTATATATCACACGTGTATTGATGCTTCCTTTCAATATAGTTATAGCATGATATAAAACTTAAACATAAACTTAATGAAATATGATAATAATCCTTATTACTATTTGTATCTAGGGCATATTTCCAACAGTAACATGATCTAAAGATCTCATAGGTATGAGCTTGTATGCTAGCAAATCGGTGCCCCCCAAGTGACACGGCTGATATAAATGAGGAGCAAGTACTACTCGAGGACAACAAGGAATCATCAAGAATAAAGCCTTGATCCGGTCAGAAGACCTTAATTAATGTGCTGACCATGGCTGTGGTAACAAGCATATGGATCATTGGGGCTGGGAAGAATTGGCCATGAGGACTTCCAGCTGGTATACGGGTTGCTTGCTGATGGCTCAAAATATATTCGAGCTCATTGGGGAACCCCAAGAGGAAGGTATGATGAGCACAGTAGCAAGTTTTCCCTCAATTATGAAACCAAGGTTATCGAACCAGTAGGAGCAAGGAAACACCTCCAAGGTGTAGTTTCCAACTTGGAATCCTGCACAACACAACCACAGAACTTTGCCCCCAACTTACAGTGAGGTTGTCAATCTCGCCGATTTTGCTGAAAACAAAGGGTTAAACGTATTGTGTGGAAGATAGTAATTGCTTGCAGAAAGTAAACAGAAAACAGTAAATAGTAGATTGTAGATTGATAGTAAAAGAAAGGACCGGGGTCCATAGTTCACTAATGGTGAATCTCCTTAAGATAGATGATATGTTGGGTGAACAAATTACAGCAGGGAAATTGACAAACATCGAGAAAGCATACATGCATATACTAATCATCTTGACTCCTATGAGATTTGATTGGGCATTACAACATTATACATAGACCGTAATCCAACTGCATCTATGACTAATAATCCACCTTCAGGTTATCATCCGAACCCCCTCCAGTATTAAGTTGCAAGCAACAGATAATTGCATTAAGCAAAGTGTGTAAAGTAAACAATACGATTGTTCTATGAACAAAGGGTTGTTGTTTTCTCCCTAGTAGCAAAAGCACATCTAGTACCTTAGAGATTTATGTCACTTCCCCAGATTCCTAGAGGCATGAACCCACTATCGAGCATAAATACTCCCTCTTGGAGTTGCTAGCATCTACTCGGCCAAGATAGCTACTAACAACGGAGAGCATGCAAGATCACAAATAACAAAGACATGATAGAATCAATAATCAATATAAAATAGCATCTCAATATCCATCGGATCCCCGCAAACACAACATGTATGATTACAAATAGATGATATTGATCATGAACGGAGCTCACAAGATCTAAACATGGTAGCATGATGTCTACGCACTTCTATTCTTGTAGACATTTGTTCGGCCTCCAAGTGTAGAGGTTTGTGGAACAGCAGCAAGTTTCCCTTAAGTGGATTACCCAAGGTTTATCGAACTCAGGGAAGAAGTGGTCAAAGGTATCCCTCTCAAGCAACTCTGCAATCAAGATACAAGAAGTCTCTTGTGTCCCCAACACACCCAATACACTTGTCAGGTGTATAGGTGCACTAATTCGGCGAAGAGATAGTAAAATACAAGTGGTATGGATATAAGACAACGGTGCCAGAAAAGAGCTTGATTGCGTGGAAGAGACTAAAGGAAAACTGAAATAAAGATAGCAGCAAGTAAACATGTAACAGATCTAGTTGCAAACGGTGTTTCAATGCTTAGAAACAAGGCCTAGGGATCATACTTTCACTAGTGAACACTCTCATATAAATATCTTCTCTTCATGATACTACTCTGAACTACTCTCTCGTTGGACACTCTAATCCATGGTAGGGATATAATAGCACTCCTCAAAGTTTGCTTTCCCCATCTAGATAACCCCACACTGTCACCTTCAGCTCTAGATGGTTCCGACAAACACCACAATTTCATAGAGACATCCAACTCCAAATATAACTCATAACAAGTAATTGTAATCTCTAGCCTAAGTGCCACCATGGTGTGCATGCTGTCACTTTCACACACATGGGGAGAGCAAAGATCTATTAAAGCACTTTAGTAGCAAGGTAGATCTACTTGATTACAAAGCTCATGATCACAATATGATCATTCATAGAGAGAGAGATGAACACATAGCTACTGGTAGAACCCTTAGCCTCGAGGAAGAACTACTCCCTCATCATCATGGGAATCAACAATGGCGATGGAGATGGTGGTGTAGATCGATGGAGATGGCTCCGGGGGCACTTCCCCGTCCCGGCAGGGTGCCGGAACAGAGACTTTCTGTCCCCCGAATCTCCCCTTCGGTGGCGGCGGTGCTGCGGAACTTTTCGTGGCTAGAGGCTGGATTATTTAGGGTTTTGGAATCGGGGGCTTCTTATAGGAGAAGAGGGAGGCCGAGGGTGCTGAGGGCCCACCACCCTGCACGGCCTGGCCTGGCAGCCACTGTGGTCTGGCCAGCCCCTGGCCCCTCTCCGTCTCGTCTTCTGGCTCCATGTCCCCCTCGGTGAAAAATTGACTTTGGCTTTTCTCCCGTCCAATTTCAAGAATATTCATTTTCTGACTTTACTGGAACCAAAAACCGAAGAAAACAGGCAACTGGCACTATGGCATCTTGTTAATAGGTTATCCCAGAAAGTGTATAAAAATACTCCAAAGTGTGGACAAAACATAAGAAAGTAGATATAAAACAAGCATGGAACATCAAAAATTATAGATACGTTTGCAACGTATCAACATCCCCAAGCTTAACTCCTGCTCGTCCTCGAGTAGGTAAGTGATAAAAAGAAAGAATAACTTTTGAGGTGACATGCACCATCAGAAACTTGATCAAAGTATAAACATTCATAGCTGGGATCATAGTACTTTAACATAGCATGAAAGATAAGTTATAACAATAAGACATAATAACTATGTTGTAGCATGAAAAGGTACAAACAAAATATTCATGAATAACAATGTTTTGCAAGACGTTTGTTTGTTTCACATATAGAAAACATAATGAGAATGGTATTCATCTTGTCCCTCATCGTGTAGCAAAACATAAATGCATAGGACACCTTCAAAGTTCATAAGGGTGACTAGATACAAGTAGTTTAAGAACATGCAATATCAAAGTTATGCATCAATCAACAAGTCTTGGGACAATGCACATTAACACTAAGAATGTCCACTATGCTCTCTTAATAGGTGCATAAAGATAGAAGATGGAGACTCAACATAAAAGTAAAAGAAAGGCCTTCATAGAAGGAAGCAGGGATTCAAGTCTCATAAAGAGCTTCCAAAAATTATGGTACTTATTAGCTTTCAACTCTCATTGCCCCTATCATAAGCATCTTGAAATGATTAAGGTTAAAGTGAACAAACTATGGAGTATATGCTTGACAAAGTATAAGTTGGCAATCTCATGTCCCTTGAATACGAGGGTCGCTCCTCATGCTACTCAAGTTTAGTTACCGGTAAGTTCTTGTCATAGTAAGTACATGTGTATCATAGAGAACCAACAACGGGGTACCCCTTGCCTGATGATATAGAAGAATCCCCATATATAAATGACAAGGCAAGCAGACAACGAGCATCTCAACAATCTTCTTATTTACCATGGGAAAATGGTGCTTTTTTTCTCTCTTTCCTCTTTTCTCATCTATTTTTTTCTTTTTCTCTTTTTCTCAATCTCTATCTCTTTTTTATAAGAAGAATGCTTCATAGGTTGCTCATTATGGTTATGCTGCAGGTTTCCACCATGAATAGGCATGGATTAGACCAGCGGCTTGTACATAGCAAATGTATCTAATTTTTGATGTTCCATGCTTGGTTTTACTACTTTCATATGTTTTGTCCATACTTTGGAGTACTTTTCATATGATTTCTTGGACTAACCTAGTAACAAGAGCCACAGTGCCAGCTGCCTGTTTTCTGCTGTTTTTGGTTCCAGGAAAGTCAGAAAATGAATATTCTCGGAATTGCACGAGAAAAAAGCCAAAGTGCCTATTTTTCCGGAAGACATCTGATGCCAGAATACGAGACGGAGAAAATCTGGGGGCCGGGCACACCACCTAGCCACACGGCCTGGCCTGACCCGTGCCAGGGGGTGGTCAGGCCGACCCCAGCACCCCCTCGGCCTCTCCTTCCGCCTATATATTGCCCTCGGGACCAAAACCCTAAGGACCCGATCAAAAAATCGACGAAAGAGTTTGTAGCCGCCGTCATCTCCATCCCTAGATCGGGAGGGATCTGAAGCTCTTCCCGGCACCCTGCCGAAGAGGGAAATTCACCCTAGAGGGCTTCTTCATCATCATGCAAGCCTCCGGTGTGATGCGTGAGTAGTTCATCTCTGGACTACGGGTCCATGTAGTAGCTAGATGGCTGGTTCTCCTCCTTTGTGCTTTCATGTCTAGATCTTGTGAGCTCTGTTCATGATCAAGATCATCTATTTGTAATTCTGCATGTTGTGTTTGCGGGGTTCCGATGGATATTGAGATGCTATTTCATATTGATTATTGATTCTATCATGTCTTTGTTATTTGTGATCTTGCATGCTTTCCGTTGTTAGGCTCTATCTTGGCCAAGTAGATGCTAGCAACTCCAAGAGTTAGTATTTATGCTCGATAGTGGGTTCATGCATCTGGTAATCTGGGGAAGTGACAGAAATCTCTAAGGTACTAGATGTGCTTTTGCTACTAGGGAGAAAACAACAATCCTTTGTTCATAGAACAATCGTATTGTTTACTTTACACGCAATTCGTAAAGCAATAATCTGTTGCTTGCAACTTAATACTGGAGGGGGTTCGGATGATAACCTGAAGGTGGATTATTAGTCATAGATGCATTTGGATGGCGGTCTATGTATAATGTTGTAATGCCTGATGACCCACAAGTATAAGGGGTGTATCGCAGTAGATAAATAAGAGTGTGGAACCCAACGAGGAGCAGAAGGTGTTGGCTAGTGGTATGGATCAGGAATTCTCTGCAAATACTTAGCAAACGGATTTTTAGGGGTTTTTGATAAAGCAAGTAAACAAAGTACAAGTACACAAAAGACAGTAGGAATAAATGCAGCAAGTGGCCCAATCCTTTATGCAGCAAAGGACAAGCCGGTTGTATTTCTATAGATGACCAAACGTTCTCGAGGAAACATGGGAAGACTGTCAAGTGCTTTCGCTTCATATAGTTGATTAATCTTCTCTAGCTTGCTAAGTGTTGTGTGGGTGGACCTATGCTAATGTACCGCCTCATCCAAGACTAATACATCCTTGTGATTATACCCCTTTCAAACATCCGTAAGTACGAGAAAGTAATTAAGGTAGAAGCCTAACCACAGCTTTAAACTCTAAGACCCTTACGTCCCTTGTGTAATGGTTTCCTAACGGGGGTTCAGGTTTCTGTCACTCCGGCAACCCCTACGATTAGTAGCCAAATACACAATGCATTCCCCTAGGCCCATATAGGTGAAGTGTCATGTAGTCGACATTCACATGACACCACTAGAAAAGTACACCACAACTTAAATAACAATCTATTGAATCTTTCTCAACCCAACTCCACTACTAACAACAAGACTTCTCCCATGTCATCAAGAACAAAACGAACTACTCACAAGACATCATATGGATCATGATCAGAGATGGAATAATGATGTATAACAATCTGAACATAAACAAGCATTCAATGGTTCACTCAATAGCATCAACTACAAAGAGTAATCAACACCGGGAAAGTTTCCCCTATGAACTATGCAAGATTCAATGCAATTGTTACAGCAATATGGAGATGGTGATGAGGGTGCTGATGGTGATGATGGTGGTGATGATGATGATCCTGATGAAGTCCAGCTTGATGGTGGTGTTGATGGCGATGATCTCCCCTCTCTGGGAAGGAATTCCCCCGGCAGAAATCTGTCTGCCGGAGAGATCTTTCTCTCTCGGTGTTTTCCGCCCCACAGAGGCGGCAGAATCTTTCTGTGGTCGCTCCCCGAGTCTTAGGGTTTCGTGGGGATGATATACGCCAGAGGGGAGAGGCTGGAGTGGGCCAGGGTGGCCACACCACCCACAGGCGCGGCCTAGGCCTGCCCGCGCATGGGGTGGTGTGGGCCCCGTATGGCCCACCTCCACTCCATCTTCTGGCATCCTGAGTCTTCTGGAAAAATAGGATTTTCCGTATATTTTCCCAGATTTTCTGATCTTCGCGAATTTTGCCTCCAAATAGCACCTTTTCCATCAGAATCCTGACTGCAACGGTCCATGCTCCAAAAGTCATCAACCATGCAAAAATAGATGAAATAACATAAGTATCACCTCTCAATACGAAATAAATCAATGAATAATAGTGAATTAAGACATAGAATAGTGATGCAAAATGGACGTATCAACTCCCCCCAAGCTTAGACTTCGCTTGTCCTCAAGCAAAACTGAGCTCAATAAACATGGCCTCAGGTTTATGGAGTGAGGAGTCGATAAAAGAACACGGACAAGAAGCATCACATTCATCAAATACATAGATCATAATAGAAGACAACTCACTATTATATAACTCAACTTGCAATGAGTAAAGGAAACACAATAAAGATACATAAAGTGAATCATAATTGGTAATGGCAAACTTAGCTCTTGGTCGTAGAATAGTTGATAAATTGCTGGAGTTCACAAATAGCTGGTTTTTCAAAGATAGCTTTCAAAGTAGTAAACATCAAGATAAAAGCAATGTGCAAAACAAGGAACATAAGACATGATTGAATAAATCATCATATGAATGAATGAAACTCATCAAATCAAAATACTTGCTGAGATAGAAGGGAATAGGTTTACTGACTCAACTACAAGGTAAAAGAAAGGCCCTTCAAAGAGGGAAGCAGGGATTGCAAGTCTCATAAAGAGCTCCCAAAAATTATGATACTTACTAGCTTTCAGCTCTCATTGCCCCTATCATAGGCATCTTTAGGTGATTAAGGTTAAAGTGACACAACTAAGAGGATATGCTTGACAAGTTATAAGTTGAAATCTCATGCCCCTTACTTATGAGTACGGATCCTCATGCTACTCAACTTCAGTCACAAGCAAGCTCTTATCATTGTAAATACATGTGTATCATTGAGAACCGCCAACGGGGTACCCCTTGCACATGACACAGGAGCTATCCCATAATCAAAATGACAAGGAAAGCAGACAGTGAGCATCTCAGCAATCTTTTTATTTGCTATTTGCATAGGTTTTTATTGAGGATGCTTCATAGAATGCTCACTATAGTTATGCTGCAAGTTTCCACCATGATTAGGCATGGCTTAGGCTAGCGGCCCAGACGTTTAACTAACACACATATAAACTCCATGATCTTACAAGTTCCACTTTTATTTCACACCGCCGGGATCCATAAGCAAAAGAACATGATATCAACTAGGTACAAGTACCAATGAAGTGTTGAAAGCGGTCCCCATGATGCATGGTTCTGCTAACTTCATCTCATAAAGCACAAGCATATACGCAACAAAGAAGGACCCAATGGTTCAAGTTTATTAAATGCAAGAAAGTAAAGTGTGCCATCAAGTTCGTGAGAGCTTTAATCACTAATTTTCACATAACAAGTTTAATTTGGGAGGTAGACAAAACAGGAATTTACTTGGAATAGCAATAATGCTAATAGGTAGGTATGGTGGACACAAATGGCAAAGGTTTTGGTTTTAAAGAGGTGGATGCACGAGAAGAATTCCCTCTCGGTACAGGTTTTTGGCTAGCAAGGCTGGGTAGCAAGTACAAGAGTTGAAGGAAACAAACAAACATACAAATGATAAAGACAAACATGCAATCTTCCTTGGAAGCACAAAAGATCTTAACTAGAGAATACTAAACTTATGAGCAAATCAAGAAAGAAAGATGATGAAATTATTATTTTTCTCTAGAGTACTTCTATCTTTTCAACTCTCAAAAAGGTGTTGCTACTGACCGAGCCAGGTTTGCCAAAACCAACTAAATTAACTCAATGATCCCAAAGTGATACCAATACTAACAACAAGATCAATCATATAACCATGAATTGAAAACTAATATAAGCTATGATAAAGAGGGAATGATAGAACTTCTCATTAATATTCCATAGCAGAAACTCACACCAAGGGATACAAATCTAACGAGAGAGGGGACACTTCCATAGTGCAAATCATACTACAAAATAACTCCTCTATTCATGATATGACTCTACTAATAAGGTAAAAAGATAGAAGATAGTGATGTGATACCGCGGCACTCCCCCAAGCTTGGAACAAACCAAGGGGATGCCAAACCTGATGATGAATTACTCCTTCGGTGGTGGTGGTATTATTTTCTTAGTTGACCTGAGGAAACCTTCCAGCATCTTGCGAAGCCTATTATTCTCCCATTGAAGCATGTCCACCTTCCTCTGCAAGTCTCAGTACTTACCGCAGAACTCCTTAGCGACTCGTAGGGCTTCCATTGATGCAGGGCAAGAGACTGAAGGTACCATCCCCTGCTTGGGGTCTTGGAGATCCTCCTCCATAGGCTCCTTCCCTTTATCCTTGGTGGACACCATTGTGCTCCTAAACTTTCAAAGAGAGTTCCTGGCAGAAACAGATTGAAACGAAAACACGATATACGAACCTCGGGGGCTCCGAGGGGTTATATAATACGAAGTTTCATATCAAAGGGAAGGTACTGGGAGAAAACGAGTCGGAGGCGGAGTCCAGGGCGGACTCACCACCTGGTGGCGCGGCCAGGGGTGGGCCCATGCCACAGGGTTTTCGCTTCGTAACTTTCCTTATTGACTGAAAACTGCAAAAATATAGTTGGTTTGTATTTTCGCGGAACTTTTCTTACCAGAACTGTTACCTATTTGAACACGGACTCTGCAGGTCTCTGAATTTGGTATCTAGTAGATTCTTCCGGGGTCATCTCTTAAATATCATCGATATCTCCATCTTCATATACTTATTACTTGAGTCATAAAACCTTTCTCTTCCATATTACACCATTGTCTCCACTTCTTGGAAATTTCTTTCACACAAAACTCCACACAGTTCTCATTAGCAATATTAGTATATAAGAAGTGATAAAACCTTTTGAGTCCAACTTCAACTGAAAACTATCAAAAAAAAAGCTACTATAGCAACTCCTTCCGAAAACCCAAAAAGAATTCAAAAAGGAAATCGAATAAAGAAGCAGATGCAAGAGTGGCTAAATCTGTCAAAACAGACCAGCATGTAAAGATCAATTTTTTCGAAAATCTTCTGTCACTCAAATCAAAAAGTGCAAAACTAACGAAAGTTAAATAACAACTTGGGGCAGAAGCACAAAAAATTACAGCTCAATCCTACATACAGAGATCTCTCACGGATTTTTAAGGTGAAGCACAAAAATCTGTTTCGGGACAGCAACTTCCCCAAATCTTACTTTTCTCTCATTAGAGGTTGATCTTGACACAAAAACCAAACAAAACAGATAAGGAGTGGTTATTACCGAAGTAATAACTTCCAAGACTCAAAGAAACAAAACAAACTGAAAGCAAAAACAAATTGGGTTGTCTCCCATAAAGCTCTTTCTTTATAGCCTTTAAGATGGGCATGATAATTTTGAAGAAGCTCTCATAGGGATATGAATTGAAGTGAAAGAGAGCATTAAGAAGCAAAAACACACACATTTAAGTCTAACCCACTTCCTATGCAAGGGGATCTTGTAAACAAACAAGTTGTTAAAACTAGAGGCAACTTGCATAAGAAGGCAAAAGAAGTGCAACATAAAAACTTTTAGCATAAAACGAGGAAACTTGATATCATTAAGATGCATAAGAACACTTTTACCTCTCTCATAATAGCTTTCAGTATCATGCATAAACTTAACAATATAGCTATCACAAGGACTATCATAGCAATGATCACTTATTCTAACAGAAAACACAGGAATACTAGCTCTCATGACACTACTTTGTGAAACAATATTAGAGGTATCCTTACAAAGGATAGGGTGTCCCTCTTCCTCATACTTAGTGACAAAGTCTTTCACAC
Organism: Avena insularis; assembly: GCA_023614405.1. Lineage (NCBI taxonomy): Eukaryota > Viridiplantae > Streptophyta > Magnoliopsida > Poales > Poaceae > Avena > Avena insularis. Next base: position 25,678,475 of record CM042692.1, read on the forward strand.
TTGCCATAATAGGTTCATCAACCATTTGTTTATTAGGTTCAACAGCCTTATTCATACTTTCATTTATCATACTAGCTATCATAGAATGTTCCTTTACCTTAACTGGGAAAGGCATTTTCTCAATATAAGGTTCAGGTAAAACATGATTAGCAGTATAAACTTTAGTATTTCTTGCAGGAACACTCTTAGCAACATATTTATAAGGTTCGTGATACTTATTCCACTTCTTTTTAGGCACTTCAATATAGGAAGCAAAAGCCATAAAATAAGAAGCAATAGCTTGAGAGTCTAGACCATAAGCATTTTTAATATTTTGAAAGTCATCAGTTCTCATAAAAGATTCAATGCATTCATAATCATAATTTATACCTGACTTTCTACCTTTATCATTCTCCCATGCTTCAGCATTGTCTTGAATACGGTCCAGAAGATCCCATTTAGCTTCTTCTTCCATGCGAGTGAATGATCCAGCACAAGAAGCATCCAATAAATCTTTATCATGTAGAGGGAGCCTTGCATAAAAGTTATTGATAATAATATTGTTGGGGAGCTCATGAATGGGACATTTGATCATTAGTAACTTCAATCTCCCCCAAGCTTGAGCTGTACTCTCTCCATCAAGAGGCCAAAAGTTGTATATTTGATTCCGATCTTTATGAATTTCACTAGGAGGATAAAACTTTGAATAAAAGAGAGGCACTATTTCCTCCCATTCTAGAGCTTGACCATTCTTCAGCAGCTTATACCATTACTCAGCTCTTCCTTTCAGCGATAATAAGAATAACTTCTTCTTAACTTGATCTGTAGTAATACTTGCACACTTGAACAACCCGCATAATTCGTGTATAAAGAGTAAATGATCACCGGGATGGACAGTTCCATCCCCAACATAATAGTTATCCATAACACGATCAATAATTCTTGTAGGTATTTTGAAAACATCTTTCTCAGCAGGTGGTGTCTTATCTACTACCTTAGTAGTGGTAGTAGCATTACCAAATAAGAAACTCAGCGAATTATCCATAACAAAAATAAAGCAACTAGCAGAAGTAAACAATACTCACAGTAGAAGTTTCCTTTACCAGTTCCACTCTCCAATAGCACTTCACTCCCTGGCAACGGCGCCAGAAAATAGTCTTGATGACCCACAAGTACAGGGGGTGTATCGCAGTATTTTCGATAAGAGTGTCGAACCCAACGAGGAGCAGAAGGTGCTGGCTAGTGGTATGGATCAGGAATTCTCTGCAAATACTTAGCAAACGGATTTTTAGGGGTTTTTGATAAAGCAAGTAAACAAAGTATGAGTAAACAAAAGACAGTAGGAATAAATGCAGTAAGTGGCCCAATCCTTTATGCAGCAAAGGACAAGCCGGTTGTATTTCTATAGATGACCAAACATTCTCGAGGACACATGGGAAGACTGTCAAGTGCTTTCGCTTCATATAGTTGATTAATCTTCTCTAGCTTGCTAAGTGTTGTGTGGGTGAACCTGTGCTAATGTACCGCCCCATCCAAGACTAATACATACTTGTGATTATACCCCTTGCAAACATCTGTAAGTACAAGAAAGTAATTAAGGTAGAAACCTAACCACAGCTTTAAACTCTAAGACCCTTACGTCCCTTGTGCAATGGTTTCCTAACGGGGGTTCAGGTTTCTGTCACTCCGGAAACCCCTACGATTAGTATCCAAATACACAATTCATTCCCCTAGGACCATATAGGTGAATTGTCATGTAGTCGACGTTCACATGACACCACTAGAATAAGTACACCACAACTTAAATAACAATCTATTGAATCTTTCTCAATGCAACTCCACTACTAACAACAAGACTTCTCCCATGTCCTCAAGAACAAAACGAACTACTCACAAGAAATCATATGGATCATGATCAGAAATGGAATAATGATGTATAACAATCTGAACATAAACAATCATTCAATGGTTCACTCAATAGCATCAACTACAAAGAGTAATCAACACCGGGAAAGTTTCCCCTATGAACTATGCAAGATTCAACGCAATTGTTACAGCAATATGGAGATGGTGATGAGGGTGATGATGGTGATGATGGTGGTGATGATGAGGATCCCGATGAAGTCTAGATTGATGGTGGTGTTGATGGCGACGATCTCCCCTCTCCGAGAAGGAATTCCCCAGAATCATCTGCACGGAGATCTTTCTCTCTCTTGTTTTCCACCCCACGTAGGCGGTGGAATCTTCTGTGGTCGCCTCCACAGTCTTAGGATTTTCCGTATATTTTCCGGATTTTCTGATCTTCGATTTTGCCTCCAAACAGCACCTTTTCCATCGAATCCTCGACCGCAGTCCATTCTCCAAAAGTCATCAACCATGCAAAAATAGATGAAATAACATAAGTATCACCTCTCAATACGAAATAAATCAATGAATAATAGTGAATTAAGACATAGAATATTGATGCAAAATGGACGTATCAATGCCCAATCGAGTTCCAAAGGAGTCAAGATGATTAGTATATGCATGTATTGCTTTCTCGATGTTTGTCAATTGCCCCGCTGTAATTTGTTCACCCAGCATGTTATCTATCTTAAGGAGCTCATCATACCTTGATAACCTTGGTTTCTTACTGAGGGAAAACTTACTGTTGTGCTCATCATACCTTCCTCTTCGGGTTCCCCAACGAGCTCGATATATTTTGGACCATCAAGTACTTTTTCTAGCGCTATTGCTGGGGATCAAAAGAAGAAGAGACTCCCACGTCAACAACGAGCACATCAAGACTTTTTCTGGCGCCGTTGTCGGGGAGTCAAGGACATCTTCACAAGGGGAGTCCCTCATAACCAATCTCTTTACTTTATTATTTTTGTTTTGCTTAGTTTCTTTTGCTTTGTTTGCTTGTTTCTTTATCAAAAACACACAAAAATTAGTTTTACAAGTTTGCTTTCTTTTTTGAAAACACAAAAAAATGACTACTCTTGAAAACACTAAGTTGTGTGACTTCACTAGCACCAACAATAATGATTTTATGAGCACACCTATTGCTCCACCTGTGCCTGGAGATACTTTCTTTGAGATAAAACCTGCTTTACTCAATCTTGTTATGAGAGAACAATTATCTGGTATTGGTAATGAAGATGATGTTACCCATCTAAATAACTTTGTTGAACTTTGTGAGATACAAAAGCATAGGGATATAGATGGTGATATTATTAAGCTGAAATTGTTTCCTTTCTCTTTGAGAGGAAAAACTAAAGAATGGTTGAATTCCTTAACTAGGAATAGTATTGATTCTTGGACTAAATGCAAAGATGCTTTCATTGGAAAATACTACCCACCTGCTAAGATTATATCTATGAGAAGTGAAATAATGAAGTTTAAACAATCTGATAATGAACATGTTGCTCAAGCTTGGGAAAGAATGAAATCTTTGGTAAAGAATTGTCCCACTCATGGACTGACTACTTGGATGATCATCCAAACCTTTTATGCAGGATTGAACTATTCCTCAAGGAACCTATTGGACTCTACTGCTGGAGGTACCTTTATGACCATTAATTTGGGTGCTGCAACAAAGCTTCTGGATAATATGATGGTTAATTATTCTGAATGGCATACTGAGAGAGCTCCACAAGGTAAGAAGGTAAATTCTGTTGGGAAAACCTCCTCCTTGAGTGATAAGATTGATATTATTATGTCTATGCTTGTTAATGGGAAAGCCCATATTGATCCAAATAATGTTCCTTTAGCTTCTTTGGTTGCTCAAGAAGAGCAAGTTGATGTGAACTTTATAAGAAATAACAATTTTGGCAATAATGCTTATAGGAATAATTTTGGTAACAACAATAATAGGAGTGTTCCCTCTGAACTTGAAGTTATGCTTAAGGACTTTATTAGTAAGCAAACTGCTTTTAATAAAACTATTGAGAAAAAACTCTCTAATGCTGAAAGGAATATAGCATCTTTGGCTAAATCTCAATCTTCTTTGAATAAAATGGCTGCTAAACCTGAAACTAATGATAATCCCTTTGCAGCTACTAATGCTATACAAGTAAGAATTGATGAAAATGTTAGACTATTAGCTGAATTACATGCTAAGTGGGAAAGAGAAGATGAAATTGCTAGAAACATTAGTGTTTCTACTATCACCACCACTAGTGTTGAGGCTAGTAATAGTTCTACTACTTTAGATGATAAATTTGATTTTGATCTTGATGGTTGCAATATCTCTGAAGTTATTAAGTTCCTACAAAAGCTTGCTAAAATTCCTAATGCTAGTGCTATGAACATGGCCTTTACAAAACACATTATTGATGCTCTCATGAAGATTAAAGAAGAAAAGATGAAACATAAAGCTTCTATTTCTATAAAACAAGCAGATGGTTGGAAACCCATCATTAATATGAAAGTGAATGACTTTGATTTCAAAGCTTTATGTGATCTTGATAGTAGTGTTTCTAGTATGCCTAGAATGATTTATGATATGCTTGATTTGCCTCCACTTGAAGATTGTTATTTGAATGTCCCACTTGATGATAATGCTAAAAAGAAACTCATGGGGAGTATTAATGATGTTCTTATTATGGTTAACAATGCCTATGTCCCTGTTGATTTCTATGTTTTGGATGTTGAATGCAATGCTTCTTGTCTTATTACTTTGGGAAGACCTTTTCTTAGAACTGTTGGTGCCATTATTGATATGAAAGAAGGCACCATTAAATATCAACTCCCATTCAAGAAAGGTATAGAACACTTCCCTAAGAAGAGAGAGAAGATTTCCTTTGCCTCTCATATGAAAACAAAATTTGGTTTTAATGCTTCTTCATTTGAGAACACTTGATTCTTTTTGCTTCTTATGCCTAACCTAAAGGCGTTAAAGAAAAGTACTTATTAGGAGATAATCCAAAAGTTTTAGATGAGTCTTGGAAGTTATTACTTCAGTAATAACCGCTCCTTATCATTTTGATTTGCTTTTTGTGCCAACAGTAACCTCTAATGAGAGAGAAGTAATGATTGGGAAAGTTGTTGTCCCGAAACAGATTTATGTGCTTCACCTTAAAACTTCGTGTAAAATCTCTGAATGTCTTTTCGAGGCGTGCATTTTTGTGCTTCTGCCCCAGGTTGTTATCTAACTTTCGTTAGTTCAACACTTTTTGATTTGAGCAATATAAGGTCTTCGAAAAAATTTGTCTTTACCTGCTGGTCTGTTTTGACAGATTTCTGCCATTTTCTGCATTTGCTTCTTGTTGGTTCCTTTTTTAGTTCTTTTGGAGAATTGAGCTTTTTTAGGGAAGTGATTCAGTAGCTAGTGTTCTAATGGAAGTTTATTGGTGTTATAAATGAACCTTAAGACCTATTATCTTGAGTGCACTAATGTTGCTAATAAAGATTGTGTGAAGTTTTGTATGAAGGAAAAATTTCAGGTGTATGGAAGGAATGAGTAATTAGATGAAGGATGGACTAAAGCTCAAGCTTGGGGATGCCACGCGTGTCACCCCAAGAAATATCCAAGAAGTACAAGCGTCAAAGCTTGGGGATGCCCAAGGCATCCCCCTCTTCATCAATAAAAATCCTAGGTTTCTTCCAAACGCTTCATTTTTATTGTTTCATGCACAGTTGTGCTGTTCTTGGAGCATCTTCTTTTTCGTTTTCATTTTGGTTTTTCGTTTGCTTTGTTTTCTTAGTTTGTTGAATAAATTGGTTGGACCCCCTCTTTCATATATTGGTTTGCAAATAGTTTGGTTTGGTTTGCAAAAGAGTAGGAAAGTTCATGCTTAAGTGGTAAACAGAGCTTGTTTTTGACTGGCCTATGCTTTGTCATGCCATGCTTGATATTGTTTTGGCTTTATGCTTAGTATTCTTTATTGTAGCATGACTTGTTATAAACAATTGAGATTGCTTAATGTGCCTTGGATGAATCATGCGTTGTTTTAGCATATTAAAGCATAGTATAGTGGTATTCTCCTTTGATGCTTTATTTGGGTTGACTTGGCACATGCTCACACCATGTTATGACTATCCCAAGTCACCATAGCCTTTATGATCCTTTAGTTTTCAACTTGTAGTATCACTTTATGCTTTGATCAATGATGTTTTGTCGCTCTGCATGATTATGGCCATTATTTCTCTCTTAGTTTGTCGCTCCCAGTCTTTTGCTAGCCTCCACAACCAAGTATGAGTTCCACTCATGCATCCAACTCCCTAAACCAAGTTATTCCAAAGAGTCCACCATACCTACCTACTAGCTTATTCTATTCCAAGTATATTCATGTTTTTGTTTACCTTCCAAATTAAACTTGTTTGAGAAAACTAGTGATTAAAGATCTCGCGAACTTGATGGCACAATTTACTTTTCTTGCCCTTAATAAACTTGAACCATTGTGTCGTCTATGTTTTATATGCTTGCACTTATTTGTTGGGAATTTGCAGAACCATGCTGTCATGGGGAACGCTTTCAACATTGCACTTGGTACTTGTACCTAGTTGATATCATGCTCTTTTGTATATGGATGTCGTCGGTGTGAAATGAAAGGGTAGCTTGTAAGTCCATGGAGTTATGTATATGTGTTAGAGAAACGCCTAGGCCGCTGGTCTAATCCATGCTGACATGGTGGAAACCTGCGGCGTAACCATAATGAGCTGTCTATGAAGCATTCTTCTTATAAAAAAAGTCCTATATTGAGAAAAAAAGAGAAAAAAGAGATTATGAAAAGAGGAAAGAGAGAAAAGAGCACCATATTCCCATGGTAAATAAGAAGATTGCTGAGATGCTCGTTGTCTGCTTGCCTTGACATTTTGATATGGGGATTCTTCCATATCATCGGGCAAGGGGTACCCCGTTGGTGGTTCTCTATGATACACATGTACTTACGATGACAAGAAATTACGGATGACTAAACTTGAGTAGCATGAGGAGCGGCCCTCGTATTCAAGGGACATGAGATTTCTAACGTATACTTCGTCAAGCATGTACACCATAGTTTGTTCACTTTAACCTTAATCACTTCAAGATGCTTATGATAGGGGCAATGAGAGCTGAAAGCTATAAGTACCATAATTTTTGGAAGTTTATGAAACTTGAATCTCTACTTACTTCTATGAAGGCCTTTCTTCCACTTATATTGAGTCTCCACCTTCTACCTTTATGCACCTACTTTGAGAGCATAGTGGCCATTCTTAGTTCTATGTGCATTGTCCCAAGACTAGTTGATTGATGCATAACTTGATATTGCTTGTTTTAAACTATTTGTATCTAGTCACCCTTATGAACTTTGAAGGTGTCCTATGCATTTATATTTGCTACTCTATGAGGGACAAGCTGAATACTATTATGCTATGTTTTCTTTATGTGAAACAAACAAACGTCTTGCAAAGCATTGTATTCATGAATCTTTTGTTTTTGCCTTTTCATGTTGCAACATAGTTTCTTTGTCTTATTGCTAGAACTTTGTCTTTCATGTTATGATTGAAGTACTATGATCCCAGCTTTGAATGTTTTACAAATACCTTGATCAAGTTTATGATGGTGCATGTCATCTCAAAAATTATTCTTTCTTTTTATCACGTACCTACTCGAGGATGAGCAGGAGTTAAGGTTGGGAATGTTGATAGATTGCAAATGTATCTATAATTTTTGATGTTCCATGCTTGGGTTTATCTACTTTCTTGTGTTTTGTCCACACTTTGGAGTACTTTTCATATGATTTATTGGACTAACCTATTAAGAAGAGCCACAGTGTCAGCTACCTGTTTTCTGCTATTTTTGCTTCCAGGAAAGTCAGAAAATGAATATTCTCGAAATTGGACGGGACAAAAGCCAAAGTGCCTATTTTTCCGGAAGACATCTGATGCCATCACGAGACGAGACGGAGAAGGGTCGCCACACCACTGGCCACGCGGCCAGGCTCGACCACTGTGGGGTGGTCCGCCGACCCTAGCACCCCCAGATCTCCTTCCGCCTATATATTGCCCTCGACCAAAACCCTAAGGACCCGATCAAAAATCCACGAAGAGTCAGAGTCGCTGTCATCTCCATCCCTAGATCGGGAGGGATCAAGCTCTTCCCGGCACTCACGGAGAGGGGAATTCACCTTGGAGGCCTTCTTCATCATCATGCAAGCATCCGGTGTGATGCGTGAGTAGTTCATCTCTGGACTACGGGTCCATGTAGTAGCTAGATGGCTGGTTCTCCTCCTTTGTGCTTTCATGTCTAGATCTTGTGAGCTCCGTTCATGATCAAGATCATCTATTTGTAATTCTGCATATTGTGTTTGCGGGGATCCGATGGATATTGAGATGCTATTTCAGATTGAGTATTGATTCTATCATGTCTTTGTTATTTGTGATCTTGCATGCTTTCCGTTGTTAGTAGCTATCTTGGCCAAGTAGATGCTAGCAACTCCAAGAGTTAGTATTTATGCTCGATACTGGGTTCATGCCTCTGGTACTAGATGTGATGTTGCTACTAGGGAGAAAACAACAATCCTTTGTTCATAGAACAATCGTATTATTTACATTACATGCAATTTGTAAAGCAATAATCTGTTGCTTGGAACTTAATACTGGAGGGGGTTCGGATGATAACCTGAAGGTGGATTATTAGTCATAGATGCAGTTAGATGGGGGTCTATGTATAATGCTGTAATGCACAATCAAGTTCCAAAGGAGTCAAGATGATTAGTATATGCATGCATTGCTTTCTCGATGTTTATCAATTGCCCCGCTGTAATTTGTTCACCCAGCATGTTATCTATCTTAAGGAGAGCCACCTCTAGTGCACTATGGATCCCGGTCCTTTCTTTTACATACAATCTACAAACTGTTTACTTCTTTGTGTTTACTTTTAGCAAACTATTACTTCCTTCCATTCGATACGTTTAATCCTTTATTTTCAGCAAAACCGGTGAGATTGACAACGTCATCGCAAGTCAGGGACAGAGTTCTGTGGTTGTGTTGTCCAAGTCTCCATGTTGCAATGCCGAGTACCGCCATAGCGTTCATCTAGCAACACCTTTGGGGTGTTTCCTTGCTCCTATTGGATTGATAACCTTGGTTTCTTACTGAGGGAAAACTTACTGCTGTGCTCATCATACCTTCCTCTTGGGGTTCCCCAACAAGCTCGATATATTTTGGGCCATCAAGTAATTTTTCTGCGCTGATGCCGAGGATCAAAAGAAGAAGAGACTCCCACGTCAATAACGAGCACATCAGCGGCCCAGGCGTTTCTCTAACACACATACATAACTCCATGGACTTACAAGCTCCCCTTTCATTTCACACCGACGACATCCATAGACAAAAGAGCATGATATCAAATAGGTACAATGTACAAGTGCAATGTTTAAAGCGTTCCCCATGACAACATGGTTCTACTAATCCCCAACATATAAGTGCAAGCATATACAACATAGATGACACAATGGTTCAAGTTTATTAGGGGAAAGAAAAGTAAAGTGTGCCATCAAGTTTGTGAGAGCTTTAATCACTAGTTTTCTCATAACAAGTTTAATTCATAAGGTTTTATTTGGAGTTGAACTCATACTTGGTTATGGGGGCTAGCAAAAGACTGGGAGCGACCAACTAAGAGAGCAATAATGGCCATAATCATGCAAAGCGACAAAACATCATTAATTAAAGCATAAAGTGATATTACAAGTCGAAAAATAAAGGATCATCGAGGCTATGGTGACTTGGGATAGTCATAACATGGTGTGAGCATGCGCCAAGTCGACCCAAATAAAGCATCAAAGGAGAATACCACAATACTATGCTTTAATATGCTAAAACAACGCATGATTCTTTCAAGGCACATTAAGCAATCTCAATTGTTTATAACATGTCATGCTACAGAAAAAATCACTAAGCATAAAGCCAAAACAATATTAAGCATGACATGACAAAGCATAGGCCACAGTCAAAAACAAACTCCTTTTTACCACTTAAGCATGAACTTTTCCTACTCTTTTCCAATCCAAACCAACCTATTTGAAAACTAATGTATGAAGGAGGGGGTCCAACCAATTTATTCAAGCAAACTAAGAAAACGAAGAAAACAAAAACCAAAAACAAAAATGACGACGCTCCAAGAACAACACAACTGTGCATGAAACAATAAAAATGAAGCGTTTGGAAGAAACCTGAGATTTTTATTGATGAAGAAGGGGATGTCTTGGGCATCCCCAAGCTTTGACGCTTGTACTTCTTGAATATTTCTTGGGGTGACACGGTTGGCATCCCCAATCTTGAGCATTAGTCCATTCTTCATCTCATTACATCATTCTTTCCTTACACCTAAAATTTTTCCTTCATACAAAACTTCACACAATCTTTATTAGCAACATTAGTGTACTCAAGATAATAAGTCTTTGGGTTCAGTTCCAACACAAGTAAAACTTCCATTAAAACATAATCTAATGTATCACTTCCTTTAAAAAGTTCAAATGATCAAAGAGAACTCAAAGAGAAAGAGATTAAGAGGCAAATGCAAATAATGGCAGAAATTTTTCAAAACAGACCAGCAGGTAAAAACTAATTTTTCGAAGACCTTCTGTTACTCAAATAGAAAAGTGTTGAACTAACGAAAGTTGGGTAAGAACCTGGAGCAGAAGCACAAAAATTTACAACTCAAACCGACGTACAGAGAGTTTTCACGAATTTTTACAACGAAGCACAAAAATCTGTTTTAGGACAGCAACTTTCCCAAGCATTACTTCTTTCTCATTAGAGGTTACTCTTGGCACAAAAAGCAAATAAAAAGGATAAGGAGAGGTTATTACTGAAGCAATAACTTCCAAGAATCATCTAAAACTTTTGGCTTATCTCCCAATAAGTACTTTTCTTTAATGCCTTTAAGTTAGGCATGATAGTTTGAGAAGATGCTCACATAAGAAATATGAATTGAAGTAAAAAAGAGCATCAAGAAGCAAATTCAAAGCACATTTAAGTCTAACCCACTTCCTATGCATAGGAATCTTGTAAATAAACAAGTCATGAAAGCACAAAGCAACAAGCATAGGAAAACAAAACAAGTGCAAATTCAAAATTTTCAACATCAAGAGGGGAAACTTAATATTAATGAGATGCATAAAACCATGTTTCCCTCTCTCATAATAACTTTCAGTAGCATCATGAATAAAATTAACAATATAACTATCACATGAAACATTCTTACCATGACCAACATGCATAAAAGAATTAATACTCTCCACATAAACATAGTCATTCTTATTAATTATAGTGGGAGAAAATTCAACAAAATAGCTATCATTATTATTCTCATCACCATAATCATCAAATATAGGAGGCATATTGTAATCATAATTAATTTTCTCCTCAATAGTAGGTGGACTGAAAATATCATACTCATCATTGTAATCATCATATATTGGAGGTGTAGTATCATCAAAGGAAATTTTATCCTCTAAAGATGGGGGACTAAAAAGATCATTTTCATAAAAACTAGCTTCCCCAAGCATAGACTTTTCCATAGAATTATCAATAATGCTGTCCAATGAATTCATACTAACAACATTGCTATTAGCATGCAAATAAAGTTCCATACGTTTTTTAATTTTCTCTACAAACACTTCATGTCCTAACTCAAGATAAATACTATAAAGCTCTCTAAATTTTTTGTTGTTTTCCATTAATCCTAACTAGTGAAAACAAGAAACAAAAAGACAAAATTGCAGAATATAAAGGAAATAACTTCGAGCACTCACACCGGAGGATGTGAGTACCTTTTACCTTACCTCCTTGGCAACGACGCCAGAAAATAGCTTGATGTCTACGCACTTCTATTCTAGTAGACAGTTGTTGGGCCTCCAAGTGTAGACGTTTGTAGAACAGCAGCAAGTTTCCCTTAAGTAAATTACCCAAGGATTATCGAACTCAGGGAGGAAGTGGTCAAAGGTATCCCTCTCAAGCAACTTTCCAATCAAGATACAAGAAGTCTCTTGTGTCCCCAACACACCCAATACACTTGTCAGGTGTATAGGTGCACTAGTTCGGCGAAGAGATAGTAAAATACAAGTGGTATGGATATAAGACAACGGTGCCAGAAAAGAGCTTGATGGGGTGGAAGATACTAAATGAAAACTGAAATAAAGATAGCAGCAAGCAAACATGTAACAGATCTAGTTGAAAATGGTGTTTCAATGCTTAGAAACAAGGCCTAGGGATCACACTTTCACTAGTGAACACTCTCATATAAATATCTTCTCTTCATGATACTACTCTGAACTACTCTCCGGTTGGACACTCTAATCCATGGTAGGGCTATAATAGCACTCCTCAAAGTTTACCTTCCCCATCTAGATAACCCCACACTGTCACCTTCATCTCTAGATGGTTCCAACAAACAACACAATTTCATAGAGACATCCAACTCCAAATATAACTCATAACAATTAATTGTAATCTCTAGCCTAAGTGCCACCATGGTGTGCATGCTGTCACTTTCAAACACATGGGGAGAGCAGAGATCTATTAAAGCACTTGAGTAGCAAGGTAGATCTACTTGATTACAAAGTTCATGATCACAGTATGATCATGCATAGAGAGAGAGATGAACACATAGCTACCGGTAGAACCCTTAGCCTCGAGGAAGAACTACTCCCTCATCATCATGGGAATCAGCAATGGCGATAGAGATGGTGGTGGAGATCGATGGAGATGGCTTCGGGGGCACTTCCCCGTCCCGGCAGGGTGGTGGAACAAAGACTTTCTGTCCCCCGAATCTCCCCTTTGGTGGCGGCGGCGCTGTGAAACTTTTCGTGGCTAGAGGCTGGATTATTTAGAGTTTTGGTATCGGGGGCTTCTTATAGGCGAAGAGGGAGGCCGAGTGGGTGCCTCAGGGGCCCACACCACCCCCTGGCACGGCCTGGCCTGGCCCGTGCCACCAGGTGGTGTGGCTAGCCCTTGGCCCCTCTCTGTCTCGTCTTCTGGCTTCGTGTCCCCGTCGGTGAAATATTGACTTTGGCTTCTGTCCTATCCAATTCCGAGAATATTCATTTTCTGACTTTCTTGGAACCAAAAATAGAAGAAAACAGGAAACTAGCACTGTGGCATCTTGTTAATAGGTTTGACATGGGTATACCCTATAGGTACTCGATTTTGGTATATATGGCCCGGATACAACAGAAGCCCACGGCGTTGCCAAGGCCCAATACAGAATTCGAGTGGCTCAAGGACTCTCGGTTTCTTGCGAGACAAGAAGAAGCTTAAGATAGAAAGTTCAAAGGGAAAACACTAATCTGTAACCGACTCGACCTGCTACCCGAGACCTAGCCTATCTATATAAAGGTTAGGAGGCAGTGACGAGGACGACACACGCAACCCTAGTTTCCACAACTCTCGCCAGATTGCATCTGCGCGCCCCTGTAATCTTCGATTCATTTGTTAATTCCAAGAGCGGACAAGCAGGAGTAGGGACCTCTATGAGGCCTGAACCTGGGTAAACCTTGCGTCCCTGTGTGCTTGTTTGCTAGCCGACTGATGCCTCCAGCGCTCCCTCCTTCTCCAAAACCCAAGTCCATAACAATGGGCATTGATGAGTTAAACCCTCGTCAATTGGCGCTGACTGTGAGAATTGGGAGTGCTGATGTCGCGGCTTCTTCGGCCCCATCAACTGTGATCTACAACTCCGCAACAGTGGAGATTCGCCCGCTCTTCGGTGCGTTCGACTTCACCGTCCACACGCCGGCCACTCGCCCAGCTTTCGAGTCCGTGGGCGATGGAATCAGCCTGGCGATTGGGAGCTTCCGCTTTCAGGTTGGTCAGATGGGCACGCTTTGCATGCCTGACCAGCCAACAGAACCCGTGATTTCTCCAGCATTGTGGTTCCCGCCACCAATCGGCACCCTAAGTGAGCTCAACACCTCAGCAGTAGCTGGGAGCACGGACAGTGACAGCAGTCGTGGATCCGATCTGGGTGACCTAGTGATGGAAGATGGAGTCTACGGCTCCAGATCCAAAAGTTCTGGAAGCAACAGCTTCCCCAACCACTTCATGTGCGCCGCCATCAACGCTGGCGACACCACCGCCAATCACGAAAACAGCGGCAATGGATCTGGCACCGATCCGCCAAACGGTGGCATACCTAATGATGTGTAGGGGTTCGTAGCATGGAAAACAAAAAATTTCTATCGCATACAAACAAACAAGCCAAGATCTATCTACTAGATTGTAGCAACGAGTCGATGGAATAACTCACCCTCGAAGATTCCAAAGTGTTTAACGAGAGCAGATTCTCGTGGGTGATGTAGTCGTACTCTTTCCGATCTCAAGATCGCGTAGACGATCCTTCCGCTAAGGCGCTCCCTTGCAGATCGGTCACACGTTCGATTACTGACGAAGACCTTCCTCTCCTTGTTCCAGAAAGGCAGCGGAGGTTGTAGCACTCTCCTCGCGATTCCGGCAGCACAACGGCGTGGTACCGGAGGTAGAGGGGAAATCCCGCAGGGCTTCGCCTTAAGCCGGTGCGAGTATGGTGGAGCTTATGAGAGAGGCTATTAGTGGTCTAGTAATTAGACACACCAATTAGAGGGCTCTAAACCAATTAGAAGGCTCTAAACCGAATAGCTCTAAACCGGGGTCTAGATCTAGGGTTTAGTTTAGAGGATAGGAAACTTGTGTGTCTAGGAGGGAGCCCTGCCTCCTTATATAGGTTGGAGGGCTGGCGGCCAAGGGAGGAGTTCCTCCCCAACTCGGCCTAGGGAGGTGCGCCCGGCCAAGGGAGGAACCTCCTCCAACTCGGCCTCCACCTCTCCTCCTCTTTCCCACTTCCCAAAACTGCTTGACTTTCAAACTAGCCGTTTGACTTTTCAATTTAGGATTTAATTAAATCCTTTCTTTTGGACAGCAAGCACACTTAGTACATGATGCAATCAGTCCAATTTGTAATGACTCACTGTTGTACGCTTCCACTCCGGAGTGCCGGTCATTCCGGGACCTTATAGAATATTCCGATGAAAACACGGAACCATTCCCCAACTCAAATGGGACTTTCCTTATATGAATCTTATTCTCCGGACCATTCCGGATCACCACGTGATATCCCGGATCCCATCCGAGACTCAACAACATTCGGTCTCTTTCTCATAATACCATAACTACTCAAACAACGTCGAATCCTTAAGTGTGTCTCCCTCACGGTTCGTGAATTATGCGGACATGATCGAGACACTTCTAACAATAACCAATAGAGGAATCTGAAATTCATATGGCTCTACATATTTCTACGATTACTTTGCGATCGAATGAACCACTTACATACGATACCAATTTCCCTTTGTCTCACGATATGTTACTTATCCGAGGTTATGATCGTCGGTATCTCTCGCATACCTCGTTCATCCTCGTTACTGATCAGTACTCTTTTCTCGTTCCCGGGATATGTGATCCCTTGTGACCAAGTCACATGCTTGCAAGCTAATTGGATGACATTTCACCGAGAGGGCCCAGAGAATATCTATCCGTCATGTGGATGGACAAATCCCACTCTTGATCCATGTGTTTCAACCAATACTTTCCGAACACTCAATGCCACCTTTATAGCCACCCTGTTACGGTGTGGTGTTTGATGACATCAAAGCATCCATCCAGTAAAGGTGATATGCATGATCTCATGGTCGAAGGAATTAGGTTACTATGTATCGAAAAGCATATAGCAATTGAACTATTGAAATGACTTGATCTTTATGCTACGCTTGTCTATAGGAGTATGTCCACCATATCATTCTCCTAACGATATGATCTTGTTGTTGATAACATCTCAATGTTCATGACAAAGAAACCACATCATCAATCAACCAACAAGTTAGTGAAGTATAGAGGCTATACTAGGGACTTCAAATTAAGTTTACAAATCACACAAGTATTAATGGTTTCCTTGTTAATACTATTATAGCATGAATGTAAACATTTATCATAAACACAAAGATATATAATAATAACTACATTTATTATTACCTCTAGGGAATATCTCCAACAGTCTCCCACTTGCACTAGAGTCATCTAATCTAGATTACATGGTAATATACCGAACACCCATGGCAGTTTGGTGTTGGTCATGTTTTGCCCTCGGGAGAGGTTTAGTCAACGGATCCGCCACATTCAGATCTGTGTGTACTTTGCAAATCTTTATATCCCCATCCTGGATATGTTCTCGAATAGCGTGAAAACGCAGCTTGATATGCTTCAGCTTCTTGTGTGACCTTGGTTCTTGCGCATTGGCTATGGCGCCCATGTTATCACAAAGATAGACATTGGGTCCAGACTTGGAACCACACCCAGCTCTGTAATGAACTCTTTCATCCATATCGCTTCTTGTGAAGCCTCCTAAGCAGCCATGTATTCCGATTCAGTTGAAGATCTCGCAACAATGCTTAACTTTGAACTCCACTAGCAAAATTCTGCACAATTCAAAATAAATACGTATCCAGATTGTGATTTAGAATCATCCGGATCGGTGTTCCAACTAGCATCGGTGTAACCATTAACAACGAGCTGTTCATCACCCCATAAGAAAGAACCATATCCTTAGTTCTTCTCAAGTACTTAAGGATGTTTTTGACCGCTGTCCAATGATCCACTCCTGGATCACTTTGATATCTGCTAGTTAAACTAACAGCATATGCAATGTCGGGTCTAGTACATAGCATGGCATACATTAGAGATCCTATGGCTGATGCATAGGGAGTTTTACTCATCCTTTCTCTATCTTACGCGATGTCGGACTTTGAGTTTTACTCAAGGTCGATTAGCAACATGGGCAAGAACCCTTTCTTGCTATCTTCCATTCCAAACCTCTTTAGAACTTTGTCCAAATATGTACTTTGTGACAATGATATTTGGCATTTCGATCTATCTCTATAAATCTTTATGCCTAATATGTAAGCTGCTTCGCCAAGATCCTTCATTGAAAAACTATTATTCAAATACTCTTTGACACTATTAAGAAGGTCTACATCATTCCCAATCAACAATATGTCATCCACATACAGTATTAAGAATGCTACAGAGCTCCCACTCACTTTCTTGTAAATACAAGCTTCTCCATAAGTTTGTATAAAACCAAAACTTTTGATTACCTTATCAAAACGTTGATTCCAACCGGATGCTTGCTTCAATCCATAGATGGACCGTTGAAGCTTGCATACCTTGTTAGCATCTTTAGGATCGACAAAACCTTTGGGTTGTATCATATACAACTCTTCATCAATGTCTCCATTGAGGAATGCTGTTTTGACATCCATCTGCCATATCTCATAATCATAATATGCAGCGATTGCTAACATAATCCTCACAGATTTTAGCTTCGCTACTGGTGAGAAAGTCTCATCGTAGTCAACTCCTTGAATTTGTCGAAACCCTTTTGCGACAAGTCGAGCTTTATAAACGATAACATTACCATCAGCATCTGCTTTCTTCTTGAAAATCCATTTGTTCTCGACAGCCTTCCGCCATCCGTAAGTCCACCAAAGTCCATACTTGGTTTTCGTACATGGATCCAATCTCGGATTTCATGGCTTCTTGCCATTTATTGGAATCTGGGCTCATCATCGCTTCCTCATATGTCTCGGGGTCATCGGTGTTGTCCACCAACATGACATTCATAACGGAATCATACCAATCTGGAGTGGTACGAGTTCTCGTTGATCTCCGAGGCTCTGTAGCAACTTCAACCGAAGTTTCATGATCACCATCATTAGCTTCCTCTCTTATTGGTGCAGGCACCACAGGAACTTCTTCCGGTGCTGCGCTACTCGCAATTTCGAGAGAAGGTTCGACAACCTCGTCGAGTTCTACTTTCCTTCCAGTCACTTCTTTCGAGAGAAATTCCTTCTCTAGAAAGGATCCATTCTTGGCAACGAAGATTTTGTCTTCGGATATATGATAGACGGTATACCCAATAGTTTCCTTCGGGTATCCTATGAAGACGCATTTTTCCGCTTTGGGTTCAAGCTTGTCCGGCTGTAACTTCTTTTACATAGGCTTCGCATCCCCAAACTTTAAGGAACGACAATTTAGGTTTCTTCCCAAACCATAATTCACATGGTGTCGTTTCAACGGATTTAGACGGTGCCCTATTTAAAGTGAATGCGGCTGTTTCTAATGCATAACCCCAAAATGATAGTGGTAAATCTGTAAGTGACATCATAGAACGAACCATATCTAAGAGAGTTCGACACGACGTTCGAGACACACCATTACGTTGTGGTGTTCCCGGTGTGTCAATCTGAAAGTATTCCACATTTCTTCAAATGCTCGCCAAACTTCGTAACTTAGATATTCACCTCCACGATCGAGCGTAGAAACTTAATCTTCTTGTTACGTTGATTCTCTACCTCACTTTGAAACTCCTTAAACTTCTCGAAAGTTTCGGACTTATGTTTCATGAAATAGATATACCCATATCTACTCAAATCATCCGTGAAGGTAAGAACATAACTTGATAACCATCACGATGCTACACTAATTGGACCACATACATCGGTATGTATGATTTCCAATAAGTCCGTAGCTCGCTCCATCATACCGTAAAATGGAGTCTTAGTCATTTTACCCATCGACATGCTTCGCATCTTTCAAGTGATTCAAAATCAAGTGATTCAAGAAGTCCATCGGAATGGAGTTTCTTCATACGCTTCACTCCAATGTGACCAAGGCGACGATTGCCATATATAGGTCGAGTTATCGCTGATTTCAAACGTTTAGCTTCAATGTTATTAATATGTGTATTTCCACTATCGAGATTCAATATGAATAGACCATCTATCAAAGGTGCATGTGCATGAAACATGTTACTCATATAAATCGAACAACCATTATTCTCGGATTTAAACAAGTAACCGTCTCGCAATAAACAAGATCACGATATAATGTTCATGCTTAACGCACCAAATAACAATTATTTAAGTATAAAACTAATCCCGATGGTAGATGAAGAGGTAGCGTGCCGACCGCGATCACATCAACCTTTGATCCGCTTCTCACGCCGCATCGTCACCTCGTTCTTCGCTAGCTTCCGTTTATTCTGCAGCTCTGCTTCGAGTTACAAATATGAGCAACCGAACCAAGATCAAATACCCAGGCACTACTACGAGTACTAGTGAGATACACATCAATAACATGTATATCAAATATACCTTTCTTCTTGATGTTGCCGTTCTTCAAATCCGCCAAGTACTTTGGGCAATTCCGCTTCCAGTGACCTTCTCCCTTGCGGAAAAGCACTCGATCGGGCTTGGGTCCAGCCTTGGTCTTCTTCGCTTCGGTATGGTAACTTTCTTACCACCCTTCTTGAAGTGTCCCTTCGCTTAGACTTGCCTTTCTTGAATTTGGTGGTCTTATTGACCATCAACACTTGGTGCTCTTTCTTGATCTCCACTTCGCAGATTTTAACATAGCAAATAGTTCGCAACTCTTTGTTCATGTTCGCATGTTGTAGTTCATCACAAAATTCTTGTAACTTGGTGGTAGTGATTGAGGATGCGGTAAACTCCCAAAGTATTAGGAATCACTATACCCAAACTTTGAAGTTTATTTGCGTCTGCACATCTTAAGCACATGCTCACCGGAGCTACCCTCTTCCATCTTGCGCTTAAAGAACTTTTCGAAGCTTCATAACTTTCAATTGCCGCATGAGTCTCAAAGATTAATTTGAGATCCTCGACAATATCATATGGATCTGACTCTTCAAACCTTTTCTGAAGCTCCGATTCTAAACCATACAAGATAGCACACTGAACTATGGAGTACTGATTCTTCCGAGCGAGGTAAACATTCTTTACTTCATCGGTAGCATCAATGCAGTGGGTCACCTAGCGGTGCATCCAGCACATAGGTCAAATTACCACCGTGTGAGGACAATCCTCAAATTGCGGAACCAATCCGCCGGTTGCTTCCATTGTTTTCAACTTTTCTTTCTAGGAACGCATTAAAATTGATGGTAGGGGCTGCCATTGATCTACAACATATTTGCAATAGTTTAGACTAAGTTTATGACAAATTGAGTTCAAATTAATTAATGAAATTAAACTAGGTGAACTCCCACTCAAAACAACATCCCTCACATTGTTTTAGTGATCACGAACCAAATCCACTACATCAACACCGATCATCACGAGAGTTGATATAGTTTCAATGGCTTAACAATCATCATGTTCATCATATCTACTATATGATTCATGCTTTACCTTTCGGCGATCCGTGTTCCTGAGGCCATGTCTGTACATGCTAGGCTCGTCAAGATCAAACCTTAGCTTCCGCATAAGCAAATCTGGCTTGCTTACGTTGTATTCACCCGTGGAATCAAAGACACCCGATCATCACGTGGTGCTTCGAAGCAGCAAGCTTTGGCAACGGTGCATACTAAGGGTGAACACTTTAGAACTTGAAATTTATGTGCATGAGGGATCATCTTATAATGCTACCGTGCCTACTAAGCAATACAAGATGCATAAAGGATTAACATCACATGCAATTCATAATATGTGATATGATATGGCCTTTCTTCTTTGTGCTTCCGATCTCCATCTTCAAGCACGAATATGATCTCCATCATCACCGCATAGCATCAAGGTCAATGACGCTTCTTCATGGTTGTCGCCCACCAGCTTCAACTATTACAACTATTTTGAATAGACACGCAGGTCTTAACAGAAATTAAAGACAACCATATGGCTCACGCCGTTGCCAACTTACAATAAGGAACATTGCATACATCAAATATAATCACAATCATGGCCATATCACATCATCGACACCCGCAAAACAAAGTTAGACTTCTACTTTCTTTGCATATTTTACGTGGTTTGGGGCTTTCCATAGGTGTCGTTCTAACCTACGAACAAGAACCACAACATTGATACTAGCATTGTTGATTACCCGTTGTAAATTGGATCTTTACTATGCTAGGAGAAACAGGCACCAAGAAAGCCACTTATGCAATCTGAGTTGCATGTCAAGCGTGGAGCAAGTCTCATGAACGATGTCATGTAAGGTTAGCCCGGCCGCTTCATCCCAACATACCGCAAGATGCAAAGTACACGAAAAGCAATCTACAATAAAAGCATCAACGCCCACAATGACCATTGTGTTCTACTCGTGCAACAGATCTACATATAGACACGGCTCGATACCCTTTGTAGGGGTTCGAGCATGGAAAACAAAAATTTTCTATCGCATACAAACAAACAAGCCAAGATCTATCTACTAGATTGTAGCAACGAGTCGATGGAATAACTCACCCTCAAGATTCCAAAGTGTTTAACGAGAGCAGATTCTCGTGGGTGATGTAGTCGCATTCTCTTCCGATCTCAAGATCGCAGAGAATCCTTCCAAGGCTGCTCTCAAGAAGCGCTCCCTGATCGGTCACACGCTCTACTGATTCGACGAAGACCTTCCTCTCCCTTGTTCCAAGAAAATGGAGGTTGTAGCACTCTCTCGCGATTCGGCAAAGACAACGGCGTGGTACCGAGGTAGAGGGAAATCCCGCAGGGCTTCGCTTAAGCCGGTAGTATGGTGGAGCTTATGAGAGAGGCTATTAGTGGTCTAGTAATTAGACACACCAATTAGAGGGCTCTAAACCAATTAGAAGGCTCTAAACAATAGCTCTAAACCGGGTCTAGATCTAGGGTTTAGTTTAGAGGATAGGAAACTTGTGTGTCTAGGAGGGGAGCCCTGCCCTCCTTATATAGGTTGAGGGCTGGCCGGCCAAGGGAGGAGTTCCTCCCCAACTCGGCCTAGGAGGTGCGCCAAAGGGAGGAACCTCCTCCAACTCGGCCTCCACCTCTCCTCCTCTTTCCCACTTCCCAAACTGCTGCTTGACTTTCAAACTAGCCGCTTGACTTTTCAATTTAGGATTTAAATAAATCCTTTATTTGGGACAGCAAGAATACTTAGTACATGATGCAATCATTCCAATATGTAATGACACACTCATGTACCCTTCCCTCCGGAGTGGGACATTCCGGGACCTTCTAGAATATTCTCGATGAAAACACGGAACCATTCCCCAACTCAAATGGGACTTTCCTTATATGAATCTTATTCTCCGACCATTCCGGATCACCACGTGATATCCCGGATCCCATCCGAGACTCAACAACATTCGTCTCTTTCTCATAATACCATAACTACTCAAACAACGTCAATCCTTAAGTGTGTCTCCCTACGGTTCGTGAATTATGCGACATGATCGAGACACTTCTCCTAACAATAACCAATAGAGGAATCTGGAAATTCATATGGCTCTACATATTTCTCTATTACTTTGCATCGAATGAACCACTTACATACGATACCAATTTCCTTTGTCTCACGATATGTTACTTATCCGAGGTTATGATCGCCGGTATCTCCGCATACCTAGTTCATCCTCACATCGATAAGTACTCTTTTCTCGTTCCGTGATATGTGATCCTTGTGACCAAGTCACATGCTTGCAAGCTAATTGGATGACATTTCACCGAGAGGGCCCAGAGAATATCTATCCGGCATGTGGATGGACAAATCCCACTCTTGATCCATGTGTTTCAACCAATACTTTCCGAACACTCAATGCCACCTTTATAGCCACCACATTACGGTGTGGTGTTTGATGACATCAAAGCATCCATCCAAAAAGGTGATATGCATGATCTCATGGTCGAAGGAATTAGGTTACTATGTATCAGAAAGCATATAGCAATTGAACTATTGAAATGACTTGATCTTTATGCTACGCTTGTCTATAGGAGTATGTCCACCATATCATTCTCCTAACGATATGATCTTGTTGTTGATAACATCTCAATGTTCATGACAAAGAAACCACATCATCAATCAACCAACAAGTTAGTGAAGTATAGAGGCTATACTAGGGACTTCAAATTAAGTTTACAAATCACACAAGTATTAATGGTTTCCTTGTTAATACTATTATAGCATGAATGTAAACATTTATCATAAACACAAAGATATATAATAATAACTACATTTATTATTACCTCTAGGGCATATCTCCAACATGATGGACCACCCAATGGCGGCACCACCAATGGTGGCAATGGCGCGCCCGTCGACACTGGAGGGGCAGTCGAACCACCAACCATGGTGAACGAACACACTGGTGAACGTGTCGTGATTAAACTCAACGACAACGAGTGGGCCCGTTGCCGAGAAGATCTGCGAGGCAATCCTCTGCCCCCGGCACGCCGCAGGACATGCTGATGGGCTACTGTTGGCTACTAAAGGAGGAGTATAGATGTTAGCTACACGCAATCGCGCAACTCGAGGCGCGTAAAAAGGCGGCGGATGAGTCGAGTCTTCGACGAGCTGGGCTCTCCTCCCACGGAGGATCCTCCTCCAAAGGCAACGAGTACGTGGCCAACAAGAGGCGATCTCGGATGGCCCATCTCACCGAGCAAGAAAGCATAGAAGCTATGGAAGTCCTCGTCTTCAGCTCTATGACAGTCGACACGCGGGGCAACGTGGTCCCAAAAACACCGCAAGCCGTGGTGATAGCGGCCACCATGTACCTCCTCAACAACCAACCGCCAGCTAGAGATCCAAGAGCTGCCATGCACTAATCTACGATCGCGGGCTTGGGGCTAATCGAGGCCGCCCTCGACAAAGAACCAACGCCAGAGCCGAAGAAAGGCAAGGCTCTGGCAAAACACTATTTCTCACCCTCGTCCAGCGACGAAAGTCACGATGTATCTCGACGTCGCCGCTCACGGCGGCATGATCACGACTACGATGCGCGTGATGACCTCATGCAGTGCAAAATCAACAAATCAAGGGCAAGACGCGCTCGTTCGAATGATTCAGAAGAGGACGAGACTAAACTCTGCGGCGCCAGATGCTTCAGCAGGGCCATCAGGCAGAAGCAAATGCCTAAAGGGTTCAAACTCCCATCGGAGAACCCAAAGTTCGACGGCCTACAAGACCCAAAGATTCTGTTGGAGGACCACGTCTCCTCCGTCAGGCTACATGGCGGGAGTCAAAGCACGGCCATGCAATGCTCGACTACATACCTGCAGGCGCCCCGCCACAAGATGGCTCAACAATCTCCCGCGCGGATCCATTCGCAGCTGGGAAGAGCTGGTCTACAGCTTTGTACGCAACTTCAAGGGCACTTACAAAAGGCCCGCATCAATCGAAGAGCTGAGGAGATACCAACAAAGGTCGGGTGAACTGCTACGCTCGTACATCTAGAGGTGGTCCATCATCAAGAACTCCGTAGAAAACATCTCGGAGGACTATGCAATCGACGCATTCAATGGCAGTGTTTGCCGCATAGAGCTCAGGGAGGAGCTGGGCCGCTCAAAGCCCAAGGCAATCGACCACCTGATGGAAATTGCGAATCGGTGGGCCGATGGAGAGGATTCGGTGAAAAACCGCACCTACTCTGACGACGACCTCGGGCGCACACGTGACCGTCGAGGCAAGCGGCGAATGCGCGTTTACGATGACCGCGACGATGTCAACATGGTCGCAGCCGGCTACGCCGACAAATGCGACGACAACCGCAACAACGGCTATCACAGCGGTGGATACCGCGACTCTGGGAAAACCACGCAGGTGTGGCAGCGTCGCACTCGCGAAGAGGCACCCGCAACAACCATCAAGGACAAACTGTTCGGGCCGTGCAACATGCACTTCTACATCGACAAGCACGACGACAAGAAAAAATCTAGCCACCTTCTCAAGGACTACCGTGAGTTTCTCAAGCTCCACGAGTGCAGCTCGGATGATTCGCAGCGCGATCGCAGGGGCTATGGAGTCGCCCCAGGCACCGTGGCACACGGAGCTCCTCCACCACCGCCTGGAATACCACAACCCGCGGCCGCACCGGTCCAGAATCACGGTGGCGAACCATACCCACGACCCGTGGGCAACATGGGGATGATCCAAAAGGGGCGTCCCTCAAATCGAGTGTAGAAGGCCATCACTCGCCAAGTCAACTTGGCGATCAACTCTCCACCTTCCACCACTGAGTACCTCAGTGGAAGCGACTCCTGCATCACCTTCGACCGGCATGACCACCCGCGCCAAGTCCCTCGTCCAGGCCATTGTCCCCTCGTACTCGAGGCATAGATTGGGGGCTTCGACATGAGCCGCGTCTTCATGGATGGCGGCAACGACATTAACCTAATGTTCGCGAGTACCTTGAGCGCAATGAGGATCCCTCTGACGTGTCTGGAAGTTTCAGACACAATGTTACATGGCACCGTCCCAGGGAAAGGTGTATATCCCCTGGGCAAAATTAACCTCGGCATCATCTTCGGCACACTGCAAAATTTTCGGCGAGAGCGCATCGATTTCGTGGTCGTCGACTGGCCTTCACAATATCACTACATCCTCGGACGTGTCGCATTCACAAGGTTCATGGCAGTGCCACACTACGCCTACCTACAGATGAAGATGCTGGGCCCAAACAGCATAATCACAATCAACGGCAACTTCGAAAGGTCCGACAGCTATGATAGGGAATTCAACAGAATCTCCCAGTCCTTCGGTATGAAGGAGGAACTCGCAAGATTAAAGGAGTCGACAGACAACAGTCTGCCTCCCTTGAGCCGACCAAGTTCACCCGAACTGTCCTTCGACTCGTCGGTGCACATGAACAAAGTACAGGTCCACCCAACGGATCCGACCAAGACGACCCTCATCGCCAACAACTTGAGTTCCGCATAGGAACTCGTGCTCATCGAATTCCTCCGTGAGCACTGGGAAATCTTCGCCTGGTGTCCAGTGGACATGCCAGGGGTTCCCAAGGAATTCGCCAAGCACGCACTCAATGTCAACCCAGACGCAAGGCCAGTCAAGCAGACAATTCGGCGACTATTTGAACCAAGAGCAAAGGCGGTCGGAATGGAGATCAACAGACTCCTCGATACCAAATTCATACGCGAGATCAAGGAAAGCACTTGGCTCGCCAACACGGTGCTGGTACCTAAAAAAGACACGGACATCCTGCGGATGTGCATGGACTTCACCTCCCTGAATAAGCACTGCCCAAAGGATCACTTCCCGCTGCCGCGAATCGACCAAATCATCGACTCCACCGCGGTATGTGAGTGTCTCTGCTTCCTCGGCGCCTACTCAGGCTATAATCAGATTCGAATGAAGGAGGAGGATCGAGAGAAAACGGCATTTACAACGCCTTTTGGTGTGTTCTGCTACAACACAATGCCCTTCGGGCTCAAAAATGCAGGAGCCACCTATCAGCGGTGCATGCAGGCTTGCCTTAAGAATCAACTTGGTCACAGCATCCAAGTCTATGTTGATGACATCGTCATCAAAACCAAAGAGGAAGCCTCGCTAATCGATGATTTACGCGAGACCTTCGCCAACCTCGACCACTACCGGATCAAGCTCAATCCAGACAAATGCGCCTTCGGCGTCCTGTCTGGGCAACTACTCGGGTATCTCATCTCCGCGAGGGTGATTGAGGCGAACCCAAAGAAAATAAAAGCCATACTGGCCATGGAGAAGCTGAAGAACGTAAGAGGTTTCCAGCAGCTGGCTGGGCGAATTGCGGCGCTTAGTCGATTCATCAGTCGAATGGGCGAAAAGGCACTGCATTTCTACCAACTTCTCCGCAAAACTGACAAGTTCGAGTGGACCGACGAGGCACAGGAAACATTTGAAGACCTCAAGCGTCTACTATCCACCTCGCCAGTACTGGTGACTCCATGCGAAAAAGAACCATTATTGCTATACATCTCTGCCACCAACCAGGTGGTCAGCACGGTTCTCGTGGTGGAACGTGCCGAGGAAACCAAGGTCCACGGGGTGCAACGCCCAATCTACTACCTCAGCGAGGTGCTCACGCCAACAAAGCAGCGGTACCCGCACTACCAGAAGCTGGCATATGGTGTCTTCATGACAGCTAGGCGACTGCGCCACTACTTCCAGGAGCACCCAATCGTGGTGTTCAACGATGCCCCGCTTGGGCATATCCTCAACAACCCCGATGCCATCGGACGAGTCACGCTTTGGGGAATCGAGCTGTCTCCACGAGACATTACATATGAAAAGCGCGACGTGATCAAGTCGCAAGTCCTCCCTGATTTCCTCGTGCACTGGATGGAGAACCAGCTCCCCGAAAATCTAGATGTCTTACCTCTGGACAATGCACTTCGAACGAAAGGATAGGGCTGGCGCAGGTGTCATACTGACATCGCCACAAGGAGACAAGCTGAAATACATCCTGCGAATGCAGTTCACTGCCTCCAACAATGAAGCCGGATACGAGGCCCTGCTGCACGGGATGCGGATGGCGAAAGCCTGCGGCGCCAAGAGGCTCATCATCTCGGGCGACTCAAAATTGGTAGTCAACCAAGCGATGCACGAGTGCGACGCGCTGAACGACAATATGATCGCCTACCGCGACCTCTACGACACACTCGAAGGGGACTTCGACGACTGTGAACTGTGGCACGTAGGCCACAAAAGCAATGAAGAGGCGGACGCACTCGGCAACATTGGCTCCACCTGTGCCCCCATACCACCTAGGGTATTTCTCGAGCGTATCTGCGAACGCTCCATCAAGCCAAAGGCTAAAGAGAAGAAAACAAGCGCAACAACGGACTCGGGGGCTATGCCACCCAATGAGCCAATGGCACTCGACGACCTAGAGCTTGACACAGGACTCGAGAGACCAATGAGTGTCATGATGATCGAGCCATCTTGGACTCAACCCTACATCACATATCTTCTAAGCAAGAGGATGCCTGACGACCCGACTGACGCGTGACACATCACGCGGCGGTCCAAGGCATTCACCGTCATCAATGGTGAACTATACAAGCGCAGCATCACAGGAGTGCTCCAACGGTGCGTCTCCAATGCGGACGGACGGGCCGTCCTCCTCGACATCCATGAAGGAACTTGCGGGCACCATGCTGGCAGTCGTGCCCTAGTCGCCAAAGCTCTATGAGCTGGATTCTACTGGCCCACGGCTATGCACGACACCAAGGACATCGTCCAGCGCTGCAATGCTTGCCAGCGATTCGCGGACAAACCGCACGCACCTGGCGCGGAACTCTGGCCAATACCATTGGCTTGGCCCTTTGCGCAGTGGGGACTCGACATGGTCGGCAAGCTCCCAAAGTCCTCACGAGGGGGCTATGTCTACCTCCTGGTCGCAGTCGATAAATTCACCAAGTGGATAGAGGCCATGCCGGTGACAAATCAGTCAGGAGCCAGTGCCATCAAGTTCTTCGAGTCCATTGTCTATCGCTTCGAAGTGCCACATAGCACCATCACGAACAATGGAATGAACTTCACCTCCAAGGAGTTCTAGTGTTTCTGCGAAAACCTGAGTTTATCAACATAAGATATGCCTCCGTAGCTCATCCATAGACCAACGGTCAAGTCGAAAAGGCCAACGGCCTCATCTGCGGCGAAATCAAGAAGCGACTCCTCTAGCCACTCGAGCAAGCCGCCGGATGTTGGCCAGACGAGCTGCAGTCCGTACTTTGGAGTTTGTGGACAACCCCAAACAGCGCCACGGGATATACCTCGTTCTTCGTGGTGCACGGTGCTGAAGCCACTACTAGGAAACAGCCTATAGGTAGACAAGTTAATCTGTGGCGCATATGTAAATCCATGCGCCACAGAGACTTGTCAGTGGCACACTAGGAAACATGCACCACAGAAACCTAGAAGTTCTGTGGCGCATTTTATACAATATGCGCCACAGAAGATTGGTGGGACCCACCAGCCGGGGTGGGTTGATCCAAGTTCGGTGGCGCATAATGAGATATGCGCCACAGAAGTTGCCTCTTCTATGGCGCATATTTTATTATGCGCCACAAAACATGGAGGAGGGACCCACCACGGAATCTAATTCACCCACGATCTGTGGCGCATTTGCGGATATGCGCCACAGATATGTTTCACTTCTGTGGCACATATCCTCACATGCACCACAGAACATGGAGGAGGGCCCCACCACACAGAATCTAATTCACCCACTTCTGTGGCGCATATGGACTTATGCGCCATAGAAGTTTGAGCATATGTGGCGCATTTCCTCCATATGCACCACAGATGAGGGCGTCCAGATCCATGTTAAAAAGGTGACAAAAGCTCCCACCTTATCTATCCACCACCACCCATTTCAAATCTCTTCCTTTCTACCTCCTCCCAACTTGTCTTCCTCCTCCCTCACACCCCATTTTGCCCATAGTTTCTCCATTTTCTTGTAACTAAACCTACTTTAGTCCATAGATTGGTAAGTGGAAGCTTCCCTCCAACTTGTAGATATAAAAGTTCCTTACTTTTCTCTCTCACATCTCTATTTGTTTACTAATTTCCTCTCCACCAACTTGTAGATCTATTTGTCCACACTCTCTCATTGCGTGGTCTCGTCTCGCTATTATTGTGTCTACTAGGTGAGTACTTGTCCATGAACATGTAGGTGAAGCTTGTCGCGCGGGCAGTGTGTGTGCGATCCATGGCGAGACGATGCTTGTGTGGTGCATGAATGTTTCCAATGGAGGAAGTTTTTTGTTGCTTGATTGTTGTTGTCCCGGCCGGTGTGGTTGCATGGATGTTTGCTAAAATGTTGATTCATTTCCATTTCGGAAATTTTTTGCACTACCCATATGTCCTAATTTTAGGAAAGGTCATGCCGAATTTTTTCCGGCTAGCATTCATGCATGTGTGTGTTCATATGGTGTGGTTCTCACCTATACTCTCTGTTTTGACCGCTCAGGCAACCATGGTCCTCACGATGAGCGAAGGTCGAATTGCTAGGTACAAGAAAGACACGAAGGAGGACATGATTCTGAACAACAAGACCATGATAAGATGTCCATGTCGAACATGCAAACTGCAGCGCTGGATTGACCCTGAATCTGGACAATTGGAGGGTCTCCTGCTCAGGCGTGGTTTCATGCGCGACCTCAATGAGGTGCCGGCGGGACATGGTGGTCACGAAGACATGGGCGGGCGAGAAGATGAAGAGTCTACCGGGCATGATCATCATGACGAAGGAGATGCCGGCGGGCATGATCATCATGATGAAGGAGGTGCCAGCGGGCATGATTAGCATGGAGAAGGAGATGGCGACGGGCATGATCATCATGAAGAAGGAGAAGACGCGAACACACAGAGGCTGCTAACTTCGGTCTTGCAGGACCCTCATGTTCAAGAACTGCTCCTCAAGGATACGAGCAACGACAAAGCTACAGCCAGAGAGAAAGCCAAGCTGGCCCAAATGGAGGTAGACGGGATGACTCCATTGTATCATGGGTGTCGCCCCGAGGATACACGTTTGAGTGTAACGCTCAAGTCTCTGGAGATGAAGGCCGAACACAAATGGACCGATGTGAGCTTCAACACGAACATGAAATACTGGCACGACCAACTTCCTAAGGGGAACACATTGCCAACAAGTATCGAGGAGGACAAGAAAATTGTGTGCCCTCTCGACCTACCACACATTAAATACCACGCATGCATCAATGATTGCGCACTTTATTGGAACGAGTACGCGGATAGAACCACATGTCCGGTGTGTGGACAAGGACGGTACAAGAGAGGGAACAAGAAAGTTCCTCGAGAAGTGGTATGGTACTTTCCTATCACCCCCTGTCTGCAGCGATATTTCGTAGATCCTAAGGAAGAAAAGCTCATGCAATGGCACGCAGAAAGAGAGAAACCCGAAGATGATCCAGAGAAGAGCAAGATCTTGACACACCCTTCAGACGCTAGCCAGTGGAATGCATTAGACATCGAGTTCGAAGAGTTCAGGGGCGATGCAAGGAACGCCAAGTTGGGTATGAGCACCGATGGACTCAATCCTTTTGGAAACCAGAGTAGCACGCATAGCACCTGGCCCGTGTTTGTATGGCCGTACAACCTTCCCCTGTGGCTATGCACGAAGCAAAGGTATGTACACATGAGCATTCTTATTTAAGGGACGAAACAACCAGGTATCGATATGCATCTGTATCTCGGGCTATTGAGAGAGGAGTTAGCCATCTTGTGGGAGACACCGGCCCATACGTGGGACGCCTACACTAAAGAATATTTCCATCTGAGAGTCGCGTTGCTCATGAACATGCAGGACTATCCTGGTTACGCATATGTATTGGCCCAGGTGAACCACGGACATAATGCATGCGTCAAGTGCATGGATGAGACACCGCATCTCCAGCTACCAAGGGATCCCGGGTCTTCAAAAACCGTGTTCCAAGGTACTCGAAAGTGGCTCCGCATGGATCACCTGTGGAGAAAACATGGTGACCTGTTCAATGGTAAGGACGAGCTCGAAAGAGCCCCGCGTCCAAGGAGCGGTGGAGAAATCGAGGAGCTTTTGAATAATTGGGTAGATTGCCCTGCGCCTGGAAAAAACGACCGAGAACAAAGCCGTTGCTAGGTGTATGGAAAGCAAGGTCTATTTTCTGGGACTTGCCATATTGGAAGGTCCTTCACACTCCCCATAGCCTCGATGTAATGCACATCATGAAGAACGTTACCGAGAGTCTGCTTGGCACTCTACTGAACATGCCGGAGAGGACCAAGGATGGGCCAAAAGCAAGAAAGGACCTTAAATTGCTTAGCATCAAGAAAGATCTTCAGTACCCTGATAGTGATGATGATCAGACGGAAGGGACTCAAGGTCACCACAAAAGAGTTAAGAAGAATGAGGTGGTGCTTTGTGCTGCCTACTTCACTCTGAGTCTGGAGGAGCTCGAGTAGTTTTTCAGGTGCCTCTTAGGAGTGAAAGTTCCTCACGGTTACTCAGGGAATATAAGCAGATATCTGGACGTGGGAAAGAAGAGGTTTAGCGGTATGAAGTCTCACGACTGTCACGTGCTGATGATGCAGATACTCCCCGTTGCGATTCGTGGGATAATGGACGAGCATGTCCATGAGACGTTGTTTGGCCTCTGTAACTTTTTCGATGTCATATCTAGGAAGTCGATCGGTGTGAAGCAGCTCGACAGGCTACAGGAAGAGATCGTGATGATACTATGCGAGCTTGAGATTTACTTCCCGCCCGCATTCTTCGACATCATGGTGCATCGTCTTGTACATGTCGTGGACGACATCATCTAGCTCGGGCCGACATTCCTGCACAACATGATGCCGTTTGAAAGGCTAAACAGTGTCATCAAAGGATTCGTTCGCAACAGGTCCCGTCCAGATGGAAGCATAGCCAAGGGCTTTCTGATCTACGAGTGCATCTCCTTCTGCCAGAATTATCTAACCACCGAGAATGAGGATGTTGGAATACCCACAAAGAAGCACCTCGGTAGGCTCGGTGGATATGGTCATCGCGAGGGCTGCCGCTCACTGCATGTCGGCATTGATGGGCGACGCACTAATTTTGAAAGGGCACACCGAGTCACGCTACAACACATTGAAGTGGTCAGCCCTTCGGTCGAAGAGCACATAAGCTTAATCGAGCAGGAGTACGTCGACCAGGGCCGGCCGATGAATAAAGGAGACGTAACCAGAGAGCACAACTCCAGCTTCATGGGTTGGTTCAAGAAAAGGCAACTGGATAATCCCCCACAGACGCCTTCTACGGAAGATCAAAAACTCATATTCTCCTTGTCGCAGGGCCCAGGGCACAACCTAAGGACCTATCAGTCATACGACATAAACGGTTACAGATGCTACACCAAGGAAAAGGACAGGAATAGCGAATATCAAAACTCAGGAGTAACTATGTTATCCTTTGCTGATGACGAGACTACTGTCATGGAAAGATTCTACGGAAGGATCGAGGAGATATGGGAGCTCGACTACTGTGGAGAGATCGTACCGATGTTCCGTGTTAGATGGGCCAAGAACGTGGAAAAATAAGGCCGATATTTCACCACAATGGTTATACCAGATGCCAAATCGACGAAGAACGCCTCCGCAAAAAATGAGCCTTGGGTACTCGCTAGCCAAGTTGATCAATGCTTTTTTATTACCGACCCGTCAAAGCCTAACCGTGTTATAGTTAGGAGGGGCAAGAGGAGCATCATCAGAATGGAAGGAGCCGCCAACGAGCAAAACTTCGACAAAAACGGTGACCCGAAGATCGAAGAGGAATTCGACAAATACTTCGACATGCCTACTACTACTAAAGTAAGAAGGAAGACCACACTACCTACTAAAGGTTGTCCATTCACAAGAAGAAATCTCAAAGTGCACGGGCTAAACTATTCAACCGCGACGAAAAAGGGCAAGAAGATTGTGAGACGCTAGCTCGACACATCACATGATTGTATATGTTTGGAGAGAGCGTTTTTTTAATAAATATGAATGTCTGTATATGTTCTTTCTTTATTTTAAACATATATAATTAAAAACACATCACATGATTGTATATGTTCAGGGAGAGAGTTTTTTGAATAAATATGAATGTTTGTATATGTTCTTGCTTTATTTTAAACAGATCTATAATTAAAAATGTGTTTTTAAAAAAGAAAAAAGTGTGAGACAGCCAGGATTCAAACCTGGCTTCCCCAAGTTTAGAATGGCACAAGCAAGCAGAGACCACTAAGGCAAGTGTGTGATGTTGTCATACTACCACGCGCGCCGCGTTTTGTACTGAGTCCACATGTTCTGTGGCGCATTTTGGCAATATACGCCAAGAAGTTCCAACTTCTGTGGCGCATATTGCCGAAATGCGCCACAGAACCTGTGGACTTAGCGAAATAAACGGTTCGGCCTTTCATTCCCCTTCTCCCCATTCGATTATCCATTCGATTCAGTCTCGCTCGCCGCGCGCAAACCCTAGCCCTCGCTGCCGGAGCCACCACCGCCGCGCTAGCCCTTGCCGCCGGAGCCACCGTGGAGGAGATCCCGTGGAGGAGGAGAGCCCCATCACCGCCGCGCCGGAGCCCGTGGAGGAGGAGGCCCATCACCGCCTGCGACCTAGGAGGAGGAGGCCCGCCACCGCCGCTCCGGAGCCCGTGGAGGAGGAGGCCCGCCCTGCCCCGCCTACGACCTAGGAGGAGGAGGCCTGCAACGTCCGCAACAGGAGCACCGCCGCCACCCTTGTCGACGACCACCTCCCCATCCGCAGGTACACTTCCCGCTCTCTTCTTTTCCCCCTCTCTACAAGAATGCTACTGCCAATCATCCTCGTGTAATCGCACATACTCCTAGTACTATTCATCGTGGTGCTAATTAGTCACAAGTCAAGTGTACTGGTTCACTGCACTACTACTGAACTGCCTCTCTTGGTACTTGGGTCGTGTTGCTTAATCAAATCGCACAAACAGCACCACTACCACAAATGTTTGACCAGTACGACATAACCCCTGTCCTAATTGCGGGCTCTGGGTTTGAACAAAAAGTTTCCTTATATGGTCCCTCGCGTGTTGGTTAGACTATTTCTGATACTAATCAACTTCAATTTCCAAATGGTACTGGAAAGTAGCAATTAAGCACTTAATTGGTGAGTACCTAGGATATGGTACGACTGCAATGAGTACCTAGGATGTACTAGAAATTAATTTGGAACTAGTAAGTAGCTTTTTTGCGCAGACAATATTTTTTGCTATGTTTGGAACTAGTAAGTACCTAGGATGTACTAGAAATTAATTTGGAACTAGTAACTGAGTGGAAATGGTTGGATCTGGAACTGGGAACACGTGAGATCTGTTAATTTGCTATCCTTGTTGAGAAAGTGAGGTAATTTATCTTTTTTTGATGTGTATATCTTTTTGTCTTGGTTACTCAATTTATAGGATGATGCATAATTTATTTGTTTTAGGTCTCTATTATATGGATTTGGTTAGTTTATAAACTGTCTAGTTATTACAGTTCTGAACAGCATGTCTTTGATTTTCTTGAACTTGCCTCTGAGTACATACCGGATATTTTTTGCTTTGTACCCAGTGAGCTTCATATATGCCCATCACACAAAGTAATTCTCGAATGACTTGATAATCTAGGAAGTTCACTATCTGCTCTGGTGAAGGCATTGAGTTGCTATTTTTTAGTATGTAAAGCGATGTTATGTAATTGTGGGTCAAAAAACTTGAGAACATGTCAACAGTAGAGGTTGAAGGTCTGTGGTACAAACTGTACCCCAAATGTTCTCCTATTGCTGGGTTGATGTTAACTTTGTCTAATAATGCTGAGATGATTCATCTTTATTATTGTGCGTGATCTCCAGAATTATTAGTTTATGTTGTTGCGATCGTGCAGAATTGTGAGTCATAACTTCATTGGATTTTCAGTGAGTGACTAGTGCAAGTTGGTTTTGACGGATGACATTGATTGTCATGCCGAAATGGCTATCTGTTGTTGGTTCTTCCATTTCTGTTTGCTATGGCTGCTGACATGGCTGATGCTGAAATTGACCCTATGTGGTAGTTACTAGTTATAGTGACTTGACCCTATGCTGAAATTGACCCTATGTGAAATTGACATGGCCGATGGTGAAATTGATGCCTAGATAGTGACCCTATGCATGTGTCGTACAATCCTTCACTTCTGTTAACAGCAAGGTGCTATCATCTCGAGGTTATATAGTTATAGTTGCAGTACGTTTCACATAACAACAAGTACTACACTTCTGTTACACTTCTGCTGTTCAGCAAGTACTTCGTTTACACTTCTATAGCAAATACTACTGCTATTACACTTCTGCTGTTCAACAAGTACTACTATATCTGTTATATATACATAGGGGTGTGATGTGATGATGGACTAGTATATCTGTTATATATATACTGCATGTGGATGATGGATATGATGGATGCTGGGGTCAATGCATGGGGCTCTCAATATGGGGATGGGGTGTTTTGTCTTGCAGGGATTTCATTTGAGTTACTCATTTCTCCCGAAGTGTCGATTCACTTCCGTTTCGGTTGAGAAATGGGCACTCATAGGTCAAAAAATTAGCAAAGGTCATGCCGAATTTTTCGGTCGAGATTTGTGCTAACTTTTTGCCTATTTTTAATAGAGTAGTGCAAACATGTCGGGCAACAACGAGTCCAGCCCTTCTAAGCACATGATCAGCGTCGAAGAACAAGCTAGACAGGCCAACCAGTCATTCTGGCGGGGGTCCCAACAGGAGGAGGAGGAGGCGATGAGGATGACACCACCACTGGAGGAGGAGGCGACCGTCACCAGAGCTACTGGGGCCAATGAGGGAGGAGATCCTGATTATGAGAGGGACGAAGACGACTACGATGGAACTAGTGAAGGCGGCGGCAAAGAGGATGACACCACCGATGGCAGCACCCGCACCGATGGCGGCGAGCGCACGGATGGCGGTAGCAGCAACCCGGCCGCTTCTCAGAAGAAGAAGAAGGAACAGAAGGAGCGGAAGGTGCCAATGCTCGCCACCGTCTGCGATGAGTTCACTGAGGTCACAGAAAGTGGCCTACCCATTGCACCAGAGGCGATTGCTAAAGGGTACGGCCTGCAACTCGGGTGCATCATCCGGGAAAGCATGTCGATCAACACGAAGTACATCAGACATGCTGACAATGCAGCTTTGGTCGATAACCTCCTTAAGAAGCTTCACAAGCGATATAGATTCCCAGAGCGGTTTAGAAACCTCGAGAGAAAGAACCCGGTGAACAAACTAGCCCTCGTGAAGATGAGCAACGCCTTGAGCAGCTGGAAAACCCGGGTGAAGACTAGCATTGAAAAAGGTGAAAGCTGGGAGGTTATTAGTAAGAAAAATCCGATGCTCGATGAAGAGGAGTTTAAGATATTCAGGCAGATATAGATACCGTTGACGCTATAAAATGGACTAAATGGGGAAGGAGTATGCGGGAACAGAACATAGGTAACCATGGCCTTGGAAGTGGCGGTTATAGGGGAAACGGGCCATTTGGGACAAGGAGGACACCGAGCTTGAACGCCTTGGTAAAGACAACCCTTGGCTTAAAATCACGGACTTGCAGCTTAGGAAATTTGTTTGGGCCCGCTACTACCTGGACAAGGAAACAGGGGAGTTCATCACCGACGATCCGGAGGTGAAGGACTTCGAGAAGAATCTGGTAAGGAATTTATCGCCGATCTCAAGTCTATTGCATTCTAATTAAAATAATGAACCCAAGAATCTAAATGGGTTCACCTTTCCTTGTCTCTGCAGGAGGAGGAACTGAATGTTACTGCCATAGAGTCGTCCCAGGATTCGACGGAGCCGTGGGACATGGTTTTCAACAGGGCGACCAATGCTTACAAGAAGAGGGACAAGGGGTTGCCACCGTCCTTAGCTGGCTGTGTGTCCGGCTTCGGTACGAGCATGAAGTTCAAGGAGTACTACAAAGAGGATTCCAAGAAAAGAAGGGAGAGGAAGAACCAGTTGGCGGCTAAGGATAAAGCCGTTGTTGAAGAGCTGAAGATGAAGGCGCAGACACTGGAGGAGAAGACGGTGGACAAGAAAACGGTGGACAAGTTTTTCGAGGGGCTTACTGCTTGGAATGCGGGAGGTCGACAGGGGTCAATACATCTCCCCAGCTTAAGCGGCAGCAACTCGGGCATCAATGTTACCGTGTCGCCGGACCTGGTGACCCCGCCGGCCATCAACGTCAGGACGCAGCTGCTCGTTTTGGTCACACCATTGCCCCCTCCCGCCAAAGATACCAATAAGGCGCAGCCGGCGGCGGTGGTGCTTCGTGAGGCACCCGAGCGGGAGACTGCAGATGATGATAGGCCGGCCGCCGGCATCGGCCGTGTCTCTACATTAGCCGAGCTCCACGCCATCACCAAGGTAACTAATTAGTTAGTGCACGTCATCTCCTTTATACCTTTGATGCATGACTGATGCCATCTCATGATGCCCAACAACATGTTTTGCCTCAGGACACTTCTTGCGTACTCCTGCTTAAAGATGTCGGTGGTGAGTTGAAGGATGTTGCCAAGGGCACTCTCATAAAACCAGCGAGCCGCACGATGCACAACAATCCAATGGATGATGATGTGATGAGGGTCAGGTTGGCTCGGGTGTTGCCAGGGTGCGATGACATGGACCCCCCTTTCAACCTCAGGGAGCCGACGAACACAAGACCCTTGGAGAATGCTACAGCTGTCCCTTGACATGGCCGAAGACCCAGATTCGTCTTGCAGGGGGAGCACCGGCGCCACCTCTCGACCGATCGCCCGGCCACCACCTTGGAAGCCAGCAGCCGCCGTCGTCGCCACCACCAGCCGTCACCAGCAACTCTTGGCAGTGTGTGTACCGTCACATGGCAAAGACGTTGTGCCACAACCGCCGTTGCCCCTGCTACCACCACCACATGATGGCACCCATGAAGATGATGATGAATTGGTCAACATTGACGACTTCATCAACACCAGCGCCACCAAAGGATTGTATATGCCTTCTGTGGATGAAGAACCCTTCATAGCTCGTGACGACACTCAAGCTGGTCGGCCCAATACATGCACGCAGCGCCTGGTCTTCCATGGTCTTTTTCAAGAGACGCCTCCGGCCGCCGATCCACCACAAGAGAAACCGGGATTGGTTTTCAGCCCCAACACACTCCGAAGGGCGACTGATGAGAAGATGGCAGTGGCGACACTATTGTGAAGAAGAAGCACTACAGGAAGAGAGGTAATAATAATAAGAAGAATGGTGCGAGCTAGCCTCTTCCAAAGAGGATCCGGGGTCAGGACGTCGTCATCGTACCATCCACACAATATGGCTTGCCCCGAGTGCATGTAGCTAGTGATCCGATATTGAATCCGGATATGCTCCACATTGCGGTTGGAGCCATGTTAACTTTGCGCGAGGGTGTGAAGACACTAGAGGGCCTCCTTCTTAAAGACGAAGATCCAAATTACCCAGTTTTCACGGCCAAGGTGCCATTGGACGTGGGCTTCGTCGATGAACCCCCCGCGGATATATTCTTCATAGCGTTCGAGGACATATTCAAGCTGTTTCTCACGAAACGGCTGGACTATAACTTGTTCCGCCTATACGCGCTCAATCTGGCGATCAAGATCAAGAGAGAGAGTACCCCGGAAATCGCGATAGTGGATCCCTACTACATGCGGGACAGCCAGTTGGTCGAAGGATCAGAGACACGGACCAAGGAGACGGCGTACCTCGAGAAGTTCATGGTGGACAACAAGAGGAAGGGCACACTTCTTTTGCCATTCTTTCCCGAGTAAGTACACACACTCGCTCATCGCCGCCGTAACTTATGCATTTCTTATAGATTTCTTCCTTTGCTCTTTTTCCAACATTCCGTTCC
Source organism: Avena insularis (assembly GCA_023614405.1). Taxonomy (NCBI): domain Eukaryota; kingdom Viridiplantae; phylum Streptophyta; class Magnoliopsida; order Poales; family Poaceae; genus Avena; species Avena insularis. The sequence goes on from CM042692.1 coordinate 25,717,627, forward strand.
AATTGTGTTGCGCAGAGACAAATACTTGACACTCATCGTCCTTGCCCCAAGGTATTCGATAGCCATGTATTTCGACTCGGTGAGTTTGACAAAGAAGAAAGACTACACCAGAATAAGGGGTGTTCTCAATGAGGCTCTTGAGGGCTACGCCAAGAATGGATGCACCTTCGTAGATAAGGGGGAATGTATCAAGGATGGCAAACACGTGTTCAAGCATGTGCTCTAGTTTCCCTGCGTCAAGCAGTCAACTACTGGTGCCAAGGAGGCCTTCTACGTCCTCCATCACCTTAAAGGCTATGTTCGGGATTGCCAGAACCTAACGCTGCCATCTAGTCTCCGAGGATGGGCCAAAACTTTGGCGCGAATCGACGATGATGATCTTAGATAAGACTTCCATCGCATTCAGATGAAGTTGTCACAAATCATCATTGAAGATGTCAACACAAGGAGGGGTGCCCTACAACAAGCCAGAGGGTTGAGTAAGAGGGAGATCGAAGAAAGCCTTCGTAAGCAGGGTGACACAAGGACATGGATGACGAAAGAGGGTTATCTACCGTTCCCGAAGCCGAGCGAGAAGAAGAAGTCTTCATGATCGATGTGTGCCTCTAGAATGATCCAGTGTGTCTATATTCTTGATGGACGCCTGTTGTATTAGTGTGTGTGTCATAAACTATACTATCTTGTGGTCGAAATGGTCATTGTTGTTAGACTTAAACTACCTTGTGGTCGTGTTGTCGTTGAACTTATTGCTTCTATGATGATCTATCTTTTAGGTTTATGGATCCTTTGTTTTATATTCTGTGAACATATATATATATATATGGATGTGAACCCTTTATTAATTCTTTTTGTTGTATTTTTACTAATATGCCTTGTCGTCTATAGAGATGGTGACGAGGTGGTATGTGGTGTACATGGGTAGGGTTCCAGGAGTCTACGAGGAGTGGGAGGATTGTCACAAACAAGTGAACAAGTTCAGCGGCAACATCTACAAAGGATACGCGACTAGAGAGGAGGCGGTAGCCAAGTGGAGGAACCACCTATGGAAGAAGAACCAGATGAAGATATTGGTCGGGCTCATGCTCTTGCTCACAATTATCATAGCTGTATTCTATTTGATCCTAGTGTAGGTGGCGGTGGCCACTTTATATTTCTAATGTGAGATGATATGAACTTTGTATTCGGCACTTGTGTAAAAATTCGGCACTTGACACTATATATGTATCTCGATCGGGCTCTAAGTGTTTGTATTATATATATGTCGGTTTTCATGCATCTATTACTTGTGCAATGTACTTTATACTCATCTGGATAAATACTGTATAAATCTTGTATAAATACCTGATTATACACCAGGACCGTATTTTACTTCGAATACGTGTTACACAACCAGTGGCGCACATAATTATATAGTCAGTGGCGCATAGGCTTTCTATGGCGCATATATGTAAATGCGCCACAGACATTCTTCCTGTGGCACATATGAAGAAATGCGCCACAGAAGTCTGAGACTTCTGTGGCGCATATCCATATGCGCCACATGAAGTAGTTATCAGTGGCGAGGTAACAGTGACGACTAGGATATGCGCCACAGAAGTCTCATTTACATGTGCCACAGATAAGTTGTTTCCTAGTAGTGAGCAGTGCTACCCGTAGAAGTATGCTTTAAAGCCCCACGGGTGGTCGCGTACAACAAGCAGGAGTCAACACTCACATTTAAAGACTCCGTCAATCTCCTTGACAAGGCACAGGACGTCGCAGCAGAAAGATCGACGATCTACCAGCAGAACATGTGCAACTACCATAGCAGAAGGCTACGCCCCAGATCCTTCGTCGAAGGAGACCTGGTCCTACGACTGAAGCAGCAAGGGCACCTCAATCTCGAGTCCCCTTGGGAGGGACCATACGTGATTACAGAAGTAATCCCAGGTGGCGCCTATCGCCTTAAAGATTTCGAGTCAGGAGTCGCATACTCCAACCCCTGGAACGTCGCGCAGCTACGGCGCTTCTACCCCTAGTCGTCTTTTTCTTCTTACATTACAAATAAGGCTATTCAGCCAGGCTACTTAGCCACGCATTATACCTCGTACTGTTCTACGAATAAATAAAGCTAAGTGCCCTGAAACTCTGTGTTTTCCTCATTTTTATGGCAATCTTATCACTTAGGGGCTACGCCACCCTTTACATCCTCGTTCTATGAACAAGTCGCAGTATCCCGAATAGCTGACTCAACACCAATTGAACCCTTGATAAAACACCAACCCAGTTGCAACGCACCTGACAGGTTGACAAGGTGCTGAGATAAAATAAGTCAGGCTAATGAAAAGGGACTACAGAGTACAAATACACTCGCAAAACATACAACCTAGCAAGCTCTTTACATATCAATATAAATTAATTACATCCAGTATATCCATACGAACTTTTACAACACTGGTATATACTTATGTGCAGCATTCAAGTTAAACTACTGCTGCAGCAGAAGAACATTTGTCTGTTCCTCAAAGAAGTCTACAGTTTCTTCTGCTGTCGTGGTGGTGTCATGGCAGATGCCATGGATAGGCTAAAGGTGGGGACTAATAGCACTAGGGGAATCCAGGGAGGGATAATGAGGTGATTCCTCACACAGAAGGTTTGTATTTGATTCACTTCACAAATTACAAGTGCTACTCGAGCTGTATTGGAGAGAGGAGGAAGAAGGTACACTCTTACTCTCCCCGCAAGCTAGCCCTCAGGAACCAAGTCACAACCAGTCTATCGAGATCAATACCGTAAGCTCTACTCAATTGAGACCAACCCCTTCTACAGAGGCCCTAGCCCCCCTTATATAGGAGTGGCTAGGTCTCCACTTAGGGCATACATGCAGGCATATTCTAGGAAATATGCCTCCTCCCAAAATAGCAAGCCGACCGGATCGCTTTTCCCCCGCGTCATCCATGCAGAGGCTACATGAGCCTCTGTGGAGCCTGCATCAGCCGACATCGGCGTCGTCACCTCTGTCGGCCACGCCTTGGTGGTCCTGCCCCTGTGCGCTTCGCTCATGCTGTGCGTACTGGGGCTACTTTTGACCAGCGAGATACCTTCCTTCTCCTAGAAGCTTGCCATGACCCGGATCGTAGTTGATCTATCCGGCTTACGGCTTAAGTCGGATGAGACTCAGTTAGGTGGACATCCCCTAGTTTGGGTTACCCCGAGATTCGGCCTGCCTTGAGGTAACTCAGCCAGCATTCGCTTTGACCTTGCCGTACCTCGGCTAACTCGGCCTTTATACCCTGGCGTGACCCTACCCGGGGGTATCCCCCCCAACATTAGTCCCCGAAGCTGGTGCAGTCTTAGTTGCCTTAGCCGCTAAGGCCACAGCAGGTTCAATTTCACCGAGCTTTGTGCTCCTTCTCCGAGTTACCTCTTATCTCGGATCTTATGGGTTTACTTTCCCTTGGCACATTTCAAGTTTTCACTTGCTGGCCGGGTTACCATAATCTCATCTGGGTCATCTTTCCTTCCCTCGTACGCTTCCCCACGTGGAGGCTAATCATTAGGTTGCCTCATTTAAGGGCCAGCCATAGTAACCGCTGCAGTAATTGTCAGTTATCACTGTGGCGCACGTCACGTCTGGATTGCCTCCTCGTTAACTGCATCAATGCGTCACGTCATGGGATCTGCTACACCCTGTGGTCCTCCGTGTGGCTCTTCACTGATTGGTCCATCTAGTTTATACACGGCCACACCGTGTGGCATATCTGCATAACGCGATCCCACTTCCTCCTCGATGGAGCGGTTAAATAGGGGAGGGGTGCGCTCCTTTGGTCTTTTCCCACTTCTGCGCCCCTCTGCCTCTAGTTCTTCTTCTTCGTCTTCTCCATGACAGTCCGCCGCCATCTGAGTAGTATGGCCTTGCCGTACTACTTCCACGCACTGCTGCCGCCACGCGCACCTCCTCCGCCATTTGTCGGTCTAGGTCGCTACCCCCCACCGCCGCTAGCGCTAGTGAGGGCAACGAACTCGATATGACAGAAGAAGAGCTCGCCGTCGCCGAGTAGGAGATGGAGGAAGACGCTGCGACGACGGACCGCGGTGCGTGGGCTGGATCCTGGGTCTGCCAAGATGACCTGGATTGGCTCTACCGCACTAGGCGCATCCCCACAGGCGTCACTGCGCGCCTCGCCTCTGCCGAACTCGCCCCCTCACCCAATCCGGGTGAGTTTGTGGTGTTCTTGTCACACTTCCAGCGGGGATTCGGTTTGCCAGTTAGCGATTTTTTCCATGATTGGTTGAACACCTATGAACTCCAGCCGCACCACCTTCCTGCCAATGCCATCACATCTCTCTCTGCTTTTGTCTCCATGATCGAAGGCTATGCCAAATTATGTCCCACAAAGGAGCTATGGATCCGGTTCTTTGGCCTTCGTTGTAATGTAATTCCGAATGTCGATCTAGAGCCGGAGGACAAACAACTTACGCAGTTCGGCGCTGCGTCCATTTCTCTCCGGAGGCTCTCCGTCTTTCCCCGGGTTACCGGGATGGACTCCTGCAAAGGATGGGCCTGGACCTCCTTTTATGTTCGGAACAACGGCACTGAAGACCTGATCCAGCTTCGCCCTATGCTCCGGGTCCTCCTAACCTGGAGTTGTGGGACGTTGTCTCCAAGAAGCCCACAATCTTGGCCAACCAGGTCAACAAAAGGTTCGTGGAGCTGAAGGAGCTCGGGTTGCACAACAAGGACGCCATGATCACATTCGTCCGCAACCGGATCTCCCCTCTCCAAAAACGCACTCACAAGGTGTGCCACATGGGCTGGGGCCGCGACCCCAATCGGACCTTGTCTTTCGAGCTGAGCAACACAGAAATCTATCGCCGGGTCAAGGCCCTCTTCACCACCCACAAGGACTTCTCCTCTGAGTGGACGTGGGGAATTGAGCACTATTGCCGGGATAGGCTTCCTCCCGTGGTAAGCTTCGTGCCACAAACTTTCTCCGAATCAGATCTTATGTCGGTGCTGCTGTATCTTTAACTCTGTCGTCTTTTCTTTCCTTTAGCAATTCCTTCAACAAACTATCGAGGATGGCACCGATCCCACCCTCAAATGTGCGCCTGATCAGGAGACCTCGGACGACGAAGAACCGGACCAGGAGATGTTCATCCCAATGGCCGACGCGACCAAGCGACCCACCGGTAAACTCTCTTCCATTAGAGATTGGTGTTGGGTCCACAGCATAGAAAACAAAAAAATTCCTACGGTGTGAAATACACGCCAAGATCTATCTACTAGGTACAAAGCAACGGGTGGACATACATCCAACGAGAACTTACCCTCGTAGACAACGAGCTTTGTTAACGAGTAGGAACTCGTAGTTGATGTACTCGTACACTTGCCGATCTCAAGATCGTGAGGAAGTCCGAGCGCCGCAACTCAGCAGCGCATCCGCACTCGCACACACGTTCAAGCCACCGGACAACGTCCACCTCCTCGCTCCAGCGATCCAGCGGAAGCAGCAACTCCTTCCAGACGAAATGCCACCGGGAACATGTATCTCGCTAATCTGAGACCATGGGGGAATAATTCTAGAGGGGGAGAGAGATCCTTCACAAGGAGGTGTGTGGATGATGGAGGGAATGGGTGGCCTTTTATAGGAGGAGGGGCGATGTCCCCTCTATCCATGGCCGGCGCATGGGGGGGTGACCCCTCACCTCCCCTATTCATGTGGTGGTAACCCCTCCACATTAAAATGCCTCTTCACATTTCCTTTTAAAGTCTCCACTTTAAATGCATTTAATTTCTCCAAATTTAATGCTCTCTCATTTAATAAAACCCTTTTTATTAAATTTATTCAGAATTTTGTTAATTACTTTAATTAGCAAACATTCACATATAGCCCCTTGCAATATTTCAATATCACATGCAGAACCACCTTCTGCAATTTCACCCGAAACAATTTCCGGTTTCTATTGAAACAATTCTTGCGCTTTGCAATTCTTTCGTCTGAAACATATGTGCTCCAAAATGGTGCCTGGTAACTCTTAAGGCCACCCTACGGTTCGCGAATAATGCAGACATGATCGAGACCCTTCTCCGATCAATAATCAGTGGGACACGGAGATCCATCTTGACTCCTACACATTCAACAATGACTCCTGTGATCGTGAGAACCTTTAACGCTTGTAACTAAATCCCTTTGTCTCTTGATATATTACATGTCCGAGATTCGATCATCGGTATCTCCATACCTAGTTTGATCTCGTTACCAACATGCACTCTTTTCTCGTTCCCGTGATATAACATTCTAGTGATCACATCACTTGCTTGCAAGCTATCCTAATGTGATATCACCGAGAGGGCCCAGAGTATATCTATCATCATACGGATTGACAAATTCCACTCTTGATCCATGAGCCTCAACATAACACCTTTGTAGTATCGAACCCATCTTTATAGTCACCTCATTCTGGTGTGACGTTTGATGTTATCAAGATATTCTTCCGGTGTTAGCAATTAACATGATCTCATGGTCTAAGGATAAATATTACTTCGTATGATGTTATAGCAATATAAACATAATGACTTGATCCTCATGCTATACTTCGGATGAATGTTCATCACATCATTCCACCAATGGTGTGACCTTGTTATTAACAACATCCAATGTCCATGATCAGCAAACCTTGATCATCCTGTTAATCAACAAGCTAGTCTATAAGAGAGGCATGACTAGGAACCCTTTTTGTTTATTAAACACACATGTATTGATGTTTCCGAATCAATACATTTCTAGCTTGTAAAATAAACATCTATCATGTATAAGGAATATATAATAACAACTTTATTATTGCCTCTCAGGGCATATTTCCTTCAGTCTCCCACTTGCACTAGAGACAATAATCTAGTTCACATAGTGATAAATCTAACACCCATGGAGTTCTGGTGTTGATCATGTTTTTCCCTAGGGAGAACTTTAGTCAACGGATCTGCTACATTCAGGTCCGTGTGTACTTTACAAATCTTTATATCTCCATCCTTGACATGCTCGCGGATGGAGTGAAACCGGCGCTTAATATGTTTGGAATTCTTGTGAGACCTTGGTTCCTTTGCGTTGGCTATGGCTCCATTGTTGTCACAATAGATCACCATCGGGTCCAACACACTAGGAACCACACCCAGTTCCGTAATGAACTCTTTCATCCAAGCGCCTCTGCGCCGCTTACAAGCGAAGAACATATTCCGCCTCCGTTGTTGATCCAGCCACCACAGGTTGTTTCAAACTCCTCCAACTAACTGCTGCTCCATTCAAGAGAAATACGTATCCGGATTGAGACTTAGAGTTATCCGGATCGGTGTCAAAGCTAGCATCGACATAACACTTAGAGACTAGCTCTTCTTCACCTCCGTATATGAGAAACATATCCTTAGTTCTTCTCAAGTACTTGAGGATGTTCTTTACCGCTATCCAATGTTCCGAACCTGGATCAGATTGGTACCTACTAGTCAAACTAATAGCATGTGCCACATCCGGTCTTGTACATAGCATGGCATACATAATAGAGCCTATGGCCAAGGCATAGGGGATCTTATCCATCATCTCTCTTTCTTGGCCGTGGCGGACTTTGAGTCTTACTCAATGTCTTGCCTTGCAACATAGGTAAGAACCCCTTCTTACTTTCGTCCATATTAAACTTCTTTAATATCTTATCAAGGTATGTACTCTGCGATAGCCCAATTAGGCGCCTTGATCTATCTCTATAGATTTTAATGCCTAATATATATGACGCTTCACCAAGGTCTTTCATCGAAAATTTGCTGTTTAGATAACTTTTAACACTGTTTAAAAGATCTATATCATTTCCAATCAATAATATGTCATCCACATATAATATCAGAAATGCCACATTGCTCCCACTCACTTTCTTGTAAATACAAGCCTCTCCATAAGTTTGGACAAATCCAAACTCTTTGATCACCTCATCAAAGCGGAGATTCCAACTTCATGATGCTTGCTTCAGTCCATAGATGGATCGCTGAAGTTTGCACACCTTATTAGCATCCTTAGGATCGACAAAACCCTTAGGTTGTATCATATACAACTCTTCTTCAATCTTACCATTGAAGAACATAGTTTTGACATCCATCTGCCATATTTCATAATCGAAATATGCAGCAATTGCTAACATAATCCTAACCGATTTAAGCATCGCTATGGGAGAGAATGTCTCATCGTAGTCAACTCCTTGAATTTGTCGAAACCCCTTTGCGACAAGTCGAGCCTTATAGATGGTCACATTACCATCAGCATCAGTTTTCCTTTTGAAAATCCATTTATTCTCAACGGCCTTTCGGTCGTGAGGTAAGTCCACCAAGTTCCAAACTTGGTTCTCATACATGGATTCCATCTCGGATTTCATGGATTCTAGCCATTTGTTGGAATCTGGGCTCATCATCGCTTCTTCATATGTCGCAGGGTCATCCATTTCATCAACCATGAAATTCACAACAGGATTGTCGTACAGTTCAGGAGCTGCACATGTCCTGCTTGACCTGCGAGGTTCGGTAGTGTCCTGTTTCAGAGTTTCATGATCATTATCATTAGCTCTCTCTTCATCAGGTGAAGTCAACTCCGAAACAACTTCCGGTGCTGCGCCACTCGCCATTCCATGAAGAGAAGGTTCAATAACCTCTTCGAGTTCTACCTTCCGACTAATCACACCTTTTGTGAGAAACTCCTTCTCAAGAAAGGATGCATTCTTGGCAACAAAAACCTTGCCCTCGGATCTGTGATAGAAGGTATACCCAATTATTTCCTTAGGGTATCCTATGAAGACGCATTTTTCCGCTTTGGGTTCGAGTTTATCCGGTTGAAGTTTCTTCACATAAACATCGCATCCCCAAACCTTAAGAAATGACAGCTTAGGTTTGTTTCCAAACCATAATTCATACGGTGTCGTTTCAACGGATTTAGATGGTGCCCGATTTAAAGTGAATGCAGCTGTTTCCAGTGCATAACCCCAAAATGACAGAGGTAAGTCGGTCAGAGACATCATAGATCGAACCATATGCAATAAGGTACGATTACAACGTTCCGACACACCATTACGTTGTGGTGTTCTGGCAGGCGTGAGTTGTGAAACTATTCCACACTCTTTCATGTGTGTGCTAAACTCGTAACTTAGATACTCTCCTCCACGGTCAGATCGTAGAAACTTGATCTTTTTATTACAATGATTTTCCACTTCATTCTGAAATTCCTTGAACTTTTCAAAAGTTTCAGACTTGTGTTTCATCAAATAGATATACCCATATCTACTCAAATCTTCCGTGAAAGTAACAAAATAACGATATCCACCTCGCGCCGACACACTCATTGGTCCACACACATTAGTATGTATGATCTCCAACACATTTGTCTCCCGTTCCATTGAACCGGAAAACGGCATTCTAGTCATCTTGCCCATAAGGCATGGCTCACATGTATCAAATGATTCAAAATCAAGTGATTCCAAAGTCCATCAGAATGGAGTTTCTTCATGCGTTTAACGCCAATATGACCTAGACGGCAGTGCCACATATATGTAGACATATCATCATCAAGTTTAATCTTTTTAGCATTAACATTATGAATGTGCGTAATATTACTATCGAGATCCAATAGAAATAAACCATTCAACATAGGTGCATTACCATAAAAGATATCATTCTTATAAATCGAACAACCATTGTTCTCAGATTTAAAGGAATGACTACTTTGCATCAAACACGATCTAGATACAATGTTCATGCTCAGTGCAGGCACCAAATAACAATTATTTAGGTTAATAACTAATCCCGATGGTAAATGGAGAGGTAGCGTCCCGACGGCGATCACATCAACTCTTGATCCATTGCCGACCCGCATCCTAACCTCATCCCTTGCTAGGTGTCGCTTGTTCCGTAGCCCCTGAACCGAGTTACATATATTAGCAACCGATCCGGTATCAAATACCCAGGTGCTACCGCGAGTACTAGTCAAGTACACATCAATAACATGTATATCACATATACCTTTGTTTGCCTTGCTGGACTTCTTGTCCGCCAAATACTTGGGGCAGTTGCGCTTCAAATGGCCAGTCCCCTTGCAATAGTAGCACTCGGTGTCGACTTAGGGCCAGCCCGATTCTTTTTCAGCGTGGCAACAGACTTGCCACCCTTCTTTCCCTTGTGCTTGCCTTTCTTGTCCTTCTTGAAACCGGTGGTCCTATTGATCATCAACACTTGATGTTCTTTCCTAATCTCCACTTCTGCAGTCTTAAGCATTGACAGATGCTCGGGAAGAGACTTCTTCATGCCCTGCATATAATAGTTCATCACAAAGCTCTTGTAGCTAGGTGGCAGAGATTGGAGAACACGATGTATGCCTAAGTCAATGGGAATCGTTATTCCCAAGGACACAAGTTTATCGGCGTACCCAGACATTTTGAGTACGTGCTCACTAACGGAGCTGTTTTCCTCCATCATGCAGCTAAAGAACTTTTCTGTAGCATTATAACTCTTTACGGCAGCATGGGTATCAAAAATCATTTTCAATTCTCCCATGGTATCAAAGGCATTGCCATTTTCGAAACACTTTCGAAGTTCTGGCTCTAGCCCATACAGTATGCCGCAATGAACTAAGTTGTGGTCCTCCTAACGAGTGACATATACATTCTTTTCCTCGTCAGGGGCATCAGGAGCTGGTAGGGGGCCTAGCGGCGCATCTAGCACATATTGCTTTTGTGCAGCAGTGAGGAGAATCCTCAAATTTATAGCCCAGTTGGTGAAGTTGCTACCATTCGCAGCAAGTTTCTGTTTCTCCATGAACACATTGAAATTAAAAGCAGGTGGTGCCATCTACAACAGAATTTATAAAGTTTATTTAGACTAAGTTTATGATAGATTGAGTTCAACTAATCCAAATTACTAATGAACTCCCACTCAAAAATGACATCCCTCGTGTCCTTTTGGTGATTACATGAACCAAATCCACTATACCAAGTCCGATCATCACGTGAGTTGATATAGCTTCAAAGGCGAGCATCTATATGGGCATCATATCAACCATATGACTCATGCTTAACCTTTCGGTCCGTGTTCTGAGGCCATGTCTATACATGCTAGGCTCGCCAAGTAAGAACCTTAGTATTCGCGTGTGTAAAACTGTCTTACACCCGTTCCTATGAAAGCGTAGATTCGAGTACACCCGGTCATCACGTGATGTATCGAAACACGATCCATAGAACGGTGCATACTCAAGGAAGAACGCATTTTTATCTTGATATCTAAAAGAGGGATCATCTTATAATGCTATCAAACGCGCCAAACTAGCAGTATAAGATGCTAACATCTAATGTGTAAAGTGAGATGATATGGTCCATGCATTTGATCTCTATCGCTTGCATCGTGGTATGATCTCTATCATTCCTTTGTGTGTAAGGCCAAGGTCTATGGAACTTACACGTTGAGTGTGTTGTAAGAGTATCCACCATACATCTACTTACAACAATACCATATCAACACACTAGCCTAGCAACGATCTAAACTAGACGCCTCTAATTTATCAATTGCAAGTTTTACGTGGCTTAGGGCTTTCCGAGATAGAACTGTTCTTACCTACGAACATGAACTACAACGGGGATAACTAAGTTATTAGCAACTCGTTGTAAATCAGATATTGACTATAGTAGGAGAGACAGACACCTGCCAGCCACTTATGCAAAACAAGTTGCATGTCAGTCATGGAACCGGTCTCATGTACGATGACATGTAAGGTTGGTCCATGCCGCTTCATCCCACTATGCCACCAATATCCAAAATACATAGAAGATGCAATAACATGATCATCATCGCCCACATATCAACCATACGTGTACTACCCGTGCTAAGCACCTACCCATAGATCAGGCTCGATACCCTTTGTGGGTCATGACATAGAAAACAAAAAAAATCCTACGGTGTGAACTACACGCCAAGATCTATCTACTAGGTACAAATCAACGGGTGGACATACATCCAACGAGAACTTACCCTCATAGACAACGAGCTTTGTTAACGAGTAGGAACTCGTGGTTGATGTAGTCGTACACTTGCCGATCTCAAGATCGTGAGGAAGTCCGAGCGCCGCAACTCAACAGTGCATCCGCACTTGCACACATGTTCAAGCCACCGGACAACCTCCACCTCCTCGCTCCAGCGATCCAGCGGAAGCAGCAACTCCTTCCAGACGAAATGCCACCAGGAACATGTATCTCGCTAATTCGAGACCATGGGGGAATAATTCTAGAGGGGGAGAGAGATCCTTCACAAGGAGGTGTGTGGATGATGGAGGGAATGGGTGGCCTTTTATAGGAGGAGGGGGTGCCCCCTCTCTCCATGGCCGGCGCATGGGGGGTGACCCCTCACCTCCCCCATTCATGTGGTGGTAACCCCTCCACATTAAAATGCCTCTTCACATTCCCTTTTAAAGTCACCACTTTAAATGCATTAAATTTCTCCAAATTTAATGCTCTCTCATTTAATAAAACCCTTTTTATTAAATTTATTCAGAATTTTGTTAATTACTTTCATTAGCAAACATTCACATATAGCCCCTTGAAATATTTCAATATCACATGCAGAACCACCTTCTGCAATTTCACCCGAAACAATTTCCGATTTCTATTGAAACAATTCCTGTGCTTTGCAATTCTTTCGTCTGAAACATATGTGCTCCAAAATGGTGCCTAGTAACTCTTAAGTGTGCCACCCTACGGTTCGCGAATAATGCAGACATGATCGAGACCCTTCTCCGATCAATAATCAGCAGCGGGACCTGGAGATCCGTACTGACTCCTACACATTCAACGATGACTCCTGTGATCGTGAGAACCTTTAACGCTTGTAACTAAATCCCTTTGTCTCTTGATATATTACATGTCCGAGATTCGATCATCGGTATCTCCATACCTAGTTTGATCTCGTTACCGACATGCACTCTTTTCTCGTTCTCATGATATAACATTCTAGTGATCACATCACTTGCTTGCAAGCTATCCTAATGTGATATCACCGAGAGGGCCCAGAGTATATCTATCCGTCATCTGGATTGACAAATTCCACTCTTAATCCATGAGCCTCAACATAACACCTTCGTAGTACTGAACCCATCTTTATAGTCACCCTGTTACGGTGTGACGTTTGATGTTATCAAGATACTCTTCTGGTGTTAGAAATTAACATGATCTCATGGTCTAAGGATAAAGATTACTTCGTATGATGTTATAGCAATATAAACATAATGACTTCATCGTAATGCTATACTTCGGATGAATGTTCATCACATCATTCCACCAATGGTGTGACCTTGTTATTAACAACATCCAATGTCCATGATCGGGAAACCTTGATCATCCTGTTAATCAACAAGCTAGTCTATAAGAGAGGCATGACTAGGAACCCTTTTTGTTTATTAAACACACATGTATTGATGTTTCCGAATCAATACATTTCTAGCATGTAAAATAAACATCTATCATGTATAAGGAATATATAATAACAACTTTATTATTGCCTCTCAGGGCATATTTCCTTCAATTGGCCCGACGATGAAGATGACTCGGATGTTGAGGTGATGGAAGCATTTGACGCTATCCCCCTTTCTTATGCTTTTCCGGCATCAGCTAACCCAGCTGGGCAGATCCATGAGGACCCTCCCCTTGCCGTGGGCGACCCTATTCCGGTTGCGCCGAAGAAGAAAAGGGAAGTCGCGTCCACTTCATCCTCTGGACCTTCTCAGCCAGCCAAAAGGCGAAGGAAGTCCGGGGATAAGACTGCCACCAAGCCTGCAACCAAGGCCCCAGCACGAAGGGCTCGAAAGCCCAAGGAGCCGCTGACCTCGGATGCGTAAGCCTCTTTTTCCCTCTGCCATTTACTTGTTCTTGCAATGTTATAGTTTCTCATCTAACATTATTTGATTCGGCATGGCTGCGGTGGAGGTCCCTCAGAGTGGATCTAGCACCGCTTCGCCGCTCCGACTCAGCCCTTCTCCCCCTCGTGGCAGCGATTCACGCTCGCTGAGCCCTATTCCGGAGGGTTCAGTGGCTGCTCCGGGTTCCAGCCCACCTCGTCAGGAGGGGGGCAACCTCGGAGCGGGGGAGACTGACCCAGCCGAGGCAGCGGCATCCATGACTTCGGCTCCGCCGCAACCAGCTACTACCGAGTCTACTTCAGTACCTCCTCCGAAGAAGAAAACAACACCAGCACCAGCACCAGCACCAACTCCAGCGCAACAAGCAAAGAACGCCAAGCCCCTCCGCCTCGTCCGAGTCTTCTCGGTCTCGGCGAGAAAGCACCCAGGCAGCTCCCAAGGGTAAATCTGCTGCAACAACTTCCTCCTCTCAGCACCCCAAAGGCAAAAAGTCCCCTGACGCCACCAGGGCAGCGTCCGTCGAGGCTGGACAGCGCACTCTCGCGTCCATGCTTTCCAATAAGCCGCCAGCACCGAAGGACGCCCCCGCCGAGCCAGCTAATGTGCAGCAACTTGTTTTGCACACCAGCCCGACCCTTGCTCAGGTTGAGAGGAGGGAAGCACATGCCAAGGGCTTGGTGGTTCCCCACATGCTCAGCGGTGAACGATATCCTCCGACCTTGATCAAGTTCATGAACAACTGGAACAAGGCGGAGTTCGTCTACGACGATCTCCCGGAGAAGTTCGGTCCCGCCGAGTTTTCTGCTTAGATGAACACAGCCGCTAAGGCGATTAACCTTGCGGGTCGGATGATGGAGGTACGTTACTTCACCTTTTCCTTAGAATTTTGTATATATTAGTGATATAACCATTAGTCCCCGAGCCTCCGGGGGAGTAACTTGTTACTCGGCTGGATGCTCCTTAGAAAACTAACGTAGCTCCTTGACACTTTCAAATATGCACACACCTAGAGCCGGGTTAAGTTCCACTTGGCCCGGATCTTGTACACTTCGAATATGCACACACCTAGAGCCGGGTTAAGTTCCACTTGGCCCGGATCTTGTACACTTCGAATATGCACACACCTAGAGCCGGGTTAAGTTCCACTTGGCCCGGATCTTGTACACTTCGAATATGCACACACCTAGAGCCGGGTTAAGTTCCGCTTGGCCGGATCTTGTACACTTCGAATATTCACACAAATAGAGCCGGGTTAAGTTCCACTTGGCCGGATCTTGTACACTTCAATATGCACACACCTAGAGCCGGGTTAAGTTCCGCTTGGCCCGGATCTTGTACACTTCGAATATGCACACACCTAGAGCCGGGTTAAGTTCCACTTGGCCCGGATCTTGTACACTTCGAATATGCACAAGGCTTAAGCTATATTTTTGTACTCTTTTCAGGTGACCACCAACCGCCGGAGCGCTGAGTTTCAGCGTCTCCTGGACACTCACAAAATACTACTCGCAAAGCATCATGCACATCTCACTGAGCACGAGAAAAGGGGTAAGTTCTCTTCTTCACATTTTTCTGTTTTCCTTCATCTTTTTCTACTGAACTAATCCATCATTCAGTTTTCGCAGCTGGGGTGGAAGCTGAGAATAAGCTTATGAGGAAGAATCTGGATCATATTAAGGGTAAGTTACTTTTGTCCGACCTTGCTATGCTTTCCATCTCCCTTCTTCCTTGGCTCAGCAAACATTCATACCTCGGCTTTGCCGGGTTAACAAACTATTTCAGTATCGCTGGAAGATAGTGTGCCCGTGCCTGATATGATGCTACATTTTCTCGAACAAGCAGGGCAGCATCAGGCCGAGCTCAAAAAGAAAGATGATGAGCTTGCCCTCCTCCGAACCAAGGATGATGAGATCGCCAAGCTCAAAGCAGAGATGAAGAAACTGAAAGCATAGCACCAATCCGAGCTTGAAAAGGTTGGCCAAGACTATACTGAAGAGCGCGAGCGCCTCAATCTCCAAATTGCCAAGGACTGAGAACTTCTCCAGGAGGCCAACGTCAAGCTTGAGTCGGTGAACACTGAACTTGTGCAACTCCGCAAAAGACGCGATGACTGTACCAAGGAATTGACCCAGATACACAGCCACATTTTACGTAAGTTCTTTTCCCTTATCCGGCATATTTCTCCGGGTTACTTCACATGTCTTTTCATTACCTGCTTCTCTTGTCTTGTTTTTAGGCAAATTTCCAGAGGGCACTGCCATTGCGAGCGTCGCTGTTGCTAATTTCCGCCGAGATAAGGGTACTCCCGTTGCTCCTGACGGTGAAGACATTCCCTATGACATGGAGGACCTGTTGGTCAGCCTGTCATCTCGCTTGGAAATCATCAAGAACTATGGCAAGGATCTCCTTGACGTTGCAGTCTGAATCTTCAACACGTTTTGGCCTGCCGAAGACACTCTGGAGGGAACCGCGACTCTTGCTGAAAAGTTGATGGAAGTCGAGACACAGCTCGACCTTTGGAGGGAGTCCATTGGACGTGCCGTAGCTGAGACCGTTCTCCATTACATACTTACATGGTATGAGAAGATCGATCTCAACCTCTTACCGCGCATGCGCACCGGATCCAAATGGACCAATGACCCGGAGTGGGTAGCTCGGCGCCAGGCTTGCGCCCATAGCCTCATCGAATATGCTCCCATTCATGAATGGACTGAGGTTCCGAGCTTCCAAGAAGCCGCTGGTGACGAAAATGCTGAGAATATTGAAGACGGCTCAAATGAGGATGAAGAGGGCGATGCTTCGGATATCGAAGACATCGAAGATGACGCCGAACTCCCTCCTCCTGCTGCTCCTTAAGTGAAAAAACTTTAAAGTTTATCAGATCCCCGGTATGCCGGGTGGAATTGTATCCAATACACATGTGATATTTTGCTACTAAGTTTTTTATGTCGGATTAACTTGGGCGTAATCCCCGAGTTTCATTTTCTCGTTCGTCCAATATTCTGGCTCGGCTCGTGTCTACCTTGATTCGGTTTTACGACTTACGAATCCGAGCTTCAAAAATTGTCTTAACAATACTTGGAAACTTTAGGCTTAGCTCAAAATAATTCAGTGTAATAATTTGAAAGTAAATGCAAGGTTAGTTCGAAAAACCAACGTCGGCTCGATTAAGTTCTTTTCCTTAGTCGTTTTTCATGTGCTACGCAATTCCAAACTTGTTCTCTCGCTTGCCATGAAGCCAAATCTTGTTGGACAGCAGCAAGTCGAAGAGTTGGGTTTTTGGTGCTCGCACACTACTAATCTGAGTTAAGTAGAACAACTTACTCCAGCTGATGCACAAATAATACAAGACAACTAATATTGTTAAGGCAGTCCCCGAGTTACTGCTCGAGGTGCCAACATTTCATTGATAAGCTCATTGCCGCATACATACCGACATATGAGAAGACTCGGATACATACACTTCTCTACTAAGTGTAGAAAGGACGAAGTAGAGCTACATTCCATGGACGCTTAGATTCCTCGCCGGACCTGTCCACCTTGTTCTTTTCCTATGGCTTTGCATCGATAAGATAATAAGAATCATTGTGAAGTGCTTTGCTCACAATGAATGGTCCTTCCCATGGGGGGATAACTTATGCATGCCAGCAGTACGTTGTATCAACCGGAGTACCAGATCGCCTTCCCGGAAAACTCAGGGGCTTACTTTCCGGCTATGATAGCGTCGGAGATTTTGCTGATATATGGCGGATCTGGACAATGCCAATTCTCTCGCTTCTTCCAGCAGATCAACATCATTTTGCCGGGCTTCTTGCACTTCGGCTTCTGTGTATTGGGTGACCCTAGGCGAATCATGCTCTATGTCGGCTGGTAATACAGCTTCTGCCCCATATACCGTAAAAATGGCATATAGCTGTTGATCGATTCGAGTTGTTCTTAAACTCCACGATCACCGGTAGTTCTTCTATCCAGCACCCCACTGATCTTTGCAGCGGCTCAATGAGCCGGGGTTTTATCCCGGACAGTACTAATCCATTGGATCTTTCCACTTGTCCGTTCGATGAGGGATGAGCTACCGAGGCAACGTACAACCGGATCTTCTTATCCCGGCAGAATCACGCAAATGCTCCTTCGGCAAAATTTGTGCCATTATCAGTTATGATACTATGAGGATAACCGTATCTCAAGATGATGTCTTTGAGAAATGTTACGGCCGTAGCTCCATCACACTTTCTTATTGGCTTCACTTCAATCCATTTTGTAAACTTATCCACCATGACCAAAATGTGAGTCATATTCCCCCTTGCTGGTTTGAACGGGCCAACCATATCCAAACACCATACAGCAAATGGCCATGTGATTGGTATGGTCTTGAGTTCCGACATAGGCATATGTGTCTTGGTAGCATACCTCTGACAACCATTGCATTTTCTCACCAGATCTTCTGCTTGTTCTAAGGCACTTGGCCAGTAGAATCAATGTCGGAAAGCTTTTGCCACTAAGGCTCGGGACAAGGCATGATGCCCGCACTCCCCTTGATGTATATCCCAGAGGCTGTCAAGCCCTTCTTCCGGGTCAAGGCATCGCTGGAGGACATTGGTCACACTCCTTTTGTATAGCTCGGAATTGATGATTGTGTATGCCTTTGCTCTCCTCTGAGTTTGCCTAGATAGCACCTCCTCAGTGGGTAACATTCCATCTTTCAGGAATTGAAATATAGGCAGTGCCCAAGCTGGTATTGCTCGCACTGGGAACACATCCTCATCAATTTCCATCTGATCCACCGGCATAACTTCAACCGGATCACGCTGAGTAGTCCCCGGGTCCTGTGAGGCAGTCCCCGGGTTCGCTGAGGCAGTCCCCGGGTTTGTTGAGGCAGTCCCCGGGTTTCGCGCACCACCTCCCATGTCAACGTCCATGGGCATAGCTTCGGATTCTGTATCCTCCGGGACGTAGATTGAGTCGGTTTCTGGGGACGGTCTGATAGATGGTTTTCTGAGGTGCTCTAATGCTACACCCGGTGGAATTGCTTGTCGGGTTGATCCAAGCTTCGACAACATGTCGGCAGCCTCATTTTCCACCCGGGGTACATGACGAAATTCACATCCCTCAAAATAACCAGATATTTTCTGCACATGGAATCTGTATAATGCCATGTTTGGATCAAGAGCGTCCCACAGCCCCGATACTTGCTGAATTACCAAATCCGAGTCGCCAAAGCATTGGATCCGACGTATCCCAATTTCTTTTTCCACTTTGAGCCCATGCACAAGTGCTTCATATTCAGCGACATTGTTCGACGCTGCGAAGTGGATATGTAGCACATACTTCAACTGGTCCTTCTTTGGCGAAGTAAGCACTACTCCAGCGCCTAACCCGGTTTTAGTTTTTGACCCGTCAAAATGCATCCTCCAGTAGTTCGGATCTGGTAGCGGTGGTTCGTATTGTACCTCGGCCCAGTCCACAAAAAAGTCGGCCACAGCTTGAGACTTGATTGCTTCTCTTCTGTCATATTGTGGCGCATAGGGAGCTAGTTCAATTGCATCTTTGTTACTCATTATCTTGGATATGGGAGCTTCACATATTACTTTGATGGGATGCTCCTCAAAGTAATGCTTCAACTTCTTAGCTGCCATATAGACACCGTAGGCCACCTTTTGATAGTGTGGGTAATTCTGCTTTGAGGCAGATAATACCTCGCTCAGATAATACACTGGCCTTTGCACCGACTTACCCTCTTTGTCTCGCTCTACCACAATCACTTCACTTACAACTCGGTTGGTTGCGGCTATGTAGAGCAACATTGGCTCCTTTGATAGTGGAGAGGCTAACACTGGTGCAGTGGCTAACATCTTCTTTAAGTGGGCAAAGGCTTCATTGGCCTGCGGCGTCCAAACGAACTTATCCGACTTTTTCATGAGTTGGTAGAGAGGCAACGCCTTTTCTCCCAACCGACATACAAACCGACTTAACGATGCCAGGCAACCAGTGAACTTCTAGACATCGTTAAGACACTTCGGCAGTTCCATTCGCTCAATGGCCCGGATCTTAGTTGGATTAACTTCGATACCTCGGCTAGATACGAGAAATCCGAGTAATTTTCCAGCCAGGACACCGAAGGTACATTTTTCCGGGTTAACCTTCATCTGGAACCTTCTTAAGTTCGCGAATGTCTGCCTGATATCGTCAAGGAGCGTTTTGCTTTCCTTGGTCTTGATAACCACATCATCCACATACACTTGTACATTTTGACCTATTTGGTCGTGCAAACATTTCTGCTTACATCTTTGGTATGTTGCCCCTGCATTACGTAAACCAAACGGCATGGTGCGATAACAATAAGCCCCATACAGGGTGATAAATGTAGTCTTTATTTGATCATCCAGATTCAGAGGTATCTGGTGGAAACCAGAATATGCATCGATGAATGACAAGAGTTCACATCCAGCAGTTGAGTCTATGACCTGATCTATCCTTGGCAGTGGAAATGGATCTTTTGGACACGCCTTGTTCAGGTTCGTGTAATCGATACACATATGCCAAACCACTGCCACGTTTGGATCATCTTTCTTCTTCTCCACCAGCACCGGATTAGATACCCAATCCAGGTAAAGTACTTCCATGATAAATCATGCTGCTAGTAATCGAGCTATTTCATCTCCAATGACTTTTCTCCTATCTTCGGCGAAGCGGCGGAGAGGTTGCTTCACCGGCCTTGCTCCGGGTCTCACGTTCAAAGAGTGCTCGGCCAACTCCCTCGGAACACCTTGCAAGTCCTGTGTGGACCAAGCAAAAATATCCCGATTCTCACGGAGGAAGTTGACGAGCTCGCTTTCCTATTTATCATTCAACCCGGCACCAATTGTTACGGTGCGCTCTGGGAACATATCATCAACATGCACTTTCTTGGTATCCTTTGTGGCTTGGAACGAAACGCTACCATGCGGATTACTCAACTCCGGCATATATTGCTGTGCGGACTGAGCCAGCGCCGCCACCTCCTGGATTTTTCTTTTCTCTTGCGCAATCACGAGTGACTCGGCTAGGTTAGACCCGGCTGAGGCACACTCAATGGAACGTCGGAAATCCCCAGCAATGGTAATCACTCCATTTGGCCCGGGCAACTTCATCTTCAAGTAACTGATGTGACAGCTCGCCATGAACTTGTTCAATGCTGGTCTTCCGAGTAACGCGTGATACGCACTTTCCAAGTTCACCACTTCGAACTCCAAATTCTCAGTTCGGCAGTTATCTCTTGTGCTGAACAATACGTCAACCCGGACCTTGCCTATTGGCTCACAAGAGATGCCTGGCACAATGCCATGGAAAGTTGTCCTTGTAGCTTGGAGCATGTTCTCCGAGATACCCAACTTGCGCATTGTGTCCGCATACATGATGTTAATGCTACTGCCATTGTCAATTAGTACCTTGGAGAACTGTTGGAGATATGCCCAAGAGGCAATAATAAAGTGGTTATTATTATATCTTTATGTTTATGATAAATGTTTACATCCCATGCTATAATTGTATTAACCGGAAACATTAATACTTGTGTGTTTTGTAAACATGAAAGAGTCCCTAGTAAGCCTCTTGTTAAGCTAGCTTGTTGATTAATGGATGATCATGGTTTCCTGATCATGGACATTGGATGTCGTTAATAACAAGATCATATCATTAAGAGAATGATGTGATGGACACACACCCATAGTAAGCATAGCATAAGATCAAGTCATTAAGTTCGTCTTGCTACAAGCTTTCAAATGCATAGTAACCTAATCCTTCGACCATGAGGTTATGTTAATCACCATCACCGGATGGATACTTTGATGACATCAAACACCGCTTCGTAACTGGGTGGTTATAAAGGTGTCATTGGGTATTCTGAAAGTATGTGTTGAAGCGCATGGACCAAGATTGGGATTTGTCCATCCATATGACGGATAGATATGCTCTAGGCCCTCTCGGTGGAATGTCATCTAGTTAGCTTGCAAGCATGTGACTAGGTCACAAGGGATGACATATCATGGAACGAGTAAAGAGTACTTATCAGTAACGAGGTGGAACTAGGTATGGAGATACCGACGATCAAACCTCGGATAAGTAGAGTACCGCATGACAAAGGGAATTGGTTTCATATGTTAAATGGTTCTATCGATCACAAAGGTCATCGTTGAGTATGTGGGAGCTGTTATGGATCTCTAGATCCTGCTAATGGTTATTGATCGGAGATGTGTCTCCATCATGTCTGCATATTCACGAACCGTAGGGTGACACACTTAAGGTTCGAAGTTGTTTTAAGTAGATATGGAATATGCGTTGGAGACCGAATGTTGTTCGGAGTCTCGGATTGGATTCGGGACATCACGAGGAGCTCCGGAATTGTCCGGAGAATAAGATTCATATATTGGGGATCATTTTCTAAGTTAGGAAATGTTCCGGAGTATTTGTATGGGGATTCTAGAAGGTTTCGGAATGTTCCGGAAGGTTCTAGAAGGTTTCTTGGAGTTTACTTGAAAACCAAGAAAGGATCAAGGAATCCTTGTGGGGCAAGACAAGGAGTAGTGGGGGAGGAGGACTCTCCCCCTCCCTAATCCGGCTGCCAAGGAGGAGGGAGTCCTACTAGGACTCCCTCCCATGGCGCCTCCTCCTTTAAATAGAGGGGTGGAGGCACAAAGCCCTGCCCTTCTATTCTCTAGATCTCAAGTTGCCTCTCCTCCTTCCCTTCGCTTCCGCTTAGGCGAAGCCTGCAGAATTCTCTACTCCACCACCACCACCACGCCGTGGCTGCTGGGATTCCGTGGAGAGATCTACTACCTCCGCATTTCTGAACGGAGAGAGGAAGGTCTGCTGACTCAAGACGTGTGACCGATCATGGAAGCTGCCGGAACACGGTGCCGGAAGGATCGTCTACTCGATCTTGAGATTGGCAAGTGATCGACTACATCAACCACGAGATCCGATCTCGTAACGCTTTCGGGTCTACAAGGGTTAGTACAGATCTATCTCGTTGCACATGTCTAATAGATTAGATCTTGGCTTTTATCTAGATTGGATCTGGGTTTTGTTCGTTCTTGCGGTAGAAATTTTTTGTTTTCCATGCTACGAACCCATCAGTGGTATCAGAGCTGTGTCTGTCGTAGATCATTGCTGCAGTAGAACACAATGGTTTTGTGGGCGTTCGTGCTCGTGCCGTCTTTTGCTTTGTGTACTTTGCATCTTGCAGTATGGTGGGATGAAGCGGCTCGGGCTAACCTTACATGTCATCGCACATGAGACTTTCTCCACAGTTGACGTGCAACTCGTATTGCACAAGTGGCTTTGCGGGTGTTTGTCTCTCCCATCATAGTATAGATCCAATCTACACTTTGCACTTGATAGCACTTGTATCAACGTTGTGGTTCAGTTTCATAGGTAAGATTCGTTCTTATTCGAAAGCCCCAAACCACGTAAAACATGCAAAGAAAATTAGAGGCGTCTAACTTGTTTTTGCAGGGGGTTTGTGATGTGATATGGACATCATGTGATTGTGATTATATTTGATGTATGCAATGATCCTTATTGTAATATGGCAACCGGCAGGAGCCTAATGGTTGTCTTTAATTCTGTTAAGACCTGCGTGTCTATTCATCTTGTAATAGCTTTATTCCAAGTAGTTGTAATAGTTGCTAGTGATGATGGACAACCATGAAGCGGCGCCACTGACATTGACGCAATGCTGGTAATGATGGAGATCATGTTCGTGCTTTGGAGATGGAGATCAAAGGCATAAGAAGAAAGGGCCATATCATATCACACTAATTATGAATTTCCTGTGATGTTAATCCTTTATGCATCTTGTATTGCTTAGATCGCGACGGTAGCATTATAAGATGATCCCTCTCACTAAATATCAAGTAATAAAGTGTTCGTCCTTAGTAGGCACCGTTTCTAAGACTCGCTGTTTGAAGCATCTCGTGATGATCGGGTGTGATAGATTCTACGTGTGCATACAACGGGTGCAAGCCAGATTTGCACATGCGGATACTAAGGTTAACCTTGACGAGCCTAGCATGTACAGACATGGTCTCGGAACACGGAATACCGAAAGGTAAAGCATGAGTCATATGGATGATATGATGAACATGTTGATTGTTCGCCTTTAAAGCTACATCATCTCACGTGATGATCGGACTTGGTGTAGTGGATTTGGTTCGTGTAATCACTAAAACAACTCGAGGGATGTTGTTTTGAGTGGGAGTTTATTTGTAATTTGGATTAGTCAAACTCAATTTATCATAAACACAATCAAAGTGAATTTGCATAGTTTGTTGTACTCATTGGCATCCGTTCACCATCTTACGCTTAGTTATAGTTGAGATAGTGAAACTATAAAAATTCTGGATATTTTCTTTACGAACTGGTATCGTATTGTTTTAAGTGTCAATCTAAAGTTTAAAAGTCCTGTTGCAAACTTTTAGCAAACTCAGTTTACTCTGTGAAGTTTAATAAACAGTATTAAATCAAGAGTAACAATTCCAGTGTTAGTATCTAATGTATCATGTTTGCCTCCATGATTCTTGATACTCAAAAGATTGTTTTTAATATCAAGTTTATCTAAGAGCTGAAAACAATGTTTCAGAAACCATCATATGTGAAAGGTATTGCGATATCTAAAACAATGTATTGGTTACAACATGATAGAGTATACGTCCTCATATTTGATGAGAATTTGTGAAGGTTGAAGACGCCAGTCGTCCTAATCCTCCAAAAGGATTTGGAAAAGAAACATTATACTCGCAATTCACCTTTATAAGCTATAGCAGCTTGATCATAAAAGTTGTCATGATAAGGATGAATAAAAGATGTAAGTAAAATGTTTACTACACTAAAAGATTACTAAAGAATGGAATTTTGAAAGAATGCCAAACATTTGATGAAGGTGATCCACTTCAAAGTGCAAGTCCAAAGGTATTAGTATTTGACTATACACACTTTGTACTATGTGTCATGTGAATGACACCACTATTGATGTTGATAGATTCTTTTAAAAGAAAATGAATTGTTGAAAGAGAATCTATAAAATATTTGGCAGAAAAGAAAAGATTGGAGATGTCCAACTTAGGTATATAAAAGATACATGTTATGGCTGTATTCCTTAGTTGTTAAACAATGTGGTTTTGCGGTATTGGATACCGAATTAGTTGGTATGAAGTGTCATACAGGACAACACAATTCATGAACTGCAATGGCCTAAGTAACTAGCAAGGGAATATGTGATGATGTTCATCGAAAACAAACAAAGGGTTGTTGTGTTGCTCGTTAACATCAAAGCTTGCCTTCAAGATTTGTTTCAATAATTGTTATTTTGATCAGGTATTATGATGACAAAAG
This sequence comes from Avena insularis, assembly GCA_023614405.1. Taxonomy (NCBI): domain Eukaryota; kingdom Viridiplantae; phylum Streptophyta; class Magnoliopsida; order Poales; family Poaceae; genus Avena; species Avena insularis. The sequence goes on from CM042692.1 coordinate 25,742,901, forward strand.
GTTGTTCAAATAATTACCGTATTCCATAATAGATGGATGATATACAAGTCTGGTTGGAGAAATAATGACCATAAAACTAATGCTAAAATGTCGCAAGACAAATGATTGAAAGATCACTTGCAAAGTGGCATCGCCGTTTAAATTATATTGAAAGGGATACATGAAGAAACTCCATGTTGATGGATTTTTGGAGTCTTTGATTTTGATCAAATGACGCTTGTGATACTTTCCTGGAGATAATTAAAACTCCGTTCGTAGGCCAAAAGAGGAACGGACGACTAACTGATTGGAATGTGTACATATTGATGTATATAGTCCATTATGTGTAGTCGTGGGCGATGGATTTCAACTTCATATGGTTTCTCCGAAGATTTGAGTGAGTATATGAATATACTTACTCAATAAGGAAGAAGTATGACACAATTTGAAAATGCTCAAAGACTTTCAAGATGAAGTGGAAAATTATTGTAACAAGAAAATAAAAAAGTTTATGATTGGATCATAAAGATGTTTGAGTAACAAGTTTAGCAAAACACCTAAGATTTGAGGAATCGTTCCATGGATTTGCATTTCCCAAAACACCATAGGAGTATGGAGTGTTCAAGATATGTAATGAAACCTTGTTTGACATGGTAAGATCAAAGGTGTCATTTATAAAACTGCCATTATATTTTAAAGATTAAAGCTTTAGTGACTACCGTTTTTACACTGAAAAGAGATCCATCGTGATCCGTTGAAATGACACCATATAAGTCATGGTTTGGGATAAAACCCAGGTTGTCCTTTCTTAAATTTTTGGTATGCTAGGCATAAGTAAAATGTTTACAACCAAAGTCGGATGAGCATGTCTTTGTAGGTTATTTCGAATAACCATTGGGTATTCCTCCATAACACTGAAGACAAAAGTGTTTGTCACTTAGAATGTCGAGTTTTTTGAGAAGTAATTTTTGGTGAAAAGTTAAGTGGGAGGACAATAGAACTTTGACAAGGTTGTTGAACCTTCGCTAATATGTGCTGAGTTGCGCAGCGTCGGCAAGTGTCCCGGAGGCAGCAACAATGATCATGGCTCACGTGCCTCAAAGGATGTGGTCACGGGGATCTAAGTTCCTATTGAACCAAGTAGGTCGGGTAAGTAATCAAATGCCAAGATTTGAGAGTTAAATCATTGTTGTTTGACAATGATGAACTGACAACATGCAAATAATCAATGATGGGCCCTGACTTCGTTAAGTGGCTTGAAGCCATAAAATCCGTGATAATTCCATACACGAGAAATCAAGCTTTGAATTGGAAAGACCCTCTGGAAAGGTGCAAGACCTTACAGTCGTATATGGATCTATAAAGAAATAGACATGGATGTTTCACATCTATGAAATAGTCGACATGTCAGAAAGAGTTTACGACAATGTTCAAGGAATTGACTATGATAAGATTTGATCTTTCATAGCGATATTTAGTCTGGACGGATTAATGTAGCAATCACTACATATATTTTGGTATATGGTAGTTGAACAAACAAAACAAGTTCTTCTAATAGAATGGTTACCTAGGATGTGTCCATGACACGATCCAAAGGGTTTTGTTAATTCAAAGGATGCTAAAAGAGTATGCAAAACTTCAATGGTTGAAGTGAGCATCGCGGAGTTGGAATCTTCACCGTGATGAAACTGTTAAAAGGTTTAATTTCATCAAAGACGATGAAGATGTTTGCATTTTGCAAGAAATTAAGTGGGAGCGCTAAGACATATTTCTAATACATTATGTGAAAGACATATTGTTGATTAGAAATGATGTATCTTTTATTGACACAGGTTAAGAATTTCATTTCAATGAAAGACTTAGGCATAACCCAAGAATTAGGCATCAATGTCTATATGGATAGATTGAGGCGCTAATATGGTTTTGCCAAATGTACATAGATAAGATGTTGAATGAGTTCAATATGGAAACAACAAGAAAGGTTCTTGACGCACGGAAAGGGATGAATCAAGATTCAAGTGTGTTGACATGAGATTCAAGTATTTTGACACTTGGTGAAATCACAAGAATATTTTGATCAATCATTCTTTGAGATGTACACATCCAGATATGTCCTATGCTCTAAATGTTATGAGCATATACCAGAATAACTCATAAGATGATCATTGGACAATAGTAGGGATATTCCTATGATCTTTGGAAGAACTAAGAATATATTATTTATATAGTGGTGACAAATAGTTCATTGTAAATTGTTGCATTGATACTAGTTTTGTCACAAATTAAGTTTATCTCAATTTAAACTATGGGTGGCACAATGTAATGGAAAGGAAGTTCCATAACGGATTTGGTTGAGTACCAAAGTTGAAACATTGTGACAGATACTACAACAAAAGGCTAAGTATATGACTGTTATTGTAGCAGCAAATGAGGGCATTTGCGTCAAGTAGTTTGTTATCAAACTAGGTGTGGTTCATAGCAGGATTATACTATGAAGATACATTGTATGACGATTGTATCAACATGATTTAATCCCAGGGAACTAAAGGTCTCACCAAAGGACCAAATTTATACAATGCCATCTCATTGGAGAATGAGTAATGCGTAGAGACGCAAGGAAATGCAAATACACACGGACCTGGAAGTGTCAGATCCGAAGATTATGTTTACCAATAGCAATAGTGTCTATACAACACCGAGTAAAGAGTACTTATCAGTAATGAGGTTGAACTAGGTATGGAGATACCGACGATCAAACCTCGGATAAGTAGAGTACCACGTGACAAAGGGAATTGGTTTCGTATGTTAAATGGTTCTATCGATCACAAAAGTCATCGTTGAGTATGTGGGAGCTGTTATGGATCTCCAGATCCCGCTAATGGTTATTGATCGGAGATGTGTCTCCATCATGTCTGCATATTCATGAACCGTAGGGTGACACACTTAAGGTTTGAAGTTGTTTTAAGTAGATATGGAATATGCGTTGGAGACCGAATGTTGTTCGGAGTCTCGGATTGGATCCGGGACATCACGCGGAGATCCGGAATTGTCCGGAGAATAAGATTCATATATTGGGGATCATTTTCTAAGTTAGGAAATGTTCCGGAGTATTTGTATGGGGATTCTAGAAGGTTTCAGAATGTTCCAGAAGGTTCTAGAAGGTTTCTTGGAGTTTACTTGAAAACCAAGAAAGGATCAAGGAATCCTTGTGGGGCAAGACAAGGAGTAGTGGGGGAGGAGGACTCCTCCCCCCACTCCCAATCCGCCGGCCAAGGAGGGAGGGGAGTCCTACTAGGACTCCCCCTCCCATGGCGCCTCCCTCCTTTAAATAGAGGGGTGGAGGCACAAAGCCCCTTGCCCCTTCTATTCTCTAGATCTCCAGTTGCCTCTCTCCTCCTCCTTCCCTCTGCTCTGGCTTAGGCGAAGCCCTGCAGAATTCTCTACTCCACCACCACCACCACGCCGTCGTGCTGCTGGGATTCCGTGGAGAGATCTACTACCTCCGCTCATTTGGAACAGGAGAGGAAGGTCTGCCGACCAAGACGTGACCGATCGCGAAGCGCCGGAATGTGGCGCCGAAAGGATCGTCTACTCGATCTTGAGATCGGCAAGTGATCGACTACATCAACCACGAGATCCGATCTCGTAACGCTTTCGGGTCTACAAGGGTTAGTACAGATCTATCTCGTTGCACATGTCTAATAGATTAGATCTTGGCTTTTATCTAGATTGGATCTGGGTTTTGTTCGTTCTTGCGGTAGAATTTTTTTGTTTTCCATGCTATGAACCCATCAAGAACCTCACATTGATGCTAGGCCCAATGAATGTCGGATCCAGCACTAACGCATACGAACCAGGACTCGGCATAAGCTTGGGATGATCTTTGATGTTCCAGGTAATTTCCTGGTCCGACCAAGGCATATACCTTGTCACCGCTGGCATTACCGCATTGACCTCCATATGTCGGTGCTGCAAGCTCTTTCTATTGGTTTTCTCAGTGGTAAACACATAGTAACTCTGATGATGCTCCCTGTACTCATTCCTCCCCTCATTTTCGGGGTACCTCTGATCCGGCTAATGCTGGTTTTCTACTTGATGCACTGCATCCCTTCTCTCATGGTTATCATACCTCGGTGGAGTGGGAGGCAACATTACTATTGCGTGTTCGCTCCGAAGAGCAATTGCTGCCGGGGTAACTCCTGCCGAGGTTGATCATTCTGGGGTGCCTGAGCATTCCTCGAGCCACCTTGTTCTATCTTACGCATCCACTCACATTGCCTTGTTGTATGACCCGCTGGGCTGCTCGGATTCGGCGTGTGAAATTTACACGGCTGATCCAACATCGACTCATAAGTGTACCTCGGACGGTCCTTCTTTTCTTGCCACTCGCTTTCTTCCGCTCAAGGCCCAAGTTTTCTTGCCATCATTTCTTGGTGTCCATTGTTGCCCTCCAGTTTTCTGACGTTGATTACTCCCTGCTCCGGGCTGATCTTGATTCACAGCTGCAACTTGTTGCGAACTATACCGGTGATCCGGTCTGTCATCTCTTCTTTTACCTCTGTAATCATTCCTCCGGGATGATCCAGCTCCATCTCTCTGGTAGTACTCCTCATTCGACTCGTTTGACACGAGCCTAGGTTGAGTCGGATCACCCAAAGCATACGAATAAGCAATCCGGATCATCTCTACCAAAGTGGTTGGCATTTTCCTTTGCAACTTCTGCCACAGCTTGCTTGCATACCTGCACCCCTGCTCAAACCATGCTATGGCCTGCGACTCTATCACACCCTCACACGAGTTTCTCACGGTACACCACCGGGTTAAAAACTCCTGGTCTGTCTCGTTCGGTCTCTGCTTACACATAGCTAGGGTCTGTGGCCTATTTGGCCTCTGATACGTACTTGAGAAATTGCTGATACACATTTCCTCAAAATCGATCCAGCAGTTAATACTTCCAGGCGGCAAATTGTTTAACCATACCCTCGCTGGCCCTTCCAACATCTGGGGTACGTATCTCACAGCCCATCTCAAGTTGCCTGTAGCAATTTTCACAGCTGTAGCATAGTTTATCAACCAATCCTCCGGCTTAGTACTGCCGTCATACGTCTTTGTGCCTCTGGGCAACTGGAAGTTAGGTACCGGTGGCTCCTTCATGATCCGGGGCCCAAAACACGCTGGACCCGGAGGACCCTGACTTTCAATCTGCTCCGACCTATACAGTCGATCCAGTTTCAACCTGGCGTCATCAGGCATCAGATCCCTGCTTCCCAATCTCGACCCTATCACATGATAGTCTGGCCTTGGGTATCCTGCATTTACCATTTCCGAATCTCCATCGTTATACCAGTCTTGCTCTCGTGGTGCACCTCTCTGTTGCATACCTCGGCCGGCACTTTGCTCTTGCCTTGGTATATTCCGCTGTTGCGGTTGTCCTGCCGAATTGCGCTGTCCGGCATTGCCATTTACAGCGTTTCCTTGACCGGCATTGCCTTGGTCGTGGTTACCTCAGCCAGCTTCACCTCGGCTCACGCTTCATTGATCATCGTTTCTCTGTACTTCTATTGCTTTTCTTGCCCTTGTCGGGTCATACGGAACGATCTGTTTGTTTCTTCTGGCCGAGGTTACTACCTCTTCTCTCCTAGGACCACCATGAGGAGACGATGCGGCTCCAGCGGATTTCTCCAGGTTACCCACCGCCGAATGAACGATCTTGGAGGCCCCAGCTCTCTCCGGGTTAGCCCTGAGCAATTCCTCATTTTGCCTGTCCGCGATCTAAACCAACTCATTGACCCTATCTTGCTATCTTTGACGGGCTTCACCTGTTAGACCCTCTAACTCGGACGCAGCTGCATCCGCTGCTCTGAGGTTTTTCACCGGGGTACTATACTTCGGCAGCCCCACGGACAAACAGTTCTCTGACTTCTCAATCCTAGTATCACCCTCTTTGTTCATTTCACTCATGAGATTTCTCCCCTTCACTTTTACAGCATCTACTTTATTTGCCTTTGCATACTCACGCAGCGTCATGTTCAACGACTACTGAGCCGCAGCTATCTTTTTCGCTCCCTCTAGAATTTTTTGCCTAGTTTCCTCTAGCTCGGCCTGTGCCTGAGCCGGATCTACCACTGCTGCTACTGGGTTTGCCAAGCTATCCATAGCTTCTCTCAGTACATTCTCAGGCCTCTCTAGTGGAGGACCTCTACCTTTCCTCGGTGCCTTAGGTGTTACCTCCGGATCTGGTGTCGGATCCTTTCTCACGCCCACGCCTGGCGCAGTCATCATCACCTCAGCACGGTTCGGGGAGCAAGTGATACGCGCCCGTGAACCACGCTGAGGGGTGGATCTCCTGCCTCGACGACGTGCCACGGATGAACGCACGACACATCGACAGCAACGTAGACTTTGTGCGCACCGAGCTTGACGAAGAGGTCGTTGCGTGGAAGCGGGCGCGTGCCGAAGCAGCCAGTGTTGTCGCTGACAAAGTCCAGCGCTCCAAAGCACTGAACGAGCCCGGAGACGATGCGTTCGCCGGTGCCGATGAGGTTTCCCGTCCGGATCTTGACCCCTGCTAGTGCCGCTAGCCCCACGGTGGGCACCAACTGTCATGGTGGTGTCACGGCAGATGCCATAGATAGGCTAAAGGTGGGGACTAATAGCACTAGGGGAATCCAGGGAGGGATAGTGAGGTGATTCCTCACACAGAAGGTTTGTATTTGATTCACTTCACAGATTACAAGTGCTCCTCGAGTTGTATTGGAGAGAGGAGGAAGAAGGTACTCTCTTACTCTCCCCGCTAGCTAGCCCTCAGGAACCAAGTCACAACCAGTCTATCGAGATCAATACCGTAAGCTCTACCCAATTGAGACCAACCCCTTCTACAGAGGCCCTAGCCCCCCTTATATCGGAGTGGCTAGGTCTCCACTTAGGGCATACGTGGAGGCATATTCCAGGGAATATGCCTCCTCCCAAAATAGCAAGCCGACCGGGTTGCTTTTCCCCCGCGTCATCCATGCAGAGGCTACGTGAGCCTCTGCGGCACCTGCGTCAGCCGACATCGGCGTCATCACCTCTGTCGGCAACGCCTCGGTGGTCTCGCCCCTATGTGCTTCGCTCATGTTGTGGGGCTACTTTGACCAGCGAGATACCTTCCTTCTCCTAGAAGCTTGCCATGACCCGGATCATAGTTTATCCGGTCACACATGTTCCTGCATACAAGTTAGATTCATCTATCCGGCTTATGGCTTAAGTCGGATGAGACTCAGTTAGGTGGACATCCCCTGGTCCGGGTTACCCCGAGATTTGGCCTGCCTTGAGGTAACTCGGCCATCATTCGCTTTGACCTTGCCGTACCTCGGCTAACTCGGCCTTTATACCCTGGCGTGACCCTACCCAGGGGTATCCCCCCAACATCTGCTGGACGATCCACCGCCTGGTAATGTCGAACCATGTTCCAGGTCGAACCTGCCGGCGGAGTCGACGGTCCAGCTGCAACGTCTACATCAGGCCTATGCAGTCGCACCAGCGACAAAGCAGCCTTGGCACCAGCCACTAACTGCTATCGCACGCACTCGCGAACTACACTCATATCCTAAAACTTAGCCAGGAGAGCTGATGTCTACGCACTTCTATTCTTGTAGACAGTTGTTGGGCCTCCAAGTGCAGAGGTTTGTAGAACAGCAGCAAGTTTTCCCTTAAGTGGATTACCCAAGGTTTATCGAACCTAGGGAGGAAGTGGTCAAAGGAATCCCCTCTCAAGCAACCCTGCAATCAAGATACAAGAAGTCTCTTGTGTCCCCAACACACCCAATACACTTGTCAGGTGTATAGGTGCACTAGTTCGGCGAAGAGATAGTGAAATACAAGTGGTATGGATAATTATAAGTGGTAACGGTGATAGAAAATAGCTTGATGGCGTGAAAGAGACTAAAGTAAAATTGAAATGAAGATAGAAGCAAGCAAACATGTAATAGATCTAATTGCAAACGGTGTTTCAATGCTTAGAAACAAGGCCTAGGGATCATACTTTCACTAGTGAACACTCACATATAAATATATTCTTCTTTATGATACTACGCTGAACTACTCTCTGGTTCGACACTCTAATCCATGGTAGGGCTATAACAACACACCTCAAAGTTCACTTTCCCCATCTAGATAACCCCATACTATCACCTTGAGCACTATATGGTTCCAACAAACACCACAATTTCATAGAAACATCCAACTCCAAATATAACTCATAACAAGTATTTGTAATCTCTAGCCTAAGTGCCACCATGGTGTGCACACTGTCAACTTCACACACATGGGGAGATCAGAGATCTATTAAAGCACTTGAGTAGGAAGGTAGATCTATAGATTACAAGCTCATGATCACAATATGATCACACATAGAGAGAGATATGAACACATAGCTACCGGTAGAACCCTTAGCCTCGAGAGAGAACTACTCCCTCCTCATCATGGGAATCAGCAATGGTGATGGAGATGGTGGTGGAGATCGATGGAGATGGCTTCGGGGGCACTTCCCCATCCCGGCAGGGTGCCAGAACAGAGACTTTCTGTCCCCCGAATCTCCCCTTGGGTGGCGGCGGCGCTGCGGAACTTTTCGTGGCTGGAGGCTTGACGATTTAGGGTTTTTGCATCGGGAGGCATCTTATAGGCGGAGAGGCAATGTCGGTGGGCGGCCAGGGGGGCCACACCACCTGGTGGTGAGGCCAGGGCTAGCCCGCGCCACCATATGGTGTGGCCACCCTGTGGCCCCTCTCCGTCTCGCCTTCTGACTCTGTGAGTCTTCCGGTAAAATATCAACTTTGGCTTTTGTCCGGTCCAATTCCGAGAATATTGATTTTCTGACTTTCCTGGAACCAAAAACAGCAGAAAACAGGAAACTGGCACTGTGGCACTTGTTAATAGGTTAGTCCAAGAAATCATATGAAAAGTACTCCAAAGTGTGGACAAAACATAAGAAAGTAGGTAAAACCAAGCATGGAACATCAAAAATTATGGATACGTTAGCAACGTATCAAGAGCCAATAGGCTCGAAGTGACGGCGTCTAGTGGAAACATCGTCTGGTAGATATTCCTCAAGCACGACTACACCTTCTTCAGAAAGTGGAGTACTCGAGAAGCACGATCCTGTAGGGTCGCAAGTGCGATCGCACGATCATGGTCCACCCAAAAATACCCATTCGCCTGAAGTTGTTCCTAGGTCAGGTCGTTCATTCGAATGGCGATTCTATCTTTCTCATTCTGCGAATGACGAGCACTGACAACTACACCAAGCAAAAGGCAAAATATGAAGACAAAGAACTGTCGCGATTGACTACAAGAAAAGATATGAGGGCAGGAAGCTAACACTTGAACTGATCGCCCAGCTGCGTCACCTCCTCCAATAGATACTAATCTCGGGTGGTAGCCTTCTCCGCCCTCGACTTCCATACATCTGCATTACCGCGGAGGATGGGCAACTCACATTCCAGCTGCTTAACGCGATCGCGCGGTCGCGAAAGCAGGGACAACTCGTCCACCCTTGAATGCGGCTGCGCCAAGATCTCATCAGTGGGTGAAGGATCACGAGGATCACTCGAAGGACCACTCGAGGTACCCTATCATGAACCAAACAAAAGCAAAATAAGAGGCTGAAGATACACTAACGAAAGGCTCGGATACATTCAAACATAACAAAGTCTTGACTGGGGCACCCCCATAAAAGCATTGTCTCACGGACACAAAAGATCAAACGCTAGAGCTATTAAATATAAAAGCAGTGTGTTTCTTTGACTTCGACTTCGGCCTCGAGGGCTTCATCGCATTCATGGAAGTTTCCGATGCCACGGACTTGCCGGTGGTACCCCCTGACACCGTAGCCTTCGCAGCTTTCGCTTGACGCCACTCCTCGGAGTACTTGGCGAGTGTCTCGATAAGATGGGGACCATAATTTTTGCATTTACCAGCAAAGGGAGCAAACACTACCTGCTGGCCTCCAGCGTCGATAGGCATCGCCTCAGAGATAGCGGCAGGATCCATCTCCACACCATGGGCCTGCACCATTGTGAGTGCCATGGTGGCACCAACGGAGCGTTGCGAGTTCTTGAAGTCAGCAGGGATTCCTCCAGCCAGAGACTACACCAAGTCACCGAGGTTGTCGATCAGTCCGGCCTTGGGAGTTAAGTCCTCACGGATGCGACTGAGCACATCCTTGGCCTTTCCCAGCATCTCCTAGAGGGATATGCTGCGGTCCTCGACTACGGCGATGGCACCAGCCAAAGCATCCCCGCGGCGCAAGGATTGGGCATCAAAACTCAAGCCGCTGGCATCTGCATACAAAAAATCATTAGTATAACAATCACACGTCAAAGTACAGAAGAGCAAGGCATATCCAGATGAAAAAGAAATACCTGAGAGGGACTTGGCAATCGAGCTGAGGATGTTGAACCACGAAAAGGTATGATTCACATACCCCCGGATCTTATACCTAAAGTTAAGAAGACCATGGAAGAAAAAGGAATAGCCTAGGAACTTATTAAATAAAATAAAATTGATATTCTTCAAGCCTATGTTATGGAAGATGATATAAATCTTGTCATGCAAAAGTTTAGATATCAACAAAAACAATTCCGTGAGAAAAATTATAAACGTCTCATGACTCAAGAAAAGAATATAAAAGAGCTAACTGAAGTCTTTGACGACTTGGGGCATGCTGCAAAGCCTCTGGATAGATATTTAAGTATGGTTAAAACACAATGTGATCAAATAATTGAAACCCAAACTTTGATTTTGAACCAAGGAAATTTTAGTAATGTTTCTACTAACATTGTCACTAGACATGGTACAGAAACGCATGAACCACAAGGGTTACCTTGGTATCAAGAAGAACAAGCGCGCAAGGAAAAAGAGAATCAAGAGATGAGACAAGAAGAAGAGGAACTAGTTGATCCTCAAGATGATATTGATTATGAAGCTCAGAAAAGAGAACATGAGTCTTCCAAAACTAGAGAAGAAGAAGAAGTAGGAGATAAACATAAACTATATGATTCAGATGCTGAGATGATTGACTCAAGGGAAGAAGCTGATTTAAGAAAGGAGCAAGAAAAGCAAGTTATTTCCCCACGTGAAGGACGTGCCGATAAGCAAAAATTAGCAACGAAAAAACTAAAAGAAATGTCGAAAAAGTGGCAAAGGTAAAAGAGAAGGTAATACCCACCAAAAAGAAAACTCCATATCCTAATCGAGTTCAGTATGAACCAGATAAAGCTATTTATGATTCTTTCACCGAGGCACTAGGAAGCCTTCGTTTAGAACTTCCTTTAACTAATGTTATTCAAGTCCCTACTTATAAAAAGTTTATGCGAGATATTATCAATAGAAAAAAGAAGGTAACTAAGACTGTAGCAGTAATGACAAGATTTGGTGATAAGCTGCCTGCTAAGCTTGGGGACCCAGGTATACCAACTATCTCTTGTGCAACTAGAAAAACAACTATACTTAATGCTCTTTGTGATTTAGGAGCAGGTGTTAGTGTCATGCCTTATTCCTTGTTTAAAAAATTGAACCTTGGAGAGTATTCTCCCACTTCAGTCACTTTGCAAATGGCTGATAAGACAACTAAACAACATGTCAGTATGATCGAAGATATTCTACTTAGAATAAACCAACATGTTATACCTACTGATTTTATTATACTTGATATTCCTGAGGATGACAAACTTTCTATCATCCTTGGAAGACCTTTTCTTAGCATAGCCAGAGCTAATATAGATTGTTCTAGCGGTAAGGATTTTTCAATATATATGATGATCAGATTGTTTGTTATTTTCTAGAGAAACAGGAGCACAATGGAAAATATGTTCCACCACCTAAGCGTATCCAAGCAGTAAAAACCATTGATGAAGAGCAGCTTAAGGTAAGCTCTAGTGATATGGATACTGGCTGACAAGCTAAACTCTAGAATAAAATGCTTAATGGGAGTCAACCCATTCTCAATAAGTTAAGTTTAAATGTGTTTTATTTTTATTTTTCTTTGTGTAAGTATTAATAAATTTGTTCGAGTTTAAAGATTTGTAGAGGATTTACCCTAGTGAAGTTTAAAGAAGCAAGAGAAAATTGAAGGGAAGAATTAAACAAGGGACAGACTGTGTAACGAGTACAAGTACGGCCGGGACGCGCCCATACCGCCCGCCCGTACTGAACTTCGATGAATTCTCACAGAGTTCACCAAATTGATAACGAGCACAGGTACGGCTAGGATGCACCCGTACCGTCCGCCCGTACTAGACCATCCATGTTTGATCTCGAACCCTAACCTTGATCCAACAGTGACGACCACCAGTACAAGCGGGATGCGCCTGTACCACCCGCCCGTACCGACTACATTGCCAGGTAAAGGCCGACGGCGGCTGGCTCATAGCCACCTCCTTTCTTCTTCCTCCTCATTCTTTCTTTCTCTTTCTCTCTCCACCTCAAACCCTAATCTCCTAGAACCTTCGATTCTTCATTGATTTCATGTTTTTGAGTGGGGGAATCTTCACATCGGTAAGTTTCTCATCAAATCCACACGCTATTTTATGAAATCCGTGGTTGAATTCCTCACATTGTCTATGTACATGAGTTCATCATATTTTGAGATTATTTTTTATTCCTCATGTTAGGATTTGTAATTTCTGCGGATTTGTAATTTCTGCCTGTAATCATTTGTTTGTGTGATAGAAACTTGATGCCTATAGTTTTCTTTGAAAATTTGGAGCACAATGCATAACATTGGAAGGATTTTTTGCTCGGGCAAGGGCTCGGGAACAGAAGGGGCCTCGGGTTCCACTAGGCCACCGGGTTCGAAGAAGATACGTTCGGAGGCGGATAGCTCGAGAGACGCCATGAGCAAAGACTATGAGAGGGTGAGCGAACGCAAGGTTTTACCCACTAAGTGGGTAGACCGTGAGTTCCTCTCCTGCCAGGGTATTTTGTAGGACTTCGAACAGATGACTGTGAAAGCTGGCATGGTCACTTTCTCCTACCTCTCCATAGACACCTACGAGCTCGCCACATACGAGTTCCTGTCATCATTCCACGATGATCTTGAAGTCCAAGAGCGTAATTGCACTATAAGTTTTGTGCTCAATGGACAACCCTATAGCATGTCCTTTTATGAATTTTGTGATTGTTTCAGATTCTCCCATGAGGGGGTGATACATTGCAAATGTATCTATAATTTTTGATGTTCCATGCTTGGTTTTATCTACTTTCTTGTGTTTTGTCCACACTTTGGATTACTTTTCATATGATTTCTTGGAATAACCTATTAATAAGAGCCACAGTGCCAGCTGCCTATTTTCTGCTGTTTTTGGTTCCAGGAAAGTCAGAAAGTGAATATTCTTGGAAATGGACGGGACAAAAGCCAAAAATCCTATTTTACTAGAAGACTCCTAGAGCCAGAATATGAGACGGAGTGGGGCTAGGGCCCAGCCACACCACCTAGCCATGCAGGCTGGGCCTGGCCGTGCCAGGGGGTGGTCTGGCCGCCCTAGACACCCCCTCGATCTCCCTCTTCGCCTATAAGATGCCTTCTGACCTGATACATTGCACATGTATCTATAATTTTTGATGTTCCATGCTTGGTTTTATCTACTTTCTTGTGTTTTGTTCCAACTTTGGAGTACTTTTCATATGATTTCTTGGACTAACCTATTAACAAGATGACACAGTGCCAGTTGCCTGTTTTTTGCTGTTTTTGGTTCCAGGAAGTCAGAAAATGAATATTCTCGGAATTGGACGGGACAAAAGCCAAAGTTACTATTTTCTAGGAAGACTCACGGAGCCAGAAGGAGAGTCGGAGAGGGGCCATAGGGTGGACACCCCCCCCCCTTGGCGCGGGCCAGCCCAGGCCACGCCAGGGCACGGTGTGGGCCCCTTGGCTGGCCACCGACCTTGACTCTTTCGCCTATAAGAGCCTCCCGAGGCAGAAACCCTAGAGGATCAATCAGAAATCCACGAAAAGTTCCGCAGCGCCACCGCCACCGAAGGGGAGATTTGGGGGACAGAAAGTCTCTGTTCCGGCACCCTGCCGGGATGGGGAAGTGCCCCCAGAGCCATCTCCATCGATCTCCACCACCATCTCCATCACCGTTGCTGATTCACATGATGAGGAGGGAGTAGTTCTCTCTCGAGGCTAAGGGTTCTACCGGTAGCTATGTGTTCATCTCTCTCTCTATGCATGATCTTATTGAGATCATGAGCTTCTAATCTATAGATCTACCTTGCTACTCAAGTGCTTTAATAGATCTCTGCTCTCCCCATGTGTGTGAAGTTGACAGTGTGCACACCATGGTGGCACTTAGGCTAGAGTTCTCGAATACTTGTTATGAGTCATATTTGGAGTTGGATGTCTTTATGAAATTGTGGTGTTTGTTGGAACCATCTAGTACTCAAGGTGACAGTGTGGGGTCTTCTAGATGGGAAATATGAACTTTGAGGTGTGTTGTTATAGCCCTACCATCGATTAGAGTGTTCAACCGGAGAGTAGTTAAGAGTAGCATCATGAAGAGAAGATATTAATATGAGAGTGTTCACTAGTGAAAGTATGATCCCTAGGCCTTGTTTCTAAGCATTGATACACCATTTGCAACTAGATCTGTTACATGCTTGCTTGTTTCCATATTTATTCCAGTTTGCCTTTAGTCTCTTCCACGCCATCAAAGTATTTTCTAGCACCATTGTCTTTTATCCATACCACTTGTATTTCACTATCTCTTCCCCGAACTAGTGCACCTATACACCTGACAAGTGTATTGGGTGTGTTGGGGACACAAGAGACTTCTTGTATCTTGATTGCAGGGTTGCTTGAGAGGGGATACCTTTGACCACTTCCTCCCTGAGTTCGATAAACCTTGGGTGATCCACTTAAGGGAAAACTTGCTGCTGTTCGACAAACCTCTGCACTTGGAGGCCCAACAACTGTCTACAAGAATAGAAGTGCGTAGACATCAAGCCATTTTCTGGCGCTGTTGCCGGGGAGGTAAGGTAAAAGGTATTCACACCGGAGGATTAAAGAAGAAGAACCTCCCACGGCAAACGCCTATTTTCTGGCGCCGTTGCCGGGGAGGTAAGGTAAAAGGTACTCACATCCTCCGGTGTGAGTGCTCGAGGTTATTTCCTTTAGATTCTGCAATTATATCTTTTTGTTTCTTGTTTTTATTTTCACTAGTTAGGGTTAATGGAAAACAACAACAAAATTAGAGAGCTTTATAGTATTTATCTTGAGTTAGGACATGAAGTGTTTAAAGAGAAAATTAAAAAACCTATGGAACTTTATTTGCATGCTAATAGCAATGTTGTTAGTATGAATTCCTTGGACACCATTATTGCTAATGCTATGGAAAATTGTAAGCTTGGGGAAGCTAGTTTTTATGAAAATGATCTTTTTAGTTCCCCAGCTTTGGAAGATAGCTATTCTATTGCTTATGATGATACCAAACCTCCAATATATGATGATTACAATGATGAATATGATATTTTCAGTCCACCTACTATTGAGGAGAAAATTAATTATGATTACAATATGCCTCCTATATTTGATGATTATGGTGATGACAATGATAATGATAGCTATTTTGTTGAATTTGCTCCCACTACAATCAATAAGAATTACTATGTTTATGTGGGGAGTATTAATTCTTTTATGCATGTGGCTCATGATAAGAATGTTTCTTGTGATAGTTATATTGTTAATTTTATTCATGTTGCTACTGAAAGTTATTATGAGAGAGGGAAACATGGTTTTATGTGTCTCAACAATATTAAGTTTCCCCTCTTTATGTTGAAAATTTTGAAGTTGCACTTGTTTTGCTTTCCTATGCTTGTTGCTTTGTGCTTTCTTGACTTGTTTCTTTACAAGATTATTATGCATACGAAGTGGGTTAGACTTAAATGTGTTTTGAATTTGCTTATTGATGCTCTCTTTTACTTCAATTCATATTTCTTATGTGAGCATCTTCTCAAACTATCATGCCTAACTTAAAGGCGTTAAAGAAAAGTACTTATTGGGAGATAACCCAAAAGTTTTAGATGAGTATTGGAAGTTACTTCATTAATAACCGCTCCTTATCCTTTTTATTTGCTTTTTGTGCCAAGAGTAACCTCTAATGAGAGAAAAGTAATGATTGGGAAAGTTGTTGTCCCGAAACAGATTTCTGTGCTTCACCGTAAAAATTCATGTAAAATCTCTGAACGTCTTTTTGAGGCGTGAATTTTTGAGATTCTGCCCCAGGTTGTTAGCTAACTTTCGTTAGTTCAACACTTTTTTATTTGAGCAACAGAAGGTCTTTGAAAAAATTCGTCTTTACCTGCTGGTCTGTTTTGACAGATTTCTGCCATTTTCTGCATTTGCTTCTTGTTGGTTCCTTTTTGAGTTCTTTTGGGGAATTGAGATTTTTGAGGGAAGTGCTACAGTAGCCAGTGTTCTAATGCAAGTTTATTTGGTGTTAAAACTGAACCTTAAGACTTATTTATCTTGAGTGCACTAATGTTGCTAATAAAGATTGTGTGAAGTTTTGTATGAAGGAAAAATTTTAGGTGTATGGAAGGAATGAGTAATGAGATGAAGGATGGACTAAAGCTCAAGCTTGGGGATGCCACGTGTGTCACCCCAAGAAATATCCAAGGAGTACAAGCGTCAAAGCTTGGGGATGCCCAAGGCATCCCCTCTTCATCAATAAAAATCCCAGGGTTCTTCCAAACGCTTCATTTTTATTGTTTCATTCATAGTTGTGTTGTTCTTGGAGCGTCTTCTTTTTTGTTTTTGTTTTGGTTTTTCATTTTATTTTG
The DNA here is from genome assembly GCA_023614405.1 of Avena insularis. Classification (NCBI taxonomy): domain Eukaryota; kingdom Viridiplantae; phylum Streptophyta; class Magnoliopsida; order Poales; family Poaceae; genus Avena; species Avena insularis. The sequence continues at coordinate 25,759,698 of CM042692.1, forward strand.
TTTTCTTAGTTTTCTGAATAAATTGGTTGGACCCCCTCTTTCATACATTGGTTTGCAAATAGTTTGGTTTGGTTTGGAAAAGAGTAGGAAAGTTCATGCTTATGTGGTAAAAAGAGCTCGTTTTTTACTGTGGCCTATGCTTTGTCATGCCATGCTTGATATTGTTTTAGCCTTATGCTTAGTATTATTTTCTGTAGTATGACTTGTTATAAACAATTGCGATTGCTTAATGTGCCTTGGATAAATCATGCGTTGTTTTAGCATATTAAAGCATAGTATAGTGGTATTCTCCTTTGATGCTTTATTTGGGTTGATTTGGCGCATGCTCACACCATGTTATGACTATCTCAAGTCACCATAGCCTTTATGATCCTTTAGTTTTCAACTTTTAGTATCACTTTATGCTTTGATCAATGATGTTTTGTCGCTCTGCATGATTATGTCCATTATTGCTCTCTTAGTTTGTCGCTCCTAGTCTTTTGCTAGCCTCCACAACCAAGTATGAGTTCCACTCATGCATCCAACTCCCTAAACCAAGTTATTCCAAAGAGTCCACCATACCTACCTACTAGCTTATGTTATTCCAAGTATATTCATGCTTTTGTTTACCTTCCAAATTAAACTTGTTATTAGAAAACTAGTGATTAAATCTCTCACGAACTTGATGGCACATTTTACTTTTCTTGCCCTTAATAAACTTGAACCATTGTGTCGTCTATGTTATATATGCTTGCACTTATTTGTTGGGAATTAGCAGCCATGCTTTCATGGGGAACGCTTTCAACATTGCACTTGGTAATTGTACCTAGTTGATATCATGCTCTTTTGTATATGGATGTCGTCGGTGTGAAATGAAAGGGGAGCTTGTAAGTCCATGGAGTTATGTATATGTGTTAGAGAAACGCCTAGGCCGCTGGTCTAATCCATGTTGACATGGTGGAAACCTGCAGCGTAACCATAATGAGCTGTCTATGAAGCATTCTTCTTATAAAAAAAGAGTCATATATTGAGAAAAAAGAGAAAATAGAAAAAAAGAGATACTATGAAAAGAGGAAAGAGAGAAAAAAGCACCATATTCCCATGGTAAATAAGAAGAATGCTGAGATGCTCGTTGTCTGCTTGCCTTGTCATTTTGATATGGGGATTCTTCTATATCATCAGGCAAGGGGTACCCCGTTGGCGGTTCTCTATGATACACATGTACTTACAATGACAAGAACTTACCGGTGACTAAACTTGAGTAGCATGAGGAGCAGCCCTCGTATACAAGGGACATGAGATTTCTGACTTATACTTCGTCAAGAATGTACACCATAGTTTGTTCACTTTAACCTTAATCACTTCAAGATGCTTATGATAGGGGCAATGAGAGCTGAAAGCTATAAGTACCATAATTTTTGGAAGCTCTTTATGAGACTTGAATCCCTACTTACTTTTACAAAGGCCTTTCTTCCACCATTATATTGAGTCTCCACCTTCTATCTTTATGCACCTACTTTGAGAGCATAGTGGCCATTCTTAGTTCTATGTGCATTGTCCCAAGACTAGTTGATTGATGCATATCTTGATATTGCTTGTTTTAAACTATTGTATCTAGTCACTCTTATGAACTTTGAAAGTGTCATATGCATTTATGTTTGCTACTCTATGAGGGACAAGCTGAATGCCACTATGCTATGTTTTCTTTATGTGAAACAAACAAACGTCTTGCAAAGCATTGTTATTCATGAATCTTTTGTTTGTGCCTTTTCATGTTGCATCATAGTTTCTTTGCCTTATTGCTAGAACTTTGTCTTTCATGTTATGATTGAAGCACTATGATCCCAGCTTTGAATATTTTACAAATACTTTGATCAAGTCTTTGATGGTGCATGTTACCTCAAAAATTATTCTTTCTTTTTATCACATACCTACTCGAGGACGAGCAGGAGTTAAGCTTGGGGATGTTGATACATTGCAAATGTATCTATAATTTTTGATGTTCCATGCTTGGTTTTATCTACTTTCTTGTGTTTTGTTCCAACTTTGGAGTACTTTTCATATGATTTCTTGGACTAACCTATTAACAAGATGCCACAAAGGCAGTTGCTGCTTTTCTGCTGTTTTTGGTTCCAGGAAGTCAGAAAATGAATATTCTCGAAATTGGACGGGACAAAAGCCAAAGTTACTATTTTCCCGGAAGACTCAGGGAGCCAGAAGGAGAGTCGGAGAGGGGCCACAGGGTGGCCACACCCCCCCCCATGGTGCGAACTAGCCCAGGCCGCGCCAGGGCATGGTGTGGGCCCTCTGGCCAGCCACCGACCTTGCCTCTTTCACCTATAAGAGGCTCCCGAGGCAGAAACCCTAGAGGATCAATCAGAAATCCACGAAAAGTTCCGCAGCATCGCTGCCACCGAAGGGGAGATTCGGGGGGACAGAAAGTCTCTGTTCCGGCACCCTGCCGGGACAGGGAAGTGCCCCCGGAGCCATCTCCATCGATCTCCACCACCATCTCCATCACTGTTGCTGATTCCCATGATGAGGAGGGAGTAGTTATCTCTCGAGGCTAAGGGTTCTACCGGTAGCTATGTGTTCATCTCTCTCTCTACGAATGATCTTATTGAGATCATGAGCTTGTAGTCTATAGATCTACCTTGCTACTCAAGTGCTTTAATAGATCTCTGCTCTCCCCATGTGTGTGAAGTTGACAGTGTGCACACCATGGTGGCACTTAGGCTAGAGTTCTTGAATACTTGTTATGAGTTATATTTGGAGTTGGATGTCTTTATGAAATTGTGGTGTTTGTTGGAACCATCTAGTACTCAAGGTGACAGTGTGGGGTCTTCTAGATGGGAAAGATGAACTTTGAGGTGTGCTGTTATAGCCCTACCATCGATTAGAGTGTTCAACCGGAGAGTAGTTAAGAGTAGCATCATGAAGAGAAGATATTTATATGAGAGTGTTCACTAGTGAAAGTATGATCCCTAGGCCTTGTTTCTAAGCATTGATACACCGTTTGCAACTCCGTTTGCAACTAGATCTGTTACATGCTTGCTTGTTTCCATCTTTATTTCAGTTTGCCTTTAGTCTCTTCCACGCCATCAAAGTATTTTCTAGCACCATTGTCTTTTATCCATACCACTTGTATTTCACTATCTCTTCGCCGAACTAGTGCACCTATACACCTGACAAGTGTATTGGGTGTGTTGGGGACACAAGAGACTTCTTGTATCTTGATTGCAGGGTTGCTTGAGAGGGGATACCTTTGACCACTTCCTCCCTGAGTTCGATAAACCTTGGGTGATCCACTTAAGGGAAAACTTGTTGCTGTTCTACAAATCTCTGCACTTGGAGGCCCAACAACTGTCTACAAGAATATAAGTGCGTAGACATCATGACCTAAAAACTCAGGGGGTCGACGTTTTTCCAGAAAGAGTTTCGCTCCGCCGCCACCACCAGATTCCACGAAACAGCACCAGAAACTCCGGTCTGGCACCCTGCCGGGACGGGGAATTGGAGGAGATCATCGCCATCATCGTCACCGTCGCTTCTCCATCGACCATCCATGTTTCCCCCATCTATGAGTGAGTAATCCCCCGCTGTAGGCTATAGGGATGGTAGGGATTGGATGAGATCGTTCATGTAATGGCATCGGATTGTTAGGGCATGGTGCCTAGTATCTTCTATTAGTGCTTTATGACTTTGTTGCGACTTGTTATGCTTAATGCTTGTCACTAGGGCCCGAGTGCCATGATTTTAGATCTGAACATGTTATTGATTCATTATGATAGTATTGTTTATGGTCTTACCTGCAAGTTGTATACACACGTTGTTGTCCGGAACCAAAGGCCCCGAAGTGACAGAAATCGGGATAACCGGAGGGAATGACTTTGATGTGAGGATTACATGTGTTCACGGAGTGTTAATGCTTTGCTCCGGTGCTCTATTAAAAGGATCACCTTAATTGCCAGTAGTTCCCTTGAGTCCCCGCTGCAAATGGGCTGGCATGACAAAAGATGTTGTGCAAGTTCTCATTGCGAGCACGTATGACTATATATGGAACACATGCCTGGGATTATCTAGTACTTGGATGTTTTATCTTATTTATCTGCAATTGCCCTATGTTCTGATTGCTATGTGAATTGTCTTGTCCATGCAACACCCGTCCATCCATCCATATGCCTACCGCACTCGAGTCCTACTGTTTACTGCTATTGTTACTGCTGTCTTTACTTTACTACTGCTGTTACTTTATTATTCCTACTACAAAATTGTTGCTACTGATAAACTGCTTTGAGCAAGACTATTTCCAGGTGCAGCTGAATTGACAACTCAGTTGTTAAGGCTTATAAATATTCTTTGGCTCCCCTTGTGTCGAATGAATAAATTGGGTTTCACTTCCCTCGAAAATACTGCGATACACCCCCTATACTTGTGGGTCATCAAGACTATTTTCTAGAGCTGTTGCCGGGGAGCATAGCTTTATATATCAAGTTCACTTGGAATCACTATCGTTCAAGCTTAGTTTATTTCCGCCTTGTTTGCTTGTTTCTTTATCAAAAATACAAAAAAATTAGTTCCTACTCTAGTTGTTATTTTCGTTGGTCTGTTATTGTCTTGCTTTATCATCCTTTCTATCAATGGTTGGTTTCTTTGAAACTGAATCTTATTGGTAAGGTGGGTTCACGGAAGAACAAAAATATTATTATAAGGAACACCGCTTGTCACAAAAAGGGAAACACTTATGGGAACAAATTGATAAATTGTATACCATTGCTATAAACGTGTGCTCTACTTATAATGTTACTTATTACTTTGATAAATCTTGTTGTTGTAGGTGGTACAAACACCTCCCTTTTCAATGTGAGTATAATGATGATGTTACCATATCTTCTTATGTTAAGGGAAATTATGACTTTTATGATGTGGAACAAATTGAGGAATTTATTGCTTGGAAGGGTGCATTTGAACTTGCTAGTTTGCTTTAAAATATTGATGATTCACCTTATAAACATGAGGTTTATGGTATACTTAAATTTTGCTTTCATAATTACAAAGAAGAAAATGGCTATATTCTTGAATATACTAATAGATGATTTCCACAAATGGAAGAGACTAATGCCTTGCAGGATCTTATGGAAGAAGAAATTGATGAACCTGAAAGCTAATTAGATGAAAAAGAGGAGGAGAGTGATGAACAAAAGGAGGAAGAATGGATTAGCTACACATGCCTACCTTCTAATGAGAATAACTCTTTATCCCTTACATTATTTGATTGTCCCCCATGCTTACCAAAGGAGGATGAATGTTATGCTCATGTTATCTGTGATAATCCTTTATTTGTGCCTAACTTCGAGATGCATGGTGCTAAAGAGTTTTGCTTAGAAATTGTTTATGATAAAGCTCTAGACGATGGTCCTATATTGAATGATCAGTCATCGTGTTATAGAATTGTTAGAAGTGGGTTTGAAGGTTTTAATCCCACTATTTTGAGCTTGATAAAAGTTATGTTTTTGTAGAACAAGAAAAGCATGCTTTATGTGATAGTTATATTGTTGAGTTTATTCATGAGGCTACTGAAAATTATTATGAGAGAGGAAAATATGGTTGTAGAAGTTTTCATGGTATTGAAACACCTCTCTATGTGATGAAAGTTCATGCTTAAGTGGTAAAAGGAGCTTGTTTTTGACTGTGGCCTATGCTTTGTCATGCCACGCTTGATATTGTTTTGGCTTTAGGCTTAGTATTCTTTGATGTAGCATGACATGTTATAAACAATTGAGATTGCTTAATGTGCCTTGGAAGAATCATGCGTTGTTTTAGCATATTAAAGCATAATATTGTGGTATTCTCCTTTGATGCTTTATTTGGATTGACTTGGCACATGCTCACACCATGTTATGACTTTCCCAAGTCACCATAGCCTTTATGATCCTTTAGTTTTCACCTTGTAGTATCACTTTATGCTTTGATCAATGATGTTTTGTCGCTCTGCATGATTATGGCCATTATTGCTCTCTTAGTTTGTCGCTCCCAGTCTTTTGCTAGCCTCCGTAATCAAGTATGAGTTCCACTCATGCATCCAACTCCCTAAACCAAGTCATTCCAAAGAGTCCACCATACCTACCTATTAGCATATGCTATTACAAGTATATTCATGTTTTTGTTTACCTTCCAAATTAAACTTGTTATTAGAAAACTAGTGATTAAAGATCTCACAAACTTGATTGCACACTTTACTTTTTTTGCCCTTAATAAACTTGAACCATTGTGTCGTCTATGTTGTATATGCTTGCACTTATTTGTTGGGGATTAGCAGAACCATGCTATCATGGGGAACGCTTTCAACATTGCAGTTGTACTTTGTACCTAGTTGATATCATGCTATTTTGTCTATGGATGTCGTCGGTGTGAAATGAAAGGGGAGCTTGTAAAGCCATGGAGTTATGTATATGTGTTAGAGAAATGCCTGGGTCGCTGGTCTAATCCATGCTGACATGGTGGAAACCTGCAGCGTAACCATAATGAGATGTCTATGAAGCATTCTTCTTATAAAAAAGAGTCAAATATTGAGAAAAAAGAGAAAAAAGAAAAAAGAGATATATGAAAAGAGGAAAGAGAGAAAAAAGCACCATATTCCCATGGTAAATAACAAGATTGCTGAGATGCTCATTGTCTGCTTGCCTTGTCATTTTGATATGGGGATTCTTCCGTATCATCGGGCAAGGGGTACCCCGTTGGCGATTCTCTATGATACACATGTACTTACGATGACAAGTACTTACCGGTGACTAAACTTGAGTAGTATGAGGAGCGGCCCTCGTATTCAAGGGACATGAGATTTCCAACTTATACTTCGTCAAGCATATACACCATAGTTTGTTCACTTTAACCTTAATCACTTCAAGATGTTTATGATAGGGGCAATGAGAGCTGAAAGCTATAAGTACCATAATTTTTGGAAGCTCTTTATGAGACTTGAATCCCTACTTCCTTCTATGAAGGCCATTCTTCCACCATTATATTGAGTCTCCACCTTCAATCTTTATGCACTTACTTTGAGAGCATAGTGGCCATTCTTAGTTCTATGTGCATTGTCCCAAGACTAGTTGATTGATGCATAACTTGATATTGCTTGCTTTAAACTATTTGTATCTAGTCACTCTTATGAACTTTGAAGGTGTCCTATGCATTTTTACTTGCTACTCTATGAGGGACAAGCTGAATGCCACTATGCTATGTTTTCTTTATGTGAAACAAATAAACGTCTCGCAAAGCATTATTATTCATGAATCTTTTGTTTGTGCCTTTTCATGTTGCAACATAGTTTCTTTGTCTTATTGCTAGAACTTTGTCTTTCATGTCATGATTGAAGTACTATGATCCCAGCTTTGAATGGTTTGCAAATACTTTGATCAAGTTTATGATGGTGCATGTCACCTCAAAAATTATTCTTTCTTTTTATCACTTACCTACTCGAGGACGAGCAGGAGTTAAGCTTGGGGATGTTGATACATTGCAAATGTATCTATAATTTTTGATGTTCCATGCTTGGTTTTATCTACTTTCTTGTGTTTTGTCCACACTTTGGAGTACTTTTCATATGATTTCTTGGACTCACCTATTAACAAGAGCCACGATTACGGTACTGTTTCTGCTATTTTTGGTTCTAGGAAAGTCAGAAAATGAATATTCTCGGAATTGGATGGGACAAAAGCCAAAAATCCTATTTCACCAGAAGACTCCCGGAGCCAGAATATGAGACGGAGTGGGGCTGGGGCCTAGCCACACCACCTGGTCGCGCGCGATGGGCCTGGCCACGCCAGGGGGTGGTCTGGCCGCCCCAGACACCCCCTCGGTCTCCCTCTTAACCTATAAGATGCCTTCTGATCTAAAAACTCAGGGGGGTCAACGTTTTTCTAGAAAGAGTTCTACTCCACCACCACCACCAGATTCCACGAAACAGCACCAAAAACTTCGTTCTGGCATGACAAAAGATGTTGTGCAAGTTCTCATTGCGAGCACGTATGACTATATATGGAACACATGCCTAGGATTATCTAGTACTTGGATGCTTTATCTTATTTATCTGCAATTGCCCTATGTTCTGATTGCTATGTGAATTGTCTTGTCCATGCAACGCCCGTCTATCCATCCCTATGCCTACCGCACTCGAGTCCCTCATTTCTCGCTATTATTCTTCTTGTCTTTACTTTACTACTGTTGTTACTTTACTATTCCTACTACAAAACTGTTGCTACTGATAAACTGCTATGAGCAAGACTGTTTCCAGGTGCAGCCGAATTGACAACTCAGTTGTTAAGGCTTATAAATATTCTTTGGCACCCCTTGTGTCGAATCAATAAATTGGGTTTCACTTCCCTCGAAAATACTGCGATACACCCCCTATACTTGTGGGTCATCAGGGGGAACTCAATATTAATGACAATGTCCACATAGAGGCAATGCATTCTTAGGAGCAGATTTCTGTCCACATGAACACCGATTATTTGCACAAGAAGAGCGCCACTATTCAGAATCCCACTATCCATTACTTTCACACCTTGGTGAATTCTATCTTTGAGAAAGGAGATGTCGGGGCAATGGCAAGGCCCAAAATGAGCATAATTCACATGGCTCTGCATCTTGAGATGGAGCACAAGCTAAACTTAGGTGCTTTGCTCATCCAGCACATTCGCCACCAAAGGTCAGCTTCCGCTGGGGACATTCGCTGTGGTGGCTTGATCACACAGATCCCCTACGTAAGCGAGTTTGTCCTGCCTGAGGAAAGAGTTGTGGTTGGCAGTAAGATTCTAGATGAAATCCACATGGATAGTACCAAATTTATGGGTATCTATATACCCCAACGCTCCCTTCATGCTTATCAGTTTTATTTTGAGCCTAATGGTGACCTCCACCAAGTTTTGCTTTCTTTTGTCCAAGCTTTTGGTTTGCTAGGTAAACAGAGTTGGGTCCTTACTAAGGAGAAGTTCTAGCAAGCGTCAGGGAGGATTACAAAGCCAGAAGGACACCCCAACTAGGAAGACGCGGTAGCTAGCCAACAACATCAGGAGCAAGGCAGAGAGGACTGGAACACAGCAGGCTGGGATGACTACGGTCAGCAGCACCATCACCAACAAATTTTCCCTCAGCACCAGCAGCATGGTATGCCTCCACCATAGCCGGGATTCAACTATGTCCCGAGAAGTGAGTTTGACCAGGTGGTGCATCACATCGATAACATAGAAAACACGTTGCATGATGCGAACGCCAACATAGTCAACCTCACCCAATACTTCACATCTTTCATGACCGACTTTCCAAACCGCTACCCAAACTTTCCATACCAGCAGCCACCACCTGATGTAGGTGGCAACTTTTGATTTCAAATAGGCTAAGAGCCTAAGCTTGGGGAGGTTAAACTCCTCCCACCTTCTGCATCGATATTTTTGTTTTTATTTTGATTTATTTTGTGTTCATTCCTGTGCATGTTTACTTTCGGTTTTGCATTGATAAAAATAAATTCTAAAAATATTAGACTAGCTTTTATCTTGATTTGTGCAAATGTCTCTCGTCTCTTATTGATTCTTCTGCAGGTTATTCACTTCTAGTGACTTAACTATGGAGATGAACGCAAAGAGTTGGCTCAGGTAGGAGACGAGGAAGCAAGAGGAGGTACCACATTCTTATTTTCCTTCCTCATGTAAGCTTATTCATGAGCATTTTATGTCCATTCGGTTGCACTTGAGTTTGACTCCGCGCTTAACTTGTTATCTTTTAGGACTTGAGCTCAAAGGTTTTTGTCATTACTTTGGTTAAGACTTATGACAATCAATATCAGTTTGAAAAACAACTCCTTGGATTAAAATCCAAAATTTTAAGAATAAGAGAAAGTGTCTATCGACAACTTTGGTGCCATGTTTTTTTCTTAAGGGCTTAATCTTAGTACTCCCTCTGTCCCAAAAAGGATGTCTCAAGTTTGTCTAAACTTGGATGTATCTACACACTATTTAGTATATAGATACATCCAAATTCAAATAAACTTGAGACATATTTTTTGGGACGGAGGGAGTAGTACTCAATTCCACATACTGATCATTGACTTGATGATACCTTCTGAAAAAGAATTGTTTGGTAGAACGAACTTTTTATGGTGGGAGAGGGAGATGCCAAAACCTGTTTTGACCAGCTGTAAAAAAGAGAGAGAAAGAAAAGGTTTTATGCTTCTCATACACACCTTTGGGATGCCAACAACTCCGCTAGCTTTTGAACAATCTATGGTATAACCCCGGATTCAGTTATGAGTTGATGGCATGAGTGGCATACGTGTCGTGATATGGGCAAAATTATTGGTGATCCCCTCATAGTCTCACTTCCGAAGGATGGAAGACAATTTATTTGTTCAGCAATCAGCTCAGGCTAGCAGGTTTGGATCTCTCAAATACAAAGATGAAGGTATATGTGTATTGGGGAGGATTCCCTCAGACTTTATTCATAGGGTGATTCGAAGATTGATAGCTCCAAATTTCATTGTTTTTATCGTTGTTTTTCCTTTTGTTTATTGTCAGATTTCACTGAAGATTACCCATTTCTACTAACGTTAACATCGCAATTAGTCAATCCTTGGTTTCTTGAGATGGTTTTCAGGCAATGAACATTTATGGAAGATCTAATAGCATTTATGGGATAATTACACCTAAAGAAGCAAATCCCCAATTGGATCCCCTTTCATTGGAGGCGTACAGAGTGCATAACGACCATCGGTATAGTCGGGATGCGCCCGTACCGTCCGCCCGTACTATCTACTGCCAGCTCCATTATATGAATACAAGCAACTTTCGTGAAGGGGAGAGACGAAAAACAGAACATAGCCACCACAAACTCATCTAGGGAGGGAGAGATCAGATCCGGAGAAGGAGAAGAACCCTGTCTCATTCTTCGACGATCTCTGGCCTCTAAATCATGCACTCCACCATCATCCCCATTGTTACTTAGAGAGAGAGAGAGATTGGCACTTGTAAGATTAGGGTTTGATACTTTGATCTACCTTTGGTTTGTATATGATTTGATCTTCAACTAGTATTGTGGCTTGCTACGATAACTCTGATATGATTCCCATTTTCAATACAATTATGCCTTTGATTTATCTTCCTCTCATGTCTGAGTAAATCCCCATAGGTGTGGGAGATGTAGGGGATTAGTGAGATGTGATGTGTCTTCCTAGATTCCACCCATTTGTGATTGGTGTAGTGATTATCTATGTTTGCCTAATGCTTGTTATATAATTTAGTGGTCCAGGTAACATGATCTAAAGATCTCATAGGCATGAGCTTGTATGCTAGCAAATCAGCGACCCTCGAGTGACACGGCCGATATCAATAAGGAGCTAGCACTACTCAAGGACAACAAGGAATCATCAAGATTAAATAGTTGATCCGTTTGGACGATCTTAATTAATGTGCTGACCATGGCCGTGGTAACAGGCAGATGGATCATTAGGGCTGGGAGGAATTGGCCATGAGGACTTCCAGCCGGTATACGGGTTGCTTGCCTACTCACTTAGAAATAAGAAATATCACAATTACTTATCTCGCTTTATTCATGTGACACTTTCACTATCTCCATGAGTCGTTTCTCTCCATTCCTAACTTCTCATCTGCAGGAACTCCAAACACCTTTCTCGTCTTTACTTTTATGCAAATTAATTCTTATTTTTCCTTATGCAATATTCCTCTATCTTTTACTCACCACTTTCCACCGTCAGCAATTGTAGTCAATTCACTCAAGACCGGTGACACCTTGAGTGCGACAAAAACTCCACATAAAAGCACTTACATAGGCTCCTTATTGGGGTCGATATAAAAACTGGAATTAATACTTCTGCGAAAACATTCTCTGACAACTTGTGCACTTGTAGGCCATCAAAGATCGTACATGGTGTTTACAAGATGTCTCGGAGGATTTATAATGATACTCAATAATAGATGAAGCTAGAGCTATGACTAAGGCTAATGGTAAAGACTCGGGCATCTATGGCATGTCCTTCTTCAGGTGAATGCTCTTCAGTACTCATAGGTGTTGATGGTGGTGGAGTCTTCCTTAGTAAAGTTAGGTCTTTATCTTTTCTTGCACGTAATCTTGATCTTCAATCTCCCTTGGATGCACGTCTGGTCTACGAGATCTCTAGAGAGTCGTCTTGCAGCCCCACAAGTTAGGTCTACTGAGGTAAGATCGGTTGAGAGCTTCTAGATCCAAGCCTTCAGGCCCATGTAAGGTACATGCCTAAGTCCATCCATCATCGACAAACCCCCGATCAGTACCTTTAATAAGACGACCTTGCTTCCAACAAAGTTGCTTTTAGCTCATGTCCAACCTCCGCCTAGTGAGCTTGATGACTTCTTCTTGGTATTGAGGCACGAGGTCTTAGTAAATGCTCGAGGTCTTAGTTGAAGGTCTCCCACATGTGTTGACGTCTCGATCGTGCAGACCTTTCTATGTGCCCGACCTTAGAGCAGGTCTGATGAGCCTTCCCATCGCATATATCCTAGGGTAATGGACTTACGATGAGGTCATGCAAAAGGGTAAATAACAAAAGGGAAGAAAAAGATACTTTTGTGTAACAGAGTGAGTATCTTAATGACTAGAGGAGGTATGAGGGAGAGGTCCCGTACATGACGTGAAGTACCGAACCGAGAGGTCGAGAAGGTATCTTTAAATTAAGCTCTTATCATGTTGGAACCTTGCGTGTGGACCCATCTGACGCCGTGAGGTCGTAGTGAGGTTTAGGTCTAGTCCAGGATGACGTAATCAGTGACAATGACAGCTAGTTCAACTTTCCGGTGACCTGAGGAGGTCTGCTGAGAGGATCTTTTCCGTGGCCATGAGGACCTGAATCTAAACCTATTCAAGAGGTCTTTCTCAAAAATTGTTGCTTCTCAGAGCTCTTTATGTCATGTGGGAATCTGTTCTGTCCGGAGAAATTGAAGGTGGTGATCATAATGAGATTCCTTCCCACAATGTGGACTGATGAGACATGACCTTGTGTGAGTGTAGAGTAATTTTCCCACCTTCCACGACACGGCTACAGCTTGGTCTTCGGTCCTTAAGTGGACTTCTTTTCGTGATCCACATTCGTCAATCCGACCTTACAATTCGTGACCTTCCGATGCTCCTTCCCCATGAATATCATTGTCTAGACCTTTCCATTCATACCCCTTCTAACTCTTCCCTACGGTTTCTCCGTGAAAAACCCTTGTCGGTGCCAATAGCTCTCTGCGGTGGAGGGAAATCGGGTGTACCCAAAACACAGAGAGGACGGCAAGATCTCGCCATCAGTCTAGAAGAGTTCCATCACTAGATGTGCCTCTAGATGAGGCGGTGATCCTCAACCGCCTAAGAGAGATCAAGCTAGGAGAACTACGACAAAGAACAACGTTCCGACGACATTGTCAGGAAGCATCCCCGTGCGCCATTCTCCCAATGGCGATAGGTACAGTTCCTTCCCTCCTAAACTTCTCATAACCGTGTAGTTTCTCCCGAGGGCTTCTTCCTCCTCTGGCATTGTCGCTAAGTGCACCAATCTGTAACTGCTCTGCCTATATGACCTCTAGGACCGGTATTCTCCTGCCCCTTTTCCTAGTCGAGGCGACAAAGTGCTCACCAACAGCGCCTCCTCCGCTGACCGTGAACCCTGGAGTGAAACAGTAAGGGTGTTGTTCCTCCTTTTAGTTCAAGATCCTAGAATCGATCTCTTCGCCTTTATACTACGTGCACATCGTTCTCCTATTTAATTCTTCCTTCTTTGTTTATGATCAGAGTCACTGGGTCTTAGCGATGATCGAAAGCATGTTGAAGGGCCTCAACCTAGACTCAGCAGACTGTTGGTCCCTTGAGAGGGAGGTACTCACGCTAGGAGGAGCCTTGGTGGATGAAAATAAGGTCTTGGACATAACCCAGGAGTCCTTGTCCCAGTCGATCAAAGATAAGTTGACCTCTATCATCAATCGAAGATCTGGGAGGAGCTTCACCAGAAGAACTAGGAGACGATGGACGTCATCAAAGACCAGAGGGATAGGGCCAGTGTTGAGCTTTCTTAGAAGGAGTTCCTGGTGAGCTTGCTAAAGGAAGAGAATGCCTGGCTGGAGGAGGTCCTCTAGATGTGATTCTAGCTCGACGAAGTCCTCGTGTCCCTCCTAGGGATGATGAGGATCTTGCTGACCCCACGACAACACTGAGGGACACCATCCGTCATGTCAATGAGTCTTGCCTGATTTCACATAGGGAGATGCCTTAGCTATGTAAGGGTGCCATGTTCCTTGCTGTCTTGATGAAGCCATGGGACCCTTCTTTTGGTGGCTATGTGAAATCCATGCTGAGTGTATACTTTTCTGTCTTGTATACTTTCTTCCACGTGGTCTGAACACACAGGGCGAAGGCAGACGAGAACTGATGATGCAGTAGTCTTGGGGGTTCCGACCTTCCTAGGATGATGGGCCGGCTTACGAGTTCCCAAACCATGGCCCTGAGGCCGGAGCGTAGGTTGTTGTCCATGGACCGGAGTGGTGTAGGGCTGAGGCTGTGTTACCTTGTTCCTAGGCGGGCAACCTCGCCTTGTCTAGCCATGACTCCCTCACGCCCCCAACATGTTATATGGGGTTGCATGCGAAAGTCTAGGCCTTGTCTAGTTCAACATTGCAATAACTAGTAAAACATAGTAACCCACTCTTTTGCCATGAGATCATATCTAACCACTATCACCGGACATTGCTTTGACTACATCAACCGTCACACCATAACAGGGTGATCGTATGCATCAATATTAGGTTTGCACATTTGGGTGATGGATAGATACTTTGGGCTCACTCGGTGATATTACATTTATGAAGCTTGCAAGCATGTGACTAGGTCATGAGGGTGTAATATCACGGGAACGAGTAAATGTGTTTGTCCGCAACAAGATCAAACTAGGTATAGAGATACCGAAGATTGGGTCTTGGACAAACGAGGTATCGAAGAGCAAAGGGAACAAGACTTGACTTTTAAGGTTAATTTGTGGAATTCATAGGGGACTTCATGGGTTTCCAGATCCCGCTATTGGTCATTGATTGGAGAGGTGTCACAATCATATATGCACATTCCGAAACCGTAGGATGGCATTCTTAAGGGTAGATGACGCTTAGGTTTTGATCTGAGATCGTAGAAGAAAAGAGAAGAGAGAACCGGAAATGTTCTGTGAGAATTCGAAAGATGTTCGGAGGGGTCCGAAAGGTGTTTCGGAGTAAGAGGAATTAAATAATGTGTATTTAATATTAATTAAATGAATAAATATCAATATTTTTTAATTATTCTAAAGGAGCATGCCACCTATATGCCCCCCTCCCAGAGGGGGGCCATGAAAGGGTGCCGCCCCATAGAGCGAATGGGAGGGTGGCGGCTGGCCTAGGGCTGGTCGCGCGGGATAGGGAGGGGGGAGGGGCACCCCAGCCGCCGCCCTTTAGTCCCACCTTGGCCGGATCCCCTTGGTGGTGCTCCCCTTTCCCCTATATAAAGTGAGGAGGACCCCGCCTCCTCATTCATACTAATTGGCCTTTGTCTCCTCTCTCCCCCCTCTCTCTCTCTCTTCCCCACGTGTGGTTCCCAAGATTGGAACGTGCACAACGGGATAGGGATTCCTCCACCATACACACGCCATCGTGCTAATGGAATCTCGATTTGGATCATCTTCTTCTGCTGCTTCACCAGACTGGATCCCGAGAGACGTATTCTACACCAAACGCGTGTAGTTGTGGTAGTAAACGCTTTATTGCACGACCTTGAGGTCGGCTTCACCGTACGACTTCATCAGCAACGTTTGAGTGGGAACATAATCATGCTTTCGGTCTTCAAGGATATGAACATGGAATCTCTCTTGTTACTTTACGTCTGTATAGATAGATCTTGACTATGTTGTTCTCGTCGTTAGAAATTTTTTGTTTTCTGCTACGGAAGCCTTCAATCTTTTCATTCACTAGAACGATAATAACACATGTTTCATATATCAGTAGTGAGGTAACAAGATAGGTAAAAAACAGTAGATCCCAGTTTCTTGTCACTGTCTAGTTTCTACTACTAGTTACTCCATCTAATATACATGTTCCCCATCCCACGTCCTACCATACTAGTTTGATCAGAACATGTGTTATGAGTTAACAACTAGGATGGCTCGTAAATGGAATGGATGATTCCTTAGTGCACCATCCATTGCAAGGATTGTTAATTGTTGGTCCCATGTTGGAGAATGATTAAGCACATATCACTGACCAATCAGTATTGCCTTGTTGCCTAGCGTGACCTACCACCGAGAGCCGAGCCTTGTCTTAATATTTGGCGCTCCACTCTAAAACCTCCCTCGGGACGAATCATCAGCGTGTAGACGGATTGTGGAGCCTTTTTAACTATGGTACTTCAATCTCATGAACATATTTCAAGGGTTTTGTCCGTCTGTAGCAGATCTATAATCCTGACTGGATTGACATCCGTATGAGTTATCGCTACAAAAATAGATGTTTGTGCACCAAATTACAGCGTAAAACCGCTGTATTTGGGGTGCAAGGAGGATCCAATGTGCCGCCCGAAAAAATTGCCATGTAATCATTTTTTCTGACACGGTTATCCTGACAGCCATTTTCTTCACCTAACCATGAGCGCGATAATTAGACGTTTGCAACGGCCGTCAGTGCCTGCATGCACAGTTTTAGTGATACCCTCGTTGTCATGTCTAACCAGCTTCGTGGTACGTGGGTTTTACTCTAGAAAAAGTCCAATTTCTAGACAATATCTTTAACAAAAAGTAACTACACAACCACCATTAGCAAATAAGTACACAACCACCATTAGCTGGTAGAACCATTTCAGGTTAAACCTAGGGTTTTCACCTCAGAATAGAGACACGAAGCTTAAAAAGCACGGCTCGGAACGAAGTCTGCCCGACCCATTGGTTGAGAACACTGCTGCAAAACAAGCACGGGTCGTCCAATACACATATTTCTTCCGACCCATTGTGAGTAATCCTTATTATCTTTTCGTCTCGATACGAACATGCTGCTGAAACCTTCAGAACCTATTCAGTGTTCTTCGAACACGATGCAATAAAGATGCCAACACTCACCCAAGGTGGAGGGAGATTGCCACAATGTCGGGTCGCATTCCAGTGATGAGGCATCGAAGACAAAGAGCGCGTAAGGACGTCTTCAGTGGCACGACCCATCCGGTCCGAGCTGGTCCTAGCCCGTCCACGCGGACATGAGGACAGCCGCACACGCTCCAGCAGTGCGATCCAAACGGACCGACGCGTCCAACAAGTCCAACACGGCCCATCCGTCCAAAAATTAGGTACAAATGTGTCGGGGCAGATGCGCCCGCTGATCGTGCGCATGGCCGAGAATCGGCCACTAGGACCTGTATGTAAGTGACACATTAATTTGATAACCTTTTTTCATTAGAATGATGGCCGGTTAAATCCAGAAATACGTCTAATTAAACTACAGTACAATGACCTCTACTCCTCGCCGTCGTGCGCCCTAGCCGGTGTGACCCGAGGATTCAGCCCCGTCGATTGCGTTGCGCGCTCTCCAGATGGCACATTGTTGCTGACGTTGCATGGAGGTGGAGCGGCAGCGATCTCTGCTGGCAAGATCACAATGGTCCACCGTCATCGCCGCCAATGCCAGCTCCATATCGGACGCCTAGTGGTCCCTCCCCTCCTACACGACCCTCTCGGCCTCTACTTCGCGGTCTGCTTCAACACGAGCTAACGCCTCGCGTGCCATTGCCTCAGTGTACGATATCATCAATGCTCCGCCGCCACAGCCTTCTGTTTCCACGTCCTCTCCTTGGACCCCCACGTGGTCCACTCGGCTGGCCTACACCGATCGCCGGCCACCATGAACGCGCGACATCCGGCCAGCGGTGTGCGGTATTGTAGGACTCGACGGTGTCCTATTGCTCGTCGCTCCTCTCATGCATGGCGGCCTCGGGCTCATCGCCAAAGTCATCGTTGTCCTCCTCCTCCTCCTCCTCCTCCTCCTCCTCCTCCTTCTCCTCCACGTCCATCACCACCCCCACGACAATCGCATGAGCCACGCATTCCACCTCCGCTACATCATCATCGCTCGCACCACGGCGTGGAACAGCTCACGAACCGCGGTTGTGGTGGCATCGTGCCACCTTCACAGTCGCCCCCTTGATCACGACGTAGTGCATCTCGCATACCGCGTCAGCAGCAGCTTCACGAGCCACCGCAACCTGGGCGGCGGCGTGGCCTATCTCCCGTACCGCGATTGCGGCGGCCATCGTGAGCCACCTTCTCTCCTCCAACACTTGCTGGGCCACCTCGCCTTGGCGCTCAAAGTCTTAGACCTTGTAGTGTCGGACCATCTTTATCGCCTGCTCCTCCACGACCTACTCGGACCGCTCCGGGAAGCGGGCACGTCACAAATGCTTGAGGTAGGACCATGTGTTTATCTTATGATGAGGCATGGCTGGTGAGCTTGGATTGGTGTCTTGGTGACCTCCCGACGGTCGGGGCCGTGATTGATAGCTCGGAACAGAGTGGGAAATGCAGGAGCGTTGCGCGGAGCGGGAGATTTTTGGCCATGTGCGAGAAAGGACCACGAGTGCAGCAAACAGGAGCCAGCGAGGATGGGAACCCCAGTGGCCGTGCGGGAAATCGACGAGGTTGTTGGCGACGAAATGTTGCCATTAACTCCGTCGTGCCAATCCTTGACAGCGAACAGGAAGTCAAAGTCCGTCGACCCCGCTAGGCGCACCACGTGACCAAAAGGGGCTGCGACCTATCTCATGTTTGAGTCCGACCCAAACGGATCAAATCAGTCCGTTTAACGGGCTGTTTGGTTCAGTGGCTATCCAGTGGATGACAAGGAATATCCATTTTTTGTGTGGTTATCTAGTGTTTGGTTTACAGGGTGGAGAGGATATGGATAACCACTTTTGACTTTAAATGGTGGTTGAGCATATCCCACAAAAAGAGCTAGATGAGCTCAACCACTTTTGGATAGCTACTCCGAAGTGTTTTCCTGTTTGTAGATTTTGACTGGCTATCCCTAACCACTTTTTCTCCACTTTAGCCAAACATAAAAAATAGCTACTCCTAACCAGCTGGTTGAAATATCCTCATATCCTAAATGACATCTTCTAAACCAAACAGCCCGATAGATCGTCCCGCTGAAGATTTCCTAACTGGGTCGTGGGCTTGTGACGACCACGAGCTACCGCCACGCGCTGCATTGAGCGGCGTGCCTGCACTCAGCACGATCATGTGGATGAGAGTACTAGAATCAGCGAAGAATGCTTCACTTTTCCTATCAGCGAAGAATCCTTGGCTAGAATCAGGCAGCTGAGTTGCAGGCCGGTCTCCAGGATTTGGGGCCCCAGTACGACTTACAAAATAGGACCCTAGTTTTTCTTCAAACTCGATAACTACTAAAATAAAATCATATATTTACTTAATAATTATATAACTTTAGAACGTGCTATTAGGTACAATTTTTACAAATATATCAAACATTCATTCTAAAATGAATTAATATAGCACTAAAGTAAAAGAATCTCATGTTCTACCAAAAAGCATCATCATGATCATCGCCAGTGTCAGCATCATCACCATTGTCGCCCGTATTAGCATCATCACATTTATCAAATTCTATAGTGCAACCTTTACTGCATCATCACCAGTTTGACTTTCAGAATTTATTTGGGACTCTTTCACGGTAAATCTAACTAGAGCACCCTTTTGAGACTAACTTGCTACTTCTAATCTTTATATTTTTTTTCACCACCAGATTGACATTTTATTCTTCTTATGATTTGTCATATTTCACAAATTAATTGATTAAAAATAGTATAAACAATTCAATGTCAATTGACTAGTTGTAGCGGTCATATCTTGACGCGTGATGGTGATCGCCAATCGGGAAGGACCGACAACGCAGGTTCAGACTTCAAAGGAAATCGTGGTGATGGACCGATGGTATGTTGCTTGATTGATCTGCTCCCAGGCCTGTAGATCGATCGATCGATCTGATGATCTGCTGGCAAGGGCCAGCCGACCAAGATGGTCCTTACCAACTGAACAAGTGCAAAGGCGGGACTACAAAACGGCAAAGGAATTTTCCTATAAGATCAGAATAACCCAATGAACCGAATAGCCCTAATGCCCAACGATCATCAACCCTTTCCCGGAAGCTACTAGGCACTAGCTATCTCAGAAACATCGCTTCAGGGACCAGGGAGCACTAAAATTGAAGAACTCACATGGCTGCGTAGATCGGGATTCGAGGATTCAGGGGAGACACGCAGTCGGCAGGGAACCACGGAAGACACGATCGAGAAACGGATCGATCGAGCAGAAATAGCAGACTCGGCTGGAATTTTAGTTCTATTTTCTGGGGGCCCCTAGAATTCGGGGGCTCTGTTCGATCGATCAGTTCGATCATGCCCATCGACGGGGCTGCTGAGTTGCATCATTGCATGACAGTCGTATCATGGCGGGCACGTACCACTCCTGTTGCGAACTTGCGGTAGGAACCAAAATGGTCTTCCCTCGACAGCTAAGCTGGCTCACGACGCGAGCAGCCTCTGTTCGACCCAGCGAACAACGAGGCGCCAACTCGCTTCGAGCGTGCCCTACCACGCACGACGCGTCCACGCCGCCCCACCGACACCGTGGCCCCGCCGTCAATACTCCCGAACCCCAACCCGTCCGGCACCGAGCGCGTGCGTCCCACTATTCTCCCACTCGTCTCGTCGCTCTCGCGTCCCGAGCCGACGCTTCCCTCACCACCCCCACCCACAGAAGAAGAGAAAACGAAACCTCGCCGCGCCGACCCAACCCAAACCCGACCTCGCCCTTCTTCGTGTTCGGTCAAAACCCACCGCGCCGCTGGCCCCAAAACGCTACAAAATCTCCTGGAGTACATTCTCCAGCACCCACAGCGCTCAACCGTGCCAGTGCTGTCAAAGGTGGTGGCAGCGGCTTCGACGAGCTTAGAGGGGGTAAAGCTCCGCCCGCGAGACCGCCAGCGATGGGGGACGACTCGGACGGGGAGGCGGAGGAGTACCTCTTCAAGGTGGTGATCATCGGGGACAGCGCCGTGGGGAAGAGCAACCTGCTCTCCCGCTACGCGCGCAACGAGTTCAACCTCCACTCCAAGGCCACCATCGGGGTCGAGTTCCAGACCCAGAGCATGGAGATCGACGGCAAGGAGGTCAAGGCCCAGATCTGGGACACCGCAGGCCAGGAGCGCTTCCGAGCCGTCACATCCGCCTACTACCGGGGTGCCTTCGGCGCGCTCCTCGTCTACGACATCTCCCGCCGGTCCACCTTCGACAACGTCGGCCGATGGCTCCAGGAGCTCAACAGTACGAAACACGAACACTCTATACACCCACCCACCTGCCCACCTGCTTCCTTGCTTAGTTAATTAGCTCACACGCTTGCTTGTGCTGTCTGTTAGCTTAGCTTGGATACACTGGTGATTCCTTAAATTCCCCATCGGAAAGTTGATTCGATAGATCTGGGTTGGTTTCTGGTCGTCGTCGTGGTCGACGAAAAGGACACTAGTGTTCCTTCATTAGCATATAGAATCCAGTGGAGGATCATAGGACGCACCATTTTCTTGTTGTCGCTGACTCGCAGTCGCAGCTACCTTCTTGTAGACGCCTCGATGGTCTTTGGATTGGGAGTGTTTCTGATAGTATAGATCTCTTTCTCATAGAATTGCGGGTTGGGCGACCTATCTTGAATCTGGATCTGAGACATACAGATGCATAGGCTTGTCGTAGGATGTTTGAGGAGCGGATGTCAGGACCACTTCGGCTGGCTCTAACTCTAATTACTTTCCGAGTTGCTTGTTTTGGATTCTGCATTTAAGTACAAGGCATCCTGGGAACTGCTAATTTCGTGATGAGCTATTTGTGGTTGCACATTTCTGACATTGGAGGCTGCTTAGCTTTAATTTCGTTTTCAGTGTTAAACATGTTCGGAACATAGTTGTTGTCTGGTTTGTTGTTTATGTACAACCTCTAGAATTGTCCTGAACTCCTGACCAATATCATTCTATTCATCTGATTATGATTTGCCGATATGGTTGTTGCAACAGCTTGGATGCCATGTTCTAGTTACAGTAGTGTAATAATTAATACACGAGGACATGATTTCAGTCACTCTTATGTTTGTTGATGGATTCAGGCCAAACCTTTTTGTTTATGGGTCTGGCCCTATTATTCATCATTCCCCCTTCTTAGAGGAAAATTTTGAACTGCCTGGAACCAATCAACCAACATGGATTACATGCATTATCTACGTTCATTCCTTTTATGTACCTGGGGATTCTAGCTAGAATGCATCGCTCAAGGGCAAAGCTTGGTGGCTATGCATTGTTCATTCCTTTGATTCTTGCATATTGTTGAGGTAAGAGGTGGCTATGCTAATTATGCAATTGTGTGATGCAGAATAAAGGCAATCCTTGATTCTAAGGAACCATGTTTACCTGCCAACTGTTATGTTGCGAAAAACCGGAGACATGATGATACATTCTAAACCTAGTATTCTTTATTAATTTAGAACGCAAAATCATCTTGCAGGCTAAACAGGTGTTATGGACGTGATATAGAACTATGATCGACAGTTATACATACCACATATGCTATTTGTGTTATCTTTTCTATTTAAGCAAATATTCAAAAGTTTGCACCTAGCATGTGTATGTATCAGCTTGCATCTTACACACTTAAGCTGAAAATTGTGTGGATGCTTTTTTTTTAAAATAATATGGAAGTTTTTTCTAAAAAAATGATTTGAATGCTATTTATGCTTTGCCCCTGAATGTGTGCAATGAATTATTTCTGGTTGGTTGCTGAAAATAATTTGATTCTACGGATATGGGTAATGGACGCATCGAAGATATGATAGTATATGATGGGGACTGCTGCTTTATGGATAAGATTGTACTAATGGTAACACTGCTATTTGTGGATTGGGTCTATTGTTTTCATGGTGACAGTCACTAACTTATCTGCGGATTGGGTGTGATGATTTCCCTGGTGCTAGTTTCGCATACCATGTCCATATTATGTGGACAACACCTCTGTACTTATTGATCTATACAGCCATGAATACTTTTCCATTGCACATTGTGTGTGTTTCTCTGCTGAAGTAACGTATCCTCAACTCCAATGCAGCACATTCTGACACTACGATAACCAAGATGTTGGTGGGCAACAAATGCGATCTGGAAAACATCCGTGAAGTGCCTGTCGAGGAAGCCAAAGCACTTGCGGAATCCGAGGGGCTCTTCTTCATGGAGACATCAGCTCTGGACTCGACGAATGTGAAGACGGCGTTCGAGCTCGTCATTAAGGAGATATACGGCAGCGTGAGCAGGAAGATACTGAACTCCGACTCTTACAAGGCTGAGCTATCCCTCAATAGGGTGAATATCGACGAAGGCGACTCGAAAAACAACGAGAAGCAAACAAGCCGGTTCGGGTGTTGCTAGAAAAATGTTGGTACATTGCCGATTGTTGGGTTTTCTTACTGGGTGGTGGTGATAGTTTTGGTCATCAATGTTTGTCTGTAAACCTGTAACCCGAAATTGTATTTTGGTTCTGTTACACGTCTGTGCTACAGACTTTACAGACAGGGTGGGAGGAGGATAGTTGTGTTACTGTAAGATTGGAGGTGAACTGTTTCTTGCCGTTAATTGAAAGGGTCATGCAGCTAAGGTTGTCATATTTTGCAAAACTGTACTGGAACTCGGCCTTTCGTTTCTCGTCGAACCTTTAGATTCACAGTTCAAAGCATCTATAAAAGGGTGATGTGTTTTTTTCTTTCTTTGAAACAAGAATATGATGATGTGCAGGCAAGACGTAAACGGTAGTTGATCGAGATTGTGGATTGAACACATAGCCTTCCGTGGTTTGTCGACCCGCCCTTCACGTTCACGTGCTGCCTGGCGGCACCGCTCTGTGCCTGGGGCGCCGCGTGCGGTGCTATGATGCGGCCATGCGTGGATCTCCTCATGATAACTTTTGCAATAAGGACATTACAGAAAGGATTGCCCAAATGGCTGAAATGGCTACACAAGAATGTAGTGATGAAATTATATTTATATAGATGAATCACTTTATGTAGATTTTTCTAGAAATACATGGTGGATTGACTTAGGCCGAAACCATAAGTCCAGGGAACATAAAGCTTAAGGTAGTGAATGGGAAGGAAGAAGATGTTTAAGCTTTGAGTTCTCTCGATACCAGAGCTAGACACCTGATTTTTCCTCGATTGAATAATATTATCTACATCCCGACCTTAAGTCTTATTTGAGTTTCATGTTTAGACAATGACTTGTTTGAATGTTTATTTGGTAACAAACAATGTGTTTCGAAGCGTTGTAACAAAAATATTGCCTGTAATGTCAGACAAGGGCAAATTATATATGTTATCGGTCAATGATTCTGTCTTGCACCTGAATGATGCTGACTGATAACATGTAAATGATGTTAGGGGGAGAATGTTTCTTTGACATACCAGATTAACATGTAGAGTTAGCCAAAACATAACATTTAAGGGGAGACCCACAAACCAGCGTTCATGGCCTTATCCTAACTAATGTGCCCTAATCTGGGGGCCTAAACTAACTCATGGTTCAGACCCCCTGTCGTGCGTCGCCAAAATAAAGGGGGAGTCCCGATAGCAAAAGCATTTCACCTGTTCACGTTTTGCTCACGAGCTCCTAATATTTCTAGACCACCCTACCGATCTAGAGGAGCGATGAAACAATAGGAAGACTTGTGCGTCGTTAGGCCGTTCTAGGCCGGAGGGGATCAGTAGGATCCCCAGATCGTCTTCCATGACTTCGTCATCAACACAACATGTGCTTCAAGCCTGCAAGGAGCAGGCTAAGAAGTCAACTACAATCACCCATAAGTTCACCCTAATATCTCTGTTAATCTTTACTATTAAATGGGAGTTGGTGATTGTCAACACCCGGATTTTTAATCCCAGATGCCTGTTATGCCATACATCGCAATCCCAGGATTACCATTTTTGCGAGACATAACAGATTAGATATCACAGTACATCATCCATTACAAACTATAATAAGGTCTTACACAAATAAAGGATCTCATGATCCAGTCTTAATACAAACAAGTAGCGAAATAATAAGCGTAGCAGTGGGCTCCATCTTCAGGGTCACATGCAATGCTGACGATGGGAGATGATCCTAGTTGTCGTAGACGTCTTGCTGTCCATCATCCTGATAGTCCTCCTAATAGTCTGGCCACGGGAATAGCCAGGGACAAAGCCATGAGTACTCTTTAAGTACTCACAAACTATCACTAACAAGTAAGGTAGTTCTAATAGGAATCTTAAGCCCTAGGTTTATTTGCAAAAAGCCAGGTTTATCTAAACTGAGTTTAGAAGTAAAGAAAACTAAGTAAAATGTTCTAAATCACTTTAAGTGGGAATCTAGTTTTCATATTCACAACCCTGTTGTGGTCAACTCAAATCGTAGTTCACTTCACAAGTCATTTTGAAAACATCTGACGACGGAACAGTATGGCCACTCCAACTGTCCATGACCGCGGACGCGGCTATTTGAATAGTTTGACACTCTGTAGAGGTGGTACACTTTCACCACAAAATTCGATACATCCGTCAGGGATAACCCTGAATCATCATACTTAGTATGCGGATAATCAATCATAACCTTTCCTTTACACACTCTAGTGTAGGCACCTCCCCTATGAGCTTGGCCTCCCAGCCATGGCCATCTGCCATCCTGGGCACTGCATAGGTGGACATCATCAAGAGGTAGCCTCAGCTCAAACCTCCTCCGCGAGGGAACCCATACTAATGCATATAAACTTCCGGCTAAGCCTTACCCAATTCAGGTATTTCTATCATCAGTTTTTATAAAGGGCTAAGGCTCATGCCTCAACATTTTCATCATAAAAATCCATTTGTATTTCTCAACACATGTCAAAACATTTCAATAGAATGACTCATCATTCCAAGGTTTTCATAATCATTTTCACCAAGTATTCCCATCTAAAGTGATCAAGTTTTATGCTTAGCACTAGCCACTAAGGTTAAGAGTGTTCACTAATGAGGGGTGCTACTCTTCAATCTCATGCCATAGAATGACATCTAGTATAGGCCTAGTTTTATACTCTTTATGCTATCTATACTATCTTTCCAAATCCTCACAAAGCATTAATTAAAAGTAAAGAACTAGGGTAAAGTAAAAGAGTAAATCTTGCAAGTAAAACTTGGGATGGGTATAAATCAAAGTATATAACCAAAGCATGCCTAATGCATCTTGCTTAGGTTAAAGCTTGCATGGTTAACTTGTATAATTCTAGCTTTCATAGATCTATCTTCCATAGTTAAGAAACTTGCAAGTGTTAGCTTTCCTTGAGTAGAGCAGTGGTTGAAGTTTTCCTCCTCTTCTTCGGGGTAGAACTCCTCCTCCTCGTAGCTTGGGTCGGTACTATCGTCTATAAATAAATATGGGACACACAATCACCAAACAATACTTAACTAGCTCTAATTAGCACACTAAGGCTCACACTTGATGATCTAGCATCATCACAATCATCACATGAATTAAAGAACTATTTTTATTTAGTTTATTTGAGAAAAGTAATTTCTACTCATTGAAATTAATTAAGATTTAATATTCTCCAATTTGAATATGGGATCATGTTGACATATGTCATCACCACATATTCTAATACATGGGAATGTGATTTAAAGGGTTGGTAACATTTTATTAATTTCAAGATTATCATTTAATAGATTTAAAGTGACTAGAAATGTCCTAATAGCATTATTTTGGTACTAGTCCAATGTCACTGCATGCAAACCTAGATATTTTTACATATTTAGATAGATATTGTCAAGTGTGATCTTTGAGAGTTGGAAACAACTCAAAAGCTATTATGGTTGATTTTTGAAAAATGTTTGAGTTGCAATAGTCTCTGTATTGTTATTTTTACTAAAGATTATATCTAACTCCAAATGATTTAAATTCAATGGGCTTGGATAGATAATTTAAATATCTTTCTAGCAAAATTTGAATCATGCAATTTGGTTTAGTGAAACTCTCTGAATTGATTTTTGAATATGTGGACATAATAGGGTTTTAACTAAAAAGGAAATTTCAATATTTGAATTTCCAGGCCAGCGTAGGAAATTAAACGGGCCGGCCCAACTGCACTGCATAGCACAGTGGGCTGCTGACAGATGGGGTCCACCAGTCAGCGACTGCATCTAAGTGAAACGGTATCGGTGGATCTAGGCCATGCGATCTAATTCTAATCCGACGCCAGTGAGTCGTCGTCGACAACGAACTACTCCGGCGAGGAATCAACCCTAACGTGGTGGTGGGGGTCTGGCTAGTCTCACATGGGCTCCATCTAGGGTCGGCGACACGGGAGATCGACGTGGTAGATGACGGCGAGGCGAGGCGCGGTCATGGTAGGGCTTGGGGTGGTCGAAATCAACAGTGCCCTTCTCCTCTAGCAGCGGCGGGCTCCGGCCAAATTCCAGCGAGAGAGAGAGCTCGCCTTGCTCCGGGAAGAAGTGGGGGAGGGTCAGTGAGAGGTGGTGAGTGGAATGGTGTGGAGAAATGAGGCAGGGGTGGCCTCCTTTTATACTGCGGCGAGGGGACCGAACGGTGCGGGCGCGAGCTCGTCGGTGACGATGCTATAGGCGGCTATCGGCGTGGCGGAGGCTAGTGGGCGGTGATGTGCTCCCTGGCGGTTCTTACGGATTTAATGGTGAGACGTGGGGCCATGTGGTTTGGTCGGGCGCGTGCGGCGCTCTACGCAGAGGCGGAGGTGTTTGCGATGGCGTGCGGGAGCTGCGGGTCGCGAGGCGGCGAACGGGGGTGTCTGCGGGGTTGTGGTGATCATGGCGAGCGTGAGCATGCACGGAGAGGGTGAGGCGCGGTCTAGGCGAGCTGGTCGGGCGCGGTGAGCTGGCGTGCTCTGGACATGGCGCAGAGGCACGATGCATGGCATAGCTAGGGTGGTCCAGGGCTCGGCTAGGGTCGAGGCTGGGACAAGGGGTGGCGGTGGAGTGCGGCGTGCTTCCTGGACATCATGGTTGGCTACGGCGGTGTCTGCTATGAGATGGTCGTGGTCGGCTGGTGATGACCAAAAACGGGCGGCGCTCCACTGTGCATAACAACCAAAGGGGGATGGTATGGGTGCTTCTCAACACCATAGGGGACAAGGGAGTGAAGTGGAGACCGAATGGTCGAGGATTCCTGTGCACAACAGTGAAGTTAGGCAGGTGGTTAAATTAGTGTAAGAAAGGTGTTTGTGGAAATGGCCGCATGAAACTTGCTTTGGAAATTTTGATTCAAATTTTTTGAGTGATTTTAAGTTAAGCTTGAGAGTCTATGGTTGCTTGGAGAGGTCAAGGGGAGTTGATTTGATAGGTTTTTGAAAAAGTAGGATCTTAACATATGAACTAGATTCAATTTTCAACTGTCCATTAAATTGATTTGAAAGATGTTTTTGTAAGGTTGTAAAGTGGGCCTTGATACACTTTTACTTGGTCTAGCAAGGGGTGAAAAGAATTAGAATTGTTTCTATTAGAAATCTTCTTCTAGGAACACACAAAGTGGCCTAGTGGTTTACTTTTGTCAAAATGACCATTTGCTTTATTTATTCCTATTTGATTTCTTTTTCTTTGGATTTTGTTTGTAATTGTCCTAGATGATGTAGCATTCACCTTTAAACCATTTCACATCATTTGTAACAATCAAGCATGTCAATTTCAAACAATCACACATTAATGCAACTAACATGCATTCATAATCATTTTATTAGTAAAAGTTTTTGTTAACCCTAAATTTGGGTGATTAGAATTTGATAATATTGATTTGAAGTTTTGGGGTGTTACAAACCTTCCCTCCTTAAACAAAATCTCGTCCCGATATTTAAGAAAAAACTAGGAACTAAAGAGATCTGGATACTCAGTCCTAATGTAATCCTCGTGCTCCCAGGTAGCTTCTTCTTCGGTATGGTTGCTCCATTGGATCTTGAGAAACTTGATACTCCGGGTCCTGGTGGTTCTGAAAGCTTCCTCCAAAATACGGATGGGAACTTCACGATATGTCAGATCCTTGTTGATAATAATGGCTCGGTGATCGATGTTCTTGAACACTTCGGTCTTCTCCGAAACTTCTAAGCATTTGCGAAGTAACGAGATATGGAACACATCATGGATGGCTGACATCTCCTCTGGCAGTTCCAGTTGATAAGATACTTCTCCTCGGCAATTCAAAATCTTGAAGGGTCCAATATATCTGGGGGCTAACTTTCCTTTTAGTTGAAAACGTTGCATTCCCTTCAAAGGCGACACTTTGAGATACACAAAATCTCCAATATTGAAGGTCAGGTCTCTACGTCTTTTGTCAGCATAACTGTTCTGGCTGGATTGGGCGGTCTTGAGGTGCTCACGGACTTTGCGAACCTTCTCTTCGGCTTCTCGTAGGATGTCGGATCCAAAAATCTGACTCTCTCCTACTTGTGACCAATTCAGGAGGGTACGACACTTTCTTCCATACAAAAATTCAAATGGGGCCATTTGCAAACTGGCTTGATAACTGTTGTTGTATGAGAATTCTGCGAAAGGCAGACAGACAATCTTCCCATTTTGATCCATATTCTATCACACAAGCTCTCAATATATCTTCTAAGATTTCGTTGACTCTTTTAGTCTGTCCATCGGTTTGCGGGTGATAAGCTGTGCTGATATTAAATTTGGTTCCTAATCCTTCTCAGACTTTCTGCCAAAATTTTGAGGTAAATTGGGTTCCTCGTCCGACACTATGGTCTTAGGGGTTCATGCAAACTGACAATTCTAGCATAATCAAGATTGGGGCTGAAATCAATCTGTTCTTGAGCTCTTTAAAACTTGCTTCACACTTGTCGGTCCATTCAAACTTCTTGTCTTTCTTCAACAGTTGGGTCATTGGTCTTGTGATAACCCACAAATATAGGGGATCGTGTGTAGCCTTTTCGATAAGTAAGAGTGTTGAACCCAACGAGGAGCTAAAGGTAGGATAAATATTCTCTCAAGTTCTATCAACCACTAATACAACTCTACGCACACTAAATGTTTGCATTATCTAGGGAATAAAACTAGAGTAACAATACGAGTACTAGAGATAGCTTTGCATGATAATAAATAACAAGAAAGTAAAGTTAGTTGCTGAAGCAATAAAATACACTAAACTAACAAAACCATGAGTGTGGAATAGTGGTGGTAATTGTGGTGGCTTTGTCCAAGTTTAAATAGCGAATAGATCAGGTTCATTATCTTCGATGCAGTTTTCTATGCGGGAGAGGCTAAATATACATGCGCTTCACTACTTGGAAATACATGTACTATATGATTGGATTGTTAGCAAATATCTGTAAGTACTAACAATGCATTAAGGTTTCTCCAACCATAGCCTTAAGTTTAATGGTCCTCTTACTCCCATACGTGCAACGTTCCGGTTCGCGTCCTTGGGTTTCTGTCACTCCGGCAGAACTCCCCCCTTCATTTTACACATACTACAAACCCTATGATGTTTAATCCATGCGCGGACAAATATAATGGACACCAAAGGACTGTACCATATCAACATACAACTCTAATGAACCAAAGACGTTCAACCATTCAATCTAAGAACAAAGAAACTATGCAAACATGGCATAGATCATAGGATTATAACTTATAGCATCAAACACCATGTTTACATAGGACGGTATAGAGGTGTGTGGGAGGATGAAACACTGCATACTAGGAGGATTAGGTGATGGAGATGGCGGTGAAGATGGTGAAGATGGTGAAGAGGATGGTGGCGGCGCTGGCGGCGCGGGGGACTCCTTCCCCGCCGTCGGTATCATGGGAGAGCACTGTCCCTTAGCCCCCTTCCTTCATGGCTTCTTGGGAGCCCTCCCCCATGGAGATGGGATCCATGGAGGAGGCAAAAACGTGGCTTTGGTGGCTGCAAATTCATGGGCGGACATGCCTGGGCGAATTAGGTTTCCTCCCTTTATATAGCTTCTCGGATTCCCGTCACCCCATCTTAGGATGCAGTAAATCAGGCCTAGCGGGCCCGTTCGCACTCGGAATCAGCTAAATTTTATGTCCAGAACATTTGTCGCGAAATTTCCAAAAACTTTGTAGTTGAAGAGTTTTCTGTTTGACGCCGTCTTCTACCCGAAACGTGACCATCTTCAAAAAGATTTCTGAGATAGATTTCTGGAAAAATCCCAATTTGACTCCAACAAGGTTTCCACTTGTATTCTTGGTAATTCCTACACATCAAAGTGTAAAACAAGAACATTGTGCACTTTTGCAACTATTAGTAGGTTAGTCCAAATAAATCATAAACTTTATACAAAAAGGAGTGTCAAAAGCATATTATTAGCATAAAACCATCAAAAATTATAGATACGTTATGGACGTATCAACATCCACAAGCTTAGTTCCTGCTCGTCCTCGAGTAGGTAAACGATAAAACAATATAATTTTTAAGGTGACATGTAGACAACACAATCTTGATCATCATTATTGTAAAAGCGTTGATAGTTGGGATCAAGGTACTCTAAACATGAAAATGAAAGATAGAGTTCTAACAATAAGACATAGCAGCTATGTTATAACATGAAAAGGTACAAACAAAAGATCATAAATAACAATGCTTTAAAAGACGTTTGTTTGTTTGTTTCACATAAAGAAAACATAATGAGAATGGTATTCATCTTGTCCCTCATAGTGTAGCAAAACATAAATGCATAGGACACCTTCAAAGTTCATAAGGGTGACTAGATACAAATAGTTTAAGAACAAACAATATTAAAGTTATGCATCAATCAACAAGTCTTGGAATAATGGACATTAAACTAAGAATGGCCACTATGCTCTCTTAATAGGTGCATAAAGATAGAAGATGGAGACTCAATAAAAGTAAAAGAAAGACCTTCATAGAAGGAAGGAGGGATTCAAGTCTCATAAAGAGCTTCCAAAAATTATGGTACTTATTAGCTTTCAGCTCTCATTGCCCCTATCATAAGCATCTTGAAGTGATTAAGGTTAAAGTGAACAAACTATGGAGTATATGCTTGACAAAGTATAAGTTGGCAATCTCATGTCCCTTGAATACGAGGGCCGCTCCTCATGCTACTCAAGTTTAGTTACTGGAAAGTTCTTGTCATAGTAAGTACATGTGTATCATAGAGAACCACCAACGGGGTACCCCTTGCCCGATGATACAGAAGAATCCCCATATCAAAATGACAAGGCAAGCAGACAACAAGCATCTCAACAATCTTCTTATTTACCATGGGAAAATGGTGCTTTTTTCTCTCTTTCCTCTTTTCTCATCTTTTTTTCTTTTTCTCTTTTTCTCAATCTCTATATCTTTTTTATAAGAAGAATGCTTCATAGATTGCTCATTATGGTTATGCTGCAGGTTTCCACCATGATTAGGCATGGATTAGACCAGCGGCCCAGGCGTTTCTCTAACACACATACATAACTCGATGGACTTACAAGCTCCCCTTTCATTTCGCACCGACGACATCCATAGACAAAAGAGCATGATATCAACTGGGTACAATGTACAAGTGCAATGTTGAAAGCGTCCCCCATGACAGCATGGTTCTGCTAATCCCCAACATATAAGTGCAAGCATATACAACATAGACAACACAATGGTTTAAGTTTATTAGGGGCAAGAAAAGTAAATTGTGCCATCAAGTTTGTGAGAGCTTTAATCACTAGTTTTATCATAACAAGTTTAATTCGGAAGGTAGATAAAAACATGAATATACTTGGAATAGCAAATGCTAATAGGTAGGTATGGTGGACTCCTTGAAATAACTTGGTTTTATTTGGAGTTGGATGCATGAGTGGAACTCATACTTGGTTATGGAGGCTAGCAAAAGACTAGGAGCGACCAACTAAGAGAGCAATAATGGCAATAATCATGCAAAGCGACAAAACATCATTAATTAAAGCATAAAGTGATATTACAAGTCAAAAACTAAAGGATCATAGAGGCTATGGTGACTTGGGATAGTCTTAACATGGTGTGAGAATGCGCCAAGTCAACCCAAATAAAGCATCAAAGGAGAATACCACAACATTATGCTTTAATATGCTAAAACAACGGATGATTCTTTCAAGGCGCATTAAGCAATCTCAATTATTTGTAACATGTCATACTATAGTAAAAATCACTAAGCATAAAGCCAAAACAATATCAAGCATGACATGACAAAGCATAGGCCATAGTCAAAAACAAGCTCCTTTTGTACCACTTATAAGCATGAAGCTTCCTACTCTTTTCCAATCACCAATCAACTTATTTAAAACCACATATGAATGCAGGGGTCCAACCAATTTTTTAAGCAATCCAAACAAAAGAAAACTAAAAACAGAAACAAAGACGGTCCAAGAACAACACAACTGTGCATGAAACAATAAAAATGAAGTGTTTGGAAGAACCTGAGCTTTTATTGATGAAGAAGGGGATGCCTTGGGCATCCCCAAGCTTTGACGCTTGTACTTCTTCGATATTTCTTGTGGTGACACGGGGTGGAATCCCCAAGCTTGAGCTTTAGTCCTTTCTTCATCTCATTACATCATTCTTTCCTTAACACCTGAAATTTTTCCTTCATACAAAACTTCACATAATCTTCATTAGCAACATTAGTGGACTCAAGATAATAAGTCTTTGGGTTCAGTTTCAACACCAATAAAACTTCCATTAAAACACAAGATATTGTAGAATTTCCCTTAATAAGCTCAATTCCCTAAAGAGAACCCAAAAAGGAATCAACAAGAAGCAAATACAAATAATGGCAGAAATCTGTCAAAACAGACCAGCAGATAGAAACCAATTTTTTCGAAGACCTTATGTTGCTCTAATCGAAAAGTGTTGAACTAACGAAAGTTGGATAACAACCTGGGGCAGAAGCATAAAAAAATACAGCTCAAACCGATTCACAGAGATTTTACACGAATTTTTACAGCGAAGCACAAAAATCTGTTTCGGGACATCAACTTTCCCAAGCATTACTTTTCTCTCATTAGAGGTTATACTTGACACAAAAAAGAAAATAAAAGGATAAGGAGCGGTTGCTACAGAGGTAACAACTTCCAAGACTCAAAGAAAACAAATATAACTGGTGTTTGATGCTAAGACAAATAAATAAAAAGATACAAACGCTCCAAATTTATTCAAGTTTCTATGCTGTTCAAAAAACAAAGTTTCAAGGTTTGCAAATCGAGGGGTTGTTGAAGAAACTTTTGGCCATTCTTCAATTTCTCTGTTTGGTGTTCCTTATTCTCTGTGGAAAACTTCAACACAAAAACTTTCCCATTCTTTTCTGTGGCTTTTAACTGAAAAGCTTCCATGGGAAGATTTGTTTTGGTTTCATAGGCATGAAAACAAGTGTTCAAGGTCGACCCCCACTTAACCATTACTCATCTTTCCAATCACTTTCCTTTTTGAAAATGTTTTTAGGTAACAAGTACAACTAATTTTTTTGTAATTCGCATTCCCTATCCATACTAAGATAGAGAACAATTTAAAACTGAAAGTAAAAACTACTTAGAGATAAAGAAAACAAGTGCACACAAAAATATTCACCCACACGCTATTGCTCCCCGGCAACGGCGCCAGAAAAGGTTTTGATAACCCACAAGTATAGAGGATCATGTGTAGCCTTTTCGATAAGTAAGAGTGTCGAACCCAACGAGGAGCTAAAGGTAGGATAAATATTCTCTCAAGTTCTATCAACCACTAATACAACTCTATGCACACTAAATGTTTGCATTATCTAGGGAATAAAACTAGAGCAACAATACAAATACTAGAGATAGCTTTGCATGATAATAAATAACAAGAAAGTAAAGTTAGTTGCTGCAGCAATAAAATGCACTAAACTAACAGAACCATGAGTGTGGAATAGTGGTGGTAATTGTGGTGGCTTTATCCAAGTTTAAATAGCGAATAGATCAGGTCCATTGTCTTCGATGCAGTTTTCTATGTGGGAGAGGCTACATATACATGCGCTTCACTACTTAGAATTATATGTACTATATGATTGGATTGTTAGCAAACATCCATAAGTACTAACAATGCATTAAGGTTTCCCCAACTATAGCCTTAAGTTTAATGGTCCTCTTACTCCCATACGTGCAATGTTCCGGTTTGTGTCCTCAGGTTTTTGTCACTCCGGCAGAACTCCCCCTTCCTTTTACACATACTACAAACCCTATGATGTTTAATCCATGCACGCACAAATATAATGGACACCAAAGGACTGTACCATATCAACATACAACTCTAATGAACCAAAGATGTTCAACCATTCAATATAAGAACAAAGAAACTACGCAAACATGACATAGATCATAGGATTATAACTTATAGCATCAAACACCATGTTTACATAGGACGGTACAGAGGTGTGTGGGAGGATGAACCAGTGCATACTAGGAGGATTAGGTGATGGAGATGGCGGTGAAGATGGTGAAGAGGACGACGGTGGCACCGGCGGCGCGGGGGACTCCTTCCCTGCTGCCGGTATCATGGGGGAGCACCGTCCCTTAGCCCCCTTCCTTCATGGCTTCTTGGGAGCCCTCCCCCATGGAGGAGGCAAAAACGTAGCTTTGGTGGCTACAAATTCGTGGGTGGAAATGTCCTGGGCGAATTAGGTTTCCTCTTCTCGGATTCCCGTCACCCAATCTTGGGCTGCAGTAAATCGGGCCTAGCAGGCCCGTCCGGACTCGAAATCAGCTAAATTTTATGTCCAGAACGTTTATCACAAAATTTCCAACAACTTTGTGGTTGAAGAGTTTTCCGTTTGACGCCGTCTTCAAACCGAAACGTGACCATATTCAAAAAGAGTTTGAGATAGATTTCTGGAAAAATCTCAATTTGTCTCCAAAAAGGTTTCCACTTGTATTCTTGGTAATTCCTACACATCAAAGTGTAAAACAAGAATATTGTGCACTTTTGCAACTATTAGTAGGTTAGTCCAAATAAATCATAAACTTTATACAAAAAGGAGTGTCAAAAGCATATTATTAGCATAAAACCATCAAAAATTATAGATACGTTATGGACGTATCATCTTGCGATGCTCAAGAATTCTTCAACGAACTTGCGATAGTATCCCGCTAATCCGAGAAATGTACGTACTTGGGTTTGAGTGGTTGGGGCTTTCCATTCTTCAACATCTTTGATCTTGGCGGGATCAACAATGACTCCTCCTACCGACACAATATGTTCGAGGAATCCTACTTGTTTCAGCCAGAACTCACATTTGCTAAACTTGGCATACAACTGATGCTCTCTAAGGGTTTCAAGGATGGTTCTCAGGTGTAGCTCATGGTCTTCTTCTGACTTGGAATAGATCAGAATATCATCGATAAAAACAATGACAAACTTATCCAGAAAGTTCATAAAAATCTTATTCATGAGATTCATGAAATAAGCAGGGGCATTGGTTAATCCAAAAGATATGACCGTATACTCATACAATCCATATCTGGTAGTAAAGGCGGTCTTTGGAATATCCGCTGCACGAATCTTGAGTTGATGGTAACCAGTCCTAAGA
This sequence comes from Avena insularis, assembly GCA_023614405.1. Classification (NCBI taxonomy): domain Eukaryota; kingdom Viridiplantae; phylum Streptophyta; class Magnoliopsida; order Poales; family Poaceae; genus Avena; species Avena insularis. The sequence continues at coordinate 25,796,376 of CM042692.1, forward strand.
TCAATCTTAGAGACACTCTGGTACCAGTCAACTGATCAAACAGATCCTCAATCTTGGGCAGTGGGTACTTGTTCTTGATGGTGACATCATTCAGCTTCTGGTAATCCATGCACAAACGGTTACCTCCATATTTCTTATCCACAAACATAACAAGCGATCTCCATGGCGATGTGGTTGGTTGAATCAGACCTTTCTCCAGCATAGCATCAAGTTGCTTCTTCAGCTCCACTAATTCAGACGGGTTCATACTATAAGGTCTCTAGGCTATGGGTTCAGTTCCAGGAATTAGTTCAATAATGAACTCGATATCCCGATCTGGGGGCATACCAGACAATTCATCTGGGAATACATCGGGGTATTCACAGACTAATCTGACTTGGTCTATGTTTGGTTGGGCTAGACTCTTGTTGCATTTGAATTGACGCAGCAAGGTTTCTAATACATGCTCTACTGATACTCCAGAGCTACTGGTCATGGTTATGGCTTTCTTGGCACAGTCGATCAATCCTTTATGTTTCGACATCTAATCCATTCCTAGTACTACTTCCAAACCTTTGGTTCCAACTACTATTAGATTGGCATAAAAATCTATTCCATGGATTCTGATAGGTACCGCCTTGCAAATTTTTTTAGCTTTGGTGGTTGAACCAGGTATTTGAACTATCATAACATGCTTCAATTTTGTTGGTTGAATCTTACTAGTGCATGCAAATTCTTCTGTAACAAACGAGTGCGATGCTCCAGAATCAAACAACACTCTTGCAAATACTGAGTTAACAGAAAACATACCTAGCACGACATCTGGCGCTTCCTGAGCTTCTTCAGCATTCATGTGGAACAGACGGCCGTTGCGGTTGAGCGAATTCTCTGGGGCAAATCTCCTTCCAGGCTAAACACGGCGCTGCTGCTGAGCTGGGGTATTCACATTGGTGGTGGCTGCAAGCTTCTTGGGACATTCGTTGGAGTAGTGACCCTTGACTCCACATTCAAAGCAAGTAATCTGGGACTTGTCTTTGGCGGCAACAGGCACGACATTGCTTCTAGTCCTTGGGGCAGTATTGTTGTTGGACTTGGCGGTGCACGGTTGAAGTTGTTGGAGTTGCCGGGGTTGTTGTTGTGGTTTCCTCCAGACTTCAAGTTTCCTCCACTACGATTGGGGTAGCTCGTACGAGACATCAGGGGTCTGTTGTTTCTTGGGGCATATCCTGCAGACAGGTTGGAGCGATACTTCTAGGTATTATGGGACCTAGTCTGGTGCATCATCTTGCACTTGCGGTTGTCATTGCCTTGGTTTATCTTCCCTTCCATCTGGATGGCCGAGTCTACTAGCTCTTCTAGATCGCCAAAACGGATGTTGACTAACACAGACTACATCTCATCATGCAATCCATTTAGGAACCTTTCTTTCTTCTTGGCTTCAGTGTTGATCTCAGCAGGGGCATATCTAGCTAGGGACAAAAATTTGTTGTGGTACTCAACTACCGCCATCCTTCCTTGCTTCAATTTCCTGAACCCATCTCTCATTCTGGTGACCAAACCTTGTGGCACATGGCTGCGGCTGAACTTGATCTTGAATGCTTCCCAAGTCATGACTTGACCATTGTTCATGGTACGGGTGCTATTCCACCAGGCTCTTGCATCTCCTGCCAGATAATGGGTGGCAAACAATACTTTCTCATTGGCGTCAACTCCTGCAACCTCCAGATTATTCTCCATAGTTTGCAGCAAGTCATCAGCATCTAAGGGATCCTCAGATTTATTGTATTTTGGTTCTGTTACAACTCTGTGCTACATACTTTACAGACAGGGTGGGAGGAGGATAGTTGTGTTACTATAAGATTGGAGATGAACTGTTTCTTGTCGTTAATTGAAAGGGTCATGCATCTAAGGTTGTCATATTTTGCAAAACTGTACTGGAACTCGGCCTTTCGTTTCTCGTTGAACCTTTAGATTCACAGTTCAAAGCATCTATAAAAGGGTGATGTGTTTTTTCTTTCTTTGAAACAAGAATATGATGATGTGCAGGCAAGACGTAAACGGTAGTTGATCGATATTGTGGATTGAACACATAGCCTTCCATGGTTTGTCGACCCGCCCTGCACGTTCACATGCTTCTTGGCGGCACCACTCTGTGCTTGGGGTGCCGCGTGTGGTGCTATGATGCGGCCATGCGTGGATCTCCCCACGATAACTTTTGCAATGAGGAAGGACATTACAGAAAGGATTGCCCAAATGGCTGAAATGGCTACACAAGAATGTAGTGATGAAATTATATTTATATAGATGAATCACTTTATGTAGATTTTACTAGAAATACATGGTGGATTGACTTAGGCCGAAACCATAAGTCCAGGGAACAAAAGGCTTAAGGTAGTGAATGGGAAGGAAAAAGTTGTTTAAGCTTTGAATTCTCTCGATATCAAAGCTAGACACCTGATTTTTCCTCGATTGAATAATATTATCTACATCCCGAGCTTAAGTCTTATTTGAGTTTCATGTTTAGACAATGACTTGTTTGAATGTTTATTTGGTAACAAACAATGTGTTTTAAAGCGTTGTAACAAAAATATTGCCCGTAATGTCAAACAAGGGCAAATTATATATGTTATCGGTCAATGATTCTGTCTTGCACCTGAATGATGCTAACTGATAGCATGTAAATGATGTTAGGGGAGAATGTTTCTTTGACATACCAGATTAACATTTAGAGTTAGCCAAAACATAATGTTTAAGGGGAGACCCACAAACCAACGTTCATGGCCTTATCCTAACTAATGTGCCCTAATCTAGGGTGCCTAAACTAACTCATGGTTTAGACCCCCTGTCGTGCGTCGCCAAAATAAAGAGGGAGTCCCGATAGCAAAAGCATTTCACCTGTTCACATTTTTCTCACGAGCTCCCAATATTTCTAGACCACCCTACCGATCTATGAGGAGCGATGAAACAATAGGAAGACTTGTGCATCGTTAGGCCGTTCTAGGCCGGAGGGGATCAGTAGGATCCCCAGATCGTCTGCCATGACTTCGTCATCAACACAACATGTGCTTCAAGCCTGCAAGGATAAGGCTAAGAAGTCAACTACAATCACCCATAAGTTCACCCTAATATCTCTGTTAATCTTTACTATTAAATGGGAGTTGGTGATTGTCAACACCCGGATTTTTAATCCCAGATGCCTGTTATACCATACATCGCAATCCCAGGATTACCATTTTTGCGAGACATAATAGATTGGATATCACAGTACATCATCCATTACAAACCATTATAAGGTCTTACACAAATAAAGGATCTCATCTTCTAGTCTTAATACAAACAAGTAGCGGAATAATAAGCGTAGCAGTGGGCTCCATCTTCAGGGTCACATGCAATGATGACGATGGGAGATGATCCTAGTTGTCGTAGAAATCTTGCTGTACATCATCCTGATAGTCCTCCTCATAGTCTGGCCACGAGAATATCCAGGGACAAAGCCATGAGTACTCTTTAAGTACTCGCGAACTATCACTAACAACTAAGGTAGTTCTAATAGGAATCTTAAGCCCTATGTTTATTTGCAAACGGCTAGATTTATCTAAACTGAGTTTAGAAGTAAAGAAAACTAAGTAAAATGTTCTAAATCACTTTAAGTGGGAACCTAGTTTTCATATTCACAACCCTATTGTGGTCAAGTCAAATCATAGTTCACTTCACAAGTCATTTTGAAAACATCTGACGACGGAACAGTATGGCCACTCCAACTGTCCATGACCGTGGACACGGCTATTCGAATAGTTTGACACTCTATAGAGGTGGTACACTTTCACCACAAAATTCGATACATCCGTCAGGGATAACCCTGAATCATCATACTTAGTATGCGGATAATCAATCATAACCTTTCCTTTACACACTCTAGTATAGGCACCTCCCCTATGAGCTTGGCCTCCTAGCCATGGCCATCTGCCATCCTGGGCACTGCATAGGTGGACACCATCAAGAGGTAGCCTCATCTCAAACCTCCTCTGCGAGGGAACCCATACTAATGCATATAAACTTCCGGCTAAGCCTTACCCAATTCAGGTATTGTGGTTGTACGGTAAAATTGGAATGGTATCGCATCCGAACCCAACCATCAGTTTTTATAAAGGGCTAAGGCTCATGCCTCAACATTTTCATCATCAAAATCCATTTGTATTTCTCAACACATGTCAAAACATTTCAATAGAATGACTCATCATTATAAGGTTTTCATAATCATTTTCACCAAGTATTCCCATCTAAAGTGATCAAGTTTTATGCTTAGCACTAGACACTAAGGTTAAGAGTGTTCACTAATGAGGGGTGCTACTCTTCAATCTCATGCCATAGAATGACATCTAGTATAGGCCTAGCTTTATACTCTCTATGCTATCTATACTATGTTTCCAAATCCTCACAAAGCATTAACTAAAAGTAAAGAACTTGGGTAAAGTAAAAGAGTAAACCTTGCAAGTAAAACTTGGGATGGGTATAAATCAAAGTATATATAACCAAAGCATGCCTAATGCATCTTGCTTAGGTTAAAGCTTGCATGGTTAACTTGTATAATTCTAGCTTGCATAGATCTAGCTTGCATAGTTAAGAAACTTACAAGTGTTAGCTTGCCTTGAGTAGAGCAGTGGTTGAAGTTTTCATCCTCTTCTTCGGGGTAGAACTCCTCCTCCTCATAGCTTGGGTCAGTACTATCGTTTATAAATAAATACAGGGCACACAATCACCAAACAATAGTTAACTAGCTCTAATTAGCACACTAAAGCTCACACTTGATGATCTAGCATCATCACAATCATCACATGAATTAAAGAACTAGTTTTATTTAGTTTATTTGAGAAAAGTAATTTCTACTCATTGAAATTAATTAAAATTTAATATTCTCCAATTTGAATATGGGATCATGTTGACACATGTCGTCACCACATATTCTAATACATGGGAATGTGATTTAAAGGGTTGGTAACATTTTATTAATTTCAACATTATCATTTAATAGATTTAAAGTGACTAGAAATTCCCTAATAGCATTCTTTTGGTACTTGTCAGGGGGATGATCCCCGGGTACCCCATCCGAATAAGAAGCAGGACAGTCGGATCGCGTCCGGCTGACCAGATGCAGCCGGACAGGACAGGATGGGCCGGCTATCACCCAAGAGTCAATCGAGAAGACAGCGAATGATCAGCGGATAGGCGGACCCAATCAGAGAGACAGGACAATGTGCGTATTAGTGCACGGTACGCCCTGTACGATGACAAGACGGGCAGCCACCTGCCCATACCGAAGACTTTGCGTGGGTGACGCTGGAACAGTGGCCTGTGCTGACGACAGGCTCGGACGGTGTCCACTGTACCTACGACAGCCATACCGCTCATACACCGAAAGGACAAGCCATGCTGGACACTGTAGGTGACTAGTCGGCTGGGACCCGCCTATGGGGCCCGCCAGTCGGACTAGCCAGCGAGACCTTTGCCTCTCTGCCTATATAAGGAGAGGCAGGGCCTTAGTAGAAAGGGTTGGTCTCAGTCATTTAAGGCAGTAGCTAGCAGATACAGCTCGAGGAGCACTTGTAGCTCGTATATCCCACATAGTCAGATGCGGCATGAGTAGGGGCTTTACCTCGGCGCGAGGGCCCCGAACCTGGGTACTTCTTGCGTCCTGCTACGCTCGCTTGTATCCAATCCCGCCTGCGGACGCCGTCAATAGCTTCCCTGCTAGTCCCCACACCTCTATCTAACCTCCTCAGGTACTGCCGTTCCCAATACAACGACAGTTGGCGCCCACCGTGGGGCTAATGGCTTCGACCGAAGTCACGTTTCGCACGGGACCCCGCACTTCAGCCGGTGAGCGCGTGGCCTCCGGCCTGGTGCTCACACTTGGCAAGTTCGACTGCATCATCGACAACGCCTCTTGCTTCGCCGGAACTTCCTTCCCAACGAACGGCACCGTCCTGTTATTCGGCGATCTCCCCATCTACATCGCCACCGTCCCGAAGCGTTTCCTAGGGAAATCATCTCTGTCGCGGGGCTGCCGTGCTCAGACGGCAGCACCTCCGCCGCGCCTCGCGGCGTGGAGGTCATGATGGCCGGATCCAGCTCGCATCCTCGCCAGCCGCGGGAGCGAGACGCGGACGAGGTCGAAACTTCCGCTCCCCCACAGCATCGGAACCCGGTGGAGGATGCCATTGATCGGCTCCTGATGCCGGTTAACCTCGGGGACAACCCGGAGGAAGCGGAGGCCAACTTCACCATGGAGAGACAGATCCTCCTCCAGGAGGCCATGGAACTGGCAGCAGCCCGCAAGCAACTTGAGATCGCTAGGTGCGAGTACGATCGGCCAAGACGGCCTCACTCCGGCTATCATGAGCCGAGCCGGCGTGCCGGTCTGGCGTCAGGCGGTGAGCTGGGCGGTAGGATGGAGAAGGACGGGGAACCGGATCCCGCGCCTGCCCTCACACGGCCCACCTACAACACGCCCATCAAGAACCTGCGCGCGGCGCGAGCCGCAGCAGAAGAACTACCCAACCTGGAGGGCGAGGACGAGCAGGCCGGCGCCAACCGGCAGACGCAGGAAGACCTTAGCTACTCTAGAGGAAGCAGGCTACCTGCCAACAGTAGGGGTGCACCGCGCGACACCCAGCATGCGTCCTCCCCCCAGCCGCCCAGGGCCCGCAGTAGGCGCCGCAGCTCTGCCAACAGGGGCCAGCCGCGCCAGGAGAAGACGGTGAACAGCAACCCGCCACCTCCCCCTCCACCAGCTGGAGCGCCTAGACCATCCGGTTCCCGCCTCTCGGGCCGGGTGGGGGCGCCCAACCCGGATTGTCCGGATGCCCGCGACCGCATCGAGCTCCTCGCTCAGGCACGCGTCACGGAGGAGGAAGATTCTACCGGTCCGGTTTGTTTCGGACCCCGCATCCGGAACGAGCCATTTCCGGATAAATTCTCCCTGCCCAGGGACACCCAATCTGGCAGCATGAAGCCGGAAGACTGGCTGACCGACTACGCTACGGCAGTCGGCATCGCCCACGGGAATAAGCGCACAGCTATGCGCTACGTCCCGCTCATGCTAACCGGGTCGGCAAGTACATGGCTCAATAGCCTTGCGCCCAACAGCATCAGCGCCTGGCCTGACTTTGAGAAGGTGTTCGTCCGCAACTTCAACGCAGCGCATACAAGCGTCCGGGGCGCCAGCGACCTGGCCTTGTGCGTCCAGGGCGACCGTGAGACCGACCGCGAGTACCTCGCCAAGTGTACGGAGCTCCGCAACACTTGCGAGGGCATCCTGGAGAGCCAAGCCATCAGCTTCTTCATCGAAGGATGTCGAGAGGGCACCATGCTTCGCCACCGGCTACTGTGTGATGAGCCGAAAACCATGGCGGAGCTCATGACGGCCGCGGACCTGTACGCCACGGCGGATGACGCCATGAAGAAGCCCCTCCGAGTAAACGCGGACGGCCGTCCGACTCCCACGGAGCCGGCTCGCGACCGCCCGAGCAATCCGACTGGTGAAGCCGGATCCTCCAGACGCCACGGCAACGAGAACCTGTTCCACGGGGACCGCCAGGCCAGACAACAGAAGCCTCGCTACCACGCGTGGCAGGTCAATGCTGTGGAGGGTGCGCCTGACACACCGCCTAACGACGCAAGAAGGCAGCAGCCCCGGCTCACCTTCGACCAGATGATTGACGGCTCGTGCAAGTGGCATATCGGTCCTTTCAAACCGGCTACCCACACCACCTGGAACTGCAGCTGGACTCGCCATCTAAAGGACCAGGGCAACCAGCCTCGTCTCCCGCCTCCCCCACCGGGTGGACCCCCACCACCAGCTAGGGGAGCCGGTAATGACGGCAACAACAACAACGGCTACCCCCAGCCGCACGCCGCTTACCACATCTTCGAGACGGAGCAGGACGACAAGCACAGCCGCAGGCGACGCTCCAAGGAGGTCAACACCATCGTTTCTCCGGTCCCCCAGTACCTGAACTGGTCGGAAACCCCCATCACCTGGAGCCGGGCAGATCAGCCCGAGCATCTGCCGACTCCCGGGGGCTACGCCATGGTGCTCGACCCCCTCATCGTCTCTAACGCGTGCACCTACCGATTCTCGCGCGTCCTCATCGATGGAGGCAGCAGCCTCAACCTCCTCTACCAGTCCTCGCTGGAGAAGCTGGGCATTCGCGAAAGCGACCTGCGCCCGACTACCACGACGTTCCACGGTGTCTTGCCAGAGCCGCCTGCGCTCATTGGGAAAATCCAGCTGGACGTCATCTTCGGGACCGAGGAAAACTTCCGCCGCGAACCAATCTGGTTCGAAGTGGTAAATCTGATGAGCTCCTACCATGCTCTCCTCGGGCGCCCCGTCCTCGCCAAGTTCATGGCCATCCCCCACTACGCGTACCTCAAGACAAAGATGCCGGGACCCCACGGCGTGATCACCATCGCCGGCTGCTTCAGGCGATCGATGGAGTGCGCCTCAGCCGGTTCAACTGGTAGAGGCCCTCATCATAGCCGAAGAAAAACGCGCGATCATGCACAACATGGACATGGCCCAGCAGGACATTCCGGCTAGCAGCAAACCGGCTGGATAAGGAGCTTTCCAGCCGGCAAAGGAGACGAAGAGGATCCTGCTCGACCCCTCCGATCCGACTAAGTTCGTCACCATTGGTGCCGGCTTGGACAGCAAATAGGAAGGCGCGCTCGTCGACTTCCTCCGTGAGAATCGGGACATCTTCGCATGGTCTCCCAAAGACATGTCGGGTGTACCGAGGGAGTTCGCCGAGAACTCACTTCACGTGCGTCCGGTTGCCAGGTCGGTCAAGCAACCTCTGCGCCGGTTCGTAGAGGAAAAGAGAAAGATAATCGGTGACGAGATCACCCGGCTCCTTGCAGCCGGGTTCATCATGGAAGTGTACCACCCAGACTGGCTGGCGAACCCAGTCTTGGTGTTGAAGAAGAACAAGACCTGGCGCATGTGTATCGACTACACCAGCCTGAACAAGGCGTGCTCGAAAGACCCCTTCGCCTTGCCCCGTATCGATCAAGTCATTGATTCCACGACCGGCTGTGATTTGTTGTCTTTTCTAGATTGTTATTCCGGGTACAATCAGATCCGGCTGAACCCGGCTGATCAGATTAAGACATCATTTATCACCCCCTACGGGGCTTTCTGCTATGTAACCATGCCTTTTGGCCTAAAGAACACAGGCGCCACCTATCAGCGATGTATGCAGAAATGCTTGCACTCGTAGATAGGCCGAAACGTGCACGCTTACGTGGATGATGTAGTCATCAAAACTAAGGAAAAGCACACCCTCCTCGAGGATCTGAGAGAAACATTTGGCAACCTCCGCCAGTATCAGATGAAGCTGAACCCGGAGAAGTGCGTCTTCGGGGTACCATCCGGTCAGCTACTTGGTTTCCTCGTATCTCAACGAGGCATCTAGGCGAATCCGGAGAAGATCACGGCCATCGAGAGGATGCAGCCGCCCAAGAACCTTCTTGGAGTCTAGAAGTTCACCGGATGTCTGGCTTCCCTCAGTCGTTTCGTCAGCCGACTGGGGGAGAAGGCACTCCCGTTGTACCAACTGATGAAGAAGACGGACAAGTTCTCCTGGACTTCGCAGGCCGACACCGCGTTTCACGACCTCAAGCGCATGCTATCCACAGCGCTGGTTCTAGCCACGCCGGCTAGCAAGGAGCCGATGTTACTCTATATAGCAGCCACCAGCCGGGTCGTCAGCATCGTCCTGGTGGTGGAGCGCCCCGAGGAAGGCAAGGCTCAGCCGGTTCAGAGACCCGTCTACTACCTCAGCGAGGTTCTCTCCCTCTCCAAGCGAACTACCCCACTACCAAAAGATGTGCTACGATGTGTACCGGCATGCAAGAAGCTCAAGCACTACTTCCGTGAGCACCCGATCAAGGTCGTAGCGCCGCACCTTTCGGAAATCATCGGCAACAAGGACGCCACCGGCCGAGTCGCCAAGTGGGCCATCGAGCTCGCCGCCTACTCCATCCAATACGAGCCCCGGCTCACGATCAAGTCACAGGCGTTGGCGGACTTCCTCGTTGACTGGGCCGAGACCCAGTATCTCGCACCGGTCCCGGATTCAGACCACTGGCGGATGCACTTCGACAGGTCGAAGATGCTCGGGGGCTTGGGAGCCGGCATCGTGCTCACCTCGCCCAAGGGAGACCGACTGGAGTACGTGCTGCAGATCCACTTCAAGGCCTCCAACAACGTAGCCCAATACGAAGCACTGGCGCACGGGCTCTGGCTGGCCAAGGAGATCGGCGTCAACCGGATCCTGTGCTTCGGTGATTCGGACTTGGTGGTGCAACAGGTGTCCGGGGAATGGGACGCCAGAGATGCAAACATGGCTCTCTACCGGTTCCACATCCAGAAGCTCAGCGCCTCCTTCGACGGGTGCGAATTTCATCATGTCCCCCGCACCAACAACGAGGCAGCCGATGCGCTCTCCAAGATAGGATCCACCAGGCAGGCCATCCTACCAGGGGTCTCCTTGGAGCATCTGCGCAAGCCATCCATCAACCCGTTGCCGGAGTCAAATTCCATCGTCTAGGCGGGAAGCGTTCCGGCGGCCGGAGCAACGGAAACGGAGCCGGCAGATCCACCAAAGAAGAAAACCCGCACCAACTCCGGCCAGGCAGTGCCCTCCGGCTCGCAAGACCCGAGGGCTGCCAGCTCGCCTAGTGGCTCGGGGGCTGCCGTCCCGGATATTCCACCTGGACGACCCCCCGACACCTGTCAGCCGGAGGACAGGAGCGTCCTTGTCATCTGGGAAGTGCCATCCTGGGCACAGCCCTTCATGAACTACATCGCCAACGGAGAACTCCTGGACGACGAGGTAGAGGCCAGGCAAATCCGACGCCACGCGCATACATACACCATCATAAACGGCGAGATGTACAAGCACAGTGTATCCGGTATCTTCCAAAGATGTGTCGATGTAGACACAGGCTACCGGCTACTCAAGGACATCCACCAGGGTGAGTGTGGGCACCACGCTTCGTCAAGGGCAATAGTCGCCAAGGCGTTTCGCCATGGTTTCTATTGGCCCACCGCCCTCGAGGATGCCGAGCAGCTGGTCCGCGCATGCAATGGGTGCTAGCGCTTCGGGCAGGTTAGGCACACGCCAACCTCGGTGATCAAGACCATACCGATCACCTGGACCTTCGCAGTTTGGGGCCTCGACATGGTCGGGCCCTTCAAGCGAGCCCGCGCGGGAATGACCCACCTGCTGGTAGCGGTGGACAAGTTCACAAAGTGGATCGAGGCCAAGCCTATCCGGAAGCTGGATGGAGAGATGGTTGTTACCTTCTTCACCGACATCATCAACCGCTTCGGCTACCCCAATAGCATCATCACCGACAACGGCACGAACTTTGCCAAGGGGGCCTTCGCCCGGTTCTGCAGCAACAAGGGCATCCGGCTAGACCTCACATCCGTTGCACACCCGCAGTCCAACGGGCAAGTCGAACGAGCAAACGGCTTGGTGCTAGCCGGCATCAAACCACGTCTCATCGAGCCATTGGAGCGGTCACCCGGATGCTGGATCGAAGAACTTCCGGCTGTGCTGTGGAGCCTCCGCACCACACCGAATAGGTCAACCGGCTACATGCCATTCTTCCTGGTCTATGGATCGGAAGCCGTCCTCTCTGCCGACATCGAATTTGACTCCCCTCGCAAGCTCCTCTACGACGAGCAAGCCAACAAGGAGGCGCGGGAGGACGGGGTGGATCTCTTGGAGGAGGCCCGCGAGCTGGCCCTGTCCAGGTCTGCCTCAGCGGCGACTACGCCGCTACCATTCAAGCGGATTCGCCCGATCGCATTCCGCGAGGCGACCTAGTTCTCCGGCTGGTGCAAGACACGGGGCATGCACAAGCTATCACCACCGGAGGGCCTTCATCATCAGCCGGCGCCGCCCAACGACTCCTACTACCTCATCGACGCACACGGCAGCGCGCAAGAACAAGATGGACAAATCGGACGAGGAGACGAGCGTCCGAACGCAGCGACTGCCTGCTGCGCCCGTTTTACACCTAGTCGCCAGGCAGTGTATGTATCCCGAAAACCCCATGAATGAAAATGCAGACTCCCACGAGAATCTCGGGGGCTCCTTCTAGAAATGTGTGTGCACCTGTTCTTCAGTTCAAATTTTCTGGCTCCGACAACCCCTACCCGGGGGCTCGCCGGCTGGCCCGGCCTATTAAGTCAACAAACCGGCTGAGTAGTGTGCGATGATGTCAGAGGCCCACTCTTCGTCTCAGCTATAGACCGCAACCCGGCTGTCCGGCTAGCAAGAGCAAAAGCCCGAGGCATCCCACATGAAAAACGGGTAGGAGGCGCGACAGATCGGGCGTCCCGGCCCCGCAACTAGCTCGAACCAATCCAACTGCTAAGCCGCTAGTACCGTGCGTAACGTACTATCAGCTCCCTTCGATTCCGGCTGCAGACCGCAACCCCGCTACCTGGCAAGGACGCAGCGAAAACAGCAGAACACACGAGAAAGCAACTAAGTGTCTAGAAAGGAGCAAGCCAATTTTCAAAAAAAATAAGCCGTTTTCCGGCTACAATTTGACAGACTAACCTATTAACCTATGAAGATGTATGTGTGCATATGTGCATTCTCGTACGACTACTTCGAGTCGGAAATCAGGAGAAGGAAAGAAGATTCGAAGTCCTTGCCTTCATCAAGCGCTCCGAATCTCGGGGGATACACCCACTAGGTGCGCTCGCGCGCCCCTAGTGGAATCTTGTAGTTCCTTACCGGCTAAGGGCGTTTAGCCGGCCGTTCGGAGCCCAGGTGAGGGCAAGGGCGGGAGCAAGAAATGACAAGAAAGATTCGAAGCAGCTGGCTGCGCCAGCTACTCCGAATCTCGGGGGCTACACCCAGTAGGTGCGCTCGCGCGCCCCCACTGGAATGTTAGTTCCCCGGCTGAAGGCGTCCAGCCGACGAAAGTGGCCGATCGACGAGGCGGTCGGATAAAGTTAGAAGACTTGGCAGAAATAAGAAAGATTCAAGCACTGCCACGCCCGCTACTTGAATCTGGTTACACCCGGTGGGTGCTGCACGCCCTTTGGAGGTGCAGGTCGCCCGGCTAAAGGTGAGTAGCCGGGCTAAGTTAGTCGGGCAAAATACGTAAAAAAAAAGCTCAGCGCACAAGGAAGATTCAAGAATTTCAACAATAATAAACAAGAAGGAGACGAAGCTCTCATAAGTTACCAGGCATCACAGATAGCCGGTACAAACGAACAAAGTTCACAAACGTATAAGACAAGACAAATACACCCGGCATCCCGGGGCAGCAGCTAAACGGCAGGGCCTTTGCCGTGGGGGAGTTCTTGGCCGGCAGAAGCTGGGGGCGGAGGAGGAGCCGCAGTGCTCGATCCGGCTCCGGCGTTGGCAGGCGGCGGCACCGGGGACTCCACATCCGGAGTACCGATGGACTCCGAGTCGGTGAGCACCTCATCCGGGTCCACATAGTCGGCGATCTTGATGGCGGACCCGCGAAGCTCCGGATGGCGGCAAGATCAGCTCCGGCGCGGAAGCCCCCATCGATCTTCTCGACGTGAGCGTCCTTGTACCAGGAGAGCATCAGTGCCAGGGCCATCTCCGCTCCGGCCCGCGCCGCCAGGTCCCGCAGCTGGTCCACCGCAGCCGGTACCTCTCCCACCTTCGCCGCCAGCTGCGCCATCGTCTCCGCAACCGGAGCCTCCGGCCACACGAAGGAGAAGACGTCCCGTGCCGCCTGACAAAGCTTCACAGCTTCCTCGCCAAGAAGGACGACGAGCTCCTGAGCCGTCGACTGCGCTCCCGACCAGTTCTCCTGCAGCCGGTTGTAGGCCAGCGGGTCTATGCCGGGGTAAAAGGCTGTCAGAAAAGAGGAGTCAGATCCGGCTACCGGATCCGGAAAGAAAAGAAGGCGGAAGAAAAAGCTCACCTTTGGCGGTGTGGCCGACCTACATCAGCTCCTCCACCAGCGCCTTCTCCTTGACCGTTAGCTGCTTTATCTCCTTCTCTTGGTCCTTGTTCTGGGCCTCGAGAAGGGAGAAGGCTTCGGCCCGGCTAGCGAACGAGGCATCACGCTCCTTGACGGTGGCCTCCAAACCATCTACTCGCGCGTGCCAATCCTTGTTCTGCAGCCGCAGAGTGGAGTTGGACCTGCTCAGCCGGTCGTTCGCTTTCTTCAAGCGATCGATCTCACGCTGAGCGCACACGAGGATGGCTGTAACGAAACCGGCTATCAGTAAAAAAAGGAGCAAGGCGGATAAAGCAAACTTACTTTGGGAGGTCCCGTTGGCGGCTGCAAGCTTCTGCTCCAGGGTCCGGTTCCCACCGGCTGTGGCCTCAAGCAGCCGGATCTCCTTCACCGCCAGCTTGAGCGTGGCGGCAAGATCGGACAACGAAGCAGCGGAGGAGGCGTTGTCGTCCACGGTGTTGACGGCCAAGGACTCCTTCGCCGCGACCACCGCTGTTCGCCACTCCTCCCTGAACTCCTCGTCGGAGTTGTCGTCGCCAACAACGACGAGCTCCTTACCGGCAGCCCCCCGCGCGCCCGCGGAGGAACCTTCCGGTTGGGAGTGATCCGCTTCCGGCTGGGGACCCTCCGGCTGGGAGGAGGCAGCCGGCTCAGCCTCAGAAGAAGGAGAGGCACCGGTTGGCTGAGTCAGGGCGTCGGGCGGCGACCCGGTTGGCGCCCGAGCCGGGGTCGCGCCTCCGAAAGAAACCAACGCGCTAAGAAGAAGGAGGAAAAGGCAAAGGCAAAATAATCCAAATTCAGAAAAACAAGAAGGAAAACAAATAAAGGGAAGGCACCGAAAGATAGAGGAGGAGAGGAAAAATGTACCCCGGCACAACCAGGGGCGGCCCTTTCTTCCGGCCAAGACGGCTCGGCGGCAGGGCGCTGGACCGGCTCCTCCGCCGCAGGCCGGCGGGAGCCGGAACGGCTGGAGCCGCTCCCACCTGCTTTGCCTGCGCAGAGCGCGCATCATTGCCTGCCGGCCTCCTCCTCGTGCACCTTCGCGTGCGGGTCGGCGGCCGGCTCGTCGTTCCGGCTGGGGAAGGGGTCGTCGTCCCCATTCGATTCTCGCTGGACGCCTTGGCTGCTCGGGCAAGTCCGCGTGAATACCTCGAGGAGCCTCGCCCTCCTCGCGAAGGATGCAGCGAAGATCGTGATGCAAGAAGTCAATCAGACAGAACAAGGAGATAACACAGAGGAAATAAGCAAAATTTCCAGCTACGAGAACTTACCCGGGGCGCGCGGTTCTCCCGGCCAGTAGGCGCCGGGCTAAACTGAAGTTCTCCGGCAGCGCTCCTTGCTGATCGTCCACCACTCCTTCAAGTTGTGGTAGCGGGGATCACGGCGCGACCGGTCGGGTCAGCCGGCCGGTAGTAGCACATCTTGTGCGCCCGCTGCTGCATCGGCATCATCAGCCGGGACATCTAGCTAAGAGTGATGTCCCGACCAGTTAGCTGGCAGGTGACAAGAGAGTGCATGCATGCCAGCATCGCATCCATCTCCGCCTTGTCGCCGTGGATCTTCATATCCCAGTTCTGCCGACTGGACTCGACGTCTTGGAAGGCCGGCAGGTTTATCCGGTCAACGTTGGTGACGTTCTTGACGTAGAAGTACGACTGCTGCCACAGCCGTACCGTGTCCTGGAGCAAGAATTTCGGGTAGCCAGATTAGGTGCGGGAGTATATGGAGGCGCCGCCGCAGACGACTAGCGGCCCCTTCGTATCGCACCGCCGCGAACTTCGGAAGAGCCCGAGATCCGGCTGGATCCCGAGGTAACTCTCGCAGAACGCCATGAAGTGCGCCAGCGTTCCGATTGCGTTGGCGCCGAGGTGGTGGAGGCGGAGGTCGAAGAAGGCCAAGAACGTGACAAAGAAAGGATGCAGCGGCAGCGCGAACCCGCGCGCCAGGTGCGAAAGGAAGATGACGCGTTCCCCCTCCGCCGGATGCGGCGACACCTCCCCCACCGGTGCCAACCGCACCGCCACCCCCTCCGCCGGCAGGAGGACGCGGGTCGCGTGATACTTCGCGATTTGGTCCTCGGTGACGGAGGAGCCGCACCAGGCTCCGCGGTCGACGGCCATTTCCGGCTGAGGGAGAGGAGCGGCAACGGAAGAGTGACGGTGGCCCGTAACGTCGACGACGGCGAGCGGGCGGCGCAGAGGGCAAGAACGTAGGAGCAAGAGCGCGCGAGGGAGAAGGAGATTACAGCAGGGAGCGAAGGAAAAGAACTGCCTCCCCCGTGGCGTCCCTTTAAAGGACCGGAAGGGCAACCGTCGGCAGGGCCACGTGGCGCGCATCCGGGCAAACCACATCCCAACCGCCGCCTAGATCTCATGTGCCAGGACAGGATGCGCAGAAGATCCTGGAGCAAGAATCGAAGCGCCGGACAACAGTTTCCCGAGGCGACGTGCGACGGGACGTTACGCTGCCCGCCGCAGAGCAATGATGGCGCTGCAGCGTGGCGGCGTCGACCGACGTCACGGGTAGCGCAACCGCCAGGCTCAGCCGGATGAAAATTCGAAAAGCAAGAAGGAGCGCGCGCACATTTCGCCTAAGGGCAGAATCCACACGCGCTCGGGGGCTAGTATCAGGGGGATGATCCCCGGGTACCCCATCCGAATAAGAAGCAGGATAGTCGGATCGCGTCCGGCTGACCAGATGCAGCCGGACAGGACAGGATGGGCCGGCTATCACCCAGTAACCGGATCAGAAAGAGACAGCCGGATACGACGACGTAGCCGGACCCAATCAGTGAGACAGGACGACGTGCGTATCAGTGCACGGTACACCCTGTACGATGACAAGACGGGCAACCACCTGCCCATACCGAAGACTTTGCGTGGGTGACGCTAGAACAGTGGCTGGACGACGAGGCTCGCGGCGTCCACTGCATTTCGACAACCATACCGCTCATACACCGAAAGGACAAGCCATGCTGGACACTGTAGGTGACTAGTCGGCTGGGACCCGCCTGTGGGGCTCGCCAGTCGAACTAGCCAGCGAGACCTTTGCCTCTCTGCCTATATAAGGAGAGGCAGGGCCTCAGTAGAAAGGGTTGGTCTCAGTGCATTTAAGGCAGTAGCTAGCAGATATAGCTCGAGGAGCACTTGTAGCTCGTATATCCCACATAGTCAGATCCGGCAGGAGTAGGGGCTTTACCTCAGCACGAGGGCCCCGAACCTGGGTACTTCTTGTGTCCTGCTACGCTTGCTTGTATCCAATCCCGCCTGCGGACGCCGTCGATAGCTTCTCTGCTAGTCCCCACACCTCTATCTAACCTCCTCAGGTACTGCCGTTCCCAATACAACGACAGTACTAGTCCAATGTCACTGCATGCAAACCTAGATATTTTTACTTATTCAGATAGATATTGTCAAATATGATTTTGAGAGCTGGAAACAGCCCAAAAGCTATGATGGTTGATTTTTGAAAAATGTTTGAAGTTGCAATAATCTATGTCTTGTTATTTTTACTAAAGATTATCTCTAACTCCAAATGATTTAAATCCAACGAGTTTGGATAGATAATTTAAATACCTTTCTAACAAAATTTGAATCATGCAATTTGGTTCAGTGAAACTCTCTGAATTGATTTTTGAATATGTGGACATAATAGGGTTTTAACTAAAAAGAAAATTCAATATTTGAATTTCCAGGCCAGCGTGGGAAGTTAAATGGGCCAGCCCAATCAAGCAAGACATCACAATGGGTCGACAGATGGGGTCCACCAACAATGATCTGCATCTAAACGGTATCATTGGATCTAGGTCGTGTGATCTAATTCTAATCTGACGTCGGTGAGTCATCATCGACGACGAACTACTCCGGCGAGGAATCAACCCTAACGCGGCGGTGGGGGTCTGGCTAGGCTCACCGGGGCTCCAGCTAGGGTCGGCGACGGGGGCGATCGATGTGGTAGACGACGGCGAGGCGAGGCGTGGTCACGATAGGGCTTGGGGTGGTCGAAATCAACGGCGCCCTTCTCCTCCAGCAGCGGCGGGCTCCGGCCAAATTCTGGCGAGAGAGAGCTCGCCTTGCTCCGGGAAGAAGGGGGGAGGGTCAGTGAGAGGTGGTGAGTGGAATGGTGTGGAGAAATGAGGCAGGGGTGGCCTCCTTTTATACTGCGGCGAGGGGACCGAACGCTACGGGCGCGAGCTCGTCGGTGACGATGCTACAGGCGGCTATCGGCGTGGCGAAGGCTAGTGGGCGGTGTTGTGCTCCCTGGCGGTTCTTACGGACTAAATGGCGAGGCGTGGGGCGGTGTGGTTTGGTCGGGCGCGTGCGGCGCTCTGCGCAGAGGCGGAGATGTTTGCGACGGCGTGCGAGAGCTGCGGGTCGCACGGCGGCGAACGGGGGTGTCTGCGGGGTTGTGGTGATCATGGCGAGCGTGAGCGTGCGGGGAGAGGGTGAGGCGTGGTCTGGGCGAGCTGGTCGGGCGAGGCGAGCTGGCGCGCTCTGGACATGGCGCAGACGCACGGTGCGCGGCGTAGCTACGGTGGTCTAGGGCTCGGCTGGGGTCGAGGCTGGGACAAAGGGTGGCGGTGGAGTGCGGCGTGCTTCCTGGACATCATGGTTGGCTGCAGCGGTGTCTGCTGTGAGCTAGCCGTGGTCGGCTGGCGATAACCAAAAACTGGCAGCGCTCCACTATGCATAACTGCCAAAGGGGGGATGGTCTGGGTGCTGCTCGATGAACTACGAAAAGCACTGTTTGTTCATCAAGGAACCGGTGAAGACCGAAGGCACGTTCATGGACGACATCGACAAGGACGCGGAAAAGAAGGATGCGGACGAGGAGGGTCGACGTCAAGTCATGGAGAAGCCGGTGAAGGTAAAGTCGGTGACGTGGAAGATAACGCCTAGAGCGGCGAAAGCAATGCCGAGGATGACGCCCGCGAGGAGTAGCCGGCGTATTTGGAATCCAGGTCAAGATGAAGCACATGTCGTGCTTAGGGGGTGATTGTTAGAAATAAGCACACCGGATGCCGGCACGGCATCGTGCACGCCGCCGTATACGAATCGTATACATATAGGTTTCCTAATAGTTGACCTATGTGTGTCCATTGGATAACATGCATGTATACGTATAGGTCTAGGAGTGTGTAACCAAGTCGTTCTTGCTAGTTGAGTCGGCAACGTGGTGTCCTAGCTAGTATATATACATGCAGTCTGACTCTTATAAATACCACATCGTGTAGTTTGAGTTGAATACAAGAAGCAGGAGCGACACGCCCCTGTAGCTATAATATTTGTGTTCCGCGTGTGTGCGTACGTGAGAGTACTAGCTGAATCAAAAGCAACGATTGAGCTAGCTGGTTGTACGTGCATCTTGGCGGAAGTAATCGGGTCCGTGTCTCGCCGGAACTTCGTCGTCGTCGGAAAGTACTCAGCCGCAGGGGCTGTGCTAACAATTGGTATCAGAGCCTCGTGAAGGATCTCCTCGTAACGGGAGGTCACAGCGACGATGGATGTGGGCGAGTATTCCGGTGCGGCTAAAGGATTTGTTGTGCAGGTGTTGACACAGTACCCGCGGTACAACCGCGACAACTACACGATGTGGGCGACCGAGATGGAGTGGGCGCTAGAGTCCAACGATCTATGGGAGGCTGTCGATCCCGGCGGCGACGAGTTCAAGAAGGGCGCGTCGAAGTACCGCAAGGACCGGCAGGCACTCACGGCCATCGGCTCGGTGATGCCGGCGGATGTGATGCAGCACCTGATCTCGAAGAAATCTGCAAAGGAGGCGTGGGAGGCGCTCAAGACGCTAAATCTTGGGCACGAGCGTGTCCGCGAGGCAACCCTACAAACCTTGCAGAAGAAGTAAGAATGGAGATGGGAGGAGACGACGCTGGACGCTTGCCTCGAGGGTAGCCACTTTGGTCAATGGATTCGCGCTTCGGCGAGAAGCTCAAGAAATCTCAGTCGTTCGGCGTTTCTTCGCACGCCGCCGCTGTTATTTGTCCGTTGTGTCGGCGATCGAGCGGCGTTGATCTCAAGACTCTCACGACGGATGATCTGGTTGACGATTGAAGGCTCATGACGAAGCGGATGAAGATCACCTACGGTGATGCGTACCGAAGAGCACGTGATGCTTACCTGTGCTCAGTGGCAGCGGTGGTCGCCAAAGAAAAGGGCGATCAAGGATCCGTAAGCAGGAGTGATAAAGAAGCTTCTTGCCCAAATAAAAAAGTATATCATGTGGGAGGACGGACGACGCCAGCCATGGAGGAAGTTTGACATTAAGAAAGTAAGATGTCATAATCGGGCGAAGCTCGGTCACTTCAAGAAGGATTGCAAGAAACCGCTGAAGGAGAGGGCTCTCATCGCCCAGGAAGGAGATGATGGACCGATGATGCTGATGCTCGAAGTAACTGAGCTGAAGGATGAGGAGGATCCTCCATCACCGGCTACAAAGATTGTGGCGCAAGTGGATCACGATCTACCGTGTGTGGGTCACGAGGAACGGAGTGCCCCGTTACCATGTGAAGCCACGTTTGAGGCAAGTGAAGCCTCGGGACTAGGTCATGGTGATCTATGTGTTGGAATTTCACCCGCAACTCCGTCTGACAATAAGTTCTTCATGCTTGTGGTGGATGATCATAGTAAGTACATGTGGATTGTGTTGCTGAAAAGTAAGGATCAAGCTCAACAAGCATTCGAGAAGATCAAGGAAGCCGAAGAGTTCAAGGTGGAGGCGAAGATAAGAGCCCTACGCATTGATCAAGGGGGTGAGCTGCATCAAACTGTGTTGACCATGGCACGGAGCATGATGAAGAGTAAAGGCTTGCCAGGAAAATTCTGGGGTGAGGCAGTCAATACGGCTGTGTATTTGCTGAATATGGAGCCAACTGAGAGTGGCGTTGGTATATCACCGCACGAAGCATGGTACGGATGGAAACCCTCGGTTGATCATCTTCGCACTTTTGGGTGCGTGGCGCATGTCAAGACGGAGTCCGACCATAAGAGTAAATTGGCGGAGCAGAGGACTCCAATGATCATGACGGGCTATGAAAGCTCAAAGGAATACCACTTGTGCAATCCTTATACCAATAAGGTGGTTGTCAGGGGCGACGTAATCTTTGAGGAAGGCGAGTCATGGAATTGGGGCTACAACGAACCGGGATATCCAACTTTTCACGTCACGTGGGATCTTGAGTATGAAGAAAATATGGATCAACCAAGCTTATCCTTGTCAGCAAGTTCGGGCCTAGAAGACGTTGAAGGCCTAGGGGGTGCTCCAGGCGTGGACGCCAGGCCAGAAGTACTAGGGATTCTCCCAGAAGAAAAAGAGTCTGGCGAAAAGGCTAGTCCGTGGCCAGAAGAAATGGAGGGAGCGGCTCCATATGGACCAAGTGGTGTTACGTATAGCTCAGCATGTGCTAGTACAGGAGGTGATGATCCACATGAAGAGCTTGGGGCAAAGGAGTGTCCAGAAGTGCAAGGGCCATGTAACATGGTGGTGAGTCAAGAAATTGAATCACAAATAGGCATGCAGGATACGCTATATGTAGAGCTGTTGACTCCAGGAGCTCTACGTGGAGGCACACAAGGTTCAGAAACTGAAGACGCGTTGTCGGGCGCAGAAGAGTATGTTGTGACACCTCCGACTGCACTGGAGACGAAGCGACTACGACCGACGCGAGCACGCATGCGAGGCGTGTTAGACTACTATCCGAAGGAGACACTTCGGATGATAAATAATCCGGTGAAGATGAACTACGAAAAGCACTGTTTGTTCATCAAGGAACCGGTGAAGAGCGAAGGCACGTTCATGGACGACATCGACAAGGACGCGGAAAAGAAGGATGCGGACGAGGAGGGTCGACGTCAAGTCATGGAGAAGCCGGTGAAGGTAAAGTCGGTGACGTGGAAGATAACGCCTGGAGCGGCGAAAGCAATGCCGAGGATGACGCCCGCGAGGAGTAGCCGGCGTATTTGGAATCCAGGTCGAGATGAAGCACATGTCGTGCTTAGGGGGTGATTGTTAGAAATAAGCACGCCGGATGCCGGCACGGCATCGTGCACGCCGCCGTATACGAATCGTATACATATAGGTTTCCTAATAGTTGACATATGTGTGTCCGTTGGATAACATGCATGTATACGTATAGGTCTAGGAGTGTGTAACCAAGTCGTTCTTGCTAGTTGAGTCGGCAACGTGGTGTCCTAGCTAGTATATATACATGCAGTCTGACTCTTATAAACACCACATCGTGTAGTTTGAGTTGAATACAAGAAGCAGGAGCGACACGCCCCTGTAGCTATAATATTTGTGTTCCACGGGTGTGCGTACGTGAGAGTACTAGCTGAATCAAAAGCAACGATTGAGCTAGCTGGTTGTACGTGTATCTTGGCGGAAGTAATCGGGTCCGTGTCTCGCCGGAACTTCGTCGTCGTCGTCGGAAAGTACTCGGCCGCAGGGGCTGTGCTAACACTCGACACCAGAGGGGACAAGGAAGTGAAGTGGAGACCAAATGGTCGAGGATCACTGTGCACAACAGTGAAGTTAGGCAGGTGGTTAAATTAGTGTAAGCAAGGTGTTTGTGGAAATGGCCGCATGAAACTTGCTTTGGAAATTTTGATTCAAATTTTTTGAGTGATCTTAAGTTAAGCTTGAGAGTCTATGGTTGCTTAGAGAGGTCGAGGGAAATTGATTTGATAGGTTTTTGAAAAAATGGAATCTTAACATATGAACTAGATTCAATTTTTAACTTTCCATTAAATTGATTTGAAAGATGTTTTTGTAAGGTTGTAAAGTGGGCCTTAATACACTTTTACTTGGTCTAGCAAGGGGTGAAAAAAATAAGAATTGTTTCTATTAGAAATCTTCTTCTAGAAACACACAAAGTGGCCTAGTGGTTTACTTTTGTCAAAATGACCATTTGCTTCATTTATTCCTATTTGATTTCTTTTTCTTTGGATTTTGTTTGTAATTGTCCTAGATGATGCAAAATTCACCTTTAAACCATTTTACATCATTTGTAACAATCAAGCATGGCAATTTCAAACAATCACAATTAATACAACTAACATGCATTCATATTCATTTTATTAGTAAAAGTTTTTGTTAACCCTAAATTTGGGTGATTAGAATTTGATAATCTTGATTTAAAGTTTTGGGGTGTTATAGTGATAGTACGTCACCACTCGACTAAAACAGTCGTCATCTTGCGTATCTGGACCGTTCAATCTACATCTGAGCTCACACAGATTTGACGAGCAAAAATGGTAACGTGAATGGGTTTATTTTTTTGAGGAATGCAATTAAAGGGGTTAATCAATTATATGGTACTTTCCTACTGCATCTCATTTAATTAAATATCCAGGATTGGTTACACTTGAAAAAACTACAAAGGAAGATCCTTTTTATTTTTGTCCTTCTCGAGAAAAAACTACACCACAATCCCAAAAATAAGGAATCAAATATTTCCTCCATCCAGAAATAACTGACTTGGGTTTGTCTAAATTCGTATGTATCAATACACTAAAACATGTCTAGATACATGCGAATCTAAACAAATGCAAGTCACTTATTTCTGGACAGAGGGATTATATGCTATTAAAGGTCCAATCAATCATGCTTTCCTAACAAATTCCACGTGATGCAACCTAATATTCAGGATTAATTAGATGGGAAATTCAATAGACCATGTGCAACAAAACAAACTAAAAGGAATAGATTTTTGTGTTCATGACTCTCCCTCTCCCTCCGTGAGAAAAAAAACACAACAAAAAAATAGAGGGGCATAATGCCAATCTATTATGACTAGTAATCATGCACGTGTAACCTCACAAACATATAATCTTTTATCCTATGTAAAATCATAAGTAGACAATGAAACAATCTGAGGCTTGTGATCATATAAGTGACGATGATGAACTATATAACATCATAGCATCGCATATATATCGACTAATAAATAAATTTATTGCTAGAACAAGATTTTACTAAATCATGTTGATCATAGCATCCATGATGACAAAAAATCACATTTCATCCTAATTTAGGAAATATCATATGAAAATTATACAAAAATATGGGAATGCATACATATCAACCTGAACAAATACTTTTCTTCTTTACAAATAATATGCTCTTTAACCGTTCATACACTATTCTCAAAGTTCTTGCCTCCACCAAAGCCACACAACTCTGAAATCTGCCATCGTCAAGATCTCCACAATATATTTACTCAGCATTAGAGTTTACATTGTCATTTACACCATTGTCTCCATGGAGACACCTGTAATTCTGGACAACTGATTCGTTCATAAAAACTGTTCCCTTTCTGTAGACGACATCACAAGCCAAGCTCACCACATGCATCGGCGGGCTTTGACCAAGAGAAATCTTGAGGAACATTGTTGAATTGTAGAACTGTGAATAACACATTCTCCATAGTATTGGAATGAAAAGGTTATCGCCACTTTAAAATCCATATTTCACACACATCACTTTTTCTCAAAGCTCCAATACAAGAATCAACCCAATCCATATTTCACACGCATCACAATCCTATTGGCCGTTATCAAACCAGGTATGCATCAAGATATTTGTTATAAAAGAGAAAATTCCAGCAGGTCATCTAGACTAATATATTGAAGCAAAAAGAGTAGATTTCCGAACAAATGAGTCAAATGATTCACCAAACCTAGATGTTGCAGATATTTATTATCATGAAGTTCAGATCTAGGCACTACAAAGGAACAAAACAGAACACTAATGCGGCAGTCAAACTTCCTCGTATTCGTCTTCACCTTGTTTCTCCAGCAACTTGCGTCCATCCTTGTCAACACCGACCGCGACCAGGTTGATCAAGAAAAACATACCACCCAAACTTGCATCCTCTTCACACATCTTCCTCCACAGCAACACCGCCAGTCATGCGTCA
Organism: Avena insularis; assembly: GCA_023614405.1. NCBI lineage: Eukaryota > Viridiplantae > Streptophyta > Magnoliopsida > Poales > Poaceae > Avena > Avena insularis. The sequence goes on from CM042692.1 coordinate 25,821,316, forward strand.
GCCCTGTGTCACACGCAAAACACGACCAAGAACGATATGCTCTTCACGACCGATGGCATGCTCTCATCCTCCCTGTTATCAAACAGCTATGTTTGCAATTCCTTCATGTAAACCATTGAACATAAATAATTTTCATGTCCTTATAGAAAGGTGCTACGAGAAAATATCAACTGAAAAACTTGCAGAAAGGCGGTCCATGAAGCAGATTCTCACCTACAATTATCATACAAGGATGGTATTTTTACTATTGAAAAATTCAAAGATCATGTAGTAATGTTTGCTGATGTTCTTGACATTCAAAAGGGCCATTTTCAACTCGTTGAACCAGACCAGTTTTCAAGTCATTGTAGTGCAAGATGCTTGTGCCAGGGTTGTGAAAATAAACAATAAGTACCTCCGAAAGGAAAGTAGATATTCTTCTCACACATCAATATCTGGTTACACACCAGAGTTGATACATCCATAGCTCTATTAAATTGAGTTACACAAGACTTGGCAATGCAAAAATATATATCAAAGGCTATTAAGATATATATAACAATACTTTTCTTCAGAAAACCTGGATGTCTACACCTTTGTTAATATTAAGGACCTTCAGATCAGCGAGAAATGGTCAATGATCTAAGTTTTCAGTATCACATGCCGATAGCAGTGGAGACAAAATATGATGTACATGTAACTAATATTTAACGGTATATATGATATGCTCTTTGGATATTTTAGCACGTGAAATTGACGTGAATTTTGAAACAGCACTTGGAAGTTGAACTCACACGTGCAATCAGAAGGTCTTGGGATAGTAAGTATAGCATTATTCTGTTTTTACTTCATGAATATATTGTATTGGAGTAATTGCCTTTGGACAGAAAATTTGTTAAATGAGCTTATATGTAGCCCTTGCAAACAATAAGATTCAAAATATGTTAAGTAGACGGAAATTCAATGTAAGGACAAGATAAACTGACAGAAAGAGAACAGTTTTCTCACCACTAAATGACCACAAATCAGGCAGCCAATGACCATACCTTAGAGCCACACCAAGGAAAGGACAAGATAGACTGACAGAAAGAGAATCGTTTCCTAACCACTGGATGACCACAAATCGGGCAGCCAATGCCTAGACCTTAGAGCCACACGGAGAAGAACTCCATTATTATCCTAGAATAGTGTATGTATAAACTACAGGAAACATCAACTTAGAAGAAGCTTGTGCATTGTACATATACCTCAATTACAAAAATCACTTTTGCACCTGAGGAATAAATTTTCTCTTTCCACTCCGGTAAGCTGTCAGGAATAACATGTTCTGAGTTCAACTCGTACAAAAAACTTACACCCAATTTCAGGACGTGTTAAGTGGATTTCGTTCATACCTTCAGGTGTCAACGCACTGCAATTTAAAACACAATCAAATTAAGGCACGACGTATTTGGACCAGCAACAAGTACTTCTTATCCTAGCTGGTCAAACTTAAAAATTTGCCCCAAGGGTAGAGGCCCATCTTGCCCAACCGGATAAAATTCGACAGGGAAGCAAAATGGTGAGGAGGCTACCCCTACATCAAAAGTATCCATTTTTACCACTATCTAGCCAGCAGGTCTGGAGGCATGCCCCAACTGCATCTATACATAGAACACAAAAAACTAATTTAATCAGCCAATTGACTACTCATTATCCTATATTGAATCAAGGTACACCTGTGAAGGGCATATCTTTCCCCAATTAACAGGTTACATTTATCATCAGTGCTAGGAACAAATGCACAGACCAATTGATGCCAATAGTTGTGAATAAAAAAAACATCCTTGCCTGATTGAGAACTTGATTGAGATCAAGACGCGCCCCTTGCAGTACCCTATTTGGCACTTTCCATACCAACAACGTCTTCCCATCTCACATGAGACTTCTCGGAGACGGCGGCTCGTTGGCAGCAGCAGCCTCATCATCGTGATTTTTCCTTCAGATCTTCGTCGCAGAAGAGTCGCTGATGCAGTCAGGGGAGGATCTCCTCTGCGTGGGCAATGCATCCGTGAAACCTGGTGTGGCCGACGGCGACGGAGGGACACTCGGGGTGAACAGGGCCCCGACAGCAGCCGAGGGGCGCCCATGATGATTGGGGATTCATGAGCAGGAGGTTCTGGTGGAAACCTCTTCGTCCTTCTCCTCGCGATCTAGCGCTACCGCGCAGTAGCACCTCTGGTTGGGCTTGCAACCGTGAAGATGGGGAGGATGGAGGATGGAGGCGGGGAGAGTGGTCCGCGGAGGGATTGGGGCATCGTGTGGAAGATGGGTGCAGGCGGCAGGGGGGAAGAGGCACAGATCGTGGTGGTTTCATTTTGTACTATACCTTTTTTTCCTACTCGGACGGAAGCGGGCGGGGAAAGGATAAGCGCAGTCCGACGATGGTATTTGCTAAATGCACTCTGGAGTCAGGTTTCGTATAATCGTGACGGTTGGATGTAACCCAGTGGGCTGATCCGTTGGTGTAAAGTCCGATGTGTACATTAAGTGGGTGCTTCTAAGAAAGAAAATGTTTGCACCTTTATAAGTAGTATATAGATAAGGTATACACATATATGGGGTAGGAAACATTTACTGGTGTTATGACCAATCTTCATGTGACAAGGTATACACAATATTTTCTATGACAGGATGCACATATATATTGAGGGGCATGTGAAAAATAGTAGAACCCTAAAATATTATGTTGTATTGATTTGATCCTCGTGGGGTTTTATATAGGAGTATAAACTTGGAGGGCAAGAAGCCTATGACTTGAAATACAAGATGATCTCTAAAGTTTTAGTCTATCTCTAGTTGTGTACGTATTCTAACATCCCCCTTAGTCGTAGCGGGAGCGAAGCGGACGCTTGCGACTGGATTTGAAGTCTTGCGCTTCCATCGTCTTCATCTCCTTGTCATCATCACCTGCGTGGACATGATCACGACTGGCACCTAAGGGGGATGACTGCGTCCCCTTGTAGTGCCTCTCTTCCCTCCCGCAGTCACATCGAGAGTGGCATGGACGCAAGTGACAACATGGACGTTGTTGACTGGAGTTCTTGAGTTGCTGTAGACGTTGTTCTTGATGTCGATGTCGAGGTAGCCGATCATGATATAGCCGTGATTGAGGTGGGTGTGCTTGATGTTGTAGTCGTCGTATGTTGTGTGGCTGTCAGTGCCAGAGACGCAAAAAAAATTGCGCCTTTTGTTGTTGTTGTTGTTGTTGTTGACGGAGTTGTAGTTGTGGATGTTTTACACTTTGTATAGGTACCATCGGGGGCGTCTCTTGGACACGGTTATATGTGCGACCACCAGTTTTACCAGGACTAGAGGGAGTCACCGAGCACACATGGTTTTACCAGAACCGTATGCGCGATCGTAGGGGCATCACAATTGTAATACCGATTTGTTGATGCAGTCGGCGGTGTCGTGGACACGCCCATGCTGTCGTTGGGGTTGTGGACGCGGCCATGCCGTCGTCGTGCCTTGCAGGTGTACTATCAAAGGGCGTCGTAGTTGTATGTCTATCATGTGGACGGGTATAGCAGCGGCGGTGATGTGTCGACGAAGATGTTGATGAAGACCACGTTGACGTAGACCTTGGCGATGATGTTTCGGCAATGTCGTAGCAGACGTGACGTAGAGCGTCGCTTGAAGGCGTCCCTTGTGACGACGATGGTGTTGATGCCGTGTTGTCGGAGAAGTCGGCGAAGTTGTGTTCCACACTGGCCTGGTGTGTGGATGATGTTGATGTTACTTCTTCGTGGGTGTGCTCGGCGATGATGTTAGTGTAATCGTACAACTTGACCTCGATGTTCGGATCGATGTAGTCCGGCTTTATGTAGTGTAGATCGGTCTGACTCGATGTAGAGGACGTTTCCCGGATTTGATGGAGAACTACTGGACCTCCCGGTGTCGGCGTCGGCGTTGCGATCTGGCTCGGTGAAGATCTTGGCGGGCACAGCAGTGTCGATGAAGTTCTGCGATCGTGGATGATTACCTTAATGCAAATTGGGATCTTGCACGTGGTAGTGCATGTCTCCCATTAGAGATGGTGTTGTCTCCCGTAAGAATGCATAGATGGATCTGACTGCATGCACTAGGTGGACTCCCGCACATGGCCTTCGTCGTGCTCCTGGACGGTGTTGGAAAGACGTCCCTGGACGTGTAGACGCAGCTCCAGCGTAGCTGTTTCCGCGCTGCCGGCCAGGGCACGCGCCGTAGGAGAAACCGATTGATCTTGCACTAGTTTTCGCCGGACGAGAGTAGCTAGAAGATTTAGGAATTTATTTTGGCTAAACTAGATCTAACTTATAGAATTGAGAAATTTGAAATTTGTCTAAACTAATCTATGGAACCGATCCGATTTTCGATCGAGACTGGGTGCTACACCCCCGAGGAGTAATCTCGGTGGGGACGGCGCGTTGCAGAAGTGGTGGAAGAACCTAGGATGGCGCCGTGAGGCTAACCGCTCTGATACCATGTAAAAAATAGTAGAACCTTGAAATATTATGTTCTATTGATTTGACCCTCGTGGGGATTTTATATAGGAGTACAAATTTGGAGGATAAGAAGCCTATGACTTGGAATACAAGATGATCTCTAAAGTCATAGTCTATCTCTAGTTCTGTACGTATCCTAACAGGGCATAGTGCCAATGTATTGTGTACATGGAAGTAATTATTGGTCTTTTACTTATGATATGAATCTAACTCATTCAGATATGCCATCTTAATGGTTTGCTAGACATTGGCAAGTCCCAGTTTTTCTTCCTTTTCTTGCACATCTTAGTTAGGCGGATTCCATATTTTTAGCTCAATAAAATCGGATAATGGACATGGGTGCTTCATTCGAATTTGATCTTATCCACCTAGATAGTTTTACCGTTTGATTATATTGAACTTATCTTTGATTCCTATTGTAGTACATTTTTATTATTCACATTAGTTATCTGTCCATTTTCATTTAGGCCTCTGTTTGTAAGTTTGTATGGTCTTTGTAGAACTTCCTGAATCTACTATTGAGGTTACATGTAAAAGTCGCAATGCTTCATTTCTACCGTGAAATATTAGGTTACAAAATGGCTATCAAGTATGTAAGAAACCCCTCAGAAGATTTTATGCTTCTCCACCAAATCCAGGGAACTATAGTGAGAAGAGATACCTGTCCGCTAGCTCCTTCTTTGCCACCACCGGAGCTATTGAAAACAATGGCGATACAGAGGTCATCGGGATGTGGCATCGCAAGCAGTGGCAACTCGCAGCGTAGCGATTAGCTACATGGATTACGAGTTCTCAGTCATGGTGGCAAGCATCCGTAGAGCCAAGCGATAAGATGGGTTTTTCAAGAAAACGACTCTACCATGCACAGCAATACATCACAATTGGGGTCGATTTTGATTTCAGAGTGCAACATATAGGTGAGTTTTGATAGAAGGAGTTTAAAGACAATAACAACACCATGCCGAGTTTTAGAAGCGAGTTGTGATATTGAGGATTTTTAAATTGTGATTTGTAAGTTGGAGGAGAGAGACATTGAACCGGTAAGAGGGCATCAAAACTTCCCTGAGTTTAGAATTGTAAATCAAAATCTTTTTCCTACTGAGTTTTGTCTTTTTGTAATTCAAATTTAAAATAATCTTCGTTAAATTTTGCTGTAATAAAATTATAGATGTAATTTCCTATTTCAACTAGGGCCTATAAGTTTGGAGTAACAAATGACTTAACCATGAACCCGCATAGGAGAGCCAAGTTGAAGAGCTCAATATCGCTAGGCCGCAAACCTCCAGCATACTTGGGCATACACATGTCCTTCCAAGATATCCAACATGCTTTCCGTTTGCCATCCTTGCATCCCCACCAGAAGTTACGATCAAACTGTTTGGTGACCAGCACACATTTAAGTTAATCCTAACTAGTAAGCGTGCACGTGTAATGCACGTCTAAATATAACACGTGTCTTCAAAATTCTATTTACTTCTATCCGAGTTGATTGTTATGTAACTTTTGTTCATCGAGTCAGCGAGATAGGTCTCACGGCCCATAATTATAGTGTGCACCGTGAGATTCATATATGACATTAGATAAAATTCACAAACACAAAATATAGTACAATTAGGTGCAAAAATACCACAATCCAATCTTAATTTAAAGCAACACTTTAATAAAAAATTAAACAACATTACCCAATATTTACCTCAGAAAAGGACAAGCTCTATACAAAAATATGCTAAAATGCTTCGGACGATCGATACCATCCTACATGCGCTTTGTGGTAAAATGTTTCGAACCATCGATATCATCATTCATTCCGAAGTCGACTATACTGACAGCTAACTTTGTAACAAAATGTGTCATATGAACACTAATTATTTTACAATTACTAATTAGAGTTAATTTTAGAAAAATGTAAAACACGTATATAATGATACGGAGGGAATATACCTATTTGGGAACCATTATGTTTAACAACCATGAGCGATAAGATGACCTATATGATTAGAATTTGAGAAGACACTTCTCAATATAATCAGTTGAAAAAAACATTTCAATAGTTTTAAATTAAAATTATAAGCAAATGTGATGTCAAGTCAGAGTTATTCCTTGATGCAGATGATTATGTTAGTGCCATTCAAGCATAATCTCGATACGATCCTAACACTTGTTTAAGCTATAAGGGCATGCTTGACGCGGCACTACGCATCGGCCGCTAGAGAAAAAGTCCTAGTCCTCTTTCCTGCACGGCCTAAATTTACTGGCATCGTCAGTAAGTGTTTCAACCCAACAAAAAAAATTTGCTTCTAAAATCTGTCATATGAGCCCAATAGTGTGGGGTAAGATATCCCGTAAAATACTTCATGAAATTTAACATCTAAGGACCACGTGATGATCTGCATGATTAATCATATTTTATGATATAGTTTTAAATCTATCAACAATTTTCTAAAACTTATGTACTCCTTTCATCTTAAAATAGATGTTGCGGGTATGTCAAAATTTAGATGAATCTATATACTAAATAGTGTCTAAATTTATCTAAATTTTGTCAGATCTGCGACAACTATTTTAAGATGAAAGGAATAATATTTGTTTCTAAATGTCTTATGACAAAAAAAAGAAAAGGGAAGCAAGAGAAATTCCGCATGTTCGACCGCTCTCTCCCCACCTATGTCTCATCCAGGTGAAAGAAAAAAAATCCTCACTCATCCCACTCACAATAGTCCCTATGCAACTCTTTCCTCTCTTTGTCCCTCCCACCGCCGGTGACCGTACCCCAGCTATCCTGCCTCCCCGCAACTGGCCTCGACGGCCTCCTTCCCCTCTCGCTTCCTCCTGGTGATGGGAGACTCTTCGGCACTCGCGGAAGGCCAGGACGCCAACGGAGCTGGAGGGGCAGACCTCATGTCCATCGGGTCTGCGGCCACGGCCACCGCCACCGACGATCGATGGCTCTGCATAGGCCTCCGCTCCGCCACCCATGCTTTCCTACCCTTCGCCATTGAGCTCCTTTCGCCACCAGGGAAAGGTCCTCCGGCGTCGCTGACCGCCGACATCCCCCTGGCCGGGCTCACCACCGACGAACGCGTCCTCTCTGGCTTCCTCCTCGCCGAAGGACTGGTATGACCACTGAACTGGATTTTGTATTCTCCTCTCTTTACATTCATTCTAAGTTATTCCAGTGAAATTTTCATAAAGAAAATGTGTAGGAGATACAACCTGAAAACTGCATCGGAGATTCAACCTTTAGGCTCTGTTTGGCAGTAAACATTAAACCGAAGTATTGTAAAACCACGATATTTCCTTGCCTCGGCATCAGGTACTACAGTTTAAGTAAACCGAAGTTTTGGCAAAACACGGATATGTTTGGCAGTCCTGTATTTATCGTTCAGTCCATGACATAGTACTTTTATTTTATAAAATATTTGACATAGTAATTGGTGTACTGCTTTTAGAGCTGGCTTTAGATTTAGCCAGTGATTAGTTGAATCAATAGTCACACTGCATGAGTGCATAAGCTCGATAAATGGGCAGCTGAAATCAATAGGGATAAAACGAAGCTACAGAACCATAAGATCAAACAATTGATTTCGTCGTAAACACAAACAGAATAGCACTCTATCGGATGCATGGGGATGTCAGATTGGTGGCCATAGGCTAGACTGGCTAAGGAGAATCCACTTTGCCTCTCTCTGTTTTGTAAAAAAGAGGTCTGGACCTCTTTTTTCTATACTGCCAAAAAACTGCAGTATTGTCGATATTCGGGTATGTGAAACTGCAATTTTAGCTCAAAGAAAACACTTTAAAGTATAGAATTCGGGTACGTGAAACTGCAGTTTTAGCTCAAAGCAAACACTTCAAAACCGGTATTTTCAGAAACCATAGTATTCTTAGAATACTTTAAAAAATAGCTCCCAAACGCACCCCTAATTCCTGGTACTATGAAATTATGATACAACCAACAATTTGGGACATGGTCCGGTTAGAGGAGTGCAGAGCCATTTTGGCTTTAAATTGGTTTGCAATCTTCTTGTTATTTCTTATAGTAATTGCAAAATTCTTTATTTGATATCTTAAAAGATTTTACTACTAAGTGAGGAAAATTAAGCACCGAAGGCATCAAAGTCCACAACGAAGCTACATAATTTTCTTTTCGCTAAACAATGGCACAAAGAAATTAAATGTTAGAACAGAAAGCTTTCTTATGATTTGAGGCTATGACAGGACATCATGGCACTTTTGGCAAAATATGTTCAACCTCATTTATGCTTCTTTGGAAAAAAGTTAACTGCATAGCCACCAGCCGAGTTTTGTTGGAATAAGATGGCAAAAATTCTAGCCGAAGTGTTAAATTAATGGATTTTTCTGCTAGATTTGTAGAGTTCATCTCAAACTTATTTGTTACTTATACAATATTGTTTGTACAATCCATGTCTGTGTTTTGGTAGTACCTCAACTCTTGATTCCCTGGAAGTAGATCATAGACCAAATAGCCCTTAGGATCGATTAGATGAGACTGAAATAGTGTTTGTGTGGCAGTTTGTGTGGCACAGATTGATATAAAAAAACCCACAAATAGTTGTATAAGAAGATGGGGTCCTCACACATTATATAAGAAGATGTGTGGCACAGGTAAAAAGCTTCTGTCACTGTGCATGACATGCAAAAAACTTAAATCACTTAGCTAATAAAAACATACCAGCACCCTTTGAACCTAAGATATATGACTACCATAAACATCAACTCGGCAAGATGCGATGTTCAAATTCAAATGACAACCTAAACACAAATAGCTCTTTGCCTCTTGGAAGAAAGAAACCAAGAATAAGGCTACTGGCAAATGTCTCGGCCCTTTCTATGCCTACTGTATAAACAAATTGACACATACATAGATGGCAGGTGTCAGTTTCAAAAATTCAAATCAATGAACTTGGAGTTAGTCTATGATTTACTTTCAGTGATCAAAAGCTGAAGCCCCTTGGGTACTGCCAAACCACATACGTGGATTGTAAAAAACTATTGTATAAGTAACATATTACGGTAAGGCTAGATACTAATGCTCACTTGAACGAAAACACCACGTAGCCCTTAGGATCAAGACTGAAATAGTGCTTGTGTGGCACAGATTGATTCAGAATATTAATGACGCTTTCCACCAGGAAAAATGGTTGCCTAGTTTCCATGTGATCCATATTACCGCATAGTGTAGTACCAATCATAACTGAACCATCTCACAGGGAGTGTTAAGAAGGTGTATTAGTTGCATAGGTCACTATATTTAATATTATGCATAATAATGTGTTTTAACATTCGTACTAATCTTACTGCAGCCTGAGGATTCAGATGATGAGGAAGATGGTGAATGGACTGCCCCCACCATTCCCAACCCAGAGTACAAGGGACCATGGAAGCAAAAAGTAATATCTCTATTTCTGATTATTGAGAAACACCGTGAACATTCTGCAATTCATAGTTTGATGTTTAAAAGGCTTGTTTCATATCCATAAAATCAAGAACCCCAGCTACCAGGGTAAATGGAAGGCACCAATCCAGTTATGTTAGCTTGAAGTTGAACCTACCTTTCTTACCGGATTTGGCCAGGCACGTGTAGCCTTATGAACAACTGAAGTACAACAATTCTTAGATATGATATTCCTACCTTGAAAGTAGGATCTGAATTTCTATAGCTTCAATTCTTCTTGTATTTGGTTAGTGGCCTGCCATGTAACCAGTTCTCACATCTGCTTGTCCGGTTTTCCACTTCTACTGATCAAAATGCCACAAGAGCTTCAAGATGAAGAGGAACCCTCACAAGGTTAAATGGGCGGAAGTGTTCAGGCACTTGTGTGGAAAAGACATGACACAGGGTAGCAAACTTACTATTTTTTATATCCTGGTAGAAGCGAGTAGAGAGCGTTGTGTGAGTCCTAATCCAATGATTATTTGCATCGACCAGGATTCCATGTTTGAGTTCAAGAGGAACAGGAACAGACCAGATTGCTATGATCATAACATCACCGAGCAGACTTGAAGGCCATCCCGCTAATCACGAAGATTAGGCATGAACGGCAGATGAAACACATCACTGAAGAGTAGATCAACTTACCTTGCTGATCATGTATCATGAGCGGATCGGTGATGTTTCTGTCGCGAGGACATCGGAGAGGGCGTCATACAGGCAAGCGCCGTCCAAGAAGGAACACGGTGAGGGCACCGTCTTCTAGGCACGCGATGTGAGCAAGTGCGTCGTGTAGTTGCGCATACAGGGCATCCCGGTGATGGCGTCATCCAGGATCCCGGGGATGCCGAGCGGTGACGGCGAAATTGATAGGTGTAGTCAGTTTCCTTGTTCAATGATACGTTTCCTTGTTTAACGTTTTTTTTCTTGGAACCAACAATGAGGTTGAGGGGAGGGCGGGGGCATGGGTTCGCTATGTGAGGGATAAGTTCTAGTCCGACGCTGCTAATTGCTAAGCGCACCAGGAATCAGATCAGGCTAAGCCCAGGCGTCAGATGATGTTAAGTAAGCCCGGTCGTTTGGTTCTATTCTGTCGGTGTGTAATATGCGGGGTACGCAAAGCAAGTGTAATATGCGGGGTACGCGAAGCAAAATTCCAGTTTGTGCCATGAGCAATTAAATCTAACAGGCTGGTCAGAATGGGCCTGCACTAGGCCGAGGGCCGGGTACCATTGGAGGTCTTGTACAAAACTAAGCCAGACTCAGGGAAATGGAGGATGTGGTGCCAACTGCCAAGCAGCCACGACATGCGTTACCTGAAGTCAAGTGGAAACGCAGGTCAAAGCTTATGCACAGCCTGTCCACAAGAAGGCATTACCTGTTGCCAGGACACAACATTATGCAACACAACGTTAGTGCCAAGCACGTAAAAGGCTGTACTGAGTTGACTTTGCGTTTACATCCACGGACACTTCAGTTGCCCGGCTCTCCCAAATCCCAGGTACGCGTTTACCCAAAAGCCAAACTATACACCCCTCCTTCCAAATAATCCGGCAACGGAAACCAATGCAGGGTTCGGTCCTGAGGATGGGGCCATGCGGCGGCGGCGGCGGCCACGACAGGGACATGGACATGCGGGGCGTCAACCGTGTGGTGAAGGTGGTCGTCCGCCACGGCGACACCGTCGACGCCATCTCCGTCCTGTACGAGCGGAACGGCCGGGAGGAGTGGACCGACCTGTGGGGAGGACAAGGGGGAACGCTCTCCGAGGTACGCACGCACACATTGCTAGCTCTCGTTTTCGAGAGAACAAACATCGCTCTCTGAAACGATCGAAACGACACGTTTTCATAATCGATCAGTACTTGATGGAACTCCATTCTGTTCTGGGTGTTCAGATCTGCCTGGGGCCGGAGGAGCACCTCACCAGCGTCGTGGGCCACTACGGCGAGTTCGACGGCAGCTTCGCCGTGAGGTCGCTCACTTTCATCGGCAACCGGCGCAGCTTCGGGCCGTATGGGCAGCAGGACGGCGTGCCGTTCACGCTCCCCGCTGCGGGCGGCAAGATCCTGGGCTTCCACGGGCGCTCCGGCCGCCGCCTCGACGCTCTCGGCACTTACGTCAAGATGGCTGATAAACTCCCGTCAAGAAGAAAGATGGCTGATAAGTCGACACCGATGACGCCACGGAGCTGATTGAGCATGTCCTTCGCAGAACTTCCTGGGATTTGCTAATTCTCAGCTAGCTGGGAATTATCTTAGGGCATAGTCAAGTCTTCTTCCGTTGATTTGCCCACGTACGTTAAGATTGGTGCCCGCGTGCTGTCCTTGCATTTGGCCCGTAGTTTGTCACGTGAATTGTTTTTTTGGTGTCATGGCCCGTGCGCTTTATCATTGCCTTGTGTGCGTGAGTACCTTTTGCAATAGCTGTTTGTTGGCCCATGTACCGGGCTACAGTTGCCTTTTTCTTTTTTACTTTGTTTTGTTCCAGCTGTTTTTGTTCGGTCATGTTTTGCTGTTTGTTGGTTATTATGGGTTTGTCGACGTGTTTTATCAGTGTCACGCAGTTTGGTGTTTGATCGGTAAGCAACGTCTACTATAAATAGGGCCGCTCAAAAAATATTGTATGGATGTGGCTTTTTGAATTTTTCTAGCTTGAAAAATTTCACATAGTTAACTTTTTTTGCCACTCATTTTTGTATGTTGTTCCTACGTTTTGTCATCCTCTTATTTTTACATAATACTTGGTTGTAATTTAGAGAGAGAAGAGGCCGAGAGGTCGCTTATACATATATTTTAGGTGTAGTAGACACGACCCTACTTAAAGAGTAGGGGCTTTTTAGGTTACAGTTTAGTGAAAGAGAAGGGGCAGAGAGTTCGCGTATTGTTTACCAAGTGTAGTTCTAATATATTTTCATTGAGGTATTTTGATTTCTTTGCTCTCTAATTGTTTTGAATCCGATGTGTGTAAAAATTATAAATTCTTTTTTATTTGTTTTGTGATGCCCATTTTTGTTTATTAGATCTTTGTTTTATTTTTTTATTTTTATATTGTTATTTTCTCATTTTGTTTTGTTTTAAAATAGACAATGAATGTTGGACCGTTATGTCCTATTTGTCGTTAGTCGCATAATATTTGTCATCGTGCAACACAAAGTGGAACAGAATTCCCTATGAGGTTGCTAGCCCGACATGGAGATTAGCAATTGTATGCTATTGCATTTTGAAATCTAGTACATCAAATTTCCTAAATTGTGTTTTTCGTTCTTTTTATGAGTAGCAATTGGACTTCCAAATTGTTCATATTCTTCCAGTTGCAACTGAGTTCGAATTTGATATCAAATATAAGACTAAGAGCTAGTCCATGATATATTTTTTGAATTATGATTTTCGTGCTTCTTATGAGTTCAATCAGAGTTTCATCTTGTTTATGTTTTTCCTAGTTGCAACAGGAATTGCAACCAAGATTTTTAAATTTTATATCATATTGATCGAGAAATAAGTTAGTACATCAGATTTATTGAATCATGCTTTTTCGTCCTTACTATGAGTTGCAATCGGACTTGCAACTTTCCCAATTGCAACTGAAACTATAATTAATTTTAAATTTGATATCAAATTGAATAAGCTAGTTCATCATATTTTTTTGAATTATTATTTTCATGCTTTCTATGAGTTGCAATTAGACTTACAACTAATTTATATTTATCCTGGTAGCAACATGAATTGCAACCAAGGTTTTTTGAATTTTATATCATATTGATTTGAGAATTAAGCTAGTACATCAGATTTTCTTAATCTTCATGTTTTGTGCTTTTTTATGAGTTGCATTTGGATTTGCAACTGGTTCATGTTTTTCCAATTATATCTGAAATAGCAATAGAGGTCGAATTTGACATCAGATTGACTAATAGCTAATCCATCATATTTTTGGTCGAATTATGATTTTCGTGCTTCATATGAGTTGCAATCGGACTTGCAACTGGTTTATATTTTTCTAGTCGCAATTGGAATTGCAACCGAGATTTTCTATAATTTTATATTATATTGATTGAGAATTAAGCGAGCATATCAGATTTCTTGACTCTGTGTATTTTCGTGCACATTTTTGTTTATTAGATCTTTGTTTTATTTTTTATTTTTTATATTGTTATTTTATCATTTTGTTTTGTTTTAAAATAGACAATGAATCTTGGACCGTTATGTCCTATTTGTCGTCAGTCGCATAATATTTGTCATCGTGCAACACAAAGTGGAACAGAATTCCCTATGGGGTTGCTAGCCCGACATGGAGATTAGCAATTGTATGCTATTGCATTTTAAAATCTAGTACATCAAATTTCCTAAATTGTGTTTTTCATTCTTTTTGTGAGTTCAATCAGACTTCCAAATTGTTCATATTTTTCCAGTTGCAACTGAGTTCGAATTTGATAGCAAATATAAGACTAAGAGCTAGTCCATGAAATATTCTTTGAATTATGATTTTCGTGCTTCTTATGAGTTCAATCGGAGTTTCATCTTGTTTATGTTTTTCCTAGTTGCAACAGGAATTGCAACCAAGATTTTTTAAATTTTATATCATATTGATCGAGAAATTAGCTAGTACATCAGATTTATTGAATCATGCTTTTTCGTGCTTACTATGAGTTGCAATCGGACTTGCAACTTTCCCAATTGCAACTGAAACTATAATTGACTTTGAATTTGATATCAAATTGAATAAGCTAGTCCATCATATTTTTTGAATTGTTTTTTTCATGCTTTCTATGAGTTGCAATTAGACTTACAACTAATTTATATTTCTCCCGGTAGCAACATGAATTGCAACCGAGATTTTTTGAATTTTATATCATATTAATTTGAGAATTAAGCTAGTACATTGGATTTTACATAGGGTATTCTTTTTTACATATAATTTGAGAATTAAGCTAGTAAATTTATTGAGTTTTTGTTATGTTGTATTTTGCTAGTTGTTATTACACAATGGAAACTTTGTTTGAAAATTATTTTTTTTGTTTACTTAAATTTGTCTAGATTTGGATGAATATAGGTATTATGTAGTATCTATTTTTTAAAATGTTTTTTTATTTTCTTTTTTTTTAAAATTTTCATGGTTTTTTTTGGTTTAGATTTTAATGTTTTTCTATTTTATAGTATGTATCCATCGCTATTATCTGGATTCAAAATCCATACTAGTGGTAATACTATTGTTTGGAATCTAAAATATTTTTTCAAACAATATCCCAAAAGTTGCGATTGCACTTGCAAAATTGGTCTAGGAACTGTCTTGAGTTGCAACCGGTCTCACAACTCGTCTATGTATTCCGTTTATTTTGAGTTGTGATCGGGCTTTGCATCTTGTCCAAGTTTATTTTACATATAAGTTGTAGTTGAACTTGAAACTAGTTCAACTTTTTGTACATATGAGTTGCTTTCAGAATCGCAAATGGTCGATGTTTCATTTGAGTTGGAGTTGGAATCACAACTGATTAATGTTTCATATGAGTTGGAGTAGGGATCTCAACTTGGTTCTTTCATATAGGTCTCAGTTGTAGTTGGAGTCGCAACTGGCTAATGTTTCATATGAGTTGCAGTTGGGTTTGCAATTAGCTTGTCTTTTTCATAGAGGCATGCGTTGCTATTGCACTTGTCTTTCTCATAGTTCAAGTTTTTGTATATAAGACTTGCATTCGGAATCACAAATGGCTTGTCTTTTTTCATAAAGGTACCAATTGCAGTCGGAATCGCAACTGATAGATATTTCATTTGAGTTGCAATCGAATCATGGCCTTTCATAGGGGTATCAATTGTTTCATTCCAAGTTTCTTTTTACATATAAGTTGTTGTCAAACTTGAAACTAGTTCAACTTTTTGTACATATGAGTTTATAGAGGTATCAGTTGTAGTCGAAATCGCAATTGTTCTTTCATATAGGTCTCAGTTGTAGTTGGAGTCGCAACTGGCTGATGTTTCATATGAGTTGCAGTTGGGTTTGCAATTAGCTTGTCTTTTTCATAGAGGCATGCGTTGCTATTGCACTTGTCTTTCTCATAGTTCAAGTTTTTGTACATAAGACTTGCATTCGGAATCGCAAATGGCTTGTCTTTTTAAATAAAGGTACCAATTGCAGTCGGAATCGCAACTAGTAGATATTTCATTTGAGTTGCAGTCGGAATCGCAACTGGCCTTTCATAGGGGTATCAATTGTTTCATTCCAAGTTTCTTTTTACATATAAGTTGTTGTCAAACTTGAAACTAGTTCAACTTTTTGTACATATGAGTTTATAGAGGTATCAGTTGTAGTCAAAATCGCAATTGTTCTTTCATATAGGTCTCAGTTGCAGTTGGAGTCGCAACTGGCTGATGTTTCATATGAGTTGCAGTTGGGTTTGCAATTAGCTTGTCTTTTTCATAGAGGCATGCGTTGCTATTGCACTTGTCTTTCTCATAGTTCAAGTTTTTTTACATAAGACTTGCATTCGGAATCACAAATGGCTTATCTTTTTTCATAAAGGTACCAATTGCAGTCGGAATCGCAACTGGTAGATATTTCATTTGAGTTCTTGAATCGAATCGCGGCCTTTCATAGGGGTATCAATTGTTTCATTCCAAGTTTCTTTTTACATATAAGTTGTGGTCAAACTTGAAACTAGTTCAACTTTTTGTACATATGAGTTTATAGAGGTATCAGTTGTAGTCGAAATCGCAATTGTTCTTTTATATAGGTCTCGATTCAGGGTTGGAGTCAATCGGCTGATGTTTCATATGAGTTGCAGTTGGGTTTGCAATTAGCTTGTCTTTTTCATAGAGGCATGCGTTGCTATTGCACTTGTCTTTCTCATAGTTCAAGTTTTTGTACATAATACTTGCATTCGGAATCACAAATGGCTTGTCTTTTTTCATAAAGGTACCAATTGCAGTCGGAATCGCAACTGGTCGATATTTCATTTGAGTTGCAGTCGGAATCGCAACTGGCCTTTCATAGGGGTATCAATTGTTTCATTCCAAGTTTCTTTTTACATATAAGTTGTGGTCAAAATTGAAACTAGTTCAACTTTTTGTACATATGAGCTTATAGAGGTATCAGTTGTAGTCGAAATCGCAATTGTTCTTTCATATAGGTCTCAGTTGCAGTTGGAGTCGCAACTGGCTGATGTTTCATATGAGTTGCAGTTGGGTTTGCAATTAGCTTGTCTTTTTCATAGAGGCATGCGTTGCTATTGCACTTGTCTTTCTCATAGTTCAAGTTTTTGTACATAAGACTTGCATTTGGAATCACAAATGGCTTGTCTTTTTTCATAAAGGTACCAATTGCAGTCGGAATCGCAACTGGTAGATATTTCATTTGAGTTGCAGTCGGAATCGCAACTGGCCTTTCATAGGGGTATCAATTGTTTCATTCCAAGTTTCTTTTTATATATAAGTTGTGGTCAAACTTGAAACTAGTTCAAGTTTTTGTACATATGAGCTTATAGAGGTATCAGTTGTAGTCGAAATCGCAATTGTTCTTTCATATAGGTCTCGATTGCGGTTGGATCATGTAAGGCCCGATGTTTCATATGAGTTGCAGTTGGGTTTGCAATTAGCTTGTCTTTTTCATAGAGGCATGCGTTGCTATTGCACTTGTCTTTCTCATAGTTCAAGTTTTTTTACATAAGACTTGCATTCGGAATCACAAATGGCTTGTCTTTTTTCATAAAGGTACCAATTTCAGTCGGAATCGCAACTGATCGATATTTCATTTGAGTTGCAGTCGGAATCGAAACTGGCCTTTCATAGGGGTATCAATTGTTTCATTCCAAGTTTCTTTTTACATATAAGTTGTGGTCAAACTTGAAACTAGTTCAACTTTTTGTACATATGAGCTTATAGAGGTATCAGTTGTAGTCGAAATCACAATTGTTCTTTCATATAGGTCTTAGTTGCAGTTGGAGTCGCAACTGGCTGATGTTTCTTTTTTCATAAAGGTACCAATTGCAGTCGGAATCGCAACTGATCGATATTTCATTTGAGTTGCAGTCGGAATCGCAACTGGCCTTTCATAGGGGTATCAATTGTTTCATTCCAAGTTTCTTTTTACATATAAGTTGTGGTCAAACTTGAAACTAGTTCAACTTTTTGTACATATGAGCTTATAGAGGTATCAGTTGTAGTCGAAATCACAACTGTTCTTTCATATAGGTCTTAGTTGCAGTTGGAGTCGCAACTGGCTGATGTTTCATATCAGTTGGAGTCGATCTTTATCTTCAATTTTCGTTTTTCTTCAACCTGACACATGAGTTGCAGCTGGACATGCAACTCAGGTGGCACGTCCTATGAGTTGCAATTGAACATGCAACTAACTTAAGTGGCAGGACCTATGAGTTGCAATTGTTGCAACTCGAGAGGTAGGACCTTATTTATCCACCAGTTGTAACTATGCTCGTAACTGAAATTTGTTGACATAAAATTATTTTTATTTCGAGTTTTTAATTTATTTAAATTGATCCTTGAGTTGTAACTGTGCTCGCAACTGGAGACCGAGACCTTTTTAATCATCCAGTTGGAACTATGCTCACAAAGATTTTGAAGTAGACATAAAATCAACATCTTTATCAATTTTTAAAATTGATTTTTGAGTTGTAACTGGACATGTTTTAATCATCCAGTTAAAATTGCGCTCGCAGCTGAGTTTTAAATTTGATGTGAAATCAAACCTATATTTTTATTTTTTAAAATTGACCTATGTGTTGAAACTGCCCTTACATCATGGGTCAAGACCTTATTTATCCAGCAGTTGCAACTAGTGCTTGTAATTGAGATTTTTAAGTTGACATATCATCGTCCTTTTTGGTTTTATAAGCAAGAGAGTGGAAGATTTTAGCTGGGTATGTTCAACAATGAGCATAGTAGTTTATATGGACAAACAAAAGAGGTCTATTAACCAGCCGAGCCAGCAATCAAAGAAAGAAAAGATCGCGCATGCAGCCAGAAATCCACACCGATTCTTAGAAACAAAAGTGAAAATCGATGTGGCCAGATTAAAATGTTGTTTATCTTCTCCAAAATACACAACTCACGTGGTGGGCCAGCAGGTGCACTGTACCTGGTCCGGCTTTATGATGTGCCTCTCGTCGCATGCACGCCGCGCGCGTCCAGTTTCACATGCAAGCATCGCTACCTACGCCGTTCACCAGAAATCGCTCTAAGATTTCCTATTTTTCATTCTTTGGAAATTATATCTCAGATTTTTTAAGTTTAAGTCGGGTTACAACTGAGATATTTCAGTTACAAGTGCATTGTAACCGAGATTTTTTTCGATTGAAGGTGTGGTTGCAACTGACATTTTCCAGTCGAAGTGTGGATACGACTGAGATTTCCAGTTGTAAGTGAGCTTGCAATTTGAATTTCCCACTTGCAAGTAAGATCTTAGGTAAGATTTTTTATAAAGTTGTCAGGAGTTGTTTACTACTAGTATTTTTCACTTGCAAGTGGGTACATTTGTTCTAGTAGTTGAGAATTAGCAAACTCGCCTCACAGTTTTTTTATAGCTACTTGAACTATTATTTTGTTTTACCAAAAACATAAAATAAGCATTGAGTATAATATCTATATTAACAGTACGTATTGAATGCACCCGCAAAAAAAACAGTACGTATTGAATGCAGCGAGTAAACGAGTCAGTAATCAAAACACGTTGCTGCACCGACTATTCAATATGCTGCTGCATGAGATAGCGAGTTAATTATGTGCAGGCCGGCCAGGTGTGCGTACAGCTCTTCGTCTGAAAGAAATCAAAATGAACTAGAAAACCTAAAACCTGTCGCGACGGACATCGTGAGAAGGACAATAATTACCACATGCATGCTGCTGATGTCAGTTGACTGAGATTTAAGTTAAATCTCAGTCAGCTGAGCATTAGAGAGACCTTGTTGTATGTAGTACGTGCGTAGTATAGTGCCTCCCTAGTTACGGCTCGTGCATGCGATCTATCATTTCATACTTGCTATATGTTTTTTCTCAGCATGTACTCCCTCCATCCTAAAATAGATGTCTCAATTTTTTCAAAATTTAGATGAATCTAGACACTATTTAGTATATAGGTTCGTCTAAATTTTGACAAATCTAAAACATCTATTATAGGACGGAGGGAGTATCACAATTCAGTGTTCGTTCAAAATCATACTCCCTCCGTTTCAAAATATAAGATATTTTAGCTTTGTGAAAGAAGTGTATCTAGACCCTTTTTAGTGTCTAGATTCACTCCAAACTTAGATAAACTTAGACATTAAAAGAGATCTAGATTTACTTCATTCACAAAGCTAAAACATCTTATATTTTAAAACAGAGGAAGTACTAGTAAGTATCTAGCGAAAACAGCTCCGAGGAAACCTCGTCTTGAGGAATGATCAAACAGGAATATGCCTTTTTTGTTGTTGAGAAATCACCACCCTTTATTCAGTTATAACTCACAATGTCTACACACACCCTCGGGTGGATTATAAAACCAAACATATGGCGGCCTAGACTAGAGTAAAGAGAACCCCTAGCTAGACTATGGGCATCGATATTAGGACTAGATCGTCGTCCTTCATGCACAAACTCGACTGACTGAAAATCACTCACGGTTCGCGATGTAACTTGGCCAGGAGCCCGTCATTCCTCCCTCCATGATGGTTCGCACCATATTGGCATACTCGCTTGCCAAACTGTTGGGTTCCCTATGGCTTGATGCCAATATGTTGGGGTTTAACCCTAGGGATGGCTTGATCAAACTCAATATGAATGCAAGGTAAAGATACAAACATAACACGCACACTCGGTTTCGGTTTTCCTCTTTGGTTCGAATAACCAACCAGATAGAATCCACGTGAAAAGACCGCTAGGTAGAGATCCACGTTAGAAGAATTGTCGAGGGGTAACCTCGACAATGCTCATGGTTATGGACTTAGGGTTTCGTGAAAAAGAAAACGTTGAGCATTTCGTCAGCTGATCAGACAAACAAGGGAGTCGAAGTCGTTTGATTGCTTATAATCAAATCGATTACAGATCGCTTAAGGCTTTTTTCGGTACCTCTTCGTTGGATCCTCCAAGCCTATGGATCCCGAGGCCGTATATAGATAGGTTAGAATCTTACAATTACAACACTAATATAATGTCGGTTTCTACTCTTTTCTTATCCGGCAAGCTATGCCTTCCTTCGGATGCTTCCTGGGCCTTCCTTGATTCTGCTTGGGCTTTGTGGGATGTGAGCCTTTACGTTACCAGGGTAACTAATCATCAGGACCCGAGTAATCATATCTATGTCAAGGATCGTCTCAGAGCAGATAGAATCTACTTGCGAAGAGATTACAATTAGAGATCGAAAATGAGAGATCAACGCAGTAGAGTACATAAAATATAAAGATCCAACTCAAACGAAGAGGGCTTTGTACAACCTTTAGTCTAGATCTAGATCTAAAGAGCCTTCCCCCAATAGAAAAGTGGAGGCTAAGTCAATTCAACTCAAATTTATTATCATCTCACATCTAAGCCACAAGAGGCTATTAATAGTATTAGAGGCAAAGTGGTAAGTAGGGGGATATTTCAGGGTATCAAACCCGAATCTGTGTGCAGGCATGATGTTTCGGTGGTAAGTTCGTCAGCACCAGCGATGGTGCTGGTTTGGTCGGCTCGAACTGGTGGCAGATTCATAGGGCCATGTACGACACTGACGTCCCCCGAGCGTTAACTAGTACAAACTCGTTAGTTAGAGACTGTGCACTCAGACGGTTTCCCCAAGAACAGAAAACCTGCCTTTGTTAGTCCCCCTCAGCCGGTTGTTTCAATACGACTGTCTCTACTTGTCTTCGAAGCGGGTGTTTACCGAAGCTGACCCCAAAAATGGGCTTGTGGGAGACGAATAATAAAAACAAACGCCTCAGTGTATAACCTTAGACGGTGGGAAAACTCAATCGTCTCTAATACTTGGAGCGTTAAACTGGATATTATTACAAGCCACCTCTATTTGGTTGCCTGGCACATGCAGTTACGACACAACTGGTTGCCCTGCCACGTGCAGCCCCCGCGAGTGCACCTCAGACGGATGATAATACAAACCGCCTCAAAGAGTAATAACCGGGAAGCGATTAGGGTTTTGCGCCACCGCTACTACTATATTTGATTGTATTAAAATGCTCAATGTTTATATCTATTTAACATATGGGAACCTGTAGTCATTTTGCAATAGTGCTCTGTAGCGATAACAGTGGCCCCATTAGCTCTGGCAGTTTTTGAAGGAGATATGCCCTAGAGGCAAATAATAAATAGGTTTTTATTGTCATATCTCAATTAGTTCATGATAGTTTCATATTATGCTATAACTGTATCAAGTGGAAATATTGGTGCAGGTGTGGTATGAAACAAACTAAGTCCCTAGTAGCCTCTATTTATACTAGTTCGTTGGTCAAGCGATGATTAAGGTTTCCTGATCATGGGGCATTTATGCCAATTGACAACGAGGTCATATCAATGGTGAATGATGTGATGAACATTTCTCAAAGATTGCGACACGATCAAGTCATAAAGTTCATTGTTGCAATAGCTACAAACATAGTCTCATTCTCCTTAGACCGTGAGATCATATTACTCACTGTTTTCTAGGGCTGCTTTGACTGCATCAAACGTCACTCGGTGACATGGTGATCATAAAGGTGTACATTAGGTATTCCAAAAGAACAGTAGATGACATGTGACTCAATAGTGGGATTTGTTCACCCACGTGACGAGTAAGATACATACGGCCGGTTTGGTGAGATTACATCTATAAATTTTGCATGTGACTAGGTCACGGGATGTAATATCACGGTAACAAGTAAAACAGAACTTACCGGTAATGAGATTGAACAAGGTATGTGATACCAATGATCGAATCTCGGACAAGTCGTATAAAAAAACAAAAGGAATTGGACTCAACGTTTTACGGTTCATATGATATCATCATCGTGGAATGTACAGAGGTCATCGTGGGTATCCCGGTCCAACTGTTGATAATTGATAGAGATCATGTTTGTACCATTTACGAGCCGTGAGGGGATACTCTTAAGGGTACGATGAGACAGATCATCCGTAAGTTGGAATCATAGTAGAGAAAGAGAAAGCTAGAATTGTTCAGTGGAGAAAGAAAGGAAACTGGAAAAGTTTCGAGGAGAGGACCGGATCGTTTCGAGAGTTCCAAAGTTGTTCGGAGGATATAGAAAGGGTAACCGAAAGGTGTTTCAAGTCGAATCAGATTTTATAATATGTATTTACATATTAATTAATGTAATTAATATTAAATATAATACTAAAATCTAATTTGAAGGGTTATTCCACTAATTAGGGAGTTCTATCGTAGGAATTTTTTTGTTTTCTGCTACGGAACCCTTCAGTTTTGAATTCCAGTTATCAGAAGAGCCCACTGAGAGGCTTGAGCTTAGAGATATCAAAAAACATCAAAATTCTATTCATCTGTTTTAAATATGTATGTGCTTAAACTGTAGACACGGGAATATTATTCCACCGCATTGAAATTTGAATGTGTTATTGCATTAGAGCCTCAACACAAGGGGAACACTGATTTTGATAAACAGTGTCTTTTTGAAAACAACATGTATCTGAAAAAAGTTCATGTAGACTTCCTTTTAAACTGGTGTGAACCCAAATTTCAACAAAAATTAAGTACTACATCTACAGGTTATCCTATTCATCTGTCATGGAAAAAAGTGCATGCTGGTAAGATGATATATTCTTGAACACGTGATTAACAACCTACCCTGTGATATTTAAATACTTCTAGCAATCAAGCATATAATTCTTCAACTCTTTGTACTTACGCAAACATTTGGAACTAAGTTCACAAGAAAATATCCAAAGAATCGCCTTGATGAACCGATTGATGTGCATGTTTGGGAAATGAAGAGCAAGGAGCCAAAGATGGTTGCGATGAAGATGGAGCTAGTCAGTCAAATGCAATCTTGACAACTGAATGGGAGAAGTTTGTGAGAAGCTTCAACTTAAAACAGGATAACATTGACCTTTTTTGCTTTGATAAAAATAGATAATGGAGAGGTATATGTTCTAGTTCAGAAACTTCTGTCGGGCGGCCCATAATTACTCGAGTACTAATTATGATTCTTCTATGTATGGACTACACATTGTATGCACTGTCATAAAGTAATGACTAAATATGTATGGATTTCCTCAACTATTAGAATAATGCTAATTGTTAATATAATGGTCTTCTTTTGATTGGCTGCTATAATTAAGTTTGAGTTAATCTGTCATGATTATGTGTCATGTCAGCTATGATCGAGTTTGAATTAGCATGCTATTATTTAAAATGGTTTACACACCGGAGACGATCACTTTTAAAAAGTCGCTTCGATGCACACTAGTTCAGGAGACGGTCTTTATTAGAATCCGACTCCGGTTGCTTGACTATTGGAGACGGTCCCCGTATAGGCCGTTGAGGTTGACGAGTTCTTCCAAGCGGTCCGACGGGCCGTCTCCATCTCGTACCTGTTAGTAACGTTTTCCTTTTTGCACCGTCTGATGTCTCATATCTTAAGCCGCAAAGAAAAACCGGCTCAGGTGGTGTGCGCTTAGAAGCTATGCGTTTGAACCGGAACGAGAAACCGGCTGAGGCCCATAGAAAATTGACATCTCTAAGTAACACGTTTGCACTAGTGGTTATCTTTCCTGATTTCTGGGCTGGCTAGCAACAAGTGTTTCTGTTTTTTCCGGTCTTGAAAGCTTTCGGTTTGCTTCCTTCTAGTTTATCTTTTTTCTCCTTTTTTTCTATTTTCTATTTTTTTGTTTTTCTTTTCTTTTCAGTTAATATAATTCTTCAAATTTCAACAATTTTCAAATATGAAAATTTTCAGATTTGATTTTTTTTTAAATATGAACTGTTTTTCAAAGCTACGCTATTTTTAAATCTAAACAGTGTTCAAATTTAAACCATTTTAAATTTGAACAATTTTAAATCTGAATAAATTTTACATCCAAACATCATTTTTAAATCTCAGTGTTTTTAAAATCTAAACATTTTTATTTTACCAAATATTTCAAAAATTCATGGAAAAAACTAACAGAAAAAAAGGAAAAGAAGAAAAAAAAATCGGCTTAATTGGGCTGGCCCACCCCGGAAATGTCTTCAGGCATCGTGCCCCCGATGGACGCCTGAAGCCACGTATAGGATGTCCCGATAGCTAGCTAGGCTTAGCCCCAAATGTAAGACAGGCCAGATATGAGCACATCCATGGCCCAACAGGAATACTAGCAGGGTTCTGGGTTTTGGACCGCACACAAGAAAAAAACCTGGCTCCGTAGCACCCCGGATGATCGTATTTGGCACACTTTAAAATCCCACTCACACGTCAAACAAAAAAAAACAAAAAAAATCCCACGCAACCCGTTTTTTACCTATCGACGTAGAAGTTGCAGAGCTGATCCAGGTCCCAAGGCAGCCACTACTATTGACCATGGTCCACGGACCTAGTAGCTGCTTAGCTAGGGTGGTGAATCATCAGAGACAAGCGTCCGATACAACAGTGCTGCTGGGGGAGCCAGTGGAAGGAGACACCCTACCAAGAATCCAGCAGCCTTTGCTCCTAACTCCAAAGGCAATGACAATGAGTACTACACTCGTACTGCAAATCGGAGTAACTACCGCTGCTGGACGGACCAGTACGTAGTACATGGACCACAGCGTCTGCTACTGCTAGGTGGCGTGCGCACTGTCGCCGGCGCGCCCACCGTCATGCTGGGCCTCTCCGCTCCGGCCGGCCGGCCGGCCGGCAGACAAGCCTAACGGTATCCGACCACCGGCTCCCCGCTTGCTCTTTCCTACAGCTCCTTTGGCCCAGTACGTGTCTCATTTAATTCGATCAGGCCGATCGGGCCGGCTACTTACTTCCAACTGTAAGCGGAGAACAGAAACGTTTTGGTTTGGTCTCTTTGCTGGAGTGCGTACTAATCCAGCTTAATTAGCTGGTGATAGTCCTTTGGTTCAGCTTAAAATCAATCAATGCCGAGGAGAATGATTGACACCAACGGAAGTACCGAAGTGGAGTTGTAAAGGACGACAGTTTCAACTTTCTCTAGACCGGATTCTACTCTTTATCCACAAGAAGACTGTTCACACCTTGCATGATCGATCGACCAGAAGAGAATTTGCTAGGCTGGCGATCGAGCGGGTACAACGACCAGCTTACATCCAGAGATCGATCACACAGATCGCAATAAATCGCGGTAATCATCATGGCTTGCGCCAATAACATAGGAGGAAAAGATCTCCAGATGCGGCAGAGGAGGAGAGACATTGTAGCTATCGGGCACGAGACGCCATCATGAGTATAACCGGATAATCTTTGAACTGTACTACTGCCTTCGCCGCCTGCTTCCGTCCGGCTGCAAATGTGAGTCGTTTCAGACAGCGGCACAGGCACCACCTGCGGAACGAACATAAACTCCGGAAAATCTGCAGCTCCACCAATTGCCTTCAGGACCAATCCTCCATTTCTGGCTCCCCTTTTCACCCCAAGAACCGGGACGACGACGTACGCCCCTCTTATGATCCTATCCAATCTTCCGTGGATAAGATGATCGGCCGCAATCCGGCATGGACATGCATGGTTGGCCATGGCAACCAGGAAAACCCACAACCACACTCTGTCTGGGCCACGGCAGTATTGTTCTTGCAATGAACCACACATGAAAAGGCAGGGTTAACGCCCGTGCTTCCAGTAGATAATACTACTACGCAAGCCAGCCTAATGGCATCAAATGCACTGCACCAGATCAGATCTTCTAGAGCACACACGCACACCACAAAGCGTATGCTAATAGTATCTCGCAGGCAGAAAGCACTTTGGACCGATCTGAGTTAGCTGTGGCATCGCAGGATCCCACCGGATTGTCTTACTTCGCATCGGGCAAACGGGTACGTACTACGTGCGTACACTTGCGCGCTGTCAGGGAGGGAGGGAGGTAGGGGCCCCAGAGGCCCGGAATCGGGTCCGACGGCGACCCGCCACCTAACGCCTAAATTCGGACTCAATCATTGCGTCTCGTAATCATTGTTACCCCGATCGGTCCATCGATCTATCTGTCCATTTCTTAATTTCCTTCCCTCAAGTCCGATCGAACTGGCGTAAATTGGCACTCAATTTGGTTGATCTTTCTTTCGTTTAATTAGGATTTGATTGTTCCGGAACCCAATTAAGCAATCAAACCCGAATGGACGGATCAATCATTCGCGGGTGCCATGATGGGGGCGCGTGGGTTCGATTCAATTCCTGATGGATCATCATCCAGATGGATGGTCCTGTATTATTAGGGATATGATAACCGGGACAAGAGAAAGCTCTCTCACGGCCTGGACATTTTCGGTCATTGGATCTTGCTGCCTGGACATTTTCAGCCGTCGGATTAACATTGCTTCCCGTACTGGGCCAACTATCCCTGGAGATGCTACTCTGGGCTGCCTGGACATTTTCAGCCGTTGGATTAACATTGCTTCCCGTACTGGGCCAACTATCCCTGGGGATGCTACTCTGGGCATCAAATTGGCCCGTTAGGTGTCTTGGGCCCGAATTCCCGCTAAAGCTCACAGATTTATGGTTGGGCCAAGCTCAGCTTTTAACACCACGTACAAACTCCACGCCGATTGAGAATTAAAACTACGACGTGAAGAGATCGGGATGGGGGCGGAGCGGGCGATGCGGAGAGTGAGCACGATCTAGGTGATGCGGTGGGCGCCAGCGTCGCGTGCTCCCAGTCGGACAGGGCCGGTCGATGGATTGGCTCATCCATCGCCGATGAGCGGCAGTGACATTCCGATTGAGGAAACACATCTTTTGAGGATCGTCTGACCGGATGATGCGGGAGGGCGGATGCGAAGCTGATCCGCCGGTGTTGAATTGATCAAAAAAAATCCGTTTCTCAAATCCATTAATGGACACTCAGCCGGTGGCGGATAGTGGAGCTACGTTACTAAATATTGCTACATGTCCTTCCTTCTGTATGCGGTACCACATAGATAAGCTCTGTCCACTCTGATTCTCCTCCCCACCGCTTACTTTGGCACCTCCAAAAGCTTTACTCATGCCTTGGTTGCTCATCTATCTTCATCTTTGCTTTAGATTTTAGAACCGTACAATTTCCTCTTCCTCCCCTCTGGTTCAGTATGGTTCGAACTGCTTCCAATTCATGATGTTCTTTCTCTCTGAATTTTTTGCAGTTGCAATCAGTTTTCGGCTGTGGGCGATTGATGTGCTCGCTAATTCAAGCAAAGCCTGGGTGGCAGCCCTAGCGAAGTCCCGGTTGGCCGGCGAAGGAGATGTGACAGAGTGTACAGGGCGTGCGGTGAGTCGGTAGTGTCTTATCCGCGTTGCAAGACCAGTTCCCTTTTTATGCCACAACAGCGACAAGGCGGTGTCTATGGCCACAGTTACAGCGACTAGGTATTCTTCTCAATTGGCAAAGAATCATAAACATATAGTTTGTCTAATACAAACTAGAATCTAATTAACGCAGGTATAGCGGCCAGATCAGAGGCTGAGCGTACACAACTACACATGTGTCTGGCCTCATGGCATTCCATGGAAAGCTAACAACACAGGTGAACGAGCTAAATTTAATCTGCGGCCTCGCCTCCATCTAGGTAGAATACCAATCACATCTCAAGTTCTAGGAGTAATCGCTATGTGTGTATTAGTAGATATTGGTATCTAATCTATTCGTGTATGCTTACATTTGGGAATAAATGGTGACGTGATTTCTGGAGCTTGCTATTTAATCAAACAGGTGTTTAGTCATATACTTATGGTATTTTTGTGAAAACCTTGGAGGTTTGGAAGAGGTTCGAGGTTTCGCGAGATAGTGTTTTTAAAGAAAATCGATTTTTATGATGTATACCTCTATTTATGTCTAAATGGTTTCACGAGATAGTGTTTTTAAGGAAAATCTACTTTCACGATCCATACCTCTATTTATGTCTAAATGGTTTCACGAGATAGTGTTTTTAAGGAAAATCTACTTTCACGATCCATACCTCTATTTATGTCTAAATGCCTATCGTTATCTTGCAAAAATCAACGGACGCGGCAACGCGCGCTATTATGATCTACTCCCTCCGTTTTAAAATATAAGATGTTTTAGTTTTGTGAAAGAAGTGTATCTAGACCTCTTTTAATGTCTAGTTTCATTCCAAACCTAGATAAATCTAAACACTAAAAGAGGTCTAGATACACTTCATTCACAAAGCTAAAACATCTTATATTTTGAAACTTTGAAACGGAGGGAGTAGTATGGATCGATGATCGATCACCACCAGGTGGAGGAACGAGCGCCATGCCCTCGGATCTAGCCCCGAGAGAGCGCCGATCGAGCTTCGGTTCGCTAGCTACAGTGTCCGCGCGCGCCGGTGCATGCATGGATGGATTATCAGCCGATCGATCGATGTCACGGTGGAACAACGATCGTTTCATTTAGGGTCATCCGCCGCTGCATATGATACGCCTACCCCGATCGATCGCGGTCGCCGTCGTCGTTTTCAGTCGCAACCCACCCATCGGGCGTACGTCGTCCGATCGAGAACGACGCCGACCCTCTCTCCACGAACTAAACAGATTTTGTCTCGGGTTCTTCCTGCTGCCTTGCACGCAGAGGAAGCGCGTTGTCGAGTGATCAGCGGCCGGACGGTTTCATGCAGGCTTTTGGTTGTTGCGTACTAGTATTAATTCACTAATAATTCGTAGGTAAAAAAAAAAAAGGGTTTACCGCGTGCGTGTTGCATCACCAGCTGCGAGGGCGCGGGGGCTGGTGGACCATGCAAAGACTGTTCTAGTGCTAGTACGTAGAGGGTGTGCGAGGTCCGATCCAGCTCGGCGAGATGTGCCTTGTGCTTCACCAGATGCACGCCACGCACCGTCACAGCTCACAGCCGAAGGAATTAACACCGAGACTTTTAATCCGTACGTGTAATGTGGTGTTATCTCCAGGCAAAAAAAAAAAAAAAGAAAGGAGGAAGATGTTATCACAACATGGAAAATTTCAAGGTTTTGCGTGGCCCTTGTTCTGACGCTTTTTTGACCGGTTTTTCTACACGTGCATTTTACCAATGCAGAGGCCAGGCGAAAGTTCTATAAATTGTATCAGTGCCATGCTAACTTACGAATCTAATAAAGTATGTTTTCAATCTGGAAGAGGGGAAGATGCTTCGGTGTCTCTCCCCCTCTCTTTTAGACATACAAAACTCAAAACACAAAGGATGGTCAAGATTGGTCCTTACCCCTTCCGTTCAGAGGAGAGAAAAATGTATAGGTCAATCCTGAGCTTTCCTTATGTTTTCAGTTTGTAAGAGAAGGACACCAAAGCAAAACTCGTTACTTAAATCTACATATCATCATAGTTCCTGTCGGTATTTTAAGGATTCTAATCCATTTAATTTTCCTTACAGGGGTGTTTGATTTATAGGATTGCAAACGATAGTTACACTAATACAAACTCGTTACTTAGAGACTGTTCCAAGAGCCGGTTTACCTCT
This sequence comes from Avena insularis, assembly GCA_023614405.1. Taxonomy (NCBI): domain Eukaryota; kingdom Viridiplantae; phylum Streptophyta; class Magnoliopsida; order Poales; family Poaceae; genus Avena; species Avena insularis. Next base: position 25,851,820 of record CM042692.1, read on the forward strand.
AAAATACAAACCACCGGTTGTGTTCATCACCCTCAGGCGGTCGTAATTGTTTGACCGCCTCTAACTCTAACCTCAGACGGTTGGGAATCTTCACCATCTCTAGTACGACTTCGCCCTCAGCCGCTCTTTAAAACAAAACGTCTCTAAATGGAACCCGAGATGATGAAAATTATTGGTTGTCTCTTTATAAATTTTAACCGCAATCATCCATAAATAATCACCGCCTCCAAGAACATCCTGAGGCTAGCCATTGTAACGACCGTCGCGGAAACTTGTAGCTAGGACGGTCATTAATTGAAACCGCCTTAAATATATATCTGACTAGAGGCGGTTTAAATTATAAACCGTTTAAGATCTCTCTTGCTGTTTTTTTCTACGGGATGGCTCCTTTGCTGTTGACTATATATATGGATCAACAAGGCATCAATGCTTTCACTAAACCAGTATAATCTTGTGCGAGGGTGATCGAGTTTGCCAATGTTATTTTGAAGATGCATTTTAATCTTGTCCACTTTTATTTTTGTACAATCTATTTTTATTGCAAACAACATATATCATGCAATCAATTCTCACATACAGATTAATAACACATACAATCATGCTCAGAGTAACAATTAACTACTTCGTGCATTTAAAAAACCCGAACATGGCTATTATAATCGCGACTAGGATAACAAAGGCACCAAAGGCATATTGTAGACACCTTTTGTTCCAAATAACATACCTTTTTATCTTATTCATCTTCAACCTTATTGTTTGCCTACTTTCTTGCTTCTTGATGATGTGTGCATCGATGGTATCGGCCAACACCAACTCTATTTGCTCCTTCTCTTTCACAACCCTTTCCATTTTTTTGTTGACGGTTTTCATTGCTTGCTCCATCATTCGGATTGTCTCATGAGTTAGCCTTAGATTCTCTTCCGTCTTCCTCAATTCTTCATTGGTCTTTCTCAATTCTTCATCTATCTTCCTCTTCTGCTCTCTTGTAAAGTCCAATTCTCTTAGGGCAGTGATTTTTGCGTCTAGACAACGTTGGAACTAGATACATTCATCACGAACACCGCAGTCATAGGCTGATTCCTAGAAAAAATAAAAAATAAATCAAATTCGGAAAGGCTCAACGGATGCATCCAAAATTTCAAGACAAATAAAATTAGAGAGAAGAAAGCTAGAAGCTTAGCACCTCATCCAACGAGGAGGCGTAGTTCATGTGGCCGACGAGGATCTCATTGTCGCCCATTGTCCTAACCATGGCGACACGTACGCATGCGGCATAGATCTGAGGCGCGACGACAATTTGACGTCTGCGGCACCTCGTGGCGGCGAAATCCAGATGTTGGGGTTCTCGATCTAAACCGTGGTCGGCAGACAGTGACAGGTGGGGGCAGCCGACGACGGTGGTTTGGGGGGGAGAAGAGAGAGGGCGCGGGGCAGAAAGGGGGCTTCATAAGAGTGAGGAGGAAAGCAAGGAGAAGGGTCTGGCAGGGTCATAAAGAGGAGAATTCAGGCCCTCTGGATAATAACCAGACGTTCCAGTAAAATGCTTTTATTGGATTACTTCAATTTCATTTGTTTGTTTTAGATAAATGTTGTATTAAATGCATGTGAATTCATATTTTATTACTTGTGCATATTAATTTGTTTTATTTTGTAGATGGATTGTGGGTGGATGTACCTAGGGAATCGTGTGACCGATGTGTACCTTGATGGTGTCAAGGAGTTTTTGAACACAACTGAAATGAATGCAGTTCATAAAGAGCACCCATGGATACTTTGCATGCACTGCGACTGTAAAAACATCCAGAGTTTTACAAGCATTTCACAAATTCAGACACATTTGATCAAAAAGGGATTCGTGGCGGGGTATGATTTTTGGACCCAACACGGAGAAGTACGACCAAGTACATATGAGAAGGGTGATGCTAATGAGGATGCCAACATGGATGATGTTGAGATTACCACCATATTTCCATCAACTGATGACGAGATTGGTCGAACAAACAACATGGACAATATATCGTCGCAAGAGAACATGGAAGATGTTGAAGAAGACAATGTGAGTCAGATGTTGCGGGAGTTGAAAGAAAACTGCGAGGATCAGAAAATACACGATAAATATGCTTGATGATCAAAGACTCGGAGACACCAATGTACCTTGGGTGTAAGCCCCACTACACAAAGTTATCTCCTGTGCTAGAACTGATACAGATGAAGCAAATGTTCAGATGGTTAGATAAGAGTGTAACCAAGTTGTTGACATTCTTGTAAGACTTTCTTCCTGAAGGAAACCACACGCCATATAGTTTTTACAAAGCTAAGAGGATTGTGTGTCCGTTGATAATGGAGGTTCAGAGAATACATGCATGTAAAAATGATTGTATATTGTACCACGGTGATGCCTACATATATTTGCATGAATGTCCGGTGTGCAAATTTCTAAGGTTCAAGGTTCCCAAGGTTGAGGCAACTAATATGGCAGATGACAACAGCGGTGAGGATGACCTAGGCACTGATCAGGCGAGCAAGTAGAAGCATAAAAAATGGGTAGGAAGGACATCCCGGTAAAAGTGTGTTGGTACCTGCCTATTATTCCTTGTTTGACACGCTTATATGCAAACCCGGATACGGCAAAACTGATGCGTTGTCACGCAGAGGAGCCCATTCAGGATGGCATGCTCAGACACCCTGCCGACTCTCTGTGGAGGAACGTTAATAGGTTGAAGCCTTTGGGTCTAGATGGTGATCGATTTGGAGATGATCCTAGAAATGTAAGGTTTGCACTAAGAACCGATGGAATAAACCCGTTCGGCAACTATAGTACCACCCACAACACTTGGCCCATGAATCTCAGCATTTACAACCTTCCTCCATGGTTATGCATGAAGCGAAAGTATATCATGCTTGCAATACTAATCCAGGGCCCCAAGCAACCTGGTGACGACATTGGTGTGTACCTTGCACATTTGGTGGACGATTTGAAGCTTCTTTGGATTGAAGGAGTAAAAATATATGATGCACATGTGAAGGAAAACTTTACTCTGAGATGCATGTTATTCATAAACATCAATGATTATCTAGCCTATGGGAACTCCTCTGGCCAGGATATAAAAGGGACCTATGTGTGTGTCCAGTGCCTAGACAAGACAGCAAGTAGGTATTTGCACGAGTCTAATAAAATAGTGTACATGCGGACTCGAAGGGTTTTGCCAAAGGGTCATAATATCGGACCCTAAAGAAAAAGTTTGATAACACTTGTGAGAACGATTTGGCTCCTCCAATTTTAAATGGCAGTAAGATCTATGATCAGCTTAAACACTTGAAAGTTGTGCATGGGGCAGAGGAAAAGACAAAGGCAAGGACAAAGAAAAAGAAATAGATATAGATGACCAGCCTCGCAAAATAAAACCGGTCTAGAAGAGGAAGAACCGCACATTCGCGATCAAGAATCCGGATAAAAAATTTGTACGACTAATCCAAACATTTGTATGAATTTGTAATAAATTTCTAAGTAGTTAAGAAGAATATTTGGAATAATCCAAACATCTTATGATATATTATCGACATTTACTATCTCAAGGGCATTTAGCAGGCTAGTAGTGGATTTCTGGAGTGGCTGGGGGATCTGAACATGGCACAGCACAGAGGCGATCATGTTTAATAAACGTCTCGAATAAGATTTTAGAGGCTGTTAAGAAAACATCTCGTCTGATGTAGCAACTATAGAGGCGGTTTTTTAAACAATCCGTCGAAGGTAGCAACTGTTAGAGGCGGTTATTAAAATAAACCATCGGTGGGACTAGGAGACCATGATAGATCATGGATAGTGGCGACCCAAAGACACAACGGTGTCCGCTCCTCCGCCATTTTATTGCAATGCACCAATAAACAAGCATTACGAACATGCATTACAAATAATAACATTAAACAAAAATATATAGCTAGATGATATATTAATAATATTATGTTGCAAACATTACGAACAAACAACATTGAGAAATACAAATATATACAACTAGAACAGAAGGTTAGCTAGCTAGCAGGGATAATATATTACATAGCCAACAGGTGCATCCACCGGCTAGATCGGTGATGGCTTAATGAACGGCGCCCAGAAAAATGCTTGATGGCGGTGTTGATGTAGAGCTCGTTGGGAACCCCAAGAGGAAGGTATGATGAGCACAACAGCAAGTTTCCCTCAGTTATGAAACCAAGGTTTAATCGAATCAGTAGGAGCAAGGAAACACCCCAAAGGTGTTACTAGCTGAGCTTTGGCAGGGCGCACTACTGGTGCTAGTAGCAACGTGGAGACCTGCACAACCACAGAACTTTGTCCCCAACTTGCGATGAGGTTGTCAATCTCACCGTGTTTCGCTGAAAACAAAGGATTAAACGTATCGAATGGAAAAAAAGTAACAGTCTGCAGAAAGTAAACACAAAGAAGTAAACAGTTTGTAGATTGTATGTAAAGAAAGGACCGGGATCCATAGTTCACTAGAGGAGGCTCTCCTTAGATAGATAACATGCTGGGTGAACAAATTACAGCGGGGCAATTGACAAACATCGAGAAAGCAATACATGCATATACTAATCATCTTGACTCCTTTGAGACTTGATTGGGCATTACAACATTATACATATACCGCCATCCAACTACATCTATGACTAATAATCCACCTTCAGGTTATCATCCGAACCCCCTCCAGTATTAAGTTGCAAGCAACCGATTATTGCTTTACGAACTGCATGTAAAGTAAACAATACGATTGTTCTATGAATAAAGGATTGTTGTTTTCTCCCTAGTAGCAACAACATATCTAGTACCTTAAAGATTTCTGTCACTTCCCCAGATTACCAGAGGCATGAACCCACTATCGAGCATAAATACTAACTCTTGGAGTTGCTAGCATCTACTTGGCCAAGATAGCTACTAACAACGGAAAGCATGCAAGATCACAAATAACAAAGACATGATAGAATCAATAATCAATCTGAAATAGCATCTCAATATCCATGGATCCCATAAACACAACATGCAGAATTACAAATAGATGATCTTGATCATGAACGGAGCTCACAGGATCTAGACATGAAAGCACAAAGGAGGAGAACCAGCCATCTAGCTACTACATGGATCCGTAGTCCAAGGATGAACTACTCACGCATCACACCGGAGGCTTGCATGGTGATGAAGAAGGCCTCCAGGGTGAATTCCCCTCTTCGGCAGGGTGCCGGGAAGAGCTTCAGATCCCTCCCGATCTAGGGATGGACATGATGGCGACTACAGACTCTTTCGTGGATTTTTGATCGGGCACTTAGGGTTTTCGTCCCGAAGGCAATATATAGGTGGAAGGAGAGGCCGAGGGGGTGCCGGGAGCGGCCACACCACCCCTGGCACGGGTCAGGCCTGGTCGCGCGGCCAGGTGGTGTGGTGGCCCCCTGGCCCCTCTCCGTCTCGTATTCTGGCACTTGATGTCTTCCGGAAAAATAGGCACTTTGGCTTTTGTCCCGCCCAATTCTGAGAATATTCATTTTCTGACTTTCCTGGAACCAAAAACAGCAGAAAACAGGCAGCTAGCACTATGGCTCTTGTTAATAGGTTAGTCCAAGAAATCATATGAAAAGTACTCCAAAGTTGGAACAAAACACAAGAAAGTGGATAAAACCAAGCATGGAACATCAAAAATTATAGATACATTTGCAATGTATCAACATCCCCAAGCTTAAATCCTGCTCGTCCTCGAGTAGGTAAGTGATAAAAAGAAAGAATAATTTTTGAGGTGACAAGCACCATCAAAGACTTGATCAAAGTATTTGTAAAACATTCAAAGCTGGGATCATAGTACTTCAATCATAACATGAAAGACAAAGTTCTAGCAATAAGCAAAGAAACTATGATGCAACATGAAAAAGGCACAAACAAAAGATTCATGAATAACAATGCTTTGCAAGACGTTTGTTTGTTTCACATAAAGAAAACATAGCATAATAGTATTCAGCTTGTCCCTCAAAGAGTAGCAAATATAAATGCATAGGACACCTTCAAAGTTCATAAGAGTGACTAGATACAAAAGTTTAAAACAAGCAATATCAAAGTATGCATCAATGAACTAGTCTTGGGACAATGCACATAGAACTAAGAATGGCCACTATGCTCTCAAAGTAGGTGCATAAAGATAGAAGGTGGAGACTCAATATAATGGTGGAAGAAAGGCCTTTGTAAAAGGAAGTAGGGATTCAAGTCTCATAAAGAGCTTCCAAAAATTATGGTACTTATAGCTTTCAGCTCTCATTGCCCCTATCATAAGCATCTTGAAGGTGATTAAGGTTAAAGTGACACAACTAAGAGGATATGCTTGACAAGTTATAAACCGAAATCTCATGCCCCTTACTTACGAAGACCGATCCTCATGCTACTCAACTTCAGTCACGAGTAAGCTCTTGTCATTGTAAGTATATGTGTATCATTAAGAACCGCCAACGGGGTACGCCTTGCACATGATACGGGAGCTTTCCCATAATCAAAATGACAAGGCAAGCAGACAATGAGCATCTCAGCGATCTTTTTATTTGCTATTTGCATAGGTTTTTATTGATGATGCTTCATAGAGTGCTCATTATGGTGATGCTGCAAGTTTCCACCATGATTAGGCATGGCTTAGGCCAGCGGCCTAGGCGTTTCTCTAACACACATACAAACTCCATGATCTTACAAGTTCCACTTTTATTTCACACCGCCGGGATCCGTAAGCAAAAGAACATGATATCAATGGGGTACAAAGTACAAGTGCAATGTTGAAAGCGTTCCCCATGAAACATGGTTCTGCTAATTTCAACTTATAAAGCACAAGCATATACGCAACAAAGAAGGACCCAATGGTTCAAGTTTATTAGAGGCAATAAAGTAAAGTGTGCCATCAAGTTCGTGAGAGCTTTAATCACTAGTTTTCTCATAACAAGTTTAATTTGGAAGGTAAACAAAAGCATGAATATACTTGGAATAGCATAAGCTAGTAGGTAGGTATGGTGAACTCTTTGGAATAACTTGGTTTAGGGAGTTGGATGCATGAGTGGAACTCATACTTAGTTGTGGAGGCTAGCAAAAGACTGGGAGCGACAAACTAAGAGAGCAATAATGGCCATAATCATGCAGAGCGACAAAACATCATTGATCAAAGCATAAAGTGATACTACAAGTTGAAAACTAAAGGATCATAAAGGCTATGGTGACTTTGGATAGTCATAACATGGTGTGAGCATGCGCCAAGTCAACCCAAATAAAGGATCAAAGGAGAATACCACTATACTATGCTTTAATATGCTAAAACAACGCATGATTCATCCAAGGCACATTAAGCAATCTCAATTGTTTATAACAATTCATGCTACAACAAAGAATACTAAGCATAAAGCTAAAACAATATCAAGCATGGCATGACAAAGCATAGGCCACAGTCAAAAACGAGCTCTTTTTACCACATAAGCATGAACTTTCCTACTCTTTTCCAAATCAAACCAAACTATTTGCAAACCAATGTATGAAAGAGGGGGTCTAACCAATTTATTCAGAAAACTAAGCAAACCAAAGAAAACGAAAAACCAAAACGAAAACGAAAAAGAAGACGCTTCAAGAACAACACAACTGTGCATGAAACAATAAAAATGAAGCGTTTGGAAGAAACCTGGGATTTTTTATTGATGAAGAAGGGGAATAACTTGGGCATCCCCAAGATTTGACTCTTGTACTTCTTGGATATTTCTTGGGGTGACACGCGTGGCATCCCCAAGCTTGAGCTTTAGTCCATCCATCATCTCATTACTTATTCCTTCCATACACCTGAAAATTTTCCTTCATACAAAACTTCACACAATCTTTATTAGCAACATTAGTGCACTCAAGACAAAAGGTCTTAAGGTTCAGTTCTAACACCAAATAAACTTCCATTAGAACACTAGATACTGTAGCAATTCCCTCAAAAAACTCAATTCCCCAAAAGAACTCAAGAAGGAACCAACAAGAAGCAAATGCAGAAAATGGCAGAAATCTGTCAAAACAGACCAGCAGGTAAAGACGAATTTTTTTGAATACCTTATGTTGCTCAAATAAAAAAGTGTTGAACTAACGAAAGTTAGGTAACAACCTGGGGCAGAAGCACAAAAATTCAAGCCTCAAAAAGAAGTTCAGAGATTTTACACGAATTTTTACGCTGAAGCACAAAAATCTGTTTCGGGACAGCAACTTTCCCAATCATTACTTCTCTCTCATTAGAGGTTACTCTTGGCACAAAAGGCAAATAAAAAGGATAAGGAGCGGTTATTACTGAAGTAATAACTTCCAAGACTCATCTAAAACTTTTGAGTTATCTCTCAATAAGTACTTTTCTTTAACGTCTTTAAGTTAGGCATAAGAAGCAAAGAAAGAATCAAGTGTTCTCAAATGAAGAAGCATTAATACCAAATTTTGTTTTCATAGGAGAAGCAAAATAAATCTTTTCTCTCTTTTTAGGGAAGTGTTATATACCTTTCTTGAGTGGGAGTTGATATTTAATGGTGTCTTCTTTCATATCAATGATGGCACCAACAGTTCTAAGAAAAGGTCTTCCCAAAGTAATAGGACAAGAAGCATTGCATTCAACATCCAAAACATAGAAATCAACGGGGACATAGGAATAATTAACCATAATAAGAATATCATTAAGACTCCCCATGAGTTTCTTTTTAGCATTATTATCAAGTGGGACATTCAAATAACAATTTTCAAGTGGAGGCAAATCAAGCATATCACAAATCCTTCTAGGCATAATAGAAACACTACTATCAAGATCACATAAAGCTTTAAAATCAAAGTCATTCACTTTCATATTAATGATGGGTTCCCAACCATCTTCTTGTTCTATAGGAATAGAAGCTTTATGTTTCATCTTTTCTTCTTTAATCTTTATGAGAGCATCAGTAATGTGTTTTGTAAAGGCCATGTTGATAGCACTAGCATTATGACTTTTAGCAAGCTTTTGTAGGAACTTAATAACTTCAGAGATGTTGCAACCATCAAGATTGAAATCAAATTTATAATCTAAAGTAGTAGAACTATTACTAGCCTCAACACTAGTGGTGGTAATAGTAGAAACGCTAATGTTTCTAGCAATTTCATCTTCTCTTTCCCACTTAGCATGTAATTCAGCTAATAGTCTAACATTTTCATCAATTCTCACTTGTATAGCATTGGTAGCTGCAAAAGGATTGTCATTAGTTTCAGGTTTAGCACCCATTTTATTCAAAGAAGATTGAGCTTCAGCCAAATATGCTATATTTCTTTCAGCATTAGAGAGTTTTTCCTCAATAGTTTTATTGAAAGCAGTTTGCTTACTAATAAAGTCTTTAAGCATAACTTCAAGTTCAGAGGGAGCACTCCTATTATTGTTGTAAGAATTTCCATAAGTATTTCCATTGTTGGGAGGATATGGCTTATAATTATTGTTACCAAAATTGTTCCTATAGGCATTATTACCAAAATTGTTGTTTCTTATGAAGTTCACATCAACTTGCTCTTCTTGAGCAACCAAAGAAGCTAAAGGAACATTATTTGGATCAATATGGGCTTTCCCATTAACAAGCATAGACATAATAATATCAATTTGATCACTCAAGGAGGAGGTTTCCTCAACAGAATTTACCTTCCTACCTTGAGGAGCTCTCTCAGTATGCCATTTAGAATAATTAACCATCATATTGTCCAAAAGTTTTGTTGCAGCACTCAAAGTAATGGTCATAAAGGTACCTCCAGCAGCAGAATCCAATAGGTTCCTTGAAGAATAGTTCAATCCTTCATAAAAAGTTTGGATGATCATCCAAGCAGTCAGTCCATGAGTGGGACAATTCTTTACCAAAGATTTCATTCTTTCCCAAGCTTGAGCAACATGCTCATTATCAAGTTGTTTAAACTTCATTATTTCACTTCTCATGGATATAATCTTAGCAGGAGGATAGTATTTTCCAATAAAAGCATCTTTGCACTTAGTCCAAGAATCAATACTATTCCTAGTTAAGGAATTCAACCATTCTTTAGCTTTTCCTCTCAAAGAGAAAGGAAACTATTTCAGCTTAATAATTTCACCATCTATATCCCTATGCTTTTGCATCTCACAAAGTTCAACAAAGTTATTTAGATGGGAAGCAGCATCTTCATTACCAATACCAGAAAATTGTTCTCTCATAATAAGATTGAGTAAAGCAGGTTTTATCTCAAAGAAAGTATCTTTAGGCACCGGTGGAGCAATAGGTGTGCTCATAAAATCATTGTTGTTGGTGCTAGTGAAGTCACACAACTTAGTGTTTTCAAGAGTAGTCATTTTTTTGGGTTTTCAAATAAGAAAGCAAACAAGTAAAACTAATTTTTTTTGTGTTTTTGAAAAGAAAGCAAACAAATAAAACTAATTTTTTGTGTGTTTTTGAATAACAAAACAAGCAAACAAAGCAAAACAAAAATAACAAAGTAATGCGGGACTCCCCTTGTGAAGATGTCCTTGACTCCTCGGCAACGGTGCCAGAAAAATGCTTGATGGCTCAATACACGGCGCCCAGAAAAATGCTTGATGGCGGTGTTGATGTAGAGCTCGTTGGGAACCCAAGAGGAAGGTATGATGAACACAGCAACAAGTTTCCCTCAGTTATGAAACCAAGGTTTAATCGAACCAGTAGGAGCAAGGAAACACCACAAAGGTGTTACTAGTTGAGCTTTGGCAGGGCGCACTACCAGTGCTAGTAGCAATGTGGAGACCTGCACAACACAACCACAGAACTTTGTCCCCAACTTGCGATGAGGTTGTCAATCTCACCGTGTTTCGCTGAAAACAAAGGATTAAACGTATCGAATGGAAAAAAGTAACAGTTTGCAGAAAGTAAACACAAAGAAGTAAACAGTTTGTAGCTTGTATGTAAAGAAAGGACCGGGATCCATAGTTCACTAGAGGTGGCTCTCCTTAGATAGATAACATGTTGGGTGAACAAATTACAGTGGGGCAATTGACAAACATCGAGAAAGCAATACATGCATATACTAATCAGCTTGACTCCTTTGAGATTTGATTGGGCATTACAACATTATACATAGACCGCCATCCAACTGCATCTATGACTAATAATCCACCTTCAGGTTATCATCCGAACCCCCTCTAGTATTAAGTTGCAAGCAACAAATTATTGCTTTACGAACTGCGTGTAAAGTAAACAATACGATTGTTCTATGAACAAAGGATTGTTGTTTTCTCCCTAGTAGCAACAGCACATCTAGTACCTTAGAGATTTCTGTCACTTCCCCAGATTACCAGAGGCATGAACCCACTATCGAGCATAAATACTAACTCTTGGAGTTGCTAGCATCTACTTGGCCAAGATAGCTACTAACAACGGAAAGCATGCAAGATCAAAAATAACAAAGACATGATAGAATCAATAATCAATCTGAAATAGCATCTCAATATCCATCGGATCCCCGCAAACACAACATGCAGAATTACAAATAGATGATCTTGATCATGAACGGAGCTCACAAGATCTAGACATGAAAGCACAAAGGAGGAGAACCAGCCATCTAGCTACTACATGGATCCGTAGTCCAAGGATGAACTACTCATGCATCACACCGGAGGCTTGCATGGTGATGAAAAAGGCCTCCAGGGTGAATTCCCCTCTCCGGCAGGGTGCCGGTAAGAGCTTCAGATCCCTCCCGATCTAGGGATGGAGATGACGGCGGCTACAGACTCTTTCGTGGATTTTTGATCGGGCACTTAGGGTTTTCGTCCCGAAGGCAATATACAGGTGGAAGGAGAGGCCGAGGGGGTGCCGGGAGCGGCCACACCACCCCCTGGCGTGGGCCAGGCCTGGCCGCGTGGCCAGGTGGTGTGGTGGCCCCCTGGCCCCTCTCCGTCTCGTATTCTGGCACTTGATGTCTTTTGGAAAAATAGGCACTTTGGCTTTGTCCCGTCCAATTCCGAGAATATTCATTTTCTGACTTTCCTGAAACCAAAAACAGCAGAAAATAGGCAGCTAGCACTGTGGCTCTTGTTAATAGGTTAGTCCAAGAAATCATATGAAAAGTACTCCAAAGTTGGAACAAAACACAAGAAAGTGGATAAAACCAAGCATGGAACATCAAAAATTATAGATACATTTGCAATGTATCAATCGGTCAAAAGCAAACATACTAGTGGAACCAATTGATCACTAGTTGTTATGGCGCCCGAGCCATCGTCTCCCTGCTCCCACCTGTTCTGCCCCCAGCCATCGCCTCCCTACTCCCACATGTTCTTTCCCCAGTCATCGCCTCTCTGCTTTCACCTCTTTTGTCCCCAGCCATCGCCTCTGTGATCCGGACGGTTCTGTCCCTACCCATTGTCTCCCTGATGGACTTTCTTCACATGTTTGGACCTCCTATAATCCTCGCCGGTCTTGCATCTTGGACAGAGATTATCATTCAAAATTGGAATGCCTAGACCTATCCCTACCTTCATCTTCAAGATCTTTTTGTACATCTCGTAGCTCACATAGCCACCAATTGCAGCATACTTCAGCTGATCCGGACTAAGCGTATGATGCCATGTCTTGTGCATCTCCTCTGTACACTTACCCTTCATATCCAGGTAGAAGTCGTTGATGATGTCCACCAAAAGATAACCGATGCTAGCCTTGGGTCCCCGTTCCTCCATCTTGTACACATCTTGGATGTCTACGTACAACTTAACATGTATACGTATCGTTTTGACCCAGAGGATATCCCTGTCTCTCCTTATATCAACACTAGAAAAAGTAATCTACTTCTTCTCCAAGAACTGGCGAATTGCTCGACGCCCATCGCCATACCTCGGGCCCCTGCAGAAATGATAGACTAGAACATGCTATCGCAAGGCTAGCTGCACCACCACGACTATCTATGGCTCATCACTACCACGAGGAGGGGAGGTGCACTCGAGGTCCAACCAAACAATCGGATCCTTTTTTGATTCAAGTCAAGCCTCGTACATGGCAAGAGTTTCTTCGACCTTCGACTCCTCGTTGGTGTACACCAGTATCAGCGCGGTGGTGCCATGCACAGTGATGGAGACCGTGTCCGTGAATCTCCATCCATCATCGACCGGTACACGGTCAGCCATGGCAAAAAGGAAGAGGGGTAGTTCCGCCGGAGTGAGGAAGAGGAATGGGGGCACCAGAGAGAGGAAGAGGAAGTGGTCAGAGCAATGTCATGGATGATTTATAGAACTGGAGCAGGAGATTTCGGCGGTAGAATAGGAAGAGGAAGCAGTGGGGAAGAGGAAAAGGAACTGGCCCAGAGTAATGACGTAGTGAAGTTTCTTAAGTTGGTCGGGGATCGAGGCGACAAACAGAGGAGTACAGCAGAGCGATGGTTCCATTAAAACAACAACACGAGAGGTTATGCATCCCATCAGTTTGACTCGTAGAGGCACCCGTAATTACTAACCGTCTCCTAGGAAGTTGTCGTGTGTACCCGGCGTTTTTAGAGACGGTTCTTATAGACAGACGTCTAAGTATGGCTATTAGAGGCGCTTAGGAATAATTCCCATCTGAGGGTGTATTGCCGGTGACGACAAATTTCCACGAAGGTGTCCGCTTCTCAGCCATCAGGGATGATGTGATCTTGCCAGTTTTGAAGTATATAAAGCTCATACTCCATAAAATATAGTAGCAGTTCAAAAGTTAATAAAAGCTAATAATTAAACCCATCTCTACGATAAATATAAGCAGTTCAAAAGTACTCTAGAACAAGCACAAAATCACCCTGACATATATACAACAAAGATTGATGAATGATGCAATATCTAGAACAACGGATCATCGTAGACTTCATCATCGTCACTGACTTCATCAACAACAGGAGGTCGTGCCGATATTGCATCTAATGCAACATCACTCGGCGCAAATCTAGCATATTCATTAGAAAGATCACTCCCCTTCTCCTCGGACCGGCTGGAGTCGGCATATCAATTTTGTTGTGCTTGATTAATGCTTTCAGCATCTTGTTGTTCTCTTTCAGTCTAGCACGACCCCTATGATGATTGTCTTGATCTTCCATGTAGATGGAATGCCACATTCTTAGCCCTTTCATGAGCCACTCTTGCATCTGTTGTTCTCGTAGGTAGATGATCCAGGAATATCCAGATACTCCACATCTCAAGGAGCCCTGTTCCACTGTGATTCCTTGGTCACACCTTTTATAGGATTGTCAAGGGGGTCTGTGAACACAATGCTTCTTGTAGCACATGCCAGAGTTGTACTGTACTTTGGTGGCATGCTGAATAAATGCATGAATGTATGAAGCATACAGAAGTTAACTCTGACGATCAACCATGTTACTCCTTATCTCTTGATACAAGAGATCTATAACATCAATCTTTCCTTCCTTCCTTTGTAGGATAAACCAGATGAGGTTTTTTTTGCATATCCACGTATGCTAGAGGAGTCTCCCGACTTTGAGAACAAGGTCCACCGAAAAAGCTTGTGCAATGTGTCAAAGAAGGGCAAGAGGCCACCAATTTTCCCATGCACAACAGCATTACCCTCGAGATGGGAAGCTGGATGATAGCAGCCATTCAGTTCATTGGGATTCTTTGTGAAATCATCATGGATACGGATGAAATTAGTATCATCTAGATCAACCGTATTGATTCCAAGAGCTGCAGAAAATTCACTAAGTGGGACACAGTATTCTTTGTCATCGATCATCCACCGAAAATGCCTAGAATCATCCTTCTCAAGAAAGAGGGTACAATAGAACTGTATGACCATTTGTTCATTGTAGTGACACATGAACTCCATGGTCTTCACTAAGCCTAGGCAATCACATGTTTCAAATATGTTGACAAATCTTTCCTTGTTTTTCTTGATGTGCTCAAAGTCGATTTCCCTTTGAGGATCAACCTTAGTTTTAAGTAGGAGAATCATCTCAAAGACCTTTTGTTGATTTAATCTGCGGAACCATTTGCTGGTACCTTTATCTCTCTTAGCCTCATACTGATTTTCATCCCAACGAAGAGGTTCGTACTGATGCTTCGGGAATTTCATCAAGCTTCTACTTTTTTCAGGCAATGCTACTTTGGGAGCTGCGATTATGACCTTCTTTGTGGCGGGGTTTGATGAGCTGTCTACCATATTAGTTGCATCTCTCTTCCGCAGCAGTTCTTTTAGGATATGCCCTCCTATTCACCTCAGTCGTTGCAACTACGTGCTTATTCCCTTTCTTGTTCGCAACCTTGTGCCTTTTTTCTTTCTTCTTCGCAACCTCATGCTCACTTGAGCCTATCGTATAAGATAAAATTATAGGAAATATGAACTCTAGGAAATATGAACAGATCTGTTATGTATACTTTATTCAAGTGTGAGTTGGATAAATATATTAAGATGCAATAACTTCTGTCCTAACTCTGACGAAACTGAATCGTAATAAATAGCTAACTGCTAATTGAATCCTGCACTAAATCAGTATGGGATCTACTGGCACTACGAGAGATTTCATCAAGAAATATACTGGTACTACGAGAGGGATTTCAAGAAATCGATCAGCTAAGTTTCTACCTGATTCGTTCGACGACATCTCCATTAGATGAGATTGTGACCACGCTTCCGACAAGGTAGCGGCAGGGAGGCATGGGCTAGAAGGGAGGATGGTGGAGGCGTGAGCTAGCAAGGAGAGGGGATGTGGCGGCATCGCGGTCACACGAGAGGCGGCGAAGATATTGGGATAAGGTTTGAGTGGCGGCAGTCGGCGGGATATGGTTTAAGTGGCGGCGGTCGGTGGGATAGGGTTTGACTGGTGGCGAATGGCGGGATAGGAAATATTAACAGATTTGTTTACTAAAGAACAGGTAGATAGTGAAGAGAGATCCAACGCACGAGATAAATCCGGTGTTGGTTCCAACCCGGAGTGTCTAGATAAATCCAAAGGCTCGAATTTAGTTTTACTAGTATTTTTCAATAAATATTCGTCTAGACTTGGGAATTGTAATCATATAACTTAACATACCACATAATGTTGGAAATGTGATTTTTCAGAATATGAAAAAAAATCCTATTTGTTCATGAAACTTGCCATTTGTTCATTTCTATTTCTAATAAAGTCTAAAAATACTCAGATAATTCTGAAACTTGCCATTAGTTTATTTTATGATACCTAGATTGTATTGTAAAAATAATAGTCAATTTTAAAACACTTACAACGATGTTGTTTTGTAACGAGTACATCAACAACACAAGTATGATACCTACTAGGGTGAACTCCAAAGTTTGTACTACGCCGCGTACTTTCTTCACTGTCTTAACTTATTTCTTGGTATAGGAATTCGTTCCATGCTACTAATCACATATTCAACCTTTATTACTTTTTAATTTCGAATAATTTGCAAGTTTTAAACTTTTTCCTAACCTGAAGTGTCCGAATAAATCCAGGGTGTCCGAACTTTGCTCTTTCACAGTAGGCGGAGCTGCCTCTTAGAGACGGTTAGATATTTTGACAGCCTGCAAGGACCTGTATCGAAATATTTTGAAGCGGTGGTGGCAAAATCAAAATTTTGGGCAAAATGGGGGGGACCGAGCATCTTTTCCTCATTCCTCGCCCGACCGGCCCAACCCACAGTGTTCAAACCCTCGCCACCGCTGCCCTTCCCCTGCTGCTCCTCTCCGCCGCCATCGTTCCGCTTGTGCTCCTCGCCGCCACCTTCGTTCTGCTGTTGCTCCTCCCCGCCGCCGTCCTCCCCACTGCAGGCCAATCTCTCTCGCGTGCAGTGAAGGAAATATGCCCTGAGAGGCAATAATAAAGTTGTTATTATGTATTCCTTGTATATGATAGATGTTTATTTTGCATGCTATAATTGTATTGATAGGAAACGTCAATACATGTGTGTTTAATAAACAAAAGGGTTCCTAGTTATGCCTCTCTTATAGACTAGCTTGTTGATTAACAAGATGATCAAGGTTTCCTGATCATGCACATTGGATGTTGTTAATAACAAGGTCACAACATTTGTGAAATGATGTGATAAACATTCATCCGAAGTATAGCATTATGATCAAGTCATTATGTTTATATTGCTATAACATCATACGCAGTAGTCTTAGTCCTTAGACCATGAGATCATGTTAATTGCTAACACCAGAAAAGTATCTTGATAACATCAAACGTCACACCGTAACAGGGTGACTATAAAGGTGGGTTCAGTGCTATGAAGGTGTTATGTTGAGGCTCATGGATCAAGAGTGGAATTTGTCAATCCCGATGACGGATAGATATACTCTAGGCCCTATCGGTGATATCACATTAAGATAGCTTGCAAGCAAGTGATGTGATCACTAGAATGTTATATCACATGAACGAGAAAAGAGTGCATGTCGGTAATGAGATCAAACTAGGTATTTGGATACCGATGATCGAATCTCGGACATGTATTATATCATGAGACAAAGGGATTAAATTACTAGCGTTAAAGGTTCTCACGATCACATAAGTCATCGTTGAATGTGCAGGAGTCAGTATGGATCTCCAGGTCCTGCTTTTGATTATTGATCTAAGAGGAGTCTCAATCATGTCTGCATTATTTGCGAACCGTAGGGTGACACACTTAAGGGTTGCTGGACACCATTTAAGAGCACATATGTTTTAGACAAAAGGTTTGCAAAGCGCAGGAAATGTTTCGATAGAAACCGGAATTGTTTTGGGTGAAATTGCAGAAAGTGGTTCTGCATGTGATATTAAAATGTTGCAAGGGGTTTTATGTGAATGTTTGTTAATTAACGTAATTAACAAAATTCTGAATAAAATAAATAAAAGATTTTTATTAAATTGAGAGTTGCATTTAATTTGGTGGAAATTAAATACATGTGAGTGGGATTTTGGGTGGAGGCCATGTTTATGTGAGTGGAGGTTCACCACATGAATGAAGGAGGGGAGGAGTCCCCCCCTCATGCGCCGGCTATGGGAGGGTAGGGGTCTCCCTCCTCCCTATATAAAGCCCCCCTCTCCCCTCTCGCAAACCACACCTCCTCGTGAAGGATCTCTCTCCCCCTCTAGATATTTCCCCATGGTCTCGGATTAGCGAGATACATGTTCCCGTGCCTTAAGGCCCGGAAGGAGTTGCTGCTTCTGCTGATCCGCTGGAGCGAGGAGGTGGAGGTTGTCCGGTAGCTTGAACGTGTGTGCGAGGACGGATGTGCTGCTGATTTGCGGCGCTCGGACTTCCACACGATCTTGAGATCGGCAAGCGTACGACTACATCAACCACGAGTTCCTACTCGTTAACAAAACTCATTGTCTTTGAGGGTAAGTTCTCCATGGATGTATGTCCACCCTTTGCTCTGTATCTAGTAGATAGATCTTGGCGTATAGTTCTCATCGTAGGAAATTTTTGGTTTTCTATGCTGCGGACCCAACAGTGGTATCAGAGCCTGATCTATGCGTAGGTGCTTTGCACGGGTAGTACACATATGTTTATATGTGGGCGATGATGATCATGTTATTGCATCTTATATGTATTTTGGATATTGGTGGCATAGTGGGATGAAGCGGCCCGGACAAACCTTACATGTTATCGTACATGAGACCGGTTCCACGACTAACATGCAACTGGTTTTCCATAAGTGGCTAGCGGGTGTCTGTCTCTCCTACTATAGTCAATATCTGATTTACAACGAGTTGCTAATAACTTGGTTATCCTCGTTGTGGTTCATGTTCGTAGGTAAGACCGATTCTTTCTCCGAAAGCCCTAATCCACGTAAAACTTGCAATTGATAAAATTAGAGGCGTCTAGTGTCTTGATATGGTATTGTTGTAAGTAGATGTATGATAGATACTCTTACAACTCACTTAACGTATAAGTTCCATAGACCTTGGCCTTACACACAAAGGAATGATAGAGATCATACCACGATGCAAATGATAAAGATCAAATGCATGGACCGTATCATCTCACTTCACACATTAGATGTTAGCATCTTATATTGCTAGTTTGGCATTTTTGGTAGCATTATAAGATGATCCCTCATTTAGATATCAAGATAAAAAAAGTGTTCTTCCTTAAGTATGCACCATTTTGTGGATCATGTTTTGAGGCATCACGTGATGATCGGGTGTTTTCGACTCTACGCTTTCATACAACGGGTGTAAGATAGTTTTACACACGTGAATACTAAGGTTCTTACTTGGCGAGCCTAGCATGTACAGACATGGCCTCGGAACACGGACCGAAAGGTTAAGCATGAGTCATATAGTTGATATGATGCCCATATAGATGCTCACCTTTGAAGCTACACCGACTCATGTGATGATAGGACTTGGTGTAGTGGATTTGGTTCATGTAATCACCCAAAAGGACATGAGGGATGTCGTTTTTGAGTGGGAGTTTATTAGTAATTTGGATTAGTTGAACTCAATCTATCATAAACTTAGTCTAAATATACTTTACAAATTCTGTTGTAGATAGCACCACCTGCTTTTAATTTCAATGTGTTCATGGAGAAAGAGAAGCTTGCTGTGAATGGTAGCAACTTCACCAACTGGGCTATGAATTTGAAGTTTCTCCTCACTGATGCAGAAAAGCAATATGTGCTAGAGGTGCCGCTAGGCCCCCCACCAGCTCCTGATGCCCCTGATGAGGAAAAGAATGTCTATATAACTCGTCAGGAGGACCACAACTTAGTTCATTGCGGCATACTGTATGGACTAGAGCCAGAACTTCGAAAACGTTTCGAAAATGGCAATGCCTTTGATACCACGGGAGAATTGAAAATGATTTTCGATACCCATGCTGCCGTAGAGAGTTATAATGCTTCTGAAAAGTTCTTTAGCTGCATGATGGAGGAGAACAGCTCCGTTAGTGAGCATGTACTCAAAATGTCTGGGTACGCCGATAAGCTTGTGTCCTTGGGAATAACGATTCCCATTGATTTAGGCATACATCATGTTGTCCAATCTCTTCCACCTAGCTACAAGAGCTTCGTGATGAACTATAATATGCAGGGCATGAAGAAGTCTCTTCCCGAGCTTCTGTCAATGCTTAAGACTGCAGAAGTGGAGATTAGGAAAGAACATCAAGTGTTGATGATCAATAAGACCACCGGTTTCAAGAAGGACAAGAAAGGCAAGCAGCAGGGAAAGAAGGGCGGCAAATCTGTTGCCACACCTAAAAAGAAACCCCGAGATGGCCCTACGTCTGACACCGAGTGTTACTATTGCAAGGGGACTGGCCATTGGAAGCGCAACTACCCCAAGTATTTGGCGGACAAGAAGGCCAGAAAGCCAAACAAAGGTATATGTGATATACATGTTATTAATGTGTACTTGACTAGTACTCGCAGTAGCACCTGGGTATTTGATACGGGATCAGTTGCTAATATATGTAACTCGGTTCAGGGGCTGCGGAACAAGCGACAACTAGCAAGGGATGAGGTCACGATGCGGGTCAACAATGGATCAAGAGTTGATGTGATCGCCGTCGGAACGCTGCCTCTCCATATGCCGTCGAGATTAGTTATAACCCTAAATAATTGTTATTTGGTGCCTGCACTGAGCATGAACATTGTATCCGGATCATGTTTGATGCAAATTGGTTATTCGTTTAAGTCTAAAAACAATGGTTATTCGATTTATATGAATAATATCTTTTATGGTCATGCACCTATGTTGAATGGTTTATTTCTGTTGGATCTCGATAGTAGTATTACGCATATTCATAATGTTGATGCTAAAAGGATTAAACTTGATAATGATATATCTGCATATATGTGGCTTTCGCCGTCTAGGTCATATTGGCGTTAAGCATGAAGAAACTCCATTCGATGGACTTTTGGAATCACTTGATTTTGAATCATTTGATACATGTGAGCCATGCCTTATGGGAAAGATGACTAGAACGCCGTTTTCGGTTCAATGGAGCAGGCTGATTTATTAGAAATCATACATACTGATGTGTGTGGACCAATGAGTGTGTCGGCGTGAGGTGGATATTGTTATTTTGTTACTTTCACGGATGATTTGAGTAGATACGGGTATATCTATTTGATGAAACATAAGTCTGAAACCTTTGAAAAGTTCAAAGAATTTCAGAATAAAGTGGAAAATCATCGTAACAGAAAGATCAAATTTCTGCAGTCCGACCATGGAGGAGAGTATCTTAGTTACGAGTATTAGCACACATATGAAAGACTGTGGAATAGTTTCACAACTTACGCCTGTCGGAACACCACAACATAATGGTGTGTCAGAACATCGTAATCGTACTTTATTGGATATGGTTCGACTTATGATGTCTCTGACTGACTTGCCACTATCATTTTGGGGTTATGCACTGGAAATCGCTGCATTCACTTTAAATAGGGCACCATCTAAATCCGTTGAAAAGACACCGTATGAATTATGGTTTGGAAACAAACCTAAGCTGTCATTTTTTAAAGTTTGGGGGTGCGATGTTTTTGTGAAGAAATTTCAACCGGATAAACTCGAACCCAAAGCGGAAAAATGCGTCTTCATAGGATACCCTAAGGAAACGATTGCGTATACCTTCTATGACAGATCCGAGGGCAAGGTTTTTGTTGCCAAGAATGGATCCTTTCTTGAGAAGGAGTTTCTCGTGAAAGGTGTGAGAAGTCGGAAGGTAGAACTAAAAGAGGTTATTGAACCTTCTCTTCATGAAATGGCAAGTAGCACAGCACCGGAAGTTGTTTCGGAGTTGACTTCACCTAATGAAGAGAGAGCTAATGATATTAATCATGAAACTCCGAAAGAGGACACTACTGAACCTCGCAGGTCAAGCAGGACACGTACAACTCCTGAACTATACGGCAATCCTGTTATGAATTTCATGATTGATGAAATAGATGACCCTGCGACGTATGAAGAAGCGATAATGAGCCCTGATTCCAACAAATGGCTAGAAGCAATGAAATCCGACATGGAATCCATGTACGAAAACCAGGTTTGGACTTTGGTAGACTTACCTCACGATCGAAAGGCCGTTGAGAATAAATGGATTTTCAAAAGAAAAACTGATGCTGATGGTAATGTGACCATCTATAAGGCTCGACTTGTCGCAAAGGGGTTTCGACAAATTCAAGGAGTTGACTACGATGAGACATTCTCTCCCGTAGCGATGCTTAAGTCGGTTAGGATTATGTTAGCAATTGCTGCATATTTCGATTATGAAATATGGCAGATGGATGTCAAAACTGCGTTCCTCAATGGTAATATTGAAGAAGAGTTATATATGATACAACCTAAGGGTTTTTTTGATCCTAAGGATGCTGATAAGGTATGCAAGCTTCAGCGATCCATTTATGGACTGAAGCAAGCATCCCGGAGTTGGAATCTCTGCTTTGATGAGGTGATCAAAGAGTTTGGATTTGTCAAAACTTATGGAGAGGCTTGTATTTACAAGAAAGTGAGTGGGAGCAATGTGGCATTTCTAATATTATATGTGGATGACATATTACTGACTGGAAATGATATAGATCTTTTAAATAGATTTAAAAGTTATCTAAACAGCAAATTTTCGATGAAAGACCTTGGTGAAGCTTCATATATATTAGGCATTAAAATCTATAGAGATAGATCAAGACGCCTAATTGGGCTATCGCAGAGTACATACCTTGATAAAATATTAAAGAAGTTTAATATGGATAGAAGTAAGAAGGGGTTCTTACCTATGTTGCAAGGCAAGACATTGAGTAAGACTCAAAGTCCGGCTACGACGGAAGAAAGAGAGATAATGGATAAGATCCCATATGCCTTAGCCATAGGCTCTGTAATGTATGCCATGCTATGTACAAGACCAGATGTGGCACATGCTATTAGTTTGACTAGTAGGTACCAATCTGATCCAGGTTCGGAACACTGGATAGCGGTCAAGAATATCCTTAAGTACTTGAGAAGAACTAAGGATATGTTTCTTTTATACGGAGGTGAAGAAGAGCTAGTCGCTAAGTGTTATATCGATGCTAGCTTTGACACTGATCCGGATGACTCTAAGTCTCAATCTGGATACGTATTTCTCTTGAACGGAGCATCAGTTAGTTGGAGGAGCTCCAAACAACCTGTGGTGGTTGGATCAACGACGGAGGAAGAATATGTTGCTACTTCAGAAGCGGCGCAGGAAGCGGTTTGGATGAAGGAGTTCATAACGGAACTAGGTGTGGTTCCTAGTGCATTGGGCCTAATGGTGATATATTGTGACAACAATGGAGACATAGCCAATGCCAAGGAACCAAGGTCTCACAAGAATTCCAAGCATATTAAGCGCCGATTTCACTCCATCCACGAGCATGTCAAGGATGGAGATATAAAGATTTGTAAAGTGAACATGGACCTGAATGTAGCAGATCCGTTGACTAAAGTACTCCCTAGGGCAAAACATGATCAACACCAGAACTCCATGGGTGTTAGATTTATCACTATGTAAACTAGATTATTGTCTCTAGTGCAAGTGGGAGACTGAAGGAAATATGCCCTGAGAGGCAATAATAAAGTTGTTATTATGTATTCCTTGTATATGATAGATGTTTATTTTGCATGCTATAATTGTATTGATAGGAAACGTTAATACATGTGTGTTTAATAAACAAAAAGGGTTCCTAGTTATGCCTCTCTTATAGACTAGCTTGTTGATTAACAAGATGATCAAGGTTTCCTGATCATGGACATTGGATGTTGTTAATAACAAGGTCACAGCATTTGTGAAATGATGTGATGAAGATTCATCCGAAGTATAGCATTACGATCAAGTCATTATGTTTATATTGCTATAACATCATACGAAGTAGTCTTAGTCCTTAGACCATGAGATCATGTTAATTGCTAACACTAGAAAAGTATCTTGATAATATCAAACGTCACACCATAACAGGGTGACTATAAAGGTGGGTTCAGTGCTATGAAGGTGTTATGTTGAGGCTCATGGATCAAGAGTGGAATTTGTCAATCCCGATGACGGATAGATATACTCTGGGCCCTCTCGGTGATATCACATTAAGATAGCTTTCAAGCAAGTGATGTGATCACTAGAATGTTATATCACGGGAACGAGAAAAGAGTGCATGTCGGTAACGAGATCAAACTAGGTATTTGGATACCGATGATCGAATCTCGGACATGTATTATATCATGAGACAAAGGGATTAAATTACTAGCATTAAAGGTTCTCACGATCACAGAAGTCATCATTAAATGTGCATGAGTCAGTATGGATCTCCAGGTCCCGCTTTTGATTATTGATCTAAGAGGAGTCTCAATCATGTCTGCATTATTCGCGAACCGTAGGGTGACACACTTAAGGGTTGCCGGGCACCATTTAGGAGCACATATGTTTCAGACAAAAGGTTTGCAAAGCGCAGGAAATGTTTCGATAGAAACCGTAATTGTTTCGGGTGAAATTGCAGAAAGTGGTTCTGCATGTGATATTGAAATGTTGCAAGGGGTTTTATGTGAATGTTCGTTAATTAAAGTAATTAACAAAATTCTGAATAAAATAAATAAAAGAGTTTTATTAAATTGAGAGTTGCATTTAATTTGGTGGAAATTAAATACATGTGAGTGGGATTTTGGGTGGAGACCATGTTTATGTGAGTGGAGGTTCACCACATGAATGAAGGAGGGGAGGAGTCCCCCCCTCATGCGCCGACTATGGGAGGGTAGGGGTATCCCTCCCCCCTATATAAAGCCCCCCTCTCCCCTCTCGCAAACCACACCTCCTCGTGAATGATCTCTCTCCCCCTCTAGATATTTCCCCATGTCTTGGATTAGCGAGATACATGTTCCCGGTGGCCTTGCGTCTGGAAAGAGTTGCTACTTCCGCTGATCCGCTGGAGCGAGGAGGTGGAGGTTGTCCGGTAGCTTGAATGTGTGTGCGAGGACGGATGCGCTGCTGATTTGCGGCGCTCGGACTTCCACACGATCTTGAGATCGGCAAGCGTACGACTACATCAACCACGAGTTCCTACTCGTTAACAAAACCCGTTGTCTTCGAGGGTAAGTTCTCCATGGATGTATGTCCACCTGTTGCTCTGTATCTAGTAGATAGATCTTGGCGTATAGTTTTCATCGTAGGAAAATTTTTGTTTTCTATGTTGCGGACCCAACATGCAGATCTAGCGGCTCCCACACTGGCCATTCCACCCCCTTCTACACTACCACCGGCAGGGCTCAACGCGACCGCGTGCGCTTCTCCATCTCGCCGCCTTGCTCCTCCCTGATGTCAAGCTTCCCGGTTCCCTCACTGCTTAGCGGAAGCCGCCGCTGGTGATACCGAGGACATCCACGAAGGGCCAGAGTCGCCGTCATGCCTCACATTGTGAGTCTTTGAAAAACAAATTGTAGTTATTTTTAGGATATTTTCCTTTAAAAATAGGACATATTGTAAGTATGTACACATTCTTAATTGTAAGTACATTGTCCTGTTACAGTTACAGTTCAATAGCAGAAAATGGTTTAGTCCCAAGTACTAAGAGCGCCTAATATAAATCTTACACAATGAAGTGCAATTTTAGTTAGTATACTATTATTTTGTGTGTTATCTCATATCTATATTGATTTTCTACATAAGTAGGAGTGTGTCTGACCCACTGCTGTTGATATCTACATGAACTAGAAGGGGAAAAACCGAAAAGGTGACAGCTGTGGGAAATCGAGTAGACCGGATTGTAAGTTCACCGTGACACACATTAATACGAAAATTGGTGTTCCGTTAAAGCCGAATAATGCAAGAAAAAAGTTCTCAAGGATTTGTGGGGTTGTGGTACGAGAACGAGTGCCCATCACTATTACGGGATGGAGGAAATTATTGAAGACCTCTCATGATAATGTCAAGGCAGAGATTCTCAAGTATTTCAACACCCGACTGAAGGACTTGCTGCATGTTGAGCGAGCGGCTATAATGCTCACATGCAAGGCCTGGAAGCAATGGAAGTCCAGGATCGTGACGGAGTTTGTGGATACAAACAATAACCCCTTGATCTGTACCCACAGATCACCCAAGAGGCTTGGGATGAGTTTGTGGTGTAAAAAAAATCTGCGTTTCGAATAAAGAGTCAAAAAGCAAGAGAGAGCGCTCTGTTATTCAAGAACCACCACAGAATGGGGACTGCTGGGTATGCGCGCATGGCTCGTAAATGGGAGCTACAGGATTTAGAGGCAGAGGCATCCGGACTACCGAAACCATTTGGAGATATTAGAGACGAGAGGGCAAGAGACTGGACTAGAGCAAGGGATAAATGTGACAAAAAGGGCGGTGAGCCAACTTTAGTTAGGACTGAGGACATCCAAGCATATGGAAAATTGGTGAGGCTTCACATGTTAGCTAGAATTGATGATTATTTCATCAACAAATTCACCCTTTAGTCTAAAGGCTTCATTAATTTGTTTTATAGGCACAGAAGGATGCTGAGAAGAAAGCAGGCGTCTTCAAGGGAGATGTTCTCATAGCAGTGTTGGGCCCAGAGCACCATGGTCACACAAGGGGGGTAAGTTCCATTGCCTCGTCGAAAAAAGGACGCGATTGGAAGTTGGAGGACAAGTGTGCTTGCAAAAAATCTAAGAACGAGCTTTATGAAAAAGAGATGCGAGAAAAAAATGAAAGTTGAAATACTTGTAGAGGTAAGAATGGAATTGGAGTTGGCGGGTCATCTCGCCATCATCGCTTGTCCCGTAGCCTCCTCTAGTTCCGAGAAATTGTACTTCTTCCCAACTCATCATCGGTTCTAGTACGACGTTGACATGATCGGCTATCCTTGTGATCACATAGAGGTAATTAAACCCATTGATAATGCAAAGCATGTATTACATCAAATGAATTATGCATTGTCATATGGCATGCTAGTTGACCTAATCCTTTTTTATAGGTAGCCACTGTCTGCCAGCTACTAGCGAGGAAAGTCAGCTCGGATCGAACCGATTCGGCCACCTGGGTGCTAGTGCATCCACCAACCAAAGGGAAGATGGTACACAACTGTGCTTTTCGTGACGGTTTTGCTAGGGTCAACATTGATGATGTCCAACAGGGGTGCAATGAGATTGCTTTGCCAGTCCCTCCCAGTGAAGAAATCATGACTCTGACTGAGGCGAAGGGCACCTTCACTAGTGGAGAATTGCTTATCAGTGGAGCATATTTTTTGCTATCAGTGGCGCATATGAAATGCGTCACTACTGTTGCACCACTGATAATTAAGTATCAATGGCGCATATCAAATATGTGCCATTGATAATGAGACAACCAGTGGCACATCTTCAATATGCGCCATTGATGTTTTACTAGTGGAGCATTTCTACATAATGCGCCACTGGTAAATTAGCAGATGCGCTACTGATATTTACAACAAGATAACTCAATACAACTCTTCCATGGTATTGTTACTGGTATTATACTGGATATTATACAGGTATACAGTGTATTATACAAAAATAGCTGTAGAAAGTAGTACAAATGATGCATTCTACATAGTTTATCGAAACAGAGATATTACAAAGACAATTATAGTCATCAAATCAATTAGAACCCGATATAGTGACATGTGCCTGAATTATTTACACAAGTATTGGAGGATACAAGTTGATATCATCTCACATTACACAAATGAAGTGGCCACCAGCCCTAAACTATATGATCAAGTAGAGTGCAACCGCAATGACGGTGAGCAAGACCGGGGGCGCGATCAAGGTCTTCATCTTCTTCCTCTCTTCACCTAGGAGGTGGTTCCTCCACCTAGCTTCCGCCTGCTCTCACAGGTTACACAAGGTACACATGAAGTGTACATAGGCTACTTCCTTTGTTTAGCTCAAACTTATAATAGCAGACTAGCAAACAAAAACAGTAAAGAGAAGATCTAGCTCCAACTTGTAATAGTAGATCAGAAAACAAAAACAGTAACCAGAAGCAGAGCAATCTTTTTATGTAACAGCGAAAAAACCAGAGTAAACTATACATCTCTGTCTGGCTAAAATTCTGCATTCCATGTAAGATAAGTGAAGATAAAAAACAAGCACGACTTCCTGGGGACGATCCTGATTGGGGACATGTATGGGCTCTCCAACGAGAGGATCCGACAGCTCCAGAACCGGGCCCTGGACAAGCCGAAGCGGAGCGCAGCGACACAGGGGTTCAACGTCTGCCTGGATCTGCTCACCTGTACACATCCCCAGGAACCCCACTGACATGAGTCTAGAATTGAAGCTAAAATATACATCGTTTCAGTGGCATCTTTTTCCCTGATGTAAGATTTTTTTCCAAGGTACATATTGATACTGCAATTTCTCGTAACCAGGTACATATTTTACATGTTTTGTTTTTTGGTCATCTGGCACTATAATCTTAAGAAACAATCAGTGGTACTACCTTCAAGTAGCTATAGATGGTTGCTTGCATCTTTTGTTAGGGCTGTAGTGAACTTTGAGTGTGTCCTGACTATGAGCACATCTGTGAGCCTGGCTAAGATCGAGCATTTGTTTTCATCTGGAGCTGGCCTAGCCAGTGAAAATAGCTAGACAGGTCAATGTGATTTGTATTGCTAATACTATTTTTTTAAGAAAGAAGCTCCACAATGTCCTGATGGAGCATCATTGTGCCAGGTCACTAGAATGGTTTTCATTCCTATGATTTGAATCTATTTTCCTCCTACTCCCAAGTTGTGTTTGCATGTCTGGATTAACTTATTTATTATATGGTTTCTATTTCATCCTATGCCATTTCACAGATTGTCCAATTACTGCATTACTAAAGAAAGGTCCCTACTTGACCATAAGACACCGAGTCCAGTGGAATCCATACTTGTTTGGACAATCGACCTAGATCATTTCACTAAAAAAATCCTGAAGGAATTAAGTCACCAACCAGGATAACAAACTCCAAGTTCTTTTTTAAATATACAGATATGCCATGCCTTGACTGTCAGTTTGAAACAATAATAACTCAAAGTACCATTACCCTGTAATCAGCCGCTGCTGATGAACCCACGCTGCTTCCCTTCTAGTACCATTACCCTACTGATGTTTTAACAAATGTGTGAATCCGCAGTACCAAAAAAAACCACATAAACACTAAAATAAATCAAATTGTTTTTGAATCTGCCCTGAATTCATGAATGTTTCTATTTCTTTGAAATTCTAGGACTATCAAGATACTGTAGAAATCACTCAATGAGGACTGATCTCCCATGAACCAACATCTAGTACAAAGAGGATGAAACAAACAATGAATTTGTGCTGTAACTAGTCGATTAAGAGATACTGATCTTGTTGTACCTCTGGTCTTCTTGCCGTTGTCGGTGTAGAGTTAGGAGCCATGGAGGTATAGACGTGGCGGAGGAGGATGAGTGGAAGGCCTTGTGCACCTCCCGGTCGATGAGGAAGATGGCAAAGTCGTCGGGACCAGAGATCTCGAGGTCGGGATAGCGGAGCTCAGCATATTCTCCTCCCGCCTCAAAGGATACAGCCCTGTCGCTCACGGATCTGCTACACATGGCCAAAAAAGTCCGACTCAGAGGAAGGGAGGGGGAGGCGGAGGGGAGGGAGAGAGGTTGGGGAGGCTCACCGAGCTCGGTCGGCCATGGGGTCGAGGCGACGGGGGTCGACGGCGTTCACTGCTGAGGGGCCAGAGGAGGCAGGCGGCGAGGCCGGGCCGGCGAGGGGAGGAATAAGATGACCGTCATGGAGGGCACGACCGGTCGCTAGCGTGGAGGCGGGACGGGAAGAGCCCGGGGCGATGGACGGCACAGCGGTCCAGGATCGGGCGGCGGCAGAATTGGGAGGAAAACGGCAGCAGGGCCTGTGGCCGGTGACGCGCATAGATGGGGGAAGCGGGGCGAGTAGAGAGCGGCGAGAGGGTTCGCGAGGGAGAGCGTCGGGAGGTGTGTGTTGCGTGTGCTAGCGCACTGTGTGGGTTGTGTTCGTGATAGAGTAGAGTGTACGCGTGTGTGCATACCGTGTGTGTTGTGCGTCGTGTGTTAGTCTAGGTGTGGTGGTCTACCTGGGTGGTAGGTGGTCTGGCCTACGGGCTGGACTGCCTCCCCTGGTAAAACTTTTATAAAATAGGTTTTTAATATTTATTCATTTTATTTTGTTTAAAACAAAACATTTATAAATATGTTTCGAGTCATATTTGAGCTCACCACAAATTATCAGTGGCGCATTTTTTGCAATATGCGCCATTGGCAAAAAAATATCAGTAGCGCATCTTCAATACGCGCCATTGATATTCCTGCCACCTTTCCAAGTAGTGGGGTCCAGGTGGGGCCCACATAGTTATCAATGGCGCATGTAGGAAAAGATGCGCCATTGGTGAGGAGAATATCAATGGCGCATATTGCATATGCGCCATTGATAAGCATATATCAATGGCGCATATGGACATATGCGCCATTGATATTTGGTCCACAGCCCTCCAGGGTGTCGGGCTCACATTATTAGTGGCGCATTATTTGCGATATGCGCCATTGGTTAGACAAAATATCAGTGTAGCATATTTTTAAATGCGTCATTGATAATTATTAGTGGAGCATATTCAAAAAAATGCTCCACTAATAATAAATCTATCCATAAGCCTTTCTCTAGTAGTGCTTCGTCCAGTGGCCAAAGAAAGATATCCTTCTTGAAAATCCAGCTATCCTGGCCTCCACACACCTCTCACTGACAACACTGACTCCCACCATCAAGGAAGCACCGGTTTTTTAGGCTAATGATGATCATTCAGAAACTAAAGCGATCAGTACCCCGCCCGCGAGTGTGCCTGCCAAGACCTCAATTAGTGTTGTTGTGCCAGCTCCAACAAATACGGCGCACTCCTCACAAGAAGCGCCACGAGAAAAGAAGTTGCCCCCCAATATGCCGCTGCTCGGCCCCTAGAATATTCCCCCTCCAAATATGCCACCCCGCCGAAATATGCCGCTCCCCCAGGATATTATATCAAAGACAATAATGGCCGCTGCTGATACCCCCACTAGTGTGCCCAAGGCTAAAGAAGCTGAAGAGGCAACCCCCACCAGTGTGGCCACCAAGACCAGGGTTGACATGCCAATTACTCCAACGAATAAGGCGTTGCTGTCACAAGTGCCCCCTGCAGCCTCAAAGATAGTAGAGAAACTAGTGCCTGCAACTGCTGTAAAATACCCCAGTACCATGCCCAATGCTAAAGACACCACGCCTATTTTGGCTGCCAAGGGGTGACACCAACTGCAGCTAGGATCACGTGCTCAAATGCTCTTTCCAAGCCCACAGGGAATCCTCGAGGTGAAAACCAAAGCTACCACGGGCAAGGCCAAAAATAATGCAAGGACCACTCCAAAACATGCGAAGACCAAGCATTAATAGCCAGCTAATCTTGCTGATGTGGACCTCACTCAAATGGACACCGAGGAGATGCAATCATTCTTTGAGGAGGGCAGTAAGGTGGGAGAGGCACGGATACACGAGACGTATATAATCCTGGGGGAAAACTAATAAAAGGTGATGTTAGTAATATTGAGGTTGAGCTTGGCAAAGACATTGCGTCGTTGCACAAGCACTATGTGTATAATTTAAAGAAGTCAGAGAGCATGCAAGAAATTGGAATATTCGGTCGCTTACCTACTGAAACCTTTCACCATCGTGAAAGCAATAGTGATGCTTCCAATTTCCCCGTGAGGTGGAAGGACTTATACCGGGCTATGAATATGGATAGCTTCGACATATACACAACGAGATGCGTGCAATTGTGAGTATTTAACAATCAATGCGGCAGTATATATCTATGCATGCATGGTTCTAGCTACCAAGTGATGACCCACAAGTATAGGGGGTGTATCGCAGTATTTTTGATAAGTAAGAGTGTCGAACCCAACAAGGAGCAGAAGGTGCTGGCTAGTGGTATGGATCAGGAATTCTCTGCAAATACTTAGCAAACGGATTTTTAGGGGTTTTTGATAAAGCAAGTAAACAAAGTACGAGTAAATAAAAGACAGTAGGAATAAATGCAGCAAGTGGCCCAATCCTTTATGCAGCAAAGGACAAGCCGGTTGTATTACTTAAGATGACCAAACGTTCTCGAGGACACACGGGAAGACTGTCAAGTGCGTTTGCTTCATATAGTTGATTAATCTTCTTTAGCTTGCTAAGTGTTGTGTGGGTGAACCTGTGCTAATGTACCGACCTTCCTAGGACTAGTACATACTTGTGATTATACCCCTTGCAAACATCCGTAAGTACAAGAAAGTAATTAAGGTATAAACCTAACCACAGCTTTAAACTCTAAGACCCTTATGTCCCTTGTGGAATGGTTTCCTAATGGGGGTTTAGGTTTCTGTCACTCTGGCAACCCCTACGATTAGTAGCCAAATACACAATGCATTTCCCTAGGCCCATATAGGTGAAGTGTCATGTAGTCTATGTTCACATGACACCACTAGAAGAAGTACACCACAACTTAAATATCAAACTATTGAATCTTTCTCAACACAACTCCACTACTAACAACATGACTTCTCCCATGCCCTCAAGAACAAAACGAACTACTCACAAGACATCATATGGATCATGATCAGAGATGGAATAATGATGTATAACAATCTGAACATAAACAATAATTCAATGGTTCACTCAATAGCATCAACTACAAAGAGTAATCAACACCGGGAAAGTTTCCCCTATGAACTATGCAAGATTCAACGCAATTGTTACAGCAATATGGAGATGGTGATGAGGGTGCTGATGGTGATGATGGTGGTGCTGATGATCCCGATGAAGTCCAGCTTGATGGTGGTGTTGATGGCGACGATCTCTCCTCTCCGGGAAGGAATTCCCGTGAGAATTCTCTGGGAGAGATCTTTCTCTCGGTGTTTTCCACCCGAGGCGGGCGGAATCTTTCGTGGTGCTCCTCGAGTCTTAGGGTTTTGGGAGGATAATATCGCCCGGAGTGCGGAGGTGGGCAGGCGGCCACACCACCTGGTGGCGCGGCCTAGGGTGGCCCGCACCAGGGGTGGTGTGGGCCCCCTGTGGCCCATCTCTAGCCCCTCTTCTGGCTTCCTTCGTCTTCTGAAAAAATAGGATTTTCCGTATATTTTCCCGGATCAGAATCCTGACTACAGCGGTCCATGCTCCAAAAGTCATCAACCATGCAAAAACAAATGAAATAACATAAGTATCACCTCTCAATACGAAATATATCAATGAATAACAGTGAATTATGACATAGATTAGTGATGCAAAATGGACGTATCAACTCCCCCCAAGCTTAGACTTCGCTTGTCCCCAAGCGAAACTGAGTTCAATAAACATGGCCTTAGGTTTATGGAGTGAAGAGTCGATAAAAGAATACGGACAAGAAGCATCACATTCATCAATACATAAATCATAATAGAAGACAACTCACTATTATATAACTTAACTTGCAACGAGTAAAGGAAACACAATAAAGATACATAAATTAAATCATAATTAGTAAAGGCAAACTTAGCTCTTGGTCGAAGAATAGTTGATAATTTGCTGGAGTTCACAAATAACTGGTTTTCAATGATAGCTTTCAAAGTAGTAAACATCAAGATAAGAGCAATGTGCAAAACAAGGAACACAAGCAACACGATTGATTAAATCATCATATGAATGAATGAAACACAAAAACTCAAAATACTTGCTGAGATAGAAGGGAGTAGGTTTACTGACTCAACTAAAAAGTAAAAGAAAGGCCCTTCGCAGAGGGAAGCAGGGATTGCAAGTCTCATAAAGAGCTCCCAAAAATTATGATACTTACTAGCTTTCAGCTCTGATTGCCCCTATCATAGGCATCTTTAGGTGATTAAGGTTAAAGTGATCAAAAATGAGGATATGCATTGACAAGTTGTAAATTGAGAATCTCATGTCCCTTGAATACGAGGGCCGCTCCTCATGCTAATCAAGTTTGGTCACCGGTAAGTTCTTGTCATCGTAAGCATATGTGTATCATAGAGAACCGCCAACGGGGTACCCCTTGCCCGATGATACGGAAGAATCCCCATATCAAAATGACAAGGCAAGCAGACAACAAGCATCTCAGCAATCTTCTTATTTACCATGGGAATATGGTGCTTTTTTCTCTCTTTCCTCTTTTCATAATATCTCTTTTTTTCTTTTCTCTTTCTCTAAATCTCTATCTCTTTTTATTATAAGAAGAATGCTTCATAGATGCTCGTTATGGTTACGCTGCAGGTTTCCACCATGTCAGCATGGATTAGACCAGCGACAGGCGTTTCTCTAACACACATGCATAACTCCATGGACTTACAAGCTCCCCTTTCATTTCACACCGACGACATCCATAGACAAAAGAACATGATATCAACTAGGTACAAAGTACCAGTGCAATGTTGAAAGCGTTCCCCATGACAAAGATGGTTACGCTAATTCACAACTTACAAAGCGCAAGCATATACGCAACATAGGTGAGCACAATGGTTCAAGTTTATTAAGTGCAAGAAAGTAAAGTGTGCCATCAAGTTCGTGAGAGCTTTAATCACTAATTTTCACATAACAAGTTTAATTTGGAAGGTAGATAAAAACAAGAATTTACTTGGTGTTGGGTCCGCATCATAGAAAACAAAAAAATTCCTACGACGAGAACTACACGCCAAGATCTATCTACTAGGTACAGAGCAACGGGTGAACATACATCCATGGAGAACTTATCCTCGAAGACAACGAGCTTTGTTAACGAGTAGGAACTCGTGGTTGATGTAGTCGTACACTTGCCGATCTCAAGATCATGAGGAAGTCCGAGCGCCGCAACTCAGCAGTGCATCCGCACTCGCACACACGTTTAAGCCACTGGACAACCTCCACCTCCTCGCTCCAGCGATCCAGCGGAAGCAGCAACTCCTTCCAAATGAAATGCCACCGGGAACATGTATCTCGCTAATCCGAGACCTTGGGGGAATAATTCTAGAGGGGGAGAGAGATCCTTCACAAGGAGGTGTGTGGATGATGGAGGGAATGGGTGGCCTTTTATAGGAGGAGGGGGGGTGCCCCCTCTCTCCATGGCCGGCGCATGGGGGGGTGACCCCTCACCTCCCCTATTCATGTGGTGGTAACTCCTCCACATTAAAATGCCTCTTCACATTCCCTTTTAAAGTCTCCACTTTAAATGCATTAAGTTTCTCCAAATTTATTGCTCTCTCATTTAATAAAACTCTTTTATTAAATTTATTCAGAATTTTTTTAATTACTTTAATTAACAAAAATTCACATATAGCCCCTTGCAATATTTCAATATCACATGCAGAAACACCTTCTGCAATTTCACCTGAAACAATTTCCGGTTTCTATTGAAACAATTCCTGCGCTTTGCAATTCTTTCGTCTAAAACATATGTGCTCCAAAATGGTGTCCGGTAACTCTTAAGTGTGCCACCCTACGGTTCGCGAATAATGCAGCCATGATCGAGACCCTTCTCCGATCAATAATCGGCCAGGACACGGAGATCCGTCTTGACTCCTATACATTCAACGATGGCTTTGTGATCGTGAGAACCTTTAACGCTTGTAACTAAATCCCTTTGTCTCTCAATATATTACATGTCCGAGATTCGATCATCGGTATCTCCATACCTAGTTTGATCTCGTTACCGACATGCACTCTTTTCTCGTTCCCGTGATATAACATTCTAGTGATCACATCACTTGCTTGCAAGCTATCCTAATGTGATATCACCGAGAGGGCCCAGAGTATATCTATCTGTCATCTGGATTGACAAATTCCACTCTTGATCCATGAGCCTCAACATAACACCTTCGTAGCACTAAACCCATCTTTATAGTCATCCTGTTACGGTGTG
Organism: Avena insularis; assembly: GCA_023614405.1. NCBI lineage: Eukaryota > Viridiplantae > Streptophyta > Magnoliopsida > Poales > Poaceae > Avena > Avena insularis. Next base: position 25,887,627 of record CM042692.1, read on the forward strand.
ACGTTTGATGTTATCAAGATACTCTTCCGGTGTTAGCAATTAACATGATCTCATGGTCTAAGGATAAAGATTACTTCGTATGATGTTATAGCAATATAAACACAATGACTTGATCGTAATGCTATACTTCGGATGAATGTTCATCACATCATTCCACCAATGGTGTGACCTTGTTATTAACAACATCCAATGTCCATGATCAGGAAACCTTGATCATCCTGTTAATCAACAAGCTAGTCTATAAGAGAGGCATGACTAGGAACCCTTTTTGTTTATTAAACACACATGTATTGATGTTTCCTATCAATACAATTATAGCATGCAAAATAAACATCTATCATATACAAGGAATACATAATAACAACTTTATTATCGCCAGGGGGTGGTGTGGGCCCCCTGTGGCCCATCTCCAGCCCCCCTTCTGGCTTTCTTCGTCTTCTGAAAAAATAGGATTTTCCGTATATTTTCCCGAATTTTCTGATCTTCGCGAATTTTGCCTCCAAACAACGTCTTTTCCATCAGAATCCTGACTGCAGCGGTCCATGCTCCAAAAGTCATCAACCATGCAAAAACAGTTTGAAATAACATAAGTATCACCTCTCAATATGAAATATATCAATGAATAACAGTGAATTATGACATAGAATAGTGATACAAAATGGACGTATCACCAAGCTATCTATACAGTTTTAAATTTGTTCATATATATGTGTGTTTGTATGTAGGTTATTATTTGTGAGAGTCAGGACCTATAAGCATAAAATATTGTTCGTCGACCACGCCATTTCTTTGCAAGCATGCATGGACTATAACGAAAGGAATGTCGAGGATTACATCATCAACATGTTGGAGAAGATCAAAGATCAGGAACTAATTCTATGGCCTTTTCATAAAGAATAAGCTAGCTTAATTTCTACCGCATCCTCGTTTACGAATTCGAGTGGTTTCACCCAACTAATAATTGGTTCAACTTTTAGTTTTCACTGGATTCTTATCTCTATCTTACTTCTGGATGGCCATGTCCATTATTTCGATTCTTATCGTAATAAAAAGAATGTAGATTATGATGATGTATGAGGCTTATTAACAAGTGATTTAATACTTTCATATGCATAATAAAAGTGATATACATCATGGTTTCGTAATGATATACTTTTTTGTCCTCCTTCTTTTAGATCGTTTAAAGTAGGCGTTCGAAAGAAGGAAATGCAAGGATAAACTACAAAGAGCTAACCCATCACATGGGTCAACCGGTTAGTTCCTACCAGCACTTGTACACATATATATACATGCATGTTAAATATATTGTCTGGATAATACGATCATTTTCACATATGATCTGTTTCAGTTGCCACCAACAGCCTCCATCGACGCATCTTTGCGGCTACTATGTTTTCCAACATATGAGCATCATGATGGCCAACCTGGTTGATCCTAAACCAGAACAAATGGTATGCAAACATTATCTTTTTTGTTTTATTGAAATATTCTTCTTATTGGTACCGGTTTTGATCATGATTTAATTTACATAGTGTCCGCAAATTGACGAGACGGTACTGTCGATGGACAAGCTAAAAAATGATCCGCGCGGAGCTTGCTGAATTTCTTTATCAACAAGTGCTGAAAGGCGATGGAGTGTTCCACGTTGAATCCTTGTGAGAGCAAGTATGCCAAACATTGTTATACTACAGTCGATTAATGTCAGGGTTCTTGAAATTGTAATATTTGCCATGCCTTGCTAGCTATGTCAATGCTAGTGTTCACATTGATTTGTGGTATATACTGTGGTGTACATTGATTTGTGTGACCTATTAGCGAGACTTCTCTTGACAATAAATATAATATTTGTATTTCAGTTGCATTCTAAATTATTCCGGACCATCCGAATATTATGGCCGCTGGTAAACAGTAGCTAAAAGCTATCTAATATAGGTATGAATCACTAGAGGCGGTTGCTTAAAAACGTCATCACGGTGTGAAGTGAACCTAGAGACTACTGGGAAAAAAAAGCCGACTCCTCCTGGGAAACTCGAAGAGACGACCGTAGGTTAACTCCGTCTCAGATTGTAGAGGTGACTGCTATAATAATGGGTCTCAAAGAGGAAATTTATTAGAGACGGACGAAACATGGATCCGTCTCAGGTTTGAAACTTATGGAGGCGGCTCATAATAACAGCCGACTCAGGTCGCCTGACTATTGGAGACAATGCCTAGTATAGGCCGTCTGAGGTTCAGGAGTTATTACAAGCGGTCAACACTACTAGTCGTCTCCAGCTCATACATGTTAGAGGCGTTTTCGTTTTTGCACCGTCCTAGGTTGCGTATCTTAGAGCCGCAAAGAAAACCGGATCAAGTAGTTTTCTCTTAGAAGCTATGCGCTTGAGCTAGAACGAGAAACCGGCTGAGGCATATGAGAAATTGACGTCTTTAAGTCACACATTTGTACTAGTGTTACTTCTTCCCTATGATCCATTTACACCGAGTTACGTAAGGTGTATTCCGTTGCCCCAAAAGAGGCAGCAGCCCCGCGTTGCTCTCGGGGGTGGCTCGGCTGAAACCCTAGTCCCCTATCTCCCTACCTCCCGTTGCTACCGGAAGAAGTTGGTGGACAAAGCACCACGCTGCGGATGGTGGATGCTAGGCCTTCGTCTTCTTGCCCCAGGGCCTTCTGGTGGCGAGGGACATCCGGATGAAGTACAACGGCTAGCTCTGGACGGCGTACGAGCGAGGCTGAGTCGGATCTCTTAGGCAGCGACCCGAAATGGTTGTGGCTAGGCGAATGCGGCTGTGAGGGCAGCGATAGGGTTCCTCGTCACGTGCGTGTCCATGGTGTCGGTCGCGTAGCAAAGCAGACTCCTCTGCTTTCGATGGTGTCAGGATTCAGGTGGTGGTGACGTCCTGCAGCGGCTCCCGATCAGATTAGAAGCGTCCTTGGCGCACGGGGGTCGATGACGGCGAGGAGGAGTTGGTGGCCCATCCGGTGATAGGTGCGAGGATCTATCGTTAATGGCGGCGCATGTGGGCGTCGTTTACCTTGTTGGAAGCGTTGTGGAGATGTTTTTCGTTCCATATGTGTTCTAGGGGAAACCCCAGATTTGGGCTTTCTGGATCAGATGATGACGACGTTCTTGTGACTCACCCCGTGGGGGCATCATCTTTGGAGACATATATCGGCTGGATGGACAAGTGGATGGCTTCGGTTACTAGACGTCGGTCTTCGCGTGCTTCTTGTGTGGTGACCAAGGTGGAACGGTGTTGCTTCTACTGAGTTTATGGTGGCGGGTCTTAGCGGCGTGGTGCAACAGGTCTTGAAGGCGGGCTTGTGATAATGGTCGCTCGTTGGGAGGCGGCGTTGTCTGGTGCTGTGGGGGCGTTGAGGGTAGGCCTAGCAAGGTCAATGCCTTGATCCCTGTCTCGAAGATAGATCGGCAGAAGATGTCGACAATCACTTCTAGAGCGTGTGCGTTGGTGCGCACTGAGAGTCTGCGAGGACAATTTGTGTTCCTCGCCCTTCGTTGGGCGGTTGGACGAGGCCTCCGGTTTTACTATGATATGCGTCCAATGGCTTCAACATGGCCACCCCCTGGTCAAGTTTATTAGTTTTCTGAGTTTTTGGTGAGGTGACTTCTTGATGATATTTGTATTTTTTTATAAAGCTACGTTGAATAATACCTTTTGATACAAAGACAGGGGTATCACCTCCATTTTGGAAAAAACAAACTTAAAAGAAAAATCCCATCCCGTGCAACCTCTTTGGAAGAATCTCATGGCGATCTAGATCCTACAGGCTATATGGTCGATCATAGCTCCTTAGACCATTTTTCCTTGACATTTTGGCAAAAAAAAAAAAAACGATTGAACCGGACGCGAGAGGGGAAGAATTCTTTCTCTGACCGATCTGTCCTTATCAGCGGCTAGCTAATGAGCAGTAGTAATCCAGAACCAGAGTACGACACTCCGCATTGCCGGCCACATACATCCGCGCGCGGGCGCGGCAGGAGATTTATCGCGAAACACGCGCTGCTGCTGCGTCCTAATTGGGGCGGGCAACGCCATTAGAGAGAGAGGAAGAAATGGGCAGGCACGGCATTCATCACCCCCATGCCATGCGTGTCTGCTTTCGCCTGCGCGATCGACGACGACGACGACGATAAAACAGTTCGGCGCCTCCCACAGCGACGTGTAACCTTCGGGATGTCGAGCGCGCCAGCGCGGACGGCGACAGCGACCATCCGCCACGGCGTTTCGACCGGCGAGGGCGAGTACACGTACGTAACCCCTTTCGCGTATGTATGAAGCGTGTGAAATGCAGTGACCCTGTATATAGTGTACACCGCTGCTGCTGACCCGCACACAGTACCTACGTACAGTTGGTGGTATTTTGGATGATAATTGCTGTATGTATGTAAAAGTGACGGACGACGGGGTCCTTCCTTCCCCTTTGCTGTCAGGCTATCAATTTGTATTTTGTATACTGGTCGTATGATTTCTTGGGGTCGACAGGACAGGACAGGACGGAGCTGGGGGTACAGTTAGTTGGATGGCCTCTTCCCGTGGGTAAGAAACGGAAACGGGGCCGAGAGCGACGCCAGGCCTAACCTTGTCACTTGTGAGCCTGTCTGTCATACGCCCTTGCTGTTACGGTATATACATCTCTGCAGAATAGAAACTGGGCATTGGCCTGACACTGAGACTGGGTTTGTCGAGCTAGGTGACTGTCACAGTAGGGCTGGACACCTAGTTTTTGGAGGGATTTTTGCATCCACGTGATGATCCTCCCTTGTTCGTGGGAGAAATGGCGTTCTGAATCTGAAGAGCGGGTGGTGGCAGCAAGAACACGCAGGGTGAGATTCAGGGAGGGGATCGACGGATCGTAGAGGGACTAACCAAAAGCGACGTGTAACCTACCCAACTTTGGGGGCAGCGCGGCGTGCGTTTCGCTCTAACCGCCGGGGTGAGGAACGAACGGAAGGTGACAGCGAGAATACGTATAGTAGGCAGCAACAGCCAACAGCGCAAGCAACTGTTTATCGTCAGAGATTCAGAGACAACTCTCCCCCTCCACGCTACGCACAAGAAATATCCAAACACCGCTAACCTCAGAGGAAACCCCCAAAAAGAAAATATAGGTGAAAACGATCGAGCAGATTCTTTCTTAATTGGCAGCAGCATTTAGGTTTAGGAGAGGTGTGTGTCTTGTACAAAAACTGTAATCGATCGTTACGTTTTACTACTAATCATGACTTGCTGATATAATTAATTGATGCCAGAAAATACAAGAGGGGTCACATCACGTCGCATCGCCCTATAGGCGGAATATGACGCGAGCAAATTTCGTCTCTTGGACTTGGAGCCTAATTACAAACAACAAACACCTGTTAGCTTCATCAGAGTTCTTCAGAGCGGCTGTAGCTTCCTCACACCATAATGTACTGCTAGCTGTGGTAGTTCCATCTTCTTATCTTCTTATGTACAGATTGTTAATCTTCTTCTTGTTTTCATTCAGCGCCGACTAGAACTCCAGTTTCATCTGCCCTGCTTGCACCTCGCCTGCGTCGGTTCCACACGAGTCAGCAAAACTATATCATACGAGAGACAAGATTCTAGCAGAGCTTTTGTCGATCTTCTTCTTACTGACCGTGGAAGCTCTCTGCTGAAACCCCATTGTCATGGCTCTGACCGTTGTCGACATGGAAAACGCTCTGGAGATCGTCCTCCCAGAAGTTCCTCTGCTCAAGGTTATTAAGAAGCACACCGACTACACATGTTAGGATAATTCTTTCTCAACTGAAATGACCACAAAGTTATCAAGGCAACGAAGGATCACCTGCTGCAAGTTCGTGCTGGCCGTTCCATCCTGATTGAAGGTATACTGCGCGTTTGTAGCCTGAGACAGGGCCAGATCCAGCTGGTTCAGGGTGCACTGGCTCTCCATGCTGTTGTTGGGCACAAACGACTGGAAAACGTCGCCTTGCTCGCTAGTAAACGGGAACGCCGAGCTGGAGCTCTCCAGCGAGAAAACGGAGCTCGCTGAAGGGCCACAGGCTTGGTACATCTGCATTGGATTACAGGTAACGTAAGTAGGAATTCTCTCGCCCATGGATGGAGTACATACATCACGCACAGAATGATGAACAGGAGAGAGACGCTTTGTGATTTACATCTTTGTGTAGGAGAGTGGGCAGGTTGCTGTAGTCCAGTGGGTTCACGGTTGCTAGCTTCATGGACAGGAACTGAAGCAACAAAACAGAGGAGTCGAGATCAGAATTCAGAGTACAGGTGACTGCGTTGCATCATTGCATAGCATCAAACAATTTCAAGAGGTCTTTGCTCTTTACCTCGACTTGCCGTTGAAGCGACTGCACATAGTTTATGATCTCGTCAAGCATGAGTGCCTTGCCAATCACCTAAAGTGACAAGCAAAAAATTTAGCCATTATAATAATTATTAACCTTGTACATAAAGACTGTCTTTTCGTACATACAAAAATGATGCGCATGAAGATTATCATTCTTTCCGGTTTCTCATTTTGAAATCATCACTAATAGTACCTTGTTGCATCCTGGAACGAGGTCCTGGAGGAATTTCATCCTCTGGCTGATCCTCTCCCTTCTCACCTATGAGTGAACGTACAAGCAAGTTAAGAACGAGGTCTGGCAAAACTGAAGAAGAAAACATTGAAGCGCCATAAGCAGAAGTGCGTGTATGTACCCTCTCTGCGAGGCTGTGGCTGTCAGTCGCCTGCCCTCTCCTGGCCCGGACATGGACGTAGTCCTTGGGGGGCTCCACCGGCTTGCCATTCTTCCCCTTGCCCTTCTTCTGCTCGCCGTCCTCGACCGAGCTGTCGCTGCCGGTCTGCTCCGCCTTGGGCTTCACCGGGGTCGTCACCTTCTTCTCGGCGTCTCCTGTCTTGCACCGCTTGCCATCCGATTCACCCTGCTCCCCTGCCTGAAAGACAGAATTAACGCGGCCTAATTGGTCAGTACCGATGGCACGCAGACAGGAGAGAGCGAGCCCGATTGTCGAAGAAGGCGAAGCTCACCTGGCCAGAGGTGCTCAGGGATGGCTCCTTGGCTTTTCCTTTGGCCGCCGGTGCCTTCCGCTTCTTGGCATTGGCGTCCTTCATCGCCGAGGCGGGGTCGGACACAGAGGACGCCTCCCGCGAGCCGCCGCCAAACTCGGCGTTGGGCGCCGGCGGCGGCATCCCGAAGAGGCCCCCGCCGAAGCGCTGCCCGTTGAAGCTGGACAGCCGCGCCGCGCGCTCCGCGAACCCCGGGTCGCCGCAGAACCTCTCCAGGCAGTCCCCGCCCGCGGCCGCCACGGCGCCGTCCAGCACGCCGAAGTCGAGCATCGGCGATGAGTTCAGCAGGCTGGAAATATAGTCGCCGCTGCCACCGCCGCCCGCCCTGCTGCCCTCCATTGCAGCCGCAAGAAATGGAACCAGACAGGACACCACCGGGGCACCGTTCAAGAACTGTTCTCCCGCTCAAGCTAAGGCGCCTCCTTCCTTTACGTGGCGAATCGGGAGCGGCACTTATAGGGAGAGCGAGGAGGATGAATGGGGAAGGGGAGGAGGCTTGGGGATGAAGGAGGAGGGGGAATTGGGGTCAAAGTGGCTGTGAAGTGGTGATGCCCCGCGGCAGCTGGAAGTGGAAGGGAGCTTTAATGGAATCCTGTTTCGATTTGGGATGGGGAGGAGGACGCCTTTCCGCTGCCTGGCCCTTTTTAAGCTCGTCCCGCCGGCTCAGTAATAACCGGTGGTACCCCCTCCCACCCAAATTAATTGACTTGGATTTATCTATATTCAGATGTATCTAGATATGTTTTAGTGCTAGATACATTTAAATATAGATAAATTCAAGTCAATTAATTTGAGTCAGAGGGAGTAGTAATTTTTGGCTAGACGGCCCGGCGGCGATCTCGGTCGACCGAGGGTACGGCTTTGCTCGCTTTGGCTCTCCGTTAAATTAATAACCCCGATAACGGTAGATACAGAGTGCGATTACAAATAGCCTAGGCCAAAAGGATTACAAGCAAGCAAAAGATGAAAAATACAGGTGCAGCTTGGAACACCTAAGCCACTACTTGACATCGAGAGCACAAGGGAGGCCGAGGTCAAGGAAGACATCGTCGCGGACCACCAACTGCGGCAACCGAACACACCTAGGCCCATCCTCCGTCATCTTCGCCTTCGGAGAAGGGACCCCTCGTCCCTCCCCTGGATCGGAGGGCACCGAACCGTCAGGAGGCGAAGAAGTTCCCCCAAGAACACGACGACACAACGCAACCAAGGTAGCCGGGAGAAGACGAGACCACCGAGACGACGTAACGAGACCACCACCACCAGGGAGGCCTCAACACCGCGACGAGGCTGCTGGACGAAGGAGTACCAAAGAAGAAATGACCAAAGATAGGCAACCATCCCCCGCTCTTGGACAGGACCACCATAGTGAGGTCGCACGCCGACCAAGCACCGTTGTTGCCGTAAAGGGGAACCCTTTCCCCTCTCGCCCAGGCTCGAGGGCGTCGACCCACCGGCATGCAGGGGCCTTGGAGCAATAAAGCATTAGGCCAGGCACCTGCCAGACACACGGGGCAATCATCGCCGAACAAGAAGCGTCGCCATGACCACCACCAAACACGGGACTCGAGCATCTCATTGCAGTCCCCAGATGACGCCTCCAAGAAAGGGGAATGACGAGGGCCATCGCCACCGTCCGGCAGGGAACCAGGGTTTTCACTCACGCAGCGGAGAGGAAGAGAGGGATGGTACCTAGACGGAGCCCTCAAGAACAAGCACGCCACCAGAGGCGTCGTCATTGTCGTGGCCCATTGCGGCCTAGGGTTTCCCCCAGTACCCGGCCCTGCAAAACCCCAACTACCCTAGCTCCAGGAACCAGCGCCGCCGGGCTCCAAAGTGGGAAGGGGAGCCGAGCCTCATGCCTAGAGAGCTTCACCTTCAGATCTGGAGCTAGGGTCGGCGGCAGGCCCAACTCCGCAACCTTCGACTGTTGCCTCCTTGCCGCTGATACATTGCAAATGTATCTATAATTTTTGATGCTCCATGCTTGGTTTTATCCACTTTCTTGTGTTTTGTCCACACTTTGGAGTACTTTTCATATGATTTCTTGGACTAACCTATTAACAAGAGCCACGTGCCGGTACTTTTTTTTCTTGTTTTTGGTTCCAGGAAAGTCAGAAAATGAATATTCTCGGAATTGGACGGAACAAAAGCCAAAGTGCCTATTTTTTCAGAAGACTCAGAGCGAATCACGAGACGGAGAAGAGCAGTGGCCACACCACCCAGGCGTGGGGCTGGGCTGGCCAGCCGCGCCAGGCATGGTGTGGGCCCCAGGCACCCTCGGTCTCCCTCTTTCCTATAAAGCCTTCTTACCTAAAAACTCGGGGTTCGGACGTTTTCGAGAAGAGTTCCACTCGCCACCACCACCAGATTCCACGTAAACACTGAAACTCCGTTCCGGCACCTACGGACGTGGAATTGAGGAGATCATCGCCATCATCATCACCATCGCTTCTCCATCGACCATCCACATTTCCCCCATCTATGAGTGAGTAATCCCCCGCTGTAGGCTATGGGGATGGTAGGGATTGGATGAGATCGAATTTAATGGCATCAGATTGTTAGGGCATGGTGCCTAGTATCTTTTATTAGTGCTTTATGACTTTGTTGCGACTTGTTGTGCTTAATGCTTGTCACTAGGGCCCGAGTGCCATGATTTTAGATCTGAACATGTTATTGATTCATTATGATAGTATTGTTTATGGTCTTATCTGCAAGTTGTATACACAGGTTGTTGTCCAGAACCAATGGCCCTGAAGTGATAGAAATCGAGATAACCGGAGGGAATGGCTTTGATGTGAGGATCACGTGTGTTCACGGAGTGTTAATGCTTTGCTCCGGTGCTATATTAAAAGGAGCACCTTAATTTCCAGTATTTCCCTTGAGGCCCCGCTGCAAACGGGCTGGCAGGACAAAAGATGTTGTGCAAGTTCTCATTGCGAGCACGTATGACTATATATGGAACACATGCCTAGGATTATCTAGTACTTGGATGCTTTATCTTATTTATCTGCAATTGCCCTATGTTCTGATTGCCATGTGAATTGTCTTGTCCATGCAACGCCCGTCCATCCATCCCTATGCCTACCTTTTCGAATCCCATTTGTTATCGCTATTGTTACTACTGTCTTTACTTTGCTACTACTGCTACTTTACTATTCCTACTACAAAACTGTTGCTACTAATAAACTGCTGTGAGCAAGATTGTTTCCAGGTGCAGCTGAATTGACAACTCAGTTGTTAAGGCTTATAAATATTCTTTGGTTCCCCTTGTGTCGAATTAATAAATTGGGTTTCACTTCCCTCGAAAATACTGCGATACACCCCCTATACTTGCGGGTCATCAAGACTATTTTCTGGCGCCGTTGCCGGGGAGTATAGCTTTATTTATCAAGTTCACTTGGATTCTCTATTGTTCGCTGCCATCCATCCATCATGGGTAAGTATCGTGATGGCAAGGTTCCTATTTTACCATCCACTTCAAGAAGAGCTACGGTTCTGAACACCTCTGTTGCTCTTGATTCACCGTCTGTTATGAGTAAGTTCCTTACACCACCACATACACATGCTACACACACTGCTACTACTGCTGAATCTGATACTTATGATGATGCTTCTACTGTGCTTGATAAGAGTGGTTCATTAGGTCCTTTCCTAGATGCTACGATTGCTAGAACTATAGCTGGAAATACCGAAACTCCTAATGAAGACACTACCACACCTGTTAGTTCGCCTGAGTCTAGTGAAAGTTATGATATTGAAGATGGTTATGTTGAAATGACCGATTAATTTATTAAAGAATGTAAAAACACCCATGATAGGAGCGCTGCTAAGAGTCTCCTTGAGAGGCGTACTATTAGACCCAAATTGTCTCCTATTGCTAAGTTTGCTGCTTCTCCCATAAACATTATAGATGAAGATTATGATTTCTCTCTCGATCTATCTTACATAGCTATTGTCGAGAAAGAACCTTTTTGTGGGACTAAGAATGAAAGTGCGGTAGCACATATGAGTGAACTTTCTACCATGAGTGGCTTGTTTTCTGATGATATTAAGATGCGTACTTACTTTGTTGCTAAGATTTTTCCCCTTTTCACTGAAAGGAGAAGCTAAAACTTGGTTTAGTAATTTACCTCTTGGATCTATTGATAGCCCTGAGTGCTTGATTGGTACTTTGCTGCAGAAATATTTCCTCCAAGTGCTAGACATGCTATTTTGCAGGAACTTTTTGATTTTAAACAGGGAAAAAAAGAGGTATTGCCAGAATCTTGGGCAAGGTTTTGTGCTTTGATTCATGCACAAGCTGGAAGTCCATTACCTAAGAATGAGCTTCTTGATATATTTTATAATGGACTAATAGAGGAATCTAGGACATGCCTAGATAGTTGTGCTGATTGTGTTTTCAGGAATAGGACTCCTAAGGAAGCTGAGGAATTACTGGCTAAAATAAGCAAGAACTATGAAGATTGGACTCCTCCTAAACAGGCTATACCTGAAGTAATTGTACCTGAACCATCTATTCCGGTGCCTATTCCAACATCAAAGAAGAGGAGTTATTGAATTAAATGATGAAGTGATGAATGAAGCTAAGAAATGTCTTAAGGAGAAGGGAATTAAAGCTGCAGATGTCAAGAATTTACCTCCTATAGAAGAATTATGTAAGCCTATTCCCTACTCATCCACTATTGAGGTATACTCTCTCCAACACTTTGATCTAGGTGATATCCCTTACTCTAAACCTCCTGATCAATGCTTAGAAGAATTTGATATCTTTATTGTTAAGCAAGATAACTTTAATAAAAGGGTGCAAAATCATCTAATGGAAAACACTAGAGCTATTGTTGAGTTGAAAGATATTGTGGAAAGAACCTCTAATGATGTTAAAATGATTGTTAAACACTTTCAAATGGTTCAAACTCAAATAGATCAACTCGTTAAAGTCCATAACGACTTGCTAGTTAATGCTGCTAAAGAAAAACATGCTTATGAAATTAGAACTAGAAGTGGTGCTGCTACCCAGGATCCTCTATATCCTGAGGGGCATCCCAAAAGAATTGAACGGGATTCTCAACAAGCTGAAAATAGTGGTTCTACTCGTAAGAAAAGGAAAAAGAAACATAAAACTGTTGTAGAACCCACTGAACCTGCTATAGATCCTAATAGTATATCTATCTCTGATGTTGAAATAGAAAGTGGTAATGAAGAAAATGAAGTTCCCAATGAAGAAAAATTTGAAGAAGAACCCGAAAACCACACTAAGAATACTAAATACACCAAAGAAGATTTTATTGCTAAGAAACATGGTAGTGAAAGAGAACCTTGGGTCCAAAAACCTATGCCTTTCCCTGATAAGAAACACAAGTCAAAGGAAGATGAACATTATAATAAGTTTTGTGAGTGGATGAAGCCTTTATTATTGCAAATTCCTTTGACTGATGCTATTAAATTGCCTCCTTACTCAAAGTATATGAAGGACATTGTCTCGAATAAAAGGAAGATCCCTAATGAAGAAATTTCTACTTTGCTTGCTAATTATTCCTTCAATGGCAAGGTTCCTAAGAAACTTGGAGACCCAGGGATTCCAACTATCCCTTGATCTATTAAGAATAGTTATGTTAGAACTGCTTTGTGTGATTTGGGAGCTGGAGTTAGTGTTATGCCTTTCTCTCTCTATAAGAGGCTTCAACTTGAAAAATTGATACCAACTGATATATCTGTGCAAATGGCTGATAAATCTACCACTTTCCTATGGGTATATGTGAGGATGTACCCGTTAAAGTGGCTCATAATTGCTTGATATTAACTGATTTTGTTGTGCTTGAAATGCCTGAAGATGATAATATGTCTATTATTCTTGGGAGACCTTTTCTTAATACTGCAAGAGCTATTATTAATTGTAATCAAGGGAAGGTGACCTTCAATGTTAATGATAAGGAAAATATTGTCTATTTCCCCAAGAAGGTTGAAAGAACTTATGGTTTGAATTCAATTGAACATGTTGAGGGCATTCAAGTTGGAGAAATATATTGTCCCATACCAAGAGAAAATTTTGAAACTATTATGATTGGGACCATTGCTATCAAGGCTGAGGTAACATAATCATTAGTGGAATACAAAGTTTTGTCTCATATGGAATTGTTTTGGTAGCAAGACCTGATCAACCTTGTTAACAAAAGGATTTCATTGAACAAAACAATGTTTTTACCATGATTATCTCCGCTTACTTTTATTCTATCAATTTTAGTTTTTGCTTATGCCTAACTTAAAGGCGTTAAAGAAAAGTACTTATTGGGAGATAAACCAAAAGTTTTAGATGAGTCTTGGAAGTTATTACCTCTGTAATAACCGCTCCTTATCCTTTTTATTTACTTTTTGTGCCAAGAGTAACCTCTAATGAGAGAGAAGTAGTGATTGGGAAAGTTGATGTCCCGAAACAGATTTCTGTGCTTCACCGTAAAAATTCGTGTAAAATCTCTGAACGTCTTTTTGAGGCGTGAATTTTTTTGCTTGTGCCTCAGGTTGTTATCTAACTTTCGTTAGTTCAACACTTTTTGATTTGAGTAACATAAGGTCTTCGAAAAAATTCGTCTTTACCTGCTGGTCTGTTTTGACAGATTTCTGCCATTTTCTGCATCTGCTTCTTGTTGGTTCCTTTTTGAGTTCTTTTGGGGAATTGAGCTTTTTTAGGGAAGTTCTACAGTAGTTTGTGTTTTAATGGAAGTTTATTTGGTGTTAGAACTGAAACTTAAGACTTATTTATCTTGAGTGCACTAATGTTGTTAATAAAGATTGTGTGACGTTTTGTATGAAGGAAAAATTTCAGCTGTATGGAAGGAAAGAGTAATGAGATGAAGGATGGACTAAATCTCAAGCTTGGGGATGCCCTGCATGTCACCCCAAGAAATATCCAAGAAGTACAAGCGTCAAAGCTTTCATCATCAATAAAAATCTCAGGTTTCTTCCAAACGCTTTATTTTTATTGTTTCATGCACAGTTGTGTTGTTCTTGGAGCGTCTTATTTTTTGTTTTCATTTTTAGTTTGCTTGGTTTTCTTAGTTTGCTTAATAAATTGGTTGGATCTCCTCTTGCATACATTGGTTTTCAAATAGTTCGGTTTGGTTTGGAAAAGAGTAGGAAAGCTCGTGCTTAAGTGGTAAAGAGAGTTTGTTTTTTTACTGTGGCCTATGCTTTGTCATGCCATACTTCATATTGTTTTGGCTTTATGCTTAGTATTCTTTGATGTAGAATGACTTGTTATAAACAATTGAGATTGCTTAATGTGCCTTGCATGAATCATGCGTTGTTTTAGCATATTAAAGCATAGTATAGTGGTATTCTCCTTTGATGCTTTATTTGGATTGACTTGGCACATGCTCACACCATGTTATGACTATCCCAAGTCACCATAAGCCTTTATGATCCTTTAGTTTTCAAATTGTAGTATCACTTTATGCTTTGATCAATGATGTTTTGTTGCTCTGCATGATTATGGCCATTATTGCTCTCTCGTTTGTCGCTCCCTTACTATTGCTAGCCTTCACTTACACTGAGTGTTTTACTCATGTTTCCAACTCCCTTAAATCAAATATTGCCAAAGTGTCCACCATACCTACCTATTAGCATCATTTGCTACTTCCGTGCATATTCAATATGCCTTGTTTTCTTCCGAATAAAATGTTTGCTTGTTATGAGAAAGTTAGTTAGTAAAGCTCCTACGAACTTGATGGCACACTTTATTTCCTGCACTTAATAAACCTAAACCATTGTGATTCTCCATGAAAGTTATATGCTTGCAAATTATAGGCTGGGGATTAGCAGAACCATGCTGTCACAGGGAACGCTTTCAACACTTGTAAATATATACCCAGTTGATACCTTGCTCTTTTGTTTGCGGATGTCGTCGGTGTGAAATAAAAGGGGAGCTTGTAAGTCCATGGAGTTATGTATGTGTGTTAGAGAAACGCCGGGCATTGGTCTAATCCATGCTGACATGGTGGAAACCTGCAGCGTAACCATAATGATATCTATGAAGCATTCTTCTTATAAAAAAAGAGAGATAACTATTGAGGAAAAGAAAAAAAGAGATTTATGAAAAGAGGAAAGAGAGAAAAAGGCACCATTTTTCCATGGTAAATAAGAAGATTGTTGAATACTCATTGTCTGCTTGCCTTGTCATTTTGATATGGGGATTCTTCCGTATCATCGGGCAAGGGGTACCCCGTTGGCGGTTCTCTATGATACGCACATACTTACAATGACAAGAACTTACCGGTAACTAAAGTTGAGTAGCATGAGAAGCGGCCCTCGTACTCAAGGGACTTGGGATTTTCAGTTTATAGTCTGTCAAGCATATAACTCAGATTAGACCTCACTTTCACCTTAACCACATTAAAGATGCTTATGATAGGGGCAATGAGAGCTCAAAGCTAATGAGTACCATACTTTCAGCATTTGGAAGCCTTTCAAACTTTTCAAAACCTGTTCATTTCCTTGTTGAGTCTTCACACATTCTATGAGCACTTTCTTGAGAGCATAGTGGCCATTCTTAGTTCTATGTGCATTATCCCAAGACTTGTTGATTGATGTATACCTTGATATTTCTTGTTTTAAACTATTTGTATCTAGTCACTCTTGTAAACTTTGAAGGTGTCCTTTGCATTTATGTTTGCTACTCTATGAGGGACAAGATGAATGCCACTATGCTATGTTTTCTTTATGTGAAACAAACAAACATCTTGCAAAGCATTGTTATTCATGAATCTTTTGTTTGTGCCTTTTCATGTGGCATCATAGTTTCTTTGTCCTATTGTTAGAACTTTGTCTTTCATGTTATGATTGAAGTACTATGATCCCAGCTTTGAATGTTTTACAAGTACTTTGATCAAGTTTATGATGGTGCATGTCACCTCAAAAATTATTCTTTCTTTTTATCACTTACCTACTCGAGGACGAGCAGGAGTTAAGCTTGGGGATGTTGATACATTGCAAATGTATCTATAATTTTTGATGCTCCATCCTTGGTTTTATCCACTTTCTTGTGTTTTGTCCACACTTTGGTGTACTTTTCATATGATTTCTTGGACTAACCTATTAACAAGAGCCACAGTGCCAGCTGCCTGTTTTTGCTGTTTTTGGTTCCAGGAAAGTCAGAAAATGAATATCTCGGAATTGGATGGGACAAAAGCCAAAGTGCCTATTTTTCCAGAAGACTCTAGGAGCCAGAATACGAGACGGAGAAGAGCCAGGGGCTGGCCACACCACCCCCAGGCGCGGGTTGGGCTGGCGTGCGTGGCATGGTGTGGCCCAGTGCACCCCTCGGTCTCCCTCTTCGCCTATAAGAAGCCTTCTGACCTAAAAATTCCGGGGGGTTCGACGTTTTTCTAGAGGGAGTTCCGCTCTGCCGCCACCACCAGATTCCACGAAACAGCACCAGAAACTCCATTCTGGCACCCTGCCGGGACGGGGAATTGGAGGAGATCATCGCCATCATCATCACCATCGCTTCTCCATCG
Organism: Avena insularis; assembly: GCA_023614405.1. Lineage (NCBI taxonomy): Eukaryota > Viridiplantae > Streptophyta > Magnoliopsida > Poales > Poaceae > Avena > Avena insularis. The sequence goes on from CM042692.1 coordinate 25,904,220, forward strand.
ACCATCCACGTTTCCCCCATCTATGTGTGAGTAATCCCCCGCTGTAGGCTATGGGGATGGTAGGGATTGGATGAGATCGAATTTAATGGCATCAGATTGTTAGGGCATGGTGCCTAGTATCTTTTATTAGTGCTTTATGACTTTGTTGCGACTTGTTGTGCTTAATGCTTGTCACTAGGGCCCGAGTGCCATGATTTTAGATCTGAACATGTTATTGATTCATTATGATAGTATTGTTTATGGTCTTATCTGCAAGTTGTATACACAGGTTGTTGTCCAGAACCAATGGCCCTGAAGTGACAGAAATCGAGATAACCGGAGGGAATGGCTTTGATGTGAGGATCACGTGTGTTCACGGAGTGTTAATGCTTTGCTCCGGTGCTCTATTAAAAGGAGCACCTTAATTTCCAGTAGTTCCCTTGAGGCCCCGCTGCAAACGGGCTGGCAGGACAAAAGATGTTGTGCAAGTTCTCATTGCGAGCACGTATGACTATATATGGAACACATGCCTAGGATTATCTAGTACTTGGATGCTTTATCTTATTTATCTGCAATTACCCTATGTTCTGATTGCCATGTGAATTGTCTTGTCCATGCAACGCCCGTCCATCCATCCCTATGCCTACCTTTTCGAATCCCATTTGCATCGCTATTGTTACTACTGTCTTTACTTTGCTACTACTGCTACTATACTATTCCTACTACAAAACTGTTTCTACTAATAAACTGCTGTGAGCAAGATTGTTTCCAAGTGCAGCTGAATTGACAACTCAGTTGTTAAGGCGTATAAATATTCTTTGGCTCCCCTTGTGTCGAATCAATAAATTGGGTGTCACTTCCCTCGAAAATACTGCGATACACCCCCTATACTTGTGGGTCATCAGCCGCCCACGTGGCCGAGAGAAGCGGAGAGCATATATCCGGTCTCCACACGCCACAGGTTGACGCCGTCCTCACTACCCGGGACCGCCACCCTGGCATACCGACGCCTTCAAGCACGGGAGGGGCCCTCCCAACCTCCACGCTAGAGATGTGGGAACGAATCACTGCCGCCCCCTTTACCGGAGTCGCGCGCCATTCGGCCAGCGGCCCTCCTGGGGCGACGAGGAGGTGGAGGAGGAGGGGGAGGGGAGGTGGCAGCGGGCTAGGGTTAGGCCCCCTTGGTCGCCTGGAGGGGGCGACGCAAGGGGAGCGAGTATCCACTCACTGATGGCTTTGCATGTCCGACCATGGGTCCGTTTGGGATCTCACATAGAACTCGTTGAATTTGAAGTAAAATATCTGGAAATCATGTTTTGAGTACTTCCTCCGTTCTCATGCTTACCCATGTTTTGAGTACTTCCCCATGTTTTGAGTACTTCCTCCGTTCCGGTTTAAATGACACATATTGAAAATCATGCAATGCAAAACACCCCCACCTAGACACATAAGCATTTAATTTCAGAGAAAGAATTAGTCATAGCCAAATTGGCCCCAATCAAAAAAAAAAGCCTAGGAACCAATGATTTGCTATATGTATCCTTTAAACCTAAACGGAGGGGTAAGCAAATTGATTTTGGTGTTGGAGAGAGAAGGTATAGGTAAGAACAAGATGGTTTGCATTTCTAGCCTACCCATATGATGCTTACCAAAAACTAATTTTCTCTATTTTGTGCATCTTATAATTAAATCAAATTAACTAAAATAAATTTTTAGAAAATAAGTATCAAATAGGACATAATTATTTCGACACAATGTTCATCATTCAAACATGAAGCTAATGCATGAAATAAGAAAGTTTATGAAAACCCAAATAGGATACATAAAAACCAAAATGCATACTCAATGCTCTTGTTGACCACTCCACTTCTTCTACTCTTTTGGTGTGCGAGGGGTGTCCATATCTCTAATTTCATGATGTGTTCGAAGGAAGTGCTCGATGCAATCCACACGCCTAAGAGGATTCACCACTCGTCCCATGAAGTCCTAGTGATGATCAACATTTTGGCCACGCTCATTCTATCATGATCTCATCCCAAAATTGTGCCGGTCCACAAACACAAGAAAATTGGGCTTGCAAAATCTCAAATTTTCTCTCCCCATCCTTCCTAGGAGTTGCTTGTGCACTATGAAAATGAGATATTTTACACTCTGAGGGTGATGAATTGGTCTTACAAATGTTGTCGACTGTGGGTACATCCCATCTGAAGATAGTACCCCTTCATGTACTTGTGCCCATTTAAACTCAAACCCAACCTCTCGTGCTTGTCAATTGGCTAAGTTTGCAAACTAAGTTTGCAAATAGTGGTAATTACTTGAGCACATTGATATCTTTGCATGATCCGGGCATTCCAAAGTAGGCATGCCAAAACGATATCTCCTGATCCGCAACAACCTTAAGGAGGATTATTGGATCCTTGACATGTCATGTGTATTGTCCATGCCATGCTAGACAATTATCCCACCTCTCACGCGTGTAATCAACTGAGCCAAGCATATCTGGAAACTCTCTAGAAATGTTCATTGCAAGAATCCTCTCGTTTTCTTGAGAATTGGGTGCTCTCAAGTATTGCACCTCAAAGCATTTGATAATTGCTCTTGCAAAGTGCCTCAAATAGTAGATTATCGTTGACATGGGTATGATTACTCGGATGCTCAGTATTCGCTACCTTACATTGGGTATAAAGGTCTACGGGCCATGAAGATTCCAGATAACAGCCCAAGGAAGCAACGGACAGAGACTTTGATTGTATTAGGAAAGAAACCACGAACTAACATTGTGTTGGTAGTAACATCCCAAAACTTTAATCAAGGTTATCAAGATCCAAATCACCCAATTTAGGGTTAACAAAAACTTTATATCATTAAAACAATTAGGAATGCATATGTGTGTTGCATTAATATAGAATTATTTTGAATTCCATGTTTGTTTGTTCTAATGGTTGTAAAATGATTCAAAGATGAATTCCACATCATATAGATCATTCCCAAGCAAATTCCAAAGAAAAAGAAATCAAATGGAATTAATAAATGCAAATGGTCATTTGTGCCATTTTAATCCACTAGGTCACTTTAGGTGTTCCTAGAAGTCACATTCAAACAGAAATAATTCTAACTCTTTGCACCCCTTGCTAGTACAAGTAATGATCTACCAAGTACCACTTTGAAATCTTACAAAAACATTTGAACTCTAATTTTAAATGGCATTTGAAAATGGAATCCATTTCATATGCATATATCACACTTTTCTAAAAACCACTCAAATGAGTTCACCTTGACAATCCCAAGCAACCACAGATGCTTAAGCATATGACTAACACATCCACCAAAAATCATTTCAAAATTCAAATAAAATCTTCTTGCGGCCATTTTGTCGAACAGTTGGCAGACAGAAAAATATTGGCCAAACTATTACTGTTGCCAATTGATTTCTTGTCTCCCATTTAACCCCCACATCTCTCCTCTGTCTCCTCTTAGCCTAACTAACCCCTAGACAATCCCCCTCCTACCCTGCAGCGCCAGTACCGCGCCGCCCGTTCTTGGTCGCCGCCAGTCGAGTGTGGGCAACACGCCAGAGACAGCGCCACGCCAATCCAGCATGTCCCCTAGCTCCGCCGCACCCTACCGCGATCCCCTGTCCACCCCACAGATGCAGCCAGCCCCGGGACCACCGTGGACCGCTCGCGCCCACCGCCTCTGTGCCATGCCCGGAGCACGCCAGAGCATCGTCCCCGACAGGCCAGCACAAGCCGGGCCTTGACCCCAGCTTGCACGTGCCGCTCCGCCTTAACTCCAGGACACCCCCAGACATGCCCATTTCCCACCGCGCGACCAGCAGCCACCGTGAACCGCGTCGAGCACTGCCTCTGCCGCGTAGAGCGGCGCCCTTTCTCGACCGCAAGCCACCGCCCCTAGCGTCGCCATCACGTCGTAGCTGACCACCAGGAGGCAAGCCACCGTCCGCCTACCCTACCCATGCCTCTAGTGCCCTGTACCGTCGTCACCGACGAGCTCACCGTCGCCCTCACGGTCTCCTCGTCGAGCCTATATAAGGAGCCCTCCCCAGCACCATTTCCTCACACCACTCAACTCCCCTCTCACCACTGATCCTTCCCCACCTTTCGTCGGAGCCTCTTGAGCACCAATTCGCCAAAATTTCCACCGAAGCCGCCGCAGCAGAGGAGGAAGAGCCCCGTCGATTTCGTGCACCCCATGAGCCACCGTGACCTCGCCTGAGCCCATCATCGTCTCCTTGTTCGATTGCCCCCATCGCCATGCTAGCTAGAGCCCTGGTAAGCCCCATTGCACCCCCATCGAGCCGCTAGGGTTCTATCTCGCCGGCGACCAGTCCATCATCGACGATGAACCACCACCGTCGATCTAGGTTCTAATCGCACGGCCCACATCGCCCCGTACCGCTTCGCGTTAGAAGAGCCGCTGTCAGCTGTCCTCTGCGCCGCGGAGTGTAACTGGGTCGGCCCGTTAGTGTCCTCCCTAGAATTCAAATTTAGGATTTTCTATTTAAACTTAATCTAGTTTCTGTCCACTAGTTTAAAAATCAATTTAGAAAGATCTACTAAACCAAATTGAATGATTCAAATTTTGCTAGAAAGATAATTCATATATCTATCGAAGCCCGTTGGATTTAAATCAATTAGAGTTATAGATCACCTATAGCAAAAATAACAAAACAGAGACTTTGCTACATTCAAACATTTTTTAAAAATCAACCATAATAGCTTTTGAGTTGATTCCAACTCTCAAAAATCACATTTGATCATACCTATCTGAATATGTAATAATATTTAGGTTTGCATGCAGTGACTTTGGACTAGTACCAAAATAATGCTATATAGGCATTTCTAGTCACTTTAAATCATTTAATTATTAATCTTAGACTTTATAAAATGTGATCCAACATTTAAATCACATTCCCATGTATTAGAGTATGTGGTGATGACATGTGTCCACATGATCCCATATTTTAATTGGAGAATATTAAATCTTAATTAATTTCAATGAGTAGAAATTACTTTCCTCAAATAAAATAAACGAAACTAGTTCATTAAAATCTTGTGATGAATGTGATGATACTAGATCATCAAGTGTGTGCCTTAGTGTGCTAAATAGACTAGTTAAGTATTGTTTGGTGATTATGTATCCCGTATGTATTTATAGACGATAGTACCGACCAAGTCTACGAGGAGGAGGAGTTCTAACCCGAAGAAGAAGAGGAGAATTTCAACCACTACACCAACCAAGGCAAGCTATTATTGGCAAGCTAATACTTGCAAGCCATCACTAGATGCAAGTTAACCTAAACAAGATGCATTAGGCATGCTTTGATTATACCTTTTTGATTTATACCCATCCCAAGTTTTACTTACAAGCTTTACTTTCTTTTACTTTACCAAAGTTCTTTACTTTGTTTATAGATAGCATAAAGAGTATAAAACTTGGCCTATCTAGTTATACTTAGATGTCATTCTATGGCATGAGATTGAGATTAGCATCCCACTTTAGTGAACACTCTTAACTTAGTGATTAGAGCTAAACCAAAAACTTGATCACTTTAGATGGGAATACTTGGTGAAAATGACTTATGAAAACCTTGGAATGATGAGTCATTCTATTGAGATGTTTTGACATGTGTTGAGAAACACAACTGGTTTATGATGATGATGAAAATGTTGAGGCATGAGCCTTAGTCCCTTTTATAAAAATTGATGGTTGGGTTTGGATGCGATACCATTCCAATTTTACCGTACAACCACAATACCTAAATTGGGTAAGGCTTAGCCGGAAGTTTATATGCATTAGTATGAGTTCCCTTGCGGGAGAGGTTTGAGATGAGGCTACCTCTCAATGTTGTCCACCTATGCAGTGCCTAGGATGGCAGATGGCCATGGCTGGGAGGCCAAGCTCATAGGAGAGGTGCTTATACTAGAGTGTGTAAAGGAAATGTTATGTTTGATTATCTGCATACTAAGTATGATGATTCAGGGTTATCCCTGACAGATGTATCGAATTTTGTGGTGAAAGTGTACCACCTCTGCAGAGTGTCAAACTATTCGAATAGCCACGTTTGCGGTTATGGATAGTTCGAGTGGCCATACTGTTCCGTTGTCAGATATTTTCAAAATGACTTATGAAATGAATTGTGACATGACTTGACCACAACATGGTTGTGACTATGACAACTAAGTTCCCACTTAGGTGATTTCAAACTTTATTTTATCTTTCTTTATTTCTGAACCCAGCTTAGGTTTCAAACTTCACTTTACAAATAAATTTAGAACTTAGCATTCCTACTAGAACTGCCTTACTTGTTAGTGATAGTTTGCGAGTACTTAAAGAGTACTCATGGATTTGTCCCTGGCTATTCCCGTGGCCAGACTATGAGGAGGACTATCTGGAAGGAGGACAGCAGGACGGCTATGACAACTAGGATCATCTCCCATCGTCAGCATTGCCTGTGACACTGAAGATGGAGCCCACCGCTACGCTATTTTTTCCGCTACTTGTTTGTACTAAGACTGGATCATGAGATCCTTTATTTGTGTAAGACCTTATTATGGTTTGTAATGGATGATGTATTGTGATATCCAATCTGTTATGTCTCGCAAAAATGGTAATCCTGAGATTGCGATGTATGGCATAACAGGCATCTGGGATTAAAAATCCGGGTGTTGACAGTAATCACGCGTGTGTGAAACCTATCCGCATACAGCTTTGAGACCCGGCCTATTATATATAGGATGGGAGAAGCCCAAGCGAGGGTACCTAAATCTAGAGGACAACTTGTAATAGTGTGTTTACTCAATATTCAGGAGACTTTGATTCCATTGTTTCCCTGACATCCGACGAAATCCCTAGTGTTCTCTTTTCCGCAAAACCCCAAGACCATCACCATGGGCATTGACGAGGTTACCCCTCATCATTTGGGGCCGTCTGTGGGAAATTCGAACGCTGGAATCACGGATTCAGCAGAACGCTCTCCACCAAGCATCAACTCGACGAAAGCAAATCCACGCCCGCCCACCCAAATAGCTACGCCAACAGAAGTATAGGAACCTTCCATCGGATCCTCAATGGAAGTCGAAGTATAGATCGAAGAAGGCAACGAAAGTGGGCAAATCAATACGAATCTGGGGGATCTTGATGGTCTCTATGACAATCTCTCCTTCGGATCAGACCCACCATTCACTCCACCACGTGAAGCAAGCCCAGCCAATTCAGAACCTGAAGAAAGTAGCAAAAGCATCGACTTCAGAATTCGGATGGCAGGAATCTATCAAGAGCAAAAACTGATGGGCTTCACTGGTTCATCCGATAGTTTCTCCATCGGTGAAAACAACGATGTTACCAGTCCATACGCCACTCAGCACCAAGTATGCGTGATCATCAGAGACGCCACGACCTAGCAAGACTCCAATGGTAACCCAATTCTTAACCCCGATGAAATTCTTTAAAGCCATAATGCAGGAAGCAATGACAACGAAGGAAGTCGAGGAAACAGGGCAGATCCAATAGTCAACCGAGAAATCGGGAAGAAGAGCAACCATGTGAAGATGAGAGGCGAATCCTTGGCCTACCAGCCAGTGCATGGGAAAAAGCGAGAGCACCAATCTCGGGTGCAGTCCCGATGACAACGGACACCACCCACGAAGATCTATTAGCATACCAGTATCTGCTACACCACAAAAAGAGAGACCTCATCAGGATGCAGAGGCAGCTCGATGACAAGCAAAAGGTAGCTGATGAATCTAGCTTAAGGCGGGGCGCAGCTAAGCCCCACCCGAGGATCAAGAAGCATAATAGGAGGAGCATCGCCAAGAAGAAGAACGTCTAGATTATGAGGTATACCTGAAAAAGAGAGAAGCGGATTAATCCAAGACCTTAATCTCTCGTTTATGTCAATAGACCAAGATGGAAATATCAAGGCAAAAACAACTCAGACAACTATTGTGGCCACACAAACATACCTAATCACAACACAACCTGCACCCGATGATCCTCGTGCGGCCCTCCACCGATCCGCCTTGATGAACCTCGGCTTGGTGGGAAAAACTCTTGTGCAAGTAAATAAGGGAACCGCGAGGCAACTTGATAGGTCCCCACGCCGTCGTAGCAGCCCTCGGCAAGGAGGTTACACCCGACGATCATGGTCGCCACATCGGGTCCACTTCTCCGAACAAGAACCGCACAACAATGCGAGAAACGACATCACCTAGCGAAGGATCGATCAATCACGAGAAGAGCGCAGCACCCGAGGGTACCGTGATGGCGAAAGCGAAGACGAGCAAGAATTATGTGGAGCCAGCTACTTTACTCGACGGGTTTGCAAAACTCTGGTGCCGAAAGATTTTAAGCTACCCCAAGATCGACAAAAATACGACGGCCTCCAAGAACCCGAAGCTTGGCTGACAGATTATCTGGTGACTGTCAGATTACAAGGTGGATCCAAATCCACGGCAATGCAAAGCCTGAAGCTCCACCTAACCGGTACGGCACGCTCCTGGCTGAAGCAACTACTAGAAGATTCTATCAGCAGTTGGAATGATCTTGAAGACAAATTTATCAGAAACTTCCAATCTACATTCAAGCGACCCGCATCTTTGGAGCAATTGTGTGCCTGCAAGCAAAAGCCAGGAGGATCAATACGAGCCTTCGTCCAACGATGGAACATTACCAAAAATTCAGCTGAAGCAATATCCGATGAAAGTACGATCGACGCCTTCAATGATGGTCTTCGTCGAGAGGAGTTCATTGAAGAACTAGAACAAACCAAGCCAAGGACAATTTCACAGCTGATGGAAATAGCCAATCGTTGGGCCGACGGAGAGGACACAGTACACAACAATAGGGCCCGTTCACTTGATGACAGAGACTGGCGTAACAACGACCGGAGACGACAAACCAATGATGGATACCATACACCCAGTTATGTTGCAGCGAGCTTTTCTGGAAAGGACAACCGACGAAGTGATGAATACAACAGCGGATATAGTGGCAGCAGGGACAACATCGATGAAAACCAGTCGCGACAATGATACCAGCCGACTAACCGAGACCCACCAATGTCAGCAGGACAAAGGTTGGAAGGACCCTGCAATATGCACTACTACGTTGACTCAACAGGGAAAAGGCGATCAAATCACCTCCTAAAGGACTAACGAACATTCCTAAAGATGCAAGAACTATGCAACGCAAAGGCAGCCGAAGCAACAAACAGAAACTACGCCCCTACACCTGTCACTTTGTCCATTGGCACTCCACCTCCACCACAGGGACCTCCACCTCCACCAGCAGGACAGCCGCAAAATATAATATACCAAGACAACGAATATCCCATGTCAAAAGGAGCGATGTCAATGATCCAGAAGGGGCCACCCTCTAATAGAACACAGAAATTGATCACCATGCAAGTAAATTTGGCGGTAACAAAGCCACCTCCTACACCAGAGTATCTCCATTGGTCAGAACAAGAAATTACTTTCAGCAGAGCTGACCATCCATTACGGGTCCCTCAGCTAGGCCAGTCAGCGCTAATAGTGGAAGTGCAAATCGGCTGGTTTGACATGAGCAAGGTTTTCTTGGATGCAGGAAGCAGCATCAACCTGATTTATGCTAAAACTCTGTGGGCGATGAATTGGTTCATAAAGAAACTAACTCCAACAGACACAACCTTCCACGGGATAGTTCCAGGAAAAGCCGAAATTCCATTGGGAAAGTCCACCTTGACATAGTTTTCGGGTCAAAAAATAACTTCAGACGAGAAAAACTAGAATTCAAAGTTATGGACTGGCCATCTCAATACCACGTGATCCTGGGACGACTAGCTTTCACCAGGTTCATGGCAGTAGCTCACTACGCATCCTAGTGCTAAAAATGCCAGTCCCCAATAGGGTCATCACAGTCAAAGGAAGCATCAGCCGTGCAAACAGCTGTGATCGAGAATTCAACAAAATTTTAGAATCTTTCGGGATGGAGGTAGAACTTGGACAACTGAAATTGGCGGATGAAGAGTCGACACATGAAGGGCACACCCGCAAAAAGAAAGTATCGGAAGAGCAAGCACGCAGTAGCCTCGCAAAAAGCAACGTATACGACCTCCAATAACGGTCCCGCATAAGAAGACCCACTGATTGACAAGTCACGTGTACCATAATGCGGGAGAGGATGAAGATCCCCAAGGACAGAAGCCGAAGTTCCTTTAGAAAATCTCTATTTAGATGCACTTTATATTCAATAAAGGCCAACGGTAAGACGATCACGCCATCGCAATGTACCCCTACCCATTATTATTAGTAAATAAAGAAAGTATTCCATGACATAAAACTTCTATGGCACGTGAACATCAGTTCGTCAGATTCCCCAACAAGAGAATACAACATACAATCAAAATCTCATATAAAACATACGACCTTTTTGACAAGTATAAAGTAGTTCTACACAAATTACAAAGGTGAAACAAGTAAATAATCAGATAGGGAAGTTTACAAAAAACTCTTCATCTTCCTCCAAACATTTTCAGATAATTCTAATGGCAAGTTGATGTCTACGCACTTCTATTCTTGTAGACAGTTGTTGGGCCTCCAAGTGCAGAGGTTTGTAGAACAGCAGCAAGTTTTTCCTTAACTGGATCACCCAAGGTTTATCGAACTCAGGGAGGAAGTGGTCAAAGGTATTCCCTCTCAAGCAACCCTGCCATCAAGATACAAGAAGTCTCTTGTGTCCCCAACACACCCAATACACTTGTCAGGTGTATGGGTGCACTAGTTCGGCAAAGAGATAGTGAAATACAAGTGTATAAGTGGTAACGGTGCTAGAAAATAGCTTGCTGGCGTGTGGTTGATGTGGAAAAAGACTAAAGGCAAACTGAAATAAAGATGGAAGCAAGCAAATATGTAACAGATCTAATTGCAAACGGCGTATCAATGCTTAGAAACAAGGCCTAGGGATCATACTTTCGCTAGTGAACACTCTCATATAAATATCTTCACTTTATGATACTACTCTGAACTACTCTCTGGTTGGACACGCTAATCCATGGTAGGGCTATAATAGCACACCTCAAAGTAAGCCTTTCGCATCTAGATAACCCCACACTATCAGCTTGAGCACTAGATGGTTCAAACAAACACCACAATTTCATAGAGACATCCAACTCCAAATATAACTCATAACAAGTATTTTTAATCTCTAGCCTAAGTGCCACCATGGTGTGCACGCTGTCACTTTCACACACATGGGGAGAGCAGAGATCTATTAAAGCACTTGAGTAGCAAGGTAGATCTACTTGTTTACAAAGCTCATCATCACAATATTATCATGCATATAGAGAGAGATGAACACATAGCTACCGGTAGAACCCTCAGCCTCGAGGAAGAACTACTCTCTCTTCATCATGGGAATCAGCAACGGTGATGGTGATGGTGGTCGAGATCGATGGAGATAGCTCCGGGGGCACTTCCCCGTCCTGGCAAGGTGCCGGAATAGAGACTTTCTATCCCCCGAATCTCCCCTTCGGTGGTGACGGTGCTGCGGAACTTTTCGTGGATTTCTGATTGACGACTTAGGGTTTATGCATCGGGAGTCTCTTATAGGCGAGAGAGGCAAGGTCGGTGGCTGGCTAGGGGGCCCACACCATGCCTTGGTGTGGCCTAGGTGGACCCGCGCCCAGGGGTGGTGTGGCCACCCTATGGCCCCTCTCCGTCTCGTCTTCTGGCTCCGTGAGTCTTCTGGTAAAATATCAACTTTGGCTTTTGTCCCGTCCAATTCCGAGAATATTCATTTTCTGACTTTCCTGGAACCAAAAATAGCAGAAAACAGGCAGCTGACACTGTGGCTCTTGTTAATAGGTTAGTCCAAGAAATCATATGAAAAGTACTCCAAAGTGTGGACGAAACATAAGAAAGTAGATAAGACCAAGCATAGAACATCAAAAATTATGGATACGTTTGCAACGTATCAACATCCCCAAGCTTAACTCCTGCTCGTCCTCGAGTTGTTAAGTGATAAAAAGAAAGAATAATTTTTGAGGTGACATGCACCATCATAAACTTGATCAAAGTATTTGTAAAACATTGAAAGCTAGGATCATAGTATTTCAATCATAACATGAAAGACAAAGTTCTAGCAATAAGGCAAAGCAACTATGTTGCAACATGAAAAGGCACAAACAAAAGATTCATGAATAACAATGCTTTGCAAGACATTTGTTTGTTTCACATAAAGAAAACATAGCATAGTGGCATTCAGCTTGTCCCTCATAGAGTAGCAAACATAAATGCATAGGACACCTTCAAAGTTCATAAGAGTGACTAGATACAAATAGTTTAAACCAAGCAATATCAAAGCTATGCATCAATCAACAAGTCTTGGGACAATGCACATAGAACTAAGAATGGCCACTATGCTCTCAAAGTAGGTGCATAAAGATAGATGGTGGAGACTCAACATAAAACTAAAAGAAAGGCCTTCATAGAAGGAAGCAGGGATTCAAGTCTCATAAAGAGCTTCCAAAAATTATGGTACTTAATAGCTTTCAGCTCTCATTGCCCCTATCATAAGCATCTTGAAGTGATTAAGGTTAAAGTGAACAAACTATGGTGTACATGCTTGACGAAGTATAAGTTAGAAATCTCATGTCCCTTGAATACGAGGGCCGCTCCTCATGCTACTCAAGTTTAGTCACCGGTAAGTTCTTGTCATCGTAAGTACATGTGTATCATAGAGAACCGCCAACGGGGTACCCCTTGCCCGATGATACGGAAGAATTCCCATATCAAAATAACAAGGCAAGCAGACAACGAGCATCTCAGCAATCTTCTTATTTACCATGGGAATATGGTGCTTTTTTCTCTCTTTCCTCTTTGCATAATCTCTTTTTTTTCACTTTTTCTCTTTTTTCTCAATATAGGACACTTTTTTATAAGAAGAATGCTTCATAGATAGCTCATTATGGTTACGCTGCAGGTTTCCACCATATCAGTATGGATTAGACTAGCGGCCCAGGCGTTTCTCTAACACATATACATAACTCCATGGACTTACAAGCTCCCCTTTCATTCCACACCGACGACATCCATAGACAAAAGAGCATGATATCAACTAGGTACAAAGTACCAGTGCAATGTTGAAAGCATTCCCCATGACAGCATGGTTCTGCTAATTCCCAACAAATAAGTGCAAGCATATACAACATAGACGACACAATGGTTCAAGTTTATTAAAGGCAAGAAAAGTAAAGTGTGCCATCAAGTTCGTGAGAGCTTTAATCACTAGTTTTCTCATAATAAGTTTAATTTGGAAGGTAAACAAAAGCATCAATATACTTGGAATAGCATATGCTAGTAGTTAGGTATGGTGGACTCTTTGGAATAACTTGGTTTAGGGAGTTGGATGATGGGTTCGTAGCATGTAAAACAAAAAAAATTCTACCGCAAGAACGAACAAAACCCAGATCTAATCTGGATAAAAGCCAAGATCTAATCTATTAGACATGTGCAACGAGATAGATCTGTACTAACCCTTGTAGATCCGAAAAGCCTTGTGCGAGATCGGATCTCGTGGTTGATGTAGACGATCACTTGCCGATCTCAAGATCGAGTGGACGAGTTCCAAGCTGGGCAGCGCCTTAGCGGCATAATCGGTCACATGTGCGGAGTCAATGCAGACCTTCCTCTTCCCGTTCCAGCGAGCAGCAGAGGTAGTAGATCTCTCCACGGAATCCCAGCAGCACGACGGCGTGGTGGTGGTGGTGGAGTAGAGAATTCTGCAGGGCTTCGCCTAAGCCAGAGAGAGGCGGCTAGGGCAAGGAGTGGAAGGGGGAAAGGGGTGGCGCCTAGGGTTCCCACCCCTAGGGCCACCTCTAGGGCCGACGCACAAGGGGGGCTTGGGGGGAGTTTCCATCCCCCCAAGTTTCCCCTTTTCCTTTCTTGGTTTTCAAGTAAACTCCACAGAACTTTCTAGAACCTTCCGGAACATTCTGAAACCTTCTAGAATCCCCATATAAACACTCCAGAACATTTCCGAACCTAGAAAATGATCTCCATTATATGAATCTTATTCTCCGGACAATTCCGGATCTCCTCGTGATGTCCTAGATCCAATCCGAGACTCCGAACAACATTCGGTCTCCAACGCACATTCCATATCTACCTAAACAACATCGAAACTTAAGTGTGTCACCCTACAGTTCGTGAATATGCAGACATGATGAAGACACCTCTCCGATCAATAACCATCAGCGGGATCTGGAGATCCATAACGGCTCCCACATACTCAACGATGACTTCGTGATCGATAGAACCATTTACATACGAAACCAATTCCCTTTGTCACGCGATACTCTACTTATCCGAGGTTTGATCGTCGGTATCTCCATACCTAGTTCTACCTACATCGATAAGTACTCTTTACTCGTTCCATGATATGTCATCCCTTGTGACCTAGTCACATGCTTGCAAGCTAACTAGATGACATTCCACCGAGAGGGCCCAGAGCATATCTATCCGTCATATGGATGGACAAATCCCAATCTTGGTCCATGCGCTTCAACGCATACTTTCAGAATACCCAATGACACCTTTATAACCACCCAGTTACGAAGCGGTGTTTGATGTCATCAAAGTACCCATTCGGTGATGGTGATTAACATAACCTCATGGTCGAAGGATTAGGTTACTATGCATTTGAAAGCTTGTAGCAATACGAACTTAATGACATGATCTTATGCTACACTTACTATGCGTGTGTGTCCATCACATCATTCTCCTAATGATATAACCTTGTTATTAATGACATCCAATGTCCATGATCAGGAAACCATGATCATCTATTAATCAACAAGCTAGTTCAACAAGAGGCTTACTAGGGACTCTTTTATGTTTACAAAATACACAAGTATTAGTGTTTCCTAATAATACAATTATAGCATGGGATGTAAACATTCATCATAAACACAAAGATATAATAATAACCACTTTTATTATTGCCACTTGGGCATATCTCCAACAGTCTCCCACTTGCACTAGAGTCAATAATCTAGATTACATGGTAATATACCTAACACCCATGGCGTTCTGGTGTTGGTCATGCTTTGCTCTAGGGAGAGGTTTAGTCAACGGATCCGCCACATTTAGATCAGTGTGTACTTTGCAAATCTTTATGTCACCATCTTGGACATACTCGCGAATAGCATGGAAACGTAGCTTGATGTGCTTCAGCTTGCTATGTGACCTTGGCTCCTGTGCATTAGCTATGGCACCTGTGTTGTCACAATAGATGGCCAACGGGTCCAACGCACTAGGAACCACGCCAAGTTCGGTAATGAACTCTTTCATCCATATGGCTTCTTGTGCAGCCTCCGAAGCAGCTATGTATTTCGATTCAGTTGAAGATTTTGCCACAATGCTTTGCTTGGCACTCCTCTAGCTCACTGCAGCACCATTCAAAATAAATATGTATCCAGACTATGATTTCGAGTCATCTGGATCGGTGTTCCAACTAGCATCAGTGTAACTATTTACAACAAGTTGTTCATCACCTCCATAAGAAAGAACCATATCCTTAGTCATGTTTAGGTACTTTAGGATATTTTTGACCGTTGTCCAGTGCTCCATTCCAGGATCACTTTGATATCTGCTAGTCAAACTAACAGCATGTGTTATATCCGGTCTTGTACACAACATGGCATACATGATAGAACCTATGGTCGGGGCATAGGGAATATTACACATTTTCTCTCGATCTTCTGCCGTAGCTGGACTTTGAGTGTTACTCAAGGTCTTACCTGGAAACATGGGCAAGAACCCTTTCTTGCTCTCTTCCATTCTAAACTTCTCAAGTATGTACTTTGTGAAAGCGCTATTAGGAGTCTTGATCTATCTCTATAAATCTTTATGCCTAGAATATATGCCGCTTCGCCAAGATCCTTCATTGAAAAACTATTATTCAAATAGGCTTTGACACTATTAAGAAGTTCTATATCATTCCCAATCAACAATATGTCATCTACATATAGTACTAGGAATGCTATAGAGCTCCCACTCACTTTCTTGTAAATACAAGCTTCTCCATAAGTTTGTATAAATCCAAAGTTTTTGATTACTTTATCAAAACGTTGATTCCAACTCCGGGATGCTTGCTTCAGTCCATAAATGGAGCGCTAAAGTTTGCATACCTTGTTAGCATCTTTATGATCGACAAAACCCTTGGGTTGTACCATATACAACTCTTCCTGAATGTCTCCATTAAGGAACGCCATTTTGACATTCATCTGCCAAATCTCATAATCGAAATATGTAGCAATTGCTAACAAAATCCTCACAGACTTTAGCTTCGCTACTGGTGAGAATGTCTCATCATAGTCAACTCCTTGAATTTGTCGGAACCCTTTCGCGACAAGTCGAGCTTTATAGACGGTAACATTACCATCAGCATCTGTTTTTCTTTTGAAAATCTATTTGTTCTCGACAGCCTTACGGCCATCCGGTAAGTCCACCAAAGTCCACACTTGGTTTTCGTACATGGATCCCATTTTGGATTTCATGGCTTCTAGCCATTTGTCAAAATCTGGGCTCACCATAGCTTCTTCATACGTCGCAGGGTCATCAATATTGTCCACCAACATGACGTTCAAGGCAGGGTCATACCAATCAGGAGTGGTACGAACCCTCGTTGACCTGCGAGGTTCAGCAGCAACTTCGTTCGAAGTTTCATGATCACCATCATTAGCTTCCTCTCCAATTGGTGCAGGCGGCACAAAACCATCTTCCAGTGTTGTGCTACTCTCAATTCCGAGAGAAGGTTCAATAACCTCGTCGAGTTCTACTTTCCTTCTAGTCACTTCCTTCGAGAGAAACTCCTTCTCAAGAAAGGATCCATTCTTGGCAACGAAAACTTTGCCTTCGGATCTATGATAGAAGGTATACCCAATTGTTTCTTTAGGGTATCCTATGAAGACGCATTTCTCCGCTTTGGGTTCAAGCTTATCAGGTTGTAACTTCTTTACATATGCTTCGCAACCCCAAACTTTAAGGAACGACAACTTAGGTTTCTTTCCAAACCACAATTCGTACGGTGTCGTTTCAATGGATTTAGATGGTGCCCTATTTAAAGTGAATGTGGCTGTCTCTAATGCATAGCCCCAAAACGATAGCGGTAAATCTATAAGAGACATCATAGACCGAACCATATCTAAGAGAGTTTGATTACGACGTTCGGACACACCATTACGCTGTGGTGTTCCCGGCGGTGTCAATTGCGAAAGTATTCCACATTTCTTTAAATGCATGCCAAACTCATAACTTAGATATTCACCTCCGCGGTCAGAACGCAGAAATTTAATCTTCTTGTTACGATGATTTTCCACTTCACTTTGAAATTCCTTAAACTTCTCGAAAGTTTCGGACTTATGTTTCATAAAGTAGACATACCCATATCTACTTAAGTCAACCGTGAAAGTGAAAACATAACGATATCTACCACGCGATGCTACACTCATTGGGCCGCACACATCGGTATGTATTATTTCCAATAAGTCCGTAGCTCGCTCCATTATTCCAGAGAATGGAGTCTTAGTCATTTTTCCCATTAGACATGCTTCGCATCTTTCAAGTGATTCAAAATCAAGTGATTCAAGAAGTCCATCGGAATGGAGTTTCTTCATATGCTTCACTCCAATGTGACCAAGACGACAGTGCCACATGTATGTAGAATTATCATTCAATTTTATTCGTTTAGCATCTATGTTGTGAACATGGGTATCACTACTGCCGAGATTCAGTAAGAATAAACCATTCATCTCAGGTGCATTACCATAAAAGATATTACTCATATAAATCGAACAACCTTTATTCTCGGACTTAAAAGAGTAACCGTCTCTCAATAAACAAGATCCAGATATAATGTTCATGCTTAACGCAGGCACCAAATAACAATTATTTAAATTTAAAACTAATCCCGATGGTAGATGTAGAGGGAGCGTGCCGACGGCGATCACATCAACCTTGGAGCCATTTCCAACGCGCATCGTCACCTTGTCTCTCGCCAGTCTTCGCTTATTCCGCAGTTCCTGTTTCGAGTTACAAATATGAGAAACCGAACCAGTATCAAATACCCAGGCACTACTACGATAACTAGTAAGATACACATCAATAACATGTATATCAAATATACCTTTCTTCTTAATGTTGTCATTCTTTAGATCCGCCAGATACTTGGGGCAGTTACGCTTCTAGTGACCAGCACCCTTGCAGTAGAAGCATTCAGTTTCAGGCTTAGGACCAGCCTTGGGCTTCTTAGCAGGTGCGACAGCTTTCTTGCTGTCCTTCTTGAAGTTTCCCTTGTTCTTAGGCTTGCCCTATTTCTTGAAATTGGTGGTCTTATTGACCATCAATACTTGGTGCTCCTTCTTGATCTCCACTTCAGCAGTTTTCAGCATGGACGATAGTTCAGGCAACGTCTTGTTCATGCAGTGCATATTGTAGTTCATCACAAAGTTCTTATAACTCGGTGGCAGTGATTGGAGAACACGGTGAATCCCTAACTTATTAGGAATCATTATCCCCAACTCTTGGAGCTTGTTTGCGTGCCCAGACATGGTGAGCACGTGCTCGCTAACGGAGCTACCCTCTTCCATCTTATAGTTAAAGAACTTTTCGGAGGCCTCATAGCTCTCCACGGCCGCATGAGTCTCAAAAATCAGCTTGAGCTCTTTGATGATATCAAATGGGTCGTGGTGCTCAAAGTGCTTCTGAAGCTTCGTTTCTAAACCGTACAGGATGGCACACTGAACTATGGAGTAGTGATTTTTCCGAGTGGCGTAAACATTCTTTACGTCATCGGTGGCATCTTCTGCAGGTGGGTCACCTAGCGGTGCTTCGAGCACATAGGTTAACTGACCAGCCCTGAGGACAATCTTCAGTCCACGGAGCCAGTATGTGAAGTTGCTTCCATTGTTCTTAAACTTTTCTTTCTCTATGAACACATTGAAATTGATGGAGAGGTTCGCCATAATCTACAACAAATTTGCAAGTAGTTTAGACTAAGTTTATGATAAATTGAGTTCAATTTTAATTCTTAAATTAACTAGGTGAACTCCCACTCAAAACAACATCCCTCACGTTGTCTTAGTGATTACACAAACCAAATCCACTACACCGAGTCCGATCTTCACGAGAGAAGATGTAGTTTCAACGACGAACAATCTTCATGTTCATCATATCATTTATATGACTCATGCTCTATCTTTCGGTATTCTGTGTTCCGAGACCATGTCTGTACATGCCAGGCTCGCCAAGATTAACCTTAGTTTCTGCATGTGCAAAACTGGCTTGCACCCGTTGTATGCACACGTAGAATCTATCACATCCGATCATCACGAGATGCTTCAAAACGACGAGTCTTAGCAACGGTGCCAACTAAGGACGAACACTTTATTACTTGATATTTAGTGAGAGGGATCATCTTATAATGCTACCGTCGCGATCTAAGCAATACAAGATGCATAAAGGATTAACATCACATGAAATTCATAATTAGTGTGATATGATATGGCCCTTTCTTCTTATGCCTTTGATCTCCATCTCCAAAGCACGGACATGATCTCCATCATCACCAGCATTGCGTCAAGGTCAGTGGCGCCGCTTCATGGTTGTCCATCATCACTAGCAACTATTACAACTACTTGGAATAAAGCTATTACAAGATGAATAGACACGCAGGTCTTAATAGAATTAAAGACAACCATTAGGCTCCTGCCGGTTGCCATATTACAACAAGGATCATTGCATACATCAAATATAATCACAATCACATGATGGCTATATCACATCACAAAACCCCTGCAAAAACAAGTTAGACGCCTCTAGTTTTCTTTGCATGTTTTACGTGGTTTGGGGCTTTCGAATAAGAACGGATCTTACCTACGAAACTGAACCACAACGTTGATACAAGTGCTATCAAGTGCAAAGTGTAAATTGGATCTATACTATGGTGGGAGAGACAGACACCCGCAAAGCCACTTGTGCAAAGCAAGTTACACGTCAAGCGTGGAGCAAGTCTCATGTGTGATGACATGTAAGGTTAGCCCGAGCCGCTTCATCCCACCATACCGCAAGATGCAAAGTACACAAAGCAAAAGACGGCACGAGCACCAACGCCCACAAAACCATTGTGTTCTACTCGTGCAACAGATCTACGCATAGACACAGCTCTGATACCACTGATGGATTGTAGCATGGAAAACAAAAAAATTCTACCGCAAGAACGAACAAAACCCAGATCTAATCTAGATAAAAGCCAAGATCTAATCTATTAGACATGTGCAACGAGATAGATCTGTACTAACCCTTGTAGATCCGAAAAGCCTTGTGCGAGATCGGATCTCGTGGTTGATGTATACGATCACTTGCTGATCTCAAGATCGAGTGGACGAGCCTTCCGGCGCCGCGTTCCGGCAGCGCTTCCGCAATCGGTCACACGTGCGGAGTCGATGCAGACCTTCCTCTCCCCGTTCCAGCGAGCAGCGGAGGTAGTAGATCTCTCCATGGAATCCCAGCAGCACGACGGCATGGTGGTGGTGGTGGAGTAGAGAATTCTACAGGGCTTCGCCTAAGCCAGAGCAGAGCGAAGGAGGAGGAGAGAGGCGGCTAGGGCAAGGAGTGGAAGGGGGAAAGGGGTGGGCGCCTCCACCCCTCTATTTATAGAGGGAGGGGTGGCGCCTAGGGTTCCCACCCCTAGGGCCGGCGCACAAGGGGGGCTTGGAGGGAGTTCCCTTCCCTCCCAAGTTTCCCCTTTTCCTTTCTTGGTTTTCAAGTAAACTCCACATAACTTTCTAGAACCTTCCGAAACATTCCGAAACCTTCTAGAATCCCCATATAAACACTCCGAAACATTTCCGAACCTAGAAAATGATCTCCATTATATGAATCTTATTCTACGGACAATTCCGGATCTCCTCGTGATGTCCTAAATCCAATCCGAGACTCCAAACAACATTCGGTCTCCAACGCACATTCCATAGCTACCTAAACAGCATCGAACCTTAAGTGTGTCACCCTACGGTTCATGAATATGCAGACATGATGAAGACACCTCTCCGATCAATAACCATCAGCGGGATCTGGAGATCCATAACGGCTCCAACATACTCAACGATGACTTCGTGATCGATAGAACCATTTACATACGAAACCAATTCCCTTTGTCATGTGATACTCTACTTATCCGAGGTTTGATCGTTGGTATCTCCATACCTAGTTCTACCTCGTTACTGATAAGTACTCTTTACTCGTTCCATGATATGTCATCCCTTGTGACCTAGTCACATGCTTGCAAGCTAACTAGATGACATTCCACCGAGAGGGCCCAGAGCATATCTATCCGTCATATGGATGGACAAATCCCAATCTTGGTCCATGCGCTTCAACACATACTTTCAGAATACCCAATGACACCTTTATAACCACCCAGTTACGAAGCGGTGTTTGATGTCATCAAAGTACCCATTCGGTGATGGTGATTAACATAACCTCATGGTCGAAGGATTAGGTTACTATGCATTTGAAAGCTTGTAGCAATACGAACTTAATGACTTGATCTTATGCTACACTTACTATGGGTGTGTGTCCATCACATCATTCTCCTAATGATATAACCTTGTTATTAATGACATCCAATGTCCATGATCAGGAAACCATGATCATCTATTAATCAACAAGCTAGTTCAACAAGAGGCTTACTAGGGACTCTTTTATGTTTACAAAATACACAAGTATTAGTGTTTCCTAATAATACAATTATAGCATGGGATGTAAACATTCATCATAAACACAAAGATATAATAATAACCACTTTTATTATTGCCTCTTGGGCATATCTCCAACATTGGATGCATGAGTGGAACTCATACTTGGTTACGGAGGCTAGCAAAAGACTGGGAGCGACAAACTAAGAGAGCAATAATGGCCATAATCATGAAGAGCGACAAAACATCATTGATTAAATCATAAAGTGATACTACAAGTTGGAAACTAAAGGATAATAAAGGCTATGGTGACTTTGGATAGTCATAACATGGTGTGAGCATGCACCAAGTCAACCCAAATAAAGCATCAAAGAAGAATACCACAATACTATGCTTTAATTCATCCAAGGCATATTAAGCAATCTCAATTGTTTATAACAAGTCATGCTACAGCAAAGATCACTAAGGATAAAGCCAAAACAATATCAAGCACGGCATGACAAAGCATAGGCCACAGTCAAAAACAAGCTCTCTTTACCACTTAAGCATGAGCTTTCCTACTCTTTTCCAATCCAAACCAAACTATTTGAAAATAAATGTATGAAAGAGGGGGTCCAACCAATTTATTCCGCAAACCAAGCAAACGAAAAACCAAAACGAAAAACAAAAAATAAGATGCTCCAAGAACAACACAACTGTGCATGAAACAATAAAAATAAAGTGTTTGAAAGAAACCTAAGATTTTTATTGATGAAGAAGGGGATGCCTTGGGCATCCCCAAGCTTTGACGCTTGTACTTCTTGGATATTTCTTGGGGTGACACGCGTGGCATCCCCAAGCTTGAGGTTTAGTCTATCCTTCATCTCATTACTCATTCCTTCCATACACCTGAAATTTTTCCTTCATACAAAACTTCACACAATCTTTATTAGCAACATTGGTGCACTCAAGATAATAAGTCTTTAAGGTTCAGTTCTAACACCAATTAAACTTCCATTAAAACACAAACTACTGTAGCACTTCCTTCAAAAATCTCAATTCTCCAAAAGAACTCAAAAAAGAACCAACAAGAAGCAAATGCAAATAAAGGCAGAAATCTGTCAAAACAGATCAGCAGGTAAAGACAAATTTTTTCGAAGACCTTCTGTTACTCAAATCAAAAAGTGTTGAACTAACGAAAGTTAGATAACAACCTGGGGCAGAAGCAAAAAAATTCACGCCTCAAAAAGACGTTCAGAGATTTTACACGAATTTTTTTGGTGAAGCACAGAAATCTGTTTGGGGACAGCAACTTTCCCAATCACTACTTCTCTCTCATTAGAGGTTACTCTTGGCACAAAAAGCAAATAAAAAGGATAAGGAGCGGTTATTACAGAGGTAATAACTTCCAAGACTCATCTAAAACTTTTGGGTTATCTCCCAATAAGTACTTTTCTTTAGGGCCTTTAAGTTAGGCATGATAGTTTGAGAAGATGCTCACATAAGAAATATGAATTGAAGTAAAAGAGAGCATCAAGAAGAAAATTCAAAGAACATTTAAGTCTAACCCACTTTCTATGCATAGGAATCTTGTAAAGAAACAAGTCATGAAAGCACAAGGCAACAAGCATCGGAAAGCAAAACAAGTGCAACTTCAAGACTTTCAACATAAAGAGGGGAAACTTAATATTATTGAGATGCATACAACCATGTTTCCCTCTCTCATAATAACTTTCAGTAGCATCATGAATAAAATTAACAATATAACAATCACATGAAACATTCTTATCATGAGCCACATGCATAAAGAATTAATACTCCCCACATAAACATAGTCATTCTTATTAATTGTAGTGGGAGCAAATTCAACAAAATAGCTATAATTATTTTTCTCATCACCATAATCATCAAATATAGGAGGCATATTGTAATCATAATTAATTTTCTACTCAATAATAGGTGGACTGAAAATATCATATTCATCATTGTAATCATCATATATTGGAGGTTTGGTATCATCATAAGCAATAGAATAGCTATCTTCCAAAGCTGGGGAACTAAAAATATCATTTTCATAAAAACTAGCTTCCCCAAGCTTAGACTTTTCCATAGCATTAGTAATAATGGTGTCCAAAGAATTCATACTAACAACATTGCTATTAGCATGCAAATAAAGTTCCATAGGTTTTTTAATTTTCTCTTCAAACACTTCATGTCCTAACTCAAGATAAATACTATAAAGCTCTCTAATTTTTTTGTTGTTTTCCATTAAGCCTAACTAGTGAAAACAAGAAACAAAATGACAAAATTGCAGAATCTAAAGGAAATAACTTCGAGCACTCACACCAGAGGATGTGAGTACCTTTACTATACCTCAAGAACGGCGCCAGAAAATACCTTGATGTCTACGCACTTCTATTCTTGTAGACAGTTGTTGGGCCTCCAAGTGCAGAGGTTTGTAGAACAACAGCAAGTTTTCCCTTAAGTGGATCACCCAAGGTTTATCGAACTTAGGGAGGAAGTGGTCAAAGGTATTCACTCTCAAGCAACCCTGCAATCAAGATACAAGAAGTCTCTTGTGTCCCCAACACACCCAATAAACTTGTCAGGTGTATAGGTGCACTAGTTCGGCGAAGAGATAGTGAAATACAAGTGGTATAGATAATTATAAGTGATAACGGTGCCAGAAAATAGCTTGCTGGTGTGTGGTTGATGTGGGAAAAAACTAAAGGCACACTGAAATAAAGATGGAAGCAAGCAAATATGTAACAGATCTAATTGCAAACGGTGTATCAATGCTTAGAATCAAGGCCTAGGGATCATACTTTCGCTAGTGAACACTCTCATATAAATATCTTCTCTTTATGATACTACTCTGAACTACTCTCAGGTTAGACACGCTAATCCATGGTAGGGCTATAACAGCACACCTCAAAGTAAGCCTTTCGCATCTAGATAACCCCACACTATCAGCTTGAGCACTAGATGGTTCAAACAAACACCACAATTTCATAGAGACATGCAACTCTAAATATAACTCATAACAAGTATTTGTAATCTCTAGCCTAAGTGCCACCATGGTGTGCACGCTGTCACTTTCACACACATGGGGAGAGCAGAGATCTATTAAAGCACTTGAGTAGCAAGGTAGATCTACTTGTTTACAAAGCTCATGATCACAATATGATCATGCATAGAGAGAGAGAGATGAACACATAGCTACCGGTAGAACCCTCGGCCTCGAGGAAGAACTACTCTCTCTTCATCATGGGAATCAGCAACGGCGATGGCGATGGTGGTGGAGATCGATGGAGATGGCTCCGGGGGCACTTCCCCATCTCGGCAGGGTGCCAGAACAGAGACTTTCTATCCCTCGAATCTCCCCTTTGGTGGCGACGATGCTGTGAAACTTTTCGTGGATTTCTGATTGACGACTTAGGGTTTATGCATCGGGAGGCTCTTATAGGTGAGAGAGGCAAGGTCGGTGGCCGGCTAGGGGGCCCACACCATGCCCTGGCGCGGCCTAGGTGGACCCACGCCCAGGGGTGGTGTGGCCACCCTGTGGCCCCTCTCCGTCTCGTCTTCTGGCTCCGTGAGTCTTCCGATAAAATATTAACTTTGGCTTTTGTCCTGTCCAATTCCGAGAATATTCATTTTCTGACTTTCCCGGAACCAAAAACAGCAGAAAACAGGCAGCTGGCACTATGGCTCTTGTTAATAGGTTAGTCCAAGAAATCATATGAAAAGTACTCCAAAGTGTGGACGAAACATAAGAAAGTAGATAAAACCAAGCATGTAACATCAAAAATTATGGATACGTTTGCAACGTATCACAAGACTACGAGCAGTTGCGTAATGAGGCACCATATCTATAAGGCCACCATCGAAAGGAGAAGGTAGCCACGAAGATATATCATACAAATCCAGCGTCGGATGATGCACATGCACCCAGGAAAGCGCGAGCTTAGACCCCGCCACAAGTTGAAGCTTCACAAAGTGATGGATCTTCTCACCCTGTTGGAACTTCGCAATCAAGTCCGCCAAGGTTTGAGGCTGAGGATCCCGAGGAAACATGGCATTATAAGTAAAGGCCAGAGATCTGTGGCAGAACTCGACGAATTTCTCCAACTCCGACAGGTGATCCTGAAGCAATGCTACAGTATAGGCGCGACGATGATTAGTCCAAAAGTCCATCTCAGAACTTTGGGAGGCAGCCACAAGAGCTTGCATTTGGTTGCGCAGATGTTGGGTCTCATCCCTCTCGCACAATTGAATGCCTAGAAATTAGGGAGACAAAATATCAATTTCCCACAAGACGGAAAGGGCAACCGAAGGGAAAAAAGAGAGGACGAGTACTTACACAACAACCTCTCGTTCGCCCTGGAGATTTCTTCCAAGAAAAAAGCCTCGCGGTTGAGAGCTTGGCATGTTTTTGATTGGGAAACATCCACCATCGATTGAACAACCCGAAGTTTTCCTTCAAGTTTTTTCATCTGCTCTATCTTTTCAGCATACAATGGCGGGTCCACCGTACACACGATGGCGGGATTGGTTGCGCCTATTACAGCGGAGGACGGAACAACATCCGACAATTGCCCGGGTCCAGAAGGAGTCGAAGAATCATTCAAGATCTGACAAGACAAAAAGGTGTTAAACATTCAGCATACAAAAGCAAGCTCGCACACATATATTCAAAAGTTGCCTCCTTGTAAAAAGAAGCAAGGGAAAGATGGATAAAGTCAAGGTTCATTACAAACATCAAGGGAGACACGAGAAACGATTACAAAACAGCGCCTATGAGGCTGCGTCCTTCAAAGACAAGGTGGCGCTAGCAGAAGGAGCACTAGCTACAGCAGCGGCAGGAGTAGCCGAAGGAGCACCCATCGTAGTAAGAGCAGCTGAAGAAGGAGCAGCCAGTTTCCCCGAACCCGAGACCAGACCCAGGAGCATCCGAGAATATTTTTTGGCCTTTTTAATATGCGGCTTCAGGTCAATTGCTTGTCCACTACAGGTTACTGGGATAGAGGAGCTAACCTTCTCCCAGTCGACCTTCTCGCCGTGCGCCATCGCCAGGGCCATTGAAGTTTCGGCACCACTCCTTGACTTCGTCAAACTATAACCAACAAGGGGGCTGGGATCAGCGCCAAAAACGGCAACAAGATAATTCAGGTCCTCCGGCACATCCTTGGTTGGAAATACTTCGGCATGGAGCTTCTTGAAAGCGCGGCGCAAGTGGACAAGAAGATTGCGCCCACAAACACTGTTAGCCTCCAAAGTGCTAACAACATCCGACAAAGGATCAACTTTCTTATCATCATCCAGCGTCAGGTTCTGGCCAGTCAGATCTGACAAACAAAAAGAGAGAAGAAGAGGTTGACAACCAAAAGAAAGAAACAAAACAAAAAACACGCATAGATAAAAACTTACGGGTCAACGAGTTATTAAGGGACTCCAAGCGCTGCCGCAGATTCGCATCCCGAGCAGCGACTTGCCTAGCAACTTCCTCAGCGTCAGCTTTCGTCTTCTGATTGGCCTCTTCGGCAACTCGGAGTCTGCCCTCCAGATCATCAGCACCTTTCATCGTCTCATCCCGAATAATTTCGGATTGCTTGGCAGCGGTTGTAGGAGCGAATCACAAAAATGAGGATGAACATTTTTACAAGGAGATTACAAAGATGATCAACACATACCTTTTAGCTCTTCGGCATCATCACGGATCCTTATAAAACGAGAGGCCATACCGACCATCTCGCGCATCCAAGGCTGAGCAAAGACAAATCACAGCAAAAGGATGTGAGGGCAAAATAAGTATACGGGGAAGGAAAAAATCCCGCATCAAAAGTGGCTTACATCCTTCATGTCCACATCAATAGGCTCTTCAGATCTCACCACCCCTTTACCCACCATTTTCTTCCTTTTTTGTGGTGGCGGCTTGGATGAAGTGGCAACATCCTTCTGGACGGTTTTCTCCACAGGAGACAGAGGTTTTTCTTTCGGCTCTGCCAACGGTGGAGGAGTTTTCCTTGTGGAGCATCCCACATATGTGGGAAAAGGAGAAGCGGGAAGATCTTTGTCATCACTACAACAGTACAACACGAGCAAGGGCAAGCATCAGCAGTAAAAATCATCCGGTGAAACAGAAAAAGAAGAAAGCAAATACTTACGAAGACACATCGTACAAAAGACGGAACAAGTTCATCTGGGCAGGAGCAGCTGCGATCGGAGAAGCACCGAAAGGCTTGGAAGCAGTCGAGTGATACGTTGCTAACGTATCTATAATTTTTGATGTTCCATGCTTGTTTTATATCTACTTTCTTATGTTTTGTCCACACTTTGGAGTGTTTTTATATACTTTCTTGGACTAACCTATTAACAACATGCCACAGTGCCAGCTGCCTGTTTTTTGCTGTTTTTGGTTCCTGGAAAGTCAGAAAATGAATATTCTCGGAATTGGATGGGACAAAAGCCAAAGTCAATATTTCACCGAGGGGGAAACGGAGCCAGAAGACAAGACGGAGAGAGGCTGAGGCGGTTACACCACTGCTTGCGCCAGGTAGTCTCGGCCTAGGGAACCCCATCGGCCTCCCCTTTCGCCTATATATCACCTCCGATACAGAAACCCTAAGTACCCGATAAAAATTCCACGAAAGAGTCTGTAGCCGCCGTCATCTACATCCCTAGATCGGGAGGGATCTGAAGCTCTTCCCGGCACCCTGTCGGAGGAGAGAATTCACCCTGGAGGCCTTCTTCATCACCATGACTGCCTCCGGTGTGATGCGTGAGTAGTTCATCCCTGGACTACGGGTCCATGTAGTAGCTAGATGGTTGGTTCTTCTCCTTTGTGCTACCATGTTTAGATCTTGTGATCTCCGTTCATGATCAAGATCATCTATTTGTAATCATACATGTTGTGTTTGCGGGGATCCGATGGATATTGAGATGCTATTTTAGATTGATTATTGATTCTATCATGTCTTTGTTATTTGTGATCTTGCATGCTCTCCATTGTTAGTAGCTATCTTGGCCGAGTAGATGCTAGCAACTCCAAGAGGGAGTATTTATGCTCGATAGTGGGTTCATGCCTCTAGTAATCTGGGGAAGTGACAGAAATCTCTAAGGTACTAGATGTGTTGTTGCTACTAGGGAGAAAACAACAATCCTTTGTTCATAGAACAATCGTATTGTTTACTTTACACGCAATATTTAATACAATTATCTGTTTCTTGCAACTTAATATTGGAGGGGATTCGGATGATAACCTGAAGGTGGATTATTAGTCATAGATGCAGTTGGATTACGGTCTATGTATAATGTTGTAATGCCCAATCAAATCTCATAGAAGTCAAGATGATTAGTATATGCATGTATGCTTTCTCGATGTTTGTCAATTGCCCCGCTGTAATTTGTTCACCCAACATGTCATCTATCTTAAGGAGAATCACCACTAGTGAACTATGGACCCCGGTCCTTTCTTTTACTATCAATCTACAATCTATTTACCGTTTTTTATTTACTTTCTGCAAGCTATTACTATCTTCCACACAATACGTTTAATCCTTTGTTTTTAGCAAAATCGGTGAGATTAACAACCTCACTGTAAGTCGGGGGCAAAGTTCTGTGGTTGTGTTGTGCAGGATTCCAAGTTGGAAACAACACCTTGGAGGTGTTTCCTTGCTCCTACTAGTTCGATAACCTTGGTTTCATAACTGGGTGAAAACTTGCTACTATGCTCATCATACCTTCCTCTTGGGGTTCCCCAATGAGCTCGATATATTTTGGGCCATCATTGAGTCATTCGAATCCTCGACCCTTTCCACAGCACAATGGTGTTTCCTCTTTTCGCCAGCACGCTCCATGCAGAAATCTCCGGAGCCAGCCGAAGGAAGTGATTACGTCTTCGACAAAGAATCGAACGCAGAGAATTCCCCCTCCTCATCCGTGGCAGTCCCGGTCATAGGGAGATCGTCGGATGCAGATGGGTGGACAGGGGGCTCACCACTTCCGGGAAGGGGGGAAATGAGCTCAGGTGATCAAAATCCTATAGAAATCGAAAGACTTGAAAAATGTATCTACAAACAGAAGACAAGAAAAGAAGAAGGCGAAGGAAATGTACCTCGGGAAGCCGTTTCTTCTTGCCATAGGGCTCCACAAGGCAAGTTGAAGGAACCGGGCTTTTTGCCGTCAAAGTTGTGAAGCTCCGGACTCTCTTCTCATACACCTTGAGGGCGAGGTCCTCCGAGGAAATCCTCATCGGGCCCTTCTTCCCGGAATACGCCCACATACCAGACAACCGAGCTTGGAGCGGCTGGACGCGGATCCGCAAAAAATACGCCAGGATCTGGAGACTCGTCAATTCTTTGCCAACCTCATGCCGCAGCTCAGAAATACGATCAATAGAGGGCTAGATTTTCGCCATTTCTTCGGCAAAAAGACGCTGGTCCTAGGAATCAAGTTTGTGGCAGGATTTCTTTGGGTTAAAGGGGGCTAACCCGAAAGCTTGGCCTTCAAGTGGTTGATCTTTGACATAAAACCAATTGGACTTCCAGCCTTGGACATAATCCGTGATTTTGAAATCAAAGTAATCAACATCGGATCGGACAGAGAAAATAGCTCCACCAATGGCATGGACAATGGTGTCAGTGGCATTGCAACGAACATAGAAGAAGTGTTTCCAAAGGCCCCAATGGGGATGAATCCCAAGAAAACACTTGCAAAGAGTGACAAAATAAGCGACGTGGAGAATAGAGTTAGGTGTGAGCTGATACAGCTGCACGCCATAAACAAACTGAAGGCCCCGAAGAAATTCGTGGACATGAAGGGAAAGAACGCGGAAGAGGAAAGAGAGGAACATTACCCTCTAGCTAGTCTTGGGGATGGGAGCAGCATCGTCCCCAGGGAGTTTAGAGGAACCCTCCGTCAGATGACCAGATTTCCGCGCCTCACGGAGTTCCCGCGCCGTGCACTTGGTGGGGGCCCATCCGACAGTCCTCTTCCGGGTGGCCTTCGTGGCAGTAGCATAAGTTCCAGTAGCCTTGCTTTTGCCCATGGTGGCAAAGAGGATCAAGAGCACAAGAACCAGGGATTTTGCAGGGGAGCAAGAACAGGAGTTCGCTAGGGGCAAGAGCACAAGGAGGAAGATGAGGCAAGGGGAGGTGAGGTAAAACAGTAAAACACACCCCTCCTCCCTTATAAAGAGCAACGACGAAAGCACTGAATCGTTCGATGCAAAATCGAACCGACAGAAGGTCGCACGATGATGACACGTGTTGCAAAGATTCCGTAAAGGAAAAATTAAAGAAAAGTTATGGATGCGGTAAAAACGAAGAACTGCGCGTGACGCCTCGATTTTCGCACAGAGAGGGGATGTGCAATCAAGAATCTCCACTGAATACGCTATCACGCGTCATCATTACTGCTGCATGGGCCCACGTTCAAAACGTCCTGTCTGGGCGTGTTTTTCTGAAAATTAAAAACATTAGATACGTCATCATTGACGTCATAATGGACGTACCACAGTAAAATTGCGGCTTTTTAAGGGTATGACCCAAAGAAATTCAATTGGAGTCGAAGTAAATTCCTTCAGGAGAAGATTTGAGACTACACTCGAATATACAATATTATGACTGTAGCCTCGGGGGCTAATCCTGTCGGGAGCACTGGTCGTGCACTCGACAAAATTTACAAAAGCAATGACGCAAAAAAAATCGAGCCTATGTTTTGATACATATATCCAAACATAGCCTCGGGGGATACTCCTATCAGGAGCACTGGCGCGCACCCGATAAAGAAAAATAAAGGAAGTATTTGACGATAGATACTCCTATCGGGAGTAGGTTACATAAAGTAAAATAAAACTTTCGGATC
Organism: Avena insularis; assembly: GCA_023614405.1. Classification (NCBI taxonomy): domain Eukaryota; kingdom Viridiplantae; phylum Streptophyta; class Magnoliopsida; order Poales; family Poaceae; genus Avena; species Avena insularis. Next base: position 25,935,799 of record CM042692.1, read on the forward strand.
GCACCCGACGCGACAAAAATCTGAATACCGTGTTCAGAAACATGAAGGTAAGACCCCAAGATTCGTCCTATGTGGCCTGGTAATCGCACACGAATGCGCTCTTCCAGTAAAATATCTGTATCAACGATACGATAAAAAATCCCGACAGACACGTTGGGTACCCGATAAAATAGAAACTGGAATTCAGTATTCGGTAAGACCTCAGCGGCTCGAACTGAATTACACCAGTTGCAAATTCCAGATTCGAGCCTAGGGACTTGAGTTTGATGTAGGTCAACCTTGTTTTTGCACAGGAGCAATTAACTGATTTCTGATCCATCGAAAGCATCAGACTCATTGTACCAAAATCCCTACAAAAATAAAAATCAAGAAGCAAGAGAGAAGGAAGAAAGAAAACTTTGAGACTCAACCTGAAACTGCGGTTCAGATAGAGTCTCGGGGGCTACTGACATGGGTATGATTACTCGAATGCTCATTATTCGCTACCTTACATTAGGTATAAAGGCCTACGGCCCATGAAGATTCCAGATAATAGCCCAAGGAAGCAACCGACAGAGACTTTGATTGTATTAGGAAAGAAACCACGAACCGACATTGTGTTGGTATTGTAATCACGCGTGTGTGAAACCTATCCGCATACAGCTTTGAGACCCGGCCTATTATATATAGGACGGGAGAAGCCCAAGAGAGGGAACCGAAATCTAGAGGACAACTTGTAATAGTGTGTTTACTCAATATTTAGATAACTTTGATTCTATTGTTTCCCTGACATCCGACGAAATCCCCAGCGTTCTCTTTTCCGTGAAACCACAAGTCCATCACCATGTGCATTGCCGATGTTACCCCTCGTCAGTCGTGCTTTCAGTTATTGCAAGATGATCATCGACCAGATCGGTTGGGATCCCATAAGCCATAAGGCATATAGTCACGGTCATATCTATATAATCATTTTGTCTTTGTGTTATTCTTCTCTCTTGTGCGAGTAAATTCTCCTAGGCATGGGAGATGCAGGGATTGGTGAGATTCATTGTACCTATTTACTTTTCCATCCATTTGTGAGAATACTACTATTATTGGTTATGAGAATGAATATCCATGTTATGCATAATATATGTGTCATCTAATTTAAGGGCCCATGCAACATGATCTAGAGACCTACTACATGGGTAAGAACTTGTTGTTTAGAGAATCGGTGACCTACGAGTGAGCACGGCTTATATAAAAATGAGCTAATACAACTCAACGAGCACAAGGAAGCACTAAATGTAATGCATTGGTGCGGTCTAATGACCTTAATTTGTTGTGCTGCCCATGACTAGTGGTAACAGGGTACAAGACAATAGAGTCAAATAAACCCGACAGGAGGAGTCCAGCTATTTAAGGGTTGTTAGCCTACTTGTATTTCAATACGAACAATTACAATAACTTGTCCATTTTATTTCATATGGCACATTCACTATCATCATGAACTGGTCCTCTCCACGCCTAATATCTCATCTGTAGGAAACTCTGAATTCATTCAGTACTGTTTTTATGCAATTTACTTTCAAGCAGTGATCAAACTATCTTTCATTACTTAATCAAGATTCACTCCTTTTCATTTTAATACTTGTAGTCAATTCACCAAAAACAAGTGACACTTTGTGCGCGATAGAAATGCCCATAGATAAACATTTGCCAAATCTCTTCATTGGGATAAAAAACGGAAGATACTTTCACGAAAACATGCTTTGACGAATATGGTCTCTTGCATGCATAACACATCCATCTAAGGTAGTTCTCAATGCAAGTATATTAGCACGATATCATAAGAAAAACTATGGTGTGACACCATATATAATGAGAAAAGGGATTGGTGTTGTATTTTAGCAAAGATACAACCCTTGGAAGGGGTCATAGGCTAAAAACATTGCTAGTCCAATCTCACGCATGCATGAGACCAAAATAATTAAATTTAGATACAACTCCTAAGACCTTTCATAATGCATCGATCTCTTTGCATGTTCTCCTAGGAAATGGTACATTATTAGAGACAAGTCCACAATGTGTCTCTTAAGAGGTGTATGTAAGTAAGCTCGAATTTAGTGATTTTGGGCTTATGCATGCACAAAATTGGGCTATCAACTTTTTTGCTTAGGACTGTGTGTAAGAGTTGTATCTTACTCCCTCCAATCCGGTTTATTAGGCATGCACGTAGTTTAAGAAAATCTTTGACCATCAATTTTGACCGATAAAATATACTATATATGTCCCAAAAAATATACCATTGAAAACTATTTTTGAAGATGAATCCAATGGTATAATTTTTTGAAAATATCATGTAAAATATGTTAACCAAAATTAATGGTGAAAGTTGTTCTTAAAATATGTGCGTGCCTAATAAACCGGACCGGAGGGAGTAGCTAAGATAAAACAACCATTATCTTTCCACATTTATTATATGCCACAACAGCAGATAACTAGGATAGAGCTCTAGACTAGTCATAGTAGGGAGTAACTTAGACTAGTGTCATGTTTCCTAGTGCATAGTAATAAAGAGATAGTGTATGACTATATTAATTAGGTTATAGACAAATTTTCTCTTGAAAATGGTGATGTTATGGTAACGTAGCTAGTTATCAAAACCATCTATCTGCTAATTTAATGGCATGTCATACCATCAAAATATCTAGGTGGCATTGCATATAGTTACATGTTACTCCATATGTTTCTCATACTATGGCTAGTCTAAGAAAACTCATTGTGAAATGCATAAGAAACAATGCATTGATGTGATTGTCTCCAAAATAGACATCTACCTATGATAGCATGCTATGAGCCAGTACATTGTGAAAGGCCTAAAGGAAAAAAAAAGTTAGCGCGACCTTTCGCAAATAGAGGACCATATATATAACTTTTAATTAGCAAGTGCAAGGGAACGCTATTAGGTTCATTATGAAAAATATTTTTCATTGTTTTAATAAATGCAGAAACAGATGGTTCAAAAAGTATGCAATGGAAACCGTATCAATTTCTAAACTACCATCTATATTTGCAAGCGGATTGAGTATAAAACACCACACATTCAGACTGAAGCAAAATTTCGTATGTTTTCAGCTCAAAAAAAAAAAAAATTCGTATGTTTCCCTTCTTTCATTGTGTGATGAATTGTCGCAACCTTCGAGCTAAATGTAGGCGTGATCTAGACGAGAGAAAACTAGCCATGGTTAACAAAATCTAAACACACATGTTGTTAGGCACTAGGCGTTGGCATTTATACACACACGCTAATAGGCACCCGCACTAGTGGACAACATACGTACACTAGCATGCAGCTCCTTAAATGTACTATACTCCATTAGATCATGGGTGGATTTTGGAGAACCTTGTGTCCAATTGTTTGGCCGAAAATAGCATTCGAGATTATCCTCGTGTATAAGTCATTCATCAATCCGATCTGCCTAACATTTCGTCCCCATTGCAGTTCCTTTTAATGTGAGTTGAAGCGACCCATCTTCCCTTTTCGTGCATGCATGGTGTTGGGGTTACTTCTCTCCAATGGGAACGATTCTCATCAATGGAGGTTATCATCGGTGGGTACGATCTCACTTGTTTATGCAGAAAATACTTTTGGCCTACCTTTCGTAGAAAGCTCTTTCCAAACAATCTGAACTACTCCCTCCGACCCGCAAATAAGTGTACTTCTAGTTTTTGTCTAAGTCAAATTTTATCAAATTTGATCAATTTTATAGATAAATATAGTAACATATATTATGTCAAATTGACATATTATGGAACTAAATTTAAAAACATGTCTGCTGGTACCAATTAAGAGTCATTAATATTGATATGTTTTCTATACGGTTAGTCAAACTTTACTAACTTTGACTTAAAACAAGGATAAAAGTACACGTATTTGCGGACGGAGGGAGTATCCATCTTACAATGATCCAATGGTTCCCATTCTATCGGACCTAGGTTCGTTCTCACGCTAGACTTTTTTTTTGTGGCGGAAAGTCATAAAGCCATATATATGGTCTGAAAGTCCATAAATTACAAGAACATCCTTAAAAAAAGAAGTAAAACAATAAAAGTTCAGCACCATCTTCCTTATGCTTCCCTCAACGGCGCGCCGTGAGAAAATCTCAATGCCCTCTCTGGGCCTCCGGGCTCCGGCGTAGCAAAGCTTGGGCCAGAGAAAACTTGAAAAAACCCAGACGCTTGAAGAAGCAGCGGCCGGGAAGTCGTCGATGTAGACCAGAAGATGCCGACGACCATGATCTAGAGAGACCACCGTCCCAGAAAAGCTAGTACCAAGATGGGCCGGGAGATAATCCCAGCTCCGGCCAGACACAGATGAGCGACACCAAACTCGCAAGTTCCCTGATGAAGCCGTACCTGGTTGAGCTTCATCGGGTGGAGGCGAACCTGAGAACACCAATATGTTGCGATATCATTCTCCACCACTAACCATTGTCATTGTGGACAAATCTTTATCATGCCAAGCCTAATGTCGGATGATCCAATCCAAACTCCAGCCTGTCGATACTCTTCCGGGGAAGAACAACGATTTCGGGTGAGCTGAAGGACCTTTGTTCTTATCGCCGCCAATGCCCCTACACCGGAGGCGGAGAACTCAAAGACCCTTCGTGGACCGGTCATCCAATCTGAGGTTCCTCCACCCTCTAGTCGCTGCAACGGCCAGCGGAGGGAAGGGGAACCAGTGATAGCGGAGCCGGTGGCCGAGGATAGCTAGATGCAATTTGGCCGCCTCTTCTTCGCGAGAGCCTGGAAAAAGGGTTCGGCTGCCGATATGAGGGCCATTAAAGTTGCGGTCTCACGCTAGGCTTTGTGTGGATACAATACATTTTTCCTATTTCGCTCGCCGGGGAAGTTACCTAGGGTCAATCCTGTGACAGTGTTTACGTCAAGAATGTGCGACAACGTCCATCTTTGGGTGCATATGCTCTGTCGTGACAATTGGAGGCGACAACACAGGGTGTGCGACTGTTTGGTGATGCTCCTTGAGTACCGGGTCTCGAGATCCAGGGTGAAAACTCTTAGGTTTAACCTACGAGCTGGTTGTATCTACCAATGGTGGTGTTTACACATCGGTGGTTAGAACCATGATCTGGCCTTCAGTAGTTAGATCCGGCAACAGTGACGCTTGCATTTTGTTATCTTCTTGGAGTTGTTGTTGGAGAATTTTTTCCTCAGCCCGTGTGTTACCAATATACTGCCTTTATATCGGTAAAATAAAAAAGTCTATTCTCGAGCTTACGTGTGTGTGCACGTAGAGCACAGGTTGACAGACCTTCTTGTTGCGCGGTGTTGGAGCGATAAAATCCTTTCTCTATCTAAATATCTTTCTTCGTCTCCTATGAGGATTTTTAATATCGCGCCGAAAGAGAACCTTATCATCTCGCCCCTGTGCTCTTGCCCCCTCCCCCGTTCCCCTTGAGAGTCCGCCGCCGCCGCCGGCCCTCTTCGCCGCCCTCTCCGCCGGAATAGCCGGCCAGAGTAGGGGGCGGGGAGGCGCCGGAGTTAGTCCTAGGCTTAGGTAGGTGTTGTCTGCGGCCGTTTGCCGTCATTTGGCGTTTTGCCGGGAGTGGTGGACGAGCTCCCTGGGCCAAGCTCCTCCTCGCCTGCTGGATGTGCTCCGCCTAGTGGTGCTCCGATGACTGGAGCTGAGGATGGAGGGCAGCATCAGCATCTCCATGAATAAGGCCCTAGGCTTCATCCTTTTGATGCACCTCCTTTCTTTCTTCCCTCCTTGTCTGCCGGTCGTGGCGGCGAGGGACGGAGGGTTGGAAGCGGGGTTGGGCGCCGATAGGGAGGAGGCCGGGTTAGCTTCCCTGAGGTGGTGCTTGGGCGCGGCGCCAGGGGATTGCTTCTGAGCTTCGGTGTCGAGCCTTCTTGGTTGAGGTCAGCACCGTGTTTCTCGGCGGCGAGCTTCCCAAATAAGCGCTTACGTCGCTTTCACTGCTGCCTATTTGTCGATTCTACTCTCTTGGCCAGCCGGGGTGGCGAGGGAGATGGTGGAATCGTTAGTGGTGCGGCTGGCTTTTGCTGGTGGCTGTTGCCGAGCTACTCTTGGGCGCGATGGAGCAGCGCCGGGAGGTTGCAACGAGGTGTTTGCGGCTCGGAAAATCTGCTAGCGCTTCTCTGATGGAACTTCCGATTCAGGTTCTTTTCTTGGCTTGTGGTCGGCCGTGGCGGCGAGGGCGAGCGGGGAAGAGGTGTTGCGTTGGTGTTTCTGCTCGGTGAAGAGGTTGGCCCGGTGCCTCCGGACATTGTCGTTTTTTCTAAAGCTTCTCTCTGGCGGTTTCATGGTGGCATGTGTCGTCATCGTGTCGGACTCAATGGCAGTAGGGTTGCCGCTGCTCCTTTTCTGCGCCGGTGCTCGTCGCCTCCCTTTCTCCAAGTGGTCTCGTCCCCGGAGTCTTGGAGGTGGCCGGTTGTAGGGATTCTTCGCCGGTTGAGTCTAGTCGAGCCCTCTTCTCGGACCTCACGCTGGCTTCGCCTCCGAGGTCACCGACGACTGTGGCAGAGACACCAAGGGCTGGATGTTTTTTTCTTCTTGTATTTGGGTGTTTTTCATACTTGTGGAGGTCCTTTATCTTCGATTTTTTTATGTTCTTTGTGCGAGTGTTTGTGTTAGGACCTCCTTGTATTTTTGTACCTGCCACTTTTCTGTAGCTTAATTGATTTGGGTGCGTTCAAAAAAAAAGAAAATCTCGCGCCAAAACAAGGTAAGCTTCTGGTGCACGCAGCCTCGGGTTTCTTTACCGTGACAGTTCTATCCGTGGGCGCATAATTTTACACCATATATATGTATATATATATATATATATGTTCTTGTCCATATCATTTGAAGCTAGTAGCTAAAAGAAATGTTCCAAGTGGCTCTGGGCATCTTCTTTTGTCTACACCAAATATGTCAGAGAACAGCGCATAGAAGTTTAATTAGCTGCAACAGTGGCCTAATATATTATGTTTTACCTATAGAAAAAAACTGCAACAGTGGCCTGTTTGAATATTTGTCCCTCCTCAAGGCATCCTCTCTAGTAGTACTACATTCTTAGTTTTGTCAACGGAACGCAAAGTGTGAGCCGAGTAAAGTAATACCCTGACGATAGAATAAGTTAGCCCTTAAGCCAATCAGACGATTTTCCGATCAGATCATACTATTATTGTAGCTAATCTCTGCATCTTATTCTAACGGGCCTCGGGATCGCTGCAGGAGTCACATGCGCCACGGCGTCTAACTACCGCCGACTGTTTATAATAATCAATCGCGAAGACAAATTACGAATTTGAAGCGAGTTGCATACATACATGACTGCCAAGAACAGCTGAGTAATGGTATTCTTGGCCGAGAATTTCGTGATGTTCAGGCACAACTGGGGCTGAATTACCAATGCATGACCTGCCATGGTGCCCCCAGTATCCATTGTAGTACTCGGTGTTTCTAGAGAATTGAGAAAAAAATCGTGTGTTCCAGAGAGGGCCTCGGAACCGCGTCGTCGCCGAGCCACTGACAGTCTACAGAACCGATTCTGCCCGTGTTACAGTACCCCGTGCCCTAACATTCTAGTAGTAGAATCTTAGCTTGCAGCCAGCTACCATCCACAGCCTGTGGAAAATATAGAATCCCTAATATTTTGATATATTAATTTGACCCTCGTGAGGAGTATATATATACGTACAAACTTGGAGAGCAAGAAGCCTATGACTTGAAATACATACTCTAACACAGCCCACAGCAAAGACTCCTCGTCGATCTTCTGGCGATCCCATTTCTTTCTTTCTGAGCAACTACCGTCGGAAAAAAAAAAGGACAAGGCCAGTAGGTGAACCGAATCCACACACAGGCACACACACACGGTCCCCGATTATGAGTCGCCCAACCAAGGGACTTGCCGGACTCCTTTCCCTTAATCATTCACCGGCCGGAGCGCGGTGCGAACCCAGCAAGATCTCCCCGGCCGGGGAACGAATAAACGGCGATAAATACAGGAGGAAATTATTGGCTGTCCTCCTGCCACAGGACCGTGCCGCCTCTGTACTTGTTTAATCAAGAACACCATGGAAAAAGTTGGCCTAATGATCTATACTGTAATAAGTTTATTTATTACCCGTACTCCCTCCGGCTTGTCCTGCTCAATCATTTGGGGACAGAAGGGAAGGGAAATCACGAATGCATAAATCCTCATGGGCTTGCTCAAACAAAAAAAAAAGACATGCTTGTGGACGAAAGGGCTTCGTCGAACTACTATTTACTGCCACAGAAACATGGTCAGCAAGAAGCATAACAGAGAACAGATATACAGACAATGGCATAACAACACGCTGCCAGAGGTTGGAGGTAACCGAAGGCGTGCGTGTTTGTGAGTGTGAACGCCCCTGACATGTCAAAGAGGCGTTGTTCTCGCGGCTCTTTCTGTCAGTTCATGCATGCAAGACTGAAGAGTACGTCCCGCCACGCTGGCGCCTCGTAGCAGTAATGTGGAAGGGAGCTGGTACATATCGCATCGGTCGAACGACCTGTGAGCTTCGCCCGGTGTTTCCTCTTAACGCCTGGTGTTTGTTTCCTGGTTTTGTATCCTAGTTGTTGGATCTCAACACAAAGTTTGGTGGATCTCGACATATAGAATTGGAAGCGAGGAGGAAGGTGTTGGAAGTTGGGTGTGGGCCTTGGCCCATAGCCTAATACAAATTCTGAAATTCTCTTGGTCAAGTTTGGTGGATCTCGACATATAGAATTGGAAGCGAGGAGGAAGGTGTTGGAAGTTGGGTGTGGGCCTTGGCCCATAGCTTAATACAAATTCTGAAATTCTCTTGGTCCATTCATGCCTAGCAAGGGGTGGCACCAAAGTTTAGTCTCACCTTGCTAGTTTAGAGTGAGTTGGACCAATATATATAGTGGAGTGTTTCACTACCTCCTAAAGAGCTGCCATGTGTTTGGAATTGTGCCTCGGTCGATCTTATCTTTTTTGCCGGAAAATTATTGTGCGAAGTTATTTTTTCACAACTGCTTCCGGTTTTCCGAAACGTGGACTACGCCCCACGCCTTACCCGACCGGGCGCCTATATATAGACCTTAGGCTAAAACCCTAATACGAGAAAATACACATCTCTACGCCTCCGGATCCTTGCGCCTTGCTACACCTTCTCCATCCCTCTTCCGGCGTGACGACGGCAAGAGGGCCTCCTAACCACCGCCTCGTGAACCTGACGGGTGAGGGCGATCAGGTTTTGGGGAGGCGCGTCTGCGACTCGACGGCATCACGTCGGCCGACCACTCCTTCTCCGACGAGGACTTCTTTCCCGACATCGACTCTACATCGACGCCATAGTGACGACATCGGTGTCAACCTCAACCCCGACCAACGCGAACCCGATTCCTCCTCCAGACCGACGTAATCTGTTCCTATCTAGTTCAGTTTACATTGCGCTTTCTTGTACTAGCTCTTGGAATAGATGTGATCTGTTTATTCTGGTTAAATATGATCTGTTCGTTTGTTCTGCTAGTATACATGATTAGATTAATTCTAGCACTTATAGTCATGATTTATTATTACTTATTTTGGATTAAATATTATGGTAATTTGCTTATATTTTCAACAATCCAAAAACCTGAACGTAGGCAACTGAATTCAACTGGTTTAGCCGCGGCTACAAGGCCGCCTTCTTTTGACGGTGTCAATTATAAGAGATGGCGCACGAGAGCAGTTCTATGGTTGAAAAACCTAGGCTGCTATAGCGCCACTCTTGGCAAACTGAGGAGACCTTTCTCCTGCTCAGAGGAAGCGTTTAGAAAGTCGACACCATGTTTATGGGGGCTTTGTTCAATATTCTTGGTGACAACATTGTTGACACCTATATGTCATTTGATAATGGCAAGGATGCGTGGGATGCACTGGACGCCAAGTTTGGTGTTTCGGATGCTGGCACTGAACTGTATATCATGGAGCAATTCTATGACTACAAGATGACTGATGACCGTCCCATCGTGGATTAGGCTCATGAGATACAGTCCCTTGCCAAAGAACTCGAGCAGTTCAAGTGTAACTTACCGGACAAGTTCGTGGCCGGAGGCATTATTGCCAAGCTTCCTCCTTCTTGGAGGAACTTTGCTACCTCTCTGAAACATAAGAGACAAGAGTCTTCTTTGGATCTCATCGGATCTCTTCATGTTGAAGAAAAGGCGAGCAAAAGATACACGCCCTCGAGGCTTTGATGGAAGTTCTAGCGCACATGTAGTGCAGAAAAACAACTTCCAGTCCACAAGTTCAAGAATAAGAACAGGTCGATGGCAAAGGAAAGTTTGATGGCAAAAACAAGGCAGCAGACTACCAACTTCAAGAAGATCGAGTATAAGAAGAAAGGATCCCGCCATGTCTGGTGATCCTAATCATTGGGCTCCTATGCCCCAATCGCTTTGACAAGCGTTCACATGGAAATAGTGGCAAGTCCGCTAATGTTGTCCTTGGTGATATTGAGATGAAGGATGCTGGAGTGCGGTATATTTCCCACTGTTCTTTCAGTTTGTAATTCACGATTGGTGGATAGACACCGGTGCAAATATACATGTATGTGCTGATATTTCTATGTTCTCTTCTTATCGGTCGAACGGGCTGGCTCCGTCTGATGGGAAACGACTCACGTGCTTCATTCAAGGTGTTGGTACGGTGGATCTGAAGTTTACTTCGGGAAGATCGTGACCTGAAGAATGTGCAGACGTTCCCTCAATCAATAAGAATCTCGTCAGCGGATCTTTTCTGTGTCGAGATGGTTTTAAGTTAGTCTTTGAGTCCAATAAAGTTGTAGTTTCTAAGTGTGGACAATTTGTTGGAAAGGGTTATGAGTGCGGAGGGTTGTTCCGCTTATCTTTGTCAGACTTATGTACTCAAGTTATTAATCATGTTTGCAATGATAGTGAGTCCAATATTTGGCATTCACGACTTTGTCATATTAATTTTGGGTGCATGACGCGGCTTGCCGATATGAATTTAATTCCGAAATTTACTATTGTCAAAAGTTCCAAGTGTCAAGTGTGTGTGCAAGCTAAGCAGCCTCGCAAGTCTCACAAGACTGCTGAGGTACGAGATTTGGCACCACTGGAACTAATACATTCAGATCTTTGTGAGATGAATGGTGAGTTGACAAAAGGTGAAAAGCGATATTTTATGACTTTAATTGATGATTCCACTCGATCTGTTATGTATCTTCTGAAATCTAAAGATGAAGCTTTTAATCACTTCAAAATCTATAAAGCTGAATCAGAAAACCAACTTGATCGAAAGATTAAGCGACTTCGGTCTGATCGTGGTGGAGAGTATTTTTCCAACGAATTTGATTCTTTTTGTGCGGAGCATGGTATTATCCATGAGAGGACGCCTCTACTCACCTCGGTCAAATGGGGTGGCGAAAGAAAGAACCGTACTCTAACTGATTTGGTTAACGCCATGTTAGATACATCGGTCTATCCAAGGAATGGTGGGGGGAGGCGATAAAGACTGAGTGTCATGTCCTAAACCGTGTTCCCAAAATGAACAATACCATTACTCTATTTGAGGAATGGGAAAGGAAAAGGCTGAAACTCTCCTACTTACGAACTTGGAGTTGTTTGGCGAAAGTGAATGTGCCGATACCCAAGAAGCGCAAGCTTGGACCAAAAACCGTGGATTGTGTCTTTCTGGGATATGCATTTCATAGCATTGGCTATAGATTTTGATAGTGAAATCTCGTATCGACATGCATGTTGGTACAATCATGGAGTCGAATGATGCGACTTTCTTTGAAGACATCTTTCCATGAAAGATTCGTCTAGTTCATCAAATCGAGATGCCTAGTTTATCTAGTCAAGAATTAATCACAATTCCTAAACCCACCATTTCGATAGAACACCACGATAATCCTGTGGAGGATAACAAAGGAAGCTCCTACAAGAAGTAAGAGACAAAGGATCCAAGTCCTTTGGTGATGATTTCATTGTATACCTCGTGGATGATACTCCCACTTCTATTTGAAGCTTATGCATCTCAAGATGATGACTCTCGGAAAGAAGCCGCTCGATGAGATGGATTCCATCATAGCAAACGGAACTTGGGAAATTACCGATCGTCCTTATGGGTGCAAACCTGTAGGATGTAAGTGGGTGTTTAAGAAGAAGCTTAGACCTGATGGTACTATTGAGAAGTATAAGGCACGCCTTGTTGCCAAGGGTTATACCCAGAAGAAGGCGAAGACTTCTTTGATACTTATTCACGTGGCTAGATTGACCACCATTCGAGTATCGCTATCCTTGGCTGCCTCGCATGATCTTCTCGCTCATCAAATGGACGTTAAGACGGCTTTCCTAAATGGAGAGTTAGATGAGGAAATTTATATGGATCAGCCGGATGGATTCGTGATAGATGGTCAACAAGGCAAGGTGTGCAATCAAGTCTTTGTATGGTCTTAAGCAAGCACCTAAGCAAAGGCATGAGAAGTTTGAAAGGACTTTAATCGATGAAGGCTTTATTGTAAACGAAGGCGACAAGTGTGTGTACTATCGCCATGGTGGGGGCGAGGAGTCATCTTATGTCGTATGTTGATGATATACGATATTCGGGACCAATATTAATGTTATCAATGAGGTCAAAGACTTTCTATCTCGTTGTTTTGAGATGAAAGATCTAGGAGCTGATGTGATATTGAACATCAAGTGCTGAAAGATGATGATGGTGGGATAACACCGCTTGTCTCACTATGTGGAAAAGATCTTGAGTCGTTTTGGGTATAGCGAATGTAGATCCTCTCCTACACCATATGATCCTAGCGTGTTGGTTCGAAAGAATCGGGGAGATCCTAAGGATGCTAAAGATCAGTGAGATATTCTCGATTATTGGCTCGCTTATGTATTTAGCCGCGCTCTGAGGCTCGACATCTCCTTTGCTGTAAGCAAGTTAAGTCGATTTGTCTCAAATCTCGGAGATGTTCATTGGCAGGCCCTTGAAAGGGTTTTGCGTTATTTGAAAGGCATCGAGCTATGGGATTCACTACTCCGTATCCAAGGGTACTTGAAGGGTATAGTGACTCAAACTGGATTTACGATCGATGAGACTAAGGCCACGAGTGGTTATGTGTTTACACTTGGTGGTGGCTGTTTCTTGGAATTCTTGCAAGGCACCATCTTAACGAGGTCAACTATGGAAGCAGAACTCACAAGATTAGACACAGCCCTTGAAGCGAGTGGCTTGTGAACTCTTGATGAACTTACCTGTGGTTGAAAACCAATACCCGCAATCCTTATGAACTGTGATAATCAAACTGTGATCATAAAAATAAACAGTTCTAAGGACAATATGAAGTCATCAAGACATGTGAAGAGGAGATTGAAATCTGTCAGGAAAATGAGAAACTCCGGAGTTATTGCATTGGATTATATCCAAACATCTAAAAATCTGGCAGATCCCTTCACAAAGGGTCTATCACGTAATGTGATAGATAATGCATCGAGGGAGATGGGTTTGAGACCCACTTTTTGAGTTGCTCACAGTGGTAACCCGCTCTATGTGATCGGAGATCCCGTGAAATAGAGTTGGGAGACAAGCTGTTGGTCAACTGGGAGGAGAGTATCCTTATAGCATACTACCACTCCGTATAGATGCAATACTCTCCTATTCGCATGGCAGGTTGGTATTTACCTTAATGTGTTACGAGTGGCTTGTTTAAGCAAAGATGTTGTCTGGAACATCTTTTGAAGAACACACCTATATGAGTCGACGTCAAACGTCAAGTCCGTGAGAGTTGGGTGCTCTCTAATAAACTCATGAAAGGCCATGGAGTATGACGATAAGCTCCAAACGCGGAGAAGCTTGGCAGCCCTCAGACGGTCTAGACCTTATGTGAAACTAGTGCGCACCAAACTTCTAGTTCAAGGCATAGTCCACTATTCAAGTTGCAATCTAGTGTAGCATGAAGTTCTAAGTGAAGTTCAACTTAACAGTCTCCACCTCGCACCGGTATATAAACAATGCTCTGGAACTGATTGATGTGATGTGATGATATGTGCCTATGAGAATTTGTGGGGGATTGTTGGAATTTGGGTGTGGGCCTTGGCCCATAGCCTAATACAAATTCTGAAATTCTCTTGGCCCATTCATGCCTAGCAAGGGGTGGCACCAAAGTTTAGTCCCACCTTGCTAGTTTAGAGGGAGTTGGACCAATATATATAGTGGAGTGTTTCACTACCTCCTAAAGAGAGTGAAGAGGAGTGGCATACACGCGCGCTCCTCCTCCGCCGCCCGCCTCGCCTCGCCTCGCCTCGCCTCGTCATGTCACGTCGCGTCGCGTCAGCCAGGCCATGCCTTTTGAAATTGTGCCTCGGTGCCGATCTTATCTTTTTGCTGCTCGGGAAAATTATTGTGCGAGTTATTTTTCTGTCAACCGTTTCCGGTTTTCCGGAAACGTGGGCTGTTACTACTCGGACGTGGACTACGCCCCACGTCTTACCCGACCGGCGCCTATATATAGACGGCCTTAGGCTAAAACCCTAATACGAGAAAATACACATCTCTCTGCCTCCAGATCCTTGCGCCGCCTCTACACCTTCTCCATCCCCTCTTCCGGCGTGCCTTTGGACGACGACGGGCAAGAGCCTCGGAACCACCGCCTCTCGTGAACCTGACGGGTGAGGCGATCAGGTTTTGGGAGCGCGTCTGCTGCGACCATCGACGCATCACGTCGACCGACCACTCCTTCCCCGACGAGGACTTCTTCCCGGACATCAGCAGCCTCTACATCGACGCCATGGCTGACGACACTGGTGTCAACCTCAACCCCAACCTGAACGCGAACCCGATTCCTCCTCCAGCACCGTACGTAATCTGTTCCTATCTAGTTCAGTTTCTGTTGCAGTTTCTTGTACTATCTCTTGGAATAGATGTGATTTGTTTATTCTGGTTGAATATGATCTGTTCGTTTGTTCTGCTAGTATACATGATTAGATTAATTCTGGCACTTATAGTCATGATTTATTATTACTTATTTCGGATTAAATATTATGGTAATTTGCTTATATTTTCAACAGAAGGACTAGTTGCCTCTGGGGCATATACTATTTCCCTTCCTCGTCTCAATCATTGCTTGCTGCCATTCTTTTTTATAGAAACACCAACCAACGCTGGCCTCTCTTAGTTTTGCATAAAACCACCATTTTGAAGGTAAATTTTTTTAAAAACACCTATTTACGTGTTTCAATCGCAAGAAACCACAATTCGTCGGTAAGTTTTTTTTTTGCAATATGTGCTAATTCTCATTTGACGACGAACTGACAGGCAAACTGGGGGTGGGGTAGGGTGGGGTGGGGAGGGGGCATCGAGGGTGCTGACGTGGCACCAGCAGACGGTGATCCGACACGGCCATCATAAACCGGTAACGGCCACTATTGGGCCCACTATATGTCGCGCAGACATAACGTCCTCGCATGTTGGTTGTCTCAGTCTCATCCTTACTACTATGTGTCATTGTCGAGCTTATCCTTCGCCTCTGGCGTCGCAGATCCATCACCGCCAACGTTTTGTGTGGACCCTTCGTTGTCGCCATGTCTTCGTGGAACAACGGTGAATCATCAAGCCCATCTCTGCTATGGGTAAGTTCCTCAATTTCTAGGGTTAGGGTTTGTGATTTCGATCTGGGATTTTTTTTATTTTTCCTCGATTTAGCTCTAGTAAATCTGATTTCTTTGCGATTTCTTTAAGCTTAGGACATAGTCGACATGAACTATGCTCTGGATACCTGTGACGACCCCACATTCCACGGGATAGCGGTGGGGTGTCCGGAGGTGTGCCGCGTGCATAGGCTAGAGCCGCAGAAGTGTTTGGCGTTTGAAGGGATGAACACTGGTCCTAGATTTATAAGTCATCCAATATTGTCCCTATATGATATGATGTTTCTAAAAAAATGTAGGCTTAAGAAATGCATATGTAATTTATATCATTTTTCGATAAACTTTGTAGGCATTAAAAAATGTTTATTTAATTTAAATGATTTTTCCATGTATTTTATATGATTTTCCTATGAATGTTTTAGGCATTGAGAAACATTTATATAATTTATATAATTTTTCTATGAATTTTTAGGCATTCAAAATGTTTATTTAATTTAAATGATTTTCCATGTATTTATAAGGCATCCAAAATTGTTCCTATATTTTATATGATTTTTCTATGAATTTTGTAGGAATTAAGAAATGGTTATGTAATTTGTAGTATCATTTATCTCTAATTTTTTCAGGTATACAGAAAAAGATATAGAAAATAAAATGGCTCTGATGCCTCCGCTATGATGAGATCTGCTAGTTGCCCCTGGCCTCACTTCCTTCTTCTCTGTAAAAATGTCCTCTTCAGCTACTTCCTTTACCTCTGACTCTTTCCCTTCTTCATAAAACTCGTTCAGATATGTATCTTCTTCAAAATGTTGGTCAAGATTGCCTCTTTGTTTCTTCTGCCGCCTAAGTTCTTGTGATCGTGAGCTTCTTTTCTTTGTCTCTTTAATTTCTTCATTAATTGTAGCTCCTTTGCTAAGCAGTCTTATGATCTTCAGGTGTGTATTCTCCAATGTTTTTCCCTCCAAAGAACTAATCATCCTCTTCTAAATCAACAACC
The DNA here is from genome assembly GCA_023614405.1 of Avena insularis. NCBI lineage: Eukaryota > Viridiplantae > Streptophyta > Magnoliopsida > Poales > Poaceae > Avena > Avena insularis. The sequence continues at coordinate 25,952,433 of CM042692.1, forward strand.
TCATCTGACACAATTTTCTTGCCCTTCTCCATGTTGTAGTTATGTTATGTTCCAATATATAGAATATCTGAGAAGTCAACTGCAACTGGATAAATGGCTTCATCTTCATCCTCACTAATGTGAGTCATTCCATCTTTGTCAATAGAATAGAGAATGGGCTCATTGAATTGCACCTTATCTTCCAATTCATCGTGGTTCGGTCCAGCTGGTACTAGAGCATTCTACTTAATTATAGCCAAGTTCAACACATTCTCATGGTCAAATAATTCTATCATCTTCTTCACCTTTGCCATGTTGTTAACTGGCTCCATTCCTTCAATGCATTTTCCTTTGTTTTCCTTAACATAGTATATATGGTATCTCTGTAACCATATACATGCCCTTCAATAAAGTGTCATCAAGTTAAGCATAGTAATGTCAAATGTGCATAGAGTTCTCTCTAAAATGTCCTCTCGAGGGAAATTAAACCTAATATCCATATTTCATCATCCAAACTGCACAGATAAAATGATGTAGATAAATGTTCAGTTAAGATTAATCTTCACATAACTGTGTGAAATTCAGCAAAATGTTCACGTACAGTCCATGTAATTCGGTTAAATGTCCAGTTAGCACTACTATCTAAATAGTAAATTGAACACCACATGAAATTCAGATAACTAGCTTAAATGTCCAATTAACATTCCAAGCCTAAATCCTACACTACATTCACCACATAATCCTAGCCTAAATTAAGTGGAAAATCTACTAGATAATCCCAGCCTAAATTCAGCGTGCGCGTGTGTTTTTTATGATTGAAACATGAACTGGTCGTTTTTCGAAGTTCCACCTTCAGTGTGCCGGTTTTATGCTGACAACTCTAATTTAGCCCCAGATCGACGGTGCCTTGGCCAAAAAGGCTGAGGCATCGGGCATGGGCAAGATGGCATGTTGCCGTGGCGCCGTACCGTCATCAAGACCGTTGGCAGCAACATGAATGCCCATAAAACGGTGGAGCACAATTAGACCGGACGTGACAGGACATGGCTGTGCTACGTAGCCTGGTGATAGATGATCTTTTGACTTTTGTTTTCACTGTCCTGCACGCTGCTCATCACGGCGCCCTATCTATAGCTAGCCACGAACCAACAGCACCAGCGGCCGGCAAAGGAAGGAAAGGCGACGGTGAATTGCCAAGGCCTCACAGGTCAACTTCCTACCCTAGCAAAAGCTCTCGGAGGACGATCGATATACAGGGGGAAAAGTCAGTGGTACTAAAGCAGTAAGTAAAGCTCAGCCTACGTGACGTGATTCTACAAGGAAGTTACTGCTCGGAGCTGTGCGACGACGCTGCGCTGTGGTCGGTAGAGTGTGTGTGATTGTCCTCCTAAAGCAATGTTGCCGGTTGCAGCCTTACAAGTTGCAACAACAGCATTCGTCTCCTTGGATTTTCAGAAAGGGCATTCGGTTGTTGTAATCTTTGAGAGCTTATTAACGTAGAAAACCCAATCTAGGCTGCTTAGAAAAACAGATGGACCATAGCAACTCTGTCATGAAAAGTGTTTCCATATGATATTCCTACAATGTTTGAAACAAAATTATGTGCCGTTTTCATAGTTGCAGACTTGGAGATCGTTTTCGTATCCAATGTGTCATCCATTCCTGCAAAGGGATCTTACCGGGACACGATGAACTGAAAAGAGATGGTATGTCCGCGACTACTGGGAGCTCCGCCCCTGGTTCCATGACACGTTGAAAACACACCGAGTCCGAGTGAGTCAGTGGCGTTTCCCGACTAGGTGATCTCCGCGACGGTGGCGAGCAATGCTGCCGAAAACAGCTTCTGTGCTATCACCACTGAAGTCGACAGGGATGCTTCAGTTCAGTATCACTAGGCACAATGCAGTCCTAGCAGTGGAATCGGTCGAGCACATCACACGACATTGTAGACATTCGCACTGGCTCTGGGACAAGTGGACTCTAACACCAATTGCTAGCTCTGCCAACTCCATCACCGGGTTTGTGGACATAGTGCATGCTGAACTGCAGGGGAACAGAGCTGCAGCCTGGCCGGTGTGTTTTGCCGCCGGTATGTGGAACCTTTGGAAGAGAAGGAATGACAGGATTTTCAACGCAAAACAAGGGGACAAAAGGGTTTTCCTACGTCAAGTGGCAGAGGACATTAAACTTTGGTCTACCAGAGCTCCGAAACTAAAACCGGAGCTTCTCCGATGGGCAGCCAAGCTCATAGAGTAGCACCCGAGCCAAGGGATCAGGCTTTGGCCTGCTTGTATAGTTTTTGCTATAGTTTCTCTTTTCTTCTTCTTCTTTCACCTTTCTTTTTCTCTTTTGGCCGCTTGGCTCAATATGTAACCATAAGGTAGAGATTTCCTCTACCTTCAATTGAATAATCAAAAAAGAAAAAAACAATGCAGTCTGAAGTAACATCTTTTCTTTTCCAAAGAAGAAAAAGTGACGACGCTGTGCAACGACGCTGCGCTGTGGTCGGTAGAGTGTGTATGTGATTGTCCTCATAAAAGCAATGTTGCCGGTTGCAGCTTACAAGTTACAGCATTCGTCTCGTCTCCCTGGATTTTCGGAAATAGCATTTAGGGTGTTGTACGAGCATCTCTGGCGGTGCCCGTAAATAGCAAACCTGTAAAGTCATGTGATTAACATGCTAGTCCCTGGATCAATAGCTAGCACTTTACAGTCGATGAATATCATGTAAAACACAAGTCATTATTACACGAATAATCCAGAGTATATTTATTACAACTTGCATAGCTTATAGCTAGCGCAAATAAAATAGCGGAAACTGAGTAAAACTTGAGTCCATCAACGCCTCAGGCTAGTTGCGTGAAGACCCGCGATCCCTACGCACCTTTCAGTCTTCGGATTCTGCACATAAGACGTGCAGCCAACAAGTTAGGTCAATACTTTGAACGTATTGGCAAATTACACCAAGGAAAAAATAAGACTACCTCTACATGCAAGGCTAAGTGTAGGCTTTGGGGTTCTTTTGCATAAGGCCAATTTTCTCTAAGTAAGAAGAAAAGAGGAAGAGTTTACCCTACTTTGTAAACATTGATAAGTAGTATAGGGTCGAATGGAACACGTGGATATTACTCATCAAGTGTCCAATCAACCTAGCACTTGGATATTATGCACCAAGTTCCCAAAATCCTACCCAATGACGATATTACTCACGCCTTGGGGTTTATAAAAATTTAAGTTTGGAAAAGAGAGAGGAAGATCTTTCAGAGGCTCCATCCTTTAGATGCTCAAAGTGTTCTTTTCCGTGAACTCGGCTGATCGATCAGTTTGCAGTACTCTCGAGAGGTTGTACACTTTCCCCATAATCCACGATCAAGTACTTTTACAGACAAGACCATGGCGAGGCCTTCCCTTAGTAGCCCCTCTACCAGCTGGATCCAACCGTGCCAAGAACCTCCAAATGTCCGTACCCCGGTGAGGTTTCCCACTAAGTACTAAGCCAAGACAGAGCCCATATGTATTGTGGTTGCACTGGAAGCTTCTGAATTCTGAAACATGGCAGACTTCTTTGATTCCTGGGCGGCCGTCCTCCACCAAATTCCACTCGTTGACCCGACAACCATTCCGCCCAGAAGAAAACTTAGTTTTTATTTTGAAGGGGTTTTTTGAGAAGAAAGTTTGCTCGAGAGAGCTTTCATACTTAAAATTTTTTGAGTCTTTCGAACCCCCCAGCGGTACTTAGTATATATATAGCATAGCAGGCATTACTTAGCAAAAACAGGGGAAGCCTATTAGGACGGAAATTCCTAAGTATAAATCTACTCATGGCATACTACAAAACCGCACTTGCAAAAATAGTAATAAGAAAATCTACTAAAGACCTACACATGCATACTACAAGATTTGAAGAGTAAAACCTGCATAGTCAAAAACTAGGACATAATATGTACAAATAGTGTAACTTGCCTTGATCCGAGCAGCACTCTACACAACAGTACTTCTCAGCGCACTCCGAACAATCTAACGAAACACAAACATAGATCCAATCACAATTTGCACAAAACAATGCCACGAAGGTAAATATGCATGCATGCAACAAGGTAATATGCAAGGATGGATTCAGTTTCGACCAAGGGTTTTATTCTGGGGTGTTGTTGAGTTGGAGATGTCATTACTATCGATTTCCCACAGATTTTAAGTATTTTGGATTAATACTTAATTAAACATGCTCATAAATAGATCTACACTACCAATATACCTCGAAACAGATCTAAACACTCTAAGCATGATATAACAATTTTCCACAGAAGATCTCGTAGATACAAAGCCAACGCAACAAGAATAAACTAAAACAGAGTTACGGATATTTTTCTAGAATTAAAATACTCTAATCTAAACTTTACGTCCTACCACAAGATGACTGCAGTAAACCAACAATATTATTCTGGACAAGTACTCGATTTACTATGAATTAAACAAGGTTAGTTTTTGTATAACCGCTTTTTGTCTTTATATGACAATAGGGTTTGGAAAAGTATCTGATGCAGCTTTTATTGTGTGATGCCATGATGCATAAGATATGATACATGCTTCTAGTAACATCTGCAATCGTAAAATTTGGGATGTTACAAACCTACGCCCCTTAAGAAGAATCTTGTCCCCGAGATTCAGGTTGGTTAGAAAATAGGTGTGGGTGTTCTTTCTTCAGGTCTTCTTCACGTTCCCACGTGGCCTCTTCCTCAGAATGATGATTCCATTGAACTTTGCAAAACCTGATAGTCTTGGTACGAGTAATCCTCTCAGCTGTTTCCAGAATCCTGGTGGGTTTTTCCTCATAGGTGAGATTGTTTTTCAGTTGAACCTCATCCAAAGGAACCGTATCCTTTAGCGGTGTTTCAGCCATTTCCGGGTGACACTTCTTTAGTTGTGACACATGGAATACGTCATGAACAGTCAACACTTCGGGCAATTCGAACTGATAGGCAACCTCCCCTCTATGAGCCAAAATCCTATAGGGCCCTATGAATCGAGGTGCCAACTTACCCTTGATTCCAAATCTCTTAACTCCTCGTAGTGGTGAAACTCGGAGATATGCACGATCTCCCACTTCATAAGTTACATCCCTGTGCTTGGAATCAGCATAACTCTTTTGCCTGGATTGGGCTACTTTTAACCTGTCTTGAATCTGTCTTACTTTTTCTTCGGCATCCTTGATCAGCTCAGGTCCAAACAAGCTACATTCTCCAACTCCATTCCATAGCAGCGGAGTTCTACACTTTCTGCCATATAGAACTTCAAATGGAGCCATCTTGATACTAGTTTGGTAACTATTATTGTATGAGAATTCCGCATATGGCAAGTTATCATCCCAACTAGATCCATAGTCTAGTGCACAGGCTCTTAACATGTCCTCCAAGATCTGATTAACTCTTTCCGTTTGTCCATCTGTTTGCGGGTGGAAAATAGTACTAAACTCCAGTCGTGTCCCTAGAGACTCGTGTAGCTGTCGCCAAAACTTCAAGGTGAATTGGGTACCTCTATCAGAGACAATCCCCTTGGGTACACCATGAAGACTTGCGATCCTTGACATATAAATCTTGGCAAGTTTAGTACTTGTATAGGTGGTCTTTACGGGAATAAAGTGGGCCACCTTTGTGAAGTGATCGACTACTACCCAGATAGAATCATACCCAGAACGAGTCCGGGGTAGTCCTGTGATAAAATCCATGCCTACCTTGTCCCATGATGGCTCAATGCACGGCGCCCAGAAAAATGCTTGATGGCGGTGTTGATGTAGATCTCGTTGGGAACCCCAAGAGGAAGGTATGACGAGCATAGCAACAAGTTTCCCTCAGTTATGAAACCAAGGTTTAATCGAACCAGTAGGAGCAAGGAAACACCCCAAAGGTGTTACTAGCCGAGCCTTGGCAGGGTGCACTACCGGTGCTAGTAGCAACGTGGAGACCTGCACAACACAACCATAGAACTTTGTCCCCAACTTGCGATGAGGTTGTCAATCTCACCGTGTTTTGCTGAAAACAAAGGATTAAATGTATCGAATGGAAAGAAGTAATAGTTTACAAAAAGTAAACACAAAGAAGTAAACAGTTTATAGATTGAATATAAAGACAAGGCCGGGATCCATAGTTCACTAGAGGTGGCTCTCCTTAGATAGATAACATGTTGGGTGAACAAATTACAGCGGGGCAATTGACAAACATCGAGAAAGCAATACATGCATATACTAATCATCTTGACTCCTTTGAGACTTGATTGGGCATTACAACATTATACATAGACCGCCATCCAACCGCATCTATGACTAATAATCCACCTACAGGTTATCATCCGAACCCCCTCCAGTATTAAGTTGCAAGCAATAGATTATTGCTTTACGAACTACGTGTAAAGTAAACAATACGATTGTTCTATGAACAAACGATTGTTGTTTTCTCCCTAGTAGCAACAGCACATCTAGTACCTTAGAGATTTCTGTCACTTCCCCAGATTACCAAAGGCATGAACCCACTATCGAGCATAAATACTAACTCTTGGAGTTGCTATCATCTACTTGGCCAAGATAGCTACTAACAACGGAAAGCATGCAAGATCACAAATAACAAAGACATGATAGAATCAATAATCAATCTGAAATAGCATCTCAGTATCCATCAGATCCCTGCAAACACAACATGCAGAATTACAAATAGATGATCTTGATCATGAACGGAGCTCACAAGATCTAGACATGAAAGCACAAAGGAGGAGAACCAGCCATCTAGCTACTACATGGATCCATAGTCCAAGGATGAACTACTCACGCATCACACCGCAGGGCTTGCATGGTGATGAAGAAGGCCTCCAGGGTGAATTCCCCTCTCCGGCAGGGTGCCGGGAAGAGCTTCAGATCCCTCCCGATCTAGGGATGGAGATGACGGCGGCAACAGACTCTTTCGTGGATTTTTGATCGGGCCCCTAGGGTTTTCGTCCCGAGGGCAATATATAGGCGGAAGGAGAGGCCGAGGGGGTGTCGGGAGCGGCCACACCACCCCCTGGGCGGGCTGCCTGGCCGCTGGGCTGTGGTGGTGGCCCCCTGGGCCCTCTCCGTCTCGTATTCTGGCACTTGATGACATCCGGAAAAATAGGCACTTTGGCTTTTGTCCTGTCCAATTCCGAGAATATTCATTTTCTGACTTTCCTGGAACTAAAAACAGCAGAAAATGGGCAGCTGGCACTATGGCTCTTGTTAATAGGTTAGTCCAAGAAATCATATGAAAAGTACACCAAAGTTGGAACAAAACACAAGAAAGTGGATAAAACCAAGCATGGAACATCAAAAATTATAGATACATTTGCAATGTATCAACATCCCTAAGCTTAACTCCTGCTCGTCCTCGAGTAGGTAAGTGATAAAAAGAAAGAATAATTTTTGAGGTGACATGCACCATCAAAGACTTGATCAAAGTATTTGTAAAACATTCAAAGCTGGGATCATCGTACTTCAATCATAACATGAAAGAAAAAGTTCTAGCAATAAGCAAAGAAACTATGATGAAACATGAAAAGGCACAAACAAAAGATTCATGAATAACAATGCTTTGCAAGGCGTTTGTTTGTTTCACATAAAGAAAACATAGCATAAAAGTATTCAGCTTGTCCCTCATAGAGTAGAAAATATAAATGCATAGGACACCTTCAAAGTTCATAAGAGTGACCAGATACAAATAGTTTCAAACAAGCAATATCAAAGTATGCATCAATCAACTAGTCTTGGGACAATGCACATAGAACTAAGAATGGCCACTATGCTCTCAAAGTAGGTGCATAAAGATAGAAGGTGGAGACTCAATATAATGGTGGAAGAAAGGCCTTTGTAAAAGGAAGTAGGGATTCAAGTCTCATAAAGAGCTTCCAAAAATTATGGTACTCATAGATTTTAGCTCCCATTGCCCCTATCATAATCATCTTGAAGTGATTAAGGTTAAAGTGAACAAACTATGGTGTACATGCTTGACGAAGTATAAGTCAGAAATCTCATGTCCCTTGTATACGAGGGCCGCTCCTCATGCTACTCAAGTTTAGTCACCGGTAAGTTCTTGTCATTGTAAGTACATGTGTATCATAGAGAACCGTCAACGAGGTACCCCTTGCCCGATGATACGGAAGAATCCCCATATCAAAATGAAAGGCAAGCAGACAACGAGCATCTCAGCATTCTTCTTATTTACCATGGGAATATGGTGCTTTTTTCTCTCTTTCCTCTTTTCATAGTATCTCTTTTTTTTCTCTTTTCTCTTTTTTTCTGAATATAGGACTCTTTTTTTATAAGAAGAATGCTTCATAGACAGCTCATTATGGTTACGCTGCAGGTTTCCACCATGTCGGCATGGATTAGAGCAAACCCAATGCTGCGTTTCTCTAACACATATACATAACTCCATGGACTTACAAGCTCCCTTTCATTTCACAATCGACATCCATATACAAAAGAGCATGATATCAACTAGGTACAAGTACCAAGTGCAATGTTGAAAGCGTTCCCCATGAAAGCATGGTTCTGCTAATTCCCAACAAATAAGTGCAAGCATATACAATATAGACGACACAATGGTTCAAGTTTATTAGGGGCAAGTAAAGTAAAGTGTGCCATCAAGTTCGTGAGAGCTTTAATCACTATTTTTCTCATAACAAGTTTAATTTGGAAGGTAAACAAAAGCATGAATATACTTGGAATAGCATAAGCTAGTAGGTAGGTATGGTGGACTCTTTGGAATAACTTGGTTTAGGGAGTTGGATGCATGAGTGGAACTCATACTTTGTTGTGGAGGCTAGCAAAAGACTCGGAGCGACAAACTAAGAGAGCAATAATGGCCATAATCATGCAGAGCGACAAAACATCATTGATCAAAGCATAAAGTGATACTACAAGTTGAAAACTAAAGGATCATAAAGGCTATGGTGACTTTAGATAGTCATAACATGGTGTGATCATGCGCCAAGTCAACCCAAATAAAGCATCAAAGGAGAATACCACTATACTATGTTTTAATATGCTAAAACAACGCATGATTCATCCAAGGCACATTAAGCAATCTCAATTGTTTATAACAAGTCATTCTACAACTAAGAATACTAAGAATAAAGCCAAAACTATATCAAGCATGGCATGACAAAGCATAGGCCATAGTCAAAACGAGCTCTTTTTACCACATAAGCATGAACTTTCCTACTCTTTTCCAAACCAAACCAAACTATTTGCAAACCAATGTATGAAAGAGGGGGTCCAACCAATTTATTCAGCAAACTAAGCAAACCAAGCAAACAAAAAAACAAAACCAAAATGAAAAAGAAGACGCTCCAAGAACAACACAACTGTGCATGAAACAATAAAAATAAAGTGTTTGGAAGAAACCTAGGATTTTTATTGATGAAGAAGGGGATGCCTTGGGCATCCCCAAGCTTTGACGCTTGTACTTCTTGGATATTTCTTGGTGTGACACGCGTGGCATCCCCAAGCTTGAGCTTTAGTCCATCCTTCATCTCATTACTCATTCCTTCCATACACCTGAAATTTTTCCTTCATACAAAACTTCACACAATCTTTATTAGCAACATTAGTGCACTCAAGATAAAAGGTCTTAAGGTTCAGTTCTAACACCAAATAAACTTCCATTAGAACACTAGCTACTGTAGCACTTCCCTCAAAAAGCTCAATTCCCCAAAAGAACTCAAGAAGGAACCAACAAGAAGCAAATGCAGAAAATGGCAGATATCTGTCAAAACAGACCAGCAGGTAAAGACGAATTTTTTCGAAGACCTTCTGTTGCTCAAATCAAAAAGTGTTGAACTAACGGGAGTTAGATAACAACCTGGGGCAGAAGCACAAAAATTCACGCCTCAAAAAGACGTTCAGAGATTTTACACAAATTTTTACGGTGAAGCACAGAAATCTGTTTCAGGACAGCAACTTTCCCAATCATTACTTCTCTCTCATTAGAGGTTACTCTTGGCACAAAAAGCAAATGAAAAGGATAAGGAGAGGTTATTACTGAAGTAATAACTTCCAAGACTCATCTAAAACTTTTAGGTTATCTCCCAATAAGTACTTTTCTTTAAAGCCTTTAAGTTAGGCAAGAAGCAAAGAAAGAATCAAGTGTTCTCAAATGAAGAAGCATTAAGACCAAATTTTGTTTTCATAAGAGAAGCAAAAGAAATATTTTCTCTCTTTTTAGGGAAGTGTTCTATACCTTTCTTGAGTGGGAGTTGATATTTAATGGTGCCTTCTTTCATAACAATAATGGCACCAACAGTTTTAAGAAAATGTCTTCCCAAAGTAATAGGACAAGAAGCATTGTATTCAACATCCAAAACATAGAAATCAACGGGGACATAAGCATTGTTAACCATAATAATAACATCATTAAGACTCCCCATGATTTTCTTTTTAGCATTATCATCAAGTGGGACATTCAAATAACAATCTTCAAGTGGAGGCAAATCAAGCATATCATAAATCCTTCTAGGCATAATAGAAACACTACTATAAAGATCACACAAAGCTTTGAAATCAAAGTCATTCACTTTCATATTAATGATGGGTTCCCAACCATCTTCTTATTTTATAGGAATAGAAGCTTTATGTTTCATCTTTTCTTGTTTAATCTTTATGAGAGCATCAGTAATGTGTTTTGTAAAGGCCATGTTCATAGCACTAGCATTAGGACTTTTAGCAAGCTTTTGTAGGAACTTAATAACTTCAGAGATGTTACAACCATCAAGATCAAAATCAAATTTATCATCTAAAGTAGTATAACTATTATTAGCCTCAACACTAGTAGTGGTAATAGTAGAAACACTAATGTTTCTAGCAATTTCATCTTCTCTTTCCCACTTAGCATGTAATTCAGCTAATAGTCTAACATTTTCATCAATTCTTACTTGTATAGCATTAGTAGCTGCAAAGGGATTATCATTAGTTTCAGGTTTAGCAACCATTTTATTCAAAGTAGATTGAGCTTCAGCCAAAGATGCTATATTTCTTCCAGCATTAGAGAGTTTTTCCTCAATAGTTTTATTGAAGGCAGTTTGTTTACTAATAAACTCTTTAAGCATAATTTCAAGTTCAGAGGGAGCACTCTTATTATTGTTGTAAGAATTTCCATAAGTATTACCATTGTTGGGAGGATATGGCTTATAATTATTGTTACCAAAATTGTTCCTATAGGCATTATTACCAAAATTGTTGTTTCTTATGAAGTTCACATCAACTTGCTCTTCTTGAGCAACCAAAGAAGCTAAAGTAACATTATTTGGATCAATATGGGCTTTCCCATTAACAAGCATAGACATAATAATATCAATTTGATCACTCAAGGAGGAGGTTTCCTCAACAGAATTTACCTTCCTACCTTGAGGAGCTCTCTCAGTATGCCATTCAGAATAATTAACCATCATATTGTCCAGAAGTTTTGTTGCAGGACCCAAAGTGACGGTCATAAAGGTACCTCCAGCAGCAGAGTCCAATAGGTTCCTCGAAGAATAGTTCAATCCTGCATAAAAAGTTTGGATGATCATCCAAGAAGTCAGTCCATGAGTGGGACAATTCTTTACCAAAGATTTCATTCTTTCCCAAGCTTTAGCAACATGCTCGTTATCAAGTTGTTTAAACTTCATTATTTCACTTCTTATAGATATAATCTTAGAAGGAGGATAGTATTTTCCAATAAAAGCATCTTTGCACTTAGTCCAAGAATCAATACTATTCCTAGTTAAGGAATTCAACCATTCTTTAGCTTTTCCTCTCAAAGAGAAAGGAAACAATTTCAGCTTAATAATATCACCATCTATATCCCTATGCTTTTGCATCTCACAAAGTTCAACAAAGTTATTTAGATGGGAAGCAGCATCTTCATTATCAATACCAGAAAATTGTTCTCTCATAACAAGATTGAGCAAAGCAGGTTTTATCTCAAAGAAAGTATTTTCAGCCACAGGTGGAGCAATAGGTGTGCTCATAAAATCATTGTTGTTGGTGCTAGTGAAGTCACACAACTTAGTGTTTTCAAGAGTAGTCATTTTTTTGTGTTTTTGAATAACAAAACAAGCAAACAAAGCAAAAAAGAAACAAAGCAAAACAAAAATAACAAAGTAAAGAGATTGGTTATGAGGGACTCCCCTTGTGAAGATGTCCTTGACTCCCCGGCAACGGCGCCAGAAAAATGTCTTTTGATGGTGTGTGGTTGACGTGGGAGTTTCTTCTTCTTCGATCCCCGACAACAGCGCCAGAAAAATGCTTGATGGCTCAATGCACGGCGCCCAGAAAAATGCTTGATGGCGGTGTTGATGTAGAGCTCGTTGGGAACCCCAAGAGGAAGGTATGATGAGCACAACATCAAGTTTCCCTCGGTTATGTAACCAAGGTTTAATCGAACTAGTAGGAGCAAGGAAACACCCCAAAGGTGTTACTAGCTGAGCCTTGGCAGGGCGCATGTCCAGTGCTAGTAGCAATGTGGATACCTGCACAACACAACCACATAACTTTGTCCCCAACTTGCGATGAGATTATCAATCTCACCGTGTTTTGCTAAACCAAAGGATTCAATGTATCGAATGGAAAGAAGTAATAGTTTGCCGAAAGTAAACAGAAAGAAGTAAACAGTTTATAGATTGAATATAAAGACAAGGACCGGGATCCATAGTTCACTAGAGGTGGCTCTCCTTAGATAGATAACATGCTGGGTGAACAAATTATAGCGGGGCAATTGACAAACATCGAGAAAGCAATACATGCATATACTAATCATCTTGACTCCTTTGAGACTTGATTGGGCATTACAAAATTATACATAGACCGCCATCCAACTGCATCTATGACTAATAATCCACCTTTAGGTTATCATCCGAGCCCCCTCCAGTATTAAGTTGCAAGCAACAGATTATTGCTTTACAAACTGTGTGTAAAGTAAACAATACGATTGTTATATGAACAAAGGATTGTTGTTTTCTCCCTAGTAGCAACAGAACATCTAGTACCTTAGAGATTTCTATCACTTCCCTAGATTACCAGAGGCATGAACCCACTATCGAGAATAAATACTAACTCTTGGAGTTGCTAGCATCTACTTGGCCAAGATAGCTACTAACAATGGAAAGCATGCAAGATCACAAATAACAAAGACATGATAGAATCAATAATCAATCTGAAATAGCATCTCAATATCCATCGGATCCCCGCAAACACAACATGCAGAATTACAAATAGATGATCTTGATCATGAACGGAGCTCACAAGATCTAGACATGAAAGCACAAAGGAGGAGAACCAGATCTAGCTACTACCTGGATCCGTAGTCCAAGGATGAACTACTCACGCATCACACTGGCGGCTTGCATGGTGATGAAGAAGGCCTACAGGGTGAATTCCCCTCTCCGGCAGGGTGCCGGGAAGAGCTTCAGATCCCTCCCGATCTAGGGATGGAGATGACGGTGGCTACAGACTCTTTCGTGGAATTTTGATTGGGCCCCTAGGGTTTTCGTCCCGAGGGTAATATATAGGCGGAAGGAGAGGCCGAGGGGGTGCCGGGAGAGGCCACACCACCCCCTGGCGCGGGCCAGGCCTGGCCGCGCGGCCAGGTGGTGTGGTGGCCCCCTGGCCCCTCTCCGTCTCGTATTCTGGCACTTGATGACATCCGGAAAAATAGGCACTTTGGCTTTTTTCCCGTCCAATTCCAAGAATATTCATTTTCTGACTTTCCTGGAACCAAAAATAGCAGAAAACATGCAGCTGGCACTATGGCTCTTGTTAATAGGTTAGTCCAAGAAATCATATGAAAAGTACTCCAAAGTTGGAACAAAACACAAGAAAGTGGATAAAACCAAGCATGGAACATCAAAAATTATAAATACATTTGCAATGTATCATCCCACTTCCAATCGGGCACAGGTAACGGCTGCAGCAGCCCTGCTGGTTTTTGATGTTCGACCTTGACTCTGTTGCACACGTCACACAAGGAGATGTATTCAGCAATTTCTCTTTTCAAGTTATTCCACTAGAATCTATCCTTCACATCCATGTACATCTTTGTGTTACCAGGATGAATTGAGTAAGGCGAATCATGAGCTTCCTGAAGAATTAACTTCCTGGTATCTGGATCATCAGGAACGCACAAACGCTTCTCATACCAAAGTGTCCCTTGTTCATCCGTATGAAACCCTTTTGCTTTACCCTTGCTTATATTAGCTTTTATTTCTTCCAACTCTTTGTCCCCCTTCTGGGTCTCTTTGATTTGGTCCAGAAGCGTTGGCACTATCTCCATAGTTGCTAAGTGTAACACCCTTGAATCGGCCCTATGCAAGTTTTAGCCCTTTCCGCCAAACCTGCATAGAAACGATTGAAGGACGCCCACCAGGCACTTTCGTGCGGGTGGAAAACGAAGTGATACCATTACACAATAGTCCTTGATGGGACCCACAGAACAGATATATATACAACAGCGACTCAACGAGTCAAGAATACAGATATACAATACAAAGATCAAAATCACCTTGAAAACGATAGAGCGTCCGACTACGGACAAGATGCAAATGGGGCTAAGAGCCCTGAAGAATAACCAATGGCGTCCATAACCCTGCCCAGGCCAAGACGGAAGAGTAACCCTGCTAACGACGTCGATCTCAAACCTGCTAAAACAAAAAGGGTGCCGACAAAGGGCAAAGGAAAAAGAGGAGCATCGATCACGGAGGCGAGACAGCGAGGCTAATTAGGTGACTCTCGCCTACATAGGTATGGTGGACTGAAGCAGCAGCGCAGCATGCACTAAACAACCTATAGAGACTCGATACATCTGTCGGCTATTAGAGAGGGGTAAGAAAGATCTATCCGGATCCAACCTGAAGCTAACACCAGACAAACCCATCCTGGTATTTCCCCCTCGAGACAAAACGAGGAAGTCGGACCAAGGAACTCACACAGTTGGCAATTTTACTCATTCTGTTATAGTTGCAGCACTTACTAATCAGATATAGATAGCATGAGTCATCCTGAAGCATAAGTAGTGGGCAGTTTTAATTATCCATTCTGTGGTAGTTGGAACATTTACTAGTCAGATATAATTGTCCTGAGGAATCCCAAAACCCAGCAGTTGTTGGCACTTTTATCACATTCCATTGGAGTTGCAAAGGTATAGTATGTCACAAAACAACCAGAACCACCAGTTGTTGGCATTTTTAATATCCATTCCGTTATAGTTGAATCTGATTACTAGTCACATATTAAGTCAAAATTATAGCACTACTTTAGTTATGCTTGTCTATGATCGAGATACTGTGCTCCAAGTCGTCCATAACCGCGGACACGGCTTTTAGAAAGTTTTACCCTGCAGGGGTGCACAAATAGCAACACACACTCTATCAACCTCGGAAAAACCAACTCAAAACCCAACGAGGCATTCACGACAAAGCAATCACAGGATTCATAAATATTTCAGGGGGACACCCCACTAAGCTACCCGCAACGAAGTTGGGCGGCTCCAGAACGGACCCAGGGTTTGTGTGGACGGCTGTAAATGACTGGGAACCCGAAAGTGTGACTGGGCTTGTCGATACAGCGAAAACGTGTCACGATCCTAAATAATATAGGTGCTCCACGCATAATCTTAAATAAAGCAGTAACATGGCATAAGTACAGGATAGTAATAAAACCCCAAACTAGTTTGTGGCCCCAAGAAATAGAAATGAATCAAGCTCTGGCTCAGGGGGTCCATAAGGCCTCCCGGATGTGGATAGTGCGAATAGTCAAGGAACAGATATCAAGTACTCGGGGTCCTACGGGACACAAGTGATCATGGAAGAACCAAATAACATCTATTACCCACCGATGCCTCTGCATTAGTTATATCTAGCACTTTAATAGTTGTATTTAAAGTCATGATCATCTCCACCATTAAGCATCTCCACCGTTTATCATGTGCCAACTTGCCGTCAACGGTGGAACGACAACGACGCGAAGCAACACAGGAGCAAGCAACTACGACTCGCAGGGACGACTATCTATCAAGCAACAGGCAATAGGATGTGTCCATGGCAATATAGAGTCTGCAAGGAGTATAAATGGTGCATGGAAACTAAAGCATCGCGACACATATAGCAATAGATCAACAGGAGGAAATAAAGACTATAAACATAAAATAGGTAGAAAGGGGGAGAGATGCTCGCCTGGGAAACACTGCCGAAGGTTCATATCCGGAGAACTTGTCGATACTCGCATCAACTCATCGGCCTAATCCGCGAAGAAGCAAACACTAGAAGAAACACCGGATACAATATTTAATACTACGGCAGAAGATCCGGCATGCTTATGATATGATGCATGGCAGTGCAACTAGGCAGTATTAAGCGGAATCGGGGTCCCAACATTTAATTAAACAGTTCAAGTTTTTCAGAAACCCCGCAATTCAAATGTTGTATTAACAAGGCAGAACATGGTATCAGTTTGCTATGCAATTTAAATGGAGTCCGGAATAAGACAAAAGTATTCCGCATAAACGCTCCATATTTAATTATGAGTGAATCAACATAATGCCCCCAAACCACATGATATGCATGCGAGATGAACAATTAATATGCAACAAGTTTTATATATATCATTTATAAAATAGGGGCTCGGGAAAAGGTTCACACATCGGGTTCGGAAGATCTTGGGTTCCGGGGGTCCGGGGTTCGGTCTCGGGGCTCCGAGATCGGATTTGCGAGGGAGAACTTGGCGTTCCGGGTAGAGATCTTGTCTCTTCGGGTAGGCCATCTTTGGGTATAGACTTGGGGTCCGAGAAGGTCATGAGGTGCTAGGGTCACCGGATCCGTGAAGTAGATCCCGACGTCTCATGACGGCGCTCCTCGATTCCATGATGGAGGCTTCGGATACATCACGCCCTGACGAAGATCTTGTCGATGTCTTTTTCCAAGGAGGAACTTGAGATGCAGCTATTGGCCTCGGTCTTTGGCACTACCACCAAAGTCTCATCAACAAGCCCAAGCAGTAGCTTCACTTCCCGCATAGGGACCATCAGAGAACACTTCAGGCTATAGCTACATTGGAAACAAGTGGAGCACCGGGACAGCAACCAACGTGATGAGCGGAAGCAATGTTCTAGCGA
Source organism: Avena insularis (assembly GCA_023614405.1). NCBI lineage: Eukaryota > Viridiplantae > Streptophyta > Magnoliopsida > Poales > Poaceae > Avena > Avena insularis. The sequence continues at coordinate 25,969,559 of CM042692.1, forward strand.
CAAAGTTCCAGGGCAGCAGATTGAGGCCGCCTGTACGCTGCAAGGAGAGCATGTCCCGCTTGAGCATTACCTCGAGTACCTTGCGGCCGGGAAGTAGCGGATGGGTGTCGACCTCACGCAGTGGAACAGGGACCCAATCGGAGCAGCAGAGAGCAACATGGAGGAGACCGCCGTTGGGGACACACGCAGGCGATTGCGGGGGCGTGCCTGGCAGCGGAGGTCCTTGCCGAGGGGCTGGGACGAGGCGCGTCGGCGTCGAGGCGTGCGTGGAAGCGTTGCTCACAGAAGTGGACCGGGGCGGAGGCGTCGGTCTTGGCGACCTCGAGGCCGAGGACGAGGGGGCGAGCAGCAAGGCGAGGTAGGCGTGCTCGGCGGGGTGGGGAAGACCAAGGAGAGGAGGCAGCGGCGCTGCGGGGAAAGAGGAGTTGCTGGCAGCGGTGGAGGAAGGAGGTTGCGACGATGATTGCGGGGCCAAGGAGGCGGCGGCGGATCCAGAGGGAGGCGGCGGAGGTTAGGCGACAAGGGCGGGACGGGGTCCGCGTGCGGGGAAGGGAGCGGAGAGGAGAGATGGGGGTCGCGTGGAGGGGACACGGAGTGGTGGGGCCGGGGCGCGGGGATCGGGGTGGGCTGTCCATCCCAGGAGAGGTGGTTCTGCGGGCAGGTGGCAGGGTGGGGCCCGACTCGGTTGGTGCGGCAGGTGGAGGGCCTAGGGCTGCACACCCAGGTGATGGATGGCGTGCGGGAGGCGGGAAAAGAGGGGGTAGGTGGCGTCAGGGCTGGTGGGACAGGTGTGTGTTGGTGGCCAGGCGGGCGGGGGCTGGCGGCTGGTGCACACAAAGTGTTTATCGTTGTGTGCGTGTGTGCTGCTGCGTGGGTCTGGGTAGGTTAGGGTTAGGTGGTGTTAGCTGGTTAGGGTTTGATAGAAAGATTAGGAAGGAGGTGGCCGGCTAGGCATTTGGGCCTGGCTGGCTGCCTCCCAAAAATAATGCAAACTTTTATTTTAATTTAAGATAGACTTTTGTAAATAGTTTTTAGACAAATAAAAGACCCGGAAAAGACCGGAGTTTTGATTTGAAATAAAGACAGGGGACATTTAGAAAATAAATATAGGCTTTTAGAAATAGTTTTAGTCAAACAAATGCAAGATGAATGACGATGCTCTAATGCAATGTGGCATGATGACATGAGCATGCGGTCATGATGATGCAATGCACAAAAACACCACGATTTTCTAGTAGTGGTTTTAGCGGGATGCCACAATTCGACACCACTAACAATGGATCTCGCCCTCGAGATCCGCCTCATGGTACCGGGAAGAAGGCCGGTGATCTGAATCTTCTCGCTTCATGTAGACCCTCGTGAGACCACTAACAAGAGGTCATTGTCTGTGATCGTCGAGAGAACACTCCGGGAACAAAGGGTGGAGGTAGAGGTATCCACAGATAAAGCCACCTCTAGCTTCCGTGGACGGAGTAAAATTGTTGGGTCCACCGATTCGATGTACAAGAGCGAATGATAAGAGTGGTCGGATGGTGATCAGTCCATCGTGCACCCAAACCATTACTCTGCACACGAATAGGAGAATTATGCAACCAACTCTCGGAATCAGACTGAAGATCTCGACAAGCGAGGTTCGGAAACAAAGGAGTGATGCAGGCTTTGCATCAGATCTGGTGTAGATGATGTCGTCGTGTCGGAAAAACACCGGAAGGCACGAGGAGGAACAAAGAGAAGTCAAACAGATGAAGGATTCCTCAGATAGCATGAAGACCGGATGTAGAAGCACCGTTACCAAAGAAGGAAGCGAAACCCTGAAGGTACTACGAAAACCCAACCACGAGAATTCCTGGACTCGAAGAAAAGATAAGAGCAGATTCAGAACACGTAGAGGTAAGAGGAGAATAACAGAGGGGTAAGGAGTAAAAATAGACCTAATCAGATCTATCCAGCCGTTTTTGAAAAATAGTTTTGACACTCTACTTCGGCCGTTAGCTAGGTTATCCTTCAGGCTGGACCAGTGGGGTATCGCAACTGTTGAGCTCTGATACCACTCTGTAACACCCTCGAATAGGCCCTATGCAAGTTTTAGCCCTTTCCGCCAAACCCGCATAGAAACGATTCAAGGACGCCCACCAGGCACTTTCGTGCGGGTGGAAAACAAAGTAATACCATTACACAACAGTCCTCGATGGGACCCACAGAACAGATATATATACAACAGCGACTCAACGAGTCAAGAATACAGATATACAATACAAAGATCAAAATCACCTTGAAAACGATAGAGCATCCGACTACGGACAAGATGCAAATGGGGCTAAGAGCCCTGAAGAATAACCAATGGCGTCCATAACCCTGCCTAGGCCAAGCCGGAAGGGTAACCCTGCTAACGACGTCGATCTCAAACCTGCTAAAAAAAAGGGGTGCCGACAAAGGGCAAAGGAAAAAGAGGAGTGTCGATCGAGGCCAAGACAGCGAGGCTAGAATTCGGCGGCTCTCGCCTACATAGGTATGGTGGACTGAAGCGGCAGCGCAGCATGCACTAAACAACCTATAGAGACTCGATACATCTGTCGGCTATTAGAGAGGGGTAAGAAAGATCTATCCGGATCCAACCTGAAGCTAACACCAGACAAACCCATCCTGGTATTTCCCCCTCGAGACCAAACGAGGAAGTCGGACCAAGGAACTCACACAGTTGGCAATTTTACTCATTCCGTTATAGTTGGAGCACTTACTAATCAGATATAGATAGCATGAGTCATCCTAAAGCATAAGTAGTGGGCAGTTTTAATTATCCATTCTGTGGTAGTTGGAACATTTACTAGTCAGATATAATTGTCCTGAGGAATCCAAAAACCCAGCAGTTGTTGGCACTTTTATCACATCCCATTGGAGTTGCAATACTTACTAGGCAGGTATACTATGTCACAAAACAACCAAAACCACCAGCTGTTGGCATTTTTAATATCCATTCCGTTATAGTTGAATCTGATTACTAGTCACATATTAAGTCAAAATTATAGCACTACTTTAGTTATGCTTGTCTATGATCGAGATACTGTGCTCCAAGTCGTCCGTAACCGCGGACACGGCTTTCAGAAAGTTTTACCCTGCAGGGGTGCACAAATAGCAACACACACTCGATCAACCTCGGAAAAACCAACTTAAAACCCAACGAGGCATTCACGACAAAGCAATCACAGGATTCATAAATATTTCAAGGGGCCACCCCACTAAGCTACCATAACAAAGTTGGCGGCTCGGAACCGACCAGGTTTGTGTGGACGGCTGTAAACGACTGGGAACCCGAAAGTGTGACTGGGCTTGTCGATACAGCGAAAACGTGTCACGATCCTAAACAGTACAGGTGCTCCACACACAATCTTAAATAAAGCACTAACATGGCATAAGTACAGGATAGTAATAAAACCCCAAACTAGTTTGTGGCCCCAAGAAATAGAAATGAATCAAGCTCTGGCTCATGGGGTCCATAAGGCCTCCCGGATGTGGATAGTGCGAATAGTCAAGGAACAGGTATCAAGTACTCGGGGTCCTACGGGACACAAGTGAGCGTGGAAGAACCAAATAACACCTATTGTCCACGATGCCTCTGCATTAGTTATATCTAGCATTTTAATAGTTGTATTTAAAGTCATGATCATCTCCACCATTAAGCATCTCCACCGTTTATCATGTGCCAACTTGCCGTCAACAGTGGAACGACAACGACGCGAAGCAACACAGGAGAAAGCAACTACGACTCGCAGGGACGACTATCTATCAAGCAACAGGCAATAGGATGTGTCCATGGCAATATAGAGGCTGCAAGGAGTATAAATGGTGCACGGAAACTAAAGCATCGCGACACAGATAGCAATAGATCAACAGGAGGAAATAAAGACTGTAAACACAAAATAGGTAGAAAGGGGGAGAGATGCTCGCCTGGGAAACACTGCCGAAGGTTCATATCCGGAGAACTTGTCGATACTCGCATCAACTCATCGGCCTAATCCGCGAAGAAGCAAACACTAGAAGAAACACCGGATACAATATTTAATACTACGGCAGAAGATCCGGCATGCTTATGATATGATGCATGGCAGTGCAACTAGGAAGTATTAAGCGGAACCGGGGTCCCGACATTTAATTAAACGGTTCAAGTTTTTCAGAAACCACGCAATTTAAATGTTGTATTAACAAGGCAGAACATGGTATCGGTTCGCTATGCAATTTAAATGGAGTCCGGAATAAGACAAAAGTATTCCGCATAAACGCTCCATATTTAATTATGAGTGAATCAGCATAATGCCCCCAAACCACATGATATGCATGCAAGATGAACAATTAATATGCAACAAGTTTTATATATAGCATTTATAAAATAGGGGCTCGGGAAAAGGTTCACACATCGGGTTCGGAAGATCTTGGGTTCCGGGGGTCCGGGGTTCGGTCTCGGGGCTCCGGGATCGGATTTGCGAGGGAGAACTTGGTGTTCCGGGTAGAGATCTTGTCGCTTTGGGTAGGCCATCTTTGGGTACAGACTTGGGGTCCGAGAAGGTCATGAGGTGCTAGGGTCACCGGATCCGTGAAGCAGATCCCGGCGTCTCGTGACGGCGCTCCTCGGTTCCATGATGGAGGCTTCGGATACATCACGCCCTGACGAAGATCTTGTCGATGTCTTTTTCCAAGGAGGAACTTGAGAGACAGCTATTGGCCTCGGTCTTTGGCACTACCACCAAAGTCTCATCAACAAGCCCAGGCAGTAGCTTCACTTCCCGCATAGGCACCATCAGAGAACACTTCAGGCTATAGCTGCATTGGAAACAAGTGGAGCACCGGGACAGCAACCAACGTGATGAGCGGAAGCAACGTTCCAGCGACAAAGTTCCAGGGCGGCAGATTGAGGCCGCCTGTACGCTGCAAAGAGAGCATGTCCCGCTTGAGCATTACCTCGAGTACCTTGCGGTCGGGAAGTAGCGTACGGGCGTCGACCTCACGCAGTGGAACAGGGACCCAATCGGAGCAGCAGAGAGCAACATGGAGGAGACCACCGTTGGGGACACACGCAGGCGATTGCCGGGGTGCGCCTGGCAGCGGAGGTCCTAGCCGAGGGGCTGGGACGAGGCGCGTCAGGCGTCTTGAGGCGCAGCAGCTCCTGAGCGGACAGGAGGCGCTGTCTTGGTGACCTCGAGGCCGAGGACGAGGGGGCGAGCAGCAAGGCGAGGTAGGCATGCTTGGCGGGGTGGGGAATACCGAGGAGAGGATGCGGCGGTGCTGAGGGGAAAAGAGGAGTTGCCGGTGTCGGTGGAGGAAGGAGGTTGCGGCGATGATTGCGGGGTCAAGGAGGTGGCGGCGGATCCAGAGGGAGGCGGCGGAGGTTGGGCGACAGGGGCGGGACGGGGTCCACGTGCGGGGGAGGGAGCAGAGAGGAGAGATGGGGGTCGCGTGGAGGGGACGCGGAGTGGTGGGGCCGGGGCGCGGGGATCGGGTGGGATGTCCATCCTGAGAGAGGTGGTTCTGCGGGCAGGTGGCAGGGTGGGGCCCGACTCGGTCGGTGCGGCAGGTGGGGGCCTGGGGCTGCGCGCCCAGGTGATGGATGGCGTTTGGGGGCGAGAAAAGAGGGGGTAGGTGGCGTCGGGGCTGCAGGGTGGGGACAGGGTGGCACAGGGGAGTGTGTGGGTGGTGGGGCCAGACAGGGAGCAGGGCGGGCTAGCGGCTGGTGCAGTGCACCGAGTGTGTGTGCGTTGGGTGTGTGCGTGTGTGCTGCTGCGTTGGTCTGGGTAGGTTAGGGTTAGGTGGTGTTAGCTGGTTAGGGTTTGATAGAAAGATTAGGAAGGAGGTGGCCGGCTGGGCGTTTGGGCCTGGCTGGCTGCCTCCCAAAAATAATGCAAACTTTTATTTTAATTTAAGATAGACTTTTGTAAATAGTTTTTAGACAAATAAAAGACCCGGAAAAGACCAGAGTTTTGATTTGAAATAAAGATAGGGGACATTTAGAAAACAAATATAGGCTTTTAGAAATAGTTTTAGTCAAACAAATGCAAGATGAATGACGATGCTCTAATGCAATGTGTCATGATGACATGAGCATGCGGTCATGATGATGCATTGCACAAAAACACCGCGATTTTCTAGTAGTGGTTTTAGCGGGATGCCACACTAAGTATCCTTCCGGAACTATTTCCAACCTGAGATCCTTGAACTGTTCACACAAATCCTTTGGAAGTTTTCCCACGATAAGTCCATTTACATAGAGTTTCTGGCTTAAGGCGTCAGCCACAACATTGGCCTTTCCAGGATGGTACCGCAGGTCCAAGTCATAGTCCTTGATGAGTTCAAGCCATCTCCTTTGCCTCATATTTAACTCCTTTTGAGTGAAGATATATTTAAGACTCTTGTGATCCGTGAACACATCACAATGTTTGCCCATGAGGTAATGTCTCCATACCTTGAGCGCATGCACAACTGATGCTATTTCCAAATCGTGTGTGGGGTAGTTATTCTCATGGTTCTTAAGTTGTCGAGAGGCGTAAGACACTACTTTTCCATATTGCATTAGTACACTACGAAGTCCTTGTCGAGAAGCGTCGCAATAGACTTGGAAATCTTTTTGGATGTCAGGGAGACACAAAACTGGTGCTGTTACTAGGCGCTTCTTCAATTCTTGAAAACTCGCTTCACATGCCTCGGTCCATTGGAACTTCTTTTCTTTCTTCAACAATTTTGCCATAGGCTTTGCTATCTTGGAAAAGTTTTCAATGAACCTTCGGTAATATCCTGCAAGGCCCAAGAAACTTCTGATATCACCCACATTCTTAGGTGACTCCCATTCTGTCACGGAAGCTACCTTACTTGGGTCCACGGAAACTCCTTTAGCTGACACAATATGACCAAGGAATCCCACTTCTTTTAACCAGAACTCACATTTTCTAAACTTGGCATACAACTTGTGTTCCCTTAACTTTGTCATAATTAGGCGCAGATGCCTCTCATGTTCCTTCTCGTCCTTGGAATATATGAGTATGTCATCAATGAATACCACAATAAACTTATACAAGTACTCCATTAACACCTTGTTCATCATATTCATGAAGTATGCTGGGGCATTGATTAGGCCAAAAGACATCACGGTGTACTCATACAACCCGTATCTTGTGGTGAAGGTTGTCTTGGGTACATCCTGCTCTCGGATCTTTAGCTGGAAATAACCTGATTGGAGATCAATCTTAGAGAACACACTAGCTCCCTTTAATTGATCGAACAGGTCGTTGATATTAGGTAGAGGGTACTTGTTCTTGATTGTCACTTCATTCAACGACCGGTAGTCCATGACTAGTCTCTTGGTTTTATCCTTCTTCTCCACGACTAAGACAGGTGCTCCCCTAAGACGACGCACTTGGTTGAATGAAGCCTTTGTCCAATTGATCTCTAAGTTGTTTCTTAAGTTCCTTCAACTCATCAACATCCATCTTGTATGGTCTCTTTGCTATCTGTCCAGTCTCAGGCATCAAGTCAATGAGAAACTCGATGTCTCGGTCAGGAGGCATCCCTGGAAATTCTTCTAGAAATACATCTGGATACTCCTTCACAATTGGCACATCCTCCAAGATAACCCCCTTAAGAGAGTTCACCATACTTCCTTTGAGTGCAAAGGCCGATTTAAAGCGGATTCTTTTCTTATCCGGAGTTGTGAGTGCGACAGTCCTTTTTGTTGGGTCCGCAGCATAGAAAACAAAAAATTTCCTACGGTGGGAACTACACGCCAAGATCTATCTACTAGGTACAGAGCAACGGGTGGACATACATCCATGGAGAACTTACCCTTGAAGGCAACGAGCTTTGTTAATGAGTAGGAACTCGTGGTTGATGTAGTCGTACACTTGCCGATCTCAAGATCGTGATGAAGTCCAGCAGGTCCGGCTCCAGCACGTCCATCAGATCCAGCTCCAGCACCACCAAGTCCAGCACCCCAAAGCAGCGGTGCATCCGTGATCGCACACACGTCCGGTACCCCGACAACCTCCGTCCCTCGCTCCAGCAAAGCAGCAGAAGAAGCAACTCCTTTCCAGATAAAGCCACCGGGAACATGTATCTTGCTAATCCGAGACCATGGGAGAATAATACTAGAGGGGGAGAGAGATCCTTCACAAGGAGGTGTATTTTTGACAAGTGAGGAGGGGGTGGCCTTTTATAGGAGGAGGGGGGGTGCCCCTCCTTCATGGCCGGCGCATGGAGGAGGTGACTCTTCACCTCCTCCATTCATGTGGTGGTAACTCCCTCCACATAAATTTGCCCCTTCACATTCTCTTTTAAAGTCTCCACTTTAAATGCATTAAATTTCTCCAAATTTAATGCTCTCTCATTTAATAAAACTCTTTTATTATTTTTATTCATAATTTTGTTAATTACTTTAATTAACAAACATTCACATAAAACCCCCTGCAACATTTCAATATTACAAGCAGAACCAATTTCAGCAATTTCACCCGAAATAGTTATGGTGTCTATTGAAATAATTTCAACGCTTTCTTAAATCTTTATCTGAAACATATTTGCTCCAAATGGTGTCGGTATCCCTTAAGTGTGTCACCCTACGGTTCGCGAATAATACAGACATGATCGAGACCCCTCTCCGATCAATAATCAGCGGGGACACGGAGATCCATACTGACTCCTACACATTCAACGATGACTTCTGTGGTCGTGAGAACCTTTAACGCTAGTAACTAAATCCCTTTGTCCCGCGATATATTACATGTCCGAGATTCGATCATCGGTATCTCCATACCTAGTTTGGTCTTGTTACCGACATGCACTCTTTTCTTGTTCCCGTGATATAACATTCTAGTGATCACATCACTTGCTTGCAAGCTATTTCAATGTGATATCACCGAGAGGGCCCAGAGTATATCTATCCGTCATCGGGATTGACAAATTCCACTCTTGATCCATGAGCCTCAACATAACACCTTCGTAGCACTGAACCCATCTTTATAGTCACCCTGTTACGGTGTGACGTTTGATGTTATCAAGATACTCTTCCGGTGTTAGCAATTAACATGATCTCATGGTCTAAGGATAAGGATTACTTCGTATGATGTTATAGCAATATAAACATAATGACTTTGATCGTAATGCTATACTTCGGATGAATGTTCATCACATCATTCCACCAATGGTGTGACCTTGTTATTAACAACATCTAGTGTCCATGATCAGGAAACCTTGATCATCTTGTTAATCAACAAGCTAGTCTATAAGAGAGGCATAACTAGGAACCCTTTTTGTTTATTAAACACACATGTATTGATGTTTCCGATCAATACAATTCTAGCATGTAAAATAAACATTTATCATAAACATGGAATAAGATAATAACCACTTTATTATTGCCTCTCGGGCATATTCCCTTCACTTTTGGCGCAATCTATGACTCCCTCATATTCGATCATCCAATTCATGCCCAAAATTATGTCTAAGCCTTGTGATTCCAGAATGACTAGACTTGTGGGAAAGATGTGTGCCCCAATCCTTAGTTCTAACCCACGGCATCCAGAGTTTGCCACTATTTCTCCTCCAGGAGAACTTACCCTTAGGGGAGTACTAATAGACTCCGTAGGTATCTTGCCTCTATCCACAAATACCCTTGATATGAATGAATGCGATGCACCAGTATCAAAAAGAACAACTGCGGGGATGGAATTAAGCTTGAACTTACCAATCATGGAGTCAGGTGTCTCACGAGCATCCTCCATGGAGACATGATTCACCGTGGCTTTGACGAATGGATTCGGCTTCTTCCCATTTCCATTACCATTACCATGGTTGTGTCCATTGCCATTCCCATTGCCATTCCCATTCTTCATCTTTTCAGGGCAAGTAGTTGCATAATGCCCTGTCTTGTTACACTTAAAGCATGTCACTTCACTCAGATCCTTCCCATTGCCATTTCCATTGCGGTGTTTATGGCCATTGTGGTTATGTCCTCCATGACGATGACCATTGTGGTTGTGTGGCGGGGGTGACGAAGTACGTTGCTTCTAATATGGGGCTAAGTTGTGCTTGTGTGAGGTGGACTTTCTCTTGCGGTTCTCTATACTCCTTTGCTTTGCTTCAACCACAACTGTACAAGTTCGAGAAGTTCCTGATAGTTATCAAACTTCAGAGCCACAAGCTGAATGGATATCTCATCATTAAGTCCCCTTAGGAACTCTTCCTGCCTCTTGGCATCAGTGGATACATCATCAGGTGCATAACATGCCAGCTTGCTGAAAAGGTCCCCATACTCGAAGACAGAGCGGTGCAGTTGCTTCAAGTCGCAGAACTCACGTCTCTTTAGTGACATGACACCAGCAGCTACGTGATGAGTACAAAAGGACACCTCAAACTGGTTCCAGGTGATAGCTTCAATATCAGGGTGGGTGACTTGGTAATTATCCCACCATTCAGCAGCTGGTCCCTCAAATTGGTGCGCGGCAAAGCGCACCCTGCCAGCTCCAACAACTTGGACGGTGTCTAACTTCTTGTTGGTGGTGCGGAGTCAGTCATCTGCCACAATGGGCTCAGAACTACTTGAGAAAATAGGAGGGTTCAACCTCAAGAACCGAGTCAGGCGATCCTGTTGGGACGGTGGAGGTGGTGGAGGCGGCAGGTTGTTGTTGTTTTGCATGTTCTGAGTGAGGAGTTGGATCAGCTGATTCTGGGAGTTCAGAAGTTGTGCTATCTCTGGGGGCATTGTTCCCACATCTCGCCATCTGTGGGGTTTGGGAAATAAGTTAAGAAATAGATAGAAAGCCTAAGGAATAAACTCCTACCCTTATGTAAACACGAGAAAAACACACAAGAAAACACAAGGCACACATAGCACATAGTTTAACACAACTCAACCAAGTTTAACTAAACCAATATAGTTTTGGTACTTATTACAATCACGAATAATGTTTGACTATAGAAATAAAGGTGGTCCAACTATCTACTCTACTCATCATCCACTTCCTCATCCTCAGTAGTGAAGCCTTCCTTCTCTAGCATTGACTTGTATAACTCCATGTCCTTTGTCATGGCTTCAAGCTTCTCCTGAAGTTACTTCACCTCATGCGGCTCCGGTGTAGCAGCTTCGAGCTTCTCTTGAAGTTCCTTATTCTCCTCCTGCAGCTCCTTGATCAAGCTTGACTCCTTAGTCATGGGCGCGATCTTCTCCTCCAAGCTCCTCTTGGCTGCTCGCAGGTCCTTTAACATGATAGCAAAGTTCTTGAACTCCATCTCGTTTTTTGCGAGTACAAGACTTTGTTCCCTAATCCTCTTGTTCTTATCCTGCACCCTCTTCTCTTGATTAGCGAACTTCTTGTCTTGGGCGGTGAGCTTCCCTCCTAGGGACTTGATCTTCTCTTCCAGCTCTTCGATCTTCTTGTCCTTCTCCTTGACTAGGGCGCATAACTCGTCATTCCTCATGATCTCAAAGCAGCTCCCCTCCTCAAGATCGTTGATGTGGCATTCCAAGTCTTATTATTGGATCCTTCGACGCTTGCATGTCGCCCTTTCCTCCGAGGTTAACTCGATTGGAACTCCCTTCTCATCACGTCTTCCAAAGAGTTTGATGTAGTGGCCTTCAACCTCTTCATGGTGGCGTCCACATAGGCGTCCAATGAGCTCCTGCATGTTGGTACTAAGTCCTTTCTCCTTGGAGTCGCTGGTGATGTTGAGTACAATAGCCTCTGTCTTGGGTTCAGACTCGCTGCGCCCCGGTTGGATGACTTCAATTGCCCAGCATCCTTCCTTGTGCATCTTCCTCAACTCGCTTCCCTTGATTGACAGCATGGGCAAATCCAATGTCTTGATGATGTCCAGAAGGCATTCCCCAAAGCGCAGGTACTTGATGTCTTCGGCGGTGTCGTAGTAGAAGGTCGTCATCTTTAAGTTAGGAGAATGAAGATTAGACACAAAGTGATAAGAAAGAGAGTTACTAGAAGAGCATAAATAACTTAGAAGAATATAGAAAGCAAAAACACACAATGGTAAGGGTGGTTTCCAATCCTAGGGGTCACGTCCTACAGGCAACTTTGTGTCTGATACCATTTGTTGTGACCTCGGATCGTTAAGGATCCTAAGTCCCTGTGATTAACATGCTAGTCCCTGGATCAATAGCTAGCACTTTGCAGTCGATGAATATCATGTAAAACACAAGTCATTATTACACGAATAATTCAGAGTATATTTGTTGGGCCACACAGAGAAAACAAAACTTTTTCCTACGTGGTGAACCCAAGATCTAGCTGAGGTAGTAGGCCACGAGAATTACCACTAGACGCGCGGTTGCAGAATCGATGAAGCACGTCGCTTGATGCAGTGCAGTCCTCACGATCCGTTTCGATCCACGATCGTCGAAGTGCTGAACGTACAGAACTTCCGCCAGTATCCACACGTACAAGGAGGAGCGGCGGCGATGGACTGCTAGGTCCGGTACGGCGGTGACAGGACTGGACTGGAGCTAGGGTTTCTAACACATGGAGTGACCTAATAGTGTGCTCTAAGCACCTACGCCCCAACTTATATAGGGAGTAAAAGTGGGCTCCACTCACTTATGGCCCATTCACTAAAAGGCCTATATTAGTCACTGCGAGTCCAACTCACTGACTATCTGTTTCCTTTTTGGGTCCAACCCAAATATGCTCCCGCTCTTAAGTGTGTGACCTGACAGGCTCATGGTGACCCGGACACGATCCGAGTCTCACTCGTGACCGATCAGTTGGTAGTGGCTCCTAGCAGAACGTGCCAACTCTCAAGTACCAAAGAGTCATGACGACATACCTTTCAATGCAACTTTCGTCTGAGTCCCTTTTTCCTCACGATATACCTTGTCGAACTATAGGCGAATAATCGTCATCCCTTAAATAGTTTGACTCTCTTTCTCGATCCGAGATAAATGATTCATCCGACTAACTCTTAGTCGGTCGCCTCGGTTAACACTTAACCAAGTCACGCATGGCCATGCTTTCTGAATCATATCTTCCGAGAGGGCCTAGAGAATATCTCTCCAGACGAAGGGGCAAAATCCCATCTTGGTTATTCATATCACGCAGCTTGATTCTCAGTCGACCCGAACTCCGCCTTTATAACTGCCCAGTGATGGAACAACGTTTGACAGAACCTAAGTCGGTGATCCTCAACTTGGATTGTGCAATAACCTCAGGTCTAAGGATTACATTGATTGAGATATACAAATGACGACTTATTCATTGTATCTCAGTATGGGTCAGTACGACTCGCTAAACTCTTTATCCGAATCCTTGTAAGTCGGAATAGCATCTCCATGCCCATGACAAGTGGAACCGAGTCATCAGCCGACTTCCACATTAGTCTAAGTTGTGTGTCCAGCACAACCTCAACGACCAAGGACAATCATTATAAACAACATGAATATATATTTCCACAATCGAATCACATATTCAATGATATATATCAGTAGTTCATACATGGACAATAACTTTATGAGTACATTGGAAATAACATCATACATGATTGCCTCTAGGGCATATTCCCAACAATATTTATTACAACTTGCATAGCTTATATCTAGCGCAAATAAAACAGTGGAAACTAAGTAAAACTTGAGTCCATCAATGCCTCAGGCTAGTTGCGTGAAGACCCGTGATCCCTACGCACCTTTTAGTCTTCGGATTCTACACATAAGACATGCAGCCAACAAGTTGGGTCAATACTTTGAATGTATTGGCAAATTACACCAAGGAAAGAATAAGACTATCTCTACATGCAAGGCTAAGTGTAGGCTTTGGGGTTCTTTTGCATAAGGCCAATTTTCTCTAAGTAAGAAGAAAAGAGGAAGAGTTTACCCTACTTTGTAAACATTGATAAGTAGTATAGGGTCGAATGGAACACGTGGATATTACTCACCAAGTGTCCAATCAACCTAGCACTTGGATATTACGCACCAAGTTCCCAAAATCCCACCCAATGGCGATATTACTCACGCCTTGGGGTTTATAAAACTTTAAGTTTGGAAAAGAGAGAGGAAGATCTTTAAGAGGCTCCATCCTTCATATGCTCAAAGTGTTCTTTTTCGTGAACTCGGCTGATCGATCAGTTTGCAATACTCTCGAGAGATTGTGCACTTTCCCCACAATCTACGATCAAGTCCTTTTACAGACAAGACCATGGTGAGGCCTTCCCTTAGTAGCCCCTCTACCAGCTGGATCCAATCGTGCCAAGAACCTCCAAATGTTGGTACCCCGGTGAGGTTTCCCACTAAGTACCAAGCCAAGACAGAGCCCATATGTATTGTGGTTGCACTAGAAGCTTCTGAATTCTGAAACATGGCAGACTTCTTTGATTCCTAGGCGGCCGTCCTCCACCAAATTCCACTCGTTGACCCGACAACCATCCCGCCCAGAAGAAAACTTAGTTTTTATTCTGAAGGGGGGTTTTGAGAAGAAAGTTCGCTCGAGAGAGCTTTCATACTTAGAAAATTTTGAGTCTTTCGAACCCCCCAGCGGTACTTAGTATATATATAGCATAGCAGGCATTACTTAGCAAAAACAGGAGAAGCCTATTAGGACGGAAATTCCTAAGTATAAATCTACTCATGACATACTACAAAACCGCACTTGCAAAAATAGTAATAAGAAAATCTACTAAAGACCTACACATGCATACTACAAGATTTGAAGAGTAAAACATGCATAGTCAAAAACTGGGACATAATATGTACAAGTGGTGTAACTTGCCTTGATCCGAGCAGCACTCTACACAACAGTACTCCTCAGCGCACTCCGAACAATCTAACGAAACACAAACATAGATCCAATCACAATTTGCACAAAACAATGCCACGAAGGTAAATATGCATGCATGCAACAAGGTAATATGCAAGGATGGATTTAGTTTCGACCAAGGGTTTTATTCTGGGGTGTTGTTGAGTTGGAGATGTCATTACTATCGATTTCCCACAGATTTTAAGTATTTTGGATTAATACTTAATTAAACATGCTCATAAATAGATCTACACTACCAATATACCTCGAAACAGATATAAACACTCTAAGCATGATATAACAATTTTCCACAGAAGATCTCGTAGATACAAAGCCAACGCAACAAGAATCGACTAAAACGGAGTTACAGATATTTTTCTAGAATTAAAATACTCCAATCTAAACTTTACGTCCTACCACAAGATGACTGCAGTAAACCAACAATATTATTGCAGATCTGTGTTCTACTCAATTTTGCGAATCCAAGGGTATATTATACGCAATTTTTGGACAAGTACTCAATTTACTATGAATTAAACAAGATTATAACGATTTCTGCCTATTTAAAAACAAAACAGATCGGCGGCCAGCTACGGGGCGCCAAGTGGCGGCTCATGATTGGGTCGGCGGGCCGACGCAGCGCTGACTCAGTGCGCTGACGCGGCACTGCCACGCGGCGCGAGGAGATTGGCCAATACCCCTTCGGCCTGGCCATCTAATCCTAGGCGTTAGAATAAAATCGGACGGTTAGGGGGTGGCCGGCGACTTACCGGTGGCAGAGCAGACGCGGACGACGGCGGGCGGTGGTGGCGCGTCGGTGGTGGTCGGCGGTCATCGGCGTCGTCGCTGCGGTGCTCCCCCGGCTCGACGGAGTAGATGACGGCGGCGGCCTCCTCCTCGCGGTTCCGTTCCCAGGGACGATGTCGCCTATCTCCGCCTCGAGCAGCAGCAAACGACGGCTGTTCTTCATGGATTCTGGCGAGACTCCGGCGAGAAATTTTGGAGGCTGTGGTGCGCTACAGAGAGGTAAAAAGGTGTGAGAAGAACCGGTACAGCAAGAGGATACCGAGAAGGGAAAGAGGAGGGGCAGAGGGCGCCGAAACCTTGCCGTCGAGCGTCGGCGGTGGCGTACTCCGGCGAGGTCTATGGCGGCAGCCCGGTGGCGATTTGTGTAAATAGGGTTAGGGTTTTTGGGAGGCGTGCCAAGGGGTACTTGTAGGCGGCCTAGCTTGGCGCGGGGGTCGTGGAAATCCTCTCCGATTCGGCCGGAGTTGGTTCCAGAAGCGGCGGCGAGGCGAGTTCGTTCCGAACTCGTCGAAACAACGATGATGAGGTGGGGTCGGGGTGTCAGCGGCTGCAGGGGACGCGGTGCGGTCTACGTGGTGCTGGGCCGGCCTACGCGCTATGCGCCGCACACTCTCCAGGCGGGGTGGTGGTTAGGCCACGGGCTGGTCTAGCCAGCCCGCTAGGCTAGATCCCTTTTTTTTTTGTATTTATTATTTTTATTTTTCTGTTTCACTATTTGTCTTATATCTTTTGCAAACGGACTCCAAATTAAGTGAAATTGGTCTCTAAAATTTTGTAAAAATAAGGATATTAGTATGGGGTTATAAGATAACACTTTTGCAAGGGTTTAAAAGGTTAGTTTTTGTATAACCCCTTTTTGTCTTTATATGAGAATAGGGTTTGGAAAAGTATCTGATGCAGCTTTTATTGTGTGATGCCATGATGCATAAGATATGATGCATGCTTCTAGTAACATCTGCAATCGTAAAATTTGGGATGTTACAAAACCGTAAACGTCGGAGTACGGTGCGCTGAATCCACGATTGCTCGCTTCGCGGGAGGCGGTGCCGAGCAGTCCCCGTAAACCGGAACTGCAGACAAAACCGTAAACATTGTTCGGCGGGAGGCGGTTCCGGTTTATGGGGACTGCTTGGCGGGTGAACTGCAGACAAAACCGTAAACATTGTTTCGACAGCAAAAGACAACAATTCTAACAGTTTGTAGGGCGATCATCTCATAAAATCTAAACTAAAAAGACACGGCAAATATATACGCAGGTCGAGCTCATGCCCTAGCATCGTCATCGATAGGCTCTCCGGTGGCAGCAGCCCTTGCTGTAGCCGAAGAAGAACCATGCATCGAAGCGGCAGCATCTTCCATGACTTGCTTCCTCCTTGCTACGATCTCGGCCCGACGAATGTCCCACCACTCTTTTGTGATAGCATCCATCAAGCTCGGATCCATCATCATGATCCTATTCTCCTCGGCTAGGATCTCGGCATTGGCTTTTTTCTCCTCAAGTGCTATCTTTCTCTCTTCTAAGTCACGAACCGATTGACATTCATCTCATTCTTCTTCTCCTTCATAATCATCTTTGCTTCTAATGTCTTCATCGTAATTGTTTCCTTGGACTTCACCATTTCATCAATCTTCAATGCCATGTCCATAGCTTCTCTCTCAATCTTGATCCACTCTTTTGCCTTCTTGGCTCCTCCTGGCCTCCCTCTATTTCTTTCTCCCTCATCGTCACTATCATCCAATTGAAGCAAAGCTCCCTTTTTTGGTTTTGTTTCTTGATCCCTTAACTTTCACTTCTCCATATGTTCAAGCAACTTCCAACAATGTTGGAGCACAAATGACTTTCCTTTGGAGGACGCCATCATCTTGTACTTTTCCATTGCTAGGCTTTCCTACAAGTTAATAGAATGTATGTTAGATCATGTCTATATAGCCTTGATCACAACTAGAAATGCAAGATAGGCGCACTCACATATTGGTCAATGCTCACACCATCGGCTACAAGTAGCTTTGATCACATCCCACCGGCCTTGTAGTGAACGATAGAAGCGGGTGACCGGGCTACACGAGGCATGCGTCTCAAAAATCTATCTTCAATTCGAATCCAATAACGCTTCCCGGTTTGGTCATTGCCATGGATAGCATCAAGTGACACATCCGACCATGCCCGGCATAAGCAACTGTACTCGATCTCGGTGTAGTTCACTGCCCTCCTCTTCTTTTCTTTCAGCTCATCATAGGTGGCTTGATCAACCTCTTCCAAGGCATCCTCTTCGACATCCTCTTCCAATGCATCCTCTTCGACGTCCTCTACCTCATCATCATGATACAGACCTCGCTATCCTTGAGTAATTGCTGGAATGATGAGAACGGGGCAGATCCCTCTTCGTACCTTGGTGGCAATTGGCCAAACGAGTTGTGGGCGCCAATCGCGGGGACTTCCGGTGAGGCAATCCCATCCAACGGCGGGGCATGCTGCGGAGGAACGGGGCGGGACTGGTTCTTGGCGCCGCCCGCCACCGCCGCCGTCTTCCGCGTGGCGGGCACCTTCTTGGGTGTCGGGGCGGAGAAAGGCGTGGGTGAGCAACGCCGGTCACGGGAGCGGTGGCCGGCGGGATGGCCTGCCCGGCCGCATGCTTCCTCCTCTTGATGGCCGACGCGGCGGCGGACGGCGAGCCGACCAGCGTCATTGCCGGGCGACGGAGGGCGGCTGCTGATGCGGGACCTCAGCACTCCGGCGAGCTGTCACGGTCTCCATGGCGTCGATTCCACGTGGCGACGAGGGAGGGGAGCGGCGGGGGAGGTAGATCGATGGTGGCGGCGAAGCGGAAGCGGGAAGAGAGGTGGGGGAAACTTCCGTCCCGCCAAGAAAGAAGAGAAGTGAGGGTTGGCGCTCGGTTCGGCCGTGAAAACCAGATATGCTCGGTTCCGCGGGCGATATTTGGCGCCCCGTAAACCTTTTTTCGGGCCGGAGGTGTTTACGGGAACTGATCGGCGCACGATTTTTCTAGGGCACCGATAAACAGCGGTTATTTTACGATTCTAGGCTATTTACGGGCACCGCTAGAGATGCTCTGATCTTTGAGATCATTTTCGTATCCAATGCATCGTCTATTCCTGCAAAGAGATCTTTTTGCCGGGACACGATGAACTGAAAAGAGCCCGTATGTCCGCGGCTACTGGGAGCTCCGCCCCTGGTTCCACGACACGTTGAGAACACACCGAGTCCGAGCGAATCAGTGGCGTTTCCCGACTAGGTGATCTCCGCGACGGTGGCGAGCAATGCTGCCGAAAACAGCTTATGTGCTATCACCACTGAAGCCGAGAGGGATGCTTCAGTTCAGTATCACTAGGCACAATGCAATCTGAACTCTGAAATAGTACGTAACATCTTTCTTTTCCAAAGAAGAAAAAGTGACCTACTCTCTACCAAAACCCTCTCGGTGCGTTGCCGTTGTTCGTTTGCGGTAGCAGTTGAGGACTTGAGGTGTTCTCCGTCTACATGGGCTTTGTAATTTCAGACGAGTCTGCGTGGACGTTGATGTGAAGTTTGGAGCAGGAACGGCACCGGCCAGTTTGGGGGCCGTTGGAGGGTGGAAAAGCTAGAAACGCATACAGGAAGGGGAAAAGCAGGAGGAGGAGGAGCATTGTGGATGATCGCTTTGTACGGGCGATACTGTAGCCCTACAGGTGTACGCTGTGGCTGCCGTGGAACTAAGGGTCGCCCCCCATAAAAGCTTCTTCTACTGTACCTAACGTGAAGATCCACGACGGACGATTTTATCTTCTTTTCTTCTCTTTTGTCTCTCGAGGGGACAAATGCTTCGGTCGGTTGTGCAAAAGAGTGGAGGGGTGGAAAGGTCTTTTATTCCGTTCACTGGCGTGGAGAATGCGCGAGATGAAGGCACATAAATAATTTTACTATTTTTTTAAATAAAACAGGCAATTTTGCCTCATTTTATTTAAAAAATTCGAAGAGAATTGACCGGTTCAATTGAAAAGATGTCGTCGTGAAACATGACCACACTGGGACATCACCACAGTCAACCTGGCTACCCACACAAAACATAGATACACAAGAAGACAAGCGTCAAGATTGCCACAAAACATCATCGTCATCACTCTTCCGTGAGCCAGCAGCTTCCCGAACAAAGCCTCACAAACGGCGCCGGAAACCACATTGGCCTATGCCATTAATTGCCCACACACACCAAGAAGAGACAACTCCGACTCAGACGACAAGCTTCACAAGGTAATTATGCTGGACTTGCGCCGACCAAGTACTCTGCGGAGACCATCGGCGGCAGTCGTTGCCTGGACACGCGCCACCACTACTCCGACTCCACAACAACACAGTGAAGCAGAAGAACCCATCGGACATGCCGGGAATAACCGACTATCGAGACCCAGCCGCGATCCTACCTCCAACTCGAGGTATCATCTTTGCCAAACTTCACCCTTGGACCTTACGCAGCTGCCCGGCAACAAGCCCCCTTCAACGAACCCCTGGCCGTAGTCAACTCCGAGATGATGCCCCCAAGAAGGTAAGAGACGCAACGCTTCCATGGCCTGATCCCGGATCCGAGGTTACCCTCCGGAGCCAAGGCCGCAGGAGTAGGAGAGAGCACAACTCACGACGATGCTTCTAGAGAAGTCGGCGGCACCGGCGCGGGTCACCATCGCCGGCTCCGGCCAAAACCGAAGCAAAGGATTTCTCCCGGAGATGCTCGATAACATACAACTAGAATCGGCCGCCCGCCAGCCACCGCCATGTTCATTGAAGCCCACTAACCGCCAAGCAGATTGCCCATCACCCCGCTGCCAAGCCCGGAAAGGCCACCAGCACACCACCTGCAGCACACACCCACGAACCACCACCTCTCCTACCGACTGTGCCGCGCCACAACACCGCCAGCTAGGCCAAATGCGCGAATCGAAGCCCGGAGACGCGGATCCAGCGCGCGGGAGGCAACCAGGACCAAACCGGCAGCAACACCTCCCCCATGGTCGGAGCCGCCGGCCACCACCTCATGGGGCCGCCGCCCCGGCAAACCGCTGCTAGCAGTCGCAGCACGCGCCACTCCTCCATGGCCAGCAGCTACCTTGGTCGACAGCGACGCACACGCGCAGATCTTGGCATGGGGACCCAAAATCCGAGCTCGGGGAGCCACCACGCCCCCATGGCCATGCCCGGTCGCCGGGCCTGCCCAGGAGGCCGCCAAGCCCACGCCTAAGCTCCACCACGCATCCACGCCCGCAGGAGGGGTGCGGTGACAGGGATTAGGGCTCCGCCTGCCACCGCCAGGGAGGTGACAAGAGGGGCTTACCTACCTCCAAAGGGTAGGCACCATAATGTGAAATCATCCTTAGTTCCAGGTTCCAAACATGTGGATATTGTGGTGGAGAATGGTGAAGAAGCGTTGTGAGTTTAAAAAAGCCTGTGTAGTGATCCTCCTATTTTCACGTAGACTTCGAGTGTTTGTTGGAATACGGAAATGCGCAAATGTCCTACCTATTTCTGCACATTACAGATATCCTTGATTCAACACCTGCAAACTGAGCTAATTCCACCAATGACAGGTGTAGCTAAATGACACCACGGTTTCAGTATCACAAACAATGCAATTTAGTGATGAGGATTAGACTGCTGATTATTATTATCTTCTGCTGGTTGCTGAGCTCAAGGAAGAAACGACTCGAATAAACTATGATTACACTATAACATCTTGTCACCCGAAGAAACACCGATGTCCTGAAGTTTGAATGCAGCGATGCATCACAGTTTGGACTTCACGGGGAAAAAAAACAGTTCACACAGGCAGAAACCTTATTTCCCAGACGTAGACAGTGTCACTACTAACATTCAGAAGATCTAAAACAGTTCTTCCAAACTTGGTCACCAGCATATAAAGCAGAAGCCAGAACTAGATTTCAAGCAATTGGCAACAAGAATTGGATTCTCAAGGCAACAGTAAATCTTTCGCACATTAGTCACCACCACCGATAACAAAGTTGCGCTAAACAGGTATCCATGACAATAGCACGATGGGAGATAAGCGGAACAGTTTCCTACATACGAGCCATACCAAAACATAGCAACGCAATCAAGAACACTCTACTCATCCTCCTGGCTGCGGAGCCTGGCAAGCTTGTTGGTGACCACGATGTCGAGCTGTGCAGCACGCTCGACGATGTCCTTGCGCTTCTTCGTGGAGATGTTGTGGGCAATCTCCGCGCAGTAGGTCCTGATTGCACAAAATGAGGTATATTAACATTAGAACAACTCCCTAGAGTGAACAGAGAAATATGTAAGATCATCATTTAACTATGAGAGTATCAAGTTCTCTGAACTATCCAGCACAATAAGTGATCACACCATTACCTGTTGTGCATCATGAGCAGCTCCAGCTCAGAGATGTTGTGGACAACAAACTTCTTGAACTTGTTAGGAAGGTAGTGCCTGGTCTTCTTGTCCGACCCGTAGCCAATGTTGGGCATCAACGTGACTCCCTTGAACTTTCTCCTGACACGGGAATCAATACCCTTCGGCCTGCGCCAGCTAGTCTACAATCAACAATTAAAATTGATTCAGCTTAAGCACAAGATAACAGAAAATGTACAAGGACAAGCCCAGAAGAACACAAAAATATTCAAGTCATCTGAATTACAAAAAATTAGCACGACCTGCTTCATATGGATTGTATAATAAAAATAATTCGATGCCATTCAGAAACAAGGATACAAACTACAAGCACAATCAGTTAACACAGGTGTCACAGTTATAGCAGAGTAACACAAAGGGGGCAGTGTACAACAATGGGATGCTAAAATATACTGAGCATACTCAGCATAGAAACAAAAACTCACTTGGCGCCTATTGGGGGTAAACTTGCTTAAAGGATTTCAAAGAACAAACAAAATTGAAGAAAAACAAACTAAAATCCCTCCTTAGTTCACACTAGTGTACAATGTAGCAGTAGCTTCGCTGAAAGGATCAGACAGAGGGTCTTAATCATGCAGAAAACTTGATTTTCTTAAGCACACATTGGGAAACAAGTGTTGGAAGAAGACTAAGCAAGCATTCATACTCAGAATGAAGCCCACGCCTTTTTTTTCATTCATTCCATTTCATGAAGACATGAATTAATTGCTGTAGAAGAGGTTGCGACAGCCACAGTACTATACTAATGCAAGGGCTAGGGCCCTCTTCCTTCAACCCAATGTTCACTCAAGAAAATGTTTTCTTACTCAGACCTTTTACCAAACCATCACTTCCTTCCTTTCAGAAGCCAAACAGAAGGTAAAACAACACACTCCAAACAAACAATGTCATAATTTTTCTACCCAGTGTTCACATATGTACAAGTCCAACAAACAAATTCAATTTAAACTTGCATCATTCACTTATCTACAGGAGTTCACTACTTCATATTTATTGATACCATAAATGGTTTCCACCTAAATCAAAAAAATACATTCTATAGCAACATACACTAAAAATCCAGTGATACACTCGTGCTAAATCATTGAATCCAAAACTCCATTTCACAGTAAAATTGCCTAAGCGAGATAGATAAGAAAATATCAGATAATATCGTAGAGAACTACTGAAACAGGCCATGAACCGCGGCAAACTATTGAGACTACAGCCATGCGTAACAATCGCGACCTACAAGCAGGTCAAATCATCTGCACGGAGAAACCAATACACGAAGTGCCTGCAGTTTCCTCTACATCGAAGGTTTGTAGACGAGGTTTTTACCTTGAGGCCAATGTAGCGGTCGCTATGGGCCCTCTTGAATTGTTTGACCCTCTTCTTCACGATCTTCGTAGTCAGCAGAGGGACCGCCATCTCTGATCTGTCGTCAAAAACAAAAACAGAGTTCGAATTTGATAAAGAAGATGAATTCTCACGGGAACATGAGGTGGAAGCTCTGGTGCAAGCTGCTTGCTACCTTTTGGAGCGAACGACCCTAACCCTAACGCGAAGAGAGGAGGAGGAAGAGCGGCGGCGGGGATGGGATCGCAAGGCGACGCGGTCTTTATACCCTCCACAAACCCTAGTGATCTGGGCTCGAATGGGCTTGTCCTGTCAAGCCCAAAATAATATAAACTTAAGCCCGTTATATAGCAGCTACTGGCCCATGTGATGGAACCGGTCATGGGCTCCACCATCGATAGGCCCATCTCTAGTTTTAGCTCCCGGATCGCGTCGTGGCCACATCTGAGACGAGTCATGTCGGCCGCCGTTCTCCGCCGCCTCGGCGACCGGCTCGGCCTCCGCCGTCTGGCGACGCTCCCCGACTACGCCGCCGGCGAAGCGGAGGCACCGCAGCACCCGACCTCCAAGGACGCCTACTTCGCGTTGGTCCACCACCTCTCCACCATCGTGCGGCGCGACTTCTACCTGGAGCGCACCCTGAACCGTCTCCGCCTCCCGTCCCCCTTCCCCTCCGACCTCGCTCTGCGCGTCATCCGCGCCGCCGCCCCCGCCGAGCCCCTCCACACCGCGCGCTTCCTCGCCTGGCTTAGGGGGAAGCCCAACTTCTCCCCGTCCGCCGAGCACTTCGACGCGCTGCTCCTCCCGCTCGCCCGCGCGCGCCTCTTCACCCACCTCTGGACCCAGACCAACGACATGCGTGCGCTCGGCCTTCCCCTCTCACCGTCCACCTTCTCCGCCGTCATCTCGTCGTACGGCCACTCCCGCCTCGCCGAGCAAGCCGTCGAGGTGTTCAACCGCCTCCCCCATTTCGGCTGCCCGCAGACCACCGAGGTGTACAACGCCCTCCTCGACGCGCTCTGCACCAATGGCAACTTCGTCGGCGCCTACAAGCTGATCCGCCGCATGGCACGCAAGGGCGTGGCCCCCGACCGCGCCACGTTCAGCACCCTCGTCGATGCCTGGTGCGCGTCGGGGAAGCTCAGGGAGGCGCAGGCGTTCCTAGATGACATGGCGAGCCGCGGGTTCAGTCCGCCGGTGCGTGGCCGGGACCTCCTCGTCGACGGGCTCGTCCGAGCTGGGCAGCTGGAGGAGGCCAAGGCATTCGCTCTCCGGATCACCAAGGAGGGCGTCCTCCCTGACGTGGCCACATTCAACTCACTCGCCCAGGCGCTTTGTGATTCTGGTGATGTGGAATTTGCCGTTAATCTTCTTGCCGATGCTTCCAGTCGTGGCTTGTGCCCAGACATCTCAACATACAAAGTGATGCTACCAGCTGTGGCCAAGGCTGGCCGAATCGAGGAGGCATTCCGTTTGTTCTATGCGGCTGTTGAAGATGGTCACCGACCATTCCCAAGTCTCTATGCAGCGATCGTCAAGGCGCTCTGCAAGGCAGGTCGCTTCGCTGATGCCTTCGCCTTTTTTGGTGATATGAAATCGAAGGGGCACCCACCTAATCGGCCTGTGTATGTGATGCTTGTCAAAATGTGTGTGAGGGGAGGCAGGTTCTTGGATGCTGCAAACTACCTTCTTGAGATGAGTGAGGCTGGGTTCGCGCCACGGGCGCCGACCTTTAATGTTGTAGTTGATGGACTGCGGCATCTTGGGAAACACGACATAGCACGGAGAATGGAGCAGCTTGAGATGTCACATAAAGGAACTGAACAGATCAGGAAGTAGATGCAGTCCATGGAGGCGTTGAGAATTGCATGACTCTGTATTTTCAGGTAGGACTGTTGTCTTTTCTAATTGTACATCTTGACATAAGCAAATTTGAGCACATTAGTTGAAGCAATTTTGAGCATATTAGCTGAAGCTATTTGGTAAATAACTTCGACTATGTGCTCAAAATTGTGCTGCGAAGGTTAAAAAGAAGACTAGTGATGGAGTATGCAGTAAGGGGAGGAATATAGTTTTGTAGTTGTGTAGATTAGATTATTGAAATATCTATGGTCCGATTGGTGTTCGACCATGTGGTCCAGCTGCATCCTTTGTTCAATTAGAGTGCCAACTCTGTGCTACATGAAAGTTCATGTAGGACTTGGAGCCATGTTTACGTTGTATGATTTGAAAGATCATTCTAGAAATAGGGCTGACTACTGAGAATGTTTGCTGAAACTTCAAGGCAAATCATTTATCATTGTAAGCTTAAGGTACATGTGTTGTCTTCTTTCTGGGAAAACCGAAGAGTTGTGAAGCTTAATAAGGGTAGATTTTAAGTTTTTTAGATTGACAGTGCTTGCCCTTTTTCTATAGGAAAAGGTTCATAGTTTAAGTATTCACATCAATTTAGAATAGGAAAAGGAACATTCGCAAAGTGGCACTGTAAAAGATTAGTAGTTTTAAGTATTCATATCAATTTACAGTGGAAGTGATTCGTTGTTCATGCAAAACCAACCATGCGTCAGTTTTGGTTTGGTGTGTCGCAATTGCTTCACGTATGTCCTGCACCACAGCACGAGCTCTGTTCTTATGAACATGTGAGAGTGGCCCCAGTGACTCAATATACTACGTGAAATGATGATTCCTCGTCCTTTAAAATGACTATGAAGGTTGTACTGCTTCTGCATAACTCTCAGTTGTTGCTTTATGGTTTTTCCTTCTTGCTTTTTTTGCGCAGTGTTCTGGCTTCGCTTTGCCCTTCATGAGCATCAAATACTCAACTGTGGTGCAGTTGGTGCCTTTGTTGGTAGTCCAGCTACCACAGCTTTGCTTCAACGAGGCAAAATTGGACTTACCTTACAGCCTTTGAAGCTAATCTGCAGCTCAAAGATGTAATCTTCTGACAGGGAACCATCGGTGTACCCAGCAGGATCAAAGCTGAATGAAAGTATGTTAGTTGCATAATGTGGCGGCTCGACACTTACAAGCTGAATACAGGCCACTGTGTATCCTGAACATGTTACGCCGCCAATTTGGCACGCCCTGCTCAGGTTTGCCTGCCTTCTGTTTGGTGACAAACTACTAAGTAACCATTATGATATCATGACTTTGCTAGTAACATATCGGGGGATGGACTGCAGAAAGGGGAGATGCAGAAATACTTTGAAGACAGAAGCTCAGCTACGACTGAAGACAACGCAGGGGAATGCTAATTGGAGAAGCTGGAGGATGCTGAAGACTGACAACATTGTCTTTGCACTTCATGACTGGGAAACTAACTATTTTTTCTTGTAAAATCCATTGCTTTGAAGATCATTGCAAGATGTAGATTGTTCGAATTCCTCTTTGTTCCATCCACGTTGTTCAACTTATAGTAATGAAAATAGTGGAGAAATTCATTTGGTCTAGAAATAAAGGCTCGTTCTGAGAAGTGTAAGGCAAAACCTCAATATGTAGGCACGATCAGGTTGATTACTTGCTTGGTACAATAATTTGTTTTCATTACGCCTGAATATCAATCTGTCATTGAGAATTATCCATACAAATATTTGCATTTTACATATGCCAAACACATATGGGTTCAGACCTAAGTGCTGTAATATCAATTTTTACACGTTGTTTTCTGCTTACCATTGTGGCACTGGAGCTTGAACGATTTGCTTATCATTGTGATGATCGTTTTATGGAAACTAGATGACCCGGTGCCCACCGGCGCCGAGGCCGGAAGCGAGACTGTATTTTACTTATAAGTTTTAGCTAGAAATGATAAAGATTTGTATGTACATCGATTTACATAAAACAAAAAAATGTAGTAATGTTGCATGGAATAGAATTTAGCAGTTAGCATGATGGGTTCAGAACTACACATGGCTGAGCACTTCTGAAGAGTACAGACTTGTAGATAGCACCAGACAGCGCGTGATCAAACACAAGGACGCATACAAAACATAATAAACTTGCAGTAGTAGCAGTAGGCACAAATACCACATAACATGCATATCAACCAGGTGCCATAACATGCATATTAACCAAGGTGCAAAGCAGGTTCAACCATACCACAGGTTCATGCAACGGAACATGTTGTAAACCAAACATCACAAAACAAACATTTAAACAGACAGATAAAAGATAAAGCCACTCTGGGCAGATCACTGGATAGCAGTAGTAGTTGGCCTTGGAGAAGCACCAGGACGCAGACTCTACTACTCGTCTCCCTCATCACCATCCTCACCCTCGTCAAATTCAGCACCAACTTCTTCGTAGTCGTTCTCCAGGGCAGCAAAATCCTCACGGGCCTCAGAGAACTCTCCCTCCTCTGTACCCTCACCCACGTACCAGTGGATGAAGGCACGCCTGGCGTACATCAGGTTGAACTTGTGGTCAATGCGGGAGAATACCTTAACAACACTGGTGGAGGTGGAGATCATGCACACAACCCTCTTGACCTTGCCAGGGTCACCACGTGGGACAATGTTGGGTGGCTGGTAGTTGATACCACACTTGAAGCCGGTGCGACACCAATCCACAAACTGGATAGTGCGCTTTGTCTTGATGGTGGACACAACAACGTTCACATCCTTGGGCACAACATCACCACGGTACATCAGACAGCAGGCCATGTACTTGTCGTGGTGGGGGTCATACTTGGCTATCATGGAGTCATGAAACCAAGCTATACGCAGGGCAAGATAAGACGTTAGAAAATCTGAAAGATAAATAACACAGACATATAGCTTTCAGTGACAATAATAACAAATGGAGTTACCTTTACATTGCTCGCAACGGACTCGCAACGAACATATAGGAAATCCGGACAATAAGATTTTTACGGAGACAACAAGTCGGTTTTATTGCTGATCATGTACCATCCTTGCATTTTAGGATTACATCATTCTCACTCAAAGCACTTCCAAGATTGCCAATTCTTACCTTTCTTCCAAGAGAGACCAAAGTATGTGATCAGTTCTTTTCTACATTTCCTCATTTTCTCTAACAATCTTTGCCTGAGCCTGCAACACTAAAAGAGGACCATGGCATGCTTGATACCTATGCAAAGGTCCTACCAACCTACATTCATTCTTCCATCTCTCCAGATATTTGAGCTAGTAAAATTACAATAGATTAGTGATTACATGGACACGTTGTACTATGTATAGGTGAAGGGAAAAAGGAATAACAGATCCAACAATTCAAAACTCCATATGTAACATGAAAAGGGTGGCACATGCACCTGGCCATGGGAAACTCCAGATCCTACCAAAACAAGGAGCAGCCGGTAAATAATATAATCTTGAGGCAAATCCAGGAGAACATTTCAGGAAAAATAACAGGCCAATTGCGGTGACCCGGCATACCACTGCATGATGTAGTACACTATAGTCGTTGACATAACACCAATGAAACACCGTTCACTAGTATTACATCCCTCGGAGTGGTACAACAAAAACACAGCAGGTCCAAGACATGACTATAGATTTAAAGAGGAAGAAAACAACTCTTTACAAGAAGAACCAGAGATAACAATTCAGAACTATCTTTAGACTAAGACTAGCATCTAACCTATATGGCTTGCCACTGCTACTAATGCAATCCTCTACAGAAGTAGGTTTTATGGTTAGAGTATCTACTTCCTATCTAATCAGGATCTTTGTCTTCACTTTGGTTGGTGTATATGTTGACTTCATTGACTTTATTGAAGGACTTGAGCTGCCGATGTGGTTTCTTGAGCAGAAATTGATGTTGACATCGTCTTCAACGGCTTAGAACCTAGCAAGGGTTAAGAAGGTACGGTTGAGTACGGGCGTACTTAGCAAGTTCACTAAAAAGAAGTGTTTGATGCACTATCTCTACAGTCATAGACCAAAGGTCGTAGGCAATGCAGGTTTTCACAAATATTTCTTCAAATGTTGCTTTTATTCTAAAAAACTATGTCCGACGGCCTTCATAGGTTGACCAGAACTTTCATGGAGTTCCTTTCCTGCCGCGTTCGTAGCTCCTTCCCAGAACAGGGAGTAACATGTCACAGTTCTTACACTCTGTAGAGGTGCGTTACTTTACCCATGAGAGACCAAATCCTTGTTGCACAACTGGGCAGCTTATTCCCGTCCACAATTCCTTGATGTGGGACCCAGTAGATGATCCAAGCTAATCACTGCCCCTCTTCGCGACCCCGCATGAAGACACGACCTCCCCAAGCAGATATACCTCCGTTAACCCCCATATAGGCAGATATAACCCTGACAACCCCTTGGAGACTCCGGTGAGCAGATCATGTCCCTAGCAACCCCCATATAGGTAGATATACCTCCGACAGCCCCTCACGGAAAGTTTAGACACCAATATCGCGGGGAACTAGGAGTCCCACCCATCTTCTAAGTCCCTGCAACGAAGCTACAACCTCATGATAAGTTCATCCGTCCATGCGAAAGGAAGAAGATCCAGCTGACTTCTCTATCCCATTCCAAATCTCATGGTTAACGCGTAATATACGGTGCTAGAATCACTAGCGACATTGGTTGATTAAGTCCTAGATATTATGTTCATTTACCACTAGAACGGTATCAATAGATTATTACCATTTGGTAAATAATCCATAATCATATTATTATGAAAATAGTGTTTTTTGACCTTTTTAAAATGCAGGTGATGACAACACTTGAGTTACAAGCATTTGATAAAAAATAATCAAAGAACATGAGCAAGTGTGAACTTGCCTTTTGTGATTGCAAGGTTATGCAATCATGGTCTTCAAGACAATAGAAGATCCAAATTCTATAAACAGCATCATTGGTCCAGTAAAGACTAATGTTTAAAGAAGCAAGATGCAACGATACATAAGTAATGTAATGCAAATTGATAAACGTGAACCCCCGGACTAATCGTATTTGATCTAGGGTTCGGAAACTGGAAATGGTTTCTTTAGAATGTGTTTCACTTTTATATCAGCTTCACACTTGTGCTTCTTATTAAGGCTTGTGAGAGTGTGTGAAACAATATGTAAATACAACAAGTAGCATGCAATACTAAAGCACTCAAATGGGACATGGTATCTAAAAGATTCCTTAAGCAATATTATTAATCAATTAGAGCCTTTATACAAATGCTTAAGGATTACTTTTAATGTTTTTTAAAAGAATAACTTTTGAGGAAAAGGTTACTTTTACAAAGTAAAAGTAGTTAAACTTAAATCTAACACTTTAAGATTTTCTTCCTAGTTATGAGTATCAAAGAATAAAATAATTAGCATTTTTGAATAACTATTCCCCTAGTAAGTGGAGACTTATACATTCTGAATAAGGCATCTTATTACAAGTGGTTCACTTCTTAATGATTCCTAAAGGTAGAATACAAGTAGCATTGCTTTTATGGAATTGGTGTTTTCTTAAGGTTAATTAAGAGTGGTAACACTTCTATTTGAGTTATGTTTTCTTAACATTATAGTTGAACAGAATCATTTATTTTCTTACAAATGAGTGGTGATAATTCATAATATGGAAACAACCTTACTTAACTACTTATGAGTTATCTTGGGATTTTTAATATACTAATTAAATTGTGACTGAAATAATAGTAAAAGTTTTTAATAAGTCCAAATATTATTCTTGAGGATTTTATATTTGAAAAAAAATCCCTTTGGAAAATAATACACACTTATTTGTGAATAAGAGTTTAAACAAATATTGTATTTAGGATACTTTAGACTATTTTGACTTCATAGTAGCATCACTTAAGATTAACACTATTATTGGATCTTTAATGGATAATATTAGAAGCATTAGCAATTTTATATATCCTTTTATGAATTATCCATTAAGGAAATAAGTTTAATTCAAGTTTATTGGAGTACTAAACCTTTATTTATTTAAAAAAGTGTATTATTATATTTTAAACATGTATTTATTATTTTTGTGATCATTTTGGTATATTATAAGTATTTTTATGATTTTTAAATAATAAGATATGACTTTTATAAGTTTTATCACTTTATAAAGACTTAATAATAATTTTTAGTCAAGTAACACAAAATTATATGTAACCAATTTATAAATGTATATTTTCTCTTTCTAAGAATTTTAATACCTTATACTTATTTTTATGACTTTTAAATAATAGAATATACATTTTAAAAGATTAATTCTTAATAGGTTATTTACTACTACTAATAATTATTTTATTTAGGTTGGAAAATAAAATATGATAATAAGTTTAAACTATAGAGTTTATTTTTTAAACATTTTGATATATAATATATATTTTCTCGAGTTATAAAACAAAAGATAATGAATTAACAAGATTTAATCATTTTCTAGATTTATTAAAATGGAATAACTAAACGATTTATTGCATCATCACTGATGCCAGCCTCCTACTAAACCTTTTTACACCGAACCTAATCTAGCCCAAGACATAGACATGTGGGGCATAGGCCACGTCGGCGTGGACTGGTCAAACGGGTTGTGGTGGCCGAGGGTGACGTCAGCATGATGACGTGGTGACATCAGCAACGGATGGAGATCCCCTTGTCGAGCAAGGACACGCCGTAGGAGAGCTCGCAGGGCAAAACGGAAGGGCGCATTCAATGTAGGGCATCAATGCGAACCTAGCAGTGGCATCGCCGCCCCTTTTTGGTCACCGGAGGTACTCCGGTGACCCTCTTCTTGGCGGACCAAGCGGCGGTGCAGCTTCGTTGATCCAGAGACCACTCTGAGAGGCGAGGGGTATGGGAGAATGTAGGAGCTCACAACGAACTCCATGGAGAGGTTAGTGAGGCCGGAGATGGTCAGGAGACAGCAAATCGACGACAATGGCCGCGGTGGCCGGCGGGGTGCCGAGCTCGATTCCACGCTGCTCACTACGCGCCTGCCTGCAAAGCTTATTGAGGATGAACAAGGAGACATCGGCGCGTCCAGCGGTGGCTTCAATGAGGCACGGGGTGCTCGAAAACAGCAAGGACAACAACCTTAGAGATCTAGGGTTTGCTCAACCGAGCGGAACAGAGAGAAGGAGAGCAGATGTGAGGGAGGGAGTGAAGGGATGAGTATGGAGAGGCTCCGCGGTGGCGTTCTTATCCTTCTCTAGCGACCACGGCAAGGATCTTGACACAGTGGACGACGGCGCTCCTGCCAGCGAGCTGCTTCGGCCGCCGCACGTGGGGTGGACGATGGAGATAGCGAGGACGAATCGGTATTCGGACCAAGCCCGTGTTGGGCCGTGGTCAAGCGTGCGGGTTGTTTTCTCTGCTGCTCACGAGCGACGGATAGGTGCAGAAGAAATGGGTTGTGGGCTGAACTGCTGGCTGATTCTACTCTTCTTTCTTTTTCTATTTTTGTTTTCTGTTTTTACAAAACCATTTCAAATATGCATTTCTTAAGGTTTAAAATACCAAGAATATTTTTAAGTCCTAAAGAATATTATAAGGATCAATTGTAATCAATTTCTTCTACAATTCTGATTGTGTTTACAAAATGTGTTATTATGTGAAGGATTCTTTTATTTAGTAAAGTAAATACAAATTTGGGTTTTAGGGATTTGTTTCTCATATGAAAATCTTATAGAAATGTTCTTGTTTTCACCATGGTAAGTGTGATGGTTAAGATTTAATATGGTTAATGATATATATAGGACTCTACTCATACTTAGCCTCATAAAGGAACTATGCAAATATATTACAAGGTATTAAACCCTGGGGGTTCATAATATAGTGATTTAAATTTTAAGATTCTTTTAAAGTTTGGAATTTCCTTTATCCCAATTCCATTACAATTTCTTCATAACCATTCTATTCTTTTTCAAAGTAGGCATGGATCACTTCTTGAACTAGTTGTTCACTACTTTGTTAAGTGTGGTTAATGTTTTGATAGAAGTTCGTTATATAATGGTGAATAACCATTATCACTCATGTGTCACAAGTGATTTCAATGCCTAGCAACATTTACTTAGGGTTTCTAATACCACACTTACTATGGACCCTAGAGGATACACTACCCTCAAGTTTATTAGTGAATGTTGCAAGGAATCAAGGTTCAAGGATTGTTCCTAACTTTATAATCCTGAATGTTATCTCAACTTAGAGTGAGCTACAAAGATTACTTCTTAATGTGATCTTGATGGTTCATGGGTCTAAGGTTCAAGACAATAAGGTGGACAAGGCTTCCATCCATAAATACTCATCTGGTTCTCTAATTATTTCTTGGAAGCTTTATTTGCCGAGGAGGTATTGTTCAATGGTTACCTAGGAATAGGAAATAGTTCCACTATCAATTTAATTTTTTTAGGATTTTGAACAAAGAGGTAGACATGGGTCTTATCATGGCTTGATATACTGTTGGTTAAGGGTTTCTCAAACACTCTTATCTTAGTACCTCACTAAGCTTATCTTTAGATAAGGAATTTCTTTCCTAAATACACTCTATAAATCTCTCTTATCTTATTCACAAAGATCATATCTTCCTGAATAAGTCAATCATCTGACTCCAGCATATCCATCATCATATGATGACATGGTCATGCCACTTCAACATTACTCCTTCATTTTCCTCCTAGTATATAACTTTCATTTCTTAGCTACCTCTAATGAATCTCTCAATGTAGCTATATCTAACTCCATCAATTAACTCCTTTTATATTCACCTTGCATCTATATCCAAGGCTTGCAAGATTGTAGTTCTCTCTATATCACACGTGATAACAATCCTCTGGAATAGGTATGGCACTACTCTCCATAATACAAGTTTGTTCTTGTATTAGCTTGGTTAAGCTACCATGACTTCCACTACTTCACTTCTCTTAGGTTCTAAGCTTCATCACACCCTAGCCTGACCACTCATGATCAAGCTAGATGATTCAGCTTACTAGGCTTTGCCTAATTTGGTATTCTCACAACACTTCTTCGTCATCTAGTCATCTATTCTCCAGTGGCTTGAGAATAATGACCACCACCCTTTGATCATACATCACTTAAGCTTCTAATTGTCTGATCAAGATCTATATTCAACCAAGTAGTAAGCTTGTACTAGTCTCTCTATAGGATTATCTTGTTTAAGCAAGCTTACTCTAATTTTATGCCCACTTGACTTAACAAGATTATTATTTGATGTACTAATATTACTAGCCTTCTCATAGCTCCTCAAGCACCAGTTACTTCTTGGGTGTAGATACTTCTTCTAGTTAACTCATCAGTGAGTTAACTCCTCCAACATCAAATGGTTTGATCACCACTAAGGATTTCATTCCATTGATGATGGCACACTTCACCATAGCTAGTTCCTTCTCCTTATTAATTTACTTAAGGTTTTTGGAAGATTAATATAATAAGTCAAAGCTAAAGGTTAATAAGGGTTAGGTCAAGGATTGATCACTCAATCATTGATGAGCAATTGACACTAGGACTTGACTATTTAGGAATGTCATATGTTAATATGACAACAAAGATATGACATGAATGGTCTTGGCTCAACTTCCTTTTCTACTCTATTTGTGATAAGAGTGAGTGTTTAGAAACTGCCATGATTCTCATGGTAGGAATAAATATGGCAAGAAAATATATCAAGGTTTAGTTATTAAGTTTCTTCGCTTAAGTTATAAACTTAATTGAGTATTCAAGAGTTGTTATAATGAATACCCAGATATGATCTCGATAAGATCCTTCATAAATGTGTGGTGGGTTTACCTTAGTTCTATTTGATCTACCCATAGATCAAATTATATTACCCAAAGATAAGGTTTTAGCAAAGGTCATATTGAAACTTATCGTAGTCAACTTGATGATCTACTTCAGTTCCACCAAGTTAAGAGAAGGTTCAATCACTTTGACAAGTTTTATTTAAAAGCGCGAAAATTATCCAGATTTTCTATGCATGAATGCAATTTACACACCTCATCTCAGCTTATTTCTAAGCTCTAATGCTGGGATGTTACACCAATTCTTTGAGCATAATAAACCAACAATAATATGCACTTTTGGTGTCAGAGCCACACAAATATTGTTAATTGGTTTCATGGGCTGTTATCTTGTACACCATAACAAATAACAATTTTAGTCAACAAACATGATAGTACTATGAAAAGAATGGATTTTCCATGCTCATTAAACATGACAATAATACGAAAATCTTTTCCAACAGGAAAGTGATCTGAAGGAACTATGGTGTACAATATAAAGTGTCCCTAATAATCTATAATAGCGTGCATATATATTTCTCAGTTGGCACATGACAAATCATGAGAGCATGGTGTTTGACTTATATGTATCTACATGTAACAAAAAATATGAGGCATACTTGTTCTCTAAAGTCACAATGCCTCAACGACTGACCTACCACATCAAGATCCAGTGTACTTGTGTAATCTTCCCATGAATCTTCTTCCTCACATCTTGAGTTCTTGTATTTTAACCCTTTACTATCCATGGTTCTGCACTTAGTAGGCGCTATACGATCACACAAAAAGAAAAAAAGGTTGTTGTCCACAGAAAGTATGACACAAAGGAAAATAAGAAAAATACACAACATACAAATTTTCGAGTAAATAAGTATTTGTTAAAACTTTTGGTGATGCCTTTTCATGTGAAACACAAAGAGTCAAAGCATGTCATAGGGTGAATTAACTACCTGGCAGTTGTAGCCATGGGGAATGTTGCCGCTGAAGTCAAAGCATCAACGACAAGCACAACATCCATCACGAGTACATCGTTGTTGTTACAATCAAGGAAAACTTGGTGTAGATGACCAGGGCGCTAGGCGAGATAGCCAAGGCTTCAAACATAGCGCCTAGAAGGACAGGATGTACCCAGCTTTGCGAACCTCTACAATCAAACATGTAATAGACGCTAAATATCTCTCAAATATAAAAAAACTCATTTTTGGTGCACGACGGATTATTTTCCTTAGTGTTGGTTTAAATATGGCACCTAGACCAAGAAAAGAACCCAGCGGACCTCGTGCCTATAAAATAAATCAAGAGACAAAATCACCCAAAAAATGTGCATGCTAAGATAGAACTAACTTTATTTCAAGGAAAACTAGGAGGGTATTCAAGGTCGTTTGTCAAGCAAGTGTGTTATTACAAATCATCATTTTTGGTGAAGGAAAATCGCAAGCCACCTACAGCCATGATAATAAATTAACATCACAAGTAATATGATGATATACAAAAAATATATCATTAATTAGTCCACCTAAGAAATTAGAACTGTGATAAGATCACTAAGACTATATTCTAATATATTAGTACCGACCATAAACATATACATTATGCTAGTAGGCTAAATTAGGTTGAATTGGCCTGGCTCTCCCAAGTTGGGGATTGTTGCTTCTTGGATCAAAATCCAAGGCTTCATTTTGGGGGAATTATGGAAGCAAGGAAAATATAGTAATTATTATGCTTATATTGTTTGTATGCAAGCAGTTGCATAAACACTTGAAATTAAGAGGATATGCATATGATCCTAGATGACAATAATCTTCTATTTATATGTAAACAACAAAAACCTTTGATATAGGAGGGTAGGGAAAATTTAACCATGCATTACAAAAAAAACACCGAATAGGCAATGGTCTACCCATTTCTATAGAAGATCTATTGATTGTGCCGAATTATCGCATGGAAAGTGAGATAGAGATAATGGAGATACATTTGTATCACCTGATATACACCAAGAAAAACATGATTGTGTGCATAAATAATCTATCTCAAGGTGACCAAATCCAATTGGCTAAAAATAAGTAGTAGCATGAAGCCTAGGATCTACTGTCTACTTCTCCAACCATTAAGGCCGTGACTGGCAATAGAGACACACAAAAGGACATGTGGAAGGTAAATAAAGTGAGTGGAGCACCCTGGAAACTGCTCTACAGTAACACAATCAAAGAAATGTTGCACGGGTTAAAGTTAAAAATAGAATAACCCATGCAACTAATACAATTCCTATTCCAACAAAATGAACAATACAAGCTATTAGGTATTTGAAGGGTGGGATACCATGCGTCCAAAATTTGTATCATTTAACACAAATAAATATCAACAGCTAAGAATCTCAACCAGATCTAAGCTAGAAACAGGCAACATCAGTGACACCCAAAAAAACTTGCCAATCTACAACGGTAATAGTGTTTTTGCAAAAGATAAACAATCTACAATCGGCTGACAGTCATAACTCTATATTAAGTCAAAACAGGAAAGTCATGCAACATATAGAATTCTTATCCCAACAAAATGAACAATACATGCTATCAGGAAATACATACATGCATCCACAACCAAAAAATTAAGTATTCACCTCGAGATTGCTAGATCCTTTATCCTGACAAAATGAACAATACATCTATCAGGAAATTCATACCTACATCCACAACTAGAAAAATTAAGTATTCACCTAGAGTTTGCAAGATCGGTAGAGTTAACCACGTTGATGCCACGGTAGTACCTAGTAACACACTCAAGGTTTCCACCGATTGACTCAATTTACATAACTCATGGCGCACGTCTCGCGTGCGAGTAGCCAGGATCTCAACCTCCTCTCTCTCTACTGTAGGTCTATATATTGTAATAAGTTGAGATCAATCCACCTGTATCTGACAACATCATTTCCGTAATTAAATTTAAGTAGAAAAAGTCATAATGCAATTATATAGAACACTACACTGAATTAGCCGAGAAAAAGCAAAACATATATTGTGGGCTAGGGCTGAGAACAAATATGCTAAAGCATATTCAAGAAATATGTATATGGTGCACCTTTTATGATAGGGCAAACATGTCCGATCTTTCGATGAGATGATGATAATCGATTTTGGTAGAGTTTGGGCTTGACTATCCGACTACACGTGCAAGCACGAGCACCAATGCAATCGCTAGGCCAATCTCCTGGAGGTTACCGATCTTGCAGAAGCACGATCAGCCTGACCAGCGAGGTCTTAATTCCTACCTTAAATCAAGAATAAGTAAGAACTAATATTGCAATCAAGATATTGCGAATAAAGATGAAAGCTTTATTAAAATCGTGGGATCTTGAATAGGTGCAAAGTACAGGAGGTCTCTGTGACATTCAAGCCTTGGCAAAGTTACAATGATGACTAACTTTTAGTCTAAACAAAATCTGAGTCTAAAGTGATGGTGATGGCTCAATGCACGACGCCCAGAAAAGTGCTGGTGCATGGTTGATGTAGAGCTCGTTGGGAACCCCAATAGGAAGGTTGCTAGCTGAGCCTTGGCAGGGCTCACTACCGGTGCTAGTAGCAACGTGGAGACCTGCACAACACAACCATAGAACTTTGTCCCCAACTTGCGATGAGGTTGTCAATCTCACCGTGTTTTGTGGAAAACAAAGGATTAAACGTATCGAATGGAAAGAAGTAAAAGTTTGTAAAAAGTAAACACAAAGCAGTAAAAGATTGTATATTGAATGTAAAAGACAAGGACCGGGATCCATAGTTCACTAGAGGTGGCTCTCCTTAGATAGATAACATGATGGGTGAACAAATTACAGCGGGGCAATTGACAAACATCGAGAAAGCAATACTTGCATATACTAATCATCTTGACTCCTTTGAGATTCGATTGGGCATTACAACATAATACATAGACCGCCATCCAACTGCAACTATGACCAATGATCCACCTTCAGGTTATCATCCGAACCCCCTCCAGTATTAAGTTGCAAGCAAAATATTATTGCTTTACGAACTGTGTGTAAAGTAAACAATATGATTGTTCTATGAACAAAGGATTGTTGTTTTCTCCCTAGTAGCAACAGCACATCTAGTACCTTAGAGATTTACATCACTTCCCCAGTTACGGAGGCATGAACCCACTATCGAGCATAAATACTAACTCTTGGAGTTGCTAGCATCTACTTGAACAAGATAGCTACTAACAACGGAAAGCATGCAAGATCACAAATAACAAAGACATGATAGAATCAATAATCAATCTGAAATAGCATCTCAATATCCATCGGATCCCCGCAAACACAACATGCAGAATTACAAATAGATGATCTTGATCATGAACAGAGCTCACAAGATCTAGACATGAAAGCACAAAGGAGGAGAACCAGCTATCTAGCTACTACATGGATCCGTAGTCCAAGGATGAACTACTCACGCATCACACCGGAGGCTTGCATGGTGATGAAGAAGGCCTCGGGGTGAATTCCCTCTCCGTGAGTGCCGGAAAAGCTTCAGATCCCTCCCGATCTAGGGATGGATATGACGACGGCTACAAACTCTTTCGTGGATTTTTGATCGGGCACTTAGGGTTTACGTCCTGAGGGCATCTTATAGGTGGAAGGGGAGGCCGAGGGGGTGCCAGGGGCCACCACACCACCCCCTGGCGCAGGCCCAGCCTGACGCTGTGGTGTGGCCGACCTCGCCCTCTCCGTCTCATATTCTGGCATCTGATGACTTCCGGAAAAATAGGCACTTTGGCTTTTGTCCCGTCCAATTCCGGGAATATTCATTTTCTGACTTTCTTGGAACCAAAAACAGCAGAAAACTGGCAGCTAGCACTGTGGCTCTTGTTAATAGGTTAGTCCAAGAAATCATATGAAAAGTACTCCAAAGTTGGAACAAAACACAAGAAAGTGGATAAAACCAAGGATGGAACATCAAAAATTATAGATACATTTGTAATGTATCAACATCCCCAAGCTTAACTCCTGCTCGTCCTCGAGTAGGTAAGTGATAAAAAGAAAGAATAATTTTTGAGGTGACATGCACCATCAAAGACTTGATCAAAGTATTTGTAAAACATTCAAAGCTGGGATCATAGTACTTCAATCATAATATGAAAGAAAAAGTTCTAGCAATAAGCAAAGAAACTATGATGCAACATGAAAAGGCACAAACAAAAGATTCATGAATAACAATGCTTTGCAAGACGTTTGTTTGTTTCACATAAAGAAAACATAGCATAAAAGTATTCAGCTTGTCCCTCAATAGAGTAGCAAATATAAATGCATAGGACACCTTCAAAGTTCATAAGAGTGACTAGATACAATAGTTTAAAACAAGAAATATCAAAGTATGCATCAATCAACTAGTCTTGGGACAATGCACATAGAACTAAGAATGGCCACTATGCTCTCAAAGTAGGTGCATAAAGGTAGAAGGTGGAGACTCAATATAATGGTGGAAGAAAGGCCTTCATAGAAGGAAGTAGGGATTCAAGTCTCATAAAGAGCTTCCAAAAATTATGGTACTTATAGCTTTCAGCTCTCATTGCCCCTATCATAAGCATCTTGAAGTGATTAAGGTTAAAGTGAACAAACTATGGTGTACATGCTTGGCAGTATAAGTCAAATCTCATGTCCCTTGTATCTGAGGGCTCCTCATGCTACTCAAGTTTAGTCACCGGTAAGTTCTTGTCATCGTAAGTACATGTGTATCATAGAGAACCGCCAACGGGGTACCCCTTGCCCGATGATACGGAAGAATCACCATATAAAAATGACAAGGCAAGCAGACAACGTGCATCTCAACAATCTTCTTATTTACCATGGGAATATGGTGCTTTTTCTCTCTTTCCTCTTTTCATAGTATCTCTTTTTTTCTCTTTTCTCTTTTTTCTCAATATAGTACTCTCTTTTTTATAAGAAGAATGCTTCATAGACAACTCATTATGGTTGCGCTGTAGGATTCCACCATGTCAGCATGGATTAGACCATCGGCCTAGGCGTTTCTCTAACACATATACATAACTCCATGGACTTACAAGCTCCCCTTTCATTTCACACCGACGACATCCATATACAAAAGAGCATGATATCAACTAGGTACAAGTACCAAGTGCAATGTTGAAAGCGTTCCCCATGAAAGCATGGTTCTGCTAATTCCCGACAAATAAGTGCAAGCATATACAACAAGAAGACACAATGGTTCAAGTTTATTAAGGGCAAGAAAATTAAAGTGTGCCATCAAGTTCGTGAGAGCTTTAATCACTAGTTTTCTCATAACAAGTTTAATTTGGAAGGTAAACAAAAGCATGAATATACTTGGAATAGCATAAGCTAGTAGGTAGGTATGGTGGACTCTTTGGAATAACTTGGTTTAGGGAGTTGGATGCATGAGTGGAACTCATACTTGGTTGTGGAGGCTAGCAAAAGACTGGGAGCGACAAACTAAGAGAGCAATAATGGCCATAATCATGCAGAGCGACAAAACATCATTGATCAAAGCATAAAGTGATACTACAAGTTGAAAACTAAAGGATCATAAAGGCTATGGTGAATTGAGATAGTCATAACATGGTGTGAGCATGCGCCAAGTCAACCCAAATAAAGCATCAAAGGAGAATACCACTATACTATGTTTTAATATGCTAAAACAATGCATGATTCATCCAAGGCACATTAAGCAATCTCAATTGTTTATAACAAGTCATTCTACAACAAAGAATACTAAGAATAAATCCAAAACTATATCAAGCATGGCATGACAAAGCATAGGCCATAGTCAAAAATGAGCTCTTTTTACCACATAAGCATGAACTTTCCTACTCTTTTCCAAACCAAACCAAACTATTTGCAAACCAATGTATGAAAGAGGGGGTCCAACCAATTTATTCAGCAAACTAAGCAAACAAAATCAAAGAAAAACCAAAACTAAAACGAAAAAGAAGACGCTCCAAGAACAACACAACTGTGCATGAAACAATAAAAATGAAGCGTTTGGAAGAAACCTGGAAGTTTTATTGATAAAGAAGGGGATGCCTTGGGCATCCCCAATCTTTGACACTTGTAATTCTTGGATATTTCTTGGGGTGACACGTGTGGCATCCCCAAGATTGATATTTAGTCCATCCTTCATATCATTACTCATTCCTTTCATACACCTGAAATTTTTTCTTCATACAAAACTTCACACAATCTTTATTAGCAACATTAGTGCACTCAAGATAAAAGGTCTTAAGGTTCAGTTCTAACACCAAATAAACTTCCATTAGAACACTAGATACTGTAGCACTTCCCTAAAAAATCTCAATTCCCCAAAAGAACTCAAAAAGGAACCAACAAGAAGCAAATGCAGAAAATGGCAGAAATCTGTCAAAACAGACCAGCAGGTAAAGACGATTTTTTTCGAAGACCTTCTGTTGCTCCAATCAAAAAGTGTTGAACTAACGAAAGTTATATAACAACCTGGGGCAGAAGCATAAAAATTCACGCCTCAAAAAGACGTTCAGAGATTTTACACGAATTTTTACGGTGAATCACAAAAATCTGTTTCGGGACAGCAACTTTCCCAATCATTACTTCTCTCTCATTAGAGGTTACTCTTGGCACAAAAGGCAAATAAAAAGGATAAGGAGAGGTTATTACAGAGGTAATAACTTCCAAGACTCATCTAAAACTTTTGGGTTATCTCCCAATAAGTACTTTTCTTTAACGCCTTTAAGTTAGGCATAAGAAGCAAGAAAGAATCAAGTGTTCTCAAATGAAGAAGCATTAAGATCAATACCAGAAATATTTTCAACAAGGCAAGGTATATCATCCAAATAAGTTCGAGAGGATCCTCTCTCAATGCTATTAGGTTCACTATTCTCATCAAAAGGGTTTGCAGGAACAATTCAATCAAGATTCTTTTCTATGGCATCATGTATTGCTACTAGTTTAAAGGGTATTGGTATCTTAGGTTCCTCCCCATTAGGTTCGGTATTGTTCATATTTTCTCGTGTACCAACAACATCTACACACGAGCCTAGCATATTGAAACGTTCAAATACTTTTCTAGCTTCCTTGGCAACATCATAGAACTCCTTAAACAAAGTTTCTAGAATAAAATCCCTCTTTTCAGGGTCCTCAATTTCTTTAAGCTTAAGAAACATTATTTGCATTAATGGGTTGAGGTTAATAAACCTAGCTTCTAACATGTGAATTAAA
This sequence comes from Avena insularis, assembly GCA_023614405.1. Classification (NCBI taxonomy): domain Eukaryota; kingdom Viridiplantae; phylum Streptophyta; class Magnoliopsida; order Poales; family Poaceae; genus Avena; species Avena insularis. Next base: position 26,012,829 of record CM042692.1, read on the forward strand.
GAAGCTGCAATAATCTCATAGTTTGGAGCAAGTTCTGCAAGGGATCTATCCTCAGTATCCTCATGTTTACTAACATGATTAAATAATTCTTCAATGTTATCTTTCCCAATTATAGAACCACTACCAATTGGAAGATCTTTCAGGGTGAATTTAGGGATCAACATGGTGAGCTAAAGAAGAGGTGGAAACTAAAGGAGACTTAATTTTTTTGTGTTTTTGAATAAAGAAAGCAAACTAGTAAAACTAATTTTTTTGTGATTTTGAATAAGAAAGCAAACAAGTAAAACTAATTTTTTTGTGTTTTTGAAAAAGAAACAAGCAAACAAAGAAAAAGAAAACTAAGCAAAACAAAAATAACAAAGTAAAGAGATTGGTTATGAGGGACTCCCCTTGTGAAGATGTCCTTGACTCACAGCAGGCGCCCGGAAAAATGCTTGATGGCTCAATGCACGGCGCCTAGAAAAGTACTGGTGCGTGGTTGATGTAGAGCTCGTTGGGAACCCCAAGAGGAAGGTATGATGAGCACAGCAGCAAGTTTCCCTCAGTTATGAAATCAAGGTTTAATCGAACCAGTAGGAGCAAGGAAACACCCCAAAGGTGTTGCTAGCTAAGCCTTGGCAGGGCGCACTACTAGTGCTAGTAGCAACGTGGAGACCTGCACATCACAACCACGGAACTTTGTCCCCAACTTGCGATGAGGTTGTCAATCTCACCGTGTTTTGCGGAAAACAAAGGATGAAACGTATCGAATGGAAAGAAGTAAAAGTTTGCAGAAAGTAAACACAAAGCAGTAAAAGATTGTAGATTGAATGTAAAAGACAAGGACCGGGATCCATAGTTCACTAGAGGTGGCTCTCCTTAGATAGATAACATGCTGGGTGAACAAATTACAACGGGGCAATTGACAAACATCGAGAAAGCAATACATGCATATACTAATCATCTTGACTCCTTTGAGATTTGATTGGGCATTACAACATAATACATAGACCGCCATCCAACTGCATCTATGACTAATAATCCACCTTCAGGTTATCATCCGAACCCTCCGATTAAGTTGCAAGCAACAGATTATTGCTTCTTAATGCGTGTAAAGTAAACAATACGATTGTTCTATGAACAAAGGATTGTTGTTTTCTCCTAGTAGCAATAGCACATCTAGTACCTTAGAGATTTGTCACTTCCCAGATTACGGAGGCATGAACCCACTATCGAGCATAAATACTAACTCTTGGAGTTGCTAGCATCTACTTGGCCAAGATAGCTACTAACAACGAAAAGCATGCAAGATCACAAATAACAAAGACATGATAGAATCAATAATCAATCTGAAATAGCATCTCAATATCCATCGGATCCCCGCAAACACAACATGCAGAATTACAAATAGATGATCTTAATCATGAATGGAGCTCACAAGATCTAGACATGAAAGCACAAAGGAGGAGAACCAGCCATCTAGCTACTACATGGATCCGTAGTCCAAGGATGAACTACTCACGCATCACACCGGAGGGTTGCATGGTGATGAAGAAGGCCTCCAGGGTGAATTCCCCTCTCCGGTGGTGCCGAAGAGCTTCAGATCCTCCCGATCTAGGGATGGAGATGACGACTCTGAGACTCTTTCGTGGATTTTTGATCAGGCCCTTAGGGATTCGTCCGAGGGCATCTTATAATCGGAAGGAGGCCGAGGGGTGCAGTGGCCTCCTCACCACCTGGCGCTGGCCAGGTGGCCAGGGCTGTGTGGTGTGTGGCCTGGCCCATCTCCGTCTCGTATTCTGGCATCTGATGACTTCCAGAAAAATAGGCACTTTGGCTTTTGTCCCGTCCAATTCCGGGAATATTCATTTTCTAACTTTCCTGGAACCAAAAACAGCAGAAAACAGGCAGCTGGCTCTGTGGCTCTTGTTAATAGGTTAGTCCAAGAAATCATATGAAAAGTACTCCAAAGTTGGAACAAAACACAAGAAAGTGGATAAAACCAAGCATGGAACATCAAAAATTATAGATACATTTGCAATGTATCAGATGGCTATGGGGGTATTTAAGGAGGAAAAGGCGGGGTTTCGTCCAGCCATAGGTATGGTGGCAGAATCCAACCCTAAAATGCCTTTTCCCCTCAAATACAGACTCTAAAAAGTGGCTAATGATATTCCCGCGAAAATAACATGGATTTGGCCCAAAATAAAGGTGATGCAGCACCATATTAAGCTACAGACGAAGCTATGAAGTAATATTCTTGAATATTTTGTCCAAGCCTTCAATCTTCATTATGGTGGCTTCAAAGTTCTGAAATCTCTACTTGCGGCATCCTCTTCAATCCTCATATGCTTGCTGCCATCTCCATGTACAGTTATGCTTTAATGCTTGTCCCTCTCGTCCATGCTAGGTCCATCATTCCTAAGAGTAACAAACACATCTGATTTAGGCAGCATCATATTCTCGTGTATATGAGGGATAGTTCCAAGAAACGAAAGTACCTGATAGTTAAGTTGCTTGGCACGAGCTCGAGTGATAGGTCCTTGTATTTGTGTAGCTATAGGTACAACGGGTGTATCAAAAGATGGGATGTCCACATCATGCTCCCTTTCTTGAATTGAAGTCGTCCTCGATGCAATCTCATCTTTCTCGCCAAAGTAAGCCTTCAAATCTGCAATGTTAAATGTAGGACTAACCATACCAAAATCTGCAGGTAGCTCAAGTTTATATGCATTATCATTTATTTTCTCTAACACCTTAAAAGGAAAAGCAGCACGTGGCATTAACTTAGACTTGTGCAAATCAGGGAAATGATCTTTGCACAAATGCAACCAAACAAGATTACCAACATCGAACACAACATGCTTTCTCCCTCTATCCCCAGCAAGTTTATACTTAGTATTCATGCGTTCTATGTTGTATTTAGTAGTCTCATGTAATTTTAATATCATTTCACCATGTTGTGTAGCATCCAAATTATTTTGCAGCGAAGAAGGTAATGTCAATAAATCAATAGGTGCACGAGGAACAAAACCATACACAATCTCAAATGGGCATAACTTTGTGGTAGAATGCAACGAACGATTATAAGCAAATTCAATATGAGGTAAATACTCTTCCCACAATTTTTAAGTTCTTCTTTAAAATAGTCCGCAACATAGTAGACAAAGTTCTATTGACTACTTCAGTTTGTCCATCAGTTTGGGGATGACATGTAGTACTAAACAACAATTTTGTCCCCAACTTAGCCGATAAACATCTCCAAAAGTGGCTAAGAAATTTAGTATCACGATCAAAAACAATAGTATTTGGCACACCATGTAAACGAACAATTTCACGAAAGAACAAATCATCAATACGTGAAGCATCATCAGTCTTGTGACAAGGAATAAAGTGTCCCATCTTAGAAAACCGATCCACAACAACAAAAATGGTACCCCCCCTTCTGTGTACGAGGCAATCCCAAAACAAAGTCCATAGAAATATCGTCCCAAGGGACACTAGGAACAGGAAGAGGCATATATAAACTGTGTGGATTAAGGCGAGACTTAGCTTTTGGACAAGTAGTGAAGCATGCCAGTGCCACGAATCTCTCAACATATCGACGCATGCGTGGCCAAAAGAAGTGTGCAGCAAGAATTTCCTCCGTCTTCTTTACACCAAAGTGACCCATCAGTCCTCCTCCATGCGCTTCCTATAACGACAAAATACAAACGGAACTATCTGGGATTCATAGTTTGTTAGCGCGGAACACAAATCCATCATTGAAGACGAATTTGTTCCATGTTCTACCATCTCTACAATTCTGCAACACATCTTTAAATTCAACATCATGCACATATTGTTCCTTAATAGTTTCCAATCCAAATATTTTGAAGTCAAGTTGAGATAACAAAGTATAACGGCGCGACAAAGCATCAGCAATAAGATTATCTTTACCCTTTTTGTGTTTGATAACATAAGAAAAACACTCAATAAATTTAACCCACTTTGCATGGCGACGATTCAGCTTAGCATGACTACGAACATGTTTCAAAGATTCATGATCAGAATGTATAACAAATCTTTAGGCCATAAATAATGTTGCCAAGTTTCTAATGTCCGAACCAGCGCATATAATTCTTTATCATAAGTAGAATAGTTCAGACTAGCCCCACTCAATTTCTCACTAAAATATGCAATAGGCTTGTCCTCTTGTAATAACACACCTCCCAAACCAATTCCACTAGCATCACATTCAAGCTCAAAAGTCTTAGTAAAATCAGGAAGTTGGAGTAATGGAGCATGTGTTAACTTATCTTTCAATATCATGAAGGCTTGTTGTGCATCGCCCCAAACAAAGGGCACATCCTTTTTTGTAAGCTCATTCAGCAGCGCAGCAATTGATCCAAAATCTTTGACAAAATGCCTATAAAAACCAGCGATGCCAAGAAAACTCCTCACTTGTGTTACCGTCTTGGGCTGCGGCCAATTCTCAATTGCTTCAATCTTGGCTGGATCCACTTCAATACCCTGTGGTGTAACAACATAGCCAAGAAACGCAACTCGATCGGTACAAAAGGTGCACTTATCAAGATTACCAAACAAATGTGCATTGCGTAAAGCATTGAAAACAACACGCAAATGTTCCAAATGATCCTCTAAAGATTTGCTGTAAATCAGAATATCATCAAAGTAGACTACTACAAAACATCCAATGAAAGCACGTAAAACTTCATTCATTAATCTCATGAATGTGTTGGGCGCATTAGTTAAACCAAACGGAATTACTAACCACTCATATAAACCAAACTTAGTTTTAAATGCTGTTTTCCATTCGTCTCCTAATTTCATATGAATCTGGTGGTAACCACTACGCAAATCAACTTTAGAAAACATTGTAGAGCCACTCAATTCATCAAGCATATCATATAAATGTGGAATAGGATGACGGTAACAGATAGTAATATTATTGATAACTCTACAATCAGTACACATGCGCGAAGAACCATCTTTCTTAGGTACCAAAAGAATAGGAACATCACAAGGGCTAATGGACTCACGAATGTGATCTCTGTCAAGTAGTTCCTGAATTTGGCATTGTATCTCCTTTGTCTCCTCGGGATTGGTTCTATATAGTGCACGGTTGGGCAACGTGGCACTAGGAATTAAATCAGTTTGGTGCTCAATTCCACTAATAGGAGGTAATCCTGGTGGCATCTCAGCTGGAAAAACGTCCTCATATTTCTTCAAAAGGTTAGCAAAAGTAGGTGGCAAAAAAGGAGGCATATCCTCAAATGAAAACAAAACCTCTTTGCAGACAATTGCATAACATTGAGTATTGTTCACATCTAGTTCAACAATATCAATTTTATTTGCAAGCATACATGGACCCTTCAAATGAATTTTAGTAGCATGTTTAGAATCAGATTTAGTGGTCTTTGGTGGTACAAAATCTTCAGCAACAATCTGATTCTCACTTTTATGTTTCTCCTTAGTTTTAGCTCTACTAGCTCTAGCAAGATCATCTTCTAAAATTTGTTCAGGAGTCATATGTTTGAGACCAATTTTCTTCCCATCATGCATAAGAGAATAGTGATTAGTTTTACCTTTATGAACAGATTCTCTACCAAATTGCCAAGGTCTACCAAGTAACAAAGGACAAGCTTGCATGGGCACAACATCACAATTAACAATATCAGAATATGTACCAATAGTAAAATGCACGCATACCGTTCTTGTTACCTTGATCTTACGAGAACTCTCAAACCATTAGATGTAATATGAATGTGAGCGTTGTCTTGTTGGGAGAGCAAGCTTCTCTACCATGTCAACACTAGCCAGATTATTACAACTTCCTCCATCAATAATGATCGGTATAGCTCATTCCTTGAAAATGCCTCGTGTTTGGAACAGGTTGTGGTATTGATCATGTTCAGCTTTGCTCAATTGCACACTCAACACACGTTTTGCATCTAAGATCTTGTATTGATTAGCAGTTTCAGCTCCCATTACCTCCATCTCTTCTTTAGAATCAGAATTATCCCCATCACATGCAACAATAAGAGCTAATGTATCTTCATCAAAATCACTTACTGAATCATATTCACCATCATCATGCTCCATCATAACACGCTGTGTTGTGCACATCCTCTCAATATGACCATATCCCTAGCATTTGCGGCATTGTATATCCTTCGTCTTGCTTGTGGAAGCCATAGAAGAAGAACTACGAGCAGGGCCATTAGATGATGGAGAGCTGCCGAAGGCATTCTTGATGACGGTGTGGTGGCTTTGGACGTGGTAGGTGCTGGTGGCGTGCCACACGAAGAAGGCGCTGATTGTCGGGATGTCCACGACGATGTACGACCTACAGAATTGTTAGACCATCTCCATGGTGGTTGATGATCCTGCACTTCACGTTCAACTTTGCAAGTAAGATGAAACAAACGAGTAATGGTACGATATTCCTTATAGTCTAAGATGTTTTGAATCTCCTTATTTAAACCAAGAAAGAAACGAGCCATCATTTGTTCCGTATTTTCAACAATACCAGCATGAACCATCCCAGTTTGTAATTCCTGATAATATTCTTCTACAGAATTTTTGCCTTGTTCTAAACGAGTCATTTCTTTAGAAAATCTTGTTGATAAGTTGGTGGTACAAAACAAACTCGCATAGTAGTTTTTCAAGCAGTCCAAGTATTAGGAACATTAGCATGATTGACACAACAATATTCAGACCACCAAAGTGAAGCAAAATCTATAAACTCGCAAGTAGCAGCACTAACACGCATATGCTCGGGATATCTTAAAAATGCAAAACGTTGATCTACTTCCAATTCCCATGTAAGATATGCATCTGGATTATATCTATCCTCAAAAGGTGGAATATTTAGCTTAAGCTTCGAAATATGATCATCATTATGTATGGGTGGTCGAGTGTTGCGGTAGTAATGCTGAGGGCAGCCAGCAGGTTGTTCGACATACTCGTCGAACTCATCCTCATATTCATACTTGTACTCACCATTCTCATCATATCCCACAAAAGCATCAGTCGTGGTAGCATTAGCAGCCATTGGTGCAGCGGCTTTGGCGGTGGGCGCAGGAAGTGGTGCAGCTATAGTAGGAGAAAATGAGCCAGAAGTGCCTTGATCTGTGCGTGGGATGCGTCGTGCAAACCCCACATGGTTGGGTAAAAGGTGTTGAGGACGTGGTGCAGCAGCAGGTAACCTGCTGAGGATCTCCTAAAACCTGGCGTCAAGCTTGTCATTGAAGGATTTCTCTAACCCCTCAATCTTGTCAATGGTTTCGTTGATCTTACATCAACATCCTCCAGTCTTGTATCAACATCTTGCACATGCCCTACCAATAGCTTGGTGAAGTGAGCATGCATATCTTTATTCGTCATGTTTGCCGGTTCAAGAGGTATATCTGCCATGGTTAGTCCTTAAAAGCACATGTGTATATGCCTACGAGTACAGAAATGTGGTGGAAACACGCGTAATCCATCAAGCAATATACAAAACTCTTACAAGTTCTTACCAAATAGTAGGAAAAAGGTGATGTGCAACCACAATGATCAGTCGTTCTAGAGATTGAACCGAGCAATTAACAGGGATCGACACAACACACGTGGAGAAATCTGTGGAGCTCTGGGAAGGCTTAGCAAAGGGGTTAGCAATTATAAAAACAACAATGCGAAGTTGAAAAGGTGCTCAACAATGGTACCATGCTGGTCCTAGGCTAGACCGTACTAGAGACGCGAGCCTAGAGCACTAACGATGTCACGACACGGCACAACAAGCAATGTTATGATGATATAGCACCCTGAAAAGTGAACCGAGATGTCCAAAATCACTATGATGGCGAGTGTCTAGAATCGATCTACGGGGTCTAAAAATAGTATAGCCCCGAAAATTTTTGTCAAAAAATTTCTACCGTGCTGCGGAAAGCGCGCAGGCGCCACAAAAATGTTACTATAACGGTTGATGACTGCAAGTTCACAGACCAATTGTAGCTAGTTTCAAAGTAAAGATATCAAACCCACAAGGAGCTATTGGTTAAGGTCTTTATGCCCCTCATTACTATCTACCAAAGAATACTTATAAGTTGTCTTTGATTTCAAGTAAAGGGTGTTTGAAAGGTTTATGGTTGTTTACAGAAAAGTAATTAAAACAAGTAAAAGAAAACAAGTAACAAGATTGTACGAAAGCATGGTTGAACTCAATAGGGTTAAAACGTACTCGAGGATGTAGGATACACCACTAGCATAGTATTATTGTTATATGTAATCAAGATAACATACTCCTTGTGTCATGATATGTGTGGAGAGAGCCCCATAATAAGATGTTCACGACAAGGCTCGTAGGAAGCCACTTTGTTGAGCCAAGTGTGAGGTCACCTCTAAATAACCACTACGATGTCTGAGAGCAATCACCCATACAAACCATCGCAATTAAGGGTTTCCCCATGGATATCGTAATTAGCTTAGGGAGTCCCTCTTTAATCCCCTTTGAGCGTGTAGGTTATGAGCCTGCGCCAATCTATCACAGGGCATTCCGGGTACGCTTCCAAGACACATCCAAAGGGTTTCTCCCTCCCTTTAGTCCCGAAGGCAAATGATATGCGGCCGACTATGCATACCATCTAAAGAGAGAGATCAAACACAAATCATAATTATATCATAGATAAGCAAGTCATACGGACATAAGAATAGATCATCTTTATTACAAGTTCATAACTGTGCTAGGGTTTCTCTATCTCCCCAAGAACAAAGGAACTACTCATTCATGGAAGCAATCAACAACATCATCATAATCAAATGAATGGATTAAAGTACGAGGGTAGATCTAATGCAAACCACAATTGGATCTAGAATTTAAAGGAGATATAATAGATGAAAGATGGAGTAATGGTGGTGATGAAGATGCAGCGGTTGGTGATGAAGGGGATGATGCGTTGTCCTCCAATGATCCGTGGATCAGCAGGGATTTTACCCCGGCCAAGTTCCTCCTTTAGATCCCTCTCGGATGTGGTGTTTTGTGGTTTCTGGTGGCTGTGAATGTCGGATCTCCCTCTCGTCTTCGCCAGAGAGAAGTATTTGACGAGGCGGTCGTGATGGCACCTGGTACGGGCGGACGGTAGGGGTGGGCTCCGCCCGTACCATTGGTCGTTAACCGTGCTGATTCCTCCTCTGTGATTGGTATTCTTCTAGGAGCGAAGGAAAATTCATAAAATGACTTTTATCACTTAGAAATATCATATAAATACACAATATGACAGCTCGAATTGATATGTTCATATATGACTCCATGATTTGGGATCCTGTTGAAACAAGAACAAAATAGCGCGCGTAGGCGCGGTGAAATACAAAAATCCCTATTCTATTTATGCAAAAACAAAAGGTAAATATGCTTCAATTTTGGGTGCATCAACTCCCCAAGCTAGGCTCTTGCTCGTCCCCGAGCAAGATGGTGGCTTATGGACAAGATCATCATGTTCATGAGACACGAGTCATTACAATAAATGAGGTAGAAATTGAAGCGGGAATACAACATCGGATGTAGAGATACATCAGGGGTATTACCATACCCTTACACATTACATAACTTAGAGGCTTCCACACCTTTTTTAATATCAATGAAATTATAAGAAGCTACTAGTGATTCAACATATCATATAATCACGGCGTTTAAAGATATTGATCGCTAAGTTTAATAGTGAAGATTCATGATCATTTTCTCTTTTCTTCTTTCTCTCTTTTTTCTATGTTTGATTCTTTTGATAGCTGCTTTCTTCTTCTCTTTTGATACTTGTATGTCTATATTTTTACTTGCTCCCTTTTATCCTTCTCTTTTCAGCAAGCTATTTGATCATGCTCACTACTTCAATGGCTTTCGAAAACTCTTAATTATAATATGCTACCAGAATTATTATGCTCATAACTTAATCAATACTTCTATTGGTGTGGAAGTTCCTAAAATTATGAAAGATGTACAAGTATCATAACACTCAACCTAGTTCAATCATCTAATATAATAATCATGAATCAAACACAACTTCAATTATCATAAAGTCTCATAACTCAACGGATATTCTTGAACAAAGGGAACTCAGAGTTGATGCAACTAATGCAAATTCAGAAATTTAAACCGAACCATGTGTGTAGAAAAGCAAATATGCAAAAACTATAAGATAGATTACAAGGTTCTCACAGATCCCCCAAGCTTGGAGTCAAGCCGGGTGGATCAAAAAATCCCTTGTGACTATTTGATACCGTGGTGTGCTTCATGGTGAAGAGGCTCCGGAATCGCGAAGACTTGCACGAAGCATCTTGTTTGATGTCTCCAAGATCAAGATGCGGATCTGACGTTGCTCATTGACTTTCTCCAATTTCTCAACAAGAGCCTTGTACATCTCTATTGTTTGCTTCTGAGCATTGATGGATCTGAGGCTGATGTTGAGATTCGCCTCCAACCCCTTCATTATCTTCAAGTACATCTGGTCCTGGTAGCGGCGTAACAGTTCAATATGTTTAGAAGATCCTTGAGATTTTACCTCAATCTTCTTGATGCGACGATCGAGCTTATCTAGGGAGGCTTGAATCTCCTCCCCTTGTCTCTTTACCCTTTTTAAGAAAAACTCCCCATCTCCTTCTAAATCAAGTTGAACTTTATCAAAGTCGCCTGCTTTTCCAATTCTCAGGCTAAACACCTTGCATCCATCCTTTATTGTTTCCATCAGCTTTAATCCATCCTCATCTTCTAACTTCTTCTCTTCTGGTATAACAACTTTGGCTTACTTCGTAATCCTTGAAGACGACCCATAGAGATCTTCCTTCTCTTGAAGAGTGCTCCATGTAGAGGTCATGGTCCCAAAGAGTTTATGTGGAAGAAGTAGATTGTGGAGAATATCTGTATTATCAATGCAAAGATAGAACACTACTGGGAGACTTATAAAGGATTAGAGGCAAGGTAAAATTCATACTCGGAGGAAAAGGGTCGCCCAAGAAAAGAATCATAACAAATATGGAAACAAATAAGTGCAAAAAAAGGAAATTCAGGACATAACGACTAGTCAAGACGCGATGCATCAGACGCCCGTCAAGTCGTTCCAAAAACAACATGGCCCAAAGTCGGTGATTAGTCAATCCTAAATAAGTATGGTGGTCGTCCGCCACGCTTTTCGTCATCAAACTTCACGGTGGTTCAAAATTGTTTTTTTAGACACGGAAAAGTGAACGCAATTTGGAAGCGGCCACAGAATTGGTAACGACAAGCCGTACGGGGGACTGTGCCCGTACGATGCGGTCGTACTGATTATGCGAAAACGAGGCCAAGGTACCTGCAGTCTTAACGACAAGCGGTACGGGTGGATCCGGCCGTACCGTCTGCCCGTACCAATCTCGTAAGACTGATAGTGAACTCAGAAAAACGAGAGGAAATCAAATATGCAAAAAGAAATAGCAGAAAATCATCCAAAACAAAGATGTGTTTAGGATTTCATAAGCTATGATCATCGAGGGAATATGATATCATTTGAGTTTATTTTCTTCCTCTCTTCGAATAGAACAGGTCGTAGAAAGTCACCAAAACCTTTGTAAGAAGATGTAGAGAACTTTCTTTTTGGTAAGGTGATTCCCGCGGGTATGCACAAGGATAAAACCTCTTTTGGATGAGCAACTTCTTGGGTGTCCATGAACGTTTCCTCCACCTCTTCCTTCCTTTGTAAGATCTGTAAATCAAATTCTTGCAGAAGTAGAGGCCAACGGATCATTCTTGGCTTAACATCATCCCTTTCTAGGATTTCCTTTAAGCCAACACGATCAATATGTACTCTAACTTTGGAGTCCATGATACAAGATCTAAATTTATCACAGGAAAAGACTACTGCAAAGAATTCTTTTTCTACCATAGGATAGTTCTTTTGGGCCCCATTTAAGGTGCGACTAGCATTATGAATGATATAAGGTCATCACCATCATACTGACAAAGAATTGCTCCTACAACTTCATGACTAGCTTCACAAAATATCTCAAAAGGTTTCTTCCAATTAGGTGGTTTTATAATGGGAGCTTCAATAAGAGCTTGTTTTAATTTGTTGAAAGAAGTAAGACACTTTTCATCAAAATTAAAACGAACATCCTTTTGAAGAAGGTTAGTTAATGGTCTAGCAGTTTTCAAAAAATTCTTAACAAATCTTCTATAAAATCCTACATGACCTAAAAAGATTCTTATACCTTTTATATCTCAAGGAGGGGTAACCTTTCTATTGTTTCAATCTTTGCCTTGTCGACTTCTATGCCCTTACCTGAGACTTCGTGACCGAGTACTATGCCTTCTTGGACCATGAAATGACATTTCTCCCAATTCAAGACTAAGTTCGTGTCTTCACATCTTTGCAAAACTTTGTGAAGATTATGGAGACAATGATTAAACGAAGTTCCATAAATAGAAAAATCGTCCATGAACACTTCCATAATACTTTCAACATAATTGGCAAAAATAGTAGTCATGCATCTTTGAAAAGCGGCAGGAGAATTGCAAAGACCAAAAGGCATACGATGATAAGCATAAAGGCCATATGACAAATGAAGGTAGTTTTTAGTTGATCATTAGGGTGCACAAAAATTTGGAAAAATGGAATAGCCGTCTAAGTAGCAAAAATGAGAATGCATAGCAAGCCTTTCTAAAGTTTGATCTGTAAATGGTAAAGGGTAATGGTCTTTCCGACTTTCCTTATTTAGTTTCCTATAGTCAATGCATATCCTGTGTCCAACAATAGTCCTAGTAGGTACCATTTCATTATGTTCATTTTCCACAACTGTAATCCCACCTTTGTTTAGAACACAATGAACATGACTTACCCATTCACTCTCCTCCACATGAAAGATTACGCTGCACCCAATAAACGTATTATTTCTTTTCTTACCTCCTCTTTCATATGAGGTTTAAGACATCACAGAAAGTCCATGATTGGCTGAGCTCCTTCTTCCATGAATATTATATGGGTGGCTATAGAGGGACTAATCCCCTTCAAGTCACTCATCGAATACCCAAGAGTATTTTGATGCATGCGGAGAACCTTCATTAAGTTTTCCTCCTCTTTCTCTGTGAGTTAGCACTTACAATAATAGGGAAATTATTTGTCTCATTGAGAAACCTATATTTTAGTTCCTTTGGTAGAGTTTTAAGAGTTGGAGGAGGAAGAACCTCATCTCCTTTCCTTATAGGTTCTTCATATTTTTGATTAATCTCGATGTCCACCTCTAGTGTGGAGTCGAGGTAGTAATCTATTTCAGTTTTCTCTATGTCTCCAAGAATGTTATTATTGTTGACTAAACTTCTTGCTAGATCATCATCTAGAGTCTCGATGACTATTGAGGCTAAGTTTATGATATTACCTTCTTCCTCACGTTCATACTCATCATCATCTAATTCTTCAATAGCTGGCTTATGGTCAAATTTGGAGAAATGAAAATCCATTTTCTCTTCACCAAACTTGAGAGACACAGTTTGCTTCTTGCAATTTATGTTTGCTCCTGCTGTATTTGGAAAAGTTCTTCCAAAAATGATGAGACAATAAACGTCAGTGGGCATATCAATAAGCACAAAATCAATAGGATATTTGTAAGGTCCAATACAGATTGGTACGTCCCTAATTATTCCCATAGGGACTCTAAGGGTCTTATCTGCAAGCATTATAGTCATATTCGTATCTTCCAATTCAGCTGGAGGTAATTCATTTTGAATTTCTAAATAAAAATTAAAAGGGATAACATTAACAGTTGTACCAATATCACAGAGACCATAACAGGAAGTTCCTCCAAAAGTGCAAGGGAGGATATACATACCAACTTATTTAGCTTTTACCTTTCCTTCAACAAATTGCGATGCTTTGGAATATAGCTCAATCACATTGCAATGTGCAAACATGGTTAAAATATCTTCATTTATTGATGCCTCTGCCTCTTGTACACGCTCTTCTTCATTTTTCCTTATTTGTGTTTCCTCTTATAGCTCCTTGAGAAATAATTATTCCTCTTTGCATTGATCCTCAAGTTGCTAAGCCATCATATGTCTTCTCACCGTCCTTGGAAAAGGAAAGGGTTCAACATATGGGGATACCTCCTTTATTGGCTCGATAGGGGCCGTAATTATTGGATCTTCTTCAACAACTGGCTCGGGTGGCAGAGTATAATGAAGCTAGTCCTTCTTTGGAGCTTCAATATGTTATATAAAAGACTGAAGGATTTGCAAGATAATATCTTCATCAAGTTGCAGTTCATTAGCAGTTTCTTTTACCTTACCAGAGTCTTTATAAGCATTGAGACAATCATATTCAATTTCTATACCTCCTTCGCCTCCTAAATCAAATCTCCATGTTTCTCTATTACGGCGAATTTGTTCTAAAAGTTCCCGATATTTTTTATAGTTAACTCCATTAAAGAACCTCCCGAATTCGTGTCAAGCTCATGTTTAATTTCTTGACTAAGTCCTCCATAGAAAATATGCAAAACGTACCATTCTGGTAAATCATGATGGGGACATTTGTGAAGTGGAGACTTGTACCTTTTATAGGCTCTTACCAAACTGTGGTGACCCAGCATACCACTGCATGATGTAGTACACTATAGTCGTTGACATAACACCAATGAAACACCATTCACTAGTATTACATCCCTCAGAGTGGTACAACAGAAACACAGCAGGTCCAAGACATGACTATAGATTACAACTCGACTCTTTACAAAAGATCCATAGAACACTCTAGGTTAAAGAGAGAGAAAGAACTTCTTACAAAGAAGAACCAGAAATAATAACTCAGAAATATCTAGTAACTAAGACTAGTATCTAAACTATTTGGCTTGCCATTGCTGCTATTGCAATGCTCTACAAAAATAAGTTTTATGGCTAGAGAATGTACTCCTATATAAACCAACACTTTATCTTCACTTCAACTGATGTATATGTTGACTTCATCGACTTTGTTGAAGAACTTGAGTTGTCGATGATGGTTTCTTGAGCAGAAATTGATGTTGACGTTGTCTTCAATGGCTTAGAACCTAGCAAGGGTTAAGAAGGTACGGTTGAGTACGAGCGTACTCAGCAAGTTCACTAAAAAGGAGTGTATGATGCACTATCTCTACAGCCACAGACCATAGGTCGTAGGCAATGCAGGTTTTCGTAAACATTTCTTCAAAGGTTGCCTTTATTCTGAAAACTATGTCCGAAAGCCTTCATAGGTTGATCAGAACCTTCGTGGGGTTCCTTTCCTGCCGCATTCGTAGCTCCTTCCCGGAACAGGGAGTAACATATCACAATTCTTACACTCTGCAGAGGTGCATCACTTTTCCCATAAGAGACCTTAGCCTTGTTGCACAACCAAGCTGCGATCTTGTCCACACTTCCTTGGTATGGGGCCCAGTCTAAGATCCAAGCCAATACTACCCTCTCCACGACCCCATATGTCTGCATGATCCTCCGGGGCTGACTACACCTCCGTTAAGCCCCCAACTAGGGCAGGCTATAACCATGGTAAGTTCCCCGAAGACTCTATGAGCTGGTGATGCCCCTGGTAAGCTCCATAAAAGGTCTGACTATACCTCCGGCAGCCACTCATAAATAATCTAGACACCCAAATCGTGGGGCCTAAGGGTGCCCACCCATATGTTGGATCCACACCGGGAATCCCAACGTCACGATAAGGTCATCTTGCCTCCATATGAAAGGGAGAAGATACATCTGACTTTCCTGTCCCATTCCAAGTCTTATGGTTTACGCGTAATATACGGCGCTAGAATCACTGGCGACATTGGTTGTTAAGTCCTAGATATTATGTTCCTTTACCACTCGAATCAGATCAAGATTATTACCATCTGGTAAATAATCCATAATCATATTATTATGAAAATAGTGTTTTCTAACCTTTTTGGAATGCAGGTGATGACAACATTTGAGTTACAAGCATTTGATAGAAAATAATCAAAGGACATGAGCAAGTTGTGAACTTGCCTTTTGTAATTGCAAGATTATGCAATCACGGTCTTCAAGACAATAGAAGATTCAAATTCTGTAAACAACATCATTGGTCCGGTAAGGACTAATGCTTAAAGAAGCAAGATGCAATTATGCATAAGTAATGTAATGCAGTTTGATAAACGTGAACCCCCAGACTAATCGTATTTGATCTAGGGTTCGGAAACTAGGAATGGTTCTTTAGAATGTGTTTCACTTTTATATCAGCTTCACACTTGTGCTTCTTATTAAGGCTTGCGAGAGTGTGTGAAACAATATGTAAATACAACAAGTAGCATACAATATTAAAGCACTCAAATGGGTCATGATATCTAAAAGATTTCTTAAGCAAGATTAATTAATCACTTAGAGCTTTCAAGAAGTGTTGAAGGATTACTTTTAATATTTCTTAAAGGAATAATTTTCAAAGGAAAGGTTACTTTTACAAAGTAAAGGTATTTAAATTTTAACATGCAAAGTATAAAAGTGAAGTATAATAACATTCTAAGATTTAGGTGGATCACTATCTGGTAATTATGATGGAAATTATTATGTTAAGTTGTTAAGAATTAAAGGACTTGTTATAAGATTGTTGTTTGAAGTGGCAAAACAAATAACTTTTGAAGAAAAGGTTTCTTTGATAAGGTTTAACCAATCTTTATGGTTAATAGAATGTGATAATGTCATTTGCATTTGTTCGATAAGTTTGGATTTGAGATGCCTTATGACTTAATTTGGAACAGACAAAAGATAACTATAAAAACATAATTAGATCTAGGGTGTGATGTTTTTAAAAGTATTAATAAGCTTTAAACCTTGTAACAAGCATGTTTGAAGGTATAGGATCATTCACTTTCAGCTTTAGTGAATGATGAGTTTAAATGTGATTTGTTATTATCAATATAGTTTATCTTATTAAGAAAAGTAAATTTAGATGATTTGAATAAACTATTAGAGCTAGAATCATGTTTAAGAATAATTAAGACATAAATATCATTCCTTTTTATGATGTTTAAAATTTACTTAAAATGATTGGTTTAGTTTGGAATTATGATTTTAAAAGAGTTTTATAAGGTTAATAAGTTACACTTAAGATTTATTATAGATCCAAGTCATAGCTTTGGACTTAGTATTTACTTATTAGGGATTTAAGGTGTTATATATAGAATTGTGCTTATTGTTTTTTTATTTGAGAGATGTTTTTTTATAGAATTTACAAACTAGTATTTTATCAAATAGGTAAGGATTTAATTCCTTAAAATCTTAAAAATCTTTAGGAAAATACCTTTAGTATTTTTCTAGTAAAATATATTTACTCAAGATTTTAAAAATGATTTTTTATTTATTTTTAAGCATTATTTTTATTTTTACAAACTTTTATAGAGGATTAAATTTCCTTGACTATTTGTTCTAAGTTTTATTTGTAAAAAAATTAAGTTAGTATTTTTGTAAAATAGTTGATTTATTTTCATATGCAAAAATAATTTTTTATTCATTTTAAGGACTTTTCCTTAATTTATGAGATTTTATTAAGGATTTAAGGGTGTTAATATTTATTCACATTTTACTTAGCTTAAATATGTAAAGTTATATTTTTCCTAGGCACACATCATTTTTGTGATCATTTTGATATATGATATATATTTTTAGGGGTTTTCTATATTTTTCTAGGCTAAAATAATTTTAGGGGTATTTTGGTAATTTATGAAATAGGAAATTGATTTTTTTGTGGGGATAAATAATTGGGTTGTGCATTGTTGAGGAAAACTGGGCCTGGTCCCCTCGGACCAAGTAGTCTTGGCCCACTAGGTCGGCCCAGCCCAAACTTAGATCAAGCCCCACCCCCATCTTTCTCCTCCTCTCTCTCAACGCATTCAGGAACGCACACAACCCTCGCACGCACATGACACCCACCGCCGCCAGCGCCGCCTCTTGCTTTCCCAGCTACCACCGGCTGGATCTGGCAATGATGACCGACATCGCGGCCCCGCTGTCGCCTCCTCCACGGATTCCCCGAGCCATGTTGCTGCTCTCTCCTTGCCCGGGCGCTCAGACGAAACCCTAACCCCGCCTAGGGCTCGTTCGCCGATGCGATTCCGGCATCCTAACGCCTATTCGCCATGTGTGACCTCCTCCATGAGCATCCCGCTGCTCCTCCTTAAGGTTTGATTTCTTTGGCCCGACCTGCAGGACCCCTGCATCGATCACCTCCTCTCCAGTGGTGTGGCTGCTGCTGCTACTGCCATGGGCTAGCCGTGACCTCCCTCACCTTGGTGAGGTGGTAGGCTTGGCTGGCCTCCTCCCCTCCTTCGACTACTTCAACTAGGGTTCGGCTACACCTCTGATTTGATAAGTTTAGGTATGATCCTTCCCTCCCCAGCTCTCTCACATATGTACCATAGGATCTAGTAGATGTGGTGTGCTTGATTGGTACTCGTTGTGGCTAAAGGCTGTGGTGTTGGAAAACCTAATGTTTGTGATGTTCACTGCCCTGGATTTTGTGTTCTTCTTCTAACTATAAGATATCCTTAGTTGCTGGGATACTCTGATAGTAATGTAGAGGTGTTAGTGGGGTGGTTCTAGTATTAGGATTGCATATAGGTTGTTTCTAAATATGAACAAGAGCATGATGTTCTTTAATAGCCAAGCTCCCATAATTGATGATGTTAATTCTTAACATCTGTATTTTGGGAAATGGAAAATACATGTTGTTTTATTAGGCAAAGGTACCTATGATGTGCAGGAGTGTGTATGCGGTTGGGATACCTGATTGCTGTTTGGTCAAGTGTATAAGATAGTTACAACTTGGTACTAGGCAATAGTGATGATCTATTTAACTTTCCTAATCTGGTTCATGTGTACAAGTAATAGTTCACAAAGAGAAGTTGCTTTGCTGTAAAATAATTGGATACAACTAGTCTATATGTACCCCTCTATCCCATAAGTAATTCTCAATCAAGGCGTATGTGATATGCTAGAATATGCATAAAGGAATGCTTGCTGAAACCATTTGTTAGCATCACACAAGTGTGCTAGATCAATAGCTTGACCAAGTGCAAGCAAATAAGTGAATTATTATTGTTATACTTGCTGTGATTTAATCTTGATGGGGTGTTCTGGAGTTTCTTAGTGATCATATGATCACCTAGATCGATGTAGGATGGCTCCAGATCAAGTAGATGCTTTTCTAGATGGTTTGGTACTGTTTGAGTGCTCTATGATTGATTTATTTGCTCCTAGACAGATCTGGTTGCTGTCCAGCAACACTACTTATTTCTGCAGGATCCCTTCCTTATACTTTCCTCTCAAACTAGTAAGAATAGAGGCTGCATGAACTACTTTATGCTCCTAAGTAATTTCTTGTGTGTTGGATTAATTTTATTGGATGATCTTGACAAGATCAGCTATTATACTTGTATCTAGGCCCTGCCAATGATACAAAGGCTGAGGCACAACTCTGGATAAGGACATATATTGTGCTATGGTTTTCATTTCTTGATGATGATTTTGCATAGCACCTCTATGCAGGACTGAGAGAAATCCTCTCTTTTCAATACTTTATTACTTCTTTTCTTGCCCTTTTATCTAAAACAGATAAGAACAAATATAATATGCTCTATATCTTCCAAGGCTCTTATGTTTCCTACCTTGAGCTTCCTGAAGCTTGTTCTAGTGATGGATCTTGATCCGTTGTTGCTATATCTTTTTGTAAACCTTCTCCTCCTTGCTCATGTCCTTCTTCTGGTGCTCCTAGATGGCTTCCCCAAGCAACCAGGGTGCTGGTGATGTGGGTGTGGTGCATTGTGGAGGTTTTGGTGCTGAACCTTGTGCTCTGGAGTTATGGACATGGAATGGTTGGATGTGGGAG
This sequence comes from Avena insularis, assembly GCA_023614405.1. Taxonomy (NCBI): domain Eukaryota; kingdom Viridiplantae; phylum Streptophyta; class Magnoliopsida; order Poales; family Poaceae; genus Avena; species Avena insularis. Next base: position 26,032,673 of record CM042692.1, read on the forward strand.
GGTGTAGTTTTGCTAGCTATGGCTATGATCTCTCCCTATCTGGTACTCACTTGTGGTGTTGACAACACATATGCCTGCATGCATGTGTAAGCTGCTTGTGTGCTGCTAGTCCAGGAAACCTCCCCTTGTCCAGGTTTCATCTGTGGGATATTTTGCTAGGGATGTGCTCGGCGGGTTTGGTATTATCTAATATTGACTTTTATTTTTAGTTGCCAAGTGGAATATTAACTCTATTTTAATGATGCTCAAGGCTGAAGCCTAAATTTGATAAGAACAGATCCTAGGTGGCCCTTATTTTTAATACTCGGTGATGAATTTGGCATACCACTTGTATGCCCAATCTAAGAGTAATCTAACCCCAAAACTAACCCTTTATTTTATTATATGTTTATCTATTTCTTTTGTTTTGTGTTATAGAGATTAAAGTGAAGAAGAAAAGATCAAGAAGATACAATATGTAGATAAGAAATTTAGTCTATCTTTTATTCTGTGTACTTGTAATTTCCTTTATCCCTGATGTAAACTTTGTATTATTCTTATTGTAATATATTTATTCATTATTATCTATAAAGACAATATAATATTGTTTATTTTAAATAATAAATTTAATGTTTTCCTTTAATTGCAAATTTTGCACATTGTAATCTTTACTAAATGTTGTATAACTTTCTTTGGAGAATAAGTACTAGTCATATTTAATTCTTATGGTGGGTTCTCTCATGTATTAGTATTATTAAACATTATGGGGTTATGATATTCATATAACATTAATGAATTCAATAACTCATTTCTTTAATTATAATCTAATTCAAATTTCTTTTAAATTCAATTTAATCATTTGTATTTTCAAATATAAAATGATTCCCCTTAAACACAAAGATGCAGTAGAGGTCATGCCGAAATCTGTCGCACTTGCTCGGATGCTTTCATCAGAACAAGAGAGATCCTGATCCCTCACTAGCTTCTTTAGTTTGCGCGAAAATTCCCTGGATTTTCTATGCATGGATGCAATGCACACACCTGTGTTTAGCTTATTTCTAAGCTCTAATTTTGGGGTGTTACAGACTCTCCCCCTTAAAATAAACTTCATCCCTGAAGTTCGTACTCTCTTACGTTTCAGAATGAGGTATTGGCTTGTACTGATCACGCCATTTCTCAAATTCCATTATGATCACAATAGGGGATAATTGTGGTATCCTGTATCCAGATCTTTTTCCAGGAATTCTCTTCATACTAGGAAACTTCCAGCTATCATTTTTTAATTTGTAGCATAACTCCTTCTACTATAATCCCTTGGATTTATGTTCATAGTCCTACTTAGGATTGGTTTTGGACACATTTAGTCCATTCCAATCAGGTTTTCCTGTTACACTGCACTAGCCTATGTTGGAGTCTTTATCCCTCCTTTAAGGACAACTTACCAGCTGTTACCCCTTTACAACTAGTCTACTCGGGTTAAGGAGTTATGTCTACTTGGTCATTCATCCAGACATATTGTCGGAAATACTTTATAATGATGACTTCTTATAACCTTATGAGAATAAGGCTTAATCCCATCATGACTTAGTATTTCTTTTCCAACCTTTAGTCAGAAAATTTGACAAAAACACTTTAGTGTTTATTGTTTACTCTCCCCCTTGGGGTTTCCTAATGGTCTCTAATCTACATGTATAATGCCCATTAACTCAATAGTTAGGATATCGGTCTCTGTCCAGCTTATACTTTACCTCTGGAAGGTCCCATGAAAGAATCTACGGTATATCCACATAATTGTGGATCTCCCGAATGAGTCTTCCGACACTATTTGTCTTACTTCTAACCTTTTGGACATTCTCTCTTTGGTAAGACCGATTTTCACAAAGCGTCTTGAAAGACGATCTTTAATTTTATACTTCTTTAGGTCTAACTTAACTTAGGCCAAGTTTTATACTCTTTAAATTACACAAAGATGACCTAATTAGCTAAACTGCTAGGATGCCAGCTACGGATACTAGAGGCGGATCCTCCTAGGTGTATGGATTACCCTACGGGTTTTTAACTTCTTATTGGCATTCTCTCTGAATTGTCAGAGCTTGAATACCACCCTTCTTCAAAGACTTCTTCTTTGCACTGATTCATGTTACTTCCATGAACTTGGTACACCTACTTCATTAACTTCATAGAAATATCACCTATCTTGAGTGAACTTAAATTCATCCCTTATGTTGCTCCACACCTTTTCTGCATTAATATTCCTTCTTATTTCCAACTAATAATAAGTTGGAATTGATCCATCCTTCAAAATAGTGTTGATGCTCCTGATATTTAGCTTCCTTCTTCGTGCAAGTCTTCATCTTGATCTTCGGAACTCGTCACTCCCTTTCACGAATTCCCTTATGTATCTAGGTCCATAACATCAAGTAATAACTTGGTATGCAACATGCATTTGCACATCAAGTCAAACTTCATGCATAGATCTAGTCAATCAAGAAGATGCAAGAAAAAACAAAAATCCAAATGTGGTACATATAACACACATCATTCTAAGCCCGAAATATAGTAGTGGAGTATAATACCTCTAGAATTCAGGCTTAGCTGTGTAGTATATGACACCTCCTAGTATAGGTTTACTTTGTGATACTTAGCACTTAGGGTTTAAACTACTCTTTGTCTCATTATTTACCCAAACTGCCCAATTGCAACTGGATAATTTTGATGAAAGTGGTCTCACTTTGGTTTTGACTAACCACTTACCTTTCTTTCGGGACTACTAACGACTACCGATCTTCTATTCTATCATAAACGATCCTCACATGATCTCTTAAACTACTAACAACATTGTAGTTACTACCTTAATCCAACAATTATCATAATATTATTATACCTATGACTTCTATCATAGACCTACACTGTTCTTTACTTACTGTTGTTACAAGATTATTTACTAAGTACTTATCCTAATTATAGACTTATCATGGTCTCTGAGTTATTCTCACCACGAACTTGTTAAGATCTACCTAGTCATCATGATTGAACAACTAATCTCACCATGACGACTCTTCTTCTTAGCTTACTATTAATGATTCTTAACAGAATTCTACTCCATCACATGGAATTCTCAAGTTAATGCCACATGATTTACTTCCAATTGTATCTATACATACTCTAATGGTCTACCTTATGTGATATAGTGGTATGCACTAGTGGTAAGATTTTGCTACTTCACATAAATTCTAAATATAGACTCCATCACTAATATTACTCCACATGCTATCCTGATCTTAGTCCTAATCTTATTTGAAATTTTATCTTACTTAAGATATCTTAGCGATGTTATACTTATTTAGAGCTACTCTAAAATGACATTTCTCTAGATAATACATATAACTAATCCTTAAGAAAGATGATAAGAACATACAATTTAAGTGTGACAAGGTTTATCCTTAAGTGGATATCCATCACAAGTCTTAGTTTAGATAAGATGGCTCCTATAGTCACTATCCAACCTAAAGATATTCCTAAAAGGGTTTTAATCCTAAGGTCAAAGCATATGCTCTGATACGAGCTGCGGTGACCCAGCATACCACTACATGATGCATTACACTATAGTCGTTGACATAACACCAATGAAACACCGTTCACTGGTATTACATCCCTCATAGTGGTACAACAGAAACACAGCAGGTCCAAGACATGACTATAGATTACAACTCGACTCTTTACAAAAGATCCATAGAACACTCAAGATTAAAGAGAGAGAAAGAACTTCTTACGAAGAAGAACCAGAAATAATAACTCAGAACTATCTAGTAACTAAGACTAGTATCTAAACTATTTGACTTGCCATTGCTGCTATTGCAATGCTCTACAGAAATAGGTTTTATGGCTAGAGAATGTACTCCTATCTAAACCGACACTTTATCTTCACTTCAGCTGATGTATATGTTGACTTCATCGACTTTGTTGAAGAACTTGAGTTGTCGATGATGGTTTCTTGAGCAGAAATTGATGTTGACGTCGTTTTCAATGGCTTAGAACCTAGCAAGGGTTAAGAAGGTACGATTGAGTACAAGCATACTCAGCAAGTTCACTAAAAAGGAGTGTATGATGCACTATCTCTATAGTCATAGACCATAGGTCGTAGGCAATGCAGGTTTTCGTAAACATTTCTTCAAAGGTTGCTTTTATTCTGAAAACTATGTCCGAAAGCCTTCACAGGTTGATCAGAACCTTCATGGGGTTCCTTTCCTGCCGCGTTCGTAGCTCCTTCCCGGAATTGGGAGTAACATGTCACAATTCTTACACTCTGCAGAGGTGCGTCACTTTTCCCATAATAGACCTTAGCCTTGTTACACAACCAAGCCGCGAGCTTGTCCACACTTCCTTGGTATGGGGCCCAGTCTTAGATCCAAGCCAGTATTTCCCTCTCCGCGACCCCATATGTCTGCACGATCCTCCGGGGCTGACTACACCGCCGTTAAGCCCCCAACTAGGGCAGGCTATAACCATGGTAAGTTACCAAAGACTCTATGAGCTAGTGATGCCCCTGGTAAGCTCCATAAAAGGTCCGACTATACCTCCGGCAGCCACCATAAATAATCTAGACACCAAAATCGTGGGGTCTAAGGGTGCCCACCCATATGTTGGATCCACACGAGGAATCCCAACGTCACGATAAGGTCACCTTGCCTCCATATGAAAGGGTGAAGATATAGCTAACTTTCCCGTCCCAGTCCAAGTCTTATGGTTGACGCGTAATATACGGCGCTAGAATCACTGGCGACATTGGTTGTTAAGTCCTAGATATTATGTTTCTTTACCACTGGAACTGTATCAGTAGATTATTACCATCTGGTAAATAATCCATAATCATATTATTATGAAAATAGTGTTTTCAAACCTTTTTGGAATGCAGGTGATGACAACATTTGAGTTACAAGCATTTGATAGAAAATAATCAAAGGACATGAGCAAGTTGTGAACTTGCCTTTTGTAATTGCAAGATTATGCAATCACGGTCTTCAAGACAATAGAAGATCCAAATTCTGTAACATCATCATTGGTCCGGTAAGTACTAATGTTTAAAGAAGCAAGATGCAATTATGCATAAGTAATGTAATGCAGTTTGATAAACATGAACCCCTGGACTAATGTATTTGATCTAGGGTCCGGAAACTAGGAATGGTTCTTTAGAATGTGTTTCACTTTTATATCAGCTTCACACTTGTGCTTCTTATTAAGGCTTGTGAGAGTGTGTGAAACAATATGTAAATACAACAAGTAGCATACAATATTAAACCACTCAATTGGGTCATGATACCTAAAAGATTTCTTAAGCAAGATTATTAATCACTTAGAGCTTTCAAGATGTGTTTAAGGATTACTTTTAATGTTTCTTAAAGGAATAATTTTCAAAGGAAAGGTTACTTTTACAAAGTAAAGGTATTTAAATTTTAACATGCAAAGTATAAAAGTGAAGTATAACAACATTCTAAGATTTAGGTGGATCACTATCTGGTAATTATGATGGAAATTATTATGTTAAGTTGTTAAGAATTAAAGGACTTGTTATAAGATTGTTGTTTGAAGTGGCAAAACGAATAACTTTTGAAGAAAAGGTTTCTTTGATAAGGTTTAACCAATCTTTATGGTTAATAGAATGTGATAATGTCATTTGCATTTGTTTGATAAGTTTGGATTTGAGATGCCTTATGACTTAATTTGGAACAAACAAAAGTTAACTATAAAAACATAATTAGATCTAGGGTGTGATGTTTTTAAAAGTATTAATAAGCTTTAAACCTTGTAACAAGCATGTTTTAAGGTATAGGATCATTCACTTTCAGCTTTAGTGAATGATGAGTTTAAATGTGATTTGTTATTATAAATATAGTTTATCTTATTAAGAAAAGTAAATTTAGACGATTTGAATAAACTATTAGAGCTAGAATCATGTTTAAGAATAGTTAAGAGATAAATAGCATTCCTTTTTATGATGTTTAAAATTTACTTAAAATGATTGGTTTAGTTTGGATTTATGATTTTAAAAGAGTTTTATAAGGTTAATAAGTTACACTTAAGTTTTATTATAGATCCAAGTTATAGCTTTGGACTTAGTATTTAGTTATTAGGGATTTAAGGTGTTATATATAGAATTGTGCTCATTGTTTTTTTATTTGAGAGATGTTTTTTATAGAATTTACAAACTAGTCTTTTATAAAATAGGTAAGGATTTAATTCCTTAAAATCTTAAAAATCTCTAGGAAAATACCTTTAGTATTTTTCTTGTAAAATATATTTACTCAAGATTTTAAAAATGATTTTTTATTTATTTTTAAGCATTATTTTTATTTTTACAAACTTTTATAGAGGATTAAATGTCCTTGACTATTTGTTCTAAGTTTTATTTGTAAAAAAATTAAGTTAGTATTTTTGTAAAATAGTTGATTTATTTTCATATGCAAAAATGATTTTTATTCATTTTTAGGACTTTTCCTTAATTTATGAGATTTTATTAAGGATTTAAGGGTGTTAATATTTATTCACATTTTACTTAGCTTAAATATGTAAAGTTATATTTTTCCTAGGCACATATCATTTTTGTGATCATTTTGATATATGATATATATTTTTAGGGTTTTTCTATATTTTTCTAGGATGAAATAATTTCAGGGGTATTTTGGTAATTTATGAAATAGGAAATTGAGTTTTTTGTGGGGATAAATAATTGGGTTGTGCATTGTTGAGGAAAACTGGGCCTGGTCCCCTCGGACCAAGTGGTCTTGGCCCACTAGGTCGGCCCAGCCCAAACTTAGATCAAGCCCCACCCCCATCTTTCTCCTCCTCTCTCTCAACGCATTCAGGAACGCACACAACCCTCGCACGCACACGACACCCACCGCCGCCAGCGCCGCCTCTTGCTTTCCCAGCTACCACCGGCTAGATCTGGCAATGATGACCGACATCGCGGCCCCGCTGTCGCCTCCTCCACGGATTCCCCGAGCCATGTTGCTGCTCTCTCCTTGCCCGGGCGCTCAGACGAAACCCTAACCCCGCCTAGGGCTCGGTCGCCGGCGCGATTCCGGCGTCCTAACGCCTATTCGCCATGTGTGACCTCCTCCATGAGCATCCCGCTGCTCCTCCTAAAGGTTCGATTTCTTTGGCCCGACCCGCAGGACCCCTGCATCGATCACCTCCTCTCCGGTGGTGTGGCTACTGCTGCTACTGCCATGGGCTAGCCGTGACCTCCCTCACCGTGGTGAGGTGGTAGGCTCGGCTGGCCTCCTCCCCTCCTTCGACTACTTCAACTAGGGTTCGGCTACACCTCTGATTTGATAAGTTTAGGTATGATCCTGCCCTCCCCTGCTCTCTCTCATATGTACCATAGGATCTAGTAGATGTGGTGTGCTTGATTTGTACTCGTTGTGGCTAAAGGCTGTGGTGTTGGAAAACCTAATGTTTGTGATGTTCACTGCCCTAGATTTTGTGTTCTGCTTCTAACTATAAGCTATCCTTAGTTGCTGGGATACTCTGATAGTAATGTAGAGGTGTTAGTGGGGTGGTTCTAGTATTCGGATTGCATATAGGTTGTTCCTGAATATGAACAAGAGCATGACGTTTTTTAATAGCCAAGCATGTCCCATAATTGATGATGTTAATTCTTAACATCTGTATTTTGGGAAATGGAAAATACATGTTGTTTTATTAGGCAAAGGTACCTATGATGTGCAGGAGTGTGTATGCGGTTGGGATACCTGATTGCTGTTTGGTCAAGTGTATAAGATAGTTACAACTTGGTACTAGGCAATAGTGATGATCTATTTAACTTTCCTAATCTGGTTCATGTGTACAAGTAATAGTTCACAAAGAGAAGTTGCTTTGCTGTAAAATAATTGGATACAACTAGTCTATATGTACCCCTCTATCCCATAAGTAATTCTCAAACAAGGTGTATGTGATATGCTAGAATATGCATAAAGGAATGCTTGTTGAAACCATTTGTTAGCATCACACAAGTGTGCTAGATCAATAGCTTGACCAAGTGCAAGCAAATAAGTGATTTATTATTGTTATACTTGCTGCGATTTAACCTTGATGGGGTGTTCTGGAGTTTCTTAGTGATCATATGATCACCTAGATCGATGTAGGATGGCTCCAGATCAAGTAGATTCTTTTGTAGATGGTTTGGTACTGTTTGAGTGCTCTATGATTGATTTATTTGCTCCTGGACAGATCTGGTTGCTGTCCAGCAACACTACTTATTTCTACAGGATCCCTTCCTTATCCTTTCCTCTCAAACTGATAAGAATAGAGTCTGCATGATCTAGTTTATGCTCCTAAGTAATTTCTTGTGTGTTTGATTAATTTTATTGGATGATCTTGACAAGATCAGCTATTATACTTGTATCTAGGCCCTGCCAATGATGCAAAGGCTGAGGCACAACTCTGGATAAGGACATATATTGTGCTATGGTTTTCATTTCTTGATGATGATTTTGCATAGCACCTCTATGCAGGACTGAGAGAAATCCTCTCTTTTCTATACTTTATTACTTCCTCTTCTTGCCCTTTTAACTAAAATAGATAAGAACAAATATAATATGCACTATATCTTCCAAGGCTCTTATTTTTCCTACATTGAGCTTCTTGAAGCTTGTTCTAGTGATGGATCTTGATCAGTTGCTGCTGAATCTTTTGGTAAACCTTCTCCTCCTTGCTCATGTCCTTCTTCTGGTGCTCCTGGATGGCTTCCCCAAGCAACCAGGGTGCTGGTGATGTGGGTGTGGTGCATTGTGGAGGTTTTGGTGCTGAACCTTGTGCTCTGGAGTTGTGGATATGCAATGGTTGGATGTGGGAGGGTGTAGTTTTGCTAGCTACGGCTATGCTCTCTCCCTATCTGGTACTCTCTTGTGGTGTTGACAACACATATGCCTGCATGCATGTGTAAGCTGCTTGTGTGCTGTTGGTCCAGGAAACCTCCCCTTGTCCAGGTTTCATCTGTGGGATATTTTTGCTAGGGATGTGCTCGGCGGGTTTGGTATTATCTGATATTGACTTGCCTTGAACCGAAGAGAGCAATGCGAACAGTTCAGGAGGTTGCAAATCAAACCCTAGCCCTGGATGCTATACCAGGAACACCACAGGTATAACTTAGAAAAAGAGTCTTTTTCATGGTGAATTTGAAGATCTGTTGCGTCTGGCCTTTGTTACTCGAAAGCCGTTTGCTGGGTTATTTTTAGTTGCCAAGTGGAATATTAACTCTATTTTAATGATGCTCAAGGCTGAAGCCTAAATTTGATAAGAACAGATCCTAGGTGGCCCTTATTTTTAATACTCGGTGATGAATTTGGCATACCACTTGTATGCCCAATCTAAGAGTAATCTAACCCCAAAACTAACCCTTTATTTTATTATATGTTTGTCTATTTCTTTTGTTTTGTGTTACAGAGATTAAAGTGAAGAAGAAAAGATCAGGAAGATACAAGATGTAGATAGGAAATTTAGTCTATCTTTTATTTTGTGTACTTGTAATTTCCTTTATCTCTGATGTAAACTTTGTATTATTCTTATTGTAATATATTTATTCATTATTGTAGGGGTCCCAACCTTTAATAAGGTAGAGATCCCTGTGTTTACAATGCTAGTCCCTGGATCAATAGCTAGCATCCACAGTTAAGATGTAATATCAAGAAACAAAGGTCATAATATAACTTTATAACCAGGAATAACATAATTTTATTACATCATTACATAGCTCATTGGCTATTACATTACATTGCAGCGGAATAACTATAAGTATGGGTCCTTCGTCTTCAAAGTGCCACAGGCAAATGCTGGTTGTAGACTTTGTAATCCTAATCATTCAATCTTCCCTAAAAAACAATCAAACCTGCAACATTACAAGTTACAGCCACAAGGGTCAATACATTTGAATTGTATTGACAAGTTTCACTACTATGTATAATATAAGTGGATCCTATCATAACATGCAAATTTGGCTAAGTAGAGTTTAAGGCTCATTTGCATAAAGCAAAATTTATCCTATCTTTTCAAAATGGTTTTGGTCCTTTGTCAAATCTCCTTTTCAAAAATCTATTGAACTCCTTGGTAAAAACTCAAGTATTCAAGTCCTTGTCAAAATCTCTTGAGCACCTTGGTAACCCCAAGTGTTCAAGTTTTAAAAGTTTTCTTTTAGAAATTAGAGTGTCGAGATCTTCCATAGCTTCAGGCCTTAGTTGCTCAGTATTGTCCATTACCGGGGACACGGCTAAGTACTTAGATTTTATTATCTTCTGCAGAAGTTGTACACTTTACCCACATGACACAATCTCATCTTGATGCCACCAGTGGCCACTGGATTAGTACTCACCAAGATGGAATACTGGCAGATTGAGAATGTGACGAAGTCTTTCCAAAGGGTCCTCCCATACATCATTGCTAGCTTGTCATCAGTAACAATGTAGGATTCCAGGTCCCCATTTTTCTGTAGCCTGAAGACAATGCATGGGTCTTCCCAATGTAGTTGACTAAGCCAGAGCCATAATAGCATGTGGTTGCACACGGAAGCCCTTTGCACGAGAAACATGTTCAATCTCTAAGTTTCCTGGGTGGTTTTCCTTTGGAGCACAACACAAAGAGATTGCCATAGAATGGTTCCTTTTGTTGCCACCTTCTCCAAAACTCAAAGTCCTTGTCCACCCAGGTGGTTCATTGAGTCCTTGTTTTATTATATAAAATCACAAGAACTTTTCTCAACTTCATAAAATCTCAACATGTATCTCTTTTCAAAATATAGCATGGCTAAGCATGTAACAACTATATTGTTTTCACTAAGGTATATATAGGGAATCCTACTAGGATTAGCATAGCATAAGTATAGAAATTCTTTTCATGCATGTTTCAAAATCCACTAAGTATAATGAAAATAGTAGGACTTTGGATGATAGTGTAACTTGCCTTTTTGGTAGGGAATGGTGGTTCACTCCTTGATCTTGCTAGTCTCACACTTCACTACAAGTCAATCGAGCAAACACAAATTCAATTCACATTCCAAACCAAAGTCAAACAAACAATTTTTCACACACAAAGTAATGGGATCTAAGTCATGCATAAGCATGCAAAGGTTGGTTCTATTGTAAGGATGGTCTCCACTAGGCTTCTAAACTTTGTAAGTTCCAAATTGGTCATTTACCAAAATGGCAAAGTCATTCGCAAATGGGTTTTATCCTTAAACCATTTTAAAAACAAAGTATTATTTTATGTGGTGTAGAAATATTTTTACTAAGGCATTAACCTATAGGGTTCACCAAATATGTTTTTAAACCATAAAACTTGGTGTTTGGGGTCAGAGAGTTTAAAATAAAACATTTTCCAAAGGTTTTCTTCCAAAACCATTTTTAATAAATAAACCACATTTCTATTTGACTAGAAATGGTTTTTAAATCAAAGAATCATTCTTTTGTTTCACCAAATTCATTTTTGAAACCAAAAAGTGTTTCCTAAGGTCAGTAGGTTTGGTCCAAAACATTTTCTCCAAAGTTTTTACTCAAAACCATTTTTCATAAACAAAACAATAGTTTTATTTAGCTAGAAATGGACTAAACCAAGTAATCCATTCTAAACTTTTCCAAATTCATTTTCCAAACATGGATTGGTTCCTAGGGTCAGTAAGGTCACAACAAACCATTTTGCAAAGGTTTTAACCCAAAAATCATTTTTAAACAAATTTTCTACTCTAAACAAGCTCACAAAAGAATCTGCAGAAACAAGCAAACTAACAGATACTATTTGCTAAACTAAGGGCAGGGTTGGCTAGGGCTTGCTCTCCTGAATCCAACGACATAAAATTTGTAATTTTTGGACGTGTGGTTTGAAAGTTACAAAGGTTTGAAAATGGCATTTAAATCTGATTCACAAATTTCTTTAAACAGATTCTAGTGCCACGCGGCAGTATCTTACTGGACGGTACCGCTTCGTGCGGATTGACAGACGCGGACCGTAGGATCCAACTTGATCGCACGGTTCTGGCAGCATACCTCTTCGGCGTTTAAGTGACCTAATCCTGTTCGCCCGATCTAGATCTAACGGACCAAAACAAATGGCCATTAACTGGCGTCGTTGCGCGGCTGTGCGCGATGGCGACGGGCAGACGGCGGCGGCGCTGGTGAAATAGGAAGCGAGAGGGGAAAAGGAAGTGCTCACCGAGTTCGTGAGGACGAGGTGGTGCTCGTCGTGTGCTCGACGTGGCAAGGGGCGCACGAGGTTTGCGGCAATTCCTCACTGGAGTTGAGCTCTCTCAAAAGGTCACCGTCAACGGGGGAGAGGTTGCAGGCCACGCGCGAGTGATTGGCGAGCACCTGGAGATGCAGTAGACACAGACTAATCAAATAGCATGATTTACTGATCAAGGCGCGCACGGAGTCGAGTGCTAGAGCTCACCGGAGTTACGGGGTCGTCGGTGGCGTACAGGTGGAGACGTTGCCGACACTCTGGGGCGCTCGGGGGCGAGCTGGCGCTACGGGGATGATCGCCAGGATGCGGTGAGCATGCTCGTGTGTTCGGAAAGGCAGGGGTGGCGTGTACTGGCCTGAATTGGTCGGAGACGGTGGTCGGAGCAGAGGAAGTACTAGCTCGATTCGTGGCAGCCTCGGGGCAGAGAGGGAGTGGCGACAGAGGGGAAAGGTGGAGAAGGCGCTGGCGCTTAAAAGCGTGCAGTCACGGCGAGGTTTAAGGCGCGGCATCAATGCGAATTGATCACGCGGATTGAAGGCAGCAACGACAGCGAGGTTTGTGGAAGGGAGATCGTGCGGTGAGGACGATGGCTAGCGAAGTGGGGCCGTTGCGTCAGTGGAGTGAGGGAGGGAAAGAGGGTCCACCGGTCAGTCTCTGCGCGGGTTCGAATACTAGTGGGAAACGTTTTCTTTCGGGGTGAGGAGCTGGGCTGTTTTCTGGGCCTGTTTGGGCTGGGTCCTTTGCACTATTTTTTTTTCTGTCTGAAACATTTTTCTTTTTCTAAATCTAATTTCTGTTTTGAATTTCAAACTATCAAACAACATTCAAATTGATTCAAACAATCACCAAACTTCACAACCTTGAACTTGGTTCTGTTTATCAACATAAACCAAATTCTAAAAATAAAATAATAATTTTTATTCTTTTTGGATCCATTCTTTAATTAAATAAAATGGATCTTTAGTTTATTAATAAAATAGGGTTTGATTTAATTAATAAAATCTCCATTTGAAATCCAAATATTTTCAGAACCAAATCAGTAGGTTTTATTTGGAAATAAAGAATACTTGGAAAACTTGTTTAAAACAAAATAACCTTTTATTTTAGGTTCCATTAATAGTTAAATAGAATGGACCTTAGTTATTAAATCAAATAGGATTTGTTTTAACAAAATATTTATTTTGAAATAAAAAAATAAAACCAAAATACTTCAGTAAGTTTTATTTGAGAATATAAAATATTTGGAAAACTTTATTAAATAAGTTTTGATGTTTTGAAAATAGTAAAACCTTTATTAATAAAACTTGGATATTTAAATCCTTTTTATTTTATTTTAAATAAACCTCTACTATTTTAATCAAAGCAAAACCTTTTGTTTCAAAATCTTGGCCAAGGTTTAATTTGGCTTTATAAAATAATCCTTATTTAAAATATTTCTTTATTTATAATTCCACCTTTTTCTTTTGAAAACCAAATCCTCTTATTTAAAAGATTTCAAAATAGTATTTCCAAAATATTTTATTTTCCTTTAAATGCTTTAACTTGTTAAATCCCTTTAGGATTTAATTGTTCAAAATAGGTTTGAAGATTCCTATTGGAACTCAAAAAGTTTCTTATGGCCTTGAAAAACAAACAAAGTTTTATTTTATTCATTTATTTTTCACATTACAAGATTTGGAAAATCTTGGGATGTGACAGGCTACCACCCTTAAAATAAATCTCGTCCCGAGATTTGGGGAGGCTAGGGTTACAAGTTGGCTCAAAGCATCTAGGGTACTACCACCCTTAAAAATTTTCTAATAAACTACATGTTGGCCTTCTTGGGATCCTGGGAAAACTTCTCTGGGCAAACATCTACATAGTGTCCTTTGTTTCCACACTTGAAACATGTGACTTGGCTGAGATCCTTCATAGGCTTGTTTATCTTGTGCTTCATCTTTTCTGGACAATTGCTTGCATAATGTCCTAGTTCTTTGCAATTGAAACACATCACTTGGCTGATATCTTTCTTTTCTTTTGGTATCATTGCCTCTTGTTTGTTTCCTTGGTTCTTCTTCTTTTCTGGGCATTCATTGGCATAATGTCCCATCTCTTTGCAAGTGTAACATTGCTCTTGAGTAATATCCTTCTTGTTTAGGTTGGGGCATTTCTTCTTCTTCTTCTTCTTCTTCTTCTTCTTCTTCTTGGGTTTCTCCAAAGCTAGGAGTTCTTCTAGTTCATGCTCTTCATATTTCACCACAAAGGTGGGAAATCTTTCTCTCTTCTTGGGGCAGTTACTAGAGATATGACCTTCTTCTTCACAAGAGTAGCAACACTTTATGGTCACTTTGGATTTGGCCTTATGTGGCATGGTTCTGACTTTGCCTTCATCCATCTTGGTAGAAGTTGTTCCCTTATGGAGGTTTCCAAACATTTGATGCATTCCATCTTGCTTCATTTGTTGAACTATAGGATAGATGGGGCATTGAATAGGGACATGATTATTTCCTTCACATAGGAAACAAGTAGCTTGAGATGTGGGGCATTGATTTGTTGGATGTTTCTCTTCACAATTGGGGCATTGATCTTCATGCTCCTTAGATGTATGATCCTTGTCTCCACAAATATTGCAAGCTTGGGTTCCTTCTAGAATAACATCTTTGTCATCCTTGTTGTCACAAACTCCTTGGGAAGAGTTGTCTCCCATGTTGATCATTTGGGTGACCATCTCTTGCAACAATTGGGATTGAAGTTTTCAAAGTCCTTTGTATGGCTGGGTCTAATCCATTATTTTTGGCTAAAAGCTGAGTTGTCTCTTGGCTCAACTGGTTTTGGGTTGCTATGAGCTCCTTCATGCTGTCAGCTTGGTTGGTGTTGTTGTCACCATCCTTGATGTTGGAGTTTCTTGGAGTAGTCATCTGTTTGGGTTGGATTGGGATTAGAATAGGCAAAATATTTCTAAGGAGTCAATCCTAATCACACACATCACAATTCACACAAGCAATGTGCATGCAATCACAAACCAAACAATTCACTCAAACAACAAAGTTTCTAGCACATACTTAGGCAATAAAATATTTTTGTTACACCACATAAGTTGGTGAGTTTGACTTAACTAAAATATGGTGGTCCATCTATATGGTTCACTTGAGATCCTTCCATCCTTCTTGGTTGATTCTTCTTGAACAAGATCTTAGTATCCTTAGAGAATTTCTTGTATCTTGGTCACAAAACTTCAAAGGTGGTCATGGTTCCTTCTAGGTTATGTTTCCTTAGTCTTCAAGTCTTGAGCAAAATTTCTTGTCTCACTTGTAGTCCTTAGTAGTATCTAAGTTGGAAGTCCTTGGTGAATATGCTGAAGATGTTGAAGTCTTTAGAGTTGAAGTCATTAGAGTTGAAGATGTTGAAGTCATTAGAGTTGATGAAGTCCTTTGCACATGGTGAAGTCTTTGGTCATGGAAAGGCTTTATCCATCAAGTTGAAATAGAAGAGAAGTAGAGTTGAAACAAAAATGGTTGAGGAAAGAGTTTACAAGATTGTTTGTAAATAGTTTTGGAACAAATACAACTCCTATTTTTCTAAGGGTTTTTGTCCAATCCTAGGTTTACAAATCCTACAGGCAACACAATGCTCTGATACCATCTGTAGGGGTCCCAACCTTTAATAAGGTAGAGATCCCTGTGTTTACAATGCTAGTCCCTGGATCAATAGCTAGCATCCACAGTTAAGATGTAATATCAAGAAACAAAGGTCATAATATAACTTTATAACCAGAAATAACATAATTTTATTACATCATTACATAGCTCATTGGCTATTACATTACATTGCAGCGGAATAACTATAAGTATGGGTCCTTCGTCTTCAAAGTGCCACAGGCAAATGCTGGTTGTAGACTTTGTAATCCTAATCATTCAATCTTCCCTAAAAAACAATCAAACCTGCAACATTACAAGTTACAGCCACAAGGGTCAATACATTTGAATTGTATTGGCAAGTTTCACTACTATGTATAATATAAGTGGATCCTATCATTACATGCAAATTTGGCTAAGTAGAGTTTAAGGCTCATTTGCATAAAGCAAAATTTATCCTATCTTTTCAAAATGGTTTTGGTCCTTTGTCAAATCTCCTTTTAGAAAATCTATTGAACTCCTTGGTAAAAACTCAAGTGTTCAAGTCCTTGTCAAAATCTCTTGAGCACCTTGGTAACCCCAAGTGTTCAAGTTTTAAAAGTTTTCTTTTAGAAATTAGAGTGTCGAGATCTTCCATAGCTTCAGGCCTTAGTTGCTCAGTATTGTCCATTACCGGGGACACGGCTAAGTACTTAGATTTTATTATCTTCTGCAGAAGTTGTACACTTTACCCACATGACACAATCTCATCTTGATGCCACCAGTGGCCACTGGATTAGTACTCACCAAGATGGAATACTGGCAGATTGAGAATGTGACGAAGTCTTTCCAAAGGGTCCTCCCATACATCATTGCTAGCTTGTCATCAGTAACAATGTAGGATTCCAGGTCCCCATTTTTCTGTAGCCTGAAGACAATGCATGGGTCTTCCCAATGTAGTTGACTAAGCCAGAGCCATAATAGCATGTGGTTGCACACGGAAGCCACTGTACGAGAAACATGTTCAATCTCTAAGTTTCCTGGGTGGTTTTCCTTTGGAGCACAACACAAAGAGATTGCCATAGAATGGTTCCTTTTGTTGCCACCTTCTCCAAAACTCAAAGTCCTTGTCCACCCAGGTGGTTCATTGAGTCCTTGTTTTATTATATAAAATCACAAGTCCTTTTCTCAACTTCATAAAATCTCAACATGTATCTCTTTTCAAAATATAGCATGGCTAAGCATGTAACAACTACATTGTTTTCACTAAGGTATATATAGGGAATCCTATTAGGATTAGCATAGCATAAGTATAGAAATTCTTTTCATGCATGTTTCAAAATCCACTAAGTATAATGAAAATAGTAGGACTTTGGATGATAGTGTAACTTGCCTTTTTGGTAGGGAATGGTGGTTCACTCCTTGATCTTGCTAGTCTCACACTTCACTACAAGTCAATCAAGCAAACACAAATTCAATTCACATTCCAAACCAAAGTCAAACAAACAATTTTTCACACACAAAGTAATGGGATCTAAGTCATGCATAAGCATGCAAAGGTTGGTTCTATTGTAAGGATGGTCTCCACTAGGCTTCTAAACTTTGTAAGTTCCAAATTGGTCATTTACCAAAATGGCAAAGTCATTCGCAAATGGGTTTTATCCTTAAACCATTTTAAAAACAAAGTATTATTTTATGTGGTGTAGAAATATTTTTACTAAGGCATTAACCTATAGGGTTCACCAAATATGTTTTTAAACCATAAAACTTGGTGTTTGGGGTCAGAGAGTTTAAAATAAAACATTTTCCAAAGGTTTTCTTCCAAAACCATTTTTAATAAATAAACCACATTTCTATTTGACTAGAAATGGTTTTAAATCAAAGAATCATTCTTTTGTTTCACCAAATTCATTTTTGAAACCAAAAAGTGTTTCCTAAGGTCAGTAGGTTTGGTACAAAACATTTTCTCCAAAGTTTTTCCTCAAAACCATTTTTCATAAAAAAAACAATAGTTTTATTTAGCTAGAAATGGACTAAACCAAGTAATCCATTCTAAACTTTTCCAAATTCATTTTCCAAACATGGATTGGTTCCTAGGGTCAGTAAGGTCACAACAAACCATTTTGCAAAGGTTTTAACCCAAAAATCATTTTTAAACAAATTTTCTACTCTAAACAAGCTCACAAAAGAATCTGCAGAAACAAGCAAACTAACAGATACTATTTGCTAAACTAAGGGCAGGGTTGGCTAGGGCTTGCTCTCCTGAATCCAACGACATAAAATTTGTAATTTTTGGACGTGTGGTTTGAAAGTTACAAAGGTTTGAAAATGGCATTTAAATCTGATTCACAAATTTCTTTAAACAGATTCTAGTGCCACGCACAAGATTCATCGAGCGGTACCGAACTTGATCGCACGGATTACGGCAGCGGCAGCATACCTCTTCGGCGTTTAAGTGACCTAATCCTGTTCGCCCGATCTAGATCTAACGGACCAAAACAAATGGCCATTAACTGGCGGCGTTGCGCGGCTGTGCGCGACGGCGACGGGCAGACGGCGGCGACGCTGGTGAAATAGGAAGCGAGAGGGGAAAAGGAAGTGCTCACCGAGTTCGTGAGGACGAGGTGGTGCTCGTCGTGTGCTCGACGTGGCAAGGGGCGCACGAGGTTTGCGGCAATTCCTCACTGGAGTTGAGCCGTGCCTCGGGTGCGGTCAGTCGTCAACGGGGGAGAGGTTGCAGGCCACGCGCGAGTGATTGGCGAGCACCTGGAGATGCAGCAGACACAGACTAATCAAACAGCATGATTTACTGATCAAGGCGCGCACGGAGTCGAGTGCTAGAGCTCACTGGAGTTACGGGGTCGTCGGTGGCGTACAGGTGGAGATGTTGCCGACACTCTGGGGTGCTCGGGGGCGAGCTGGCGCTACGGGGATGATCGCCAGGATGCGGTGAGCATGCTTGTGTGTTCGGAAATGCAGGGGGTGGCGTGTACTGGCCTGAATTGGTCGGAGACGGTGGTCGGAGCAGAGGAAGTACTAGCTCGATTCGTGGTAGCCTCGGGGCAGAGAGGGAGTGGCGACAGAGGGGAAAGGTGGAGAAGGCGCTGGCGCTTAAAAGCGTGAAGTCACGGCGAGGTTTAAGGCGCGACATCAATGCGAATTGATCGCGCGGATTGAAGGCAGCAACGACAACGAGGTTTGAGGAAGGGAGATCGTGCGGTGAGGACGATCGCTAGCGAAGTGGGGCCGTTGCGTCAGTGGAGTGAGGGGGGGAAGAGGGTCCACCGGTCAGTCTCTGCGCGGGTTCGAATACTAGTGCGAAACGTTTTCTTTCGGGGTGAGGAGCTGGGCTGTTTTCTGGGCCTGTTTGGGCTGGGTCCTTTGCACTATTTTTTTTTCTGTCTGAAACATTTTTCTTTTTCTAAATCTAATTTCTGTTTTGAATTTCAAACTATCAAACAACATTCAAATTGATTCAAACAATCACCAAACTTCACAACCTTGAACTTGGTTCTGTTTATCAACATAAACCAAATTCTAAAAATAAAATAATAATTTTTATTCTTTTTAGGATCCATTCTTTAATTAAATAAAATGGATCTTTAGTTTATTAATAAAATAGGGTTTGATTTAATTAATAAAATCTCCATTTGAAATCCAAATATTTTCAGAACCAAATCAGTAGGTCTTATTTGGAAATAAAGAATACTTGGAAAACTTGTTTAAAACAAAATAACCTTTTATTTTAGGTTCCATTAATAGTTAAATAGAATGGACCTTAGTTATTAAATCAAATAGGATTTGTTTTAACAAAATATTTATTTTGAAATAAAAAAATAAAACCAAAATACTTCAGTAAGTTTTATTTGAGAATATAAAATATTTGGAAAACTTTATTAAATAAGTTTTGATGTTTTGAAAATAGTAAAACCTTTATTAATAAAACTTGGATATTTAAATCCTTTTTATTTTATTTTAAATAAACCTCTACTATTTTAATCAAAGCAAAACCTTTTGTTTCAAAATCTTGGCCAAGGTTTAATTTGGCTTTATAAAATAATCCTTATTTAAAATATTTCTTTATTTATAATTCCACCTTTTTCTTTTGAAAACCAAATCATTTTATTTAAAAGATTTCAAAATAGTATTTCCAAAATATTTTATTTTCCTTTAAATGCTTTAACTTGTTAAATCCCTTTAGGATTTAATTGTTCAAAATAGGTTTGAAGATTCCTATTGGAACTCAAAAAGTTTCTTCTGGCCTTGAAAAACAAACAAAGTTTTATTTTATTCATTTATTTTTCACATTACAAGATTTGGAAAATCTTGGGATGTGACAATTATTATCTAGAAAGACAATATAATATTGTTTATTTTAAATAATAAAGTTAATGTTTTCCTTTAATTGCAAATTTTGCACATTGTAATCTTTACTAAATGTTGTATAACATTCTTTGGAGAATAAGTACTAGTGATATTTAATTCTTATGGTGGGTTCTCTCATGTATTAGTATTATTAAACATTATGGGGTTGTGATATTCATATAACATTAATAAATTCAATAACTCATTTCTTTAATTATAATCTAATTCAAATTTCTTTTAAATTCAATTTAATCATTTGTATTTTCAAATATAAAATGATTCCCCTCAAACACAAAGATGCAGTAGAGGTCATGCCGAAATCTGTCGCACTTGCTCGGATGCTTTCATCAGAACAAGAGAGATCCCGATCCCTCACTAGCTTCATTAGTTTGTGTGAAAATTCCCTAGATTTTCTATGCATGGACGCAATGCACACACCTGTGTTCAACTTATTTCTAAGCTCTAATGTTGGGGTGTTACACAAACCTTCACCTGGGTGGTTCTTGAAGTTTGTAATTGCCCTCCTTACTTCAGCAGTTTTTACCTTGGGAAAGAATCGAGACACAAATTCTCCTTTAAGTTTTTCCCAGGTATCAATTTTATCCGCAGAGCAAATTCTATACCAAGCCAAAGTAGTGTTGGTTAGAGAATGGTGAAACAGTTTAAGTTTCAATTCGTCATCAGAATAGCCTCTCAATTTAAGAGTACAACATAACTCGGTAAAATGCATTAAATGATTATAAGGATCCACATCAGGATCATCTCCTTCAAAAGCTTTCTCTTTAATAATAGCGATAAAACGAGGGTTGACCTCGTACAAGTTCGCCCCACTCGGCTTTAACTAGTCCTCTATTGAATTTCCCAAGGTATTTAGTTGCATCGAGCTGATTAATCAGTCCGAGTGCAATCATGGTGCTTACCTAAAACTAGTAAACAACTTTACTAAAACAATGAGTAAAATAAGTAACTAAGAACAAAGACCAAAAGTGCTTAGCTCCCCGGCAGCAGCGCCAGAAAATAGCTTGATGACTGCAAGTGCACGGACCAATTGTAGCTAGTTTTGAAGTAAAGATATTGAACCCATAGAGAGCTATTGGTTAAGGTCTTTATGCCCCTTGTTACTATCTACCAAAGAATACT
Organism: Avena insularis; assembly: GCA_023614405.1. Lineage (NCBI taxonomy): Eukaryota > Viridiplantae > Streptophyta > Magnoliopsida > Poales > Poaceae > Avena > Avena insularis. Next base: position 26,053,981 of record CM042692.1, read on the forward strand.
TATAATATGTCTTTGATCTTAAGTAAAGGGTGTTTGAAAGGTTTATGGTTGTTTGCAGAAAAGTAATTAAAACAAGTAAAAGAAAACAAGTAACAAGATTGTATGAAAGCGTGGTTGAACTCAATAGGGCTAAAACGTTCTTGGGGATGTAGGATACACCACTAGCATAGTATTATTTTTATATGTAATCAAGATAACATACTCCTTGTGTCATGATATGTGTGGAGAGAGCCCCATAATAAGATGTTCACGACAAGGCTCATAGGAAGCCACTTTGTTGAGCCAAGTGTGAGGTCACCTCTAAATAACCACTGCGATGTCTGAGAGCAATCACCCATACAAACCACCGCAATTAAGGGTTTCTCCATGGATATCGTAATTAGCTTACGGAGTCCCTCTTTAATCCCCCTTTGAGCGTGTAGGTTACGAGCTGACACCAATCTGTCATGGGGCATTTCGGGTATGCTTCCAAGACACGTCCAAAGGGTTTCTCCCTCCCTTTAGTCTCGAAGGCAAATGATATGCGGCCGACTACACATACCATCTAAAGGGAGAGATCAAACACAAATCATAATTATATCATAGACAAGCAAGTCATACAGGCACAAGAATAGATCATCTTTATTACAAGTTCATAATTATGCTAGGGTTTCTCTATCTCTCCAAGAAAAAAGGAACTACTCACTCATGGAAGCAATCAACAACATCATTATAATCAAATGAATGGATTAAAGTACGGGGGTAGATCTAATGCAAGCCACAATTGGATCTGGAATTACAAAGAGATCTAATAGATGAAAGATGGAGTAAAGGTGGCGATGAAGATGCAGCGATTGATGATGAAGTGATGGCTCTGAAATATAGCCATCTACGTCGACATTTAAACTGGATATTATTCATATTTTTGATGAAATATCTCTCAAAACCCTGCCACTAATGCCTAATAATCAAAGGGGTATGCAATCCTTTCCTTCTATTTTTTCGTGTGTAGATAATGACATTTGATGATAGGAATCACTACATTAAAGTCAAAGATACGAGATATCCAACAACCAGAAGAAACCAGGAGTCGTGGGTCGGAGGCGGACGCTTTAACGACCAACTATACGACCGGAATGAAATTCTGGCCGTATAGTTTCGGCCATATATTTGCCAATGACACCGCTAGGTAAAACAGAACAACTTTCATGAAGGGACCCCTATATAAAGAAGCCTCGGGCGACAAGAAAAGAGCCTCGAGAGTCCCTGCCCCAAATCATCAGCCGCCTCCAGATCTCCATCCACCACACCGAAGAGCCGCCAGAAGAATAGACTTAGATCTAATCTCCAAAGCCCTTCTCCACCACCATAGGCATATTCCACCACTTGTAATAGTAGATCTCATCTTCGATAGGCGACATTGTAAGACTATTTGCTATCAATATTATGATTTCCATTACAATGTTTGTGATTGTTGATCTCATCTATATGTGTGAGTAATTATCCTTGGGCTAAGGGCTTCGTCCTAGCCATGTAGCTTTTGTGCATGTTATTTATCATAGACGGGATCATGTATTAGTTTGTATGACATGATGATTATTGTATCCTCTCTTGCCTCAATCTAAGGACTTGTCAGGTACCCAAGACCCCGAGGATTGAGCCAGGTACAGGGAATATGAGTAATGACTAATCTGCGGGCTGGGAACCCTAGTGACAGAAGGGGTAGTATGGCTGTATGTGAGGGATTTACTTGGGATTAACGACGACGTCACTATGCATATCATTAGTTCTCTTTATTCTATGGATGAGACTAGTAGGTTATTGCTATAAGTGGTTGCGTAGGCAATAGAAATTATGGATGCACTGCCCACATATAATTTATCTTGCTCTAACAATTACATGCATACTTTATCTGTATCTTTTATTCTCATCAGATGTTTTGCACAGCTACAGGTGAAACCGAACGCCCTAGATAGGCCCTCTCTCGCCATCATTGACAACAACAAAAAGACACAAACTCTTGGTCCGGTAAAAACACAAAAGGAATTCTCAAACTCCCGAAGGTCCATTAAAGTAACTTCACTATGCATCTGCTTCCCGAGGATTCGATAACCTAGGTCTATTAGAGAAAAAGAAGCTATACTACATCCGTAATCCGAATCGAAGGTATCAACACTTTTTTTGGCGCCGTTGCTAGGGAAGCAATAGCTACCCTGATGAGGTTAGTAGGAACCTTGCTAGTTTTAATTCTTGTTTTTAATTTTCTTAGTTTGCTTTCAGTCTTTATTTGAAAACCAAAAAAATTAGTTAGTCTTTAAATTCTTGCTTTTATTATTATAAGTCTTTGTTTAAGAAAACCCAAAAACATAGGAAATATGGCTAAAAAGAAGCTTGGGGAGTTTGCTACTCCCAACAATGATTATTTGCGTACTCCTATTACTCATCCAGCAATTGCTGCTGATGACTATGAAATTAAGCCCCATTATTTAAGTTTGGTTCAACAAAATCAATTTGGAGGCTCTGTTGTTGAGGACGCAGGTATGCACTTGAATACTTTCACTGAAATATGTGATATGATGCATATAAAAGACGTTGACCCTGATGCGGTCAAATTGCGTTTATTTCCTTTCTCTCTTAGAGGAAGAGAAAAAGAATGGTTGCTATCTTTGCCTAGAAATACTATTACATCATGGGTGGAATGCACTTCTTTATTTATGACTAAATTTTTCCCACCTACAAAGACTATATAACTTAGATCTAATATTACTGGTTTTAGACAGGAAGAGCGTGAGCCACTAGTGCTTGCATGGGAGAGGATGAAAGAATGCATGAGAAACTATCCTAGTCATGGGATGGAAGACTGGTTAATTCTCCATCTATTTTATAATGCTCTTAACCCTGTGTCTAAGTCTATGCTTGATACTACAGCTGGAGGAACATTTATGGGTAAACATATTACCGAAGCAAAGCAGCTTCTAGACAATATGCAAGACAACCATGCCCAATGGCATGTGGATAGATCAAACACGAAAGGTGAACTCCGTCTCACCACAAGAAAATGAAGAACTCAATGCTAAATTGGATGAGCTCATACTAGCCGTAAAAGGTAAGGAAACCCATGTAAGAGGTATCCCTGAAACAAATATTGAAGAAATAGACTTCATAGCTCGTAATGATTATAACCCTGCTTGGAAGAAGAATTATAATCCTAATTTTCGGAAACATTATTCTAGTCCTGCAGGTAACTCTAATAATAATATGGGAACTAGTAATGGTAGTCTTCAAGAAACACTTAAGTCGTTTATAGACTCACAAAATGAACAAAGCAATACTCTTGTTAAAATAACAGAGAACCATGATGCTATGCTTGGTAAATTATCTAACCAAGCTATAAGTTTGAGAAATGATTTGTAGGCCCTCCAAGAAAGAACGAGGATCGTTGATGCACATCTAGGTAAGATAACCAAGAGTCAAACTCTCATTCTAGCTAAATTTGCAGGTAAAGCTGAGCCCAATCATGTTGAAGACCTCAAGATGATGAGAATCCAAAGGGAGGAGCCTGAAGAACTTGATTATAGTAATTCTCCTTCACCAAGCTACACCGTTGAAGATCTCATAGAATCAACGTTAAGATTCCTGTAAGTGAAGGAAATGAGGAAGCGATGTACCAACACTTTGTTAATCAGGTAGCAATAAAGGTACGTGAGCTTGAGGAAGAATATAAGAAAATTGCTGAAAAATTACCTATGAAGCTTGATGAAATATTTGAGCCTACTATTAAGATTAAAATTGGAACCAATGAGATAGCTACACTTTGTGATCTAGGTGCAAGCGTCTCAATAATTCAAAAGAGTCTTTTTAACAAGTTAAATCTTGGCTCTTTTGAGATCACTGCGTTAAACTTGCACCTAGCACATTCTACCTACAAACAAGCTGTAGGAATTAAGGAGAATACTTTAGTATACATTAAAGGTTGTCCTGCTCTTATTGACTTTTTGTTATTATTGACATGCCTGAAGATGCTACTACTCCTATTATATTAGGCCGTCCTTTCTTAAGACCTATTAACGCTTTGATTAATCTACATGAAGGGAACATGAGGCTTCAATTGCCTTCGTGGGATCCTTTTGTTATTCATTTCCCTAGGAAGAAGAAAGCTAAGCATGATGAAAAGGATGCCATCACTTTGAAGTCCAACTATTTTGGAGTGGGTGTTCCACTCATCTAGCCTAAGTGAGCAACATTGAGGTCAAGCTATTGACCATAAAAGAGCACTTCATGGGAGGCAACCCATGTGAAATAAAGGTTTGAGTAAAGTTTTCCAGTTTTATTTTAAGTTTTAATTTTAATAAAGAGTGCTAGAAAACTCCAATTGAGGAGAAGAAGTTAGGTAGTACTAAAAATCCTGCTTTATTCATGCCGTTGTTGGTCGACAATATTTACTGTCAATTTTCTATCAAAAACAAGGTATATCACAGAGTTACAGGATAAGAAATAATTTTTGAAGAAACAATTTTTTTATGCATACAGAAGGTTTAACGACCAACTATATGGCAGGAATAAAAATTTCAGTCGTGTAGTTCCGGTCGTAAAGATATTTTTGCCATCAATTTTTTTCTTTCATATGTAACGGTTTAACGACCAACTATATGGTAGGAAAATAAATTCCGGCCATATAGCTCCGGTCGTATAGATATCGGTGCTTTTGTACAAATTCTTTTCCATGTACTGACGGTTTAACGATCAACTATATGGTGGGAATAAAAATTCTGGCCATATAGTTCTGGTCGTATAGATATCTATGCCTTTGTACAATTTCTTTTCCTAGGTACAGACAGTTTGACGACCAACTATACGGCGGGAACATATTGTTCCGGCCGTATAGCTACACCGCCGGGTGGAAACCCTAAAATTTTGACAACATGCTAACTATATGGCGGGAACACATGTTCTGGCCATATAGTTTCACCCGTATAGTTGCGTCTGACCACAAAAACGCCATGGGACGTACCTCCAACCCCAAAACTTCAATCCTTTTTATCTCTTCTACCTCCAAACCTTCTCAAAACCTCAAGAGATCTTCATCTCTACTCAATTTTGTTCGTTTTCCTCACACACAAGTGATCTACGATATGTTTCTCTTCCGATCCTCTAATTACTTTTTTAAAATTCATCTTCAATCTATTATCATTATCAATCTAGGGTGAGACTTACTATGAACTAATTGGCCATGATTCTCTAGTGTGCTATGATGAGGAATATGCCATACTTACTATTGTTGGATCAAAAAGTTTCATTTTTGTCTTTCTTCATTGTTTTAGATGATGAACACAAGGAGCCAAACTCGTGCTCGTGCCGCCGCTAGCACTTCTCAGGCTGTCACTCAAGAACACATGGGGATACGGTTCAGGAATGAGCTCCAACATGATCACTTCAACAAGATCAAGAACCGCAAAGTGAAGGCAACCAAGTGGGCTTGCCCCATTATATTGAACCAACTCGATATTTCTGATGACTTTAATTTACTTTGCAATAGAGCTGGCCTGCAAAACTTTGTGTACAATGATGTGCCTACTTATCGCCGCTTAACTATTGAATTCCTAAGTTTGTTGCAAAGCACCTTTAAACTACGGCAAGGAGAGGACACGATTTCTTTCCGACTTATGAACAACAACTACACTTTAACACTAGATGAATGGTGCACATGTTTTAATTTACCAAACATTGATTTTAATGCCTTACGCGCATCCTTTACTGGCTTAGACCCTTCCTCTACACAATATTATAATGGAATGAGTTTCACTACTAGAGTAAGCAAGGGGAAGAATATTCAATATCCTGCAATTCACTATTTGTTCTATGTTATTGCTAACACCTTGCAGGCACGTAATGAGTTCACAAGACTCAATGAGGAGGACATCCTAGTCCTTGCAAAGGTTGGTTACATCAACTGCGACTTGTCACTCAACTTGGGCGCAATCCTTGTGCGCTACCTGGAGCACCAATCCTCCCAAAGCCAAGGACCAATCACAGGTAGAGGCATCATCACCGTGCTTGCCATTGCCCTAGGCATCGACCTAGGTGAGTTGCAACCTGTGCTAGGTGAGCGACGTGTTGGTTTCTCTACTTTAAAGGCTTGTGGAATGCTCACTAGGAGAGGTGGTGTTTATTACCTGCATATTGCTAGAGTTGGGCGTCTCTACCCCACTCCTATGCCTAATGGTCTTTTCTCTATCAAGAAAGGACGTTTACTATATGACTTGCAGGTTGAGCAACACCAACCCGAGGAGGATATTCCAGAAGAGGATGAGGACCAATTAGAGGAGCAAGAAGTTCCTTATCAAGAGGAGCAGCCACAAATCCGGTTTGCCACATACCAAGACTTCCAAGAACTTGTAGGGACTATGGAGAGGATGCATAGTCCCTTTGAACCTCTGAGAAACAACTAGTAATTTATCAACTCAATTTGCGAACTAGAGCAATGACTTTTTCCCGCCACCACAATGATTTGAAGGGCTTGCAAAAGCCTAAGCTTGGATAAGTTTCCTCATGCATCTTTATTTGGCATTCATTTGCTTTTATTTATTTCGAGGTTGTGTTTTTAATTCGAGTTTATAAGCACTCGTGTTGGTTTCCCTAACACTTTATTTTTAGTTCTTTCTATTTTCTTTCGAGATTTTCTAGCCGAGCTTTGCCGCCAATTTTCTATTCTTTAAATTCCCTCTCTTAAAAACAACAAAAACATTTCTCCATTTTTCTTTGTTTCCCTCTTTATTTTATTTCCGCCTCGAGGTTCTATATATTTGCAGGAGAGTGATCGACTTCGAGTTTCCAAGAAACAAATAAAAAAGGAAGAGAGAAGTGGAACCAAACATGAGAGGTATGCCTTATGACTCCCCACTTTTGAAGTTTGAGAAACCCATGCTAGTTAGTAGTAAATGTTGAGATGTTATATTGGTGGAGTGAGTCTTTTTATTGTAGTAAGATTTTTGTTTGCATGGGTATTTAGTTGGGTACGTTTTGTTCTAGCTCTCGTAATTAACCAAGTATTGCCTAAAAATTGCTAAGCAATTGTAATAAGAAAAAGTCTCACAATTGAAGGCTTGGGTGTTGTAGTGTTTAGTCTTGAAGGCTTATTACTAGAGACACTCAACACCACTGAAAATGTTGATTGACTTGATAGCTCTCTTTAAAAGGATTTGTTTGATTGAATTAATGTTTAGCGGTTTTTTGAGCATGCCAAAGTTTGACTTGTTAATCATAAGAATGATATAGCTTTATGCGTGTCAAACTTCATGGGATGCCAACAACTTCGCTGGCCTACGAACGATCTTAATGGAGGAAACTCCTAGATTTTGGCTATGATTTGATTAAACACATGTAGCAGTAATGCTATAGTGGGTAAGATTCTTGGCACTCTCGGGTAGTTGTGTTCATGATGGAATCACTCCTCTGGCTGTTATGAGTAATCATTATGCAAAAGGAACAAAAACCTTAGTGATGCCACGAGTGTCCATCACAGCCCGATAAACTAATAGTTTTTTTGGCATGCTCTCAATTACTCAAGAACTGAAATTCTTGAAGAACAATTAATAAAAAGTAGTGCTTGAAAAATCTTGATTTATTGATGTGGGAGAATTGAGATACTCTAGTGTATATGCTTTTCATGACAACTCTCACACTCTCAATTTACATGATTATACTTTATTGTTCAAAGGCAAGCCTATGAGTTGATTACATGACATGGAATAAAGTTTACTCATCTGAATCATCCATGTTAACAATAATTTTGTTGCGCTATAAGGATGCATAAAACCCGTATGATATGCTTGCCATTACTCTATCTATGCTGAAGTTTTTTAGATTTATGAAGTGGAGGAAACATGAGACTACCAATCATGAGTAAGATCATCATCTCGTTATTTCAGTTTAAATGCTGAGTTCTTTTTTGATTTTGGTTTTCTTGCTCGAGGACGATCATGAAGGGGATGATGTGTTGTCCTCCAATGATCCGTGGATCAGCAGGGATTTTACCCCGGCCAAGTTCCTCCTTTATATCCCTCTCGGATGTGGTGTTTCGTGGTTTCTGGTGGCTGTGAATGTTGGATCTCCCTCTTGTCTTTGCTAGAGAGAAGTATTTGACGAGGCGGTCGTGATGGTGCCTGGTACGGGTGGGCTCGGCCCATACTAGTGGTTGTTAACCATGCTGATTCCTCCTCTATGATTGGTATTCTTCCAGGAGTGAAGGCAAATTCATAAAATGACTTTCATCACTTAGAAATATCATATAATTACACAATATGACAGCTATAATTGATATGTTCATATATGACTCCATGATTTGGGATCCTGTTGAAACAAGAACGAAATAGCGCGCCCTACGCGGTGAAATACAAAAATCCCTATTCCGTTTATGCAAAACAAAAGGTAAATATGCTTCAATTTTGGACGCATCAACGGCCGATGGAGAAAAGTGATCCCCAAGGCCGACAATCAGTGTAGCCAAAAAAATCGGAGGCGATTCCAGACTCGTGCCAGAATTTTTTTCTCTCCTTCTTGTTGACTTGCGGCCGGAACTTAAACTCACAGAATTAGTTACAACATGGAATCAATATGGAAGGAAACAATACTAACAAGGAAATAACAACTCTACTCAGACTCGTGCCACAGCAGGAAGCTGATCGGATCTATGTCGCGGTAGGAAGGCGGTGGCGGAGTTTTAGGGTTTATGGTGGCAGTAGGATATGGCGGCGGAATATGGTGATGGATGTATGGCAATGGTGATGATCAGCGATCGTGGCGGCGGTGACTAATGTGTCCAGAACTCGAAACTCTAAGGGACGAGACACTAAGACCAGCAACTTGACGCGATGATGCAGACACGAATTCAACAATGCAAAAACTAAAAAGACAATGCAAGGCAAAGATTGGTTATGGGATAGATCTAATCTCTAATTATGTTTTTGGCTTTCTCGTGGGTTATAGGAAAAACAGGTCTACGCTAGGAAAAACTGTAAAATCTCACCGAGCAACCTGAAATCTAATACCGCTTGATATGGAAAACGTGTCCGATCTTTCGATGAGATGATAATCGATTTGGGTGGAGTTCGAGCTTGATGATCCGCCTACACGTGCGAGCACGAGCGCCAATGCAATCGCTAGGCCAATCTCCTGGAGGTTACCGATCTTGCAGAAGCACGATCAGCCTGACCAACGAGGGTCTTAATTCCTACCTAAATCGAGAACAAGTAAGAACTAATATTCCAATCAAGATATTGCGGATAAAGATGAAAGTTTTATTGAAATCGTGGGATCCTGAATAGGTGCGAAGTATAGGAGGTCTCTACGACAATCAAGCCTTGGCGAAGTTGCAATGATGGCTAAATTTTAGTCTAAACAAAATCTGAGTCTAAAGTGACGACTATGGGGGTATTTAAGGAGGAAAATGTGGGGTTTCGGCCAGCCATAGGTATGGTGGCCGAGTCCAACCCTAAAAGGCCTTTTCCCCTCAAATATGGACTCTAAAAAGTGGCTAATAATATTCCTGCGAAAATAACATGGGTCTGGCCCAAAATAAAGGTGATGCAACACCATATTAAGCTATGGACGAAGCTATGAAGTAATATTCTTGAATATTTCGTCCAAGCCTTCAATCTTCATTATGGTGGCTTCAAAGTTCTGAAATCTCCACTCGTGGCGTCCACTTCAATCCTCATGTGCTTGCTGCCATCTCCATGTATGATTATGCTCCAATGCTTGTCCCTCTCGTCCATGCTAGGTCCATCATTCCTAAGAGTAACAAACACATCTGATTTATGCAGCATCATATTCTTGTGTATATGAGGAATAGTTCCAAGAAACAAAAGTATCTGGTAGTTAAGTTGCTTGGCACGAGCTCGCATGATAGGTCCTTGTATTTGTGTAGCTGTAGGTACAACGGGTGTATCAATAGACGGGATGTCCACATCATTTTATACTTAGAGCATGTGCAAAGCTATTGTTTGAAAACAATAGCTTGGAACCCCGATATTCAGCAAGCATAGAATGGTCTAATATGATTGTCATTAAATGCCGAAGTGGACAAGTAAAAAGAATAGATGTGCTTCTACATCTTTGCTTCAAGTACTATTTTTTGCTCCAAATGGACTTTAAGATCATAATTTTTTTATAGAATAACTTTATTTGTAGATGGCTGAGGTTGGATCCCCAATATTTAGCCGGCATCCACCGAGGAATGTTCCCTTCTCAATGTATGCCAATGCCGCATGTATCAATGGCAATCACAAGCTAGCTGCATCCTTGAAGTCACTGTCTTTAGTTTCATCGTTCTTCCTAGTTGCCCAAATCCGGCCACCAATTGTTATTAACTTGTGTTACTGAGGTACCAAATCAGTGGAAATGATAGAGTAGATTTGGAACACAAGCAGTAAACGCATACCCACCAATTCAGTGAGATTATAATTGAAGGTACACCATACATTAAGGCCTCTCTTGTAGCAGCAATAGCAGAAGAGGGGAACCTACAAAGATTTGTAATAAATTGTGTAACCAAACTAAAACCATACTATAAATGGGCCAATTGTGAAACAAGAGCATACATCTCATAACTGCAGTTTGGCCTAGCATTGATACCATTGATCACCAGATGAACCAAATGGAATCATCCTCGATAAAAAATGATAGAAAATGTACTTCCTTGTTAAACATAGACAACAAGAACAATACCAGAGAAGGTGTAGACCAAGCAAATAACCTCCTAGTTAATGACAACATGATACAATCCACTGCCCCCTAAATAAAAAATCACCACAATCATTAGAAGCAAAGATAAAGATGTAACAATAGGTTGCGATAGTTGAGGAATAGTATATGATCAAAATAGCCTAGAAAGGAATGAAGAAGCCTTACCTGATATCTCGAGATGCAAATGAATTTTGTACCTAAAATGGATCTGTCGGATGCATATATACAAACTTGACCCTCTCTAACCTCTGCACAAGCTTCCAATGATCCAACCGAACACAGGAATAAGGCGAGGAGGAGGAGGGTGGGAAACGGGTGCGTGTACCCTGCTAGTTGTCGAGCTGCACATGTGTGGCAAGCTCTGGCTGCTCATCACCCATATTGCCATTTCGGTCTTCCTCCATGTTGCTGCTGCAACTTCCTCCATTCCCCATGTCCTCTGCATCACTTCTGCCTCTACACCGCCTCATGTGGAGCTAGGGAGGAGGAGATGAGAGGAGATGGCAGCAGATCAGGGAGGAGAGGAGGTGGCGCTTGATCTGGTAGGAGGAGAGGAGGCGGTCTATAGTGGAGGAGGAGAGGAGAGGAGGCAGTGGATTGGGATGTGGTTGGGATATGTTGGGCGATGGGAAAACAAAGAAAGGGCAACGCAGACCAGCAGCAATCGTGCCTCCTAGTGTTAGCCCCGCACGCTCATGGGCTCATACGTCATGACTAATTCAGAGGAGCAGGAGGTGAAAAGAGAAACAACCGCATCCAATGGCTATAGTCAGAAGTGGGAGTGAAATCAAACTATAGCAGGTAAATCGGACGGGGCAGGTTGCATGCACACGAGGGAGCAAAGGGGAAGCGGGGTAGGCTATCGCCTTTTATAGGAGAAACTAGGTAGATAGGCGCGCTTCGCCATGCCACCTACAATACGTGTTTGCACTGTGTGGTAGGTGCGGTCAACTTGTACGTGTTTTTTGGTCGTCGTCGTTTCTTACACGTTTGGTCTTTTTTGTTTGGTAAACAAAATATAATCACTTGTCCAGCCAATATATATGACAATCCATGTTGAAAAAAAATCAAAATGGTAATAAGGGGCAGGGTAACATCTTGAAACTGAATTTGCCTAGACCAAACTTACACGGTAACAGGTTTGTCCATAAGTCAACTTATATAGTTAATCATCTTCTAGTTTAGAGCATGTCAACACCCATATTTTTAATCCCAGATGCCTGTTATGACATACATCGCAATCCTAGGATTACCATTTTTGCGAGACATAACAGATTGGATATCATAGTACATCATCCATTACAAACTATAATAAGGTATTACAACAAATAACTCATGATCCAGTCTTAGTACAATCAAGTAGCAGAATAAATAGCGTAGCGGTGGATCCATCTTCAGAGTCACAGGCAATGCTGACGATGGAAGATAGTCCTAGTTATCATAGCCAATCCTTTGTCCTTCATCTTGGTAGTCTCCTTCATAGTCTGGCCATAGGAATAGCCAGGGACAAAGCCATGAGTACTCTTTAAGTACTCGCAAACTACCACTAACAAGTAGTATAGTTCTAGTATGAGTGCTAAATCTAAGTGTATTTATAAAGTTAAGTTTGAAACCTAAGCTGAGTTCAGAAACAAAGGAAGATCAAATAAAGTTTGAAAACACCTAAGTGGGAACTTAGTCATCATAGTCACAACTCTGTTGTGGTCAAGTCATGTCACAATTCATTTCATAAGTTGTTTTGAAAACATCTGACAACAGAACAGTATGGCCACTCCAACTGTCCATAATCATGCTATTATTGAATAGTTTGACACTCTGTAGAGGTGGTACACTTTCACCACAAGATTCGATACATCTGTCAAGGATAACCCTGAATCATCATACTTAGTATGCAGATAATCAAACATAACCTTTCCTTTACACACCCTAGTATAAGCACCTATCCTATGAGCATGGCCTCCCAACCATGACCATCTGTCATCTTGGACACTGCATAGGTGGACAACATTGAGAGGTAGCCTCGGCTCAAACCTCTCCCACGAGGGAACTAATACTAATGCATATAAACTTCCGGCTAAGCCTTACCCAATTCAGGTATTGTGGTTGTACAGTAAAATTGGAATGGTATCGCATCCTAACCCAACCGTCAGTTTTAACAAAAAGGGCCAAGGCTCCTGCCTCAACATTTTCATCATCATAAACCATTGGTGTTTATCAACACATGTCAAAACATCTCAATAGAATGACTCATCATTCCAAGGTTTTCACAAGTCATTTTCACCAAGTATTCCCATCCAAAGTAAATTAGTTTTGGGTTTTGTTCCAATTACTAAGTTAAGAGTGTTCACTAAGGTGGGATGCTAATCTCAATATCATGCCATAAAATGACATCTAAGTCTAACTAGCTAGGTCAAGTTTTATACTCTTTATGCTACCTTTAAACAAGTAAAGGACTTTGGTAAAGTAAAGAAGGTAAAGCTTGTAAATAAAACTTGGAGTAGGTATAAGTCAAAATGGTATAACCAAAGCATGCCTAATGCCTTTGCTTAGGTTATCTAGTTTAATTCTAGCTTGCTAATAATAGCTTGCTCAGTTTAATTGAAGTGCTAGGCTTGCATTGGTAATGATGGCTTGCCTTGGTTGGTGAAGTGGTTGAAGTTTTCTTCCTCCTCCTCTTGGTAGAACTCCTCCTCCTCGTAGACTTGGTCGGTACTTTCGTCTATAAATACATCCGGAATACACAATCTCCAAACAATACTTAACTAGTCTACTTAGCACACTAAGGCACATATTTGATGATCTATTATCATTACAAGCATCACAAGGTTTAATGAACTAGTTTCATTCTTTTTATTTGAGAAAAGTAATTTCTACTCATTGAAATTAACTAAGATTTAATATTCTCTAATTAAAATATGGGATCATGTGGACACATGTCATCACCACATATTATAACATATGGGAATGTGATTTAAAGGTTGGATCACAGTTTAATAAGTTTAAGTTTAATAATTAATGATTTAAAGTGACTATAAATGCCCATATAGCATTATTTTGGTATTAGTCCAAAGTCACTGCATGCAAACTTTAATATTATTACATATTCAGATAGGTATGGTTAAATGTGATTTTTGAGAGTTGGAAACAACTCAAAAGCTATCATGGTTGATTTTATAAAAATGTTTGAATGTGCAAAAGCTTCTGTTTTGTTATTTTAACTAGGAGAAATCTCTAACTCCAAAAGATTTAAATCCAATGGGCTTGGATAGAGATTTTTAGTAGCTTTCCAACAAAATTGGAATCGCTCAATTTGGTTCAGTAAATCTTCCTTAAATGATTTTTAAACTAAGGGACAGAATTGATTTAAGTCTAAAATAGAAAAATCCCAATTTGAATTACCGGGTCAGCGCGGGAAGCTAAATGGGCCAGCCCAGTGGCGCTCCGTGGCGCAGAGGGCGATTAACAGGCTGGCCCACATGTCAGCGGCACTTAAAACCCGAAGCGGTACGGGGCGATCTGGGCCACACGATTAGAACACAGATCGACGGCTCACGGTCGTCATCGACGACGGACTCATCGCCGTAGACCGAACCCTAAGCGATCGGTGGGGTCTCAGGGACGTGTCGGGCTCCAGCTAGTGCGGCAAGGCGGAAAACGAACTGGTGGACGAGCGGGCTCAAAGTAGGTCGCGAGGACTGAGGTGGACGAAATCAACAGGGACTTCTCCTCCTCTACAGCGGCTACCTCCGGTGGAATTCCGGCGAACGGCGGCTCGAGCGGCTCCGGTGGGAGAGGGGAAACGGTCAGTGGAGAGAGGGGAGTGAGATGGTGTAAAGAAATGGTGCTAGGGTGGCCTCCTTATATAGGCTCGGCGGTGAGGCAGTGAGGTATGTGCGCGGCTCGTCGGTGACGGTGATCTGATACAAAGCTACGGTGGGCGAGGTGGGCGGTCTGCTGGCGGTCAGCTAGGACTTAATGGCGTGGCTAGGGGCGGTGGCAATCGGTTGGTGGCTTCCCGCGCTCTAGGAGACAGAGGCGGTGCTCGACGGTGATCATGGCGACTGTGGGTCGCGCGGCGGTGCATGGCCGTGCCTGGCGGGTTGCTGGGTTGATGGCGGAGCGGCGTGCACGATCTGCGGTCGAGGTGCGGTCTGTGGCGTGCTGGCGGTGACCGCGCTCTGGCGTGCTCTGGCTACACACAGAGAGAAAGGGCGGCGCGACTCTGGGGTGGTCCAGTGGCTGGCAGGGGCCGTGGGGTGGACCGTGGGCGGCGGTGAGGTCACGCCTCACTCCCTAGAGCGGCGGAGAGGGGCTGGTGGTCGCTTGTGGCTTGTGCACGTTTGGCCGGCGAGCATGGCATCGGGGTGGCGTTGCACTGGTGCCAGGGGCTAGGGATAGGGGTGGTTTTGGTCTGGTTGGGCCTGGGGGAGACCAAGGTGATCAATGTATATCAAATGGCTCGACAAGATTTGCTCCAAAACAGTATTAGTTAGGCCACTTTTTGTTTGCCTGCCAACTGTTCGATCAAATGGCCGCATGAGAGAAACTTTTGAATTTTTGAAAGATTTTTGGTGGAGTGATTCATCACTACTTGTACTAGCAAGGGGTGCAAAGATCCACAATTGTCTCTGTTAGGATTTGAGTGCTAGGAATGCCAAAAGAAAGCTAGGTGATTAAAATGGTAAAAGTGACCATTTGCTTATTTAATTCTTTTTGATTTCTTTTTCTTTGGGATTTGCTTGGGGATGATATAGATGATGTGTAATTCACCTTAGAGTCATTTTACAACCATTAGATCACTCAATGATGGCAATTCAAAACAACTCCTATTTTACATGCACACACATATGAATGTTTAAAGATTTTTAAATGGAAAAGTTTTTCTTAACCCCAAATTGGGTAGATTTGATCTTGATCACTTGGATTAAAGTTTTTGGATGTTACAAACCTTCCCCTTAAACAAAATCTTGTCCCGAGATTTAAGAAATAAACTAGGAACTAAAGAGATCTAGGAACTCAGTCCTAATGTAATCTTCTCGCTCCCAAGTGGCTTCTTCTTCGGTATGGTTGCTCTATTGAATCTTGAGAAACTTGATACTTCTGGTCCTGGTGGTTCCGTAGGCTTCTTCGAAGATATGGATGGGCACTTCACGATATGTTAGATCCTTGTTGATATCAACAACTCGGTGATTGATGTTCTTGAAAACTTCGGTCTTCTCCGGTACTTCCAAGCACTTGCGAAGTAACGAGATGTGGAAAACATTGTGGATGGCAGACATCTCTCCAGGCAGTTCTAGTTGATAAGATAATTCTCCTCGGTGATTCAGAATCTTGAAGGGTCCGATATATCTGGGGGCTAACTTTCCTTTTAGGCTAAAACTTTGGGTTCCCTTCAATGGTGACACCTTAAGATACACAAAATCTCCGCAATTGAAAGTCAGGTCTCTCCTTCTCTTGTCAGCGTAACTCTTCTGTCTGGATTGGGCGATCTTGAGGTGCTCACGGACTTTGTGAACCTTCTCTTCGGCTTCTCGGAGAATGTCGGGTCCAAAAATCCGACTCTCTCCTATTTGCGGCCAATTCAAAGGGGTACGACACTTTCTTCCGTATAGGAACTCAAATGGTGCCATTTGCAAACTGGCTTGATAACTGTTGTTATATGAGAATTCTGCGAAAGGCAGACAATCTTCCCATTTTGATCCATATTCCAACACACAAGCTCTCAACATATCTTCTAAGATTTGGTTGACTCTTTCAGTCTATCCATCAGTTTGTGGGTGATAAGTTGTGCTGAAATTCAACTTGGTTCCTAATCCTTCTTGGACTTTCTGCCAAAATCTCGAGGTGAATTGGGTTCCTCGATCCGATACTATGGTCTTGGGGGTTCCATCCAGACTAACAATTCTGGCGATATCTGATTCGCTAGCTTTGAACTCTGGTAGGTTCTCTTGACAGGTATAAAATGAGATACCTTGGACAGTCTATCAACGATGACCCAGATTGAGTCATTTCCCCTACTAGAAGTAGGCAAACCAGTGATAAAGTCCATTCCGACGAAATCCCATTTCCATTCCGGAATCTGCAATGGTTGCAACAGTCCTGCGGGTCTGTGATGTTCCGCCTTGACTCTCTGACAGATGTCACACTTGGCGATGTAGCTTCCGATTTCTCTCTTCATCTTGTGCCACCAAAATTGCTCTTTCAAATCTTGATACATCTTCGTTCCTCCGGGGTAGAATAAAGAGTATCATGAGCTTCCTGCATGATTACTTGCTTGATTCGAAATCTCTGGCACGAATCGACCTTTGTACCACAGAACTCCTTCGTCTTCGGTGAATCCAGGTACCTTTCCTGTACCAATACGACATTTTGATTCCGTCAATACTTTCATTTCCCTTCTGGGCTTCCTTGATTTGGCTAATTATGTGGGTTGAAGTTCAATGCTAGCTAAAAATCCTTTGCTAACTAGCTCAGTCCTGAGCTGCTCCAACTCCTCATACAAACTGGGTTGCTTCTCCTTGATCATGGTGTTTAGCCTACACGACAATCTGCTAAGAGCATCCACTACCACATTGGCTTTGCCGGGGTGATAGTGAATGTCAAGGTCATAATCCTTGATTAACTCTATCCATCTCCTTTGCCTCATATTCAGCTCCTTCTGGGTGAAAATATACTTCAAGCTTTTGTGATCCGAGTAAATCTCACAGCGATTACCCATAAGATAATGACGCCATGTCTTCAATGCCAAAACTACGGCTGCTAACTCAAGATCATGGGTCGGATAGTTCTGCTCATGCTACTTCAGTTGTCGAGACAGATATGCGATAACTTTGCCTTCCTACATCAATACACATCCGAGACCAATCTTGGATTGTAACACCCTCGAATCGTCCCTATGCAGATTTCAGCGCTTCCCGCCAAACCCGCATAGAAACGATTCAAGGATGCCCACCAGGCACTTTCGTGCGGGTGGAAAATGAAGTAATACCTTTACACAATAGTCCACGATGGAACCCACAGAACAGATATATACAACACGACTCCATGAGTCAAGAATACATATATACAATACAAAGATCCAAATCACCTTGAAAACGATACAACGTTCGAGTACAGACAAGATGCAAATGGGGTTAAGAGCCCTGAAGAATAACCAATGGCATCCATAACCCTGCCCAGGCCAAGCCGGAAGGGTAACCCTGCTAACGACGTCGATCTCAAACCTGCTAAAACAAAAGGGGTGTCGACAAAGGGCAAAGGAAAAAGAGGAGCATCAAGATCGAGGCGATACAATGAGGCTAGAATTCGGCGGTCCTCGCCTACATAGGTATGGTGGACTGAAGCGGCAGCGAAGCATGCACTAAACAACCTATAGAGACTCGGTACAACTATCGACTATTAGAGAGGGATAAGAGAGACCTATTCGGATCCAACCTGATACTAACACCAATCATACCCATCCTGGCATTTCCCTCTCGAGACCAAACGAGGAAGTCAAACCGAGGAAACTCACACAGTTGGCAATTTTACTCATTTCGTTATAGTTGCAACACTTACTAATCAAATATAGATAGCATGAGTCATCCTGAAGCATAAGTAGTGGGCAGTTTTAATTAACCATTCCATGGTAGTTGGAACATTTACTAGTCAGATATAATTGTCCTGAGGAATCCCAAAACCTAGCAGTTGTTGGCACCTTTATCACATTTCATTGGAGTTGCAATACTTACTAGGCAGGTATAGTATGACACAGATCACCACAGATCCACTAGTTGTTGGCATTTTTATTATCCATTCCATTGTAGTGAAGCTGAATTACTAGTCACATATTAATTCAAATTTATAACACTACTTTAGTTATGCTTGTCTATGATCGAGATATCGTGCTCCAAGTCGTCCATAACCACGAACACGGCTTTCAGAAAGCTTTACCCTGCAGGGGTGCACAAATAGCAACACACACACGATCAACCTCGGAAAAACCAACTCAAAACCCAACAAGGCTTTCACGACAAAGCAATCACAGGATTCATAAAATATTTTAGGGGGCCACCCCATTAAGCTACCCGCAACGAAGTTGGCCGGCTTCGAGACGGACCCAAGGTTTGCGCCAATGGCTGTAAACGACTGGGAACCCGAAAACACTACGCAATCCTAAACAGTACAGGTGATCCACGCACAATCTTGAATAAAGCAGTAAAGCATGGCATAAGTACAGGATAGTAATAAAGCCCCAAACTACTTTGTGGCCCCAAGAAATAAGAATGAATCAAGCTCTGGCTAAGGGGATTCATGGTCCCATATGCGAATAGTGCGATAGTCAAGGAACAGGTATCAAGTACTCGGGGTCCTACGGGACACAAGTGAGCGTGGAAGAACCAAATAACATCTATTGCCCACCGATGCCTCTGCATTAGTTATATCTATTTCTAGCAATTTAATAGTTGTATTTAAAGTCATGATCATCTCCACCATTAAGCATCTCCACCATTAAGCATGTGCCAACCTTCTAATAACGGTGGAACAACAACGACGCGAAGCAGCACAAGAGCAAGCAACTACAACTCGCAAGGCCGACTATTTGTCAAACAACAGGCAATAGGATGTGTCCAAGGCAATATAAAGGATGCAAGGGATATATCTGGTACGGAACACTAAAGCATCATGACACAGATAGCAATAGATCAATAAGAGGAAATAAAGACTATAAATGCAAAATAGGTAGAAGGGGGGAATGCTCGCCTGGGAAACATAGCCGAAGAGACATTTATCCGAAGAACTTGTCGATACTCGCATCAAGTCACCGGCCTAATCCGCGAAGAAGCAAACACTAGAAGAAACACCAGATGCAATATTTAATACTACGACAGAAGATCCGGCATGCTTATGATATGATGCATGGCATGGCATAGATGCGGTGCAACTAAACAATATTAAGCGGAACCGGGGTCCCGACAATTAATTATATGGTTCAAGTTATTTAGGTACCCCGCAATTTAAATGTTGTCTTAACAAGGCAAAACATGGTATCGGTTCGCTACACAAATTTAAATAGAGTCAATATGAGACTAGAAAAGCCCGCATATGATCTCCATATTTATTTCTGAGGTGAATCGACTAAATGCCCCAAACCCACATGATGAGATGTATGCAAGCATGATGATTTAAAGATGCGACAGGTATATGTCATATTATAAAAATAGAGGCTTAGGGTCACACATCTGGGTTCGGAAGATCTTGGTTCCGGGGGTTCGGGGTTCGACAGGGTTCGGCGGGGATCGGTCTCAGCGGGAACATTCTCGAACAACGGAGTAGATCTTGTCGCATCCGTGGTCTTCGGTTCCGTGTAGATGGTCCTGGCGTCCAAGGTGGAGATCTCGGTGTTCCGTGTAGGCGAACTTGTCGGTTCCACGGTTTCGATTGTCGGTGTCGGTCTCGGGTCTCGGCGCCGGAAGATCTTGGTGTCTGGTGGACTTGGAATCGGAGATCTTGGCCAAGGTTCGGTTCCTCGTGCTTGGTCTTGACGGTGAGCAGGTTGGGTCGACCTTGTCGAAGGCTTTGTAGAGGAAACAACATTAGCATCCCTATGGCATCGCCGCCAGGTTTCACAGTCGCCACATACACTTCACCACAACTAACGCCTTGATTCGGGTAAGGCAGCACCAGGGATCTAGCAGGAAAAGAACAGTTGGAGCCCCCAGATAGAGGTAGATACACAGATAACCACTAGAGCAATGATACTGTAGCTCTCACATAGACAAAACAGGAGACATCTGTCAGGGATAACCACTAGATACACGGATGCGGCTATTCGAATAGTTTGACACTCTGTAGAGGTGGTACACTTTCACCACAAGATTCGATACATCTGTCAGGGATAACCTTGAATCATCATACTTAGTATGCAGATAATCAAACATAACCTTTCCTTTACACACCCTAGTATAAGCACATCTCCTATGAGCATGGCCTCCCAACCATGACCATCTGTCATCTCGGGCACTACATAGGTGGACAACATTGAGAGGTAGCCTCAGCTCAAACCTCTCCCGTGAGGGAACTAATACTAATGCATATAAACTTCCGGCTAAGCCTTACCCAATTCAGGTATTGTGGTTGTACGGTAAAATTGGAATGGTATCGCATCCGAACCCAACCGTCAGTTTTAACAAAAAGGGCCAAGGCTCCTGCCTCAACATTTTCATCATCATAAACCATTGGTGTTTCTCAACACATGTCAAAACATCTCAATATAATGACTCATCATTCCAAGGTTTTCACAAGTCATTTTCACCAAGTATTCCCATCTAAAGTAAATTAGTTTTGGGTTTTGTTCCAACTACTAACTTAAGAGTGTTCACTGATGGCTCGGTGTTCATGTGGAGCTCGTTGGGGAACCCCAAGAGGAAGGTATGATGAGCACAGCAGTAATTTTCCCTCAGTTATGAAACCAAGGTTTAATCGAACCAGTAGGAGCAAGGAAACACCCAAAAGGTGTTGCTAGCTGAGCCTTGGCAGGGCGCACTACCGGTGCTAGTAGCAACATGGAGACCTGCACAACACAACCACATAACTTTGCCCCCAACTTGCGATGAGGTTGTCAATCTCACCGGTTTTGCTGAAAACAAAGGATTAAACGCATCGAATGGAAGGAAGTAATAGTTTGCAGAAAGTAAACAGAAAGCAGTAAACACTTTGTAGATTGTATGTAAAAGAAAGGACCGGGGTCCATAGTTCACTAGAGGTGGATCTCCTTAAGATAGATAACATGTCGGGTGAACAAATTACAGCGGGGCAATTGACAAACATCGAGAAAGCAATACATGCATATACTAATCACCTTGACTCCTTTGGAACTTGATTGGGCATTACAACATTATATAGACCGCCATCCAACTGCATCTATGACAAATAATCCACCTTCAGGTTATCATCCGAACCCCCTCCAGTATTAAGTTGCAAGCAACAGATTATTGCTTTACGAATTGTGTGTAAAGTAAACAATAGGATTGTTCTATGAACAAAGGATTGTTGTTTTCTCCCTAGTAGCAACAACACATCTAGTACCTTAGAGATTTATGTCACTTCCCTAGATTACCAGAGGCATGAACCCACTATCGAGTATAAATACTAACTCTTGGAGTTGCTAGCATCTACTTGGCCAAGATAGCTACTAAAAACGGAAAGCATGCAAGATCACAAATAACAAAGACATGATAGAATCAATAATCAATCTTAAATAGCATCTCAATATCCATCGGATCCTCGCAAACACAACATGCAGAATTACAAATAGATGACCTTGATCATGAACGGAGCTCACAAGATCTAAACATGAAAGCACAAAGGAGGAGAACCAGCCATCTAGCTACTACATGGACCCGTAGTCCAGAGATGAACTACTCACGCATCACACCGGAGGCTTGCATGATGATGAAGAAGGCCTCTAGGGTGAATTCCCCTCTCCGACAGGGTGCCGAGAAGAGCTTCAGATCCCTCCCGATCTAGGGATGGAGATGACAGCGGCTATAGACTCTTTCATGGATTTTTGATCGGTTACTTAGGGTTTTGGTCCTAAGGGCAATATGTAGGCAGAAGGAGAGGCCGAGGGCAATATGCTAGACCACCCCCTGGCGTGGGCCAGGCCTGGCTGCGCGGCCAGGTGGTGTGGACAGCCCCTAGCCCTTCTTCGTCTCGTATTCTGGCTCCAAATGTCTTCCAGAAAAATAGGCACTTTGGCTTTTGTCCCGTCCAATTCTGAGAATATTCATTTTCTAGCTTTCCTGGAACCAAAAACAGCAGAAAACAGGCAGCTGGCACTGTGGCTCTTGTTAATAGGTTAGTCCAAGAAATCATATGAAAAGTACTCCAAAGTGTGGACAAAACACAAGAAAGTAGATAAAACCAAGCATGGAGCATCAAAATTTATAGATACATTTGCAATGTATCAACATCCCCAAGCTTAACTCCTGCTCGTCCTCGAGTAGGTAAGTGATAAAAATAAAGAATAATTTTTGAGGTGACATGCACCATCATAAACTTGATCAAAGTACTTGTAAAACAATAAAATCTGGGATCATAGTACTTCAATCATAACATGAAAAGGAAGCTTCTAGCAATAAGACAAAGAAACTATGATGCAACATGAAAAGGCACAATCAAAAGATTCATGAATAACAATGCTTTGCAAGACGTTTGTTTATTTCACATAAAGAAAACATAGCATAATAGTATTCAGCTTGTCCCTCATAGGGTAGCAAATATAAATGCATAGGACACCTTCAAAGTTCATAAGAGTGACTAGATACAAATAGTTTAAAACAAGCAATATCAAGTTATGCATCAATCAAGTAGTCTTGGGACAATGCACATAGAACTAAGAATGGCCACTATGCTCTCAAAGTAAGTGCATAAAGATAGAAGGTGGAGACTCAATATAATGGTGGGAAAAAGGCCTTCATAGAAGGAAGTAGGGATTCAAGTCTCATAAAGAGCTTCCAAAAATTATGGTACTTATAGCTTTCAGCTCTCATTGCCCCTATCATAAGCATCTTGAAAGTGATTAAGGTTAAAGTGACACAACTAAGAGGATATGCTTGACAAGTTATAAACCAAAATCTCATGCCCCTTACTTACGAAGACCGATCCTCATGCTACTAAACTTTAGTCACAAGTAAGCTCTTGTCATTGTAAGTACATATGTATCATAAAGAACCGCCAACGGGGTACCCCTTGCACATGATACAGGAGCTATCCCATAATCAAAATGACAAGGCAAGCAGACAATGAGCATCTCAGCGATCTTTTTATTTGCTATTTGCATAGGTTTTTATTGAGGATGCTTCATAGAGTGCTCATTATGGTGATGCTGCAAGTTTCCACCATGATTAGGCATGGATTAGGCTAGCGACCCAGGCGTTTCTCTAACACACATACAAACTCCATGATCTTACAAGTTCCACTTTTATTTCACACCGCCGGGATCCATAAGCAAAAGAACATGATATCAACGGGGTACAAAGTACAAGTGCAATGTTGAAAGCGTCCCACATGATAAATGGTTCTGCTAATTTCAACTTATAAAGCGCAAGCATATACACAACAAAGAAGGACCCAATGGTTCAAGTTTATTAAATGCAAAAAAGTAAACTGTGCCATCAAGTTCGTGAGAGCTTTAATCACTAGTTTTCTCACAACAAGTTTAATTTGGAAGATAAACAAAAGCATGAATATACTTGGAATAGCATAAGCTAATAGGTAGGTATGGTGGACTCTTTGGAATAACTTGGTTTAGGGAGTTGGATGCATGAGTGGAACTCATACTTGGTTGTGGAGGCTAGCAAAAGACTGGGAGCAACAAACTAAGAGAGCAATAATGGCCATAATCATACAGAGCGACAAAACATCACTGATCAAAGCATAAAGTGATACTACAAGTTGAAAACTAAAGGATCATAAAGGCTATGGTGACTTGGGATAGTCATCACATGGTGTGAGAATGCGCCAAGTCAACCCAAATAAAGCATCAAAGGAGAATACCACAATACTATGCTTTTAACATGCTAAAACAACACAGGATTCATCGAAGGCACATTAAGCAATCTCAATTGTTTATAACAAGTCATGCTACAGCAAAGAATACTAAGCATAAAGCCAAAAAAATATCAAGCATGGCATGACAAAGCATAGGCCACAGTCAAAAACAAGCTCTCTTTAATACTTAAGCATGAACTTTCCTACTCTTTTCCAAACCAAACCAAACTATTTGAAAACCAATGTATGAAAGAGGGGGTCCAACCAATTTATTCAGCAAACTAAGCAAACCAAGAAAACAAAAACCAAAAACAAAAACGAAAAAGAAGACACTCCAAGAACAACACAATTGTGCATGAAACAATAAAAATGAAGCGTTTGGAAGAAACCTGGGATTTTTATTGATGAAGAAGGGGATGCCTTGGGCATCCCCAAGCTTTGATGCTTGTACTTCTTGGATATTTATTTGGGTCACATGCGTGGCATCCCCAAGCTTGAGCTTTAATTCATCCTTCATCTCATTACTCATTCCTTCCATACACCTGAAATTTTTCCTTCATACAAAACTTCACACAATCTTTATTAGCAACATTAGTGCACTCAAGATAATAGGTCTTAAGGTTCAGTTCTAACACCAATAAACTTCCATTAAAACACTATATACTGTAGCACTTCCCTCAAAAACCTCAATTCCCCAAAATAACTCAAAAAAGGAACCAACAAGAAGCAAATTCAGAAAATGGCAGAAATCTGTCAAAACAGACCAGCAGGTAAAGACGAATTTTTTCGAAGACCTTCTGTTGCTCAAATCAAAAAGTGTTGAACTAACGAAAGTTAGATAACAACCTGGGGAAGAAGCACAAACATTCACGCCTCAAAAAGACGTTCAGAGATTTTACACGAATTTTTACGGTGAAGTACAGAAATCTGTTTCGGGACAGCAACTTTCCCAATCATTACTTCTCTCTCATTAGAGGTTACTCTTGGCACAAAAGGAAAATAAAAAGGATAAGGAGCGGTTACTGAAGTAGTAATGTCCAAGACTCATCTAAAACTTTTGGGTTATCTCCCAATAAGTACTTTTCTTTAACGCCTTTAAGTTAGGCATAAGAAGCAAGAAAAAGAATCAAGTGTTCTCAAATGAAGATGCATTAAGATCAATACTAGAAATATCTTCAACAAGGCAAGGTATATCATCCAAATAAGTTCTAGAGGATCCTCTCTCAATGCTCTTAGGTTTACTATTTTCATCAAAAGGGTTTTCAGGAACAATCCAATCAAGATTCTTTTCTATGGCTTCATGCATTGCTACCAGTTTAAAGGGTATTGGTACCTTAGTTTCCTCCCCATTAGGTTCAGTTTTGTTCATCTTTTCTCGTGTACCAACAACATCTACACATGAGCCTAGCATATTGAAATGTTCAAAGACTTTTCTAGCTTCCTTGGCAACATCATAGAATTCCTTAAGCAAAGTTTCAAGAATAAAATCCATCTTTTCAGGGTCCTCGATTTCTTTAAGTTTAAGAAACATTACTTGCATTAAGGGGTTAAGGTTAACAAACCTAGCTTCCAACATGTGAACTAAATAAGCTGCATCAATCTCATAGTTTGGAGGAAGTTCTGCAAGGGATCTATCCTCAACATCCTCATGTTTGCTAACATGATTAAAGAATTCTCAAATATTATCTTTTCCAATTATAGAGCCACTACCTATTGAAAGGTATTTCAGGGTGAATTTAGGGATCAACATGGTGTGCTAAGGAAGGGGTAACAACTATAGAAAGACTTCCTTTTTTTGTGTTTTTTAAATAAGAAAGCAAACTAGTAAAACTAATTTTTTGTGTGTTTTTGATAAAGATGAAGGGAATATGCCCGAGAGGCAATAATAAAGTGGTTATTATCTTATTCCATGTTTATGATAAATGTTTATTTTACATGCTAGAATTGTATTGATCGGAAACATCAATACATGTGTGTTTAATAAACAAAAACGGTTTCTAGTTATGCCTCTCTTATAGACTAGCTTGTTGATTAACAAGATGATCAAGGTTTCCTGATCATGGACATTGGATGTTGTTAATAACAAGGTCACACCATTGGTGGAATGATGTGACGAACATTCATCCGAAGTATAGCATTACGATCAAAGTCATTATGTTTATATTGCTATAACATCATATGAAGTAATCTTTATCCTTAGACCATGAGATCATGTTAATTGCTAACACCGGAAGAGTATCTTGACAACATCAAACGTCACACCGTAACAGGGTGACTATAAAGATGGGTTCAGTGCTACGAAGGTGTTATGTTGAGGCTCATGGATCAAGAGTGGAATTTGTCAATCCTGATGACGGATAGATATACTCTGGGCCCTCTCGGTGATATCACATTGAAATAGCTTACAAGCAAGTGATGTGATCACTAGAATGTTATATCACGGGAACGAGAAAAGAGTGCATGTTGGTAACGTGATCAAGCTAGGTATGGAGATACCGATGATCGAATCTCGGACATGTAATATATCACGAGACAAAGGGATTTAGTTACTAGCGTTAAAGGTTCTCACGATCATAGAAGTCATCGTTGAATGTGTAGGAGTCAGTATGGATCTCCAGGTCCCGCTGCTGATTATTGATCGGAGAGGGGTCTCGATCATGTCTGCATTATTCGCGAACCATAGGGTGACACACTTAAGGAATACCGACACCATTTGGAGCAAATATGTTTCAGATAAAGATTTAAGAAAGCGCTGGAATTATTTCAATAGACACCGAAACTGTTTCGGGTGAAATTGCTAAAATTAGTTCTGCATGTAATATTGAAATGTTGCAGGGGGTTTTATGTGAATGTTTGTTAATTAAAGTAATTAACAAAATTCTGAATAAAAATAATAAAAGAGTTTTATTAAATGAGAGAGCATTAAATTTGGAGAAATTTAATGCATTTAAAGTGGAGACTTTAAAAGAGAATGTGAAGGGGCAAATTTATGTGGAGGGAGTTACCACCACATGAATGGAGGAGGTGAAGAGTCACCTCCTCCATGCGCTGGCCATGAAGGAGGGGCACCCCCCTCCTCCTATAAAAGTCCACCCCCTCCTCACTTCTCACACACCTCCTTGTGAAGGATCTCTCTCCCCCTCTAGTATTATTCCCCCATGGTCTCGGATTAGCGAGATACATGTTCCCGGTGGCTTTATCTGGAAAGGAGTTGCTGCTTCTGCTGCTTTGCTGGAGCGAGGGACGGAGGTTGTCGGGGTACCGGACGTGTGTGCGATCACGGATGCACCGCTGCTTTGCGGTGCTGGACTTGGTGGTGCTGGAGCTGGATCTGATGGACGTGTTTGGGCCGGACCTGGACTTCATCACGATCTTGAGATCGGCAAGTGTACGACTACATCAACCACGAGTTCCTACTCGTTAACAAAGCTCGTTGTCTATGAGGGTAAGTTCTTGTTGGATGTATGTCCACCCGTTGCTTTGTACCTAGTAGATAGATCTTGGCGTGTAGTTCACACCGTAGGAAATTTTTTGTTTTCTATGCTGCGGACCCAACAGTGGTATCAGAGCTTGATCTATGCGTAGGTGCTTAGCACGGGTAGTACACATATGTTGATATGTGGGCGATGATGATCATGTTATTGCATCTTCTATGTATTTTGGATATTGGTGGCATAGTGGGATGAAGCGGCCCGGACCAACCTTACATGTCATCGTACATGAGACCAGTTCCACGACTGACATGCAACTTGTTTTGCATAAGTGGCTGGCAGGTGTCTGTCTCTCCTACTATAGTCAATATCTGATTTACAACGAGTTGCTAATAATTTGGTTATCCTCGTTGTGGTTCATGTTCGTAGGTAAGAACGGTTCTATCTCCGAAAGCCCTAAGCCACGCAAAACTTGCAATTGATAAATTAGAGGCATCTAGTTTAGATCGTTGCTGGGCTAGTGTATTGATATGGTATTGTTGTAAGTAGATGTATGATAGATACTCTTACAACACACTCAACGTGTAAGTTCCATAGACCTTGGACTTACACACAAAGGAATGACAGAGATCATACCACGATGCAAGTGATAGAGATCAAATGCATGGACCATATCATCTCACTTTACACATTAGATGTTAGCATCTTATATTGCTAGTTTGGCACTTTCTGTAGCATTATAAGATGATCCCTCTTTTAGATATCAAGATAAAAATGTGTTCTTCCTTAAGTATGCACCATTTTGTGGATCGTATTTCGAGACATCACGTGATGATCGGGTGTACTCGACTCTAGCTTTCATACAAACGGGTGTAAGACAGTTTTACACATGCGAGTACTAAGGTTCTTACTTGGCGAGCCTAGCATGTATAGACATGGCCTCGGAACACAGACCGAAAGGTTAAGCTGAGTCATATAGTTGATATGATGCCCATATAGATGCTCTCCTTTGAAGCTACATCAACTCACGTGATGATCGGACTTGGTGTAGTGGATTTGGTTCATGTAATCACCAAAAAGACACGAGGGATGTCATTTTTGAGTGGGAGTTCATTAGTAATTTGGATTAGTCGAACTCAATTTGTCATAAACTAAATCTAAGTGAATTTGCATAATTTGTTGTAGTCATTGGCGTCTGTTCACTACCTTATGCTTAGTTTTAATTGAGATAATAGAACTATAGAATTCTGGATATTTACTTTACGAACTGGTATCGTATTGTTTTGAATGTCAATTTAAAGTTTATAAGTCCAATTGCAAACTTTCAACAAACTCTATTTACTCCATGAAGTTTAATAAGTAGTATTAAATCAAGAGTAAGAATTCCAATGTTAGTATCTAAAGTATCATGTTTGCCTCCATGATTATTGATATTCAAAAAGTTGTTTTAATATCAAGATTATATTGGAGCTGGAAATTGTTTCAGAAACCATCATGTGTGAAAGATATTGTGATATCTGAAACAATGTTTTTGGTTGCATTATGATAGAGTATAATTTAGCAAAATACATGTTCTCATATTGTATGAGAATTTGTGAAGGATGGAGATGCTAGGCATCCGAATCTACCAAAAAGGTTTTGGGAACTGATATTATACTCGTGCTTCTTCCTTATAAGCTATAGTAGCTTGATCATGAAAGTTGTCATGATAAGGATGAATAGAAGATGTAAGTAAAATGTTTACTACACTAATAGATTATTAAATAATGAATTTTTGAAAGAACACCAAACATTTGATGATGGTGATCCACTTGAAAGTGCAAGTCCAAAGGTATTAGTAGTTGACTATATACGCTTTGTACCATGTGTCATGTTGATGACACCACTATTGATGTTGATAGATTCTTTTAAAAGAAAAAGGAATTGCTGAAAGAGAATCTATAAAATATTTGGCAGAAAATAAAGGTTGGAGATGTCCAACTTGGGTATATAGAAGATATACATGTTATGGCTATATTCCTTGCTTGTTAAACAATGTTGTTATGAGGTATTGGATACCGGTATTGGATACCGAATTGGTTGGTATGAAGTGTCATACAGGACAACGCAATTCATGAACTACAATGGCCTAAGTAACTAGCAAGAGAATGAGTGATGATGTTCATCGAAAACAAATAAAGTGTTATTGTGTTTTTCGTTGTCATCAAACCAAGCCTTCAAGATTTGTTTAAATAATTGTTATTTTGTTCCAGTATTATGAGAACAATGGTTGTTCAAATAATTACCGTATTCCATAAAGGATGGATGAAATTTTACAAGTCTAGTTGGAGAAATCACATCCATAAACACTATTGCTAAAATGTCGCAAGACAAATGATTGAAAGATCACTTATGAAGTGACATCGCTGTTTGAATTATATTTGAAAGAAAACATGAAGAAACTCCATGTTGATGGAATTTTGGAGTCCTTGATTTTGATCAATTGACGCATGTGAGACTTTCCTCGAGATAATTGAAACTTCGTTCATAGGCCAAAGAGGAACGGATGACTAGCTTATTGGAAATTGTGCATGTTGATGTGCATAAGTCCATTATGTGTAGCCATATGCGATGGATCTTTTTGCTTCATATGCTTTCTTCAAGAATTTGAGTGAATATATCTGTATATTTACTTAATAAGGAAGAAGTATGAAACATTTGAAAGTTGTTCAAAGACTTTCAAGATGAAGTGAAAAATCATTGTAACTAGAAAATAAAGAGTTTATGATTCGATCATAAAGGAAGATATTTGAGTTACATTTTTAGCAAAAACACCTAAGACTTGAGGAATTGTTCCATGATTTGTGTTCCCCGATAAACCATAGGAGTATGGCATATTTGAGAGTTGAAATCAAACCATGTTTGACATGGTAAGATCAAAGGTGTCACTTATAAAACTGCCATTATGTTTTAAGGATTGAAGCTTTAGAGACTACCGCTTTTACACTGAAAAGAGCACCATTGTGATCCGTTGAAATGACACCATATGAGTTATGGTTTGGGATAAAACCCGAATTGTATTTTCTTAAATTTTGGTATGCTATGCATAAGTAAAATGTTTACAACCAAAGTCAAATAAGCACGTCTTTGTAGGTTATCCCAAAGAATTTGTTGGGAATTTCTCCATTACACCAAGGACAAAAGAGTTTGTTACTTGGAACGTCAAATTTCTTGAGAAGGAATTTTTCGTGAAAAGTTAAGTGGGAGGACAATAGAACTTTGATAAGGTTGTTGAACCTTAGCTATATGTGCTAAGTAGCGCAGCACCGGAAAGTGTCCCGGTGGCGGCCACAATGCTCATGGCTCTCGTGATTACAAAAGGTGTGATCTCGGAGATTAAAGTTCCTATAGAACCGTGTGGGTCGGTAAGAATCAAATAGTAAGATTTGATAATCAAGTCATTATTGTTTTGACAATGATGAACCGACTACATGCAAAGAAGCAATGATGGGCCCTGACTCCATAAAATGACTAGAAGTCATAGAATCCGTGATAGTATCCATACACGAGAAATCAAGTTTCTGAACTTGGAAGACCCTCTGGAAAGGCGTGAAGCCTATCGGTCATGTTTGGATCTATAAAGAAATAGACATGGATGTTTGACATCTATGAAATAGTCGACATGTCGGAAAGAAGTTTACGGCAATGTTCAAGGAGTTGACTATGACAAGATATGATCTTTCATAGCGATATATAGTCTTGACGGATTAATGTAGCAACCACTACATATAATTTGGTATATGGTAGTTGAATAAACAAAACAAGGTTCTTCTAATAGAACGGTAACCTAGGACATGTACATGACATGGTCCGAAGGGTTTTGTTAATTCAAAGGGTGCTAAAAGGGCATGTAAACTTCAATAGTTGAAGTAAGCATAACGAAGTTGGAATCTTCACCATGATGAAACTATTAAAAGAGTTTAAATTCATCGGATATGATGAAGATGCTTGCATTTGCAAGAAATTAAGTGGGAGCGCTGAGACATATTTCTAATACATTATGTAGAGGACATATTGTTGATTGGAAATGATGTATCTTGAATTGACACAAGTTAAGGATTTCATTAAAATAAGATTTTGATGAAAGACTTGGGCAAACCCAGAATATTAGGCATCAATATCTATATGGATAGATTAAGGCGCTAATATGGTTGTGCCAGACATACATATATAAGATATTGAAAGGGTTCAATATGGAAACAACAAGAAAGGTTCTTGTTGCATGGAAAGAATTGTATTCAGATTCAAGTGTTTCAACACTTGGTGAGTAAAATCACATGAAGATTTTGATCGATTATACCATGATATGTATATATCCAGAATGTCCTATGCTCTAAATGTTATGAGCATATACCAGAATGATTCATAAGATGATCAATGGACAATAGTAAAGATATTCTTATGAGCTTTGGAAGAACTAAGAATATATCATGTATAAGTGACAAATAGTTAAAGGTAGTTCATTGTAAAGTGTTACATTGATACTAGTTTTGTCACAAGATACAAATTAAATTTATCTCAATTTAGACTATTGGGTGGCACAATATAATGGAAAGGATGTTCCATGATGGATTTGGATGAGTTCCAAAGTTGAGATATTGTGACGGATACTACAACAAAAGGCTAAGTATATAGCTGCTATAGTAGCAGCAAAGGAGGGCATTTGTGTTAAGTAGTTTGTTATCAAACTAGGTGTGGTTCAAAGTGGGCTAATACTATGAAGATATATTGTGTGACAATAATATCAACATATTTTGAGCCGAGCGAACTAAAGGTCTCACCAGAGGACCAAATTTATACAATGCCATCTCATTTGAGAATGAGTGATGCGTAGAGACGCAAAGACATGCAAATACACACGGATCTGAAACTTTCACATCCCGAGATTATGTTAACCACTAGCAATAGCGTATATGCAACACCAAAAAGCCATAGGTGTTCAATGCGCAAAGTTTTTCAAACTAGATTATTGACTCTAGTGCAAGTGGGAGACTGAAGAGAATATGCCCGAGAGGCAATAATAAAGTGGTTATTATCTTATTCCATGTTTATGATAAATGTTTATTTTACATGCTAGAATTGTATTGATCGGAAACATCAATACATGTGTGTTTAATAAACAAAAAGGGTTCCTAGTTATGCCTCTCTTATAGACTAGCTTGTTGATTAACAAGATGATCAAGGTTTCCTGATCATGGACATTGGATGTTGTTAATAACAAGGTCACACCATTGGTGGAATGATGTGATGAACATTCATCCGAAGTATAGCATTACAATCAAAGTCATTATGTTTATATTGCTATAACATCATACGAAGTAATCTTTATCCTTAGACCATGAGATCATGTTAATTGCGAACACCGGAAGAGTATCTTGATAACATCAAACGTCACACCATAACAGGGTGACTATAAAGATGGGTTCGATTACTGAAGGTGTTATGTTGAGGCTCATGGATCAAGAGTGGAATTTGTCAATCCCGATGATGGATAGATATACTCTGGGCCCTCTCGGTGATATCACATTGAAATAGCTTGCAAGCAAGTGATGTGATCACTAGAATGTTATATCACGGGAACGAGAAAAGAGTGCATGTCGGTAACGAGATCAAACTAGGTATGGAGATACCAATGATCGAATCTCGGACATGTAATATATCGCGAGACAAAGGGATTTAGTTACTAGCGTTAAAGGTTCTCACGATCATAGAAGTCATCGTTAAATGTGTAGGAGTCAGTATGGATCTCCGTGTCCACGCTGATTATTGATCGGAGAGGGGTCTCGATCATGTATGCATTATTCGCGAACCGTAGGGTGACACACTTAAGGGATACCGACACCATTTGGAGCAAATATGTTTCAGATAAAGATTTAAGAAAGCGCTGGAATTATTTCAATAGACACCGAAACTGTTTTGGGTGAAATTGCTGAAATTAGTTCTGCATGTAATATTGAAATGTTGCAGGGGTTTTATGTTAATGTTTGTTAATTAAAGTAATTAACAAAATTCTGAATAAAAATAATAAAAGAGTTTTATTAAATGAGAGAGCATTAAATTTGGAGAAATTTAATGCATTTAAAGTGGAGACTTTAAAAGAGAATGTGAAGGGGCAAATTTATGTGGAGGGAGTTACCACCACATGAATGGAGGAGGTGAAGAGTCACCTCCTCCATGCACTGGCCATGAAGGAGGGGCACCCCCTCCTCCTATAAAAGTCCACTCCCTCCTCACTTCTCACACACAGCTCCTTGTGAAGGATCTCTCTCCCCCTCTAGTATTATTCCCCCATGGTCTCGGATTAGCGAGATACATGTTCCCGGTGGCTTTATCTAGAAAGGAGTTGCTGCTTCCGCTGCTTTGCTGGAGCGAGGGACGGAGGTTATCGGGGTACCGGACGTGTGTGCGATCACGGATGCACCGCTGCTTTGCGGTGCTGGACTTGGTGGTGTTGGACCTGCTAGACTCGCTGGACTTCATCACGATCTTGAGATTGACAAGTGTACAACTACATCACAACGAAATCAGTTTCATTAATAATGCTATGTTGATATTCAAGGGTATGTTCGCTATGGATGTATATCCACTCGTTGATTGTATCTAGGTAGATAGATCTTGGTGCTTAGATGTTCACATCGTAGGAATTTTTTGTTTTCTATGCTGCAAACCCAACAAATGCATGGAGTACCATGTAAAAATATTCATGGCTTTCAAACCAGATGACCAAGGTCATGGCCATATCTTTCTATAGTTTATAATAACCTTTCCACAATTGCTAGTTGGTGCGTATTGGCATTTAAAATATTATTTACAAAGGAAGCTTCCGAATTCGAATTTATTTCAATTTTCTAAGGCACAACAATGGCTTTTGTCATGAAGCAACTACAAAATATGGCTCAAAATCCCACTGCCCTAGTTTTCACACAAATTATATATAACCTAGGGTTAAGTTTAGGGTTCGGGGTTTATTCTAGGTTGAGGGTTTAGGGGTTCATGGTTTATGGTTTAGGATTTTAGGGTTTAGGCTTTTAGAGTTTAGGGGTTTAGGGTTTAGGGTTTAGGGTTGTTCGAGATTTTAGGGTTTATGATTGTTTCGGTTTTACGGTTTAGCGAATTTTCAATAATAATGTTGAAGATTTATATATATGATTATATTCATGGAATAGAATGGTGTTATCACAATTTAATGAAAGTATCTCAATTTTTGATCTATAAGTGCATTATACCTGCTTGGTAAGGGTTTAGGGTTCTAGGGTTAAGAGGTCAGGGTTTAGAGTTAAGGGTTTTTGATTTTCAATAATGTTCAAGCTTATGCTTATATTCATGGAATAGAATGGTGTTACTGCAATTTGATCTATAAGTGCATGGTACCTGCTTGGTTTAGGGTTTATGGGTCGAGGATTTAGGGTTTTACGGTTTAGGTTTTATGGGTTGTTTAGGGTTTACGAATTAGCGATTTTTCAATAATGCTCAAAGATTTATGCGAATATTCATCAGAATGGCGTTACCTGATTTAATGGAAGTATGTCAATTTTTGATATATAAGTGCATGATACCTGCTTGGTTAGGGTTCTGGGTCGAGGGTTTTGGGTTTTAGGGTTTTACAGTTTAGGTTTTATGGTTGTATAGGGTTTAGGGTTTAGCGAATTTTTAATAATGCTCAAGCTTTATGCTTATATTCGTCGAATAGAATGGTGTTACCTAATTTATCGAAAGTATCTCAGATTTTGATCTATAAGTGCATGATACCTGCTTGGTTTCTGTTTATGGGTTGAGGGTTTAGGGTTTTAGGGTTTAGGTTTTAGGGGTTTGATACATTGCTAACGTATCTATAATTTTTTATATTCCATGCTCTTTTTATATCTACTTTCTTATGTTTTGTCCACACTTTGGAGTATTTTTATATACTTTCTTGGACTAACATGTTAACAAGATGCCACAGTGCCAACTG
This sequence comes from Avena insularis, assembly GCA_023614405.1. Classification (NCBI taxonomy): domain Eukaryota; kingdom Viridiplantae; phylum Streptophyta; class Magnoliopsida; order Poales; family Poaceae; genus Avena; species Avena insularis. The sequence goes on from CM042692.1 coordinate 26,089,657, forward strand.
CCTATTTTCTACTGTTTTTGGTTCCAGGAAAGTCAGAAAATGAATATTCTCGGAATTGGACAGGGAGCCAGAATACGAGACAGAGAGGGGCTAGAGGCCGGCCACACCACCTGGCCGCGCGGCTAGGCCTGGCCCGCGCCAGGGGGTGGTGTGGCCGCCTTGGGCACCCCCTCGTCCTCCCATTCTCCTATAAGATGCCTCCGATACATAAACCCTAAGTACCCAATCAAAATTCTACGAAAGAGTCTGTAGCCACCGTCATCTCCATCCCTAGATCGGGAGGGATCTGAAGCTCTTCCCGGCACCCTTCCGGAGGGGAGAATTCACCCTGGAGGCCTTCTTCATCACCATGCTTGCCTCCGGTGTGATGCATGAGTAGTTCATCCTTGGACTACGGGTCCATGTAGTAGCTAGATGGTTGGTTCTTCTCCTTTGTGCTAACATGTCTAGATCTTGTGAGCTCCGTTCATGATCAAGATCATCTATTTGTAATCCTACATGTTGTGTTTGCGGGGATCCGATGGATATTGAGATGCTATTTCAGATTGATTATTGATTCTATCATGTCTTTGTTATTTGTGATCTTGCATGCTCTCCATTGTTAGTAGATATCTTGCCCGAGTATATGCTAGCAACTCCAAGAGGGAGTATTTATGCTCGATAGTGGGTTCATGCCTCTAGGAATCTGGGGAAGTGACAGAAATCTCTAAGGTACTAGATGTGTTGTTGCTACTAGGGAGAAAATAGCAATCCTTTGTTCATAGAACAATCATATTGTTTACTTTACACGCAATGCTTAATGCAATTATCTATTGCTTGCAACTTAATACTGGAGGGGGTTCGGATGATAACCTGAAGGTGGATTATTAGTCATAGATGTAGTTGGATTATGGTCTATGTATAATGTTGTAATGCCCAATCAAATCTCATAGGAGTCAAGGTGATTAGTATATGCATGTATGCTTTCTCGATGTTTGTCAATTGCCCCGCTGTAATTTGTTCACCCAACATGTCATCTATTTTAAGGAGAATCACCACTAGAGAACTATGGACCAGGTCCTTTCTTTTACCATCAATCTACAACTATTTACTATTTTCTGTTTACTTTCTGCAAGTTATTACTATCTTCCACACAATACGTTTAATCCTTTATTTTCAGCAAAACCGGTGAGATTGACAACCTCACTATAAGTTGGGGGTAAAGTTCCGTGGTTGTGTTGTGCAGGATTCCAAGTTGGAAACAACACCTTCGAGGTGTTTCCTTGCTCCTACTGGTTCGATAACCTTGGTTTCATAACTGAGGGAAAACTTGCTAATGTGCTCATCATACCTTCCTCTTGGGGTTCCCCAACGAGCTCGATATATTTTGGGCCATCAAGCTATTTTTCTAGCGCCATTGCCGGGGAGTCAAGGACATCTTCACAAGGGGAGTCCCTCATAACCAATCTCTTTACTTTGATTTGTTTTGCTTAGTTTATTTATGCTTTGTTTGCTTGTTTATTTATCAAAAACAAAAACAAATTAGTTGTACTAGTTTGCTTTCTTTATTAAAAATACACAAAAAATGACTACTCTTGAAAATACTAAGTTGTGTGACTTCACTAGCACCAACAACAATGATTTTGTGTGCACACCTATTGCTCCACCTGTTCCTGAAGCTACTTTCTTTGAAATTAAACCTGCTTTACTCAATCTTGTTATGAGAGAACAATTTTCTGGTATTGGTACTGAAGATGATGTTGCTCATCTTAATAACTTTGTTGAACTTTGTGAGATGCAAAAGCATAGGGATATAGATGGAGATATTATTAAGCTTAAATTGTTTCCTTTCTCTTTGAGAGGAAAAGCTAAAGAATGGTTGCAATCCCTAACTAGAAATAGTATTGATTCTTGGAATAAATGCAAAGATGCTTTCATTGGAAAATACTATCCTACTGCTAAGATTATATCTATGAGAAGTGAAATAATGAAATTTAAACAATCTGATAATGAACATGTTGCTCAAGCTTCGAAAAGAATGAAATCTTTGCTAAAGAATTGTCCCACTCATGGACTGACTGCTTGGATCATTATCCAAACCTTTTATACAGGATTGGACTATTCTTCAAAAAATCTACTTGATTCTGTTGCTGGAGGTACCTTTATGTCAACACCCGGATTTTTAATCCTAGATGCATGTTATGCCATACATCGCAATCCCAGGATTACCATTTTTGCGAGACATAACAGATTGGATATCATAGTACATCATCCATTACAAACCATAATAAGGTCTTACACAAATAGAGGATCTCATGATCCAGTCTTAATACAAACAAGCAGCAGAATAATAAGCGTAGCAGTGGGCTCCATCTTCAGTGTCACAGTAATGCCGACGATGGAGATGATCCTAGTTGTCGAATGTCTCCTGTCCATCCTCCTGATAGTCCTCCTCATAGTCTGGCATGGGAATAGTCAGGGACAAAGCCATAAGTACTCTTTAAGTACTCGCAAACTATCACTAACAAGTAAGATAGTTCTAGTAGGAATCCTAAGGTCTAAGTTTATTTGCAAAAAGGCAGATTTATCTCTACTGAGTTCAGAAGTAAAGAAAACTAAGTAAAAGTTCTAAATCACTTTAAGTTGGGAACCTAGTTTTCATAGTCACAACCCTGTTGTGGTCAAGTCAAAATCATAGTTCACTTCACAAGTCATTTTGAAAACATCCAACGACGGAACAATATGGCCACTCCAACTATCCATGATCGCGGACGCGGCTATTCAAATAGTTTGACACTCTGCAGAGGTGGTACACTTTCACCACAAAATTCGATACATCCGTCAGGGATAACCCTGAATCATCATAATTAGTATGCGGATAATCAATCATAACCTTTCAATTACACATTCTAGTATAGGCACCTCCCCTATGAGCTTGGCCTCCCAGCCATGGCAGTCTGCCATCCTGGGCACTGCATAGGTGGACATCATCAAGAGGTAGCCTCATCTCCGACCTCTTCCGCCAGGGAACCCATACTAATGCATATAAACTTCCGGCTAAGCCTTACCCAATTCAGGTATTGTGGTTGTATGGTAAAATTGGAATGGTATCGCATCCGAACCCAACCATCAGTTTTTATAAAGGGCTAAGGCTCATGCCTCAACATTTTCATCATCAAACCATTTGTGTTTCTCAACACATGTCAAAACATTTCAATAGAATGATTCATCATTCCAAGGTTTTCATAATCATTTTCGCCAAGTATTCCCATCTAAAAGTGATCAAGTTTTATGCTTTAGCACTAGCCACTAAGTTAAGAGTGTTCACTAATGAGGGATGATAATCTCAATCACATGCCATAAAATGACATCTAGTATAGGCCTAGTTTTATATCCTTTATGCTATCTATACTACTTGCCAAAATTCACAAAGCATTAGTTATAAGTAAAGAACTTTGGTAAACTAAAGAGTAAAGCTTGCAAGTAAAACTTGGGATGGGTATAAATTAAAATGTATAACCAAGCATGCCTAATGCATCTTGCTTAGGTTATCTTGTATAATTCTAGCTTGCCAATAATAGCTTGCATAGATCTAGCTTGCCTTGATTGGTGCAGTGATTGAAGTTTTCTTCGTCTTCTTCAGGGTAGAACTCTTCCTCCTCGTATCCTTGGTTGGTACTATCGTCTATAAATAGATACGGTGTACACAATCACCAAACAATACTTAACTAACTCTATTTAGCACACTAAGGCTCACACTTGATGATCTAGCATCATCACAATCATCACATGAATTAAAGAACTAGTTTTATTTAGTTTAATTGAGAAAAGTAATTTCTACTTATTGAAAATAATCAAGATTTAATATTCTCCAATTAAAATATGGGATCATGTTGACACATGCCATCACCACATATTCTAATATATGGGAATGTGATTTAAAGTGTTGATCATATTTTATAAAGTTTAAGATTATCATTTAATAGATTTAAAGTGACTAGAAATGCCCTAATAGCATTCTTTTGGTACTAGTCCAAAGTCACTGCATGCAAACCTAGATATTTTTACATATTCAGATACATATTATCAAATGTGATTTTTGAGAGTTGGAATCAACTCAAAAGCTATTATGGTTGATTTTTGAAAAATGTTTGAAGTTGCAAAAGTCTCTGTCTTGTTATTTTTGCTATAGATTATCTCTAACTCCAAATGATTTAAATCCAATAGGCTTGGATAGATAATTTAATTTCCTTTCTAGAAAAATTTGTATCATGCAATTTGGTTAAGTGAAACTCTCTGAATTGATTTTTAAATAAGTGGGCAGAATAGGATTTCAACTAAATTGGAAAGTCCATATTTGAATTTCTTGGGCTGCGTAGGAAAGCTAAACGGGCCAGCCTAATCAAGACAAAGCACAGTCAAGCTGCTGTGATGAGAGGGTCCACTGGTCAGTGACTTAAACTAAGCGAAGCGATATCGTTTAACCTGAGCCCTACGATTAGAAGCAAGATCGACGGCTGAGTGTCGTCGTCGACGACGAACAGCTCTAGCGAGGAAAATGACCTAGCGCGGCGGTGGGGGTCTCGCGGGGCTCTCCTGGGCTCCAGCTAGGGTCGTCGACGGGGGCAATCGATGTGGTAGGCAGGCGAGGCGGCCACAGGTAGGGCTTGGGGTGGTCGGAATCAACGGCGCCCTTCTCCTCCAGCAGCAGCGGGCTCCGGTGAAATTCCGGCGCGGTGGTGCTCGCCTTTTATAGCTCGGCGGAGAATGGAGGCAGGGGTGGGTAGTGAGGTGCTGTGGAGAATGGAGGTGGGGGTGACCTCCTTTTATAGCTCGGCGAGGGGACGGAGCGGTGCGATGGTGAGCTCGGCGGTGGCGTCGCTAGAGGCGACTAATGGCATGGGCAAGGGTGTAGGACGATGCGGTGCTCCCTGGCGGGTCTCACGGACTTAAAGGCGCGGCGTGGGGCAGCGTGGTTTGGTCTAGTGTGTGCGGCGCTCTAAGCGGAGGCAGAGGTGCTTGCGGCGGTGTGCGGCAGCTGCGGGTCGCGCGGCGGCGAACGATGGTGTCTGCCGTGGTGGGCTGATCATGGCGAGGCTGCGTGTGCACGGTGAGGGCAAGGCGCGAGCTGGCGGGGCTGGTCGGGCACGCCGCACTGGCACGCTCTGGACACGGTGTAGAGAGGCAGTGCATGACAGTGCTAGTATGGTCCACGGCTCGGCTAGGGTTGTGGCCTGGACAGGGGGTGGTGGTAGGGTGCGGCGAGGCTACTGGACATGCTGGATGGGCGCGGGGCTGTCTGGTGCGAGCTGGCCATGGTCGGCCGGCGATGACCACAAATGGGCGGCGCTCCACTGTGCAAGCGGTGCAGGGGGAGCTGGTCTGGGGCTGGGTTAGGCTTAGGGGAGACAGGGAAGTAACTAGGGGACCATTTGGTCGATGATCACTATACAAAATAGTGAAGTTAGGCTGGAGCTTATTCTGTGCATGCCAAGTGTTTGTGTTAATGGCCGCATGAAAGGAAGTTTGTAATTTTTGATTCAAATTTTTTGAGTGATCTTAGATTAAGCTTGAGAGACTAGGTTTGCTTGGATAGGTCAAGGTGAATTGATTTGGTAGGTTTTTGAAAAAAGTGGGATCTTAACACATGAATCAGATTCAATTTTCAAATGTCCTTTAAATGGATTTGCTAGATGTTTTTGTAATTTTGTAAAGTGGGCCTTGATACATTTTTACTTGGTCTAGCAAGGGGTGAAAAGAAATAGAATTGCTTCTGTTAGAAAATCTCCTCTAGGAACACCTAAAGTGGCCTAGTGGTTTAAAATGGTCAAAATGACCATTTGCTTTATTTATTCTTATTTGATTTTTCTTTGGATTTTGTTTGTAAATGGTCTAGATGATGTAGCATTCACCTTTAAACCACTTCACAACATTTAGAACAATCAAGCATAGCATATACACTCAATTCTATACTTATGCAAACACACATGCATTCATATTCATTTTTCTTAATAAAAGTTTTTGTTAACCCTAAACTTGGGTGATTTGAACTTGATAACCTTGATTAGAAGATTTAGGGTGTTACAAACCTTCCATCCTTACACAAAATCTCGTCCTGAGATTTAAGAAAAACAAGGAACTAAAGAGATCTGGAAACTCAGTCCTAATATAATCTTCTCGCTACCAAGTAGCTTCTTCGGTATGGTTGCTCCATTGGATCTTGAGAAACTTGATACTCTGGGTCCTGGTGGTTTTGAAGGCTTCTTCCAAAATACGAATGGGCACTTCACGATACGTCAGATCCTTGTTGATATCAATGGCTCGGTGATCGATGTTCTTGAAAACTTCGGTCTTCTCCGGAACTTCTAAGCATTTACGAAGTAACGAGATATGGAACACGTTATGGATGGCTGACATCTCCTCTGGCAGTTCCAGTTGATAAGATACTTCTCCTTGGCGATTCAGAATCTTGAAGGGTCCAATATATCTAGGGGCTAACTTTCCTTTCAGCTGAAAACGCTGCATTCCCTTCAAAGGCGACACTTTGAGATACACAAAATCTCCAACATTGAAAGTAAAGTCTCTACGTCTCTTGTTAGCATAACTCTTCCGTCTGGATTGGGCAGTCTTGAGGTGCTCATGGACTTTGTGAACCTTCTCTTCAACTTCTCGTAGGATGTCGGGTCCAAAAATCTGACTCTCTCCTACTTACGACCAATTCAAGGGGGTACGACACTTTCTTCCATATAAGGACTCAAATGGGGCCATTTGCAAACTGGCTTGGTAACTATTGTTGTATGAGAATTCTGCGAAAGGCAGATAATCTTCCCATTTTGATCCATACTCTAGAACACACGCTCTCAACATATCTTCTAAGATTTGGTTGACTCTTTCAGTCTATCCATCGGTCTGCGGGTGATAAGTTGTGCTGAAATTCAACTTGGTTCCTAATCCTTCTTGGACTTTCTGCCAAAATCGCGAGGTAAACTGGGTTCCTCGATCTGACACTATGGTCTTGGGGGTTCTATGCAAACTGACAATTCTAGCAATGTACAACTACGCTAGCTTCGAACTCTGGTAGGTTGTCTTGACAGGTATAAAATGGGCTACCTAGGATAGTCTATCAACTATGACCCAAATAGAGTAATTTCCCCTACTAGAAGTAGGCAAACCGGTGATAAAGTCCATTCCGACGGAATCCCATTTCCATTCTAGAATCTGCAATGGTTGCAAAATTCCTATGGGTCTCTGATGTTCCGCTTTGACTCTCTGGCAGATATCATGTAGCTTCCAATTTCTCTCTTCGTCTTGTGCCACCAAAATTGCTCTTTCAAATCCGGATACATCTTTGTTCCTCCAGGGTGGATAGAATAAAGAGTATCATGAGCTTCTTGCATGATAACTTTTTCAACTCCGAATCTTCTGGCACAAAGATACGTCCTTTGTACCACAAAACTCCTTCTTAATCTTCGGTGAATCCAGGTACCTTTCATGTACCATTACGACGTTTGATTCCGCGATACTTTCATTTCCCTTCTAGGCTTCCTTGATTTGGCTAATCAAAGTTGGTTGAAGTTCAATGCTAGCTAAAAATCCTTTGCTATCTAGCTCCGTTCTAAACTGCTCCAACTCCTCATGCAAACTTGGATGGGCTTCTTTCATCGTGGTGTTTAATCTACACGACAATCTGCTAAGAGCATCCGCTACCACATTGGCTTTGCCGGGGTGATAGTGAATGTCAAGGTCATAATCCTTGATTAACTCTATCCATCTCCTTTGCCTCATATTCAGCTCCTTCTGGGTGAAAATATACTTCAGGCTCTTGTGATCCGAATAAATCTCACAGCGATTACCCATAAGGTAATGACACCATGTCTTCAAAGCTAAAACTACAGCTGCTAATTCAAGATCATGGGTAGGGTAGTTTTTCTCATGCTTCTTCAGTTGTCTTGACAAATATGCTATGACTTTGCCTTCTTGCATTAACACACATCCGAGACCAATCTTGGATGCATCACAATACACATCAAATGGTTTCTTGATATCTGGCATAATCAAGATTGGGGCTGAGATCAATCTCTTCTTGAGTTCTTGAAAACTTGCTTCACATTTGTCGGTCCATTCAAACTTCCTATCTTTCTTTAACAATTGGGTCATTGGTCTTGCGATGCTCGAAAATCCTTTAACGAACTTGCGGTAATATCCTTCTAATCCGAGAAATGCACGGACTTGAGTTTGAGTGGTTGGGGCTTCCCATTCTTCAATATCTTTGATCTTGGCGGAATCAACAGCGACTCCTCCTATCGACACAATATGTCCGAGGAATCCTACTTCTTTCAACCAGAACTCACATTTGCTAAACTTGGCATACAACCGATGCTCTCTAAGGGTTTCAAGGATGGTTCTGAGGTGTAACTCATGGTCTTCTTCTGACTTGGAATAGATTAGAATATCGTCGATAAAAACAATGACAAACTGATTTAGAAAGTTCATAAAAATCTTATTCATGAGATTCATGAAATAAACAGGGGCATTGGTTAATCCAAAATACATGACCGTATACTCATACAATCCATATCTGGTGGTAAAGGCGGTCTTTGGAATATCCATTGGATGAATCTTGAGTTGATGATAACCAGTTCTAAGATCAATCTTAGAAAACACTCTGGCACTAGTCAACTGATCAAACAGATCCTCTATCTTGGGTAGTGGGTACTTGTTCTTGATGGTGACATCATTCAGCTTCCGGTAATCCATGCACAAACGGTTACCTCCATCTTTCTTGTCAACAAACAGAATGGGTGATCTCCATGGCGATGCATTTGGTTGAATCAGACCTTTCTCCAGCATATCATCAAGTTGCTTCTTCAGCTCCACTAATTCAGATGGGTTCATACTATAAGGTCTCTGAGCTATGGGTCAAGTTCCAAGAATTAGTTCAATAATGAACTCGATATCTCGAGCTGGGGGCATACCGGGCAATTAATTTGGGAATATGTCGGGGTATTCACAGACTACTCTGACTTGGTCTATGGTTGGTTGGGCTAGACTCTTGTTGCATTTGAACTGACGGAACAAGGTTTCAGATACATGCTCTACTGATACTCCAGAGCTACTAGTCATGGTTATGGCTTTCTTGGCACAGTTGATCAATCCTTTATGTTTCGACATCCAATTCATTCCTAGTACTACTTCCAAACCTTTGGTTCCAAGTACTATTAGATTAGCATAAAAATCTATCCCATGGATTCTGATAGGTACAGCCTTGCAAATTTTTCTAGCTTTGGTGGTTGAACCAGGAATTTGAACTATCATAACATGCTTCAATTTTGTTGGTTGAATCTTACTAGTGCATGCAAATTCTTTTGTAACAAACGAGTGCGATGCTCCAGAATCAAACAACACTCTTGCAAGTACTGAGTTAATAGAAAACATACCCAGCACGACATCGGGCTCTTCATGAGCTTCTTCAGCATTCATGTGGAACAGACATCCGTTGTGGTTGAGCGAATTCCCTGGGGCAAATATTTTTCCAGGCTGAACACGGCGCTGCTGCTGAGCTGGGGCATTCATGTTGGGGGCTGCAATCTTCTTGGGGCACTCGTTGGAGTAGTGACCCTTGACTCCACATGCAAAGCAAGTAATCTGGGACTTGTCTTTGGCTGCAACAGGCACAACATTGCTTCCAGTCCTTGGGGCAGTATTGTTGTTGTTGTTGTTGGACTTGGGAGGTGCACGGTTGAAGTTGTTGGAGTTGCCGGGGTTGTTGTTGTGGTTTCCTCTAGACTTCATGTTTCCTCCGCTACGATTGGGGTAGCTTGGACAAGACATTGGGGGTCTATTGTTTCTTGGGGCATATCCTCCAGATGGGTTGGGGCGATACTTCTAGGTATTGTGAGACCCAGTTTGGTGCATCATTCTGTGCTTATGGTTGTCATTGGCTTGGTTTATCTTCCCTTCCATATGGATGGCCGAGTCGACTAGTTCTTCTAGGTCGTCAAAACGGATGTTGACTAACACAGTCTGCATCTCATCAGGCAATCCATTTAGGAACCTTTCCTTCTTCTTGGCTTCAGTGTTGATCTCATCAGGGGCATATCTAGCGAGGGACAGAAATTTGTCATGGTATTCAACTACCGTCATTCTTCCTTGCTTCAGTTCCCTGAACTCATCTCTCATTCTGGTGACCAAACCTTGCGGCACATGGGTGCGGCTGAACTTGATCTTGAAATCCTCCCAAGTCATGACTTGACCATTGTTCATGGTACGGGTGCTATTCCACCAGGCTCTTGCATCTCCTGCCAGATAGTGGGTGGCAAACAGTACCTTCTCGTTGGCATCAATTCCTGCAACTTCCAGATTATTCTCCATGGTTTGTAGCAGTCATCAGCATCTACGGGATCCTCAGATTTGTTGAAGATAGGGGGATTGGTATTCTGAAAGTTCCTAAGCTTGGATCCATGACGATCCTGATTTCCATGGCCTTGATTATTGTGGGCCATCTGAGCTATCTGTTGCAGGGTGGCTAGATTGGCTTGGTGCTCGGCTCTACTAGCTTCATGGTCGAAAACTAGCATTTGCAGAATCTACAACATCGGGTCCTGCGATGAGCTGCTCCCTCCTTGATTTCCACGAGGCATCTTAAGATTGAGATAGATAATGAGGTAAGAGGGAAAGTTCTAAGGTTCATGGTTTTGTTTTCAAAAGCTTTAGACTTGAGTTTGAACTTAGGTTTTGCAACTAACTTCTTCTCATTCATTCATTCAAAGCACACAATACAAACACACACACACCACAACAATGGACAACAGATGGTTTTAAGAACCATTTTGTGAACTAAGATACAGTGGGACCGAAACTCATTCCTACGGTAGTGATCAAGTGCCTCTACTCATCATCGATGAAGTCGGAATCATCATCATCGGTGTAGAAATCGATGGCATCATCCTCCAAGTAGTCATTGTCATCACTAAGGTATGAGTGAATATCTCCCTGGATGTCTTCACCTTCTTCCTCTTCCTTTGCTTCAAGATGGACTTCTTGCTCCTGGATGGTCTTCTCAAGGTCGGCCACCTTCTTGCAAAGACGATTGATGGTGCGATCCTTCTTCTCGCGTTGATGGTGAAGTGATTGGCGATCCTTGACTAGCATGGCGAGAGTGTGGTCCTTCTTGGCAGCAATGGCAAGGTTGTGATTGGCATAGGCTCGAGCGTTGTCCAATTCATTCTGCCTATCATACAGCAGGAAGTCAAGATTCTCCACCTGGCGCTTCATCTCCGGGTGACTTGGCATCTCCAATGGCATTCCCATAGAATCACGCCTTGCATAATGAGCAAAGCGAGTTCCCTGGATCAAGTTGATGTTTTGCCCACATAGACGGGCAAGAGCTTCATGCATAGCCCTGGCTAGTCCATCTAGCCAGTTGTTCTCTCTCACGGTGAATTGGATCTTCTTAGAAAGGGGTGCTTCCATCTTGCCTCTAAGGTTTGCAACTATCAGCCATTGTAGATCTCCTCTGGGGAAATCCTTGAGTTGAGCTTCGAAGAATTTCGGATGCAGGCGCTCAAGGTACTCTAACAGTGCATCAAGATCCCTCTCAAAGATCAGTTGGACTCCGTTGCCCAACTGGTAGAACTTGCAATACTGAACTTCCATCTATAAGAATTTAGTATGAGTAAGTTAGTGAGGTGATCAAGTGTGTCAAATTTTATGTAGTAATGTAAGAATTTTTGAGGAACATGATTTTTTTTGAAAGAATCAAGGATAAGAGTGGGATTAGGTTTTCATGAATACTCACTTCATTTGTTTTGAAACTAAGTTTTTGTTCGGACGTCCATTCTAACTAGGGTCTCCTATGGTCAGGATGGCTCTGATACCAACTTGTCAACACCCAGATTTTTAATCCTAGATGCCTGTTATGCCATACATCGCAATCCAAGGATTACCATTTTTGCGAGACATAACAGATTGGATATCACAGTACATCATCCATTACAAACCATAATAAGGTCTTACACAAATAGAGGATCTCATGATCCATTCTCAATGCAAACAAGCATCGGAATAATAAGCGTAGCAGTGGGATCCATCTTCAGTGTCACAGGCAATGCTGACGATGGGAGATGATCCTAGTTGTCGTAGTCATCCTGCTGTCCATCTTCCTGATAGTCCTCCTCATAGTCTGGCCACGGGAATAACCAGGGACAAATCCATGAGTACTCTTTAAGTACTCGCAAACTATCACTAACAAGTAAGGTAGTTATAGTAGGAATCCTAAGCTCTAAGTTTATTTGCAAAAGGCTAGATTTATCTATACTGAGTTGAGAAGTAAAGAAAACTAAGTAAAAGTTCTAAATCACTTTAAGTTGGGAACCTAGTTTTCATAGTCACAACCCTATTGTGGTCAAGTGAAAATCATAGTTCAATTCATAAGTCATTTTGAAAACATCTGATGACGGAACAGTATGGCCACTCCAACTGTCCATGACCGCGGACGCGGCTATTCGAATAGTTTGACACTCTGCAGAGGTGGTACACTTTCACCACAAAATTCGATACATCCGTTAGGGATAACCCTGAATCATCATACTTAGTATGTGGATAATCAATCATAACCTTTCAATTACACACTCTAGTATAGGCACCTCCCCTATGAGCTTAGCCTCCCACCCATGGCACTCTGCCATCCTGGGCACTGCATAGGTGGACATCATCAAGAGGTAGCCTCAGCTCCGACCTCTTCCGCCAGGGAACCCATACTAATGCATATAAACTTCCGACTAAGACTTACCCAATTCAGGTATTGTGGTTGTATGGTAAAATTGGAATGGTATCGCATCCGAACCCAACAATCGGTTTTTATAAAGGGCTAAGGCTCATGCCTCAACATTTTCATCATCAAACCATTTGTGTTTCTCAACACATGTCAAAACATTTCAATAGAATGATTCATCATTCCAAGGTTTTTATAATCATTTTCACCAAGTATTCCCATCTAAAAGTAATCAAGTTTTATGCTTTAGCACTAGCCACTAAGTTAAGAGTGTTCACTAATGAGGGATGATAATCTCAATCGCATGCCATAGAATGACATCTAGTATAGGCCTAGTTTTATACTCTTTATGGTATCTATACTACTTGCTAAAATTCACAAAGCATTAGTTATAAGTAAAGAACTTTGGTAAAGTAAAGAGTAAAGCTTGCAAGTAAAACTTGGGATGGGTATAAATTAAAATGTATAACCAAGCATGCCTAATGCATCTTGCTTAGGTTATCTTGTATAATTCTAGCTTGCCAATAATAGCTTGCATAGATCTAGCTTGCCTTGATTGGTGCAGTGATTGAAGTTTTGTTCGTCTTCTTCGGGGTAGAACTCTTCCTCCTCGTATCCTTGGTTGGTACTATCGTCTATAAATAAATACGGGGTACACAATCACCAAACAATACTTAACTAACTCTATTTAGCACACTAAGGCTCACACTTGATGATCTAGCATCATCACAATCATCACATGAATTAACAAACTAGTTTTATTTAGTTTAATTGAGAAAATTAATTTCTACTCATTGAAAATAATTAAGATTTAATATTCTCCAATTAAAATATGGGATCATGTTGACACATGTCATCACCACATATTCTAATATATGGGAATGTGATTTAAAGTGTTGATCATATTTTATAAAGTTTAAGATTATCATTTAATAGATTTAAAGTGACTAGAAATGCCCTAATAGCATTCTTTTGGTACTAGTCCAAAGTCATTACATGCAAACCTAGATATTTTTACATATTCAGATAGATATTATCAAATGTGATTTTTGAGAGTTGGAATCAACTCAAAAGCTATTATGGTTGATTTTTGAAAAATGTTTGAAGTTGCAAAAGTCTCTGTCTTGTTATTTTTGCTATAGATTATCTCTAACTCCAAATGATTTAAATCCAATGGGCTTGGATAGATAATTTAATTTCCTTTCTAGCAAAATGTGAGTCATGCAATTTGGTTAAGTGAAAATCTCTGAATTGATTTTTGAATAAGTGGGCAGAATAGGATTTCAACTAAATTGGAAAATCCATATTTGAATTTCCTGGGCTGCGCGGGAAAGCTAAACGGGCTGGCCCAACTGCACAACAGCTTAACCTGATCGAGGGGTCCACTGGTCAGTGACTTAAACTAAGCGGTATCGTTTAACCTGAGCCCTACGATTAGAAGCAAGATCAACGGTTGAGGGTCGTCGTCGACGATGAACAGCTCTAGCGAGGAAAATGACCTAGCACGGCGGTGGGGGTCTCGCAGGGCTCACCTGGGCTCCAGCTAGGGTCGGCGACGGGGGCAATCGACGTGGTAGACGACGGCGAGGCACGGCACGGTCATGGCAGGGCTTAGGGTGGTCGGAATCAACGGCGCCCTTCTCCTCCAGCATTGATGGGCTCCAGTGAAATTCTGGTGCGGTGGTGCTCGCCTTGCTCTGGGAAGAAGTGGGGAATGTCAGTGAGGAGTGGGGAGTGAGGTGGTGTGGAGAATGGAGGTGGGGGTGGCCTCCTTTTATATCTCGGTGAGGGGACCGAGCGTTGCGGCGATGAGCTCGACAATGGCATTGCTACAAGCGACTAATGGCATGGGCGAGGGCGTAGAACAGGTGCTCCCTGGCAGGTCTCATGGACTTAAAGGCGCGGCGTGGGGTGGCGTGGTTTGGTCTGGCACGTGTGGCACTCTGAGCGGAGGCAGAGGTGCTTGCGGCAGCGTGCGGCAACTGCGGGTCGCGCGACGGCGAACGGGGGTGTCTGCCGGGGTGGGGTGATCATGACGAGCCTGCGCATGCGCGGTGAGGGCAAGGCGCGAGCTGGCGGGGCTGGTCGGGCACGGCGCACTGGCGCGCTCTGGACACGGTGCAAAGAGGCGGTGCGCGGCGGTGCTAGTGTGGTCCACAACTCGGTTGGGGCTGTGGCCTGGATAGGGGGTGGCGGTAGGGTGCGGCGAGGCTACTGGACATGCTGGATGGGCGCGGGGCTGTCTGGTGCCAGCTGGCCGTGGTTGGTCGGCGATGACCACAAATGGGCGGCGCTCCACTATGCAAGCGGTGAAGGAAATATGCCCTGAGAGGCAATAATAAAGTTGTTATTATGTATTCCTTATATATGATAGATGTTTATTTTGCATGCTAGAATTGTATTGATCGGAAACATTAATACATGTGTGTTTAATAAACAAAAAGGTCCTAGTTATGCCTCTCTTATAGACTAGCTTGTTGATTAACAAGATGATCAAGGTTTCCTGATCATGGACATTGGATGTTGTTAATAACAAGGTCACAGCATTTGTGAAATGATGTGATGAACATTCATCCGAAGTATAGCATTACGGTCAAGTCATTATGTTTATATTGCTATAACATCATACGAAGTAATCTTTATCCTTAGACCATGAGATCATGTTAATTGCTAACACCGGAAGAGTATCTTGATAACATCAAACGTCACACCGTAACAGGGTGACTATAAAGATGGGTTCAGTGCTACGAAGGTGTTATGTTGAGGCTCATGGACCAAGAGTGGAATTTTTCAATCCCGATTATGGATAGATATACTCTAGGCCCTCTCGGTGATATCACATTAAGATAGCTTGCAAGCAAGTGATGTGATCACTAGAATGTTATATCACGGGAACGAGAAAAGAGTGCATGTCGGTAACAAGATCAAACTAGGTATTTGGATACCGATGGTCGAATCTCGGACATGTATTATATCAAGATACAAAGGGATTAAATTACAAGCATTAAAGGTTCTCACGATCACAGAAGTCATCATTGAATATGCAGGAGTCAGTATGGACCTCCAGGTCCCGCTTCTGATTATTGATCTGAGAGGAGTCTCAATCATGTCTGCATTATTCGCAAACCATAGGGTGACACACTTAAGAGTTACCGGACACCATTCTGGAGCACATATGTTTCAGATGAAAGAATTGCAAAGCGCAGGAATTGTTTCGATAGAAACCGGAAATTGTTTCGGGTGAAATTGGAGAAAGTGGTTCTGCATGTGATATTGAAATATTGCAAGGGGTTATATGTGAATGTTTGTTAATTAAAGTAATTAACAAAATTCTGAATAAATTTAATAAAAGAGTTTTATTAAATGAGAGAGCATTAAACTTAGAGAATTTAATGCATTTAAAGTGGGGACTTTAAAAGGGAATGTGAAGAGGCATTTTAATGTGGAGGGGTTACCACCACATGAATGGAGGAGGTGAAGGGTCACCTCCCCCATGCGCCGGCCATGGGAAGGGGCACCCCCCTCCTCCTATAAAAGGCCCCCCTCTTCCTCCTTCTTCCTCACACCTCCTCGTGAAGGATCTCTCTCCCCTTCTAGAATTATTCCCCCCATGGTCTCGGATTAGCGAGATACATGTTCCCGGTGGCATTTCGTCTGGAAGGAGTTGCTGCTTCCGCTGGATCGCTGGAGCGAGAAGGTGGAGGTTATCCGGTGGCTTGAACGTGTGTGCGAGTACAGATGCGCTGCTGCGTTGCGGCGCTCGTACTTCCTCACGATCTTGAGATCGGCAAGTGTACGACTACATCAACCACGAGTTCCTACTCGTTAACAAAACTCGTTGTCTTCAAGGGTAAGTTCACGATGGATGTATGTCCACCCGTTGCTCTGTACCTAGTAGATAGATCTTGGCGTGTAGTTCTCATCGTAGGAAATTTTTGGTTTTCTATGTTGCGGACCCAACAAGCAGTGCAGGGGGGAGCTGGTCTGGGGCTAGGTTAGGCTTAGGGGAGACAGGGAAGTAACTAGGGGACCATTTGGTCGATGATCACTATACAAAACAGTGAAGTTAGGCTAGAGATTATTCTGTGCATGCCAAGTGTTTGTGTTAATGGCCGCATGAAAGAAAGTTTGGAATTTTTGATTCAAAATTTTTGAGTGATCTTAGATTAAGCTTGAGAGACTAGGTTTGCTTGGATAGGTCAAGAATTGATTTGGTAGGTTTTTGAAAAAGTGGGATCTTAACACATGAATCAGATTCAATTTTCAAATGTCCTTTAAATGGATTTGCTAGATGTTTTGTAAGTTTGTAAAGTGGTCCTTGATACATTTTTACTTGGTCTAGCAAGGGGTGAAAAGAAATAGAATTTCTTCTATTAGAAAATCTCCTCTAGGAACACCTAAAGTGGCCTAGTGGTTTAAAATGGTCAAAATGACCATTTGCTTTATTTATTTTTATTTGATTTTTCTTTGGATTTTGTTTGTAAATGGTCTAGATGATGTGGCATTCACCTTTAAACAATTTCACAACATTTAGAACAATCAAGCATGGCATATACACTCAATTCTATACTAATGCAAACACACATGAATTCATATCCATTTTTTTAATAAAAGTTTTTGTTAACCCTAAACTTGGATGATTTGAACTTGATAACCTTGATTAGAATATTTGGGATGTTACACTTAATGACCATTACTTTGGGTGCTGCAACAAAGCTTCTGGATAATATGATGGTTAACTATTCTAAATGGCACACTGAGAGAGCTCCACGAGGTAAGAAGGTAAATTCTGTTGAAGAGATCACTTCCTTGAGTGATAAAATTTATGTTATTATGTATATGCTTGTTAATGGGAAAGCTCATATTTATCCAAATCATGTTCCCTTAGCCTCCTTGGTTGCTCAAGAAGAGCAAGCTGATGTGAACTTTATAAGAAATAATAATTTTAGCAACAATGCCTACATGAATAATTTTGGTAATAATAACTATAGGCCATATCCTCCCAATAATGGTAATGCCTATGGAAATTCCTACAACAATAATAGGAGTGCACCCTCTGAACTTGAAGTTATGCTTAAAGATTTTATTAGTAAACAAACTACTTTCAATAAAACTATTGAGGAAAAACTCTCTAATGCGGAAAGAAATATAGCATCAATGGCTGAAGCATAATCTTCTTTTAATAAAAAGGCTGCTAAACCTGAAACTATTGAGAATCCTTTTGCTGCTACTAATGCCATACAAGTTAGGATTGATGAAAATGTTAGACTATTAGCTGAATTGCATGCTAAGTGGGAAAGAGAAGATGAAATTGCTAGAAAAATTAGTATTTCTACTATCACTATCACTAATGTTGAAGCTAGTAAACCCAATGGAACCTTTTCTAATAGCTCTACTACTTTAAATGATAATTATGAGAAACAATAGCTCTACTACTTTAAATGATAATTATGATTTTGATCTTGATGGTTGCAATATCTCTGAAGTAATTAAGTTCCTACAAAAGTTTGCTAAAAGTCCTAATGCTAGTGCTATGAATATGGCCTTTACAAAACACATTAGTGATGCTCTCATAAAATTTAAAGAAGAAAAGATGAAACATGAATTTTCTATTCCTATGAAACTATAAGATGGTTGGGAACCCATCATTAATATGAAAGTGAATGATTTTGATCTCAAAGCTTTATGTGATCTTGATAGTAGTGTTTCTATTATGCATAGAAAGATTTATGAAATGCTTGATTTTCCACCATTAGAAGATTGTTATTTAAATGTCCCACTTGATGGCAATGCTAAAAAGAAACTTATGGGAAGTACTAATGATGTTCTTATTATGGTTAACAATGCCTATGTCCCCGTTTATTTCTATGTTTTGGATGTTGAATGCAATTCTTCTTGTCCTATTACTTTGGGAAGACCTTTTCTTAGAACTGTTGGTGCCATTAATGATATGAAAGAAGGCACCATTAAATATCAATTTCCACTCAAGAAAGGTATAGAACACTTCCCTAAGAAGAGAGACAAGATTCATTTTGCCTCTCCTATGAAAACAAAATTTTCTCTTAATGTTTCTTCATTTGAGAATACTTGATCCTTTTTCTTGCTTCTTATGCCTAGCTTAAAGGTGTTAAAGAAAAGTACTTATTGGGAGATAATCCAAAAGTTTTAGATGAGTCTTGGAAGTTATTATCTCTGTAATAACCACTCCTTATCCTTTTTATTTTCTTTTTGTGCCAAGAGTACCCTCTAATGAGAGATAAGTAATGCTTGAGAAAGTTGCTGTCCCGAAACAGATTTTTGTGCTTCGCTGTAAAAGTTCGTGTAAAATATCTGTATGTCGGTTTGAGCTGTCATTTTTTGTGCTTCTGCCCCAGGTTGTTATACAACTTTCGTTAGTTCAACACTTTTCAATTTGAGCAACAGAAGGTCTTCGAAAAAATTGGTTTTTACCTGCTGGTCTGTTTTGACAGATTTCTGCCATTATTTGCATTTGCTTCTTGTTGATACCTTTTTGGGTTCCTTTTGGGGAATTGAGATTTTTGAGGGAAGTGCTACAGTATCTTGTGTTTTAATGGAAGTTTTATTGCTGTTGAAACTTAACCCAAAGACTTATTATCTTGAGTACACTAATGTTGCTAATAAAGATTGTGTGAAGTTTTGTATGAAGGAAAATTTTCAGGTGTAAGGAGAGAATGATGTAATGAGATGAACAATGGACTAAATCTCAAGCTTGGGGATGCCACCCATGTCACCCCAAGAAATATACAAGAAGTACAAGCATCAAAGCTTGGGGATGCCCAAGGCATCCCCTTCTTCATCAATAAAAATCTCAGGTTTCTTCCAAACACTTCATTTTTATTGTTCCATGCACAGTTGTGTTGTTCTTGGAGCGTCTTTGTTTTTGTTTTTGGTTTTTGTTTGCTTGGCTTTCTTAGTTTTCTTGAATAAATTGGTTGGACCCCCTCTTTCATACATTGGTTTTCAAATAGGTTGGTTTGGATTGGAAAAAAGTAGGAAAAGTTCATGCTTAAGTGGTAAAAAGGAGTTTGTTTTTGACTGTGGCCTATGCTTTGTCATGTCATGCTTGATATTGTCTTGGCTTTATGCTTAGTGATTTTTGCTGTAACATGACATGTTATAAACAATTGAGATTGCTTAATGTGCCTTGAAAGAATCATGCATTGTTTTATCATATTAAAGCATAGTATTGTGGTATTCTCCTTTGATGCTTTATTTGGGTTGACTTGGCGCATGCTCACACCATGTTAAGACTATCCCAAGTCACCATAGCCTTGATGATCCTTTAGTTTTCGACTTGTAATATCACGTTATGCTTTAATTAATGATGTTTTGTCGCTTTGCATGATTATGGCCATTATTGCTCTCTTAGTTGGTCG
Source organism: Avena insularis (assembly GCA_023614405.1). NCBI lineage: Eukaryota > Viridiplantae > Streptophyta > Magnoliopsida > Poales > Poaceae > Avena > Avena insularis. Next base: position 26,109,805 of record CM042692.1, read on the forward strand.
CTCCCAGTCTTTTGCTAGCCTCCATAACCAAGTATGAGTTCCACTCATGCATCCAACTCCAAATAAAACCAAGTTATTCCAAAGAGTCCATCATACCTACCTATTAGCATTTGCTATTCCAAGTATATTCATGTTTTTTATCTACCTTCTGAATTAAACTTGTTATGAGAAAACTAGTGATTAAAGCTCTCACGAACTTGATGGCACACTTTACTTTTCTTGCCCCTAATAAACTTGAAACATTGTGTCATCTATGTTGTATATGCTTGCACTTATATGTTGGGGATTAGCAAAACCATGTTGTCATGGGGAATGCTTTCAACATTGCACTTGTACATTGTACCTAGTTGATATCATGCTCTTTTGTCTATGGATGTCGTCGGTGTGAAATGAAAGGGGAGCTTGTAAGTCCATGGAGTTATGTGTGTGTGTTAGAGAAATGCATGGGCCACTGGTCTAATCCATGCCTAATCATGGTGGAAACCTGCAGCGTAACCATAATGAGCAATCTATGAAGCATTCTTCTTATAAAAAAAGGAGATAGATATTGAGAAAAATAGAAAAAGGAAAAAAAGAGATGAGAAAAGAGGAAAGAGAGAAAAAAGCACCATTTTCCCATGGTAAATAAGAAGATTGCTTAGATGCTCGTTGTCTGCTTGCCTTGTCATTTTGATATGGGGATTCTTCCGTATCATCAGGAAAGGGGTACCCGTTGGCGGTTCTCTATGATACACATGTACTTACTATGACAAGAACTTACCGGTAACTGAACTTGAGTAGCATAAGGAGAGACCCTCGTATTCAAGGACATGAGATTTCCAACTTATACTTTGTCAAGCATATACTCCATGGTTTGTTCACTTTAACCTTAATCACTTCAAGGTGCTTATGATAGGAGCAATGAGAGCTTAAAGCTAATAAGTACCATAATTTTTGGAAGCTCTTTATGAGACTTGAATCCCTGCTTCCTTCTATGAAGGCCTTTCTTTTACTTTTATCTCGAGTCTCCATCTTCTATCTTTATGCACATATTGAGAGAGCATAGTGGCCATTCTTAGTTTAATGTGCATTGTCCCAAGGCTTGTTGATTGATGCATACCTTTGATATTGCTTGTTCTTAAACTATTTGTATCTAGTCACCCTTACGAACTTTGAAGGTGTCCTATGCATTTATGTTTTGCTACTCTATGGGGGACAAGCTGGATACCATTCTCATTATGTTTTCTTTATGTGAAACAAACAAACGTCTTGCAAAGCATTGTTATTCATGAATCTTTTGTTTGTGCCTTTTCATGTTACAACATAGTTGCTATCTTATTGTTAGAACTATATCTTTCATGCTATGTTGAAGTATTATGACCCTAGCTATCAATGTTTTACAAATACTTTGATCAAGTTTATGATGGTGCAGGTCACCTCAAAAATTATTCTTTCTTTTTATCACTTACCTACACGAGGACAAGCAGGAGTTAAGCTTGGGGATGTTGATACGTTCCTAACGTATCTATAATTTTTGATGTTCCATGCTTGTTTAATATCTACTTTCTTATGTTTTGTCCACACTTTGGAGTATTTTTATACACTTTCTTGGACTAACCTATTAGCAAGATGCCACAGTGCCAGCTGCCTGTTTTTTGTTGTTTTTGGTTCCAGGAAAGGCAGAAAATGAATATTATCGAAATTAGACGGGACGAAAGCCAAAGTCAATATTTCACCGAGGGGGACATGGAGCCAGAATACGAGACGGAGAGGGGCCAGAGGCCGGCCAGGCCTGGCCCGCGCTAGGGGGTGGTGTGGCCGCCTAGTGCACCCCCTTGGCCTCCCCTTTCGCCTATAAGATGCCTCCGATACAGAAACCCTAAGTACCCGATCAAAATTCCATGAAAGAGTCTGTAGCTATCGTCATCTCCATCCCTAGATCGAGAGGGATCTAAAGCTCTTCCCGGCACCCTGCCGGAGGGGAGAATTCACCCTGGAGGCCTTCTTCATCACCATGCTTACCTCCGGTGTGATGCGTGAGTAGTTCATCCTTGTACTACGGGTCCATGTAGTAGCTAGATGGTTAGTTCTTCTCCTTTGTGCTACCATGTCTAGATCTTGTGACCTCCGTTCATGATCAAGATCATCTATTTTTAATCCTACATGTTGTGTTTGCGAGGATCCAATGGATATTGAGATGCTATTTCAGATTGATTATTGATTCTATCATCTCTTTGTTATTTGTGATCTTGCATGCTCTCTGTTGTTAGTAGATATCTTGGCCGAGTAGATGCTAGCAACTCCAAGAGGGATTATTTATGCTTGATAGTAGGTTCATGCCTCTAGGAATCTAGGGAAGTGACAGAAATCTCTAAGGTACTAGATGTGTTGTTGCTACTAGGGAGAAAACAACAATCCTTTGCTCATAGAACAATCGTATTGTTTATTTTACACACAATGCTTAATGCAATTATCTGTTGCTTGCAACTTAATACTGGAGGGGGTTCGGATGATAACCTGAAGGTGGATTATTAGTCATGGATGCAGTTGGATTACGGTCTATGTATAATATTGTAATGCCCAATCAAATCTCATAGGAGTCAAGATGATTAGTATATGCATGTATGCTCTCTCGATGTTTGTCAATTGTCCCGCTGTAATTTGTTCACCCAACATGTTATCTATCTTAAGGAGAATCACCACTAGTGAACTATGGACCCTGGTCCTTTCTTTTACCATCAATCTACAACTATTTACTGTTTTCTGTTTACTTTCTGCAAGTTATTACTATCTTCCATACAATATGTTTAATCCTTTGTTTTCAGCAAAACCAGTGAGATTGACAACCTCACTGTAAGTTGGGGCAAAGTTATATGGTTGTGTTGTGCAGGATTCCAAGTTGGAAACAACACCTTCGAGGTGTTTCCTTGCTCATACTGGTTCAATAGCCTTGGTTTCATAACTGAGGGAAAACTTGCTGTTGTGCTCATCATACCTTCCTCTTGGGGTTCCCCAACGAGATCGATATATTTTGGGCCATCAGGGTTGTTTAGGGTTTAGGAAATTTTCAATAATGCTCAAGATTATGCTTATATTCGTCGAATAGAATGATGGCATTACCAATTAAATGAAAGTATATCAAATTTTGATCTATAAGTGCATGCTACGTGCTTGGTAAGGGTTTAGGGTTTAGGGTTTTTGGAGTTTAGGGTTTCGAGAATTTTCATTAATGTTCAGGCTGCTTTATGCTTATATTCATGGAATAGAATGGGGTTACATCAATTTATTGAAAGTATCTCAAATTTTGATCTATAAGTGCATAGTACCTGCTTGGTTAGGATTTATGGGTCGAGGGTTTAGGGTTTTAGGGTTTTAAGGTTTAGTTTTATGGGTTGTTTAGGGTTTAGGGTTTAGCATTTTAATAATGCTCAAGGTTTATGCTTATATTCGTAGAATATAATGGTGTTAGCTGATTTAATGATAGTATCTCAAATTTTGATCAATGAGTGCATGACACCTGCTTGGTTAGGGTTTATGGCTGAGGGTTTAGGGATTTAGGGTTTAGGGATTTAGGGTTTAGGTTTAAGGATTGTTTAGGGTTTAGGGTTTAGGGTTTAGGGAATTTTTGATATTGCTCAGGGTTTATGCTTATATTCGTCAAATAGAATGGCATTACCCAATTTAACAAAATTATCTTAAATTTTGATCTATAAGTGCATGCTACGTGCTTGGTGAGGGATTAGGGTTTAGGGTTATAGGGTTTAGGGGATTAGGATTTGGGTTTTAGGGGTTTAGGGTTTCGGGAATTTTCAATAATGTTCAAGCTTTATGCTTATATTCGTGGAATAGAATGGTGTTACCCAATTTAATGAATGTATCTCAAATCTTGATCTATAAGTGCACGATACGTGCTTGGTCAGGGTTTAGGGGTGTAGAGTTTACGGTTTAGGATTCCGTGAATTCTCAATAATATGTTCAAACTTTATGGTTATATATATATATATTCATGGAATAGAATGGTGTTACCACAATTTAATGAAAGTATCTCAAAATTTGATCTACAAGTCGATGATACCTTCTTGGTCATATTTTTTGTTAAATACAACTGAAGGTAACCGAGTACTAAAACAAGGGAGAAACACCAAGAGTTCCGGGAGATTTAGGCGTTATTTGGTTAGGCTCTAATTCTGGCTTTTGATTTTGGCTTATAAAGCCAGGAACGTGTTTTTGACTTTGTTTTCTTAGCTTGTACTCTGACATAGTTGAATGATGGTATAAGCCAAAATAAAAAGTCTAAAGTGGCTTATAAAATAAAGCTAAAAGCGATAGATAAGCTTAACCAAACAACCCCTCAACTTCTTGATATGAATGCTAATAATGCAGCCTAATTTGGGACCTTTTGAAAGAAAAATCCAAATAAAAATATATAAATTGAAGCAATGTCTTTCTTTCGCAGAGTATTTTGTTATGTGCACTGCCTAGTTTCCATGAAAAGTATGCTAAATTTGACAACTTTTGAAGCAACCCGTTTCACAATATGGTGTGCCATGTATGAACATTCATGGCTTTAAAACAAGATGACCAAGGTCATGACAATATGTTTGCCATAGTTTATGATAATGTGTCCATGTTTGGTAGATTCTATGTGGCAAGTGACAATAATGGCTTCCATTGTGAAGCAACTACAAAGATTATATGTGGTTCAAAATCTCACCACACCAATTTTCTCACAGAATATAAATATTTTGACAGATAATGCCCAAGTTTCATGAATTTTCAAGCTTCTGAGCCAGGTTCGATGATTTTAATGATTTTATCTCGATTTAGCGAAAAATGTTCAAATTTTGAACAAGAAGCAATGGGAATCTCTACTTCCCGTAATTCTAGCTCACTCACATGTGGGTCACTTGCATGGTGGGCCCAAAATGTTAGTGTACGTCGGAGTGGGCGGGCACGTAAATATTGAAGAAGGGCTAGCAAACGCCGATGGGTTGATGCACTTGGGAGAACACAAATTTACCACCTATATCCCTTTGTTATTGCAGTGCTCCTCGGATTCTTGTTTCCGGAGCAGGAATAGAAGAGAAATTTTGCATTCTAGACAGAGGTGAAGCATGTTTGAATGGATGCGCGGGATATTTCAATGGATGGGTGCGATGTTTGGGCATCGTACCAAAATTTTGAGGTCAAAGCTTCTAGCATACGCTACTCCGGCATGGAGCCTCTCAGATGCACTGTCACCGTCTAGACCCACACGCCAGTGAGAGTTGCTTTCCAGCATTTAAACGAGTTTCTAGGTGATACGTCCATTTTGCATCACTATTCTATGTCTTAATTCACTATTATTCATTGATATATTTCGTATTGAGAGGTGATACTTATGTTATTTCATCTGTTTTTGCATGGTTGATGACTTTTGGAGCATCGACCGCTGCAGTTAGAATTCTGATGGAAAAGGTGTTGTTTGGAGGCAAAATTCACGAAGATCAGAAAATCCGGGAAAATATACGGAAAATCCTATTTTTCCAGAAGGCTAAGGATGCCAGAAGACGGAGTGGAGATGGGCCACAGGGGGCCCACACCACCCCCTTGTGCGGGCAGCCCTAGGCCGCGCCAGCAGGTGGTGTGGCCACCCTGGCCCACCTCTGGCTCTCTCCTCTGGCGGATATCATCCTCCCGAAACCCTAAGACTCGGGGAGCGACCACAGAAAGATTCCGCCTCTGCAAGCGGAAACACCGAGAGAGAAAGATCTCTCCGACAGACAGATTTCTGCCGGGGGAATTCCTTCCCGGAGAGGGGAGATCGTCGCCATCAACACCACCATCAAGCTAGACTTCATCGGGATCATCATCATCACCACCATCATCATCACCATCAGCACCCTCATCACCATCTCCATATTGTTGTAACAATTGAGTTGAATCTTGCATTAGTTCATAGGGGAAACTTTCCCGATGTTGATTACTCTTTGTAGTTGATGCTATTGAGTGAACCATTGAATTATTGTTTATGTTCAGATTGTTATACATCATTATTCCATCTCAGATCATGATCCATATGATGTCTTGTGAGTAGTTCGTTTTGTTCTTGAGGACATGGGAGAAGTCATGTTGTTAGTAGTGGAGTTGTGTTGAGAAAGATTCAATAGTTTGATATTTAAGTTGTGGTGTACTTCTTCTAGTGGTGTCATGTGAACGTTGACTACATGACACTTCACCTATATGGGCCTAGGGGAATGCATTGTGTATTTGGATACTAATCGTAGGGGTTGACAGAGTGACAGAAACCTAAACCCCCGTTAGGAAACCATTGCACAAGGGACGTAAGTGTCTTAGAGTTTAAAGTTGTGGTTAGGTCTCTACCTTAATTACTTTCTTGTACTTACGGATGTTTGCAAGGGGTATAATCACAAGTATGTATTAGTCTTGGATGGGGTGGTACATTAGCACAGGTTCACCCACACAACACTTAGCAAGCTAGAGAAGATTAATCAACTATATGAAGCGAAAGCACTTGACAGTCTTCCCATGTGTCCTCGAGAACGTTTGGTCATCTTAAGTAATACAACCGGCTTGTCCTTTGCTGCATAAAGGATTGGGCCACTTGCTGCATTTATTCCTACTGTCTTTTATTTGCTCGTACTTTGTTTACTTGCTTTATCAAAAAACCCTAAAAATCCGTTTGCTAAGTATTTGCAGAGAATTCCTGATCCATACCACTAGCCAGCACCTTCTGCTCCTTGTTGGGTTCGACACTCTTACTTATCGAAAATATTGTGATACACCCCCTATACTTGTGGGTCATCAAGACTATTTTCTGGCACCATCGCCAGGGAGTGAAGCGCTATTGGAGAGTGGAACTGGTAAAGGAAACTTCTACTGTGAGTATTGTTTACTTCTGCTAGTTGCTTTATTTTCGTTATGGATAATTTGCTGAGTTTCTTATTTGGTAATGCTACTACCACTGCTAAGGTAGTAGATAAGCCACCACCTGCTGAGAATGATGTTTTCAAAATACCTACAAGAATTATTGATCGTGTTATGGATAACTATTATGTTGGGGATGGAATTGTCCATCCCGGTGATCATTTGCTCTTTATACACGAATTATGCGGGTTGTTCAAGTGTGCAGGTATTACTACAGATCAAGTTAAGAAGAAGTTATTCTCATTATTGCTGAAAGGAAGAGCTGAGGAATGGTATAAGTTGTTGAAGAATGGTCAAGCTCTGGAATGGGAGGAAATAGTGCCTCTCTTTTATTCAAAGTTTTATCCTCCTAGTGAGATTCATAAAGATCAGAATCAAATATACAACTTTTGGCCTCTTGATGGAGAGAGTACAGCTCAAGCTTGGGGGAGATTGAAGTTACTAATGCTCAAATGTCCCATTCATGAGCTCCCCAACAATATTATTATCAATAACTTTTATGCAAGGCTCCCTCTACATGATAAAGATTTATTGGATGCTTCTTGTGCTGGATCATTCACTCGCATGAAAGAAGAAGCTAAATGGGATCTTCTGGACCGTATTCAAGACAATGCTAAAGCTTGGGAGAATGACAAAGGTAGAAAGTCAGGTATAAATTATGATTATGAATGCATTGAATCTTTTATGGGAACTGATGACTTTCAAAATATTAAAAATACTTATGGTCTAGACTCTCAAGCTATTGCTTCTTATTTTTAAGGCTTTTGCTTCCTATATTGAAGTGCCTAAAAAGAAGTGGAATAAGTATCATGAACCTTATAAAGATATTGCTAAGAGTGTTCCTACAAGAAATACTGAAGTTTATACTGCTAATCATGTTTTACCTGAACCTTATATTGAGAAAATGCCTTTTCTAGTTAAGGTAAAGGAACATTATATGATAGCTAGTATGGTTAATGAAAGTACAAATAAGGCTGTTGAACCTAATAAACAAATGGTTGATGAACCTATAATAGCAAATGTGAAAGACTTTGTTACTAAATATGAGAAAGAGGGATACCCTATCCTTTGTAAGGATACCTCTAATATTGTCTCACAAAGTAGAGTTATGAGAGCTAGTATTCCTGTGTTTTCTGTTAGAATAAGTGATCATTGCTATGATGGTCCTTGTGATTGCTATATTGTTAAGTTTATGCATGATACTGAAAGTTACTATGAGAGAGTGAAAAGTGTTCTTATGCATCTCAACAATATCAAGTTTCCTTGTTTTATGCTGAAAGTTTTTATGTTGCACTTCTTTTGCTTTCCTATGCAAGTTGCCTCTGGTTTCAACAACTTGTTTGTTTACAAAATTCCCTTGCATAGGAAGCGGGTTAGACTTAAACTTGTGTATTTTTGCTTCTTAATGTTCTCTTTCGCTTCAATTCATATTCCTATGAGAGCGTCTTCAAAATTATAATGCCCATCTTAATGGCTTTAAAGAAAGAGCTTTTTGGGAGACAACCCAATTTGTTTTTGCTTTCAGTTTGTTTTTATTTCTTTGAGTCTTGGAATTTATTACTTCGGTAATAACCTCTCCTTATCCGTTTTGTTTGGTTTTTGTGTCAAGATCAACCTCTAATGAGAGAGAAGTAATATTTGGGGAAGTTGCTGTCCTGAAACAGATTTTTTTGCTTCACCGAAAAATTCGTGAGAGATCTCTCTATGTCGGATTGAGCTGTACTTTTTTGTGCTTCTGCCCCAGGTTGTTATTTAACTTTCGTTAGTTTTGCACTTTTTGATTTGAGCAACATAAGATTTTCGAAAAAATCGATCTTTAACTGCTGGTCTGTTTTAACAGATTTTGTCACTCTTGCATTTGCTTCTTTATTCGATTTCCTTTTTGAATTCTTTTTGGTTTTTTGGAAGGAGTTGCTACAGTATATTATGTTTTGATGGTTTTCAGTTGAAGTTGGACTCAAAAGGTTTTATCACTTCACTTATACTAATGTTGCTAATGAGAACTGTGTGAAGTTTTGTGTGAAAGAAATTTCCAGGAAGTGGAGATAATGGTGTAATAAGGAAGAGAAGGGTTTTATGACTCAAGTAATAAGTGTATGAAGATGAATATATCGATGATATTCAAGTAATGACTCCGAAAGAATCTACTAGATACCAAATTCAGAGACCTGCAGAGTCTATTTTCAAATAGGTAACAGTTCTGGTAAGAAAAGTTCCGCGAAAATACTATCCAACTATATTTTTGCAGTTTTTAGCCAATAAGGAAAGCTACAAAGTGAAAAGGGATTAACGGAGCAGGGGTGGCTCACACCACCTGTGGTGCGGGCCTCCCTGGTCGCCACCAGGTGGTGAGTCCACCCCGGACTCCGCCTCCAACTCGTTTTCTCCCAGTACCTTCCTTTTGATATGAAACTTCGTAATATATAACCCCCGGATCCCCCGAGGTTCGTATATCGTGTTTTCATCATGTTTTTGTTTCGATCTGTTTCTGCCAGGACATACTCTTTGAAGGCTTAGAAGCACAATGGTGTCTGCCAAGGATAAAGGGAAGGAGCCCATGGAGGAAGACCTCCAAGACCCCGGGAAGGAGAAGGAGATCAAGAGTGAAGGTGCAGAGGAGCAAGGCCAACATCCGCATACCGACACTACCATTGCAAGCATTGGAGTGGTGATGAAACCTGCCAGGGTTAGAAGGACGGCGCGAATGCAAACTGGGGGGAAAGCTCCCCGTCACAGTTTGGCTCCACGGTCACTTCCTCCACACACCAAGAATACCTTCCATACCTTTATCCATAACCATGCAGGAAAACAAGACTCCAAGAGGGAAGAACGGAAAAAGAATCACAAGAGCTGGGATCCACAAACTAAAATGATCATGAGCCGTATTGAGCACAACTCGGAGTTGATTCGTACTCTCACCTTAGAGATTGAGGACTTGGGGAAACTAATCAGAGAGCTCATCGAGAGGATACCACCACCACCTAAGGAGTAATTCGTCATCAGGTTTGGCATCCCCTTGGTTTGTTCCAAGCTTGGGGGAGTGCCGCGGTATCACATCACTATCTTCTATATTTTTACCTTTTTAGTAGAGTCATATCATAAATAGAGGAGTTATTATGTAGTATGGTTTGCATTATGGAAGTGTCCCCTCTCTCGTTAGATATGTATCCCTTGGTGTGAGTTGCCGTTATGGATTATTACTGAGAAGTTCTATCATTCACTCTTTTGCATAGCTTATATTAGTTTTCAATTCGTGGTTATATGATTGATCTTGTTGTTAGTATTGGTATCACTTTGGGATCATTGAGTTAATTTAGTTGGTTTTGGCAAACCTGGCTCGGTCAGTAGCAACACTATTTTTGAGAGTTGAATGAAAAAGATAGAAGTACTCTAAAGAAAAATAATTTCATCATCTTTCTTTCTTGATTTTCTCATAAGTCTAGTATTCTCTAGTTCAGATCTTTTGTGCTTCCAAGGAAGATTGCATGGTTGCCTTTATCACTTGTATGTTTGTTTGTTTCCTTCAACTCTTATACTTGCTACCCAGTCTTGCTAGCCAAAAACCTGTACTGATAGGGTATTCTTCTCGTGCATCCACCTCCTTAAAACCAAAACCTTTGCCATTTGTGTCCACCATACCTACCTAGTAGCATTATTGCTATTCCAAGTAAATTCTTGTTTTATCTACCTCCCAAATTAAACTTGTTATGTGAAAATTAGTGATTAAAGCTCTCACGAACTTGATGGCACCCTTTACTTTCTTGCACTTAATAAACTTGAACCATTGTGCTCACCTATGTTGCGTATATGCTTGTGCTTTGTAAGTTGTGAATTAGCAGAACCATGCTGTCATGGGGAACGCTTTCAACATTGCGTTGGTACTTTATACCTAGTTGATATCATGTTCTTTTGTCTATGTATGTCGTCGGTGTGAAATGAAAGGGGAGCTTGTAAGTCCATGGAGTTATGCATGTGTGTTAGAGAAATGCCTGGGCCACTGGTCTAATCCATGCTGACATGGTGGAAACCTGCAGCGTAACCATAACAAGTATCTATGAAGCATTCTTCTTATATAAAAATATAGAGATTGAGAAAAAGAGAAAAAAAGAGATATTATGAAAAGAGGAAAGAGAGAAAAAAGCACCATATTCCCATGGTAAATAAGAAGATTGCTGAGATGCTTGTTGTATGCTTGCCTTGTCATTTTGATATGGGGATTCTTCCGTATCATAGGGCAAGGGGTACCCCGTTGGCGGTTCTCAATGATACACATATGCTTACGATGACAAGAACTTACCGGTGACTAAACTTGAGTAGCATGAGGAGCGGCCCTCGTATTCAAGGGACATGAGATTCTCAACTTAAAACTTGTCAATGCATATCCTCATATTTGATCACTTTAACCTTAATCACCTAAAGATACCTATGATAGGGGCAATGAGAGCTGAAAGCTAGTAAGTATCATAATTTTTGGGAGCTCTTTATGAGACTTGCAATCCCTGCTTCCCTCTTTGAAGGGCCTTTCTTTTACTTTGTAGTTGAGTCAGTAAACCTACTCCCTTCAATCTCAGCAAGTATTTTGAGTTGTTGTGTTTCATGCATTCATATGATGATTTATTCAATCATGTTTCTTATGTTCCTTGTTTAGCACATTGCCCTTATCTTGATGTTTACTACTTTGAAAGCTATCTTTGAAAACCAGTTATTTGTGAACTCCAGCAAATTATCAACTATTCTTCGACCAAGAGCTAAGTTTGCCATTACCAATTATGATTCACTTTATGTATCTTTATTGTGTTTCCTTTACTCATTGCAAGCTAAGTTATATAATAGTGAGTTGTCTTCTATTATGATCTATGCACTTGATGGATGTGATGCTTCTTGTCCGTATTCTTTTATCGACTCTTCACTCCATAAACCTGAGGCCATGTTTATTGAGCTCAATTTCGCTTGGGGACAAGCGAAGTCTAAGCTTGGGGGGAGTTGATGCGTCCATTTTGCATCACTATTCTATGTCTTAATTCACTATTATTCATTGATATATTTCGTATTGAGAGGTGATACTTATGTTATTTCATCTGTTTTTGCATGGTTGATGACGTTTGGAGCATGGACCACTGCAGTCAGAATTCTGATGGAAAAGGTGCTGTTTGGAGGCAAAATTCGCGAAGATCAGAAAATCCAGGAAACTATACGGAAAATCCTATTTTTCCAGAAGGCTAAGGATGCCAGAAGACGCAGTGGAGATGGGCCACAGGGGGCCCACACCACCCCCTGGCACGGGCAGCCCTAGGCCACGCCAGCAGGTGGTGTGGCCGCCCTGGCCCACCTCTGGCTCTCTCCTCTGGCATATATCATCCTCCCGAAACCCTAAGACTCGGGGAGCGACCACAGAAAGATTTCGCCGCCTCTGCGGGGTGGAAAACACCGAGAGAGAAAGATCTCTCCGTGAGCAGATTCTCGGGGAATTCCTTCCCGGAGAGGGGAGATCGTCGCCATCAACACCGCCATCAAGCTGGACTTCATCGGGATCATCATCATCACCATCATCATCATCACCATCAGCACCCTCATCACCATCTCCATATTGCTGTAACAATTGAGTTGAATCTTGCATTAGTTCATAGGGGAAACTTTCCCGGTGTTGATTACTCTTTGTAGTTGATGCTATTGAGTGAACCATTGAATTATTGTTTATGTTCAGATTGTTATACATCATTATTCCATCTCAGATCATGATCCATATGATGTCTTGTGAGTAGTTCGTTTTATTCTTGAGGACATGGGAGAAGTCATGTTGTTAGTAGTGGAGTTGTGTTGAGAAAGATTCAATAGTTTGATATTTAAGTTGTGGTGTACTTCTTCTAGTGGTGTCATGTGAACGTCGACTACATGACACTTCACCTATATGGTCCTAGGGGAATGCATTGTGTATTTGGCTACTAATCGTAGGGGTTGCCGGAGTGACAGAAACATGTAACCCCGTTAGGAAACCATTGCACAAGGGACGTAAGGGTCTTAGAGTTTAAAGTTGTGGTTAGGTCTCTTCACTAATTACTTTCTTGTACTTACGGATGTTTGCAAGGGGTATAATCACAAGTATGTATTAGTCTTGGATGGGGCGGTACATTAGCACAGGTTCACCCACACAACACTTAGCAAGCTAGAGAAGATTAATCAACTATATGAAGCGAAAGCACTTGACAGTCTTCCCATGTGTCCTCGAGAACGTTTGGTTATCTTAAGTAATACAACCGGCTTGTCCTTTGCTGCATAAAGGATTGGGCCACTTGCTGCATTTATTCCTATTGTCTTTTATTTGCTCGTACTTTGTTTACTTGCTTTATCAAAAAACCCTAAAAATCTGTTTGCTAAGTATTTGCAGGGAATTCTTGATCCATACCACTAGCCAGCACCTTCTGCTCCTCGTTGGGTTCGACACTCTTACTTATCGAAAATACTGCGATTCACCCCCTATACTTGTGGGTCATCACTAGGCATTTGCTGAAATTTTCGAACAATTTAAGGCTTTCAAGAAGATGAGCATCGTCCAAAAAAGGTAACCAAGGTCATGTAAATAGTTTATGATGTCGTTCCCACATTTGGTAGATCAGTGAATCTTGGCAAATCAACCAATATGTCTGGTTCCAAATTTGAAGTTTGTTTTCGAATTTCCAAGTAACAACAATGTGTTTTGTTGTGGAGCAACTACAAAGATGATGGCTCAAAATGCCACCCCCTTTTTCACATAATGTTAAACGCCCTTTCAAACTTCCGGGCTAAATTTGTGTGATAAAATAATTTTTGGGGCTCGATGTTTGAATGGATGGGCGAGATGTTTGAATGGGTGGGCGGGATATTTCAGCCCTCTGCCGAAATTTTGAAGTTGAAGCTTCTAAGGTACGCTAGTCCCACTTGGGATGTTGTCCCCGTCAGATAGACCCATAGGCCTGTATACTTTCCAACATTTAATGAGTTTATAGACATCTGTCGAAATTAATGAACATTAATTCAAGGCTTTCAAACAAGAGGAGTAAGGTCACAGCCATAGTTTCTGTACCTTTTTCATGTTTTGTACTACTCCGTACATTGAAGCATCATCGTCAATCAAGCTTACAAACGTGTCCATATTTGGTAGATCGGTGCATCTTGGGATTTCAAGCAATTGTTTACAAAAGGAGATTCTAGATTTGATGGATAATGCCCTACTTTCATGAGTTTCCAAGCTTCCTAGTTGAAGATGTGCAATAAAATGACCTTTTGACAATTTAAAGTAAGTATGTCTAATTACGAACTACAAAGTGTGTGATATAGATTGCTCTTTACTTTTTAAAAATAATTTAAAGGTACTGAATTAGTCAAATATTGGAGAACCATCGAGAGTTTTGCAAGATTTCAACTTTTTGATATGAATGGTAATGACACCAAATTTGGGCCATTTTAAAAAACAAAGTACAACCATTTGTTTCTCTGTTGGTGTCTTACTGTGTCCATTAACTAATTTCCATGAAAAATATATAAAATTTTATAACTCTTGAAAAACTCATTTCACAATATGGCGTACCATGTTTGAACATGTATAGCTTTCAAAAACTAGATGGCCAATGTCAAGGCCATATGTGTTACCATACTTTATGATAATGTAACCATGTTTGGTAGATTGGTGCATATTGGCATTTCAACAATGTTTACAAAAAGAGCTTCCATATTTGAAGTTATTTTAAAAGCCCCAATCGATAATAATGGCTTTAATTTTGTCATATGATATATGGTGTACCATGTATGAATATGCATGGCTTTCAAACCAGATGGCCAAGGTCATGGCCATATCTTTGCTATAGTTTATAACAACATGTCCGTATTTGGTAGATTGGTGCGTATTATTGGCATTTAAAATATTATTTACAAAGGAAGCTTCTGAATTTGAAGTTATTTTCAATTTTTCAAGCAACGACAGTGGCTTTTGTTGTGAAGAAACTACAAATAAGTATGGCTCAAAATCCCACTTCCCTAGTTTTCACATAATATATATAGCCTTGGGTTTAGGGTCCATGTTTTTTGGGTTAAGGGTTTAGGGGTTTATGGTATATAGTTTAGGATTTTAGGGTTTAGGGTTTAGGAGTTTAAGGTTGGTATTTAGGGTTTAGGGTTCAGGATTGAGGGTTTAGGGTTTTCTAGGTTTTAGGGTTTATCAGGGAATTTTCAATAATAATGTTCAAGCTTTATATATATTATTATATATAATCGTGGAATAGACTAGTGTTATCACAATTTAATGAAAGTATCTCGGATTTTGATCTATAAGTGCATGATACCTGCTTGGTAAGTGGTTCAGGGGATGAGGGTTTAGGATTTTTAGGGTTTAGAGGTTTAGGGTTTAGGGTCTAGGTTTTGGGGGAATTTTCGATGATGTGTTCAAGATACTTTGTGCTTATATTCGTGGAATGGAATGGCGTTAGCACAATTTGATGAAAGTATATCTGGAATTTTGATCTACAAGTGCATGATACCTCATTTGCCAGGGTCATTTAGGTGAGGTTGCGGTTTAGGGCTTTAGGGTTTAAGGAATTTTCAATAATGTTCAAGCTTTATGGTTATATTCGTGGAATAGAATGGTGTTACTGCAATTTAATGAAAGAATCTCAAATTTTGATCTATAAGTGCATGGTACCTGCTTGGTTAGTTTTTATGGGTCGAGGGCTTAGGGTTTTAGGGTTTTCTGATTTAGGTTTTATGTATTGTATAGGGTTTAGGGGGTTTAGCAAATTTTCGATAATGCTCAAGCTTTATGCTTATATTCATCGAATAGAATGGCGTTACCTAATCCATTGAAAGTATCTCAAATTTTGACCTATAAGTGCATGATACCTGCTTACTTAGGGTTTATGGGTTTAGAGTTTTAGGATTTATTAGGGTTTAGGTTTTACGGTTTTTTAGGGTTCAGGGAATTTTCAATAATGCTCAAGATTTATGCTTATATTCGTCGAATAGAATGGCGTTACCAATTTAACAAAAGTATATCAAATTTTGATCTATAAGTGCATGCTACGTGTTTGGTAAGGGTTTAGGGTATAGGGTTTGGGTTTTAGGGTTTAGGGTTTCGGGATTTTTCAATAATGTTCAAGCTTTATGCTTATATTCGTCGAATAGAATGGTGTTACCGCAATTTAATGAAAGTATCTCAAATTTTGATCTATAAGTGCACGGTACCTGCTTGGTTAGGGTTTATGGGTCGGGGGTTTAGGGTTTTATGGTTTAGTTTTATGGGTTGTTTCCGGTTTAGGGTTTAGCGAATTTTCAGTAATGCTTAGGATTTATGCTTATATTCATGTAATAGAATGGCGTTACCTGATTTAATGAAAGTATCTCAAATTTTGATCTATGAGTGCATGACACCTACTTGGTTAGGGTTTTGGGGCTGAGGAATTTAGGGTTTAGGGTTTAGGGAATTTTTGATAATGCTCAGGATTTATGCTTATATTCATCAAATAGAATGGCGTTACCCAATTTACCAAAAGTATCTCAATTTTTGATCTATAAGTGCATGCTACGTGCTTGGTCAGGTTTTAGGGTATAGGGGTTTAGGGTTTGGGTTTTAGGGGTTTGGCTAGGGATTAGGGTTTCGAGAATTTTCAATAATGTTCAAGCTTTATGCCTATATTCGTGGAATAGAATGGTGTTACCCAATTTAATGAAAGTATCTCAAATTTTGATCTATAAGTGCACGATACCTGCTTGGTCAGGGTTTAGGGGTTTAGATTTTATGTTTTAGGATTCCGTGAATTCTCAATAATATATTTAAACTTTATGGTTATAAATATTCGTGGAATAGAATGGTGTTACCGCAATTTAATGAAAGTATCTCAAAATTTGATCTATAAGTTGATGATACCCTTCTTGGTCATATTTTTAGTTAAATACAATTGAAGGTACCCAAGTACTAAAACAAGGGAGAAACACCAAGAGTTCTCTGAGATTTAGGCGTTGTTGGGTTGGGCTCTAATTCTGGCTTTTGATTTTTGGCTTATAAATCCAGGAATGTGTTTTTACCTTTGTTTTTTTATCTTTTACTCTAACATAGTTGAATGATGGTATAAGCCAAAAGCAAAAATCTAAAGTGGCTTATAAAGTAAAGCTAAAAGGTATAGATAAGCTTAACCAAACAACCCTTCAACTTCTTGATATGAATGCTAATAATGCAGCCTAATTTGGGACCTTTTGAAATAAAAATCCAAATAAAAATATATATATTGAAGCAATGTCTTGCTTTCGCAGAGTATTTTGTTATGTGCACTGCCTAGTTTCCATGAAAAAGTATGCTAAAATTTGACAACTTTTGAAGAAACCCATTTCACAATATGGCGTACCATGTATGACCATTCATGGCTTTCAAACGAGATGACCAAGGTCATGGCAATATGTTTGCCATAGTTTATGATAATGTGTCCATGTTTGGTAGACGGTGCATAACTGCATATTGGCATTTCAATCAATGTTTACCAAAAATGGTGCATCCAAATTCGAAGTTATTTTAAATTTTCAAGTGACAACAATGGCTTCCATTGTGAAGCAACTACAAAGATTATATGTGGTTCAAAATCTCACTGCACCAATTTTCTCACAGAGTATATATTTTTTGACGGATAATGCCCAAGTTTCATGAATTTTCATGCTTCGGAGCCAAGTTCGATGATTTTAACAATTTTATCTCGGTTTAGCGAAAAATGCTCGAATTTTGAACAACAAGCGATGGGAATCTCTACTTCCCGTAATTCTGGCTCACTGACATGTGGGTCACTTGCATGGTGGTTCCAAAAAGTTAGTGTAGGTCAGAGTGGGCGGGCAGGTAAATATTTAAGAAGGGCTAGGAAACGTCGATGGGGTGATGCACTTGGGTGAACGCAAATTTACCACCTATATGCCTCTATTATTGCAATGCTCCTCGGATTCTTGTTTCCGGAGCAGTGATGGAAGTGTAGTTTTGCATTCTAGAAAGAGGTCAAGCATGTTTGAATTGATGCACGGGATATTTTAATGGATGGGTGGCGGTGTTTGGGCGCCATACCAAAATTTTGAGGTCAAAGCTTCTAGCATACACTACTCCGGCGTGGGGCCTCTCGGATGCGTTGTCACCGTCTAGACCCATACGCCAGCGAGAGTTGCTTTCCAACATTTAAACGAGTTTCTAGGCATTTGCTGAAATTTTCGAACAATTTAAGGCTTTCAAGAAGATGACCATCATCCAAATAAAGGTGACCAATGTCATGGAAATAGTTTATGATGACGTGTCCGCATTTGGTAGATCAGTGCATCTTGGCAAATCAACCAATATGCCTGGTTCCGAATTTGAAGTTTGTTTTCGAATTTCCAAGTAACAACAATGTGTTTTGTTCTGGAGCAACTACAAAGATGATGGCTCAAAATGCCACCAACCCGTTTTTTCACACAATGTATAACACCCTTTCAAGCTTCCAGGCTAAATTTGTGCAATAAAATAATTTTTGGGGTTGGATGTTTGAATGGATGGGTGAGATGTTTGAATGGGTGGGCGGGATATTTTGGCGCTCTTATGAAATTTTGAAGTTGAAGCTTCTAAGGTACGCTACTCCCACTTGTGATGCTGTCCCCGTCAGATAGACCCACAGGCCTGTATGCTTTCCAGCATTTAATAAGTTTATAGACACCTGCCGAAATTAATGAACATTAATTCAAGGCTTTCAAACAAGAGGAGCAGGGATAGAAGAGGAATTATGCATTCTAAAAAAAGATGAAGTATGTCTGAATGGATGCATGGGATATTTGAATGGATATGTGTGATGTTTGGGACAGTACCAAAATTTTGAGGTTGAAGCTTCAAACATACGCTGCTCCGTCATGGGGCCTCTCAGATGCACTATTACACTCTAGACCCGCATGCTAATGAGAGTTGTTTTCCAACATTTAAATGAGTTTTTAGGCATTTGCTGAAATTATCGAACAATTCAAGGCTTTCAAAAAGATGACCATCGTCCAAGAAAATGTGACCAAGGTCATGGCCATAATTTATGATGACGTGTCCGCATTTGGTATATTGGTGCATCTTGGCGAATCAACCAATATGTCTGGTTCCAAATTTGAAGTTTACTTTCGAATTTCCAAATTTGGCCGCTTTTCAAAAAAATTAGGGATGAAATTAAATATATGTTGAAATAAAGCCATTCATTCACAAAGTGCAATGCTATGTGCATTAGTTTTCATGGTAAAACATAAACTTGTATTTTGACAACTTTTGGATCAATTTTGATCTATGATGACTGGCAGGTGGGCCACGTATATGGTGGTGCCTGATGACCCACAAGTATAGGGGTGTATCGCAGTATTTTCGAGGGAAGTGAAACCCAATTTATTGATTCGACACAAGGGGAGCCAAAGAATACTTATCAGTCTTAACAACTGAGTTGTCAATTCAGCTGCACCTGGAAACAATCTTGCTCACAGTAGTTTATCAGTAGCAACAGTTTTGTAGTAGGAATAGCAAAGTAACAGCAGTAGTAAAGTAAAGACAATAGTAACAAAAGCAGTAAACAGTGGGATTCGAGTGCGGTAGGCATAGGGATGGATGGACGGGCGTTCCATGGACAAGACAATTCACATAGCAATCAAAACATAGGGCAATTGCAGATAAATAAGATAAAGCATCCAAGTACTAGATAATACTAGGCATGTGTTCCATATATAGTCATACGTGCTCGCAATGAGAACTTGCACAACATCTTTTGTCCTGCCAGCCCGTTTGCAGCGGGGCCTCTAGGGAACTACTGGCAATTAAGGTGCTCCTTTTAATAAAGCACCGGAGCAAAGCATTAACACTCCATGAACACACGTGATCCTCACATCAAAGCCTTTCCCTTCCGGCTACCCCAATTTCTATCACTTCGGGACCATAGGTTCCGGACAACGACGTGTGTATACAACTTGTAGATAAGACCCAAAACAATACTATCATGGTGAATCAATAATAAGTTCAGATCTAAAATCATGGCACTCGGGCCCTAGTGACAAGCATTAAGCACAACAAGGTTGCAACAAAGTCACAAAGCACTAATAGAGATACTAGGCACTATGCCCTAACAATCTGATGCCATTACATGAACGATCTCATCCAATCCCTACCATCCCCATAGCCTACAGCGGGGGATTACTCACTCATAGATGGGGGAAACATGGATGGTTGATGGAGAAGCGATGGTGATGATGATGGCGATGATCTCCTCCAATTCCCCGTCCCGGCAGGGTGCCAGAACAGAGTTTCTGGTGCTGTTTCGTGGAATCTGGTGGTGGCGGCAGAGCGGAACTCCTTCTAGAAAAACGTCGACCCCCCCGAAGTTTTTAGGTCAGAAGGCTCCTTATAGGCGAAGAGAGACCGAGGGTGCTGGGGGCCCACCACCCCTGGCGCGGCCTGGCTGGCCCGGCCAGGTGGTGTGGCCACCCCAGGGCTCTTCTCCGTCTCGTATTCTGGCTCCTGGAGTCTTCGGGTAAAATAGGATTTTTGGCATATTTTTCGGGATTTTTCCTAATAGTTGATTTTCTGCACAAAAAGTAGACACCAAGGCAATTCTGCTGAAAACAGCGTCAGTTTGCATTAGTTGCATCCAAATCACACAAGTATAGAGGAGAAACAATAGCAAAAGTGTTCGGGAAAGTAGATACGTTTTGGACGTATCAACTCCCCCCAAGCTTAGCTTATTGCTTGTCCTCAAGCAATTCAGTTGAAAACTGAGTGCGATAAAAGAACTTTCACGAACACATTTGCTTCATATGATGTAAATATTCTCAGCAATGTGATCAACTACTTAGACAATTCATAATAAAGAGTATGCAACTGAGTCTACTTAATAGTTATTGCAAGCTATGAAGAGATTCCAACTCAAGAATAATAAGTAGCATGAAGCACAAACATAAGCAACATTACAATGCTCATAGAAAGGTATGATAGAGTGGTATCTCGCTTGCCTTTGATTATGAATGCCAAGGCACCTCTGAAGTTCAAGTGATGACTAGAAGTAAAGATATCAAAGATACAAGCATCAAAGTCATAACACAAATAATCAAGTATTGGAACAAACACAAAGAATGACAACTATGCTCTCAAGAAGGTGCTCAAAGAATATGTGGAGACTCAACAAGTGGAAGAAAAAGGTTTTGAATAATTTTGAAAGGCTTCCAAATGCTGAAAGTATGATACTCGTTAGCTTTGAGCTCTCATTGCCCCTATCATAAGCATCTTTAATGTGGTTAAGGTGAAAGTGACACAACTAAGAGGATATGATTGACAAGTTATAAATTGAAGTCTCATGCCCCTTACTTACGAAGACCGATCCTCATGCTACTCAACTTCAGTCACAAGTAAGCTCTTGTCATTGTAAGTACATACGTATCATAGAGAACCAGCAGGTACCCCTTGCATATGATACAGGAGCTATCCCATAATCAAAATGACAAGGCGAGCAGACAATGAGCAATCTCAGCGATCTTTTTATTTACTATGTGCATAGACTTTTATTGAGGATGCTTCATAGAATGCTCATTACGGTTATGCTGCAAGTTTCCACCATGATTAGGCATGGCTTAGGCTAGCGGCCCAGGCGTTTCTCTAACATACATACAAACTCCATGATCTTACAAGTTCCACTTTTATTTCACACCGCCGGGATCCATAAGCAAAAGAACATGATATCAACTAAGTACAAAGTACATATGAAGCGCTGAAAGCGCTCCCCATGATACATGGTTCTGATAACTTCAACTCATAAAGCGCAAGCATATGCGCAAAAAAGAAGGACGCAATGGTTCAGGTTTATTAAGAGCAAGAAAATAAAGTGTGCCATCGAGTTCGTGAGAGCTTTACTAACTAACTTTCTCATAACAAGCAAACATTTTATTCGGAAGAAAACAAGGCATATTGAATATGCACGGAAGTAGCAAGTGATGCTAATGGGTAGGTATGGTGGACACTTTGGAAATATTTGGTTTAGGGAGTTGGAAACATGAGTAAAACACTCAGTGGAAATGAAGGCTAGCAATAGTGAGGGAGCAACAAACGAGGGAGCAATAGCTGTCATTATCATGCTTACAACAAAACAAGACTACTCATGGCATGAAAGTGATTCAAGATCTCAAGGCAAAATAATTCATCGAGGCTCAATTGATTATTATAGTCATGTGCATGCGTGAGCATGTGCCAAGTCAATAAAATGAAACATTCAGAGGAGGATACCATGGTGTCATACCAATTTATGAATAGAGTAATGCAAGCAAACATTCATGAAACATGCTACAAACTATCAGCAAGCTGGAGCTAATCATAAGAAAGCAAGAACTACTAAGCATTCAAAGAAAACATACACTCTTCATGAACAGACTAAGCATGCCCACAGTGATGAGTATATGTACAAAAATGAAAACAAATAGAGTTCGTTACCCGCCTCTTACCGCGTCTCAAGTTGTCATTCATCCTCATTATTGCTCTTCACTTGTGTGTCTTGAATAATAATATGAAACCAATATCCACTGAGGACTGCCAAACCCTATAGCCAACTCGCAAAAACCAAAGAAGAACGACAAATATTTTTGGTGTTTTCGACTTTTAAACAAAAACCAAAAGAGAAAAACAAGCAAAGCAAAATCTTTTGGGGTTTTTCAAATAGTTCAAACAAAGCAAAAAGTAAAAAACAAACCAAGGAAAAAAGAAAAAGCAAACCAAAGATAAACAACAAAAATATTTTTGGTCTTTTTGTGTTTTAGAAAGCAAAAGCAAAGAAGAACGAAAACTAAAAAGAGAACGAAAACATGAATATACAAAGAACCGACGCAACATGATATGGAGATGAGTGCAGTGTCGGCGTACCTCCCCCCAAGCTTAGGCTTTTGGCCTAAGTGGGTATCAATCCAAGTACGAATAGGGGTTCCAAGCGGGCGGATCTTGGTAAGAATGGTCGTAGCTGAGACCATGAGAAGAATAGGAAGCTCCCCAATCATAAGTGGGCTGCTGATATGAAGACTCTCCCTCATTGGAAGGCTGGACCGAATCATCCGTGACCTTCCTTCTAGTGTCCTGCTCCTGCTGGGAAAGCTCTCCCAGGTACGTGTCAAGCTCCTCCTCAGTGAGGGACCATCCTTCCATGTTATCAAGGTTAAACAAAACAGTGCGAGCAAAGAACAACACGCTCGGACTTGCTCTTTCTCCAGCCAGCCTTGAGAAAGGTTATTTCATAAGATAACTCACTCAAACTAGCCCACGAGGAAATAAATTTATGTTGTATCATGGAATTAAGATCAAGCCTCTCTATGGGAAACTGTAGGTCTAGATGATGAGGCACTAAACCATGCAATGCTAGCAAACGAGAAGCAATGAGGCCTCCACAAATTCCACCTTTCTCACGGTTAGCAGCAACACAGAAAGCTATCAAAGCACCCAAGTTGTAAGACCTATCTCGTCTAAGAGCAGCAGAGATAAATGCTAGATCAAATGAAGATAACTTATTGGCAGTTTTCCTAGCAAGAACACACTTGGCAATAAAGTAGGCAAAGTAGCGAATGGAGGGAAGATGAATGTTACAGATTTTTCCATTCTCCTTCGAGAAGCTACTCCCTTGGCAAATTTCTGCATATAAATCCATGAGTGGTTCAGGTCTTTCTTTAATCTTCCTACATGATCCCCATTGAGGTACCTTAATAGCTGCACAAAAATCATCAAGAGAAAGGTTGACAGCAATATTGTAAATTTTGTAATGGACCATGGGGTTAGGCAAAGAATGAATAAATTTGAAATCCTGCACCACAGACATGGTTAGCTTAACAAATTGACAAGGTTCATCTTCCAGAAAGCGCTCTAACCCCGCATTAGAAACCAAAGTGTGGAAATCTTGTAGAATTCCTACAGCTCTCATGAACTCAGAACATGGATAAATGGAGGGAAAAACTTCCTCCTCCCGGTGGACCTTCATGACCTCAGGCACCCAAAGCTCATGTTGGTTTAGGTGGTGCTCACTCATCTTTTATTCTGAAATTTAAACACCTATTAAACAAGTGATTGCAAAGTAAATAAGATGAAGGATTCTACTCATAGGGACTACCAAGAGGCCTAAACATGCATCAAAACTATATCTCTAAGCATCAAAAAAGCTTACAAGCTCTCATAACCAGTCACCTACAGCAGCAAAATACTCAACACACAATCCACTAAACACAAATCTACTTGGACAAGGGGAGGAGTCACATACCAAGGAACAATTGCTCCAAATTTCAACAAGAAAGATGGGCTGAGCAAAGAGATCGAAGAAATCGAGGGCAAGCACAGAGAGAACACGATTTCGAGCTATGAACTGGAGCTTACTCGGGAGAGAGAAGAAAGTGGAAGGAGAGAGAGGTAGTGGAGGGCCAGGGGTGGCCCACACCAGGGCATGGCGCCACCTAGGTCTGGCCACGCCACCATGTGGTGTGCCTGCCTGGTGGGCCCCCCTGGTACCTACCAGGCACTCTTCTGCCCCTTTTTTCACGTAAAAATTTAATATGAATTTTTTGGAATTTTTCAAGACACTTTATTTTTGGGCTTTTTTTAGAAATAGAAGAATGATTTTTCTGACAGACAGATTTTTTTCTTTTTGGAAACATGATGCAAGGACAAAACAAGGCTAGAACTACAGAAGTTCTAGCATGCAATCAAACTAACAACACAAAGAAAACTAAACAAAAGCAAACACTAAAAATGCAAAGGATAGAAATAAACGGAGATAATCATAATGAAAACATTGTTTTGTTCAATGGAATCTTTTGTTAGCAAGGTTGATCAAGTCTTGCTACCAAAACAATTGCATATGAGACAAAACTTTGTATTCCACTAATGATTATGTTACCTCAACCTTGATAGCAATGGTCCCAATCATAATAGTTTCAAATTTTTCTTTTGGTATGGGACAATATATTTCTCCAACTTGAATGCCTTCAACATGTTCAATTGAATTTAAACCATAAGTCCTTTCAATCTTCTTGGGGAAATAGATAGTATGTTCCTTGTCATTGACATTGAAGGTCACCTTTCCTTGATTACAATTAATAACAGCTCCTGCAGTATTAAGAAAAGGTCTCCCAAGAATAATAGACATATTATCATCTTCAGGCATTTCAAGCACAACAAAATCAGTTAATATTAAGAAATTATGAGCCACCTGGACAGGTACATCCTCACATATACCCACAGGAATAGTGGTAGACTTATCAGCCATTTGCAAAGATATATTAGTTAGTATCAATTTTTCAAGTTGAAGCCTCTTATAGAGAGAGAAAGGCATAACACTAACTCCAGCTCCCAAATCACACAAAGCAGTTCTAACATAACTGTTCTTAATAGAGCAAGGGATAGTTGGAATCCCTGGGTCTCCAAGTTTCTTAGGATCCTTACCATTGAAGGAATAATTAGCAAGCAAAGTAGAGATTTCTTCATTAGGGATCTTCCTTTTATTCGAGACAATGTCCTTCATATACTTTGAGTAAGGAGGCAATTTAATAGCATCAGTCAAAGGAATTTGCAAGAATAAAGGTTTCATCCACTCACAAAACTTATTATAGTGTTCATCTTCCTTTGACTTGTGTTTCTTATCTGGGAAAGGCATAGGTTTTTGGACCCAAGGTTCTCTTTCACTACCATGTTTCTTAGCAATAAAATCTTCCTTAGTGTATTTAGTATTCTTAGTGTGGTTTTCAGGTTCTTCTTCAACTTTTTCTTCATTAGGCACTTCATTTTCTTCATTACCACTTTCAGTTTCAGCATCAGAGATAGATATACTATTAGGATCTATAGCAGGTTCAGAGGGTTCTACAACAGTTTTATGTTTCTTTTTCCTTTTCTTACGAGTAGAACCACTATTTTTAGCTTGTTGAGAATCCTGCTCAATTCTTTTGGGATGCCCCTCGGGATATAGAGGATCTGGTAGCACCACTTCTAGTTCTAATTTCATAAGCATGTTTTTCTTTAGCAGCATTAACTAGCAAGTCGTTTTGCACTTTAACGAGTTGATCTATTTGAGTTTGAACCATTTGAAAGTGTTTAACAATCATTTTAACATCATTAGAGGTTCTTTCTACAATATCTTTCAACTCAACAATAGCTCTAGTGTTTTCCATTAGATGATTTTGCACCCTTTTATTAAAGTTATCTTGCTTAACAATAAAGATATCAAATTCTTCTAAGCATTGATTAGGAGGTTTAGAGTAAGGGATATCACCTTCATCAAAGTGTTGGAGAGAGTGTACCTCAATAGTGGGTGAGTAGGGAATAGGCTTACATAATTCTTCTATAGGAGGTAAATTCTTGACATCTACAGCTTTAATTCCCTTCTCCTTAAGACATTTCTTAGCTTCCTTCATCACTTCATCATTTAATTCAATGACTCCCCTCTTCTTTGAGGTTGGAATAGGCACCAGAATAGATGGTTCAGGTACAATTACTTCAGGCATACTTGTTTAGGAGGAGTCCAATCTTCATAATTCTTGCTTATTTTAGCCATTAATTCCTCAGCTTCCTTGGTAGTCCTATTCCTGAAAACACAATCAGCACAACTATCTAGGTATGTCCTAGATTCTTCGGTTAGTCCATTATAAAATATATCAAGTAGTTCATTCTTAGGTAATGGACTTCCAGCCTGTGCATGAATCAAAGCACAAAACCTTGCCCAAGATTCGGGCAATACCTCTTTTTCTCCCTGTTTAAAATCAAAAATTTCCTGCAAAACAAGCACTTAGGGCTATCAATAGATCCAGGAGGTAAATTACCAAACCAAGTTTTAGCTTCTCCTTTCAGTGAAAAAGGGAAAATCTTAGCAACAAAGTAAGTACGCATTTTAATATCATCAGAAAACAAGCCACTCATGGTAGAAAGTTCATTCATATGTGCTACCACACTTTCATTCTTAGTTCCGCCAAAAGGTTCTTTCTCGACAATAGCTATGTAAGATAGATCGAGAGAGAAATCATAATCTTCATCTATAATGTTTATGGGAGAAGCAGCAAACTTAGCAGCAGGAGATAATTTGGGTCTAATAGTACGCCTCTCAAGGAGATTCTTAGCGGCTCTCCTATCATGGTTGTTCCTACATTCTTCAATAAACTCATCAGTCATCTCAACATAATCTTCTTCAGCATCATAACTCTCACTAGACTCAGGTGAGCTAACAGGTGTGGCAGTGTGTTCATTAGGAGTTTCGGTATTTCCAACTATAGTTCTAGCAATCGTAGCATCTAGGAAAGGACCTAATGAACCACTCTTATCAAGCACAGTAGAAGCAGCATCATAAGCATCAGAAGTTTCAGATTCAGCAGTAGTAGCAGTGTGTGTAGCATGTGTATGTGGTGGTGTAAGGAACTTACTCAGAATAGACGGTGAATCAAGAGCAGTAGAGGTGTTCAGAACCGTACCTCTTCTTGTAGTGGATGGTAAAATAGGCACCTTGCCATCACGAGACTTACCCATGATGGATGGAAAGCAGCGAACAATAGAGAATCCAAGTGAACTTGATAAATAAAGCTATGCTCCCCGACAACGATGCCAGAAAATAGTCTTGATGACCCACAAGTTTAGGGGGTGTATCGCAGTATTTTCGAGAGAAGTGAAACCCAATTTATTGATTTGACACAAGGGGAGCCAAAGAATACTTATCAGTCTTAACAACTGAGTTGTCAATTCAGCTGCACCTGGAAACAATCTTGCTCACGGTAGTTTATCAGTAGCAATAGTTTTGTAGTAGGAATATCAAAGTAACAGCAGTAGTAAAGTAAATACAATAGTAACAAAAGCAGTAAACAGTGGGATTCGAGTGCGGTAGGCATAGGGATGGATGGACGGGCGTTGCATGGACAAGACAATTCACATAGCAATTAGAACATAGGGCAATTGCAGATAAATAAGATAAAGCATCCAAGTACTAGACAATCCTGATGGGTTCGTAGCATGGAAAACAAAAAAATTCTACCGCAAGAACGAACAAAACCCTGATCTAATATAGATAAAAGCCAAGATCTAATCTATTAGACATGTGCAACGAGATAGATCTGTACTAACCCTCGTAGAACCGAAAGCGTTACGAAATTAGATCTCGGGGTTGATGTAGTCGATCACTTGCCGATCTCAAGATCGTGTGGACGATCCTTCCGGCGCCACGTTCCGGCAGCTTCATGATCGGTCCTGCGTCTTGGTCGAAGCAGACCTTCCTCTCCCCATTCCAGCAAGCAGCGGAGGTAGTAGATCTTCTCCACGGAATCCCAGCAGCACGACGGTGTGGTGGTGGTGGCGGAGTAGATAATTCTGCAGGGCTTCGCCTAAGCCAGAGCAGAGCGAAGGTAGAGGAGAGAGGCCGCGGCTAGAGCTTGTTATGAGAGAGGGCTAGGAGGGGGCGCCCCCTCCCTTCTATTTAAAGGAGGGAGGCGTGCACGGGAGGAGTCCTAGTAGGACTCCCTCCTATGGTCGGCCGGGTTGGGAAGGGGAGGAGTCCTCCTCCCCCACGAATCTGTGTCTCGCCCCACAAGGTTTCCTTTGACCCTTTCTTGGTTTTCAAGCAAACACCAAGAACTCTTCTAGAACCTTCCAGAACATTCCGAAACCTTCTAGAATCTCCATACAAACACTCTGGAACATTTCCTAACTTAGAAAATGATCCCCAATATATGAATCTCATTCTCCGGACCATTCCGGATCTCCTCGTGATGTCCCGGATCCAATCCAAGACTCCGAACAACATTCGGTCTCCAACGCATATTCCATATCTACTTAAAACAACTTCGAACCTTAAGTGTGTCACCCTACGGTTCGTGAATATACAGACATGATGAAGACACCTCTCCAATCAATAACCATCAGCGGGATCTGGAGATCCATAATGGCTCCCACATATTCAATGATGACTTCATGATCGATAGAACCATTAACATACGAAACCAATTCCCTTTGTCACGCGATATTCTACCTATCCGAGGTTTGATCGTCGGTATCTCCATACCTAGTTCTACCTCGTTACTGATAAGTACTCTTTACTCGTTCCATGATATGTCATCCCTTGTGACCTAGTCACATGCTTGCAAGCTAACTAGATGACATTCCACCGAGAGGGCCCAGAGCATATCTATCTGTCATATGGATGGACAAATCTCAATCTTGGTCCATGCGCTTCAACACATACTTTCAGAATACCCAATGACACCTTTATAACCACCCAGTTACGAAGCGGTGATGGTGATTAACATAACCTCATGGTCGAAGGATTAGGTTACTATGCATTTGAAAGCTTACAGCAATACGAACTTAATGACTTGATCTTATGCTACGCTTACTATGGGTGTGTGTCCATCACATCATTCTCCTAATGATATGATCTTGTTATTAACGACATCCAATGCCCATGATCAGGAAACCATGATCATCCATTAATCAACAAGCTAGTTTAACAAGAGGCTTACTAGGGACTCTTTTATGTTTACAAAACACACAAGTATTAATGTTTCCGGTTAATAAAATTATAGCATGGGATGTAAACATTTATCATAAACATAAAGATATAATAATAACCACTTTATTATTGCCTCTTGGGCATATCTCCAACAGTCTCCCACTTGCACTAGAGTCAATAATCTAGTTAAAAACTTGTGCATTCAACACCTATGGCTTTCTGGTGTTGTATAGACACTATTGCTAGTGGTAAACATAATCTTGGATCGACACTTCCAGGTCCGTGTGTATTTGCATGTCCTTGCGTCTCTACGCATTACTCATTCTCTAATGAGATGGCATTGTATAAATTTGGTCCTTTGGTGAGACCTTTAGTTCCTTGGGATTAAATCATGTTGATACAATTGTCGTACAATGTATCTTCATAGTATTATCCTGCTATGAACCACACCTAGTTTGATAACAAACTACTTGGCCTTAAATGCCCTCATTTTGCTACAATAGATCATATACTTAGCCTTTTGTTGTAGTATCTGTCACAATGTTTTAACTTTGGTACTCAACCAAATCCGTTATGGAACTTCCCTTCCATTACATTGTGCCGCCCATAGTTTAAATTGAGATAAACTTAATTTGTGACAAAACTAGTATCAATGTAACAATTTACAACGAACTATTTGTCACCACTATATAAATAATATATTCTTAGTTCTTCCAAAGATCATAGGAATATCCCTACTATTGTCCAATGATCATCTTATGAGTCATATATGCTCATAACATTTAGAGCATAGGACATATCTGGATGTGTACATCTCAAAGATTGATCAAAATATTCTTGTGATTTCACTAAGTGTCAAAACACTTGAATCTCGTGTCAACACACTTGAATCTTGATTCAGTCCTTTCCGTGCGTCAAGAACCTTTCTTGTTGTTTCCATATTGAACTCATTCAACATCTTATCTATGTACATTTGGCAAAACCATATTAGCGCCTCAATCTATCCATATAGACATTGATGCCTAATTCTTGGGTTATGCCTAAGTCTTTCATCGAAATGAAATTCTTAACTTTGTGTCAATAAAGATACATCATTTCTAATCAACAATATGTCTTTCACATAATGTATTAGAAATATGTCTTAGCGCTCCCACTTAATTTCTTGCAAAAATGCAAGCATCTTCATCGTCTCTGATGAAATTAAACCTTTTAACGGTTTCATCATGGTGAAGATTCCAACTCATGATGCTCACTTCAACCATTGAAGCTTTGCATACTCTTTTAGCATCCTTTGAATTAACAAAACCCTTTGGATCGTGTCATGGACACATCCTAGGTAACCATTCTATTAGAAGAACTTGTTTTGTTTGTTCAACTACCATATACCAAAATATATGTAGTGGTTGCTACATTAATCCGTCTAGACTAAATATCGCTATGAAAGATCAAACCTTATCATAGTCAATTCCTTGAACATTGTCGTAAACTTTTTCCGACATGTCGACTATTTCATAGATGTGAAACATCCATGTCTATTTCTTTATAGTTCCATATACATTGTAAGGTCTTGCACCTTTCGAGGGTCTTTCAAATTCAAAGCTTGATTTCGTGTATGGAATTATCACGGATTTTATGGCTTCAAGCCACTTAACGAAGTCAGGGCCCATCATTGCTTCTTTGCATGTAGTCGGTTCATCATTGTCAAACAACAATGATTTAACTCTCAAATCTTGGCATTTGATTACTTACCCGACCTACTTGGTTCAATAGTAACTTCGATCTCCGTGACCACAACCTTTGAGGCACGTGAGCCATGAACATTGTTGCTGCCTCCGGGACATTTTCCGACGCTGTGCAACTCAGCACATATTAGCCAAGGTTCAACAACCTTGTCAAAGTTCTATTGTCCTCCCACTTAACTTTTCACCAAAATTCCTTCTCAAGAAACTCGACATTCTAAGCGACAAACACTTTTGTCTTCGGTGTTATGGAGGAATACCCAATGGTTATTCGAAATAACCTACAAAGACATGCTCATCCGATTTTGGTTGTAAACATTTTACTTATGCCTAGCATACCAAAAATTTAAGAAAGGACAACCTGGGTTTTATCCCAAACCATGACTTATATGGTGTCATTTCAACGGATCACGATGGAGCTCTTTTCAGTGTAAAAGCGGTAGTCACTAAAGCTTTAATCTTTAAAATATAATGGCAGTTTTATAAATGACACCTTTGATCTTACCATGTCAAACAAGGTTTCATTACATATCTTGAACACTCCATACTCCTATGGTGTTTTGGGAAATGCAAATCCATGGAACGATTCCTCAAATCTTAGGTGTTTTGCTAAACTTGTAACTCAAACATCTTTATGATCCAATCATAAACTTTTTATTTTCTTGTTACAATGATTTTCCACTTCATCTTAAAAGTCTTTGAACATTTTTAAATGTTTCATACTTCTTCCTTATTGAGTAAGTATATACATATACTCACTCAAATCTTCAGAGAAAGCATATGAAGTTGAAATCCATCGCCCACGACTACACATAATGGACTATATACATCAATATGTACAAATTCCAATCAGCTAGTCGTCTGTTCCTCTTTGGCCTACGAACGGAGTTTTAATTATCTCCAGGAAAGTATCACAAGCGTCATTTGATCAAAATCAAAGACTACAAAAATCCATAAACATGGAGTTTCTTCATGTATCCCTTTCAATATAATTTAAACAGCGATGTCACTTCGCAAGTGATCTTTCAATCATTTGTCTTGCGACATTTTAGCATTAGTTTTATGGTCGTTATTTCTCCAACCAGACTTGTATATCATCCATCTATTATGGAATACGGTAATTATTTGACCAACCTTTTGTCGTCATAATACCTGATCAAAATAACAATTATTGAAACAAATCTTGAAGGTAAGCTTTGATGTTAACGAGCAACACAACAACCCTTTGTTTGTTTTCAATGAACATCATCACATATTCTCTTGCTAGTTACTTAGGCCATTGCAGCTCATGAATTGTGTTATCCTATATGACACTTCATACCAACCAATTCGGTATCCAATACCACAGAACCACATTGTTTAACAACCAAGGAATACAGCCATAACATGTATCTTCTATATACCTAAGTTGGATATCTCCAATCTTTTCTTTTCTGCCAAATATTTTATAGATTCTCTTTCAACAATTCCTTTTCTTTTAAAAGAATCTATCAACATCAATAGTGGTGTCATTCACATGACACATAGTACAAAGTGTGTATAGTCAAATACTAATTCCTTTGGACTTGCACTTTGAAGTGGATCACCTTCATCAAATGTTTGGCATTCTTTCAAAATTCCATTCTTTAGTAATCTTTTAGTGTAGTAAACATTTTACTTACATCTTCTATTCATCATTATCATGACAACTTTCATGATCAAACTGCTATAGCTTATAAAGGTGAATTGCAAGTATAATGTTAATTTTCCAAAACCTTTTGGAGGATTACGACGACTAGCGTCTCCAACCTTCACAAATTCTCATCAAATATGAGGACATATACTCTATCATGGTGTAACCAACACATTGTTTTAGATATCGCAATACCTTTCACATATGATGGTTTCTGAAACATTGCTTTCAGCTCTTAGATAAACTTGATATTAAAAACAATCTTTTGAGTATCAAGAATCATGGAGGCAAACATGATACATTAGATACTAACACTGGAATTGTTACTCTTGATTTAATACTGTTTATTAAACTTCACAGAGTAAACGGAGTTTGCTGAAAGTTTGCAATATGACTTTTAAACTTTAGATTGACACTCAAAACAATACGATACCAGTTCATAAAGCAAATATCCAGAATTTCTATAGTTCTACTATCTCAACTATAACTAAGCGTAAGGTGGTGAACGGATGCCAATGACTACAACAAACTATGCAAATTCACTTTGATTGTGTTTATGATAAAATGAGTTTGACTAATCCAAATTACAAATAAACTCCCACTAAAAACAACATCCCTCGAGTTGTTTTAGTGATTACACGAACCAAATCCACTACACCAAGTCCGATCATCACGTGAGATGATGTAGCTTCAAAGGCGAACAATCAACATGTTCATCATATCATCCATATGACTCATGCTTTACCTTCGGTATTCCGTGTTCGAGACCATGTCACATACATGCTAGGCTCGTCAAGGTTAACCTTAGTATCTGCATGTGCAAATCTGGCTTGCACCGTTGTATGCACACGTAGAATCTATCACACCCGATCATCACGAGATGCTTGAGACGAGTCTTAGCAACGGTGCCAACTAAGGACGAACACTTTATTACTTGATATTTAGTGAGAGGGATCATCTTATAATGCTACCGTCGCGATCTAAGAAATACAAGATGCATAAAGGATTAACATCACAGGCAATTCATAATTAGTGTGATATGATATGGC
Organism: Avena insularis; assembly: GCA_023614405.1. Lineage (NCBI taxonomy): Eukaryota > Viridiplantae > Streptophyta > Magnoliopsida > Poales > Poaceae > Avena > Avena insularis. The sequence goes on from CM042692.1 coordinate 26,143,646, forward strand.
CCTTTCTTCTTATGCCTTTGATCTCCATCTCCAAAGCACGGACATGATCTCCATCATCACCACATTGTGTCAAGGTCGATGGCGCGCTTCATGGTTGTCCATCATCACTAGCAACTATTACAACTACTTGGAATAAAGCTATTACAAGATGAATAGACACGCAGGTCTTAACAGAATTAAAGACAACCATTAGGCTCCTGTCGGTTGCCATATTACAACAAGGATCATTGCATACATCAAATATAGTCACAATCACATGATGGCCATATCACATCACAAAATCCCTGCAAAAACAAGTTAGACGCCTCTAATTTTCTTTGCAAGTTTTACGTGGTTTGGGGCTTTCGAATAAGAACGGATCTTACCTACGAAACTGAACCACAACGTTGATACAAGTGCTATCAAGTGCAAAGTGTAAATTGATCTATACTATGATGGGAGAGACAGACACCCTCAAAGCCACTTGTGCAATACGAGTTGCACGTCAACTGTGGAGCAAGTCTCATGTGCGATGACATGTAAAGTTAGCCCGGGCCGCTTCATCCCACCATACCGCAAGATGCAAAGTACACAAAGCAAAAGACGGCACGAGCACCAACGCCCACAAAACCATTGTGTTCTACTCATGCAACAGATCTATGCATAGACACGGCTCTGATACCACTGATAGGTTCGTAGCATAGAAAACAAAAAAATTCTACCGCAAGAACGAACAAAACCCAGATTAATCTAGATAAAAGCCAAGATCTAATCTATTAGACATGTGCAACGAGATAGATCTGTACTAACCCTCGTAGAACCGAAAGCATTACGAGATTAGATCTCGGGGTTGATGTAGTCGATCACTTGCCGATCTCAAGATCGTGTGGACGATCCTTCCGGCGCCACGTTCCGGCAGCGCTTCCATGATCGGTCACTGCGTCTTGGTCGAGCAGACCTTCCTCTCCCGTTCAATGAGCAGAGGTAGTAGATCTTCTCCACGGAATCCCAGTAGCACGACGGTGTGGTGGTGGTGGTGGAGTAGAGAATTCTGCAGGGCTTCGCCTAAGCCGGAGCAGAGCGAAGGTAGAGGAGAGAGGCGGCGGCTAGAGCTTGTTATGAGAGAGGGCTAGGAGGGGCGCCCCCTCCCTTCTATTTAAAGGAGGCGCTGGGGAGGGAGTCCTAGTAGGACTCCCTCCTATGGCCTGAGTTGGGAAGGGGAGAGTCCTCCTCCCCACGAATCCGTGTCTCGCCCCACAAGGTTTCCTTTGACCCTTTCTTGGTTTTCAAGCAAACACCAAGAACTCTTCTAGAACCTTCCAGAACATTTCGAAACCTTCTAGAATCTCCATACAAACACTCCGGAACATTTCCTAACTTAGAAAATGATCCCCAATATATGAATCTCATTCTCCGAACCATTCCGGATCTCCTCGTGATGTCCCGGATCCAATTCGGTCTCCAACGCATATTCCATATCTACTTAAAACAACTTCGAACCTTAAGTGTGTCACCCTACGGTTCATGAATATACAGACATGATGAAGACACCTCTCCGATCAATAACCATCAGCGGGATCTGGAGATCCATAATGGCTCCCACATATTCAACGATGACTTCGTGATCGATAGAACCATTAACATACGAAACCAATTCCCTTTGTCACGCAATATTCTACCTATCCGAGGTTTCATCGTCGGTATCTCCATACCTAGTTCTACCTTGTTACTGATAAGTACTCTTTAGCCGTGATATGTCATCCCTTGTGACCTAGTCACATGCTTGCAAGCTAACTAGATGACATTCCACCGAGAGGGCCCAGAGCATATCTATCCGTCATATGGATGGACAAATCCCAATCTTGGTCCATGCGCTTCAACACATACTTTCAGAATACCCAATGACACCTTTATAACCACCCGGTTATGAAGCGGTGTTTGATGTCATCAAAGTACCCATCCGGTGATGGTGATTAACATAACCTCATGGTCGAAGGATTAGGTTACTATGCATTTGAAAGCTTACAGCAATACGAACTTAATGACTTGATCTTATGCTACGCTTACTATGGGTGTGTGTCCATCACATCATTCTCCTAATGATATTATCTTGTTATTAACGACATCCAATGCCCATGACCAGGAAACCATGATCATCCATTAATCAACAAGCTAGTTTAACAAGAGGCTTACTAGGGACTCTTTTATGTTTACAAAACACACAAGTATTAATGTTTCCGGTTAATACAATTATAGCATGGGATGTAAACATTTATCATAAACATAAAGATATAATAATAACCACTTTATTATTGCCTCTTGGGCATATCTCCAACAAATCCTAGGCATGTGTTCCATATATAGTCATACGTGCTCCCAATGAGAACTTGCACAACATCTTTTGTCCTGCCAGCCCGTTTGCAGCGGGGCCTCTAGGGAACTACTGGCAATTAAGGTGCTCATTTTAATAAAGCACCGGAGCAAAGCATTAACACTCCATGAACACACGTGATCCTCACATCAAAGCCTTTCCTTGCTACCGATTTACATCGCCGGGACCATAGGTTCCAGACAACGACGTGTGTATACAACTTGTAGATAAGACCCAAAACAATACTATCATGGTGAATCAATAATAAGTCCAGATCTGAAATCATGGCACTCGGGCCCTAGTGACAAGCATTAAGCACAACAAGGTTGCAACAAAGTCATAAAGCACTAATAGAGATACTAGGCACTATGCCCTAACAATCTGATGCCATTACATGAACAATCTCATCCAATCCCTACCATCCCCATAGCCTACAGCGGGGGATTACTCACTCATAGATGGGGGAAACATGGATGGTCGATGGAGAAGCGATGGTGATGATGATAGCGTTGATCTCCTCCAATCCCTGTCCGCAGGTGCCGAACGGAGTTTCGTGTGTTTGTGAATCGTGGTGGCGGCGGATGGAACTCCTTCTAGAAAAACTTGACCCCCCAAAGTTTTTAGGTCAAGGCTCCTTATAGCGAAGAGAGAGACCGAGGGTGCACAGGGGCCCACCACCACTGGCGGCGGCTGGCACGGCCAGGCCAGTGGTGTGGCCACCCTAGGGCTCTTCTCCGCTCCTAGAGTCTTCAGGTAAAATAGGATTTTTGGCATATTTTCCGGGATTTTTCCTGATAGTTGATTTTCTGCACAAAAAGTAGACACCAAGGCAATTCTGCTGAAAACAGCGTCAGTTCGCATTAGTTGCATCCAAATCACACAAGTATAAAGGAGAAACAATAGCAAAAGTGTTCGGGAAAGAAGATACGTTTTGGACGTATCAGTGCCAAAACCAGGGTAGTTCAGAATTTCCAAAGTTATCCCTCCCCACCCCTTCGCACTGTGTAATAACTTCCACCCACCGCCTCCTAGGCCCTCAACCCCTTTCCCACAAAATAGACGCACTCACGACCGCTCCTCATCACCACCGTGTGCGAAGAAGCTTTCCCTACCAGTCTTCTTGAGACGCACCGGTGGGCACATCGATCCCACGGTAGTCCTTCTATCTCTAGCTCGATCTGGTTGGCATTTTATTGCCCTTTCACCCGATCTACCTCCTCAAATACGTAGTTTAATTTGTCCTCAATCTACATGGTCATAGTTTATTGTATGCTCGATCTGTGTTCCTAAATACCTTCGGCGATTTTTGCTGTCAATATGTTTGCTGAAATGCATAGGCATATATAGTTTTTGTACTCCATCTATATGTTTCCTGCTTTTCTTTTAATAATAACCAACCTTGTATGTCATAATTAAACATATGGGCAGATTCTGGATAGAGATTGCTCCATTAGGCAGCGTTAAACATATCCTTGGTGTTCTACAATTTATGGGGTTTATTGGAGCTCATTGTGACAACTCAAAAGTACATTGCCCCTACTGGTTGTGTGTTAATCGTAGGGTGCTTCCTCAAAGTATAGTGGAAGACCATATTTTTACATTTGGAATGCTAAGCACATATGTTAGATGGGTATTTCATGGTGAACCATATGATCCTCCATATGAACCAGGGGAAGCACACATTTATCATCAAGATCAAGTAGGGGAAGCAAATGTTGATCAACTAGATCAACTAACAAAGGCAGCTCCTGAGCATAGATCAACTTGGAGAAGGGGAGGAGAGAAAAAGCGCAAGCTGCATAAAACAGGTTTCATTTCTGGTACTATCGCTATGCAAGATGACAAGGTATATCTGTAGAACGACAAATATTCAGGTTGTGTGTATTTGATGTTTCTCTATAAACGTATATGTTAATCTACTAATCGTAGAAGCAGACGACCGAAGAGGACTTTGATGGTAATGACGATGACATGTTCATTGATGAGCCTACACTTGAGGTCGTGGGTCAGGTACACTGCTTCTGGATGTATTTGATGCAGGGCTGCTGATCATCAGGGGTGTACTTTTGGTGCCATCTAGGTAGTATCATGACCACTAGCCCAGCTGCAAAACTCTTGGGGTGTAGACCTATTCCATGATTGGTTCGCTACTATAGTAGTTCTATAATATGGAGATACCTTATGATTTTCTCGGCCTTTGTTAGCAGAACTGTAATTGGAAACTATTTCGTATATTAGTATATATATGTTGTTTGTGTGTGTTTCTAGTCTGAAATCCGAGCTTATGCTTTTATCGGTTCCTAAACGGTTTTTGAGGCCCCAACGCTGGTGCCTGATGACTACAAGTCCACAGATCGTTTGTAGATAGTTTCAAAATAAAGATATCGATCCCACAGGGAGCAGGAGTCTGAAGTCCAATAACTCTTGAAATAAATATTACAATAGAAATGCTAAATAAAGTTCTAAGTGACAAGATAAAATGCGAGTATTGCATAAAAAAGTTTTTTGGGGTTTTGGGTATAAGAGCAACAATAAAAAAGTAAAACAACTGAACACGGAAAGTAAATATTGCGTATGTAAGAGAGATTGGAACTGTAATAGGGAAAAAGCGTTCTCAGGGAGTAGCGGATACACCACTAACATTATAAGGAGCTAAGGTAAAGATTATTATCATGCACATTCTCAACTATGTATGTGTGGGAGGAACTCCGTATTAGGACAAATAGGCAGCAACCGCTGCTCACATCATCCTCATAACCATAGCAGTCTGCAATCGACATCAATCGAATTACTGCACTATTAAGGGACGTAATCCCGTAGGACGTATCCCATGGCATGGATAGTGTTCCGTGAGTTTCCTCGGTTTCCCAAATTGATACATAAGGAGTGTCAATAGCTTTATAGTCACTATAAGTGCTAACACACCTCCTTCTACCAACAAGTAGTTCCCTCCATCAAGTCCCCATGAGAGGCAAATATTGAGAGGCCGACTTCTCTCAACATCAAGATGAATACAATCTAACGCATGGTCACAGCAATGAATATCATAATAAACTTTATCTTATTTCATTCTCATACTACGGTTTCTCCATCTCCCCAAGAACTAATGATCTACTCAGACATGAAGGCAATCAACATCATGGCAATAACAATGGAATCTATCATAGATGAATAGTACTTGTATAAATACACAACTAGTACGGAAATTACAACAAGATCTAGACAAGTGTAGATGGGATGGCTAGAGATGGTGGTGATGCAGCGGTTGATGATGAATATCGATGCCTTAGCTTCCAGGATCTGCGCAGGGCAAAGATGGACCCCCGGTGGATGAGTTCCCCCTCCAGATGCCTTCCGGAGGTGCGGTTTTGGCGATTTCTAGGTGTTAAGTATGTCATCTCCCTGATCCAGTTGCACGGGGTGAAACTATTTGAGGAGGCGGTGGCGGCGCCAACTATACGGCCGGAAAATTTATTCCCGTTGTATAGTTGGTTGTTGAACCGTCTATATGTCTTGTTCGCTTCGGGTTTTCTTCTGGTATTATTGATATTTCTCAAATAAGCGATTTACATTGTTTTTTACTCCTTTTATCCTTAGTACAACTACTCTAAGAATTGTATCCATTGTATGAATCATTTGTCCTGATCCTGGTGAAAACAGACATAAAATATGCGTGTGAGCGCCGTAAAATACCAAGATCCTACATCTACAATGCAAAATAATAATATAAACCATGATACAAATATGCAGTCATCAGTGCCCTATGCTGAAACAACCGCCGTCTTATTGTCTGCTAGCCCTTCCCCTCCCTCAATGCTCCGTGAGCCAAATCAGCAGAAGGATATACTGTATAAGCTGGGATTAATTTGATTCGAAGAGGGGCGATTTTCTCGGTCCTTGGAAGGAGTACCAACGGAAGGAGGAGGTTGGCTCGGTCAATTATCTCACCCCCTTATGTGGGACCCGCTTTAACTCACCCCTGACGTGGGTCCCGCTTGAAACAGCTGTAGGCCACCATGTGATAGTTGGGATCAAAAATTCGGGAATATCTCCCGGCAAAATGTTCCCGCCATTTCCACTTAAAAATACTTACTATAGAAAAAGTGTACTGCCCAGCCCTACTACTACTAGTACTACTACTCCCCTGCCCATGCCTTTCTACCGACGACAAGACCAGAAACCACCACTAGCTAGCTCCCATCCAGCAAGCAATTGTTGGAACTAGTGTAACCTCCGATTGGGAAGTTCTTGCTGAAATAGGTGGGTGTATTTGCTCACCTCGAAATCTGTCTTTGTTTAATTTTCTTCCGATTGGGCCATTGGGGGTACTATTAGTACTAGTAGTAGTATTCGGTATGTTTTGATTGTGGAGTTTTTTTATTGCTCACCTCGGAATCACCTAATCGGGATATTTTCCCTCTACTCTGATTGATTGGGTCATTTGGGTAGGGGTGGTGGTAGGGGGTTTGGGGGCGGGGGGATGGGGTACTGATTTCGTATGGAATCAGGATCGGGGCACGGTCACCGCTGTTCTGATTGGGGAATTTGGTCAGGTTCGATTTCGGTGTTCATCACTTTTGTGACCTTTAGTTGCTACTCGTAATGTACAGTGGATTTTGCGTCAGATTATATATGGAGAACTATGGGTCGTATACAAGACGCCACTCATGGCATGTGGATGATCCCGTCAGTTCCCTTAAAAGTTGCCTAAAAAAGGTAATGTAGCAGTATATTCGTTGTGTTCTTCCATTCTTTCTAATGCTAAAAGTAGTTGGTTGCAAGATAGATGTATCCCTGTGCTAAAAGTTGTCTATGTCTGTATCCTATTATTGTAGAAGCCTCTGTGACACCATCTCTTCTTTATTTACTGTAGCACGGTGGTACATCCTGCGAACGTGCGGTGCTCCAGGTGCAGCAAACATGATGGTACCCCCACATCCCGCAGGATCCGGCCAGTACCACTACTCACCAAACAAGTGCAAGGCCACTGACCAGCTAGGAGGGCCCAGCTTAAAGAGAAAGGTATTTTTTCTTAATACCCTTATTATCATGGTGCAGTCTGATTTAATTATTACCTGCTTGGTATCATGCATGCTTATCAGATGTTCAGAAACATATGTGTGATTTTATTAATTCTGGCATTGTGTTTATGTGAATCCAGATCTAGATCTGTCTGACTGTCTCATACAGTCAGTATATGACTACTATGTACTGTATTGAACTATTGAGCTCTATTGCTATTTATGCAGATTGAAGGTGTTGTTGCGGAGGTTGAGGCTATTGTAGAGACTAGTAGATTGCTGATGCCCGCACCAAAAGCCAACGTCATCTACACGACAAGGAAGCGCTAACACAGTACCCAGGTGGGCAGTGACCTCTCTAAGAAGTGGGTATAATTTGGAAATCCACAATTTCACATGTTATGATTTTTCGTGTTATTGTTATCAGCTAGTACTATATCTTTACGCTCATCAGAAGTTCACAAAACTCAAATATGTTTGCTCTACAGGCAATGGTATTGTATTATATTATTATATTTACTTGCTCTTTACATAATTTAACCTTTCCACTTAATTTCAATCCGTACCACGCACTAGCTGCTCAGCCCTTTCTGCTACCGTCCTCTTATCAAGCTTGTGGATTGAAAGGAGGGCCATGTATGTCGTTCCAAAGGCAGAGGGAAGAAAAATGGTGCATGGCCACCCTTCACAAAGGGTACCCATGGTATCAGGTATGGATTTCAAGTGGTTTAGACCAAGTTGATGTAAGATCTTGTATCTCACTTTTTTTGTTGTCGCCTTACTTCTCTGTCAATTTTCTCATGAAGGTTGTCCCTTATGTCGCTTGCCCCATTATAAACAAGATGTTCAGAAATGACAAGTTTCTAACTCTATATAGTGAGTGCCCTAAAGGCATGCAGCAACTATATGATGTGGATGTCTCCCAGACGATGGCCACCACCTATTTGGGTGGCCGAGGTTGGTCCTAGTATGTCCGTGAGAATGGTATCAAGCAGGGGGATGAGGTAACATTTGATTTTAGGAAGCTGGGCAGTAGGGGTGTAAACGGATCGGATTAGATCGGATTTTGATCGTACCATATCCTTTTCCATATTCGTTTCTAAGATTCGGATCAGAGCGGATAATGACCGGTTGCGGATTCGAATGCAGATTTACTAGACCGTGGATTCGAATCGGAAACGGAGCGGACTCGGGCCGGAGATGAAAGTAGTCGGATAAATACTCTCATAGGTAGATAATTATATTTGTAGCAAAGTTTTGAGAGAGAATTGATCTTTCGGCCTTGCATGAATCAACTAGATAAGATAAAAGAGATATGGTGTTAAAAGACAGAGTTAGACATGTTCGCCAAATGAACTCGGTAACTAAATAAGTCGTAGCTTTGTGATATTGTCCTTGACTTTTGACTCTAAAATCGGATTATTCGGTTTGAAACACTCGGATAACCCTAATTAATTTCCGTATAATCCATATCCGCATGCTATTTTCCATACCATATCCTACACCATATCCGGGGCGTCACGTCGGAATCGGATATCCTTATCCGCCGGATTCTATAAAATCAGATATGGATACCTTAAAACGGTTTTAGAGCTGGTTTCGGTGCGAAAATTATCCTATCTGCTTACATCCCTACTAGGCAGATACTTGCACGCCATCGTACACATATTAACCAAAGGACCAAGAACAGAGGTAGTACTAATTAATTTGCTTCTATACTCATCACAACTTTTAATGATTTTCTTGCGACTAACTATTTTGCACCATTGTATTTACTCATCATATGACCCTAACCACTGATAACCCACAAGTATAGGGGGTCGTGTGTAGCCTTTTCGATAAGTAAGAGTGTCGAACCCAGCGAGGAGCTAAAGGTAGGATAAATGTTCTCTCAAGGTCTATCAACCACTAATACAACTCTACGCACACTAAATGTTTGCATTATCTAGGAAATAAAACTAGAGCAACAATACGAGTACTAGAGATAGCTTTGCATGATAATAAATAACAAGAAAGTAAAGCTAGTTGTTGCAGCAATAAAATACACTAAACTAACAGAACCATGAGTATGGAATAGTGGTGGCTTTGTCCAAGTTTAAATAGCGAATAGATCGGGTTCATTGTCTTCGATGTAGTTTTCTATGTGGGAGAGGCTAAATATACATGCGCTTCACTACTTGGAATTACATGTACTATATGATTGGATTGTTAGTAAACATCTGTAACTACTAACAATGTATTAAGGTTTCCCCAACCATAGCCTTAAGTTTAATGGTCCTCTTACTCCCATATGTGCAATGTTCCGGTTCGTGTCCTCAGGTTTTTGTCACTCCGATAGAACTCCCCCTTCCTTTTACACATACTACAAAACCTATGATGTTTAATCCATGCGCGCACAAATATAATGGACACCAAAGGACTGTACCATATCAACATACAAATCTAATGAACCAAAGACGTTCAACCATTCAATCTAAGAACAAACAAACTACACAAACATGACATAGATCATAGGATTATAACTTATAGCATAAAATACCATGTTTACATAGGACGGTATAGAGGTGTGTGGGAAGATGAACCACTGCATACTAGGAGGATTAGCTGATGGAGATGGCGGTGAAGATGGTGAAGAGGGCGGCGGTGGCGCCGGCGGCGGCACGGGGGACTCCTTCCCCACCGCCGGTATCATGGGGGAGCACCGCCCCTTAGCCCCCTTCCTTCATAGCTTATTGGGAGCCCTCCCTCATGGAGACATGGAGATGGGATCCATGGGGAGGCAAAAATGTGGCTTTGGCGGCTGCAAATTCGTGGGTGGGGGTGTCTTGGGCGAATTAGGTTTCCTCTCTTTATATAGCTTCTCGGATTCCCGTCACCCCATCTTGGGCTGCAGTAAATCGGGCCTAGCAGGCCCGTCCAGACTTGGAATCCGCTAAATTTATATACAGAACGTTTGTCGTAGAATTTCCAACAACTTTGTTGTTGAAGAGTTTTCCGTTTCACGCCGTCTTCGACCCGAAACGTGACCATCTTCAAAAAGAGTTCTGAGACAGATTTCTGGAAAAATCCCAATTTGACTCCAACAAGGTTTCCACTTGTATTCTTGGTAATTCCCACACATCAAAGTGTAAAACAAGAATATTGTGCACTTTTGCAACTATTAGTAGGTTAGTCCAAATAAATCATAAACTGTATACAAAAAGGAGTGTCAAAAGCATATTATTAGCATAAAATCATCAAAAATTATAGATACGTTATGGACGTATCAACATCCCCAAGCTTAGTTCCTGCTCATCCTTGAGTAGGTAAATGATAACAAAAATATAATTTTTGAGGTGACATGCAGACAACACAATCTTGATCATCATTATTGTAAAAGCATTGATAGTTGAGATCAAAGGTACTCTAGACATGAACATGAAAGATAGAGTTCTAACAATATAGCAACTATGTTGTAACATGAAAAGGTACAAACAAAAGATCATGAATAACAATGCATTGAAAGACGTTTGTTTGTTTCATATATAAAAACCATAATAAGAGTGGTATTCAGCTTGTCCCTCATGGTATAGCAAAACATAAATGCATAAGACACCTTCAAAGTTCATAAGGGTGACTAGATACAAATAGTTTAAGAATAAGTAATATCAAAGTTATGAATCAATCAACAAGTCCTGGGACAATGCACATTAAACTAAGAATGGCCACTATGCTCTCTCAATAGGTGCATAAAGATAGAAGTTGGAGACTCAACATAAAAGTAAAAAAAGGCCTTCATAGAAGGAAGCAGGGATTCAAGTCTCATAAAGAGCTTCCAAAAATTATGGTACTTATTAGCTTTAATCTCTCATTTCCCCTATCATAAGCATCTTGAAGTGATTAAGGTTAAAGTGAACAAACTATGGAGTATACGCTTGACAAAGTATAAGTTGGCAATCTCATGTCCCTTGAATACGAGGGCCGCTCCTCATGCTACTCAAGTTTAGTTACCGGTAAGTTCTTGTCATAGAAAGTACATGTGTATCACAGAGAACCGCCAACGGTGTACCCCTTGCACATGATACAGGAGCTATCCCATAATCAAAATGACAAGGCACGCAGACAATGAGCATCTTAGCAATCTTCTTATTTATCATGGGAAATGGTGCTTTTTTTCTCTCTTTCCTCTTTTCTGATCTTTTTTTCTTTTTATCAATCTCTACCTCTTTTTTTATAAGAAGAATGCTTCATAGATTGCTCACTATGGTGATGCTGCAAGTTTCCACCATTGGCTTAGGCTAGCAGCCTAGGCATTTCTCTAACACACATACATAACTCCATGGACTTACAAGCTCCCTTTTCATTTCACACCGACGACATCCATAAACAGAAGAGCATGATATCAACTAGGTACAATGTACAAGTGCAATGTTGAAAGCGTTCCCCATGACAACATGGTTCTGCTAATCCCAATGTATAAGTGCAAGCATATACAACATAGATTACACAATGGTTCAAGTTTATTAGGGGCAAGAAAAGTAAAATGTGCCATCAAGTTCGTGAGAGCTTTAATCACTAATTTTCACATAACAAGTTTAATTCGGAAGGTAGATAAAAACATGAATATACTTGGAGTAGCAAATGCTAATAGGTAGGTATGGTGGACTCTTTGGAATAACTTGGTTTTATTTGGAGTTGGATGCATGAGTGGAACTCATACTTGGTATGGAGTCTAGCAAAAGACTGGGGGCGACCAACTAAGAGAGAGATAATGGCCATAATCATGCAAAGTGACAAAACATTATTAATTAAAGCATAAAGTGATATTGCAAGACGAAAACTAAATGATATCATGCACCGCACCTGGGACCTGCCTCAGATTCCTCCGTGACAATTGCCAAGACCTAGGGAATGCTTTGTCAAGACTGAAGTGCACTTACAGCCTAGAGGCTGTCGGCTCTGTTGCTCCACCCGGTCGGCCTCCGGACGAGCCCGACCCGGTCATCCGGGCAGAAGTGAATCTGCTAATGCAGGCGGTGTGCGCCATTCGGGAAACCCCAACATGGGCCAAGCTGTTCATGGATTTCCTAGACAGAGGAGAGCTGCCCGAGGAAGAAGTAGAGGCAAGGCAGGTGAAGCGCCGAGCCAGCGCATACACCATTATCAACAACGAGCTCTACAAGCACAGCATTGGTGGCATTTATCAGCGATGTGTGAGCCAAGAGGACGGAATTCGGTTGCTGGTCGACATCCACCAGGGCGAATGCGGACACCACGCGTCATCCAGGGCCATAGTGGCAAAGGCATTCCGCCATGGTTTCTACTGGCCCACGGCACTAGAAGATGCTGAGGAGATCGTCAAAGCATGCAACGGGTGTCAACGGTTTAGCCAGCAGAAGCACACTCCGTCTACAGCACTCAAGACAATTCCCATCACCTGGTCGTTCACCGTCTGGGCGCTGGACATGGTTGGCCCTTTCAAAACGGCCAGATCCCGTATGACCCACTTGCTGGTGGCGATGGACAAGTTCACTAAGTGGGTAGAGGCAAAGCCAATAAAGAAGCAGGATGGACCAACGGTGGTCAAGTTCTTCATAGACATAATCACACGCTTTGGCTACCCCAACAGCATCATAACCGACAACAGCACAAATTTCACCAAGGGAGCTTTAGCGCGATTCTGCGGAGATAAGGGCATCCTCCTGGACCTTGCATATATGGCACCCCCCCCCCCAGTCCAATAGGCAGTGTGAGCGAGCAAATGGCCTAGTCCTAGCCAGAATCAAGCCCCGGCTGATCGAGCCACTGATGCGATCCCCCGGCTGCTGGATTGAGGAGCTGCCGGCTGTACTCTGGAGCCTTCGCACCACGCCAAACTGGTCCACCGGCTACACTCCTTTCTTCCTTGTCTATGGGGCGGAGGCGGTTTTGTCCACTGACATCGAGTTCGACGCACCCCACAAACTGCTCTACACAGAACAGCAAGCCAAAGAAGCACGGGAAGACAGCGTCGATCTCCTTGAAGAAGCACGCGAGCTGGCCTTGTCCAGATCCACCATCTACCAGCAAAACTTGCGCCGCTACCACACCAGTCGGATCCGCAGCGTCTCGTTCCGCGAGGGCGACATGGTGCTAAGGCTAGTTCAAGACACTAAGGGGATGCACAAGCTATCTCCGCCTTGGGAGGGGCCATTCATCATCAGTCGGGCACTGCAGAACAACTCATACTACCTCATCGACGCCCGCAAGCCGGAAAAGAACAAGATGGATCGCTCAGGCGAAGAAACTGAACGTCCATAGAACGCGAGCCTGCTTCGCCCATTTTACACTTGAACAAGAAGTGTATGTATCTTACCTTTATGTAATGAACGAGCATGGGAGCCTCGACATAGTCTCGGGGACTCCACAATAAATAAGAAAGTCATGCTGCACAAATTGGTTTTTGGCTGCATTACTCTAACCCCGGAGCCGGCGATCCGTCTCGGGGACTCGCCGGTTGGCCCAGACGGCTGCGCGACCCACGCGGCAAAGTACTGTACATGGTTCCTAAGGCTTCCTCCTTGGTTCCGGCTGCAGACCACAAGCCGGCTGACAGATCCGGCAAGAGTAGAACAGTCAAAGGCCCCTACACGAAAAAGCCACGAGGAAAACAAAAACACCTGGACGACCCGGTTGCGCTCGCTCGCCCAAAGATAATGAAACAAACCCGAAGTATCGTGCAGTACACCTACTAAGCTACCCCTTCGACTCTGGCTAAAAGCCAGCAAGGGAACGACATCAAAACTGGCCAATGCTCACTGAGAAAAGGGCAAAGACATTGGATTTGCGCGAAACAGCGAAAGTTTCAAAAGTAGTCAATCTAAGATTACAGTTTGAGCTTGCATATGCTTAACCAAGCAAACAACTTCTTTGTTTCTATGTTTGCATGAGCCAAAGTTCAACGACGAACACCCAAGCCGTGTAGCTCAAAGGCAGAAGCAGGTCAAGGAGCCGACCCATTGTATTCTCCAGCCAGCCCGAACCTCAGGGACTACACCCTATGGGTGCGCTCGCGCGCCCCCACATAGAAACCTGCAAACAAACAACACAAAGGAGCTTCGACCCGGTTGTATTCTCTAGCCGGGCCGAACTTCGGGGACTACACCATGTGGGTGCGCTCACGCGCCCCCACACAGAAACAAGCATGCAGAAAATGCAGAGCAGAAAGTGCAAACAAAAGAGCACGAGCAAATATACAGAGGGAGGCGATGCTCCCACAAGAGTTCAATAACCAGAACATAGACAATTGTTCACACAGCACAAAGAAAAGACAAGTTTTTCAACCACAAATACTCCCGGCATATCAGGGATCAAGTTCACTGGGGGCAGAAGGGCCGGAGGCATCAACTGGAGCTCGGCTGCTAGAGGCAACGTCTGTCGAGGCGGTATGCGGCACGGCCGGAGCATCAGTGCGTGGCGCATCCAGGTTGTGATAGTATCGCTCCATGCCGGCTGGGTTGCTGAAGTCCCTGTCCAGCGCAACGAAGCTCCTGATCATCACGCCACAGGAGCGGATGTCAAGAACCTTGGCGTGAAGCTGGTCATAACTGGTCCCTTGGCGAAATCCGCAGGAAAGGCTCCGTAGATCCACATCCAGATACCATGACTTCAGTAGCGCCAGCACCATCTCCGTGCTGCCATGACCCGCCCACTCCCGGGCCATGTTCATGAGGTCTGGAGCACCCAAAAGATGCTCGGCCAAGGCATCCATGGTGGCAGGCGGGGCAGCTTCAGGCCAGACGTAGTCAAAGACCTCGAGAGCGGCGACACGAAGCCGGTTCGCCTCCTCACTAACGATCGTCACCAGCTCCCCCGGGTGGAGATCCCGATCCGGATCCATCTCGGGAATCCGGCCAAGCGCCTGATCTGTCGCCTCTAGATACTGAGTTGCAGCCGGGAAAAGAAACAGTAATCAGTACTGACTACAAAGGGCAAAACTGCAAAATTGGCTCAAGTTGAGGGCACTTCCTGACAACAATCTCAGCGATCTGGCAAAGCTCTGATAGCGCCGCCGCCTCCTTGGCCTTGGAAACCTTGAGGGCGTCCACCTGGGTGGCGTAAAGCCCCTCCAGGTTCTTCATCTCGGCTTGGTCTCGCTGTTTCTTGGCCTGCCACCTTGATCTCCATCTCATCGCTATGCATTGGCGATCTGTCCTCATGGGTCTTGTTGGACTCCTCCAGCCGGGCAACCTCCTCCTTCAGCCAGGCAACCTCCTCCTTCAGTCGGGCAACCTCGCGGTCCCGGTCCACCAACAGAGTTGTAGGAGGGTAACCAATATTCAACAAGAAGCGCGAGAAATTGCGCAATCGAGAAGATATGGCAGAGCAAGCAAACTTACAGCCTAGGTCTCGCGAGGTCTTGGCAGTGTCGACAAGAGCCCTCTGCACAAACAGAGAAGTGAGAACAAGCAGCGGCGCAAGATGGTGAACAAGCATCAAGAGGAGCCACCACTCCTTGGCATACATATTTATCAGGGAAGAAGGGCCAGGCCGGTTCCCCTCCCTCTGAGCCACGTGGAAAGCAACAGCCCCACTCCCCCATGCCGGTTCCGCTCCCTCTGCGCCACGTGGCAAGCAACCATCCCACTCCCCCACGACGGTTCAGGACGAATCACGTGCACCAGCGCCACGCGCACAGAAGATCCCGCGGAAGTTACTACGGGAGGCAAACCGCGCCCACGATCTCCAAGGAGACCCAATGATGAAGGCATATGCACGGTTACCAAAAAACTGCCGCGGCAGACCTAGAAGTCAAACTGACACGACATGTGCAAGAAACGGCAGGCATGGCTGACGCGAGCACCGATGACAGCAAACTGGCGATCCCTCTCCCGGCCGGGTGCGGCAGCCGGTCAAGAAGATCACCGCTCACACCCTGTGGGTGGGGCCATCGGCTCCGTAGCCGGTAAACCCCATCCGGGAAATAGCACAGAATCCCAAGCCGATACAAGACAAAGACTACAAGACAAATGAAAACGACAAAGCATCTGCACCATCAATCATTTCAAATGAGCACGCAAGAACTTATCCATGGGGCCAAGTCCTAACGCGCTCGGGGACTAGTGTTGGGGGGATGACTGATACATTGCAAATGTATCTATAATTTTTGATGTTCCATGCTTGGTTTTATCCACTTTCTTGTGTTTTGTTCCAACTTTGGAGTACTTTTCATATGATTTCTTGGACTAACCTATTAACAAGAGCCACAATGCCAGTTGCCTGTTTTCTGCTGTTTTTGGTTCCAAGAAAGTCAGAAAATGAATATTCTCGGAATTGGACGGGACAAAAGCCAAAGTGCCTATTTTTCCGGAAGTCATCAATGCTAGAGTACGAGACGGAGAGGGGCCAGGCCACCACCACACTGCTGTCATGGCCGTGCCTGGGGGGTGGTGAGGCCAGCCCTGGCACCCCCTCGGCCTCCCCTTTCGACTATAAGATGCCCTCAGGACGTAAACCCTAAGTGCCCGATCAAAAATCCACGAAAGAGTGCATGGCCGTCCTCTCCATCCCTAGATCGAGGGATCAAGCTCTTCCGGCACCGCCGGAGAGGGAATTCACCACAGAGGCCTTCTTCATCACCATGCAAGCCTCCGTGTGATGCGTGAGTAGTTCATCATTGGACTACAGATCCATGTAGTAGCTAGATGGCTGGTTCTCCTCCTTTGTGCTTTCATGTCTAGATCTTGTGAGTCTGTTCATGATCAAGATCATCTATTTGTAATTCGCATGTTGTGTTTGCGGGGATCCGATGGATATTGAGATGCTATTTCAGATTGATTATTGATTCTATCATGTCTTTGTTATTTGTGATCTTGCATGCTTTCCGTTGTTAGTAGCTATCTTGGCCAAGTAGATGCTAGCAACTCCAAGAGTTAGTATTTATGCTCGATAGTGGGTTCATGCCTCCGTAACTGGGAAGTTATAGAAATCTCTAAGGTACTAGATGTGATGTTGCTACTAAGGAGAAAACAACAATCCTTTGTTCATAGAACAATCGTATTGTTTACTTTACATGTAGTTCGTAAAGCAATAATCTGTTGCTTGCAACTTAATACTGGAGGGGATTCGGATGATAACCTGAAGGTGGATTATTAGTCATAGATGCAGTTGGATGGCGGTCTATGTATTATGTTGTAATCCCCAATCAAGTCTCAAAGGAGTCAAGATGATTAGTATATGCATGTATTGCTTTCTCGATGTTTGTCAATTGCCCCGCTGTAATTTGTTCACCCAGCATGTTATCTATCTAAGGAAGCCACCTCTAGTGAACTATGGATCTCGGTCCTTTTCTTTACATACAATCTACAATCTTTTACTGCTTTGTGTTTACTTTCTGCAAACTTTTACTTCTTTCCATTCGATACGTTTAATCCTTTGTTTTTCGCAAAACACGGTGAGATTGACAACCTCATCGCAAGTTGGGGACAAAGTTCTGTGGTTGTGTTGTGCAGGTCTCCACGTTGCTACTAGCACCGGTAGTGCGCCCTGCCAAAGCTCAGCTAGTAACACCTTTGGGCTGTTTCCTTGCTCCTACTGGTTCGATTAAACCTTGGTTTCATAACTGAGGGAAACTTGATGCTGTGCTCATCATACCTTCCTCCTGGGGTTCCCAACGAGCTCTACGTCAACCATGCACCAGAACTTTTCTGGGAGCCGTGCATTGAGCCATCAAGCATTTTTCTGGCGCCGTTGCCAGGGAGTCAAGGCCATCTTCACAAGGGGAGTCCCTCATAACCAATCTCTTTACTTTGTTATTTTTGTTTTGCTTTGTTTCTTTTTGCTTTGTTTGCTTGTTTTGTTATCAAAAACACAAAAAAAAATAGTTTTACAAGTTTACTTTCTTATTTGAAAACCCAAAAAAATGACTACTCTTGAAAACACTAAGTTGTGTGACTTCACTAGCACCAACAACAATGGTTTAATGAGCACACCTATTGCTCCACCTATGCCTGAAGATACTTTCTTTGAGATAAAACCTGCTTTGCTCAATCTTGTTATGAGAGAGCAATTTTCTGGTATTGGTAATGAATATGTTGCTTCCCATATAAATAACTTTGTTGAACTTTGTGAGATGCAAAAGCATAGGGATATAGATGGTGATATTATTTAGTTGAAATTGTTTCCTTTCTCTTTGAGAGGAAAAGCTAAAGAATGGTTGAATTCTTTAACTAGGAATAGTATTGATTCTTGGACTAAGTGCAAAGATGCTTTTATTGGAAAATACGATCCTCCTGCTAAGATTATATCCATGAGAAGTGAAATAATGAAGTTTAAACAACTTGATAATGATCATGTTGCTCAAGCTTGGGAAAGAATGAAATCTTTGGTTAAGAATTGTCCCACTCATGGACTGACTGCTTGTATGATCATCCAAACTTTTTATGCAGGATTGAACTATTCTTCAAGGAACCTATTGGATTCTGCTGCTGGAGGTACCTTTATGACCATCACTTTGGGTGCTGTAACAAAACTTTTGGACAATATGATGGTTAATTATTCTGAATGGCATACTGAGAGAGATCCACAAGGTAGGAAGGTAAATTTTGTTGAGGAAACCTCCTCCTTGAGTGATAAGATTGATATTATTATGTCTATGCTTGTTAATGGGAAAGCCCATATTGATCCAAATAATGTCCCTTTAGCCTCCTTGGTTGCTCAAGAAGAGCAAGTTGATGTGAACTTCATAAGAAATAATAATTTTGGAAATAATGCTTATAGGAGTAATTTTGGTAACAACAATTATAAGCCATATCCTCCCAACAACGGTAATGCTTATGGAAATTCTTACAACAATAATAGGAGTGCACCCTCTGAACTTGAAGTTATGCTTAAAGACTTTATTAGTAAGCAAACTGCTTTCAATAAAACTATTGAGGAAAAACTCTCTAATGCTGAAAGAAATATAGCATCTTTGGCTGAAGCTCAATCTACTTTGAATAAAATGGCTGCTAAACCTGAAACTAATGAGAATCCCTTTGCAGCTACCAATGCTATATAAGTAAGAATTGATGAAAATGTTAGACTATTAGCTGAATTACATGCTAAGTGGGAAAGAGAAGATGAAATTGCTAGAAACATTAGTGTTTCTACTATTACCACCACTAGTGTTGAGGCTAGTAATAGTTCTACTACTTTAGATGATAAATTTTACTTTGATCTTGATGGTTGCATTATCTCTGAAGTTATTAAGTTCCTACTAAAGCTTGCTAAAAGTCCTAATGCTAGTGCTATGAACATGGCCTTTACAAAACACATTACTGATGCTCTCATAAAGATTAAAGAAGAAAAGATGAAACATAAAGCTTCTATTCCTATAAAACAAGAAGATGGTTGGGAACCCATCATTAATATGAAAGTGAATGACTTTGATTTCAAAGCTTTATGTGATCTTGATAGTAGTGTTTCTATTATGCCTAGAAGGATTTATGATATGCTTGATTTGCCTCCACTTGAAGATTGTTATTTGAATGTCCCACTTGGTCATAATGCTAAAAAGAAACTCATGGGGAGTCTTAATGATGTTCTTATTATGGTTAAAAATGCCTATGTCCTCGTTGATTTCTATGTTTTGGATGTTGAATGCAATGCTTCTTGTCGTATCACTTTGGGAAGACCTTTTCTTAGAACTGTTGGTGCCATTATTGATATGAAAGAAGGCACCATTAAATATCAATTCCCACTCAAGAAAGGTCCAGAACACTTATCTAAGAGGAGATAGAAAATTTCTTTTGCTTCTCCTATGAAAACAAAATTTGATTTTAATGCTTCTTCATTTGAGAACACTTGATTATTTCTTTGCTTCTTATGCCTAACTTAAAGGCGTTAAAGAAAAGTACTTATTGGGAGATAACCCAAAAGTTTTAGATGAGTCTTGGAAGTTATTACCCTGTAATAACCTCTCCTTATCCTTTTTATTTGCTTTTTGTGCCAAGAGTAACCTCTAATGAGAGAGAAGTAATGATTGGGAAAGTTGTTGTCCCGAAACAGATTTTTGTGCTTTACCGTAAAAATTCGTGTAAAATCTATGAACGTCTTTTTGAGGCGTGCATTTTTATTCTTCTGCCCCAGGTTGTTATCTAACTTCCGTTAGTTCAACACTTTTTTATTTGAGCAACAGAAGGTCTTCGAAAAAATCCGTCTTTACCTGCTGGTCTGTTTTGACAGATTTCTGCCATTTTCTGCATTTGCTTCTTGTTGGTTCCTCTTTGAGTTCTTTTGGGGAATTGAGATTTTTGAGGGAAGTGCTACAGTAGCTAGTGTTATAATGGAAGTTTATTAGGAGTTAGAACTGAACCTTAATAACTTTTATCTTGAGTGCACTAATGTTGCTAATAAAGATTGTGTGAAGTTTTGTATGAAGGAAAAATTTCAGGTGTATGGAAGGAATGAGTAATGAGATGAAGGATGGACTAAAGCTCAAGCTTGGGGATTCCACGCATGTGACCCAAATAAATATCCAAGAAGTACAAGCGTCAAAGCTTGGGGATGCCCAAGGCATCCCCTTCTTCATCAATAAAAATCTCAGGTTTCTTCCAAATGCTTCATTTTTATTGTTTCATGCACAGTTGTGTTTTTCTTGGAGCGTCTTCTTTTTTGTTTTCATTTTGGTTTTTCGTTTGCTTGGTTTGCTTAGTTTGTTGAATAAATCGGTTGGACCCCCTCTTTCATACATTGTTTTGCAAATAGTTTGGTTTGGTTTGGAAAAGAGTAGGAAAGTTCATGCTTATGTGGTAAAAAGAGCTCGTTTTTTACTGTGGCCTATGCTTTGTCATGCCATGCTTGATATTGTTTTGGCTTTATGCTTAGTATTCTTTGATGTAGCATGACTTGTTATAAACAATTGAGATTGCTTAATGTGCCTTGGATGAATCATGCGTTGTTTTAGCATATTAAAGCATAGTATAGTGGTATTCTCCTTTGATGCTTTATTTGGGTTGACTTGGCGCATGCTCACACCATGTTATGACTATCTCAAGTCACCATAGCCTTTATGATCCTTTAGTTTTCAACTTATAGTATCACTTTATGCTTTGATCAATAATGTTTTGTCTCTCTGCATGATTATGGCCATTATTGCTCTCTTAGTTGGTCGCTCCCAGTCTTTTGCTAGCCTCCACAACAAAGTATGAGTTCCACTCATGCATCCAACTCCCTAAACCAAGTTATTCCAAAGAGTCCACCATACCTACCTACTATCTTATGCTATTCCAAGTATATTCATGCTTTTGTTTCCCTTCCAAATTAAACTTGTTATGAGAAAACTAGTGATTAAAGCTCTCACGAACTTGATGGCACACTTTACTTTTCTTGCCCTTAATAAACTTGAACCATTGTGTCTTCTTTGTTGTATATGCTTGCACTTATTTGTCGGGAATTAGCAGAACCATGCTTTCATGGGGAACGCTTTCAACATTGCACTTGGTACTTGTACCTAGTTGATATCATGCTCTTTTGTATTTGGATGTCGTCGGTGTGAAATGAAAGGGGAGCTTGTAAGTCCATGCAGTTATGTATATGTGTTAGAAAGCACTGGGCCTGGTCTAATCCATGCTGACATGGTGGAAACCTGCAGCGTAACCATAATGAGCTGTCTATGAAGCATTCTTCTTACAAAAAAGAGTCCTATATTGAGAAAAAAGAGAAAAGAGAAAAAAAGAGATACTATGAAAAGACGAAAGAGAGAAAAAAAGCACCATATTCCCATGGTAAATAAGAAGATTGATGATATGATCGTTGTCTGCTTGCCTTGTCATTTTGATATGGGGATTCTTCCGTATCATCGGGCAAGGGGTACCCTGTTGGCGGTTCTCTATGATACACATGTACTTACGATGACAAGAACTTACCGGTGACTAAACTTGCATAGCATGAGGAGCAGCCCTCGTATGCAAGGGACATGAGATTTCTGACTTATACTTCGTCAAGCATGTACACCATAGTTTGTTCACTTTAACCTTAATCACTTCAAGATGCATATGATAGGGGTAATGAGAGCTGAAAGCTATAAGTACCATAATTTTTGGAAGCTCTTTATGAAACTTGAATCTCTGCTTCCTTCTATGAAGGCCTTTCTTCCACCATTATATTGAGTCTCCACCTTATATCTTTATGCACCTACTTTGAGAGCATAGTGTCCATTCTTAGTTCTATGTGCATTGTCCCAAGACTAGTTGATTGATGCATACTTTGATATTGCTTGTTTTAAACTATTGTATCTAGTCACTCTTATGAACTTTGAAGGTGTCCTATGCATTTATATTTGCTACTCTATTGAGGGACAAGCTAAATACTTTTATGTTATGTTTTCTTTATGTGAAACAAACAAACGTCTTGCAAAGCATTGTTATTCATGAATCTTTTGTTTGTGCCTTTTCATGTTGCATCATAGTTTCTTTGCTTATTGCTAGAACTTTGTCTTTCATGTTATGATTGAAGTACTATGATCCCAGCTTTGAATGTTTGACAAATACTTTGATCAAGTCTTTGATGGTGCATGTCACCTCAAAAATTATTCTTTCTTTTTATCACTTACCTACTCGAGGACGAGCAGGAGTTAAGCTTGCGGATGTTGATACATTGCAAATGTATCTATAATTTTTGATGTTCCATGCTTGGTTTTATCCACTTTCTTGTGTTTTGTTCCAACTTTGGAGTACTTTTCATATGATTTCTTGGACTAACCTATTAACAAGAGCCATAGTGCTAGCTGCCTATTTTCTGCTGTTTTTGGTTCTAGGAAAGTCAGAAAATGAATATTCTCGGAATTGGACTGGATAAAAGCCAAAGTGCCTATTTTTCCGGAAGTCATCGATGCAGTACGAGATTTGAGAGGGCCAGGGGCCACCACACCACTGGCTGGCGCCCCAGCCTGGCCGCTTAGGGGTGGTGAGGCCAGCTCGCACCCCTCGGCCTCCCTTTGAATAGAAGATGCCTCGACGTAAACCCTAAGTGCTCGATCAAAATCCACGAAAGAGTTCAGCTGCCGTCATCTCCATCCCTAGATCGGAGGGATCAAGCTCTTCCGCACCATCGGAGAGGGGAATTCACCCTGGAGGCCTTCTTCATCACCATGCAAGCCTCCGGTGTGATGCGTGAGTAGTTCATCATTGGACTACAGATCCATGTAGTAGCTAGATGGCTGGTTCTCCTCCTTTGTGCTTTCATGTCTAGATCTTGTGAGCTCCGTTCATGATCAAGATCATCTATTTGTAATTCTGCATGTTGTGTTTGCGGGGATCCGATGGATATTGAGATGCTATTTCAGATTGATTATTGATTCTATCATGTCTTTGTTATTTTTGATCTTTCATGCTTTCCGTTGTTAGTAGCTATCTTGGCCAAGTAGATGCTAACAACTCCAAGAGTTAGTATTTATGCTCAATAGTGGGTTCATGCCTCTGGTAATCTAGGGAAGTGACAGAAATCTCTAAGGTACTAGATGTGCTGCTGCTACTAGGGAGAAAACAACAATCCTTTGTTCATAGAACAATCGTATTGTTTACTTTATACGCAGTTCGTAAAGCAATAATCTGTTGCTTGCAACTTAATACTGGAGGGGGTTCGGATGATAACCTGAAGGTGGATTATTAGTCATAGATGCAGTTGGATGGCGGTCTATGTATTATGTTATAATGCCCAATCAAGTCTCTAAGGAGTCAAGATGATTAGTATATGCATGTATTGCTTTCTCGATGTTTGTCAATTGCCCCGCTGTAATTTGTTCACCCAGCATGTTATCTATCTAAGGAGAGCCACCTCTAGTGAGCTATGGATCCCAGTCCTTTTCTTTACATACAATCTTTAAACTGTTTACTGCTTTGTGTTTACTTTCTGCAAACTTTTACTTCTTTCCATTCAATACGTTTAATCCTTTGTTTTCCGCAAAACACGGTGAGATTGACAACCTCATCACAAGTTGGGGACAAATTTCGGTGGTTGTGTTGTGCAGGTCTCCACGTTGCTACTAGCACCGGTAGTGCGCCCTGCCAAAGCTCAGCTAGTAACACCTTTGGGGTGTTTCCTTGCTCCTACTGGTTCGATTAAACCTTGATTTCATAACTGAGGGAAACTTGCTGCTGTGCTCATCATACCTTCCTCTTGGGGTTCCCAACGAGCTCTACATCAACCACGCACCAGCACTTTTCTGGGCGCCGTGCATTGAGCCATCAATGACCCTCGAGTAGGCCAAGATGGGACCAACCGGCCGGCTCCAAGGAGCTCATGCCGTCTGGGCCCAAATCAAGGAACCACAGTCGTGTGGGATCCCCCACCCGGTCCGCATTCAAGTTTCCTCAGCTGGCCCGTCTAGCCGGGTAGCTAGAAGAACCGGTTGGGAGGCCGCTCCTAGCCGGCCGCCTCGGATCCGCTGGCCACGGTACGGTGGGGGTGACGCTCCTCGCTGAGCGCACCTTTGACCGGACAGTGGTCGACCTAAGCGCCATCGGACAATCGCACAGAGCCGAGGCTGACGAGCAAAGCAAGGGATGACGAGGAAAGCTCTGGCTTACGCATAAAGAGCCGACTGACGAGTAAAGCAGGGGCGTTGGACACTGTAGCGTGGTCCTCCCCTGTAATGGAGGCTTGACTGGACCTGGGCCTACCATTTGGCCCTGTCTAGCCGGCCCACTTTGTAAGGCCCAAATCCAAACAGTAAACCCTAGAACCCACCTTGTAAACTACCTCCTCAACCTGTATATAAGGGGGTAGTGCCAGGGTTTTAGGTAGAGACAAGAGGAAGGACTTAGACAATTTCAAGCAAGAAGTAGCTAAGGAAACAGCTCAAGGAGCATCTGTACTGGGCATTCGCCCCCTTTGATAGTAGATGCTTGCAGGAGTAGGAGTTTTACCTCGCAAGAGGGCTCCGAACCTAGGTACATCGTTGTGTTTGCAGTATCTGTGCCCAACCCGTTGCGAGTAGCCACCGATAGCATCCTAATTGTCCCCTTCAATCCATCCCCGATGGTACTGCCGTGTTCCACACCACAACACACCTCTTCTGGGGTGATCACTTGTATGGTGGCTACACTTATATCTTCTCTTGCTCGATAGTGCTTCAAGCGTTGTCCGTTTACCACCCATGAAAGAGAGGGTGTTTTTCCCTGGAGTTTCACTTCTCCCGATGAATAAGCTTCTTCAACTATATAGGGACCTTCCCACTTCGATCTGAGCTTTCCTAGAAACAACTTAAGACGAGAGTTATAGAGCAACACCTTGTCTCCACCTTTAAAGGTATTATTTTCTATTTTTCTATCATTCCATCTTTTTACTTTTTCTTTAAACAATCTAGCATTCTCATAAGCCTGACTTATAAACTCATCTAAAGCATGAATATCTAATAAATGTTTTTCTCCAGCTGCTTTAAGATCATAGTTTAGGTTCTTGATTGCCCAAAAAGCTTTGTGTTCCAATTCTAAAGGTAAATGGCATGCCTTACCGTATACCATATTATAAGGTGTCATACCCATTGGATTTTTAAACGCAGTACGGTATGCCCATAGAGTGTCATTTAACTTGTATGACCAATATTTTCTTGATTTGTCCACCGTATTCTCGAGTATGGTCTTTAGTTCTCTATTGGAGAGTTCCACTTGACCACTCGTTTGAGGATGATATGGTGAAGCAACGCGGTGAGTTACTCCATATTTGCTGAGGATTTTCCTGAAAGTTCCTTTCATAAAATGAGAACCACCATCTATGATTAAAAATCTAGGAACTCCAAAACTGGGGAATATAATATCCTTGATCATCTTCACTAAGGTGGCTGCATCTGCATGGCTTATTGGAATAGCTTCAACCCATTTAGTAACATAATCGACAACAACAAGAATATGAGTGTAACCATTTGATTCTATAAATGGTCCCATGTAATCCATTCCCCATACATCAAAGGGTTCGATTATAAGACTATAATTCATTGCCATCTCTTGTCTCCTACCTATATTACCTCTTATTTAGCAAGCATCACAGTGTTCTACATACCTGTGTGTGTCCTTGAGCAAGGTGGGCCAATAGAATCCGGATTGAAGTACCTTCGATGTAGTTTGCTTACCTACATGATGTCCTCCATACGGGCTGTCATGACAAGCTTGCAAAATTGCATTCATTTCATGGTTAGGAACACACTTCCGAATCATTCTGTTAGGTCCATGACGATATAGATACAGATCATCCCAAAAGTAATATTTAAGATCATTAAGGAATTTCATCCTTTGATTTCTTATCATACCGGGAGGTATAAATTTTACTACAAGATAGTTAGCATAATCCACAAACCAAGGATCAACGATTTCAACTTTTGCTAAATATTCTCCTGGAAACGACTCATTTATAGGTATGGGGTTAGTAATTATTCCTTCCATCCTAGAGAGATGATCTGCTACCGGATTATCCTTACCCCTCCTATCTAAATATTTGCAAATCATACACATGTAGTATAAGACCCACCTAATCAACCTGGGCTTCGCATCCTTTTTAACAAGGAGGTGACGCAAAGCTTGGTGATCCGTATGAACACCTTAGAATTAATGATGTAATATCTAAATTTGTCACAAGCAAAAATGATAGCTAGGAATTATTTTTCTGTAGTAGCATAATTTTTCTGAATCTTATTAAGAGTCCTACTAGCATAATAAATAACATTTAAATTATTTCTGTCTCACTAACCTAACACAGCCCCTAAAGCATAGTCACTAGCATCACACATGATTTCGAAAGGTTCATCCCATTTTGGAGATTGCATGATGGGTGCTGAAACTAATTTGTTTTTAAGGTTCTCAAAAGTTGCAATGGAGTCATGATCTAAGTAGAATGGAGTTTCTTTCTCAAGAAGGTTGGTGAGAGGCATAGCTATTTTAGCAAAATATTTTATAAAACTCTTATAAAAAACTGCATGTCCCAAAAACATTTTTAAGTTTTTTATGACCTAAGGTATTCGAAGATTTTCTATAGCATCTATATTAGTTTTGTCTATTTCTATACCTTTCTCCGTAACCTTATGCCCAAAAACTTTACCTTCTCTTTCCATGAAATGGCATCATTCCCAATTCAAAACTAAATTTGATTGCCTGCATCTCTTCAAAACTTTGGTTAAATTGTAGAGGCAATTATCAAATGTTGTTCCACAAACAACAAAATCATTTGTTAGAACTTCCATCATTTTCTCAACAAGATCATCAAAGATTTTTAAAACACATTCTTTAAAAGTCACAACTGCATTACATAAGCCAAACGGAATTAATCTATAAGCATATGTGCCATAAGGGCAAGTGAAAGTTGTTTTCTCTTGATCTTCCGGTTGTATAGCAATTTGAGAATATCCAGAATAACCATCAAGAAAACAAAAATAAGAATTGTTACTAAGTCTTTCTAGAATTTTATCCATAAATGGTATAGATTTATGATTTTTTAGTGTCTCATGGTTTAATTTTTCTAAAATCAATGCACATGTGATATCCAACAATAGGTTTTACAGGAACTAGCTCACCATCCTCATTCATAGCGGCATCAAGACCACCTTGTCTTGGTATGCAATGAGCTGGGCTAACCCACTTACTGTCGGAAATAGGATATATTATGCCAGCATCTAGTAAGCGTATAACCTATTTTCTTACTACTTCTTTCATTTTCGGATTAAGCCTTCTTTATGTGTCAACTACAGGTTCAGCATCATCAAGCATGGCAATCTTATGTGTTACAATAGATGGATCTATTCCTTTAATATCACTTAGAGTATATCCAAAGGCTTCATGATGCTTAATCAAGACCTAAATGAGTTTATTTGTTTAATTTTCTGATAGATTTTTACTAATAATAACAGGACATTTATTATCATTATCTAAAAACTCATACCTCATATCGTCTGGAAGTTGTTTCAATTCAATTGGCGGAGGTTCTTCATCTCCTTTTCTTACCAGTTCTTCATAGTCATGTGGATTTTGTGCTTCTAGAACTGTATCAAGGTAATCATCCATGTCTTCTCTCTCCTCATCATCTTGTGCTTCCTCCCAATTAATTAGGCTCCTCTCTAATTCATCTTGTGGAGTACTGAAATGAATTGCTACCAGCTCGGCAATCATTTTCTCTTCCTTGATATCTTCCACTTCTATGGCCTCTTCTTTAGTTTGGCGAAGTGGAATGTCATTTCCTCTTCTCCAAACATCAATGAAATAGTCTCCTTCTTATTATCAATTCGAGCTTTGGTTATGGAAACAAAAGGCCTACCTAAAAGAATAGGATAAAAAGAATCTCGAGGCATATCAACAATATGAAAATCAAGGGGGTACATGAGTGATCTAATAAAGACATAGATATTTCTGATTACACCTTCCAGTTTTATATTAGTTCTATTTGACAATTTAATAGTAGTGACTACCGGTTCCACATCTAGATTATTTAAATTGTAGCGAAGTTCCTAAAGTGATGAAGGCATAATTTTTATAGTGGAAATCGGCTCACAAATTCCATATAAGAAAGTTTCTCCACAATATATAGGAGTCATAGGTTTAGAAGTTTCATTACCTCGTACCTTACCTTTGATGAACTCTGAAGTTTCAAGGTCTAGCATAACCACTTCATTGTCCACTATTTGTGCTTCCATAAGATCCTTTAATATAACATTATTTATATTGGTAGCTTCGGGGTTCTTTTCTAGTTTCTTTAATATCTTCTTGATTTGTTCTTCCTCTTTTTTCTTTTTATTTATATTTCCTTGAATAGGTACAAAGGAGAACTCTTCCATTAGCGCACTTTCTCTTGCACGGTTATTTTCTTCAAGGGGTTTATGGGGTTCCCATTCTGTGGGTACCTGTAAATGCCCTACATAATTCTCAATAAGTTTCTTCACTCAATAAGAATCAATACCAAGGGTTTTAATCATTGCACAAGTCCTTTCATCTGCAAGGAAATCGTTAACACAATAATATTCAGAAGAACTATTCGTAATGTTCTCCTTATTAATTTTTTTCGTTGTATCCTTTATTTTCATTATTAATTTCCAAGCTTCATCATAAGTATTAGATAGAAAACTACCATTAGAAGCAGTGCCTCTATTTTTATTATTAATCCCTCCATAAAAAGTGTGAGTGATTAACCAATCAGGCAAACGATGATGGGGGCAATTATCTAGATAGCTTTTGTACCTTAGATACCCTTCATACAAACTCTCATCAGGACTATTTTTGAAACTGATAATAATACCTCTCATCGTGTGAGCTTTGCTTTCTGAGTAATATTTTGATAGGAATTTGGTTGTCAATTCCATCCAAAACCTTGGTGCTTCTACACAAAAAGATCTATACCAGTCGCAAACATTATTAGAGAGAGTTTATCTAAACAACTGGGTTTTAAACATATCAAGATTACAGTCGTCGAATATAAGGAGCTAAGAACATCTTCAAAAAACTGTAAGTGTCCATATGGACTCTCTTCATCGGTTCCTGCAAATTTCTTAGAATGTAGTAGTTCAAATAATAAAGGGTGGATCTCAATCCCATCCGGATTTATGCTTTTATTGACAGTTATAAAAGTGTCCATGGGTGAACCCATTTTCCTTACTGTCTCAAGCTGGATTAAATGTTGAGTGTTGTCCATTTTTGCGGTCCTGCAACTTAAATTAAAAATTATTACAACGAAAGTAAATAACTAAAAGTAAAGTGACTTATAGCGCTAAGCTCCCCGGCAACGGTGCCAGAAAATAGCTTAATGACTGCAAGTGCACATATCGTTTGTAGCTAGTTTCGAAATAAAGATATCGATCCCATAGGAAGCAATAGGCGAAAGACTAAAATGCTTTTAACTAAAACTAAACGAAGTACTTAAGGAATAACTTTAAGATGCAAGATAATTAGAGTTGTTTTGGGGTTTTTAATTGAATGAAGCAATTTAAAGTAAAGTAAAACTTAATGCAGAAAGTAAGAATCGCGTGTGTAAAAGAGCTTGGAATTGCAATAGGGAAAAAGGTGTTCTCACGGAGTGGTGGATACACCACTAGAAATTTAGACTAAGCAATCAAGATTATTATAACAAATATTCTTATGATATGTATGTATGTGGGAGGAGCTCCATATATGGACAAATAGGCAGCAACCACTACTCACATCATCCTTCATAACCATAGCTGACAGATAAACGACATCAATCGTACTATCCCGCTATTAAGGGATTTCTCCCGTGGCATGGACATGGCTTTATGAGTTCTCCTTGTTTCCCCAAGTCAGTATGTAAAGAATGGCAATAGCTTTATAGTCACAGTAAGTGCTATCGACTGGAACTATACGGCCAGAAAATTTATTCCCGGTGTATAGTTGGTCGTTGAACCGTCTATATGCCTCGATCGCTTCGGGTTTTCTTCTGGTATTATTGATATTTCCCAAATACGCGATTATGTTGTATTTGACTCCTTTTCTCCCCAATACAACTGCTCCAAGAATTGTGTCTATTGTATCCATCATCTGTCCTGATCCTGGTGAAAATAGACATAAAACATGCGCGCGAACACCGTAAAATACCAAGGTCCTACCACTATAATGTAAAACAATAATATAAAACATGATGCAAATATGCACTCATCATTAACCCACCCGCGGCCCAGTACCAGTTCGACCCCTCTTTCTTGGCTTCTTCCTCACCGGCCAAGCAGCTGCGTGCCCCACGCCGATGCCGTCCATCGATGCCGCGTGTTGCTATGAGCATCGTCGCCCTAGATGAGGATAAGGACCTGCCCGACCCTCTCTCTGGTCCCTATCCCCTCACTCTCTCTCCTAGACTCTCCCTTCCTCTCTCTTAGAGAGCTTTCCCTAACCCTAACTGTCAACACCCGAATTTTTAATCCCAGATGCCTATTATGCCATACATCGCAATCCCAGGATTACCATTTTTGCGAGACATAACAGAATTGGTACCATAGTACATCATCCATTACAAACCATAATAAAGGTCTTACAAATAAAGGATCTCATGATCCAGTCTTAATACAATCAAAGCAACGCAAAGTAAACATAGTAGGGGCTCCATCTTCAGGGTCACAGGCAATGTTGACAATGGGAGATGATCCTAGTTGTCATAGACCTCCTGCTGTCCATCTTCCTGGTAGTCCTCCTCATAGTCTGGCAACGGGAATAGCCAGGGACAAAGCCATGAGTACTCTTTAAGTACTCGCAAACTAGCACTAACAAGTAAGGTAGTTCAAGTAGGAATCTTAAGCTCTAGGTTTATTTGCAAAAAGCTAGGTTTATTTCATAAGAGTTCAAAAGTAAAGACCCTAATTTAATCACTTAAGTGGGAACCTAGTTTTCATGTCCACAACCCTGTTGTGGTCAAGTCAAGGTCATAGTTCAATTCACAAGTCATTTTGAAAACATCTGACAACGGAACAATATGGCCACTCCAACTGTCCATGATCGCGGACGTGGCTATTCGAATAGTCTGACACTCTGCAGATGTGGTACACTTTCACCACAAAATTCGATACATCCGTCAGGGATAACCCTGAATCATCATACTTAGTATGTGGATAATCAATCATAACCTTTCAATTACACACTCTAGTATAGGCACCTCCCCTATGAGCTTAGCCTCCCAGCCATGGCCATCTGCCATCCTGGGCATTGCATAGGTGGACATTCACATTCACGAGGTAGCCTCAGCTCAACCTCTTTCTGCGAGGGAACCCATACTAAGGCATATAAACTTCTAGTTAAGCCCTACCCAATTCGGGTATTGTGGTTGTATGGTAAAATTGGAATGGTATCGCATCCGAACACAACCATTAGTTTTTATCAAAATCAAGGCTCATGCCTCAAGAAGTTTCATCATCAAATCATTTTGTGTTCATAACACATGTCAAAACATTTCAATTGAATGAATCATCATTCCAAGGTTTTTATAATCATTTTCACCAAGTATTCCCATCTAAATGATCAGTAGTAGTTTAGCATTAGCAACTAACAATGAGGGTGTCACTAATGAGGGTGCTAATCTAGTGTAACTATCCAAATCTAGTTTTATGCTTTTTAATGGCATCTAAGTATAACTACCTAGGCCTAGTTTTATACACTTTATGGTATCTATCCTATTTTTCCAATACTCACAATTCACTAACTAAAGGTAAAGAACTTTGGTAAAAGTAAAAGAATAAAGCTTGCAAGTAAAACTTGGGATTGGTATAATCAAGGTTGCATAACCAAAGCATGCCTAATGTATCTTGCATAGGTTATCTTGCAAGGATGGCTTGCATAGTTATGAAGTTTGCAAGTGATAGCTTGCATAGTTATGAAGTTTGCAAGTGTTAGCTTGCCTTGAGTAGTGTAGTGGTTGAAGTTCTCTTCTGCTTCTTATTTTACTAGATGATCTAGCATCATCACAATCATTACATGAAATAAAGACCTGGTCTTAATTTTCTTATTTTAGAAAAGTAATTTCTACTCATTGAAAGTACTTAAGATTTAATATTCTCTAATTAAAATATGGGATCATGTTGACACATGTCATCACCACATATGCTAATACTTGGGAATGTGATTTAAAGTGGTGGTCATATTTTATCAACTTTAAAATTACTATTTAATACAATTAAAGTGACTAGAAATGCCTATATAGAATTCTTTTGGTACTAGTCCAAGATCACTGCATGTAAACCTAATTATTTCTACAAATTCAGATAGATCTTGTCAAATGTAATTTTTGAGAGTTGGAATCAACTCAAAAGCATTTATGGTTGATTTTTGAAAAATGTTTGAAGTTGGATAAGTCTCTGTCTTGTTATTTTTACTATAGGTGATCTATAATTTAAAATGGTTTGAATCCAACGGGCTTGGATAGACATTTTGAATACCTTTCTAACAAAATTGGAATCATGCAATTTGGTTTGGTGAATCTCTTTGAATTGATTTTTGAATCTACTGACAGAATCTAGTTTTAACTAAAATGGAAAAGGTTTATTTGAATCAACGAGCTCTGCGCGGGAAACTAACTGGGCCGGCCCAACTACGCGGCGCGTGCGCAGAGGGCTGTTGATAGGCGGGTCCTACTCGCCAGCGACTAACCTAACGCGAAGCAGAAAGTTTCAATCTCGGCGCTACGATTAGAATAGGATCTAACGGCTATGGTTCGTCGTCTCCGTCGAATAGCTTCGGGGAGACTGAACCCTAATCGCGACGGTGGGGGTACGTGGGGGCTTACCTGGGCTCCAGCTAAGGTCGGCGATGGGGGCGAATGAGGTTGTCGTCGACAGCGGGTCGAATGGTGGTCGCGGCGGCTCCTAGGGCGGCGCGTAGCTCTAGTTCCTCTTCTCCTCTGTAGCGGCGGGCTCCGGTGAAATTCCAGCGGGCTAGTGCTCGCCTTGCTCCGGGGAGAGGTGTGGGAGGTTTCTGAGAGAGAGGGGAGTGAGCTGGTGTGGCGAATGAGGGCTGGGGTGGCCTCTATTTATACACGGGCGAGAGGGACAGAGCGGCATGGCTCGGGCTCGTCGATGACGTCGTTACAGAGGGTTATCGGCATGGTTGAGGGTAAGGGTCGACGTGGTGCTTCAGGGCGGTTGTCATGCGAGTGATGGCGCAGCAAGGGGCGGTCGAGAACGGTCGGGGGTCCGTTCTCTGTGCAGGAATGGCGGCGTTTGAGATGGTGCACAGTGTCTACGGTCCGTGCGGCAGCGAACCGGCGTGTCTGGGGGGTAGCTAGGGTCACGGTGAGTGCGTGCATGCACGGAGAGGGCGAGGCACGACGTGTGTGCGCGTGTCAGCTGTGGCGCTCTGGCGCGCTCTCGGCATGGCGGATAGAGAAGTGGGCACGGCGATCACGGCTGGTCCATGGCGTGTCTCTGGTCTAGGGGTGGACAGAGGGTGGCGGTGGAGTGTCGCCTATCTCCTGGACATCGTGGGAGAGGGTGGTGCTGGCTATGGTGTTGGGTTCCCTTCCGTCCTGCACGACGAGCTCAGGCGGCACGGTAGTGGCACAATCTGACAAGTGGGGGTTTCTCTCCTACGCTGTTGGGCACTAGGGTGAGTGAGGGGGATGCAGAGGGGACAAAGGGGTGATCAATTACTGCTCAAAACAGTAGAAGTTAGGTAGTGTTTATTGTTGTCTGCCAGGTACTCGACCAAATGGCCGCATGAATTCAAAGTTTGAAATTTTGGATGAAATTTTGGTGAGTGTTCTGAGTACTTGCTTGGTAGTCTATGGTTGCTTGGAAAAGTCAAGGTGAATTGATTTGAGTGGTTTTAAAAAAATGATGATATATGTATATGAACTTGATTCAATTTTGCAATGTCCTTTAAAATGATTTGGAATTTTTTTCTGTTTGTTTATAAAGTGGGCTTGGGTTCACTTTTACTTGGTCTAGCAAGGGGTGAAAAGAATTGGGAAAGTTTTTGTTAGAAATCTTTGACTAGAAACACACAAAGTGGTCTAGTGGATAATTTTGTTCAAAATGACCATTTGCTTATATGATTCATATTTGATTTTATTTTCTTTTGATTTTGTTGGTATTTGGGCTAGATGATGTAATATTCATCTTTAAACCATTCCTTATCATTTGTAGCAATCAAACATGGCAATTGCACACATTCATACACTAATGTAATTCACACAAACACTCATATTAAATTTAATAATAAAAGTTTTTATTAACCCTAAACTTAGGTGATTTGAACTTGATAATCTTGATTAATATTTTTTGGGTGTTACAAACCTTCCCTCCTTAAACAAAATCTCATCCCGAGATTTAAGAAAAAACTAGGAACTAAAGAGATTTGGAAACTCAGTCCTAATGTAATCTTCTCGCTCCCAAGTAGCTTCTTCTTCAGTATGGTTACTCCACTAGATCTTTAGAAACTTGATACTTTGGGTCCTGGTGGTTCTGAAGGCTTCTTCCAAGATATGAATGGGTACTTCACGATAAGTTATATCCTTGTTGATATCTATGGCTCGATGATCGATGTTCTTGAACACTTCGGTCTTCTCCGGAACTTCTAGGCATTTGCGAAGTAACAAGATATGGAACACATCATGTATGGATGACATCTCCTCTAGAAGTTCCAGTTGATATGATACTTCTCCTCGGCAATTCAAAATCTTGAAGGGTCCAATATATCTTGGGCTAACTTCCCTTTCAGTTGAAAACGTTGCATTCCTTTCGAGGGTGATACTTTGGGATATACAAAATCTCTGACATTGAAGGTCAGGTCTCGACGTCTTTTGTCAGCATAACTCTTTTGTCTGGATTGGGTGGTCTTGAGGTGTTCACGGACTTTGTGAACCTTCTCTTCGGCTTCTCGTAGGATGTCAGGTCCGAAAATCCGACTCTCTCCTACTTGCGACCAATTCAGGGGGTACGACACTTCCATACTATTGTTGTATGAGAATTCTGCGAAAGGCAGACAATCTTCCCATTTTGATCCATATTCTAGCACACAAGCTCTCAACATATCTTCTAATATTTGGTTGACTCTTTCAGTTTGTCCATCGATTTGCGGGTGGTAAGCTGTGCTAAAGTTCAGCTTGGTTCCTAATCCTTCTTGGACTTTCTGCCAAAATCTTGAGGTAAACTGGGTTCCTCGATCCGATACTATGGTCTTAGGGGTTCCATGCAAACTGACTATTCTAGCAATGTACACCTCTGCTAGCTTCGAACTCTGGTAGGTGGTCTTGACAGGTATAAAATGGGCTACCTTAGACAGTCTATCCACTATGACCCAAATAGAGTCATTTCCCCTACTAGAGGTAGGAAAACCAGTGATGAAATCCATTCCGACAGAATCCCATTTCCATTCCGGAATCTGCAATGGTTGCAAAAGTCCTGCGGGTGACTGATGTTCCGCTTTGACTCTCTAAGAGATATCACACTTGGCTATGTAGCTTCTGATTTCTCTCTTCATCTCGTGCCACCAAAATTGCTCCTTCAAATCCTGATACATCTTTGTTCCTTCGGGATGGATAGAATAAAGAGTATCATGAGCTTCCTGCATGATAACTTGTTTCAACTCGGAATCTGCTGGTACACAGATACGTACTTTGTACCACAAAACTCCTTCTTCATCTTCGGTGAATCCGGGTACCTTCCCTGTACCGATACGACGCTTGATTCCATCGATACTTGCATTTCCTTTCTGCGCCTCCTTGCTCTGACTGATCAAAGTGAGTTGAAGTTCTATGCTAGCTAAAAATCCTTCGCTAACTAGCTCCATTCTAAACTGCTCCAACTCTTCATGCAAACTTGGCTAGGCTTCTTTAATCATGGTGTTTAATCTACACGGCAGTCTACTAGAGCATCCGCTACCACATTGGCTTTGTCGGGGTGATAGTGAATGTCAAGGTCATAATCCTTGATTAACTCTATCCATCTCCTTTGCCTCATATTCAGCTCCTTTTGCGTGAAGATATACTTCAGACTCTTGTGATCTGAATAAATCTCGTAGTGGTTACCCATAAGGTAATGACGCCAGGTCTTCAAAGCTAAAACTACGGCTGCTAGTTCTAAGTCATGGGTAGGGTAGTTTTGCTCATGTTGCTTCAGTTGTCTAGACAAATATGATATGACTTTGCCGTCTTGCATCAACACACATCCGAGACCAATCTTGGATGCATCACAATACACATCAAAAGGCTTCTTGATATCCGGCATAATCAGAATTGGGGCTGAAATCAATCTCTTCTTGAGCTCTTGAAAACTTGCTTCACATTTGTCCGTCCATTCAAACTTCTGATCTTTCTTCAATACCTGGTTCATTGGTCTTGCGATGCTTGAAAATCCTTCTACGAACTTAAGGTAATATCCGGCTAATCCAAGAAATGCGCGGACTTGGGTTTGAGTGGTTAGGGTTTTCCATTCTTCAACATCCTTAATCTTGGTGGGATCGATAGCAATTCCTCCTGCCGACACGATATGTCCTAGGAATCCTACTTCCTTCAACCAGAATTCACATTTGCTAAATTTGGCATACAACTGATATTCTCTAAGGGTTTCAAGGATGGTTCTCAGGTGTAGCTCATGGTCTTCTTCTGACTTGGAATAGATCAAAATATCGTCGATAAAAACAACGACAAACTTATCCAGGAAGTTCATAAAAATCTTATTAATGAGATTCATGAAATAGGTGGGGGCATTGGTTAATCCAAAAGACATCACAATGTACTCATACAATCCATATCTAGTGGTGAAGGCGGTCTTTGTGATATCCTTGCACGAATCTTGAGTTGATGATAACTAGTTCTAAGATCAATCTTAGAAAACACTCTGGCACCAGTCAACTGGTCAAACAGATCCTCTATCTTCAGTAGTGGGAACTTGTTCTTGATGGTGACATCATTCAGCTTCCGGTAATCCGTTCACAAATGGTTACCTCCATCTTTCTTATCCACAAACAAAACAGGCGATCTCCATGGCGATGCACTTGGTTGCATCAGACCTTTCTCCAGCATAGCATCAAGTTGCTTCTTTAGCTCCACTAATTCAAATGGGTTCATACTATAAGGTATCTGAGCTATGGGTCTAGTTCCAGGAACTAGTTCAATGATGAACTCGATATCCCGATCTGGGGGCATACCGGGCAATTCATCTAGGAACACGTCGGGGTATTCACAGACTACTCTGACTCGGTCTAGGGTTGGTTGGGCTAGACTCTTGTTGCATTTGAATTGACAGGGCGGCGTCTCAAATACATGCTCTACTGATACTCCAGTGCTACTGGTCATGGTTATGGCTTTCTTGGCACAGTCAATTAATCCTTTATGTTTCGACATCCAATCCATTCCTAGTACTACTTCCAAACCTTTGGTTCCAAGTACTATTAGGTTAGCATAAAAATCTATTCCATGGATTCTGATAGGTACAGCCTTGCAAATTTTTCTAGCTTTGGTGGTTGAACCAGGTATTTGAACTATCATAACATGCTTCAATTTTGTTGGTTGAATCTTACTAGTGCATGCAAATTCTTTTGTAACAAACGAGTGTGATGCTCTAGAATCAAACAACACTCTTGCAAGTATTGAGTTAACAGAAAACATACCCAACACGACATCTGGCGCTTCCTGAGCTTCTTCAGCATTCATGTGGAACAGACGGCCATTGCGGTTGAGCGAGTTCCCTTGGGAAATATCTTTCTACGCTGAACACGACATTGCTGCTGAGCGGGTGCATTCACATTGCTGATTGCTGCAAGCTTCTTGGGGCACTTGTTGGAGTAGTGACCCTTGACTCCGCATTCAAAGCAAGTAATCAGGGACTTGTCTTTTCCTGCAATAGGCACAACATTGCTTACAGTCCTTGGGGCAGTATTGTTATTGTTGGTATTGTTGTTGTTGGACTTGGGTAGTGCACTATTGAAGTTATTGGAGTTACCAGGGTTATTGTGGTGGTTTCCTCCAGACCTCAAGTTTCCTTCGCCACGATTGGGATAGTTTGGACGGGACATAGGGGGTCTGTTGTTTTGTTTCTTGGGGCATATCCTGCAGACGGGTTGGGGCGATACTTCTGGGTATGGTGAGATCCAGGCTGGTGCATCATCATGCGCTTGCGATTTTCATTGGCTTGGTTTATCTTCCCTTCCATATGGATAGCAGAGTCCACTAAAGCTTCAAGATCATCAAAGGGAATGTTGACTAGCACGGTTTGCATCTCATCATGCAGTCCATTCAGGAATCTCTCTTTGTTCTTTGCTTCTGTGTCAATCTCATCAGGGGCATATCTAGCTAAAGATAAGAATTTGTCATGGTATTCCACCACAGTCATCCTTCCTTGTTTCAAATCTCTGAACTCATCCCTCATCCTCTTAATCAGACCTGAGGGCACATGGGTCCGGCTGAACTTGATTTTGAACTCATTCCAAGTCATCATCTGACCTTCGTTCATGGTATGGGTGCTATTCCACCAGGCTCTTGCATCACTTGTCAGATAATGGGTGGCAAACAGTACTTTTTCATTGGCTTCAACTCCTGCGACCTCTAAGTTGTTATCCATGGTTTGCAGCCAGTCATCAGCATCTAAGGTCTCTTCAAACTTATTAAATATAGGGGGATTGGTGTTTTGAAAGTTCTTGAGCTTGAATCCATGGTTATCCTGGTTTCCGTGGCCTTGATTATTGTGGGCCATCTAAGCTATCTGTTGAAGAGTGGCTAAGTTGGCTTGATGTTCGGCTCTACTAGCTTCACGGTTAGAAACTAACATTTGCAGAATCTGCAGCATTGGGTCCCGAGATGAACTGCTTCCTCCGGGATTTCCGCGAGTCATCTGAAGATTGAGATAGATGATGAGATAAGAGGGAAATTTCTAAGGTTCATGGTTTTGTTTCAAAAGCTTTAAACTTTGAGTTTGACTTAGGTTTTGCAAACTAACAACTTCCTCTCATTAATTATTCAAAGCACACAATACAAACACACACCACAACACAAATAGAAAACAGATGGTTTTAAGAACCATTTTGTGAAACTACGATACAACGGGACCAGTACAACTCACTCCTACGGTAGTGCTCAAGTGCATCTAATCATCATCAATGAAGGCGGAATCATCATCATTAGTGTGGAATTCCATTTCCTCGTCCTCCAGGTAGTCATCATCATCACTGAGGTAAGAGTAGAGATCTCCACGGATATCTTCACCTTCCTCCTCCTTCGCTTCAAGCTAGATCTCCTATTCACGGATGGTCTTCTCGAGAGTGGCCACCTTCTTGCGAAGACGAACGATGATGCGATCCTTCTTGTCACGCTGACGACGAAGTGAATGGCACTCCTTGGCGAGGATGGTGAGGGTCTGGTCCTTCTTGACTGCAATGGCATGGTTGTGGTTGGCATAGGCACGGGCGTTGTCCAACTCCTATTGTCTATCATACAACATGAAGTCGAGATTATCCACGTGGTGCTTCAGCTCCTGGTGTCCTGGCATCTCCAAGGGCATTCCCATAGAATCACGCCTTGCGTAGTGAGCAAAGCGAGTTCCACCGATCTGGTTGATGTTTTGCCCACACAGACGGGCAAGAGCTTCATGCATAGCCCTGGCTAATCCGTCTAGCCAGTTGTTCTCCCTCAAGCTGAATTGGATCTTCTTCGAGGTGGGTGCTTCCATCTTGCCTCTGAGATCTACAACTATCAGCCACTGTAGATCTCCTCCTACGTGATCGTTGAGTTGGGCCCCGAAGAACTCTGGGTGCGGGCGCTCAAGATACTCTGCGAGTGCATCTAGAACCCTCTCAAAGATCAGGTGGCTATTGCCTAGCTGGTAGAACTTGTTATACTTGACCTCCATCTATAAGAATTTAGGTGAGCAAGTTAGTGGGGTGATCAAGTGTGTCAAATTTTAGGTGGGATTGCAAGAATTTTCGAGGAACATGATTTTTTTTGAAAGAATCTCAAGGATAAGAGTGGGAATAGGTTTTTATAAATACTCACTTCTTTTGTTTTGAAACTAAGTTTTTATTCAAACGTCCATTCTAACTAGGGTCTCCTATGGTCAGGATGGCTCTGATACCAACTTGTCAACACCCGGATTTTTAATCCCAGATGTCTATTATGCCATACATCGCAATCCTAGGATTACCATTTTTGCGAGACATAACAGAATTGGTACCACAGTACATCATCCATTACAAACCATAATAAAGGTCTTACAAATAAAGGATCTCATGATCCAGTATTAATACAATCAAAGCAGCGGAAAGTAAACATAGTAGGGGCTCCATCTTTAGGGTCACAGGCAATGCTAACGATGGGAGATGATCCTAGTTGTCAAAGACCTCCTGCTATCCATCTTCCTGGTAGTCCTCCTCATAGTCTGGCCACGGGAATAGCCAGGGACAAAACCATGAGTACTCTTTAAGTAATCGCAAACTAGCACTAACAAGTAAGGTAGTTCTAGTAGGACTCTTAAGCTCTAGGTTTATTTGCAAAAGGCCAGGTTTATTTCTGTAACATCCCAAAACTTTAATCCAAGCTTATCAAGATCAAATCATCCAAAAATAGGGTTAACAAAAACTTTTCCAAATTTAAAATAAAAGGATTCATATATGTGTGCATTTAAAATAGGAGTTGTTTGAATTGCCATGATTGAATGATCCAATGCTTGTACAATGTTTCTTAGGTGATTTAAACATCATCTACGTCATTCCCAAACTTTTCCTAAAGAAAATCAAATAAAAAAGAATTAAAAAGGAGGAATGGTCATTTTTGAAAATTTAACTCTCATGCCTACTTTGGCTATTCCTAGTACTCAAAACTTAACAGAAATAATTCTTGATCTTTGCACCCCTTGCTAGTACACATAATGAGGTACCAAGGCCCACCTTTTGATCTGCTAAAAAACATTCTTTTACTTATTTTAATTGGCATTTAAAAATTGAATCTAATGCATATGCATAGATCACTCCTATTTCAAAACCCATCTATTTGAGCTCCACTTTCAAAACCCTTGCAACCAGAGTCTACCTAGCACTAGTGGAGATCACTCAAAAATTTTGAAACCAAAATTCAAAACTTTTTCTCTTGCGGCCATTTCATCAAACACCTTGCTGGCAAGATCATATTGGCCTAACTAATACTGTTTTGGGTTGATTTTATCTAGCAATTGCAATGTGCTTTGATCATCTTTGTCCCCCTCAAGCCTGACTAGACCAACCAACCTCTTCCCTAACCCCATTTGCTTCTTGCTTTGCCATGTCGAGCCCTCTCTCACGCCGACAGTGCACTGCAGCGACCGCCTCTCTAGCCTCTCTCACCATGTCCAGCAAGTTGCATGTGGTCCACCTCCACCCAACCAGCCCTAGGCGAGGCAGGAGGCGAGGCGGCCAGAACCGGCTGCCAAGCCGGGTCGACATGTCGGCGCCGCCCAGCACGCCCCCAGCTCGCTCACGCCCAGCCCTTAGCCTGCGCGCCCGCCGCTCTTCCTCGACCTAGAGAACACCCCAGACACCCCCGCTGGCCGCCCAACGCCTCACAGCCACCGCTCGCCGTGGACACCGTCGCCTCTGCCTCTCAGAGCGCCACCTCGCCCAGACCACGTGCCACCGCCCCTACGCGCGCATTCAAGTTCTAGAGCACCGTCAGGGAACCACACATCGATCGCCATACCCAGCCATGCCTCTACCCCGTCGTAGCCATGTCGCCATCGTCGACTGCCCATCCCGCTCGGTCTCACCGTCAGGCCTATAAAAGGACCCCTCCCTAGCCTCTTCTCTCCATACCATTCTACTCCCCTCACCTCTATGAACCTCACCCACCTCTAGCCGGAGCAAGGCGAGCTCTGCCTCGTCGGAATTGGAGCCGGAGCAACCGCGGCAGGAGGAGAAGGGCGCTGTTGATTGCGACCACCCCAAGCTCCGCCGCAACCGTGCCTCGCCTTGCCATCGTCTTCCACGTCGTTTGCCCGCCTCGTCGACCCCCTGGAGCCCTGATACGCCCCCAGTAGACCCCCACTGAGCCGCTAGGGTTCGAGCTCGCCGGCGACCTGTTCGTCGTCGACGACGACCCTCAGTCGTAGATTCCTATTCTAATCGCACGGCCCACAACACGCGTACCGTTTCGTGTTTTAAGTGCCGCTGACATGCGGGACCCCCCTGTTAGCTTAGCCCCGCGCCGCGGAGCGCCACTGGTCGGCGCATTTCTTTTCCCGCGCTAGCCCACCTATTCAAATCTGGATTTTTCTTTTTAGTTAAATCTAGTTCTGTCCCCTAGTTTGAAAATCAATTCAGAGAGTTTTAGAAATCCAAATAGCATGAAACAAATTTTGCCTGAAAGGTATTAAGATGATCTATCCAAGCCCGTTGGATTTAATTCAATTAGAGTAATCTCTCCTAATAAAAATAAGAAGACAAAAGCTTTTGCAACTTGCAACATTTTTATAAAATCAACCAAGTTAGCTTTTGAGTTGATTCCAACTCTCAAAAATCACATTTCATCATATCTATCTAAATATGTAATAATATTAAGGTTTACATGCAGTGACTTTGGACTAGTACCAACATAATGCTATATAGGCATTTCTAGTCACTTTAAATCATTAAATAATGAACTTAAACCAAAGTAATATTGATCCAACCCTTAAATCTCATTCCCACATGTTAGAATATGTGGTGATGACATGTGTCAACATGATCCCATGTTTTAAGTGGTGAATATTAAATGTTAGTTAATTTTTCAACGAGTAGAAATTACTTTTCTAAAATAAAAAGGATGAAACTATTGAATTAAAACTTGTGATGTTTGTGATGATAATAGATCATCAAATGTGTGTTTTAGAATGCTACTTAGCCTAGTTAAGTATTGTTTGGTGATTGTGCACTCCCTATGTATTTATAGACGCTAGTACCGACCAAGCTTTCGAGGAGGAGGAGTTCTACCAAGAAGAAGAAGAAAACTTCAACCACTGCACCAACCAAGGCAAGCTATTGTTAGCAAGCTAGAATTAAGCTAGATGAATGAGCAAGGATGCTTTAGGCATGCTTTGATCACTCCCCTTTTAACTATTAGTACCCCAAGTCTTACTTACAAGTTTTACTCCCCCTTAGTATGCAAAGTTCCTTACTTATTTTGAAGGTAACATAAAAAGTATAAAACTTGACCTACTTAGAAACCTTTGGATGTCATTCTATGGCATGAGATTGACCCCATCCTTCCACCTTAGTGAACACTCTTAACTTAGTATTATAGAGTAGATCAAAAACTTGAGTCACTTTAGATGGGAACACTTGGTGAAAATGAATTGTGAAAACCTTGGAATGATGAGTCATTCTATTGAGATGTTTTGACATGTGTTGAGAGACACAACTGGTTTATGATGATGAAAATGATGAGGCATGAGCCTTAACCCTTTTACAAAACTGATGGTTGGAT
The DNA here is from genome assembly GCA_023614405.1 of Avena insularis. Lineage (NCBI taxonomy): Eukaryota > Viridiplantae > Streptophyta > Magnoliopsida > Poales > Poaceae > Avena > Avena insularis. Next base: position 26,187,845 of record CM042692.1, read on the forward strand.
TCGGATGCGATACCATTCCAAATTTACCGTACAACCACATTACCTGAATTGGGTAAGGCTTAGCTGGAAATTTATATGCATTAGTATTAGTTCCCTCACGGGAGAGGTTTGAGCTGAGGCTACCTCTCAATGTTGTCCACCTATGCAGTGCCCAAGATGACTGATGGTCATGGTTGGGAGGCCATACTCATAGGAGAGGTGCTTATACTAGGGTGTGTAAAGGGAAGGTTATGTTTGATTATCTGCATACTAAGTATGATGATTCAGGGTTATCCCTGATAAAGTAATTTCTACTCATTGAAAGTACATAAGATTTAATATTCTCCAATTAAAATATGGGATCATGTTGACACATGTCATCACCACATATTCTAATACTTGGGAATGTGATTTAAAGTGGTGGTCATATTTTATCAAGTTTAAAATTACTATTTAATATAATTAAAGTGACTAGAAATGCCTATATAGCATTCTTTTGGTACTAGTCCAAGATCACTGCATGTAAACCTAAATATTTTTACATATTCAGATAGATCTTGTCAAATGTGATTTTTGACAGTTGGAATCAACTCAAAAGCATTTATGGTTGATTTTTGAAAAATGTTTGAAGTTGGAAAAGTCTCTGTCTTGTTATTTTTACTATAGATGATCTATAATTTCAAATGGTTTGAATCCAACGGGCTTGGATAGACATTTTGAATACCTTTCTAACAAAATTGGAATCATGTAATTTGGTTTAGTGAATCTCTTTGAATTGATATTTGAATTTACTATCAAAATCTAGTTTTAACTAAAAATGGAAAAAGTTTATTTGAATCAACGGGCTCTACGCGGGAAACTAACTGGGTCGGCCCAGCTACGCGGCACGCGCGCAGCGGGCTGCTAACAAGCGGGTCCTACTCGTCAGCGACTAACCTTACGTGAAGCAGTAAGTTTCAATCTCAGCGCTACGATTAGAATAGGATCTAACGACCGTGTTTCGTCGTCTCCATCGAATAGCTCCGGCGAGACTGAACCCTAATCGCGATGGTGGGTGTATGTGGGAGCTCACCTGGGCTCCAGCTAAGGTCGGCGATGGGGGCGAATGAGGTTGTCGTCGACGGCGGGTCGAATGGTGGTCGCGGTGGCTCTTGGGGCGACTCCTAGCTCTAGTTCCTCTTCTCCTCTACAACGGCGGGCTCCTGTGAAATTCTGGCGGGCTGGTGCTCGCCTTGCTACGGGGAGAGGTGTGGGAGGTTTCTGAGAGAGAGGGGAGTGAGCTGGTGTGGCGAATGAGGGCTGGGGTTGCCTCTATTTATGCACGGGCGAGAAGGACAGAGCGGCATGGCTCGGGCTTGTTGGCAACATCGTTACAGAAGGCTATCGACATGGCTGAGGGTAGGGGTCAACGCGGTGCTTCAGGGCGGTTGTCATGCGAGTGATGGCGCGGTAAGGGGCAGTCGAGAATGGTCGGGAGCGGTCCGTGCTCTGTGCGGGAATGGCGGCATTCGAGACGACGCATAGTGTCTACGGTCCGTGCGGCAGCGAACGGGCGTGTGTGGAGTGTAGCTAGGGTCACGGTGAGTGGGTGCACGTGCGGAGAGGGCGAGGCGCGGCGTGTGTGCGCGTGTCGGCTGCGGCGCTCTGGCGCGCTCTCGGCATGGCGGACAGAGAAGTGGGCGCGGCGATCACGGCTGGTCCATGGCGTGTCTCTGGTCTAGGGGTGGACAGAGGGTGGCGGTGGAGTGTCGCATGTCTCCTAGACATCATGGGAGAGGGCGGCGCTGGCTGTGGCGCTGGGTTCCCTTCCGGCCGGCACGGTGAGCTCGGGCGGCGCGGCACTGGCACAATCCGACAAGTGGGGGTTGCTCTCCTGCACTGCTGGGCACTAGGGTGAGTGAGGAGGATTCAGAGGGGACAGGGTGATCAATTACTGCTCAAAATAGTAGAAGTTAGGTAGTGTTTATTGTTGTCTGTCAGGTGCTCGACCAAATGGCCGCATGAATTCAAAGTTTGAAATTTTGGATGAAATTTGGTGAGTGTTTTCTGAGTACTTAGTTAGTAGTCTATGGTTGCTTGGAAAAGTCAAGGTGAATTAATTTGAGTGGTTTTTGAAAAATGATGATCTATGCATATGAACTTGATTCAATTTTGCAATGTCCTTTAAAATGATTTGGAATTTGTTTCTATTTGTTTGTAAAGTGGTCTTGGGTTCACTTTTACTTGGTCTAGCAAGGGGTGAAAAGAATTGGGAAAGTTTTTGTTAGAAATCTTTGACTAGAAACACACAAAGTGGTCTAGTGGATAATTTTGATCAAAATGACCATTTGCTTATATGATTCATATTTGATTTTATTTTCTTTTGATTTTGTTGGTATTTGGCCTAGATGATGTAATATTCATATTTAAACCATCCCTTATCATTTGTAGCAATCAAATATGGCAATTGCACTCATTCATACACTAATGCAATTCACACAAACACTCATATTAAATTTAATAATAAAAGTTTTTGTTAACCCTAAACTTAGGTGATTTGAACTTGATAATCTTGATTAATATTTTTGGGGTGTTACACTAACCCCACTAGGCGTCGTTTGTCGCCACCGCTAGAGACCGCCATGGAGCCCAGGAGGTTCTCCATGCTCTACTACGTATCCTCGCCGAAGGATGCGCCTACGAGAGCTTAGAGTCGAGCTAATCGAGCTCTCAACTCTGAAGTCCGGTTGTTGCTCGCCGTCTCCCTAGTTGTCGCTTCCGAGCTCCTCCGAACAAATTGACCGCATCATCGCGATCCCGGTGAGCTCCTAATCCTCAAGGACCTCTTCTCGCTCTTCCTACCCCTACCTAGTGCTCTGTCGTCGTGCACCGATCGCCATCACTGCAGTACATGGTCGCCGGCGACGCTCCGGTGACCAAATCCGGGCAGCAACGCCCCTACCTTGCTCACCTTACTCCCTTCCATCAAACCCGCATAATCGCGCTTCCCAATTAGGCCTCCTCCACCATCCATAGTACCACCCCGACGTGCTCCCCGGCGAGCTTATGTGGCGCCTGTGTGGCGCTGACAAGGTTGCCAGCCTATCTAGCTGACATGGCAAGCGGGACCAGGCGTCAGTGGCTAGGGCTAGCTCTGCCGCGGTGTGAAACAACCATGCACCTGTGATGACGCAATAATGACATCAGCCTAGCGTCATAATTGCTTTTAATAATTTTAGAAATTGGTTTAATATTGTAAAGTCAATAACTTATAATCCACAAGTCAGATGTATAATATATCAAAATATTCAGAAAATGAGATCTACACTTTAGCATCAAAATCATGCATTGATAAGCAACTTTAATTAGAAGAACAAATGAACCCCCGTAGGTGATTTTGAGATTTTCCTGTTTTTGGGTTTGCACCCCTCGGACCCTGTTTAAAATGGCCAAGCATGCTTTAGTGTTACATTTTAATACAGTTTAGCTAGTCATATCATCGTCCTTGCTTGAGCATTGCATCGATGCCATGTTTTGATTGTTTCCCTTTCTTTTTGGTGTTTGGTTCTTCCCGGTAGAAGACGACACCGACTCTGAGATCGAAGACTAATATCAACACCATCAAAGATAACGGAACAATACTTGAACAACTATAATCAAGTCAAGCACAATGTTTCTGAAGATCTGCTTTTTGGTTATTAGCGGGTAAAGGCAAGCATAGCCCCACCATCATATAATCCTATGGTTTTCAAAAGCATTTCAATTCCTGCCATGATGCATATGATTCTACTGGGGTTTTTTATCGATAGATAGAGTATCATATATGTTGCATTACTCCCTTTGAGCTTATATTACCCGATCCACTTCTCCTTTTTCTTTGAATCTCAGGAAGGCTTTCTCGGGGAGAAAGCTGGTTGGGGAACTGCTAAACGACCTAATAAAAGAAAGAGGAGACTGACTCTGACCTTTCAAAGCCCTATCTCATCTGGTTGATAGTAGAAGGTACGTACGATGGTACCATGGACATAAACGAGGTCGAACATATCTTTAATGATTTCAAACTAAAGCGTACCTAAAGCCTGCCCTGGATATGAAAAAGGGATTTGAGCCAGAAGAAGGACCCTAAGAATTTGGAAGATATCTCGAGAAAAGGTTTTAGCACCGGTCTCTCATATATGTACTCCAGTTTCTACGTGCCCTTCACGCCCAGTCATTCCGAAGAACACTCATCTATCGTTGAAACGTTTATTTCACTAATCCAAAATGATAGTATGAAAATAGCACAGTGCCTCCCTAATGCAGGATCCTGCACTCTTCATTAAGATGGATTACCGAATTCTAACAAAATGGATTATGATGGGTTGAGGATTCACTGGTATGACTCAATCGAAAAGAAATCAGAGAACTCATATCCACCGATGAGGAACATTCCTCTTATCGGACAAGATCCACTGAAATGTCATAATATTTGACATAGGCAACACAGGACTGATGACGGGGTGGGGCGCACAGTGAACTGGTTGCTTGATACGAACCCTAGAGAATGTGCTATTCCCTTTTCGCTAGCTCACATGCATGTCCTATTCCTCATTCGCTATGGATATCCTTCAGCTTCCTGCTTCCGCTTCTTCTATATCTGATTCAACCTTAGCCGAGGAGGGTTCATTTTAGTTTCATATATATGGGAAATCCTTACTTCACATTTTTACTGCCTATGCTAGAGAAAGAATTATGCGAACATATCGAGGAAAATAATAACAAAAGCAGATGTTTCGAATCTATATAGAATTGGTAAACTGTCTTTCTTGAGGTACAGTTTCAGTATTGCCAGCGTTGGACGGTAGGCATCGGTTGCTCTAAAACTTATCACCTAGTTTTCCTATTTTCTTCTTTCCTTACGAAAGCGGTCAATAAAGAAAAGCCGAGTCGAGTACAAGAAAAACTAATAGCTTCCTTTCGTTATCTGCATCTGCTTTCCTCAAAAGGTCTAGCTAGCGTTTGGCCAGCTCAGTTTTATTATCCATCGGTCCAATGCACCGGCTCATCTCATGGAGGGAAAAAGCAAATGTAGTTAGTTGTCTTGTTGTTGTTCGCCGCCTCGACACATTCCCCGGCATCGTCCCACACAGAAAGAAAGAGCGTGGAGCCCCGGCCCGACCTGTAAGTCCGCTAACGTAAAGCGAGGAGTTGAGCCTGAACTGGCGAACCGAAGTCACCCTGCAAGCAATCATTCCAGAGCCAACTACGAAGATACCTGGTCTTCCACTCTGTTCACTGGAGGAAAGACAAGAAAGTCAACAATTCTTCAAAGGAATTGGCTCTACCGGAACAGAGGAATTGGCTCAGGCCGAGATTACCTCAATGGAGGGCTTGACGTGGACTTTTACTTTGAACAAAGAAAGAGTTCATCTTGGCAGAGTGAACCAGGGATAAGGCTAAAAAGAGAAAAAGCAGGGCTTGACTTATTCTATTCATCTGCACCACCTGACAGATCCCGCGCGGGAAACGAATGGGCGCTGTGTCGTGGGTCAGTTTTGGGGCGGGGGTCAGAGAATTCTTCACGGTTACCTGGAACAACTTACGAGTTGAAATGCTCTTCTCAGGTTCTTTCTTTCTCCTTCACCAGACCACAGAACTAATCAATCAACCTTGACCTAGACTTCCCATCTTCCCCACTTCTACAATAGATATCGATTCACATTGCAATATAAAGCACCTTCACACAGATTTTGTTATGTAGAGAATTTCGACTATCAAACAGAAAATCAAGGTATCATCATTTTGAGGGAAGGGAAATCCGGCAGGAACTGAAGGCCACCGATCCCGACCGCTTTGCTCTAAACTGAGGTCTAGCCAGTAGATAGTAGAGAGGAGGGCTAAATCCAGGTTAATGTCCCGTCGCAATTATGATATGGACTTGACGGTTGTGCAACCGATTCTACTGACTCGCTTACCCCTATTTTGAAAACGAAAGACCCATCTAAGATGGCGCAACGCTATGACGAGCGTTCTCACAGGCCGGCACCTCGATGCATCCGTCTCCAGGGTATCACATATCCAACTTGGTTCAACGAATAGAAACACGAATTTCAAGGGAGAAATATTAATGGCTGCTGCATCCCACCTCCTGGTTGTCATCGCTCGATCACTTCCTTTTCCACTAAGTGATTGCTTAGGGACCTTTCTGGGATTGGCTTTGGGCCTTTCCTGCGCAGCTTAGGTGGAAGGCGAAGAAGGCCCCCTTCCGGGGTTCTTTTACCATCGATCATGCGAAAGTTTACCCATCTTGGGCTGAAGAATGACCCAATTCCTTAGCTTCCATGCATTAATCATATCCGGGGATGTGGGAATAGGGAGATGCCATCCATCTACACGACACGATAGCTTAAGCAAAGAATAGAGAGAGCTAAGCGGTAGTAGCCTATGCGCTAAGAAGCTTAAATCATGCTACTTCAACTATATGCTTAATAGCTCGATCGCTTTGTTTTGTCTGGATCGATCTAGTCTCGTTTAGTTACTACTCGGCGCTTTCCAGAGGTGGAAGATTTACGTTCTTCCTATTTGACCCGAAACCGATCGATCTAGCCATGAGCAGGTTGAAGAGAGCTCTAACACGTCCCGCTACTGACACTTGAAAACTTTCAAGGTCTCGTCGCTTCGGTGAATCACTTGAGCCCTGAGACATTTTCGGTGCCATGGAGCTAGACCAGTGAGCTATTACGCTTTCTTTAAAGGATGGCTGCTTCCAAGCCCACCTCCTGGTTGTCATCGCTCGATCACTTCCTTTTCCACTAAGTGATTGCTTAGGGACCTTAGCGTACGATCTGGGCTGTTTCCCTCTCTACTTTGGATCTTAGCACCCAATCAGTCTGTCCGTACTAAGGATGACGGCCTGTATTCGGAGTTTCCCTGGGGTTGGTAAAGCGGGATTTGAAAGTAGGCAAACTTATGATGCGAGTCTAGTTAGAATAGAACCAGTGCACTCTGAAATCCGAACCAACCAATACGCTTCGCTTTCCTCCTAGTATAACTAGGTTTGGCTTGTGTGCAGTGCTAGAGATTATATGTGTGTCATGCTTAGCCATGCTTAGCTGTCAGTGCTGGTTCATCCAGATGATGTATCAAATGCAGAGAATCTAGTATGACATGAGAACGTGATGATATGAGATGAGTGGTATAGGTTAAACATGCTAAGGCTTGTATCGGAGGCCATGGTGGGATGTGTTGTTTGTAGTCCCATACTCGCCACAACCAGGAACCGAGACGAGCGTACATCCACACAGGGCTTGGTAACTCCTCGACTAACTAACTTGCCTAGTAGATTCCATGAGTCACATAGTTCGGGCTTTCCATTTGACATACGCATTTAAAATGTTTTCAAAAGAGGAGGAGAAGGAGGTGCATCATAATAGGTAGGGAAGCATGAACCAGGTCACTTGGGGTCGATAGAGCCCCTAGTGAACCAACCTCGCCTCACATCTATAGGGACCGGCTTCGGGATTTAACCCGTTGTGGCGGAACCATTCTTAGGGTATGACTCATGGTCTCGACGTAAACAAGGTAAATGTCGTGGCCAACCACCCTTTGCCGACCTTCCAAGGAAGAGGGCTAATCATGTGGCATTAAGAGTAGGTTGATATGTGTGGGTAAAGTTGTACACCCCTGCAGGGTTAAATCTCTTTGAAAGGCTGTGTTCACAATTATGAACACTTGGTGATCGAATTCTAAGATCATAGAGAACATTAACCTAATCGTAAAACTTGGCAGATCAACGTGTGCTTAAGGATGATTTCTCATGGGTACGAGGGGGTGATCGTAGTTGAGAAGATGAGGATGATTTGGTGGGTATCAAAGATATGATGCTCGATACTTTGGAAATGTCCCTATCTTATCCTCTTTTAAAATATTCTGATTAGACGAGCTTCTTCTCCCTCTTGTCTGATAAATAAAGATGGCTTTATGCAAAATAACTCCACCAACCATAAGTCTTGTGGAGTACACCCCGTACTCACCCTTGCTTTGTTAATACTTTTGTAGCAGAGTAAGTGTTTTCCTAAAGACAAGTTTGTTACAACATCGACACCAACGAGTAGCTTGGGGTTCCCGGCCGACAACCTGGAATCTATGGGTTGGTACGTCATCTTTATGCTTCTAGCCTCTTAGGCCATTTGTTGTTTGATGTTTGTGGTCAGTGACCTCTGCTTGTAATATTTTGGTTCTCTGCTTAGCTATGAGCTTGTTGTAATAACTTTTGTGTCACAGGGTCACTATTGTGTTACCGATTCTTCACTGGATATCCTCGAGCTCTAGGATAAGCTTATGTCAGGCTAAGGTATGGGATTTTTTTAACCCGGATCCCAGTTTTTCTACAGGAGGCTCCTGACGTGACGCTGGTGGTAGAGTGATAGCTTCTGCGCCGTTTTTTGCTCGAGGCGGAATTTCCCGCGCTTGACATGTTCCTTGGTGATGGCCGCTTCCAGTTGCTAGCGGTGCTCCTCGACTTCGGCCGCCGTCACCGTTAGCGGGAGTGGTGTGGTGAAGGGATCCACCGGTGCGCTGCTGTCCGCCATGTAGATGGCGTTGTAGCAATTGGATCTGGCACGCGCCTCGTCGTGGGATTCCGACCCAGATTCGGAGTCGAAGATCCCGGGGATAGATGGATCCTCGAAATCGCCGGCCTTGGAGACACACGTGATGGAGTCGGCGTGTGACGCAACAGTGATGGATCCGGCGACCGAATCAGGGATCACCGAGTCAGCGTCTCCATAGATGGCCGCATCGCTTCCGGCTGCATCGCTCGCGGCCGGGTCGCGCTCGGAGGCTAGGAGGGTGATGGAGCGGACTCGCTCCTCTGAGAGTAAGATCGCGCGGAGGTGATCTGTTGATGATGTCGAATCCCGCCGATTCTGTCGGGTCGGTGATGTCCGTGAACCCAGCGAAGAGGTTATGTGTCGATTGGCACCACAACGGCGTGGGTGAGCGTGCGTGACACCGACACGTAGCTGCTTAACATGATCTAGAGGAACCCGTCATTGGCGATCATATGACCGGTGGCGAATGGCCGGTCGATTGGAGTGTAGGGTCTCGTCGCAGATCCAAGGCTTGACTGACCATGCCCCACAGTGGGTGCCACTGTCGTGGAAATAACCACGACAGTCGCTACAAGGGGTAGCGACTGAGTTGAGGGCAAGGGCGAGTGAGCCATCTGCAGTGCAAGATTGAGGAGACTCGGGGTTTTACCTAGGTTCAACCTCTCGTAGGGTAAAAAACCTACTTCCTGCTAGATGTATTAATCAGAGTGAGATTACAAAGGGAGGTCGAGCTCGGTGATGAGGGCAACGAGTCGCCTCTATGGGTGTATCAAAGCGTGTCCCTGTAGAGGGTACCCTATAAAGGTTTATATAGTGCTACCTCGCTAGGGTTTACATGGATAATACCAAATCGGTTAAGGTTTCAGTGATCTTGACCTAATTCGACTAGGTCTAACTACGCTTCTAGGCTTCATGTATCTAGTCGCCAGGCCTCTTGGGTCATAATGCTTCTAGTCACCTTACCAGTGAGCCCACTCGTCGTGGGCCTGGTCAGTCGAACCATCCTACTGGGCATACCCTGGTTGGTATATCCCCATCAACCCGCCTCGACTACTAGGCAGACCGTCCACTACTGGCATAAAGCCAAACCTAAATCTACGCCTACATGTGTAGAGAGGAAGCCGAGCATCTCTCTCAATCCCTCCCCTAGCGGTGCTGTCGCCAAGAAGAGACGAGAGAGAGCTCGAGGGAAGAAGACGACTCTCAAAGCGGTTGCCTCTCGTTTCGTGGGGATGCCTCGTGTGTGTTTAACACATGACTCCGATGTGAGGATTTAAAATATTGATGATCATATCTAACCATGTGATAATATACAAAAACTGCCCCAAAAACGTGAAATTATCTCTATCTGCTACGTTTGGTGTGATGAAAGTGTATCACAGGGTAGACCACGGTGTGCACACAGCAAATCTAGAGGCATCAGGTTCCCTCGAAAAAAATAAAAAAACTGGAGGCATCGGGTCGTTCGCTTCCCATTGCTAATTACCCTCGGAACACTCTAGAAGCCCAATTTGGTTCTCTTCTTTAAACCCTCATCCCCTCTCCCCCACATCTCTCCCTCGTGCTCCTCTTTCTCTCTTTCCCGGACCTTCCAAAGTCCAAACCCTAGAGAGCTCAGCTCGGCCTCCCCCGAGACCCCGCAGATCTCACCCACCCACCGCCCACCATGGACGATGACTTCGACATCCCCGCCGGCGAGGACATGATGATGGGGGACGACGGGTTGGGTGACTTCGGCGGCGACGAAGGGCCCGTGATGAAGGTGGGCGAGGAGAAGGAGATCGGGAAGCAGGGGCTTAAGAAGAAGCTGCTCAAGGAGGGCGAAGGGTGGGATACCCCCGAGGTCGGCGACGACGTCGAAGGTATCCACACTAGTATTACTACTGTTGATACCGTTAACATATCAAATCGCAGATGGTGCTATGTTACAGTCTGATCCAGTGCTTGCATTACTTTGGGATTGAGATGGTTTGCTTGCCGTGAGATGCGGAGCTAGTGGTCGAATTAGGAGAACTTTGTAGATAATCTATCTCATGCTTGTCGTCTGTGGATTTTGAATCATTTCTGCGATTTTAGGCTAGTTTAAGTTTTCATGTGTGCTAGTCAGCCACCTACTTTGGAATCAAGATGCCTTGTTCTGGGATGGAGTTAGTGGAGAAACTAGGAGAAAATTGCAGATGGCTTGTCTCAGCTGTAGAGTTTGAATCATTTCTGCCACATTAATTAAGCTAGTTTAGGCATTGATGTGTTGAAGCATAGTTCGTTGCTGTTAGCTCTACTGAGTTATTATGGTCTGCTGCTGATAGGGAACTTATGGCTGTCCTTTTTGTTGTTGGATAGTGCTTGAATGATGAGATAGTGGGTGCTTTTTTCTAAATGGAAGATCCTAGTACTCCTCTCACATGATGTAGTCGCCACTGCTGTATGACTTATTTGGTTCATTAGGGGAATTTATTGTTATATGCTAGAACATATTAGTATTATGTTTTAAGTTGGGTAAGAACTTGGATAAGTAAAGCTTGGCTGATGTACCTATGTGTTGATATTTCAGTGCATTACACTGGCACCCTCCTTGATGGTAAAAAGTTTGACTCCAGCCGTGACCGTGATAGCCCCTTCAAGTTCAAGTTGGGACAAGGTGCATTTCTTTCCCCTTTCTTGTCTATGTTATGCATTCTCATATTTGGATAAGGTGCCCCATATGGTGTTATTGTGACCAGTGTTCTGCACATGCTTACTTTTATTTCAGTGATAGTTGTTATAAGTTTACTTATTTTGTATTATATAATCATGTTCATATTGTTTTCAAGCTCCATTATTTTGCCAATCTTTTTGCTCAATGTCAAAATAGTTATGAGGAAACATCCCACATTTAGCTGGTGCATTACATAATAGTGGGTTCTGGGGTTTCTGGTAGCTGGTTCAACTGGAAATTTTTAAGTGACCATTTATTGACAAGCTCAAGAGAATGGAAGTTTGTTTGGGGCCTTCATAGTGCATTTGGGTTCTCAGTTTTACTACTCCCCCATAATGTGCCAGTCTCATCACCATCCGGAAACCAATGGTGGACTATAGATTGACTAAAGCTGTTGTTGATTGATTTAATGCTAATTCAGGAAATTTTAGTGCCAATGGGGAGTAATCTTGTTTCATTCTGAGTTTATTCATGTCATTATTTAACAAGTTGAAGAGAATGTTGATTTTGCTTTTGTATCCTCAGTGGGGTTTGCACATTCAAGTTTATGTTGAATACTCAGTTGCTACTTTGTTGTCAACTCAGGTCAAGTAATAAAGGGTTGGGATCTAGGCATCAAGACCATGAAGAAAGGGGAAAATGCTATTTTCACCATCCCTCCTGACTTGGCTTATGGTGAATCTGGTTCATCTCCAACTATTCCTCCCAGTGCCACGCTGCAGTTCGATGTTGAGCTGCTTTCTTGGACCAGTGTCAGGGACATTGCCAAAGATGGTGGCATATTCAAGAAGATATTGAAGGAAGGAGAAAAATGGGAGAACCCTAAGGATCCTGATGAAGTATTAGGTATTTTTTGCTAATTGAAACAGCTTCCTATCTTGTGAATTTCCTCTTTTATTTTTTGTAAATAACATGTTTTGCATTGCTAGTGAAATATGAGGCTCGGCTCGAGGATGGCACCGTTGTCTCCAAGTCTGAAGGGGTTGAATTCACTGTTAAAGATGGTGATGATCTCTCTCCCACTCCTCTCTACACATATCCTGCTGGTGGTGTTGTGTCTGTCTACCGCTTGCTAACAAATAGAAATCTGTTTTCAGGATACCTCTGTCCTGCACTGGGCAAAGCTGTCAAAACCATGAAAAAAACAGAGAAGGTGCTCCTCACAGTTAAGCCACAATGTAAGCTTATCTTGATGTGAAATCTTCCTTTGCATGTTTTTTTCCCTTTCTGGGCAGTTTTGTGAACTTTGCAATGGGCAGATGGATTTGGTGAGATGGGTAGACCAGCAGCTGGCGAGGAAGGTGCCGTACCACCAAATGCCAGTCTTCTTATTGACCTTGAGTTGGTTTCATGGAAGACTGTCACAGAAATAGGGGATGATAAGAAGATCCTCAAAAAGGTTCTCACGGATGGCGAGGGATACGAACGTCCCAACGAGGGTTCAGTAGTTACAGGTATGCTTAACCTTGATGATTATTGTTTTAACTTGCCTGAGCCTCTATGAGTCACTGGTGATTGACCAACAATGAATTTTCTTGTAATGAGTTATATCTATCGTATGTTGCCTGTTGACAGTCAAAATAACTGGAAAACTTCAAGATGGCACAGTATTCTCAAAGAAGGGGCACAATGAACAGGAACCATTTGAATTTAAGACTGATGAAGGTGCACTTTCTCTTGCTTTTATCTATGCATGTTTTTGTCACAACAAGTAATGCATTGAACTTCACTCTTTGATACTGCGAGAGTAACATGTTCCTTTTGGTTTGTACTCTATTTCCAGAGGCGGTTATTGAGGGGCTTGATCGTGCTGTGCTGAACATGAAGAAGGGCGAGGTTGCTCTTGTCACTATTCCTCCTGAATATGCTTATGGTTCAACAGAGTCGAAGCAGGATCTTGCTGTGGTTCCAGCTAACAGCACCGTGATTTACGAAGTGGAGCTTGTATCATTTGTAAAGGTGTGGTTCTCTTTGAAATATTCATGTGTGCGCTTTTCTGATTCATCATTCTGTGTGCAGTCAAACTTATGAGCATCCTTTTGATACGTAGGATAAGGAGTCATGGGACTTGAACAATGCAGAGAAGATTGAGGCTGCCGGTGCTAAGAAAGAAGAGGGAAACGCCTTGTTCAAATCGAGCAAATATGCCAGAGCTTCTAAGCGCTACGAGAAGGTCTGCCTCTTTCTTCTGTTCTACAACTGTAAATATACAGTTACGCGTCTAGTCAGATTTTCTCGACTTCTCCATGGTACTTGATTGACCAATCTAAAATCTGTGTAATCCCAGGCTGCAAAGTTCATCGATTATGACACTTCGTTTAGCGAAGATGAGAAAAAGCTATCCAAGCAACTGAAGATCACCTGCAACTTAAACAATGCTGCCTGCAAGCTGAAGCTGAAGGACTACAAGCAAACAGAGAAGCTTTGCACTAAGGTACCCACATCTCTGATCCTGAGCAAGATGCATTCAGTATATTATAGTATACCAAGGTAACACAATTGTGTTTGTTGGCAGGTTCTGGAACTGGACAGTCAAAACGTCAAGGCTTTATTCAGAAGGGCCCAGGCTTACACTCAACTCGCGGACCTAGAGTTAGCAGAGGTGGACATTAAGAAGGCACTTGAAGTCGATCCTGACAACAGGCAAGTGTCACAATGGTCTATTAAACTGTGCCTTGATATTGACAATGTTACACTTGCTTCAATTTGATTCTAATGATTGATGTATTTGCTGCTGCCAGGGATGTGAAACTGACATACAAGACTCTGAAGGAAAAGATCAAGGAGATCAACAAGAAGGATGCCAAGTTCTACAGCAATATGTTTTCCAAGATGACCAAGCCCTCCACAGAGGAAAGCGTAAGAATCTCTGCATCTTTCTCTGTTGTAAGCCTCTGCTTCCTTACTATGTTTTGATGACACGGATGTAATTCGATTATCTCAATGACAGAAAGCTTGAACTGGAGAGGTACTGAAGGATAGGAGTCTCTGCTTGAGGAAGGACAAGGCGTCTTCTCGTTCTGTGGGCTGGCTAGATCTAAATCCATGATGCACACATGTGCTAGGAGTTGCTGAAACCTAACGAGAAATTTCAGTTGAGGTTGTCAAGTGATTTATTTTCTTGTAACAACAATGCATGTTTGGACCTTACATGTTATTATAGTGTGTGCTTTCCGGGCGCTGCTTTCATTTTTGAAATATGTGTCTTATTGCTCGCCATGTTTACGCAATGAGTTATACACTTGCACTTGCTGAACTGCAAATATTGTCTATTTGCTAAACGAACACGCAACCTATACCATTAGTAATACAGTCTGGGGAAAGCGTCAATGTCAAGTCCCTTGCATAATGGTTGAAGACGCACCTCATGATACACTGCTGAACAGTGAACTTTTGCATTAAAGTCTGAGGTCAAGTTTCAACTCTACAAATTTGAAAGGGAAACGGAACGAGATCTTATCTCTAAATATGGTTCATAGTAGGGACAGTTGTGAACGCTTGGGTCAAAGAATTACAACATCTGTCTTCCGGAATAACTTTCTGGCATCCCATTCCCTTGGCTTCCAAGAACATTGCTGCGTTCTGCATATGAAAATCAGGTAGGTAGACCAGTGACAGAACGTTACTTTGAAGTCAACAGGAAAAAACTCTCGTAGCAATCAAATATCAACCAAGTACAGGATTATTCCAATCAAATAACGAGCAATTCCAAACAAAGATTGCACTGATTTAACAGGAGCACATTTGAGTCAAAATCGCACTGGTTTAATAGGAAGACGTTTGAAACATTAACAACATCAGTGCGGGCACACGCTACAAAACAAACCGGAATGACCATTTACAAAACTGGACAACCCTAACCAGACCAACAAATGTGGGCCAACTGAATTCCGACATGCCAGATACTACCAAAGACCCTGACACTGGTCAGTTCATGGAGTGGCAGCAAATAAACGGCATCCACGGCTGTTTCTTCCCCTTCGGCGATTTCTCCACCGGCAACCTGGCAGGAGAGTTCCAGTCTTGCTCCACAGAACCTGGCTTCCCCGGCGAAGGGTTGTCCTTCGATGACCGGCGCCTGAAAGACAGCACTCGGTCCTTCGTGCTGGGGGCCTTCTTTTCTTTAGTAGTTTCCATGCCTTTCTCAGAGAGAAGGGACTTCAAGGAGACATGGCTCTTGTCTGAATCTATCGTCATTTCTTTGTCCGTGATCTCCTCATTCTGGTCGCCAATCTTGTCCTTCTCTGCAGCGGCGGTCTCATCCTTGTCCTTCTTTTCTGCGATGTCATCCGTGCTTTGTGCCGCCGGGACGTTATCACCAGCATGATCTGCAGCAACTTTTTCCTTCTGGTTCTTCTCTTCAGCATCATCCGTGCCCTCTGGTGTGTTATTCTCATGGGAACTAGGGTCCACCACAAGGATAGAATCTGCATTGCTTCCGGCATCAATCTTGCGAGACGCAGCAGGCTCTTCACTCTCCTTTTCCTTGACATTGTCAACAGAGTGTACCACGTTGATCTGAGGGCAAGTAGGTTCTGCAGTTACCTCTTCTTTCTGCTTCTTTACTTCACCAACATCAACGGCACCTGCAGTGTCCTCATCCTTCTCTTCAACATTATCAGCGTTTTCTTGAGAACTAGGGACCTCACTCATGTCTTCATTCTGTATCTTTATCATATTGATGGCATGAAGAGCATGATCTGTGGTAGTTTCTTCATTTTGCTTCCTTTCTTCAACATTATCTGTGATGTTCGTCATATTGGTCTCACAAGCACTAGGGTCTCTGGTAGTTTCTTCACTGTGCTTCTTTAATTCAACATTGGCTGGGATATCCACCACATTTATCTCCTGAGCAGTTCCCACATAGACGTCACTCTGCTCCTTTTCCACAACTATGTCTCTGCTGCTTATCACATCAACCTTGTAAGAAGCAGTATCTGCTATGACCTCTTCAATCTGTCCCTTTTCTTCGACATTACTTGTACTCTCTAATACGCTGGACTCTGGAGGACTAGCTTCTGCAGTAATTTGTTCAATCTGCTTAATCTCTTCAATATCATCTGTGCTGCACACTGCTTTAGTCTCATGAGAAGTGGCTCCTTCAGCGTCCACGCTTAGTGCCTCAGTTGTATCAGGGGAAGTGAGGACTGCACTAATGTTCTCGTTTGGTCCATCCTTGTCAAAATCCTCCTTGCTACTTACCATATCATGAGGCTCTGAGCTAGGCTCTACTAGGTCAACCTGTATGGCATCTTCCATTGTCACTTCAGATGGTTCTTTCTTTGTAAGTTCACCAGTACAACCAGCAGCTCTTGTTGCACTCCCTGCATCTTGGATGACCACATCTGTAGGATGCTCATTGAATGTCAGTTCACAAACAAAAAACTCACAAAGGGCATTAAAGAATTTTTCCTAACCCTAAAAACGAAAAACATGACTTCTTATATATCATCTACGAAAACTAAGTGGGAGAGTGTTATTAACATGCTTCCAGGACTGTATGGTATCCCTTTACTAGATTGACTTGCCAAGTTGCCAACACAGATAATTACTTGCAGAATAATTTGATTGTATTGCAGTTTTACCCAAATGGCACTGCATAGCTTTTCCAAAAGACAGGGCTCCATGATTGGAGACTGCATAGCTTTTCCAAAGGACAGGGCTGCATGATTGGAGACTATGGTCTTCTAATCGAGCTGTATATTGTCTTTTGTGATTTCGATGAAATAACACATAGCCTAACAATGTCAACATATTTAGGACTACCATTTTCACATATGTTGTCTATGAGCATAATGCACAAAGATGAACTAGCCAAAAGCCCAAAACTGGACTTCACCCCTTCTTACCAAAAATTTCTCAACGAAGTGACAAAAAATAGTATGAAACACAGAATAGAAGAACATACACACAAAACTTCAAAGTCTTACCTGCATCAGGATTACTTTGCCCTTCTTCAAGGTCAGTCTGCTTAGAGTTTGTCAGCTGTTCTGGTACCACAGAGGTAGTATCAGTTTGTTGCTGCATTTTGACAACATCTGCAGCCTCCAGATGATAACCATCATAATCAAGTTCCGATAAATCATCACCGCTGGTACCATCTGCGCGGACATGCTTATCAATAGGCAGCTCGTTATTCCCGAGTGTTTGCTCAACCAAGTTAGTTCTGATAACCCCACTATCCTCCTTGGATGCAGTCTCTTCCCTGGGGATTTGTTCTATGGAAACCACACCTAAGGTGTTGACAAATATGTCTTTCTCGACTGTAGTAGCACTAGGAAGCTCCTTATTCCCGAGTGTTTGCTCAACCAAGTTAGTTCTGATAACCCCACTTTCCTCCTTGGATTCAGTCTCTTCACTGGGGATTTGTTCTATGGAAACCACATCTAAGGTGTTGACAAATATGTCTTTCTCAACTGTAGTAGTAGCACTCTGCCCCTCAACAATCTCACTGCCTTCTACCAACATGTCCTCACTAGCTTTGTCTTCTTCAATGTTGCTGATCATACAATCTTTTTCAGTAACGGCGACATCATCAGGGCAACCAATGGTAGCGGGAATTTCACTGGAAGCGCCATTCGGTGCCAGAGACGCCCCATTTGACTCGCTAATTTCATCGGCAGAGAGGTCTGGACTGAATCTTGCACCCTCTTCAGGCTCTGATTGATGATGGGACGCGGAAGCATCCGGACTATGGTCACCGCTAACATGCGATTCAGATGGATGCAGATCTTCTGCATGAGGTGTGTTTCCAGATTGCTGCATAGCAACTTCAGCACTCTGCATCTCAGTTCCATTAGCCTTAGGAGCCACTTGAGAAGTGATATCATCGATGGTGACTTGAACTCCAGAGCTATCAGGAGAAGAGTGCACTGCAACAGATAGAAAGCCACATAATATATCAAACAAATTAGTGAGAAGAGCATTGAAGATTGTGTACACGTATTGTTTTAAATAGCCCTGGACTTTCTGGCAGGGACGTTATGCTGCCAGCTCAGGATGGAGACAATTTTCACAAGGTGCCTAGTACTAGCAGGCAAGAAGCTGCCGGCCTCACTGATCTAGTGTGCCGCATTATTCTACCAAACTTTGGCATGTACACACAGTTTGGGAGTTGGAAATCATTGTTATCCCAGGAACATTATCCTAATCTGAAGCTGACAAGTACACACAATCTGCACATTACGCCGCTAATTAATCAAGACGACAGGAAACCGCTGTATTCCAGCCTGGAACATGAGTAGTACGGTTTCACTGAATCACGGAAGTTCGTGTAGGAAGAAAAGGCAGCAAATTCTCACCTGCCGAATCCCCATCAAATAATTACACTCGATTTTGTTTGTGACGAAGTAAAAAAAGAAGAAGAGGAATATTCGGGGAGGAAGAATTGGAAACAGACCTCCATTGTCGCCGTCCTGGACGACGGCATTCCCGACATCCTGCGCAGATCCGGGCAAACCGCCGGCAGAATCCGAAGCACCCGCCCCATTTCCCTCTCCTCCTCCTCCTGCTTCGCCTTCACACTCGTCTAGGAAGGAGAGACACACAAGCGCGTCAGGCCAAGAACGCAACAGAGGAAGCAGGGCGGCGGGAAGCGCGCGCGCGTTACCTAGCAGCAGCTTCTTGCCTTGGCGCTCCTCCTCCGTGGCGGTGGCGTCTGCGGCGGGCGGCGACGACCTGCCGCCGCCGCCGCCGCCAGCACCGCAGTTCTTCTTGTGCGCGCGGCGCTGCTTGGCGCTAGGGTGCGCGCTGGCATACTTGTACCCGCACAGGTGGCACAGGTGGCCGGCGCTGCACGCGCCGTCCCCTCCCCCTGCACGCCGGAACCGCCACGCCGTTACATCACACGAAAGCCAAAAAAAAAAGAAGGGAAAATCAAGAAAAGGCACAATGTAAGGACGTGGGGGAGGCTCACCGGCAGGGATGGTCTTGTGGGCGGCGCTCTCCATGGCGGTCTCGGTCCGGACGGGCTCTCCCGTGCTGCTGCGCTCGGCAATGGCGGCGGAGAGGAAAAAAAGGAGTAAACCAGTGGTAGCGTGGGTGGCGTGACTGGTCGCGCGGAGTCGCCTTGGGGTCTTGTGCTGCGGGGCAACCCAAACCCAACCCCCCACGCTGTCCGGGCCCACGCGTCGGCGATAAAATTAACGGTGAGGCGATAAACGCGCGGTGCAGGGGGCCCGCGGGAGAGGAGGGACAAGAGACTTTCCGGTCGTTTTCCGTGCGGTTGCGGGCGGGCTGCTGTGCTTTCCCCGGACGAGATCTGGGCCGTCGGGCTTGGCATCGACGGCTGGGCTGTGGATAACAAGCGGTAACAAAAGCCGCCAAGATTCCTCACGAGCGCAGGAACAGGGGGGACCCCACGTGGCTGGCAAAGGGAGGATTCTTTGCTCCGAGTAGGTAATGACCCTGCGCAGCCTTTGGGTCTCGGTTCAGTAGTCACCCATCTTTCTCACCCGCTCTGTTTCTTGTCAATTTTGGGGAAGAAAATCCTGCCAAATATCTGAACAACCCTCGTCGCAGCAAAGTTTTTCCACATATACGTGCAGTGCAGGCAAGATCTGTTCTCATTTCCTTAGGTGAAAAAACTAAGACCAGACTACATGATGACATAAACCATAAACCATTTCTTTCTATAGAAATGTTTTCACTTGCAGGGGAACGTGGCGATGTGATGTTACGATTTGTTGGAGCAGGGCCTACACAGCATGTGCTCTCACTGGGCGCGCCAGCGTCCAACCATGGTGTGCCATACCAGCTGATTGGCTCCGTGGACAGAGCAATCGCAATGGTGGCGTCGTGATTGAATCATTGGAAGCTGCCATGCCTTTACCAGCCCAGGGACGCAAACGGCGTGGCTGAATCATTGGATGTGTTGTTGAACACGTATGCTAGATAATTTTTTTGGGGGAGAGACAAGTACGTACTGAATCCCACGCATTATTGGCCCTTTGGACCAGCCTTTTCCTCCCCCTTTTTCATGTCAATTTTGGTGCGGACCAACGTATCCTTGCACGGTTTTAGCAAGGGTTAGAAAAGAATCTCATGGCGTTGCGTTACATTTTACTACTACTGACGATGATGGTGTTTGGACGGGTTCCGCCTGTCGATTTGTTGCGTGTGCCGAATGGTGATCTTTCTGGGAACTTGTGTATCTGCTTGCGATGTTCACAGCCAATGCAAGCTTGGTTGATAATCCTCAGAAAAAACGTGCAAGCTTGGTAGTAAATACTCCCTCCGATCCAAATTAATTGACTTCGATTTGCCTAGATTCGGATGTATTTAGACATGTTTTAGTCTTGAATCGTTCGAATATAAAATCCAATCGATAATTTGGATCGGGGAAAATATTCTTGTTGTTGTAGGAATATTTCGTCCCTTCTTCGTACCCACTAAGGTTCACTGTTGGCCTTTTCTAGTTTGTTTTCGCTTGTTTGGACTCTACTATCGCTACATGTCGTTGCTCAGTGACACGAGGCCCATGCATGTGTCTCGTAAACTCTCTTTCCCCTCCTCAGGCTGTCCAACCCTCAGTTTCAATCACGAAGCCCGTGGGCCTCCGGTGCCCTAGCTACCTCCGGCGTAAGGCAAGAGAGTGTTACTACATTCTCTAGCGATCTTAGTGGAAGAAAAGACACAACAGTTGCTACTCCTACAAAATGCAATTTACCTCCCACTGAAACTAACACCGTGGAAAGAATCACTGAATATATTTGAAAATCTTATAAAGTTCCTAAGAACTTTTTGAATCAAAACTAATCCGCAGCCATGCATGTTTGGCTATACACGGAGAGACGGGCAGAGAAAACAAGGGCATTGCGGCAATGGCCTTCTTTCTAACTGCATTGCTATTCGGACCGTAAATCATACTCTTGACATCTTCTTATTCCGTGACTAGTTGGGAGAGGTGGGATGCTTGCATGATCAGCCAGGGACGTAAACGGCGTGACCGAATCATTGGATGTGTTGTTGCACACGATTTACTACGAGTACTACTCTCTCCGTCTTAAAATATATGTCTTAATTTTTTTTAAATTTAGATGTATCTAAGGTCACGTACTATGCCAGCCATTTAGATGAGCGCTTAGGTGATTAAAAATAATATGTACGAAAAAGAAAAAGTAGGCAATCGCCCTATCCTACAACGCGGGTTGCTAATAGAGGCGCTAAAATCCTTATATTCCGCTGTCGATCGAAACCAATTGCTGCAGCGAAAAGCGTGGAGCGTCCGGCGCCTGTTTTTGCGTCGACGCTAGCGAGTATTCCGGATTCGATTGGGATTTTGATGTAACTGCCAGGAATCGAAGCCTAACGCCTGGGTTAAGCGCCCCCATTAAACATGCCCTAATACTGCCTTGCACGGTTTTAGCAAGGGTTAGAAGGAATCTCATGGTGTTGTGTTGCGTTATATTTACCGACGATGATGAAGTTTGGACGGGTTCCGCCTATCAATTTGTTGCATGTGCTGAATGGTGATCTTTCCGAGACCGTTTGAGTTTTTTTTTGCAAAAATCCCGCTGATCTATTAATAATGATCAAAAATAGTACAAAGAGTCCAAAAGGTAATAAAAATTACAATTAGATCCTTGAACCACCTAGCTAGCACGACTACAAACACTTGCATGAGCCGAAGGCGTGTCACCGTCCTCGTCTCTCCATCATGAGAGTCAGGTAAAGCTTGTCGTAGTAGAGCTTGTTATAGTAGACAGATGGAAAGTTCCCGTGCTAAGATCCCAAAGGACCAACCCTCCAGACTGGCAACCCTCACCAACGATGACAATGATAGATCGAAAGAGACTGACCTGGAACCACACCGATAAACACAAAAACGACAGGATCTCACGAGATCCAATGGACACATGACTCCACGCGGTCCCTGTCAGCGCTAGATGCACCACCGTAGCGAGGATAGAATAGGAAGAACCTTATTCTGACTTCGGGATGTATCTATCCCTCACCATCTCGAGCAAGACACTTAAAACCATCTAAAGAAAGAACGAAATCCTCTCGTAGATGAGGGGTCGTGGTCTTGGACGACGTCATCATATCTACTTGAGATGTTCTTAGGCAATGCAATCTCTTTGCAAGCTTGGCTAATTCTCCAAAAAAGGTGCAAGCTTGGTAGATACTTTTTTCTTTGGTTGTTTTTTACAAAGAGCATTTATTAATATCGTGAAGATACCAATCACATGCAACCTCTGCAATAACGCAATGCCCTAGCTGCCTTACGGATGCACAAATCCAAGAAAAAAGAAAAAATATATAAAAATAAAAGTCCCGCTACAACGGTCAAATCCTTATAGTAACGACACTAACACCGCCAAAACAACACCAGAAGTCTAACCTCTCCAATAGCGACACCTTTAAGAAGGAAACAATGCACAAGCACTGTCGTAGCCCGACCAAAGTGTAGGAGATATGCTCTAGATGCAAATAATAAAGATGTTTTATTGTCATATCTCAAATGTTCATAATAAGTTTTATACCATAGTATATCTGTATTAAGCGGAAACATTAGTTGTGTGGTATGTAAACAAATCAAATCCCTAGTAACCTCTAGTCAACTAGCTCATTGGTCAACTTATGATCGAGGTTTCTCGATCATCGACATTTATGTCAGTTGATAATGGGGTCATGTCATTAGATGAATGGTGTAATGGACACACACACAACCATAGTATTGAAATGAGATCCAGTCATAAAACTCAACATTATGATATCTAGTAAAACATACTAACCCATTTCTTTGACCGTCAGATCATATATAATTATTATCACCTGAGGCTGCTTCGACTGCATCAACTGTCACATTGTAACAGGGTGATCATAAAGGTGTCTCTTAGGTATTTGAAAGGGATAGGTTGAGGCGTATGCATAGAGATCGATATTTTCCCATCTGCGCGATAGATAGATACCCTGGGCCTAGTCAGTGACATTACATCTATAAGGTTTGCAAACACGTGACTAGGTCACGAGGATGTAATATCACGAAAATGAGTAAATGTGTTTGTTGGTAACAAGATCGAACTAGGTATAGAGGTACCGGATATCATATCTTGGACAAACTAGGTATCATGTAGCAAAGGGAATGAGACTCGATGTTTAAGGTTCAAGCGATCAAGTTAATTCGTGGAATGCATGGGGCCATCAAGGGTTTCCAATCCCACTATTGGTCATTGATCGGAGAGATGACTCGATCATGTCTGTGTATTACCGAACTGTAGGGTGGCACGCTTAAGGGTAGATGACCCTTAGATATTGATACGAGATCATAGGAGAAAATAGAGAGAACTCTAGAATAGTTCTAGGGTGGTTTCGGAAAGGTTCTCCAAAAGGTGTTTCACATTGAGAGGAATTAAATAATATGTATTTAATATTAATTAGATGAATTAATATTAAAATACATTTTTAATGGATTTTTGGGCCAACCCACCTAAATGGGCCTTGATACGTTGCTAACGTATCTATAATTTTTGATGTTCCATGCTTGGTTTTATCTACTTTCTTATGTTTTGTCCATACTTTGGAGTACTTTTTATGCATTTTCTGGAACTAACCTATTAACAAGATGCCACAGTGTCAGTTGTCTGTTTTCTGCTGTTTTTGGTTCCAGAAAGTCAGAAAATGAATATTCTCGGAATTGGACGGGACAAAAGCCAAAGTCGATATTTTACCGGAAGACTCACGGAGCCAGAAGACGAGACGGAGAGGGGCCACACCATGTGGTGGCGCAGGCTAGCCCTGGCCGTGCCACCAGGTGGTGTGGGCCCCCTGGCCGCCCACCGACCTTGCCTCTTCGCCTATATATTCCTCTCGATATAGAAACCCTAAATCATCAATTAGAAATCCATGAAAAGTTCCGTAGCGCCACCGCCACCGAAGGGGAGATTTGGGGGACAAAAAGCCTCTGTTCCGGCACCCAGCAGGGACGGGGAAGTGCCCCCGGCTCCATCTCCATCGATCTCCACCACCATCTCCATCGCCGTTGCTGATTCCCATGATGAGGAGGGAGTAGTTCTCTCTCGAGGCTAAGGGCTCTACCAGTAGCTATGTGTTCATCTCTCTCTCTCTCTCTCTCTCTCTCTCTCTCTCTCTCTCTATGCATGATCATATTGTGATCATGAGCTTTGTAATCAAGTAGATCTACCTTGCTACTCAAGTGCTTTAATAGATCTCTGCTCTCCCCATGTGTGTGAAAGTGACAGCGTGTACACCATGGTGACATTTAGGCTAGAGATCACAATTACTTGTTATGAGTTATATTTGGAGTTGGATGTTTCTATGAAATTGTGGTGTTTGTTGGAACCATCTAGAGCTCAAGGTGATAGTGTGGGGTTATCTAGATGGGAAAAGCGAACTTTGAGGAGTGTTGTTATAGCCCTACCATGGATTAGAGTGTCCAACCGGAGAGTAGTTCAGAGTAGTATCATAAAGAGAAGATATTTATATGAGAGTGTTCACTAGCGAAAGTATGATCCCTATGCCTTGTTTCTAAGCATTGAAACACCGTTTGCAATTAGATCTGTTACATGTTTGCTTGCTTCCATCTTTATTTCAGTTTTCCTTTAGTGTTTTCCCACATCAACCACATGCCATCAAGCTATTTTCTAGCACCGTTACCACTTATAATTATCTATACCACTTGTATTTCACTATCTCTTCGCCGAACTAGTGCACCTATACACCTGACAAGTGTATTGGGTGTGTTGGGGACACAAGAGCCTTCTTGTATCTTGATTGCAGGGTTGCTTGAGAGGGAATACCTTTGACCACTTCCTCCCTGAGTTCGATAAACCTTGGGTGATCCACTTAAGGGAAAACTTGCTACTGTTCTACAAACCTCTGCACTTGGAGTCCCAACAACTGTCTACAAGAATAGAAGTGTGTAGACATCAAGCTATTTTCTGGCGTCGTTGCCGGGGAGGTAAGGTAAAAGGTACTCACATCCTTCGGTGTGAGTGCTCGAAGTTATTTCCTCTAGATTATGCAATTTTGTCTTTTAGTTTCTTGTTTTCACTAGTTAGGCTTAATGGAAAACAACAAAACAATTAGAGATCTTTATAGTATTTATCTTGAGTTAGGACATGAAGTGTTTGAAGAGAAAATTAAAAAACCTATGGAACTTTATTTGCATGCTAATAGCAATGTTGTTAGTATGAATTCTTTGGACACCATTATTGCTAATGCTATGGAAAAGTCTAAGCTTGGGGAAGCTAGTTTTTATGAAAATGATCTTTTTAGTTTCCCAGCTTTGGAAGATAGCTATTCTATTGCTTATGATGATACCAAACCTCCAATATATGACAATTACAATGATGAATATGATATTTTCAGTCCACCTACTATTGAGGAGAAAATTAATTATAATTACAACATGCCTCCTATATTTGACGATATGGTGATGAGAATAATAATGATAGCTATTTTGTTGAAATTGCTCCCACTATAATTAATAAGAATGACTATGTTTATGTGGAGAGTATTAATTCTTTTATGCATGTGGCTCATAATAAGAATGTTTTATGTGATAGTTATATTGTTGATTTTATTCATGATGCTACTGAAAGTTATTATGAGAGAGGGAAACATGGTTTTATGTATCTCAACAATATTAAGTTTCCCCTCTTTATGTTGAAAATTTTGAAGTTGCACTTGTTTTGCTTTCCTATGCTTGTTGCTTTGTGCTTTCATGACTTGTTTATTTACAAGATTCCTATGCATAGGAAGTGGGTTAGACTTAAATGTGCTTTGAATTTGCTTTTTGATGCTCTCTTTTACTTCAATTCATATTTCTTATGTGAGCATCTTCTCAAACTATCAAGCCTAACTTAAAGGCGTTAAATAAAAGTACTTATTGGGAGATAACCTAAAAGTTTTAGTTGAGTCTTGGAAGTTATTGCTTCAGTAATAAACTCTTATTATCATTTTTTGTGTGGTTTTTGTGCCAAGAGTTACCTCTAATGAGAGAGAAGTAATGATTGGGAAAGTTGCTGTCCCAAAACAGATTTTTGTGCTTCACCGTAAAAATTCATGTAAACTCTTTTTGAGGCGTGAATTTTTGTGCTTCTGCCCCAGGTTGTTATATAACTTTCGTTAGTTCAACACTTTTCGATTTGAGCAAAAGAAGGTTTTTGAAAAAAATCATCTTTACCTGCTGGTCTGTTTTGACAGATTTCTGCCATTATTTGCATTTGCTTCTTGTTGGTTCCTTTTTGAGTTCTTTTGGGGAATTGAGATTTTTGAGGGAAGTGCTACAGTAGCTTGTGTTTTATTGGAAGTTTTATTGGTGTTGGAACTGAACCTAAAAACTTATTATCTTGAGTGCACTAATATTGCTAATAAAGATTGTGTGAAGTTTTGTATGAAGGAAAAAATTCAGGTGTATGGAAGGAATGAGTAATGAGATGAAGGATGGACTAAAGCTCAAGCTTGGGGATGCCACGCATGTCACCCCAAGAAATATCCAAGAAGTACAAGCGTCAAAGCTTGGGGATGCCCAAGGCATCCCCTTCTTCATCAATAAAATTCTCAGGTTTCTTCCAAACACTTCATTTTTATTGTTTCATGCACAGTTGTGTTGTTCTTGGAGCGTCTTCGTTTTCGTTTTTGGTTTTTGTTTGCTTGGTTTTCTTAGTTTGCTGAATAAATTGGTTGGACCCACTCTTTCATGCATTGGTTTTCAAATAGTTTGGTTTGGATTGGAAAATAGTAGAAAAAGTTCATACTTAAGTGGTAAAGAGAGATTGTTTTTGACTGTGGCCTATGCTTTGTCGTTCCATGCTTGATATTGTTTTGGCTTTATGCTTAGTATTCTTTGTTGTAGCATGACATGTTATAAACAATTGAGATTGCTTAATGTGCCTTGGAAGAATCATGCGTTGTTTTAGCATATTAAAGCATAGTATTGTGGTATTCTCCTTTGATGCTTTATTTGGGTTGACTTGGCGCATGCTCACACCATGTTATGACTATCCCAAGTAACCATAGCCTTTATGATCCTTTAGTTTTCAACTTGTAATATCACTTTATGCTTTGATTAATGATGTTTTATCGCTCTGCATGATTATGGCCATTATTGCTCTCTTAGTTGGTCGCTCCCAGTCTTTTGCTAGCCTCCATAACCAAGTATGAGTTCCACTCATGCATCCAACTCCAAATAAAACCAAGTTATTCCAAAGAGTCCACCATACCTACCTATTAGCATTTGCTATTCCAAGTATATTCTTGTTTTTATCTACCTTCCGAATTAAACTTGTTATGAGAAAACTAGTGATTAAAGCTCTCACGAACTTGATGGCACACTTTACTTTTCTTGCCCTTAATAAACTTGAACCATTGTGTCGTCTATGTTGTATATGCTTGCACTTATATGTTGGGGATTAGCAGAACCATGCTTTCATGGGGATCGCTTTCAACATTGCACTTGTACATTGTACCCAGTTGATATCATGCTCTTTTGTCTATGGATGTCGTCGGTGTGAAATGAAAGGGGAGCTTGTAAGTACATGGAGTTATGTATATATGTTAGAGAAACGCCTGGGCCGCTGGTCTAATCCATGCTGACATGGTGGAAACCTGCAGCGTAACCATAATGCACTGTCTATGAAGCATTCTTCTTATAAAAAAAGAGTCCTATATTGATAAAAAAAGAGAAAAAGAAAAAAAGAGATTATGAAAAGAGGAAAGAGAGAAAAAAGCACCATATTCCCATGGTAAATAAGAAGATTGCTGAGATGCTCGTTGTCTGCTTGCCTTGTCATTTTGATATGGGGATTCTTCCCTATCATCGGGCAAGGGGTACCCCATTGGCGGTTCTCTATGATACACATGTACTTACGATGAGATTCCTAACTTATACTTCATCAAGCATGTACACCATAGTTTGTTCACTTTAACCTTAATCACTTCAAGATGCTTATGATAGGGGCAATGAGAGCTGAAAGCTATAAGTACCATAATTTTTGGAAGCTCTTTATGAGACTTGAATCCCTACTTCCTTCTATGAAGGCCCTTCTTTCACCATTATATTGAGTCTCCACCTTCTATCTATATGCACCTACTTTGAGAGCATAGTGGCCATTCTTAGTTCTATGTAAAAGGGGAGCTTGTAAGTCCATGGAGTTATGTATGTGTGTTAGAGAAACGCCTGGGCCGCCGGTCTAATCCATGCTGTCATGGTGGAAACCTGGAGCGTAACCATAATGAGATGTCTATGAAGCATTCTTCTTATAAAAAGGAGTCAGATATTGAGAAAAAGAAAAAAATAGATATGAGAAAAGAGGAAAGAGAGAAAAAAGCACCATTTTCCCATGGTAAATAAGAAGATTGCTGAGATGCTTGTTGTCTGCTTTCCTTGTCATTTTGATATGGGGATTCTTCCGTATCATCGGGCAAGGGGTACCCCATTGGCGGTTCTCTATGATACACATATACTTACTATGACAAGAACTTACCGGTAACTAAACTTGATTAGCATGAGGAGCGACCCTCGTATTCAAGGGACATGATATTTCCAAGCTCTTTATGAAACTTGAATCCCTACTTCCTTCTATGAAGGCCTTTCTTTTACTTTTATGTTGAGTCTCCACCTTCTATATTTATGCACCTACTTTGAGAGCATAGTGGACATTCTTAGTTCTATGTGCATTGTCCCAATACTTGTTGATTGATGCATAGCTTTGATATTGCTTGTTTTAAACTATTTGTATCTAGTCACTCTTATGAACTTTGAAGGTGTCCTATGCATTTATGTTTGCTACTCTATGAGGGACAAGCTGAATGCTACTATGCTATGTTTTCTTTATGTGAAACAAACAAAACTCTTGCAAAGCATTGTTATTCATGAATCTTTTGTTTATGCCTTTTCATGTTGCAACATAGTTTCTTTGTCTTATTGCTAGAACTTTGTCTTTCATGTTATGATTGAAGTACTATGATCCCAGCTTTGGATGTTTTACAAATACTTTGATCAAGTTTATGATGGTGCATGTCACCTCAAAAATTATTCTTTCTTTTTATCACTTACCTACTCGAGGACGAGCAGGAGTTAAGCTTGGGGATGTTGATACGTTGCTAACGTATCTATAATTTTTGATGTTCCATGCTTGGTTTTATCTACTTTCTTATGTTTTGTCCACACTTTGGAGTACTTTTTATGCATTTTATGGAACTAACCTATTAACAAGATGCCACAGTGCCAGTTGCATGTTTTTCTACTATTTTTGGTTCCAGAAAGTCAGAAAATGAATATTCTCGGAATTGGACAGGACAAAAGCCAAAGTCGATATTTTACCGGAAGACTCACGTAGCCAGAAGACGAGATGGAGAGGGGCCACAGGGTGGCCACACCATGTGGTGGCGTGGGCTAGCCCTGGCCACGCCACCAGGTGGTGTGGGCCCCCTGGCCGCCCACCGACCTTGCCTCTTCGCCTATATATTCCTCCCGATACAGAAACCCTAAATCGTCAATCAGAAATCCATGAAAAGTTCCGCAATGCTGCCGCCACCGAAGGGGAGATCCAGGGACAGAAAGTCTCTGTTCCGGCACCCTGCCAAGACGGGCAAGTGCCCCCGGATCCATCTCCATCGATCTCCACCACCATCTCCATCGCTGTTGCTGATTCCCATGATGAGGAGGGAGTAGTTCTCTCTCGAGGCTAAGGGTTCTATCGGTAGCTATGTGTTCATCTCTCTCTCTATGCATGATCATATTGTGATCATGGGCTTTGTAATCGAGTAGATCTACTTTGCTACTCAAGTGCTTTAATAGATCTCTGCTCTCCCCATGTGTGTGAAGTTGACAGTGTGCACACCATGGTGGCACTTAGGCTAGAGATTACAAATACTTGTTATGAGTTATATTTGGAGTTGGATGTCTTTATGAAATTGTGGTGTTTGTTGGACCCATCTAGTACTCAAGGTGACAGTGTGGGGTTATCTAGATGGGAAAGATGAACTTTGAGGAGTGCTGTTATAGCCCTACCAACGATTAGAGTGTCCAACCGAAGAGTAGTACAGCGTAGTATCATAAAGAAGAATATATTTATATGAGAGTGTTCACTAGTGAAAGTATGATCCCTAGGCCTTGTTTCTAAGCATTGAAACACCATTTGCAATTAGATCTGTTACATGTTTGCTTGCTTCCATCTTTATTTCAGTTTTCCTTTAGTCTTTTCCCACATCAACCACACGCCATCAAGATATTTTCTAGCACCGTTACCACTTATAATTATCTATACCACTTGTATTTCACTATCTCTTCGCCGAACTAGTGCACCTATACACCTGACAAGTGTATTGGGTGTGTTGGGGACACAAGAGACTTCTTGTATCTTGATTGCAGGGTTGCTTGAGAGGGAATACCTTTGACCACTTCCTCCCTGAGTTCGATAAACCTTGGGTGATCCACTTAAGGGAAAACTTGCTGCAGTTCTACAAACCTCTGCACTTGGAGGCCCAACAACTATCTACAAGAATAGAAGTGCGTAGACATCAGGCCTCACCCAGAGGGGAGGCCCATGAAGGGGCGCGCGCCCCAAGTAGGGCCCATAAGGGGGCCGGCTGGCCATGCCATGGACACCCTGCGTGGGGCCCACCTAGGGCCGGCAGTGGGATTAGTCCCACCCTGGGCACCCCTTGGTGTTGGCACTCCTCCTCCTATATATAGTGGGGAGCCCCTCCCCTCAAACCCATCCAATTGGCTTTTGGCTATCTCTCTCCCTCCCTCACAAGTGGTTCCCAAGTTGGAAAATGGATACGGTGACAAAGGTTTCTCCACCATACGCACACTGTCGGGTTGATGGATCTTTAGTTCGGATCAATATTTTTCCGCTATTTCACTGGATCGAAGCCTGGGGGGATATCGTTTACACCGAATGCGTGTAGAATTGTGAAGGTGCTTCCAGTTGTGGCACACATCGCTTGTACGACTACACGACCTTGAGGTCAGCGTCACCGTACGACTACATCATCAACATTCGTTGGAACGTAACACTTTTAGATCTTCAAAGGTATGAACACCGAATCCCTCCATTACCTTACATCTGCATAGAGTAGATCTTGGCTATATCGTTCTTATTGCTAGGAATTTTTTGTTTTCTGCGATGGAACCCTTCAGTGGTATTATAGCAGATATATGCATAAATGTGTTGGTATGGATAACACACATAGTGATATATGAGCATTGATTTTATAGTTATTACCCTCACATGTGTACTTGTTCATGAAGAAGATATGCCCTATAGGAAAATAGTAAAGGTGTTTATTATCATAACTCATTAGTTTATAATAGTTTTATACCATTCTATAACTATATCAACCAGAAACATTAATACAAGTGTGGTATATAAACAAACCAAAGGTACCCAATAGCCTCTATACAACTAGTTTATTGGGTAACTAATGATCAAGGTTTCCTAATTATGGAACATTTACGCCAATTGACAATAAAGTCATAATATAATCATTGGTGAATGATGTGATGTCCATTACCCAATATAAGTATTGCGACATGATCAAGTCACAAAGTTCATTGTTGCAACAGTTAGAAACGAAGTATCCTAATCCTTAGACCGTGAGATATGTTCAATCACTGTCACCCGTGGCTGCTTAGACTACATCAACCATCACACCATAACAAGGTGATCATAAAGGTGTATATTGGGTATTCTAGAGGGACACGTTGAGGTATATACATCAAGATCAGAATTTGTTCACCCGCGTGATGGGAAGATACACCGGGTCCACTCGGTGAAACTACATCCATAGGATGCGCAACATGTGACTAGGTCACGGGGACGAAATATCACGGGAACAAGTAAAGCAACATTTGTCGGCAACGGGTTTGAACAGGAAATCATGATACCGATGATTAGATCTTGGACAAGTCAGGTATCAAAGAAACAAAGGTAATTGGACTCATTATTTATGGTTCAAACAATATTGAAATCATGTAATGCATAGGGGTCATTATGGGCATCTTGATCCCACTAATGATCATTGATCCGAGAGTTGTCTCGATCATGTCTCTGATGTTCCCGAACCATAGGGTAACACACTTAAGGGTTTTACGACAATTAGAGGTTGTTTTGGGATTATCGGAATCACAAAAAGAAAGGGAAGAGATTACTGAAATTGTTTCGTGAGAGAACCGGAATCGTTCCGGGAGGATCCGAAGAAGTTCAAAATGAACCGAAAGGTGTTTCGGGTCTAATAGGATTTAATAATATGTATTTTATATTATTTTTGGAATTAATAATAAAATATATTTAAAATAAATTTTATTGGGCAAACTTCATAATGGGCCAAGTCCCCGGAGGGAACAAGGCCTAAGAGGTAAGCCTCCAATGGGCGTACCTTGTTGCCTAGGTTAGCAGCAGGTGGGGGCCCGGCTGGCCGACCTCTCATGGGCCTTGCGTGGACCACCCGACTTGGCCAGCCAGCCCTGATCCATGTGTGCATGACTCCCCTCCTTCTTTGGTTTAGTCCCACCCCGGGACTTTAATAGTTGGGGTAGCCTCTTTTCCCCTATATATAAATTTCTATATGGGAGGTAAAAGGACACACAATAATCTCTAAGGTTGTTTTCTTAGGGATTTTCTCTCTCTTTTCACTCGCAACTGCGGCCCCGAGTAAGGGATGCACAAGTAGGAGACCGCTTCTTTGCGACACACCGTTGAGCTACGGTGATTCCAGATAGAAGATCTACTTCCGCATCCTGGCTGGATCAGGGAGAATGGGAGTCATCTTCAAACACCGAATGTATGCGATACCACGGGGGTGCTACCACTAATGGCACCAAGATGGTCGTGCAAGGACTAGGGGTGAATTGCGAGGAGCTTCGTGACCTTGAGGTTGGTGCGAGTACGACTTCATCATCCACATTCTGCATGAACATTAAGAACTTTCGATATAAAATGGTATGTTACCAAAAGCCTCTCTTTGTTACAACACTACTCCTAGATAGATCTTGGGCATATTGGTGACGCTAGTTAGGAAAAGTTTGTTTTTTACTACGAGCCCCTTTCAGTGATATCAGAGCCGATCTATGCATAGTATTGCTTCTACGGCTAGAACAGAATGTGGGCATTGATCCTCTAGTTGTTACCCTCCCATGTGTACTTGCAAATATCACGATACTGTTTGATGAAGCGGCCTGGACCGACCTTACGCGAGACTGGTTCCACTCTCAACATACAACTTGTACTGTATAAGTGGCTTACGGGTGTCTGGCTCTCTTTCAAAAAAAGATATGGAATTTGCAACGGAGAGCCCCAAAAGAGGTGTAGTAGAGATAACTTTTGGATCCATGTTGTGGTTGGAAGTTCGTAGGTAGAAACGGTTCTGTCACGGAAGCCTAACAACCGCGTAAAACTTGCAAAATATAAAGTAGAGGCGTTTAAATTTATTTTGTAGGAGGCATGTGATTTGATATGGTCAGGGTCGCGATCAAGGTAAAGTAGTTTACTTTTCTATTACTAAGATGTATAGTAAAAGTCATCGTATTGATAGATGCTGACTCGTGTATTAACGAGCTCGTTGGGGAACCCTAAGAGGAAGGTATGATGAGTACAACAGTAAGTTTTCCCTCAGTTATGAAACCAAGGTTATCAATCCAGTAGGAGAAAGGAAACACCTCCAAGGTGTTGCTAGCTGGACTTTGGCAGGGCGCACTCTGGTATGAAAGCGTGGAAACCTGCACAACACAACCACGAACTTTGCCCCAACTTACGGTGAGGTTGTCAATCTCACCGGTTTTGCTAAAACAAAGGATTAACCGTATTGTGTGGAGCAGAGTAATAGTTTGCGAAAAGTAAGCGAAAGCGATAGCATTGTAGATTGATGATAAAAGAAAGGGCCGGGGTCCATAGTTCACCAGTGGTGGCTATCCTTAAGATAGATAACATGTTGAGTGAACAAATTACAGCGGGGCAATTGACAAACATCGAGAAAGCAATACATGCATATACTAATCATCTTGACTCCTTTGAGATTCGATTGGGCATTACAACATTATACATAGACCGTAATCCAATTGCATCTATGACTAATAATCCACCTTCAGGTTATCATCCAAACCCCTCCAAGATTAAGTTGCAAGCAAGATAATTGCATTACGCATTGCGTGTAAAGTAAACAATACGATTGTTCTATGAACAAAGGATTGCTATTTTCTCCCTAGTAGCAACAACACATCTAGTACCTTAGAGATTTCTGTCACTTCCCCAGATTACTAGAGGCATGAACCCACTATCGAGCATAAATACTAACTCTTGGAGTTGCTAGCATCTACTTGGCCAAGATAGCTACTAACAATGGAAAGCATGCAAGATCACAAATAACAAAGACATGATAGAATCAATAATCAATCTGAAATAGCATCTCAATATCCATCGGATCATAAACACAACATGTAGGATTACAAATAGATGATCTTGATCATGAATGGAGCTCACAAGATCTAAACATGATAGCACAAAGGAGAAGAACCAGCCATCTAGCTAGTACATGGACCCGTAGTCCAGGGATGAACTACTCACGCATCACACTGGAGGCTTGCATGGTGATGAAGAAGGCCTCCTGGGTGAATTCCCCTCTCCGGCAGGGTGTCGGGAAGAGCTTCAGATCCCCCCGATCTAGGGATGGAGATGACAACGGCTACAGACTCTTTCATGGATTTTTGATCGGGTACTTAGGGTTTCTGTATCGGAGTCATCTTATAGGTGAAAGGGGAGGCCGAGGGGGGTGCCCGAGGTGGCCAGACCACCCCTGGCGCGGGCCAGGCTTGGTCGCATGGCCAGGTGGTGTGGCGGCCCCCTGGCCCCTCTCCGTCTTGTATTCTGGCTCCGTGTGTCCCTCGGTGAAAAACTGACTTTGGCTTTTGTCCTGTCCAATTCCGAGAATATTCATTTTCTGACTTTCCTGGAACCAAAAACAGCAGAAAATAGGCAGCTGGCACTGTGGCTCTTGTTAATAGGTTAGTCCCAGAAAGTGTATAAAAAGTACTCCAAAGTGTGGACAAAACATAAGAAAGTAGATAAAACCAAGCATGGAACATAAAAAATTATGGATACGTTAGCAACATATCAACATCCCCAAGCTTAACTCCTGCTTGTCATCAAGTAGGTGAGTGATAAAAAAGAAAGAATAATTTTTGAGGTGACATGCACCATCATAAACTTGATCAAAGTATTTGTAAAACATTGATAGCTGGGATCATAGTACTTCAGCATAGCATGAAAGACAAAGTTCTAACAATAAGACATAGCAACTATGTTGCAACATGAAAAGGCACAAACAAAAGATTCATGAATAACAGTGCTTTGCAAGACGTTTGTTTGTTTCACATAAAGAAAACATAGCATAGTGGCATTCAGCTTGTCCCTCATAGAATAGCAAACATAAATGCATATGACACCTTCAAAGTTCATAAGAGAGACTAGATACAAATAGTTAAGAACACGCAATACCAAAGTTATGCATCAATCAACAAGTCTTGGGACATTGCACATAGAACTAAGAATGGCCACTATGCTCTCAAAGTAGGTGCATAAAGATAGAAGGTGGAGACTCAACATAAAAGTAAAAGAAATGCCTTCATAGAAGGAAGTAGGGATTCAAGTCTCATAAAGAGCTTCCAAAAATTATGGTACTTATTAGCTTTCATCTCTCATTGCCCCTATCATAAGCATCTTTAGGTGATTAAGGTTAAAGTGACACAACTAAGAGGATATGCTTGACAAGTTATAAGCCAAAGTCTCATGCCCCTTACTTACGAAGACCGAACCTCATCCTACTCAACTTTAGTCACAAGTAAGCTCTTGTCATTGTAAGTACATATGTATCATAGAGAACCGCCAACGGGGTACCCCTTGCACATGATACAGGAGCTATCCCATAATCAAAATGACAAGGCAAGCAGACAATGAGCATCTCAGCGATCTTTTTATTTGCTATTTTCATAGGTTTTTATTGAGGATGCTTCATAGAGTGCTCTTTATGGTTATGCTGCAAGTTTCCACCATGATTAGGCATGGCTTAGGATAGCAGCCCAAGCATTTCTCTAACACAAATACAAAGTCCATGATCTTACAAGTTCCCCTTTTATTTCACACCACCGGGATCCATAAGCAAAAGAACATGATATCAACTAGGTAAAATGTACAAGTGCAATGTTGAAAGCGTTCCCCATGATACATGGTTCTGCTAACTTCAACTTATAAAGCGCAAGCATATACGCAACAAAGATGGACGCAATGGTTCAAGTTTATTAAGTGCAAGAAAGTACCATCAAGTTCGTCAGAGCTTTAATCACTAATTTTCACATAACAAGTTTCATTCGGAAGGTAGATAAAAACATGAATATACTTGGAATAGCAAATGCTAATAGGTAGGTATGGTGGACTCTTTCGAATAACTTGGTTTTAGGAGTTGGATGCATGAGTGGAACTCATACTTGGTTATGGAGGCTAGCAAAAGACTGGGAGCGACCAACTAAGAGAGCAATAATGGCCATAATCATGCAGAGCGACAAAACAACATTAATCAAAGCATAAAGTGATACTACGAGTCGAAAACTAAAGGATCATAAAGGATATGGTGACTTGGGATAGTCCTTATATGGTGTGAGCATGTGCCAAGTCAACCCAAATAAAGCATCAAAGGAGAATACCACAATACTATGCTTTAATATGCTAAAACAACGCATGATTCTTCCAAGGCACATTAAGCAATCTCAATTGTTTATAACATGTCATGCTACAACAAAGATTATTAAGCATAAAGCCAAAACAATATCAAGCATGGCATGACAAAGCATAGGCCACAGTAAAAAACAAGCTCTCTTTACCACTTAAGCATGAACTTTTCCTACTCTTTTCCAATCCAAACCAAACTATTTGAAAACTAATGCATGAAAGAGGGGGTCCAACCAATCTATTAAGCAAAATAAGAAAAACCAAGCAAACGAAAACCAAAAACAAAAAACGAAGACGCTCCAAGAACAACACAACTGTGCATGAAATAATAAAAATGAGGTGTTTGGAAGGAACCTGGGATTTTTATTGATGAAGAAGGGGATGTCTTGGGCATCCCCAAGCTTTGACACTTTTACCTCTTTAATAAAGCTTGAGCTTTAGTCCATTCTTCATCTCATTACATCATTCTCTCTATACACCTGAAATTTTTCCTTCATACAAAACTTCACACAATCTTTATTAGCAATATTAGTGCACTCAAGATAATAAGTCTTTAGGTTCAGTTTCAACACCAATAAAACTTCCATTAAAACACAAGATACTGTAGCACTTCCCTCAAAAATCTCAATTCCCCAACAAAACTCAAAAAAGAAACCAACAAGAAGGAAATGCAAATAATGGCAAAAATCTGTCAAAACAGACCAGCAGGTAAAAACCAATTTTTTCGAAGACCTTATGTTACTCAAATCAAAAAGTGTTGAACTAACGAAAGTTATATAACAACCTGGGGCAGAAGCACAAAAATTCAAGCCTCAAAATGACGTACAGACATTTTACACGAATTTTTACGGTGAAGCACGTAAATCTGTTTCGGGACAGCAACTTTCCCAATCATTACTTCTCTCTCATTAGAGGTTACTCTTGGCACAAAAAGCAAATAAAAATGATAAGGAGAGGTTATTACTGAAGAAATAACTTCCAAGACTCATCTAAAACTTTTGGGTTATCTCCCAATAAGTAATTTTCTTTAACGCCTTTAAGTTAGGCATAAGAAGCAAGACAAAGAATCAAGTGTTCTGAAATGAAGAAGCATTAAGAGCAATTTTTTCCATAGGAGAGGCAAAAGAATTCTTCTCTCTCTTCTTAGGGAAGTGTTCTATACCTTTCTTGAGTGGGAGTTGATATTTAATGGTTCCTTCTTTTATATCAATAATGGCACCAATAGTTCTAAGAAAGGGTCTTCCCAAAGTAATAGGACAAGAAGCATTGCATTCAACATCCAAAACATAGAAATCAACGGGGACATAGGCGTTGTTAACCATAATAAGAACATCATTAATAATCCCCATGATTTTCTTTTTAGCATTAACATCAAGTGGGACATTCAAATAACAATCTTCCAATGGTGGCAAATCAAGCATATCATAAATTCTTCTAGGCATAATAGAAACACCACTATCAAGATCACATAAAGCTTTAAAATCAAAATCAATCACTTTCATATTAATGATGGGTTCCCAACCATCTTCTTGTTTTATAGGAATAGAAGCTTTATGTTTCATCTTTTCTTCTTTAATCTTTATGAGAGCATCAGTAATGTGTTTTGTAAAGGCCATATTCATAGCACTAGCATTAGGACTTTTAGCAAGCTTTTGTAGGAACTTAATAACTTCAGAGATATTGCAACCATCAAGATCAAAATCATAATTATCATCTAAAGTAGTAGAGCTATTACTAGCCTCTACACTAGTGGTAGTGATAGTAGAAACACTAATGTTTCTAGCAATTTCATCTTCTCTTTCCCACTTAGCATCCAATTCAGCTAATAGTCTAACATTTTCATCAATTCTAACTTGTATGGCATTAGTAGAAGCAAAGGGATTCACATTAGTTTCAGATTTAGCGGCCATTTTATTCAAAGAAGATTGAGCTTCAGCTAATGATGCTATATTTCTTTCAGCATTAGAGAGTTTCTCCTTAATAGTTTTATTGAAAGCAGTTTGTTTACTAATAAAGTCTTTAAGCATAACTTCAAGTTCAGAGGGAGCACTCATATTGTTGTTGTAGGAATTTCCATAAGCATTACCATTGTTGGGAAGATATGGCCTATAATTGTTGTTACCAAAATTATTCCTGTAGGCATTATTGCTAAAATTGTTATTTCTTATAAATTTCACATCAACTTGCTCATCTTGAGCAACCAAAGAGGCTAAGGTAACATGATTTGGATCAATATGAGCCTTCCCATTAACAAGCATAGACATAATAACATCAATTTTATCACTCAAGGAGGAGGTTTCTTCAACAGAATTTACCTTCTTACCTTGTGGAGCTCTTTTAGTGTGCCATTCAGAATAGTTAACCATCATATTATCCATAAGCTTTGTTGCAGCACCCAAAGTAATGGTCACAAAGGTACCTCCAGCAGCAGAATCCAGTAGATTTCTTGAATAATAGTTCAATCCTGCATAAAAGGTTTGGATAATCATCCAAGCAGTCAGTCCATGAGTGGGACAATTCTTTACCAAAGATTTTATTCTTTCCCAAGCTTGAGCAACATGTTCATTATCAGATTGTTTAAACTTCATTATTTCACTTCTCATAGATATAATCTTACAGGAGGATAGTATTTTCCAATGAAAGCATCTTTGCATTTAGTCCAAGAATCAATACTATCCCTAGTTAAGGAATTCAACCATTCTTTAGCTTTTCCTCTCAAAGAGAAAGGAAACAATTTAAGCTTAATAATATCCCCATCTATATCCCTATGCTTTTGCATCTCACAAAGTTCAACAAAGTTATTTAGATGAGCAGCAACATCTTCATTATCAATACCAGAAAATTGTTCTCTCATAACAAGATTGAGTAAAGCAGGTTTAATTTCAAAGAAAGTAGCTTCAGGAACAGGTGGAGCAATATGTGTGCTCATGAAATCATTGTTGTTGGTGCTAGTGAAGTCACACAACTTAGTATTTTCAAGAGTAGTCATTTTTTTTGTGTTTTTAGTAAAGAAAGCAAAGTAGTAAAACTATTTTTCTTGTGTTTTTGATAAAGAAGGTATGATGAGTACAACAATAAGTTTTACCTTAGTGTATTAACGAGCTCGTTGGGGAACCCCAAGAGGAAGGTATGATGAGTACAACAGTAAGTTTTCCCTCAGTTATGAAACCAAGGTTATCAATCCAGTAAGCGCAAGGAAACACCTCCAAGGTGTTGCTAGCTGGACTTTGGCAGGGCGCACTACCGGCGCCAACATCAACGTGGAAACCTGCACAACACAACGACAGAACTTTGCCCCCAACTTACAGTGAGGTTGTCAATCTCACCGGTTTTGCTGAAAACAAAGGATTAACCGTATTGTGTGGAACAGAGTTATAGTTTGCAGAAAGTAAACAGAAAGCAGTAAACAGTTGTAGATTGATGATAAAAGAAAGGACCGGGGTCCATAGTTCACTAGTGGTGGCTCTCCTTAAGATAGATAACATGTTGGGTGAACAAATTACAGTGGGGCAATTGAAAAACATCGAGAAAGCAATACATGCATATACTAATCATCTTGACTCCTTTGAGATTCGATTGGGCATTACAACATT
Organism: Avena insularis; assembly: GCA_023614405.1. NCBI lineage: Eukaryota > Viridiplantae > Streptophyta > Magnoliopsida > Poales > Poaceae > Avena > Avena insularis. The sequence continues at coordinate 26,228,373 of CM042692.1, forward strand.
ATACATAGACCGTAATCCAATTGCATCTATGACTAATAATCCACCTTCAGGTTATCATCCGAACCCCCTCCAGTATTAAGTTGCCAGCAACAGATAATTGCATTACACATTGCATGTAAAGTAAACAATACGATTGTTATATGAACAAAGGATTGTTGTTTTCTCCCTAGTAGCACCAACACATCTAGTACCTTAGAGATTTCTGTCACTTCCCCAGATTACTAGAGGCATGAACCCACTATCGAGCATAAATACTAACTCTTGGAGTTGCTAGCATCTACTTGGCCAAGATAGCTACTAACAACGGAAAGCATGCAAGATCACAAATAACAAAGACATGATAGAATCAATAATCAATCTGAAATAGCATCTCAATATCCATCGGATCCCCGCAAACACAACATGTAGGATTACAAATAGATGACCTTGATCATGAACGGAGCTCACAAGATCTAAACATGATAGCACAAAGGAGAAGAACCAGCCATCTAGCTACTACATGGACCCGTAGTCCAGGGATGAACTACTCACGCATCACACCGGAGGCTTGCATGGTGATGAAGAAGGCCTTCAGGGTGAATTCCCCTCTCCGACAGGGTGTTGTGAAGAGCTTCAGATCCCTCCCGATCTAGGGATGGAGAAGACGGCAACTATAGACTCTTTCGTGGATTTTTGATCGGGTACTTAGGGGTTTTGTATCGGAGGCATCTTATAGGCGAAAGGGGAGGCCGAGGGGGTGCCCGAGGCGGCCAGACCACCCCCTGGCGTGGTCCAGGCTTGGCCGCGTGGCCAGGTGGTGTGGAGGCCCTCTGGCCCCTCTCCGTCTCGTATTCTGGCTCCGTGTGTCCCTCGGTGAAAAACTGACTTTGGCTTTTGTCCCGTCCAATTCCGAGAATATTCATTTTCTGACTTTCCTGGAACCAAAAACAACAGAAAATAGGCGGTACTTTGTGGCTCTTGTTAATAGGTTAGTCCAAGAAAGTGTATAAAAAGTACTCCAAAGTGTGGACAAAACATAAGAAAGTAGATAAAACCAAGCATGGAACATAAAAAATTATGGATACGTTAGCAGCGTATCAATAGACGACCAACTAGTGGCATCGTATACTTGGAGCCGAACCAGTGGCAATATGGGGATCATGCCGGAGCACTTGATGGAGATCAAGGCATAGGAAGAAGGACCATATCATGTCACATATAAATTGCATGTGATGTTAATTCCTTGTGTGCATCTTATTGATTGCTAGTATTAGATACACAAAAGTGACATTAAATAAGATGGTCCCTAATTAATACCAACTATAGTGTTCTGCCATTAGTGTGCACCACCAAGAAAGTCCTTCGTTATGGAGAAGGCCATGATGATAGGGTGCAACCATATCGATGTTCACATATAGTGGGTGTAAGCCATGTATGTACTACGGATACATTAAGGTTGAATTGGTGAGCCTAGCATGTACAAACATGGTCGGAACACGAGAGATTGAAAGATCGAGGATGCGTCACATGAATGATGTGATCAAAACTGTGTTGTCCACCTTTGCAGCTATATCATCGACCGTGACGATCGGGGATGGTATAGTGAATTAGGATCATGTAATCACTAAAACCGTCTTAGGGATGATAGTTTTAGTGGGAGATCATTTGATAATGTGATTATAAATTTGAACTCGTATTATGAACTTAGTCTAAGTATTTTCAAATATCCTTATAGATCATGGCCATTTCTAAAGTTTAGGATATGGTCCATTCCTGAACAATGATAAACTTAAGTTAGATGGGTCAAACTTCATCGACTGGTACCAATGGCTTAGGGACGTCCCCATAGAAAACCATCTTATCTATGTCTTGCGTGAACCAATAGAAGATTTCCCCGACTACTTCGATGGTGAAGAAGATACGATTCTTCGTGGTCACCATGACACCTTCATGACAGTCAAGTACACGATAATTCATGATATGGAGTCTTGCTTGCAGGTACACTTTCATGAAATCGGCACACGTGATATGTTCTATGGATTGAAGGCGATGTTCCCGGCATAAGTCAGAATCATGAAGTATGAGTACATGGAAGGGATTCTTTCAACCAAGATGGAAGAAAACACCTGCTTCGAGACCCACTTAGACATCATGGAAAATATTCATGAGCTCCCTATGGATATCATGGACTACTGGTTGACGGATGCCCGCATTCGTTTCCTCCTAGCTACAAGGATGTCGTCAATGGATATGTCATGAGAGGGATATAATATGCCTTTCATGAATTCATGGCTAAGTTACGAAATGCAAAAGTGGAACCCATTGTAGGAGATGTTGTTAGTGGAGAAGGTATATATTTGATATACATGTTATAAATGTTCCCCCAAACACTTATTACAGTTTTCTAAGTATTTGATACTTGTTATATGATACGTCCATTTTGCATCACTATTCTATATCATAATTTACTGTTATTCATTGATATATTTCATATTAAGAGATGATACTTATGTTATTTCATCTGTTTTTGTATGGTTAATGACTTTTGGAGCATGGACCGCTGCAGTCAGGATTCTGATGGAAAAGGTGCTATTTGGAGGCAAAATTCACGAAGATCAGAAAATCCGGGAAAATACATGGAAAATCCTATTTTTCCAGAAACGAAGGAAGCCAAAAGGGGAGGTTGAGATGGGCCACAGGGGGCCCACCCCACCCCCTGGCGAGGGCCACCCTAGGCCGCGCCACCAGGTGGTGTGGCCGCCCTGGTCCACCCCTGGCTCCCGCCTCTGGCGTATATTATCTCCACCGTCGTGGTGGTGGCACGGCAGATGCCATGGATAGGCTAAATATGGGGCCAATGAGTGCTAGGGGAATCTAGGGAGGGAGAACGTGGTGATTCCACGCACGGAAGTTCTTGTATTCTCTCTATCAATGGTGTTTACAAGTGTTCTTAAGGCCCTTAGCAAGAAGGAGACAATGTCTCTTACCCCTCACTATCTAGACCTCGAGTTCTACCTTAGATAGAGTGATTCCTCTAAATGCCGACCCTCTCTATGAAGGACCTGGTGCTCCTTATATAGGGAGCCCGAGTTACAATTCTAGGGCACAGGTGGTAGCATATTCTATGGATATGCTCCTTTCCTAAAGCAGATGCTTCTTTATTCTTCTTTAATGGCTCGTCCGGGCTTTGGACGTAACCCGCAGCATCATCCTCGTCTTTTGGCGTCACAGGCTATGTCATCTGGCTTTGCCTGCGTCACCTTGGTCACTGCTGACCCACTGGTCCTCTCCTTTACTTTACTTTGCACATGCTTCGGCTAATAAAGCCACCTTTTGACCAGCGGGGAATTCCTTCTCTCTGAAGCCAAGGTAATCCGGCTAGCATATAGCTAATCCGGCCTACCCAATTACCTACAAAACAGATAGGCATGGCCGACATAGATCTTATGCTGGCCGGACCATTGTTAAGGAAATGCCCCATGGTCCGGGCCACACCGTGATTCGGCCTGCCTTGAGGTGACCCGGTCAGCATTTTGCTTTGGCCGCGCCGTACCCCGGCTAACTCGGCCCTTATACCCCGGCGTTGCCCTACCCGGGGGTATCCCCCCAACATTAGTCCCCGAAGCTGGTGCAGTCTTAGCAACTTTTCAGTTGTTAAGGCCACAGCAGGTTCCCATATCCGAATCTTTTATTCCTAGGGCCGAGTTATCTCGTAGCCCGGAGTTTCTTTTCCTGCGATCCTTTCGCTCTTTCCGGGTCACTCCTCATTGGCTAGGTATTTTGCCTGCTTATCCGGTTTTCTTTTCCTTCTCTCATACGCTTCTCCATATCCTACGTGGAGGGTAATCATCATTTGCCTCATTTTAAGGGCCATGCGCATTTACCGCGCCGGTTACTGTCGCTGCGTCAGGCATAACTGCTGTAAACATCCCATCACTGCAGCGCCTCATTAACTGTAACGCCATGTCCTATCATGGGATCATTTTCTCCAGTGGCCCCTCTTGTGGCCTTGCTCTGATTGGTTTCTTGGGCCGCATACACGCTCGTTACGCGCAGCATGCCACCCGCAAAGGATCCCATGACGTGCGTGGCACGGTTAAGTAGAGGGTGCGGTGCACTCCCAGGGGAAGTTCCCCCATTCGCGTCACACCCCCTGCTCTCTCTCTTCTTCACTACGACTCCGCCACCGCTGGTTTTCTTCTCCTCGAGCGCCACTGCGACCGTGCTCCGGCGGTATTTCATGCCAGCGCCACCGTTTCCAGTGCCACTCGCCACCACGGGGCCTTGCGCTTCCCGTTTACCCTCTTCCGGCTACCATTATGCAGATTATCCCCTCGAAAGCTTCAATCTCGCCATGACTTGAAGCAGAAGCTGCAATGGTGGCGCAGCAGGAGGAAGGGACGGGGCTTGGACGCCGGATCTGGGATGGCTCCATCGCCCGAGGAGGACACAGCAGCTCTATCCCTTGGCGCTTGCGCCTCCCCTCCGGTGAGATTACTCCCATCCCCAAATCTGGGGAGTATGTAGTTTTCTTGTCGCATTTCCAACGCGGCTTCGGCCTTCCGACCTCTTATTTCTTCTTCGATTTCATCTCCACCTACAAATTGCAACCGCATCATCTTCCCGCAAATGCTATCACCTCTCTGTCCTCTTTTGCCTCCGACATTGAGGGATATATCGGCCTCTGGCCAATCAAAGAACTTTGGATCAAGTTCTTTGGTTTGCAAGGAATGTGGTTCCGGATAAGGAGCGTGCCCTGGAGGACAATCATTTGACCCAGTGTGGCGCTGCCTCCATCTCTCCCTGGAAACAATCCGTCTTCCCCCAGGTCATGGGGCTTGAATCTTGCAAGGGCTAGGCCCGGACCTTCTTCTATGTCCGGAACACCACCAAGGAGGATCAGATCCGGCTGCTCCCCTTCAGACTCGGTCCTCCAGATACTTCACGATGGGAAAGCATTCCCAAGCACGCTACAGCCCTGGCGAATCAAGTGGCTCGCCGGATCACGGAGCTGCTTAAGGAGGATCTCCGGAGGGAGGATATCATGATCACTTTCCTCCGCAGCCAGTTCTCCCCTCCAGAAGCGAGCCCATAATATCTGCTACCTTAGCGGTCCTCTTGAACCTCACCGGACCTCCTCCTTCGAGCTGGATAACTCGGTGGTTTACCGCCGGGTTAAGGCCATCTTCAACGTGGAGAAGGAGTTCACCGAGGCCTGGGAGTGGGGACTTGAGCCCTTCACTCGCGCCAACCCTCCTCCAAGGGTAAGTTAATCTTCTCTTGTTATCCGGATTTTGTTTGTATGTTGATTTCCCTTTGTAACTTGGCGATTATTCTTTCAGAGATTTCTCCAGCAACCGCTGGAGGATGGCGAGGATCCAGCCAGCAAGTGGTTGGAGGACCGCCCTGAGGGAGACAAGGTGGAGACTGACCCGGAGGCCTTCTTGCCTGCCTCGGATGTCGTCAAGCGCAGCGCTGGTAAGGCCTCTTCTCCAAGGGATTGGCCAGACGATGATGATTTGGACATTGAGGTCCTAGAGGTACTTGATCCGGTTCTTATTTCTTATTTGCATCTGGCTTATGTTCGAATGTTCAGCTAACCCGGACGCTCAGGTCCATGAGGTTCCCTCGCTTGCCACCGGTGGCCCGACCCCGGCCCCTTCCTAGAAGCGTGCAGCTACCCCGGCCGCAGCTTCGGAGGCGCCGTCACCCAAGAAGAGGCAAAAGAAGTCCAGGGTTAAACACTCGGCCAAGCCTGCCGCCAAGAGCACAGTCCAGAGGGCACCCAAACCTCGGGCTCCTCCTACCATTGACGAGTAAGCCCTTTTAGCATTGCTACCTCGGATTCTTCCATTGCTTGCCTTAGTCTCTGGTTGGTTCTTTCTTTTTAACTTGATGTCCTTCCTTTTTTCCAGAGCTCCTGTGGATATTCCCCAGAGCAGTTCCGACATAGCCTCCCCACTCTGGAGCGATCCCTCTCCCCCCGCAACGATGACCAACGTCCGCTTAGCCCTATTCATGAGGGTTCTGCGGCCGCGGCTGACCAGAGTCTACCTCGTCAAGAGGAGGGAAACATCAACGTGGGGGGTAGCGGGCCGGATCTGGATACGACAATGCCGGATCTTCCTAGCTCCTCGGTCTCTGTGCCCAACGTTGAGGCGCCAGCTTCATCGGCGCCGCCCATATCCCGAGTACAAGCATTAAAGGAACCGAAGCAATAGCACCAGCAGCACCCACACTAGCACCAGCAGCAGAAATAGCAGCACCAGCACCAACAACACCAGCAGCAACAGCACCACCACCAGCAGCAAGAACAACCACAACAAGGGCCTCCAAGCCTCCTAAGGGGAAATCTCCTTCGGCCCCCACCGGGTCTGCCCCTTTAATCACTGATTTCTTTCAACACGCTCCTCAACCCTCATCCGGAAAAGCTACGAAGACTTCCGGGCCAGCTTCGTCCGGGCTAGCTTCCGGATCAGAGGGCAGCAAACAACTGGTTTTGCACACCAGCCCCGCTGCGGCTCAATCCGCCAGGCGCGAGGCCCATGTGAAGGGCCTAGTGACGAGCCATGCAGGAGTGGCGAGTTCGATCCACATCTCCTTGAGTATGTGAAGAACTGGAACAACACCGACATCGTCGACCCTCAGGGCAATCTCCCAGAAAGGTTCGGCCCTGCTGAGTTCAGCGCGCAAATGAACTCCGCCACTCAGGCTATCTCCCTGGCTGGCCGGATGATGGAGGTAATCCTTTTTCTCTACTGTTGATGTTTTTCGTAACTTAGCATTTGTAGGTATATCCCAGTCCTCGATCCTCCAAGGGAATAACTTGTTATTCGGTCGGATGCTCCCTAGTTTTTGTTCATGTTGCCATTAATTTGCACTAATTTTTGGGCCGGGTTAAGTTCCACCTGGCCCGGATCATGTAGTTTTCAAATATCCACACACCTAGAGCCGGTTTAAGTTCCACTTGGCCTGGATCTTTAGACTTCAAATATCCACACACCTAGAGCCGGGTTAAGTTCCACTTGGCCCGGATCTTGTAGACTTCGAATATCCATACACCTAGAGCCGGGTTAAGTTCCACTTGGCCCGGATCTTGTAGACTTCAAATATCCACACACCTAGAGCCGGGTTAAGTTCCACTTGGCCCGGATCTTGTAGACTTCGAATATCCACACACCTAGATCCAGACTAAGTTCCACTTGGCCCGGATCTTGTAGACTTCGAATATCCACACACCTAGAGCCGGGTTAAGTTCCACTTGGCCTGGATCTTGTAGACTTCGAATATCCACACACCTAGAGCCAGGTTAAGTTCTAGTTGGCCTGGATCTTGTAGACTTCGAATATCCACACACCTAGAGCCGGGTTAAGTTCCACTTGGCCCGGATCTTGTAGACTTCGAATATCCACACACCTAGAGCTGGGTTAAGTTCCACTTGGCTCAGATCTTGTAGACTTCAAATAATTTCTACTGTCTCTGAACTTTTGTCTCTTTCTTGTTTCAGATTACCACTAACCGCCGATCCGCTGAGTTCCAGCGCCTGCTGGACTCCTACAAAGACATATGCGGGCGTCATGGTAAACTCCTGGAGGAGTACCAAAAGAGGGGTTAGTTTCCATTTTTGTCCCTTCCTTGTTCATTCGAACTTCTTAGAGCTTATATGAATGTTTTGTCCGGATTACGCAGCCGAGGTTGAGGCTGAGAATATAATCATGAGGAAGAATCTTGTGGAGATCAAAGTTAACTTCATACCCTTTACATGATCATTGTACCCTCCATGCTTTATCCGGTGGACACTCATATTTTGGGTCCTCCGGATCATGTTGCAGTTGCTCTTGAGGACAGTGTTCCTATGCACTGGCGATGACCTTTGCTGGAACAATCAGGGAAGTATGAAGCTGAACTGAAGAAGAAGGACACGAGATAGCTCGGCTCCAGCAGCAGGACTTGGAGATTACTCGGCTGAATGCTGAAATCCAGAGGCTCAAGAGCTCTCATCAGTCCGTGCTGGAGAAGGCCGATCAGGAGTTTGCCGAAGAGAAGGAGCGTTTAGTTACGCAAATCTCTAAGGACAAGAGCTTACTAGAGGAAGCTGACATCAAACTTGCGTCGGCGATCACTGAGTGCGAAAAACTCCGGGTCCACAGCGCCAACACTGATTCCGAGCTTCATCAACTTCTCTTCCAGATTGCGCGTAAGTTCTCCGCTCTTGCTTGATTTGTTATAATTCGTATTTGGTCCATCCGCTCATTGTTGATCCTCTTATCCTTAGGTAAATTTCCAGAGAGCGATTCGTTCACCGCCTCTGCCGTATGTGAATCCCGTGAGCAGCGTGGAGTTCCTGTTGGCCCTGATGCCGAGCCAATTCCTTATGCCACAGAGGATCTCCTGGCGAGTCTCACAGCTCGTCTCGAGATAGTAAGGAATTTCGGCGCAGACATTATCCCAGCTGCAACGCGGATGTTTGGATGCCTCTGGCCCAGCGAGACCATTCCCAGGAAAACCTCGGCCTTCATAGCCAAACTCATGGAATGTGAGGCATAAGCTGGACACATGGCGCGAATCTGCGGCTGGACGAGCCGACATTGCTTTGAAGTTTACGCTTTCATGGTATGAAGGGATTGACTTGGCATTGCTCAAGCATATGCGGACCAGGTCTAAGTGGTGCGAGGATCCGGAGTGGATCACGCGCCGCCATGCCTGTGCAAACAATCTCATTCAGTACTCCTTCTTCTATGCCTGGAATGAGGGGCCGAGCTTCCTTGATGCAACTGATGATGAAATTGTATCTGGAGCTGAAGAAGGGGATGAGAGCAAGGACTCCGAGTTAGGCGATGAAGCTGAAGACCCGGAGAACAACGAAGTTGACCCGGACGACGAGGCCGAAGCTAGCGCTCCTCCCGCACACTCTGGAGTACCTCCCTCAACAGATGATTCTCCTGCTGCTTCTGCCCCTTGAAAAACACTCATCATATTTATCAGATCCCCGGAATGCCGGGCACAGATGTACTTAAATACCTTGGTTTGTTTGTGCTACAATTTTATGTTTTGAACTAAGTTTTTATTGCCAGATTATCGTGGGTGAAGTTCTCGAGTTTCATTTTCCTGTTCCTCCAATTTTTGACTCGGCTCGCGTCTATCTTGATTCGGTTTTTTGACTTACGTGTCCGAGATTCAAAAAATTGTCTTAACAGTACTTGAAACCTTGAGATTAGCTCAAAATGATTCGGTGCTTTAGTGACGAAAATAAACTAAGAGTCAGCCAAAAAACCAACACCGGCCCGCTTAAGTTCTTCTTCCTTAGTTGTTTTTCATGTGCTTTGCCATTCCAAACTTGTTCTCTTGGTTGCCATGAAGCCAATTCTTGTTGGAGAGCAGCAAAGTCGAAGAGTTAGGTTTTTGGTGCTAACACATTACTAATCCAACTAAGATGTAAGCGACTTAACCCAGCCGACGTAAAGAATATGAAAACAAGACAAGTGCTATAGCAGTCCCCAAGTATCTGCTCGGGGTGGCAAAGTTTTTATTGATAAGCTCACTACCGACATACATACCGACATACGAGTAGTTCGGATACATTCACCTTTCAGGTGTAGAAAGGACGCAATAGTGCTACGTTCCATGGTCTTTTGGATTCCTCTCTGGACCTGTCCGCCTTGTTCTTTTGCTGGGGCTGTGCATCAATAAGGTAGTAGGAATCATTGCGCAAAGCTTTGCTCACAATGAAGGTCCCTTCCCATGGGGGGGATAACTTATGCATGCCAGCGGTGCGCTGTATTAGCCTTAGCACCAAATCACCTTCCCGAAAAACACGGGGGTTTACTTTCTGGCTATGATAGCGTCGGAGATTTTGCTGGTATATGGCGGATCTGGACAAGGCCAGTTCTCTCGCTTCTTCTAGTAGATCAACATCATTTTGCTTGGGGCTTGACGCATCGCTTGTATTGGGTGACCCTAGGCGAATCATGCTCTATGTCGGCTGGTAATACAACTTACGCCCATATACTAGAAAGAATGGCGTATAGCTTTGTTGATCGATTGAGTTGTTCTTAAACTCCACGATCTGCTGGTAGTTCTTCTATCCAGCACCCTTGATCTTTGCACAGCTCTATGAGCAGGTTTTATCTTAGGACAATACCATCGTTGGATCTTTCCACTTGCCCGTTCGACGCGGGGTGGGCGACTGAGGCGACATCTAACCGAATCTTCTTTTCCTGGCAGAACCTCGCAAATGCTCCTTCGACAAAATTTGTCCCGTTATCAGTTATGATGCTATGAGGGTAGCCATACCTTAAGATTATATCCTTGAGTAATCTTACTGCCATTGCCCCATCACATTTCCGAATTGGTTTCACTTCAATCCATTTGGTGAACTTGTCAACCATGACCAGCATGTGGGTCATCCCTCCTTTGGCCGGCTTAAATGGCCCTACCATATCTAGGCACCATACAGCAAATGGCCATGTAATTGGGATAGTTTTCAGCTCTGACATTGGTAGGTGAGTTTTCGCGGCGTATCTTTGACAACCATTACATTTTCTCACCAAGTCCTCTTCTTGTTCCAAAGCACTGGGCCAATAAAATCCATGCCGGAAAGCCTTTGCTACTAAGGCCCTTGAGGAGGCATGGTGGCCACATTCCCCTTGGTGAATATCTCGGAGTATGTCGAGTCCTTCCTCCGGATCAACGCACCGTTGCAGTACTACTGTCACACTCCTTTTGTATAATTTGGCGTTGATAATGGTATAAGCATTTGCCCTTCTCTGAATTTGCCTTGAACTTATTCCGTCATCCGGCAAGATTCCCTCCTTCAGGAAATCAAAAATTGGCTTGGCCCAAGACGGTATAGGTCGGACAGGAAATGGTTCCTCATCCACTTCCATCGCATCCACCGACATAACTCCTGCCGGATCAAGCTGCATAGTCCCCGGGTTTGCTGAAGCAGTCCCCGGGTTTGCTGAGGTGCCTCCCCATTGTATTTCCATAGGTGCAGCTCCTGATCTGGTGAGCGCCAGGATATAAATTGAATCGGATTCGGGTGACGGTGTGATAGACGGGTTTCTCAAGTGTTCCAAAGCCACATTTGGCGGAATGGGTTGCCAGGATGAGCCCAGCTTGGATAGTGTATCTGCTGCCTCGTTTTTGCTCCGAGGTACGTGATGGAGCTCACACCCTTCGAAAAATCCGCTTATCTTCTGGACATGGAACCTATACAAGGCCATGTTAGCATCCAGGGCATCCCAATTTCTAGACACCTGCTATACCACCAAATCCGAATCTCCAAAGCACTGTATCCGGCGTATCCCCACTTCCTTTCCCACTTTGAGACCATGTACCAACGCTTCGTATTCCGCCACATTATTCGAGGCACTGAAATGGATCTGTAGGACATACTTCAGTTGATCCTTCTTGGGCGAGGTAAGCACTACCCCGGTGCCTAATCCATCTTTCAGTTTTGATCCGTCGAAGTGCATTTGCCAATAATTAGAGTCCGGCGGGGGTGGCTCGTATTGCATTTCAGCCTAGTCCACAAAGAAATCCGCCACAGCTTGTGATTTGATCACGTCTCTTCTGTCGAACTGTGGCGCGTATGGAGCTAATTTGATTGTGCACTTCGCTATTCTGCCGCTTGCGTCCTTGTTACTCATGATCTCAGAAATAGGCGCCTCACATATCACCTTGATGGGGTGTTCCTCGAAATAGTGCTTGAGCTTCTTGGCCGACATATATACGCCATACGCCATCTTCTGATAATGAGGATAGTTCTGTTTTGACGTTGACAATACTTCTCTCAGATAATACACCGGCCTTTGCACCGACTTTCCTTCCTCTTCGCGCTCCACTACGATCACTGCACGTACGACTCGGTTGGTCGCGACTATGTAAAGTAACATTGGTTCCTTAGGTAAAGGTGCAACTAGAATTGGCGCGGTAGATAGCGTCTTTTTCAACTCCCGAAACGCAAGATCCGCCTATGGCATCCATGTGAACTTATCTGCTTTCTTCATCAACTGATAGAGGGGCAAGGCTTCTCTCCCAGCCGACATACAAACCGACTCAACGATGCCAGGCAACCAGTGAACTTCTGGACATCATTAAGACACTCTGGTAACTCCATTCTTTCTATGGCCTAGATCTTTGTCGGGTTAGCTTCAATGCTGCGGCTAGATACCAGGAAACTGAGTAACTTTCCGGCTGGTACACCGAAGGTGCACTTCTCCGGGTTCAGTTTCATTCGGAACCTTCTCAATTTCGCGAACATCTGCCGGATATCCTCAAGGAGCGTATTGCTTTCCTTGGTTTTTATCACCACATCATCCACATACACCTGCACATTCCGACCTATCTGGTCATGCAAACATTTTTGCATACATCGCTGGTATATTGCTCCTGCATTACGTAATCCAAACGGCATTGTTCGATAACAATAAGCCCCGTACGGGGTAATGAACGCAGTCTTTATTTGATCATCCGGATTTAGGGGTATCTGATGGAAACCAGAATACGCATCAATGAATGACAGTAGTTCACATCCGACAGTTGAGTCTATGACCTGATCTATTCTAGGGAGTGGGAATGGATCTTTTGGACACGCCTTATTCAGGTTCGTGTAATCAATACACATGCACCATACCACTGCCATGTTTGGATCATCCTTCTTTTTCTCCACCAGCACCGGATTAGAGAGCCAATCCGGATAGAGTACCTCCATGATAAATCCGGCTGCTAGCAATCTTGCTATCTCATCTCCAATTACTTTTCTCCTATCTTCTGCGAAACGCTTGAGAGGCTGCTTTACTGGCTTAGCCTCGGGTCTTACATTCAATGAGTGCTCAGCCAACTCCCTCAATACACCTTGTAGATCTTGCGTAGACCAAGCAAAGATATCCCGATTCTCACGGAGGAAGTTGATGAGCTCGCTTTCCTATTTGCTGCTTAACCCGGCACCTATGGTAATGGTGCGCTCTGGGAACAGATCATCAACTGGCACTTTCTTCGTATCCTTAGTCGCTTGGAACGATACGCCCCCATGCGGGTTGGTCAGGGCCGGCATATGTTGTTGTGCGGATTGAGCCAATGCCCCCACCTCTAGTATCTTCCTTTTCTCTTGAGCTATCACGAGTGACTCGGCTAAATTAGATCCGGCTGATGCGCACTCGATCGAACGCTGGAAGTCCCTTGATATTGTTATCACACCCCTTGGTCCGGGAAACTTCATCTTAAGGTAACTGACATGGGTAGTTGCCATGAATTTGCTCAACGCTAGCCTGCCGAGTAATGCGTGATAAGCACTTTCCAGATTCACTACCTCAAATTCTAAGTTCTCAGTGCGGCAGTTGTCTCTTGTGCCGAATAACACGTCAACCCGGACCTTACCTATTGGTTCACAAGATATACCTGGCACAATACCGTGAAAAGTGGTCCTTGTTGCTTGCAGCATATTCTCTGTTGTCCCCAATTTGTGCATGGTATCCTTGTACATAATGTTGATACTGCTGCCATTGTCAATCAATACCTTGGAAAACCTCAGGTTGAGATTCGGTCCGATAAACGTCGGATCCAAGACTAGAGCGTAGGTTCCTAGGCTTGGCATGATCTTCGGGTGATCCTTGATACTCCACATGATCTCTTGATCCGCCCAAAGCATATATCTCGGCACAGCCGGCATTACTGTGTTCACCTCCATATGCCGGCGCTGTAAGCTTTTCCAGTCATTCTCTTCCGTGGTGAACACACAATAGCTTTGATGATGTTCACTGTACTCATTTCGTCCTTCATTCTCATTGTAACCTTGGCCTTGTTGCTGGTTATTCCCTACTTGATGTACCACATCCCTTCTTTCCGGATTCTCGTACCTCGGCGGAGGTGGTGGCAGCATCAGTTGCTGTCCATTTCCCCCTATTAGTAACGGTGGTCGAGTGTTTCATTTCTAGGTGCTTCGTTCCGAGGTGCTTGAGCATTCCCCGAACCCACCTGTTCCAACTTCTTCATCCATTCACACTATCGGGTCGTATGATTTGCTGGACTGTTCGGACTTGGCGTATGGAATTTGCAAGGTTGATCTAACATAGAATCGAACGTATACCTCGGCCTATCCTTTCGTTCCTGCCATTGCTTTTTCTGCTCCGGGGTCCAAGGCTTTCTTCCTTCACTTTTTTGCTGCCAGTTTTGCCCTCCAATTTTCTAGCGGTTGGCTTGTCCGGCATTGGGCTGATACCGGTCCATTGTTGCAGCCTGCTGCGAGTTGTACCGATAATCCGGACGCTCATCCCTTCTTTTTCCTCAGAAAACATTCCTCCTTGATGACCTAGAGTTATCTCGGTTGTAATATTCCTCATTTGCTTCGCTGGACATTAGCCGGGGTTGAGTTGGATCTCCCAAGGCATATGAATCTGCAATCCGGATTGTCTCGGACAAGGTGGTTGGCATATCTTGATGTAACCTTTGCCACAGCATACTTCCATACCTGCATCCCTGAGCGAACCACGCAATTGCTTGCGATTCAATCACCCCTTCGCACGAGTTTCGCACATTGCACCACCGAGTCAGGAAATCTCTATCTAGCTCATTCGGTCTCTGGCCGGCATAGTGCAAGGGTCTATGGTCTGTTGGGTCTCTTGTAAGTGCTTGAGAAATTGCTAACAAACAGTTCCTGGAAATCCAACCAACAGTTGACACTCCCTGGTGGCAAATTGTTCAGCCAAACCCGCGCTGGTCCTTCCAGCATCTGTGGTACATATCTCACTGCCCATCTGAAATTCCCAGTCGCGATCTTGACGGCTGTGGCATAATCAATTAGCCAATCCTCTAGCCTGGTACTCCCATCATAGGTTCGGGTTCCCCTGGCCAGTTGGAAGTTTGGCCAGGTGGCTCATTCATGATCCGGGTCCCGAAACATGCTGAACCCGGTGGACCTTGTAGTTCGATTTGCTCCGACCTATAAATCCTATCCAACTTCAACCTCGCATCATCTGGTTGCAAGTTCTTGCTTCCCAACCGTGATACAATCACATGGTGATCCGGTCTGGGGTATCCATTGTTAACCATAGCCGAATAACCATCATTGTATCTTTCTTGATCCGGGTGCACATGGTGCTGTTGTGCTGCTTGTCCTGCACTTCCTCCTTGCCAAGGTTCACGCTGTTGCGCATGAGGCACATTTTGCCCTGCTCCCATAGGATTACGTTGTCCGGCATTGCCGTTGGCAACATTTCTTTGACCGACACTGCCTTGGTCATGGTTACCTCGAGCAGCCACACCTCGGCTGGTACTGTGGCGATCCTCATCAACTTGCACTGCTTTTCCTTTTCCGGCTCTTACCGGATCATAAGGGACCATTTGCTTGTTTCTTCTCCCAGAGTCCACTACCTATTCTCTCCTGGGGTCATGAGCCGGAGACGACGCGAATCCTATGGACCTCGCCGGGTTATTTCTGGTCGAATGTACCACTTGCGCGGCCCCTAGTGGTACCGGGTTAGCTTTGTTTATTTCTTCATTTTTTTGGCATGCGACCCTCAACAGGTGATTCACTCTTTCTTGCTGTCTTTGACGAGCCTCACCGGTCAAGCCTTCTAACTCGGATGCGGCCACGTTTGCTGCTCTGAGGTTCTTTGCTGGGGTACTGTACCTATCCAACCCTCCTATCACTATAGTAGCTGTCTGACCCGGCCTAGGCTCGTACTCCTTGTCAATCTCTGTGATCAGATTTTTGCCCCGGATTTCACTCCATCGATACGGTTCGCCTTTGCGTACTCTCTCAAGGTGATGTTTAGCGACTGATGCAGCTCAGCTACCTTCTTTGCTCCAGCTAACATCTTCTGCCTAGTTTCCTCTAACTCAACTTGCGCTTGAGCCGGATCTACCATAGGTGCTATTGGTGTTGCTAAGATATCTATCGCTTGCTGGAGCACATTCTCTGGCTTCTCTAGCGAAGGAAACCTAGACCTGGTCTATTTGGGCATTACCTGTGGCTCTAGCGCCGGATCTTTGCTTGGTCCCGCATCCTGTGCGGTCATCAGGACTTCAACGCTGCTAGTGGGGCGAGCGATACACACTCCACAAGCGGCGCTGAGAGATGGTTCGCCTCCTTCGACGACCCGCCGCAGGTGAACGCAGGACTCATCCACCACGACGTAGATCTTGTGCGCGCCAAGCTTGATGGAAACGCCGTTGCACGGTGGAGGGTTCCTACCGAAGCTTCCCGCATTGTCGCTGATGTAGGCTAGCGCTCCAAAGCGCTGAACCAAGCCTAAGACGATACGCTCACCGGTGCTCGAGAAGTTTCCCGTCTGGATTTTCACCCCTGCTAGCGCTGCTAGTCCCACGGTGGGCGCCAACTGTCATGGTGGTGGCACAACAGATGCCATGGATAGGCTAAAGATGGGGCCAACGAGTGCTAGGGGAATCCAGGGAGGGAGAACATGGTGATTCCACGCATGGAAGTTCTTGTATTCTCTCTATCAATGATGTTTACAAGTGTTCTTGAGGCCCTTAGCAAGAAGGAGACAATGTCTCTTACCCCTCACTATCTAGCCCTCGAGTTCTACCTTAGACAGAGAGTGATTCCTCTAAATGCCGTCCCTCTCTATGGAGGCCCTGGTGCTCCTTATATAGGGAGCCCGGGTTACAATTCTAGGGCACAAGTGGCAGCATATTCTACGAATATGCTCCTTTCCTAAAGCAGGTGCTTCTTTATTCTTCTTTAACGGCTCGTCCGGGCTTTGGACGTAACCCGCAGCATCATCCTCGTCTTTTGGCATCACAGGCTACGTCATCCGGCTTTGCCTACGTCACCTTGGTCACTGCTGACCCGCTGGTCCTCTCCTTTACTTTACTTTGCACATGCTTCAGCTAATAAAGCCACCTTTTGACCAGCGGGGAATTCCTTCTCTCTGAAGCCAAGGTAATCCGACTAGCATATAGCTAATCCGGCCTACCCAATTACCTGCAAAACAGATAGGCATGGCCGACATAGATCTTACACCGGCCGGACCATTGTCAAGGAAATGCCCCATGGGCTGGGCCACACCGTGATTCGTCCTGCCTTGAGGTGACCCGGTCAGCATTTTGCTATGACCGCATCGTACCCCGGCTAACTCGGCCCTTATACCCTGGCGTTGCCCTACCCGGGGGTATCCCCCAACATCCACGGAACCCTAATACCTGGGAGAGCGACCACAGAAAGATTCCGCCGCCTCTGCGGGGCAGAAAACACGGAGAGAGAAAGATCTCTCCGGCAGATAGAATTCTGCCAGGGGAATTCCTTCCCGGAGAGGGGAGATCGTCGCCATCAACACCACCATCAAGCTAGACTTCATCGGGATCATCATCATCATCATCACCACCATCTCCACCAACACCATCATTACCACCTCCATACCGCTATAACAATTGGGTTGAATCTTGCATAGTTCTTAGGGGAAACTTTCCCGATGTTGAGTACTCTTTGTAGTTGATGCTATTGAGTGAACCATTGAATTATTGTTTATGTTCAGATTGTTACATATCATTATTTCATCTCTGATCATGATCTATATGATGTCTTGTGAGTAGTTCGTTTTGTTCTTGAGGACATGGGAGAAGTCATGTTCTTAGTAGTGGAATTGTGTTGAGAAAGATTCAATAGTTTGATATTTAAGTTGTGGTGTACTTCTTCTAGTGGTGTCATGTGAACGTCGACTACATGACACTTCACCTATATGGGCCTAGGGGAATGCATTGTGTATTTGGCTACTAATCGTAGGGGTTGCCGGAGTGACAGAAACCTGAAACCCCGTTAGGAAACCATTGCACAAGGGATGTCAGGGTCTTAGAGTTTAAAACTATGGTTAGGTTTCTACCTTAATTACTTTCTTGTACTTGCGGATGCTTGCAAGGGGTATAATCACAAGTATGTATTTGTCCTAGGAAGGTTGGTACATTAGCACAGGTTCACCCACACAACACTTAGCAAACTAAAGAAGATTAATCAACTATATGAAGCGAAAGCACTTGATGATATTCCCATGTGTCCTCGATAACGTTTGGTCATCTTAAGTAATACAACCGGCTTATCCTTTGCTAAATAAAGGATTGGGCCACTTGCTGCATTTATTCTTATTGTCTTTTATTTACTCGTACTTTATTTACCTGCATTATCAAAAACCCCTAAAAATCCGTTTGCTAAGTATTTACAGAGAATTCCTGCTCCAAGCCATTAGCCAGCACCTTCTGCTCCTCGTTGGGTTCGACACTCTTACTTATCGAAAATACTGCGATACACCCCCTATACTTGTGGGTCATCAAGACTATTTTCTGGCGCCGTTGCCGGGGAGTGAAGCACTATTGGAGAGTGGGCGGTAAAGGAAACTTCTCGTGAGTATTGTTTATACATTAGTTGCTTTATTTTCATTATGGATAATTCACTAAGTTTCTTATTTTGTAATGCTACTACAACTGCTAAGGTAGTAGATGAACCACCACCTGCTGAGAATGATACTTTTAAAATACCTACAAGAATTATTGATCGTGTTATGGATAACTATTATGTTGGAGATGGAACTGTCCATCCCGGTGATCATTTGCTCTTTATACACGAATTATGCGGGTTGTTCAAGTGTGCAGGTATTACTACAGATCAAGTCAAGAAGAAATTATTCTCAATATCACTAAAAGGAAGAGCTGAAGAATGGTATAAGCTGCTGAAGAATGGTCAAGCTCTTGAATGGGAGGAAATAGTACCTCTCTTTTATTCCAAGTTTTATCCTCCTAGTGAGATTCATAAAGATTGGAATCAAATATACAACTTTTGGCCTCTTGATGGAGAGAGTACAACTCAAGCTTGGGGGAGGTTGAAGTTACTAATGCTCAAATGTCCCATTCATGAGCTCCCCAACAATATTATTATCAATAACTTTTATGCAAGGCTTTCTCTTCATGATAAGGATTTATTGGATGCTTGTTGTGCTGGATCATTTACACGCATGGAAGAAGAAGCCAAATGGGAACTTCTAGACCGTATTCAAGACAATGCTGAAGCATGGGAGAATGACAAAGGAAGAAAGTCAGGTATAAATTATGATTATGAATGCATTGAATCTTTTATGGGAACTGATGACTTTCAAAATATTAGTAATGCTTATGGTCTTGATTTTCAAGTTATTACAAATTGTTTTAAGGCTTTTTATTCTTATATTGAAATTCCGAAAAAGGGATGGAACAAGTACCATGCACCATATAAAGATATTGTTGACTATGTTCCTGTTGGGAGTAATGAGTTTTGCACTATTGATCACATCTTACCTGAACCTTATATCAAGAAAATACCCATCCCAGATAAGGTAAAGGATCATCCTATGATAACTAGTGTAATCAATAAAAGTGCAAAGAGAACTGTAAAACCCGATGAACAAATAAACATTGAACCTATTGTAGCAATTGTGAAAGATCTTGTCACTAAAGTGTAGAAGATGGACACATAGTCTTTTGTGAGGATGCTTCTAATATTGTCTCACATCCTAATAGAACTAAAAAGGCTAGTGTCCCCGTGCTTTCTGTTAGAATTGGTGATCATTGCTATTATGGTTTATGTGATATTGGTGCAAGTTCAAGTGTTATTCCTTATGAGCTTTACAAAGAAATTATGCATGAAATCAGTCCCTGCGAACTAGAAGAGATTGATGTGGTCATTCACCTTGCTAATAGAGAGACCATCTCTCCAATTGGTATTGTGCGGGATGTAGAAGTTCTTTGTGGTAAGATTAAATATCCTGCTGATTTTCTAATACTTGGTTCAGCTGCTAGTAAAACTTATCCCATCATTTTTGGTAGACCTTTCTTGAGTACTTGTGGAGCTATTATAGATTGCAAAAGGGAGAAAATCTTGACTAAGTTTGATGGGGAATCTTATGAGTTTAATTTTTCGAAATTTACTAAAGAACCTTGTGAAAATGAAACCCATAATGAGGATTTTAGAGTTGAACCATTTGCTTCTATTTCTCTTGCTCCTAACAATTCTTTGTAGCAATTTATGGAAGACCACGAAAGTGAGATCTTCATGGAAGAAAGAAATGAGATTGACGAGATTCTCCGTCGTCAACCTAAGATGCTTAAGCATAACTTGCCTGTGGAAGATTTGGATACCACGTTGCCACCTAAAAAGGATCCAGTCTTCGATTTGAAACCCTTACCTGACGATCTTAAATATGCTTACATTGATGATAATAAGATATATCCTATTATTATTAGCTCTAAACTTTCAGGGAAGGGAGAAGAAAGGTTATTGGAGGTACTGAAGAAACACCGAGGGGCTATGAGCTACACTCTGGATGATTTAAAAGGGATTTCTCCAACTATATGTTAGCATGCTATCAATATAGAACCAGATGCAAAGCCAGTAGTAGAGCACCAATGGTGTCTAAATCCTAAGATGAAGGAAGTGGTAAGAAATGAGGTATTGAAACTCCTTGATGCTGGTATTATTTACCCTATTGCTGATAGTGAATGGGTTAGTCCTGTGCATTGTGTTCCTAAAAAAGGGGGAATTACCATCGTCCCTAATGATAATGATGAGCTTATTCCCAAAGAATAGTAGTAGGCTATAGAATGTGCATTGATTTTAGGAAAGTTAACAAAGTTACTAAGAAATATCATTACCCACTTCCTTTTATTGATCAAATGTTAGAAAGGTTATCTAAAAAGACCCATTTTTGTTTTCTTGATGGATATTCTGGTTTCTCTCAAATTGCTGTTAAACAACAAGATCAAGAAAAAACTACCTTTACATGCCCTTACGGAACCTATGCTTATAGACGTATGCCTTTTGGTTTATGTAATGCTCCCGCTACTTTTCAAAGATGCTTGCCTGCTATCTTTCATGGTTTTTATGAGGAAATTGTGGAAGTGTTCATGGATGACTTCTCCGTCTATGGAACTTCTTTTGATAATTGTTTGCACAACCTCGATAAAGTTTTGCAGAGATGTGAAGAAACTAATCGTGTTCTCAATTGGGAGAAATGCCACTTCATGGTGAATGAAGGTATTGTACTTGGACATAAGGTTTCTGAAAGAGGCATAGAAGTTGATAGAGCTAAAGTTGAGGCAATTGAGAAGATGCCCTGTCCAAGAGACATCAAAGGTATTCGTAGTATCCTTGGTCAAGATGGTTTTTATAGAAGGTTTATTAAAGATTTCTCTAAGATATCAAAACACCTCACTAATCTTCTTCAAAAAGATGTACCCTTTGTCTTTGATGATGATTGTAAGGAAGCTTTTGAAACTCTAAAGAAGGCTTTAACTACAGCTCCTATCGTTCAACCACATGATTGGAGCTTACCCTTTGAAATAATGTGTGATGCTAGTAATTTTGCTATAGGTGCTGTCCTTGGGCAGCGAATTGACAAAAAGTTAAATGTTATCCATTATGCTAGTAAGACTCTTGATGCCGCTGAAAGGAATTATGCTACTAAGGAAAAAGTATTCCTAGCCGTCGTCTTTGCTTGTGATAAGTTTAGACCTTATATTGTGGACTCAAAAGTTACCATTCATACTGATCATGCTGCTATTAAGTACCTTATGACGAAGAAAGATGCTAAGCCTAGGATTATTAGATGGGTGCTACTCTTACAAGAGTTTGACCTACATATTGTAGATAGGAAAGGTGCTGAAAATCCTATAGCTGATAGTTTATCTCGATTGGAAAACATCTCTTTTGATCCTATGCCTGTTAATGATAGTTTCCCAAATGATTAGTTGGCCGCAGTAGGGGTAAGCTCACGAGGGAGCCCTTGGTATGCTGATTATGCTAACTTTATTGTCTCCAAGTATTTGCCTCCAACTTTCATAGCTCAGCAAAGAAGTAAGTTCTTTTACGATTTGAGGCATTATTTTTGGGATGACCCACATTTATATAAAGAAGGAGGGGATGGTATTATGCGAAGATGTGTTCCAGAATATGAACAAAAGGAGATATTGCGGAAATGTCATGGTAGTGCCTATGGAGGACATCATGCGGGAGATAGAACTACGCAAAAGGTACTACAATCAGGTTTCTACTGGCCTACCCTTTTTAAAGATGCAAGAAAATTTGTTTTATCTTGTGATGAGTATCAGCGTGTTGGTAATATTTCTAGACGCAATGAAATGCCTATGAACTACTCTCTAGTTATTGAACCCTTTGATTGCTGGGGATTTGACTTTATGGGTCCTTTTCTTCCCTCGAAAGGTTATACTCATATTCTTATTGCCGTTGATTATGTCACTAAGTGGGTAGAAGCTATACCTATGAAGAGTGCTGATGGGGAGATCTCTTTAAAAATGCTTAAGGATGTTATCTTTCCTAGGTTTGGGGTAGGTATCTCATGACCGATGGAGGTTCTCATTTCATTCATGGTGGTTTTAGAAAGACCCTTGCTAAATATGATGTTAATCATAGAATCGCTTCAGCTTATCATCCCCAAACTAGTGGGCAAGTAGAGTTATCAAATAGAGAAATTAAATCCATCTTGCAAAAGACTGTTAATAGATCTAGAAAAAACTGGGCTAAAAAGTTGAACGATGCTTTATGGGCTTATAGGACTGCCTATAAAAACCCTCACTACTAGGAAACATCTTATATGTGGTGCATGGAAATGAGACTTCTGTGGCGCATATACCATTCGCCACTATTACCTCGCCACTGATAATTGCTTCCTGTGGCGCATATAGATATGCGCCACAGAAGTCTCAGACTTCTATGGCGCATTTCTACCTATGCACCACAGAAGCAAGTTCAGTGGTGCATTCATTAATATGCGCCACAGAAATCATATGCGCCACTGAGTATAATTGTATATGCGCCACTGACTATATAACACGTATTCAAAGTAAAATACGTTCCTGGTGTATAATCAGGTATTTATACAGGATTTATATAGTATTTATCCAGATGAGTATAAACAGTACATTGCACAAGTAGTAGATGCATGAAAACCGACATATATATAGTACAAACACTTAGAGCCCAATCGAGATACATATATAGTGTCAAGTACCGAATTTTTACACAAGTGCCGAATACAAAGTTCATATCATCTCACGTTACAAATATGAAGTGGTCACGGCCGCCTACACTAGGATCAAATAGAATACAACTGTGATGATGGTGGTGAGCAAGAGCATGAGCCCGACCAATATCTTCATTCAATTCTTCTTCCACAGGTGGTTCCTCCACTTGGTACCACCTCCTCTCTAGTTGCGTATCCTTTGTAGATGTTGCCGCTGAACTTGTTCACTTGTTTGTGACAATCCTCCCACTCCTCGTAGAGTCCTGGAACCCTACCCATGTACACCACATACCACCTCGTCGCCATCTCTATAGACGACAAGGCATATTAGTAAAAATACAACGAAAAGAATTAATAAAGGGTTCACATCCATATATATATATGTCCACATAATACAAAACAAAGGACCCATAAACCTAAAAGATAGTCATCATAGAAGCAATAAGTTCAATGACAACATGACCACAAGGTAGTTTAAGTCTAATAACAATGACCATTTCGACCACAAGATAGTAAAGTTTATGACACACACACTAAGACAGTAGGCGTCCATCAAGAATATACACACACTGGATCATGCTAGAGGCACACATCGATCATGAAGACTTCTTCTGTAAGATCCCTCCTTATTAAAGGAAAAGATCCCTGTGCTTGCAATGCTAGTCCCTGGATCAATGCTAGCATCCACAGTTTAAGATGAAGTACACAGATACAAAGGTCGTTTATTACAGTCATTCCAGAGATAAAACATAGTCTTTTACAACTCATGGCCAAAGGCCTAATACAAGAGTTTATGGAATAAGTAAATAAACATAAGTCTTCATCTTCATGTGCCACAGGAAAGCATGTTGAGTGTAGACTCATGACTCCTAATCTTCATCGGAGTAACCTGCAACATTACAAGTTACAGCCACAGAGGGTCAATACTTTGGAATAGTATTGGCAAGTGATACCTTAGTATATTTTAAGTGGACTATAATACTATATGCATTTAGCTGGTGGAGCTTAGGCTTGCATTGCTCAAAATAGATTTTTCCTTAACTTTTGAAAACACTAAGTTTTTGCTTGGCACAAAACCTTCCCAAGGCATCTACCAATCTAAGACTGAAGATCCACTCTGGGCATCTACCAATCAAAGACTGAAGATCCTTTTAACCCTTGTTCACCCACAAGTTTTATTTTGAAATTGGAGTGATGAGATTTTTGAAGTTTCCATGTCTCGATGCTCAAATTGTCCTTTACCAGGGACATGGCTAAGTACTTAGGTTTTACACTCTGCAGAGGTGGTGCACTTTCCCCACAAGACTTGGTTTCCCAAGACAAGATCCTTCAGAAGCCTTTCCTTAGTCAAATGGACGTTCAACCTATCATTCCCTCTACCACCAACTGTCCAAGAGACTAAGTTCTAGCAACCTAAGATCATGGCAGAGCCCATAATGCCAAGTGGTTGCACTTGAAGCTTCTCAACATTTGACAACTCGAATCTCTTTGTTTCCTGGGTGGCCATCCACAAGTGAGATACACCAAGGTAAACCATAAACATGGGCCTTGTGAACCACTCAACCAAAAACCACCAAGCAAGTCCCATTCCACCAGGAGATTCATTAACTTAGTTGTTTTGTTAAATAAAACACAAGTCCTCAGACTTAGAATATTTTTTCATAGTGTGAATATATAAACCACCCTTGTTTTCTAGTAGCTAGGCTAAGCATGGCATGGCAACTTATCCTTAGGGAATTTTCCTAGCAACTCTAACATTCTATTCTATAAAGGATTTCCCATCATCATTTGACAAAAGTAGCATGCAAGTCCTAGCAAAATATCTAATGCAAGTATAAAATATAGGAAGGGAATATTCATGAAGATATCACTTGCCTTGGTAGTGTGGAGAGTAGCACTCGTCACAATCACAATCACTAGCAAAATCTACACACAAAGTTGTAGCACACAATTACACACAAATATATACAAACAAAGATAATATGAATGCATGCATGCATGAATCTACTAAGTGGTGATTTTTTTAAAACTCTACCAAGCAAGTGCAAGTTTACAGAAACTAAACAAGTCACAAATTTGCCCACTAAACAAAATTAACCCTAAAACAAAATACTAAACTAAATCTATACTCAAAATGGCCTTAAACAAGTTTCTGCAATTTAAGCCAATCTAATGGTTACTATTTACTAAACAAAATGGATAGACAGAAAGGTCTTGTTTTACTGAATCCAACGGTATAAAATTTGTAAAATTCCAACGTGGCATTCAAAAGATATAGGCAATTGAAAACTGGATCAAAATCTGTTTTAAATTCTATTTTCAGATCAGCTCCTAGCCACGCGTCGCTTCGGGATTGGTCGGTACCGGTTCGTCTGGATCGAGTGATACAGACCGCTGGATTTAAAGGGGCAGGTGCGGCTCAGATCAACGCGTACCCCTTCGGTTAAGTGAATATATCCAAGCCATCAGATGCAGATCTAACGGTTCCTATTGTCACAGCCAAAAGCGGCCGGCTGCGGTGGCTCGTGGCGAGCTGTCGGTCGCAACGAGGCGACGCTTCGGGGTGAGTGAGAAAGAGGAGTAGCTCACCAGGCTCAGGGGGTCACGGCGATGCTCAAGGTACTCGCGGTTCGATGAGGGGCGCTCTGGTTCAGCCGCGATTCCTCGCCGGAGTGGAGGACGTCGTGCGTCGGCGGGTGGTCGTGGGCGTCGTGTGAATCACCCCAAGGCAAGGCGAAGACACGGTTAGATTCACGAGTCGAGGCAGTCGTGTCGTGAACTAGAAAGCGCGGCGACTGGACTTACCACTAGTGCTCGCCGGAGTTCGATGAGAAGCGGTGGCGGCGGTCGTTGAGGTTGCCGACTACGGTACATGCGAGGGCAAACGAAGTGTGTTAAAAGAAGCGCAGAGGCTCACTGAACCAGTTTGCAAGAACGAGAGGCAGAGGGGAGCTTAGAACTCACCGGAATTTGCCGGCGCAGTCGTCGGCGATGGCGGGGCTGCAGAGAGTAATACACGCAGCCTGGTGGCGTTCTGGGTTCGGGGTTTGAGGGAGAATGGAAAGGGGGCAGAGGGGGTTCTTATAGCCTGGTCACGAGCGAGAATCACTCGGCCATTGAATCGAATTAACGCCGCGAATTAAACACAGAAAACACCCGCGTTGATTTGGGGATGAACTGGTCGTGCGGGTGGAGACAATCTTGGCGTGGAAGGCCGCTTGTCGGTAAACGCTGGAGTGGAGGTGGGGTCTGATGCAGCCGTGTGTGCTTTCATGGCGTGAGAGAAGAAAAAGACAATCCCGGGTGGTCTTGTTGGGCTTGATTCGAAGCTGGGCCAGAACTCTACCGCGCGGCCTTTTTCCTTTGAGAAATCCTTTTCTTTTTCTAAATTCATTTTCTGGAATGAATTTGATATGAATTCAAATCCTTTTGAATTCAAACAGCTTTGGGAATTTTTGCAGGGTTCTGTGGGTTCAAATACAGTCAATAAACCAAGTGGTTACCTTGCAAGGCTTGGTCAAGCTTGGGTTTTGAAACAAACAGAGACTTTGTCTCTAGTTTGCAAATGTTTTAAATAGGGTTTGAAAATATTCCTAAATTGGAAACTTGGGTTAAAATGCTACACCTAATCTTTCCAACCATGGAGGCAAGCAAACAAGTTCATAGACATTCAAATCTCAAATGGTGATGGCCAATTGAGATAAATTGCCCACATGAAATCAGCCCACATGAAATCATAGCCTAAGTTTATGCATCTAAATGATTTTGAGAAAAACCCTAAATGAATGAAGGATGCAAGGATGATATGAATGAGTTTTGAAACATGATTTTTAGGGATGTTACAATCTAACCCCCTTAAGATGAATCTCGCCCTCGAGATTCGGATTGGCTAGCAAATAGGTGAGGGTGGTCTTTCCGAAGATCATCTTCTCTTTCCCATGTTGCTTCCTCTTCGGAATGATGATTCCATTGTACTTTGCAAAACTTGATAGTCTTTGTCCTTGTGACTCTTTCTGCGGTCTCAAGAATCTTGTGAGCTTTTCTTCATAGGTGAGATCACTTTCTAGTTGAACTTCCTCCAAAGGTATGGTATCCTTCAAAGATGTTTCTTCCATTTCTGGGTGACATTTCTTAAGCTGACTCACATGAAAAACATTATGGACTGCTAATAAAGATGTTGGCAGTTCGATTTCATACGCAACTTCTCCCTTGCGACTTAGAATGTTGAATGGTCCAACATATCTCGGTGCTAACTTTCCGTTGACTCCAAATCTTTTCACTCCACGAAGTGGTGATACTCTAAGATAGGCTCTATCCCCAACTTCATAGGTGACTTCTCTACGCTTAGCATCTGCGTAGCTTTTCTGTCGAGACTGTGCTATCTTCAACCTGTCCCTAACCAATTTGACCTTTTCTTCGGCGTCTTTGATAAGATCTGGTCCAAACAAACTTCTTTCTCCCAGACCATTCCATAGCAATGGGGTGGTACACTTTCTTCCGTATAGAAACTCAAATGGTGCCATCCCAATGCTAGATTGGTGACTGTTGTTGTAAGAAAACTCTGCGTAAGGCAGACTTTCATCCCAACTTGCTCCATAGTCTAGGGCACATGCCCTCAACATGTCTTCAAGAATTTGATTAGTCCTTTCTGTTTGTCCATCAGTTTCAGGATGAAAAGCAGTGCTGAATTCCAATCTCGTTCCTAAAGATTCATGAAGCTGTCTCCAAAAGTGAGAAGTGAACTGAGTTCCTCTATCAGACACAATACTCTTAGGTACACCGTGAAGGCATACAATTCTGCTCATGTAGATTTTAGCTAACTTGGCACTGGTATAAGTTGTCTTTATGGGTATAAAATGAGCCACTTTAGTTAGGCGATCCACTACTACCCATATGGAATCATATCCTGACCTGGTCCTTGGTAATCCGGTAATGAAATCCATACCAATATTTTCCCACTTCCATTCAGGAATAGGCATTGGTTGAAGCAAACCTGCTGGTTTCTGATGCTCCGCTTTCACTCTACTACACACATCACACAAAGCAATGTGTTCGGCGATGTCCTTTTTGAGATTGTTCCACCAAAATCTTTCTTTCATATCCATGTACATTTTGGTGTTTCCCGGGTGAATAGAATATGGAGAGTTATGGGCTTCTTGTAAAATCAGTTTCCGCATTTCCGGATCTTGTGGAACACAAATACGTTTCCCGTGCCATAAAGTACCTTGTTCGTCCATATGGAAACTTTTAGCTTTCCCTTGGCTAATCCTTTCCCTAATCTCTTCGATCTCTTTATGTGTCTTTTGGGCTTCTTTAATCTTATCCAACAGTGTGGGTTGAACATCCAAAGACATAAGATGTCCTTCCAGCACAATCTCCAACCTGAGTTCCTTGAATTGCTTACACAAGTCATCTGGCATTTCACCTTTGGTAAGGCCATTTACAAACGCCTTACGACTTAGAGCATCTGCTACTACATTTGCTTTACCGGGGTGGTATTGCAAACTCAAGTCGTAATCCTTGATAAGTTCTAGCCATCTCCTTTGTCTCATATTGATTTCCTTCTGGGTGAAGATATACTTCAAACTCTTATGATCGGTGAATACTTCACAACGTTTTCCCAAAAGGTAATGTCTCCATGTTTTGAGTGCATGGACAACAGCGGCTAACTCTAAATCATGAGTAGGATAATTTACTTCATGAGTTTTGAGTTGTCTCGAGGCATAAGCCACAACTTTTCCTCCTTGCATAAGTACGACACCTAATCCTTGATGCGAAGCATCACAATACACTTGGAAATCCTTTTCTAAATCTGGTAGGCACAGAACTGGTGCTGACACAAGTCTCTTCTTTAATTCTTGAAAACTGAGTTCACAATCTTCAGACCAAGCAAATTTCTTATCTTTCTTCAGCAATTCTGTCATTGGTTTAACAACCTTTGAAAAAATTTCAATGAATCTTCTGTAGTAACCTGCTAAGCCAAGGAAACTACGAACCTCTTTTACATTCTTAGGAGATTCCCATTCCGTCACAGCTAAAACTTTAGCAGGATCAACTGCTACACCATCCTTTGTCATAACATGACCAAGAAATCCAACTTCCTCTAACCAAAACTCACACTTGCTGAATTTGGCATAAAGCTTATGTTCTCTTAGCTTCTCAAGTATCAAGCGTAGATGTCTTTCATGCTCTTCCTTGCTCTTGGAGTAGACTAAGATGTCATCGATGAAAACGACAACGAACTTGTCGAGAAATTCCATGAACACTTTGTTCATCATATTCATGAAGTATGCTGGAGCGTTGGTTAAACCAAAAGGCATCACCGTGTACTCATACAATCCATACCTTGTGGTGAATGCTGTTTTAGGTATGTCTTGCTCTCTTATCTTGAGTTGAAAATAGCCTGACCGAAGATCAATCTTCGAGAATACACAAGCTCCTTCTAGCTGATCAAACAAGTCATTTATTCTTGGCAAAGGATATTTGTTCTTGATGGTTACCTCGTTGAGAGAACGGTAATCTATGCATAACCTTTGAGTTCTGTCTTTTCTCTGAACAAAGCTGAGCTCCCCAAGATGAAGAACTTGGCTGGATGAATCCTTTCTCAATCGTTCTCCAAGCTGTTTCTTGAGTTCCTTAAGTTCACAACCGACATTTTATAAGGCCTCTTTGCTCTTGGTCCAGAACCTGGTACCAAATCTATGATAAACTCTACATCTCTATCTGGTGGCATTCCCGGTAACTCTTCCGGAAACACATCCGGATATTCACACACAATTGGCACACTGTCCATGCTAACCCCCTTAAGAGAATTCAGCTTACTTCCTTTAGATTTAAAATTGGACTTGAAATTTATCCTCTTACCTTCAGGGGTTGTGAGTGAACTGCATGCGATTGGCACAATCTAGTACTCCCTCATACTTAGCCATCCAATCCATTCCCAAAATCACATCTAATCCTTGGGAATTCAGGATTATTAGGTTTCTTGAAACTTATGTTTTCCGATCTCTATGACTAGATCATGACATCCTGAATTTACTATCATTTCTCCACCAGAGAACTTACTCTTATAGGACACCCAATGGTTTCTACCGTAGTTCATTTCTTCGACAAATGCTTTTGATATGAATGAATGAGATGCACCAGTGTCAAAGAGTACAAATGCTAAGATGGAATTGAGTCTGAACTTACAATTAGCGGCATCGGGCTCTTCATAGACCTCCTCCACATTGATGTGGTTAACTGTCCTTTCGAAAAGGATTGGGCTTGTTAGGTCCTTCAACTTTCTTCTCGGTGCACTCATTAGCATAATGCCCCACTTCTTGCATTTGAAGCATTCAACCCGACCGATGTCCCTTTAGGCTGACTTCCACTTCCACTTCCACTGTGGTGGATCTTATGTCCACTCTTGTGATTCTTATACTTATCATTGTCATGACTGCGATGATGCTTGTTGTCATGACGGTTGTGGTTCTGGTGCTTGTTAAATTTCCCGTGCTTGTGGGATCCTGAGCTGACACTATCATCATGGTGAGATCGTTTATGAGACGATCCCGAGCTATGCTTGTCGGAGTGTTTCCTCTTCCTACTCTCGACTTGCTTCATTTTATTCTCCACAATAACAGCCTTGTCACACAGCGACTGGTAAGTTGGAACATATGCCACAGACAGCTGTAGATTCAGCTCATCATTCAAGCCTTCCAGAAACTTTTCCTTCCTTTTGGCATCAGTGTCAACCTCATCCGGTGCATAGCGCGCCAGATTGTTGAACTCTTCAATATATTCAGCCACGCTGTGGTGGCGCTGTTTCAGGTTGTGAAACTCCTTCTTTTTCAGGCTCATCATTCCTGGTGAGATATGAGTAGTGCGAAAGCCATCTTCAAAGATAGCCCAAGTTACCTCATCGATAGGAGTGGTGATCTGGAAATTGTCCCACCATGCTGCGGCTGGTCCTTCCAACAGATGTGCCGCGAACCTGACTTTCTCGGCATCCGTGCAGCCCACGGTCACTAAGTCTTTGTTCACAGAACGTAGCCAATCATTGGCCACCATGGGATCAGTCGTTCCTGAAAACTTAGCTGGCCTCAGACGCAGAAATCTAGTGAGCATATCAAAACCTGGAGGGTTGTTGTTGTTGTTATTATTATTGGGGTTGTTGTTGTTGTTGTTGTTCTGGTTTTGGATGAATGTCGTCATCATTTGCATAAGCTGTGTCTGCGCATTCATCATCTGTTGCATTTCCGGGGTAATGTTAGGGTTGGGGTTGGTGTTTGCGCGACGGGGAGGCATCTGTGGTTTATTCATATAGGGATAAGAATGAGATACCCTTACATGATTTATGCACAATACATTACACAAGCAATCACATAGCATGCAACTCAAGGATAAAAGCTCAACAACAAGATAACAAAAAGTCTCAAAGTAAAACACACAAGTGGCAAGCCATCCACATGTCAGATGGTCCAATAATAAGTTCACAAATAACGAGTACGATAAATAAAGATAACTGAGTAGTCAAGTCTACTCGTCAGCATCAATCTCCTCCTCGACAAAGGTAAGACTCGTGCTTCCATTGCGGTCTTGTTCTCCTCGATGGTAGTGGTCAGAGTCGATCTTGGTCTTGAGAGCCCTATTCTAAGAACGAAGTCTCTTAATCATCGCTCATCGCTGCTCTAACTCAAGTCCTTGACTGCAGTTCCTCAGTCATGTCCCGAATCCTCTTGTTCCTATCACGACACGCTTTCTCTTGACTCTTGAACTTACGGTCTTGGGTCTCGAACCGCCTCCATCTCCTTGACTATCTCGTCCTGCTGTGGCCAAGAGCTTGTCCTTCTCGCCAAGCTGCACTGGAGCTCGTCATTGCTAAGCATGACGTTGGTCTGTCGATATCCACGCCTAATAAGAGTCTCTAAGTCCTAGAGGTACAGGCTCTTTGTGACCTCGAGTCGTCCTCAAAGTCGATGGACTCTCCGTCATCATCACGCTCCGAAGGCGTGGAAGTGAGTACTCTAACCTGTCGAGAGTGACGGCCTCAATCAGCCCTATCAGTCCTGCATGACAACCTCCATGCCTCTCTCCTCGTCATCGCATAAGCTTGAAGACGATGGCCTCCGTAGTAGGCTCTGTCAAGGCCCCGCTGGTTCACCTTGAAGCCCCAGAGGTCCTTCCTCTCAAACTTGGTGAGTGGGTGCACCGTAATGGTGGGAAGAGGGAGATCGAGCAAGGTAGTAAGTTCTACGATACGAGGACCAAAACGGGTAACCTGGAACTCCTCAACGGTGCTGATGGCAATAGGCATCTATTTATAAGATTGAAAAGTTAGAACAACACAATTTTAAGATAAACAAGTAAAACATTGATACACAATCTTGGAACACAAAAATCACACAAGTCGTGCATACATGATTCCATTACATCAACCAAGGTTCAAACTTATTTAAGGTATCATTTGGAAAATAGGGTGATAGGTGGTGGTCCAACTAACGAAATGCATTCACAAACCTATCTCACTGGATCTGGTGGCTAACACAATGTTCCTAGAGGCAATCACCCTATCACATGCTTCTATCACTAAGTCTATAATATCTCCTCTTAAGGTTTGGTTGGTGACTTCCAACTCTTGGGTATGTTCCTTCTCTTTCTCTAAGTCTTTTTGGAGGTTGAGCATCCTGCACTTGACTCTAGCACTTAGTTCTTTGATAGTCTTCCAAGCTGCTTCTTTTGCTGACTCAAAGAATGTGGTGTGCATAAAAGTGTTGGTGTTCATGCATAAGCCTTTTTCTTTGTGGTTGTCTTCCTTGTTTTTCTACAAGTGAAGTTGCACCCACCAATACTCCACTCCTTCCTCCATTACTGGAAAGCCCTTGTACACAGCTGCACCATGTACTCCCATGGTCTCCATGAGGTCCTTAAGAATCTTGGGAAACTCAGTCTCACACTCCAAGGTCATGGTCATGAGTGGTCCTTTCTTCACGGCTTCGTCGATGGAGTTCATCTACAAATAGAGATGAGATTGAGAAGATTAGAAAAGTTTACGAGAAGAATAGACAAGTGTAGAAGAAGTTAAAAATTTTCCTTAGTGGTTTCCAATCCTAGGGTCATAATCCTACAGGCAACACAGTGCTCTGATACTATCTGTAAGATCCCTCCTTATTAAAGGAAAAGATCCTTGTGATTGCAATGCTAGTCCCTGGATCAATGCTAGCATCCACAGTTTAAGATGAAGTACACAGATACAAAGGTCGTTTATTACAGTCATTCCAGAGATAAAACATAGTCTTTTACAACTCATGGCCAAAGGCCTAATACAAGAGTTTATGGAATAAGTAATTAAACATAAGTCTTCATCTTCATGTGCCACAGGCAAGCATGTTGAGTGTAGACTCATGACTCCTAATCTTCATCGGAGTAACCTGCAACATTACAAGTTACAGCCACAGAGGGTCAATACTTTGGAATAGTATTGGCAAGTGATACCTTAGTATATTTTAAGTGGACTATAATACTATATGCATTTGGCTGGTGGAGCTTAGGCTTGCATTGCTCAAAATAGATTTTTCCTTAACTTTTGAAAACACTAAGTTTTTGCTTGGCACAAAACCTTCCCAAGGCATCTACCAATCTAAGACTGAAGATCCACTCTGGGCATCTACCAATCAAAGACTGAAGATCCTTTTAACCCTTGTTCACCCACAAGTTTTATTTTGAAATTGGAGTGATGAGATTTTTGAAGTTTCCATGTCTCGATGCTCAAATTGTCCTTTACTAGGGACATGGCTAAGTACTTAGGTTTTACACTCTGCAGAGGTGGTGCACTTTCCCCACAAGACTTGGTTTCCCAAGACAAGATCCTTCAGAAGCCTTTCCTTAGTCAAATGGACGCGTTCCAACCTATCATTCCCTCTACCACCAACTGTCCAAGAGACTAAGTTCTAGCAACCTAAGATCATGGCAGAGCCCATAATGCCAAGTGGTTGCACTTGAAGCTTCTCAACATTTGACAACTCGAATCTCTTTGTTTCCTGGGTGGCCATCCACAAGTGAGATACACCAAGGTAAACCATAAACATGGGCCTTGTGAACCACTCAACCAAAAACCACCAAGCAAGTCCCATTCCACCCAGGAGATTCATTACTTAGTTGTTTTGTTAAATAAAACACAAGTCCTCAGACTTAGAATATTTTTTCATAGTGTGAATATATAAACCACCCTTGTTTTCTAGTAGCTAGGCTAAGCATGGCATGGCAACTTATCCTTAGGGAATTTTCCTAGCAACTCTAACATTCTATTCTATAAAGGATTTCCCATCATCATTTGACAAAAGTAGCATGCAAGTCCTAGCAAAATATCTAATGCAAGTATAAAATATAGGAAGGGAATATTCATGAAGATATCACTTGCCTTGGTAGTGTGGAGAGTAGCACTCGTCACAATCACAATCACTAGCAAAATCTACACACAAAGTTGTCGCACACAATTACACACAAATATATACAAACAAAGATAATATGAATGCATGCATGCATGAATCTACTAAGTGGTGATTTTTTTAAAACTCTACCAAGCAAGTGCAAGTTTACAGAAACTAAACAAGTCACAAATTTGCCCACTAAACAAAATTAACCCTAAAACAAAATACTAAACTAAATCTATACTCAAAATGGCCTTAAACAAGTTTCTGCAATTTAAGCCAATCTAATGGTTACTATTTACTAAACAAAATGGATAGGCAGAAAGGTCTTGTTTTACTGAATCCAACGGTATAAAATTTGTAAAATTCCAACGTGGCATTCAAAAGATATAGGCAATTGAAAACTGGATCAAAATCTGTTTTAAATTCTATTTTCAGATCAGCTCCTAGCCACGCGTCACTTCGGGATTGGTCGGTACCGGTTCGTCTGGATCGAGTGATACAGACCGCTGGATTTAAAGGGGCAGGTGCGGCTCAGATCAACGCGTACCCCTTCGGTTAAGTGAATTTATCCAAGCCATCAGATGCAGATCCAACGGTTCCTATTGTCCTGGCCAAAAAGCAGCGGCGCTGCGGTGGCTACCGGCGGCGGAGCTGTCGGTCGACGACAGAGGCGACGCTACAGGGGGTGAGTGAGAAAGAGGAGTAGCTCACCGGGCTCAGGGGGTCACGGCGATGCTCAAGGTACTCGCGGTTCGACGAGGGGCGCTCTGGTTCAGCCGCGATTCCTCGCCGGAGTGGAGGACGGCGTCGGTGCGTCGGGTGGTCATCGTGGACGTCGCTGTGAATCACCCCAAGCCAAGGCGAAGACACGGTTAGATTCACAGAGTCGAGACAGAGTCGTGTGCGTGAACTAGAAGGCGCGGGGCGGTCTGGACTTACCACTAGTGCTCGCCGGAGTTCGTACAGAAAACGGTGGCGGCCAGTCATTGAGGTTGTCGGAGCTACGATACATGCGAGGGCAAACGAAGTGTGTTAAAAGAAGCGCAGAGGCTCACTGAACCAGTTTGCAAGAACGAGAGGCAGAGGGGAGCTTAGAACTCACCGGAATTTGCCGGCGCAGTCGTCGGCGACGGCGGGGCTGCAGAGAGTAATACACGCAGCCTGGTGGCGTTCTGGGTTCGGGGTTTGAGGGAGAAGGGAGAGGGGGCAGAGGGGGTTCTTATAGCCTGGTCACGAGCGAGAATCACTCGGCCATTGAATCGAATTAACACCACGAATTAAACACAGAAAACGCCCGCGTTGATTTGGGGATGAACTGGTCGTGCGGGTGGAGACGATCGGCGTGGAGAAGGCTGCTTGTCGACAAAACGCCAGTGGAGTGGAGGTGGGTCATGCTGTCAGCTGCATTTGTGTGTGCTCGCGCGTGAGAGAAGAAAAAGACAATCCCGGGTGGGCTTGTTGGGTTTGATTCGAAGCTAGGCCAGAACTCTGCCGCGCGGCCTTTTTCCTTTGAGAAATCCTTTTCTTTTTCTAAATTCATTTTCTGGAATGAATTTGATATGAATTCAAATCCTTTTGAAATCAAACAGATATGGGAATTTTGTGGTTACGTGGGTTCAAATACAGTCAATAAACCAAGTGGTTACCTTGCAAGGCTTGGTCAAGCTTGGGTTTTGAAACAAACAGAGACTTTGTCTCTAGTTTGCAAATGTTTGAAATAGGGTTTGAAAATATTCCTAAATTGTAAACTTGGGTTAAAATGCTACACCTAATCTTTCCAACCATGGAGGCAAGCAAACAAGTTCATAGACATTCAAATCTCAAATGGTGATGGCCAATTGAGATAAATTGCCCACATGAAATCATAGCCTAAGTTTATGCATCTAAATGATTTTGAGAAAAACCCTAAATGAATGAAGGATGCAAGGATGATATGAATGAGTTTTGAAACATGATTTTTAGGGATGTTACATCTTCTCGCTCGGCTTCGGGAATGGTAGATAGCCCTCTTTCGTCATCCACGTCCTTGTGTCACCCTGCTTACGGAGGCGTTCTTCGATCTCCCTCTTACTCAACCCTCAGGCTTGTTGTGGGCCCCCCTTGTGTTGACATCTTCAATGATGATTTGCGACAACTTCATCTCAATGTGATGAAAGTATTCTCTAAGATCATCATCGTCGATTCGCGCCAAAGTTTCAGCCCATCCTCGGAGACTAGATGGTAGCGTTAGGTTCTGGCAATCCCGAACATAGCCTTTAAGGTGATGGAGGACGTAGAAGACCTCCTTGGCACCAATAGTCGACTGCTTGACGCAGGGGAACTCGAGAACGTGCTTGAACACGTGTTTTCCATCCTTGATACATTCCCCCTTATCTACGAAGGTGCATCCCTTCTTGGCGTAGCCCTCGAGAGCCTCATTGAGAACACCCCTTATTCTGGTGTAGTCTTTCTTCTTCGTCAAAATCCCCAAGTCGAAATACGTGGCTAGCAAATACCTCGGGGCAAGGACGATGAGTGTGCAGTATTTGTCTCTGCGCAACACAATTGGAACGGAATGTTGGAAAAAGATCAAAGGAAGAAATCTATAAGAAATGCATAAGTTACGGCGGCGATGAGCGAGTGTGTGTACTTACTTGGGAAAGAAAGGAAAAAGAAGTGTGTCCTTCCTATTGTTGTCCACCATGAACTTCTCGAGGTACGCCATCGCCTTGGTCCGTGTCTCTGATCCTTCGACCAACTGGCTGTCCCGCATGTAGTAGGGATCCACTATCGTGATTTCCAGGGTACTCTCTCTTGATCTTGATCTTGATTGCCAGATTGAGCACGTATGGGTGGACCAAGTTATAGTCTAGCCGTTTCGTGAGAAACAGCTTGAATATGTCCTCAAACGCTATGAAGAATATATCCGCGAGGGGTTCATCAATGAAGCCCACGTCCAATGGCACCTTGGCCGTGAAAACCAGGTAATTTGGATCTTTGTCTTTAAGAAGGAGGCCCTCTAGTGTCTTGACACCCTCGTGCAAAGTTAACATGGCTCCAACCTCCATGTGGAGCATATCCGGAGTCAATATTGGATCACCAGCTACATGCACTCGGGGCAAGCCATATTGTGTGGATGGTACAACGACGACGTCCTGAGCCCGGATCCTCTTCGGAAGAGGCTGGCTCGCACCCTTCTTCTTATTATTATTACCTCTCTTCCTGTAGTGCTTCTTGTTCACAACAGTGTCAGCCACTGCCGTCTGCTCATTAGCCGCCTTTCGGAGTGTGTTGGGGCTGAAAACCAATCCCGGTTTCTCTTGTGGTGGATCGGCGGCCGGAGGCGTCTCTTGAGAAAGACCATGGAAGACCAGGCGCTGCGTGCATGTATTGGGTCGACCAGCTTGATGGTCGCGAGCTGTGAAGGGTTCTTCATCCACAGAAGGCATATACAATCCTTTGTCGGCGCTGGTGTTGATGAAGTCGTCAACGTTGACCAATTCATCA
Organism: Avena insularis; assembly: GCA_023614405.1. Lineage (NCBI taxonomy): Eukaryota > Viridiplantae > Streptophyta > Magnoliopsida > Poales > Poaceae > Avena > Avena insularis. Next base: position 26,266,276 of record CM042692.1, read on the forward strand.
TCATCTTCATGGGTGTCATCATGTGGTGGTATCGGGGGCGACGGCGGTTGCGACACAACGTATTTGCCATGTGGCGGTACACACGCTGCCAAGAGTTGCTGGTGATGGCTGGTGGTGGCGACGATGTTAGCTGCTGGCTTCCGAGGTGGTGGCCGGGCGATCGATCGAGAGGTGGCACCGGTGCTCCCCCCCGCAAGATGAATCTGGGTCTTCATGCATGTCAAGGGCCAGTTGTAGCATTCTTCAAGGGTCTTGGGTTCATCGGCTCCCTGAGGTTGAAAGGGGGGTCCATGTCGTCACACCCTGATAACACCCGAGCCAACCTGACCCTCATCACGTCATCGTCTATTGGATTGTTGTGCATCGTGCAGCTCGCCGGTTGTATGAGATTGCCCTTGGCAAGATCCTTCAACTCACCGCCGACATCTTTAAGCAGGAGTACGCAAGAAGTGTCCTGAGGCAAAACATGTTGTTGGGCGTCATGAGATGGCAGCAGTCATGCATCAAAGGCATAAAGGAGATGACGTGCACTAACTAGATAGTTACCTTGGTGATGGAGTGGAGCTCGGCTAATGTAGAGACACGGCCGATGCTGGCGGCCGGCCTATCATCATCTGCAATCTCCCGATTGGGTGCCTCACGAAGCACCACCGCCATCGGCTGCGCCTTATTGGTATCTTTGGCGGGAGGGGGCATCGGTGTGACCAAAACGAGCGGTTGTGTCCCGACGTTGATGGCTGGCGGAGTCACCAGGTCCGGCGACACAGTAACATTGATGCCCGAGTTGCTGCCGCTTAAGCTAGGCAGATGTATCGGCCCTTGTCGACCTCCCGCATTCCAAGCAGTAAGCCCCTTGAAAAACTCAGGGGGGGGTCATCGAGCGGAGCTTCTCTTCCACTAACTTGTCCACCGTTTTCTCGTCCACCGCCTTCTCCTCCAGTGTCTGCACCTTCATCTTCAGCTCTTCAACAACGGCTTTATCCTTAGCAGCCAACTGGTTCTTCCTCTCCCTTCTTTTCTTGGTGTCCTCTTTGTAGTACTCCTTGAACTTCATGCTCGTACCGAAGCCGGACACATGGCCACCTGAGGAGGGCGGCAACCCCTTTTCCCTCTTCTTGTAAGCATTGGTCGCCCTGTTGAAAACCGTGTCCCATGGCTCCATCGAATCCTGGGACGACTCTGTGGCAGTAGCGTTCAGTTCCTCCTCCTGTAGAGACAAGGAAAGGTGAACCCATTTAGATTCTTGGCTTCATTATTTTAATTAGAACGCAATAGACTTGAGATCGGCGATAAATTCCTTACCAGCTTCTTCTCGAATTCCTTCACCTCCGGATCGTTAGTGATGAACTCCCCTATTTCCTTGTCCAGGTAGTAGCGGGCCCGAACAAATTGCCTAAGCTGCAAGTCCATGATTTTAAGCCAAGGGTTGTCTTTACCAAGGCGTTCAAGCACGGCAACTCCTTGTCTCAAATGGCTGGTTTCCCCCTGTAACCCCCGCTTCCAAGGTGGTGGTTACCTATGTTCTGTTCCCGCATACTCCTTCCCCATTTAGTCCATTTTATAGCGTCAACGGTAGTTATATCCGCCTTGAATATCTTAAACTCCTCTTCGTCGAGCATCGGATTTTTCTTACTAATAACCTCCCAGCTTTCACCTTTGTTAATGCTAGTCTTCACCCGGGTTGTCCAGCTGCTCAAGGCGTTTCTCATCTTCGTGAGGGCTAGTTTGTTCACCGGGTTCTTTCTCTCGAGGTTTCTAAACCGCTCTGGGAATCTGTATCGCTTGTGAAGCTTCTTAAGGAGGTTATCGACCAAAGCTACATTGTTAGCATGTCTGATGTACTTCGTGTTGATCGACATGCTTTCCTGGACAATGCACCCGAGTTGTAGGCCGTACCCTTTAGCAATCGCCTCTGGCGCAATGGGTTGGCCACTTTTTGTGACCTCAGTGAACTCATCACAGACGGTGGCGAGCATTGGCACCTTCCGCTCCTTCTTTTCCTTCTCCTTCTTCTGAGAAGCGGTCGGGTTGCTGCTACCGCCATCCGCGCGCTCGCCGCCATCGGTGGTGTCATCCTCTTCGCTGCCGCCTTCACTAGTTCCATCGTAGTCATCTTTGTCCCCTCGTAATCAGGATCTCCTCCCTCATTGGCCCCAGCAGCTCTGGCGACGGTCGCCTCCTCCTCCGGTGGTGGTGTCATCCTCATCGCCTCCTCCTCCTCCTCCTGTTGGGACCCCTGCCAGAATGACTCGTTGGCCTGTCTAGCTTGTTCTTCGACACTGATCATGTGCTTAGAAGGACCGGCCTCGTTGTTGCCCGACATGTTTGCACTACTCTATTAAAAAGAGGCAAAAAGTTAGCACAAATCTTGGTCGAAAAATTCGGCATGACCTTTGCTAATTTTTGACCTACGAGTGCCCATTTCTCAACCGAAACGGAAGTGAATCGACACTTCGGGAGAAATGGGCAACTCAAATGAAATCCCTGCAAGACGAAACACCCCATCCCCGTATTGACAGCCCCATCCCCATATAGCATCAACATATAACAACACCATATAGCAGCACCATATAACAACACCATATAACAGCACCATATAACAACACCATGTAACAGTAGCATCATATAACAACACTATAATTAGTGTTAAAAACTTAAGATGAATCCAAATGTATCAAATTCAGGTTATCTACAAGAAAGAGGTTAAGGATACTAGAATAGTGATACCATATAACAGAACAAAGAAGAACAAGCAGCTACAAAGATCCCCAGATTGTGCTGTGGTAAGTAGTTCTACAAGCCAAATGTCACTTCAGTTCACCTTCACCTAGTCATGTCACTTCAGTTCACCTTCAGCTGACAAGATTGTACTACACAGTAAGTAAAGAGTAGGCCTAGATAAAAATGCTACCTTAGGCAAGTTACAAGCACAAGCAAGATGAACAGCTAAGAGTAGGCCAATGCATGTTTAGTAGCATGAAACCTGCAGTACCATTATGTCCAATAAAGAAAGTGGAGAGTAGGTTTTCTTGATGCCACTACTGCCACTAGCTAGAGGATGGTACTACTGCCACTAGTAGAGTAGGTTTTCTACTGCATTTGTTTCTTTGTTAGAGAATACTAGTGAAGGTTTTGTGGAACTTGTTGGTACCAGTAGCATGAGTAAATTGAACTGCTTTTACTGCATCCATGGAGTAGTAAATGGAGTAGGTGGAGTGAAGAAGTTCATGAAGAATCAATGGCTGTCTATAGTTGCTTATCACCCAGTGTTTTTGATTGGTTTCATGATCTCTTGCAGCATGTGAAATATTCCTATTTACTAGTATTGCAGCAGATGTATCCTTGTTCAAGTCCAAAGGCCCATACCTAACATTTTGTTATTTGCAGATCCTTACTCTAGTGCCTGATCTGATACATATCTTTGCCCAATTGGTATTATCCTGGACTAGAGTGACGAAGTCAAAGTAACCCATTGGCAAGGCTTTCTCTCAATTGATGATGGTTTCATATAGTAAGAGCCCTTCCTTCCCCAGCAAAGCCTTTATATATTTAATTTTACATGTGCATATACTCTGGAGTCACTGGCTTGTAGTAGTTGATTTGTTTCAACCCAGTAGTGTATAGTACCTTGCTGTATCAAGCAAGATTTTTTTACTACATAAGTATCTGCGCCCAGCAAAGTCTCACATTAGGTTATGATGATAAGCCTGGCATCGATGTAGGTTCCCCTTTCAAGGGGCTGAAACAAACAGATTAGCTCGTAGTACTAACCAGCAGCCCAAATTGTTCATTGATTTTTCTGGTTTAGATATTTGTGCTCACTTGTAGGAGTATCATTTGGCCCTAGTACTATTATATTGTAAGAAAGAGTTTCACAGCTGGTGCTTGTGTTGAGTATGCTTGGCCAAGTGCTGAGTATGCTTGGCTAATTGGAATGTGAATACTATTGAATAGACCCCCAACAGCTGACCCCAACAACCCAGATAGCTATCCCATTCCAATTGCAAGCTCTCTCTGTCTTCCAAACTATCAACAATAACAACAAGAAGAAGAAGTGATACGTCCAAAACGTATCTACTTTCCCGAACACTTTTGCTATTGTTTCTCCTCTAAACTTGTGTGATTTGGATGCAACTAACGCGGACTGACGCTGTTTTTAGCAGAATTGCCTTGGTGTCTACTTTTTGTGCAGAAAATCAACTATCAGGAAAAATCCCGGAAAATATGCCAAAAATCCTATTTCACCAGAAGACTCCCGGAGCCAGAATACGAGACGGAGGGGGGCTGGGCCCAGGCCACACCACCTGGCCACACGGGCTAGCCCAGGCCGCGCCAGGGGGTGGTCTGGCCGCCCCAGACTCGGGCTTGTTCGTCTGTGGTACCAAAGTTGGCAGGCCAGCGCATGGCGATACCTAAGTTGCCTGAAATTACCGCGTTTCGAAAAGTTGGGCCGCCAACTACTGAGAGGGGCCATTTCGAGGCAAACTCATCTCACCCCTGCCAAATACAAACATTCTATTAAACCGCCCCGTGAAGTAGACGGTCAGGACCCACATGTCGGTTATCTGTCCGTGACGCGGGCGCCAACGCGGCAACCTCTTAGGCAAATCGAGCAGCTAAGTGGATTGGATGCGTTGACCAATTTCACAAATCCATTCCCAGCTTTCCCCTAGCACCGCAGCGTGAATCCACCCTCCAGGCGGGCGATCCTTCGGACATTTGACTTGGGGCCAAGTTGCTGCGCCCGATCGCGATATCGAGCTCTAATGGCGCATCTGTAGCCGCCATTGCGAGATCTAGCCCGCCTCCGCTTGGCCGCCGAATGAGCAGCTCGGAGGATGGCGATCCTACTATCAAGAAAGAAGAAGTTTTGTCTACAAGCGGGTGATCTACCCTTCTCTTTGCTATTCGCACTAGTTACAATCGCTAGCTGGCAATCGAACCTCAAATTGTTTGTTAGCCCATCGACAAACATATTTTATCCAGATTTTACATCAAGTGGGATCTGCGCGGACCCCTTACACAGTTCTTTGTAGTCCTCTATAGGTGCGACTCTAAGGGCAGCGGTATGGACACCATTGTTTCACGATGGAAGAAGCGCTGCGCAGAGTGCAATATATCCGATATGATTGCTGCTGCGTAATCATGTTAAAGTATGGCAAGGACTACAAAGTTCAGCTTCATGGATGAACGTGGCATCCATGTTCCTATATCGTGTGACATCGGCTAATTGGGTTGATGAAAAGGTATGCTTGGATTGCATGTTTGAGCTGAATTGTGATGTCTTGGATGTGGAAGCGATGATGCACCTGGAGTCACCTTCTATTCTTGGGAGGTGGTTGCTCGAGCATAATTAGCTCTGGTAAGCAAAGGTCGCTTGGGGTTCGCATGTTTGTGCTGAATTGTAATTTTGTTTTATTTACTCTGTAGATATTGGGCGGTTATGCAACGGTCTTGTTTCTTTGTGAGAGCGCCGCAAGGTTAGAAACATGACTGCCGGGTCGATCATTTTGCCGAATAAATTAAAAGCAGTGGAAAGATGATGCTGGACACGATTCTGGTGCCCATTGTCCCGGCGATGCAGAGTACGTGAAGCTAAGAAAATTAGCACCGAGGAAGAGGAAGAAGGCAGGAAATGAAGAAGCCATTGGACGTGAAGGCTTGGCACCCAGGCTGCGGAAGAAGGCTACTGGCAATGAAGATGCATATTAATGTGTTGAACTTGAACCTATATATGTAATTCTGTTAAATTCTGATCGCTCTGTGTGTGGCACGTTGCTGGGCGAAACAATCTACCCACGTTCTCTGAGTAAAATGTACCACGACTTAGGGTTTGGAAACGCCCGAGTCGGTAGTTGAATCCGAAATTGTGATTGTGCCACTGCTATCTGAAAACAATGATCCACCGGTTCCACGATTCTTTGAGGCGGGAGGTCTCCAAATCTGACGGAATATAAGTGGCACATAAATAAATTATTTAAGCTGCCACACTCCACGGCAACAACTTATTTGAGATCTCGCTGCAACGACGGCAACATAAACAGCAATGTTCTCACCGATAATGCCCAGATGAGAAGGAAATGGGTACCACTTTCTAGCCTAATCTTGAGCCCGTCTATCTCACTGCCTCTCTGCTCCTGCATCCCCTGCATCTGGCGAAGCTCCCGGATCTCCAGTAACCGGGTGTACGTGCTTCCACTTTATAAATTGTGGTTGTGCCATTTGCATGCGGCACAATCCATGTAGATTACGTTTAAACAAACCACCAGTGTCAGAATACACTAGTAGAAAAGGTGTCTGGTCCACGGTTACGTTCCCAATCCGGGACAGAGATCTAAATCGAGACAGAAATTGATCTAAATCACAAATTCTTCCACAAATTAATGTGGGGTCAGAGCAATTTTTTTCCTCCCTAGAATCTGGGACCAATAGTTCAGACCGCTAGGTTAACAAGTACAAATATTACAACTTAAAAAGGCACAGAGCTTAAGCTAAATAGAACTAGTTATCACACATCTCCTTGATCTTCCTAATCTTGGCCCGATGCGCATCTTCCCACGGGAGCAAGGATCGAATTGTCTGCTCCTTCCTTTAGCATCTTCCTTGCATAGCTTCAATTGTTTCTCTGCATTTTTCCTCATGCACTTGTCAATACTCGTAGTTGTGTACTGCAGGACTTTGGCCTGGTGGAGATCGTTCCTTGCTTGAGTCAGTTCTTGCTCTGCTTTAGCCTTCAGGACCAACGCCGTGTCCCTCTCCTTCTCGACTTTGATAATCTTATCTTGCACCCACCTGAGATCTTGCTTATCCTTGGTCGTGTCAACTGGTTCCCATAGATTCATCTCAACACTGTCAAGAAGTGAGCTGAATACGGATTCTTTCAACTCGACAGTCATTTTCCCATAGTTTGTCCAGCGTTTTCTGCATCGATTTGGACCACTCTAGATCTACCCATTTGACAACACCGCAACTTCCGCTTTGCATCATTACATGATGTCCTTGACACCGTAGAAACCTCCTGCCTGTGTTTCGTCCTTCGAAGGCTACAAATTTAGCAGGCACATATCATGTTTACATACCAGAGGACTGTCTTCATCCTCTAAACCGTGATAGTCGGAGTCATACATTGTCTGGTTGGCCTAACACATCATACGCGCATGAGTAAACAGATTAGATCTAGCTCAAAAAATAGATAACTGGCCACAGATGATAGAAATAGAGATGAGACGACTCACATCGAAATCACCGTCCCTGTCGTCACAACGCGTTTCCTCGCCGTCTCCTCTTAAACCCATGGCGAGAGGGGTGGGGGGGTGGCTGCCAGAGAGGGGATTGGGATGGAGGTGCCGTCGGCTAGCGGCTACGGCAGGATGGGAGTGAAGTGGGGAAAGTGGCTTCGAGGGTAAGGAAGAGAAGTACGGGGAGGAAGAGAAGTAATGGGGACGTGACACTGGGATGTGGCCCACTGAACTAGTGAGACGTGACACTCGAAACAGGGGAGCGCCCGGTGTTGCCAGTTTGTCCAAAGCAAGCGTGGCCAATCATGCCACAGAACAGCCTACTCGTGGATCGCTCTCACGAAGACCATCCCAATCGTCTAAGCGCCCCAATCGAACAATATGTAACAATCGTCAAGCAGAACAACTGTGTTAGGGCGTGCCTTCTAGAAGACTCGGTCTAACGGCTACCATGCAATGACACTGGGTGTGGTTCATGAAAAGAACACACATGCAATGACACTGGCTATGATTCATGAAAAGAACAGACATGCAATGACACTGGTGGATCCTTATGTGGTTCATGAAAAGAACAGACATGCAATGACACTGGTGGATCCTTATGTGGTTTGTTTAGAAGAACACACATGCAATGACAATGGGTGTGGTTCATGAGAAGAACACACACACAATGACACTGGTGGATCCTTACGTGGTTTGTTTAGAGGAACAAACATGCAATGACACCGGTGGATCCACATGTGGTTTATGGAAGTAAAAGACATGCAATGACACTGGTAGATCTTTATGTGGTTCATGAAAAGAATAGACATGCAATGAAACTGGGTGTGGTTTGTGAATAGAACAGACATGCACTGACACTAGGTGTGGTTCATGAAAAGAACAGACATGCAACAACACTGGTGGGCCCATCCTTATGTGGTTCATGAAAAGAACAGACATGCAATGACACTGGTGGATCCTTATGTGGTTTGTTTAGAAGAACACACATGCAATGACACCGGTGGATCCGCATGGGGTTTATGGAAGTAAAAGACATGCAATGAAACTAGTATATCCTTATGTGGTTCATGAAAAGAACAGACATGCAGTGAAATTGGGTGTGGTTCATGAATAGACCATACATGCACTGACACTGGGTGTGGTTCATAAAAAGAATAGACATGCAATGACACTGGTGGGCCCATCCTTATGTGGTTCATGAAAAGAATAGACATGCAATGACACTCGTGGATCCTTATGTGGTTTGTTTAGAAGAACACACATGCAATGACACTGGGTGTGGTTCATGAAAAGAACACACATGCAATGACACTGGTGGATCCTTATGTGGTTTGTTTATAGGAACAGACATGCAATGACACCGGTGGATCCACGTGTGGTTCATCAGAAGAACACACATCCAATGACTCTGGTAGATCCTTATGTGGTTCATGAAAAGAACTGACATGCAGTGAAACTGGGTGTGGTTCATGAAAAGAACAGACATGCACTGACACTAGGAGTGGTTCATGAAAAGAATAGACATGCAATGACACTGGTGGATCCTTATGTGGTTTATGGAAGGAACAGACATGCAATGACACTGGTGGATCCACATGTGGTTTATGGAAGTAACACACATGCAATGACACTGGGTGTGGTTCATGAAAAGAACAGACATGCAATGACACTGGTAGATCCTTATGTGGTTCATGAGAAGGAGACACACGCAATGAGACTGGTGGATCCTTATGTGGTTTGTTTAGAGGAACAGACATGCAATGACACCGGTGGATCCACATGTGGTTTATGGAAGTAAAAGACATGCAATGACACTGGTAGATCCTTATGTGGTTCATGAATAGAACAGACATGCACTGACACTGAGTGTGGTTCATGAAAAGAACAGACACGCAATGACACTAGTGGGCCTATCCTCATGTGGTTCATGAGAAGAACAGAAAGGCAATGACACCGGTGGATCCTTATGTGGTTTGTTTAGAGGAACAGACATGCAATGCCACCGGTGGATCCACATGTGGTTTATGGAAGTAACACACATGCAATGACACTGGGTGTGGTTCATGAAAAGAACAGACTTGCAATGACACTGGTAGATCCTTATGTGGTTCATGAAAAGAACAGACATGCAATGACACTGGTGGATCCTTATGTGGTTTGTTTAGAGGAACAGACATGCAATGACTCTAGCCGTGGTTCATTAAAAGAATAGACATGCAATGACTCTAGCCGTGGTTCATGAAAAGAACAGACATGCAATTACACTGGTGGATCCTTATGTGCTTTATGGAAGGAACATGCATGCAATCACACCGGTGGATCCATATGTGTTTTATGGAAGTAACACACGTGCACTGACACTGGGTGTGGTTCATGAAAAGAACAAACATGCAATGACACTGGTAGATCCTTATGTGGTTCATGAGAACAAAGCGAGCAATGACAACGGTGGATCCTTATGTGGTTTGTTTATAGGAACAAACATGCAATGACACCGGTGGATCCACATGTGGTTTATGAAAGTAAAACACATGCAATGACACTGGTAGAGCATACGTGGTTCATGAAAAGAACAGACATGCAGTGAAACTGGGTGTGGTTCATGAATAGAACAGACATGCACTGACACTGGGTGTGGTTCATGAAAAGAACATACATGCAATGACACTGGTGGGCCCATCCTTATGTGGTTCATGAAAAGAACAAACATGCAGTGACACTGGTGGATCCTTATGTGGTTTGTTTAGAGGAACATACATGCAATGACACCGGTGGATCCACATGTGGTTTATGAAAGTAACACACATGCAATGACACTGGGTGTGGTTCATGAAAAGAACAGACATGCAATGACACTGGTAGATCCTTGTGTGGTTCATGAAAAGAATAGACATGCAATGACACTAGTGGATCCTTATGTGGTTTGTTTAGAGGAACATACATGCAATGACTCTAGCCGTGGTTCATGAAAAGAACAAACATGCAATGACACCGGGTGTGGTTCATGAAAAGAACAGACATGCAATGACACCGGGTGTGGTTCATGAAAAGAACAGACATGCAATGACTTATGTGGTTTGTTTAGAATAACACACATGCAATGCCACTGGGTGTGGTTCATGAAAAGAACATATAGGCAATGACACTGGTGGATCCTTATGTGGTTTGTTTAGAAGAACACGCATGCAATGACACTGGGTGTGGTTCATGAAAAGAAGAGACACGCAATGACACTGGTGGATCCTTATGTGGTTTGTTTAGACGAACATACATGCAATCACACTAGGTGGATCCATATGTGGTTTATGGAAGTAACAGACATGCAATGGCACTGGCTGTGATTCATGAAAATAACAGACATGCAATGACACTGGTGGATCCTTATGTGGTTCATGAAAAGAACAGACAGGCAATGCCACTGGTGGATCCTTATGTGGTTTGTTTAGAAGAACACACATGCAATGACACTGGGTGTGGTTCATGAGAAGAGCACACACGCAATGACACTGGTGGATCCTTATGTGGTTTGTTTAGAGGAACGGACATGCAATGACACCGGTGGATCCACATGTGGTTTATGGAAGTAAAATACATGCAATGACACTGGTAGATCCTTATATGGTTCATGAAAAGAACAGACATGCAGTGAAACTGGGTGTGGTTCGCGAATAGAACATACATGCACTGACACTGGGTGTGGTTCATGAAAAGAACAGACATGCAATGACACTGGTGGGCCCATCCTTATGTGGTTCATGAAAAGAACAGAATGTGCAATGACCGGTGGATCCTTATGTGGTTTGTTTAGAAGAACACACATGCAATGACACCGGTGGATCCACATGTGGTTTATGGAAGTAAAAGACATGCAATGACACTGGTAGATCCTTATGTGGTTCATGAAAAGAACAGACATGCAGTGAAACTGGTTGTGGTTCATGAATAGAATAGACATGCACTGACACTGGGTGTGGTCCATGAAAAGAACAGACATGCAATGACACTGGTGGGCCCATCCTTATGTGGTTCATGAAAAGAACAGACATGCAATGACACTGGTGGATCCTTATGTGGTTTGTTTAGAAGAACACACATGCAATGACACTGGGTGTGGTTCATGAAAAGAACACACACACAATGACACTGGTGGATCCTTATGTGGTTTGTTTAGAGGAACAAACATGCAATGACACCGGTGGATCCACGTGTGGTTCATGAGAAGAACACACATCTAATGACTCTGGTAGATCCTTATGTGGTTCATGAAAAGAACTGATATGGAGTGACACTTGGTGTGGTTCATGAAAAGAACAGACATGCACTGACACTAGGAGTGGTTCATGAAAAGAACAGACATGCAATGACACTGGTGGATCCTTATGTGGTTTATGGAAGTAACAGACATGCAATGACACCGGTGGATCCACATGTGGTTTATGGAAGTAACACACATGCAATGACACCGGGTGTGGTTCATGAAAAGAATAGACATGCAATGACACTGGTAGATCCTTATGTGGTTCATGAGAAGAACACACACGCAATGACACTGGTGGATCCTTAGGTGGTTTGTTTAGAGGAACAGACATGCAATGCCACCGGTGGATCCACATGTGGTTTATGGAAGTAAAAGACATGCAATGACACTAGTAGATCCTTATGTGGTTCATGAATAGAATAGACATGCACTGACACTGGGTGTGGTTCATGAAAAGAACAGACACGCAATGACACTGGTGGGCCCATCCTTATGTGGTTCATGAGAATAACAGACAGACAATGACACTGGTGGATCCTTATGTGGTTTGTTTAGAGGAATAGACATGCAATGACACCGGTGGATCCACATGTGGTTTATGGAAGTAACACACATGCCATAACACTGGGTGTGGTTCAGGAAAAGAACAGACATGCAATGACACTGGTAGATTCTTATGTGGTTCATGAAAAGAACAGACATGCAATGACACTGGTGGATCCTTATGTGGTTTGTTTAGAGGAACAAACATGCAATGAATCTAGCCGTGGTTCATGAAAAGAACAGACATGCAATGACTCTAGCCATGGTTCATGAAAAGAACAGACATGCAATGACACTGGTGGATCCTTATGTGGTTTATGGAAGGAATAGACATGAAATCACACCGGTGGATCCATATGTGGTTTATGGAAGTAACACACGTGTAATGACACTGGGTGTGGTTCATGAAAAGAACATACATGCAATGACACTGGTAGATCCTTATGTGGTTCATGAGAAGAACACACACGCAATGACCCTGGTGGATCCTTATGTGGTTTGTTTAGAGGAACAGACATGCAATGACACCGGTGGATCCACATGTGGTTTATGGAAGTAAAAGACATGCAATGACACTAGTAGATCCTTATGTGGTTCATGAAAAGAACAGACATGAAGTGAAACTGGGTATGGTTCATGAATAGAACAGACATGCACTGACACTGGGTGTGGTTCATGAAAAGAACAGACATGCAATGACACTGGTGGGCCCATCCTTATGTGGTTCATGAAAAGAACAGACATGCAATGACACTGGTGGATCCTTATGTGGTTTGTTTAGAAGAACACACATGTAATGACACTGGGTGTGGTTCATGAAAAGAACACACCTGCAATGACACTGGTGGATCCTTATGTGGTTTGTTTAGAGGAACAGACATGCAATGACACCGGTGGATCCACGTGTGGTTCATGAGAAGAACACACGTCCAATGACTGGTAGATCCTTATGTGGTTCACGAAAAGAACTGACATGGAGTGACACTGGGTGTGGTTCATGAAAAGAACATACATACACTGACACTAGTAGTGGTTCATGAAAAGAACAGACATGCAATGACACTGGTGGATCCTTATGTGGTTTATGGAAGGAACAAACATGCAATGACACCGGTGGATCCACATGTGGTTTATGGAAGTAACACACATGCAATGACACTGGGTGTGGTTCATGAAAAGAACAGACATGCAATGACACTAGTAGATCCTTATGTGGTTCATGAAAAGAACAAACATGCAATAACACTGGTGGATCCTTATGTGGTTTGTTTAGAGGAACAAACATGCAATGACTCTAGCCATGGTTCATGAAAAGAACAGACATGCAATGATGATACATTGCAAATGTATCTATAATTTTTCATGTTCCATGCTTGGTTTTATCTACTTTCTTGTGTTTTGTTCCAACTTTGGAGTACTTTTCATATGATTTCTTGGACTAACCTATTAACAAGATGCCATAGTGCCAGTTTCCTGTTTTCTGCTGTTTTTGGTACCAGGAAAGTCAGAAAATGAATATTCTCGGAATTGGACGGGACAAAAGCCAAAGTTCCTATTTTACCGGAAGACTCACGGAGCCAGAAGCAGAGACAGAGGAGGGTCAGGGCATGGTGTGGGATCCCTGGCCGCCCACCGACCTTGCCTCCTTCGCCTATAAGAGCCTCCCGATACCAAAAGCCTAGATCATCAACCAGAAATCCACGAAAAGTTCCGCAGCACCGCCGCCACCGAAGGGGAGAATCAGGGGACAGAAAGTCTCTGTTCTGGCACCCTGCCGGGACGGGGAAGTGCCCCCGGAGCCATGTCCATCGATCTCCACCACCATCTCCATCACCATTGCTGATTCCCATGATGAGGAGGGAGTAGTTCTCTCTCGAGGCTAAGGGTTCTACCGGTAGCTATGTGTTCATCTCTCTCTCTATGCATGATCTTATTGAGATCATGAGCTTGTAATCTATAGATCTACCTTGCTACTCAAGTGCTTTAATAGATCTCTGCTCTCGCCATGTGTGTGAAAGTGACAGCGTGCACACCATGGTGGCACTTAGGCTAGAGGTTACAAATACTTGTTATGAGTTATATTTGGAATTGGATGTCTTTATGAAATTGTGTGTTTGTTGGAACCATATAGTACTCAAGGTGACAGTGTGGGGTTTTCTAGATGGGAAAGATGAACTTTGAGGTGTGCTGTTATAGCCCTACCATCGAATAGAGTGTTCAACCGGAGAGTAGTTAAGAGTAGTATCATAAAGAAGAATATATTTATATGAGAGTGTTCACTAGTGAAAGTATGATCCCTAGGCCTTGTTTCTAAGCATTGATACACCGTTTGCAATTAGATCTGTTACATGTTTGCTTGTTTCTATCTTTATTTCAGTTTTACTTTAGTCTTTTCCACGCCATCAAGCTATTTTCTATCACCTATACCACTTGTATTTCACTATCTCTTCGCCGAACTAGTGCACCTATACATCTGACAAGTGTATTGGGTGTGTTGGGGACACAAGGGACTTCTTGTATCTTGATTGCAGGGTTGCTTGAGAGGGGATACCTTTGACTACTTCCTCCCTGAGTTCGATAAACCTTGGGTGATCCACTTAAGGGAAAACTTGCTGTTGTTCTACAAACCTCTGCACTTGGAGGCCCAACAACTGTCTACAAGAATAGAAGTGCGTAGACATCAAGCTATTTTCTGGCACCATTGCCGGGGAGGTAAGGTAAAAGGTATTCACACCGGAGGATTAAAGAAGAAGAACCTCCCACGGCAAATTCCTATTTTTTTTTTCTTGCTGAAAGTAAAGGTAAAAGGTACTCACATCCTCCGGTGTGAGTGCTCGAAGTTATTTCCTTTAGATTCTGCAATTTTGATTTTTGTTTCTTGTTTTCACTAGTTATGCTTAATGGAAAACAACAAAAAAATTAGAGAGCTTTATAGTATTTTTCTTGAGTTAGGACATGAAGTGTTTGAAGAGAAAATTAAAAAACCTATGGAACTTTATTTGCATGCTAATACCAATGTTGTTAGTATGAATTCTTTGGACACCATTATTGCTAATGCTATGGAAAATTCTAAGCTTGGGGAAGTTGGTTTTGATGAGCATGATATTTTTAGTCCCCCAAGCACGGAGGAGAAAATTTACTTTGATGATACTATGCCTCCAATAAATGATGATTACAATGATGAGTATGATATTTTCAGTCCACCTACTATTGAGGAGGAAATTAATTATGATTACAATATGCCTCCCATATTTGATGATTATGGTGATGACAATAATAATGATAGCTATTTTGTTGAATTTGCTCCCACTATAATTAATAAGAATGACTATTCTTATAGGGAGAGTAATAATTCTTTTATGCATGTGGCTCATGATAAGAATGTTTTATGTGATAGTTATATTGTTAATTTTATTCATGTTGCTACTGAAAGTTATTATGAGAGAGGGAAACGTGGTTCTATGCATCTCAATAATATTAAGTTTCCCCTCTTTATGTTGAAAATTTTGAAGCTGCACTTGTTTTGCTTTCCTATGCTTGTTGCTTTGTGCTTTTATGACTTGTTTCTTTACAAGATTCCTATGCATAGGAAGTGGGTTAGACTTAAATGTGCTTTGAATTTCCTTCTTGATGCTCTCTTTTACTTCAATTCATATTTCTTATGTGAGCATCTTCTCAAGCTATCATGCCTAACTTAAAGTCCCGAAAGAAAAGTACTTATTGGGAGATAACCCAAAAGTTTTAGATGAGTCTTGGAAGTTATTACTTCAGTAATAACCGCTCTTTATCCTTTTTATTTTCTTTTTGTGCCAAGAGTAACCTCTAATAAGAGAGAAGTAATAATTGGGAAAGTTGCTGTCCCGAAACAGATTTCTGTGCTTCACCGTAAAAATTCGTGTAAAATATATGTACGTCCTTTTGAGGCGTGAATTTTTGTTCTTCTGCCCCAGGTTGTTATCTAAATTTCGTTAGTTCAACACTTTTTGATTTGAGCAACAGAAGGTCTTCGAAAAAATTCATCTTTACCTGCTGGTCTGTTTTGACAGATTTCTGCCATTATTTGCATTTGCTTCTTGTCGGTTGCTTTTTTAGTTCTTTTGGGGAATTGAGCTTTTTGAGGGAAGTGCTTCAGTAGCTAGTGTTCTAGTGGAAGTTTATTTGGTATTGGAACTGAACCTTAAGACTTATTTATCTTGAGTGCACTAATGTTGCTAATAAAGATTATGTGAAGTTTTGTATGAAGGAAAAATTTCAGGTGTATGGAAGGAATGAGTAATGAGATGAAGGATGGACTAAAGCTCAAGCTTGGGGATTCCACACGTGTCACCCCAAGAAATATTCAAGAAGTACAAGCGTCAAAGCTTGGGGATGCCCAAGGCATCCCCTTCTTCATCAATAAAAATCCCAGGTTTCTTTCAAACGCTTCATTTTTATTGTTTCATGCACAGTAGTGTTGTTCTTGGAGCGTCTTCTTTTTTGTTTTTGTTTTGGTTTTTCGTTTGCTTTTGTTTGCTTAGTTTGCTTAATAAATTGGTTGGATCCCCTCTTTCATAGATTGGTTTTCAAATAGGTTGGTTTGGATTGGAAAAGAGTAGGAAAGTTCTTGCTTAAGTGTTAAAGAGAGCTTGTTTTTGACTATGGCCTATGCTTTGTCATGCCATGCTTGATATTGTTTTGGATTTATGCTTAGTATTCTTTGCTGTAGCATGACTTGTTATAAAAAATTGAGATTGCTTAATGTGCCTTGGATGAATCATGCGTTGTTTTAGCATATTAAAGCATAGTATTGTGGTATTCTCCTTTGATGCTTTATTTGGGTTGACTTGGCACATGCTCACACCATGTTATGACTATCCCAAGTCACCATAAGCCTTTATGATCCTTTAGTTTTCAACTTGTAGTATCACTTTATGCTTTGATCAATGATGTTTTGTCGCTCTACATGATTATGGCCATATTGCTCTCTTAGTTTGTCGCTCCCAGTCTTTTGCTAGCCTCCACAACAAAGTATGAGTTCCACTCATGCATCCAACTCCGTAAACCAAGTTATTCCAAAGAGTCCACCATACCTACCTACTAGCATTTGCTATTCCAAGTATAATCATGTTTTTGTCCATCTTCCAAATTAAACTTGTTATGAGAAAACTAGTGATTAAAGCTCTCACGAACTTGATGGCACACTTTACTTTTCTTTCCCTTAATAAACTTTAACCATTGTGTCGTCTGTGTTGTATATGCTTGAACTTATTTGTTGGGGATTAGCAGAACTATGCTGTCATGGGGAACGCTTTTAACATTGCACTGGTACTTTGTACCTAGTTGATATCATGCTCTTTTGTCTATGGATGTCGTCGGTGTGAAATGAAAGGGGAGCTTGTAAGTCCATGGAGTTATGTATATGTGTTAGAGAAACGCCTGGGCCACTGGTCTAATCCATGCTGACATGGTGGAAACCTGCAGCGTAACCATAATGAGCTGTCTATGAAGCATTCTTCTTATAAAAAAAGAGTCCTATATTGAGAAAAAAGAGAAAAAGAGAAAAAGAGAAAAAAAAGAGATTATGAAAAGAGGAAAGAGAAAAAAAGCACCATATTCCCATGGTAAATAAGAAGATTGCTGATATGCTCGTTGTCTGCTTGCCTTGTCATTTTGATATGGGGATTCTTCCGTATCATCAGGCAAGGGGTACCCCGTTGGCGGTTCTCTATGATACACATGTACTTATGATGACAAGAACTTACTGGTGACTAAACTTGAGTAGCATGAGGAGCGGCCCTCGTATACAAGGCACATGAGATTTCTAGCTTATACTTCGTCAAGCATGTACACCATAGTTTGTTCACTTTAACCTTAATCACTTCAAGATGCTTATGATAGCGGCAATGAGATCTGAAAGCTAATAAGTACCATAATTTTTGGAAGCTCTTTATGAAACTTGAATCCCTACTTCCTTCTATGAAGGGCTTTCTCTTACCTTTATGTTGAGTCTCCACCTTCTATCTTTATGCACCTACTTTGAGAGCATAGTGGCCATTCTTAGTTCTATGTGCATTGTCCCAAGACTAGTTGATTGATGCATAACTTGATATTGCTTGTTGTAAACTATTTGTATCTAGTCACTCTTATGAACTTTGAAGGTGTCCTATGCATTTATATTTGCTACTCTATGAGGGACAAGCTGAATACTATTATGCTATGTTTTCTTTATGTGAAACAAACAAACGTCTTGCAAAGCATTATTATTTATGAATCTTTTGTTTGTGCCTTTTCATGTTGCATCATAGTTTCTTTGTCTTATTGCTAGAACTTTGTCTTTAATGTTATGATTGAAGTACTATGATCCTAGCTTTGAATGTTTTACAAATACTTTGATCAAGTTTATGATGGTGCATGTCACCTCAAAAATTATTCTTTCTTTTTATCACTTACCTACTCGAGGACGAGTAGGAGTTAAGCTTGGGGATGTTGATACATTACAAATGTATCTATAATTTTTGATGTTCCATGCTTGGTTTTATCTACTTTCTTGTGTTTTGTTCCAACTTTGGAGTACTTTTCATATGATTTCTTGGACTAACCTATTAACAAGATGCCACAGTGCCTGTTTTCTTTTCTGTTTTTTGGTTCCAGGAAAGTCAAAAAATGAATATTCTCGGAATTGGACGGGACAAAAGCCAAAGTTCCTATTTTACCGGAAGACTCACGGAGCAAGAAGCAGAGACAGAGGAGGGCCAGGGCATGGTGTGGGCCCCCTGGCCGCCCACCGACCTTGCCTCCTTCGCCTATAAGAGCCTCCCGATACCAAAACCCTAGATCATCAACCAAAAATCCCCGAAAAGTTCCAAGAGCTTGCCCGCCAAAGGGAGATTCGGGGGACAGAAAGTCTCTGTTCCGGCACCCTGTCGGGATGGGGAAGTGCCCTTGGAGCCATCTCCATCGATCTCCACCACCATCTCCATCACCATTGCTGATTCCCATGATGAGGAGGGAGTAGTTCTCTCTCGAGGCTAAGGGTTCTACCGGTAGCTATGTGTTCATCTCTCTCTCTATGCATGATCTTATTGAGATCATGAGCTTGTAATCTATAGATCTACCTTGCTACTCAAGTGCTTTAATAGATCTCTGCTCTCCCCATGTGTGTGAAAGTGACAGGCAATGCACCATGGTGGCACTTAGGCTAGAGGTTACAAATACTTGTTATGAGTTATATTTGGAATTGGATGTCTTTATGAAATTGTGTGTTTGTTGGAACCATATAGTACTCAAGGTGACAGTGTGGGGTTTTCTAGATGGGAAAGATGAACTTTGAGGTGTGCTGTTATAGCCCTACCATCGAATAGAGTGTTCAACCGGAGAGTAGTTAAGAGTAGTATCATAAAGAAGAATATATTTATATGAGAGTGTTCACTAGTGAAAGTATGATCCCTAGGCCTTGTTTCTAAGCATTGATACACCGTTTGCAATTAGATCTGTTACATGTTTGCTTGTTTCTATCTTTATTTCAGTTTTACTTTAGTCTTTTCCACGCCATCAAGCTATTTTCTATCACCTATACCACTTGTATTTCACTATCTCTTCGCCGAACTAGTGCACCTATACATCTGACAAGTGTATTGGGTGTGTTGGGGACACAAGGGACTTCTTGTATCTTGATTGCAGGGTTGCTTGAGAGGGGATACCTTTGACCACTTCCTCCCTGAGTTCGATAAACCTTGGGTGATCCACTTAAGGGAAAACTTGCTGTTGTTCTACAAACCTCTGCACTTGGAGGCCCAACAACTGTCTACAAGAATAGAAGTGCGTAGACATCAAATGACACCGGGTGTGGTTCATGAAAAGACCAGACATGCAATGACTTATGTGGTTTGTTTAGAATAACACACATGCAATGACACTGGGTGTGGTTCATGAAAAGAACATATAGGCAATGACACTGGTGGATCCTTATGTGGTTTGTTTAGAAGAACACGCATGCAATAACACTGGGTGTGGTTCATGAAAAGAATAGACACGCAATGACACTGGTGGATCCTTATGTGGTTTGTTAAGACGAACATACGTGCAACCACACTAGGTGGATCCATATGTGGTTTATGGAAGTAAAAGACATGCAATGACACTGGCTATGATTCATGAAAAGAACAGACATGCAATGACACTGGTGGATCCTTATGTGGTTTGTTTAGAAGAACACACATGCAATGACACTGGGTGTGGTTCATGAGAAGAACACACACGCAATGACACTTGTGGATCCTTATGTGGTTTGTTTAGAGGAACATACATGCAATGACACCGGTGGATCCACATGTGGTTTATGGAAGTAAAAGACATGCAATGACACTGGTAGATCCTTATGTGGTTCATGAAAAGAACAGACATGCAGTGAAACTGGGTGTGGTTCACGAATAGAACAGACATGCACTGACACTGGGTGTGTTTCATGAAAATAACAGACATGCAATGACACTGGTGGGCCCATCCTTATGTGGTTCATGAAACTAACAGACAGGCAATGACACATGTGGATCCTTATGTGGTTTGTTTAGAAGAACACACATGCAATGACACCGGTGGATCCACATGTGGTTTATGGAAGTAAAAGACATGCAATGACACTGGTAGATCCTTATGTGGTTCATGAAAAGAATAGACATGCAGTGAAACTGGGTGTGGTTCATGAATAGAACAGACATGCACTGACACTGGGTGTGGTTCATGAAAAGAACAGACATGCAATGACATTGGTAGGCCCATCCTTATGTGGTTCCTGAAAAGAACAGACATACAATGACACTGGTGGATCCTTATGTGGTTTGTTTAGAAGAACACACATGCAATGACACTGGGTGTGGTTTATGAGAAGAACACACATCCAATGAACCCTAGTGGATCTATCTTGGCATAATTTGATGTATTCCACGATGTATTTCATTGTACAAGACACTTTCCATTTTTATACTACTCAGTTTTGCCCTTAGTTTTATGTGGTACTACTTAGTTTTGCCCACCCCCTCTCTATCTTTCGTAGAAGCCCAAAACTGTGCTCACCCTGTCTGCTACTCCTTGATTGGTTGTCACAGTTGTCACGCGGATCATGCGCACCAACCGTTGATTCTGTGCGATCCAACGATGTTCATTGCACACCTCGTGCCCTTCACAGTACAGCGTGAGACAACACGGACGTCTCCCTCTGCGAGACTTCTATAGGAAGGAACACGATGCCGTCCATAGAAAAAGTCATCGAGCGGTCATGTCAAGTTTAATCCAGTCTGAAAAGCCTACTACTGCTACTACAACTCATGCACAAGTCAACGGGGTCATCGAGTGCACGGTTGTCGATAGGACGCTACAATTTATTGCCACTTGATTTTAATTAGACATATCCCATTTATACGCAACGCTCTCAATCTCACTTTCAACTGGGCCCTACCGCTAGTAAATTCCATGAGTCAAGGGCCCCCCTCGAGTAGATCTAATGTTGCTAGAAATTAGTTCCGCGCCACTTGCATGCAGTGGAATCGAGGTCTACCATGAGCGTGTTTTCAATGCAGCTCTAAAGTGGAGATCGTGTCTGTTTCAAAAAAAAGGGAACCGAAAAAAGGGTGGAGATCGTGGTAGCCCCCCGCCCACCACACGTGTCCACTCAAGGACTACGAATGGTCCGGTGTTTATAACCCCCCTCGACCTTCTTCTTCCATGAGCTCGTGTCATTTCCCCCCAGTCTGTCTAGTCCCAAGACCCTAATCTACACCTACCGCGCGCGCCGAATCTCCCTCGTTTGCACTACCTCCTTCCCTTGGCGCGCCATGAAGCGTACGCGTGGAGAAGATCCGGAGGTGAAGCCAGTTGAAGGCGAAGCAGCAGATGGCTCGATCGTTGCCAAGTAGACGGAGGCGTCTTCTCCGGGCACGAACGCCACTCGTCACCAAGCCGTCGAGGGTGCGAACTCATCCGTCTAGCCAGTAGCCATCGCCGTTGAGCAGCAGGTGGTAGCCGTCACCGCCGAGCAGCAGTTGGTAGCCATCGCCGCTGAGCAGCCGGTAGTAGCCGTCACCGCCGAGCAGCAGGTGGCCGACAACGTCGTGGCCGACAACGTCATGGTGCCAGCGGCAAATCTGGATGGGGGGCAGGCGGCAGGCGGAGGCAATCAGGTGATCTACATTGACGACCCCATCGCCGTTCAAGAAATCTTCGACACAATCGCGCAGAATGATGAGTTCGAGGTACTACATTTCTAGCTTCTCTAGTCGCAGCCGCAGTTTTCACTATTCATACATAGGATTTGCTCAATCGTGTATAGATTCTTTTGCTCTTGAAGTAGGGTAGTATATATATGATTCGATAGGTTGATTGTTGCATCTGCCATCTAGTCACAAAACCCCAATCCGTCTAGTCACAAAACCCCAATCTGCTCATCTGCCATCTAGTTGAGTTTGCTAGTTGAGTGTCGATTTCGATACACAGCAGGCCTATAACATTACATTTCTATTCCTTACTGAGCCCAATGATTCAATTTTTCCCCAAAATAGTGCAAGGGCATCTGATGGTCTCGTTTTCTTAGGGATGGTTAGTGGCCCTGAGGCAGCAATGCACATAAACAATATAGGTTGTGCTGTTGGTATTTTGGTTCTCCGACTCCATTGCTGAAAAAATGAGTCCCTAATTTTTTCTCTCATATGAAACCTAAATATATAATATTTGTATTGTTTCTGATCTATTAATGCGTTGTATGATGCATTTGTATATCGCTGAATATTGTTTGGTATGATTACATTTCAATTTCTTATTGTGGCCAATGATTCAAATTTGCCCCAAAGAGAGGCAGACACATTGGTGTCAAATTTTTACAGGGATGAGTGAGCGAACCTGGGGCCATGTACAAGATCAATATAAGTTGTGCAATTGTTACTTGGTTCGCACGCCATCTCTCAGAGAAACTTATGAGGCTGCAATCTTTATTCTACATTCATAGAGCTATGATATTTGAATTATCTATTCCATGCATTCATAGTGTATAAGAATTACATTTTAGTTTGTCACCGAGGCCGATGATTGAAATTTGCCCAAAAGAGCTCAAGTGGAGACACGTAAGATGGTGTCGTGTTTTAGGGATGGGTTGGTGAACCTGAGGCAGCAATGCACACAAACAATATAGGTTGTGTTGTTGGTACTTTGGTTCCCCAACTCCATCTCTGAAACAAATTTTGATGCCCTAGATTTATTCTCATATGGAACTACATATATGATCCTTGAATTGTTTCTGATCTTTTAATGATTGGTATGATGCATATGTATATGAATGGTTTTGATCATAAGTATTTTTAACATGCACCTGAAGATTAATTGTTTGGTTTTTTAATTTATAATTACAATATTTAGGCTTATTTTTGTACCTGACTATGTATATCCCTGAACAATTTTTTGTACGATTACATTTCAATTTCTTATTGTGGCCAATGATTCAAATTTGCCCCAAAAGAGAGGCAGACACATTGGTGTCAGATTTTATCAGGGACAAGTTAGTGAACCTGGGGCAATGTACAACAACAATATAGGCTGTGCAATTGTTACTTGGTTCACTCACGCCGTCCCTGAATAAACTTATGAGGCCACAATCTTTATTCTACATTCATAGAACTATGATATTCAAATTATCTATTCTATGCATTCATAGTGTATAAGAATTACATTTTAGTTTGTCACCGAGGCTAATGATTGAAATTTTCCCCAAAAGAGTTCAAGGGAGACACGTATGATGGTATCGTGTTTTAGGGATGGGTTGGTGAACCTGAGGCAGTAATGCACACAAACAATATAGGTTGTGTTGTTGGTACTTTGGTTCGCCTACTCCATCTCTAAAACAAATTATAAGGCCCTAGATTTATTCTCATGTGGAACTACATATATGATCCTTGAATTGTTTCTGATCTTTTAATGATTGGTATGATGCATAAGTATATGAATGGTTTTGATCATAAGTATTTTTAACATGCACCTGAGGATTAATTGTTTGGTTTTTTATTTATAATTACAATATTTAGGCTTGTTTTTGTACCTAACTATGTATATCCCTGAATAATGTTTTGTACGATTACATTTTAATTTCTTATTGTGGCCAATGATTCAAATTTGTCCCAAAAGAGAGGCAGACACATTGGTGTCAGATTTTATCAGGGACGAGTTAGTGAACCTGGGGCGATGTACAACAACACTACAGGCTGTGCAATTGTTACTTGGTTCACTCACGCCGTCTCTGAATAAACTTATGAGGCCGCAATCTTTATTCTACATTCATAGAACTATGATATTCAAATTATCTATTCCATGCATTCATAGTGTATAAGAATTACATTTTAGTTTGTCACCGAGGCCGATGATTGAAATTTGCCCCAAAAGAGTTCAAGGGGAGACACGTATGATGATGTCGTGTTTTAGGGATGGGTTGGTGAACCTGAGGCAGCAATGCATACAAACAATATAGGTTGTGCTGTTGGTACTTTGGTTCGCCTACTCCATCTCTAAAACAAATTATAAGGCCCTAGATTTATTCTCATGTGGAACTACATATATGATCCTTGAATTGTTTCTGATCTTTTAACGATTGGTATGATGCATATGTATATGACTGGTTTTGATCATAAGTATTTTTAACATGCACCTGAGGATTAATTGTTTGGTTTTTATTTATAATTATAATATTTAGGCTTGTTTTTGTACCTGACTATGTATATCCCTGAATAATGTTTTATACGATTACATTTCAATTTCTTATTGTGGCCAATGATTCAAATTTGTCCCAAAAGAGAGGCAGACACATTGGTGTCAGATTTTTTCATGGACGAGTTAGTGAACCTGGGGCGATGTACAACAACAATACAGGCTGTGCAATTGTTACTTGGTTCACTCACGCCGTCCCTGAATAAACTTATGAGGCCGTAATCTTTATTCTACATTCATAGAACTTTGATATTCAAATTATCTATTCCATGCATTCATAGTGTATAAGAATTACATTTTAGTTTGTCACTGAGGACGATGATGGAAATTTTCCCCAAAAGAGTTCAAGGGGAGACACGTATGATGGTGTCGTGTTTCAGGGATGGGTTGGTGAACCTGAGGCAGCAATGCACACAAACAATATAGGTTGTGTTATTGGTACTTTGGTTCGCCTACTCCATCTCTAAAACAAATTATGAGGCCCTAGATTTATTCTCATGTGGAACTATATATATGATCCTTGAATTGTTTCTGATCTTTTAATGATTGGTATGATGCATATGTATATGAATGGTTTTGATCATAAGTATTTTTAACATGCACCTGAGGATTAATTGTTTGGTTTTTTATTTACAATTACAATATTTAGGCTTGTTTTTGTACCTGACTATCTATATCCCTGAATAATGTTTTGTACGATTACATTTCAATTTCTTATTATGGCCAATGATTCAAATTTTCCCAAAAGAGAGGCAGACACATTGGTGTCAGATTTTTTCAGGGACGAGTTAGTGAACCTGGGGCGATGTACAACAACAATATAGGCTGTGCAATTGTTACTTGGTTCACTCACGCCGTCCCTGAATAAACTTATGAGGCTGCAATCTGATGCAATTATTTGTCATTGTGTTGAGATGAAATGATATATGAACCGATCAAACTATTGCTGATATGCTTTATCTTTGATATCCACGGATATATTGTCTTACATATACATGTTGTCAATTCTTGAGTTGTAATACAATTCAATCATATGTATGAATTCTAAGTTATGTTCTTAAAAATCAACAAAAGGATGATGATAAAGTGGACGATAGCAAGGAATCCAGGGACAACAAGAGCCGCTACGTGCTGAGGCGGTTACGGTGTGGGCTAATCCATTTCCACCGTAGGGGGAGACTGTTTTGCCCATTCTATGGCAGAGCAATCAACGTGGACCTCAACAACATGATCCAGCACATGGAGGGCGTTGGTAGAGGCAGAGGCAGAAGCCATAGGCCGATTACCTTGGCTCGACACACAGCCTACGGCAAATTCCTCTGGAAGTATGTCAGGACTGGCCTGTATCCCATCGACTAGGCTATCGCTGCCTCCTGCTGATAAACCCCTGCCCTGCTAGGCGTCTCCGTGTCCCGGCCTCCTGCTGTAGCCCCTGCTTTTATTTTGTTCTAGTTAATTATTACATGTGTGTGTCATGTAAGACAATATATCCGTGGTGTCTCTGGTGAACCTTATATATTAATCTACTCCTTTATATGGAGTGCCTTAAAGTTTCTAGTGTAAAATTATATTTACTGATCATGCTCATGCACACTACAAAATATTTCTAGTGCTTGATTATATTATAATTGTCAAGAAATACATCAACAAGTTAAATTGGTTCAAATTTTGTATTGAAGTAACTAAATGTATCACACACATAATAAACTAGAAACTAAAATCTAGTTCAAACACATAATGTATCACCACCACTTGTTGTCGTCCTTGACTTGCTTCCCCTTCAGCTGCTTGATGTCACCACCATCCCAAGATCCCTGCTCGTCCTGAAACCACTTTTTGTCCTCCTCGCGCTTCTTCTCCTGGGCTAGCTTGCAACCAGGGCATAGCTCTCTCGCAAAAAACCCCGCCTTAACCATCCCATCTTTCATGGTAATGAGCTTACTGTACAACTCATACACCATGTAGGCGTCTCTGGCTGCATACTCGAGGCGCGCCTGGCTCATCGGCTTCCACTCCCAGTAGTCGTGATCGAGTCGCTTCAATTTCTTCAGGTTTTCATAGGATTTATAGATGATTTCACCGCGATCACCCATGCCATCCTTCGCTGGGTATGATTTGATCTTGTACAGATTTTGGATGTCGATGTGGTGCCCCTCTGGGATTTTTATCAACGCACGAGAAAGCATAATTGTGTGATTTGTGATATCCATGCTAGTGAAAGTTATCCCTTTCCTACACAAGAACTCGACCAGAGCCGGACAACGTATCTTAGTTGGTTTACTCCTGCACTTAGATGGTTCTAGGGATGTAAGGGAACAAGGGATGCAGAAGTGGTGATCTCAAATTTAAATTTCACATACTTGCAGAAGTGGTAAACGAGGACCTCCTCATGTATGGTGATTTGCACGACAACGATCTCTTGTGGAGGATTTTTTTCGCTTATTTGCACGGGTGTACTCCAAGTCTAGCCCCACAAACTTGTGCTTCTCTTTCTCAAGCAATTGCTCAAACCTGGCGAGAGTTGTCTCCACAGTCGCTTCATCATTTGTGTACACCACTGTCAAACTCATGGTGCCATGGGCAGGGACCAAGTGGGTCTCTGTTGTGCCTTTCCCATCGTCCATGCCTGCAAGGAAATGGGTGAAAGGAACTGCCTGCAAGGAACTGCCTTCGAGAGGAAGAAGAAGATGAACCGACGGTTCCAGAACAGAGGAAGAACAAGCGCCTAGGAAAAACTGTAGAGGAATGACTGAGGAAGAGGAATGACTGCAGAAGAAACGTGGTAACTGCAACTTTCGGTTCGAGAACTCACCATGGTTACATGGAGATCGTGGTAGTGCTGCCGGTTTAACAAGTGGGGCCAGTTCCTGCAAGAATATGAAATTAGCTGTGCATTTTTCTATGCAAGAAATTGAGAGAAGTCATTTATATTTTGTCTTTCATAATTAAACACAATGAAGTTGGTACAACCCAAGAGATTTGAACAAACGAGATTTGCTAGTTTAACATACAACAACACTTACAGGCCCAACATGGCAGAACTTGGAGAGTCCTAGAACTTGAGCTACCACAAAGACCTCGGCAGAGGTGGCAGAATTGGTGCGGGTGCAACCACGACGACGGCGAACTCGGATTCTAGAGGAGGAAAACAGAACCGAGCATGGTCGACAAGGTGATAGATCTCACCAGGAACCAATTCTCGTCCCCGACCGTGCCATGGGTGCGTCCACGGTGATGGCGAGCTCCGACTCGGGATGGGGAGGAGAGCGGGGCCGAGCAGCTTCGTCACTTCCCAGCTCTGTGCCATGGCCATGACCACATATTGCCGCTCCGGGGAAGAAGACGAGTAATGGAGGCGCCAACGCTGCAAGCCTATAGGAAGGAGAGCTGGGCCGAGCAGGTTCGTCCACATCCCAGCTCCGTGCCATGGCTGGAACGCCCCACAGATTGCCGCTCCGAGGAAGAAGAAGACGCGTAATGGATGCAGGCGCCAACGCTGCAAGCTTAATTGACACCTAAGCGACGGGAGCGACAGGAGCAACATAACGGCGAGAACTGACAGGGGGGCCCAACTTGACGGCCGTTAGCCTGATTTTTTGTATTGAAATATAAAGTTGAATTCGTGCCGAAAAAGACCCTCTGAGTATTTGGCACGCCAACTATAGTCATCGCGGATGATATCAGGGAACTCGGGTACCGTGTTGCCTGGACACCCCAACTTTCGGGCCGCAAAATGATATTCTCCCCAGACTCCCCCGTGGTTTCCCTCTTTGCTTATAAGTTGCCTTCTGACCTAAAAACTCAGGGGGGGTCGACGTTTTTCCAGAAGGAGTTCCGCTCCGCCGCCACCACCAGATTCCACGAAACAGCACCAGAAACTCCATTTTGGCACCCTGCCGGGATGGGGAATTGGAGGAGATCATCGCCATCATCATCACCATCACTTCTCCATCGACCATCCATGTTTCCCCCATCTATGAGTGAGTAATCCCCCGCTGTAGGCTATGGGGATGGTAGGGATTGGATGAGATCGTTCATGTAATGGCATCAGATTGTTAGGGCATGATGCCTCGTATCTTCTATTAGGGCTTTATGACTTTGTTGCAACTTGTTATGCTTAATGCTTGTCACTAGGGCCCGAGTGCCATGATTTCAGATCTGAACATGTTATTGATTCATTATGATGGTATTGTTTATGGTCTTACCTGCAAGTTGTATACACACGTTGTTTTCCAGAACCAATGGCTCCGAAGTGACAGAAATCGGGATAACTGAAGGGAATGGATTTGATGTGAGGATCACATGTGTTCACGGAGTGTTAATGCTTTGCTCCGGTGCTCTATTAAAAGGAGCACCTTAATTGCCAGTAGTTCCCTTGAGGCCCCGCTGCAAACGGGCTGGCAGGACAAAAGATGTTGTGCAAGTTCTCATTGCGAGCATGTATGACTATATATGGAACACATGCCTAGGATTATCTAGTACTTGGATGCTTTATCTTATTTATATGCAATTGCCCTATGTTCTGATTGCTATGTGAATTGTCTTGTCCATGCAACGCCCATCCATCCATCCCTATGCCTACCGCACTCGAATCCTACTATTTACTGCAATTGTACTACTGTCTTTACTTTACTACTACTGCTACTTTGCTATTCCTACTATAAAACTGTTGCTACTGATAAACTGCTGTGAGCAAGATTGTTTCCAGGTGCAGCTGAATTGACAACTCAGTTGTTAAGGCTTATAAATATTCTTTGGCTCCCCTTGTGTCGAATCAATAAATTGG
The DNA here is from genome assembly GCA_023614405.1 of Avena insularis. Taxonomy (NCBI): domain Eukaryota; kingdom Viridiplantae; phylum Streptophyta; class Magnoliopsida; order Poales; family Poaceae; genus Avena; species Avena insularis. The sequence continues at coordinate 26,295,824 of CM042692.1, forward strand.
GTTTCACTTCCTCAAAATACTTGCGATACACCCCTATACTTGTGGGTCATCAAGACTATTTTAAAGCGCTGCGGGAGCATAGCTTTATTTATCAAGTTCACTTGGATTCTCTATTGTTCGCTGTTATCCATCCATCATGGGTAAGTCTCGTGATGGCAAGGTTCCTATTTTACCATCCACTACAAGAAGAGGTACGTTTCTGAACACATCTGTTGCTCTTGATTCACCATCTGTTATGTGTAAGCTCGTTACACCACCACATACACATGCTACACACACTGCTACTACTGCTGAATCTGAAACTTCTGATACTTATGATACTGCTTCTACTATGCTTGATAAGAGTGGTTCATTAGGTCCTTTCCTAGATGCTACGATTGCTAGAACTATAGCTGGAAATACTGAAACTCCTAATGAAGACACTACTACGCCTGTTAGTTCACCTGAGTCTAGTGAAAGTTATGATATTGAAGATGGTTATGTTGAGATGACCGATGAATTTATTAAAGAATGTAAAAACACCCATGATAGGAGCGCTGCTAAGAGTCTCCTTGAGAGGCGTACTATTAGACCCAAATTGTCTCCTATTGCTAAGTTTGCTGCTTCTCCCATAAATATTAAATATAAAGATTATGATTTCTCTCTTATTCTATCTTACATAGCTATTGTTGAGAAAAAACCTTTTTGTGGGACTAAGAATGAAAGTGCGGTAGCACATATGAATGAACTTTCTACCATGAGTGGCTTGTTTTCTGATGATATTAAGATGCGTACTTACTTTGTTGCTAAGATTTTCCCCTTTTCACTGAAAGGAGAAGCTAAAGCTTGGTTTAGTAATTTACCTCCTGGATCTATTTATAGCCCTGATTGCTTGATTAGTACTTTCCTGCAGAAATATTTTCCTCCAAGTGCTAGACATGCTATTTTGCAGGAACTTTTTGATTTTAAACAGGGAGAAAAAGAGATATTGCCTGAATCATGGGCAAGGTTTTGTGCTTTGATTCATGCACAGGCTGGAAGTCCATTACCTAAGAATGAGCTTCTTGATATATTTTATAATGGACTAACTGAAGAATCTAGGACATACCTAGACAGTTGTGGTGATTGTGTTTTTAGGAATAGGACTCCCAAGGAAGCTGAGGAATTAATGGCTAAAATAAGCAAGAACTATGAAGATTGGACTTCTCCTGAACCAGCTATACCTGAAGTAATTATACCTGAACAAACTATTCCGGTGCCTATTCCAACATCAAAGAAGAGGGGAGTTATTGAATTAAATGATGAAGTGATGAAGGAAGCTAAGAAATGCCTTAAGGAGAAGGGAATTAAAGCTGCAGATGTCAAAAATTTACCTCCTATAGAAGAATTATGTAAGCCTATTCCCTACTCATCCACTATCGAGGTACACTCTCTCCAACACTTTGATGAAGGTGATATCCCTTACTCTAAACCTCCTAATCAATGCTTAGAAGAATTCAATATCTTTATTGTTAAGCAAGATAATTTTAATAAAAGGGTGCAAAATCATCTAATGGAAAACACTAGAGCTATTGTTGAGTTGAAACATATTGTGGAAAGAACCTCTAATGATGTTAAAATGATTGTTAAACACTTTCAAATGGTTCAAACTCAAATAGATCAACTCATTAAAGTGCAAAAAGACTTGCTAGTTAATGCTGCTAAAGAAAAACATGCTTATGAAATTAGAACTAGAAGTGGAGCTGCTACCCAGGATCCTCTATATCCTGTGGGGCATCCCAAAAGAATTGAGCAGGATTCTCAACAAGCTGAAAATAGTGGCTCTCTCGTAAGAAAAGGAAAAAGAAACATAAAACTATTGTAGAACCCTCTAAACCTGCTATAGATCCTAATAGTATATCTATTTCTGATACTGAAACTGAAAGTGGTAATGAAGAAAATGATGTTCCTGATAAAGAAAAAGTTGAAGAAGAACCTAAAAAGCACACTAAGAATACTAAATACACTAAAGAAGATTTTATTGCTAAGAAACATGGTAGTGAAAGAGGGCCTTGGGTCCAAAAACCTATGCCTTTCCCTGATAAGAAACACAAGTCAAAGGAAGATGAACACTATAATAAGTTTTGTGAGTGGATGAAACCTTTATTCCTGCAAATTCCTTTGACTGATGCTATTAAATTGCCTCCTTACTCAAAGTATATGAAGGATATTGTCTCGAATAAAAGGAAGATCCCTAATGAAGAAATTTATACTTTGCTTGCTAATTATTCCTTTAATGGTAAGGTTCCAGAGAAACTTGGAGACCCTGGGATTCCAACTATCCCTTTCTCTATTAAGAATGGTTATGTTAGAACTGCTTTGTGTGATTTGGGAGCTGGAGTTAGTGTTATGCCTTTCTCTCTCTATAAGAGGCTTCAACTAGAAAAATTAATACCAACTGATATATCTTTGCAAATGGCTGATAAATCTACCACTATTCCTATTGGTATATGTGAGGATGTACCTGTTCAAGTGGCTCATAATTGCTTGATATTAACTGATTTTGTTGTGCTTGAAATGCCTGAAGATGATAATATGTCTATTATTCTTGGGAGACCTTTTCTTAATACTGCAGGAGCTGTTATTAATTGTAACCAAGGAAAGGTGACTTTCAATGTTAATGACAAGGAACATACTGTCTATTTCCCCAAGAAGATTGAAAGGACTTATGGTTTGAATTCAATTGAACATGTTGAGGGCATTAAAGTTGGAGAAATATATTGTCCCATACCAAGAGAAAAATTTGAAACTATTATGATTGGGACCATTGCTATCAAGGTTGAGGTAACATAATCATTAGTGGAATACAAAGTTTTGTCTCATATGGAATTGTTTTGGTAACATGATCTGATCAACCTTGTTAACAAAAGGATTTCATTGAACAAAACAATGTTTTCACTATGATTATCTCCGCTTACTTCTATTCTATCCAGTTTAGTTTTTGCTTTCGTTTAGTTTTCTTTTTGTTGTTAGTTGCTTGCATCTTAGAGTGTCTTAGAACTCCTTTAGTTCTAGCCTTGTTTTGTCATTGCATCATTTCCAAAAAAAATCTGTCTGTCAGAAAATCATTCTTCTATACCTGGAAAATGCCCAAAAATAAAGTGTCTCAAAAAATTCCAGAAAATTCATATTAAATTTTTGCATGAAAAAAGGGGCAGAGGAGTGCCTGGAGGGTACCAGGGGGACCCACTAGGCAGGCACACCACCTGGTGGCGCGACCTGCCCTAGGTGGCGCCATGCCATGGTGTGGGCCACCCCTATCCCTCCACTAACTCTCTCACCTGCCACTTTCTTCTCTCTCCCGAGTAAGCTCTAGTTCGGTGCTCAAAATCGCGTTCTTGCTGTGCTTGCTCTCGATTTTTTCGATCTCCTTGCTCAGCCCATCTTTGTTGCTGAAATTTTGGATCACTTGTTCTCTTGTATGTGACTCCTCCCCTTGTCCAAGTAGATTTGTGTTTAGTGGATTATATCTTGAGTATTTTGCTGCTGTAGGTGACAGGTTATGAGAACTTGTAAGCTTGTTTGATGCTTAGAGATATAGTTTTGATGCATGTTTAGGCCTCTTACAAGTCCCTATGAGTAGTATCCTTCATTATATTCACTTTGCAATCACTTGTTTAATAGGTGTTTAAATTTCAGAATATCAAGCATGAACAACCATACCTTTGGAGAGATATTTGAGAGGGATGCACCTAGGAGGTCGAGGCCCTCAAGATCAGCCTCTCAGTTTAGGCCATCATACAATGAAGATCTCATTGCAACTCGTATTGGTAATGAAAGGGATGATGGGGATGCTCACCCATCTACTTTTCCTTGTTTTACTTTCTTACAAGCTGCAGGGATTCTTGATGATTTCTTGCTACTAATTGAGAGGGTTGGTTTAACCTTGTATATGCAAGATGAGAGTGAGCAATATGCTATGCTCACCAAAACCTTTGTTGAGAGCTTCATGTTTACTAACACACCCTATCAGTCAACTGTCTCTTTCAAAATTTATAATCTGCCCTTTACCATGCCATTGGAAAGATTTTGCAGTATTGTAGGTGTAAGCATGACAGGGACCATGAAGAAAATTCAAGGGCAACCCGTTGATTTGCTGGAGCTTTACAGAGGGGTGACCAATGATGATGACCGCATGGCGCAACACGGAAAGATAAGAAACATCCAACTCCCTGCTCTTAGATACTTTGTATATTATCTTTCTACTAGCATACTTGGTAGGGAGAACACAAGTAATATCTCCAACTATCATTTAGCCTTCCTTGCTGCTGCGCTTAACAATGACACTCGGTACAATCTTGGCTCGCTTATTGCTCGCCACCTAGCTGCTAGGGGGCCTATCTATGGGGGCATCATTGCCTCGCGTATGGTCAATGCATTAGGACTTTCAGTGGACCCCAATGATACTGTATTGGCACCACAAAGGCTTGACCTTGCTGCTATGAAAACTCATCACTTTGTCACTGTTGCTTCTGATTTGGACAGTCTAGTATATAGGATGTTGTTTACTGACGGGGATGAGAGGGAGATCCCTTTGCTGCAGTCTTCTTTGTTTAGTGTTCACAGGAGACCGTGGTCGCGCTCTAAGGAGGAGGTGGATGAGCAGCTTCGCTTGCTGGGTTTCCACGAGCAGCACCAGGAGGATGTACCCTCCTACAATTACTCCGCACACTACGGAGGGACGTACTCGAGCTCGCACCAGGACGAGGGTACCTCCTCGTCATACTACGGTGACACGTCATCCTAGCCGGCTTGGGATTGATACCCACTTAGGCCAAAAGCCTAAGCTTGGGGGGAGGTACGCCGGCATCACACTCATCTCCCTGTCATGTTGCGTCGGTACTTTGTATATTCATGTTTCGTTTTCTTTTTAGTTTTCGTTCTTTCTTTGCTTTTGCTTTCTAAAACACAAAAAGACCAAAAATATTTCTGTTGTTTCTCTTTGGTTGGCTTCTTCTTTTTCACCTTGGGTTGTCTTTCCCTTTTTGCTTTGTTTGAACTATTCGAAAAACCCAAAAAGATTTTGCTTTGCTTGTTTTTCCTTTTTGGTTCTTGTTTTAAAAATCGAAAACAACAAAAATATTTGTCGTTCTTCTTTGGTTTTGTGAGTTTGCTACAGGGTTTAGCAGTCCTCGGTGGATATTGGTTTCATATTATTATTCAAGCCACTCAAGTGAAGAGCGATAATGAGGATTAATGACAACTTGAGGCGTGGTAAGAGGCTGGTAACAAACTCCATTTTTTTCATTTTTGTACATATACTCATCATTGTGGGCATGCTTAGCCTGTTCGTGTAGGGTGTATGTTATCTTTGGATGCTTAGCAGTTCTTGCTTTCGTATGATTAGTTCCACCTTGCTAATAGTTTGTAGCATGTTTTATGAATGTTTGCTTGCATTACTCTATTCATAACTTGGTATAACACCGTGGTATCCTCCTCTGAATGTTTCATTTGAATTGACTTGGCACATGCTCACGCATGCACATGACTAAAATAATCAGTTAAGCCTCGATGAATTATTTTGCCTTGAGGATCTTGAAGCACTTTCATGCCATGTTTAGTCCTGTTTTGTTGCAAGCATGATTATGACAGCTATTGCTCTCTCGTTTGTCGATCCCTTACTATTGCTAGCCTTCACTTACACTAAGTATGTTTTACTCAAGTTTCCAACTCCCTAAACCAAATATTTCCAAAGTGTCCACCATACCTACCTATTAGCATCATTTGCTACTTCCGTGCATATTCAATATGCCTTGTTTTCTTTCGAATAAAATGTTTGCTTGTTATGAGAAAGTTAGTTAGTAAATCTCTCACGAACTTGATGGCACACTTTATTTTCTGCACTTAATAAACCTGAACCATTGTGACTGTCCATGAAAGTTATATGCTTGCAAATCATAGGCTGGGGATTAGCAGAACCGTGCTGTCACGGGGAACACTTTCAACAGTTGTAAATATATACCCAGTTGATACCATGCTCTTTTGTTTGCAGATGTCGTTGGTGTGAAATAAAAGGGGAGCTTGTAAGTCGATGGAGTTATGTATGTGTGTTAGAGAAAAACCTGGGCCGCTGGTCTAATCCATGCTGACATGGTGGAAACCTGCAGCATAACCATAATGATGCATTCTTCTTATAAAAAAGAGAGATAGCTATTGAGAAAAAGAAAAAAAAGAGAGATTTATGAAAAGAGGAAAGAGAGAAAAAAGCACCATTTTCCCATGGTAAATAAGAAGATTGCTGAGATACTCATTGTCTGCTTGCCTTGTCATTTTGAGATGGGGATTCTTCCGTATCATCGGGCAAGGGGTACCCCGTTGGTGGTCCTCTATGATATGCACGTATTTACGATGACAAGAACTTACCGGTAACTAAATTTGAGTAGCATGAGGAGCGGCCCTCGTACTCAAGGGACATGGGATTTTCAGTTTATAGTCTGTCAAGCATATAACTTAGATTGGACCTCACTTTCACCTTAACCACATTAAAGATGCTTATGATAGGGGCAATGAGATCTCAAAGCTAATGAGTACCATACTTTCAGCATTTGGAAGCCTTTCAAACTATTCAAAACCTTTTTCATTTCCTTGTTGAGTCTCCATTTATTCTTTGAGCACCTTCTTGAGAGCATAGTTGTCATTCTTTGTGCTTGTCTCAAAACTAGATTACTTGTGTTATGACTTTGATGCTTGTATCTTTGATATCTTTACTTCTAGTCTTCACCTGAACTTCAGAGGTGCCTTGGCATTCATAATCAAAGGCAAGCGAGATACCACTCTATCATACCTTGTTATGCACATTGTAATGTTGCTTATGTTTATGCTTCTTGCTACTTATTATTTTTGAGTTGGAATCTCTTCATAGTTTGCATTTCCTATTAAGTAAACTTAGTTGCATACTCCTTATTATGAATTGTCTAAGTAGTTGATCACATGCTGAGAATATATACATCATATGAAGCAAATGTGTTCGTGAAAGTTCTTTTATCGCACTCAGTTTTCAACTGAATTGCTTGAGGACAAGCAATAAGCTAAGCTTGGGGGGAGTTGATACGTCCAAAATGTATCTACTTTCCCGAACACTTTTGATATTGTTTCTCCTCTAAACTTGTGTGATTTGGATGCAACTAACACAGACTGACGTTGTTTTCAGCAGAATTACCTTGGTGTCTACTTTTTGTGCATAAAATCAACTATCAGGAAAAATCCCGAAAAATATGCCAAAAATCCTATTTCACCAGAAGACTCATGGAGCCAGAATACGAGACGGAGCGGGGCTGGGCCCAGGCCACACCACCTGGCCGTGCGGGCTAGCCCAGGCCACGCCAGGGAGTGGTCTGGCCACCCCAGACTCCCCCTCGGTCTTTGATGACCCACAAGTATAGGCGGTGTATCGCAGTATTTTCGATAAGTAAGAGTCTCGAACCCAACGAGGAGCAGAAGGTGCTGGCTAGTGGTATGGATCAGGAATTCTCTGCAAATACTTAGCAAACGGATTTTTAGGGGTTTTCGATAAAGCAAGTAAACAAAGTACGAGTAAATAAAAGACAGTAGGAATAAATGCACCAAGTGGCCCAATCCTTTATGCAGCAAAGGACAAGCCGGTTGTATTACTTAAGCTGACCAAACATTCTCGAGGACACTTGGGAAGACTGTCAAGTGCTTTCGCTTCATATAGTTGATTAATCTTCTTTAGCTTGCTAAGTGTTGTGTGGGTGAACCTGTGCTAATGTACCGCCCCATCCAAGACTAATACATACTTGTGATTATACCCCTTGCAAACATCCGTAAGTACAAGAAAGTAATTAAGGTAGAAACCTAACCACAGCTTTAAACTCTAAGACCCTTACGTCCCTTGTGCAATGGTTTCCTAACGGGGTTCAGGTTTTACACTCCGAAACCCCTATGATTAGTAGCCAAATAAACAATGCATTCCCCTAGGCCCATATAGGTGAAGTGTCATGTAGTCGACGTTCACATGACACCACTAAAAGAAGTACACCAAAACTTAAATATCAAACTATTGAATCTTTCTCAACACAACTCCACTACTTACAACATGACTTCTCCCATGTCCTCAAGAACAAAACGAACTACTCACAAGACATCATATGGATCATGATCAGAGATGGAATAATGATGTATAACAATCTGAACATAAACAATAATTCAATGGTTCACTCAATAGCATCAACTACAAAGAGTAATCAACATCGGGAAAGTTTCCCCTATGAACTAATGCATGATTCAACTGAATTGTTACAGCAATATGGAGATGGTGATGAGGGTGCTGATGGTGGTGTTGATGATGATGATGATCCCGATGAAGTCCAGCTTGATGGTGGTGTTGATGGCGATGGTCTCCCCTCTCTAGGAAGGAATTCCCCCAGAATCATCTGGAGGAGATCTTTCTCTCTCGGTGTTTTCCGCCCCGCAGAGGCGACTGAATCTTTCTGTGGTCGCTCCCCGAGTCTTAGGGTTTCGGGAGGATGATATACGCCAGAGAGGAGAGCGAGAGGTGGGCCAGGGCGGCCACACCACCTGCTGGCGCGGCCTAGGGCTGCCTGCGCCAGGGGGTGGTGTGGGCCCCCTGTGGCCCATCTCCACTCCATCTTCTGGCATCCTTAGTCTTCTGGAAAAATAGGATTTTTCGTATATTTTCCCGGATTTTCTGATCTTCACGAATTTTGCCTCCAAACAACACCTTTTCCATCAGAATCCTGACTGCAGCGGTCCATGCTCCAAAAGTCATCAACCATGCAAAAACAGATGAAATAACATAAGTATCACCTCTCAATACGAAATATATCAATGAATAATAGTGAATTATGACATAGAATAGTGATGCAAAATGGACGTATCAACTCCCCCCAAGCTTAGACTTCGCTTGTCCCCAAGCGAAACTGAGCTCAATAAACATGGCCTCAGGTTTATGGAGTCAAGAGTCGATAAAAGAATACGGACAAGAAGCATCACATTCATCAATACATAGATCATAATAGAAGACAACTCACTATTATATAACTCAACTTGTAATGAGTAAAGGAAACATAATAAAGATACATAAAGTGAATCATAATTGGTAATGGAAAATTAGCTCTTGGTCGAAGAATAGTTGATAATTTGCTGGAGTTCACAAATAGCTGGTTTTCAATGATAGCTTTCAAAGTAGTAAACATCAAGATAAGAGAAAAGTGCAAAACAAGGAACATAAGAAACATGATTGAATAAATCATCATATGAATGAATGAAACACAACAACTCAAAATACTTGCTGAGGTAGATAGGAATAGGTTTACTGACTCAATTACAAAGTAAAAGAAATGCCCTTCGCAGAGGGAAGCAGGGATTGCAAGTCTCATAAAGAGCTCCCAAAAATTATGATACTTACTAGCTTTCAGCTCTCATTGCCCCTATCATAGGCATCTTTTGGTGATTAAGGTTAAAGTGACACAATTAAGAGGATATGCTTGACAAGTTATAAATTGAAGTCTCATGCCCCTTACTTATGAGTACCGAACCTCATGCTACTCAACTTCAGTCACGAGCAAGATCTTGTCATTGTAAATACATGTGTATCATTAAGAACCGCCAACGGGGTACCCCTTGCACATGACACATGAGCTATCCCATAATCAAAATGACAAGGCAAGCAGACAGTGAGCATCTCGGCGATCTTTTTATTTGCTATTTGCATAGGTTTTTATTGAGGATGCTTCATAGAATGCTCACTATAGTTATGCTGCAAGTTTCCACCATGATTAGGCATGGCTTAGGCTAGTGGCCTAGGCATTTCTCTAACACACATATAAACTCCATGATCTTACAAGTTCCACTTTTATTTAACACCGCCGGGATCCATAAGCAAAAGAACATGATATCAACTAGGTACAAAGTACCAAATGAAGTGTTGAAAGCGGTCCCCATGATACATGGTTCGGATAACTTTGACTCATAAAGCGCAAGCATATAGGAAACAAAGAAGGACCCAATGGTTCAAGTTTATTAAATGCAAGAAAGTAAAGTGTGCCATCAAGTTCGTGAGAGCTTTAATCACTAATTTTCACATAACAAGTTTAATTTGGGAGGTAGATAAAACAAGAATTTACTTGGAATAGCAATAATGCTACTAGGTAGGTATGGTGGACACAAATGGCAGAGGTTTTGGTTTAAAGGAGGTGGATGCACGAGAAGAATTCCCTCTCAGTATAGGTTTTTGGCTAGCAATGCTAGGTAACAAGTACAAGAGTTGAAGGAAACAAACAAACATACAAGTGATAAAAACAAACATGCAATCTTCCTTGGAAGCACAAAAGATCTTAACTAAAGAATACTGGACTTATGAGCAAATCAAGAAAGAAAGATGATGGAATTATTTTTCTCTAGAGTACTTCTATCTTTTTCATTCAACTCTCGATAATAGTGTGCTACTGACCGAGCCAGGTTTGCCAAAACCAACTAAATTAACTCAATGATCCCAAAGTGCTACCAACACTAACAACAAGATCAATCATATAACCACGAATTGAAAACTAATATAATCTATGCAAAAGAGTGAATGATAGAACTTCTCATTAATATTCCATAACGGCAACTCACACCAAGGGATACATATCTAACGAGAGAGGGGACACTTCCATAATGCAAACCATCCTACATAATAACTCCTCTATTCAAGATATGACTCTACTAAAAAGGCAAAAAGATAGAAGATAGTGATGTGATACCGTGGCACTCCCCCAAGCTTGGAACAAACCAAGGGGATGCGAAACCTGATGACGAATTACTCCTTCGGTGGTGGTGGTATCCTTTCGATGAGTGTCTTAACCAATTTCCCCAAGTCCTCAATCTCGAAGGTGAGAGTACGAATCAACTCCGAGTTGTGCTCAATACAGCTCATAATCATGTCGTGTTGAGAATTCCAGCTCTTGCTATTCTTTCCCCACTCTTCCTCCTTGAAGTCTTCTTTTCCTGCATGGCTAGAACGAGGCAAATACCAATTGGAGGGTAGTTTCCCCTTGGGCATATTCTGGTATTGATGCTCATGGATAAGGGTATGGAAAGGATTCTTGGTGCGTGGAGGAAGTGACCAGGTATGTGAACGGTGATGAGGAGGCTTCCCTCCAATGGCTAGATTTTCCACCACTCCAATGCTTGCAACAGTAGTGCCGGTGTACGGATGTTGGCCTTGCTCCTCTTCACCTTCACTCTTGATCTCCTTCTTCCTCCTGGGGTCTTGGAGGTCTTCCTCCATAGGCTCCTTCCCTTTATCCTTGGCGGACACCATTATGCTTCTAAGCCTTCAAAGAGTATGTCCTGGCAGAAACAGATCGAAACGAAAACACGACGAAAACACGATATACGAACCTCGGAAGATCCGGGGGGTTATATATTACGAAGTTTCATATCAAAAGGAAGGTACTGGGAGAAAGCAGTTTGAGGGAGTCCGAGGTGGACTCACCACCTGGTGGCGCGACTAGGGGTGGGCCCGCGCCACAGGGTGGTGTGAGCCACCCTGGCTCCATTTCCGTCCCTTTTTCGCTTCGTAGCTTTCCTTATCGACTGAAAACTACAAAAATATAGTTGGATTGTATTTTCGTGGAACTTTTCTAACCAGAACTATTACCTATTTGAAAGCGGACTTTGTAGGTCTCTGAATTTGGTATCTAGTAGATTCTTTCGGAGTCATCACTTGAATAACATCAATATCTTCATCTTCATACACTTATTACTTGAGTCATAAAACCCTTCTCTTCCTTATTACACCATTGTCTCCACTTCCTGGAAATTTCTTTCACACAAAACTTCACACAATTCTCATTAGCAACATTAGTATATATGAAGTGATAAAACCTTTTGAGTTCAACTTCCACTGAAAGCCATCAAAACAAAAGCTATTGTAGCAACTCCTTCCGAAAACCCAAAAAGAATTCAAAAAGGAAATCGAATAAAGAAGCAAATGCAAGAGTGGCTAAATCTATCAAAACAGACCAGCAGGTAAAGATCAATTTTTTTGAAAATCTTCTATTACTCAAATCAAAAAGTGCAAAACTAACGAAAGTTAAATAACACCCTGGGTCAGAAGCCCAAACATTACAGCTCAATCCGATATATAGAAATCTCTCATGAATTTTTACGGTGAAGCACAAAAATCTGTTTCGGGACAGCAACTCCCCAAATATTACTTCTCTCTCATTAGAGATTGATCTAGACACAAAAACCAAACAAAACGGATAAGGAGCGGTTATTACCTGAAGTAATAACTTCCAAGACTCAAAGAAACAAAAACAAACTGAAAGCAAAAACAAATTGGGTTGTCTCCCAAAGAGCTCTTTCTTTATAGCCATTAAGATGGGCACGATAATTTTGAAGATGCTCACATAGGAATATGAATTGAGGTGAAAGAGAGCATTAAGAAGCAAAAATACACACATTTAAGTCTAACCCACTTCCTATGCAAGGGAATTTTGTAAACAAACAAAATTTTGAAACCAGAGGCTACTTGCATAAGAAGGCAAAAGAAGTGCCACATAGAAACTTTCAGCATAAAACGAGGAAACTTGTTATTATTGAGATGCATAAAAACACTTTTCCCTCTCTCATAGTAACTTTTCGTATCTTGCATAAACTTAACAATATAGCTATCACAAGGCCCATCGTAGCAATGATCACTTATTCTAACAGAAAACACAGGAATACTAGCTCTCATAACACTACTTTGTGAAACAATATTAGAGGTATCCTTACAAAGGATAGTGTGTCCCTCTTCTTCATATTTAGTGACAAAGTCTTTCACATTTGCTATAATAGGTTCATCAGCCATTTGTTTATCAGGTTCAACAGCTTTATGTGTACTTTCATTAACCATACTAACTATCATAGAATGTTCCTTTACCTTAACTAGGAAAGGGATTTTCTCAATGTAAGGTTCAGGTAAAACATGATTAGCAGTATAAACTTCAGTATTTCTTACAGGAACACTCTTAGCAATATCTTTATAAGGTTCATGATACTTATTCCACTTATTTTTAGGCACTTCAATGTAGGAAGCAAAAGCCTTAAAATAAGAAGCAATAGCTTGAGAGTCTAGACCATAAGCATTTTTAATATTTTGAAAGTCATCAGTTCCCATAAAAGATTCAATGCATTCATAATCATAATTTATACCTTACTTTCTACCTTTGTCATTCTCCCAAGCTTCAGCATTGTCTGGAATATGGTCCAGAAGATCCCATTTAGCTTCTTCTTCCATGCGAGTGAATGATCCAGCACAAGAAGCATCTAATAAATCCTTGTCATGTAGAGGGAGCCTTGCATAAAAGTTATTGATAATAATATTGTTGGGGAGCTCATGAATGGGACATTTGAGCATTAGTAACTTCAATCTCCCCCAAGCTTGAGCTGTATTCTCTCCATCAAGAGGCCAAAAGTTGTATATTTGATTCCGATCTTTATGAATCTCACTACAAGGATAAAACTTTGAATAAAAGAGAGGTACTATTTCCTCCCATTCCAGAGCTTGACCATTCTTTAGCAGCTTATACCATTCCTCAGCTCTTCCTTTCAGGGATAATGAGAATAACTTCTTCTTAACTTGATCTGTAGTAATACCTGCACACTTGAACAACCCGCATAATTCGTGTATAAAGAGCAAATGATCACCGGGATGGACAGTTCCATCTCCAACATAGTAGTTATCCATAACACGATCAATAATTCTTGTAGGTATTTTAAAAACATCATTCTCAGCAGGTGGTGGTGGTTTATCTACTACCTTAGCAGTGGTAGTAGCATTACCAAATAAGAAACTCAGTGAATTATCCATAACAAAAATAAAGCAACTAGCATAAGTAAACAATACTCATAGTAGAAGTTTCCTTTACCAGTTCCACTCTCCAATAGCGCTTCACTCCCTGGCAACAACGCCAGAAAATAGTTTTGATGACCCACAAGTATAGAGGGTGTATCGCAATATTTTCGATAAGTAAGAGTGTCGAACCCAACAAGGAGCACAAGGTGCTGGCTAGTGGTATGGATCAGGAATTCTCTTGCAAATACTTAGCAAACGGATTTTTAGGGGTTTTCGATAAAGCAAGTAAACAAAGTACGAGTAAATAAAAGACAGTAGGAATAAATGCAGCAAGTGGCCCAATCCTTTATGCAGCAAAGGACAAGCCGGTTGTATTACTTAAGATGACCAAACATTCTCGAGGACACTTGGGAAGACTGTCAAGTGCTTTCGCTTCATATAGTTGATTAATCTTCTTTAGCTTGCTAAGTGTTGTGTGGGTGAACCTATGCTAATGTACCGCCCCATCCAAGACTAATACATACTTGTGATTATACCCCTTACAAACATCCGTAAGTACAAGAAAGTAATTAAGGTAGAAACCTAACCACAACTTTAAACTCTAAGACCCTTACGTCCCTTGTGTAATGGTTTCCTAACGGGGGTTCAGGTTTCTGTCACTCCGGAAACCCCTACGAATAGTAGCCAAATAAACAATGCATTCCCCTAGGCCCATATAGGTGAAGTGTCATGTAGTCTAAGTTCACATGACACCACTAGAAGAAGTACACCACAACTTAAATATCAAACTATTGAATCTTTCTCAACACAACTCCACTACTTACAACATGACTTCTCCCATGTCCTCAAGAACAAAACGAACTACTCACAAGACATCATATGGATCATGATCAGAGATGGAATAATGATGTATAACAATATGAACATAAACAATAATTCAATGGTTTACTCAATAGCATCAACTACAAAGAGTAATCAACACCGAGAAAGTTTCCCCTATGAACTAATGCAAGATTCAACTCAATTGTTACAGCAATTTGGAGATGGTGATGAGGGTGCTGATGGTGATGATGATGATCCCGATGAAGTCCAGCTTGATGGTGGTGTTGATGGCGACGGTCTCCCCTCTTCGGGAAGGAATTCCCCGGAAATCATCACGAGAGATCTTTCTCTCTCGGTGTTTTCTGCCCCGTAGAGGCGGCAGAATATTTTTGTGGTTGCTCCCCGAGTCTTAGGGTTTCAGGAGGATGATATACACCAGAGGGGAGAGCCAGAGGTGGGCCAGGGCGGCCACACCACCTACTGGCGTGGCCTAGGGCTGCCTGCGCCAGGGGGTGGTGTGGGCCCCCCGTGGCCCATCTTCACTCCATCTTCTGGCATCCTTAGTCTTCTGAAAAAATAGGATTTTCCATATATTTTCCCGGATTTTTTGATCTTCGCGAATTTTGCCTCCAAACAGCACCTTTTCTATCAGAATCCTGACTGCAGCGGTCCATGCTCCAAAAGTCATCAACCATGCAAAAACAGATGAAATAACATAAGTATCACCTCTCAATACGAAATATATCAATGAATAATAGTGAATTAAGACATAGAATAGTGATGCAAAATGGACGTATCAGTCCCTTGTGCAATGGTTTCCTAACGGGGGTTCGGGTTTCTGTCACTTCGACAACCCCTACGATTAGTAGCCAAATACGCAATGCATTCCCCTAGGCCCATATAGGTGAAGTGTCATGTAGTCGATGTTCACATGACACCACTAGAAGAATTACACCACAACTTAAATATCAAACTATTGAATCTTTCTCAACACAACTCCACTACTAACAACATGACTTCTCCCATGTCCTCAAGAACAAAACGAGCTACTCACAAGGCATCATATGGATCATGATCAGCGATGGAATAATGATGTATAACAATCTGAACATAAATAATAATTCAATGGTTCACTCAATAGCATCAACTACAAAGAGTAATCAACACCGGGAAAGTTTCCCCTATGAACTATGCAAGATTCAACGCAATTGTTACAACAATATGGAGATGGTGATGAGGGTGTTGATGGTGATGATGGTGGTGATGATGATGATGATCCTGATGAAGTCCAGCTTGATGGTGGTGTTGATGGCGACGATCTCCCCTCTCCGGGAAGGAATTCCCCCGACAAAAACCTGTCTGCCGGACAGATCTTTCTCTCTCGGTGTTTTCTGCCCCACAGAGGCGGCGGAATCTTTCTGTGGTTTCTCCCTGAGTCTTAGGGTTTCGGGAGGATAATATACGGCAGATGGGAGAGCACAGGTGGGCAGGCGGCCCACCACTGCTGGCGCGGACCTAGATTTGCCCGCGCCCGAAGGTGTGGGCCCCATGGCCCATCTCCAACCCCCTTGCTTCATGGTCTTACGGAAAAATAGGATTTTCCGTACATTTTCCCGGATTTTCTGATCATCGCGAATTTTGCATCCAAACATCACCTTTTCCATCAGAATCCTGACTGCACTGGTCCATGCTCCAAAAGTCACCAACCATGCAAAAACATATGAAATAACATAAGTATCACCTCTCAATACGAAATATATCAATGAATAATAGTGAATTATGACATAGAATAGTGATGCAAAATGGACGTATCAGTCTCCCTCTTCGCCTATAAGTTGCCTTCTGACCTAAAAACTCAGGGGGGGTTCGACGTTTTTCCAGAAGGAGTTCCGCTCACTGCCACCCAGATTCCACTTGACACAAACTACTGTTACGGCACCTCACGGGGGAAATTGGAGGAGATCATCACCATCATCATGGCCATCGCTTCTCCATCGACCATCCATGTTTCCTCCATCAATGAGTGAGTAATCCCCCGCTGTAGGCTATGGAGATGGTAGGGATTGGATGAGATCGTTCATGTAGTGGCATCAGATTGTTAGGGCATGGTGCCTAGTATCTTCTATTAGTGCTTTATGACGTTGTTGCGACTTGTTATGCTTAATGCTTGTCACTAGGGCCCGAGTTCCATGATTTCAGATCTGAACATGTTATTGATTCATTATGATAGTATTGTTTATGGTCTTACCTGCAAGTTGTATACACACGTTGTTGTCCGGAACCAATGGCCCGAGTAAATCGGGATAACTGGAGGGAATGGCTTTGATATGAGGATCACATGTGTTCTCGGAGTGTTAATGCTTTGCTCCGGTGCTCTATTAAAAGGAGCACCTTAATTGCTAGTAGTTCCCTTGAGGCACCGCTACAAACGGGCTGGCAGGACAAAAGATGTTGTGCAAGTTCTCATTGCGAGCACGTATGACTATATATGGAACACATGCCTAGGATTATCTAGTACTTGGATGCTTTATCTTATTTATCTGCAATTGCCCTATGTTCTGATTGCTATGTGAATTGTCTTGTCCATGCAACGCCCGTCCATCCATCCCTATGCCTACCGCACTCGAATCCTACTGTTTACTACAATTGTACTACTGTCTTTACTTTACTACTGCTGCTACTTTGCTATTCCTACTATAAAACTAGAGGGGGGCGAACCATACATGTGCGCTGCTGCTGCGGTGGTCGACGACGACTAGGTGCTGCAGTGGTCCGGCGCGGCGGTGGCAGGGCTTTGGCGAGGTGCCCCTTCTCCTTCTCCTCCTATTGCGGACGGGATCCGGCGGCTCCTCCTCCACGGGCTCTGGCGGCTCCTCCTCCACGCTGCAGGTCTCTCCTCCATGTACGTGTTCGTCGGGCAGCGCTAGGGCTCCGGCGCGATGGTGGCTGCAGGGCTCCGGCGATGGGGGCAGGCTCCGACAGGGGCGGGCGAGAGCTAGGGTTACGTTTGTCGAGCGTGATTGGGGAAAAGAAGTGGAAGGGGAAAGGGGAAGGGCGAGCCGTTTTGGCTAAGTGCCAAAGTTCTGTGGCGCATTGGAATGCGCCACAGAAGCTAAAACTTTTGTGGCGCATTTCGGAGGAATGCGCCACAGAACCTTGGCACTTAGCCAAATAAACGGTGCGAGGCTGTACTTGGACAGCAAACACACACTAGCCTAGCGGTTATGATGCATATTCAGAGACCTATGGCAGCCAGGTTCGAATCCTAGTTGGGTCAATTTTTTTTCTTTATTTAAAAATGATATGTTACAAATATATTTAAAACCAAGCACATACACATGCATATTTATTCAAAAAACCCTCCCGAATCATATGTATATATATGTGTGTGTGCTTGTCACACATAAATGTGAATTTGTCGAATATCACATTATATGTTTTAGTCTCTAACTAATACCCACACTAATATCACATTATACCCACACGAATTAATACACCAAAAAGTCACATAATTGCTAGTGTCTCTTCACAATCTTCTTGCCCTTTTTCGTCGCGGTTGAATACTTTAGCCCGTGCACTTTGAGATTTCTTCTTGTGAATGGACAACCTTTAGTAGGTAGTGTGGTCTTCCTTCTTACTTTAGTAGTAGTAGGCA
This sequence comes from Avena insularis, assembly GCA_023614405.1. NCBI lineage: Eukaryota > Viridiplantae > Streptophyta > Magnoliopsida > Poales > Poaceae > Avena > Avena insularis. The sequence goes on from CM042692.1 coordinate 26,314,126, forward strand.
TGTTGAAGTACTTGTCGAGTTCCTCTTCAATCTTCGGGTCGCTGTTTTTGTCGAAGTTTTACTCGTTGGCGGCTCCTTCCATTCTGATGATGCTCCTCTTGCCCCTCCTAACTACAAAACAGTTGGGCTTTGATGGGTTGGTAATAAAAAAGCATTGATCAACTTGTCTAGCGAGTACCCCAAGGCTCATTTTTTGCGGAGGCGTTCTTCGTCGATTTGGCATATGGTATAACCATTGTGGTGAAATACCGGCCTTCTTTTTCCATGTTCTTGGCCCATCTAACACGGAACATCATTACGATCTCTCCACAGTAGTCGAGCTCCCATATCTCCTCGATCCTTCCGTAGAATCTTTCCATGACAGTAGTCTCGTCATCAGCAAAGGATAACATAGTTACTCCTGAGTTTTGATATTCGCTATTCCTGTCCTTTTCCTCGGTGTAGAATCTATAACCGTTTATGTCGTATGAATGATAGGTCCTTAGGTTGTGCCCTAGGCCCTGCGACAAGGAGAATATGAGTTTTTGATCTTCCATAGAAGGCGTCTATGGGGGATTGTCCAGTTGCCTTTTCTGGAACCAACCTGTGAAGCTAGAGTTGTGCTCTCTGGTTATGTCTCCCTTCTTCCTCGGCTGTCCCTAGTTGACGTACTCCTGATCGATTAAGCTTCTATGCTCTTCAACCCAAGGGCCGACCACTTCAATGTGTTGTAGCGCGACTCGGTGTGCCCTGTCAAAATTGGTGCATCGACCATCAATGCCGACATGTAGTGAGCGGTAGCCCTCGCGGTGACCATATCCACCGAGCCTGCCAAGGTGCTTCTTTGTGGGTATTCCAACATCCTTGTTCTCGGTGGTTAGATAATTCTGGCAGAAGGAGATGCACTCGTAGATCAGAAAGCCCTTCGCTATGCTTCCATCTGGACGGGATCTGTTGCAAATGAATCCTTTGATGACACCATTTAGCCTTTCAAACGGCATCATGTTATGCAGCAATGTCGTCCCGAGCTGGATGATGTAGTCCACGACATGTACAAGCAGATGCACCATGATGTCGAAGAATGCGGGCGGGAAGTAAATCTCAAGCTCGCATAGTATCATCACGATCTCTTCCTGTAGCCTGTCGAGCTGCTTCACACCGATCGACTTCCTAGATATGACATCGAAAAAGTTACAGAGGCTAAACAACGTCTCACGGACATGCTCGTCCATTATCCCACGAATCGCAATGGGGAGTATCTGCGTCATCAGCACGTGACAGTCGTGAGACTTCATACCACTGAACCTCTTCTGCGCCATGTCCAGATATCTGCTTATCTTCCCCGAGTAACCGTGAGGAACTTTCACTCCTAGGAGGCACCTGAAAAACTGCTCGAGCTCCTCTAGACTCAGAGTGAAGCAGGCAGCACGAAGCACCACCTCATTCTTCTTAACTCTTTTGCGGCGACCTTGAGTCCCTTCCGTCTGGTCATCATCATCATCATCATCACTATCAGGGTACTGAAGATCTTTCTTGATGCCAAGCAATTTAAGGTCCTTTGTTGCTTTCGGCCCATCTTTGGTCCTCTCCGACATGTTCAGTAGAGTGCCAAGCAGACTCTCGGTAACGTTCTTCGTGATGTGCATTACATCGAGGCTATGGGGAGTGTGAAGGACCTTCCAATACGACAGGTCCCAGAAAATAGACCTTTCTTTCAATACACCCAACAACGGCTTTGTCCTCGGTCGTTTTTTTCCAGGCGTAGGGCAATCTACCCAATTATTCAAAAGCTCCTTGATTTCTTCGCCGCTCCTCGGACGCGGGGCTCTTTCGAGCTCGTCCTTACCATTGAACAGGTCACCATGTTTTCTCCACGGGTGATCCATGCGGAGCCACTTTTGAGTACCTTGGAACACAGTTTTCGAAGACCCGGGATCCCTTGGTAGCTGGAGATGTGGTGTCTCATCCATGCACTTGACGCATGCATTATGTCCGTGGTTCACCTGGGCTTATACATATGCGTAACCAGGATAGTCCTGCACGGTCGTGAGCAACGCAGCTCTCAGATGGAAATATTCTTTAGTGTAGGCGTCCCACGTACGGGCCGGCATGTCCCACAAGCTGGCTAACTCCTCTCTCAATAGCCCGAGATACAGATGCATATTGATACCTGGTTATTTCAGCCCCTGAATAAGAATTCTCATGTGTACATACCTTTGCTTCGTGCATAGCCACGGGGGAGGTTGTACGACCATACAAACACGGGCCAAGTGCTATGTGTGCTACTCTGGTTTCCAAAAGGATTGAGTCCATCGGTGCTCATACCCAGCCTGACGTTCCTTGCATCGCCCCCAAACTCTTCGAACACGATGTCTAATGCATTCCACTGGCTAGCGTCTTAAGGGTGTGTCAGGATCTTGCCCTTCTCTGGATCATCTCCGGTTTTCTCTCTTTCTGCGTGCCATTGCATGAGCTTTGCTTCCTTAGGATCTACAAAATATCGCTGTAGACGGGGGGTGATAGGAAAGTACCATACCACTTTTCGAGGAACTTTCTTGTTCCCTCTCTTGTACCATCCTTGGCCGCACACCGGACATGTGGTTCTATCCGCGTACTCGTTCCGATAAAGTGCGCAATCATTGATGCATGCGTGGTATTTAATGTGTGGTAGGTCGAGAGGGCACACGATTTTCTTGGCCTCCTCGATACTTGTTGGCAATGTGTTCCCCTTAGGAAGTCGGTCATGCCAGTATTCCATGTTGCGTTGAAGCTCACATTGGTCCATTTGTGTTCGGCCTTCATCTCCAGAGCCTTGAGCGTTACACTCAAACGTGTATCCTCGGGGCGACACCCATGATACAATGGAGTCATCCCGTCTACCTCCATTTGGGCCAGCTTGGCTTTCTCTCTGGCTGCAGCTTTGTCGTTGCTCGTCTCCTTGAGGAGAAGTTCTTGAACATGAGGGTCCTGCAAGACCGAAGTTAGCAGCATCTGTGTGTTCGTGGCTTCTCCTTCTTCATGATGATCATGCCCGTCGCCATCTCCTTCTCCATGCTAATCATGCCTGCCGGCATCTCCTTCGTCATGATGATCATGCCTACCGGCATCTCCTTCGTCATGATGATCATGCATGGTAGACTCTTCGTCTTCTCGCCCGCCCACGTCTTCGTGACCACCATGTCCTGTCGGCGCCTCATTGAGGTCGCGCATGAAACCGCGCCTGAGCAGGTGACCCTCCAATTGTCCAGAATCAGGGTCGATCCAGCGCTGCAGTTTGCATGTTCGACATGGACATCTTATTATGGTCTTGTTGTTCAGAATCATGTCCTCCTTCGCGTCTTTCTTGTACCTAGCAATTCGACCTTCACTCATCGTGAGGACCATGGTTGCCTGATCGGTCAAAAAAGAGAGTATAGGTGAGAACCACACCATATGAACACACACATGCATGAATGCTAGCCGGAAAAATTCGGCATGACCTTTCCTAAAATTAGGACATATGGGTAGTGCAAAAATTTGCCAAAATGGAAATGAATCATTTCGGCAAACATACATGCACCACACCAGCCGGGACAACAACAAGCAAGCAACAAAAAACTTCCTCCCAATGCAAACATTCATGCACCACACAAGCATCGTCTCGCCATGGATCACACACACACACCGCCTGCGCGACAAGCTTCACCTACATGTTCATGGCCAAGTACTCACCTAGTAGACACAATAATAGCGAGACGAGACCGCGCGATGAGAGAGTTTGGACAAATAGATCTACAAGTTGGTGGAGAGGAAATTAGTAAACAAATAGAGATGTGAGAGAGAAAAGTAAGGAACTTTTAGATCTACAAGTTGGAGGGAAGCTTCCACTTACCAATCTATGGACTAAAGTAGGTTTAGTTACAAGAAAATGGAGAAACTATGGGCAAAATCGGGTGTGAGGGAGGAGGAAGACGAGTTGGGAGGAGGTAGAAAGGAAGAGATGCGAAATGGGTGGTGGTGGATAGATAAGGTGGGAGCTTGTCACCTTTTTAACATGGATCTGGACGCCCTCATCTATGGCGCATATGGAAGAAATGTGCCAACGATGCTCAAACTTTTGTGGCGCATAAGTCCATATGCACCACACAACTTATGGTACAGGGTAAAGTGGTGGGACCCAGGGTTAGGTTTCTGTGGCGCATGTGTAGATATGCGCCACAGAAGTGAAACATATCTGTGGCGCATATCTACACATGCGCCACAGATCGTGGGTGAAAAAGTATCTGTGGTGGGGCCCGCCTCCAAGTTCTGTGGCGCATAGTGGAATATGCGCTACCGAAGAGGCAACTTCTATGGCACATATCTCATTATGCGCCATAGAACTCGGATCGCCCCACCCCGGCTAGCGGGTCCCACAAATCATCTGTGGCGCATATTGTACGAAATGCGCCACAGAACTTCTAAGTTTCTGTGGCGCATGTTTTCTAGTGCTCCACTAACAAGTCTCTGTGGCGCATGGATTTACATATGTGCCACAGAGTTACTTGTCTACCTATAGGTTGTTTCCTAGTAGTGCCTATGGGGATGTCTCCTTATAAAATGGTTTATGGGAAATCTTGCCACCTACCTTTAGAATTAGAACACAAAGCTTATTGGGCAGTTGAAGAACTTAATAGAGATTGTAAGCTTGCTGGTGAAAAGAGATTATTTGACTTAAGTTCTTTGGATGAATGGAGGAGTGAAGCATATGAGAATGCCAGGCTTTTTAAGTAAAACTTAAAAGATGGCATGACAAGCGAATACTTAAGAGAGAATTCCATGTCGGTGAGAAAGTTCTATTGTATAGGTCTCGTCTCAGATTTTTTGCAGGGAAATTACTATCAAAATGGGAAGGACCTTTCGTTATTGAAGAAGTGTAACGTTTAGGAGCAATACAATTTTCTTCTTTAAAAGATAACACTACACAAGTGGTGAATGGGAAGCGACTCAAGCACTATATTGCTGGAGATTCTTACAATGAAGATGTTGATGCTTTTCAAGTGGTAACTCCGGAAAAATTTATCAAAGACCAAATTCAGAGACATGCATAGTTCGTTTTCGAATAGGTAACAGATCTGGTAAGAAAAGTTTCATGAAAATTCTGTCCAGTTATATTTTTGGAGTTTTTATCCAACAAGGAAAGCAATGAGGCGAAAGAGGGACGAAAACGGATCCAGGGTGGCTCACACCACCCCTGGTGCGCCCCCCTGGCCACGACAGCAGGTGGTGTGGCCACCTCGGCCTCCGTCTTCGACCCGTTTTCTCCCAGTACCTTCCTTTTGTTGTAAAACTTCATAATATATAATCCCCCAGACCCCCCGAGGTTTGTATATCGTGTTCTCGTTGTGTTTTTGTTTCGACCTGTTTCTACCAAGAACTATTCTTGAAAGTTAGAAGCACGATGGTGTCTGCCAAGGATAAAGGAAAGGAGCCTATGGAGGAAGATCCCCAAGACCCTGGACTGGAGGAGGAGATCAAGAGTGAAGATGAAGAGGAGACAAAGCAAGGCCAACATCCGCACACCGGCATTACCATTGCAAGCATTGGAGTGTTGACAAAACCCGCCAGGGTCAGAAGGACTGCACGGATGTCAACTGGAGGGAAACCTCCGCGTCACTGCTTGGCTCCACGGTCACTTCCTCCATGCACCAAGAATCCTTTCCATACCCTTATCCATGAGCATCAATACCAGAATATTCCCAAGGGGAAACTACCCTCCAATTGGGATTTGCCTCATTCTAGCCATGCAAGAAAAGAAGACTTCAAGGAGGAAGAGTGGGGAAAGAATCGCAAGAGCTGGAATTATCAACCCAACATGATCATGAGCCGCATTGAGCAAAACTCATAGATGATTCGTAATCTCACCGTCGAGATTGAGGACTTGGGGAAACTAATCAAGGAGCTCCTCGAGAGAACACCACCACTACCGAAGGAGTAATTTGTCATCGGGTTTTGGCATCCCCTTGGTTTGTTCCAAGCTTGGGGGAGTGTCGCGGTATCATATCACTATCTTCTATCTTTTTACCTTTTTAGTAGAGTCATATCATGAATAGAGAAGTTATCATGTAGGATGGTTTGCATTATGGAAGTGTCCCCCCTATTGTTAGATATCTATGTATCCTTTGGTGTGAGTTGCCGTTATGGATTATTAATGAGAAGTTCTATCATTCATTCATTCTTTTGCATATCTTATATTAGTTTTGAATTCATGGTTATATGATTGATCTTGTCGTTAGTATTGGTAGCACTTTGGGATCATTGAGTTAATATTAGTTGGTTTTGTTAAACCTGGCTCGGTTAGTAGCAACACTATTTTCAGAGTTGAATGAAAAGATAAAAGTAATCTAAGGAAATATAATTTCATCATCTTTCTTTCTTGATTTTCTCATAAGTTTAGTATTCTCTAGTTAAGATCTTTTGTGCTTCCGATGAAGATTGCATGTTTGTTTTTATCAATTGAATGTTTGTTTGTTTCCTTCAACTCTTATGCTTGCTAGCCAAAAACCTGTACTGAGAGGGAATACTTCTTGTGCATCCAATCCTTAAACCAAAACCTATGCCATTTGTGTCCACCATACCTACCTATTAGCATTATTGCTATTCCAAGTAAATTCATGTTTTTATCTACCTTACAAATTTAAAAATTTATGAGAAAATTAGTGATTAAAGCTCTCATGAATTTGATGGCACACCTTATTTTCTTGCACTTAATAAACTGGAACCATTCTGTCCATCTTTATTGCGTATATGCTTGCGCTTTATAAGTTGAAGTTAGCAGAATAATGGATCATGGGGAACACTTTCAACATTGCACTTATATTCCGTTGATATCATGATCCTTTTGCTTATGGATCTCAGCGGTGTGAAATAAAAGGGGAACTTGTAAGATCATGGAGTTTATATGTGTGTTAGAGAAACGCTTGGGCCGCTAGCCTAAGCCATGCCTAATCATGGTGGAAACTTGCAGCATAACCATAATGAGCACTCTATGAAGCATCCTCAATAAAAAACAATGCAAATAGAAAATAAAAGGACGCTGAGATGCTCATTGTCTGCTTGCATTGTCATTTTGATTGTGGGATAGCTCCTGTATCATGTGCAAGTGGTACCCCGTTGGCGCTTCTCTATGATACATATGTATTTACAATGACAAGAGCTTACTTGTGACTGAAGTTGAGTAGCATGAGGTTCGGTACTCGTAAGTAAGGGGCATGAGATTTCGACTTATAACTTGTCAAGCATATCCTCTTAGTTGTGTCATTTTAACCTTAATCACCTAAAGATGCTTATGATAGGGGCAATGAGAGCTGAAAGCTAATAAGTACCATAATTTTTGGAAGATCTTTATGAAACTTGAAATCCCTGCTTCCCTCTGCGAAGGGCCTATCTTTTAGTTTTTTAGTTGAGTCAGTAAACCTATTCCTCTCTACCTAAGCAAGCATTTTGAGTTGTTGTGTTTTATTCATTCATATGATGATTTATTCAAAGCATGTTTATTGTGTTCCTTGTTTTGCACTTTGCTCTTATCCTGGTGATTACTACTTTGAAAGCTATCTTGGAAAACCTGTTATTTGTGAACTCCAGCAAATTGTCAACTATTCTTCGACCAAGAGCTAAGTTTGTCATTACCAATTATGATTTACTTTATGTATCTTTATTGTGTTTCCTTACTTATTGCAAGTTAAGTTATATAATAGTGAGTTGTCTTCTATTATGATTTATGTATTGATGAATGTGATGCTTCTTGTCCGTATTCTTTTATCGACTCTTCGCTCCATAAACCTGAGGTCATGTTTATTGAGCTCAGTTTTCGCTTGGGGACAAGCGAAGTCTAAGCTTGGGGGGAGTTGATACGTCCATTTTGCATCACTATTCTATATCATAATTTACTGTTATTCATTGATATATTTCATATTAAGAGATGATACTTATGTTATTTCATCTGTTTTTGCATGGTTAATGACTTTTGGAGCATGGACCGCTGTAGTCAGGATTCTGATGGAAAAGGTGCTGTTTGGAGGCAAAATTCGCGAAGATCATAAAATCCGGGAAAATACATGGAAAATCTTATTTTTCCAGAAGACGAAGGAAGCCAGAAGGGGAGGGTGAGATGGGCCACAGGGGGCCCACACCACCCCCTGGCGCGGGCCACCTAGGTCAGCGCCACTGTGTGTGTGGCGCCTGTCCACCCTCCCCCATCCGCGATATTATCTCCACGGAACCCTAATACATGGGGCAGCGACCACAGAAAGATTCCACCGCCTCTACAAGGCGGAAAACATTGAGAGAGAAAGATCTCTCCGGCAGATAGAATTCTGCCAGGGTAATTCCTTCCCGGAGAGGGGGGATCATCGCCATCAACACCACCATCAAGCTGGACTTCATCGGGATCATCATCATCATCACCACCATCATATCCACCAACACCATCATCACCACCTCCATACCGCTGTAACAATTGGGTTGAATCTTGCATCGTTCTTATTGGAAACTTTCCCGGTGTTAATTACTCTTTGTAGTTGATGCTATTGAGTGAACCATTGAATTATTGTTTATGTTCAGATTGTTACATATCATTATTTCATCTCTAATCATGATCCATATGATGTCTTGTGAGTAGTTCGTTTTGTTCTTGAGGACATGGGAGAAGTCATGTTGTTAGTAGTGGAATTGTGTTGAGAAAGATTCAATAGTTTGATATTTAAGTTGTGGTGTACTTCTTCTAGTGGTGTCATGTGAACGTCGACTACATGACACTTCACCTATATGGGCCTAGGGGAATGCATTGTGTATTTGGCTACTAATCGTAGGGGTTGCCAGAGTGACAGAAACCTGAACCCCCGTTAGGAAACCATTGCACAAGGGATGTCAGGTCTTAGAGTTTAAAGCTGTGGTTAGGTTTCTACCTTAATTACTTTCTTGTACTTGCGGATGCTTGCAAGGGGTATAGTCACAAGTATGTATTAGTCCTAGGAAGGTCGGTACATTAGCACAGGTTCACCCACACAACACTTAGAAAACTAAAGAAGATTAATCAACTATATGAAGCGAAAGCACTTGACGATATTCCCAAGTGTCCTCCGTTTGGTCATCTTAAGTAATACAATCGGCTTGTCCTTTGCTGAAAAAAGGATTGGGCCACTTGCTGCATTTATTCTTATTGTCTTTTATTTACTCATACTTTATTTACCTGCATTATCAAAAACCCCTAAAAATCCGTTTGCTAAGTATTTACAGAGAATTCCTGCTCCAAGCCACTAGCCAGCACCTTCTACTCCTCGTTGGGTTCGACACTCTTACTTATCGAAAATACTGCCATACACCCCCTATACTTGTGGGTCATCATTTTTTTTAAAACATGACCTTCTGATTGAGAGTTGTTGGATGGGAAGAGGCAACGATGGCGTGATGACGGTAATCAATCTAGTTGATGGCCGGCGACACTCCTTCCCTCGATGTTTATCATTTGGATTAGAGGATTTGAACTTGGAATCATTAAGTGTGTGAACCTTATTTGTGTGTCTTGCTTATTGCGACATGATTATTCATATAAATGAGATACAAGTTAGTTGTTCTATTTCTATGAATGATTACTCTTATGTTCACATTGTGGTTATTAACAAGTTATTCTTATCTTTATTTGTATAATAATAGTTCAACCATTATAATAGATTTGAAAATTGCCAAAAGATATTCAAACTTAATAATGCCATCATTTTGAAAGACACCATTGTTTAAGGCAAATGGGTTGGTTCATTCTTATGAAATAAGAAGTCTACTGGATACTTTATCTTATGAATTATGCAAACCATGCCTCACTGGGTGACATGACTAAAACTCCATGTTCTGGATATACAAATTGTGGATTAAATTGTTGAATGTCATGCATGATGACTATAATTCTAAAGGAGATATTCCCTAGAGGCAAATAATAAAGGGGTTTATTGTCATATTATCATTAGTTCATAATAGTTTTATATCATGCTATAACTGTATCAAGCGGAAACATTGATACTTGTGTGGTATATAAACAAACCTAGGTCCCTAGTAGCCTCTGTTCAACTAGTTCATTGGGCAGTTAATGATCAAGGTTTCCTGATCATGGTGCAGTTGAAGCCAACTAACAATGAAGTCATATCATTTATAATGATGTGATGGACATTTACCACCAATGATTATTGCAACATGATCATGTCACTTAGTTCACTTTGCAATTGTTAGAAACAGAGTGTCATAATCCTTAGACCGTGAGATCATATTAATCACTGTTACCAGAGGATTTGTTTGACTGCATCAACCGTCATTTCCGTAACTGGGTGACCATAAAGGTGCATGTTGGGTAGTCCGAAGGGGAAGGTTGAGGCCTATGCATCAATATCAGGATTTGTTCTCCTATGTGACGAGAAGATACGCTGGGCCCACTCGGTGAATTACATCCATAAGCTGCGTAGCGTATGACTAGGTCATGGGGATGGAATTTCACGGGAACGAGTAAAACAATACTTTTTGGAAACGACATTGAACAAGGTATCATGATACCGATGATCGGATCTCGGAAAAGTCTTATATCGCGTAACAAATGGACATATCGTTTAAGGTTCGACACGATGGTGATTCAGGGAGTGCATAGGGATCAACATGGGCATCCCGGTCCTTCTGTTGATCATTGATCGAGATCATGTCTACATGATAACCCACAAGTATAGGGGATCGTGTGTAGCCTTTTCGATAAGTAAGAGTGTCGAACCCAACGAGGAGCTAAAGGTAGGATAAATATTCTCTCAAGTTCTATCAACCATTGATACAACTCTATGCACACTAAACTTTTGCATTATCTAGGAAATAAAACTAGAGCAACAATACGAGTAATAAAGATAACTTTGCATGATAATAAATAACAAGAAAGTAAAGTTAATTGTTGCAGCAATAAAATACACTAAACTAACAGAACCATGAGTGTGGAATAGTGGTGGCTTTGTCCAAGTTTAAATAGCGAATAGATTGGGTTCATTTTCTTTGATGCAGTTTTCTATGTGGGAGAGGCTAAATATACATGCGCTTCACTACTTGGATTTACATGTACTATATGATTGGATTGTTATCAAACATCCGTAAGTACTAATCAATGCATTAAGGTTTCCCCAACCATAGCCTTAAGTTTAATGGTCCTCTTACTCCCATACGTGCAACGTTCCGGTTCGCGTCCTCAGGTTTCTGTCACTCTCGTAGAACTTCCCCCCTTCCTCTTACACATACTACAAACCCTATGATGTTTAATCCATGCGCGCACAAATATAATGGACACCAAAGGACTGTACCATATCAACATACAACTCTAATTAACCAAAGATGTTCAACCATTCAATCTAAGAACAAAGAAAATACACAAACATGACATAGATCATAGGATTATAACTTATAGCATCAAACACCATGTTTACATAGGACGGTACAGAGGTGTGTGGGAGGATGAACCACTGCATACTAGGAGGATTAGGTGATGGAGATGGCGGTGAAGATGGTGAAGTGGGCGGCGGCGGCACCGGCGGCGGCGCGGGGGACTCCTTCCCCGCCGCCGGTATCATGGGGGAGCACTGCCCCTTAGCCCCTTCATTCATGGCTTCTTCGAAGCCCTCCCCCATGGAGATGGGATCCATGGGGGAGGCAAAAACGTGGTTTTGGTGGCTGCAAATTCGTGGGTGGAGATGCCCTGGGCGAATTATATAGCTTCTCAGATTCCCGTCACCACATCTTGTGCTGCAGTAAATCGGGCCTAAAAGGCCCTCGGAATCAGCTAAATTTTATGTCCATAATGTTTGTCGCGAAATTTCCAACAACTTTGTAGCTGAAGTGTTTTCCGTTTGACGCTGTCGTCGACCCGAAACGTGACCATCGTCAAAAAGAGTTCTGAGACAGATTTCTGGAAAAATCCCAATTTGACTCCAACAAGGTTTCCACTTGTATTCTTGGTAATTCCTACACATCAAAGTGTAAAACAAGAACATAGTGCACTTTTGCAACTATTAGTAGGTTAGTCCAAATAAATCATAAACTTTATACAAAAAGGAGTGTGAAAAGCATATTATTAGCATAAAACTATCAAAAATTATAGATACGTTATGGACGTATCAACATCCCCAAGCTTAGTTCCTGCTCGTCCTCGAGTAGGTAAACGATCAAAACAATATAATTTTTGATCTGACATGCAGACAACACAATCTTGATCATCATTATTGTAAAAGCATTGATAGCTGGGATTAAGGTACTCTAAACATGAATAATGAAAGATAGAGTTGTAACAATAAGACATAGCAACTATGATGTAAAATGAAAAGGCACAAACAAAAGATTCATGAATAACAATGCATTGCAAGACGTTTGTTTGTTTCACATAAAGAAAGCATAATGAGAATGGTATTCAGCTTTTCCCTCATAGAGTAGCAAAACATAAATGCATAGGACACCTTCAAAGTTCATAAGGGTGACTAGATACAAATAGTTTAAGAACAAGCAATATCAAAGTTATGCATCAATCAACAAGTCTTGAGACAATGCACATTAAACTAAGAATGGCCACTATGCTCTCTTAATAGGTGCATAAAGATAGAAGATTGAGACTCAACATAAAAGTAAAAGAAATTCCTTCTTGGAAGGAAGCAGGGATTCAAGTCTCATAAAGAGCTTCCAAAAATTATGGTACTTATTAGCTTTCAGCTCTCATTAACCCTATCATAAGCATCTTTAGATGATTAAGGTTAAAGTGAAAACAACTAAGAGGATATGCTTGACAAGTTATAAGTTGAAATCTCACGCCCCTTACTTACGAGTACCGAACCTCATGCTACTCAACTTCAGTCACAAGTAAGCTCTTGTCATTGTAAGTACATATGTATCATAGAGAACCGCCAACGGGGTACCCCTTGCACATGATACAGGAGCTATCCCATAATAAAAATGACAAGGCAAGCAGACAATGAGCATCTCAGCGATCTTTTTATTTGCTATTTGCATAGGTTTTTATTGAGGATGCTTCATAGAATGCTCATTATGGTTATGCTGCAAGTTTCCACCATGATTAGGCATGGCTTAGGCTAGCGGCCCAGTCGTTTGTCTAACACACATACAAACGCCATGATCTTACAAGTTCCCCTTTTATTTCACACCGCCGGGATCCATAAGCAAAAGAATCATGATATCAACGGAATATAAGTGCAATGTTGAAAGCGTTCCCCATGATACATGGTTCTGCTAACTTCAACTTATAAAGAGCAAGCATATACGCAACAAAGATGGACACAATGGTTCAAGTTTATTAAGTGCAAGAAAATAAAGTGTACCATAAAGTTTGTGAGAGCTTTAATCACTAATTTTCACATAACAAGTTTAATTTGGAAGGTAGATAAAAGCATGAATATACTTGGAATAGCAAATGCTAATAGGTAGGTATGGTGGACTCTTTGGGATAACTTGGTTTTATTTGGAGTTGGATGCATGAGTGGAACTCATACTTGGTTATGGAGGCTAGCAAAAGACTGGGAGCGACCAACTAAAAGAGGAATAATGGCCATAATCATGCAAAGCGATAAAACATCATTAATTAAAGCATAAAGTGATATTACAAGTCAAAAACTAAAGGATCATAAAGGCTATGGTGACTTGGGATAGTCATAAGATGGTGTGAGCATGCGCCAAGTCAATCCAAATAAAGCATCAAAGGAGAATACCACAATACTATGCTTTAATATGCTAAAACAATGCATGATTCTTTCAAGGCACATGAAGCAATCTCAATTGTTTATAACATGTCATGCTACAGCGAAAATCACTAAGCATAAATCCAAAACAATATCAAGCATGACATGACAAAGCATAGCCCACCGTCAAAAACGAGCTCCTTTTACCACTTAAGCATGAACTTTTCCTACTCATTTCCAATCCAAACCACACATATTTGAAAACTAATGTATGAAACAGGGGGTCCAACCAATTTATTCAAGCAAACTAAGAAAACCAAGCAAACAAAAACAAAAACGAAGACGCTCCAAGAACAACACAACTGTGCATGAAACAATAAAAATGAAGTGTTTGGAAGAAACCTGAGATTTTTATTGATGAAGAAGGGGATGCCTTGGGCATCCCCAAGCTTTGACGCTTGTACTTCTTGGATATTTCTTGGGGTGACACCATGGCATCCCCAACTTGAGCTTTAGTCCATTCTTCATCTCATTACATCACTCTTTCCATACACCTGAAATTTTTCCTTCATACAAAACTTCACACAATCTTTATTAGCAACATTAGTGCACTTAAGATAATAAGTCTTTGGGTTCAGTTACAGCACCAATAAAACTTCCATTAAAACACAACCTACTGTAGCACTTCCCTCAAAAAGCTCAATTCCCCAAAAAGAACCCAAAAAGGAATCAAAAGAAGCAAATGCAAATTATGGCAGAAATCTATCAAAACAGACCAGCAGGTAAAGACCAATTTTTCGAAGACCTTCTGTTGCTCAAATCACAAAGTGTTGAACTAACGAAAGTTAGATAACAACATGGGGCAGAAGCACAAATATTCACAGCTCAAACCGACGTATAGAGATTTTACATGAATTTTTACAGCGAAGCACAAAAATCTGTTTCGGGACAACAACTTTCCCAAGCATTACTGCTCTCGCATTAGAGGTTACTCTTGGCACAAAAAGCAAATAAAAAGGATAAGGAGTGGTTATTATAGAGGTAATAACTTCCAAGACTCATCTAAAACTTTTTGGTTATCTCCCAATAAGTACTTTTCTTTAACGCCTTTAAGTTAGGCATAGGAGCAATATTCAAGTATTTTCGAATGAATAAGTATTAAGATCAATACCAGAAATATCTTTATTTTTCAAGGCTTCATGCATTCCTACAAGTTTTTAACTGAAAAGCTTCCATGGAAAGATTTTTTTTGGTTTCATAGGCATGAACACAAGTGTTTAAGGTCGACCTCCACTTAACCATTACTCATCTGTCCAATCACTTTCCTTTTTTTGAAAACGTTTTTAGGTAAAAAGTACACCTATTTTTTTGTAATTCGCATTCCCTATCCATACTAAGATAGATAACAACTTAAAACTGAAAGTAAAACCTACTTAGAGATAAAGCAAACAAGTGCACACAAGAATATTCACCCACACGCTATTGCTCCCCGGCAACGGCGCCAAAAAAGGTCTTGATAACCCACAAATATAGGGGATCGTGTGTAGCCTTTTTGATAAGTAAGAGTGTCGAACCCAACGAGGATCTAAAGCTAGGATAAATATTCTCTCAAGTTCTATCAACCACTGATACAACTCTACGCACACTAAACTTTTGCATTATCTAGGAAATAAAACTAGAGCAACAATACGAGTAATAGAGATAACTTTGCATGATAATAAATAACAAGAAAGTAAAAGCTAGTTGCTGCAGCAATAAAATACACTAAACTAACAGAACCATGAGTGTGGAATAGTGGTGGTAATTGTGGTGGCTTTGTCCAAGTTTAAATAGCGAATAGATCGGCTTCATTGTCTTTGATGCAGTTTTCTATATGGGAGAGGCTAAATATACATGCGCTTCACTACTTGGAATTACATGTACTATATGCTTGGATTGTTAGCAAACATCCGTCAGTACTAATCAATGTATTAAGGTTTCCCCAACCATAGCCTTCAGTTTAATGGTCCTCTTACTCCCATACGTGCAACGTTCCGGTTCGCGTCCTCAGGTTTCTGTCACTCCGGCAGAACTTCCCCTTCCTCTTACACATACTACAAACCCTATAAGGTTTAATCCATGCACGCACAAATATAATGGATACCAAAGGACTGTACCATATCAACATACAACTCTAATGAACCAAAGACGTTCAACCATTCAATCTAAGAACAAAGAAACTACACAAACATGACATAGATCATAGGATTATAACTTATAGCATCAAACACCATGTTTACATAGGACGGTACAGAGGTGTGTGGGAGGATGAACCACTGCATACTAGGAGGATTAGGTGATGGAGATGGAGGTGAAGATGGTGAAGTGGGCGGCGGCGGTACCAGCGGCGGCGCGGGGGACTCCTTCCCCGTAGCCGGTATCATGGGGGAGCACTGCCCCTTAGCCCCTTCTTTCATGGCTTCTTGGGAGCCCTCCCCCATGGAGATGGGATCCATGGGGGACGCAAAAATGTGGCTTTGGTGGCTGCAAATTCGTGGGTGGAGATGCCCTGGGCGAATTAGGTTTCCTCCCTTTATATAGCTTCTCGGATTCCCGTCATCCCATCTTGGGTTGCAGTAAATCGGGCCTAAAATGCCCGTACAGACTCGGAATCAGCTAACTTTTATGCCCAGAACGTTCGTCGCGAAATTTCTAACAACTTTGTAGTTGAAGAGTTTTCTGTTTGACACCGTCTTCGACCCGAAACATGACCATCTTCAAAAAGAGTTCTGAGACAGATTTCTGGAAAAATCCCAATTTGACTCCAACAAGGTTTCCACTTGTATTTTTGATAATTCCTACACATCAAAGTGTAAAACAAGAACATTGTGCACTTTTGCAACTATTAGTAGGTTAGTCCAAATAAATCATAAACTTTATACAAAAAGGAGTGTCAAAAGCATATTATTAGCATAAAACCATCAAAAATTATATATACGTTATGGACATTATCACTATGGCATTCCTGAACCGTAGGTAAACACACTTAAGGGCACTATGGCGCTTGGAGATCCTTCTGTAAATAGAATCATAGAAGAGAGGGACATCAGAATCATTCTGGGAGAAATCCAAAGTTGTTCAGAGAAAGAAGGAAAAGAAAAGGCCGAAAGGAGTTTCGTATAAATGGCAATTTACAATATGCATATATTATATGCTAATTGTGAATTAACTTATACTAAATAAATATTTAAATTAATATTTATAGGGCAACTTTCTCATTAGGCCAAAACCCCAGAGGGAATTAGTCTAGGAGGAAGCCACCCTAGAAAAGGGAGCAAGACAGCACCATAGGCAGATTGGGCCGTTTCTAGCCGGCCTAGACAGAAGTGAGGCTGGCGGGTGCTAAGCACCGTATGGGCGGAAGCTAGACCGGCCACCGCACCACACTGCCTTGCTGCGCTGCTGGGCCGCCGAGGCATGCCGGCCCACCCTGATGTGTGCTGCCTACTGCTGCCGCTGCGACGCGGGTGCTGACGGGCCGTGGGCGGACAGTCAGCCCACCCGGGACACTACAGCAGCCTCGCAGCTAGCAGGCCGCGCTGCGTGCGCGCCGGCCCCGCTGCTGCTGTGCGTGTCACCACTACTGTTTGTTGCGCTGCGGCTGCTAGGCCGCTGCGGGTTGGCCCATCCGGCCAGTCCCTTGTTTTTTCCTATTTCCTTTATAATTTTAGTCCCACATGGGACACCCAAAGGAGAGGGTACACCTCCCTCCTCCTATATAAAGGAGTTCCCATATGAGAGATCAATTACACAAATCCAGATGTTCTCTAAGGCACTTTTTCTTAGAGAAATATCCCCTCTCTCTCTCTCTCAGTTGCCTTTGCAGTGGCACGGTCCTGGAGAAGGACTATACACACAAAGACAACACCGCTGTTGAACGTTGTTGTGCTACATGGATTCCAGCCAGGAGGTCTACTACTACAACCTCGGTAGGGATCAGAGCCCGAGAGTCATCGTATTGCACCGTATGTGTGTGATAACTCGGGGGAGATACAGTTAGTAGCGACCTGACCATCGTGCAAGGATCTGAACAAAGAGTGACGTGTGAGGAGCTTCGCGACCCTGAGGTCGGACGGGTATGACTACATCATCCATGCTCCTGCATGAGCATAACGCTTTCTCGGTCTTCAAGGATATGTTAACGTTGTCTTCCTCCATTACTGTATTACTTCTAGATAGATCCTGGGCGTTAGGGTGTTCCAACACAGGATTTTTTTGTTATCTGCTACGGAAACCCTTTCAGTGGTATTAGATCATGATCTATAGATAGTATGTTAGTACGGATAGACACATGCAGAGTGTGGGCATTGATACCCTAGTTGTTACCTTCCCACGTGTATTTGTTTATATCATGGTACTGTGAGATGAAGCGGCCCAGATCGACCTTACGCGAGACTGGTTCCATGCTCGACATACGGCTTGTACCGTATAAGAGGCTAGCGGGTGTCTGTCTCTCTCACAGTAGTTGATATGGAATCTACAACAGAAGGCCCCGAAAGGGGTGTAGTAGATACAACTATTGTGAAAGCATAAACAGACACGTACAATCTACAATAGATAAAGTAGACGTGTCTAACTTTATGTTACAGGGAAGGCTTTGTGATGTGATATGGTTACAGTCGTGGAAAAGGTACAGTAGTTTACTTTTCCTATTACTAAGTTGTATAGTAGTAGTCATCGATGTTGAACGAAAAGACCGGCGACGTTGTGGACTTGGTGTCAAACCGGAGCACCTAATGGACATCATGGAGCACGAAGACAATCATGTCATGTCACATTTAGATTAGATATGATTTAATCTTTGTGTCCATCTTGTTTGAGTGCAAGTATTAGATACACAATAGTAGCATTTAAATAGGATGATCCCTAATTAATACCAACATAGTGTTTTCCCATTAGTGTGCACCACAAAGAAAGTTCTCTATTATGAGGCACGCCATGACGATCGGGTGTTAGACATATCTGTGTTCACATATGGTGGGTGCAAGCCATGTATGCACAGTGAATACACTATGGTTGGGTTGGCGAGCCTAGCATGTACAGACATGGCCTCGGAACATGGTGATCGAAAGATCAAGCACGAGTCACATGGATCATGTGATCGACGGATGTAGTCCACCCTGGCAGTCACATCAAAGGCCGCGATGATCAAGGATGATGTGGTGTAAAGGGGCCGTGTAATCACTAAACTATCTTTAGGGATGATAGTTTAAGTGGGAGCTCATTTATTAATATGATTACAAATTTGAACTCCAATTATGAAGTTCGTCTAAGTCCCTTTTGCAAATATCTTGTAGATAATGGCCATCCCCTCAGTTTAGGACATCTTTGGTCCATTAATGAACAGGTAGAAACTTAAGTTAGATGGGTCGAATTTCATCGACTAGTACCAACGCCTAAGAAGGATCCTCATAGAAAATCATCTCATCTATGTCCTTTGTGAACCCATGGAAGATTTCCCTGATGAATCTGACAGTAGATAAGATACGACTCTTCGTGACCACTATGATACCTTCACCAAGGTTGAACCTAAAGCTGGGATTGTCATCAACAGAAAGGGTATATGTGATATACAAGTAATAAATGTTTCCATAAAACACTTATGTAGTTTTCAAGTATTGGATACTTAATCTTGTTTTATTGAAAACATGACCCTCTACATGAGAGTTACAAAATGGAACGAGGCATTGATGGCGTGATGATGGCAAACAAGTTAGTTGATGGCCGACGACACTCCTTCCCTCAAAGTTTATCATTAGGATTAGTAGATTTGAATGAAAGCTTTGTAATCAAATTTGTGAAACTTATTAGTGTGTCTTGCTTATTGCAAGATGGTTATTCATATAAATAAGAAACAATTTAGTTGTTCTGTTTTTATGAATAATTTCTTTTATGATTCACATTGGGATTATAAACAAGTTATTCTAGTATTTATCTGTATGATAAAGGGACGTTTATAAAATTGCCAAAGGATATTCAAGTTTAAATATTGAATAACACTATTGTTTAAGTAATTGTGGTTATTGCATGTTTATCATGTTTATGAAAATCAGGGTCTTAGATATTTGATCTAGAGACTTTGCAAGACCATGTCTCATTGGGCAGAATGACTAAAACTTCGCATTCTGGTAAAACGGTGATATGCAAAGAATTGTTGAAATTTATACATATCATGTATTGTATTTTCAATAGATAGTGGAAATCATTATTTTATAAACTTCATACTGAGTTTAAGTAAATATGTGTATTTACTTAATGAAACACAAGTTTGAAACTATTTGAATTGGTCAAATGATTTCAGAATGAAATGGATATAACATTAACAAGAATTCCAAAGTCTTCACAATTTGATCCAAGTGATTTCGAATTCAAGTTAATAGAAAATTGGCACATAAAAGGACTTGTGAAAACTTTTTCAGAAATTATGATAATTAGACAGATTCAAAGTGTATTAAATTGTCTAAATATCATAGTCATAATGTATGAAATACATATGGTCCAAAAGATCCTGATTTTACCCATTGGCTCACATGACACTGCCAACACAATGTCGTGGAATGTGGTCTTGGTCGGCTCAAGCATGTTCTACTTGATGCCCATTTTATGCATAGTATCTCGATACAATATGTTGATACTGCTCCCATCATCAATGAGAACCTTGGTGAACTTCACATTTATGTCGGTCCCTATGAATGTCGGGTCCAACACCAAAGCATACCCTCCTAGATTCGGCATAACTTTAGGGTGGTCCGTGATGCTCCATGTGATCTCCTAATCAAACCAGTACATGAATCTCGAAACTGTGGGCATAACCGCATTTACTTCCATATGTCGCCTCTGCTGGCTTTGTTTATCTGTTGCTTCAGTCACGAAGACCACATAGCTCTGGTGATGCTCTCGATACTCTTTTTACCCCCCTTGGCCGACATTTCCGTTGTCGTTGCCTTGATATCCCACCTGATTCATATCTTCTCTCCTTTCCGAGTTATCATATCTTAGCTCTTCTATCAACACTTGAGTGTTTGCTCCCATGAGCGGTGGTGGAGGAGGTGGCAAGTTCCCCTCTCCTTTACATGCACGCTAGAACCAGCTGGACTTTCAGGTTGTGTGATTTGCTAGCTTACTCGGTTTGGTGTATGAAAATTACAAGGTTGATCAAGTATCATTTCAAAGGAGTACTTTGGCCTATCCTTCCACGGCTTCTTTTGATCGCCCCACTACTTTTTCCATCACTTTTCTGTGTCCACTAGCCGCTATTATTTTGATGCAGGCTATTTCCTATGCCTGGTTGGTCCTATGCTATAGCTGCCACTTGGTTGGACCCATACCGGTAATCTGGTATTTCATATCTCCTCTTTCCATGATAATCATTGCGATCATGTCGCCTAGATGACCTGGCCCCATCATGAGCCCGATGTTCTCTGCTTGTCTCAGCCGACATAAGCAGCGACTGAGTGGGGTCACCTAACGTGTACATATCAACTATCTTGATAGTTTCGGCCAATGTTGCTGGCATATCTCTGCAGTCTTTGCCAAAGCAAACTAGCATATCAGCAACCCTGGGCAAACCAAGTTATGGCTTGCGATTCAACAATCCCCTCACATGAATTTTTCACAGTACTCCATCTCGTCAAGAATTCTCGGTCAGTTTCATTATCTCTCTACCTGCTCATGGATAGCTGTCAAAGACGATTCAGCCTCTTATATGTTCTTGTGAAGTTACTAATAAAGGCCTCTTCAAAATCAAGCCAACAATTGTTACTTCTCTCTAGCAAATTGTTTAGCCAAAGTCTAGCAGGACCTTCCAACATCCGTGACACATATCTCACCGCCCACCTATGGTTTCCTAGTGCGACATGTATTGTCGTTACATAGTCTATCATCCAATCTTCTAGCTTTATGCTGCCGTCATATGTCTTCGTGCCCGTGGGCAACTGGAAGTTCAGCATGGTGGTTCTCTCATAATCCGAGGTCCAAAAAAACTGGGACCCAGAGGACCTTTCTCCTCAAGGATCTCCGACATATGTATCATGTCCATCTTCAACCGAGCATCATGTGGCAGCAATTGATGATTCCCCAGCCGGGACCCTATTGGATTTTTAATCATTTGGTGCTCATACCTCAGGTATTCGGCATTCACCATAGCCAAATAACCATCATTGTAACATTTTGCCCTTGGTTCACCACCTTGATGCTGATACATTAACCCGGCACTCTGTTGCTACCGAGGAGGATTAGGTGGTGGGTGCTGAGTTGGGTGTGCTCCGCCAGCCGAGTTATGACCGTGCCGATTCTGTTTGTTCTGGCTGACATTTCCTTGCCCGACATTGACTTGCTCGGCAATTTTATTTTCGATGAATGCCGGATCATATGCCAGCAATTGCCTGTTCTTTCCAGAAGTAACACTCCCTTCGTGCCTCGGGGCGATAGGGGGAGACAACGCTTGGCTGACAGATTTTGCCGCCACACCTCCAGCCGAATAAATGACCTGGGAACCTTCTGCACCACCTAGTTTTTCCTTGTGTTATGCCTCATTCTGACGGTTAGCTAGAAATGTTAGCTCATTTACTCGCTCCTGCTGCTTGCACTAGGCTTCACTTGTCAAGTTAGATACCTCGGTTGTTGCTGCCTCTGCATCTCTAAGGTTCTTAGTTGGAGTACTATATTTCAGCTTACCAGCCGACACTTGACTAACCGACACACCAGACTTGGTTCTACCATCCCTAGCTATCTCGGCATTGAGGTGTTTACCCCGGTTTCGTGCACCATCTATGCGACTAGGATTGGCTATGGCAGTAAACCCGTGAGCTTTGTTGTATCACGGAGAGTGATATCCAGCTCTTGTTGGGCACAATTTACCTCGACTGCCTCCTCAAGGAGACTCTAGCGCATCTCATACAACTGAGCCCGTACCCGAGCCGGATCTGCAACGGGAGCAACTGGCATAGCCAGCTTCTCGATGGTTGCTTTTAGAGGATTTGGCCTTGCTGGCTTACTACAACCGGCGATATTCTTTAGCTTCTCTAGCGGAGGGCATCTTGACCTGGTTAGATTGGGGGTTGTGTCCACATCCTCGGCAGTTTCATTGTCGGCATTGGCTCTAGGGTTGGTCATCATGACCTCTATGTAGCTAGCAAAGCAATCGGTATGCTAGTCACGAGCCATGCAGATAGCAGGAGGATCTATAGCGACGATTGTTGGAAATATGCCCTAGAGACAAATAGTAGTAAGGACTATTATCATATTTCATATAGTTTATGATTAAGTTTTATATCATGCTATAACTGTATTGAGTGGAAACATCAATACACATGTGATATACAAACAACCAGGGGTTCCCAGTGAAACTCTAGTCACTGGTTCATTGGTCAACAGATGGTCAAGTTTCCTGATCATGTGGCATTTATGCCAGTTGGAAATGGAGTCAACTCATTCTGTGAATGAGATGATGAACCAATACCCAACCTCAACATTGTGACTCGATCATGTCACCAAGTTCAAGTTACGATGATTAGAAATGGATCCTCGTAGACTATTCCTTAGACCGTGAGGCTATATCAATCACTGTCTCCCGAGAGTGCTTTGATAGCA
The DNA here is from genome assembly GCA_023614405.1 of Avena insularis. NCBI lineage: Eukaryota > Viridiplantae > Streptophyta > Magnoliopsida > Poales > Poaceae > Avena > Avena insularis. The sequence goes on from CM042692.1 coordinate 26,337,447, forward strand.
TCAAGCGCCACTTGGTAATACAGTGGTTATAAAGGTGTGTTCAGGTACTTGTAGGAAACCATAGAGGCAATATATGTCAAGGGCGGGATTTGTCCGTCCATGTGACGGGAAGATACTCAAGGGCCCACTCGGAGCGGTTATATCCAATAGCTGCGCAGCATGTGATTTGATCACAGGGATATCACTTGTCGGAACGAGTCAAGTAGCATTGTTCAGTAACGAGATTGAACATGACATGGTGATGTCATTGATCAGATCTCGGGCAATGCAAGTATCGAGAGACAAAGGGAATAAGAAACGTTTGTCCTGGTTCAAATGATGGAAGATCTTCGTGGAACGCACGGGGGTCACATGGCCATCCAGGTCCCTCTGTCGATCATTGGTGCGGGAGTGTCCCGACCATGTCTGGAGTGTTCCCGAACCATGGGGTATCATGCTTAAGGGCTTGATGATGCTTAGAAAGTGTTTATAGGATCGGTAGAATCATCGAAGAATAGTAGAGAGAAAACCGGAAGGGTTTCGGTAAGTCCGGAGGATGTCCGGAGTGGAGGTGGGAGGTGTTCCATAGCCACGGAGATTGAATAATATATGAATGAATGTTAAATATTGATTTAATCATTTATTCATAATTATTTAATTAATAGAAAATCAATTTAAATGATCAAAAGGCTTAATGGGCCAATTCCCAGAGGGGAGAGGGCCCATTAGGGAAAGGAGAGAGGGAGAAGGGGCAAGGGGGTGGTCGGCTGGGACACCCCCCCCCCCGCACGGGGCCCACTAGGGCTGGCCAGCGGCCTCCCCTCCCCCTCCTCTCCTTTAGTCCCACCCCAGGACTTTGAGGGAGGTAGTTCCTCCCTTCCTCCTATATATAGTGGGGGTATTTGGCCAGATAAATACACGGAATAATCAATAAAGGTCTTCTCACTTTTGGGAGGACCTCCAATTGATATTTTCTCTCTCTCCCTCTCTCTCTCGTGACCGCGGTCCCAAGTTCGGACTGCACGAACGAGATACATCTTCACCGCGGAGCGCCGTCGCACTACGGGATTCGGATCTAGGAGCTCTACTTCCGCAACTGCTGCTGGATCGGGGAAGCGGGAGTCATCGTCAGGCACCGGACGTGTGTAACTCCCCGCGAGGTGTCACACTTGAGGCACTCAAGTCGTTGGAGCCAAAGGAGTGCAAGGACTTCATCACGACCTTGAGGTCGGCTTCGGCTCGTCTACATCAACCACGCTCTCCTGAGCGTTGACAACGCTTTTCGGTCTTCAAGGGTAAGTTCGTGAAAAGCCCCTCCCGTTACTGTATTACTAATAGATAGGTCCTGGCAGCATCAGGGGTTCAGGGGCGTAGGGTAAAATTTTATTGTTTTCATACGCGGAACCCCTACAGTGGTATCAGAGCTAGAGCTATGCGTAGTAATGCTAGTACGGGTAGAACACACGAGATGTAGCGTGTGGGCATTGATCTTTTAGTTGTTACCCTCCCACGTGTACTTGTGTATACCGCAGGAATGCTTGATGAAGCGGCCTCCAACCGACTTTACACGTTCATTCGTGAGACTGGTCCACGCTTGACATACGGCTTGTACCATATAAAGTGGCTTAGGAGGGTATATGTATCTCTCGCATTAGTTGGTATGACATTTGCAACGGAGGGCCCCGAAAGGGGTGTAGTAGATACAACTACTTGATCAACGTTGTGCTGAAAGTTCGTAGGTAAGAACGGTTCTTGTGCGAAAGCCCATTCAGCCACGTAAAACATGCACAGATAAAGTAGAGGCATCTAACTTTGTTTTGCAGGGGGGCGTTGCTTTGCGATATGGTTGTGGCAAAGGTAAAGTGATTACCTTATGTTACGTAGTAGTAGATAGTCACGGAGGTGACGGACTACCACACCGGAATGACACCGGTACCCTAGTGTCTACGGCGCCGCAACCCTGGCACCGGAATCCGGTGACGACGGATGGAGATCTCGACATGAAGGACCATATCACATCGCATTTACATTCAATGTTATTGTTTGTATATCTTATTGTGTGCTAGTATTAGATACTCGACGGTAGCCTAATAAGATGATCCCTGTTAAAGTTACCAATGATTGTGTTCCCCCTTAGTGTGCACCACCAAGAAAGTTCTTCGATATGAGGCAGGCCGTGATGATCGGGTGTCAGACATATCTACGTTCGCATACAGTGGGTGTAAGCCATGTTGCACAGCGAATACACTAAGGTTGATTTGGCGAGCCTAGCATGTACAGACATGGCCTCAGAACATGGATGGTCGAAAGATCGAGCACGATTCGCATGAATGATGTGACCGACGTTTAGCGTCCACCCTTGAACCCACATTGATGGCCGTGATGATCAGGGGAGATGTGGCTGATAGGGGTCGTGTTATCACTAGGAACCCTTATGGGGATAGGTGTTTCTGAGTGGAGTTATTATTAACTCATTTAATTATAAACTTAGTCTAAATTCCTTTTTGCAATTGTAAATGTAGAAAAGTTCTCCCTGATGCCACATTTCCTGTTGATGATTGATTGGTTAGATGGAGAGAAGCTCAGATTAGATGGATCGAACTTCTCCATATGGGTTGCGCGTCTCCACATTCTCCTTAGCGAGAATGACGTGGTCGACTAGATACTCGATGGGATGGATTTGGATCAGCCCATTGACTTAGAGACCCCAGAGCAGTGGGAAGACCGCTATCTCTATCGGGAGATGGCCTCCTTCATTTCAGTTACTATGTGTCTCAGAATGGTGGATGAGCTGTGGCCTTTCGTGGGTGATGTCAACCCTCGTACGGTAATGCTACAGCTTAGGACACATTTCGTGGAACAAGCACGCATATGGGAGCATGAGCTAATGGGAGACTTCCTCTCCATTAAGATGGAGGAGAACTCATCACTTGACGACCACTTGGAGCGCATGCATGATGTGTACATGAGGCCTGCATACTTCCTGGATAGCTGGATGACGTGCTCTTTTGCAAATGGTGTTGTGCTACGATCGCTGCCACCAAGCTACCAAGCACAAGTCAGGACTTGAATTATGAGAGGCAACGCGGAATCAATGGAGTTCCACCGGTTCGTAACAAATCTCAGGAATGTGTTGGTTGAGCCAGATGTCGCTCAGGTCATCAATGACAAAGGCATATAGTTGATATACAATTTTATAAATGTTATAATCTTGCAAACACATTTGCAGTGTTAAGTATATTTGATACTTGTTCTGTTTTGCTGAAAACAGGTCTTTTTGCATGAGAGGTGCTTGCTGGAGAGGAGGTGACGTTGCATGTTGATGGCGAGCATGACGATGATGGCCAACAGCACTCTCCCTCGACATTTATCACTTAGTTTATGTTTTGGATAGTTATTGTAATCAAAATATTATGAACTTCTTTAGTGTGTCTCACATTTTGTGAGACGGTTATTCATATGAGTTTGTAACAAACAGTTGTTCTACTTTTATGAATGATTTCTATTTGTGTTCATATCTTGTTTGATTATATGTGAACTATCCTTATTGTTTGAAACTAATTGATAATGCATGAACATTTGTAAAATATTGAAATGCCTTAAAATACCCAACTTAAATGATATTTCATTATGGAATGAAAACCATTGTTTAAAAATTCAAAGTTATGTGATAATATGTGAAAGTCATTCGATTTCTTATCACATATAAATCATGCCTAAATTCGGCAAAATAACTTGAACACCGTGTATTACTTGAATACAAAGTGTTTGATGAATTGTTGAAAGTAAATACATATTCGATGTATTGTGTTTTAACGAAAATGGTAATTATCATTAAATGATTGTTTAGATGTGTAAAGAAGTTTACCAAAGGAAACATGAGTATGAAACTATTTGATTTGATCAAAGTGTTTCATCAACAAAGGGTATAAATATAAAAGAGAATCTAATTACTATGATTTGATCAATAGTAATGAAATTTGACTTTATAAGAATGGCATAAAGAAATTGTGGCATGCAAAGCTTTTTGAAACATCAAAATGCAAAGCATCACAATGTGATATTAGATATCAAAATGGGTGAATAGATGGCACCAAATAAATCGTTGTAGTGTAGATGTAGAGACCATTAGTTAAGAAATAGTTAGCACTCAATTAGAACATATAGTGAACCATCTGGATTCGTGAAAACAGCTCCATATATAGTATGGATCATCGTGAAAGTTTTGGGGTTATTTGATATAACCAAAACAATAGCGAATAAGTCCTTGTAGAGTATTCATTGGAAACTTTGAATACGAAATCCATAGCTAAACCAAAAGAGAAGCAAAACTTATATTGCTTGGATTTTGGTGCATTATTGAGAAAGCTCACTTTAGTGATATTTCTTGATTATGGAGCAAATGGAAGATAGTGTAAAACACGATGAGGATTCAAAACCCTGCATCAGAGTGTTGAGAAGCGCAACGGAAAACGTTCCTGAATGATTCTCTTCACAAAGGAAAGAATCAATGATAATGATCATCGTGTTTTCCCCACTGGTGTTTTCACTACATCAAGTAGGATTCAAAGTGTAATCCATATCTTGTATGGAGACATTTGTGAATCATTTGTCATGATTCTTGGAATATAACATACCTACGAACTACTAAGGAAACAATGGTAAACTAAAAATTATGAGAAATCCCAAAGCAAAATTCCCTTGAGATTACAAAGCAATTCGTTGCTGAATCTCACAAGTAAAAGGGGTTACTTGAATTTTCCCAAATGACTGCAAAGCCATAGTGGAAAAGGGGGTGAATGACAAAAGCACAATTTGTCAAGTATTGGACGAATTCAAATAAATTTGATTCAAGTGTGCTAAATGTCTAGTGGATTTAAAACTAGTAAAAGTACTAGTATCTCATAGTAAATCTCCAAGTTTGATATTTGATCAAAGGTTTTGAAACAGTTCAAAATAGTGAGTAGATATGCAATTTGCATGAAATTGAGTGGGAGCTATGAAAGTCTTCCTAAAACAATATGTGAATGACATATTTTTGAGTGGGAGCAATATAAGTCTCAAATTCAAATATGTAGGAACATAGTTTGAGTAAGAGTAGTGACTCATACCCAAATATGTCAGGAACATATTTTGAGTGGGAGCTTATAGGAATGATTCTTAAGTGTGTATTCGACACATTAAGAATAAAAGCACAAGTACCAATAAATAATGATTTATAAGGTGTAGAAGTTGATAATAAGTGTATTATGATAGTATGTCCTTAAGGGATTCTGAAAATGGTTTCAGAATAGAAGTTAATTAAGGAACTGGTCCTTAATAACTCAAATTAGGAATAGTATTAAGTTGAACATCAATGGTTAAAAGAAAGAAAAGGATGATCATCATCCACTATGTTGAGACATAGGTTCTATTTAGAAAACCATGATGGTAACTTAACATAATATATGATCCAATAAGGGACGTTTAAAAGTGATTAAGTTTGAATCACAGAATGTTGAGCTAAGTTTGTCCACAATGTCTAATAGAAAACTGCAGACATGTTTTCCAAATCCATAAAGGATGACATATCTTAAAACATAAAGGGTTATGTTATAAGGGAATATGTTGGAAACTCCTGTAAATACCAATTGAAGTCAAGTAGGAAGCGAGGTGAACAAAACATCGAAAAGTTGCACTGAGTGCACTAGTGTTTCGATGAATACATTGATAATAATAGATAAGGGTACCATCTAAAGTGATGTATAAGGTTATGGTAGGGCTAGTTCACTATTAACGTAGAATGATGTGTCCCAGGGCACAATGCCCATGAGAAAGCCCTCGTGGTTAATCTAAAGTCACTGTAGGCTCCTGGAATCAGGCCTCGTTCTGCTGCCATAGCGACGATGCATACACACAGATGTTATCATGTGATGATAAAATATTAATGTCAATCAAGGTGACATTAGTAAGTTGCAAAGGATTTGGGACTGTAAAGTATAGACCCAAGACTCAACCTCTTCCATGAGCAAGCGTGTTCAGGGTACCGGATATATGGTGCCAATGATTAAAGAACAAATGCAGCTAGTGTATTTATACTCTAGTGCAAGTGGGAGACTTTTGGAAATATGCCCTAGAGACAAATAGTAGTAAGGACTATTATCATATTTCATATAGTTTATGATTAAGTTTTATATCATGCTATAATTGTATTGAGTGGAAACATCAATAAACGTGTGATATACAAACAACCAGGGGTTCCCAGTGAAACTCTAGTCACTGGTTCATTGGTCAACAGATGGTCAAGTTTCCTAATCATGTGGCATTTATGCTAGTTGGAAATGGAGTCAACTCATTCTGTGAATGAGATGATAAACCAATACCCAACCTAAACATCATGACCCGATCATGTCACAAAGTTCAAGTTATGATGATTAGAAATGGATCCTCGTAGACTATTCCTTAGATCGTGAGGCTATATCAATCACTGTCTCCCGAGAGTGCTTTGATAGCATCAAGCGCCACTTGGTAATACAATGGTTATAAAGGTGTGTTCAGGTACTTGGAGGAAACCATAGAGGCAATATATGTCAAGAGCAGGATTTGTCCGTCCATGTGATGGGAAGATACTCAAGGGCCCACTCGAAGAGGTTATATCCAATAGCTACGCAGGATGTGATTTGATCACAGGGATATCTCTTGTCGGAACGAGTCCAGTAGCATTATTCAGTAACGAGATTGAACACGACATGGTGATGTCATTGATCAGATCTCAGGCAATGCAAGTATCGAGAGACAAAGGGAATAAGACATGACTGTCCCGGTTCAAACGACGAAAGATCTTCGTGGAACACACAGGGGTCACATGGCCATCTAAGTCCCTCTATCGATCATTGGTGCGGGAGTGTCCCGACCATGTCTGGAGTGTTTCTGAACCGTGGGGTATCACGCTTAAGGGCTTGATGATGCTTAGAGAGTGTTTATAGGATCCGTAGAATCGCTAAAGAATAGTAGAGAGAAAACCGGAAGGGTTTCGATAAGTCTGGAGGATGTCCAGAGTGGAGGTGTTCCATAGCCACGGAGATTGAATAATATATGAATGAATGTTAAATATTGATTTAATCATTTATTCATAATTATTTAATAAAGAGAAAATCAATTTAAATGGTCAAAAGGCTTAATGGGCCAATTCCCAGAGGGAAGAGGGCCCATTAGGGAAAGGAGAGAGGGAGAAGGGGCAAGGGGGTGGCCGGCTGGGCCAAGCCCCCCCTGCGCGGGGCCCACTAGGGCTGGCCGGCGGCCTCCCCTCCCCCTCCTCTCCTTTAGACCCACTCCGGGACTTTGAGGGAGGTAGTACCTCCCTTCCCCCTATATATAGTGGGGGTATTTGGCCAGATAAATACACGGAATAATCAATAAAGGTCTTCTCACTTTTGGGAGGACCTCCAATTGATATTTTCTCTCTCTCTCTCCCTCTCTCTCTCGTGACCGTGGTCCCAAGTTCGGACTGCGCGAACGAGGGACATCTTCACCGCGGAGCACCGTCGCGCTGCGGGATTCAGATCCAGGAGCTCTACTTCTGCAACTGCTGTTGGATCAGGGAAGCAGGAGTCATCGTCAGGCACCGGACGTGTGTAACTCCCCGCGAGGTGTCACACTTGAGGCACTCAAGTTGTTGGAGCCAAAGGAGCGCAATGACTTCATCATGACCTTGAGGTCGGCTTCGGCTCGTCTACATCAACCACGCTCTCCTGAGCGTTGACAACACTTTTCAGTCTTCAAGGGTAAGTTCACGAAAAGCCCCTCCCGTTATTGTATTACTAATATATAGGTCCTAGCAGCATCAGGGGTTCAGGGGCGTAGGGTAAAATTTTATTGTTTTCATACGCGGAACCCCTACAACGATCACCCTCCATGGGTACTCGCAAGCAATGTCGACAGCGATGTAGACTTGGTGAGCACTAAAGCTGATGAACTTTCCATTCCTCAAGAGAGGCCTATTGCTGAAGCAGTCAGCATTGTTGCTGATGAAGTTCATCGAGCCAAGCCTCTGGACAAGGCCAAAGACCACGCGCTCGCCAAAAGCGACGAGGTTTCCTGTCTGGATAATGACTCCAGCCACCGCCGCTACTAGCCCCATGGTGGGCGCCAACTGTCATGGTGGTATCACAGCAGATGCCATGGGATGGCTTATCTTGGGGCCGAATGGACGCCGGAGTATCCGAGGACGGATGATGCAGTGGAGAATGCACACAGAACACAACACAAACACACATAATGTACTTAGGTTCAGGGCTCTCCTATTGAGATAACACCCCTACTCCTGCATGCTAGATGATATATCTATGAGTATTACTGTAGCTACAATGGCGCTCATTGAGCTATAAGCGAGAGGAGGAAGAAGGAGCTCTCTGCTCTCGCTCTACTAAGTGAGTTGGGGGAAATGAGGAAACAGGGATCGATCCTCTCTCTGGAGACCCTAGGGTACCTTATATACGGTCCCCAGGTTACAAGTTTAGGGTATAGGTGGCAAGGAATATTCGCTACTAGAGATACTAAATTCGTTGCCTTGGGCCTACCAGATGCTGATATTGTCATTGTGTCACCTCCTAGATATCCTCGATGGGACTAGACATGCCCTTCCCTCTAAAAACTATTACCACGCTGACAACGGTCGTCTTCGGGTTCTCCTCGATGTGTCTTCTCACCGTAATCTAGGGGCACGCCTGATCATCTCCGAGATTCTTGGGAAGATACTAGATCATTGACTTAGGGTCCAACATATGATCTTTGATCATAGGCTGGTCCCTATGTCGACTCCAAGGCTCCAGCCGATATAATTCGGCCTGGTCGTACCTGCATAAAGGAGATAACTTGGTCATGCCGACATACTTTGTGTATGCCGGCTCGGGTATGTCGGCCACCCTATGTCGGTCAAACTTAGTCCTGGTCAAGCTATCAACTTCTCACTATACGGTTCCTTGACCCTATCGGGGGTCATTCCCTCGACATCCTTAGACTATGAGATCATGTTTAATCACTGTCACTCGCCGCTGCTTAGACTGCATCAACCATCACACTATAACAGGGTAATCATAAAGGTGTATGTTGGGTATGCATCAAGATTAGAATTTATTCACCCGCGTGACAGGAAGATACAGTGGGCACACTCGAGGAAATTACATCCTTATGTTGCGTAACATATGACTAGGTCACATGGATGAAATATCACGGGAATGAGTAAAACAACACTTGTCCGCAACGATATTGAAGGTATCATGATACAGATGATCTAATCTCGGACAAGTTAGGTATCGAAAAAACAAAGGGAATTGGACTCGACTTTATTATTCAAACGACATTAAAATCATGGAATATACAGGGTCATTATGGGCATCCTGGTCCTGGTAATGATCAATGATTCGAGAGTCACACACTTAAGGGTCTATGATTTGATCAGGTCTATGATGTTTTCGAACCATAGGGTAACACACTTAAGGGTTTTCCGATGCTTAGAGATTGTTTTGGGATTATCGGAATCACGAGAAGAAAGAGAAGAGAATACTAGAAGTGATACGTGAGAGAATTGGAATCGTTATGGGATGATCCGAATAAGTTTGGAATGAATCGAAAGGTGTTTCGAGTCTAAGAGGATTTAATAATATTTATTTTATATTAATTGTTGGAATTAATAATGAAATAATATTTAAATTAAATTTTATTGGGCAAACTTCCCTAATGGGCCAAGTCCTCGGAGGGAACAAGGCCCAAAAAGCAAGCCGCCAAGGGGCAGTCGTCGCTGCAGCCGACTAGGTTGGTGCGCGGGTGGGGCCTACCCCAGCCGCCAGCCTTCCATGGGCCATGCGTAGGGCCCACCCGACCCGTTCGGCCGTACGTGCTCCTTCTGCGTGCATGCCTCCCCTCCTCCTTCAGTTTAGTCCTACCCCGGGACTTTAATAGTTGGGGTAGCCTCTTTTCCCCCATATATAGAGGTCTATATGGGAGGGAACATAACACACAATAATGTCTAAGCCAGTTTCCTTAGGGATGTTCTCTCTCTTTTGTCTTGCAACTGCGGCGCCATGTAAGGGTTGCACGAGTAGGAGAATTCTTTGTTTCGGCATGCCGTTATGCTGTCGTGATTCCGTCCAGAAGATCTACTTCCACATTCTAGCTGGATCAAGGAGAACAGGAGTTATCATCGAACACCGGACCTATGCGAGACCATAAGGGCACTACCACTTGTGGCACCAGGATTGTCATGCAAGGATTAGGGCTGACTTGCGAGGAGCTTCGTGACCTTGAGGTCGGTGCGAGTACGACAACATCATCCATGTTCCACATAAATGTTAAGTGCTTTTGGTCTACGAGGGTATGTTACAAAAAGCCTCTCTCCGTTACAACATTACTCCTAGATAGATCTTAGGCATATTGGTGTTATGCTAGTCAGGAAAATTTTGTTTTCTGTTGCGAATCCCTTCAGTTCATATCGCGACAATGTTTGATGAAGCGGGCTGATCCGACCTTACACGTAATCTTACATGAGACTAGTTCGACACCTAACATATGGCTAGCGGGTGTCTGTCTCTTTTACATTAGTTGATATGACATTTATAAATGACGACCCTAAAAAGGAATTTAAAGCGACAACTAGTCAATCAATGTTGTGGTTGAAAATTCATAGGTAAGAAATGTTTTTTTTGCTAAAACCCTAACAACCACGTAAAACATGCAAACCATAAAGTAGAGGCATCTAACTTTATTTTGCAAGTCATGTGATATGGTATGGTCTAGGTAAGTATTTATGAAATATTAAGCCACTGGTATGGAGGCATCGTGGAAATGGTGTCCTGCCTAGGAGCGCTCGATGGAGATCAAGGTGCGACGACCATGTATGTTGAATTCTTTATGCAACTTATTTTGTTTGTATTAGACATATGATAGTAACATTAGAAGATGATCCCTCAACATTCGTTGGAATGTAATGTTTTCAGTCTTCAAAGGTATGAACATCAAATCCTTCTATTACCTTATATCTACATAGATTAGATCTTGGCTATATCGTTCTCGTTGCTAGGAAAAGTTTTGTTTTCTACGACGAAACCCTTCACAAAGATTATAAGTTTTCACCCTAGAGAAAGTCCTCACTCATAAAACATTGACTTCAACAAGACCACTGTCAGCCACAAACAATTAAGGCCAGACATTGAATTTTCACCTTGCAAGGTAAAATTTTGAACTCCTCCTGTGTTGTCACCCTCAACAAAAGTCGCTTTTGCGAGTCACGGATCACCAAACCAGTTCCTCATTGCACCCATGGAAGTTCATTGGCGGAACCTCACTACAAAAATACTCCATACCCTGTGGATTTTTGGGGCAGCATAAGCAAAAAGTACCTGCAATAGTTGGATACGCAGTGGATGAGCAATCACAACATGATTTTTCCGCGACGACCAATTATACGCCTGTGCACACAGGGTACCGGCGGATTTCGGTGTCATGGTAGGTGTCCGGGTAGGCCAGGGCATTGTAATGCCATAATAGATGGATGTGGGCATATATTAGTGTACCGTGCATTGTAGTGTCGTAACAGAGTGTGTCCCACGTTGTCGACTGGTTAACCAACACAAGTTTACTAGTTAGGCTGGTCTCACTGACTGGTGTGACCCTGTAGGGTTTCGTAGCATGGAAAACAAAATTTTTCTATCGCATACAAACAAACAAGCCAAGATCTATCTACTAGATTGTAGCAACGAGTCGATGGAATAACTCACCCTCGAAGATTCCAAAGTGTTTAACGAGAGCAGATTCTCGTGGGTGATGTAGTCGTACTCTTTCCGATCTCAAGATCGCGTAGACGATCCTTCCAGCGCCACGTTCGGCAGCGCTCCCTGATCGGTCACACGTTAAATTTTCGACGAAGACCTTCCTCTCCCTTGTTCCAAAGGCGGAGGTTGTAGCACTCTCCTCGTGATTCCAAGACTGCGTGGCGTGGAAGTAGAGGGAGATCCATGCAGGCCTTAAGCCGGTGCGGTATGGTGGAGTTTATGAGAGAGGCTATTAGTGGTCTAGTAATTAGACACACCAATTAGAAGGCTCTAAACCAATTAGAAGGCTCTAAATCAAATAGCTCTAAACCGGGGTTTAGATCTAGGGTTTAGTTTAGAGGATAGGAACTTGTGTGTGCTAGAGGAGGCCCTGCCCTCCTTTATAGGTGGGAGGGCGGCCAAGGGAGGAGTTCCTCCCAAGTCGGCCTTGGGAGGTGCGCCGCCAAGGGAGGAACCCTCCTCCAACTCGGCCTCCACCAATCCTCCTCTTTTCCACTTCCCAAAATTGCGTTTGACTTTCAAACTAGCCGTTTGACTTTTCAATTTAGGATTTAAATAAACCCTTTATTTTGGACAGCGAGAACACTTAGTACATGATGCAATCATTCCAATATGCAATGACACATTCATGTACCCTTCTCCTCCGAGTGCCGGACATTCGGACCTTCTAGAATGTTCGATGAAAACACCGAACCATTCCCCAACTCAAACAGGACTTTCCTTATATGAATCTTATTCTCCGGACCATTCCGGATCTCCTCGTGATATCCGGATCCCATCCGAGACTCGAACAACATTCGGTCTCTTTCTCATAATACCATAACTACTCAAACAACGTCGAATCCTTAAGTGTGTCTCCCTACGGTTCGTGAATTATGCGGACATGATCGAGACACTTCTCGAACAATAACCAATAGAGGAATCTGGAAATTCATATGGCTCCACATATTTCTCGATTACTTTGCGATCGAATGAACCACTTACATACGATACCAATTTCCCTTTGTCTCACGATATGTTACTTATCCGAGGTTATGATCGTCGGTATCTGCATACCTAGTTCATCCTCGTTCGATAAGTACTCTTTTCTCGTTCCGTGATATGTGATCCCTTGTGACCAAGTCACATGCTTGCAAGCTAATTGGATGACATTTCACCGAGAGGGCCAGAGAATATCTATCCATCATATGGATGGACAAATCACTCTTGATCCATGTGTTTCAACCAATACTTTCCGAACACTCAATGCCACCTTTATAGCCACCTGTTACGGTGTGGTGTTTGATGACATCAAAGCATCCATCCAAAGAGGTGATATGCATGATCTCATGGTCGAAGGAATTAGGTTACTATGTATCGAAAGCATATAGCAATTGAACTATTGAAATGACTTGATCTTTATGCTACGCTTGTCTATAGGAGTATGTCCACCATATCATTCTCCTAACGATATGATCTTGTTGTTGATAACATCTCAATGTTCATGATAGGAAACCACAATCATCAATCAACCAACAAGCTAGTGAAGTATAGAGGCTATACTAGGGACTTCAAATTAAGTTTACAAATCACACAAGTATTAATGGTTTCCTTGTTAATACTATTATAGCATGAATGTAAACATTTATCATAAACACAAAGATATATAATAATAACAACATTTATTATTGCCTCTAGGGCATATCTCCAATCTCCCACTTGCACTAGAGTCATCTAATCTAGATTACATGGTAATATACGAACACCCATGGCAGTTTGGTGTTGGTCATGTTTGCCCTCGGGAGAGGTTTAGTCAACGGATCCGCCACATTCAGATCTGTGTACTTTGCAAATCTTTATATCCCCATCCTAGATATGTTCTCGAATAGCGTGAAAACGTAGCTTGATATGCTTCACTTCTTGTGTGACCTTGGTTCTTGCGCATTGGCTATGGCGCCCATGTTATCACTGATAGATAGACATTGGGTCCAGCGCACTTGGAACCACACCCAGCTCTGTAATGAACTCTTTCATCCATATCGCTTCTTGTGAAGCCTCCAAGCGACCATGTATTCCGATTCAGTTGAAGATCTCGCCACAACGCTTTGCTTTGCACTCCTCCAGCTAACTGCACCATTCAAAATAAATACGTATCCAGTTGTGATTTAGAATCATCCGGATCGGTGTTCCAACTAGCATCGGTGTAACCATTAACAACGAGCTGTTCATCACCTCCATAAGAAAGAACCATATCCTTAGTTCTTCTCAAGTACTTAAGGATGTTTTTTGCATTGTCCAATGATCCACTCTGGATCACTTTGATATCTGCTAGTTATACTAACGACATGTCGATGTCCGGTCTAGTACATAGCATGGCATACATTAGAGATCCTATGGCTGAGGCATAGGGAGTCTTACTCATCCTTTCTCTATCTTCTGCCGATGTCGGACTTTGAGTTTTACTCAAGGTCGTATTGGGCAACATGGGCAAGAACCCTTTCTTGCTATCTTCCATTCCAAACCTCTTTAGAACTTTGTCCAAATATGTACTTTGTGACAATGATATTTGGCGTTTCGATCTATCTCTATAAATCTTTATGCCTAATATGTAAGCTGCTTCGCCAAGATCCTTCATTGAAAAACTATTATTCAAATACTCTTTGACACTATTAAGAAGGTCTACATCATTCCCAATCAACAATATGTCATCCACATACAGTATTAAGAATGCTACAGAGCTCCCACTCACTTTCTTGTAAATACAAGCTTCTCCATAAGTTTGTATAAAACCAAAACTTTTGATTACCTTATCAAAACGTTGATTCCAACTTCGGGATGCTTGCTTCAATCCATAGATGGACCGTTGAAGCTTGCATACCTTGTTAGCATCTTTAGGATCGACAAAACATTTGGGCTGCATCATATACAACTCTTCATCAATGTCTCCATTGAGGAATGCTGTTTTGACATCCATCTGCCATATCTCATAATCATAATATGCAGCGATTGCTAACATAATCCTTACAGACTTTAGCTTCGCTACTGGTGAGAAAGTCTCATCGTAGTCAACTCCTTGAATTTGTCGAAACCCTTTTGCGACAAGCCGAGCTTTATAGACAGTAACATTACCATCAGCATCTGTTTTCTTCTTGAAAATCCATTTGTTCTCGACAGCCTTCCGGCCATCCGGTAAGTCCACCAAAGTCCATACTTGGTTTTCGTACATGGATCCAATCTCGGATTTCATGGCTACTTGCCATTTATTGGAATCTGGGCTCATCATCGCTTCCTCATATGTCTCGGGGTCATCGGTGTTGTCCACCAACATGACATTCATAACGGAATCATACCAATCTGGAGTGGTACGATTTCTCGTTGACCTCCGAGGCTCTGTATCAACTTCAACCGAAGTTTCATGATCACCATCATTAGCTTCCTCTCTTATTGGTGCAGGCACCACAGGAACTTCTTCCGGTGCTGCGCTACTCGCAATTTTGAGAGAAGGTTCGACAACCTCGTCAAGTTCTACTTTCCTTCCAGTCACTTCTTTCGAGAGAAATTCCTTCTCTAGAAAGGATCCATTCTTGACAACGAAGATTTTGCCTTCGGATCTATGATAGAAGGTATACCCAATAGTTTCCTTCGGGTATCCTATGAAGACGCATTTTTCTGCTTTGGGTTCAAGCTTGTCCGGCTGTAACTTCTTTACATAGGCTTCGCATCCCCAAACTTTAAGGAACGACAATTTAGGTTTCTTCCCAAACCATAATTCATACGGTGTCGTTTCAACGGATTTAGACGGTGCCCTATTTAAAGTGAATGCGGCTGTTTCTAATGCATAACCCCAAAATGATAGCGGTAAATCTGTAAGTGACATCATAGAACGAACCATATCTAAGAGAGTTCGATTACGACATTCAGACACACCATTCTGTTGTGGTGTTCCCGTGGTGTCAATCTGAAAGTATTCCACATTTCTTCAAATGCTCGCCAAACTCGTAACTTAGATATTCACCTCCACGATCGAGCGTAGAAATTTAATCTTCTTGTTACGTTGATTCTCTACCTCACTTTGAAACTCCTTAAACTTCTCGAAAGTTTCGGACTTATGTTTCATGAAATAGATATACCCATATCTACTCAAATCATCCGTGAAGGTAAGAACATAACGATAACCATCGCGATGCTACACTCATTGGACCACACACATCGGTATGTATGATTTCCAATAAGTTCGTAGCTCGCTCCATTATACCGTAAAATGGAGTCTTAGTCATTTTACCCATCGGACATGCTTCATCTTTCAAGTGATTCAAAATCAAGTGATTCAAGAAGTCCATCGAAATGGAGTTTCTTCACACGCTTCACTCCAATGTGACCAAGGCAGCGATTGCCACATATAGGTCGAATTATCGCTGATTTCAAACGTTTAGCCTCAATGTTGTTGATATGTGTATTTCCACTATCGAGATTCAATATGAATAGACCATCTATCAAAGGTGCATGTGCATAAAACATATTACTCATATAAATCGAACAACCATTATTCTCGGATTTAAACAAGTAACCGTCTACTTAATAAACAAGATCCGATATAATGTTCATGCTTAACGCAGCACCAAATAACAATTATTTAAGTATAAAACTAATCCCGATGGTAGATGAAGAGGTAGCGTGCCGACCGCGATCACATCAACCTTTGATCCGCTTCCTCACGCATCGTCACCTTGTTCTTCACTAGCTTCCGTTTATTGCAGCTCTGTTTGAGTTACAAATATGAGCAACCGAACCAATATCAAATACCTGGGCACTACTACGAATACTAGTGAGATACACATCAATAACATGTATATCAGATATACCTTTCTTCTTGATGTTGCCGTTCTTCAAATCCGCCAAGTACTTTGGGCAATTCCGCTTCGATGACCTTCTCCCTTGCGGTAAAAGCACTCGATGTCGGGCTTGGTCCAGCCTTGGTCTTCTTCGTCGGTATGGTAACTTTCTTACCACCCTTCTTGAAGTGTCCCTTCCGCTTAGACTTGCCTTTCTTGAATTTGGTGGTCTTATTGACCATCAACACTTGGTGCTCTTTCTTGATCTCCACTTCGCAGATTTTAACATAGCAAATAGTTCGCAACTCTTTGTTCATGTTACGCATGTTGTAGTTCATCACAAAGTTCTTGTAACTTGGTGGTAGTGATTGGAGGATGCGGTAAACCCCAAAGTATTAGGAATCACTATACCCAAACTTTGAAGTTTATTTGCGTGCCCAGGACATCTTAAGCACATGCTCACCAGTGAGCTACCCTCTTCCATCTTGCGCTTAAAGAACTTTTGAAGCTTCATAACTTTCAATTGCCGCATGAGTCTCAAAGATTAATTTGAGATCCTCGACAATATCATATGGATCGACTCTTCAAACCTTTTACGAAGCTCGATTCTAAACCATACAAGATAGCACACTGAACTATGGATCTTGATTCTTAGGCGAGGTAAACATTCTTTACTTCATCGGTAGCATCAGCTGCAGGTGGGTCACCTAGCGGTGCATCCAGCACATAGGTCAAATTACCAGCTGAGGACAATCCTCAAATTGCGGAACCAATCATGAAGTTGCTTCCATTGTTTTCAACTTTTCTTTCTCTAGGAGCATTAAAATTGATGGTAGGGGCTGCCATTGATCTACAACATATTTGCAATAGTTTAGACTAAGTTTATGACAAATTGAGTTCAAATTAATTAATGAAATTAAACTAGGTGAACTCCCACTCAAAACAACATCCTCACATTGTTTTAGTGATCACAGACCAAATCCACTACATCAACACCGATCATCACGAGAGTTGATATAGTTTCAATGGCGAACAATCATCATGTTCATCATATCTACTATATGATTCATGCTTTACCTTCGGCGATCCGTGTTCACGAGGCCATGTCCGTACATGCTAGGCTCGTCAAGATCAAACCTTAGCTACCGCATAAGCAAATCTGGCTTGCTTACGTTGTATTCACCGCGGAATCAAAGACACCCGATCATCACGTGGTGCTTGAGCGGCAAGCTTTGCAGCGGTGCATACTAAGGGTGAACACTTTAGAACTTGAAATTTATGTGCATGAGGATCATCTTATAATGCTACCGTCGTCTACTAAGCAATACAAGATGCATAAAGGATTAACATCACATGCAATTCATAATATGTGATATGATATGGCCTTTCTTCTTTGTGCTTCCGATCTCCATCTTCAAGCACGAACATGATCTCCATCATCACCGCATAGCATCAAGGTCAATGACGCTTCTTCATGGTTGTCGTCCACCAGCTTCAGGTCTTAACAAATTAAAGACAACCATATGGCTCTGCGTTGCCAACTTACAATAAGGAACATTGCATACATCAAATATAATCACAATCATGGCCATATCACATCCGCACACCCCGCAAAACAAAGTTAGGCGCCTCTACTTTCTTTGCATATTTTACGTGGTTTGGGGCTTTCAATAAGTGTCGTTCTTACGAACAAGAACCACAACATTGATACTAGCATTGTTGATCACCGTTGTAAATTGGATCTTTACTATGCTAGGAGAAAGCAGGCACCATAAAGCCACTTATGCAATACAAGTTGCATGTCAAGCGTGGAGCAAGTCTCATGAGCGATGTCATGTAAGGTTAGCCGGGCCTTCATCCCAACATACCGCAAGATGCAAAGTACACAAAAAGCAATCTACAATAAAAGCATCAACGCCCACAATGACCATTGTGTTCTACTCGTGCAACAGATCTACATATAGACACGGCTCGATACCCTTTGTAGGGTTTCGTAGCATGGAAAACAAAATTTTTCTATCGCATACAAACAAACAAGCCAAGATCTATCTACTAGATTGTAGCAACGAGTCGATGGAATAACTCACCCTCGAAGATTCCAAAGTGTTTAACGAGAGCAGATTCGTGGGTGATGTAGTCGATACTCTTTCCGATCTCAAGATCGCGTGAGCGATCCTTCCAGCGCCACGTTAAAGCGCTCCTTGATCAGTCACACGTTCGATTTTCGACGAAGACCTTCCTCTCCCTTGTTCCAGCGGCGGAGGTTGTAGCACTCTCCTCGTGATTCCGGCACTGTGGCGTGGTACAGGAGTAGAGGGGAGATCCCGCAGGGCTTCGCCTTAAGCCGGTGCGAGTATGGTGGAGTTTATGAGAGAGACTATTAGTGGTCTAGTAATTAGACACACCAATTAGAAGGCTCTAAACCAATTAGAAGGCTCTAAACCGAAATAGCTCTAAACCGGGGTTTAGATCTAGGGTTTAGTTTAGAGGATAGGAACTTGTGTGTGCTAGGAGGGGAGGCCCTGCCCCTCCCTTTATAGGTGGGAGGGCGTGCCAAGGGAGGAGTTCCTCCCAAGTCGGCCTTGGGAGGTGCGCCGGCCAAGGGGAGGAACCCTCCTCCAACTCGGCCTCCACCAATCCTCCTCTTTTCCCACTTCCCAAAATTGCCGTTTGACTTTCAAACTAGCCGTTTGACTTTTCAATTTAGGATTTAAATAAACCCTTTATTTTGGACAGCGAGAACACTTAGTACATGATGCAATCATTCCAATATGCAATGACACATTCATGTACCCTTCTCCCTCGGTCGGACATTCGGACCTTCTAGAATGTTCGATGAAAACACGGAACCATTCCCCAACTCAAACGGGACTTTCCTTATATGAATCTTATTCTCCGGACCATTCCGGATCTCCTCGTGATATCCCGGATCCCATCCGAGACTCCGAACAACATTCGGTCTCTTTCTCATAATACCATAACTACTCAAACAACGTCGAATCCTTAAGTGTGTCTCCCTACGGTTCGTGAATTATGCGGACATGATCGAGACACTTCTCCGAACAATAACCAATAGAGGAATCTGGAAATTCATATGGCTCCCACATATTTCTACGATTACTTTGCGATCGAATGAACCACTTACATACGATACCAATTTCCCTTTGTCTCACGATATGTTACTCATCCGAGGTTATGATCGTCGGTATCTCGCATACCTAGTTCATCCTCGTTCGATAAGTACTCTTTTCTCGTTCCCGTGATATGTGATCCCTTGTGACCAAGTCACATGCTTGCAAGCTAATTGGATGACATTTCACCGAGAGGGCCCAGAGAATATCTATCCATCATATGGATGGACAAATCCCACTCTTGATCCATGTGTTTCAACCAATACTTTCCGAACACTCAATGCCACCTTTATAGCCACCCTGTTACGGTGTGGTGTTTGATGACATCAAAGCATCCATCCAGTGA
The DNA here is from genome assembly GCA_023614405.1 of Avena insularis. Lineage (NCBI taxonomy): Eukaryota > Viridiplantae > Streptophyta > Magnoliopsida > Poales > Poaceae > Avena > Avena insularis. The sequence continues at coordinate 26,357,521 of CM042692.1, forward strand.
AGGTGATATGCATGATCTCATGGTCGAAGGAATTAGGTTACTATGTATCAGAAAGCATATAGCAATTGAACTATTGAAATGACTTGATCTTTATGCTACGCTTGTCTATAGGAGTATGTCCACCATATCATTCTCCTAACGATATGATCTTGTTGTTGATAACATCTCAATGTTCATGATAGGGAAACCACAATCATCAATCAACCAACAAGCTAGTGAAGTATAGAGGCTATACTAGGGACTTCAAATTAAGTTTACAAATCACACAAGTATTAATGGTTTCCTTGTTAATACTATTATAGCATGAATGTAAACATTTATCATAAACACAAAGATATATAATAATAACTACATTTATTATTGCCTCTAGGGCATATCTCCAACAGACCCACCATTGCCGAACTGTTTTGTTCTCTATTATATACTCTGCATTCACATCCACATATCCTCTTCCTTAAGCTTTCACTAACGAAGGAAGGGGACTGTAGAGGCGGCCGCCGATCGTGATATCGAGATGCAGGATCCTCAAGGTGCTGAGCGCAAAGACGGCAACGAGATGCTGCATTGTGGATGTGTTCAGGGCAGCGGGGAAGTCCATGCTTATGTAATTTAATTTTGTATTTCTTTATCTCCTATATCTTAAAAACTAATTTGGGGTTTTCTCGATCAGAGCATGACGCCAAGGTGGATTGATTTAAAAATAGATGAGTGGACCAACATCTTCAAATCAAACTCCGATCTGCTTTGCAAGTGCGGCCTACAACCGCGTTGCCTAATCACATACGAAGGCGTGAACACCGGTCCCAAGTTCCTCGGGTGTCACCACGAGAAAACAAAGTGCGACTTCGTCTTTTATGTTGATAAAGAACACTCGTCGGAGCTGTAACGTGTGTTGGTGGCCTTGTGGAAGAACACCGTCCAGAACTTGTCCGAATTGTTCGACTCCGACTATGAGGAAACCGTGATGCAAGTGAAGAATAAATCAGAGGAAGAGGTGGCTCCTGCGATAAGCACGATTAAGACGACATGCGCGTATGTGACTGATGCTCCGGAGCTGCTTGCGGAAACTCTAGATCAGCGTACTTATGAGTAATATAGCTTTTCAATTTAGGCAGCAATATGTATAACACTTATGTGTATTTCCGGCAAGAATAATATATAGCTTTTCAATATAGCTTTCTCTGGCTGACTAGCGTGTCCCACTAACAAGTGAGCAGCGGATTCGCCTACTATGGGTCCACAGAGCTACCGCAACCCATAATGTTGTGCCGCAGGCCCATCAGAAACCGTAATCCCCATACCCTAATCCTAGTTCCTATATAATACAATAAATCCTTGCTTCACTTGGCAGCCGCCATACTCCTGGATCTCCCCACTGTCTCAATCAGAAATTTTCCCACTCCATCTTATTCTCTTGTTTAATCCCATCTCTGTATGAGTTAGATCCGTGAGACCGTGAGCATATTGACCACGGGTAGATCGATTGCGAGCAGATCCACCGCGCGGAAGATCGACCACATGCAGATCGACCGTGAGCAGATCCACCTCACGGAAGATCGACTGCGAGCAGATCCACCCCGCGGAAGATTGACCGCATGCAGATCCACCACGCGGAAGATGATGGCCAGGGCCGTGCAGATCCATAGCACGGAATATGATGACGAGGCTTCAAAGATCTACTGGGAGGAAGATGGTGGCGATGCCTTGAAGATCTACCACGGGGAAGATGGTGGCCAACGCCCTTCCGATCCACTTCAAGGAAGATGGACAGGGCCTTGTAGATCCACCGTGTGGTAGATGGTGGCTGTTGCCTTCGTCATCTGCTTCACCGCCATTAACAGGGCAAAGAAAAAAATTAGTGTAATTAGGTTAGACGAACGATTATTGCACTTTTCTAGTCGTCCTCGTTTTTAAGATCGGACCATTAGAATAGCGCAATAATGAAATGTAATGTAATGAGTTTTATGTTTTAAAATAAAATAGAATTTAATATCTTAATAAACTGTGCATCACAATCTGTGTATATTAGCAACCTAAATCAGTTATTGTTAATGTAATTAACTTTCAATGATGTTTGACGTTGTAGCATGGCAAAAAATTCGTGGTTACAACGACACAAAAGTTCCACCGTCTTCAGTAATGTAACGAGGCGCATCCTCTGCACGCCGCAGAAGCGCTAGCTCGGCGGATCACGTTGTGCCGAGCCAAAAAATCTGCCGCCATTGCAGAATCCCCGACACGGTTATACCTGGTGGCTTTTTTTGCTGCGCCAACATGAGCGTGGCGACTAAGGCTGTGCCTCGGCGTCTGTAAGCGTCAGCGCCCGAGTTCCGTGTTGTAGTGCCTTTAGTGACACACAACTCCATCCAGAACAACGAGGACACGCATCTAATAGATCTTCGTCTTGACTCGGTAGGAACCCTAGGACCACCTCCTTTATTCGTGCCGATTCAGCAGTCCCCACACCACCGATTAGCGGCCAACCCCCTCCGGCGGAAGAGGAGGCAAGCCAACGAAATAACCATGCGCACATGCCATCCCACTAATCGCCATCCCGTGCAAGATGCCTAGCACGACGCCGCAGGCCGACCACTTGCACCGTGCCGCCTTCCCACACACCATCAGGGCGACCAACGGTCGCACCAATAGCGGGTCTAGGCGGGAGCCTAGACCTACAACCACCGCCTCCACCTCCCTTGTGGATGCCTAAGGTAGCCACCGCCATGACCAGGGCGCCGCCCCATCGCCGTGGGCAAAAGCCACCCAGCGCATGCGCCACGCGCGAGGGGCGTCGCCGCTGCAAGGCCAGGATCGCCGCCCCAGCCGCCCCTCGCAAAAGACCACCGACACCATCCTTGTCTTCCACCAAAGCTCCCCCGTTGCGATGCATCCCCCCAGCCCCTTCGGTTTCGGGGCCCGCCGCCACCGCGGCCCACACCGGCGGCAGTGGCAGCAGGATTGGCTACTAGGGCAGAGTCCGTGTGGCGGCTAGGGTTTCTCCCCGGTGCCGCTGAGGGGGGAGAGACACATGAGCGATCTAGAGGAGAGAACGATAACCCAAAAATAATATTTCGTTTCTTTGTCCCACCGACGGTTCACTGCTGGCCTTTTCTAGTCTGTTTTTGCTTGTTTGGACTCTACCACTGACTGTCGTTGCTGAGTGAGATGAAGCCCACTGACTCTACACACGTCAGATTGGAGGCGGTTTTGACTTGTACACATGCAATCGTAGGCAGGTAGGCTTTTTGACCGTTACTTGGACGCTGGTCCTCGACTCGGAACACCCAGTTGCCGCGTTCCAGACGCGAAAACGTCTCCCTAAAGCTTTTTGCATAGCACGGAAGAGCCTCCAAGGCGTCGTCCAACTACGGTGCCGAGGCGTGGTCCTCGTGCCCCTCTGCCTCGTCCGACCGCTCCTGAGTAGCAGGGCAAGGTTGCCAGAGCGTGTGCGTGCGGCGGCTAGCAGCAGCAGCAGCAGGCGAGTGCGTCGGGCGGCGTGCAAGGCCAGCCGGGCACAGAGATTGTCACAAACGACCCAGCTTTTGCTTCTTCACGGTATTTGTCTAGCAGTCTAGCTAACAACCTGTAGAGGGAATGGCAATACATCGACGCCGATGCTCCCTTCAGCGTGGCGTTCACTGCCATCGGCATGGACTTGGCCAAGCACGTCGTCTCAGCGCGCTCAAGGGGATGACAACCATGCTGCCCATCACTCGTGAGAGCCGTCGGGCAGGCCAGGTACCTCACCCAGCGTGTCGCTGCCGTGCCGTCGCCATGCTCGCGGCCATGACAAATACGTCTCCGGCGAGGCCACGAACAGCAACCGCAACAAGCTCGGTTTCATGTGTCGCCGTGATCCTCATTTCATCAACTGTGACGGTGTCGTGCTGGGCTTGCAGCGGGCTGCTGGTGGGCGGCGTACGTGTCGACGGTGCTGGCGTGGTTTGCCAAGCGATTTTTTTTTTTGTTTCTCATCTGTGTTGTAGGCTTGTAGTAGCTAGCTACTAGTTGATCGATTCCGTCAGGGCCTCAGGGGTTGGCTCTGTAGGTGAAACTTATCTTCTTGGCTAAAAGCACCAGCAAGGCACTACCTTCACCGGGCCACGCCATGTTAGTGCTACGTTCTGCAACGCCCAAATACTCAAAACCACCTTAAATCTACCCAGACAACCTAAATTCCCCCAAAAGAAAACTTGCTTAGGGGCAGATTTACCAGGTTTTTTTTTGCTCGAATAACCAACATTTGAGAATGAAATATATACATAATCCGTCTCGTGAACTATTTCCCCTCCTCAGCCTGTCCAACCCGCAGTTCCGATCATGCAGCCCGTGGGCCTCCGATGCCCCAGTTACCCCCGGCGAAAGGCAAGAGTCTCACACATTCTATAGTGCCCCATCTTAGTGGGGAAAAAAGACACAATGGAAAAAAATACAGTTCCTAAAATTGCAAATTTTACCTCCCGACGAAAACCGTAGGAAAAAAATCACTAAATATATTAAAATCCTTATAAAATGCCTATGAAGATTCTTTGAATCAAAACATATCTGCAGCCATGCATGTTTGGCTGTCCAAGAGAGATTGAAGGAGAAACTAATAAATGGAATGTTTGTCTACAGACTACAAGGGCATTGCGGCAATGGCCTTCTTCCTAAACTGCATTGCTACACCGGCCGTGGATCATACTCTTGACGATCTTCTTATTCCGCGACTAGTTCGGAGATGTGGGGTACTTGCATGATCCATGGCCTGCATATGCCAAAACAAATGGTTGGTCAACGAAACATCAACACAATAAGATAGCGACACAGCATTTGCAGTCTCCGTAAGAAAAACATGGTCATATACTGTACGACGAATACTTTCAGCATACATGCATCATGGTGGCACAACAGTCTTAGCTATTAGACTTTGGGACATCATGCAACTGTGCTCAATTTGCTGCCATCATCCAAGTCATCACATGATAATGCATCCAAGTTGAATCTATTTTCTTTCTATGCAATATACATGACACAAACTAAGAATTCTGTATAAATATATGCAATACGACAGAAAATGGGATCATAGCCAGGGGCATTAATTAGGCTAGATATGTAAGCAAGTTCTGTGTTGTGCGAAGAACATGCATGGACATGCATGTACCCATGTACAACTACTGTTCCTCCTAATGAAATGGACTTAAAAATACAGAATCTCGGTATGTACAATGTAAGATGTCTAATGTTTTGGATTTAGATGAGATACCAAAATGTTTAGCAAAATAAGCCACTCAGCAAGCTTATCGGTCACCTATAAACCCATCACATCACATATTTATTTTCTTTATATTTTTCCTAACAAGTACTCAATCATAACCAGATTACCCAACAAAATGGAGTAGTGAACAACTTTATGAACTAACCATCACGTGTCAAATAGTTAGCAATCACAAAATGATGCCAGCATTAATTAATTAGAAATTCTTAGAGAGTAAACTTACTTGGGTCTTTGGCGGTCTTCACGGCAAGGCCATTGAACGAACAAGTGGCTCCCGTCTTCTTGAACTGCTGCCAATAGGAATTGAACGCGTAGCTCGCGTGCGAGTCGAGGGTGTTGGGTTCGAAGCACGCGCCACCGGGCTGGATGGCGGCGCATGTGGCCGTTCCCCCTTTGCCACACGCGTAGTTTAGGCCAGCCTCCACCGCCGTCTCGTTCACCGGCTTGCCAGTCCTCAACACACACCACATGCCCTTAACGGTCTGGTCCGAAGAGGTGGGGAACTTGCACGATCCATGACCTGCGTGCCAAACAAAGGCCACATCAGCAATAAATAAGCTAGCATGTAAGAGCTACACAACATCAATCTTATAATTAGAAGTGCTTGAACATGGATAATTAATAAACTTACTTGGATCCGTCGTAGTCTCCTTTGCAACGCCATTGAATGAGCAGGTAGCTCCCGTCTTCTTGAACTTTTGCCAATAGGAATTGAACGCGTAGCTGGCGTGCGCGTCGAGGGTGTTGGGCTCGAAGCACACACCACCGGGCTGGATGGCGGCGCACGTGGCCTTCCCGCCCTGGCTGCACGCATAGTTCAAGCCAGCCTCCACTGTAGTCTCATTCACCGGCTTGCCGCTGTCCAACACACACCACTTGCCTTTGACGGTCTGGTCCGAAGATGTGGGGAACTTACATGATCCATGGCCTGGATGCCAAACAAACGACGGTCAACGACACATAGTTATATAAGGTAGGAGCATGTGAGGCAACACGACATGGATTTTTGTTAAGGACTGTAGCAGAGCTTATCCACCAACTATTAAGCCCATAGCATGTACTTGACATATTTCTCTTCATATTTCTGTATAACTAATGACAACCGAAGAAAAATAGTAAAACTACATTAGTCATTTGCGAGAGCACTTCCAATCGGACCAGATTAATTTCTACCAATTTGCCAGCATTAGTTAATTAGAAATGGCATAGACAGTAATCTTACTTGGATCTTTTGTAGTTGTCTCTGCAACGCCATTGAACGAACATGTGGCTCCAGTCTTCTTAAACTTTTGCCAATAGGAATTGAACGCATAGCTGGCGTGCGCGTCGAGGGTGTTGGGCTCGAAACAGGCACCACCGGGCTGGATGGCGGCGCACGTGGCCGAACCCCCCTTGCCGCATGCATAATTCAGTCCAGCCTCTACCGTCGTCTCGTTCACCGGCTTGCCGGTCGCCACGACGCACCAAACGCCCTTGCCGGTCTGGTGATCGTCTGGCGGTGGCACCGGCGGATACCAGTGCTTGCCGGTGAGGTCGACCTCGTAGACGGACGTCCCGTTGGGGTAGAACATCCCCCAGTGCCGCTCCGTGTCCGCCCCGGGCTTGAGGTCCTCGTTGTACAACGAGAAGACGAAGACGGGTATCTTGACCCACGGCCGCGCCGGCGTGCCAGGGTTCTTGGTCATCCGCGATGCGAGGTGGCGGTTGTAGGTCGCGGCGTTGTCCACGTTGGCACCGGCGCCTCCTCCGTTGGGCCAGCCGGTCTCCGAGATGGCGATCTGCACGTCGCCGTAGCCGAGCTTGTGCATGGCGGCGACGGTGGCGTCGAGCATTTGGTCGAGCAGGTTGGTGTAGATCAGCTTTGAGCCCGGATCGACGACGTTGTCGGTGGTCTGGCCCTGCAAGAGCGCGTAGTCGAGCGGGATGGTGTCCTGGTTGGCCACCCACGCGAAGTACGGGTAGGCGTCGACGAAGTAGTAGGAGCGGGTGTGCTGGAGGAACTTGAGCAGTGGCTTCATGACGGATTGGGCGATGTCCTGGCGGAACGCGCCGGCGGACGGCGGGTAGGACGCCGACAGCGCGTCCATGGCGAGCGGCGTGCCGAGCTTGACGCGGCCGAGGGAGTAGGAGCGGAGCGCGTGGCGGAGGTTCTTCATGGCGGGGACGATCTTGAGCCAGGTGCTCCTCGCGATGCCCTTGTTGGAGAGGACCTCGTTGCCGACGAGAAGGTATATGATCTTCACCCGGGGGTGCCGAACGAGGTTCTTGGCAACCCACCTGCGCGCGTTGGCGCGGGACGCGGCGACGTGAGGGATGATCTCGTTGGGCACCATGACGGAGACCTTGATGCCTGTGCCGGCCAGCGCGTGGAGGATGTCCTGGTCGGCGTTGTAGATCTTGACGGCGCTCGCGTTCGCCGAGCGGAGGAGCTCGACGGAGCGGGCCGGCGGGGGCAGATTGTTGCCGAGGGTGCCGTAGTTGACGCCGATGCCGTGGGCGTGGCCGCGGGCGTGGTGCCCCCGCCCGTGCGCCCCTGCATGCACGCAACAGAAAACAGTTAGTTTGACAAAGTAATCAGCGACTAAGAGATGCCACCATTAGCGCTAGCTTTGGTGCAAGGAGAGTGAGCGCGATGGGATCACCGTGGAAGTGGCACGCGCAGGCGGCGAGGACGAGAAGGGCGCAGAGGAAGGAGGAGGAGGAGGATGGCGCCGCCATTTCTGCGGGCGTGTTGTTGAATGCGTGTTGATTGTGATCTGATGGAGCGGAGTGTGCTCTTTATAAAGAGGCGAGAGGAGAGTGTTAGCGCGCGTTCAGTTAACAGAAAGAGGATGTTTAGGAAGAGGTTGGGTTAGATAATCACTAACACTCCCCTAGTTTAGGAGTGTCGAGTGTTCGGTTGAACGGAGCTAGGTTTTTTCTTGAACACTGATGGATGGCGGCGCGAACGTCTCTGTGAAAATTCGAAGGAAAAAACAGCGGCGAGCCCTTGCCAACTTTGGCACGTTAGAAGTGATTTTTTTTTTTTGAAAAACCGAAAGTTGCCATCCGATCGCTCGTTCGGAAAATCGGAGGACCCTTGACGCGTCGCTCTCGGCGACCGAAAGTCTCGCTACAATTTTTTTATTTTTTGAATCGGCCGCTCTTCATTGATCAATATTTGAAACGTTTACGTGGATGTACATTATACATAGACCTTGTGACGACCGACACCTTGGTCAGCAGTGTTGCGGGCGAGACGATGCGCCTCGCCATTTGAGCTTCTTCTGCCTTCACGCCGGAATGACACACACACACACCCCGCACGAATCGAGAGGCACTCTTTCGGCCCCTTCTTCCTCCCGGGCCCCTCCCTTGCCTCCCTCGCCGGATTAGCCGGTGAGTGCCGGCGAGAGGATGGCGCCGGTGTAGATCTAGGTTCCTGTAGTAGTAGTAGCTTTAGGGTTTGGCCTGGTGCCGGTTGTTGGCGTTCTGTCAGGAGGTTATGGCGAGATCTGGGGCTCTGGATCCTGCCCGTGCTGGTTCTTTTGCTGCTGGTCGCGGAGCTCCGGTGGACGGAGCCGAAGGCGACGAACGGCGAGGAGGCCAGTGCCTCCGTCAATGAAGGGTCTTCTAGGAGCCCTTTTTCCTTCCAGGGATCTACCGCTGTGCTTCATCTCCTGGCCGGCCGTGGCGGCGAGGAGGAGATGGAGTGCGGCGAGGCGTTTGATGTGGTTCATACTCCCCTGGCCGGCCGTGGTGGCGAGGGGGCGAGGTGGAACATGGCGGCCTCTGGCTCTCTGCTCGTGAAGAAGGGCGTTGTTCATGGCGCTATGCAGATCTTGACTATTCTCGCTCTAGCCATCGAGGAGGTGGAAGGAGTGAGGTGGGATTCTCTGCTAAGCGTCTGGTTCGTCATGCTGCATCTCAAGAGCTTTCCTAGCGACAGCGACGAAGCCGAAGCTATCCACGGCCGAAGAAGCCATCTTCTGCTCAGGTGCGTGGTTCGCCATGAGCTTCTTCTCTTCCGCAAGGTCAAGGCGACGCGAGAAGGCGTGCAACTGCCTACCTGGAAGACTCTCGGGGGCTTCAGCTCGGGATCCATCATCGGCGGCGCCCCAAGTGGCTTGTTCCCCGGCGGCGGCGGCGTTGCCCAGGCGGTGAGGTCCAGCAACTGCAGTGGAGACGACCCTGGACCTGATTGCTTTTTTACTTTTTAGTCTTAGGGTCTGTGCTGTAAAAGAGGCTTCCTTTTCTGCAAGTTTCATTCTTGCTAGGGTGTTCTCTGTAATTTGTAGCCCACTGCCATACTAATCTTGCAGCTTCTGGGGCCTTCGGCCCTTTTCCGTTCAAAAAAAAAAATGAAGTGGGATGGAGTATCTTTGATCTCACGGGTGACCATGCCACCTCTCTACCTTGCTCGGCTGAGCTTGCTTGCTTGCGCAGACTAGCAGAGGACGATTCCATGGGCTAGATTATGCAAGAAACTTCTCACAAGTAAAAAGGAAGCTATGTAGTTGATGAAAAAACTACTAGTTCGAAGGCCCAAACAATTAAAAAGTAGTAAGTCTCACAGGGCCCAACAGGCCACTTACATATATATATTTTCTTATGACCCTTATATATTTTAAGCTCAGATTTTTTTTATTAAGCTCCAAGCTGGAGTTAAACATGAGTAAAAGCTACTGTCCTTTCCATATTATAAGATGTTTTGACAAACCAATTTGATTTACCAAAATGTCTTATATAATATGGAATAGAGGGAGTATTCTACAAATGTTAATAAAGCCGCATTAGGCATGGAGAAGGAAAGGATTCGACCCAAAATGGTGCGAATGGGTTGCGGATTTTGTTCAAGGAGGTAGCATGGGAATTCGAGACAACAAAGAAATGATTAACGCAGGGTGGTCCATTGTCTTCTATGTCACTTACTTTCTTTGTCCCTATTTAGGTGGTGTACATACTTTTCAAAGTCCAAATTTAACCATCAATTTTACCAACAAAACATGAATTATATGTAAGAAAAGTTATATCATTCAATCCGTATTCGAATAAAGTTTCTAATGGTATATTTTTTATAGAACATCACACATGTTTAGTTGATCAAATGGGTGGTCAAAGTTAAATTACAGAAAATGAGGGCGCCACGTGTATTGTATCAAGAGGAGGGAGTAATATAGTTGATGACATAGATTCTTCTTGTGGAAGACGTCTTAGATATAGATAGAGTTAAACACGAGTAAAAGCTACCACCCTTTCCGTATTACAAGATGTTTTGACAAACAAATTTGATTTATCAAAATGTTTTATAATATGGAATAGAAGGATTATTCTACAAATGTTGATAAAGTTGTATTAAGCATATAGAAGGAAAGGATTCTGCCCAAAGTGGCGCGAATGGGTTGCGGATTTTGTTGAAGGAGGTAGCGTGGGTATTCAAGACAAACAAAAAAAGATTAAATCAGGGTGATCCATTGTATCCTATGTGACTTATTTTCTCTAACCCTATTTAGGTGGCACACACACTTTTTGAAGTCTGAATTGAACCATCAATTTGACCAACAAAATATAAATTATATGTAAAATATATATATCATTCAATTCGTATTCGAATAAAGTTTCTAATGGTATGATTTTTATAGCACATGCCACACGTTTAGTTGATCAATAACTGGTTAAAGTTGAATTACGGAAAATGAGGGCACCACATGTATTATATTGAGAGGAGGGAGTAATATAGTTGCGGACATGTTGGCAATTCCAATTACGAGGGCGAAAGAAGATGGCCAAGCAGGTGGACCTATTTCTCACTTGGTTGAGGCGGGAGTATCGATCCTACAATATACAGATGACACGATTCTTGTTGTGGAAGACGGCTTTGAGAAATTTGCTAAAATGGAATTAATTATGTGCATCTTGAGCAAATGTTTCGACTTAAAATTAATTTCCATAAAAAACGAGATTTTTGGTTTTCAAAAGACAAAAGAGAAGGAAGACCAATATAGACTAATATCTGGATGTGAGTCTGGGTATGTGCCTTTTCGGTACCTCGGGGTACAAATCCATTATAAGGATGGAACCCAGTAGAAAGCCACTTCGAAGAAAATCTTGGATGTTGGCATAGTAAAATATCTTCATGTGGTGATCTTCTTATTCTAGTTAATCCGGTTTCGACACAGTCGGAGATGGGTGGAAAAAGATCTACAATCCTCATTACATGGGATTTGTACCACTTTTTCTGCTCACGACGATATCGATGTCCGTGACTTGGAGACCTATATCCAAGAGCTCTCAATCGACTTGACATGTCGTGCTGCAAGAGAAATTCTTGAAGGATCCCGAAACTAGACATACATTGAAGGGAGATCGAAGATCAACTTGACGTGCAAGACAAGATAAAGACCCGATGTTACCTATGGAGACTATTGCACCACTGATGCCTATATATACCGAAGACCATTCTCTAGAAGAGGACACACCATCTACATGCACATAGAAACCTTAGTATTCGTGGTCATAAACCCTAGATTCATATACTCTTGCCAGGTGAATCTATAAAATAGTCGAGATCCATCTTGTAAGCACTTGCACGATCTTCTTATCACATCATGAATAAAGTATGAGGAAACTTAACCATTAATATCTTTGTATCTTTGATGCAAACATGATGACCCAAGCCATTTTCCGAATAAATAAACTCTCTTTAGATCTTCGAAAGTGAGACTGTCATGGGATCATGAAACTATCCTTCGTCAGTTGGCATGCCAGAAGGGTGCCTGCTTCATATTGATCGGGTCTACGCTGGCTCACCCTGTGATCACCCAACCTCCATGAAGGTCGACTACAAACTCCTCCTCTCGCCGAATTTGGGAGCCAATGGGGAAGAAAAGACCTCTGTGGCGATGATGGAGATCTCCGCGGTGGCAGGGGAATATGTTCTTTCCACTCCCACGGCCTCGAGCAAGGACTAATTTGACAACATCGGAGGTATCATTAGGGAAGCATATCGCTGCTACCTCGAAGCGTACCACGCGGCACCAAGATCTAACTACTTCAACCTTAGATCCTCGACACCCATCAACCTAGCCTATCGAGGGTACATGTGATGAAGCATTGTTTTCACGATCCCATGGCAGTCTCACTTTTGAAGATCAAAAGAGAGTTTATTTGTTTGGCAATCGGCTCGGGTCAGCAGGTTTGGATCTCAAAGACAAAGGCATGTGTATAATGGGGAGGATTCCCTGAGACTTTATTCATAAGGTGATCAAGAGATCGTACTATGTGGCGACAAGATGATCTCGATCGGTTTACAATAGGACTGCCGAGAATATATGAATCTAGGATTTATGACTAAGGCTAATGGTGATAGGGATATACCAATCGGGGTATGCCCAGAGGGATGGTTTGACTGGCCCAAAACCATGCGAGTGGGCATGCTTGCACGATGACTGGAAGGAGACTTCGAATGAAGCTCGACGACTGGAAGCTGAAGGCCCAAGACCTTAGTTAGGCCTAGTCGGATTAGGTCAAACCCTCCAAAACATAAACTAATTTGGTTGTAATCTTGTAAACCCTAGCGAGGTGACCCTATATAAACCTCCCTGGGGTACTCATTAAACTTACGTGCTATTAGCTACCCCATCCAAGCGACTCGCTGCCTAGCTGCCAAGCTCGCCAATCTTGTAATCCACTCTCCATCAATACAATCAAGAAGGAAGTAGGTCTTTAACCTGCGGGGGGCCGAACCTAGATAAACCCTTGTGTCTGCCCTCAATCTCAATCCGTAGATGGAGAATCGCTCTTTCCCCCAATTTACTCAATTGCTACCCTTGGTAGCGACTGCCGTGGCCATTCCCACGACAGTGACGCTCATTGGGGGGCTTGGTCAGTCAAGCCTTAGATCTGCGTGAGACCCTACACTCCAATCGATCGGCCACTTACCACCGGTCGCATGGTTGCCAACAGCGGATTCCTCCAGATCCTACCGAGAAGCTACATACCGGCGTCGTGCTCGGTCACCCACACCGTGGTGATGCCAGTCGGCACCATCAACCTCTTCGGCGGGTTCACGGATGCCATCGAACCGACGAAAGCAGAGAGATTCGACACCACCAGCAGATCATCTCCACGCGATCTACTCTCGGAGGAGCAGGTCCGCACCATCACCTCCGAGTACGGCCCGGCCGGTAGCGATGCGACCGGGAGAGATGCGGCTCTTCGCGATGACGCTGACTCGGCGATCCCTACCTCGGTCGTCGGATCCATCACCGCCACATCGGACATGGACTCCATCACTCGAGTCTCCAACACCGATGACTTTGAGGATCCGTCCATCCTTGGGATGTTCGACTCCGACTCCGGATTGGAGTCCCCTGACGAGGCTCATGCCAGATACAACCGCTACGATACCATCTACATGGCGGATAGTAGTACGCCGCCAGACCCCTTCACCATGCCCCTTCCGCCAGCATCAACAGTGGCAGAAGTTGAAGAGCACCGCCAACAGCTGGAGGTGGCGGTGACCAGGGAGCTCGCCGAGCGCGAGAAATTTTGCCTCGAGCAGCAAATGACACGAGAGCTATCGCTTTACCACCAGCGCCGCATCTGGAGCCGCCTCAACCCCACCGTTTAAGGCCGCACCCTGAACTTCGATGACAAGCGCGACCCCACATGCGCGGCCGAGCTCGAGCACTGCCGCAACGCTCCACCAGGCGGCAGTCGCCCGACAGCTGGGGCACCTGTGCATAGAGATCCACCACCACCCCTCCGCTCGCCTCCTTTGGAGTAGCCGTGGATCCTGATTGCGCCACAGGAGCTTGACACCAATGGGCTCCCACTCTACTCCACCCTGATGGACAATGTCATCGTGGGACAGGCTGTTGTCGCCAACCTCAACCTCACGGGAGAGGGCACACTATAGGTCAAGTACGCTCAGGCCCTACTCGCTAGAGCGGTTGAGCAGAAACCGCGGGAATCGACCCGCGGGGCCAGATGTACTCCCGCTCGAATGGCAGTCGTGCGGCTTCGAGCAGCCGCCCTAGCGAACGTACGGTCGCCAATGCCATCAACTGCCCACCACCCGAGCCACAACAACTCTAGCCGCAAGGAGCAAACCCCGCAAACTCCACCAACAAGCCACGACCGGTGCACAACATGGTCACTGCCAATGGCCAGCCGATCAACGCGCGGACCCACATCATCAACAACCAGTCTTGGCGAGCTCGCCAGCAATACAACTTGCAACACACCCTCTCCAACTGCGGCGACCACGAGCCCGAGCCGAGAGGAACCCTCAGCCGAATTGGCCCGCAATGTTTCAGACTAATTATCCGAGGCGAGAGGTACCCTTCCATCTTCAAGGGGCCAAAGGAGATCGAAAAGTATGATCCCACACTCAACCCAACAGTGTGGATCGATACATACCTCATGGCAATGGGGATCGCCGGTCAAACGGACCTACTCGCCGCCTGCTACCTCCCCCTGATGATGGAGGGAGCGACTCTCTAATGGATCAACACTCTCCCCAAGAATAGCATCGACTAGTGGGAAGAGATGCGGGACGCCTTCATCAAGCACTTCGAGGGCTCCTACACACGCGTCACCACCATCGAGGACCTGGAACACTGCATCCAGGGACCACGAGGGTCGACTCACCACTAGGTCCAACGCTGGCAGGACCTGTGGATCAATGCCCCCGGCATCCACCCGGACACTGTGATCCACTACTTCAAGAATGTGTGCAGGTACGAACCTCTGGTCGCTAAGATCAAGAGGGTCTATCGGACGCTCAAAAACATCCCCAACCTTCTCGAGATCGCCAAGCGCTACGCGGAGGAAGATCTGAACCAAGACTCGGACGACAAGTCAGGTGGAAGGCGCCGCGTTGGGGGCCATGACAATGGCAAATACCGCGAGCTACACTATAGCAACACCCGCCACACTGACAAACACCGCGGTGATGGCAGAACCGACTTTTTTTGCCAACGCTAACTACGGGCAGCGCGACCCTAAGAACTTCTGCCATGATAGCGACAACTACCGTAGCAACAACACCGCGAGGCTGAAATTCGACCCAGGACACTACTCGACCAACCCTGTGTCTACCACAGCAGGGAAGGGAAGCCCACCACCCATACTACTATGAATTGCCACTCTCTCAAGGAGATCGAGAAAGAAAGGAGCACCAAGGAGGGCCCCAATAATGAGCCGCCAAGAGACAACGGCAATGCCGACGGGTTCGGCAACACGTCCGACTCACTGCACACATTCACCAGACTCAGGACGAAGCGCGAGAAGAAGGTGCTCGCCCTCACAGTCGCCGTTAATGCGGTGACACAAGTGGACATCCCACGCTAGCTCAACTGGTTAGAGCAGAGCATCACCTAGAGTCGCGAAGATCACGCGCCTAGGATCAAGTACCTAGGGCGAGTCGCCCTGGTCGTCAAGCCCAAAGTGGGTGACTATTGGCTCCCCAAGACTCTGATGGACGGGGGAAGCTCCATCCACATCATGTACCTGGACACCTTCAGGCGGCTGCAGCTCCCGTAGTCGATGGTCGAGTTGACCCTCTGCACCTTCCACGACATCATCCCGGGTCGTAAGGCATACCCAATCGGCAAGGTGACGCTGCCAATCACCTTCAGCAACCCCGCCAATTACCATAATGAGTGAATCGTCTTCGAATTGGTGAACTTCCAAAGCCTGTATCACTTCGTGCTGGGGTGGCAGACATTCGCCAAGTTCATGGTGGCCCCCCACTACGCCTACAACATGATGAAGCTCCCAGGGCCACGTGGAACCATCACCGTCCATGGCGACCCGACATGGCCGTGGAATGCCAGGACAACGGTGTCAAGCTCGCCGACACCGTAATCACAGAGGAAACAAACCACGAGGACGAACTCGCGAAATACGCGAGTGGCATTAACAAGGACGACCTGACGATCCTGAAGAAGCCCACCACGGCAAGCTCCACGCCGACCTTGAGGCCTCTGCAAGATTTTCGCACCAGCTCGTCCCAAGCGACTCGAGCCAGAAGGTCACAGTGGGGACCAAAATGAGCCCTAATAGGAAAGCGCATGATGACCCACAAGTATAGGGGGTGTATCGCAGTATTTTCGAGGGAAGTGAAACCCAATTTATTGATTCGACACAAGGGGAGCCAAAGAATATTTATAAGCCTTAACAACTGAGTTGTCAATTCAGCTGCACCTAGAAACAATCTTGCTCACAACAGTTTTTCAGTAGCAACAGTTTTGTAATAGCAATAGCAGTAGTAAAAGTAAAGACAGTAGTAACAATTGCAGTAAACCGTAGGATTAAAGTGCGGTAGGCATAGGTATGGATGGACGGGTGTTGCATGGATAAGACAATTCATATAGCAATCAAGACACAAGGCATTTGCAGATAAATAAGATAAAGCATACAAGTACTAAATAATCATAGGCATGTGTTCCATATATAGTCATACGTGCTCGCAATGAGAACTTGCAGAACATCTTTTGTCCTGCCAGCCCGTTTGCAGCGGGGCCTCAAGGGAACTACTGGCAATTAAGGTGCTCCTTTTAATAGAGGACCGGAGCAAAGCATTAACACTCCATGAACACATGTGATCCTCACATCAAAGCCATCCCCTCCGGTTATCCCGATTATTGTCACTTCGGGGCCTTTGGTTCCGAATAACAATATGTGTATACAACTTGCAGGTAAGATCACAAACAATACTATCATCATGAATCAATAACATGTTCAGATCTGAAATCATGGCACTCGGGCCCTAGTGACAAGCATTAAGCATAACAAGTTGCAACAAAGTCAAAAGTCACTAATAATAGATACTAGGCACCATGCCCTAACAATCTGATGCCATTACATGAATGATCTCATCCAATCCCTACCATCCCCATAACCTACAATGTGGGATTACTCACTCATGGATGGGGGAATCATGGATGGTTGCTGCAGAAGCGATGGTGATGATGATGACGATGATCTCCTCCAATTCCCCGTCCCGATAGGGTGCTAGAATGGAGTTTCTAGTTCTGATTCGTGGAATCTGGTGGTGGCGGCGTAGCGGAACTCTTTCTGGGAAAACATCGAACCCCCTGATGGCTCAGTGTACGACGCCAGAAAAATGCTGGTGCGGTGTTGATGTAGAGCTCGTTGGGAACCCCAAGAGGAAGGTATGATGAGCACAGCAGCAAGTTTCCCTCAGTTATGAAACCAAGGTTTAATCGAACCAGTAGGAGCAAGGAAACACCCCAAAGGTGTTGCTAGATGAGCCTTGGCAGGGCGCACTACCGCTGCTAGTAGCAACGTGGAGACCTGCACAACACAACCACAGAACTCTGTCCCCAACTTGCGATGAGGTTGTCAATCTCACCGTGTTTTGCTGAAAACAAAGGATTAAACGTATCGAATGGAAGGAAGTAATAGTTTGCAGAAAATAACACAAAGCGAATATTTGTAGATTGTATGTAAAGAAAAGGACCGGATCCATAGTTCACTAGAGGTGGCTCTCCTTAAGATAGATAACATCTTTGGGTGAACAAATTACAGCGGGGCAATTGACAAACATCGAGAAAGCAATACATGCATATACTAATCATCTTGACTCCTTTGAGACTTGATTGGGCATTACAACATTATACATAGACCGCCATCCAACTGCATCTATGACTAATAATCCACCTTCATGTTATCATCCGAACCCCCTCCAGTATTAAGTCGCAAGCAACAGATTATTGCTTTACGAACTGCGTGTAAAGTAAACAATACGATTGTTCTATGAACAAAGGATTGTTATTTTCTCCCTAGTAGCAACAACACATCTAGTACCTTAGAGATTTCTGTCACTTCCCCAGATTACCAGAGGCATGAACCCACTATCGAGCATAAATACTAACTCTTGGAGTTGCTAGCATCTACTTGGCCAAGATAGCTACTAACAACGGAAAGCATGCAAGATCACAAATAACAAAGACATGATAGAATCAATAATCAATCTGAAATAGCATCTCAATATCCATCGAATCCCCACAGACACAACATGTAGAATTACAAATAGATGATCTTGATCATGAACGGAGCTCACAAGATCTAAACATGAAAGCACAAAGGAGGAGAACCAGCCATCTAGCTACTACATGGATCCATAGTCCAAGGATGAACTACTCACACATCTCTGAGGCTTGCATGGTGATGAAGAAGGCCTCCAGGGTGAATTCCCCTCTCCGGCAGGGTGCCGGGAAGAGCTTCAGATCCCTCCCGATCTAGGGATGGAGATGACGGCGGCTACAGACTCTTTCGTGGATTTTTGATCGGGTCCTTAGGGTTTTCGTCCCGAGGGCATCTTATAGGCGGAAGGAGAGGCCGAGGGGGTGCGGAGGCGACCACACCACCCCCTGGCGCGGGCCAGGCTGGGCCGCGCGACCAGGTGGTGTGGTGGCCCCCTGGCCCCTCTCCGTCTCGTACTCTGGCATCTGATGACTTCCGGAAAAATAGGCACTTTGGCTTTTGTCCCGTCCAATTCGGAGAATATTCATTTTCTGACTTTCCTAGAACCAAAAACAGCAGAAAACAGGCAGCTGGCACTGTGGCTCTTGTTAATAGGTTAGTCCAAGAAATCATATGAAAAGTACTCCAAAGTATGGACAAAACACAAGAAAGTGGATAAAACCAAGCATGGAACATCAAAAATTATAGATACATTTGAAATGTATCAACATCCCCAAGCTTAACTCCTGCTCGTCCTCGAGTAGGTAAGTGATAAAAAGAAACAATAATTTTTGAGGTGACATGCACCATCGACTTGATTAAAGTATTTGTAAAACATTCAAAGCTGGGATCATAGTACTTCAATCATAACATGAAAGACAAAGTTCTAGCAATAGGACAAAGAAACTATGATGCAACATGAAAAGGCACAAACAAAAGATTCGTGAATAACAATGCTTTGCAAGACGTTTGTTTGTTTCACATAAAGAAAACATAGCATAATAGTATTCAGTTTGTCCCTCAATAGAGTAGCAAATATAAATGCATAGGACACCTTTAAAGTTCATAAGAGTGACTAGATACAAATCGTCTAAAACAAGCAATATCAAGTTACGCATCAATCAACTAGTCTTAGGACAATGCACATAGAACTAAGAATGGCCACTATGCTCTCAAAGTAGATGCATGAAGGTAGAAGGTGGAGACTCAATATAATGGTGGAAGAAAGGCCTTCATAGAAGGAAGCAGGGATTCAAGTCTCATAAAGAGCTTCCAAAAATTATGGTACTTATAGCTTTCAGCTCTCATTGCCCCTATCATAAGCATCTTGAAGTGATTAAGGTTAAAGTGAACAAACTAAGGTGTACATGCTTGACGAAGTATAAGTCAGAAATCTCATGTCCCTTGTATACGAGGGCCGCTCCTCATGCTACTCAAATTTAGTCACCGGTAAGTTCTTGTCATCATAAGTACATGTGTATCATAGAGAACTGCCAACGGGGTACCCCTTGCGCGATGATACGGAAGAATCCCCATATCAAAATGACAAGGCAAGCAGACAACGAGCATCTCAGCAATCTTCTTATTTACCATGGGAATATGGTGCTTTTTTCTCTCTTTGCTCTTATCACAGTATCTTTTTTCTTTTTTTTCTCTTTTTCTCAATATAGGAGTCTTTTTTTATAAGAAGAATGCTTCATAGACAGCTCATTATGGTTACGCTGCAGGTTTCCACCATGTCAGCATGGATTAGACCAGCGGCCTAGGCGTTTCTCTAACACATATACATAACTCCATGGACTTACAAGCTCCCCTTTCATTTCACACCGACGACATCGATATACAAAAGAGCATGATATCAACTAGAACAAGTACCAAGTGCAATGTTGAAAGCGTTCCTCATGAAAGCATGGTTCTGCTAATTCCCAATGAATAAGTGCAAGAATATACAACATAGACGGCATAATGGTTCAAGTTTATTAAGGGAAAGAAAAGTAAAGTGTGCCATCAAGTTCGTGAGAGCTTTAGTCACTAGTTTTCTCATAACAAGTTTAATTTGGAAGGTAAACAAAAGCATGAATATACTTGGAATAGCATAAGCTAGTAGGTAGGTATGGCGGACTCTTTGGAATAACTTGGTTTAGGGAGTTGGATGCATGAGTGGAATTCATACTTGGTCGTGGAGGCTAGCAAAAGACTGGGAGCGACAAACTAAGAGAGCAATAATGGCCATAATCATGCAGGGCGACAAAACATCATTGATCAAAGCATAAAGTGATACTACAAGTTGAAAACTAAAGGATCATAAAGGCTATGGTGACTTGAGATAGTCATAACATGGTGTGAGCATGCGCCAAGTCAACCCAAATAAAGCATCAAAGGAGAATACCACTATACTATGCTTTAATATGCTAAAACAACGCATGATTCATCCAAGGCACATTAAGCAATCTCAATTGTTTATCACAAGTCATGCTACAACAAAGAATACTAAGCATAAAGCCAAAAAAAATATCAAGCATGGCATGACAGAGCATAGGCCACAGTCAAAAACGAGATCTTTTTACCACATAAGTATGAACTTTCTTACTCTTTTCCAAACCAAACCAAACTATTTGCAAACCAATGTATGAAAGAGGGGGTCCAACCAATTTATTCAGAAAACTAAGCAAACAAAAGCAAATGAAAACCAAAACAAAAATGAAAAAGAAGATGCTCCAAGAACAACACAACTATGCATGAAACAATAAAAATAAAGCGTTTGGAAGAAACCTTGGATTTTTATTGATGAAGAAGGGGATGCCTTGGGCATCCCCAAGATTTGACGCTTGTAATTCTTGGATATTTCTTGGGGTGACACGCATGGCATCCCCAAGCTTGAGATTTAGTCCATCCTTCATCTCATTACTCATTCCTTCCATATACCTGAAATTTTTCCTTCATACAAAACTTCACACAATCTTTATTAGCAACATTAGTGCACTCAATATAAATAAGTCTTAAGGTTCAGTTCTAACACCAAATAAACTTACATTAGAACACTAGCTACTGTATCACTTCCCTCAAAAAGCTCAATTCCCCAAAAGAACTAAAAAAGAAACCAACAAGAAGCAAATGCAGAAAATGGCAGAAATCTATCAAAACAGACCAGCAGGTAAAGACAAATTTTTTCGAAGACCTTATGTTGCTCAAATAAAAAAGTGTTGAACTAACAAAAGTTAGATAACAACCTGGGGCAGAAGCACAAAAATTCACGCCTCAAAAAGACATTCAGAGATTTTACACGAATTTTTACAGTGAAGCACCGAAATCTGTTTCGGGACAGCAACTTTCCCAATCATTACTTCTCTCATTAGAGGTTACTCTTGGCACAAAAAGCAAATAAAAAGGATAAGGAGCGGTTATTACTGAAGTAATAACTTCCAATACTCATCTAAAACTTTTGGGTTATCTCCCAATAAGTACTTTTCTTTAACGCCTTTAAGTTAGGCATAAGCAGCAAGAAAAAAATCAAGTGTTCTCAAATGAAGAAGCATTAAGACCAAATTTTGTTTTCATAGGAGAAGCAAAAGAAATCTTATCTCTCTTCTTAGGGAAGTGTTCTATACCTTTATTGAGTGGGAGTTGATATTTAATGGTGCCTTCTTTCATATCAATAATGGCACCAACAGTTCTAAGAAAAGGTCTTCCCAAGTAATAGGACAAGAAGCATTACATTCAACATCCAAAACATAGAAATCAACGGGGACATAGGCATTGTTAACCATAATAAGAACATCATTAAGACTCCCCATGAGTTTCTTTCTAGCATTATCTTCAAGTGGGACATTCAAATAACAATCTTCAAGTGGAGGCAAATCAAGCATATCATAAATCCTTCTAGGCATAATAGAAACACTACTATCAAGATCACATAAAGCTTTGAAATCAAAGTAATTCACTTTCATATTAATGATGGGTTCCCAACCATCTTCTTGTTTTAAAGTAATAGAAGCTTTATGTTTCATCTTTTCTTCTTTAATCTTTATGAGAGCATCAGTAGCGTGTTTTGTAAAGGCCATGTTCATAGCACTAGCATTTGGACTTTTAGCAAGCTTTTGTAGGAACTTAATAACTTCAGAGATATTGCAACCATCAAGATCAAAACCATACTTATCATCTAAAGTAGTAGAACTATTACTACCCTCAACACTAGTGGTTGTGATAGTAGAAACACTAATGTTTCTAGCAATTTCATCTTCTCTTTCCCACTTAGCATGTAATTCAGCTAATAGTCTAACATTTTCATCAATTCTTACATGTATGGCATTAGTAGCTGCAAAGGGATTATCATTAGTTTCAGGTTTAGCAGCCATTTTATTCAAAGAAGATTGAGCTTTAGTCAAAGAGGCTATATTTCTTTCAGCATTAGAGAGTTTTTCCTCAATAGTTTTATTGAAATCAGTTTGTTTACTAATAAAGTCTTTAAGCATAACTTCAAGTTCAGAGGGTGCACTCCTATTATTGTTGTAGGAATTTCCATAAGCATTACCATTGTTGGGAGGATATGGCTTATAATTCTTGTTACCAAAATTACTCATATAAGCATTATTGCCAAAATTGTTATTTCTTATGAAGTTCACATCAACTTGCTCTTCTTGAGCAACCAAAGAAGCTAAAGGAACATTATTTGGATCAATATGGGCTTTCCCATTCATAAGCATAAACATAATAATATCAATCTTATCACTCAAGGAGGAGGTTTCCTCAACAGAATTTACCTTCCTACCTTGTGGAGCTCTCTCAGTATGCCATTCAGAATAATTAACCATCATATTGTCAAGAAGTTTTGTTGCAGCACCCAAAGTAATGGTCATAAAGGTACCTCCAGCAGCAGAATCCAATAGGTTCCTTGAAGAATAGTTCAATCCTGCATAAAAAGTTTGGATGATCATCCAAGGAGTCAGTCCATGAGTGGGAAAATTCTTGACCAAAGATTTCATTCTTTCCCAAGCTTGAGCAACATGTTCATTATCAGATTGTTTAAACTACATTATTTCACTTCTCATAGATATAATCTTAGCAGGAGGATAGTATTTTCCAATGAAAGCATCTTTGCACTTAGTCCAAGAATAAATACTATTCCTAGTTAAGGAATTCAACCATTCTTTAGCTTTTCCTCTCAAAGAGAAAGGAAACAATTTTAGCATAATAATATCACCATCTACATCCCTATGATTTTGCATCTCGCAAAGTTATTTAGATGGGCAGCAGCATCTTCATTACCAATACCAGAAAATTGTTCTCTCATAACAAGATTGAGTAAAGCAGGTTTTATCTCAAAGAAAGTATCTTCAGGCACAGGTGGAGCAATAGGTGTGCTCATAAAATCATTGTTGTTGGTGCTAGTGAAGTCACACAACTTAGTGTTTTCAAGAGTAGTCATTTTTTTGTGTTTTTGAATAAGAAAGCAAACTTGTAAAACTATTTTTTTTGTGTTTTTGATAAAGAAACAAGCAAACAAAGCAAAAGAAACTAAGCAAAACAAAAATAACAAAGTAAAGAGATTGGTTATGAGTGACTCCCCTTGTGAAGATGTCCTTGACTCCTCGGCAATGGCGCTAGAAAAATGCTTGATGGCTCAGTGTACGGTGCTAGAAAAATGCGGGTGCGGTGTTGATGTAGAGCTTGTTGGGAACCCCAAGAGGAAGGTACGATGAGCACAGTAGCAAGTTTCCCTCAGTTATGAAACCAAGGTTTAATCGAACCAGTAGGAGCAAGGAAACACCCCAAAGGTGTTGCTAGCTGAGCCTTGGCAGGGCGCACTACCGGTGCTAGTAGCAACGTGGAGACCTGCACAACACAACCATAGAACTCTGTCCCCAACTTGCGATGAGGTTGTCAATCTCACCGTGTTTTGCTGAAAACAAAGGATTAAACGTATCGAATGGAAGGAAGTAATAGTTTGCAGAAAGTAAAAACAAAGCAGTAACAGTTTGTAGATTATATGTAAAGAAAAGGACCGGGATCCATAGTTCACTAGAGGTGGCTCTCCTTAAGATAGATAACATGCTAGGTGAACAAATTACAACGGGGCAATTGACAAACATCGAGAAAGCAATACATGCATATACTAATCATCTTGACTCCTTTGAGACTTGATTGGGCATTACAACATTATACATAGACCGCCATCCAACTGCATCTATGACTAATAATCCACCTTCATGTTATCATCCGAACCCCCTCCAGTATTAAGTCGCAAGCAACAGATTATTGCTTTACAAACTGCATGTAAAGTAAACAATACGATTGTTCTATGAACAAAGGATTGTTATTTTCTCCCTAGTAGCAACAACACATCTAGTACCTTAGAGATTTCTGTCACTTCCCTAGATTACCAGAGGCATGAACCCACTATCGAGCATAAATACTAACTCTTGGAGTTGCTAGCATCTACTTGGCCAAGATAGCTACTAACAACGGAAAGCATGCAAGATCACAGATAACAAAGACATGATAGAATCAATAATCAATCTGAAATAGCATCTCAATATCCATCGAATCCCCACAGACACAACATGTAGAATTACAAATAGATGATCTTGATCATGAACGGAGCTCACAAGATCTAAACATGAAAGCACAAAGGAGGAGAACCAGCCATCTAGCTACTACATGGATCCATAGTCCAAGGATGAACTACTCACACATCACACCGGAGGCTTGCATGGTGATGAAGAAGGCCTCCAGGGTGAATTCCCCTCTCCGACAAGGTGCCGGGAAGAGCTTCAGATCCCTCCCGATCTAGCGATGGAGATGACGGCGGCTACAGACTCTTTCGTGGATTTTTGATCGGGTCCTTAGGGTTTTCGTCCCGAGGGCATCTTATAGGCAGAAGGAGAGGCCGAGGGGGTGCGGAGGCGACCACACCACCCCCTGGCGCGGGCCAGGCTGGGCCGCGCGACCAGGTGGTGTGGTGGCCCCCTGGCCCCTCTCCGCCTCACTGCATCCGCATGACTTCGGAAAAATAGGCACTTTGGCTTTTGTCCCTTCCAATTGGAGAATATTCATTTTCGACTTTCCTAGAACCAAAAACAGCAGAAACAGGCAGGCGGCATGGCTCTTGTTAATAGGTTAGTCCAAGAAATCATATGAAAAGTACTCCAAAGTGTGGACAAAACACAAGAAAGTGGATAAAACCAAGCATGGAACATCAAAAATTATAGATACATTTGAAATGTATCAACATCCCCAAGCTTAACTCCTGCTCGTCCTCGAGTAGGTAAGTGATAAAAAGAAACAATAATTTTTGAGGTGACATGCACCATCGACTTGATCAAAGTATTTGTAAAACATTCAAAGCTGGGATCATAGTACTTCAATCATAACATGAAAGACAAAGTTCTAGCAATAGGACAAAGAAACTATGATGCAACATGAAAAGGCACAAACAAAAGATTCGTGAATAACAATGCTTTGCAAGACGTTTGTTTGTTTCACATAAAGAAAACATAGCATAATAGTATTCAGTTTGTCCCTCAATAGAGTAGCAAATATAAATGCATAGGACACCTTTAAAGTTCATAAGAGTGACTAGATACAAATCGTCTAAAACAAGCAATATCAAGTTACGCATCAATCAACTAGTCTTAGGACAATGCACATAGAACTAAGAATGGCCACTATGCTCTCAAAGTAGATGCATGAAGGTAGAAGGTGGAGACTCAATATAATGGTGGAAGAAAGGCCTTCATAGAAGGAAGCAGGGATTCAAGTCTCATAAAGAGCTTCCAAAAATTATGGTACTTATAGCTTTCAGCTCTCATTGCCCCTATCATAAGCATCTTGAAGTGATTAAGGTTAAAGTGAACAAACTAAGGTGTACATGCTTGACGAAGTATAAGTCAGAAATCTCATGTCCCTTGTATACGAGGGCCGCTCCTCATGCTACTCAAATTTAGTCACCGGTAAGTTCTTGTCATCATAAGTACATGTATCATAGAGAACTGCCAACGGGTACCCTTATGCCGATGATACGGAAGAATCCCCATATCAAAATGACAAGGCAAGCAGACAACGAGCATCTCAGCAATCTTCTTATTTACCATGGGAATATGGTGCTTTTTTCTCTCTTTGCTCTTATCACAGTATCTTTTTTCTTTTTTTTCTCTTTTTCTCAATATAGGAGTCTTTTTTTATAAGAAGAATGCTTCATAGACAGCTCATTATGGTTACGCTGCAGGTTTCCACCATGTCAGCATGGATTAGACCAGCGGCCTAGGCGTTTCTCTAACACATATACATAACTCCATGGACTTACAAGCTCCCCTTTCATTTCACACCGACGACATCGATATACAAAAGAGCATGATATCAACTAGAACAAGTACCAAGTGCAATGTTGAAAGCGTTCCTCATGAAAGCATGGTTCTGCTAATTCCCAATGAATAAGTGCAAGGATATACAACATAGACGACACAATGGTTCAAGTTTATTAAGGGCAAGAAAAGTAAAGTGTGCCATCAAGTTCGTGAGAGCTTTAATCACTAGTTTTCTCATAACAAGTTTAATTTGGAAGGTAAACAAAAGCATGAATATACTTGGAATAGCATAAGCTAGTAGGTAGGTATGGTGGAATCTTTTGAATAACTTGGTTTAGGGAGTTGGATGCATGAGTGGAACTCATACTTGGTTGTGGAGGCTAGCAAAAGACTGGGAGAGACAAACTAAGAGAGCAATAATGGCCATAATCGTGCAGAGCGACAAAACATCATTGATCAAAGCATAAAGTGATACTACAAGTTGAAAACTAAAGGATCATAAAGGCTATGGTGACTTGATATAGTCATAACATGGTGTGAGCATGCGCCAAGTCAACCCAAATAAAGCATCAAAGGAGAATACCACTATACTATGCTTTAATATGCTAAAACAACGCATGATTCATCCAAGGCACATTAAGCAATCTCAATTGTTTATAACAAGTCATGCTACAGCAAAGAATACTAAGCATAAAGCCAAAACAATATCAAGCATGGCATGACAGCGAGCAGGCCACAACAAAACGAGCTCTTTTTACCACATAAGTATGAACTTTCCTACTCTTTTCCAAACCAAACCAAACTATTTGCAAACCAATGTATGAAAGAGGGGGTCCAACCAATTTATTCAGTAAACTAAGCAAACAAAAGCAAACAAAAACCAAAACGAAAACAAAAAAGAAGACGCTCCAAGAACAACACAACTGTGCATGAAACAATAAAAATGAAGCGTTTGGAAGAAACCTGGGATTTTTATTGATGAAGAAGGGGATGCCTTGGGCATCCCCAAGATTTGACGCTTGTACTTCTTGGATATTTTTTGGGGTGACACGCGTGGCATCCCCAAACTTGAGATTTAGTCCATCCTTCATCTCATTACTCATTCCTTCCATACACCTGAAATTTTTCCTTCATACAAAACTTCACACAATCTTTATTAGCCACATTAGTGCACTCAAGATAAATAAGATTTAAGGTTCAGTTCTAACACCAAATAAACTTTCGTTAGAACACTACTACTGTAGCACTTCCCTCAAAAAGCTCAATTCCCCAAAAGAACTAAAAAAGAAACCAACAAGAAGCAAATGCAGAAAATGGCAGAAATCTGTCAAAACAGACCAGCAGGTAAAGACGAATTTTTTCGAAGACCTTCTGTTGCTCAAATAAAAACGTGTTGAACTAATGTAAGTTATATAACAACCTGGGTCGGATGCACAAAAATTCACGCCTCAAAACGACGTTCAGAGATTTTACACGAATTTTTACGGTGAAGCATAGAAATCTGTTTCGGCACAGCAACTTTCCCAATCATTACTTCTCTCTCATTAGAGGTTACTCTTGGCACAAAAAGAAAATAAAAAGGATAAGGAGCGGTTATTACTGAATTAATAACTTCCAAGACTCATCTAAAACTTTTAGGTTATCTCCCAATAAGTACTTTTCTTTAACGCCTTTATGTTAGGCATAAGAAGCAAGAAAAAATCAAGTGTTCTCAAATGAAGAAGCATTAAGACCAAATTTTGTTTTGTAGGGTTTCATAGCATGGAAAACAAAAAAATTCTACCGCATACAAACAAACAAGCCAAGATCTATCTACTAGATTGTAGCAACGAGTCGATGGAATAACTCACCCTCGAAGATTCCAAAGCGTTTAACGAGAGCAGATTCTCGTGGGTGATGTAGTCGTACTCTTTCCGATCTCAAGATCGCGTAGACGATCCTTCCGGCGCTGCGTTCGGCGGTGCTCCATGATCGGTCACACGCGTTCGATGAAGACCTTCCTCTCCTTGTTCCAAAGAGGCAGCGGAGGTTGTAGCACTCTCCTCGCGATTCCGGCAGCACAACGGCGTGGTACCGGAAGTAGAGGGGAGATCTCGCAGGGCTTCGCCTTAAGCCGGAGCGAGTATGGTGGAGTATGAGAGAGATTTGGTGATCTAGGGTTTAGACACACCAATTAGAAGGCTCTAAACCGGAGGCTAGGGCAATTAGAAGCTCTAACTTGACGGCTTGGGAGAAATCCCTAGGCTGTGGCTAGGGTTTAGGTTTAGAGGAGAGGGACTTGTGTACTAGGAGGGAGCCCTGCCCCTCCTTATATAGGTGGAGGGGCCGGCCAAGGGAGTGGAGTCCCTCCCAACTCGGCTTGGGTGGGCGCCGCTTGGAGGAGGACTCCTTCCCCAACTCGGTTTCCACCTCTTCTCCTCTTTCCAAAACTTGCCGTTTGACTTTCAAACTAGCCGTTTGACTTTTCAATTTAGGATTTAAATAAACCCTTTATTTTGGACAGAAAAGACACCTAGTACATGATGCAATCATTCCAACTTACAATGACACATTCATGTACCCTTCCCCCCGGAGTGCCGGACATTCCGGAACATTCTAGAACATTCCCGATGAAAACACAGGAAACATTCCCCAACTCCGAAACGGGACTTTCCTTATATGAATCTTATTCTCCAGACCATTCCGGATCTCCTCGTGATATCCCGGATCCCATCCGAGACTCCGAACAACATTCGGTCTCTTTCTCATCATTCCATAACTACTCAAACAACGTCGAATCCTTAAGTGTGTCTCCCTACGGTTCGTGAATTATGCGGACATGATCGAGACACTTCTCCGAACAATAACCAATAGAGGAATCTAGAAATTCATATGGCTCCCACATATTTCTACGATTACTTTGCGATCGAATGAACCACTTACATACGATATCAATTTCCCTTTGTCTCACGATAGTTTACTTATCCGAGGTTATGATCGGTATCTCGCATACCTAGTTCAACCTCGTTCGATAAGTACTCTTTTCTCGTTCCCGTGATATGTGATCCCTTGTGAGCTAGTCACATGCTTGCAAGCTAATTGGATGACATTTCACCGAGAGGGCCCAGAGTATATCTATCCGTCATATGGATGGACAAATCCCACTCTTGATCCATGTGTTTCAACCAATACTTTCTGAACACTCAAAGCCACCATTATAGCCACCCGATTCACGGTGTGGTGTTTGATGTCATCAAAGCATCCATCCGTAAAGGTGATATGCATGATCTCATGGTGAAGGAATCGATAACTATGTATCGTAAAGCATATAGCAATTGAACTATTAAAATGACTTGATCTTTATGCTACGCTTATCTATAGGAGTATGTCCACCATATCATTCTCCTAACGATATGATCTTGTTGTTAATAACATCTCAATGTTCATGATAGGGAAACCACAATCATCTATTAACCAACAAGCTAGTATTATATAGAGGCTTTACTAGGGACTTCAAATTAAGTTTACAAATCACACAAGTATTAATGTTTCCTTGTTAATACTATTATAGCATGAATGTAAACATTTATCATAAACACAAAGATATAATAATAACTACATTTATTATTGCCTCTAGGGCATATCTCCAACAGTCTCCCACTTGCACTAGAGTCATCTAATCTAGATTACATGGTAATATACGAACACCCATGGCAGTTTGGTGCTGGTCATGTTTTGCCCTCGGGAGAGGTTTAGTCAACGGATCCGCCACATTCAGATCTGTGTGTACTTTGCAAATCTTTATATCCCCATCTTGGATATGTTCTCGAATAGCGTGAAAACGTAGCTTGATATGCTTCAGCTTCTTGTGTGACCTTGGTTCTTGCGCATTGGCTATGACGCCCATGTTATCACAATAGATAGACATTGGGTCCACAGACTAGGAACCACACCAGCTGCAATGAACTCTTTCATCCATATCGCTTCTTGTGAAGCCTCCAAGCGACCATGTATTCCGATTCAGTTGAAGATCTCGCCACAACGCTTTGCTTTGCACTCCTCCAGCTAACTGCTGCACCATTCAAAATAAATCATTATCCAGATTGTGATCTAGAATCATCCGGATCGGTGTTCCAACTAGCGTCGGTGTAACCATTAACAACGAGCTGTTCATCACCTCCATAAGAAAGAACCATATCCTTAGTTCTTCTCAAGTACTTAAGGATGTTTTTGACCGCTGTCCAATGATCCACTCCTGGATCACTTTGATATCTGCTAGTTAGACTAACAGCATATGCGATGTCGGGTCTAGTACATAGCATGGCATACATTAGAGATCCTATGGCTGAGGCATAGGGAGTCTTACTCATCCTTTCTCTATCTTCTGCCGATGTCGGACTTTGAGTTTTACTTAAGGTCGTATTGGGCAACATGGGCAAGAACCCTTTCTTGCTATCTTCCATTCCAAACCTCTTTAGAACTTTGTCCAAATATGTACTTTGTGACAATGATATTTGGCGTTTCGATCTATCTCTATAAATCTTTATGCCTAATATGTAAGCTGCTTCGCCAAGATCCTTCATTGAAAAACTACTGTTCAAATATTCCTTGACATTATTAAGAAGGTCTACATCATTCCCAATCAACAATATGTCATCCACATATAGTATTAAGAATGCTACAGAGCTCCCACTCACTTTCTTGTAAATACAAGCTTCTCCATAAGTTTGTATAAAACCAAAACTTTTGATCACCTTATCAAAACGTTGATTCCAACTTCAGGATGCTTGCTTCAATCCATAGATGGACCGTTGAAGTTTGCATACCTTGTTAGCATCTTTAGGATCGACAAAACCTTTGGGTTGCATCATATACAACTCTTCATCAATGTCTCCATTGAGGAATGCTGTTTTGACATCCATCTGCCATATCTCATAATCGTAATATGCAGCGATTGCTAACATAATCCTCGTAGACTTTAGCTTCGCTACTGGTGAGAAAGTCTCATCGTAGTCAACTCCTTGAATTTGTCGAAACCCTTTTGCGACAAGTCGAGCTTTATAGACAGTAACATTACCATCAGCATCTGTTTTCTTCTTGAAGATCCATTTGTTCTCGACAGCCTTCTAGCCATCCGGTAAGTCCACCAAAGTCCATACTTGGTTTTCGTACATGGATCCAATCTCGGATTTCATGGCTTCTTGCCATTTATTGGAATCTGGGCTCATCATCGCTTCCTCATATGTCTCAGGGTCATCGGTGTTGTCCACCAACATGATACTCATAACGGGATCATACCAATCTGGAGTGGTACGAGTTCTCGTTGACCTGCGAGGCTCTGTAGCAACTTCAACCGAAGTTTCATGATCATCATCATTAGCTTCCTCTCTAATTGGTGCAGGCACCACAGGAACTTCTTCCGACGCTGCGCTACTCGCAATTTCGAGAGAAGGTTCGACAACCTCGTCAAGTTCTACTTTCCTTCCAGTCACTTCTTTCGAGAGAAATTCCTTATCTAGAAAGGATCCATTCTTAGCAACGAAGATTTTGCCTTCGGATCTATGATAGAAGGTATACCCAATAGTTTCCTTTGGGTATCCTATGAAGACGCATTTTTCCGCTTTGGGTTCAAGCTTGTCCGGCTGTAACTTCTTTACATAGGCTTCACATCCCCAAACTTTAAGGAACGACAATTTAGGTTTCTTCCCAAACCATAATTCATACGGTGTCGTTTCAACGGATTTATACGGTGCCCTATTTAAAGTGAATGCGGCTGTTTCTAATGCATAACCCCAAAATGATAGCGGTAAATCTGTAAGTGACATCATAGAACGAACCATATCTAAGAGAGTTCGATTACGACGTTCAGACACACCATTACGCTGTGGTGTTCCCGGCGGTGTCAATTGTGAAAGTATTCCGCATTTCTTCAAATGCTCGCCAAACTCGTAACTTAGATATTCACCTCCACGATCAGAACGTAGAAATTTAATCTTCTTGTTACGTTGATTCTCTACCTCACTTTGAAACTCCTTAAACTTCTCGAAAGTTTCAGACTTATGTTTCATGAAATAGATATACCCATATCTACTCAAGTCATCCGTGAAGGTAAGAACATAACGATAACCACCGCGCGATGCTACACTCATTGGACCACACACATCGGTATGTACGATTTCCAATAAGTCTGTAGCTCGCTCCATCATACCAGAAAATGGAGTCTTAGTCATTTTACCCATCAGACATGCTTCGCATCTTTCAAGTGATTCAAAATCAAGTGATTCAAGAAGTCCATCGGAATGGAGTTTCTTCATACGCTTCACTCCAATGTGACCAACACGACAGTGCCACATATAGGTCGAGTTATCGCTCGATTTCAAACGTTTAGCCTCAATGTTATTAATATGTGTATTTCCACTATCGAGATTCAATAAGAATAGACCATCTATCAAAGGTGAATGTGCATAAAACATATTACTCATATAAATCGAACAACCATTATTCTCTAATTTAAACAAGTAACCGTCTCGCAATAAACAAGATCCCGATATAATGTTCATGCTCAACGCAGGCACCAAATAACAATTATTTAAGTATAAAACTAATCCCGATGGTAGATGAAGGGGTAGCGTGCCGACCGCGATCACATCAACCTTTGATCCGTTTCCCACGTGCATCGTCACCTCGTTCTTCACTAGCTTTCGTTTATTCTGCAGCTCCTGATTCGAGTTACAAATATGAGCAACCGAACCAGTATCAAATACCCAGGCACTACTACGAATACTAGTGAGATACACATCAATAACATGTATATCAGATATACTTTTCTTCTTGATGTTGCCGTTCTTCAAATCCGCCAAGTACTTTGGGCAATTCCGCTTCCAGTGACCTTCTCCCTTGCAGTAAAAGCACTCAGTATCAGGCTTTGGTCCAGCCTTGGTCTTCTTCGTCGGTGTGGCAACTTTCTTGCCACCCTTCTTGAAGTGTCCCTTCTGCTTAGACTTGCCTTTCTTGAATTTGGTGGTCTTATTGACCAACAACACTTGGTGCTCTTTCTTGATCTCCACTTCTGCAGACTTTAACATAGCAAACAGTTCTGGCAACTGCTTGTTCATGTTCTGCATGTTGTAGTTCATCACAAAGTTCTTGTAACTTGGTGGTAGTGATTGGAGGACACGGTAAATCCCCAAAGCATTAGGAATCACTATACCCAAGCTTTGAAGTTTGTTTGCGTGCCCAGAAATTTTAAGTACATGCTCACTGACGGAGCTGCCCTCTTCCATCTTGCAGTTAAAGAACTTTTCAGAAGCCTCATAACTCTCAATCGCCGCGTGAGTCTCAAAGATCAATTTGAGATCACGAACAATATCATGTGGGTCTGAATTCTCAAACCTTTTTCAAGCTCGATTCTAAACCATACAAGATAGCACACTGAACTATGGAGTAATCGATTCTTCCGAGCAAGGTAAACATTCTTTTCTTCATCGGTAGCATCAGCTGCAGTGGGTCACCCAATGCATCCAGCACATAGGTCAAATTACCAGCTGTGAGGACAATCCTCAAATTGCGGAACCAATCCGCGAAGTTGCTTCCATTGTTTTTCAACTTTTCTTTCTCTAGGAACGCATTAAAATTGATGGTAGGGGCTGCCATTGATCTACAACATATTTGCAATAGTTTAGACTAAGTTTATGACAAATTGAGTTCTAATTAATAATAAAGTTTAATCTAGGTGAACTCCCACTCAAAACAATATCCCTCACATTGTTTTAGTGATCACACGAACCAAATCCACCACATCAACACCGATCATCACGAGAGTTGATATAGTTTCAATGGCGAACAATCGACATGTTCATCATATCTACTATATGATTCATGCTTTACCTTTCGGTGATCCGTGTTCCTGAGACCATGTTTGTACATGCTAGGCTCATCAAGGTCAAACCTTAGCTTCCGCATAAGCAAATCTGGCTTGCTTACGTTGTATACACTTGCGGAATCTAACACACCCGATCATCACGTGGTGCTTCGAAACAACAAGCTTTAGCAACGGTGCATACTAAGGGTGAACACTTTAGAACTTGAAATTTATGTGCATGAGGGATCATCTTATAATGCTACCGTCGTCTACTAAGCAATACAAGATGCATAAAGGATTAACATCACATGCAATTCATAATATGTGATATGATATGGCCTTTCTTCTTTGTGCTTCCGATCTCCATCTTCTAGCACGAACATGATCTCCATCATCACCGGCATGGCATCAAGGTCAATGACGCTTCTTCATGGTTGTCGTCCACCAGCTTCAACTATTACAACTACTTTGAATAGACACGTGGGTCTTAACATAAATTAAAGACAACCATATGACTCCTGCCGGTTGCCAACTTACAATAAGGAACATTGCATACATCAAATATAATCACAATCATGGCCATATCACATCACTGCACACCCCTGCAAAACAAAGTTAGACGCCTCTACTTTCTTTGCATATTTTACGTGGTTTGGGGCTTTCAATAAGTGTCGTTCTAACTTACGAACAAGAACCACAACATTGATACTAGTATTGTTAATCACCCGTTGTAAATTGGATCTCCACTATGCTGGGAGAAACAGGCACCCGCAAAGCCACTTATGCAATACAAGTTGCATGTCAAGCGTGGAGCAAGTCTCATGAACGATTTCATGTAAGGTTAGCCCGGGCCGCTTCATCCCAACATCCCGCAAGATGCAAAGTACACAAGAAGCAATCGACAATAAAAGCATCAATGCCCATAATGACCATTGTGTTCTACTCGTGCAACAGATCTACATATAGACACGGCTCTGATACCACTTTAGGGTTTCGTAGCATGGAAAACAAAAAATTTCTACCGCATACAAACAAACAAGCCAAGATCTATCTACTAGATTGTAGCAACGAGTCGATGGAATAACTCACCCTCGAAGATTCCAAAGCGTTTAACGAGAGCATATTCTCGTGGGTGATGTAGTCGTACTCTTTCCGATCTCAAGATCGCGTAGATGATCCTTCCGGCGCTGCGTTCCGGCAGCGCTCCCTTGATCGGTCACATCGTTAGATTGACGAAGACCTTCCTCTCCCTTGTTCCAGCAGGCAGCGGAGGTTGTAGCACTCTCCTCGCGATTCCAGCAGCACAACAGCGTGGTACCGGAAGTAGAGGGGAGATCTCGCAGTGCTTCGCCTTAAGCCGCAGCGAGTATGGTGGAGTATGAGAGAGCTTTGGTGATCTAGGGTTTAGACACACCAATTAGAAGGCTCTAAACCGGAGGCTAGGGCAATTAGAAGCTCTAACTTGACGGCTTGGGAGAAATCCCTAGGCTGTGGCTAGGGTTTAGGTTTAGAGGAGAGGGACTTGTGTACTAGGAGGGAGCCCTGCACCTCCTTATATAGGTGGAGGGGCCGGAGTCCAAGGGGAGGGAGTGGAGTCCCTCCCCAACTCGGCTTGGGTGGGGCGCCGGCTTGGGGAGGAGGACTCCTTCCCCAACTCGGTTTCCACCTCTTCTCCTCTTTCCAAAACTTGCCGTTTGACTTTCAAACTAGCCGTTTGACTTTTCAATTTAGGATTTAAATAAACCCTTTATTTTGGACAGCAAATACACCTAGTACATGATGCAATCATTCCAACTTACAATGACACATTCATGTACCCTTCCCCCCCGGAGTGCCGGGCATTCTAGAACATTCTAGAACATTCCCGATGAAAACACCGGAAACATTCCCCAACTCCGAAACGGGACTTTCCTTATATGAATCTTATTCTCCGGACCATTCCGGATCTCCTCGTGATATCCCGGATCCCATCCGAGACTCCGAACAACATTCGGTCTCTTTCTCATCATTCCATAACTACTCAAACAACATCGAATCCTTAAGTGTGTCTCCCTACGGTTCGTGAATTATGAAGACATGATCGAGACACTTCTCCGAACAATAACCAATAGAGGAATCTGGAAATTCATATGGCTCCCACATATTTCTACGATTACTTTGCGATCGAATGAACCACTTACATACGATATCAATTTCCCTTTGTCTCACGATAGTTTACTTATCCGAGGTTATGATCGTCGGTATCTCTGCATACCTAGTTCAACCTCACATCGATAAGTACTCTTTTCTCGCTCCGTGATATGTGATCCCTTGTGAGCCACCACATGCTTGCAAGCTAATTGGATGACATTTCACCGAGAGGGCCCAGAGTATATCTATCCGTCATATGGATGGACAAATCCCACTCTTGATCCATGTGTTTCAACCAATACTTTCTGAACACTCAATGCCACCTTTATAGCCACCCAGTTACGGTGTGGTGTTTGATGTCATCAAAGCATCCATCCGGTAAAGGTGATATGCATGATCTCATGGTCGAAGGAATCAGATAACTATGTATCAGAAAGCATATAGCAATTGAACTATTAAAATGACTTGATCTTTATGCTACGCTTATCTATAGGAGTATGTCCACCATATCATTCTCCTAACGATATGATCTTGTTGTTAATAACATCTCAATGTTCATGATAGGGAAACCACAATCATCTATTAACCAACAAGCTAGTATTATATAGAGGCTTTACTAGGGACTTCAAATTAAGTTTACAAATCACACAAGTATTAATGTTTCCTTGTTAATACTATTATAGCATGAATGTAAACATTTATCATAAACACAAAGATATAATAATAACTACATTTATTATTGCCTCTAGGGCATATCTCCAACATGTTTTCATAGGAGAAGCAAAAGAAATCTTCTCTCTCTTCTTAGGGAAGTGTTCTATACCTTTCTTGAGTGGGACTTGATATTTAATGGTGCCTTCTTTCATATCAATAATGGCACCAACAGTTCTAAGAAAAGGTCTTCCCAACAAGAAGCATTGAATTTAACATCCAAAACATAGAAATCAACGGGGACATAGGCATTGTTAACCATAATAAGAACATCATTAAGACTCCCCATGAGTTTCTTTGTAGCATTATCATCAAGTGGGACATTCAAATAACAATATTCAAGTGGAGGCAAATCAAGCATATCATAAATCCTTCTAGGCATAATAGAAACACTACTATCAAGATCACATAAAGCTTTGGAATCAGAGTCATTCACTTTCATATTAATGATGGGTTCCCAACCATCTTCTTGTTTTATAGGAATAGAAGCTTTATGTTTCATCTTTTCTTCTTTAATCTTTATGAGAGCATCAGTAATGTGTTTTGTAAAGGCCATGTTCATAGCACTAGCATTAGGACTTTTAGCAAGCTTTTGTAGGAACTTAATAACTTCAGAGATATTGCAACCATCAAGATCAAAACCATACTTATCATCTAAAGTAGTAGAACTATTACTAGCCTCAACACTAGTGGTTGTGATAATAGAAACACTAATGTTTCTAGCAATTTCATCTTCTCTTTCCCACTTAGCATGTAATTCAGCTAATAGTCTAACATTTTCATCAATTCTTACTTGTATGGCATTAGTATCTGCAAAGGGATTATCATTAGTTTCAGGTTTAGCAGCCATTTTATTCAAAGAAGATTGAGCTTTAGCCAAAGAGGCTATATTTCTTTCAGCATTAGAGAGTTTTTCCTCAATAGTTTTATTGAAAGCAGTTTGTTTACTAATAAAGTCTTTAAGCATAACTTCAAGTTCAGAAGGTGCACTCCTATTATTGTTGTAGGAATTTCCATAAGCATTAGCATTGTTGGGAGGATATGGCTTATGATTGTTGTTACCAAAATTACTCCTATAAGCATTATTGCCAAAATTTTTATTTCTTATGAAGTTCACATCAACTTGCTCTTCTTGAGCAACCAAAGAAGCTAAAGTAACATTATTTGGATCAATATGGGCTTTCCCATTCACAAGCATAGACATAATAATATCAATCTTATCACTCAAGGAGGAGGTTTCCTCAACAGAATTTACCTTCCTACCTTGTGGAGCTCTCTCAGTATGCCATTCAGAATAATTAACCATCATATTGTCCAGAAGTTTTGTTGCAGCACCCAAAGTAATGGTCATAAAGGTACCTCCAGTAGCAGAATCCAATAGGTTCCTTGAAGAATAGTTCAATCCTGCATAAAAAGTTTGGATGATGATCCAAGCAGTCAGTCCATGAGTGGGACAATTCTTTACCAAAGATTTCATTCTTTCCCAAGCTTGAGCAACATGTTCATTATCAGATTGTTTAAACTTCATTATTTCACTTCTCATAGATATAATCTTAGCAGGAGGATAGTATTTTCCAATGAAAGCATATTTGCACTTAGTCCAAGAATCAATACTATTCCTAGTTAAGGAATTCAACCATTCTTTAGCTTTTCCTCTCAAAGAGAAAGGAAACAATTTCAGCTTAATAATATCACCATCTACATCCCTATGCTTTTGCATCTCATAAAGTTCAACAAAGTTATTTAGATGGGCAGCAGCATCTTCATTACCAATACTAGAAAATTGTTCTCTCATAACAAGATTGAGTAAAGCAGGTTTTATCTCAAAGAAAGTATCTTCAGGCATAGGTGGAGCAATAGGTGTGCTCATAAAATCATTGTTGTTGGTGCTAGTGAAGTCACACAACTTAGTGTTTTCAAGAGTAGTCATTTTTTTGTGTTTTTGAATAAGAAAGAAAACTTGTAAAACTAATTTTTGTGTGTCTTTGATAAAGAAACAAGCAAACAAAGCAAAACAAACTAAGCAAAACAAAAATAACAAAGTAAAGAGATTGGTTATGAGGGACTCCCCTTATGAAGATGTCCTTGACTCCACGGCAACGGCGCCAGAAAAATGCTTGATGGCTCAGTGTACGGCGCCAGAAAAATGCTGGTGCGGTGTTGATGTAGAGCTCGTTGGGAACCCCAAGAGGAAGGTATGATGGGCACAGCAGCAAGTTTCCCTCAGTTATGAAACCAAGGTTTAATCGAACCAGTAGGAGCAAGGAAACACCCCAAAGGTGTTGCTAGCTGAGCCTTGGCAGGGCGCACTACCGGTGCTAGTAGCAACGTGGAGACCTACACAACACAACCACAGAACTCTGTCCCCAACTTGCGATGAGGTTGTCAATCTCACCGTGTTTTTCTGAAAACAAAGGATTAAACGTATCAAATGGAAGGAAGTAATAGTTTGCAGAAAGTAAACACAAAGCAGTAAGAGTTTGTAGATTGTATTGAAAGAAAAGGACCAGGATCCATAGTTCACTAGAGGTGGCTCTCCTTGAGATAGATAACATGCTGGGTGAACAAATTACAGCGGGGCAATTGACAAACATCGAGAAAGCAATACATGCATATACTAATCATCTTGACTCCTTTGAGACTTGATTGGGCATTACAATATTATACATAGACCGCCATCCAACTGCATCTATGACTAATAATCCACCTTCAGGTTATCATCCGAACCCCCTCCAGTATTAAGTTGCAAGCAACAGATTATTGCTTTACGAACTGCGTGTAAAGTAAACAATACGATTGTTCTATGAATAAAGGATTGTTGTTTTCTCCCTAGTAGCAACAACACATCTAGTACCTTAGAGATTTCTGTCACTTCCCCAGATTACCAGAGGCATGAACCCACTATCGAGCATAAATACTAACTCTTGGAGTTGCTAGCATCTACTTGGCCAAGATAGCTACTAACAACGGAAAGCATGCAAGATCACAAATAACAAAGACATGATAGAATCAATAATCAATCTGAAATAGCATCTCAATATCCATCGGATCCCTGCAAACACAACATGCAGAATTACAAATAGATGATCTTGATCATGAACGGAGCTCACAAGATCTAAACATGAAAGCACAAAGGAGGAGAACCATCCATCTAGCTACTACATGGATCCGTAGTCCAAGGATGAACTACTCATGCATCACACCGGAGGCTTGCATGGTGATGAAGGCCTCTAGGGTGAAATCCCCTCTTCGGCAGGGTGCCGGGAAGAGCTTCAGACCCCTCCCGATCTAGGGATGGAGATGACGGCGCCTATAGACTCTTTCGTGGATTTTTGATCGGTTCCTTAGGGTTTTCGTCCTGAGGGCATCTTATAGGCGGAAGGAGAGACCGAGGGGTGCGGGCGCCACACCACCCCTCAGTGCGGGCTGGGCCGCATGCCAGGTGTGGTGGCCCCCTAGCCCCTCTCCGTCTCGTACTCTGGCATCTGATGACTTCCGGAAAAATAGGCACTTTGGCTTTTGTCCCGTCCAATTCCGAGAATATTCATTTTTTGACTTTCCTGGAACCAAAAACAGCAGAAAACAGGCAGCTGGCACTGTGGCTCTTGTTAATAGGTTAGTCCAAGAAATCATATGAAAAGTACTCCAAAGTGTGGAAAAAACACAACAAAGTGGAGAAAACCAAGCATGGAACATCAAAAATTATAGATACATTTGCAATGTATCACCCCCCCTGGGTTTTTAGGTCTGGAGGCATCTTATAGGAGAAGAGGGAGGTCGAGGGGGTGACCGAGGCAGCCACACCACCCCCAGGCATGGTCTGGGCTGGACCGCGTGGCCAGGTGGTGTGGGCCCCTCGTGGCCCTCCTCCGTCCCGTCTTCTGGCTCCGTGAGTCTTCTGGTGAAATAGGATTTTTGGCATATTTTCCGGGATTTTTCCTGATAGTTGATTTTCTGCACAAAAACTAGACACCAAGGTAATTCTGCTGAAAACAACGTCAGTCCGTGTTAGTTATATCCAAATCACACAAGTTTAGAGGAGAAATAATAGCAAAAGTGTTTGGGAAATTAGATACGTTTTGGACGTATCAACTCCCCTAATCTTAGCTTATTGCTTGTCCTCGAGCAATTCAGTTGAAAACTGAGTGCGACAAAAGAGCTTTCACGAACACATTTGCTTCATAAGATGTATATATTCTCAGCATATGATCAACTACTTAAGCAATTCATAATAAAGAATATGCAAATAAGTGTACTTAATGGTCATTGCAAACTATGAAGAGATTCCAACTCAAAAATAGTAAGTAGCATGAAACATAAACATAAGCAACATTGCAATGCTCATAAAAAGGTATGATAGAGTGGTATTTCGCTTGCCTTCGATTGTGGAGAAATCATAGATGCCGAGGAACCTCTAAAGTTCAAGTGAAGACTAGAAGTAAAGATATCAAAGATACAAGCATCAAAGTCATGCCACAATTAACCAAATTTTGAGACACGCATATTACACTAAGAATGACAACTATGTTCTCAAGAAAGTGCTCATAGAATAAGTGGTGACTCAACAAGGAAGTGAAAAGGTTTTGAAAAGTTTGAAAGGCTTCCAAATGCTGAAAGTATGGTACTCATTAGCTTTGAGCTCTCATTGCCCCTATCATAAGCATCTTTAAGTGGTTAAGGTGAAAGTGAGGTCCAATACGAGTTATATTCTTGACAGACCATAAACTAGAAATCTCATGCCCTTGAGTACGAGGTCCGCTCCTCATGCTACTCAACTTTAGTTACCAGTAAGTTCTTGTCATAGTAAATACATGCGTATCATAGAGAACCGCCAACGGGGTACCCGTTGCCCGATGATACGGAAGAATCCCCATATCAAAATGACAAGGCAAGCAAACAATGAGCATCTCAGCAATCTTCTTATTTACCATGGGAAAATGGTGCTTTTTTCCCTCTTTCCTCTTTTCTCATCTTTTTTTTCTCAATAACTATCTCTCTCTTTTTTATAAGAAGAATGCTTCATAGATTGCTCATTATGGTTACACTGCAGGTTTCCACCATGATTAGGCATGGATTAGACCAGCCACCCATGCGTTTCTCTAACACACATACATAACTCCATGAACTTACAAGCTCCCCTTTTATTTCACACCGACGACATCCGTAAACAAAAGAGCATGATATCAACTAGGTATATATTTACAGGTGTTGAAAGCGTTCCTCGTGACAGCACGGTTCTGCTAATCCCCAGCCTATAATTTGCAAGAATATAACTTTCATGGACAGTCACAATAGTTCAGGTTTATTAAGTGCAAGAAATAAAGTGTACCATCAAGTTCATGAGAGCTTTACTAACTAACTTTCTCATAACAAGCAAACATTTTATTCGGAAGAAAACAAGGCATACTGAATATGCACGGAATAGCACATGATGCTAATAGGTAGGCATGGTGGACACTTTTGGCAATATTGGTTTTGGGGAGTTGAAAACACGAGTAGAGCATACTCAGTGCAAGTGAAGGCCAGCAATAGAAAGGGAGCGACAAACGAGAGAGAAATAATTGTCATAATCATGCTTGCAACAAAACAGGACTAATTATGGCATGAAAGTGATTCAAGAACCCTGAGGCAAAATAATTTATCGAGGCTTAACTGATTATTGTTTCAGTCATATGCATGCGTGAGCATGTGCCAAGTCGATTCAAATGAAACATTCAGAGGAGGATACCACAATGTCATACCAAGTTATGAATAGAACAATGCAAGCAAACATTCATATGACATGATACAAACCATTAGCAAGATGGAGCTAATCATAAGAAAGCAAGAACTACTAAGCATCCATAAATAACATACACCTTACATGAACATACTAAGAATTCCCACAATGATGAGTATATGTACAAAAATGAAAACAAATAGAGTTCGTTACCAGCCTCTTACCACACCTCAAGTTGTCATTAATCTTCATTATTGCCCTTCACTTGTGTGGCTTGAATAATAACATGAAACCAAACTCCACTGAGGACTGCTGAACCCTGCAACGAACTTCACAAAACCAAAGAAGAACAGAAAATATTTTTGGTGTTTTTGATTTTTAAAGGCAAGAATGAAAAGGAAGATCAAGCAAAGCGAAAGCTTTTTGGGTTTTTCGAATAATTAAGACAAAGCTAAAATAAAGAGGCAAACCAAGGCAAAAAGATAAAGAAGCAAGCAAAGAGAAATAACGATTTTTTTGGTCTTTTTGTGTTTTGGAAAGCAGAAATAAAGCAAGAACGGAGACTAAAATGAAAATGAAACATGGATATACAAAGTACTGACTGAACATGATATGTAGATAAGTGTGATGTCGGTGTACCTCCCCCAAGCTTAGGCTTTTGGCCTAAGTGGGTATCAACCCTAATGCGGGTAGGAACTCCAAGCCGGTGGGTCATCATAAGAATGATCATAGTTAGGCCCTTGCGAAGAAGAAGAAGAAACTCCCTAGTCGTAGGCAGGCTGCTGGTATGAGGACTCCCTCTCATTCGAGGGCTGGACCGAATCATCTGTAACCTCCCTTCCCGTATCCTGCTCTTGCTGGGAAAGCTCCCCTAGATATGTGTCGAGCTCTTCCTCAGTGAGTGACCATCCTACCCTGGTGTCAAGGTTAAACAAAATAGGTGCAGGCAAAAGAACAACAAGCTCAGACTTACCCCTTCTCCATCCAGCCTCGAGGAAGGTTATTTCATAAGATAAATCACTCAAATTAGCCCAAGAAGAAATGAATTTATGTTGTATCATGGAATTAAGGTCAAGCCTCTCTATGGGAAACTGTAGGTCTAAATGATGAGGAACTACACCATGCAAAGCTATTAAACAAGAGGCGATGAGGCCTCCAAAAATTTCACCTTTC
Source organism: Avena insularis (assembly GCA_023614405.1). Taxonomy (NCBI): domain Eukaryota; kingdom Viridiplantae; phylum Streptophyta; class Magnoliopsida; order Poales; family Poaceae; genus Avena; species Avena insularis. Next base: position 26,401,629 of record CM042692.1, read on the forward strand.
TCGCGGTTAGCAGCAAGACGAAAAGCTATCAAGGCACCCAAATTGTAAGTCCTATCTCATTTTAAGGCAGCTGAGATGAAGGCGAGGACACACTTGGCAATAAAGTAGGCAAAGTATCGAATAGACGGGAGATGAATATTACGAATTTTACCACTCCCCTTTGAGAAGCTGCTCCCTTGGCAAATTTCCACGTACAAGTCCATGAGTAGTGTAGGTAGCTCTCTAATCCTTCCACACGAACCCCACTGTGGTACTTTAATAGCTACACAAAAGTCATCAAAAGGGAGATCGACAGCTACATTGTAAATTTTGTAGTGGACCATGGGGTTAGTCAAGGAGCAACTAAAGCGGAAATCTTGCACCATAGACATAGTTAGTTTCACATATTGGGTAAGTTCGTCTCCCACAAAATGCTCCAATCCTGCATTAGTAATTAAAGTATGGAAATCTTGAGAAATCCCAGAAGCCCTCATGAATTCGGGGCATGGATAGGTAGAGGGAAAGACTTCCTCCTCACGGTGAACTTTCATAACTGCAGGCACCCTTAATTCATGTTGGTTGAGTTGGTGTTCATTCATCTTATTTTCTGAAATTTTTAGACAACCATCATACAAGTGATTGCAAAGTGAATACATAATGAAAGGAACTAATAGGGACTTGTAAGAGGCCTAAACATGCATCAAAACAATTTCTCTAAGCATTGAACAAGCTTACTAGCTCACATAACCTATCACCTATAGTAGCAAAATACTCAAGATATAATCCACTAAACACAAATCTACTTGGACAAGCGGGGGAGTCACATACCGGAGAACAAATTCTCCAAATTTCAGCAGCAAAGATGGGCTGAGCAAGGACATCGAAAAATCATGAGCAAGAACAGTAAGAACACGAGTTTGACCAATGAGCTGATGTTTTCTCGAGAGAGAGAAGGAAGTGGCAAGTGAGCGAGTGAGTGGAGGGCTAGGGGTGGCCCACACCATGGCGAGGCGCACCCTTGGTGTGGCCACGCCACCAGGTGGTGTGCCTGCCTGGTGGCCCCCCTAGTCACTCCAGGTACTCCTCTGCACCTTTTTTCACGTAAAAATTTAATATTCATTTTCTGGAATTTTTCGAGACACTTTATTTTTTAGCAATTTTCAGGTATTGATGAATAATTTCTGGTAGAAAGATGTTTTTAGAAAGATGCAAAAACAAAACAAAACTAAAACTTCAGAAGTTCTAAGACACTCTAATATGCAAGCAACTAGCAACAGAAAAGTAAACTAACTGAAAGCAAAAACTAAAATGGATAAAATAAAAGTAAGAGAAAATAATCATGGTGAAAACATTGTTTTTGTTCATTAAAATCCATTTGTTAACAAGGTTGATCAGGTCTTGTTACCAAAACAATTATATATGAAACAAAACTTTGTATTCCACTAAATGATTATGTTACCTCAACCTTGATAGCAATGGTTCCAATCATAATAGTTTCATATTTTTCTCGTGGTATGGGACAACATATCTCTCCAACTTGGATGCCCTCAATATTTTCAATTGAATTTAATCCATAATTCCTATCAATCTTCTTGGGGAAATAAATAGTATGCTCCTTGTCATTAACATTAAAAGTTACCTTTCCTTGATTACAATCAATAACAGCTCCTACAGTATTAAGAAAAGGTCTCCCAAGAATAATAGACATATTGTCATCTTCAGGCATTTCAAGCACAACAAAGTCAGTTAATATCAAGCAATTATGAGCCACTTGAACAGGTACATCCTCACATATACCAACAGGAATAGTAGTAGATTTATCAACCATTTGCAAAGATATATCAGTTGGTATTAGTTTTTCTAATTGAAGTCTCTTGTAGAGAGAAAAAGGCATAACACTAACTCCTGCTCCTAAATCACACAAATCAGTTCTAACATAGCAATTTTTAATCGAACATGGAATAGTTGGAATCCCTGGGTCTCTAAGATTCTTTGGAACTTTACCATTAAAGGAATAATTAGCAAGCAAAGTAGAAATTTCCTCATTCGGGATCTTCCTGTTATTAGAGACAATATCCTTCATATACTTTGAATAAGGTTGTAATTTAATAGCATCAGTCAAAGGGGTTTGCAAAAATAAAGGTTTCATCCACTCACAAAACTTATTATAGTGTTCGTCTTCCTTTGACTTGTGTTTCTTATCAGGGAAAGGCATAGGTTTTTGGACCTAGGGCTCTCTCTCACTACCATGTTTCTTAGCAACAAAATCTTCCTTAGTGTATTTAGTATTCTTAGTGTGTATTTTAGGTTCTTCTTCAACTTTTTCTTTATCAGGAGCATCATTTTCCTCATTACCACTTTCAGTTTCAACATCAGAGACAGATATACTATTAGGATCTTTAGCAGGTTCAGAAGACTCTACAATAGTTTTATGTTTATTTTTTCCTTTTCTTAGGAGAAGTAATCCTATTTTCAATGTGTTGAGAATCTTGCTCAATTCTTTTAGGATGCCCCTCAGGATAAAGAGGATCCTGGGTGGCAGCACCACTTCTAGTTCTAATTTCATAAGCTTGTTTTTCCTTAGAAGCATTAACTAGCAAATCTTTTTGTACTTTAATAAGCTGGTCAATTTGAGTTTGAACCATTTGGAAATGTTTAAAAAGCATTTTAACATCATTATAGGTTCTTTCCACAATATCCCTTAACTCAATAATAGCTCTAGAGTTTTCCATTAGATGATTTTGCACCCTTTTATTAAAATTATCTTGCTTAACAATAAAAACATCAAATTCTTCCAAGCATTGATCTGGAGGTTTAGAGTAAGGAATATCACCTTCATCAAAATGTTGGAGAGAGTGTACCTCAATAGTGGATGAGTGGGAGATTGGCTTACATAATTCTTCAATAGGAGGTAAATTCTTCACATTTTCAGATTTAATACCCTTCTCCCTTAAGACATTGCTTAGCTTCCTTCATCACTTCATCATTTAGTTCAATCACTCTTCTCTTCTTTGGTGTTGGTGTTGGTCTAGGCACAGCTAACTCAGGTGTAGTTGTCTCAGGTATAGTTGGCTTAGGTGAAGTCCAGCCATCATAATTCTTGCTTATTTTAGCCATTAATTCCTCAGCTTCCTTGGGAGTTCTATTCCTGAAAACACAATCAGCACAACTATCCAGGTATGTCCTAGATTCTTCAGTTAGTCCATTATAATATATATCAAGAACCTCATTTTTAGGCAATGGACATCTAGACTGTGCATGAATCAAAGCACAAAACCTTGCCCATGATTCAGGCAATATCTCTTTTTCTCCCTGTTTAAAATCAAAAAGTTCCTGCAAAATAGCATGTCTAGCACTAGGAGGGAAAAATTTCTAAAGGAAGGTACTAATCAAGCAATCAGGGCTATCAATAGATCTAGGAGGTAAATTATTAAACCAAGCCTTAGCTTCTCCTTTCAGTGAAAAAGGGAAAAATTTAGCAACAAAGTAGGTCCGCATCTTAATATCATCAGAAAACAGGCCACTCATGGTAGAAAGCTCAGTCATATGTGCTATAGAACTTTCATTCTTAGTCCCACAAAAAGGTTCTTTCTCAACAATAGTTATGTAAGATAAATCGAGAGAGAAATCATAATCCTTATCTTTAATGCTTATGGGAGATGTAGCAAACTTATCATTAGGAGATAATTTGGGTTTTATAGTACGCCTCTCAAGGAGACTCTTAATAGCACTTTTACCATGAATATTTTGACATTCTTTAATAAATTCATCATTCATTTCTATATATCCGTCTTTAATATCATAGCTTTCTATAGACTCAGGTGAACTGACAGGTGTAGTAGTGTCTTCATTAGGAGTTTCAGTATTTCCAGCTATAGTTCTAGCAATCGTAGCATCTAGGAAAGGACCTAATGAACCACTTTTATCAAGCATAGTAGAAGCAGCATCATAAGTATTAGAAGTTTCAGATTCAGCAGTAGTAGCAGTATGTGTAGCATGTGTATGTGGTGGTGTAAGGAGCTTACTCATCACAGATGGTGAATCAAGAGCAACATAGGTGTTCAGAACCGTACCTCTCCTTGTAGTGGATGGTAATATAGGAACTTTTCCATCACGAGACTTACCCATGATGAATGGATGGCAGCGAACAATAGTGATTCCATGTGAACTTTATAAATAGAGCTATGCTCCCCGACAACGGCGCTAGAAAATAGTCTTGATGACCCACAAGTATAGGGGATGTATCGCAGTATTTTTGGGGGAAGTGAAACCCAATTTATTGATTCGACACAAGGGGAGCCAAAGAATATTTATAAGCCTTAACAACTGAGTTGTCAATTCAGCTGCACCTAGAAACAATCTTGCTCACAGCAGTTTATCAGTAGCAACAGTTTTGTAATAGCAATAACAAAGTAATAGCAGTAGTAAAAGTAAAGACAATAGTAACAATTGCAGTAAACCGTAGGATTAAAGCGCGGTAGGCATAGGCATGGATGGATGGGTGTTGCATGGACAAGAAAATTCATATAGCAATCAAGACATAGGGGAATTGTAGATAAATAAGATAAAGCATCCAAGTACTAAATAATCATAGGCATGTGTTCCATATATAGTCTTACGTGCTCGCAATGAGAACTTGCAGAACATCTTTTGTCCTGCCAGCCTATATGCAGCAGGGTCTCAAGGGAACTACACCGTAATGACGTTCGACCTCAAGAAATCCAGGGCAACCTACCAGTGGTGCATACAGGAATGCCTAGTGAGCCAAATTGGCCGCAATATCCACATCTACACCGATGAGGTGATAGTGAAGTCGACTCGCCAGATCGACCTACTCGCCGACCTGGCCAAAACTTTCATGAATTTGTGGAAGTACAAGATCAAGCCTAACCCAAAAAGTGCATGTTCGGTGTACCCACCGGTCAGTTGCTGGGGTATGTGGTCTCAAAGCGAGGCATGGAAGCAAACCCCTCCAAGAGCAGCACCATTGCGTGACTTGGAAAACTCGAATGTCTGCGCGACATCCAGAAACTGGCGAGGCAAGTCACGGCTCTCAATCGCTTCATCCCCCGAATTGGCAAAAAGGCAATGCCTCTCTACCGTCTGATGCACAAGAACCCCACATTCGAGTGGGACAGCGAGCCCGATAGCACGCTAAAGGCGTCGAAAGAAGTGCTACTCGCGGCACCGGTGCTTGATGGCTCAATGCACGGCGACCAGAAATATGCTTGATGGCGGTGTTGATGTAGAGCTCGTTGGGAACCCCAAGAGGAAGGTATGATGAGCACAACAGCAAGTTTCCCTCAGTTATGAAACCAAGGTTTAATCGAACCAGTAGGATCAAGGAAACACCTCAAAGGTGTTACTAGCTGAGGTTTGGCTGGGCGCACTACCGGTGCTAGTAGCAACGTGGAAACCTGCACAACACAACCACAGAACTTTGTCCCCAACTTGCGATGAGGTTGTCAATCTCACTGTGTTTTGTGGAAAACAAAGGATTAAACGTATCGAATGTAAAGAAGTAAAAGTTTGCAGAAAGTAAACACAAAGCAGTAAACAGTTTATAGATTGTATGTAAAGAAAAATACCGGGATCCATAGTTCACTAGAGGTGGCTCTCCTTAGATAGATAACATGCTGGGTGAACAAATTACAGCGGGGCAATTGACAAACACCGAGAAAGCAATACATGCATATACTAATCATCTTGACTCCTTTGAGACTTGATTGGGCATTACAACATAATACATAGACCGCCATCCAACTGCATCTATGACTAATAATCCACCTTCAGGTTATCATCCAACCCCTCCAAGATTAAGTTGCAAGCAACAGATTATTGCTTCTTAACTGTGTAAAGTAAACAATACGATTGTTCTATGAACAAAGGATTGTTGTTTACTCCCTAGTAGCAAAAACACATCTAGTACCATAGAGATTTGTCACTTCCCAGCATTACGAGGCATGAACCCTCTATCGAGCATAAATACTAACTCTTGGAGTTGCTCGCATCTACTTGGCCAAGATAGCTACTAATAACGGAAAGCATGCAAGATCACAAATAACAAAGACATGATAGAATCAATAATCAATCTGAAATAGCATCTCAATATCCATCGGATCCCCGCAAACACAACATGCAGAATTACAAATAGATGATCTTGATCATGAACGGAGCTCACAAGATCTAAACATGAAAGCACAAAGGAGGAGAACCAGCCATCTAGCTACTACATGGATCCGTAGTACAAGGATGAACTACTCACGCATCACACCGGAGGCTTGCATGGTGATGAAGAAGGCCTGTGGTGAAATCCCTCTCCGGTGGTGCCGAAGAGCTTCAGATCCCTTCCGATCTAGGGATGGAGATGATGGCGGCTACAGACTCTTCATGGATTTTTGATCGGGTACTTAGGGTTTATGTACCAAGGGCAATATATCGGCAGAAGGAGAGGCCGAGGGGGTGCCGGGAGCGGCCACACCACCCCCTGGCGCGGGCCAGGCCTAGCCGCGCGGCCAGGTGGTGTGGTGGCTTCCTAGCCCTTCTCCGTCTCGTATTCTGGCACTTGATCACTTCCGGAAAAATAGGCACTTTGGCTTTTGTCCCGTCCAATTCCGAGAATATTCATTTTTTGACTTTCCTGGAACCAAAAACAGCAGAAAATGGGCAGCAATCGTGGCTCTTGTTAATAGGTTAGTCCAAGAAATCATATGAAAAGTACTCCAAAGTGTGGACAAAACACAAGAAAGTGGATAAAACCAAGCATGGAACATCAAAAATTATAGATACATTTGAAATGTATCAACATCCCCAAGCTTAACTCCTGCTCGTCCTCGAGTAGGTAAGTGATAAAAAGAAACAATAATTTTTGAGGAGACATGCACCATCAAAGACTTGATCAAAGTATTTGTAAAACATTCAAATCTGGGATCATAGTACTTCAATCATAACATGAAAGACAAAGTTCTAGCAGTAGGACAAAGAAACTATGATGCAACATGAAAAGGCACAAACAAAAGATTCATGAATAACAATGCTTTGCAATATGTTTGTTTGTTTCACATAAAGAAAACATAGCATAATAGTATTCAGCTTGTCCCTCAATAGAGTAGCAAATATAAATGCATATGACACCTTTAAAGTTCATAAGAGTGACTAGATAAAAATAGTCTAAAACAAGCAATATCAAGTTATGCATCAATCAACTAGTCTTGGGACAATGCACATAGAACTAAGAATGGCCACTATGTTCTCAAAGTAGATGCATAAAGATAGAAGATGGAGACTCAATATAATGGTGGAAGAAAGGCCTTTTGTAAAAGGAAGTAGGGATTCAAGTCTCATAAAGATCTTCCAAAAATTATGGTACTTATAGCTTTCAGCTCTCATTGCCCCTATCATAAGCATCTTTAAGTGATTAAGGTTAAAGTGAACAAACTATGGTGTACATGCTTGATGAAGTATAAGTCAGAAATCTCATGTCCCTTGTATACGAGGGTCGCTCCTCATGCTACTCAAGTTTAGTCACCGGTAAGTTCTTGTCATTGTAAGTACATGTGTATCATTGAGAACCGCCAACAGGGTACCCCTTGCCCGATGATACGGAAGAATCCCCATATCAAAATGACAAGGCAAGCAGACAACGAGCATCTCAGCATTCTTCTTATTTACAATGGGAATATGGTGCCTTTTTCTCTCTTTCCTCTTTTCATAGTATCTATTTTTTTTATTTTCTCTTTTTTTCTCAATATAGGACTCTTTTTTTATAAGAAGAATGCTTCATAGACAACTCATTATGGTTACGCTGCAGGTTTCCACCATGTCAGCATGGATTAGACCAATGCCCAGTGCTTTCTCTAACACACATACATAACTCCATGGACTTACAAGCTCCCCTTTCATTTCACACCGCCGACATCCATATACAAAAGAGCATGATATCAACTAGGTACAAGTACCCGTGCAATGTTGAAAGTGTTCCCCATGACAGCATGGTTCTGCTAATCCCCAACAAATAAGTGCAAGCATATACAACATAGACGACACAATGGTTCAAGTTTATTAAGGGCAAGAAAAGTAAAGTGTGCCATCAAGTTCGTGAGAGCTTTAATCACTAGTTTTCTCATAACAAGTTTAATTTGGAAGGTAAACAAAATCATGAATATACTTGGAATAGCATAAGCTAGTAGGTAGGTATGGTGGAATCTTTGGAATAACTTGGTTTAGGGAGTTGGATGCATGAGTGGAACTCATACTTGGTTGTGGAGGCTAGCAAAAGACTGGGAGAGACAAACTAAGAGAGCAATAATGGCCATAATCATGCAGAGCGACAAAACATCATTGATCAAAGCATAAAGTGATGCTACGAGTTGAAAACTAAAGGATCATAAAGGCTATGGTGACTTTGGATAGTCATAACATGGTGTGAGCATGCGCCAAGTCAACCCAAATAAAGCATCAAAGGAGAATACCACTATACTATGCTTTAATATGCTAAAACAATGCATGATTCATCCGAGGCACATTAAGCAATCTCAATTTTTTATAACAAGTCATGCTACAACAAAGAATACTAAGCATAAGGCCAAAACAATATCAAGCATGGCATGACAAAGCATAGGCCACAGTAAAAAACAAGCTCTTTTTACCACATAAGCATGAACTTTCCTACTCTTTTCCAAACCAAACCAAACTATTTGCAAACCAATGTATGAAAGAGGGGGTCCAACCACTTTATTCAGAAAACTAAGCAAACAAAAGCAAACGAAAAACCAAAATGAAAACGAAAAGAAGACGCTCCAAGAACAACACAACTATGCATGAAACAATAAAAATGAAGCGTTTGGAAGAAACCTGGATTTTTATTGATGAAGAAGGGGATGCCTTGGGCATCCCCAAGCTTTGACGCTTGTACTTCTTGGATATTTCTTGGGGTGACACGCGTGGCATCCCCAAGCTTGAGCTTTAGTCCATCCTTCATCTCATTACTCATTCCTTCCATACACCTGAAAATTTTCCTTCATACAGAACTTCACACAATCTTTATTAGCAACATTAGTGCACTCAAGATAAAAGGTCTTAAGGTTCAGTTCTAACACCAAATAAACTTCCATTATAACACTAGCTACTGTAGCACTTCCCTCAAAAAGCTCAATTCCCCAAAAGAACTCAAAAAGGAACCCACAAGAAGCAAATGCAGAAAATGGCAGAAATCTTTCAAAACAGACCAGCAGGTAAAGACGAATTTTTGCAAAGACCTTCTGTTTCTCAAATCAAAAAGTGTTGAACTAACGAAAGTTAGATAACAACCTGAGGCATAACCACAAAAAATTACAGATCAATCTGATATACAGATCTCTCTCACGAATGTTTACGGTGAAGCACAAAAATCTGTTTCGGGACAACAACTTTCCCAATCATTACTTTTCTCTCATTAGAGGTTACTCTTGGCACAAAAAGCAAATAAAAAGGATAAGGAGCGGTTATTACTGAAGTAATAACTTCCAAGACTTATCTAAAACTTTTGGGTTATCTCCCAATAAGTCCTTTTCTTTAACGCCTTTAAGTTAGGCATAAGAAGCAAAGAAAGAATCAAGTGTTCTCAAATGAAGAAGCATTAAGACCAAATTTTGTTTTCATAGGAGAAGCAAAAGAAACCTTTTCTCTCTTTTGTAGGGAAGTGTTCTATACCTTTCTTGAGTGGGAGTTGATATTTAATGGTCCCTTCTTTCATATCAATGATGGCACCAACAGTTCTAAGAAAAGGTCTTCCCAAAGTAATAGGACAAGAAGCTTTGTATTCAACATCCAAAACATAGAAATCAATGGGGACATAGGAATCGTTAACCATAATAAGAACATCATTAAGACTCCCCATGAGTTTCTTTTTAACATTATGATCAAGTGGGACATTCAAATAGCAATCTTCAAGAGGAGGCAAATCAAGCATATCATAAATCCTTCTAGGCATAATAGAAACACTACTATCAAGATCACACAAAGCTTTGAAATCAAAGTCATTCACTTTAATATTAATGATGGGTTCCCAACCATCTTCTTGTTTCAAAGGAATAGAAGCTTTATGTTTCATCTTTTCTTCTTTAATCTTTATGAGAGCATCAGTAATGTGTTTTGTAAAGGCCATGTTCATAGCACTAGCATTAGGACTTTTAGCAAGCTTTTGTAGGAACTTAATAACTTCAGAGATGTTACAACCATCAAGATCAAAATCAAATTTATCATCTAAAGTAGTAGAACTATTATTAGCCTCAACACTAGTAGTGGTAATAGTGGAAACACTAATGTTTCTAGCAATTTCATCTTCTCTTTCCCATTTAGCATGTAATTCAGCTAATAGTCTAACATTTTCATCAATTCTTACTTGTATGGCATTAGTAGTTGCAAAGGGATTCTCATTAGTTTCAGGTTTAGCAGCCATTTTATTCAAAGAAGATTGAGCTTCAGCCAAAGATGCTATATTTCTTTCAGCATTAGAGAGTTTTTCCTCAATAGTTTTATTGAAAGCAGTTTGTTTACTAATAAACTCTTTAAGCATAACTTCAAGTTCAGAGAGAGCACTTTTATTATTGTTGTAGGAATTTCCATAAGCATTACCATTGTTGGGAGGATATGGCTTATAATTGTTGTTAACAAAATTGTTCCTATAAGCATTGTTACCATAAGCATTGTTGCCAAAATTGTTATTTCTTATGAAGTTCACATCAACTTGCTCTTCTTGAGCAACCAAAGAAGCCAAAGGAACATTATTTGGATCAATATGGGCTTTCCCATTCACAAGCATAGACATAATAATATCGATTTTATCACTCAAGGAGGAGGTTTCCTCAACAGAATTTACCTTCTTACCTTGTGGAGCTCTCTCAGTATGCCATTCAGAATAATTAACCATCATATTGTCCAAAAGTTTCATTGCAGCACCCAAAGTGATGGTCATAAAAGTACCTCCAGCAGCAGAATCCAATAGGTTCCTTGAAGAATAGTTCAATCCTGCATAAAAAGTTTGGATGATCATCCAAGCAGTCAGTCCATGAGTGGGACAATTCTTTACCAAAGATTTCATTCTTTCCCAAGCTTGAGCAACATGCTCCTTATCAAGTTGTTTAAACTTCATTATTTCACTTCTCATGGATATAATCTTAGCAGGAGGATAGTATTTTCCAATAAAAGCATCTTTGCACTTAGTCCAAGAATCAATACTATTACTAGTTAAGGAATTCAACCATTCTTTAGCTTTTCCTCTCAAAGAGAAAGGAAACAATTTCAGCTTAATAATATCACCATCTATATCCCTATGCTTTTGCATATCACAAAGTTCAACAAAGTTATTTAGATGGGAAGCAGCATCTTCATTACCAATACTAGAAAATTGTTGTCTCATAACAAGGTTGAGCAAAGCAGGTTTTATCTCAAAGAAAGTATTTTCAGCCACAGGTGGAGCAATAGGTGTGCTCATAAAATCATTTTTGTTGGTGCTAGTGAAGTCACACAACTTAGTCATTTTTTTGGGTTTTCAAATAAGAAAGCAAACTAGCAAAACTAATTTTTTTGTGTTTTTTGGAGAACAAAACAAGCAAACAAAGCAAAAAGAAACTAAGCAAAATAAAAACAACAAAGTAAAGAGATTGGTTACGAGGGACTCCCCTTGTGAAGATGTCCTTGACTCCCCGGCAACGGTGCCAGAAAATCGCTTGATGGCTCAATGCACGACGCCCAGAAATATGCTTGATGGTGGTGTTGATGTAGAGCTCGTTGGGAACCCCAAGAGGAAGGTATGATGAGCACTGCAGCAAGTTTCCCTTAGTTATGAAACCAAGGTTTAATCGGACCAGTAGGAGCAAGGAAACACCTCAAAGGTGTTACTAGCTGAGCTTTGCAGGGCGCACTACCGGTGCTAGTAGCAACGTGGAGACCTGCACAACACAACCACAGAACTTTGTCCCCAATTTGCGATGAGGTTGTCAATCTCACCGTGTTTTGCGGAAAACAAAGGATTAAACGTATCGAATGGAAAGAAGTAAAATTTTGCAGAAAGTAAACACAAAGCAGTAAATAGTTTATAGATTGTATGTAAAGAAAAAGACCGGAATCCATAGTTCACTAGAGGTGGCTCTCCTTAGATAGATAACATGTTGGGTGAACAAATTACAGCGAGGCAATTGACAAACACCGAGAAAGCAATAAATGCATATACTAATCATCTTGACTCCTTTGAGACTTGATTGGGCATTACAACATAATACATAGACCGCCATCCAACCGCATCTATGACTAATAATCCACCTTCAGGTTATCATCCAAACCCCCTCCAGTATTAAGTGGCAAGCAACAGATTATTGATTTATGAACTATGTGTAAAGTAAACAATACGATTGTTCTATGAACAAAGGATTGTTGTTTTCTCCCTAGTAGCAACAGCACATCTAGTACCTTAGAGATTTCTGTCACTTCCCTAGATTACCAGAGGCATGAACCCACTATCGAGCATAAATACTAACTCTTGGAGTTGCTAGCATCTACTTGGCCAAGATAGCTACTAACAACGGAAAGCATGCAAGATCACAAATAACAAATACGTGATAGAATCAATAATCAATCTGAAATAGCATCTCAATATCCATCGGATCCCCGCAAACACAACATGCAGAATTACAAATAGATGATATTGATCATGAACGGAGCTCACAAGATCTAAACATGAAAGCACAAAGGAGGAGAACCAGCCATCTAGCTACTACATGGATCCGTAGTACAAGGATGAACTACTCACGCATCACACCGGAGGCTTGCATGGTGATGAAGAAGGCCTCCAGGGTGAATTCCCCTCTCCGGCAGGGTGCCGGGAAGAGCTTCAGATCCCTCCCGATCTAGGGATGGAGATGACGCGCTGACTGAACTCTTCGTGGATTTTTGATCGGGTACTTAGGGTTTACGTACCGAGGGCAATATATCAGCGGAAGGAGAGGCCGAGGGGGTGCCGGGAGCGGCCACACCACACTGCGCGGCCGGGCCTGGCCGCCAGTGGTGTGGTGGCTCCTGCCCTTCTCCGTCTCGTGATTCGGCACTTGATCACTTCGGAAAAATAGGCACTTTGGCTTTTGTCCCGTCAATTCGAGAATATTCATTTTCGACTTTCCTGGAACCAAAAACAGCGAAAAGCAGTGGCGCTATGGCTCTTGTTAATAGGTTAGTCCAAGAAATCATATGAAAAGTACTCCAAAGTTGGAACAAAACACAAGAAAGTGGATAAAACCAAGCATGGAACATAAAAAATTATAGATACATTTGCAATGTATCAGTGCTCGGCACGCCACTCAGTAAGGAGCCAATGCTTATATATGTTGCGGCCTACAATCGAGTCGTCAACGCCGTAATGGTCGTCGAACGACCCGAAGAAGGCAAGGAACGCTCCGTACAGCGCCCCGGGTACTACCTCAGTGAGGTCCTCACCGACTCGAGGCAACACTACCCATAGTACTAGAAACTGTTCTACATGGTCTTCCGAGCCCAAAGACGGCTCTCTCACTACTTCTAGGAGCATCCTATCACGGTTGTCTCCTCCGCCCCACCTACAAGACATCATCCACAACCGCAAGGCGACAGGACGAGTCACCAAGTGGGCCGTTGAAATCGGCATTCACAACACCATGTACGAGCCACACAAGGCCAGCAAGTCACAAGCTCTAGCCGATTTCCTTGCCGACTGGGAAGAGGCATAGCAACCCGAGACGCTACGCTACCTCCACTACCGGTCCCTCCACTTCGACAGGTCCAAGAATTCGGACGGTGCCGGGGCGGGAATTATCCTCACCTCCCCCAAAGGCGACAAGCTCTGTTATATGCTACAGTTAAACTTCACTCCCTGCACCAACAACATGGCCGAATACGAGGCCCTCCTCCACGGCATGTGAGCTGCCAAGGAAATGAACATAAACCTCCTCAAGTGCTACGATGACTCTGACCTCGTCGCCGGCCAAGTCGCCGGCACCTGCGACGCCATTGTCCCCAACCTGATACCATACCACCAAGCAGTGGACCAGCTTGGCGGCTACTCAATCGAGTGGATTGATCGACGGAAGAACGAGGAAGCTGGCACACTCTCACGCACCGGGTAGGCTCGGCAAACACCACCACCGGGCATGTTCCTTGACATCATCGACAAACCCTTGGTTTATCCCTCGAAGGAGATTGACATCGAGATCCCACTGCAACCCGACTCAGCCCTAGTCGCAATGGTCACAGAACCACGCGACTAGACAGAGCCCTACATCGCCTACCTCGAGCACCAAATCCTCCCCAAGGATGAGACTGAAGCACGGATGATCATGCACTACTGCAAGTCCTTCATCATTATCAATGGGGATCTCCACAAACGCAACGTGACAGGTGTGTACCAGTGCTACGTCTTGCCAGAAGAGGGTCGGAAGATCCTGTAGGACATCCACACCGGGGACTACGGATACCATGCTGGCGCAAGGTTGCTAGTCGCCAAGGCTATGCGCCACGGATTCTACTGGCTCACCACCCATGCCGACGCCATCGATATCGTCCAGTGATGCATTGAATGCTATAAGTATGCCAACCAGATGATGACCCACAAGTATAGGGGGTGTATCGCAGTATTTTTGATAAGTAAGAGTGTCGAACCCAACGAGGAGCAGAAGGTGCTGGCTAGTGGTATGGATCAGGAATTCTCTGCAAATACTTAGCAAACGGATTTTTAGGGTTTTTTGATAAAGCAAGTAAACAAAGTACGATTAAATAAAAGACAGTAGGAATAAATGCAGCAAGTGGCCCAATCATTTATGCAGCAAAGGACAAACCGGTTGTATTACTTAAGATGACCAAACGTTCTCGAGGACACATGGGAAGACTGTCAAGTGCTTTCGCTTCATATAGTTGATTAATCTTCTCTAGCTTGCTAAGTGTTGTGTGGGTGAACCTATGCTAATGTACCGCCCCATCCAAGACTTATACATACTTGTGATTATACCCCTTGCAAACATCCGTAAGTACAAGAAAGTAATTAAGGTAGAGACCTAACCACAACTTTAAACTCTAAGACCCTTACGTCCCTGGTGCAATGGTTTCCTAATGGGGGTTCAGGTTTCTGTCACTCCGGCAACCCCTACGATTAGTAGCCAAATACACAATGCATTCCCCTAGGCCCATATAGGTGAAGTGTCATGTAGTCGACGTTCACATGACACCACTAGAAGAAGTACACCACAACTTAAATATCAAACTATTGAATCTTTCTCAACACAACTCCACTACTAACAACATGACTTCTCCCATGTCCTCAAGAACAAAAAGAACTACTCACAAGACATCATATGGATCATGATCAGAGATGGAATAATGATGCATACCAATCTGAACATAAACAATAATTCAATGATTCACTCAATAGCATCAACTATAAAGAGTAATCAACACCGAGAAAGTTTCCCCTATGAACTAATGCAAGATTCAACTCAATTGTTACAGCAATATGGAGATGGTGATGAGGGTGCTTATGGTGATGATGATGGTGGTGATGATGATGATCCCGATGAAGTCCAGCTTGATGGTGGTGTTGATGGCGACGATCTCCCCTCTCCGGGAAGGAATTCCCCCGGTAGAAATCTGTCTGCCAGAGAGATCTTTCTCTCTCGGTGTTTTCCGCCCCGCAGAGGCGGCGGAATCTTTCTGTGGTCGCTCCCCTAGTCTTAGGGTTTTGGGAGGATGATATACGCTAGAGGAGAGAGCCATAGGTGGGCCAGGGTGGCCACACCACCTGCTGGCGCGACCTTGGGCTGCCCGCGCCAGGGGGTGGTGTGGGCCCCCTGTGGCCCATATCCACTCCGTCTTCTGGCATCCTTGGTCTTCTGGAAAAATAGGATTTTCCGTATATTTTCCCGGATTTTCTGATCTTCGCGAATTTTGCCTCCAAACAGCACCTTTTCCATCAGAATCCTGACTGCAGCGGTCCATGCTCCAAAGTCATCAACCATGCAAAAACAGATGAAATAACATAAGTATCACCTCTCAATATGAAATATATCAATGTTTAATAGTGAATTAAGACATAGAATAGTGATGCAAAATGGACGTATCACCAGACATGCATCCCTAGTTTGGATCTCAAGACTATCCCCATTACATGGCCATTCGCCGTTTGGGGCATTGACATGGTGGGAAGGTTCAAAATCGCCACATACGGCTACACCCACTTGCTGGTCGCAGTCGACAAGTTCATGAAGTGGGTCGAGGCGAAGCCCATCAATAAGTGTGACGGTAAGACCGCCACCAAGTTCCTCCATAAACTCACCTACCGGTACGGCTACCCTCACATCATCATCACTAGCAATGGCACCAACTTCGCCAAAGGCGCCATGGCCGAGTTCTACGAGGAGCATGGAATTCAGCACGACCTTGCCCCACTCGCCCATCCAGAGTCGAACGGCCAAGCCGAGCACACCAATCAAAGCATCCTCCATAGCCTAAAATCGCGACTACAAGTCCCCCTCAAGCGGACACCTGGATGTTGGGTCGAAGAGCTCCCCTTCGTGCTTTGGGGCATCTGCACCTCCATCAACATGTCAACAAGGTTCACCCCCTTCTTCATGGTGTATGGCACCAAAGTGGTCATGCCCATAAACCTCGAACACGACTCACCTCAAGTTGTCCACTACGTGGAAGAGGACAATGAAGTCTCCTGTCAAATCGGGACTGATCTGCTCGACAAAGCACACGACCTGGTGATACCTTCGATCTCGATTCACGGATGTAGTATAATAGTCTTTTTCCCTAATAGACCAAGGTTTAATCGAACCTTGGGAAACAATGCTAAAAGGAATTAAAAAGGACACGTCTACAAGACTTTATTATTTCATTTTACCTTCCTTTACTCGACCAATCTAGTTTACTTTATATCGTGGGTTGATTTAATGGATGGAGATAGGACGGGGTTGAAGATCCACCTACAACTGCACATTATATGGGATAAAAGATAATAATAGGTACAGTCATGTGTAATGTTTTAATAGAGATAATCTTTTGTGGGAAGCACATCCTACTATACTAAAGCCCTTGCAAGCCATGGGCATAGAAATAGTATTTTGATCCAACCGAATGCACCATGAAGCACGGGCTACAGACAGTTATTAAGTGAAAACACAGATCAAAGCCTTAAGAAGAGATGTTGTTGTTCATCCTGAATGGGTTGCCAAGCGAAGACCGTACAACCCTTTCTATCACTAGGTTTCCTATGAGATCGCCGCTAGCCAAGTATCTCACCTCAAGCTTTTATCGATCTCGGGTTTCTTGGGTACCTACAAGTCCAAAGATCGAGGCAAGAGACAAAGAAACAAAAGTTACAAATCCCTTATTCAAACAATACACAATATGTCAACACCCGTATTTTTAATCCCACATGCCTGTTATGCCATACATCGCAATCCCAGGATTACCATTTTTGTGAGACATAACAGATTGAATATCATAGTACATCATCCATTACAAACCATTATAAGGTCTTACACAGATAAATGATCTCATGATCCAGTCTTAGTACAAACAAGTAGCGGAATAATAAGCGTAGCGGTGGGCTCCATCTTCAGGGTCACAGGAAATGCTGACGATGGGAGATGATCCTAGTTGTCATAGTTGTCCTGTTGTCCTTCTTCCGGATAGTCCTCCTCATAGTCTGGCCACGGGAATAGCCAGGGACAAAGCCATGAGTACTCTTTAAGTACTCGCAAACTATCACTACCAAGTAAGGTAGTTCTAGTAGGAATGCTAAGTTCTAAGTTTATTTGCAAAGTTAAGTTTGAAACCTAAGCTAAGTTCAGAAACAAAGAAATATAAAAATAAGTTCTAAATCACCTAAGTGGGAACTTAGTTGTCATAGTAACAACCATGTTGTGGTCAAGTCATGTCACAATTCATTTCATAAGTCATTTTGAAAACATCTGACGACGGAACAGTATGGCCACTCCAACTGTAAATGACTGCGAACGCGGCTATTCGAATAGTTTGACACTCTACATAGGTGTTACACTTTCACCACAAAATTCAATACATCCGTCGGGGATAACCCTGAATCATCATACTTAGTATGCGGATAATCAAATATAAACTTTCCTTTACACACTCTAGTATAAGCACCTCTCCTGTGAGCTTGGCCTCCCAGCCATGGCCATCTACCATCTTGGGCACTGCATAGGTGGACAACATCAAGAGGCAGCCTCAGCTCAAACCTCTCCCATGAGGGAACTCATACTAATGCATATAAACTTCCGGCTAAGCCTTACCCAATTCAGGTATTGTGGTTGTACGGTAAATTTGGAATGGTATCGTATCTGAACCCAACCATCAGTTTTTATAAAGGGATAAGGCTCATGCCTCAACATTTTCATCATCATAAACCATTTGTGTTTCTCAACACATGTCAAAACATCTCAATAAAAT
Organism: Avena insularis; assembly: GCA_023614405.1. Taxonomy (NCBI): domain Eukaryota; kingdom Viridiplantae; phylum Streptophyta; class Magnoliopsida; order Poales; family Poaceae; genus Avena; species Avena insularis. Next base: position 26,420,079 of record CM042692.1, read on the forward strand.
GACTCGTCATTCCAAGGTTTTCATAAGCATTTTCACCAAGTATTCCCATCTAGTGTGATCAAGTTTTTGGTTTAGCTCTAACCACAAGTTAAGAGTGTTCACTAAGGTGGGATGCTAATATCAATCTCATGCCATAGAATTACATCTAGTATAGGCCCAGTTTTATACTCTTTATGCTATCTAAACTACTTTCTAAAATCTCACAAAGCATTACTAAAAGTAAAGAAAACTTTGGTAAAGAAAAAGGTAAAACTTGTAAGTAAAACTTGGGATGGGTATAAATCAAAAGGTATAACCAAATCATGCCTAATGCATCTTGCTTAGGTTATCTTGCTTGCAAGGGTTAGCTTGCATTGTTAATGATGGCTTGCCTTGGTTGGTGCAGTGGTTGAAATTCTCCTCGTCTTCTTCGGGGTAGAACTCCTCCTCCTTGTAGACTTGGTCGGTACTGATACATTGCAAATGTATCTATAATTTTTGATGTTCGATGCTTGGTTTTATCTACTTTCTTATGTTTTGTCTACACTTTGGAGTACTTTTCATATGATTTCTTGGACTAACCTATTAACAAGAGCCACAAAGGCAAGCTGCACATTTTCTGTTTTTTGGTTCGAGGAAGTCGAAAATGAATATTCTCGGATTGGACGGGACAAAAGCCAAAGTTATTATTTTACCGGGGACACTTGGAGCCAGAATCACGAGGCGGAGAAGGGCGGAGGCGACCACACACCACTGGCCGCACGGCCAGCGCTGCGCCCGGGGTGGTGTGGCTAGCCCAGGCACCCCCTTGGCCTCTCCTTCTGCCTATATATTGCCTCTGATACGGAAACCCTAAGTACCCGATCAAAGTTCCACGAAAGAGTCTGTAGCCGCCGTCATCTCCATCTCTAGATCGGGAGGGATCTGAAGCTCTTCCTGGCACCCTGCCGGAGAGGGGAATTCACCCTGGAGGCCTTCTTCATCACCATGCAATCCTCCGGTGTGATGCGTGAGTGGTTCATCTCTAGACTATGGGTCCATGTAGTAGCTAGATGGCTGGTTCTCCTCCTTTGTGCTATCATGTTTAGATCTTGTGAGCTCCGTTCATGATCAAGATCATCTATTTTTAATTCTGCATGTTGTGTTTGCGGGGATCCGATGGGTATTGAGATGCTATTTCAGATTGATTATTGATTCTATCATTTCTTTGTTATTTGTGATCTTGCATGCTTTCCGTTGTTAGTAGCTATCTTGGCCAAGTAGATGCTAGCAACTCCAAGAGTTAGTATTTATGCTCGATAGTGGGTTCATACCTCTGGTAATCTGGAGTAGTGACAAAAATCTCTAAGGTACTAGATGTGCTGTTGCTACTAGGGAGAAAACAACAATCCTTTGTTCATAGAACAATCTTATTGTTTACTTTACATGCAATTCGTAAAGCAATAATCTATTGCTTGCAACTTAATACTGGATGGGGTTCGGATGATAACCTGAAGGTGGATTATTAGTCATAGATGTAGTTGGATGGTGGTCTATGTATAATCTTGTAATGCCCAATCGAATCTTAAAGGAGTCAAGATGATTAGTATATGCTTGTATGCTTTCTCGATGTTTGTCAATTGCCCCGCTGTAATTTGTTCACCCAGCATGTTATCTATCTTAAGGAGAGCCACCTCTAGTGAACTATGGACCCCGGTCCTTTCTTTTACATCCAATCTACAAATTGTTTACTGCTTTGTGTTTACTTTCTGCAAATTATTACTTCCTTCCATTCGATACGTTTAATCCTTTGTTTTCAGCAAAACCGGTGAGATTGATAACCTCATCGCAAGTTGAGGACAGAGTTCTGTGGTTGTGTTGTTTAGGTCTCCACGTTGCTGCTGGCACCGGTAGTGCACCCTGCCAACGTTCAGCTAGCAACACCTTTGGGGTGTTTCCTTGCTCCTACTGGATTGATAACCTTGGTTTTGTACTGAGGGAGAACTTGCTGTTGTGCTCATCATACCTTCCTCTTGGGGTTCCCCAACGAGCTCGATATATTTTGGGCCATCAGGTACTATCGTCTATAAATACATACGGGATACACAATCACCAAACAATACTTAAATAGTATATTTAGCACACTAAGGCACATACTTGATGATGTAGTATCATCACATTCATCACAAGATTTAATGAACTAGTTTCATTTATTTTATTTGAGAAAAGTAATTTCTACTCATTGAAATTAATTAAGATTTAATATTCTCCAATTAAAATATGGGACCATGTGGACACATGTCCTCACCACATATTCTAATACATGGGAATGTGATTTAAATGTTGGATCACATTTCAATAGATTTATGTTTAAAATTTAAATGATTTAAAGTGACTAGAAATGCCTATATAACATTATTTTGGTACTAGTCCAAAGTCACTGCATGCAAACCTAAATATTATTACATATTCAGATAGGTATTATAAAATTTGATTTTTGAGAGTTGGAATCAACTCCAAAGCTATTATGGTTGATTTTTGAAAGATGTTTGAATGTAGAAAAGTCTATGTCTTGTTATTTTTGCTATATGTGATCTATAACTCTAATTGATTTAAATCCAACGGTCTTGGATAGATATTTTAATTATCTTTGTAACAAAATTTGAATCATTCAATTTGGTTCAGTAGAACTCTCTGAATTGATTTTTAAACTAGTGGACAAAATTGAGTTTAATTCTAAATAGGAAAATCTTTATTTGAAATTTAGGGCCAGCGCGGGAAACTAAATGGGCCGGCCCAGTGATGCTCCACGGTGCAGAGGGCAACAGATAGGGGGAGTCCACATGTCAGCGGCTGACTCTAACGCGAAGCGGTACGGGGCGATGTGGACCGTGCGATTAGAACTACGATCGATGGCTGTGGCTCATCGTCGACGAAGAACAGGTAGCCGGCGAGACTGAACCCTAGCGGCTCAGTGGGGGTCGATTGGGGGCTTACCAGGGCTCCAGCTAACGTGGCGATGGGGGCGATCGGACTGGTGGTCGACGGCGGACTCAGACGTGGTCGCGGCGGCTCCTGGGGTGGTCGCAATCGACTGCTCCCTTCCTCCTCTGCTGCGGCGGCTCCGGTGGAAATTCCGGCAAATGGTGGCTTGATTGGCTCCGGGGATGGTGTGAGGGACTCAGTGGGAGGTGGGGAGTGTTCGAGTGTGGAGAAATGGTGCTGGGGAGGGCTCCTTATATAGACTAACAAGGGGACCGAGAGGTGCGACGGTGAGCTCGTCGGTGATGGTGGTACAGGGTGCTAAAGGCATGGGCGGGGTAGGCGGACGGTGCCTTGCCTCCTGGCAGTCAGCTACGGCGCAATGGCGCAGCTAGGGGCGATGGATTTTGGTCGGGCGAGGCTGGCGCTCTAAGCGCGTCCGATGGCGTTTGACGCGGCGTGCGGTGGCTGCAGGTCACGCGGTGGGTAGAGGGGTTGTCTAGGAGGCTACTGGGGTTAAGGCGATGCTGTACTCGCAAGCTGGGAGCACGGCGTGAGCTGGGCGAGCGGGTCGGGGACGACGCTCTAGCATGGGCTGTGCATGGCACAGAGGCGGCGGTGCGCGGCTCCTCCTCGGTGGTCCAGGGCTCGGCTGCTTCCGTGGGGTGGACAGGGGATCGTGGTAGGGTGCGGCGGAGCTAGGGGTGTGCTGGTTAGGCGCGGCGTTGTCTCTGGCGCGTTGTCCACATTTTGCCGGCGACGACCTTATTTGGGCGGCGCGCCACTGCTGCTAGCGGCGAAGGGGGATGTTGTCTGGGCTGGGGTAGATGCTAGGGGGACAAGGGGTTAAGATGGAGACCAAATTGGTCGATGATCACTATAGAAACAGTGAAGCTACTCTAGTATTTGATTTGTGCCTGCCATGTGTTCAACAGAATGGTCGCAAGAAACTTTTATTTGAATTTTGGATTCAAAATTTTTGAGGGTTCTCCACTTAAGCTTGGGATTCTAAGTTTGCTTGGAGAGGTCAAGGGGAATTCATTTGAGTGGTTTTTGAAAAGGTGGGATCTACGCATATGCAATGGATTCCATTTTCAAATGCCATTTAAAATTAATGTTTAAATGTTTTTGTAAGATTTCAAAGTGGGCCTTGGTAGATTTTTACTTGTACTAGCAAGGGGTGAAAAGAGTTGAGAATGTTTCTGTTTGAATTTGACTTCTAGGAACACCTAAAGTGACCTAGTGGATTAAAATGGCCAAAGTGACCATTTGCCTTTATTAATTCCATTTGATTTCTTTTTCTTTGGATTTGGTTTTGGAATGATCTATATGATGTGGCATTCACCTTTGAATCATTTTACAACCATTAGAACAAAAAAACATGGCAATTTCAAACCATTCTATATTAATGCAACACACATATGCATTCTTAATTATTTTAATGCTAAAAAGTTTTTGTTAACCCCAAATTGGGTGATTTGAACTTGATAACTTTGATTAAAGTTTTGGGATGTTACACAATACTCCCATAGATTAGATGTACATAATTGCTGTGAGGTTTCTCCCAAACCCGCAGCCCATGAGGACTACTCACTCATAACAATAAGATCAATGATAGAAAACATTGTGAAAAATACTTAGATTGAAATCAATATTCTTACAATGGTCATCAAATCACAAGGATATCTCAAGTACAAAGTAATGTATATGGCTAATGGAGAGGATGGAAGATGGAGGGGGTGAACTATAGCATGGATCTCCTTTGGTGGTGTTGTGATGCAATCTGAGAATGGCGGTCCCCTGCGTGGCGGCTGTGACCTCGAAATATATAGGTGTCTTCATGAAAACTGTAGGGTTTGACGAGTGATGGCTCTGAAATATAGCCATCTAATGTCCACATTTAAACTAGATATTAGTCATATTCTTGATGAAATATCTCTCTAAACCCAGCCACTAATGCTAATATTTAGAGGGGTATGCAATCCTTTCTTTCGTATTTTTCCTACGCAGATAATGTCATTTAAAGGAGGGAATCACTACATTAAAGTCAAAGATACGAGATTTCCAACTACCAGAAGAAACCACGAGCCTTACTTTGAAGGCAGACGCCATAACGACCAACTATACGACCGAAGAAAAAAATTCGATCGTGTAGCTCCAGTCATATAGTTGGCGCCGCCACCGTTAGGTAAAACAGTATAACTTTTGTGAAGGGACCCCTATATAAAGAAGCCTCGGGCGACAAGAAATAGGGCCAGACCCCGAAGAAAGTCCCTACCACAGATCACTAGCCGCCTCCAGATCTCCAAACCCTTCTCCATCTCCATAGCCATACTCCACCACTTGTAATAGTAGATCTCTTCTCCGATTGGTGACATTGTAAGACTATTGCTATCAATCTCATGATTTTTATTACAATGTTTATGATTGTTGATCTCATCTCTATGTGTGAGTAATTCTCCTTGGCTAAGGGCTTCGGCCTAGCCATGTAGCAATTGTGCATGTGAATTATCATAGATGGGATTGTGTATTAGTTTGTATGACATGATGATTATTGTATCCTCTCTTGCCTCAATCCAAGGACTTTTCAGGTACCCAAGACCCCGAGGGTTGAGCCAGGTACAGGGAGTATGAGTGATGACTGATCTGTAGGTTGGAAACCCCAGTGACAGAAGGGGTAGTACGGCTGTATGTGAGGGATTTGCTTGAGATTAACGGTGACATCACTATGCATATCATTAGTTCTGTTTCTTCTATGGATGAGACTATTAGGTTATCGCTATAAGCGGTTGCGGAGGCAATAGCAGTTATAGATGCACTGCCCACATATAATTTATCTTCCTCTAACAAGTACACACATGCTTTATTTCTATCTTTTATTTCCATAAGATGTTTTGCACAGCTACATGTGAAACCGAATGCCCTAGGCCCTCTCTCTCCATCATCAACGACAACCAAAAGACGTAAACTACTGGTCCGGTGAAAACACAAAATGAATTCTAAAACTCCCAACGGTCCGTTAAAGTAACTTCACTATGCATTCGCTTCCCGAGGATTCGATAACCTATGTCTACTAGGGAAAAAGAAGCTATACTACATCCGTAATCCGGATCGAAGGTATCAACCCTTTTTCTAGCGCCATTGCCAGGGAAGTAATAGCTACCCTGGTGAGGTTATTAGGAACCTTGCTAGTTTTAATTTTTGTTTTTAATTTTGTTAGTTTGCTTTTAGTCTTTATTTGATAAACCAAAAAAATTAGTTAGTCTTTAAATTCTTGTTTTTACAGTTATAATTCTTTATCTAAGAAAACCCAAAAACATAGGAAGTATGGCTGAAAAGAAGCTTGAGGAGTTTGCTACTCCCAATAATGATTATTTGTGAACTCCTATTACTCAGCCAACAATCGCTGCTGATGACTATGAAATTAAGCCCCATTACTTAAGTTTGGTTCAACAAAATCAATTTGGAGGCTCTTCCATTGAAGACGTAGGTATGCACTTAAATACTTTCACTAAAATATGTAATATGATGCGTATAAAAGACGTTGACCCTCATGCGGTCAAATTGCGTCTATTTCCTTTCTCTCTAAGAGAAGAGCTAAAGAATGGTTGCTATCTTTGCCTAAAAATACTATTACATCATGGGTGGGATGTACTTCTTTATTATGACCAAATTTTTCCCACCTGCAAAGACTATGCAACTTCGATCTAATATTACTGGCTTTAGACAGGAAGAGCGTGAGCCACTAGCGCTTGCATGGTAGAGGATGAAAGAATGCCTAAGAAACCGTCCTAGTCATGTGATGGAAGATTGGTTAATCCTCCATTTATTTTACAATGCTCTTAATCCTGTATCTAAGTCTATGCTTGATACTGTAGCTGACGAACATTTATGGGTAAACATATTACCGAAGCAAAGCAGCTGCTAGACAATATGCAAGACAACCATGCCCAATGGCATGTGGAAAGACCAAACACTAAGAAGGTGAACTCTGTCTCACCACAAGAGAACGAAGATCTCAATGCTAAGTTGGATGAGCTCATATTAGCCGTAGAAGGTAAGGAAACTCAGGTAAGGGCCACCCCCGAAACAAATATTGAATAAATAGACTTCGTAGCTCGTAATGATTATAATCCTGCTTGGAAGAAGAGTTACAATCCTAACTTTCAAAAACACTATGCTAGTCCTGCAGGAAATTCTAATAATAATATGGGAAATAGTAATGGTAGTCTCCAAGAAACACTGAAGTCTTTCATAGACTCACAAAATGAACAAAATAATATTCTAGTTAAAATTACGGAGAACCATGATGCTATGATTAGTAAACTATCTAACTAAGTTGTTAGTTTGAGAAATGATTTATAGGCCCTTCAAGAAAGAACAAGGATTATTGAGGCACAACTAGGTAAGATAAACGAGAGTCAAACTCTCATTCTAGCTAAGTTTTCAGGTAAAGCTGAGCCCAATCCTGTTGAGGAACTCAAAATGATGAGGATCCAAAGGGAGGAGCCTGAAGAACTTGATTATAGTAATGCTCCTTCACCAAGTTACACCGTTGAAGATCTCGTAAAAAGGATCAACGTCAAGATTCTGGTAAGTGAAGGTAGTGATTAAGCTATGTACCAACATTTTGTCAATCAAGTAGCAATAAAGGTACGAGAGCTTGAAGAAGAATACAAACAAATTGCTGAAAATTTACCTCTTAAATGAGATGACATATTTGAGCCTACTATTAAGATTAAAATTGGAACCAATGAGATAGCTGCACTTTGTGATCTAGGTGCAAGCATCTCAACAATTCCGAAGAGTCTTTTCAACAAGTTAAATCTTGGCTCCTTTGAAATTACCGAGTTAAAATTGCATCTAGCAGATTCTACCTACAAACAAGCTGTAGGAATCAAGGAGAATACTTTAGTATACATTAAAGGTTGTCCCGCTCTTATTGATTTCGTTATAGTTGACATGCCTGAAGATGCTACTGCTCCTATTATATTAGGTCGTCCTTTCTTAAGAACTATTAAGGCTTTGATTAATCTGCATGAATGGAACATGAAGCTGCAATTGCCTTCGCGGGATCCTTTTGTTATTCATTTCCCTAGGAAGAACAAATCCAAGCATGATGAAAAGAAGGCCATCACTTTGAAGGCCAATTACTTTGGAGTGGGTGTTCCACTCATCTGGCCCAAGTGAGTATCATCAAGGTCAAGCTATTGACCATAAAAGAGCACTCCATGGAAGGCAACCCATGTGAAATAAAGGTTTGATTTAAGTTTTTGTTTTAGTTTAAGTTTTTGTTTAATAAAGAGTGCTAGAAAACTCCATTCGAGGAGAAGAAATTCGGTAGTACTTAAAAATCTGCTCTATTTGGTCGACAATATTTGTTGTCAATTTTCTGTCAAAAATAAGGTATATCACTAAGTTACAGGAAAATAAATAGTCTACGAAGAAAAGGAAATTTTTTGACGCATACAGAGAGTCTAACGACCAACTATATGGCGGGAATAAAAATTCCGGCTGTATAGCTCCGGTCGTATAGTTATCTTTGCTATCATAAATTATTCTGCAATATGTAGTGAGAGTTTAACGACCAACTATACGGTAGGAATAAAAAATTACAGCCGTATAGCTCTGGTCGTATAGATATCGATGCCTCCGTACAATTTCTTTTCATATGTTCTGAGAGTTTAACGACCAACTATACGGCGGGAATAAAAATTCTGGCCGTATAGTTCCATTCGTATAGATATCGATGCCTTTGCAAATTTTCTTGCGCAGGGACAAACAGTTTAACGACCAACTATACGGCCGGAACATTTTGTTCTGCCCGTATAGTTGCGTCCGTATAAATGCGCCGCCAGGAGGAAAACCTAGAATTTTGACAAAAAGCCAACTATACAACCGGAACACATTGTTCCGACCATATTGCTGCGCCCGTATAGTTGCGTCCGACCACAAAATGACACGGGAAGGTACTCCTAACTCCAAAACTTCAATCCTTTTTCCTTCTTCTACCTCTAAACTCTCTCAAAAACTCAAGGGATCTTCATCTCTGCTCAATTTCATTCGATTTCCTCGTACACGAGTGATCTACAGTATGTTTCTCCTCTGATCCTCCAATTACTTTTTACATATTCATCTTCGATCTATTGTCATTATCAATCTAGGATGAGACCTACTATGAACCAATTGCCATGATTTTCTTGCTTAGATTAATATTTTGAGGAGAATTCTTTAGTGTGCTATGATGAGGAATATGATGCACTTACTGTTGTTGGATCAAAAAGTTTTATTTTTGCCTTTCTTCAATATTTTAGATGATGATAACAAGGAGCCAAACTCATGCTCGTGCCACCGCTAGCGCTTCTCAGGCTATTGCTCAGGAACACATGGGGACACGGTTCAAGAATGAGGCCCATCGTGATCGCTTCAACAGGATCAAGAACCGCGAAGTGAAGGCCACCAAGTGGGCTTGCCCCATCATACTGAACCAACTCGGTATTGCTGATGACTTCAATTTACTTTGCAATAGAGCTGGCCTGCAAAACTTTGTGTACAATGATGTACCTACCTATCGCCGCTTAACCATTGAATTCCTTAGTTCATTGCAAAGCACCATTAAACAATGGCAAGGAGAGGATACTATTTATTTCTGTCTGATGAACAACAACTATACTTTAATATTAGATGAATGGTGTGCATGTTTTAATTTACCAAACAATGATATTCATGCTTTACGCGTATCCTTTACTGACTTAAACCCTTCCCCCGATCGATACTATAATGGAATGAGTTTTACTAGTAGAGTGAATAAGGGAAAGAATATTCAACATCCTGCAATTCGTTATTTGTTCTATGTTATTGCTAACACCTTGCAGGCACGTAATGAGTTCACGAGACTCAACGAGGAGGACATCCTAGTCCTTGCAAAGGCTGCTTACATTAACTGTAGCTTGTCACTCAACTTGGGCGTCATCCTTGTGCGCTGCCTGGAAAATCAAGCCTCCCAAAGCCAAGGGCCAATCATAGGAGGAGGCATCATCACCGTACTTACCACTGCCCTAGGCCTCGACCTAGGTGAGTTGCAACCGGTACTAGGTGAGACACGTGTTGGTTTCTCCACCTTGAGAGCCTGTGGAATGCTCACTAGGAGAGGTGGTTCTTATTACCTGCATATTGCTGGAGCTGGGCGTATCTACCACGCTCCTATGCCTAATGGTCTTTTCTCTATCGAGGAGGGACATTTGCTATATGATGTGCAGGTTGAGAAACACCAACCCGAGGAAGAGATTTCTGAAGAGGACAAGGACCAAGAGGAGGAGCAAGAAGTTCCTCATCAAGAGGAGCAGCCACAAACCCGATTTGCCACATACTAAGATTTCCAAGGACTTGGAGGAACTATGGAGAGGATGCACAACCTCTCTTTGAACCTCCGAAAATAAACAAGTAACCTCTCAACTCAATTCGCGAAATGGAGTAATGAATTTTTCCCACCACCATAATGATTTGTAGGGCTTGCAAAAGCCTAAGCTTGGGGAAGTTTCCTCATGCATCTTTACGTGGCGTCCATTTGCTTTTATTTATCTTAGAAGTTGTGTTTATATTTGAGTTTATAAGCACTCGTGTTGGTCTCACCAACACTTTATCTTTAGTTCTTTTTATTTTCTTTCGAAATTTTCTAGCCGAGCTTTGCCGCCAATTTTCTATTCTTTAATTTTCCTCTCTTAAAAAATTTCACAATTTTTTTTCCATTATTCCTTATTTTCCCTCTTTCTTTCTATTTCCGCCTCGAGGTCTTTCATATGTTTGCAGGAGAGTGGTCGACTTCGAGTTTCCAAGAAACAAATAAAAAAGGAAGAGATAAGTGGAACCAAACATGAGAGGTATGCCTTATGACTCCCTACTTTTGAAGTTTGAGAAACCCATGCTAGTTAGTAGTAAATGTTGAGATATTATATTGGTGGAGTGAGTCTTTGTACTATAGTAAGATTTTCATTTGCATGGGTATTTAATTGGGAACGTTTTTTTTCTAGCTCTCGTAATTAACCAAGTATTGCCTAAAAATTGCTAAACAATTGTAATAAGAAAAAGTCTCACAATTGAAGACTTGGGTGTTGTAGTGCTCAGTCTTGAAGGCTTATTTCTAGAGATACTCAACACCACTGAAAATATTAATTGACTTGATAGCTCTCTTAGAAAGGATTTGTTCGATTGAATTAATGTTTAGCGGTTTTTGTGAGCATGCCAAAGTTTGACTTGTTAATCATAAGAATGATATAGCTTTATGCGTGTCAAACTTCATGGGATGCCAACAACTCCGCTGGCCTACGAACGATATTTATGGAGGAAACTCCTAGATTTCGGCTATGAGTTGATTAAACACTTGTAGCAGCAATGCTATAGTGTGTAAGATTCTTGGCACTCCCGGGCAGCTGTAATCAAGATGGAATCACTCCTCTGGCTGTTATGAGAAATCATTATGCAAAAGGAACAAAAACCTTAGTGATGCCACGAGTGTGCATCACAGCCTGATAAACTAAATAATTTTTTTGGCATACTCGCAATTACTTAAAAACTGAAATTCTTGAAGGACAATAAATAGAAAAGTAGAGTTGAAAAGTCTTAATTTATTGATGTGGGAGATTTGTGACACTCTATTATATATGCTTTTCATGAAAACTCTCACACTCTTAATTTATATGATTATACTTTACTGTTCAAAGGCAAGCCTATGAGTTGATTACTTAACATGGAATAAAGTTTACTCATTTGAATCATCCATGCTTACAATAATTTTGCTACACAATAAGGATGCATGAAACCCGTATGATATGCTTGCCATTTCTCTATCTATGCTAAACGTTTTCAGATTTATAAAGTGGAGGAAACATGAGACTACTAATCATGAGTAATATCACCATCTCGTTATTTCAGTTTAAATGTTGAGTTCCTTTTTGATTTTGGTTTTTTTGCTCGGGACGATCAAGTTTAAGCTTGGGGAGGTTGATGGCCCTAAAATATAGCCATCTAACGTCCACATTTAAACTGGATATTAGTCATATTCTTGATGAAATATCTCTCTAAACCCTGACAGTAATGCTAATATTCAGAGGGGTATGCAATCCTTTCTTTCGTATTTTTCCTGCGAAGATAATGTTATTTAAAGGAGGGAATCACTACATTAAAGTCAAAGATACGAGATTCCAACTACCAGAAGAAACCAGGAGCCTTACTTCGGAGGCAGATGCCATAACGACCAATTATACGGCCAGAGCAAAAATTCTGATCGTATAGCTCCGGTCGTATAGTTGGCGCCACCACCGGTCAAACAGAACAACTTTCGTGAAGGGACCCCTATATAAAGAAGCCTCGGGCAATGAGAAACATGGCCAGACCCCGAAGAAAGTCCTTGCCACAGATCATCAGCCGCCTCCAGATCTCCAAACCCTTCTCCATCTCCATAGCCATACTCCACCACTTGTAATACTAGACCTCTTCTCTGATTAGCGACATTGTAAGACAATTGCTATCAATCTCATGATTTTTATTGCAATGTTTATGATTGTTGATCTCATCTCTATGTGTGAGTAATTCTCCTTGGGCTAAGGGCTTCGGCCTAGCCATGTAGCAATTGTGCATGTGAATTATCATAGATGGGATCGTGTATTAGTTTGTATGACATGATGATTATTGTATCCTCTCTTGCCTCAATCCAAGGACTTGTTAGGTACCCAAGACACCGAGGGTTGAGCCATGTATAGGGAGTATGGGTGATGACTGATCTGCAGGTTGGGAACCCCAGTGATAGAAGGGATAGTACAGCTGTATGTGAGGGATTTTCTTGGGATTAACAGTGACATCACTATGCATATCATTAGTTATCTTTCTTCTATGGATGAGACTAGTAGGTTATTGCTATAAGCGGTTGCGGAGGCAATAGCAGTTATGAATGCACTGCCCACATATAATTTATCTTGCTCTAACAAGTACACACATGCTTTATTTCTATCTTTTATTTCCATTAGATGTTTCGCACAGCTACAGGTGAAACCGGACGCCCTAGGCCCTCTCTCTCCATCATCGACAACAACCAAAAGACGCAAACTACTAGTCCGGTGAAAACACAAAAGAAATTCTAAAACTCTCGAAGGTCCGTTAAAGTAACTTCACTATGCATTCGCTTCCCGAGAATTCGGTAACCTAGGTCTACTAGGGAAAAAGAAGCTATACTACATCCGTAATCCGGATCAAAGGTATCAACGAGACGAATCCATCGCCACATGGTGCAGGCGGACGGTACGGGTGGCCCCTGCCCGTACTAGTGGTCGTTACGGCTGTTGTCGCCTTGTAATTGCTCCAGAATTACTTGGTCGTGTGGACTTTGTCATAATATTAATTTATGACTCCTGATTTTGCATTAGAAAGCGTGATTTCCTGCACAACACAATTCAAAGCAATGGTTTACATATATTTGCAATAATTAGTCATTAGTGGTAAGGCTAGAGAGATTCTTGTCAATTGCTTGACTAAAAACAATGTTTAAATACGAGAAAAGATGGCTATTTTTAGAGCCATCAATCTTCCCAAGAAGAAATAAAAGAATTATAATGAATTCAGCGTTTAAACTTGAAATAATGAGAATATGAATTCACTTACGGTTGGCAGTCATATGCGTCTAGCACTTCATTCATTTGAAAGGCTTATCAAAATTAGAGAGATGACAAGAACATTATACAAGCTTTGGTAAATCAAGACAACCAAAATAGAGTTTAATATAAGTATAAATAACTAGAAGTGTAACAATCAATCCAATTCCTCTAGTTAACTCTCAGCTTGCCAAGAAAAATATTTTATTATAGCAAAATTGAGTAAGAGAGTTCATGTCCTAAGTAACATAACAGTGAAGTGTCTTATTGACACCCACATCAGTAAATCAAGGCTACCAAAACACTTGTATTCCAATCATTGCCTTTTAAGAAAATTCATAGTGGTAATGAGACCATGCCAAGGACTTGTTATGTGGATCTTCATTTTTTTCTTCCTTCTTTCAAGGATAATTGTCAACAAGGATGATTGAGTGATTCTTTTAAACAGTGGTTTGCACAACCTTCGAGAGTACCAATACTTTTGGCCATATGGTGACATGTATGCCACCCTTGTCATCAACTCATAGCCGAAATCAGGGGTTGTACCATTGATCGTTCATAGGCTAGCGGAGTTGTTGACATCGAAAAGTGTGCACAAAAAACATAGAACTCTTTAAATAGTAACCCAGTTTGATTCACAAGGTTAGCTTTGTCGTGCATCACAATTAACGCTGGACTTCATTTCAATCAAACAAGAGAGTGTTGGTGATTTTGTCAGCCTATCAGACAAACAAGGGAATCAAAGTCTTGCCTGATTATGAAAACAGAGTGTTATAGAGTCGCTGATTCGCTAGATGTGATCTAACTCACGGCGGGTTATGTCTCGCTCAAAGCTATGGTGCCCTCTTCGTCTTCCTAATCTTTATATAAAAGGCTATGTCTCAGAGTCCATACGGATCGGTTACAAGTTTAATTAAAACTATTCGATTATGTCGGTTAACGCTTCTATCTTGATCAACACGTTTGGTTCCTGGGCTTCAGATGATTCCAGGACTCTTAATTCTTTATGGGTTGCATGGGCCATAGTTTAAGTATGTACCAGGTATACCAATTACAGGAACCCGATAAGTCATACCCATGTCAATAGCCCCGAGAATCCATTCGAATTGAAGATTCGGGTTGAGTCTCAAAGACATTTTCTATATTGAATCCAAAGTTTTCTTCAAATATTTTTTGTGTTTATAAATATTTTATTCATGGGGATTTTGGTATAACAATTCGGGTGCATCTGACGGATCCGGAACCAGTTAATTACTCTTAGAAAAAAATATCGTGAACTTACTTCAAGCTCAAGTTCCCGGACTCGAACTCGGTATATACTGGTGTAACTCAGTTCGGGCCGCGAAGGTATTACAGATTACTGAATTCCAGTTTTGTGTTTTAGGTACCCAACACGTTCGTCGGGATTTTTTTATCGTATTGTTGATACGAAAAATTACTAACAGAGCGTATTCGAGAGCGATTACTAGGCCTCACAGGATGGATCCTAAGATCTTATCTTTATATCGATAGCCACGGCATTCAGACATGTTAGGAGAATTTTTTAAGTAGCGTCCTGCTAAATATAGGCTTTATAAGATCGTGACTAGTACTAAGTTGAATGCACGGTGACACTTCCGTCAATGACTAATGATGGTGCAACCGAATGATGAGCCGGATAGTTTCGTTTGCGAACTTTCATCCTAGGTGATCTTTACGGTGAAGTGCATGTATACTAACCTTATTAATGGCCATACAAATTTTTGTCGTAAATATGAAGATAATTCATGTAGTTTATTAAATAAGAAGGTTTTACTCACCGAAGATAACTTGGCAAAAAGAAACGGGCACTAGTGTAAAATATATTTGTTTTTTGTGATTTTGATGAGACCATTCAGCACTTATTTTTGTCATGTCCGTTCGCTCATATTGTTTGGCATATTATGTACTCCTTCCGTCCAGAAATAACTGACTAAACCAAAATCAGTTATTTTATTTACAGTATTTCTCCACAAGCCAATATTACTAATATGTTTGAAAAATGACCGGATCTAACTGATACTCCCTCTAATCCAAATTAATTGACTTAGATTTGTCTAGATTTAGATGTATCTAGACATGTTTTAGTGCTAGATAAATTCAAATCTAGAAAATATAAAATCAATTAATTTGGATCGAATGGAGTAATAAGAAAACGAAGACTAGAATCTGTATCGAGATATCGGCCTTGTGAAATTGTAGTAACAATATTGTGTTTAACGAGGCGGGAACATCGAATCTTTTTACAGGTTATCTATATGTCTACTTACTGGATTAAACTGTGGTCCTTCCTACTCTCGTCGGATTAGCATGAACATCTAGTTTTTTACAGGTTACCTATATGGCTACTCACTGTATTCAGCCGAGGTCCTTTCTCTTCCGTCAGATCAGCGGAGAATTTTGGTTACTAAATGCAATCGTCTACCGGCGACCGCTTAGGATTTCTAAAGCCTGACCGCTAGGCGGTAAACTAGCAGATTGCAGAATGGATAGACACGATTCATGCTAGGTTTATTTGCATAACTAATTCATGCATCGACTTTTTGCGATCCGTGAAATCCTGCTCACCATGTAGGACTTTTTGTGATCCGTGAATTCCTGTGCTCACCATATATGACTTTTTGTGATCCGTGAATTCCTATGCTCAACTTTACAAACTTCGTACTACCTTTGTTTCACAATATAGCTGTTTTAGTTTGCTAAAAAGACTTATATTATAAAACGAAGGAAGTAATAAATAAGGATTTTAAAACTTCATGTCGTGTGCATAGATTGATATGCTTTTAAAACTTCATTTGTGTGCATCTATTAATACGGAGGCAGAAGGTCTTCCGCTTCTTGAGCAAAAAGGTATGCAGAAGGGTTAACAGTCAGCCGTATGTAAAACAGTAAACTTAGATAACTGATTGTCATGGCAATGACATTTTTTTTTGGAGAACCATGGCAATGACAACTGATACAAAGAAATTAACCGTGCACATTTTGCAAGTAAACAGAACAAGCACAGGCTACGGAGTCAGAGAAAAACTGTTACCCTTCATCTATACATTCTTCCTGAAAACAATTCACAGAATACAGCACAAGTGTAACCGAGGTATCGTGTGATATGCAGGCAGCACAACCTGACATAACAAAACCAACAGCCAGTGGCACTAACTGTGCTGATATGGCATAGGTAACGCCCGGTTTTCATTCCACAAATGGCAAGTGGTCGAACAAGACTAATGCTAGAGAGTGGGCTGAACAACCTGCTATACTCGACGGCAAGCCCGAACAATTGAACCCATCTTCTCCGCTTTCAGGTCATCGCCCAAACACCAGAGGTCATTTGCCCGTGCCTATAGGCTATAATGGAGTTGACATTATAACAGGACCACATAAGGCATGGCAACTACATCAGCAGAATCGATCGGCTGCGCTTCCGCCCAAACTTGGAGTGGTTTTGCCGCCTCGAGTATTGTTGATTTCTGGTGAACATGGTCCCCAGTAAACAGCCAGTCCTGATCAATGAATTCTGAGCAGTCGCCAACTGCTGGTATGGAGTACACTTGGCTCAGATTCTTGGTATCAGGGTGAGGTGGTGTCAGAGAGACTTCTCTACTATCATAGCTGGATGAAGAAACTGCAGATTTGTGTTCCTCCAGATAGTGAGGGGCAGTGTTGCCATTATTGCAGCATTCATTGTTATCTAGAAGCATGTCTGCCTCGCAAGGAGTTGCGCCAACTGGTAATGTGGAAGAACAAGGTGCAGTTCCCTGAGAATTCTTCAACGTTTCCTCATTCACGCGAAGATAATTAGCAGGAGACATCCTTGGCATCTTAGTCCTCCGCATACTATGCTCTGCAAACAATATGCAAGTGAGACTAAAATAATATCAAAACCACAGCTAGAAGACTACCTAAATCCAAGCTTCTGTTTCCAGGGAATAAACACACATAAAATTGGGCCTACTTTAACGAATAAAGAAACTCACCATGTAGACAACTTTTAGCACTCAAGTCTTTCCTTTTGTTCACATCATCAAAAGAGAACTTGTTCCCATTAAGATGAGCCGAGTCGATGTCATGAATATGGTTCTTCCTTGTCCCATGTCCATCAAGCTCTGCGCGCTTCTGCTCATGTCCAGCACTTCTTTTCTCCTTGATTTTGCTTTCATTTCCGTCTTTAGCCTTTCTTTTCTTTACATTGTGAGCTTTGTCTCTGTCTTTAAAAGCCTTGTTATTTACATCGTGACCTCTATCTCCATGTATTACACCCTTCTGATGATTGGCTTTTACTTGTTTAATCTTTGCATTCCCTTGAACTGCTCCAGTTTTGCCTCCTACTAACTGCTTATCCACCTTGGAATGAAAATTGTTAGTGCTCCCATTTTTCTTCTCTGTCATCCTTTTGGTGCTTATGCTGTCACTTTTTCCATACACAGAATGAGAAGAACCATCTGACTGTTGGTCCACTTGTTCGGTTCTCCCTGCAGCATTTGTGCTTGGTGCAATTCTGCGCTTCTGCTGAGCGGCTGCACTCTCCTGTTGAAGGCCTACTCTATTACTACCATGTATTCTGGTGGAATGTTTTTCAGATGGCCCACCTTGAGGGCTCTTACCATTCAGCACCCTAGTTTTATCCTTCCGCTTTTCACTGGCATGGTTATGCTGACCAATTTGTCCAGATTTCTCATTCACTCTACCGACAGAAGTTCTTTCCTTCTCTTCAGAACCTACAACGACAAAGGACTCAACGCTTTGAGGAAGCAACTTGCCAGTACTAATGCCGGTGTTGTTTGCATGACCTTCTTGGCCTTTGTCTTTATCACCTTCTTTATTTTTTCTCCTATCTTTGTACTTCTCCCTTTTGTGCTTCTTCTTGTTCTTATCTTTCCTATGATCTCGATCCTTTTCTTTTCTTTCTCTTTGCCCCCCATCCGTCGCTTCCTTCTTGTGCTTCTTCGCCTTGTGCTTTTCCTGAAAAATAGTGCCATAGGTTCACTGTTAATAACAATAAATAGAGAAATGGTGACACCGGTTGAAGAAAATCTTATAGGACCTCATTGCGGTCTTTGAACAAACACAATGATATTACAGGCACAGATAATAAGGATATGTTTCCTAGAAAGAAAGATAATCAGGTCATATATGTTACACCAGGCTTGATGGTTGAGGGTATCTTAAATTAATCTATTCGGGATTTCAGTTTCCGAGTGCGGAAGAAGAATTCTAGAGGCGGAGCACAAGCAAGTAGAACATCTCAGAGAAAAAAGAACACTTTATACCATGTACTCTAGCTAAGTTCAACTATAATAGCAAGGTGCAGTAATAAGAAATAAGAATAACGCGTGACCATCAACTACACTAGCAATATTGCAGTAATAGTTAGTACAAAGCATTATCAGATAATAAAAGGGATATACAGATATTGCCAGTAGCGGTATTCATATCAGTAGAGATTAAAAAGCAATTTCAGCAAAGGCAACATGAAACTTGAACATGTAGGTCTTTTGAAGATCAGGATATAAAACTTTTATGATTACTTTAATGACCATTTCTAATTGATCAGCAAAAATAAAGCATATAAACTATCGTGAGAACAGTTTGTCCCTCTAAGGCAGGAAATAGTGTTTTTTTCGAAAACAACTATCTATCCCAACCTAGAATACACAAAGGGAATGTAGGAGCGGTATTTTCCACTTGTATGTTTTGTGACATCAAAAGGAACATGCCTGCTGGTAATGAAATATATAGGCCTTTGTAATCTTTAAAATAAGCAAATATTGTTTCCCCTCTATATAATTGTTTGCTTCATGATAAATAAGTTGCTTCCCCACATACCAACTTATGGACACATTTCTTGCGAGCAAAGAACAAGAAAATAATCCAAATATTGTTGCTGTAACTTCTGCTGGATTCAGGTAATATTCCGAAAACAAGGCTCACAAAATGGCAAACAATTTCCACCCCCAAAATAAAACCTAACTAACAAGAATTAACATGCCCCCTCTATTTGCAACTGATGAGGAAGATTCAGTGCATTTTAACCACAGACAGCCAGACAAGTCCCTTCTCATCTCAGGCATGCTCATCCTATCCCACTGCCTAGTAATGTAACACCACCTAGTTTTGTGAAGTATAACGTGCAGTCTACTTTGGAAAGTGATATTAAAGGAAAAATAACGAACCTTCTTTACCAGATCCTTATGTTCACTCCTGAGCTTCGCCTCGTACCCCGGAGGCGGAAATGGGAAGCACCGAGACATCGTGCAACACAAAACTCTCCAAACAGGTATGCAGCTTCTCTCTCATGCACCATATCCAGCTCCAGCAACTCCGCGGAGCCAGATTAGCACAGATTCTAAGGCTCAAGTTACCACACACAGATTTAGTCCTCAGACAAACCAACTCCTGATTACGCTTCTGCTTGCAGCGATTCAACAGCTCCCAACAAAACCACCCAAGGACGTGCTCTGGCGAGTACGATCAGGCCACTATGATTCCTGATCGGCAAGCAAAACCAGACTGCTCTACTCTCTAGCTGGAGCGGAATCCAAGTGGTGGCAAGAATAGTAAACTACAGCCCACTTCCATCTGCTCACTCCCCACCACCGATCCCCAACCACAGCCACAGCAAGTGGAAGGGCAACCCGGGAACGACTCCGCGTTCTGAAGCAGCAGTCTCGCCGTACGTCGCAGCAGCGGCGCCGGAGACGCCGCGCATCAACGCGGAACTCGACACGGCCCAGCCGCCCAGAACACCGCCGAAGAAGCTTCCGGCGACTCCACGGCGGCTCTCGGCGATTCCTCTCGATCTCGGGTCGACCTGTGACGGGAAGCCCCGATCCGGCTCCGGGAAACCGCAGCTCCTGGAAACAACGGCGGGATCCGCCCGGAGTGTCGCTCAATCCGAGCGAATCGGAGACGGGTTCCTGCCAGCCGCCGCCAGCCGGATGACTCGTGCTTGGGTCCGAGCACGTGCTGAGATTTTGCGAAGAGGAGGAGGAGGAAGCGATGGTTGGTAGCTTTGCTTGGCCGCACCGAAGATCCCCCAAAGCGGCAGTAGCGATGGCGAGGTCTACTTCCGGTTGCGTACGGAAGCCATTTTGGTGACAGGTGTCTTTGGACCTTGGCTATCGGAGGAAATTACACAGACCATCACGTTTTGTTGCGCGTGTTGCACAAAACACTTATTTTACACGTTGTTTGCACACCAGCTATACGTGTAATTCTTTGCATATAGATTCAAATTTAATATTAGATATTGATTAACATCAAATCTAACTGATAGATGGCTATCTTTGCCTTGAATGTACGTGAACATGAATGCATTAGACCATCTAAACTGTTTCAAACTCTCCCAGATTCGCTAGTTTATATAATATTAGTTACTAAATTCTTTACATTTTTTTAAATGTTTGAAAAAAAGTAACGACCCTAACAGAGTGGGCCCTGAGCTGTTAAGCAAATGAAAAAAAGTAGCCACGTCATCATTGCCATGTGGGCGCTAGCAGTCAGGTTTGCTCTTAAGCAAACTAATACGAGATTTGGATCTCTCTGCAATGAATTACGAGTATAGCTGGTGTTTTGTGCAAAACAATATGTAAAGTGCGTGTTTTGTGCAACAAGTGCAGCAAAATGTGATGGTCCGTGCAATTTCCTCTGGCTATCGAGAGTGTCCTCACTCCTCAGCCGTCAGTTGAGTGCTGCCGCTGCGAGTTTGGTGCGTGAAACGACAAATTCGATCATTAATTGGAAAATTCAGCCAAAAATAACCACTTCTCTACTTAATAATTTTGGATGTGATTTTTTCCTCAACGTCCGACGTCGTGGCTTTGTCGAGGTTAGAGTATCTCCGGCCACGCTCCATGAACGTCGGCCTTTTGGCGCGCCTCCACGGTCCTAGATGTTTGATCCAAATATAGTTAAATTCAAATTTTCATTCAGACTTGGGGATATTTTATAAACTTTGAATGGAATTGAAGTAAAATTAAATTTAACCTAGTAAAACCTAATATAGTTAAAGATGATAAAACTAATATGTACTTTGGAGTTTGTTAATAGCATAAATCTTACTATGCAAGGTTGCATGCTTCATACTTTTTAAAAACAACAATAAACATATGTGATATGAAAAAATACCTTTCATAAACTAACAGTCAAGTTTAGGGTTTTTGGTGTGGCTACGTGCGCACCGGGTGATCAGTTTATATATAGATCAAAAAGACAAGTTACAATACAAGTTGTATACGGTACAAGCACCGTGTCCAATTCTAACACACACTCTCTATCTAAACTGGTATGTACAAGATTTAGATGATTCTGAATCGGTCTAACATCTGCCGTGTGGTTGATTTAGTAAATACATCAGTCAACTGATCATCTGAAGAAATAAATCTCATCTCTAAGGCATCATTAGCTACTCTCTCACGCACAAAGTAAAAGTCTATCTCAATATGCTTTGTGCGAGCATGAAATACTGAATTTGCCGTTAGGTAAGTAGCCCTAAGTTATCACATCATAAAATCAGCTGAGGAACCCCAAGTTCCTTGAGCAAAGACTCTACCCAAATAGCTTTAGTAGCGCCATTGACCAAGGACTTATATTCAACCTCTGCACTTGACCGCGAGACAGTAGGCTGCTTCTTTGAACTCATGACACAAGATTAGACCCAACAAAGACCGCAAAGCCTCCAGTAGAGCGGAAGAAAAAGAAATATTTGAACGTGTGAGTGTTAAATACTGTAAACCACCAACAATACTGCGGTATCAGAAAGAATTATCAGTACCCAATGGTGAACCGGTATCTCGGACCAAGTGTTCCGTAGGAACTACATGAGTTGAAGTTGGCTTGCAATTCTCCATGCTAACATGATGAACAAGATCAAGTGCATAATTACGTTGAGTCAATGTCCTGCTCCCGGAAGTGTAAGCGGCTTCAAGTCTGAAAAATAGGTAAGCACACCAAGATTCTTGATAGGAAAAGTCTCGGAAAGAGAGCGCACCAGACGATCAATAGAAACAGGACTAGTCAGCAATGACAATATCATCAACGTAGGCCAACATATAAATATGGATATCATCGTGCGAGAAGATGAATAATGACGTATCAGCCTTGGAGGATGTGAAGCCCAGCTGATATAGATGAGCACTCAAACGAGCGTACCAGGCCCGAGGGTGACTGCTTCAGACCATAAATAGCACATTGCATCTTACAGACGTGAGACGGGTACCGAGCATCCTCAAAACCAGGTGGCTACTGCATGTAAACATCCTCAAACAAGAAACCATGTAGTAAAGCATTGCTAACATCAACCTGACATAGAGTTCAGCCACGAGAAACTACAAGAGAGAGAACCAAACGCACTGTAATTGGCTTGACCACTGGACTGAACGTGTTGCCATAGTCGATACCATGTTGTTGTGTGAAGCCACGAGCAACGAGACGATCATTGTGCATGTCAACGGAACCATCTGGTCGAAGCTTGGTTTTTAAGACCAGTTTACTGCCAATAACATTGATGCCCGACAGTCGAGGAACCAAAATCCATGTATGTGTCCGACACAAAGAGGAGAACTCATCAGTCATAGCAGCACACCACTCTGGTTCCCGAAGAGCATACCAATGAGAAACTGGTGTAGCAAAGAAGGCGTGATGACCTGGATCATAGCGAACAGTACCATCGGTATATAGCTTCTCTCGTCGGGTGGATTCACGATTTCGCGTGAACATGGCGTGACCGGTCGCATTGACAACAATAGTCGAGGAAGTCACGGTTGGAGGCGGTCCAGCGAAAGGCGACGTGGACTTCTGCGAAGTATGGGCCAAATCCGTGGACGGTCCAGCTATAGAGGCTAGAGACGGTCTTGCCGCGACAGGAGACGAGCTAGCAGGCTTGGGGGAGGCCACACTAGGCATCGCCGAGCCAGGAGTGGGCGACTGAGGCGAGGCCGGACCAGGCGAGGGCGGGTCATGCGCATAGGGAGACGCGCCCGATGCATGCACGTCGGGGTCGCCATGCACATCGATCGGCGACATGGTGGAGGGTGCAGCGCGTCCTGCAGATGTAGCAACGAGATCCTGAGATGTGAAAAATCAACTACAATCGCAGGATTAGTAGATAGGTAAGATAATTCATAATTACGCACATGGTCACTCGTGGCCGGTTCAGAGGAAGGAGAAGTGATGGCATGGTGAAGAGTGGGAATATCAACCGTAACTCCCGAAGTGGAAAAAGGAAAGAACGACTCGTCAAACACGATGTCATGAGAGATATAAATGTGTCCCGTGGACCAATCTAAACACTTATAGCCCTTGTGCATAGGACTATAGACAAGGAATACACGCGGTTTGAAATGGAATTCAATCTTGTGTGTATTATACTTGCGAAGACTAGGCCAACACGCACAACCAAAAATACGAAGAAAGTCATAATTTGGTTGTGTCTTAAACAGACAATTACCTAGAGTATCTTTGCCCAAAACGGGGAAGGGCATACGGTTGATTAAGTAACATGCCGTCAAAAATACCTCATCCCAAAAACACGAAGGAATAGATGAATGGGCAAAAAGAGCAAGCCTGTCTCAATAAGATGACCGTGTTTGTGTTCAACAACACCGTTTTGTTGAGAGGTGTAAGGACACGATACCCTATGGGAGATACTCGTGCGTTAGAAATATGTATGTAGCCTATGGTATTCGCCGCCCCAATCAGACTGAACGGCCTTAATTTTCATGTTAAGAAGACGTTCAACATGATCCTAGAAAGCATAAAATACTTGCTCGATATCAGACTTATGTTTGAGAAGATAAATCCAGCAAAAACGAGAATAATCATCGACAAAACTAACATAATATTTGTAACCACCAAAAGAGGCAATAGCTGGACCCTACACATCGGAGTGAATCAATTCAAGAGGCATAGTGAAAACACGATGAGATGCATTATAAGGCAGTTGATGAATCTTTGCATGTTGACATGCATCACAAACTAAAACAGAGTTTGGGCATGATAAAACTGGTAAAGCATGTTGCGTAATAATATTTTGCACGACTTTATTGGAGGGATGGTCGAGACGCTAATAGCACTGGGACGACGTAACCCTGACACTGAAACTAGCCTGAAGCGACGGCGACGATGCTCGATTATATGGAATCGGATAGAGCCCATTTTGACTTCTACCGTGAAGCAAAACTCTCCTCGTGGCTTTGTCCTTGACACAAAAAATGGAACGGTAAAACTCAACAAAGACATCATTATTGTAGACAAGACGATAAACAGAGATAAGATTTTGCTAATGTGCGGATCATGAAGGATATTGTTCAATCGAATAGAGGAATCAGCTAAATTAGAACGACCGATGTGTGCAATAGACAAACATGTACCATTAGCTACTTGAACGTGATCCTTGCCGTCGTAGTGCTCGTGGATGTGAATCCGCTGAAGATCATTGGTAAAATGATACGTAGCCCCGTTGTCCATCAATCAGAGAGGAGGCGCGGTGGAGTTCATGGTCGCAGCATTACCGGAACGTTGAGTGTTGTTGTCTCTTGTGAAGTCATGGTTGAAACATTTGCGATAATCAAAGGTCTCATGCCCCAATAGCCACAGAGCTGGCAGCGAGGGCGTTGCTTCTTTCCGTTGCGTCTAGTTCCCCCGGTGTTGAACTGGCGGTTGTCGCCGCCATACCGTCGTTGAACTGGCGGTCGTTGCCCCCGGCGTACAGGAGGCCTTGCCCCTGCTAGAAAGCGTCGTTCCTAGTGGGGCGTCCCCCACCATACTAGGCGGGAGGGTACTCTAGAGCGCACAACCGTCCAGAGTTGGAGAAGGGGCCGGGCTGCGAGGCAGCGTTCTCCGATGAAGACCACTCCGTGGACTGAGTTTGCTTCATCTGAAGAGTCTCGAACGAGAGGATATGAGAGAAAAAGTCATTGTAGGACACATAGCGGTTACCAATGGTGAAGAAGCCACAATTGCATTGAACATGCGACCGAGGCCACTAATAATGTAGTAAACGAGCTCGTCACTAGAGAGAGGAGATCCGGTGGCCACCATGATGTCAGAAAGATATTTCATCTTGTGCATGTACTGGACATCGTTTGTCTCCTCCTTCCACAACGAATCGTGCTGACGACGGATGTGGCGAACATTGGCCTGACTCTGAGCGGCCTCGGTGCCATCGAGATGACTGTAGAGGCTGACATCGCCGAGGTTGGAGAGAGTGTGAGCTGCAGCGCTGAGGAGGTGGCCATCTCAGTGAAGGACGATAGAGCATGCACGGTTGTGGGAGGAAGTGTGCCGTAGTGAAGAGATCACGCGGCGATGGCACGAGAGGAAGTGTGTGGTGGTGACAGTGGAAAAATAGAGAGCCCGAGTTGGCTCTAATACCAAGTCAAGTTTAGGGTTGTCGGTGTGGCTATGTACCCACCGATGATCAGTTTATATATACATCAACACTGCATAATACAATACAAGTTGTATACGGTACAAGCACCGTGTCCGATTCTAACACTAACAAGTATGCTTAATAATATGTTACTCATATAATATCAAATTTAAGTTCTATGAACCATTAACATAACAGAAGGGTTAAATCCTATGTTTGGTCTTTCGGGCCCATTTTTTATTTTCACTTCTTTACATTTATTTTTCTTCTTCCTGGTAACATATATATCTTCCACGTCTTTGATAATTGTAAGAGAAAGTACAATAGCGTTTTGGGATGTGTAGCTCGTGTCAACGATGCTCATAAGAGCTGGGTTTTAAGGCATCTTTTGTGATTATGGTTAAAGTAAAAGCAAATATGGTTATATACTTGACCTCTTACAAGTTGATATCTCATGCCCGATGACCACAAGTATCCATACTTGCACGCTACTCAACTAAGGACTCTCATCATAATATACATATAGTTCCAAACAAGGTGGCACTAGGGTCTCTTGACCCCTTGTACGAGAAGTCTTTAAGGGATTATCCATACTTAGATGATAAGACAAACAAATAAATGGGCATTCTCAACAGTTTCTTTTATTTACCATTTGCATAGCTTTTCTATTTAAAGTGGTTCTTTGAATGCTCATGCTGTAGATCTCCACCATGATGCATAGCATGGCTTAGGTTAGTGACTCAATGCTCCCTCTGACGCATATGCATACTCGATTATAATACTTACTCCAGCTTATTTCACATGGTAGACATCCACAGCCAAAAGAAACATGATATCATATAGTGCAATGATGAAAGCGTACCCCATATCACCATGGTTCTGCTAACGCTCAACTCATAAGTTGTGTAGAACATAACAAACATAATTCCAATCACAACAGGTCAAATTTAATTATTCTACTTTATTTCAAGTAGTTGTGCACTATTCTTACTTTCCCATGAGATTTAAACTACACAAAACACATGACTTGAAATATTCAAAGATATAGAACATATAATATAATTGTAATACCAAATTCTATATAGGTAGGTATGATGTACACTATTGTAGTAATAAGGTTTAAGGGTTTTGGATACAAGTTTTAGCTTGTTTGAGAATTTTTTTTTTTTTGAGTTGACTGATAGTAAGGTTGACATCTACAAGCATGCAAAAGTGTCCATAGTACTACCCACTCTTTGTGAGGAAAAGTAATAAATCTAATCATACATGTAAGTAAATAAATGCAGTACTACATAAGGCACATTCGTTAAAGTGTATGAAATATACAACAACATGCATGGCTTGTATCTCAACTTTTACTTCCCTTTTCATTTTTTATTTCATCCAACCTAATATTTTATATTATAGTAGATTTTTCATACTTATTTTATATAACTTCAAGTCGTGGTCTCATTATTTACAAGACAAATAAGCAAAATAAAACATAAAACTAAATAAAGACGCTCTAAGTTTATGCGTAAATCTTATGTTGCTCGAAAAACAAAGTTTAGAGATTTGTAAACTGTGAGTGTAATAGATATAATGGGTGCTTTGAGAATTCCCAAGATTATGGTATTCACTGTTCTTGGATAGCTCATAGTATGGTATTCCTTCTTTGTCTGTGAAAAAACTTTAACATAAAGCTTTTTTTCCATCTCTTTCCTCAGAGACGACATTAGTGACACAAAGATATATTGCAAGCTGCTATAGAACTCTCTAATTAATTTTGGTTTGAGATGTATAGAGATTATATTAAGTTGAAAATATTAACATAAGATAAAAAAATCATAGAAAATCATATGGACACTCAAAGCAATGAAAAACAATAAAAGATAGAATCTATCCAGAAAAACAGCAGATGTAGAACGCAACAGTTTTCACCTACTTAGGCATGTTAGGAATTTTCGTTGATTTTTGTGCATATATAGGATGAAAAGCTGCAACTTCAGTTTAAATATGAGATCAATAGGAGTCACAAAACTTCATAGGGAATTTTTTCGTAAATAGTATCATGCAAAAAACTGCAATTCTCAATAGTTCTATCGGCTTAATATCATCCAGATGGGTAAAATTTGGTACTTTATTAAAAACTACAGAAGGTAAAATAAAATAAAAACTCTTACTACAGCAAGAGTTCAAAAGGAAAATTTTAAAAAAGTTTACCTCCCGAAAAGTGTTTTCTTTATTGCCATATAGCTAGACTTTACTTACTTGGTTTAAGATGAGTGGAAATCATGTGGTAACTTGTACCTTGGTGACATATCCTTCTTTCCTCGAGAGTGTTCCATTACATAATATCAGGGTCTCATGGTGTGCTCAAATCAAGCAAAATAATAATCAAGTTGAAACATGGTAAA
Organism: Avena insularis; assembly: GCA_023614405.1. Classification (NCBI taxonomy): domain Eukaryota; kingdom Viridiplantae; phylum Streptophyta; class Magnoliopsida; order Poales; family Poaceae; genus Avena; species Avena insularis. The sequence goes on from CM042692.1 coordinate 26,448,443, forward strand.
TAGCAACACAAGGCATGAAAACATTAACAACGAAGTCAAACTTTCTGTCTATGCATTAGAATTTTATATATGAATAGATCACGACAATTAGAGGTACACCCATGCATAAGACCATTAGGTAATTGCAACTTATAATTAATATTAGACTCCTTTTTGTGTTTCTGGGGCGTGGCTATTAGACATAACGTTTCAAGAAGCGTTAAATATAGTGAAGCTTTTTTTACATATAAAGCAAAAAAAATGAAGTTTTGTTTCATATAAAGGAAAAAAAAGCTTAAACCCGTCTTATCAGTTCACGGAAATGAACTGATCAAACGGGTCAAAGATATGGCTGGTACCTGTGCGCTGAAGGCTATAAACCAGTGCCATGTAGCCTAGTTTGGCGATGTGGGACAAAACGTCCCGCAGTAATGATATAAAATGTCATATTCTCCCACCGACGCATCTCTCCACTACCCCACGTGATTAGCGCGTCAAAAAGTAAGCCAAAAAAACTTTTGAAAAGAGATGTACTCATAAGACAAAATATAACGCTTTGATCGATAAGGGCACAAGTTGCAACTATATATTTCTGTAAGATTTTATCGTACATACGACAGTACATAGCCGGTCGATCCATGACGACTATTACATACCATACAGTACGATGCATTTGTACAGAGTAAATATCAGATATTGTCGTGGGAATAACCACGGCAATCGCTACCAGGGGTAGCGATTGGAAGGATTTAGGGAAAGAGCGGGCAACCATCCGTGGAGCGAGATGAGGGCAAAGACACATGGATTTACCCAGGTTCAGCCCCCCGTAGGGTAAAGACCTACTCCTGCTAGATTGTATTATCAAGTGAGTACAAGAGTGGGGATCTCGGCGGCTATGCAGCGAGTCGATGGGGTGTATGATGGAACGTGAGTATAGAGAGCACCCTAGGAATGCTTATATAGGGGGTATCTCGCTAGGATTTACAGATATACAACCGAATCAGTTAAGGACTCAGAGGATTTGACCTAATCCGACTAGGCCTAACTATACTTATGGGCCTCCAGCTTCTAGTCGCCAAGCTTCCTCTTCAGTCGCATTCCAATCGCCGTCCTGCAGACCCACTCGCATAGGCCCTTGTCTAGTTGAAACGTCCTGCTGGGCATACCCCATTCGGCATATCCCCATCAGTAGTCCCCGAGGCCAGCGTTGGTTCGACACAGGTGTTCTTTTGGCAGTCGGAGTAGGTGAGTCAAATCAGACGCCCAGTCGAATCGACAATGGACTCCCTCAATGAAGGAAGGAATCTCCTCTGTGTGTCTTCAGTCGCAGCATTGGCGAATGGAAATGTGCTCAAGTTGCCACGCCCGGCCGACTGGAAGGGCGAGTAAGTAGGCGAGTTGAGTGAATGAAGTTGGACCGTCAGCACGGTCAAACTAGCCATTAGGTAATACAACGGTAACTTCGCTGAATTTACCGCTGGGTAACGGCTCTCCCGAGATTGGCGGGTAGCACCTCTTTATAAGGAGAACGGCAGGGGAAGTTTATGGACCTTCTTCGTATTTCCCCATTATCGCGTACCTTAAGTCTCCAATTCTTCTCCTGATCCAAGGTCTCCGAGCCATGTGACCCCAGTCTTCTCTAATGGCGCCAAAGAAGGATCTATGGGGTAAGTCAAAGTGTACCACCGCCACCTTGAAATCCTTCCAAGAAGCGGGGATCCTCTACAAGGGGAACTAGCGGGTCCCCGCACCCGGCGAGACAGAGTCGAAGCCTCGCCCCGGCGAATTCATTTGCTTCCAGAGCCACTTAGAAAGGGGCTAGGTGATACGTCCATTTTGCATCACTATTCTATGTCTTAATTCACTATTATTCATTGATATATTTCATATTGAGAGATGATACTTATGTTATTTCATCTATTTTTGCATGGTTGATGACTTTTGGAGCATGGACCGCTGTAGTCAGGATTCTGATGGAAAAGGTGCTGTTTGGAGGCAAAATTCACGAAGATCAGAAAATCCGGGAAAATGTACGGAAAATCCTATTTTTCCAGAAGACTAAGGATGCCAGAAGATGGAGTGGAGATGGGCCACATGGGGCCCACACCACCCCATGGTGCGGGCAGGCCTAGGCCGCGCCAGGAGGTGGTGTGGCCACCCTGGCCCACTCCAGCCTCTCCCCTCTGGCGTATATCATCCTCTCGAAACCCTAAGGCTCGGGGAGCAACCACAGAAAGATTCTGCCGCCTCTGCGAGGCGGAAAACACCGAGAGAGAAAGATATCTCCGGCAGACAGATTTCTGCCAGGGGAATTCCTTCCCGGAGAGGGGAGATCATCTCCATCAACACCACCATCAAGCTGGACTTCATCGGGATCATCATCATCATCACCACCATCATCACCATCAGCACCCTCACACCATCTCCATATTGCTGTAACAATTGCGTTGAATCTTGCATAGTTCATAGGGAAAACTTTACCGGTGTTGATTACTCTTTGTAGTTGATGCTATTGAGTGAACCATTGAATTATTGTTTATGTTCAGATTGTTATACATCATTATTCCATCTCTGATCATGATCCATATGATGTCTTGTGAGTAGTTCGTTTTGTTCTTGAGGACATGGGAGAAGTCTTGTTGTTAGTAGTGGAGTTGTGTTGAGAAAGATTCAATAGATTGTTATTTAAGTTGTGGTGTACTTCTCCTAGTGGTGTCATGTGAACGTTGACTACATGACACTTCACCTATATGGGTCTAGGGAATGCATTGTGTATTTGGCTACTAATCGTAGGGGTTGCCGGAGTGACAGAAACCTGAACCCCCGTTAGGAAACCATTGCACAAGGGACGTAAGGGTCTTAGAGTTTAAAGCTGTGGTTAGGTTTATACCTTAATTACTTTCTTGTACTTACGGATGTTTGCAAGGGGTATAATCACAAGTATGTATTAGTCTTGGATGGGCAGTACATTAGCACAGGTTCACCCACACAACACTTAGCAAGCTAGAGAAGATTAATCGACTATATGAAGCGAAAGCACTTGACAGTCTTCCCATGTGTCCTCGAGAACGTTTGGTCATCTATAGAAATACAACCGGCTTGTCCTTTGCTGCATAAAGGATTGGGCCACTTGCTGCATTCATTCTTACTGTCTTTCATTTACTCGTACTTTGTTTACTTGCTTTATCGAAAACCCCTAAAAATCCGTTTGCTAAGTATTTGCAGAGAATTCCTGATCCATACCACTAGCCAGCACCTTCTGCTCCTCGTTGGGTTCGACACTCTTACTTATCGAAAGTACTGCGATACACTCCCTATACTTGTGGGTCATCAAGACTATTTTCTGGCGCCGTTGCCGGGGAGTGAAGCGCTATTGGAGAGTGGAACCGGTAAAGGAAACTTCTACTGTGAGTATTGTTTACTTCTGTTAGTTGCTTTATTTTCGTCATGGATAACTCGCTGAGTTTCTTATTTGGTAATTCTACTACCACTGCTAAGGTAGTAGATAAACCACCACCTGCTGAGAATGATGTTTTCAAAATACCTACAAGAATTATTGATCGTGTTATGGATAACTACTATGTTGGGGATGGAACTGTCCATCCCGGTGATCATTTACTCTTTATACACTAATTATGTGGGTTGTTCAAGTGTACAGGTATTACTACAGATCAAGTTAAGAAGAAGTTATTCTCATTATCACTAAAAGGAAGAGCTGAGGAATGGTATAAGCTGCTGAATAATGGTCAAGCTCTGGAATGGGAGGAAATAGTGCCTCTCTTTTATTCAAAGTTTTATCCTCCTAGTGATATTCATAAAGATCGGAATCAAATATACAACTTTTGGCCTCTTGATGGAGAGAGTACAGCTCAAGCTTGGGGGAGATTGAAGTTACTAATGCTCAAATGTCCCATTCATGAGCTCCCCAACAATATTATTATCAATAACTTTTATGCAAGGCTCCCTCTACATGACAAGGATTTATTGGATGCTTCTTGCACTGGATCATTCACTCGCATGGAAGAAGAAGCTAAATGGGATCTTCTGGACCGTATTCAAGACAATGCTGAAGCTTGGGAGAATGACAAAGGTAGAAAGTCAGGTATAAATTATGATTATGAATGCATTGAATCTTTTATGGGAACTGATGACTTTCAAAATATTAAAAATGCTTATGGTCTAGACTCTCAAGCTATTGCTTCTTATTTTAAGGCTTTTGCTTCCTATATTGAAGTGCCTAAAAAGAAGTGGAATAATTATCATGAACCTAATAAAGATATTGCTAAGAGTGTTCATGCAAGAAATACTGAAGTTTATACTGCTAATCATGTTTTACCTAAACCTTATATTGAGAAAATGCCTTTCCCAGTTAAGGTAAAGGAACATTCTATGATGGCTAGTATGGTAGATGAAAGTATGAATAAAGCTGTTGAACCTGATAAACAAATGGTTGATGAACCTATAATAGCAAATGTGAAGGACTTTGTCACCAAGTATGAAAAAGAGGGACACCCTATCCTTTGTAAGGATACCTCTAATATTGTTTCGCAAAGTAGTGTTATGAGAGCTAGTATTCCTGTGTTCTCTGTTAGAATAAGTGATCATTGCTATGATGGGCCTTGTGATAGCTATATCGTTAAGTTTATGCATGATACTGAAAGTTACTATGAGATAGGGAAAAGTGTTCTTATGTATCTCGATAATATCAAGTTTCCTTGCTTTATGCTAAAAGTTTTTATATTGCTTTTCTTTTGCCTTCTTATGCAAGTTGCCTCTGGTTTCAATAACTTGTTTGTTTACAAAATTCCCTTGCATAGGAAGTGGGTTAGACTTAAATGTGTGTGTGTTTTTGCTTCTTAATGCTCTCTTTCACTACAATTCATATCCCTATGAGAGTTTCTTCAAAATTATCATGCCCATCTTAATGGCTATAAAGAAAGAGCTTTATGGGAGACAACCCAATTTGTTTTTGCTTTTAGTTTGTTTTTGTTTCTTTGAGTCTTGGAAGTTATTACTTCGGTAATAACCGCTCCTTATCCGTTTTGTTTGGTTTTTGTGTTAAGATAAACCTCTAATGAGAGAGAAGTAAGATTTGGGGAAGTTGCTGTCCCGAAACAGATTTTTGTGCTTCACCGTAAAAATTCATGAGAGACCTCTGTATGTCGGATTGAGCTGTAATTTTTGTGCTTCTGACCCAGGTTGTTATTTAACTTTCGTTAGTTTTGCACTTTTTGATTTGAGCAACAGAAGATTTTTGAAAAAAATGATCTTTACCTGCTGGTCTGTTTTGACAGATTTTGCCAATCTCGCATTTGCTTCTTTATTCGATTTCCTTCTTGAATTCTTTTTGGGTTTTCGAAAGGAGTTGCTTCAGTAGCTTTTGTTTTGATGGTTTTCAGTTGAAGTTGGACTCAAAAGGTTTTATCACTTCACTTATACTATTGTTGCTAATGAGAACTGTGTGAAGTTTTGTGTGAAAGAAATTTCCAGGAAGTGGAGATAATGGTGTAATAAGGAAGAGAAGGGTTTTATGACTCAAGAAATAAGTGTATGAAGATGAAGATATTAATGATTCAAGTGGTGACTCTGGAAAGATCCACTAAATACCAAATTCAGAGACCTGCAGAGTCCGTTTCCAACTAGGTAACAGTTCTAGTAAGAAAAGTTCCACGAAAATATAATCCAACTATATTTTTGTAGTTTTCAGTCAATAAGGGAAGTTACGAAGCGAAAAAGGGACGGAACCGGAGCCGGGGTAGCCCACACCACCCTGTGGCGTGGGCCCACCCCTAGCCGTGCCACCAGGTGGTGAGGCCACCCCAGACTCCGCCTCCGACTCGTTTTCTCCCAGTACCTTCCTTTTGATATGAAACTTCATAATATATAACCCTCCGGATCCCCCAAGGTCCGTATATCGTGTTTTTGTCGTGTTTTTGTTTCGACCTGTTTTCTGCCAGGACATACTCTTTGAAAGTTTAGAAGCACAATGGTGTCTGCCAAGGATAAAGGGAAGGAGCCCATGGAGGAAGACCTCCAAGACCCCGGGAAGGAGAAGGAGATCGAGAGTGAAGGTGAAGAGGAGAAAGGCCAACGTCCGCACACCGGCACTACCATTGCAAGCATTGGAGTGGTGAAACCTGCCAGGGTTAGAAGGACGGCACAAATGCAAACTGGGGGGAAAGCTCCCCGTCACAGTTTGGCTCCACGGTCACTTCCTCCACGCACCAGGAATCCTTTCCATACCATTATCCATGAGCATCAATACCAGAATATGCCCAAGGAGAAATTACCCTCCAATTGGGATTTGCCTTGTTCTAGCCATGCAGGAAAAGAAGACTTCAAGGAGGAAGAGTGGGGAAAGAATAGCAAGAGCTGGAATTCTCAACATGACATGATCATGAGCCGCATTGAGCAAAATTCACAGCTGATTCGTAATCTCACTTTCGAGATTGAGGACTTTGGGAAACTGATCAGAGAGCTCATCGAGAGGATACCACCACCACCTAAGGAGTAATTCGTCATCAGGTTTGACATCCCCTTGGTTTGTTCCAAGCTAGGGGGAGTGTCGCGGTATCATATCACTATCTTCTATCTTTTTACCTTATTAATAGAGTCATATCATGAATAGAGGAGTTATTATGTAGGATGGTTTGCATTATGGAAGTGTCCCCTCTCTCGTTAGATATGTATCCCTTGGTGTGAGTTTCCGTTATGGAATATTAATGAGAAGTTCTATCATTCACTCTATTGCATAGCTTATATTAGTTTTCAATTCGTGGTTATATGATTGATCTTGTTGTTAGTATTGGTATAACTTTGGGATCATTGAGTTAATTTAGTTGGTTTTGGCAAACCTGACTCGGTCAGTAGCAACACCTTTTTGAGAGTTGAATTAAAAAGATAAAAGTACTCTAAAGAAAAATAATTTCATCATCTTTCTTTCTTGATTTGCTCATAAGTCTAGTATTCTCTAGTTAAGATCTTTTGTGCTTCCAAGGAAGATTGCATGTTTGTATTTATCACTTGTATGTTTGTTTGTTTCCTTCAACTCTTATACTTGCTACCCAGCCTTGCTAGCCAAAACCTTTACTGAGAGGGAATTCTTCTCGTGCATCCACCTCCTTTAAACCAAAACCTTTGCCATTTGTGTCCACCATACCCACCTAGTAGCATTATTGCTATTCCAAGTAAATTCTTGTTTTGTCTACCTCCCAAATTAAACTTGTTATGCGAAAATTAGTGATTAAGGCTCTCACGAACTTGATGGCACACTTTACTTTCTTTCATTTAATAAACTTGAACCATTGGGTCCTTCTTTGTTGCGTATATGCTTGCGCTTTATGAGTTGAAGTTAGCCGAACCATGTATCATGGGGACGGCTTTCAACACTTCGTTGGTACTTGTACCTAGTTGATATCATGTTCTTTTGCTTATGGATCCCGACGGTGTGAAATAAAAGTGGAACTTGTAAGATCATGGAGTTTATATGTGTGTTAGAGAAACGCCTGGGCCGCTAGCCTAAGCCATGCCTAATCATGGTGGAAACTTGCAGCATAACTATAGTGAGCATTCTATGAAGCATCCTCAATAAAAACCTATGCAAATAACAAATAAAAAGATCGCTGAGATGCTCACTGTCTGCTTGCCTTGTCATTTTGATTATGGGATAGCTCCTGTGTCATGTGCAAGGGGTACCCCGTTGGCGGTTCTCAATGATACGCATGTATTTACAATGACAAGATCTTGCTCGTGACTGAAGTTGAGTAGCATGAGGATCGGTACTAATAAGTAAGGGGCATGAGATTTCAACTTATAACTTGTCAAGCATATCCTCTTAGTTGTGTCACTTTAACCTTAATCACCTAAAGATGCCTATGATAGGGGCAATGAGAGCTGAAAGCTAGTAAGTATCATAATTTTTGGGAGCTCTTTATGAGACTTGCAATCCCTGCTTCCCTCTGCGAAGGGCCTTTCTTTTACTTTGTAGTTGAGTCAGTAAACCTACTCCCCTCTATCTCAGCAAGTATTTTCAGTTGATGTGTTTCATTCATTCATATGATGATTTATGCATTCATGTTTCTTATGTTCCTTGTTTTGCACATTGCTCTTATCTTGAAGTTTACTACTTTGAAAGCTTTCTTTGAAAACCAGCTATTTGTGAACTCAGCAAATTATCAACTATTCTTCGACCAAGAGCTAAGTTTGCCATTACCAAACATGATTCACTTTATGTATCTTTATTGTGTTTCCTTTACTCATTACAAGTTGAGTTATATAATAGTGAGTTGTCTTCTATTATGATCTATGTATTTGATGAATGTGATGCTTCTTGTCCGTATTCTTTTATCGACTCTTCACTCCATAAACCCGAGGTCATGTTTATTGAGCTCAGTTTCGCTTGGGGACAAGCGAAGTCTAAGCTTGGGGGGGAGTTGATACGTCCATTTTGCATCACTATTCTATGTCTTAATTCACTATTATTCATTGATATATTTCGTATTGAGAGGTGATACTTATGTTATTTAATCTATTTTTCATGTAAATGACTTTTGGAGCATGGACCGCTGCAGTCAGGATTCTGATGGAAAAGGTGCTGATTGGAGGCAAAATTCACGAAGATCAGAAAATCTGGGAAAATATACGGAAAATCCTATTTTTCCAGAAGACTAAGGATGCCAGGAGATGGAGTGGAGATGGGCCACAGGGGGCCCACACCACCCCATGGTGCGAGCAGGCCTAGGCCGCGCCAGGAGGTGCTGTGGCCACCCTGGCCCATTCCAGCCTCTCCTCTCTGGCGTATATCATCCTCCCGAAACCCTAAGACTCGGGGAGCGACCACAGAAAGATTCCACCGCCTCTGTGGGGCAGAAAACACCGAGAGAGAAAGATCTCTCCGGCAGACAGATTTCTGCCGGGGGAATTCCTTCCCGGAGAGGGGAGATCGTCGCCATCAACACCACCATCAAGCTGGACTTCATCGGGATCATCATCATCATCACCATCATCATCACCATCAACACCCTCATCACCATCTCCATATTGCTGTAACAATTACGTTGAATCTTGCATAGTTCATAGGGAAAACTTTACCGGTGTTGATTACTCTTTGTAGTTGATGCTATTGAGTGAACCATTGAATTATTTTTTATGTTCAGATTGTTATACATCATTATTCCATCTCTGATCATGATCCATATGATGTCTTGTGAGTAGTTCGTTTTGTTCTTGAGGACATGGGACAAGTCTTGTTGTTAGTAGTGGAGTTGTGTTGAGAAAGATTCAATAGATTGTTATTTAAGTTGTGGTGTACTTCTTCTAGTGGTGTCATGTGAACGTCGACTACATGACACTTCACCTATATGGGCCTAGGGGAATGCATTGTGTATTTGGCTACTAATCGTAGGGGTTGCGAGTGATGTAAACCTGAACCCCCGTTAGGAAACCATTGCACAAGGGACGTAAGGGTCTTAGAGTTTAAAGCTGTGGTTAGGTTTCTACCTTAATTACTTTCTTGTACTTACGGATGTTTGCAAGGGGTATAATCACAAGTATGTATTAGTCTTGGATGGGGCGGTACATTAGCACAGGTTCACCCACACAACACTTAGCAAGCTAAAAAAGATTAATCAGCTATATGAAGCGAAAGCACTTGACAATCTTCCCATGTGTCCTCAAGAACGTTTGGTCATCTTAAGTAATACAACCGGCTTGTCCTTTGCTTCATAAAGGATTAGGCCACTTGCTGCATTTATTCCTACTTTCTTTTATTTACTAGTACTTTGTTTACTTGCTATATCAAAACCCCCTAAAAATCCGTTTGCTAAGTATTTGCAGAGAATTCCTGATCCATACCACTAGCCAGCACCTTCTGCTCCTTGTTGGGTTCGACACTCTTACTTATCGAAAATACTGCGATACACCCCCTATACTTGTGGGTCATCACTAGTCTTCCCCATGTCGATCTTGTTCCGGCAGTTCTATGAGTATTACGCGATCAAACCGTCGAATCTGGGGCCGCATAGCATCGTGCAGCTCGCCATATTTGTGGCTTTCTATTAGTGCTATTTGGGGGTGTCGCCCCTACTTTCCTCTATGGCTGGAATTGTTCCATGGCCACATCAGCCGCGAGGGGGCAAGCGGTCACATCCTAGCAGCGCGTGATGTCAGCTTCTAGCTGAAGCCCAAGGCCACATTCGTGAAGCTCCTGCTGCCGAAGAAGGCCGCAAGCGAGTGGAAGAAGAGATGGTTTTATGTGAAGGAGTCTACTCTCGACGGTGAGGTGTCGCTTCTGATGTACACCGCCGAGAGGAGCGAGCCCGCCAGTTGTCGGCGACCAAGCCTCCTGATGATCAGAAGATGGCGGTTGACGAGATGCTGACGCGAATCAAGAAGCTAAAGAAGGAAGGTCTCGAGACCATCAGTATGTACAACTGTTGGCTCGGCTGGTTACACTGGCTACCTGAGCCCACTAGATGTACCAGTACATTAACAAGGATGATGCCACAAGGGCGAGTAAGGAGGTCTGGGAGGCCGACGACTACATCGCCGCACTAAAGAAGATCACGGAGGCGGAGTATACCGACCCGAAGGCCGGGCTTGCTCCATACACCGTCGGGAAGCGTCATCCCCCAGTAAGTTTCCTTTGTTTCTCAGTCTTAATTTCATAGTCGCAGTTTCGTAGTCGGATTCATGCAGTCGCAGTTTTTATCTTTGTTTTGATCAAGTCGGCACTTCTAGCTATTCCAAGTTCTCGAGAACTGGCTTCCTCCACTCGATGAAGAGGTTCCCACGGATCTCGAGAAAGAGGAGGAGGAGGAATCCTCCGAGAGTGAGGATGAGGTAATGGAGGTGCATGCGCCCTTGTCCGCTGCTCGGAAGACCCGCGAGCAGAAGCAGTGAACTAGAGGCGAGTCGCAGCCTCTAAGAACACGATAGCGATGTCAACATCTTAGAAGAGCATAGCTCGCGGTGCATGGCCATGCCAGCCATGCCCACGTTGAAGTTGAAGTCACCGCCGAAGACGAAGCAGCCGGTGAAGGCCAAGTCGGCAGCAAAGCTGAAGTCACCGGCGAAGTCGCCGGCCAGATCCGTGGTGATGTTCGACTTGGAGGACGAGCCCGGTGATGAGGAGGTCGCGGATGTTGCGAAGGCTTTGGAGGATTTAATTCCAATGATGGACATGGAGGCCACACACGTGGTTGTGGAGGTTCCACTCGTCGCCATTGCGCCAGAGGCGTCGGTGCCCCCGGACACAAGGATTGAAGCTGCCAAAGGTTTGGCCACTCCACCACCGAAGGAGGTGTGAGATTTTCGTGGCCGCAGCCTCGTCGACAGAGAATCCTGCGACATCGCGGCCAACGGGTGTGTTGGAGAGAGGGCTCACGCGCAAGCTAGGCCCAGAACTGGAGAAGCCCGCGCATATCAGTACCGGACTACGCGTCCTCCCTGTCGCAAAGTAAGTCTCTACTGTAGCATTTTTCGTGACTTTCGGGGTTTTGGAAGATCACTGACTGTGGCGACCTTGTAGGACTAGCACCAAGAAGATTACCCATCCCTCGGTGATCAAAGTCCCACCGATCATCACCGAAAGGGAGGTCGATCCCTCCAAGAAGAGGAAGGCGGCCACTGTCGAGGCGCCGAGTGAGGGCATGAAGAAGAATAAGGAGAGCGACCCCGTTGCCATGATAGAGGGAGGCACGGAGAAAGACGACTCCACCATCCATGTTGAAGAAGGTGTGGCCGCCGGCTTGGAGCCAAGTACGATGGTTCCGCAAGTGGAAACACCAGCCTCAACGACTAGCGCTACAGCCGTGACATTCCCACGTTTTATGATGAAGGCTTTTGCCATGGCGACTGGAACGCAGTCGCCACAAGTTCCTGAGATCATCGACAACGATGCCCGGCAGTGACACGGGCGTACACCATTCATGGTTCCTTTGGCAGATGCCAACAAGCTTCACAACATGCTAGGCACTACCATCCAGGTACGTCTAGTCCCTGAGGGTCTAGTCGCTGAACTTCAGCGGCTAGACACTCAAAACTTTGATTGTCCAGTCCCTGAGGGTGTAGCCACCGAATTTCAGCGGCTAGACGCTCAAACATTGATTGTCTAGTCCCCGAGGGTCTAGTCGTTGAATTTCAGCGGCTAGACACTCAAACATTGATTGTCTAGTCCCTGAGGGTCCAGTCGCTGAATTTCAACAGCTAGACACTCGAAACTTTGATTGTCCCTATTCTCATTGCAATTTTGTGTGCAGGGCTTGCAGAAGGAGTTGTCTGAACGGTTGTCTGTGAAGAAGCGACTGGAACCCAAACTGCGAGTAGCATAGGAGGCCAGTCAGCGTCTCCAAGCGACTGCAGGTGAGTTGGTGTCCTTGACAAGATTTGGATTGCTTATAGTTGTTCGAAATTTTGATTGCTATCTTCTTTGATTCAGACAAGCACATTGCTGCGCTTACCAAGGCCCACGAGGGCTATGTCCTGGTCGCCGAGCTAGATGCTGCGAAGGCATCGGTGACTGTGGCAGAAGAACGAGTCGGATCCTTGGCGAAGGAGCTAGAGGCGGCGAAGGCTTCAATGACTGCCTCTTAAGAGAGGCCCAAGACCACAATCGTTGCAGCGGAAGGCCTCTGATTCTGTGATCGTTGGCCTGCCGGGGAAGCTGTCCGTGCTAGAGAAGTTTGTCACGGAGAACTGATGCAAGCTTCTTGGTAAGGGTTCCTTTCCTCGTGCTTTCTTTTGGTAGTAGCAGGCGAGTCCCCGAGCAGGTGAGTCCCTGAGCGAGCCGACCTATAGGTATGCTTCCACATGAACTTGATTTTCTGATGTTGCAGATGTAATAGGTAAGGGAGATCCGGTGGTGCAGACTTTTGATGCCACGCAGTGCGTGATGGCGGTGGTGAAAGCGGCTACTGCCTCAGCATTGTGCGTCCAGGCCATCCTTCAGGGAATTTCTCCCATCGAGGTGATCCCTGGAGGGCTGACGGAGGTGTGGCGTTATCTTGAGGAAGCGCCTTCCGTAGTTGAGTGGGTGGCATGGTCGGCCTTCCGCCGGAGAGCCACTACGGCGCTCAGTCTTGGACTCACGCACTTCCGCGATGACTTCGACCTTGACAATGTCACTAGCAGGTACCCCTCTGCGACTGGCTCGGTGGAGATCGTGGAGGTTCTGAAGTTGACTGCCAAGGCTGCTCCTTTCATGGAGCAAGTGTTGGCGATGGGCGACCTGCTGCTATACCAGGAGACGTTGGTAGCGCCAAATGACCCTGATCCGAAGCACCGGGACCTAAAGTCAAAGCAGCCCTTCCGTTTGTCACTTGCAAAGCAACTGACGACCTACCCGGCGAACCCTTGGGATTTTGTCTAGGTCACAGGTGATGGGGGCGCCTCCTCTCCGAAGCCTGCAAGATGAAGGATTGCCCTGAGGCATTTTGTTAATCATGGCGACTAGCCTCTTTTGTAATATATCTTGACGATGAACAATATATGTTGTTACTGAGAAAAGATGTCAATCGACTCGCATTTGCTTTGTGATTTCTGTTTGGTTGTATTTTTGGTTGTGCGAGTCCTCGAGCGCGTCCACCCTTATGTGGGGTTGACCTCACATATGTGTATATTTGTTTGTGTTAGGTTGTTTAGATTAACTAGAGTCGACTCGTCGTGGCTCGTGGAGCTAGTCGCTTAGCGATCCCACGGGGTGCTCTGTACTTGGTGTGGTCCTGAACGCGAACAAGGTTGGTTAGGCGAGTCCCCGAGTGTGGTCCTTAACCGTTTGAGTCGCATACCCAAGGTAGGTGAGGCCGTGGTATGTTGTTTATAACGTGTCACTCCTCCTGCCTTGGAAAGGCAGTCGCCTGGCGAGTCCGAGGCAGGCTCTCATACTTGGTGCGTTCCCGAGCCGCGTGAGGGTCATTTTTGACGAGTCCCCGAGCGTGGTACTTGACCATTCTAGCCGCTATGCACGGGGATGGGGAGGACGGGTCGCTATGAGAAGCGTGTTCGGTTGTCTTGGCCTGGCGGTCTAGTTGGGCAGGGTGACTCCGATGGTAGCTTCGGGGTAGCATTTTTGTGGACGGTGCAAGACCCGAATATTTTCGGTGCCCTTGGGCCACACTACTTAGCCATGCTGGTTGCTCCACCAAGGGTTGAATTCCGTAGGTTAGCTTTTTGCTAAGTGTACGAGTGTGATTGGCACAAGAAAATGGCGAGTAGACACAATTTGTGCGATTCAAATTTATTTCATCATATAGCAGTTGAGTACAAGTTTTAGTTCTATGTATAGAACTTCCGGAGGAGATTTACATTCCATGGCCATCCAAATTCGAGCTTGTCGTCACCTCGTATATCGATGAGGTAGTACGCGTCATTGCCAAGGACTCGCCCTATGGCGAATGGTCCCTCCCATGGGGGAGAGAGCTTGTGCATGCCCTCCTTGTCCTGGATGAGTTGGAGGACCAGGTCACCTTCCTGGAAGTTGTGAGTCCGGACCCGACGGCTGTGATAGTGGCGGAGTCCCTGCTGGTAGATGGCGGTGCGAGAGCGAGCTAGGTCGCGGGCTTCATCGAGCTGGTCGACCCTGTATTGGCGGCCAATCTCGTTGTCCTCCTCCATGTAGTTGACGGCCCGAGGCGATTCATGTTCCAGGTCGGTCGGCATGATGGCTTCTGCACCATACACCATGAAGAAGGGTGTGAACCCTGTCAAGCGGTTGATAGAGGTGCGAATGCCCCATAGCATAGAGGGGGCTCTTCAACCCAGCATCTGGGAGTCTGCTCGAGGGGGACCTGCAGTTGTGGCTTGAGGTCATGGAGGATGCTTTGGTTGGCGCGCTCTGCTTGGCCGTTCGACTCCGGGTGGGTGATTGAGGTGAGGTCGAGTCATATGCCATGCTCCTCGCAGAAGTCAGCTGTGGCACCCTTGGCGAATTTGGTGCCGTTATCCATGGTGATGCTATGCGGGTAGTCGTACCGGTAGATTAACTCGTGGAGGAACTTGGTGGCGGTCTTGCCATCGCACTTCTTGATTGGCTTTGCCTCGACCCACTTGGTGAACTTGTCGACATCGAACAAGAGGTGGGTGTATCCTGATGGAGCTTTGTTAAATCGGCCCACCATGTCGATGCCCCATATGGCGAATGGCCAGGTGATGGGAATAGTCTTGAGGGCCAAACCAGGGATGTGCGTCTGGTTGGCGTACTTCTGGCACTCGACGCATCGTTGGACGATGTCAGTGGCGTCAACGTGTGTAGTGAGCCAGTAGAAGCCGTGGCGCATGGCCTTGGTGACTAGCGACCGAGCACTGACATGGATGTCCTGGAGGATCTTGCGTCCCTCTTCTGGCTGCACGCAGCGCTAGAACACGCCGGTCATGCTGCGCTTGTGGAGCTCGCCGTTTATGATGACGAAGGATTTGCAGCGGCGCACGATCATTCGCGCCTCTGTCTCGTCTGCTGGCAGGATCTTGTGCTCGAGGTAGGCGACGTACTGTGTAGTCCAGTCGCTAGGCTCTGTGATCATGGCGACCAGAGCGGGCCCGAGCTGCAGCGGTATTCCGATGTCAATCTCCTTCGGGGGAGACCGAGGGCTTGTCGATGATGTCGAGGAAGACACCTGGAGGTGGTGTCTGGCGAGCCGAACCTATGCGGGAGAGTGCGTCGGCCTCTTCGTTTTTGTGGCGATCGATCCACTCAGTAGAGTACTCGGCAAAGTAACCCCCCAGTTGGTCCACCGCTTGAAGATAAGCTATCATTTTGGGGGCAACTGCATCGCAGGTGCTAGTGACTTGCGTGGCGATGAGGTCAGAGCCACCGTAGAACTTGAGGCGGTTGACGTTCATCTCCTTGGCGGCCCGCATGCTGTGGAGGAGGGCCTCATACACCGCCATGTTGTTGGTGCAGGGCGTGAAGTTGAGTTGCAGCATGTATCGGAGCTTGTCGCCCTTGGGGGAGGTGAGCACGATTCCTTCTCTGGCCCCATCGGAGTTTTTGGAGTCGCCGAAGTGGAGGTGCCAGTAATGGAGGTAGGGCAACGTCTCTGGTTACTATGCTTCTTCCTAGTCGGCGAGGAAATCGGCAAGGGCCTGTGACTTTATCGCCTTGCATGGCTCATACTTAATGTTGTGGATGCCGATTTTGACAGCCCACTTGGTGACTCGCCCAGTCTCCTCGCGATTGCGAATGATGTCCTGCAATGGCACAAAGGAGACGACCGTGATGGGGTGCTCCTAGAAGTAGTGCGGGAGCTGTCGCTAGGCTCTAAAGACTGCGTACACCAACTTCTGGTAATGAGGGTAGCGCTGCCTTGAGTCCGTTAGGACCTCGCTGATGTCGTAGACCAGGCGTTGTACGGGGCGCTCCTTGCCCTCCTCCGGTCGCTCGACAGCCATCACGACACTAACGACTCGAGTGGAGGTCGTGACGTAGACGAGCATTGGCTCCTTGTCGACGGGGGCAGCGAGTAGCGGTGCAGCGAGCAGCACTTCCTTGAGCGCTTTGAGCATGTTGTCTGCTTCTCCATCCCACCGGAATGTGGGGTTCTTGTGCATCAAGCGGTGGAGGGGCATTCCCTTCTCACCGAGCCGGGGGATGAAGCGACCGAGAGCCACAACTCGCCCAGCCAGCTTCTGAACGTCGCGCAGGCACTCGGGTTTTCTGAGTCACGCGATGGTGTAGACTTGGTGGGGTTTGCTTAGATGCCTCGCTTGGAAACTACGTACCCTAGGAGCTATCCAGTGGGTAAGCCGAAGGTGCACTTCCTCGGGTCGACCTTGATATTGTACTTCCGTAGATTTGCGAAAGTTTCTGCCAGGTCGGCGTGCAGGTCGCTCTGGCGGGTGGACTTCACCACCACATCATCGATGGAGACGTGAATGTTGCGGCAAATTTGGCTTGCAAGGCACTCCTGCATGCACCGTTGGTAGGTCACGCCGACATTCTTAAGGCCGAACGTCATGGCGGTGTAGCAGAAGGCACTGAATGGCGTGATGAACACCGTTTTCTCCTTGTCCTCGACCGCATCTTGATCTGGTTGTAACCAGAGTACGCATCGAGGAAGCACAACAACTCTGACCCCGCGGTCGAGTTGATGATCTGGTCGATGCGGGGAAGGACAAACTCCTCCTTCGGCAGGCACTGTTAAGGTTGGTGTAGTCGATGCACATTCTCCAAGTGTTGTTCTTCTTCAGAACCAAGACTGGATTTGCCAGCCACTTGGAGTACTTGATTGGCCGGATGAAACCTCGGCGAGTAGACGTTGCACTTCTTCGGTGATTGCCCGGCGGTGCTCTTCATTGAAGGGCCACAGTGACTGCTTCACGCGTCACGCTTTGGGGTCATTATTGAGTTTGTGATCAGTGAGTTCCCTCAGGACACCAGGCATGTCAGATGGTTTCCATGCAAAGATTTCGCGATTCTCACGCAGAAACTCGATGAGCACGCTTTCCTATGCGGGGCTCATGTTGGTCCCGATGGTGACCTTATGGCTCGAGTCGCTGATGACCCACAAGTATAGGGGGTGTATCACAGTGTTTTCGATAAGTAAGAGTGTCGAACCCAATGAGGAGCAGAAGGTGCTGGCTAATGGTATGGATCAGGAATTCTCTGCAAATACTTAGCAAACGGATTTTTAGGGGTTTTCGATAAAGCAAGTAAACAAAGTATGAGTAAATGAAAGACATTAAGAATGAATGCAGCAAGTGACCCAATCCTTTATGCATCAAAGGACAAGCCGGTTGTATTTCTATAGATGACCAAACGTTCTCGAGGACACATGGGAAGACTGTCAAGTGCTTTCGCTTCATATAGTCGATTAATCTTCTCTAGCTTGCTAAGTGTTGTGTGGGTGAACCTGTGCTAATGTACCGCCCCATCCAAGACTAATACATACTTGTGATTATACCCCTTGCAAACATCCGTAAGTACAAGAAAGTAATTAAGGTAGAAACCTAACCACATCTTTAAACTCTAAGACCCTTACGTCCCTTGTGCAATGGTTTCCTAACGGGGGTTCAGGTTTCTGTCACTCCGGAAACCCCTACGATTAGTAGCCAAATACACAATGCATTCCCCTAGGCCCATATAGGTGAAGTGTCATGTAGTCGACGTTCACATGACACCACTAGAAGAAGTACACCACAACTTAAATAACAATCTATTGAATCTTTCTCAATGCAACTCCACTACTAACAACAAGACTTCTCCCATGTCCTCAAGAACAAAACGAACTACTCACAAGACATCATATGGATCATGATCAGAGATGGAATAATGATGTATAACAATCTGCACATAGACAATAATTCAATGGTTCACTCAATAGCATCAACTAAAAGAGTAATCAACACCGGGAAAGTTTCCCCTATGAACTATGCAAGATTCAACACAATTGTTACAGCAATATGGAGATGATGATGAGGGTGATGATGGTGATGATGGTGGTGGTGGTGATGATGATGATCCCGATGAAGTCCAGCTTGATGATGGTGTTGATGGCGACGATCTCCCCTCTCCGGGAAGGAATTCCCCCGGCAGAAATCTGTCTGCTGGAGAGATCTTTCTCTCTCGGTGTTTTCCGCCTCGCAAAGGCGGCGGAATCTTTCTGTGGTCACCCTCCGAGTCTTAGGGTTTCGTGGGGATGATATATGCCAGAGGGGAGAGGCTGGAGTGGGCCAGGGTGGCCACACCACTCCCTGGCGCGGCCTAGGCCTGCCCGCGCCATGGGGTGGTGTGGGCCCCCTGTGGCCCACCTCCACTCCATCTTCTGGCATCCTGAGTCTTCTGGAAAAATAGGATTTTCCGTATATTTTCCCGGATTTTCTGATCTTCGAGAATTTTGCCTCCAATCAGCACATTTTCCATCAGAATCCTGACTGCAGCGGTCCATGCTCCAAAAGTCATTTACATGCAAAAGTAGATTAAATAACATAAGTATCACCTCTCAATACGAAATATATCAATGAATAATAGTGAATTAATACATAGAATAGTGATGCAAAATGGACGTATCAACTCCCCCCCAAGCTTAGACTTCGCTTGTCCCTGTTTAAAAGCTGAGCTCAATACATGACCTCAGGTTTATGGAGTGAAGAGTCGATAAAAGAATACGGACAAGAAGCATCACATTCATCAAATACATAGATCATAATAGAAGACAACTCACTATTATATAACTCAACTTGTAATGAGTAAAGGAAACACAATAAAGATACATAAAGTGAATCATGTTTGGTAATGGCAAACTTAGCTCTTGGTCGAAGAATAGTTGATAATTTGCTGAGTTCACAAATAGCTGGTTTTCAAAGAAAGCTTTCAAAGTAGTAAACTTCAAGATAAGAGCAATGTGCAAAACAAGGAACATAAGAAACATGAATGCATAAATCATCATATGAATGAATGAAACACATCAACTGAAAATACTTGCTGAGATAGAGGGGAGTAGGTTTACTGACTCAACTACAAAGTAAAAGAAAGGCCCTTCGCAGAGGGAAGCAGGGATTGCAAGTCTCATAAAGAGCTCCCAAAAATTATGATACTTACTAGCTTTCAGCTCTCATTGCCCCTATCATAGGCATCTTTAGGTGATTAAGGTTAAAGTGACACAACTAAGAGGATATGCTTGAAAAGTTATAAGTTGAAATCTCATGCCCCTTACTTATTAGTACCGATCCTCATGCTACTCAACTTCAGTCACGAGCAAGCTCTTGTCATTGTAAATACATGCGTATCATTGAGAAGCCAGCAGGGTACCCCTTGCACATGACAGGAGCTATCCATAATCAAAATGACAAGGCAAGCGGGGCGGTGAGCATCTCAGCGATCTTTTATTTGTTATTTGCATAGGTTTTATTGAGGATGCTTCATAGAATGCTCACTATAGTTATGCTGCAAGTTTCCACCATGATTAGGCATGGCTTAGGCTAGCGGCCAGCGTTTCTCTACACACATATAAACTCCATGATCTTACAAGTTCCACTTTTATTTCACACCGTCGGGATCCATAAGCAAAAGAACATGATATCAACTAGGTACAAGTACCAACGAAGTGTTGAAAGCGGTCCCCATGATACATGGTTCGGCTAACTTCAACTCATAAAGCACAAGCATATACGCAACAAAGAAGGACCCAATGGTTCAAGTTTATTAAATGAAAGAAAGTAAAGTGTGCCATCAAGTTCGTGAGAGCCTTAATCACTAATTTTCGCATAACAAGTTTAATTTGGGAGGTAGACAAAACAAGAATTTACTTGGAATAGCAATAATGCTACTAGGTGGGTATGGTGGACACAAATGGCAAAGGTTTTGGTTTAAAGGAGGTGGATGCACGAGAAGAATTCCCTCTCGACAGGTTTTTGGCTAGCAATTTGGGTAGCAAGTACAAGAGTTGAAGGAAGCAAACAAACATACAAATGATAAAGACAAACATGCAATCTTCCTTGGAAGCACAAAAGATCTTAACTAGAGAATACTAAACTTATGAGCAAATCAAGAAAGAAAGATGATGAAATTATTTTTCTTTAGAGTACTTCTATCCTTTTCTTTCAACTCTCAAAAAGGTGTTGCTACTGACCGAGCCAGGTTTGCCAAAACCAACTAAATTAACTCAATGATCCCAAAGTGATACCAAAACTAACAACAAGATCAATCATATAACCACGAATTGAAAACTAATATAAGCTATGCAAAAGAGTGAATGATAGAACTTATCATTAATATTCCATAACAGCAACTCACACCAAGGGATAAAAATCTAATGAGAGAGGGGACACTTCCATAATGCAAACCATACTACATAATAACTCCTCTATTCATGATATGACTCTACTAAAAAGGTAAAAAGATAGAAGATAGTGATATGATACCGCGACACTCCCCCAAGCTTGGAACAAACCAAGGGGATGCCAAACCTGATGACGAATTACTCCTTTGGTGGTGGTGGTATCTTCTCATCTTCGTCCTTCTTCCAGGGTAAAGGCTTCCCATCAACAAAGGACATCATGGTTTCCAACATCCTGAAACTTGCAGCAGCACTTATGCGTTTAAATCTAGCCTCATACTCACAGTTTTGATTTTGAACGTCACAGAACTGTGCTTGCAGTTCATTGGTTGTTTGGCAGAGTGAGAAGACTTCGTCTTTGAGTTCAGCAGTCTCCTTTTGGTGCTCGATGATGAGTTTGGAACAAATCTTATGGATGATATCCACTTCGCGCTCCGCCATCTTCCTGTACCTAAAGACTTCATGCTCCAGTGCTTCCATCCTGTCCTCTAGACTTCCTTCACCTTTAGGGCCTTGAACCTCTTTAATCCGGACCTCTCCACCTTCGAGCAACAACTCCTTGGGATGAATCTTCAATTCTCTCATGTATGGGTTGATGATATCTTCTAAGGAATCTCCCTTGGATGATCCAGAGGAAGACATCGTGGCTCCAAATCTGGGATTCTACCTGGCAGAAATAGATCGAAACAAAAGCATGATGAAAACACGATATACGAACCTCGGAAGATCCGAGGGGTTATATATTACGAAGTTTCTCCTCAAAAGGAAGGTACTGGAAGAAAACGAGTCAGAGACGGAGTCCTAGGTGGCCTCACCACCTGGTGGCGCGGCCAGGGGTGGGCCCGCGCCATGGGGTGGTGTGGGACACCCTGGCTCCGTTTCTGTCCCTTTTTTTTGCTTCATAGCTTTCCTTATTGACTGAAAACTGCAAAAATATAGTTGGATTGTATTTTTGCGGAACTTTTCTTACTAGAACTGTTACCTAGATGGAAACGGACTCTGCAGGTCTCTGAATTTGGTCCTCAATGAATTTCTCTAGAGTTATAACTTGAAAGGCATCAACATCTTCATTGTAAGAATCTCCAGCAATATAGTGTTTGAGTCATTGTCCATTCACTACTTGTGTAGTATTATCTTTTAGAGAAGAAATTTTTATTGCTCCTGAACGGTATACTTCTTCAATGATGAAAGGTCCTTCCCATTTTGGCAGTAGCTTCCCTGCAAAAATTCTGAGACGAGACCTATACAATAGAACTTTCTCACCAACATGAAATTCTCTCTTAAGTATTCGCTTGTCATGCCCTCTTTTAACTTTTTCCTTAAAGAGCCTAGCATTCTCATAGGCTTCACTCCTCCATTCATCTAAATAACTTAAGTCAAATAATCTTTTCTCACCAGCGAGCTTACAATCTCTATTTAGTTCTTTCACTGCCCAGTAAGCTTTGTGTTCTAACTCTAAGGGTAAGTGGCAAGCTTTCCCATAAACCATTTTATAAGGAGACATTCCCATAGGATTTTTGTAAGCCGTTCTATAAGCCCATAAAGCATCATTCAACTTCTTATCCCAGTTTTTTCTAGACCTATTAACAGTCTTTTGCAAGATAGATTTAATTTCTCTATTTGATAACTCTACTTGCCCGCTAGTTTGGGGGTGATAAGCTGAAGCGATTCTATGATTAACATCATACTTAGCAAGGGTCTTTCTAAAACTTCCATGAATGAAATGAGAACCCCCATCAGTCATGAGATACCTAGGCACTCCAAACCTAGGAAAGATAACGTCCTTAAGCATTTTTATAGAGGTTTCCCCGTCAGCACTTTTCGTAGGAATTGCTTCTACCCACTTAGTAACATAATCAACGGCAACAAGAATATGAGTGTAACCCTTCGAAGGAGGGAAAGGACCCATAAAGTCGAATCCCCAACAATCAAAAGGTTCAATAACTAGAGAGTAGTTCATAGGCATTTCATTGCGTCTAGAAATATTACCAACACGCTAACATTCATCACAAGATAAATGAAATTTTCTTGCATCCTTAAAAAGGGTAGGCCAGTAGAAACCTGATTGTAGTACCTTTTGTGCAGTTCTATCTCCTGCATGATGTCCTCCATAGGCGCTACCATGACATTTACGCAATATCTCTTTTTGCTCATATTCTGGAACATATCTTTGCATAATACCATCAACTCCTTCTTTGTATAAGTGCGGGTCATCCCAAAAATAATGCCTCAAATCATAGAAGAACTTTCTTCTTTGCTGAGCTGTAAAAGTTGGAGGCAAATACTTGGAGACAATAAAGTTAGCATAATCAGCATACCAAGGGCTTCCTCGCGAGCTCACCCCCACTGCAGCTAACTGTTCATTCGGGAAACTATCATTAACAGGCATAGGATCAAAAGAGATGTTTTCCAAACGAGATAAATTATCAGCTACAGGATTTTCAGCACCCTTTCTATCTACTATATGAAGATCAAACTCTTGTAAAAGAAGTACCCATCTAATAAGCCTAGGCTTAGCATCCTTCTTTGTCATAAAATATTTAATAGCAGCATGATCAGTATGAATGGTTACTTTTGAGTCCACAATATAAGGCCTAAACTTATCACAAGAAAAAACAACATATAGAAATTCCTTTTTAGTAGTAGCATAATTCCTTTGAGCAGCGTCTAAAGTCTTACTAGCATAATGGATAACGTTTAACTTTTTATCAATACGTTGCCCAAGGACAGCCCCTACAGCAAAATCACTAGCATCACACATTATTTCAAAGGGTAAACTCCAATCAGGTGGTTGAACAATAGGGGCTGTAGTTAAAGCCTTCTTAAGAGTTTCAAAAGCTTCCTTACAATCATCATAAAAAATGAAGGGTACATCTTTTTGAAGAAGATTAGTAAGGGGTTTTGATATCCTAGAAAAGTCTTTAATAAACCTTCTATAGAAACCAGCATGACCAAGGATACTACGAATACCTTTGATGTCTCTTGGGCATGGCATCTTCTCAATTGCCTCAACCTTAGCTCTATCAACTTCTATGCCTCTTTCAGAAACTTTATGCCCAAGAACAATCCCTTCATTAACCATGAAGTGGCATTTCTCCCAATTAAGAACAAGATTAGTTTCTTCACATCTCTGCAAAACTTTATCAAGGTTGTGCAGACAATTATCAAAAGAAGTTCTGTAGACAGAAAAGTCATCCATGAACACTTCCACAATTTCCTCACAAAAGCCATGAAAGATAGCAGACATGCACCTTTGGAAAGTAGCAGGAGCATTACATAAACCAAAAGGCATACATCTATAAGCATAAGTTCCATAAGGGCAAGTAAAAGTAATTTTTTCTTGATCTTGTTGTTTAATAGCAATTTGAGAGAAACCAGAATAACCATCAAGAAAACAAAAATGGGTCTTTTTAGACAACCTTTCCAACATTTGATCAATAAAAGGAAGCGGGTAGTGATATTTCTTAGTGACTTTATTGACTTTCCTAAAATCGATGCACATACTATAGCCTACCACTATTCTTTGAGGAATAAGCTCATCATTATCATTAGGGACAACGATAATACCTCCCTTTTTAGGAACACAATGAACAGGACTAACCCATTCACTATCAGCAATAGGGTAAATAATACCAGCATCAAGGAGTTTCAATACCTCATTCCTTACCACTTCCTTCATCTTAGGATTTAAACGTTGTTGGTGCTCCACTACTAGCTTCGCATCTGGTTCTATGTTGATAGAATGCTGACATATAGTAGGTGAAATCCTTTCAAATCATCTAGAGTATAGCCCATAGCTCCTCGGTGTTTCCTCAAAACCTCCAATAATCTTTCTTCTTCCTCCCCTGAAAGTTTAGCGCTAATAATAACAGGATATATCTTTTTATCATCAATAAAAGCATATTTAAGATCATCAGGGAGAGGTTTTAGATCGAAAACCGGATCCTTTTTAGGTGGCATCGTGGTACCCAAGTCTTCCATAGGCAAGTAGTGCTTAAGCATCTTAGGTTGATCACGAAGGATCCTGTCAATCTCATTCCTTTCTTCCATGAAGATTTCACTTTCATGATCTTCCATAAATTGCTGCAAAGCATTGTTAGGAGCAAGAGAAATAGAAGCAAGTTGTTCAACCCTAAAATCCTCATTATGGGTTTCCTCTTCACAAGGTTCTTTAGTAAATTTCAAAAAATTAAACTCATAAGATTCCCCATCAAACTTAGTCAAGATTTTCTCCCTCTTGCAATCAATAATAGCTCCACAAGTACTCAAGAAAGGTCTATCAAAAGTGATAGGATAAGTTTTACTAGCAGCTGAACCAAGTACTAGAAAATCAGCAGGGTACTTAATCTTACCGCAAAGAACTTCCACGTCTCGCACAATACCAATTAGAGAGACGGTCTCTCTATTAGCAAGGTGAATAACCACATCAATCTCTTCCAACTCGCAAGGACTGATCTCATACATAATTTCTCTGTAAAGCTCATAAGAAATAGCACTGGAACTTGCACCAATATCACATAAACCATAATAGCAATGATCACCAATTCTAACAGAAAGCATAGGAACACTAGCCTTTTTAGTTCTATTAGGATGTGAAACAATATTAGAAGCATCCTCACAAAAGACTATGCGCCCATCTTCTACGCTTTTAGTGACAAGGTCTTTCACAATTGCTACCACAGGTTCAATGTTTATTTGTTCATCAGGTTTTATAGTTCTTTTTTCACTTTTGGTGATTACATTAGTTATCATTGGATGGTCCTTTACCTTTTAGGGGGAGGGAATCTTCTCGATATAAGGTTCAGGTAAGATGGGGTCGATGATGCAATACTCAGCACTTCCAATAGGGGCATAGTCAACAATATCTTTGTAAGGTGCATGGTACTTGTTCCATCCCCTTTTTGGAATTTTGATATAGGAAGCAAAAGCTCTAAAGCAATTCGTAATAACTTGCAAATCAAGACCATAAATATTACTAATATTTTGAAAGTCATCAGTTCCCATAAAAGATTCAATGCATTCATAATCATAATTTATACCTGACTTTCTACCTTTGTCATTCTCCCAAGCTTCAGCATTGTCTTGAATACGGTCCAGAAGATCCCATTTAGTTTCTTCTTCCATGCGAGTGAATGATCCAGCACAAGAAGCATCCAACAAATCCTTGTCATGTAGAGGGAGCCTTGCATAAAGGTTGTTGATAATAATATTGTTGGGGAGCTCATGAATGGGACATTTGAGCATTAGTAACTTCAATCTCCCCCAAGCTTGAGCTGTACTCTCTCCATCAAGAGGCCAAAAGTTCTATATTTGATTCCGATCTTTATGAACCTCACTAGGAGGATAAAACTTTGAATAAAAGAGAGGCACTATTTCCTCCCATTCCAGAGCTTGACCATTCTTTAGCAGCTTATACCAGTCCTCAGCTCTTCCTTTCAGTGATAATGAGAATAACTTCTTCTTAACTTGATCTGTAGTAATACCTGCACACTTGAACAACCCGCATAATTCGTGTATAAAGAGTAAATGATCACCGGGATGGACAGTTCCATCCCCAACATAGTAGTTATCCATAACATGATCAAAAATTCTTGTAGGTATTTTGAAAACATCTTTCTCAGCAGGTGGTGGCTTATCTACTACCTTAGCAGTGGTAGTAGCATTACCAAATAAAAAACTCAGTGAATTATCCATAACAAAAATAAAGCAAATAGCAGAAGTAAACAATACTCACAGTAGAAGTTTCCTTTACCAGTTCCACTCTCCACTAGCGCTTCACTCCCCGGCAACGGTGCCAGAAAATAGTCTTGATGACCCACAAGTATAGGGGGTGTATCGCAGTATTTTTGATAAGTAAGAGTGTCGAACCCAACGAGGAGCAGAAGGTGCTGGCTAGTGGTATGGATCAGGAATTCTCTGCAAATACTTAGCAAACGGATTTTTAGGGGTTTTCGATAAAGCAAGTAAACAAAGTACGAGTAAATGAAAGATAGTAAGAATGAATGCAGCAAGTGGCCCAATCTTTTATGCAGCAAAGGACAAGCCGGTTGTATTTCTATAGATGACCAAACATTCTCGAGGACACATGGGAAGACTGTCAAGTGCTTTCGCTTCATATAGTCGATTAATCTTCTCTAGCTTGCTAAGTGTTGTGTGGGTGAACCCGTGCTAATTTACCGACCCATCCAAGACTAATACATACTTGTGATTATACCCCTTGCAAACATCCGTAAGTACAAGAAAGTAATTAAGGTAGAAACCTAACCACACCTTTAAACTCTAAGACCCTTACGTCCCTTGTGCAATGGTTTCCTAACGGGGGTTCAGGTTTCTGTCACTCCGGCAACCCCTACGATTAGTAGCCAAATACACAATGCATTCCCCTAGGCCCATATAGGTGAAGTGTCATGTAGTCGACGTTCACATGACACCACTAGAAGAAGTACACCAACACTTAAATAACAATCTATTGGATCTTTCTCAACGCAACTCCACTACTAACAACAAGACTTCTCCCATGTCCTCAAGAACAAAAAGAACTACTCACAAGACATCATATGGATCATGATCAGAGATGGAATAATGATGTATAACAATCTGAACATAGACAATAATTCAATGGTTCACTCAATAGCATCAACTACAAAGAGTAATCAACACCGGGAAAGTTTCCCCTATGAACTATGCAAGATTCAACGCAATTGTTACAGCAATATGGAGATGATGATGAGGGTGCTGATGGTGATGATGGTGGTGATGATGATGATCCCGATGAAGTCCAGCTTGATGATGGTGTTGATGGCGACGATCTCCCCTCTCCGGGAAGGAATTCCCCCGTCAGAAATCTGTCTGCTGGAGAGATCTTTCTTTCTCGGTGTTTTCCGCCCCGCAGAGGCGACGGAATCTTTCTGTGGTCGCCCTCCGAGTCTTAGGGTTTCGTGGGGATGATATACGCCAGAGGGGAGAGGCTGGAGTGGGCCAGGGTGGGCACACCACTCCCAGGCGCGGCCTAGGCTTGCCCGCGCCATGGGGTGGTGTGGGCCCCCTGTGGCCCACCTCCACTCCATCTTCTGGCATCCTGAGTCTTCTGGAAAAATAGGATTTTCTGTATATTTTCCTGGATTTTCTGATCTTCGCGAATTTTGCCTCCAAACAACACCTTTTCCATCAGAATCCTGACTGCAGCGTTGCATGCTCCAAAAGTCATCAACCATGCAAAAATAAATGAAATAACATAAGTATCACCTCTCAATACGAAATATATCAATGAATAATAGTGAATTAAGACATAGAATAGTGATGCAAAATGGACGTATCAGTCGCCCGGGACGAGCTCAACTGTGCGGGTGTGTGTGGAGGCCTCGAATGCTGTCGACCCGATATTTTCCGTGTTGGGTTTCTTCGGGATCCTGGGGTTGTCCTTGTCAATGTTGCTCGCATATTTTGTGAGCTTGTCCACGTGATTGGTCTCTTTAGTGATGACCGCATTGGCGAGCTCGGCACCTTTGTCCTTGTAGTCCATATCCATGTCGGGGTCGCCACGGACGATGATGATGCCGCATGGCCCGGGGAGCTTCATCATTGTACACATAGTGTGGGGCCGCCATGAATTTGGTGAATGCCTGTCGCCCTAGGACGCAGTGGTAGGGGCTGTGGAAGTTTACCAGCTCAAAGACGATCCACTCGGTGCAGAAGTTTGCTAGCATGCTGAAGGTGACTGGCAACGTCACCTTGCCGATCAGGTAGGCCTTCCAACCGGGGAGATGTCGTGGAAGGTAGTGAGGGTCGATTCGACCATCGACTGCAGGAGATGCAGCCTCCTGAACGTGTCCAGGTAGAGGATGTTGATGGAGCTTCCCCTGTCCATCAGGGTCTTGGGGAGCCAGTAGTCAGCCACTTTGGGCTTGACCACCAGGGCGACTCGCCCAGGGTACTTGATCTGTAGCGTGTGGTCCTCATGGCTCCAAGTGATGCTCTGCTCAGACTAGTTGAGGAAGCGTGGGATGTTGACTTGTGTCACCGTTTTTACGGAGACTGCGGGGGCGAGCACCTTCTTCTCGTGTTTGGTGCCGAGCCCGATGAACGTGTGCAGCGAGCGGACATCGTTGCCGAACCTGCCGATGTTGCCATTGTCCCTTGGTGA
Organism: Avena insularis; assembly: GCA_023614405.1. Taxonomy (NCBI): domain Eukaryota; kingdom Viridiplantae; phylum Streptophyta; class Magnoliopsida; order Poales; family Poaceae; genus Avena; species Avena insularis. The sequence continues at coordinate 26,477,333 of CM042692.1, forward strand.
GTCGTTCTTGGGGCCCTTCCTTGCTTGCTTTGCCTTCTCGATCTCCTTCAGAGAGTGGCAGTCGGCGGTGGTGTGCGTAGCAGGCTTCCCCTCTCTGCTGTGGTAGACACAGGGCTGGTTGAGTAGGGTGGCAGGGTTGAATTTCGGCCTCGCCGCATTGTTAGCGTGGTAGTTTCCACTGTCGCGGTAGTTTCCTCCATCACGGTAGAAGTTCTTGGGGTCGCGCTGCCTGTAACCTGCGTTGGCGATGAAGTCAACTCACCCATCACTTGGCGCTTGCCGGTGATGCGAGTGCTGTTGTAGTGCATCTCGCGCTGTCTCCCATTGTCGTTGCTGCCGGTGCAGCGTCTCCCACCTGACTCATCGTCGGAGTCTTGGTTGGGGTCCTCCTCCATGTAGCGCTTGGAGATCTCGAGGAGGTCGGGGATATTGTTGAGCGTCTGGTAGACCCTCTTGATCTTGGCGACCATAGGTTCGTACCAGCACGCGTTCTTGAAGCAGTGGATCGCCGTGTTTTGGTGGATGTTGGAGGCATTGATCCACAAGTCCTGCCACCGTTTCACCCAGTGGCGGGTCAACTCACGTTGTCCCTGGATGCAGCGCTCCAGGTCCTCGATGGTGGTGGCGCGGGTGTAGGACCCTCGAAGTGCCTGACGAATGCCGCTCGTATGTCCTACCACGAGTCGATGCTGTCTGCGGGGAGGGTAAGGATGGAGATGGAGCGGGTTTGGATGGACATACAAAAACCACATCCAAATCCAGATCCATGAACCTCACTCTAGCCCGTCCACGAAGATATCCATGGGCATGGATGTCGCCCCAGATCCAAACCTGTCGGATATCCATGTATCCATGGATATCCATTGATTTACACGCCATATACATAATCATAACAACAATCAGTGTAACTGCGACATTATAGCAAATTTCGACAGCATTTCAGCAAATATTACATGGATAATACATAGGAATATCAAAGCAACAATATTTCAACCCCACATAATACTTAAAATATGTCAAATATCACATGATAAAACCACAAAGTACATAGATGTCTCATAATAGTCTCAATGACATGTGAGTCCCACGTGCCAGCCGGGTGTCCATTGAATATCCATGGAGCGAAACACTACCCATGCCCACCCATGAATTAGCGAATATCCGCCCCATGAAATCGGTGGGCATAATTAGCCCTCCATACCCTTACCCATCGGGTCGAATATCCGTGGATACCCGGATCTGTGGATAAAATTGCCATCCTTAGGGAAGGGTGTTGATCCATTGTCGGGTCGTTCCCTCCATCATCAGGGGAAGGTAGCGAGTGGCGAGTAGGTCGGTGTGGCCAGCGATCCCCATCGCCATGAGGTATGTGTCGAGCCACACCGCTGGGTCGTACGTTGGGTCGTACTTCTCAATCTCCTTTGGCGCCTTGAAGTTGGCGGGATAGTTTTCGCCTCGGATCATTGGTCCAAAGCACCATGGGCCGACTCGCCGAGGGAGCCCCTTGGCTCGGGCTCACCATGGTTGGTGAGGGTGTGCTTTAGGTCGTTCGGTTGGCGCGCTCGCCGGGCCTGATTGTTGACAATGTGGGTCCGCGCGTCGGTCGGCTGACCGTTGGCAGCGACCGTGTTGTTCGTGGGTCACGACTCATTGGTGGAGACTGCGGGATTCATGGCCCGCGGTTGGAGCTGCAGGGGCTCGGGCAATGGCAGTTGAGGGTGTTGGCGATTGTTGGACGGCTGCTCGAGGCCGCCTGCTCCCCGACGAGCGGGAGTACATCCGACCCCGCGGGTCCAATCCCGCGGCTTGTTGCTCGACGGCCCTAGCGAGTAGGGCCTGGGCATACTTGATCTACAGCGCGCCGTCTCCCATGATGTTGAGATTGGCGACTGCAGCTTGCTGATACATTGCAAACGTATCTATAATTTTTGATGTTCCATGCTTGTTTTATATCTACTTTCTTATGTTTTGTCCACAATTTGGAGTATTTCTACACATTTTCTGGAACTAACCTATTAACAAGAAGCCACAGTGCCAACTGCCTGTTTTCTGCTATTTTTGGTTCCAGGAAAGTCAAAAAATGAATATTCTCGGAATTGGACGGGCAAAAGCCAAAGTCAATATTTCACCGAGTGGGACACGAAGCCAGAAGACGAGACAGAGAGGGGCCAGAGGCCGGCCACACCACCTGGCCGCGCGACTAGGCCTGGGCCACGCCAGGGGGTGGTGTGGTCGCCTAGGACACCCCCTCGGCCTCCCCTTTTGTCTATAAGAAGCCTCTGATACAGAAACCCTAAGTACCCGATCAAAATTCCACGAAAGAATCTATAGCCTCCGTCATCTCCATCCCTAGATCGGGAGGGATCTAAAGCTCTTCCCGGCACCCTGCCAGAGGGGAGAATTCACCCTAGAAGCCTTCTTCATCACCATGACTGCCTCTGGTGTGATGTGTGAGTAGTTCATCCCTGGACTACGGGTCCATGTAGTAGCTAGATGGTTGGTTCTTCTCCTTTGTGCTACCATGTTTAGATCTTGTGAGCTCAGTTCATGATCAAGATCATCTATTTGTAATCATACATGTTGTGTTTGCGGGGATCCGATGGATATTGAGATGCTATTTCAGATTGATTATTGATTCTATCATGTCTTTGTTATTTGTGATCTTGCATGCTCTACGTTGTTAGTAGCTATCTTGGCCGAGTAGATGCTAACAACTCCAAGAGGGAGTACTTATGCTCGATAGTGGGTTCATGCCTCTAGGAATCTGGGGAAGTGACAAAAATCTCTAAGGTACTAGATGTGCTTTTGCTACTAGGGAGAAAATAGCAATCCTTTCTTCATAGCACAATCGTATTGTTTACTTTACACGCAATGCTTAATGCAATTATCTGTTGCTTGCAACTTAATACTGGAGGGGGTTTAGATGATAACCTAAAGGTGGATTATTAGTCATAGATGCAGTTGGATTACGGTCTATGTATAATGTTGTAATGCCCAATCAAATATCATAGGAGTCAAGATGATTAGTATATGCATGTATGCTTTCTCGATGTTTGTCAATTGCCCTGCTGTAATTTGTTCACCCAACATGTCATCTATCTTAAGGAGAATCACCACTAGTGAACTATGGACCCCGGTCCTTTCTTTTACCATCAATCTACAACTATTTACTGTTTTTTGTTTACTTTCTGCAAGATATTACTATCTTCCACACAATACATTTAATCCTTTGTTTTTAGCAAAATCGGTGAGATTGACAACCTCACTGTAAGTTGGGGGTGATGACCCACAAGTATAGGGGGTGTATCGCAGTATTTTCGAGGGAAGTGAAACCCAATTTATTGATTCGACACAAGGGGAGCCAAAGAATATTTATAAGCCTTAACAACTGAGTTGTCAATTCAGCTGCACCTGGAAACAATCTTGCTCACAGCAGTTTATCAGTAGCAACAGTTTTGTAGTTGGAATAGCAAAGTAACAGCAGTAGCAAAGCAAAGATAGTAGTAACAAAAGCAGTAAACAGTGGGATTCGAGTGCGGTAGGCATAGGGATGGATGGACGGGCGTTGCATGGACAAGACAATCCACATAGCAATCAGAACATAGGGCAATTGCAGATAAATAAGATAGAGCATCCAAGTACTAGACAATCCTAGGCATGTGTTCCATATATAGTCATACGTGCTCGCAATGAGAACTTGCACAACATCTTTTGTCACCCAGCCCGTTTTGCAGGCCTCTAGGGAACTATCGGCAATTAAGGTGCTCCTTTTAATAGAGCACCGAGCAAAGCATTAACACTCCATGAACACATGTGATCCTCACATCAAAGCCTTTCCTTCCGGTTATCCCGATTTACATCGCCGGGGCCATAGGTTCGGACAACGGCGATGTGTATACAACTTGTAGATAAGACCAAGAACAATACTATCATAATGAATCAATAATAAGTTCAGATCTGAAATCATGGCACTAGGGCCCTAGTGACAAGCATTAAGCACAACAAGTCGCAACAAAGTCATAAAGCACTAATAGAAGATACTAGTCACCATGCCCTAACAATCGATGCCATTACATGAACGATCTCATCCAATCCCTACCATCTCCATAGCCTACAGGGGATTACTCACTCATAGATGGGGAAACATGGATGGTCGATGGAGAAGCGATGGTGATGATGATGGCGATGATCTCCTCAATTCCCGTCTCGGAGGTGCGAACGGAGTTTCGGTCTTGTTTCATGGAATCTGTGGTGGCAGCGGGGAACTCCTACGGAAAACGTCGAACCCCCCGAAGTTTTTAGGTCAGAAGGCTCCTTATAGGCGAAGAGAGAGGCCGAGGGGTTGCCTAGGGGGTCCACACCACCCCCTGGCGCGGCCTGGCCTGGCCCTCGCCACCAGGTGGTGTGGCCACCCCTGGCTCTTCTCCGTCTCGTATTTTGGCTCCTGGAGTCTTCGGGTGAAATAGGATTTTTGGCATATTTTCCGGGATTTTTCCTGATAGTTGATTTTCTGCACAAAAAGTAGACACCAAGGCAATTCTGCTGAAAACAACATCAGTTCGCATTAGTTGCATCCAAATCACACAAGTATAGAGGAGAAACAATAGCAAAAGTGTTCGGGAAAGTAGATACTTTTTAGACGTATCAACTCCCCCCAAGCTTAGCTTATTGCTTTTCCTCAAGCAATTCAGTTGAAAACTGAGTGTGATAAAAGAACTTTCACGAACACATTTGCTTCATATGATGTGAATATTCTCAGCAATGTGATCAACTACTCAGACAGTTCATAATAAAGAGTATGCAACTGAGTCTACTTAATGGTCATTACAAGCTATGAAGAGATTCCAACTCAAGAATAATAAGTAGCATGAAGCACGAACATAAGCAACATTACAATGCTCATAAAAAGGTATGATAGAGTGGTATCTCGCTTGCCTTTGATTATGAATGTCAAGGCACCTCTAAAGTTCAAGTGATGACTAGAAGTAAAGATATCAAGGATACAAGCATCAAAGTCATAACACAAATAATCAAATAATGGAACAAACACAAAGAATGACAACTATGCTCTCAAGAAGGTGCTCAAAGAATATATGGAGACTCAACAATAGAAGAAAAAGGTTTTGAATAATTTTGAAAGGCTTCCAAATGCTGAAAGTATGGTACTCGTTAGCTTTGAGCTCTCATTGCCCCTATCATAAGCATCTTGAATGTGGTTAAGGTGAAAGTGACACAACTAAGAGGATATGCTTGACAAGTTATAAATCGAAGTCTCATGCCCCTTACTTACGAAGACCGATCCTCATGCTACTCAACTTTAGTCACAAGTAAGCTCTTGTCATTGTAAGTACATACGTATCATAGAGAACCGTAACGGGTACCCTTGCACATGACACGGGAGCTATCCCATAATCAAAATACAAGGCAAGCAGACAATGAGCATCTCGGCGATCTTTTTATTTACTATGTGCATATATTTTTATTGAGGATGCTTCATAGAATGCTCATTATGGTTATGCTGCAAGTTTCCACCATGATTAGGCATGGCTTAGAGTAGCGGCCCAGGCGTTTCTCTAACATACATACAAACTCCATGATCTTACAAGTTCCACTTTTATTTCACACCACCGGGATCCATAAGCAAAAGAACATGATATCAACTAGGTACAAAGTACCTATGAAGCGTTGAAAGCGGTCCCCATGATACATGGTTCTGCCAACTTCAACTCATAAAGCGCAAGCATATGCACAACAAAGAAGGACGCAATGGTTCAGGTTTATTAAGTGCAAGAAAATAAAGTGTGCCATCAAGTTCGTGAGAGCTTTACTAACTAACTTTCTCATAACAAGCAAACATTTTATTCAGAAGAAAACAAGGCATATTGAATATGCACGGAAGTAGCAAATGATGCTAATGGGTAGGTATGGTGGACACTTTGGAAATATTTGGTTTAGGGAGTTGGAAACTTGAGTAAAACATACTTAGAAAAAGTGAAGGCTAGCAATAGTAAGGGAGCGACAAACGAGAGAGCAATAGCTGTCATTATCATGCTTGCAACAAAACAGGACTACTCATGGCATGAAAGTGATTCAAGATCCTCAAGGCAAAATAATTCATCGAGGCTTAACTGATTATTACAGTCATGTGCATGCGTGAGCATGTGCCAAGTCAATCAAATGAAACATTCAAAGGAGGATACCACAGTGTCATACCAATTTATGAATATAGCAATGCAAGCAAACATTCATAAGACATGCTACAAACTATTATCGAGCTGGAGCTAATCATAAGAAAGCAAGAACTATTAAGCATCCAAAGAAAACATACACTCTACATGAACGGACTAAGCATGCCCACAGTGATGAGTACATGTACAAAAATGAAAACAAATAGAGTTCGTTACCAGCCTCTTACCACGCCTCAAGTTGTCATTGATCCTCATTATTGCTCTTCACTTATGTGGCTTGAATAATAATATGAAACCAATATCCTTTGAGGACTGCCGAACCCTGTAGCCCACTCGCAAAAACCAAAGAAGAACGACAAATATTTTTGGTGTTTTCGAAAATAAGAACCAAAAGAGAAAAACAAGCAAAGCAAAATCTTTTTGGGTTTTTCGACACTACTAGGAAACGGCCTATAGATAGACAAGATGTTCAGTGGTGCATATGCGAAAGCATGCGCCACAGGAAAACATCAGTGGCGCACCAGAAAGCATGCGCCACAGAAGATTGGAAGTTCTGTGGCGCATTCTCCAGAACATGCGCCATAGAAGATTGGTGGGACCCGCCGGCCGGGGTGGGTTGATCCATGTTCTGTGGCGCATTCAGGAATATGCGCCACATAAGTTTCCTCTTCTGTGGCGCATATTTCCTCATGCGCCACAGAACATGGAGGGGGCCCCACCACGGAATCTAAGATCATCCAAGTTCTGTGGCGCATGTTGTCATTTGCGCCACAGATGTGTGTCACATCTATGGCGCATAAGTCCGACATGCGCCACAGAACTTGGAGGTGGGCCCCACACAACGAATCTTATTCACCCACTTCTGTGGCGCATATGGACTTATGCGCCACAGAAGTTTCACATCTGTGGCGCATTTCCTCCATATGCGCCACAGATGAGGGCGTCCAGATCCATGTTAAAAAGGTGACAAGAGCTAGCTTTCTTATCTATCTATCCACCACCAACCATTTCACATCTCTACCTCCTCCCAACTCGTCTTCCTCCTCTCTCACACCCCATCTTACCCATAGTTTCTCCATTTTCTTGTAACTAAACCTACTTTAATCCATAGATTGGTAAGTGGAAGCTTCGCTCCAATTTCTAGATCTAAAAGTTCCTTACTTTTCTCTCTCACATCTCTATTTGTTTACTAATTTCCTCTCCACCAACTTGCATTATAGATCTATTTGTCCACACTCTCTCATCGCGCGGTCTCGTCTCGCTATTATTGTGTCTACTATAGGTGAGTACTTGGCCATCATGAACATGTAGGTGAAGCTTGTCGCGCGGGTGGTGTGTGTGTGCGATCCATGGCAAGACGATGCTTGTGTGGTGCATGAATGTTTGCAATGGGAGGAAGTTCTTTGTTGGTTGCTTGTTGTTTGCTTGTTGTTGTCGGGCCCGGCCGGTGTGGTTGCATGGATGTTTGCCGAAATGTTGATTCATTTCCATTTCGGCAAATTTTTGCACTACCCATATGTCCTAATTTTAGGAATGGTCATGCCGAATTTTTTCCTGCTAGCATTCATGCATGTGTGTGTTCATATGGTGTGGTTCTCACCTATACTCTCTGTTTTGACCGCTTAGGCAACCATGGTCCTCACGATGTGCGAAGGTCGAATTGCTAGGTACAAGAAAGGCGCGAAGGAGGACATGATTCTAAACAACAAGACCATGATAAGATGTCCATGTCGAACATGCAAACTGCAGCGCTGGATCAACCCTGAATCTGGACAATTGGAGGGTCACCTGCTCAGGCACGGTTTCATGCGCGACCTCAATGAGGCGCCGTCAGGACATGGTGGTGGTCACGAAGACGTGGGCGGGCGAGAAGACGAAGAGTCTACCAGGCATGAGCATCATGACGAAGGAGATGTCGCGGGCATGATCATCATGACGAAGGAGATGCCGGCAGGCATGATCAGCATGGAGAAGGAGATGACGACGGGAATGATCATGAAGAAGGAGAAGACGCGAACACACAGACGCTGCTAACTTCGATCTTGCAGGACCGTCATGTTCAAGAACTGCTCCTCAAGGAGACGAGCAACAACAAAGCTGCAGCCAGAGAGAAAGCCAAGCTGGCCCAAATGGAGGTATACGGGATGACTCCATTGTATCCTGGGTGTCGCCCCGAGGATACACGTTTGAGTGTAACTCTCAAGGCTCTAGAGATGAAAGCCGAACACAAATGGACCGATGTGAGCTTCAACGCAAACATGGAATACTGGCACGACCGACTTCCTAAGGGGAACACATTGCCAACAAGTATCGAGGAGGCCAAGAAAATCGTGTGCCCTCTCGACCTACCACACATTAAATACCACGCATGCATCAATGATTGCGCACTTTATCGGAACGAGTACGTGGATAGAACCACATGTCCGGTGTGTGGCCAAGGACAGTACAAGAGAGGGAACAAGAAAGTTCCTCGAAAAGTGGTATGGTACTTTCCTATCACCCCGCGTCTGCAGCGATATTTCGTAGATCCTAAGGAAGCAAAGCTCATGCAATGGCACGCGGAAAGAGAGAAACCCGAAGATGATCCAGAGAAGGGCAAGATCCTGACACACCCTTCAGACGCTAGCCAGTGGAACGCATTAGACATCGAGTTTGAAGAGTTCGGGGGCGATGCAAGGAACGTCAGGCTGGGTATGAGCACCGATGGACTCAATCCTTTTGGAAACCAGAGTAGCACGCATAGCACCTGACCCGTGTTTGTATGGCCATACAACGTCCCCCCGTGGCTATGCACGAAGCAAAGGTATGTACACATGAGCATTCTTATTCAGGGGCCGAAACAACCAGGTATCTATATGCATCTGTATCTCGGGCTATTGAGGGAGGAGTTAGCCAGCTTGTGGGAGACGCCGGCCCGTACGTGGGACGCCTACACTAAAGAATATTTCCATCTGAGATCCGCGTTGCTCACGACCGTGTAGGACTATCCTAGTTACGCATATGTATCGGTCTAGGTGAACCACGGACACAATGCATGCGTCAAGTGCATGGATGAGACACCACATCTCCAGCTACCAAGGGATCCCGGGTCTTCGAAAACCGTGTTCCAAGGTACTCGAAAGTGGCTCCACATGGATCACCCGTGGAGAAAACGTGGTGACCTGTTTAATGGTAAGGACGATCTCGAAAGAGCCCCGCGTCCGAGGAGCGGCAAAGAAATCGAGGAGATTTTGAATAATTGGGTAGATTGCCCTGCGCCTGGAAAAAAACAACCGAGGACAAAGCCGCTGCTGGGTGCCGAAGAGGACCAAGGATGGGCCGAAAGCAAGAAAGGACCTTAAATTGCTTGGCATAAAGAAAGATATTCAGTACCCTGATAGTGATGATGATGATGATCATCAGGAAGGGACTCAAGGTCGCCGCAAAAGAGTTAAGAAGAATGAGGTGGTGCTTCGCGCTGCCTGCTTCACTCTGAGTCTAGAGGAGCTCGAGCAGTTTTTCAGGTGCCTCTTAGGAGTGAAAGTTCCTCACGGTTACTCGGGAAAGATAAGCATATATCTGGACGTGGCGAAGAAGAGGTTCAGCGGTATGAAGTCTCACGACTGTCATGTGCTAATGACGCAGATACTCCCCGTTGCGATCCGTGGGATAATGGACGAGCATGTCTGTGAGATGTTGTTTGGCCTCTGTAACTTTTTCGACGTCATATCTAGGAAGTCGATCGGTGTGAAGCAACTCGATAGGCTACAGGAAGAGATCGTGATGATACTATGCGAGCTTGAGATTTACTTCCCGCCCGCATTCTTCGACATCATGGTGCATCTGCTTGTACATGTCATGGACGACATCATCCACCTCGGGCCGACATTCCTGCACAACATGATGCCGTTTGAATGGCTAAACGGTGTCATCAAAGGATTCGTTCGCAACAGGTCTCGTCCAGATGGAAGCATAGCCAAGGGCTTTCTGATCTACGAGTGCATCTCCTTCTGCCAGAATTATCTAACCACCGAGAACGAGGATGTTGGAATACCCACAAAGAAGCACCTCGGCAGGCTTGGTGGATATGGTCACCGTGAGGGCTGCCGCTCACTACATGTCGACATTGATGGTCGACGCACTGATTTTGAAAGGGCACACCGAGTCGCGCTACAACACATTGAAGTGGTCGACCCTTGGGTCGAAGAGTACATAAGCTTAATCGAGCAGGAGTACGTCGACCAAGGCCGGCCGAGGAGGAAGGGAGGCGTAACTAGAGAGCACAACTCCAGCTTCACGGGTTGGTTCAAGAAAAGGCAACTGGACAATCCCCCACAGACACCTTCTACGGAAGATCAAAAACTCATATTCTCCTTGTCATGAGGCCCTGTGGCACAACCTAAGGACCTATCAGTCATACGACATAAACGGTTACAGATTCTACACCGAGAAAAAGGACAAGAATAGTGAATATCAAAACTTAGGAGTAACTATGTTATCCTTTGCTGATGACGAGACTACTGTGATGGAAATATTCTACAGAAGGATCGAGGAGATATGGGAGCTCGACTACTGTGGAGAGATCGTACCGATGTTCCGTGTTAGATGGTCCAAGAACATGGAAAAAGAAGGCCGCTATTTCACCACAATGGTTATACCAGATGCCAAATCAACAAAGAACGCCTCCGCAAAAAATGAGCCTTGGGTACTCGCTAGCCAAGTTGATCAATGCTTTTTTATTACCGACCCGTCAAAGCCCAACCGTGTTGTAGTTAGGAGGGGCAAGAGGAGCATCATCGGAATGGAAGGAGCCGCCAATGAGCAAAACTTCGACAAAAACGGCGACCCGAAGATCGAAGAGGAATTCGACAAGTACTTCGACATGCCTACTACTACTAAAGTAAGAAGGAAGACCACACTGCCTACTAAAGGTTGTCCATTCACAAGAAGAAATCTCAAAGTGCACGGGCTAAAATATTCAACCGCGATGAAAAAGGGCAAGAAGATTGTGAAGAGACACTAGCAATTGTGTGACTTTTTGGTGTATTAATTGACATGTGTGCTTGCAAATTAAATATATATTAGTTAGAGCTAGACTAATAAATATAACGTGATTTTATATGTTCGGGGAGAGAGTTTTTTGAATAAATATGCATGTTTGTATATGTTCATGCTTTATTTTAAACATATATATAATTAAATATATTTAAAAAAAAAGAAAAAAAAGTCTGAGACAGCCAGGATTTGAACCTAGCTGCCCCAGGTTTAGAATGGCATAAGCAAGCAGACCACTAAGGCAAGTGTGTGATCTTGTCAAACTACTACGCGCGCTGTGTTTTGTACTATGTTCACAGATTCTATGGCGCATTTCGACAATATGCGCCACAGAATCGGTGGACTTAGCCAAATAAACGGTTCGGCCTTTCCCTGCTAATCCCCTTCTGCATTTCTTCAGTTCCTACCTCGCCGCGCATAAACCCTAGCCTCGCCGCCCTAGCCTCGCCACAGCCCGTACGTGGAGGAGAGCCACCCCCGCTGTCGGAGCCGTGGAGGAGGAGCCCATGGAGGAGAGCCGCCCCCCTCGCCGGAGCCGTGGAGGAGGAGCCCGTGGAGGAACCTGTCCGTAGCGCGTAGGAGGAGAAGGGCAGTGCACGGTCGTCGCTCGCCACCGCCACCATCAGCCACCTTGCCGTCCATCGTCCGCCAGCTAGTGTCCACCTCGCCGTCTGCCGTCCACCGTCCGTCAGGTAATCGCTGATTCTTCCCCTGGCTAATTCTTCCCCTGGTTACATCCTTTGCCTGGCTCTCTGTCCTCTGCATCTGCACACCCATGTTGATTTCCCATTCATTAACTATCTTAGGAGGATCAGTAGATTAGAAGGATCAGTAAGTCATAGAATCCGTCCATGTTCAGTAAGCTGACCTAATTTGCAAATTGATTACTGAATGATGTACATGTATGGGAGAAGTCATAGAGGCTTCCAGGATAAGTAGTCATCTACACACCCATGTTGATTACTGAATGATGTACATGTATGGGAGAAGTCCAAAGTTATCTGATTGCCCCATGGTACAGAACAGGCAATGTGTCCACCATCTCACAACAACAAATTCTTATCATGACAGATTCTTCCCAAGTGTTGTTTTGCCACTTAATCCAAGTGTTGTTTTGCCACTTATCATGACAGATTCTTATCATAACAGAAAAGCAGATGAATGCACACCTGTCCTAATTAATGCAGATCACTCCCCACTTGTGATGCCACCATTACTTATTACCCTCTCAGATGCTTCACAGCTTTGGGAGCCACCACAGCAGGCATATAATAAACAATTAAATAAAATATCAGCATGCACATCCACATTGCTTCCAACTCAAGACCTGGTGTACTTTGTAACATGTGATGCTCCTGCCAGCAACCCATATTGTATAGCCACCCCTGCATGCTCCCCTCTTAGATCATTTATTTCTGCATATCATTTTCTGCATAAATAGTTCATAAAGAATTTGTTTTACTGCATCGTGTTTATTTCTGCATATCATTTTCTTGCCATTTTCTATGGAATTTGTTATCAAGCTAGACAGAATAATATATCTAAGCTACAAAAAAGATAACATAGAAAAAAACTACCAGGACAAAAAACTACTAAGCTGTTAGGATAAAATTATTAAGCTGCCAGAATTACAAAGATAAAAATACTAAGCAGCCAGAATAAAAAGATAAGCTGCCAGAATATTTAAACCTTATAATATACATAAGCTGCCAGGTTGTTTACCTATATAATATACCTAAGCTACACAAAAAGATAACATAGAACAAAAAGCTATCAGGATATAAAACCTACTACTAAGCTGCCAGGATAAAACAACTAAGATACAAGAATTGGAAAAGATAAGCTACCAGGGTTAAAACTAGAATACAAAAAATAAGTTGTCAAGATAGTTAGCAACATGGTTTTTGATGTGGTAAAAACACATGAGGAGTTGATATATATTTAGCATGTTTGACTGTGAGAGTTGTTAAAATAGTTGTATATTAGCTATAAATGCTACTGCTATTTAGAGAGTTTTACTTGGTTGATATTTCACTGGCTACTATTACTGCTATTACTACCTATAGTGACGGTTAAAAGTTTATATGGTGATGTTGTTATATATATGGTGCTGCTGTTACATGGTGATGATGTTATATGAACTAGAGCCTTTCCATCCTATTTGCACTGCTGAAGGACATGTACTGCTGCTGCTGTATAAACCAGAGCCTTTCCATCCTATTTTCTATAGTAAACTATGCACTGCTGAAGGACATGTACTGCTGCTATATATACTGATTATTTCTGCAGATTTGCAGATTTGTGAGCACTATAGAATTCTGTTTATGATCATACTATTCTGTCTTGTATGAGAAATACTAGGAATTCTAGTTAATATATGTTATACATGCTGTATGGGGATGATGGTACCTGCTGTTGAAATGTACTGTGGATGATGGATGATGGATGCTGGATACTAGGGTCAATGCATGGGGGGATGGGGTCTTTTGTCTTGCAGGGATATATTTCTTCATTTGAGTTGCCCATTTCTCCCGAAGTGTCGATTCACTTCCGTTTCGGTTGAGAAATGGGCACTCCTAGGTCAAAAAATTAGCAAAGGTCATGCCGAATTTTTTGGCCGAGATTTGTGCTAACTTTTTGCCTCTTTTAAATAGAGTAGTGCAAAAATGTCGGGCAACAAGGAGTCTGGCCCTTCTAAGCACATGATCAGCGTCGAAGAACAAGCTAGACAGGCCAACCAGTCATTCTGGCAGGGGTCCCAACAGGAGGAGGAGGAGGCGATGAGGATGACACCACCACCGGAGGAGGAGGCGACCATCGCTAGAGCTGCTGGGGCCAATGAGGGCGGAGATCCTGATTACGAGGGGGACGAAGACGACTACGATAGAACTAGTGAAGGCGGCGGCAAAGAGGATGACACCACCGATGGCGGCGCCCGCACCGATGGCGGCGAGCGCACGGATGGCGGTAGCGGCAACCCGGCCGCTTCTCAGAAGAAGAAGAAGAAGGAACAGAAGGAGCGGAAGGTGCCAGTGCTCACCACCGTCTGCGATGAGTTCACTGAGGTCACATAAAGTGGCCTACCCATTGCGCCAGAGGCGATTGCTAAAGGGTACGGCCTGCAACTCGGGTGCATCGTCCGGGAATGCATGTCGATCAACACAAAGTACATCAGACATGCTGACCATGCAGCTTTGGTCGATAACCTCCTTAAGAAGCTTCACAAGCGATACATATTCCTAGAGCAGTTTAGAAACCTCGAGAGAAAGAACCCGGTGAACAAACTAGCCCTCACGAAGATGAGCAATGCCTTGAGCAGCTGGAAAACCCGGGTGAAGAATAGCATTGACAAAGGTGAAAGCTGGGAGGTTATTAGTAAGAAAAATCCGATGCTCGACGAAGAGGAGTTTAGGATATTCAAGGAGGATATAGCTACCGCTGACGCTATAAAATGGACTCAATGGGGAAGGAGTATGCGGGAACAGAACATAGGTAACCACCGCCTTGGAAGCGGCGGTTACAGGGGGAAACATGCCATTTGGGACAAGGAGGACGCCGAGCTTGAACGCCTTGGTAAAGACAACCCTTGGCTTAAAATCACGGAATTGCAGCTTAGGCAAGGAAACATGGGAATTCATCACCGATGATCCGAAGGGGAAGGACTTCGAGTAGAATCTGGTAAGGAATTTATCACCGATCTCAAGTTTATTGCGTTCTAATTAAGATAATGAAGCCAAGAATCTAAATGGGTTCACCTTTCCTTGTCTCTGCAGGAGGAGGAACTGAACGCTACTGCCACAGAGTCGTCCCAGGATTCGACAGAGCCGTGGGACACGGTTTTCAACAGGGTGACCAATGCTTACAAGAAGAGGGACAAGGGGTTGCCGCCGTCCTCAGCTGGCCGTGTGTCCGACTTCGGTACGAGCATGAAGTTCAAGGAGTTCTACAAAGAGGATGCCAAGAAAAGAAGGGAGAGGAAGAACCAGGATAAAGCCGCTGTTGCAGAGCTGAAGATGAAGGTGCAGACACTAGAGGAGAAGGCGGTGGACCAGAAAACGGTGGACAAGTTAGTGGAAGAGAAGCTCCGCTCGATGAGCCCCCCTGAATTTTTCGAGGGGCTTACTGCTTGGAATGCGGGAGGTCAACAGGGGCCGATACATCTGCCCAGCTTAAGCGGCAACAACTCGGGCATCAATGTTACCGTGTCGCCGGACCTGGTGAGCCCGCTGGCCATCAACGTCGGGACGCATCCCCTTGTTTTGGTCACACCGACGCCCCCTCCCGCCAAATATACCAATAAGGCGCAGCCGACGGCGGTGGTGCTTCGTGAGGCACCCGAGTGGGAGATTGCAGATGATGATAGGCCGGACACCGGCATCGGCCGTGTCTCTACATTAGCCGAGATCCACGCCATCACCAAGGTAAATAATTAGTTAGTGCACGTCATTTCCTTTATGCCTTTGATGCATGACTATTGCCATCTCATGACGCCCAACAACATGTTTTTGCCTCAGGACATTTCTTGTGTACTCCTGCTTAAAGATGTCGGCGGTGAGTTGAAGGATGTTGCCAAGGGCACTCTTATACAACCGGCGAGCCGCACGATGCACAACAATCCAATGGATGATGACGTGATGAGGGTCAGGTTGGCTCGGGTGTTGCCAGGGTGCGACGACATGGACCCCCCTTTCAACCTCAAGGAGCTGACGAACACAAGACCCTTGGGGAATGCTACAACTGGCCCTTGACATGGCCGAAGACCCAGATTCGTCTTGCGGGAGGAGGGAGCACCGGCGCCACCTCTCGACCGATCATCGCCCGACCACCACCTCGGAAGCCAGTAGCCGCCGTTGTCACCACCACCAGCCGTCACCATCAACTCTTGGCAGCGTGTGCACCGCCACATGGCAAAGACGTTGTTCCACAACCGCCATCACCCCCGCTACCACCACCACATGATGGCACCCACGAAGATGATTATGAATTGGTCAACATTGACGACTTCATCAACACCGGCGCTGCCAAAGGATTGTATATGCCTTCTGTGGATGAAGAACCCTTCGCAGCTCGCGACGACCATCAAGCTGGTCGACCCAATACATGCACACAGCGCCTGGTCTTCCATGGTCTTTCTCAAGAGAGGCCTCCAGCCGCTGATCCACCACAAGAGAAACTGGGATTGGTTTTCAGCCCCAACACACTCCGAAAGGCGACTGATGAGCAGATGGCAGTGGCTGACACTATTGTGAAGAAGAAGCACTACAGGAAGAGAGGTAATAATAATAAGAAGAAGGGTGCGAGCCAGCCTCTTCTGAAGAGGATCCGGGGTTAGGACGCCGTCGTCGTACCATCCACACAATTTGTCTTGCCCCGAGTGCATGTAGCTGGTGATCCGATATTGACTCCGGATATGATCCACATTGTGGTTGGAGCCATGTTAACTTTGCACGAGGGTGTCAAGACACTAGAGGCCCTCCTTCTTAAAGACGAAGATCCAAATTACCCGTTTTTCATGGCCAAGGTGCCATTGGACGTGGGCTTCGTCGATGAACCCCCCGTGGATATATTCTTCATAGCGTTCGAGGACATATTCAAGCTGTTTCTCACGAAACGGCTAGACTATAACTTGGTCCGCCTATACATGCTCAATCTGGTGCTCACGATCAAGAGATAAAGTACCCCGGAAATCGCGATAGTGGATCCCTACTATATGCGGGACAACCAGTTGGTCGAAGGATCAGAGACACGGACCAAGGCGACGGCGTACCTCGAGAAGTTCATGGTGGACAACAAGAGTAAGGGCACACTTCTTTTGCCTTTCTTTCCCGAGTAAGTACACACACTCGCTCATCGCCACCGTAACTTATGCATTTCTTATAGATTTCTTTCCTTTGCTCTTTTTCCAATTGTGTTGCGCAGAGGCAAATACTGCACACTCATCATCCTTGCCCCGAGGTATTCGCTAGCCACGTATTTCGACTCGAGGAGTTTGACGAAGAAGAAAGACTACACCAGAATAAGGGGTGTTCTCAATGAGGCTCTCGAGGGCTACACCAAGAAGGGATGCACCTTCGTAGATAAGGGGGAATGTATCAAGGATGGCAAACACGTGCTTGACTTCCCCTACGTCAAGTAGTCGACTACTGGTGCCAAGGAGGCCTTCTACGTCCTCCATCACCTTAAAGGTTATGTTCGGGATTGCCATAACCTAACGCTGCCATCTAATCTCCGAGGATGGGCCGAAACTTTGGCAAAAATCGACGATGCTGATCTTAGAGAAGACTTCCATCGCATTCAGATGAAGTTGTCGCAAATCACCAAGGCAATTCTGCTGAAAATAGCGTCAGTGGAATTAACAGAAGAATCGAAGATTACAATGGTGCGCAGATGCAATCTAGCAAGGGTTGTGGAAACTAGGGTTGCGTTTATCCTCCTCGCCGCCCCCTCCTAGCCTTTATATAGATAGGCTAGGTCTCGGGTAGTAGGTCGAGTCGGTTACAGGTTAGGGTTTTCCCCTTTAAACTTTCTATCTTTAGCTTCTTGCTGTTCTACAAGCAATCGAGAGTCCGTAGGTTACCCGAGTTCTCCATTTGGGCCTTGGCAACATCATGGGCTTCCGCTATATTCAGGCCGTATATACCAAGCTCAAGTACCTGTAGGGTATACCCATGTCAGTAGCCCCCGAGTGTCCAGTGGAATCGCAGATTCGACTAGGGACTTTATGAAGCCTTTCGAGTGCACGATTGGTATTTTTTCGACTGCTCTATTTGTGTCATAGTGATTGTTGATGTGCGTGCTTGATTTAACCGATGTATCGGTATCAGTTAACTACCTTAGGGTAACACAATGCAATCTACTCGAACTTGAGTCCCCGGAATTGAATTCGGAAAAGTGCTGGTGTAATTCGACTCAAGCCGCGGAGGTCTTACAGGAGTCGAATTCCAGTATATGGGTGTGAGCACTCGATGCATCCGTGAAGGCATGTTCATCGTACCTGTAGGCACGGATACATTTCTGGTAGTGCACAGCAAATGCGTTGCCAGGCCTTATTCAGGTCTTATCTTCACGCTGCAAGTGCGACATCCGAAATTTGTCATCGCGGAGATGATTCAGGTGACCCAGGAGACGCAGTCTCTTTGTAGGGAAAAATCATGAGGCGGTGTCGCCATAAACTTCGAGTGTGGATGCTATCGACACACAGTATGACGTACAAATAATCATAGGGTTCGCGACCAGCGCTCCCTATGGGAGTAGCCCCGAGTGCCTGGTTGAGTCGAAGACTCAGGCAGGGACTAAAGAACTTTTGCGACTGCTGTCGTCTTTTTGTTTGCTGGTGTTAGTCGAATTTATTTCCATAACCTAACGCTGCCATCTAGTCTCCGAGGATGGGCCATAACCTAACGCTGCCATCTAGTCTCCGAGGATGGGCCGAAACTTTGGCGAAAATCGACGATGCTAATCTTAGAGAAGACTTCCATCGCATTCAGATGAAGTTGTCGCAAATCATCACTGAGGATGTCAACACAAGGGGCGGTGCCCTACAACAAGCCAGAGGGTTGAGTAAGAGGGAGATCGAAGAACGCCTCCGTAAGCAGGGTGACACAAGGACGTGGACGACGAAAGAGGGCTATCTACCGTTCCCGAAGCCGAGCGAGAAGAGGAAGTCTTCATCATGATCGATGTGTGCCTCTAGCATGATCCAGTGTGTGTATATTCTTGATGGACGCCTGCTGTATTAATGTGTGTGTGTCATAAACTTTACTATCTCGTGGTCGAAATGGTCATTGTTATTAGACTTAAAACACCTTGTGGTCGTGTTGTCGTTGAACTTATTGCTTCTATGATGATCTAACTTTTAGGTTTATGGATCCTTCGTTTTATATTCTATGAACATATATATATGGATGTGAACCCTTTATTCATTCTTTTCGTTGTATTTTTACTAATATGCCTTGTCGTCTATAGAGATGGCGACGAGGTGGTATGTGGTGTACATGGGTAGGGTTCCAGGAGTCTACGAGGAGTGGGAGGATTGCCACAAACAAGTGAACAAGTTCAGCGGCAACATCTACAAAGGATACGCGACTAGAGAGGAGGCGATAGCCAAGTGGAGGAACCACTTGTGGAAGAAGAACCGGATGAAGATATTGGTCGGGCTAATGCTCTTGCTCACCATTATCACAGCTGTATTCTATTTGATCCTAGTGTAGGCGGCGGTGGCCACTTCATATTTGTAATGTGAGATGATATGAACTTTGTATTCGGCGCTTGTGTAAAAATTTGGCACTTGACACTATATATGTATCTCAATCGGGCTCTAAGTGTTTGTATTATATATATGTCGGTTTTCATGCATCTACTACTTGTGCAATGTATTTTATACTCATCTGGATAAATACAGTATAAATCCTGTATAAATACCTGATTATACACCAGGAAAGTATTTTACTTTGAATATGTGTTACGCAATCAGTGGCGCATATAATTATATAGTCAGTGGCGCATGGCATATCTGTGGCACATACACGTAAATGCGCCACAGAAGTTCTTCCTGTGGCGCATATGAAGAAATGCGCCACAGAAGTCTGGAACTTCTGTGGCGCATATCCATATGCGCCACAGGAAGAAGATATCAGTGGCGAGATACCAGTGGCGACTAGGATATGCGCCAGAGAAGATGTATTTTCATGCGCCACAGAAGAGATGTTTCCTAGTAGTGCAAATAGTTCAAACAAAGCAAAAAGGGAAAAGCAAACCAAGGCAAGAAGAAGAAGCAAACCAAAAGGGAAACAACAAAAATATTTTTGGTCTTTTTGTGTTTTTAGAAAGCAAAAGCAAAGAAGAACGAAAACTAAAAAGAGAACGAAAACATGAATATACAAAGTACCGACACAACATGATATGGAGATGAGTGCGGTGTCGCATTCCCCCAAGCTTAGGCTTTTGGCCTAAGTGGGAATCAATCCATGTACGAATAAGGGTTCCAAGCGGGCGGATCTTGGTAAGAATGGTCGTAACTGGGCCCATGAGAGGAAGAAGAAGCTCCCCAATCATAAGCGGGCTGCTGATATGAAGACTCTCCCTCATTCGAGGGCTGGACCGAATCATCCGTGACCTCCCTTCTAGTGTCTTGCTCCTGTTGGGAGAGCTCTCCCAAGTACGTGTCAAGCTCCTCCTCAGTGAGGGACCATCCTTCCCTATTATCAAGGTTAAACAAAACAGGTGCAGGCAAAAGAACAACGCGCACGGACTTGCTCTTTCTCCAACCAGCTTTGAGAAAGGTTATTTCATAAGAAAACTCACTCAAACTAGCCCACGAGGAAATAAATTTATGCTGTATCATGGAATTAAAATCAAGCCTCTCTATGGGAAACTATAGGTCTATATGATGAGGCATTAAACCATGAAATGCTAGTAAACGAGAAGAAATGAGGCCTCCACAAATTCCACCTTTCTCACGGTTAGCAGCAAGATGGAAAGCTATCAAAGCACCCAAGTTGTAAGACCTATCTCGTCTAAGAGCAGCAGAGACAAATGCTAGATCAAACGAAGATAACATATTGGCAGTTTTCCTAGAAAGAACACACTTGGCAATAAAGTAGGCAAAGTAGCGAATGGAGGGAATATGAATGTTACGGATTTTCCATTCTCCTTCGAGAAGCTACTCCCTTGACAAATTTCTGCGTATAAATCCATGAGTGGTTCCGGTCTCTCTTTAATCTTCTTACATGATTCCCATTGAGGTACCTTAATAGCTGAACAAAAATCATCAAGAGAAAGATTGACAGCAATATTGTAAATTTTGTAATGGACCATGGGGTTAGGCAAAGAGTGACTAAATTGGAAATCCTGCACCACAGACATGGTTAGCTTCACAAATTGACAAGGTTCATCTTCCAAAAAAAAACGCTCTAACCCTGCATCAGAAACCAAAGTGTGGAAATCCTGTAGAATTCCCGCAGCTCTCATGAACTCAGGGAATGGATAAATGGAGGGAAAAACTTCCTCCTCCTGATGGACCTTCATGACCTCAGGCACCCAAAGCTCATGTTGGTTTAGGTGGTGTTCACTCATCTTCTATTCTGAAATTTAAACACCTATTAAACAAGTGATTGCAAAGTAAATATAATGAAGATTCTACTCATAGGGACTTGCAAGAGGCCTAAACATGCATCAAAACTATATCTCTAAGCATCAAACAAGCTTACAAGCTCTCATAACTAGTCACCTATAGCAGCAAAATACTCAACATATAATCCACTAAACACAAATCTACTTGGACAAGGGGAGGAGTCACATACCAAGGAACAATTGCTCCAAATTTCAGCAAGAAAGATGGGATGAGCAAGGAGATCAAAGAAATCGAGAGCAAGCACAAAAAGAACGTGATTTTGAGCTATGAACTAGAGCTTACTCGGGAGAGAGAAGAAAGTGGCAGGTGAGAGAAGTAGTGGGGGGCGAGGGGTGGCCCACACCAGGGCATGGCGCCACCTAGGGCTGGCCGCGCCACCACATGGTGTGCCTGCCTGGTGGGCCCCCTGGTACCTACCAGGTACTCCTCTGCCCCTTTTTTCATGTAAAAATTTAATATGAATTTTCTAGAATTTTTCGAGACACTTTATTTTTGGGCTTTTTTCAGAAATAGAAGAATGATTTTTCTGACAGACAGATTTTTTTTCTTTTACAAACATGATGCAAGGACAAAACAAGGCTAGAACTACAGAAGTCCTAGCATGCAAGCAAACTAACAACACAAACAAAACTAAACAAGAGCAAAAGCTAAAAAAGCAAAAGATAGAAATAAATGGAAATAATCATAATGAAAACATTGTTTTGTTCAATGGAATCCTTTTGTTAGCAAGGTTGATCAAGTCTTGCTACCAAAACAATTGCATATGAGACAAAACTTTGTACTCCACTAATGATTATGTTACCTTAACCTTGATAGCAATGGTCCCAATCATAATAGTTTCAAAATTTTCTCTTGGTATGGGACAATATATTTCTCCAACTTGAATGCCTTCAACATGTTCAATTGAATTCAAACCATAAGTCCTTTCAATCTTCTTGGGGAAATAGACAGTATGTTCCTTGTCATTAACATTGAAGGTCACCTTTCCTTGATTACAATTAATAATAGCTCCTGCAGTATTAAGAAAAGGTCTCCCAAGAATAATAGACATATTATCATCTTCAGGCATTTCAAGCACAACAAAATCAGTTAATATCAAGCAATTGTGAGCCACCTGAACAGGTACATCCTCACATATACCCACAGGAATGGTGGTAGATTTATCAGCCATTTGCAAAGATATACCAGTTGGTATCAATTTTTCAAGCTGAAGCCTCTTATAGAGAGAGAAAGGCATAACACTAACTCCAGCTCCCAGATCACACAAAGCGGTTCTAACATAACTGTTCTTAATAGAGCAAGGGATAGTTGGAATCCCTGGGTCTCCAAGTTTCTTAGGAACCTTACCATTGAAATAATAATTAGCAAGCAAAGTAGAAATTTCTTCATTAGGGATCTTCCTTTTATTCGAGGACAATGTCCTTCATATACTTTGAGTAAGGAGGCAATTTAATAGCATCAATCAAAGGAATTTGCAAGAACAAAGGCTTCATCCACTCACAAAACTTATTATAATGTTCATCTTCCTTTGACTTGTGTTTCTTATCAGGGAAATGCATAGGTTTTTGGACCCAAGGTTCTCTTTCACTACCATGTTTCTTAGCAATAAAATCTTCTTTAGTGTATTTAGTAGTCTTAGTGTGGTTTTCAAGTTCTTCTTCAACTTTTTCTTCATTAGGTACTTCATTTTCTTCATTACCACTTTCAGTTTCAGCATCAGAGATAGATATACTATTAGGATCTATAGTAGGTTCAGAGGGTTCTACAACAGTTTTATGTTTCTTTTTCCTTTTCTTACAAGTAGAACCACTATTTTTAGCTTGTTGAGAATCCTGCTCAATTCTTTTGGGAAGCCCCTCAGGATATAGAGGATCCTGGGTAGCAGCTCCACTTCTAGTTCTAATTTCATAAGCATGTTTTTCTTTAGTAGCATTAACTAGCAAGTCATTTTGCATTTTAACGAGTTGATCTATTTGAGTTTGAACCATTTGAAAGTGTTTAACAATCATTTTAACATCATTAGAGGTTCTTTCCACAATATCTTTCAACTCAACAATAGCTCTAGTGTTTTCCATTAGATGATTTTGCACCCTCTTATTAACGTTATCTTGCTTAACAATAAAGATATCAAATTCTTCTAAGCATTGATCAGGAGGTTTCAAGTAAGGGATATCACCTTCATCAAAGTGTTGGAGGGAGTGTACCTCAATAGTGGATGAGTAGGGAATAGGCTTACATAATTCTTCTATAGGAGGTAAATTCTTGACATCTGCAGCTTTAATTCCCTTCTCCTTAAGACATTTCTTAGCTTCCTTCATCATTTAATTCAATAATTCCCCTCTTCTTTGATGTTGGAATAGGCACAAAAATAGATGGTTCACGTATAATTAGTTCAGGTATAGCTTGTTTAGGAGGAGTCCAATCTTCATAATTCTTGCTTATTTTATCCATTAATTCCTCAACTTCCTTTGGAGTCCTATTCCTGAAAACACAATCAGCACAACTATCTAGGTATGTCCTAGATTCCTCGGTTAGTCCATTATAAAATATATCAAGAAGCTCGTTCTTAGGTAATGGACTTCCAGCCTATGCGTGAATCAAAGCACAAAACCTTGCCCAAGATTCGGGCAATACCTCTTTTTCTCCCTGTTTAAAATCAAAAAGTTCCTGCAAAATAGCATGTCTAGCACTGGGAGGAAAATATTTCTACAGGAAAGTACTAATCAAGCACTCAGGGCTATCAATAGATCCAGGAGGTAAATTACTAAACCAAGTTTTAGCTTCTCCTTTTAGTGAAAAAGGAAAAATCTTAGCAACAAAGTAAGTACGCATCTTAATATCATTAGAAAACAAGCCACTCATGGTAGAAAGTTCATTCATATGTGCTACCGCACTTTCATTCTTAGTCCCACAAAAGGGTTCTTTCTCGACAATAGCTATGTAGGATAGATCGAGAGAGAAATCATAATCTTCATCTATAATGTTTATGGGAGAAGCAGCAAACTTAGCATCAGGAGACAATTTGGGTCTAATAGTATGCCTCTCAAGGAGACTCTTAGTAGCGCTCCTATCATGGGTGTTCTTACATTCTTTAATAAACTCATCGGTCATCTCAAGATAATCTTCTTCGATATCATAACTCTCACTAGATTCAGGTGAGCTAACAGGCGTGGTAGTGTCTTCATTAGGAGTTTCGGTATTTCCAGCTATAGTTCTAGAAATCCTAGCATCTAGGAAAGGACCTAATGAACCACTCTTATCAAGCACAGTAGAAGCAGCATCATAAGCATCAGAAGTTTTAGATTCAGCAGTAGTAGCAGTGTGTGTAGCATGTGTATGTGGTGGTGTAACGATCTTACTTATAACAGATGGTGAATCAAGAGCAACAGAGGTGTTCAGAACCGTACCTCTTCTTGTAGTGGATGGTAAAATAGGAACCTTGCCATCACGAGACTTACCCATGATGGATGGATAGCAGCAAACAATAGAGAATCCAAGTGAACTTGATAAATAAAGCTATGGTCCCCGGCAACGGCGCCAGAAAATAGTCTTGATGACCCACAAGTATAGGGGGTGTATCGCAGTATTTTCGAGGGAAGTGAAACCCAATTTATTGATTCGACACAAGGGGAGCCTAAGAATATTTATAAGCCTTAACAACCGAGTTCTCAATTCAGCTGCACCTGGAAACAATCTTGCTCACAACAGTTTATCAGTAGAAACAGTTTTGTAGTTGGAATAGCAAAGTAACAGCAGTAGCAAAGCAAAGACAGTAGTAACAAAAGCAGTAAAAAGTGGGATTTGAGTGCGGTAGGCATAGGGATGGATGGATGGGCATTGCATGGACAATACAATCCACATAGCAATCAGAACATAGGGCAATTGCAGATAAATAAGATAAAGCATCCAAGTACTAGACAATCCTAGGCATGTGTTCCATATATAGTCATACGTGCTCGCAATGAGAACATGCACAACATCTTTTGTCCTGCCAGCCCGTTTGCAGCGGGGCCTCTAGGGAACTACTGGCAATTAAGGTGCTCCTTTTAATAGAGCACCGGAGCAAAGCATTAACACTCCATGAACACATGTGATCCTCACATCAAAGCCTTTCCCTTCCAGTTATCCCGATTTCTGTCACTTCGGGGCCATAGGTTCCAGACAACGACGTGTGTATACAACTTGTAGATAAGACCAAGAACAATACTATCATAATGAATCAATAATAAGTTCAGATCTGAAATCATGGCACTCGGGCCCTAGTGATAAGCATTAAGCACAACAAGTCGCAACAAAGTCATAAAGCACTAATAAAAGATACTAGGCACCATGCCCTAACAATCTGATGCCATTACATGAACGATCTCATCCAATCCCTACCATCCCCATAGCCTACAACGGGGGATTACTCACTCATAGATGGGGGAAACATGGATGGTCGATGGAGAAGCGATGGTGATGATTATGGCGACGATCTCCTCCAATTTCTCGTCCCAGCAGGGTGCCAGAACGGAGTTTCTGGTGCTGTTTCGTGGAATTTGGTGGTGGCGGCGGAGCGGAACTCGTTCTATAAAAACGTCAAACCCCCCGAAGTTTTTAGGTCAGAAGGCTCCTTATAGGCGAAGAGAGAGGCCGAGGGGGTGCCTGGGGGGCCCACACCACCCCCTGGCGTGGCCTGGCCTGGCCCGAGCCACCAGGTGGTGTGGCCACCCAGGGCTCTTCTCCGTCTCGTATTCTGGCTCCTGGAGTCTTCGGGTGAAATAGGATTTTTGGCATATTTTCCAGGATTTTTCCTGATAGTTGATTTTCTGCACAAAAATTAGACACCAAGGCAATTCTGCGGAAAACAGCGTCAGTTTGCATTAGTTGCATCCAAATCACACAAGTATAGAGGAGAAACAATAGCAAAAGTGTTCAGGAAAGTAGATAGGTTTTGGACGTATCAGGGGGCCAAGTTCTGCGGTTGTGTCAGGATTCCAAGTTGGAAACAACACCTTGGAGGTGTTTCCTTGCTCCTATTGGTTCGATAACCTTGGTTTCATAACTGAGGGAAAACTTGCTGCTGTGCTCATCATACCTTACTCTTGGGGTTCCCCAACGAGCTCGAATGTATTTTGAGCCATCAAGCTATTTTTCTGGCGCCGTTGCCGGGGAGTCAAGGACATCTTCACAAGGGGAGTCCCTCATAACCAATCTCTTTACTTTGTTTTATTTGTTTTGCTTAGTTTATTTCTGCTTTGTTTGCTTGTTTATTTATCAAAAACACAAAAAATTAGTTGTACTAGTTTTCTTTTTGACGAGGGTTTAACTCATCAATGCCCATTGTTATTGACTTGGGTTTTGGAGAAGGAGGGAGCGCTGGAAGCATCAATTGGCTAGCAAACAAGCACACAGGGGGACTCGAAGATTTACCCAGGTTCAGGCCTCGTAGAGGTCCCTACTCCTGCTTGTCTGCTCGTGGAATTAATAGAAGAATCGAAGATTATGATGGTGCGCAGATGCAATCTGGCGAGGGTTGTGGAAACTAGGGTTGCGTGTGTCCTCCTTGCCGCCCCCTCCTAGCCTTTATATAGATAGGCTAGGTCTCGGGTAGCAGGTCGAGTCGGTTACAGGTTAGGGTTTTCCCCTTTAAACTTTCTATCTTTAGCTTCTTCCTGTTCTGCAAGCAATCGAGAGTCTGTAGGTTACCCGAGTTCTCCATTTGGGCCTTGGCAACGTCATGGGCTTACGCTATATTCAGGCCATATATACCAAGCTCAAGTACCTGTAGGGTATACCCATGTCAGTAGCCCCCGAGTGTCCAGTGGAATCGCAGATTCGACTAGGGACTTTATGAAGCCTTTCGAGTGCATGACTGGTATTTTTTTCGACTGCTCTATTTGTGTCATAGTGATTGTTGATGTCCGTGCCTGATTTAACTGATGTATCGGTATCAGTTAACTACCTTAGGGTAAGACAATGCAATCTACTCGAACTCGAGTCCCCGGACTTGAATTCGGAAAAGTGCTGGTGTAATTCGACTCAAGCTACGGAGGTCTTACAGGAGTCGAATTCCAGTATATGGGTGTGAGCACTCGACGCGTCCGTCAAGGCATGTTCATTGTACCTGTAGGCATGGATACATTTCTGGTAGTGCACAGCAAATGCGTTGCCAGGCCTTATTCATGTCTTATCTTCACGCTGCAAGCGCGGCATCCGAAATTTGTCATCGCGGAGATGATTCGGGTGACCCAGGAGACGCAGTCTCTTTGTAGGGAAAAATCATGAGGCGGTGTCGCCATAAACTTCGAGTGTGGATGCTATCGACACATAGTACGACGTACAAATAATCATAGGGTGCGCGACCAGCGCTCCCTATGGGAGTAGCCCCGAGTGCTTGGTTGAGTCGAAGACTCAGGCAGGGACTAAAGAACTTTTGCGACTACTGTCGTCTTTTTGTTTGCTGGTTTTAGTCGAATTTATTTCCGGCGCTCCCTATGGGAGTAACCCATGTCCATAATCGAATCGCGGATTCGAGTGATTGGGTATGCTTTGAATGTCCATACTCCTGTATAAGAGAAAAAGAAAAATCGTAGGGTGCGCGACCAGCGCTCCCTATGGGAGTAGCCCCCAAGTGCTTGGTGGAGTCGAAGATGTTGGAGATATTCCCTAGAGGCAATAATAAATGTAGTTATTATTATATCTTTGTGTTTATGATAAATGTTTACATTCATGCTATAATAGTATTAACAAGGAAACATTAATACTTGTGTGATTTGTAAACTTAATTTGAAGTCCCTAGTAAAGCCTCTGTATAATACTAGCTTGTTGGTTAATAGATGATTGTGGTTTCCCTATCATGAACATTGAGATGTTATTAACAACAAGATCATATCGTTAGGAGAATGATATGGTGGACATACTCCTATAGATAAGCGTAGCATAAAGATCAAGTCATTTTAATAGTTCAATTGCTATATGCTTTCTGATACATGGTTATATAATTCCTTCGACCATGAGATCATGCATATCACCTTTACCGGATGGATGCTTTGATAACATCAAACACCACACCGTAACTGGGTGGCTATAAAGGTGGCATTGAGTGTTCAGAAAGTATTGGTTGAAACACATGGATCAAGAGTGGGATTTGTCCATCCATATGACGGATAGATATACTCTGGGCCCTCTCGGTGAAATGTCATCCAATTAGCTTGCAAGCATGTGACTGGCTCACAAGGGATCACATATCACGGGAACGAGAAAAGAGTACTTGTCAGTAACGAGGTTGAACTAGGTATGCAGAGATACCGACGATCATAACCTCGGATAAGTAAACTATCGTGAGACAAAGGGAAATTGATATCATATGTAAGTGGTTCATTCGATCGCAAAGTAATCGTAGAAATATGTGGGAGCCATATGAATTTCCAGATTCCTCTATTGGTTATTGTTCGGAGAAGTGTCTCGATCATGTCTGCATAATTCACGAACCGTAGGGAGACACACTTAAGGATTCGACGTTATTTGAGTAGTTATGGAATGATGAGAAAGAGACCGAATGTTGTTCGGAGTCTCGAATGGGATTCGGGATATCACGAGGAGATCCGGAATGGTTCGGAGAATAAGATTCATATAAGGAAAGTCCCGTTTCGGAGTTGGGGAATGGTTCCGGTGTTTTCATCGGGAATGTTCTAGAATGTTCCGGAATGTCCGGCACTCCGGGGGGGAAGGGTACATGAATGTGTCATTATGAGTTGGAATGATTGCATCATGTACTAGGTGCCTTCGCTGTCCAAAATAAAGGGTTTATTTAAATCCTAAATTGAAAAGTCAAACGGCAAGTTTTGGAAAGAGGAGGAGGAGTGGGAAACCGAGTTGGGGAGGGATTCCCTCCTCCAACCGCCGGCCCACCTCCAAGCCGAGTTGGGGAGGGACTCCCCTCCCCTTGGCCGCACCTCCCACCTATAAAGGGAGGGGCAGGGCTGCCCCTCCTAGTACACAAGTACCTCTCCTCCAAAACCCTAGATTGGCGCCACCACCTCCTGCTGCTGCCGCCACCTCCCAGGGTTGCCTTAGCCGCCGGCTCTAGCACCTCCTCCTTGGTGTGTCTAAAACCTAGATCGCCGAGTAGCTCTCTCATACTCCACCATACTCGCTCCGTCTTAAGGCGAAGCCCTGCGAGATCTCCCCTCTACTTCCGGTACCACGCCGTTGTGCTGCCGGAATCGCGAGGAGAGTGCTACAACCTCCGCTGCCTGCTGGAACAAGGGAGAGGAAGGTCTTTGTCGAGTACCGAACGTGTGACCGACTGCGGGAGTGCTGCCGGAACGCAGCGCCGGAAGGATCGTCTACGCGGTAGAATTTTGGCTTGTTTGTTTGTATGCGGTAGAATTTTTTTGTTTTCCATGCTATGAAACCCTACAGTGGTATCAGAGCCGTGTCTATATGTAGATCTGTTGCACGAGTAGAACACAATGGTCATTGTGGGCGTTGATGCTTTTATTGTCGATTGCTTCTTGTGTACTTTGCATCTTGTGGGATGTTGGGATGAAGCGGCCCGGGCTAACCTTACATGACATCGGTCATGAGACTTGCTCCACGCTTGACATGCAACTTGTATTGCATAAGTGGCTTTGCGGGTGCCTGTTTCTCCCAGCATAGTGGAGATCCAATTTACAATGGGTGATTAACAATACTAGTATCAATGTTGTGGTTCTTGTTCGTAAGTTAGAACGACACTTATTGAAAGCCCCAAACCACGTAAAATATGCGAAGAAAGTAGAGGCGTCTAACTTTGTTTTGCAGGGGTGTCTTGATGATGTGATATGGCCATGATTGTGATTATATTTGATGTATGCAATGTTCCTTATTGTAAGTTGGCAACCGGCAGGAGCCATATGGTTGTCTTTAATTTATGTTAAGATCCGCGTATCTATTCAAAGTAGTTGTAATAGTTGAAGCCGGTGGACGACAACCATGGAGAAGCGTCATTGACCTTGATGCAATGCCGGTGATGATGGAGATCATGTTCGTGCTTGAAGATGGAGATCGGAAGCACAAAGAAGAAAGGCCATATCATATCACATATTATGAATTGCATGTGATGTTAATCCTTTATGCATCTTGTATTGCTTAGTATACGACGGTAGCATTATAAGATGATCCCTCATGCACATAAATTTCAAGTTCTAAAGTGTTCACCCTTAGTATGCACTGTTGCTAAAGCTTATTGTTTCGAAGCACCACGTGATGATCGGGTGTGTTAGATTCCGCAAGTGTATACAACGTAAGCAAGCCAGATTTGCTTATGCGGTAGCTAAGGTTTGATCTTGACGAGCCTAGCATGTATGACATGGTCTCGTGAACACGAATCACCGAAAGGTAAAGCATGAATCATATAGTAGATATGATGAACATGTCGATTGTTCGCCATTGAAACTATATCAACTCTCGTGATGATCGGTTTTGATATGGTGGATTTGGTTCGTGTGATCACTAAAACAATGTGAGGGATGTTGTTTTGAGTGGGAGTTCACCTAGATTAAACTTTATTATTAATTTGAACTCAATTTGTCATAAACTTAGTCTAAACTATTGCAAATATGTTGTAGATCAATGGCAGCCTACCATCAATTTTAATGCTTCCTCTAGAGAAAGAAAAGTTGAAAAACAATGGAAGCAACTTGGATTGGTTCCGCAATTTGAGGATTGTCCTCACATTGGTAATTTGAACTATGTTCTGGATGCACCGCTGGGTGACCCACCTGCAGCTGATGCTACCGATGAAGTAAAGAATGTTTACCTTGCTCGGAAGAATCAGTACTCCATAGTTCAGTGTGCTATCTTGTATGGTTTAGAATCGGAGCTTCAGAAAAGGTTTGAGAATTCAGACCCACATGATATTGTCCGTGATCTCAAATTGATTTTTGAGACTCACGCGGCGATTGAGAGTTATGAGGCTTCTGAAAAGTTCTTTAACTGCAAGATGGAAGAGGGCAGCTCCGTCAGTGAGCATGTGCTTAAGATGTCTGGGCACGCAAACAAACTTCAAAGCTTGGGTATAGTGATTCCTAATGCTTTGGGGATTTACCGTGTCCTCCAATCACTACCACCAAGTTAAAAGAACTTTGTGATGAACTACAACATGCAGAACATGAACAAGCAGTTGCAACTGTTTGCTATGTTAAAGTCTGAAGTGGAGATCAAGAAAGAGCACCAAGTGTTGTTGGTCAATAAGACCACCAAATTCAAGAAAGGCAAGTCCAAGTAGAAGGGACACTTCAAGAAGGGTGGCAAGAAAGTTGCCACACCGACGAAGAAGACCAAGGCTGGACCCAAGCCTGATACTGAGTGCTTTTACTGCAAAGGAGAAGGTCACTGGAAGCGGAATTGCCCAAA
Source organism: Avena insularis (assembly GCA_023614405.1). Classification (NCBI taxonomy): domain Eukaryota; kingdom Viridiplantae; phylum Streptophyta; class Magnoliopsida; order Poales; family Poaceae; genus Avena; species Avena insularis. The sequence continues at coordinate 26,509,067 of CM042692.1, forward strand.
GTACTTGGCGGATTTGAAGAACGGCAACATCAAGAAGAAAGGTATATCTGATATACATGTTATTGATGTGTATCTCACTAGCATTCGTAGTAGTGCCTGGGTATTTGATACTGGTTCGGTTGCTCATATTTGTAACTCAAAGCAGAGCCGCAGAATAAACGGAAGCTAGTGAAGAGCGAGGTGACGATGCGTGGGAAACAGATCAAAGGTTGATGTGATCGCGATGGCACGCTACCCCTTCATCTACCATCGGGATTAGTTTTATACTTAAATAATTGTTATTTGGTGCTGCGTTGAGCATGAACATTATATCGGGATCTTGTTTATTGCGAGGCGGTTACTTGTTTAAACCGAGAATAATGGTTGTTCGATTTATATGAGTAATATGTTTTATGCACATGCACCTTTGATAGATGGTCTATTCTTATTGAATCTCGATGGTGGAAATACACATATTAATAACATTGAGGCTAAACGTTTGAAATCAAGCGATAACTTGACCTATATGTGGCACTGTCGTCTTGGTCACATTGGAATGAAGCGTATGAAGAAACTCCATTCCGATGGACTTCTTGAATCACTTGATTTTGAATCACTTGAAAGATGCGAAGCATGTCTAATGGGAAAAATGACTAAGACTCCATTTTCTGGTATGATGGAGCGAGCTACGGACTTATTGGAAATCATACATACCGATGTGTGTGGTCCAATGAGTGTAGCATCGCGCGGTGGTTATCGTTATGTTTTTACCTTCACGGATGACTTGAGTAGATATGGGTATATCTATTTCATGAAACATAAATCCGAAACTTTCGAGAAGTTTAAGGAATTTCAAAGTGAGGTAGAGAATCAACGTAACAAGAAGATTAAATTTCTACGTTCTGATCGTGGAGGTGAATATCTAAGTTACGAGTTTGGCGAGCATTTGAAGAAATGCAGAATACTTTCACAATTGACACCGCCGGGAACACCACAGCGTGAACGTCGTAATCGAACTCTCTTAGATATGGTTCGTTCTATGATGTCACTTACAGATTTACTGCTATCATTTTGGGGTTATGCATTAGAAACAGCCGCATTCACTTTAAATAGGGAACCGTCTAAATCCGTTAAAACGACACCGTATGAAATATGGTTTGGGAAGAAACCTAAATTGTCGTTCCTTAAAGTTTGGGGATGCGAAGCCTATGTAAAGAAGTTACAGCCGGACAAGCTTGAACCCAAAGCGGAAAAATGCGTCTTCATAGGATACCCGAAGGAAACTATTGGGTATACTTTCTATCATAGATCCGAAGGAAAAATCTTCGTTGCCAAGAATGGATCCTTTCTAGAGAAGGAATTTCTCTCGAAAGAAGTGACTGGAAGGAAAGTAGAACTCGACGAGGTTGTCGAACCTTCTCTCGAAATTGCAAGTAGCGCAACGCCGGAAGAAGTTCCTGTGGTGCCTGCAGCAATTAGAGAGGAAGCTAATGATGATGATCATGAAACTTCGGTCGAAGTTGCTACAGAGCCTCGCAGGTCAACGAGAACTCGTACCACTCCAGATTGGTATGATCCCGTTATGAGTGTCATGTTGGTGGACAACACCGATGACCCTGAGACATATGAGGAAGCAATGATGAGCCCAGATTCCAATAAATGGCAGGAAGCCATGAAATCCGAGATTGGATCCATGTACGAGAACCAAGTGTGGACTTTGGTGGACTTATCGGATGGCCGGAAGGCTGTCGAGAACAAATGGATTTTCAAGAAGAAAACAGATGCTGATGGTAATGTTACTGTCTATAAAGCTCGACTTGTCGCAAAAGGGTTTCGACAAATTCAAGGAGTTGACTACGATGAGACTTTCTCACCAGTAGCGAAGCTAAAGTCTATGAGGATTATGTTAGCAATCGCTGCATATTACGATTATGAGATATGGCAGATGGATGTCAAAACAGCATTCCTCAATGGTGACATTGATGAAGAGTTGTATATGATGCAACCCAAAGGTTTTGTCGATCCTAAAGATGCTAACAAGGTATGAAAACTTCAACTGTCCATCTATGGATTGAAGCAAGCATCCCGAAGTTGGAATCAACGTTTTGATAAGGTAATCAAAAGTTTTGGTTTTATACAAACTTATGGAGAAGCTTGTATTTACAAGAAAGTGAGTGGGAGCTCTGTAGCATTCTTAATACTATATGTGGATGACATATTGTTGATTGGGAATGATGTAGACCTTCTTAATAGTGTCAAATAATATTTGAATAATAGTTTTTCAATGAAGGATCTTGGCGAAGTAGCTTACATATTAGGCATATAGATTTATAGAGATAGATCAAAACGCCAAATATCATTGTCACAAAGTACATATTTGGACAAAGTTCTAAAGAGGTTTGGAATGGAAGATAGCAAGAAAGGGTTCTTGCCCATGTTGCTAATCGACCTTGAGTAAAACTCAGAGTCCGACATCGGCAGAAGATAGAGAAAGGATGAGTAAGACTCCCTATGCCTCAGCCATAGGATCTCTAATGTATGCCATGCTATGTACTAGACCCGACATTGCATATGCTGTTAGTTTGACTAGCAGATATCAAAGTGATCCAGGAGTGGATCATTGGACAGCGGTCAAAAACATCCTTAAGTACTTGAGAAGAACTAAGGATATGGTTCTTTCTTATGGAGGTGATGAACAGCTCGTTGTTAATGGTTACACCGACGCTAGTTGGAACACCGATCCGGATGATTCTAAATCACAACTGGATAATGTATTTATTTTGAATGGTGCAGCAGTTAGCTGGAGGAGTGCAAAGCAAAGCGTTGTGGCGAGATCTTCAACTGAATCGGAATACATGGCTGCTTTGGAGGCTTCACAAGAAGCGATGTGGATGAAAGAGTTCATTACAGAGCTGGGTGTGGTTCCTAGTGCGCTGGACCCAATGTCTATCTACTGTGATAACATGGGCGCCATAGCCAATGCGCAAGAACCAAGGTCACACACGAAGCTGAAGCACATCAAGCTACATTTTCACGCTATTCGAGAACATATCCAAGATGGGGATATAAAGATTTGCAAAGTACACACAGATCTGAATGTGGCGGATCCGTTGACTAAACCTCTCCCGAGGGCAAAACATGACCAGCACCAAAGTGCCATGGGTGTTCGGTATATTACCATGTAATCTAGATTAGATGACTCTAGTGCAAGTGGGAGACTGTTGGAGATATGCCCTAGAGGCAATAATAAATGTAGTTATTATTATATCTTTGTGTTTATGATAAATGTTTACATTCATGCTATAATAGTATTAACAAGGAAACATTAATACTTGTGTGATTTGTAAACTTAATTTGAAGTCCCTAGTAAAGCCTCTGTATAATACTAGCTTGTTGGTTAATAGATGATTGTGGTTTCCCTATCATGAACATTGAGATGTTATTAACAACAAGATCATATCGTTAGGAGAATGATATGGTGGACATACTCCTATAGATAAGCGTAGCATAAAGATCAAGTCATTTTAATAGTTCAATTGCTATATGCTTTCTGTTATATAATTCCTTCGACCATGAGATCATGCATATCACCTTTACCGGATGGATGCTTTGATAACATCAAACACCACACCGTAACTGGGTGGCTATAAAGGTGGCATTGAGTGTTCATAAAGTATTGGTTGAAACACATGGATCAAGAGTGGGATTTGTCCATCCATATGACGGATAGATATACTCTGGGCCCTCTCGGTGAAATGTCATCCAATTAGCTTGCAAGCATGTGACTGGCTCACAAGGGATCACATATCACGGGAACGAGAAAAGAGTACTTGTCAGTAACGAGGTTGAACTAGGTATGCAGAGATACCGACGATCATAACCTCGGATAAGTAAACTATCGTGATACAAAGGGAAATTGATATCGTATGTAAGTGGTTCATTCGATCGCAAAGTAATCGTAGAAATATGTGGGAGCCATATGAATTTCTAGATTCCTCTATTGGTTATTGTTCGGAGAAGTGTCTCGATCATGTCTGCATAATTCACGAACCGTAGGGAGACACACTTAAGGATTCGACGTTGTTTGAGTAGTTATGGAATGATGAGAAAGAGTCCGAATGTTGTTCGGAGTCTCGAATGGGATTCGGGATATCACGAGGAGATCCGGAATGGTCCGGAGAATAAGATTCATATAAGGAAAGTCCCGTTTCGGAGTTGGGGAATGGTTCCGGTGTTTTCATCAGGAATGTTCTAGAATGTTCCGGAATGTCTGGCACTCCGGGGGGAAGGGTACATGAATGTGTCATTATGAGTTGGAATGATTGCATCATGTACTAGGTGCCTTCGCTGTCCAAAATAAAGGGTTTATTTAAATCCTAAATTGAAAAGTCAAACGACAAGTTTTGGAAAGAGGAGGAGGAGTGGGAAACCGAGTTGGGGAGGGATTCCCTCCTCCAACCGCCGGCCCACCTCCAAGCCGAGTTGGGGAGGGACTCCCCTCCCCTTGGCCGCACCTCCCACCTATAAAGGGAGGGGCAGGGCTGCCCCTCCTAGTACACAAGTACCTCTCCTCCAAAACCCTAGATTGGTGCCACCACCTCCTGCTGCTGCCGCCACCTCCCAAGGTTGCCTTAGCCGCCGACTTGGGATGCCCCAAACCCTAGCCGCCGGCTCTAGCACCTCCTCCTTGGTGTGTCTAAAACCTAGATCGCCGAGGAGCTCTCTCATACTCCACCATACTCGCTCCGGCTTAAGGCGAAGCCCTGCGAGATCTCCCCTCTACTTCCGGTACCACGCCGTTGTGCTGCCGGAATCGCGAGGAGAGTGCTACAACCTCCGCTGCCTGCTGGAACAAGGGAGAGGAAGGTCTTCGTCGAGTACCGAACGTGTGACCGACCATGGAGCGCTGCCGGAACGTAGCGCCGGAAGGATCGTCTACGCGATCTTGAGATCGGAAAGAGTACGACTACATCACCCACGAGAATCTGCTCTCGTTAAACACTTTGGAATCTTCGAGGGTGAGTTATTCCATCGACTCGTTGCTACAATCTAGTAGATAGATCTTGGCTTGTTTGTTTGTATGCGGTAGAAATTTTTTTGTTTTCCATGCTACGAAACCCTACAGAAGACTCGAGCAAGGACTAAAGTAGTCAAAGTTTTCTGCTGCTCAATTTTGATGACATTAGTGTTGACGATGTGACGATCTCAGTTGCCCGCATGAGCGGGTTTGACGGGACGTGATGAGCGGTGGGTCCCATTTTCTGACTCTGACTTGATCGGGCGTGCGTAATCTTTGTTTTAACTACGCCTCCTCGATTTCCACGCATAATGGGGGTAGTGGGGGACGGTTCGCGCTTTGGGTCCTCCACGTGTCGATCACAATGGGTGCCACGCGTCTGATAGGGTTTCTGCTGGCCGTTGGATTACATCTTATAAGGGGTTAAGTAGCAGTGTTGCGGCGGTATTTTTTCCCATCTGCTCGTTTCTCTGCCTTTGCCTCCATCTCCATTGTTGCTATTTTCTGCCTCCGAGAGTTTGTTCTGTTCGCGGTGCTAGACTAGCTCCGTGTTTTCCCGAGCTACTTTCTTTGCTCTCATCGCCTCCGCAATATGGGGAAGAAGAAGGGAGGTGCCGCCGCTGAGTCCGCCGCCACCACTACTGCTGCCAAGAAGAAGGGCGGCTCTGCCGCTGCGGGCACCAGTACCGCCATCGCCGAGAAGAAGAAGGGCGCGGGCACTCGTGTCACCAATGGCGCGTGGTGTGCATCCATTATCAAGTCGTCTGAGCTCCATCTCCTGCGCCAAGACGGAGTTACATCTTCATGATCGTGACTCATGAGTCCTGTGGTGAGGTAACTCCTTGTCCTCCTGCTGGTTTTCGGGTGATGTTCCTAGCGTTCATCATCCGCGGTCTTTCTCTGCCCCTACATCCTTTCTTCAGGGGCCTCCTTTGTTTCTATGGGCTCCAGCTGCACCAGCTGTCCCCCAACTCCATCCTCCATGTTGCTTGCTACATTACACTTTGCGAGTGCTGGCTCGGAATCGAGCCACACTTTGGTCTCTTCAAACGTCTCTTCAAGCTGAAGCGCCAGTCGGCGTCTGGCTCTGTAGTCTATGATGTAGGAGCCTACGCTATCCACGTCGACTCCTCCGTCACGTATTTTGGCATCAAACTCATGGCGTCCGTCCAAGGGTGGAGGGACAAGTGGTTCTACATCCGCGACCAGAAGGCCGACAGAGACCACTTCAGACTTGCACCTTTTGATCCCGCGACACCGTGCAAGAGGAGGCCCTCCTGGAAGAACGTGGTGATGCCCGGCGAGTCTGCGGAGACATATGTGCTGTACGGGCGCGTCTGCGACCTTGAGAGTCGCATGGGTAAAGAAGAGGGAGGCCGTGCCCTTATTCGCACGTGGTTGCGCCGTCGCGTCCAGCCCCTGCAGGCCAGAGTCCACCCTATGTTCCAGTGGGCTGGCACGGACGATGTCACTCGCGTATCCGCCGATGGCATTTCCGCGAGTGAAGTAGATAAAAGGGTGCGACTGGTCACCATGTACACCGCCAAGGATGTGCTCCCCAATGAACCAGTCGTACCTCCATTCGATGCTGCTAATCCTCCTCCTGAGGTATGGTCATGCTACGAAGTAGCTTTGTTTGTCGAATGCTTATTTTTCCTTGACTTGTGCTGACTTGTTGTCTGTATGCAGGATTGGAAGGTGTCTCCCTATATGCCCCCTCTTCCTGAGGGGGTTATTCCTCGTGAAGCTTTGGAAGAGGACGAGTCGGAGTCGACCGTCCCATCTGATGTGGAGGAGGAAGCCCTTGAGTCTAGCAGTCCAGACAATCACAAGCGTTCCGGCAGCGAGGATTCAGATGTGTCATCTCCTTCGACTCCGGAAGGCCTAGCTATTGGTGTAGAGTCACCGATACCTGCCGTTCCCGTGAGTGTTGTGGAACCGTCTTCCCACAAGAAGATGCGGCTGCCGAAGGAGTCGTCGTCGGAGTCGGAGGATCAAACCTTCGATTTTGACAAGTTTGATTGGTAAGTATACGATTCTTCTCTTTGGTTCTTCTTTGGAGTTGCATTTCCTTGATATTGGTTTTGTTCTGCAGTCAACCGGCATCGTCATCTTCTGGCGACGTCCAATTTTTGAAAGAATCTGGAGTCGCGGCCTCCATGGCCAAGAAAATGGCTGAGCGGACTCCTTCTCCTCCATTGGCGGCCCACTCCGGGCATAATTCATCAAGTTCTCCACATGATGTGGAGCATCAGATGGTTGTCCGGACGACTGCGTGTCAATCGACTTCGGAGTCACTGGAGGATCATGTATGTGTAGTGTTGCTTCTTCTGATTTTTGTAGTCGAATTTATCATTCATACCATCTGCTGATCCTTTACTGTTTCTCCCGTCGTAGCTCATTGTGAAGGAAGCTGCTCGCCTGGCGGAGCAGGTGCTTGCGATGGGTCGCCACATGCAATGTTGGACAATCGCCATCGCGTGGTTGAAAGTGAGTATTTTTTACTTCTTCTTCTTTTTCCTTGTGATATACTCGACTGACGGTCTGTCTTTGTTTGTTTTGCAGCTGAGCATAATGCGCTCCTTCACGATTCCGCTTCCCTCGAGAAGGCGCTCACTGTGGCGGTGAAGGGCCACGATGAGGCAGTCACAACGCTTGACGAATCGCGGAAACGCGAGGAGGATTTGCGCACCTCCATCGTGGCTAGAGAGAAGTTGTTTGAAGAACAACTTTTCTCGATTGCCAAGGCTCTTTTAGGTATTCCCTCGTCTGGATTTTCGTCGTGTCCCTTCTTTGGAATTTGTTATTGTGCTGACTTTTGTGCCAACACTTGGTTCTTGTGTAGATGCCGGTGGTCTGACCTTCGATGCCCAGGCGCTCCGTCGTGATGATGCCTTGGTAGGTCCCATCTCGGCAGTCGAAGATCGCAGTGCTTCCATTCAGGGGACGCTGATCAAGGCCAAGGGCGTACTCAGTCGCCTCCATGAGGAGCTGGCGCCCAAAGCTGAGTTAATCGAAAATGTAGATGATCTGGTGGAGTCCCTTGCTGGAGGCATTCCTGCAGGCTTCAAGAACTCTCTCCATGCGGCTAGCGCTTCTACTATTCCGAAACCAATGAAAATAAATAAGACCTCAAAAAATGGCGGGTTTTCTATTGATGTCGTGAATAACATATAGCTTACCTATAGACAAAGAACAAAAAAGAGAAAAAAGGAATTATGTTTCGGAACCAAGCAAAACCGGATTGCTGTGCCATAGGAAGGATAGCTATACTAATTCGGTATAATCAAAATACACCTTTGGTACAAAATTGACAATCTCACAAGGATGAATATCAGTAATTTTCTATTTACTGGTTGATCCCATCTTTTACGAAATCAATTCCTTTTTTGAATGTACAAAAATTTTGGGAGCTCGGCATGTTTGGAAGCACGGGAGAACGTTCTTTTGCTGATATTATTACCAGTATTCGATACTGGGTTATTCATAGCATTACTATACCTTCCCTATTCATTGCGGGTTGGTTATTTGTCAGTACGGGTTTAGCTTATGAGCACTCGCTATGGTTCAAGCCCATGGAGTCGAGGTTGATCCTGCTGCGGTCTCCAAGGCGATGCCTGTCAGCGCGGATGGCCAACAGGTAGTCTTTGCTCCTTTGGCAACTGCATGTGGCAAGTACGGGCCGCAGCTAATCAACACAGTTGCGAAGTACTCTAAGGAGCTGCAGCGAGCCAAGAAGGCGGCGAAGGCTGCAGCTTCAGGGGCCAGCGGGAAGTCTGTGGCATCTGATACTGCCACAGACTCGATGAGGCCCCCAAAACCAAAGTCTAAGTCGAAGAAGCTAGTTGCTCCTCAGTAGTCATATCTGTAATAGTTAATAGCCTGTCTTTTATCTGGAACATGCCGTTGGCGAGTGTATCTGTTGATACTTTATTATGCTTGAATGCACTCAAGTCTTTTGTCCATGTATTGCTTTAGTCTTCTTATTATCTCTTGCTTGGCTTATGATAGGGCACATCGAGTGGTCCTTCGAGTGAACCTCGGAATATGCCATCCATTGATGATACCTTAGTGCAATCGCGCTCAAGGGTTGATGAGCTATCTCTACTCTCGCGACTCCGTGACCGTGTTAAGCAGTTGGAGCGTGAACTGCCCGTGCTCCGTGGTAATGCGGATGTGTGGAAGTCGAGGGCAGAGAAGGCCGCTTCCCGAGAGAAATATCTGCTGGGGGAGGTGACGCAGCTGGGCGACCAATTCAAGTGTTAGCTTTCAGCTTCCTTATCTTTCCTTGTAGCCACTCGCGGTAGTTCTTTGTCTTCATACTTTTTCCTTTGCTTGGTATAGTTGTCAGTGCCCGCCATCCGCAAGATGAGAAGGACAGGATTGCCGTTCGCATGAATGACCTGACCCAAGAGCAGCTTCAGGCGAGTGGGTACTTCTGGGTGGATCATGACCGTGCAATCGCACTGGTGACCCTGCAGGATCGTGCATCGCGAGTACTTCATTTCCTGAAGAAATCGCAATCATGCTTAAGTAATATTTATCAGACGATGTTCCCGCTGGACATCGTTCCATCGATCCCGCTGGCCCTTCTTGGAAAGTTTCAAGACTTGAGTGTAGTCCGTGAGTGTGTACGGCAGCAGTTAGTGGCTGGTGCCAAGGCTGCTCTGTCGCTGGTGCGACTGCACAGGCCTGATGTGGATGTTGCAGCGATTGCTGCTAGACCGCCAGCGCCACCAGCAGGTTCGACTTGGAACATGGTTCCTCACTACCAAGCGGTGGATCGCCCAGCGGAGGAAATTGTCGACTTCTTCAAGGAGCAGACAAATGTTCTTTTGTTGCAACAGTAGTTTAGTCTGTATCCTGCACATAGTTGCACCAGTGTTGTAAAGTTCATATATATATTCTATGTATGATTGATATTGATGTATATAAAGAGCTTGTTAGCTAGTATGTTTTGCGAGTGCGTTGCACTATGCGATTTCCTTTCGTTAGCCTGACTTGTGTTTATCTCAGCACCTTACCAACATGTCAGGTGCGTTGCAACTGGGTTGGTGTTTGTCAAGGGCTCGATTAATGCGTCGGCTACTCAGGATATCACATTGGTTCATAGAACAGATGTGTATAGGGTGGCGTAGCCCCCGAGTGGATAAATTGTAAAAAATAAATAAAAGAACGGAGAGTTTGGGGCACTTAGCTTTATTTATTCGCAGGATAGTACGAGGTACAATGTGTGGCTAAGTAGCCTTGGATGAATAGCCTTATTTGCAATGTAAAAAATAAAAGACGACTAAGGGTAGAAGCGCCGTAGCTGTGCAACGTTCCAGGGGTTGGAGTACGCGACTCCTGTCTCAAAATCTTTAAGGCGATAGGCGCCACCTGGGATTACTTATGTAATCACGTATGGTCCCTCCCAGGGGGACTCGAGCTTGAGATGCCCTTGTTGTTTCAGTCGCAGGACCAGATCTCCTTCGACGAAGGACCTGGGGCGTAGCCTTCTGCTGTGGTAGTTGCGCAGGTTCTGCTGGTAGATCATTGATCTTTCCGCGGCGATTTCCCGTGCCTCATCAAGGAGGTTGACGGAGTCTTCGAGTGCAAGAGTTGATTCCTGCTTGCTGTAAGTGACCACTCGTGGTGCTTTGTATCGTACCTCTGCAGGTAGCACCGCTTCAGCACCGTGCACCATGAAGAACGGGGTGTATCCCGTGGCACTGTTTGGGGTTGTGCGTAGGCTCCAAAGTACGGATTGCAGCTCGTATGGACAGCATCCTGCGGCTTGTTCGAGTGGCCTAAGGAGTCGCTTCTTGATTCCACCGCAGACGAGCCCGTTGGCCTTTTCGACTTGACCGTTGGCCTTTTCGACTTGACCGTTGGCCTTTTTGACTTGACCGTTGGTCTGTGGATGAGCTACAGAGGCATAGCTTACATTGATTCCTAGGTTCTCGCAGAACTCTTGGAACTCCTTGGAGGTGAAGTTCGTCCCATTGTCCGTGATGATGCTGTGTGGCACTCCGAAGCGATAGACGATGGACTCGAAGAACTTGACTATGCTGGCTCCTGACTGGTTAGTCACCAGCATGGCCTCTATCCACTTGGTGAATTTGTCGACTGCGACTAAGAGGTAGACGTAGCCTCCTCGCGAGGACTTTGGGAGCTTGCCGACCATGTCGAGTCCCCATTGTGCGAAGGGCCAGGCCAATGAGATTGGCCAGAGCTCCACGCCAGGTGCGTGTGGTTTGTCCGTGAATCGCTGGCAAGCGTTGCATTTTTGGACGATGTCCTTAGCGTCACGCATGGCCGTAGGCCAGTAGAATCTAGCTCGTAGAGCTTTGGCGATGAGGGCGCGACTGCCGGCGTGGTGCCCGCAAGTACCCTCATGGATGTCGAGGAGAACAGTTCTTCCATCATCATTTGAGACGCATCGTTGGAGTACTCCCGTGATGCCGCGTTTGTACAGTTCGCCGTTGATAACAGCGAATGCCTTGGATCATTGCGCAATGTGTCGTGCGTCAGTCGGGTCGTCCGGTAGCCTTTTGCTGAGAAGGTATGTGATGTACGGTTGAGTCCAAGATGGCTCGATCATCATGACAATCATTGGTACTTCGAGTCCTGTGTCAAGCTCCAGGTCGTCGAGTGCCATTGGCTCATTGGGCGGCGCAGCCCCCGAGTCCGTTGTTGCGCTTGTTTTCTTCTCTTTAGCCTTTGGCTTGATGGAGCATTCGTAGATGCGCTCGAGAAATACCTTAGGTGGTATGGGGACGCAGGTGGAGCCAATGTTGGCGAGTGCGTCTGCCTCTTCATTGCTTTCGCGGCCTATGTGCCACAACTCGCAACCGTCGAAGTCCCCTTCGAGTGTGTCGTAGAGGTCGCGGTAGGCGATCATATTGTCATTTAGTGCGTCGCACTCGTGCATTGTCTGGTTGACGACCAGCTTAGAGTCGCTGTATATTATGAGCCTCTTGGCGCTGCAGGCTTTTGCCATCCTCATCCCGTGTAGCAGGGCCTCGAATTCAGCTTCGTTGTTGGAGGCGGTGGACTGCATTCACAGAATATACTTCAGCTTGTCTCCCTGGGGAGATGTCAGTATGACACCGGCGCCAGCTCCGTCCTTTCGCTTGGATCCGTCGAAGTGCATTGTCTAGAGGTAGGACATATCTGGTTTTTCAGGGAGCTGATTCTCCATCCAGTGCACGAGGAAGTCAGGGATAACTTGCGACTTGACTACGTCACATTTTTCATATGTAATGTCTCGTGGAGACAGTTCAATTCCCCAAAGCGCGACTCGTCCGGTGGCGTCGGGATTGTTGAGGATATGTCCAAGCGGGGCGTCGTTGACCACCACGATTGGGTGTTCCTGGAAGTAGTGGTGTAGTCACCTGGCTGTCATGAAGACGCCATATGCCAACTTCTGGTAGTGCGGGTATCGCTGCTTTGTTGGCGTGAGGACCTCACTGAGGTAGTAGACTGGGCGCTGTACTCCGTGGACCTTGTTTTCTTCGGCTCGTTCTACCACGAGCACCGTGCTGACCACCTGGTTGGTGGTGGAGATGTACATCAACAGTGGTTCCCTTTTGCGTGGGGTCACCAGTACTAGTGAGGTGGACAGCAGACGCTTGAGGTCTTCGAATGCTTCCTGTGCCTTGTTGGTCCACTCGAACTTGTCAGTTTTGCGGAGAAGTTGGTAGAAGGGCATTGCCTTTTTGCCCATTCGACTGATGAATCGACTGAGCGCCGCGATTCGCCCAACCAGTTGTTGGACGCCTCTTATGTTCTTTGGCTTCTCCATGGCCAGTATGGCTTTTATTTTCTTCAGGTTCGCCTTGATCCCTCTCGCGGAGATGAGATACCCGAGTAGTTGCCCAAATGGTACGCCGAAGGCGCACTTGTCCGGATTGAGCTTGATCCGGTAGCAGTCGAGGTTGGCGAAGGTTTTCCGTAAATCGTTGATTAGTGAAGCTTCCTCTTTGGTCTTGATTACGGTGTCGTCAACATAGTCTTGGATGTTGCGACCAAGTCGGTTCTTGAGGCAATCCTGCATGCACCGCTGATAGGTTCCTCCTGCGTTTTTTAGCCCGAAGGGCATTGTGTTATAGCAGAACACACCAAAAGGCATTGTAAACACCATTTTCTCTTGATCCTCCTCCTTCATTCGAATCTGGTTGTAGCCTGAGTAGGCGTCGAGGAAGTAGAGGCGCTCACATCCCACGGTGGAGTCGATGATCTGGTCGATTCGCGGTAGCGGGAAGTGATCCTTTGGGCACTGCTTATTCAGGGAGGTAAAATCCACGCACATTCGTAGGATATGCGTGTCCTTCTTTGGTACGAGCACCGTGTTGGCGAGCCAAGTGCTTTCCTTGATCTCGCGTATGAATTTGGCGTCGAGGAGTCTGTTGATCTCCATTTTGACTGGTTTTGCTCTTGGCTCAGACAGTCACCGAATTGTTTGTTTGACTGGCCTTGCGTCCGGGTTGACATTGAGTGCGTGCTCGGCGAATTCCCTGGGAACTCCTGGCATGTCCGCTGGACACCAGGCGAAGATTTCCCAGTGCTCATGGAGGAATTCGACGAGCGTGAGTTCCTATGCGGGACTCAAGTTGTTGGCGATGAGGGCCGTCTTGGCGGGATCCGATGGGTGGACCTGAACTTTCTTCATGTGCACCGATGAGTCGAAGGACAGGTCGGGTGAACTTGGCCGGCTCAGGGGGCAGACTGTTGTCTGTTGACTCCTTCAATCTTGCGAGTTCTTCCTGCATGCCGAAGGACTGGGAAATTCTGTTGAATTCCCTGTCGCAACTATCGGACCTCTCGAATCTCTCGTTGATTGTGATGACGCCGTTGGGGCTTGGCATTTTCATCTGCAGACAGGCGTAGTGTGGCACTGCCATGAACCTGGCGAACGCGAAACGTCCGAGGATGCAGTGGTACTGTGAGGGCCAGTCGACGACTTCAAATTCGATGTGTTCGCGTCGAAAGTTTTTAGGCATGCCGAAGATGACGTCGAGGTTGATTTTGCCAAGGGGATATACGCCCTTGCCTGGGACGATGCCGTGGAATGTTGTGTCCGAGGCCTCTAGGCAGGTCAGAGGGATCCTCATTGCTCGCAAGGTACTTGCGAACATAAGGTTAATGCTGCTTTCGCCGTCCATGAAGAAGCGTCTCATGTCAAAGCCTCTAATTTGTGCCTCAAGTACGAGGGGACAATGGCCTAGACGAGGTACTTGGCATGGGTGGTCGCGCTTGTCGAAGGTGATGCAGGAGTCGCTTCCACTGAGGTACTTCATGGCCCAAATATATCGAGCTTGTTGGGGAACCCCAAGAGGAAGGTATGATGAGCACAACAACAAGTTTTCCCTCAGTAAGAAACCAAGGTTATCAATCCAGTAGGAGCAAGGAAACACCCCAAAGGTGTAGCTAGCTGAACGTTGGCAGGGCGCGCTACCGGTGCCAGCAGCAACGTGGAGATTGTGATGACGCCGTTGTAGATTGAATGTAAAAGGAAGGACCGGGGTCCATAGTTCACTAGAGGTGGCTCTCCTTAAGATAGATAACATGCTAGGTGAACAAATTTCAGCGGGGCAATTGACAAACATCGAGAAAGCATACAAGCATATACTAATCATCTTGACTCCTTTGAGACTTGATTGGGCATTACAACATTATACATAGACCGCCATCCAACTGCATCTATGACTAATAATCCACCTTTAGGTTATCATCCGAATCCCCTCCAGTATTAAGTTGCAAGCAATAGATTATTGCTTTACGAATTGCGTGTAAAGTAAACAATACGATTGTTCTATGAACAAAGGATTGTTGTTTTCTCCCTAGTAGCAACATCACATCTAGTACCTTAGAGATTTACATCACTTCCCAGTTACGGAGGCATGAACCCACTATCAAGCATAAATACTAACTCTTGGAGTTGCTAGCATCTACTTGGCCAAGATAGCTACTAACAACGGAAAGCATGCAAGATCGCAAATAACAAAGACATGATAGAATCAATAATCAATCTGAAATAGCATCTCAATATCCATCGGATCCCTGCAAACACAACATTCAGAATTACAAATAGATGATCTTGATCATGAACGGAGCTCACAAGATCTAAACATGAAAGCACAAAGGAGGAGAACCAGCCATCTAGCTACTACATGGACCCGTAGTCTAGAGATGAACTACTCACACATCACACCGGAGGCTTGCATGATGATGAAGAAGGCCCCCAGGGTGAATTCCCCTCTCCGGCAGGGTGCCGGGAAGAGCTTCAGATCCCTCCCGATGTAGGGATGGAGATGATGGCGGCTATAGACTCTTTCGTGGATTTTTGATCAGGTACTTAGGGTTTTCGTATTAGAGGAAATATATAGGCGGAAGGAGAGGCCGAGGGGGTGCTGGGGTCGGCCAGACCACCCCCTGGCATGGGCCAGGCCTGGCCGCGCGGCCAGGTGGTGTGGCCAGGCCCCAGCCCCTCTCCGTCTCGTATTCTAGCTCCAGATGTCTTCCGGTAAAATAGAGACTTTGGCTTTTTTCCCGTCCAATTCCGAGAATATTCATTTTCTGACTTCCTGAAACCAAAAACAGCAGAAAACCGGCAGCTGGCACTGTGGCTCTTGTTAATAGGTTAGTCCAAGAAATGATATGAAAAGTAGTCCAAAGTGTGGACAAAACACAAGAAAGTAGATAAAACCAAGCATGGAACATCAAAAATTATAGATACATTTGCAATGTATCAACATCCCCAAGCTTAACTCCTGCTCGTCCTCGAGTAGGTAAGTGATAAAAAGAAAGAATAATTTTAGAGGTGACATGCACCATCATAAACTTGATCAAAGTATTTGTAAAACATTCAAAGCTGGGATCATAGTACTTCAATCATAACATGAAAGACAAAGTTATAGCAATAAGACAAAGAAACTATGATGCAACATGAAAAGGCACAAACAAAAGATTCATGAATAACAATGCTTTGCAAGACATTTGTTTGTTTCACATAAAGAAAACATAGCATAATAGTCTTCAGCTTGTCCCTCATAGAGTAGCAAATATAACTGCATAGGACACCTTCAAAGTTCATAAGAGTCACTAGATACAAATAGTTTAAAACAAGCAATATCAAGTTATGCATTAATCAACTAGTCTTGGGACAATGCACATAGAACTAAGAATGGCCACTATGCTCTCAAAGTAGGTGCATAAAGGTAGAACATGGAGACTCAATATATTAGTGGAAGAAAGGCCTTCATAGAAGGAAGCAGAGATTCAAGTTTCATAAAGAGCTTCCAAAAATTATGGTACTTATAGCTTTCAGCTCTCATTGCCCCTATCATAAGCATCTTGAAGTGATTAAGGTTAAAGTGAACAAACTATGGTGTACATGCTTGACGAAGTATAAGTTAGAAATCTCATGTCCCTTGAATACAAGGGCCGCTCCTCATGCTACTCAAGTTTAGTCACCAGTAAGTTCTTGTCATCGTAAGTACATGTGTATCATAGAGAACCGCCAACGGGGTACCCCTTGCCCGATGATACGGAAGAATCCTCATATCAAAATGACAAGGCAAGCAGACAACGAGCATATCATCAATCTTCTTATTTACCATGGTAATATGGTGCTTTTTCTCTCTTTCCTCTTTTCATAATCTATTTTTTTCTTTTTCTCTTTTTTCTCAATATCTGACTCTTTTTTATAAGAAGAATGCTTCATAGACAACTCATTATGGTTACGCTGCAGGTTTCCACCATGTCAGCATGGATTAGACCAGCGGCCCAGGCATTTCTCTAACACATATACATAACTCCATGGACTTACAAGCTCACCTTTCATTTCACACCGACGACATCCATAGACAAAAGAGCATGATATGAACTAGGTACAAAGTACCCGTGCAATGTTGAAAGCGTTCCCCATGACAACATGGTTCTGCTAATCCCCAACAAATAAGTGCAAGCATATACAACATAGACGACACGATGGTTCAAGTTTATTAAGGGCAAGAAAAGTAAAGTGTGCCATCAAGTTTGTGAGAGCTTTAATCACTAGTTTTCTCATAACAAGTTTAATTTGGAAGGTAAACAAAAGCATGAATATACATGGAATAGCATAAGCTAGTAGATAGGTATGGTGGACTCTTTGGAATAACTTGGTTTAAGGAGTTGGATGCATGAGTGGAACTCATACTTGGTTGCGGAGGCTAGCAAAAGACTGGGAGCGACAAACTAAGAGAGAAATAATGGCCATAATCATGCAGAGCGACAAAACATCATTGATCAAAGCATAAAGTGATACTACAAGTTGAAAACTAAAGGATCATAAAGGCTATGGTTACTTTGGATAGTCATAACATGGTGTGAGCATGTGCTAAGTCAACCCAAATAAAGCATCAAAGGAGAATACAACAATACTACGCTTTAATATGGTAAAACAACGCATGATTCATCCAAGGCACATTAAGCAATATCAATTGTTTATAAAAAGTCATGCTACAACAAAGAATACTAAACATAAAGCCAAAACAATATCAATCATGGCATGACAAAGCATAGGCCACAGTCAAAAACATGATCTCTTTACCACTTAAGCATGAACTTTCCTACTCTTTTCCAAACCAAACCAAACTATTTGAAAACCAATGTATGAAAGAGGGGGTCCAACCAATTTATTAAGCAAACAAAAGCAAACGAAAAACCAAAATGAAAACGAAAAAGAAGACGCTCCAAGAACAACACAACTATGCATGAAACAATAAAAATGAAGCGTTTGGAAGAAACCTGGGATTTTTATTGATGAAGAAGGGGATGCCTTGGGCATCCCCAAGCTTTCACGCTTGTACTTCTTGGATATTTCTTGGGGTGACACACGTGGCATCCCCAAGCTTGAGCTTTAGTCCTTCCTTCATCTCATTACTCATTCCTTCCATACACCTGAAATTTTTCCTTCATACAAAATTTCACACAATCTTTATTAGCAACATTAGTGTACTCAAGATAATAGGTATTTAGGTTCAGTTCCAACACCAATAAAAGTTCCATTAAAACACTAGATACTGTAGCACTTCCGTCAAAAAGCTCAATTCCCCAAAAGAACTCAAAAAGGAACCAACAAGAAGCAAATGCAGAAAATGGCAGAAATCTGTCAAAACAGACCAGCAGGTAAAGACGAATTTTTTCGAAGACCTTCTGTTGCTCAAATCAAAAAGTATTGAACTAACAAAAGTTAGATAACAACCTGGGGCGGATGCACAAAAATTCACGCCTCAAAAGGACGTTCAGAGATTTTACACGAATTTTTACGGTGAAGCACAGAAATCTGTTTCGGGACAGCAACTTTCCCAATCATTACTTCTCTCTCATTAGAGGTTACTCTTGACACAAAAAGCAAATAAAAAGGATAAGGAGTGGTTATTACTGAAGTAATAACTTCCAAGACTCATCTAAAACTTTTGGGTTATCTCCCAATAAGTACTTTTTTCTTTAACGCCTTTAAGTTAGGCATAAGAAGCAAGAAAAAGAATCAAGTGTTCTCAAATGAAGAAGCATTAAGATCAATACCAGAAATATCTTCAACAAGGCAAGGTATATCATCCAAATAAGTTCTAGGGGATCCTCTCTCAATGCTCTTAGGTTTGCTATTTTCATCAAAAGGGTTTTCAGGAACAATCCAATCAAGATTCTTTTCTATGGCTCCATGCATTGCCACTAGTTTAAAGGGTATTGGTATCCTAGTTTCCTCCCCATTAGGTTCAGTTTTGTTCATATTTTCTCGTGTACCAACAACATCTACACATGAGCCTAGCATATTGAAACGTTCAAAGACATTTCTAGCTTCCTTGGCAACATCATAGAATTCCTTAAGCAAACTTTCAAGAATAAAATCTCTCTTCTCAGAGTCATCAATTTCTTTAAGTTTAAGAAACATTACTTGCATTAAGGGGTTGAGGTTAACAAACCTAGATTCTAGCATGTGAACTAAAGAAGCTGTAGCAACCTCATGTTTACTAACATGATTAAAGAATTCCTCAATATTACCTTTTCCAATTATTGAACCACTACCTATTGAAAGGTCTTTCAGGGTGAATTTAGGGATCAACATGGTGAGCTAAGGAAGAGGCAACAACTAAAGGAGACTTAATTTTTTTTGTTTTTAATAAAGAAAGCAAACTTGTAAAACTAATTTTTTGTGTTTTTGATAACAAAACAAGCAAACAAAGCAAAAGTAAACTAAGCAAAACAAAAATAACAAAGTAAAGAGATTGGTTATGAGGGACTCCCCTTGTGAAGATGTCCTTGACTCCCTAGCAACGGCGCCAGAAAAAGTTGTTCATGGCCCAAATATATCGAGCTTGTTGGGGAACCCCAAGAGGAAGGTATGATGAGCACAGCAGCAAGTTTTCCCTCAGTAAGAAACCAAGGTTATCAATCCAGTAGGAGCAAGGAAACAACCCAAAGGTGTAGCTAGCTGAACTTTGGCAGGGCACACTACCGGTGCCAGCAGCGTGGAGACCTGCACAACACAACCACAAAACTTTGCCCCCAACTTGCGATGAGGTTGTCAATCTCACTGGATTTGCTGAAAATAAAGGATTAAACGTATCTAATCGAAGGAAGTAATAGTTTGCAGAAATTAAACACAAAGCAGTAAATAGTTTGTAGATTGAATGTAAAAGAATGGACCGGGGTCCATAGTTCACTAGAGGTGGCTCTCCTTAAGATAGATAACATGCTGGGTGAACAAATTACAGCGGGGCAATTAAAAAACACCGAGAAAGCAATACATGCATATACTAATCATCTTGACTCCTTTGAGACTTGATTGGGCATTACAACATTATACATAGACCGCCATCCAACTGCATATATGACTAATAATCCACCTTCAGGTTATCATCTGAACCCCCTCCAGTATTAAGTTGCAAGCAACAGATTATTGCTTTACGAATTGCATGTAAAGTAAACAATGCGATTGTTCTATGAACAAAGGATTGTTGTTTTCTCCCTAGTAGCAACAACACATCTAGTACCTTAGAGATTTCTGTCACTTCCCCAGATTACCAGAGGCATGAACCCACTATCGAGCATAAATACTAACTCTTGGAGTTGCTAGCATCTACTTGGCCAAGATAGCTACTAACAACGGAAAGCATGCAAGATCGCAAATAACAAAGACATGATAGAATCAATAATCAATCTGGAATAGCATCTTGATATCCATCGGATCCCTGCAAACATAACATGTAGAATTACAAATAGATGATCTTGATCATGAATAGAGCTCACAAGATCTAAACATGAAAGAACAAAGGAGGAGAACCAGCCATCTATCTACTACATGGACTCGTGTAGTCCAGAGATGAACTACTCACGCATAACACCGGAGGCTTGCATGATGACGAAGAAGGCCTCCAGGGTGAATTCCCCTCTCTGGCAGGGTGCCGGGAAGAGCTTCAGATCCCTCCCGATCTAGGGATGGAGATGACGGCGGCTATAGACTCTTTCGTGGATTTTTGATCGGGTACTTAGGGTTTCTGTATCAGAGAAAATATATAGGCAGAAGGAGAGGCTGGGGTGGGGTGGCCAGACCACCTGGCTGGCGAACTGGCAGCGTGGCAGTGGTGTGGCCAGGCCCCAACCCCTCTCCGTCTCGTATTCTGGATCCAGATGTCTTCCGGTAAAATAGCGACTTTGGCTTTTGTCCCGTCCAATTCCGAGAATATTCATTTTCTGACTTCCTGAAACCAAAAACAGGAGAAAATACGCAGCTGGCACTATGGCTCTTGTTAATAGGTTAATCCAAGAAATCATATGAAAATTACTCCAAAGTGTGGACAAAACATAAGAAAGTAGATAAAACCAAGGATGGAACATCAAAAATTATAGATACATTTGCAATGTATCAGTACTCAGTGGTGGATGGTGGTGAGTTTGTCGCCAAATTGACTTGGCGAGTGATGGCCTTTTGCACCCGATTGGAGGGGCGGCCTTTTTGGATCATCATGGTGCCCATAGCTCGTGGGTACGGCTCGCCTCCGTGATGCTGGTCAGGCGCAGCTGCGGTTGGCGGTGGTCCGGGTGGTGGTGGAGGAGCTCCATGTGCCACAGCGCCTGGGGTGGCCTCGTAGCCCCTGTTGACCGCGTCGCGATTCATCCGAGCCAGGCCCTCATGAAGTTTGAGGAACTCGCGGTAGTCCTTGAGGAGGTGGCTAGATTTCTTTTTACCGTCATGCTTGTCGATGTAGAAGTGCATGGTGCATGGCCCGGACAACTTATCCTCAATGGATGTTGCGGGTGCCTCGTCACGAGTGCGGCGCTGCCATACTTGCGTGGTTTTCCCGGAGTCACGGTGTCCACCACTGCGGTAGCCTCTATTGCGGTTATCGTCACGTCTGTCGGCGTAGCCGGCTGCGACCATGTTGACGTCGTCGCGGTCATCATAGATGCGCATTCGATGTTTGCTTTGGCGGTCGCGTCTGCGCTCGATTTCTGCTTCATCGTTGGAGTGAACGCGATTTTTCACCGAATCTTCTCCATCCGCCCACTGATTCGCGATTTCCAACAGGTGGTCAATGGTTTTGGGCTTCGAGTGGCCTAGCTCCTCCCTGAGCTCTATGCAACGAACGCCGCCATTGAATGCATCGGTTGCCCGGTCCTCCGAGATATTTTCTGTGGAGTTCTTGATGATAGACCACCTCTGGATGTATGAGCATAGCGATTCGCCCGACCTTTGCTGGCAGCATCTCAGTTCTTCGATTGATGCGGGCCTTTTGTAGGTGCCCTTGAAGTTACGCACAAAGCTATAGACCAGCTCATCCCAACTGCGAATGGATCTACGTGGGAGGTTATTGAGCCAAGCTCGGGCGACGCCCTGCAGCTGTAGCTGCATGCATTACATGGCTGTGCTTCGACTCTCACCGTTGAGCTGGACGAAGGAGATGTGGTCTTCCAGCCAGATTTTCGGGTCCTAGGCCGTCCAACTTTGGGTTCTCCCATGGGAGCTTAAACCCCTTAGGCATTCGCTTTTGCCTGATGACCTTGCTGAATAATCTAGTGCCACAGAGCTCCACATCTTCGTCTTCTGAGTCAGTCGATCGGGCACATCGCGCCCTTGACTTGTCGATCTTGCGCTGCGTGATGTCATCACGCGCGTCGTGGTCGTGTCGCCGTGAGCGGCAGCGTCGAGACAGATCGTGACTGTCATCGCTGGATGAGGGCGAGGAATAGCGTTTTTCCAGAGCCTTGCCTTTCTTCGGCTCTGGCGTCGGCTCTTTGTCGACAGAGGCCTCGATTAGCCCCAAGCCTTCGATCGTAGATTGGTGCATGGCAGCTCGAGGATCTCCAGCTGGCGGCTAGTTGTTGAGAAGGTACATGGTGGCCGCCGTTACCGCGGCTTGTGGCATTTTTGGAAGCATGTTGCCACGCGTATCCACCGTCATGGAGCCGAAGTCGAGGACCTTTGCGGCTTCTACACGCTCTTGTTCAGTGAGGTGGGCTAGTCGAGATTGCCTCTTGTTAGCGATGTACTCGTTGCACTTGGAGGAGGATCCTCTATGGGAGGAGATCCCAGCTCGCCGAAGGCTCGACTCGTCTGCCGCCTTTTTATGTGCCTCGAGTTGCGCGATTGTATGCAGTTGGCGTTTGTATTCTTCCTTCAGGAGCCAATGGTAGCCCCTCAGCAGTTCTTGCGGGGAGCCGAAGGGTAGAGGGTTGCCTCGTAGGGCTTCTCGGCAGCGGGCCCACTCGAGATCGTTGAGTCTGATCACGACACGCTCACCAGTCTGCTCATTCACCATAGTTGGAGGTTCGACTGCCCCTCTGTTGTTAACGGGGGCGCCGTTAGTGGGGCCACCGTTGGGTGGTCCGCCATTAGGTATGCCACCGTTTGGCGGGTCGGTTCCATTGCCATCGTTGCCCGTGTTGTCGCGATTAGCGGAGGAGTCGCCAACGTTGATGACGGTGCACATGAAGTGGTTGGGGAAGCTGTTGCTCCCACAACTTTCAGATCCAGAGCTGTAGGCTCCATCTTCAGTTGCCAGATCGCCCAGATCGGATTCGCGACTGCTGTCAAGGCATTGAGCTCACTGAGGGTGCCGATCGGTGGAGGGAACCATGATGCTGGAGCGATTGATGGTGTCGTCGGCTGGTCAGGCATGCGAACCATGCCCATCTGACCAACTTGGAAGCGGAAGCTCCCGATCGCCAGGCTAATTCCATCGCCCATAGACTCGAAAGCCGGGCGAGTGGCCGGCGTGTGGACGGTGAAGTCGAACGCGCCGAAGAGCTGGCGAATCTCCGCTGTTGCGGAATTGTAGATCGCAGATGATGGGGCCGAAGAAGCCGCAACATCAGCACTCCCAGTTCCCACAGACGGCGCCAATTTATGAGGGTTTAACTCATCAATGCCCATTTTTATGGACTTGGGTTTTGGAGAAGGAGGGAGCGCTGGAAGCATCAATCGGCTAGCATACAAGCACACAAGGGGACTCGAAGATTTACCCAGGTTTAGGCCTCGTAGAGGTCCCTACTCCTGCTTGTCTGCTCGTGGAATTAACAGAAGAATCGAAGATTACAATGGTGCGCAGATGCAATCTGGCGAGGGTTGTGGAAACTAGGGTTGCGTGTGTCCTCCTCGCCGCCCCCTCCTAGCCTTTATATAGATAGGCTAGGTCTCGGGTAGCAGGTCAAGTCAGTTACAGGTTAGGGTTTTCCCCTTTAAACTTTCTATCTTTAGCTTCTTCCTGTTCTGCAAGCAATCGAGAGTCCGTAGGTTACCCGAGTTCTCCATTTGGGCCTTGACAACGTCATGGGCTTCCGCTGTATTCAGGCCGTATATACCAAGCTCGAGTACCTGTAGGGTATACCCATGTCACTTTCTTTATTAAAAACACAGAAAAATGACTACTCTTGAAAACACTAAGTTGTGTGACTTGACTAGCACCAACAACAATGATTTCATGTGCACACCTATTGCTCCACCTGTTCCTGAAGCTACTTTCTTTGAAATTAAACCTGATTTACTCAATCTTGTTATGAGAGAACAATTTTCTGGTATTGGTACTGAAGATGCTACTTCTCATCTTAATAACTTTGTTGAACTTTGTGAGATGCAAAAACATAGGGATATAGATGGAGATATTATTAAGCTTAAATTCTTTCCTTTCTCTTTGAGAGGAAAAGCTAAAGAATGGTTGCAATCCCTAACTAGAAATAGTATTGATTCTTCGACTAAATGCAAAGATGTTCATTGGAAAATACTATCCTCCTGCTAAGATTATATCTATGAGAAGTGAAATAATGAAATTTAAACAATCTGATAATGAACATGTTGCTCAAGCTTGGGAAAGAATGAAATCTTTGGTAAATAATTGTCCCACTCATGGACTGACTACTTGGATGATTATCCAAACCTTTTATGCAGGACTGAACTATTCTTCAAGAAATCTACTGGATTCTGCTGCTAGAGGTACTTTTATGACTATTACTTTGGGTGCTGCAACAAAGGTTCTGGATAATATGATGGTTACCTATTCTGAATGGCACACTAAGAGAGCTCCACAAGGTAAGAAGGTAAATTCTGTTAAAGAGACATCTTCCTTGAGTGATAAAATTGATGTTATTATGTCTATGCTTGTTAATGGGAAAGCTCATATTGATCCAAATTATGTTCCCTTAGCTTCTTTGGTTGCTCAAGAAGAGCAAGTTGATGTGAACTTTATTAGAAACAATAATTTTAGCAACAATGCCTACATGAATAATTTTGGTAATAATAATTATAGGCCATATCCTCCCAATAATGGTAATGCTTATGGAAATTCCTACAACAATAATAGGAGTGCACCCTATGAACTTGAAGTTATGCTTAAAGATTTTATTAGTAAACAAACTGCTTTCAATAAAACTATTGAGGAAAAACTCTCTAATGCTGAAAGAAAAATAGCATCATTGTCTGAAGCTCAATCTTCTATGAATAAAATGAGTGCTAAATCTGAAACTATTGAAAATCCCTTTGCTGCTACTAATGCCATAAAAGTTAGAATTGATGAAAATGTTAGACTGTTAGCTGAATTGCCTGGTAAGTGGGAAAGAGAAGATGAAATTGCTAGAAATATTAGTATTTCTACTATCACTACCACTAATGTTGAAGCTAGTAAACCCAATGGAACCTTTTCTAATAAAAATGCTGAAATTCTTCGAAATATGGGAAACAATAGCTCCACTAATTTAGATGATAATTATGATTTTGATCTTGATGATTGCAATATCTCTAAAGTAATTATGTTACTACAAAAGCTTTCTAAAAGTCCTAATGCTAGTGCTATGAATATGGCCTTTACAAAACACATTACTGATGCTCTCATAAAAATTAAAGAAGAAAAGATGAAACATAAAGCTTCTATTCCTATGAAATTAGAAGATGGTTGGGAACCCATCATTAATATGAAAGTAAATGATTTTGATCTCAAAGCTTTATGTGACCTTGATAGTAGTGTTTCTATTATGCCTAGAAAGATTTATGAAATGCTTGATTTGCCACCATTGCTTGATTTGCCACATGGGGAGTATTAATGATGTTCTTATTATGGTTAACAATGCCTATGTCCCTGTTGATTTCTATGTTTTGGATGTTGAATGCAATGCTTCTTGTGCTATTACTTTGGGAAGACCTTTTCTTAGAACTGTTGGTGCCATTATTGATATGAAAGAAGGCACCATTAAATATCAAATCCCACTCAAGAAAGGTATAAAAAACTTCCCTAAGAAGAGAGAGAAGATTCCTTTTGCCTCTCCTATTAAAGCAAAATTTGCTCTTAATGCTTCTTTATTTGGGAATACTTGATTCTTTTCTTGCTTCTTATGCATAACTTAAAGGCGTTAAATAAAAGTACCTATTGGGAGATAACCCAAAAGTTTTAATTGAGTCTTGAAAGTTATTGCTTCAGTAATAACCTCTCCTTATCATTTTTGTGTGGTTTTTGTGCCAAGAGTAACCTCAAATGAGAGAGAAGTAATGCTTGGGAAAGTTGCTGTTCCCGAAACAGATTTTTGTGCTTCACTGTAAAAATTCGTGAAAAATCTCTGTACGTCGGCCTGAGCTGTAAATTTTTTTTGCTTCTGCCCTAGGTTGTTATCCAACTTTTGTTTTGATAGATTTCTGCCCACGTCGATTTGAGCAACAGAAGGTCTTCGAAAAAATTGGTTTTCACCTGCTGGTCTGTTTTGACAGATTTCTGCCATTATTTGCATTTGCTTCCCGTTGATTCCTTTTTGGGTTCTTTTTGGGGAAATTGAGCTTTTTGAGGGAAGTGCTACAGTAGCTTGTTTTAATGGAAATTTTACTTGTGTTGGAACTGAACCAAAAGACTTATTATCTTGAGTACACTAATGTTGCTAATGAAGATTGTGTGAAGTTTTGTATGAAGGAAAAATTTCAGGTGTAAGGGAAGAATGATGTAATGAGATGAAGAATGGACAAAATCTCAAGCTTGGGGATGCCACCCGTGTCACCCCAAGAAATATCCAAGAAGTAAAAGTGTCAAATCTTGGGGATGCCCAAGGCATCCCCTTCTTCATGAATAAAAATCTCAGGTTTCTTCCAAACACTTCATTTTTATTGCTTCATGCACAGTTGTGTTGTTCTTGGAGCGTCTTCATTTTCATTTTTGGTTTTCGTTTGCCTGGTTTGCTTAGTTTGCTTGAATAAATTGGTTTGACCCCCTCATTCATGCATTAGTTTTCAAATAAGATTGGTTTGGATTGGAAAGAGTAGGAAAAGTTCATGCTTAAGTGGTAAAAAGGAGCTTGTTTTTGATTGTGGCCTATGCTTTGTCATGCCATGCTTGATATTGTTTTGGTTTTATGCTTAGTGATTTTTGCTGTAGCATGACATGTTATAAACAATTGAGATTGCTTAATGTTCCTTGAAAGAATCATGCGTTGTTTTAGCATATTAAAGCATAGTGATACGTCCAAAACGTATCTACGTTCCCAAACACTTTTGCTATTGTTTTTCCTCTAAACTTGTGTGATTAGGATACAACTAACACGGACTAACGCTGTTTTCAGCAGAATTACCTTGGTGTCTAGTTTTTGTGCAGAAAATCAACTATCAGGAAAAATCCCAGAAAATATGCAAAAATCCTATTTCACCAGAAGACTCAAGGAGCCATAATACGAGATGGAGAGGGACTGGGGCCTGGCCACACCACCTGGCCACGCCTGCGGGTGGTCTGGCCGCCCCAGGAACCCCCTCGGTCTCCCTCTTCGCCTATTAGTTGCCTCTTGACCTAAAAACCAAGGGGGGTTCGGCGTTTTTCCAAAAAGAGTTCCGTTGCGCCGCCACCACCACCAGATTGCGTGATTCGGAACCAGAAACTCCGTTCTGGCACCCTGCCAGGACGAGAAATTGGAGGAGATCGTCGACATCATCATCACCATCACTTGTCCATCGACCATCCATGTTTCCCCCATCTATGAGTGAGTAATCCCCCGCTGTAGGCTATGGGGATGGTAAGGATTGGATGAGATCGTTCATGTAATGGCATCGGATTGTTAGGGCATGGTGCTTAGTATCTATTATTAGTACTTTTTGACTTTGTTGCAACTTGCTATGCTTAATGCTTGTCACTAGGGCCCGAGTGCCATGATTTCAGATCTGAACATGTTATTGATTCATTATGATAGTATTGTTTATGGTCTTACCTACAAGTTTTATACACATATTGTTGTCCGGAACCAAAGGCCCCGAAGTGATAGCAATCGGGATAACCGAAGGGGATGGCTTTGATGTGAGGATCACATGTGTTCACGGAGTGTTAATGCTTTGCTCCGGTGCTCTATTAAAAGGAGCACCTTAATTGCCATTAGTTCCCTTGAGGCCCCGGTGCAAACGGGCTGGCAGGACAAAATATGTTGTGCAAGTTCTCATTGCAAGCACGTATGACTATATATGGAACACATGCCTAGGATATTTAGTACTTGGATTCTTTATCTTATTTATCTACAAATGCCCTATGTTCTGATTGCTATATGAATTGTGTCCATGCAACGCCCGTCCATCCATCCCTGTGCCTATCGCGCTTTAATCCTACTGGTTGCTGCAATTGTTACTACTGTCTTTACTTTTACTACTTCTATTACTTTACTACTGCAACTACAAAACTGTTGCTACTGATAAACTGCTGTGAGCAAGATTGTTTCCAGGTGCAGCTGAATTGACAACTCAGTTGTTAAGGCTTATAAATATTCTTTGGCTCCCCTTGTGTCAAATCAATAAATTGGATTTCACTTCCCTCGAAAATACTGCGATACACCCCCTATACTTGTGGGTCATCAAGACTATTTTATCGCGCCGTTGCCGGGGAGCATATCTTTATTTATCAAGTCCACTTGGAATCACTATTGTTCGCTGCCATCTATCCATCATGGGTAAATCTCGTGATGGCAAGGTTCCTATTTTACCATCCACTACATGAAGAGGTACGGTTCTAAACACCTCTGTTGCTCTTGATTCACCGTGTGTTATGAGTAAGCTCCTTACACCACCACATACACATGCTACACACACTGCTACTACTGCTGAATTTGAAACTTCTGATACTTATGATGCTGCTTCTACTGTGCTTGATAAGAGTGGTTCATTAGGTCCTTTCCTAGATGCTACGATTGCTAGAACTATAGTTGGAAATACTGAAACTCCTAATGAAGACACTACTACACCTGTCAGTTCACCTAAGTCTAGAGAGAGCTATGATATCAAAGACGATTATATAGAGATGACCGATGAATTTATTAAAGAATGTCAAAACACCCATGATAGGAGTGCTATTAAGAGTCTCCTTGAGAGGCGTACTATAAAACCCAAATTGTCCCCTAATGCTAAGTTTGCTGCATCTCCCATAAACATTAAAGGTAAAGATAATGATTTCTCTCTTGATCTATCTTACGTAGCTATTGTTGAGAAAGAACCTTTTTGTGGGACTAAGAATGAAAGTGCGGTACCACATATGACTGAGATTTCTACCATGAGCAGTTTATTTTTTGATGATATTAAGATGCGCACCTACTTTGTTGCTAAAATTTTCCCTTTTTCACTTAAAGGAGAAGCTAAAACTTGGTTTATTAATTTACCTCCTGTATCTACTGATAGCCCTGATTGCTTGATTAGTACTTTCCTACAGAAATATTTTCCTCTTAGTGCTAGACATGCTATTTTGCAGGAACTTTTTGATTTTAAACAGGGAGAAAAAGAGATATTGCCTGAATCATGGGCAAGGTTTTGTGCTTTGATTCATGCACATGCTAGATGTCCATTACCTAAGAATAAGCTTCTTGATATATTTTATAATGGACTAACTAAAGAATCTAGGACATACCTGGATAGTTGTGCTGATTGTGTTTTCAAGAATAGGACTCCCATGGAAGCTGAGGAATTAATGGCTAAAATAAGCAAGAATTATGAAGACTGGACTCCTCCTGAACTAGCTATACCTGAGACAACTATACTTGAACCAAGTATTCCTGTGCCTATTCCAACATTAAAGAAGTGGGGAGTTATTGAACTAAATGATGAAGTGATGAAGGAACCTAAGAAATGTCTTAAGGAGAAGGGAATTAAAGTTGCAGATGTCAAGATTTTACCTCCTATAGAAGAATTATGTAAGCCAATTCCCCACTCGTCCACTATTGAGGTACACTCTCTCCAACATTTTGATGAAGGTGATATCCCTTACTCTAAACCTCCCGATCAATGCTTTGAAGAATTTGATGTTTTTATTGTTAAGCAAGATAATTTTAATAAAAGGGTGCAAAATCATTTGATGGAAAACACTAGAGCTATTGTTGAGTTGAAGGATATTGTGGAAAGAAGCTCTAATGATGTTAAAATGCTTGTTAAACATTTTCAAATGGTTCAAACTCAAATTGATCAGCTTATTAAAGTGTAAAAAGACTTGCTAGTTAATGCTGCTAAAGAAAAACATGCTTATGAAATTAGAACTAGAAGTGGTGCTGCTACCCAGGATCCTCTATATCCTGAGGGGCATCCTAAAAGAATTGAGCAGGATTCTCAACGAGTTGAAAATAGTGGTACTACTCCTAAGAAAAGAAAGAAGAAACATAAAACTATTGTAGAACATTCTGAACCTACTAAAGATCCTAACAGTATATCTGTCTCTGATGCAGAAACTGAAAGTGGTAATGAAGAAAATGATGTTCCTGATAAAGAAAAAGTTGAAGAAGAACCTGAAAGGCACACTAAGAATACTAAATACACTAAAGAAGATTTTGTTGCTAAGAAACATGGTAGTGAAAGAGAGCCTTGGGTCCAAAAACTATGCCTTTCCCTTATAAGAAACACAATTCAAAGGAAGATGAACACTATAATAAGTTTTGTGAGTGGATGAAACCATTATTCTTGCAAATTCCTTTAACTGATGCTATTAAATTGCCTCCTTACTCAAAGTATATGAAGGATATTGTCTCGAATAAAAGGAAGATCCCTAATGAAGAAATTTCTACTTTGCTTGCTAATTATTCCTTTAATGGTAAGGTTCCAAAGAAACTTGGAGACCTAGGGATTCCAACTATTCCGTGTTCTATTAAAAATAGTTATGTTATAACTGCTTTGTGTGATTTGGGAGCTAGTATTATGCCTATTTCTCTCTATAAGAGACTTCAACTGGAAAAATTGATACCAACTGATATAGCTTTGCAAATAGATGATAAATGTACTACTATTCATGTTGGTATATGTGAGGATGTACCTGTTCAAGTGACTCATAATTACTTGATATTAACTGATTTTGTTGTGCTTGAAATGCCTGAAGATGATAATATGTCTATTATTCTTGGGAGACCTTTTCTTAATACTGCACGAGTTGTTATTAATTGTAATCAAGGAAAGGTGACTTTCAATGTTAAGGACAAGGAGCATACTGTCTATTTCCCCAAGAAGATTGATAGGACTTATGGTTTGAATTCAATTGAACATGTTGAGGGCACTCAAGTTGGAGAAATATATTGTCCCATACCAAGAGAAAAATATGAAACTATTATGATTGGGACCATTGCTATCAAGGTTGAGGTAACATAATCATTAGTGGAATACAAAATTTTGTTTCATATAGAATTGTTTTGGTAACAAGACCTGATCAACCTTGTTAACAAAAGGATTTCAATGAACAAAACAATGTTGTCACCATGATTATTTTTGTTTACTTTTATTCTTTCCATTTTAGTTTTGCTTCTGTTTAGTTTACTTTTCTATTGTTAGTTGCTTGCATTTTAGGGTGTCTTAGAACTTCTGAATTTAGTTTTGTTTTGTCATTGCATCATTCCAAAAACATTTTTTTGTCAGAAAATCATTCATCTATACCTAAAAAATGCTCAAAAACAAAGTGTCTCCAAAAATTCCAGAAAATTCATATTAAATTTTTACGTGAAAAAAGGGGCAGAGGAGTGCCTGGATAGTACCAGGGGGCCCACCCGGCAGGCACACCACCTGGTGGCGCGGCCAGCCCAGGGGCACGCCTGGCCATGGTGTGGGCCACCCCTGGCCCTCCACTCACTCTCTCACTTACCACTTTCTTGTCTCTCCCAAGAAAACATCAGTTCATTGCTCGAAATCGCATTCTTGCTGTTCTTGCCCACGATATTTCGATCTCCTTGCTCAGCCCATCTTTGCTGCTGAAATTTGGAGCATTTGTTCTCCGGTATGTGACTCCTTCGCTTATCCAAGTAGATTTGTGTTTAGTGGTTTATATCTTGAGTATTTTGCTGCTGTAGGTGACAGGTTATGAGAGCTTGTAAGCTTGTTCAATTCTTAGAGATATTGTTTTAATGCATGTTTAGGCCTCTTACAAGTCCCTATGAGTAGTGCCCTTCATTATATATTCACTTTGCAATCACTTGTGTAATGGATGTTTAAATTTCAGAATAGAAGATGAATGAGCATAAACTTAGCCAACATGAACTGAGGGTGCCTGAGGTTATGAAGATTCACCGAGCTGAGGAAGTTTTTCCTTCCATCTATCCATGCTTCGAATTCATGAGGGCCGTAGGAATCTCCAGGACTTCCATACTTTGGTTGTTAATGCAGGATTGGAGCACTTTGTGGAGGACGAACCTTGTCAATTTGTGAAACTAACTATGTCTTTGTGCAGGACTTTTAATTTAGTTACTCTTTTCCTAACCCCATGGTTCACTAAAAAATTTACAATATAGCTGTCGACCTTCCTCTTGTGACTTTTGTGCAGCTATTAAGGTGCCTTAGTGGGGATCATGTGGAAGGATTAAAGAGCAACCTACACCACTCATGGACTTGTACGCGGAGATTTGCCAAGGGAGCAGCTTCTCAAAGGAGAGTGGGAAAATCCGTAACATTCATCTCCCATCTATTCGCTACTTTGCTTACTTTATTGCCAAGTGTGTTCTTGCTAGGAAAACTGCTAATAAGTTGTTCTCATATGATCTAGCATTCATCTAAGCTGCTTTAAAATGAGATATGACTTATAACTTGGGTGCCTTGATAGCTTTCCGTCTTGCTGCTAACCGCGAGAAAGGTGGAATTTGTGGAGGCCTCATTACCTCTCGTTTATTAGCATTGCATGGTTTAGTGCCTCATCATCTAGACCTACAATTTCCCATAGAGAGGCTTGACCTTAATTCCATGATACAACATAAATTTGTTTCTTCTTGGGCTAATTTGAGTGAGTTGTCTTATGAAATAACCTTTCTCAAGGCTGGTTGGAGAAGGAATAAGACCGAGCGATTTGTTCTGTTTAACCTTGATAACAGGGTAGGATGGTCACTCACTTAGGAGGAGCTTGATACGTAATTGGGAGAGCTCTCCCAACCGGAGCAGGATACTAGAAGGGAGGTTACAGATGATTCGTCCAGCCTCATATGAGGGGAAATCTTCATATCGCCAGCCTACCTATGATTGGGGAGCTTCTTCCTCTTCCCAGTGGCCTAACCACGATCATTCTTATACGACCGGAAGGATTAAAGAGCAGCCTACACCACTCATGGACTTGTATGCGGAGATTTGCCAAGGGAGCAGCTTCTCAAAGGAGAGTGGGAAAATCCGTAACATTCATCTCCCATCTATTCGCTACTTTGCTTACTTTATTGCCAAGTGTGTTCTTGCTAGGAAAACTGCTAATAAGTTGTTCTCATATGATCTAGCATTCATCTAAGCTGCTTTAAAATGAGATATGACTTATAACTTGGGTGCCTTGATAGCTTTCCGTCTTGCTGCTAACCGCGAGAAAGGTGGAATTTGTGGAGGCCTCATTACCTCTCGTTTATTAGCATTGCATGGTTTAGTGCCTCATCATCTAGACCTACAATTTCCCATAGAGAGGCTTGACCTTAATTCCATGATACAACATAAATTTGTTTCTTCTTGGGCTAATTTGAGTGAGTTGTCTTATGAAATAACCTTTCTCAAGGCTGGTTGGAGAAGGAATAAGACCGAGCGATTTGTTCTGTTTAACCTTGATAACAGGGTAGGATGGTCACTCACTTAGGAGGAGCTTGATACGTAATTGGGAGAGCTCTCCCAACCGGAGCAGGATACTAGAAGGGAGGTTACAGATGATTCGGTCCAGCCCTCATATGAGGGGGAATCTTCATATCAGCAGCCTACCTATGATTGGGGAGCTTCTTCCTCTTCCCCAGGGCCTAACCACGATCATTCTTACAATGACCCGCCTGCTTGGAACCCTTATTTGCATTTGGATTGATACCCACTTAGGCCAAAAGCCTAAGCCTGGGGGGAGGTACACCGACATCACACTCATCTCCATATCATGTTTTGTCAGTACTTTGTATATTCATGTTTCGTTCTCTTTTTAGTTTTCGTTCTCTCTTTCTTTTTGCTTTCTAACACACAAAAAGACCAAAAATATTTCTGTTGTTTCTCTTTGTTTGCTTCTTCTTCTTTTTGCCTTGGTTTTCTTTTCCCTTTTTGCTTTGTTTGAACTATTCGAAAAACCCAAAAAGATTTTTCTTTGCTTGTTCTTCCTTTTTTGGTTCTTGTTTTTAAAAATCGAAAACACCAAAAATATTTGTTGTTCTTCTTTGGTTTTGTGAGTTTGTTGCAGGGTTTGGCAGTCCTCAGTGGAATTTAGTTTCATGTTATTACTCAAGCTACACAAGTGAAGGGCAATAATGAGGTTTAATGACATCTTGAGGTGTGGTAAGAGGCTGGTAACGAACTCTATTTGTTTTCATTTTTGTACATATACTCATCATTGTGGGCATGCTTAGCCTGTTCATGTAGGGTGTATGTTATTTATGGATGCATGGTAGTTCTTTCTTTCTTATGATTATCTCCAGCTCGCTAATAATTTATAGCATGACATATGAATGTTTGCTTGCATTGCTCTATTCATAACTTGGTATGACACTGTGGTATCCTCCTCTAAATGTTTCACTTGAATTGACTTGGCACATGCCTATGCATGCATATGCTGAAACAATAATCAGTTAAGCCTCGATGAATTATTTTGCCTCAGGGGTCTTGAATCACTTTCATACCATGATTAGTCCTGTTTTGTTACAAGCATGATTATGACAGTTATTGCTCTCTCGTTTGTCGCTCTCTTACTATTGCTAGCCTTCACCTACACTGAGTATAAGCTTTACTCGTGTTTCCAACTCCCTAAAACCAAATATTGCCAAAAGTGTCCACCATACCAACCTATTAGCATCATTTCCTATTCCATGCATGCTTAGTATGCCCTGTTTTCTTCCGAATAAAATGTTTGCTTGTTATGAGAAAGTTAGTTAGTAAAGCTCTCATGAACTTGATGGCACACTTTCCTTTCTTAATAATCTTGAACCATTGCGTCCATCTTTGTTGCGTATGTGCTTGCGCTTTATAAGTTGAAGTTAGCAGAACCATGTATCATGGGGAACGGTTTCAACATTGCACGGGTACTTTGTACCTCGTTGATATCATGATTCTTTTGCTTATGGATCCCGGCAGTGTGAAATAAAAGGGGAACTTGTGAGATCATGGAGTCTATATATGTGTTAGAGAAACGCCTAGGACGCTAGCCTAAGCCATGCCTAATCATGGTGGAAACTTGCAGCATAACCATAATGAGCATTCTATGAAGCATCCTCAATAAAAACCTATGCAAATAGCAAATAAAAAAATCGCTGAGATTCTCATTGTCTGCTTGCCTTGTCATTTTGATTATGGGATATCTCTTGTATCATGTGCAAGGGGTACCCCGTTGGCGATTCTCTATGATACATATGTACTTACAATGACAAGAGCTTACTTGTGACTGAAGTTGAGTAGCATGAGGTCCGGTACTCGTAAGTAAGGGGCAGGAGATTTTCACTTATAACTTGTCAAGCATATCCTCTTAGTTGTGTCACTTTAACCTTA
Source organism: Avena insularis (assembly GCA_023614405.1). Lineage (NCBI taxonomy): Eukaryota > Viridiplantae > Streptophyta > Magnoliopsida > Poales > Poaceae > Avena > Avena insularis. The sequence continues at coordinate 26,544,457 of CM042692.1, forward strand.
ACCATTTAAATATTCTTATGATAGGGGCAATGAGAGCTCAAAGCTAATGAGTACCATACTTTCAGCATTTGGAAGCCTTTTAAACTATTCAAAACCTTTTCATTTCTTTGTTGAGTCTCCACATATTCTATGAGCACTTTCTTGAGAGCATAGTTGTCATTCTTAGTGTAATATGCTTGTCTCAAAACTTGATTATTTGTGTTATGACTTTGATGCTTGTATGTTTGATATCTTTACTTCTAGTCTTCACTTGAACTTCAGAGGTGCCTTGGCATTTATGTTTGCTCTACAATCAAAGGCAAGAGAGATACCACTCTATCATACCTTTTTATGAACATTACAATGTTGCTTATGTTTATGTTTCAAGCTACTTATTATTTTTGAGCTGGAATCTCTTCATAGCTTGCAATGACTTGTAAGTAAACTTAGTTGCATACTCTCTATTGTGAGAATATATACATCATATGAAGCAAATGTGTTCATGAAAGTTTCTTTTATCGCACTCAGTTTTCAACTGAATTGCTTGAGGACAAGAAATAAGCTAAGCTTGGGGGGAGTTGATACGTCCAAAACGTATCTACTTTCCCAAACACTTTTGCTATTGTTTTTCCTCTAAACTTGTGTGATTAGGATACAACTAACACGGACTAACGCTGTTTTCAGCAGAATTACCTTGGTGTCTAGTTTTTGTGCAGAAAATCAACTATCAGGAAAAATCCCGGAAAATATGCAAAAATCCTATTTCACCAGAAGACTCAAGGAGCCATAATACGAGATGGAGGGATCGGGCCTGGCCACCACCGCCACGCCAAGGGTGGTCCGGCCAGAACCCCTCGGTCTCCCTCTTCGCCTATTAGTTGCCTCTTGACCTAAAAACCAAGGGGGGTTCGGCGTTTTTCCAAAAAGAGTTCCGTTGCGCCGCCACCACCACCAGATTGCGTGATTCGGAACAAGAAACTCCGTTCTGGCACCCTGCCAGGACGGGGAATTGGAGGAGATCATCGACATCATCATCACCATCGCTTGTCCATCGACCATCCATGTTTCCCCCATCTATGAGTGAGTAATCCCCCGCTGTAGGCTATGGGGATGGTAGGGATTGGATTAGATCGTTCATGTAATGGCATCGGATTGTTAGGGCATGGTGCTTAGTATCTATTATTAGTGCTTTTTGACTTTGTTGCAACTTGCTATGCTTAATGCTTGTCACTAGGGCCCGAGTGCCATGATTTCAGATCTGAACATGTTATTGATTCATTATGATAGTATTGTTTATGGTCTTACCTACAAGTTTTATACACATATTGTTATCCGGAACCAAAGGCCCCGAAGTGATAGCAATCGGGATAACCGAAGGGGATGGCTTTGATGTGAGGATCACATGTGTTCATGGAGTGTTAATGCTTTGCTCCGGTGCTCTATTAAAAGGAGCACCTTAATTGCCAGTAGTTCCCTTGAGGCCCCGCTGCAAATGGGCTTTTAGGAAAAAAGATGTTGTGCAAGTTCTCATTGCGAGCACGTTTGACTATATATGGAACACATGTCGAGGATTATTTAGTACTTGGATGCTTTATCTTATTTATCTGCAAATTCCCTATGTTCTGATTGCTATATGAACTGTCTTATCCATGCAACGCCCGTCCATCCATCCCTGTGCCTACCACGCTTTAATCCTACCGTTTGCTGCAATTGTTACTACTGTCTTTACTTTTACTACTTCTATTACTTTACTATTTCTACTACAAAACTATTGCTACTGATAAACTGCTGTGAGCAAGATTGTTTCCAGGTGCAGGTGAATTGATAACTCAGTTGTTAAGGCTTATAAATATTCTTTGGCTCCCCTTGTGTCGAATCAATAAATTGGGTTTCACTTCCCTCGAAAATAGTGGGTCATCACATAGTATTGTGGTTTTCTCCTTTGATGCTTTATTTGGGTTGACTTGGCGCATGCTCACACCATGTTAAGACTATCCCAAGTCACCATAGCCTCTATGATCCTTTAGTTTTCGACTTGTAATATCACTTTATGCTTTAGTTAATGATGTTTTGTCGCTTTGCATTATTATGGCCATTATTGCTCTCTTTGTTGGTCGCTCCCAGTCTTTTGCTAGACTCCATAACCAAGTATGAGTTCCACTCATTCATCCAACTCCAAATAAAACCAAGTTATTCCAAAGAGTCCACCATACCTACCTATTAGCATTTGCTATTCCAAGTATATTCATGTTTTTATCTATCTTCTGAATTAAACTTGTTATGAGAAAATTAGTGATTAAAGCTCTCACGGACTTGATGGCACACTTTACTTTTCTTGCCCCTAATAAACTTGAACCATTGTGTGATCTATGTTGTATATGCTTGCACTTATACATTGGGAATTAGCAGAACCATGTTGTCATGGGGAACGCTTTAAACATTGCACCTGTACATTGTACCTAGTTGATATCATGCTCTTTTGTTTATGGATGTCGTCGGTGTGAAATGAAAGGGGAGCTTGTAAGTCCATGGAGTTATGTATGTGTGTTAGAGAAACGCCTAGGCCCCTGGTCTAATCCATGCCTAATCATGGTGGAAACCTGCAGCGTAACCATAATGAGCAATCTATAAAGCATTCTTCTTATAAAAAAAGAGATAGAGATTGAGAATAAAAAAAAGATGAGAAAAGAGGAAAGAGAAAAAACACCATTTTCCCATGGTAAATAAAAAGATTGCTAAGATTCTTATTGTCTTCTTGCCTTGTCATTTTGATATGGGGATTCTTCCGTATCATCGGCCAAGGGGTACCCCGTTGGCGGTTCTCTATGATACACATGTACTTACTATGACAAGAACTTACTGGTAAACTTGAGTAGCATGAGGAGCGACCCTTGTATTCAAGGAACATGAGATTGCCAACTTATAATTTCTCAAGCATATACTCCATAGTTTGTTCACTTTAACCTTAATCACTTCAAGATGCTTATTGTTGGGGATATGCCAAAGGGGGTATGCTCAGCAGTACGTTCGGAGTGGGCTGAAAGGCCTGCAAGTGCGCATGAAGGACAGCGACTAGACTCTGAAGAAAGGAAAGGCCCATCGACTGGCGACTGGAAGCCCAGAAGCGTAGCAGAAGCCCAGTTGGATTAGGTCAAAAGCCCCCGGATCCTTATCTTGTTTGGAGACAGCTTGTAAACCCTAGTGAGGTGCTTCATATATAAACCTCCCTAGGGTATCCTGGAGACTTACGTTCCATCATACACCCCCTCAAGCGACTCGCTGCCTAGCCGCCGAGCTCGCCACCCTTGTAACTCGCTCTCTCATAATCTAATCTAGCAGGAGTAGGTCTTTACCCTCAAGGGGGCCGAACCTGGGTAAACCCATGTGCATCCGCCCCCATCTCGCACCGCAGATGGCCGCCAACTCTTCCTCACGAAACACTCAATCGCTACCTATGGCGGCGACTGCCGTGGCCATTTCCACGACAGTGGCGCCCACCGTGGGGCATAGCGGGACTGGCCTGAGTTCTGCGGCGAGACCCTATTCACTGATCGAGCGGCCGCTCGCCACCGGCCGCATGATCGCCATCGGCGGGATCTTGCAGATCCTACCCAGCAGCTACATCCCAACGTCGCGCCTGGTCACGCACGCCACGGTGATGCCGATCGGCTCCATCAACCTCTTCGTCGGCTTTACTGGCGCGGTCGATCTAGCCGCGACGATGATCATTGGCGGGTCGCCTCCACACCGCGATCTACTTTCGGAGGAGCAGGTCCGCTCCATCAGGGGCCTCGTCATCGAGTACGACTCGGCCGCTAGCGACACGGTCGAGACCAACGCCGCCACCAACGACAACGCCCTAAACGACGAGATCGACTCCGCGACCCCTGCATTGGTCAATGGATCCATCACCGCTGCGTCACGGGAGGACTCCATCACGCGAGTCTCCAACCCCGAGAATTTCGAGGATCCCTCCATCCTGGGGTTCTTCAACTCTGACTCTGGCTCGGAATCCCCCGAGGATTTTCGCGCCAGATCCAATCGCTTCAACACAATCTACATGGCGGGTAGCATGGCCGCCCTGCCAGATCTGTTCTCCATGCCGATCCCGCCAACCGCGACGGCCACGGAGGTGGAACAAGCCCGCCTGCGGCTCCAAGAGGCGCAACGCAACAAACTCGCCGAGCGCGAGAAATACCGCCTCGAACGAGAGACGGCGAAGGAGCTGTCACTCTATCACCAGCGCCGCATCAGGACCCGCCTGAACCCCGATGTTCAGGGCCGCGTCCTGAATTTCAACGATGAGGGAGACCCCACACGTGCCGCCGAGTGCGAACACGGCAAGAACGCACCGCCAGGAGGAGGCAACCCCGCGAGACCACCACCTGGAGCACCGGCGACTGGGGCCTCTCCACCACCCATGGGCCATGCGCCCCCACCAGACCAACCACGGATCATCATCTCACCTCAAGCCCGGGACGCCAACGGGCTACCACTATACTCCACCCCGATGGACAACGTCGTCGCGGCCGATGCCGCGATCGCCAACCTTGATGTCCAAGGCGATGGCGCGCTACAGATCCAGTACGCCAAGGCCCTACTTGTTAGGGCCGTCGAACAACAGGCCGTGGGAGTCGACCCGCGGGGACGGATGTATTCCCGCTCGTCAGCAAGCAGGGCGGCATCAAGCGGCCACCCCACCGTGGCTAACGCAATAGTTTTCCCACCACCCCAACCCCTGGAGAACCAACCACGGGCCGCCAACCCCGCGTTGTTGACCAACGAGCCGCGACCTGCGAACAACACCGTCGCCGCAAACGGGCAACCCCTCAATGCCCGAACGCACATCATCAACAATCAGGTGTGGCGGTCGCGCCAACCTTACGACCTGCAACACACCCTCACCAACCGCGGCGACTCGGAGCCAAGAGGCTCGCTCAGCCAAGTCGGGCCGCAATGCTTTGGACCCATGATCCGCGGAGAAAAATACCCCGCCAACTTCAAGGCCCCGAAGGAGATCGAGAAGTACGACCCCGCTGTTTCGCTGGACACATACCTCATGGAAATGGGGATCGCAGGCCACACCGACCTGCTCGCCGCTCGCTACCTCCCCCTGATGATGGAGGGCGCGACCCGGCAATGGATCAACACGCTACCCGCCGACAGCATCGATTCCTGGGAAGAAATGCAGGACGCCTTCGTCAGGCACTTCGAGGGCTCCTACACTCCCGCCACCACCATCGAGGACCTGGAGCAATGCATCCAGGGACAACGCGAGTCGACCCACCGGTGGATCCAAAGGTGGTAAGAACTGTGGATAAATGCCTCCGGCATCCACCCAGACACGGCGATACACTGCTTCAAGAACGCGTGCCGGTATGAACCTCTGGTCGCCAAGATCAAGAAGGTCTACCAGACGCTCGATAACATCCCCGACCTCCTCGAGATCGCCAAGCGCTACGTGGAGGAGGACCCAACCAAGACTCCGATGACGAGTCGGGAGGAAGATGGCGCACTAGCATGCATGACAGCGGGCGCCTACGCGACATGCGCTACAGCAACACCCGCATCACCGCAACCGGCAAGTCGATTGCCGCCAACGCCGGCTACGGCCAACGTGACTCCAAGAACTACCGCCGTGGTGGAGGAACCTTCCGTGACAGCAGAAACTACCACGCCAACAACACGACGAGGCCGAAATTTGACCCCGTCGCCCTGCTCAATCAGCCCTGCATCTACCACAGCAGGGAGGGAAAACCCGCCACCCACACCACCGCCGACTGCCACTCTCTCAAAGAGATCGAGAAGGTGAGACGTGCAAGGGAGGACCCCAACAACAACCAACCGCGGGACAACGGGAACGACGGCGGCTTCAGAACCGCTGTTGGGTCGCTACATACCTTCACTGGGCTCGGCACCAAGCATGAGAAGAAGGTACTCGCCCGCGCGGTCGCCGTCAATGCAGGGACGCAAGTCGACATCCCCCGCTTCCTAAACTGGTCCGAGCAGAGCATCACCTGGAGTAGCCAGGACCACGCGCCAAGAATCGAATATCCACGGCGAGTCGCCCTGGTGGTCAGGCCAAAGGTGGCCAACTACTGGCTGCCCAAGACACTGATGGACGGTGGGAGCTCCATCAACATCCTGTACCTCGACACCTTCAAAAGGCTCCACCTCCCAGAAACAGCCATCGAGCCAACACTGACGACCTTCCACGGCATCGTCCCCGGTCGGAAGGCGTACCCGATCAGGAAGGTGACGCTGCGAGTCACCTTCGACACCCCGGCAAACTATCACACGGAGAGAATCATCTTCGAGATGGTGAACTTCCTCAGTCCCTACCACTGCGTCCTGGGCCGCCAGGCATTCGCAAAGTTCATGGCGACCCCACACTACGCCTACAACATGATGAAGATCCCCGGGCCGAGCGGCATCATCACCGTCCACGGCGACCCCGATATGGCCGTGGAATGCGAGGAAAAAGGCGCCGAACTCGCCGACACCGTCATCGCCGCGGAGACTGACCACGCGGAGGAGCTCCCGAAATATGCGGGCAACATCAACAAGGACGATCCCACCATCTTGAAGAAACCGATCACCGCGAACTCCGCGTTCGAGGCGACCACGCACACCCGCACCGTCGAGCTCGTCCCAGGCGACTCCAGCCAGACGGTCACCATTGGGGCGCACATGAGCCCCGCATAGGAAAGCGTGCTCATCGGGTTCCTCCGTGAGAACCGTGACATCTTCGCATGGAAGCCATCTGACATGCCAGGTGTCCCGAGGGAACTCGCTGAGCACAAACTTAATGCCGACCCCAATGTGCGACCAGTAAAGCAGTCGCTACGGCCCTTCAATGAAGAGCGCCATCAAGCAATCACCGAGGAAGTCCAGCGCCTGCTAGCCGAAGGCTTCATCCGGCCAATCAAGTACTCCAATTGGCTGGCAAACCCAGTCCTGGTTCTCAAAAAGAACAACACCTGGAGAATGTGTATCGACTACACCAATCTCAACAGCGCCTGCCCGAAGGAGGAGTTCATCCTACCGCACATCGATCAGATCATCGATTCGACCGCGGGATCGGAGTCGCTGTATTTTCTCGACGCTTACTCTGGTTACAACCAGATCAAGATGGCGGTCGAAGACGAGGAGAAGACGGTGTTCATCACGCCATTCGGCGCATTCTGCTACACGGCCATGACGTTTGGCCTCAAGAACGCAGGCGCCACATACCAGAGGTGCATGCAGGAGTGTCTAGCAAGCCAAATTGGCCGCAACATTCATGTCTACATCGACGACATGGTGGTAAAATCCACCCGCCAGGACGATCTGATCGCCGACCTAGCAGAAACCTTCGCAAATCTGCGGAGGTACAACATCAAGCTGAACCCTGGAAAATGCACCTTCGGCGTACCCACCGGACAACTTCTGGGGTACGTAGTCTCCAAGCGAGGCATTGAAGCCAACCCCACCAAGATCGACACCATCGCGCAACTCGGGAAACCCGAGTGCCTGCGCGACGTCCAAAAGTTGGCAGGGCGAGTCGCGGCTCTCAGTCGCTTCATCCCCCGACTAGGCGAGAAGGCAATGCCCCTCTACCGCCTGATGCGCAAGAACCCAACGTTCCAATGGGACGCGGAGGCTGACGACGCACTCAAAGCACTCAAAGAAGTGATACTCATGGCACCACTACTCGCCGCGCCACTCGACAGAGCCAATGCTCGTCTACGTCGCGGCCTCCAATCGAGTCATCAGCGCCGTGATGGTCGTCGAACGACCAGAAGAGGGCAAGGAGCACCCCATACAGTGCCCAGTATACTACATCAGTGAAGTCCTAACGGATTCATGACAGTGCTACCTGCAATACCAAAAACTGGTGTACGCGGTATTCCGAGCACAGCGGCGGCTCCGACACTACTTCCAGGAGCACCCAATCACGGTGGTCTCCTTCGCGCCCCTACAGGACATCATACGCAATCGCGAGGCAATAGGACGAGTCGCCAAGTGGGCCATCGAGATCGGCGTCCACAACATCAAGTACGAGCCCCGAAAAGCGATCAAGTCACAAGCCCTGGCCGATTTCCTTGCAGACTGGGAAGAAGCACAGCAGCTAGAGAAGCTCCCATACCTCCACTACTGGTCGCTCCACTTCGACGGCTCCAAAACACCGACGGCGCGGGGGCTAGGGTCATACTGCCCTCCCCCAAAGACAAGCTCCGCTACGTGCTCCACCTCAACTTCAAACCCTGCACCAACAACATGGCGGAATACGAGGCCCTCCTCCACGGCATGAGAGTCGCCAAGGAGATGAACATCAACCGCCTACGATGCTACGGTGACTCCGACCTAGTCGCCGGCCAAGTGGCCGGGACGTGCAACACTGTTTCCCCAACAATGATAGCGTACCGCCAAGCCGTCGACCAATTGGGAGGACACTTCGATGGCTATTCCGTCGAGTGGATCGACAGGCGTAAAAACGAGGAGGCAGACGCCCTTTCCCGCATTGGATCGACTCGACAGGCGCCACCAGTAGGCGTCTTCCTCGACATCATCCACAAACCCTCCGTCAGCCCACCGAAGGAGATCGACATCGGGATCCCACTACAACCAGAACCAGCCTTAGTCGCCATGGTTGTGGAACCTAGCGACTGGACAACGCCATACGTCGCCTTCCTGGAACACAAACTCCTACCGAGCAACGAGACAGAGGCGCGAATGATTGTGTGCCGCTGCAAATCCTTCGTCATCATCAACGGCGAGCTCCACAAGCGCAGCGTGACCGGCGTGTTCTAGCGCTGTACAGCCAGAGAAAGGCCGCAAGATCCTCCAGGACATTCACGCTGGTGACTACGGGCATCATGCCGGTGCCAAGTCGCTAGTCGCCAAGGCCATGCGGCACGGTTTCTACTGGCTCACCGCACATGCCGATGCCACCAACGTCGTCCAAAGATGCGTCGAATGCCAGAAGTACGCTAACCAGACACACCTTCCTGGTTCAGCACTCAAGACAATCCCCATCACGTGGCCATTCGCCGTATGGGGCATGGACATGGTAGGACCGTTCAAGAAGGCCCCATATGGCTTCACCCACCTCCTACTCGAAGTCGACAAGTTCACAAAATGGGTGGAGGCCAAGCCGATCATGAAGTGCGACGGCAAGACGGCTACCAAGTTCCTCCATGAACTCATCTACTGTCGGCTACCGCGACATCATAATGCATAACGGCACCAACTTCGCCAAGGGGGCCATGGAGGAATTCTGTGAGGAGCACGGCATACGACTCGACCTCGCATCAGTCACCCACCCGGAGTCAAACGGCCAAGCAGAGCACACCAATCAGAGCGTCCTCCACGGGCTCAAGCCGCGACTGCAGGTGCCCCTCGAGCGCACCCCAGGATGCTGGGTCGACGAGCTCCCCTCTGTGATATGGGGGATCCGTACCTCCATCAGCCGATCAACCGGGTTCACGCCTTTCTTCATGGTGTATGGCGCCGAGGCCGTAATGCCAACAGACCTGGAGCACGACTCCCCTCGAGTCGCCAACTACGTCGAGGCGGCCAACGAGACCGTCCGCCAAGACAGCGTCGATCAACTTGACGAAGCACGCGACCTGGCTCGCTCCCACACCGCCATATACCAGCAAGGACTTTGCCGCTATCACAGCCACCGAGTGCGAACTCGCACCTTCTAGGAAGGCGACCTGGTCCTATGACTGGCCCAAGACAAGAAGGGCATGCACAAGCTCTCCCTCCCATGGGAGGGGCCATTCGCCATAGGCCGAGTCCTTGGCAACGACGCCTACTACCTCATCGACATACGGGGTGATGGCCAGTTGGAGGTCGAGAGGCCATGGAATGTAAACCTCCTCAGAAAGTTCTATACTTAGAACCACACACTATACTCTGTCGGAATATATAAATGAAATTCATTCGGATCGCACAAATTGTGCCCACTCGCCATATTCTTGTGCCACTCGCACTCGTACATGCAAGCAATACGCTATTCACGGAAGTCAACCTCTGGTCGAGCGACCGGCACGGCAAAGTAGTGCGGCACAAGGGCACCGGAAGTATTCGGGCCTTGTGTCGTCCACGAAAAACGCCAACCCGGAGCCGCCATTGGAGTCGCCTAGCCCGACTGGCCCGCCGGGCCAAGACGTCTGATACACGCTTCCCACAGCGCTTTGTCCCTCCCACCCTCGAGAAAAGCGACTCGAACGGTTAGGTACCACGCACGGGGAGTCCGCAAAACGGGAACCCCACGCGGCTCAGGAACACACCAAGTAAGAGAGCTGCCTAGGGCTCGCCAAGCGACTGGCTCTCCGGGCCAGGGGAGGAGACGCGTTACAAACAACGCATTCACAACCTGCAACAGGATCACGACCAATACGGTCGGGCACAACGCTCGGGGACTCGCTCACAAGCAAACCCTACTCGCACTCGGGGACTCTCTCACTAATCAGCCCTACTCGCGCTCGAGGACTTGCCACTCAGAAGACGCGAGGGATAAAAACAAACGCGTAAACAAATCAAACACACAAAAATACACAATCGAGATATACCCCATTAAAGGGCGGACGCGCTCGGGGACTCGCTCAAATTGTTGAACAAAACATTTCCTTAATCATAACACGAGTCGACCAAGTCCGCATGACATACATTACAAAATGTCATACAGCGTTCGCCACTTGGAATCCATTAAAACTCTTACATTTGCTTACTCCACAGGCCCTGATGAAGAAGAAGCACCACCACCCTTGACGTGCACAAAGGGCTGCCACGGGTTTGTCGGGTACGTGATCAGCGACTTCGCCAATGACGACCGGAAGGGCTTCTCCGACTTCATGTCGCGGTGCTCTGGCTCGGGGTCGCCAGGCGCCAACACCGTCTCCTGGTATGGCATCAGATCCCCCATCGCCAAGACACAATCGGCATAAGGAGTGGCCTTCGCGGTCAGCTTCAGCACCTCCTACATCTCCACCGTGCCGGTCGCCAAGGGATAGCCACTCGTGACATCGTCAAGATCGAAGTCGTCAGGGAAATGCGCGAGACCCAAGCTCAACGCCGTGGCGGCCTCGTGTCTGAACGCCGAGCGTGTCATCCACTCCACAACCGCGGGCACCTCCTCCAGATAGCGCCACACCTCGGTGAGCCCCCCAGGGATGACTTCGGTGGGAGACATGCCCTGAAGAGCCGCCTGGACACACAAAGCTGAGGCCGTGTCTGCATTCACCACGGCAGTTACGCACTGTGAGGCGGTGTAAGTATGCACCACCGGGTCGCTTTGGCCTACCACAGCTGCAAAGTCAGATGTTAGTGAAACAATGAAACCCCCAAAGCGGGGACCCGACAAAAGACTAAAGCAAAGACAGAGACTCACCAAGAAGCTTGCGGCAATTCTCCTTGACGTGCTTCTCCAAGGCGGTCTGCTCGTTATGCAGCCCCACGATGATGGAGTCTGTGGCCTTGCGTTCCGATTCAGCCGCGGCGACGGCAGCCTTCGCCCGTTCCTCCGAAGAAATTGAGGCCGCCTTAGCCTCCTCCAACTCCTTGACCAGGGAGGCCACTCGCCCATTCGCCGTGTCCAGTTCGGCGAGTGGGACATACCCCTCACGGGCCTTGGAGACCTCGGCCGGGAAACCATCTACAAGTGGAGATATCAGAGTATTGCACACAACCAGCTCATACCAAGCAAAGAAGAACAAAGCCAAACAGACACTCACCGATCATCTCCTGAAGCCGCCGGTTCACCTCCTACGCCTCGCGCAAGTCACGCTCCAAGCGCTCTCGTGCAGCCTGCCGATCAGTTGACTCCCGCTGTAACCCCTGAAAAACAAAGAACCCAGCTAAGCATTGGAAGGAAAATAAAACCCAGTTCCCAGCCGTTGAAATTCAGCGACTAGGAACTCGGGGACTGGAGAAGGAATAAAAACAAAACCCAGTTCCCAGCCATTGAAATTCAATGACTAGGAACTCGGGGACTGGAGAAGGTAGGAAAAGAAAAACAATTCCTAACCGTTGAAATTCAACGACTAGAAATTCGGGGACTGGACATACCTGAATAGCAGCGCCGAGCATCTTGTGAAGTTCAGCGGTGTCAGTCGACGGGACCGTGAAGGAGGTGCGCCCGCGGCGGGCCCCAATCTCCGCGTCCATGATTTCCGGACTCTGTGGGGACTATGCGTCCGTAACACCTAGAAACCCCTTCGCCATAAAGCGAGGGAATGTTGCCGACGCCTGGCAGGCGGCGGCCGCACGGACGCAGCCGTGCTGGCTCGATCGTCGCTGCCACCTCTTTTGACGAGTGGCGCAGAAGAATGGCTGCTGGCGCTTCCCGGTCGCAGCTGCCGCCCCACTTTGCTTCTTCGCGACTTCAGCGGCTACGACATCTTCAGAGGCTTTCCTCTTCTTGGGCAGATCGCCCTCTCCCGCGCCAGTGGCCGGAGGAATCTTGGCAACCTAAGGGAGACTTAACTTCTTAGCCCCGACCTGCACGAACCCCTCCAATCAGCACGACCACAACATGAAAAAAGCAAGGAAAATTGGGACGAGGAAGCACAACTTACTTGGCGACTGGAAGGACACGAAGCCCGGTACTGATATGGGCAGGCTTGTCCAACTCGGGACCCAGTTTGCGGCTGAGCCCCCTCTCGAAGACGTCCGAAGCCCACGAAACCGAGGGCTTCCTTGACGATGAAGCTGCAGTCGCCGGGATCCCCGACTCCGATGCCGCCGCCTTCGACGACTGTGGCGACTTGGGCGTTGTCGCCTCAGCTTCTTCTTGGCTAGGAACCCCCAAGATCGTCGGCGCGATCGCCGCCAGGGGAACCTCTACCACCACCTCCGTATCCTCGCCCTCCAACCCCTTCGCTGGGTCTGTGTCCCTTGGGGCCTTGTGCGATACTTCGGGAGACCCTTTGTCGCCGGAGTCGTCATCCGACTCGAACACCACTGACGACCTGGCCGGCGATGGAGGCCTCTTTGCCGGCGACTTGGGCCTGCGTGGGGGCTTCGACGGCATAGCAGTGCGCCGAGACGTTTGCTCCTGGGCGACCTCATCGCCTTCTTCGAACTCGTCCAGGCTACGGCTCGCTTCGACCTCTCATTGCTTCTGCATTCGGGTCTTGCGAGCCATAGGCGCTGGGGGAGGGACCTCTTCTTCTTCCCTATCGCTGTCGAAAGGATCCCTCTCAGAATCTTCCTCCAGTTCTTGGGGAACTTCTTCGTCAAGCGGAGGGAGCCAACCCTCCAATACCTGAAAAAGCTGAGAACCTCCGCGAGTCAAGACACACCAAGCAAAAAGACTAAAATTGAGGTACGAACGCAGCGATTGGAAAGAGAACTGACTGTGGGGGCTTCGTTCTTCACGGGAGTATACGAGGCGACCCCGACCGCCGCGCCCATGAACTCCACGTCGGTAATCTTATTCAGGGCGGCCTTGTATTCCTCGGCCTCCCATGACTCCTTGCTGGTTCGGGATGGACATGCTTCCCGCTGTACTCATACATCCAGTGTGGACGAGCCGCCAGAGGAACCAGGCGCCGCCCGAGCCAGCAATTGTAGAGGTTGATTGGAATCAACCCCTGGTCCTTCAGCTTTTGGATCTGATCCATCATTTCCGCGACTGCCATCTGCTGATCTTCAGGGAGCTTCTTCGGCGCCAGTCGACAGGGCTCGCTCCTCTCGGCGACAAATTCAGGAAGAGAGACCTCGCCGGAGGGAGTGGCTTCCTTGACGTAGAACCAGCTTTTCTTCCACTCGCTGGCGGCCTTCTTCGGCAGGAGAAGCTTGATGAAGTTGACCTTCGACTTCAACTGGAAGGTGACCCCGCCTGCGGCCAGCATCAAGCCGCTGGACGCCTCGTGCCCGATGTGGTCATGGAAGAGCTCCAACCACAGCGGGAAATATGGCCTGCAACCAAGGTAGCATTCGCAGAAGGCGACGAAGATCGCTAGCTGCTCGATGTCATGTGGACCAAGATCTGAGGGCTTGATCGCGTAGTACGCGCAGAAGCGGGGGAAGAATAGCGAAGTGGGGAACCCTAAGCCCCTCTCAAGATGGCTGGTGAAGCAAATGAACTCGCCGGATCGCGGTTTCGGCTCGGTCTCGGTGGAGGGGGGAACCCGCCAATTCCCCTTGCGGAGCACCTCGACATCCTCAAAGGATCTCAGCTGGGCCGTGGTGCACTTGGATTTCCCCCATGAGCCTTTGGGAGGCGCCATCGAGTGAGAAGTGGGATCGCGCGACACGGGGAGAGTAAGTCGGGAGGAAGCAGAAAGGAAGAGCAAATGAGGAAGGATGAAGAATGCGGAGCAGGATCGCGAAGCTGATCCGTCACTCCCCTTATATGGGAAACGTCACCCGCCAAAATCGGGATAGCCGTTACTCACGGTAATTGCACCGAAGTTACCGTTGGAAATTCAACGGATAGTTTGACCAGGTCTGACGGTCCAACTCCTATTGGTTCATTTCGCCACCCTCCGCCTCTTCTCGTCAAACGACGATCGGATGGCAGTGATGCTTATCAAGTGACGGATGGAGTTATGGGGAAATTCTCCTTGGTTCGAAAGTCCATCGCTGACCGATTGGGCGCCCAAATTGAGCTCGCTTACTAACACCAAAAGGACGCCCACAAGGCCAACGATGGCCTCGGGGACTACTGATGGGGATATGCCAAAGGGGATATGCTCAGCAGTACGTTCGGAGTGGGCCGAAAGGCCTGCAAGTGCGCCTGAAGGACAGCGACTGGACTCTGAAGAAAGGAAAGGCCCATTGACTGGCGACTGGAAGCCCAGAAGCATAGCAGAAGCCCAGTCGGATTAGGTTAAAAGCCCCCGGATCCTTATCTTGTTCGGAGATAGCTTGTAAACCCTAGCGAGGTGCTTCATATATAAACCTCCCTAGGGTATCCTAGAGACTTACGATCCATCATACACCCCCTCAAGCGACTCGCTGCCTAGCCGCCGAGCTCGCCACCCTTGTAACTCGCTCTCTCATAATCTAATCTAGCAGGAGTAGGTCTTTACCCTCCGGGGGCCGAACCTGGGTAAACCCATGTGCATCTGCCCCCATCTCGCACCGCAGATGGCCGCCAACTCTTCCTCACGAAACACTCAATTGCTGCATATGGCAGCGACTGCCGTGGCCATTTCCACGACACTTATGATAGGGCAATGAGAGCTAAAAGCTAATAAGTACCTTAATTTTTGGAAGCTCTTTATGAGACTTGAATCCCTGCTTCCTTCTATGAAGGCCTTTATTTTACTTTTATGTTGAGTCTCCAACTTCTATCTTTATGCACCTATTGAGAGAGCATAGTTGCCATTCTTAGTTTAATGTGCATTGTCCCAAGACTTATTGATTGATGCATAACTTTGATATTGCTTGTTCTTAAACTATTTGTATCTAGTCACCCTTATGAACTTTGAAGGTGTCCTATGCATTTATGTTTTGCTACTCTATGAGGGACAAGCTGAATACCATTCTCATTATGCTTTCTTTATGTGAAACAAACAAACGTCTTGCAAAGCATTGTTATTCATGAATCTTTTGTTTGTGCCTTTTCATGCTACAACATATTTGCTATGTCTTATTGTTAGAACTATATATTTCATGCTATGTGAAAGTACTATGATCCTAGCTATCAATGTTTTACAAATACTTTGATCAAGTTTATGATGGTTCATGTCACCTCAAAATTTATTCTTTCTTTTTATCACTTACCTACTCGAGGACGAGCATGAGTTAATCTTGCGGATGTTGATACGTTGCAAACGTATCTATAATTTTTGATGTTCCATGCTTGTTTTATATCTACTTTCTTATGTTTTGTCCACACTTTGGCGTATTTCTACACATTTTCTAGAACTAACCTATTAACAAGATGCCACAGTGCCAGCTGCCTATTTTCTGCTGTTTTTGGTTCTAGGAAAGTCAGAAAATGAATATTCTTAGAATTGGACAGGACAAAAGCCAAAGTCAATATTTCACCGAGGGGGACACGGAGCCAGAAGACGAGACAGAGAGGGGCTAGAGGCCGGCCACACCACCTGGCCACGCGGCCAGGCCTGGCCTGCCCCAGGGGGTGGTGTGGCCGCCTAGGGCACCCCCTCGGCCTCCCCTTTTGCCTATAAGAAGCCTCCGATACAGAAACCTTAAGTACCCAATCAAAATTCCACGAAAGAGTCTGTAGCCACCATCATCTCCATCCCTAGATCGGGAGGGATCTGAAGCTCTTCCCGGCACCCTGCCGGAGGGGAGAATTCACCCTGGAGGCCTTCTTCATCACCATGTCTGCCTCCGGTGTGATGCGTGAGTAGCTCATCCCTGGACTACGAGTCCATGTAGTAGCTAGATGGTTGGTTCTTCTCCTTTGTGCTACCATGTTTAGATCTTGTGAGCTCCGTTCATGATCAAGATCATCTATTTGTAATCATACATGTTGTGTTTACGGGGATCCGATGGATATTGAGATGCTATTTCAGATTGATTTTTGATTCTATCATGTCTTTGTTATTTGTGATCTTGCATGCTCTCTATTGTTAGTAGCTATCTTGGCCGAGTAGATTCTAGCAACTCCAAGAGGGAGTACTTATGCTTGATAGTGGGTTCATGCCTCTAGGAATCTGGGGAAGTGACAGAAATCTCTATGGTACTAGATGTGTTGTTGCTACTAGGGAGAAAATAGCAATCCTTTGTTCATAGAACAACTGTATTATTTACTTTACACGCAATGCTTAATGCAATTATCTGTTGCTTGCAACTTAATACTAGAGGGGTTCGGATGATAACCTAAAGGTGGATTATTAGTCATAGATGCAGTTGGATTATGGTCTATGTATAATGTTGTAATGCCCAATCAAATATCATAGGAGTCAAGATGATTAGTATATGCATGTATGCTTTCTCGATGTTTGTCAATTGCCCCGCTGTAATTTGTTCACTCAACATGTCATCTATATTAAGGAGAATCACCACTAGTGAACTATGGACCTCAGTCCTTTCTTTTACCATCAATCTACAACTATTTACTGTTTTCTGTTTACTTTCTGCAAGCTATTACTATCTTCCACACAATATGTTTAATCCTTTGTTTTCAGCAAAACCGGTGAGATTCACAACCTCACTGTAAGTTGGGGGAAAAGTTCTGTTGTTGTGTTGTGCAGGATTCCAAGTTGGAAACAACACCTTGGAGGTGTTTCCTTGCTCCTACTGGTTCGATAACCTTGGTTTCATAACTGGGGGAAAACTTGTTGTTGTGCTCATCATACCTTCCTCTTGGGGTTCCCCAATGAGCTCAACTATATTTTGAGCCATCACTTGCCCCGTGATGACATTGTCCATCGGGGTGGAGTAGAGCGGGAGTCCATTAGAGTCCCTTGCATGGGGTGAGATGATGGTCCGCGGCTGCTCCGGAGGAGGCATGCGGCGAGATGGTGGTGGAGCTCCAGTCGAAGGTGCGCCAGGTGGCGGGCAGTTGCTGCTGCAGGGTGGTGTATTCTCGCAGACCTCACGCTCGGCCGCCGAGCGGGGTCATGCTCGTCGTCAAAGTTCAGGGTGCAGCCCTGGACATTGGAATTCAGGCGGATCTTGATGCGGTGTTGGTGGTAGAGCGATAGCTCCCACGCCATTTCTCGCTCGAGGTGGTATTTCTCGTGCTTGGCCTGCTCCATGCGTGTTGGCGCCTCCAGTTGCAGGTGGTACTCCTCGACCTCCGTTGCCATCGTGGTTAGTGAGATTGGCGTGGAGAAGGGATATGGCGGGGCACTCGCACTTCCTGCCATGTAGATCACGTTGAAGATATTGGATCTGGCGTGGAAGTCGTCAGGGGACTCCGACCCGGAGTCGGAGTCGAAGATCTCGAGGATGGAGGAGTCATCGAAATCCTTAGTGTTGGAGACCCGTGTGATGGAGTCTTCATGTGATGCAGCGGTGATAGATCCGGCGATCGAGGCACGGGTCGCTGAATCGGCATCGTCGTGGAGGGCCGCGTCGTCCGTGGCCGCATTGGTCCCGGCCGCGTTGCTAGCTGCCGAGTCGTACTCAGAGGCGAGGCGGGTGGTGGACCGGATCTGGCCTTCCAAGAGTAGATCACGGCGTGGTGGCGATCCACCAATGACCGCCGTCTCCGCCGGGTCGATGGCGTTTGTGAACCCGACAAACATGTTGATGGTGCCGATTGGCATCACCGTGCTATGTGTGATCAGGTGCGACGCCAGTATGTAGCTGCTGGGCAGGATCTAAAGGATACCTCCACTAGCGATCACGCATCCGGTGGTGATTGGCCGATCGATTGGCGAGTAGGGTCTCGCCGCAGAACTCAGGTCGGACCAGCCATGCCCCACGGTGGGCTCCATTGTCATGGGAATGACCACGGCAGTCGCTACTAGGGGTAGCAATTGGAAGGATTTGGGGCAAGAGCGGGCAGCCATCTACGGAGCGAGATGAGGGAAAAGACATAGGTAATTACCCAAGTTCGGCCCCCCGTAGGGTAAAGACCTACTCTTGCTAGATTGCATTATCGAGTGAGTACAAGGGTGCCGAGCTCGGCGGCTATGCAGCGAGTCGATGGGGTGTATGATGGAACATGAGTACAGAGAGCACCCTAGGAAGGCTTATATAGGGGGTACCTCCCTAGGGTTTACAGATATACAACCGAATTAGTTAAGGACTCAGAGGATTTGACCTAATCCGACTAGGCCTAACTATATTTTTGGGCCTCCATCTTCTAGTCGCCAAGCTTCCTCTTCAGTCGCCATCCTGCAGGCCCACTCACATAGGCCTTGGTCCAGTCGAAATGTCCTGCTGGGCATACCCCATTCGGCATATCCCCATCAGTAATCCCCAAGGCCAGCGTTGGTTCGGCACAAGTGGTCTTTTGGCAGTCGGAGTAGGCGAGTCCAATCGGACGCCCAGTCAAATCGACAGTGGACTCCCTCAATGAAGGAAGGAATCTCTTTTGTGTGTCTTCAGTCGCAACATTGGCGAATGGAAATGTGCTCAAGTCATCACGCCCGGCTGACTAGAAGGGCGAATAAGTACGCGAGTTGAGTGAATGAAGTTTGACCATCAGCATAGTCAAACTAGCCGTTGGGTAATCCAACGGTAACTTCGGCGAATTTACCGCGGGGTAACGGCTCTCTCGAGATTCCCGGGTAGCACCTCTTTATATGGAGAACGGTAGGGGAATTTTACGGATCTTCTTTGTATTTCCCCATTCTTGCGCACCTTCAGTCTCCAATTCTTGTCCCGATCCAAGGTCTCCGAGCCACGCGACCCCCGTCTTCTCTGATGGCGCTCCCGAAGGATCTATGGGGCAAGTTAAAGTGTACCACCGCTTCCTTCAAATCCTTCCAAGCCGCGGGGATCCTCTATAAGGGGAACTGGCGGATCCCCGCACCCAGCGAGACGGAGCCGAAGCCTCGCCCCGGCGAATCCATTTGTTTCCAGAGTCACTTGGAGAGGGGCTAGGCTTCCCCACGTCGATCTTCTTCTGGAGGTTCTGTGCATATTACGTGATCAAACCGTTGGATCTGGGGCCGCACAACATCGGGCAGCTCGCCATATTTGTGGCTTTCTGCGAGTGCTATTTGGGGTGTTGCCCAACTTTCCTCTATGGCCAGAATTGCTCCACGGCCGCATCAGCCGTGAGGAGGCAGGCGGCCCCATCCTGGCAGCGGGCGGTGTCACCTTCCAGCTGAAGCCCAAGGCCACGTTCGTGAAGCTCCTGCTGCCGAAGAAGGCCGCAAGCGAGTTGAAGAAGAGCAGGTTTTATGTGAAGGAGTCTACTCTCGATGGTGTGGTGTCGCTTTCGATGTACACCGCCAAGAGGAGCGAGCCCTGCCGGTTGTGGGTGACCAAGCTTCCTGATGATTAAAGGATGGCGGTCAACGAGATGCTGACGCGAATCAAGGAGATAAAGAAGGAAGGTCTCGAGACGATCAATCTGTACAACTGCTGGTTCGGGCGGCGGCTGGATCCGCTGGCTACCCGAGCCTACTGGATGTACCAGTACACTAGCAAGGATGATGCCACAAGGGCGACCAAGGTGGTTTGGGAGGCCGAGGACTACATCGCCGCGCTGAAGAAGATCAAGGAGACGGAGTATACCGACCCGAAGGCTGGGCTTGCTTCATATGCCGCCGGGAAGCGTCAGGCCCCCAAGTAAGTTTCCTTTCTTTCTCAGTCTTAATTTCGCAGTCGCAGTTTTGAAGTCGCAGTTTCACAGTCGCATTCATGTAGTCGTGGTTTTTGTGTTTGTTTTGATCAAGTCGTCGCTTCTTTATCTCTGCTAGCTGTTCCAAGTTCTCGAGAACTAGCTTCCTCTGCTCGACGAAGAGGTTCCCATGGAGCTCGAGAAAGAGGAGGAGGAGGAATCCTCCGAAAGTGAGGATGAGGTAATGGAGGTGCACGCGCCCTTGTCCGCTGCTCAGAAGACCCGCGGGCAGAAGCAGCGCGAACTGGAGGCGAGTTGCAGCCTCAAAGAACACGACAGCGATGTCAATATCATAGAAGAGCATAGCTCGCGGCGCATGTCCATGTCGGCCAAACCCGCGTTGAAGTTGAAGTCACCACCGAAGACGAAGCAGCCGGTGAAGGCCAAGCTGGCGAGTCGATGGGGTGTATGATGGAACGTGATTACAGAGAGCACCCTAGGAAGGCTTATATAGGGGGTACCTTGATACATCCAAAACGTATCTATTTTCCCGAACACTTTTGATATTGTTTTTCCTATAAACTTGTGTGATTTGGATACAACTAACATATACTGATGTTGTTTTCAGCAGAATTACGTTGGTGTCTAGTTTTTGTGCAGAAAATCAACTATCAGGAAAAATCCCAGAAAATATGCCAAAAATCCTATTTCACCAGAAGACTCACGGAGCCAGAAGACGAGATGGAGGAGGGCCATGAGGGGCCCACACCACCTAGCTGCACGGGCCAGGCGAGGCCGCGCCTGGGGGTGGTGTGGCCACCTCAGTCACCTCCTCGGCCTCCCTCTTCGCCTATAAGTTGCCTCTTGAGCTAAAAACCAAGGGGGGTTTGATGTTTTTTAGAGAGAGTTCCGCTATGCCACCACCACCAGATTCCACGATTCGGAACCAGAAACTCCGTTCTGGCACCCTGCCAGGACAGGGAATTGGAGGAGATCATCGCCATCATCATCACCATTGCTTCTCCATCGACCATCCATGTTTACCCCATCCATGAGTGAGTAATCCCGTGCTGTAGACTATGGGGATGGTAGGGATTGGATGAGATCGTTCATGTAATGGCATCAGATTGTTAGGGCATGGTGCCTAATATCTATTATTAGTGCCTTTTGACTTTGTTGCAACTTGTTATGCTTAATGCTTGTCACTAGGGCCTGATTGCCATGATTTCAGATCTGAACATGTTATTGATTCATTATGATAGTATTGTTTATGGTCTTACTGATGGGTTCGTAGCATGGAAAACAAAAAATTTCTACCGCAAGAACGAACAAAACCCAGATCTAATCTAGACAAAAGCCAAGATCTAATCTATTAGACATGAGCAACGAGATAGATCGGTACTAACCCTCGTAGAACCGAAAGCGTTACGAGATTATATGTCGTGGATGATGTAGTCGATCACTTGCCGATCTCAAGATCGTGTGGACGATCCTTCTGGCGCTGCTCCGGCTCCCAGACGGTCACACGTGCGGAGTCGAAGCAGACCTTCCTCTCCCTGTTCCAACGAGCAGCGGAGGTAGTAGATCTTCTCCACGGAATCCCAGCAGCACGACGGCGTGGTGGTGGTGGAGATGAGAATTCTGCAGGGCTTTGCCTATGCCTATGCAGAAGAAAGGTGGAGGAGAGGCGGATGAGATTGGTTGTTATGATAGGAGGTGCAAGAGGGGGCGCCCCCTCCCTTCTATTTAAGGGAGGGAGGCGCGCCTGGGGAGGGGGAGTCCTAGTAGGACTCCCCTCCTTGGGCCGGCGGTGGTAAGGGGGGAGGAAACCTCCTCCCCCACGAATCCGTGTATTGCCCCACTTGGACTCCTTGATCCCTTTCTTGGTTTTCAAGTAAACTCCAAGAAATCCTCTAGAACCTTCCAGAACATTCCAAAACCTTCTAGAATCTCCGTACAAACACTCCGGAACATTTCCCAACTTAGAAAATGATCCCAAATATATGAATCTTATTCTCCGGACCATTCCGGATCTCCTCGCAATGTCCCGGATCCATTCCGAGACTCCGAACAACATTCGGTCTCCAACGCAAATTCCATATCTACTTAAAACAACTTCGAACCTTAAGTGTGTCACCCTACGGTTTGTGAATATGCAGACATGATACACCTCTCCGATCAATAACCATCAGCGGGATCTGGAGATCCATAATGGCTCCCACATACTCAACGATTACTTTGTGATCGATAGAACCATTTAACATACGAAACCAATTCCCTTTGTCACGCGATATTCTACTTATCCGAGGTTTGATCGTTAGTATCTTCATACCTAGTTCTTCCTCGTTACTGATAAGTACTCTTTACTCGTTCCATGTTATGTCATCCCTTGTGAACCAGTCACATGCTTGCAAGATATCTAGATGACATTCCACCGAGAGGGCCCAGTGTATATCTATCCGTCATTTGGATGGACAAATCCCAATCTTGGTCTATGCGCTTCAACACATACTTTCAGAATACCCAATGACACCTTTATAACCGCCGATTACGGCGGGCGTTTGATGTCATCAAAGTACGCATCCGGTGATGGTGATTGACATAACCTCATGGTCGAAGGATTAGGTTACTATGTATTTCAAAGCTTACAGCAATACGAACTTAATGACTTGATCTTATGCTATGCTTACTATGGGTGTGTGTCCATCACATCATTCTCCTAATGATATAACCTTGTTGTTAATCACATCCAATGTCCATGATCAGGAAAGCATGATCATCAATCAATCAACAAGCTAGTTCAACAAGAGGCTTACTAGGGACTCTTTTATGTTTACAAAACACACAAGTATTAATGTTTCCGGTTAATACAATTATAGCATGGTATGTAAACATTTATCATAAACATAAAGATATAATAATAACCACTTTATTATTGCCTCTTGGGCATATCTCCAACAGTCTCCCACTTGCACTAGAGTCAATAATCTAGTTAAAAAACTTGTGCATTCAACACCTATGGCTTTCTGGTGTTGTATAGACACTATTGCTAGTGGTAAACATAATCTTCGGATTTGACACTTCCAGGTCCGTGTGTATTTGCATGTCCTTGTGTCTCTACGCATTACTCATTCTCCAATGAGATGGCATTGTATAAATTTGGTCCTTTGGTGAGACCTTTAGTTCCTTGGGATTAAATCATGTTGATACAATTGTCATACAATGTATCTTCATAGTATTATCCCGTTATGAACCACACCTAGTTAGATAACAAACTACTTAACGCAAATGCCCTCATTTGCTGCTACAATAGCAGTCATATACTTAGCCTTTTGTTGTAGTATCTGTCACAATGTTTTAACTTTGGTACTCAAACAAATCTATTATGGAACTTCCCTTCCATTACATTGTGCCGCCCATAGTTTAAATTGATATAAACTTAATTTGTGACAAAACTAGTATCAATGCAACAATTTACAATGAACTATTTATCACCACTATTATATTCTTAGTTCTTCCAAAGATCATAGGAATATCCCTACCATTGTCCAATGATCATCTTATGAGTCATTCTGGTATATGCTCATAACATTTAAAGCATAGGACATATCTGGATGTGTACATCTCAAATAATGATTGATCAAAATATTCTTGTGATTTCACCAAGTGTCAAAACACTTGAATCTCGTGTCAACACACTTGAATCTTGATTCAGTCCTTTCCGTGCGTCAAGAACCTTTCTTGTTGTTTCCACATTGAACTCATTCAACATCTTATCTATGTACATTTGACAAAACCATATTAGCGCCTCAATCTATCCATATAGACATTGATGCCTAATTCTTGGGTTATGCCTAAGTCTTTCATCGAAATGAAATTCTTAACCTGTGTCAATAAAAGATACATCATTTCTAATCAACAATATGTCTTTCACATAATGTATTAGAAATATGTCTCAGCGTTCCCACTTAATTTCTTGCAAAATACAAACATCTTCATCGTCTCTGATGAAATTAAACCTTTTAACGGTTTCATCACGGTGAAGATTCCAACTCCGCGATGCTCACTTCAACCCTTGAAGCTTTGCATACTCTTTTAGCATCCTTTGAATTAACAAAACCCTTTGGATCGTGTCATGGACACATCCTAGGTAACCATTCTATTAGAAGAACTTGTTTTGTTTGTTCAACTACCATATACCAAAATATATGTAGTGGTTGCTACATTAATCCGTCCAGACTAAATATCACTATGAAAGATCAAACCTTATCATAGTCAATTCCTTGAACATTGTCGTAAACTTTTTCCGACATGTCGACTATTTCATAGATGTGAAACATCCATGTCAATTTCTTTATAGTTCCATATACGACTGTAAGGTCTTGCACCTTTCCAGAGGGTCTTTCAAATTCAAAGCTTGATTTCTCGTGTATGGAATTATTACGGATTTTATGGCTTCAAGCCACTAAACAAAGTCAGGGCCCATCATTGCTTCTTTGCATGTAGTCGGTTCATCATTGTCAAACAACAATGATTTAACTCTCAAATCTTGGCATTTGATTACTTACCCGACCTACTTGGTTCAATAGTAACTTAGATCTCCGTGACCACAACCTTTGAGGCACGTGAGCCATGAGCATTGTTGCTGCCTCCGGGACACTTTCCGACGCTGCGCAACTCAGCACATATTAGCCAAGGTTCAACAACCTTGTCAAAGTTCTATTGTCCTCCCACTTAACTTTTCACCAAAATTCCTTCTCAAGAAATTCGACATTCTAAGCGACAAACACTTTTGTCTTCGGTGTTATGGAGGAATACCCAATGGTTATTCGAAATAACCTACAAAGACATGCTCATCCGACTTTGGTTGTAAACATTTTACTTATGCCTAGCATACCAAAAATTTAAGAAAGGACAACCTGGGTTTTATCCCAAACCAGGACTTATATGGTGTCATTTCAACGGATCACGATGGAGCCTTTTCAGTGTAAAAGCGGTAGTCACTAAAGCTTTAATCTTTAAAATATAATGGCAGTTTTATATATGACACCTTTGATCTTACCATGTCAAACAAGGTTTCATTACATATCTTGAACACTCCATACTCCTATGGTGTTTTGGGAAATGCAAATCCATGGAACGATTCCTCAAATCTTAGGTGTTTTGCTAAACTTGTAACTCAAACATCTTTATGATCTAGTCATAAACTTTTTATTTTCTTGTTACAATGATTTTCCACTTCATCTTGAAAGTCTTTGAACATTTTTCAAATGTTTCATACTTCTTCCTTATTGAGTAAGTATATACATATACTCACTCAAATCTTCCGAGAAAGCATATGAAGTTGAAATCCATCGCCCACGACTACACATAATGGACTATATACATCAATATGTACAAATTCCAATCAGCTAGTCGTCTGCTCTCTTTGGCCTACGAACGGAGTTTTAATTATCTCCAGGAAAGTATCACAAGCGTCATTTGATCAAAATCAAAGACTCCAAAAATCCATAAACATGGAGTTTCTTCATGTATCCCTTTCAATATAATTTAAACGGCAATGTCACTTCGCAAGTGATCTTTCAATCATTTGTCTTGCGACATTTTCGCATTAGTTTTATGGTCGTTATTTCTCCAACCAGACTTGTATATCATCCATCTATTATGGAATACGGTAATTATTTGAACAACCTTTTGTCGTCATAATACCTGATCAAAATAACAATTATTGAAACAAATCTTTAAGGTAAGCTTTGATGTTAACGAGCAACACAACAACCCTTTGTTTGTTTTTGATGAACATCATCACATATTCTCTTGCTAGTTACTTAGGCCATTGCAGTTCATGAATTGTGTTGTCCTATATGACACTTCATACCAACCAATTCGGTATCCAATACCGCAGAACCACATTGTTTAACAACCAAGGAATACAGCCATAACATGTATCTTCTATATACCTAAGTTGGATATCTCCAATCTTTTCTTTTCTGCCAAATATTTTATAGATTCTCTTTCAACAATTACTTTTCTTTTAAAAGAATCTATCAACATCAATAGTGGTGTCCTTCACATGACACATAGTACAAAGTGTGTATAGTCAAATACTAATTCCTTTAGACTTGCACTTTGAAGTGGATCATCTTCATCAAATGTTTGGCATTCTTTCAAAATTCCATTCTTTAGTAATCTTTTAGTGTAGTAAACATTTTACTTATATTTTCTATTCAGCATTATCATGACAACTTTCATGATCAAGCTGCTATATCTTATAAAGGTGAATTGCGAGTATAATGTTTCTTTTCCAAAAACCTTTTGGAGGATTAGGACGACTAGCGTCTCCAACCTTCACAAATTCTCATCAAATATGAGGACATATACTCTATCATGTTGTAACCAACACATTGTTTTAGATATCGCAATACCTTTCACATATGATGGTTTCTGAAACATTGCTTTCAGCTCTTAGATAAACTTGATATTAAAAACAATCTTTTGAGTATCAAGAATCATGGAGGCAAACATGATACATTAGATACTAACACTGGAATTGTTACTCTTGATTTAATACTGTTTATTAAACTTCACAGAGTAAACGGAGTTTGCTGAAAGTTTGCAATATGACTTTTAAACTTTAGATTGACACTCAAAACAATACGATACCAGTAGAAAGCAAATATCCAGAATTTCTATAGTTCTACTATCTCAACTATAACTAAGCGTAAGGTGGTGAACGGATGCCAATGACTGCAACAAACTATGCAAATTCACTTTGATTGTGTTTATGATAAAATGAGTTTGACTAATCCAAATTACAAATAAACTCCCACTAAAAACAACATCCCTCGAGTTGTTTTAGTGATTACACGAACCAAATCCACTACACCAAGTCCGATCATCACGTGAGATGATGTAGCTTCAAAGGCGAACAATCAACATGTTCATCATATCATCCATATGACTCATGCTTTACCTTTCGGTATTCCGTGTTCCGAGACCATGTCTGTACATGCTAGGCTTGTCAAGGTTAACCTTAGTATCCACATGTGCAAATCTGGCTTGCACCGTCGTATGCACACGTAGAATCTATCACACCCGATCATCACGAGATGCTTCGAAACGACGAGTCTTAGCAACGGTGCCTACTAAGGACGAACACTTTATTACTTGAAATTTAGTGAGAGGGATCATCTTATAATGCTACCGTCGCGATCTAAGCAATACAAGATGCATAAAGGATTAACATCACAGGCAATTCATAATTAGTGTGATATGATATGGCCCTTTCTTCTTATGCCTTCGATCTCCATCTCCAAAGCACGGACATGATCTCCATCATCACCAGCATTGCGTCAAGGTCCGTGGCACCGCTTCATGGTTGTTCATCTTCACTAGCAACTATTACAACTACTTGGAACGAAGCTATTACAAGATGAATCGACACGCAGGTCTTAACAGAATTAAAAAACAACCATTAGGCTCCTGCCGGTTGCCATATTACAACAAGGATCATTGCATACATCAAATACAATCACAATCACATGTAGGCCATATCACATCACAAAACCCCTACAAAAACAAGTTAGACGCCTCTAATTTTATTTGCAAGTTTTATGTGGCTTGGGGCTTTCGACTAAGAACGCATCTTGCCTACGAAACTGAACCACAATGTTGATACAAGTGCTATCAAGTGCAAAGTGTAGATTTGATCTATACTATGATGGGAGAGATAGACACCCGCAAAGCCACTTGTGCAAAGCAAGTTGCACGTCAAGCGTGGAGCAAGTCTCATGTACGATGACATGTAATGTTAGCCCGAGCCGCTTCATCCCACCATACCGCAAGATGCAAAGTACACACATAGCAAAAGACGACACGAGCACCAACGCCCACAACCTCATTGTGTTCTACTCGTGCAACAGATCTACGCATAGACCTGGCTCGATACCAATCGATGGGTTCAGTACGAGAAAACAAAAAATTTCTACCGCAAGAACGAACAAAACCCAGATCTAATCTAGACAAAAGCCAAGATCTAATCTATTAGACATGAGCAACGAGATAGATCGGGACTAACCCTCGTAGAACCGAAAGTGTTACGAGATTAGATCTCGTGGATGATGTAGTCGATCACTTGCCGATCTCAAGATCATGTGGACGATCCTTCCGGCGCCGCGTTCCGGCAGCACTTCCGCAGACGGTCACACGTGCGGAGTCGAAGCAGACCTTCCTCTCCCCGTTCCAACAAGCAGCGGAGGTAGTAGATCTTCTCCACAGAATCCCAGCAGCACGACGGCGTGGTGGTGCTGGTGGAGATGAGAATTCTGCAGGGCTTCACCTATGCCTGTGCAGAAGAAAGGTGGAGGAGAGAGGTGGCTGAGATTGGTTGTTATGATAGGAGGTGCAAGAGGGGGCGCCCCCTCCCTTCTATTTAAGGGAGGGAGGCACGCCTGGGGAGGGGGAGTCCTAGTAGGACTCCCCTCCTTGGGCCGGCGGTGGGAAGGGGGGAGGAAACCTCCTCCCCCACGAATCCGTGTATTGCCCTACTTGGACTCCTTGATCCCTTTCTTGGTTTTCAAGTAAACTCCAAGAAATCCTCTAGAACCTTCCAGAACATTCTGAAACCTTCTAGAATCTCCATACAACCACTCCGGAACATTTCCCAACTTAGAAAATGATCCCCAATATATGAATCTTATTCTTCGGACCATTCCGGATCTCCTCGTGATGTCCCGGATCCATTCCGAGACTCCGAACAATATTCGGTCTCCAACACAAATTCCATATCTACTTAAAACAACTTCGAACCTTAAGTGTGTCACCCTACGGTTCGTGAATATGCATACATGATGAAGACACCTCTCCGATCAATAACCATCAGCGGGATCTGGAGATCCATAACGGCTCCCACATACTCAACGATTACTTCGTGATCGGTAGAACCATTTAACATACGAAACCAATTCCCTTTGTCACGCGATATTCTACTTATCCGAGGTTTGATCGTTAGTATCTTCATACCTAGTTCTTCCTCGTTACTGATAAGTACTCTTTACTCATTCCATGTTATGTCATCCCTTGTGACCCAGTCACATGCTTGCAAGCTATCTAGATGACATTCCACCGAGAGGGCCCAGAGTATATCTATCCGTCATATGGATGGACAAATCCCAATCTTGGTCTATGCGCTTCAACACATACTTTCAGAATACCCAAAAACACCTTTATAACCGCCCGATTCTGCGCGTTTGATGTCATCAAAGTACCCATCCGGTGATGGTGATTGACATAACCTCATGGTCGAAGGATTAGGTTACTATGTATTTCAAAGCTTACAGCAATACGAACTTAATGACTTGATCTTATGCTACGCTTACTATGGGTGTGTGTCCATCACATCATTCTCCTAATGATATAACCTTGTTATTAATCACATCCAATGTCCATGATCAGGAAACCATGATCATCAATCAATCAACAAGCTAGTTCAACAAGAGGCTTACTAGGGACTCTTTTACGTTTACAAAACACACAAGTATTAATGTTTCCGGTTAATACAATTATAGCATGGTATGTAAACATTTATCATAAACATAAAGATATAATAATAACCACTTTATTATTGCCTCTTGGGCATATCTCCAACACTTACCTGCAACTTGTATACACATATTGTTGTCCGGAACCAAAGGCCCCGAAGTGATAGCAATCGGGATAACCGAAGGGGATGGCTTTGATTTGAGGATCACATGTGTTCACGGAGTGTTAATGCTTTGCTCCGGTGCTCTATTAAAACGAGCACCTTAATTGCCAGTAGTTACCTTGAGGCCCCGCTGCAAACGGGCTGGAAGGACAAAAGATGTTGTGAAAGTTCTCATTGCGAGCACGTATGACTATATACGGAACACATGCCTAAGATTATTTAGTACTTGGATGCTTTACCTTATTTATCTGCAAATGCCCTGCATCTTGATTGCTATATGAATTGTCTTGTCCATGCAACGCCCGTCCATCCATCCCTATGCCTACTGCGTTTTAATCCTACTGTTTACTGCAATTATTACTACTGTCTTTACTTTTACTACTGCTATTACTTTGCTATTGCTATTACAAAACTGTTGTTACTGATAAACTGCTGCGAGCAAGATTGTTTCCAGGTGCAGCTGAATTGACAACTCAGTTGTTAAGGCTTACAAATATTCTTTGGCTCCCCTTGTGTCGAATCAATAAATTGGGTTTCACTTCCCTCGAAAATACTGCGATACACCCCCTATACTTGTGGGTCATCAAGACTATTTTCTGGCGCTGTTGCCGGGGAGCATAGCTCTATTTATCAAGTTCTCTTGGAATCAGTATTGTTCGCTGCCATCCATCCATCATGGGTAAGTCTCGTGATGGCAAGGTCCCTATTTTACCATCCACTACAAGAAGAGGTACGGTTCTGAACACCTCTTTTGCTCTTGATTCACCATTTGTTATGAGTAAGTTCCTTACACCACCACATACACATGCTACACACAATGCTTCTACTGCTGAATCTGAAACTTCTGATACTTATGATGCTGCTTCTACTGTGCTTGATAAGAGTGGTTCATTAGGTCCTTTCCTAGATGCTACGATTGCTAGAACTATAGCTGGAAATACTGAAACTCCTAATGAAGACCCTACTACACCTGTCAGTTCACCTGAGTCTAGAGAGAGCTATGATATTGAAGACGGTTATATAGAGATGACCAATGAATTTATTAAAGAATGTCAAAACACCCATTATAGTAGTGCTATTAAGAGTCTCCTTGAGAGGCGTACTATAAGACCTAAATTATCTCCTAATGCTAAGTTTGCTGCATCTCCCATAAACATTAAAGATAAGGATTACGATTTCTCTCTTAATCTATCTTACATTACTATTATTGAGAAAGAACCTTTTTGCGGGAATAAGAATGGAAGTGATGTAGCACATATGACTGACCTTTCTACCATGAGTGGCTTATTTTCTGATGATATTAAGATGCGCACCTACTTTGTTGCTAAAATTTTCCCTTTTCCATTGAAAGGAGAAGCTAAAACTTGGTTTAATAATTTACCTCCTGGATCTATTGATAGCCCTGATTGCTTGATTAGTACCTTTCTTCAGAAATATTTCCCTCCTAGTGCTAGACATGTTATTCTGTAGGAACTTTTTATTTTAAACAGGGAGAAAAAGAGATATTGCCTGAATCATGGGCACGGTTTTGTGCTTTGATTCATGCACAGGCTGGATGTCCATTACCTAAGAATGAGCTTCTTGATATATATTATAATGGACTAACTAGAGAATCTAGGACATACTTGGATAGTTCTGCTGATTGTGTTTTCAGGAATAGGACTCCCAAAGAAGCCGAGGAATTAATGGCTAAAATAAGCAAGAATTATGAAGACTGGACTTCATCTGAACCAACTATTCCTGTGCCTATACCAACATCAAAGAAGAGGGGAGTTATTGAACTAAATGATGAACTGATGAAGGAAGCTAAGAAATGTCTTAAGAAGAAGGGAATTAAAGCTGCAGATGTCAAGAATTTACCTCCTATAGAAGAATTATGTACGCCAATTCCCCACTCATCCACTATTGAGGTACACTCTCTCCAACATTTTGATGAAGGTGATATCCCTTACTCTAAACCTCCTGATCAATGCTTAGAAGAATTTGATGTTTTTATTGTTAAGCAAGATAATTTTAATAAAAGGGTGCAAAATCATTTAATGGAAAACTCTAGAGCCATTATTGAGTTAAAAGATATTGGGTAAAGAACCTCTAATGATGTTAGAATTCTTGTTAAACATTTTCAAATGGTTCAAACTCAAATTGATTAGCTTATTAAGGTACAAAAAGACTTGCTAGTTAATGCTGCTAAAGAAAAACATGCTTATGAAATTAGAACTAGAAGTGGCGCTGCCACCCAGGATCCTCTATATCCTGAAGGGCATCCTAAAAGAATTGAGCAGGATTCTCAACAAATTGAAAATAGTGGTACTACTCCTAAGAAAAGGAAAAAGAAACATAAAACTATTGTAGAACCTTCTGAACCTACTAAAGATCCTAATAGTATATCTGTCTCTAATGCTGAAACTAAAAGTGGTAATGAAGAAAATGATGCTCCTGAAAAAGGAAAAGTTGAAGAAGAACCTGAAAGTCACACTAAGAATACTAAATAAACTAAAGAAGATTTTGTTGCTAAGAAACATGGTAGTGAAAGAGAGCCTTGGGTCCAAAAACCTTTGCCTTTCCCTGATAAGAAACACAAGTCAAAGGAAGATGAACACTATAACAAGTTTTGTGAGTGGATGAAACCTTTATTCTTGCAAATTCCTTTGACTGATGCTATTAAATTGCCACCTTATTCAAAGTATATGAAGGATATTGTCTCTAATAAATGGAAGATCCCTAATTAAGAAATTTCTACTTTGCTTGCTAATTATTCCTTTAATGGTAAGGTTCCAAAGAAACTTGGAGACCTAGGGATTCCAAATATTCTGTGTTCTATTAAAAATAGTTATGTTAGAACTGCTTTGTGTGATTTGGGAGCAGGAGTTAGTGTTATGCCTTTTTCTCTCTATAAGAGACTTCAACTTGAAAAACTAATACCAACTAATATATCTTTGCAATTGGCTGATCAATCTACTACTATTCATGTTGGTATATGTGAGGATGTACCTGTTCAATTGGCTCACAATTGCTTGATATTAACTGATTTTGTTGTGCTTGAAATGCCTGAAGATGATAATATGTCTATTATTCTTGGGAGACCTTTTCTTAATACTGCAGGAGCTGTTATTAATTGTAATCAAGGAAAGGTGACTTTGAATGTTAATGACAAGGAACATACTGTCTATTTCCTCAAGAAGATTGATAGGACTTATGGTTTAAACTCAATTGAACATGTTGAGGGCATTCAAGTTGGAGAAATATATTGTCCCATACCACGAGAAAAATATGAAACTATTATGATTAGGACCATTGCTATCAAGGTTAAGGTAACATAATCATTAGTGGAATACAAAGTTTTGTTTCATATAAAATTGTTTTGGTAACAAGACCTGATAAACCTTGTTAACAAAGGGATTTTAATGAACAAAACAATGTTTTCACCGTGATTATCTTTGCTTACTTTTATTTTATCCATTTTAGTTTTTTCTTTCGCTTAGTTTACTTTTGTATTGCTAGTTGCTTGCATATTAGAGTGTCTTAGAACTTCTGAAGTTTTAGTTTTGTTTTGTCATTGCATCATTCCAAAAACATCTTTCTGTCAGAAAATCATTCATCTATACCTGAAAATTGCTCAAAAATAAAGTGTCTCGAAAAATTCCAAAAAATTCATATTAAATTTTTACGTGAAAAAAGGGGCAGAGAAGTGCCTGGAGTGACCCAGGGGGCCCACCAGGTAGGCACACCACCTGGTGGCGCGGCCACCCCAGAGGCGCGCCTGGCCATGGTGTGGGCCACCCCTGGCCCTCCACTCACTCTCTCACTTGCCAGTGCTTCCTCTCTCCCGAGAAAACATCAGTTCATTGCTCGAAATCACGTTCTTGCTGGTCTTGTCCATGATTTTTCGATCTCCTTGCTCAGCCCATCTTTGCTGCTGAAATTTGGAGCATTTGTTCTCCGGTATGTGACTCCTCCGCTTGTCCAAGTAGATTTGTGTTTAGTGGTTTATATCTTGAGTATTTTGTTGCTGTAGTGATAGGTTATGAGAGCTTGTAAGCTTGTTCAATGCTTAGAGATATTGTTTTGATGCATGTTTAGGCCTCTTACAAGTCCCTATGAGTAGTTCCCTTCATCATGTATTCACTTTGCAATCACTTGTATAATGGATGTTTAAATTTCCGAATATCAAAGATGAACAACCACACATTTGGAGAAATATTTGAGAGGGACACACCTAGGAGATCAAGGCCTTAAAGGTCAACCTCTAAGTTTAGGCCTTCATATAATGAAGACCTTATTGCATCATGCTTTGGCAATGAAGGAGATGAGGGAGATGCTCACCCATCTACCTTCCCTTGTTTTACCTTTTTGCAAGCTGCAGGGATCCTCAATGACTTCTTATTACTGGTTCAGAGGGTTGGTCTGACCACGTACATGGAAGATCAGAGTGAGCAATATGTCGTGCTCACCAAAACTTTCGTGGAGAGTTTCGTTTTCACCAACACCCCTTATCAGTCAACTGTTTTGTTCAAAATTTATAATCAGCCTATTACCATGTCATTGGAAAGATTTTGCAGCATTATAGGCATAGGCATGACGGGGACAGTGAAGAAGATCCAAGGTCGACCCGCTGACTTGCTGGAGCTCTATCGAAGTGTGACAAATGACGATGACCGTGTAGCTCAGCGTGGGAAGATAAGGAGCATTCAACTCCCAGCTCTTAAATATTTTGCTTATTATCTTGCCACTAGCATTCTTGGTAGGGAGAACACTAGTAATATCTCTAATTATCATTTAGCCTTCCTTGCTGCTGCACTTAATAATGATACCAAGTACAATCTTGGTTCTCTCATTTCTTGCCGCCTAGCTGCTAGGGGACCTATTTATGGGGGGATTATTGCCTCACGTATGGTTGATGCATTAGAACTTTCTATGGATCCTAATGACACTGTATTGGCACCACAAAGGCTTGATCTTGCTGCCATGAAAACACATCACTTCGTCACTACTGACTCTGATACAGACAGTTTAGTATACAGGATATTGTTTACTGACGGAGACGAGAGAGAAATTCCTTTGCCACAATCCACTTTGTTCAGTATTCACAGGAGACCATGGTCGCGTTCTAAGGAGGAGGTGAATGAGCAGCTCCGCTTGCTTGGTTTCCATAGGCAGCACCAGGAGGATGTGCCTTCTTACGACTACTCTACGCACTATGGTGGGGCGTCCTCGAGCTCGTATCAGGACGAGGGCACCTCCTCGCCGTACTACGGGGGCGCTCCATCTTGGCTAGCTTGGGATTGAGACCCATTTAGGCCAAAAGCCTAAGCTTCGGGGGAGGTACACTAACATCACACTCATCTACATATCATGTCTAGTCGGTACTTTGTATATCCATGCTTCGTTCTCTTTTTAGTTTTCGTTCTTTCTTTGCTTTTACTTTCTAAAACACAAAAAGACCAAAAATATTTTCTTTGTTTCTCTTTATTTGTTTCTTTTTGCCTTGGTTTGCTTTTTCCTTTTTGCTTTGTTTGAACTATTCGAAAAATCCAAAACGATTTTGCTTTTCTTGTTCTTCCTTTTTGTTCTTGCCTTTAAAAATCAAAAACACCAAAAATATTTGTTGTTCTTCTTTGGTTTTGTGAAGTTCGTTGCAGGGTTCAGCAGTCCTCAGGGGAGTTTGGTTACATGTTATTATTCAAGCCACACAAGTGAAGGGCAATAATGAGGATTAATGAAAACTTGAGGTGTGGTAAGAGGCTGGTAACGAACTCTATTTGTTTTCATTTTTTTACATATACTCATCATTGTGGGCATGCTTAGTCTATTCATGTAGGGTGTATGTTATTTATGGATGCTTAGTAGTTCTTGCTTTCTTATGATTAGATCCAGCTTGCTAATGGTTTGTAGCATGTCATATGAATGTTTGCTTGCATTGTTCTATTCATAACTTGGTATGACACTGTGGTAACCTCCTCTGAATGTTTCATTTGAATTGACTTGGTACATGCTCACGCATGCACATGACTGAAACAATAATCAGTTAAGCCTCGATGAATTATTTTGCCTCACGGGTCTTGAATCACTTTCATGCCATAATTAGTCTTGTTTTGTTGCAAGCATGATTATGACAGTTATTGCTCTCTCGTCTGTCGCTCCCTTACTACTGCTAGCCTTCACTTGCACTGAGTATGAGCTCTACTCATGTTTCCAACTCCCCAAAACCAATATTGCCAAAAGTGTCCACCATACCTACCTATTAGCATCATTTGCTAGTCCGTGCATATTTAGTATGCCTTGTTTTCTTCCGAATAAAATGTTTGCTTGTTATGAGAAAGTTAGTTAGTAAACCTCTCACGAACTTGATGGCACACTTTACTTTCTTGCACTTAATAATCTTGAACCATTGTGTACATCTTTGTTGCGTATATGCTTGCGCTTTATGAGTTGAAGTTAGCAGAACCATGTATCATGGGGAACGCTTACAACATTGCACTTATTATTCCGTTGATATCATGATTCTTTTGCTTATGGATCTCGACGGTGTGAAATAAAAGGGGAACTTGTAAGATCATGGAGTTTGTATGTGTGTTAGAGAAACGCCTAGGCCGCTAGCCTAAGCCATGCCTAATCATGGTGGAAACTTGCAGCATAACCATAATGAGCATTCTATGAAGCATCCTCAATAAAAACCTATGCAAATAGCAAATAAAAAGATCGCTGAGATGCTCATTGTCTGTTGCCTTGTCGTTTTGATATGGGATAGCTCCTATGTCATGGGGCAAGGGGTACCCTGTTGGCGGTTCTCTATGATACATATGTACTTACAATGAAAAGAGCTTACTTGTGACTGAAGTTGAGTAGCATGAGGTTCGGTACTCGTAAGCAAGGGGCATGAGATTTCAACTTATAACTTGTCAAGCATATCCTCTTAGTTGTGTCACTTTAACCTTAACCATTTAAAGATGCTTATGATAGGGGCAATGAGAGCTCAAAGCTAATGAGTACCATACTTTCAACATTTGGAAGCCTTTCAAACTGTTCAAAACCTTTTCACTTCCTTGTTGAGTCACCACTCATTCTATGAGCACTTTCTTGAGAGCACAGTGGTCATTCTTAGTGTAATGTGCTTGTCTCAAAACTTGATTAATTATGTCATGACTTTGATGCATGTATCTTTGATATCTTTACTTCTAGTCTTCACTTGAATTCCAGAGGTGCCTTGGCATTTATGTTTGCTCTACGATCAAAGGCAAGTGAGATACCACTCTATCATACCTTTTTATCAGCATTGCAATGTTGCTTATGTTTATGTTTCATGCTACTTACTATTTTTGAGTTAGAATCTCTTCATAGCTTACAATGACTTTTGAGTAACCTTATCTGCATACTCCTTATTATGAATTGACAAAGTACTTGATCATATGCTGAGAATATATACATCTTACAAAGTACTTCTAGTTTCTTTTATCGCACTCGGTTTTCAACTGAATTGCTTGAGGACAAGAAATAAGCTAAGCTTGGGGGGAGTTGATACGTCCAAAACGTATCGAATTTCCCAAACACTTTTGCTATTGTTTTTCCTCTAAACTTGTGTGATTTGGATACAACTAACACAGACTGACGCTGTTTTCAGCAGAATTACCTTGGTGTCTAGTTTTTGTGCAGAAAATCAACTATCAGGAAAAATCCCGGAAAATATGCCAAAAATCCTATTTCACCAGAAGACTCAGGGAGCCAGAACACGAGACAGAGGAGGGCCATGAGGGGCCCACACCACCTGGCCGCGTGGGCCAGGCCAGGCCGTGCCTGAGGGTTGTGTGGCCGCCTCGGTCACCCACTCGGCCTCCCTCTTCGCCTATAAGTTGCCTCTTGACCTAAAAACCAAGGGGGGTTCAATGTTTTTCCAGAGAGAGTTCTGCTATGCCGCCACCACCAGATTTCGCGATTTGGAACCAGAAACTCCATTCTGGCACCCTGCCGGGACGGGGAATTGGAGGAGATCATCGCCATCATCATCACCATCGCTTCTCCATCGACCATCCATGTTTCCCCCATCCATGAGTGAGTAATCCCCCGCTGTAGGCTATGGGGATGGTAGGGATTGGATGAGATCGTTCATGTAATGGCATCAGATTGTTAGGGCATGGTGCCTAGTACCTATTATTAGTGCTTTTTGACTTTGTTGCAGCTTGTTATGCTTAATGCTTGTCACTAGGGCCCAAGTGCCATGATTTCAGATCTGAACATGTTATTGATTCATTATGATAGTATTGTTTATGGTCTTACCTGCAAGTTGTATACACATATTGTTGTCCGGAACCAAAGTCCCCGAAGTGACAGCAATCGGGATAACCGGAGGGGATAGCTTTGATGTGAGGATCACATGTGTTCATGGAGTGTTAATGCTTTGCTCTGGTTCTCTATTAAAAGGAGCACCTTAATTGCTAGTAGTTCCCTTGAGGCCCCGCTGCAAACGGGCTGGCAGGACAAAAGATGTTGTGCAAGTTCTCATTGCGAGCACATATGACTATATATGGAACACATGCCTAAGATTATTTAGTACTTGGATGCTTTACCTTATTTATCTGCAAATGCCCTACATCTTGATTGCTGTATGAATTGTCTTGTCCATGCAATGCCCGTCCATCCATCCCTATGCCTACCGCGTTTTAATCCTACTGTTTACTGCAATTGTTACTACTGTCTTTACTTTTACTACTGCTATTACTTTGCTATTGCTATTACAAAACTGTTGCTCGATAAACGTCATGAGCAAGATTGTTTCCAGGTGCAGCTGAATTGACAACTCAGTTGTTAAGGCTTATAAATATTCTTTGGCTCCCCTTGTGTCAAATCAATAAATTAGGTTTCACTTTCCTCGAAAATACTGCGATACACCCCCTATACTTGTGGATCATCACACCTCGCTAGGGTTTACGGATATACAACCGAATTAGTTAAGGACTCGTAGGATTTAACCTAATTCGGCTGGGCCTAACTATACTTCTGGGCCTCTAGCTTTTAGTCGCCAAGCTTCCTCTTCAACATTCTAGTAATGCCAAGAAGGAGAAAGGGCACCAAACATGATACATCCAAATACCCTTCAACTAGACCTGGTCTAGGAGGTTGAGAAGTAATATTTTCTCTAGGCAAGTCTGAGAGAAAATATGGTAGGCAAGTTGGAGAGAAAATATTACTTCTCAACCTCCTAGACCAGGTCTAGTTGAAGGGTATTTGGATGTATCATGTTTGGTGCTTCCTTTATTGCCCTTTGATCTGAATGATACAAACTAATAAGAACAAGTACTGCATGATCTGATTTATGCCCTGATGGACATCTAACTGATGTTGGTGTGTGATCTATTGCCTGTTGAAGATCTTGACCATCTATGGTTTGTTCTTTTGGTACTGATTACTTCTCCTTCTTGATGAGCTTGATCATCTCCTAACGTATGAGCTTAAGACCACGTAAACATGCAACGCGTCTGGAAAGCTTTTGAGCATAACACGTACTGATACATCCAAACCAAGATACTAAAAAGAAGAGATGTCCTCTTAGCGATGGTAATCAGTTTCGTGGAGTGGCTATTAGTTGTTAACTAACACGCTCGGTACATGATATCGTTAGTAATCACGTTACTGCAACAAAAACGGTTAGAAAGCTAAGGAGATCAAAAGGGATTTGTTGCAGTGCATGTCGGTTGATGCATGTAGAAGAAAAACCATTAGAACTACTTTCCAAAGATCGAAAAATGGAACAAACACGAATATATATAAGACCGCATGCGTATAACATATTAAAGGATGACCATGTTATTATTAACATTTGGTCTTACAAAACGAAGTAGTACAAATGAACAATTTGTGATAAACCTAAAAGCAATCTAAAAAGGAAACAAAGTCCTAGAGAAGCCTATACGCATGAAGCACTTTCCAACTAAGGCTACGACGATGCAACTGCTCTGCTCATGGGGCCACAACGATCACTTCTGTCTCTAGCATATGTCCACGATGCACCGCACAAAGTAACGACGAGACTTGTGTGTTCATCACGGCAACATTGTCTGTCCACTCTAGTGTGGTTACCTATGGTCGCAACCGGAACTCGAGCATCTACGATCATAAGCGATGAAAAACACATTTAGCCATAAAAAGGTTCATGAGCATAATGCAAAATGTGAAAATAGTACGACCGAGAGAAGGACTTACCGGCGATTAAAGGAGAAGCAGTCATCCTCATAGACGCAAGATGCATAAACGCTAAAAAAGCAAGAACAGTGAGAAAATGAAATAAAATCTAAAAAGGATATAAAGAAAAACGAAGATAAGGGTGCGAGAGCGTTTACCGCGCATAGAAAGAAACATCGTTGTCGTACTTCACCATGCCGAGAGCTGCCGACAGACCAGGAAATATCACTGGCCGGACGGAGAGGCGTCGACACAGCGGTGAACGCAAAATCACCAGACGTACGTAGGGAACCGAACATGCTCAACACATCGTTAGCACCTATACGGCGGTATAGCTAAGCTACCCAACGCCCGAATCTGAATAGTTATCCTATCGATGCAGTAAACATCGGTAAGGTTTAGCTCGCGATGCCACTTCGCCTAAAAGCTATATCTAAATTTCTAAGCACTCTGGCTCTCCTATTGGTGCATTTTACGTCGGTGAGCTCTCGGTTGTAGCGCCACTCCGTCTAAAATCAACCACGCCGACACGCAAAACGTGTCGGAGAATGCCCAGCTTCGCAGAGCTGCTCTCTCCCCAGTCCACAGCAAGGTGTGGAATCTGGATCTACTATGTGTTCTGACTCTTTGTGATCAAGTCAGATACTAAGCCTTCTACTACTACTTAGGAGAGAAAATGCCCGGGAGAAAAAGCGAAAGCTTGCTCGAAACGGCCTATACCCTAACCCTCAGAAGCAAAGACGCAAAGCGTCACTTTTCAAAAGGATAGAGCTATGTTGTCGTTCAGGTGTTCGAGCCTAGACTTCTAAAGGACGGCGTGCCATCGAAGCTAAGGAGTGGTGAGGAAGAGGAAAAATAAAAATGATGCAGAAAGTAACAAAGAGGGAGGATGTTTTATAATCGCGCGGGCAAGGCATGGGGTAGAGCCGGACCCTGGCGTACATTCTACACAGGATGTCGTGGTGTGGAACACGGTAGTGCCATCGGGGATGGCATGAGAGGGACAATCAGGATGCTATCGGTGGCTACTCGCCACGGGTTGGGCACAAATATTGCAGACGCAGCAATGTACCCATGTTCGGAGCCCTCTTGGCAAGGTAACACTCCTAGGATCTACTATATTGGGGGCGAACACCTAGTACAAGTGCTCCTTGAGCTGTTTCCCTAGCTGCTATCGGTAGCTAGAGGAAGAAGATGAACTAGTGAACTATCAGAATAGACTTGAGATTACCTAGAACCCTAGCTCTACCCTTCCGTATATACTGGCGGGGAGAGGTAGGTTACAACGTGGGTTCTAGGGTTTACTGTTTCTGCTTTGGGTTTACAAAGTGGGCCGGGAGGCGAGGTCCAGCCGGTGGGCTAGGACACAGTCAAGCCTCTAGTACACGGGGCAGCGTTATAGTGTCCCAGCGCTGGTGCTTTGGTCATCACCCGGTGCTTTAATGGTCACCTAGAGCTTTAGCGGTCAGTCGACAGTGCCTCGCTCAGCTTCCCACTTTGGTGCTTTGGCACAGTTGTCTTGTAGTGCCGGCAGGGGCGGCACGCTAGCCTGTTTGATGATGCAAGGAGTCAGGGGCGCGCTCAGCATGGAGCGTCACCCCCCCGTAGCCTTGCTACCAAATCCGAGGTGGCCGGCTGGAAGCAGCCACCCAACCGGTTCTTTTGGCCATCCAGTTGATGGGCCAGCCGGGGAATCTTGAGGACGGACCGGTTGGAACCACCCGGTTATGGTCCTCTGTCTTGCAGCCATCCGGCCAGGAACTCTCGGAGCCGTCCAGTTAGGCCTGGCATAGTCTACCCGGGTGGTGAAGCATCGCCTTGCCCCGGAGGGGGAGTGCATCCCTAACCCCTAGCCCGGCAAGGTCGTTGTCTTCCTTGCGCACTTCGCCCGTGGCTTCGGCTTGTCGGCGAGCAACTTCCTCCTCGAGCTCTTCGGCATGTTCGACCTCCAGCTACATCATCTGGGGGCGAACGTCATCGGGAAGCTGCCACACCATGCGGCCTGCTGCGAGTCCTACTTGAGGGTTTGCCCGGACGTGGCGAACTTCCTTAAGTTTTTGATAACAAGGCCCAGACGCTGTAGAAGTACGGGCGTTGGTGGAGGACGGCTGCTGCATGATCTACCTGTGGTCATCATCTGTGATGCCGCGGCTCAAGGTCCCCGACACAGTGAAGTTGTGGCATCTCTCATACTTTTATGTGCACAATGCCACCGAGGTCGACTGGATCCGGCTTCCCATCTTCGCCAATATTGCCTCCACCCGGAAGGCCTGGACCGCGAGGGGGTCCGGCGCCCAGGCGGACATCGACCGGATGGCTGCCCGGGTGAAGGATCTGGTGGACAGGGAGCAGCTGACGGCTGGGACATCACCTTGTCCTGGATGGCTCACCTGGTGCTCCCGCTGCAGAAGTGGTCGCACAAGATGTGCCACCTGTTCGGCCCCAATGACCCCACATAGGTTTCCCGGGTGGATGCCATACAAGGCCCTTTGAGACTGGCTCGCCACCATCTCGAAGGAGGCCCTAGAGGAGGGATGGTGCTACTCCTGCTAGCCGTATCACTAGGGCTACCTGCCACCTAAGGTTAGTCTTCTCTCTTGTCAGGTGGGTTCTTCCCGAAGGGTTTCTTCTCATCTCTTATCCGCCCCTTTTGAGTAGCTTTTTATGGCACAACCATCGGAGGACGTATGGGTGATCATGAGCTCCCCAACTTCTTGGCCAACCTCAAGGAGCTAAAGTACACTCCGATGGAGCCGGAGCACTTCCCCACCCGGGCCGACGAGGGATGTGAGGATCCACCCGGTGGGTGTTTTCTCCTTGTGTTCGCTCGTCTGTTTCCTCAGCCGGATGCTGATATTTCACGTATATTTGCATAGCTGCACATAGTAACGATGAACCTTCTGCTCCCGAGGCTGCGATGAGGTCCAGAGGGAAACGGGCGGCGTTGTCCAGCGCAGCTCCAACTGCTGGTGGTGCGAAGAAGCTTCGCTGGCCGAGGTCCACGGCGATCGCGCCGATCGTCACCGGGTACGCGCTTCGCTGATCTCTTTGACCCTTTTTGTTCTGTTGACTTGTCCTCTTTGTTAATTCTTTTTCTTTTAGTGAGGCGATGTCATTGCATGGCTTTGGCATCGTCGCCACCGCATCCACCCTGGCTCCGGCTGCAGCTGAGGGGCCAACTGAGCTGGCTATGCCCTCCTCCGCCGGGCCGGCTAGAGCTGTCGCTGCGACCGCGTGAGGGATGCCACCGCCGGCTGTGCTAGTGGCCCTACACTTTTCCCCAGCCGCCTCCAAGCTCGCTCTGATTCTTGTGGCTGGGCGCAGCACCGCCATTCCTCCATCCTGGCTTGCGGAGGGCGCAAACCTGGTCTCAAGCAATGCTCAGACGGGCCCGGTCTCCTACTAGGTCGAGGAGCCTGTGGAGGCAGCACCGGATGCTTCCGTGCAGCCGGCGGCGGGAAGCGACGAGCGGGCGGCGATGTCCAGCTACGGTGTTGGTGGCATGGGTGGCGGGGCCGAGTTGATCGTGGCGGGGGTTTCACAAGCCACTGCTGACAATGACAAGGAGGTACTGGTGACCGGCTACAAGCTGGCCCCAGCCATGCTGATGCTGGGTACCGTTCTCGCCCAGCTCTCTGAGTCGGCACTTGTCTCCCTCGACCGGGCGTGCCACCTGGTGGAGGTGATGGAGCAGGGGCTTGGCGAGGCCAAATCGCTGGGCATTTCTTTGGGGGTAAGTGATGGCTCAATGCACGGCGCCCAGAAAAGTGCTTGGTGCGTGGTTGATGTAGAGCTCGTTGGGAACCCCAAGAGGAAGGTATGATGAGCACAGCAACAAGTTTCCCTCAGTTATGAAACCAAGGTTTAATCGAACCAGTAGGAGCAAGGAAACACCTCAAAGGTGTTACTAGCTGAGCTTTGGCAGGGCGCACTACCGGTGCTAGTAGCAACGTGGAGACCTGCACAACACAACCACAGAACTTTGTCCCCAACTTGCGATGAGGTTGTCAATCTCACCGTGTTTTGCGGAAAACAAAGGATTAAACATATCGAATGGAAAGAAGTAAAAGTTTGCAGAAAGTAAACACAAAGCAGTAAAAGATTGTAGATTGTATGTAAAAGACAAGGACCGGGATCCATAGTTCACTAGAGGTGGCTCTCCTTAGATAGATAACATGCTGGGTGAACAAATTACAGCGGGGCAATTGACAAACATCGAGAAAGCAATACATGCATATACTAATCATATTGACTCCTTTGAGACTTGATTGTGCATTACAACATAATACATAGACCGCCATCCAACTGCATCTATGACTAATAATCCACCTTTAGGTTATCATCCGAACCCCCTCCAGTATTAAGTTGCAAGCAACAGATTATTGCTTTACGAACTGCGTGTAAAGTAAACAATACTATTGTTCTATGAACAAAGGATTGTTGTTTTCTCCCTAGTAGCAACAGCACATCTAGTACCTTAGAGATTTCTGTCACTTCCCCAGATTACCAGAGGCATGAACCCACTATCGAGCATAAATACTAACTCTTGGAGTTGTTAGCATCTACTTGGCCAAGATAGCTACTAACAACGGAAAGCATA
This sequence comes from Avena insularis, assembly GCA_023614405.1. NCBI lineage: Eukaryota > Viridiplantae > Streptophyta > Magnoliopsida > Poales > Poaceae > Avena > Avena insularis. The sequence goes on from CM042692.1 coordinate 26,589,067, forward strand.
CAAGATCTTAAATAACAAAGACATGATAGAATCAATAATCAATCTGAAATAGCATCTCAATATGCATCGGATCCTCGCAAACACAACATGTATGGATACAAATAGATGATCTTGATCATGAAAGGAGCTCACAAGATCTAAGCATGAAAGCACAAAGGAGGAGAACCAGCCATCTAGCTACTACATGGATCCGTAGTCCAACGATGAACTACTCACGCATCACACCGAAGGCTTGCATGGTGATGAAGAAGGCCTCCAGGGTGAATTCCCTCTCCGCAGGGTGCCGAAGAGCTTGATCCTCCCGATCTAGGGATGGAGATGACGGCGGCTACAGACTCTTTCGTGGATTTTGGATCGGGCACTTAGGGTTTTCATCCTGAGGGCAATATATAGGCGGAAGGAGAGGCCGAGGGGGTGCCGGGAGCGGCCACACCACCCCCTGGCGTGGGCCAGGCCTGGCCGCTGGCCGGTGGTGTGGTGGCTCCTGGCCCTTCTCCGCCTCGATTCTGCACTTGATCCTTCCAAAAATAGGCACTTTGGCTTTTGTCCCGTCCAATTCCGAGAATATTCATTTTCTGACTTTCCTGGAACCAAAAACAGCAGAAAACAGGCAGCTGGTACTATGGCTCTTGTTAATAGGTTAGTCCAAGAAATCATATGAAAAGTACTCCAAAGTTGAGCTGGCACTGTGGCTCTTGTTAATAGGTTAGTCCAAGAAATCATATGAAAAGTACTCCAAAGTTGGAACAAAACACAAGAAAGTGGATAAAACCAAGCATGGAACATCAAAAATTATAGATACATTTGCAATGTATCAGTAAGCGCCTTCTCGGGATTTTTCTCCTTTGCCGTAGTTGTTTTGCTTGTTCTCTTTTTCATTTATTAACTTTCTCCATCCAAAGGTTTTGCCGAGATGATGAAAAATACGCAAGACCTGGAGTGTAAGATTGCTCGTTCTGCCATGTCTTCCCAATCGCGTGAATTTTCGCGGTTTTTGTTGACTATCGGGTACCCTCCTGTAGCCATGATAGTGGACATGGAGCGGGAGGTGGATCGACTGAAGGCAGAGGTGACCCGACTGCAGAACTCCAATGATAAATGCCAGGGCCAAATCAATGACCTGGTGGAGTATCAAAAGAAAATGGAGATCTCAGCCGACCAAGCCAAGAAGACCGCCGACATCCGCATCGATGCTCTCAAGAACCTTGAAGCCCTTTATAAAAAGCAGGAGGAGGGGCTGAAGGAGGCAAAGGCTGCGCAAGCGGAGCTGAGGCAGATCACTGAGATCGTCATTAGTAAGTTGTCCTTTTTCTTTGCTGAATTCGTTCTTCCCGCTATAGCCGGTTTTTAATAGTTGTTATCTGCCCGAGTGTAGCTCATTATCCTGAGGCGACTGATCAAGCTCTTGCTCGCGTGCCTGAGGCGGAGGCCGGACTCGACCTATGTCCCGAGGAGCTTGTTGCGGTGGTGAGCGAGGAGGCCAAACGGCTGCGCCAAGCCGGCCTAGACATCTTTGCGTACCTCTGGCCTGACACCGTCGTGCCCTCTACCATCAACGCACTGGCTGCCCAGCTCGGGACTGCCGCTGATCTCATCAAGGCATCGTGGGAGTGGGCTTCACGCGGGGGCTTGGAGATGGTGCTTGCGCTACTCAAGTCCTGGTATCCGGGTGCGGATCTTCGGAGCCTTTCCCGAGGATTCCGGCAAGGGACCAACTACGACCAGCTTCACGCCGAGGTTCCTGATATCCGCTCTTGCAGTGTCAAGATTTCGAGCTTCGCCTAGCTGGACTGGGACTACAGTGACCCGGCTGGGGCAGAGCAGTTCAGCTAAACCCCGACTCCGGCTCCATTGCAAGCTTCTCCCCCGGCTGCACCAGACTTCGACCCGACCATCACCAACCTTGCCTCCTGCAGCCGGCTTTCAACGGACGCCTCTGATCCTTCTGCTGAGCCCTAGGCTTGATCCTTGGAATGCCAAGTGTATTTGTACTGCCTAAAACTTGTCTTTTGTCTTGTGTGTGTGAACAACTTTATCCTTGTGGTATGCTGAATATTGTTGGGAGCTTCGTATGTCCTTTGTGTTATACTATTGTATTGTGCTCTTGAGTTTACACTTTCTGATTGTTTGATATTTTCTCGTCGCTTGCAGGTTTCTATGTGGGGGTGCAGGAGTGCACCCACTAGGTGTAGTCCCTGAGGTTCGGGCCGGCTGGAGAATCGAGCCAGTTTGAAGCTCCTTTCTACCCCCTGCCACCTGCAGGTGGTGATCAGCACCTGGCCCTAATACTTGGCGTGGTTTTGACTAGTGCAAAAACAAACATAAATGGTAGTTTCTGTGTTAGACATGCATGAGGACATTGTAGTTTGTAGTTCATTCATTAAGGTTGGAAACTTTGTTGTTTCGCGCTAGGCCAACAACTTTGTCCTTTTCTCAGTGAGCGTTGACTGTTTAAGCCGTGTCCTTGACGGCCACGATCCGGGTTGCGGTCTGCAGCCAGAACTAAAGGGGTAGCTAGTGGGTGTACTGCACGACACTTCAGATTTCTGTTATGGGTGACGAGCGAGCGAGCACAACCGGAACGTCGAGATGTTTTTTTCATTATGATTTTTCGTGTAAGGGTCCTCGAACTTTTTGCTGTTGCCGAACTAGCAGCTGGATTGCGGTCTGTAGATGGAACCGAAGAGTGAGCCCTTTGAGTCGCATATAGTACTTCGCCATTTGGAATGCGCTGCCGTCTGGGCTAGCTGGCAAGTCCCTGGGAGAGAACGCCAGAGCCAGGGCAAAAATAATGTAGCAAGAAATGTCAAATGATGCAGCAAGAAATGTCAAATGGTTACGGAGTCCCCGAGACTGTGTTAAGGCTCCTCAACTTGTTCATTACATAAAATTAAGATACATACACTTCTTCTTAAGTGTAAAATGGTCGAAGCAGGTTCGCGTTCCATGGATGCTTAGTTTCTTTGTTAGAACGGTCCATCTTGTTTTTTGTCGGTTGTCGGGCATATGAGTTGTTCTGCAGCGCCCAACTGATGATGAATGGCCCCTCTGAAGGGGGAGACAACTTGTGCATTCTCTTGGTGTTCTATACCAGCCGCAAGACAAGGTCGCCCTCTCGGAACGAGATGTGGCGTATCCGGCTATCGTGATAGCGGCATACGATCTGCTGGTAGATGGAGGATCTAGACAAGGCCAGCTCGCACGCCTCTTTGAGGAGGTCGACGCTATCTTCACGCGCTTCCTTGGCATGTTTCTCTATGTATAACAACTTGCGAGGTGCATCGAACTCGATGTCATTTGGCAGGACCGCCTCCACTCCATAGATGAGGAAGAAGGGTGTGTAGCCAGTGGAGCGGTTTGGCGTGGTGCGTAGGCTCCACATCACAGCCGACATCTCTTCTATCCAACATTCGGGGGATCTCATGAATGGTTTGATCAGCCGGGCCTTGATTCTGACTAGGACCAAGTCATTTGCTCGGTCACACTGCCCATTTGACTAGGGGTGCATGACGGAAGTGAGGTCTAGGCGGATGCCCTTTTCTCGGTAGAAACGCGCGAAGGCCCCTTTAGCGAAGTTCGTGCCATTGTCGGTGATGATGCTGTTGTGGTAGCCGAAGCGTGTGATGATGTCTGTAAAGAACTTGATCACCATTGGTCCATCCAGCTTCTTGATGGGCTTGGCCTCAATCCACTTGGTGAACTTGTCCATTGCCACCGGCGGGTGCGTCATGCTGGATCGTGCTGTCTTGAAGGGGCTGACCATGTCCAGCCCCCAAAACACAAACGGTCAGGTTATGGGGATTGTCTTGAGGGCCGCAGCCGGAGTGTGCTTTTGTTGGCTGAAACATTGGCACCCATTGCATGCTCTCACCATTTTCTCGGCGTCTTCTAACGTAGAAGGACAATAGAAACCGTGGCAGAATGCCTTGGACACTATAGCTCATGATGATGCGTGGTGGCCACACTCGCCTTGGTGAATGTCCACCAGCACCCGGATTCTTTCGTCTTGGCTCACACATCGCTGATAAATTCCTCCAACATTGTGTTTGTGCGGTGACCCAGCATACCACTTCATGTTGTAGTATACTATAGTCATGGACATAACACAAACGGAACACCATTCCGCAAATATTACATCCTCGGAGTGGTAGAACAGAAACAAAGTGAGTCCACAAACATACATTATCATTATTACAATCAGAAAGTACACAACAACTTTGAGATCCTCCTAGGTCCATAGAGGAATCCCGATGAATCAAAGCTAAACTATAATAACTTGAGAATAAGATAAAGAAGCAAACTAAACCTTACTATAATACGATATTACTATCTAGAGGATGGAGATCTATACTACTAGACCTAATAATCTATCTCTGATGTATCTATGCTTCAGACTCTTCAGCCTCCATTCCATTGATGCTTTTGTAGTTGTTTCCTTCGATGCTTCCGGATAACTCTGGCTCCACATAGCGGAATTCTGTTTGGTCTTCAGCTGTATAGAGTATTCCACCTTCTTGGTCAACAATTTCTTCAGAATCTAGGAAGGGTTAAGAAGGTACGGTTGAGTATGAGTGTACTCAGCAAGTTCACTAAAAAGGAGTTATTGATGCACTAACTACAACCACAGACCAAAAGGTCATAGGTTATGCAGGTTTTTGTAAACATTTCTTCAAAGGTTTCTTTTATTCTGAAAAAACTATGTCCGTCAGCCTTCACAGGTTTATTAGAACTTCGTGAAGTTCCTTTCCTGCAGCATTCGCAGCTCCTTCCTGGAACAGGGAGTAACATGTCAAACTTTTATACACTCTGCAGAGGTGCGTTGCTTTACCCATAAGAAATTCTTATCCATGTTGCACATTCGGGCGTATTCACACTTCCTTTGGTATGAGGCCCAGTATAAGAACCCAAGCCAACCACTGTCGCTCTCCTCGAGCCCCATATACCAGTTGGATTGCATGCCAGACCTAGGATAAATCTTGTTTCCAATTACGGCCTGAAACACACAACCCTCGTAGACACCAGATGCAGTGGGATGTTGAGGGATCCCACCTTGCTGTCAATCCTTTCCTAGAATTATAGCCACGACCCGGTCGTCCGTTGGCATATGAGAGGGAGAAGATACAGCTGACTTCCCAGAACCATTGTAGATCTTATAGTTAACGCGTAATTTACGGTGCAAGAATCACTGGCGACATTGGTTGTTAGTCCTAGATGATATATTCCCGTACAATGTGGTTTCCATTGCCGGCCTTAAATAGTTTAACTGATCACCCTGGACTAGTAACCATTAGTTCATATTTAATCATGAAAATAGTGTTTTTTGACCTTTTTTGAAATGCAGGTGCTAACACAATAGTTTGCAAATACTTCATGGAAAATAATCAAAGTACATGAGAAAGTGTGAACTTGCCTTGATATAGCGAAGTATTATAGTCAAATGCTTTGACTTGACCCTGGACCTCGGGTTCTGCAAAATACCATCATTGCCCGGTAAGGACAATGTTTAAAGAAGCAATATATTGTTATGCATAAGTAATGAGATGCATGTTGTAAAATCCCAAGTAATTCTCCAACGTTATAAGTGAGTAGGGTTTAGATGATTTGTTTACGATTTTATTTATATTCAAGTTTACTTCACAAAAGAGTGTAGTTTCAAAACTCTAAGACTAACATACACGACATAAATGGTGAAGTATAATCTTAATATATGATTTAGGTTGAGTGGTATCTTGTAATTATTACAAGGATCATGTTTAAAGTTGTTATGACTTAAAATAACTAGTATAGTGTTTCTTTTGAAGTGGCAAAAGGAATAATTTTTGAAGAGTTTACTTATGATATCTAGTTATGTAATTTGTGGTGTTCTTAGATTACAATTGATGGCTATCTGGATCGCTTCAACAATTTTAAGTTAATGTGCTTTTAGTTGATTAAATCATAGACCAAAGTTAACTATAAAGGATAACTTGGATTGGAATGTAGTATTTTTATAACATGGTCAAGTTTAAGAACTTCTTCGATAAGATCAAAGACAGATCTATATAGGTATAAGTATAACTTTATGAATCTAAGCTTAGAAAATCGATGCTAAGGAGATTGTAGAGTTAAAGATAATTATGAGATATAGTGATCTCATTATAGGGTTTGTTGAACTCCTATTAAACTTTAAAGTCATTTTAGGTAAGGTTTGAGATATGAGATCATTCACCATTAATATAAGTTAATGATGCTAGAAGTTAATGTGAAGTTATTAGTTATAATTGATTTAAGACTCTAAAGGAGTATTAATAATTTATACTTAGGTTTTATTATAGACCATAATTATGGTTTTAAGTGTAGTATTTTTAGACTGAATGGATTATTCAAGACTAAAGTATTTTATGAAGTTATAAGTTTAAATAAGAGTTTCTATAAAATAGATAAATAGGAATTTCTTACTTTATAATTTGAAACTTTTCAAATGATACATCTTGTATATTTCTACTAAAGTAAACCTAGTAAAGATCTTAAAGCTGGTTGTTTATTTATTTTCAAATATTATTTTGATCTGTGGAAAATTCCTTATAAGAATAAGTGTTTGGAAACATCTAGCTTATTTTGCTTGACTAAAATAGAAACTAGTATTTTTGTTATACTTAAAATTTATTTAGAATCACAGAAGTAGATTCTATTTATTTTTAGGTATTATCATTATTTTTAGAAAATTCCATGTAAGAATACATGTTCTTAGTTATTCATTTTAAAGTTATCAAATCAAAATATAATTTAGTGTTTTCCTAGTAAAATATAATTATTCAAGTTCTTAAAAATGGTTTTTATTTATTTTTAAGAAGTTTTCTTATTTTTATAAAAATCCACAAAGAATTAAATCTTCCTAGCTATTAGTTTGAAGTTTTATTTGTAAACAACTCTAGCTAGTATTTTTATAAAATAGTGGATTTATTTTTTTAAGCAAAAATGATTTTATTCATTTTCAGGACTTCTCCTTATTTTATTAACTTTCAATTAGAGTTTCAGTGTCCTTAATATTTATTTGTATTTTATTTAACTTAAACAAGTAAGGTTATATTTTCCTTCGGTAGATATTATTTTTGTGGTCTTTTTGATATATTATATATATTTTTAAGATTTTTCTATACTTTGTAGAGCTCTTTTAACTTCAGGGGTATATTTGTAATTAAGTATTTATAATAGATGTTCTTTTAAAAGTTGGGTGTGGCCCACTGGGCTGGCTCGGCCCGACCTGGCCCACTGCTGGCCCGGCCCAACCCGACCCACTAGGTTGGGCCAAACCCACCCAGCACCACACTGTACCGGCTCACTGGCCTAGTGTGGCTCTCTCTCGTTCTGCCTCATCATCTCGTCTCCCTCTCTCTCGCTCAGGCAACTACGAGCCGCCCCGCTGTTGCCGATCGATTCTGGCCGCACTTGACCTTTTCGGCCACTACCACAGTGCAAGGTGATGATGTCGACCCCGCTGCATCGCTCTAACCTCTTCGATTTGCTGCTCGTGCCTTCTGCTAGCGGTGCCGCCACCTCACTAGTGCCTAGGGCTTGGACCTCGCCAGTGACTTGGTGCTCAGATGCCTCTCCGGTATTCCCCTGGTGCCCTAGCGATGATGTGGTTCCGCCCTCCATTCGGTAGTCGCCATGGACGTGGATTGGTGCGGGTTGCAGCACCCCATAGGTGCTCCCCGTGCCGTCATGTTCTTCCTCGACACCGGCCACTCCTTCCTCTTATAGTTTCTTAGCGAGGGCATTGAGTAAGTTTATTCCTTCCTTCCCTCTTGCTCTTTGTTTCTCTCTGCTCCCTTCTAGGCGACTACTATACTGAATCCTCAATTAGGGTTCATCCCCTATGGTTATGGTTAACAGTGTCACTTGGATTCGTTTCCTGTGAAGTATCTGTATTGATGGCCTATATTATATGATGCTGAAGATCACTTGGTTAGGTTCCTGGTATCTATTCACTATTAGTAGACAATTCTCTGGTTGCCCAATTGGTTTAGTGTTAATGCAAAGGTTATTACCTTTGATTGGTATACCCTTATTGAATTAAAGGCTGAATGCTCCACTACTGAAACCATGTGATGGTTATTTGGTCTGATAACTTGTTTATGAAGAACCCCTGTGGTCTAATTGCCTTACTCAAGATGTAATCCTGATGCTGTGCAGAAACTATGGTTAAGCATACCTAATATATTCTCTATGTTTAATTCTTGTGATGGTCTAAGAAGAAAGAATGATTCCTAAAACATTTAGGAAGATGATTTATTTATTTCCCTGAATAGATGTGCTTGGAATTGTACTGAAGTTGGCAATGATCCATTAGATATAGAGGTGCTACCCTCTCTTGGGAATGTGCCATGTGTGCTTATATGCTCTAATATATAACTATCTAGCTTAGGCTAGATAAAATGGTCAATGATGCTGGTCTGAGACCATGCTTACTAAGGACAAAGGTTCTTTACTTGCTGTCCCTTATCTACTGGGTTATATGACCAGTATATCATGCCCTTGCATGAAATAGATATTGTAAAATGATTTAATGGATAGATTTGGAGTTTTAAGAATACCCTGATGCTAGATTTGATGTGGTAGCCTATGGCTTGCTTCTTAGCCTGGCCTATGATGCAAAGGCTGAGGCACTATTTTGGATCTATAAGGACAATTACTTTTATTTGGCTAATTTCTCTATGATGAGTTTTGCATAGAAGCTCTATGCAAGTCTGAGAGAAAATATTACTTCTCAACCTCCTAGACCAGGTCTAGTTGAAGGGTATTTGGATGTATCATGTTTGGTGCTTCCCTTTATTGCCCTTTGATCTGAATGATACAAACTAATAAGAACAAGTACTGCATGATCCGATTTATGCCCTGATGGACATCTACCTGATGTTGGTGTGTGATCTATTGCCTATTGGAGATCTTGACCATCTATGGTTTGTTCTTATGGTCTGATTACTTCTCCTTCTTCATGTCCAACTCCTCCTTGCTAGTGCAAATCTTCTTCTTGCTCTTGATTAGCTACTGAAACTCCTCCTTAAGCCCCTGGATGGCTTTTCCAATCTACCAGGTGCTGATGGTGTAGCTGTGGTGCACTAAAGTGATCTGGAAATGAATTAGTGTCTATGTTCTAGATATGTAGAACTGAGGTTGTGTTTGTGAAGTGGTAAGCAAAACCAGTTTGGCCATGTGTGTGATGTGGTTTTGATTCCCTTTCTCTCCTTCCTGCTATCTACAGCACACAGCATGCATTTAGCGGACTAAGCTGCTTCACTTTAGCTCTCCTTTTTTTGGACCAGATCAAGTAAAAACTAGATCTTTTGCTGGGTATTATTGTTTTACCTCTTACCCCTTTCTAAATTGGTGAAATTTTCCCCTTTGCCTATGAGGTTGTACTGAGGCATAATGTATTGATAAGAACAAATACTCTTTTGGTCGTGTGATCTATTGGTGTGTGATCTATTGCCTATTGGAAATTTTCCCCGTTTATTTGAATTTCTCAATGATGTACCTTGAATAGTGCACTTCACCGTTCACCACGGAGAGCAATACTAACACAACTCTTCATTTATATTTCTTTGTGTTTCTTTGTTTTGTAGGTATAGAAGCCTTGATGAACAAGAAATTAGATTAGGAATAGTTAGGTATTAGTCTAGGGTTTTTATTTAATACGTCCAAAACGTATCTACTTTACCGAACACTTTTTCTATTGTTTTTCCTCTAAACTTGTGTGATTTGGATACAACAATCAGGAAAATCCCAAAAAATATGCCAAAAATCCTATTTCACCAGAAGACTCAAGGAGCCAGAATATGAGACGGAGAGGGGCTGGGGCCTGGCCACACGACCTGGCTGCGCAGGCTAGGCCTGGTCACGCCTGGGGGTGGTCTGGCCGCCCTAGGCACCCCCTCGGTCTCCCTCTTCGCCTATAAGTTGCCGCTTGACCTAAAAACCAAGGGGGGTTCGACGTTTTTCCAGAAAGAGTTCTGCTACGTCGCCACCACTAGATTCCGCGATTCGGAACCAGAAACTCTGTTCTGGCACCCTCCCGGGATGGGGAATTGGAGGAGATCATCACCATCATCATCACCATCGCTTCTCCATCGACCATTAATGTTTCCCGCATATATGAGTGAGTAATCCCCCACTGTAGGCTATGGGGATGGTAGGGATTGGATGAGATCGTTCATGTAATGGCATCGGATTGTGAGGGAATGCTTCTTAGTATCTATTATTAGTGCCTTTTGACTTTGTTGCAACTTGTTATGCTTAATGCTTGTCACTAGGGCCCGAGTGCCATGATTTCGGATCTGAACATGTTATTGATTCATTATGATAGTATTGTTTATGGTCTTACCTACAAGTTGTATACACATATTGTTGTCCGGAACCAAAGGCCCCGAAGTGACAGCAATCGGGATAACCGGAGGGGATGGCTTTCATGTGAGGATCACATGTGTTCATGGAGTGTTAATGCTTTGCTCTGGTGCTCTATTAAAAGGAGCACCTTAATTGCCAGTAGTTCCCTTGAGGCCCCGCTGCAAACAGATTGGCAGGACAAAAGATGTTGTGCAAGTTCTCATTGCGAGCACGTATGACTATATATGGAACACATGCCTAGGATTATTTAGTACTTGGATGCTTTATCTTATTTATCTACAAATGCCCTATGTTCTGATTGCTATATGACTTGTCTTGTCCATGCAACGCCCGTCCATCCATCTCTGTGCCTACCGCGCTTTAATCCTACTATTCGCTGCAACAATTGTTACTACTGTCTTTACTTTTACTACTTCTATTACTTTACTATTGCTACTACAAAACTGTTGCTACTGATAAACTGCTGTGAGCAAGATTGTTTGCAGGTACAGCTGAATTGACAACTCAGTTGTTAAGGCTTATAAATATTCTTTGGCTCCCCTTGTGTCGAATCAATAAATTGGATTTCACTTTCCTCGAAAATAGTGCGATACACCCCCTATACTTGTGGGTCATCAAGACTATTTTCTGGCGCTGTTACCGGGGAGCATAGCTTTATTTATCAAGTCCACTTAGAATCACTATTGTTCGCTGCCATCCATCCATCATGGGTAAGTCTCGTGATGGCAAGTTTCCTATTTTACCATCCACTACAAGAAGAGGTATAGTTCTGAACACCTTTGTTGCTCTTGATTCACCGTCTGTTATGAGTAAGCTCCTTACACCACCACATACACATGCTACACACACTGCTACTACTGCTGAATCTGAAACTTCTAATACTTATGATGCTGCTTCTACTGTGCTTGCATTTTAGGGTGTCTTAGAACTTCTAAAGTTTAGTTTTGTTTTGTCATTGCATCATTCCAAAAACATTTTTATGTCTGAAAATCATTCATCTATACCTGAAAAATGCTCAAAAATAAAGTGTCTCGAAAAATTCCAGAAAATTCACATTAAATTTTTACGTGAAAAAAGGGGCATAGGAGTGCCTAGATAGTACCAGGGGGCCCACCCAGCAGGCACACCACCTGGTGGCGCGACCAGCACAGGGGCGCGCCTGGCCATGGTGTGGGCCACCCCTGGCCCTCCACTCACTCTCTCACTTCCCACTTTCTTCTCTCTCCCGAGAAAACATCAGTTCATTGCTCAAAATCGCGTTCTTGCTGTTCTTGCCCATGATTTTTTGATCTCCTTGCTTAGCCCATCTTTGCTGTTGAATTTTGGAGCATTTGTTCACCGGTATGTGACTCCTCCGCTTGTCCAAGTAGATTTGTATTTAGTGGTTTATATCTTGAGTATTTTGCTGCTGTAGGTGACAGGTTATGAGAGCTTGTAAGCTTGTTCAATGCTTAGAGATATTGTTTTAATGCATGTTTAGGCCTCTTACAAGTCCCTATGAGTAGTTCCCTTCATTATATATTCACTTTGCAATCACTTGTGTAATGGATGTTTAAATTTCAGAATAGAAGATGGATGAGCATCAACTCAACCAACATGAACTGAGGGTGCCCGAGGTTATGAAGATTCACCAAGAGGAGGAAGTTTTTCCTTTCGTCTATCCATGCTTCGAATTCATGAGGGCCGCAGGAATCTCCCAGGACTTCCATACTTTGGTTGTTAATGCAGGATTGGAGCACTTTGTGGAGGATGAACCTTGTCAATTTGTGAAACTAACTATGTCTATAGTGCAGGACTTTCGATTTAGTTACTCTTTGCCTAACCCCATGGTCCACTACAAAATTTACAATATAGCTGTCGACCTTCCTCTTGATGACTTTTGTGCAGCTATTAAGGTGCCTCGGTGGGGATCATGTGAAAGGATTAAAGAGCGATCTGCACCACTCATGGACTTGTATGCGGAGATTTGCCAAGGGATCAACTTCTCAAAGGAGAGTGGGAAAATCCATAACATTCATCTCCCATCTATTCGCTACTTTGCTTACTTTATTGCCAAGTGTGTTCTCGCTAGTAAAACTGCTAATAAGTTGTCCCAATATGATCTAGCATTCATCTCAGCTGCTTTAAAACGAGATAGGACTTATAACTTGGGTGCCTTGATAGCTTTCCGTCTTGCTGCTAACCGCGAGAAAGGTGGAATTTGTGGAGGCCTCATTGCCTCTTGTTTATTAGCATTGCATGGTTTAGTGCCTCATCATCTAGACCTACAGTTTCCCATAGCGAGGCTTGACCTTAATTCCATGATACAACATAAATTTGTTTCTTCTTGGACTAATTTGAGTGAGTTGTCTTATGAAATAACCTTTCTCAAGGCTGGTTGGAGAAGGAATAAGACCGAGCGATTTGTTCTATTTAACCTTGATACCAGGGTCGGATGGTCACTCACTGAGGAGGAGCTTGATACGTACGTGGGAGAGCTCTCCCAATAGGAGCAGGATACTAGAAGGGAGGTTATAGATGATTCGGTCCAGCCCTCATTTGAGGGGGAATCTTCATATCGGCAGCATACCTATGATTGGGGAGCTTCTTCCTCTTCCCAAGGGCCTAACCACGATCATTCTTACAATGACCCGCCTTCTTGGAACCCTTATTCGCATTTGGATTGATACCCACTTAGGACAAAAGCCTAAGCTTGAAGGGAGGTACACCGACATCACACTCATCTCCATATCATGTTTCGTCGGTACTTTGTATATTCATGTTTCGTTCTCTTTTTAGTTTTTGTTCTCTCTCTAGTTTTGCTTTCTAAAACACAAAAAGACCAAAAATATTTCTGTTGTTTCTCTTTGTTTGCTTCTTCTTATTTTTCCTTGGTTTGCTTTTCCCTTTTTTCTTTGTTTGAACTATTCGAAAAACCCAAAAAGATTTTGCTTTGCTTGTTCTTCCTTTTTTGGTTCTTGTTTTTAAAAATTGAAAACACCAAAAATATTTGTTGGTGTAGGGTGTATGCTTAGCCTGTTCATGTAGGGTGTATGTTATTTATGGATGCATAGTAGTTCTTGCTTTCTTATGATTAGCTCCAGCTCGCTAATAATTTATAGCATTTCATATGAATGTTTGCTTGCATTGCTCTATTCATAACTTGGTATGACACTGTGGTATCCTCCTCTGAATGTTTCACTTGAATTGACTTGGCACATGCTTATGCATGCATATGACTGAAACAATAATCAGTTAAGCCTCGATGAATTATTTTGCCTCAGGGGTCTTGAATCACTTTTATGCCATGATTAGTCCTGTTTTGTTACAAGCATGATTATGACAGTTATTGCTCTCTCGTTTGTCGCTCCCTTACTATTGCTAGCCTTCACCTGCACTGAGTATAAGCTTTACTCGTGTTTCCAACTCCCTAAAACCAAATATTGCCAAAAGTGTCCACCATACCTACCTTTTAGCATCATTTGCTATTCCGTGCATGCTTAGTATGCCATGTTTTCTTCTGAATAAAATGTTTGCTTGTTATGAGAAAGTTAGTTAGTAAAGCTCTCACGAAATTGATGCCACACTTTACTTTCTTGCACTTAATAATCTTGAACCATTGCGTCCATCTTTGTTGCGTATGTGCTTGTGATACGTCTATTTTGCATCACTATTCTATATCATAATTTACTGTTATTCATTGATATATTTCATATTAAGAGATGATACTTATGTTATTTCATCTGTTTTTGCATGGTTGATGACTTTTGGAGCATGGACCGCTGCAGTCAGGTTCTGATGGAAAAGGTGCTGTTTGGAGGCAAAATTCGCGAAGATCAGAAAATCCAGGAAAATATACTAAAAATCCTATTTTTCCAGAAGACGAATGCTGCCAGAAGGAGGAGTGGAGATGGGCCACAGGGGGGCCCACACCACCCCCTGGTGTGGGCCACCCTAGGCCGCGCCACCAGGTGGAGTGGCCGCCTTGGCCCACCTCCGGCTCTCCCCTCTAGCGTATATAATCCTCCCGAAACCCTAATACTGAGGGAGTGACCACAAAAAGAATCCGCCGCCTCTGTGGGGTGGAAAACACCGAGAGAGAAAGATCTCTCCGGCATACAGATTTCTGTCGAGGGAATTCCTTCCCAGAGAGGGGAGATCGTCGCCATCAACACCACCATCAAGCTGGACTTCATCGGGATCATCATCATCACCACCATCATCATCATCATCTCCATCTCCATATTGCTATAACAATTGGGTTCAATCTTGCATAGTTCTTAGGGGAAACTTTCCCGGTGTTGATTACTCTTTGTAGTTGATGCTATTGAGTGAACCATTGAATTATCGTTTATGTTAAGATTGTTATACATCATTATTCCATCTCTTATCATGATCCATATGATGTCTTGTGAGTAGTTAGTTTTGTTCTTGAGGACATGGGAGAAGTCATGTTGTTAGTAGTGGAATTGTGTTGAGAAAGATTCAATAGTTTGATATTTAAGTTGTAGTGTACTTCTTCTAGTGGTGTCATGTGAACATCGACTACATGACACTTCACCTATATGGGCCTAGGGGAATGCATTGTGTATTTGGCTACTAATCGTAGGGGTTGCCAGAGTGACAGAAATATGCACCCCCGTTAGGAAACCATTGCACAAGGGACGTCAGGGTCTTAGAGTTTAAAGTTGTGGTTAGGTTTCTACCTTAATTACTTTCTTGTACTTACAGATGTTTGCAAGGGGTATAATCACAAGTACATATTAGTCCTAGGAAGGTCGGTACATTATCACAGGTTCACCCACACAACACTTAGCAAACTAAAGAATATTAATCAACTATATGAAGTGAAAGCACTTGACAGTCTTCCCATGTGTCCTCGAGAACGTTTGGTCATCTTAAGTAATACAACCGGCTTGTCCTTTGCTGCATAAAGGATTGGGCACTTGCTGCATTTGTTCTTATTGTCTTTTATTTACTCATACTTTATTTACTTGGACTATCAAAAAACCCTAAAAATCCGTTTGCTAAGTATTTGCAGAGAATTCCCGATCCATACCACTAGCCAGCACCTTCTGCTCCTAGTTGGGTTCGACACTCTTACTTATCGAAAATACTACGATCCACCCCCTATACTTGTGGGTCATCAAGACTATTTTCTGGTGTCATTGCCGAGGAGTGAAGCGCTATTGGAGAGTGGAACTGGTAAAGGAAACTTCTACCGTGAGTATTGTTTACTTCTGTTAGTTGCTTTATTTTCGTTATGGATAATTCACTGAGTTTCTTATTTGGTAATGCTACTACCACTGCTAAGGTAGTAGATGAACCACCACCTACTGAGAATGATGCTTTCAAAATACCTACAAGAATTGTTGATCGTGTTATGGATAACTACTATGTTGGGGATGGAACTGTCCATCCCAATGATCATTTACTCTTTATACACGAATTATGCGGGTTGTTCAAGTGTGCAGGTATTACTATAGATCAAGTTAAGAAGAAGTTATTCTCATTATCACTGAAAGGAAGAGCTGAGGAATGGTATAAGCTGCTGAAGAATGGTCAAGCTCTGGAATGGGAGGAAATAGTACCTCTCTTTTATTCAAAGTTTTATCATCCTAGTGTGATTCACAAAGATCTGAATCAAAGTTTTATCCTCCTAGGTAGAAAGTCAGGTATAAATTATGATTATGAATGCATTGAATCTTTTATGGGAACTGATGACTTTCAAAATATTAATAATACTTATGGTCTTGATTTACAAGTTATTACAAATTGCTTTAAGGCTTTTGCTTCTTATATTGAAATCCCCAAAAGGGGATGGAGCAAGTACCATGCGCCTTATAAAGATATTCTCGATCGTGTACAATTGGGAGTACTGAGTTTTACACTATTGATCACATCTTACCTGAACTTTATATCGAGAAACCCTTCCCTGATAAGGTAAAGGACCATCCTATGATAACTAGTGTAATCACTAAAAGTGCAAAGAGAACTATAAAACCTCATGAACAAATAAACATTGAACCTGTTGTAGCAATTGTGAAAGACCTTGTCACTAAAAGCGTAGAAGATGGACACATAGTCTTTTGTGAGGATGCTTCTAATATTGTTTCACACCCTAATAGAACTAAAAAGGCTAGTGCCTATGCTATCCGTTAGAATTGGTGATCATTGCTATTATGGTTTATGTGATATTGGTGCAAGTTCCAGTGCTATTCCTTATGAGCTTTATAGATAAATTATGCATGAAATCAGTCCCTATGAATTGGAAGAGATTGATGTGGTTATTCACCTTGCTAATAGAGAGACCATCTCTCCAATTGGTATTGTACGAGACGTGGAAGTTCTTTGTGGTAAGATTAAGTATCCTTCTGATTTTCTAGTACTTGGTTCAGCTGCTAGTAAAACTTATCCTATCATTTTTGGTAGACGAGTACTTGTGGAGCTATTATAGATTGCAAAAGGGAGAAAATCTTGACTAAGTTTGATGGCGAATCTTATGAGTTTAGTTTTTCGAAATTTACTAAAGAACCTTGTGAAGAGGAACCCCATAATGAGGATTTTAGAGTCGAACAACTTGCTTCTATTTCTCTTGCTCCTAACAATGCTTTGCAGCAATTTATGGAAGATCATGAAAGTGAAATCTTCATGGAAGAAAGGAATGAGATTGACGAGATTCTCCGTAATCAGCCTAAGATGCTTAAGCATAACTTGCCTGTAGAAGACTTGGGTACTACGTTGCCACCTAAAAAGGATCTGGTCTTCGATCTAAAACCTCTCCCTGATGATCTTAAATATGTTTACATTGATGATAAAAAGAAATATCCTGTTATTGTTAGCTCTAAACTTTCAGGGAAGGAGGAAGAAAGGTTATTGGAGGTTTTGAAGAAACACCGAGGGGCTATGGGCTATACTCTGGATGATTTAAAAGGGATTTCACCTACTATATTTCAGCATGCTAACAATATAGAGCCAGATGCAAAGCCAGTAGTAGAGCACCAACGACGTTTAAATCCTAAGATGAAGTAAGTGGTAAGAAATGAGGTATTGAAACTCCTTGATGCTAGCATTATTTACCCTATTGCTGATAGTGAATGGGTTAGTCCTGTTCATTGTGTCCCTAAAAAGGGAGGTATTACTATTGTGCCTAATGATAATGATGAGCTTATTCCCAAAAGTATAGTAGTAGGCTATAGGATGTGCATTGACTTTAGGAAAGTCAATAAAGTTACTAAGAAAGATCATTACCGCTTCCTTTTATTGATCAAATGTTGGAAAGGTTGTCTAAAAAGACCCATTTTTTGTTTTCTTGATAGTTACTTTGGTTTCTCTCAAATTGCTATTAAACACCAGATTAGGAAAAAACTACTTTTACTTGCCCTTACGGAACTTATGCTTATAGACATATGCCTTTTGGTTTATGTAATGCTCCTGCTACTTTTCTAAGATGCATGTCTACTATCTTTCATGGTTTTTGTGAGGAAATTGTGGAAGTGTTCATGGATGACTTCTCTGTCTATGGAACTTCTTTTGATAATTGTCTGAACAACCTTGATAAAGTTTTGTAGAGGTGTGAAGAAACTAATCTTGTTCTTAATTGGGAGAAATGCCACTTCATGGTTAATGAAGGGATTGTACTTGGGCATAAGGTTTCCAAAAGAGGCATAGAAGTGGATAGAGCTAAAGTCGAGGCAATTGAGAAAATGCCCTGCCCAAGAGATATAAAAGGTATTCGTAGTATCCTCAGTCATGCTGATTTCTATAGAAGGTTTATTAAAGATTTCTCTAAGATATCAAAACCCCTCACTAATCTTCTTCAAAAAGATGTGCCTTTTGTTTTTCATGATGATTGTAAGGAATCTTTTGAAACTCTCAAGAAGGCTTTAACAATAGCTCCTATCGTTCAACCACCTGATTGGAGTTTACCCTTTGAAATAATGTGTAATGCTAGTGATTTTGCTGTAGGTGCTGTCCTTGGGCAACAAATTGATAAAAAGCTAAACGTTATTCATTATGCTAGTAAGACTCTAGACGCTGCTCAAACGAATTATGCTACTACTGAAAAAGAATTTCTAGCTGTCGTCTTTCCTTGTGGTAAGTTTAGACCCTATATTGTAGACTCAAAAGTCACCATTCATACTGATCATGCTGATATTAAGTACCTTATGACAAAGAAGGACGCTAAGCCTAGGCTTATTAGATGGGTGATGTTTTTAAAAGAGTTTGATCTACATATTGTAGATAGGAAAGGTGTTGAAAACCATGTAGCTGATAATTTATCTCGATTGGAAAATATCTCTTTTGACCCTATGCCTGTTAATGATAGTTTTCCAAATGAACAGCAGTTGGCATGAGGGGTAAGCTCATGAGGAGCCCTTAATGCTGATTATGCTAACTTTATTGTCTCCAAGTATTTGCCCCCAACTTTTACATCTCAGCAAAGAAGAAAGTTCTTTTATGATTTGAGGCATTATTTTTGGGATGACCCACACTTATATAAAGAATGAGTGGATGGTATTATGCGAAGATGTGTTCCGGAATATGAACAAAAGGAGATATTGCGTAAATGTCATGGTAGTGCTTATGGAAGACATCATGCAGGAGATAGAACTGCACAAAAGGTGCTGCAATCAGGTTTCTACTGGCCTACCCTTTTTAAAGATGCAAGAAAAAAAATTATCTTGTGATGAGTGTCAGCGTGTTGGTAATATTTCTAGATGCAATGAAATGCCTATGAACTACTCTCTAGTTATTGAACCATTTGATTGCTGGGGATTTGACTTTATGGGTCCTTTTCCTCCCTCAAAAGGTTATACTCATATTCTTGTTGCCGTCGATTATGTTACTAAGTGGGTAGAAGCCATTCCTACGAAGAGTGCTCACGGGGAGACTTCTCTAAAAATGCTTAAGGATGTTATCTTTCTTAGGTTTGGGTGACTAGGTATCTCATGACTGATGGAGGTTCTCATTTCATTCATGGTGGTTTTAGAAAGACCCTTGCTAAATATGATGTTAATCATAGAATTGCTTCAGCTTATCACCCCCAAACTAGTGGGCAAGTAGAGTTATCAAATAGAGAAATTAAATCCATCTTGCAAAAGACTGTTAATAGATCTAGAAAAAACTGGGCTAAAAAGTTGAATGATGTTTTATGGGCTTATAGGACTGCCTACAAAAACCCTATGGGGATGTCTCCTTATAAAATGGTTTATGGGAAAGCTTGTCACCTACCTTTAGAATTAGAACACAAAGCTTACTGGGCAGTTAAAGAATTAAATAGATATTGTAAGCTCGCTAGTGAGAAAAGATTATTTCACTTAAGTTCTTTAGATGAATGGAGGAGTGAAGCCTATGAAAATTCTAGGCTCTTTAAGGAAAAAGTTAAAAGATGGCATGACAAAGTTCATGTTGGTGAGAAAGTTCTATTGTATAGGTCTCGTCTCAGATTTTTTGCAGGAAAACTACTATCAAAATGGGAAGGACCTTTCGTTATTGAAGAAGTGTACCGTCCGGGAGCAATAAAAATTTCTTCTTTAAAAGATAATACTACACAAATAGTGAATGGGCAGCGACTCAAGCACTATATTACTAGAGATTCTTACAGTGAAGATGTTGATGCCTTTCAAGTTATAACTCCGGAAAAATTTATCAAGGACCAAATTCAAAGACCTGCAGAATCCGTTTTCAAATAGGTAACAGTTATGGTAAGAAAAGTTCTGCGAAAACACTATCCAATTATATTTTTGCAGTTTTTAGTCAATAAGGAAAGATATGAAGCGAAAGAGGGACGGAAACGAAGCCAGGGTGGCTCACACCACCCTGTG
Organism: Avena insularis; assembly: GCA_023614405.1. Lineage (NCBI taxonomy): Eukaryota > Viridiplantae > Streptophyta > Magnoliopsida > Poales > Poaceae > Avena > Avena insularis. The sequence continues at coordinate 26,609,259 of CM042692.1, forward strand.
GTGCGGGCCCACCCCTGGCCGCGCCACCAGGTGGTGTGGCCACTCCGAACTCCGCCTCCGACTCGTTTTCTCCCAGTACCTTCCTTTTGTTGTGAAACTTCGTAATATATAACCCCACGGATCTCTCGAGGTTCGTATATCGTGTTTTCGTCGTGTTTTCGTTTCGATCTGTTTCTACCAGGAATTATCTTTGAAAGCTTAGAAGCACAATGATGTGTGCCAAGGATAAAGGAAAGGAGCCTATGGAGGAAGATCTCCAAGACCCCGGCAAGGAGAAGGAGATCAAGAAGGAAGATGAAGAGGAGGCAAAGCACACCAGCACTACCATTGCAAGCATTGGAGTGGTAGCAAACCCTACCGGGACTATGTCAATTGGAGGGAAGCCTCCTCATCACCGTTCAGATCCCTGGTCACTTCCCCCACGCGCCAAGAATCCTTTCCATACCCTTATCCATGAGTATCAATACCAGAATATGCCCAAGGAGAAATTACCCTCCAATTGGGATTTGCCTCATTCTAGCCATGCAAGAAAAGAAGACTTCAAGGAGGAAGAGTGGGGAAAGAATCACAAGAGCTGGAATTCGCAACCCGACATGATCATGAGCCGCATTGAGCAAAACTCACAGCTTATTCACAATCTCACCTTTGAGATTGAGGACTTGGGGAAACTGATCAAAGGGCTCATCAAGTGAATACCACCACCACCGAAGGAGTAATTCGTCATCAGGTTTGGCATCCCCTTGGTTTTCTCCAAGCTTGGGGGAGTGCCGCGGTATCACATCACTATCTTCTATCTTTTTACCTTTTTAGTAGAGTCATATCATGAATAGAGAAGTTATCGTGTAGGATGGTTTGCATTATGGAAGTTTCCCCTCTCTTGTTAGATATGTATCCCTTAGTGTGAGTTGCCTTTATGGAATATTCATGACAAGTTCTATCATTTACTCTTTTGCATAGCTTATACTAGTTTTCAATTCGTGGTTATATGATTGATCTTGTTGTTAGTATTGGTATCACTTTGGGATCATTGAGTTAATTTAGTTGGTTTTGGCAAACCTGGCTCGGTCAGTAGCAACACTATTTTTAAGTGTTGAATGAAAAGATAAAGGTACTCTAAAAAAATATAATTTCATCATCTTTGTTTCTTGATTTGCTCATAAGTTTAGTATTCTCTAGTTAAGATCTTTTGTGCTTCCAAGGAAGATTGCATGTTTGTCTTTATCACTTGTATGTTTGTTTGTTTCCTTCAACTCTTATACTTGCTACCCAGCCTTGCTAGCCAAAAACCTGTACTGAGAGGGAATTCTTCTCGTGCATCCACTTCCTTTAAACCAAACCTATGCCATTTGAGTCCACCATACCTACCTATTAGCATTATTGCTATTCCAAGTAAATTCATGTTTTTATCTACCTTCCAAATTAAACTTGTTATGTGAAATTTAGTGATTAAAGCTCTCACGAACTTGATGGCACACTTTACTTTCTTGCACTTAATAAACTTGAACCATTGTGCCCATCTTTGTTGCGTATATGCTTGCGCTTTGTGAGTTGAGAATTAGCAGAACCATGTTGTCATGGGGAACGCTTTCACATTGCACTGGTACTTTGTACCTAGTTGATATCATGTTCTTTTGTCTATGGATGTCGTCGGTGTGAAATGAAAGGGGATCTTGTAAGTCCATGGAGTTATGCATGTGTGTTAGAGAAACGCCTGGGCCGCTGGTCTAATCCATGCTGACATGGTGGAAACCTGCAACGTAACCATAACGAGTATCTATGAAGCATTCTTCTTATAAAAAAAGAGTCCGATATTGAGAAAAAGAAAAAAAATATTATGAAAAGAGGAAAGAGAGAAAAAAGCACCATATTCCCATGGTAAATAAGAAGATTGCTGAGATACTTGTTGTCTGCTTGCCTTGTCATTTTGATATGGGGATTCTTCCGTATCATTGGGAAAGGGGTACCCTGTTGGCGGTTCTCCATGATACACATGTGCTTACGATGACAAGAACTTACCGGTGACTAAACTTGAGTAGCATGAGGAGCGATGCTCGTATTCAAGGGACATGAGATTCTCAATTTACAACTTGTCAAGCATATCCTCATATTTGATCACTTTAACCTTAATCACCTAAAAGATGCCTATGATAGGGGCAATGAGAGCTGAAAGCTAATAAGTATCATAATTTTTGGGAGCTCTTTATGAAACTTGAAATCCCTGCTTCCCTCTGCGAAGGTCCTTTATCTTACTTTTTAGTTGAATCAGCAAACCTATTCCCTTCTATCTCAGCAAGTATTTTGAGTTGTTGTGGTTCATTCATTCATATGATGATTTATTCAATCATGTTTCTTATGTTCCTTGTTTTGCACATTGCTCTTATCTTAGTGGTTACTACTTTGAAAGCTACCATTGAAAACCAGTTATTTGTGAACTCCAGCAAATTATCAACTATTGTTTGACCAAGAGCTAAGTTTGCCATTACAAATTATGATTCACTTTATGTATCTTTATTGTGTTTCCTTTAATTATTACAAGTTAAGTTATATAATAGTGAGTTTTATTCTATTATGATCTATGTATTGATGAATGTGATGCTTCTTGTCCGTATTCTTTTATCGACTCTTCACTCCATAAACCCGAGGTCATGTTTATTGAGCTCAGTTTTGCTTGGGGACAAGCGAAGTGTAAGCTTGGGGGAGTTGATACGTCCATTTTGCATCACTATTCTATATCATAATTTACTGTTATTCATTTATATATTTCATATTAAGAGATGATACTTATGTTATTTCATTTGTTTTGCATGGTTCATGACTTTTGGAGCATGGACCGATGCAGTCAGGATTCTGATGGAAAAGGTGCTGTTTGGAGGCAAAATTCGCGAAGATCAGAAAATCCGGGAAAATATACGGAAAATCCTATTTTTCCAAAAGACGAAAGCTGCCATAAGGAGGAGTGGAGATGGGCCACAGGGGCCCACACCACCCCGTGGCGCGGGCCACCCTAGGCCGCGCCACCAGGTGGTGTGGCCGCCCCGCCCACCTGCTCTCCCCGGGCGTATAATCCTCCTGAAACCCTAATACTAGGGGAGCAACCACAAAAAGATTCTGCCGCCTCTGCGGGGCAGAAAATACCGAGAGAGAAAGATCTCTCCGGTAGACAGATTTCTACTGGGGGAATTCCTTCCTAGAGAGGGGAGATCGTCGCCATCAACACCACCATCAAGCTAGACTTCATCGGGATCATCGTCATCATCACCACCATCATCACCATCAGCACCATCATCTCCATCTCCATATTGCTGTAACAATTGGGTTGAATCTTGCATAGTTCTTAGGGGAAACTTTCCCGGTGTTGATTACTCTTTGTAGTTGATGCTATTGAGTGAACCATTGAATTATCGTTTATGTTCAGATTGTTATACATCATTATTCCATCTCTTATCATGATCCATATGATGTCTTGTGAGTAGTTCGTTTTGTCCTTGAGGACATGGGAGAAGTCATGTTGTTAGTAGTGGAATTGTGTTGAGAAAGATTCAATAGTTTGATATTTAAGTTGTGGTGTACTTCTTCTAGTGGTGTCATGTGAACGTCGACTACATGAGACTTCACCTATATGGGCCTAGGGGAATGCATTGTGTATTTGGCTACTAATCGTAGGGGTTGCCGGAGTGACAGAATCCTGAACCCCCGTTAGGAAACCATTGCACAAGGGACGTCAGGGTCTTAGAGTTTAAAGTTGTGGTGAGGTTTCTACCTTAATTACTTTCTTGTACTTACAGATGTTTGCAAAGGGTATAATCACAAGTATGTATTAGTCCTAGGAAGGTCGGTACATTAGCATAGGTTCACCCACACAACATTTAGCAAACTAAAGAAGATTAATCAACTATATGAAGCGAAAGCACTTGACAGTCTTCCCATGTGTCCTCGAGAACGTTTGGTCATCTTAGGTAATACAACCGGCTTGTCCTTTTCTGCATAAAGAATTGGGCCACTTGCTGCATTTGTTCTTATTATCTTTTATTTACTCGTACTTTATTTACTTGCATTATCAAAAACCCCTAAAAATCCATTTGCTAAGTATTTGTAGAGAATTCCTGATCCATACCACTAGCCAGCACCTTCTGCTCCTCATTGGGTTCGACACTCTTACTTATTGAAAATACTGCGATACACCCCCTATACTTGTGGGTCATCAGCTTGCGCTTTATAAGTTGAAGTTAGCAGAACCATGTATCATGGGGAACGCTTTCAACATTGCACAGATACTTTGTACCTCGTTGATATCACGATTCTTTTGCTTATGGATCCCGGCGATGTGAAATAAAAGGGGAACTTGTGAGATCATGGAGTCTATATATGTGTTAGAGAAATGCCTGGGCTGCTAGCCTAAGCCATGCCTAATCATGGTGGAAAATTGCAGCATAACCATAATGAGCATTCTATGAAGCATCCTCAATAAAAACCTTTGCAAATAGCAAATAAAAAAGATCACTGAGATGCTCATTGTCTGCTTGCCTTATCATTTTGAGTATGGGATAGCTCCTGTATCATGTGCAAGGGGTACCCCGTTGGCGGTTCTCTATGATACATATGTACATACAATGACAAGAGCTTACTTGTGATTGAAGTTGAGTAGCATGAGGTCCGGTACTCGTAAGTAAGGGGCATGAGATTTTCACTTATAACTTGTCAAGCATATCCTCTTAGTTGTGTCACTTTAAACTTAACCATTTAAAGATGCTTATGATAGGGGCAATGAGAGCTCAAAGCTAATGAGTACCATACTTTCAGCATTTGGAAGCCTTTCAGACTATTCAAAACCTTTTCATTTCTTTGTTGAGTCTCCACATATTCTATGAGCACTTTCTTGGGAGCATAGTTGTCATTCTTAGTGTAATATGCTTTTTTCAAAACTTGATTATTTGTGTTATGACTTTGATGCTTGTATCTTTGATATGTTTACTTCTAGTCTTCACTTGAACTTCAGAGGTGCCTTGGTATTTATGTTTGCTCTACAATCAAAGGCAAGCGAGATACCACTCTATCATACCTTTTTATGAACATTATAATGTTGCTTATGTTTATGTTTCATGCTACTTATTATTTTTGAGCTGGAATCTCTTCATAACTTGCAATGACTTGTAAGTAAACTTAGTTGCATACTCTCTATTGTGAATTGCCTAAGTAGTTGATCACATGCTGAGAATATATACATCATATGAAGCAAATGTGTTCGTGAAAGTTTCTTTTATTGCACTCAGTTTTCAACTGAATTGCTTGAGGACAAGCAATAAGCTAAGCTTGGGGGAGTTGATACGTCCAAAACGTATCTACTTTTCCGAACACTTCTGCTATTGTTTTTCCTCTAAACTTGTGTGATTTGGATACAACTAACACGGACTGGCGCTGTTTTCAGCAGAATTACCTTGGTGTCTAGTTTTTGTGCAGAAAATCAACTATCAGGAAAAATCCTGGAAAATATGCTAAAAATCCTATTTCACCAGAAGAGTCAAGGAGCCAGAATACGAGACGGAGACGGGATGGGGCCTGGCCACACCACCGGCCGCGCCTAGGGGTGGTCTGGTCGTCCCATGCACCCCCTCGGTCTCCCTCTTCGCCTATAAGTTGCCTCTTGACCTAAAAACCAGGGGGGTTCAACGTTTTTCCAGAAAGAGTCCCACTGCACCGCCACCACCAGATTCCGCGATTCGGAACCAGAAACTCCGTTCTGGCACCCTGCCGGGACGGGGAATTGGAGGAGATCATCGCCATCATCATCACCACCGCTTCTCCATCGACCATCCATGTTTCCCCATCTATGAATGAGTAACCCCCCACTGTAGGCTATGGGGATGGTAGGGATTGGATGAGATCGTTCATGTAATGGCATCGGATTGTTAGGGCATGGTGCTTAGTATCTATTATTAGTGCTTTTTGACTTTGTTGCAACTTGTTATGCTTAATGCTTGTCACTAGGGCCCGAGTGCCATGATTTCAGATCTGAACATGTTATTGATTCATTATGATAGTATTGTTTATGGTCTTACTTGCAAGTTGTATACACATATTGTTGTCCAGAACCAAAGGCCCCGAAGTGACAGCAATCGGGATAACTGGAGGGGATGGCTTTGATGTGAGGATCACATGTGTTCACGGAGTGTTAATGCTTTGCTCCGGTGCTTTATTAAAAGGATCACCTTAATTGCCAGTAGTTCCCTTGAGGCCCCGCTGCAAACGGGCTGGCAGGACAAAAGATGTTGTGCAAGTTCTCATTGCGAGCACGTATGACTATATATGGAACAAATGCCTAGGATTATTTAGTACTTGGATGCTTTACCTTATTTATCTACAAATGCCCTACATCTTGATTGCTATATGAATTGTCTTGTCCATGCAACGCCCGTCCATCCATCCCTATGCCTACCGCGTTTTAATTCTACTGTTTACTGCAATTGTTACTATTGTCTTTACTTTTACTACTTCTATTACTTTGCTATTGCTATTACAAAACTGTTGCTACTGATAAACTGCTGTGAGAAAGATTGTTTCCAGGTGCAGCTGAATTGACAACTCAGTTTTTAAGGCTTATAAATATTCTTTGGCTCCCCTTGTGTCGAATTAATAAATTGGGTTTCACTTCCATCCAAAATACTGCGATACATCCCCTATACTTGTGGGTCATCAGACTATTTTCTGGCACCCTTGTTGTGGAGCATAGCTCTACTTATCAAGTTCACTTGGAATCACTATTGTTCGCTGCCATCCATCCATCATGGGTAAGTCTCGTGATGGCAAGGTCCCTATAATACCATCCACTACAAGAAGAGGTACAGTTCTGAACATCTCTGTTGCTCTTGATTCACCATCTATTATGAGTAAGTTCCTCACACCACCACATACACATGCTACACACACTGCTACTACTGCTGAATCTGAAACTTCTGATACTTATGATGCTGCTTCTACTGTGCTTGATAAGGTCTAGTTGAAGGGTATTTGGATGTATCATGTTTGGTGCTTCCTTTATTGCCCTTTGATCTGAATGATACAAACTAATAAGAACAAGTACTGCATGATCTGATTTATGCCCTGATGGACATCTAACTGATGTTGGTGTGTGATTTATTGCCTATTGGAGATCTTGACCATTTATGGTTTGTTCTTCTGGTACTGATTACTTCTCCTTCTTGATGAGCTTGATCATCTCCTATCGTATGAGCTTAAGACCATGTACACATGCAACGCGTCTGGAAAGATTTCGAGCATAACACGTACCGATACATCCAAACCAAGATACAAAAAAGAAGAAATGTCCTCTTAGCGATGGTAATCAGTTTCGTGGAGTGGCTATTAGTTGTTAACTAACACGCTTGGTACATGATATCGTTAGTAATCATGTTACTCCGATGAAAACGGTTAGAAAGCTAAGGAGATCAAAAGGGGTTTGTTGTAGTGCATGTTGGTTGATGCATGTAGAAGAAAAACCATTAGAACTACTTTCCAAAGATAGAAAAAAGGAACAAACACGAATATATATAAGACCACATGCGTATAACATATGAAAGGATGACCATGTTTTTATTAACATTTGGTCTTACAAAACAAAGTAGTACAAATGAACAATTTGTGACAAACATAAAAGCAATCTAAAAAGGAAACAAAGTCCTAGAGAAGCCTATACGCCGTGAAGCACTTTCCAACTAAGGCTACGACGATGCAACTGCTCTGCTCATGGGGCCACAACGATCACTTCCGTCTCTAGCAGATGTCCACGATGCACCGCACAAAGTAACGACGGGACTTGTGTGTTCATCACGGCAACATTGTCTGTCCACTCTAGTGTGGTTACCTATGGTCGCAACCGGAACTCGAGCATCTGCGATCATAAGCGATGAAAAACACATTTAGCCACAAAAAGGTTCATGAGCATAATGCAAAATGTGAAAATAGTACGACCGAGAGAAGGACTTACCGGCGATTAAAGGAGAAGCAGTCATCCTTGTAGACGCAAGATGCATAAATGCTAAAAAAGCAAGAACAGTGAAAAAACAAAATAAAATCTAAAAAGGATATAAAGAAAAACGAAGATAAGGGTGCGAGAGCGTTTATCGCGCATAGAAGAAACATTGTTGTCGTACTTCACCATGCCGAGAGCCGCCGATAGACCAGGAAATATCACTGGCTGGACGGAGAGGCATCGACACAGGGGTGGACGCAAAGTCACCAGACGTGCGTAGGGATCCGAACATGCTCAACACATCGTTAGCACCTATACGGCGGTATAGCTAAGCTACCCAACGCCTGAATATGAATAGTTATCCTATCGATGCAGTAAACATCAGTAAGGTTTAGCTCGCGGTGCCACTTCGCCTAAAAGCTATATCTAAATTTCTAAGCACATATGGCTCTCCTATTGGTGCATTTTACGTCGGTGAGCTCTCAGTTATAGCGCCACTCCGCCTAAGATCAACCACTCCGACACGCAAAACATGTCGAAGAACGCCCAGCTTCGTAGAGCTGCTCTCTACCCAGTCCACAGCAAGGTGTGGAATCTGGATCTACTGTGTGTTCTGACTCTATTGGATCAAGTCAGATACTAAGCCTTCTACTACTACTTAGGAGAGAAAATGCCCGAGAGAAAAAGCGAAAGCTTGCTCGAAACGGCCTATACCCTAACCCTCAGAAGCGAAGACGCAAAGCGTCACTTTTCAAAAGGATAGAGCTATGTTGTCATTCAGGTGTTCGAGCCTAGATATCTAAAGGACGGCGTGTCGTCGAAGCTAAGCAGCGGTGAGGAAGAAGAAAAATAAAAATGATGCGAAAAGTAACAAAGAGGGAGGATGTTTTACAATCGCGCGGGCAAGGCATGGGGTAGAGCCGGACCCTGGCGTACATTCTACACAGGGTGTCGTGGTGTGCAACACGGTAGTGCCATCAGGGATGGCATGAGAGGGACAATCAGGATGCTATCGGTGGCTAATCGCAACGGGTTGGGCACAGATACTGCAAACACAGCGATGTACCCATGTTCGGAGCCCTCTTGGCAAGGTAACACTCCTAGGATCTACTATATTGGGGGCGAACATCCAGTACAAATGCTCCTTGAGCTGTTTCCCTAGCTGCTATCGGTAGCTAGAGGAAGAAGATGAACTAGTGAACTATCATAATAGACTTGAGATTACCTAGAACCCTAGCTCTACCCTTCCGTATATACTGGCGGGGACAGGTAGGTTACAATGTGGGTTCTAGGGTTTACTGTTTGTGCTTTGGGTTTACAAAGTGGGCCGGCAGGCGAGGTCCATCTGGTGGGCCAGGACACAGTCAAGCCTCTAGTACAGGGGGCAGCGTTATAGTGTCCCAGCGCCGGTGCTTTAATGGTCACCTAGAGCTTTAGCAGTCAGTCGATTGCGCCTCGCTCAGCTTCCCACTTTGGTGCTTTGGCGCAGTTGTCTTGTAGTGCCAGCGGGGGCGGCGCGCCAACCTGTTTGATGATGCAAGGAGTCAGGGGCACGCTCAGCAAGGAGCGTCACCCCCTCCGTATCCTTGCCACCAAATCCGGGGTGGCCAGGTGGAAGCAGCCACCCAGCCGGTTCTTTTGGCCATCCAGCTAGATGGGCTAGCCGGGGAATCTTGAGGTCGGACCGGTTGGAATGGTCCACCCGGTTATGGTCCTCTGTCTTGCAGCCATCCGGCCAGGAACTCCCGGAACCATCCAGTTAGGCCTGGCATAGTCTACCCGGGGGGGTCATCCCCCCGACACTAGTCCCCGAGCGTGTTGGGACTTTGCCTTGCAGAGAAGTTCTTGCGTGCTCATTGATCGAACTGAAAAAGTTAGTGATAAAAATTTTGTTGTAGATTTAACTTGAGATGTTAGTCGTTTTCCGGCTCGAGATGCTTGTTGTTTCCTGGCTGGAGTTTACCGGCTACGAGATCGGTGGCCCACCCATTGGGTGTGAGCGGCGATTGTATCGACTGGCTGCCGCAGCTGGAAAACGGAGATGAATCGCCTGGTCGCTGAGATCAGTGCTTACACCAGCCACGCCTAGCGGTTCTGGTGCACGGCGCGTCACCTTGACCACTTGCTTCTGCAACGATAGTTTTTGGTAACCGCGTGCACGTCTTGCCGCTGTAATTTCTTGGGGATCGTGTGCACGCCTCGCCTCCCACAGTAACGCATGCGGGATCTTCTATGAGGAATGTTGGCACACTTGATCTGCCGGTAAACCATCGTGTGAGAGGTGGAGCGGTTGCCCGCCATGTGGTGGAAGGGAGCACATGGGGCGCGCTCGACCCGCGGTGATAAATAGGGCCGCGGGGATGGGGTTTTCCCCATTTCGTCTTCCTCCTACTCTTTTCTCCTCTTGCTTTTGCGCACCTCGTGCTTCCTCTCTGCTCTTGCACGCCTCGTGCTTCCTTCCTGCTCTCCGCCACCAGATTTTGGTTGCTCACGCGCCGCGTCTCCTCGCGATGACGGGACCTCGCTTTTCTGCTACGATCGCCACAGAGGAGGAGATTCTTCCGAAATAGGGCGGAGGGTGGTGCGGTTCTTATGTCACCAAGGAACTCATCCACAAGTACCGATGGGGGAGGTTCCTCCCGTCGGAGCGGGTGGTGAAGCATCGCCTTGCCCCAGAGGGGAGTGCATCCCTAACCCCTAGCCCGACGAGGTTGTCGTATTCCTTGCGCACTTTGCCCGTGGCTTCGGCTTGTCGGCGAGCAACTTCCTCCTCGAGCTCTTCGGCATGTTCGACCTCCAGCTACATCATCTAGGGGCGAACGCCATCGGGAAGCTATCACACCATGCGGCCTGCTGCGAGTCCTACTTGAGGGTTCGCCCGAACATGGTGAACTTCCTTAAGTTTTTCAACTTCAAGACCCAGACCCTTCAGAAGTACGGGCTGTTGGTGGAGGACGGCTGCACGGTCTACCTGTTGTCATCGGATTGATGACAAGTACGCCATGAGGGGGTCCTCGAGGCGTGCGGAAGAGAGGGGTGTGAGACGTACGGTGTTCCAGAATGGTGAGCACACAAGTTTACCCAGGTTCGAATCCGCTGGCTTTGGACGGATCCTACTCCTGCTAGCAATCCAATAATACGGCAGAGCCGGAATATGGGTTACAAGGGTTCGCCTGTGCGAGTTGAGATTGTGATTGTAAGGGGTGCCCTAAAGGCTCTCCCTAGGACGGCTTATATAGATATCCGGCCTAGGGTTTACAAGAGAGATCTATCCGGATACGACTAAGAGTCGGTTACAGAGTACATCTTGAACTACAAGTAACACTATGGGCCTATGTCGGTAAGTCTTCTGGGCCTTCCCGTAGCCGGACTGGACTCCGTCTCTTCTCCCTGACTGGGACGCCCGTGAAGCAAAGCTCTAACCCGAAGTGGGCCACCTTGGTCAGTGAGGAACTGTGAGGATACCCAGAAAGTATATCCCCAACAGCAGCCCCTAGAAGTCTTCAAGATCCAAAGTCGGATTCATCATCGTCTAGCTTGATCTTTGGCTTGCGGAATCTTGAAGGGTTCCTGAAACTTCAAAACAAAAAATACAATCCAGGTCTCAAAAGTAAGTTAGACCTATCAATATGTTATTCGGATTTCTAGCTTGATTTTCAAACTAAGCCGGATCTTGGACTTTAACGTCATCTGACACTGGTCACAGTCAAGTCACGTCACTGACAAACATCCTGTCAGCACGACCGTTTGTGGGTCTGTCGTTCGCAGAACCGAGGCGCCATTTCAATGCGTGCACGGAGATCGAGGCGACGTAATCATCACGTGGGAACTTCCTAGTTTGTTCCACGACGCGTGGCGTATTTACTGTGCCATTTGCACGAATCTTGGCGCGGTTTGGTGGTTGTAAGGGGTGAGGATTCCCTTTTCCTCATCTTCTTCACCTATTCCCCGTGCCGTTTCCTTCTCCTCCACTTCTCCCACGCGCACAGATCTCCTTTGCCTCCAGATTCCCAGCGCCGCCCACCCAAGGTCACCGGCGCACCAGAAGAATGGCTTCATTCTCATCATCCGGCTTGGCTACGGCAGCATCGGTGGCGACGGCGGCGGCAACAGTAGAGAAAGAAAGCAACCGCGGGATCTGGATCCCGTGCGTCCTCGATGACGCCAAGCTCACCGGCGTGGAGAATGAAGGACTCCTCTGTGTCGGCGACTGGCGGAGCGGTTTCAGTGAAACCATCCCCAACCCACACGCCGACGAGCGGGTGCACTTCGGCACCCACCTCGACAAAGGTTTGTCTTTCCCTCCCTCGAAATTCTTTTCTGAGGTGATAGATCACTATGGTGTTCAGCTTCACCATCTCCCCCCAAACTCCCTTTTAGAGATGAGCGCCTATGCGTCCTTGTGTGAGGGGTATCTCGGCATTAGGCTGAGTTTCATTCTCTTCCGGTTTTATTTTCATGTCCGGAGAAACTCTATCACCGCTGGCAATCCTTACATTACCGGCACAATTAGTCTTTCAGTTAGATGTGAGCGCGTCTATCCTAGGATTTTAGCTAGTGAGTCGGTCAAACAGTGGCCGGCTACCTTCTTTTATCATAAGGATATTCCCGCTCCCGGCAAAGCCACTGCTTTGTCGGCTTTCGTCGATGGAGCCGCCATGCCCCGAGCGTCTTGGGACGAGGCTGCTCTGGCTCTCAGTGACGATCTAATTCTCGCCAAGAGACAGATCGAGTATCTAATGAAGCACAAGGGCCTGAGAGGGTCCGACTTGGTCCAATGTTGGGTCGCATGCCGGATCCAGCCTCTCCAGCACCACAGCAACCGACTGATGCATTCCATCATGGTGTCGAAAAATGACTCCCTCCGCATCAGTCCCAAGGTTTTAAAGCCACAGGATTACATACGCCAGATTAAATGGCTGATTAAAGAGCGGATCGAGAGAAAGATCCCGGATTTGTCCCTAGACATGCATACAGCAGAAGACCCTGTAGTGCCGGTAAGCTTCCGCAATAAACCCTTTTTATATGTTTCACCTTTAATTTATTTCGCAATACTGAGATATTATCTTCTTTTCAGCTTGCCGACCTCCCCGAGTCAGAATTTGCTCCTATCGAGGGATATCCTCCCGAGTTTTCTCAGGAGGAGGAATTGGTTCCACTGCCAGACGTTGTGCCCAGGAAGCGCAAAGCTCCGACAGTGGCCATCGGCACAAAGGAAGTGCCAGTTGTGAAGAGGTAACTTTCCACACAACTTCCGCCTTTGTACTTTACTTCATGATTCCTTCCGAGATATAATGTTCTTCATTCTATTACATTCTTAGAGCTAAGCAGCTCGTCATGGGAAAGAGGAAGGGGAATATCTCGAAGCCCCTGCGTCAGACGAAGCTAACCATGGCTTCTCCTGCCGCAGCTCCTCCGACTTCTGCCCCTCAACCTTCTGTAGTGCCTGTGATTACTCCATCCCCGATCGTCGCAGAAGATCCGGCTCCTTCAATAGGGCCAGCAACCCTTGAGTCGCAGAATGACGTCACCATGGGTGACTCAAGTTTTGATAAGGGTGAACCCTCTTCGGGTAATGATCCCTCGGTAGAGACCTTCGCAGAAAATCTCCTGAACAATCCGGGACTTGCCAAATTTGGCTTGTCTCGGAAATCTGCGGAGGAAATCCAGCTGCTGGCCCGGCAATGCCTGGAAAGCCGAAATCTCTCCGCCGAAGAAGAAGCACAAGAAGTAGAGGACATTAAGTACTCCGATCTTCTCGATCAAGTCCGCCTTCACGACGAGGGACTAAAAGCTGGTGTGCTTCCACCACCTCCGGTTATTCCACTCACCCTCGCCGAGAAGGTTACCACTGAGGTGAACATGTGCTTGAGCAAGCTCACACATGAACATCATGTAAGTCAGAATTCCAACTCACGCTTTTCTTTATTGTATTTTATATCATATCCTCTAGCCCCCAAGCATGAAGTTGGATAAACAATCCGGGTTTATGCTTCATTAGGATGCCAAAGAATGAACTAGTATAGCCCCCAAGGCTCGTGCTGATATTAGCTACAATATTAGCTCGAGTCTTTAGTAGACCTCTGACTCTAGGTATTCTGACTTACAGAAAGTTAATTCATATAACTAGGAATTGTTGAAGAATGTCTGCAATAAGCGGAGAGAGATCAAAGTCTCCGACTTAAAAATGCTGAGCTTAAAGTTTCCAAGGATGAGGTCGAAGGTAAACATTCCGAGACTCAAACCTTGTCTTGCATTTTCATAGTCAAATATTTTTGCTGAGTTGTTGTTCTTTTTGAATTACAGCACTGATAAAGCAGTCCTGTGCTATGATCGAAGAGGCCGAGAATCTTAAGACCCTGGTGGTGGAAAACAAGGATCTCCACCGAGAGCTAAACTAGCATAAGGCGGATCATGAGAAGAGCATTGCTCAAGTTCTCGAATCCTCCTCCATGGCCACCGTGGAGCGTGATCGCAAGATTACACTTCACGAGAAGAAAATCTCGGATCTCAATGACGAGCTTTGCAGAGATAAGGACCTTTCCGAGGTGCTCCGGGCTGAACTCCAGAGTCTTCGTGAAGAGAAAACCAAAGTTGATGACGTCATCTTTGGTATGTTTCCATCTTTCTGACTTGTTTACATTCTTCGACATTTTCGATGTCGGATTTATTTAACTGTTTTTGCGTTATATGCATAGGTCCTCTGAACTTGACGGACTCCACCTCTGTCGAGCCTCGCACCCACCGGCTTACCCAAGTCGGTGATTTGCTTCATGACTTCCACCAATCCATCGAGGACATTGGCGAAGTTCTCAGGGTTCCGGACATGCACAGCATGTCCGACTTTCAGGTGCGATACAAGGCAAAGGAGATGCCACAGCTTGTCCAGGACTGGAACATGTCCTACGTGCGATCCGCAGCACAGAACGCTCTCACAATGGTCATGAGCCACCATGGAAGCATGGAAATCTGGCAAGTGACCAGAGGGTACTCTACTATGGACGAAGACGGCCAGGAGCAAGATATCAAAGCCATCATGGACTCCTGCGTCGGATATGGGTGCCGCGTAGCTGACTTGACCAACTACGACACTCCTTTCTTCAACCGCATGGACACGCCGCCGCCGCCTCCGGAAGAAGCAGCCGAAGTTTCCGATGATGGACAAACCATATCGGATTTGCACATCTCGGATCGTTATCAAGCCGAGGCCGATGCATCCAGCGAGCCGGTAGCTCCTACCTCTTCTCCTGCATCATAGATTATCAGAGACAAATGTGTTATTCTGAAAATATTATGGGTCTATAAATATGTAGTATTATACTTTTGCTAGTGCTAAGTTTTAATCTATTCAACACTTTTTCATTTTTTTTGTGCCTGAAATGTTTACAAAAGCACTTATACTTTTTTGTCTACACTTATCGTTTATCTGGCTTTCCGCCTCATCCCTTTCTTGAGCCGGCTAAACTTTCAGCTCGGAAACTTTGCCGAGCAACGGAGCTCAATTACTAAACTAGTTTAAACTCGGAAAAAAAGCCCGCTTCCAATACCAATAATTCACTACTCGGAAAATACCCGCATCCGGTAATCAGACAAATAACCAAAGTATAGACTAGAAATTTTAGAGTTATACCCGAGGGTAGCATATTTAGAATCGGAAATCTAAACCAGAACAAACATGAGCATAAAGCACTTTCAAGTATTCTAGGATTTTCGACTGTGACATGATCATTCGGAAATAAGATGGTAAAAACTTCTCAGAAAAAACTTTAAGGCAACCAAAACTTTTATTTCTCTCAGAGCATGTACATATATATGATTACAAAGATGGATAAACTAAGAATAAAAGGGACGTAGCTGAGCAATATTCCATGGTCTGTCTAACTCATCCGGATTTGTACTGCCTCCAGCTCTCTTTCTCTTCTTAGTAGCAGGTCTTTCTTTGACTGGCCACACATCAGTTAGGTAGTATGAACCATTGTGCAATACTCGGCTAACTAAAAATGGCCCTTCCCATACTGGGGAAAGTTTGTGCTTTCTTTGTTGCACAAGCCGGAGAACCAAATCACCTTTATTGAAAGATTTGTTTCTGACTCTTTGGCTATGGTACTTGCGTAACTTCTGCTGATAGGCTGCTGATCTCATTTCAGCAACGACGCGAACTTCTTCGACTAAGTCGAGATCATTTTGTTGAGAAATCTCGGCATCCTCTTTGATATACACGGCCACTCTAGGAGAAGTGTGAATCAAATCACTAGGAAGAACTGCTTCTACGCCATAGACCAAGAAGAAAGGTGTGTATCTAGTTGACCTGTTTGGAGTTGTTCGTAGACTCCATATTACAGAAGGTAATTCCTCTTCCCAAGCCCCCACATCACGTCGTAGTGGTGCTTCGAGTCTCGGTTTTAGGCCTTGTAGGATTAAACCATTTGCTCTTTCAACTTGTCCATTAGCCTATGGATGTGCGACTGATGCAATGTCAAGCCGGATATTTTGTTCATTGCAGAATTCGGCCAGTTCCCCCATAGAAAAATTACTCCCGTTGTCCGTGATAATACTATGCGGATAACCATACCGGATTATAACATCCTTGATAAATCTTTTGGTTGTTGCTCCATCACAACTAGTGACGGGTTTAGCCTCAATCCATTTGGTGAATTTATCCACCATCACTAAGAGGTGAGTAAATCCACTTGGAGCCCGTTTAAATGGTCCTACCATATCAAGCCCCCAGACCACGAAAGGCCATGTTATAGGTATTGTTCGCAGCTGATCAGCCGGAACATGAGCTTGTTTGGCGTACTTTTGGAAGCCCTTGCATGTTTTGACTAGCCGCTCGGCATCTGCCTTAGCTGTAAGCTAGAAAAACCGTGTCTGAAAGCTTTTGCCACTAAAGATTTGGCTGTAGCATGGTGACCACACTCGCCTTCGTGGATTTCTCTTAGGATTTCCACTCCTTCTTCCGGAGATACACAGCGCTGAAAGACCCCAGATACACTCCGCTTATACAACTCACCACTAACTACTGTATATGCTTTTGCTCGTCGGACAATCTGCTGGCTCAGAACTTCGTCTTCGGGTAATTTGCCATCTACCAAATAGTCAAGGTAGGGTTGAGTCCATCTGGGAATTACAGCCAGAACTGCTACTAGAGGTGAGTCGGATTTGGTCAGATATTCCTCGTCCACTCCCTTTATTGAGGGAACTTTGAGGTGCTCTAAAAAAGCGCCATCCAGGACCTCTTTCCGTGCAGAGCCTATCCGAGGTAATGCATCTGCTTCCTCATTTTCTGCTTGAGGGATGTGTTGAACCGCAAACCCTTCGAACGATTTAGATAGATCATCCACGACAGCTTTATATGCTGCCATGTGTTTATTTTCGTTACAAATATCCGACACTTGTTGAGTAACAAGATCCGAATCTCCGTAACACATCAAACGTCGGATGCTGATATCCTTAGCAATCCGGATTCCATGCAGCAATGCTTCATACTCGGCAATATTATTTGTCGTTGTGAAGTGGATCTGCAACACGTATAGAAGTTTGTCTCCTTGGGGTGATTTGAGTACCACGCCAGCCCCTGAGCCCACACGAACCTTAGACCCATCAAAATATAGGGTCCAATATTCCGACTCAGGGAGGGTCATATTCTCGTTCGTCTTTGTCCAATTAGCAACAAAGTCGGCAAGGATTTGGGACTTGATTGCTGTCCGAGGTTTATACTCAATATCGAAAGCTGAGAGCTCTATGCCCCATTTGGTGACGCATCCTATGGCGTCACTGTTATTGATTATATCTCTCATGGGAGCTGTGGTCACCATGGTAATTGGATGCTCCTGAAAATAATGTCATATCTTACGAGATGCTAAGAACACACCATAATCTAGCTTTTGATAGTGCGGATACCGCTGTTTCGATTCTGTCAAGACTTCGCTGACAAAGTAAGTTGGACGCTGCACCAAGTGTTCCTGATTTTCCTCTGGTCTCTCCACTACCATAACGATACTTACGACTTTGTTTGTCGCAGCAAGATAGAGCAACATCGGTTCCTGTGGTTCCGGTGCAGCAAGGATAGGAGCAGATGAGAGTACTGTTTTCAGGTCTTATAGTGCAGCTTCACCTTCGTCGGTCCACACAAAATCCTTGGTCTTTTTCAGGAATTTGTATAATGGTGCGGCTCTTTCACCGAGCCGGCTTACAAACCGACTGACTACAGCGATGCAACCAGTTAGTCTTTATATGTCCTTTAGGCAAGTTGGCCTGGAAATATTGAGTATAGCCTTGATTTTGTCTTGGTTCACCTGTATGCCTCTTTGAGATACGATGAAACCTAACAATTTTTCGGCTGGGATTCCAAAGAAGCATTTCTTTAGATTAAGCATTATGTTGTATTTTCATAGATTGGCGAATGTTTCCTCCAAGTCAGAAATCAATGTTTCCTTCTTTTTGGACATCACCGCAATATCATCCACATATGTATGCACATTGCGTCTGATTTGATCATGGAGGCAACGCTGCATTGTGCGCTGGTATGTAGCTCCTATGTTCTTCAGCCCAAAGGGCATCGTAACAAAACATAAGGTTCTGAAGGGGGTTACGAATGAAGTTTTTACTTTGTCAGATTCCTTCATCCGGATTTGGTGATAACCAGAATATGCGTCGAGAAAACAGAGGAGTTCCGAGCCTGTCGTAGAATCGATAACTTGATCAATCCTAGGCAGAGCAAACGGATCTTTGGGACAAGCATTATTTAAGGCAGTATAATCAACACACATCCTTAAATTAGTGGTGTCCTTTTTAGGGACCATTACAGGATTGGCTGACCACTCAGTGTGGATGACCTCTTCTATGAATCCGGCTAACTCGAGCCGTGCTAGTTCCTTAGCTATTGCCTTACGGTTTTCATCGCCGAAACGTTATAAGGACTGTTTGACGGGTTTAGCGTTCGGGTCTACATTTAAAGAGTGCTCGGCAAGTTCCCTAGGTACTCCGGTCATGTCAGATGGCTGCCATGCGAAGATATCTTGATTTGCTTTGAGGAACTTGACGAGCATGCTTTCCTATGTGCTATCTAGTCCTACGCCTATCTGGGTCACCTTGGAGGGGTCATCATCCTTCAACGGCGTCTTCTTCGTCTCTTCTCATGCCTTGAACTCCAGATTCGGCTTTGTCACCTCCTTCTTTGTTGTAGGCATCTCGGACGGATCTATGCTCTTCTTGATCTCCTGGTACTCCTGGGTGTGCAGCACGGCTTCAGCAAAGGCGGCATTTCCATCCTCGCACTCTCGCGCTTTCTTCGGGTCTCCCTTGATGGTGATCACGCCGTTGGGACCTGGAATTTTTATCCTATTGTAAATGTAACACGGACGAGCCATAAAAGCCCAGTAAGCTGGACGTCCGAATATAGCGTGGTACGCGCACTTGAATGGGACCACTTCGAAAGAAAGTGCCTCCGTCCGATAGTTCTTTGGAGTTCCAAAGGTAACATCCAAAGTGATTTCTCCCAGGGAATTTGCTTGTCTTCCTAGGACAACCCCGTGAAAGATCACAGAGCTATGGTTCAGCTGGGTCTCCAAGATCTTCATCTGGCGTAGCGTTTCGACATACAGAATATTAATACTGCTGCCACCGTCCATGAGAGTCTTGGAGAAACCATAACCGTCAATAAGTGGATTGATGATTAAGGCATATTTTCCTCGCCTGTGCAACTTAGGCAGATGATCAGCATGGTCAAATGTGATTGCCACTTCCGACCAGTCCAAGAATTGGGGGACAGCCGGAACTGTTGCATTGAGCTCATGTAGAACTACCTTTTTGACCTTTGCTGGTTGAGATCCGAGGAAGGTGACATAAGTGTCTTTCTTGGTCAGAAATTTTTTCTTCCCTTTCGGCTTGGGATTTGAAGCATCAGCTTCCTCCATGTCGGAATCTTCCTTGGTCTCTTTATCCTTTTCGGGATTCTTCTTTCCTTTCTTCCGATTAGCTTTGTAGCCAGCGGTATCATCTCTTTTAATGTCATCATTGAAACGACACTCGGTGTTTGTGTGGGACGAGCCCCCATTGGCGTCTAAGTGATGCACACATGGGTTATTGGCAATGTCGGCCAAAGAGTAGGTTTTTCCGGGTTGCTGGTCTCCTCTACCTTGGACTCTTGACGTCCCACGACCGCGTCCATGGCCACCGCCATGTCCTCCTCGTCCTCCAGACCCGAAAGTAGCAGTGACCACTGCCATTTCCGCATTGGGTTTTTCTTCCGAGGTATTCTTGCGCTTTTGAGCTAGTTGCTTTGGTTGTTTTGCCGACTATGGCACAGCCAGGGAGTTAAGTAATCCCTCTGCATCGTCGTCAGCATCTACATATTTGCTTGATGTTTCTATCATCTCTCCCAAATTAGTGACTTTGTCACACTTCAAGCGATGATGTAGTAAACCAATTGGGAGACCTGCAATGAAAGCTTCAATCACAGTTTGGTCATTTACTCCTTCACACGAGTTCTTGGTGTCGATCCATCGTCCGAGATAGTCCCAGCAAGTTTCTTCGGCTTTTTGGGTGCAACGATGTAGGTCTCCGACCGTATAGGGCCTCCGATATGTGCCTTCAAAATTCCGAAAGAACCCACTTTGCATTTCATACCAGTTGTGGATGGTGTTCTCCAGAAGTTCATTGAGCCATGATTGTGCCGTCTTCCGCAACATAAGTGGGAGATATTGTGTTGCGACCAGGCTGTTTCCGCCTTTGGCGATGCAGCAAGCTTGGAAAAAATCCTGTAGCCAAGTATCTGGCCGCGCTATGCTGTCGTAGGCTTGAATATGTCTTGAGATAGAAAATCCTTCTGCGAATCTTGTACCTATTATTCGTGGTCCGAAGCACTTTGGGCCCACGTATATGTCATCATTTTCATAGCGCCGCGCCTCTATATTGGAGTTGATCTTGTGCCTTGCGTCATTTGGGGATAGAGATCGTCCTAAGTGACGGCTATGGCTGCGGTGCCTTGGAGCCGGACTTCGGCTTCTGCCACCACCTCCTCCGCCATGACGCCCTCCTTGGCCTCCTTGGGAGCCATTGTGATGGCTACTTGGTGGAGAGGGTGGAGCAGCTGGGTTATTTCCGGCTGAACGTCGGCCTCCGTCCGGAGCGTCATTATTCTGGTACCGAGGAGGATCTTCATTGTGACGAGCCCCCTGTCGGTTTGACTCGGCACGGTGTCTGTTGTTCCTTCGCCCGTCATCCGGACGGCTTGCATGTCTAGGAGGTGGCATTCTTTGTCGGTCCTCCTCCCGATGTTTCCCTTTATCTTCTTCCATGCGATCTTTCGAATCTCGCCAGGGAGGATTCCTCGGATTAAGTGCAGCGATTGCCTCTTGCTCTACAACTGGGTTAACGTTACGCCAGTCACGCGCAGCTTTGTGGTGTTGTCCTGAAGATCCGGTTCTTGAGTAGTTGTCTTCCCGACGGTCGGAACGGTGTTGCTGTTCCGGAACACGTTGGGGTCTTATGTTAGCCCACGCCGGATCTGTGCGACATTGGTCAGAATCGGAGACCAGTTTTTGACTTCCGGACAGGGCGATCTTTTGCTGCTCTAGTCCTTTGTTGAGTAATTTGATCCCCAACCGGATCTGCTCTGGGCCTGGATTAGCTGATAGGACTACCCGAGCCGCAACGGTGTTCTCAGATCGGCGTTGGATACACCCAACTGTTGTTGCTAAGGCCGAGGCATCCCAAGTTCTCCTCTGAAAAGGACTTTGTGAATCTGCAGGAATTGGTCATCATTAGTATGACGTTTTCTGGTCTTCTGATGTTGTCTGGAGTTGTACTTCTCCGCAGTTGCCATGCGTTTCTTTTCCTCCTCAATGTTTTTGGCTTCATCGAGGAGTACTTGGCGATGCGCTTCTAGGGCCTAGGCCCTCTCGTCCAGCTCTTCAGCAGTAAGTTCTACAGCTGTAGGAATAGGAGTGGTTAATGCAGCATCGATGAGTTTACGTGCACCTTCAGTGATCACGTGTCCGTCCACCGACTCTTCTTTGGGATCGTTTGGGATAAGTGCTCCATCCGAGTCCTCTTCGTATTCCTCGGCAATCACCTCCTCTGCCGGAGGGTCTTTCGCCAGGGTTTTGTTCTTCTTTGCCTTCTTGGCAGCACCAGTAGCAAAGATGGCTTTGGGTCAATTTCCCGGACTCAAGCTCTGATCGGTACTTTTGGACATCTGTACCTCGGGATTATCTCCGATATCCATGTCATCCTTCGTTTTGGGAGAGTTTTCCCCAGATCCTTCATCCATGGCTTCTTCTTCCTTCGTAGCTTTGGAGTTATACTCCTCTTCATATTCGGCAGAGAACTTTCAGAAATCTGCTGACGTCATCGACTCATCCGAGGATGCGGGTACGTCGGCGTTTGTTCCGATCGCCTCCAGCACAGAGTCGGTGTTGTCTCCAGCATCGGCAGAGCCGGATCCAGATCTCACGTATCCGACAAAGTGCGATGCACCCCTCCTGAGATAACTGCGGTCTTCATAGTAGGCTTCGTCAAAAGGATTTCATCTACGCCTGAGTTTTGCATCATCATGCGTCTTAGTGTGTATCTCAGGAAAGGCATGTTTGTCCCGGCGTCATCAGAGCCGGAACCAGTGTTGTTGCTATGTTCCTCCTGGATTTTGACTTTAGCGGGTGGGTCGATCTAGGATTCGGCCTCTCCAGGGAGATCCATTCCAGATTCAACTTGGACCGCCAGGTCTGCTTCAGGCTCGGATTTCTCCACTATCTCCACGATTTGTGCAGGCTAGGTGGGATTAGGTTTTTCTGAGACCCAGAACTCTGCCGCCTCTGCGGACAAAGGGGACCCAGAAGTTTCTTCTGCCTCTATCATCACCGCTGGGGTGGGTGGGGCAGGTTCAGCAAAGCCGATGTAGACATCGATTTCGCCAAAAGACATGATGGTGTAGGTAGTCACAGCCTCCTTAGCCGGAATCCAGGTCTCATCGAGAATGATGAGAGGGACGTCGCTGGCATAGAGGATGCGACCGACGGCGATAGTCTTGCTGATTCCGATTCTTGTAGATTCCGCTCGGAACGCACATCCGAAGCTCACATGCCCCACGGTGGGCACCAACTGTCGTCAGATTGATGACAAGTACTCCATGAGGGGGTCCTCGAGGCGTGTGGAAGATAGGGGTGTGATACGTACGGTGTTCCAGGACGGTGAGCACACAAGTTTACCCAGGTTCGAATCCGCCGGCTTTGGACGGATCCTACTCCTGCTAGCAATCCAGTAATACGGCAGAGCCAGAATATGGGTTACAAGGGTTTGCCTATGTGAGTTGAGATTGTGATTGTAAGGGGTGCCCTAAAGGCTCTCCCTAGGACGGCTTATATAGATATCCGGCCTAGGGTTTACAAGAGAGATCTATCCGGATACGACTAAGAGTCGGTTACAGAGTACATCTTGAACTACAAGTAACACTATGGGCCTATGTCGATAAGTCTTCTAGGCCTTCTGTAGCCGGATTGGACTCCGTCTCTTCTCCCTGACTGCACCGCCCGTGAAGCATAGCTCTAACCCGAAGTGGGCCACCCTGGTCAGTGAAGAACTGTGAGGATACCCAGAAAGTATATCCCCAACACCTGTGGTCATCATCTATGATGCCGCGGCTCAAGATCCCCGACACAATGAAGTTGTGGCAGCTCTCATACTTTTATGTGCATAATTCCACCGAGGTCGACTGGATCTGGCTTCCCATCTTCGCCAACATTGCCTCCACCCGAAAGGCCTAGACCGCGAGGGGGTCGGGCGCCCAGGCGGACATCGACCAGATGGCCGCCCGGGTGAAGGATCTGGTGGACAGGGAGCGGCTGACGGCTAGGACATCACCTTGTCCTGGATGGCTCACCGGGTGCTCCCGCTGTAGAAGCGGTCGCACAAGATGTGCCACCTGTTTGGCCCCAATGACCCCACATAGGTTTCCCGACTGGAGGTGCCATACGAGGCCCTTTGAGACTGTCTCGCCACCATCTCGAAGGAGGCCCTAGAGGAGGGATGGTGCTACTCCTGCTAGCCATATCACCGGGGCCGCCTGCCACCTAAGGTTAGTCTTCTCTTCTTGTCGGGTGGGTTCTTCCTGAAGGGTTTCTTCTCGTCTCTTATCCACCCCTTTTGAGTAGCTTTTTATGGCACAACCATCGGAGGAGGGTATGGGTGATCATGAGCTCCCCAACTTCTCGGCCAACCTCAAGCAGCTAAAGTACACTCCGATGGAGCCGGGGCGCTTCCCCACCCGGGCCGATGAGGGATGTGAGGATCCACCTGGTGGGTGTTTTCTCCTTGTGTTTGCTCGCCTGTTTCCTCAGCCGGATGCTAATATTTCACTTATATTCGTGTAGCTGCACATAGTAATGACGAACCTTTTGCTCCCAGGGCCGTGATGAGGGCCAGGGGAAATGGGCGGTGTCGTCTAGCACCGCTCCAACTGCTGGTGGTGCGAAGAAGCTTCGCCGGCCAAGGTCCACGGCGATCGCACCGACCGTCACTGGGTACGCGCTTTGCTGATCTCTTTGACCCTTTTTGTTCTGTTGACTTGTCCTCTTTGTTAATTCTTTTTATTTCAGCTAGGCGATGTCATTGCACGGCTTTGGCATCGTCGCCACCGCATCTACCCCGGCTCCGGCTGCAGCTGCCGCCACGACCGCGTGAGGGACACCACCGCGGGCTGTGCCAGTCGCCCTGCACTTTGCCCCAGCCAGCGCTAAGCTCGCTCCGATCCTTGTGGCTGGGCGCGGCACCTCCATTCCTCCATCCCGGCTGGAGGAGGGCGCAGACCTGGTCTCAAGCGATGCTCAGACGGCCCCGGTCTCCTACTAGGTTGAGGAGCCGGTGGAGGCGGCGGTGGGCAGCGACGAGTGGGCGGTGATGTCCAGCTACGGTGTTGGTGCATGGGTGGCGGGGCCGAGTTGATCGTGGCGGGGGTTTTGCAAGTCGCTGCTGACAACAACGAGGAGGTACTGGTGACCGGATACAAGCCGGCCCCAGCCGTGCTAATGCTGGGTACCGTTCTCGCCCAACTCTCCGAGTCGGCACTTGTCTCCCTCGACCGGGCGTGCCACCTGGTGGAGGTGATGGAGCAGGGGCTTGGCGAGGCCAAATCGCTGGGCGTTTTTTCTAGGGGTAAGCGCCTTCTCGGGATTTTTTGCCTTAGTTGTTTTGCTTGTTCTCTTTTTCATTTCTTTCCTTTCTCCATACAAAGGTTTTGCCGAGATGACGAAAAATACGCAAGACCTGGAGTGTAAGATTGTTTGTTCTGCCACGTCTTCCCAATTGCCCGAATTTTCGCAGTTTTTGTTGACTATCGGGTACCCTCCTGCAGCCATGATAGTGGACATGGAGCGGGAGGTGGATCGGCTGAAGGCAGAGGTGACCCGACTGCAGAACTCCAACAATACATGTTAGGGCCAAATCAATGACCTGGTGGAGTTTCAAAAGAAAATGGAGATCTCAGCCGACCAAGCCAAGAAGACCGCCGACATCCGCATCGATGCTCTCAAGGACCTTGAAGCCCTTTATAAAAAGCAGGAGGAGGGGCTGAAGAAGGCAAAGGCTACGCAAGCGGAGCTGAGGAAGATCCCTGAGAACATCATTAGTAAGTTGTCCTTTTTCTTTGCTGAATTCCTTCTGCCTGCTATAGCCCGTTTGTAATAGTTGCTATCTGCCCGAGTGCAGCTCATTATCCTAGGGCGACTGATCAAGCTCTTGCTCACGTGCCTGAGGCGCAGGCCGAACTCGACCTATGTCCCGAGGAGCTTGTTGTGGTGGTCAGCAAGGAGGCCAAACAGCTGCGCCAAGCCGGCCTGGACATCTTCGCCTACCTCTGGCCCGACGCCGCCATGCCCTCCACCATCAACGCACTGGCTGCCCAGCTCGGGACTACCGCTGATCTCATCAAGGCATCACAGGAGTGGGCTTCACGCGGGGGCTCGGAGATGGTGCTTGCGCTACTCAAGTCCTGGTATCCGGGTGTGGATCTTCGGAGCCTATCTCGAGGATTCCGGCAAGGGACCAACTACGACCAGCTTCACGCTGAGGTTCCTGATATCCGCTCTTGCGGTGTCAAGATTTCGAGCTTCGTCTAGCTAGACTGGGACTACAGTGACCCGGCTGGGGCAGAGCAGTTCAGCTAGACCCCAACTCCGGCTCCATTGCAAGCTTCTCCCCCGATTGCGCCAGACTTCAACCCGACCATCACCGACCTTGCCTCCTGTAGCCGGCCTTCAACGGACGCCTCTGATCCTTCTGCTGAGCCGTAGGGTTGATCCTTGGAATGCCAAGTGTATTTGTACTGCCTAAAACTTGTATTTTGTCTTGTGTGTGTGAACAACTTTATCCTTGTGGTATGCTGAATATTGTTGGGAGCTTCGTATCTCCTTTGTGTTATACTATTGTATTGTGCTCTTGAGTTTACACTTTCTGATTGTTTGATATTCTTTTGTCGCTTGCAGGATTCTGTGTGGGGCGCGGGAGTGCACCCACTGGGTGTAGTCCCTGAGGTTCAGGCCGGCTGGAGAATCCAGCCGGTTTGAAGCTCCTTTCTGCCCCTGTCATCTGCAGGTGGTGATCAGCACCTGGCCCTAGTACTTGGCGTGCTTTTGACTAGTGCAGAAAACAAACATAAATGGTAGTTTCTGCGTTACACATGCATGAGGAGAATGTAGTTTGTAGTTCATTCGTTAAGGTTGGAACCTTTGCTGTTTCGTGCTAGGCCAACAACTTTGTCCTTTTCTCAGTGAGCGTTGACCGTTTAAGCCGTGTCCTTGACGACCATGAGTCGGGTTGCGGTCTACAGCTAGAACTAAAGGGGTAGCTAGTGGGCGTACTGCGGTACTTCAGATTTCTGTTATGGGTGTCGAGCGAGCGAGCACAACCGGAACGTCGAGATGCTTTTTTCCTTATGATTTTTCATGTAAGGATCCTCGAACTTTTTGCTGTTGCCGAACTTGCAGCCGGATTGAGGTCTGTAGATGGAACCAAAGAGTGAGCCCTTTGAGTCGCATATAGTACTTCGCCATTTGGAATGCGCGGCCGTCTGGGCTAGCTGGGGAGTCCCCGGGAGACAACGTCAGAGCCAGGGCAAAAATAATGTAGCAAGAAATGTCAAATGATGCAGCAAGAAATGTCAAATGGTTACGGAGTCCCCTAGACTGTGTTAAGGCTCCTCAACTTGTTCATTACATAAAATTAAGATACATACACTTCTTCTTAAGTGTAAAATGGTCGAAGCAGGTTCACGTTCCATGGATGCTTAGTTTCTTTGTTAGAACGGTCCATCTTGTTTTTTGCCGGCTGTCGGGCATATAAGTTGTTCTGCAGCGCCTAACTGATGATGAATGGCCCCTCCCAAGGGGGAGACAGCTTGTGCATTCCCTTGGTGTTCTAAACCAGCCGCAGCACAAGGTCGCCCTCTCGGAACGAGACGTGGCGTATCCGGCTATCGTGATAGCGGCACAAGTTCTGCTGGTAGATGGAGGATCTAGACAACGCTAGCTCGCACGCCTCTTTGAGGAGGTCGATGCTATCTTCATGCGCTTCCTTGGCATGTTGCTCTATGTATAACAGCTTGCGAGGTGCATCGAACTCGATGTCAATTGGCAGGACCGCCTCCACTCCGTAGACGAGGAATAAGGGTGTGTAGCCAGTGGAGCGGTTTGGCGTGGTGCGTAGGCTCCATAGCATAGCCGGCAGCTCTTCTATCCAGCATTCGGGGGATCTCATCAATGGTTCGATCAGCCGGGCCTTGATTCTGGCTAGTACCAAGTCATTTGCTCGGTCACACTGCCCATTTGACTAGGGGTGCATGACAGAAGCGAGGTCCAGGCGGATGCCCTTTTCTCCACAGAAACACACGAAGGCCCCTTTGGCGAAGTTCGTGCCATTGTCGGTGATGATGCTGTTGCGGTAGCCGAAGCGTGTGATGATGTCTGTAAAGAACTTGATCACCATTGGTCCATCCAGCTTCTTGATGGGCTTGGCCTCAATCCACTTGGTGAACTTGTCCACTGCCACCAGCGGGTGCGTCATGCTGGATCATGGTGTCTTGAAGGGGCCGACCATGTCCATCCCCCAGAACACAAACGGTCAGGTTATAGGGATTGTCTTGAGGGCCGCAGCCGGAGTGTGCTTTTGTTGGCTGAAACATTGGCACCCATTGCATGCTCTCACCATTTGCTCGTCGTCTTCTAACGTAGAAGGACAATAGAAACCGTGGCAGAATGCCTTGGCCACTATAGCTTGTGATGATGCGTGGTGGCCACACTCGCCTTGGTGAATGTCCACCAACAGCCTGATTCCTTCATCTTGGCTCACACATCGCTGATAAATTCCTCCAACGATGTGTTTGTGCGGTGACCCAGCATACCACTTCATGTTGTAGTATACTATAGTCGTGGACATAACACAAACGGAACACCATTCCGCAAATATTACATCCTCGGAGTGGTACAACAGAAACAAAGCGAGTCCACAAACATACATTATCATTATTACAATCAGAAAGTACACAACAACTTTGAGATCCTCCTAGGTCCATAGGGGAATCCCGATGACTCAAAGCTAAACTATAATAACTTGAGAATAATATAAAGAAGCAAACTAAACCTTACTATAATACGAGATTACTATCTAGAGGATGGAGATCTATACTACTAGACCTAATAATCTATCTCTGATGTATCTATGCTTCAGACTCTTCAGCCTCCATTCCATAGATACTTTTGTATTTGTTTCCTTCGATGCTTCCGGATAACTCTGGCTCCTCATAGCAGAATTCTGTTTGGTCTTCAGCTGTATAGAGTATTCCACCTTCTTGGTCAACAATTTCTTCAGAATCTAGGAAGGGTTAAGAAGGTACGGTTGAGTATGAGTGTACTCAGCAAGTTCACTAAAAAGGAGTTATTGATGCACTAACTGGTTATGCAGGTTTTTGTAAACATTTCTTCAAAGGTTTCTTTTATTCTAAAAAACTATGTCCGTCAGCCTTCACAGGTTTATTAGAACTTCGTGGAGTTCCTTTCCTACAGCATTCACAGCTCCTTCCCGGAACAGGGAGTAACATGTCACACTTTTGTACACTCTACAGAGGTGCGTTGCTTTACCCATAAGAGATTCTTATCCATGTTGCACATTCAGGCGTACCTTCCCATTCACACTTCCTTTGGTATGAGGCCCAGTATAAGAACCCAAGCCAACCACTGTCCCTCTCCTCGAGCCCCATATACCAGTTGGATTGCACGCCAGACCCAGGATAAATCTTGTTTCCAATTACGGCCTAAAACACACAACCCTCATAGACACCAGATGCCGTGGGATGTTGAGGGATCCCACCTTGCTGTCAATCCTTTCCTAGAATAGCCACGACTCGGTCGTCCATTGGCATATGAGAGGGAGAAGATACAGCTGACTTCCCAAAGCCATTGTAGATCTTATGGTTAACGCGTAATTTACGGTGCAAGAATCACTGGCGACATTGGTTGTTAGTCCTAGATGATATATTCCCGTACAATGTGGTTTTCATTGCCGGCCTTAAATAGATTAACTGATCACCCTGGACTAGTAACCATTAGTTCATATTTAATCATGAAAATAGTGTTTTTGACCTTTTTTGAAATGCAGGTGCTAACACAACAGTTTGCAAATACTTCATGGAAAATAATCAAAGTACATGAGCAAGTGTGAACTTACCTTGATATAGCTAAGTATTATAGTCAAATGCTTTGACTTGACCCTGGACCTCGGGTTCTACAAAATACCATCATTGCCCGGTAAGGACAATGTTTAAAGAAGCAATATACTGTTATGCATAAGTAATGAGATGCATGTTGTAAAATCCCAAGTAATTCCCCAACGTTACAAGTGAGTAGGGTTTAGATGATTTGTTTACGATTTTATTTATCTTCAAGTTTACTTCACAAAAGAGTGTAGTTTCAAAACTCTAAGACTAACATACACGACATAAATGGTGAAGTATAATCTTAATATATGATTTAGGTTGAGTGGTATCTTGTAATTCTTACAAGGATCATGTTTAAAGTTGTTATGACTTAAAAGAACTAGTATAGTGTTTCTTTTGAAGTGGCAAAAAGAATAATTTTTGAAGAGTTTACTTATGATATCCAGTTAAGTAATTTGTGGTGTTCTTAGATTACAATTGATGGCTATCTGGATCACTTCAACAATTTTAAGTTAATGTGCTTTTAGTTGATTAAATCACATACCAAAGTTAACTATAAAGGATAACTTGGATTAGAATGTAGTATTTTTATAACATGGTCAAGTTTAAGAACTTCTACGATAAGATCAAAGACAGATCTGTATAGGTATAAGTATAACTTTATGAATCTAAACTTAGAAAATCGATGCTAAGGAGATTGTAGAGTTAAAGATAATTATGAGATATAGTGATCTCATTCTAGGGTTTGTTGAACTCCTATTAAACTTAAAATTCATTTTAGGTAAGGTTTGAGATATGAGATCATTCACCATTAATATAAGTGAATGATGCTAAAAGTTAATGTGAAGTTATTAGTTATAATTGATTTAAGACTCTAAAGGAGTATTAATGATTTATACTTAGGTTTTATTATAGACCATAATTATGGTTTTAAGTTTAGTATTTTTAGACTTAATGGATTATTCAAGACTAAAGTATTTTATGAAGTTATAAGTTTAAATAAGAGTTTCTATAAAATAGATAAATAGGAATTTGTTACTTTATAGATTGAAATCCTTTTCAAATGATACATCTTGTATATTTCTACTAAAGTAAACCTAGTAAAGATCTTAAATATGGTTGTTTATTTATTTTCAAATATTATTTTGATCTTTGGAAAATTCCTTATAAGAATACGTGTTTGGAAATATCTAGCTTATTTTCCTTGACTAAAATAGAAACTAGTATTTTTCTTATACTTAAAATTTATTTAGAATCATAGAAGTAGATTCTATTTATTTTTAGGTACTATCATTATTTTTAGAAAATTCCATGTAAGAATACATGTTCTTAGTCATTCATTTTAAAGTTATCAAATCAAAATATAATTTAGTGTTTTCCTAGTAAAATATAATTATTCAAGTTCTTAAAAATGGTTTTTATTTATTTTTAAGAAGTTTTCTTATTTTTATAAAAATCCACAAAGAATTAAATCTTCCTAGATATTAGTTTCAAGTTTTATTTGTAAACAAATCTAGCTAGTATTTTTTATAAAATAGTGGATTTATTTTTTTATGCAAAAATAATTTTATTCATTTTTAGGACTTCTCCTTATTTTATTAACTTTCAATTAGAGTTTCAGTGTCCTTAATATTTATTTGTATTTTATTTAACTTAAATAAGTAAGGTTATATTTTCCTTAGGTAGATATTATTTTTGTGGTCTTTTTGATATATTATATATATTTTTGTGGTCTTTTAACTTCAGGGGTATATTTGTAATTAAGTATTTATAATAGATCTTATTTTAAAAGTTGGGTGTGGCCCACTGGACTGGCTCGGCTCAACCTGGCCCACTAGGTTGGGCCAAACCCACCCAGCACCACACTGTACCGGCTCACTGGCCTAGTGTGGCTCTCTCTTGTTCTGCCTCATCATCTCGTCTCCCTCTCTCTCGCTCAGGAAACTACGAGACGCCCCACTGTTGCCACTCGATTCTGGTCGCCCTAGACCTTATCAGCCACTACCGCGGTGCAAGGTGATGATGTCGACCCCGCTGCATCGCTCTAACCTATTCGATTTGCCGCGCGTGCCTTCTGCTAGCGGTGCCACCACCTCACTAGTGCCTAGGGCTTGGACCTCGCCAGTGACCTGGCGCTCAAACGCCTCTCCGGTATTCCCCTGGTGCCCTAGCGACGATGTGGTTCCGCCCTCCATTCGGTAGTCGCCATGGACGCAGATTGGTGTGGGTTGCAGCCCCCTGGGTGCTCCCCATGTCGTCGTGTTCTTCCTCGACACCGGCCACTCCTTCCTCTTCTAGTTTCTTAGCGAGGACCTTGAGTAAGTCTATTCCTTCCTTACCTCGTGCTCTCTGTTCTCTCTGCTCCCTTCTAGGCGACTACTATACTTAATCCTCAATTAGGGTTCATCCCTAATTTTAGGGTTCATCCCCTATGGTTATGGTTAACAGTGTCACTTGGATTCATTTCCTGTGAAGTATCTGTATTGATGGCCTGTATTATATGCTGCTGAAGATCACTTGGTTAGGTTCCTGGTATCTATTCACTATTAGTAGACAATTCTCTGGTTGCCCAATTGGTTTAGTGTTAATGCAAAGGTTTTTACCTTTGATTGGTATACCCTTATTGAATTAAAGGTTGAATGCTCCACTACTGAAACCATGTGTTGGTTATTTGGTCTGATAACTTGTTTATGAAGAACCCCTGTGGTTTAATTGCCTTACTCAAGATGTAATCCTGATGCTGTGCAGAAACTATGGTTAAGCATACCTAATCTATTCTCTATGTTTAATTCTTGTGATGGTCTGAGAAGAAAGAATGATTCCTAAAACATTTAGGAAGATGATTTATTTATTTCCCTGAATAGATGTGCTTGGAATTGTACTGAAGTTGGCAATGATCCATTAGATATACAGGTGCTACCCTCTCTTGGGAATGTGCCATGTGTGCTTATATGCTCTAATATACAACTATCTAGCTTAGGCTAGATAAAATGGTCAGTGATGCTGGTCTGAGATCATGCTTACTAAGGACAAAGGTCCTTTACTTGTTGTCCCTTATCTACTGGGTTATATGACCAGTATATCACGCCCTTGCATGAAATAGATATTGTAAAATGATTTAATGGATAGATTTGGAGTTTTGAGAAACACCCTGATGCTAGATTTGATGTGGTAGCCTATGGCTTGCTTCTTAGCCTGGCCTATGGTGCAAAGGCTGAGGCACTATTTTGGATCTATAAGGACAATTGCTTTTATTTGGCTAATTTCTCTATGATGAGTTTTGCATAGCATCTCTATGCAAGTCTGAGAGAAAATATTACTTCTCAACCTCCTAGACCAGGTCTAGTTGAAGGGTATTTGGATGTATCATGTTTGGTGCTTCCCTTTATTGCCCTTTGATCTGAATGATACAAACTAATAAGAACAAGTACTGCATGATCTGATTTATGCCCTGATGGACAACTACCTGATGTTGGTGTGTGATCTATTGCCCGTTGGAGATCTTGACCATCTATGGTTTGTTCTTCTGGTCCTGATTACTTCTCCTTCTTGATGGCCAACTCCTCCTTACTGGTGCAAATCTTCTTCTTGCCCTTGATTAGCTACTAAAACTCCTCCTTAAGCCCATGGATGGCTTTTCCAATCAACCAGGTGTTGATGGTGTAGTTGTGGTGGACTAAAGTGATCTGGAAATGAATCAGTGTCTATGTTCTAGAGATGTAGAACTGAGGCTGTGTTTGTGAAGTGGTAAGCAAAACCAGTTTGGCCGTGTGTGTGATGTGGTTTTGATTCCCTTTCTCTCCTTCCTGCTATCTATAGCACACAACATGCATTTAGGGGACTAAGCTACTTCACTGTAGCTCTCCTTTTTTTGGACCAGATCAAGTAAAAACTAGATCTTTTGCTGGGTATTATTGCCTATGAGGTTGTACTGAGGCATAATGTACTGATAAGAACATATACTCTTTTGGTGAAATTTGCCCCGTTTATTTGAATTTCTCAATGATGTACCTTGAACAATGCACTTCACCGTTCACCACTGAGAGCAATACTAACACAACTCTTCATTTATATTTCTTTGTGTTTCTTTGTTTTTCAGGTATAGAAGCCTTGATGAACAAGAAATTAGATTAGGAATAGTTAGATATTAGTCTAGGGTTTTTATTTAATTACCTTGGTAATCTTTTATTTTGACTTCTATATAGACATTGTAATAAGTGTTTATTCAATAAAGTTCTTTTGATTGTGTGACAATTGTTTATGTACCATTTCCTTACTTATGGACAAAATCCTAAATCTACCCTTCGTTTAGTCCTAAATGCTAGGATGTTATTGTTTGTACAGCTCATTTGGATGATGGTGTATGCACTTGCTCTACGCTTTACTTGCCTTGCCTCGACCTCCTCATCGGGAACTTCTCCCTTGGACAGGAAGTTCATGAATGGCTTGGCCCATGTAGGAGGCTCCTAGATGGCGTACATTATCTGCATGATCAGGTTGATTTCCTCGTGCACGGCCGGGTCGGGTTCATCGGGCGGCCTACCGGGTGGAAGGGCAGTGTCAGTAGTCCCCAGGCTGTTGGAGCCGGTTGGGGGTGTCGGGGCCTCCGACCCAGCAGTCCTCGGGATTGGTGCCATAGTCCCCGGGTTTGACGTGGCAGTCCCCAGGAGCTTTGTGATAGCTTCTGGTCGCTTGGAGCCGCCAGTCCCCGGGTCCGCGTCCAGGATGATGGAGTCGGATTCCAGAGATGGCGTGATGGATGGCTTACACAGGTGCTCGAGAGAAACTCCAAGCGGAATTGCTTGCCTTGTGGAGCCGACACGAGCGACTGCGTCGGTGGCCTTGTTGTTGACCCGAGGAACATGGTGGAATTCACACCCCTCGAAGCAGGCGCATAGCTATTGCACGAAGAAGCGGTACAGGGCCATGTTCGCATCCTTGGCATCCCAATCGCCCGATACTTGTTGCACCACTAGGTCCTAATCGACGAAGCAGAGGATGTGTCGGATGTCGATTTATTTTGCCATTCTGAGGCCATGCACAAGCGCTTCGTACTCGATGACGTTGTTGGATGCGCGTAAGTGGATCTGTAGCACGTACTCCAGTCAGTCTCCTTTCGGAGAGGTGATGACGACTCCGGCTCCGAGTCCCCCGTACATCTTGGAGCCATCGAAGTGTAGTTTCTAGTGCATGGAGTCAGGGCACGACAGCAGGTATTAGGTTTCTGCCCTATCAACAAGGAAGTTTGCCAGGGCTTGAGACTTGATCGCCGTTCTTGGCTCGTACTTGATGTTGTGGGCGGCAAGCTCTATTGCCCATTTCGCCACCTGGCCTATGGCGTCCCTATTTCCGATGATCTCCGAAAGTGGTGCTAACGCCACCACCCTGATGGAGTGCTCTTGGAAGTAGTGCTTCAGTTTCTTGGCGGCCATGTACACCAGCTTCTGGTAGTGAGGGTATTTATTCTTCGAGAGTGAGAGTACCTCACTCAGGTAGTACATGGGCGCTGGAGCGGCTGCGCATTTCCTTCTTCCGGCCTCTCAACCACAAGCACGACACTAACGACCCGGTTGGTAGCTGTGATGTGCATTAGCATCAGCTCCTTTGCAGCAGGGGCCGCCAG
The DNA here is from genome assembly GCA_023614405.1 of Avena insularis. Lineage (NCBI taxonomy): Eukaryota > Viridiplantae > Streptophyta > Magnoliopsida > Poales > Poaceae > Avena > Avena insularis. The sequence goes on from CM042692.1 coordinate 26,644,551, forward strand.
TATTGGTGGGGAGGAGAGCATGCGCTTGAGGTCACGGAAGGCCTCGTCCGCCTGCGTTGTCCATACGAACTTGTCCATTTTCTTCATGAGCTGGTACAGTGGGAGTTCCTTCTCGCCCAGCCGGCTGACAAACTGGCTGAGGGAGGCCAGGCATCTGGTGAACTTCTACATGTCACGCAGGTTCTGCGGCAGCTGCATGTGCTTGATTGCGCCTATCTTCTCCGGATTGGACTCGATTCGTCGTTCTGAGATGAGAAAACCGAGGAGCTGGTCGGCTGGAACGCCGAACAGGCACTTCTCTAGGTTCAGCTTCATCTAGAACAGGCGAAGGTTGGCGAATGTTTCCTTCAGGTCCTCGAGGAGTGTTCGTCGTTCCTTCGTCTTGACCACCACATCATCGATGTAGGCATACATGTTTCTACCGATCTGCGATTGCAGGAATTTCTGCATACAGCACTGATACGTTGCCCCTGTATTTTTTAGTCCAAATGGCATGGTCATATAACAGTAAGCTCCATATGGGGTGATGAATGTTGTATTTATTTGATCGGTGGGATTCAGCCGGATCTGGTGGTAACCTGAATATGCATCCAAAAATGACAACAATTCGTAGCCGGTTCTGGAGTCGATCACTTGATCTATCCTTGGCAGGGCGAATGGATCTTTGGGGCAGGCCTTGTGTGGCATCCCGCAAAACCACTACTAGAAAATCGCGTTGTTTTTGTGCATTGCCTCATCATGACCGCATGCTCATGTCATCATGCCACATTGCTTTTGAGCATCGTCATCATCTTGCATTTGCTTGCATAAAAATAATTTCGGAAAAACCCATTTTGTTTTCTAAAACGCCTGCCTTTGTTCCAAACGCATAAAACCGGGTCTCCGGATGAATTTGTTTTGTCGGACAACGGTTTGCAAAACCCTGTTTAAAACAAATAAAATATTTAATTATTTTTAGGGGGGCAGTCGAACGGGCCGATTCGACCCAGTCGACCACCCCCATGTTCAAAACGGTCTACCCATAATCCTAAAACTACCCAACCTAGTCTAACCACCCCTCCAGCCACCTCACCCCACCCAATCCTCTCTCGCCACCTCACCTCTCTCCCTCCTCCCCACCACTCATCTGCTGCCACCTCACCTCCCACTCCACAAGCCCCAAACTAACCACACACACAGACACACACCCCACACCGTCCACCCTGGACCCGGTCCCACCGGCCCCACCACCACCTCTCTCCTCCCACGCGACCCTCTCTCCCCCGCCGCATCTCCCTCCCTCCTCTCTGCCTCGCTCCCTCTTCCTCCTCCTGGCCGGCCTCGCCCTTCTCCTCCTCCGTGAGCCCGCGTCCACAGCTCCGCCCGCCCTCCTTCTCCTCTGCGTCCGCCGCCTGCTCGCACCGTCGCCTGATCCCCGCCACCATCGGCCCCTTCCTCCCCTCGCCTCTGCTCCTCGTCGCTCTCTGCAGCGCCTGCCCTCGCCTTCCTCCGCCCTCCACGCCTCCACGCTCGCCGTCCCCTCCTCGCCGACCTACAGCGCCTCCCTCCTCCTCTGGGCTCCTCCCAAGCGCCGCCCGAAGCTTCCTCGCCGTGTCCTGCATCCCCACGCCCGCCATCTTCGCTCGCATCCGCCAGCGCCCCAAGCTCTGGTTCCCGCCGCCTTCCTCCTGCATGAGCTAACAGCGACCCGGCATTGAGCATCTCCGCTCCTCCCTCTGCTCCGTCCAGTGCCCGGCGTCGGCCCCCACCGAGCGCGCCCCTGGCCTCCTTCCTCCCGGCGAAGCTCCGCCCAAGCCCGGCCCGTGTCCATCGGCCTCTTTGTTTTACGCCCATGTGCGGCCAGTCTGCAGGCTCGGGTGCCGCTGGTTTTGGCAGATGCGGTCGTGTCTGCTGAAGATGTGAACCACCAAGTTCGTCTCTGGCCCTTATCTCGTCGACTAGTTCTTCGCAAAGGACCAAGACCGGTAGCACTTGACGAACCATAGACAAGACCTTCATCATGATGACAAGTACCGACAACATGGCCTCGAAGGACGCGGACGCCAAGGCCCCAAACCCCGACCCCGGAACCGGAGGGCGAACCCGAAGACCAGGGGTCCTCCTTCAAGGATCCGATGGCCGAGACCCTGAAGACCGATCTAGAGCGCCAAGGCCTTCGCATGGAGTCGGCAAGATCATCCGGGAACACCAAGATCAACTGCGCGGGCCCGACAAGATCGACACCAACCAGGGCGAGTCCGATGCCCCGACGCCAGACCAAGTACTTCCTCCCGGAACGCCAAGATCTCCGCGTGAGACGACAAGACCGACAACATGGCCCGACCACCGCGGATGCGACAAGATCTACCTCAGCTATCCGAGACCGATCCCGTCGAATCCTGAACCCCAGCTCTGAACCCCGAACCCCCGGACCCCCAAGATCGCCGAACCCTAATGTGTGACCCTGATCCGAGCCCATAAATGCCATCTATATAATTGGTTGCATATTAAATTGTCATACTCGCATGCATATTGTCATGTGGTTTGGGGGCCTTATGCCGATTCACTGCATAATTAAATATGGGGCCCATATGCGGGCAAATCTAGTCTTATATTGGCCTCATTTAAATTTGTGTAGCGAACCGGTGATATATTTTGCCTTGCTCAAACAACATTTAATTTGCGGGGTAGTTAAACAACTTGGACCTAATAATTAATTGTCGGGACCCCCGGTTCCGCTTAATATTGCCTAATTGCATCGCCCCTTGCCATGCCATACATCATACATGCATCATGCTCGATCTTTTGCCGTAGTATTAAATAGTGCATCCGGTGTTTCTTCTAGTGTTTTGCTTCTTCGCGGATAAGGCCGTTGAGTTGATGTGAGCTTCGCCCCGATCTTCGGATGAACCTTCAGCAATGTTTTCAGGCGAGCATCTCCCCCTTTCTACCTATCTTACATTTATAGTCTTTACTCCCGTCCTGTTGATCTATTGCTATCTGTGTTGCGATGCTCTAGTTTTCGTACCCGTGATATCCCTTGCAGCCCTATATTGCCTTGGACACCTCCTATTACATGTTGTTTGGTAGATAGTTGGACCTGCGCGTCGTAGTCGCTTGCTCAAGTGCTGTTGCGTGTCGTCAAGTCCCACAGTTGTTGGAGTATTGCCGCCTGTTCGATGTTGGAGATGATCTTGGCTTTATTTATCGTTAACTTTATTTACTGTTTAATAACTAAAATTGAAGTAGGTAAGCAGAGGCACAGGTGGGCAATAGATGTTATTTGGTTGTTAACCGTCCACTTGTGTCCCGTAGGACCCCGAGTACTTGATACCTGTTCCTTGAATATTCGCGCTATCCACATCCGGGAGGTATATGGGACCCCCCTGAGCCAGAGCTTGATTCATTCTTATTTCTTGGGGCCACAAACTAGTTTGAGGTTTTATTTACTATTCTGTACTTATGCCATGCTTTACTGCTTTAATTAAATTGTGCGACAGATAGCACCTGTACTGTTTAGGATCGGGACACGATTCCGCGGTGTCGACAAGCCCAGTTTTGGGTTCCCAGTCGTTCACAGCCGTCTACCCAAACCTTGAGTCCGTTTCGGAGTCAGCTAACTTCGTTGCGGGTAGCTTAATGGGGTGGCCCCCTGAAATATTTCTGAATCCTGTGATTGCTTTGTCGTGAAAGCCTCGTTGGGTTTTGATTTGGTTTTTCCGAGGTTGATCGAGTGTGTGTTGCTATTTGTGCACCCCGGCCGGGTTAAAACTTTCTGAAAGCCGTGTCCGCGGTTATGGACGACTTGGAGCACAGTATCTCGATCATAGACAACTATAACTAAAGTAGTGCTATAAATTTGACTTTATGATGACTAGTAACCAGCTTCACTATAATGGAATGGCTAAATAAAACTGCCAACAATTGCTTGCTTGGGTTGTCGTTTGCGACCACTGTACCTGACTAGTAAGTATTGCAACTACAACGGAATGGCTAAATAAAAGTACCAACAACTGCTGGGTTTTGGGTTTATCTCATGCTATCTGTACCTGATTAGTAATTGTTGCAACTATAACAGAATGGTTAACTAAAAGTGCCCACTGCTTATTTTATCAGGATGACTATCTATACCTGACTAGTAATTGCTGCAACGATAACCGAATAAGTAAAACGGCCAACTGTGTGAGTTCCTCGGTTGACTTCCTCGTTGGTCTCGAGGGGGAAATACCAGGATGGGTTTGTTGGTGTTAGAATCAGGTTGGATCCGAATAGGTCTTTCTTACCCCTCTCTGATAGCCGCCAGTTGTATCGAGTCTCTATAGGTTGTTTAGTGCATCTTTGCGCTTGATCCACCATACCTATGTAGGCGAGGACCGCCAATTCTAGTCTCGCCGTGTCTTGGCCTCGATCGACCGCTCTCTTTTTCCTTTGCCCTTTGTCGGCACCCCTTTTGTTTAAGCAGGTTTTGAGATCGACGCCATTAGCAGGGTTACCCTTCCGGCTTGGCCTGGGCAGGGTTATGGACGCCATTGGTTATTCTTCAGGGCTCTTAGCCCCATTTGCATCTTGTTCGTAGTCGGACGCCCTATTGTTTTCAAGGTGATTTGAATCTTTGTTCTGTATATCTGTATTCTTGACTCATTGAGTCGCTGTTATATATATCTCTGTTCTGTGGGTCCCATCGAGGACTGTTGTGTAATGTTATTACTTCGTTTTCCACCCGCACGAAAGTGCCTGGTGGGCACCTTTGAATCGTTTCTATGCGGGTTTGGCGGGTTTTCGCTAAAACTTGCATAGGTCCGATTCTGAGGGTGTTGCACCTTGTTAAGGCTAGTGTAATCGACGCACATGCGCCAGGTCTTGTTCTTCTTCAGCACCAGCACCGGTTTCGCCAACTGTAACATCCCAAAACTTCAATCCAAGGTTATTAAGATCCAAATCATCAAAATTAGGGTTAACAAAAACTTTTCCAATTAAAATTATTAAAGCCTTCATATGTGTGTGCATTTAAATAGGAGTTGTTTTGAATTGCCATGATTAAGTGATCCATTGCTTGTAAAATGATTCTTAGGTGAAATAAACATCATCTAGATCATTCCCAAACAAATCCCAAAGAAAAACCAATCAAAATGAATAAAAGAAAGAAATGGTCATTTGTGCCATTTTAACTACCATGCCTACTTTGGCTATTCCTAGAACTCAATACTTAACAGAAACAAATATGGATCTTTGCACCCCTTGCTAGTACATGTAATAGTGTACCAAGGCCCACTTTGTGATCTGCCAAAAACTTTCAAACACTAATTGTAATGGCATTTGAAAATTGAATGTAGTTCATATGGGAAGATCCCACTTATTCAAAAACCACTCAAATGATCCACCAAAAGCCAAGCAACCACAGAGGCTTAAGCATGTGTCTAGCAACTCCACCAAAAATCATCCAAAAATTCAAAACTTTAGTCCGTGCGGCCATTGTGTCGAACAGGTGGCATGCACAAAAATTCTGCCTAACTATTACTATTCAATGATCATTGCATTGTCGAGTAATTGGGCTCCATTTGGTCCCCTTGTCCCCTCTAACTCTAACCAGCCCCTAACTAAGCTACTAACCGGCCTAGAGCAGCAGTGGAGCGCCGCCATTTTGTGGTCACCGTCGGCCGAGCATGGACAGAGCGCCCCAGACCACACAGCGCCATTCCAGCGTCACCACTAGCTCCGCCCAACCCTACCGCCGCTCCCTGTCCATCCCTCGCTCACACTCAGGCCCTAGACCACACCCCAGCGCCGCCGCCCATTCTCTCTATGCCGTGCTCAGCACGCGCCAGAGCGCGATCGTCGCCAGCATGCTGCAGACCGCCACTAGACATAAGGTCGGGACGCTCCTGACCAAACGCCATCGCCCCTAGCCATGCAGTCAAGCCGTAGATGACCGCCAGGAGGCAGGACACCGTCCGCCTACGCCGCCCATGCCTCTAGCTGCCTGTATCAGCGTCACCGGTGAGCTCGCCGTCGTACCGCTCGGTCCCCTCATCGCCCTATAAAAGGAGCCCTCCCCAGCACAAACCACTCACACCATTCCACCCCTCTCCTCACTGATCCTTCCCCACCTCTCGCCAGAGCCGCTCCAGCCTTGGTTCGCTGGAATTTACCGGAGGAGCCCGCTGTAGAGGAGGAGAAGGTGCCGTCGATTTCGTCCACCCCAGGAGCTGCCGCGACCACCCCTGAGTCCGCCATCGATAACACGTTCTATCGCCCCCATCGCCGCAGTAGTTGGAGCCCTGGTATGCCCCCTGAGCACCCCCACCGAGCCGCTAGGGTTAGTTCTCGCCGGCGAACTGTTCGCCGGAGACGACACTCCTCAGCCGTAGATCCCACTTTTAATCTAACGGCCCACATCGCCCGGTATCGCTTCACGTGTAAAGAGCCGCTGACCGGTGGACCCCCCCCTTTCAACTGTTCTCTATGCCGCGGAACGCCACTGGGCCGGCCCGTTTTCCTTCCCGCGCTAGCCCAGCATTTCAAAATTAGATTTTTCTATTTAGATTTGAACTTAGTTCTGTCCCCTAGTTTGAAAATCATTTCAGAGAGATTTACAAATCCAAATGGAGTGATTCAAATTGTGTTAGAAAGCTACTGAAAAGATCTATCCAAGCCCGTTGGATTTAATTCAATTAGAGTTAGAGATCTCTCCTAGTAAAAATAACAAGACAGAAGCATTTGCACATTCAAACATTTTTATAAAATCAACCATGTTAGCTTTTGAGTTGATTCCAACTCTCAAAAATCACATTTCACCATATCTATCTGAATATGTAATAATATTAAGGTTTACATGCAGTGACTTTGGACTAGTACCAAAATAATGCTATATAGGCATTTCTAGTCACTTTAAATCATTAAATTTAAACTTAAACCAAAGTAAATGTGATCCAACCCTTAAATCACATTCCCACATGTTATAATATGTGGTGAGGACATGTGTCCACATGATCCCATATTTTAAGTGGTGAATATTAAATCTTAGTTATTTTCAATGAGTAGAAATTACTTTTCTTAAATAAAAAGAATGAAACTAGTTAATAAAATCTTGTGATGCTTGTGATGATAATAGATCATCAAATGTGTTCCCTAGAGTGCTAAGTAGACTAGTTAAGCATTGTTTGGTGAGTGTGTACTCCGTATGTATTTATAGACGATAGTACCGACCAAGCTTTCGAGGAGGAGGAGTTCTACCAAGAGGAGAAGGAAGAAAACTTCAACCACAGCACTGCACAAGGCAAGCCATCATTAACAATGCAAGCTAACACTTGCAAGTATAATGCTTAGCAAGCTAGAATTAAACTAGATGTTTTGAGCAAAGATGCTTTAGGCATGCTTGAGTTATACCACTTTGACTATTACTTACCCCAAATATTATTCCCAAGCTTTACTTCCTTTTACCTTACCAAAGTCCCTTACTTGTTTTGAAGGTAGCATAAAGAGTATAAAACTTGACCTATCTAGATAACTTTAGATGTCATTTTATGGCATGAGATTGATCCCATCTTTCCACCTTAGTGAACACTCTTAACTTAGTAGTTTAGAGCTAAACTAAAACTTGAGTCACTTTAGATGGGAACATTTGGTGAAAATGAATTGTGAAAACCTTGGAATGATGAGTCATTCTATTGACATGTTTTGACATGCGTTGAGAAACACAAATGGTTTATGATGATGAAAATATTGAGGCATGAGCCTTAACCCTTTTACAAAACTGATGGTTGGATTTGGATGGCGATACCATTCCAAATTTACCGTACAACCACAATACCTGAATTGGGTAAGGCTTAGCCGGAAGTTTATATGCATTAGTATTAGTTCCCTCGCGGGAGAGATTTGAGTTGAGGCTACCTCTCGATGTTGTCCACCTATGTAGTGCCCAAGATGACAAATGGTCATGGTTGGGAGGCCATGCTCATAGGAGAGGTGCTTATACTAGGGTGTGTAAAGGAAAGGTTATGTTTGATTATCTGCATACTAAGTATGATGATTCAGGGTTATCCCTGACAGATGTATCGAATCTTGTGGTGAAAGTGTACCACCTCTGCAGAGTGTCAAACTATTCGAATAATCGCGTCCGCGGTTATGGACAGTTGGAGTGGCCATACTGTTTCGTTGTCATATGTTTTCAAAATAACTTATGAGATGAATGATGAATCTTGACTTGACCACAACAGGGTTGTGACTATGACACTAGCTTCCCAACTTAAGTGATTCTAGAACTTTATTTTATCTTTCTTTGTTTCTGAACTCTGCTTAGTTTTCAAACTTAATCTCATAGTTAAACTTAGAGTTAGCACTTTACATTAGAACTATACTAATTGTTAGTGGTAGTTTGCGAGTACTTAAAGAGTACTCATGGATTTTGTCCCTGGCTATTCTCATGGCCAGACTATGAAGGAGACTACCAAGATGATGGCCAGCAGGACGGCTATGATAACTAGGACTATCTGCCTTCGTCAGCATTGCCGGTGCCCCTGAAGATGGACCCCACCGCTACGCTTATTATTTATTCCGCTACTTGTTGTATTAAGACTGGATCATGAGATCCTTATTTGTGTAAGACCTTATGTATGGTTATTAATGGATGATGTACTGTGATATCCAATACATTATGTCTCGCAAAAATGGTAATCCTGGGATTGCGATGTATGACATAACGGGCATCTGGGATTAAAAATCCGGGTGTTGACAAGTTGGTATCAGAGCCATCCTGACCATAGGAGACCCTAGTTAGAATAGACGTCCGAACAAAAACTTAATTTCAAAATCAAAGTGAGTATTTATGAAAAACTATTTCCTCTCTTATCCTTGGGAATTCATTCTTTCTCAAAAATTCATGTTCCTCAAATTCTTACATTACTACATAAAATCTGACACACTTGATCACTTCACTAATTTCATTATCCTTAATTCTTGTAGATGGAGACTCAATTCAGCAAGTTCTACCAATTGGGAAACGGAGGTCAGCTGATCTTCGAAAGGGACCTAGATTCACTGTCAGAGTTACTGGGACGCCCGCATCGATAGTTTCTTGGAGCTCAACTTCTAGGACCCCCAGGAGGAGATTTACAGTGGTTGGTCACCGCTAATCTTCGAGGAAGCATAGAAGCCCCAACATCCGGGAGAATCCAGTTCTTCGTTCGAGAGAACAACTAGCCAGATGGATTAGCCAGGGCAATGCATGAAGCTCTCGCACGTCTATGTGCCCTTAGCGTCAACCAAACCCAAGGAACCCGTTTTGCTCACTATGCAAGACGTGACTTCATGGGAATGCCGATGGAGATGCCCAGTCACCCGGAGCTGAAGCGTCAAGTGGAGAACCTTGACTTCCTGTTGTACGATTGCCAGAAGGAATTGGACAATGCTAGGGAGTTCTCCAACCACAACCGTGCTATTGCCGCCCAGAAGGCCAAGAATTTCTCGCTTCTTGTCAAGGACCGTCAGTCTCTTTGCCTCTAGCGCGAGAAGAAGGGTCGCACCATCGCTCGTCTTCACAAGAAGGTGGCCGACCTCGAGAAGACCGTCAAGGAGCAAGAAGCTCATCTTACAGCCAAGGAACAAGAAGAGGAGGGTGAAGACATCCAGGGAGACATGGATTCTTACCTCAGCAATGATGATGACTTTCTAGAGGAGGATGCCGTGGACTTCTACACTGATGATGGGGACTCCAATTTCATCGACGATGAGTAGATGCACTAGAGCACTGTTGTAGCATGAGATGAATCGGTCCCACTGTATCGTAGCTTACAGAATGGTTCTTCAAACCATCCGTTTCCCTTTGTTGTTGTGGTGTGTGTTTGTATCGTGTGCTTGTTTGTATGAATGAAATGAAGTTAGTTGCAAAACCTGAGTCAAACTCAAAGTTTTAGCTTTGAAATCAAAACCATGAGCCTTAGAACTTTCCCTCTTACCCCTTTATCTACCTCAATCTTCAGATGACTCGTGGAAACCAAGGAGGGAGCAGCTCGTCGCAAGACCCAATGCTGCAGATCTTGCAGAATCTCATCGTAGACAGAGAAGCAAGCAGGGCAGAGCGCCAAGCTAACCTAGCAACACTGCAACAGATCGCCCAGATGGCTCTCAACAACCAAGGGCATGGAAATCAGGATCATCAAGGATCCAAGCTGAAGAACTTCCAGAATACCAATCCCCCAATCTTTAGCACTTTAGAGAACCCATTAGATGTAGATGACTAGTTGCAGACAATGGAGAACAATTTAGAAGTAGCCAGAGTTGATGACAACGAGAAAGTTCTCTTTGCCACCCACTACTTGGCAGGAGACGCAAGAGCCTGGTGGAGCAGTATCCGCCCGATGAACCATGGTCAAGTGATGACATGGGAAGCCTTCAAAATCAAGTTCAAGCACCCGTCTTGCGCAGGCTTAGTCACCAGAATGAGGGATGAATTCAGAGAGTTGAAGCAAGGCAGAATGACTGTGGTAGAGTACCGTGACAGATTCCTGTCACTTGCCAGATATGCACCTGATGAGATCAACACGGAGGCCAAGAAGAAGGAGAGATTCCTGAACGGACTACATGATGAGATGCAGACTGTCCTCGTCAACATCCGCTTCGAGGATCTCGAAGAGCTAGTCGACTATGCCATTCAGATGGAAGGGAAGATTAACCAGGAAAACGACAACCGCAAACGTCGTATGATGCAGCAATCGGGATCCAGCAGTCACTAGAAGTACTGTCCCAACCCCTCACCAGGATATGCACCAAGGAACAATCGACCCCCAATGTCTCGCCCAAGCTACCCCAACCATAGCGGAGGCAATGTGAAGTCCGTAGGAAACAACAACCACTCCGGTAACACCAACAATTTCAACCGTGCCCCTCCCAAGAGCAACAACAACAACACTGCACCCAGAACTGGCAGCAATGTTGTGCCTGTCACAGCAAAAGACAAGTCCCAGATCACTTGTTTCGAGTGTGGAGTGAAGGGTCACTATTCCAATGAGTGTCCCAAGAAGACTGCCACCACTGCCAATGTGAATGCCCCAGCTCAACAGCAGCGTCGTGTTCAACCAGGGAGAAGATTTGCCCCAGGGAACCCTCACAACCGGAACGGCCGTCTCTTCCACATGAACGCCGAGGAAGCTCAAGAAACGTCAGACATAGTGCTGGGTATGTTTTTTGTCAACTCAGTTTTAGCAAGGGTATTGTTTGATTCGGGAGCATCGCATTCATTTGTCACCGAAGAATTTGCATGCACTAGTAAGATTCACCCAACCAACTTGAAGCATGTCATGATAGTTCAAATCCCCGGATCAACTACAAAAGCTAGAAAAATTTGCAAAGTTGTGCCTATCAGAATACATGGGATAGATTTTTATGCCAACCTAATCGTACTCGGAACCAAAGGATTGGAAGTAGTACTAGGTATGGACTGGATGTCAAGGCATAAAGGACTGATAGACTGTGCTAAGAAAGCCATCACCATGACCAGTAGCTCTGGAATAACCGTAGAGCATATATCTGAAACCTTACCCCGTCAATTCAAGTGCAACAAGAGTCTAGCCCTACCCACCATAGACCAGGTCAGAGTAGTCTATGAATATCCCGACGTATTCCCAGATGAATTGCCAGGTATGCCCCCAGATAGGGATATTGAGTTCATTATCGAACTAATCCCCGGGACCAGACCCATAGCCTAGAGACAATATAGCATGAACCCCTCAGAGTTAGTGGAACTGAAGAAGTAGTTGGATGCCATGTTAGCAACAGGCTTGATTCAACCAAGTGCATCACCATGGAGATCACCAGTGTTATTTGTTGACAAGAAAGATGGAGGCAACCGTCTGTGCAGAGATTACATGAAACTAAATGACGTCACCATCAAGAACAAGTACCCCTTGCCCAAGATAGAGGATCTATTTGATCAGTTGACTGGAGCCCAAGTATTCTCAAAGATTGATCTTAGGACTGGTTATCACCAACTTAAGATTCATGGAACGGATATTCCGAAGACCGCCTTTACTACTCGCAGAGTGTCAAACTATTCGAATAGCCGCGTCCGCGGTTATGGACAGTTGGAGTGGCCATAAGGTTTCGTTGTCAGATGTTTTCAAAATAACTTATGAGATGAATGATGAATCTTGACTTGACCACAACAGGGTTGTGACTATGACACTAGCTTCCCAACTTAAGTGATTCTAGAACTTTATTTTATCTTTCTTTGTTTCTGAACTCCGCTTAGGTTTCAAACTTAATCTCATAGTTAAACTTAGAGTTAGCACTTTACATTAGAACTATACTAATTGTTAGTGGTAGTTTGCGAGTACTTAAAGAGTACTCATGGCTTTTGTCCCTGGCTATTCTCATGGCCAGACTATGAAGCAGACTACCAAGATGATGGCCAGCAGGACAACTATGATAACTTGGACTATCTGCCTTCATCAGCATTGCCTGTGCCCCTGAAGATGGACCCCACCGCTACACTTATTATTTATTCGCTGCTTGTTGTATTAAGACTGGATCATGAGATCCTTATTTGTGTAAGACCTTTTGTATGGTTTGTAATGGATGATGTACTGTGATATCCAATCCATTATGTCTCGCAAAAATGGTAATCCTAGGATTGCGATGTATGACATAACGGGCATCTGGGATTAAAAATCCGGGTGTTGACACCAACCATTCCGGGTGGTACACTTCCATGATGAATCCGGTTGCAAGGAGCCGCATGATTTATTCACCAATCGTTCTCCTCTTTTCTTCTGTGAAGCTACGTAGAGATTGCTTGACCGGTTTTGTATCTGGCCTGACATCTAAAGAGTGCTTGGCGAGCTCCCTCGGAACAGCAGGCATGTCCTTGGGGGGGGGACCATGCGAAGATATCTCGATTCCCACAGAGGAAGTCGACGAGCGCGCTTTCCTATTTGCTATCAAATCCGTCTCTGACCAGGACGAACTTGTCCGGCTCAGCCTCATTGAGCAAAATATTTTTGGTGCCCTTGGATGGCTTGAATTGTGCCTCTCCCGCTAGCTTTGTCTCGCTAGCCGACATTTCCGCCTATAGGGCCACCACATTCTACATGATGATGCGCTTCTCCTTTGTGATGATCATGGCCTCGGCTAGCTTGGAGTCGTCTGTGGCCCATTCCACTGATCGCTTGTAGTAGCCGGCGATGGTGATTACTCCCTTGGGCCCGGGGAGCATCATCTTGAGGTATGCGTAGTGCGGCATCGCCATGAACTTCGTGAGCGCTAGGCATCCGAGGATGGCGTGGTATGCGCTGGAGAGGTTGACCACCTCAAACCAGATAGGCTCGCGGCGGAAGTTACCCTTCGTGCCAAAAATGAAGTCCAGCTGGATCTTGCCGATGGGTGAATGTGATGGATCCGAGATGGCTCCGTGGAAGGAGGTGCTAGAGGGCTCTAGCTGAGACTCGCTGATGCCGAGCCGGTTCAACAAGCTGTGGTATAGGAGGTTGATGTTGCAGCCTCCATCCACGAGGACGCGTGAAAACCTGCATGAGTGCTTCTTGGATACGATGATGGGATCCAGGACCATTGCGTAAGTGCTCGGGTATGGCAATACAGTCGGCTGGTCCTTCCTGCTCCACGTGATCTCTTGCTAAGACCTGTTTAGGTACTGAGGACGGGGGGAATGATTGCGTTCACCTCTGCCTCATGGCGCCTCTTGCTATGCTTGGTCTCCGGTTCGGTGGTGAAAATGTGGTAATTGCCAACCTGGCGAGGGTTGTCACCATCATCATCATCCTAGCGGTTTTCCTGTGGTCCACCGGCTAGCGAAGGTGGTGGTGCCTCTGGTAATCCGTAAACCTCGGCTATCTTCTTAGTCTAGGTGCACTGGCAAGTCATGTGCGTAGATGGCTTGTTGCCGCCACTGTGGAACTTGCACGAGCCATCGTGCATCGATTCGATGGTGTACTTGGGTCGTGGCGACCGGTCATCGGGCTTCTGCCTCCGGTTGTCGCCCGCAGCCGGATCCTCTTGGATGACTGCCACTTGCTTGAAACCGTGTCGGTTATCCAGCTAGTCATCTTTTCTTTTGCCTTGGCAGTTGTCGTGGCCATGCTGCTTTGAGTTATGGTGATGTTCACCTGGATGGCGCCGGTACGTGGAGTTGTCCACGATGATCTGCCCTTGGTCATCCACCACGATAGCCTTCTTCCTCACCGCGTCAGTGGTGGCATACTTGTCCACAATGGCCATGGCCTGAGCCATGGTTTGGGTTCCACCCGGTTGATCTTATGCTTGAGCATGGTGCCATCTCTGCAGCCGTTAGTGAAGAAGTCGATTGCCTGGTGCTCGCGCACCCCCTCGCAGGAGTTGTGCATGCTTGTCCGCTGGGTGAGGTAGGAGCGGTCAGACTCGTCCTTGCCCTGGATGCAGAGGGCGAGCTCGCGGGGCCACCCAGGCTGCCTGTAGGTGCCAGTGAAGTTGCGGATGAATGCTTCCTCGAAGTCGACCCAGGTGTTGATGTTGTTGTCGGGGAGACTGTTCAGCCAGGTTCTGGCCGAGTCGAGGAGCATGAGGGGGACGTAGCGCACCGCCACTCACCGGTTGTCGGTGGCTATGCCCACGGCGGTGACGTAATCCACCAGCCAGTCTTCTGGATTGACTGACCCGTCGTACTTTGGTGTGTCCCTTGGGAGCAAAAATCCCTTTCGAAATAGTTCGTTCCGGATGCGTGGTTCAAAACATCTTGGACCAGCTGGACTTTCCTCCTCCAGCATTTGCGATTGTATTAGGAGGTCAATGTGTGCGCGCGCGTTGCGTGCTTTCGACTGGCTTGGGCCGAGTCGCCCCATCAGGCGGGACTTGGGCGACGCGAAGCTTCTTTCGGCTTCGTTAGCCGGATGGTGACGTTTCCCTTGTCTGGCTCCGTCAACCGGAGGACGGTTCCTGCTGGTAACCGCGTCGTCATCATGCGGGTGATGTTCGCGGCCAGCCGATCCGCCGTGTGGATGGTTGTTCTGCCTTGTTCTATTTGGAGAGGAGGCCTTGCTGCCGCCAGCTGCCGGATACGCTGTCCAGCGAGGTGGCTGGCTCTTGCTGTTCCCTGCTAGGCTTGCACCTGCCTTGGCCTGCTGCTTGTTGGTTGTGGCCACGAGGAGCTGGACGCATGCCTGCTGGTGGCGTAGCTTATCGCCTTCGAGGTGGCTCAGCTCAGCGGCGGCTGCCTCTGCAGCCCTCATGTTCTTGGCGGGAGTATTGTAAACCGGCTGAACCGCGGGAGTACGTGGGTCAGCAGCACGGTCCAACTCGGAACCAAGGTTTCGGCCCTGGGGTTGAGCTTACGGTTAGCACCGGGCAGGCGGACGAAACTGTGGAGGCAATCAGCAGGTCTTGGTCTAGCCCACGCGAGGTGGAGCCGTTGCTTCCCACGTTGCGCTCCAGAGACGGACATCGGCCTTCGCCTGAGCCGGCCATCATGACCTCGACGCTGCCACTAGCGGTGCGCGGGGCGACGAAGCCGGGCGGTGCGCCAGAGACAATGATGAATCCGCGAGGGAAAGCCTCGGCGATGGTGGCAACGTAGACGCGATGGTCGCTGAAGTGCATGACGGGGCCGCCACTAGGGAAAGTCTCCCCGGTGAAGCATGATGCGCTGTCGATGACACAGTCGAAGGAGCCGAGAGTGAGGACGAGGCCAGAGGCGACTTGCTCACCGTCGACGTGCAGAAGTCCCGTGCGAAAGATGACCCTAGCCAAAGCGTTGTGCCCCATGGTGGGCGTCAACTGTCATGGTGTGGAACATGGCAGTGCCATCAGGGATGGCATGAGAGGGGACAATCCGGATGTTATCGGTGGTTACTCGCAACGGGTTGGGCACAGATACTACAGGCACAGTGATGTAACCAGGGTCGGAGCCCTCTTGGCGAGGTAACACTCCTACTCCTCCAAGGATCTACTATATTGGAGGCGAACTCCAATACAAGTGCTCCTTGAGCTGTTTTCCTAGCTGCTATCCGTAGCTAGACCAAGAAGATGAACTAGTGAACTATTAGAATGAACTTAAGCTTACCTAGAACCCTATCTCTACCCTCCCTTATATACTGGCTAGGAGGGGTAGGTTACAACGTGGGTTCTAGGGTTTACTATTTGGGCTTTGGGTTTACAAATCGGGCCGGCTGACGGGGTCCAGCCAGTGTGCCAGGACCTAGTCAAGCCTCCGGTACAGGGGCAGCGCTACAGTGTCCTAGCGTTGAGGACACGACGGTCGTCGCAGTACGGGGAGCAGCCGACCGAGAGGCTATCCCCGTAGTGGGTCTTGGTGAGCAGCGTCGCCTGCACATTGCACCCCGTGACCACCAGCTCGGAGTCGCCGGCGATGGAGTACTGCCGGCCGAGGCTCCGGTCACCCCACCAGCCGGAGCTGTTGATGTTCCTGACGTCACTGAAGATCGGTGGCCTGACGACGCGCATCCTTTGATCTTTCACCCGTATCTCCTTCACCTCGAAGATGCCATCGTCGCCGAGGAGCAGCCGGGGCCGGCCAGGGCACGTCCACGTCGCCGCACCTGGTGTTGCAGCCGGGCTTCCCTATCACCGGTGCCGCCGGAGACGGAGGTGCTCCACCGGCGGCGGAGAGAGCGGGAAACGCTACTAGGAGTGCCGCTGCCGCTATGACTGCTGCTTCCGTGCAGAGTGATGATGAGATGGTTCGGCGGTGTGCCATCGATCGAGTGTAGCCTAGCTAGCAACTGTTGCTGTATGTACGTCGCCACGGATCCAGTCCAGAGTATATAAGGTTGCGCGCCCTATGCACTGACTGCAGCCTACAGGCCAGCACGCGGTGTTCATATCTCACGCGGAGAATATGCACGCCACTGTCTGATATGCTAATTAACTACTCGACTGCTACCAAACACGCGGCTTTCACACTCATCAGTCCTGTGATTAGTACACACCTTACCAACCCACGCTGCTTCCCCCTGAAAGAATGGAATGTATAAACCGCCATGCATGTCATGGAAAACATGCACGCACATACACAACCGAAAATGCAACACCGCAAGTGTGTTGGTCATCGGCATCATTATTACCATTGATTTGTTAGAGATTTAGAGATTTGTGCAAACTATTTTGCAGGAAGACCTTTTCATCTCAGTCTAGATTATACTAAATTTATTAGAGATCTGAAACTGCTTTGAATCTTGCAGACACATACACGATTCATACACAATTCAATAGCAACCATAGAATAAATTTAAAAACAACCAAATTAATAGTACAAAATTAGAAAAATAACCAAAATTTCAAGATACATACAAATTTCAGCAGGTCCAGTCAAGAAACATACAAGTTTCATTGTCGGGTGGAGCTCAGATTCTTTCCAACTTTCTAAGGGGGCTTAAGTGTAAATGTACGCGGTCGTTGACTTCGTGGATTTTGCATGAATCTCCAACAATCGTAGGGCACGTACGATGCGGGGGGAGGGGGGGGATCAACCTACTTGCGGTGAATCCGCTCTCCATACACAACGAGCATAGTAAAGGGGTGTGCCAGATTTCTTAGGGTTCCCTATTGCTCTGGAGACTAGGCAATCTTAGGGTTTCGTGGCTTGGTTTGGTACCCCGTGACTCCTCTCGGCGGTGCATCTCCGGTCTTGTGATCGCTGGTACACGGTTCTCTCCCCTCCTTGTTTACTTCTCTCTCTCTCTCTCTACTGGTTTCACACACGTTTGGGGTAACCCACGGGTAAACCTAGTTTGTTTCCCATCCTTGGCGGCGTGCGAGATCGGTTTTGAGTTTGGGCTTGGATGGCGGATTCGGGAATCGGGACAGCGATCGGTGGCGTAGTGGCAGGGGCGGATCCTATGAGGGATCGGACCGACGCGGGGAAGGCCTTGGCGGCCGAACCAGATGCTGGCAACAGCATGGCGGCAATGATGGGGTGCCTCAAACTCACGACCAAAGAGGCGAAGGTTTTTGTCCTGGATGATCTGAATCAGGATGTTTTGATGGCCCCGGGTGGGCTCTCATGGGGAAGGTGCTCGTGCCCCATACCTTACATGTCGAGACGATCAAATTGGTTCTCGGAGCTCCATGGGGGAATCCCAAAGGTATGAATGTGCGATCTATGGGACCTATCCTTTTTCTGGTAGAGTTTGAATCATAGGCAAACCGAGCGAGAGTGATCAGTGGTTCGCCGTGGGTTCTAGGGAAGAATGCTATCCTGTTAAAGAACATTAATCCCAGGGTCCAGCCTTCTGATGTGGTGTTTGATAACAACTGTTGTGGGTTCGTATTCATAAACTTTCGTTTCCTCTGATGAATAGAGAGAGAGAGGGGCTCCTCTTGCTAGCAACATTGGCGAGGTGGTGCAGATGGAAGTGGATGAGAATAGAAGGGCGTGGGCTGATTACCTTCGTGTTCGGATTAATTTTGATGTGTATTTTGATGTCAGGTATGAAAAGCCTTTGTTGTACCGTTTCTTGTCCGGTCTAATTGGAAATTCCTCCTTGGTCTGTTCGAATCCCACTAGCAGAGACGAGGAGGGAAAGCTGCCATGGTGCAGCGAGTGGATATGTGTTCTAGAACCATGGAAGAAGGACCAGAGATCCTCATCTGGCCAGGGGTCTAGCAACCGACCGTCTGCGGCGAAGAAGGATGGAGAGGTTACGTCTCCAGCAAAATCTCATAAATCTTCTGCGCGGAAGAAAAATGCTGCTCCCAAAATGCAGCCAAGTGTTGGTGATGGTTAGAAATCGGCGGGTCAGAAACAGAAACATGTTTATGCGGCCAAGGTATCCCCGACTCTTACGATTACCAACTTCGCTGAAAATGATGCACAAGAGCATGTTGATACTATTGTGGGAGCTGCTTCGGGTGTGGAGGAAGGCACACTCTGAGTGAAGAATCAAATAAAAAGCAGAAAAATAGCGGTACTTCAGCAACTAATAGATTGGTGGATCTGGCGAGAGCTGTGGACCAGCCTCGCCCCTACGCAATGAGTCTTTTCATGTGGAACTGTTGAGGTTTGAGGTTGGACTCCATAGTAGGCGAGCTCAGTTGGATTTTCAAGCAATACCAATAGGCGTTACTTTTTCTTTTGGAAACGAAGATTAAGGAGTCAAGAGCAAAGAAATTTATGTGGTCAATTGGCTATAATGATATCCTTGGTATGAGCAGTGAGGTTCAAAGCGGCGGCCTGGTCCTGTTCTGGAAACATCCATATACTATGGAGCTAAAGGAGTGTGACAAGAATTGTATCGCCATGGTTGTCTCAGCTGAAGCAAATGACAAATGGAGTGCAACCTTTGTCTATGGTGAGCCTCGAAGGGAGAAGCGGCATGAGTTCTTTTATCTTATGCGTCAATTGAGTACACAGTGGACTGGTCCCTGGATTTGCCGTGCTGACTTCAACGAGGCCCTTAGTCAGGATGAGCATTATGGCTCTAATGATCAATCGGATACTCAGATACAATTATTCTAGGAGTGTTTGAATGATTGTGCATTATCTGATATGGGATTTATTGGTCCTATGTTCAAGTTGTCGAACAAATAGGACAATGGCCGAAGTATATGGGTCGGACAAGATCGTGTTGTGGCGAATGGTGCGTTCACTAGCTTATTCGATGATTGTGTGGTTGAAAATGTGATAACAACTACTCCCTCCGTTTCGGTTTACAAGTCCTGCACGTAGTTCTATGTCGCCAAATTAAGCAACTTAGTATGATGTATATATTATAAAAAATATATCACCGGAAACTTTAGACTTTGTATTTTCCAATGATATAATTTTTATATTATATAATTCAAATTATATAGGTCAAATTTATAACCTAGATATACGCGTAGGTCTTGTAAACTGAAACGGAGGGAGTACCTCTGACCACTATGTCGTTTGCATTAGCTTGAGCAACTTAAATGAACCTCCTGAACCAAAATCAATGCAAGTGGGCTTTAAATTCGAGGCTACCTGGCTGCGCTCGCCGGACTACATCTAGGTTCTTTGGCGGGCCTAGAAATATGGATCCCATGGCCCATCATTGTTGCGGTCGACTTGGGCCACACTCAACCGAGTGGCTTCCTCGTTTTTTCTGAACGAGGAGAGCCTCGAAGGGCCTGGAAGCTTTGTACTAGTCACAAACTGTGAAAGTGGACAATATTACAGAAGACACCATAAGAAGAAAAAATAACACATAGGTCCCCATTTTATGTGGAGAAAACCCCGCTGAAAGATTTGAGATGCAATCAGGTCCCTCCCTATCTCCGCCGCCGAGCCGAAGGCTAGCTGCACCGCCGCGGGGACGAAACCACTTGCTTCAGTGCCGACATTGAACGCGGCCGCTGACCAGTAAGAGGGCCTTCGATGGGAGAATATTATTTTTTGGCCCGAAAGTTGGGGTGCCCAGGCAACGCGGTACCCAAGTTGCCTGTAATCATCCGCGATGACTACAGTTGGTGTGCCAAATACTTAGAGGGTCTTTTTCGGCACGAATTCAACTTTATGTTTCAATACAAAATATCAGGCTAACGGCCGTCAAGTTGCCTCCCTATCAGTTCTCGTCGTTATGTCGCTCCCGTCGCTTAGGCCTGGTGGCTATCACGTAGGCTTGCGGCGCTGGTACAGTGGATAGGACAACACGACCGGCCCAGTGTATTGACGTGACAAAACAGGACACATATATCATCGTTATAATTATTTTTTGTTTACTCAGAAGCTGGAACGGCCACCGTCACGCGTCTCTCCTTTGGACTTCCGTCTCCGTCGTTAACCACTACCTTAAAAGCGCATTGATGGTTCCACCATTCTCCTGTCTCGCAGAAACCACTCTTCTTCTTCCTGTCACATGTCTTCTTCCTGTCTTCTCCTTGCCGCCATGGAAGGTCATCGCACTCTAGAGACAAGCTTCACTACCCATGACAATAATAAGATAGACGTCGTCTACACCAACGAGGAGGAGACAGTGGTGTGAGTCCTGAGGATGTACGAGGGTTGGCTTGAGAAAGACGAGGACAAGTTTGTGGGATTGGACCTCGAGTACACCCCGAAGGACCCATATGAAGGGAGTGAAGTCTCCGTCGTATATTTGCGACCATATAGATACAAACATCAAAAATCAAAAGTGTCTGAGAGTTTAACGACCAACTATACGGCCAGAATTTTGGCTCCGGTCATATAGTTGCGACCGTATAGGCTTAGATATCGAAAACAATTTCACGAAGATGATACAGAGAGTTTAACGACCAACTATATGGCGGGAGCTTCCTCTCCGGTTGTATAGTTCTGCCCGTAAAGTTGGTAAAAACCCTCTAAAACTTCAGAAAAACACAAGGAATTCAAAGGCAAAATTTTCAGAATTAAAATCTGTGAAGACAAATCACTTATTTGGGTAAGAACACTTACCTTGTGCTTACCATTTTCTTATTCGGGGATGAAAAACTCCTCCAACACCAAAGACTTCTTCTCTTTTGGAGGAATTAACCTTAGTTCATTGAATAATTCTTGTAAACGAAAATCATCAGGACTAAAGTTCCTCTCAATAAGATTGGTGTCTTGTTGGGCAAACATGGACACTACATCCAACATCTTTATTTCTTGCCTCTGCATAATCTACAACTCAAATTCTTGAAGTGAAAGAATCCAACGGATCAGTCTTGGCTTATGGTCTTTCCTCTCAAGGAGTTCTTTTAAAACATCATGATCCGTATGAACTCTTACCTTTGCATCAACTATGTAAGAACGAAATTTATCACAAGAGAAAAATACAACAAAAAGTTACATTTCTTCCTTAGGGTAATTCTTTTGAGCACCATTTAGAGTTCTACTAGCATGATGTATAATATTAAATCTGCGACCAATGTGTTGTCCCAGAGTTACTCCTACAACATCATCACTAGCTTTACATATTAAGTCAAATGTTGTATCCCGGATGGGTGGTTTAATGATAGGAGCACGGGATAAAGCATTTTTAAGTTTATCAAAGGCTTCAAGACATTTATCATCAAAATTAAATCTTACTCCCTTTTGCAGGAGGTTAGTCAAAGGTTTAGATATTCCAGAGAAATTTCTAAAACCTTCTATAAAAACCCACACGACCAAGGAAACTTCTTATACCTTTAATATCCCTAGGTTGTGGCATTCTCTCTATTGCCTCAACATTAGCTCTATCCACTTCAATTCCCTTACCTGATACCTTGTGTCTAAGGACTATACCTTATTTGACCATAAAATGGCACTTCTCCTAGTTTAGAACAAGATCGGTTTCTTCGCAACGCTGCAAAACTCTTTTGATATTATCCAAGCAACTAGTAAACGAAGTTCCATAGACAGAAAAGTCATCCATAAATACTTCCATTGTAAGTTCTATAAAATCCGCAAAAATAGCAGTCATGCATCTTTGAAAAGTAGCTAGAGCATTACATAAACCAAAAGGCATATGTCGGTAAGCATGTAAACCATAAGGACTAATGAAAGTTGTTTTAAGTTGGTCATCCGGATGAATAGCTATTTGGAAAAAACCAAAGTATTCGTCCAAGTAAGAAAAATGAGTGTGGTTTGCTAACCTTTCTAAAGTTTGGTCTATGAACGGTAAAGGATAGTGATCTTTCCTAGTTTCTTTGTTTAATTTCCTGAAGTCTATGCACATCCTATGTCCAACGATAGTTCTAGTAGGTATCAATTCATTGTTTTCATTAGGAACAACAGTAAAATCGCCCCTTCTTAGGGACACAATGAACAAGACTTACCCATTCACTTTCTTTAACAGGATAGATTATACTTGCGTCCAGTAGGCGTATAATTTATTTTCTTACCACTTCCTTCATTTCAGGTTTCAATCTTCTATTAAATTTTTCAACTGGTTTAGCACCTTCTTCCATGAATATCCGATGGACGGTTATCATGGGACTAATTCCCTTCAAACCATCCATTGAGTATCCAAAGGCTTTGTGATGCTCCTTAAGTATCTTCATGAGTTCTTCTTCTTCTTCTGAAAGTTTAGCACTAATAATAACAGGAAATTTATTCGTATCATCTAAAAACCTGTATTTAAGATTATCTGGTAGAGTCTTCAACTCTGGGGGTGGTAATTCCTCGTCCCCTCTCTTTTCTGGCTCTTCATAAGCCTCATCAGTTGTAGGTCCCATAATGGGAAGTGAATTGAATTCATCTTCTAGTTCTCCTAGGGACTTGTCCTCCATAACTATTTCTTCATAATTTGGATCTTCATTTATTTCTTTTTCTTGGTTACTAAAGAAAAGAGTTGTCATTTCCTCAATAGTTATCTCTTCCTTTTATTCTTGTATTTGTGGAGGTCTGTCTTTAAATTTGGAAAAGTGGAATTCCTTTTCTGCTCTCCCAAGCTTAAGAGACACAATCTCCTTTTTGAAATCAACATAGGCAACTATATCACTCAAAAAGTTTCTTCCAAATATAATCGGGCAAAGAGTGTCAGCTGGCATATCAACAACTACAAAATCGATAGGAAAGTTTTTGTTGCTAATTGTGACAGTTGCATCTTCGATTACTCCCATTGGAATTCTAAGATTTTTATTGGCTAGCATAATTGTCATATCAGTATTTTCAATTGTAGCCGGTTCTATCTCTTCTTTTATTTCTAAGATATAACATTAACTTCGGTGCCAAGATCACATAAACCATAGTGCGAGGTTTCTTTAAATATGCAGGGAAGAATAGGCTTACCCACATCTTTTACCTTTGTTTTACCTTCAACCAATACGAAAGTACCTTCATCAAGTTCAACTATGTTACAATGTGCGTACATAGCCATAATTGCTTCCTTGGTTACCTCTTCATCTTTGGTTTCTTCCATATGTTCCACGACTTCTGGCATACTTTCTTCTTCCTTCTTCTCCTGTACTGCTTTGACCTATTCATATTCAAGAATATGCTTTTGTGCAGTGTTAGGGAAAGGCATCTCATGTATTGGTTCTAGGGAGGCCAGTGTTGCTTTATCTTCTCTTTTCTTTTCAGGTTCGGGTGGTGGATCATACTTGACCGCACCCTCTTTCGGAGCTTTGATATGTTCTTTAAAAGCTTTTTTTTAGGGAAAATAAGCTTTTAAAGAACATATCAAAGCTCTGATATATTCTTTAAAAGCTTTAACAACTTGCAACACAAGATCTGAATCCAAATAAAATTCTTTAGATAATTCTTTAACATGGCCCTTTTTATTATAGTCATGAATATAATCGTGTTCGATTTCTACGCCTCCTTCACTTCTTAGACCAAAATTTCATGAAACTCTATGATCGCGAATTCTATTAAGTAAAGCCCAAGCTTTAGTTATAGAAAGATTCATAAAGGCTCCTTCCGTGAAAGAGTCTAGTTCAATTTTATTATGTTCAATTAAACCGCCATAAAAGATATGCAATAAATACCATTCTGGTAAATCATGATGAGGACATAGAAGTAGTAAATCTTTAAATCTGATATAAGCTCTTACTAGTCCTTGATTAGAACAGTTCCTCCAAGTCATTATAAGACGCCTGATTCCAAAATATCTTGATAATGGATAATATTTTGCTAGAAATTCACAGGCTAGATTATCCCAAGTAGTAGTGGCTTCAGGGGATAGAGATCTATACCATGAGAGAGTTGTACTAGTCAAAGTCTAACTAAAAAGTTTAACCCTTACCTCATCAGCGGTATATCCCGTCAATTGAAAAGTGCCACATATATCTTTGAAACATGCAATATGCTCATATGGATTAGGATCTTCTTCATCTCCAGTAAATTTCTCTTATATAAAATACCGAGTAGTAGAGGATTTATTTCAAACCCCCTAATCTTCTCATTGGAGTTGTCTCTTTTATAAATATCATAGGGCTTCTTAAAGTGGTTGAGTGGGTTAGCACTAGTCATATGCTCAGACTCCATCATGTTGATGGAAACCTATAACTCAAAACAAAACTTAGCAAGACAAAAATAAAATAAGCAAAAACTAAAAGATCTACATCACTTAGCTCCTCGGCAACAGCGCTAGAAAATAGCTTGATGACTGTAAGTGCACAGATCGTTTGTAGCTAGTTTCGAAATAAAGATATCGAACCCACAGGGAGCAGGAGACTGAAGTCTAATAACTCTTGAAATAAATATTATAATAGAAATGCTAAATAAATTTCTAAGTGACAAGATAAAATACGAGTATTGTGTAAAACGGTGTTTTTGGGTTTTAGGTATAAGAGCAACAATAAAATAAAGTAAAACAACTGAATACAGAAAGTAAGTATCGCGTATGTAAGAGAGATTGGAACTGCAATAGGGAAAATGCGTTCTTAGGGAGTAGCGGATACACCACTAGCATTATAAGGAGCTAAGATAAACATTATTATCATAAACATTCTCAACTACGTATGTGTGGGAGGAACTCAGTATTTGGACAAATAGGCAGCAACCGCTTCTCACATCATCCTCATAACCACAACAGTCAGCAATTGACATCAATCGAATTACTGCGATATTAAGGGACGTAATCCCGTAGGACTTATCCCATGGCATGGATAGTGTTCCGTGAGTTTCCTCGGTTTAAGGAGTGCCAACATCTTTATAGTCACTATAAGTGCTAGCACACCTCCGTCTACCAACAAGTAGTTCCCTCCATCATCAAGTCCCCATGAGAGGCAAATATTGAGAGGTCGACTTCTCTCAACATCAAGATGAAGACAATCATAATAGATGAATATCATAATAGACTTTATCTTATTTCAATCTCATACTAGAGTTTCTCCATCTCCCCAAGAACTAATGATCTACTCAGACATGGAGGCAATCAACATCATGACAATGACAATGGGATCTATCATAGATGAATAGTACTTGCATAAATTCACAACGAGTACGGAAATTACAACAAGATCTAGACAAGATGTAGATGGGGTGGATGGAGATGGTGGTGATGCAGCGGTGGATGATGAATATCGATGTCTTAGCCTCCTGGATCTGCGCAGGGCGAAGATGGATCCCCGATGGACGAGTTCCCCCTCCAGATGCCATCCGGAGGTGAGGTTTCTGCGATTTCTGGGTGTTCTGTATGTCGTCTCTTTAATCTAGTTGCCCGGGGTGAAACTATTTGAGAAGGCGGTGGCGGCGCCAACTATACGGTCGGAACTATGTGTCGGAAAATTTATTCCAGTCGTATAGTTGGTCATTAAACCCTCTGTCTCCTTGGGTTTTCTTCTGGTATTATTAATATTTCCCAAATAAGGGATTTACGTTGTTTTTGACTCCTTTTCTCCTCAGTACAACTGCTCCAAGAATTGTATCCATTGGATCCATCATCTGTCCTGATCCTGGTAAAAACAGATATAAAATGTGCGCGCGAACGCCGTAAAATACCAAGATCCTACATTTACAATGCAAAATAATAGTATAAAACATGATAAAAATATGCACTCATCACTAAGTCCCTGATAACTTACTGGTGCCGTACCACCCTCGGGTAAGCCACGAGTAACTTACTGGTGGCCGTACCAAACCTCTGGTACGCCACGAGTAACTTACTGGTGGCGTACCAAATTTTGGGTACGCCACCAGTATTCTAGGTTAGGCCAAATTAATACCAGGCATGTTTATTGATAGAAATAGAATATAACTCTAATGGTTGGTGTGCTGCTTTGATATGGGAATTCAGGGTTCAAATCCTTGCATACTACAATATTGTAAATCCATTTTTTTGACTTTTTGAAATTCTTTTAGTATAATTTAGCGCTGTACAATTTAAACAAAAGAGATAAACATCTATAAATCACTCTTTTAGTGCATATATATTGCATCGTATAGTTAATCAAGTATGTAGTTATACAAAAGATATATATATAATAATAGTTTTTGTCGCCTACATTGCACACATCATCGTGTTTTTCAGCGGTTGACAATCTTTTTGTCTTTTTTTGGTCGCTATTGAATAATTTATCCCTGCATCATGACTTCTTCTTTTGAACGGAAGACTTGACTTGAGTAGTGTTGTCCTACTTCTTCTTGTGGTTGTATGCCTTATCGTCATTGTCATCATCCAGTTTTTGATTGTCGTATTGGTCGAATTCATCCTCGTGGGAGACTCCATCCATTTCGATACAGTCATTTTGCCTCTCCTTACGAGTCACGACAACATGTCTGGGCTTGGACGGGTCAGTTATGAAAAAGCATCGGGTCACGTGCTTAGCCAATACACATGCCTTACTATTCACACATCATTTTTTTGTGCATGTCACGTATTGTCATATTTTTTGGATGAAACTTCATAGATGTACAAAAAACAACATAGTCCTTGTTCAGATTGCAGTGAAGAGTAGCAAAGGAGCTCACTCACTTACTCACCTCAAGCCAGAACTTGTGCAAGTGGCAGAGGCACAAGGTGACAAGGGGCCCTAGGTCAGGGTGAGGTCAATTTCTGCCTGTCCTTGTGCTAGATGCAAGTCAAAGACTGCTAGCTTTTCCAGCTCACGGTTGTCCTTGGGGACCAAGCTTTTGGTGCAGTAGTAGCAGCAGCCAGCTGCAACAGGCAAAGACAAGTTGGAGTACTCCTGTACTGGGGCATTGAGCAATGCAGCTCAAGTGGTAGCACAAGTTTCACATTAACCAGTCTTTTCCCTCACTGAGTACGTAATTTATTAGTTGGATAGGAGTGCTTGTAGTAACTTCAGATAGTAATGGTGTATTAACAACTATAGCTTTTTGACATGAGTAGCAGACAGGCAGTTGAGAACAATATTCTTCAATTAGTTGAACTGATAAAGGCATTGGCCTAGAGCCCTGCAGCAGCGCAAGCGTACAAGGAAGAATGCACAGCCCCAAAATTTGCAAGAAGTCAAGATTCAGGGTATTCAGATCCAGAATTTCAGATTTCCCCCATGCCCTGCTCATCATGAATGGCTGTCTCTTTGCTGAAAAATGTGAGCTGACAGGGAGGTCTTATTCTTCATTCTCCATCAACACTATTCTGAATTCAGGGTAACTGAGGCCCTCTTTGTTGTGTTCTTCATATATACTGTATGTCTGTATGTGTGCAGCTGGACTGTATTCTCACCTGCGTGTGGTCCTACTAGATTAGCCATGGTACATTGCACTGCTTTTCTTTTCCAACTTTCATACAGGCTTTGCAGTAGCATGGCATGAAATGCAGGCTTATCTAGATCGAATGGCCCTTCCAAGGAGAGAAGGTTAGGCAAGTGAGGACAGAAATCGTCCTTGAAGCACCATGCTAGGCATCAGAGTGGGCACATGGATGGATATGCTAGCGCATGAATTTCATATATAAATTGAGTTTAGCAGGAATTCTAGTTCACATCTCTACTGATGCAGCTTGATAGTTCCATCAGTTAGATCATTCCTGTTGACAAAAAGATTCAGACGGTTTGACAAACTAGAATCTGTATTAGTTCAGGTTCAGACACCGTTCCTGCAGATTTCACTGTATTCAGCGAAACTTTGTTCCTGGAACATGACGCTGCCTTGTAGACAGCAAGAAACATCGCTGTACGAAAGGCTGGTGTGACGGTGATGCTACTGGAAAGAAGCAGCACCAAGTCCAAGGCTGAAACAAATTAATTCCCTCCCGCACCTGCCACCAACCTCAGTACCTCACGTACATAAATCAGACGCAAAAATACGAAAAAGTCACAGACACTCCACATGCAGCAAGATGGTTTGGTTCAGAGAATTGGTCAGGTTTATACATATGCAGAAATAAATTGCACCAAGTCCACCGACAAGATTTAAAGCATACAGTATATTTTTGGCAGTCTGGAAATCTGCAGTTGCTTGAACTTACATCCACGACAGCATCTTTGTGTTCTTCACATGAATACATAATCATTCACATTTCATAAATCACAAGACTAATTCACCCAATGAGCAAGAACAAGATGGTGATTGATAAAAAGTACTCCCCTCGATCCATAATAAGTGCCGCTGATTTAGTACTTGATCCATGATAAGTATTTGCTGATTTAGTACAGGAGTATGTAAAATTGAGGAAAAAAAACAATCTTCTGAACCAAATGGAAGCCAGTGACTTCATCTTTCTTGTCTCCTGGCACTTTTCTTTGGCTCATGTCATCTTACCTATACCCCCCAAATCTCTTTTTCTCTAAATAGTTTAGTTTGCTTATGCTATGAAGAAAGAATCCGTACCCTTTCCCTTGC
The DNA here is from genome assembly GCA_023614405.1 of Avena insularis. NCBI lineage: Eukaryota > Viridiplantae > Streptophyta > Magnoliopsida > Poales > Poaceae > Avena > Avena insularis. Next base: position 26,673,664 of record CM042692.1, read on the forward strand.
CACCTGCATGATTCCCTTCCCACTAAGCTCTAGCATGGTTGCATCATGAAGAAAAAAGAGCAGCAACAATGGCTTAAACAATGGGAATGCACCTGCAAAGTTGTGCAAGACAACTGCCAGCAGCCTCCGAGGAGAACAGAATACACACTTGGTGGATGTACTGCCGGGCTGGGGACACGCGGCGCGCGCGTTCACCTCACGACGACGCGGACATGGCGCCCATGGATTTCTTCTTGGCATGCTTGCCGCTGCCGCCGGCACTGACTCTGCCCCCCTTGGGGAGCTTTGCGGGGTCGATCTTGTAGTACTGGATGAACCACTGGACGAATTGCCGGAGGCCTGCGTCGAGGGAGGTGGTGGGGTGGTAGCCGAAGTCCCGCGCGGCGTGGCTGACGTTGGCGTGCGTGAACGGCACGTCGCCGTTGCTCGGCATCGTGACGACTCGCTTGTTCGCCTTCTTGCCGAGGAGCTTCTCGAGGATGGCGACCATGCGGGTGACGGGCACCGGCGAGGTGTTGCCGAGGTTGTAGACGCGGAGGGGCGCCGGCCCGCGCTTCTTGCCGGACTTGGATCCCGTGCTCTTGCCGGCCGTGTCGAGCGCGCCAAGGCAGCCCTGGACGACGTCGTCGATGTAGGTGAAGTCGCGGCGGACTTCGGTGCCGTCGGCTGCGCGGAAGAGAGTGATGGGCTTGCCGGCGACGATGCTTTGGGCGAAGGAGAAGTAGGCCATGTCGGGGCGTCCCCACGGGCCGTACACCGTGAAGAACCGGAGGCCGGTGATGGAGAGGCCGTAGATGTGGTTGTAGGCGTGCGCGATGGCCTCGCCGGCCTTCTTGGTGGCCGCGTACAGCGACGCGGGCCGGTCCGTGCGGTGCTCCTCGGAGAAAGGCGCGTCGGTGTTGAGCCCGTACACCGAGGACGACGACGCCCACACGATCGCTGGCTGCGGGTCGGCGTGCCTGGCGGCGGCCTCGAAGACGCTGACGAGGCCGGCGACGTTGGAGGCCACGTACGTCTGGGGCGCCCGCATCGCGTAGCGCACGCCTGCCTGCGCGGCGAGGTGCAGGACGTGCGTGAAGGGGACCGCCGCGAAGAGCCGCTCGAGCAAGGCAGCGTCGTTGATGTCCGCGCTGAGCACCACCACCTCGCGGGAGGCGAGCAGCCGCTGCCGCGCGCGTTTCAGGGCCGGGTCGTAGTAGGCGTTGAAGTTGTCGAGGCCGAGCACGCCGTCGCCCCGCGCCCTGAGCGCCAGCGCGCAGTGCGCGCCCACGAACCCCGCGGCGCCTGTCACCAGCACCGACATGCCCCCGTCTCGCCGCGGCGTGGCGCTCCGCCGCACTTCCCGTTCCCACGCGGCGCCCCCGTACGCCGACGATGACCCGAGCAGGTTCCGATGCCGCGTCGCCGGCCGCGTGGGGGATGAGGAAGAAGCGGCGGCGGAGAGGCGGAAAGAGTGGGAGAGGAGGGAGGGGTAGTGCACGGCGAAGAGGCAGACGAGCGCGAGCGTGGCGAGTACGGTGGCGCGGAAGAGGAGGTGGGAGGACGCCGAGACGATCTTTGCGCTCGTCGCCCTCCGCATCAGCAGCGCGCTGCCGCTCGCGTACCGATCGAGCTTGACGCCCTTTGCGGCCGCGTCCAAATTGGCCGACGACGACGATGGGTGCGGCATTTACTCCGTACTCTGCAGGCTCACGGGCTCACGTACCGTACGGCTTAGCTCCGGGTGGGCGCGCGTCGAAGCGAGTGGAGCTGGAATCGAGCTGGTGAGAGTGAGAGTGAGTGAGTGAGTGAGAGTGGGCTATAATAAGGCAGAGGGGACCTGGGGATTCAGGACGCGGCTTTGCTTGATTTGTTTGCTGCTACTCCGTTTAGCTCCAAAAGCAGTTGTGCTTGGGTCGCCAGAATCGCCGGTCGACCGACGTTTACTGTGGGCTGCGCTTGTGTCACTCGTGTGTCGGGACTCGGGAAGGAGAAGGGAGTGTTTTTATCTGCTTTGCCAGGCAGTGGCCACCCAATCAACGCATAGAGCCATAGAGGTTTGCTAGTACTGCTAAAATAATAGTTCCCCCGTTTTCTCCCACTGAGTCTTTGGGTTGGACTCGCGAGGACTCGAGTCTTTCTCTGCTACCACGAACGTGGAATTTCTCTTCTTCGTTTTGTTTTTTTATAATATATAATAAGCTTTCATAAAGCGCATCATGGTCGTATCAAGCTAATACAATACTCCCTCCGTCCTAGACAAAGTGGCGTATAAAATAAAATAAAGAGTCATTGCTTTCAAGGTTTGACCATAAATATGTATAAAAATACAAAGGTCTACTATAATAACAAATGAGTTTGTGTTTCATTAAGTGTCAACAAGAAAAGTGCAACCGTAGTTAGAAGAATTGTAATTCCTTCCGGTTGCACTTTTCTCGCATAAAAGTGCAATTATATTTTTCTGCCAGAAAAGTGTAACTAAAATTGGTTGTATTTTTTTTTAACAACCGGTTGCACTTTTTTGAGTGACTGAGACTTAAGAAAATCTCAGTCAACTGAGAAATAGCAAACTGATAACAAATTGATATCAATAGACTCATTATAAGTAAGAGTATCAAATCACAAATAGCTATTTCATTAGGGTATTTATGTCGTCGCTATCTATCAAAGGATACTTAGAGATGTCCTTGATCTGAAGTAAGAGTTTTTAAAGAGAGTTTGGCTTGATTGCAAAAGAGTAAAGAATGCAGTAAAGTAAACAAGTGTGGTGAGAACTGTAATAAAACTTCAGTAAGACGAAATGTTCTCGTGATATCATTGATATTAACTACAAGTAGGATAAATCTATATCTTTTGTTATGATATGTGTGAGGAGAGCTCCATAATAAGATGTGCCCAGAAAATATATCGATCCTCACATCTCCAAATAAACACTGCAACGATTTTCGGCAACCACCTAGGGATCCATTGAAATTAAAGGTTAGATATCGATATGAGCTTAGTAAATCCTCCTTATCCTATTTTTCCATATGGTAAAGCATCGAACACGGTATGTCACTTCACGCCGTACGCAATCCCATACCTCCAAGGATAAATCCCTCTCTAGTCCCGGAGGCAAATATTACAAGATCGACTTCATATAATATCTAGAGAGAGAACTAACACGTGTTTATAGCACAAAGTTATATAGATCGTCTTTATTTCATATTATAATATTGTTAGGGTTTCTCCATCTCCTCATGGACAAGGCAAACTACTCACATATGGAAGCAATCAACAATATCATCATAATCATGCGGATGGAATAAAAGTGTATGGATAAATTCGGGTACAAATCCACAATATCAATTGCAATTACAACTAATAGGGATAGACAAGATGGGGGAATAATGTAGGTGATGGAGATGCGTGGTTGATGATAAAGGGGATGATGTCTTGTCCTCCAATGATCCGTGTAGCAGCGACGATGATGCCTTCCTGTGAGTTCCTCCTCTACATCCCTTCCAGAGGTGACGTTTCGGTGTTTCTGGTGTCTGCGAATGTTGGATCTCAAATCTATGTGCACTAGGTGAAAGTATTTGACGAGGCGAGGCCGTTGGAGGTCCATACAAGCGCGTGGTATGGACGGGATTTGCCTGTACCGATGCTTGTTATGGTCTCAGATGCTTCTCCTCGCATCCTCATTTTACCCAGTTGCATGAAAAATTATTTAGATGACTTTTATCACATCAAAATATCATACTCAAACATAATATGATCGTTTTTATTGATATGTTCATCATTGACTTAGTATTTCGGGATCCTGCGGAAACAAGCATAAAAGGTGCGCGTGAGCACGCTAAAATATCAAAATCCTACTACACATGCAAAAACAGTAGGTATAAATGCTTCAAATATGCACTCATCAAATTCTCCAAGTTTAGACTCTTGCTCGTCCCCAAGCAAGGACAAAGTCATTGTGTTCATGAAGTACGAGTCGATAAAATACATGAGGCATTTGATGCAACAATTATAGTATCTAATATATAATCACAACATGGGCTTTATTACACTCTCACAAATAAAATTACTTAGAGGCTTACACAGATTTTGTGCTAATAGCTCATATGAAGATTAATTATTAACATATCATACAATCATCAAGTTTGACTAAACGAGTTTGTGAGGTGACCTCAAGCATGTTTAGGCTTTCACACATCCACTTGGGTTCAAAACCATGAATGGTCTATTTCAATTCCTCCAATGATCATGCACATGTCTATTACTCTTTGCACTAAGCTAGCTGCTTATTTATTTTCTCTTTCTTTTTCTTATAATGCTTGTGCAAAGGAGATAGACACATTCTTATTATCATGAAAAGACTCAAAATAGATCAATACGAGATACAATATCCCAAGCCAAGTATGAAGTGATTCATAGGTGTGTTTGAGTATCTACCTCGACTTGTACTCATTCTAATAGTTTTCTTGATAGAATTATTTTTTCATACTCGTTTAATTCATAGTTCTTTAAGCTTTGAATACTTCTTTTGAAACCAAACAAATGACTATAACATGCTAACAAGAATTCTTCTCATATTCTATTAGTAGTATTGGTGTGGAAGACCCTAAAATCATCGCAAAGTATAAGTATATTAGTACTCATCCTAATTCATACATCTAATACAATAATCATAAAACTGAGAATACTCCAGTTATCGTAAAAGCTCGAAAATTTATTTGATAACAAATCCTTCCTTCTCCAAGGGAGTTGATCATGTAACTAATGCAAAGCCTTTAAATTTAACTAATATTCAAGCGGGAAAAGTAAACATGCTAAAAACTTTAAGATAGATTACAAGGTGTTATAGATCTCCCCAAGCTTGAAATCAAGCCAGGTGAGATCAAATAATACCTTGCAATTATTTGATAGCACGATGATCCTTTGATGGTGGTGGGATGGCGTGGACGATGGCGGCACAATGCTTCATGTTGGTCCCTTCCAAGGAGAAGATGTGACAGAGTGATTTATGCAAGTTAGCACGTGTAGTTTTTATTGCATCTACAAACCTTTCCGTCATAGTGTTGAGCTCTTCCTTCCTTTCCAAATTCAAAAGGCGCCTACGCACAATTTTCGGTGGTCAAGCTCTTCCTTCTGGTAGGCTTACAGGGTACTGATGCGCTTCTTGGTCCCTGAGAGCGGCCTTCTTGGGGTACTTGGCTCATTCTGAAAGTTGAATCCCCAATCCTCCCGTGGCTTCACCTTGATGTGGGCGTTCATGATGACCTTCTTGGTTGTCGAGGTCTTCACAGTAGTCTCCTCATAAGTACCTACATCATCTAGTGGAGATCTCTTACGCTTTGGTGTAGAGTAGTTGGTGGCAATGAGTTTGAGTGACTCCACATGTCCCTTATTGTGCGGTTTCTTGGATTCTTCCTCATCTTCATCCGAGTGGTATGAGTTAGCTTCCCTGGCGAGGTGCTCCGGCTGCTTCCATCCATGAACAGCTTGATGCATGAAGATCTCAAAAGCTTCATCATCATCCGAGCAGTACTAGTCATATGAGGGATCCTAGTTCTTGGGACTAAGGCCTTCAGCTTCACGGTTGTCAGCTTCAAGGGACGAGGTTTGGAAGCTATCCCACGAAGGAGCCATGAGGCCGAGAGGTTTTTCTTTTCCTGGAACTAGGCAGAGAATTGTCTAGATTGGATATGAAGATATAAGAGGAATAAGAAGCCTTGGGAGAGTTTATGAGAGATTATCTTAAGAAAAATACGCAATAAAGGACTTGGAGTGTAGAACTGTGGAGGTGCTTCCAATTTTGGCACTCGTCACTTGTACATCTGCACGACCTTGAGGTCAGCATCACCATATGAAAACATCATCAAGGTTCGTTCGAACATCAACGCTTTTCAGTCTTAAAGGGTATGAACATAGAATTCCTCAGTTACCTTACATATGCATAGAATAGATCTTGGCTATTATCATTCTCGTTGTTAGAATTTTTTGTTTTCTGCTATGGAACCCTACATCCACACCAACAATACTGATAGAATATGAGAATATTTTTTGATACCATGTTATAATCATTTGTTTAATTGCAAAAAGAAAACAATATTAAAATTAAAAGAATTATGAAACTAATAAAAAATAAATAAGTTGTGATATCAAGAAAGAATTATAGAGTGAGTACAAGTTTAGGTAGATACTTATACCACAACCATGAATTACTTCATGCTCGGCTTGGAAGTTAGTACCATGTATTGATATATTTTGAGTCTTCTCATGATAATAAGAAAATATGTCTAGCTTCTTTGCACACACAAGAAATAAAAATAAAAAAAACAAATATGCAGTTAAATATGTTCAAAGGGCAATAGACATATAGGTGACCATGAGAGGAAACGAAAGAAACCATTCAAAGTTTTGAATCCCAAGTGGATGTTGTGAAATCCTAATCATGTCTGTGGTCACCTCACAGACTCGTTCATTAGTTGAACTTGATGATTTATGATATGCTAGCCATTGATCTTCATATAAACTAGTAGTACTAAGGTGTGGAATCCCCTAAGTCATTTGAGATGTGGAAGTGTGATAGACCTTGCGATCTTAATCTATATCCGATATTATAATTTTTGTTTCAAGTAGCTCATGTATTTTAATGACTCGAGCTTCATGAACATGATGACATTTTCCTTTGAAGTTCCCATCTTTCTCGGGGATGAGCAAGAGTCTAATATTAGGGAAGTTGATGAGTGCATTTTCGAAGCATATTTACCATATATTTTTTGCATTAGTAGTGGTAGAAGTTTTTATTTTACGACGCTTGTGTGCATCTTTTATGAATGTTTCCACAGGATCCCAAAATATTGAGGCATTGATGAACATATCACTTTGAACTGTCATATTGGATTAAAATATGATATTTTGAAGTAATAAAGGTCATTATTATGATTTACCACACACCCGGGAGAAAAGGCATCGTGAAGGGGAGCGACGGTTTAACGAGCGTCGGTATGGGAAGACCCCTCCTGTAACGTATGCCAGTACCATGTGGTGGCTGCTTTGTCTCGTCACATACTCTTGTCTAGTGTAGACGGATCTGAGATCCGACATTCAGAGACACCAGAAAACACAGAAACCTCACCTCCATAAGGGATCTGGAGGGGTAACTTACAGAGGGCATCATCCTTATTACTACACAGATCATCGAAGGCCAAGGCATCATATTCATGATCATCAACTGTTGCATCTTCATCACCATCACCATTCCCTCTCATTCAGTTTCATCTTGTTGTAATTCCAATTGCTATTGTGAATTTGCACTTGTTATCATCTATCTACTTGTATTCATTTCATATATCCATGATGATATGTTGATTTCCTCCATGAGTGAGTAGTTTACCTCGTTCTTGAGGATATGGAGAAACCCTAGAAATATTATGATATAAAATAACTATGATCTATAACTTTGGTTTATGATTATGTGTCGACCATGTAATATCTACCTTCGGGACTAGAGAGGGAATTGCATTAGGTATATGGTAGTATGTATGATGCTAAGTAACATAACGTGCTGACCTGCTATTTATATGGTCAAGGGGAATAAGGAGAGATTCACTAATCTCATATCAATATCCATGGAAAAAATCCTTAATTCTGAGGGATCAGAGTGGCTTGCTTACGATAACTGCAGTAGTTATTAGGGATGAAATAATAGATAGATTTTCTATAATCATTAATTTATGGAGCTCTCCCCACACATGTCATGAAGGAAGAGATAGATTTATCCTAATCATGATTAGTACCAATGCTAGAGGTGGATCCTACAATCCGTGAGAATACTTCACCGTATTGCAATTTCATTACCTTTTACATCACGTTTGTGATGAGTGCATATTTACATCATGTTTTATATTATTATTTTGCATTGTAGTTGTAGGATCTTGGTATTTTACGGCGTTCGCACACACATTTTATGTCTATTTTCACCAGGATCAGGATAGATGATGGATACAATGGACACAATTCTTGGAGCAGTTGTATTGGGGAGAAAAGGAGTCAAAAATAATGTAAATCGCTTATTTGGGAAATATCAATAACACCAGAAGAAAATCCGAAGTGATCGAGGCATCCAGAAGGTTTAACGACCAACTATACGGCGGGAATTAATTTTCCGGCCATATAGTTCTCGTCGTATAGTTGGCGCCGCCACCGTCTTCTCAAATAGTTTCACCCCGTGCAATTGGATTAGGGAGACGACATACAGAACAACCAGAAATTGCCGACACCTCACCTCCGAAAGGCATCTAGAGGGGGAACTCGTCCATTGGGGATCCATCTTCGCCCTACGTAGATACGGGAGGCTGAGACAACGATCTTCATCACCAACCACTGCATCACCACCATCTCCATCCATCTCATCTACATCTTGTCTAGATCTTGTTGTAATTTCCGTACTCGTTGTGGATTTATAAAAGTACTATTCATCTATGATAGATTCCATTGTTATTGTCATGCTGTTGATTTGCCTCCATGTTTGAGTAGATCATTAGTTCTTGGGGATATGGAGAAATCTTAGTATGAGAGTGAAATAAGATAAAGTTTATTATAATATTCATCGTGGTGACCATGCGTTAGATTGTATTCATCTTGATGTTGGGAGAAGTCGACCTCTCAATATTTGCCTCTTGTGGGGACTTGATAGAGGGAACTATTTGTTGGTAGACGGAGGTGTGTTAGCACTTACAGTGACTATAAAGCTATTAGCACCCCTTACGTATCAACTTGGGAACCGAGGAAACTCATGGAATACTATCCATGCCATGGGATACGTCCTACAGGATTAAGTCCCTTAATAGCGCAGTAGTTCGATTGATGTCGATTGTTGTTTGTTGTGGTTATGAGGATGATGTGAGCAGTGGTTACTGCCTATTTGTCTAAATACAGAGTTCCTCCCACACATACATAGTTAAGAATGTTTATGATAATAATCTTTACCTTAGTTCGTTATAATGCTAGAGGTGTATCCGCTACTCCCTGAGAACGCCTTTTTACCATTGCAGTTTCAAATCTCTTCTACATACGCGATACTTACTTTCTGTATTCAGTTTTTTTTACTTTACTTATTGTTCTCTTATACCAAAAACACCAAAACACCTTTTTACACAATACTCGCATTTTATCTTGTTATTAGAACTTTATTTAGCATTTCTATTATAGTATTTAATTCAAGAGTTATTAGACTTCAGACTCCTGCTCCATGTGGGATCGATATCTTTATTTCGAAACTAGCTACAAATTATCTGTGCACTTATAGTCATCAGTTTGTCTCCTTGTTTCTTTACTCTTTAGTCCTCACTTTATAAACAAAACAACCCTCTTTAAACACTCTTACTTGAGATCAAGGGAAGCTTACAAGTATTCGTTGATAGATAGTGACGAGGGGCATTACTACCTTAACCAAATATGATACTTACTTCGAAAACTAGTTGTATTGTGCATGTTCTCTTGTAGTCATCAACGCCATGCAACGGAGTCACGGTAGCGATGACGTGACTCATGCCTGCGCGTAGACAGACAACGGGATGAAGCGATGTGGCCTCCCATGTGTCAGTTATTCGCACTGACCACCTAGTTTGGTGACATGAGTTAATGATGAAGACTTACCGTTGTTGTATCACTGACAAGGTTGGCCCACCACTCGTCATGATGCAACGGGATGTGTCCGGGGATCCCGCAACATCCCTTATGGTCTAGGGATGGACTCGGTGCGCTATACACACTTTCGAGCCACGTCGAATCGAAAACACCTTTGGGGCACGCGACCAGGTGCGTTTTTCTGCATGGTGTGACCCAAAGCCATTGGAGGATGGTTTGGAGGACATGAGTGGAGATGTTATAAGGCCATCGCAATGGTGGGGAGCAAATGTCCGTTTAGGCTTCCGCGGAAAAAGGCCCATAAATAGCCCCCAATAGGACATCTCAAACTATCCGCAAGACCAAGACTGACTGCTTGCCCTCGTGCGTCCGGTCTGGCCCACTGGCCTCTGACCCAACACATGTTTACTTTCCTATCCTCTCATATCCTCTCCTCTCATCTCCTCTTCTCTCTCTCCCTGCAAAAATCGCCCTTCTCCCTGTGAGCCTCCTCCTCCTCGTGTGCTGTTGGTGGTGGCTGCCCGTCGCCATGTGCCACCCTCCTGCCACATGCCTAAGGTAGCTGCGTCGACTGTCCGAGGTCGCTTGCCCATCTCCTGGCCTCTGAACCTAGGGTTCCTCAACCTATCGAAGAACCGGATCTTTGCACTAACGATGGAGCTAGGCAACCTAAGCCAGCTCAAGTACCTCCACTTGTGTGAGAACTACTACATCCAAGCCTAATCTCGCGGCTTGGGAAGCTGAAGGTTCTAGAGCTCTTCATGGTGACCATATTCTCCATCGAAGACAACTAGGGGAAATAACGCGGAATCCGACCTCTGTGAGGTGTCCCTCGGTGTGCGCCACACTTTGATGCACTCACTGCCTAAGGTCACCGCGCCACCTATCCGAGGTCTCCACATCACCCGCCCGAGGTCGCTTGCCTGGCCTTCGATGTGGGATTCTCTCTTCCCCCTTGTGTGGGCAAGGAAGTAAGGGCATCTCTAGCGACACGACCCAAATGGTCTTGTCGCGTCTGAACCGGTCTGACCAGACGCGGTCGGTGGGCATGCCCCTACATATTTGGGTGCGGTGACCCAACATACCACTGCATTATGTAGTACACTATAGTCGTCGACATAACACCAATGAAACACTTTTCCACTAGTATTACATCCCTCAGAGTGGTACAACTAAAACATCGCGGGTCCAATACATGACTATAGATTAAAACTCAATTCTTTACAAAAGATCCATAAAACTTCCTCGAAACAGTGAGGAAAACAATATAAATAAGAAAACCAGAAATGGCAACTCGAAGTCTATTCTAGACATAACACCACTACTAATATACTTATCTATGGCCTGTGATTGCTTCTGTTGCAAAACTCTACAAAAGTAAGTTTTGGTATCTAAGGATTTATATGTACTCCACTCTTCAGCTTCTTTTCTATTGCCACTAATGTCGTCGTCGACTTTGTTGATCCTCCTAGATATCTTCAACTTCTTCAAAGTAGACCACCTCTGGAAGACATTATTGATTGCTCTGAGATCTAGCAAGGGTTAAGAAGGTATGGTTGAGTACGAGCATACTTAGCAAGTTCACTAAAATGGATGTTTGATGCACTATCTACAGTCGTAGACCATTGGTCGTAGGATATGCAGGTTTTCATAAACATTTCTCCAAAGGTTGATTCTATTCTAAAAAGCTATGTCTGTCGCTCTTCACAGGTTGATTAGAACTTCGTGGAGTTCCTTTCCTGCAGTGTTCAGAGATCCTTCCCGGAATAGGGAGTAACATGTCACAATTTTATACACTCTGCATAGGTGTCTTGCTTTACCCATGAGAGACCTTAGCTTTGTTGCACATCCGAGTTGCATTCTCATCCACACTTCCTTCGTGTGGGGCCCAGTCTAAGATCCAAGCCGATCACTGCCCTTATCTATGGCCCCACATGACAACACGACCCCCCAAGTAGATCTACCTCTGTTAACCCCCATGTAGGTAGATATAACTCTTGTAGCCTCTTGAAGACTCTATAAGTAGATCATGTCCCTATTAGCCTCCACTAAAGTGGCTGACCTACCTCCGATAGCCCCTCATGGATAATATAGACACCAATATGATGGGGCACTAAGGGATCTCACCCTTGTGATGGATCCTCTGCAAGGAATCTCAGCTTCACGATAAGGTCGTTTGTTGGCACCTGAAAGTAAGAAGATCCAGCTAACTTCCCCAGATCCCATATAGATCGATCTCATATTAATGTGTAATGTACGACACAAGAATCACTGACAACATTGATTATTAAATCCTAAATGATACATTTCCGAGCAATGGCAGTTCCATTGCCGGTCATAATAGATTAACTAATCACCCTGGATTAGTAAACAATAGTTCACATTATTATCAAAAATAGTGTTCTCTGTCATCTTTTTTTTGAAATGTAGGTGGTAACATTAATAGATTACAAATACTTGATAGAAAATAACCAAAGGACATGAGCAAGTGTGAACTTGCCTTTGTGATTACAAGATTATGCAATCATGGTATTCGAGACAATATAAGATCCAATATCTGAAAACAACATCATTAGTCTGGTAAGTACTAATGTTTAAAGAAGCAATTTTGTATTATGCATAAGTAATGGTATGCATTTTGTAAAATCTCAAAGTAATACCCAATATTATGAATGAGTTTAACTTAGGTGATTTCTTTAAGATTTGGTTTTTCTTCAAGTTTACTTCATAAGAAAATATATATGTAAGGAACTTAAGTCTTAATATACAATATAATAACAATAAATTACAATAATAACATATGATAGCAATTGATTGTAATTTTTATGGAAGCTCATGTTTTAGATTGTAGTGGCAAAAAGAATAACTTTCGAAGAAAATATTTTTATATTAAGTTAATCAATTCGAAATATTATTAGGATTAAAACTATTGTTCTTGATAAAGTACAAATGATCTTGAGTTATTATACTTCTAGTTTATTGTATATTAGACCCAAGTTAACTATAAAAGTTATTTGAGTTAAGATATAGTAGATTTAAATTGCCTTCAAGTTCAAGTGGTTTCCTTGATATAATAGATGACAGAATCGTATAGGTATTGGGTCTCTACGAATCTAAAGCTAGCAAGTAGATGATAGGTTAGTTATAAAGTTAAAGCTAATTATGAGATATGGTGATCTCATTTTATGGTTTGCTTGATTCCTATTAAGCTTAAAAATCATGTTAAATATGGTTGCAGAGATGAGATCATTCACCCTCAATATAAGTGAATGATGCATAAGGTTAGTTTTGGAGTTATTGGTTAAAAATTGATTTAAGTTTATAAAGGAAATTTATATAGCTAGCAGTTTACACTTAAATTTATTATAAACCATAAATTATGGTTTTAGGTTTAGCATTTAGAGTTAAAATATTCTTTTTTAAGATTGCAATATTTATAAGGGCATATGATTATTACTTTCTAAGGAAATAATTTTTAAAAATTAACATAGGATAAAACAAGTATTTTATTTTAATAAAATAGGTAAATAAGGATTTATTACTTCAGAAATGTTAATACCCTTTGCACTAATATACTTACTATTTTCTAATACTTATTTAAGATCTTAAAAATGATTTTTATTTATTTTTAAGTATTATCTTCATTTTCATAAAATTCCATAAAGAATTATTGATTTTAAATAAACAATTTAAGTTTTACCATTTCAAAAGACAAGTTAATATTTTTATTAGATAGCTTATATTTTTGTGAACATTTAGAGGTATCACATGTATTTTTAGGATTTTTCTTTATTTTCCTAGGGCCTAAATACCTTCAGGGGTATTGTGGGAATTTGCTATTTCTTTAATTTCTATTAAACTTTCAAATCCTAGAACTGGCCCATGGTCCTGCCCAGCCCTGGCTCAGCCCAATGGGTTGGATAAGCCCACCATAGACCACTGGGTCGGTCGACCAACCCATACCCTTCACACGAGAATATCATTTTGCGGCCCGAAAGTTGGGGTGTACAGGCAACGCGGTACCCAAGTTCCCTGAAATCAGCCGGGATGGCTACAGTTGGTGTGCCAAATACTCACAGGGTCTTTTTCGGCACGAATTCAACTTTACGTTTCAATACAAAAAATTAGGCTAACGGCCATCAAGTTGGGACCCCTGTCAGTTCTCGCCGTTATGTCGCTCCCGTCGCTTAGGCAGGGTGGCTGTCACGTAGGCTTGCAGCGTTGGCACAGTGGATGGGACAACACCCCCTGCCCACCCCCTACCCAGTGTATTGATGTGACAAAACATGGCACATGTATCGGCGTTATAATTATTTTTTGTTTACTCAGAAGCTGGAACAGCCACCGCCACGCGTCTCTCCTTGGACTTTCGTCCCAATTATTAACCACTACCTTAAAAGCACATTGACGGTTCCACTGTTCCCCTGCCTCTCAAAAACCACTCTTCTTCTTCCTGTCATCTATCTTCTTCCCGTCTTCTCCTTGCCGCCATGGAAGATCTACGCACTCTAGAGACAAGCTTCACTACCCATGACAATAAGAAGATAGACGTTGTCTACACCAACAAGGAGGAGACAGTGGTGCGTGTCCTGAGGATGTATGAGGGTTGGCTTGGGATAGATGAGGACAAGTTTGTGGGATTGGACCTCGAGTACACCCCGGAGCACCCATATGAAGGGAGTGAAGTCGTCGTCGTTCAACTGTCCATGCGGAAACACGTCCTTGTCTACCACCTCTCCCGGTTTGTAGATCTGCTCTCTGTAGCTAACCACTTTTAGGGTTTTCTCCTCTTGTTCTTTATCCACTTGCTCATCTTGCAACTACTGGATTTTATTTAGGACCAAATAAATTAGGGTTTGCCTATGTCTCAATCGACTGAGATTTTCTTTAGTCTCAATCACCTAAGAAAAGTGCAACCATAGTTAAAAGAAATGTGCAACTCGTTCAGTCGACTGAGAAATAGCAAAACTGAATAAATTATGACAAGACAATGTTGAGAGTCTTGATCTTGCATTTACTAAACTTTTCAAAATTATATTGAGATGATGATCTTGCATTGAAAAAATATTGGTAGTTACAAATTTTGGTGATGACAAACTACATACTTTCAGGACTAACAAGAAATATCCGGCGCTGCGCCAGTTCCTTGTAGAAAAGGGAATTGTTTTCTGCACTATCGACACAACAACTGATTTTTCGAAATTTTATCAAGAGGAAATTATAATTCCTGCGCACAACTGGATCGATATTCAGCGTCTTGTCAAGATCCTGGGGGGCTCGAGGAAGGATGGAATGGCATCACTCGCAACTAGAATCCTCGATAAGTCGTACGACAAAATGAAGGAAGATTTCCCTACGGATAGGCACGATTTCTGGGACGAGTGGCCGTTCTCTGATATAAACATGAAGTATGCAGCCATAGATGCTTACGTGACCTACCAGCTGTACAAGAAGATCCATTTTTTTCTATGTTACCTCGTGTTTTACCCTATTTGAAAGAGGGAAGACGAGCTTAGGGGAGCCCTTTGTAGAAAATGCAGAATAGCTGAGTTTGAAGCTGCATATGCAAAGAAAATGGTTGCATCTGATGAGAGACAGCTATGACGGTGAAGAGAGCTTAGCTAAAAGCGAAGCGGTAAATGACAGAGAGGCTGCAGCTGAAGCAGCAAACAGAGAGGCAGCATCTTCTAGCGGCAACAATCAGGTCTGTGATGCACCGCTAATTGTGCCGTAGTATGATGACCCACAAGTATAGGGGGTGTATCGCAGTATTTTCGAGGGAAGTGAAAACCAATTTATTCATTCGACAAAGGGAGCCAAAGAATATTTATCAGCCTTAACAACTGAGTTGTCAATTCAGCTGCACCTGGAAACAATCTTGCTCACAAAGAGCTTTATCAAGATACAGTTTTGTAGTAGGAATAGCAGTAGCGGTAGTAAAAGCAAAGACAGTTGTAATAAAAGTAGTAACAGTGGGATTCGAGTGCGGTAGGCATAGGGATGGATGGACGGGCGTTGCATGGACAAGACAATTCACATAGCAATCATAACATAGGGCAATTGCAGATAAATAAGATAAAGCATCCAAGTACTAGACAATCCTAGGCATGTGTTTCCATATATAGTCATACGTGCTCGCAATGAGAACTTGCACAACATCTTTTGTCCTGCCAGTCCGTTTGCAGCGGGGCCTCTAGGGAACTACTAGCAATTAAGGTGATCCTTTTAATAGAGCACCGGAGCAAAGCGTTAACACTCCGTGAACACATGTGATCCTCACATCAAAGCCTTTCCCTTCCATTTATCCCGATTTACGTCGCCGGGGCCATAGGTTCGAACATGACGTGTATACAACTTGCAGATAAGACCAAGAACAATACTATCATAATGAATCAATAATAAGTTTAGATCTGAAATCATGGCACTCGGGCCCTAGTGACAAGCATTAAGCACAACAAGTTGCAACAAAGTCATAAAGCACTAATGAAAGATACTAGGCACCATGCCCTAACAATCTGATGCTATTACATGAACGATCTCATCCAATCCCTACCATCCCCATAGCCTACATCAGGGGATTACTCACTCATAGATGGGGGAAACATGGATGGTCGATGGAGAAGCGATGGTGATGATGATGGTGATGATCTCCTCCAATTCCCTGTCCCGGCAGGGTGCCAGAACGGAGTTTCTCGTGCTGTTTTGTGGAATCTGGTGGTGGCGGCGGAGCGGAACTCCTTCTGGAAAAACGTCGAACCCCCCGAAGTTTTTAGGCTAGAAGGCTTCTTATAGGCGAAGAGAGAGGCCGAGGGGGTGCCTGCACCACCCCCTGGCGCGGCCTGGCCTGGCCCACGCCACCAGGTGGTGTGGCCACCCCCTGGCTCCTCTCCGTCTCGTATTCTGGCTCCTGGAGTCTTCGGGTGAAATTGGATTTTTGGCATATTTTCCGGGATTTTTCCTGATAGTTGATTTTCTGCACAAAAAGTAGACACCAAGGCAATTCTGCTGAAAACAACGTCAGTTTGCATTAGTTGCATCCAAATCACACAAGTATAGAGGAGAAATAATAGAAAAAGTGTTCGGGAAAGTAGATACGTTTTGGACGTATCAAGTCCCCCCAAGCTTAGCTTATTGCTTGTCCTCAAGCAATTCAGTTGAAAACTGAGTGCGATAAAAGAACTTTCACGAACACATTTGCTTCATATGATGTAAATATTCTCAGCAATGCGATCAACTACTTAGACAATTCATAATAAAGAGTATGCAACTGGGTCTACTTAATAGTCATTGCAAACTATGAAGAGATTCCAACTCAAGAATAATAAGTAGCATGAAGCACAAACATAAGCAACATTACAATGCTCATAAAAAGGTATGATAGAGTGGTATCTCGCTTGCCCTTTGATTATGAATATCAAGGCACCTCTGAAGTTCAAGTGATGACTAGAAGTAAAGATATCAAGGATACAAGCATCAAAGTCATAACACAAATAATCAAGTAATGGAACAAACACAAAGAATGACAACTATGCTCTCAAGAAAGTGCTCAAAGAATATATGGAGACTCAACGAGTGGAAGAAAAAGGTTTTGAATAATTTTGAAAGGCTTCCAAATGCTGAAAGTATGGTACTCGTTAGCTTTGATCTCTCATTGCCCCTATCATAATCATCTTTAATGTGGTTAAGGTGAAAGTGAGGTCCAAGCTGAGTTATATGCTTGACAAACTATAAACTGAAAATCCCAAGTCCCTTGAGTACGAGGGCCGCTCCTCATGCTACTCAACTTTAGTTACCGGTAAGTTCTTGTCATCGTAAGTATGTGCGTATCATTGAGAACCGCTTAACGGGTACCCTTGCCCGATGATACGGAAGAATCCGCATATCAAAATGACAAGGCAAGCAGACAATGAGTATCTCAACAATCTTCTTATTTACCATGGGAAAATGGTGCTTTTTTTCTCTCTTTCCTCTTTTCATAAATCTCCTTTTTTTTCTTTTTCTCAATAGCTATCTCTCTCTTTTTTATAAGAAGAATGTTTCATAGATATCATTATGGTTACGCTGTAGGTTTCCACCATGTCAGCATGGATTAGACCAGCCCAAAGTGCTTTCTCTAACACACATACATAACTCCATGGACTTACAAGCTCCCCTTTTATTTCACACCGACGACATCCGCAAACAAAAGAGCAAGGTATCAAGTGGGTATATATCTACAAGTGTTGAAAGCGTTCCCCATGACAGCACGGTTCTGCTAATCCCCAGCCTATAATTTGCAACTAACTTTCATGCAGAGTTCACAATGGTTCAGGTTTATTAAGTGCGGGAAATAAAGTGTGCCATCAAGTCCGTGAGAGCTTTACTAACTAATTTTCCCATAACAAGCAAACATTTTATTCGGAAGAAAACAAGGAACATTGAATATGCATGGGAGTAGCAAATGATGCTAATAGGTAGGTATGGTGGACACTTTGGAAATATTTGGTTTAGGGAGTTGGAAACTTGAGTAAAACACTCAGTGGAAGTGAAGGCTAGCAATAGTAAGGGAGCGACAAACGAGAGAGCAATAGCTGTCATTATCATGCTTGCAACAAAACAGGACTACTCATGGCATGAAAGTGATTCAAGATCCTCAAGGCAAAATAATTCATCGAGGCTTAACTGATTATTACAGTCATGTGCATGCGTGAGCACGTGCCAAGTCAATCAAATGAAACATTCAAAGGAGGATACCACAGTGTCATACCAATTTATGAATAGAGTAATGCAAGCAAACATTTATGAGACATGCTACAAACTATTAGCGGGCTGGAGCTAATCACAAGAAAGCAAAAACTACTAAGCATCCAAAGATAACATACACCCTACATGAACGGACTAAGCAAGCTCATAATGATGAGTATATGTACAAAAATGAAGACAAATAGAGTTTGTTACCAGCCTCTTACCAAGCCTCAAGTTGTCATTAATCCTCATTATTGCTCTTCACTTGTGTGGCTTGAATAATAATATGAAACCAATAGTCCACTGAGAACTGCCGAACCCTATAGCAAACTCGCAAAAACCAAAGAAGAACGACAAATATTTTTGGTGTTTTTCGATTTTTAAACAAGAATGAAAAGAGAAAAACAAGCAAAGCAAAATCTTTTTGGGTTTTTCGAATAGTTCAAACAAAGCAAAAAGGGAAAAGCAAACCAAGGCAAAAATAAGAAGCAAACCAAAGAGAAACAACAAAAAATATTTTTGGTCTTTTTGTGTTTTTAGAAAGCAAAAGCAAAGAAGAGCGAAAACTAAAAAGAGAACGAAAACATGAATATACAGAGTACCGACGCAACATGATATGAGGATGAGTGCGGTGTCGGCGTACCTCCCCCCAAGCTTAGGCTTTTGGCCTAAGTGGGGTATCAATCCCAAGCTGGCCAGGATGAAGTGCCACCGGGGTACGACGAGGAGGTACCCTCGTCCTGGTGTGAGCTCGAGTACGCCCCTCCGTAATGTGCGGAGTAATCATAGGAGGGTGCATCCTCCTGGTGCTGCTCGTGGAAACCCAACAAGCGAAGCGGCTCGTCCACCTCATCCTTGGAGCGCGACCATGGTCTACTGTCAACACTAAACAAAGTAGGCTGTGGCAAAAGGATCTCCCTTTCATCCCCGTCAGTGAAAAGCATCCTATATACTAGATTGTTCAAATCAGAGGTAGCAGTGACAAAGTGATGAGTTTTCAAGGCAACAAGGTCGAGCCTCTGTGGTGCTAGCATAGCATCATCGGGATCCACTGAAAGACCTAATGCATTGACTACATGCGAGGCAATGATGCCCCCATAGATAGGCCCCCTAGCAGCTAGGCGGCGAGCAATAAGCGAGCCAAGATTGTACCGAGTATCATTATTGAGCGCAGCAGCAAGGAAAGCTAAGTGATAGTTGGAGATATTACTAGTGTTCTCCCTACCCAATACACTAGTGGCAAGATAGTATGCAAAGTATCTAAGAGCAGGGAGTTGGATATTTCTTATCTTTCCACGCTACGCCACGCGGTCATCATCATTGGTCACATCTCGGTAAAGCTCCAACAAATCAGCGGGTCGTCCTTGAATTTTCTTCACGGTCCCCGTCATACGCACACCTACAATACTGCAAAATCTCCCCAAAGGCATGGTGAAGGGCATATTATAGATTTTAAAAGAGAAAGTAGATTGATAGGGTGTGTTAGTAAATGAGAAGCTCTCAACAAAAGTTTTGGTGAGCATAGCGTATTGTGCACTCTCATCTTCCATATAAGAGGTCAAGCCAACCCTCTCAATCAGTAGCAAGAAATCATCAAGAATACCTGCAGCTTGCAAGAAAGTAAAACAAGGAAAAGAGGATGGGTGAGCGTCTCCATCATCCCTTTCACTGCCAATACGTGTTGCAATGAGGTCTTCATTGTATGATGGCCTAGCTTGAGAGGCTATTCTTGAGGGCCTCGACCTCCTAGGTGCATCACTCTCAAATATCTCTCCAAAAGTATGGTTGTTCATGCTTGGTATTCTGAAATTTAAACACCTATTAAACAAGTGATTGCAAAGTAAATATAATGAAGGATTCTACTCATAGGGACTTGCAAGAGGCCTAAACATGCATCAAAACTATATCTCTAAGCATCAAACAAGCTTACAAGCTCTCATAACCAGTCACCTACAGCAGCAAAATACTCAATATATAATCCACTAAACACAAATCTACTTGGACAAGGGGAGGAGTCACATACCAAGGAACAATTGCTCCAAATTTTAGCAAGAAATATGGGCTGAGCAAGGAGATCAAAGAAATCGAGAGCAAGCATAGAAAGAACGCGATTTTGAGCTATGAACTGGATCTTACTCGAGAGAGAGAAGAAAGTGGCAGGTGAGAGAAGTAGTGGGGGGCCAGGGGTGGCCCACACCAAGGCATGGCGCCACCCAGGGCTGGCCGCGCCACCACATGGTGTACCTACCTGGTGGGGCCCCCTGGTACCTACCAGGTACTCCTATGCCCCTTTTTTCACGTAAAAATTTAATATGAATTTTCTGGAATTTTTCGAGACACTTTATTTTTGGGCAATTTTCATAAATAGAAGAATGATTTTTCTGACAGACAGATTTTTTTTTTTGGAAACATGATGCAAGGACAAAACAAGGCTAGAACTACAGAAGTTCTAGCATGCAAGCAACTGACAACAAAAGGAAAACTAAACAAAAGCAAAAACTAAAATGCAAAGGATAGAAATAAATGGAGATAATCATAATGAAAACATTGTTTTGTTCAATGGAATCCTTTTGTTAGCAAGGTTGATCAAGTCTTGCTACCAAAACAATTGCATATGAGACAAAACTTTGTACTCCACTAATGATTATGTTACCTTGACCTTGATAGCAATGGTCCCAATCATAATAGTTTCAAATTTTTCTCTTGGTATGGGACAATATATTTCTCCAACTTGAATGCCTTCAACATGTTCAATTGAATTCAAACCATAATTCCTTTCAATCTTCTTGGGGAAATAGACAGTATGTTCCTTGTCATTAACATTGAAGGTCACCTTTCCTTGATTACAATTAATAACACCTCCTGCAGTATTAAGAAAAGGTCTCCCAAGAATAATAGACATATTATCATCTTCAGGCATTTCAAGCACAACAAAATCAGTTAGTATCAAGCAATTGTGAGCCACCTGAACAGGTACATCCTCACATATACCCACAGGAATAGTGGTAGATTTATTAGCCATTTGCAAAGATATATCAGTTGGTATTAATTTTTTAAGTTGAAGCCTCTTATAGAGAGAGAAAGGCATAACACTAACTCCAGCTCCCAAATCACACAAAGCAGTTCTAACATAACTGTTCTTAATAGAGCAAGGGATAGTTGGAATCCCTGGGTCTCCAAGTTTCTTAGGAACCTTACTATTGAAGGAATAATTAGCAAGCAAAGTAGAAATTTCTTCATTAGGGATCTTCCTTTTATTCGAGACAATGTCCTTCATATACTTTGAGTAAGGAGGCAATTTAATAGCATCAGTCAAAGGAATTTGCAAGAATAAAGGCTTCATCCACTCACAAAACTTATTATAGTGTTCATCTTCCTTTGACTTGTGTTTCTTATCTGGGAAAGGCATAGGTTTTTGGACCCAAGGTTCTCTTTCACTACCATGTTTCTTAGCAATAAAATCTTCTTTGGTGTATTTAGTATTCTTAGTGTGGTTTTTAGGTTCTTCTTCAACTTTTTCTTCATTAGGAACAACATTTTCTTCATTACCACTTTCAGCTTCAGCATCAGAGATAGATATACTATTAGGATCTATAGCAGGTTCAGAGGGTTCTACAACAGTTTTATGTTTCTTTTTCCTTTTCTTACGAGTAGAACCACTATTTTCAGCTTGTTGATAATCCTTCTCAATTCTTTTGGGATGCCCCTCAGGATATAGAGGATCCTGGGTAGCAGCTCCACTTCTAGTTCTAATTTCATAAGCATGTTTTTCTTTAGCAGCATTAACTAGCAAGTCTTTTTGCACTTTAACGAGTTGATCTATTTGAGTTTGAACCATTTGAAAGTGTTTAACAATCATTTTAACATCATTAGAGGTTCTTTCCACAATATCTTTCAACTCAACAATAGCTCTAGTGTTTTCCATTAGATGATTTTGCACCCTTTTATTAAAGTTATCTTGCTTAACAATAAAGATATCAAATTCTTATAAGCATTGATCAGGAGGTTTAGAGTAAGGGATATCACCTTCATCAAAGTGTTGGAGAGAATGTACCTCAATAGTGGATGAGTAGGGAATAGGCTTACATAATTCTTCTATAGGAGGTAAATTCTTGACATCTACAGCTTTAATTCCCTTCTCCTTAAGACATTTCTTAGCTTCCTTCATCACTTCATCATTTAATTCAATAACTCCCCTCTTCTTTGATGTTGGAATAGGCACAGGAATAGATGGCTCAGATACAATTACTTCAGGTATAGCTTGTTTAGGAGGAGTCCAATCTTCATAATGCTTGCTTATTTTAGCCATTAATTCCTCAGCTTCCTTAGGAGTCCTATTCCTGAAAACATAATTAGCACAACTGTCTAGGTATGTCCTAGATTCCTCGGTTAGTCCATTATAAAATATATCAAGAAGCTCATTCTTAGGTAATGGACTTCCAGCCAGTGCATGAATCAAAGCACAAAACCTTGCCCAAGATTCGGGCAATACCTCTTTTTCTCCCTGTTTAAAATCAAAAAGTTCTTGCAAAATAGCATGTCTAGCACTGGGAGGAAAATATTTCTGCAGGAAAGTACTAATCAAGCACTCAGGGCTATCAATAGATCCAGGAGGTAAATTACTAAACCAAGTTTTATCTTCTCCTCTTAGCGAAAAGGGGAAAATCTTAGCAACAAAGTAAGTACGCATCTTAATATCATCAGAAAACAAGCCACTCATGGTAGAAAGTTCATTCATATGTGGTACCGCACTTTCATTCTTAGTCCCACAAAAAGGTTCTTTCTCGACAATAGCTATGTAAGATAGATCGAGAGAGAAATCATAATCTTCATCTATAATGTTTATGGGAGAAGCAGCAAACTTAGCAGCATGAGATAATTTGGGTCTAATAGTATGCCTCTCAAGGAGACTCTTAGTAGCGCTCCTATCATGGGTGTTCTTACATTCTTTAATAAACTCATCGGTCATCTCAACATAACCATATCCAATATCATAACTGTCACTAGACTCAGGTGAGCTAACATGTGTGGTAGTGTCTTCATTAGGAGTTTCAGTATTTCCAGCTATAGTTCTAGCAATCGTAGCATCTAGGAAAGGACCTAATGAACCACTCTTATCAAGCACAGTAGAAACAACATCATAAGCATCAGAAGTTTCAGATTCAGCAGTAGTAGCATGTGTATGTGGTGGTGTAACGAGCTTACTGATAACAGATGGTGAATCAAGAGCAACAGAGGTGTTTAGAACCGTACCTCTTCTTGTAGTGGATGGTAAAATAGGAACCTTGCCATCACGAGACTTGCCCATGATGGATGGATAGCAGCGAACAATAGAGAATCCAAGTGAACTTGATAAATAAAGCTATGGTCCCCGGCAACGGCGCCAGTAAATAGTCTTGATGACCCACAAGTATAGGGGGTGTATCGCAGTATTTTCGAGGGAAGTGAAACCCAATTTATTGATTCGACACAAGGGGAGCCAAAGAATATTTATCAGCCTTAACAACTGAGTTGTCAATTCAGCTGCACCTGGAAACAATCTTGCTCACAGCAGTTTATCAGTAGCAAAAGTTTTGTAGTAGCAATAGCAGAGTAGCAGTAGTAGTAAAGCAAAGACAGTAGTAACAAAAGCAGTAATAGTGGGATTCGAGTGCGGTAGGCATAGGGATGGATGGACGGGCGTTGCATGGACAAGACAATTCACATAGCAATCAGAACATAGGGCAATTGCAGATAAATAAGATAAAGCATCCAAGTACTAGACAATCCTAGGCATGTGTTCCATATATAGTCATACGTGCTCACAATGAGAACTTGCACAACATCTTTTGTCCTGCCAGCCCATTTGCGAGGCCTCTAGGAACTCTGGCAATTAAGGTGCTCCTTTTAATAGAGCACCGAGCAAAGTTAACACTCTGTGAACACATGTGATCCTCACATCAAAGCCTTTCCCTTCGGTTATCCCGATTTCTGTCACTTCGGGGCCATAGGTTCCGGACAGCGACGTGTGTATACAACTTGCAGATAAGACCAAGAACAATACTATCATAATGAATCAATAATAAGTTCAGATCTGAAATCATGGCACTCGGGCCCTAGTGACAAGCATTAAGCACAACAAGTCGCAACAAAGTCATAAAGCACTAATGAAAGATACTAGGCACCATGCCCTACCAATCGGATGCTATTACATGAACGATCTCATCCAATCCCTACCATCCCCATAGCCTACAGCGAGGGATTACTCACTCATAGATGGGGGAAACATGGATGGTCGATGGAGAAGTGATGGTGATGATGATGGAGATGATCTCCTCCAATTCCCCGTCCTGATAGGGTGCTAGGACGGAGTTTCTAGTGCTGTTTCGTGGAATCTGGTGGTGGCGGCGGAGCGGAACTCCTTCTGGAAAAACGTCAAACCCCCTGAAGTTTTTAGGTCAGAAGGATTCTTATAGGCGAAGAGAGAGGCCGAGGGGTGCACAGGGTCCCACCACCTGGCGGCTGTGCCAGCAGCGCCACCGGTGGTGGTGTACCCCATGGCTCCTCTCCTTTTCGTATAGCTCTCTGAGTCTTGGTGAAATAGGATTTTGGCATATTTTCCGAGATTTTTCACGATAGTTGGTTTTCTGCACAAAAGTAGACACCAAGGCAATTCTTTGAAAACAAGTGATTCGCATTAGTTGCATCCAAATCACACAAGTATAGAGGAGAAACAATAGCAAAAGTGTTCGGGAAAGTAGATACGTTTTGGACGTATGACAGGACGCTGGAGATAGGGAAGCCAAGTCAGATCCCAGGTGGGACGAAGCATTTCGTGAGTTGTGGAGTACCTGGAATGGTCGCAGTTTGTCGCCTAGGAACGATGGCAAGCGCCTCAAGTGGTCTGATGAGAAGTGAATTAAATTTTACTTGTCAGTGTTATGTTTATGTTTTGTGGAACTCAGTTAGCTTGTCAGGTGATACTAGTAAAATAAATTTAACCCTCATTGTGTTATGTTTATGTATGTGTCTTGTAGATTGTCAAGATGGTAGCTTGTTAACTGGCAGTTTGAAAGAGTTCCCTTTTACTCTCTCGCTAAATAGATATGTTTCATTTTGCCCAAATTCGTAGCAAATATAGAGAAGATTCCCACTTCGATAATTTGTTCCCTTTTGGACCTCTTTTTGCCACCGATCAGGTAGCAAATCTAGAACAGCAAATCACACCAGGCAGAATACATTCATTCAGAAAACAAAAAAAATGTAGATATAGCTGTGCGCAGCTAAATATGATATAGCGATAGAAAGTAAGTTGCTTAACGAGGTTCGATGCATTCAGCCAGAAATAGGATATAGCTAGAAAGAAGCCACTTAGCAACAGCAGCAACCGCCGTAGCTGCAGGCACATCCTACAAGCGCCCGCTCCTCCGCCTCCTCCCTCCGGCGCTTCCTCCACTTCTTGCTGCCCAGTCCCTTGATCTTGGGGGCCTTGGGCCTGTTTGGAGGCATGTGACCCTCTTTGATGACCACCCACTGGAGGTTTCGGAGGTGAATGCCGAGAGCCCGGTGTTCAACGATGTAGGCATTGATGTTCATGGTCTCGTGCTTGCCGCCTTTGTGGATGCTGGAGCCCGCGGCCTCTACATGCTTCAGTAAGGTGTTCAAGTCGGTGCCGCCGGCGTGACTCGTCAAGCAGTAGGTGATCCTCTTGCGGAAGGGGCAGCTGTAGTCGCCGCGCCTGAGGAAGGCATCGTACTGGCCGGCCCGCGGCCTCCTCAGCACCTGACGAGCCTTTGTGTGAATGGACTCGTCATCGCTGCAGACGTCGCTGCCGGAAACCTATTGGAAGAAAAGGAAAATGGGGGAGTAGATGATGTAAGAAGATCGAGCAATTGAAATGCGAACAAGCGAATCCTAATAAACTAAGATCTAGCATCCAACGATGGGAACGATAGAAGAACCAGGGGAGGGGAGCAAACCCTAGTTATCTTCGACCATGGGTCATCGATGCCGGTGTCGTAGGGGTTCAGCAGAGCGATGTACTTATCTGGATCGTAGGTGCCCAAGAAGTGCTTGATCTGCTTGTGACCGGCGGGGGGCTCCTCGCCGGCGGGGGGCTCCTCTTTAGCGGCTCCGTCAGTAGCGGGGACGGGGGCCTAGACGGGAATGGTGGCTGCCATCGATGCCTCGACTAGGGCCTGGACAGGGACGGCGGCTGCTTTCAACATGTCGAGGGGGACCGGTGAGGAGACGGGGGCCTCCTCGCTGGCGGCCACGGAGGCGACGATGGCCACCTTATCCTCCTCGGCCATCGCCGGTACGGACGGGGTTTTCTCGGGAGTTTGCAAATGCTAGTGGGACAGTGGAGAGGGTTGCGTGGGGACAGTGAGCGAGAGTGGGAGTGGGTGTGCGGAGATGGGCTCTATAGTTAAGGTGGATGGAAGCAAGGCACGTTTCGTTGCACCGTGCAGCAACGCTTGTGATCTCTTGCACCGCGACACGCCGCCTGATGCGTCGCTTTTTTTCCCGGGCCATGCATGGCAGTTTTGTATTGAGCCGCATGCAAAGGGCTCACACACAATTTCTATGTACGAAGTTTGACACGTCCCTAAAATTGGTGATAGTTAAAAGTGGAAATGTAGAGGGGGGGTAGGTGGCTGTAGGGCGAGATTTGTGGGGTTGTGATAGATCGGGTAAAGGGATGTGTTGATGGCTGCGAGTGACTCGATGAAGCCGGAGACGTTAGGTCTCGTCGAGCTCAGCTGTTCGGCCTCCGGCTAGCGCGTGCAAGCTTCTTACGGTGGGCCCCAGTTGGAAGTGAGATTGAGAGCCGCTGCGTAAAAAATGGGATGTGTCTTATTAAAATCAAGTGGCAATAAATTGCAGCTGTCCATCGACGACCGTGCACTCGATGACGCATGTGTTGTGGCGTAGTAGTAGCAGTAGTAGGATTTTTAAACTTGATTAAACGTGACATGACCGCTCGACGACTTTTTCCATGGACGGCATCGTGTTCCTTCTTGTAGAGGGAGACGTCAAGATGGGGCCTCGTCAAGATGGTAGCTCGTTAACTGGCAGTTTGAAAGAGTACCCTTTTCCTCTCTCGCTAAACAAATATGTTTCATTTTGCCCAAATTGGTAGCAAATCTAGAGAAGATTCTCTCTTCGATAATTCGTTCCCTTTTGGACCTCTTTTTGCCTCCGATCAGGTAGCAAATCTAGAGCAGCAAATCACACTAGGCAGAATACATTCATTCAGAAAACAAAACAAATGTAGATATAGCTGTGCGCAGCTAAATAGGATATAGTG
Source organism: Avena insularis (assembly GCA_023614405.1). NCBI lineage: Eukaryota > Viridiplantae > Streptophyta > Magnoliopsida > Poales > Poaceae > Avena > Avena insularis. The sequence continues at coordinate 26,701,295 of CM042692.1, forward strand.
ATAGAAAGTAGGTTGCTTAATGAGGTTCGATGCATTCAGCCAGAAATAGGATGCAAGCAAAATATAGAAAATCAAAAGAAGCTGCTTAGCAGCAGCAGCCGTTGTACCAGCAGGTACATTCAGGGAGACATCCGACCCGTTCATTCGCCAGCGCCTCCGCCTCCCTCCGGCGCTTCCGCCACTTCTTGCTGCCCAGTCCCTTGATCCTGGGGGGCTTGGGCCTGATTGGAGGAATGCGACCCTCTTTGATGGCCAACCGCTGGAGGTTTCGGAGGTGAATGCCGAGAGCCCGGTGTTCAGCGATATAGGCGTTGATTTTCACGGTCTCGCGCTTGCCGTCTTTGTTGATGCCAGAGCCCGCAGGCTCTGCATGCTTCATTAAGGAGATGAAGTCGGTGTCGCCGGTGAGAGTCACACAGCAGAAGTTGATCCCCTTGCGGAAGAAGCGCGAGGCGCCCAGAAGAAGGCGTCGTCTTGGCGCCATGACCTCCTCGGCTGACGAGTCTTGGTGTGTATGGACTCGTCATCGCTGCCGGAAACCTATTGGAAGAAAAGGAAATTGGGGAGTAGATGATGTAAGAAGATCGAGCAATCGAAATGCGAACAAGCGATTCCTAATAAACCAAGATCTAGCATCCAACGATGGGAATGGTAGAATAACCAGGGGAAGGGAGCAAACCCTAATTACCTCCGACCATGGGTCGTCGATGCCGATGTCATAGGGGTTTAGCGGAGCGATGTACTTATCTGGATCGTAGGTGCCCAAGAAGTGCTTGATCTGCTTGTGACCGGCGGGGGCCTCCTCGCCGGCAGGGGGCTCCTCTTCGGCGGCTCCATCGGTAGCGGGGACGGGGGCCTGGACGGGAGCGGCGGCTGCCATCGATGCCTCGACTAGGGCCTAGACAGGGACGGCGGCTACTTTCAACGTGCCGAGGGGGACCGGCGAGGAGACGGGGGCCTCCTCGCCGGTAGCCATGGAGGCGACGATGGCCACCTTATCCTCCTCGGCCATCGCCGGCGCGGACGGGGTATTCTCGGGAGTTTGCGGATGCTGGTGGGACAGTGGAGAGGGTTGTGTGGGGAGAGTGAGAGTGCGTGTGTGGAGAGGGGCTCTATAGTTAAGGTGGATGGAAGCAAGGCACGTTTCTTTGCACCACCGTGCAACGCGCCGTGCAGTCTACTACACCATGCACCGCGACACGTGCACGGTACATCACGTTTTTTCCCGGGCCATGCATGGCAGTTCTGTATTGAGCCGCATGCAAAGGGCGCATACACAATTTCTATGTACGAAGTTTGACACGGCCCTAAAATTGGCGATTGAGAGCCGCTATGTAAAAAATGGGATATGTCTTATTAAAATCAAGTGGCAATAAATTGCAGCTGTCCATCGACGACCGTGTACTCGATGACACATGCTTTGTGGCGTAGTAGTAGCATTAGTAGGCTTTTCAGACTTTATTAAACATGACATGACCGCTCAATGACTTTTTCCATGGACGACATCGTGTTCCTTCTTGTAGAAGTCTCGCTGAGGGAGACGTCCGTGTTGTCTCATGCTGTACTGTGAAGGGCACGACGTGTGCAACGATCATCATTAGATCGCACAGAATCAACGGTTGGTGCACACGATTCGTGTGACAACTGTGACAACCAATCGGGGAGTAGCAGACAGGGTGAGCACAGGTTTGTGCTTCTACGAAAGATAGAGAGAGGGGGCAAAACTAAGTAGTACCACATAAAACCAAGGGAAAAACTGAGTAGTATAAAAATGGAAAGTGAGTGTCTTGTACAATGAAATACATCATGGCATACATCAAATTATGCCAAGATAGATCCACTAGAGTCATTGCATGTGTGTTCTTCTCACAAACCATATCATAAACCACACCCAGTGTCATTGCATGTGTGTTCTTCTCATTAACCACACATGGATCCACCAGTGTCATTGCATGTCTTCTCTTTTCATGAACCACAGTTAGAGTCATTGCATGTGTGATCCTCTCACAGACCACACATGGACCCACCAGTGTCATTGGATGTGTATTCTTCTCATGAACCACAGCTAGAGTCGTTGGATGTGTGTTCTTTCCATGAACCACAGCTAGATTCCTTGCATGTATGTTCTTCTCACAAACGACATAAAGATACACCAGTGTCATTGCATGTGTGTTCTTATCATGAACCACATCTGGAGTCATTGCATGTGTGTTCTTCTCACAAACCATATCATGAACCACACCCAGTGTCATTGAAGGGAATATGCCCGAGAGGCAATAATAAAGTGGTTATTATCTTATTCCTTGTTTATGATAAATGTTTATTTTGCATGCTATAATTGTATTGATAGGAAACATCAATACATGTGTGTTTAATAAACAAATAAAAGGTTCCTAGTCATGCCTCTCTTATAGACTAGCTCGTTGATTAACAAGATGATCAAGGTTTCCTGATCATGGACATTGGATGTGGTTAATAACAAGGTCACACCATTGGTGGAATGATGTGATGAACATTCATCCGAAGTATAGCATTACGATCAAAGTCATTTTTTTATATTGCTATAACATCATACGAAGTAATCTTTATCCTTAGACCATGAGATCATGTTAATTGCTAACACCGGAAGAGTATCTTGATAACATCAAACGTCACACCGTAACAGGGTGACTATAAAGGTGGGTTCAGTGCTACGAAGGTGTTATGTTGAGGCTCATGGATCAAGAGTGGGATTTGTCCATCCCAATGACGGATAGATATACTCTGGGCCCTCTCGGTGATATCACATTGAAATAGCTTGCAAGCAAGTGATGTGATCACTAGAATGTTATATCACAGGAACGAGAAAAGAGTGCATGTCAGTAACGAGATCAAACTAGGTATGGAGATACCGATGATCGAATCCCGGACATGTAATATATCGCGGGACAAAGGGATTTAGTTACTAGCGTTAAAGGTTCTCACGATCACAGAAGTCATCGTTGAATGTGTAGGAGTCAGTATGGATCTCCAGGTCCCGCTGCTGATTATTGATCGGAGAGGGGTCTCGATCATGTCTGCATTATTCATGAACCGTAGGGTGACACACTTAAGGGATACTGACACCATTTAGGAGCACATATGTTCCAGACAAAAGGTTTGCAAAGCGTAGGAAATGTTTCGATAGAAACAAGAATTGTTTCGATAGAAACCGGAATTGTTTCAGGTGAAATTGCAGAAAGTGGTTCTGCATGTGATATTGAAATGTTGCAAGGGGTTTTATGTGAATGTTTGTTAATTAATGTAATTGACAAAATTCTGAATAAAATAAATGAAATAGTTTTATTTAATGAGAGCTTGCATTAAATTTGGTGGAAATTTAATGCATGTGTGAGTGGAATTTTGAGTGGAGGCTTTTTATGGGAGTGGGAGCTCCACCCACATGAATGTGGAAGAGGTGGGGGCACCACCATGGCTGCCACGCCATGGCCCTTGGGTGCCCCCCTCTCCCCTATAAAAGGCCCCCCTCTCCTCCTCACAAACCACACCTCCTTGTGAAGGATCTCTCTCCCCCTCTAGTATTATTTCCCCATGGTCTCGGATTAGCGAGATACATGTTCCCGGTGGCTTTATCTGGAAAGGAGTTGCTGCTTCCGCTGCTTTGCTGGAGCGAGGGACGGAGGTTGTCGGGGTACCAGACGTGTGTGCGATCACGGATGCACCGCTGCTTTGTGGTGCTGGACTTGGTGGTGCCGGAGCTGGATCTGATGGACGTGCTGGAGCCGAACCTGCTGGACTTCATCATGATCTTGAGATCGGCAAGTGTACGACTACATCAACCACGAGTTCCTACTTGTTAACAAAGCTCGTTGTCTACAAGGGTAAGTTCTCGTTGGATGTATGTCCACCCGTTGCTTTGTACCTAGTAGATAGATCTTGGCGTGTAGTTCACACCGTAGGAATTTTTTTGTTTTCTATGCTGCGGACCCAACAGTGGTATCAGAGCCTGATCTATGCGTAGGTGCTGGGCACGGGTAGTACACATATGTTGATATGTGGGCGATGATGATCATGTCATTGCATCTTCTATGTATTTTGGATATTGGTGGCATAATAGGATGAAGCGTCCCGGACCAACCTTACATGTCATCGTACATGAGACCGGTTCCACGACTGACATGCAACTTGTTTTGCATAAGTGGCTGGCGGGTGTCTGTCTCTCCTACTATAGTCAATATCTGATTTACAACGAGTTGCTAATAGCTTAGTTATCCTCGTTTTGGTTCATGTTCGTAGGTAAGAACGGTTCTATCTCCGAAAGCCCTAAGCCATGTAAAACTTGCAATTGATAAATTAGAGGCGTCTAGTTTAGATCGTTGCTGGGCTAGTGTATTGATATGGTATTGTTGTAAGTGTATGTATGATAGATACTCTTACAACACACTCAACGTGTAAGTTCCATAGACCTTGGCCTTACACATGGACCATATCATCTCACTTTACACATTAGATGTTAGCATCTTATACTGCTAGTTTGGCGCTTTCTGTAGCATTGTAAGATGATCCCTATTTTAGATATCAAGATAAAAATGTGTTCTTCCTTAAGTATGCACCGTTTTGTGGATCGTATTTCGAGACATCACGTGATGATCGGGTGTACTCGACTCTACACTTTCATACAAACGGGTGTAAGACAGTTTTACACATGCGAGTACTAAGGTTCTTACTTGGCGAGCCTAGCATGTACAGACATGGCCTCAGAACACGGACCGAAAGGTTAAGCATGAGTCATATAGTTGATATGATGCCCATATAGATGCTCGCCTTTGAAGTTACATCAACTCACGTGATGATCGGACTTGGTGTAGTGGATTTGGTTCATGTAATCACCAAAAAGGCACGAGGGATGTCGTTTTTGAGTGGGAGTTCATTTCTAATTTGGATTAGTTGAACTAAATTTATCATAAATTAAATCAAAGTGAATTTGCATAGTTTGTTGTAGTCATTGGCATTCGTTTTCTACCTTATGCTTAGTTTTTATTTGAGATAATAGAACTATAGAATTCTGGATATTTACTTTACGAACTGGTATCGTATTGTTTTGAATGTCAATTTAAAGCTTATAAGTCCTATGGCAAACTTTCAACAAACTCTATTTACTCCATGAAGTTTAATAAGTAGTATTAAATCAAGAGTAAGAATTCCAATGTTAGTATCTAAAGTATCATGTTTGCCTCCATGATTATTGATATTCAAAAGTTGTTTTAATATCAAGGTTATCTAGGAGCTGGAAGAATTGTTTAAGGAACCATCATGTGTGAAAGATATTGTGATATCTGAAACAATGTTTTTGGTTGCATTATGATAGAGTATAATTTAGCAAAATACATGTTCTCATATTGTATGAGAATTTTTGAAGGATGGAGATGCTAGGCATCCGAATCTACCAAAAAGGTTTTGGGAACTGATATTATACTCGCGATTCTTCCTTATAGGCTATAGTAGCTTGATCATGAAAGTTGTCATGATAAGGATGAATAGAAGATGTAAGTAAAATGTTTACTACACTAATAGATTATTAAAGAATGGATTTTTGAAAGAACACCAAACATTTGATGATGGTGATCCACTTCAAAGTGCAAGTCCAAAGGTATTAGTATTTGACTATATACGCTTTGTACCATGTGTCATGTTGATGACACCACTATTGATGTTGATAGATTCTTTTAAAAGAAAAGGAATTGCTGAAAGAGAATCTATAAAATATTTGGCAGAAAATAAAAGGTTAGAGATGTCCAACTTAGGTATATAGAAGATATACATGTTATGGCTATATTCCTTGCTTGTTAAACAATGTGGTTCTTAGGTATTGGATACCGAATTGGTTGGTATGAAGTGTCATACAGGACAACACAATTCATGAACTACAATGGCCTAAGTAACCATCAAGAGAATGAGTGATGATGTTCATCGAAAACAAATAAAGTGTTATTGTGTTTTTCGTTGTCATCAAACCAAGCCTTCAAGATTTGTTTAAATAATTGTTATTTTGTTCCTTTATCATGAGAACAATGGCTGTTCAAATAATTACCGTATTCCATAAAGGATGGATGAACTTTTACAAGTCTAGTTGGATAAATCACATCCATAAACACTATTGCTAAAATGTCGCAAGACAAATGATTGAAAGATCACTTATGAAGTGACATCGCTGTTTAAATTATATTTGAAAGAAAACATGAAGAAACTCCATGTTGATGGATTTTTGGAGTCTTTGATTTTGATCAATTGACGCATGTGAGACTTTCCTCGAGATAATTGAAACTCCGTCCATAGACCAGAGAGGAACGGATGACTAGCTTATTGGAAATTGTGCATGCTGATGTGCATAGTCCATTATGTGTAGCCATATGCGATGGATCTTTTTGCTTCATATGCTTCCTCCGAAAATTTGAGTGAATATATCTGTATATTTACTTAATAAGGAAGAAGTATGAAACATTTGAAAATTGTTCAAAGACTTTCAAGATGAAGTGGAAAATCATTGTAACAAGAAAATAAAGAGTTTATGATTCGATCATAAAGGAAGATATTTGAGTTACATGTTTAGCAAAAACACCTAAGACTTGAGGAATTGTTCCATGATTTGTGTTTCTCGATAAACCATAGGAGTATGGCATATTAGAGATAAAATCAAACCATGTTTGACATGGTAAGATCAAGGTGTCATTTATAAAACTGCCATTATGTTTTAAGGATTGAAGCTTTAGAGACTACCGCTTTTACTGAAAAGAGCACCATCGTGATCCATTGAAATGACACCATATGAGTTATGGTTTGGGATAAAACCGAATTGTCTTTTCTTAAATTTTGGTATGCTATGCATAAGTAAAATGTTTACAACCAAAGTCGGATAAGCACGTCTTTGTAGGTTATCCCAAAGAATTTGTTGGGAATTTCTCCATAACACCGAGGACAAAAGAGTTTGTTACTTGGAACGTCAAGTTTCTTGAGAAGGAATTTTTCGTGAAAAGTTAAGTGGGAGGACAATAGAACTTTGATAAGGTTGTTGAACCTTAGCTATATGTGCAAAGTAGCGCAGCGCCGGAAAGTGTCCCGGTGGCGGCCACAATGCTCATGGCTCTCGTGATTACAAAGGTGTGATCTCGGAGATTAGAGTTCCTATAGAACCGTGTGGGTCGGTAAGAATCAAATAGTAAGATTTGATAAGCAAGTCGTTATTGTTTTGACAATGATGAACCAACTACATGCAAAGAAGCGATGATGGGCCCTGACTCCATAAAATGACTAGAAGTCATAGAATCCGTGATAGTATCCATACACGAGAAAACAAGTTTCTGAACTTGGAAGACCCTCCGGAAAGGCGTGAAGCCTATCGGTCGTGTTTGGATCTATAAAGAAATAAGACATGGATGTTTAACATCTATGAAATAGTCGACATGTCGGAAAGAAGTTTACGACAATGTTCAAGGAGTTGACTATGACAAGATTTGATCTTTCATAGCGATATATAGTCTTGACGGATTAATGTAGCAACCACTACATATAATTTGGTATATGGTAGTTGAATAAACAAAACAAGGTTCTTCTAATAGAACGATAACCTAGGACATGTACATGACATGGTCTGAAGGGTTTTGTTAATTCAAAGGGTGCTAAAAGGGCATGCAAACTTCAATAGTTGAAGTGAGCATAGCGGAGTTGGAATCTTCACCATGATGAAAATGTTAAAAGAGTTTAATTTCATCGGAGATGATGAAGATGCTTGCATTTGCAAGAAATTAAGTGGGAGCGCTGAGACATATTTCTAATACATTATGTAGAGGACATGGTGTTGATTGGAAATGATGTATCTTGTATTGACATAAGTTAAGAATTTCATTAAAATAGGATTTCGATGAAAGACTTGGGCAAAACCATAATATTTGGCATCAATGTCTATATGGATAGATTGAGGCGCTAATATGGTTATGCCAGACGTACATATATGAGATATTGAAAGGGTTCAATATGGAAACAACAAGAAAGGTTCTTGCTGCATGGAAAGGATTGTATCAAGATTCAAGTGTTTCAACACTTGGTGAGTAAAATCACATGAATATTTTGATCGATTATACCGTGATATGTATATATCCAGATATGTCCTATGCTCTAAATGTTATGAGCACATACTAGAATGATTCATAAGATCATCATTGGACGATAGTAAAGGTATTCTTATGAGCTTTGGAAGCACAAAGAATATATCATGTATAAGTGACAAATAGTTAAAGGTAGTTCATTGTAAAGTGTTACATTGATACTAGTTTTGTCATAAGATACAAATTAAATTTATCTCAATTTAGACTATGGGTGGCACAATGTAATGGAAAGGATGTTCCATGATGGATTTGGATGAGTTCCAAAGTTGAGACACTATGACGGATACTACAACAAAAGGCTAAGTATATGACTGCTATAGTAGCAGCAAAGGAGGGCATTTGTGTTAAGTAGTTTGTTATCAAACTAGGTGTGGTTCAAAGTGGGCTAATACTATGAAGATATATTGTATGATAATAATATCAACATATTTTAAACCCGAACGAACCGAAGGTATCACCAAAGGACCAAATTTATACAATGCCATCTCATTTGAGAATGAGTGATGCGTAGAGACGCAAAGACATGCAAATACACACGGACCTGAAACTGTCAGATCTGGAGATTATGTTAACCACTAGCAATCGCGTATATGCAACACCAGAAAGCCATAGGTGTTCAATACGCAAAGTTTTTCAAAATAGATTATTGACTCTAGTGCAAGTGGGAGACTGAAGGGAATATGCCCGAGAGGCAATAATAAAGTGGTTATTATCTTATTCCTTGTTTATGATAAATGTTTCACTACTAGGAAACAGCCTATCTGTGGCGCATCAAAAGGGGACTTCTGTGGCGCATATCTTTGTCGCCACTGTTACCTCGCCACTGATAACTACTTCCTGTGGTGCATATGGATATGCGCCACAGAAGTTCCAGACTTCTGTGGCGCATTCCTTCATATGCGCCATAGGAAGAACTTCTGTGGCGCATTTACGTGTATGCGCCACAGATATGCCATGCGCCACTAACTATATAATTATATGCGCCACTGATTGTGTAACATGTATTCGAAGTAAAATACTTTCCTGGTGTATAATCAGGTATTTATACAGGATTTATCCAGATGAGTATAAAATACATTGCACAAGTAGTAGATGCATGAAAACTGACATATATATATAATACAAACACTTAGAGCCCGATCGAGATAGATGTATAGTGTCAAGTGCCAAATTTTTACACAAGCGCCGAATACAAAGTTCATATCATCTCACATTACAAATATGAAGTGGCCACCGCCGCCTACACTAGGATCAAATAGAATACAACTGTGATAATGGTGAGCAAGAGCATTAGCCCGGCCAATATCTTCATCTGGTTCTTCTTCCACAAGTGGTTTCTCCACTTGGCTATCGCCTCCTCTCTAGTCGCGTATCCTTTGTAGATGTTGCCGCTGAACTTGTTCACTTGTTTGTGGCAATCCTCCCACTCCTCGTAGACTCCTGGAACCCTACCCATGTACACCACATACCACCTCGTCGCCATCTCTATAGACGACAAGGCATATTAGTAAAAATACAACGAAAAGAATGAATAAAGGGTTCACATCCATATATATATATATGTTCATAGAATATAAAACAAAGGATCCATAAACCTAAAAGTTAGATCATCATAGAAGAAATAAGTTCAACGACAGCACGACCACAAGGTAGTTTAAGTCTAACAACAATGACTATTTCGACCATGATCGAGATAGTAAAGTTTATGACACACACACTAATACAGCAGGCGTCCATCAAGAATATACACACACTGGATCATGCTAGAGGCACACATCGATCACGATGAAGACTTACTCTTCTGGCACGGCTTCGGGAATGGTAGATAGCCCTCTTTCGTCATCCACGTCCTTGTGTCACCCTGCTTATGGAGGCGTTCTTCGATCTCCCTCTTACTCAACCCTCTGGCTTGTTGTAGGGCACCGCCCCTTGTGTTGACATCTTCAATGATGATTTGCGACAACTTCATCTGAATGCGATGGAAGTCTTCTCTAAGATCAGCATCGTCGATTTTCGCCAAAGTTTTGGCCCATCCTTGGAGACTAGATGGCAGCGTTAGGTTATGGAAATCCCGAACATAGCCTTTAAGGTGATGGAGGACGTAGAAGGCCTCCTTAGCACGGATCAATCGCTTGGCAGGGAAGTCGAAACGCGATGCTTGAACACGTGTTTGCCATCCTTGATACATTCCCCCCTATCTACGAAGGTGCATCCCTTCTTGGTGTAGCCCTCGAGAGCCTCATTGAGAACACCCCTTATTCTAGTGTAGTCTTTCTTCTTCGTCAAACTCCCCGAGTCGAAATACGTGGCTAGCGAATACCTCGGGGCAAGGACGATGAGCGTGCAGTATTTGTCTCTGCGCAACACAATTGGAACGGAATGTTGGAAAAAGAGCAAAGGAAAGAAATCTATAAGAAATGCATAAGTTACGGTGACGATGAGCGAGTGTGTGTACTTACTCGGGAAAGAAAGGCAAAAGAAGTGTGCCCTTCCTCTTGTTGTCCACCATGAACTTCTCGAGGTACGCCGTCGCCTTGGTCCGTGTCTCTGATCCTTCGACCAACTGGCTGTCCTGCATGTAGTAGGGATCCACTATCGCGATTTCTAGGGTACTTTCTCTCTTGATCGTGAGCGCCAGATTGAGCGTGTATAGGCGGACCAAGTTATAGTCCAGCCGTTTCGTGAGAAATAGCTTGAATATGTCCTCGAATGCTATGAAGAATATATCCGCGGGGGGTTCATCGACGAAGCCCACGTCCAATGGCACCTTGGCCGTGAAAACCGGGTAATTTGGATCGTCCTCTTTAAGAAGGAGGGCCTCTAGTGTCTTGACACCCTCGTGCAAAGTTAACATGGCTCCAACCGCAATGTGGATCATATCCGGAGTCAATATCGGATCACCAGCTACATGCACTCGGGGCAAGCCAAATTGTGTGGATGGTATGACGACGATGTCCTGCCCCCGGATCCTCTTCGGAAGAGGCTGGCTCGCACCCTTCTTATTATTATTACCTCTCTTCCTGTAGTGCTTCTTCTTCACAACATGGTCGACCATTGCCATCCGCTCATCGATCGCCTTCGGAGTGTGTTGGGGCTGAAAACCAATCCAGTTTCTCTTGTGGTGGATCGGCGGCGGGCGTCTCTTGAGAAAGACCATGGAAGACCGGTATGCGTGCATGTATTGGGCCGATCAGCTTGATGGTCGTCGCGAGCTGCAAAGGGTTCTTCATCCACAGAAGGCATATACAATCCTTTGGCGGCACCGGTGTTGATGAAGTCGTCAACGTTTACCAATTCATCATCATCTTCATGGGTGCCATCATGTGGTGGTGGTAGCGGCGGCGGCGGTTGCGGCTGACAACGTCTTTGCCATGTGGCGGTGCACGCTGCCAAGAGTTGATCGTGACGGCTGGTGGTGGCGACAATGACTCACGGCTTTCGAGGTGGTGGTCGGCGATGATCGGTCGAGAGGTGGCGCCGGTGCTCCCCCGCAAGGCGAATCTGGGTCTTGACCATGTCAAGGGCCGATTGTAGCATTCCCCAAGGTTCTTGTGTTCTCGGCTCCACGAGGTTGAATGGGGGTCCATGTCGTCGCACCCAGCAACACCCGAGCCAACCTGACCTTCATCACGTCATCATCCATTGGATTGTTGTGCATCGTCGGCTCGCGGTTGTATAAGAGTGCCCTTGGCAACATCCTTCAACTCACCGCCGACATCTTTAAGCGAGGAGTGCAAGAAGTGTCCCGAGGCAAAAACATGTTGTTGGGCGTCATGAGATGGCAGTCATGCATCAAAGGCATAAAGGAGATGACGTGCACTAACTAATTAGTTACCTTGGTGATGGCGTGGATCTCGGCTAATGTAGAGACACGGCGGATGCCGGCGGCCGGCCTATGATCATCATCTGCAATCTCCGCCGGTGCCTCACACGGCTAATCAGCTGCGCCTTATTGGTATGTTTCACGGGAGGTCGGTGTGACCAAAGCGAGGGCTGCGTCCGGCGTTGACGGCCGGCGGTCACCAGTCGGCGACACGGTAAGATTGATGCCCGAGTTGCTGCCGCTTAAGCTGGGCAGATGTATCGGCCCCTGTCGACCTCCCGCATTCCAAGCAGTAAGCCCCTCGAAAAACTTAGGGGGATCATCGAGCAGAGCTTCTCTTCCACTAACTTGTCCACCGTTTTCTGGTCCACCGCCTTCTCCTCTAGTGTCTGCACCTTCATCTTCAGCTCTGCAACAACGGCTTTATCCTGGTTCTTCCTGTCCCTTTCGTTCCTGGCGTCCTCTTTGTAGAACTCCTTGAACTTCATGCTCGTACCGAAGCCGGACACACGGCCAGCTGAGGACGGCGGCAACCCCTTGTCCCTCTTCTTGTAAGCATTGGTCGCCCTGTTGAAAACCGTGTCCCACGGCTCCGTCGAATCCTGGGATGACTCTGTGGCAGTAGCGTTCAGTTCCTCCTCCTACAGAGACAAGGAAAGGTGAACCCATTTAGATTCTTGGCTTCATTATCTTAATTAGAACGCAGTAGACTTGAGATAGGCGATAAATTCCTTACCAGATTCTTCTCGAATTCCTTCACCTCCAGATCGTCGATGATGAACTCCCCTGTTTCCTTGTCCAGGTAGTAGCGGGCCCGAACAAATTGCCTAAGCTGCAAGTCCGTGATTTTAAGCCAAGGGTTGTCTTTAGCAAGGCGTTCAAGCTCGGCGTCCTCCTTGTACCAAATGGCCTGTTTCCCCCTGTAACCGCCGCTTCCAAGGTGGTGGTTACCTATGTTCTGTTCCCGCATACTCCTTCCCCATTGAGTCTATTTTATAGCGTCAGCGGTAGCTATATCCGCCTTGAATATCCTAAACTCCTCTTCGTCGAGCATCGGATTTTTCTTACTAATAACCTCCCAGCTTTCACCTTTGTCAATGCTATTCTTCACCCGGGTTTTCCAGCTGCTCAAGGCGTTGCTCATCTTCGTGAGGGCTAGTCTGTTCACCGGGTTCTTATTTCTCTCGAGGTTTCTAAACTGCTCTGGGAATCTGTATCGCTTGTGAAGCTTCTTAAGGAGGTTATCGACCAAAGCTGCATGGTCAGCATGTCTGATGTACTTCGTGTTGATCGACATGCTTTCCCGGACGATGCACCCGAGTTGCAGGTCGTACCCTTTAGCAATCGCCTCTGGCGCAATGGGTTGGCCACTTTCTGTGACCTCAATGAACTCATCACGCATGCGATGGCGCACCGCACCTTCCGCTCCTTCTGTTCCTTCTTCTTCTTTTCTTCTTGAGAAGCGGCCGGGTTGCCGCCATGCCATCCGCCCTCTCGCCGCCATTGGTGGTGTCATCCTCTTCGCCGCCGCCTTCACTAGTTCCATCATAGTCATCTTCGTCCCCCTCGTAATCAGGATCTCCGCCCTCATTGGCCCCAGCAGCTCTGGCGACGGTCGCCTCCTCCTCCGGTGGTGGTGTCATCCTCATCGCCACCTCCTCCTCCTCCTGTTGGGACCCCTGCCAGAATGACTGGTTGGCCTGTCTAGCTTGTTCTTCGACGCTGATCATGTGCTTAGAAGGGCCAGACTCCTTGTTGCCCAACATGTTTGCACTACTCTATTTAAAAGAGGCAAAATGTTAGCACAAATCTATGCCGAAAAATTCGGCATGACCTTTGCTAATTTTTTGACCTAGGAGTGCCCATTTCTCAACCGAAACGGAAGTGAATCGACACTTCGGGAGAAATGGGCAACTCAAATAAAATCCCTGCAACATTCACACACTAGAAAATAGCCCCATCCACAGCCCCATTCACAGCCCCCATCCACAGCCCCATCGAATCAAATAGCACCATATAGTACCAAATAATCCCACCATATAATCCCAGCACCATATAGTACCAAATAATCCCAGCACCATATAGTACCAAATAATCCCAGCACCATATATACCAAATAAAAGGGAAATTTCAGCCAAACCTGAAGCATACAGAACATAATATAACCTGAAACATTATTGGCAGAGGAAAAATGCCAATAAAACTTCTTATGTTGCACCTGGTATTAGCACTATAAACAGCAGATATATTCTGTAACTATAAACAGCAGATATATTCTCTAACTATAAAAATGCCAATACAAAGATAAGAACTATAAACAGCAGATATATTCTGTAACCGAGGATAAGCTTAGTAATTAACTTGAGAAAACTTCATGCAAATATATTGCTTCTCAGATAATAAGACTATAAACAACAGAAATCTCAAAGATGATTATTTATGGACACATGCTTCCAATTGCTGAAACTGAAATCTTGTATAAGTTACTAACAAAAAGGTCAGTATTCTTCTTTAAAGCTAATACTTAATATTACATGAGCAGAAAGATGCATGAATGGCCCAGAGCTAATATATTAAGTACCTATGTATAATTATGCCAAGTGTATATTAAGTACCTATGTATTACATGAGCAGAAACAGTTTTGTACTACTTAAGTACCTCATCAATAGATTTAAAGGCAATTAACAGTGACACAGAAGCAGTTTAAGTGTCCACAAATTGGGCTAATTTGTACATGCATGGGCAGCTGCCACTTACCACTGAGCAGAGAAGTGAAGAACTAGCTAGGACACACACTTACACATGCAAATGGAAAAGAAAAAAGTGGATATGTACCTAGATAGTAATACTGGATATTCAGTAGCATACATTTGTTAGTCAATGCAAATTGGGGCCTCTATGGATGAAATGCACCAGGAATCCATTAGAGGTCCATAGTAGCAACGACCAGCCTCCAATTCCTTAATTATCAGAAACTACAATATCACCATTTCTTCAGGTATTTATTCTCAGAATAATCACTGTTGGGTCACGGCTTAGCTACGATAGTCTAAAGAAAGTGTTTAATAGCACTACTTATTTAGCTACTAGGTGTATATATATATGCAAAGTGCTAGCAGAAAGGCATAACCTCTGTTGATATGATTATGATTATGGTTATGCAAAGTGCTACTTATTTAGCTACGGTAGTCTAAAGAAAATGATATGATTATGGGTGTATATATATAAGCTACTGTTAGTTGATAATAATAATAATAGCATAAGTGCTAGCAGAAAGGCATAACCTCTGTTGAATATGTAAAGTGTGTACTGTAAATTAGGAGTTGTGAATCTGATCAAGTCGATGGTCAAGTGCTTTACTAGTACACTGTATAAGAATCTACAAACGGAGGCCTCAGCCATGAACTAGACGATGGTCAAAGTGTCATGAACTAGACGATCAAGTGTACCTGCGTACTAAACGGAGGCCTTAGCCATGGGGTGAAGGGGAAATTAAAGAAGAGAGCGGGAAGTGTACCTGCGGATGGGGAGGTGGTCGTCGACGAGGGTGGCGGCGGTGCTCCTGCGGCGTTCCTCCTAGGTTGTAGGCGAGGCGGGGCGGGCCTCCTCCTCCACGGGCTCCGGAGCAGCGGTGGCGGGCCTCCTCCTCCTAGGTCGCAGGCTCTAGGAGCGGCGGTGGTGGGGTGGGGCGGGCCTCCTCCTCCACGATGGCTCTCCTCCTCCACGACGGCTCTCCTCCTCCACGGGCTCTCCTCCACGGCGGCTTCGGCGGCGAGGGCGATTAGCTAGGGTTTGTGTGCGAGCGAGATGAGGGAAAGAAATGGAGAAGGTAGCAGGGGAGGCCGAACCGTTTATTTGGCTAAGTGTGAAAGTTCTGTGGCGCATTCCTCTAAAATGCGCCACGGAACTTACAACTTCTATGGCGCATTACTATGATATCCGCCACAAAACTTTTGGCCATAGTCCAAAACGAAGCGGCATCGTAGTTTGACAAGATCAGCTACATGTCCTAGTGGTCTTGCTCGCCAGCTTTCAACCTGGGGTAGCCAGGTTCGAATCCTGGTTGTCTCAGACTTTTTTTCCTTTTTTTTAAAAATATTTTATTTATTCAAAAAAAGCAACAACCTATACACACATATGCATATTTATTCAAAAAAGCAAGAACATATACACATGCATACTTATCAAAAAAACCGCCCAAATCATATATATATATGTGCTTGTCACACACAAATGTGAATTTGTATACCCACACGAATATCACGTGTATGTTTTAGTCTCTAATTAATACACAAAAAAGTCACACTAATATCACATTATACCCACACGAATTAATACACCAAAAGGTCACATAATTGTTAGTGTCTCTTCACAATCTTCTTGCCCTTTTTCGCCGTGGTTGAATACTTTAGCCCGTGCACTTTGAGATTTCTTCTTGAGAATGGACAACCTTTAGTAGGCAGTGTGGTCTTCCTTCTTACTTTAGTAGTAGTAGGCATGTCGAAGTACTTGTCGAATTCCTCTTCGATCTTCGGGTCGCCATTTTTGTCGAAGTTTTGCTCGTTGGCGGCTCCTTCCATTCCGATGATGCTCCTCTTGCCCCTCCTAACTACAACACGGTTGGGCTTTGACGGGTCGGTAATAAAAAAGCATTGATCAACTTGGCTAGCGAGTACCCAAGGCTCATTTTTTCGGAGGCGTTCTTTGTTGATTTGGCATCTGGTATAACCATTGTGGTGAAATAGCGGCCTTATTTTTCTACGTTCTTGGCCCATCTAACACGGAACATCGGTACGATCTCTCCACAGTAGTCGAGCTCCCATATCTCCTCGATCCTTCCATAGAATCTTTCCATCACAGTAGTCTCGTCATCAGCAAAGGATAACATAGTTACTCCTGAGTTTTGATATTCACTATTCTTGTCCTTTTCCTCGGTGTAGAATCTGTAACCGTTTATGTCGTATGACTGATAGGTCCTTAGGTTGTGCCCTGGGCCCTGCGACACGGAGAATATGAGTTTTTGATCTTCCGTAGAAGGCGTCTGTGGGGGATTGTCTAGTTGCCTTTTCTTGAACCAACCCGTGAAGCTAGAGTTGTGCTCTCTGGTTACGTCTCCCTTCTTCCTCGGCCGGCCCTGGTCGACGTACTCCTGCTCGATTAAGCTTCTGTGATCTTCGACCCAAGGGCCGACCACTTCAATGTGTTGTAGCGCGACTCGGTGTGCCCTTTCAAAATCAGTGCGTCGACCATCAATGCCGACATGTAGTGAGCGGCAGCCCTCACGGTGACCATATCCACCGAGCCTGCCGAGGTGCTTCTTTGTGGGTATTCCAACATCCTCGTTCTCGGTGGTTAGATAATTCTGGCAGAAGGAGATGCACTCGTAGATCAGAAAGCCCTTGGCTATGCTTCCATCTGGACGAGACCTGCTAAGCGAATCCTTTGATGACACCGTTTAGACTTTCAAATGGCATCATGTTGTGCAGGAATGTCGGCCCGAGCTGGATGATGTCGTCCACGACATGTACAAGCAGATGCACCATGATGTCGAAGAATGCGGGCGGGAAGTAAATCTCAAGCTTGCATAGTATCATCACGATCTCTTCCTGTACCCTGCCGAGCTGCTTCACACCGATCGACTTCCTAGATATGACGTCGAAAAAGTTACAGAGGCCAAACAACGTCTCACGGACATGCTCGTCCATTATCCCACGGATCGCAACAGGGAGTATCTGCGTCATCAGCACATGACAGTCGTGAGACTTCATACCGCTGAACCTCTTCTTCGCCACGTCCAGATATCTGCTTATCTTCCCCGAGTAACCGTGAGGAACTTTCACTCCTAAGAGGCACCTGAAAAACTGCTCGAGCTCCTCCAGACTCAGAGTGAAGCAGGCAGCACGAAGCACCACCTCATTCTTCTTAACTCTTTTGCGGCAACCTTGAGTCCCTTCCTGATGATAATGATGATTCATCATCATCATCACTATCAGGGTACTGAAGATCTTTCTTTATGCCAAGCAATTTAAGGCCCTTTCTTGCTTTCGGCCCATCCTTGGTCCTCTCCGGCATGTTCAGTAGAGTGCCAAGCAGAATCTCGGTAACATTCTTCGTGATGTGCATTACATCAAGGCTATGGGGAGTGTGAAGGACCTTCCAATACGGCAGGTCCCAGAAAATAGACCTTGCTTTCCATACACCCAGCAGCGGCTTTGTCCTCGGTCGTTTTTTTCCAGGCGTAGGGAAATCTACGCAATTATTCAAAAGCTCATCAATTTCTTTGCCGCTCCTCGGACGCGGGGCTCTTTCGAGATCATCCTTACCATTGAACAGGTCACCACGTTTTCTCCACGGGTGATCCATGTGGAGCCACTTTCGAGTACCTTGGAACACGGTTTTCGAAGACCCGGGATCCCTTGGTAGCTGGAGATGTGGTGTCTCATCCATGCACTTGACGCATGCATTGTGTCCGTGGTTCACCTGGGCCGATACATATGTGTAACCAGGATAGTCCTGCACGGTCGTGAGCAACGCGGCTCTCAGATGGAAATATTCTTTAGTGTAGGCGTCCCACGTACGGGCCGGCGTCTCCCACAAGCTGGCTAACTCCTCTCTCAATAGCCCGAGATACAGATGCATATCGATACCTGGTTGTTTCGGCCCCTGAATAAGAATGCTCATGTGAACATACCTTTGCTTCGTGCATAGCCACGGGGGGAGGTTGTATGGCCATACAAACACGGGCCAGGTGCTATGCGTGCTACTCTGGTTTCCAAAAGGATTGAGTCCATCGGTGCTCATATCCAGCCTGGCGTTCCTTGCATCGCTCCCGAACTCTTCAAACTCGATGTCTAATGCGTTCCATAGGCTAGCGTCTGAAGGGTGTGTCAGGATCTTGCCCTTCTCTAGATCATCTTCGGGTTTCTCTCTTTCCACGTTCCATTGCATGAGCTTTGCTTCCTTAGGATCTACGAAATATCGCTGCAGACGAGGGGTGATAGGAAAGTACCATACCACTTTTCGAGGAACTTTCTTGTTCCCTCTCTTGTACCGTCCTTGGCCACACACCGGACAAGTGGTTCTATCCTCGTACTCGTTCCGATAAAGTGCACAATCATTGATGCATGCGTGGTATTTAATGTGTGGTAGGTCGAGAGGGCACACAATTTTCTTGGCCTCCTCGATACTTGTTGGCAATGTGTTCCCCTTAGGAAGTCGGTCGTGCCAGTATTCCATGTTCGCATTGAAGCTCACATCGGTCCATTTGTGTTCGGCCTTCATCTCTAGAGCCTTGAGCGTTACACTCAAACGTGTATCCTCGGGGCGACACCCAGGATACAATGGAGTCATCCCGTCTACCTCCATTTGGACCAGCTTGGCTTTCTCTCTGGCTGCAGCTTTGTCGTTGCTCGTCTCCTTGAGGAGCAGTTCTTGAACATGAGGGTCCTACAAGATCGAAGTTAGTAGCGTCTGTGTGTTCGCGTCTTCTCCTTCTTCATGATCATGCCCATCGTCATCTCCTTCTCCATGCCGATCATGCCCGCCGGCATCTCCTTCGTCATGATGATCATGCCCGCTGGCATCTCCTTTGTCATGATGATCATGCCCGGTAGACTCTTTGTCTTCTCGCTCGCCCACGTCTTCGTGACCACCACCATGTCCTGCCGGCGCCTCATTGAGGTCGCGCATGAAACCGCGCCTAAGCAGGTGACCCTCCAATTGTCCAGATTCAGGGTCGATCCAGCGCTGTAGTTTGCATGTTCGACATGGACATCTTATCATGGTCTTGTTGTTCAGAATCATGTCCTCCTTCGAGGCCTTTCTTGTACCTAGCAATTCGACCTTCGCTCATCGTGAGGACCATGGTTGCCTGAGCGGTCAAAATAGAGAATATAGGTGAGAACCACACCATATGAACACACACATGCATGAATGCTAGCTAGAAAAATTTTGGCATGACCTTTCCTAAAATTAGGACATATGGGTTGTGCAAAAATTTGCCGAAATGGAAATGAATCAACATTTCGGCAAACATCGATGCAACCACACCGGTCGGGCCCGACAACAACAAGAAAACAACAAAAAAACTTCCTCCCATTGCAAACATTCATGCACCACACACAAGCATATCGTCTCGCCATGGATCGCACACACACACCGCCCGCGCGACAAGCTTCACCTACATGTTCATGATGGCCACGTACTCACCTAGCTATAGTAGACACAATAATAGCGAGACGAGACCGCACGATGAGAGAGTATGGACAAATAGATCTACAATGCAATTTGGTGGAGAGGAAATTAGTAAACAAATAGAGAGATGTGAGAGGGGAAAGTAAGGAACTTTTAGATCTAGAAGTTGGAGCGAAGCTTCTACTTACCAATTTATGGATTAAAGTAGGTTTAGATATAAGAAAATGGAGAAACTATGGGCAAGATGGGGTGTGAGGGAGGAGGAAGACGAGTTGGGAGGAGGTAGAGATGTGAAATGGGTGGTGGTGGGATAGATAGATAAGAAAGCTAGCTCATGTCACACCTTTTTAACATATGGATCTGGACGCCCTCATCTGTGGCGCATATGGAGGAAATGCGCCACAGATGATGAAACTTCTGTGGCGCATTTCTACCATGTGCGCCACAGAAGTGGGTGAATAAGATTCCCTCTGTGGGGCCCACCCCCAAGTTCTGTGGCGCATGCTAGGATATGCGCCACAGAAGTGAAACACATCTGTGGCGCATATTTCAACATGCGCCACAGAACTTGGGTGAATTAGATTCCGTGGTGGGCCCCCCTCCATGTTCTGTGGCGCATATTACAGAATGCGCCACAGAACTTGGATCATCCCCCCGCCGGCGGGTCCCACCAATCTTCTGTGGCGCATGCTCTGGAAAATGCGCCATTGATGTCTTCCTGTGGCGCATAGATTGGCTGATGCGCCACTAAACATGTTGTCTATCTATAGGTTGTTTCCTACTAGTGTTTATTTTGCATGCTATAATTGTATTGATAGGAAACGTCAATACATGTGTGTTTAATAAACAAATAAAAGGTTCCTAGTCATGCCTCTCTTATAGACTAGCTCGTTGATTAACAAGATGATCAAGGTTTCCTGATCATGGACATTGGATGTTGTTAATAACAAGGTCACACCATTGGTAGAATGATGTGATGAACATTCATCCGAAGTATAGCATTACGAGCAAATTCATTATGTTTATATTGCTATAACATCATACGAAGTAATCTTTATCCTTAGACCATGAGATCATGTTAATTGCTAACACCGGAAGAGTATCTTGATAACATCAAACGTCACACCGTAACATGGTGACTATAAAGGTGGGTTCAGTGCTACGAAGGTGTTATGTTGAGGCTCATGGATTAAGAGTGGGATTTGTCCATCCCGATGATAGATAGATATACTCTAGGCCCTCTCGGTGATATCACATTGAAATAGCTTGCAAGCAAGTGATGTGATCACTAGAATGTTATATCACGGAAACGAGAAAAGAGTGCATGTCGGTAACGAGATCAAACTAGGTATGGAGATACCGATGATCGAATCTCGGACATGTAATATATCGCGGGACAAAGGGATTTAGTTACTAGCGTTAAAGGTTATCACGATCACAGAAGTCATCGTTGAATGTGTAGGAGTCAGTATGGATCTCTAGGTCCCGCTGCTGATTATTGATCGGAGAGGGGTCTCGATCATGTCTGCATTATTCGCGAACCGTAGGGTGACACACTTAAGGGATACCGACACCATTTAGGAGCACATATGTTCCAGACAAAAGGTTTGCAAAGCGCAAGAAATGTTTCGATAGAAACAGGAATTGTTTCGATAGAAACCGGAATTGTTTCGGGTGAAATTGCAGAAAGTGGTTCTGCATGTGATATTGAAATGTTGCAAGGGGTTTTATGTGAATGTTTGTTAATTAATGTAATTGAAAAAATGCTGAATAAAATAAATGAAATATTTTTATTTAATGAGAGCTTGCATTAAATTTGGTGGATATTTAATGCATGTGTGAGTGGAATTTTGAGTGGAGGCTTTTTATGGGAGTGGGAGCTCCACCCACATGAATGTGGAAGAGGTGGGGGCACCACCATGGCTTCCATGCCATGGCCCTTGGGTGCCCCCTCTCCCCTATAAAAGGCCCACCTCTCCTCCTCACAAACCACACCTCCTTGTGAAGGATCTCTCTCCCCCTCTAGTATTATTTCCCCATGGTCTTGGATTAGCGAGATACATGTTCCCGGTGGCTTTATCTGGAAAGGAGTTGCTGCTTCCGCTACTTTGCTGGAGCGAGGGATAGAGGTTGTCGGGATACCGGACGTGTGTGCGATCACGGATGCACCGCTGCTTTGTGGTGCTGGACTTGGTGGTGCTGGAGCTGGATCTGATGGACGTCCGGGCGGACTGCTGGACTTCATCACGATCTTGAGATCGGCAAGTGTACGACTACATCAACCACGAGTTCCTACTTGTTAACAAAGCTCGTTGTCTACAAGGGTAAGTTCTCGTTGGATGTATGTCCACCCGTTGCTTTGTACCTAGTAGATAGATCTTGGCGTGTAGTTCACACCGTAGGAATTTTTTTGTTTTCTATGCTGCGGACCCAACAGTGGTATCAGAGCCTGATCTATGCGTAGGTGCTTAGCACGGGTAGTACACATATGTTGATATGTGGGCGATGATGATCATGTTATTGCATCTTCTATGTATTTTGGATATTGGTGGCATAATGGGATGAAGCGGCCCGGACCAACCTTACATGTCATCGTACATGAGACCGGTTCCACGACTGACATGCAACATGTTTTGCATAAGTGGCTGGCGGGTGTGTGTCTCTCCTACTATAGTCAATATCTGATTTACAACGAGTTGCTAATAGCTTAGTTATCCTCGTTTTGGTTCATGTTCGTAGGTAAGAACGGTTCTATCTCCGAAAGCCCTAAGCCATGTAAAACTTGCAATTGATAAATTAGAGGCGTCTAGTTTAGATCGTTGCTAGGCTAGTGTATTGATATGGTATTGTTGTAAGTAGATGTATGATAGATACTCTTACAACACACTCAACGTGTAAGTTCCATAGACCTTGGCCTTACACACAAATGAATGATAGAGATCATACCATGATGCAAGTGATAGATATCAAATGCATGGACCATATCATCTCACTTTACACATTAGATGTTAGCATCTTATACTACTAGTTTGGCGCTTTCTGTAGCATTGTAAGATGATCCCTCTTTTAGATATCAAGATAAAAATGTGTTCTTCCTTAAGTATGCACCGTTTTGTGGATCGTATTTCGAGACATCACGTGATGATCGGGTGTACTCGACTCTACGCTTTCATACAAACGGCTGTAAGACAGTTTTACACATGCGAGTACTAAGGTTCTTACTTGGCGAGCCTAGCATGTACAGACATGGCCTCGGAACACGGACCGAAAGGTTAAGCATGAGTCATATAGTTGATATGATGCTCATATAGATGCTTGCCTTTGAAGCTACATCAACTCACGTGATGATCGGACTTGGTGTAGTGGATTTGGTTCATGTAATCACCAAAAAGGCACGAGGGATGTCGTTTTTGAGTGGGAGTTCATTTCTAATTTGGATTAGTTGAACCAAATTTGTCATAAATTAAATCAAAGTGAATTTGCATAGTTTGTTGTAGTCATTGGCATTCGTTTTCTACCTTATGCTTAGTTTTTATTTGAGATAATAGAACTATAGAAGTCTGGATATTTACTTTACGAACTGGTATCGTATTGTTTTGAATGTCAATTTAAAGCTTATAAGTCCTATGGCAAACTTTCAACAAACTCTATTTACTCCATGAAGTTTAATAAGTAGTATTAAATCAAGAGTAAGAATTCCAATGTTAGTATCTAAAGTATCATGTTTGCCTCCATGATTATTGATATTCAAAAGTTGTTTTAATATCAAGGTTATCTAGGAGCTGAAAGAATTGTTTAAGGAACCATCATGTGTGAAAGATATTGTGATATATGAAACAATGTTTTTGGTTGCATTATGATAGGGTATAATTTAGCAAAATACATGTTCTCATATTGTATGAGAATTTTTGAAGGATGGAGATGCTAGGCATCCGAATCTACCAAAAAGGTTTTGGGAACTGATATTATACTCGCGATTCTTCCTTATAGGCTATAGTAGCTTGATCATGAAAGTTGTCATGATAAGGATGAATAGAAGATGTAAGTAAAATGTTTACTACACTAATAGATTATTAAAGAATGGATTTTTGAAAGAACACCAAACATTTGATGATGGTGATCCACTTCAAAGTGCAAGTCCAAAGGTATTAGTATTTGACTATATACACTTTGTACCATGTGTCATGTTGATGACACCACTATTGATGTTGATAGATTCTTTTAAAAGAAATGGAATTGCTGAAAGAGAATCTATAAAATATTTGGCAGAAAATAAAAGGTTAGAGATGTCCAACTTAGGTATATAGAAGATATACATGTTATGGCTATATTCCTTGCTTGTTAAACAATGTGGTTCTTAGGTATTGGATACGGAATTGGTTGGTATGAAGTGTCATACAGGACAACACAATTCATGAACTACAATGGCCTAAGTAACCAGCAAGAGAATGAGTGATGATGTTCATCGAAAACAAATAAAGTGTTATTGTGTTTTTCGTTGTCATCAAACCAAGCCTTCAAGATTTGTTTAAATAATTGTTATTTTGTTCCGGTATCATGAGAACAATGGCTGTTCAAATAATTACCGTATTCCATAAAGGATGGATGAACTTTTACAAGTCTAGTTGGATAAATCACATCCATAAACACTATTGCTAAAATGTCGCAAGACAAATGATTAAAAGATCACTTATGAAGTGACATCGCTGTTTAAATTATATTTGAAAGAAAACATGAAGAAACTCCATGTTGATGGATTTTTGGAGTCTTTGATTTTGATCAATTGACGCATGTGAGACTTTCCTCGAGATAATTGAAACTCCGTCCATAGACCAGAGAGGAACGGATGACTAGCTTATTGGAAATTGTGCATGCTGATGTGCATATTCCATTATGTGTAGCCATATGTGATGGATCTTTTTGCTTCATATGCTTCCTCCGAAAATTTGAGTGAATATATCTGTATATTTACTTAATAAGGAAGAAGTATGAAACATTTGAAAATTGTTCAAAGACTTTCAAGATGAAGTGGAAAATCATTGTAACAAGAAAATAAAGAGTTTATGATTCGATCATAAAGGAAGATATTTGAGTTACATGTTTAGCAAAAACACCTAAGACTTGAGGAATTGTTCCATGATTTGTGTTTCCCGATAAACCATAGGAGTATGGCATATTCGAGAGATAAAATCAAACCATGTTTGACATGGTAAGATCAAGGGTGTCATTTATAAAACTGCCATTATGTTTTAAGGATTGAAGCTTTAGAGACTACCGCTTTTACACTGAAAAGAGCACCATCGTGATCCATTGAAATGACACCATATGAGTTATGGTTTGGGATAAAACCCGAATTGTCTTTTCTTAAATTTTGGTATGCTATGCATAAGTAAAATGTTTACAACCAAAGTCGGATAAGCACGTCTTTGTAGGTTATCCCAAAGAATTTGTTGGGAATTTCTCCATAACACCAAGGACAAAAGAGTTTGTTACTTGGAACGTCAAGTTTCTTGAGAAGGAATTTTTCGTGAAAAGTTAAGTGGGAGGACAATAGAACTTTGATAAGGTTGTTGAACCTTAGCTATATGTGCTAAGTAGCGCAGCGCCGGAAAGTGTCCTGGTGGCGGCCACAATGCTCATGGCTCTCGTGATTACAAAAGGTGTGATCTCGGAGATTAGAGTTCCTATAGAACCGTGTGGGTCGGTAAGAATCAAATAGTAAGATTTGATAAGCAAGTCGTTATTGTTTTGACAATGATGAACCGACTACATGCAAAGAAGCGATGATGGCCCCTGACTCCATAAAATGACTAGAAGTCATAGAATCCGTGATAGTATCCATACACGAGAAAACAAGTTTCTGAACTTGGAAGACCCTCCGGAAAGATGTGAAGCCTATCGGTCGTGTTTGGATCTATAAAGAAATAAGACATGGATGTTTAACATCTATGAAATAGTCGACATGTCGGAAAGAAGTTTACGACAATGTTCAAGGAGTTGACTATGACAAGATTTGATCTTTCATAGCGATATATAGTCTTGACGGATTAATGTAGCAACCACTACATATAATTTGGTATATGGTAGTTGAATAAACAAAACAAGGTTCTTCTAATAGAACGGTAACCTAGGACATGTACATGACATGGTCCGAAGGGTTTTGTTAATTCAAAGGGTGCTAAAAGGGCATACAAACTTCAATTGTTGAAGTGAGCATAGCGGAGTTGGAATCTTCACCATGATGAAAATGTTAAAAGAGTTTAATTTCATCGGAGATTATGAAGATGCTTGCATTTGCAAGAAATTAAGTGGGAGCGCTGAGACATATTTCTAATACATTATGTAGAGGACATGGTGTTGATTGGAAATGATGTATCTTGTATTGACATAAGTTAAGAATTTCATTAAAATAGGATTTCGATGAAAGACTTGGGCAAAACCTGAATATTTGGCATCAATTTCTATATGGATAGATTGAGGCGCTAATATGGTTATGCCAGACGTACATATATGAGATATTAAAAGGGTTCAATATGGAAACAACAAGAAAGGTTCTTGCTGCATGGAAAGGATTGTATCAAGATTCAAGTGTTTCAACACTTGGTGAGTAAAATCACATGAATATTTTGATCGATTATACCGTGATATGTATATATCCAGTTATGTCCTATGCTCTAAACGTTATGAGCACATACTAGAATGATTCATAAGATCATCATTGGACGATAGTAAAGGTATTCTTATGAGCTTTGGAAGCACTAAGAATATATCATGTATAAGTGACAAATAGTTAAAGGTAGTTCATTGTAAAGTGTTACATTGATACTAGTTTTGTCATAAGATACAAATTAAATTTATCTCAATTTAGACTATGGGTGGCACAATGTAATGGAAAGGATGTTCCATGATGGATTTGGATGAGTTCCAAAGTTGAGACATTGTGACGGATACTACAACAAAAGGCTAAGTATATGACTGCTATAGTAGCAGCAAAGGAGGGCATTTGTGTTAAGTAGTTTGTTATCAAACTAGGTGTGGTTCAAAGTGGGCTAATACTATGAAGATATATTGTATGACAATAATATCAACATATTTTAAACCCGAACGAACCGAAGGTCTCACCAAAGGACCAAATTTATACAATGCCATCTCATTTGAGAATGAGTGATGCGTAGAGACGCAAAGACATGCAAATACACACGAACCTGAAACTGTCAGATCTGGAGATTATGTTAACCACTAGAAATCACGTATATGCAACACCAGAAAGCCATAGGTGTTCAATACGCAAAGTTTTTCAAACTAGATTATTGACTCTAGTGCAAGTGGGAGACTGAAGGGAATATGCCCGAGAGGCAATAATAAAGTGGTTATTATCTTATTCCTTGTTTATGATAAATGTTTATTTTGCATGCTATAATTGTATTGATAGGAAACGTCAATACATGTGTGTTTAATAAACAAATAAAAGGTTCCTAGTCATGCCTGTCTTATAGACTAGCTCGTTGATTAACAAAATGATCAAGGTTTCCTGATCATGGACATTGGATGTTGTTAATAACAAGGTCACACCATTGGTGGAATGATGTGATGAACATTCATCCGAAGTATAGCATTATGATAAAAGTCATTATGTTTATATTGCTATAACATCATACGAAGTAATCTTTATCCTTAGACCATGCGATCATGTTAATTGCTAACACCGGAAGAGTATCTTGATAACATCAAACGTCACACCGTAACAGGGTGACTATAAAGGTGGGTTCAGTGCTACGAAGGTGTTATGTTGAGGCTCATGGATCAAGAGTGGGATTTGTCCATCCCGATGACGGATAGATATACTCTGGGCCCTCTCGGTGATATCACATTGAAATAGCTTGCAAGCAAGTGATGTGATCACTAGAATGTTATATCACGGGAACGAGAAAAGAGTGCATGTCGATAGCAGATCAAACTAGGTATGGAGATACCGATGATCGAATCTCGGACATGTAATATATCGCGGGACAAAGGGATTTAGTTACTAGCGTTAAAGGTTCTCACGATCACAGAAGTTATCGTTGAATGTGTAGGAGTCAGTATGGATCTCCACGTCCCGCTGCTGATTATTGATCGGAGAGGGGTCTCGATCATGTCTTCATTATTCTCGAACCATAGGGTGACACACTTAAGGGATACTGACACCATTTAGGAGCACATATGTTCTAGACAAAAGGTTTGCAAAGCGTAGGAAATGTTTCGATAGAAACAGGAATTGTTTCGATAGAAACCGGAATTGTTTTAGGTGAAATTGCATAAAGTGGTTCGGCATGTGATATTGAAATGTTGCAAGGGGTTTTATGTGAATGTTTGTTAATTAATGTAATTGATAAAATTCTGAATAAAATAAATGAAATAGTTTTATTTAATGAGAGCTTGCATTAAATTTGGTGGAAATTTAATGCATGTGTGAGTGGAATTTTGAGTGGAGGCTTTTTATGGGAGTGGGAGCTCCACCCATATGAATGTGGAAGAGGTGGGGGCACCACCATGGCTGCTACACCATGGCCCTTGGGTGTCCCCCTCTCCCCTATAAAAGGCCCCCCTCTCCTCCTCACAAACCACACCTCCTTGTGAAGGATCTCTCTCCCCCTCTAGTATTATTTCCCCATGGTCTCGGATTAGCGAGATACATGTTCCCGGTGGCTTTATCTGGAAAGGAGTTGCTGCTTCCGCTGCTTTGCTGGAGCGAGGGACGGAGGCTGTCGGGGTACCGGACGTGTGTGCGATCACGGATGCACCGCTGCTTTGTGGTGCTAGACTTGGTGGTGCTGGATCTGGATCTGATGGACGTGCTGGAGCCGGACCTGCTGGACTTCATCACGATCTTGAGATCGGCAAGTGTACGACTACATCAACTATGAGTTCCTACTCGTTAACAAAGCTCGTTGTCTACGAGGGTAAGTTCTCGTTGGATGTATGTCCACCCGTTGCTTTGTACCTAGTAGATAGATCTTGGTGTGTAGTTCACACCGTAGGATTTTTTTTGTTTTCTATGCTGCGGACCCAAAAGTCATTGCATGTGTGTTCTTCTCATTAACCACACATGGATCCACCAGTGTCATTGCATGTCTGCTCTTTTCATGAACCATAGTTAGAGTCATTGCATGTTTGTTCCTTTCACAAACCACATATCACCAGTGTCATTGCATGTGTTCTTCTCATACCACATGGATCCACAGTGTCATTGCATGTGTGTCCTTCTCACAAACCACATATGGATCCACAGTGTGTCATTGCATGTGTGTTCTTCTCACCGACCACGTGAGATCCACCAGTGTCATTGGATGTGTGTTCCTCTCATAGACCACACATGGATCCACCGGTGTCATCGCATGTCTGCTCTTTTCATGAACCACAGTTAGAGTCATTGCATGTGTGTTCTTCTCATGAACCACAGCTAGAGTCATTGCATGTGTGTTCTTCTCACAAACCATATCATGAACCACACCCAGTTTCATTGCATGTTTGTTCTTCTCATTAACCACACATGGATCCACCAGTGTCATTGCATGTCTGCTCTTTTCATGAACAATAGTTAGAGTCATTACATATCTGTTCCTCTCATAGACCACACATGGATCTACCGGTGTCATCGCATGTCTGCTCTTTTCATGAACCACAATTAGAGTCATTGCATGTGTGTTCTTCTCATGAACCACAGCTAGAGTCATTGCATGTGTGTTCTTCTCACAAACCATATCATGAACCACACCTAGTGTCATTGCATGTGTGTTCTTCTCATTAACCACACATGGATCCACCAGTGGCATTGCATGTCTGCTCTTTCCATGAACCACAGTTAGAGTCATTGCATGTCTGTTCCTTTCACAAACCACATATCACCAGTGTCATTGCATGTGTGTTCTTCTCACAGACCACACATGGATCCACCAGTGTCATTGCATGTGTGTCCTTCCCATGAACCATAGATGGATCCACCAGTGTCATTGCATGTGTGTTCTTTTCACAGACCACATATGGATCCAGTGTCATTGCATGTGTGTTCTTCTCACCGACCACGTAAGGATCCACCAGTGTCATTGGATGTGTGTTCCTCTCATAGACCACACATGGATCCACCGGTGTCATCGCATGTCTGCTCTTTTCATGAACCACAGTTAGAGTCATTGCATGTGTGTTCTTCTCATGAACCACATCTAGAGTCATTGCATGTGTGTTCTTCTCACAAACCATATCATGAACCACACCCAGTTTCATTGCATGTGTGTTCTTCTCATTAACCACACATGGATCCACCAGTGTCATTGCATGTCTGCTCTTTTCATCAACCATAGTTAGAGTCATTGCATGTCTGTTCCTTTCACAAACCACATATCACCAGTGTCATTGCATGTGTTCTTCTCACAGACCACATGGATCCGATGTCATTGCATGTGTGTCCTTCCCATGAACCACAGATGGATCCACCAGTGTCATTGCATGTGTGTTCTTTTCACAGACCACATATGGATCCAGTGTCATTGCATGTGTGTTCTTCTCACAGACCACGTAAGGATCCACCGGTGTCATTGGATGTGTGTTCCTCTCATAGACCACACATGGATCCACCAGTGTCATCGCATGTCTGCTCTTTTCATGAACCACAGTTAGAGTCATTGCATGTGTGTTCTTATCATGAACCACAGCTAGAGTCCTTGCATGTGTGTTCTTCTCACAAACCATATCATGAACCACACCCAGTGTCATTGCATGTGTGTTCTTCTCATTAACCACACATGGATCCACCAGTGTCATTGCATGTCTGCTCTTTTCATGAACCACAGTTAGAGTCATTGCCTGTCTGTTCTTTTCCCAAACCACATATCACCAGTTTCATTGCATGTGTGTTCTTCCCACAGACCACACATGGATCCACCAATGTCATTGCATGTGTGTCCTTCTCACAAACCACTTATGGATCCACCAGTGTCATTGCATGTGTGTGCTTTTCACAGACCACATATCCACCAGTGTCATTGCATGTGTGTTCTTTTCACAGACCACGTAAGGATCCACCGTTGTCATTGCATGTGTGTTCCTCTCATAGACCACACATGGATCCACCGGTGTCATCGCATGTCTGCTCTGTTCATGAACCACAGTTAGAGTCATTGCGTGTGTGTTCTTCTCATGAACCACAGATAGAGTCATTGCATGTGTGTTCTTCTCACAAACCATATCATGAACCACACCTAGTGTCATTGCATGTGTGTTCTTCCCATGAACCACACCTAGTGTCATTGCATGTCTATTCTTTTCACAAACCACATATCACCAGTGTCATTGCATGTGTGTTCCTCTCATAAACCACACATGGATCCACCAGTGTCATTGCATGTGTGTTCTTCTCACAAACCACATATGGATCCACCAGTGTCATTGGATGCATGTTCTTTTCATAAACCACATATGGATCCTAATTAACCTTAGGAGAGCCCTAACCTTAGCGTTAGACCGAGCTTTCTAGAAGGCACGCCCTAACACAGTTGTTCTGCTTGATGTTTGTTACATACCGTTCGATCGGGGCGCTTGGACGATTGGGATGGTTTTCGTGAGATCGATCCACGAGTAGTATGTTCTACGGCATGATTGGCCACGCTTGCTCTGGACAAACTGGCAACACCGGGGGCTCCCCTGTTGTGAGTGTCACCACTCACGAGTTGAGTTGGCCATATCCCAATGTCACGTCCCCATTACTTCTCTTCCTCCTCGTACTTCTCTTCCTTCCCCTCGAAGCCACTTTCCCCACTTCACTCCCATCCCGCCGTAGCCGCAAGCCGACGACGCCTCCATCCCAATCCCCTATCCGGAAGCCACCCCCCTCCCCTCTCGCCATGGGTTCAAGGGGAGACGGCGAGGAAATGCGTCGTGACGACAGGAACTGTGATTTTGATGTGAGTCATCTCATCTCTATCTCTATCATCTGTGGCTCGTTATCTATTTTTTGAGCCAGATCTACTCCGTTTACTCATGCGCGTATGATGTGTTAGGCCAACCAGATGATGTATGACACCGACTATCATGGTTTAGCGGATGAAGACAGTCCTCTGGTATGTAAACATGGATATGTGCCTACTAAATTTGTAGCGTTCGAAGGACGAAACGCAGGCAGGAGGTTTCTATGGTGTCAAGGACATCGTGCAATGATGCGAGGCGGAAGTTGCGGTGTTGTCAAATGGGTAGATCCAGAGTGGCCCAAATCGATGCAGAAAACGCTGGACAAACTATGGGAAATGACATTTGAGTTGAAAGAATCCACATTCATCTCACTTCTTGACAGTGTTGAGATGAAGCTATGGGAACCAGTTGACACGACCAAGCATAAGCGAGATCTCAGGTGGGTGGAAGAGAAGGTTAGCAAAGTCAAGAAGGAGAGGGACGCGGTGTTGGCCCTGAAGGCTAAAGTAGAGCAAGAACTGACTCAAGCAAGGAAGGATCTTCACCAGGCCAAAGT
Organism: Avena insularis; assembly: GCA_023614405.1. Lineage (NCBI taxonomy): Eukaryota > Viridiplantae > Streptophyta > Magnoliopsida > Poales > Poaceae > Avena > Avena insularis. Next base: position 26,733,952 of record CM042692.1, read on the forward strand.
CCTGTAGTTCACAACTACGAGTATTGACAAGTGCATGAGGAAAGATGCAAAGAAACAATTGAAGCTGTGCAAGGAAGATGCTAAAAGGAAGGATCAGACGATTCGATCCTTTCTCTCGTAGGAAGATGCACATCGGGCTAAGATTAGGAAGATCAAGGAGATGTGTGATAACTAGTTCTATTTAGCTTAAGCTCCGTGCCTTTTTTAAGTTGTAATAGTTGTACTTGTTGACCTAGCGGTCTGAACTATTGGCCCCGGAGTCCTGGGAGTAAAAAAATTGGTTGCCCGTTAATCTGTCTTAACCCTGCATTACTTCCTTTTGTCTGACCAATGCCCCTTGGATATTCTGCCTGTTGCTTCGTCGTCCTCATGTATAAATAGGAGGCGACACAGCGCGTCGCTTCGTCGCCCATCCCCTTGCCCTCTCCAATCTCCACCGTGCCGTCGCTTCGTTGTCCACCCCCTCGCTCCCTCTCCAATCTCCACCATGCCGCCATGGAGATGCCCTCGCTAAACTTCTACGAGGCGGTGATGTTCGCGCACTTCGACATCCTCACGCCGCTGGCCGCGATGGTGCCCCACGGATGGCGCATCAGCTATGCGGGGGTGCCGGTGGCTCCGCTCCTCGTCCCTGGTAGAGCCGTGATGGAGAGCAAAATCACGGCGCACCGCCAACAGATGCCCGCGTGGAAGAGGGCGCTGTCCCGGTACGCGGCGGTCAGCCCGTACAGGCCGGCGCTGTTCAAGAAGGAGCGAAAGGACAAGATTGGCAACTGAATCGTTTATGGGCGCGTGGTGCACCAGGATCTCCGCAACCGAGAAGGGCGGGAGAGGTTCTGGTCCGTCCCTGGACGGACCAAGTTCACCGTCATCGCCGCCGTTCGCCGCAAAGAGGTGCTCCGTCTCGCGAACAATACGGAAATCGTGGAGGTTCCGTCCGACGACGACGAGAAAGCCGGCGGCTCGGAGGATAGCGGCATCGAAAGTGAAATTGTTGACTAGTGGTTGAATTAATGTAGGATGTGAAATCGCACCTTTGTTTAAAAGAATTTGTGGTTGAATTAATGAAATGCCTCGATTTAGATCTCTGTCTCGATTAATTTGTGGAAGAATTTGTTATTTAGATCAATTTCTGCCTCAATTTAGATCTCTGTCCTGGATTGGGAACATGACCGTGGACCAAAGACCCCTTTTCTATTAGTGTATTCTGATATTGGTGGTTTGTTTAAACGTAATCTACGTGGATTTGGCCGCATGCAAATGACACAACCAAAATTTATAAAGTGGAAGCACGTACACCCGGTTACTGGAGATCCGGGAGCTTCGCCAAATGCAGGGGATGCAGGAGAAGAGAGGCGGTGAGATAGACGGGCTCAAGATTAGGCCAGAAAGTGGTACCGATTTTCTCCTCATCTGGTGATTATCGGTGAGAACATTGTTGTTTATGTTGCCACGTCGTTGTGCAACATCTGAAATAAGTTGCTACTTCGTGGAGTGTGACATCTTAAATAATTTATTTCTGTGCCACTTACATTCCGTCGTATTTGGAGACCTCTTGCCCCTCAGCAATCGTGGAACCGGTGTATCCTTATTTTCAGATAGTAGTGGCACAATCACAATTTCGGATTCAACTATTGACTCGGTCGTTTCCAAACCCTAAGTCGCGGTACATTTTACTCAGAGAACGTGGGTAGATTGTTTCGCCCAGCAACATGCAACACACAGAGCTTCAGAATTTAACAGAATTACATATATAGGTTCAAGTTCAACACATTACTATGCATCTTTATTGCCAGCAGCCTTCTTTCGCAGCCTGGGTGCCAAGCCTTCACGTCCACTGGCTTCTTCATTTCCTGTCTTCTTCCTCTTCTCCGGCGCCAATTTTCTTAGCTTCATGTACTCTGCATCGCCGGGACAATGGGCACCAGAATCGTGTCCATCATCATCTTTCCACTTGTTTTTAATTTCTTTGGGCAGCAAAATGACTGACCTGGCAGTCATGTTTCTAACCTTGCGGCGCTTTCTATCAAAGAAACAAGACTGTTGCATAACTGCCCAATATCTACAGAGTAAATAAAACAAAAATTACAATTCAGCACAAACATGCGAACCCCAAGCGACCTTTTCTTACCAGGAGCTAATTGGGTTCGAGCAACCACCCTGTCCAAGAATAGAAGGGCGACTCCCAGTTGCAGCAGCTTCCACATCCAGTACATGACATTTCAGGTCAAACATGGCAGCCGAAGCATACATTTTCATCAACCCAATTAGCTGACTGTCACACGTTATAGAAACCATGATGCCACATTCATCCATGAAGCTGAACTTTGCTGTCTGCTTCGGCCATAATTCAACATGATTACGCAGAGCAGCAACCATACCAGATATAGTGTAGATCTGCGCATGCGCTTCTTCCATCGTGAAACAATGGCTTCCATACCATTTGCCCTTAGAGTCGTACATGTAGAGGACTACCGTAACCAGGTAAGGAGGGTCCGCGCAGATCCCACTTGACAGAAAACTGTGGACAAAATATGTTTGTCAGCGTTGGGCTAACAAACAATTTGAGGTTCAGTAGCCATCTAGCAGTTATAATTAGTGCGAATAGCAAAGAGAAGGGTAGCTCACCCGCTTGTAGCCAAAACTTCTTCTTCCTTGATAGTAGGATCTGCCATCCTCTGCAATGCTCGGCTCGTCGGCGACAAAGGCGGGCTAGAGCCTCACAACGGCGACTACGACATGCGCCATTGGAGCTCGGTATCAGCGACTGGGCGCAGCAACTAGGCGCAGCAACTTGGCCCCGGAAGTCAAATGTCCGAAGAGATCGTCCTGCCTAGAGGGTGGACTCCGACACTATCGGTGCTAGGGGAAAGCTGGGAATGGATTTGTGAAATTGGTCAACGCATCCAATCCACTTAGCTGCTCGATTTGCCTAAGAGGTTGCCTCGTTGGCGCCCGCGTCACGGACAGATGACCGACATGTGGGTCCCGACTGTCTACTTCATGGGGCAGTTTAATGGAATGTTTGAATTTGGCAGGGGTGAGATGAGTTTTCCTCGAAATGGCCCCTCTCAGTTGTTGGCGGCCCAACTTTTCGAAACGCGGTAATTTCAGGCAACTTAGGTACCGCCATGCGCTGGCCTGCGAACTTTGGTACCGCAGACGAACAGGCCCCCTTCACACGCTCTCTCCTTTCATTCTTGTTCCTCCTCTAGTGATTCTGTGATGCCGCCGCCATCCTTCAATTCTGTCTGACTCTAGCCGCCTCGGCCGCCATCACCGCACTTGCTGACTCAGTCGACAATGCCACGTCAACTGGTCCTAATTGATTCGCCACGTGCACGAACATGTGGCTGCAGTGACCCTATACTGGCCACCAGGGTTTCACCACCCCCTCCCTCCCCGCGGTGTTGTGCTCCGGCGACTATACGGTGTTACCCTGGTTCTCGCCTGCACCGCCTTCCTCGTGCTGCTGCAACTGCTGGCACATCTCGGCACGGTGCCTACCGTGCCGCCATGTTGTGGCTATCGTCAACTCTACTTCCTCTTCTAGAACCTAACAAGGATTGCAGGTAAGTTTGTCTTTCCTCTCCCCCTCTTCTCTCTGCCTTACTCTAAATCCTTCACTGTAGTATGGTTGTAACCCTAATTAGGGTTTGCCTCTGTTCTAGGGTTCTTATACCTTCTACTGATATCCCTAGTTCTAATAATATCATGTTGGTAAAATGTTATACACATGATTCCTTGATGGATTAGACTCAGTAGCTTGTTCACTATTGATGGCTATATTGTACTGTTAAATTATTTCATGTTCATCTCTCAGTTATGTTGATGCCCTAGATGCTATGCTACACATGCTTATTACTTGCACTCCACCTGATGCCTATATGTGTGTGGTAACATTTGATTATATCTAGACTTGAGGCAAATGCTCTGGATATTAATACTAAGCATGGTTGATGAACTATTTGTGATGATTTTGCTTGTGACTTACTTAAGAGAATAACTCTATGATGCATAGAGATTTTTACTTGCTGTCATGGAAAGTAATTGCTGAAATGGTTCACTGTCCATGTCAGATAAGGACTTGGTCCTTGCTGACTGTTGTGCTTGAACCATATCTTACTAACGATCTCACTACTATGATAACAATGAAGAATTCATATACTGATTCCTAGCTTGGTAGTTAGGAAAGTGATGCGTTATTGTTTATCTGTAGTTTCTTAAATTGTAAAGATGGAGTTTGATTTAATAGTATTGGCCCATGTGGCCCTTGTAAGGCTAGGTTGTTGTTGTGGTGCTTCCAGTAATTGGAATGTGCCCAACGACAACCTACCACAAGCTTGGCTTCTATTCTAATTACTATTTCTTATCTATCTATAGGTCAGTGATGCAAAGTTTGAGATCTAGTTTGGTTCATGGATAAAGAACAAATACTACTAGTGGCCCTTTTACCATCCCGTTAGAGTGTACACCCCATTTGGGTGTAACTCTGAGGATAATCTTACTCCCAACGATTCATGCTTGAGAAAATAACAAGATCTTATACTTGGTATGATGTTGTGAAGTTGATGAACCTGTCTTTGAGGTTGATGCTATGGAATAACTGACTGGTTCCTCCTTCTAGCCGTGGAGCTTGTTCTAGCTCTCTCTCCTGTGATAAAATTGGCCTCCTCCCCCTTGATCTACTCCTGCCTTGGCCTTCTCCCCCTTGATCTACTCCTAGCTTGGCCTTGCTCAACTCCAACACCACCTCCTCCTTAGGTGACCATGATTGATGGTTTTGTTGGCTGTTTCTATGGTGGATTATATGGTTGATCTGGTAAATACCAGTGATAAAACTATGATGTGTTCTTACTGTTCTTGTTGTGGTTAGAATGTTCAGCAGAGAGAGAACTATCTCTTCTACGGCTGTGTACTTATCTTATCCCCTGGCGTCTCCTGTGTTGATGTCACACAAGTTTGCATGTGTGTGAGATGTGTGCTTACTTTCTTGTTGTGATAGATGGATCAACTCGACTAAAAGTTTCTACTTTTACTCAGTCCCTTTTAACTCCATATTGTGAAACTTGCCCCTTTTTCTATTTTGCTCAGTGATGCATTTTTAACAGTGCATCGCACTCTTTATAATTGAGTGCAACTTTATTAACACTACCCATTTATTTTCTTTTTATATCTTTGTTTGCTTACAGGTACAAGATTGCACAAGAAGATGGGAAGATACAAGATTTAGTTTAGGAAATATAGTTTAGCGTTTTGTTTTATTATTTTGTAATATTTTTTTATTCATTTGTAAAAACAATGTAATATATGTAATATTACACTTCCTTTCTGTTTGTAATTTGAATCTTGTCAATATTTACATATATAATTCAATTTCAAATTTCTCTTGAAACTTTCTTTTTATTCCTTTTGAATCTTCTGTAAAGATATTGTAACAAACAATGTAATATTTTTTAGTAATAATAAAGATATTATTTTTCTTGATTATTTATTTGTGAATATATCTTATTAAGAAATAAGAATTCAGTTCTTTATTTATATTATTGTAATTCTACTTATATTTCAAATTCAAATTATTTTTAATTTCAAATATATATTTGATTATTCAAATTTGAAATGTTTTTCCCACAAACACAAAGATACATTAGAGGTCATGCCAATATCTGTCGCACTTGCCCTTATATTTCCATCAGAACAATAGAGACTCTCTCTACACCTCTTTTAGTTTGCACGAAAATTCTTTGAATTTTCTATGCATAAAAGCAGTGCACACACCTGTGGTCTCTCCTATTTCTAGCCTCTAATCCTGAGATGTTATAGGGCAACGATTGTGTATGGGCGAACAACAGGCACGCCCTTCCATGTCCTCCCGCGTGGGCTGAGGACCTGCATGGCAGCGACCCAATTGCCTTCTACGAACCATCAATGGAGGAAGGGAGGCTGCACCAAGGCTGGCCACGCTGCTGACGCCTTCCCTCCTGTGTTGGCCACGCCGCCCGATGCCTGCACTCCTTCCACGTCCACATCAATGTCGTCGTTGTGGCCTACGGGCCGGCATCCAATGTCGTAGCATTTTAATAGGACACCTATGGCCATCTTCTTCCACACACTCGTCCTCCCTCCCATCCTCCAGTCGTCAGCACCACCAAACACACCACGCTAGCAATCCATGGCCGGTGGCATGGGATCGAGGAGAGGGCGTCATGGATGACCACAGAGCAATGGTCGTAACCGAGGCGGTCCAGGAAGGCGTGGGGGGCACGGTCAGAGCAGTTCACTACCATCACCTCCGTCGCCACCGCAGTCGTCACCCAAGCTCGATCCCATCACCATCAACCTTGATAGTTTCCAGTTCAATGTGACCATCCACTTGGGCATGAACAGGGATAGGCTGCGCCTCCCCTAGAAGTTCGCGTCGGTCTTAGACGGGCAAGAGCCCTACCACATTGTGTTATAGGTGTCTGGCGGCGCGACCTGCCAATGCTCTGTGGAGGTGTTGTTCGGCCGCTACAGCCAGATGTACCTCTCAAATGGTTGGAAGGAGTTCGCCCGCGCACACCTAATCGAAGTCAGGCACGTCCTCGTCTTCAAGTACGACGGTGGAGCCATCCTCACCACTAGCGTCTTCGATGATAGCATGTCGTCGCCACTACCATTCTGACTCCGATGAGTATATGAGGATAGGAAGAAGGCCATTGTCTCTAAGTTTATCTTGTGTTTTTTCGCATATTTTTGCTCAATATGTTCGAACTATGTATGCAACTTGTTTGCTATGATCAAACAAATGCGACAACGTCCATTGCAATGAAAAACTTCCATTACTAGTTGGCATATTATAGGCGTTCGAACGAGATGCAACAATCTAAACTTGTGTATGATGCTGGCAGCGGTGGCGTTGGGGAAACAAGACCCCTCTTCTCCTGGAAAGAGCGGTAGATCACCCTCTATGTCTCTAGATCCTCCACATCTTGGGCGAGGCGGGAACGCAAGGCCGCATCGCCGGGATTGTCGAGTGCCGCTTCCATGACCTCAACAAGCTCTTGTTCGAGTGCTTGCCGTCGTTGGAACTCTGGCAACATGATGTTGTCGTGGACGTCGCGTGAGAATCGCTCGTCGGTGGTCCTGTTGTGTGGCACCTCAAACGCTCATGCCCGCCCTGCGACTGTTTCGCCCGCTGGTCCGGCACCGGCAACCCCTGTCTCTCCTCGGCCGTGGTTGCGAGCACCAGTGGCAGGAAGACAGAGGTCATGCATGGTGGTTGTTGGGAGGATGTGGGAAATCCACCGCCACTGGCCTCTCCTTTTATTACCTGTATCTGGACATGGCGTGAAACAAGGGCGGGAAACAGCGGGGCAGCGGGAAGACGCTGGAAACACAGCGACATCGGCACTGGTGGCCACATTAATAGCCAAATCTGCCCATGTCGGACAGGATGGGTCGCCCTGCTGCGCGCACCGGCCATGCAGACCGGACCACGACCCAAATTTTTCCGTGGGGTGACGCATCCGAACCAAAACGGATGGTTTGGATCGCCAGTTTGCGTCAGCCCAACATGCTGGAGATGCCCTATGGGAGGTTAAGGGGCCAGACCGGTAGACGACGCCCCATTTCGGACAAAAAAAGATGTTTTGCATGTCGTAAATGGGGGTTGTCATTGGGTCGGCTAAGTGGCTTAAGTTTGATTAAGGATGACAATTTTATTTATGGTTACAGGTACTCACAGGTATCGTGCTTGCATAGGCAGGGTATATGCAAAATTTTATACCCATGGCTAATACACATATCCTACTTATTAAGTCACGGGTACTGGGACGAGTATAGACTTGTACATATGGGTATATCCATACCCTACCTATTTAAAATAACATATAAAACTAACCTATAGAGTTTCCACCTATATGGAGTCTAGGGACGAGTATGCAACTTCTAAATTTCGATAATTGTTATGTACTTGTTTACCAACTATTAAGTAGAGATAATTATTATTTTTGTCAAGTATACTATTGATAAAAGTAAAATTTTGATTAACTTGTATACTACTGGCCGGATAGCCAATCGCTACCGGTAACGTCGGATACGGGTATGGGTGAAGTTTATACCCATTACTACACGGAGTGTGATTTTGTCACCCTAAAGCTCTCTCCACCCCAAGGGTTGAAAACGGAACGAAAATGGATGAACATGTACATCATCATTTTCGTTTTCTCCTGTGTCGTCGGAATAGGAAACGAAACGAAAAACTTAAAAAACGAACATGGAATCGGAAATCATCGGAAACAAATATGGAATGGATACGAGACGGTTACGATGCGAAAACGGGCATTTGTCGGAATATAATAGTGCTGTAATTTATTTCATGATGTGTACACTAAAAGTAGCATATAGCAGACAAAAAATATGTCACAACTTCAAAAAACGAATTGAATATAAAGTAACACACATAATTTAACACTTCGACAAACACATTAGTTCACATAAATAGTTTTACATAAACGTTAACACACCACTTGATTAATATGTTGCCTGGCTGGTTCCATATATTACGCAGACCCTTCATATATTTTATGATTTAGCAAGATCAAGAGAAATAACTAACTCAAAATATTATTTCGTACATGGAAATTATTGTTATATTTCTAAAAAGTTTCCGTGTTTGTTTATTCAGAATTTTCTTACCGTTTTCGTCTCGGTTTCCGTCAGAAATAACTTCCCATTTACTTTTCCGTTTCAGTTTAGAATATTTTCTCATTTTTTTCGTAAAATACCGTTTCTATTTTTACTCTCTATTTTTTTTTCTGAAACAGAAAGTTTTATTACCGTTTTCAACCCTAACCCCAGGCGCTGAGCACCGACCTGAGCTACGGTTTGCAAAGACGTGGGGAACGAAAGAACCGAAAGTGGCCTTGGGACTTCCGAGCATGGTTTCGTCGGTCTTAGATTTCGTGAGCATTTGCGGCCTGTGATTCACCTTTCCGATTTTCAGGCAAAAGGAAACCCCAATGGACACTTGGTGAGCAAGATAGACAAAAAGTAAATATCTCCCAACAGGCTAAAGTACCCCGACCAAAAGGTGCAAATCAATGGAGTTCATCAACTCGTCGATGTCTCGAGTCACACGCAATTCTACACAACAATGCATGCGCATTCCCACGGGCCGTGGCATATCGTAACACGATGAAACTGTCGACAGTCGAGTCGAGCCGAGGTTCGCTCGACATACTTTTTTTTTTTAAAAGGGACTGGACCTAGAAGACCAAAGAAGCTGCATAAAAGAAGTGGCAGGTACAGATTGATAGGAGGCCTTTTGCACAAAGCATCCTAGCCAAGCTAGCAAAACAGAAAAAGGCCTCCAAATTACAACAAACACCCTCGGACTAAAATCTAAAAAGCAATCGAGCCCTTGAGTGTCTCCACCACCTCCCTCCGATGACCTCTAGTCTGGCCGAGTCAAGGGTCTCTTGCCATGACGCCCCTGGCGAGAGGTAGCGGCGCCACGACCATCTCGCATTCAGGAGACAAACCACTTGCCAAAAAGCAGTGTTGAGATCCAGCCTGCGCTTGAGATCGTGGGCCTCTGGAGGTAGAATCCCATGGCCGCCATTCGGCCAGAACAGACAGCAGCTCGGTAGCCCTGCTACCAATGAGCCACTGCGAAGAAGAAACAGAGGATGCAGCTTCGAGAGGCCCTCGCCGCACATACGCATCGAACAGACTCCCTCCCTCCCACCTCGCCACCACGGGAGGCCCAGAGGAGAAGGAGGAGTAGGATGCCCACAAAGACGGCCAAGGCCAGCGCCGCTTGATTGAACCGCCCGCCCCATTCCCCACCCAAAGGATGGAGGATGGGGACCGCCAACACATGACGGGCGCCAGAGCGTCTGGCGCCAGTCTCGCCGATGCAAGAAGGCGGCTCGGGACCACTTCCCCCGCCTCCACGGCGGGCCAGAAGGAGATCTGGAGCGGAAGCCCCTCCGCACTCGACGACGAGCCTCCCATCCCTGCCACCACGGCCGGCCAGGGGAGACAGCGCCATCAGCATCGCACAAGAACCAGGAGCAACAGATTTATGGAGAGCGGCACAGCCCCGCCCTCGGGCTTGCGACCCATGAAGCCAGCGGCATGAGGAAGAACCTAGAATCCTCTGGATCTGGCTGCAAAGATTCAGAGGGCGTCCCCAACTACCGGGCATATAGCCCACCTCCGGCACGAGGCCAAACCTAAATCTACTCCGTACAAGGCGAGCAGCCCTATCCTCCCTTCCCCAAGCGGCGGCGCCACCGGCAAAGAGAGAGAGAGGGGTGCTCGCAGACCTAGGACGACTCTCAAAACAGGGAAGGAACTGCCTCTCTATTCGTGCGCGGGGAGAGGAAGCCCTCCTGGTGGAAAATGGATAGGTGGGTCGCTCGACATACTTAGTACGCAGGCAGAAGAACTCAATGCAGTGCGTCGGTGTGTCGCCGGTGGCAACCGTGACACGATCAAGGCGACACGAGCTGGATGCCTGGATCGACCCAGCCCGTGCGCGCCGTGACGTGGGTTCGAACGAAACTCCTCACGTGGGCGCGCGGCGCCGCGCCGCGCCCGTCGGCATGGGCAATCAGGCTTCACGCGGCGTACACTGTTCTTGGGGAGGCCGCGCTGCCGGTGGTGCATGCACGCGCGGATCGTCGGCTCTGGATCGGAGCCAGTAGGGTCGTGTCACGTGATTATGTAGGAGTATTGGATACCCTGCTCATGTTTAGAAAAAAGTACTGGTACTAGTATTAGTAGAGAAAGAAAAAACGAGAGGTTCCTTGAGTGCCAGCCGCTGACGCGCCCTGGCTGTCTCGTCATCAATGGCTAGAAGGGTGACCTACAGACAGCGGGTCAGAGAAGATCCAGAGATGACGCGCTTTGTTTCAGGCACAAAGTAAAACTTCACGGGATGTTTGTCGCCGCGCGACCTCTCGGCCAGTCAATCGCCCATCCTACACTAGGTCGAGTTTAAAACTATACTAAGCAGATTCGTACACTCGTGCCTGATCACCCCGGTTTATCATTCATTACTAGTCCATCCGTGTTAAATTAGTTGACCAGCTTTATCCACTCCCTTTCTAAAAATAAGTGATTTGGATTTTCACATATATTTAGACTATTTTAGTATATAGATATATGTGAATTTAGACAAAATCAAATCACTTATTTATAGACAGAGGGAGTAGATACGTTTGTGTTTTAGCGTGTCTCTTGATTAAAAAACGTGTTAATTAATTTAGAACGAGAGGTAGTATCATCTTCATTAGTTTCTGTCCCGTATGAAAACAACTAGGAAAAGAGAAACGACGCATTAAGTTTGAAACGACGCGCTAAGTTTGAACGTAGCGATACGGTTACTCCCACCACTAAAAAAACTACATGGATTCATTTCTAAAATCATCCACATGTTTGGTTGTCATCGGAATTTGCAAATGACGGATCTGAGATATGAACTGGGTTTAAACATGAGGATATTTCGATGGATTTGCCAAATGAAATAACAGCCCAATTCCGTGTCAACCAAACAACATAGGGATGGAATTGCAAAATGAATTCCAGGATTTCAGACCCAAATGATGCATACCAAACGACCTCTAACAGATCCGCTAAAAAGGTTAAACTCTTAAAATGACTATTTTTTAAGGTTTTGTTATCCATTCTAGATCCCGTAAAACCCCGCTGACACATAGTTTTTTTAAAGGGCACCATGATCCACGCATGAGTACCTTGTGTTTCTAGTTTCTGCTAGTGCCCTCTAAACCAGTCAAGGTTGGAGGGAGGAAAGAATCGGGACGCGTCGGTGCCCTTCTGCGTGGGATTCGTCGGAATCTGGCCAACTACCCAACACCGCCCCAAAATTTAGCCGCTTTTCTAGTGGAGAAGTTCTTTTCGGCCGATTTCCGACCATATGGTAGTTCAAAATGAATGGACCATAAGCATTAGGAAGAGAATTATCGGAAATCAGCCTGGTGTGTCGAAATTTTGGTGAATCTAGAGCCTGGCGTGTCGACGTTGAACCGAAAGAGGGGCGATCGGCGAAATCAGGAGGCGGTCGAGGCAAGCTCGTCTCTCCAGCGAGAGAGGCAGAGCGGACGGTGGGGGAGGAGAGGTCATCGACCTCTTCCCTACGACCGTCACGAGCTCTCTCCTTCGCGGTCGGCAGGATCTCTCTCTTCTGCGACCAAAGCACGCATCGTTGGGAGTAGGGGCGATGGGTTTACGGGGCCGCGGCGGACAGTCGGGGTCTCACAAAGCAAGGGGCGAGGCGGCGGGAGGTCGCACGGATCAGGGGCAAGGCAGTGGGAGGTCGCTGGGAGCGAGAGAGCGCGGAGCATGGGATCGCGAGGGACAGTCAGCTTGTGCAGGAACTGCTAGGAGAGTCGACAAGATAAATATCTATAATATTCACAACAAGTGTGCTTCCACTCTTGGCTTTATCCGCCTGGTACTTGCTACAGTTCCCTTTTGAGTGTCCCTCATCCTTACAATAAAGCATATTGTTCCAGAGCACTTTGTCAGCTTGCCTGTCACTGAGTAGTCGCTGGGACTTGGATCCAACATGTCGTCTCCCTTTGACTCGGTCTTCTAGTTCGACCAAGACTTCTTAATCTTGGAGGTGTTATGCACCATCAACAATTGATTGATGCCACCTCTCTTGATGTTCACCACTGTCGTATTGAGCACCTTTGATGTTATGTCAGCTTTTTAAAGATACCATGCATAAGGTAGTTCAAAATGAATGGACCATAAGAACTAGGAAGAGAATTCAGGAGAATTCCAGTCAGAACTCTTCGCTGAAGATAAAACCCAACCGATCCAAGGACTACACATATCCGACCATCTTGACCATGTCCATCCCTAGTGGGTCGTCGTCTTTCATCTTGTATCCGAGTAAGATTCAAGAGACATTGTACATTTCCCTCTTAGCCTGAGTCTCAAACATGATCTTGAGGGAAACGATCATATTGTATGTCTTAACATCGTCGAACTGTTGTTGCAGTCGTGGCTCCATGTAAGCAAGCATGAGGCAGCTGATCTCCGTCGACTCATCACGAGCACGACGATAGGATGATCTTGCTACAACAAGATCATCATCAGTTGGGTCACTAGGAATAGGATTATTTAGGACATGTTCCTTCTTCTCTTGTCTAAGAATAATACTCAGATTATGATACCAGTTGGTAAAGTTTGTTCCATTCAACTCATCTTTCTCAAGGATCAAACGCAAAGCAAAACATGAATTCTAGAGGGTGGTAGCAGTACATGATATCTACAAATGGAAGAATGCAAAACACTTAATTCAATGTATCTATAAAGGATAAGGCGAACTAAAAACTTTAATCATGCACACTCTGCTAAGACTGATATCCGACCGACAGTTTACAATGATTCAGGATCCTGGATAACTATCTGACTAGTGAGATTTAACATCACTACTAGCCGAGTAATTATTCGAGTAAGCAACTCCTTGCTAATCACATCACCATGCAACTCCTGTTGAGTGGTCTAATGACCCGCCTTACCCTGAAGCCTGCAACCGTTGTGATAGCTCCGACTGGCTTATTACCAAGTGTCATCCTGACAGGGTCCAACTCACTCACACGTAATTAGAGAGAATTGGTAGTTCCCTAATTTTATGAGCCCACTAACACAAAATATTCAACTTGTATTGATGCAGTACAAGGTGGCGTAATCGACTAGACCTTCTTTGAGAGAACAAGAAGCAAATAAAACTACAAGAAGGAACTATTATGAATTACTCTATCTAACACTTAGGAGGAAAGTGACATGGTACATCTGTCCATTTCTTGTCTAGCAAGAAAACCCAATTTTGGTGAGTGTGTTGATGATCTCATCAACGTGACCTCGTCACTAGATCTGATCTGGATTTAACCAACTCCTTGGCCAAGCCAAACCCTATCCTACTGATACATTGCAAATGTATCTATAAATTTTGATGTTCCATGCTTGGTTTTATCCACTTTCTTGTGTTTTGTTCCAACTTTGGAGTACTTTTCATATGATTTCTTAGACTAACCTATTAACAAGAGCCACAGTGCCAGCTGCCTGTTGTTTTTGCTGTTTTTGGTTCCACGAAAGTCAGAAAATGAATATTCTCGGAATTGGACGGGACAAAAGCCAAAGTGCCTATTTTCCGAAAGTCATCAAGTGCCAGAATACGAGACGGAGAGGGGCCAGAGGCCAGCCACACCACCTGGCCGCGCGGCCAGGCTGGGCCCACGCTAGGGGTGGTGTGGTGGCCCCTGGCACCCCCTCGGTCGCCCCTTCCGCCTATAAGATGCCCTCGGGACGAAAAACCTAAGAGCCCGATCAAAAATCCACGAATGAGTCTGTAGCTGCCGTCATCTCCATCCCTAGATCGGGAGGGATCTGAAGCTCTTCCCGGCACCCTGCCGAAGAGGAGAATTCACCCTGGAGGCCTTCTTCATCACCATGCAAGCCTCTGGTGTGATGCGTGAGTAGGCCATCCTTGGACTACGGATCCATGTAGTAGCTAGATGGTTGGTTCTCCTCCTTTGTGCTTTCATGTTTAGATCTTGTGAGCTCCGTTCATGATCAAGATCATCTATTTGTAATTCTGCATGTTGTGTTTGTGGGGATCCGATGGATATTGAGATGATATTTCAGATTGATTATTGATTCTATCATGTCTTTGTTATTTGTGATCTTGCATGCTTTCCGTTGTTAGTAGCTATCTTGGCCAAGTAGATGCTAGTAACTCCAAGAGTTAGTATTTATGCTCGATAGTGGGTTCATGCCTCTGGTAATCTGGGGAAGTGACAGAAATCTCTAAGGTACTAGATGTGCTGTTGCTACTAGGGAGAAAACAACAATCCTTTGTTCATAAAACAATCGTATTGTTTACTTTACACGCAGTTCGTAAAGCAATAATCTGTTGCTTGCAACTTAATACTGGAGGAGGTTCGGATGATAACCTGAAGGTGGATTATTAGTCATAGATGCAGTTGGATGGCGGTCTATGTATAATGTTGTAATGCCCAATCAAGTCTCAGAGGAGTCAAGATGATTAGTATATGCATGTATTGCTTTCTCGATGTTTGTCAATTGCCCTGCTGTAATTTGTTCACCCAGCATGTTATCTATCTTAAGGAGAGCCACCTCTAGTGAACTATGGATCCCGGTCCTTTTCTTTTACATACAATCTATAAACTGTTACTGCTTTGTGTTTACTTTCTGCAAACTTTTACTTCTTTCCATTCGATATATTTAATCCTTTGTTTTCCGCAAAACACAGTGAGATTGACAACCTCATCGCAAGTTGGGGACAAAGTTCTGTGGTTGTGTTGTGCAGGTCTCCATGTTGCTACTAGCACCGGTAGTGCGTCCTGCCAAAGCTCAGCTAGTAACACCTTTGGGGTGTTTCCTTGCTCCTACTGGTTCGATTAAACCTTGGTTTCATAACTGAGGGAAACTTGCTGCTGTGCTCATCATACCTTCCTCTTAGGGTTCCCAACGAGCTCTACATCAACATCGCCATCAAGCATTTTTCTGGGCGCCGTGCATTGAGCCATCAAGCATTTTTCTGCGCGTCTTGGAGTCAAGGACATCTTCACAAGGGGAGTCCCTCATAACCAATGTCTTTACTTTGTTGTTTTTGTTTTTCTTAGTTTTCTTTTTTGCTTTGTTTGCTTGTTTTGTTATTCAAAAACGCAAAAAAAATATTACTAGTTTGCTTTCTTATTTCAAAAACACAAAAAAATTAGTTTTACTAGTTTGCTTTCTTTTCAAAAACACAAAAAAATTAAGTCTCCTTTAGTTGTCACCTCTTCCTTAGAATACCATGTTGATCCCCAAATGCACCCTAAAAGACCTTTCAATTGGTAGTGGTCCTATAATTGGGAAAGATAATATTGAGGAATTCTTTAATCATGTTAGTAAACATGAGGATACTGAGGATAGATCCCTTGCAGAACTTGCTCCAAACTATGAGATTGCTGCAGCTTCTTTAATCCACATGTTAGAAGCTAGGTTTGTTAACATCAACCCCTTAATGCAAGTAATGTTTCTTAAGCTTAAAGAAATTGAGGACCCTGAAAAGAGGGATTTTATTCTAGAAACTTTGTTTAAGGAGTTCTATGATGTTGCCAAGGAAGCTAGGAAAGTATTTGAACGTTTCAATATGCTAGGCTCATGTGTAGATGTTGTTTGTACACGAGAAAAGATGAACAAAACCGAACCTAATGGGGAGGAACCTAAGATACCAATACCCTTTAAACTAGTAGCAATACATGATGCCATAGAAAAGAATCTTGATTGGATTGTTCCTGCAAACCCTTTTGATGAGAATAGTGAACCTAAGAGCATTGAGAGAGGATCCTCTCGAACTTATTTGGATGATATACCTTGCCTTGTTGAAAATATTTCTGGTATTGATCTTAATGCTTCTTCATTTGAGAACACTTGATTCTTTCTTTGCTTCTTATGCCTAACTTAAAGGCGTTAAAGAAAATTACTTATTGGGAGATAACCCAAAAGTTTTAGATGAGTCTTGGAAGTTATTACCTCAGTAATAACCGCTCCTTATCCTTTTTATTTGCTTTTTGTGCCAAGAGTAACCTCTAATGAGAGTGAAGTAATGATTGGGAAAGCTGCTATCCCAAAACAGATTTTTTGCTTCACCGTAAAAATTCGTGAGAGAGCTCTATATGTCGGATTCAGCTGTAAGGTTTTGTGCTTCTGCCCCAGGTTGTTATCTAACTTTCGTTAGTTCAACACTTTTTGATTTCAGCAACAGAAGGTTTTTGAAAAAATTCGTCTTTACCTGCTGGTCTGTTTTGACAGATTTCTGCCATTTTCTGCATTTGCTTCTTGTTGGTTCCTTTTTGAGTTATTTTGGGGAATTGAGCTTTTTGAGGGAAGTGCTACAGTAGCTAGTGTTCTAATGGAAGTTTATTTGGTGTTAGAACTGAACCTTAAGACTTATTTATCTTGAAGTGCACTAATGTTGCTAATAAAGATTGTGTGAAGTTTTGTATGAAGGAAAAATTTCAGGTGTATGGAAGGAATGAGTAATGAGATGAAGGATGGACTAAAGCTCAAGCTTGGGGATGCCACGCGTGTCACCCCAAGAAATATGCAAGAAGTACAAGCGTCAAAGCTTGGGGATTCCCAAGGCATCCCCTTGTTCATCAATAAAAATCCCAGGTTTCTTTCAAACGCTTCATTTTTATTGCTTCATTCACAGTTGTGTTTTTCTTGGAGCATCTTCTTTTTCGCTTTCGTTTTGGTTTTTCGTTTGCTTGGTTTTCTTAGTTTGCTGAACAAATTGGCTGGACCCCCTTTTTCATACATTGGTTTGCAAATAGTTTGGTTTGGTTTGGAAAAGAGAAGGAAAGTTCATGCTTATGTGGTAAAAAGAGCTTGTTTTTGACTGTGGCCTATGCTTTGTCATGCCATGCTTGATATTGTTTTGGCTTTATGCTTAGTATTCTTTGCTGTAGCATGACTTGTTATAAAAAATTGAGATTGTTTAATGTGCCTTGGATGAATCATGCGTTGCTTTAGCATATTAAAGCATAGTATAGTGGTATTCTCCTTTGATGCTTTATTTGGGTTGACTTGGCACATGCTCACTGTAGCATCCCATCTGTCTAACATATGTAATGCTACATGGTCTAGTAATATAATTTCTACTTCCTACATATAATTGTTGCATCATAATTATATCATGCTCATGTCATCATGCCACATTGCATTTGAGCATCATATAAAACCCCTTTCATTTGGTTCTTATCCCATATGCATTATTAATTGTATTTGTCTCTTGATATATTGTACTTGGTTCTTGATAAATGCTTGATGCCCAAGTTGATTTTGGGGCATATATTTTATTAAGTCCACCACCTTTCTTGTCACCACCCCATAATTCCACCAGTCCACCATATGTGAGCTTTGCATCTTATTTGAGTTTACCTCTAGCTCATATGGGTTGGGATGGATCCTCTTACTATTCTACATGCTCCCACACTAGCATCATGTTGTTTTCACATTATTGATATGTGAAGCCACCTTTGCATGCTTTGTGAGGGTACCCCTTTTTCTAGCTTCCATATGGGTTGTCTTGGAATATTTGCTCATGTTGGAATATTTTTGAGACTATTACACATCTAGTGGAACATACACACTATCAAGTCCAAAGTATATTCAAATTTGAGCATCTCCATCTACTCCACATGGAACATCCATTTTAATTCCATTTTAATTCTTTTGGGGCTTGGCCTTAGCTCCATATTTTGGAATGCATGTGTATAAATGCCATGATTATTATTTTGTTTTCACAAGATTAGACATGGCATTTAATGCCCATGCATGTGCCATGCAACAAGCCTCACCATTCCATTCTTTTGGTTTTTACTTTGATTTTTGAGTGGATCTTCTCTTTTGATCTCTCTTTTCTCTCAATCCTCCTTATCATGTTTTTCCTCTCCTTGCCATGTGCATCACAAGCCTCACCCTCACCACCATATCCTTTCATCTCTTGCATGATCTTGTTAGCTCATCTCATCTCACCACCTCTTCTCTCATCTCACTCTCCTTATCCATCACCACACCCCTCCACCTTGCTTGATCATGTGGGTATGCAAAACACTAAGCTAAACCTAATCACCTACCACCCTCACCATCCCCTCCTCTCTTTTCCCTTGGATCGGTCCAGCCCCTTTCCCCTCTCCAACCGAACCATCTACCCCACCCCCTTCTCTCTAGCTAGCCGAGCCACCACCCCCTACCCTAACCCTAGACCGAGCCCCATGCCATCTACCCCTCCCCTCTCGGTTCCCCTCTCTCTCTCGCTGCCACCAGGTCCCACCCGAGCTCCCCTTCCTCTCTGCCTGGCCTACCTGCAGCCACACCACCCCCAGGCCGAGCACGTGAGGGAGGAGGAGAGAAAGGTGGCGTGGAGGCCACGTTTTCTCCCGAGCCTTCCCCACGGCATCCCCTCTCCCCCTCATGCTTATCTACTCCCTCCCCTATGCCCAGCGTCGACCCTAAGGCCCCTGCGCCACGGCCTACCCCAGCTACCCCCTACTACCCCTTTATTCTTCCAACTCCGGCCACCACCGTCGGTCGTCGGTGTCCACCACAGATCAGGAGGCGGGCGTGGTTGTTGGGTTGACGAGGAAGCTCAGCGAGGCCCCGACGTCACCCTGTGCACGCTAGTGAGGAGGAGACGGTCCCCGCTAGCCGCTGGACGCAGACACCGATGACAAAGCCCTAGATCCGCCGGCCTCTGCATCGCCGTCGGCCTGCTGCTCCCTGTCCCGATCCGAGCCCTCCGACGAGTCCGCGGTGAGCCCCTGTTTCCCCCCCGACACCTTCCTTTTCACTGTTGTTTCCTATACGCGCCGGTCACTCCAACGAACGCCCTCTGTGCGCCGGGGTCGCGGTCGGTTCTCCTCGCCGT
This sequence comes from Avena insularis, assembly GCA_023614405.1. Lineage (NCBI taxonomy): Eukaryota > Viridiplantae > Streptophyta > Magnoliopsida > Poales > Poaceae > Avena > Avena insularis. Next base: position 26,753,414 of record CM042692.1, read on the forward strand.
GGCGTCGCAGAAGCATATCTAGCCGCGCGACCCTCCCCTACCAGCAACCCCTCCGAGCCGCGTTGGTCGCTGTCGCCTGCACGCGAGAGATCGGTCGCGAGTTCGATCCCCGCTGCGCCGCGCGTGCTGTCGCTGACAGTTTCGTCAGAAACGCGGTAGAAGAAAAACAGTAGCCGTGGCTTTTTCTCAGAAAACCCCCTCCTGTTTTGTTTTCCTCAACCCGCGCTCCTGCCGACCCCACCTGTCTGCCTCTGTGCGGTTTACAAAAAGGCACCGCTACTTTGTGGTTCTCAACCCGCGGTCCCTAGCTTCGCCGCGTGGCCAACCCCCACTCCCTCGCTGGCACGTGGGCCCGTCAGAGCGTCGGGTCCACCCATCAGTCACTGCGGCTCACTTCCCCCACGCTGAGAAAAGCCAAGGCATGATTAGTTCGCCACTTTGGTCCCACCGTCTAGCTGCCTGCGGTATAAAAAGTCAGATGTTTTTTTACATTTTAAATAAAATGTTTTCCAGAAATGTTTAAATATGAATTTAATTCTGTTTTTAATAACTTTTAATTTGTAAATCCAAATAATACAAATAATATATGTTTCAGAATCAGAAAAATGTGAGGATTTCAAATATACCATTCAAAATATCATTTGGGCAAATTAAATTTTCGAAATTGTTTAAATACAATAAAAATGCCTATTATTAAATAATTAATAACTTTAAATCTACATCTCCAAATTCGACAAATAATATGTCTAAATCGATCAGCGCGACGAGCCCGTTCTAACTATGTATTCCATGTTCTGAATTGCAGCATGCATCATATAAATATAAAGTATACAGCAACTTATTTGGGGTTAAAATGTGACCAAAAACTTAATAAATGCTTTATTCTTGTACCCCACACCTCACCCCTGCCATGCTACATTATTGCCATAAAAATTGTGCATCATTCATCTTGGCATGCTTGTTTGCTTGTTGCATTTTAATTCATATGCTTGTGCACTTTATTTATGTTGGCCCTTGTTTGTTTGGTTCTTCTTCGAATAGACGCCGAGTAGGGGAAATATCAGGAATCCCAGGAGTACTACCCAAATCCGGCTCTCGCTTCAACTGAGCTGCCAGGCAAGCACTACCACATGCTTGCATACATATAGTACCTATTGCCTCTATCTTATTCTTGCATCATTGAGTCGCAATTGCATTAAATTGAATCCCAAGTACTGCATAGCCTTTATTTTTAAACCCCACCGAGCTTGTTCCTCCATCCCATGAGCCATTACTACAGGAGTTGTTTGAGCCATGCGGGTCGTAGAACAGCATGTGTAGGGTATGTGAGTGTCTGATGGATAACGAGGTATCTAAACAACTTAACCTGAGTAGTAATGGGATAACTAATGAAAGAGGCACCGGTGGGCAATATCTGCTATTTGGTTTTTCATGCTCACTTGTGTCCCATAGGACCCCGAGTACTTGATTCCTGTTCCTTGACTATTCGCACTATCCACATTTGGGAGGCCTTATGGACCCCCCCTGAGCTAGAGCTCGATTCATTTCTATTTCTTGGGGCTACAAACTAGTTTGGGGTTTTATTACTATCCTGTACTTATTGCATGCTTTACTGCTTTATTTATGATTGTGCGTGGAGCACCTGTACTGTTTTGGATCGTGACACGTTTTCGCTGTATCGACAAGCCCAGTCACATTTTTGAGTTCCCAGTCGTTTACCGTCGTCCACACAAACCCTGGATCCGTTCCGGAGCCGGCCAACTTTGTTGGGGGTAGCTTAGTGGGGTGGCCCCCTGAAATATCTTATGAATCCTATGATCGCTTTGTCATGAATGCCTCGTTTGGTTTTGATTTGGTTTTTCCGAGGTTGATCTAGTGTGTGTTGCTATTTGTGCACCCCTGCAGGGTAAATCTTTCTGAAAGCCGTGTCCGCGGTTATGGACGACTTGGAGCACAGTTTCTCGATCATAGACAAGTATAACTAAAGTACCGCTTTTAATTTGACTAAGTAACTGATTAGTAAATAGTGCAATACTCATGGAATGGTTAATAAAACTGCCAACAGATGGGTTGTTCGTCCGCTTTCTTGTTGGTAAACGAGAAGGAGGATGGATCTGTTAATTATACTGTTATAACTGTTGTTACTAATTAACAGACATCCGTCTATCATTGGTTAGGCGGATGGTTAGCGAGTATCTATAGACTTTTAGCTATTATATTTTGCTGCAATTGCGTCACCCCAGGTATATGTCCCCTTTAGAGGCATAAAGACTTGCTGAGTACCCATAGGGTCTCACACAATAAATTGTTTGATTTAGATGAGCAGGTGTATTCGCAAGATGGATACTGGGTGGAGGAGACAGAGGATGTTGGAAACGATCACTCGGTGTAGAGATTCTAGGGATGGGGATCCGCGAGATCTGTGGGCAGGATGTGTTTATTTATGTGGCATCTTATGACGATTTGCTTCTTATCCATACTCGGATCTTGTTTTCCGCTTCCGCCTGATACTCTGATGATTGATGTATGAGGAGCTATCCTAAACTATTATCTCTAAATAGGATATTTGGATCTTGCCGTATGGCGTTGCAATATTTCTATTTCTTTCAGATGGTATGGCTCTGAGAACAGTTGTATGGTGGCTTGCATACATACTCACTTGTGTATGTAGTTGATCCCTTCGCCTGCCGACTACGCCTCTCGTTCTTGTCCCGATCTTTTGGAAGTGGTTAGGACGGCCGACGAGTCTACCTGTGGGTGGCCCCTAGGCCCCCACCGTACTATTTTAACCACTTTCGCTCATCCAGGCATGCAACTTAGAGAGTAGTGTCTGAGGTAGTTACAATTGGTATCAGAGCCATCCTGCCCTTCAGGGTCTGAGCCAAATGGTCGTTGTCAGTCTAGCAAATATTTTGGTAGCTATGTATACTAGGGAAAAACAAAACATGAGAGTAGGACTGCTTCCATTTTTTCTTCTTACCCAACCACCCACCCTTTTCTGTAAGGAAGTGTAACGTTTTCAATCCTCTTCTAAAATTCAAACTAGGATTCACGTGTTCTGGGTTCCGTAGTACCATAGGTTGTGTGTGTGTAATTCCTTGTCTATCTGTTGCATCCAACTTGTTATCACTATCTGCCTTTTGGTTATCAACTGTTGGTACATTCCATACCGACAGGCTTTTGTAAACCAACGCGATCTATCTAATTTGTTGTATACCGGTGCGATCTATCTTACTCTTTGTTATCCGACGTTATCTTGTTTGGTGTGTTCGTTTCTGTAGTTACTAATCTTTAGGTTCATCTTAAAAAGAAGGTGTTGGGATATGTGTTTTACTTATTCATGTGCGGAGTAATGATTTGAGTGCGGGATGGAGTCGCGACCATACCACTACTTTTATCATTCGCTCTTTTATATTGAGTTGGTAGAGTTGCTAATCTTGATTTGTTAAGTGGTTTTGCACATATAGTGGTATCTTAATGCCGAAATTTGCGGAAATTTTTTCTTTGTTAGCTTGTGTACCACACTCCTTGTTCAGTCGTGTGCGTTATGCTTAATATTTTTCTAGGTGCTTTGAACTTTGTTGATATTTTAATATCATCTTAGTAAATTGTGTCCTTTAAATCTTGGTTAATTCCATTTTGGTACTATTTTGGATTATTATTATTCTCCATGATGGTACTGACTTGAGTTTTATATCAATCACAGGATGGCACCACCACGCCGTTCTGAGGAGGACATACCACCTGAACTGGGGGCTGCGTTGGCAAGTATTGCTAATGCCTTGGGAGCAATGCAGTAGAACTAGCAGCGATTTGAAGAAAGTGTCAGGAGGAATGAGTTTGTTCCGCTACCTCCACCTCCCAAGCGAGGAGACATCAAGAGTTTTCTAAAGTTCAACCCGCGCCACTTTGAGGTGTCTGATCAACCACTTGATGCTGATGACTGGTTGCGTGAGATGTCAAGGTTGCTGATGACTGCTGATGTTCCTGAGCAAGAATGGGTAAAATGTGCCACGCACCTTCTGAAGGGAGATGCAGCTCTGTGGTGGGAGAATTACCTGAAGGTAAACCACTATGAGTTTCAGCCTACTTGGGAGCAGTTCACTAGGGATTTCAAAGAGCAATATCTGTCAGAAATTATCATGGAAAGGATGAAGGAAGTGTTTCTCAACCTCAAGCAGGGCAATGACAATGTCAATACCTATATCAGGAACTTCATGAATCTTTCTCAGTATGGTGGCAATGAGATTTCTGATGACAAAAAGAAGCAAAAGAGGTTCAGGCAAGGGCTCAATGCATCAATCAAATATGCAATCACTCATGCAAGGCCGGGGTCTTTTTTGGAACTCCAACATATAGCTCTGCAGGAAGAAGCAAGTAGGCGAGTGTTTGAGGAGTCCAAGAAACACAGCCGTGACGCAGCAAGCTCTTCAGCTATGACAGCTCCTTCTAAGCGCCGCGTGTGGGTTCCTAACACCCCACCGTCGCTCCCGGTTTCACCAAGACCTTCATGCTACGCGGCAAGGCCACCAAACTCCTTCACTGCTGCTCCCAGGGGCTACAACCACAACTACCCTGGAGCGCCTGGCGGAGTCCCTGGCTACGCTGCTCCACGTCCACCTGGTGCCTGTTACACCTGTGGAAACACTGGGCATCAACACTGGAATTGTCCAATGAACAACAAAGCTCTTCCTCCACCACCTCCAAGACCTGCGGCAAGTTCTTCTATGGTTCGTGCACCTCCACCTCGGGCTCTCAACATCAACACCAAGCCCGGGTCTACGGTTGCTCATGCCAACTGTGTCAACGTCGCTCAAGCCGAGCATGCACCTGGAGTTGTGATGGGTACGCTTCCTGTTAACTCAGTTCCTGCACAAGTTTTGTTTGATTTTGGTGCTTCGCATTCTTTTGTTTCTCACAAGTTTGCGCATGAGCATGATCTGGCTATGGTTCCCTTATTGCATCGTCTTGTGGTACAATCTCCTGGGTCAAACATGAGGGCTGCTCATATCAGCCATGGAAATCAAATTGAGATTGGTGGCTCTTTGTTCCCGGCTTCCTTAATTATTCTGGGCAACTCTGACATTGATGTTATCTTGGGCATGGATTGGTTAACAGCAAATGCAGCTGTGATTGATTGTGCTGAACGCTCGGTTTCCCTGAAAATTCCTGAAGGCCATATAGTCTATTCTCCAAGTCTGACTCCTGCAATTCAACTTTTTTCTTTGGTGGCTCTGAATGATGATGCCATGGAAGCTATTCAGAGTGTTCCGGTGGTCTGTGATTTCCCAGATGTTTTTCCTGAAGAGTTGCCAGGTATGCCTCCTGATCGTGAGGTCGAGTTTGTGATTGAGCTTGAACCTGGTACCGCTCCTATCTCCAGGCGGCCTTATAAAATGGGTCCTGCTGAGTTGGCTGAACTCAAAAGTCAGCTTGATGAACAAGAGAAGTTGGGTTTTATTCAGCACAGTACTTCTTCTTGGGGTAGCCCAACCATCTTTGTGAAGAAGCGAGACAAGACCGATAGACTTTATGTTGACTATCGGGCTCTCAATGCTAAAACCATCAAGAATAAATATCCCCTTCCGCGGATTAATGATCTCTTCAATCAGCTAGCTGGAGCTGTGGTATTCTCTAAGCTTGATTTGAGAAGTGGATATCATCAAATCAAGATTCGCAAGGAAGATGTTCCCAAAACAGCTTTCACCACCCGCTATGGCCTGTATGAGTACACGGTCATGTCTTTCGGTCTCACCAACGCACCTGCCACCTTCTCGAGGCTTATGAACTCGGTTTTCATGGAGTATCTTGATAAGTTCGTTGTGGTCTATCTAGATGACATTCTAGTCTATTCTAAGTCAAAGGAAGAACATGAAGAACACCTTCGGTGTGTCTTAAACAAGCTTCGTGAGAACCTCCTGTATGCAAAGTTCTCTAAGTGTGAGTTCTGGCTGCCTGAAGTCACCTACCTTGGTCACGTCATCTCTGCCAAGGGCATTGCCGTCAACCCAGAAACTGTTAAGACAATTGTTGACTGGCTTCCACCCAAAAATGTCAAAGAAGTCTAGAGTTTTCTTGGCTTGGCTAGTTACTGCCGTCGCTTCGTTCAGAACTTCTCGAAGATTGCGAAGCCTCTTACCGATCTCCTAAAGAAAGGCAAGAAATACCTTTGGTATCCTGCATGTCAAGCAAGCTTTGACACACTCAAAGAGAAGCTCACTTCCACACCAGTTTTGATTCCTCCAGATACATCAAAGCCTTTCCAGATATTCTGTGATGCCTCCTTGCAAGGATTGGTGCGGTCCTTATGCAAGAAAAACAAGTTGTTGCTTATGCCTCTCGACAGTCGAAGACGCATGAGATCAACTATCCTACACATGACCTCGAACTCGCAGCAGTTGTCTTTGCTTTGAAAGTATGGAGGCACTACTTGCTTGGCAACCATTGTGAAATATTTTCTGATCACAAGAGTCTGAAGTATATCTTCACACAGCCTGATCTCAACCTTCGTCAGAGAAGGTGGATTGAAGAAATTAATGATCTCGATTTGACCATCAACTACACTCCTGGCAAAGCTAATGTCATGGACGACGCTCTCAGCCGAAAAGCTTATGTCAACAACCTCATGGTGGAAGAACAACAACCTCTCTTGTGTGAGGAATTCCGCAAGCTCAACCTTGAAATTGTGGATCAAGGGTATCTTCTGAACCTTCTGGCAACCCCTCTCTTGGAAGAAAAAGTTCGCTCCATTCAACTTGGGGATCCTTACACTAAAAAGATCATCTCCAACATTCACTTCCGAAGTATGAGTCCTTCCACGTCGACGACCAAGGCGCTCTTTTCTTTGAACACCGGATGTTTGTTCCGAACTACCCGGGTTTAAGAGAGCAAGTTCTTAAGGAGGCGCATGATTCTGTTCTTTCTATCCACCCTGGCAGCACTAAGATGTACATGGACTTGAAAACACAGTATTGGTGGCCTGGGTTGAAACGATATTGTGCCAAGTATGTCTCAGAGTGTGATGTCTGCCGCAGAGTTAAAGCTGTTCATCAGAAACCTTCCGGTCTTCTACAGCCATTGAAGCTTCCGGAATGGAAATGGGAGAAAGTAGAGATGGACTTCATAACTAGTTTTCCAAGGTCGTAGAAGGGCAACAATGCAATCTTTGTTGTCATCGACAGGCTTTCTAAAGTGGCTCACTTCTTTCCCGTCAAGGAAACAATTTCTGCAATTCAGTTGGCTGAGCTCTATATCAACAGAATTGTCTCTCTATATGGGGTTCCTCTTGAGATCAGCTCAGACCGTGGAAGCATCTTCACATCCACGTTCTGGGGAAGTTTCCAAAATGCTTTGGGAACAAAATTGAACTTCAGCACAACTTACCACCCTCAGTCGCAAGGACAAGTGGAAAGGATCAATCAAATTCTAGAAGATATGCTCCGTGCTTGTGTTATCTCTTTCGGCATGAAGTGGGAAGAATGTCTTCCTTATGCTGAATTCTCTTACAACAACAACTTCCAGAAAAGTCTAAAGATGGCACCATTTGAGGTTCTCTATGGCCGATAATGCAGAACTCCGATTGGTTGGTCGGGCGCAGGTGAAAGAACATTGTTTGGTGCCGACATTGTAACTCAAGCGGAGGAGAAGGTTCACATCATTCTTGAAAACCTGAAGGTTGCTCAAAGTCGCCAGAAGAGCAACTATGACAGAAAGCACACGGACATGGAGTATGTCCCTGGTGATCTCGTTTACCTTCGTGTCACTCCCATGAGAGGCATGCACCGCTTTGGTATCAAAGGAAAGCTGGCTCCTACATACATCGGTCATTTCAAAGTTCGTGGAAGAAGAGGAGAAGTTGCTTATGCTCTTGAGCTCCCTAAAAAACTCAAGGTCCATGATGTTTTCCATATCTCTCAACTCAAGAAGTGCTTCAAGGATCCCGGCAGGACCATGGACCATGAACTCATCAATCTCCAAGAAGATCTGTCTTATCAAGAACACCCCATAAAAATTCTGGAAGTCACAGAAAGAAGGACTCGCAACAAGTCCATCAAGTTCTGCAAGGTGAAGTGGTCGCACCATTCCGTTGATGAAGCCACTTGGGAGCGCGAGGATGAGCTCCGTGCCAAGTATCCTACCCTCTTCGCGTCTTCTTCTTCTTCCTAGAATCTCGGGGCGAGATTCCTGTTTAGTGGGGGAGAGTTGTAGCATCCCATCTGTCTAACATATGTAATGCTACATGGTCTAGTAATATAATTGCTACTTCCTACATATAATTGTTGCATCATAATTATATCATGCTGATGTCATCATGCCACATTACATTTGAGCATCATATAAAACCCTTTTCATTTGGTTCTTATCCCATATGCATTATTAATTGTATTTGTCTCTTGATATATTGTATTTGGTTCTTGATAAATGCTTGATGCCCAAGTTGAGTTGGGGGCATATCTTTTATTAAGTCCACCACCTTTATTGTCACCACCCCATAATTCCACCATTCCACCATATGTGAGCTTTGCATCTTATTTGAGTTTACCTCTAGCTCATATGGGTTGGGATGGATCCTCTTACTATTCTACATGCTCCCACACTAGCATCATGTTGTTTTCACATTATTGATATGTGAAGCCACCTTTGCATGCTTTGTGAGGGTACCCCTTTTCCTAGCTTCCATATGGGTTGTCTTGGAATATTTGCTCATGTTGGAATATTTTTGAGACTATTACACATCTAGTGGAACATACACACTATCAAGTCCAAAGTATATTCAAATTTGAGCATCTCCATCTACTCCACATGGAACATCCATTTTAATTCCATTTTAATTCTTTTGGGGCTTGGCCTTAGATCCATATTTTGGAATGCATGTGTGTAAATGCCATGATTATTATTTTGTTTTCACAAGATTAGACATGGCATTTAATGCCCATGCATGGGTCATGCAACAAGCCTCACCATTTCATTCTTTTGGTTTTTACTTTGATTTTTGAGTGGATCTTCTCTTTTGAGCTCTCTTTTCTCTCAATCCTCCTCATCTTGTTTTTCCTCTCCTTGCCATGTGCATCACAAGCCTCACCCTCACCACCATCTCCTTTCATCTCTTGCATGATCTTGTTAGCTCATCTCAAAAACCCTCTCACCACCTCTTCTCTCATCTCACTCTCCTTATCCATCACCACACCCCTCCACCTTGCTTGATCATGTGGGTATGCAAAACCCTAAGCTAAACCTAATCACCTACCACCCTCACCATCCCCTCCTCTCTTTTCCCTTGGATCGGTCCAGCCCCTTTCCCCTCTCCAACCGAACCATCTACCCTACCCCCTGCTCTCTAGCTAGCCGAGCCACCACCCCCTACCCTAACCCTAGACTGAGCCCCATGCCATCTACCCCTCCCCTCTCGGTTCCCTCTCTCTCTCTCACTGCCACCAGGTCCACCCGAGCTCCCCTTCCTCTCTGCCTGGCCCACCTGCAGCCACACCACCCCCCAGGCCGAGCACGTGAGGGAGGAGGAGAGAAAGGTGGCGTGGAGGCCACTTTTTCTCCCGAGCCTTCCCCACGGCATCCTCTCTCCCCCTCGTGCTTATCTACTCCCTCCCCTGTGCCCAGCGTCGACCCTAAGGCCCCTGCGTCGCAGCCTACCCCAGCTACCCCCTGCTACCCCTTTATTCTTCCAACTCCGGCCACCACCGTCGGCCGTTGGTGTCCACGACAGATCAGGAGGCGCGCGTGGTTGTTGGGTTGACGAGGAAGCTCAGCGAGGCCCCGGCATCACCCTGTGCATGCCAGCGAGGAGGAGACGGTCCCAGCTAGCCACTGGACGCAGACGCCGACGACAAAACCCTAGATCCGCTGGCCTCTGCATCGCCGTCGGCCTGCTGCTCCCCGTCTCGATCCGAGCCCTCCAACGAGTCCGCGGTGAGACCCTGTTCCCCCCCGACACCTTCCTTTTTGCCGTTGTTTCCTGTACGCGCCGGTTACTCCGACGAACACCCTCTGTGCGCCGGCGTCGCGGTCGGTTCTCCTCGCCGTGGCGTCTGCGCAGAAGCATATCTAGCCGCGCGACCCTTCCCTACCAGCAACCCCTCCGAGCCGCGTTGGTCGTTGTCGCCTGCGCGTGAGAGATTGGTCGCGAGTTCGATCCTCACTGCGCCGCGCGCGCTGTCGCTGACAGTTTCATCAGAAACACGGTAGAAGAAAAATAGTAGCCGTGGCTTTTTCTTAGAAAACCCCCTCCCGTTTTATTTTCCTCAACCCGCGCTCCTGCCGACCCCACCTGTCTGCCTCTGTGCGGTTTACAAAGGCACCGCTACTTTGCGGTTCTCAACTCAAGGCTTAGCTTCCAGATGGCTAACCCCACTCCTCATGGCACGTGGGCCCGCCAGAGGCCGGGTCCACCGATGCCATCAAGGGCTCACTTCCTCAGTGAGAAAAGCTCAAGACGTAGTTCCGTCGAACCTGGTCCCACCCACGCCGTCTGGGGCTAGCTGCCTCTCGGTATAAAAAGTCTGTATGTTTTTCTGTTTAAATAAAATGTTTTCTAGAAATGTTTAAATATGAATTTAATTCTGTTTTTAATAACTTTTAATTTGTAAATCCAAATAATACAAATAATATATGTTTCAGAATCAGAAAAATGTGAGGATTTTAAATATGCCATTCAAAATATCATTTGGGCAAATTAAATTTTCGAAATTGTTTAAATGCAATAAAAATGCCTATTCTTAAATAATTAATAACTTTAAATCTATAACTCCAAATTCGACAAATAATATGTCTAAATCGATCAGCGAGACGAGCTCGTTCTAACTATGCATTCCATGTTCAGAATTGCAGCATGCATCATATAAATATAAAGTATACAGCAACTTATTTGGGGTTAAAATGTGACCAAAAACTTAATAAATGCTTTATTCTTGTACCCCACACCTCACCCCTGCCATGCTACATTATTGCCATGCAAATTGTGCATCATTTATCTTGGCATGCTTGTTTGCTTGTCGCATTTTAAATCATATGCTTGTGCACTTTATTTATGTTGGTCCTTGTTTGTTTGGTTCTTCTTCGAATAGACGCCGAGCAGGGGAAATATCAGGAATCCCAGGAGTACTACCTAGATCCGGCTCTCGCTTCAACTGAGCTGCCAGGCAAGCACTACCACATGCTTGCATACATATAGTACCTATTGCCTCTATCTTATTCTTGCATCACCAAGTCGCGATTGCATTAAATTGAATCCCAAGTACTGCATAGCCTTTATTTTTAAACCCCACCGAGATTGTTCCTCCATCCCATGAGCCATTACTACAGGAGTTGTTTGATCCATGCGGGTCGTAGAACAGCATGTGTAGGGTATGTGAGTGTCTGATGGATAACAAGGTACCTAAACAACTTAACCTGAGTAGTAATGGGATAACTAATGAAAGAGGCACCGGTGGGCAATATCTGCTATTTGGTTTTTCATGCTCACTTGTGTCCCGTAGGACCCCGAGTACTTGATTCCTGTTCCTTGACTATTCGCACTATCCACATCCGGGAGGCCTTATGGACCCCCCTGAGCCAGAGCTTGATTCATTTCTATTTCTTGGGGCCACAAACTAGTTTGGGGTTTTATTACTATCATGTACTTATGCCATGCTTTACTGCTTTATTTACGATTGTGCGTGGAGCACCTGTACTGTTTTGGATCGTGACACGTTTTCGCTGTATCGACAAGCCCAGTTACATTTTCGGGTTCCCAGTCGTTTACCGCCATCCACACAAACCCTGGGTCCGTTCCGGAGCCGGCCAACTTCGTTGCGGGTAGCTTAGTGGGGTGGCCCCCTGAAATATCTTATGAATCCTGTGATTGCTTTGTCGTGAATGCCTCGTTGGGTTTTGATTTGGTTTTTCCGAGGTTGATCGAGTGTGTGTTGCTATTTGTGCACCCCTGCAGGGTTAATCTTTCTGAAAGTCGTGTCCGCGGTTATGGACGACTTGGAGCACAGTTTCTCGATCATAGACAAGTATAACTAAAGTACCACTTTTAATTTGACTAAGTAACTGACTAGTAAATAGTGCAATACTCATGGAATGGTTAATAAAACTGCCAACGGATGGGTTGTTCGTCCGCTTTCTCATTGGTAAGCGAGAAGGAGGATGGATCTGTTAATTATATTGTTATAACTGTTGTTACTAATTAACGGACATCCGTCTATCATTGGTTAGGCAGATGTTTAGCGAGTATCTATAGACTTTTAGCTATTATATTTTGCTGAAATTGTGTCACCCTAGGTATATGTCCCCTTTAGAGGCATAAAGACTTGCTGAGTACCCCTAGGGTCTCACACGATAAATTGTTTGATTCAGATGAACAGGTGTATTCGCAAGATGGATACTGGGTGGAGGATACATATGTTGTTGGAAACGATCACTGGTTGTATAGATTTCGGTGATGGGGATCCATGAGATCTGGGCGTGGATGTGTTTATTTATGTGGCATCTTATGCCGATTTGCTTCTTATCCGTACTCGAATCTTGTTTTCTGCTTCCGCCTGATACTCTGATGATTGATGTATGAGGAGCTATCCTAAACTATTATCTCTATCTAGGATATTTGGATCTTGCGGTATGGCGTTGCAATATTTCTATTTCTTTTAGATGGTATGGCTCTAAGAACAGTTGTATGGTGGCTTGCATACATACTCACTTGTGTATGTAGTTGATCCCTTCACCTGCTGACTACGCCGCTCGTTCTTGTCCCGATGTTCTGGAAGTGGTTAGGACGGCCGACGGGTCTACCTGTGGGTGGCCCCTGGTCCCCCACCATACTATTTTAACCACTTTCGCTCATCCAGGCATGCAACTTAGAGCGTAGTGTCCGAGGTAGTTACACTCACACCATGTTATGACTATCTCAAGTCACCATAGCCTTTATGATCCTTTAGTTTTCAACTTGTAGTATCACTTTATGCTTTGATCAACGATGTTTTGTCGCTCTGCATGATTATGGCCATTACTGCTCTCTTAGTTTGTCGCTCCCAGTGTTTTGCTAGCCTCCACAACAAAGTATGAGTTCCACTCATGCATCCAACTCCCTAAACCAAGTTATTCCAAAGAGTCCACCATACCTACCTACTAGCTTATGCTATTCCAAGTAAATTCATGCTTTTGTTTACCTTCCAAATTAAACTTGTTATGAGAAAACTAGTGATTAAAGCTCTGACGAACTTGATGGCACACTTTACTTTTCTTGCCCTTAATAAACTTGAACCATTGTGTCTTCTATGTTGTATATGCTTGCACTTATTTGTTGGGAATTAGCAGAACCATGCTTTCATGGGGAACGCTTTCAACATTGCACTTGGTACTTATAGCTAGTTGATATCATGCTGTTTTGTATATGATGTCGTCGGTGTGAAATGAAAGGGGAGCTTGTAAGTCCATGGAGTTATGTATATGTGTTAGAGAAACGCCTAGACCGCTGGTCTAATCCATGCTGACATGGTGGAAACCTACAGCGTAACCATAATGAGCTGTCTATGAAGCATTGTTCTTATAAAAAAGAGTCCTATATTGAAAAAAAGGAGAAAAGAGAAAAAAAAGAGATTATGAAAAGAGGAAAGAGAGAAAAAAGCACCATATTCCCATGGTAAATAAGAAGAATGCTGAGATGCTCATTGTCTTCTTGCCTTGTCATTTTGATATGGGGATTCTTCCGTATCATCATGCAAGGGGTACCCCGTTGGCGGTTCTCAATGATACACATATACTTACGATGACAAGAACTTACCGGTGACTAAACTTGAGTAGCATGAGGAGCGGCCCTCGTATACAAGGGACATGAGATTTCTGACTTATACTTCGTCAAGCATGTAGACCATTGTTTATTCACTTTAACCTTAATCACTTCAAGATGCTTATGATAGGGGCAATGAGAGCTGAAAGCTATAAGTACCATAATTTTTGGAAGCTCTTTATGAGACTTGAATCCCTACTTCCTTTTATAAAGGCCTTTCTTCCACCATTATATTGAGTCTCCATCTTCTACCTTTATGCACCTACTTTGAGAGCATAGTGGCCATTCTTAGTTCTATGTGCATTGCCCAAGACTAGTTGATTGATGCATAACTTGATATTGCTTGTTTTAGACTATTGTATCTAGTCACTCTTATGAACTTTGAAGGTGTCCTATGCATTTATATTTGCTACTCTATTGAGGGACAAGCTGAATACTATTATGCTATGTTTTCTTTATGTGAAACAAACAAACGTCTTGCAAAGCATTGTTATTCATGAATCTTTTGTTTGTGTCTTTTCATGTTGCATCATAGTTTCTTTGCTTATTGCTAGAACTTTGTCTTTCATGTTATGATTGAAGTACTATGATCCCAGCTTTGAATGTTTTACAAATACTTTGATCAAGTCTTTGATGGTGCATGTCACCTCAAAAATTATTCTTTCTTTTTTATCACTTACCTACTCGAGGACGAGCAGGAGTTAAGCTTGGGGATGTTGATACATTGCAAATGTATCTATAACTTTTGATGTTCCATGCTTGGTTTTATCCATTTTCTTGTGTTTTGTTCCAACTTTGGAGTACTTTTCATATGATATCTTGGACTAACCTATTAACAAGAGCCACAGTGCTAGCTGCCTGTTTTTTTGCTATTTTTGGTTCTAGGAAAGTCAGAAAATGAATATTCTCGGAATTGGACGGGACAAAAGCCAAAGTGCCTATTTTTCCGGAAGTCATCAAGTGCCAGAATACGAGACGGAGAGGGGCCAGAGGCTGGCTACACCACCTAGCCGCGCGGCCAGGCTGGGCCCACGCCAGGGGGTGGTGTGGTGGCCCCTGGCACCCCCTCGGTCTCCCCTTCCGACTATAAGATGCCCTCGGTACGAAAACCCTAAGGGCCCGATCAAAAATCCACGAAAGAGTCTGTAGGCGCCGTCATCTCCATCCCTAGATCAGGAGGGATCTGAAGCTCTTCCCAAGACCTGCGGAGGGAATTCACCACAGGCCTTCTTCATCACCATGCAAGCCTCCGGTGTGATGCCTGAGTAGTTCATCCTTAGACTACGGATCCATGTAGTAGCTAGATGGCTGGTTCTCCTCCTTTGTGCATTCATGTTTAGATCTTGTGAGCTCCGTTCATGATCAAGATCATCTATTTGTATTTCTGCATGTTGTGTTTGCGGGGATCCGATGGATATCGAGATGCTATTTCAGATTGATTATTGATTCTATCACGTCTTTGTTATTTGTGATCTTGCATGCTTTCCGTTGTTAGTAGCTATCTTAGACAAGTAGATGCTAGCAACTCCAAGAGTTAGTATTTATGCTCGATAGTGGGTTCATGCCTCTGGTAATCTTATGTAGGGAAGTGATAGAAATCTCTAAGGTACTAGATGTGTTGTTGCTACTAGGGAGAAAACAACAATCCTTTGTTCATAGAACAATCGTATTGTTTACTTTACATGCAGTTCGTAAAGCAATAATCTGTTTCTTGCAACTTAATACTGGAGGGGGTTCAGATGATAACCTGAAGGTGGATTATTAGTCATAGATGCAGTTGGATGGTGGTCTATGTATTATGTTGTAATTCCCAATCAAGTCTCAAAGGAGTCAAGATGATTAGTATATGCATGTATTGCTTTCTCGATGTTTGTCAATTGCCCCGCTGTAATTTGTTCACCCAGCATTTTATCTATCTAAGGAGAGCCACCTCTAGTGAACTATGGATCCCGGTCCTTGTCTTTTACATAAAATCTATAAACTATTTACTGCTTTGTGTTTACTTTCTACAAACTTTTACTTCTTTCCATTCGATACGTTTAATCCTTTGTTTTTCGCAAAACACGGTGAGATTGACAACCTCATCGCAAGTTGGGGACAAAGTTCTGTGGTTGTGTTGTGCAGGTCTCCACGTTGCTACTAGCACCGGTAGTGCGCCCTGCCAAAGCTCAGCTAGTAACACCTTTGGGGTGTTTCCTTGCTCCTACTGGTTCGATTGAACCTTGGTTTCATAACTGAGGGAAACTTGCTGCTGTGCTCATCATACCTTCCTCTTGGGGTTCCCAATGAGCTCTACATCAACACCACCATCAAGCATTTTTCTAGGCGCATTGCATTGAGCCATCACCTACCACTACCTAAGACTAAAACTGATTAAAAAAACCAACCAAAAACTGGTGAAAAATATCCAATCTTAGTCACCTGCTCATTGCATGCGCGAGAACTAGGACAAAAATCTAGAGTCGATGTTCTGATACCAATATTGGGTCACAAGTAGAACTAGGCTGAAAAACAAAATTTTGCCTGGCTAGACTCCGGCGAGACACGCCAAGAATCGGCTAAGGGAGATGGTCATGGAAAGTTATCCCTATAGGTGTAGATGCGGAAGTTGAGGAAGTGCGTCAGTGGTGCAATCCTTGTTCCTCATCAACTGCTCCAGCTCCTGTGAGCTCGTCGATCTTGGGACATTCTCCATTAGCTCTAGTAAATTCCTTCGCCACCTGACGCGTACGAACGTCTCAGATGTGACCCCTCTACTGGCTCACACACATACAAAGTGAAGTAGCGATGGTGAGGTGCTCGCCTTGATTCTGTCGTCATGATAGAAGAAGTTGGGAGTGAGGCCCAAATCTCGGCCTTGTGGAATATCTGTATGGCTATCTGTACGCTGCCTCCCCAACTTCTTTTGTATAGGGAGTAGGTGAGGCAACACCGAGTTTCCATCGGTCCACAACCCTAACCCAAGTCAAAGTGGGTACAACCATTGACATGTGTCCCTATCCGTCTGTGTCCAACTCATCAGCTTGCGGTAGTCAGATCCTCATACGAATAGCTCCACTCTCTTAAGCGTGCAATCCCATAGTGACATGGGTATGATTACTCGGGTGACTATGGTTCGCTACCCTATATTGGGTAAAAGGCTCACGACCCGTGAAGGTTTCAGATGATAGCCCAAGGAAACTACCGACGAAGATGTTGATTGTATTGGGAAAGAGAGTATGGACTGACATTATGTTCGTATTGTAATTATGCATGTATGAAACCTATCCGCATACACCTTTGAGACCCGACCTATTATATATAGGACGGGAGAAGCCCAAGCGAGGGTATCGAAATCTAGAGGACAACTTGTAATAGTGCGATTACTCAATATTCAGGCTACTTTGATTCCATTGTTTCCCTGAACATCCGACGAAATCCCCAGCATTCTCTTTTCCACGAAACCCCAAGTCCATCACCATGGGCATTGTCGAGGTTACCCCTCGTCAATTGGCGTCGTCTATGGGAAACCTGAAAGCTGGAACCACAGATTCGGCGGACCGCTCTCCACCAAGCATCAACTCGACGAAAGCAGATCCACGCCCACCCACCCCAGTATTGGTACCCGCCGATTTCTACGGCGGATCCGATCTAATCATCGGAAGCTTTCAGTTCCAAGTAGACAACTGATGACCCACAAGTATAGGGGGTGTATTGCAGTATTTTCGAGGGAAGTGAAACCCAATTTATTGATTCGACACAAGGGGAGCCAAAGAATATTTATCAGCCTTAACAACTGAGTTGTCAATTCAGCTGCACCTAGAAACAATCTCGCTCACAATAGTTTATCAGTAGCAACAGCTTTGTAGTAGGAATAGTAAAGTAACGACAGTAGTAAAGCAAAGACAGTAGTAACAAAAGCAAGAACAATTGGGATTCGAAAAGGTAGGCATAGGGATGGATGGACGGGCGTTGCATGGACAAGACAATTCACATAGCAATCAGAACATAGGGCAATTGTAGATAAATAAGATAAAGCATCCAAGTACTAGACAATCCTAGGCATGCGTTCCATATATAGTCATACGTGCTCGCAATGAGAACTTGCACACCATCTTTTGTCCTGCCAGCCCGTTTGCAGCGAGGCCTCTAGGGAACTACTAGCAATTAAGGTGCTCCTTTTAATAGAGCACCGGAGCAAAGCATTAACACTCCGTGAACACATGTGATCCTCACATCAAAGCCTTTCCCTTCCGGTTATCCCGATTTCTGTCACTTCAAGGCCATAGGTTCCGGACAACAACATGTGTATACAACTTGCAAATAGGACCAAGAACAATACTATCATAATGAATCAATAATAAGTTCAGATCTGAAATCATGGTACTCAGGCCCTAGTGACAAGCATTAAGCACAACAAGTCGCAATAAAGTCATAAAGCACTAATAAAATATACTAGGCACCATGCACTAACAATCTGATGCCATTACATGAACGATCTCATCCAATCCCTACCATCCCCATAGCCTACAGCGGGGTATTACTCACTCATAGATGGGGGAAACATGGATGGTCAATGGAGAAGCGATGGTGATGATGATGGCGATGATCTCCTCCAATTCCCCGTCCTGGCAGGGTGCCAGAACGGAGTTTCTGGTGCTGTTTCATGGAATCTGGTGCTGGCAGCAGAGCAGAACTTTTCGTGGAAAAACATCGACCTCTCCAAAGTTTTTAGGTCATAAGGCTTCTTATAGGCGAAGAGGGAGACCGAGGGGGTGCCTGGGGCCACCACACCATGCCTCAAGCGTAGGCCTCGCCTGGGGGTGGTGTGGCTGTGCCCTGCCCTCCTCCGCCTCTGGCTCCGTGAGTCTTCTGGAAAAATAGGCACTTTGGCTTTTGTCCCATCCAATTCCGAGAATATTCATTTTCTGACTTTCCTAGAACCAAAAACAGCAGAAAACAGGCAGCTGGCACTGTGGCTCTTGTTAATAGGTTAGTCCAAGAAATCATAAGAAAAGTACTCCAAAGTGTGGACAAAACACAAGAAAGTGGATAAAACCAAGCATGGAGCATCAAAAATTATAGATACATTTGCAATGTATCAACATCCCCAAGCTTAACTCCTGCTCATCCTCGAGTAGGTAAGTTTTAAAAAGAAAGAATAATTTTTGAGGTGACATGCACCATCAAAGACTTGACCATAGTATTTGTAAAACATTCAAAGTTGGGATCATAGTACTTCAATCATAACATGAAAGACAAAGTTCTAGCAATAAGACAAAGAAACTATGTTGCAACATGAAAAGGCACAAACAAAAGATTCATGAATCACAATGCTTTGCAAGACGTTTGTTTGTTTCACATAAAGAAAACATAGCATAGTGGCATTCAGCTTGTCCCTCATAGAGTAGCAAACATAAATGCAAAGGACACCTTCAAAGTTTACAAGAGTGACTAGATACAAATAGTTTAAAACAAGCATTATCAAGGTATGCATCAATCAACAAGTCTTGGGACAATGCACATAGAACTAAGGATGGCCACTATGCTCTCAAGAAAGTGCTCAAAGAATATGTGGAGACTCAACAAGGAAATGAAAAGGTTTTGAATTGTTTGAAAGGCTTCCAAATGCTGAAAGTATGGTACTCATTAGCTTTGAGCTCTCATTGCCCCCATCATAAGCATCTTTAATGTGGTTAAGGTGAAAGTGAGGTCCAATCTGAGTTATATGCTTGACATACTATAAACTGAAAATCCCAAGTCCCTTGAGTACGAGGGCCGCTCCTCATGCTACTCAACTTTAGTTACCGGTAAGTTCTTGTCATCGTAAGTATGTGCTTATCATTGAGAACCGCCAACGGGGTACCCCTGGCCCGATGATATGGAAGAATCCCCATATCAAAATGACAAGGCAAGCAGACAATGAGTATCTCAGCAATCTTCTTATTTACCATGGGAAAATGGTGCTTTTTTCTCTCTTTCCTCTTTTCATAAATCTCTTTTTTTTCTTTCTCTCAATAGCTATCTTTCTCTTTTTTTATAAGAAGAATGCTTCATAGATATCATTGTGGTTACGCTGCAGGTTTCCACCATGTCAGCATGGATTAGACTAGCGGCCCAGGCGTTTCTCTAACACACATACATGACTCCATGGACTTACAAGCTCCCCTTTTATTTCACACCGACGACATCCGCAAACAAAAGAGCAAGGTATCAACTGGGTATATATTTACAAGTGTTGAAAGCGTTCCTCGTGACAGCACGGTTCTACTAATCCCCAGCCTATAATTTGCAAGCGTATAACTTTTATAGAGAGTTCACAATGGTTCAGGTTTATTAAGTGCAGGAAATAAAGTGTGCCATCAGGTTCGTGAGAGCTTTACTAACTAGTTTTCCCATAACAAGCAAACATTTTATTCGGAAGAAAACAAGGCATATTGAATACGCACGGAAGTAGCAAATGATGCTAATAGGTAGGTATGGTGGACACTTTGGAAATATTTGATTTAGGGAGTTGGAAAATTGAGTAAAATACTCAGTGGAAGCGAAGGCTAGCAATAGTAAGGGAGCGACAAACGAGAGAGCAATAATGGACATAATCATGCAGAGCAACAAAACATCATTGATCAAAGCATAAAGTGATACTACAAGTTGAAAACTAAAGGATCATAAAGGCTTATGGTGACTTGAGATAGTCATAACATGGTGTGAGCTTGTGCCAAGTCAACCCAAATAAAGCATCAAAGGAGAATACCACTATACTATGCTTTAATATGCTAAAACAACGCATGATTCATCCAAGGCAAATTAAGCAATCTCAATTGTTTATAACAAGTCATGCTACAGCAAAGAATACTAAGCATAAAGCCAAAACAATATCAAGCATGGCATGACAAAGCATAGGCCACAGTCAAAAACAAGCTCTCTCTACCACTTAAGCATGAGCTTTCCTACTCTTTTCCAAACCAAACCAAACCAAACTATTTGAACACCAATATATGAAAGAGGAGGTCCAACCAATTTATTCAGCAAACTAAGCAAACCACGCAAACTAAAAAACCAAAACAAAAACGAAAAAGAAGATGCTCCAAGAACAACACAACTATGCATGAAACAATAAAAATGAAGTGTTTGGAAGAAACCTGGGATTTTTATTGATGAAGAAGGGGATGCCTTGGGCATCCCCAAGCTTTGACGCTTGTACTTCTTGGATACTTCTTGGGGTGACACGCGTGGCATCCCCAAGCTTGAGATCTAGTCCATCCTTCATCTCATTACTCATTCCTTCCATACACATGGAAATTTTCCTTCATACATAACTTCACACAATCTCATTAGCAACATTAGTGCACTTCAAGATACATAAGTCTTAAGGTTCAGTGCTAACACCAAATAAACTTCCATTAGAACACTAGCTACTGTAGCACTTCCTTCAAAAAGCTCAATTCCCCAAAAGAACTCAAAAAGGAACCAACAAGAAGCAAATGCAGAAAATGGGAGAAATCTGTCAAAACAGACCAGCAGGTAAAGACAAATTTTTGCGAAGACCTTCTGTTGCTCAAATCAAAAAGTGTTGAACTAACTAAAGTTAGATAACAACCTGGGGCATAAGAAAAAACAATTACAGCTCAATCCGACATACAGAGATCTCTCACGAATTTTTACGGTGAAGCACAGAAATCTGTTTTGGGACAACAACTTTCCCAATCATTACTTCTCTCTCATTAGATGTTACTCTTGGCACAAAAAGCAAATAAATAGGATAAGGAGCGGTTATTACTGAGGTAATAACTTCCAAGACTCATCTAAAACTTTTGGGTTATCTTCCAATAAGTACTTTTCTTTAACGCCTTTAAGTTAGGCATAAGCAAAAACTAAAATGGATAGAATAGAAGTAAGCGGAGATAATTATAATGAAAACATTGTTTTGTTCAATGGAATCCTTTTGTTAACAAGGTTGATCAAGTCTTTCTACCAAAACAATTTCATATGAGACAAAACTTTGTATTCCACTAATGATTATGTTACCTCAACCTTGATAGCAATGGTCCCAATCATAATAGTTTCAAATTTTTCTCTTGGTATGGGACAATATATTTCTCCAACTTGAATGCCTTCAACATGTTCAATTGAATTCAAACCATAAGTCCTTTCAATCTTCTTGGGGAAATAGACAGTATGTTCCTTGTCATTAACATTGAAGGTCACCTTTCCTTGATTACAATTAATAACAGCTCCAGCAGTATTAAGAAAAGGTCTCCCAAGAATAATAGACATATTATCATCTTCAGGCATAAAAGTTTGAGAGGATGCTCTCATAAGGAATATGAGTTGAAGTAAAAGAGAGCAACAAGGAGCAAATTCAAAACACATTTAAGTCTAACCCATTTCCTATGCATAGGAATTGTGTAAGCAAATAACAAAGTGACAGGCATAGGAAGATAAAACAAGAGTAACTTCAAAACTTTCAGCACATAGAGAGGTGTTTCAATACTATGAAAACTTCTACAACCATATTTTCCTCTCTCATAATAATTTTCAGTAGCCTCATGAAGAAACTCAACAATATAACTATCACATAAAGCATACTCTTCATGATCTACAAGCACTAGAGCTTTATTATAAACATTTTCAAAAGAATCCTCAGGAACATAACATTCATCCTCCTTTGGTAAGCATGGAGGACAATCAAATAATGTAAGGGATAAAGAGTTACTCTCATTAGAAGGTAGGCATGGGTAGCTAATCCATTCTTCCTCCTTTTGTTCATCACTCTCCTCCTCTTTTTCATCTAATGAGATTTCAGGTTCATCAATTTCTTCTTCCATGGGATCCTGCAAGGCATTAGTCTCTTCCAATTGTGGAAAGCATCTATTCATATATTCAAGAATATAGTTGTTTTCTTCCTTGTAATTATCAAAGAAAAATTTAAGTATACCATAAACCTCATACTTATAAGGTGAATCATCAATATTTTCAAGCAAACTAGCAAGTTCAAAAGCACCCTTCCAAGCAATAAATTCTTCAATTTGTTCCGCATCATAAAAGTCATAAATTCCTTTAGCATAGGAAGATATGGTATTATTATCACTATACTCACATTGAAAAGGGAGGTGTTTATACCTCTTTCTGCAACAAGACTCATCACAGCAATAAGTAACATTATAAGTAGAGCACACGTTTCTATCAATGGTATACAATCTATAAATTTGTTCCCATAAGTGTTTCCCTTTTTGTGACAAGCGGTGTTCCTTATAATAATATTTTTGATCTTCCGTGAACCCACCTTACCAATAAGCTTCAGTTTCAAAGAAATCAACCATTGACAACAAGCATGATAAGGCAAGACAAACGAAAATAACAACTAGAGTAGGAACTATTTTTTTGTATTTTTGATAAAGAAACAAGCAAACAAGGAGAAAGATAAACTTAGCTTGAACAATAGTGAATCCAAGTGAACTTGATAAATAAAGCTATGCTCCCCGGCAATGGCGCCAGAAAATAGTCTTGATGACCCACAAGTATAGGGGGTGTATCGCAGTATTTTCGAGGGAAGCGAAACCCAATTTATTAATTCAACACAAGGGGAGCCAAAGAATATTTATCAGCCTTAACAACTGAGTTGTCAATTCAGCTGCACCTGGAAACAATCTTGCTCACAGCAGTTTATCAGTAGCAACAGCTTTGTAGTAGGAATAGTAAAGTAACGGCAGTAGTAAAGCAAAGACAATAGTAACAAAAGCAGTAAACAGTGGGATTCGAGTGCGGTAGGCATAGGGATGGATGGACGGGCGTTGCATGGACAAGAAAATTCACATAGCAATCAGAACATAGGGCAATTGCAGATAAATAAGATAAAGCATCCAAGTACTAGACAATCCTAGGCATGTGTTCCATATATAGTCATACGTGCTCGCAATGAGAACTTGCACAACATCTTTTGTCCTGCCAGCCCATTTGCAGCGGGGCCTCTAGGGAACTACTGGCAATTAAGGTGCTCCTTTTAATAGAGCACCTGAGCAAAGCATTAACACTCCTGAACAATGTGATCCTCACATCAAAGCCTTTTCCTTCCGGTTATCCCAATGTCTGTCACTTCGGGGCCATAGGTTCCGGACAACAACGTGTGTATACAACTTGCAGATAGGACCAAGAACAATACTATCATAATGAATCAATAATAAGTTTAGATCTGAAATCATGGCACTCGGGCCCTAGTGACAAGCATTAAGCACAACAAGTCACAACAAAGTCATAAAGCACTAATAAAAGATACTAGGCACCATGCCCTAACAATCTGATGCCATTACATGAACGATCTCATCCAATCCCTACCATCCCCATAGCCTACAGCGGGGGATTACTCACCCATAGAGGGGGAAACATGGATGGTCGATGGAGAAGCGATGGTGATGATGATGGCGATGATCTCCTGCAATTCCCCATCCCAGCAGGGTGCCAGAACGGAGTTTCTGGTGCTGTTTCGTGGAATCTGGTGGTGGCGGTGGAGCAGAACTTTTCATGGAAAAACGTCGAACCCCCCGAAGTTTTTAGGTCAGAAGGCTTCTTATAGGTGAAGAGGGAGACCGAGGGGGTGCCTGGGGCCACCACACCATGCCCTGGCGCGGCCAGGCCCAGCCCGCGCCTGGGGTGGTGTGGCCAGGCCCTGGCCCTCATCCGTCTTGTATTCTGGCTCTGTGAGTCTTCTGGAAAAATAGGCACTTTGGCTTTTGTCCCGTCCAATTCC
Organism: Avena insularis; assembly: GCA_023614405.1. Classification (NCBI taxonomy): domain Eukaryota; kingdom Viridiplantae; phylum Streptophyta; class Magnoliopsida; order Poales; family Poaceae; genus Avena; species Avena insularis. The sequence continues at coordinate 26,777,923 of CM042692.1, forward strand.
GAGAATATTCATTTTCTGACTTTCCTGGAACCAAAAACAGCAGAAAACAGGCAGCTGGCACTATGGCTCTTGTTAATAGGTTAGTCCAAGAAATCATAAGAAAAGTACTCCAAAGTGTGGACAAAACACAAGAAAGTGGATAAAACCAAGCATGGAGCATAAAAAATTATAGATACATTTGCAATGAATCAACAACCCGCAAGAATCACACCCTTCGGCCCTGATCACATCAGAACCGTCGGTGGAAAAAGCTACGCCTACGAAGGTACCGGTATCTTCCGTCAGATCCTCCATGGAAGTCACAACACAGATCGAAGAAGGCGACGAAAGCGAGAAAATCGAGATGGATCTCGGAGACCTTGATGGTATTTACGACAATCTGTCCTTCGGATCAGATCCATAGTCCACCCCACCATGCGAGGCAAGCACAGTAAACTCCGAACCCAAAGAAAGCAGTGAAAGCATTGACTTCATAATTTGGATGGCAGAAATATATCCAGAACAAAAACTAATGGACTTCACTGGCTCATCCGACAGCGTCCCCATCGGTGCAAACGATGACATCACTAGTCCATATGTCACTCAACACCAAATATGCGTGATCATCAGAGACGCCACGACCCAGCAAGACTCCAAGTGTAACACCAAATATTCTTTCGAGCCATAATGCAGGAAGTCGCGACAACAAAGGAATCCGAGGAAACGGGGGAGACCCAACAGTCAACAGTGTAAATTGGGAAGAAGAACAACCACACGGAGGCGAAAGGCAAACTCTCAGCTTACCAGCCAGTGCATGGGAGAAAGCAAGAGTAGCAATTTCGGGTGCAGTTCCAATGACAACGGATGCTACTCACGAAGACCTGTTGGCATACGAGTATCTGCTTCATCACAAAAAGAGAGACCTACTCAGGATGCAGAGGCAACTCGACGAAAGGAAAAGGGTAGCCGACGAATCTAGCCTACGTCGAGCACAGTTAAGCTCCACCCGAGGATCAAGGAGCGTAACAGGAGGAGCATCGCCAAGGAGAGGAACGTCTAGGTTGCGGTATATCTGATACATTGCAAATGTATCTATAATTGTTGATGTTCCATGCTTGGTTTTATCCACTTTCTTGTGTTTTGTTCCAACTTTGGAGTACTTTTATTATGATTTCTTGGACTAACCTATTAACAAGAGTGTCATGGTAGTGTCACGGCAGATGCCATGGATAGGCTAAAGGTGGGGACTAATACACGCTAGGGGAATCCAGGGAGGGATAGTGGAGTGATTCTCCACACAGAAGATTGTATTGCTTTCCTTTCAAGATTACAAGTGCTCCTAGAGCTGTATTGGCGAGAGGAGGAAGAAGGAGCTCTCTTACTCTCACCCATAGTTCACCCCTAGAACCTTAGCCAAATCGGTATCGAAGAAACCCCAACCCCCTCTACTGAAACCCTAGCTTCCCTTATATAGAGGCGGCCTGGTCTCTGCCTAGGGCATACGTGGAGGCATATTCCTAAGAATATGCCTCCTCTCAAAGTGGTAACCCGACCGGGGTGCTTTTCCCCCGCGTCACACATGCTTTAGCTACGTGAGCCTCTGTGGCGCCTGCGTCAGCCGACACGGGCGTCGTCACCCTTGTCGGCCATGACCCGGTGGTCCTGCCCTTGTCGGCCATGACCAGGCCTTCTTTTTGACCAGAGAGATTCCTTCCTTCTCCCAGAAGCTAAACAGGACCCGGATCATGGTAGATCCGGCCATACCTGTTCCTGCATACAAGTTAGACAAGCACTTCCGACTTACTCCTTAAGTCGGCTGATATAATGTTAGGCGACCCCCCTGGTCCGGGTTACTCCGTGATCCGGCCTGCCTGGAGGTGACCCGGCCAGCATCCGCTTTGGCCTTGCCGAATCTCGGCTAACTCGGCCTTTATACCCCGGAGTGACCCTACCCGGGGTTATCCCCCCAACATTAGTCCCCGAAGCTGGTGCGGTCTTAGCCGCCTTGGCCGCTAAGGCCACATCAGGTTCATTTATGTTCGAGCCTTGGATGTTATTTCCGATTTAGCTCTTTATCTCGGATTATGTGGATTTACGTTCCATTCGCGCGTTCCAAGTTTTCACTTGTCGGCCGGGTTACCACTTTGACTCGGATCTCATGGATTTACGTTCCCTATGCACATTCTAAGTTTTTACCTGCTGTCCGGGCTACCATGGCTCTATCCGGGCCTTGTTTCCTTCTTTCATACGCCAACCCGTGTGGAGGCTAATCATTACGTTGTCTTATTTTAAGGGCCTGCACAGTAACCGCCGCAGTAATTGTCAGTTATCACTGTGCGAGGGTCACGTCACGCCTGCCTCCTCGTTTACCGCATCAGTACGTCACGTCATGGGATCGCCTCTGCCCTGTGGCCCTCCGTGTGGCTCCTCACTGATTGGCTGAGGCAGTTGATACACGGCCACACCATGTGGCTCATTTGCAGGGCGCGATCCCACTCACCCTTTTAGGGGGTGGTTAAATAGCGGAGGGGCGCACCCCTTAGGATTTTTTCCTCTTCTGCGCCCCTCTGGCCGTTGCTCTTCTTCTTCATCTTCCTCGCGACCGTGCCGCCGCCAGTGCTCCTAGCAGCAGCGCCGCCGCCACACTTTTCCCCGCGCCTCTGCGTCGCAGCCACCGCTGCGCAACTCCCTCGCCACGGTTCCTCGCCAATCCAGGCCTCGATCCCGCTGCCGCTAAGCGCCAATGAGTAGGCAATCTGAGATGACGGAGGAGGAGCTCGTCATCGCCGAGCATGAAATGGAGGAGGACGCCACTGCGGTGGACCGTGGCGCGTGGGCCGGGTGATGGGTCTGTCAAGATGACCTTGACTGGCTCTACAGGACCAGACGCATCCCTGCCGGCATCGTCGCTTGTCTCCCCTCTGCCGAACTAGCCCCCTCACCCAATGGTGAGTTCGTCGTGTTCTTATCCCACTTCCAACGGGGGTTTGGCTTGCCGGTGAGCGACTTCTTCCGGGATTGGCTTAGCACCTACCACTTGCAGCCGCACCACCTTCCAGCCAACGCTATCACTTCTCTCTCTGCTTTTGCTTCTACGATCAAGGGCTACACCGGACTGTGGCCCACGAAGGAGCTATGGATCCGTTTTTTCGGCCTTCGTCGTAACGTCATCCCCAACATCCAAGTTGAGTCGGAGGATAAGGAGCTCACCCAATTCAGAGCTGCGTCCATCTCACCCCGGAGGACTTCCATTTTCCCCCGGGTCACCGGGCTTGACTCCTGCAAAGGATGGGCCCGGACCTTCTTCTATGTCCGGAACGCGGGCACTAAAGATTTGATTCGGTTGCTCCCCTATACTCCGGGTCCACCTAACCCAGAATTTTGGGAGGATATCTCCAAGAAGCCCACGGCTCTGGCCAACCAGGTTAACAAGAGGTTCGCGGAACTGAAGAAACTCGGATTGCGCAACGAGGATGCTATGATCACGTTCGTGCGCAACCGAATCTCTCCCCTCTAGAAGAGCACCCACAAGGTGTGCCACATGAGTTTCGGCCGCGACCCCAACTGAACCTCCTCCTTCGAGCTGAGCAACACGGAGATTTTTCGCCGGGTTAAGGCTCTCTTCACCACCCACAAGGATTTCTCCATTGAATGGACGTGGGGAATTGAGCACTTTTGTCGTGACAGGCTCCCTCCCACGGTAAGCTTCGCGGGGCAAACTTACTTCGGATTAAATATATGTCGGTTTTTGTTGTATTTTTCACTCTGTTCTTCATTCCATTTCTCAGCTATTCCTTCACCAAACCCTTGAGGACGGCATGGATCCGACCCTTAAGTGGGCGCCGGACCGAGAAACCTCGGATGAGGAGGAGCCGGACCAGGAGATGTTTCTCCCTATGACCGACGCTACAAAACGACCCAGCGGTAAATTCTCTTCTCTTAGAGACTGGCCCGATGATGAGGATGACTCGGATGTTGACGTGATTGAACCTGTTGAGGTTGTCCCTCTTTCTTTTGCCTTTCCGGCATCAGCTAACCCTGGTGGGCATATCCATGAGGATCCTCCGCTTGCTACGGACGAACCGGTTCCGGTGGCACCGAAGAAGAAACACTGAGTCAAGACCGAAGTTCCTCCTCGGACCTTCTCAGCCCACAAAAGGCGAAAGAAGGCGGAGACAAAGCTGCCTCAAGCCGATGTGCAAAGCCCCACGAAGGGCTCTAAACCCAAGGAGGCCCAAACCTCGGATGCGTAAGTCATTTTTCTTTCCGTAACCCACTTTTCCTTGCATTGTTGTAATTCCTCTTCTGACATTATTCTCTTCTGCAGGGCTCCGGTGGAGGTCCCTCAGAGCAGATCTAGCATCTCTTCACCGCTCCGATCTAGCCCTTCTCCTCTTCGTGACGACGAGTCACGTCCGCTGAGCCCTATTCCAGAGGGTTCCGCGGCTGCTCCAGATTCCACACTACCTCGTCAAGAGGAGTTCAACCTCGGGGCGGGAGGGATCGGTCCAGCTGAGGCGACGACGTCCACAACTTCGGCATCGCGGCAACCAGCAGCCACCGAGTCTACCTCAACACCAGCACCGCTCCTAGCACCAGCAGCAGTTCCAGTACCAGCGACCGAATCAGCACCAGCACCCGTTCCGGCACCAAGAAAATCAACAATTGCACCAAGTTCTTCTGCCTCGTCCGAGTCATCTCAACCTCGGCGAGGAACTACCCCAGCAACTCCTAAGGGGAAATCCGCTGCAGTTACTTCTTCCCAGCAAGCCAAGGGCAAAAAGGCCCCGGATGCGACCAAGTCAACATTCGTCGAGGCTGGGCAACGAACCCTAGCGTCGATGCTTTCCAAGAAAGCTCCAGCATCGAAGGATGCCCCTGCCGAGCCAACTGACGCGCATCAAATGGTTCTGCATACTAGCCTAGCCCTTGCTTTGGTTGAGAGGAAATAAGCACATGCGAAGGGCTTGGTGGCACCCCATATGCTCACCGGTGAGCGGTATCCTCCGAGCCTGATTGAGTTCGTCATGAACTGGAACAAGGCGGAGTTCGTCCACAATGACGATCTCCCAGAAAAGTTCGGCCCCGCAGAATTTTCCGCCCAAATGAACACAACCGCCAAGGCAATTAACCTCGTGGGGCGGATGATGGAGGTATGTCGTTTCTCCTTTACATGCTGTAGATAATAACCATTAGTCCCCGAGCCTCCGGGGGAGTAACTTGTTACTCGGCCGGATGCTCATTAGAAAACTAACGTAGCTCCATGTGAACTTCGAATATGCACACACCTAGAGCCGGGTTAAGTTCCACTTGGCCCGGAGCTCAGACACCGAATATGCACACCTAGAGTCGGGTTAAGTTCCACTTGGCCCGGATCTTGTACACTTCGAATATGCACACCTAGAGCTGGTTAAGTTCCACTTGACCCGGATCTTGTACACTTGAATATGCACACACCTAGAGCCGGGTTAGGTTCCACTGGCCCGGATCTTGTACACTTCGAATATGCACACACCTAGAGCCGGGTTAAGTTCCACTTGGCCCGGATCTTGTACACTTCGAATATGCACACACCTAGAGCCGGGTTAGGTTCCACCTGGCCCGGATCTTGTACACTTCGAATATGCACACACCTAGAGCCGGGTTAAGTTCCACTTGGCCCGGATCTTGTACACTTCGAATATGCACACACCTAGAGCCGGGTTAAGTTCCACTTGGCTCGGATCTTGTACACTTCGAATATGCACACACCTAGAGCCAGGTTAAGTTCCACTTGGCTCGGATCTTGTACACCAAGCTAATTTATGCTTTTGTACATTTTCCAGGTGACCACCAATCACCGGAGTGCTGAATTCCAACGCCTGCTGGATACCCACAAGATGCTATGTGCAAAGCACGTTGCACTTATCACGGAACATGAAAAAAGGGGTAAGTTTCTCCCTTGGCGCTTTTCCGTTTCTCTTCATCTTCTTCTGCCGAATTAATCTCCTCATTCGGTTTCTGCAGCTGGGGTGGAGGCTAAGAACAAGATCATGCGGAACAACTTGGAGCAAATCAAGGGTATGTCCTTTTTGTCCGACCTTGTAGTGTTTTCCATTTCCTTTTCTCCTTGGCTCGGTAAACATTCATTCCTCGGCTCTGCCGGGTCAACATACTATTTCAACATCGCTTGTGGATAGTGTGCCCATGCCTGATATGATGCTGCATTTTCTCGAACAAGCAGGGCAGCATCAAGCCGAGCTGAAGAAAAAATATGATGAGCTCGCTCTCCTCCGGACCAAGGACAATGAGATTGCCAGGCTCAAGGCTGAGATGGAAAAGATGAAGGCCCAGCACCAAACCGAGCTCCAAAAGGTTGGCCAGAACTTCACAGAAGAGCGCGAGCGCCTTACTCTCCAGATCTCCAAGGACCAGGACCTACTCAAAGAATCCGACATCCAGCTTGGATCGGCAAACACTGAGCTTGAGCAACTTCGCAAGAGACGCGATGACTGCATCAAGGAGTTGACCCGGATTCACAGCCACATTTCACGTAAGTTCCTTTCCCTTATCCGACATAATTCTCCGGGTTACTTCATATGTCTTTTCTTCAGCTTCTTCCTTTGCCTTGTTTCCAGGCCACTTTCCAGAGGGTACTCCTATTGCGACCGCTGCTGTTGCCAATTTCCGCCGAGAGAGGGGTACTCCCGTCGCTCTTGACGGTGAGAGCATTCCCTTAGACATGGAGGACCTATTGGTCAGCTTGTCATCTCACGTGGAAATCATCAAGAACTACGGCAAGGATCTCCTCGACGTTTTAGTCCGAGTTTTCAACACGTTCTGGTCCGGTGAGAGCGCTCCGAAGAGAATCACACTTCTTGCTGAAAAGCTGTCGGATATCGAGACCCAGCTCGACCTCTGGAGGGAGTCCGCTGGGCGTGCCGCTGCTGATACTATCCTTCACCACATACTCACATGGTATGAGAAGATGGACCTCAGCCTCCTTACACGCCGGCGCACCGGATCCAGATGGACTAATGACCCAGAGTGGGTAGCTCAGCGCCAGGCTTGCGCCTACAGCCTCATCGAATATTCTCCTATCCATGAATGGGTTGAAGGACCGAGCTTCCTGGAATCCGCTGGGGATGAGAACGCTGAGAACGCTGAAGACGGGTCGGATGAGGACGAAGAAGGCGATGCCTCAGATATTGAAGACAACGAAGACGACGCCGAACTTCCTCCTCCTGCTGCTCCTTAGGTCAAAAAACTTGAAAATTATTCAGATCCCCGATATGCCGGGTGGAACTGTATGTTGTGTATATGTGATATTTTGCTACTAAGTTCTTATGCCGGGTTAACTTGGGCGTAGTCCCCGAGTTTCTTTTTCTTGTTCGTCCAATCTTTTGGCTCGGATCGTGTCTACCTTGATTCGGTTTTATGACTTACGAATCCGAGCTTCAAAAATCGTCTTAACAATACTAAGAAACTTTCAGACTTAGCTCAAAAAATAAAGCTGCATAATAACTTGAAAATAAATACAGGGTTAGTCCGAAAAACAAACGTTAGCTCGAATAAATTCGTTTCCTTAGTCGCTTTTCATGTGCTACGCAATTCCAAACTTGTTCTCTTGCTTGCCATGAAGCCAATTCTTGTTGGACAGCAGCAAGTCGAAGAGTTGGGTTTTTGGTGCTCACACATTACTAATCCGGGTTAAGTAGAACAACTTATTCCAACTAACGCACAAGAGACAACAACAATAATTATTAAGGCAGTCCCGATTCTTTGCCGAGGCGCTACTATTTCATTGATAAGCTCACTGCCGACATACATACCGACATATGAGACGACTCAGATACATACACTTCTTAGCTAAGTGTAGAAAGGACGAAGTAGTGCTACATTCCACGGTCGCTTAGATTCCTCTCCGGACCTGTCCGCCTTGTTCTTTTCCCGCGGCTTTGCATCTATAAGATAGTAAGAATCATTGTGCAATGCTTTGCTCACAATGAATGGCCCTTCCCATGGGGGGGATAATTTATGCATGCCAGTAGTATGTTTACCAACCGGAGCACCAGATCGCCTTCCCGAAAGACTCGGGGGCACACTTTCCGGCTATGGTAGCGTCGGAGATTTTGCTGATATATGGCGGATCTGGACAGTGCCAGTTCTCTCGCTTCTTCCAGCAGATCAACGTCATTTTTCCGGGCTTCTTGCACTTTGGCTTCTGTGTATTGGGTGACCCTAGGCGAATCATGCTCTATGTCGGCTGGTAATACAGCCCGCCAGATACCAGAAAAAATGGCGTATAGCCTGTTGATCGATTCAGAGTTGTTCTTAAACTCCACAGTACCGCTGGTAGTTCTTCTATCCAGCACCCCGCTGATCTTTGCAGTGGCTCAATGAGCCGAGGTTTTATCCTGGATAAGACTAACCCGTTAGATCTTTCCACTTGTCCGTTCGACGCAGGGTGAGCTACCGAGGCTACGTCGAGTCGGATCTTCTTGTCCCGGCAGAAGCGCGCAAATGCTCCTTCCGCAAAATTTGTGCCATTGTCAGTTATGATACTGTGAGGATAACCGTATCTCAAGATAATGTCTTTGAGAAATGTTACGGCCGTAGCTCCATCACATTTTCGTATAGGCTTCACTTCAATCCATTTTGTAAACTTATCCACCATGACCAAAATGTGTGTCATGTTTCCCCTTGCTGGTTTGAACAGGCCAACCATATCCAAGCACCATACGGCAAATGGCCACGTAATTGGTATGGTCTTGAGTTCCAACATTGGCATATGTGTCTTAGTAGCATATCTCTGACAACCATTGCATTTTCTCACCAGATCTTCTTCTTGTTCTAAGGCACTTGGCCAGTAGAACCCATGCCAGAATGATTTTGCCACCAAGGCTCTGGATGAAGCATGATGCCCGCATTCTCCTTGGTGTATATCTCGGAGGATGTCAAGCCCTTCTTCCGGGTCAACGCATCGCTAGAGGACATTGGTTACACTCTGTTTGTACAGCTCGGAATTGATAATTGTGTATGCTTTTGCTCTCCTCTGAGTTTGCCTGGCTAACACCTCCTCAGTGGGTAACGTTCCATCTTTCAGGAATTGGAATATAGGCAGTGCCCAAGCTGGTATTGCTCGTGTAGGGAACATGTCCTCATCAATTTCCATCTGATCTACCAGCATAACTTCAGCCGGATCATGCTGAGCAGTCCCTAGGTCGAGCGAGGCAGTCCCTGGGTTTGCTGATGCAGTCCCCGGGTCTCGCGTACTACCTCCCATGTCAGTGTCCATGGGCTCATCTCCGGATTCTGTATCTTCCAGGACATAGATCGAGTCGGTTCCTGGGGACGGCCTGATAGATGGTTTTCTGAGGTGTTCCAATGCTACACCCAGTGGAATTGCCTGTCGGGTTGATACGAGCTTCGATAGCATGTCGGCAGCCTCGTTTTCCACTCGGGGTACATGGTGAAATTCACACCCCTCAAAGTAACCAGATATCTTCTGCACATGAAACCTGTATAGTGCCATGTTTGGATCCAGGGCGTCCCACACTCCGGACACTTGCTGCACCACCAAATCCGAGTCGCCAAAGCATATTATCCGACGTATGCCAATGTCTTTTGCCACTTTGAGCCCATGCACAAGAGCCTCGTACTCAGCGACATTGTTTGATGCCGTGAAATGGATCTGTAATACGTATTTTAGCTGGTCCTTCTTTGGCGAGGTAAGCACAACCCCGGCGCCTAATCCAGTTTTGGTTTTCGACCCGTCAAAGTGCATCCTCCAGTAGTTCGGATCTGGCGGCGGTGGTTCGTATTGTACCTCGGCCCAACCTACAAAAAATTCCGCCACAGCCTGAGACTTGATTGCTTCTCTTCTGTCGTATTGGGGCGCATAAGGAGCTAGCTCAATTGCCCATTTTGCAATTCTACCACTCGCATCCTTGTTACCCATTATCTCGGATATGGGAGCTTCACATATCACTTTGATGGGGTGCTACTCAAAGTAATGATTTAACTTCTTTGCCGCCATATAGACACCATATGCCACCTTTTGAAAGTGCGGGTAGTTCTGTTTTGAGGCAGATAATACCTCGCTCAAGTAATACACTGGCCTCTGCACCGACTTACCCTCTTCATTGCGCTCTACTACAATCACTGCACTTACAACTCGGTTGGTTGCGGCTATGTAGAGCAACATTGGCTCCTTTGATAGTGGAGAGGCTAACACTGGTGCAGTGGCCAACATCTTTTTTTAAGTGCGCAAAGGCTTCATCGGCCTGTGGTGTCCAAACAAACTTATCCGACTTTTTCATGAGTTGGTAGAGAGGCAATGCCTTTTCTCCCAACCGACATACAAACCGACTCAACGATGCTAGGCACCCAGTGAACTTCTGGACATCGTTAAGACACTTCGCAGCTCCATTCGTTCAATGGCCCGAATCTTAGTTGGATTAACTTCGATACCTCGGCTGGAGACGAGAAATCCGAGTAATTTTCCAGCCGGGACACCGAAGGTACATTTTTCCAGGTTAAGCTTCATCCGGAACCTTCTCAAGTTCGCGAATGTCTGTCTGATGTCGTCAAGGAGCGTTTTGCTTTCCTTGGTCTTGATAACCACATCATCTACGTATACTTGTACGTTTTGACCTATTTGGTCGTGCAAACATTTTTGCATACATCTTTGGTACGTTGCACCTGCATTACGTAAATCAAATGGCATAGTGCGATAGCAATAAGCCCCGTACGGGGTGATAAACGCGGTCTTTATTTGATCATCCGGATTCAGAGGTATCTGGTGGAAACCAGAATATGCATCAATGAATGACAACAGTTCACATCCCGCGGTTGAGTCTATGACCTGATTTATCCTCGGCAGTGGAAATGGATCTTTTGGACACGCCTTATTCGGGTTTGTGTAATCGATACACATACGCCAAACCACTGCCACGTTCGGATCATCCTTCTTCTTTTCTACCAGCACCGGATTAGAGAGCCAATCTGGATACAGTACTTCCATGATAAATCCTGCTGCTAGCAACCGAGCTATCTCGTCTCCAATGACTTTTCTCCTATCCTCGGCGAAGCGGCGGAGAGGTTGCTTCACCAGCCTTGCTCCGGGTCTTACGTTCAAAGAGTGCTCGGCCAACTCCCTCGGAACACCTTGCAAATCCTGTGTGGACCAAGCAAAAATGTCCCGATTCTCATGGAGGAAGTTGACGAGCTCGCTTTCCTATTTATCAGTTAACCCGACACCAATTGTTACGGTGCGCTCCAGGAACATGTCATCAACTGGAACCTTCTTGGTATCCTTTGCGTCTTGGAATGAAACGCTACCATGCGGGTTACTCAACGCCGGCATATACTGCTGCGCGGACTAAGCTAATGCCGCCACCTCTTGGATTTTTCTTTTCTCTTGCACAATCACGAGTGACTCAGCTAGGTTAGACCCAGCTGAGGCACACTCAATGGAACGTCGGAAATATCCAGCAATTGTAATCAATCCATTTGGCCCGGGCAATTTCATCTTCAGATAACTGATGTGGCAGCTTGCCATGAACTTGTTCAATCCTGGTCTTCCGAGTAACGCGTGATACGCACTTTCCAAGTTCACCACCTCAAACTCCAGATTCTCAGTTCGGCAATTATCTCTCGTGCTGAATAGCACACCAACCCGGACTTTGCCTATGGGCTCACAAGAAATGTCTGGTACAATACCATGGAAAGTTGTCCTTGTAGCCTGGAGCATGTTCTCCGAGATACCCAACTTGCGCATTGTATCCGCATACATGATGTTAATGCTACTGCCATTGTCAATCAGTACCTTGGAGAACCTCACATTGATGTTCGGCCCAATGAATGTCTGGTCCAGCACTAGCGCATACGAACCTGGACTCGGCATAAGCTTGGGATGATCTTTGATGTTCCACGTGATTTCCTGGTCCGACCAAGGCATGTACCTCGTCACTGCTGGCATTACCGCATTGACCTCCATATGTCGGCGCTGCAAGCTCTTTCTATCTATTTCCTCAGTTGTGAACACACAATAGCTTTGGTGATGTTCTCTGTACTCATTCCTCCCCTCGTTTCCAGGGTACCTCTGATCCGGCTGGTGCTGATTTTCCACCTGATGCACTGCATCCCTTCTCTCATTGTTGTCATACCTCGGCGGAGGGGGAGGCAACATTAGCTGTTGCGTGTTTGCTTCGGAGAGCAATTGCTGCCGGGGTAACTCCTGCCGAGGTTGATCATTCCGGCGTGCCTGAGCATTCCCCGAACCACCTTGTTCTATCTTACGCATCCACTCACATTGCCTCGTTGTGTGACCCGCCGGGCTATTCGGATTTGGCGTGTGAAACTTACACGGCTGGTCCAACATCGACTCATAGGTATACCTCGGATGGTCTTTCTTTTCTTGCCATTGTTTCTTTTGCTCCGGTGTCCATGTTTTCTTGCCATCGTTTCTTGGAGTCCATTGCCTTCCAGTTTTCTGGCGCTGGTTGCTCCCTGCTCCGGGTTGATCTTGATTCACAGCTGCAACTTGTTGCGAATCGTAGCGATGATCTGGTCTATCATCTCTTCTTTTTTCCTCTGTAGTCATTCCTCCGAGATGACCCGGCTCCATCCCTCTGATATTATTCCTTATTTGACTCGTTTGACGCGAGCCTAGGTTGAGTCGGATCACCCAAAGCATACGAATCGGCAATTCGGATCATCTCTGCCAACGTAATTGGCATTTTCCTTTGCAACTTCATCCACAACTCGCTGTCATATCTGCACCCTTGCGCAAACCACGCTATGGCCTATGACTCTATGACAACCTCACACGAGTTTCTCACGGGACACCACCGGGTCAAGAATTCACGGTCTGTCTCATTAGGTCTTTGCTTGCACATTGCTAGGGTCTGCAGCCTATTCGGCCTCTGATACGTACTTGAGAAGTTGCTGATAAACATTTCTTCAAAATCTATCCAGCAGTTGATGCTTCCGGGTCGCAAATTGTTGAACCATACTCTGGCCGGACCTTCTAACATCTGGGGTACGTATCGTATAGCCCATCTCAAGTTGCCAGTGGCAATTTTCACAGCTGTAGCATAGTTTATTAGCCAATCCTCCGGCTTGGTACTGCCGTCATACGTCTGCGTGCCCCTGGGCAGCTGGAAGTTAGGTACCGGTGGCTCCTTCATGATCCGGGGTCCAAAGCACACTGGACCCGGTGGACCTTGACATTCGATCTGTTCCGACCTATACAGGCGATCCAGTTTCAATCTAGTGTCATCCGGCATCAAATCCCTGCTTCCCAATCTTGACCCTATCACATGATAGTCCGGTCTTGGGTACCCCGCGTTCACCATCTCCGAATCACCGTCGTTGTACCGGTTTTGCTCCTGTGGTGCAACTCTCTGTTGCATACCTCGGCCGGCGCTTTGCTCTTGCCTTGGTATATTCCGTTGCTGCGGTTGTCCTGCTCCTACCGAGTTTCGCTGTCCGGCATTGCCATTGACAACGTTCCCTTGACCGGCATTGCCTTGGTCGTGGTTACCTCAGCTCACACTTTGTCGATTGTCATTTTTCCGTGCTTCTTTTGCTTTTCCTGCCTGCGTCAGGTCATACGGGACGATCTGTTTGTTCCGTCTGGCCGAGGTTACTACCTCTTCTCTCCTTGGACCACCATAAGGAGACGATGCGGCTCCAGCGGATTTCTCCGGGTTACCCATCGCCGAATGGACGATTTTGGAAGCTCCAGCTCTCTCCGGTTAGCTCTGAGTAGCTCTTCGTTACATGCATCGCGATCCGAACTAACTCGTTAACCCTATCTTGTTGTCTTTGACGGGCCTCACCCGTCAGACCCTCTAACTCGGATGCAGCCGCATCCGCTGCTCTGAGGTTCTTCGCCAGGGTACTATACTTTGGCAACCCCACGGACAAACAGTTTTCCGATTCCTCGGCTCCATTATCACCTTCTCTGTTCATCTCGCTTATGAGATTTCTCCCTTTTACTTTTACCGTATCAACTTTGTTTGCTTTTTCATACTCACGTAGCGTCATGTTCAACGACTGCTGAGCCGCGGCTATTTTCTTTGCGCCTTCTAGTATTTTTTGCCTAGTTTCCTCTAGCTCGGCCTATGCCTGAGCCGGATCTACCACTGCTGCTACCGGGTTTGCCAAGCTATCCATAGCTTCTCTCGGTACATTCTCAGGCCTCTCTAGTGGGGGTCCTCTACCTTTCCTCGGTGCCTTAGGTGTTACCTCTGGGTCCGGTGCTGGATCCTTTCTTGCGCCTACACCCGGCGCAGTCATCATCACTTCAGCACGGTCCGGGGAGCGAATGATACGCGCCTCGTGAACCACGCTAAGGGGTGGTTCCCCTGCCTCGACGACGCGTCGCGGATGAACGCATGATACGTCCATAGCAACGTAGACCTTGTGCGCACCCAACTTGACGAAGAGGTCGTTGTGCGGAAGTGGGCGCGTGCCGAAGCAGCCAGCGTTGTCGCTGACGAAGTCCAGCGCTCCAAAGCGCTGAACGAGCCCAGAGACGATGCGTTCGCCGGTGCCGATGAGGTTTCCCGTCCGGATCTTCACCCCTGCTAGCGCCCACCGTGGGATAGGCTAAAGGTGGGGACTAATACACGCTAGGGGAATCCAGGGAGGGATAGTGGAGTGATTCTCCACACAGAAGATTGTATTACTTTCCTTTCAAGATTACAAGTGCTCCTAGAGCTGTATTGGCGAGAGGAGGAAGAACGAGCTCTCTTACTCTCACCCACAGTTCACCCCTAGAACCTTAGCCAAATCGGTATCGAAGAAAACCCAACCCCCTCTACTGAAACCCTAGCTTCCCTTATATAGAGGCGGCCTGGTCTCTACCTAGGGCATACGTGGAGGCATATTCCTAAGAATATGCCTCCTCTCAAAGTGGTAACCCGACTGGGGCGCTTTTCCCCAGCGTCACATGTGCTTTAGCTACGTGAGCCTCTGCGGCGCCCGCGTCAGCCGACACGGGCGTCGTCACCCTTGTCGGCCATGATCCGGTGGTCCTGCCCTTGCTTGCTTTGCTCATGCAGTGCGTACCGGGCCTTCTTTTTAACCAGAGAGATTCCTTCCTTCTCCCAGAAGCTAAACGGGACCCGGATCATGGTAGATCCGGTCATACCTGTTCCTGCATATGTAGCATCCCAATTGTCTAACAATTGCAATGCTACTAGCCTAGTCTATATAAATGCTACTTCCTACATATAATTGTTGCATCATAATTATATCATGCTCATGTCATCATGCCACCTTGCATTTGAGCATCATATAAAACCCTTTTTGTTATGGTTCTTCCCTCATATGCATTATTAATTGTATTTGCCTCTGATATATTGTATTTGTTTCTTGATAAATGATTGATGCCCAAGTTGAGTTGGGGGCATATCTTTTATTAACTCCACCACCTTTCTTGTCACCACCCCATAATTCCACCACCCTACTACATGTGAGCTTTGCATTTTATTTTGTTTTCATCTCTATCTCATATATGTTGGGATGGATCTATTTCTAACTCCACATGCTCTCATATATGCACCATATTGTTTCCACATTATTGGTTTATGAGAGCCACATGGCCACCTTTGCATGCCTTGTGAGTGGAACCCTTTTCTAGCTTCCATATGGGTTGTTCTGGGGTTTATGCTCATGTTGGGATATTTTTGGGCTTACTAAATACCTAGTGGCACATACACACTAGCATGTTCCATTTTTATTCAAATATGGTCATCCCCTTCTACTCCACATGGAGCATTCCTTTAATTCTTTTAGCTTGGCTTTACCCCATATTTTGGAATGCATATGTATAAATGCCATGAATAAGTATTTTGTTTTCACAAGATTAAAACATGGCATTTAATGCATTTGCATGGGCCATGCAACCATCACCACTATTTGATCTCCCTTGGTTTTCTTGGAATTTTTGATTGATTCCCCTTTTGTTGAGCTCCAACCTTTCTCTCTCAAGCCTCACCTCACCACCACCTCCTCCATCTTTGGCATGAGCTAGTTGGTGCAACACAAAACCCTACACACCTTACTCCTCTTTTCCACACCACCAAAGCCCTCCTTTTATCTAGGCTTGATTTTAAGCATGTGATAAAAACCTAAAATTCTAAACTCTAACCCTACCTCACCTCTCTCACCTCACCCTCTCCTCTCACCAAGACGAGGAGTCCCCCCTCTCCCTGCCAGCAAGCCCCACCTAGCTACCCATCTACCTCACCCCAACCCTAGAGCCTCAACCCGAGCCACCCCATCCCTCTAACCCTAGCTCACCCGAGCCTTCCCTCCCTTTTTCTCTCTCTCTCCCTGCCTTGCTGGACCCAGCCGAGCCTGGCCTCACCCCTCTGCTGGCCCCCCTCTGCAGCCTCTCTGCCTCGCCCTAGCTGCCCAGCCCGAGCCGGCACGTGAGGAGGAGGGAAAGGTGGCACCCGAGGCCACTTTATCTTCCCCGTGCCCACGCCTGCTCCCTCTCTCTCCCTCTCACTTTTTCCTCCTCCACACGGACCTCTGCCTCTCCCGGATCCACCCTAGGGCCTTGCCTCTCCCCTCTTTTCTCCACCGACACCATCTTCCCCATCGCCGGCCACCGTCGGCCTCCACCATCTCCCGTCGATCCAGGAGGCGTAGGCGAGCAGGAGGTTCTCGGCGATGGCTGGAGGAGCACCCCGCGTCGCCTCGTACACGGAGCCGAGAAGGAGACCGCCCCCGCAGACGCTGCACGCCGACGCCACCGAAACCCTAATTCCGCCGGCGTCTGCTACGTCGACGATCGCCCGCTCCTCTGCCCGAACCGCCACCGCCAGCAGCCTCGCGGTAAGCCCAGCCTTCTCCCAGACATCCTTGCCATCGTCGTCGTTGCCTGGTCGCGCTGCGCGTCTCGTCGAGCGCCCTCCGTGCGCCTCCGCTCGCTGTGTCTGCACGTGCCCGCGCCGCGTAGTGCCTCAACTAGTCGCGATCCCCCCTCCTGACACCAATCCCACCTAGCCGCAGTCGCGCCGCACAGCAGAAGCGCCAGTCGTGGGTTCGACCCAGCGTCGCCATGGCCGTTCACGACACCGATCTCTCGTCAGATCGTGAGGAAGAACAACAGTGTCGCGGCGCCGTTTTGCAGATAGCCCCTCCCTTTTGTTTTCGCTCAACCCGCAGTCCACCGAGCCCTACCAGACAGCCTCCCTGTCCACTTTACAAAAACGCCCCGCAATTTTTATAGACCGTAACCCGCAGTCCCGCATGCGCCGCGTGGCACCCGCCTCTTCAACCACTGGCGTGTGGGTCCGTTTGACCACCGACCCCATCTGTCGGTCTCGCGGGCTAGCCAAACCTGCGGTAGGAAAAGCCCAGGCGAGCCACACAGGCTGAGTCGGCACTGGACCCACATGACCCATGTTAGTGTCGTTGGCTAAGTTCGGTTGAGTGTAAAAAGTCTGAATTTTGTTAAATAAAAATGATTCTAGTAAATGTTTAAATTTCAAATTCAAATATGTTTTAAATATATTTTAAAATATAATTCCAAATTCAACATGTAATATATGTTTTTGAATCAGAAAAATGTGAGGATTTCATATATGCCCTTCAAAATATATTTTGAACACTTTAATTTTTCGAGTTGATTAAAATTACAATAAAATTCCCTTTTTCCTTAATTAATTAATAACTTTTGTTTTATAACTCCGAATTTGACAAATAATATGTCTAAATCGATCAGCGCGACGAGCCCGTTCTATCTATGCATTCCATGTTCTGAATTGCAGCATGCATCATATAAATATAAAGTATACAGCAACTTATTTGAGGATAAAAGGTGACTAAAACTCCATAAAATGCTTTATTCTTGTATTCCACACCTCACCCATGCCATGCTACATTATTGCCATGCAAATTATGCATCATTCATCATGGCATGATTGTTTGCTTGTCGCATTTTATTCATATGCTTGTGCACTTTATTTATGTTGGCCCTTGTTTGTTTGGTTCTTCTTGAATAGGCTGCGGGGATATATCAAGAAACCGAGCACTACCCAGATCCTTCTCTCGCTTCAATCGAGCTGCCGCAAGCACTACCACATGCTTGCATACATATAGTACCTATTGCCTCTATCTTATTCTTGCATCATTGAGTCGCGATTGCATTAAACTGAATCCCAAGTACTGCATAGCCTTTACTTTTAAACCCCACCGAAGCTTGTTCCTCCATCCCATGAGCCATTACTACAAGAGTTGTTTGAGCCATGCGGGTCGTAGAACAGCATGTGTAGGGTATGTGAGTGTCTGATGGATAACGAGGTACCTAAACAACTTAACTTTGTAGTAATGGGATAACTAATGAAAGTGGCTCCGGTGAGCAATATCTGCTATTTGGTTTTCATGCTCACTTGTGTGTGAGGACCCAGTACTTGATTCCTGTTCCTTGAATATTCGCTATCCACATCCGAGAGGCTTATGAACCCCCACAGGCGAGCTTGATTCATTCTTATTTCTTGGGGCCACAAGTAGTTTGGGGCTTTATTACTATCTGTACTTATGCCATGCTTTACTACTTTATTTAAGATTGTGTGAGGAGCACTGTCTTGTTTAGGTAAGCGGAGTGTTTTTGATATCGACAAGCCAGTCCACTTTTGGGTTCCCGATCGTTTCTGACCATTAGCGCAAACCTTGAGTCCGTCTCGGGCCGCCAACCGTTGCGGGTAGCTTAATGGGGTGGCCTGAAATATTTCTGAATCTGTGATCGCTTTGTCGTGAATGCCTCGTTGGGTTTTGATTTGGTTTTCCGAGGTTGATCGAGTGTGTGTTGCTATTTGTGCACCCTGCAGGTAAATCTTTAAAAGCCGTGTCCATGATTATGGGCGAGCAGTTTTCGATCATAGACAATTATAACTAAAGTACCGCTTTTAATTTGACTAAGTACGACTAGTAAATAGTGCAACCCTCATGGAATGGATAATAAAACGCCAACGGATGGGGGTTGTTCGTAAGCTTCCTCGTTGTAGCGAGGAGGAGGATGGATCTGTTGATATTACCGTTATAACTGTTGTTATTAATTCACGGACATCCGTCTATCTTTGGTTAGGCGGATGGTTAGCGAGTATCTATAGAATTGTTAGGTATTATCTTTTGTTGCAATTGCGTCACCCCAGGTTGTGTCCCCTTTAGCGGCATAAAGACTTGCTGAGTACCCTAGGGTCTCACACGATAAATTGTTTGATTCAGATGAACAGGTATACTCGCAAGATGGATACTGGGTGGAGAAGACGGACGATGTTGGCAACGATCACTCGGTGTAAAGATTCCGAGAACGGGGATCCGTGAGATCTGTGGGCGGGATGTGTTTATTTATGGGGCATCTTATGCCAATTTGCTTCTTATCCGTACTCGGATCTTGTTTTCCGCTTCCGCCTGATACTCTGATGTTTGATGTATGAGGAGATATCCTAAACTATTATATCTATCTAGGGTATTTGGATCTTGTCGTATGGCGTTGCAATATTTATATTTCTTTTAGATGGAATGGCTCTGAGGACTGTTGTATGGTGGCTTGCATACATACTCATTTGTGTATGTAGTTGATCCCTTCGCCTGCCGATTACGCCGCTCGTTCTTGTCCCGATGTTTGGAAATGGTTAGGACGGCCGAAAGGTCTACCTGTGAGTGGCATTTGGCCCCACCATACTATTTTAACCATTTCCGCTCATCCAGGCTTGTAACTAAGAGCGTAATTCACCGAGGTAGTTACAATTGGTATCAGAGCCATCCCGACCTTCGTGGTCTCAGCCAAATGGTCGTTGTCGGTCTAGCAAATATTTTGGTAGCTATGTATACTAGGTAAAACAAAAGCGAGTAGGACTGCTTCCACTTTTCTTCTTACCCAACCACCCACTCTTTTCTGGTAAGGAAGTGTAACGTTTTCAATCCTCTTCTTAAAATTCAAACTAGGATTCACGTGTTCTGGGTTCCGTAGTACCATAGGTGTGTGTGTGTGTAATTCCTTGTCTATCTGTTGCATCCAAGTTGTTATCACAATCTGCCTTTGATTATCAACTGTTGGTACATTCCATACTGACAGGCTTTTGAAAACCGGCGCAATCTATCTGACTCCTTGTTAACCGGTGCCATCTTCTTAAGGGTGTTCTTCCTTCCAGCATGCTTTCATAGAATGTGGAGTTGCTAATCTCTACCTGATAAGTGATTTTGCGCATCTATTGGTATTTTAATGCCGAAAATGCGGAAAAAATTTCTTTGATACATCTGTGTTTCCACACTCCTTTCCAGTCGTGTGTGAAACATTATCTATCTCCCTTTTATCAGCATGTCCATGCTAACTCATTCTTTTGTCACCGGCTCTTAATCCTGGAGTTTTATTTCATCTCCAATTCTCTTGGGCTAATTACATAACATGTGTCGATCCGATGCTGGTGATTGTAATTTGGTTCTCAGCATAGCTATAGGACACTTATCATGAGTGGAATATGGAAAATGCAATCAACACTATCCTCCAAATGGTGACGGTTATCTCCTGTGATTTTGAGTACAACGTGATCATATCTATGCATATTCAAGCATCTTTGGCAATCCGGAGTTTCCCAAAGCACTACGGCGGTCTATCATCTGTCCATCATGCTGCACATCTTTTTGAACCCCATATCTGCACAATTCTCCTGGATACGAGGGAATTGCATCTTTTCGTCTCTGATAGCTTTGCTTAAGGTACGATCTATCATCTTTTCTTTATCCAAGATCTCTTTATCTTTGTAACCGGTGATCCAATCGACAATGTGAACCAGGTGACATCTCTTTTTCTTCTGAAGGATCAGATAATCTATTCTTCCAGTGCATCTTCTTCAACACGAACCCGTGCTCTTAATATTGATCTTTCTAAGAGTGTTGAGCACAGGAAGTGTTCGAGCATTTGTTCGTTTCTCTCGCCTTTTTGAACTTGGTATTCTGGGAATATCTTGTTAATCCATGGTGGTATATGTTGATAATATGCTTGCCTATTCGATATCAATGGAAGAACATGGAAGATCATCTGTGTCCCTTTCTCTCAAGCTTTGTTAACACTGCCTGTGTGCAAAGTCTCAAAGTGAGAATTCTGACTTTTTGAAGTCACCTATCTCGGCCACGTCCTTCTGCTAAATAGATCGCTTCAATTCTGGAATCAGCAAATTCATTGTTAATTCCATCTGCCATCTTCAATCAAACCCGGAGTTTTCCTTGTTGGCGAGTTATCATCGTCGTTTCGTTAAAGATATTCCTCAAGACTGCTAAATCTTTCTCAATCTTTTCAAGAACAACATGGAGTTCTTTTCACCTCAGTCTCGTTAAGTAATCTCTTGAAACCCTCTCGCTCTATCGTCTATGCTTAATCCACCGGAGGCCATGAAGACTTTTCAGATCTTTTGTAATCCTTCTGTTCAAGTTGGTGCTATCTTTTCTGTAGCTGTTGAATCTTGCAGTTGTTCTCCGTAATCTTCCTTCATATCTTTCCGGTGGCTTGGTACTTCCGACATGATGACAACATCATCATCTCTATCTATCTATGAATCCGGTGAATCGTTTGCATCTATCCTTGTTTTCTAGCATAGGCCCATGAGTTATTGTTAATACCTTCAGTCTGTTTCGGTAGTTGGGTTGCATGGTTTTCTTATTCATGTGCGGAGTAATGCTTTGAGTGCGGGATGGAGTAGCTACCATACCACTACTCTTATCATTCGCTCTTGTACATTGAATTGGTGAATTAATGTGATTTCACTCATTCCACGGAAGTTAGAAGTGGCCTTTATCCCTCGATGCTTTTACTTCCGTCCTTGTTTTTCCGGAGTGCTCTCTCGAAGAAAGTAATCAATAATCTCTTATTGGTGGTCTGTCTATTCTAGATGGAATAAAATCTTCAATTATCTGGTGGAAACAAACGCAAACTCCTTTCGTTCCTCGTCATTCTACCGATGCTCGACATCCCCAAACAAGATGGAAGGAAACTATCTCTCTCTTTGTTTCATCAATTCTTTTCTGTGGTAAAGCCAATTATGGTTGAGGCCATCAGCCGCAAATCTATTGCGTTAGCCTCAAGGCTAAAGAAAGCAATAAGTATCTCTACAACAAACTCCAGATCCTCCATATTCTTTGCTTCTCGGGATTCCACCATGATCTGCCTTCACATCCGTCTCTGGAAGTTATATCCGCGCACCTCAATTGTGTGATCCTTTGGTCCTTACCGGCGCAAGAAGAATCTAATCCGACGATGTCTAACTAAATCTTTCTGTTGATATCAAGGGACTCTATTGTTTAAAGGCAATATTGTTTCCGTACTTCATTTCTCAAATCCGAGAGAAGATACGATGCTATTGTCATAGTGGTTCAAACCTCTCCAACCTAGCTCTTTTCTTCCGGCGAGACAAAGATTCATCCTCTCTAGTATCGGTAAATCTTTTATCTTAACGGTGTGTCTTTCTTTATCCATGATACATCATCTTGTCTTTTTCTTTCACAAGTGGTTCTATTTTCTCTTATCATGTTTCTTGAGAAAACCGGAGCTATGTTCATCCTATCCTTCTTGTCTCATGACAATCCTTCAACTCTTCTAACCGTTGTTTCTCAAGCAAAACGCAAGACTCGCAACAAGTCTAGCAAGTTTTGCAAGGTGTAGTGGTCGCACCATTCCGTTGTTCATCAACATGGGAACATGAGGGTCACCTTCGTTCCGAACAACCGCCTCTCCTTGTGTTGTTTCCTTTTCCTAGGAATCTCGGGGCGAGATTCTTGTTTAGTGGGGGAGAGTTGTAGCATCCCAATTGTCTAACAATTGCAATGCTACTAGCCTAGTCTATATAAATGCTACTTCCTACATATAATTGTTGCATCATAATTATATCATGCTCATGTCATCATGCCACCTTGCATTTGAGCATCATATAAAACCCTTTTTGTTATGGTTCTTCCCTCATATGCATTATTAATTGTATTTGCCTCTGATATATTGTATTTGTTTCTTGATAAATGATTGATGCCCAAGTTGAGTTGGGGGCATATCTTTTATTAACTCCACCACCTTTCTTGTCACCACCCCATAATTCCACCACCCTACTACATGTGAGCTTTGCATTTTATTTTGTTTTCATCTCTAGCTCATATAGGTTGGGATGGATCTACTTCTAACTCCACATGCTCTCATATATGCACCATATTGTTTCCACATTATTGGTTTATGAGAGCCACATGGCCACCTTTGCATGCCTTGTGAGTGGAACCCTTTTCTAGCTTCCATATGGGTTGTTTTGGGGTTTATGCTCATGTTGGGATATTTTTGGGCTTACTAAATACCTAGTGGCACATACACACTAGCATGTTCCATTTTTATTCAAATATGGTCATCCCCTTCTACTCCACATGGAGCATTCCTTTAATTCTTTTAGCTTGGCTTTACCCCATATTTTGGAATGCATATGTATAAATGCCATGAATAAGTATTTTGTTTTCACAAGATTAAAACATGGCATTTAATGCATTTGCATGGGCCATGCAACCATCACCACTATTTGATCTCCCTTGGTTTTCTTGGAATTTTTGATTGATTCCCCTTTTGTTGAGCTCCAACCTTTCTCTCTCAAGCCTCACCTCACCACCACCTCCTCCATCTTTGGCATGAGCTAGTTGGTGCAACACAAAACCCTACACACCTTACTCCTCTTTTCCACACCACCAAAGCCCTCCTTTTATCTAGGCTTGATTTTAAGCATGTGATAAAAACCTAAAATTCTAAAATCTAACCCTACCTCACCTCTCTCACCTCACCTCTCCTCTCACCAAGCCGAGTCCCTCTCCCACCTGACCAAGCCCCACCTAGCTACCCATCTACCTCACCCCAACCCTAGAGCCTCAACCCGAGCCACCCCATCCCTCTAACCCTAGCTCACCCGAGCCTTCCCTCCCTTTTTCTCTCTCTCTCCCTGCTTTGCTGGACCCAGCCGAGCCTGGCCTCACCCCTCTACTGGCCCCCCTGCAGCCTCTGCCTCGCCTAGCTGCCCAGCCCAAGCCCGTGCGTGAGGGAGGGAAAGGTGGCACCGAGGCCACTTTATCTTCCCGTGCACCTGCTCCCTCTCTCTCCCTCTCACTTTTTCCTCCTCCACACGGCACCTCTGCCTCTCCCAGATCCACCCCAGGGCTTTGCCTCTCCCCTCTTTTCTCCACCGACACCATCTTCCCCATCGCCGGCCACCGTCGGCTTCCACCATCTCCCGTCGATCCAGGCGTGGCGGCAGGAGGTTGTCGGCGATGGCTGGAGGAGCCCGTCGCCTGCATTACGGGAGAAGGAGACCGCCCGACAGCGCTGCGCCGATGCCACGAAACCCTAATTGCCCGGCGTCGCTCGTCGACGATCGCCCGCTCCTCTGCCCGAACCGCCACCACCAGCAGCCTCGCGGTAAGCCCAGCCTTCTCCCAGACATCCTTGCCATCGTCGTCGTTGCCTGGTCGCGCCGCGCGTCTCGTCGAGCGCCCTCCGCTGTTCTTTGCGTTGTCTGCCGTGCCGCCGCGTAGTGCCTCAACTAGCGCGATCCCCCTCCGACACCAATCCCACCTAGCGCGTGATGCGCGCCGCCAAGTAAGCGCCAGTCGTGGGTTCGACCCCAGCGTCATGGCGCTGTTCACCGACACCGATCTCTCGTCGTGAGGAAGAACAACGATGTCATGGCGCGCCGTTTGCGAATAACTCCCTTTTGTTTTCGCTCAACCCGCAGTCCACCGAGCCCTACCAGACAGCCTCCCTGTCCACTTTACAAAAACGCCCCGCAATTTTTATAGACCGTAACCCACAGTCCCGCATGCGCCGCGTGGCACCCGCCTCTTCAACCACTGGCGTGTGGGTCCGTTTGACCACCGGCCCCATCTGTCGGTCTCGCGGGCTAGCCGAACCTGCGGTAGGAAAAGCCCCGCGCAGCCGCTGCGCCCCACCTGGGCTGAGTCAGCACTGGACCCACATGTTAGTGTCGGTGGCTAAGTTCAGTTGAGTGTAAAAAGTCCTGGCGAATTTCTGTTAAATAAAAATGATTCTAGTAAATGTTTAAATTTCAAATTCAAATCTGTTTTAAATATCTTTTAAAATATAATTCCAAATTCAACATGTAATATATGTTTTTGAATCAGAAAAATGTGAGGATTTCATATATGCCCTTCAAAATATATTTTGAACACTTTAATTTTTCGAGTTGATTAAAATTACAATAAAATGCCCTTTTTCCTTAATTAATTAATAACTTTTGTTTTATAACTCTGAATTTGACAAATAATATGTCTAAATCGATCAGCGCGACGAGCCCGTTCTATCTATGCATTCCATGTTCTGAATTGCAGCATGCATCATATAAATATAAAGTATACAGCAACTTATTTGAGGATAAAAGGTGACTAAAACTCCATAAAATGCTTTATTCTTGTATTCCACACCTCACCCATGCCATGCTACATTATTGCCATGCAAATTGTGCATCATTCATCATGGCATGATTGTTTGCTTGTCGCATTTTATTCATATGCTTGTGCACTTTATTTATGTTGGCCCTTGTTTGTTTGGTTCTTCTTGAATAGGCGCTGAAAGGATATATCAAGAAACCTGTGAGCACTACCAGATCCTTCTCTCGCTTCAATCGAGCTGCCAGCAAGCACTACCACATGCTTGCATACATATAGTACCTATTGCCTCTATCTTATTCTTGCATCATTGAGTCATGATTGCATTAAACTGAATCCCAAGTCTTGCATAGCCTTTACTTTTAAACCCAAAGCTTGTTCCTCCATCCCATGAGCCATTACTACAGGAGTTGTTTGAGCCATGCGGGTCGTAGAACAGCATGTGTAGGGTATGTGAGTGTCTGATGGATAACGAGGTACCTAAACAACTTAACCTGAGTAGTAATGGGATAACTAATGAAAGTGGCTCCGGTGAGCAATATCTGCTATTTGGTTTTTCATGCTCACTTGTGTCCCGTAGGAGCACCTGCTTTATTTAAGATTGTGCGAGGAGCACCTGTACTGTTTAGGTAAGCGGAGTGTTTTCGCGGTATCGACAAGCCTAGTCACACTTTCGGGTTCCCAGTCGTTTATAGCCATTGACGCAAACCTTGAGTCCGTCTCGGAGCCGGCCAACTTCGTTGCGGGTAGCTTAATGGGCTGGCCCCCTAAAATATTTCTGAATCCTGTGATCGCTTTGTCGTGAATGCCTCGTTGGGTTTTGATTTGGTTTTTCCGAGGTTGATCGAGTGTGTGTTGCTATTTGTGCACCCCTGCAGGGTAAATCTTTCTGAAAGCCGTGTCCGCGGTTATGGACGACTGGGAGCACAGTTTCTCGATCATAGACAAGTATAACTAAAGTACCGCTTTTAATTTGACTAAGTACCTGACTAGTAAATAGTGCAACCCTCATGGAATGGATAATAAAACTGCCAATGGATGGGGGGCTGTTCGTCCGCTTCCTCGTTGGTAAGCGAGGAGGAGGATGGATCTGTTGATATTACCGTTATAACTGTTGTTAGCGAGTATCTATAGAATTGTTAGGTATTATCTTTTGCTGCAATTGCGTCACCCCAGGTTGTGTCCCCTTTAGCGGCATAAAGACTTGCTGAGTACCCCTAGGGTCTCACACGATAAATTGTTTGATTCAGATGAACAGGTATACTCGCAAGATGGATACTGGGTGGAGAAGATGGACGATGTTGGCAACGATCACTCGGTGTAAAGATTCCGGGAACAGGGATCTGTGAGATCTGTGGGCGGGATGTGTTTATTTATGGGGCATCTTATGCCGATTTGCTTCTTATCCGTACTCGGATCTTGTTTTCCTTCCTTTGATACTCTGATGTTTGATGTATGAGGAGATATCCTAAACTATTATATCTATCTAGGGTATTTGGATCTTGCCGTATGGCGTTGCAATATTTCTATTTCTTTTAGATGGAATGGCTCTGAGGACTGTTGTATGGTGGCTTGCATACATACTCATTTGTGTATGTAGTTGATCCCTTCGCTTTGCCGATTCTTTCGTTCTTGTCCCGATGTTTGGAAATGGTTAGGACGGCCGAAAGGTCTACCTGTGAGTGGCATTTGGCCCCACCGTACTATTTTAACCATTTCCGCTCATCCAGGCTTGTAACTAAGAGCGTAATTCACCGAGGTAGTTACAGCATACAAGTTAGACAAGCACTTCCGACTTACTCCTTAAGTCGGCTGATATAATGTTAGGCGACCCCCCTGGTCCGGGTTACTCCGTGATCCGTCCTGCCTGGAGGTGACCCAGCCAGCATCCACTTTGGCCTTGCCGAACCTCGGCTAACTCGGCCTTTATACCCCGGAGTGACCCTACCCTGGGTTATCCCCCAACAAAGAGCCATAGTGCCAGCTGCCTGTTTTCTGCTGATTTTGGTTCCAAGAAAGTCAGAAAATGAATATTCTCGGAATTGGACGGGACAAAAGCCAAAGTGCCTATTTTTCTGGAAGGGATCAAGTGCCAGAATACGAGACGGAGAGGGGCCAGGGGCCGGCCACACCACCTGGCCGCACGGCCAGGCTTGGCCCGCGCCAGGGGGTGGTCTGGCCGACCCCAGCAACCCCTCGGCCTCTCCTTCCGCCTATAAGTTGCCCTCGGGACGAAAACCCTAAGGACCCGATCAAAAATCCACGAAAGAGTCTGTAGCCGCCGTCATCTCCATCCCTAGATCAGGAGGGATCTGAAGCTCTTCCCGGCACCCTGCCGGAGAGGGGAATTCACCCTAGAGACCTTCTTCATCACCATGCAAGCCTCCAATGTGATGCGTGAGTAGTTCATCTTTGGACTACGGATCCATGTAGTAGTTAGATGGCTGGTTCTCCTCCTTTGTGCTTTCATCTTTATATCTTGTGAGCTTCGTTCATGATCAAGATCATCTATTTGTAATCCATACATGTTGTGTTTGCGGGGATCCGATATATATTGAGATGCTATTTCAGATTGATTATTTATTCTATCATGTCTTTGTTATTTGAGATCTTACATGCTTTCTGTTGTTAGTAGCTATCTTGGCCAAGTAGATGCTAGCAACTCCAAGAGTTAGTATTTATGCTCGATAGTGGGTTCATGCCTCTGGTAATCTGGGGAAGTGACAGAAATCTCTAAGGTACTAGATGTGTTGTTGCTACTAGGGAGAAAACAACGACCCTTTGTTCATAGAACAATTGTATTGTTTACTTTACACGCAGTTCGTAAAGCAATAATCTGTTGCTTGCAACTTAATACTAGAGGGGTTTCGGATGATAACCTGAAGGTGGATTATTAGTCATAGATGCAGTTGGATGGCGGTCTATGTATTATGTTGTAATGCCCAATCAAGTCTCAAAGGAGTCAAGATGATTAGTATATGCATGTATTGCTTTCTCAGTGTTTGTCAATTGCCCCGCTGTAATTTGTTCACCCAGCATGTTATCTATCTAAGGAGAGCCACCTCTAGTGAACTATGGATCCCGGTCCTTTTTCTTTACATACAATCTACAACTGTTTACTGCTTTATGTTTACTTTCTGCAAACTTTTACTTCTTTCCATTCGATACATTTAATCCTTTGTTTTCCGCAAAACACGGTGAGATTGACAACCTCATCACAAGTTGGGGACAAAGTTCTGTGGTTGTGTTGCGCCCTGCCAAAGCTCAGCTAGTAACACCTTTGGGGTGTTTCCTTGCTCCTACTGGTTCGATTAAACTTTGGTTTCATAATTGAGGGAAAACTTTCTGCTGTGCTCATCATACCTTCCTCTTGGGGTTCCCAACGAGCTCTACATCGATCGTCGAGTGCATCAATATCCCTGGAGAATGAGAGGATCGGACTAATCCAAGACCAAGTTGGGAATATCAAGGCAAAAACATCTCAGGCAGCCATTGTGGCCGCGCAAACATGTATAATTACAATGCAACCCGCACCCAACGATCCTCGCGTGGCTCTTCACCGCTCCGCCCTAATGAATCTCGGCATGGTAGGAGAATCTCTCGCACAAGCAGATAAAGGAACCACGCGGCAACCCGACAGATCCCCACATCATCGCAGCAGCCCTCGGCACAGAGGTCATACCCGCCGATCACAATCACCACAGCGGGTCCACTTTTCAGAATCAGAACCGTGAAATGACGCAAGAAACGACATCACCTAGCGACAGATCGACCGATCCAGAGAAGAGCGCAGCACCCGAAGATACCATGATGGTGAAAGCGAGGAAGAACAAGAACTATGCGGAGCCAATTGCTTTACCCGACGGGTTCACAAGACTCCGGTACCAAAAGATTTTAAGTTACCCCAAGATCACCAAAAGTACGATGGCCTCCAAGAACCTGAAGCTTGGCTGACAGATTATCTAGCAACCGTCAGACTATATGGCGGATCCAAAGCTACAACAATGCAAAGCTTGTAGCTGCACCTAACTGGTGTGGCTCGCTCCTGGCTAAAACAACTACCCGAAGATTCTATCAGCAGCTGGAACAATCTTGAGGACAAGTTTATCAGGAATTTCTAGTCCACATTCAAGCGACCCACGTCTTTGGAACAATTGTGGTCCTGCAAGCAAAAACTGGGAGAGTCAATACGGGCTTTCGTCCAATGGTAGAACATCATAAAAAATTCGGCTGAAGCTATATCTGACGAAAGAGCAATCAACACCTTCAACGATGGACTTTGTCGGCAGGAGTTCATTGAAGAACTAGGACGGATCAAGCCAAAGACAATTTCACAGCTGATGGACATAGCCAATCGATGGGCTGATGGGGAGGACGCAGTACACAACAAAAGAGCCCGCTCACCCGAAGACGACAGAGATAGGCGCAATAATGATCGGAGAGGATGAACCAATGATGGATACCATATACCTAGCTACGTTGCAGCAAGTTTCTCTGAAGGGGACAATCGACAAACTGACGATTACAACAGTGGATATTGCGGCAATAGGGACAGCATCGGTGGAAGCCAATCGCAGCAACGATATCAGGGAACTAATCGAGACCCACCTATGTCAGCAGGAAAACTGTTGGAAGGACCCTGCAATATGCACTACTACGTTGACTCAACAGGGAAAAGGCGGTCAAATCATCTCCTAAAGGACTGCCGAACATTCTTGAAAATGCAAGAACTATGCAACGCAAGGGCAGCCGAAGCAGCAAACCGAGGATACGCCACCGCACCGGCGCTTTGGCCATCGGCGCGCCACCGCCACCATAGGGGCATTCGCAAAGTACAACACACCAAGACGACGAATATCCCAGGTCGAAAGGAGCAATGTTAATGATCTAGAAGGGACCACCCTCTAACAGAACACAGAAGCTGATTACTAGGCAAGTAAACATAGCAGTAACAAAGCCACCTCCCACATCGGAGTACCTCCATTGGTCATAACAAGAAATTACCTTCAGCAGAGCTGATCATCCATTGCAGGTCCCCCAACCAGGCTAATCGGCACTAATAGTTGAAGCGCAAATCGGCGGGTTCGATATGAGCAAGGTTTTCTTGGATGCACGGAGCAGCATAAACCTGATTTACGCCAAAACTCTATGGGCCATGAATTGGTCGATGACGAATCTAGTACCCACAGACACGACTTTCCATGGGATAGTTCCAGGAAAAGCCGAAATTCCATTGGGTAAAGTCCATCTCGACGTAGTCTTCAGGTCAAAGAACAACTTCAGATGAGAAAAGCTAGAATTTGAAGTCATCGACTGTCCATCTCAATACCACACGATCCTGGGACAACCAGCTTTCGCTAGATTCATGGCAGTACCTCACTACGCGTATCTAGTGCTAAAAATGCCAGCCCCCAATAGGGTCATAACAGTTAAAGGAAGCTTCAGTCGCGCAGACAGCTGCGATCGGGAATTCAACAAAATCTCGGAATCTTTCGGGATGGAGGCAGGACTTGGACAGCTAAAAATAGTGGATGAGGAGCCGATACACGAAGGGCACACCCGCAAAAAGAAAACATTAGAAGAGTAAGCACGCAACAGTCTCGCAAAAGCAACATATGCGGCCTCCAATACAGGTCCCGTGTAGGAAGGAGAATATCATTTTGTGGCCCAAAAGTTGGGGTGTCCAGGCAACGCGGTACCCAAGTTCCCTGAAATCAGCCCGGATGACTACAGTTGGTGTGCCAAATACTCAGAGGGTCTTTTTCGGCACGAATTCAACTTCACGTTTCAATACAAAAAATCAGGCTAACGGCCGTCAAGTTGCCCCCCTGTCAGTTCTCGCCGTTATGTCGCTCCCATCACTTAGGCGGGGTGGCTGTCACATAGCTTGCAGTGTTGGCACAGTGGATAGGACAACACCCCCTGCCCACCCCTTGCCTAGTGTATTGACGTGACAAAACAGGCCACATGTATCGGCGTTATAATTATTTTTTGTTTACTCAGAAGCTAGAACAGCCACCGCCACACGTCTCTCCTTGGACTTCCGTCCCCGTTGTTAACCACTACCTTAAAAGCGCATTGACGGTTCCACCATTCCCCTGCTTCGCAGAAACCACTCTTCTTCTTCCTGTCATCTGTCTTCTTCCCGTCTTCTCCTTGCCGCCATGGAAGGTCGTCGCACTCTAGAGACAAGCTTCACTACCCATGACAGTAAGAAGATAGACGTTGTCTACACCAACAAGGAGGAGACAGTGGTGCGTGTCCTGGGGATGTACGAGGGTTGGCTTGGGATAGACGAGGACAAGTTTGTGTGATTGGACCTCGAGTACACCCCGGAGCACCCATATGAAGGGAGTGAAGTCGTCGTCGTTCAACTGGCCATGCGAAAAGACGTCCTCATCTACCACCTCTCCCGGTTTATAGATCTGCTCTCTGTAGCTAACCGCTTTTAGGATTTTCTCCTCTTGTTCTTTATCCACTTGCTCATCTTGCAACTACTGGATTTTATTTAGGACCAAATAAATTATGACAAGACAATGTTGAGAGTCTTGATCTTGCATTTACTAAACTTTTCAAAATTATATTCAGATGATGATCTTGCATTGACAAAATATTTGTAGTTACAAATTTAGTGATGACAAACTACATACTTTCAGGACTGACGGGAATTGTCCGGTGCTGTGCTAGTTCCTTGTAGAAAAGGGAATTGTTTTCTACACTGTCGACAAAACAACTGATTTTTTGAAACTTAATCAAGAGGGAATTATAATTTTCTTGTGCACAACTGGATCGATATTCAGAGTCTTGTCAAGATCCTAGGGGGCTCGAGGAAGGATGGAATGGCATCACTCGCAACTAGAATCCTCGATGAGTCGTACGACAAAATGAAGGAAGATTTCCCTATGGATAGGCATGATTTCTGGGACGAGTGGCCGTTTATGCGATATAAACACAAGTATGCAGCCATAGATGCTTACGTGACCTACCAGCTGTACAAGAAGTTCCATTTTTTTCTACGTTACCTCGTGTTTTGCCCTATTTTCAAGAGGAAAGACGAGCTTAGGGGAGCCTTTTGTAGAAAATGCAGAATAGCTGAGTTTGAAGCTGCATATGCAAAGAAAATGGCTGCATCTGAAGTAGTATGAGAGGCTGCGAAGCGGTGAAGAAACTTGCGGTTGAAGCAAGCGGTGAGAGGCTGCAGCTAAAGCAGCAAATAGAGAGGCAGCATCTTCTAGCGACAACAATCAGGCCTGTGATGCACCGCTAATTGTGTCGTAGGACACTGAAGATAGGGAAGCCAAGTCAGATCCCAGGTGGGACGAAGCATTTCGTGAGCTATGGAGTACCTGGAATGGTCGCAGTTTGTCGCCTAGGAACGATGGAAAGCGCCTCAAGTGGTCTGATGAGAAGTGAATTAAATTTTACTTGTCGATGTTCATTTACATTTTGTGGAACTCAGTTAGCTTGTCAAGATGTCTAGCGCCTCAAGTGATACTAGTAAAATAAATTTAACCCTCGTTGAGTTATGTTTATGTATGTGTCTTGTAGCTTGTCAAGATGGTAGCTTGTTAACTGGCAGTTTGAAAGAGTGCCATTTTCCTCTCTCGCTAAACATATATGTTTCATTTTGCCCAAATCGGTAGCAAATCTAGAGAAGATTCTCACTTCGATAATTCGTTCCCTTTTGGACCTCTTTTTGCCTCCGATCAGGTAGCAAATCTAGAGCAGCAAATCACACCTGGCATAATACATTCATTCAGAAAACAAAACAAATGTCGATATAGTTGTGCGCAGCTAAATAGGATATAGCGATAGAAATTAGGTTGCTTAACGAGGTTCGATGCATTTAGCCGAAAATAGGATATAGCTAGAAAGAAGCTGCTTAGCAGCAGCCGCAGCCGCCATAGCTGCAGGCACATCCTGCAAGCGCCCACGCCTCTGCCTCCTCCCCCCAGCGCTTCCTCCACTTCTTGCTGCCCAGTCCCTTGATCTTGGGGGCCTTGGGCCTGATTGGAGGCATGCGACCCTCTTTGATGGCCACCTGCTGGAGGTTTCGGAGGTGAATGCCGAGAGCCCGACATTCAGTGATGTATGCGTTGATGTTCACGGTCTCGTGCTTGCCGCCTTTGTGGATGCCGGAGCCCGCGGCCTCTGCATGCTTCAGTAGGTGTTCAAGTCGGTGCCGCCGGCGTGACTCGTCAAGCAGTAGGTGATCCCCTTGCGGAAGGGGCAGTTGTAGTTGCTGCGACTGAGGAAGGCGTCGTACTGGCCGGCCCGCAGCCTCCTCAGCACCTGACGAGCCTTGGTGTGAATGGACTCGTCATCACTGCAGACGTCGCTGTCGAAAACCTATTGGAAGAAAAGGAAAATGGGGGAGTAGATGATGTAAGAAGATCGAGCAATCGAAATGCGAACAAGCGAATCCTAATAAACCAAGATCTAGCATCCAACGATGGGAACAGTAGAAGAACCAGGGGAGGGGAGCAAACCCTAGTTACCTCCAACCATGCGTCGTCGATGCCGGTGTCGTAGGGGTTCAGCGGAGCGATGTACTTATCTGGATCGTAGGTGCCCAAGAAGTGCTTGATCTGCTTGTGACCGATTGGGGCCTCGACTGGGGCCTGGACAGGGACACCGGCTGCTTTCAACGCGTCGAGGGGGATCGGCGAGGAGACGGGGGCCTCCTCGCCGGCAGCCTCGGAGGCGACGATGGCCACCTTATCCTCCTCGGCCATTCCCGGCACGGACGGGGTATTCTCGGGAGTTTGCGGATGCTGATGGGACGGTGGAGAGGGTTGCATGGGGAGAGTGAGCGAGAGTAGGAGTGGGTGTAAGGAGAGGGGCTCTATAGTTAAGGTGGATGGAAGCAAGGCACGTTTCGTTGCACCACCGTGCAACGCACCGCGCAGTCTACCGCACCATGCACCGCGACACGTGCATGGTACGTCACTTTTTTCCTAGGCCATGCATGGCAGTTCTGTATTGAGTCGCATGCAAAGGGCACAAACACAATTTCTATGTACAAAGTTTTACACGGCCCTAAAATTGGCGATAGTTAAAAGTGGAAATGTAGAGGGGAAAGTAGGTGGTTGTACAGCGAGATTTGTGGGGTTGTGATAGATCGGGTAAACGGATGTGTTGATGGCTGCGAGTGACTCGATGAAGCCGGAGACGTTAGGTCTCGTCGAGCTCAGTTGTTTGGCCTTCGACTAGCGCGTGCAAGCTTCTTACGATGGGACCCAGTTGGAAGTGAGATTAAGAGCTGCTGCGTAAAAAATGGGATGTGTCTTATTAAAATCAAGTGGCAATAAATTGCAGCTGTCCATCGACGACCGTGCACTCGATGACGCATGCGTTGTGGCGTAGTAGTAGTAGCAGTAGAAGTCTCACTGACATGACTTGATTAAACGTGACATGACCGCTCGACGACTTTTTTCCATGGACGACATCGTGTTCCTTCTTGTAGAAGTCTCGCTGAGGGAGACGTCCGTGCTGTCTCACGCTATACTGTGAAGGGCACGACGTGTGCAACGATCATCATTGGATCGCACAGAATCAACGGTTGGTGCGTGATACATTGCAAATGTATCTATAATTTTTGATGTTTCATGCTTGGTTTTATCCACTTTCTTGTGTTTTGTCCACAATTTGGAGTACTTTTCATATGATTTCTTGGACTAACCTATTAACAAGAGCCACAGTGCCAGCTGCCTGTTTTCTGCTGTTTTTGGTTCCAGGAAAGTGAGAAAATGAATATTCCCGGAAGTCATCAGATGCCAGAATACAAGACAGAGAGGGGCCAGGGGGCCACCACACCACCTGGCCATGCAGCGCAGCCTGGCCCGTGCCAGGGGTGGTCTGGCCGCCTCCGGCACCCCCTCGGCCTCCCCTTCCGCCTATAAGATGCCCTCAGGACGAAAACCCTAAGTACCCGATCAAAAATCCACGAAAGAGTCTATAGCCGCCGTCATCTCCATCCCTAGACCGGGAGGGATCTGAAGCTCTTCCCGGCACCCTGCCGGAGAGGCGATTTCACCCTGGAGGCCTTCTTCATCACCATGCAAGCCTCTGGTGTGATGCGTGAGTAGTTCATCCTTGGACTACGGGTCCATGTAGTAGCTAGATGGCTGGTTCTCCTCCTTTGTGCTTTCATGTTTAGATCTTGTGAGCTCCGTTCATGATCAAGATCATCTATTTGTAATTTTGCATGTTGTGTTTGCGGGGATTCGATGGATATTGAGATGCTATTTCAGATTGATTATTGATTCTATCATGTCTTTGTTATTTGTGATCTTGCATGCTTTCCGTTGTTAGTAGCTATCTTGGCCAAGTAGATGCTAGCAACTCCAAGAGTTAGTATTTATGCTCGATAGTGGGTTCATGCCTCTGTGTCTGGGAAGTGATAGAAATCTCTAAGGTACTAGATGTCTTTGTTGCTACTAGGGAAAACAACAATCCTTTGTTCATAGAACAATCGTATTATTTACTTTACATGATTCGTAAAGCAATAATCTGCTTGCAA
The DNA here is from genome assembly GCA_023614405.1 of Avena insularis. Classification (NCBI taxonomy): domain Eukaryota; kingdom Viridiplantae; phylum Streptophyta; class Magnoliopsida; order Poales; family Poaceae; genus Avena; species Avena insularis. The sequence continues at coordinate 26,813,846 of CM042692.1, forward strand.
CTTAATCTTGGAGGGGTTCGGATGGTAACTTTGAAGGTGGATTATTAGTCATAGATGCAGTTGGATGGCGGTCTATGTATAATGTTGTAATGCCCAATCAAGTTCCAAAGGAGTCAAGATGATTAGTATATGCATGTATTGTTTTCTTGATGTTTGTCAATTGCCCCGCTGTAATTTGTTCACCCAGCATGTTATCTATCAAGGAGAGCCACCTCTAGTGAACTATGGATCCCGGTCCTCTTTTCTTTCACATACAATCTATAAACTGTTTACTTCTTTGTGTTTATTTTCTGCAAACTTTTACTTCTTTCCTTTCGATACGTTTAATCCTTTGTTTTCAGCAAAACACGGTGAGATTGACAACCTCATCGCAAGTTGGGGACAAAGTTCTATGGTTGTGTTGTGCAGGTCTCCACGTTGCTACTAGCACCGGTAGTGCATACCAAGGCTCAGCTAGCAACACCTTTGGGGTGTTTCCTTGCTACTACTGGTTCGATTAAACCTTGGTTTCATAACTGAGCGAAACTTGCTGCTGTGCTCATCATACCTTCCTCTTGGGGTTCCCAACGAGCTCTACATCAACATCGCACCAGCATTTTTCTGGTGCCGACACTGAGCCATCAGTGCGCATGATCCACGTGACAACTGTGACAACCAATCAGGGAGTAGCAGACAGAGTGAGCACATGTTTGGGCTTCTACCAAAGATAGAGAGAGGGGGCAAAACTGAGTAGTATAAAAATGGAAAGTGAGTGTCTTGTACAATGAAATACATGGATCAACCAATGGCATTACATGTCTGTTCTTTCCACAAACCACAAATGGATCCACTCGTGTCATTGCATATCTGTTCTTATCACAAACCACACATGGATCCACCAGTGTCATTGCATGTGTGTTCTTCCCATGAACCACAGCCAGAGTCATTGCATGTCTATTCTTTCCACAAATTGTTCAAGGATCCACCTAGTGTGATTGCATGTCTGTTCTTTTCACAGACCACACATGGATCCACCAGTGTCATTGCATGTATGTTCTTTTCATGAACCACACCCAGTGTCATTGCCTGTCTGTCCTTTTCATGAACCACACCCAGTGTCATTGCATGTTTGTTCCTCTAAAGAAACCACACATGGATCCACCTAGTGTGATTACATGTCTGTTCTTTTCACAAACCACACATGGATCCACCAGTGTCATTGCATCTGTGTTCTTTTCATGAACCATAGCTAGAGTCATTGCATGCCAGTTCTTCTCCCAAACCACATAAGGATCCACCAGTGTCATTGCATGTCTGTTCTTTTCACAACCCACACATGGATCCACCTAGTGTCATTGCATGTCTGTTCTTCTGAACAAACCACACATGGATCCACCCAGTGTCATTGCATGTTTTTTCTTTTCATGAACCATAGCTAGAGTCATTGCATGTCTATGCTTTCCACAAACCACATATGGATCCACCAGTGCCATTGCATGTCCGTTCTTTTCATGAACCACACCCAGTGTCATTGCATGTTTGTTCTTCTCATGAACCACACCCGGTGTCATTGCATGTGTGTTCTTCTCACAAACCACATAAGGATCCACCAGTGCATTGCATGTGTGTTCTTCTAAACAAACCACACATGGATCCACCCAGTGTCATTGCATGTGTGTTCTTGTCATGAACCATAGCCAGAGTGATTGCATGTCTGTTCTTTCCACAAACCACACATGATCCACCAGTGTCATTGCATGTGTGTTCTTCTCATGAACCACAGCTAGAGTCATTGCATGTCTATTCTTTCCACAAATTGTTCAAGGATCCACCTAGTGTGATTGCATGTCTGTTCTTTTCACAAACCACACATGGATCCACCAGTGTCATTGCATGTCTGTTCTTTTCATGAACCACACCAGTGTCCTTGGATGTTTGTTCCTCTAAAAAAACACATGGATCCACCTAGTGTGATTGGATGTCTGTTGTTTTCACAAACCATAAATGGATCCACCCAGTGTCATTGCATGTTTGTTCTTCTAAACAAACCACCCATGGATCCACCCAGTGTCATTGGATGTCTGTTCTTTTCATGAAGCACAGCTAGAGTCATTGCATGTTTGTGCTTTCCACAAACCACATATGGATCCACCTGTGTCATTGCATGTATGTTCTTTTCATGAACCACACCTAGTGTCATTGCATGTCTGTTCTTCTCATGAACCACACCCAGTGTCATTGCATGTGTGTTCTTCTCACAAACCACATAAGGATCCACCAGTGTCATTGCATGTGTGTTCTTCTAAACAAACCACACATGGATCCACCCAGTGTCATTGCATGTGTGTTCTTGTCATGAACTACAGCCAGAGTCATTGCATGTCTATTCTTTCCACAAACCACATATGGATCCACCAGTGTCATTGCATGTCTGTTCTTCTCATGAACCACACATGGATCCACTAGTGTCATTGCATGTGTGTTCTTCTCATGAACCATAGCCAGAGTCATTGCATGTCTATTCTTTCCACAAATTGTTCAAGGATCCACCTAGTGTGATTGCATGTTTGTTCTTTTCACAAACCACACATGGATCCACCAGTGTCATTGCATGTCTGTTCTTTTCATGAACCACACCCAATGTCATTGCATGTTTGTTCCTCTAAACAAACCACACATGGATCCACCTAGTTTGATTACATGTCTATTCTTTTCACAAACCACACATGGAGCCACCCAGTGTCATTGCATGTATGTTCCTCTAAACAAACCACATCTAGAGTCATTGCATGTGTGTTCTTCTAAACAAACCTCACATGGATCCACCTAGTGTGATTGCATGTTTGTTCTTTTCACAAACCACACATGGATCCACCATTGTCATTGCATGTGTGTTCTTCTCATGAACCACAACCAGGGTCATTGCATGTCTGTACTTTCCACAAATTTTTCAAGGATCCACCTAATGTGATTGCATGTCTGTTCTTTTCACAAACCACACATGGAGCCACCAGTGTCATTGCGTGTCTGTAATTTTCATGAACCACACCCAGTGTCATTGCATGTTTGTTCCTCTAAACAAACCACACATGGATCCACCTAGTGTGCTTACATGTATGTTCTTTTCACAAACCACACGTGGATCCACCAGTGTCATTGCATTTGTGTTCTCTTCATGAACCACAGCTAGAGTCATTGCATGTCTGTACTTCTAAATAAACCACACATGGATCCACCAGTTTCATTGCATGTGTGTTCTTCTCATGAACCATATCTAGAGTCATTGCATGTCTATTCTTTCCACAAATTGTTCAAGGATCCACCTAGTGTGATTGCATGTCTGTTCTTTTCACAAACCACACATGGATCCACCAGTGTCATTGCATGTCTGTTCTTTTCATGAACCACACCCAGTGTCATTGCATGTTTGTTCCTCTAAAAAAACACACACGGATCCACCTAGTGTGATTGCATGTCTGTTCTTTTCACAAACCACAAATGGATCCACCCAGTGTCATTGCATGTCTGTTCTTCTAAACAAACCACACATGGATCCACCCAGTGTCATTGCATATCTGTTCTTTTCATGAACCACAGCTAGAGTCATTGCATGTTTGTGCTTTCCACAAACCACATATGGATCCACCAGTGTCATTGCATGTATGTTCTTTTCATGAACCACACCCAGTGTCATTGCATGTCTGTTCTTCTCATGAACCACACCCAGTGTCATTGCATGTGTGTTCTTCTCACAAACCACATAAGGATCCACCAGTGTCATTGCATGTTTGTTCTTCTAAACAAACCACACATCGATCCACCGAGTGTCATTGCATGTGTGTTCTTCTCATGAACCATAGCCAGAGTCATTGCATGTCTGTTCTTTCCACAAACCACACATGGATCCACCAGTGTCATTGCATGTTTGTTCTTTCCACAAACCACACATGGATCCACCAGTGTCATTGCATGTGTGTTCTTCTCATGAACCACAGCTAGACTCATTGCATGTCTATTCTTTCCACAAATTGTTCAAGGATCCACCTAGTGTGATTGCATGTCTGTTCTTTTCACAAACCACACATGGATCCACCAGTGTCATTGCATGTATGTTCTTTTCATGAACCACACCCAGTGTCATTTCATGTTTGTTCCTCTAAAAAAACCACACATGGATCCACCTAGTGTGATTGCATGTATGTTCTTTTCACAAACCACAAATGGATCCACCCAGTGTCATTGCATGTCTGTTCTTTTCATGAACCACGGCTAGAGGCATTGCATGTTTGTGCTTTCCACAAACCAAATATGGATCGACCAGTGTCATTGCATGTATGTTCTTTTCATGAACCACACCCAGTGTCATTGCATGTACATTCTTATCATGAACCACACCCAGTGTCATTGCATGTGTGTTCTTCTCCCAAACCACATAAGGATCCACCAGTGTCATTGCATGTGTGTTCTTCTAAACAAACCACACATGGATCCACCCAGTGTCATTGCATGTGTGTTCTTCTCATGAACCACAACTAGAGTCATTGCATGTCTATTCTTCTCACAAACCACATATGGATCCACCAGTGTCATTGCATGTTTGTTCTTCTCATGAACCACACATGGATCCACCAGTGTCATTGCATGTGTGTTCTTCTCATGAACCACGGAGTCATTGCATGTCTATTCTTTCCACAAATTGTTCAAGGATCCACCTAGTGTGATTGCATGTTTGTTCTTTTCACAAACCACACATGGATCCACCAGTGTCATTGCATATCTATTCTTTTCATGAACCACACCCAATGTCATTGCATGTTTGTTCCTCTAAACAAACAACACATGGATCCACCTAGTGTGATTACCGTCATTCTTTTTCACAAACACATGGATCCACCAGTGTCATTGCATGTTTGTTCCTCTAAACAAACCACATCTAGAGTCATTGCATGTGTGTTCTTCTGAACAAACCACACATGGATCCACCTAGTGTGATTGCATGTCTGTTCTTTTCACAAACCACACATGGATCCACCATTGTCATTGCATGTGTGTTCTTCTCATGAACCACAACCAAAGTCATTGCATGTCTGTACTTTCCACAAATTGTTCAAGGATCCACCTAGTGTGATTGCATGTCTGTTCTTTTCACAAACCACATGGATCCACCAGTGTCATTGCGTGTCTGTTCTTTTCATGAACCACACCTAGTGTCATTGCATGTTTGTTCCTCTAAAAAAACCGCACATGGATACACCTAGTGTGATTGCATGTCTGTTCTTTTCACAAACCACAAATGGATCCACCCAGTGTCATTGCATGTCTGTTCTTCTAAACAAACCACACATGGATCCACCCAGTGTCATTGCATGTCTGTTCTTTTCATGAACCACAGTTAGAGTTATTGCATGTTTATTGTTTCCACAAATTGTTTAAGGATCCACCAGTGTCATTGCATGTATGTTCTTTTCATGAACCACACCCAGTGTCATTGCATGTATGTTCATCTCATGAAACACACCCAGTGTCATAGCATGTGTGTTCTTCTCACAAACCACATAAGGATCCACCAGTGTCATTGCATGTGTGTTCTTCTAAACAAAACCCACATGGATGCACCCAGTGTCATTGCATGTGTGTTCTTCTCATGAACCACAGCCAGAGTCATTGCATGACTATTCTTTCCACAAACCACATATGGATCCACCAGTATCATTGCATGTCTGTTCTTCTCATGAACCACACATGGATCCACTAGTGTCATTGCATGTGTGTTCTTATCATGAACCACAGCCAGAGTCATTGCATGTCTATTCTTTCCACAAATTGTTCAAGGATCCACCTAGTGTGATTGCATGCTTGTTATTTTCGCAAACCACACATGGATCCACCAGTGTCATTGCATGTCTGTTCTTTTCATGAACCACACCCAGTGTCATTGCATGTTTGTTCCTCTAAAAAAACCACACATGGATCCGCCTAGTGTGATTACACGTATGTTCTTTTCACAAACCACACATGGAGCCACCCAGTGTCATTGCATGTATGTTCCTCTCAACAAACCACATCTAGAGTCATTGCATGTGTGTTCTTCTAAACAAACCACACATGGATCCACCTAGTGTGATTGCATGTCTGTTCTTTTCACAAACCACACATGGATCCACCATTGTCATTGCATGTGTGTTCTTCTCATGAACCACAACCAGTGTCATTGCATGTATGTTCTTCTCATGAACCACACCCAGTGTCATTGCATGTGTGTTCTTCTCACAAACCACATAAGGATCCACCAGTGTCATTGCATGTGTGTTCTTCTAAACAAACCACACATCGATCCACCGAGTGTCATTGCATGTGTGTTCTTCTCATGAACCATAGCCAGAGTCATTGCATGTCTATTCTTTCCACAAACCACACATGGATCCACCAGTGTCATTGCATGTTTGTTCTTTCCACAAACCACACATGGATCCACCAGTGTCATTGCATGTGTGTTCTTCTCATGAACCACAGCTAGACTCATTGCATGTCTATTCTTTCCACAAATTGTTCAAGGATCCACCTAGTGTGATTGCATGTCTGTTCTTTTCACAAACCACACATGGATCCACCAGTGTCATTGCATGTATGTTCTTTTCATGAACCACACCCAGTGTCATTTCATGTTTGTTCCTCTAAAAAACCACACATGGATCCACCTAGTGTGATTGCATGTATGTTCTTTTCATAAACCACAAATGGATCCACCCAGTGTCATTGCATGTCTGTTCTTTTCATGAACCACGGCTAGAGGCATTGCATGTTTGTGCTTTCCACAAACCAAATATGGATCGACCAGTGTCATTGCATGTATGTTCTTTTCATGAACCACACCCAGTGTCATTGCATGTCTGTTCTTCTCATGAACCACACCCAGTGTCATTGCATGTGTGTTCTTCTCACAAACCACATAAGGATCCACCAGTGTCATTGCATGTGTGTTCTTCTAAACAAACCACACATGGATCCACCCAGTGTCATTGCATGTGTGTTCTTCTCATGAACCACAACTAGAGTCATTGCATGTCTATTCTTCTCACAAACCACATATGGATCCACCAGTGTCATTGCATGTTTGTTCTTCTCATGAACCACACATGGATCCACCAGTGTCATTGCATGTGTGTTCTTCTCATGAACCACAGCCAGAGTCATTGCATGTCTATTCTTTCCACAAATTGTTCAAGGATCCACCTAGTGTGATTGCATGTTTGTTCTTTTCACAAACCACACATGGATCCACCAGTGTCATTGCATATCTATTCTTTTCATGAACCACACCCAATGTCATTGCATGTTTGTTCCTCTAAACAAACAACACATGGATCCACCTAGTGTGATTACACGTCTGTTCTTTTCACAAACAACACATGGAGCCACCCAGTGTCATTGCATGTTTATTCCTCTAAACAAACCACATCTAGAGTCATTGCATGTGTGTTCTTCTGAACAAACCACACATGGATCCACCTAGTGTGATTGCATGTCTGTTCTTTTCACAAACCACACATGGATCCACCATTGTCATTGCATGTGTGTTCTTCTCATGAACCACAACCAAAGTCATTGCATGTCTGTACTTTCCACAAATTGTTCAAGGATCCACCTAGTGTGATTGCATGTCTGTTCTTTTCACAAACCACACATGGATCCACCAGTGTCATTGCGTGTCTGTTCTTTTCATGAACCACACCTAGTGTCATTGCATGTTTGTTCCTCTAAAAAAACCACACATGGATACACCTAGTGTGATTGCATGTCTGTTCTTTTCACAAACCACAAATGGATCCACCCAGTGTCATTGCATGTCTGTTCTTCTAAACAAACCACACATGGATCCACCCAGTGTCATTGCATGTCTGTTCTTTTCATGAACCACAGTTAGAGTTATTGCATGTTTATTGTTTCCACAAATTGTTTAAGGATCCACCAGTGTCATTGCATGTATGTTCTTTTCATGAACCACACCCAGTGTCATTGCATGTCTGTTCTTCTCATGAACCACACCCAGTGTCATTGCATGTGTGTTCTTCTCACAAACCACATAAGGATCCACCAGTGTCATTGCATGTGTGTTCTTCTAAACAAAACCCACATGGATGCACCCAGTGTCATTGCATGTGTGTTCTTCTCATGAACCACAGCCAGAGTCATTGCATGACTATTCTTTCCACAAACCACATATGGATCCACCAGTATCATTGCATGTCTGTTCTTCTCATGAACCACACATGGATCCACTAGTGTCATTGCATGTGTGTTCTTCTCATGAACCACAGCCAGAGTCATTGCATGTCTATTCTTTCCACAAATTGTTCAAGGATCCACCTAGTGTGATTGCATGCTTGTTATTTTCGCAAACCACACATGGATCCACCAGTGTCATTGCATGTCTGTTCTTTTCATGAACCACACCCAGTGTCATTGCATGTTTGTTCCTCTAAAAAAACCACACATGGATCCGCCTAGTGTGATTACACGTATGTTCTTTTCACAAACCACACATGGAGCCACCCAGTGTCATTGCATGTATGTTCCTCTCAACAAACCACATCTAGAGTCATTGCATGTGTGTTCTTCTAAACAAACCACACATGGATCCACCTAGTGTGATTGCATGTCTGTTCTTTTCACAAACCACACATGGATCCACCATTGTCATTGCATGTGTGTTCTTCTCATGAACCACAACCAGTGTCATTGCATGTCTGTTCTTCTCATGAACCACACCAGTGTCATTGCATGTGTGTTCTTCTCACAAACCACATAAGGATCCACCAGTGTCATTGCATGTGTGTTCTTCTAAACAAACCACACATCGATCCACCGAGTGTCATTGCATGTGTGTTCTTCTCATGAACCATAGCCAGAGTCATTGCATGTCTATTCTTTCCACAAACCACACATGGATCCACCAGTGTCATTGCATGTTTGTTCTTTCCACAAACCACACATGGATCCACCAGTGTCATTGCATGTGTGTTCTTCTCATGAACCACAGCTAGACTCATTGCATGTCTATTCTTTCCACAAATTGTTCAAGGATCCACCTAGTGTGATTGCATGTCTGTTCTTTTCACAAACCACACATGGATCCACCAGTGTCATTGCATGTATGTTCTTTTCATGAACCACACCCAGTGTCATTTCATGTTTGTTCCTCTAAAAAACCACACATGGATCCACCTAGTGTGATTGCATGTATGTTCTTTTCACAAACCACAAATGGATCCACCCAGTGTCATTGCATGTCTGTTCTTTTCATGAACCACGGCTAGAGGCATTGCATGTTTGTGCTTTCCACAAACCAAATATGGATCGACCAGTGTCATTGCATGTATGTTCTTTTCATGAACCACACCCAGTGTCATTGCATGTCTGTTCTTCTCATGAACCACACCCAGTGTCATTGCATGTGTGTTCTTCTCACAAACCACATAAGGATCCACCAGTGTCATTGCATGTGTGTTCTTCTAAACAAACCACACATGGATCCACCCAGTGTCATTGCATGTGTGTTCTTCTCATGAACCACAACTAGAGTCATTGCATGTCTATTCTTCTCACAAACCACATATGGATCCACCAGTGTCATTGCATGTTTGTTCTTCTCATGAACCACACATGGATCCACCAGTGTCATTGCATGTGTGTTCTTCTCATGAACCACAGCCAGAGTCATTGCATGTCTATTCTTTCCACAAATTGTTCAAGGATCCACCTAGTGTGATTGCATGTTTGTTCTTTTCACAAACCACACATGGATCCACCAGTGTCATTGCATATCTATTCTTTTCATGAACCACACCCAATGTCATTGCATGTTTGTTCCTCTAAACAAACAACACATGGATCCACCTAGTGTGATTACACGTCTGTTCTTTTCACAAACAACACATGGAGCCACCCAGTGTCATTGCATGTTTATTCCTCTAAACAAACCACATCTAGAGTCATTGCATGTGTGTTCTTCTGAACAAACCACACATGGATCCACCTAGTGTGATTGCATGTCTGTTCTTTTCACAAACCACACATGGATCCACCATTGTCATTGCATGTGTGTTCTTCTCATGAACCACAACCAAAGTCATTGCATGTCTGTACTTTCCACAAATTGTTCAAGGATCCACCTAGTGTGATTGCATGTCTGTTCTTTTCACAAACCACACATGGATCCACCGGTGTCATTGCGTGTGCATTCTTTTCATGAACCACACCTAGTGTCATTGCATGTTTGTTCCTCTAAAAAAACCACACATGGATACACCTAGTGTGATTGCATGTCTGTTCTTTTCACAAACCACAAATGGATCCACCCAGTGTCATTGCATGTCTGTTCTTCTAAACAAACCACACATGGATCCACCCAGTGTCATTGCATGTCTGTTCTTTTCATGAACCACAGTTAGAGTTATTGCATGTTTATTGTTTCCACAAATTGTTTAAGGATCCACCAGTGTCATTGCATGTATGTTCTTTTCATGAACCACACCCAGTGTCATTGCATGTCTGTTCTTCTCATGAACCACACCCAGTGTCATTGCATGTGTGTTCTTCTCACAAACCACATAAGGATCCACCAGTGTCATTGCATGTGTGTTCTTCTAAACAAAACCCACATGGATGCACCCAGTGTCATTGCATGTGTGTTCTTCTCATGAACCACAGCCAGTCATTGCATGACTATTCTTTCCACAAACCACATATGGATCCACGGTATCATTGCATGTCATTCTTCTCATGAACCACACATGGATCCACTAGTGTCATTGCATGTGTTCTTCTCATGAACCACACCCGAGTCATTGCATGTCTATTCTTTCCACAAATTGTTCAAGGATCCACCTAGTGTGATTGCATGCTTGTTATTTTCGCAAACCACACATGGATCCACCGGTGTCATGCATGTCATTCTTTTCATGAACCACACCCAGTGTCATTGCATGTTTGTTCCTCTAAAAAAACCACACATGGATCCGCCTAGTGTGATTACACGTATGTTCTTTTCACAAACCACACATGGAGCCACCCAGTGTCATTGCATGTATGTTCCTCTCAACAAACCACATCTAGAGTCATTGCATGTGTGTTCTTCTAAACAAACCACACATGGATCCACCTAGTGTGATTGCATGTCTGTTCTTTTCACAAACCACACATGGATCCACCATTGTCGTTGCATGTGTGTTCTTCTCATGAACCACAACCAGAGTCATTGCATGTCTGTACTTTCCACAAATTGTTCAAGGATCCACATAGTGTGATTGCATGTCTGTTCTTTTCACAAACCACACATGGACCCACCAGTGTCATTGCATGTCTATAATTTTCATGAACCACACCAAGTGTCATTGCATGTTTGTTCTTCTAAACAAACCACACATGGATCCACCTAGTGTGATTACATGTCTGTTCTTTTCACAAACCACACATGGATCCACCAGTGTCATTGCATTTGTGTTCTCTTCAAGAACAACAGCTAGAGTCATTGCATGTCTGTACTTCTAAACAAACCACACATGTATCCACTAGTGTCATTGCATGTGTGTTCTTCTCAGGAACCACAGCCAGAGTCATTGCATGTCTGTTCTTTCCACAAATTGTTCAAGGATCCACCTAGTGTGATTGCATGTCTGTTCTTTTCACAAACCACACATGGATCCACCAGTGTCATTGCATGTCTGTTCTTTTCATGAACCACACCCAGTGTCATTGCATGTTTGTTCTTTTCATGAACCACACCCAGTGTCATTGCATGTTTGTTCCTCTAAACAAACCACACATGGATCCACCTAGTGTGATTACATGTCTGTTCTTTTCACAAACCACACATGGATCCACCAGTGTCATTGCATGTGTGTTGTTTTCATGAACCACAGCTAGAGTCATTGCATGTCTGTTCTTCTAAACAAACCACACATGGACCCACAAGTGTCATTGCATGTGTGTTCTTTCATGAACTACACATGGATCCACCTAGCGTGATTGCATGTCTGTTCCTCTAACAAACCACACATGGATCCACCTATTGTGATCGCATGTCTGTTCTTTTCACAAACCACACATGGATCCACCTAGTGTCATTGCATGTCTGTTCTTTTCATGAACCACACATGTATCCACCTAGTGTGATTGCATGTCTGTTCTTTTCATGAACCACACCTAGAGTCATTGCATGTTTGTTCCTTCCACAAACCACATATGGATCCACTAGTGCCATTGCATGTCTATTCTTCTCATGAACCACACCCAGTGTGATTGCATGTCTGTTCCTCTAAACAAACCACACAAGGATCCACTAGTGTCATTGAATGTGTGGTCTTCTCATGAACCATAGCCAGTGTGATTGCATGTATGTTCTTCTCACAAACCACACAAGGATCCACCAGTGTCATTGCATGTGTGTTCTTCTCATGAACCACACCCAGTGTCATTGCATGTTTGTTCCTCTAAACAAACCACACATGGATCCACCTAGTGTCATTGCATGCCTGTTCCTCTAAACAAACCACACATGGATCCACCTAGTGTCATTGCATGTTTGTTCCTCTAAACAAACCACACATGGATCCACCTAGTGTCATTGCATGTCTGTTCTTTTGACAAACCATACATGGATCCACCTAGTGTGATTGCATGTCTGTTCTTTTCATGAACCACACATGGATCCACCAGTGTCATTGCATGTGTGTTCTTCTCATGAACCACACCCAGTGTCATTGCATGTCTGTTCCTCTAAACAAACCACACATGGATCCACCCAGTGACATTCATGTTTGTTCCTCTAAACAAACCACACATGGATCCACCTAGTGTCATTACATGTCTGTTCTTTTCACAAACCACACATGGATCCACCAAGTGTGATTGCATGTCTGTTCTTTTCATGAACCACACATGGATCCACCAGTGTCATTGCATGTGTGTTCTTCTCATGAACCACAACTAGAGTCATTGCATGTGCGTTCTTCTAAACAAACCACACATGGATCCACCTAGTGTGATTGCATGTCTGTTCCTCTAACAAACCAAACATGGATCCACCTAGTGTGATCGCATGTCTATTCTTTTCACAAACCACACATCGATCCACCTAGTGTCATTGCATGTCTGTTCTTTTCATGAACCACACATGGATCCACCAGTGTCATTGCATGTGTGTTCTTCTCATGAAACACAACTAGAGTCATTACATGTGTGTTCTTCTAAACATTTGTTCCTCTAACAAACCACACATGGATCCACCTAGTGTGATTGCATGTTTGTTATTTTCACAAACCACACATGGATCCACCCAGTGTCATTGCATGTCTGTTCTTTTCATGAACCACACATGGATCCACCTAGTGTGATTTCATATGTGTTCTTTTCATGAACCACAGCTAGAGTCATTACATGTCTGTTCCTTCCACAAAACACATATGGATCCACCAGTGTCATTGCATGCCTGTTCTTATCATGAACCACACCAAGTGTGATTGCTTGTTTGTTCCTCTAAACAAACCACACATGGATCCACCAGTGTCATTGCATGTGTGTTCTTCTCATGAACCACGGCCAGTGTGATTGCATGTATGTTCTTCTCACAAATCACACAAGGATCCACCAGTGTCATTGCATGTGTGTTCTTCTCATGAACCACACCCAGTGTCATTGCATGCCTGTTCCTCTAAACAAACCACACATGAACCACATCCAGTGTGATTGCATGTATGTTCCTCTAACAAACCACACATGGATCAACCTAGTGTGATCGCATGTCTGTTCTTTTCACAAACCACAGATGGATCCACCTAGTGTGATTGCATGTCTATTCTTCTCATGAACCACACATGGATCCACCAGTGTCATTGCATGTGTGTTCTTCTCATGAACCACAACTAGAGTCATTGCATGTATGTTCCTCTAACAAACCAGGATCCACCTAGTGTGATCGCATGTCTGTTATTTTCACAAACCACACATGGATCCACCCAGTGTCATTGTATGTGTGTTCTTTTCATGAACCACACATGGATCCACCAGTGTCATTGGATGTGTGTTCTTCTCATGAACCACACATGGATCCACCCGTGTTATTGCATGTATGTTCTTTTCATGAACCACAGCTAGAGTAATTGCATGTTTGTTCCTTCCACAAACCCCATATGGATCCACCAGTGTCATTGCATGTTTGTTCTTTTCATGAACCACACCCAGTGTGATTGCATGTCTGTTCCTCTAAATAAACCACACATGGATCCACCCAGTATCATTGCATGTCTATTCTTCTCATGAACCACACATGGATCCACCAGTGTCATTGCATGTGTGTTCTTCTCATGAACCACTGCCAGTGTCATTGCATGTATGTTGTTCTCACAAACCACACATGGATCCACCAGTGTCATTGCATGTGTGTTCTTTTCATGAACCACAGCTAGAGTCATTGCATGTCTGTTCTTCTAAACAAACCATACATGGCTCCACCTAGTGTGATTGCATGTCTGTTCTTCTCATGGATCCACCCAGTGTCATTGCATGTCTGTTCCTCTAAACAAACCACACATGGATCCACCTAGTGTGATTGCATGTCTGTTCATTTCACAAACCACACATGGATCCACCTAGTGTCATTGCATGTCTGTTCTTTTCATGAACCACACATGGATCCACCAGTGTCATTACATGTGTGTTCTTCTCCTGAAACACAACTAGAGTCATTGCATGTGTGTTCTTCTAGACAAACCACACATGGATCCACCTAGTGTGATTGCATGTTTGTTCCTCTAACAAACCACACATGGATCCACCTAGTGTGATCGCATGTCTGTTATTTTCACAAACCACACATGGATCCACCCAGTGTCATTGCATGTATGTTCTTTTCATGAACCACACATGGATCCACCAAGTGTGATTGCATGTCTGTTCTTTTCATGGACCACAGCTAGAGTCATTGCATGTCTGTTCCTTCCACAACTCACATATGGATCCACCAGTGTCATTGCATGTCTATTCTTCTCATGAACCACACCCAGTGTGATTGCATGTATGTTCCTCTAATCAAACCACACATGGATTCACCAGTGTCGTTGCATGTGTGCTCTTCTCATCGACCACAACCAGTGTGATTTCATGTATGTTCTTCTCACAAACCACACAAGGATCCACAAGTGTCATTGCATGTGTGTTCTTCTCATGAACCACACCTAGTGTCATTGCATGTCTGTTCCTCTAAACAAACCACACATGGATCCACCCAGTGTCATTGCATGTCTGTTCCTCTAAACAAACCACACATCGATCCACCTGGTGTCATTGCATGTCTGTTCTTTTCACAAACCACACATGGATCCACCTAGTGTGATTGCATGTCTATTCTTTTCATGAACCACACATGGATCCACCAGTGTTATTGCATGTGTGTTCTTCTCATGAACCACAACTAGTGTCATTACATGTATGTTCCTCCAAATAAACCACACATGGATCCACCCAGTGCCATTGCATGTCTGTTCCTCTAAGCAAACAACACATGGATCCACCTAGTGTCATTGCATGTCTGTTCTTTTCACAAACCACACATAGATCCACCTAGTCTGATTGCATTTCTGTTCTTTTCATGAACCACACATGGATCCACCAGTGTCATTGCATGTCTGTTCTTTTCACAAACCACACATGGATCCACCTAGTGTGATTGCATGTCTGTTCTTCTCACAAACCACACAAGGATCCACCAGTGTCATTGCATGTGTGTTCTTCTCATGAACCACACCCAGTGTCATTGCATGTTTGTTCCTCTAAACAAACCACACATGGATCCACCCAGTGTCATTACATGTCTGTTCCTCTAAACAAACCACACATGGATCCACCTAGTGTCATTGCACGTTTGTTCCTCTAAACAAACCACACATGGATCCACCTAGTGTCATTGCATGTCTGTTCTTTTCACAAACCACACATGGATCCACCTAGTGTGATTGCATGTCTGTTCTTTTCATGAACCACACATGGATCCACCAATGTCATTGCATGTGTTTCTTATCATGAACCACACCCAGTGTCATTGCATGTCTGTTCCTCTAAACAAACCACACATGGATCCACCCAGTGTCATTCATGTTTGTTCCTCTAAACAAACCACACATGGATCCACCTAGTGTAATTGCATGTTTGTTCATTTCACAAACCACACATGGATCCACCAAGTGTGATTGCATGTCTGTTCTTTTCATGAACCACACATGGATCCACCAATGTCATTGCATATGTGTTCTTCTCATGAACCACAACTAGATTCATTGCATGTGTCTTCTTCTAAACAAACCACACATGGATCCACCTAGTGTGATTGCATGTCTGTTCCTCTAACAAACCAAACATGGATCCACCTAGTGTGATCGCATGTCTATTCTTTTCACAAACCACACATGGATCCACCTAGTGCCATTGCATGTCTGTTATTTTCATGAACCACACATGGATCCACCAGTGTCATTGCATGTGTGTTCTTCTCATGAAACACAACTAGAGTCATTACATGTGTGTTCTTCTAAACATTTGTTCCTCTAACAAACCACACATGGATCCACCTAGTGTGATTGCATGTTTGTTCTTTTCACAAACCACACATGGATCCACCCAGTGTCATTGCATGTCTGTTCTTTTCATGAACCACACATGGATCCACCTAGTGTGATTGCATGTCTGTTCCTCTAACAAACCACACATGGATCCACCTGGTGTGATCGCATGTCTGTTCTTTTCACAAACCACATATGGATCCACCTAGTGTGATTGCATGTTTGTTCTTCTCATGAACCACACATGGATCCACTAGTGTCATTGCATGTGTGTTCTTCTCATGAACCGCAACTAGAGTCATTGCATGTGTGTTCTTCTCATGAACCACACCCAGTGTCATTGCATGTCTGTTCCTCTAAAAAACCACACATGAACCACACCCAGTGTGATTGCATGTATATTCCTCTAACAAACCACACATGGATCAACCTAGTGTGATCGCATGTGTGTTCTTTTCACAAACCACACATGGATCCACCCAGTGTCATTGCATGTCTGTTCTTTTCTTGAACCACACATGGATCCACCTAGTGTGATTGCATGTTTGTTCTTTTCATGAACCACAGCTAGAGTCATTGCATGTCTGCCCTTCAACAAACCACATATGGATCCACCAGTGTCATTGCATGTCTGTTCTTCTCATGAACCACACCCAGTGTGATTGCATGTTTGTTCCTCTAAACAAACCACACATGGATCCACCAGTGTCATTGCATGTGTTATCTTCTCATGAACCACAACCACTGTGATTGCATGTATGTTCTTCTCACAAACCACACAAGGATCCACTAGTGTCATTGCATGTGTGTTCTTCTCATGAACCACACCCAGTGTCATAGCATGTATGTTCCTCTAAACAAACCACACATGAACCACACCCAGTGTGATTGCATGTGTGTTCCTCTAACAAACCACACATGGATCCACCTGGTGTGATCGCATGTCTGTTCTTTTCACAAACCACATATGGATCCACCTAGTGTGATTGCATGTTTGTTCTTCTCATGAACCACACATGGATCCACTAGTGTCATTGCATGTGTGTTCTTCTCATGAACCGCAACTAGAGTCATTGCATGTGTGTTCTTCTAAACAAACCACACATGGATCCACCTAGTGTGATTGCATGTCTATTCCTCTAACAAACCACACATGGATCCACCTAGTATGATCGCATGTCTATTCTTTTCACAAACCACACATGGATCCACCGAGTGTCATTGTATGTGTGTTCTTTTCATGAACCACACATGGATCCACCAGTGTCATTGGATGTGTGTTCTTCTCATGAACCACGCATGGATCCACTAGTGTTATTGCATGTTTGTTCTTTTCATGAACAACAGCTAGAGTCATTGCATGTATGTTCCTTCCATAAACCACATATGGATCCACCGGTGTCATTGCATGTCTGTTCTTTTCATGAACCACAACCAGTGTGATTGCATGTCTGTTCCTCTAAACAAACCACACATGGATCCACCAGTGTCATTGCATGTGTGTTCTTCTCATGAACCACAGCTAGTGTCATTGCATGTACGTTGTTCTCACAAACCACACATGGATCCACCAGTGTCATTGCATGTGTGTTCTTTTCATGAACCACAGCTGAGTCATTACATGTCTGTTCTTCTAAACAAACCACACATGGATCCACCTAGTGTGATTGCATGTCTGTTCTACTCATGGATCCACCCAGTGTCATTGCATCTCTATTCCTCTAAACAAACCACATATGGATCCACCTAGTGTCATTGCGTGTTTGTTCTTTTCGCAAACCACACATGGATCCACCTTGTGTGATTGCATGTCTATTCTTTTCATGAACCACACACGGATCCCACAGTGTCCTTGCATGTGTGTTATTCTCATGAAACACAACTAGTGTCATTGCTTGTTTGTTCCTCTAAACAAACCACACATGGATCCACCAGTGTCATTGCATGTGTGTTCTTCTCATGAACCACAGCCAGTGTGATTGCATGTATGTTCTTCTCACAAACCACACAAGAATACACCAGTGTCATTGCATGTGTGTTCTTCTCATGAACCACACCCAGTGTCACTACATGTCTGTTCCTCTAAACAAACCACACATGAACCACATCCAGTGTGATTGCATGTATGTTCCTCTAACAAACCACACATGGATCAACCTAGTGTGATCGCATGTTTGTTCTTTTCAGAAAGCACAGATGGATCCACCTAGTGTGATTGCATGTCTATTCTTCTCATGAACCACACGTGGATCCACCAGTGTCATTGCATGTGTGTTCTTCTCATGAACCACAACTAGAGCCATTGCATGTGTGTTCTTCTAAAAAACACACATGGATCCACCTAGTGTGATTGCATGTCTGTTCCTCTAACAAACCAGGATCCACCTAGTGTGATCGCATGTCTGTTCTTTTCACAAACCACACATGGATCCACCCAGTGTCATTGTATGTGTGTTCTTTTCATGAACCACACATGGATCAACCAGTGTCATTGGATGTGTGTTCTTCTCATGAACCACACATGGATTCACCAGTGTTATTGCATGTCTCTTCTTTTCATGAACCACAGCTAGAGTAATTGCATGTCTGTTCCTTCCACGAACCCCATATGGATCCACCAGTGTCATTGCATGTTTGTTCTTTTCATGAACCACACCTAGTGTGATTGCATGCCTATTCCTCTAAATAAACCACACATGGATCCACCCAGTGTCATTGCATGTCTGTTCTTCTCATGAACCACACATGGATCCACTAGTGTCATTGCATGTGTGTTCTTCTCATGAACCACTGCCAGTGTCATTGCATGTATGTTGTTCTCACAAACCACACATGGATCCACCAGTGTCATTGCATGTGTGTTCTTTTCATGAACCACAGCTAGAGTCATTGCATGTCTGTTCTTCTAAACAAACCACACATGGCTCCACCTAGTGTGATTGCATGTCTGTTCTTCTCATGGATCCACCCAGTGTCATTGCATGTCTGTTCCTCTAAACAAATCACACATGGATCCACCTAGTGTGATTGCATGTCTGTTCTTTTCACAAACCACACATGGATCCACCTAGTGTCATTGCATGTCTGTTCTTTTCATGAACCACACATGGATCCACCAGTGTCATTGCATGTGTGTTCTTCTCCTGAAACACAACTAGAGTCATTGCATGTGTGTTCTTCTAAACAAACCACACATGGATCCACCTAGTGTGATTGCATGTTTGTTCCTCTAACAAACCACACATGGATCCACCTAGTGTGATCGCATATCTGTTCTTTTCACAAACCACACATGGATCCACCCAGTGTCATTGCATGTCTGTTCTTTTCATGAACCACACATGGATCCACCAAGTGTGATTGCATGTCTGTTCTTTTCATGACCCACAGCTAGAGTCATTGCATGTCTGTTCTTTCCACAAATCACATATGGATCCACCAGTGTCATTGCATGTCTGTTCTTCTCATGAACCACACCCAGTGTGATTGCATGTATGTTCCTCTAATCAAACCACACATGGATTCACCAGTGTCATTGCATGTGTGCTCTTCTCATGAACCACAACCAGTGTGATTTCATGTATGTTCTTCTCACAAACCACACAAGGATCCACAAGTGTCATTGCATGTGTGTTCTTCTCATGAACTACACCTAGTGTCATTGCATGTCTGTTCCTCTAAACAAACCACACATGGATCCACCCAGTGTCATTGCATGCCTGTTCCTCTAAACAAACCACACATGGATCCAACTAGTGTTATTGCATGTCTGTTCTTTTCACAAACCACACATGGATCCACCTAGTGTGATTGCATGTCTGTTCTTTTCATGAACCACAAATGGATCCACCAGTGTCATTGAATGTGTGTTATTCTCATGAACCACAACTAGTGTCATTACTTGTATGTTCCTCTAAATAAACCACACATGGATCCACCCAGTGCCATTGCATGTCTGTTCCTCTAAGCAAACCACACATGGATCCACCTAGTGCCATTGCATGTCTGTTCTTTTCACAAACCACACATCAATCCACCTAGTGTGATTGCATGTCTGTTCTTTTCATGAACCACACATGGATCCACAAGTGTCATTGCATGTGTGTTCTTCTCATGAACCACAACTAGATTCAATGCATGTGTTTTCTTCTAAACAAACCACACATGGATCCACCTAGTGTGATTGCATGTCTGTTCCTCTAACAAATCACACATGGATCCACCTAGTGTGATTGCATGTCTATTCTTTTCACAAACCACACATGGATCCACCTAGTGTCATTGAATGTCTGTTCTTTTAATGAACCACACATGGATCCACCAGTGTCATTGCATGTGTGTTCTTCTCATGAAACACAACTAGTCATTGCATGTGCGTTCTTCTAAACAAACCACACATGGATCCACCTAGTGTGATTGCATGTTTGTTCCTCTAACAAACCACACAAGGATCCACCAGTGTCATTGCATGTGTGTTCTTCTCATGAACCACACCTAGTGTCATTGCATGTCTGTACCTCTAAACAAACCACACATGAACCACATCTAGTGTGATTGCATGTATATTCCTCTAACAAACCACACATGGATCAACCTAGTGTGATCACATGTGTGTTCTTTTCACAAACCACACATGGATCCACCCAGTGTCATTGCATGTCTGTTCTTTTCATGAACCACACATGGATTCACCTAGTGTGATTGCATGTTTGTTCTTTTCATGAACCACAGCTAGAGTCATTGCATGTCTGCCCTTCCACAAACCACATATGGATCCACCAGTGTCATTGCATGTCTGTTCTTCTCATGAACCACACCCAGTGTGATTGCATGTATGTTCCTCTAAACAAACCACACATGGATCCACCAGTGTCATTGCATGTGTTATCTTCTCATGAACCACAACCACTGTGATTGCATGTATGTTATTCTCACAAACCACACAAGGATCCACCAGTGTCATTGCATGTGTGTTATTCTCATGAACCACACCCAGTGTCATAGCATGTATGTTCCTCTAAACAAACCACACATGAACCACACCCAGTGTCATTGCATGTGTGTTCTTTTCATGAACCACACATGGATCCACCTAGTATGATTGCATGTCTGTTCTTTTCATTAACCACACATGGATCCACCAGTGTCATTGCATGTGTGTTCTTCTCATGAACCACACCTAGTGTCATTGCATGTCTGTTCCTCTAAAGAAACAACACATGGATTCACCCAGTGTCATTGCATGTCCGTTCCTCTAAACAAACCACACATGGATCCACCTAGTATGATCGCATGTCTGTTCTTTTCACAAACCACACATGGATCCACCCAGTGTCATTGTATGTGTGTTCTTTTCATGAACCACACATGGATCCACCAGTGTCATTGGATGTGTGTTCTTCTCATGAACCACACATGGATCCACTAGTGTTATTCCATGTTTGTTATTTTCATGAACAACAGCTAGAGTCATTGCATGTATGTTCCTTCCATAAACCACATATGGATCCACCGGTGTCATTGCATGTCTGTTCTTTTCATGAACCACAACCAGTGTGATTGCATGTTTGTTCCTCTAAATCAACCACACATGGATCCACCCAGTGTCATTGCATGTCTGTTCTTCTCATGAACCACACATGGATCCACCAGTGTCATTGCATGTGTGTTCTTCTCATGAACCACAGCCAGTGTCATTGCATGTATGTTGTTCTCACAAACCACACATGGATCCACCAGTGTCATTGCATGTGTGTTCTTTTCATGAACCATATCTGAGTCATTACATGTCTGTTGTTCTAAACAAACCACACATGGATCCACCTAGTGTGATTGCATGTCTGTTCTACTCATGGATCCACCCAGTGTCATTGCATCTCTGTTCCTCTAAACAAACCACATATGGATCCACCTAGTGTCATTGCGTGTTTGTTCTTTTTGCAAACCACACAAGGATCCACCTAGTGTGATTGCATGTCTGTTCTTTTCATGAACCACACACGGATCCCACAGTGTCATTGCATGTGTGTTCTTCTCATGAAACACAGCTAGTGTCATTGCATGTCTGTTCTTTTAAACAAACCACACATGGATCCACCTAGTGTGATTGCATGTTTGTTCCTCTAACAAACCACACATGGATCCACCTAGTGTGATTGCATGTCTGTTCTTTTCACAGACCACACATGGATCCACCCAGTGTCATTGCATGTCTGTTCTTTTCATGAACCACACATGGATCCACCTAGTGTGATTGCATATCTGTTCTTTTCATGAACCACAGCTAGAGTCATTGCATGTCTGTTTCTTCCACGAACCACATATGGATCCACCAGTGTAATTGCATGTTTGTTCTTCTCATGAACCACACGCAGTGTGATTGCATGTCTGTTCCTCTAAACAAACCACACATGGATCCACCAGTGTCATTGTATGTGTGTTCTTCTCATGAACCACAACCAGTGTGATTGCATGTATGTTCTTCTCACAAACCACACAAGGATCCACCAGTGTCATTGCGTGTGTGTTCTTCTCATGAACCACACCCAATGTCATTGTATGTCTGTTCCTCTAAACAAACCACACAAAGATCCACCCAGTGTCATTGCATGTCTGTTCCTCTAAACAAACCACACATGGATCCACCTAGTGTCATTGCATGTCTGTTTCTTTCACAAACCACACATGGATCCACCTAGTATGATTGCATGTCTGTTCTTTTCATTAACCACACATGGATCCACCAGTGTCATTGCATGTGTGTTCTTCTCATGAACCACACCTAGTGTCATTGCATGTCTGTTCCTCTAAAGAAACAACACATGGATTCACCCAGTGTCATTGCATGTCCGTTCCTCTAAACAAACCACACATGGATCCACCTAGTGTCATTGCATGTATGTTTTTTTCACAAACCACACATGGATCCACCTAGTGTGATTGCATGTCTGTTCTTTTCATGAACGACACATGGATCCACCAGTGTCATTGCATGTGTGTTCTTCTCATGAACCACAACTAGAGTCATTGCATGTGTGTTGTTCTAATCAAACCACACATGCATCCACCTAGTGTAATTGCATGTCTGTTCCTCTAACAAACCACACATGGATCCACCTAGTGTGATCGCATGTATGTTCTTTTCACAAACCACACATGGATCCACCCAGTATAATTGCATGTGTGTTCTTTTCATGAACCACACATGGATCCACCAGTGTCATTGGATGTGTGTTCTTCTCATGAACCACACATGGATCCACCAGTGTTATTGCATGTCTGATCTTTTCGTGAACGACAGCTAGAGTCATTGCATGTTTGTTCCTTCCACAAACCACATTTGGATCCACCAGTGTCATTACATGTCTGTTCTTTTCATGAACCACACCCAGTGTGATTGCATTTTTGTTCCTCTAAACAGACCACACATGGATCCACCCAGTGTCATTACATGTCTGTTCTTCTCATGAACCACACATGGATCCACCAGTGTCATTGCATGTGTGTTCTTCTCATGAAACACAGCCAGTGTCATTGCATGTATGTTGTTCTCACAAACCACACATGGATCCACCAGTTTCATTGCTTGTGTGTTCTTTTCATGAACCACAGCTAGAGTCATTGCATGTCTGTTCTTCTAAACAAACCACACATGGATCCACCTAGTGTGATTGCAGTTCTGTTCTTCTCATGAACCACACCCAGTGTCATTGCGTGTCTGTTCCTCTAAACGAACCACACATGGATCCATCCAGTGTCATTGCATGTCTGTTCTTTTCACAAACCACACATGGATCCACCCAGTGTCATTGCATGTGTGTTCTTTTCATGAACCACACATGGAGCCACCTAGTGTGATTGCATGTCTGTTCTTCTCATGAACCACACATGGATCCACCAGTGTAATTGCATGTGTGTTCTTCTCATGACCCACAACTAGAGTCATTGCATGTGTGTTCTTCTAAACAAACCACACATGTATCCACCCAGTGTCATTGCATGTCTGTTCCTCTAAACAAACCACACATGGATCCACCTAGTGTCATTGCATGTCTGTTCTTTTCACAAACCACACATGGATCCACCTAGTGTGATTGCATGTCTGTTCTTTTCATGAACCACATATGGATCCACCAGTGTCATTGCATGTGTGTTCTTCTCATGAAACACAACTAGAGTCATTGCATGTGTGTTCTTCTAAATAAACCACACATGGATCCACCTAGTGTGATTGCATGTCTGTTCTTTTCATGCATGTCTGTTCTTTTCATGAACCACAGCTAGAGTCATTGCATGTCTGTTCCTTCCACAAACCACATATGGATCCACCAGTGTCATTGCATGTATGTTCTTTTCATGAACCACACCCAGTGTGATTGCATGTCTATTCCTCTAAACAAACCACACATGGAACCACAGCCAGTGTCATTGCCTGTATGTTCTTCTAAACAAACCACACATGGATCCACCAGTGTCATTGCATGTCTGTTCCTCTAAACAAACCACACATGGATCCACCCAGTGTCATTGCATGTCTGTTCTTCTCACAAACCGCACATGGATCCACCAGTGTCATTGCATGTGTGTTCTTTTCATGAACGACGACTAGAGTCATTGCATGTATGTTCTTCTAAACAAACCACACATCGATCCACCTAGTGTCATTGCATGTATGTTCCTCCAAACAAACCACACATGGATCCACCCAGTGCCATTGCATGTCTATTCTTTTCATGAACCACACATGGATCCACCAGTGTCATTCCATGTGTGTTCTTTTCATGAACCACAACTAGAGTCTTTGCATGTCTGTTCTTCTAAACAAACCACACATGGATCCACCTAGTGTCATTGCATGTCTGTTCCTCTAAACAAACCACACATGGATCCACCTAGTGTGATTGCATGTCTGTTCTTTTCATGAACCACAAATGGATCCACGAGTGTCATTGCATGTCTGTTCTCTTCACAAACCACACATGGATCCACCAGTGTCATTGCATGTGTGTTCTTTTCATCAACCACACCCAGTGTGATTGTATGTGTGTTCCTGTAAACAAACCACACATGGATCCACCTAGTGTGATTGCATGTCTATTCTTTTCACAAACCACACATGGATACACCAGTGTCATTGCATGGGTGGCCGTTAGACCGAGTGTTCTAGAAGGCACGGCCTAACACAGTTGTTCTGCTTGACGATTGTTACATACCGTTCGATCGGGGCGCTTGGACGATTGGGATGGTCTTCATGAGAGCGATCCGCGAGTAGGCTGCTCTGCGGCATGATTGGCCACGCTTGCTTTGGACGAATTGGCAACACCGGCGCTCCCCTGTTGCGAGTGTCACGTCTCACGAGTTCAGTGGGCCACATCCCAGTGTCACGTCCCCATTACTTCTCTTCCTCCCCGTACTTCTCTTCCTTCCCCTCGAAGCCACTTTCCCCACTTCACTCCCATCCCGCCGTAGCCGCAAGCCGATGGCACCTCCATCCCAATCCCCTCTCCGGCAGCCACCCCCCTCCCCTCTCGCCATGGGTTCAAGGGGAGACGGCGAGGAAACACGCTATGACGACAGGGACGGTGATTTCGATGTGAGTTGTATCATCTCTATCTCTATCATCTATGGCCAGTTATCTATTTTTTGAGCTAGATCTACTCTGTTTACTCATGCGCGTATGATGTGTAAGACCAACCAGACGATGTATGACTCCGACTATCACGATTTAGGGGATGAAGACAGTCATATGCTATGTAAACATGGACATGTGCCCGCTAAATTTGTAGCGTTTGAAGGACGAAACGTAGGCAGGAGGTTTCTACGGTGTCAAGGACATCGTGCAATGATGCAAGGCGGAAGTTGTGGTGTTGTCAAATGGGTAGACCCAGAGTGGCCCAAATCAATGCAGAAAACGCTGGACAAACAATGGGATATGACTGTTGAGTTGAAAGAATCCATAGTCATCTCTCTTCTTGACAGTGTTGAGATGAAGCTATGGGACCCAGTTGACATGACCAAGCTTAACCGAGATCTTAGGAGGGTGCAAGACAAGGTTAGCAAAGTCGAGAAGGAGAGGGATGTGGCGTTGGCCCTGAAGGCTAAAGCAGAGCAAGAACTGACTCAAGCAAGGAATAATCTTCACTAGGCCAAAGTCCTGCAGTTCTCAACTACGAGTATTGACAAGTGCATGAGGAAAAAAGCAGAGAAACAATTGAAGTTGTGCAAGGAAGATGCTAAAAGGAAGGAGCAGCCGATTCGATCCTTGCTCTCGCAGGAAGATGCGCATCGGGCTAAGATTAGGAAGATCAAGGAGATGTGTGATAACTAGTTTTAGTATTTAGCTTGAGCTCCGTGCATTTTTAAGTTGTAATAGTAGTACTTGTTGACCTAGCGGTCTGAACTAGTGGTCCTGGAGTCCTGGGAGGAAAAAAATTGCTCTCCCGTTAGTTTGTCTTAACCCTGCATCACTTCCTTTTGTCTGACCAATGCCCCTTGAATATTCCGCCCGTCGCTTCGTCGTCCTCGTGTAAAAATAGGAGGCGCCACATCGCGTCCCTTCATCGTCCATCCCCTCGCTCCCTCTCCAATCTCCACCGCGCCGCCATGGAGATGCCCTCGCTGAACTTCTACAAGGCGGTGATGTTCGCGCACTTCGACATCCTCGCACCACCGGCCGTGATGGTGCCCCACGGATGGCGCATCAGCTATGCGGGGGTGCCGGTGGCTCCGCTCCTCGTCCCCGGCGGAGCCGCGATGGAGAGCGAAATTGCGGCACGCCGCCGCCAGATGCTCGCGTGGAAGAGGGCGCTGCCCCGGTACACGGCGGCCAACCCGTACTGGCCGGCTTTGTTCAAGAAGGAGCGGAAGGCCAAGATTGGCAACCGCACCGTTTACGGGCGCGTGGTGCACCGTGATCTCCGCAACCGAGAAGGGCGGGAGAGGTTCTGGTCCGTCCCTGGACGGACCAAGTACACCATCATCACCGCCGCTCGCCGCGAAGAGGTGCTCCGTCTCGCGAACAATGAGGAAATCATGGAGGTTCCGTCCGACAATGACGAGGAAGCCGTCGGCTCGGAGGACAGCGGCAGCAGAAGTGAAATTGTTGACTAGTGGTTGAATTAATGTAGGATGTGAAATCGCACCTTTATTTAGAAGAATTTGTGGTTGAATTAATGAAATGCCTCGGTTTAGATCTCTGTCTCGATTAATTTGTGAAAGAATTTGTGATTTGGATCAATTTCTGCCTTGATTTAGATCTCTGCCCCGGATTAGGAACGTGACCGTGGACCAAAGACCCCTTTTCTACTAGTGTATTCTGACATTGGTGGTTTGTTTAAACGTAATCTACGTGGATTGTGCCGCATGCAAATGGCACAACCACAATTTATGAAGTGGAAGCACGTACACCTGGTTACTAGAGATCCAGGAGCTTCGCCAGATGCAGGGGATGCAGGAGCAGAGAGGCGGTGAGATAGACGGGCTCAAGATTAGGCCAGAAAGTGGTACCGATTTCCTCCTCATCTGGGCATTATCGGTTGCTATTGTTGTTTATGTTGCCATGTCGTTGTGTGCAGCAGCTGAAATAAGTTGCTGCTTCGTGGAGTGTAGCAGCTTAAATTATTTATTTCTGTGCCACTTACATTCCATCGTATTTGGAGACCTCCTACCCCTCAGCAATCGTGGAACCGGTGCTGCGTGTTTTCAAATAGCAGTGGCACAATCAAAATTTCGGATTCAACTACTGACTCGGGCGTTTCCAAACCCTAAGTCGCGGTACATTTTACTCAGAGAACGTGGGTAGATTGTTTCGCCCAACAAAATACCACACACAGAGCTCCAGAATTTAACCGAATTACATATATAGGTTCAAGTTCAACACATTACTATGCATCTTCATTGCCAGCAGCCTTCTTCCGTAGCCTGGGTGCCAAGCCTTCACGTCCACTGGCTTCTTCATTTCTTGCCTTCTTCCTCTTCCTTGGTGCCAATTTTCTTAGCTTCACGTACTCTGCATCGACGGGACAATGGGCACCAGAATCGTGTCTAGCATCATCTTTCCACTCGTTTTTAATTTCTTGAGCAAAATGATGAATTCGGCAGTCATGTTTCTAACCTTATGGTGCTTCCTGTCAAAGAAACAGGACTGTTGCATAACTGCCCAATATCTACAGAGTAAATAAAACAAAACTTACAATTCAGCACAAACATGCGAACCCCAAGAGACTTTTGCTTACCAAGAGCTAATTGGGTTCGAGCAACCACCCTATCCAAGAATAGAAGGGTGAATCCCAGTTGCAGCAGCTTCCACATCCAGTACATCACATTTCAGCTCAAACATGCAAGCCTAAGCATAACTTTTCATCAACCCAATTAGCTGATTGTCACACGTTAGAGGAACCATGATGCCACGTTCATCCATGAATCTGAACTTTGCAGACTGCTTTGGCCATAATTCATCATGATTACGCAGAGTAGCAACCATACCAGATATAGTGCAGATCTGCGTAGGCGCTTCTTCCATCGTGATACAATGGTCTCCATACCATTTGCCCTTAGAGTCGTACCTGAAGAGGCTTACCGTAACCAGGTAATGGTGGTCCGCAGAGAACCCACTTGACAGAAAACTATGGACAAAATATGTTTGTCAGCGTTGGGCTAACAAACGATTTGAGGTTCAGTAGCCAGCTAGTAGTTATAATTAGTGCAAATAGCAAAGAGAAGGGTAGCTCACCCGCTTGTAGCCAGAACTTCTTCTTCCTTGGTAGTAGGATCTGCTATCCTCCGAGCTGCTCGGCTCGTCCGCGGCGGAGGCGGGCTAGAGCCTCGCAACAACGACTATGGCATGCGCCATTGGATCTCGGGATCAGCGGCTGGGCATAGCAACTGGGCGCAGCAACTTGGCGCCGGAAGTCAAATGTCTGAAGGGACTGTCCTTTTTGGAGGGTGGATTCTGACACTGCCGGTGCTAGGGGAAAGGTGGGAATGGATTTGTGAAATTGTTCAACGCATCCAATCCACTTAGTTCCTCGATTTTCCTAAGAGGTTGCCACGTTAGCGCTCGCGTCACGGACAAATAACTGACATGAGGGTCCTGACCATCTACTTCACGGGGCGGTTTAACGGAATATTTGAATTTGGCAGGGGTGAGATGAGTTTGCCTCAAAATGGCCCCTCTCAGTAGTTGGCGGCCCAACTTTCTGAAACGCGGTAATTTCAGGCAACTTAGGTACCGCCATGCACTGGCCTGTGAACTTTGGTACCGCAGACGAACATGCCCTGTAGGAAGGCCCATTGATCGACAAGACGAGAGCACCACGATGCGAAGCATGATGAAGAACCCCAAGAACAGAAGCTAAAGTTCCTTACGAAAATCTTCACCTAGACGTACTTTATATTCAATAAAAGGCCAAATGGCCAGGCGATCACGCCCTCACAATGTACTTCCATACATGCATATCAATAAAAGAAGAAAATATTCCACGACTTACAAACTTCTATGGCGCACGAACATTAGTTCGTCGGGTCCTCAAACAAAACAATACAACATACAATCAAAATCTCGTATAAAACATACGGCATTTTTGATAAATATCTATACAATATTTCGTCTATGAAGTACAAGGCTGCACAAGCAAGCAGTCAGATCTCAAAATTAACAAAAAATTATTCGTCTGCTTCTAAGCATCTCCGCACAATCCTAATGGCGGGTCGACGAGTGATGGCTCAAAATATATCGAGCTCGTTGGGGAACCCCAATAGGAAGGTGTGATGAGCACATCAGCAAGTTTTCTCTTAGTTATGAAACCAAGGTTATCGAACCAGTAGGAGCAAAGAAATACCTTCAAGATGTTGGTTCCAACTTGGAATCCTGCACAACACAACCACAGAACTTTGCCCCAACTTACAGTGAGGTTCTCAATCTCACCGATTTTGCTGAAAACAAAGGATTAAACGTATTGTGTGGAATATAGTAATTGCTTGCAGAAAGTAAACAGTAAATAGATGGTAGATTGATGGTAAAAGAATGGACCGGGGTCCATAGTTCACTAGACGTGATTCTCCTTAAGATAGATGACATGTTGGGTGAACAAATTATAGCGGGGCAATTGACAAACACCGAGAAAGCATACATGCATATACTAATCATCTTGACTCCTATGAAATTTGATTGGTCATTACAACATTATACATAGACCGTAATCCAACCGCATCTATGACTAATAATCCACCTTCAGGTTATCATCCGAACCCCCTCTAGTATTAAGTTGCAAGCAACAGATAATTGCATTAAGCAAAGTGTGTAAAGTAAACAATACGATCGCCCCATGGACAAAGGATTGTTGTTTTCTCCCTAGTAGCAACATCACATCTAGTACCTTAGAGATTTCTGTCACTTCCCCAGATTACTAGAGGCATGAACCCACTATCGAGCATAAATACTCCCTCTTGGAGTTGCTAGCATCTACTTGGACAATATAGCTACTAACAATGGAAAGCATGCATGATCACAAATAACATAGACATGATAGAATCAATAATCAATCTAAAATAACATCTCAATATCCATCGGATCCCCGCAAACACAACATGTAAGATTACAAATAGATGATCTTGATCATGAACGGAGCTCACAAAATCTAAACATGGTAGCACAAAGGAGGATAACCAACCATCTAGATACTAAAACATGGACCCGTAGTCCAGGGATGAGCTACTTATGCATCACACCGGAGGCATTCATGGTGATGAAGAAGGCCTCCAGGGTGATCTATCCCCTCCGGTAGGGTGCCGGGAAGAGCTTCAGATCCCCCCCGATCTAGGGATGGAGATGACAGAGGCTACACACTCTTTCATGGAATTTTGATTGGGTACTTAGGGTTTTCGTCCCGGGAGGCTTTTATAGGCGAAGGGGCAAGGTCGGTGGAGCACCAGGGGGCCCACACCCCCTGGTGGTGCCCCTAGGCCACGCCGCCACCAGGTGTGGTCGCCCTGGTGCGCCACTTCGTCTCCCCTCCGGACTCTGTGTTGCTTCGGGTAAAATATTGACTTTGGCTTTTGTCCGGTCCAATTCCGAGAATATTTCCTTACTAGCTTTTCTGAAACCAAAAACAGCAGAAAACAGGCAATTGGCACTATGGCATCTTTTTAATAGGTTAGTTCTAGAAAATGTGTAATAATACTCCAAAGTGTGGACAAAACATAAGAAAGTAGATATAAAACAAGCATGGAACATCAAAAATTATAGATACATTTACAACGTATCAACAAGCGGCAGCGTAATGAGGTGCCATATAAACAAGGTCACCATCAGAAGGGGGAGGCAAACCCGAAGATATAACATCCAGATCTAACGTCGGGTGATGAGCATGCACCCACAAGAGCGCAAGCTTGGGACCCGCCACAAGTTGAAGCTTCATGTAATGATGAATTCTTTCACCTTGTCGAAACTTCACAACCAACTCCGCCAAGGTCTGAGGCTGAGGATCCCAAGGAAACATGGCATTGTAAACAATGGCCAAAGATCTATGGTAGCACTCGACAAATTGCTCCAACTCCGAAACGAGATCCTGAAGCAACACCACAGTATAGGCACGACGATGATCAGTCCAAAAATCCGTTTCAGAATTTCGGGAGGCAAATGCAAGAGCATGCATTCGGTTGTGCATCAGTTGGGTCTCTTCCCTCTCGCAAAATCGAATGCGTACAAGATGGGAAGACAATATCAATTTCCTGCAAACCAGAAAAAGCAACCGAGGAAAAGGCAAAAATACTTACACAACAGCTTCTCGCTCGCCCTAGAGATTTCTTCCAAGAAAAAAGCCTCATGGTTGAGGGCCTAGCGTGTTTTTGATTGGGAAACATCCACCATCGATTAAACAACCCGAAGTTTTCCTTCAAGTTTTTTCACCTGTTATATCTTTTCAGTATACAACGGTGGGTCCACCATATGCACGATGGCGGTACTGGACGTACCTACTATAGAGGAGGACGGAATAGCATCCGACAGTTGCGCGGATCCAGAAGGAGCTGAGCAATCATTCAAAATCTGGCAAGACAAAAAGATATGAAACATTCAGCATACAAAAGCAAGATCATACACATATATTCAAAAGTTGCCTTCTTGTAAAAAGAAGCAAGGGGAAGCTAGACAAATTCAAGGTTCATTACAATAACAGCAAGGGGGACACGATAAAGATTACAAAACAAATCCTACGAAGCCGTCTTTTTCAACGACACAGTGGCACTAGTAAAAGGGACATTAGCTACGGGAGCAGCAGGAGTAGCCGAAGAAGGATTGACCTTCGAAGAAGGGGCAGCTGGTTTCTCCGAGCCAGAGATTAGGCCCAGGAGCAACCGAGAGTATTTCCTGGCCCTCTTAATATGAGGCTTCAAGTCAATTTCTTGAACATTGGAGGTGACTGGGACAGAGGAGATAACCTTCTACCAGTCGACCTTCTCGCCGTGCACCATCGCTAGTGCCATCAAAGTTTTGGCACCACTCTTCGACTACGTCAAGCTATAACCAACAAGGGGGCTGGGATTAGCGCCAAAGATAGTGACGAGATCTTTCAAATTGTTCGACACCTCCTTGGTTGGGAATACTTCGGCATGAAGGCTTTTGAAGGCACCGCGGGAGCGAACAAGAAGGCTGCGCCCATGAATGCTGTTAGCCTCCAAGGTGCTAACATCATCCGACAAAGGGTCAACCCTCTTGCCCTCGTGCAGCGCCAGGTTCTGGCCAGTCAACTCTGCATAAAAGGAAAACAGGGGAAACGATTGATGATAGAAGGAAGGAAATACAGTAAAGCCACACAAGACAAAAACTTACGGTTCAAAGATTCATTCAAGGCCTCTAGGTGCTGTCAAAGTTTCTCATCTCGAATAGCGGTCTGTTTGGCCAATTCATCGGCATCAGCTTTTGCTTTCTGCCTGGCCTCCTCCAAAGACACCTCAGCAACCCGCATCTTGGCCTCCAGATCATCGGCATGCTTCATCGCCTGGTCCCGAATAACTTCGAATTCTTTGCGGTCGCTGGATAAACGGATCACTAAAACTCAGAAAGCAACATTCACAAAGAAATCCTGCAGATTAACAAGACATACCCTTCATTTCTTTGGCTTTGTTGCGAATTCTTATAAATCGAGAGGCCATGTCGACCATCTCGCACATCAAAGGCTGAAGAAGAACATCACAGCAAAGAATACTAGGACAAAATAAAGAAGGCTATGAGTAGAAAAATTCTTAAGTGACTTACATCTTTCATATCCACATCAACAGGCTTTTCTGGTATCACGACCCCTTTACCCGCCGTTTTCTTCCTTTTTTGCATCGGCGGTTTGGATGAAGTGGCAGCATCTTTTTGGACAATCTTCTCCACAGAACACAGGGGCTTTTCCTTCGGCTCCGCCAATGGTGGAGGAGATTTCTTTGCAGAGCAGTCCACAGATGTGCGAAGAGGAGATCCGGGAGGATCTTCATCATCACTGCAAAAGAACAGCACAATTGGAATAAGCATCAGCAGTAAAACTACCCGGTAAAATAGAAAAAGAAGCAGTCGAATACTTACGAAGACACATCCTGCTCAAGGCGGAATAAATTCATCTAGGCGGGAGCAGCCGCAATTGGAGCAGCATCAAAAGGCTTGGAAGTAGTCGAGTCATCCGAGTCTTTGACCCTTTCCACACCATAAGGGCACTTCCTTTTTCGCCAACATGCTCCACATGGAAATCTCCGGAGCCAGCCAAAGGAATACATTGCCTCTTTGAAGAAGAGTCAGATGCAAAAAACTCCACCACCTCATCCGTGCAGTCCCAGTCATAGGGAGATCATCGGATGTGGAAGGATGGATAGGGGCTCACAACTTCCAGGAAGAGGAGGAAGTGAGCTCAGATGATCAAGATCCTACATAAGAAGAAGACATGGAAAAACGCTAGTCCTTGGAAGAGTAAAAGTGCATCTACATATAGAAGAAAGGAAAAGATGAAGGCAAAGGCAAATAAACACAACTCATGCCGCAGCTTTGAAATACGATCGACATAGGGCTGGATTTCCGCCATTTCTTCGGCAGAAGGACGATGATCCTAGGAGTCAAGTTTGCGGCAGGTTTTCTTAGGATCAAAGGGGGCTAACCCAAAAGATTGGCCTTCAAGTGGTTGATCCTTGACATAAAACCCACTTGGATTTCCAACCTTGGACAGAATCAGTGATTTTGAAGTCCAAGTAATCAACATCGGTTCGACAGAGAAAATGGCGCCACCAACGTCATGGACAATGGTGTCAGTGGCGTTACGACAAACATAGAAGAAATGCTTCCAAAGGCCCCAATGGGGATGAATCCCAAGGAAGCACTCACAAAGAGTGACGAATCAAGC
This sequence comes from Avena insularis, assembly GCA_023614405.1. NCBI lineage: Eukaryota > Viridiplantae > Streptophyta > Magnoliopsida > Poales > Poaceae > Avena > Avena insularis. The sequence goes on from CM042692.1 coordinate 26,848,809, forward strand.
AACATGGAGAATGGAGTTGGGTGATGGCCCAAAATATATCGAGCTTGTTGGGGAACCCCAAGAGGAAGATATGATGAGCACAGCAGCAAGTTTTCCCTCAGTACGAAACCAAGGTTATCAATCTAGTAGGAGCAAGGAAACACCCCAAAGGTGTTGCTAGCTGAGCCTTGGCAGGGCGCACTACCAGTGCTAGTAGCAACATGGAGACCTGCACAACACAACCACAGAACTTTGTCCCCAACTTGCGATGAGGTTGTCAATCTCACTGGTTTTGTTGAAAACAAAGGATTAAACGTATCGAATGGAAGGAAGTAACAGTTTGTAGAAAGTAAACACAAAGCAGTAAACAGTTTGATAGATTGAATGTAAAAGAAAGGACCGGGGTCCATAGTTCACTAGAGGTGGCTCTCCTTAAGATAGATAACATGCTGGGTGAACAAATTACAGTGGGGCAATTGACAAACATTGAGAAAGCATACAAGCATATACTACTCATCTTGACTCCTTTGAGATTCGATTGGGCATTACAACATTATACATAGACCGTCATCCAACTGCATCTATGACTAATAATCCACCTTCAGGTTATCATCCGAACCCCCTCAAGTATTAAGTTGCAAGCAACGGATTATTGCTTTACGAATTGCGTGTAAAGTAAACAATACGATTGTTCTATGAACAAACGATTGTTGTTTTCTCCCTAGTAGCAACAGCACATCTAGTACCTTAGAGATTTTTTTCACTTCCCTAGATTACCAAAGGCATGAACCTACTATCGAGCATAAATACTAACTCTTGGAGTTGCTAGCATCTACTTGGCCAAGATAGCTACTAACAACGGAAAGCATGCAAGATCACAAATAATAAAGACATGATAGAATCAATAATCAATCTGAAATAGCATCTCAATATCCATCGGATCCCCGCAAACACAACAGAGCAACGGGTGGACATACATCCATGGAGAACTTACCCTCGAAGACAACGAGTTTTGTTAACGAGTAGGAACTCGTGGTTGATGTAGTCGTACGCTTGCCGGTCTCAAGATCGTGTGGAAGTCCGAGCGCCGCAAATCAGCAGCGCATCCGTCCTCGCACACACGTTCAAGCCACCGGACAACCGCCACCTCCTCGCTCCAGCGAATCAGCGGAAGCAGCAACTCCTTCCAGACGCAAGGCCACCGGGAACATGTATCTCGCTAATCCGAGACCATGGGGGAATATCTAGAGGGGGAGAGAGATCCTTCACGAGGAGGTGTGGTTTGTGAGAGGGGAGAGGGGGGCTTTATATAGGAGGGAGGGATACCCCTCCCCTCCCATAGCCGGCACATGAGGGGGGGACTCCTACCCTCCTTCATTCATGTGGTGAACCTCCACTCACATAAACATGGCCTCCACCCAAAATCCCATTCACATGTATTAGTTTCCACCAAATTAACTGCAACTCTCAATTAATAAAACTCTTTTATTTATTTTATTCAGAATTTTGTTAATTACTTTAATTAACAAACATTCACATAAAACCCCTTGCAACATTTCAATATCACATGCAGAACCACTTTCTGCAATTTCACCCGAAACACTTCTGGTTTCTATCGAAACAATTCCTGTTTCTATCGAAACATTTCCTGCGCTTTGCAAACCTTTTGTCTAGAACATATGTGCTCCTAAATGGTGTCCGGCAACCCAGTGTGTCACCCTACGGTTCGAAAAATAATGCAGACATGATTGAGACTCCTCTCAGATCAATAATCAGAAGCGGTACCTAGAGATCCATACTAACTCCTGCATATTCAACGATGACTTCTGTGATCATGAGAACCTTTAACGTCAGCAATTTAATCCCTTTGTCTCATGATATAATACATGTCCGAGATTCGATCATCGGTATCCAAATACCTAGTTTGATCTCGACGACATGCACTCTTTCTCGTTCCCGTGATATAACATTCTAGTGATCACATCACTTGCTTGCAAGCTATCTTAATGTGATATCACCGAGAGGGCCTAGAGTATATCTATCCGCCATCGGATTGAAAATTCCACTCTTGATCCATGAGCCTCAACATAACACCTTCATAGCTTGAACCCACCTTTATAGTCACCACATTACGATTGTGGCGTTTGATATCAAGATACTCTTAGGTGTTAGCAATTAACATGATCTCATGGTCTAAGGACTAAGACTACTTTGTATGATGTTATAGCAATATAAACATAATGACTTGATCATAATGCTATACTTTGGATGAATGTTCATCACATCATTTCACAAATGCTGTGACCTTGTTATTAACAACATCCAATGTCCATGATCAGGAACCTTTGATCATCTTGTTAATCAACAAGCTAGTCTATAAGAGAGGCATAACTAGGAACCCTTTTGTTTATTAAACACACATGTATTGATGTTTCCTATCAATACAATTATAGCATGCAAAATAAACATCTATCATATACAAGGAATACATAATAACAACTTTATTATTGCCTCTCAGGGCATATTTCCTTCAGTCTCCCACTTGCACTAGAGACAATAATCTAGTTTATATAGTGATAAATCTAACACCCATGGAGTTCTGGTGTTGATCATGTTTTGCCCTAGGGAGTACTTTAGTCAACGGATCTGCTACATTCAGGTCCGTGTGCACTTTACAAATCTTTATATCTCCATCCTTGACATGCTCGCGGATGGAGTGAAACCGGCGCTTAATATGCTTGGAATTCTTGTGAGACCTTGGTTCCTTGGCGTTATGGCTCCATTATTGTCACAATAGATCACCATTGGGTCCAACGCTAGGAACCACACCTAGTTCCGTTATGAACTTCTTCATCCAAACTTCCACTTCCGTAGCGCGACAACATATTCCGCCTCCGTCGTTGATCCAGCCACCACATGTTGTTTGGAGCTCCTACAACTAACTGCTACTCCGTTCAAGAGAAATACGTATCCGGATTGAGACTTAGAGTCATCCGGATCAGTGTCAAAGCTACTATTGACATAACACTTAGCGACTAGCTCTTCTTCACCTCCGTATACAAGAAACATATCCTTAGTTCTTCTCAAGTACTTAAGGATATTCCTGACCGCTATCTAGTGTTCTGAACCTGGATCAGATTGGTACCTACTAGTCAAAATAATAGCATGTGCCATATCCGGTCTTGTACATAGCATGGCATACATTATAGAGCCTATGGGTGAGGCATAGGGGATCTTACCCATTATCTCTCTTTCTTCCGCCGTAGCCGGACTTTGAGTCTTACTCAATGTCTTGCCTTGCAACATAGGTAAGTACCCCTTCTTACTTCCGTCCATATTAAAATTATTTAATATCTTATCATGGTATGTACTCTGCGATAGCCCAATTAGGCGTCTTGATCTATCTCTGTAGATTTTAATGCCTAATATATATGAAGCTTCACCAAGGTCCTTCATCGAAAATTTGCTGTTTAGATAACTTTTAACACTGTTTAAAAGATCTATATCATTTCCAATCAATAATATGTCATCCACATATAATATCAGAAATGCCACATTGCTCCCACTCACTTTCTTGTAAATACAAGCCTCTCCATAAGTTTGGACAAATCCAAACTCTTTGATCACCTCATCAAAGCGGAGATTCCAACTCTGGGATGCTTGCTTCAGTCCATAGATGGATCGCTGAAGTTTGCACACCTTATCAGCATCCTTAGGATCGACAAAACCCTTAGGTTGTATCATATACAACTCTTCTTCAATATTACCATTGAGGAATGCAGTTTTGACATCCATCTGCCATATTTCATAATCAAAATATGCAGCAATTGCTAACATAATCCTAACCGACTTAAGCATCGCTACGGGAGAGAATGTCTCATCGTAGTTAACTCCTTGAATTTGTCGAAACCCCTTTGCGACAAGTCGAGCCTTATAGATGGTTACATTACCATCAGCATCAGTTTTTCTTTTGAAAATCTATTTATTCTCAACGGCCTTTCGATCGTGAGGTAAGTCCACCACGGTCCAAACCTGGTTTTTGTACATGGATTCCATCTCGGATTTCATGGCTTCTAGCCATTTGTTGGAATCAGGGCTCATCATCGCTTCTTCATACGTCGCAGGGTCATCTATTTCATCAATAATGAAATTCATAACAGGATTGCCGTACAGTTCAGGAGCTGCACGTGTCCTGCTTGACCTGTGAAGTTCGGTAGTGTCCTCTTTCGGAGTTTCATGATCAATATCATTAGCTCTCTCTTCATTAGGTGAAGTCAACTCCGAAACAACTTCCGGAACTGTGCTACTCGCCATTTCATGAAGAGAAGGTTCAATAACCTCTTCGAGTTCTACCTTCCGACTACTCACACCTTTCGCGAGAAACTCCTTCTCAAGAACGGATCCATTCTTGGCAACAAAGACCTTGCCCTTGGATCTGTGATAGAAGGTATACCCGATCGTTTCCTTAGGGTATGCTATGAAGACGCATTTTTTCGCTATGGGTTCGAGTTTATTCGGTTGAAGTTTCTTCACATAAACATCCATCCCCAAACTTTAAGAAATGAAGCTTAGGTTTGTTTCCAAACCATAATTCATACGGTGTCTTTTCAACGGATTTAGATGGTGCCCTATTTAAAAAAGAATGCAGCGGTTTCCAGTGCATAACCCCAAAATAGCGGTGTAGTCGATCGGAGACATCATAGATCGAACCATATCCAATAAAGTACGATTACGACGTTCTGACACACCATTACGTTGTGGTGTTCAGGCAGGCGTGAGTTGTGAAACTATTCCACAGTCTTTCATATGTGTGCTAAACTCGTAACTAAGATACTCTCCTCCACGGTCGGACCATAGAAATTTGATCTTTCTGTTACGATGATTTTCCACTTCATTCTGAAATTCTTTGAACCTTTCAAAGGTTTCAGACTTATGTTTCATCAAATAGATATACCCGTATCTACTCAAATCATCCGTGAAAGTAACAAAATAACGATATCCACCTAAACCGACACACTCATTGGTCCACACACATCAGTATGTATGATTTCCAATAAATCTGTCGCCCGTTCCATTGAACCGGAAAACGACGTTCTAGTCATCTTGCCCATAAGGCATAGCTCACATGTATCAAATGATTCAAAATCAAGTGATTCCAAAAGTCCATCAGAATGGAGTTTCTTCATGCGTTTAACGCCAATATGACCTAGAAGGCAGTGCCACATATATGCAGATATATCATTATCAAGTTTAATCCTTTTAGCATCAACATTATGAATATGCGTAATACTACTATCGAGATCCAACGAAATAAACCATTCAACACGGTGCATGACCATAAAAGATATTATTCATATAAATCGAACAACCATTGTTTTCAGACTTAAGCGAATAACCACTTTGCATCAAACATGATCCGGATACAATGTTCGGTGCGGTCTGCGGCACCAAAAAACAATTATTCAGTATTATAACAAATCCCGGCGGCATATGGAGAGGCAGCGTTAAACGGCGATCACATAAACTCTTGATCGATTGCCGAACCGCATCATTACCTCATCCCTTGCTAGTTGTCGCTTGTTCCGGCCACGAACCGAGTTACATATATTAGCATCCGATCTGTATCAAATACCGGTGCTCTGCGAGTACTAGTCGGTACACATCAATAACATGTATATCACATATACCTTTGTTTGCCCTACCGCCTTCTTGTCCGCCAAATACTGGGCGATTATGCTTCAATGGCCAGTCCTTGCAATAGTAGCACTCGATGTCGGACTTAGGGCCAGCTCGGGTTTCTTTTGGTAGCGGCAATAGATTTGCCGCCCTTCTTTCCCTTATGCTTGCCTTTCTTGTCCTTCTTGAAACCGGTGGTCTTATTGATCACCAACACTTGATGTTCTTTCCTAATCTCCACTTCTACAGTCTTAAGCATTGACAGAAGCTCGGGAAGAGACTTCTTCATGCCCTACATATTATAGTTCATCACGAAGCTCTTGTATCTAGGTGGCAGAGATTGGAGAACATGATGTATGCCTAAGTCAATGGGAATCGTTATTCCCAAGGACACAAGCTTATCGGCGTACCCAGACATTTTGAGTACGTGCTCGCTAACGGAGCTGTTCTCTTCCATCATGCAGCTAAAGAACTTTTCAGAAGCATTATAACTCTCTATGGCAGCAGGGGTATCGAAAACCATTTTCAATTCTCCCATGGTATCAAAGGCATTGCCATTTTCGAAATGTTTTTGAAGTTCTGGCTCTAGCCCATACAGTATGCCGCAATGAACTAAGTTGTGGTCCTCCTGACGAGTTATATAGACGTTCTTTTCCTCATCAGGGGCATCAGGAGCTGGTCGGGGGCCTAGCGGCGCCTCTAGCACATATTGCTTTTGTGCAGCAGTGAGGAGAATCCTCAAATTCATAGCCCAGTTGGTGAAGTTGCTACCATTCGTAGCAAGCTTCTCTTTCTCCATGAACACATTGAAATTAAAAGCAGGTGGTGCCATCTACAACAGAATTTGTAAAACATATTTAGACTAAGTTTATGATAGATTGAGTTCAACTAATCCAAATTACTAATGAACTCCCACTCAAAAACGACATCCCTCGTGTCCTTTTGGTGATTACATGAACCAAATCCACTACACCAAGTCCGATCATCACGTGAGTCAGTGTAGCTTCAAAGGGGAGCATCTATATGGGCATCATATCAACTATATGACTCATGCTTAACCTTTCGGTCCGTGTTCCGAGGCCATGTCTGTACATGCTAGGCTCGTCAAGTAAGAACCTTAGTATTCGCGTGTGTAAAACTGTCTTACACCCGTTATATGAAAGCGTAGAGTCGAGAACACCCGATCATCACGTGATGCCTCAAAACACGATCCACAAAACGGTGCATACTTAAGGAAGAACACATTTTATCTTGATATCTAAATGAGGGATCATCTTATAATGCTACCAAAAGCGCCAAACTAGCAATATAAGATGCTAACATCTAATGTGTGAAGTGAGGTGATATGGTCCATGCATTTGATCTCTATCATTTGCATCGTGGTATGATCTCTATCATTCCTTTGTGTGTAAGGCCAAGGTCTATGGAACTTACACGTTAAGTGAGTTGTAAGAGTATCTATCATACATCTACTTACAACAATACCATATCAAGACACTAGCCCAGCAACGATCTAAACTAGACGCCTCTAATTTATCAATTGCAAGTTTTACGTGGCTTAGCGCTTTCGGAGATAGATCCGGTCTTACCTACGAACATGAACCACAACGAGGATAACCAAGTTATTAGCAACTCGTTGTAAATCAGATATTGACTATAGTAGGAGAGATAGACACCCGCTAGCCACTTATGCAAAACTAGTTGCATGTCAGTCGTGGAACCGGTCTCATGTACGATGACATGTAAGGTTGGTCCGGGCCGCTTCATCCCACTATGCCACCAATATCCAAAGTACATAGAAGATGCAATAACATGATCATCATCGCCCACATATAAACATATGTGTACTACCCGTGCAAAGCACCTAGGCATAGATCAGGCTCTCGATACCCTTTGTTGGGTCATGACATAGAAAACAAAAAAATTCCTACGATGAGAACTATACGCCAAGATCTATCTACTAGATACAGAGCAACGGGTGGACATACATCCATGCAGAACTTACCCTCGAAGACAACGAGTTTTGTTAACGAGTAGGAACTCGTGGTTGATGTAGTCGTACGCTTGCCGATCTCAACATCGTGTGGAAGTCCGAGCGCCGCAAATCAGCAGCGCATCCGTCCTCGCACACATGTTCAAGCCACCAGACAACCTCCACCTCCTCGCTCCAGCGAAGCAGCGGAAGCAACAACTCCTTCCAGACGGAAGGCCATCGGGAACATGTATCTCGCTAATCCGAGACCATGGGGGAATATCTATAGGGGGAGAGAGATCCTTCACGAGGAGGTGTGGTTTGTGAGAGGGGAGAGGGGGGCTTTATATAGGAGGGAGGGAGACCCCTCCCCTCCCATAGCTGGCGCATGAGGGGGGGACTTCTCCCCTCCTTCATTCATGTGGTGAACCTCCACTCACATAAACATGGCCTCCACCCAAAATCCCACTCACATGTATTTAATTTCCACCAAATTAAATACAACTCTCAATTAATAAAACTCTTTTATTTATTTTATTCAGAATTTTGTTAATTACTTTAATTAACAAACATTCACATAAAACCCCTTGCAACATTTCAATATCACATGCAGAACCACTTTCTGCAATTTCACCTGAAACAATTCCGGTTTCTATCGAAACAATTCCTGTTTCTATCGAAACATTTCCTGCGCTTTGCAAACCTTTTGTCTGGAACATATGTGCTCCTAAATGGTGTCCGGCAACCCTTAAGTGTGTCACCCTACGGTTCGTGAATAATGCAGACATGATTGAGACTCCTATCAGATCAATAATCAGAAGCGGGACTTGGAGATCCATACTGACTCCTGCATATTCAACGATGACTTCTGTGATCGTGAGAACCTTTAACGTCAGCAATTTAATCCCTTTGTCTCATGATATAATACATGTCCGAGATTCGATCATCGGTATCCAAATACCTAGTTTGATCTCGTTACCGACATGCACTCTTTTCTCGTTCCCGTGATATAACATTCTAGTGATCACATCACTTGCTTGCAAGCTATCTTAATGTGATATCACTAAGAGGGCCCAGAGTATATCTATCTGTCATCGGGATTGACAAATTCCACTCTTGATCCATGAGCCTCAATATAGCACCTTCATAGCACTGAACCCACCTTTATGGTCACCCTGTTATGGTGTGACGTTTGATGTTATCAAGATACTCTTCTGGTGTTAGCAATTAACATGATCTCATGGTCTAAGGACTAAGACTAATTTGTATGATGTTATAGCAATATAAACATAATGACTTGATCCTAATTCTATACTTCAGATGAATGTTCATCACATCATTTCACAAATTCTGTGACCTTGTTATTAACAACATCCAATGTCCATGATCAGGAAACATTGATCATCTTGTTAATCAACAAGCTAGTCTATAAGAGAGGCATAACTAGGAACCCTTTTGTTTATTAAACACACATGTATTGATGTTTCCTATCAATACAATTATAGCATGCAAAATAAACATCTATCATATACAAGGAATACATAATAACAACTTTATTATTGCCTCTCAGGGCATATTTCCTTCAGAAAGTTGGGATCATAGTACTTCAATCATAGCATGAAAGACAAAGTTCTAGCAATAAGATAAAGAAACTATGTTGCAACATGAAAAGGCACAAACAAAAGATTCATGAATAACAATGCTTTTCCAAGACGTTTGTTTGTTTCACATAAAGAAAACATAGCATAATAGCATTCAGCTTGTCCCTCATAGATAGCAAATATAAATGCATAGGACACCTTCAAAGTTCATAAGAGTGACTAGATACAAATAGTTTAAAACAAGCAATATCAAGGTATCAATCAACTAGTCTTGGGACAATGCACATAGAACTAAGAATGGCCACTATGCTCTCAAAGTGGGTGCATAAAGGTAGAAGGTGGAGACTAAGTATAATGGTGGAAGAAAGGCCTTCATAGAAGGAAGTAGTGATTCAAGTTTCATAAAGAGCTTCCAAAAATTATGGTACTTATAGCTTTCAGCTCTCATTGCCCCTATCATAAGCAGCTTGAAGTGATTAAGGTTAAAGTGAACAAACTATGGTGTACATGCTTGACGAAGTATAAGTTAGAAATATCATGTCCCTTGAATACGAGGGCCGCTCCTCATGCTACTCAAGTTTAGTCACCGGTAAGTTCTTTTCATCGTAAGTACATGTGTATCATAGAGAACCGCCAATGGGGTACCCCTTGCCCGATGATACGGAAGAATCCCCATATCAAAATGACAAGGCAAGCAGACAATGAGCATCTCAGCAATCTTCTTATTTACCATAGGAACATGGTGCTTTTTTCTCTCTTTCCTCTTTTCATAATATCTTTTTTTCTTTTTCTCGACTCTTTTTTTATAAGAAGAATGCTTCATAGACAGCTCATTATGGTTATGATGCAGGTTTCCACCATGTCAGCATGGATTAGACCAGCGGCCCAGGCCTTTATCTAACACATATACATAACTCCATGGACTTACAAGCTCCCCTTTTATTTCACACCGACGACATCCATAGACAAAAGAACATGATATCAACTAGGTACAAAGTACCAGTGTAATGTTGAAAGCTTTCCCCATGACAGCATGGTTCTGCTAATCCCCAACAAATAAGTGCAAGCATATACAACATAGATGACACAATGGTTCAAGTTTATTAAGGGCAAGAAAAGTAAAGTGTGCCATCAAGTTCGTGAGAGCTTTAATCACTAGTTTTCTCATAACAAGTTTAATTTGGAAGGTAAACAAAAACATGAATATACTTGGAATAGCTTAAGCTAGTAGGTAGGTATGGTGGACTATTTGTAATAACTTGGTTTAGGGAGTTGGATGCATGAGTGGAACTCATACTTGGCTGCGGAGGCTAGCAAAAGACTGGGAGCGACAAACTAAGAGAGCAATAATGGCCATAATTATGCAGAGCGACAAAACATCATTGATCAAAGCATAAAGTGATACTACAAGTTGAAAAACTAAAGGATCATAAAGGATTACGGTGACTTGGGATAGTCATAACATGGTGTGAGCATGCGCCAAGTCAACCCAAATAAAGCATCAAAGGAGAATACCACAATACTATGCTTTAATATGCTAAAACAACGCATGATTCATCCAAGGCACATTAAGCAATCTCAATTGTTTATAACAAGTCATGCTACAGCAAAGAATACTAATCATAAAGCCAAAACAATATCAAGCATGGCATGACAAAGCATAGGACATAGTCAAAAACAAGCTCTCTTTACCACTTAAGCATGAACTTTCCTACTCTTTTCCAAACCAAACCAAACTATTTGAAAACCAATGTATGAAAGAGGGGGTCCAACCAATTTATTCAGCAAACTAAGCAAACAAAAGCAAACAAAAAACCAAAACAAAAACGAAAAAGAAGATGCTCCAAGAACAACACAACTGTGCATGAAACAATAAAAATGAAGCGTTTGGAAGAAACCTAGGATTTTTACTGATGAAGAAGGGGATGCCTTGCGCATCCCCAAGATTTGACGCTTGTACTTCTTGGATATTTCTTGGGGTGACACGTGTGGCATCCCCAAGCTTGAGCTTTAGTACATCCTTCATCTCTTTACTCATTCCTTCGATACATCTGAAAATTTTCCTTCATACAAAACTTCACACAATCTTTATTAGCAACATTAGTGCACTCAAGATAATAAGTCTTTAGGTTCAGTTCCAACACCAATTAAACTTCCATTAAAACACTGGTTACTGTAGTACTTCCCTCAAAAAGCTCAATTCCCCAAAAGAACTCAAAAAGGAACCAACAAGAAGGAAATGCAGAAAATGGCAGAAATCTGTCAAAACAGACCAGCAGGTAAAGACGAATTGTTTCGAAGACCTTCTGTTGCTCAAATCAAAAAGTGTTGAATGAATGAAAGTTAGATAACAACCTGGGGCAGAAGCACAAAAATTCACGCCTCAAAAGGACGTTCAGAGATTTTACACGAATTTTTACGGTGAAGCACATAAATCTGTTTTGGGACAACAACTTTCCCAATCATTACTTCTCTCTCATTAGAGGTTACTCTTGGCACAAAAAGCAAATAAAAAGGATAAGGAGCGGTTATTACCGAAGTAATAACTTCCAAGACTCATCTAAAACTTTTGGGTTATCTCCCAATAAGTACTTTTCTTTAACGCCTTTAAGTTAGGCATAAGAAGCAAGAAAAAGAATCAAGTGTTCAAAAATGAAGAAGCATTAAGATTAATACCAGAAATATCTTCAACAAGGCAAGGTATCTCATCCAAATAGGTTCTAGAGGATCCTCTCTCAATGCTCTTAGGTTCACTATTTACATCAAAAGGGTTTTCAGGAACAATCCAATCAAGATTCTTTTCTATGGCTTCATGTATTGCTACCAGTTTAAAGGGTATTGGTATCTTAGTTTCCTCCCCATTAGGCTCAGTTTTGCTCATCTTTTCTCGTGTACCAACTACATCTACACATGAGCCTAGAATATTGAAACGTTCAAAGACTTTTCTAGCTTCCTTGGCAACATCATAGAATTCCTTAAGCAAAGTTTCAAGAATAAAATCCCTCTGTTCAGGGTCCTCAATTTCCTTAAGTTTAACAAACATTACTTGCATTAAGGGGTTAAGGTTAACAAACCTAGCTTCCAACATGTGAACTAAAGAAGCTGCAGCAATCTCATAGTTTGCAGCAAGTTCTGCAAGGGATCTATCCTCAATATCCTCATGTTTACTAACATGATCAAAGAATTCTTCAATATTATCTTTTCCAATTATTGAACCACTACCTATTGAAAGGTCTTTCAGGGTGAATTTAGGGATCAACATGGTGAGCTAAGGAAGAGGCAAAAACTAAAGGAGACTTAATTTTTTTGTGTTTTTTAAATAAGAAAGCAAACTCGTAAAACTATTTTTTTGTTTTTTTGATAAAGAAACAAGCAAACAAAGCAAAAGTAAACTAAGCAAAACAAAAATAACAAAGTAAAGAGATTGGTTATGAGGGACTCCCCTTGTGAAGATGTCCTTGACTCCCCGGCAACGGCGCCAGAAAATATGCTTAATGTCCCAAAATATATCGAGCTCGTTGGGGAACCCCAAGAGGAAGGTATGATGAGCACAGCAACAAGTTTTCCCTCAGTACGAAACCAAGGTTATCAATCCAGTAGGAGCAAGGAAACACCCCAAAGGTGTTGCTAGCTGAGCCTTGGCAGGGCGCACTACCGGTGCTAGTAGCAACGTGGAGACCTACACAACACAACCACAGAACTTTGTCCCCAACTTGCGATGAGGTTGTCAATCTCACCGGTTTTGCTGAAAACAAAGGATTAAACGTATCGAATGGAAGGAAGTAACAGTTTGCAGAAAGTAAACACAAAGTAGTAAACAGTTTGATAGATTGAACGTAAAATAAAGGATCGGGGTCCATAGTTCACTAGAGGTGGCTCTCCTTAAGATAGATAACATGTTGGGTGAACAAATTACAGCGGGGCAATTGACAAACATCGAGAAAACATACAAGCATATACTACTCATCTTGACGCCTTTAAGATTCGATTAGGCATTACAACATTATACATAGGCCTCCATCCAACTGCATCTATGACTAATAATCCACCTTCAGGTTATCATCCGAACCCCCTCCAGTATTAAGTTGCAAGCAACAGATTATTGCTTTACGAATTGAGTGTAAAGTAAACAATACGATTGTTCTATGAACAAAGGATTGTTGTTTTCTCCCTAGTAGCAACAACACATCTAGTACCTTAGAGATTTACATCACTTCCCGGATTACGGAGGCATGAACCTACTATCGAGCATAAATACTAACTCTTGGAGTTGCTAGCATCTACTTGGCCAAGATAGCTACTAACAACTGAAAGCATGCAAGATCAAAAATAACAAAGACATGATAGAATCAATAATCAATCTGAAATAGCATCTCAATATCCATCAGATCCCTACAAACACAACATGCAGAATTACAAATAGATGATCTTAATCATGAACGGAGCTCACAAGATCTAGACATGAAAGCACAAGGGAGGAGAACCAGCCATCTAGCTACTACATGGACCCGTAGTCCAGAGATGAACAACTCACGCATCACACAGGAGGCTTGCATGATGATGATGAAGGCCTCCAGGGTGAATTCCCCTCTCCGGCAGGGTGCCGGGAAGAGCTTCAGATCCCTCCCGGTCTAGGGATGGAGATGACGGCGGCTATAGACTCTTTCGTGGATTTTTGATCGGGTACTTAGGGTTTCCGTATCAGAGGCAATATATAGGCGGAAGGGGAGGCCGAGGGGGTGCTGGAGGCGGCCAGACCACCCAGTGCGGGCCGGCTGGCCGCATGACCAGTGGTGTGGCCAGGCCCAGCCTCTCTGTCTCGTGATTCTGCTCAGATGTCCCAGAAAATAATGACTTTGGCTTTTGTCCCGTCCGATTCCGAGAATATTCATTTTCTAACTTCCTAGAACCAAAAACAGCAGAAAACAGGCAACTGGCACTATGGCTCTTGTTAATAGGTTAGTCCAAGAAATCATATAAAAAGTACTCCAAAGTGTGGACAAAACACAAGATAGTAGATAAAACCAAGCATGGAACATCAAAAATTATAGATACATTTGCAATGTATCATTGGGCGTGTGCTGATACAGCTTCACGCCATAAACAAACAAAAGGCCACGAAGAAATTCGTGGACAGGAAGAGAAAGACCATGGAAGAGAAAAGAGAGGAACATTACCCTCCAGCCAGGCTCAGGGATGGGAGCATCCTCGTCTCCAGGAAGCTTGAAGGAACCCTCCATCAGATGGCCGGAGTTCCATGCCTCACGGAGTTCCCGTGTCGTGCACTTGGTGGGAGTCCATCCGACGGCCCTCTTCCTGGTGGCCTTCACAGCGGCATTAGAAGTTCCAGCTTTGCTTTTGCCCATGGCAGCGAAAGAGGAACACGAGCGTAGAACAGGAGGTCGCAAGGGGGCAAGGGCGCAAGGAAGAATATGAAGCAGAGGAAGGTGAGGTAAAACAGTAAAACACATCTCCTCTCCCTTATAAAGAGCAAAGGCGTGAGGTCCGAACCATTCGATGCAAAAACGAACCGACAGAAGATCGCACGATGGTGACAGGTGTTACAAGGATTCCGTAAAGGAAAAACTTACGGAATTTATGGCTGCGGTAAAAATGAAGGACAGCGCGTGACGCCTCGATTTTCACGCGGATAGGGGACGTGCAGTCAAAAATCTCCGTTGAATACGCTATCACGCGTCATCATTACTGCTACATGGCCCCACGTTCGACACGTCCTATCAGGGCATGTTCTTATGAAAATCAATAGCATAAGATACGTTATCACTGACGTCGCGGCAGAGGCGTTGCAGAAATTGCGGCTCACCATAACATATATGACCCGAATAAAATCAGAGTCGAAGTAAATTCCTCCAAGAAAAAGATCTGAGACTACAATCAAATATACAATATTACGACTGTAGCCTCGGGGGCTACTCCTATCGGGAGCACTGGTCATGCACCCAACAAAAAATACAGAAGTACTGGCACCATAAACTTAAGTTTTCGAGCCTATGTTTTGACACATATATCTAAACATAGCCTCAGGGGCTACTCCTATCAGGAGCGCTGACGCGCACCTGATAAAGAAAGACAATGGAAACATTCATTGACAGATACTCTTATCAGGAGTAGTTGCAAAAAAGGAAAAGATCTTCATCCGCTACAAATCAAAAAACTCTCGGATCGCACCCGACGCGACAAAAATCTGAATGTCATGTTCAGAAACATGAAGGTAAGATCCCAGGATTCGTTCTGTTTGGCCTGGTAATCGCACAAGAATGCGCTCTGCTAGTAAAGTATCTGTATCAACGATACGATAAAAAATCCCGACGGATGCATTGGGTACCCGATAAAAATAGAAAACTAGAATTCAGTATTCGTTAAGACCTCAGCGGCTCAAACTGAATTACGCTAGTAGCAAATTCCAGATTCGAGCCTGGGGACTTGAATTTGATATAGGACAACCTTGTTTTTGCCCAGGAGTAATTAACCGATTCTCGATCCGTCGGAAGCATCAAGCTCGTTGTACCAAATCCCCATAGAACACAAAAAGTGATAAAAATAAAGGAAAAGAAACTTTGAGACTCAACCTAAAACTAAGGTTCAAGTAGAGTCTCAGGGGGCTACTGACATGGGTATGATTACTCGGGTGACTATGGTTCGCTACCCTATATTGGGTAAAAGGCTCACGAGCCGTGAAGGTTTCAGATGATAGCCCAAGGAAGCAACCGACGGAGACGTTGATTGTATTAGGAAAGAGACTATGAACCGACATTATGTTGGTATTGTAATTACGCGTGTATGAAACCTATCCGCATACAGCTTTGAGACCCGACCTATTATATATAGGATGGGATAAGCCCAAGCGAGGGTAACAAAATCTAGAGGACAACTTGTAATAGTGCGATTACTCAATATTCAGGCGACTTTGATTCCATTGTTTTCCTGAACATCCGACGAAATCCTCAGCATTCTCTTTTCCATGAAACCCCAAGTCCATCACCATGGGCATTGCCGAGGTTACCCCTCGTCACATAGGCTTACAGTAAGCCAAACATGACTCGATCAATCGGCTCTCACCCAAAGACGATGGTCGGTAATGGCTTCTAGTAAAACATACTGACTCCTAGATACTTATAAGTGCCCTCAATATGATAGTCTATCTGATTCCCTTTGCCTCATGATATTGGTGATAAGCTGCAAGGGAGTGACCGCTATCCTAGTGCCATCTTAACTCACTTTTCTCGTTCAAGGGATATGTGATTCCTTCCGCCTAACATCATTTGGATCTCCATCTTTCTAACTTTTGTCGCACAAACTTGATCGAGTAGCGCATGACCATGCTTCTGAGTCATACCACACAAGCGGGCATAGATAATATATCCCCATGATGGAGGGATTTTTTTTGTCTTGATTTATCCATGTCACACAGCTTGCTTCTTGGTTGTACCAAGACCGTCCTTATGTCTACTAGTTACAGACAACAAAAGACAGACTCGAAGCCCGTTTAATCCACAACCCGTATCGTGTGATCACCTCAGGTCTAAGGATTTCATTGTGCTAGTCAGACATATGGCAGCTTACTCATGTCGACTATCCCTTTGGTTGGTCTAGCTAGCATACCTCTTCTTTCTAGCCAATGCAGTCGGGTAGCATCTCTATGCACATGACTCTCGGAAATTTGTCATCTTCCAGCTTACACATTAGTCTCCAGAGTGGTGTCCATCCTAGCCTAAAACGACTAAGGACAAAACAACATGAACTGGATATAAGTAGAAGGTTCCATCATACAGATATAATTCAAAAAGTGGAGCCTCTAGGGAACCATTTCTACCGGTTCAACTCTAGTCGTCGACATCATTCCTTGCCTTCGACCAGGAATCGATAGATCCCTGCCTTCTCACCTTGCTGATCCAGCGGCAGGAGGGAGTGGAGACCTTGATCATGAGCTTGCCAATGGAGTAAGGTCATTATAGTTAGTCTAGTCAACTGCTAGTGACATTACATGATGACATTGTGCAGAACAAGAGGTTTCTCCATCTCCCCATCCACATCATCAGCGGTGACCTCACCGGTGGCATTAAGGAGAACGGGAAATTGTCTAGCCGCTACTTCCATGGAGTGGTGGATCTCGATTGCTCCAAGTGTATTACAACTTTGGTGTCAAAAGATTTGGATCGACTCAAGAGTTCAATGGTGACGACTTTAGCTTAGGGACGATGGTTCTTAGTGTTGGGTCCGCAGCATAGAAAACAAAAAAATTCCTACGATGAGAACTATACGCCAAGATCTATCTACTAGATACAGAGCAACGGGTGGACATACATCCATGGAGAACTTACCCTCGAAGACAACGAGTTTTGTTAACGAGTAGGAACTCGTGGTTGATGTAGTCGTATGCTTGCCGATCTCAAGATCGTGTGGAAGTCCGAGTGCCGCAAATCAGCAGCGCTTCCGTCCTCGCACACACGTTCAAGCCATCGGACAACCTCCACCTCCTCGCTCCAGCGAATCAGCAGAAGCAGCAACTCCTTCCAGACGCAAGGCCACCGGGAACATGTATCTCGCTAATCCGAGACCATGGGGAAATATCTAGAGGGGGAGAGAGATCCTTCATGAGGAGGTGTAGTTTATGAGAGGGGAGAGGGGGCTCTATATAGGAGGGAGGGAGACCCCTCCCCTCCCATAGCCGGCGCATGAGGGGGGGACTCCTCCCCTCCTTCATTCATGTGGTGAACCTCCACTCACATAAACATGGCCTCCACCCAAAATCCCACTCACATGTATTTAATTTCCACCAAATTAAATGCAACTCTCAATTAATAAAACTTTTATTTATTTTATTAACAAATTTTTTAAATAATTTAATTAACAAACATTCACATAAAACCCTTGCAACATTTCAATATCACATGCGTAACCACTTTCTGCAATTTCACCCAAAACAATTCCGGTTTCTATCGAAACAATTCCTGTTTCTATCGAAACATTTCCTGCACTTTGCAAACCTTTGTCTGGAACATATGTGCTCCTAAATGGTGTCCGGCAACCCTTAAGTGTGTCACCCTACGGTTCATGAATAATGCAGACATGATTGAGACTCCTCTCAGATCAATAATCAGAAGCGGGACCTGGAGATCCATACTGACTCCTGCATATTCAACGATGACTTCTGTGATCGTGAGAACCTTTAACGTTAGCAATTTAATCCCTTTGTCTCATGATATAATACATGTCCGAGATTCGATCATCGGTATCCAAATACCTAGTTTGATCTCATCGACATGCACTCTTTTCGTTCCGTGATATAACATTCTAGTGATCACATCACTTGCTTGCAAGCTATCTTAATGTGATATCACCGAGAGGGCCTGAGTATATCTATCCGTCATCGGGATTGAAAAATTCCACTCTTGATCCATGAGCCTCAACATAACACCTTCATAGCACTGAACCCACCTTTATGGTCACCCTGTTACGGTGTGACGTTTGATGTTATCAAGATACTCTTCCGGTGTTAGAAATTAACATGATCTCATGGTCTAAGGACTAAGACTACTTTGTATGATGTTATAGCAATATAAACATAATGACTTGATCGTAATGCTATACTTCGAATGAATGTTCATCACATCATTTCACAAATGTTGTGACCTTGTTATTAACAACATCCAATGTCCATGATCAGGAAACCTTGATCATCTTGTTAATCAACAAGCTAGTCTATAAGAGAGGCATAACTAGGAACCCATTTGTTTATTAAACACACATGTATTGATGTTTCCTATCAATACAATTATAGCATGCAAAATAAACATCTACCATATACAAGGAATACATAATAACAACTTTATTATTGCCTCTCAGGGCATATTTCCTTCAGTCTCCCACTTGCACTAGAGACAATAATCTAGTTTATATAGTGATAAATCTAACACCCATGGAGTTCTGGTGTTGATCATGTTTTGCCCTAGGGAGTACTTTAGTCAACGGATCTGCTACATTCAGGTCCGTGTGCACTTTACAAATCTTTATATCTCCATCCTTGACATGCTCGCGGATGGAGTGAAACCGGCGCTTAATATGCTTGGAATTCTTGTGAGACCTTGGTTCCTTGGCGTTGGCTATGGCTCCATTATTGTCACAATAGATCACCATTGGGTCAAACGCACTAGGAACCACACCTAGTTCCGTTATGAACTCCTTCATCCAAACCGCTTCCTGCGCCACTTCTAAAGCAGCAACATATTCCGCCTCCGTCATTGATCCAGCCACCACAGTTGTTTGGAGCTCCTCCAACTAATCGCTTCTGCTCAAGAGAAATGCGATCCGGATTGAGACTTAGAATCATCCGGATCGTGTCAAAGCTAGCATCGACATAACACTTAGCGACTAGCTCTTCTTCACCTCAGATACAAGAAACATATCCTTAGTTCTTCTCAAGTACTTAAGGATATCCTTGACCGCTATCGGTGTTCAACACGGATCAGATTGGTACCTACTAGTCAAACTAATAGCATGTGCCACATCCGGTCTTGTACATAGCATGGCATACATTATAGAGCCTATGTGAGGCATAGGGGATCTTATCCATTATCTCTCTTTCTTCCGCCGTGGCGGACTTTGAGTCTTACTCAATGTCTTGCCTTGCAACATAGGTAAGTACCCTTCTTACTTAGTCCATATTAAACTTCTTTAATATCTTATCAAGGTATGTACTCTGCGATAGCCCAATTAGGCGTCTTGATCTATCTCTATAGATTTTAATGCCTAATATATATGAAGCTTCACCAAGGTCCTTCATCAAAAATTTCTTTGTTTAGATAACTTTTATACCTGTTTAAAAGATCTATATCATTTCCAATCAATAATATGTCATCCACATATAATATCAGAAATGCCACATTGCTCCCACTCACTTTCTTGTAAATACAAGCCTCTCCATAAGTTTGGACAAATCCAAACTCTTTCATCACCTCATCAAAGCGGAGATTCACACTCCGGATGCTTGCTTGATCCATAGATGGATCGCTGAAGTTTGCACACCTTATCGATCCTTAGGATCGAAAACCCTTAGGTTGTATCATATACAACTCTTCTTCAATATTACCATTGAGGAACGCAGTTTTGACATCCATCTGCCATATTTCATAATCGAAATATGCAGCAATTGCTAACATAATCCTAACCGACTTAAGCATCGCTACGGGAGAGAATGTCTCATCGTAGTCAACTCCTTGAATTTGTCGAAACCCCTTTGCGACAAGTCGAGCCTTATAGATGGTTACATTACCATCAGCATCAGTTTTTCTTTTGAAAATCCATTTATTCTCAACGCCCTTTCGATCGTGAGGTAAGTCCACCAAGGTCCAAACCTGGTTTTCGTACATGGATTCCATCTCGGATTTCATGGCTTCTAGCCATTTGTTGGAATCAGGGCTCATCATCGCTTCTTCATACGTCATAGGGTCATCTATTTCATCAATCATGAAATTCATAATAGGATTGCCGTACAGTTCAGGAGTTACGTGTCACGCTTGACTGCGAGGTTCGGTAGTGTCCTCTTTCGGAGTTTCATGATCAATATCATTAGCTCTCTCTTCATTAGGTGAAGTCAACTCCGAAACAACTTCTGGTGCTGCGCTACTCTCCATTTCATGAAGAGAAGGTTCAATAACCTCTTCGAGTTCTACCTTCCGACTACTCACACCTTTCGCGAGAAACTCCTTCTCAAGAAAGTATCCATTCTTGGCAACAAAGACCTTGCCCTCGGATCTGTGATAGAAGGTATACCCAATCGTTTCCTTAGGGTATCCTATGAAGACTCATTTTTCCGCTTTGGATTCGAGTTTATCCGGTTGAAGTTTCTTCACATAAACATCGCATCCCCAAACTTTAAGAAATGACAGCTTAGGTTTGTTTCCAAACCATAATTCATACGGTGTCTTTTCAACGGATTTAGATGGTGCCCTATTTAAAGTGAATGCAGCGGTTTCCAGTGCATAACCCCAAAATGACAGTGGCAAGTCAGTCAGAGACATCATAGATCAAACCATATCCAATAAAGTACGATTACGACGTTCTGACACACCATTACGTTGTGGTGTTCCGGCAGGCGTGATGTGAGATCCAGACACATGGCTTAATAGGATTGATAGGATACCCATATCAACAAGTTGCAACTACTTTTCTGGAATCTCATTTGAAAAGAACTCTAAGGTGAAGCGTGCTTGGCCTAGAGCAATTCTAGGATGGGTGACCGACCGGGAAGTGGGTAACCGGGTGCGCACGAGTGAGGACAAAGTGCGCAGAAAAGACTAGTGTTGGTCTGTGGGGCCAGTCTAGATATCCTATTAAGTTGCCAGGAGTGACACCCCCCGGGCCCAGGAGTGGACGGGGTGTTACAAGTGGTATCAGAGCCGACCCTTACGATTACACGGGTGAGTGCGGGTCAGTGGCGGGACATGTGGAGCATGACGCGTGTGGCCCAGAGTGGACACGACATCGCACATGTGCCGGCACTGGACACACAGACGCATGCCAAGAGGGAACGTTCCTAGGGTGTTCTTGATTGATGAGGGCATCGATCTTCTAAAGGGTGGGTGTATGTGAGATCCAGGCACATGGCTTAATAGGATTGATAGGATACCCATATCAACAAGTTGCAACTTCTTTTCCGGAATCTCATTTGAAAAGAACTCTAAGGTTAAGCGTTCTTGGCCTAGAACAATTCTAGGATGGGTGACCGACCGGGAAGTGGGTAACCGGGTGCGCACGAGTGAGGACAAAGTGCGCAGAAAAGACTAGTGTTGGTCTGTGGGGCCAGTCTAGATATCCTATTAAGCTGCCAGGAGTGACACCCCCCGGGCCCAGGAGTGGATGGGGTGTTACACGTGAGTTGTGAAACTATTCCACAGTCTTTCATATGTGTGCTAAACTCGTAACTAAGATACTCTCCTCCACGGTCGGACCGTAGAAATTTGATCTTTCTGTTACGATGATTTTCCACTTCATTCTGAAATTCTTTGAACCTTTCAAAGGTTTCAGACTTATGTTTCATCAAATAGATATACCGTATCTACTCAAATCATCCGTGAAAGTAACAAAATAACGATATCCACCTCGCGCCGACACACTCATTGGTCCACACACATCAGTATGTATGATTTCCAATAAATCTGTCGCCCGTTCCATTGAACCGGAAAACGGCGTTCTAGTCATCTTGCCCATAAGGCATGGCTCACATGTATCAAATGATTCAAAATCAAGTGATTCCATAAGTCCATCAAAATGGAGTTTCTTCATGCGTTTAACGCCAATATGACCTAGACGGCAGTGCCACATATATGCAGATATATCATTATCAAGTTTAATCCTTTTAGCATCAACATTATGAATATGCGTAATACTACTATCAAGATCCAACAGAAATAAACCATTCAACACAGGTGCATGACCATAAAAGATATTATTCATATAAATCGAACAACCATTGTTTTCAGACTTAAATGAATAACCACTTTGCATCAAACACGATCCGGATACAATGTTCATGCTCAGTGCAGGCACCAAATAACAATTATTCAGGTTTATAACTAATCCCGACGGCATATGGAGAGGTAGCGTTCCGACGGCGATCACATCAACTCTTGATCCATTACCGACCCGCATCGTGACCTCATCCCTTGCTAGTTGTCGCTTGTTCCGCAGCCCCTGAACCGAGTTACATATATTAGCATCTGATCTTGTATCAAATACCCAGGTGCTACTGCGAGTACTAGTCAAGTACACATCAATAACATGTATCTCACATATACCTTTGTTTGCCTTGCCGGCCTTCTTGTCCGCCAAATACTTGGGCGATTATGCCCAATGGCCATCCCCTTGCAATAGTAGCACTCGGTGTCGACTTAGGGCCAGCTCGGTTTTTCAAAGCGGCAATAGATTTGCCGCCCTTCTTTCCCTTCTGCTTGCCTTTCTTGTCCTTCTTAAAACCGGTGGTCTTATTGATCATCAACACTTGATGTTCTTTCCTAATCTCCACTTCTGAAGTCTTAAGCATTGACAGAAGCTCGGGAAGAGACTTCTTCATGCCCTGCATATTATATCTCATCACGAAGCTCTTGTTGCTAGGTGGCAGAGATTGGAGAACACGATGTATGCCTAAGTCAATGGGAATCGTTATTCCCAAGGACACAAGTTTATCGGCGTACCCAGACATTTTGAGTACGTGCTCACTAACGGAGCTGTTCTCTTCCATCATGCAGCTAAAGAACTTTTCAGAAGCATTATAACTCTCTATGGCAGCATGGGTATCGAAAATCATTTTCAATTCTCCCATGGTATCCAAGGCATTGCCATTTTCGAAACGTTTTCGAAGTTCTGGCTCTAGCCCATATAGTATGCCACAATGAACTAAGTTGTGGTCCTCCTGACGAGTTATATAGACGTTCTTTTCCTCATCAGGGGCATCAGGAGCTGGTGGGGGGCCTAGCGGCGCCTCTAGCACATATTGCTTTTGTGCAGCAGTGAGGAGAATCCTCAAATTCATAGCCCAGTTGGTGAAGTTGCTACCATTCGCAGCAAGCTTCTCTTTCTCCATGAACACATTGAAATTAAAAGCAGGTGGTGCCATCTACAACAGAATTTATAAAATATATTTAGACTAAGTTTATGATAGATTGAGTTCAACTAATCCAAATTACTAATGAACTCCCACTCA
Source organism: Avena insularis (assembly GCA_023614405.1). Classification (NCBI taxonomy): domain Eukaryota; kingdom Viridiplantae; phylum Streptophyta; class Magnoliopsida; order Poales; family Poaceae; genus Avena; species Avena insularis. The sequence continues at coordinate 26,872,759 of CM042692.1, forward strand.
AAAACGACATCCCTCGTGTCCTTTTGGTGATTACATGAACCAAATCCACTACACCAAGTCTGATCATCACGTGAGTCGGTGTAGCTTCAAAGGCGAGCATCTATATGGGCATCATATCAACTATATGACTCATGCTTAACCTTTCGGTCCGTGTTCCGAGGCCATGTCTGTACATGCTAGGCTCATCAAGTAAGAACCTTAGTATTCGCGTGTGTAAAACTGTCTTACACCCGTTATATGAAAGCGTAGAGTCGAGAACACCCGATCATCACGTGATGCCTCAAAACACGATCCACAAAACGGTGCATACTTAAGGAAGAACACATTTTATCTTGATATCTAAATGAGGATCATCTTATAATGCTACCAAAAGCGCCAAACTAGCAATATAAGATGCTAACATCTAATGTGTGAAGTGAGGTGATATGGTCCATGCAGTTGATCTCTATCATTTGCATCGTGGTATGATCTCTATCATTCCTTTGTGTGTAAGGCCAAGGTCTATGGAACTTACACGTAAAGTGAGTTGTAAGAGTATCTATCATACATCTACTTACAACAATACCATATCAAGACACTAGCCCAACAACGATCTAAACTAGACGCCTCTAATTTATCAATTGCAAGTTTTACGTGGCTTAGGGCTTTCGGAGATAGAACCGGTCTTACCTATGAACATGAACCACAACGAGGATAACCAAGTTATTAGCAACTCGTTGTAAATCAGATATTGACTATAGTAGGAGAGACAGACACCCACTAGCCACTTATGCAAAACTAGTTGCATGTCAGTCATGGAACCGGTCTCATGTATGATGACATGTAAGGTTGGTCCGGGCCGCTTCATCCCACTATGCCACCAATATCCAAAGTACATAGAAGATGCAATAACATGATCATCATCGCCCACATATAAACATATGTGTACTACCCGTGCAAAGCACCTAGGCATAGATCGGCTCGATACCACCTGGGTCCGCAGCATAGAAAACAAAAAAATTCCTACGATGAGAACTATACGCCAAGATCTATCTACTAGATACAGAGCAACGGGTGGACATACATCCATGGAGAACTTACCCTCGAAGACAACGAGTTTTGTTAACGAGTAGAAACTCGTGGTTGATGTAGTCGTATGCTTGCCAATCTCAAGATCGTGTGGAAGTCCGAGCGCCGCAAATCAGCAGCGCATCCGTCCTCGCACACACGTTCAAGCCACCGGACAACCTCCACCTCCTCGCTCCAGCGAATCAGCGGAAGCAGCAACTCCTTCCAGACGCAAGGCCACCGGAAACATGTATCTCACTAATCCGAGACCATGGGGAAATATCTAGAGGGGGGACAGATCCTTCACGAGGAGGTGTAGTTTGTGAGAGGGGAGAGGGGGGCTTTATATAGGAGGGAGGGAGACCCCTCCCCTCCCATAGCCGACGCATGGGGGGGGACCCCTCCCCTCCTTCATTCATGTGGTGAACCTCCACTCACATAAACATGGCCTCCACCCAAAATCCCACTCACATGTATTTAATTTCCACCAAATTAAATGCAACTCTCAATTAATAAAACTCTTTTATTTATTTTATTCAGAATTTTGTTAATTACTTTAATTAACAAACATTCACATAAACCCCTTGCAACATTTCAATATCACATGCAGAACCACTTTCTGCAATTTCACCCGAAACAATTCCGGTTTCTATCGAAACAATTCCTGTTTCTATCGAAATATTTCCTGCGCTTTGCAAACCTTTTGTCTAGAACATATGTGGGACCTGGAGATCCATACTGACTCCTGCATATTCAACGATGACTTCTGTGATCGTGAGAACCTTTAACGTCAGCAATTTAATCCCTTTGTCTCATGATATAATACATGTCCGAGATTTGATCATCGGTATCCAAATACCTAGTTTGATCTCGTTACCGACATGCACTCTTTTCTCGTTCCCGTGATATAACATTCTAGTGATCACATCACTTGCTTGCAAGCTATCTTAATGTGATATCACCGAGAGGGCCCAGAGTATATCTATCCGTCATCGGGATTGACAAATTCCACTCTTGATCCATGAGCCTCAACATAACACCTTCATAGCACTGAACCCACCTTTATGGTCACCCTGTTACGGTGTGACGTTTGATGTTATCAAGATACTCTTCCGGTGTTAGCAATTAACATGATCTCATGGTCTAAGGACTAAGACTACTTTGTATGATGTTATAGCAATATAAACATAATGACTTGATCATAATGCTATATTTCGGATGAATGTTCATCACATCATTTCACAAATGATGTGACCTTGTTATTAACAACATCCAATGTCCATGATCAGGAAACCTTGATCATCTTGTTAATCAACAAGCTAGTCTATAAGAGAGGCATAACTAGGAACCCTTTTGTTTATTAAACACACATGTATTGATGTTTCCTATCAATACGATTATAGCATGCAAAATAAACATCTATCATATACAAGGAATACATAATAACAACTTTATTATTGCCTCTCAGGACATATTTCCTTCACTTAGGGCATGTGGACGAGGACTATCCCGACTGTTATCAACAAAGTTAGGCTGACTTCGGTAACAGAGCGGTGACGACATGTCGACGGCTCACTAGGGCAGCAATAGTTATTGTTAGGTGTTCTAAGGATCTCGACGTAAGTTTTTTATGTTTAGAGTGCTTTGTATGACTTGTAAACTTTTATGTAGATCCAGATCCTTCTTGAGAAAGGAGAATGCAGAGACATTGTTGGTGTTGCTGCCTCCCATGTCCACCTCGTTTTTCGGGAGTATTTTTTTGAGGTAAAACATCATATATTAAGCATGCAAGACGCCTCATTAAAACGTTTTAGTCCCTTAGGTACCCTGGTAAGGAAAAAGAGTGCGTCTGGAACTTGCAGACCATCAGTCAACAATTGTTACATCAGCTACGAGTTTAGGAATAATAAAGCTAGGAGGGTCATCTGCCCAATTACAGGAAATTTTATCTAAATAACAAACCCTAGCTAATTCATGCGCCACCTCATTTGTATCCCTCAGACAATACTGAAATTTAACATTACCAATGAGGGTCACCAGAACTATGCAATCAGCATAAACAGCTGTAGACTCGTCCCACCAAGCTTCTTCACCAGTACAGGTGTGAATAATTTCTGTGGCGTCCGATTCAGCAACCAGATTACTGCAACCCATACGGTTAGCCAACTCTAAATCTTCTCTCATAGCCATGGCTTCCGTCACTATCGAAGATCCAATATTTGAAAAGAAAACAGTTGATGCTGCAATAAAACCTCCTTTAGAATCGCGAAGAACAACTCCAACAGATCCTGCATGAGTATCAGAGAGCAAATGGTGGCTACCGCGCCATACATACTCTCTTCATTTTTATTTACCTTTCTGGATTTAGTCAAAGACAAACATTGTAAAAAAAATCGAGATTTAACATTGTAAATTTTGACTAAGAATATAAAAACTATCAACATTCGTAATACCAAATATATAATTTATAACAATTCTAATATCATATATTTTATATAATATTTTCTAAATATTTGATCAAATTTTACTATGTTTGATTTTAGCTAAACCTAGAGAAGCGCGAGGTGAGTACTCTAAAAAGTGACTCAAGCCATACTTGACCGAAGTCCGACAAATCTCACGCACAAATCTGAACCATCCGGTGACGACTGGTGAGAGGAGCGGTTCGTCATCCGGCAGGAACGGGCCAAGCACACATGACTCGGCCAGGGCCTGATGACCTGAGCATGGAAGGTTCTTGAGGCGCCATGATTCTCATGATTTCCATGGCACTGCGCGCAACCTTCAGGGTTCACTGTTGAAGCTCATGCGCTCATGATGAGTGGAGATATGTCACGAATCAGCTTTGATCTTGATCTGTGGTATCATTGTACACATGGGTGTCCAAATCCAGACAGGTCCAAGCGAGACCCAGTTGAGTTGGGCATCTGGTCCGGACATGGGACACTGTCGTTTCAGCTTTTCTGATTGAGGTGGACTTTGATGATCCTTTTTCAAAGGGACTCGATGATCCTTCTTTAGGTAAAAAAGAGGTATATTGTCATGTGCTGCTGTTATTATGCTACTTCTTCAGTGCCCGGTGCTGAAAGAAAAAGTTGATCAAGGAAGAATAAAGGTAAAGAAACAAACCCTAGTGGAGCTTCTCTGAAAGATGTTTCGTCAAAAGAAACACCGAATCCTACTGGTGCGAGAGCGAGATGCTCGTGAAGTTGGCATGAGCTGGGACTGACCGGAATGGCGTCGATCAGATCGCGTTCAGCTGTTTTGGCAAATCAGATCGGCTAATGTATAGTTCTCAGGGTTCAGGCATGCGTGCATGTCATTTTCTTAGGGCTAACAGAAGGGTGCCTAGCCTAGTCCAGGTCCGATCAGTACAGATGATCCTAGAGGCTTATTGGAACATCAACACAACACAGAAGAGCGCAGTGGATCATACGTACCTGAACTAGAACAAGCACCACACATATAAAAATTGCAAAACCACTACTGTTGCAACACACTTCACTCGAGGGGCATATGTAATCCATGAACCATCATCTAAAGACAGATCATCACTCTGTATGTTTTTTTAGGAAAAAGGAGTTGGTGCCACATGCCTGTGCATCGATCAATGCACATAGCCTACCAGAGCATCACCTTACGCTCTTCTGACGACAAGACTGAATCTGGAGAAACGAAGGAAGTTAAGCTCAGGCTTGATCGGCAGTTGTAGGAAGGTAAACGCGGTGGAAGCCCTTCGGCCCCAGCTTCTTCCTACAGTTTGGGCATTTCTTCTGGGCCTTGATTGATGCCTTGATGCACTTCTCGCAGAAGACGTGGCCGCAGCTCGTCGCGGATGGCTGCTCCATCTTGTTCAGGCAAATCGGGCAGGTGAAGACCGGTTCCATTGGAGGAGCATCCACAATTGATCTAATGACTGGCACCAAGGCGTTTCGCTGCGAAGGTGACAAGTGAAAACGGGTTAACCTACGACATACTAGTTAACAAGATCCATGTACAGAACAAAGAAACCACAAATTAGCCAAAAATCAGGGTGTTCCACATCAATACTTCCTCAAGGAATATGGTTAAAAATTATCAGTAGCAGAAAATGGCGAATATAAGATTATCTAAAATGTGTAGTGTTCAGAACATGTTAGTTATGGAGGTCAAAGTCTCATGTTAGTGATTCCATTTCTATTGCACAAATACATGGAAAGATAATATGCCTTCTGCAGAATTTGAAACAATGTATACCAAATGTGCCCACCTGAATATTCTGAAAATAGATAGGGAAAAACATATCACAGATGCAGCATAATTACAGATTTTCCTTTTTAACAGTACTACTAAGTTTTGTGGATAAAGCTAGATGCCATCTCCCTTTAAGAAAATCTATACCTAATAATAAAAAAAGGAGTATTTCTCACCGTTCCTACACTTTTTTGGACGGTTTTACCCTTCCAATAAATCACATAATACCCACCGTGACACCTCTAAGTTGGAAGAAACTTTTCACCAAGTAGGCACTTGGTAGGTTGGAACGTGTCCATCGTATTTAGGTAGCACGCTAAAAGATTAAAAGCGTTACACGAAAGTATAGCTCGTACGTACATGGTTTTTTTTAGGGTTCCTACGCACTTGGTAGATCGGGACGTTTCAACGTGGTATAGGTAGCCGGGAAAAAGATTACATTGCGCCGTGGGCCCGTCAACACGTGCAAATGAGGCCTTCCACCGTCGCCTTCTTTTCTGAACAGTTCGGCATTGGCACACATCGCTGTCTCGCTCCCTTCGCTGGCCGAGCCCTCGAGGTGAATAGTACCGTATTGGTCTCTTAAACAGAAAATTAACGAGTCAATAAATAGAAAATAGGATTGTGAGGCCCTCTCAGTTGTTTATATACGTCCGCAAGATCCATGGATTATGAGTGGCGCATGAATAGCCCTGAATTGTGTATACCGCCTGAAGTGGCGTGGAGTACGACAAGGCTGCGGCGGCATGATTGGTTCGTTCGCTTGTGGTGGTAGAGAAGGAAAATAAAGGAGAACCCGCATGTAGAATAGAGAAAATTCCTCACAGGAATTCAGACATTCACGGGAATTCAGAGGTGAAAAAGGCTAGGATCTCATCTTATACTCATGCAAAGAGTTTTTTATCCCGGTGCAACGCACGGGTATTTTTGATAGTAATAATAATGCAAAGAAGCTAAGTGCAATAGTCTCTAAAGCACAAAAACTTTAATTCATAACAAATAAGAGAATAAAACCTGATAAGTGGCACTTTTTTGCGTATCCGGAGAAATGTATATAACAGGTGGAACCCTCCGTCGTTTGCTCCCACTGGGATGGCAAGATGTTGTTCTAGCATCGTCACCACCACCTTGAATCACAAGGAAAACATGGAATTAGATCCCACCAAAACGAACGTTTATATGTAGTCTGCTGGTATATAGATCCGGTGGATCTTGTAACAATCATCTACAAACATCTTGTTTGCATTGTATGTAGTTTGGTATATAATATTTTGGAAGAAGAGTACACCACACTATGTAGAAGAAAAATCAGATGTTCCAATTTCGCATGTATCTAATGAACAAATTGGCACTAATTGGACTATGAACATAAAAGGCAGTAACTAAACGAAGTACTCAGAATTCTGCAGTAAGTAATATAACCCATGATTTGCACCTGCAGTATGATTGATAAACTCACCTTGCTGATCCGTACCCACCTCCAGATCCACAAAAGCCAGACCGCGTCTTCTCATTGTTCCCGTCCTGTTCCTACTCCCCTGTTATTAAAAGAAAACGTTATCTGGATGTAAAATCGTGGTGATTCACCCAAGGGAACAGAGAGCAAACACACCTCGTCGGGGAGAGCTTCGACGTCGATGGGCGATGCCTCTGTGCCTGCGGCGATCGGGGGCAAGTCCTGGCTGCCCCCACCCACAGCGACGGGAGATCGATCCAAGTCCACGACGACTGGCGATGGCGAGGCCCTTGTGCCGCCAGCGATCGGAGCCTCGTTCTGGCTGCCCTCGCCACAAGCGACGCAGGCGCCTGCAGCGACGGCAGATCGATCCAAGTCCACGGCGACCGGCGAGGCCCCCGTGTCCGCGGCGATCGGGGACTCGTTCCAGCTGTCCCCACCCCCATCACCGGGAGGAGGTCGATTCAGGTCCAGCAAGACTTTGTCCCCGATGGAACCACCCCGTGCTGCGCTCCCTGAGCACGCAGTGCCGATTGTACTCATTCCCTTTGGAATCTGCTCCCCTGTCCCAACCATTGATAAACCCTAATCTAGAGATCCGGGACTCAATATGCAGCGGCGGAGAAGGCGAAGTAATCAGACGGGCCAAGGCCTGGAGTGGTGGTACGTATATACGGAAAGGGAAGATCGAGCTTGCCGCGCGCGTGATTTCCTACTTGAATCCGAACCGGGCGGCTTGGGTAGCTAGGGTTGCCGCCCGGAGCGCCGCGCGACCCTCTCGACAAATTATTAGGAGTTTCGCGTCTCAATTCCAGGAATCCCATCGAGCGGGAGACAGTTACCATACTTTTGTTTGCGGGCCGCGCGTGGTTCTTTTTTTTTTCCCCGCATTGTTGTTCTGGAAGAGCATCGCCACCTGCGGAAACTCTAATTACTACCGCCCGCGCCGTCTGTTGGGCCAGCCTATTTCACGCGCTGAAGTTTTTCATCGGTTTTTACTTTTTTCCTTTTTCTTTTTTCTGTTTTCTTTTCTGGTTTTCCTTTTATTTATTATACTTCACTTTTTTTTCCTTTTTCTCAAAAAATGTTCATTATATTTTGGAAAAAAATCATAATTTTAAAATTGGTTTATGAATTTTAAGTTTGGTTCATGATTTTTTTAATTTGGTTCATGATTTTTCAAAATTGGTTCAAGATTTTTTGAAATTGTTTCACAAGTTCATGTTTTAAACTTTTATTTTCCTAAAAAGGAATATTGTTTTATATCTATTTTTTTTCAGATTTAAAATGTGTTCATATTTGAAAAAACTGAAAAAATTAACAGAAGAGGAAGAAACATGTACCAGCATGTCAATAGTGTTGGCGAGGTAATGGGTCGGCCCATCTAGTGCCCGCTTTAGGTGGCATTAGATGTTGGTCCGGATGACAATGGGCCCTCAAACCCGCAAATTCAATAGGTACCCGTCTTAAATGGGGCGGGTTTGGTAAAAACTTAGACCCGTCAAGTCTAATAGGGCAGGTCCGGGGGTGGCAAACCCGTAGACCCGCCCCACCTCTCTCTACGACGCCGCCTCGCGCGCTGCTACATTGCCGCCTCGCGAGCTACTTTCGTCGTCGCCTCACACGCTGTCGCCACCACCTCGCGTGACGGGAGATACAGTGGGCCCACTTGGTGAGACTGTATCCAATAGATTGCAGCCATTGACTAGGTCAGGGAATACAATATCACGATAACGAGTTAAGTGGACTTATCGATAACAAGATAGGTATGTTGATATCATAGATTAAATCTCGGATAAGTCATGTATCGAAGAAATAAACAGATAGGGACACATAGTTTATGGTTCGAACATGACAACGTCTCGTGAAAATGGGGGTCATTATGGACATCCGGATCCGGCTATTGATCATTGATCGAGAGAAATCTCGATCATGTCTATGCTATTCCCAAACCGTAGGGTAACACACTTAGGAGTCTGACGATGTATTGAGACCGATATGAAAAGAAGGGATCACCGATGAGAAATAGAGTATTGAAATTGTCCCAATAAGATATTGCCAAAATAGTTCTGAAGAGGATCCGAAGCTGTTCGAAAGAAGGAAATAAATCCAAAGGTGTTTTCAAATTAATAAACAATTTAAATATACATTTATATATGTTAATTGTGAATTAATATATACTAAATAAAATATTTAAATTAATTATTAAGGGGCAACCTCCGCCCATGGGCCGTATCCTCGGAGGAAGTCAGCCCAAGAGGCAGGCCACCCTAGTGGGCAAATCGTGGCTGCTAGCCGCAGCTGGTGGGCCGTCGGCTAGCCCACTCAGGTGCGCAGGCAGGTGCTAGCACGCGCATGCACAGCGCATTGCTCGCTACCGCTCGGGCGCCGGCAGGCTGCAGGCCGCTGCCCGGCCCAGGTGACTGATAACGCCACACTCGGCTGCCACGCGCTGGCGGGCCAAGCCCACCCGGAAAACCGCCACAGCCACGCAGGCCACCAGGCCATAGGCGAGCTGCCTTGCGCGGGCAGGGCCCAGCCACCGCTAGATGTTGCCTCTCCTCCTATTCTTTTCTTTAGTCCACATGGGAGTTGAGGGAAGGGAGTTCTACTTCCTCGCATATATAATAGGGTCCAAATTGTGAGTAAAGGACACACAAAAATAAAAGGAGATTTTCTAAAGACTATTTTTCTTAGGGCATTTTTCCTCCTGTTTCTCTGTTGACTCTCATGAGTGCGGTTCCACAAAAAATACACACAAGCGGGTTAATATCACAGGCACGCCGTCGTGTTGCTGGATCTCGGTTCTAGAGGGTCTACTTTCGCATTCCGACCGGATCAAGAAAAACGGGAGTCGTTGTTGGACACCGTATGTGTGCAAGTCCTCGGATAGCGCTACCATTAGTGGCGATGGGTTGTCTTGCTAGGACTAGGAGGTGACTAGCGTGGAGCTTCGCGACCTTAAGGTCGGCTATAATTTCGACTACTCAAACCACATTCCTCGCGGGACGTTGAGCGCGTTCGGTCTACAAGGGTACGTAACCGAACCTCTGCATCCCATTACTGCATGAACTCGTACATAGATCTGGGTGTTTGGGTTATTCTAACATAGAATTTTTGTTTTGTGATGCGAATACCCTTCAGTGGTATCGCATCTGATCTATGCGTAGTTATGCTAGTACTGGTAGACCACATGTTGAATGTGGGCATTGATCGCATAGTTTTCATCTTCCCACGTACTTGTTCATATTACGACATTGTGAGATGAAACGGCCAAGACCATGTAATTGGCCATACCGATTGTACCATGTAAGTGGAAAGCGGATGTATGTCTCTCTCATAATAGTTAATATGGCATTTACAATGGAAGACCCCGGGAGAGGAGTAATAAGACAACTATCAGATCAATGTTATGATTGATATTTGTAGGTATGAACGGTTCTTTCTCGATAGCGATATTAGCCACATAAAATATGCAACTAATAAAGTAGGATTTTTATGTTGCGGGGAGGAACTTGTAATGTGATGCGGTCATAAACTTCATGTAGAACGATTAGCTGGTAGCGCCACACAAATAGCATCATACTGGTGGCGTATGATGGTGATCATGCTACACGACATGAAGTACCACGTCATATCACAGTTATAAAATTGCATGTGATGTTATTTTATGAATCATATTTTGCTTGGTTGTATTAGATACAGGACGGTAGTAGAACAGGATAATTCCTAAGTAATACCAACTTCAGTGTTCTCCCATTAGTGTGTACCACCAAGAAAGTTCGCAGTTATGAAGCATGTCATGATGATCGGGTGCTAGACATCTCTACGTTTACATACGGTGGGTGCAAGCCATGTATGCACTGCCAATACACTATAGTTGAATTGGTGAGCATGTACAGATATAGCCTCGGAACACAATAGATCAAAAGATCAAGCAGCAGTCACATGAACGATGATCGACGGATATAGTCCACCATGGCAGCTGCATCAAAGGCCATGATGATCGGGATGATGTGGTATAAAGGGTCCGTGTGATCGCTAGAATCATTTTAGAGATGATGGTTGTAGTAGGAGTTCTGGTGATAACTTGATTATAAAACTAGAATTCAAATTATGAACTTAGTCTTATATCTTTGTAGATCATGGAAAATAATTTTTTGCCGTTCAACCATGTATCTCTGTTCCGTGATGAGTTGCTTAGAGTAGACGTGTCAAAATTCTGCCTATAGCCTGTGCGTAGTTCATGCACACTCAATCGTATGAGATAATGGTCGAGTTGAAGGTGATATTTGAAGGACAAATCGGACTTATGAAGTTTGAGCTTCTTGACAAGTTTCTTTCACAAAATATGAAAGAAAATACATGTCTGGACACTCACTTGGAGATTATGTATGACTTGCACGAGTCGCTCGGGTTTGATGTGGACTACTAGATGGATGACAATCTCACAATAGATGGAGTGATGCGTTCTCTTCCATGTTGTCAAAGGATTCATTATGAAAGAAGAATAAAAGAGGAATAGTTCGCTTTTCATAGATTACTGTCATAGTTGAGAACTATGAAGGTAGAACCCATTGCTGGAGAAATCATCGACTAAGTAGGTATATGTGATATATAACTTATAAATTTGTTTCTCACATAACACAGTTGCATTTTTACCAAGTATATTGATACTTGTTATTGTTTTATGAAAGCATGACCATCTGTTGGGTGTTGCGTGGAGAAGATGAGGAGACAAGGCGTGTTGATGGCATACAAGATGTTGATGGCCGATGATAATTCTTCTTCTGCACTTATCGTCTGGATTAGTTGATATTATAATAGATTTATAATCGATTTGAGAGTGTGAACCTACTAGCATGTCTTGCTTCTCTCGAGATGGTTATTCACAATAGATTTGTAACAAATCAGTTATTCAATTATTATGAATAATTTATATTATAATCACATTATTGGATTATAAAAATTTTATTCTCATTATAGTCGTAATGATAATGACTTATGCATTTATAAAATACAAAGCTAAAAGATATCCAAAAACTTAATAATGAATGACACTAGAGTTCAGGTAATATTAGTATTTTAAGAATTCCTGTTAATGAAAACATGAATTCGTCGGATTTTATATTACAATAATAGGCCTTCTAGGCGAAGATGAACAAAACTGATACGTTCTTATAATACATAATTTATATATTGTTGGATATTGTACATTATGATGTATTATTCATCAATACCGTGAAATCATTATTTTGTAGAAACAATTGCAGAATCAAGTGAACAACAATATTCACTTGATAAAGCATGAGTTTGAAAATAGTTTGAAACATTCAAATGTCTTCGGATTAAAAGTGGATATAATATTAACGAGAAAAGGCAAGTCTCTATGATTTGATCAAAAGAGAATGGCATTTGAGTTAAAAAATTAGCGCATGAAATACTTGTGAAAACCGTTTCAAAAATTATGTTGATTAGATATGTCAAAGTGTATTGATATACTGCAAACATCATAATCATAGTGTATTAGGCACATATGGTATAAAGATTTGAGTGGCAGGATAATAGAGCTTGATGAGATTATTGAACCTGACCAATAAGTGCAAAGTAGCGTAGCACCGGAATATGTTCTGGGTATGGCTATGGCACCAGAAGCTCTCGGGCCTAAAAATTTGTAGCCCCAAAAATCACAGCACATGTTCAACCATGTAGGTATAGTAGAGTATGTCCTCCTATTGTGGACCTGTAAGAAGAAAACACAAGCGAATGTTAATGTTACCTTCTATAAAGCATGACTTGTTGCAAAGCAGTTTTGACAAATTCAAGGAACTAACTACGATGATACATTCTCTCCTGTAGCAATGCTAAAGTATGTTCAGATACTTCTAGCTATCGCTGCATATTTCGACTACAAGATATGGCAGATGGATGTCAAAACAACATTCCTTAATGGAATGCTTACTAAGAACGTGTACATGGTACAATCCAAAGTTTTTGTCACTCCAAATGATGCTGGAAAGGTATGTAAACTTTAGCTTTCAATCTATGGACTAAAATAAGCATCATGAAGTTGGAATCTCAACTTTAATGAAGCGGTCAAAGGTTTTGGCTTCATCAAGAACGGCGAAGAGGCTTGTGTTTACAAGAAAGTAAGTGGGATGTTAATACCATTTCTATTTTTATATATGGATGACATATTGTTAATTGGAAACAATAAAACTTTTCTTAATACCATAAAAGAATCATGAAGAGTAGCAGAGTAGCTTTTCAATCATAGATTTGGGTAAAGCAGCTTACATATTGGGTATAAAGATCTATAGAGATAGATCCCGGTGCCTAATAGGGCTTACTCAAGATACATATCTAGACAAAGTATTGAAAAGGTTCAATATGGAGGATTCCACGATAGGAAAACTTTCAATGGTGCATGGAAAGCCATTAAGCAAGATGCAATGTCCTATGGCAGATGCTGAGTGAGAAAATATGAATAAAGTTCCATATGCTTCGGCTATTGTTTCTATCATGTACGCATGATATGTACAAGACCTGACGTGTCATGTGCTTTAAGTGTTACAAGCATATACCAGAGTTGTAGGGGGGTCGCATATGAAAAAAATAAAACTTTACCCTACGCCCCTGAACCCTTGATGCTGCCAGGACCTATCTATTAGTAATGCAGTAACGGGAGGGGCTTTTCGCGAACTTACCCTTGAAGACCGAAAAACGCTGTGAACGCTCAGGAGAGCATGGTTGATGTAGACAAGCCGAAGCCAACCTCAAGGTTGTGATGAAGTCCTTGCGCTCCTGCGGCTCCAATGACTTGAGTGCCTCAAATGTGACACCTCGCGAGGAGTTACATGCATCCGGTGCTTGGTGATGACTGCCGCTTCCTCGTTCCAGTAGCGGTTGCGGAAGTAGAGCTTCTGGATCTAAATCCCGCAGCATGACGGCGCTCCACAGTGAAGACGTCTCTTGTTCGCGCAGTCCGAACTTGGGACCACGGTCATGGGAGAGAGAGAGAATATCAATTAGAGGTCTCCCCAAAAGAGAGGAAACCTTTATTGAATATTGTGTTGTGTATTTTCTGGTCAAAATACCCCACTATATATAGGGCGAGGGGAGGTACTACCTCCCTCAAAGTCCCTGGGTGGGACTAAAGGAGGGGGAGAGGGGGCCAGCCGGCGGCCGGCCCTGGTGGGCCCCGCGCGGGAGGGCTAGGCCCAGCCGTCCACCCCCTTTGCCTCCTCTCTCCTCTTGCCTTTCCCTCATGGGCCCTTCTCCCTCCGGAATTGGCCCATTAAGCCTTTTTGACCTTTAATTGATTTCTCTTTTATTAAATAATTATGAATAAATTATTAAATCAAAATTTAACATTCATTCACATATTATTCAATCTTAGTGGCTATAAAACACCTTCCACCTCCACTCTAGACATCCTCCAGACTTACCAAAACCCTTCCGGTTTTCTCTCTTCTCTTCTTCTGTGATTCTACCGATCTTGTAAACACTCTCTAAGCATCATCAAGCCCTTAAGTGTGATACCCATGGTTCGGGAACACTCCATACATGGTCGGGACTCCCAAACCAATGATCGATAGAGGGACCTGGATGGCAATGTGACCCATGTGCATTCCACGAAGATATTTCGTCGTTTGAACCAGGACAGTCGTGTCTTATTCCTTTGTCTCTCGATACTTGCATTGCCCGAGATCTGATCCGTGACATCACCATGTCGTGTTCAATCTCGTTACCAAACAATGCCACTTGACTCGTTTCGACAAGTAATATCTCTGTGATCAAATCACACGATGTGCAGCTATTGGATATAACTTCTCCGAGTGGGCCCTTGAGTATCTTTTCGTCACGCGGATGGACAAATCCCGCTCTTGACATATATTACCTCTACGATTCCTCTGAATACCTGAACACACCTTTATTGTCATTGTATTACCAAGTGACGTTTGATGATATCTAAGCATTCTTAGGAGACAGTGATTGATATAGCCTCACGGTCTAAGGAATAGTCTACTAGGTCTATTCTAATTATCGTAACTTGAACTTCGTGACATGATCGGGTCACGATGTTTAGGTTGGGTATTGGTTCATCATCTCATTCTCATAATGAGTTGACTCCATTTCTAACTGGCATAAATGCCACATGATCAGGAAACCTTGATCATCTGTTGACCAATGAACCAGTGACTAGAGTTTCACTGGGAACCCTTGGTTGTCTATATATCACACGTGTATTGATGTTTCCTTTCAATACAGTTATAGCATGATATAAAACTTAATCATAAACTTTATGAAATATGATAATAATCCTTATTATTATTTGTCTCTAGGGCATATTTCCAACCGTCTCCCACTTGTACTAGAGTATAAATAAACTAGCTGTATTTGTTCTTAATCATTGGCACCATATATCCCGGTACCATGAACATGCTTGCTCATGGAAGAGGTTGAGTCTTGGGCATGTACTTTACAGTCCCAAATCCTTTGCAACTTACTAATGTCACCTTGATTGATATTAATACTTTATCATCACATGATAACATCTTTGTGTATGCATCGTCGCTATGGCAGCAGAACGAGGCCGGATTCCAGGAGCCTACATTGACTTTAGATCAACCTCGAGGGATTTATCATGGGCATTGTGCCCTAGAACACATCATTCTACGTTAAAAGCGAACTAGCCTCACCATAACATTATACATCACTTTAGATGGTACCCTTATCTATTGTTATAAATGTAATCATCGAAACATGAGTGCACCCTGTGCAACTTTTGATGTTTTGTTCACCTCGCTTCCTACTTGACTTTAGTCGGTATTATAGGAGTTTCCAACATATTCCCTTATAACAACCCTTTATGCTTTAAGATATGTCATCCTTTATGGATTTGGAAAACATGTCTACAATTCTCTATTAGACATGGTGGACAAATTTAACTCAACGTTCCGTGATTTGAACTTAATCAATTTTTTCAAACGTTCCTTCTTGGATCATATATTATGTTAAGTTATCATTATGGTTTTCTAAGATAGAACCTATGTATCAACATAGTGGATGATGATCATCCTTTTCTTTCCTTCAACCATCGATGTTAGACTTAATTTTGTTCCTAATTTGATTTATCAAGAATAAGTTTCTTAATTAACTTCTATTCTGAAAATCTTTTCAGAATCCTTTAAGGAATACTACATAATATCATAATATACATATTATCAACTTCTACTCCTTATAAATCATTATTTATCGTTATTTGTGCTTTTATTCTTAATGTTTCTTATACACAGTTAAGAATCACTCCTCTAAGCTGCCACTTAAATATGTTCCCAACATGTTTGGGTATGAGTCACTACTCTTACTCAAACTATGTTCCTACATATTTTAATTTGAGACTTATATTGCTCCCACTCAAAAATATGTCATTCACATATTGTTTTAGGAAGAATTTCATAGCTCCCACTCAATTTCATACAAATTGCCTATCCATTCACTATTTTGAATGACTTCAAAATCCTTTGATCAAATATCAAACTTGGAGATTCACTATGAGATACTAGTACATTACTAGTTTAAAATCCACTAGACATTCAGCACACTTGAATCAAATTCATTTGAATTTGTCCAATACTTGACAAATTGTGCTTTTGTCATTCACCCCCTTTTCCACTATGGCTTTGCAGTCATTTGGGAAATCCAAGTAACTCCTTTACTTGTAAGATTCAGCAACGAATTGCTTTCTAATCTCAAGTGAATTTTGCTTTGGGATTTCTCATATCTTTAGCTTACCATTATTTCCTTAGTAGTTCGTAGGTATGTCATATTCCGGTAAACATGACAAATGATTCATAAATGTATCCATACAAGATATGGGCTGCATTTTAAATCCTACTTTATGTAGTGAAAACACCAGTGGGGAAAACACAATGATCACTATCATTAATTCTTTCCTTTGTGAAGAGTATCATTTAGAAATGCTTTCTATTGCACTTCTCAACACTCTGATGCAGGGTTTTGAATCCTCGTCGTGTTTTTCACTATCTTCCAAAATCTTCGTAATCGAGAAATATCACAAAATGCGAACTTTCTCGAGAATGCACCAATATCCAAGCAATGCTAGTTTTGCTCATCTTTTAGTTTCAGCTATGGATTTTGTATTCAAAGGTTTCTAATGAATACTCTACAAGGACTTATTTGCTATTGTTTTGGTTATATCGAATAACCCCAAAACTTCCACAACGATCCATGCTAGATATGGAGCCGATCTCACGAATCCAGATGGTTTACTATATGTTCTAATTGAGTGTTAACTATTTCTAACTAGTCTCTACATCAATACTACAATGATTTATTTGGCGCCTTCTATTCACCGACTTTGATATCAAATATCACATTGTGATGCTTTGCATTTTGACATTTCAAACGCATTGCATTCCACAATTTTTCTTTATGCCATTCTTATAAAGTCAAATTTCATTACTATTGATCAAATCATAGTAATTAGATTCCCTTTTATTTTCATACCCTTTGTCGGTGAAATGCTTGACCATATCAAATAGTTCATACGTATGTTTCCTTTGGTAAACTTCTTTACAAAATTTAAACAATCATATAATGATAATCGCCATTTTTGTTAAACTACAATACATCGAATATGTATTCTATTTTAACAATTCATCAAACACTTTGTATTCTTGCAATACACAGTGTTCAAGTTATTTTGCCGAACTTAGGCATGATTCATATGGTACAAGAATACAAGTGTCTTTCACATATTATCAATATAACTTTGAATTTAAACAATGGTTTCATTCATTAATGAATATATCATTAAGTTGGGTAATTTCAAGGCATTTCAATATTTTACAAGTGTTCATGCATTATCAATTAGTTTCAACAACAAGGATAATTCACATATAATCGAACAAGGATATGAACACGAATAGAAATTATTCATGAAAGTGGAACAACTTGTTTGTTACAAGCTCATATGAATAACCGTCTCACAAAGTGTAAGACACACTAAATAAGTTCACAATCTTTTGATTACAATAACTATCCAAAACATAAACTAAGTGATAAATGTTGAGGGAGAGTGTCGTTGGCCATCATCATCATGCTCGCCATCAACACGCAACGTCACCTCTCCAGCAAGCACCTCTCATGCAGAAGGACCTGTTTTTAGTAAAACAGAACAAGTATCAAATATACTTAACACTGCAACATGTGTTTGAAAGATTATAATATTTATAAAATTGTATATCAAATATATACCTTTGTCATTGATGACCTCAGTGACAATGAGTTCAACCATCACATCCCTGAAATGTGACATGAACTCATGGAAATCCCGTGTTTCCGCGTCGCCTCTCATAATGCAAATCCTGGCAAGTGCTTGGTAGATTGGTGGCAGCGACCGCAGCAACACACCTATTGCAAAAGAGCTTGCGAACCAGTTGTCCAGGAAGTATGCAAGACTCATATATGCATCATATATGCGTAACAAGTGATCGTCTAGTGAGGAGTTCTCCTCCATCTTTATGGAGAGGAAATCTCCCATCAACTCATACTCCCATATGCGTACTTGTTCCACAAAATGTGTCCTAAGCTGTACCGTTGTCGCACGAGGGTCAAGATTATCCACGACTGGCCATAGCTCATCCACCATCCCGTAGCACATTGTAACTGATATGAAGGTGGACATCTCACGACGATAATAGCAGTCCTCCCGCTGTTCTAGGGCCTCATAGAAATAAGGCTGCTCCAAATCCATATCGTTGAGTATATAGTCGACCACGTAATTCTCACTAAGGAGAACGTGGAGACGTGCAACCCACATAGAGAAGTTTGGTCCGTCTAGCCTGAGCTTCTCTCCATCTAACCAATCGTCAACAGGAAAGGTAGCATCGGGGAGCACCATTTTCTACATTTATAATTGCAAAAAGGAATTTAGACTAAGTTTATAATTAAATGAGTTAATAATAACTCCACTAAGAAACACTTATCCTCTAAAGGGTTCTAGTGATAACACGACCGCTTTTCCCCACATCTCCCCCGATTGTCACGGCCATCAATGTGGATTCTAAGGTGGGCGCTAAACGTCGGTCACATCATTCATGCGACTCGTGCTCGATCTTTCAACCATCCATGTTCTAAGGCCATGTCTACACATGCTAGGCTCGCCAACTCAACCTTAGTGTATTTGTTGTGCAACATGGCTTACACCCACTGTATGCGAACATAGATATGTCTGACACCCGATCATCACGGTGTTGCCTCATACGGAAGAACTTTCTTGGTGGTGCACACTAAGGGGGAACACAATCATTGGTAATTTAACAGGGATCATCTTATTAGGCTACCGGCGAGTATCTAATACTAGCACACAATAAGATATACAAACAATGACATTGAATGTAAATGCGATGTGATATGGTCCTTCACGTCGTGATCTCCATCTGGTGTCACTGGATTCCGGCACCAGGGTTCCGGCGCCGTAGACACAAGGGTACCGGTGTCTTTTCGGCATGGTAGTCCGTCACCTCCGTGACTATCTACTACTACTTCGTAACATAAGGTAATTACTTTACCTTTGCCACAACCATATCACAAAGCAATGGCCCCTGCAAAAAAAGTTAGTCGCCTCTACTTTATCTTTGCATGTTTTACGTGGTTGAATGGGCTTTTGCACAAGAACCGTCCTTACCTATGAACTTTCACCACAACCCTGATCAAGCAGTTGTCTATACTATACCCCTTTCGGGACCCTCCGATGCAAATGGCATACCATCTAATGCGAGAGAGACAGACAACCCCCAAAGCCACTTTATATGGTACAAGCCGTATGTCAGGCGTGGACCAGTCTCGCGAATGAACGCGTAAAGCCGGTTGGGGGCCGCTTCATCAAGCATTACTGCAGTATACACAAGTACACGTGGGAGGGTTGATGACCCACAAGTATAGGAGGTGTATCGCAGTATTTTTGATAAGTAAGAGTGTCGAACCCAACGAGGAGCAGAAGGTGCTGGCTAGTGGTATGGATCAGGAATTCTCTGCAAATACTTAGCAAACGGATTTTTAGGGGTTTTGGATAAAGCAAGTAAACAAAGTACGAGTAAATAAAAGACAGTAGGACTAAATGCAGCAAGTGGCCCAATCCTTTATGCAGCAAAGGACAAGCCGATTGTATTACTTAAGATGACCAAATGTTCTCGAGGATACATGGGAAGACTGTCAAGTGCTTTCGCTTCATATAGCTGATTAATCTTCTTTAGCTTGCTAAGTGTTGTGTGGGTGAACCTGTGCTAATGTACCGACCTTCCTAGGACTAATACATACTTGTGATTATACCCCTTGCAAACATCCGTAAGTACAAGAAAGTAATTAAGGTAGAAACCTAACCACAACTTTAAACTCTAAGACCCTTACGTCCCTTGTGCAATGGTTTCCTAACAGGGGTTCAGGTTTCTGTCACTTTGACAACCCCTACGATTAGTAGCCAAATACACAATGCATTCCCCTAGGCCCATATAGGTGAAGTGTCATGTAGTCGACGTTCACATGACACCACTAGAAGAAGTACACCACAACTTAAATATCAAACTATTGAATCTTTCTCAACACAATTCCACTACTAACAACATGACTTCTCCCATGTCCTCAAGAGCAAAACGAACTACTCACAAGACATCATATGGATCATGATCAGACATGGAATAATGATGTATAACAATCTGAACATAAACAATAATTCAATGGTTCACTCAATAGCATCAACTACAAAGAGTAATCAACACCGGGAAAGTTTCCCCTATGAACTATGCAATATTCAACCCAATTGTTACAACAATATGGAGATGGTAATGAGGGTGCTGTTGGAGATATGCCCAAGAGGCAATAATAAAAGTGGTTATTATTATATCTTTGTGTTTATGATGAATGTTTACATCCCATGCTATAATTGTATTATTAGGAAACACTAATACTTGTGTGTTTTGTAAACATGAAAGAGTCCCTAGTAAGCCTCTTGTTGAACTAGCTTGTTGATTAATTGATGATCATGGTTTCCTGATCATGGACATTGGATGTCATTAATAACAAGGTTATATCATTAGGAGAATGATGTGATGGACACACACCCATAGTAAGCATAGGATAAGATCAAGTCATTAAGTTCGTATTGCTACAAGCTTTCAAATGCATAGTAACCTAATCCTTCGACCATGAGGTTATGTTAATCACCATCACCGGATGGGTACTTTGATGACATCAAACACCGCTTCATAACTGGGTGGTTATAAAGGTGTCATTGAGTATTCTGAAAGTATGTGTTGAAGCGCATGGACCAAGATTGGGATTTTTCCATCCGTATGACGGATAGATATGCTCTGGGCCCTCTCGGTGGAATGTCATCTAGTTAGCTTGCAAGCATGTGACTAGGTCACAAGGGATGACATAACATGGAACGAGTAAAGAGTACTTGTCAGTAACGAGGTAGAAATAGGTATGGAGATACCGACGATCAAACCTCAGATAAGTAGAATATCGCGTGACAAAGGGAATTGGTGCCGTATGTTAATGGTTCTATCGATCACGAAGTCATCGTTGAGTATGTGGGAGCCGTTATGGATCTCCAGATCCCGCTGATGGTTATTGATCGGAGAGGTGTCTCCATCATGTCTACATATTCACGAATCGTAGGGTGACACACTTAAGGTTCGAAGTTGTTTTAAGTAGATATTAAATGTGCGTGGGAGACCGAATGTTGTTCGGAGTCTCGGATTGGATCCGGGACATCATGAGGAGATCCGGAATTGTCCGGGGAATAAGATTCATATAATGGGGGTCATTTTCTAAGTTAGGAAATGTTCCAGAGTGTTTGTATGGGGATTCTAGAAGGTTTCGGAATGTTCTGGAAGGTTCTGGAAGATATTTTGGAGTTTACTTGAAAACCAAGATAGGATATGGGGAAACTTAAAGGGTAAGTAAAGGAAACTTGGGGGGGGAAGGACTCTCCCCCCAAGCCTCCTTGTGCGCCGTCCCTAAGGGGTGGGCCTAGGGGTGGGAACCCTAGGCCGCACCCCTCCCTCTATATATAGAGGGGTGGAGGCGCCACCCCCTTTGCCCCTCCCACTCCAAACCCTAGCCGCCTCTCTCCTCCTCCTTCCATCTGCTCTGGCTTAGGCGAAGCCCTGCAGAATTCTCTACTCCACCACCACCACCACGCCGTCGTGCTGCTGGGATTCCGTGGAGAGATCTACTACCTCCGCTGCTCGCTGGAATGGGGAGAGGAAGGTCGCCGACTCCGCAGTGTGATCGATTTGGAAGCGCGAGCAGCGTCGGAAGGATCGTCTACTCGATCTTGAGATCGGCAAGTGATCGTCTACATCAACCACGAGATCCGATCTCGCACAAGGCTTTCGGATCTACAAGGGTTAGTACAGATCTATCTCGTTGCGCATGTCTAATAGATTAGATCTTGGCTTTTATCTAGATTAGATCTGGGTTTTGTTCGTTCTTGCGGTAGAAATTTTTTGTTTTCCATGCTACGAACCCATCAGTGGTATCAGAGCCTTGTCTATGTGTAGATCTGTTGCACGAGTAGAACACAATGGTTTTGTGGGCATTGGTGCTCGTCTTGATCTTTTTGCTTTGTGTATTTGCATCTTGCGGTATGGTGGGATGAAGCGGCTCGGGCTAACCTTACATGTCATCGCACATGAGACTTGCTCCACGCTTGACATGTAACTTGCTTTGCATAAGTGGCTTTGCGGGTGTCTGTCTCTCCCACCATAGTATAGATCCAATTTACACTTTGTACTTGATAGCACTTGTATCAACGTTGTGGTTCAGTTTCGTAGGTAAGATCTGTTCTTATTCGAAAGCCCCAAACCACGTAAAACATGCAAAGAAAATTAGAGGCGTCTAACTTGTTTTTGCAGGGGTTTTGTGATGTGATATGGCCATCATGTGATTGTGATTATATTTGATGTATGCAATGATCCTTGTTGTAATATGGCAACCGGCAGGAGCCTAATGGTTGTCTTTAATTCTGTTAAGACCTGCGTGTCTATTCATCTTGTAATAGCTTTATTCCAAGTAGTTGTAATAGTTGCTAGTGATGATGGACAACCATGAAGCGGCGCCACTGACCTTGACGCAATGCTGGTGATGATGGAGATCATGTTCGTGCTTTGGAGATGGAGATCAAAGGCATAAGAAGAAAGGGCCATATCATATCACACTAATTATGAATTGCCTGTGATGTTAATCCTTTATGCATCTTGTATTGCTTAGATCGTGATGGTAGCATTATAAGATGATCCCTCTCACTAAATATCAAGTAATAAAGTGTTCGTCCTTAGTTGGCACCGTTGCTAAGACTCGTCGTTTTGAAGCATCTCGTGATGATCGGATGTGATAGATTCTACGTGTGCATACAACGGGTGCAAGCCAGATTTGCACATACGGAAACTAAGGTTAATCTTGACGAGCCTAGCATGTACATACATGGTCTCGGAACACGGAATACCAAAAGGTAGAGCACGAGTCATATAAATGATATGATGAACATGAAGATTGTTCGCCGATGAAACTACATCTTCTCTCGTGAAGATCGGACTTGGTGTAGTGGACTTGGTTCGTGTAATCACTAAGACAATGTGAGGGATGTTGTTTTCAGTGGGAGTTCACCTAGTTAATTTAAGAATTAAAATTGAACTCAATTTATCATAAACTTAGTCTAAACTACTTGCAAATTTGTTGTAGATTATGGCAAACCTCTCCATCAATTTCAATGTGTTCCTAGAGAAAGAAAAGCTTAAGAACAATGGAAGCAACTTCACGGACTGGCTCCGTGGACTGAAGATTGTCCTCGTGGCTGGTCGGTTGACCTATGTGCTCAAGCACGCTAGGTGACCCACCTACGAAGATGCCACCGATGGCGTAAAGAATGTTTACGCCACTCGAAAAATCATTACTCCACAGTTCGTGTGCTATCCTGCGGTTTAGAAAGCGGAGCTTGAGCGCTTTGAGCACCACGACCGTTCGAGATCATTAAGGATCTCAAGCTCATTTTTGAGACTCACGCGTGGAGAGCTATGAGGCCTCGAAAAGTTCTTTAAGCGTAAGATGGAAGAGGGTAGCTCCGTTAGCGAGAACGTGCTCACCATGTCTGGGCACGCAAACAAGCTCCAAGAGTTGGGGATAACGATTCCTAATGAGTTAGGGATTCACCGTGTCCTCCAATCACTGCCACCGAGTTATAAGAACTTTGTGATGAACTACAATATGCACTGCATGAACAAGACGTTACATGAACTATCGTCCATGCTAAAAACTGCTGAAGTGGAGATCAAGAAGGAGCACCAAGTGTTGATGGTCAATAAGACCACCAATTTCAAGAAACAGGGCAAGCCTAAGAACAAGGGCAACTTCAAGAAGGACGGCAAGAAAGATGCCGCACCTGCTAAGAAGCCCAAGGCTGGTCCTAAGCCTCAAACTGAATGTTTCTCTGCAGGTCTTTGGTCCTTTGGGCGTAAGCGCCCCAAGTACCTGGCGGATCTGAAGAACGGCAAAATCAAGAAGAAAGGTATATTCGATATACATGTTATTGATGTGTATCTTACTAGTAATCGTAGTAGTGCCTGGGTATTTGATACTGGTTCGGTTGCTCATATTTGTAACTCGAAACAGGAGCTGCGGAATAAACGAAGACTGGCGAGGGACGAGGTGACGATGCGCGTTGGAAATGGATCCAAGGTTGATGTGATCGCCGTCGGCACGCTCCCTCTACATCTACCATCGGGATTAGTTTTAAATTTAAATAATTGTTATTTGGTGCCTACGTTAAGCATGAACATTATATCTGGATCTTGTTTATTGCGAGACGGTTACTCTTTTAAGTCTGGGAATAAAGGTTGTTCGATTTATATGAGTAATATCTTTTATGGTAATGCACCTGAGATGAATGGTTTATTCTTACTGAATCTCGATAGTAGTGATACACATGTTCACAACATAGATTCTAAAGGAACAAAATTGAATGATAATTCTACATACATGTGGTACTATCGTCTTGGTCATAGTGGAGTGAAGCGTATGAAGAAACTCCATTCTGATGGACTTCTTGAATCACTTGATTTTGAATCACTTGAAAGATGTGAAGCATGTCTAATGGGAAAAATGACTAAGACTCCATTCTCTGGGATAATGGAGCGAGCTACAGACTTATTGCAAATAATACATACCGATGTGTGCGGTCCAATGAGTGTAGCGTCGCGTGGTGGATATCGTTATGTTCTCACTTTCACGGATGACTTAAGTAGATATGGGTATGTCTACTTTATGAAACATAAGTCCGAAACTTTCGAGAAGTTTAAGGAATTTCAAAGTGAAGTGGAAAATCATCGTAACAAGAAGATTAAGTTTCTGCGTTCTGACCGCGGAGGTGAATATCTAAGTTATGAGTTTGGCATGCATTTAAAGAAATGTGGAATACTTTCGCAGTTGACACCGCCGGGAACACCACAGCGTAATGGTGTGTCCGAACGTCGTAATCGAACTCTCTTAGATATGGTTCAGTCTATGATGTCTCTTACAGATTTACCGCTATCATTTTGGGGCTATGCATTAGAGACAGCCGCATTCACTTTAAATAGGGCACCATCTAAATCCGTTGAAATGACACCGTACGAATTGTGGTTTGGAAAGAAACCTAAGTTGTCGTTCCTTAAAGTTTGGGGTTGCGAAGCGTATGTAAAGAAGTTACAACCTGATAAGCTTGAACCCAAAACGGAGAAATGCATCTTCATAGGATACCCTAAAGAAACAATTGGGTATACCTTCTATCATAGATCCGAAGGCAAAGTTTTCGTTGCCAAGAATGGATCCTTTCTTGAGAAGGAGTTTCTCTCGAAGGAATTGACTGGAAGGAAAGTAGAACTCGATGAGGTTATTGAACCTTCTCTCGGAGTTGAGAGTAGTGCAGCACCGGAAGATGTTTTTGTGCCGCCTGCACCAGTTGGAGAGGAAGCTCATGATGGTGATCATGAAACTTCGAACGAAGTTGCTACTGAACCTCGCAGGTCAACAAGGGTTCGTACCACTCCTGATTGGTATGACCCTGCCTTGAACGTCATGTTGGTGGACAACACTGATGACCCTGCGACGTATGAAGAAGCTATGGTGAGCCCAGATTCCGACAAATGGCTAGAAGCCATGAAATCCGAAATGGGATCCATGTACGAAAACAAAGTATGGAGTTTGGTGGACTTACCGGATGGCCGTAAGGCTGTCGAGAACAAATGGATTTTCAAAAGAAAAACAGATGCTGATGGTAATGTTACCGTCTATAAAGCTCGACTTGTCGCGAAAGGGTTCCGACAAATTCAAGGAGTTGACTACGATGAGACTTTCTCACCAGTAGCGAAGCTAAAGTCTGTGAGGATTTTGTTAGCGATTGCTGCATATTTCGATTATGAGATTTGGCAGATGGATGTCAAAACGGTGTTCCTTAATGGTGACATTGAGGAAGAGTTGTATATGGTACAACCCAAGGGTTTTGTCGATCCTAAAGATGCTGACAAGGTATGCAAACTTCAGCGCTCCATTTATGGACTGAAGCAAGCATCCCGGAGTTGGAATCAACGTTTTGATAAAGTAATCAAAAACTTTGGATTTATACAAACTTATGGAGAAGCTTGTATTTACAAGAAAGTGAGTGGGAGCTCTGTAGCATTCCTAGTACTATATGTAGATGACATATTGTTGATTGGGAATGATATAGAACTTCTTAATAGCGTCAAAGCCTATTTGAATAATAGTTTTTCAATGAAGGATCTTGGCGAAGCGGCATATATTCTAGGCATCAAGATTTATAGAGATAGATCAAGATGCATACTAGCGCTTTCACAAAGTACATACTTGGACAAAGTTCTAAAGAAGTTTAGAATGGAAGAGAGCAAGAAAGGGTTCGTGCCCATGTTGTCAGGTAAGACCTTGAGTAAGACTCAAAGTCCAGCTACGGTAGAAGATAGAGAGAAGATGAATAATGTTCCCTATGCCTCAGCCATAGGTTCTATCATGTATGCCATGTTGTGTACAAGACCGGATATAGCACATGTTGTTAGTTTGACTAGCAGATATCAAAGTGATCCTGGAATGGAGCACTAGACAACGGTCAAGAATATCCTTAAGTACCTGAATAGGACTAAGGATATGGTTCTTTCTTATGGAGGTGATGAACAGCTTGTTGTAGCAGTTACTGCGATGCTAGTTGGAACACCGATCCGATGACTCAAGTCACGATGCGGATACGTATTTATTTTGAATGGTGCTGCAGTGAGCTGGAGGAGTGCCAAGCAAAGCGTTGTGGCAAAATCTTCAACTGAATCGGAATACATAGCTGCTTCGGAGGCTGCACAAGAAGCCATATGGATGAAGGAGTTCATTACTGAACTTGGCGTGGTTCCTAGTGCATTGGACCCGATGGCCATCTACTGTGACAACACAGGTGCCATAGCTAATGCACAGGAGCCAAGGTCACATAGCAAGGTGAAGCACATCAAGCTACGTTTCCATGCTATTCGCGAGTATGTCCGAGATGGTGACATAAAGCTTTGCAAAGTACACACTGATCTGAATGTGGCAGATCCGTTGACTAAACCTCTCCCTAGAGCAAAGCATGACCAACACGAGCATACATGGGGGTTAGGTATATTACCATGTAATCTAGATTATTGACTCTAGTGCAAGTGGGAGACTGTTGGAGATATTCCCAAGAGGCAATAATAAAAGTGGTTATTATTATATCTTTGTGTTTATGATGAATGTTTGCATCCCATGCTATAATTGTATTATAAGGAAACACTAATACATGTGTGTTTTGTAAACATAAAAAGAGTCCCTAGTAAGCCTCTTGTTGAACTAGCTTGTTGATTAATTGATGATCATGGTTTCCTGATCATGGACATTGGATGTCATTAATAACAAGGTTATATCATTAGGAGAATGATGTGATGGAGACACACCCATAGTAAGCGTAGCATAAGATCAAGTCATTAAGTTCGTATTGCTACAAGCTTTCAAATGCATAGTAACCTAATCCTTCGACCATGAGGTTATGTTAATCACCATCACCGGATGGGTACTTTGATGACATCAAACACCGCTTCGTAACTGGGTGGTTATAAAGGTGTCATTGGGTATTCTGAAAGTATGTGTTGAAGCGCATGGACCAAGATTGGGATTTTTCCATCCATATGAGAGATAGATATGCTCTGGGCCCTCTCGGTGGAATGTCATCTAGTTAGCTTGCAAGCATGTGACTAGGTCACAAGGGATGACATAACATGGAACGAGTAAAGAGTACTTGTCAGTAACGAGGTAGAACTAGGTATGGAGATACCGATGATCAAACCTCGGACAAGTAGAATATCGCGTGACAAAGGGAATTGGTGTCGTATGTTAATGGTTCTATCGATCACGAATTCATCGTTGAGTATGTGGGAGCCTTTATGGATCTCCAGATCCCGCTGATGGTTATTGATCGGAGAGGTGTCTCCATCATGTCTACATATTCACGAACCGTAGGGTGACACACTTAAGGTTCAAAGTTGTTTTAAGTAGATATTGAATGTGCGTTGGAGACCGAATGTTGTTCGGAGTCTCGGATTGGATCCGGGACATCACGAGGAGATCCGGAATTGTCCGGGGAATAAGATTCATATAATGGGGATCATTTTCTAAGTTAGGAAATGTTCCGGAGTGTTTGTATGGGGATTCTAGAAGGTTTCGGAATGTTCCAGAAGGTTCTAGAAGATATTTTGGAGTTTACTTGAAAACAAAGATAGGATAAGGGGAAACTTAAAGGGTAAGTAAAGGAAACTTGGGGGTAAGGACTCTCCCCCCAAGCCTCCTTGTGCGCTGGCCCTAAGGGGTGGGCCTAGGGGTGGGAACCCTAGGCCACACCCCTCCCTCTATATATAGAGGGTGGGCGCCACCCCTTGCCCTCCCCACTCCAAACCCTAGCCTCTCCTCCTCCTTCCATCTGCTCTGCTTAGGCGAAGCCTGCAGAATTCTCTACTCCACCACCACCACCACGCCGTCGTGCTGGGATTCCATGGAGATCTACTACCTCCGCTGCTCATTTGGAGCAGGGAGAGGAAGGTCTGCCCGACTCCGCACGTGTGGATCGATCATGAAGCGAGCAGCCTTGCCGGAAGGATCGTCTACTCGATCTTGAGATCGGAAAGTGATCGTCTACATCAACCACGAGATCCGACCTCGCACAAGGCTTTCGGATCTACAAGGGTTAGTACAGATCTATCTCGTTGCACATGTCTAATAGATTAGATCTTGGCTTTTATCTAGATTAGATCTGGGTTTTGTTTGTTCTTGCGGTAGAAATTTTTTGTTTTCCATGCTACGAACCCATCAGGTGCTAATGGTGATGATGGTGGTGATGATGATGATGATGATCCCGATGAATTCCAGCTTGATGGTGGTGTTGATGGCGACGATCTCCCCTCTCCGGGAAGGAATTCCCCCGGCAGAAATCTGTCTGTCGGAGAGATCTTTCTCCCTCGGTGTTTTCCGCCCCGTAGAGGCGGTGGAATTTTTCTTTGGTTGCTCCCCCAGTCTTAGGGTTTCGGGAGGATAATATACGCCAGAGGGGAGTGCCAGGGGTGGACTAGGGTGGCCACACCACCTGGTGGCGCGGCCCAGGCTGGCCCGCGCCAAGGGGTGGTGTGGGACCCCTGTGGCCCATCTCCAGCCCCCTTCTGGCTTCCTTCGTCTTCTGGAAAAATAGGATTTTCCATGTATTTTCCTGGATTTTCTGATCTTCACGAATTTTGCCTCCAAACAGCACATTTTCCATCAGAATCCTGACTGCAGCGGTCCATGCTCCAAAAGTCATCAACCACGCAAAAACAGATGACATAACATAAGTATCACCTCTCAATATGAAATATATCAATGAATAATAGTGAATTATGACATAGAATAGTGATGCAAAATGGACGTATCAACTCCCCCATGCTTAGACTTCGCTTGTCCCCAAGCGAAACTGAGCTCAATAAACATGGCCTCAGGTTTATGGAGTGAAGAGTCGATAAAATAATACGAACAAGAAGCATCACATTCATCAAATACATAGATCATAATATAAGACAACTCACTATTATATAACTCAACTTGCAATGAGTAAAGGAAACACAATAAAGATAAATAAAGTGAATCATAATTGGTAATGGCAAACTTAGCTCTTGGTCGAAGAATAGTTGATAATTTGCTGGAGTTCACAAATAACTGGTTTTCAAAGATAGCTTTCAAAGTAGTAAACATCAAGATAAGAGCAATGTGCAAAACAAGGAACATAGGAAACATGATTGAATAAATCATCATATGAATGAATGAAAGACAACAACTCAAAATACTTGTTGATATAGAAGGGAATAGGTTTACTGACTCAACTAAAAAGTAAAAGAATGGCCCTTCACAGAGGGAAGCAGGGATTGCAAGTCTCATAAAGATCTCCCAAAAATTATGATACTTACTAGCTTTCAGCTCTCATTGCCCTTATCATAGGCATCTTTAGGATATGCATTGACAAGTTGTAAATTGATAATATCATGTCCCTTGAATACGAGGGCCGCTCCCCATGCTACTCAAGTTTAGTCACCGGTAAGTTCTTGTCATCGTAAGCATATGTGTATCATAGAGAACCGCCAACGGGGTACCCCTTGCCCGATGATACAGAAGAATCCCCATATCAAAATGACAAGGCAAACAGACAACAAGCATCTCGGCAACCTTCTTATTTACCATGGGAATATGGTGCTTTTTTCTCTCTTTCCTCTTTTCATAATCTATTTTTTTTCTTTTTCTCTTTTTTTCTCAATATCAGACTCTTTTTTTATAAGAAGAATGCTTCATAGATGCTCGTTATGGTTACGCTACAGGTTTCCACCATGTCAGCATGGATTAGACCATGACAGCGTTCTCTAACACATGCATAACTCCATGGACTTACAAGCTCCCCTTTCATTTCACACCGACGACATCCATAGACAAAAGAACATGATATCAACTTGGTACAAAGTACCAGTGCAATGTTGAAAACGTTCCCCATGACAGCATGGTTCTGCTAATTCACAACTCACAAAGCGCAAGCATATATGCAACATAGGTGAGCACAATGGTTCAAGTTTATTAAATGCAAGAAAGTAAAGTGTGCCATCAAGTTCGTGAGAGCTTTAATCACTAATTTTCACATAACAAGTTTAATTTGGGAGATAGATAAAACAAGAATTTACTTGGAATAGTAATAATGCTAATAGGAAGGTATGGTGGACACAAATGGCAAAGGTTTTGGTTTAAAGGAGTGGATGCACGAGAAGAATTCCCTCTCAGTACAGGTTTTTGGCTAGCAAGGCTGGGTAGCAAGTACAAGAGTTGAAGCAAACAAACAAACATACAAGTGATAAAGACAAACGTGTAATCTTCCTTGGAAGCACAAAAGATCTTAACTAGAGAATACTAGACTTATGAGCAAATCCAGAAAGAAAGATGATGAAATTATTTTTCTTTAGAGTACTTTTATCTTTTTCATTCAACTCTCAAAAAGTGTTGCTACTGACCGAGCTAGGTTTGCCAAAACCAACTAAATTAACTCAATGATCCCAAAGTGATACCAATACTAACAACAAGATCAATCATATAACCACGAATTGAAAACTAATATAAGCTATGAAAAAGAGTGAATGATAGAACTTCTCATTAATATTCCATAACGGCAACTCACACCAAGGGATACATATCTAACGAGAGAGGGGACACTTCCATAATGCAAACCATCCTACATAATAACTTCTCTATTCATGATATGACTCTACTAAAAAGGTAAAAAGATAGAAGATAGTGATGTGATACCGCGACACTCCCCCAAGCTTGGAACAAACCAAGGGGATGCCAAACCTGATGACGAATTACTCTTTTGGTGGTGGTGGTATCCTCTCGATGAGCTCTCTGATAAGTTTCCCCAAGTCCTCAATCTCGAAGGTGAGATTACGAATCAGCTGTGAGTTTTGCTCAATGCGGCTCATGATCATGTCGGGTTGAGAATTCCAGCTCTTGCTATTCTTTCCCCACTCTTCCTCCTTGAAGTCTTCTTTTCCTGCATGGCTAGAACGAGGCAAATCCCAATTGGAGGGTAATTTCCCCTTGGGCATATTCTGGTATTGATGCTCATGGATAAGGGTATGGAAAGGGTTCTTGGTGCACGGAGGAAGTGACCGTGGAGCCAAGCAGTGACGAGGAGCTTTCCCCCAGTCTGCATCCGTGCAGTCCTTCTAACCCTGGCAGGTTTTGTCACCACTCCAATGCTTGCAATGGTAGTGCCGGTGTGCGGATGTTGGCCTTGCTCCTCTTCATCTTCGCTCTAGATCTCCTTCTCCTTCCCGGGGTCTTGGAGGTCTTCCTCCATAGGATCCTTCCCTTTATCCTTGGCGGACACCATTGTGCTTCTAAGCTTTCAAGAATAGTCCTGGCAGAAACAGATCGAAACAAAAATACGACAAAAACACGATATACGAATCTCGGGAGATCCGGGGGGTTATATATTACGAAGTTTCATAACAAAAGGAAGGTACTGGAAGAAAACGGGTCGGAGGTGGAGTCCGGGGTGGACTCACCACCTGGTGGCACGGCCAGGGGTGGGCCCATGCCACAGGGTGGTGTGAGACACCCTGGCTCCACTTCCGTCCCTCTTTCGCTTCGTAGCTTCCCTTATTGACTGAAAACTGCAAAAATATAGTTGGATTGTATTTTCACGGAACTTTCCTTACCAGAACTGTTACCTATTTGAAAACAGACTCTGCAGGTCTCTGAATTTGGTATCTAGTAGATTCTTCCGGAATCATCACTTGAATATCATCGATATCTTCATCTTCATACACTTATTACTTGAGTCATAAAACCTTTCTCTTCCTTATTACACCATTATCTCCACTTCCTGGAAATTTCTTTCACACAAAACTTCACACAGTTCTCATTAGCAACATTAGTATAAGTAAAGTGAAAGAACCTTTTGAGTCCAACTTCAACTGAAAACCATCAAAACATAAGCTACTGTAGCAACTCCTTCCGAAAACCCAAACATAATTTAAAAAGGAAATCGAATAAAGAAGCAAATGCAAGAGTGGCAAAATCTGTCAAAACAGACCAGCAGGTAAAGATCATTTTTTTTGAAAATCTTCCATTTCTCAAATAAATAAGTACAAAACTAACGAAAGTTAAATAAAAACCTGGGTCAGAAGCACAAAAAATTACAGCTCAATCCGACATACAGAGATCTCTCACGAATTTTTACGGTGAAGCACAAAAAATCTGTTTCGGGACAGCAACTTCCCCAAATCTTACTTCTCTCTCATTAGAAGTTGATCTTGACACAAAAACAAAACAAAAAGGGTAAGGAGAGTTTATTACCGAAGTAATAACTTCCAATACTCAAAGAAACAAAAACAAGCTGAAAGCAAAAACAAATTGGGTTGTCTCTCAAAAAGCTCTTTCCTTATAGCCATTAAGATGGGCATGATAATTTTTAAGACGCTCTCATAGGAATATGAATTGAAGCGAAGGAGAGCATTAAGAAGCAAACATACACACATTTAAGTCTAACCCACTTCCTATGCAAGGGAATTTTGTAAACAAACAAGTTGTTGAAACCAGAGGTTAGAAGCATAGGAAGGCAAAAGAAGTGCAACATAAAAACTTTCAGCATAAAACGAGGAAACTTGGGATTATTGAGATACATAAGAACACTTTTCCCTCTCTCATAGTAACTTTAAGTATCATGCATAAACTTAACAATATAGCTATCACAAGGGCCATCGTAACAATGATCACTTATTCTAATAGAAAACACAGGAATACTAATTCTCATAACACTACTTTGTGAAACAATATTAGAGGTATCCTTACAAAGGATAGTGTGTCCCTCTTTTTCATATTTAGTAAAAAAGTCTTTCACATTTGCTATTATAGGTTCATCAACCATTTGTTTATCAGATTCAACAGCTTTATTTGTACTTTCATTAACCATACTAGCTATCATAGAATGTTCCTTTATCTTAACTGGGAAAGGCATTTTCTCAATATAAGGTTCAGGTAAAACATGATTAGCAGTATAAACTTCAGTATTTCTTACAGGAACACTCTTAGCAACATCTTTATAAGGTTCATGATACTTATTCCACTTCTTTTTAGGCACTTCAATGTAGGAAGCAAAAGCCCTAAAATAAGAAGCAATAGCTTGAGAGTCTAGACCATAAGCATTTTTAATATTTTGAAAGTCATCAGTTCCCATAAAAGATTCAATGCATTCATAATCATAATTTATACCTGACTTTCTACCTTTTTCATTCTCCCAAGCTTCAGCATTGTCTTGAATACGGTCCAGAAGATCCCATTTAGCTTCTTGTTCCATGCAAGTGAATGATCCAGCACAAGAAGCATCCAATAAATCCTTGTCATGTAGAGGGAGCCTTGCATAAAAGTTATTGATAATAATATTGTTGGGGAGCTCATGATTGGGACATTTGAGCATTAGTAACTTCAATATCCCCCAAACTTGAGCTGTACTCTCTCCATCAAGAGGCCAAAAGTTGTATATTTGATTCCGATCTTTATGAATCTCACTAGGAGGATAAAACTTTGAATAAAAGAGAGGCACTATTTCCTCCCATTCCAGAGCTTGACCATTCTTTAGCAGCTTATACCATTCCTCAGCTCTTCCTTTCAGTGATAATGAGAATAACTTCTTCTTAACTTGATCTGTAGTAATACCTGCACACTTGAACAACCCGCATAATTCGTGTATGAAGAGCAAATGATCACCTGGATGGACAGTTCCATCCCCAACATAGTAGTTATCCATAACACGATCAATAATTCTTGTAGGTATTTTAAAAACATCATTCTCGGCAGGTGGTGGCTTATCTACTACCTTAACAGTGGTAGTAGCATTACCAAATAAGAAACTCAGCGAATTATCCATAACGAAAATAAAGCAACTAACAGAAGTAAACAATACTCATAGTAGAAGTTTCCTTTACCAGTTCCACTCTCCAATAGCGCTTCACTCCCAGCGGGCGCCTTGAAAATAGTCTTGATGACCCACAAGTATAGGGGGTGTATCGCAGTATTTTCGATAAGTAAGAGTGTCGAACCCAACGAGGAGCAGAAGGTGCTGGCTAGTGGTATGGATCAGGAATTCTCTGCAAATACTTAGCAAACGGATTTTTAGGGGTTTTCAATAAAGCAAGTAAATAAAGTACGAGTAAATAAAAGACAGTATGACTAAATGCAGCAAGTGGCCCAATCCTTTATGCAGCAAAGTACAAGCCGGTTGTATTACTTAAGATGACCAAACGTTCTCGAGGACACATGGGAAGACTGTCAAGTGCTTTCACTTCATATAGCTGATTAATCTTCTTTAGCTTGCTAAGTGTTGTGTGGGTGAACCTATGCTAATGTACCGACCTTCCTAGGACTAATACATACTTGTGATTATACCCCTTGCAAACATCCGTAAGTACAAGAAAGTAATTAAGGTAGAAACCTAACCACAACTTTAAACTCTAAGACCCTTACGTCCCCTGTGCAATGGTTTCCTAATGGAGGTTCAGGTTTACATTACTCAAACCCCCTACGATTAGTAGCCAAATACACAATGCATTCCCCTAGGCCCATATAGGTGAAGTGTCATGTAGTCGACGTTCACATGACACCACTAGAAGAAGTACACCACAACTTAAATATCAAACTATTGAATCTTTCTCAACATAATTCCACTACTAACAACATGACTTCTCCCATGTCCTCAAGAACAAAACAAACTACTCACAAGACATCATATGGATCATGATCAAAGATGGAATAATGATGTATAACAATCTGAACATAAACAATAATTCAATGGTTCACTCAATAGCATCAACTACAAAGAGTAATCAACACCGGGAAAGTTTCCCCTATGAACTATGCAAGATTCAACCCAATTGTTACAGCAATATAGAGATGGTGATGAGGGTGCTGATGGTGATGATGATGATCCCGATGAAGTCCAGCTTGATGGTGGTGTTGATGGCGACGATCTCCCCTCTCCGAGAAGGAATTCCTCCGGCAGAAATCTGTCTGCCGGAGAGATCTTTCTCCCTCAGTGTTTTCTGCCCCATAGAGGCGGCGGAATATTTCTTTGGTCGCTCTCCCAGTCTTAGGGTTTCGGGAGGATAATATACGCCAGAGGGGAGTGCCAGTGGTGGACCAGGGTGGCCACACCACCTGGTGGCGCGACCCAGGCTGGCCCGCGCCAGGGGGTGGTGTGGGCCCCCGGTGGCCCATCTCTAGCCCCCCTTCTGGCTTCCTTCGTCTTTTGGAAAAATAGGATTTTCCATGTATTTTCCCGGATTTTCTGATCTTCGCGAATTTTGCCTCCAAACAGCACCTTTTCTATCAGAATCCTGACTGCAGCGGTCCATGCTCCAAAAGTCATCAACCATGCAAAAACAGATGAAATAACATAAGTATCACCTCTCAATATGAAATATATCAATGAATAACAGTGAATTATGACATAGAATAGTGATGCAAAATGGACGTATCAAGGGTAACAACTAAAAGATCAACGCCCACACGCTATATCTTGTGTGTTCTACCCGTACTAGCAATACTACGCATAGATCTAGCTCTAATACCACTTAAGGGGTGCATGTATGAAAACAATAAAATTTTACCCTACGCCCCTAAACCCCTGATGCTGCTAGGACCTATCTATTAGTAATGCAGTAACAGGAGGGGCTTTTCTTGAACTTACCCTTGAAGACCGAAAATCATTGTCAACGCTCAGGAGAGCATGGTTGATGTAGACGAGCCGAAGCCGACCTCAAGGTCGTGATGAAGTCCTTGCGCTCCTGCGGCTCCAACGACTTGAGTGCCTCAAATGTGACACCTCGTGGGGAGTTACATGCATCTGGTGCCTAGCGATGACTCCCGCTTCCCCGATCCAGCAGCAGTTGTGGAAGTAGAGCTCCTGGATCTCCCGCAACGCGACGGCGCTCCGTGATGAAGATGTCTCTCGTTCCCGCAGTCCGAACTTGGGACCACGGTCACGGGAGAGAGAGATAGAGAGAGAGAGAGAGAGAGAGAGAGAGAGAGAGAGAGAGAAAGAGAGAGAATATCAATTGGAGGTCTCCCCAAAAGAGAGGAAACCTTTATTGAATATTGTGTTGTGTATTTTTAGGTCGAAATACCCTACTATATATAGGGGGAGGGGAGGTACTACCTCCCTCAAAGTCCCGAGGTGGGACTAAAGGAGGGGGAGGGGGGCAGCCACCGTCCGGACCTGGTGGGCCCCACACGGGGGGGGGGGGGGGCGGGCTAGGCCCAGCCGGCCACCCCCTTTGCCTCCTCTCTCCTCTTGCCTTTCCCTCATGGGCCCTTCTCCCTCCGAAATTGGCCCATTAAGCCTTTTTGACCTTTAATTGATTTCTCTTTTATTAAATAATTATGAATAAATGATTAAATCAATATTTAACATTCATTCACATATTATTCAATCTCCGTGGCTATGGAACACCTTCCACCTACACTCCGGACATCCTCCGGACTTACCGAAACCCTTCCGGTTTTCTCTCCTCTTATTCTATGATTCTACCGATCCTGTAAACACTCCCTAAGCATAATCAAGCCCTTAAGCGTGATACCCCACGGTTCGGGAACACTCCATACATGGTCAGGACACTCCTGGACCAATGATCGACAGAGGGACCTGGATGGCCATGTGACCCCTGTGCATTCCACGAAGATCTTTTGTCGTTTGAACTGGGACGGTCGCGTCTTATTCCTTTTGTCTCTCGATACTTGCATTGCCCAAGATCTGATCAATGACATCACCATGTCGTGTTCAATCTCGTCACCGAACAATGCCACTTGACTCGTTTCGACAAGTGATATCCCTGTGATCAAATCACACGTTGCGCAACTATTGGATATAACTTCTCCGAGTGGGCCCTTGAGTATCTTTCCGTCACACGGATGGACAAATCCCTCTATTGACATATATTGTCTCTACGGTTCCTCTGAATACCTAAACACACCTTTATTGTCACTATATTACCAAGTGACGTTTGATGATATCTAAGCATTCTCGGAAGACAACGATTGATATAGCCTCATGGTCTAAGGAATAGTCTACGAGGTCTATTCTAATCATCATAACTTGAACTTGGTGATATGATCGGGTCATGATGTTTAGGTTGGGTATTGGTTCATAATCTCATTCTCAGAATAAGTTGACTCCATTTCCAACTGGCATAAATGCCACATGATTAGGAAACCTTGATCATCTGTTGACCAATGAACCAGTGACTAGAGTTTCACCTAGAACCCCAAGTTGTTTATGAAGGGGTTTCGCAGCATAGTAAATCAAAATTTTCTGCGGAAGCGAACAGAAGGAAAGCCAAGATCTAATCTAGGAGATGCAAACAACGAGAGAGATTGGATTAGATCTTCATACCCTTGAAGATTCACAATGAACGCATTTGAACGTGGGTGATGTAGTCGTACTCGCTTCTCCTCCTCGCGATCCGATCCGATCTAGCACCACAAGTGGCGGTGCCTCCGTGAGATGCACACGTGCGGCACCTCGACGTCTCCTCCTTCCTCGGACCAGCAAGTATGGTGGAGAGATAGATTGGATCTACAACGCGACGGCGTGGTGTATATGGTGGAGAATTTACGCAGGCTTCGCCTACAAACAGTCGGGAGGGAGAGAGGAAGGCAGCAGGGCTACTAGGGCTTGGAGGAAGGTGTAGGTCAGGGGGGAGGGGGCGCACCAGCCCTCTATATATAGAGGGGGGGTGCGGCCAGCCCTTGCCCATCCTCCAAGCCTATCTCTAGTTTAAACGATTTAAACTCTCCCTTCTAGAAACCCTATCTTATCTCTAGTTTAAACGATTTAAACTCTCTAGGATCGGCTGGGCCCTATGGGGCCTTGTGCCCCTAGCCCAATGCGGCCAGGACACTCCCTCATAGGCCCATGCCCCCTCCCGGAAGGTGGGACCACGTTGGCCCCCTTCCGGAAGGTTTTAGAAGCTTCCGGTACAATACCATTCCGAACTCCAAAAAACTGCACTGCCTTATATGAATCTTATTCTCCGGACCATTCCGGAACCTCTCGTGATGTCCCGGATCCCATCCGAGACTCCGAACAAAAATTCATAAACCAATTATCCAATCTATCCTAGCGTCGAGACACGTTAAGTGTGACCGCAGGTTCGAGAATATGCGAGACATGATCTTCTATCAATAATCAACAAATGGGTGCAGGCACCCATATTTACTCCCACACATTCATCGATGATCATATCGGATGAACCACGATGCCAGGATTCAATCAATCCCATATATATATTCCCTTCATCTCGCGATATTTTACTTGCCCGAGATTCGATCGTCGGTATCGTCATACCTAGTTCAATCTCGTTCACAGCAAGTACTTTACTCGTTCTGTAATCCAATATCACTTTGTGATTAACTCCTTAACCACATGCTTGCAAGCGGTGTTGATATCGATTACTGAGTGGGCCCGAAGTATATCTCTCCGACTTGGGAGGGACAAATCCCATCTCTATACATACAACCCAACAGATACTTTCCGATCACCTGAGAGACACCTTTATGATCACCCTCTCATAGGATGACGTTTGATGACCTCAAAGCTTTCTTCCGATACCAGGGAGTTGCATTATCTCATGGTCTAAGGAATACAATATTTGACATAAGAAAAGCTTCACAAAGACGAACACGATGACACGATCTAATTGCTTCGCTTAGTTTGGTCTCATCCACCATATCATTCTCCCAATGATATGATCTCATTATCAATTGACAACTCATGTCTATGGTTAGGAAACCTTAACCATCATTGATCAATGAGCTAGTCCATAGAGGCGTACTAGGGACACGGTGTTGTTCACAAACCACACAAGTATTAATGTTTCCGCTTAATACAATTCTAGCATGGAATATAAACTTTATCATGAACAAGAATTATAATAATAACATCTTTATTATTGCCTCTAGGGCATAATTCCAACAGTCTCCCACTTGCACTAGAGTCAATAATCTAGTTTACATTTGGCAACAATCTCACACCCATGGCACTGAGGTGCTGATCATGTTTTACACGTGGAAGAGGTTTAGTCAATGGATCTGCGACATTCAGATCTGTATGTACTTTGCTAATCTTCGATCTCCATACGCTATATAATCTCGGATTATATGAAACTTATGTTGATATGCTTGGTCTTTGGATGATATCTTGGTTCCTTAGCGAGTGCTATGGCGCCCGTGTTGTCACAATATCTCCAGTGGGTCAATGCACTTGGAACCACGCCAAGCTCGGATGAAGTTCTGATCCAAACTCCTTCACTTGACGCTCAAGCAGCCATGTATTCCGCTTCTCTTCAGATCCCGCGATCACGCTTTGCTTGCAGCTTCTCCGACTCACAGCTCCTCCATTCAAAATATACACGTATCCTGTCTCGAGATTTACAATCATCCTTGTCGGTGTCGAAACTAGCATCGACGTAACCTTTACTGACGAGTGTTCATCACCCCATAGACTAAGAACATTTTTAGTCCTATTTAGGTACCTTAGGATGTTCTTCACGGCTGTCCAAAGGTTCCACTCTGGATCACTTTGATATCTCGTCAAACTAAGAGCATTGGACACATCCGTCTAGTACACAAGATGGCATACATGATGGAACCTATGGCCGAGGCATAAGGCACTTTGCTCATAGCTTCCTATCATTTCATCAGAGCTGGACACCGAGCCTTGCTCAATATCTTTCCCGACAACATAGGCCTTGAACCTTTCAATGCCTTATCCATTCTGAACCTTTTCGAACTTTGTCTAGGTATGTACTCGCTTAAAGCTATCGGCGTCTTTGTCTATCTCTATAGATTTTGATGCCCAATATATAAGCAGCTTCACCTAGGTCTTTCATTGAAAACACTTGTTCAAATAACTCTTCACATCGTTAAGCATGTTGATGTCATTTCCAATAATCAATATGTCATCCACATATAGTACCGTAAACGCCACCGAGCTCCCACTCACTTTCTTGTAGATGCAAGCTTCAGAGCAATTTGGAACAAATCCAAAGCTCTTGATCACTTGATCAAAACGAAGGTTCCAACTCCGAGATGCTTGCTTGATCCATAAATGGAACTGAAGTTTGCATACTTTATCGACATCCTTAGGATCGACAAAACCTTCGGGTTGCATCATATACAACTCTTCATCAATGTTGCCATTGAGGAAAGCAGTCTTGACATCCATTTGCCATATTTCATAATCATGAAACACAACAATTGCTAATAAAATCCGAATGGACTTAAACATCGCTATGGGAGAGAAAGTCTCATCGTAGTCAACACCTTGAACTTGTCGAAAACCTTTCGCAACAAGCCGTGCTTTATAGACGGTAACATTACCATCTGCGTCCGTTTTCTTCTTGAAGATCCATTTGCACTCAACGGCCTTTCGGTCGCTAGGAGGGTCCACCAAAGTCCATACTTGGTTTTCGCTCATGGATCCCAATTCGGATTTCATGGCTTCTAGCCATTTCTCGTAGTCCGGCTCATCATCGCTTCCTCATAGTTCGAGGTTCACTATCTTCTACTAACAAGACAGTCAAGACAGGGTTGCCGTACCACTCAGGAGGGGCACGCGACCTTGTCGACCTGCGACGTTCAGTAGAAGCATCGTCCGAAGCTTCATGATCCTTGTCATTAGCTTCCTCTATTGTTGGTGCAGGCGGCACTGGAACAATTTCAGGTGCTGTGCTACTCTCCAATTCAAGAGAAGGTTCAATAACCTTGTCTAGCTCTACTTTCCTCCCACTCACTTCTTTCGAGAGAAACTCCTTCTCAAGAAAGGAACCGTTCTTCATGAGACACTTTGCCTTCGGTTACGTGATAGAAGGTATACCCAATAGTTTCCTTAGGGTATCCTATGAAGACGCATTTCTCGCTTTGGGTTCGAGCTTGTCCGCATCAACTTCTTGACGAAGCTTAGATCCCCAAACTTTAAGAAACGACAACTTAGGTTTAGCACCAAACCATAGTTCATACGTGTCGTCTCAGCAGATTTAGATGGAGCCCTATTTAAAGTGAATGCAGCGTTTCTAATGCATAACCCCAAAATGATAACGGCAAATCAAGAAGAGACATCATCGATCGGACCATATCTAATAGGGTTCGATTATGCTCAGACACACCATTGCGCTGTGGTGTTCCGTGGCGTGAGTTGTGAAACGATTCCACTTGCTTTGAGATGCGTGAGAAAATCATAACTCAAATATTCGCCCCGACGATCGGATCGTAGAAACTTAATCTTTCTGTTACGATGGTTCTACACTTCATTCTGAAATTCTTTGAACTTTTCAAAAGTTTCAGATTTATGTTTCATTAAATAGATATACCCATACCTACTTAAGTCATCGCTAAAAGTGAGAAAATAGCGATATCCACCGCGTCAAACACTCATCGGTCCGCATACATCGGTATGTATGATTTCCAACAAGTCCGTTGTTCGCTCCATCATACCGGAGAACGGGTTTTGATCATCTTGCCCATGAGGCATGGTTCGCATGTGTCAAATGATTCAAAATCAAGAGATTCCAAAAGTCCATCGAATGGAGTTTCTTCATGCGCTTTACACCAATATGACCTAGACGATTACCACAAATAAGTAGTATTATCACTATCTACTTTGCATCTCTTAGCCTCTATGTTATGGATGTGTGTTTCATCCCTTTCGAGATTTAGAAGAAATAAACCATTGACAATAGGTGCATGACCATAAAAGATGTTACTCATGTAAATAGAACAACCATTATTCTCCGATTTAAATGAATAACCGTCTTGCAATAAACAAGATCCAGAAATAATGTTCATGCTCAACGGGCACATAATAACACTTATTAAGGTTTAAAACTAATCCGAAGGTAAAACTAAGGAGGCGTGCGACGGCCATCACATCAACTCTTGATCCGTTGCCAACGCACATCGTCACCTCATCCTCGCAGTCAGCCGTCTATTCCGTAGCTCTGTTTGAGTTACAAATATTAGCAACCGAACCAAGATCAAATACCCGTGCACTACAACGAGGGCTAGTAAGGAAAACATCAATAACATGTATATCAAATATACCTTTGATGGTGCCAGCCTTCTTGTCCGCTAAGTACTTCGGACGATTCGCCCAAAGGACCCTTGTCCTTGCAATAGAAGCACTCAAGGTCCGGCTTAGGACCAGACTTGAGCTTCTTCTCGCCAGGGCGGCGCTTACGCCGCCTTCTTGAAGGGCTTCTTTGCTCCTTTACCTTTCTTAAAGGAGGGCTTCTTGACCATCAACACATGATTATCCTTCTTGATGTCCACCTCGCAGCCTTCAGCTTTGCGAAGAGCTCGTGATCATATCGATGGAACCAATCTGATTATGAGTCACTACAAAACTTTTGTAGCCGGGAGGAGTGATTGCGAACCTGTCAATCTTGAGCTCCTCTGGAATCTTGCGATCCGGTTGCTCAAGGCGTTGAGTGTAGCCCGACATCTTAATGGCGTGCTCACTAACGGAACTCCCTTCCTCCATCTTGTAGTTAAAGAACTTCTCGGAGATCTCATATCTCTCGAGCGGGCCTGAGTGCGAAACATGGTTTCAACTCTTGAGAATCTCAAAGGGCCCGGATAGTTTTCAAAACGATTTTGAAGTTCGGTTCCATAGCAAACAACATGGTGCTCTTAATCACACCATAATCATCTTTGCGCCGTGATAGGCGACTTTCTCATCGGCGTAGCGATTCTTGAGGGGGTTACCTAACGCTTTCTCAAGGACATAGTCCTTTTGTCCTCCGCATGAATGATTCTCAGATTGCGGAACCAATTGGTGAAGTTAGACCCATTGTTCTTAAGCTTTTCTTTCTCAGCAAAAACGTTGAAGTTGAAGTTGGACTTAGCTATGTGATCTACA
Organism: Avena insularis; assembly: GCA_023614405.1. Lineage (NCBI taxonomy): Eukaryota > Viridiplantae > Streptophyta > Magnoliopsida > Poales > Poaceae > Avena > Avena insularis. The sequence continues at coordinate 26,916,603 of CM042692.1, forward strand.
ATATTTGCAAGTACAAAATTAGACTATGTTCATGATAACTAGTTCAACTTTTAATCAAATTACTAGATGAACTCCCACTAAATTCAACATCCCTCAAGTTGTTTAGTGAACACGATCCAAATTCACCACACCTAATCCGATCTTCACGAGAAGAGATGTGGTTTCAATGGTGGACAACGAAGTGTCGATCATATCATTCATATGACTCGTGCTTAACCTTTCGGTTCATGTGTTCTGAGGCCATGTCTGTACATGCTAGGCTCGTCAAGTTAGACCCAAGTATTTTCGCGTGTGCAAAACTGGCTTGCACCCGTTGTATGTGAGCGTAGAGTCTATAGCACCCGATCATCACGTGATGCTTGGACATTTAACTTTCGCAACGGTGCATACTCGGGGAGAACACAGTTTTATCTTGATCTTTAAGTGAGGAATCATCTTATAATGCTACCGTCGCGATCTAAGCATAATAAGATACATAAAAGGATAAACATCACATGCATATAACTTTATGTGACATGGTATAGCCAATCTTCGCTCAATGATCTCCATCTTGTGCGTTCCGGCATGATCTCCATCACTCCACCATGATTGCCTCCACCATGAGTAGCAACTACAACTATTGCTAACTACTTAGCGATAAAGTAAAGCTATTACATGGCGTATAAGAAGTTGACTCGCAGGTCATACACAATTATAAAGACAACCATATGGCTCCTGCCGGTTGTGTACTCATCGACATGCAAGTCGTGAAACATTACAAAACATGATCATCGCATACATTATACACATCACATCTTGGGCCATACCATATCACAGAAAAACACTCCCTGCAAAAACAAGTTAGACGCCTCTACTTTGTTGTTGCATGTTTTACGTGGCTTATGGGAGTAGATGCTAAGAACGATTCTTACCTACGGAAAGCCACAACGGTGATATTATGGTTGCCAAACTCCGGTGTTAATCCCATGACAACTATAGTGAGAGAAACTGACATCCACCAGCCGCATGTGTGGTACAAGCCACACATCAAGTGCGGAGCCCGATCTCATGACGTCGCGTAAGGTTGGCCTGGACCGCTTCAATATCACTATCCCGCGTCATAAGAAGAACACAAACAAGAGGCTTGCAACAGAAAACATCAACGCCCGCAACAACCATGTTGCGTTCTACTCGTGAATCACATCTACGCATAGATCTAGCTCTGATACCACTGAAGGGGTTTCGCAGCATAGTAAATCAAAATTTTCTACGGAAGCGAACAGAAGGAAAGCCAAGATCTAATCTAGGAGATGCAAACAACGAGAGAGATTGGATTAGATCTTCATACCCTTGAAGATTCGCATGACAGTGAACGCTCATTTAACGTGGGTGATGTAGTCGTACTCGCTTCTCCTCCTCGCGATCCGATCCGATCTAGCACCACAAGTGGCGGTGCCTCCGTGAGATGCACACGTGCAGCACCTCGACGTCTCCTCCTTCCTCGGACCAGAAAGTATGGTGGAGAGATAGATTGGATCTACAACGCGACGGCGCGGTGTATATGGTGGAGAATTTCTGCAGCAGGCTTCAGCCACAAACAACAGAGGGAGAGAGGAAGGCAGCAGGGCTACTAGGGCTTGGAGGAAGGTGTAGGTCAGGGGGGGAGGGGGCGCACCAGCCCTCTATATATAGAGGGGGTGTGCGGCCAGCCCTTGCCCATCCTCCAAGCCTATCTCTAGTTTAAACGATTTAAACTCTCCCTTCTAGAAACCCTATCTTATCTCTAGTTTAAGCGATTTAAACTCTCTAGGATCGGCTGGGCCCTATGGGGCCTTGTGCCCCTGGCCCAATGCGGCCAGGACACTCCCTCATAGGCCCATGCCCCCTCCCGGAAGGTGGGACCACGTTGGCCCCCTTCCGGAAGGTTCTAGAAGCCGGTACAATACCGGAATTAACCGGAACAATTCGAACTCCAAAAACTGCACCGCCTTTATATGAATCTTATTCTCGGACCATTCCGAACCTCTCGTGATGTCCCGGATCCCATCCGAGACTCGAACAAAAATTCATAAACCAATTATCCAATCTATCCTAGGCCGAGACACGTTAAGTGTGTGACCTCGGTTCGAGAATATGTAGACATGATCTTCTATCAATAATCAGCGGGTGCAGGCACCCATATTGACTCCCACACATTCATCGATGATCATATCGGATGAACCACGATGCCAGGATTCAATCAATCCCATATATATATTCCTTTCGTCTCGCGATATTTTACTTGCCCGAGATTCGATCGTCGGTATCGTCATACCTAGTTCAATCTCGTTCACAGCAAGTACTTTACTCGTTCCGTAATCCAATATCACTTTGTGATTAACTCCTTAACCACATGCTTGCAAGGTGTTGATATCGACACGAGTGGGCCCAAAGTATATCTCTTCGACTTGGGAGGTACAAATCCCATCTCGATACATACAACCCAACAGATACTTTCCGATCACCTGAGAGACACCTTTATGATCACCCTCTCATAGGATGACGTTTGATGACCTCAAAGCTTTCTTCCGATACCAGGGAGTTGCATTATCTCATGGTCTAAGGAATACAATATTTGACATAAGAAAAGCTTCGCAAAGACGAACACGAAGACACGATCTAATTTCGCTTAGTTTGGTCTCATCCACCATATCATTCTCCCAATGATATGATCTCATTATCAATTGACAACTCATGTCTATGGTTAGGAAACCTTAACCATCATTGATCAATGAGCTAGTCCATAGAGGCGTACTAGGGACACGGTGTTGTTCACAAACCACACAAGTATTAATGTTTCCGCTTAATACAATTCTAGCATGGAATATAAACTTTATCATGAACAAGAATTATAATAATAACATCTTTATTATTGCCTCTAGGGCATAATTCCAACAGTTTATATATGACACGTGTATTGACGTTTCCTTTCAATACAGTTATAGCATGATATAAAACTTAATCATAAACTTTATGAAATATGATAATAATCCTTATTATTATTTGTCTCTAGGGAATATTTCCAACAAGAGTGATCCAGGCAAGGTTCATGATGACCCACAAGTATAGGGGGTGTATCGCAGTATTTTCGATAAGTAAGAGTGTCGAACCCAACGAGGAGCAGAAGGTGCTGGCTAGTGGTATGGATCAGGAATTCTCTACAAATACTTAGCAAGCGGATTTTTAAGGTTTTTTCATAATGCAAGTAAATAAAGTACGAGTAAATAAAATACAATAAGAATAAATGCAGCGAGTAGCCCAATCCTTTATTCAGCAAAGGACAAACCGGTTGTATTAATTAAGATGACCAAACGTTCTCGAGGACATATGGGAATATCATCAAGTGCTTTCGCTTCATATAGTTGATTAATCTTCTTTAGTTTGCTAAGTGTTGTGTGGGTGAACCTGTGCTAATGTACCGACCTTCCTAGGACTAATACATACTTGTGATTATACCCCTTGCAAGCATCCGCAAGTACAAGAAAGTAATTAAGGTAGAAACCTAACCACAACTTTAAACTCTAAGGCCCTGACGTCCCTTGTGCAATGGGGTCCTAACGGGGGTTCAGATTTCTGTCACTCCGGCAACCCCTACGATTAGTAGCCAAATACACAATGCATTCCCCTAGGCCCATATAGGTGAAGTGTCATGTAGTTGACATTCACATGACACCACTAGAAGAAGTACACCACAACTTAAATATCAAACTATTGAATCTTTCTCAACACAATTACACTACTAACAACATGACTTCTCCCATGTCCTCAAGAACAAAACGAACTACTCACAAGACATCATATGGATCATGATCAAAGATGAAATAATGATGTATAACAATCTGAACATAAACAATAATTCAACGGTTCACTCAATAGCATCAACTACAAGGAGTAATCAACACCGGGAAAGTTTCCCCTAAGAACTATGCAAGATTCAACCCAATTGTTACAGCGGTATGGTGATGGTGACGAGGGTGCCGATGGAGATGATGGTGGTGATGATGATGATGATCCCGATGAAGTCCAGCTTGATGGTGGTGTTGATGGCGATGATCTCCCCTCTCCAGGAAGGAATTCCCCATGCAAAATTCTGTCTACCGGAGAGATCTTTCTCTCTTGGTGTTTTCCGCCCCGCAGAGGCGGCGGAATCTTTCTATGGTCGCTCCCCGAGTCTTAGGGTTTCAGAAGGATAGTATACGCCAGAGGGGAGAGCCAGGGGTGGACCAGGGCGGCCACACCACCTGGTGGCGCGGCCTAGGCTGACCCGCGCCAGGGGGTGGTGTGGCCCACCTGTGGCCCATCTCAGCCTCCCCTTTTGGCTTCCTTCGTCTTCTGGAAAAATAGGATTTTCCATGTATTTTCCTGGATTTTCTGATCTTCGCGGATTTTGCCTCTAAACATCACATTTTCCATCAGAATCCTGACTGAAGCGGTCCATGCTCCAAAAGTCATCAACCATGCAAAAACAGATGAAATAACATAAGTATCATCCCTTAATATGAAATATATCAATGAATATCAGTAAATTATGATATAGAATAGTGATGCAAAATAGACGTATCAGTTCACTACACAATAGTGAAAAATATACTTAAGTACTTAAAAAGAACTAAGAATATGTTTCTCATCTATGGAGAAGGTGATAAAGAGCTTATTGTAAGAGGTTACACATATGCTAGCTTTACTACTGATCCTGATGATTTCAAGTATTGTTTGGGTTATGTGTTTACTTTAAATGGGGGAGCGATGAGCAGGAAGAGTTCTAAGTAATTCCGAAGTAAGTTTGGAAGTCTTGCGATATGATGTAGGTGTCCTAAGTATCATCAAGAGTGAACGAATGGTTTTAGGCATAATATAAAGGTATAGAAATGATTTAGGAATTTTTTGGAAGAATTGAAGTTGTCCGAAATTTTCCGGACCTCATAAAAATAACTTATATTTAAATAACTACTAGGCACCATGGGCCAGAGAGACACATGTTTCCACTAGGACAAACACGTGAGAGGGGAGGGAAACCCTATCCGAGTCAGCTGGGCCTCCCCTTGGCCGCATGGGTGGAAGAGATCAAGGGGAGTCTCCCCAACTCCGATTGGGAAGGGGAGTCCAAGTAGTACTCGACCCTTTCTCCCCTTTCCCTCTCTCTCTATAGCGGTTTGGGGTGTCCTAGTAGGACTCGACAACCTCCCCCCTCCCCCCAACCCCCCGTGGAAGCGGCAAGGGTGGCCGACGGTCACCAAAAAAATAGAAAGGGGGCACGAGGCCCCAACCCTAGCCATGCGCCACCCCCAAGTCACTGACCCCGCCACCCCTCCTAGCCTCCGCGCGCCGCCCTCTCGTAGCGTTGCCTCTCTCTCTTCTTCGTGTTGACGCCATTGATGCCAATGAGGAGAACTACTTCACCACCGATGTTGGAGAACTGTCCGAGTTCCATCTCCATTTAGATTTAATCTAGACGGATTGCGGAAGCACTGCTATATCTTCATCGACACACTCCTACTTCGAAGTTGTGCACTTGATCGCACTTCGACGCGGTGTTGCTGATCTTGTACGTGTGGATACCGTGGAGGTGCTACATGTGCAGTACAAGATCATCGGAGCCATTCGTGGGGTAATGCATCTCATTGTGACTTGATAAGTATCATTACGGGGATCGACGCATGTCTTCGTCAAACTCGTCATCGATAAACATCCGGTGTATCGATCTTAGAGGGTATGATCTGTTGCCTCACTCCCGCATAACTTGATACGCTTGAAGCACTAGAATTTTGTTTGTTTTGTGTAGCGTGTTTTCCAACAGAACCAGCAAAAGAATCGGGAGAAATACCAGACCTATTATGACCACTAATAGCCCTGCCAATTTTGCTCCACACATATTTAGCAGCAGTGCACCCAAAGAACAAAAGGTGGATGGTGTTTCTTCAAAAAAAGCTAGCAGTTAGTATTTCCCTGTCAATTTCTCTTTGATAGGTTATATTTAGTTGCAATTGCGTTGTGCCAAATCAAGCAGAGCCGGAATTTGATCTTTAAGGGAATTTTTGCTTTCTAGAAGTGCTTGAAAGATCTATCAACCCCATTACTGTACAATTAATTATAAACTCATTTGACACTGAATAATCCATTCTTGTTCCACTTCCAATAAGGTGTGCCTATCTCAGCAAATAACTGATCATTATTCAAAATATTGATCAGACCATTCATATGAATTTGCAAATCAAGAGACATCCACCTTTTCAAAGTAAACCTCCACCCATTTCTTGTTGCATTAGCCATTGATATATCTTGCTCATCGCAAACATCAAATATTTTAGGGATTTTGCTTCTCAAAGGAGCGTGACCACACTAGGAATATCCCCCAAAACTTGTTCTTTGTCCATTTACAACCATCATGCTTCTACCACACATGTATAAGATCTTCACATGCAACCTATCATTCTAGAAAGCTGAGTTTTTTGCTTTGTGTTTGGCATAATAGATACTTTTCTCACCAAGATATTTTTTCACATGAAATCTTGCGAAGAACCCCATTCTTTCTCTAGTTCCCACCACCATTTGCACATCAAGCTCAAGTTAAATTTTGTCAGACATCTCACCCCCAAACCACCTTTACATCTTGGTTTACATATAAACTTCCACTTGACCCAATGCTACTTTTTTTACCTACGTTACCAGAAGAGCTAAACACATAGAGATACAATTTCATTATTAGCACTTGGAATTTTGTTTTGTTCCTTCAAGGATCAAGTTGCTGATGGAATCACGATGCCTTTACCAATTCACCAGTTTGAGGAATTTAAACATAATCTCAACTTGCAAAGTTGTGATTAAGAGATGGTGTTAGCGATAGGACTAGTATCAGTTTATCAAACCGTATCGATCACATGTAATCTGTAGTCCTAGTCTTGTACGATACCCTGCACACGTCGGTTGCCTCAAGGCCCGACTCTTCCGATATTAACATACGACAGAACCCATTTGATCGAGAGGAGATTTGCCAAACTTTGTCAAAGGGGAGATGACCAATAGCAACACAATATTAATCTCAAAGTTTAGACCTGTCATACATGTATCGTAAAGTAAACCCATTGCATGAGAACCAAAACTGCAACACACAGTCTAGCATTCCATGTCCTGCAAAGAATTTCTAGCATTACAAGAACCATGACTATAACTCTGTATTCCACTCTAGAAAGAGAAGATTTCACAACCAAGAGAGATTATAGACTCTGCTCAATGCCCAAATGCCAAATAATGTCCCGTAAAATGGGGATTATAGGAGTTGCCAAGCGAATCAATGGCAAAACCCTTGGTAATTTCACACAATTTACATTCCCACTGATCCTTGCTCCATCATCGATCCAACGTTCCTATTTGCACCACCCAAAGCACCAGCGGCTCTGCAAGCGAAACCAACAGAGAAGTATTTAGAGCTCGAGTTCAGGGATTATATCGATCAAGGAATGAGAAAGCGAGGATCCGGCATAGACAAGCCGATGGCCACGAGACCAGAAAAAATGAAGTTGTGCATGGTGGTGGAACTCACCGATGAGACGTAGCCGTCGTCGTGCTGCCTGGGGCCGTTGCCATGCGCGCCGGCCTCCTTGCCGAACCCCGCCGGCGCCTTGGCCTGGGTGCTCTTCTCCTCCCTCACCTTGTTGAAGATGTGCGTGTAGCCGTCGGCCGACGCCGGGTTCGAGTCCCAGTCGCCGAACTTGGGCACCGCCGACCCCCTCGTCGGCTGTCATCGATCGATCGCAGCGACAACCAAGGTAAGATACGAGACGTACACATCATGGGATGTAGCCTAACTGGAACACCAGAGGATAGCAGAGCAGATGTTTACCGTTTCGTTGCCGCGCGAGATGCCCCTGGCACGGTTAGGCCGGTCGACGGAGTTGGCGACGAGGCCGTAGGCGTTGCCCTCGACGGAGTAGTCGGCGGCCCGCGACTGGCTGTACGGGTGCAGCGGCGACGGCGAAGGCGACTGCTCCACGCTGTACCCGCCTGCTGCCCGTCCGGCGCCTCTTCTGGGCGGCTCCCCGCGGTACGGCGACGCCCCGCCGTAGGGGCTGGGGGACATCGGCGGCGGGGGCGCCGGCGTGTCGCTGGGGCGGCGTTCGTGGCGGTGAGCGGGAGGCGGGGAAGGAGGAGGGAGGTTCGGCGGCGCCCTGCCATGCTCGGGCCCGGAGCGTCTCGGGGACGGCGCGGCGTAGGAGGAGGAGAAGGCCTCCGGGTTCTCGACGGGGTCGTTGGGGTTCATCGGCTTGCCGCCCACGCCCACACCCTTGCCCTTGCGCGCGTTGTCGAAGTAGAGCGTGTAGGGGACGTTGCCCTCGTTGTCCCAGTTGCCGAACTTGGGGACGTGCGCGCCGTTCTTCTGCTGCTTCTGCATTGCGCATGCAAAGGGGAGAAACCAAGATTCAGAAACTGCCGCGCGCCATTTTTCTCTTCCGTTCCTAACTTCCTATTGCTCCGTTTTAACACCGGCGATACTGAAATTTCCAGACTCATACACTCCGGTACTCGACTAAACATGGCGGTTGCACTGGTCAGAAACACATTACGTGACACAAACTCATGAGATTTTCAAGACCTTTCATGCCATTATCAAGCTCTCTTAAGGAAGGCTTGCTGACTGTACATTTAGTTTGCTGATGTATAAAATCCATTTAAATGCAAGTCTTGAATTACGATTTTTCTTTAGAAAAAAATAGTAGTCTATTTCAAACAAAATGTGTGTCTTTGATTGCAATAACATTTCAACAGAGGAAGTATATTCTCTGCGCATCGTCGGAGGATCAGATGCCGGGGAGGCTTTGCATTTCTTTTTCAAAAAAAAATACGTATATTATTTGCCAGCGAGGCTCAGAGATGCTACAACTCAGGAATAAAACATTCAAAACGTAGCTAGGGAGAAACACGAGAGATTGGACCCGGTATTAGAGAAAAACATAAAATAAAAAGAAACAAACCTAGGGTACATCATCATATTCTGACACAAGCACTCCAACTTGGATCCAAAAGGAAGCTTCATTCGTGACGAGATCATTAGCCCATGAACAGAAGATTATTAACACGGAGGGTAGGGCCATGTCAACTTGGCACGTACAGCTGCGGTAGATTGATGAGTATATGCGACCGTATGACCAAGAAAAATATACAGTAGACTGGTTGCTGGGCACATTTTACATGCTGTCATGGACTTAATCAACGGAAAGTATTCCAAATTATGTAATCCAGAAGCTAATCACATGCCGTGACACAGCCACTTGGACTAGTTGAGGCCACGCTACAGGATGGTTTAGTGCAGCGGTTGGTGTTCCTAGGCTTGACAAATCTGCAATTGCAGGCCAAACCAAACTAAACTAAAGTGACATCGCAAGGTAGCCAGCCAGGTCTACCTTGCCGACACCCTATGTAAGTTTCCTCCGAATTCCAAAACAGAAAAATAAAATTCAAGTCAAGAGTCGCCGATTGGCTGCAACTGTTTAACTTTTGGGAATTTAATTAGTACTAGTACTGCAATACAATTTAATCTAATTCATGCAAATACATACTGGATGGGAGCCAGCAATAAATACTATGTTCATGCGATAGTGGGTAGCCTGCGGACATCACCGTGCCTTGTGGGATGATGACGGAACTTAAATGTGATCGAAAGATACACCTCATCGGCTAGTAAGAAATTAAGACCTTGATTACCGCAAATCAAATTAGCTGTGCAAGCAAAAGTATTCACACTCATTCATCAACACGATAATTTTTTGAGCCCTTCCAGTTCTAATTAACTCGCTGCCGAAATCAACAGCTCAAGAACTTGTAATCGGGAATTCAGACTCGGGCAAGGGCAAAGAAACAGCAGCCTGTTCTTCCTTCAGAAAAGTTCAGACTCGGTGCCCATTCAGAGATGATGCTACGAGGTAGTTCACCCGCGCACACAAACTAGCTAATCGAGCTCCTCGAGAGAATCAAGCCACCATGGAACTCACGAAAAACAAGATGAGAACTAGCTTGCGATCGTTGGTTCTACCGGAAACTGCTCGAAACAATTCGCCATGAAAGAAGACCACGAGCATCGGAGGAGACATCGAAGTAAGGTTGAGAGGAGCATGGAAGGAAGAGAGGGGTGAGGAACTTACAGCCATGGCGGTGGCGGCGGTCAATTCCCGGAGCTCGTTCAGAGATCTTGATCACGCGTGGCCGGACGGCGGTCTGCTGTCCTCTGCGATCGAGTTCGGGGAACGGTGGCTCGGCTCAGGTCAGGTTGGCAGCTGGAGGAAGGGGGATATAATGCGGTAGCTTGTTTCTTCCTCCTGTCCGGGGTCCTGGTGGCCTGTAGCTAGCTGAGCCTTTTTGATCAGCTCAGGCCGGCACGCGGGATTATAACTACGAGAAGTGGACAGGGACCGGGGGGTTTGGTTGCTTTCTTCGCAGCTCGTTCCTCTCGTTTTTTGCGTAATCGTCCCTGGAATCAGTGTGGTTTGCACTTTGTCTATTCTGTATTTTTTTTGAAGATTGTCTATTATGTATAGAATTGTATTTTTCGATAAAGTATTAGTACTGTATGTCTGTATGTTAGAGTATATTAGTACTTGAAGTCTGGAGCGTGACGCTGGGCTTCGTGTGCGCAGCCATCCACGTACGCCACACGAGTACAGGTGTACGTGTTGGACAAGCGTGACAGCGACTGGATCTCAATCAACACGTATATATGGTGCTGAGACGGCGAACGAGGAATGGCCAACGTGCATATGTTTTAGTTTCCAGTAGATTTACGCAATGGATGGTGACCAGAACAGATCGATCGTATGCTGCCTGCAGAATGAAACCACTACTGACAGAGCTGCTGACATATTATGTTAGCGAAAACCAGGAAACCACGAGGTGTAAACCGAGAAAATGGCTCGAAACCGAGACCGTTGACGCGCTCGTTCACCACCGTACCAAGTGCACAACTGGCCGGGGGCCCGGTCCATCCATTTGAAAAACCTAAGCAAGCGCTGGACATCTTTGACCGCACACCTCCCACTCGGCAGGTCGATCGGCCCGGCAAGGTTGCCTTGGCATCGCCGCACCGGTCGTCCAAGTCCACGACCATCCAGGCCAACCCCCTCCGCCCCCACTGACACAGTTGACACCGCAGCGCCACGCCGTTTTCCCCCCTCGCGATCGGCAGCACCCACGCCATACGTCGCGACGCGCGCGAACGGTGTCTCGACCGCGGGGGCTGTCGGCCGGGCTGGCGCGTGGAGTGTTGCGCTCACGCGTCAGCGGCCGCGTCACCGGTCGATCGTGACGACTCGTTCCTGATTCACTATCGAGGGGTACGTAGCGAGTCGCGACCGTCTCCTCTCTCTCGCCGCTACGCGGTACGGACGGATCGAGGGGGTACAATACAATTGACAGCGTCAAGGTTTACAGGGAGATTATGCGAAGGCAAGTGGTGATCGAGGTTGGCATCGTGGGATGTGATGCTCGCATCTTTGTTTGACCCTTTTTTTTCCGACGTTAGACCCTTCTGACATTCTAGCATTTGGTTAATTTGGTTTACAGAGCAACCACCGAGGAAAATGTCGCGACACCCGAGCCCCGTATGAATGCAGTAGCACTGATTAATTTCAGGCCTGGTCCGAGGAACCTGTAACTTTCGCATCAACCGACTAATTTGCAGGATTTGTTTGAAAACTGGGAATCTTGTATGAATAGTGTCGATTCGCATAGGTTTTGTGTGATACACATTTTATTGGCCAGCTTGATCTACCGGGTCTACAGCCGTCTTAATAAGGGATGGCAATGGGTACCCGATATCCGCTAACCCGACGGGTACCCGCCTTAAACGGGAAGGGTTTGGTAAAGTAAAAAATCCGTGGATCTTCTTAACGGTAAAAACCTAGACCCGTCGGGTCTAGCGGGGACGGGTACGGAGGTGGCAAACTCATGCCCGCAAACAGGCATACCCTAATTCTATTCCTAAATCCTAAATCTAAGAACCCACTAAACTCTGACGCACATGGCGGTTCCCGCACCCTCATTCCACGCACACGTACACGACACTCACGCACGCATCGACCCACCCGGGCACCCTCGTCCTTGTGATTTCCTTCTAGCGCTGTCGCCCTGGCTCTACTCCCTCCGCCTTCACGTCGCTCCTCCTCCAACTCCGACACGGCCGCGCAAGCCCATCCCGTCCTCTATGAGCTCCCCGCTCTGCCACTCGCCTCCATGAGCTCACTGCGCCGCCGCTCGCCTCCACCCACCAGCGATGACCGCACCTCCACGGCCTCTATGGCTGGTCTCGTCCTCGATGCCAACGACCCAAGTCTCGGCAGCGGTATCGGGGCGGGGAATATGGAGCGGGGGAGGGTATGGGGGGCCTTGACCCGAACCCGATGGGTGCCATCCCTACGTACGATTAGGCCTCCATACACCGGTACAATCTGAACACGACACCGAGTCGACCTCGACGTAGCACGGTTGTTAGCATCGTGGCGGTACCCCGATGGCCAGCTAGAAGCACCACGGTGCGCTGAAAAAGGCCAGCTTGCACCACCCGACGGTGGAAATAGTCACTTGCAGCTCCGACATGTAGCATCATGGCAGCGCCCAATGGTGGGCTTGCAGCACGGAGGTGGGAACCCACAACGGCCGGCTTGCAGCACTATAGTGGTGCCCTAATGGCATAGCACACTTCGCAGTGTGCGCATGTCGTTGTAGGTGGTCCAAAAGCGGTGAAGGGCGCTTCGTAGCATAGGCGACCCACCTTCGTAGCAACGACGGTTCGACTTCGTAGCTTCACCGCCCCTCCTTCGTAGCAACAAAGCCTCGCCTTCGTAGCAACAAAGCCTCGCCTTCGCAGCACCGGTGGATTACCTTAGCAACACCAATAGCCTGCCTTGGCAGCACCCGCAGACCACTTTGGTAGCACTGTCAGATCGCGCTCGTAGCATCAGCGGCCACCATTTGCAACTCCAGCATCGGCCCCTTATAGCAACATCTTTTGTTGTGGAGGTGTCATGGCGGCGGTGCCAGCTAGCAACAATATCGACCCGCTGCTACAATAGAGCATCATCGAAGGATCTCGGATAACCCCCAAGAGCAGGGAATCACTTTAATACCTCTCAATATGGAAGTAGGGTATCTATCCGCAGGAGTAAGAAGGAAAAGCTATTTATTCTATCCAACTAAGGTGACACAAGTTTTAGTTATTTATGCACAAACAAGTTATAGAAATAAGGAGGTTGATTTTATACGAGAAACTAAAACGCAACAAAACAATAAAATAGAAGTGTTATAATCCTCTTCAATGCAAGAGGATAAGACAAAGGTTCTCTCTTATAGGAACAATGGACTTGGATCATGGGTTCACTCAATCCTCTCTCTCCATTTATGGTAACGATCATGTTATAAATAATACTTACATATAATTGTCATGTTTTAGTGGTAACTTTTATGATGGCTATATGTTTTAAAACACATATTTGAAAAAAGTACCCATATGTGTTATTGTGTTACCCTCGTAAGGCCACCGTGTGGTTATTATCACTCCACCACGACATACTTCTCCCTTTTTATCCCACATAAAGGATATTTGGTTGTATTGCTGCTGCTCAACACATGTCTTTTGTCACTTGGCCACTCATTGCCTACATACATCGTACTTCTTAATGGTGAACACTTCAAACACTAGTGTAATAATTTATTTATTATGCATATTACCGCATCTCTCCCATCTATCTATACTTGGTGTTTGTCAAATACCTCATGGCATGGGTAAATAAGGCATTATAATAGAAATCATTACGTGTATCATAAAAGTATCTCCAGAGCATGACAAATTATAAAATCCCAACACAATGATAGATTCATAACAAGTATCATAACATACCACAATATGCAACATAGGAAGTACATAGATAGATTCATAATCATGCAAGACACATAATATAGATTACAATGATCATATACAGAGAGATAAGTTACCACCACATAGTCCAGGAGGTGGACTACTCCTCTATCATGGTGGAGAACCATGATGAAGTGTTGGTGAATTTTTGAAGAAGAAGAGTAGGGCCGTGGTGATGTAGATGATGAAGATAGCGACCACGACGCCCATAGCCAAGGAGGCGGCACAGCAGCAGCCTGTCAGTGGAGGCGGCTGCCCTAGGGGCAGAGGCCCCTTGCCACCTCTTTTTCCTTGGAGATGGTTTTGGTATGGAGGAGATTTTTCCCATCCTCGGCAGCTGCAAGAGGGAGGATTTTTTCACTATGGATGTATGCCTCCAAAAGTAGGGTTTTCCCTTAATATAGAGAGGTGGAGATGCAATCTAAGCCATCTGATGGATGTCCCTTTGATCAAAGGAACATTGGACACCTCTAAAACCTTCCTAGAATTACTCTAGGTCCTTTATGAGTCCATAAAGTTGTGGATTGACTGAATCCCTCAAGTACGGAAAGAGTTTGAGTCAATCACGTCACAATTTTTGGAATCTCGAAACTGCTTCTATACCCCGTAGTAATCAGGGTCTTCAAGACGCGCCCGGAGTTTGTTTGGGGAGAATTTTATTTCAATTGACATTAGAAGAAAATTTACAACAAATTTTATGTTTTGACTTTTTCCATTTGACACCATTTTATGGGTATTTCTAGGAAATTTTTGAAAATGTTCTGCAGGGATAGATTTCAGCAAACTCAGAATTTCACCATAATGAGCGATCTCCTTTCATATTTTTAAAATTCCTACACAATAGTGTAAACCAAAAGGTTGTGCACTTTTGCAACTATTAGTATGTTAGTCCTAATAAATATAATAAAGTTGCAAAATATTATGGATTTTAACATAATAAACTACAAAGTTCATGTATGCATTTCATATGCATCAACCTCTCCGTCCACACACGTCTCAGCAGTAGCACCAGGAAAATTCAGGGAAGAAGTGCGGGAGAGATAGGGGGAAGGTGGTGCAGCAAAAAAAGCATTGGGGGTGATGCAGCAACACCGAGAGGACGGCAAGCGACGATGATGGCGAGTTGGTACAGAGCATCGACGTGAGGAGCTACTGCCTTGAGTTTTCATGGAGTTCATCAGCAGACATCTAAATGGGGATGGGAGAAGACAAGGAAGAAAAGAGATAAGAGAGATAAGACATGGGTGTGGGACCACGAACGTGTGTTGCTCACGCGTGTCGGGCGCGCGTCACGTGCGATCCCCGGGTGAAGTGTATCGTTCCCTATTTTGTTAGGGGAATTTTACTTTTTGCCCTTGTTTACTTAGAAACTTAACGTTTTCCCTAGATGGTGCTTTATTTGTTGCCATAGTTTACTTTTGCATTCAATGATTTTCCCATTGATAGGACAAACTCAAGTGTAATGACCAAACTATCCCTCCGATGTATTTGATTTGGATCAAGTCAATCTTTATGTTTGTTCCTATCTCACGTGCTGCAGCATCGACTCGCAGTTGAGTCAATGGCAATCCTACAGATGGATCCGCCAGTGCTACCGCCATGACAGTCCGTCTCGACGAGCCATGACATGTACCAAGACGAGCACTTTACCAGCTTCTGCACCGCTAACCTCCGCGAGTGCATCAATGTCTTCGCTCGCACCAGGTCGCGGGTCCACCTCTGGTATCCATTCTCTTTCTCTAGACCTTTCTATGGTGGTGGCTCAACACCACGGGGCTCCAGCATAGCTGACCCACCATGATGACAAACTACGAGACGGGTGAGAGGACACAAATTTCGCCTAGAGAGGGATGAATAAGGGGTTTAAAAATTTTATGAGATGGGCTTAAGAAATGTGGAATAAAACTAGTATTTACTTTGTCAAGAACAAAACCTATATATATTACGGTTTTGAAGGGTTCTATAGCAGAAAACAATAATTTTCCTAAGTTGGAACTTCCTAACGCCCAAGATCTATCTATGTAGTAATGAAGTAACAAACGGAGCATATAGAATACATACCCTTGTAGACCGCACGCGGTTAACGTTCCGAGGGGAACATGGTTGAAGTAGTTGAACTCGTAGGTGATGATACGTCCAAAACGTATCTACTTTCCCAAACACTTTTGCTATTGTTTCTCCTCTAAACTTGTGTGATTTGGATGCAGCTAATACGGACTGTCGTTGTTTTTAGCAGAATTGTATTGGTGTCTACTTTTTGTGCAGAAAATCAACTATCAGGAAAAATCCCGGAAAATATACCAAAAATCCTATTTCACCAGAAGACTCGAGCGAATACGAGGCGGAGGCTGGGCCTAGGCCACACCACACACGGGCCAGGCAAGACCAGCGCCAGAAGGTGGTCCGCCCCAGACTCCCCCTCGGTCTCCCTCTTCTACTATAAGTTGCCTTCTGACCTAAAAACTCAGGGGGGTTCGACGTTTTTCTAGAAGGAGTTCCACTCCACCGCCACCACCAGATTCCACGAAACAGCACCAGAAACTCCGTTCTGGCACCCTGCCGGGACAGGGAATTGGAGGAGATCATCGCCATCATCATCACCATCGCTTCTCCATCGACCATCCATGTTTCCCCCATCTATGAGTGAGTAATCCCCCGCTGTATGCTATGGGGATGGTAGGGATTGGATGAGATCGTTCATGTAATGGCATCAGATTGTTAGGGCATGGTGCCTAGTATCTTTTATTAGTGCTTTATGACTTTGTTGCGACTTGTTGTGCTTAATGCTTGTCACTCGGGCCCGAGTGCCATGATGATACATTGTAAATGTATCTATAATTTTTGAAGTTCCATGCTTGGTTCTATCTACTTTCTTATGTTTTGTCCACACTTTGGAGTACTTTTCATATGATTTCTTGGACTAACCTATTAACAAGATGCCACAGTGCTAGTTGCCTATTTTCTGCTGTTTTTGGTTCCAGCAAGTCAGAAAATGAATATTCTCAGAATTGGATGGGACAAAAGCCAAAGTTACTATTTTCCCGGAAGACTCACGGGCAAGGAGGAGAGGAGGGGCCACAGGGTGGCCACACCACCCCTAGGCGCGGGTCCACCTAGGCAACGCCAGGGCATGGTGTGGGCCCCCTGGCCGCCCACCGACCTTGCCCTCTGGCCTATAAGAATCCTCCCAATGCGTAAACCCTAAATAATCAAGCCTCCAGCCACGAAAAGTTCCGCAGCGCCGTTGCCACCGAAGGGGAGATTCGGGGGACAGAAAGTCTCTGTTCCGGCACCCTGCCGGGACGGGGAAGTGCCCCCGGAGCCATCTCCATCGATCTCCACCGCCATCTCCATCACCATTGTTGATTCCCATGATGAGGAGGGAGTAGTTCTCTCTCGAGGCTAAGGGTTCTACCGGTAGCTATGTGTTTATCTCTCTCTCTATGCATGATCTTATTGTGATCATGAGCTTGTAATCTATAGATCTACCTTGCTACTCAAGTGCTTTAATAGATCTCTGCTCTCCCCATGTGTGTGAAAGTGACAGCGTGCGCACCATGGTGGCACTTAGGCTAGAGATTACAAATACTTGTTATGAGTTATATTTGGAGTTGGATATCTTTATGAAATTGTGGTGTTTGTTGGAACCATCTAGTGCTCAAGGTGACAGTATGGGGTTTTCTAGATGGGAAAGGCTTACTTTGAGGTGTGCTGTTATAGCCCTACCTTCGATTAGAGTGTCCAATCAGAGAGTAGTTCAGTGTAGTATCATAAAGAAGAATATATTTATATGAGAGTGTTCACTAGTGAAAGTATGAACCCTAAGCCTTTTTTCTAAGCACCGAAACACTGTTTGCTATTAGATCTATTACATGTTTGCTTGCTTCTGTCTTTATTCCAGTTTTACTTTAGTCTTTTCCACGCCATCAAGCTCTTTTCTTGCACCGTTACCACTTATAATTATCCATCCCACTTGTGTTTCACTATCTCTTCGCCGAACTAGTGCACCTATACACCTGACAAGTGTATTAGGTGTGTTGGGGACACAAGAGACTTCTTGTATCTTGATTGCAGGGTTGCTTGAGAGGGAATACCTTTTACCACTACCTCCCTGAGTTCGATAAACCTTGGGTGATCCACTTAAGGGAAAACTTGCTGCTGTTCTACAAACCTCTGCACTTGGAGGCCCAACAACTGTCTACAAGAATAGAAGTGCGTAAACATCAAGCTATTTTCTGGCGCTGTTGCCGGGGAGGTAAGGTAAAAGGTATTCACACCAGAGGATTAAAGAAGAAGAACCTCCCACGGGAAACGCCTATTTTCTGGCGCCGTTACCGAGGAGGTAAGGTAAAAGGTACTCACATCCTCTGGTGTGAGTGCTCGAAGTTATTTCCTTTAGATTCTGCAATTTTGTCTTTTTGTTTCTTGTTTTCACTAGTTAGGCTTAATGGAAAACAACAACAAAATTAGAGAGCTTTATAGTATTTATGTTGAGTTAGGACATGAAGTGTTTGAAGAGAAAATTAAAAAACCTATGGAACTTTATTTGCATGCTAATAGCAATGTTGTTAGTATGAATTCTTTGGACACCATTATTGCTAATGCTATGGAGAAGTCTAAGCTTGGGGAAGCTAGTTTTTATGAAAATAATATTTTTAGTTCCCCAGCTTTGGAAGATAGCTATTCTATTTCTTATGATGATACCAAACCTCCAATATATGATGATTACAATGATGAATATGATATTTTCAGTCCACCTACTATTGAGGAGAAAATTAATTATGATTACAATATGCCTCCTATATTTGATGATTATGGTGATGAGAATAATAATGATAGCTATTTTGTTGAATTTGCTCCCACTACAATCAATAAGAATGACTATGTTTATGTGGGGAGTATTAATTCTTTTATGCATGTGGCTCATGATAAGAATGTTTCTTGTGATAGTTATATTGTTACTTTTATTCATGATGCTACTGAAAGTTATTATGAGAGAGGGAAACATGGTTTTATGTGTCTCAACAATATTAAGTTTCCCCTCTTTATGTTGAAAACTTTGAAGTTGCACTTTTTTTGCTTTGCTATGCTTGTTGCTTTGTGCTTTCATGACTTGTTTATTTACAAGATTCCTATGCATAGGAAGTGGGTTAGACTTAAATGTTCTTTGAATTTGCTTCTTGATGCTCTCTTTTACTTCAATTCATATTTCTTATGTGAGCATCTTTTCAAACTATCATGCCTAACTTAAAGGCGTTAAAGAAAAGTACTTATTGGGAGATAACCCAAAAGTTTTAGATGAGTCTTGGAAGTTATTACTTCAGTAATAACCGCTCCTTATCCTTTTTATTTGCTTTTTGTGCCAAGAGTAACCTCTAATGAGAGAGAAGTAATGATTGGGAAAGTTGCTGTCCCGAAACAGATTTCTGTGCTTCACCGTAAAAATTCGTGTAAAATCTCTAAACGCCTTTTTGAGCCGTGAACTTTTGTGCTTCTACCCCAGGTTGTTATATAACTTTCGTTAGTTCAACACTTTTTGATTTGAGCAACATAAGGTCTTCGAAAAAAATCGTCTTTACCTGCTGGTCTGTTTTGACAGTTTTCTGCCATTTTCTGCATTTGCTTCTTGTTGATTCCTTTTTGAGTTCTTTTGGGGAATTGAGCTTTTTGGGGGAAGTGCTACAGTAAATAGTGTTCTAATGGAAGTTTTATTGGTGTTGGAACTGAACCTAAAGACCTATTATCTTGAGTGCACTAATGTTGCTAATAAAGATTGTGTGAAGTTTTGTATGAAGGAAAATTTTCAGGTGTATGGAAGGAATGAGTAATGAGATGAAGGATGGACTAAAGCTCAATCTTGGATATGTCACGTGTGTCACCCCAATAAATATCCAAGAAGTACAAGCGTTAAAGCTTGGGGATGCCCAAGACATCCTCTTCATCAATAAAAATCCCAGGTTTCTTCCAAACGCTTCATTTTTATTGTTTCATGCACAATTGTGTTTTTCTTGGAGTGTCTTCTTTTTTTGTTTTTGTTTTGGTTTTAGTTTGCTTTTGTTTGCTTAGTTTGATGAATAAATTGGTTGGACCCCCTCTTTCATCCATTGGTTTTCAAATAGTTTGGTTTGGATTGGAAAAGAGTAGGAAAGTTCATGCTTAAGTGGCAAAGAGAGCTTGTTTTTGACTGTGGCCTATGCTTTGTCATGCCATGCTTGATATTGTTTTGGCTTTATGCTTAGTATTCTTTGTTGTAGCATGACTTGTTATAAACAATTGAGATTGCTTAATGTTCCTTGGAAGAATCATGCGTTGTTTTAGCATATTAAAGCATAGTATAGTGGTATTCTCCTTTGATGCTTTATTTGGGTTGACTTGGCACATGCTCACACCATGTTATGACTATATCAAGTCACCATAGCCTTTATGATCCTTTAGTTTTCAACTTGTAGTATCACTTTATGCTTTGATCAATGATGTTTTGTCGCTCTGCATGATTATGGCCAGTATTGCTCTCTTAGTTTGTCGCTCCCAGTCTTTTGCTAGCCTCCACAACCAAGTATGAGTTCCACTCATGCATCCAACTCCCTAAACCAAGTTATTCCAAAGAGTCCACCATACCTACCTACTAGCATATGCTATTCCAGGTATATTCATGCTTTTGTTTACCTTCCAAATTAAATTTGTTATGAGAAAACTAGTGATTAAAGCTCTCACGAACTTGATGGCACACTTTACTTTTCTTGCCCTTAATAAACTTGAACCATTGTGTCGTCTATGTTGTATATGCTTACACTTATTTGTTGGGAATTAGCAGAACCATGCTGTCATGGGGAACGCTTTCAACATTGCACTTGGTACTTGTACCTAGTTGATATCATGTTGTTTTGTATATGGATGTCGTCGGTGTGAAATGAAAGGGGAGCTTGTAAGTCCATGGAGTTATGTATATGTGTTAGAGAAACGCCTGGGCCACTGGTCTAATCCATGCTGACATGGTGGAAACCTGCAACGTAACCATAATGAGTTGTCTATGAAGCATTCTTCTTATATAAAAAAGAGTCCTATATTGAGAAAAAAAAGAGAAAAAAAAGAGATTATGAAAAGAGGAAAGGGAGGAAAAAGCACCATATTCCCATGGTAAATATGAAGATTGCTGAGATGCTCGTTGTCTGCTTGTCTTGTCATTTTGATATGGGGATTCTTCCGTATCATCGGGCAAGGGGTACCCCGTTGGCGGTTCTCTATGATACACATGTACTTACAATGACAAGAACTTACCGGTGACTAAA
Organism: Avena insularis; assembly: GCA_023614405.1. Classification (NCBI taxonomy): domain Eukaryota; kingdom Viridiplantae; phylum Streptophyta; class Magnoliopsida; order Poales; family Poaceae; genus Avena; species Avena insularis. Next base: position 26,937,810 of record CM042692.1, read on the forward strand.
CTTGAGTAGCATGAGGAGCGACCCTCGTATACAAGGGACATGAGATTCCTAATTTATACTTCGTCAAGCATATACACCATAGTTTGTTCACTTTAACCTTAATCACTTCAAGATGCTTATGATAGGGGCAATGAGAGCTGAAAGCTATAAGTACCATAATTTTTGGAAGCTATTTATGAGACTTGAATCCCTACTTACTTCTATGAAGGCCTTTCTTTTACTTTTATGCCGAGTCTCCACCTTCTATCTTTATGCACCTGCTTTGAGATCATAGTGGCCATTCTTAGTTCTATGTGCATTGTCCCAAGACTTGTTGATTGATGCATAACTTTGATATTGCTTGTTTAAAATTATTTGTATCTAGTCACTCTTATGAACTTTGAAGGTGTCCTATGCATTTATGTTTGGTACTCTATGAGGGACAAGCTGAATACTATTATGCTATGTTTTCTTTATGTGAAACAAACAAACGTCTTGCAAAGCATTGTTATTCATGAATCTTTTGTTTGTGCCTTTTCATGTTGCATCATAGTTTCTTTGTATTATTGCTAGAACTTTGTATTTCATGTTATGATTGAAGTACTATGATCCCAGCTTTGAATGTTTTGCAAATACTTTGATCAAGTCTTTGATGGTGCATGTCACCTCAAAAATTATTCTTTCTTTTTATCACTTCCCTACTCGAGGACGAGCAGGAGTTAAGCTTGGGGATGTTGATACATTGTAAATGTATCTATAATTTTTGATGTTCCATGCTTGGTTTTATCTACTTTCTTATGTTTTGTCCACACTTTGGAGTACTTTTCATATGATTTCTTGGACTAACCTATTAACAAGATGCCACAGTGCCAGTTGCCTGTTTTCTGCTGTTTTTGGTTCCAGGAAGTCAGAAAATGAATATTCTCGGAATTGGATGGGACAAAAGCCAAAGTTACTATTTTCCCGGAAGACTCACGGAGCCAGAAGGAGAGCCAGAGGGGGGCCACATGGTGGCCACACCACCCCTAGGCGCGGGTCCACCTAGGCCGTGCCAGCGAATGGTGTGGGCCCCCTGGCCGCCCACCGACCTTGCCCTCTAGCCTATAAGAAGCCTCCCGATGCGTAAACCCTAAATAATCAAGCCACCAGCCACGAAAAGTTCTGCAGCGCCGCTGCCACCGAAGGGGAGATTCGGGGGACAGAAAGTCTCTGCTCGGCACCTCTTGGATGGAAGTGCCGAGCCATCTCCATCGATCTCCACCGCCATCTCCATCACCATTGTTGATTCCCATGATGAGGAGGGAGTAGTTCTCTCTCGAGGCTAAGGGTTCTACCGGTAGCTATGTGTTCATCTCTCTCTCTATGCATGATCTTATTGTGATCATGAGCTTGTAATCTATAGATCTACCTTGCTACTCAAGTGCTTTAATAGATCTCTGCTCTCCCCATGTGTGTGAAAGTGACAGCATGCATACCATGGTGGCACTTAGGCTAGAGATTACAAATACTTGTTATGAGTTATATTTGGAGTTGGATATCTTTATGAAATTGTGGTGTTTGTTGGAACCATCTAGTGCTCAAGGTGACAGTGTGGGGTTTTCTAGATGGGAAAGGCTTACTTTGAGGTGTGCTGTTATAGCCCTACCTTCGATTAGAGTGTCCAATCAGAGAGTAGTTCAGCGTAGTATCATAAAGAAGAATATATTTATATGAGAGTGTTCACTAGTGAAAGTATGATCCCTAAGCCTTTTTTCTAAGCACTGAAACACCATTTGCTATTAGATCTATTACATGTTTGCTTGCTTCTGTCTTTATTCCAGTTTTACTTTAGTCTTTTCCACGCCATCAAGCTCTTTTCTTGCACCGTTACCACTTACAATTATCCATCCCACTTGTGTTTCACTATCTCTTCGCCGAACTAGTGCACCTATACACCTGACAAGTGTATTGGGTGTGTTGGGGACACAAGTGACTTCTTGTATCTTGATTGCAGGGTTGCTTGAGAGGGAATACCTTTGACCACTTCCTTCCTGAGTTCGATAAACCTTGGGTGATCCACTTAAGGGAAAACTTGCTGCTGTTCTACAAACCTCTGCACTTGGAGGCCCAACAACTGTCTACAAGAATAGAAGTGCGTAGACATCACATGGTTTCAGATCTGAACATGTTATTGATTCATTATGATAGTATTGTTTTTGGTCTTATCTACAAGTTGTATACACACGTTATTGTCTGGAACCAATGGCCCCGAAGTGACAGAAATCAGGATAACCGGAGGGAATGGCTTTGATGTGAGGATCACATGTGTTCACGGAGTGTTAATGCTTTGCTCCGGTGCTCTATTAAAAGGAGCACCTTAATTGCCAGTAGTTCCCTTGAGGCCCTGCTGCAAACGGGCTGGCAGGACAAAAGATGTTGTGCAAGTTCTCATTGCGAGCACATATGACTATATATGGGACACATGCCTAGGATTGTCTAGTACTTGGATGCTTTATCTTATTTATCTGCCCTATGTTCTGATTTCTATGTGAATTGTCTTGTCCATGCAACGCCCGTCCATCCATCCCTATGCCTACCGCACTCGAATCCTACTGTTTACTGCAATTTTTACTGCTGTATTTACTTTACTATTCCTACTATAAAACTGTTGGTACTGATAAACTGCTGTGAGCAAGATTGTTTCCAGGTGCAGCTGAATTGACAACTCAGTTGTTAAGGCTTATAGATATTCTTTGGCTCCCCTTGTGTCGAATCAATAAATTGGGTTTCACTTCCCTTGAAAATATTGCGATACACCCCCTATACTTGTGGGTCATCAAGACTATTTTCTGGCGCCCTTGCCGGGGACCATAGCTTTATTTATTAAGTTCACTTGGATTCTCTATTGTTCGCTGCTATCCATCCATCATGGGTAAGTCTCGTGATGGTAAGGTTCCTATTTTACCATCCACTACAAGAAGAGGTACGGTTCTGAACACCGCTATTGCTCTTGATTCACCATCTGTTATGAGTAAGCTCGTTACACCACCACATACACATGCTACACACACTGCTACTACTGCTGAATCTGAAACTTCTGATGCTTATGATCGCTTCTCGTGCTTGATAAGAGTGGTTCATTAGGTCCTTTCCTAGATGCTACGATTGCTAGAACTATAGATGGAAATACTGAAACTCCTAATGAAGACACTACCACACCTATTAGTTCACCTGAGTCTAGTGAGAGTTATGATATTGAAGATGGTTATGTTGAGATGACCGATGAATTTATTAAAGAATGTAAAAACACCCATGATAGGAGCGCTACTAAGAGTCTCCTTGAGAGGCATACTATTAGACCCAAATTATCTCCTATTGCTAAGTTTGTTGCCTCACCCATAAACATTATATATAAAGATTATGATTTCTCTCTCAATCTATCTTACATAGCTATTGTTGAGAAAGAACCTTTTTGTGGGACTAAAAATGAAAGTGCGGTAGCACATATGAATGGACTTTCTACCATGAGTGGTTTGTTTTCTGATGATATTAAGATGCGTACTTACTTTGTTGCTAAGATTTTCCCTTTTTCACTGAAAGGAGAAGCTAAAACTTGGTTTAGTAATTTACCTCCTGGATCTATTGATAGCCCTGATTGCTTGATTAGTACTTTCCTGCAGAAATATTTTCCTCCTAGTGCTAGACATGCTATTTTCCAGGAGCTTTTTGATTTTAAACAGGGAGAAAAGGAGGTATTGCCCGAATCTTGGGGAAGGTTTTGTGCTTTGATTCATGCATAAGCTGGAAGTCCATTACCTAAGAATGAGCTTCTTGATATATTTTATAATGGACTAACTGAAGAATCTAGGACATACCTAGATAGTTGTGCTGATTATGTTTTTAGGAATAGGACTCCTAAGGAAGCTGAGGAATTAATGGCTAAAATAAGTAAGAACTATGAAGATTGGACTCCTCCTAAACAAGCTATACCTGAAGTAATTGTACCTGAACCTACTATTTCGGTGCCTATTCCAACATCAAAGAAGAGGAGAATTATTGAATTAAATGATGAAGTGATGAAGGAAGCTAAGAAATGTCTTAAGGAGAAGGGAATTAAAGCTACAAATGTCAAGAATTTACCTCCTATAGAAGAATTATGTAAGCCTATTCCCTACTCACCCACTATTGAGGTACACTCTCTCCAACACTTTTATGAAGGTGATATCCCTTACTCTAAACCTCCTGATCAATGCTTAGAATAATTCGATATTTTATTGTTAAGCAAGATAATTTTAATAAAAGGGTGCAAAATCATCTAATGGAAAACACTAGAGTTATTGTTGAGTTGAAAGATATTGTGGAAAGGACCTCTAATGATGTTAAAATGATTGTTAAACACTTTCAAATGGTTCAAACTCAAATATATCAACTCATTAAAGTGCAAAAATACTTGCTTATTAATGCCGCTAAAAAAAAACATGCTTATGTAATTAGAACTAGAACTGGAGCTGCTACCCAGGATCCTCTATATCCTGAGGGGCATCCTAAAAGAATTGAGCAGGATTCTCAACAAGCTGAAAATAGTGGCTCTACTCGTAAGAAAAGGAAAAAGAAACATAAAACTATTGTAGAACCCTCTGAACCTGCTATAGATCCTAATAGTATATCTATTTCTAATGCTGAAACTGAAAGTGGTAATGAAGAAAATGAAGTTCCTAATGAAGAAAAAGTTGAAGAAGAACCTGAAAACCACACTAAGAATACTAAATACACTAAAGAAGATTTTATTGCTAAGAAACATGGTAGTGAAAGAGAACCTTGGGTCCAAAAACCTATGCCATTCCCTGATAAGAAACACAGGTCAAAGGAAGATGAACACTATAATAAGTTTTGTGAGTGGATGAAACCTTTATTCCTGCAAATTCCTTTGACTAATGCTATTAAATTGCCTCCTTACTCAAAGTATATGAAGGATATTGTCTCGAATAAAAGGAAGATCCCTAATGAAGAAATTTCTATTTTGCTTGCTAATTATTCCTTTAGTGGTAAGGTTCCTAAGAAACATGGAGACCCAGGGATTCCAACTATCCCTTGCTCTATTAAAAATAGTTATGTTAGAACTGCTTTGTGTGATTTGGGAGCTGGAGTTAGTGTTATGCCTTTCTCTCTCTATAAGAGGCTTCAACTAGAAAAACTGATACCAACTGATATATCTTTGCAAATGGATGATAAATCTACCACTATTCCTATTGGTATATGCGAGGATGTACCTGTTCAAGTGGCTCATAATTGCTTGATATTAACTGATTTTGTTGTGCTTGAAATGCCTGAAGATGATAATATGTCTATTATTCTTGGGAGACATTTTCTTAATACTGCAGGAGTTGTTATTAATTGTAATCAAGGAAAGGCGACCTTTAATCTTAATGACAAGGAACATACTGTCTATTTCCCCAAGAAGGTTGAAAGGACTTATGGTTTGAATTCAGTTGAACTTGTTGAGGGCATTCAAGTTGGAGAAATATATTGTCCCATACCAACATAAAAATTTGAAACTATTATGATTGGGACCATTGCTATCAAAATTTAGGTAACATAATCACTAGTCAAAAACAAGTTTTGTCTCATATGAAATTGTTTTGGTAGAAAGACCTGATCAACCTTGTTAACAAAAGGATTTCGTTGAACAAAACAATGTTTTCACTATGATTATCTCCGTTCACTTCTATTGCTATCAATTTTAGTTTTAGTTTTTGTTTAGTTTTCTTTGTTGTTAGTTTATTGCATGTTAGAGTGTCTTAGAACTTCTATAGTTCTAGCCCTGTTTTGTCATTACATCATTTCCAAAAAAATCTGTCTGTTAGAAAATCATTCTTCTATACCTGAAAAATGCCCAAAAATAAAGTGTCTCGAAAAATCCCAGAAAATTCATATTAAATTTTTACGTGAAAAAAGGGGCAGAGGAGTGCCTGGGAGGTGCCAGGGGGACCCACTAGGCAGGCTCACCACCTGGTGGCACGACCTGCCCTGGGTGGCGCCATGCCATGGTGTGGGCCACCCTTGGCCCTCCACTAACTCTCTCGCCTGCCACTTTCTTCTATCTCCTGAGTAAGCTCCAGTTCATTGCTCAAAATCGCGTTCTTGCTGTGCTTGCTCTCGATTTTTTCGATCTCCTTGCTCAGCCCATCTTTGTTGCTGAAATTTGGAGCACTTGTTCTCTGGTATGTGACTCCTCCCCTTGTCCAAGTAGATTTGTGTTTAGTGGATTATATCTTGAGTATTTTGCTGCTGTAGGTGACAGGTTATGAGAGCTTCTAAGCTTGTTTGATGCTTAGAGATATAGTTTTGATGCATGTTTAGGCCTCTTACAAGTCCCTATGAGAAGTACCCTTCATTATATTCACTTTGCAATCACTTGTTTAATATGTGTTTAAATTTCAGAATACCAAGCATGAACAACCATACCTTTGGAGAGATATTTGAGAGTGATGCACCTAGGAGGTCGGGGCCCTCAAGATCAGCCTCTCAGTTTAGGCCATCATACAACGAAGACCTCATTGCAACTCGTATTGGTAATGAAAGGGATGATGGGGATGCTCACCCATCTACTTTTCCTTGTTTTACTTTCTTACAAGCTGCAGGGAGTCTTGATGATTTCTTGATACTAGTTGAGAGGGTTGGTTTGACTTCATATATGCAAGATGAGAGTGAGCAATACACTATGCTCACTAAAACCTTTGTTGAGAGCTTCACATTTACTAACACGTCCTATCAGTCAACTGTCTCTTTCAAAATTTATAATTTGCCCTTTACCATGCCACTAGAGAGATTTTGCAGTATTGTAGGTGTAAGCATGACAGGGACCGTGAAGAAAATTCAAGGGCGACCCGCTGATTTGCTGGAGCTTTATCGAGGGAGATAAGAAACATCCAACTCCCTGCTCTTAGATACTTCGCATATTATCTTGCTACTAGCATACTTGGTAGGGAGAACACAAGTAATATCTCCAACTATCATTTAGCCTTCCTTGCTGCTGCGCTTAACAATGATACTCAGTACAACCTTGGCTCGCTTATTGCTCGCCGCCTAGCTGCTAGGGGGGCTATCTATGGGGGCATCATTGCCTCGCGTATGGTCAATGCATTAGGTCTTTTAGTGGATCCCAATGATACTGTACTGGCACCACAGAGGCTTGACCTTGTTGCTATGAAAACTCATCACTTTGTCACTGCTACTTCTGATTTGGACAGTCTAGTATATAGGATGTTGTTTACTGACGGGGATGAGAGAGAGAGATCCCTTTGCCATAGTATTCTTTGTTTAGTGTTCATAGGAGACCGTGGTCGCGCTCCAAGGAGGAGGTGGACGAGCAGCTTCGCTTACTGGGCTTCCACGAGCAGCACCAGGAGGATGTACCCTCCTACGATCACTCCGCTCACTACGGAGGGACGTATTCGAGCTCGCACCAGGACGAGGGTACCTCCTCGTCAAACTACGGCGACACGTCATCCTGGCCGGCTTGGGATTGATACCCACTTAGGCCAAAAGCCTAAGCTTGGGCGGAGGTACGCCGACACCACACTCATCTCCTTATTATGTTGCGTCGGTACTTTGTATATTCATGTTTTGTTTTCTTTTTAGTTTTCATTCTTTCTTTGCTTTTGCTTTCTAAAACACAAAAATACCAAACATATTTCTGTTGTTTCTCTTTGGTTTGCTTCTTCTTTTTGCCTTGGTTTGTTTTTCCCTTTTTGCTTTGTTTGAACTGTTCGAAAAATCCAAAAAGATTTTGCTTTGTTTGCTTTTACTTTTTGGTTCTTCCTTTAAAAAATCAAAAACACCAAAAATATTTGCTATTCTTCTTTGGCTTTGTGAGTTTGTTGCAGGGTTCAGCAGTCCTTAGTGGATATTAGTTTCATATTATTATTCAAGCCACACAAGTGAAGAGCAATAATGAGGATTAATGACAACTTGAGGTGTGAGGCTGGTAACGAACTCTATTTGTTTTCATTTTTGTACATATACTCATCATTGTGGGCATGCTTAGTCTGTTCGTGTGAGGTGTATGTTATCTTTGGATTCTTAGTAGTTCTTGCTTTCGTATGATTAGTCCCAGCTTGCTAATAGTTTGTAGCATGTCATATGAATGTTTGCTTGCATTACTCTATTCATAACTTGGTATGACACTGTGGTATCCTCCTCTGAATGTTTCATTTGAATTGACTTGGCACATGCTCACGCATGCACACGACTGTAATAATCAGTTAAGTCTCGATGAATTATTTTGCCTTGAGGATCTTGAATCACTTTCATGCCATGATTAGTCTTGTTTTGTTGCAAGCATGATTATGACAGCTACTGCTCTCTCGTTTGTCGCTCCCTTACTATTGCTAGCCTTCACTTACACTAAGTATGTTTTACTCAAGTTTCCAACTCCCTAAACCAAATATTTCCAAAGTGTCCACCATACCTACCTATTAGCATCATTTGCTACTTCCGCGCATATTCAATAAGCCTTGTTTTCTTCCGAATAAAATGTTTGCTTGTTATGAGAAAGTTAGTTAGTAAAGCTCTCACAAACTTCATGGCACACTTTATTTTCTTGCATTTAATAAACCTGAACCATTGCGTCCTTCTTTGTTGCGTATATGCTTGCGCTTTATAAGCTGAAGTTAGCAGAACCAAGTTTCATGGGGAACGTTTTCAACATTTCATTGGTACCTAGTACCTCGTTGATATCATGTTCTTTTGCTTATGGATCCCGGCGGTGTGAAATAAAAGTGGAACTTGTAAGATCATGGAGTTTGTATGTATGTTAGAGAAACGCTTGGGCCGCTAGCCTAAGCCATGCCTAATCATGGTGGAAACTTGCAGCATAATGATGCGCTCGACGATCGACGTAGAGCTCGTTGGGAACCCCAAGAGGAAGGTATGATGAGCACAGTAGGAAGTTTTCCCTCAGTTATGAAACCAAGGTTTAATCGAACCAGTAGGAGCAAGGAAACACCCCAAAGGTGTTACTAGCTGAGCTTTGGCAGGGCGCACTACCGGTGCTAGTAGCAACGTGGAGACCTGCACAACACAACCACAGAACTTTGTCCCCAACTTGCGACGAGGTTGTCAATCTCACCGTGTTTTGCGGAAAACAAAGGATTAAACGTATCGAATGGAAAGAAGTAAAAGTTTGCAGAAAGTAAACACAAAGCAGTAAAGGATTGTAGCTTGTATGTAAAAGACAAGGACCGGGATCCATAGTTCACTAGAGGTGGCTCTCCTTAATATCGATAACATGCTGGGTGAACAAATTACAGCGGGGCAATTGACAAACACCGAGAAAGCAATACATGCATATAGTAATCATCTTGACTCCTTTGAGACTTGATTGGGCATTACAACATAATACATAGACCGCCATCCAACTGCATCTATGACTAATAATCCACCTTTAGGTTATCATCCGAACCCCCTCCAGTATTAAGTTGCAAGCAACAGATTATTGCTTTACGAACTGCGTGTAAAGTAAACAATACGATTGTTCTACGAACAAAGGATTGTTGTTTTCCCCCTAGTAGCAACAACACATCTAGTACCTTAGAGATTTCTATCACTTCCCCAGATTACCAGAGGCATGAACCCACTATCGAGCATAAATACTAACTCTTGGAGTTGCTAGCATCTACTTGGCCAAGATAGCTACTAACAACGGAAAGCATGCAAGATCACAAATAACAAAGACATGATAGAATCAATAATCAGTCTGAAATAGCATCTCAATATCCATCGGATCCCCGCAAACACAACATGTATGGATTACAAATAGATGATCTTGATCATGAACGGAGCTCACAAGATCTAAACATGAAAGCACAAAGGAGGAGAAACCAGCCATCTAGCTACTACATGGATCCGTATTCCAAGGATGAACTACTCACGCATCACACCGGAGGCTTGCATGGTGATGAAGAAGGCCTCCAGGGTGAATTCCCCTCTCCGGCAGGGTGCCGGGAAGAGCTTCAGATCCCTCCCGATCTAGGGATGGAGATGACGGCGGCTACAGACTCTATCGTAGATTTTTGATCGGGTACTTAGGGTTTTCGTCCCGAGGGCAACTTATAGGAGGAAGGAGAGGCCGAGGGGGTGCCGGGAGCGGCCACACCACCCCCTGGCGTGGGCCAGGCCTGGCCACGCGACCAGGTGGTGTGGTGGCTCCCTGGCCCTTCTCCGTCTCATATTCTAGCACTTGATCCCTTCCGAAAAATAGGCACTTTGGCTTTTGTCCCGTCCAATTCCGAGAATATTCATTTTCTGACTTTCCTAGAACCAAAAATAGCAGAAAACATGCAGCTGGCACTGTGGCTCTTGTTAATAGGTTAGTCCAAGAAATCATATGAAAAGTAATCCAAAGTTGGAACAAAACACAAGAAAGTGGATAAAACCAAGCATGGAACATCAAAAATTATAGATACATTTGCAATGTATCAACATCCCCAAGCTTAACTCCTGCTCGTCCTCGAGTAGGTAAGTGATAAAAAGAAATAATTTTTGAGGTGACATGCACCATCAAAGACTTGATCAAAGTATTTGCAAAACACTCAAAGCTGGGATCATAGTACTTCAATCATAGCATGAAATACAAAGTTCTAGCAATAAAACAAAGAAACTATGATGCAACATGAAAATGCACAAACAAAAGATTCATGAATAACAATGCTTTGCAAGACGTTTGTTTGTTTCACATAAAGAAAACATAGCATAATAGCATTCAGCTTGTCCCTCAATAGAGTAGCAAATATAAATGCATAGGACACCTTCAAAGTTCATAAGAGTGACTAGATACAATAGTTTAAAACAAGCAATAACAAGTTATGATCAATCAACTAGTCTTGGGACAATGCACATAGAACTAAGAATGGCCACTATGCTCTCAAAGTAGTGCATAAAGATAGAAGATGGAGACTCAATATAAAGGTGGAAGAAAGGCCTTTTGTAAAAGGAAGTAGGAATTCAAGTCTCATAAAGAGCTTCCAAAAATTTATGGTACTTATAGCTTTCAGCTCTCATTGCCCCTATCATAAGCATCTTGAAGGTGATTAAGGTTAAAGTGACACAACTAATAGGATATGCTTGACAAGTTATAAACCGAAATCTCATGCCCCTTACTTACGAAGACCGATCCTCATGCTACTCAACTTCAGTCACGAGTAAGATCTTGTCATTGTAAGTATATGTGTATCATTAAGAACCGCCAACGGGGTACCCTTGCACATGATACGGGAGCTTTCCCATAATCAAAATGACAAGGCAATCAGACAATGAGCATCTCAGCGATCTTTTTATTTGCTATTTGCATAGGTTTTTATTGAGGATGCTTCATAGAGTGCTCATCATGGTGATGCTACAAGTTTCCACCATGATTAGGCATGGCTTAGGCTAGCGGCCCAGGCGTTTCTCTAACACACATACAAACTCCTTGATCTTACAAGTTCCACTTTTATTTCACACCACCGGGATCTGTAAGCAAAAGAACATGATATCAGTGGGGTACAAAGTACAAGTGCAATGTTGAAAGCGTTCCCCATGAAACATGGTTCTGCTAATTTCAACTTATAAAGCGCAAGCATATACGCAACAAAGAAGGACCCAATGGTTCAAGTTTATTAGAGGCAATAAAGTAAAGTGTGCCATCAAGTTCATGAGAGCTTTAATCACTAGTTTTCTCATAACAAGTAAAAGGTAGACAAAAGCATGAATATACTTGGAATAGCATAAGCTAGTAGGTAGGTATGGTGGACTCTTTGGAAAAACTTGGTTTAGGGAGTTGGATGCATGAGTGGAACTCATACTTGGTGGTGGAGGCTAGCAAAAGACTGGGAGCGACAAACTAAGAGAGCAATAATGGCCATAATCATGCAGAGCGACGAAACATCATTGATCAAAGCATAAAGTGATACTACAAGTTGAAAACTAAAGGATCATAAAGGCTATGGTGACTTGTGACAGTCATAACATGGTGTGAGCATGTGCCAAGTCAACCCAAATAAAGCATCAAAGGAGAATACCACTATACTATGCTTTAATATGCTAAAACAACGCATGATTCATACAAGGCACATTAAGCAATATCAATTGTTTATAACAAGTCATGCTACAGCAAAGAATGCTAAGCATAAAGCCAAAACAATATCAAGCATGGCATGACAAAGCATAGCCACAGTCAAAAACAAGCTCTTTTTACCACATAAGCATGAATTTCCTACTCTTTTCCAAACCAAACCAAACTAATTGCAAACCAATGTATGAAAGAGGGGGTCCAACCAACTTATTCAGATAACTAAGCAAACCAAGCAAACTAAAAACCAAAACAAAAATGAAAAAGAAGACGCTCCAAGAAAAACACAACTGTGCATGAAACAATAAAAATGAAACGTTTAGAAGAAACCTGGGATTTTTATTGATCAAGAAGGGGATGCCTTGGGCATACCCAAGCTTTGACGCTTGTACTTCTTGGATATTTCTTGGGGTGATACGCGTGGCATCCCCAATCTTGAGCTTTAGTCCATCCTTCATCTCATTACTCATTCCTTCCATACACCTGAAATTTTTCCTTCATACAAAACTTCACACAATCTCATTAGCAACATTAGTGCACTTAAGATAAATAAGTCTCAAGGTTCAGTTCTAACACCAAATAAACTTCCATTAGAACACTGGCTACTGTCACTTCCCTCAAAAAGCTCAATTCCCCAAAGGAACTCAAGAAGGAACTAACAAGAAGCAAATGCAGAAAATGGCAGAAATCTGTTAAAACAGAACAGCAGGTAAAGACGAATTTTTTCGAAGACCTTCTGTTGCTCAAATCAAAAAGTGTTGAGCTAACGAAAGTTAGATAACAACCTGGGGCAGAATCACGAAAAAATACAGCTCAATCCGGCGTACAGAGCTCTCTCAGGAATTTTTACGGTGAAGCACAGAAATCTGTTTCGGGACAGCAACTTTCCCAATCATTACTTCACTCTCATTAGAGGTTACTCTTGGCACAAAAAGCAAATAAAAAGGATAAGGAGTGGTTATTATAGGTAATAACTTCCAAGACTCATCTAAAACTCTTGGGTTATCTCCCAACAAGTACTTTTCTTTAACGCCTTTAAGTTAGGCATAAGAAGCAAAGAAAGAATCAAGTGTTCTCAAATGAAGAAGCATTAAGACCAAATTTTGTTTTCATAGGAGAAGCAAAAGAAATATTTTCTCTCTTTTTAGGGAAGTGTTCTATACCTTTCTTGAGTGGGAGTTGATATTTAATGGTGCCTTCTTTCATATCAATGATGGCACCAACAGTTCTAAGAAAAGGTCTTCCCAAAGTAATAGGACAAGAAGCATTGTATTCAACATCCAAAACATAGAAATCAACGGGGACATAGGAATCGTTAACCATAATAAGAACATCATTAAGACTCCCCATGAGTTTATTTTTAGCATTATCATCAAGTGGGACATTCAAATAACAATCTTCAAGAGGAGGCAAATCAAGCATATCATAAATCCTTCTAGGCATAATAGAAACACTACTATCAAGATCACACAAAGCTTTGAAATCAAAGTCATTCACTTTCATATTAATGATGGGTTCCCAACCATCTTCTTTTTTTAAAGGAATAGAAGCTTTATGTTTCATCTTTTCTTCTTTAATTTTTATGAGAGCATCAGTAATGTGTTTTGTAAAAGCCATGTTCATAGCACTAGCATTAGGACTTTTAGCAAGCTTTTGTAGGAACTTAATAACTTTAGAGATGTTGCAACCATCAAGATCAAAATCAACTTTATCATCTAAGGTAGTAGAACTATTAGTAGCCTCAACACTAGTGGTGGTAATAGTAGAAACACTAATGTTTCTAGCAATTTCATCTTCTCTTTCAAACTTAGCATGTAATTCAGCTAATAGTCTAACATTTTCATCAATTCTTACTTGTATGGCATTAGTAGTTGCAAAGGGATTCTCATTAGTTTCAGGTTTAGCAGCCATTTTATTCAAAGAAGATTGAGCTTCAGCCAAATATGCTATATTTCTTTCAGCATTAGAGAGTTTTTCCTCAATAGTTTTATTGAAAGCAGTTTGTTTACTAATGAACTCTTTCAGCATAATCTCAAGTTCAGAGGGAGCACTCTTACTATTGTTGTAAAAATTTCCATAAGCATTACCATTGTTGGGAGGGTATGGCTTATAATTGTTGTTACCAAAATTGTTCCTATAAGCATTATTACCATAAGCATTGTTGCCAAAGTTGTTATTTCTTATGAAGTTCACATCAACTTGCTCTTCTTGAGCAACCAAAGAGGCTAAAGGAACATTATTTGGATCAATATGGGCTTTCCCATTAACAAGCATAGACATAATAATATCAATCTTATCACTCAAGGAGGAGGTTTCCTCAACAGAATTTACCTTCTTACCTTGTGGAGCTCTCTCAGTATGCCATTCAGAATAATTAACCATCATATTGTCCAGAAATTTTGTTGCAGCACCTAAAGTGATGGTCATAAAGGTACCTCCAGCAGGAGAATCCAATAGGTTCCTTGAAGAATAGTTCAATCCTACATAAATAGTTTGGATGATCATCCAAGCAGTCAGTCCATGAGTGGGACAATTCTTTACCAAAGATTTCATTCTTTCCCAAGCTTGAGCAACATGCTCATTATCAAGTTGTTTAAACTTCATTATTTCACTTCTCATGGATATAATCTTAGCAGGAGGATAGTATTTTCCAATAAAAGCATCTTTGCACTTAGTCCAAGAATCAATACTATTCCTAGTTAAGGAATTCAACCACTCTTTAGCTTTTCCTCTCAAAGAGAAAGGAAACAATTTCAGCTTAATAATATCACCATCTATATCCCTATGCTTTTGCATCTCACAAAGTTCAACAAAGTTATTTAGATAGGAAGCATCATCTTCATTACCAATACCAGAAAATTGCTCTCTCATAACAAGATTGAGCAAAGCAGGTTTTATCTCAAAGAAAGTATTTTCAGCCACAGGTGGAGCAATAGGTGTGCTCATAAAATCATTGTTGTTGGTGCTAGTGAAGTCACACAACTTAGTGTTTTCAAAAGTAGTCATTTTTTTGGGTTTTCAAATAAGAAAGCAAACTTGTAAAACTAATTTTTTTGTGTGTTTTTGAATAACAAAGCAAGCAAACAAAGCAAAAAGAAACTAAGCAAAACAAAAAACAAAGTAAAGAGATTGGTTATGAGGGACTCCCCTTGTGAAGATGTTCTTGACTCCCCGGCAACGGCGCCAGAAAACGTCTTGATGCGCTCGACGATCGACGTAGAGCTTGTTGGGAATCCCAAGAGGAAGGTATGATGAACACAGCAACAAGTTTTACCTCAGTTATGAAACCAAGGTTTAATCGAACCAGTAGGAGCAAGGAAACACCCCAAAGGTGTTACTAGCTGAGCTTTGGCAGGGCGCACTACCAGTGCTAGTAGCAACGTGGAGACCTGCACAACACAACCACAAAACTTTGTCCCCAACTTGCGATGAGGTTGTCAATCTCACCGTGTTTTGTGGAAAACAAAGGATTAAACGTATCGAATGGAAAGAAGTAAAAGTTTGCAGAAAGTAAACACAAAGCAGTAAAGGATTGTAGATTGTATGTAAAAGACAAGGACCGGGATCCATAGTTCACTAGAGGTGGCTCTCCTTAAGATAGATAACATGCTGGGTGAACAAATTACAGCGAGGCAATTGACAAACACTGAGAAAGCAATACATGCATATACTAATCATCTTGACTCCTTTGAGACTTGCTTGGGCATTACAACATAATACATAGACCGCCATCCAACTGCATATATGACTAATAATCCACCTTCAGGTTATCATCCGAACCCCCTCCAGTATTAAGTTGCAAGCAACAGATTATTGCTTTACGAACTGCGTGTAAAGTAAACAATATGATTGTTCTATGAACAAAGGATTGTTGTTTTCTCCCTAGTAGCAACAACACATCTAGTACCTTAGAGATTTCTGTCACTTCCCCATATTACTAGAGGCATGAACCCACTATCAAGCATAAATACTAACTCTTGGAGTTGCTAGCATCTACTTGGCCAAGATAGATACTAACAACGGAAAGCATGCAAGATCACAAATAACAAAGACATGATAGAATCAATAATCAATCTGAAATAGCATCTCAATATCCATCGGATCCCCGCAAACACAACATGTATGGATTACAAATAGATGATCTTGATCATGAACGAAGCTCACAAGATCTAAACATGAAAGCACAAAGGAGGATAAACCAGCCATATAGCTACTACATGGATCCGTAGTCCAAGGATGAACTACTCACGCATCACACCGGAGGCTTGCATGGTGATGAAGAAGGCCTCTAGTGTGAATTCCCCTCTCCGGCAGGGTGCCAGGAAGAGCTTCAGATCCCTCCCGATCTAGGGATGGAGATGACGGCGGCTATAGACTCTTTCGTGGATTTTTGATCGGGTACTTAGGGTTTTCGTCCCGAGGGCAACTTATAGGCGGAAGGAGAGGCGAGGTGCGGGAGCGGCCACACCACCTCGGCGCGGGCCAGGCTGGCCAGGGTGGTGTGGTGGCTCCCTGGGACTTCTCCGTCTCGTATTCTGGCACTTGATCCCTTCCGGAAAAATAGGCACTTTGGCTTTTGTCCTGTCCAATTCCAAGAATATTCATTTTTTTGACTTTCCTGGAACCAAAAACAGTAGAAAACAGGCAGCTGGCACTATGGCTCTTGTTAATAGGTTAGTCCAAGAAATCATATGAAAAGTACTCCAAAGTTGGAACAAAACACAAGAAAGTGGATAAAGCCAAGCATGGAACATCAAAAATTATAGATACATTTGCAATGTTTCACATAACCATAATGATCATTCTATGAAGCATCCTCAATAAAAATCTATGCACATAGTAAATAAAAAGATCGTTGGGATGCTCATTGTCTGCTTGCCTTGTCATTTTGATTATGGGATAGCTCCCGTGTCATGTGCAAGGGGTACCCCATTGGCGGTTCTCTATGATACGTATATACTTACAATGACAAGAGCTTACTTGTGACTGAAGTTGAGTAGCATGAGGATCGGTCTTCATAAGTAAGGGGCATGAGGCTTTGATTTATAACTTGTCAAGCATATCCTGTTAGTTGTGTCACTTTCACCTTAACCGCATTAAAGATGCTTATGATAGGGGCAATGAGAGCTCAAAGCTAATGAGTACCATACTTTCAGCATTTGGAAGCCTTTCAAACTATTCAAATCCTTTTCATTTCCTTGTTGAGTCTCCACATATTCTTTGAGCACCTTCTTGAGAGCATAGTTGACATTCTTTGTGCTTGTCCCATTACTTGACTATTTGTGTTATGACTTTGATGTTTGTATCTTTGACATCTTTACTTCTAGTCTTCACCTGAACTTCAGAGGTGCCTTGGCATTCACAATGAAAGGCAAGCAAGATACCACTCTATCATAACTTGTTATGAGCATTGCAATGTTGCTTATGTTTATGTTTCATGCTACTTATTATTTTTGAGTTGGAATCTCTTCATAGCTTGCAATGACTATTAAGTAAACTCAGTAGCATACTCTTTATTATGAATTGCCTAAGTAGTTGATCACATGCTGAGAATATATACATCATATGAAGCAAATGTGTTCGTGAAAGTTCTTTTATCGCACTCAGTTTTCAACTGAATTGCTTGAGGACAAGCAATAAGCTAAGCTTGGGGGGAGTTGATACGTCCAAAACGTATCTAATTTCCCGAATACTTTTGCTATTGTTTCTCCTCTAAACTTGTGTGATTTGGATGCAACTAACGCGGTCCGACGCTGTTTTCAGCAAAATTGCATTGGTGTCTACTTTTTGTGCAGAAAATCAACTATCAAGAAAAATCCTAGAAAATATGCCAAAAATCCTATTTCACCAGAAGACTCCCGGAGCCAGAATACGAGACGGAGGGTTGGGCCAGAGCCACACCACCGGCCGCTAGGCAAGCCCAGGCCACGTCAGGGGGTGGTCTGGCCGCCCCAGACTCTCCCTCGGTCTCCCTCTTCGCCTATAAGTTGCCTTCTGACCTAAAAACTCAGGGGGGTTCGACGTTTTTCCAGAAGGAGTTCCGCTCCACCGCCACCACCAGATGCCACGAAACAGCACCAGAAACTCTGTTCTGGCACCCTGCCGGGACGGGGAATTGGAGGAGATCATCGCTATCATCATCACCATCGCTTATCCATTGACCATCCATGTTTCCCCCATCTATGAGTGAGTAATCCCCCGCTGAAGGCTATGGGGATGGTAGGGATTGGATGAGATCGTTCATGTAATCGCATCAGACTGTTAGGGCATGGTGCCTAGTATCTTTTATTAGTGCTTTATGACTTTGTTGCGACTTGTTGTGCTTAATGCTTATCACTAGGACCCGAGTGCCATGATTTTAGAGCTGAACATGTTATTGATTCATTATGATAGTATTGTTTTTGGTCTTATCTACAAGTTGTATACACACGTTGTTGTCCGGAACCAATGGCCCCGAAGTGACAGAAATAGGGATAACCGGAGGGAATGGCTTTGATGTGAGGATCACATGTGTTCATGGAGTGTTAATGCTTTGCTTCGGTGCTCTATTAAAAGGATCACCTTAATTGCCAGTAGTTCCCTTGAGGCCCCGCTGCAAATGGGCTGGCAGGACAAAAGATGTTGTGCAAGTTCTCATTGCAAGCACGTATGACTATATATAGGACACATGCCTAGGATTATCTAGTACTTGGATGCTTTATCTTATTTATCTGCAATTGCCCTATGATCTGATTGCTATGTGGATTGTCTTGTCCATGCAACGCCCGTCCATCCATCCCTATGCCTACCGCACTCGAATCCTACTGTTTACTGCAATTGTTACTGCTGTCTTTACTTTACTATTGCTGCTACTTTACTATTCCTACTATAAAACTATTGCTACTGATAAACTGCTGTGAGCAAGATTGTTTCCAGGTGCAGCTGAATTGACAACTCAGTTGTTAAGGCTTATAGATATTCTTTGGCTCCCCTTGTGTCGAATCAATAAATTGGGTTTCACTTTCCTCGAAAATACTGCGATACACCCCCTATACTTATGGGTCATCAGGTGACCTCAAGGTCGCAAAGCTCCTCGTAGGTCACCCCTTGCTCCATCTTTATCGTGAGCAGCTCCGGCTCATGACATCCAAGATGCCCTCATATGAGGCACCCTCGAGGTTTCATACACATACGGTGTACGATGATGACCTCCGGCTCTCCGATCCCGTCGGGAGTGCGGAAGTAGATCTCCGGCTAGGAATCCCCGCAGTACAACGGTGCGCCAGAGTGAAGCCTTGTCCGCATAGCCCATACATGGGGCCATGGCCACAAGGGAGAGAGAGAGGAGATAAATTCAACCAAAGGACTTCTCTATTGGTGTGTCGTGTGTTTATTCCTACCCATGGACACCCTTTTATATAGGGGGAGGGAGGTGTGCGCTCCCTTTTGGGTTTCCCATGTGGGACTAAACAAGGGAGAGAGGGGGAGGTGGCGCCATGGGCCCTAGGACACCATGGGTTGGCCGGCCAGGGGTGGGCCCCACCCCGCGCACAACCCTAGGCTGGTCGGGTGGGCCCCATGTGGTGGCTAGGCCTTGGCCCCTTGGCCCTTGGCCCTTCCCTCTTGTGGTTTCCCCTCATGGGCTCTTTTCCCTAGGAATTTGGCCCATTAGTGGAATACTCTTTCAAATTAAATTTTAATATCTATCTATTATATATTAAAAGTACATGACGGGCAACCAGAAAAAAGAGAAATACTCTAGAAAATCCCACAAAAATCAATTTAACTAATTAGCCTATTACAGCCAATATATCTTATAAATAATCTATTGACATAGGAGTTCAAGAAAATTACCCACCAATGCCCTACATAATTATTTTCGTACCCATTGGCTAATTCATCGATCATCAATTGGAAAAAAAATACATGGACTCTCGCACGCACGCCGCCGTCTTCTGCCCACCACTGGCCAATCTACTCCAGGTACGGCTGGCCGATCTACTTACGTGCACATCTGCAGATTAGATTTCAAATTGCGTAAGTTTTGCAAATACCTAATCCATGGTCTCACGCACGCCGCCGCCGTCTCCGTGCCCACGGCTGGCCTGACCGACCCAATCCAGGTGCGCAGATCAGATTTCAGTTAAAGTTACCTCATGCATGCAGCCTACACGATCGCTCAATAATTTACCTCATTGTGACAGCCTAGGTCAGATCGAAAACTTGCATCATACAAGCCTCAACCAGGATCAGTCTGGCAGTAGTCTCAGCGATCATGGAGCGCCTCCAAAACTGATGGTCTCTCCTGAATTGCCCATTATCAACGTGAAGAAACATCCACATAGACTACTGTACAAGCTGCTCATGGGGTCGTCGAAACACCGGAGGCCGTCAACGAAGGAGGTCGTCGTCCTGTTGTATTGTGTTGCCAATGTGAGGTGCAAATAAATCAAGGAGGAAGCAAGACGGACATCAATATGATCTATCCCACAACAAACGTGCAGACCCTTCTCACAATACTACTTCAGAATCCATAAAGGTGTGTTCCAATGGTGCGATTGAGCAAGTAATCGATCCACTTTTGTTGTTCACAGCTACTTGGATAAATACCTGTGAAAGATTACATCAACAGATTTTCGGCTTACAGTTAATTGCATTAGTCCAGATTCTGACAATGTGGTTAATTGTCGAGATTCCGACAGCACAATTTATTGCATCAGTAGCGATCTTAGTGACGCGGTTGAGAATGGAATGCCTTGATCCGATTTATACTCATAATAGGTGGATCCACTTCATCATTCAATTTCAGATTCCTTCTACTCCCTGCATACATTTTCTTGATTGAGGCTATCAGAATTTTAATTCTTTTATTACTGTAGGGATTCTAAGCTCTACGATAGCTCTGAATAGTTATGATCTACCATTGCC
Source organism: Avena insularis (assembly GCA_023614405.1). Classification (NCBI taxonomy): domain Eukaryota; kingdom Viridiplantae; phylum Streptophyta; class Magnoliopsida; order Poales; family Poaceae; genus Avena; species Avena insularis. The sequence goes on from CM042692.1 coordinate 26,958,784, forward strand.
TCGGCAAAAAAGCTAGCTCTGCCAAATGGTCATGGTCTATATGGAACTCGGCAAATGGCAAGACACGCTAGCCGGCAATTGTGAGATACTAATTTGGGAGGGACGAGATAAAGACGTAAGGTAATGACGCAAGCCCATAGTTTGCTGAGCCCATGATCTAAAATTTTCAGCAAACATATAATATAAAATAAAATATTAAGATTTATTGTCTACGATATCCTGTACGGTCAAATATACTGAATTGTTACTTGCTCAACCAAAGCTAAGTGATAATGTTATAGTTCAAAAAGCTAGACACGCTAATCAGAGGACCTTACCCCCTTTATCTGATTAGAGAGGAAAGGATCCGTGGAACTATTACTCTGCTATTTAGAGCACAAAATGTTTTCTACACGATTAATAGTCGTACATGGTAAATTGCAAAACCTATCTACCACTTCCGCTTTTTATGTATATTTACACTGACGGTGCATCAAGAGAAACCTATATGTTAGAAAGATGAAATGAACAAATGCAAGTCGAAATTCCGTGAGTAGCTATATTAGGTTACGAATTAGTTGTCATAGAATAATTAGTCTATACACAGCATTTTGTTTCCCAAAAAAAAGTCTATACACATTTTGGTAGCTAATGTGTTAATTATGGTAGAACCCAAAATGATGTCATTTTATGGATTAGCATCGGTGAATGCCAAATTCGATTTCTCTTGATCAGTCAAACTCCAAACAGGGCATCATCATACTTTTTTTTGCAGCAGTCAATGAACCTAATTTTTCCGTTGCATATGATGATAAGCTTTGAAATTATTTCATCAGTATATTAGAGCCTCGGACTTTCCAACATTAAGGTGCACCTTTGAGCAATTATATATCATGAATTATTTGGATGCTTTGATAGATGAAACCAATACAAGAAATAAATATTCAAAGGCATGTGAAAGGGGCGAAGTTCAAACATCTGTACGATTGAAATCCTTTTGTTAGGACAACTGTTTTAAGTGATTTGGTTAGCTTGCTCATGTAATTTGAATTTTAAAGAAACATTTACATCATTAAATTTCTGCACCGGTGCAAATCACGATAACTTTGTTGTGAGATATCTTAGCAATATGGGAAATGAAGATCTCTTTAGAAAACAAACAATAGTAATGGCCAATTAAAATTATGTGAGGGATTCTATGGTGAATACATTAAACTCTTTTTAGGTCAATTATAATTTTACTAATCTGTATGTGACAAGACTTATCACTATGTGGCACCAAATGTCTCCTGGACTTGGAAATTTCATAAACAAGAGAACTCATTTTGAGAAAAATCATTGCAAATCTTTATTGTGTTAATAAAATATTTATTTTTATTCATTATACTTGGGAGTGCTTATATTTGTGAGGACACTTATAACATTTTCCTACGATGATTTTTCCTAGCAAATTGCATTACTAGAATTATGTAAGTTTGGATTCCTAAGGATTCTTAGATACCAAACATATCTTTATTTTTATTCCCTTGAACAAAATAGTTTCTATTACACGTGTCAATAATTTTCTCTCTTTGTGGAATTTTGACAGTCCACTTTGTCAATGTAGTCATGACGGCACAATATTCTGATTCGCCCAAACTGAAATAAGAAGAGAACTGAAATGACTGATAGATAAATAAGTTAAACACCATATATAGTTTGATCATGTAGTTGATATAGACCCCTTAAAAAAAGAAACCTGAGTTAAAATCAGCTTGATGGGCGACAATAATGTGACGTTGTGGAGCGGAATTCGCTCAAGGGAGTCGGAGAAAATAAAAAGTAAGATAAGTTGAAAATGATAATTATAGGATATGTGATGATATGAAAATTTTAAGAAGAAGAAGATGAGAGATTGCAAGAAAACAAATATTTAGAAAATCCATTTCATTGACCACATATAGATATAAAAAAGGTGATTAATTTCTCCATGAACACTACCATTATAATTTCTAGAACAAGGATCTCATTCTTCTTTCCATGGTTTTCATCATAATTGATTTTAAATAAAGCTATTACAATTTTTGTATTGCTTTGCAATTCATCATAATGAGAAAAACAGTTACTAACTTCCAAGATATCTTACATGTTATTATCAGTGGAATAAAACTAATGAAAGTTTATGTAACCATATAATGACATTTCATATGAAAATAAAAATAATAAAGATGGTGCCCGCGCATTGCGCGGGCCGCCGCCCTAGTTATATTTAATATTAATTACATTAATTAACACGTAAATACATATTACAAAATCCGATTTAACCTGAAACACCTTTTGGTTCCCTTTTGATTTCCTCCGAATAACTTCAAAACTTTCCCGGAATGATTCTGGTTCTCTCATTGAACTTTTTCGGTTTCCTTTTCTCTTTCATATGGTGATTCCAACTTACAGAGGTTCTCTAACTCATCGTACCCTTAAGTGTATTTCCCCACAGCTCGGGAATGGCACAAACATGATCTCTATCAATGATCAATAGAGGGACCGGGATGCCCATATGACCCCTGTGCATTCCATGATGATAATGTCGTTTGAACCGTAAAACGTCGAGTCCAATTCCCTTTGTTTCTCTGATACGACTTGCCTGAGATTCGATCATTGGTATCACATAACTTGTTCAATCTCGTTACCGACAAGTTCTGTTTTACTTGTTACTGTGATATTACATCCACGTGACCAAGTCACATATTGCAACATTATGGATGTAATCTCACCAAGCCGGCCGTATGTATCTTACCCATCACGTGGGTGAACAAATCCCTCTCTTGAGTGATATGTCATCTACTATTCCTCTGAATACCTAACGTACACCTTTATGATCACTGTCTCACCAAGTGACGTTTGATGCAGTCAAGTATCCCCGGGAAACAGTGAGTAATATAATCTCACGGTCTAAGGAGAAGGAGACTATGTTTCTAACTATTGCAACAATGAACTCTATGACTTGATCATGTTGCAATCTTTGGGTGATGTCCATCACATCATTCACCAATGATATGACCTTGTTGTCAATTATCATAAATGCCTCATGATTAGGAAACCTTGATCATCGCTTGACCAATGAACTAGTATGAATAGAGGCTACTAGGGACTTGGTTTGTTTCATATCACACATGTATCAATGTTTCCTATTGATAGCATTATAGCATAATATGAAACTATTACAAACTAATTGAGATATGATAATAAAAACCCATTTATTATTTTCCTCTAGGCCATATCTCCTCCAGTCTCCCACTTGCACTAGATTACAAATAATCTAGCTTGCATTTACTAATCATAAACCATATCACATATGCGTTTATTGATCATGCATGTTCATGGAAAACGTCATGTCTATGTTTTGTTTTACCAGATCATATGTGACAAGGGTTTAACTCATCAATTCCCATTGTTATGGACTTGGGTTTTGGAGAAGGAGGGAGCGCTGGAGGCATCAGTCGGCTAGCAAACAAGCACACAGGGACACAAGGTTTACCCGGGTTCAGGCCTCATAGAGGTCCCTACTCCTGCTTGTCTGCTCTTGGAATTAACAAAAGAATCGAATATTACAGGGACGCACAGATGCAACCTGGCAAGAGTTGTGGAAACTAGGGTTGCATGTGTCCTCCTCGCCGCCCCTCCTAACCTTTATATAGATAGGCTAGGTCTTGGGTAGCAGGTCAAGTCGGTTACAGATTAGGGTTTTCCCTTTGAACTTTCTATCTTTAAGCTTCTTCTTGTCTCGCAAGCAACCGAGAGTCCATGGGGCACTCGAATTCTATATTGGGCCTTGGCAATGCCATGGGCTTCTGCTGTATCTAGGCCGTATATACCAAACTCGAGTACCTGTAGGGTATACCCATGTTAGTATCCCCCGAGTGTCCAGTGGAATCGCAGATTTGACTGGAGACTTTATGAAGCCTTTCGAGTGCATGATTGAGTATTTTTCGAATGTTCAGTTCATGTCATAGGGATTATTGATATGCGTGCTTGATTTAGCCGAAGTATCGGTATCAGTTAACTGCCTTAGGGCAAAACAACGCAATCTACTCAAACTCGAGTCCCTGGACTCGAATTCAGAAAAGTGTTGGCGTAATTCGACTCAGACCGCGGAGGTCTTACATGAGTCTAATTCTAGTGTATGAGTGTGAGCACTCGACACGTCCGTCAAGGCATGTTCGTCGTACCTGCAGGCACGAATATGTTTCTGGTAGTGTGCAGCAGATGCGTTGCCAGGTCTTATCTTCACGCTGTAAGCGTGGCATCCGAGCTATTGTCATCGCGGAGATGATTCGGGTAACCCAGGAGACGTAATCTCTTTGTAGGGAAAATATGAGGCAGAGTCTCCATAGCATTCGAGTGTGGATGTTATCAACACACAGTACGTTGTGCAAGGAAGAATAATCATAGAGTGCGCGACCAACGCTTCCTATGGGAGTAGCCCCCGAGTGTCTGGTTGAGTCAAAGACTCAGGCAGAGACTAAAGAACTTTTGCGACTGCTGTCGTCTTTTGTTGCTTGTTTCAGTCGAATTTGCTTCTGGCGCTCCCTATGGGAGTAACCATTATCCATAATCGAATCATAGATTCGAGTGGTGGGTGTGCTTTTAATTTTCACATTCCTGCATAAAAATGAATCGTAGGGTGCGCGACCAGCGCTCCCTATGGGAGTAGCCCCCGAGTGCTTGGTGGAGTCGAAGACTCAAGCAAGGACTTAAAATAGTCGAAATCTTCTGATGCTCATCTTGATGACATCAGTGCTGACGATGTGATGACCTCAGTTACCCGCGTGAGTGGCTTTGACAGGACGTGGCGAGCGGTGGGTCCCACTTTCTGACTTCAATTTGACCGGGCGTGCGCAATCTTCTGTGTTAACTGCGTCTCCTCGATTTCCGCACGTAATGGAGATAGTGGGGGACGGTTCGTGTTTTGGCTTCTCCATGTGTCGATAGCGATGTGTGCCACGTGTCCAGTAGGGTTTCTGCTGGGCGTTGGATGGCATCCGTAAGGGGGTTATGTAGCTGTGTCGCTACGGTAATTTTCCCATCTGCCCTTTCTCTGCTTGTGCTTCCATTGCCATTGCCGCTACTCTCTGCTTCCAAGCGCTCGTCCTCTTCATGGTGCTGGACCAACTCCGTGTATTTCCGAGCTACTTCCTCCGCTCGCACCGCCATCGCAAGATGGGCAAGAAGAAGGGAGGCGTCGCCGCTGAGTCCACCGCCAAGAAAAAGGGCGGCTCCGCCACTATGGGCACCAGTGCCGCCGGCACTGGGAAGAAGAAGGGCGCGGGTACTCACGTCACCAATGGTGTGTGGCACACATCCATCATCAAATCCTCCGAGCTCCCTCCCGCGTCAAGATGGAATTCTGTCGCCTGTGGAGGATGAGTCGCGAGTGCCAGGTGGCGAGGTAATTCCTTGTCCTCCTGCTAGTTTCCGGGTGATTTTCCTTGCGTTTATCATCCGTGGTCTTTCTCTGCTCCTGCATCCTTTCTTCAGGGGGCTCCTTTGCTTCTACGGGCTCCAGCTACATCAGCTGTCCCCAAATTCTATTCTCCACATCACCTGCTACATTACTCTTTGCGAGTGTTGGCTCGGAGTCGAGCCACACTTTGGCCTCTTTAAGAGGATTTTTAAGCTGAAGCGCTAGTCAGCATCTGGTTCTGTAGTCTACGACGTAGGAGGATGCGGAATCCATGTCAACTCCTCCGCCACTTATTTCCATATCAAACTCATGGCGTCCGTCCAAGGGTGGAGAGACAAGTGGTTCTACATCCGCGACCAGAAGGTCGACGTAGAGCACTACAGACTCACGCCCTTTGATCTGTGTAAGAGGAGGCATTCTTGGAAGAACGTAGTGATGCCTGGCGAGTCCGAGGAGACAGAAGTGTTGTACAAGCGCGTCTATGACCTCGAGAGCCGCATAGGTAAAGAAGAGGGAGGTGCCGCTCTCATTCGCACATGGTTGCTCCATCGTGTCCAGCCTCTGCAGGCCAGAGTCCACCCCATGTTCCAATGGGCTGGTGCAGACGATGCCACTCGCGTATCTGCCGATGGCATTTCCGCAGGTGAAGTAGATAAGAGGCTGTGACTGGTGACAAAGTATACTGCCAAGGAGGTTCTCCCTGGCGAACCAGTCGTGCCTTCCTTCGACGCCTCTAACCCTCCTCCTGATGTAGAATTGTGCTATGAAGTACCTTTCTTTGTCGATTGCCGTTGAGTTTTTGATGTATAATGAATTGTTTTCTGAATGCAGGATTGGAAGGTGTCTCCCAATTTTCCCCCTCTTCCTGAGGGGGTTATCCCTCGCGAAGTGGATGAAGAGGACGAGTCGGAATCGACTGTCCCACTTAAAGAGGAGGAGGGAGCCCTCGAGTCTAGTGATCCAGACACTCGCAAGCATTCTTGCAGCAAGGATTCGGATGCTTCGTATCCGTCGACTCCAGAAGGCCCTTCTGTTGGTGCTGAGGAGCCGATTCCCGCTGTTCCTGTGCGGTCCATGGCTCCTCCTGCCTGGAAGAAGCTTCGACTACCAAAGGAATCTTCGGAGTCGGAGGAGCAGTCCTTCGATCTTGATAGATTTGACTGGTAAGTTCTATGTTCGTGACCTTGTTTTGGTTTCTTCCTTGAGTTGCCCTCTTTCCTGAAGGTTTTGTTTGATTTGTGTATCAGTCAAGTGGCAACGTCGTCTTCTGACAACGTCCAATTTGTGAAGGAGTTCGGAGTCGCAAACTCCAAGTCTAAGAAGGTGGCTTCGCGGTCTCCTTCTCCTCCATTGGCGACCCACTCCAGGCATAATTCATCGAGTTCCCCGCGTGCTGGGGAACATCAGATGGTTCCCCGTATGACTGTGCAACAGCCTTCTTCGGAGTCTGTGGAGGATCATGTAGGTATCTTGTAGTTGGCAGTCGAATTTATTCTTGGCATGCTTTACTTGAACTTTTAATGTCTCTGATGCAGCTCATCATGAAGGAAGCCGCCCGCCTGGCGGAGCAGGTCCTTAACATGGGTCGACAACATGCACGACTGGACAATCGCCATCGCTTTGTCGAAAGTAAGTCTTGACTTCGTCTTTGTTTTTTGCGAATATTATTGATTCGATTTGGTGACACTCCCTGTATGTTTCAACTGAGCATAATGAATTACTTCACCATGCTGCTGCATTGGAGAAGACGCTAGCCGCAGCAACGAAGAATCGCGACGAGGCGGTCGCAGCTTTGGAGGAGTCGCGGAAGTGAGAGCAGGATCTCCTTGCCTCCACTGCTGAGAGGGAGAAGTTGTTTGAGGAGCAGCTTCTTTCGATTGCCAAGTCCCTCTCAGGTATTCCTTTTCATCTGGATATGCCTTGCTCTTCTGTACTTTCGATTTCCAGCGGCCTGAGCTTTGATGCCCAATCTCTGCGCCGCGCGGATGCTTTGGCTGGTGCCATCGCCACAGTCGAGGACCGCAGCGTATCTCTCTAGGAGACGCTGGGGAAGGCCAAGGATGTGCTCAGTCGCATCCGTGAGGACTTAACTCCCAAGGCCGGACTGATCGACAACCCCGGTGATTTGGTGGAGTCTCTGGCTGGAGGAATCCCTGCTGACTTCAAGAACTCGCAGCGCTCCGTTGGCGCCACCATGGCACTCGCAATGGTGCAGGCCCATGGTCTAGAGATGGATCCTGCTGCTATCTCTGAGGCGATGCCCGTCGACGCTGGAGGCCAGTAGGTAGTTTTTGCTCCCTTTGCTGGTAAATGCAAAAATTATGGTCCCCAGCTTATCGATACACTCGCCAAGTACTCCGAGGAGCGGCACCAAGGTAAGGCTGCGGCGTTTGGGGGTACTACCAGCAAGTCCGTGGCGTCGGAAACTGCCACGGATGCGATGAAGCCCCCGAGGCCGAAGTCGAAGTCGAAGAAGCACGCTGCTCCTTAGTTTTTTTATATGTAATAGCTCTAGTGTTTAACCTTTTGTGTCTATGAAACGATGCTTTTGTGGGGGTACCCCAGTCAAGACTTTGATATGTTTGAATGCATGCAAGCCTTTTGTTAGTGTATCTTCAGCCTCTTATTTTTCTTTTGTTTGGTTCGTGATAGGGTGACTTGAGTGGTCCTTCGAGTGATCCTCGTGATCCGTTACCCACCGATGAGACCTTGGCGCAGTCACGTTCAAGGGTTGATGAGTTGTCCCTGCTTTCGCGGCTGCGCGATCGCGTTAAGCAGCTGGAACGTGAGTTGCCCATCCTCTGCGGTAACGCGGATGTATGGAAGTCGAGGGCGGAGAAGGCTACCGCCCGAGAGTAGTATCTATTGGAGGAGGTGACGCGTCTGGGCGATCAGTTCAAGTGTTAGCTTCCTGCCCTCTTATCTTTTCTTGTAGTCAATCGCGACAGTTCCTTGTCTTTATAGTTTGCCTTTTTTTTTGCTTGGTGTAGTTGTCAGTGCTTGTCATCCGCAGGATGAGAAAGATAGAATCGCCATTCGAATGAACGACCTAACCCAGGAACAGCTTCAGGCGAGTGGGTATTTTTGGGTGGACCATGATTGTGCGATCGCACTTACGACCCTGCAGGATCGTGCTTCTCGGGTACTCCACTTTCTGAAGAAGGCGCAGTCGTGCCCGAGGAATATCTATTAGACGATGTTTCCACTGGACGTTGTCCCTTCGATCCTGTTGGCTCTCCTGGCTAAGTTCTAGGATTTGAGTGCAATTCGCGAGTGCGTGCGACAGCAGTTAGTGGTTGGTGCCAAGGCTACTTTGTCACTGGTGCGACTGCATAGGCCTGATGTACACGTTGCAGCTGTTGCTGCTAGACCGCCAACCCCGCCGGAAGGTTCGACCTGGAACATGGTTCCACATTATCAGGCGGTGGATCGTCCAGCAGAAGAAATTGTCGACTTCTTTGAGGAACAAACAAACGTTCTTTTGCTGCAGCAGTAGTTTAACATGTATCCTGCACATCAGTGTACCCGTGTTGTAAAGTTCATATGGATATACTGGATGTAATTAATTTCTATTGATATGTAAAGAGCTTGTTAGCTTGTATATTTTGCGAGTGTATTTGTACTCTGCAGTTCCTTTTCGTTAGCCTGACTTGTTTTATCTCAGCACCTTGCCAACCTGTCAGGTGCGTTGCAACTGGGTTGGTGTTTTATCAAGGGTTCGATTGAGGTTGTGTCAGCTACTCGGGATACTGCGACTTGTTCGTAGAACGAAGATGTAAAGGGTGGCTTAGCCCCCGAGTGATAAGATTGCCAGAAAAATGAGGAAGAACACAGAGTTTCGGGGCACTTAGCTTTATTTATTCGTAGAACAGTACGAGGTATAATGTGTGGCCAAGTAGCCTGGCTGAATAGCCTTATTTGTAATGTAAAAAAATGACTAGGGGTAGAAGCGTCGCAGCTGCGCGACGTTCCAGAGATTGGAGTATGCGACTCCTATCTCGAAATCTTTAAGACGATAGGCGCCACCTGGGATTACTTCTGTAATCACGTATGGTCCCTCCCAAGGGGACTCGAGCTTGAGGTGCCCTTCTTTGTGGGCCCCAGATCCAGACCAGGTCTCCTTCGATGAAGGATCTGGGGCGTAGCCTTCTGTTGTGGTAGTTGCGCAGGTTCTGCTGGTAGATCATCGATCTTTCTGCTGTGATGTCCCATGCCTCATCAAGGAGATCGACGGAGTTTTCGAGTGCAAGTGTTGACTCTTGCTCGCTGTACGCGACCACCCGTGGGGCTTTAAAGCGTACTTCTGTGGGTAGCACTGCTTCAGCACCGTGCACCATGAAGAATAGGGTATATCCCGTGGCGCTGTTTGGGGTTGTGCGCAGGCTCCAAAGTACGGACTGTAGCTCGTCTAGCCAACATCCGGCAACTTGCTTGAGTGGCCGGAGGAGTCGCTTCTTGATTCCACCGCAGACGAGGCCGTTGGCCTTTTCGACTTGACCGTTGGTCTGTGGATGAGCTACGGAGGCATAGCTTATGTTGATTCCCAGGTTTTCGCAGAAACCCTGGAACTCCTTGGAGGTGAAGTTCGTTCCATTGTCCGTGATAATGCTGTGTGGCACTCCGAAGCGATATACAATGGACTCGAAGAACTTGACGGCACTAGCTCCTGACTGGTTTGTCACCGGCATGGCCTCTATCCACTTGGTGAATTTGTTGACTGCGACCAGGAGGTAGATGTAGCCCCCTCGCGAAGACTTTGGGAGCTTGCCGACCATGTCGAGTCCCCATTGCGCAAAGGGCCAAGCCAATGGTATTGGCCGGAGTTCCACGCCAGGTGCGTGCGGTTTGTCTACGAATCGTTGGCAAGCATTGCAGCGCTGGACAATGTCCTTGGCATCGTGCATGGCTGTGGGCCAGTAGAATCCAGCTCGTAGAGCTTTGGCGACAAGGGCGCGACTGCTGGCCTGGTGCCCGCAAGTCCCTTCATGGATGTCGAGGAGGACGGCCCTTTCGTCCGTGTTGGAGACGCACCGTTGGAGTACTCTTGTGATGATGTGCTTGTATAGTTCACCGTTGATGACGGAGAATGCATTGGACCGCCGCGTGATGTGTCGCGTGTTAGTCGGGTCGTCAGGCAGCCTCTTGCTTAGAAGATATGTGATGTAGGGTTGAGTCCAAGATGGCTCGATCATCATGACACCCATTGGTCCCTCGAGTCCTGTGTCAAGCTCCAGGTCGTCGAGTGCCATTGGATCATTGGGTGGTGTAGCCCCCGAGTCCGTTGTTGCGCTTGTTTTCTTCTCTGTGGCCTTTGGCTTGATGGAGCGTTCGCAGATACGCTCGAGAAATACCCCAGGTGGTATGGGGGCGCAGGTGGAGCCAATGTTGGCGAGTGCATCCGCCTGTTCATTGCTTTCGCGGCCTACGTGTCGCAGTTCACAGCCGTCGAAGTCCCCTTCGAGTGTGTCGTAGAGGTCGCGGTAGGCGATCATATTGTTGTTCAGCGCGTCACACTCGTGCATCGTTTGGTTGACCACCAGTTTGGAGTCGCAGTAGATGATGAGCCTCTTGGCGCCGCAAGCTTTCGCGATCCGCATCCCATGCAGCAGGGCCTCGTATTCAGCTTCATTGTTGGAGGCAGTGAACTGCATTCATAGAATGTATTTCAGCTTGTCTCCCTGGGGCGATGTCAGTATGACACCTGCGCCAACCTCGTCCTTTCGTTTGGATCCATCGAAGTGCATTGTCCAGAGGTAAGACATATCTGGCTTTTCGGGGAGCTGGTTCTCCATCCAGTGCATGAGGAAATCAGGGAGGACTTGCGACTTGATCGCGTCGCACTTTTCGTATGTAATGTCCCGTGGAGACAACTTGATTCCCCAAAGCGTGACCCGTCCGGTGGCATCGGGGTTGTTGAGGATTGATACATTGCTAACGTATCCATAATTTTTTATGTTCCATGCTTGGTTTTATCTACTTTCTTGTGTTTTGTTCCAACTTTGGAGTACTTTCTATACACTTTCTTGGACTAACCTATTAACAAGTGCCACAGTGCCAGTTGCCTGTTTTCTGCTGTTTTTGGTTCCAGGAAAGTCAGAAAATCAATATTCTGGGAATTGGACCGGACAAAAGCCAAAGTCGATATTTTATCGGAAGACTCACGGAGCCAGAAGACGAGATGGAGAGGGGCCACAGGGTGGCCACACCATATGGTGGCGCGGGCTAGCCCTGGCCGCTCCACCAGGTGGTGTGGGCCCCTGGCCGGCCATCGACCTTGCCTCTTTCGCCTATATATCTCCCTGATGCATAAACCCTAAATCGTCAAGCCTCCAGCCACGAAAAGTTCCACAACAGCACCACCATCGAAGGGGAGATTCGAGGGACAAAAAGTCTCTGTTCCGGCACCCTGCCGGGACGGGGAAATGCCCCCGGAGCCATCTCCATCGATCTCCACCACCATCTCCATCACCATTGCTGATTCCCATAATGAGGAGGGAGTAGTTCTCTCTCGAGGCTAAGGGTTCTACCGATAGCTATGTGTTCATCTCTCTCTCTATGCATCATCTTATTGAGATCATGAGCTCGTAATCTATAGATCTATGAGTTATATTTGGAGTTGGATGTCTTTATGAAATTGTGGTGTTTGTTTGAACCATGTAGTACTCAAGGTGACAGTGTGGGGTTATCTAGATGGGAAAGACTTACTTTGAGGTGTGCTATTATAGCCCTACCATCGATTAGAGTGTTCAACCGGAGAGTAGTTAAGATTAGTATCATGAAGATCATTTATTTATATGAGAGTGTTCACTAGTGAAAGTATGATCCCTAGGCCTTGTTTCTAAGCACTGAAACACTGTTTGCTATTAGATCTATTACATGTTTGCTTGCTTCTATCTTTAGTTCAGTTTTAATTTAGTATTTTCCACGCCATCAAGCTATTTTGTATCACCATTACCCCTTATAATTATCCATACCACTTGTATTTCACTATCTCTTCGCCAAACTAGTGCACCTATACACCTAACAAGTGTATTGGGTGTGTTGGGGACACAAGAGACTTCTTGTATCTTGATTACAGGGTTGCTTGAGAGGGGATACCTTTCACCACTTCCTCCCTGAGTTCGATAAACCTTGGGTGATCCACTTAAGGGAAAACTTGCTGCTGTTCTACAAACCTCTGCACTTGGAGGCCCAACAACTGTCTACAAGAATAGAAGTGCATAGACATCAAGCTATTTTCTGGCGCTGTTGCCGGGGAGTCAAGGACATCTTCACAAGGGGAGTCCCTCATAACCAATCTGTTTACTTTGTTATTTTTGTTTTGCTTAGTTTCTTTTTGCTTTGTTTGCTTGTTTCTTTATCAAAAACACACAAAAATTAGTTTTACTAGTTTGCTTTCTTATTTCAAAAATACAAAAAAATGACTACTCTTGAAAACACTAAGTTGTGTGACTTCACTAGCACCAACAACAATGATTTTATGAGCACACCTATTGCTCCACCTATGCCTGAAGATATTTTCTTTGAGATAAAACCTGCTTTACTCAATCTTGTTATGAGAGAACAATTTTCTGGTATTGGTATTGAAGATGCTGCTGCCCATCTAAATAACTTTGTTGAACTTTGTGAGATCAAAAGCATAGGGATATAGATGGTGATATTATTAAGCTGAAATTGTTTCCTTTCTCTTTGAGAGGAAAAGCTAAAGAATGGTTGAATTCCTTAACTAGGAATAATATTGATTCTTGGACTAAATGCAAAGATGCTTTCATTGGAAAATACTATCCTCTTGCTAAGATTATATCTATGAGAAGTGAAATAATGAAGTTTAAACAATTTGATAATGAACATGTTGCTCAAGCTTGGGAAAGAATGAAATCTTTGGTAAAGAATTGTCCCACTCATGGATTGACTACTTGGATGATCATCCAAACTTTTTATGCAGGATTGAACTACTCTTCAAGGAACCTATTGGACTCTGCTGCTGGAGGTACTTTATGACCATTACTTTGGGTGCTGCAACAAAGCTTCTAGATAATATGATGGTTAACTACTCTGAATGGTATATTGAAAGAGCTCCACAACGTAAGAAGGTAAATTCTGTTGAAGAAACCTCCTCCTTGAGTAATAAGATTGATATTATTATGTCTATGCTTGTTAATGGGAAAGCCCATATTGATACAAATAATGTTCCTTTAGCTTCTTTGGTTGCTCAAGAAGAGCAAGTTGATGTGAACTTCATAAGAAATAACAATTTTAGCAACAATGCCTACAGGAATAATTTTGGTAACAACAATTATAAGCCATATCCTCCCAACAATGGTAATGCTTATCGAAATTCTTACAACAATAATAGGAGTGTTCCCTCTAAACTTGAAGTTATGCTTAAAGACTTTATTAGTAAGCAAACTGCTTTCAATAAAACTATTGAGGAAAAACTCTCTAGTGCTGAAAGAAATATAGCATCTTTGGCTGAAGCTCAAACTTCTTTGAATAAAATGGCTGCTAAACCTGAAACTAATGATAATCCCTTTGCAGCTACTAATGCTATACAAGTTATAATTGATTAAAATGTTAGACTATTAGCTAAATTACATGCTAAGTGGGAAAGAGAAGATGAAATTGCTAGAAACATTTGTGTTTCTACTATCACCACCACTAGTGTTAAGGCGAGTAATAGTTCTACTACTTTAAATGATAAATTTGATTTTGATCTTGATGGTTGCAACATCTCTGCAGTTATTAAGTTCCTACAAAAGCTTGCTAAAAATCCTAATGCTAGTGCTATGAACATGGCCTTTACAAAACACATTACTGATGCTCTCATAAAGATTAAAGAAGAAAAGATGAAACATAAAGCTTCTATTCCTATAAAAAAAGATGAGGGTTGGGAATCCATCATTAATATGAAAGTGAATGACTTTGATTTCAAATCTTTATGTGATCTTGATAGTAGTGTTTCTATTATGCCTAGAAAGATTTATGATATGCTTGATTTGCCTCCACTTGAAGATTGTTATTTGAATGTCCCACTTGATGATAATGCTAAAAAGAAACTCATGGGGAGTATTAATGATGTTCTTATTATGGTTAACAATGTCTATGTCCCCGTTGATTTCTATGTTTTGGATGTTGAATGCAATGCTTCTTGTCCTATTACTTTGGGAAGACCTTTTCTTAGAACTGTTGGTGCCATTATTGATATGAAAGAAGGCACTATTAAATATCAACTCCCACTCAAGAAAGGTATAGAACACTTCCCTAAGAAGAGAGAGAAGTCTTCTTTTGCTTCTCCTATGAAAACAAAATTTGGTTTTAATGCTTCTTCATTTGAGAACACTTGATTCTTCTTGCTTCTTATGCCTAACTTAAAGGCGTTAAAGAAATATACTTATTGGTAGATAACCCAAAAGTTTTAGATGAGTCTTGAAAGTTATTACTTTAGTAATAACTGCTCCATATCCTTTCTATTTGCTTTTTGTGCCAAGAGTAACCTCTAATGAGAGAGAAGTAATGATTGGGAAAGTTGCTGTCCCGAAACAGATTTCTGTGCTTCACCGTAAAAATTCGTGTAAAATCTATGAACGTATTTTGGAGGCGTGAATTTTTGTGCTTCTGACTCAGGTTGTTATATAACTTTCCTTAGTTCAACACTTTTTTATTTGAGCAACAGAAGGTCCTCGAAAAAATTCGTCTTTACCTGCTGGTCTGTTTTGACAGATTTCTGCCATTTTCTGCTTTTGATTCTTGTTGGTTCCTTTTTGAGTTCTTTTGGGGGATTGAGATTTTTGAGGGAAGTGCCACAGTAGCTTGTGTTCTAATGGAAGTCTTATTGGTGTTAGAACTGAACCTAAAGACTTATTATCTTGAGTGCACTAATGTTGCTAATAAAGATTGTGTGAAGTTTTGTATGAAGGAAAAATTTCAGGTCTATGGAAGGAATGAGTAATGAGATGAAGGATGGACTAAAGCTCAAGCTTGGGTATGCCACGTGTGTCACTCCAAGAAATATCCAAGAAGTACAAGCGTCAAATCTTAGGGTGCCCAAGGCATCCCCCTCTTCATCAATAAAAATTCCAGGTTTCTTCCAAATGCTTCATTTTTATTGTTTCATGCATAGATGTGTTGTTCTTGGAGCGTCTTCTTTTTCGTTTTTGTTTTGGTTTTTCGTTTTCTTGGTTTGATTAGTTTTCTGAATAAATTGGTTGGACCCCCTCTTTCATACATTGGTTTTCAAATAGTTTGGTTTGGTTTGAAAAAGAGTAGCATGAGGAGCGGCCCTCGTATTCAAGGGACATGAGATTTCTAACTTATACTTCGTCAAGCATATACTTCATAGTTTGTTCACTTTAACCTTAACCACTTCAATATGCTTATGATAGGGGAAATGAGAGCTGAGAGCTAATAAGTACCATAATTTTTGGAAGCTCTTTATGAAACTTGAGTCTCTACTTCCTTCTTTGAAGGCCTTTCTTTTACTTTTATGTTGAGTCTGCACCTTCTATCTTTATGCACCTACTTTGAGAGCATAGTGGCCATTATTAGTTCTATGTGCATTGTCCCAAGACTAGTTGATTGATGCATAACTTGATATTGCTTGTTTTAAACTATTTGTATCTAGTCACTCTTATGAACTTTGAAGGTGTCCTATGCATTTATATTTGCTACTCTATGAGGGACAAGCTGAATACTACTATGCTATGTTTTCTTTATGTGAAACAAACAAACGTCTTGCTAAGCATTGTTATTCATGAATCTTTTGTTTGTCCCTTTTCATGTTGCAACATAGTTGCTTTGTCTTATTGCTAGAACTTTATCTTTCATGCTATGTTGAAGTACTATGATCCTAGCTATCGTTGTTTTACAAATACTTTGATCAAGTTTATGATGGTGCATGTCACCTCAAAAATTATTCTTTCTTTTTATCACTTACCTACTCGAGGACGAGCAAGATTTAAGCTTGGGGATGTTGATACGTTGCCAACGTATCCATAATTTTTGATGTTCCATGCTTGGTTTTATCTACTTGTGTTTTGTTCCAACTTTGGAGTACTTTCTATACACTTTCTTGGACTAACCTATTAACAAGTGCCACAGTGCAAGTTGCCTGTTTTCTGTTGTTTTTGGTTCCAGGAAAGTCAGAAAATCAATATTCTCGGAATTGGACCGGACAAAAGCCAAAGTCGATATTTTACCAGAAAACTCACGGAGCCAGAAGATGAGATGGAGAGGGGCCACAGGGTGGCCACACCATATGGTGGTGCGGGCTAGCCCTGGCCATGCCACCAGGTGGTGTGGGCCTCCTGGCCGGCCACCGACCTTGCCTCTTTCACCTATATATCTCCCCCGATGCATAAACCCTAAATCGTCAAGCCTCCAGCCACGAAAAGTTCCGCAGCACCGCCGCCACCAAAGGGGAGATTCGGGGCCGAAAGTCTGTTTGACCTGCACGGATGGGAAGTGCCCCCGGAGCCATCTCCATCGATCTCCACCACCATCTCCATCACCATTGCTGATTCCCATGATGAGGAGGGAGTAGTTCTCTCTCGAGGCTAAGGGTTCTACCGGTAGCTATGTGTTCATCTCTCTCTCTATGCATGATCTTATTGAGATCATGAGCTCGTAATCTATAGATCTACCTTCCTACTCAAGTGCTTTAATAGATCTCTGCTCTCCCCATGTGTGTGAAAGTGACAGCGTGCACACCATGGTGGCACTTAGGCTAGAGATTACAAATACTTGTTATGAGTTATATTTGGAGTTGGATGTCTTTATGAAATTGTGGTGTTTGTTTGAACCATCTAGTACTCAAGGTGACAGTGTGGGGTTATCTAGATGGGAAAGACTTACTTTGAGGTGTGCTGTTATAGCCCTACCATCGATTAGAGTGTTCAACCAGAGAGTAGTTAAGATTAGTATCATGAAGATCATATATTTATATGAGAGTGTTCACTAGTGAAAGTATGATCCCTAGGCCTTGTTTCTAAGCACTGAAACACTGTTTGCTATTAGATCTATTACATGTTTGCTTGCTTCTATCTTTATTTCAGTTTTACTTTAGTATTTTCCACGCCATCAAGCTATTTTCTATCACCATTACCACTTATAATTATCCATACCACTTGTATTTCACTATCTCTTCGCCAAACTAGTGCACCTATACACCTGACAAGTGTATTTGGTGTGTTGGGGACACAAGAGACTTCTTGTATCTTGATTACAGGGTTGCTTGAGAGGGGATACCTTTGACCACTTCCTCCCTGAGTTCGATAAACCTTGGGTGATCCACTTAAGGGAAAACTTGTTGTTGTTCTACAAACCTCTGCACTTGGAGGCCCAACAACTGTCTACAAGAATAGAAGTGCGTAAACATCAAGCTATTTTGCCCATTCGACTGATGAATCGACTGAGCGCCGCAATTCGCCCAGCCAGCTGCTGGACGCCTCTTACGTTCTTCGGCTTCTCCATGGCCAGTATGGCTTTTATTTTCTTCGGGTTCGCCTCAATCCCCCTCGCGGAGATGATATATCCGAGTAGCTGCCCAGATGGTACACCGAAGGCGCATTTGTCCAGATTGAGCTTGATCCGGTAGTGGTCGAGGTTGGTGAAGGTCTCGCGTAAATCGTCGATTAGCGCGGCTTCCTCTTTGGTTTTGGTGACGATGTCGTCAACATAGACTTGGATGCTACGACCAAGTTGATTCTTGAGGCAAGCCTGCGTGCACCGCTGATAGGTGGCTCCTGCATTTTTGAGCCTGAAGGGCATTGTGTTGTAGCAGAACACACCGAAAGGCGCTGTAAACGCCGTTTTCTCTTGATCTTCCTACTTCATTCGAATCTGATTATAGCCTGAGTAGGCGTCGAGGAAGCAGAGACGCTCACATCCCGCAGTGGAGTCGATGATTTGGTCGATTCGCGGCAGCGGGAAGTGATCCTTTGGGCAGTGCTTATTCAGGGAGGTGAAGTCCACGCACATCTGCAGGATATCCGTGTCTTTTTTAGGTACCAGCACCGTGTTGGCGATCCAAGTGCTTTCCTTGATCTCGCGTATGAATTTGGTGTCGAGGAGTCTGTTGATCTCCATTCTGACCGCCTTTGCTCTTGGTTCAGACAGTCGCCGAATTGTCTTCTTGACTGGCCTTGCGTCTGGATTGACATTGCGTGCGTGCTCGGCGAATTCCCTAGGAACCCCTGGCATCTCCACTGGACACCAGGCGAAGATTTCCTAGTGCTCATGGAGGAATTTGACAAGCGCGAGGTCCTACGCGGAACTCAAGTTGTTGGTGATGAGGGTCGTCTTCGTCGGGTCCATTGGGTGGACCTGGACTTTCTTCATGTGCACCGACGAGTGGAAGGACATGTCGGGTGAACTTGGCTGGCTCAGGGGAGGCAGACTATTGTCTGTCGACTTCTTCAATCTTGCGAGTTCCTCCTGCATGCCAAAGGACTGAGAGATTCTGTTGAATTCCCTGTCGCAGCTGTCGGACCTTTCAAAGTTGTTGTTGATTGTAATTACGCCATTTGGGCCTGGCATCTTCATCTGCAGGTAGGCGTAGTGTGGCACTGCCATGAACCATGCGAACGCAACGCGTCCGAGGATGCAGTGATATTGTGAAGGCCAGTTGACGACCTCGAAGTCGATGCGCTCTCGCCGGAAGTTTTGTGGCGTGCCGAAGATGACGTCGAGGTTGATTTTGCCCAGGGGATATACACCTTTCCCTGGGACGATGCCGTGGAACGTCATGTCTGAAACTTCCAGACACGTCAGAGGGATGCTCATTGCACGCAAGGTACTCACGAACATTAGGTTAATGCCGCTGCCGCCATCCATGAAGACATGGCTCATGTTGAAGCCCCCAATCTGCGCCTCGAGTACGAGGGGACAGTGGCCTGATGGCTCTGTATATGGCGCTAGAAAAATGCTGGAGCGGTGTTGATGTAGAGCTCGTTGGGAACCCCAAGAGGAAGGTATGATGAGCACAGCAGCAAGTTTCCCTTAGTATGAAACCAAGGTTTAATCGAACCAGTAGGAGCAAGGAAACATCCCAAAGGTGTTACTAGCTGAGCTTTGGCAGGGCGCACTACCGGTGCTAGTAGCAACGTGGAGACCTGCAAAACACAACCACAGAACTTTGTCCCCAACTTGCGATGAGGTTATCAATCTCACCGTGTTTTGGCGGAAAACAAAGGATTAAACGTATCGAATGGAAAGAAGTAAAAGTTTGCAGAAAGTAAACACAAAGCAGTAAACAGTTTATAGATTGTATGTAAAAGACAAGGACCGGGATCCATAGTTCACTAGAGGTGGCTCTCCTTAGATAGATAACATGCTGGGTGAACAAATTACAGCGGGGAAATTGACAAACATCGAGAAAGAAATACATGCATATACTAATCATCTTTACTCCTTTGGAACTTGATTGGGCATTACAACATTATACATAGACCGCCATCCAACTGCATCTATGACTAATAATCCACCTTCAGGTTATCATCCAAACCCCCTCCAGTATTAAGTTGCAAGAAATAGATTATTGCTTTATGAATTGCGTGTAAAGTAAACAATACGATTGTTCTATGAACAAAGGATTGTTGTTTTGTCCCTAGTAGCAACAGCACATCTAGTACCTTAGAGATTTCATCACTTCCCAGTTACGGAGGCATGAACCCACTATCGAGCATAAATACTAACTCTTGGAGTTGCTAGCATGTACTTGGCCAAGATAGCTACTAACAACGGAAAGCATGCAAGATCACAAATAACAAAGACATGATAGAATCAATAATCAATCTGAAATAGCATCTCAATATCCATCGGATCCCCACAAACACAACATGCAGGATTACAAATAGATGATATTGATCATGAACGGAGCTCACAAGATCTAGGCATGAAAGCACAAAGGAGGAGAACCAACCATCTAGCTACTACATGGATCCGTAGTCCAAGGATGAACTACTCACGCATCACACCGGAGGCTTGCATGGTGATGAAGAAGGCCTCCAGGGTGAATTCCCCTCTCCGGCAGGGTGCCGGGAAGAGCTTCAGATCCCTCCCGATCTAGGGATGGAGATGACGGTGGCTACCTACTCTTTCGTGGATTTTTGATCGGGTCCTTAGGGTTTTCTTCCCGAGGGCATCTTATAGGAGGAAGGGGAGGCCGAGGGGGTGCCAGGCGCCACCACACCACCCCCTGGCGTGGGCCAAGCCTGGCCGTGCGGCCAGGTGGTGTGACCGGCCTCTGGCCCCTCTCCGTCTCGTATTCTGGCATTTGATGACTTCTGGAAAAATAGGCACTTTGGCTTTTGTCCCGTCCAATTCTGAGAATATTCATTTTCTGACTTTCCTGGAACCAAAAACAGCAGAAAATAGGCAGCTGACACTGTGGCTCTTGTTAATAGGTTAGTCCAAGAAATCATATGAAAAGTACTCCAAAGTGTGGACAAAACACAAGAAAGTGGATAAAACCAAGCATGGAACATCAAAAATTATAGATACATTTGCAATGTATCATGGCCTGGACGAGGGACTTGGCGCGGGTGGTCACGCCGGTCGAAGGTGATGCAGGAGTCGCTTCCACTGAGGTACTCAATGGTGGAAGGTGGTGAGTTGATCGCCAAGTTGACTTGGCGAGTGATGGCCTTCTGCACTCGATTTGAGGGACGCCCCTTTTGGATCATCCCCATGTTGTCCACGGGTCGTGGGTATGGTTCACCGCCGTGATTCTGGACCGGTGTGGCCGCAGGTGGTGGTATTCTAGGCGGTGGTGGAGCAGCTCCATGTGCCACAGTGCCTGGGGCGACTCCATAGCCCCTGTTGACTGTGTCGCGATCCATCCGAGCCAAACCCTCGTGGAGCTTGAGGAACTCGTGGTAGTCCTTGAGAAGGTGGCTGGATTTTTTCTTGCCGTCGTGCTTGTCGATGTAGAAGTGCATGTTGCATGGCCCGGACAGTTTGTCCTCGATGGTTGTTGCGGGTGCCTCTTCGCGAGTGCGGCGCTGCCACACCTGCGTGGTTTTCCTAGAGTCGCGGTATCCACCGCTGTGATAGCCGCTGTTGCGATTGTCGTCGCGTTTGTCGGTGTAGCCTGCTGCGACCATGTTGACATCGTCATGGTCATCATAGACGCTCATTTGATGTTTGCCTCGACGGTCGCATCTGCGCCCGAGGTCATCATCGTCGTCGGAGTAGGTGCAGTTTTTCACCGAATCCTCTCCATCAGCCCACTGATTCACAATTTCCATCAGGTGGTCGATTGTTTTGGGCTTCGAGCGGCCCAGCTCCTTACTGAGTTTTATGCGGCGAACGCCTCCGTTGAACGCATCGTTTTTGATTGTGCGGTCTTCCGAGATGTTTTCCGCAGAATTTTTTATGATGGACCACCTCTAGATGTACGAGCGTAGCGATTCCCCCAACCTTTGCTGGCAGCTCCTCAGTTCTTTGATTGATGCGGGCCTTTCGTAAGTGCCCTTAAAGTGGCGTACAAAGCTGTAGACCAGCTCTTCCCAGCTGCGAATGGATCCATGCGGGAGATTGTTGAGCCATGCGCGGGCGGCGCCCTGCAGCTGTAGCTGCAGGCATTGCATGGCCGTGCTTCTACTCCCGCCATGCAGCTTGACGGAGGAGATGTGGTCCTCCAACCAGATCTTTGGGTCTTGTAGGCCGTCAAACTTTGGGTTCTCCGACGGGAGTTTGAACCCTTTAGTCATTCGCTTCTGCCCGATGGCCCTGCTGAAGCATCTGGCGCCTCAGAGTTCAGTCTCGTCCTCTTCGAAGTCAGTCGAACGAGCGCGTCTTACCCTTGATTTGTCAATTTTACGCTGCGTGAGGTCATCGCGCGCATCATAGTCGTGGTCATGCCGCTGTGAGCGGCGATGCCGAGACAGATCGTGACTGTCATGCTGGATGAGGGTGAGGAATAGCGTTTTGCCAGAGCTTTGCCCTTCTTCGGCTCCGGCGTTGGCTCTTTGTCGAGGGCGGCCTCGACTAATCCCAAGCATGCAATCGTAGATCGGTGCATGGCGGCTCGCGGATCTCCAGCTGGTGGCTGGTTATTGAGGAGGTACATGGTGGTTGCTGTTACCGCGGCTTGCGGTGTTTTTCGGACCACGTTGCCCCGCATGTCAACTATCATAGAGCTGAAGTCAAGGACTTTTGCAGCTTCTATGCGTTCTTGCTCGGTGAGATGGGCCATTTGAGATCGCCTCTTTTGGCCACGTAATCATTGCATTTGGAAGAGGATTCTCTGTGGGAGGAGAGCCCAGCTTGTCGAAGACTCGACTCATCCGCCGCCTTTTTATGCGCCTCGAGTTGCGCGATTGCGTGTAGCTGGCGTCTGTACTCCTCCTTTAGTAGCCAATGGTAGCCCATCAGCATGTCCTGCGGCGTGCCGGGGGATAGAGGATTGCCTCGCAGAGCTTCTCGGCAACGGGCCCACTCGTTGTTGTTGAGTTTAATCACGACATGTTCACCAGTGTGTTCGTCCACCATGGTTGGTGGTTCGACTACCCCTCCATTGTTGACGGGTGCGCCATTGCCACCATTGGTGGGGCCGCCGTTGGGTGGTCCGCCATTAGGTATGACACTGTTGGGTGGATCGGTGCCAGATCCATTGCCACCATTTTTGTGATTGGCGGTGGTGTCACCAGCGTTGATGACGGCGCACATGAAGTGGTTGGGGAAGTTGTTGCTTCAGCAACTTTCGGATCCGGAGCCGTAGGCTCCATCTTCTGTCGCTAGGTCACCCAGATCGGATCCGTGACTGATGTAGTTGTCCGTGCTCCCAACTGTTGCTGAGGTGTTGAGCTTGCTGAGGGTGCCGATTGGTGGCGGGAACCATGATGTTGGAGCAATCGCGGGTGCCATTGGCTGGTCAGGCATGCAAAGCGTGCCCATCTGACCAACCTGGAAGCAGAAGCTCCCAATCGCCAGACTGATTCCATCGCCTACAGACTCGAAAGCCGGGCGAGTCGCTGGCGTGTGGATGGTGAAGTCGAACACGTCGAAGAGCTGGCGAATGTCCGCTGTTGCAGAGTTGTAGATCACGGTTGATGGGGCCGAAGAAGCCGTGACATCAGCACTCCCAATTCCCACAGACAGCACCAATTGACGAGGGTTTAACTCATCAATGCCCATTGTTATGGACTTGGGTTTTGGAGAAGGAGGGAGCGTTGGAGGCATCAGTCGGCTAGCAAACAAGCACACGAGGACGCAAGGTTTACCCAGGTTCAGGCCTCATAGAAGTCCCTACTCCTGCTTGTGTGCTCTTGGAATTAACAAAGGAATCGAAGATTACAGGGGCACGCAAATGCAATCTGGTGAGAGTTGTGGAAACTAGGGTTGCGTGTGTCCTCCTCGCCGCCCCCTCCTAACCTTTATATAGATAGGCTAGGTCTCAGGTAGCAGGTCGAGTCAGTTACAGATTAGAGTTTTCCCTTTGAACTTTCTATCTTTAAGCCTCTTCTTGTCTCGCAAGAAACCGAGAGTCCGTGGGCCACTCGAATTCTTATTGGGCCTTGGCAACACCGTGGGCTTCTGCTGTATCCAGGCCGTATATACCAAACTCGAGTACCCGTAGGGTATACCCATGTCAATATGTCTTTTGCAAATCGTTAATGTCTTCCTAATTTTGACATTCATACCATTATCTTATAATGGGTTGAACTATTCGTTTGACGACAAAATTAGATTTTGTTTCTAGTGTTTACAATGACGGTCGCTTTCACTATTGTCACATAAACTTTGAAACACACTTCGCACTCCTTTGTGTATGTATAGTAGTTATGGCAACAGAGTGAGGTCAGTTTCCAGGAGCCAGCAATGATGTTAGATCAGTCAATGCGAATTTTCTCATGGACATTGTGCTCTGGGACACACTTTCTACGAAAATACGAACTTGTCCCGCCATAACATTATACATCACTTTAGTTAGTATCCTTATACTTTAGCCAAAAAATATACTTCTATATCTATATAGATCCTAGTGCATGAAATGCAACTATGTGCCTAACTTTGCTTCTTGCCATTTAAGGACAAACTTAATTCTGGTTCACTGATTAACTCAAGAATCACTTCAAGAAATGTTCTTACAGTTAAGAGTTTGTCCTTCCAACCAGAACCTCGGGTCACATTACGCCGAGTATACAATACGGTTTTATGGAAGAACCTATGACTGAGGCATAGGAGATGCAACACACATCTTTATTTCTTTTAACCATAATTGTAATACTAAGACTAACTCAATGATTCATACAAGTAAGAACTTCTTGTTGGGTCCGCAGCATAGAAAACAAAAATTTCCTACGGTGTGAACTATACGCCAAGATCTATCTACTAGGTACAAAGCAAACGGGTGGACATACATCCATAGAGAACTTACCCTCGAAGACAACGACCTTTGTTAACGAGTAGGAACTCGTGGTTGATGTAGTCGTACACTTGCCGATCTCAAGATCGTGAGGAAGTCCGAGCGCCGCAACTCAGCAGTGCATCCGCACTCGCACACACGTTCAAGCCACCGGACAACCTCCACCTCCTCGCTCCAGCGATCCAGCGGAAGCAGCAACTCCTTCCGCATTTAAATGCCACCGGGAACATGTATCTCGCTAATCCGAGACCATGGGGGAATAATTCTAGAGGGGGAGAGAGATCCTTCACAAGGAGGTGTGAGGATGAAGTAGGGAATGGGTGGCCTTTTATAGGAGGAGGGGGGTGCCCCTTCTCTCCATGGGCCAGCGCGGGGTGACCCTCACCTCCCCCATTCATGTGGTGGTAACTCCTCCACATTAAAATGCCTCTTCACATTCCCTTTTAAAGTCTCCACTTTAAATGCATTAAGTTTCTCCAAATTTAATGCTCTCTCATTTAATAAAACTCTTTTATTAAATTTATTCAGAATTTTGTTAATTACTTTAATTAACAAACATTCACATATAGCCCCTTATAATATTTCAATATCATATGTAGAACCACCTTCTGCAATTTCACCCGAAACAATTTTCGGTTTCTATTGAAACAATTCCTGCGCTTTGCAATTCTTTCATCTGAAACATATGTGCTCCAAAATGGTGTCCGGTAACTCTTAAGTGTCCCACCCTACGGTTCGCGAATAATGCAGACATGATCGATACCCTTCTCCGATCAATAATCAGCAGCGGGACCTGGAGATCCGTACTGACTTCTACACATTCAACGATGACTCCTGTGATTGTGAGAACCTTTAAAACTTGTAACTAAATCCCTTTGTCTCTTGATATATTACATGTCCGAGATTCGATCATCGGTATCTCCATACCTAATTTGATCTCGTTACCGACATGCACTCTTTTCTCGTTCCCGTGATATAACATTCTAGTGATCACATCACTTGCTTGCAAGCTATCCTAATGTGATATCACCGAGAGGGCCCAGAGTATATCTATCCGTCATCTGGATTGACAAATTCCACTCTTGATCCATGAGCCTCAACATAACACCTTCGTTGCACTGAACCCATCTTTATAGTCACCCTGTTACAGTGTGACGTTTGATGTTATCAAGATACTCTTTCGGTGTTAGCAATTAACATGATCTCATGGTCTAAGGATAAAGATTACTTCGTATGATGTTATAGCAATATAAACACAATGACTTGATCTTAATGCTATACTTCAGATGAATGTTCATCACATCATTCCACCAATGGTGTGACCTTGTTATTAACAACATCCAATGTCCATGATCAGGAAACCTTGATCATCTTGTTAATCGACAAGCTAGTCTATAAGAGAGGCATGACTAGGAACCCTTTTTGTTTATTAAACACACATGTATTGATGTTTCCTATCAATACAATTATAGCATGAAAAATAAACATCTATCATATACAAGGAATACATAATAACAACTTTATTATTGCCTCTCAGGGCATATTTCCTTCAGTCTCCCACTTGCACTAGAGACAATAATCTAGTTCACATAGTGATAAATCTAACACCCATGGAGTTCTAGTGTTGATCATGTTTTGTCCTAGGGAGTACTTTAGTCAACGGATCTGCTACATTCAGGTCCGTGCACTTCTAAATCTTTATATCTCCATCCTTGACATGCTCGCGGATGGAGTGAAACCGGCGCTTAATATGCTTGGAATTCTTGTGAGACCTTGGTTCCTTTGCGTTGGCTATGGCTCCGTTGTTGTCACAATAGATCACCATCGGGTCCAACGCACTGGGAACCACACCCAGTTCCGTTATGAACTCCTTCATCCAAACCGCTTCCTGCGCTGCTTCTGAAGCAGCAACATATTTCGCCTCCGTTGTTGATCCAGCCACCACAGGTTGTTTGGAGCTCCTCCAACTAACTGCTGCTCCGTTCAAGAGAAATACGTATCCGGATTGAGACTTAGAGTCATCCGGATCAGTGTCAAAGCTAGCATCGACATAACACTTAGCGACTAGCTCTTCTTCACCTCCGTATATAAGAAACATATCCTTAGTTCTTCTCAAGTACTTAAGGATATTCTTGACCGCTATCCAGTGTTCCGAACCTAGATCAGATTGGTACCTACTAGTCAAACTAATAGCATGTGCCACATCCGGTCTTGTACATAGCATGGCATACATTATAGAGCCTATGGCTGAGGCATAGGGGATCTTATCCATTATCTCTCTTTCTTCCGCCGTAGCCGGACTTTGAGTCTTACTCAATGTCTTGTCTTGCAACATAGGTAAGAACCCCTTCTTACTTCCGTCCATATTAAACTTCTTTAATATCTTATCAAAGTATGTACTCTGCGATAGCCCAATTAGGCGTCTTGATCTATCTCTATAGATTTTAATGCCTAATATATATGAAGCTTCACCAAGGTCCTTCATCGAAAATTTCTTTGTTTAGATAACTTTTAACACTTAAAAGATCTAAATCATTTCCAATCAATAATATGTCATCCACATATAATATCAAAAATGCCACATTGCTCCCACTCACTTTCTTGTAAATACAAGCCTCTCCATAAGTTTGGACAAATCCAAACTCTTTGATCACCTCATGAAAGCGGAGATTCCAACTTCGTGATGCTTGCTTCAGTCCATAGATGGATCGCTGAAGTTTGCACACCTTATTAGCATCCTTAGGATCGACAAAACCCTTAGGTTGTATCATATACAACTCTTCTTCAATATTACCATTGAGGAACGCAGTTTTGACATCCATCTGCCATATTTCATAATCGAAATATGCAGCAATTGCTAACATAATCCTAACCGACTTAAGCATCACTACGGGAGAGAATGTCTCATCGTAGTCAACTCCTTGAATTTGTTGAAACCCCTTTGTGACAAGTCGAGCCTTATAGATGGTCACATTACCATCAGCATCAGTTTTTCTTTTGAAAATCCATTTATTCTCAACGGCCTTTCGGTCGTGAGGTAAGTCCACCAAGGTCCAAACCTGGTTTTCGTACATGGATTCCATCTCGGATGTCATGGCTTCTAGCCATTTGTTGGAATCCGGGCTCATCATCGCTTCTTCATACGTCGCAGGGTCATCCATTTCATCAACCATGAAATGCACAACAGGATTGTTGTACAGTTCAGGAGCTGCACGTGTCCTGCTTGACCTGCGAGGTTCGGTAGTGTCCTCTTTCGGAGTTTCATGATCAATATCATTAGCTCTCTCTTCATTAGGTGAAGTCAACTCCGAAACAACTTCTGGAGCTGCGCTACTCGCCATTCCATGAAGAGAAGGTTCAATAACCTCTTCGAGTTCTACCTTCCGACTACTCACACCTTTCGCGAGAAACTCCTTCTCAAGAAAGGATCCATTCTTGGCAACAAAAACCTTGCCCTCGGATCTGTGATAGAAGGTATACCCAATTGTTTCCTTAGGGTATCCTATGAAGATGCATTTTTCCGCTTTGGGTTCAAGTTTATCCGGTTGAAGGTTCTTCACATAAACATCGCATCCCCAAACCTTAAGAAATGACAGCTTAGGTTTGTTTCCAAACCATAATTCATACGGTGTCGTTTCAACGGATTTAGATGGTGCCCGATTTAAAGTGAATGCAGCTGTTTCCAGTGCATAACCCCAAAATGACAGTGGCAAGTCAGTCAGAGACATCATAGATCGAACCATATCCAATAAAGTACGATTACGACGTTCTGACACACCATTACGTTGTGTTGTTCCGGCAGGCGTGAGTTGTGAAACTATTCCACAGTCTTTCATATGTGTGCTAAACTCGTAACTAAGATACTCTCCTCCACGGTCGGACCGCAGAAATTTGATCTTTCTGTTACGATGATTTTCCACTTCATTCTGAAACTCTTTGAACTTTTCAAAAGTTTCAGACTTGTGTTTCATCAAATAGATATACCCATATCTACTCAAATCATCCGTGAAAGTAACAAAATAACGATATCCACCTCGCGCCGACACACTCATTGGTCCACACACATCAGTATGTATGATTTCCAATAAATCTGTCGCCAGTTCCATTGAACCGGAAAACGGTGTTCTAGTCATCTTGCCCATAAGGCATGGCTCACATGTATCAAATGATTCAAAATCAAGTGATTCCAAAAGTCCATCAGAATGGAGTTTCTTCATGCGTTTAACGCCAATATGACCTAGACGGCAGTGCCACATATATGTAGATATATCATTATCAAGTTTAATCCTTTTAGCATCAACATTATGAATATGCGTAATACTACTATCGAGATCCAACATAAACAAACCATTCAACATAGGTGCATGACCATAAAAGATATTATTCATATAAATCGAACAACCATTGTTTTTAGACTTAAATGAATAACCACTTTGCATCAAACACGATCCGGATACAATGTTCATGCTCAGTGCAGGCACCAAATAACAATTATTTAGGTTTATAACTAATCCCGATGGCATATGGAGAGGCAGAGTTCCGACGGCGATCACATCAACTCTTGATCCATTGCCGACCCGCATCATGACCTCATCCCTTGCTAGTTGTCGCTTGTTCATGACCCTGAACCGAGTTGCATATATTAGCAACCGATCTCGTATCAAATACCCAGGTGCTACTGCGAGTACTAGTCAAGTACACATCAATAACATGTATATCACATATACCTTTGTTTGCCTTGCCGAACTTCTTGTCCGCCAAATACTTGGGGCAGTTGCGCTTCCAATGGCCAGTCCCCTTGCAATAGTAGCACTTTCGTGTCGGACTTAGGGCCAGCTCGGGTTTCTTTTCAGAGCGTGGCAACGGACTTGCCACCCTTCTTTCCCTTGTGCTTGCCTTTCTTGTACTTCTTGAAACCGGTGGTCCTATTGATAATCAACACTTGATGTTCTTTCCTAATCTCCACTTCAGAGTCTTAAGCATTGTGAGCTCGGAAGAGACTTCTTCATGCCCTGCATATTATAGTTCATCACGAAGCACTTGTAGCTAGGTGGCAGAGATTGGATAACACGATGTATGCCTAAGTCAATGGGAATCGTTATTCCCAAGGACACAAGCTTATCGGCGTACCGGACATTTTGATGCGTGCTCACTAACGAGCTGTTTTCCACCATAATGCAGCTAAAGAACTTTTCTGTAGCATTATAACTCTCTACGGCAGCATGGGTATCGAAAATCATTTTCAATTCTCCCATGGTATCAAAGGCATTGCCATTTTCGAAACGCTTTCGAAGTTCTGGCTCTAGCCCATACAGTATGCCGCAATGAACTAAGTTGTGGTCCTCCTGACGAGTTATATAGACGTTCTTTTCCTCGTCAGGGGCATCAGGAGCTGGTGGGGGCCTAGCGGCGCATCTAGCACATATTGCTTTTGTGCAGCAGTGAGGAGAATCCTCAAATTCATAGCCCAGTTGGTGAAGTTGCTACCATTACATGACAAGTTTCTCTTTCTCCATTAACACATTGAAATTAAGCGGTGGTGCCATCTACAACAGAATTTGTAAAGTATATTTAGACTAAGTTTATGATAGATTGAGTTCAACTAATCCAAATTACTAATGAACTCCCACTCAAAAACGACATCCCTCGTGTCCTTTTGGTGATTACATGAACCAAATCCACTACACCAAGTCCGATCATCACGTGAGTCGGTGTAGCTTCAAGACGAGCATCTATATGGGCATCATATCAACTATATGACTCATGCTTAACCTTTCGGTCCGTATTCCGAGGCCATGTCTGTACATGCTAGGCTCGTCAAGTAAGACCCTTAGTATTTGCGTGTGTAAAACTGTCTTACACCCGTTGTATGAAAGTGTAGAGTTGAAAACACCTGATCATCACGTGATGCCTCAAAACACGATCCACAAAACGGTGCATACTTAAGGAAGAACACATTTTATATTGATATCTAAATGAGGGATCATCTTATAATGCTACCAAACGCGCCAAACTAGCAATATAAGATGCTAACATCTAATGTGTGAAGTGAGGTGATATGGTCCATGCATTTGATCTCTATCATTTGCATCGTGGTATGATCTCTATCATTCCTTTGTGTGTAAGACCAAGGTCTATGGAACTTACACGTTAAGTGAGTTGTAAGAGTATCTATCATACATCTACTTACAACAATACCATATTAAAACACTAGCCCAGCAACGATCTAAACTAGACGCCTCTAATTTATCAATTGCAAGTTTTACGTGGCTTAGGGCTTTCGGAGATAGAACCTATCTAACCTACGAACATGAACCACAACAAGGATAACCAAGTTATTAGCAACTCGTTGTAAATCAGATATTGACTATAGTAGGAGAGACAGACACCCACTTATGCAAAACAAGTTGCATGTCAGTCGTGGAACCGGTCTCATGTACGATAACATGTAAGGTTGGTCCGGGCCGCTTCATCCCACTATGCCACCAATATCCAAAGTACATAGAAGATGCAATAACATGATCATCATCGCCCACATATAAACATATGTTTACTACCCGTGCAAAGCACCTATGCATAGATCAGGCTCTGATACCACTATTGGGTCCGCAGCATAGAAAACAAAAATTTCCTATGGTGTGAACTATACGCCAAGATCTATCTACTAGGTACAAAGCAAACGGGTGGACATACATCCATAGAGAACTTACCCTCGAAGACAACGAGCTTTGTTAACGAGTAGGAACTCGTGGTTGATGTAGTCGTACACTTGCCAATCTCAAGATCGTGAGGAAGTCCGAGCGCCGCAACTCAGCGCATATCCGCACTCGCACACACGTTCAAGCCACGGAAAACCTCCACCTCCTCGCTCCAGCGATCCATGGAAGCAACAACTCCTTCTAGACGAAATGCCACCGGGAACATGTATCTCGCTAATCCGAGACCATGGGGGAATAATTCTAGAGGGGGAGAGAGATCCTTCACAAGGAGGTGTGAGGATGAAGGAGGGAATGGGTGGCCTTTTATAGTAGGAGGGGGGGGGGTGCCCCCTCTCTCCATGGTCGGCGCATGGGGGGTGACCCCTCACCTCCCCCATTCATGTGGTGGTAACTCCTCCACATTAAAATGCCTCTTCACATTCCCTTTTAAAGTCTCCACTTTAAATGCATTAAATTTCTCCAAATTTAATGCTCTCTCATTTAATAAAATTCTTTTATTAAATTTATTCAGAATTTTGTTAATTACTTTAATTAACAAACATTCACATATAGCCCCTTGCAATATTTCAATATCACATGCAGAACCACCTTCTGCAATTTCACCCGAAACAATTTCCGGTTTCTATTGAAACAATTCTTGCGCTTTGCAATTCTTTTGTCTGAAACATATGTGCTCCAAAATGGTGTCCGGTAACTCTTAAGTGTGCCACCCTACGGTTCGCGAATAATGCAGACATGATCGATACCCTTCTCCGATCAATAATCAGCAGCAGGACCTAGAGATCCGTACTAACTCCTACACATTCAACGATGACTACTATGACCGTGAGAACCTTTAACGCTTGTAACTAAATCCCTTTTTCTCTCGATATATTACATGTCCGAGATTCGATCATCGGTATCTCCATACCTAGTTTGATCTCGTTACCGACATGCACTCTTTTCTCGTTCCGTGATATAACATTCTAGTGATCACATCACTTGCTTGCAAGCTATCCTAATGTGATATCACCGAGAGGGCCCAGAGTATATCTATCCGTCATCTGGATTGACAAATTCCACTCTTGATCCATGAGCCTCAACATAACACCTTCATAGCACTGAACCCATCTTTATAGTCACCCTGTTACGGTGTGACGTTTGATGTTATCAAGATACTCTTCCGGTGTTAGCAATTAACATGATCTCATGGCCTAAGGATAAAGATTACTTCGTATGATGTTATAGCAATATAAACACAATGACTTGATCGTAATGCTATACTTCGGATGAATGTTCATCACATCATTCCACCAATGGTGTGACCTTGTTATTAACAACATCCAATGTCCATGATCAGGAAACCTTGATCATCCTGTTAATCAACAAGCTAGTCTATAAGAGAGGCATGACTAGGAACCCTTTTTGTTTATTAAACACACATGTATTGATGTTTCCTATCAATACAATTATAGCATGCAAAATAAACATCTATCATATACAAGGAATACATAATAACAACTTTATTATTGCCTCTCAGGGCATATTTCCTTCACTTCTTTCTTACCTCGTTCTATTCTGATCTATTTCAGAATTTTGTCTAGGACATTCTAAACATTTTTAGAATCAAGTCCAGGAAGCATTCGACATTTAATGTTTTTAAACTCACCAATCTATCTTGATAGATTTTATTGTTTAATAATTTTTTCAAATTCATCCATATTTACTAACTCAAATGTTATTAATACCAATCACATCGTTCATATATGTCATCCACATATTTCAGAATAATGTCACGCTCTCACTCAAATATTGCATCCATATATGAGATCCAGGGATTTCACTTAGCTCCCACTCAAAATATCTCTCTTACATATTAAGATTTGGCCAAGCTCATTAGCTCCCACTTAAATGCAGGTCCTCTCGATAATCTTGGACATTCCAAAATTCTTTGGTTACCATCAAATCGAGAATTCCAGTTACGAGACTTCAATATCCATATATATTGCTAGTGTAAATCCAATAGACTCAAGCATCGCTATAGTTGTAGTCAACTCCTTGAATTTTGTCCATACTTTATCACAAATCGAACTTTACGTCTTCATTAAGTTTCATTTCCTTCTGATGACTTTGAAGTCATTCATAAATATCAATTAAACTTCTTTACTTAATAAGATCGAGTAACATATTACTTTGCAATCTTAAATGCAACTTAATATAAGATTTTATGACTCCTAGTCATTTCTCGCACTTAGGTCCATCACACTTCTTTGCAGTTCGTAGGTATGTCTTGTTCATAAATATGACAAGTGAATCAATAATATAATTCCGTAAACTTGCAGAGTATATATTGTTGAATCATGCTTTGTTTAGTAAAAGTATTCGCTCAGACTTTATGATCATTATCAATAGTTTCTCCTCTATTTGTAGAGTTTTGTTTCACGGGACAAATTCCGCTGCGCCACTGAACAATCAGGAGGTAAGGTCAAATACCTTGTTTTTATCCTTTACTTTCTTCCACCTATACCGTCATCAAGACACGTAAAACTTATGACAATAGTAGGTTTTTCATTTGTGGGAGATGCATTCATGGTTTCCTAAGAATGCTCTACAAAGACTTGTTTATTCACCATTATTTTGAATTATCGAAATCTCCAGAAACTCGAACGTGCCATAACTCTTATTGTGTTGTTTCCACGAATCTTTTAGATGTTCCTTTGTATTTCAAACGAGTGTTTGCTTATTTCGATCTCTAACTCTAAATGATAATTATAACCCCAATAAGAGATAATATTATACCATATGTATCTAATACAACATGATTATGATATTTAGACATTTCAATACAATTTAAATTTGGCCAATTTTCATAATTTGTGAAACATCTTTCACAAGTCCTTTTTATGCCGAAATTAACTTACATACTTTAGTCATGTCGATCAAATCGAAGAGACTTTTGTATTCTTGTTAATTCAATATCCCTCTTCACTTTGAAATCATTTGAACAATTTCAAATAGTCTCAAACTTATGCTTCATTAAGTAAATACCCATATTCACTTAAGTCCACAATGCAAAATGATTTTCACTATTTGTTGAAAATACGATACATCATTATGTATAAAATTCAACATGAAGTATAAATAATGATTTCCACTATTTGTTGAAAATATGATACATCATTATGTATAAAGTTCAACATTTCTTCGCATATCACCATTTTACCAGAACACGGAGTTTAGTCATTTCTTCAAACGAGGCATGGTTTTGCAAAGTCTCTAGATCAAATATCTAAGACCCCGATCTTCATTTTAGAATGAAAAACATGCAATAACCACCATGAGTTAAACAATAGTGTCATATTATTATTAAACTTTGGATATCTTTTAGCATTCTAATCCTTTATAAATGCTTAAACTATTATCATTAACATAGTGATGAGAATAACTCATTTATAATCGCAATGTGACCATAAAGGTATTATTCGTAAGAATAGTACAACTGGCTTGTAACTTATTCATATGAATAATCGTCTCGCTAAAAGCAAGACACACAAACAAGGATTACAAAATTATATTCAAGTCCACTAATACAAATGATAAACCTTGAGGAAAGGGGGTGATGTTAGCCATCAACTATTTTTCTTGTCATCATCAAGCCACATTGCCTCAATTCCAGCAATTCTCAAGCAGACCATCCTGTTTTCACAAAACGGGACAAGTATCCAATACTTTTGTAAACTGCAACGAGTTTTGCAAGAATTACATTAATAACTTTATATATCTAACATATATTCTTTTCATACATGACCTCCATTACAATCAATCCCTTCTGAGAGTTCTCAACTTTAATGCAAGATTGCTAAGTGATTCTCCAAATATTATATTTTCATCCATCATGGAGGAAAACTCATCCAACGGCTCATACTTTATGTGCATGATCTTCCATAATACAAAATTGTAGTCCAACTCTCCATCGTATGGAGAATGGCTTATTGGATGATTATGGAGAAAACACAAACATTGTGGAGTCATCGGATTATCTCCTAATGGTTATTGTATCAAGAAGAGAAGATCACCTTTTACAAGGATATCCCTCAGGCATGGGTATTAATCTATGAAGTTGGACCTTTTTGCTAAGTTCCACATCAAGCAAGAAATTTCCCATGGTCGCAAAATATACCTCAATGGGATAGGCCATGATCTACTAAGATATTTGCAAATAGACATCTCGACTAAGTTCATAATATGAGTTCAATCCTAATTGAGCTCCCACTAAAATTGTCATCCCTTGGACGATTTTAGTGATCACACGATCCCAATCCGCTACACCACCCCCGATCGTCACGGCCGGCAATGCAGTTTCAAAGGTAGACATTCCCAAATGTCAATCACATCATTCATGTGACTCATGCTCGATCTTTCGGTCTCTTGTGTTCTGAGGCCATGTCTACACATGCTAGGCTCGCCAAATCTAACTTGTGTGTATTTGTAGTGCAACATGGACCCACTATATGTGAACGTAGATATGTCTGACACCCGATCGTCACGACCTGCCTCATAACGGATAACTTTATTGGTGGTGCACACACAAGGGGAACACTATCATTGGAATTATTTAGGGATTATATTTTTACTACCGTTGAGTATCTAATAATAGCATATAATAAGATGTAAAACAGGTATCAACATCACATGTAAATATTGGTATGATATGGTCCTTCTTCTTGCACCTTGATCTCCATTGAGTGCTCCGGCATGATCTCCATCTTGGCCCTTGTTTGACACCAAGTCCACGATGCTACCAGCAGGTCGTCCATCGGAATGATGACTATTACTATACTACTTAGTAACAGAAAAGTAAACTACTTTACCTTCATAACGACCAATACCATATCATAACACAAGCCCTCCTGCAAAACAAAGTTAGACGCCTCTACTTTATCTTTTGCAAGTTTTACGTGGTTGTTAGGGATTTTGTAATAGAACTATTTCTAATCTACGAACTTTCCAACTACAACATGGATCCAACGGTTGTCTCTACTACACCCCTTTCGGGGCCCTCCGTTGTAAATGCTATATCAACTATTGAATGAGAGACAGACACCCGCTAGCCACTTATACAAAACAAGCTGTATGTTGAGCGTGGAACCAGTCTTGTATACGAATACGTGTAAGGTCGGTCCGGGCCGCTTCATCAAATAATACCGTGATATAAACAAGCACACGTTAGAGGGTAACAACTAAGGGATCAATGCCTGCTGATGACTGGAAGTGCACAGATCGTTTGTAGCTAGGTTCGAAATAAAGATATCGATCCCACAGGGAACGGGAGTCTTAAGTCTAATAACTCTTAAAATAAATATTACGATAGAAATGCTAGATAAAGTTCTAAGTGACAAGATAAAATGCGAGTATTGTTTAAAAAGGTGTTTTGGGGTTTTAGGTATAAGAGCAATAATAAAGTAAAGTAAAATAACTGAATACAGAAAGTAAGTATTGCGTATGTAAGAGAGATTGGAACTGCAATAGGGAAAAAGCATTCTCAGGGAGTAGCGGATACACCACTAGCATTATAAAGAGCTAAGATAAAGATTATCATCATGAACATTCTAAACTATGTATGTGTGGGAGGAACTCCATATTTTGACAAATAGGCAGCAACCGCTGCTCACATCCTCATAACCACAGCAGTCGGCAATCGACATCAATCGAATTACTGTGCTATTAAGGGACGTAATCCCGTAGGACGTACCCCATGGCATGGATAGTGTTCCATGAGTTTCCTCGGTTTCCCAAGTTGATACGCAAGGGGTGCCAACAGCTTTATAGTCACTGTAAGTGCTAGTACACCTCCGTCTACCAACAAATAGTTTCCTCCATCAAGTCCCCATGAGAGGCAAATATTGAGAGGTCGACTTCTCTCAACATCAAGATGTAGAAAATCTAACACATGGTCACAGTGATGAATATCATAATAGACTTTATCTTATTTCAATCTCATACTAGGGTTTCTCCATCTCCCCAAGAACTAGTGATCTACTCAGTCATGGAGGCAATCAACATCATGGCAATAACAACGGAATCTATCATAGATGAATAGTACTTGTATAAATCCACAATGAGTATGGAAATTACAACAAGATCTAGACAAGATGTAGATGGGATGGATGGAGATGGTGGCGATGCAACGGTGGATGATGAAAATCGATGCCTTAGCCTCCCGAATCTGCGCAAGGCAAAGATGGATCCTCGGTGGATGAGTTTCCCCTCCAGATTCCTTTCAGAGGTGAGGTTTCTGCGATTTCTGGGTGTTCTGTATACCGTCTCTCCGAACCAGTTGCACAGGGTGAAACTATTTGAGTAGGAGGAGGCGGTGCCAAGTATACGGCAGGAAAATTTGCTCTAATTGTATAGTTGGTCGTTGTACCTTCTACCTCCTTTGTATGCTTCTAGTTTTCTTCAGGTATCATTAATATTTCCCAAATAAGTGATTTACGTTGTTTTTTACTCCTTTTCTCCTTAGTACAACTGCTCCAAGAATTATATCCATTGGATCCATCATCTGTCCTGATCCTGATGAAAAAAGATATAAAATGTGCGCACCAAGCGCCGTAATTCCAAGATCCTACATCTACAATCCAAAATAGTAATATAAAACATGATGCAAATATGCAATCATCACCCGCACAATACTTGTGCGTACTGGTCGTACAACACTCCTACGCATAGATCGGCTCTGATACCACTGAAAGGTTTCATAGCAGGAAACAATAATTTTCCTACATTGGAACTTCTTAACGCCCAAGATGTATCTATGTAGTATTGCAGTAACGAGCGGAGCGTATAGAATACATACCCTTGTAGACCATACGTGGTTAACGTTCCGAGGGGAACATGGTTGAAGTAGTCGAACTTGTAGCCGACCTCAAGGTCATGAAGCTCCTCGTAGGTCACCCCTTGCTCCATCTTCATCGTGCAGCAGCTGCGGCTCACGACATCGAAGATGCCCTCATATGAGGCACCCTCGAGGTTTCGTACACATACAGTGTACGATGATGACCTCCGGCTCCTCGATCCCGCCGGGAGTGCGGAAGGAGATCCCCGTCTAGGAATCCCCGTAGCACAAAGGTGCGCCGTAGTAAAGCCTTGTTCGCATAGCCCATACATGGGCCATGGTCACAAGGGAGAGAGAGAGATGAGAGAAAGTCAACCAACGGACTTCTCCATTGGTGTGTCGTGTGTTTATTCCCACCCATGGGCACCCCTTTATATAGGGGGAGGGAGATGTGCCCTCCCCTTTGGGTTTCCTATGTGGGACTAAACAAGGGAGAGAGGGGGGAGGTGGCTCCATGGGCCCTAGGGCACCATGGGCCGACCGGACAGGGGTGGGCCCCACCCCACGCACATCCCTAGGCTATCCGGGTGGGCCCCATATGGCGGGAAGGCCTTGCCCCTTTGGCCCTTGGCCCTTCCTTCTTGCGGTTTTCCCTCACGTGCCCTTTTTCCCTAGGAATTTGGCCCATTAGTGGAATAACCTTTCAAATTAGATTTTAATATTAATTACATTAATTAACATATAAATACATATTACAAAATCCGATTTGACTCGAAACACCTTTTAGTTCCCTTTCAATTTCCTCCGAATAACTTTGAAACTTTTCCGGAACGATTCCGGTTCTCTCATGGAACTTTTTCGGTTTCCTTTTCTCTTTCATATGGTGATTCCAACTTACAGAGGGTCTCTACTCATCGTACCCTTAAGTGTATTTCTCTACGGCTCGGGAATGGCACAGACATAATCTCCATCAATGATCAATAGAGGGACCGGCATGCCCATATGACCCATGTGCATTCCACGATGACAATGTCATTTGAACCATAAAACATTGATGACCCACAAGTATAGGGGGTGTATCGCAGTATTTTCGAGAAGTAAGAGTGTCGAACCCAATGAGGAGCAGAAGGTGTTGACGAGTGGCTTGGAGTAGGAATTCTCTGTAAATACTTAGCAAACGGATTTTTAGGGGTTTTTGATAATGCAGATAAATGAAGTGCGAGGAAATAAAAGACAATAATAATAGATGTAGCAATTGACCCAATCGTTTCTTTAGCAAAGGACAAGCCGGTTGTATTACTTAAGATGACCAAACATTCACGGGGACACATGGGAATATTGTCAAGTGCTTTCGCTTCATATAGTTGATTAATCTTCTTTGATTGGATAAGTGTTGTGTGGGTGAACCTGTGCTAATGTACTGACCTTCCTAGGACTAACACATACTTGTGATTATACACCTTGCAAGCATCTGCAACTACAAGAAAGTAATTAAGATAAAAACCTAACCACAGCCTTAGACTCTGAGATCCTACACTCCCTTGTGCAAAGGTTTCCTAACGGGGATTTAGGTTTCTGTCACTCCGGCAACCCCTACGATTAGTAGCCAAATACACAATGCATTCCCCTAGGCCCATAAAGGTGAAGTATCATGTAGTCGATGTTCACATGACACCACTAGAAGAATAACACCACAACTTAATTATCAAACCATTGAATATTTCTTAACACAATTCCACTACTAACAACGTGACTTCTCCCATGTCCTCAAGAACTAAACGAACTACTCACAAGACATCATATGGACCAAGATCAGAGATGAAATAATGATAAGTAACAATCTGAACATGAACGATAATTCAACAGTTCCACTCAATAGCATCAACTACAACAAGTAATCAATACTGGGAAAGTTTCCCCTAAGAACTATGCAAGATTCAACCCAATTGTTACAG
This sequence comes from Avena insularis, assembly GCA_023614405.1. NCBI lineage: Eukaryota > Viridiplantae > Streptophyta > Magnoliopsida > Poales > Poaceae > Avena > Avena insularis. Next base: position 26,999,060 of record CM042692.1, read on the forward strand.
CAGTATGGAGTGGTGATGATGGTGCTGGTGGATATGATGATGGAGATGATGATGATGATCCCGATGAAGTCCAGCTTGATGGTGGTGTTGATGGCAACGATCTCCCCTCTCTGGGAAGGAATTTCCCGGCAGATTTCTGCCTGCCGGAGAGCTCTTTCTCTCTCTGCAGTTTTCCACCCTATAGAGGCGGCGGAATATTTCTGTGGTCACTCCCCAAGTCTTAGGGTTTCGTGGGGAATATATACGCCAAAGAGCGGAGCCAGAGGTGGGCCAGGGTGGCCACACCACCTGGTGGCGCTGCCAGGGCTGGCCCGCGCTAGGGGGTGGTGTGGGCCCCCTGTAGCCCATCTCTGCTCTCCCTTCTGGCATCCTTCGTCTTCTGGAAAAATAGGATTTTCCATCTATTTTCTAGGATTTTCTGATCTTCACGAATTTCGCCTCCAAATAGTGCCTTTTCCATCAGAATCCTGACTTCATCGGTCCATCCTCCAAAAGTCATCAACCATGCAAAATCAGATGAAATAAGATAAGTATCATCTCTTAATATGAAATATATCAATGAATAACAGTAAATTATGATATAGAATAGTGATGCAAAATGGACGTATCAACTCCCTCCAAGCTTAGACTTCGCTTGTCTCCAAGCGAAAACTGAGCTCAATAAACATGACCTCAGGTTTATGGAGTGAAGTGTCGATAAAAGAATACGGACAAGAAGCATCACATTCATCAATACACAAATCATAATAGAAGACAACTCACTATTATATAACTTAACTTGCAATAGGTAAAGGAAACACAATAAAGATACACAAAGTAAATCATAATTGGTAATGGCATACTTTGTTCTTGGTCAAAGAATAGTTAATAATTTGCAGGAGTTCAAACATAATGGGGTTTTCAATGATAGCTTTCAAGGTAATATTCAGTAAGATAAGAGCAGTGTGCAAAACAAGGAACATAAGAAACATGATTGAATAAACCAGCATATGAATGAATGAAACACAACAACTCAAAATACTTGCTGAGATAGAAAGGAGTAGGTTTACTGACTCAACTAAAAGTAAAAGATAGGCCATTCGCAGAGGGAAGCAGGGATTTCAAGTTTCATAAAGAGCTTCCAAAAATTATGGTACTTATTAGCTTTCAGCTCTCATTGCCCCTATCATAAGCATCTTTAGGTGATTAAGGTTAAACTGATCAAATATGAGGATATGCTTGACAAGTTATAAGCTGAAAATCTCATGCCCCTTACTTATGAGTACTGTTCCTCATGCTACTCAAGTTTAGTCACAGGTAAGTTCTTGTCATTGTAAGTACATGTGTATCATAGAGAACCGCCAATGGGGTACCCCTTGCCCGATGATACGGAAGATTCCCCATATCAAAATGACAAGGCAAGCAGACAATGAGCATCTTAGCAATCCTTTTATTTCCTATTTGCATAGGCCTTTTTTCTCTCTTTTTTCTTTCCTATTTGCATAGGTTTTTTTATATAGAGGATGCTTCATAGATTGCTCACTATGGTTACGCTATAGGTTTCCACCATGATTAGGCATGGCTTAAACCAGCCGCCCAGGCGTTTCTCTAACACATATACGTGATGGGTTCGTAGCATGGAAAACAAAAAAATTCTATCGCAAGAACGAACAAAACCCAGATCTAATCTAGATAAAAGCCAAGATCTAATCTACTAGACATGAGCAACGAGATAGATCGGTACTAACCCTCGTAGAACCGAAAGCGTTAACGAGATTAGATCTCGTGGATGATGTAGTCGATCACTTGCCGATCTCAAGATCGAGTAGATGATCCTTCCGGCGCTGCGTTTTGGCAGCGCTTCCTCGAACAGTCCTGCGTCTTGGTCGGCAGACCTTCCTCTCCCGTTCAATGACGTGAGGTAGTAGATCTTCTCCACGCAATCCCATGACCTGAGGCGTGGTGGTGGTGGTGGAGTAGAAATTCTGCGAGCCGCCTAAGCGAGCAGATGGAAGGAGGAAGAGAGGCGGCTAGGGTTTGGAGTGGGAGGGGCAAGGAGGGTGGCGCCTCCACCCTCTATATATAGAGGAGGGTGAGGCCTAGGGTTCCCACCCTAGGCCCACCCTTAGGGCTAGCGCACTAGGGAGCTTGGGGGAGAGTCCTTCCCCCAAGTTTCCCCTTTAAACTCCCCTTATCTTATCTTATCTTATCTTATCTCGGTTTTCAAATAAACTCCAAGATATCTTCTAGAACCTTCCGGAACATTCCGAAACCTTTTAGAATCCCCATACAAACACTCTGGAACATTTCCTAACTTAGAAAATGATCCCCATTATATGAATCTTATTCTCCGGACAATTCCGGATCTCCTCGTGATGTCTCGGATCCAATCCGAGACTCAACAACATTCGGTCTCCAAGCACATTCAATATCTACTTAAAACAACTTCGAACCTTAAGTGTGTCACCCTACGATTCGTGAATAAGTGGACATGATGAAGACACCTCTCCGATCAATAACCATCAGCGGGATCTGGAGATCCATAACGGCTCCCACATACTCAACGATGACTTCGTGATCGATAGAACCATTAACATACGAAACCAATTCCTTTTGTCACGCGATACTCTACTTATCCGAGGTTTGATCATCGGTATATCCATACCTAGTTCTACCTTGTTACTGATAAGCACTCTTTACTCGTTCCGTGTTATGCCATCCCTTGTGACCTAGTCACATGCTTGCAAGCTAACTAGATGACATTCCACCGAGAGGGCCTAGAGCATATCTATCCGTCATATGGATGGACAAATCCCAATCTTGGTCCATGCGCTTCAACACATACTTTCAGAATACCCAATGATACCTTTATAACCACCCGATTCTGAAGTGGTGTTTGATGTCATCAAAGTACCCATCCGGTGATGGTGATTAACACAACCTCATGGTCGAAGGATTAGGTTACTATGTATCGAAAGCTCATAGCAATGTGAACTTAATGACTTGATCTTATGCTACGCTTACTATGGGTGTGTGTGTCCATTACATCATTCTCCTAATGATATAACCTTGTTATTAATGACATCCAATGTCCATGATCAGGAAACCATGATCATCAATTAATCAACAAGCTAGTTTAACAAGAGGCTTACTAGGGACTCTTTTTATGTTTACAAAACACACATGTATTAGTGTTTCCTTATAATACAATTATAGCATGGGATGCAAATATTCATCATAAACACAAAGATATAATAATAACCACTTTTATTATTGCCTCTTGGGCATATCTCCAACAGTCTCCCACTTGCACTAGAGTCAATAATCTAGATTACATGGTAATATACCTAACACCCATGGTGTTCTGGTGTTGGTCATGCTTTGCTCTAGGGAGAGGTTTAGTGAACGGATCTGCCACATTCAGATCAGTGTGTACTTTGCAAATCTTTATGTCACCATCTCGGACATACTCGCGAATAGCATCGAAACCTAGCTTGATGTGCTTCACCTTGCTATGTGACCTTGGCTCCTGTGCATTAGCTATGCTTTGTGTTGTCACGATGAGATGGCCATCGGGTCCAATGCACTAGGAACCACGCCAAGTTCAGTAATGAACTCCTTCATCCATATGGCTTCTTGTGCAGCCTCCGAAGCAGCTATGTATTCCGATTCAGTTGAAGATTTCGCCACAACGCTTTGCTTGGCACTCCTCCAGCTCCTTGCACCATTCAAAATAAATCATTATCCGGTGACTTGAGTCATCGGATCGGTGTTCCAACTAACATCGGTGTAACTTTACAACAAGCTGTTCATCACCTCCATAAGAAAGAACCATATCCTTAGTCCTATTCGGTGCCTTAAGGATATTCTTGACGCTGTCTAGTGCTCCATTCCGGGATCACTTTGATATACGCTAGTCAAACTAACATGTGCTATATCTGGTCTTGTACACAACATGGCATACATGATAGAACCTATGGCTGAGGCATAGGGAACATTATTCATCTTCTCTCTATCTTCTGCCGTAGCTGGACTTTGAGTCTTACTCAAGGTCTTACCTGACAACATGGGCACGAACCCTTTCTTGCTCTCTTCCATTCTAAACTTCTTTAGAACTTTGTCCAAGTATGTACTTTGTGAAAGCGCTAGTATGCATCTTGATCTATCTCTATAAATCTTGATGCCTAGAATATATGCCGCTTCGCCAAGATCCTTCATTGAAAAACTATTATTCAAATAGGCTTTGACGCTATTAAGAAGTTCTATATCATTCCCAATCAACAATATGTCATCTACATATAGTACTAGGAATGCTACAGAGCTCCCACTCACTTTCTTGTAAATACAAGCTTCTCCATAAGTTTGTATAAAACCAAAAAATTTGATTACTTTATCAAAACGTTGATTCCAACTCCGGGATGCTTGCTTCAGTCCATAAATGGAGCGCTGAAGTTTGCATACCTTGTCAGCATCACTAGGATCGACAAAACCCTTGGGTTGTACCATGTACAACTCTTCCTCAATGTCACCATTAACGAACGCCGTTTTGACATCCATCTGCCATATCTCATAGTCGAAATATGCAGCGATTGCTAACAAAATCCTCACAGACTTTAGCTTTGCTACTAGTGAGAAAGTCTCATCATAGTCAACACCTTGAATTTGTCAGAACCCTTTCGCGACAAGTCGAGCTTTATAGACAGTAACATTACCATCAACATCTGTTTTTCTTTTGAAAATCCATTTGTTCTCGACAGCCTTACGGCCATCCGGTAAGTCCACCAAAGTCCATACTTGGTTTTCGTACATGGATCCCATTTCGGATTTCATGGCTTCTAGCCATTTGTCAGAATCTGGGCTCACCATAGCTTCTTCATACGTCGCAGGGTCATCAGTGTTGTCCACCAACATGACGTTCAAGGCAGAGTCATACCACTCAGGAGTGGTACGAACCCTCGTTGACCTGCGAGGTTCAGTAGTAACTTCGTTCGAAGTTTCATGATCACCATCATTAGCTTCCTCTCCAGTTGGTGTAGGCGGCACGAAAACATCTTCCGGTGTTGCGCTACTCTCAACCCCGAGAGAAGGTTCAATAACCTCGTCGAGTTCTACTTTCCTTCCAGTCACTTCTTTCGAGAGAAACTCCTTCTCAAGAAAGGATCCATTCTTGGCAACGAAAACTTTGCCTTCGGATCTTTGATAGAAGGTATACCCAATTGTTTCTTTAGGGTATCCTATGAATACGCATTTCTCCGCTTTGGGATCTAGCTTATCAGGTTGTAACTTCTTTACATACGCTTCGCAACCCCAAACTTTAAGGAACGACAACTTAGATTTCTTACCAAACCACAATTCGTACGGTGTCGTTTCAACGGATTTAGATGGTGCCCTATTTAAAGTGAATGCGGCTGTCTCTAATGCATAGCCCCAAAACGATAGTGGTAAATCTGTAAGAGACATCATAGACCGAACCATATCTAAGAGAGTTCGATTACGACGTTCGGACACACCATTACGATGTGGTGTTCCCGGCGGTGTCAACTGCGAAAGTATTCCACATTTCTTTAAATGCATGCCAAACTCATAACTTAGATATTCACCTCCGCGGTCAGAACGCAGAAACTTAATCTTCTTGTTACGATGATTTTCCACTTCACTTTGAAATTCCTTAAACTTCTCGAAAGTTTCGGACTTATGTTTCATAAAGTAGACATACCCATATCTACTTAAGTCATCCGTGAAAGTGAGAACATAACGATATCCACCACGCGATGCTACACTCATAGGACCGCACACATCGGTATGTATTATTTCCAATAAGTCTGTAGCTCGCTCCATTATTCCAGAGAATGGAGTCTTAGTCATTTTTCCCATTAGACATGCTTCGCATCTTTCAAGTGATTCAAAATCAAGTGATTCAAGAAGTCCATCAGAATGGAGTTTCTTCATACGCTTCACTCCAATGTGACCAAGGCAGCGATTGCCACATGTATGTAGAATTATCATTCAATTTTGTTTGTTTAGCATCTATGTTGTGAACATGTGTGTCACTACTATCGAGATTCAGTAAGAATAAACCATTCATCTCAGGTGCATTACCATAAAGGATATTACTCATATAAATCAAACAACCTTTATTCTCGGATTTAAAAGAGTAACCGTCTCGCAATAAACAAGATCCAGATATAATGTTCATGCTTAACAGCACCAAATAACAATTATTCAAATTTAAAACTAATCCGAAGGTAGATGTAGAGGAGCGTGCCGACGATCACATCAACCTTGGAGCCATTTCAATGCGCATCGTCACCTCGTCTCTCTTGGTCTTCGTTTATTCCGTAGCTCTGTTTGAGTTACAAATATGAGCAACGAACCAAAGATCAAATACCCAGCACTACTACGATTACTAGTAAGATACACATCAATAACATGTATATCGAATATACCTTTCTTCTTGATGTTGCTATTCTTGAGATCTGCCCAGTACTTGGGGCGATTCGCTTCGATGACCAGCACCCTTGCGAGAGAAGCATTCAGTTTCATGCTTAGGACCAGCCTTGGGCTTCTTAGCAAGTCAGCTTTCTTGCCGTCCTTCTTGAAGTTTCCCTTGTTCTTAGGCACTGTTTCTTGAAATTGGTGGTCTTATTGACCATCAACACTTGGTGCTCCTTCTTGATCTCCACTTCAGCAGTTTTCAGCATGGACGATAGTTAGAACGCGTTTTGTTCATGCAGTGCATATTGTAGTTCATCACAAAGTTCTTATAACTCGGTGGCAGTGATTGGAGGACACGGTGAATCCCTAACTCATTAGGAATCATTATCCCCAACTCTTGAAGCTTGTTTGCATGCCCAGACATGGTGAGCACGTGCTCGCTAACGGAGCTTCCCTCTTCCATCTTGCAGGTAAAGAACTTTTCGGAGGCCTCATAGCTCTCCATGGCCGCGTGACTCTCAAAAATGAGCTTGAGCTCCTTAATGATCTCGAACGGGTCGTGGTGCTCAAAGCGCTTCTGAAGCTCCATTTCCAGACCATACAGGATGGCACACTGAACTGTGGAGTAATGATTTTTCCGAGTGGCATAAACATTTTTTACGTCATCGGTGGCATCTTCTGCAGGTGGGTCTCCTAGCGGTGCATCGAGCACATAGGTCATCTGACCAGCCCTGAGGACAATCTTCAGACCACGGAGCCAGTCCGTGAAGTTGCTTCCATTGTTCTTAAGTTTTTCTTTCTCTAGGAACGCATTGAAATTGATGGAGAGGTTCGCCATAATCTACAACAAATTTGCAAGTAGTTTAGACTAAGTTTATGATAAATTGAGTTCAACTTCAATTCTTAAATTAACTAGGTGAACTCCTACTCAAAACAACATCCCTCACATTGTCTTAGTGATTACACGAACCAAGTCCACTACACCAAGTCCGATCTTCACGAGAGAAGATGTAGTTTCATCGGCGAACAATCTTCATGTTCATCATATCATTCATATGACTCGTGCTCTACCTTTCGGTATTCCGTGTTCCGAGACCATGTCTGTACATGCTAGGCTCGTCAAGATTAACCTTAGTTTCCGCATGTGCAAATCTGGCTTGCACCCGTTGTATGCACACGTAGAATCTATCACACCCGATCATCACGAGATGCTTCGAAACGACGAGTCTTAGCAACGGTGCCAACTAAGGACGAACACTTTTATTACTTGATATTTAGTGAGAGGGATCATCTTATAATGCTAGCGTCGCGATCTAATCAATACAAGATGCATAAAGGATTAACATCATAGGCAATTCATAATTAGTGTGATATGATATGGCCCTTTCTTCTTGTGCCTTTGATCTCCATCTCCAAAGCACGGACATGATCTCCATCATCACCAAAGATTGCGTCATGGTCGATGGCCGCTTCATGGTTGTCCATCATCACAAGCAACTATTACAACTACTTGGAATAAAGCTATTACAAGATGAATAGACACGCAGGTCTTAACAGAATTAAAGACAACCATTAGTTCTCGCCGCCATATTACAACAAGGATCATTGCATACATCAAATATAATCACAATCACATGGTGGCCATATCACATCACAAAACCCCTGCAAAAACAAGTTAGACGCCTCTAATTTTCTTTGCAAGTTTTACGTGGTTTGGGGCTTTCAAATAAGAACGCATCTTACCTACGAAACTGAACCACAACATTGATAAGTGCTATCAAGTGCAAAGTGTAGATTTGATCTATACTATGATGGGAGAGACAGACACCCGCAAAGCCACTTGTGCAAAGCAAGTTGCACGTCAAGCATGGAGCAAGTCTCATGTGCGATGACATGTAATGTTAGCCCGAGCCGCTTCATCCCACCATACCGCAAGATGCAAAGTACACACAGCAAAAGACGGCACGAGCACCAACGCCCACAACACCATTGTGTTCTACTCGTGCATCAGATCTATGCATAGACAAGGCTCTGATACCATTGATGGGTTCGTAGCATGGAAAACAAAAAAATTCTACCGCAAGAACGAACAAAACCCAGATCTAATCTAGATAAAAGCCAAGATCTAATCTACTAGACATGATCAACGAGATAGATCGGTACTAACCCTCGTAGAACCGAAAGCGTTAACGAGATTAGATCTCATGGATGATGTAGTCGATCACTTGCCGATCTCAAGATCGAGTAGATGATCCTTCCGGTTGCGTTTCCGCAGCGCTTCATGACGGTCACTGCGTGTGGTCAAGCGGACCTTCCTCTCCCTGTTCCAATGAGGTGAGGTAGATCTTCTCCACGCAATCCCAGCACACGACGGCGTGGTGGTGGTGGTGGAGAGAATTCTCAGAGGCCGCCTAATTTGGAGCAGATGGAAGGAGGAAGAGAGAGGCGGCTAGGGTTTGGAGTGGGGAGGGGCAAGGAGGGGTGGCGCCTCCACCCCTCTATATATAGAGGGAGGGGTGAGGCCTAGGGTTCCCACCCCTAGGCCCACCCCTTAGGGCCGGCGCACTAGGGATCTTGGGGGGAGAGTCCTTCCCCCCCAAGTTTCCCCTTTAAACTCCCCTTATCTTATCTTATCTTATCTCGGTTTTCAAATAAACTCCAAGATATCTTCTAGAACCTTCCGGAACATTCCGAAACCTTCTAGAATCCCCATACAAACACTCTGGAACATTTCCTAACTTAGAAAATGATCCCCATTATATGAATCTTATTCTCCGGACAATTCCGGATCTCCTCGTGATGTCTCGGATCCAATCCGAGACTCCGAACAACATTCGGTCTCCAACGCACATTCAATATCTACTTAAAACAACTTCGAACCTTAAGTGTGTCACCCTACGGTTCGTGAATAAGTGGACATGATGAAGACACCTCTCCGATCAATAACCATCAGCGGGATCTGGAGATCCATAACGGCTCCCACATACTCAACGATGACTTCGTGATCGATAGAACCATTAACATACGAAACCAATTCCCTTTGTCACGCGATACTCTACTTATCCGAGGTTTGATCATCGGTATCTCCATACCTAGTTCTACCTTGTTACTGATAAGCACTCTTTACTCGTTCCGTGTTATGCCATCCCTTGTGACCTAGTCACATGCTTGCAAGCTAACTAGATGACATTCCACCGAGAGGGCCCAGAGCATATCTATCCGTCATATGGATGGACAAATCCCAATCTTGGTCCATGCGCTTCAACACATACTTTCAGAGTACCCAATGATACCTTTATAACCACCCAGTTACGAAGTGGTGTTTGATGTCATCAAAGTACCCATCCAGTGATGGTGATTAACACAACCTCATGGTCGAAGGATTAGGTTACTATGTATCGAAAGCTCATAGCAATGTGAACTTAATGACTTGATCTTATGCTACGCTTACTATGGGTGTGTGTGTCCATTACATCATTCTCCTAATGATATAACCTTGTTATTAATGACATCCAATGTCCATGATCAGGAAACCATGATCATCAATTAATCAACAAGCTAGTTTAACAAGAGGCTTACTAGGGACTCTTTTTATGTTTACAAAACACACATGTATTATTGTTTCCTTATAATACAATTATAGCATGGGATGCAAACATTCATCATAAACACAAAGATATAATAATAACCACTTTTATTATTGCCTCTTGGGTATATCTCCAACAATACGAACTCCATGAGCCTTACAAGCTCCCCTTTCATTTCACACCGTCGGGATCCATAAGCAAAATAACATGATATCAAGTAACTAAAGTGGAATGTTGAAAGCGTTCCCCATGTTAACATGGTTCTGCTAATTCAAAACTTACAAAACGCAAGCATATACACAACATAGATGGGCACAATGGTTCAAGTTTATTAAGTGCAAAAAAGTAAAGTGTGCCATCAAGTTCATGAAAGCTTTAATCACTAATTTTCACATAACAAGTTCAATTCAGAAGGTAGATAAAAACATGAATTTACTTGAAATAGCAATAATGCTAATAGGTAGGTATGGTGGACACAAATGGCATAGGTTTTGGTTTAAGGATTGGATGCACGAGAAGCATTCCCTCTCAGTACAGGTTTTTGGCTAGCAAGGCTGGGTAGCAAGCATAAGAGTTGAAGGAAACAAACAAACATACGAGTGATAAAAACAAACATGCAATCTTCCTTGGAAGCACAAAAGATCTTAACGAGAGAATACTAAGCTTATGAGCCAATCAAGAAATAAAGATGATGAAATTATATTTCTTAAGAGTACTTTTATCTTTTTCATTCAATTCTCATAATAGTGTTGCTACTGACCGAGCCAGGTTTGCCAAAACCAACTAAATTTACTTTATGATCCCAAAGTGATACCACTACTAACAACAAGATCAATCATATAACAGAAATTGAAAACTAATATAAGATGTGCAAAAAGTAAATGATAGAACTTTTCATTAATATTCCATAACGGCAACTCACACCAAGGGATACATAGATAACTAACGAGAGGGGAGACACTTCCATAATGCAAAACATCCTATATGATAACTTCTCTATTCATGATATGACTCTACTTAAGAAGATAAAAAGATAAAAGATAGTGATGTGATACCGCGACACTCCCCCAAGCTTGGAACAAACCAAGGGGATGCCAAAACTTGATGACGAATTACTCCTTCAATGGTGGTGGTGTTCTCTCGATCGGAGTGAGAAAATCTTCCAGGATCTTGTGAAGCTTGTTATTCTCTTCTTGCAGTATATCCACCTTTCTCCTTAGGACTCGGTACTTATCGCAAAACTCATCAGCGGCCCATAGAGCTTCCACTGCTGCAGGGCAGCAACTAAGGTTTAGAATTGGAGGTATCAGCCCTTGTCCTTCCATGCCTACCGACATGCCCTTCACTTCCTCCTTGATGCTCTGATCCATATCTTCGTGCCTAGCTGTGATCTTTTCTTCTTCCACCCATCCTGGTCCTCTGCTCAAGGTCGCAATGGAGCTCGCGCCGGCGTCGTAGCTCATAATCCTCCAAAAACGAACCCTGGAACGACATATGAACAGAACAGATCGAAACGAAAACACGACGAGAACATAATATACGAACCTCGGGGGATCCAGGGGATTATATATTACGAAGTTTGGTAATAAAAGGAAGGTACTGGGAGAAAACGGGTCGGAGACGGGCTCCGGGTGGCCACACCCCCTGGTGGCGCGGCCAGGTGGGCCCGCGCCACGGGGTGGTGTGAGCCACCCGGGCTCCGTTTCCGTCCCTCTTTCTACTCATTGCTTTCCTTGTTAGATAAAAACTGCAAAAATATAAATTGACGGATTTTTCGCGGACCTTTCCTTACCAACTCTGTTACCTATTCGAAAACAGACTCTGCAGGTCTCTGAATTTGGTCTTTAATAAATTCTTCGAGAGTCACTGCTTGAATAACATCAATATCTTCATCTTTATATGTTGGGTCCGCAGCATAGAAAACAAAAAATTTCCTACGGTGCGAACTACACGCCAAGATCTATCTACTAGGTACAAATACATCCAACGAGAACTTACCCTTGTAGACAACGAGCTTTGTTAACAAGTAGGAACTCGTGGTTGATGTAGTCGTACACTTGCCGATCTCAAGATCGTGAGGAAGTCCGAGCGCCGCAACTCAGCAGCGCATCCGCACTCGCACACACGTTCAAGCCACCGGACAACCTCCACCTCCTCGCTCCAGCGATCCAGCAGAAGCAGCAACTCCTTCCAGACGAAATGCCACCGGGAACATGTATCTCGCTAATCCGAGACCATGGGGGAATAATTCTAGAGGGGGAGAGAGATCCTTCACAAGGAGGTGTGAGGATGAAGGAGGGAATGAGTGGCCTTTTATAGGAGGAGGGGGGGTGCCCCCTCTCTCCATGGCCGGCGCATGGGGGGTGACCCCTCACCTCCCCCATTCATGTGGTGGTAACCCCTCCACATTAAAATGCCTCTTCACATTCCCTTTTAAAGTCTCCACTTTAAATGCATTAAATTTCTCCAAATTTAATGCTCTCTCATTTAATAAAACTCTTTTTATTAAATTTATTCAGAATTTTGTTAATTACTTTAATTAACAAACATTCACATATAGCCCCTTGCAATATTTCAATATCACATGCAGAAACACCTTCTGCAATTTCACCCGAAACAATTTCCGGTTTCTATTGAAACAATTCCTGCGCTTTGCAATTCTTTCGTCTGAAACATATGTGCTCCAAAATGGTGTCCGGTAACTCTTAAGTGTGCCACCCTACGGTTTGCAAATAATGCAGACATGATCGAGACCCTTCTCCGATCAATAATCAGCAGCAGGACCTGGAGATCCGTACTGACTCCTACACATTCAACGATGACTTCTGTGATCGTGAGAACCTTTAATGCTTGTAACTAAATCCCTTTGTCTCTCGATATATTACATGTCCGAGATTCGATCATCGGTATCTCCATACCTAGTTTGATCTCGTTAACGACATGCACTCTTTTCTCGTTCCCGTGATATAACATTCTAGTGATCACATCACTTGCTTGCAAGCTATCCTAATGTGATATCACCGAGAGGGCCCAGAGTATATCTATCCGTCATCTGGATTGATAAATTCCACTCTTGATCCATGAGCCTCAACATAACACCTTCGTAGTACTGAACCCATCTTTATAGTCACCCTGTTACGGTGTGACGTTTGATGTTATCAAGATACTCTTCCGGTGTCAGCAATTAACATGATCTGATGGTCTAAGGATAAAGATTACTTCGTATGATGTTATAGCAATATAAACATAATGACTTGATCGTAATGCTATACTTCGGATGAATGTTCATCACATCATTCCACCAATGGTGTGACCTTGTTATTAACAACATCTAATGTCCATGATCAGGAAACCTTGATCATCTTGTTAATCAACAAGCTAGTCTATAAGAGAGGCATGACTAAGAACCCTTTTTGTTTATTAAACACACATGTATTGATGTTTCCGAATCAATACAATTCTAGCATGTAAAATAAACATCTATCATGTATAAGGAATATATAATAACAACTTTATTATTGCCTCTCAGGGCATATTTCCTTCATTATACACATATTGTTTGAGTCATTTAACCCATCACCATCTTATTACACCATTTTCTCCTATAACCTCTAAATTTCTTTCACAAAAAACTTCACACAATTCTCATTAGCAACATTAGTGTATGCAGGATAATAAACCTTTTAAGTTCAATTTCAACTGAAATCCATCAAAACATAAGCTACTGTAGCAACTCCTTCCGAAAGCCAAAAAAGGAATTCAAAAAGGAAATCGATTTAAGAGGCAAATGCAAGAGTGGCAAAAATCTGTCAAAGCAGACCGGCAGGTAAAGATCATTTTTTTCAAAAATATTATGTTGCTCAAATCAAAAAGTGCAAAACTAACGAAAGTTAGATAATAACCTGGGGCATGCACACAAACAATTACAGATCAGTACGACGTTCTGGGATTTTCAGCGATTTTTTATAGTGAAGCACAAAAATCTGTTTTGGGACAGCAACTTCCCCAAATATTACTTCTCTCTCATTAGAGGTTGATCTTGACACAAAAACCAAACAAAAGGATAAGGAGAGGTTATTGCAGAATCAATAACTTCCAAGACTCAAATAAACAAAAACAAACTGAAAGCAAAAATATATTGGGTTGTCTCCCAAAAAGCTCTTTCTTTAAAGCCATTAAGATGGGCATGATAATTTCAATGATGCTCATATAAGAATATGAATTGAAGTAAAAGAGAGCATCAAGAGGCAAAAATACACGTGTTTAAGTCTAACCGACTTCCTATGCAAGGGAATTTTGTAAGAAAATAAATTGTTGAAACCAGAGGCTGCTAGCATAGGAAGGCAAAACAAGTGCAACATAAAGACTTTCAGCATAAAGCGGGGAAATTTAATATTATTGAGATGCATTAGAACAATCTTCCCTCTCTCATAATAACTTCCAGTATCATGAAATTTAACGATATAACTATCACATGAGCCATTGTAGCAATGATCACTTATTCTAACAGAAAAATAGGGACACTAGCTCTCGTAACTCTACTTTGTGAGACAATATTAGAAGTATCCTTATAGAGGATTGTGTGTCCATCTTCTACATATTTAGTGACAAAGTCTTTCACATTTGCTATTACAGGCTCAACAGCTATTTGTTCATTAGGTTCAATAGCTTTATTTGTACTTTCATTAACCATACTAGCTATCATAGAATGTTCCTTTATCTTAACTGGGAAAGGAATTTTCTCAATGTAAGGTTCAGGTAAAACATGATTAGTAGTATAAACTTCAGTATTTCTTGTAGGAACACAATTAACAACATCTATATATGGCTCATGATACTTATTCCATTTATTTTTAGGAATTTCGATATAAGAAGCAAAATCCTTAAAATAAGTTGCAATACTTTGAGAATCAAGACCATAAGCATTACTAATATTATGAAAGTCATCAGTTCCCATAAAAGATTTAATGCATTCATAATCATAATTTATACCTGACTTTCTTCCTTTATCATTCTCTCAAGCTTCAGCATTGTCTTGAATACGGTCTATAAGATCCCATTTAACTTCCTCTTCCATGCGTGTAAATGATCCAGCACAAGAAGCATCTAATAGATCCTTATCATGAAGAGAAAGCCTTGAATAAAAGTTATTGATAATAATATTGCTGGGGAGCTCATGAATAGGAAATTTGAGCATTAGTAACTTCAATCTCCCCCAAGCTTGAGTTGTACTGTCTCCATCACGAGGCCAAAAGTTATATATTTGATCTGATCTTTATGAATCTCACTAGGAGGATAAAATTGTGAATAAAAGAGAGGTACTACTTCCTCCCACTCAAGAGATTGGCCATTCTTCAGCACCTTGTACCATTCCTCAGCTCTTCCTTTTATTGATAATGAGAATAACTTCTTCTTGACTTGATCTGTTGTAATACCTGCACACTTGAACAACCCGCATAATTCATGTATAAAGAGTAAATGATCACTGGGATGGACAGTTCTATCTCCAAAATAGTAGTTATCCATAACATGATCAATAATTCTTGTAGGTATATTAAAGGTATCATTTTCAACAGGTGGAGGTTCATCTACTACCTTAGAAGTGGTAGTAGCATTACGAAATAAGAAACTAAGTGAATTATCCATATTGAAATAAAGTAACTAACAGAAGTAAACAATACTCATAGTAGAACTTTCCTTTACCAGTTCCACTCACCAATAGCACTTCACTCCCCGGCAACGGCGCCAGAAAATAGTCTTCATGACCCATAAGTATAGGGGGTGTATCGCAGTATTTTCGATATGTAAGCGTGTCGAACCCAACAAGGAGCAGAAGGTGTTGACGAGTGGCTTGGAGCAAGAATTCTCTGTAAATACTTAGCAAACGGATTTTTAGGGGTTTTTGATAATGCAGATAAATAAAGTGCGAGTAAATAAAAGACAATAATAATAGATTCAGCAAGTGGCCCAATCCTTTATTTAGCAAAGGACAATCCGGTTGTATTACTTAAGATGATCAAACATTCTCGAGGACACATGGGAATATTGTCAAGTGCTTTCGCTTCATATAGTTGATTAATCTTCTTTGGTTGGATAAGTGTTGTGTGGGTGAACCTGTGCTAATGTACCGACCTTCCTAGGACTAATACATACTTGTGATTATACCCCTTGCAAGCATCTGCAACTACAAGAAAGTAATTAAGATAAAAACCTAACCACAGCCTTAAACTCTGAGATCCTACACTCCCTTATGCAAAGGTTTCCTAACGGGGGTTTAGGTTTCTGTCACTCTGGCAACCCCTACGATTAGTATCCAAATACATAATGCATTCCCCTAGGCCCATAAAGGTTAAGTATCATGTAGTTGACATTCACATGACACCACTAGAAGAATAACACCACAACTTAATTATCAAACCATTGAATCTTTCTCAACACAATGACACTACTAACAACATGACTTCTCCCATGTCCTTAAGAACTAAATGAACTACTCACAAGACATCATATGGATCAAGATCAGAGATTAAATAATGATAAGTAACAATCTGAACATGAACGATAATTCAAAGGTTCCACTCAATAACATCAGCTACAACAAGTAATCAATACTGGGAAAGTTTCCCCTAAGAACTATGCAAGATTCAACCCAATTGTTACAGCGGTATGGAGTGGTGATGATGGTGCTGGTGGAGATGATGATGATGATCCTGATGAAGTCCAGCTTGATGGTGGTGTTCATGGCAACGATCTCACCTCTCTGAGAAGGAATTTCCCCAGCAGATTTCTGCCTGCCGAAGAGCTCTTTCTCTCTCTGCAGTTTTCCGTCCTGTAGAGGTGCCGGAATCTTTCTGTGGTCGCTCCCCTAGTCTTAGGGTTTCGTGGGGAATATATACGCCAAAGAGCAGAGCCAGAGGTGGGCCAGGGGGGTTTTCCATCCTTCTGGCATCCTTCTTCTTCTGGCATCCTTCGTCTTCTGGAAAAATAGGATTTTCCATGTATTTTCTAGGATTTTCTGATCTTCGCGAATTTCGCCTCCAAATAGTGCCTTTTCCATTAGAATCCTGACTTCAGCGGTCCATCCTCTGAAAGCCATCAACCATGCAAAATCAGATGAAATAACATAAGTATCATCTCTTAATATGAAATATATGAATGAATAACAGTAAATTATGATATAGAATAGTGATGCAAAATGGACGTATCAAACATCGAGTCCAATTCCCTTTGTTTCTCTAGTATGACTTGTCCGAGATTTGATCATTGGTATCACATACCTTGTTCAATCTTGTTACCAACAAGTTTTGTTTTACTTGCTATCGTGATATTACATCCTCGTGACCAAGTCACATGTTGCAACATTATGGATGTAATCTCACCAAGCCGGTCGTATGTATCTTACCTGTCACGTGGGTGAACAAATCCTGCTCTTGAGTGATATGCCAACTACTGTTCCTCTAAATACTTAGCGTACACCTTTATGATCACTGTCTCACCAAGTGACGTTTGATGCAGTCAAGTATCCTCGGGAAATAGTGAGTAATATGATCTCACGGTCTAAGGAGAAGGAGACTACGTTTCTAACTATTGCAATAATGAACTCCGTGACTTGATCGTGTCGCAATATTTGGGTGATGTCCATCACATCATTCACCAATTATATGACCTCATTGTCAATTGGCATAAATGCCCCATGATCAGGAAACCTTGATCAACGAATTAGTATGAATAGAGGCTATTAGGGACTTGGTTTGTTTCATACCACACCTGTATCAATGTTTCCTCTTGATACAGTTATATCACAATATGAAACTATTATAAACTAATTGCGATATGATAATAAAAACCCATTTATTATTTGCCTCTAGGGCATATCTCCTTCAGGTTTACCTATGTGCACCAGCAACTTATGTTAAACAAGACAAGCAACTAAGTGATAGCAAGATATATGACTTCAAGGGCAACGGCTATCACAAAGTAAAAAATATATAAGTAAATAGCTCGGGTATAGAAATAACTGAGACATGTGGAGACAATGATGTATTACCGAGTTCCTCCCGTCAAGGGAGTACGTCTCATTGGAGGGTGTGGGTGATGATACCCAGCGCCTTGAGAGGCCTCACCCTATTCTCCTTTGAACCTCGCCACGAAAGTGTTGGAAATATGCCGTAGAGACAAATAATAATAAGGATTATTATCATATTTCATAAATTTTATGATTAAGTTTTATATTATGCTATAACTGTATTGAGAGGAAACATCAATACACGTGTGATATATAAACAACCAGGGGTTCCCAGTGAAACCCTAGTCACTGGTTCATTGGTCAACAGATGATCAAGGTTTCCTGATCATGTGACATTTATGCTAGTTGGAAATGGAGTCAACTCATTCTAAGAATGAGATGATGAACCAATACCCAACCTAAAAATCGTGATCCGATCATGTCATGAAGTTCAAGTTATGATGATTAGAAATGGATCCTCGTAGACTATTCCTTAGACCGTGAGGCTATATGAATCACTGTCTCTCGAGAATGCTTAGATAGCATCAAACGTCACATGGTAATACAGTGACAATAAAGTTGTGTTCAGGTATTCGGAGGAATCATAGAGGCAATATATGCCAAGAGCAAGATGTGTCCATCCACGTGACGGAAAGATACTCAAGGGCCTACTTGGAGAAGTTATATCCAATAGCTACGCAACGTGTGATTTGATCACAGGGATATCACTTGTCGGAACGAGTCAAGTAGCATTGTTCAGTAACGAGATCGAACACGACATGGTGATGTCATTGATCAGATCTCGGGCAATGCGAGTGTCGAGAGACAAAGGGAATAAGAAACGACTGTCCCGGTTCAAACGACGAAAGATATTCGTGGAATGCACAAGGGTCACATGGCCATCCAGGTCCCTCTGTCGATCATTGGTTTGGGAGTGTACCGACCATGTCTAGAGTGTTCCCGAACCGTGGGGTATCATGCTTAAGGGTTTGATGATGCTTAGAGAGTGTTTATAGGATCGGTAGAATCGTCGAAGAAGAGTAGAGAGAAAACTGGAAGGGTTTCGGTAAGTCCGGAGGATGTCTGGAGTGGAGGTGGAAGGTGTTCCATCGCCACAGAGATTGAATAATATGTGAATGAATGTTAAATATTGATTTAATCATTTATTCATAATTATTTAATAAAACAGAAAATCAATTTAAAGGTCAAAAGGCATAATGGGCCAATTCCGGAGGGAAGAGGGCCCATTAGGGAAAGGCAAGAGGGGAGAAGGGGCAAGGGGGTGGCCGGCTAGGCCAAGCCCCCCTCCCTCCCGTGCGGGGCCCACTAGGGCTGGCCAGCGGTGCCCCTCCTCTCCCTCTCCTTTATTCCCACCCCGGGACTTTGAGGGAGGTAGTACCTCCCCTCCCCCTATATATAGTGGGGGTATTTGGCCAGATAAATACACACAATATTCAATAAAGGTTTCCTCACTTTTGTGGAGACCTCCAATTAATATTCTCTCTCTCTCTCTCTCTCTCTCTCTCTCTCTCTCTCGTGACCGTGGTCCCAAGTTCTATCTTGAGCGAAGACATCTTCACATGAGCGGCCGTCGTGCCTTCTGGATTCGGATCCAGGAGCTCTACTTCCACGACTGCTGCTGGATCGGGGATGCAGGAGTCATCGTCAGGCACCAGACATGTGTAACTCCCCGCGAGGTGTCACACTTGAGGCACTCAAGTCGTTGGGGACACAGGAGCGCAAGGATTTCATCATGACCTTGAGGTTGGCTTCGGCTCGTCTACATCAACCACGCTCTCCTGAGAGTTGACAACGCTTTTCGGTCTTCAAGGGTAAGTTTGCGAAAAGCCCCTCCTGTTACTGCATTACTAATAGATAGGTCCTGGCAATATTAGGGGTTCAAGGGCGTAGGGTAAAAAATTATTGTTTTCATACTCGGAACCCCTACAGTGGTATCAGAGCTAGATCTATGCGTAGTAATGCTAGTACAGGTAGAACACACGAGATATAGCGTGTGGGCATTGATCTTTTAGTTGTTACCCTCCCACGTGTACTTGTCTATACCGCAGTAATGCTTGATGAAGCGACCCCCAACTGACTTTACGCGTTCATTCGCGAGATTGGTCCATGCTTGACATACGGCTTGTACCGTATAAAGTGGCTTTGGGGGGTGTCTGTCTCTCTCGCGTTAGTTGGTATGCCATTTACAACGGAGGGCCCCGAAAGGGGTGTAGTATAGACAACTACTTGATCAGCGTTGTGGTGAAAGTTCGTAGGTAAGAATGGTTCTTGTGTGAAAGCCCATTCAGCCAGTAAAATATGCAAAAATAAAGTAGAGGCGTCTAACTTTGTTTTGCATGGGGTGTTGCTTTGTGATATGGTTGTGGCAAAGGTAAAGTGATTACCTTGTGTTACGTAGTAGTAGATAGTCACGAAAGTGACGGACTACCACGCCAAAAAGACACTGGTACACTAGTGTCCATGGCGCTGGAACCCTGGCGCCGGAATCTGGTGACGACGGATGGAGATCACGACGTGAAGGACCATATCACATCGCATTTACATTCAATGTTATTGTTTGTATATCTTATTGTGTGCTAGTATTAGATACTCGATGGTAGCCTAATAAGATGATCCCTGTTAAAAATTACCAATGATTGTGTTCCCCCTTAGTGTGCACCACCAAGAAAGTTCTTCGGTATGAGGCAGGCCATGATGAGTGGGTGTCAGACATATCTACGTTCGCATACAGTGGGTGTAAGCCATGTTGCACAGCGAATACACTAAGGTTGAGTTGGCGAGCCTAGCATATTATAGAGACGTGGCCTCGGAACACGGATGGTCGAAAGACCGAGCACGAGTCGCATGAATGATGTGACCGACGTTTAGCGTCCACCCTAGAACCCACATTGATGGCCGTGATGATCGGGGGAGATATGGGGAAAAGGGGTCGTGTTATCACTAGAACCCTTCCGGGGATAGGTGTTTCTGAGTGGAGTTATTATTAACTCATTTAGTTATAAACTTAGTCTAAATTCCTTTTGCAATTATAAATGTAGAAAATGGTTCTCCCCGAGATTACCTTCCCTATTGACAATTGGTTAAAAGGAGAAAATCTCAAGTTAGATGGATCTAACTTTTCTGCGTGGGGCATGTGCCTTCATGATCTCCTTAGCGAGAACAAAGTGGACGACTACATGATCTATGAGATGTACTTGGATCCACCCTATCTTCATGAGACCCAGGAGTAGTGGGATCACCGCTGCTGTCGTCGTGTGATGGCCACATTCATATCAGTAACGATGCGCCTCGGGATGGAAGATGGGCTATGGCCGATTGTGGGAAGTCTTAATCCCGAATGGTTATGGCACATCTGAGATCACATTTCGTGGAACAAGTGCGCATATGGGAGTATAAGCTGATGGGGGATTTCCTCTCCATAAAGATGGAGGAGAAATCCTCACTGGACGATCACTTGCTAAGCATATATGATGCATACATGAGTCTTGCATACTTCCTGGATAACTGGTTCGCAAGCTCTTTTGCAATAGGCGTGTTGCTGCGATCGCTGCCACCAAGCTACCAAGCACTTGCCAGGATTTACATTGTGAGAGGTGACACGAAAACACGAGATTTCCACGAGTTCATATCACATTTCAGAGATGTGATGGTCGAACCCATTGTCGCTAAGGTCATCGATGACAAAGGTATATATTTGATATACAATTTTATAAATGTTATAATCTTGCAAACACTTTTTTAGTGTTAAGTATGTTTGATACTTGTTCTGTTTTGCTCAAAACAGGTCCTTCTGCATAGAGGTGCTTGCTGGAGAGGAGGTGACGTTGCATGTTGATGGCGAGCATGATGATGATGGCCAATGACACTCTCCCTCGACATTTATCACTTAGTTTATGTTTAGGATGATTATTGTAATCAAAAGATTGTGAACATGTTTAGTTTGTCTCACACTTTGTGACACAGTTATTCATATGAGCTTGTAAGAAACAGTTGTTCCACTTTTATGAATGATCTCTATTCGTGTTCATATCTTGTTCGATTATGTGTGAATTATCCTTGTTTTGAAACTAATTGATAATGCATGAACATTTGTAAAATATTGAAATGCCTTAAAATACCCAACTTAATGATGTGTTCATTAATGAATGAAACGATTCTTTGAATTCAAAGTTATGTTGATAATACGTTAAAGACATTCAATTTCTTATCACATATAAATCATGCCAAAGTCCGGCAAAATAACTTGAACACCGTGTATTGCTTGAATACAAAGTGTTTTAATGAATTGTTAAAAGTAAATACATATTCGATGTATTGTGTTTTGACAAAATGGTAATTATCATTATATGATTGTTTAAATGTGTAAAGAAGTTTACCAAAGGAAACATAAGTATGAAACTATTTGATATGATCAAAGTGTTTCATCAACAAATGGTATTAAAGTTAAATGAGAATCTAATTACTATGATTTGATCAATAGTAATGAAATTCGACTTTATAAGATTGGAATAAAAGAATTGTGGAATGCAAAGCATTTTGAAACATCAAAATACAAAGCATCACAAATGTGATATTAGATATAAAAGTGGGTAAATAGATGGCACCAAATAAATCATTGTAGTGTAGATGTAGAGACCATTAATTAGAAATAGTTAGCACTCAATTAGAATATATAGTGAACCATTTGGATTCGTGAAATTGGCTCCATATCTAGTATGGATCATCGTAAAAGTTTTGGGGTTATTCGCTATAACCAAAACAATAGCGAATAAGTCCTTGTAGAGTATTCATTGGAAACTTTGAATACAAAATCCATAGCTGGAACCAAAAGGAAAGCAAAACTTGTATTGCTTGGATTTTGGTGCATTCTTGAGAAAGTTCACATTCAGTGATATTTCTTGATTATGGAGCATTTGGAAGATAGTGAAAAATATGATGAGGATTCAAAACCCTGCATCAGAGTGTTGAGAAGTGCAACAGAGAGCATTCCTGAACGAAACTCTTCACAAAGGAAAGAATCAACGATAATGATCATTGTGTTTTCCCTACTAGTGTTTTCACTACATAAAGTATGATTCAAAATGCATCCCATATCTTGTATGGAGACATTTGTGAATCATTTGTCATGATTACTGGAATATGACATACCTACGAACTACTAGGGAAATAATGGTAAACTAGAATTATGAGAAATCCTAGAAGCAAAATTCCCTTGAGATTAGAAAGCAATTCATTGCTGAATCTTGCAAAGTAAAGGAGTTACTTGAATTTTCCCAAATGACTGCAAAGCCATAGTGGAAAAGGGGTGAATGACAAAAGCACAATTTGTCAAGTATTGGACGAATTCAAATGAATTTGATTCAAGTGTGCTGAATGTCTAGAGGATTTAAAACTAGTAAAAGTACTAGTACCTCATAGTAAATCTCCAAGTTTGATATTTGATCAAAGGATTTTGAAGTTGTTCAAAATAGTGAGTGGATATGCAATTTGCATGAAATTGAGTGGGAGCTATGAAAGTCTTCCTAAAACAATATGTGAATGACATATTTTTTAGTGGGAGCAATATAAGTCTCAAATTCAAATATGTAGGAACATAGTTTGAGTAAGAGTAGTGACTCATACCCAAATATGTTGGCAACATATTTTGAGTGGGAGCTTAAAGGACTGATTCTTAAGTGTGTATACGACACATTAAGAATAAGAGCACAAATACCAATAAATAATGATTTATAAGGGGTAGAAGTTGATAATAAGTGTATTACGATATTATGTAGTATTCCTTAAAGGATTCTGAAAAGGTTTTCAGAATAGAAGTTAATTAAGGAACTGGTCCTTAATACCTCGAGTTAGGAACAATATTAAGTTTAACATCAATGGTTGAAAGAAACAAAAGGATGACCATCATCCACTATGTTAAGACATAGGTTCTATCTTAGAAAACCATGATGATAACTTAACATAATATATGAAACAAGAAGGAACATTTGAAAAGTGATTAAGTTCGAATCACGGAACGTTGAGCTAAGTTTGTCCACAGTATCTAATAGAGAACTGTAGACATGTTTTCCAAATCCATAGAGGATGGAATATCTTAAAGCATAAAGAGTTATGTTATAAGGTTATATGTTGGAAACTCTTGTAAAAACTGACTAAAGTCAAGTTGGAAGCGAGGTGAACAAAACATCGAAAGTTGCACAGAGTGCACTCGAGTTTCGATGATTACATTTATAATAATAGATAAGGGTACCATCTAAAGTGTTGTATAATGTTATGGCGGGGCTAGTTCACTTTTAACGTAGAATGATGTGTCCCAGGGCACAGTGCCCATGAGAAAGCCCTCGAGGTTGATCTAAAGTCACTGTAGGCTCCTGGAATCCGGCCTCGTTCTGCTGCCATAGCGACAATGCATACACAAAGATGTTATCATGTGATGATAAAGTATTAATGTCAATCAAGGTGACATTAGTAAGTTGCAAAGGATTTGGGACTGTAAAGTACAGGCCCAAGACTAAACCTCTTCCATGAGCAAGCATGTTCAGGGTACCAGAATATATGGTGCCAATGATTAAGAACAAATGCAGCTAGTTTATTTGTACTCTAGTGCAAGTGGGAGACTGTTGGAAATATGCCCTAGATACAAATAATAATAAGGATTATTATCATATTTCATAAAGTTTATGATTAAGTTTTATATCATGCTATAACTTTATTGAGAGGAAACATCAATACACATGTGATATATAAACAACCATGGGTTTCTAGTGAAACTCTAGTCACTGGTTCATTGGTCAATAGATGATCAAGGTTTCCTGATCATGTGGCATTTATGCCAGTTGGAAATGGAGTCAACTCATTCTGAGAATGAGATGATGAACCAATACCCAACCTAAACATCGTGACCCGATCATGTCCCGAAGTTCAAGTTACTATGATTAGAAATGGATCCTCGTAGACTATTCCTTAGACCGTGAGGCTATATCAATCACTGTCTCCTGAAAATGCTTAGATATCATCAAACATCACTTGGTAATACAATGACAATAAAGGTGTGTTTAGGTATTCGGAGCAACCGTAGAGGCAATATATGCCAAGAGTGAGATTAGTCCATCCACGTGACAGAAAGATACTCAAGGGCCTACTCGGAGAAGTTATATCCAATAGTTGCGTAGCGTGTGATTTGATCACAGGGATATCACTTGTCGAAACGAGTCAAGTAGCATTGTTCGGTAATGAGATCGAATATGACATGGTGATGTCATTGATCAGATCTCGGGCAATGTGAGTGTCGAGAGACAAAGGGAACAAGAAACGACTGTCCTGGTTCAAACGACAAAAGATCTTCGTGGAATACACAGGGGTCACATGGTCATCCAGGTCCCTCTGTCGATCATTGGTCTGGGAGTGTCCCGACCATGTCTAGAGTGTTCCTGAACCGTGGGGTATCACGCTTAAGGGTTTGATGATGCTTAGAGAGTGTTTATAGGATCGGTAGAATCGCCAAAGAAGAGTAGAGAGAAAACCAGAAGGGTTTCGGTAAGTCCGGAGGATGTCCGGAGTGGAGGTGGACGGTGTTCCATAGCCACGGAGATTGAATAATATGTGAATGAATGTTAAATATTGATTTAATCATTTATTCATAATTATTTAATAAAAGAGAAAGTCGATTTAAAGGTCAAAAGGCTTAATGGGCCAATTCCGGAGGGAGGAGGGGCCATTAGGGAAAGGCAAGAGGGGAGAAGGGGTGATACGTCCAAAATGTATCTACTTTTCCGGACACTTTTTCTATTGTTTTTCCTCTAAATTTGTGTGATTTGGATACAACTAACACGGACTGACGCTGTTTTCAGCAGAATTACCTTGGTGTATAGTTTTTGTGCAGAAATAAAACTATCAGGAAAAATCCCGGAAAATATGCCAAAAATCCTATTTCACCAGAAGACTCATGGAGCCAGAAGACGAGACGGAGGAGGGACACGAGGGGACCACACCACCTGGCCGCGTGAGCCAGGCTTAGCCGCGCCAAGGGGTGGTGTGGCCGCCTCGGTCACCCCCTCGGCCTCCCTCATCGCCTATAAGATGCCTCCTGACCAAAAAACCCAGGGGGGGTCGACGTTTTTCCAGAAAGATTTCCGCTACACCGCCACCACCAGATTCCACGATTCAGAACCAGAAACTTCGTTCTAGCACCCTGCCGGGACGAGGAATTATAGGAGATCATTGCCATCATCATCACCATCGCTTCTCCATCGACCATCCATGATTCCCCCATCCATGAGTGAGTAATCCCCTCTGTAGGCTATGGGGATGGTAGGGATTGGATGAGATCGTTCATGTAATGGCATCAGATTGTTTTGGCATGGTTCCTAGTATTTATTATTGGTGCTTTTTGAGTTTGTTGCAACTTGTTATGCTTAATGCTTGTCAGTAGGGCTCGAGTGCCATGATTTCAGATCTGAACATGTTATTGATTCATTATGATAGTATTGTTTATGATCTTACCTGCAAGTTGTATACACATATTGTTGTTCGGAACCAAAGGCCCCGAAGTGACAATAATCGGGATAACCGGAGGGGATGGCTTTGATGTGAGGATCACGTGTGTTCATGGAGTGTTAATGCTTTTCTCCGGTGCTCTATTAAAAGTAGCACCTTAATTGCCAGTAGTTCCCTTGAGGCCCCGCTACAAACGGGCTGGCAGGACAAAAGATGTTGTGCAAGTTCTCATTGCGAGCACGTATGACTATATATGGAACACATGCCTATGATTATTTAGTACTTGGATGCTTTATCTTATTTATCTGCAAATGCCCTATGTCTTGATTGCCATATGAATTGTCTTGTCCATGCAACGCCCGTCCATCCATCCCTATGCCTCTGCCGCTTTAATCCTCATTTCTTTGCAATTGTTACTACTGTCTTTACTTTTACTACTGTTATTACTTTGCTATTGCTATTATGAAACTATTGCTACTGATAAACTGTTGTGGGCAAGATTGTTTCCAGGTGCAGCTGAATTGACAACTTAGTTGTTAAGGCTTATAAATATTCTTTGGCTCCCCTGTGTCGAATCAATAAATTGGGTTTCACTTCCCTCGAAAATACTGCGACACACCCCCTATACTTGTGGGTCATCAAGACTATTTTCTGGCCCCGTTGCCAGGGAGCATAGCTCTATTTATCAAGTTCACTTGGAATCACTATTGTTCGCTGACATCCATCCATCATGGGTAAGTCTCGTGATGGCAAGGTCCCTATTTTACCATCCACTACAAGGAGAGGTATGGTTCTGAACACCTCTGTTGCTCTTGATTCACCTACTGTTATGAGTAAGCTCCTTACACCACCACATACACATGCTACACACACTGTTACTACTGTTGGATCTGAAACTTCTGATACTTATGATGCTGCTTCTACTATGCTTGATAAAAGTGGTTCATTAGGTCCTTTCCTAGATGCTACGATTGCTAGAACTATAGCTAGAAATACTGAAACACCTAATGAAGACACTAGTACACCTGCCAGCTCACCTGAGTCTAGAGAGAGCTATGATATTAAAGACGGTTATATAGAGATGACCGATGAATTTATTAAAGAATGGCAAAACACTCATGATAAAAGTGTTATTAAGAGTCTTCTTGAGAAATATACTGTTAGACCTAAATTATCTCCTAATGCTAAGTTTGCTGCATCTCCCATAAACATTAAAGATAAGGATTATGATTTCTCTCTTGATTTATCTTACATAACCATTGCTGAGAAAGAACCTTTTTGTGGAACTAAGAATGAAAGTGTTGTAGCACATATGACTGAGCTTTCTACCATGAGTGGTTTATTTTCTGATGATATTAAGATGCGCACCTACTTTGTTGCTAAAATTTTCCCTTTTTCACTAAAAGGAGAAGCTAAAACTTGGTTTAATAATTTACCTCCTGGATCTATTGATAGCCCTGATTGCTTGATTAGTACCTTCCTCCAGAAATATTTCCCTCCTAGTGCTAGACATGCTATTTTGCAGGAAGTTTTTGATTTTAAGCAGAGAGAGAAAGAGATATTGCCTGAATCATGGGAAAGGTTTTGTGCTTTGATTCATGCACAGGCTAGATGTCCATTACCTAAAAATGAGCTTCTTGATATATATTATAATGGACTAACTGAAGAATCTAGGACATACCTGGATAGTTGTGCTGATTGTGTTTTTAGGAAGAGAACCCCCAAAGAAGTTGAGGAATTAATGGCTAAAATAAGCAAGAATTATGAAGACTGGACTTCATCTGAGCTAACTACACCTAAGACAACTACACCTGAGTTAATTGTGCCTAAGCCAACACCAACACCAAAACCAAAGAAGAGGGGAGTTATTGAACTAAATGATGAAGTGATGAAGGAAGCTAAGAAATGTCTTAAGGAGAAGGGAATTAAAGCTGAAGACCTAAAGAATTTACCTCCTATAGAAGAATTATGTAAGCCAATCCCCCACTCGTCCACTATTGAGGTACACTCTCTCCAACATTTTGATGAAGGTGATATTCCTTACTCTAAACCTCCTGATAAATGCTTAGAAGAATTTGATATTTTTATTGTTAAGCAAGATAAATTTAATAAAAGGGTGCAAAATCATCTAATGGAAAACTCTAGAGCTATTGTTGAGTTGAAGGATATTGTGGAAAGAACCTCTAATGATGTTAAAATGCTTGTTAAACATTTTCAAATGGTTCAAACTCAAATTGATCAGCTTATTAAAGTACAAAAAGACTTGCTAGTTAATGCTGCTAAAGAAAAACATGCTTATGAAATTAGAACTAGAAGTGGTGCTGCTACCCAGGATCCTCTATATCCTGAGGGGCATCCTAAAAGAATTGAGCGGGATTCTCAACAAACTGAAAATAGTGGTACTACTCCTAAGAAAAGGAAAAGAAACATAAAACTATTGTAGAACCATCTGAACCTGCTAAAGATCCTAATAGTATATCTGTCGCTGATGCTGAAACTGAAAGTGGTAATGAAGAAAATGAAGTTCCTAATGAAGAAAAAGTTGAAGAAGAACCTGAAAACCACACTAAGAATACTAAATACACCAAAGAAGATTTTTTTGCTAAGAAACATGTTAGTGAAAGAGAGCCTTGGGTCCAAAAACCTATGCCATTCCCTGATAAGAAACACAAGTCAAAGGAAGATGAACACTATAATAAGTTTTGTGAGTGGATGAAGCCTTTATTTTTGCAAATACCTTTGACCGATGCTATTAAATTGCCTCCTTATTCAAAGTATATGAAGGATATTGTCTCTAATAAAAGGAAGATCCCTAATGAAGAAATTTCTACTTTGCTTGCTAATTATTCCTTTAATGGTAAGGTTCCAAAGAAACTTGGAGACCCAGGGATTCCAACTATTCCATGCTCTATTAAAAATAGTTATGTTAGAACTGCTTTGTGTGATTTGGGAGCAGGAGTTAGTGTTATGCCTTTTTCCCTCTACAAGAGACTTCAATTGGAAAACTAATACCAACTGATATATCTTTGCAAATGGCTGATAAATCTACTACTATTCCTGTTGGTATATGTGAGGATGTACTTGTTCAAGTTGCTTGATGACCCACAAGTATAGGGGGTGTATCGCAGTATTTTCGAGGGAAGTGAAACCCAATTTATTGATTCGACACAAGGGGAGCCAAAGAATATTTATAAGCCTTAACAACTGAGTTGTCAATCCAGCTGCACCTGGAAACAATCTTGCTCACAGCAGTTTATCAGTAGCAATAGTTTTGTAGTAGGAATAGTAAAGTAGCAGTAGTAGTAAAGCAAAGACAGCAGTAACAAAAGCAGTAAACAGTGGGATTCGAGTGTGGTAGGCATAGGGATGGATGGACGGGCGTTGCATGGACAAGACAATTTACATAGCAATCAGAACATAGGGCAATTGTAGATAAATAAGATAAAGCATCCAAGTACTAGACAATCCTAGGCATGTGTTCCATATATAGTCATACGTGCTCGCAATGAGAACTTGCACAACATCTTTTGTCCTTCCAGCCCGTTTGCAGCGGGGCCTCTAGGGAACTACTGGCAATTAAGGTGCTCCTTTTAATAGAGCACCGGAGCAAAGCATTAAAACTCTGTGAACATATGTGATCCTCACATCAAAGCCATTCCCTTCCGGTTATCCCGATTTCTATCACTTCGGGGCCATTGGTTCCGGATAACAACATGTGTATACAACTTGTAGATAAGACCAAAAACAATACTATCATAATGAATCAATAACATGTTTAGATCTGAAATCATGGCACTCGGGCCCTAGTGACAAGCATTAAGCACAACAAGTCGCAACAAAGTCATAAAGCACTAAATAAAATATACTAGGCACCATGCCCTAACAATCTGATGCCATTACATGAACGATCTCATCCAATCCCTACCATCCCCATAGCCTACAGCGGGGGATTACTCACTCGTAGATGGAGGAAACATGGATGGTCGATGGAGATGATGGTGGAGATCGATGGAGATGGCTCCGGGGGCACTTCCCCATCCGTGAGGTGCGAACAGACTTTCTGTCCCCCGAATCTACCCTTCGGTGGTGGCGGCGCTGCGGAACTTTTTCTAGAAAAACGTCGAACCCCCCGAAGTTTTTAGGTCAGAAGGCTTCTTATAGGCAAAGAGGGAGGCCGAGGGGGTGCCTAGGGCCACCACACCATGCCCTGGCGCGGCTAGGCCCAGCCCATGCCTGGGGTGTGTGGCCAGCCCCTGGCCCTCCTCCGTCTCGTATTCTGGCTCCTGGAGTCTTCTGGAAAAATAAGCACTTTGGCTTTTGTCCCGTCCAATTCCGAGAATATTCATTTTCTGACTTTCCTGGAACCAAAAACAGCAGAAAACAGGCAGCTGGCACTATGGCTCTTGTTAATAGGTTAGTTCAAGAAATCATATGAAAAGTACTCCAAAGTGTGGACAAAACACAAGAAAGTGGATAAAACCAAGCATGGAGCATCAAAAATTATAGATACATTTGCAATGTATCAATATCCCCAAGCTTAACTCCTGCTCGTCCTCGAGTAGGTAAGTGATAAAAAGAAAGAATAATTTTTGAGGTGACATGCACCATCAAAGATTTGATCAAAATATTTGTAAAACATTCAAAGCTGGGATCATAGTTCTTCAATCATAACATGAAAGACAAAGTTCTAGCAATAAGACAAAGAGACTATGATGCAACATGAAAAGGCACAAACAAAAGATTCATGAATAACAATGCCTTGCAAGACGTTTGTTTGTTTCACATAAAGAAAACATAGCATAGTGGCATTCAGCTTGTCCCTCATAGAGTAGCAAACATAAATGCATAGGACACCTTCAAAGTTTACAAGAGTGACTAGATACAAATAGTTTAAAACAAGCAATATCAAGGTATGCATCAATCAACTAGTCTTGGGACAATGCACATAGAACTAAGAATAGCCACTATGCTCTCAATAAAGTGATCATAGAATGTGTGGAGACTCAACAAGAAAATGAACAGGTTTTGAAAAGTTTGAAAGGCTTCCAAATGCTGAAAGTATGGTACTCATTAGCTTTGAGCTCTCATTTCCCCTATCATAAGCATCTTTAATGTGGTTAAGGTGAAAGTGAGGTCTAATCTGAGTTATATGCTTGCCAGACTATAAACTGAAAATCCCAAGTCCCTTGAGTACGAGGGCCGCTCCTCATGCTACTCAACTTTAGTTACCGGTACGTTCTTGTCATTGTAAGTATGTGCGTATCATTGAGAACCGCCAACGGGGTACCCCTTGCCCGATGATACGAAAGAATCCCCATATCAAAATGACAAGGCAAGCAGACAATGAGTATCTCAGCAATCTTCTTATTTACCATGGGAAAATGGTGCTTTTTTCTCTCTTTCCTCTTTTCATAAATCTCTTTTTTTCTTTTTTTTCTCAATAGTTATCTCTCTCTTTTTTTATAAGAAGAATGCTTCATAGATATCATTATGGTTACGCTGCAGGTTTCCACCATGTCAACATGGATTAGACCCGGTGACCAGCGTTCTCTAACACCCATACATAACTCCATGGACTTACAAGCTCCCTTTTATTTCACATGACGACATCGCAAACAAAAGAGCAAGGTATCAACTGGTATATATTTACAAGTGTTGAAAGCGTTCCCCATGACAAAGATGGTTACGCTAATCTGACCTATAATTTGCAAGCATATAACTTTCATGGAGAGTTCACAATGGTTCAGGTTTATTAAGTGCAGGAAATAAAGTGTGCCATCAAGTTCGTGAGAGCTTTACTAACTAATTTTCCTATAACAAGCAAACATTTTATTCGGAAGAAAACAAGGCATATTGAATATGCACGGAAGTAGCAAATGATGCTAATAGGTAGGTGATACATTGCAAATGTATCTATAATTTTTTATGTTCCATGCTTGGTTTTATCCACTTTCTTGTGTTTTCTTCCAACTTTGGAGTACTTTTCATATGATTTCTTGGACTAACCTATTAACAAGAGCCACAGTGCCAGCTGCCTGTTTTCTGCTATTTTTGGTTCCAGGAAAGTCAGAAAATGAATATTCTCGGAATTGGACGGGACAAAAGCCAAAGTGCCTATTTTTCCGGAAGGGATCAAGTGCCAGAATACGAGACGGAGAAGGGCCAGGGAGCCACCAAACCACCTGGACGCGCGGCCAGGCCTGGCCCGTGCCAGGGGTGGTGTGGCCGCTCCCGGCACCCCCTCAGCCTCTCCTTCCGCCTATATATTGCCCTCAGGACGAAAACCCTAAGGGCCCGATCAAAAAATCCACGAAAGAGTCTGTAGTCGCCATCATCTCCATCCCTAGATCGGGAGGGATCTGAAGCTCTTCCCGGCACCCTGTCGGAGAGGGGAATTCACCCTGGAGGCCTTCTTCATCACCATGCAAGCCTCCAGTGTGATGCGTGAGTAGTTCATCCTTGGACTACGGATCCATGTAGTAGCTAGATGGCTGGTTCTCCTCCTTTGTGCTTTCATGTTTAGATCTTGTGAGCTCCGTTCATGATCAAGATCATCTATTTGTAATTCTGCATGTTGTGTTTGGGGATCCGGGATCGATGGATATTGAGATGCTATTTCAGATTGATTATTGATTCTATCATGTCTTTGTTATTTGAGATCTTGCATGCTTTCCATTGTTAGTAGCTATCTTGGCCAAGTAGATGCTAGCAAAAGAGTTAGTATTTATGCTCGATAGTGGGTTCATGCCTCTGGTAATCTGGGGAAGTGACAGAAATCTCTAAGGTACTAGATGTGATGTTGCTACTAGGGAGAAAACAACAATCCTTTGTTCATAGAACAATCGTATTGTTTACTTTACACGCAGTTCGTAAAGCAATAATCTATTGCTTGCAACTTAATACTGGAGGGGGTTCGGATGATAACCTGAAGGTGGATTATTAGTCATAGATGCAGTTGGATGGCTGTCTATGTATTATGTTTTAATGCCCAATCAAGTCTCAAAGGAGTCAAGATGATTAGTATATGCATGTATTGCTTTCTCGGTGTTTGTCAATTGCCCCGCTGTAATTTGTTCACCCAGCATGTTATCTATCTAAGGAGAGCCACCTCTAGTGAACTATGGATCCCGGTCCTTTTCTCTTTACATACAATCTTCAACTGTTTACTTCTTTGTGTTTAATTTCTGCAAACTTTTACTTCTTTCCATTCGATACGTTTAATCCTTTGTTTTCCGCAAAACACGGTGAGATTGACAACCTCATCGCAAGTTGGGGACAAAGTTCTGTGGTTGTGTTGTGCAGGTCTCCACGTTGCTACTAGAACCGGTAGTGGGCCCTGCCAAAGCTCAGCTAGTAGCACCTTTGGGGTGTTTCCTTGCTCCTACTGGTTCGATTAAACCTTGGTTTCATAACTGAGGGAAACTTGCTGCTGTGCTTATCATACATATTCCTCTTGGGGTTCCCAACGAGCTCTACATCAACCACGAGCCATCAACACTTTTCTAGGCGCCGTGCATTAAGCCATCAAGCGATTTTCTGGCGCCGTTGACGGGGAGTCAAGGACATCTTCACAAGGGGAGTCCCTCATAACCAATCTCTTTACTTTGTTGTTTTTGTTTTGCTTAGTTTCTTTTTGCTTTGTTTGCTTGTTTTGTTCTTCAAAAAACAGAAAAAAAATTAGTTCTACTAGTTTGCTTTCTTATTTGAAAACCCAAAAAAATGACTACTCTTGAAAACACTAAGTTGTGTGACTTCACTAGCACCAACAACAATGATTTTATGAGCACACCTATTGCTCCTCCTGTGGCTGAAAATACTTTCTTTGAGATAAAACCTGCTTTACTCAATCTTGTTATAAGAGAGCAATTTTCTGGTATTGGTAATGAAGATGCTTCTTCCCATCTAAACTTGAAGTTATGCTTAAAGTGTTTATTAGTAAACAAACTGCTTTCAATAAAACTATTGAGGAAAAACTCTCTAATGCTGAAAGAAATATAGCATCTTTGGCTGAAGCTGAATCTTCTTTGAATAAAATGGCTGCTAAACCTGAAACTAATGAGAATCCCTTTGCAGCTACTAATGCCATACAAGTAAGAATTGATGAAAATGTTAGACTATTAGCTGAATTACATGCTAAGTGGGAAAGAGAAGATGAAATTGCTAGAAAAATTAGTGTTTCTACTATTACCACCACTAGTGTTGAGGCTAGTAATAGTTCTACTACTTTAGATGATAAAGTTGATTTTGATCTTGATGGTTGCAACATCTCTGAAGTTATTAAGTTCCTACTGAAAACTTGCTAAAAGTCCTAATGCTAGTGCTATGAACATGGCCTTTACAAAACACATTACTGATGCTCTCATAAAGATTAAAGAAGAAAAGATGAAACATAAAGCTTCTATTCCTATAAAACAAGAAGATGGTTGGGAACCCATCATTAATATGAAAGTGAATGACTTTGTTCAAAGCTTTGTGTGATCTTGATAGTAGTGTTTCTATTATGCCTAGAAGGATTTATGATATGCTTGATTTGCCTCCTCTTGAAGATTGTTATTTGAATGTCCCACTTGATGATAATGCTAAAAAGAAACTCATGGGGAGTCTTAATGATGTTCTTATTATGGTTAACAATTCCTATGTCCCCGTTGATTTCTATGTTTTGGATGTTGAATGCAATGCTTCTTGTCCTATTACTTTGGGAAGACATTTTCTTAGAACTGTTGGTGCCATCATTGATATGAAAGAAGGCACCATTAAATATCAACTTCCACTCAAGAAAGGTATAGAACACTTCCCTAAAAAGAGAGAAAAGATTTATTTTGCTTTTCCTATGAAAACAAAATTTGGTCTTAATGCTTCTTCATTTGAGAACACTTGATTCTTTCTTTGATTCTTATGCCTAACTTAAAGGCGTTAAAGAAAAGTACTTGTTGGGAGATAACCCAGGAGTTTTAGATGAGTCTTGGAAGTTATTATTTTAGTAATAACCGCTCCTTATCCTTTTTATTTGCTTTTTGTGCTAAGAGTAACCTCTAATGAGAGTGAAGTAATGATTGCGAAAGTTGTTGTCCCGAAACAGATTCTTGTGCTTCACCATAAAACTTCGTGAGAGAGATCTGTATGTCGTATTGAGCTGTGAATTTTTGTGCTTCTGCCCCAGGTTGTTATCTAACTTTCGTTAGTTCAACACTTTTTGATTTGAGCAACAGAAGGTCTTCGAAAAAATTCGTCTTTACCTGCTGGTCTGTTTTGACAGATTTCTGCCATTTTCTGCATTTGCTTCTTGTGGGTTCCTTTTTGAGTTCTTTTGGGGAATTGAGCTTTTTGAGGAAAATGCTACAGTATCTAGTGTTCTAATGGAAGTTTATTTTGTGTTAGAACTGAACCTTAAGACTTATTTATCTTAAGTGCACTGATGTTGCTAATGAGATTGTGTGAAGTTTTGTATGAAGGAAAAATTTCAGGTATATGGAAGGAATGAGTAATGAGATGAAGGATGGACTAAAGCTCAAGCTTGGGGATGCCACGCGTGTCACCCCAAGAAATATCCAAGAAGTACAAGCCTAAAAGCTTGGGGATGCCCAAGGCATCCCCTTCTTCATCAATAAAAATCCCAGGTTTCTTCCAAACGCTTCATTTTTATTGTTTCATGCACAGTTGTGTTTTTTCTTGGAGTGTCTTCTTTTTCGTTTTCGTTTTGGTTTTTCGTTTGCTTTAGTTTTCTTAGTTTTCTGAATAAATTGGTTGGACCCCCTCTTTCATACATTGGTTTGCAAATAGTTTGGTTTGGTTTGGAAAAGAGTAGGAAAGTTCTTACTTTTGTGGTAAAAAGAGCTCGTTTTTTACTGTGGCCTATGCTTTGTCATGCCATGCTTGATATTGTTTTGGCTTTATGCTTAGTATTCTTTGCTGTAGCATGACTAGTTATAAACAATGGAGATTTCTTAATGTGCCTTGGATGAATCATGCGTTGTTTTAGCATATTAAAGCATAGTATAGTGGTATTCTCCTTTGATGCTTTATTTGGGTTGACTTGGCACATGCTCACACTATGTTATGACTGTCTCAAGTCACCATAGCCTTTATGATCCTTTAGTTTTCAACTTGTAGTATCACTTTATGCTTTGATCAATGATGTTTTGTCGCTCTGCATGATTATGGCCATTATTGCTCTCTTAGTTTGTCGGTCCCAGTCTTTTGCTAGCCTCCACAATAAAGTATGAGTTCCACTCATGCATCCAACTCCCTAAACCAAGTTATTCCAAAGAGTCCAACATACCTACCTACTAGCTTATGTTATTCCAAGTATATTCATGCTTTTGTTTACCTTCCACTTGTTATGAGAAAACTAGTGATTAAAGCTCTCACGAACTTGATGGCACACTTTACTTTACTTGCCCTTAATAAACTTGAACCATTGTGTCGTCTGTGTTGTATATGCTTGCACTTATTTGTTGGGAATTAGCAGAACCATGCTTTCATGGGGAACGCTTTCAACATTGCACTTGGTACTTTTACCTAGTTGATATCATGCTCTTTTGTATATGGATTTTGTCGGTGTGAAATGAAAGGGGAGCTTATAAGTCCATGAAGTTATGTATATGTGTTAGAGAAATGCCTGGGCCGATGGTCTAATCCATGCTGACATGGTGGAAACCTGCAGCGCAACCATAATGAGCTGTCTATGAAGCATTCTTCTTATAAAAAAAGAGTCCTTTATTGAGAAAAAAGAGAAAAGAAAAAAAAGATACTATGAAAAGAGGAAAGAGAGAAAAAAGCACCATATTCCCATGGTAAATAAGAAGAATGCTGAGATGCTCGTTGTCTGCTTGCCTTGTCATTTTGATATGGGGATTCTTCCGTATCATCAGGCAAGGGGTACCCCGTTGGCGGTTCTCTGTGATACACATATACTTACAATGACAAGAACTTACTGGTGACTAAACTTGAGTAGCATGAGGAGCGGCCCTCGTATACAAGGGACATGATATTTCTGACTTATACTTCGTCAAGCATGTACACCATAGTTTGTTCACTTTAACCTTAATCACTTCAAGATGCTTATTGTTGGGCCATGCAGAGAAAAACAAAACTTTTTCCTACGCGGTGATCCCAAGATCCAGCTCAGGTGGAAGGCCACGAGGATTACCACTAGACGCGCAGTTGTGGAATTGATGAAGCACGTCGCTTGATGCAGTGCAGTCCTCGCGATCCGTTCTGGTTCCACGATCCATGATTCGTTCTTTCTTCACGATCGTCGAAGTGCTGAACGTACAGCACCTCTGTCGGTATCCACACGTATGAGGAGGAGCGCCGGTGATGGACTGCTAGGTCCGGTACGGCGGCGATAGGACTGAACTGGAGCTAAGGGTTTCCAACACATGGAGTGACCTAACCTTATGCTCAAAGCACCTGTGCCCCAGCTTATATAGGGAGTGAAAGTGGGCTCCACTCACTTGTGGCCCATTCACTAAAAGGCCTATATTTGCCACTTCAAGTCTCACTTGCTGACTAAGTCCATGTCACTATTTGGGTCCAACCCAAATAGGTTTCCTATTTTGGGTCTAACCCAAACTGCTCCCGCTCTTAAGTGTGTGACCCGACAGGCTCATGGTAACCCGGACATGATTCCGAGTCTCACTCATAATCGATCAGTCGGTAGCGGCTCCTAGCAGAACGTGCCAACTCCCAAGTACCAATAAGTCATGACGACATACCTTCCAATGCGACTTTCGTCTGAGTCCCTTTTGCCTCACGATATACCTTATCAGACTATAGGCGAATGATCGTCATCCCTTAAATAGTCCGACTCTCTTTCTCGATCCGAGATAAGTGATCCATTCGACTAACTCTTAGTCGGCTGCCTCGGTTAACCCTTATCCGAGACGTGCATGGCCATGCTTTCCGAATCATATCTTCCGAGAGGGCCCAGAGAATATCTCTCCGGATGGAGGGGCAAAATCCCGTCTTGGTTATTCACATCACGCAGCTTGATTCTCAGTCGACCCAAACTCTGCCTTTATAACTGCCCAGTGACGGAACAGCATTTGACAGAACCTAAGTCAGAGATCCTCAACTCGGATTGTGCAATAACCTCAGGTCAAGGATTACATTGATTGAGACATGCAAATGACGACTTGTTCGTTGCATCTCAATATGGGTCAGTCCAACTCGCTAAACTCTTTAGCCGAATCCGTGTAAGTCAGAATAGCATCTCCATGCCCATGACAAGTGGAACCTAGTCATCTGCCGACTTTCACATTTGTCTAAGTTGTGTGTCCAGCACAACCTCAATGACCAAGGACAATTAGTATGAACAACATGAATATATAGTTCAACAATCAAATCACATATTCGATGATACATATTAGTAGTTCATACATGGACCAAAACCTTATGAATACATTGGGAATAACATCATACATGATTGCCTCTAGGGCATATTCCCAACAGTCTCCCACTTGCACTAGAGTCAATCATCCGACATCACATGTCTAGGCATCTAATGCCCATAGCTCTCAGGTGCGCCTCATGCTTTGGCTGTGGAAGTGGCTTTGTCAACGGATCCGCAATGTTTGCATCCGTGTGTACCTTGCATAACTTGATATCACCTTGATCCACGAACTGGCGAATAAGGTGGTACCGCATGAGTATATGTTTGTTCTTCTGGTGTTGTCTAGGTTCCTTGGCTTGTGCAATAGCACCATTGTTGTCACAATACACATCTAACGGATTGGACGAGCCCTGAACCACACCAAGATCCATGAGGAAATTCCTCATCCAAACGGCTTCTTTTGCCGCCTCCGAGGCAGCAATATACTCAGCCTCTGTTGTAGACGCAGACACCGTCTCTTGCTTGGAACTCTTCCAGCTCAGCCCTCCGTTTATTACAAACACATATCCGGATTGAACGAGAATCATCCGAAGTGAGATAACTCATCCGTAACCCTTTACACCGAGTTCATCCTCACCTCCATAAACTAGGAACATATCCTTAGTCCTTCTCAAGTACTTTAGGATATTTTAGTTCTTGCCGATGGATTTCTCCAGGTTCTGGTACCTGCTCACAACACTTAGAGCATAGGAAACATCCGGCCTAGTACAAATCATAGCGTACAAGATGGATCCGACTGCAGAAGCATACGGAATCGCACTCATCCGACTTCGCTCATCAGTTGTCGAAGGACACTAAGTCTTGCTAAGTTTTACGCCATGGGACATCGGTAAGAACCCCTTCTTAGACGATTCCATGTTGAACTTATTCAACACTTTGTCCAAATATGTACTCTGACTCAATCCAATGAGCCGCCTTGATCTATCTCTATAGATCCGGATTCCTAGTATGTAAGTCGCCTCACCCAAGTCTTTCATAGAAAAACTCTTTTCCAATGATTCCTTGGTCTCTTGCAACATCTGGACATCATTTCCAATCAGTAATATGTCATCCACATATAAGATCAGAAAGTTCACTTTGCTCCCACTAAACTTCTTGTATAAATAAGAATCATGATCACTTTTGATGAAGCCAAACGATTTGACTACCTCATCAAAGCGAATGTTCCAACTTCGAGATGCTTGCTTCAACCCATAAATGGATTTCCGAAGCTTGCATACCTTGTCAGCATTAGCCGGATCGACAAAACCCTCGGGCTGTATCATATACACATCCTCGGTTAAATTTCCATTAAGGAAATCCGTTTTGACATCCATCTGCCATATCTCATAGTCGAAATAGGCTGCTATAGCTAACATGATCCAAACTGATTTAAGCATCACCACGGGAGAGAAAGTCTCATCGTAGTCAACTCCTTGAACTTGTCGAAACCCCTTTGCGACAAGTCGTGCCTTATAGATAGAAACATTTCCATCCATATTAGTTTTCTTCTTAAAGACCCATTTGCACTCGACGGGTCTTGCACCGTCTGGCAGATCAACCAAGTTCCAAACTTGATTTTCATCCATGGACTTTAACTCGGATCTCATGGCTCCAAGCCATGACTCGGAATCAGAACTCACCATCGCTTCCGAATAAGTTGTCGGCTCATCACTGTCCAACAGCATCACAACACGAACACTTCGCAATCTGGCGGATCTTCGCAGTGTCGGTGCAATTTTCGGCTCAGGTACCACGTCCGGCTCAACCTCTAAGGCTTTTGCCGACTCGCTGCTAGCCGATATTTCTTGAATTTCTTCGAGATGCACCGTACTCCCACTGACTCCCCGACTGAGAAACTCTTTCTCAAGGAAGACACCGTTTCGAGTGACAAGCACTTTGCCCTCTTCTCGGTTGTAGAAGTAGTAACCCAAGGTTTCCCTTGGATACCCCACGAAAATACACTTATCCGACTTAGCTGTAAGCTTGTCTGACTGAAGTCGCTTGACAAAAGCTTCACAACCCCAAATCTTGAGAAAAGACAAACTTGGCTTCTTGCCAGTCCACATCTCATGCGGTGTCTTTTCTACCGACTTTGATGGTACTCTGTTTAGTGTGAACGCCGCAGTTTCTAGACAATATCCCCAAAATGATAAAGGCAGATCTGTTCGACTCATCATTGATCGTACCATGTCCAACAAGGTCCGATTCCTCCTCTCTGATACACCGTTTCTCTGCGGAGTTCCTGAAGGAGTGAGCTGGGGAACTATTCCACAACTCTTCAGATGGTCATCAAACTCATGGCTCATGTACTCGCCTCGTCGGTCCGACCGAAGAAACTTTATTTTCTTGCCAAGTTGATTTTGTACCTCATTCTGGAATTCCTTGAACTTTTCAAAGACTTCCGACTTATGTTTCATCAAGTATATATATCCATATCTACTTAGATCATCAGTGAAGGTAATGAAGTACTCATAACCACCTCTGGCTGTCGTGCTCATTGGGCCACATACATCACTATGTACTAGTCCCAATAAGTCGGACGCCCTTTCACAACTCTTTGCAAAAGGTGTCTTGGTCATCTTGCCGAGAAGGCAGGATTCGCATGTCTCGAACGACTCCAAGTCGAGCGAAGTTAGGAGTCCATCATCATGGAGCTTCTTCATGCGTTTCCAACTTATATGACCAAGCCGACAATGCCAAAAGTAAGTCATATTCAGATCATTTGGTTTTAACCTTTTCACATTTTTGTTAAAGACAGATTCACCCTCAAGATTCAAAATAAATAACCCGTCCTGGACGGGTGCAAAGCCGTGAAACATATCATTCAAATA
The DNA here is from genome assembly GCA_023614405.1 of Avena insularis. NCBI lineage: Eukaryota > Viridiplantae > Streptophyta > Magnoliopsida > Poales > Poaceae > Avena > Avena insularis. Next base: position 27,040,787 of record CM042692.1, read on the forward strand.
TAAAGAACAACCATTGTTCTTAATATTTGACTCATAGCCCTGTCTCATCAAACATGAGGCAGAAATAATGTTTCGACTAAGCACTAGAACATAATAACAATTATTCAGCTCCATTAAGAATCCGGAAGGTAAATGAAGTTGCATCGTGCCGACTTCCAACGCAGCAACTCTTGCTTTGTTGCCGACCCGAATGTCAACCTCGCCTCTTGCCACGCTTCTAGTTCTTACCAGTCCCTGCAACGAGTTGCATATGTGAATGACTGATCCGGTATCATATACCCAAGAACTACCAGGTGCATCAGCAAGATAAATGTCTATAACATTGCAAACAAGCGCATTCGAGCCGGAAGTCACACCTCCGCTCTTGGCTTTGTCACCAGATACTTGCTGCAATTCCTCTTCCGGTGGCCATCCGACTTGCGGTAGAGAAGCAAGTGGATCGCTCTGAGAGATGGCTTAGTCCCTGAGGAAGCACTTTGGACTGGGTCCTCAGCCTTACCTCCTGACTTTGCCTTCTTCTTCTTAGTCCAAGAACTCTTCTTGAACTTAGCCTTGTTTTGTACCATCAACACTTGACTGGCACCTTTCTTGAGATCCGCCTCAGCCTGCTTGAACATCCCATGTAATTCAGTGAGCTTCTTATCCATACCATGCATGTGGTAGTTCGATATGAACTGGCCATACGCACTAGGAAGAGAGTTTAGAATTATGTCTATAGCGAACTCTTCGCTAATGGGGTAGCCAAGTCTTTACAGAGACTTCACCTAACAAACCATCTTGATAACATTCGGACTGAGTGCATCGCCATCATTAAGCTTGCAGCTCAACAAAGCCTGAGAGACTTGATACCTCTCAGTCTTTGCCTGAGCCTGGAACATACTTTTGAGGCTTTCGATCATATCGTAGGCCTCAACATTCTTGAACTGCTGCTGCAAGTCCGGTTCCATGTGAGCAAGCATAAGACAGCTAATCTCCGTGGATTCATCACAAATCCTACGGTAGGCATTGGTGGTCATGACAATGCATTCTCATCCGGCTCAGCTGGAAGTGGGTTGTCTAGGACACGATCCCTCTTTTCTTGTTTGAGAACAATTCTCAGATTATGATACCAGTTGGTGAAGTTAGTTCCATTCAGCTTATCTTTCTCTAAGATGGTTCTCAAAGCAAAACCAGAAATCTGAGGAAGACTGCTAGGTGCCATTAATCTACAACAGAAAATATGCAAAACACTTAAGACATGTATCCATAAATGAGCAAGCATATTAAACCTTTTAATATTTATGCTCCCACTAGAACCAACATCCCTCTGATAGTTACTTAGTGATTCAAGACCCTAAATAAGCAAGTCGACTAGTGAGCTTTAGCATCACTGCTAGCCGGCAAGTGATCTAGGTAGACAACTCCTTGTCAATCGTATCTCATACGACTCCTGTTGGATGGGTGGCATCGCATGCCCCGGCTCCCATCCGACTTTTCCCCGAGTCCCACAACCAGTGTGATAGACCCGTCTAGATTACCAAGTGCTTCCGCTGTAAGAGTCCGACTCGAACCCACCTAGTCGGAAAGAATTGATAGCACCTCAATTTTATGAGCCCACTACCAAAAATGTCCGACTTGTGATGGTGCAAAGATCAAGGGAAACCGACTAGACCTTCTTTGAGGGGTTACTTTCTACCAACTATCTAATAGAGGTAAAACAGAGACATAACAATAACACAAAATAAGGCAATTATAATGTGAAATGGTATGGCTCTCTTCATGGCGACCTCCATCTCCATAAAGCCTGTAATCCGACTCGTGTCAACTCTTGTCACGTGCCGTCTTACACCATGTAGCCGACTTGTACACCGACTTGCATGCCATCCGGATTCTCCAAACAGCTACACTAGCTAGTAATGCAAATTACACAAAGAATCCGACACGCAGGCCGTTATACAATTAGATGACAGCACCTAGGCTCCAGCCGGCTGACAAAAACCGTGATATGCAGATCACGTATGGATTACACACATCACATGCACATAAGCCATACCATTCACAACATCATCCTGCAAAAACAAGTTATGCATAGATACGATATCTACCGGCGTTGTGAAACTCGCAACGACATCTAAGGTGCTACGACAGGGCAAAGCCGGCGGTCCCGCTAGCCAGATAGCGGGCGGGGATCGATTTCGAAAAGTGAAGATCTCATCTGCATTCCGGACATGGATTTCGTCATCGGATAAAACAATTTTACCCAAATCCGATCCGGACTCCGATTCGACCAAACTCTTTGATCTTCGATCACCGCATCCGGGTTTACGTGTCACAGTCTACCCCGATGGCGGAAGTCGACCAGTAGGGGTATGTCGTTCCACGACCTTAGCAGTTAGATCACGGAAACCAGATCATCCATTCCCCCGAGTACAGTTGATTCAATCAACTTTGTACAAAACCGATCTATCTCATAGATCGACCACCAAAACTGCAATTAGATCCAATCTAACGCCAACCGCATATCACATATGCATGATCTCGAGCCTAAAACCAGAAGCTAACGCTCTGATACCACAGTTGGGCCACGCAGAGAAAAACAAAACTTTTTCCTACGCGGTGATCCCAAGATCCAGCTCAGGTAGAAGGCCACGAGGATTACCACTAGACGCACAGTTGCGGAATTGATGAAGCACGTCGCTTGATGCAGTGCAGTCCTCGCGATCCGTTCCGGTTCCACGATCCACGATCCGTTCTTTCTTCATGATCGCCGAAGTGCTGAACGTACAGCACCTCCGCCGGTATCCACACGTACGAGGAGGAGCGCCGGTGATGGACTGCTAGGTGCAATGCGGCCATGTGAGTAGACTGGAGCTAGGGTTTCCAACACATGGAGTGACCTAACCTTATGCTCTAAGCACCTGTGCCCCAGCTTATATAGGGAGTGAAAGTGGGCTCCACTCACTTGTGGCCCATTCACTAAAAGGCCTATATTTGCCACTGCAAGTCTCACTTGCTGACTAAGTCCATGTCACTATTTGGGTCCAACCCAAATAGGTTTCCTGTTTTGGGTCTAACCCAAACTGCTCCCGCTCTTAAGTGTGTGACCTGACAGGCTCATGGTAACCCGGACATGATTCCGAGTCTCACTCGTAATCGATCAGTCGGTAGCGGCTCCTAGCAGAACGTGCCAACTCCCAAGTACCAATAAGTCATGACGACATACCTTCCAATGCGACTTTCGTCTGAGTCCTTTTTGCCTCACGATATACCTTGTCGGACTATAGGCGAATGATCGTCATCCCTTAAATAGTCCGACTCTCTTTCTCGATCCGAGATAAGTGATCCATCCGACTAACTCTTAGTCGGGTCCCTCGGTTAACACTTATCCGAGATGCGCATGGCCATGCTTTCCGAATCATATCTTCCGAGAGGGCCCAGAGAATATCTCTCCAGATGGAGGGGCAAAATCCCGTCTTGGTTATTCACATCACGTAGCTTGATTCTCAGTCGACCCGAACTCTTCCTTTATAACTGCCCAGTGATGGAACGGCGTTTGACAGAACCTAAGTCGAAGATCCTCAACTCGGATTGTGCAATAACCTCAGGTCTAAGGATTACATTGATTGATACATGCAAATGATGACTTGTTCGTTGCATCTCAATATGGTTCAGTCCGAATCGCTAAACTCTTAAGCCAAATCCGTGTAAGTCGGAATAGCATCTCCATGCCCATGACAAGTGGAACCTAGTCATCTGCTGACTTTCACATTGGTCTAAGTTGTGTGTCCAGCACAACCTCAATGACCAAGGACAATTAGTATGAATAACATGAATATATAGTTCCACAATCAAATCACATATTCGATGATACATATTAGTAGTTCATACATGGACCAAAACCTTATGAATACATTGGGAATAACATCATACATGATTGCCTCTAGGGCATATTCCCAACACTTATGATAGGGGCAATGAGAGCTGAAAGCTATAAGTACTATAATGTTTGGAAGCTCTTTATGAGACTTGAATCCCTACTTCCTTTTACAAAAGGCCTTTCTTCCACCATTATATTGAGTCTCCACCTTCTAACTTTATGCACCTTCTTTGAGAGCATAGTGGCCATTCTTAGTTCTATGTGCATTGTCCCAAGACTAGTTGATTGATGCATAACTTGTTATTGCTTGTTTTAAACTATTGTATCTAGTCACTTTTATGAACTTTGAAGGTGTCCTATGCATTTATATTTGCTACTCTATTGAGGGACAAGCTGAATACTAGTATGCTATGTTTTATTTATGTGAAACAAACAAACGTCTTGCAAAGCATTGTTATTCATGAATCTTTTGTTTGTGCCTTTTCATGTTGCCTCATAGTTTCTTTGCTTATTGCTAGAACTTTGTCTTTCATGTTATGATTGAAGTACTATGATCCCAGCTTTGAATGTTTTGCAAATACTTTGATCAAGTCTTTGATGGTGCATGTCACCTCAAAAAATTATTCTTTCTTTTTATCACTTACCTACTCGAGAACGAGCAGGAGTTAAGCTTGGGGATGTTGATACATTGCAAATGTATCTATAATTTTTGATGCTCCATGCTTGGTTTTATCCACTTTCTTGTGTTTTGTCCACACTTTGGAGTACTTTTCTTATGATTTCTTGGACTAACCTATTAACAAGAGCCACAGTGCTACGCCTGTTTTCTCGCTGTTTTTGGTTCCAGGAAAGTCGAAATGAATATTCTCGAATTGACGGACAAAGCCAAAGTGCCTATTTTTCCAGAAGGGATCAAGTGCTAGAATACGAAACGGAGAAGGGCCAGGGAGCCACCACACCACCTGGATGCGCGGCCAGGCCTGGCCCACGCAAGGGGGTCATGTGGCCGCTCCCGGCATCCCCTCGGCCTCTCCTTCCGCCTATATATTGCCCTTAGGACAAAAACCCTAAGGGCCTAATCAAAAAATCCACGAAAGAGTCTGTAGCCGCCGTCATCTCCATCCCTAGATCGGGAGGGATCTGAAGCTCTTCCCGGCACCCTGCCGGAGAGGGGAATTCACCCTGGAGGCCTTCTTCATCACCATGCAAGCCTCCGGTGTGATGCGTGAGTAGTTCATCCTTGGACTACGGATCCATGTAGTAGCTAGATGGCTGGTTCTCCTCCTTTGTGCTTTCATGTTTAGATCTTGTGAGTCTGCTCATGATCAAGATCATCTATTTGTAATTATGCATGTTGTGTTTGCGGGGATCCGATGGATATTGAGATGCTATTTCAGATTGATTATTGATTCTATCATGTCTTTGTTATTTGAGATCTTGCATGCTTTCTATTGTTAGTAGCTATCTTGGCCAAGTAGATGCTAGCAACTCCAAGAGTTAGTATTTATGCTCGATAGTGGGTTCATGCCTCTGGTAATCTGGGGAAGTGACAGAAATCTCTAAGGTACTAGATGTGTTGTTGCTATTAGGGAGAAAACAATAATCCTTTGTTCATAGAATAATCGTATTGTTTACTTTACACGCAGTTCGTAAAGCAATAATTTGTTGCTTGCAGCTTAATACTGGAGGGGGTTCGGATGATAACCTGAAGGTGGATTATTAGTCATAGATGCAGTTGGATGGCGGTCTATGTATTATGTTGTAATGCCCAATCAAGTCTCAAAGGAGTCAAGATGATTAGTATATGCATGTATTGCTTTCTCGGTGTTTGTCAATTGCCCCGCTGTAATTTGTTCACCCAGCATGTTATCTATCTAAGGAGAGCCACCTCTAGTGAACTATGGATCCCGGTCCTTTTCTCTTTACATACAATCTTCAACTGTTTACTTCTTTGTGTTTACTTTCTGCAAACTTTTACTTCTTTCCATTCGATACGTTTAATCCTTTGTTTTCCGCAAAACACGGTGAGATTGACAACCTCATCACAAGTTGGGGACAAAGTCATGTGGTTGTGTTGTGCATGTCTCCACGTTGCTACTAGCACCAGTAGTGCGCCCTGCCAAAGCTTAGCTAGTAACACCTTTGGGGTGTTCCTTGCTCCTACTGGTTCGATTAAACCTTGGTTTCATAACTGAGGGAAACTTGTTGTTGTGCTCATCATACCTTCCTATTGGGGTTCCCAACGAGCTCTACATCAACCACGAGCCATCAACACTTTTATGGGCGCCGTGCATTGAGCCATCAGTAGGTATGGTGGACACTTTGGAAATATTTGGTTTAGGGAGTTGGAAACTTGAGTAAAACATACTCAGTGTAAGTGAAGGCTAGCAATAGTAAGGGAGCAACAAACGAGAGAGAAATAATGGCCATAATCATGCAGAGCGACAAAACATCATTAATCAAAGCATAAAGTGATACTACAAGTTGAAAACTAAAGGATCATAAAGGCTTATGGTGACTTGGGATAGTCATAACATGGTGTGAACATGTGCCAAGTCAACCCAAATAAAGCATCAAAGGAGAATACCACTATACTATGCTTTAATATGCTAAAACAACGCATGATTCATCCAAGGCACATTAAGCAATCTCAATTGTTTATAACAAGTCGTGCTACATCAAAGAATACTAAGCATAAAGCCAAAATGTTATCAAGCATGGCATGACAAAGCATAGGCCACAGTCAAAAACAAGCTCTCTTTACCACTTAAGCATGAGCTTTCCTACTCTTTTCCAAACCAAACCAAACCAAACTATTTGAACACCAATGCATGAAAGAGGAGGTCCAACCAATTTATTCAGAAAACTAAGCAAACCATGCAACCTAAAAAACAAAAACAAAAAAGAAGACGCTCCAAGAACAACACAACTGTGCATGAAACAATAAAAATGAAGTGTTTGGAAGAAACCAGGGATTTTTATTGATGAAGAAGGGGATGCCTTGGGCATCCCCAAGATTTGACGCTTGTACTTCTTGGATATTTCTTGGGAAGTGACACGCGTGGCATCCCCAAGCTTGAGCTTTAGTCCATCCTTCATCTCATTACTCATTCCTTCCATACACCTGAAATTTTTCCTTCATACAAAACTTCACACGATCTTTATTAGCAACATTAGTGCACTCAAGATAATAAGTCTTTAGGTTCAGTTCTAACACCAATAAACTTCCATTAAAACACTAGCTGCTGTAGCACTTCTCTCAAAAAGCTCAATTCCCCAAAAGAACTCAAAAAGGAACCAACAAGAAGCAAATGCAGAAAATGGCAGAAATCTATCAAAACAGACCAGCAGGTAAAGATGAATTTTTTCGAAGACCTTATGTTGCTCAAATCAAAAAGTGTTGAACTAACGAAAGTTAGATAACAACCTGGGTCAGAAGCACAAAAATTCACGCCTCAAAAAGACGTTCAGAGATTTTACACGAATTTTTACGATGAAGCACAGAAATCTGTTTCGGGACAGCAACTTTCCCAATCATTACTTCTCTCTCATTAGAGGTTACTCTTGGCACAAAAAGCAAATAAAAAGGATAAGGAGCGGTTATTACTGAAGTAAGTAATAACTTCCAAGACTCAGCTAAAACTTTTGGGTTATTTCCCAATAAGTATTTTTCTTTAACGCCTTTACGTTAGGCATAAGGAAAAACTAAAATGGATAGAATAGAAGTAAGCAGAGATAATCATGGTGAAAACATTGTTTTGTTCAATGAAATCCTTTTGTTAACAAGGTTGATCAGGTCTTGTTACCAAAACAATTTCATATAAGACAAAAACTTTGTATTCCACTAACGATTATGTTACCTCAACCTTGATAGCAATGGTCCCAATCATAATAGTTTCAAATTTTTCTCTTGGTATGGGACAATATATTTCTCCAACTTGAATGCCCTCAACATGTTCAATTGAATTCTAACCATAAGTCCTTTCAATCTTCTTGGGGAAATAGACAGTATGTTCCTTGTCATTAACATTGAAGGTCACCTTCCCTTGATTACAATTAATAACAGCTCCTGAAGTATTAAGAAAAGGTCTCCCAAGAATAATAGACATATTATCATCTTCGGGCATTTCAAGCACAACAAAATTAGTTAATATCAAGCAATTGTGAGCCACCTGAACAGGTACATCCTCACATATACCCACAGGAATGGTGGTAGATTTATCAACCATTTGCAAAGATATATCAGTTGGAATCAATTTTTCAAGCTGAAGCCTCTTATAGAGAGAGAAAGGCATAACACTAACTCCAGCTCCCAAATCACACAAAGCAGTTCTAACATAATTATTCTTCATAGAGCAAGGAATAGTTGGAATCCCTAGGTCTCCAAGTTTCTTAGGAACCTTACCATTGAAGGAATAATTAGCAAGCAAAGTAGAAATTTCTTCATTAGGGATCTTCCTTTTATTCGAGACAATGTCCTTCATATACTTTGAGTAAGGAGGCAATTAATAGCATCAGTCAAAGGAATTTGCAAGAATAAAGGCTTCATCCACTCACAAAACTTATTATAGTGTTCATCTTCCTTTGACTTGTGTTTCTTATCAGGGAATGGCATAGGTTTTTGGACCCAAGGCTCTCTTTCACTACCATGTTTCTTAGCAATAAAATATTCTTTGGTGTATTTAGTATTCTTAGTGTGGTTTTCAGGTTCTTCTTAAACTTTTTCTTCATTAGGAACTTCATTTTCTTCATTACCACTTTCAGTTTCAGCATCAAAGATAGATATACTATTAGGATCTATAGCAGGTTCAGAGGGTTCTACAACAGTTTTATGTTTCTTCTTCCTTTTCTTATGAGTAGAACCACTATTTTTAGCTTGTTGAAAATCCTGCTCAATTCTTTTGGGATGCCCCTCAGGATATAGAGGATCCTGGGTAGCAGCACCACTTCTAGTTCTAATTTCATAAGCATGTTTTTCTTTAGCAGCATTAACTAGCAAGTCGTTTTGCACTTTAACGAGTTGATCTATTTGAGTTTGAACCATTTGAAAGTGTTTAACAATCATTTTAACATCATTAGAGGTTCTTTCCACAATATCTTTCAACTCAACAATAGCTCTAGTGTTTTCCGAGAATGATTTTGCACCCTTTTATTAAAGTTATCTTGCTTAACAATAAAGATATCAAATTCTTCTAAGCATTGATCAGGAGGTTTAGAGTAAGGGATATCACCTTCATCAAAGTGTTGGAGAGAGTGTACCTCAATAGTGGATGAGTAGGGAATAGGCTTACACAATTCTTCTATAGGAGGTAGATTCTTGACATCTACAGCTTTAATTCCCTTCTCCTTAAGACATTTCTTAGCTTCCTTCAGCACTTCATCATTTATTTCAATAACTCCCCTCTTCTTTGATGTTGGAATAGGCACAGGAATAGATGGTTCAGGTACAATTACTTCAGGTATAGCTTGTTTAGGAGGAGTCCAATCTTCATAATTCTTGCTTATTTTAGCCATTAATTCCCCAGCTTCCTTAGGAGTCCTCTTCCTAAAAACACAATCAGCACAACTATCTAGGTATGTCCTAGATTCCTCGGTTAGTCCATTATAAAATATATCAAGAAGCTCATTCTTAGGTAATGGACTTCCAGCATGTGCATGAATCAAAGCACAAAACCTTGCCCAAGATTCGGGCAATACCTCTTTTTCTCCCTGTTTAAAATCAAAAAGTTCCTGCAAAATAGCATGTCTAGCACTGGGAGGAAAATATTTCTGCAGGAAAGTACTAATAGAGCACTCAGGGCTATCAATAGATCTAGGAGGTAAATTACTAAACCAAGTTTTAGCTTCTCCTTATAGTGAAAAGGGAAAAATCTTAGGAACAAAGTAAGTACGCATCTTAATATCATCAGAAAACAAGCCACTCATGGTAGAAAGTTCATTCATATGTGCTACCGCACTTTCATTCTTAGTCCCACAAAAAGGTTCTTTCTCGACAATAGCTATGTAAGATAGATCGAGAGAGAAATCATAATCTTCATCTATAATGTTTATGGGAGAAGCAGCAAACTTAGCATCAGGAGACAATTTGGGTCTAATAGTACGCCTCTCAAGGAGACTCTTAGAAGCGCTCCTATCATGGGTGTTTTTACATTCTATAATAAACTCATTGGTCATCTCAACATAACCATCTTCAATATCATAACTCTCACTAGACTCAGGTGAGCTAACAGGTGTGGTAGTGTCTTCATTAGGAGTTTCGGTATTTCTAGCTATAGTTCTAGCAATCGTAGCATCTAGGAAAGGACCTAATGAACCACTCTTATCAAGCACAGTAGAAGCAGCATCATCAGCATCAGAAGTTTCAGATTCAGCAGTAGTAGCAGTGTGTGTAGCATGTGTATGTGGTGGTGTAAGGAACTTACTCAAAACAGACGGTGAATCAAGAGCAACAAAGGTGTTCAGAACTGTACCTCTTCTTGTAGTGGATGGTAAAATAGGAACCTTGCCATCACGAGACTTACCCGTGATGGATGGATAGCAGCAAACAATAGAGAATCCAAGTGAGCTTGATAAATAAAGCTATGCTCCCCAGCAACGGCGCCAGAAAATAGTCTTGATGACCCACAAGTATAGGGGGTGTATCGCAGTATTTTCGAGGGAAGTGAAACCCAATTTATTGATTCGACACAAGGGGAGCCAAAGAATATTTATAAGCCTTAACAACTGAGTTGTCAATTCAGCTGCACCTGGAAACAATCTTGCTCACAGCAGTTTATCAGTAGCAACAGTTTTGTAGTAGGAATAGTAAAGTAGCAACAGTAGTAAAGCAAAGACAGCAGTAACAAAAGCAGTAAACAGTGGGATTCGAGTGCGGTAGGCATAGGGATGGATGGACGGGCGTTGCATGGACAAGACAATTCACATAGCAATCAGAACATAGGGAAATTGCAGATAAATAAGATAAAGCATCCAAGTACTAGACAATCCTAGGCATGTGTTCCATATATAGTCATACGTGCTCGCAATGAGAACTTGCACAACATCTTTTGTCCTGCCAGCCCGTTTGTAGCGAGGCCTCTAGGGAACTACTAGCAATTAAGGTGCTCCTTTTAATAGAGCACCAGAGCAAAGCATTAACACTCCGTGAACACATGTGATCCTCACATCAAAGCCATTCCCTTCCGGTTATCCCGATTTACATCGCCGGGGCCATTGGTTCCGGACAACAACGTGTGTATACAACTTGCAGATAAGACCAAAAACAATACTATCATAATGAATCAATAACATGTTCAGATCTGAAATCATGGCACTCGGGCCCTAGTGACAAGCATTAAGCACAACAAGTCGCAACAAAGTCATAAAGCACTAAATAAAAGATACTAGGCACCATGCCCTAACAATCTGATGCCATTACATGAATGATCTCATCCAATCCCTACCATCCCCATAGCCTACAGCGGGGGATTACTCACTCATATATGGAGGAAACATGGATGGTCGATGGAGATGATGGGGGAGATCGATGGAGATGGCTCCGGGGGCACTTCCCGTCGGCCAGGGTGCGAACGAGACTTCTGTCTCGAATCTCCTTCGGTGTTGGCGCCATGAACTTTTTCTAGAAAACGCAACCCCCAAAGTTTTTAGGTCAAGGCTTTATAGACGAAGAGGGAGACCGAGGGTGCACAGGGCCACCACACCATGCCTGGCGCTGCCAGGCCTAGCCGCGCTGGGGGTGTGGCCAGCCCCTGGTCCTCCTCCGTCTCGTATTCTGGCTCCTGGAGTCTTCTGGAAAAATAGGCACTTTGGCTTTTGTCCCGTCCAATACCTTGAATATTCATTTTCTGACTTTCCTAGAACCAAAAACAGTAGAAAACAGGCAGCTGGCACTGTGGCTCTTGTTAATAGGTTAGTCCAAGAAATCATATGAAAAGTACTCCAAAGTGTGGACAAAACACAAGAAAGTGGATAAAACCAAGCATGGAGCATCAAAAATTATAGATACATTTGCAATGTATCATTGCTCATAATTGCTTGATATTAACTGACTTTGTTGTGCTTGAAATGCCTGAAGATGACAATATGTCTATTATTCTTGGGAGACCTTTTCTTAATACTGCAGGAGCTGTTATTAAATGTAATCAAGGAAAGGTGACTTTTCATGTTAATGACAAGGATCATACTGTCTAATTCCCCAAGAAGATTGATAGGACTTATGGTTTAAATTCAATTGAACATGTTGAGGGCATCCAAGTTGGAGAAATATATTGTCCCATACCACGAGAAAAATATGAAACTATTATGATTGGGACCATTGCTATCAAGGTTGAGGTAACATAATCATTAGTGGAATACAAAGTTTTGTTTCATATAAAATTGTTTTGGTAACATGACCTGATCAACCTTGTTAACAAAAGGATTTTAATGAACAAAACAATGTTTTCACCATGATTATCTTTGCTTACTTTTATTTTTATCCATTTTAGTTTTTGCTTTCACTTAGTTTACTTTTCTGTTGTTAGTTGCTTGCATATTAGAGTGTCTTAGAACTTCTGAAGTTTTAGTTTTGTTTTGATTTTGCATCTTTCCGGAAAAATCTTTCTGTCAGAAAATCATTCATCAATACCTGAAAATTGCTAAAAAATAAAGTGTCTCGAAAAATTGCAGAAAATTCATATTAAATTTTTACGTGAAAAAGGGGGCAGAGAAGTGCCTGGAGAGTACCAGGGGGCTCACCAGGCAGGCACACCACCTGGTGGCGCGGCCACCCCAGGGGCGCACCTAGCCATGGTGTGGGCCACCCCTGGCCCTCCACTCACTCTCTCACTTGCCACTTCCTTCTCTCTCTCCCGAGAAAACACCGGTTCATTGCTCGAAATTGCGTTCTTGCTGTTCTTGTCCATGATTTTTCGATCTCCTTGCTCAGCCCATCTTTGTTGCTGAAATTTGGAGCATTTGTTCTCCGGTATGTGACTCCTCCGCTTGTCCAAGTAGATTTGTGTTTAGTGGATTATATCTTGAGTATTTTGTTGTTGTAGGTCACAGGTTATGTGAGCTTGTAAGCTTGTTCAATGTTTAGAGATATTGTTTTGATGCATGTTTAGGCCTCTTACAAGTCCCTATGAGTAGTTCCTTTCATTATGTATTCACTTTGCAATCACTTGTATAATGGATGTTTAAATTTCAGAATATCAAAGATGAACAACCACACTTTTGGAGAAATATGTGAGAGGGACACACCTAGGAGGGCAAGGCCTTCAAGATGAGCCTCTCAGTTTAGGCCATCATATAATGAAGATCTTATTGCACCACACTTTGGAAATGAAGGAGATGAGGGAGATGCTCACCCATCTACCTTCCCTTGTTTTACCTTTTTGCAAGCTGCAGGGATCCTCGATAAGTTCTTATTTCTTGTTTAGAGGGTTGGGATGACCACCTATATGGAAGATGAGAGTGAGCAATATGTCGTGCTCACCAAAACTTTCGTTGAGAGTTTCGTTTTCACTAACACCCCTTATCAGTCAACTGTTTCGTTCAAGATTTATAATTTGCCTATTACCATGCCATTGGAAAGATTTTGCAGCATTGTAGGCATAGGCATGACTGGGACAGTGAAGAAGATCCAAGGTCGACCTGCTGATTTGGTGGAGCTCTCAAGTGTGACAATGATTTATGATCAATGCTTAGCGGGAAGATAAGGAACATTCAACTCCCAGCTCTTAGATATTTTGCTTATTATCTTACCACTAGCATTCTTGGTAGGGAGAACACTAGTAATATTTCTAATTATAATTTGGCCTTCCTCGCTGCTACACTTAATAATGATACCAAGTATAATCTTGGCTCTCTCATTGCTCGCCGCCTTGCCGCTAGAGGACCTATTTATGGGGGCATTATTGCCTCACGTATGGTTGCTGCTTTAGAACTTTCTGTGGATCCTAATGATACAGTGTTGACACCACAAAGGCTTGATCTTGCTGCTATGAAAACGCATCACTTTGTCACTGCTGACTCTAGTACGGAGGGTTTAGTATACAGGATGTTGTTTACTGACAGAGACGAGAGGGAAATTCCTTTGCCACAATCCACTTTGTCCAGTATTTATAGGAGGCCATGGTCACGTTCCAAGGAGGAGGTGGATGAGCAGCTCCGCTTGCTTGGTTTCCACGGGCAGCACCAGGGGGATGTGCCCTCTTACGACTATTCTGCACACTACGCTGGTGCGTCCTCGAGCTCGTATCAGGACGAGGGCACCTGCTCGCCGTACTACGGAGGCGATCCATCTTGGCCAGCTTGGGATTGATACCCACTTAGGCCAAAAGCCTAAGCTTGGGTGGAGGTACACCGACACCACACTCATCTCCTTACCATGTTTAGTCGGTAATTTGTATATCCATGCTTCGTTCTCTTTTTAGTTTTTCGTTCTTTCTTTACTTTTGCTTTCCAAAACACAAAAAGACCAAAAATATTTTTGTTGTTTCTCTTTGTTTGCTTCTTTTTCTTTTTTCCTTGGTTTGCCTCTTCCTTTTTGCTTTGTTTGGACTATTCGAAAAAACCAAAAAGATTTTGCTTTGCTTGTTCCTCCTTTTTGCTCTTGCCTTTAAAAATCAAAAACACCAAAAATATTTGTTCTTCTTCTTTGGTTTTGTGAAGTTCATTGCAGGGTTCAGTAGTCCTCAGTGGAGTTGGGTTTCATGTTATTATTCAAGCCACACAAGTGAAGGGCAATAATGAAGATTAATGACAACTTGAGGTGTGGTAAGAGGCTGGTAACGAACTCTATTTGTTTTCATTTTTGTACATATACTTATCATTGTGGGCATGCTTAGTCTATTCATGTAAGGTGTATGTTATTTATGGATGCTTAGTAGTTCTTGCTTTCTTATGATTAGCTCCAGCTTGCCAATGGTTTGTAGCATGTCATATGAATGTTTGCTTGCATTGTTCTATTCATAACTTGGTATGACACTGTGGTATCCTCCTCTGAATGTTTCACTTGAATTGACTTGGCACATGCTCACGCATGCATATGACTCAAACAATAATCAGTTAAGCCTCGATGAATTATTTTTCCTCAGGGGTCTTGAATCACTTTCATTCCATGATTAGTCATGTTTTGTTGCAAGCATGATTATGACAGTTATTGCTCTCTCGTTTGTCGCTCCCTTACTATTGCTAGCCTTCATGTGCACTGAGTATGAGCTCTACTCGTGTTTCCAACTCCCCAAAACCAATATTGCCAAAAGTGTCCACCATACCTACCTATTAGCATCATTTGCTATTTCGTGCATATTTCAGTATGCCTTGTTTTCTTCCGAATAAAATGTTTGCTTGTTATGAGAAAGTTAGTTAGTAAAGCTCTCACGAACTTGATGGCACACTTAATTTCTTGCACTTAATAAACCTAAACCATTGTGACTGTCCATGAAAGTTATATGCTTGCAAATTATAGGCTGGGGATTAGCAGAACCATGCTGTCACGGGGAACGCTTTCAACACCTGTAAATATATACCTAGTTGATATCATGCTCTTTTGTTTACGGATGTCGTCAGTGTGAAATAAAAGGGGAGCTTGTAAGTCCATGGAGTTATGTATGTGTGTTAGATAAACGCCTGGGCGGCTAGTCTAATCCATGCCTAAACATGGTGGAAACCTACAGCATAACAATAATGAGCAATCTAGGAAGCATTCTTCTTATAAAAAAAGAGAGAGATAGTTATTGAGAAAAAGAAAAAGAAAGATGAGAAAAGAAGAAAGAGAGAAAAAAGCACCATTTTTCCATGGTAAATAAGAAGATTGTTGAGATGCTCATTGTCTGCTTGCCTTGTCATTTTGATATGGGGATTCTTCCGTATCATCGGGCAAGGGGTACCCCGTTGGAGGTTCTCTATGATACGCACATACTTACAATGACAAGGACTTACCGGTAACTAAAGTTGAGTAGCATGAGGAGCGACCCTCGTACTCAAGGGACATGAGATTTCCAGTTTATGGTCTGTCAAGCATATAACTCGTATTGGACCTCACTTTCACCTTAACCATTTAAAGATGCTTATGATAGGGCAATGAGATCTCAAAGCTAATGAGTACCATACTTTCAGCATTTGGAATCCTTTCAAACTTTTCAAAACCTTTTCATTTCCTTGTTGAGTCTCCACATATTCTATGAGCACTTTCTTGAGAGCATAGTTGTCATTCTTAGTGTAATATGCTTGTCTCAAAATTTGGATTAATTGTGTCATGCTTTGATGCTTGTATCTTTGATATCTTTACTTCTAGTCTTCACTTGAACTTCAGAGCTGCCTTGGCATGTTTTCTCTACAATCAATGGCAAGCAAGATACCACTCTATCATACCTTTTTATGAGCATTGCAATGTTGCTTATGTTTATGCTTCATGCTATTTATTATTTTTGAGTTGGAATCTCTTCATAGCTTGCAATGACTATTAAGTAAACTTATTTGCATACTCTTTATTATGAATTGCCTAAGTAGTTTATCATATGCTAAGAATATATACATCTTATGAAGCAAATGTGTTCGTGAAAGTTTCTTTTATCGCACTCAGTTTTCAACTAAATTGCTTGAGGACAAGCAATAAGCTAAGCTTGGGGGAGTTGATACACCCAAAACGTATCTACTTTCCCGAACACTTTTGCTATTATTTTTCCTCTAAACTTGTGTGATTTGGATACAACTAACACGGACTGACGCTATTTTCAGCAGAATTACCTTGGTGTCTAGTTTTTGTGTAGAAAATCGACTATCAGGAAAAATCCCAGAAAATATGCCAAAAATCCTATTTCACGAGAAGACTCACGGAGCTAGAAGACGAGACGGAGGAGGGCCATGAGGGGACCACACCACCTGGCCGCGCGGGCCAGGCCTGGCCGTGCCAAGGGGTGGTGTGGCCGCCTCGGTCACCCCCTCGGCCTCCCTCTTCGCCTATAAGATGCCTCCTGGCCTAAAAACCTAGGGGGGTTCGACGTTTTTCCAGAAAGAGTTTTTCTATGCTGCCACCACCAGATTCCGCGATTCAGAACCAGAAACTCCGTTATGGCACCCTGCCGAGATAGGGAATTGGAGGAGATCATCGCCATCATCATCACCATTGCTTCTCCATCGACCATCCATGATTCCCCCATCAATGAGTGAGTAATCCCCCGTTGTAGGCTATGGGGATGGTACGGATTGGATGAGATCGTTCATGTAATGGCATCAGATTGTTAGGGCATGGTGCCTAGTATCTATTATTAGTGCTTTTTGACTTTGTTGCAACTTGTTATGTTTAATGCTTGTCATTAGGGCCCGAGTGTCGTGATTTCAGATGTGAACATGTTATTGATTCATTATGATAGTATTGTTTATAATCTTACCTGCAAGTTGTATACACATATTGTTGTCCGGAACCAAAGGCCCCGAAGTGACAATAATCGGGATAACCGGAGGAGATGGCTTTGATGTGAGGATCATGTGTGTTCATGGAGTGTTAATGCTTTTCTTGAAGGAGATATGCCCTAGAGGCAAATAATAAATAGGTTTTTATTGTCATATCTCAATTAGTTTATAATAGTTTCATATTGTGCTATAACTGTGCCAAGTAGAAACATTGGTACAGGTGTGGTATGAAACAACCAAGTCCCTAGTAGCCTCTATTCATACTAGTTCGTTGGTCACGAAGATGATCTGGGTTTCAAGATCATGGGCATTTATGCCGACTGACAACGAGATCATATCATTGGTGAATGATGTGATTGGACATTCCTCGAAGGATTGCAACTCGATCAAGTCATATAGTTCATTATTGCAACAACTATACCTAGACTCCTTCTCCTTAGACTGTGAGCTCATATTACTCACTGTTTCCCTAGGCTGCTTAGACTGCATCAACTGTCATTCGATAATACGATGGCCATAAAGGTGTTTGTTGGGTATTCTGAAGGAAAAGTAGATGACATGTGACTGCAAGACCGGGATTTGTTCACCCACATGACGGGTAAAGATACATACGGCCGACTTGGTGAGATTACATCTATAAATGTTGCAACATGTGACTAGGTCACGGGGATGTAATATCACGGTAACAAGAAAACAGAACTTATTGTGAACGAGGTTGAACAAGGTATGGGATACCAATGATCGGATATCGGACAAGTTGTATCGAGAAACAAAAGGAAGAGGATGCTACATTTAGACGGTTCAAACGACATTGTCATCAGGAATACATAGGGGTCACATGGACATCCCTGGTCCCTCTGTTGATCATTGATACAGATCATGTCTAGAGCATTCCCGAGCCATGAGAGGATACATTTAAGGGTATGATGAGAGCGATCATTCGTAAGATGGAATCATAGTAGATAAAGAGAGAAACCGGAATCGTTCCGCGGAGAGATCCGAAGTTGTTCGGAGAAAGAATAAAGGAAAAGTCTGGAAAAGTGTTTTCGGATAAATAGGAAATTGAATATATATTTATTATATGTTAATTATGAATTAATATATTCTAAATAATATTTAAATAAAGATTTACAAAGGCAACTTTTATATTAGGCCAAATCCCCGGAGGGAAAAGGCCTAAAGATAAAATCTGCAGAAAAAGATAAAGGACACATGGGCACGGCAGATTGCCGTCAGACGGGGCAGCAGCTTGTACCCACCGCCACTACAGGCCTCCTGGCGGATAAACCGCGCAGGGCGGCGCCAGCCGTGGGGCCGGCTGGCTCGACCCGCCCATGTGGGCTCATGGGGAGCTGCCAGCCACCGGCGGGCAGGCGGCCCACCCGGGTGCTGGCCAATGAGCCAGGGAAGGGGTGGCGGCACACCCGGGCACCTAGCGAGCTGGGCCTCGCGGGGGAAGGTGGCCGGCCCACCCAGGCGCTGGCATTGCTTCAAGCCACATGGGGCAGAGCCGCCCACCCGGCCCGTCACTGCTGCTTTTTCCCTTTTCTTTTTATTTGTTTATTTTCTATTTGCTAATTGGGCTGAGTACTTTTGTCCCATTTGGCAGTCCGAAAATCTGCTACCTTTTTCTTTTAGTATTAGTCCCACATGGCTAACCTGATGGGGACGGCAGACCCCCTCCGCCTATATAAAGGGGTGCCCATGGGTGGGATTAAACACACAACTTGAGAAGTCCTTTGGTTGACTTTTTCCCTCCCTCTCTCTATACCTCGTGACCATGGCCCCAAGTCTGGGTTGTGCGATCGAGGCACACCTGCAGTACGCCATTGCGCTATAGGGATTCCTAGTCGGATATCAACTTCCGCACTCCCGGCAGGATCGGGGAGCCGGAGGTCTCATCATGCACCGGATGTGTACAAAGACACGAGGCGCAACACTTGGGGCGCTAGAATGTCATGAGCCGGAGCTGTTGCACGATGAAGATTATGAAGATCAAGAAGGAGCAAGGGGTGACCTGTGAGGAGCTTCGTGACCTTGAGGTTGGCTTCGAGTATGACTACTTCAACCACGTTCCCCGCGGAACGTTAACCGCGTACGGTCTACAAGGGTATGTATTCTCTACGCTCTGGTCGTTACCGCATTACTACATAGATAGATCCTAGGCTGGTTTCTAGGGTTCTATTGTAGGAATTTTTTTTCCGCACCGATCCCCTACAGTGGTATCAGAGCCGATCTATGCGTAGGAGTGCTATATGGCCAGTACGCACAAGTTTTGTGCGGACATTGATCCCTTAGTTGTTACCCTCTAATGTGTACTTGTTTATATCGCGGTATTGTTTGATGAAGCGGCCCGGACCGACATTACGCATATTCGTACGCGAGACTGGTTCCACGCTCAACATACGGCTTGTACCGTATAAGTGGCTAGCGGGTGTCTGTCTCTCATTTGATAGTTGATATAGCATTTACAACGGAGGGCCCCGAAAGGGGTGTAATAGAGACAACTGTCGGATCCATGTTGTGGTTGGAAAGTTTGTAGTTTAGAAACGGTTCTAGTGCGAAAGCCCTAACAACCACGTAAAACTTGCAATAGATAAAGTAGAGGCGTATAACTTTATTTTGCAGGGGAGGGCATGTGATTATGATATGGCATTGGTCATTGCGAAGGTAAAGTAGTTTACTTTTCTGTTACTAAGTAATATAGTAATAGTCATCGTTTCGATGGACGACCTGGTGGAGGCGTCGTGGACTTGGCGTCAAACCAAGGGCACGATGGAGATCATGCCAGAGCGCTCGATGGAGATCAAGGCGCAAGAAAGACCATATCATATCACATTATACATATGATGTTGATACCTGTTTTTCCTTCTTATTGTGTGCTAGTATTTAGATACTCAACAGTAGCAAATAAGATAATCCCTATTTAATTCCAATGTTCCGTGTTCCCCTTGTGTGTGCACCACCAAGAAAGTTCTTCGGTATGAGGCCGGCCGTGGTGATCGGGGGTCAGACATATCTACGTTCGCATACAGTGAGTGTAAGCCATGTTGCACAGCGAATACACACAAGTTAGATTTGGCGAGCCTAGCATGTACAGACATGGCCTCGGAATACAAGAGATCAAAAGATCGAGCATGAGTCACATGGATGATGTGATTGACATTAGTGAATGTCTACCTTTGATAATGCACTGATGGCCGTGATGATCGGGGGAGGTGCAGAGGATAGGGATCATGCGATCACTAAAATCGCTTAGGGGATGACCGTTTTAGTGGAGACCAATTATAAATTGATCTCTTATTATAAACTTAGTCTAGATGTCTGTTTGCAAATATCTTATTAGATCTTAGCCTATCCCATTGAGGTCCTTTGCGACCATGGGAATATATTGCTTTATTTGGAACTTAGCAAAAGGGTCCAACTTCATAGATTAATACCACCGCCTGAGGGATATCCTCGTAAAAGGTGATCTTCTCTTCTTGATACAATAACCATTAGGAGATAATTCGATGACTCCGGAATGTTTGGAAAAACACTCAGCGATCTTGCATTAGAGTTAAGAACTCTTGGAAGGGCTTGATTGCAAATGGAGGTCATGAATGAAAAGGTATATATAAGATATACAAATTATAAATGTGGTTCTTGCAGAACTCATGCAGTTTGCAAAGTATTTGATACTTGTCCTGTTTTGTGAAAACAGGATGATCTGCTTGAGAATTGTTGGATTTGAGGCAATGTGACTTGATGACGGCAAGCAAAACAGTTGATGGCCGACATCACTTCTTCCCTCAAAGTTTATCATTTGGATTAGTGGACTTGAATATAATTTTCTAATCCTAGTTTGTGTGTCTTGCTTTTTGCGAGACGGTTGTTCATATGAACAAGTTACAAACCAGTTTGTACTATTCTTATGAACAATACCTTATGGTCACATTATGATTACAAATAAGTTATTCTCATCACTATGTTAATGATAATAGTTTAAACATTTATAAAGAATTAGAATGCTAAAAGATATCCAAAGTTTAATAATGAAATGACTCTATAGTTTAAGTCATTTTGGTTATTGCAGGTTCTTTATGAAAGAACGGAGTCCTAGATGCTTAATCTAGAGACTTTGCAAAACCATGCCTCCTGGGCAGAATGACTAAAACTCCGCATTCTGGTAAAACGGTGATATGCGAAGAAATATTGAATCTTATACATAGTGATGTATCATATTTTCAACAAGTAGTGGAAATCATTTATTGTGGACTTAAGTGAATAAGTGTATTTACTTAATGAAACATGAAGTTTCAAATGATTTGAATTGTTCAAATGAGTTCATAACTAAATGGGATATTTAATTAACTGAATTAACAAGTCTTTTTGATTTGATCGACATGACTAAAGTATTCAAGTTAAGTTTAGCATAAAAGGAACTTGTGAAAGATGTTTCACAAATTATGATAATTGGATGAATTCAAACTTTGTTGAAGTGTCTAAACATCATAATCATTTTTTATTAGATACATATTATCTCTTACTAGGGTTATAGTTGTCGTTTAGAGTTAGAGATCGAAATAAGCAAACACTCATTTGAAAATACAAAGGAACATCTTAAAGATTCGTGGAAACAACACCATAAGTGTTATGGCAAGTTCGAGTTTCTGGAGATTTCGATAAGTCGAAATCGTGGCAAATAAACAAGTCTTTGTAGAGCATTCTTAAGAAGCTATGAATGCATCTTCCACAAAGGGGCAAACCTATTGTTGTCCAAAGTTGATGTGTCTTGATGAAGATACATGTGGAAGAAAGTAAAAGATCAAAACAAGGTATTTAACCTTACCTTTGGATTGTTGAGTGGCGCAGGGGAATTTGTTTCACGAAACCAAACTCTACATATAGAGGAGAAACCAATGATAATGATCCTAAAGTTCAGTAATACTTTTACTAAAGAAAGTAGGATTCAACTATATATTCTACAAGTTTGTGGAATTATATTATTGATTCACTTGTCATGTTTTGAACAAGACATACGGACGAAATACAAAGAAAGCGTGATGGACCTAAGTACGAGAAATGAATTGTCATTGAAATCTCGTTAGTGGAATTCTCAAATTGATGATGATCAAAGAATTTTGGAATGTCCAAGATTATCGAGAGGACCTAGATTTGAGTGGGAGCTAAGCGAAATCCCTGGATCTCAAACATGAATGTCATATTTGAGTGGGAGCGTGAAATCATTCTAGAATATGTGGACGACATATGTGAATGATGTGATTGGTGTTAATAACATTCAAGTTAGATAAATAAGGATGAAGTTGAAGTTATTAAACAAAGAGATCTATCAGGATAGATTGATGAGTTTAATAAACACTGAATGTCAAATGCTTCCTGGACTTGATTCTGAAAGATGTTCAGAAAGTCCTAAGACAAGATTCTAAAGAAGTTCAAAATAGAACAAGGTAAGAAAGAAGTTCTTACTGCATGAAGCATTGAGTATTGCAACTATGGTTGAAAAAAGAGATGTGTTGCATCTCCTATGCCTCAGTCATAGGTTCTTCTATATAACCATGTTGTATACTCGACATAATGTGACCCGAGGTTCTGTTTGGTAGGACAAAGTCTTAACTATAAGAACATGTCCTTAAGTGATTCCTGAATTGATCACTGAACCAGAATTAAGTTTGTACTTAAATGGCAAGAAGCAATGTAAGTGGCATAGTTGCATTTCATGCACTAGGATCTACATAGATGTAGAAGTATAAAGGTTGCATCTGATGTGATGTATAATGTTATGGCGGGGCTAGTTCGCTTTTAACGTAGAATGATGTGTCCCAGGGCCTAGTGCCCATGAGAAAGCCCTCGAGGTTGATCTAATGTCACTTTAAGCTCCTGGAATCCGGCCTTGTTCTGCTGCCATGACTATAGTATATACACAAAGGATAGTAAAGTGTGTTTTGAAGTTTAGATGACAACGGTGAAAACGACCATCATCATAAACACTAGAAACAAAAGTCTCACTTTGTTGCCAAACAAATGCTTTGACCCATTATAAGATAATGGTGTGAATGTGAGATTACGAAGACATTAACGATTTGCAAAAGACATAATGATCTGGTAAAACAGAACATGGACATGACGTTTCCCATGAGCATGCATAATCTGTAAACGCATATGGTATATGGTTTATATGAGTAAAATGCGAGCTAGATTATTTGTACTCTAGTGCAAGTGGGAGACTGAAGGAGATATGTCCTAGAGGCAAATAATAAATAAATTTTTATTGTCATATCTCAATTAGTTTATAATAGTTTCATATTGTGCTATAACTGTGCCAAGTAGAAACATTGGTACAGGTGTGGTATGAAACAACCAAGTCCCTAGTAGCCTCTATTCATACTAGTTCGTTGGTCACGAAGATGATCTGGGTTTCAAGATCAGGGGCATTTATGCCGACTAACAACGAGATCATATCATTGGAGAATGATGTGATTGGACATTCCTCGAAGGATTGCAACTCGATCAAGTCATATAGTTCATTGTTGCAACAGCTATACCTAGACTCCTTCTCCTTAGACCGTGAGCTCATATTACTCATTGTTTCCCTAGGCTTCTTAGACTGCATCAACTATCATTCGGTAATACGGTGGCCATAAAGGTGTACGTTGGGTATTCCGAAGGAACAGTAGATGACATGTGACTGCAAGACCAGGATTTGTTCACCCACATGACGGGTAAAGATACATACGGCCGACTTGGTGAGATTACATCTATGAATGTTGCAACATGTGACTAGGTCACGGGGATGTAATATCATGGTAACAAGAAAACGGAACTTCTTGTGAACGAGATTGAACAAGGTATGGGATACCAATGATCGGATCTCGGACAAGTTGTATCGAGAAACAAAAGGAAGAGGATGCTACATTTAGACGGTTCAAACGACATTGTCATCGGGAATGCATAGGGGTCACATGGACATCCCTGGTCCCTCTGTTGATCATTGATACAGATCATGTCTAGAGCATTCCCGAGCCGTTAGAGGATACACTTAAGGATACGATGAGAGCGATCATTCGTAAGACGGAATCATAGTAGAGAGAGAGAGAAAGCCGGAATCGTTCCGCGGAGAGATCCGAAGTTGTTCGGAGAAAGAATAAAGGAAAAGTCTGGAAAAGTGTTTTCGGATAAATAGGAAATTGAATATATATTTATTATATGTTAATTATGAATTAATATATTCTAAATAATATTTTAATAAAGATTTACAAAAGCAACTTTTATATTAGGCCAAATCCCCGGAGGGAAAAGGCCTAAAGATAAAATCTGCAGAAAAAGATAAAAAATGGCATTAAGTGGCAGATAAGTTGCCCGCGTAATTGTACCCACCGCCACTACCAGGCCGCCTGTGGGCGACGGATACTCCGCGCCACACAGGGGCGGGCACCAGCTACCAGCCGCGGGGCCGGCCTGGCTCGACCCCGGCCCATGTGGGGCTCGCGGGGGAGCCGGCCAGGCCACCGGGCCGGCGGGCAGGCGGCCCATCCGGGCGCTGGGCAACAGGCCAGGGAAGGGGCGGTAGCCCACCCGGGCGCCTGGAGAGCTGGGCCTCGCGGGGGAAGGTGGCCGGCCTACCCGGGCGCTGGGCCTCGCGGGGGAAGGTGACCGGATGTGTATGAAGACACGAGGCGTAACACTTGGGGTGCTAGAATGTCGTGAGCCGGAGCTATTGCACGATGAAGATGATGAAGATCAAGGAGCAAGGGGTGACCTGCGAGGAGCTTTGCAACCTTGAGGTCGGCTTCGAGTACGACTACTTCAACCATGTTCCCTGCGGAATGTTAACCGCGTACGGTCTACAAGGGTATGTATTCTCTACGCTCCGGTTGTTACCGCATTACTACATAGATAGATCCTAGGCTGGTTTCTAGGGTTCCGTTGTAGGAAAATTTTTGTTTTCCGCACCAATACCCTACATTTCTCCGGTGCTCTATTAAAAGGATCACCTTAATTGCCAATAGTTCCCTCGAGGCCCCGCTGCAAAGGGGTTGGCAGGACAAAAGATGTTGTGCAAGTTCTCATTGCGAGCATGTATGACTATATATGGAACACATGCCTATGATTATTTAGTACTTGGATGCTTTATCTTATTTATCTGCAAATGCCCTATGTCTTGATTTCCATATGAATTGTCTTGTCCATGCAACGCCCGTCCATCCATCCCTATGCCTACCGCGCTTTAATCCTACCGTTTACTGCAATTGTTACTACTGTCTTTACTTTTACTACTGTTATTACTTTGCTATTACTTTGCTATTGCTATTACAAAATTGTTGCTACTGATAAACTGTTGTGAGCAAGATTGTTTCCAGGTGTAGCTGAATTGACAACTCAGTTGTTAAGGCTTATAAATATTCTTTGGCTCCCTTGTGTCGAATCAATAAATTGGGTTTCACTTCGCTCGAAAATACTGGGATACACCCCCTATACTTGTGGGTCATCAAGGGGAAAGGGAGTGGCCGGCGGCACCCCCTCCCCCTCTCCCTCTCCTTTAGTCCCACCTCAGGACTTTGAGGGAGGTAGTACCTCCCCTCCCCCTATATATAGTGGGGGTATTTGGCCAGATAAATACACACAATATTCAATAAAGGTTTCCTCACTTTTGGGGAGACCTCCAATTGATATTCTCTCTCTCGTGACCGTGGTCCCAAGTTTGGACTACGCGAACGAGAGACATCTTCACCGTGGAGCACCGTCGCGCTGCGGGATTCGGATCCAGGAGCTCTACTTTCGCAACTGCTGCTGAATCGGGGAAGCGGGAGTCATCGTCAGGCACCGAACATGTGTAACTCCCCGCGAGGTGTCACACTTCTTGTTCTCTTCAAAAAGGGTCACATGCTTGCAACAAGGGTTAGAAGAACAAGACAAATCTACAATATGCATAGCAGAAGACTTTGATTGTTAATTGTTCAATTGAGTCTGAAGTTGCTCATGGGCTTCAAAGAGGCTTGATAATTTACTCTCTAAGGCGTGATGTTCCCTTTTGAGTTTCTCAAGATCCTCTTGACTCCTATCATTACCAACACCAAACTCAACCTTTTCATTTTTAAGGACTTTAACCAAAGCTAGAGCATGATCATGTTCTTTAATAATCAAAGACATGGAGATATTATGATCCTCTACTATCTTAGGTACACTCTTTAATAGTGATTCTCAGATTTTGTTCATCCTTAAGGTTTTTAGTAAGAGAGGCAATTTCATCGACGGCCTCCCTTTCATTTTTACCTAGTAAGTCAATGAGTTCTTCTTTTCATCTAGAATTTCTGTAGCATGATCAAGTTGACTCAAAAGAGCATCAAAGCAAGTTTTAGTTTCTTCATCCAAGTTAGCAATGAACTCACACATGTTCACCTTTTTTTATTTATCTCAAGACCCTCAGGATCATGCAAGGAAGGTTCATTTGAGATGGGTTTGGATATGGATGTTACCGATGAGTGCATATTTGCATCATGTTTTATATTATCATTTTGCACTATAGATGTAGGATCTTGGTATTTTATGGTGTTCGCACGCATGTTCTATGTCTGTTTTCACCAGGATCAGGACAGATGATGGATACAATGGACACAATTCTTGGAGCAGTTGTACTGAGGAGAAAAGGAGCCAAAAACAACGTAAATCGCTTATTTGGGAAATATTAATAATACCAGAAGAAAACTCGAAGCGAACGAAGGAGGTAGACGGTTTAACGACTAACTATAAGGCGGGAATAAATTTTCTGGACGTATAGTTCCCGTCATATAGTTGGCACCGCCTCCGCCTCCTCAAATAGTTTCACCCCGTGCAACTGGATCAGGGAGACGACATACAGAACACCTAGAAATCGCCAAAACCTAACCTCCGGAAGGCATCTGGAGGGGTAACTCGCCCATCAGGGATCCATCTTCGCCTTGCGTAGATCCGGGAGGCTAAGGCATCGATCTTCATCATCAACCACTTCATCACCACCATCTCCATCCATCCCATCTACATCTTGTCTAGATCTTGTTGTAATTTCCATACTCGTTGTGGATTTATACAAGTACTATTCATCTATGATAGATTCCATTATTATTGCCATGATGTTGATTGCCTCCATGTCTGAGTAGATCTCTAGTTCTTGGGGAGATGGAGAAACCCTAGCATATGATTGAGATGATATAGAGATTATTATGTGTATGTGTTAATTGTCTTCATCTTGATGTTGGGAGTTGTGCACCTCCTTAATATTTGCCTCTTATGGGGACTCGATGAAGGGGATTACTTGTTGGTAGACGGAGGGATGATATCACTTATTGTGACTATAAAGTTGTTGTCATTCTTTACGTACCGACTTGGGGAATTAAGGAGAACTCATAAAGCCATGTCCATGCCGCAGGAGAAATCCCTTCATAGCGGGATAATACGATTGATGTCGTTTATCTGTCAGTTGTGGTTATGAAGCATGATGTGAGCAGTGGTTGCTGCCTATTTGTCCATATATGGAGCTCCTCCCACATACATACATATCATGAGAATATTCGTTATAATAATCTTGATTGCTTAGTCTAAATTGCTAGCGGTGTATCCACTAATCCCTGAGAACGCCTTTTTCCCTATTTGATGCAGCACAAAGGTTGTGGAGGAGCAGCTCCACCTTGCTGCTACAATGTGGACAACACAAGTGTTGAAGGAACCGCTTCAACGTGCTACACTAGATATCGCTCTAGGGGCATGAGCTAGATATCGCTCTAGAGGCAGGGCTATGAAGAGTTCAATCCAAAACTCTTAACACACAAGATCTAGTGCAAGATCTTAAAATAGGAACACAAAGTTCTTTATTGATAGGTAAAGGTTACATAGTCTAGTTCTATAGCTAGAGGTGTTCTCCTCTATTTATAGCTTGCATAAGCCTTTACTACTTAGTTCTACTTGTAGCTGGAACATTCTAGAGAACACTACTTAAAGCTAATTAATAAATACAAGCAACATGACTTCAACACATAGCTAGAACACTCTAGAAACTGCTACAACACATATGACTAAAGTACCAAATTATGTAGAATAGAGTAGAACTGTGTAGAAGTCATTGTTGTACTTGACTTCTGCTTTATTTTCTTTTATTTTACCAACTATTCTCCATCATCCTCCCCTGGTTGTTTAGAACTCGACCTCGAGTTATCCTCATAAAGTGCTTTTTGGGGTGATAGAGAGCCAAGTCTGCCACATTGAATGTGTTGGATATTCCCATCTCGGCTGGAAGATTTTTCGGAGGTATACCATCACCTTATCTCCAACTTGGAATGATTTCGGCCTCCGTTTGCAGTCAGCTAGTTGTTTGTACTTCTGATTTTGTGCCTCCAGTACATCGCGGATTTCTTCAAATAATTCAGTATAGTTATCAGCAAAGGACAATGTTGATTTTGAGCTTCCCTTTGATGGTAGCTTCACCAGATCCACCACATGTGTTGGAACTTTAGTGTAGACAATAGAAAAAGGACTCCTTGTTGATCTATGCTTGGAGTTGTTGTAGGAGAATTCAGCAAGAGATAAGGCCAAATCCCATTGTCCTTTTTGTCTCCACAAATGCAACGGATCAGATTGCCCAAAAACTTGTTCACAGCTTCCATTTGGACATCTGTTTGTGGATGAGCAGTACTCGAGAATTTTAATTAGGTGTTGAATTGCTTCCACAAAGTTAGCCAAAATGCAGCAAGAAACTTGCTATCACGGTCGGAGATGATTGACCTTGGGACCCCGTGAAGTATGACCACTTCTCAAAAGAATAGGTTTGCTACATGATGAGCATCTATTGTCTTGCGACATGGAATGAAATGAGCCATTTTAGAGAATCGGTCCACAACCACAAATATTGCGTCATACCCGTGTCTTGTTCTTGGTAAACCCAAGACGAAGTCCATAGATATATCCTCTCATGGAGCATCAGGAATAGGCAAAGGCATGTACAATCCTGTGTTCTGGACCTGACCCTTGCAGGTTTGATAGACGGGGCATCCCTGAACAAACTTTCCTGCATCGCTCTTTAGTTGTGGCCAAAAGTAGCGAGTCTCCAAGTTTGCGATAGTCTTGTCATGTCCAACATGGCCACTAAGATCACTTGAGTGGAGCTCTCTGATCAACTTGTCACGTAGAAAACTTCTTGGAATGCATAAACGATCATTCTTGAAGAGATAGCCATCTTGCACCAAATAGTCGTCACCTGATGGTTGACCTCTCAAGTGCTTTACCCAAACATGGTCGAAGTCTTCATCCTCTACGTACAACTCCTTTACTTGATCCATACCTGGAAGTTCAGCCTCGAAGGAAGTCAAGAGGCATGCACGCCGACTCAAAGCATCTGCTACCTTGTTGGTTGCTCTAGAATCGTGCATGATAAGGTAGTTAAACCTCTCTAGGTATGATGCCCATCTTGCTAACATGCGATCCACATGCTTTTGATTTCTAAAATGCTTTAAGGATTGATGGTCAGTGGTAACAATGAATTCCTTAGGCAGCAAATAGACTTCCCAAGTCTTCAAAGCCCTGAAAACATCATACAATTCTTGCTGATAGGTACTCCAGTTTTGTCTAGCTTCACTTAGCTTGTCACTGAAGAAAGCAATGGGTTTTAGTTCTTGATATAGAATAGCCCCAATGCCTACTCCACTTGCATCGCATTCTAGCTCAAATATCTTAGTAAAATTAGGTAATACGAAGACGGGAGCTTGTGAGAGCTTTTCCTTTATCTCCTTGAAACTAGCTTCAGCAGATTCATTCCATTGAAACTTTCCTTTCTTCATGCATTCAGTGATTGGTGCTATAATGGTACTGAAATTTTTCACGAACCGCCTATAGAAAGTTGCAAGACCGTGAAAACTTCTCACCTCTGAAATAGTTTTTGGAGTTGGCCATTCTCTGATTGCTTCAACTTTAGAGTCATCAACGTGAATGCCCTCACTTGTGATGATAAACCCCAAGAAAACAAGTCGAGTTTGAAGGAAAACACATTTCTTCAAGTTGACATAGAGTTTGTTTTCCTTTAGTATCTGTAGCACCTCACGAATGTGACCCAAGTGTTCATCTTCATCCTTGCTATATATTAGGATGTCATCAAAATAAACCACAACAAAGTGGGATAAGAAGGGTCTAAGTACCCGGTTCATCAAGTGCATAAAGGTACTTGGCGCATTTGAGAGTCCAAATGGCATGACCAACCATTCAAACAACCCTTCCTTTGTCTTGAAAGCTATTTTCCATTCATCCCCAGGCCTGATGTGAATTTGATGATATCCGCTTTTTAAATCTAGCTTTGTGAACACCCTGGCACCGCTGAGCTGATCTAACATATCATCCAGATGGGGAATAGGGAATTTGTACCTTATGGTGATCTTGTTGATAGCTCTACTATCCGTACACATGCGCTAAGATCCATCTTTCTTTGGCGTGATCAAAGATGGTACAGCACATGGACTAATACTTTCTCGCATGTGTCCTTTCTGCAATAACTCCTCCACCTTTTCCTTTAGTATATCATGCTCTTTTGGGCTCATTCAGTAGTGTGAAAGATTAGGAAGACTTGCTCCTGGGATCAAGTCAATTCGACGTTGTATTCCTCTCATTGGCGGTAGGCCTTGGGGTTCTCCAAGAATGCCTTGAAATTCAGCTAGTAGTCCATGTACCTTTGTTGGAATTTCAACCGTTGGTTCCTCTTCACCTTTAACAATGAGTGTAGCACACATATCTGCCTCCTTCAAGTCTTCTATAAACTCCTTAGAGGTGTGGGAGATAGTTAACATGTTTTTCCCCTCCTCCTTAGAGGCATCAACATTTGATTGGTTTGGTAGGATGATTATCTTTCTCTTGTTCCAAGTGAAGGAGTAAGAATTTTCTTTTCCTCTATGTGTCGTATCCACATCAAACTGCCAAGGTCTTCCAAGAAGAACATGGCTTGCATCCATATCAACAACATCACACATCACATTTGAGCGGTAGTACTTACCCAAAGAGAGTGGCAGGTTGCATTGTTTGGTGACCCTCATATTCACCCCTTTCTTGATCCACCCAATAGTGTAGGGATTTGGATGGTCATGTGTCTCAAGCTTTAAATGGTTCACCAAATTTTGGGAGATAAGGTTCTCACAACTGCAACTGTCAATCACTAATTTACATACCTTGCCATTCACCATGCATTTGCTCTCAAATATCTTCTTTCGTTGTGTGTTGTCGGGCTGTGGTGTTGAGTACAAGAGACACTGAATCATGAACACCACTTCTTCACCCTCTTCTTCACAAACATCTTGTCCTTCTATTTCCTCAGATTCATATCCCTCATCATCTTCACCATCATGGATTGTTGTGTTGACAAATTTCCTCAATGGACAGTTGCTAGATACATGTCCATCTTCACCGCATTTATAGCATTTTATCCCTGACTTTGCCTTACCCTTGCCTCCAGTTTGCTTTGGGGCAGGTTGTGTAGCCTTAGGTTGGGTGATCTTCTCTCCCACCCTGTGGGAGTGACTCCTAGCCGAGTCGTCCGCATGAGAATATGGGGCCTTACTTGCTTTCCTTGTCTTTACCAACCTCTCGGCCTTTAAGGCTAGAGCTTGTGCTTAGTCAATGGACCAAATCTGTTGCATCCCCAAATGATCTTGGATAATGTCATTGAGACCATTGATGTATCTTGCAACTTGTTGATCTTCAGTTTCAGCGAGGTTTCACCTCACTTGTAGCCTTAGAAACTCTTCTGTGTACTCTAAAACACTCCTATTTCCTTGAACACGGTTCTGAAACTAGATGAATAGGATCTGATCATAATCTGCAGGCAAAAACCTCCCTTTCAAAAGATTCTTCATTTGTCGCCAAGATATCACACGTGGTTCTCCTCTTATTCGGTGGTCTTCTTGAAGGCGATGCCACCATGCACCAGCTCCTCCTTTCAGCTTATATGCAACCAAAGAAACTCTTCGGTCTTTTGGAATATGCATGACCTCAAAGAAAGTCTCGACCTCATAAAACCAATCAAGGCACCCTTCAATATCAACATTTCCATTGAAAGTAGGGATTTTAGCTTTCACCTTGTATGTATCTCTTGCATATGTAGAGTTGGGTACTCTCGATCTCGGGTATGTATAGAGATCAGGTTCCTCAAGGGCATCATCATATTCTTCCTCTTTAGAAGCTTCCGTATAAGTTGGCCTTCTCGAGGTATGCTGATATGTGTGTCGTTGGGGTATTTGGGATTGAAGATGACATCCTCTTCTTTGTTGTTGAACATATCTTATCTCCTTTGATGAATCTTCTTCATCGACAGTAGGAGGAACACCCCTTTTTGGCATCTCAACGAGCTGATTGAACCTCTGGTTAAGATCTTCCCGTAGCTCTTGGATTTGTTGTTCTATAGCATCAACTCTCTTTCCCAAATCCTCCATTTCTTGCTGCAGCTTGCTCTCAATGAGGAAACCAACAGCTAGAACGGATTAGCGGGGTTGTGATACCACCTAATGCAACACAAAGGTTGTGGAGGAGCAGCTCCACCTTGCTGCTACAATGTGGACAACACAAGTGTTGAAGGAACCGCTTCAATGTGCTGCACTAGATATCGCTCTAGGGACGTGAGCTAGATATCGCTCTAGAGGCAGGGTTGTGAAGAGTTCAATACAAAACTCTCAACACACAAAATCTAGTGCAAGATCTTAAATAGGAACACAAAGTTCTTTATTGATAGGTAAAGGTTACATAGTCTGGTTCTATAGCTAGAGGTGTGCTCCTCTATTTATAGGCTGCTGATACATTGTAAATGTATCTATAATTTTTGATGTTCCATGCTTGGTTTTATCCACTTTCTTGTGTTTTGTTCCAACTTTGGAGTACTTTTCATATGATTTCTTGGAATAACCTATTAACAAGAGCCACAGATTGCGGTACTGCTTTTCTGCTGTTTTTGGTTCCACGAAAGTCAGAAAATGAATATTCTCGGAATTGGACGGGACAAAAGCCAAAGTGCCTATTTTTCCGGAAGGGATCAAGTGCTAGAATACGAGACGGAGAAGGGCCAGGGGCCGGCCACACCACCTGGCCATGCGGACAGGCCTGGCCTGCGCCAGGGGCTGGTGTGGCCGCTCCCGGCACCCCCTCGGCCTCTCCTTCCGCCTATATATTGCCCTCGGGACGAAAACCCTAAGTACCCGATCAAAAATCCATGAAAGAGTCTGTAGCCGCCGTCATCTCCATCCCTAGATTGGGAGGGATCTGAAGCTCTTCCCGGCACCCTACCGGAGAGGGGAATTCACCCTGGAGGCCTTCTTCATCACCATGCAAGCCTCTGGTGTGATGCGTGAGTAGTTCATCCTTGGACTACGGATCCATGTAGTAGCTAGATGGCTAGTTTCTCCTCCTTTGTGCTTTCATGTTTAGATCTTGTGAGCTCCGTTCATGATCAAGATCATCTATTTGTAAATCATACGTGTTGTGTTTGCGGGGATCCGATGGATATTGAGATGCTATTTCAGATTGATTATTGATTCTATCATGTCTTTGTTATTTGAGATCTTGCATGATTTCCGTTGTTAGTAGCTATCTTGGCCAAGTAGATGCTAGCAACTCCAAGAGTTAGTATTTATGCTCGATAGTGGGTTCATGCCTCTGGTAATCTGGGGAAGTCACAGAAATCTCTAAGGTACTAGATGTGATGTTGCTACTAGGGAGAAAACAACAATCCTTTGTTCATAGAACAATCGTATTGTTTACTTTACACGCAGTTCGTAAAGCAATAATCTGTTGCTTGCAACTTAATACTGGAGGGGGTTCGGATGATAACCTGAAGGTGGATTATTAGTCATAGATGCAGTTGGATGGCGGTCTATGTATTATGTTGTAATGCCCAATCAAGTCTCAAAGGAGTCAAGATGATTAGTATATGCATGTATTGCTTTCTCGGTGTTTGTCAATTGCCCCGCTGTAATTTGTTCACCCAACATGTTATCTATCTTAAGGAGAGCCACCTCTAGTGAACTATGGATCCCGGTCCTTGTCTTTTACATACAATCTACAATCTTTTACTGCTTTGTGTTTACTTTCTGCAAACTTTTACTTCTTTTCATTCGGTATGTTTAATCCTTTGTTTTCCACAAAACACGGTGAGATTGACAACCTCATCGCAAGTTGGGGACAAAGTTCTATGGTTGTGTTGTGCAGGTCTCCACATTGCTACTAGCACCGGTAGTGCGGCCTGCCAAAGCTCAGCTAGTAACACCTTTGGGGTGTTTCCTTGCTCCAACTGGTTCGATTAAACCTTGGTTTCATAACTGAGGGAAAACTTAGTTGTGCTCATCGTACCTTCCTCTTGGGGTTCCCAACGAGCTCTACGTTGAAAGTCGAGCGCATCAGCTGCATAAGCCTTCACTACTTAGTTCTACTTGTAGCTGGAACATTCTAGAGAACACTACTTAAAGCTAATTAATAAATACAAGCAACATGACTTCAACACATAGCTAGAACACTCTGGAAACTTCTACAACACATATGACTAAAGTACCAAATTATGTAGAATAGAGTAGAACTGTGTAGAAGTCAGTGTTGTACTTCACTTCTGCTTTATTTTCTTTTATTTTGCCTGTTGTTCTCCATCACTATTCCAGTTCCAAGTTCTTTTACACACACGATTCTTACTTTCTGCATTAATTTTTAATTTACTTTAAATTGCCTCGTTCAACTAAAAGCCCAAAAACAACTCTACTTTTCTTGCACCTTAAAGTTAATCCTAAAGTACTTCATTTAGTTTTATTTAAAAGCATTTTAGTATTTTGCCTACTGCTCCCTGTGGGATCGATATCTTTATTTCAAAACTAGCTACAAACGATCTATGAACTTGCAGTCATCAAGCTATTTTCTGGCGCCGTTGCCGGGGAGCTTAGCACTATAAGTCACTTTACTTTTAGTTATTTACTTTCATTGTACTAATTTATTATTTAAGTTGCAGGAATGCAACAATGGATAATACTCAGCATTTAATCCAGCTTGAGGTAGTAAGGAATATGGGTTCGCCCATGGATGCTTTTATAACTGTCAATAAAAGCATAAATTCGGATGGTATTGAGATACACCCCTTATTATTTGAATTACTACACTTTAAGAAATTTGCAGGAACCAATGAAGAGATTCCATATGGACACTTACAATTCTTTGAAGATGTTCTCAGTTCCTTTATATTCGATGACTATAACCTTGATATGGTTAAAACCCAGTTGTTTAGACAAACTCTCTCTAATAATGTTTGCGACTGGTATAGATCTTTTTGTGCAGAAACACCAAGGACTTGGACGGAATTGACAACCAAATTCCTATCAAAATATTACTCAGAAAGCAAAGCTCACAGGATAGGAGGTATTATTATCAGTTTCAAAAATAATCCTGGTGAGGGTTTGTATGAAGGATATCTAAGGTACAAAAGCTACCTAGATAATTGCACCCGTCATCGTTTGCATGATTGGTTAATTACTCACACTTTTATGGAGGGCTTAATATTGAAAATAGAATGAATCTAGACACTGCTTCTAATGGTGGTTTTCTATCTTATACCTATGATGAAGCTTGGAAACTAATAATAAAAATGAGGGAGGCAACAGAAAATCTTAAAAATGAGGAGAACCCTTACAAATAGTTCTTCTGAATATGCATGTGTTAATGATTTCCTTGCAGATGAAAGGACTTGCGCAATGATTAAAACCCTCGGTATTGATTCTTACTTAGTAAAGAAAATTATTGAGAATTATGCAGGGCATTTGCAGGTACCTACAAAATGGGAACCCCATAAACCCCTCGAAGAAAATAAGCGTGCAAGAGCGCTAATGGAAGAATTCTCCTCAGTACCTATTCAAGGGATCATCAAGAAAAGGAAAAAAGAGGAAGAACAAATAAAGAAGAGATCGAAGAAACCAAAAAAGAACCCCGAAGCTACCAATATAAATAATCTTATATTAAAGGATCTTATGGAAGCACGAATAGTGGATGATGAAGTGGTTATGCTAGACCTTGAAACTTCAGAGTTCGTCGAAAGTAAAGTACGAGGTAATGAAACATCTAAACCTATGACTCCTATATACTGTGTAGAAACTTTCTTATACGGAATTTGTGAGCCGATTTCCACTATAACTACTATGCCTTCATCATTTTATGAGGAACTTTGCTACAATTTAAATAATCCAGAGGTGGAACCGGTAGACACTACTATTAAATTGTCTAATAGGACCCATATAAAACCGGAAGGTGTAATCAGAAATATCTATGTCTTTATTGGATCACTCATGTATTTTCATATTATTGATATGCCACGAGATTCTTTTTGTCCCATTCTTTTAGGCAGGCCTTTTGTTTCAATAACCAAAGCTCGAGTTGATAATAAGAAGGAGACTATTTCACTGATGTTCGGAGAAGAGGAAATGACATTCTACTTTGCCAAACTAAAGAAGATGCCATATGAAGTGGAAGATATCAAGAAAGATAAAACGATTGCTGAGCTGGCCGCAATTCATTTTAGTACTCCACAAGATGAATTAGAGAGGATCCTAATTAATTAGGAGGAAGCACCAGATGATGAGGAGAAGGAAGACATGTATGATTACCTTGATTCAGTTCCGGAAGCACAAAATCCACATGACTATGAAGAACTGGTAAGAAAGGGAGACGAAGAGCCTCCACCAATTAAATTGAAACAACTTCTAGACGATATGAGGTATGAGTTTTTATATGATGAAAATAAATGTCCTATTATCATTAGCAAAAATTTATCAGAAAGTGAAACAAATAAACTCATTTCGGTCTTGGTTAAGCATCGTGAAGCCTTTGGATATACTCTAAGTGATATTAAAGGAATAGATCCATCTATTATAACACATAAGATTACCATGCTTGATGATGCTGAACCTGTAGTAGATACACAAAGAAGGCTTAATCCGAAAATGAAGGAAGTAGTAAGAAAAGAGGTTATACGTTTACTAGACGCTGGCATAATACATCCTATTTCTGATAGTAAGTGGGTTAGCCCAGCTCATTGCATACCAAGACAAGGTGGTCTTGATGCTGCTATGAATGAGAATGGTGAGCTAGTTCCTATAAGACCTATTGTTGGATATCGTATGTGCATTGATTTTTGGAAGCTAAACCGCGAGACACAAAAGAATCATAACCCTATACCATTCATGGATAAAATTTTAGAAAGACTTAGTAATGATTCTTACTTATGTTTTCAGAAGATCAAGAGAAAACAACTTTCACTTGCCCTTATGGCACATATGCTTATAGATTAATTTCGTTTGGCTTATGTAACGCAGCAGCAACTTTTCAAGAATGTGTTCTAAAAATCTTTGATGATTTTGTTGAGAATACTATGGAAGTTCTAACAAATGATTTTGTTGTTTGTGGAACAACCTTTGATAATTGCATTTACAATCTTGCCAAAGTCTTGCAGAGATGTAGGCAATCAAATTTGGTATTGAATTGGGAACAATGTCGTTTTATGGAAAGAGAAGGTAAAGTTTTCGGACATAAGGTTTCGGGAAAGGGAATAGAAATAGATAAAACTAATATAAATGCTATAGAAAATCTTCCAATACCTCAGGACATTAAGAACTTAAAATTTTTTTTGGGACATGCAGGTTTTTATAAGCGTTTTATAAAAGATTTTGCTAAAATAGCTATGCCTCTCACCAACCTTCTTGACAAAGAAACTCCATTCTACATAGATCATGACTGCATTGCAGCCTTTGAGAACCTTAAAAACAAATTAGTTTCACCACCTATCATGCAATCTCCAAAACAGGATGAACCTTTTGAAATCGTGTGCGATGCTAGTGATTATGCTTTAGGGGTTGTGTTAGGACAGCGAGACCGAAAGAATTTAAATGTTATTTATTACGCTAGTAGACCTCTTAATAAGAATCAGAAACATTACGCTGCCACAGAAAAAGAGTTCCTAGCTATAATTTTTGCTTGCAACAAATTTAGATCTTACATCATTAATACTAAGGTAATAGTTCATAAAGATCACCAAGCTTTGCGTCACCTCCTTGTGAAAAAGGATGCGAAGCCCAGGTTGATTAGGTGGGTTTTATTACTACAGGAATACGATTTGCAAATAGTAGATATGAGTGGTAAGGATAATCCGGTAGCAGATCGTCTCTCTAGGATGGAGGGAATAATTACTAACCCCGTACCTATAAATGAATCATTTCCGAGAGAATATTTAGCAAATGTTGAAATTGCTGATCCATGGTATGCAGATTATGCTAATTATCTCGCAGCAAAATTTATACCTCCCGGTATGACAAGAAATCAAAGGATGAAATTCTTTAATGATCTTAGATATTACTTTTGGGATGATCTGTATCTATATCGTCATGGACCTGACGAAATGATTCAGAAGTGTGTTCCTAATCATGAAATGAATGCAATATTGCAAGATTGTCATGACAGTCTGTATGGAGGACATCATGCAGGTAAGCGAACTGCAGTGAATGTACTTCAATCTAGATTCTATTGGCCCACCTTACTTAAGGACGCACACAGGTATGTGGAATACTGCGATGCTTGTCAAATAATAAGTAATATAGGTAGGAGACAAGAAATGGCAATGCATTATAGTCTCATAATTGAACCTTTTGATGTATGGGAAATGGATTACATGGGACCTTTTATAGAATCAAATGGTTATACTCATATTCTTGTTGCTATTGATTATGTTACTAAATGGGTTGAAGCTATTCCAACAAGTCATGCAGATGCAGCTGCCTCAGTGAATATGATCAAGGATGTAATATTCCCTAGGTTTGGAGTTCCTAGATTTTTAATCACTCACGGTGGTTCTCATTTTATGAAAGGAACTTTCAGGAAAATCCTCAGCAAATATGGAGTAACTCACCGCGTTGCTTCACCATATCATCCTCAAAAAAGTGGTCAAGTGGAACTCTCCAATAGAGAATTAAAGACCATACTTGAGAAGACGGTGGACAAATCAAGAAAAGATTGGTCATACAAGTTAAATGCCACTCTATGGGCATACTGTACTGTGTTTAAAAATCCAATGGGTATGACACCTTATAATATGGTGTATGGTAAGGCATGCCATTTACCTTTAGAATTGGAACACAAAGCTGTTTGGGCAATCAAGAACCTAAATTATGATCTTAAAGCAGCAGGAGAAAAACGTTTATTAGATATTCATGCTTCGGATGAGTTTAGAAGTGAGGCCTATGATAATGCTAGGTTGTTTAAGGAAAAAGTGAAAAGATGGCATGGAAAAATAGAGAATAAGACCTTTAAAAGTGGAGACAAAGTGTTGCTCTATAATTCTCGTCTTAAGTTGTTTCCAAGGAAGCTCGGATCAAAGTGGGAAGGCCCATATATAGTTGAAGAAGCTTATTCATCGGGAGCAGTAAAACTCCGGGAAAAAACACCCTCTCTTTCATGGGTGGTAAATGGATAACGCTTGAAGCATTATCGAGTAAAACAAGATATAAGTGCAATCACCATAGAAGTAATCACCCCAGAAGAACTTATTAAGCAAAGATATATAAGGAATGGCAACTGAAAGAAGAATGAACTCGAGACGGAATAAGCAACACTACGGTCAAGCTATTGACCATAAAAGAGCGCTTTATGGGAGGCAACCCATGCGAAGTAAAGGTTTGAGTTAAGTTTTTAAATTTTCAATTAAAGTTTTATTTGAGCATTGTGTTAAATAAGGAACATTTGATGCTTTAGCGAAGAAGAAGGAAGATTGATAATGCCAAAATTGGTCGAAAATTTATGCTGACATTTTTCTGTCAAAACTTGATATTTTGTTAAGTTTCAGATTAATAAAGAATCCTTGGAGAAGCAGAAATTTTTTGGTGGACACAGAAGGTTTAATGACCAACTATACGTCGAGAATAAAAATTCTGGCCGTATAGCTGCGGTCGTATAGTTGTTTCAACATCACCCCTTTCATCCACGGAAGGTACTGATAGTTTAACGACCAACTATACGGTCGGAATTAAAAAAATCCGCCCGTATAGTTGCCATCGTATAGATATCAATACCTTTGAAAAATCCATTTTTCTTAGTGCTGATAGTTTAACGACCAACTATACGGCTAAAATAAAAATTCCACCCATATAGTTGCGGTCATATAGATATCGATCCATCTCCAAAAATCTTATTCAGAGTCTAGAGAGTTTAACGACCAACTATACAGCGGGAATAAAAATTCCTGCCTGTATAGTTCCGGCCGTATAGTTGGTTCCACAATAGATATAATCTATACTCGGTTCATAACTATACGGTGGGACCTATACGGGCTGCGCCCGTATAGTTGCTCGTTACGAGAGGATGCTAGGGTTTTTGATCTCCCCTTTAAAGCTGATCACATCTAACCTTTTTCATTAAGTTTTTGCAGAGCTACAGTCTCTAGCCTCAAAAAATCCTCACCATTCCTATACAAGATCCTCTAACAACATTCGTGCAGTAAAGCCATGCAGCCCTTCCATGTCAACAAGATCTGGAGGAAGAAAGAAGAGAAGCCCGTGAAGAGGATCGAAGAAGTAGAACCTAAAGGATCATCATCATCTAGCCCGGAGATCAAGCCTCTCCCTAACTGGGAGGACATGTTCCCGCAAAGGATGGAGATGATGAGACAGGCGGAGCGGAGAAAGAGCAAGGATGAGTATCTCCCTAATCCTTATCATCACAACATAGGTGAAGGGGTTCCGCGTATGAAAACAATAAATTTTACTCTACGCCCCTGAACCCCTGAAGCTGCCATGACCTATCTATTAGCAATACAGTAACGGGAGGGGATTTTCGCAAACTTACCCTTGAAGACCGAAAAGCGTTGTCAACGCTCATGAGAGCGTGGTTGATGTAGACGAGCCAAAGCCGACCTCAAGGTCATGATGAAGTCCTTGCGCTCCTTGGCTCCAACGACTTGAGTGCCTCAAGTGCGACACCTCACAGGGAGTTACACACGTCCGGTGCCTAACGATGACTCCCGCTTCCCCAATTCAGCAGCAGTTGCGGAAGTAGAGCTCCCGGATCCGAATCCCAGTGCAGCAGCGCTCATGGTGAAGATGTCTCTCGCTCGCGCAGTCCAGACTTGGGACCACGGTCACGAGAGAGAGAGAGAGGGGGAGAGAGAAAATATCAAATGGAGGTCCTCCCAAAAGTGAGAAGACCTTTATTGATTATTGGTGTATTTAATTTGGCCAAATACCCCCACTATATATAGGGGGAGGGGAGGTACTACCTCCCTCAAAGTCCCGGGGTGGGACTAAAGGACAGGAGGAAGGGAGGGCTGGCCGCCGGCCACCCTAGTGGGCCCTGTGCGGGGGGCTAGGCCCAGCCGGCCACCCCCTTGCCCCTTCTCCCTCTCTCCTTTCCCCTAATGGGCCCTCTCCCTCCGGAAATTGGCCCATTAAGCCTTTGACCATTAAAATTTATTTTCTCTTTATTAAATAATTATGAATAAATGATTAAATCAACATTTAACATTCATTCACATATTATTCAATCTCCGTGGCTATGGAACACCTTCCACCTCCACTCCGGACATCCTCTGGACTTACCGAAACCCTTCTGGTTTTCTCCCTATAAATCTTCGGCGATTCTACCGATCCTATAAACACTCTTTAAGCATCATCAAGCCCTTAAGAATGATACCCCATGGTTCGGGAACACTCCAGACATGGTCGGGACACTCCCGCACCAATGATCGACATAGGGACCTGGATGGCCATGTGACCCCTGTGCATTCCACGAAGATCTTTTGTCGTTTGAACCGGGACAGTCGTGTATTATTCCCTTTGTCTCTCGGTACTTGTGTTGCCCGAGATCTGATCAATGACATCACTATGTCGTGTTCAATCTCGTTACCGAACAACGCTACTTGACTCGTTCCGACAAGTGATATCCCCGTGATCAAATCACACGCTGCGCAACTATTGGATATAACTTCTCCGAGTGAGCCCTTCGAGTATCTTCCCGTCACATGGACGGACAAATCCCGCTCTTGACATATATTTCCTCAACGGTTTCCTCCGAGTACCTGAACACACCTTTATAACCACTTTATTACCAAGTGGCGCTTGATGCTATCAAAGCACTCTCGGGAGACAATGATTGATATAGCCTCACGGTCTAAGGAATAGTCTACGAGGATCCATTTCTAATCATCGTAACTTGAACTTCGTGACATGATTGGGTCATGATGTTTAGGTTGGGTATTGGTTCATCATCTCATTCTCGGAATGAGATGACTCCATTTCCAACTGGCATAAATGCCA
Organism: Avena insularis; assembly: GCA_023614405.1. Taxonomy (NCBI): domain Eukaryota; kingdom Viridiplantae; phylum Streptophyta; class Magnoliopsida; order Poales; family Poaceae; genus Avena; species Avena insularis. Next base: position 27,083,360 of record CM042692.1, read on the forward strand.
CATGATCAGGAAACATGATCATCTGTTGACCAATGACCAGTGACTAGAGTTTCACTGGGAACTCCTGGTTGTTTGTATATCACACGTGTATTGATGTTTCCACTCAATACAGTTATAGCATGATATAAAACTTAATCATAAACTATATGAAATATGATAATAGTCCTTACTACTATTTGTCTCTAGGGCATATTTCCAACAATAGGATCTTATTATAAACCTCCTTTGGGTCCGTCACCTCTTAAACCTAAGAATGTGCGGCAAGATGAGATTCATGATAAGATATATGAGTTGGAAAAAGCTTCAAAAGCGTGTGTTGAAACAACTAGAGAAGGAATCGACTCCTCAATGACATCGATGGTAGAGTTGATTTCTTGATTAAAACTGTTTTTGAGTTGACAGATGAGAAGAAATTCCTCAAGAAGAAAATTTTGAAGCTTCAATATGACATGGCCGAGCTCAGCATTCGCCTTGCAAGCATGGCTAAAGATTGCAACACAAAGGAAGAAGGCAATACTCCTCTTACCCAGGAGGAGGAATAGGTATCAACAAGGAGTTATTTGATCCCGCCTGGCTTGATTCTAAGCTTGGGGAGATCTTTAAGACCTTGTAAATTATCTTATAAATTTTATATTACTATTTTAGTTTTGCATTAGTTCAAGCTTAGAAATAAAGTCTGCATCAATTGAATTCCATTAAGGAATAGTCGATCCCTTTTATGAAATTCCGAGTTTATTATTATATATATGGAGCAATATTGAGTTTGTGTTTGTCTTATTTGATATATGAATGGCTTGAGTATAATTTTACTTGCACTTGGTGATAACAATAGTGGTCTTCCACACCATTGGTATTAATGGAACATATAAAGATAATTTGGTCAATATGTTGTAAGTCTACGGTTTGATTTACAAAAGAAATTATCTTTGCAGTTAAGTTGAAATAGAAACCTTGAACAAAGGAAAATAAAATGTGCTATCAAATTAGAGTGAGATCAAGTCGAGGTAGAATCTTCAAGTCGCAAAAATGCTTCATATACAATTGGAATTTGATAATTAAGATCGTTAAACTTTGGATTCCTACATGAAGGGAATGTATGACTAGCTCCTTTGCACAACACTTAAACAAAAGTGTGAGCATATACATACAAAAAAAAGGAAAAGAAGGAAACGAGCGAATGTGCAAAGAGAAAATAGGCATACACCACCATATTGTAGTATGACAAAGAGACACTTTTGAGATTTTAAATCCCAAGTGGATATGTTAATCCAAAAACACTTGGGACTACCTCTCTAACTCATTCGGTTGAACCGAATACTTTTACATTATGTTGAGATTCATCTCTTGTGAACTATTGATCACTAAGGTGTGGAAGCCTGCTAATACTATTCAGATGGTTTGAGTAAGGTATTATTTATGAACTTATTCCTATGTATCATATATGATAATCGCATGCTGCAACTACCTCATTTATTTTATCGACTCAACTTCATGAATATGAGGATCACATTCATTAAGCTAAACTTGCTCGAGACGAACAAGAGTCTAAGATTGGGGAAGTTGATGAGTGCATATTTGCATCATGCTTTATATTATTATTTTGCACTGTAGATGTAGGATCTTGGTATTTTACGGTGTTCGCGCGCATGTTTTATGTCTGTTTTCACCGGGATCAGGACAGATGATGGATACAATGGACACAATTCTTGGAGAAGTTGTACTGAGGAGAAAAGGAGCCAAAAACAACGTAAATCGCTTATTTGGGAAATATTCATAATACCAGAAGAAAACCGGAAGCGAACGAAGGAGGTAGACGGTTTAACAACCAACTATATGGCAGTAATAAATTTTCCGGCCGTATAGTTGGTGCCGCCTCCGCCTCCTCAAATAGTTTCACCCCATGCAACTAGATCGGGGAGACGACATACAGAACACCTAGAAATCGCTGAAATCTCACCTCCGGAAGGCATCTGGATGGGGAACTCGCCCATCAGGGATTCATCTTCTCCTTGCGCAGATCCGGGAGGCTAAGGCATCGATCTTCATCATCAACCGCTGCATCACCACCATCTCCATCCATCCCATCTACATCTTGTCTAGATCTTGTTGTAATTTCTATACTCATTGTGGATTTATACAAGTACTATTCATCTATGATAGATTCCATTGTTATTGCCATGATGTTGATTGCCTACATGTCTGAGTAGATCTCTAGTTCTTGGGGAGATGGAGAAACCCTAGCATATGATTGAGATGAGATAGAGATTATTATGTTATACATCATTATGTGTATGTGTTAATTGTCTTTATCTTGATGTTGGGAGTTGTGCACCTCCTTAATATTTGCCTCCTATGGGGACTAGATGAAGGGGATTACTTGTTGGTAGATGGAGGGATGATAACACTTACTGTGACTATAAAGATGTTGTCATTCTTTACATACCGACTTGGGGAATTAAGGAGAACTCATAAAGCCATGTCCATGCCGCGGGAGAAATCCCTTAATAGCGAGATAATACGATTGATGTCGTTTATCTGTCAGCTGTGGTTATGAAGGATGATGTGAGCAGCGGTCGCTGCCTATTTGTCCATATATGGAGCTCCTCCCACATACATACATATCATGAGAATATTCGTTATAATAATCTTGATTGCTTAGTCTAAATTGCTAGCGGTGTATCCACTACTCCCCGAGAATGCCTTTTTCCCTATTGTAGTTCCAAGTTCTTTTACACACGCGATTCTTGCTTTCTGCATTAAGTTTTACTTTACTTTAAATTGCCTCGTTCAACCAAAAACCCAAAAACAACTCTACTTTTCTTGCACCTTAAAGTTAATCCTAAAGTACTTTGTTTAGTTTTAGTTAAAAGCATTTTAGTCTTTCGCCTACTGCTCCCTATGGGATCGATATCTTTATTTCGAAACTAGCTACAAACGACTTGTGCACTTGGAGTCATCAGTTACCTCGGTGGCCTTAGCCATGAGATACTTTTTGTTGGGGAAGATGATGTTCTCGTTTGGAGAGTTGAAGAGAGACAATGATGGAGTAGGCGTAATGGCAATAGCAGCAACTCCCACAATCTCACCACCTCGAACTTCATTATCATCATCATCCGTACCTGAGAAGTATTCTTCATGAACCACCATTTTCCTTTCCTTATTGTCAATGTTGTTGTCGAAGTTCTTGTTCAATGGATGAGGAGATCTTGGCTTGTTCTTGTAGATAATATGACCACCATTGTCTTATATATTATCGAAGGGACATCCGGCCACAAAGTGACTCTTGTCATTGCAATTGTAGCAAAACCTTACTTTTGGGCCTTAGTAGTTGAGTTGAATCTTGAGTTGTCCCTTAACCTTGACTTCATGCCTGAATTGTTCCAAAAGGCTCTTGGCAAGAGCTAGGTACACATTTAATGCATACTTGATGTCCTCTTGAGACCACTAACTAGTGTCTTCTTCTTCATCAACTTCAACAACCTTGGCCTTCAAGGCAAGATTCACCTTTTGAGATCCATAAGCTTGAGCACGTGCGGATTCCGCATTCTTCTTGGCGATTGTCATGGAAATCACTTCACTCGAGACTTCTTGCAAGGTCATGATGTGATAATTACTTCTTCCCTTGATGGAGTTGAGCTTTTGTTCTTCAAAGGGAATAAGAGCTTGGACAAGTTTTCTCTTCATGAACTTGTCATCAACATAGGTATCTCCAAGATCCCTCATGGTGACACGAAGAACCTTGAGCCACCGATACATGTCTTCGGGAGTCTCATCATCTTTCATAACAAAGCCATCTGACTCATTATTGACCTCATCAAACTTGGAGATTTGAATGCTCGCATTCCCCACAAATAACTTGGTGAGATGATCCCAAGCTTCTTTGGCGGTGGAGAATTGGCGAATGTGAGCAAATTCCTTAGGAGTCAATGCCTTTTGAATCATAACCAAAGCAATTACATTGAGTTGCTTATCCATAATTTCAGCTTGATTCAACTTCTTTGCATCATATGGCGATAATCCTTCTTCCACAATCATCATTAACTCAATAGAAGAGCTGGAAATATGAGACTTCATTAGATATTGCTAATTGGAGAAGTTTGAAGTATCTAACATGGGTGGTGCTCCTTGAGGAATTATTGAGGCATGGGGATAATGGGCTTCAGAGTGTATTTCAAGGGCGGGGCATATCTTAGTAATCCTTTTCCTCACTTTCCTCTTTGGAGGATGAGTCACCGAGACCCTCTAAGCTCTCACTTAGTTGCTTTGATGTTTGAGGAACAAATCCCAAACCAAAGTGAGTAGCCGCCACCATGGGAGGGCCTTGGGGGAGGCTTTATGACTTAGGGAGTGGTATCCATGGCATTAGGCTTAAATGAATGCAAAAGGTTCATCATTTCCTTGAATTTGGTAAACATGGATGTCTCCAATCGCTTGAGGCCATCCATGGAGGCCAAATTATTTGTGGCTTCACTACCACCACCCTCTTTGTCGGCCATAGTCTCTTAGGAGGTAAAGCTCGAAATAAGAGCCTTGGATTTGATACCAATTGAAAGGACCAACTAAGGTCGACTAGATGGGGGTGAATAGGAGACTACCAAATTTTATCATTTTCTTCAATTGTATGCTTTGCACAAAAATAAGTTCTCTAGAGATGCAGCTTGGTGGACAATCCTATATGGAAATAACAACAACAAGTAACAAAGTGGTAAGGACAAGTAGTAAAGGAGAGGAGCGATTAAACCAGAGAGGATAGACAAAGATGTAATTCCTGTAGTTCACTTACAAGGAAGCTACGTCTATGTTGGAGAGGTGTTGGGGCCACACTAGGTCACCCAAGCGCTACAAAGGCCTCACCTTATTCTTCGGTGAACTCACCACAAAGGCAAGCCCACGTTCCACTAACCGGTGACCTTGAAGGCGCCAACCGAAACACTTACACCAAGGTTGAGAGTAATCTCCACAACTCAATTGGAGTGCCCACATCGATTCGACGAAGCTTCACAACACATGCCCGAGCTTCGAGGACGTCCTACACCGTCTAGGGTTCCAAGATTCCAAGAGTAACAAGATCCACAAAGGATGGGTGGGGGAATCAAATTTCCTTTTGTGGAAGTGTAGATCTAGGTCACCTCTCTCACTCCTCAAAATATCAAGAGGTTTGGATGGCTAGGGAGAGAGATCTAGGAAGATTGAGATATTGTATTAATGGAGGAGAGAGAAAGTCAAAGAGTTAGGTAGGGAGGAGGAAGAAGGGCTCCTTAAATAGGGCCCTTCAATTCGAACTGTTACCAGATTTCATGAATCCACCGGTACTACCGGTGGGGAGCCGGAACTTCCGGTCAGGCTCGTTCTAATGGATCAAAAGCCGCTGGAGCTGCCTCAGAGTACTAGTCGGAAGTACCGCCTGAGTGAGAGTGGAACTTCCGACCGGTACTACTAGCCAACTTCCGGTCAAGTTCCGCTAAATAACACTCTCAAAACAGGGAGGTTACTAAGCTGAGGGCAGGCCTCACCGGAACTAGACCGGAACTAGGCCCAGAAGTTCTGGGTCATGAAACCCCTAACAGAACTACCGGTGGCTCGTCAAAAGTATCGATAGCAGGTACCATAGGTACATGGCCTAGGAAGTGATGTGGCAGTACCAGCCAGAAGTTCCATTCAGAGAAGGCCGGAACTACCGGTCAACTTCCGACCCAAGTTCCGGTAAAGGAATACCCCCAAATAGAGAGCTTACTATAGGCATCTCAGGGGAATCAAAACTTGGCTAGTACTACCGCCGATGCCGGCCCCTCAAAAACTTGCGGGAAGAACTACCGGTGCATGTCCAGTTCTTCCGGTCAGAACTAGAAACACCTCAAACCCTCAAACAGATCTCTCTCACTGAAAACTAGGAAGGATGTGGAGGTGCAAATATGGTTTGTGCAAGAAACGTGATTCCCCCCATCCTTCCGAGGTGGACCCCCTCTTGATAGTACGGGATCCTAAAACAACAAAACAGAGAGAAATGCAAAACAAGAAGCGCCATGTTCAAGAGTTTTCAAGAGATGAGTCAACTAACAATGATGTGCACATATATAAATCCTATAACTTAGGCACACGATTAAACCACAAGTGGAGTTGTCATCAACACCAAAACACTTAGAGAGATCAATACCCTTTAACCTCCGATCTTACCTGTCACCCATAACCATACTTGTCAACTGGTATAAGTTTTTCCCATACACGTCATCCGACATGGTAAATGGGTACCCGCAGGTAAAAATAATTGTGTTTATAATGCATCGAAACGAGAAAAAGTAATAGGACATTATAAACACTGACACATTATAAACAGTGACCAAACCTGAAATAGAGGCGTCGGTAGTCTAGCGATAATCCTGACAGCGACTCGCAAAGTTGCAATGAATAGGATAAATACGAGATCGATACTTATCGCTAAAGAATCACAATGTGATCACATATATAAGATATGATCTGCGTAAGTCACATGGCGGGAGGTGAAGCAATCCTCACTAACCTACGAGTGATCATGGGACTAGAAATTCCGACACGACCTTGCCAGCATCAATGCATGATCAGAGAAAAAATAAATATGCTAGAATATTACTGAGCCTTTACTTACCATATTTTGGACAGGTCGATGGGTATCCAGGTATGGGTTCTACGATCTCATACCTGTATTCAATATACCCGATGGGTATGGAAATGGAATTCCCCATTAACATATCAATGGGAATTTGTTTGTTTTATACCTGCACCGCTAATGAGTTTTTACACAGCGGGTTACGGTATCCGGTATCATCCCTATTTGCAAGACCACCTGCCCGTGGGCCAATGATAATTTTGATTCTATCTTTAGAATTGAAGAAAGTGATTTAGAAGGGCAAATCATCCAAAAATAAATTGTGGCAAGAAAGAAAGCACCGTGTAAATGAGGGCAAAAAGTAAAGTGCCAAAGTAAACAAGGCCAGAGAATAAAATTTCCCATTTTATTCACGGCAAAACTGCAAATCCAGCTATCCCCTATCGATGATGTTTTTTTCTGGAACGACCTTGCTACGGGAGCTTATGTTTTGGGCCTTTTATTCGCCAGGCCGATTTCAGTGGATCAATTTCGAGCCCATCCTACAGGCTGTTTCCTCTCTCGGTCAAAAGTCCAAAACGGGCCGAGTTAGAAATTAGTTCGGCCTTTTTGTCCGTTCGACGAGACAACAAAATGATACTGGTGCCTGACTGAGAAACTTCCCGAAAATCACCTCCACGCCTCTCCTATTCCCATTCCGTCCCCGGCCTCTCCGCCGCTCCGCTCCTCGCCGACGAAACCCTACGCGCTCGTCGCGCGCCGTCCTCGCCTCCACCCGCGGCCGCGATGTACGCCGACAGGGTCTCCAAACGGAAGCGCTCTGTCAGGGACCGCCTTGGATCGGGAAGCGGCGGCGGCGACTCTCGCCCGCGGCCTGACTCCGCGAAAAGGTGCGCTTGCTCGCTCGGTTCGAATAACTGCTACTTTAGCTGTTTCTGTGCTGCTTGATGTTGCACGCTCGCAACCCCTGGTTGGGATTCGTAATCGAGTCGAGATGACCTTGGAATCGGAGAGTTCCTGGCACCGGTAGCTTGATGCTTGATTAACGGAGCTTAGTACCCTTTTCGGTGTAAGATGGTCTGATCAGGTGCATTGGGATCCGGTGTGTAGCTGCTATGGAACATATGATCCGATCAGTAGCTACTGTGTGTAGTGATTTTTGTTGGCGGTGTCATTAATCAGACATACTCCTGGAGGAAATGTGTTGCAGTTTGCTTCTGCAAATGTGTTCTTCAGTGGGCTTTCGGCATTTCACTTATTTCAAATACGTTATAGAACAATTGGGCAGAGTGACATTATGCCCATGCGCACCACCATTGCATGACATGGAACAACAAAGGTTGGCCATCTTGATACCAGTTGGCATCAACCAGTCATTGGCCTGCTTGTGTGCTTATTGATATTTCAGCTTATTAAAGTCTTGAATGGCTGCATTGTTTTCACCTGATCTCTGAACTGTAAATTGTTAATGCATTTTGTTGGCGATGTCATTAATCAGACATAGAGGAAATCTGCTATAGTTTCTTCTGCAAATGTGATCCTCAGTGGGCTTTCAGCATTTCATTAATTTCAAATCAGTTATAGAACAATTGGGAAGAGTTTCATTATGCCCATGAGCACCAGCATTGCACGATATGGAACAACCAAGGCTGACCATCTTGATACCAGTTGGCATCAACTCGTCATTGTCCTGCTTGTGTGCTTGTTGATATTTCAGCTTATTAAAGTCTTGAATGGCTGCATTGTTTTGACCTGATCTCTGAACTGCAAATTGTTAATGCACTTCTTCAGAGAGAGGAAACTGTTGTTGCTGTCGATTGGTTTATATGCTTTACATCTTTCATATTGCGTGTTTTTACAGGTTTCGTCAAGCTGATGGCACTTGGAGGCGTGAGCTCTACAAGGATTCTGTAGGAACCCAAAGTTCATGTAAGGAACACTGTCTGAATAATTTTGAGCATACCATTTCGTTCTACTTTCCCTTTTGAAGATTTACTGTTATCTTGGTTCTTCTGCTGTGCATGGTTAAGCTGTGGTTGCTTCCAGAAATCTCCAAGCAACTCCCAAATCACATTTAAAGCAGAGCACCGATGTTGTGAGGAAATCATCAGTTCCAGATCTTCGTGAAAAGTTATCTGGAGTCCGGCGCCCTCAACTCAATAGTACAATTCAGGCCCCAAAACCTGTAGTTGAGATTGCTAAGAGTGCTAAACCGGTTCAAAAGAGGGAACTTCCTGCTGTTGCTGTTGCTGCTGCTGCTGCTGCTCCCCTTCCTGTCACTCAAAAAGCAAATGCACTAACTGCACCCAAGCAATCCCAGGAAAAGGTGGGACAGTTCTATGTCATCTTCTTACAACCTCTTATCCTTATCAGCTAGTACTATTTTGTTCGTTGTTTTAATCTAATGGGCGAATAGGGTAATGCCATGTTTTGCTTTATTTAGCATTTTGTGCTGTGAATACAACGAAGTTTTCTATACGCTTCCTTTGGTTTGACCTATGTACCTTTAGGTGTGGTGTAATATTCTATGTACTCCCTCCGGTCCATATTAATGGCCTCAACTTTATCTATATTAATGGCCTCCACCATTAATATGGACCGGAGGGAGTATGTTAATTCCTTACTTCTGTAGGCTGTTTTGCCTGTTCGGATCCAAACTTTCCATACTGCTATATGGTCATTCTCGTCTAGATTCTTGTTGGTTACTTTAGGATGTCATCATTATGTATTCTCATTTGAATGCTTGTTTGTTTCGGATGTGCAGGCTGATACCTCACTTGACAGATTGCTGAAGTCTCTTGATCTGGAGAAGTATTCAGTAAATTTCCAGGCTGAAGAGGCATGTTTGATTTATGTGTCAATTTCAAACTGTGGATGTGCTACTAACTTTCTTGATGTATATTCATTTTTCAGGTTGATATGAAAGCATTGGTTCACATGAATGAGGAAGATATGAAGTCTTTAGGAATTCCAATGGTACTGCAAGTACTTGAACATTGTTTTATCGTTCAGCTTTTAGAAGCTTATCCCCTTTCCCTCCAAGTGTGCTTAAACTATGTTGCTAAAATACAAAATCTTTCTTTCTGAGCAATTGACGACTAAACTGGTATAACCCTTTATGCTTATCTTCCCTGGATGTAGATTGACAGAGCTATTTAAGTGAAACTGTAACAATCGAGTGATTTAGTGTGCCTATTATGTTCTTGGCGTGTGTGTATGTGCATGTGGGCGTTGTGGGGTTACTCTTGTATCTGTGTCTGATTTTTGTCCTGTTGAGTTTGTATCCAGCCAGCTCGGTTATTAATGTGTATAAGATACAAGTCCAACTCCTGGGTTAACAAGTACAGTATCAGCATTGGTTTGGTAGAATGAATTAAACTGGTTAAATAATAGGTACCTTAAGCTCCATTTTATCTTTACATTTAGCTTCAGTATCAGACTTGTCATATTACGAAGTAGCTCACAGTCTACATAAAGGTTTGGCAAGCCATTATCTCGAGTTATATCATATCAAACTTAAGGGCTCCTTTGATACGAAAAAGTGTAAGAATAGGAAGTGTATAGGATTTGAATGCCATGTCTAGTTCAATCTTATGGGAAGAGCTACTCTATTTGATTATGGTGAATTAATTTTTCATGAGGTGCAACCTCATGCTTTTTTCCTATGAACTTTACACTACTAATTTGATTTTTTTCCTATTAATTTTTTCCTATGAACCTTATGCTTTTTCCTATGAATTAATTTGATTATGAGTACAAGATTCCTATAGGATTATTTCCTATGGGATATGATCCTATGAATCAAACGGCTTCCTTAGGAAAATTCCTATAGGATATCAATCCTATACAAATCCTTTAGAAATCCTATGAATCAAAGGAGCCTTTAATGAAAAAAAGTGCAAGTTGCTGTTCAGCTTTCATTTTGCTTGTTCTCTGCTTATAAAGCTTTTGCCTAAAGCTTACCGTCTGCCTTCGCCAAGTTACTCCAATTGGATTGTGTCTTCTCCCGAAGATTTTCCATCCCTATTAATTTGGTAACTTGATTATGCTTGCAGGGCCCACGGAAAAAGATACTATCAGCATTGGCTTCCAAGAGAAAGAAGTCCTTGAAATCACCACCTACCAGCTAAATGTCAAGCCATGGTTAGCTTAGCTAGATGACTTGTTGATTTTGGATGTGCCTAACGTCATGATCATCCTGCGGAGTAACTCCATTACGGGGGAGATTTCTATCTATCGAGGCAAGTGTATAAATATAGAACTCTGTGATCTCGTGGTGTTGTTGTAATGATCTTAGGAGATCTGCTCTAATGGTTACCTGCAATATATGGATCCCAGTTTCTGGTGCCTTGGATTGTTTCGTGTGTATGGAAGACCCAGTTGTTGCTTATTAGTCTCGACAGTGAAGGTAGAGCGATGAACATCGCCAAGTTATTCATACCATACCAACTGCTGGAGGATCTGGGTGTTGCATAATTGTCGTATGGTGCAAGTCTGCTGATGTTGTGGAGGTGGAACTGGTGGAATCCCCCTGTCCTGGAAACTCCATTTTCCTTAGCAAATCGGTTTAAGCTTTTGCCTGCGTTGGGTTGGGGACATACCTGCAAAATGGTTAGATCAGCTCAGGCTTGTGTCGCAACTCTACATACGAGGGCAGGATGCCGCTTTTTAGTTCGTGTTTGTCCCTGGACTATCAAACTGACCAAAATTGTCTCTTAACTGTTGGCTTTCAGTTGTTTTGATATTTCTGTCCACGTGCTTACACGTGGTATCCTGAGTGAGCAGGAAGAGGCATGAGGTCCCCTCGAAACAAAAGGAAGATGCGCGAGCATGTCTTGCAAGCCAAAAGACAACAATACATGTCTACTTTAGGCTGCGTTTGACAGTGGTGGATTATCCTGATCTGTTTTCCTCATTTGTCTCTGCAACTTTCGTGGCTAATTTTCAACATCATATTACAAAACAAGCACCGCAAACTAACCCTTAATTTGAACCACGATCGAAAGAATACAATGTATTCCGGTGGAGTAATGTTTTTAAAGCATTATTGCTGGACCGGTCCCACATAATTTTGCTGCTGATTGTACAACGATACAGAAGCTGTCATTTCTTGTTCTTGGGCATGTTAGGGTTGCATGGTCGTATCAAGCTCTCGTCAGTTATCATGCTAAGTGAAAATGGCATGTCGCCATGTCTATCTTCGTATGTAAGACGAAGAAACCAAATGGACCGTCGGTCATTTTTTTGCGAGTAATTTGGTCATTTAGTGCATGGACAATGCAAATGGTTAGCAAAATAAAATTGTCTTTTTACCATGTAGTATTTGTGATTTTTTAATTGATAAGTGATTGATTAGGCACGCATGCTTACGATATGCTTATGTATTTTATTACTACTAATTAATATACTCCCTCCGTTCCGAAAAAAATGTCGTGGGGTCCTTTTTGCAAAAACACCCTCGACAAAATTCCGACCAAACCAGCGGTCCTCCGCGTCATCGTCTTCTCCATTCCCGTCGCCGCCTGGACGCCCGTGCGCAGGGCCGGTCCCTCACCGGCCACCACCCCCTTGCCCCCTCCGTGCATCTCACGACCCCCCTCCCAGTCTGCTCCCGCCGGCCACCACCCCCTTCGCCCCATCGACCCTTGCCACGCCGCTGCGCCTCGACGCAGTAAAAATCGAAAATTGGGGGATTTCGGGTCGGCAGCGGTGAGGCAGCTCGAGGCGGCGCGGCGGTGAGGCAGCTTGAGGCGAGGGCGCCGTCCCCGACTTCAACAAGCCGCCGGGAAGGTGGAGGCAGCTCGAGGCGGGGGCCCCGTCCGCGTTGAAGGCCCGTGCTCGCCGGTCCAAGCTCCTTCCGATGCTTGTCGGCCCGACCTGCCGCTGCCGTCCACGACCTGTCACAACTCCGACACGCTTCTCCTCCGGTCGACTTCCCCAACCCGCCGCTGCAGCCGGTGAGGCCTCCCTCCTCCTCCTTGCACTCTTGCTGCTAAAATTCGTCCTTTTTACTAGTATTTTTGTTTGATGCATAGTTCTTTGCTTCTGTTTGATGCATAGTTCTCTGATCTGTAACCAAATCCAGAATTAAATTTAATCCATTAGTTACTTGCAATTTATGAAATTTACGGAGTAACTTTTAATGTCTAATTCTTGGGAAGCCATGTGAGCTGTGTCTTGCTGTTGACATGGAGAAAGACTAAAATTTCTAGAGATATGTCTTGCTGTTGACATGGAGAAAGACTAAAATTTCTAGAGATGTGTCTTTTTGTTGACATGGAGAAAGACTGAAATTTCTAAAGATGTGTCTTGCTGTTGACATGGAGAAAAACTGAAAATAGGTTTAGAAAACATTACCTTGCTAGAGGTCAGAGTCAGGCAGTGCACAACGAACTCATCTATATTTGGATCAAATGTGGTAGTTGTCTCAAGCCCCTGAACATTTGAACCGTGCCCAAGTTCAGTCTGCGCATGGCATCCAATTCTCTAGAACTTGTATGCCATTGGTACCCACTTCTTTTGTTGCTCTTCAGTTCCTTGCTCTTTTATAGCAGGAACAAACATGCCCTACAGAAAGAACCTTGTTAAGTAATCTTGAGAAAGAACCTTGTTAAGTAACATGACCTACAGCAGGAACAAACATGTCATTTGATAGTGTCACTTGTATTACTTGGTGCCTTGAGGCAGTCAGTATATAACCTTGTTAAGTAATCCTGATTGAACTTCTATACACTGGTTTTCATTTCTCTGAACCTTTGCTCGATTAAAACTATTAAAACTGCTACTCCTAGTGTTAACCATGAAGAAATTCTGGGATTGCAGCCTGTTGGACATTTATAAACTTGATGTTGCTTTCCCTTTCTTATTTGATGCTCAGACTGGTCTCCTAGCTAGCTACAATACACTATGTGATGAATGTGTATCCATTGATTAATTGATAGACATTGTAATATATTGAGCCATTGCACTAGCCTTGTTTCTTGCTGTTTTAAATTAATTTACATATTTCATTTTATTTTAGTTTTTAGTACAATAAATAGTTTTTGAGCATATGACTCTAGATTTTTCTAACTCCATATTTCATCACATGTATGTACAGTAAATAGTACCAAGATGTTGCTATGTTGAAGTGGATGAGTTATCTCAACAAAGGCACTTGAAACCTTCTTCTCCAGTTGATGCTCCTCTGTGTGTACAAGATAACAAAACATAATGATGAAATTTGATCAGGAAATAGTGTTATCTAATGTGTAAGTTTCAATTGGCCCTAATCACAAGAACAAATTCACAATGAAAGTAAATTTAATCTTTTCTTTGTACAGGTATATGATAAAACAAATTAGCGGAGAAAATCTATGTAAGCTGTCTAAAAAGAGGACGAAAGTACCCTATAAAGCACAACATATGTGGAAATATAACAGGATGCATCAAAAGGACATATTCTCTGAACCTTTGGTACATGGTAAGCTACTATGCTCGAAAGAAACCATGTCATTCTTGTTCTCGAAAGAAACCATATATTTGTTGTTCTTGAAACAATCTCAAAGTGGGTCTCGGTTTGGACGAGCTTCCCGAAGAAGCGGGTATCGGTTTGGATGAGCTTCCTGAAGAAGCGGGTCTCGGTTTGGATGAGCTTCCTGAAGAAGCGGGTCTCGGTTTGGATGAGCTTCCTGAAGAAGCGGGTCTCGGTTTGGATGAGCTTCCTGAAGAAGCGAGCCTCAATTTGAATGAGCTACCTCAAGAAGCGGGTCTCAATTTGAATGATCTTCCTGAAGAAGGGGCTCTTGGTTTGATAGAGCTTCCCTAGGAAGCAGGTCTCAATTTGAATGAGCTTCCTCAAGAAGCGGGTCTTGGTTTGATAGAGCTTCCCCAAGAAGCGGGTCTCAATTTGAATGAGCTTCCTCAAGAAGCGGGTCTTGGTTTGAATGATATTCCTCAAAAAGCGGGTCTCGGTTTGAATGAGAATCCTCAAGAAGCAGGTCTCAATTTGAATGAGATTCCTCAAGAAGAAGATGCTCTAGATTTGGATGCTCCAGAAGAAGATGCTCTAGAAGAAGAAGAAGGTAATATTTCGGATGCTCGCAATGTTCCTTAAATTCCTTTGCTTGCAATGTTCCTGAAATTATTTTGCTTGCAATGTTCCTGAAATTCCTTTGCTTGCAATGTTCCTAAAATTCCTTTGCTTGCAATGTTCATGCAGGTGTTGGCCCAAAATCATAACTCACACATGAGCAAAGGTTTGGTGTGTATTTTGCTTTGGAGGTGATTAAGTGCAGAGATGGTTCAATTCAAATGCATGACAAGGAGCTCATTGCAGTTATGGTGAATACAAGTGTTCGTACAATTGAAAGAAGTTGATGTTTCAAATCAGAAGAAGGGTAATGTTGGGAGAAAAAAGAAAGACCTGGATCTGCCGAGTGTAGCAACAGTACCACTGAACAAAAGAAGGACCATTAGAGGTTTAGCAAGATCATTGGGTGTGAGCCGGTCAACCTTACACCGGAGGTTTAAGTTGGGTTTTCTGAGACGCCATAGTAGCCGCTTGAAACCTTCTATGACACTAGAAAACAAGCTTAAGAGACTGCAGTTCTATGTCTCGATGCTCGACGAGGGCTGGTTGACAAGTCCTTGGCCTTGAAGGAAATATGCCCTGAGAGGCAATAATAAAGTTGTTATTATGTATTCCTTGTATATGATAGATATTTATTTTGCATGCTATAATTGTATTGATAGGAAACATCAATACATGTGTGTTTAATAAACAAAAGGGTTCCTAGTTATGCCTCTCTTATAGACTAGCTTGTTGATTAACAAGATGATCAAGGTTTTCTGATCATGGACATTGGATGTTGTTAATAACAAGGTCACATCATTTGTGAAATGATGTGATGAACATTCATTCGAAGTATAGCATTATGATCAAGTCATTATGTTTATATTGCTATAACATCATACAAAGTAGTCTTAGTCCTTAGACCATGAGATCATGTTAATTGCTAACACCGGAAGAGTATCTTGATAACATCAAACGTCACACCATAACAGGGTGATCATAAAGGTGGGTTCAGTACTATGAAGGTGTTATGTTGAGGCTCATGGATCAAGAGTGAAATTTGTCACACCGTAACATTAAGATAGCTTGCAAGCAAGTGATGTGATCACTAGAATGTTATATCACGGGAACGAGAAAAAAGTGCATTTCGGTAACAAGATCAAACTAGGTATTTGGATACCGATGATCGAATCTCGGACATGTATTATATCATAAGGCAAAGGGATTAAATTGCTGATGTTAAAGGTTCTCACGATCACAGAAGTCATCGTTGAATATGCAGGAGTCAGTATGGATCTCCGGTCCCGCTTCGATTATTAACTGAGAGGAGTCTCAATCATACGCATTATTCACGAACCGTAGGGTGACACACTTAAGGGTTGCGGACACCATTTAGGAGCACATATGTTCCATAAAAGGTTTGCAAAAGCAGAAATGTTTCGATAGAAACAGGAATTGTTCGATAAAACCGAATTGTTTCGGTGAAATTGCGAGTGGTTCGCATGTGATATTGAAATGTTGCAAGGGGTTTTATGTGAATGTTTGTTAATTAAAGTAATTAACAAAATTCTGAATAAAATAAATAAAAGAGTTTTATTAATTGAGAGTTGCATTTAATTTGGTGGAAATTAAATACATGTGAGTGGGATTTTGGGTGGAGGCCATGTTTATGTGAGTGGAGGTTCACCACATGAATGAAGGAGGAGGAGTCCCCCTCATGCGCCGGCTATGGGAGGGGAGGGGTCTCCCTCCCTCCTATATAAAGCTTCCCTCTCCCCTCTCACAAACCACACCTCCTCGTGAAGGATCTCTCTCCCCCTCTAGATATCCCCCCATGGTCTCGGATTAGCGAGATACATGTTCCCGGTGGCCTTGCGTCTAGAAGGAGTTGCTGCTTCTGATTATTTGGAAGCGAAGGTGGAGGTTGTCCATGGCTTGAGCGTGTGCGAGGACGGATCTTGCTGATTTGCAGCGCTCGGACTTCCACACGATCTTGAGATCGGCAAGCGTACGACTACATCAACCACGAGTTCCTACTCGTTAACAAAACTCGTTGTCTTCGAGGGTAAGTTCTCCATGGATGTATGTCCACCTGTTCCTCTGTATCTAGTAGATAGATCTTGGCGTATAGTTCTCATCGTAGGAATTTTTTTGTTTTCTATGCTGCGGACCCAACAGGCCTATGTTCAAGCTAATAGACAATGTCGTCCACATAGATGAAAAGTGGTTCTACATGACCAAAGTGAAGAATAACTACTACCTACTCCCCGAAGAAAGTGTACCATTGCGCACAGTGCATAATAAGAACAATATTGGGAAAGTGATGTTCTTGACAGTTGTGGCCAAGCCTAGGTACGGTGAAGGAGGAGTGGTCACATTCGATGGAAAGATTGGCACATGGGAGTTTTTCCAAGAGACGCCAGCTAAAAAAAAGTCGACGCAGACCTAGAGGGATAATTGAATTGAAACCATTGAAAGTAACATGTAATGTCATGAGGGAGTTCATTTGTGAGAAAGTAGTTCCAGCAATCCAAGACTAGTGGCCCGATGAGGATATAGGAAGGACAATCTTGATACAGCAAGACAATGCAAAACCTCATCTTCTCCCTAGTGATATCTCTTTTCGACGGGCCGTGGCCGCGACTGACTTGGACATTCAATTGATGAATCAACCACCAAACAGTCCGGACTTGAATGTCTTGGACCTTTGCTTCTTCAGGTCACTTGAATCCCTCACTGATAATAGAGCACCAGGAACTATCAAGGAACTGATAGAGGGTGTAGAGGAAGAATTCCACAACTACGATGTGGACACGCTTTCCCGAAGTTTCATCACACTTCAATATATTATGATTGGGGTGATGGAAGTTGGAGGAGGCATCGGCTACACCATGCCACACAATCATAAAGAACGTCGACAAGCAGAAGGACGACTACCAATAGCTCTATCTATCACGACAGAGCTACTTGAAAAAACCTATGCCCTTATAGAAGAACTGGAGATCGAGTTGTTAGAAATGGATGCAAGTTCTCATTGATGCAGGTACACTCTTTCTTTCATAGACATTTTACTTCATTGATTCGTGAACTTCATTTACTAGTTCATGAACTACCACCTATGTCACAAGATTTCTAGCTTTGATACTGAATGAATGTACTTCGCTATTGGTAGGAGTCCTTTTCCTGCTTATGAAACTGATGTAATTGACAATAGTCTGATCACTGTTTTGTAGAGTATAAAGCTTAGATTAGTTTTCCTTCTTTTTAGTCTAGGACCCAGTATTTGCTGATAGACATAAGCTAATATTGCTCTTATTTGTTTCAGTATTCGCTGAAGAAATTACATAGTTTGTGGTGACTGCTCAGGCCCTGGGCACATTTGGTGAAAACCTGCTATGCACTATGTGTCTACATGTATAATTATCAGAACAGAACCTTATGTCTCACAAGTTTAACTTCTCGTGTTACTTCTGTCTAATATTGCAATAAGGGAACCTTCTGTCTAATATTGCAAGCCAGCAGTGAGTAACTTCCCGTGGAGAGCCAGCTAGGAGAAAAGTTTGCACTTCGGCTCCGCGTGTGCCGACCAGATTTTTTGAGCTTTGAATCTAAGAAAGCATCCATTGAATTGGGCGTGGTAGGCTGTGTGATAGAACCTTACTTACTGCTTTCTCATGTTCCCTTATTGTTAACATAATGCTTTACCGACTTTCAAGATCAAGAATTGCATTTATTGGAGATGGCCCATTCATGTGTTCATTATTATCCCATAGGAAACTAGTCAGACTCTTCCTTCAGTAGCAAAAGCAACAAATGGAGTCCAATTGTTGAAATTACTAAGTGCTGAAAAGCAACAAATGGAGTCCAATCTATGATATAATTGTCTAGACTGCATAATCTATGATATATCTATGAGCTACATGTAGAGTTCAATATCAGGTGCAAGAACAAGTTGGTCAGAATAATTAGGCTACAATTTGGCTTCCCATTTCTTCTCATTGTATCTCTGGCACAGTTCGGCTACAATTTGACACGATTAGGCTTACCTACAATCTGCTCATTTCTTGTGTCCTTTTCTTCAGGTGCTAGCGAGCTAGAGCTCGTGGCATCGGCGCGTCTAGCGAGGAGCTGCAACTGGAGCTCGTGTCCAGCAGCAATGTTGAAGGTGGAGAGGCTGAGTACGCCACCTCCTCCTCGTTGTCAGACTCGCTAGAGCGGAGTAATACGATGTGCAAGCCAAAACTGTGGACGCGTCCCAGCTTCCTCTTCCGCATCTCGGTCCTTTGCGTGCGCAGCCAGGAGGTTGGGGATGTGCTGCCGAAGCACACCATGCTGCCGGCGAGAAGGTGAGAGAGCTGCCGACACTCCCTCCTCCACAGCCTGGAGGTTGGGGATGAGTTGGTTACAGTTGTTTGACATTTCCTTATTGGTTACACTCCCTCCTCCACGGCCTGAAGGTGAGAAGTATTATTTCCTTATTGGTTACAGTTGTTTGATATTTTTGGTACAGGTGTGGAAGTGTAGCCGGGACAGACTGTTTCTTCTGACCCTGAGAAAGGATTATATTCTTGGTGTCTCACGGGTTTACCCATTTCCCATCTTGTCCATCTTGTGCGGTTGTTCCTATTTGTGTCTACTGCTCTCTAAAACTTTATCAGCAGCCTCTCTTCAGCTAATCAATTTACTTGCATGTTCTGATTACTGTTTTTAGGCTGCCCTAGGTGGAAGTCACAGTATAGTTGTATCTGTTATATGTTGATCCAAATTCTACAAAGTATAGGCCAACTTCTGACGAGTGGAGCGAGGCCTTTAAGGGGTCAGAAGCGGCGACCCCTAATCTGTCTGGATCGTCGAAGACCTAGGTTTCCACCGATATATAAACCCCTTGTAAGCCGCCGGTTGGGAGAGTTGCATCTGTGAAATCCCCGGCGTTTGTAAACACTCCTCGATATAGTGAAGTTTCATTTGGGCGCTCGTGGTTTTTCTCTCTCTTTGTTGGAGAGGTTTTTCCACGTTAAATCATGTCCCCTTGCGTGTTTTGTTTTCGTTCTTCGTTATCTTCTTGTCGCAATTGTAACAAGTGGTATCGAGCCCTGGTTCTAATCTAGGGTTTGCGACATGTCGTCATTGAAGTTCGATCTACCATTTGGACTACACCACAAGATTCTCCTTGTGGCGGTGAAGATGCGCGATTCTCGCCCAAACTTGATCTGGATGAAGCTACCGGATGGATTGTGAAAAGGATGCTAAGACCTGGTCCGTGAAGAGAAGCGGAAGGACCGTAAGGCTTTGTCTTTGATTCAACTTCATCGTCCAATAATATTTTGCAGGAAATCGGAGATGAAATCTGCCGCCCTATGGGAAAAAGCTGGAAGCGATCGCATGTCAAAGGATCTAACCATTAAGATGCATGTGAAGATGAAGTTGTTCTCGCATAGATTGCAGGAAGGTGGATCGGTAATGAATCACTTATCTCTTTTAGAGATTATTTCGATTTGCAATCTATGGAAGTAAAATATGATGATGAGGATCTAGCCCTATTACTCTTATGCTTTGCCTAGTTCTTATACACACTTTCGTGATACAATGTTGTTGAGCCGTGAGAAGATAACCCTTGATGAAGTGTAAGATGCCCTCAAGCAGAGGAAAAGATGAAATCTATGGTGCAGGCGGATGGGGCGTCCTCCAATTTGAAGCTCTGCAGTTCGTGGCGGGACCGAAAGAGATTTAACAACCATGGCAACCGAGATAAGAGCAAAGACGGCAGAGGTCGCTCAAGTCCAAGGAAAGGACAAGTTCTGCGGTATTGTAAGAAATCTAATCATGTTATTGATGATTCTGGAAGCTGCAGAATAAGGAGAAAAGGCAGTGCCTTACCAACCGAAAGATAAGGATCAAGGCAATGGTAAAGGCTCTTTGTTGTTTCGATAGTTCGATGGTGAATGCTTAGCTGTTTTCTTTGCTTGTGCTTCTCGTGATGATGAATGGATACTTGATCTGCATGTTCGTTTCATATTCTTTGTAACAAAGATTGGTTCGATTCATATGAGTCTGCAATGGAGATTTTGTGCGTGTGGGGAATGACAACCCATGCCATATCGTTGGTGTTGGATCTGTTAAGATTAGGACACATGATGGCGTGACACGCATACGTTGAGTGAGGTGAAGCACATACCAAGCATGGCGAAATTTGATCTCCACAGTACCATGGACGTTGATGGATACAAGTATGCGGTGGGCATCGAGTTCAAGGTATCAAAAGGTTCTCTTATTCACATGATAGGTGATATGAATTACGCTAAATTATATGTTCTTAGAGGTAGCACTTTGCCCGGTATTCTTTGCTGTTACTTCTAATGATTACGATGATTGTGGTAAAACACATCTATGGCATATCGTCTTGGGCATATGAGCGAACAAGGCATGGCAGAGTTGGTCAAGAGAGAGCTGATTGATGGTTGCAACTTGAGTAAGTTTGAGTTCGTGAGCCTTTGCATCTTTGGTAAGCATAAAGAGTTAAATTCAATACTTCGTTCATACCACCAAAGGCATATTAGATTATGTGCATGCTGATGTATGGGGTCCATCCCGTAAGACTTCTATTGGTGGTGCTAATTATATGCTTACTATTATTGATGATTACTCAAGAAAGGTGTGGCCTTATTTTACGAAGCATAAATCTGATGTTTTGATGCTTTTAAGAAGTGGAAAGTTATGGTTGAAAAAGCGGTGAGAAGAAGGTAAAGGTACTACGTCGATAATGGTATGGAATTCTGTTCTAATGAGTTTGAGGAGTTTTGCGATAACGATGGCATGATCGGGCATCACACCATCCCATATACTCCTCGCCAGAATGGCGTGGCGAGCATGAAACGAACCATCATCTCGAGGGCTCGTTGTATGTTGTATAATGCGGTATGCATAGGCGTTTACGGGCTGAAGCGATCAACACTGTGTTACCTCATCAACAGGTCACCTTCTATTCCACTTGAGAAGAAAACTCCTATTGAGGTATGGTCGTTCACTGTGATTATTCACAGTTGAGAGTTTTTGGTTGCCTTTATGCTCATGTTGATAATGGAAAGTTAGAGCCTAGATTTGTCAAGTGCATATTCCTTGGTTATGGTTCAGGAGTTAAGGCATATAAACTATGGAACCACTGAAACAAAAAGGATTTTGTTAAGTAGGAACGTTGTTTTCAATGAATCCGTTATGTATCATGACGACTTGCCATCGATCCCTCTCCTGTTGCTATTGGAGGAGGGAGTTGATGTGCGGTGGAGCACTGCAGAAAACTGTTGATAATAATCTTTGTTGTTGACGATACTCATGAGGAAAATATTGATGATGATGTTGTTCGGCACTCACCTACTATTTTGCAGCAGCCACGGAATCTATTGCTGGCGATAGACCGAGACGTAACATAGTTCCACCTCGTCGTTTAATTGAAGAGTGTAATCTTGTACATTATGCTTTGAGTTGTCTTTGAGCAAGTGGAGAACGATTCGAACTGCTACATATAATGAAGCCATTGCATCCGTTGATCGCGAAGTGGGTATCTGCTATGCAAGAAGAGATGCAATCGCTTGAGAAAAATGGCACATGGGATGTTGTGCTTGCCTAAACAAAAGAAGGCGGTCATTTGCAAGTGGATCTTCAAGAAAAGGAAGGTCTATCTCCCAAAGAGCCTTCAAGGTACAAGGCAAGGTTAGTAGCAAAAGGGTTCAGCGATTCGGTATTGATTACAATGATGTGTTCTCTCGGTTGTGAAGCATAGTTCCATTCGTACTTTCTTTAGTATTGTGGCTATGCGTGATCTTGAGCTTGAGCGGTTAGATGTCAAGACGCTTTTACGCATGGAGAGCTTGATGAGGAAATATACATGGACCAACCGGAAGGGTTCATAGTGCACAGTAAAGAGGATTTTGTGTGCAAATTAAAGAAGTCTCTTTATGGCTTAAAGCAATCTCAAGACAGTGGTATAAAAGGTTTGATTCATTTATGATCTCACATGGTTTTGAGAGGTCTAAATATGATAGTTGTGTTTATATCAAGTTTGTTGATGGGTCACCTATATACTTGTCGCTATATGTTGATGATATGTTAATTCTCGCCAAGGGCATGAAAGAAATCACTACTTTGAAGGCACACCTAAGTAGTGAGTTTGAGATGAAGGATCTTGGTGCTAAGAAGATCTTAGGTATGGAGATTACCCGAGATAGAAAATCTGGTTTGTTATTTCTTAGTCGCCAAAGTTACATTAAGAAAGTTCTTCATCGTTTTAATATGGATGGTGCCAACTCAGTTAGTACTCCTATTGCTCCTCACTTTAAATTGTCGGTTTCTCAATGTCCTACTCTTGATGAAGAGTT
This sequence comes from Avena insularis, assembly GCA_023614405.1. Classification (NCBI taxonomy): domain Eukaryota; kingdom Viridiplantae; phylum Streptophyta; class Magnoliopsida; order Poales; family Poaceae; genus Avena; species Avena insularis. The sequence goes on from CM042692.1 coordinate 27,106,368, forward strand.
TGAGTATATGTCAAAGGTGCCGTATTCTAGTCTTTGTTGGTTCTTTGATGTATGCCATGGTTTGTTCTCGTCGATTTATCATATGCTATGAGTTTGATAAGTAGATACATGGCTAATCTGGTAAAGAACATTGGAAGGCTGTTCAGTGGGTTTTCGGTACCTTCTTGGCACTTCAATGCTTGTTTGAAGTTTGGCGGGACGGTGAGGGACTCGTTGGCTATGTGGATTCAGATTTTCTTTGCCGATTTGGATAAGAGAAGATCCCTCACAGGTTATGTGTTTAATGTTGGAGGTTGTCTTTGTTAGTGGAAGGCTACATTGCAGTGTTGTTGCACAATCTACTCTGAAGTTGAATACATGGCTATTCTTGAAGCACGCAAAGAATCATTTGGTTGAAAGGTTTGTTTCTTTGAGCTTTGTGGAGATGATTCTTGCATTACTTTGTTTTGTGACATCAAAGTGCCATATACCTTACAAAAGATCGGATGTTCCATGAGAGAACTAAGCACATTGATGTCAAGTACCATTTTGTTAGAGACATTGTTGCTCAAGGTAAATTAAAGGTATGCAAGATCAGCACTCATGATAATCCTGGCGATATGATGACTAAACCTGTTCACATGTTGCTAAGTTTGAGCTTTGCTCGAACTTAGTTGGTTCTTGATTAGCCCAAGTGGCTATTGGCGCCGAAAGTATTTGCTTTGTTTGTTCAGGGAGATGGTTGCTGTTGATGCTACAAGGAGGAATTTGTCTCAAGGTGGAGTTTGTTATATGTTGATCCAAATTCTACAAAGTATAGGCCAACTTCTGACGAGTGGAGCGAGGCCCGTCGCCGGGAGGCTTGGACCGTGCCCAACGGGATTTGTGCGAGCTTGACCCCATAATCTGTCTGGATCGTCGAAGACCTAGGTTTCCACCGATATATAAACCCCTTGTAAGCCGCCGGTTGGGAGAGTTGCATCTGTGAAATCCCCGGCGTTTGTAAACACTCCTCGATATAGTGAAGTTTATTTGGCGCCCGTGGTTTTTTTCTCTCTTTGTTGGAGAGGTTTTTCCACGTTAAATCTGTGTCCCCCTTGCTGTGTTTTGTTTTCGTTCTTCGTTATCTTCTTGTCGCAATTGTAACAGTATCTACTAAAGTTGATGTTTAGAAGGTGATCGATGAAACTCTGTCAGCTGAAAATTGCCCTCGGTTTGTATGTGATTTGATTTTTCACAAAGAATTTGAGCTATCACACAGTTCAAAAACTGTCAGCGTCTTTGAGTGTGGTTATGCTGCTGCCGCCAGTTTTTGGTCACCGGAGGAGTTACGGTGACGAGCTCCAGCGGCAGACCACGACGGCGAGACAATCCAACAAGCAAGCGAGATGGGAAAAGCTGTTGAACGGCTCGGGGAAGACTGAGGAGGCGTGACGGCGTCGAGCTCGTGTGGGGAAGCGGCGACCAGAGTGGGAGGAGACGGCCTCGATTCTGTTAATCCGCGGCTTCCTGACAAGCGTGGCTCATGGAGGGCGTAGCTCTCGGCGAGGCAGAGATCCTGGTCGAGCGGAGGAGGGCGGGGGCTGTTCCATGGAGCAGGGGCTGGGGCCGGCAGCGGGAACGGGAGCTTCCGGCGACCCCGTGAGATCGGAGTAGAGGAGGTAAGAGGGATGACCGGAGGAGGAGCTTCGGTCGGAGCAGGAACAGGAGCTTCGCGGCGGAGCAGGGCGACCACCGCGGCGGACGCCGGACGTCGAGGACGACGGAGACGGAGAAAGATTCCAGTTTGAGATTCATACGTGAAGGCCAATATTGACACGTTTTCAATGTACCAGGACCTTTTTGTAAAAATGAATTATAACTGGGCCTCCGACATCCTTTACGGGACGGAGGGAGTACAATAAACCATCTAAATGTATAAAGAGAGGTGCTTGCATTGGAGGAGACGTAGTTTATAGAATCAATTTATGAGTGACACTATCTCTCTCCAAACACCCACATATAAGTACCTTGCTTTATAATTCCTTTGGATATTCTCAAAGACGAAAGTGAGCCGCAGGCTTGATGGTTCCGATAGACCAAAACTCGAGGTTGTGACCATCGGAAAACATAACCACCAAGGATGACGACGGCATCACAACATCGAGGAAATTGGAAAACTATGCATAGACTCGAGGCTGGCTTGTCATGTAAAATATTGTTTGGCATCTCTTCCATTCTTACAAACTTCACAAAAATGTAGAATTCTCCACCGTCCGATTGGGACTGGGTGGCTCCGATGGAGGTGTGCAGTGGGCACAATAGGCAATAGCGGGCTAGAAGCGACGATTTACAGATAACACCCTAGTATTAAACTCCCGTTCAAAAATGCACCCCGAAATTGAGATCTCGCTCGCACTGGATTCAAAAACACCTCCGCATTTTGAACCGAAAGTACTTCCGAGTACCAAGCAGCAAGTTCAGTAAGGCCGTCCCCCACTTCCCCCAATGGCCGCTCCGCCGCCGGTGCTCACCCTGGCGGTGGAGAAGGGCCCGCGCGCAGGAGAGACCCGGCAGTGCCGCGCGGGCGCCGCGTTCCGCGTCGGCCGCGTCGTCTCCGGCAACGACCTCGCCGTGCGCGACGTGGGCGCGTCGCAGCGCCACCTCATTATCGAGTTCCTCCCGCCGCCCGCGGCCCGGTGGGCCGTGTCGGACCTCGGCTCCTCCAACGGCACCTTCCTCAACGGCGCCCGCCTCGAGCCCTCCGTCCCCGCCCCGCTCTCCCACGGGGACCTAATCGTCCTCGGTGAGTCCACCAAGCTCGCCGTGTCCATCGCGCCCGATTCGGAGGTGAAGCCCGCCCCTAGGCGCTCCTCGCGCCGTGTGGTGCCGACGGGGAAGGTGGTGGAGGAGAATCCGACCCCTTCAGTGATGCGCCGGAGCACACGGAAGAAGGCAGGAGCCGCGGCGGAGCCCTCCGAATCTGAGAAGGAAGGGCCGGACGCAGCGGCAGTGGTGGTGGAGGAAGAGAACCCCCAGATGGTTACTCGCCGGAGCAAACGGAATAAGGTGGCTGCAGCCGAGTCCCAGGAAGCGGGTAAGGAAGAGATCGAGGAGGCCGCAGGGGAGACACGGCGCGGTAGGAAGAAGAAGGCTGTGAAGCCCCCTGAACCAGAGAAGGCGGAGGAACAGAAAGAGGAGAAGGCAGCGGTGGTGACACGCCGCACGAGGAGGAAGAATGCTGAGCCCTCTGAACCGGAGAAGGGAGATGAGGGGGAGGATGCTATGACGGTCGCCCCTCCACTGCCTCCAATGACAAGGTCCAGAAGGGCTCGGGGAAGGGTTACACCGGCTTGTGCAATGAAGACTGTTCTTGAGGAGGAGGAGGAGGAGGAGGAGGAGAAGGAAGAGGTGGCTGCACCGAGAGAGGAGAAGGACGATAAGGTGGCAGCTGGGGATGGAGAAGTGAAAGGGACTGCGGTGGCATTGGAGAAAGTGCCAGCTGCTCCGAGAGGGCGGGCACGAAGAGCGCCAAAAGGTATGACCAATGCTCAGTGTGCTGCTTCTGACAATGTCGGTAAGGAGATAAAGGGTGGTGGAGAAGAGGAAGAGGATGGCAAGAGAGAAGCGATTGTCAGTGGAGGAAATGTAGGGGATGTGGAGAATTTGGAGGAGCATGCTGAGAGAAGCACCCTGGAGACAGTGCCAGTTGCTTGGAGAGAGCAGGCACGAAGAGCGCCAACAGGGACGGCCAATGCTCAGTTTACTGCTTCTGATAACAGGGGTGAGGAGATAAAGGGTGGTGCAGAAGAGGAACAGGGTGACAAGACAGAAGCAGTTGGCTATGGAGGAGAGGTAGAGGATGTGGAGAAGGCAGAGAAGCGTGCTGGGAGAAGCAGCCTGGAGACAATGCCAGTTGCTCGGAGAGAGCAGGCACAAAGAGCGCCAAAGGAGATGACCAGTGCTCGGCTTGCTGCTTCTGACAATGTCCGTAAGGATATAAAGGGTGTTGGAGAAGAGGAGGAGAATGGCAAGAGGGAAGCAATCGTCAGTGGAGGAAAGGTAGGGGATGTGGAGAATGTGGATGAGTATGCTGGGAGAAGCAGCCTGGAGACCATGCCAGTTGCTGGGAGAGAGCAGGCACAAAGAACACTAAAGGGGATGACCAATGCTCAGTGTGCTGCTTCTGACAACAGAGGTGAAGAGATAAAGGGTGGTGGAGAGGAGGAAAAGGATGACAAGACTGAAGCAGTTGGCAATGGAGAAGAGGTAGACGATGTGGAGAAGCCAGAGAAGCGTGCTGGTAAAAGCAGCCTGGAGACTATGACATTGGGGGAGTGGTTTGACCGGATGGAAAAGTACCTTCCAAGAATGATAAATGAGGCTGCTGATGAGATGGTAGCGACTATGGAGGAGCAACAACGACAAATCAATGAGTACATTTTGACGCTTGAAAATAGTTCCAATCCTTCTTGAGATCTATGACAACAAGAGTACCTGGAAATAGCATTGAATGCAACATTTAGTCGCATGTTTTGCAAATAGTAGGTTTGAGGTATTGCCACCATTAGCTGGGGGTAATAATCACATCAGAAGTTCCTGTGAAATCTTACCTTTTCTGTTCGATGGCACTGCACTGTCCATGCTAGTACTAGTAGTATGTTAATGCAGTAAAGTGGAACTCTGTGATTGATGATGCATATTGTAGGTTGATTTCGGACCAGATGTACTAATATATCCTGTTCTTTTGGACAACGTTGTATCAGCTCTAACTGGGAGGCAGCATCCCCATGAATACCATGCTCATAGCCTTGAATCTTCCTATGAGATCCCTTTTTCCTCTGCTAACATAAATTGGATGAAACATGACTCATAGAAAAAAAATCCCACATAGATTCTCATATTTCCCAATGTGCCTACTGATGGTATTCCAATCCCCACTCCCACCGCCCAAAAAAGAGGAAAGTCCGAGTTATATATATTTTTTAATATATAATCTTTAGTATTCCCTTCCACAGACCCCACAATGTGTGGGAGCTTTCAGCACTGGGTTCACCCCCTTTAATCTTTAGTACAACCTCTGTTCACTTCTATAAGACGTTTTGGCACGTCTTATAGAAGTGTATAGAGGGAGTATTCGTTATTTTTATTTTTGCAGAGATAGGCCACCTTCAAGGGAAATCTGGAAACAGCGGAGATTCCTGTAAATTTGGAGACAAAAAAGTGCTCCAACCACTTTAAACTTGTGCAGAGCTGTCTGTTAGTGCAGCTTCTTCTGCTCAGCACTGCCCAAATGCTGTGCCATTTATCTCCAATATTTGTTACTCCCTCCGATCCAAATTAATTGACTCAGATTTGTCTACATTCGGATGTATCTAGACATGTTTTAGTACTAGATACATCCGAATCTAGAAAAACTTGAGTCAATTAATTTGGATCGGACGGAGTATTAAGATTTTTGCATGTCCATGTGCTTAGTAGTTTCAGATCCAGCTCCCGTAATCTTTCCCAAGAAAAGAATATGTGCTATTAGCTTCTGGAGGGCAGGACAGTTGCCACCATAATCACATGGTAAAGAGATGTTCTGTTAGGAGTTAAATCCTTTTCTAGTAGTCTTGATCACATTTAGGAAAACCAATTGTTCCTTTATCACAGTCCTGGACTCAAATTCAATTAACCTTTTGCAAATACTCTACAATATAAGCAATTCAGTGGTATCCATGACTTGACATGTTCTATGTGAAACTTAGGTTAATTGCATGCTGATAATCACTCTCAAATGATTAGAGTACAGTTAAGTTATAATTCTACATTTTCATTACTGTCTAATTGATTTATATTATTGATCTTCTATAGGCACGTCCAAATGAAGCAACTGATCAGCTGTGAGCAGGGTGTTGGTTCAAGAGGGAAATCCTTAGTAGGAAGGAAGGTATAAGTAACTGGAAGAAGAAAGAAGTCACCTGAGTTTCCTGAAAACCATTCGGGAAGACAAGACAAGAATGAAGTACAGACGAAGCAAAGGCCTAATCCTAATTTTCCCATGCCCCTCCATTTGCAGTAACGCATTGCTTCATGCCCTACTTATAGAGGATTGTACACCAACTTGGCTCCAAAGTTACTAAGTGCAGGAAAAAATTTCGACAGGTAAGAATTTCTGTTAATCATTCATCATGTTGTCGTATTCAAAGTTTCAATGCATCCTGAAACCTGAATTACTTCTTCAAACTACTTAGATTCTACATGTTCCATTGTCCCGCTTTCTAGCTCTGCTACCTGTGATGCAAAATAGTGCAATTTGTCCTAATTGTGCCATTATGGCCTGTAGTTCTAGCTTATACTGGCAGTGTGGTGCATCTGTTCTACTAAGTATGAGTGGTAAGGTAAATAGAGGAATGACTAAGATCAGCATATCAACAGGTTGTATATCCTAAATTGCAGAATGTATAACTTCAGCTAGACATGAAACAGAAGTGTTATGATATATATCTCTTCGAAGTGAGCAGGAATTATATAAGACTATGGGGACACTCACTTTAACTTTTTTCCTAATTGTCTGTGCTTACTAGATTGTTTTATGTATTTAATGTTATGTGGCAAGTGAGCCGATATTCTATATCAGTCGATTTTCCTTCCTTTTTCTCCCCCTCTAGTTTTGCATTTGTTGCAATTGTCATCTCTTATTCTTATTCATATACTTCTAGACATGGCTGTCCCACAAGTTGACAAGAAAATGCTTGGTGAACTTGAACTTATGGGATTCCCCGCAGTTCGTTCAATTAGGGCACTCCATTATTCTGGTACGTGTGTTTCAAATGAGATTACAAGGTAAAGATCTTGTATTACACTATTTCCTATCGTAGTTAGGCTGACAATTCATGAACTGTATCACTACAGGACATTTGGTTCTATGGTCTCACAAATTATATTTGTTCTGACTATTGAACCATCGTACTGTTTATGTTTCTTGAAATTGTAAAGTAAATGATATAATTAGAAAAGGCTATGGCTACACATTTCTTGCAAATATTCATTTTTCTTCTATATCTTGTTAAATTGAACTGGGGAAATAATCCAATATCCTTATCAGGTAATTCCAATCTTGAATCTGCGATAAACTGGCTTCTGGAACATGAAAATGACCCAGATATTGATCAGCTACCATTGGTAGGTCATTGCTTAATAATGCAATCGTTATTTGTTAGCAGAGATCTGTTGTAATGTGGATTATTCTGCACCCACTTGATATAGTTCTCAACAAAGCTATCCTCTCAATATATAACTGTGAATCCTTTTCTCTGAGATTACAGCATGCAACATTTTCTAATTTTTTCAAATACTCTCTCCATCCCATAATATAAGATGTTATTACAACCAATATTTATAGGACGGAGGGAGTACTTAAATCTGAAGCAACTTACATGTTGGTGTATGTCTGTGGCAGTCTGTAACCTAATGCTCTATCCCAGTATATTTTCTTCATTCTGTGTCTGCATTTCTGCATTGTCATATCATTTTTTTCAAACCTCTTGTTCTGACTTCTGGCCTCTGGGTACTTGGATGTTTTAGGTTCCAAGAGAAATCAGCATTGAATGTGGTGACACATCAAACGAAGTGAGAAACAGCGATCAAGGAATGAGGTTAGCCTTTTCCAAACTGCTATAGAAAATAAAGTATGATCATTTTCCTGGTATTTTCCCAAGAGCCTAAGTTGTTGGATGGACTGGTTGTTATATAAACTAAAAATGTCAATATGATACCAGAACAGCCATGAGTCTGAGACTTGGCTGGAGGACCCTAGATGCCAGTGGGAGTTTTGAAGTTTGAATGAACCAGTTGTTTAATGAAACTCAGTAGAAAATTCAAGTATTATTTTAGTGTAACTGTGGCGGACACCAAATGTTGTTAAGCACTGTGGCTATTCTACCAACCATCCGGAAGTCTGAACTTGACAATCTGCAACATTTTACAGTTATGTTTGCCATCCTGCTATGCCATCCTCAAGGGAAAAAAATGTGGTGTTCGGGATGTCTCAAGGGAGCAAACTGCTTTTCTAACCATCCTTCCTTTTTACAAAATAAAATAGCTGTTTGGGGAAAATGTGTCATTAAGCCTGCCCACTTGCTACATTAACAGTCTGATGTCAGGCACTAGAAAAATGGAAGTTGCAATTGAGTATAGTATTTCTCTTAACTAGCACTAGTATGTTGATTAAGGCAAGTCATGTGTCGGAGTTAAATGGTTACTTCCTGCGATTTTTTATGCAAGTCTTCAATGCATCAGAGTTAAATGCTTACTCCCTCTGCTTACTAGTATGTTGATCGCAAAAAAATGCTTACTCTCTCTGCTTACTAGTATGTTGATCGCAAAAAAAAAAATGCTTACTCCCTCCGCTTTTTATGCAAGGCTAACATGCATTTGAGAATTCAAGCTTGACAACATTTATATTCCATAAAATGTGGGTTATACATACACAAAATGGTATCATCACAAAATGCTGTTGAGTAAGCATAAAGAAACAGAGGGAGTCTTATTACAATTTACTAACTACTGATGGAGATAATATATTCATGAAAAACTTACGTACTCAAGTAACTCAACACATGTACTGGTTGATATTTATTTTCATTTGCTATTCTGTTGTTTATAAAATGCATCATCGGATTGGGCATGGTTTTTTGTAGGACTCATGCACAGGAGAGAAAACAAGAGGATCAAACTGCAGCTGGAAGTCAGAAGGTGCCATCTAAACATTCTTCGTTTTGATATTTCAGTTCTGAATCATGTTAACATGTTATGGTTAAGTGATGTCTTTTTAGTTATTCATGGAGGACTAGAACCTTCATAACCATTATTGGAAAAAGTTAAACCACGTTGAAAATTATTTCAATTTATTTCCTCCATTCTTTAAGCATAACCTAGACTTAATAAAGGATTTCTCATACCGCATTGAACTAAAAATATTACGTTTGCAAATAAGATACAAATGCACATGTTTTCTGTTGTCCTGGTTTTCATGTTCTTACATCATGTGAATACCCTTGTCAAATGTTTAGTAGGTGCCACATCACATCCCCACATCGCATCCGCCGGCCACTTCAGCAGCATTTTGTTTTCTGCCTCACCTTATCCGGGCTAGTGTTTTGTAGTTCATAATCTTGTGTCACACCCGTACTTCTTTTATCAGGAGACTTCACTGGTGGAAAGAGAACTCAAAGCAGATGAACATGGGGAAGAGGATAGAAAGAGGTTTGTACTTTGTTTTGAATAGATTCTGTTCGGTGAGCTGCTTGCTCTTCCTGCAAGGCTGCAACGCTCCTCTTTGCAGGATTTTAGCACTATATAAGTCAAAGCGCGATGATGAAGAAATAGCAAGAGGGAGAACCCGAAATCAAATCCAAGAGGTCTGACAACTTCTCCATGCTATTAAGAAGTAAAGATCATATAACAATGTAAAAGGAAAGAGCAAAAATGTGCTCCTTGTGGTTTTATTTATCATATTTCACTGTAGCATCTATCATGCAATAACTTCGTGTTGTCCTCATTGGAGAAAAACTTCATGTTGGCCTGCAGTGTTCTCTGTTGGGATGTCAAATCTTCCGCTGGTGGGAACCCTCTTTGTTGGAACCTGTCCCTTGTCCACCATCTTTCACTGTGTTGCATACTGCAGATAGAAGTATCATTAGCCTATTAGGAACACTGTTTGTTAAAAATGATGACGCATCAGCTGAAAACCAGTTAATTTGGTTTGCAACAGACGGAGTCAATTATGACACATCCTACATTGCGCTAAGGGTTATATGATACAGGATGATAGAAATTATAACCTGCTATGATCGGCTTTGTGCTAATATTGTGATGTTTTTGCAAAAGTATCTGTTGAGCTCTATTACATATTGTGTGACCATTATCTTTCATGTGTAATTATTTATTGTTTTGTGAAGAAGGAGAGAATTCAAGCTGCTAAAGATCTTATGGAAGCAAAACGGGCTCTTGAAGAAAATCAAAGAAAACGGTCAGTTTTGTATGGAACTCATATATTTACTATTTCCAACTCAAATGTGCTCATGGGGAAGATATTTTTATTTAATGCAGCATGATGGAAAGTCGAAAAGCAGATCGAGAGGAGGAGAAAAGAGCAAGAGAGAGAATCCGTCAGCGTATAGATGCCGATAAGGTCCCACTGATTCTAATCTAACTAATGTTTCGGTACTTCGGTATTTCATTCCATCTGTTATTTTCATTTCAATGTTTTATATGACAATGGTCAGTGAATCTCCTGCACTCCTTATAGTTCTTGGATTTCCATATAGATGAAGTTAAGGCTATATGCCTATATCTTGTCTCCACAAACCCACATCTACATGCAATAAGATATCCTTTTTTTTGCGTGTGAACGTCTTCAAATTGCAACCAAACAGATTTGGTCTCCTTGCAATGGAGCAAGCCTACCATGCAATGATCAAATCCGTCCACTCATGCCATTATTATCATTAGAGTGTAATAATTAGTATATTTTACATGTTCAGACTGAGAAATTCCCCGTGTTACTCATTTGCCACTACTTTTCTCCAAAATTTCCTGACTTTCAGCGTGATACTACATTGCTTGTTGTACTACTGAAAAGCCCTAAATAGTTTTCCTCTGTGCAGGCAGAAAGGAGGAGAGGACTTGGTTTGCCGCAGGAAACAACAGTAGCACCAACACCGATAGTAACTCCCCAAAAGGTCTAGAGCCCCTCATAGTACTACTACATCTCATGAGCGAAATCTCGACAACGCATTCCTCACTTTTTTTGACTGCTCAGGTTAAACCTACTGAACCCGTTGTAACATCGGAACAGCTGAGAGACTGCCTGCGAACTCTGAAAAGGAATCACAAGGTAAGTTGACCGTCCTGCAGATATGATTTATGATCCATTGAATTGTTTTAACTGTCTTGAACATTATTGAATATGATGTTCTGCAAATAGCACAATAAACCCTCTATCCACTTCCGCGTGATAATCTTGACTTCTGTTCCGCACAAATGTTGCTGTGCAACTTCTGTCCATGCAGCTAACTGAAACTAGTCTTTCCGCACACCAGGCTGTTCAGATTCTGCATCATGTGCTCTTTTAGGCTATCTTTTGTATTCTGGGACTGGCCCTTCCGTTTTGTTTTGTAACATTCTACCATCAGCACCCTTTTAGAATTCAGCAGTTCGCTTGTGCAAGACATGCAATATGATATGAAGCTGTACAATGCAATGACCCCTCGTGTTACCGGGATGACCGAAACCAATTGAAGTGTGCTCGTTTGCCACTTTATTTATCTGTAGGATGACAGTGGTAGAGTCAAAAGAGCATTCCAAATATTGCTGAAGATAGTCGGCAACATAGCAAAGAACCCAGAAGAGGAAAAGTTCAGGAGGATCCGGCTAAGCAATCCTGTTTTCAAGGTAAACCAGAGAACTGTGACACGCTAAACGTAGCTATAGTTCATTCAGAGAGCCGCCTCATCCTCAACCTCTGCTGTTTTAACAGGACAAGGTGGGTAACCTGCAAGGCGGCGTGGAGTTCCTGGAGCTGTGCGGGTTCCAGAAGCTGAGGAACAACGGCTACCTGTTCATGCCGAGGGGCAAGGTCGACGTGGCGCTCCTCAACGCGGCGGGGGTCGAGATCACATCCGCCATGGAGAATCCCTACTTCGGTTTATTCTCCAAGTGAGTGAGCGGGACAGCCCTCATTCATCTTTGCTTCACCGTTATTAAAGAGCTCATCTACTTCGTACGAGCTTTGTGGCCATGGAATGGGGGTTACCAGTGAATGGACGGCACTGTGGCGCACGGATCTCGTCGATCGGATCCAGCTCCTGTTGCCGATAAATTGTGTACCATAGCGACACTGTGTTCCAATAAAATCCTAGGATTTCCGTGCAGCAAAGCCCTGGCGTTTCTGTTCTTACCAAAGAAAACGGCGTGTGATTGCAATTGTAGTCCTGAATGTTCATACAGGAGGAATCGAATCATGTCATTTACAGTGGCATATGTGATTGTTGGGGATCAGATCCGCTCATGTTCCTGTTCTGCTTGACAAGTAGTAAATCTGTGCCTTAACGTTGGATCACTGTTGCTCAGGGAGCAGAACATTGAGTGCCTTTTATTCTCCGGGTAGAGAAGGGGAAAGGACCCTGACCCTGTTCGCATGCCGCCATCGGCACATGACATGCTTGGAACTTTTGTTTGTGCACCCGTACTGTACTTTGGAGCTTCAATTCTGCATGTGGAGGGACCGTCCTAGATTCAGAAAGCAGCAGCTTCTCTAATCTCTATTGGTAGCTGCTGCTGATGGGACATGGTTTTACTGCTCTAACCATCCGCCCATTAGTGGAACCCTGAAAGTAAGTTTATGTGCAATGCCCTGCGTTGCGAGAAGCTTTGTCTTGAGCGAGAATGTTGTCTGATGGAAATCTTCAGTTCAGCAACGATTCGGAATCTGCTAGGTTGGGCATAGTGGCAGCAAGAGTCCAAAAACCGTTGCATGTTCCATGGAATACGTAACATCAAATCTGTTCCGTTGGTCGTACTCTTTGGTGTCCCTGGTTGCGTTAAGGGCTCCCATGATTTCCCTTGAAGTAGCGCTAATGCTAGGAAGTTGTACCAGGACCTAACCTCGTAGATGCTGTGTCAGAATCCATACGGAGCGCGAAGATTTCACACTAGATATTTCAAGTTAGGCAGAAATCGTGTTCCAGATACAATAGATTCTTAACTATATGGGCGTCTTTGGTAGTCTGCATGAGGTCCAGGCAGGTCCGCTGGCGCAGAAAGCGGGCCGATCGGTTGCCTGCACTGGGGGTTGGGCTGTCCTGACGCGAACCTTAAAGCCAGGCCCAGCGACTACGGCTGATTCGGCTGTTTCCAGGGAACCACCCTCTTCGTGTGCCCAACAGATGCAAAAGCGGAGCTCCCCCGCATAAGTGCGGCCGACGACGCAGATGGCGGGAGCTTTTCGGCTGCAGCGAAAAGCTAGGGCGGGAGGTGAGCTCATCTCTCCCGCAGAAAGTGCCCCTATTTCTACCGCCCCCACCAAACTCCGGAACAGCACCTGCCATCCCCCAGTTCGAGCTCCGTTCCCCGCTCCATCCGCTCCGGAACAACAACAACCTTGTTTATGACAACAACAACAACAACAACCTTGTCCATGAAAACAACATCAACCATAGAGAACATCTGCTGGACAATGCAACCCACGAAGAACAGTAGTAGGTGCAAGTTGCCGTCGGGGAAGAAAGATAGCAATTGCACATTGTTGGCTATGAAGAACAATAACATGTCCAACATGATAGCCTCAAGGACTTCATCATAGTCATTCTTCTTATGGTGATCGTCAAGTTGATCTTCTTCTAGGGTGGTGCATATGATCGGATGTGTTTGTAGTGGTGGTAAGCACACTAGAATTTGAATAGGGTGACCATAAGGGCTAGCATGTGTGCAACCAAACAAGTGTTTTTTGCATGCAATGGGCCAAAATTCAATGATGCAGGCAACCAAACACAAAGGACAAAAATTCCCAATCCATACCCAGGTAGCTCATGCAGGCTACCAAACGGGCTGCAAAACCAGGTTTGATGCTTGGCTCAGGATGCAGTGCTGCCTTTGGCACTGCCGAGCCGGGCCAGAAAGTGCATGCAGGCTACTAAACATGCCCTATGATTTGGTTGTCAGGGTGGGAATGGGCTGGGTCGACCCTTTAGGTCTCTGTCCCAACCCGATAAAACAAGGTCGTTGGGTTAACCCGAAAAAACATGCGCTCATAGACTGTAGCATGGCAAGGTGTGTGTGTGGGATTTAGAGGACAAGGAAATTACTGAGCACTAGTAGAACTCGGAGGAAATAGATGTGAGGGAATGGATTGCAACGATGATTGACACGTTGAAGAATGAGGATCAGGTGAGGGTTTTTTGTTACCCTCTGGGCAATCTGGCATGCGCGGCGTAATGTGATCCACGAGGACGTGTACTAGAACCCTGTCTTCATGCACTATTTTGTTCAAAATTTCATCACCGAGCTCAGGTTGGTACCATCGAGGAAGAGGCATACGGTGGCGACGTCGGACGTGAACTCTCCAATCTAGATACCACCGCCCTAGGGAATGATCAAGATCAATTTTGATGCGGCTGTGGGCAAGAATACCAGGCGCGGAGTGGTCGCAGCAGTGGCTAGAGATGTCGTTGGACATTATTTGGGGACTTCAGTAGTGGCCTTCCCTGGAAAGACTATGATTGAAACCCTAGAAGGCCTTGCATGCCGTGAGGCGGTGGCACTGGCGCGAGATGTTAATGGACATCAAGTTTGGGTTGCGAGCGACTGCAGCAATGTGATCAAGAGCTTGACGGAAGGAAGCGTGTGTGCGTATGAAAAAATTGTCTGCGAGATCAATGAATACAAGCAAGATTTTGAGGCGCTAGTTTTATGCCATGAAAGCAAAATGTCGAATAGAGAAACCCATGGGCTAGCTAGAAGTGTATATTTAGATGATTTTGGTCGCCGTGTTTGGTTGTTCATGCCACCTAAAGGCGCTTGTATCCCCATGGACTTGGAGTTTTAATAAAGGTGGTGAAACACTACAAAAAAAGAGAAACATGTAAGTGAAACCGGCCCCCATCGGGTTATCGTGTTAGTCTAGAGAGCGGGTGTAATTAATAATGTCTCAATATTAATATATTTATTTAAAAATACGGGTTTGATCTCTAGTTATTTTTTGACAAAACGGCATCCGTCGTCGATTTTATATAAAGAAACCACTAAGTTCTTACAAACACATAATAGGAGAAGGAAACGGGGAAAAAAGGAAAAGAGAGGAGGTGTTGTTTTTAGTATGAGAACTCAAAACCAACATAATCTACATGATAGTTTAGTTCAGAATAACTGCAACCCAAGGGATAAAAATGAAACTTCTACACTAGAGAGGGAAAGCCAATAGAGAGGAATCGACTACAACGAACAATATTGATCAGCCATCACAATCCGCGATGTAGTTGGAGCCCACCCATGGGACTTAGAGTATGCTTCTTGCACCACCAGCTTCAGGATCTCCACTCCCTCTTTTTTCTGCCTCGTGTTTTCTGCAACAACGCCCAAGAAGAGATCATGTTACAAATTCTATAAATTACAAAGGTGGGGTCGTCTGGAAATTTTCTAGTAAAACATGCGTCGTTTCTTGTTTTCCAGATATCACAGCAAAAAACAGCGCTCCCAACAAAGACCAGATTCACCTGGTTTTCTGGAAAGGAATTGATCCAGCCCGTAGCAAGATTAGTGGAGCTATTAGATGGCATGACATGCCCAAAGGCACACAAAATCACCTGCCAAGTGAACCTGGCAAGAGAGCAGGAGAAGAGGAGATGATCAATAGTCTCCTTCTTACAACAGAAGTGACATTGGTCACTCCCAGTCCAGGCCCTTTTCAAGAGACTATTATCGTCGGTTGAAGACATGTACGCCGAGAGGGGGTCCTCGAGGCGTGTGGAGAAAGGGGGTGTGAGGTGACGGTATTCTGGGACAATGAGCACACAAGCTTTACCCAGGTTCGAATCCACCGACGGTGGACGGATCCTACTCCTGCTAGCAATCTAGTAATACGACAGTGAGAAGTATAGATTATAAGAGAGGTTTCTCCTATGCGAGTTGAGGTTGTAAGTTATGGGTGCCCTAAAGGCTGGTCCCTAGGACGGATTATATAGATGTCCGGCCTAGGGTTACAAGAGGGACCTATCCGGTTACGATACAGAGTCGGTTACAGAGTACACCTTGGACTTCAAGTAATGATACAGACCTAAGTCGGTAAGTCTTCTGGGCCTTCCCATAGCAGGATGGACTTCCGTCTTCTCTTCCCGACTGGGCTGCCCGTGAAGCAAGACTCTAACCCGAAATAGGCCACCCTAGTCAACGAGTCACAGTGGGTATATCCGGAAAGTATATCCCCAACAATAGACCTCGGAAGCCTCCAAGATCCAAAGTCGGATTTCATCTCCTAGCTTGATCTTTCTTTGGCTCTAGAGTCTTGAAGGGTTCCTGAAACTCCAAAACAAAAGTAGGATCCGGGTCTCAAAAATGAGTCGGACCTGTGAATATTCCATTACGGTTTTCCCAATCTTGATTTCAAACTAAGCAGAAAATTGGTCTCTGATGCAACTTGACATCAGTCAAGGTCAAGTCTTGTCACTGAAAAACATTCCTGTCACTGTGACCGTTGGTGGGTTCGCTTCACGCGGAACCGAGGTGCCGTTTGATGCATGCACGGAGATCGAGGAGGCGTAATCTTCTCGAGGAAGTTGCCCAGTTCCTTCCATGACGCGTGGCACAAATTACTGTTATGTTCACACAAATCTTGGTGTAGGCGTGGTTCATAAGGGGTTGAGATCCTCTCATTCTCCTCTCACCAGCCTTTGCCCTCTTCTTCCTCCAAACGACACAACGCCTTTGCCTCCTTTCCTTCTCCAATCCCACAGCACCGCCTACCAAAGGTCACCTCTCCGATCAGATGGCTGACACATCTTCTTCTGGCACGGCGGTGACGACGGTGGCGACAACGATGTAGAAGGAAAACTTCCGTGGGGTCTGGATCCCCTGCGTGCTTGACGATGAGAAACTGCGCGGTGTCGAGAAGGAATTCCTCCTCTACACCGGTGAATGGCAGAGTGGCTTGAACGAAATCATCCCCACCCCTCACGCTGACGAGAGGGTCCACTTCTGCACCCATTTGGACCGAGGTTTGATTTTTCCTCCCTCGGAGTTCTTCTCCGAGGTTATCGATTACTATGGAGTTCAACTCCATAATCTTCCACCCAATACGATTCTAGAGCTTAGTGGCCATGCATCCCTTTGCAAGGGTTATCTCAGAATAAAACCGAGTCTCACTTTTGTCCGGTACTACTTAGGTACCCAGAAAAATTCCATCACCGCTGGTAATCCTTACGTTACTGGGGCACTGAGCTTGACCCTTAGGAGAGACCGAGTCTATCCCAAAGTTATAGCTAGTGAGTCGGTGAAGAGGTGGTCGTCCATGTTCTTTTACCATAAGGACAAACCGGCTCCCGACAAGCAAGAAGCTTTGCTAGCTTTCATCGACGGTGCCGCCGCTCCCCAAGAATCCTAGGACATAGAAGCTCCAGCTCTCTCTAAAGATTTGATCCGCGCTAAGGGGCGGATTGAATATCTGATGAAACACAAAGGCCTAAAGGGATCTGAACTAGTGCACTGCTGGTTGGCATGTCAGATTCAACCCCTCTAGTACCATGGTGATCGTCTTATGCATACAATTACCAAGATCAAAAAGGACAGCCTAAGGATTAGCAAGTCCTCGATCCCTAGCAAGGATCGCGAGACCCGGATAAAGTGGTTGATCAAGGAATGAGTGGAGAAGAAGATTCTAGAGATTTCTCTGGACATGTTCATGGCTAAAAAGCCCTTGACACTAGTAAGATTTCCGACTGATTCCTTTATACTCATTGATTTGCTCATCTATATTTTTATTATTTGCAATGCTGAGATAATCTGTCTTCCAGCTTGCTGACCTCCCTGAGTCGGAGCTTGATCCTCTCGAGGGATATCCACCTGAGGATCCGACTCCTCAAGAGGATGAAGATCTTGAGTTATTGCCGGAGGCGCTTACCCGGAAGTGCAAAACTCCGACTGTATTTGTTGGCACACAAGAAGTGCCAGTTGTAAAGAGGTAAATTCCTTCACGCAGTTTTATGTCTTAATTTGTATTCTTTCTGAACTATAACAATCTTACTCTGTTACCATCCCGAGCTAAAGCAATCTCTAAGGACAAGGGAAAAGGAAATACGGGGAAGACTTTGCGTTAGCAAAAGTTGACTCTGACTTCGCCAGTTGCCCCGCCTCCGACTCCTACCCCAAAGCCATCATCGGTACCATAGGATACTTCATCTCCATGTGTTGAAGATGTTCCAGCTCAATTTATAGAGCCAGCAAACCTTGGTTCGCAAACCGATGTCACCATGAGTGACTCGGTAGTTGATAAGGGTGAACCCTCAAAGGGTAATGATCCCTCAGCTGAGGCCTTCGCAGAGAATCTTCTGCAAAATCCGGGTGTCGCCAAACTTGGCCTCACTCGGAAGAGTGCAGAAGAAATCTGGAAGCTGGCTCTCCATTTCCCGGAGACCCGAAATATCATAGCTGAGGAGGAGGCGCAAGAAGCCGAGGACATCAAACTCGTCAAGCTTCTTGAGCAAGTTCATCTTCGCGACGAGAAGTTGAAGGCCGATGTGATTCCGCCTCCACTAGTGGTCTCGCCGAGAAGGTTTCTTCTGAAGTAAACATGAGCCTCAACAAACTGACTCATGAACATTATGTAAGTCGTATTTCAACTCTTTTTATTACATGTTATATCATACCCTCTAGCCTCCAAGCATGAAGTTGGATAGGAATCCGAGTTTATGCTTTTATAGGATGCCAAAGAATGAACTTAGTATAGCCCCCCAAAGGCGCGTGCTGATATTTAACTTAGTTAAAATATTAACCCGAGTATTAGTAGACTTCTGACTCTGGTTACCATTCTAACTTACAGAAAGTTAATGATTATAACCAGGAATTATTGAAGAATATCTGCAACAAGCGGAGAGATTAGATATCTCCGACTTGAAAATGCACAAAAGTTGCTAAAGATGAAGCACAAGGTAAGCATTTCTGACTTCATTTTCATAGTCTATTTGAATTGTTGCCGAATGTTTATTCGACTTTATTTGTTACTACTCTAGATCTTGTGAAGCAGTCCTGCAAGATTATTGAACAAGTCCTCGCCCCAATAGGATCGATCCACACTCCACTATCGGTGCACTTGTCGGTGGCAATCCGTAACCTCGCACAAAGCTTGGGGCACTTCTCCACAACTCAATTGGATGCTCCCAACAAACAAGCTTGGGGAAAACTCCACAACTTAATTGGAGGCCCCAAGAAATCCACAAACCTGCAATACAACTAAACCGTCTAGGGTTCCAAGAACCCAAGAGTAAAAAGCTTCTCACCTTTCACTCAATTGAATCCTCTCACCGAGAACTCAAACCGATGCACCAAATGCAATGGCAAGAACACAAGAAGTGCTCAAGTCCTTCACTCCCAAATTCCACCAAAGCTACAAAAGCTTATGGGGGAATAAGAGAGGAAGAACAATGGAGGAAATCCACAAAAGACTCCAAGATCTAGATCCCAAGATTTTCCCCTCACTTAGAGGAGAGATTGATTGGTGGGGTCGTAGATCTTGATCTCCTCTTTCAAATCCCTCGACAATATGCAAGAATCATAGGAGGGATTAAGGGATAGCAAGCTCAAGAAGGTCAACAATGGATGGGAAGACTCGCTGGAATAGATAGCTTACCATTGGAAAAGAAGGGCCCCTTATATAGGCCCACTCACTTCAGACCGTTTTCTGCCCGTTGGGGAAAAACCACACCGGAGACTAGTGCCGAGACTCCGGTTCTGGGAACACCGGAAACTCCGGTCTTTGCACACCGAAGATTCCGGCTTGCGACTTCACACCGGAGATTCCGGACAAACTCCGGCCAGAGGCAAAACTTGAACTAGCGATATCTAGAGTTTGGAAACTCCAATTGACCCGAAACCAATTTTGTTGGAAAGAGGACGACAAGAGCTACCCAACATTTCATGTATTATTGTGAGATATTGGATACCACCAAGTGAGAACATTTCATGTATTATTGTGAGATACCTCCCTTGGTGAGAAACCAGAAAACCTCCAACAGCAAAAGCGCAATAAGATATAAAGGGAAATCCATTTTTGATGAACTAGAGCTTGTTATGAATATTGCCACAAGCTCTAGAACATCACATAGATAAGATCCAAATAAGAACCAAGAAATATGATGCCAATTATGCAAAGGTTTGAGCTCTCTTCGAAGGATATGATCAAGTTACTCACTCGAGAGCCACTCTTGATAGTACGACTATCTATCCTATTAACAGGGCTCTCCAATCTAACACCACGAGACCGGTAAGAAGGAAACCCTATCAAGAACATACCTTTGCCTTGCGCATATTCCACTTGAGCTTGATGACGACGATTTTGTCTATCTCAAGATGGAACACCTTTCTTGATTGCTAGGTTGGTGAAGACTTGCAAAATACTCCCTCATATTCCACTATGGTAGAGATTATCTTTTGGGCATATATTCACATATCCATGAACACCATAGGATGATAAGCTTCAAGCAGATGATCTCTTTGAGATGGCTCATCTTGAACTTGCACTTCATTTCTTCTTTCTTCATCATGTTGGTGCCTTGAAGGTACACAAGAGATATCACTCCACCTTATTCTCCAAGACACACTTTCCATAGGCTCAACTTTCACATGACCAATCTTTGGATCACTCCTTGAACACCTTGGTCATCACTTGATCTTCTTCACTTTCTTGTTCTCCCAACCTTGAAGCCAACATATGGTTCACGCATTGCCTATGGATAAATCCTACAAGTAAAACTCAATGCAAACATAAGTCCATAAAGATTGTCATTACTTACCAAAACCACACATGGGGGCACACATGCACTTTCAACCAGGATATAACAATTATTAAGTGAAAACACATATCAAAATCTTAAGAAGTGATGTTGCCATTGTTCCCAAATGGATCGCTAAAAGAAGAACGTACTCCACCTTTTCTGTCACTGGGTTAGCTACGAGATCGCCGCTCACCAAGCATCTCACCTCAAGCCTTTATCAATATGTGGGACCTTGGTTACCTACAAGTCTATATATCGAGACAAGAGACAAAGAAACAAATATACAAATCTCTATTCAATCAATACACAATACTCCCATGAATTAGATGCACGATATCGCTGCGAGGTTTCACCCCAACCCGCAACACGTAAGGACTACTCACTCGTAACAATAAGATCAAGGATAGAAAACATTGTGCAAAATACTTAGATTGAAATTAAATATTCTTACAATGGTCACCGAATCATAAGGAGATCTCAAGTACAAGCTAATAGCTTTGGCTATGGAGAGGATAGAGGATGGAGAGGATGAACTATGGTGGTGGATCTCTTTTTTGGTGGTGTTGTGATGCAATCTGAGAATGGCGGTCCTCTGCATGGCGGATGAGACCTCGAAATATATAGGCGCCTTCATGAAAGTTGTAGGGTTTGACTTGACGAATCCGCTGCCACCTGGTACGGGCGGGCGGTATGACCTTACCCATACTGTTGGTCAGTAAGCCTTATGGAGGCTGGGTTTCGACCCTGGTTTGCTTGGCTCTGTAGGCAACCCCATAATCTTCATTAATAGCACCTGATTTCGCCTTAAAGGTGTGATTTTCTGCACAACACAATTCAAAAAGATAAGATTGCACATCTTTGCAATAATTAGTCATTAGTAGTAAGGCTAGAGATATTCTTGGTCATTCATTTGACTAAAAATGAGATTTAAATACGGAGAAAGATGGCTATTTTCACAGCCATCAATGTGCAGAGACATTTGCAACTCTCTCTCATCTACTAGCAAAGTTGCAAGTTCTTTTTTATCTAGCTCATCCAATTTCTCCAGTATCTTCTTATTTTCCTTCTTGTATGCCCCTTCCACATTCAAATGCTACCCATTTACATGTCTTCCAAGCCTACTCATCTTCTCTTGCCATTTATCAATATCATGTCTATAAAAAGTAGGAGTTGTCCAACTATTCTTAGCAATGTCATGGAAACCTTCCCTTTCCACTCCAACAGTTTTCATATCTAAATGATTTGCTATGTTCATCATAGATCTCTCCGTTCAGTCCAATAACTACTGCTAAGGGAAAGTAAAGGTCCTACTCTGCTGAAACTAGAACTCTGTCCATCTTTTCAATAGTGGGATCAACCAAATTGTTTGCCCAAGTAAGCTTTCTGCCAATGAGTTTTACCTCTTTCAAACCATTAGTCTTGGTAATGGAATTAAAGGTATGGCTCCATCTGGGCAGAGTACATGGTTTATTTTTTCCTCAATGCTTCTGGTGGTATTAAAATCACCACCAATCACACGAGCTCCCTTACACTTAGTGCATAATTGTGTAAATTCTAACAAAAAATTCTTACCCTTCAGGCTGGGCAGGACCATAGAGAGACACTAGATGCCATTTCATCTTGAAATGTTTATCCAAAAGCAGCATCCTAATGAAGTGGTTTCCTAATTCAGATTCTAGAAGTTCATGGAGATTAGTGTCAACTCCAAGGAGAGAATCCCACCCAATCTCCCTACTAGAGCAACCTGAAGCCAAGTAAAATTCCTATTAACTACAATTTTCTTAAAACACTTAGGGGTGTAACTGCTTTTTATGGTCTCACTTAAGCCAATAAAACAAAAACCTTCCTCTCTAATAATTTCTCTTAGGTTTGTTTGTCAGGGTGTTCCATTTTCCTAATATTTGAAAGAACCCTGTCATGATCAGGCTTTTAATTTTGGGGGTCTACCCCTTTTTTTTAACTAGCTCAGCCCTGAAAACATGGTAGCACAATTTGGCAATTGTATTATTTGACCTAATTAACTTAGCCTTATCAGGGCCAGTATTTAGGATTAAATCGTTGTCTGACTCAGAATCAGAGGCCATATCATCAGCTTGGCCATACCCGACGGTAGATCCGAGCCCGCTCGACCATACCTGCCCGCAGCAAGAACAAACAAGTCAGCAGGGTAGAGCCCCACGCTGCCGGCCTCCGAGCAGCTCAGCCAACCGCCCTCGCTTCTACTCCTTCCCAGCAGCTCCGGCAATCCGAACGGTGTCGGCGACCCGAAGAGCCGTGCCGACCACCCTGAGAGCAACAACCAAGAAAAAACGAGGAAGACAGCCGCAAAAAATCCCGCAGTCATGATCGACCACGGAAGGGTTTAGGCTGCCGCGAGAGCGAGGCGGGAGAGGGACTGAATTATCGGATCGTCAATGGCTGCAGTCAAGGTCGGCCCCTTTGCAGAGTACCTGGAAGCAGAGGACCGGATCGCACGGCCGACGATCTTTCTCTTCTCGCGTACAGCACTCGAACGAACTGATCATCCATGCATGGCCGGAGATCCAACGCCTTCTTGAATGCTGCTCGCGTGCTAGTATGAACCAAGATATCGGACTTATAGGGGCCTTAAAATTCCAGGTATATACGTATATATAGGTCACTAGTCAGCTGAAAATAAATATTGAAAAAAGGCTTAATGGGCTGAGACGATGGAAACCGGTGGAAACTAAACAGACTTTGTGCTCGGCCGGCCGCACGCACGTACCAAGCTACGACCCGAGTCAGCTGATCTGAATCTGATCGATCGATCGGTAGTGATAGTTAGGCACAAGCCAGCTGAAACGACTCCGGACCAGTCCTTCAGACGCCGCCAGGACGATCGAATCCACCTCGGCCGCCCGCGCCTGGCCGCGACGACCAGGAGAAAGAATTCTTGAGAAGACCTGGGAAGATCGAATCCATCTCGGCCGGCCGCGCCCGGCCGCGACGATCAGCCATTTCCATGACCGTCTTAGTACGGTAGGATTTCACGCATTAGCTTCTTTTTAAATTCCTAGATTTGTCCTGATTTTTATTTTTTGATCGCTAGGTCATCGACTCGCTATTTTTAATTTTTGAAGCCCTTGACGGCAAAAATAGTACATATCGTTATTTGATCAATCTGAGGTATATTATTCCCTAATCTCTATATTCACACACACATGATCTCTTTTGGTATAACTTAACGTTTGATGTAAACTTTTTCAGCATTTGTGTGTTATCATGTCGTCAAGAAAGTATGAATCTGGTGGCTCTAAAAGGAAAAGAGCACAAAATGTGGCAGCCTTGATACAATCACAAAGAGGAGATATTTTCAAAATTTTCAAGGCTGGTACGAGTGCTTCGAGAAACCTAAATAATGAGTTGACGATAGTTGTCGTGGAGGAAAAGCAACAAACTAGTGACAATTCCGAATCTGGTCATCAAGAGCAAAATATCGACACCAACAATGATGGTAACAATATAAGTGGCTCTACGAATGCAGGTAATTCATCGGATGCACAACCACAGTCTGCTAGTGTTGATGAACAACCAATTTATACTTCTGATATCTATAATCCAAGAAATTGGGATAACCTTGATAATAAAGCAAGAGACATTTTAGTAGAGAAAGGACCTATGCGAGAGGAAAAATTAGAGTACCCTCATGACGATGCATCAAGACATTTTTCAGATTTTCATTATTACAGAAATTTAAGCAATGAAGAGAAGCATGATAGAAAATGGCTTGTTTATTCAAAGAATGTTGATAGACTGTTTTGCTTCTGTTGTAAGATCTTCAAGTCTAGCACTAACAGGAGTCAGAGTTCATTACTGAGTTTGCGTCTAGGAATGTTAGAAGAAATTTTTAAGATAATATTTATATATTATTTGCATGCGCACTGTTTCTTAGATGCATTGATGTGTAATTGACAACATATATTCTAAACCAATATCCATTACTACCATGGCGATGTATATAATAAGGGTCCTAGGCCGCTGAAATCTCGGGACCGGCCCTGACGATGACGCTGCACGTAACGCAATAATTCTTCCGCATGTGATGCAGGTGAGCTTCATAAACTACTAGTAGTACTCCACTAGCTAGGGTTGCAGTAGTAGCCTGCAGGTAGCTTAGGCTAGGGCTCCGACAAAGGAGGGCGGGGATTGGACATGGGCTATGCCATTGATGGGGATGGGCCGATCTCGGAGGCCGGCAGCGCACATGGAATCCTATGCCGCCGTGTCCTTGTGCTCTCTTCTCCAGTTCAAAGCTATAGATCGAGTATGGCGATCCGGAGCAGAAAGTGAATGCACCCGTACGCTACGACTCGAGGGCCCCTGCTCGCTCGGTCGATCCAATGATCCATCCATTTAAGAAGAAGCAGATGCAACGAACGCCGTCGGTGACGCGACGCGACGCGTCGATCGATCACCGTACTCGATCTTCCACGGCAGCAATGTCGCCGCTCCCATGGCAGGCTGGCAGCAGACGGCCGGTGTTCACGATGGAACCATCAGCCATGCATGCATACCACATAGAGAACAATGATACCGATGCCGCTATGTTGGGCTATTGTTTTCTTTCAAAGAGAAATGCAACTCCAGAAAAGAAAAGAAGAAACGAATGATGTAACCAAGGTCCAAATAAAATCGATCCACGAACGGAGGAGCGTGGTTGCGCGCAGAACTTCGAGGAAAAGGCTGGACACCTTTCCTTCGAGATCCATGCTTTGTCTACCACGCTAGACGCTAGCCTAAGCCTATATTAGGCTAGTAGTAGTAGCTGTACCTTTTGACCAATGACCATTCTAAAACAATCGTTTCTGTCTTCAGGCTAGTAATAATAAGGTAATAATAAGGCCTTTTACAATGGGTGTTTCTTAGCACGGTATCATATGCATTTTGTTTATGTGGCATGTCACTTAATAAAGAGAGAGATGGTTCTTGTATCTTAGCTAAGATACACCACTTGCACGCTATCATAGGCAAAAAAGATGGCCAGTCTAATCACACACATGCATGAGCACAAAATCATTAAATACATCATCCCTAAGAAACACCATCTAAGATACACCCATTGTCATAGTTGTTTCTTAAGTTTGCTTAGCACCTATAAAAACGTGCTAAGATACACCCCATTGGAAAAGGCCTAATAGTGATGTAGTACTACTCTATCCCGGTTTAAAGTAGCAAATCTCTAAGACCAAGGCTTTCTTTTATTGGAGCTAATTTGGCTCTTACATTCTCTGATTGTCTTTTTCTTTGAAATTAAATGCTTATATGTCTAGGAGGTGGGGATTTCAGGATTGCATGATTTTCAATATGTGTCCTATAAACTAGGACGGATGGTATACTCTCTTCGTCTCAAAATAGATATCAAAATTTTGTTTAAATTCAGATGTATCTAGACTAAATATTGTTTAGATACATAAAATTTAGAAAAGTTTATGACATCTATTTTGAGACAGGGGGAGTACTTCGTATTCCCCCTTTACATTTGGGTCGCATGATTGCAAAATAGATGGATAGAAAAAACACAGAAATTTAATAGGATTGCAAGTATAAAACAAATTATTGTAAAAGAGAGGAAAACTTCAGGAATGACTTGGATTGAACACAGGAAAAATGTCTTAATCCTATGCGAATGAGAGTAGAAAAGAGGTTAGAGTGGATGTTGAAATTTCTATGGGATTACGTAAGAATGTAATCTATAGGAATTTTGGAGGTACCATTCCATTGATCAAGGGCTTCCTTAGGGAAAAAATCCTATGGATTGAATTTCTCCAATATTCCTTTAAAAATCCTTCAATCCAATGGGCACCCGAGATTTTTCAGTTTATAAGATAGATTTGTAATCTTTTAAGGCTGAGGCTCCTTTGATTAAAAAATATTTTATACGGATTTGGATCCTTATGGATTTTCCTATGGTAGTCATTTGATTTGTAGGATTGAAATAAGTAGATTTTTCGTAAGGATTCCACTTCAACCTCATAGTTAGTTTTCCTTTTTTTTGCTGCCATATTAAACATTTCTTGATCCAAAATTATAGTTTTCTAACTGTATGAGATTCAACTCTTATACTTTATTTTCGTATTGCTATGTTTCAAAAATCATGTGAATCAAACAAATCCATATCATCAATCTAATAAACAAAATATGAGTTGTATGTCACAAGAAAAAGCACTACAAGCTTATTTCAAATACAATCTCAACAGTAAACTTTACAATACAATATATAGTACAATACAATGGATAGAGGATTTGTGGCTCTTGAGCACAAATGCTCTCTATATTTGAAAATTTTAAAATTTGTATTTTTGAGCTTACAAATGTGAATTTTCCCGAGAATACATATACATGGTCTGAATAGCCCTGGTAATTTTCCCTAAAAAACTCATTTTGATTTGGGCTATAGAAAAAAACTTCTAACGGTATATAGGAGGAAAAAGTGTCATTTCTGTCAGAAATTTATCATTTCGTATTTCCCAAAATACAATGTAGTATTTTTTTGGAAAAATTATTGAGCGTTCGGAATGTGTGTATTTGTTCACGTATTTGTTTCCAGACTATTTTGCGCACCAGAAGTTGGTATTTCAAAATTTTGAAATACCCAGAACTGCGCGCAGTTTCGGAGTACAATGCATACACAGATTTGTTGATAAAGTTGAGGATCTATAGTAACTTACTAAAAGATATAATAACAATGTAGTTGAAGATGTTTTATGCAATAATGCATTTTTAGATCAACGGGAGTGCCACTCCCGGCTCCATTGCATGAAGCCATCAAAGTCAGAGTAAGAGCAACTCTAACAAAGACTGTAAACTCGTGAACTGCAAAATGCGGATACAGGCCACGAAACTTTGTTTTGCGTCGGCTCATTTCGAACGGTAAAAAAGGTGTTTGCATCAGCATTTCAGACAACGATGATGAATACTAGGACAATCAAACGATGCAATCCATCATAGTTTTTACATCAAACCATGCAATGTTCAACCATACGATCCAAAATACACATCCGCCATGATGAATGTAAGAGATCATTAAGCCCTATCATAGCCGGCCAGCCCATCATCGTGCACACGACCATCACCATCGCCACCACCATCACCACCATCACTCATAGGAGACTCACCTAGGCGTGCTTGCTTCCTCCTCTCCAACATGTCGGCAAGCATCAATTGATGCAACTCCAATTGTGCTCCACACATCTTCATGATGTCCATCATCATGATCTCCTTCTCCTCGGCCATGAGCTCCTTCATTGCCTTCGCCTCCTTTATCTTGAGCCTCCTCTCCTCTAGCTCGGTCTTGTACTTGGAATCACTTCGAATTGCTTCCCACCTTGAATGCTTTATCGCCATGTTCTTGTGATGCATCATCATCTTCATCTCCAACGTCTTGGTCATCAACACCTCCTTTTACTTCACCATGTCATCAATATTATCCCTCAATGATGATGATTCAGCTTCAAGCTTGATCCTCTCCTTTGCCTTCTTGTTGCCTTCCGGCTTATTCTTGTTCATTCCTCCATCTTCATCATCACTAGCATCATCCATCTCCTTCATCTTATCCTTCTTCGGAGCCACTTCTTGATCTCTCAAAGTCCATTTCGGAATATGCTTAAGCAACTACCAATAATGGTCAAGGTTGAAAGCATTCCCATTCGATCCCTTCATTGTCTTGTACTTCTCCTCGTCATAACGTTCCTAACATGCACAATGTGATGATCAATTAAGCTAGGAATAGGCTCAACTAGGTAATGAACAAAAGAGGAATAAATGATCTCACATATTCATCGGCATTGACACCACTTGGAGGATTGAGACTCACTTGCTCCATACATGCGGACCAACGGCTACAAGCCGGTTTGGTCACTTCCCATCGGCCTTGTAGAGACCGATATGATCAATATCGGTTGTGCAACACGGGGCATAAGTTGGAAGAACCTATCTTCAATGCGCTGCCAATAGCACTTGTCGATTTGGTCCGTTCTGGTCACCGCATCGATGGACACTTGGACCACGCCCACACCAAGAAAGTGTCTTCGATATCGGTTTAGTTCACCACACATTTCTTCTTTGTCTTATTGTCTTGGGCGGCATCGGAGACCTCCTCCTTGATCTCCCCCAATTCAGCCTCCTCCTCCTCACTAACATCGGCATCATTACCAAACGGAAGATGGTTGTCCGTGATGTCAACCTCGCTCGTGTTGAGAAGATCCACGGACGGGTTCGGGGCCGCGTGAGCATTAGAGCTGTGTTGGATGCAGGCGTCATGTGATACTAGTAATTCCGAGCAAAGCACCGAGGAAAATATGGTGGTCATACCTGGTGGTCGCATCAGCGACGAGAGGCTGGGCGGTCATGGGAGGGAGGCCTGCGTAGTGAATGACCCTTTGGTCAAGGAGGTCTTCTTCCCGACCACCGCATGCACGCGCTTCTTGGGCGCACCATCAACTAGCGACTCGCCGGTGATCCCTATCCTCTTCCTCTTCAAAGCTTTGTCATCTCCGGGGTGGCTGGGTACGGCTTCGACAGCGGGTACTTACCTTTGGCCTATCTGGTTCGGCCCAGCAGGAGGCCCACGTGATGATCCACTAAGGACGATGAAGCCCATGACGATCCGGGTGAATCCGAGCCCATGTAAGGCACGACTCCTTGACGGATACAACAAGATTACATAGGCATATTTACGGTTTCACCCTCGTTTTGTAACCGACTCGGACGTATACCGAGACATGACTCCCCCATATAAGGGCCAGGAGGGAGCGGCAAGAAGCTTAATCAATACTCTTGACATACACCTGCCACTAGGGGTGTAAATGGTACAAATAGTTTTCACTCCAAATCTGCATCCGCATCCATTTTTTACGATATTGTATGCACTTTTAAGAATCCGCCGAATATGGATGTGGATGTGGATATTGGTCAAGAGGATACCCGATGGATATGGTAACGGATACGGTATTGATAATATCTGACAGATATGGATTATTTGACTTTTTCGCGGATTATCCGAGGTCATTAAATAGGATTATCCGATAAAACTAGTCTAACCACAACTATCCATGCGAGCTAGTTAGGCCATCTCAGTTATCCATGATTCCTCCATTTGCTGCGTCATTCTATTATCAGTCTATAGTCCAGTGTGTTGTCAACATGTATAAAAATTTGGCTATAGTCTAGTGTTATATGCCTTCTAGTCGTGTTGTTTGCATAAAAGAAACAAATCAGGAAATTTATGTGCATATTTTTTCGATTATCCTCTTTTGATCCGAGAGCTCCCTGGATACGCTCCATATCCGTAATCCGAAATCATTCGCATTCGCATTCGCATCCGCATCCTACGATTATCCGCACCGACCTGTATGAGTCAAAATAGCAATATCCGATCCGATCCATTTACATCCCTACCTACCAGAACTCATCTTCGCATCACCTCCATCTCGGCACCCTTGTAATCCATCAGATCTCCATTAATCAGGAGCAGACAAGCAGGAGTAAGGTTTTCCCTCCAGGGGCCTGAACCTAGGTAAACACCGTGTGTCCCCGTGTTGCTTGTTCGTTAGCTGACGAAGTTTCTAGTGTGCACACTTTCTCAAAACCCAGGTCCATTAACCATGAGCATTGACATGATCACCCTACGTCAATTGGCGCCGTATGTGGGCCTCGGCAGGTCAGATCTGCTTCAGATCCTTTGACTTCACCATCCACGCGCCAGCTTCACGCGAATCTTTCAGCTACCTCGCCGATGGATCCAGGATGTCGCTCGGCAACCTGAATGTCTAGTTTGACAAGATCGGCACACTACGCCTTCCGGACTAGATCCGCTCGGTCCCGAAGTAGTCGGTGCCACCATCGATTGCACCTGCCTTGTGGATCCCACCACCACTGGGGACCCTCGGTGAGCTGAACGCTTCCTCTTTGGCTTACGGCCCGGACGACTCCGGCCTAAGCAACCCACTGGAATCCACCGATGACATCGGATCTGACCCAGAAATAGCCGGAAGCAACGTCTACATGAACCACTACCATTGCGCCGTCATCAACACCAACACTGACGGTGTTGCTGGTAATGGCGGCACCGGCACCGACACCGGACCAGAGGCCAATCCCAACAACACCAAAGACCGCCCACAGATCCACCTCACAGATGAGTGGGAAAGGGTCAAACATGCCCTGAGGGGTGGAGCGCCTTTGCCTCTCGGCTCATCACAAGAGGTGCTAATGGCATACCATTGGTACCTGGACAAGGAGTTCCGCCGCCAGCAGGTGGTCAATGCCCATCTCAAAGAACGGCGGCGACTCACCGATGAATCGAGCGCCCGGCGAGTAGGGATCTCGTCAGCCGGTGGATCCTTGTCAAAGGGGAACAATCACGCGAGAGCGCACAAAATACGCTCTCGAACACAGCTGATGGATGAAGACGCCAGGCGCGCCACCAATCGAAATGTCGACTTCTCGTTCATGTTAATAGATTCACAGGGCAATATGGTGCCCAAAACTCTGCAGGACGCCATCATCACGGCCACCACTTACCTGCTGTCCAACCCGCCCTAGGCGGGGGATCCACGATCTGCCTTCACAGATATGCTATCGACAGGCTCAGCCTGGTTAAAGTAGCACTTGCGGGAGAGCCCGCCAAAGAACCAACGAAAGCACCTACTGTGCCAAAAGCATCCCATGGAGGAAAAGCAGCTACTCGCCCTCACGATACGAAGATCCTCTACGGAGACATTGCAGCCCGCGGCGGAAGGACCACGACTACGATGCTCGTGACAAGATCACGCAGCAAAAGGTCAACAAATTGCGCGCCAAGCATGCCTACTCAACTGATTCCGATGATGAATATATCAAACTCTGCGAAGCCAGATGCATAAGCCGTGCTATACGGAAAATTCCGATGCTGAAGGGCTTCAAGCTGCCCTCGGACAGCCTGAAGTTTGACGGCCTCTAGGAGCTAAAAAAACCTAGCTGGATGATCATCTCCAATCCGTCATATGCCATGGAAGATCCAAGAACACAGCCATGCAAAGGCTGCAATCAAGAATCGAGGGCTTTTGCCGCAATTGTGTCCCCTCTAGTTCTATTCATGCACGGGAGGAGCTGGT
This sequence comes from Avena insularis, assembly GCA_023614405.1. NCBI lineage: Eukaryota > Viridiplantae > Streptophyta > Magnoliopsida > Poales > Poaceae > Avena > Avena insularis. The sequence goes on from CM042692.1 coordinate 27,137,965, forward strand.
ATACAGTTTCATCCGAAACTTCAAAGGCGGGTACAAACGCCCTGCATCCACAAAAGAGTTGTGGGCATGCACTCAAAGATCCGGCGAGTCCCTTCGCTCCTACATCCAACATTGGTCCATCATTCGAAACTCTATGGAGGACATCTCCGAAGAGCGGGCGATCAATGCATTCAACGGTAGTGTTCGCTGGCTCGAATTAAGGGAAGAGCTTGGAAGCACAAAACAGGAACCATCGGCCATCTTATGGACATCGTGAATCAATGGTCAGATCACGAACCGATGGACATCATGGTCGGATGACGAATAGGACCAAGGCTGCAGATGCGACTGCCAAGGAAAGCGCCGAGTGTGTGATTACGATGGCCATGACAGAGTCGATATGGTCATGGCTAGATATGCTGACAGGCGCGATGATGGAAACAACAATAGCAGCTATCGGAAGGAAGTTACCGCGATGATAGGAACATCGAAAAGACTACATAGGTGTGGAAACGCAAGGAGGGGTCATCCCCGATGCAAAGGTTATTAGGACCATGCAACATCCACTATTACATCTACAACAAAGATGGCAAGCACAAGTCCAGCCACCTCCTCAAGGACTGCCAAGAGTTCCAGAAACTCCAGGATACCTACGCTCAGCTACCGCGCGAAGCAACAAGCCAAGGCTACGGGACAGCCGTTGTCCCCGTGGCATATGGAGCGCCACCACCACCACCTCTCCTAGCCAGCGCACCACCACCAGTGGCTGCGGTGGTTCATAACAACAGAGGCGATCAGTACCCTCCACCATGTGGAACCATGGGCATGATCCAGAAGGGGTGCCCTTCTAACTGGGTCCAAAAGACGATTATTCGCTAAGTAGGCTTGGCCGTATCGCCATCACCCGAAGTTCGCGAGTACCTTAGTAGGTCAGAATCCTGCATCACCTACGACCGATTTGACCACCTACGTCAGGTACCTCGACCATGTCATGCCACCTTCGTTCTCGAGGCGTAGATTGGAGGCTTCGAGATGAGCAAAGTGTTCATGGTGGTGGCAGCGACATCAACCTCATCTTCGCTAGCACCTTATGAGCGATGAACATCAACCTTACAAGCCTCAAACCATCCGAGACAACTTTCTGACATCGTGCCCGGGAAGCCCATATACCCCTTGGGAAAAATCTACCTCGACGTCATCTTCGGCCAACCCGAGAACTTCAGGCAGGAGAAGCTCATTTTTGAGGTGGTCAATTGGTCATCCCAGTATCACATCATACTAGGGCGGGTCGCATTCGCCAGATTCATGACGCTTACCTCTAGTTGAAGATGCCCGGACCTCGCGGTATCATCACCATCTACGGAAGCTTCACACGGTCCGACAACTCGGACACGGAATTAAACAGAATCTCCCCATCCTTCGGCATGCATGAAGAACTGGTGAAACTCACGGAATCAACGGACCACAGTCTTCCTCCGATGAGCCAGTGCAACTCACTAGAGCAGTCATTCGACTCCACCGTTGACACCAAGGAGGTCCAGGTTGACCTAACGGACCTCACCAAGACCTCATTCATTGCAAGCAATCTGAGTTCCGCATATGAACTCGCGCTCATAGAATTCCTCTGTGAGCGCTGGGAAATCTTCGCCTGATGTCCTGCGGACATGCTAGGAGTACCCAGGGAATTCTCCGAACATGCCCTCAACGTGTAACCAGATGCACGGACCGTTAAGCAATCCATGTGATGCCTCGCAGAAGAAAAGACCAAAACTATCAGCGCCAAAGTCAGTAGATCCTCGATGCTAACTTCATCCGCGAGATCAAGGAGAGCACCTAGGTAGCCAATCCTGTCCTGGTACCCAAGAAAGACACTGATATACTCTGCACATGTGTAGACTACATGTCCCTCAACAAGAATTGTCTGAAGGATCACATCCCCTTGCCACAGATCGACCAGATCGTTGACTCCAGCGCAGGGTGTGAACGACTCTTGTTCCTCGAAGCCTACTTAGGCTGCAATCAAATTCGACTGAAGGTGGAAGATCAAGATAAAAGTACTTTCATCATGCCATTCAGAGTTTACTGTTACAACACTATGACCTTCGGGATGAAGAACGCAGGCGCCACCTATCAATGGTGCATGCATGCTGATGACCCAAAATATATCGAGCTCGTTGGGGAACCCCAAGAGGAAGGTATGATGAGCATAGCAACAAGTTTTCCCTCAGTACGAAACCAAGGTTATCAATCCAGTAGGAGTAAGGAAACACCTCAAAGGTGTTGCTAGCTAAGCCTTGGCAGGGCGCACTACCGGTGCTAGTAGCAACGTGGAGACCTGCACAACACAACCACATAACTTTGCCCCCAACTTGCGATGAGGTTGTCAATCTCACCAGTTTTGCTGAAAACAAAGGATTAAGTGTATCGAATGGAAGAAAGTAATAGTTTGCAGAAAGTAAACACAAAGCAGTAAATAGTTTGATTGTAGATTGAATGTAAAAGAAAGGACTGAGGTCCATAGTTCACTAGAGGTGGCTCTCCTTAAGATAGATAACATGTTGGGTGAACAAATTACAGCGGGGCAATTGACAAACATTGAGAAAGCATACAAGCATATACTAATCATCTTGACTCCTTTGAGACTTGATTGGGCATTACAACATTATACATAGACCGCCATCCAACTGCATCTATGACTAATAATCCACCTTCAGGTTATCATCTGAACCCCCTCCAGTATTAAGTTGCAAGCAACAGATTATTGCATTACGAATTGCGTGTAAAGTAAACAATACGATTGTTCTATGAACAAAGGATTGTTGTTTTCTCCCTAGTAGCAACAACACATCTAGTACCTTAGAGATTTCTGGGTTCCCAGTTACGGAGGCATGAACCCACTATCGAGCATAAATACTAACTCTTGGAGTTGCTAGCATCTACTTGGCCAAGATAGCTACTAACAACGGAAAGCATGCAAGATCACAAATAACAAAGACATGATAGAATCAATAATCAATCTGAAATAGCATCTCAATATCCATCGGATCCCCGCAAACACAACATGCAGAATTACAAATAGATGATCTTGATCATGAACGGAGCTCACAAGATCTAAACATGATAGCACAAAGGAGGAGAACCAGCCATCTAGCTACTACATGGACCCATAGTCCAGAGATGAACTACTCACGCATCACACCGGCGGCTTGCATGATGATGAAGAAGGCCTCTAGGGTGAATTCCCCTCTCCAGTAGGGTGCCGGGAAGAGCTTCAGATCCCTCCTGATCCAAGGATGGAGATGACGGCGGCTATAGACTCTTTCGTGGATTTTTGATCGGGTACTTAGGGTTTCCGTATCAGAGGCAATATATAGGCAGAAGAAGAGGCCGAGGGGGTGCCTAGGCTGGCCATACCACCCCCTGGCGCGGGCCAAGCCTGGCCGCGCGGCCAGGTGGTGTGGCCTCCCTCTGGCCCTTCTCCGTCTCGTATTCTGGATCCAAGTGTCCCCCGGTAAAATAATAACTTTGGCTTTTGTCCCGTCCAATTCCGAGAATATTCATTTTCTGACTTCCTAGAACCAAAAACAACAGAAAACAGGCAACTGGCAGTATGGCTCTTGTTAATAGGTTAGTCCAAGAAATTATATGAAAAGTACTCCAAAGTGTGGACAAAACACAAGAAAGTAGATAAAACCAAGCATGGAACATCAAAAATTATAGATACATTTGCAATGTATCACATGCCTGCCTCAAGATCCAAATTGGCAAAAACGTCCAAATCTATGTGGACGACGTGGTGGTCAAGACCAAGGAAAGCACCTCACTCATCGATGATCTCTACGAGACCTTCTACAACCTTGACCGCTATCAAGATGAATCTGCTCAAATGTGCGTTCAGTGTCCCATCGGGACAATTACTCGGGTACCTCATCTCCAAAAGGGTAATTGACGCTAACCCGAAGAAGATAAAGGCCATACTGGCTATGGAGAGGCCAAATAATATTAAGGGCGTCCAACAACTAGCTGGACGCATAACTGCACTCAACAGATCCATCAGTAGAATGGGCAAAAAAGCATTACCCTTCTACCAACTCCTACGCAAGATAGATAAGTTTGAGTGGACCACCGAAGTTCAGGTGGCATTCGAAGAACTCAAGCGCCTGCTATCAACCTCACCAGTTCTGGTGACCCCAAGGAGAAGGAGCCCATGTTGTTGTACATCACAACCACCAATTAGGTGGTTAACATGGCGCTCTTCGTTGAACAAGCGAAGGATGGCGATATCCACGGGGTCCAATGACCCATGTATTACCTTAGCAAGGTGCTCATTCTAACCAACTAGTGGTACCCGCACTACCATAAGCTGGCGTACGGATTCTTCATGACATCTTGTTGACTGTGACACTACTTCATGGAGCACTCAATTGTGGTGGTCAATGATGCACCATTATCACACATCCTCAACAACCCCCGAATCCACGGGAAGAGTCGCCTTATAGGGCATAGAGCTGTCCCCACACGACATCACCTATGAGAGGCGAACGGCGATAAAATCTTAGGTGCTCCCAGACTTCATGGTTCAATGGATGGAACTTCAAATACCTGAGGTTCCATACATGTCGGGTGTCTGGTTCATGCACTTCGATGGATCCAAGTGCTAAGAGGGAGTGGGTGTGGTGTCATGCTGACATCCCCGCAACGCTACAAGATGCACTACGTCCTATGGATGAAGTGGCGCATCAAACAACGGGGCAGAGTATGAATCCCTCATCCACGGCATGCACATGGCAAAGGCGTGCAGTGCCACACGACTGATCATCTATCGCAACTCCAACCTCATGGTGTAGCAAATGATGAATTGCTGTGATGCCATCAACAACAAAATGACCGCCTACCATGACCTCTATAACTCCCTAGAAGGAAATTTTGACGGATACGAGCTACGACACATTGACCGTGAAAGTAACGAAAGAGGCTAACAAGCTGGCCAACATCAGGTCCACCTGCGCACCCATTCCGTCTGGCGTCTTCCTGGAGCAAATATGCAAGTGGTCAATCAAAACCAAGTCACTCGCCAGCGTTCATGAACCTACAACTCACTCGGGAGCTACGCCACCTTACAATGGCACAACAACATCCAAAGTAGAAGTAGAGCCCTCACCGGAGGTGCCCATGGAATTCATGGTCATTGAGCCCGCATGGACTCAACCATACATCACATACCTGCTACGCAAGGAGCTACTAGATGACCCAACTGACGTGTGGCATATCGTCCGTCGCTCGAAGGCTTTCATTCACCATCGTCAACGGTGAGCTCTACAAGCAAAGCATCATCGACGTCCTCCAACGATGCGTCACCAACACTGACGGCAAGAGCATTCTCCTCGACATACACGAAGGCACCTGCGGGCATCATGCTGGCAGCCACTCACTCGTTGCCAAGGATTTATAGGCAAGCTTCTACTGGCCAACAACAATGTGAGATGCGAAGGACTTCGCCGAAAAGTGCAATGCCTGTCAAAGATTTGCGGACAAACCGCATGCACCAGGCTCCGATCTATGGCCAATACCACTGCCCTTTCCCATCGCACAATGGGGACTCGACATGGTGAGCAATCTTTAGAAATCTTCCCCTAGGGACATGTCTTCCTCCTCGTCACAGTCGACAAGTTCACCAAGTGGATAGAGTCTACTCTCGTCACCAACCAAACCAGCCCCACCACCATCAAGTTCTTCGAGTCTGTATGAAAGGGAAATGGATGTCGCCTAGAGGGGGTGAATAGGTGTTTTAAAATTATTACGGTTTAGGCTCTAATAAATGCGGAATAAAACTAATGTTTAATTTATCAAGCCAAAATCTATAACGACTAGGTTCACTAAGTGCACCAACAACCTATGTTAAGCAAGAAAAGCAACAAGGTGATAGCAAGATATAATACTTCAAGCACGATGGCTATCACAATGTAAATTGCATAAGTAAACGGCTCGGTTGAGAGATAACTAATGGACGCGGAGACGATGATTTGTTATCCTGAAGTTCACTTCCAAAGAAGCTACGTCTCTATTGGAGAGGTGCGATGGCGCTATGCTCTCCGAATGCCACAAATGGCTCACCTTGAGGTGTGGTGGCTCGATGCACACCCAACACCACACAAGGTCTCACCTCAAGATGCGAAGGCACGCAACTCACCGACGCCACAAAAGGCTCACCCTATTCTCCCGTGAGCTCGCCACAAAGGCCTACTCACGATCCACTATGGGACACTTGAGTGCGGTCACCGAACCCGTACAAGGCTTGGGGCAATCTCCACAACTCAATTGGAGGGCTCCCAAGAAACGCCACAAAGGCTCCACAAGGCCACAACAGGCCACAAGCTTGAGGAATCTCCACAACTCAATTGGAGGCCTCAAGAACACACCACAACTCCACACAACCATCTAGGGTTCCAAGAATCCAAGAGAAACAAGCCCAAGAGCTTGAACTCGCTGAAACTCCATGGAGAACTCAAGCCTATGCACCAAATGCAAGAGGCAAGTCCTTCACTCTAAAATTCCACCAAAGCTACAAAAGCTATTGGGGGAATAAGAGAGGAAGAACACAAGAGGAGAACACAAAACTCTCCAAGATCTAGATTGCAAGGATTCCTTCACCAAGAAGAGATTTGGTTTGGTGGGGTTGTATATCTAGATCTCCTCTCTCAAAACCCTCAAAAAGATGCAAGAATCATAGGAGGGGGAAGGGGAGAGGGCAAGCTCTTCAAGGTCAACAATGGAGGAGAGAGAAGGGCAAGAACCAAGAAAAGAGCAGGCCCCACGAAGGGGATGAGGAGCCCCTTTTAAAGGGCTCCCAGATCTGGTTGTTATGCATAGATTCTTGCATGGCCGGTAGTACTACTGGGTGGGTGGTACTACCGCCAACAACCTTTCAACGGTCAGAAACGCGATGCAAAAAGAGAAAGAATCCTAGCCGGAACTACTACCGAAAATTCTGGTCGAAGTTCCGACAAATAGAAGCAACCAAAACAGAGAGCATACTGAAGGGTGCAAAACCTGATTAGAAGTTGGGCCAGAATTTCCATCAGTACTACCAGTGGCAAAAAGCCCGAGCGGTACTTCCGATCAAGTACCTGCCCAAGTTCCGCCAAATAGAACACACCAAAACAGAGACCCTACTAAACCGAAACAAGGATGACCGAAAGTGGCGCCAGAACTTCCACCGGTACTACTGGCGGCAAAAATTCCCTAAGCGGTACTTCCGGTGGCCTGCCGGAACTACCGGTCAAGAAAAAAACTCCAGAACCAAACCTACCATAACTTTTGCATTCGAACTCCAAACGAGATGAAACCAATTTTGTTGAAAAGATAACAACGTGTAGAATCCCAAGGTGTGGAAATATTGGGTATCACCAAGGGATAAAATATCATGGATATATATTTGAGATACCTCCCAAGGTGTGGAGCCAGAAAACTCGCAAGATTAAGAACGCAAAAAGATATGCAAGGGAAATCCATTTCTGATGAACTAGAGCTTGTTAAGAAGATAACCACAAGCTCTAGATCCTCACATGGACAAGAACCAAACAACAACCAAGAAAGATGATGCAATGTATGCAAAGGTTTGAGCTCTCACTGAAAGATACGATCGAGCACTCACTCGAGATCCCCTTTTGATAGTACGGCTATCTATCCTAAACCCGATCTCCCAACACTACAAGAGACTGGTAAAATAGAAAGCCTATCAAGGTCATACCTTTGCCTTGAGCATTCCACTTGAGCTTGATGTAGACCATCTTGTCCTTCTCAAGATGGATCACCTTTCTTGATTGCTCTTGCTTTCTCTTGCTTGATGAAGACTTGCGAATAACTCCCCCGTACTCCATGGGGGAAATCTCTTCTTTGAACTTGTCTTCATCACTCCATGACCGCCAAGGATAGGATGGCAAGCTTTAAGCATGAGATCTTCTAGAGATGGCGCACCTGGAGCTTGCCCTTCATTTCGTGATGATGTCTTGAAGATATCCATTAGGAATTCCATCTTGTTCTTCTTCTTCAAGACATACTTGATCTTGTTCTTGCTCTTCTTCATGATTCCAATAGGCACAAAGCCCTTGGATATTACTTCTTATTTTTCAACCTTGAAACCAACATATGGTCCAAGCAATGCCAATGGACACACCTACAAGTGAAACTCAATTTACACATTAGTCCATAGAGATTGTCATTAATTACCAAAACCACACATGGGGCATACATGCCCTTTCACCATCGTCTACAGGTTTAGGGTGCCGCATAACATCATCACTGACAACGGCTCAAACTTCACCTCGAAGGAATTCCATGGCTTTTGGGAGAAGATGGGGATCAACATCAGCTATGCCTCTACGACGTACCCGCATACCCACAGCCAAGTTGAAAAGGCCAACAACCTCATTTGTAATGGCATCAAAAAGAGGCTCCTTTGACCTCTCACAAGAGTGGCTAGAGCATGTCCCAACGAGCTACACTCGGTCCTATGGAGCCTCCGGACAACACCAAATAACACTATGGGCTACACACCATTCTTCCTGGTGCACGGTGTTGAAGCAGTACTGCCTACCGAGGTGCCCTGCAGCGCCCCTCGGGTTGTGGCCTACAATGAAGCTGAATCAACAGCTTCCCTCGAGGATGACATCGACCTCCTCTACGAAGCCCGCGACATCGCTGCCGCACGGGCAACTATGTACCAGCAATGCCTCCACAATTACCACAATCGTCCACTATGGGCCTGGTCCTTCTCCAAAGGGGAACTCGTGCTACGGATCAAGCAGAAAGGACACCTCAATCTAGAATCCCCTTGATAAAGACCCTTCATCATCACCGAGGTGATACTAGGTGGTGCCTATCGCCTCAAGGACGTGGAAACCGGAGTCACATACTCCAACCCCTGGAACAACATGCAACTGCGTCGTTTCTACACCTAGTCGCATCTACTTTTCAGTAAGGCTACTTGGCCAGGCTACTTAGCCAAACACTTGTACCTGATACCTACGATCAATATAGGAAGTTTCCTCTACTTATGGATGATCAATCACTTTTTCTCCTACACCTTACAGCACTCGGGGGCTACGCCCCTGATCACATTTTGACATACTGTCAACTAACTTTACTCAGCGCCCTTCGTGAAGGCCCTAGTAGTAGAACCTACTCAACTATCGAACCCTTGATTCCTGAGTACCTTGGCACAACACATAAAAATTTGCGTGAATAACGACTGATACAATGGGCCAACATGCCAATACATTTTACATAGACCAACATGCCAGTACAACTTTACAAGATTAAAATTAAACGCGCTTCACGCAAAATCTACACTCGCTATACACGCGGGTGATCCCGTCGCTTCTGAAGAAACAATTGCTCACTCCTATCAATGTGGCAAGCTATACATACAGCTGGACCACAAGTAGCTTCGAAATGTGGTGCCAGCTCTCTAGTGGATCCATCTGGTGTTGGAGGAAGATCTTTCGCGACATCCCGCTCGTCTATCTATGGGCGATGAATCCGAACAAAAGGGAGCACCATCTATGCACCGGCAACCAGTTGGGCTCGCGCAAAGGCAAAAATTCAGTTGTGATCACAAAATCGCCTCATCCATCCCATTAGGCTCGTGGGCCCAGGATCCAGTGGGAACATAATACTGTGCACCGCATACAATATCTTTCGGGCGCCCTTCATGCACTTCACAACACAGTAAACCCTCTCATGAAGTTTAGCCAGCATGTACGCCTTGTTCCTGTCCGTCCAAAAGGACCCACCAACTTCTACGTCCTCCTCCCTCAGGGAGTTCAGTCAAGAGTTGATAACATTCTCTTCCTCCTGAGGGTCGCGACTAACAAACAACTACAACAGCAAGGAAGAATGACGCGTCAAAATAAGAAGAAAACTAAGGAATCAACAAACTCTCCAAGTACTCACACTTTAGATACTCGTTGAGATACTCCAGTTCTCCAAACAAATATTCCTCACGATTCGCGGCCCTCTACGCCCTGGACTTCCAAATGTCCAGTAGGCCTTTAAGTGCTAAGTTTTGCTTCTCCAAGCTCTTCACTTGATCGCGTAGCCTCACATTCAACGACATATTGGAAATTTTGCTGGTTGACTATGGTTGAGTCGAGGCATCCTTAGGCTCAGAAGAACTCAAAGACACATCAACTACCACCTGCACAATAGGGGAGCAAAGACGACATTCAAACAACAAAACAACGAAATGTCTATTCATACAAATGACACAAAGGAAGCAATTGGGATTGTTGACCATCAAAAGACATGAAGAGCACAACCGAAAGTCCAAACTACAAAAGCACTAAGTAAAAAAACGCTAAACTATCTACGCATCAGTATCTAAAGGCTTTGCGGGGTCCGTGCTAGCTTTCGCCACAGCCAGCCATTCTACTCTTTGGAATACTTGGCAAGCAATTCAATCAGTTGAAGGCCATATCTCTTGGAACATTTGGAAAAGGAGTGAAGTCTAACTCCTTGTCGTCGGCCATCACTAGCATCGAGGAGGTCGCCTTGCTGACGTCCAGGTTCGAGCCGCTTGCATGCTCCATGGCAAGTGCTAGAGAGGCACCCGTAGCATTCTACACTTGCTTGTACTCCTTGTCCGCACTCCCCGAGAAGGCATCCGCAAGGACAACAATGTCATCGATGGCGGTGGCTTTCGGGTACATCTCCTGATGGAAATGACCAAGTGCGACCTTGGACTTCTAGAGCACCTCCTTGGCATACATGTTGCGGTCCTCGATCGCTGCCACCGCATTAGCTAAAGGATATTCATGCTCAAGAGCCTGACAGTCAAAGCCAACACCAGCATCATCTACAAGATGCACATAACACTATAGAAGTCAAAATGCATGACCAAACAGAGGGACTGGGACAAATCTATGTTGGGTACAGATTCCATGAGTTGAGCACTCAAATACTTCTCCCGCTTCGCCGCAGCTGCAGCTGCAACAAGGCCTTCCTCATGCCGCTTCGACTCTGACTTCAAGCATTTGAAGGACTCAATAGCATTCTTTTCTTTTGTATCGGCACTGCTGATACTCTTTTCGAGTACCTCGAGGCGATGCAGGACCTAATTATTCTCCTCTGGCAAACCATATAGCATAATGTCCGTCAACCGACACACGCAATGATCAAGCAAAAAAGCAAGAAAAGACCAACTCACCTCGAAGCCACTTGAAGTCAGCTTCCAACTGCACCTACTGCTGTCCCATCTGCATCATACTGCAAAGATATGGCTGCAAAACAATTCATGTTACATGACCACTCGAAGACTCGGGGGCTCCCTGACTAAAGAAAGGAAAGCAACACAGCAAGGGTAACTAACATGACCACTCGACAACTCTGGTGGGTCTTGAGCTGCAGTCCGGCTGATAACCATTATGCGCTCATCTATCTTCGACAAACTCGAAGAATTACCATCATCAGTGGTGATCGCTTTGGGAGATGGAGCAGCCGCTTCGGACTCGTGGCTCTGGAGTTGACGACTCCCTCATCAACCCTCTCTCGGGTGATTTCCTCCGGAGTGGACTCCCTAGCAGTTCAGCAACCAAACAGTACTTCAACTCCTAATGATAAAATCCAATGACAACAATAGAAGTAAGGAATGCTTACAAGCTGAAGGAGTCAAGATCAAACACTTCCTTGTTCTTCTTCTTGGCCGGTGGTGCAGGTGGCACGGTTCGGATGGGCACAGCAGGAATAGGCCCGGCCGGATATGAAGCAAGATAGACTCTTTGGGTGTCTCTGGGGAGGAGTCATCCGAATCCTCACTTCGGTCCCTCTTTAGAGTACATTCATCACTAGACTCAGCCACTTCCTCGGATTGCACAGCTAGAAAACTAGACTCTGAATCGTCCAACTCCACACCCTTCGCCACCTCCCAAACTTCCGGAACAGGAGGCATCATGCCTTTAACCTTCAGATCCTGTCAAAAGATGGCAATATCACTACAAAATCGACAAGACACAATCTAACCCAAACATTACCTTCAGAGTAGCATCAAACAGAACAGTCAACATTTCCTTGGGAATAGCATCGTCGATAGTATGGTTGGTCAAAGACTTCACCTTTTTCTCTAGCTCTGTGGATGAAAAATTCTCCTCCACGATGCGGCTCGGGTATGACTAACCCGCATAAAGTAACATCGGGTGCACCCTGGCCTGCAATGGCTGCAACCAATGTTGCAAGAAGGTCTGTAAGGTATCGATGACAGTAACCTCTTGACCATGGACAAGCTGCAACTTCACCACCCAGTCATACATCACCTTGACTTCATCTTCCTCACTCGCGGGCACCACATTCCTCCAAGACCATTTTCTCTTTGTTTCCGCACTCGCGTCAAAAGGATCAAGACCGTACTTCTGACTCACTGCTTTCTGATCACAAATGCAGAACCACTTGGCCCTCCACCCTTGCACGAAATCCACGATCTTGAAGGAGAAGTACTGCTGATTGGGGCAAATGGGAATACCGCACCCACAAACCTCATAAACTACTTAACAAGGGGTAACCTCGGCAATGCCCATGGTTATGGACTTAGGGTTTCGTGGAAAAGAGAGCGCTAGTGATTTCATCGTCTTACCAGAAAAACAGGGGAGACGATTTACCTAGGTTTAGGCCCTTATAGAGGCAACCCTACTTTCTACTTTTCTGCTCATATTATCATTAGAGAGTACAAACTTGTTGAGTTGACTAGATGCGATCTCACCGAGAGAGAGAGGATCGTGTGTATCTAATGTCTATTGTCTATATCTATTGTCAGGTAATCTAATGTCCTCCTTGTTGGCCCCTCCTAGCCTTTATATATGGGGAGGCTAGGTCTCGGGTACCAATACGAGTAGGTTACAAGTTAGAGTTTGTATCTAGTCTAGTCTTTGCGGTGACCCAGCATACAACTACATGATGTAGTACACTATAGTCATTGATATAACACCAATGAAATACCATCCCATTAGTATTACATCCCACAGAGTGGTACAACAGAAATATCGCAGTCCAAGGCATGACTATAGATTACAACATAGTACATTACAAAAGATCCAGAGAACTTCCTCGTAACAATGAGTAATATTATATAGAATAAAACCAGAAAGAACAACTTGAAGTTTATTTTAGGAGTACTACTACTAGCATATATATCTATGGCTTTCCATTGCTGCTATAGCAATTCTCTACAGAAATAGGTTCTAGTGTCTAGGAATTTATTTATGATCTATGCTTCAGCTTGACTTCCATAACTTCTGGTGTAGTCGTCGACTCCGTTGATCTCCACTATATCTCTTCAATTCTCCAAAGTAGGTCATTTCTTGAGACGCCGTTGATTTATCCAAGATCTAGCAAGGGTTAAGAGGATACGGTTGAGTACAAGTATACTCATCAAGTTCACTAAAAAGGACCGTTTGATGCACTAACTACAGCTGTGGACCATAGGTCATAGGCTCTGTAGATTTTCATAAACATTTCTTCAAAGGTTACTTTTATTCTGAAAAAACTATGTCCATCAGCCTTCTCAGGTTTACCAGAACTTTATGGAGTTCCTTTCCTACCGTGTTCATAGATCCTTCCCGGAACAGGGAGTAACATGTCACAATTTTATACACTCTGCAGAGGTGCGCTACTTTACCTTAAGCTTTGTCCCACATCCAGGAGTATGTCCCCATTCAAACCTCCATGATTTGAGGCCCAACCTAATATTGAAGCCATTCGTTGTCCTTCTCTGTGACCCCACATGACAACACGACCCTACAAGCAGTAATACCTCAGCTATGCCCCTATTGTGGGTGACAATAGTGACGATATCCCCTTGTAGACTCTGTAAGCAGCTCTGCCCTGGTAGCCACCATAACATATGGTGAACCTCCACCAAGACAACTATGCACAAATGATCTAGATACCAATATCGCGGGGCACTAAGGGGTCCCACCCATGTGCTGGATCCTTAGCAAGGAATCTGCACCTTCACGATAAGGTCGTCTGTTGGCACATGAAAGGAAGAAGATCCAGATGACTTCTCCATATTCCAAATCACATGGTTAACGCGTATTATACGGCACAAGAATCACTAGCGACATTGGTTGTTAAGTCCTAGATGATATATTCATGTGCAATGGTATTCCAATTGCCAAACTTAATAGATTAGCTGATCACCCTAGATTAGTAACCAATAGTTCACATTATTATCAAAAATAGTGTTTACTTACCTTTTTCAAATACAGATGATTACAACATTTTATTTGCAAATACTTGATATAAAATAATCAAAGGACATGAGCAAGTGTGAACTTGCCTTTTGTGATTACATGATTATGCAATCACAGTCTTCGAGATGATATAACATCCAATATCTGAAAACAACACCATTGGCCCGTTAAGGACTAATGTTCAAAGAAGCAATATGCTATGATGCATAAGTAATGTAATGCATTTTGAGAAAATCCCGAGATAATTCCCCAATAATGTGAATGAGTTAATTTTAGGTGATGCTTTTAAGCTTTAGTTATTTTTTCCAAGTTCACTTCACAAGTAATTATATCTACAAAGCATTTAAGAGTTTAACATGCAAAGTATATAAGTAAAGTATAATAACACTAGATTGAGGTGGATTGCTATCTAGTAATTATGATGGAAGTTAATGTCTTAGATTGTTAAGAGTTGAAGGACTTATTATAGGGTTGCTATTTCAAGTGGCAAAATGAATAACTTTTGAAGAAAATATTGTTTAGGTTAGGTTAATCGATCTTTAAGGTTGTTAAGATTAACACTAGAGTTTTTGATGGGTACAAATGATGTTGAGTTATTATACTTTAGTTGGTTGTATAACTGTCCAAAGTTAACTATAAAAACATGAATAAACTTAAGATAAGATGTTTATGATTGTTTAGACCAAAGTTAACTATAGAAATGGAAGTGAATCTTAAGGTGTAATGTGTTTAGAACATTACCAACTTTTAGGGTTTTGATAAGTATAATTATGAATGTGGAATCATTCACTTTCAATTTAAGTAAATGATGAGTTTGAGATTTGATGTCTTATTATATTCTTAAAAATAAGAATATATAACTCATTGATGGAAGTATATTTCGATGATTTCATTAATTTGTTAGGGTTTGAAATATTTATTCAAACTTAAGAATTAATTCTTTAGTCTAAAGAGATACTTTATATAAGTTCTACCTATTTTAGTTTTTAAGAGTTACATTCTAAGTTTCAATAAATCCTAAGTAATTAATTAAAGTTAATATGGATTTATTTTAATTCATAATTGATAAGAGAAAATGCATCTCTTTTATTTTAATAAGAGAAAACGAATTTTAAAGCTAATTATAAAATTTATTTGTTATAAATCTTAAAATGACTTGGGATTTTATTATTAATATTTTATAAAATAATAGATTTATTTTATATATACAAAAACAATTTTTATTTATTTTTAGGACATTTCCTTATTTTACTAAAATTCCATAAATTGTTAAGTGTTTTTGAATATATATATTATTGTTTTATTAGATTAAAATTACAAACTAATATTTTTCTTCCATAAAGTATTTATATAGAACCTTAAAACTAAATTTTATTTATTTTTATGTAATTTTTTTATTTTAGAAAATTCTATAAAGTAGGTATTACATTAAAATACTTAATTTAATTTTTATGAAGCTAGAATACAACTTTGTATTTTTATTGGATAGTTTATGTTTTTATGTACATTTAGGTATATTAGTTGTTTTTTTAAGATTTTTATTTATTTTCCTAGGGTCAAAATACTCATAGGGCATTTTGGGTAATTCCTTTATTTTATTCTATTTTTATTTTCTTATTCTATTTTTATTTGGCCTGTTTGGTTAGGCATATGGGCCTGCCTGGCCCAATTAGTTCTGTCTTGGTGTCATCTTGACCCCGGACCACTCTCTGACCCACGCACGCCACACACCCATACATGCAACGCACACGCGCCCGCGAACCCCTCTAGCTCCGGCCACGACTGCTGCCCGATTCTGGCCGCACAACCTGCTATGGTCGCTGCTAGCAGTCCGCCACGCTTTATCCAGCTCGATTTGACTAACCCGCCCTCATGCTCTCGCTCTCGACTCCAAAACCCTAACCCCCTTCTGCTCAAGCACCGGCGGGGCGGCGGTGCTCGACCGCAACCCCGATGAATCTCACTGTGGCGTTGATGTTCGGGTATTGGCGCTGTGCTGGTGGTGTGGCTTGGTGTAGGCGCATCACCACCGTGTTCCCTATGCCGCCATGTCGCCTCTGCTCCTTCTTCAATGAGCCTTGACTCGTCCAAGGTAGGTACTGCTTCTAACTACCCCTTTCCCTCTCCCTGCTTATTCATCATCATCTATTACCCCTAGCCTTACAGATTTCACTCTACTTAGGAATTCTCTCTTTATGGTTCATATGAATCTCACACGAAAATGTTACTGTGAAGATGTTGAGCAAGTATTGCCCAAATGATTTTATCCTTAACGCTCTTAATCCTCTAGTGGTTTGATTTGGTCTAGATATTACTGTATGAACCAAAGTTTTTGAATTAGTGACTTCCGTGTTGAAGCTATGACTCAGCAAAAACAGTGCTAATGTTTGTTTCATGACTGAGTTGGTACTTGATACAAATGATTGCTTGCAGGTGAGATTTTGGCTTACTTTCTATATTATGGTGAGAAGGTGTGGTATTGTTGTGAATGCCTATCTTATTCTAGTGAAAATTATTTGGTGGCTTGAATTATAGACTGATTAACTTTATTAAGACAATGATCATTTACTGTATAATTAATGATGTTAGCTTGGTATATTGTTGGTGGATAAGTACTACAATTTATTTGATCTATGCTTTATCTGTGAAATGATGCTTCAACTTGGACGACTTGTTCATCCTAGGCATGTGTAGTCAGCTTCCCATTTGTGATGCTTGCTACTAGACATAAGTTATTTAGCTTATGAATGTGCTTCATGTACCGCAAGACAAATAACAGTAATGAACTTGTGCTTGATGCTTTAACATGGAATGAAATGATTCCTAGATTGGTGACTAGGAAGATGATTTGAAAAATTCTCTGTTGAGTTGCTTGTGGATGGAATGGTATATCATATGTGTGTTGTCCATATAAAAGTGAAACCATATGAAATTGATTCCTAGCCAAATAGCTAGGAAAATGATCTAAGATATCTTTTTTTTCTTTTTTTCGAAATGGGGAGCGTAGCCCCGGCCTCTGCATCAAGCGATGCACACAACCTTTATTCATTATTAGAACCACAAAAGCTTGGCAAAAGCCATTACAAAAATCATACAAACCGGAACCGTCAAAACAAAACACCGAGCAAAAAACGATAACCATATCGCCAGATCCCCAATAAGATCTAGCAAACACCAAGCTGCTTCTTTCGACCCTGCCCCTAGGTCACTCTCACTATTGCCACTCGCCAAGAGAAGCTCGAGTGCCTGGGCACCGCGGCTCGAACACAAGCAAAAGGAGCCCCAGAACCGCACAACCTATCCACGGATCAGTGCACACGCACATGCTCCGGATGTTGCCGCCTTCAATATCTTCCGCCAACCCGTCATCAGCATGTAGATCGATGCGTAGACTCACCGAAAACTCTCCACCGACAACACCATGGTGCCAAGTAGCACCACCTCCCTGCGCGCTAGCCGCTCCACCTCTCCCGCCTCTTCCATCCAGTGCTGCTCCACAAGCAATGCTCCCAAGAGAGAATGTAACACCGATGTGCCGCCATCGCCCGACCCGAAGGGTTTCCCCCGGAGTAGCTACGAGGGGGTCACGAGAGATGCGTTGACGATGCCTTCAACAAGGAAAAAGACACATATGTGCCGCCATCGCCCACTATGACCGGAGTCAAGCTCGGTTTTCACCGGCAGCACCACCACCCCAACTCGTCGCTGGGACTAGATGTGGAAAAACACCACAACCAGTCCTGGCCGACAACCTCCGATGAAGAAGGAGGCCGCTGCCACCATGCCCAGGACCGTTGCCCTAGGCGACCTCATGCAGCAGAAGTAATCCAGGTGCGCCAAAGCCGTCGTCGAGGAGATGCAACAGGCAGCAGATCGGGATCGAGGACCATCCGAGCCCATCGGGCCAGATCTGATATGTCCCGCCGCCACCCACCGATACCTGGCTGCCACCACTCCGCCACATCGCCATAGATCAACCGGGACAGGATCGCCGTCGCCCCGAATTGAAATCAGCCGAGGAGATCCACCGCCGCCACCATGCTACTAGGGCTTTGCCCCGCGACGCCCTCGGTGGCGGCGGCGGGAGGGAGGGAGAGTACTCGCGGAGGCCTTTTGGGGGAGGGGCCGGTGGTGCCCCGGTGCGGCCCGGCGCGACCGCACGGGAGCAGGGGGAGGAGCGGGGGGGGGGGAGGGGAGTTGGGGCGTTCCTATAATGGTTATTGTTTGTAAAGGAAATCAGTTTACTTGCAGAGGCTTAAGTGTTGTATTTGGCATGGGCGTAAGCAGGGGTGGGCCGGGTGGGCCGTGGCCTACCCAGAGTTATGGAAAAAAATCATGTACCCCTAATATTTGTAGCCCAAGTTTCTATCTACGCGAGTCCATCGACCTGAGCGTTCCTTCATTGTTGAGAAAATTGCATATAACTACCACAATTGGGGCTAGGGTTTAAAAAACCTACGACTTTTGGGATCCCTTCAAAAAACTGTGAACTTTGGAGCTGGAGACTACGAACAACTACGAACTTTGCATAATCGGGCAGTTAGCTAGTTTGATCGCAATTCTGACATGGCTCTCACGTAAAAAACTACGAATTTTGGGGTTGGAGGCTACAAAAAATATTACTTTTGGGGCTCTCATGTCATGAATCTCATTATCTGAGGTGGGACCGCCCTGTCGGAATTGCGATCAAACTAGCTAACTGCCCGATTACGCAAGTTCTAGCCCCGAAGTTCGTATTTTTTAAGTGATCCCCAAAAGTCGTAGTTTTCTGATGCCCTGCCCCAATTGTCGTTGTACATTCCCTGGACAACAAATGGGGAAAAGGGAGAATATCTAGTTCCCCGGCGGTTGCCTCCTCTCCGTCGCCCCCCGGCTACCCAGATCCCCTCACTGTCTCGCGGAATCCCGCGGCCGCCCGCTGCTCCCAGGCCCTAGGGGCCCACCGGCCGAGGAGCAGCCGACAATAGCAATTCAGCAGGAGAAAAGGACCAACATATAATTTTTTTCCTCTAGCTTCTACATGTGTCCCCCTTAATTCGGCTTATCATTGGTCCTGAAAGTTCATAATACTACGGCAGACACTACAGTTGATTCAAATAAACCATTTCTTGAATCCGATTGTACCCAAAAAAGAATAGTTAACACAATTTTGATTTCTAGACATCGAGGAAATTAACCCGACCACAAAAGTGATTAAGATACTTATCTTCTCAGACCTCTTTAATTTTGTATTTACATCCTAAGTAGTTGAAACATAATATGGATCGTCTCGCGGTTCCCTACGTTCCATGTTAGATCCGTCTGTCCATATGACATTTTTAAGTAGCATGTGTAAAAAGAGCAAATCTGAAATAATATTGTAAATGAAAAGGTCAACAGAGAAAGAAAATCCGTTCTAGTATTGGAGAACAGTGAAATCATGGAGGAATGGAGAGAGTAGCATAAGTTGTTTGTGCCACAACCTACTTTTGGTTTTTCCCCAATGGATGACGTGATGTTGGATGATGGTTCTAATGCTATGTAATTAACACTTAATATCCAAGAAAGTGGAAGTCTGAACTTCAATTAGCAAGATCTATGAAATGGTGTCAACGAATAGAGTCATTTATAATTTGTAGTACCTGGACGTCAATTTGCCAGTCAAAATCGTCAAGAATTCTAGTGATTTAAACTAATTCCACGGTCCTCCTCCTGGATGATATCCCTATAAGCAATCTTACCTAAGGAGGTTGTACAGAGAAGTTGCAATGCTCCCTTACGAGGTTGCTGTGTGACAGTATGTATCCCACAATCAATGAAGTCCTCGTAAGGATTGGAAATGATCCTTCACGAAAAAGTGAGTGGACAAGAATTGGAATCATTTGACTTTGGTTAATCTTCAATTGATGCTTTTTATTCTTGGTTAAACAAATGGCTTGTCTCAATCATCTTGGTGAGCTCTCTATTATGCTTGTTGAAACAAAAAATATCTTTTTTATGAGTTAGTCTACTTGCTTCTCAAATTGATAATACTCTTACCGGTGGCGATGACTAATGTTGAAAGAGTATTTTCTGCAATTTGTCTACTAAGAAACAACTTGAGAAATAGTGGATGATGAGCTATAATGTGTTTTTTTTGCTACCAGACTTTATTGATATTTTAGACTATTTGTATTGGAATAATGGACATTTAAAACATATGTACTGCACTATAATGTTTTGTGTATATTGTGAATCGATTGGCTAATTATATTATTCATTTGGCAAAATTTTCTCCCACAAAGGCTTGCATAAAAAAATAAGTGTGCCCACCCTCTAATTTTTTCCTGCGTCCGCCACTGGTATTTGGGATCATTGTTGGGTACTTTCAAATACCATTCAATGTGTAGCTGTACCATTGGTTTAATATTCAGCTTATCTGAATTTTATGATAACTTCCTGTTGTGATCTAGAACTTTGGGTGTAGGAATCCGTCTTACTGAATTTGATCTGTCAAATGACAGTGATATGTGTAACTTAGATGATTTCTACTTGCTTGGCTAGAAAAATGATTTGAATTGATTTAGTGTGCCTTGTTTGTACTGTCAACATGACATAATACATTGGGAATGATTTATTAGATCCCTATATGGTGGCTTCTGCTACCTGGAGGTTGTTGCTATGGTGCCTCCTTTTGGAGTGTGCACAACAACCCTTCTTGTAGCATGATCTATTGCTATTGGCTTAATTGAGCTTGATGAGAATAAGCATGTATGGATTGAAGTATGGTAGCTTATGCCTTTAATGAGAACAGATACATTCCTTGATTCCTTAGCCATTCCTATGATGCAAAGGCCGAGGCCCTTTCTATTGATAAGAATAGATATTATTGTTGCCTTTTTTTAACTCAGTGATGATCTGGACATGCCACTTGCATGCTAGTCCGAGAGTAAAACTACAGTTGCTCAATTCCTGCTCTTAATTGATAAGAATAGGTGCTAAATAAGGATCTTAAAGATTAACCTGTTGGTGGTGGTGTAGCTGTTGTTGCTGACTACTCCTTATGTGGATCTTGATCCTTTGCTCCTTGATCTTGTGTCCTTTACCTCCTAGTGTTGTTGACTAGCTCTTCCTCAAGCTATTGCTGGCCTCCTTCTTGGCTCCACTCCAGCTACCCCTATCTTCTAAATCACCTTCTTCTCCTTGTTGATTGCCTAGGATCTTTCTCTAGGTGATCTTGGGTGATTTTGTGTGTATAATCTGGGAAGAACCATAAGTGTTCTTGGTGGTCTGTGTGTTCTTGAGAAAGATCTGGCAGTGTAGCTAGCAGCTGTGCTACGGTTGTGTTACTTCTCTTATATGTGTTTGGTTGTTGCTGGTGTGTTAACAACACACAGCTTGCATGCAGTGAATATGCTTCTTACATGTGGGACCTGTGGTTCAGGTTTCTATGACTGCGGATATTTTACTTGTGGACGAGATCAAGTAGAATTACCATTTCCTGATAGCTAATCCTTTTTACTTTCCAAATGGTGAAACTTTTCCCTATGGCGATGATGTTGTACTGAGGCAACTAAACTGATAAGAACAGATTGCTATGATTTGGTGAAACTTCCCCCTTCAAAATTATGCTCAGTGGGGAACATAAATAGTGCATTTCACTATTAACTTGTGAGAGTACTAAACTAAAATAACCCCCTCTTTTCCTTTACTATTTTTTTCTTTTTCCTTTGTTGTTGCAGGGATTAGGATCAATAATATGAAAGAAAGAAGATACAAGATGAAGAATTAGTTTATTTATTAGTTTCGGATCTTTCTTTATCCTATTTGTAATCTTTTGTTTTTTATTTGCAATTTCCTTTTCTATTTAGATCCTTGTATAAACAATGTAATTTATTGTTGATGAATAATAAAGATTATTTTTCTTTGTGTTCTTATTCTTGTAATTTGAATCTTGTAATACTTATATCTGGTTTATAAATATGAATTCAATTCTTATTTATTATTGTATTTCATTTTCCATTTATAATTCAATTTTCTAAATTCATTTGAATTCAAATTTGAAATTCAAATACATGTTTGAATAACTTTTCCCATAAAAACAAAGAAGTCTACAAAGGTCATGTCAAAATCTATTGCACTTGCTCTGATGTGCCCATCAATACAAGAGAGATCTCGATCCCTCTATAATTCTTTTAGTTTTGCGCGAAAATTCCCCGGATTTTCTATGCATGAATGCAATGCACACACATGTGTCGTCTCTATTTCTAGGTGCTAATCCTTGGATGTTATAGTCTTGGACTTTCCTTGTCTTGTTCCGCCAGGAATCTGTGTCCTTGTAGGCTTCGTCTCAGCCAAATCGTCATTGGCTTAATGGATCTCGATGTATATTCGAGTGAGCCTTCCATTGGGATGCACCATATATACCAACGATGGGCACCCGAAGGGTCACGCCCATGTCACTACCCCAGCAGAGCCTGATGGCCTCTTCACCCCATACAATTTTTTTAAAATCCCAAAGTGTGGCTCAATCCTGAGCCAACAGTCGCAGAGGGTAATGAAGAGATGATGTGCAGAATATAATTGGGGTTTAGTTAGTGCAGCTGGATCCCATAGAGGAAAACCAATCCATGCACAAAATCATGGAGGGGAAGAGAGATTCCCTGCAGCACAAAAGCAACGAACATTACCCGGTACCCAATGGGGAGGGTCAGGGATTACCTTTGCACCTTCGCACCGGGGATCTTGCATTCTTTCTCCTTCGTAGGGATAAGACCGGCCTGACCCAGGGGCTTCAAATATGATGCCTTCACCGTTGAATGCGCCAACTACCATTTGTGACCCTTGTCCTGACAATTTTCTTCTTGGGGGTAGCGGCAACACTTGATCTAGCACCCGCGGCTTTCTTTCTCTTCCCCGTCACACGGCTCGCCTCTTCCGCTGGGCCCACAGAAATGAACTAGGGAAACACAGAGAATGTCCAACACAGCGGGCACGAACAACAACATCAAGGAGAACTAGAACAACGGAGATGGCAAGGAAGAAGATGAAGTAATAATTGTTACTGTGGAATTTTACCCTATTATACAGCGGCCCAGACAATATCCATCATTGATTCCTGACCGCGGGATAGAGGTTTTCATCTAGCGGACGCACATGGCAACCAAAGAACCAAACTGTCGCCGCACTTTTCCCAGTGTGCTTGCAAATCGAGGAGGCATAGTTAATGACCATTTTTACGTGTCGTGCAGTCAAGTCCGGTCAACCTTCTAGCAGGACCCACTATGCCACGTCTCATCAATCTATTCCTACTGATAGTTGAGCTCACCTCTCGTTACCCCTGACGTCATCATCAATTCAAACTCAAACACCACTCTTCATGGAAGGCAACAGAACCTTCGACTACATTCATCAAAACAAAGCCATCAATTAAATCAGTCTTCCGATATACCTGAGCCATCCAAAGTGAGTTTCTGTTCGTCCAGACACTTGGAAGCTACTCCAAACTGGAGCGCTGAACGTGCAGTTCTACGACTACAACAAGCACTCGGAGGTTACTCGTCACAGGAGCGCTGATCACACACCCAATGAACTTCCGGGTCCAGTGAACAACCTATTAATTGAAAACCATCGAATGATGCGCCCCATATTCTCACTCGAATCAACGATTGAACTGAGAACTCGGGGCTACTCTCTGACATAGGTATGCCCAATGGGCACTCAACTATAGCCTACCTGGCTCGGCCTAGTGGAAGTCCCACTCGAAGACCTGTCAAGATCCACAAAGCCCATGAAGGTTCGTCTGACACGAAGCCCGGATGGACACCGACTCCAAGTGCACAATACAAGGAAAGCTCAAGGCTAGAGTTCGAATCTAACTTGTAACCTACTCGGTCACGGTACCTGAGACCTAGCCTCTCATATGAATTCTCGGAGGGGCCACCAAGGAGGACAGATTCCCCCACCACAAGAGATCCGACAACAACACAAAACACCCGTAGCATACGCTAGATCCAATATGTGCATCCACCGCCATCTCGGCAACATTGTAATTTGGGTTTCTCCATCAATCAAGAACAGACAAGCATGTGTAGGGTTTTCCCTCCGGGGGCCTGAACCTGGGTAAACCTCGTGTCCCCCTATTGTTTGTCTGTTAGCCGACAAAGTCTCCAGCGCGCCACTCTTCCCTAAAACCCAAGTCCATAGTAATGGGCATTGACGTGATCACCCCGTGTCACTCCCGTAGGGAGATATATTCACGCATCCAAAAAATGCGGGCACCAACGGCATTCATCTGAAGCAATTGACGACTATAAGTCTCTGCTCAAGTCTATGATTCGAACAGACACTCGGGGACTACTACCATAGGGAGCGCTGCTCACACACCCTATAAAGCACAATGATTATCCGACTATTCGATTGTGCGGACTACGTTTGCAGCCGCAATTCTCCTATGACAATTAATATTATTGGCGACTTTGCCTGCACACATTGCAATGTCAAGTTCAGAGCCAGCGTCTCCTTGGCCACCCGAAGCACCTCCGTGGTGAAAAACCTTCGGATGATGTGTGTATGACGCAAAGATAAAACCTACAGACATAGTATGATGGTCTGGCAATCGCACCTGCTCCGCTCTACCAGTTAAATACCGCGCTGATACGTTGCAAACGTATCTATAATTTTTGATGTTCCATGCTTGTTTTATATCTACTTTCTTATGTTTTGTCTACACTTTGAGGTATTTTTATATGTTTTCTGGAACTAACCTATTAACAAGATGCCATAGTGCCAGTTGCCTGTTTTCTGCTGTTTTTGGTTCCAGAAAGTCAGAAAATAAATATTCTCAGAATTGGACGGGACAAAAGCCAAAGTCGATATTTTACCGGAAGACTCACGGAGCCAGAAGACGAGACGGAGAGGGGCCACAGGGCGGCCACACCATGTCGTGGCACGGGCTATCCCTAGCCGCGCCACCAGGTGGTGTGGGTCCCCTGGCCGCCCACCGACCTTGCCTCTTCGCATATAAGATGCCTCCGATGCGAAAACCCTAAATCGTCAAGCCTCCAGCCATGAAAAGTTCCACAGCGCCGCCGCCACCGAAGGGGAGATTCGGGGGACAGAAAGTCTCTATTCCGGCACCCTGTCGGGATGGGGAAGTGCCCCCGGAGCCATCTCCATCGATCTCCACTGCTACCTCCATCGCCGTTGCTGATTTCCATGATGAGGAGGGAGTAGATCTCTCTCGAGGCTAAGGGTTCTACCGGTAGCTATGTGTTCATCTCTCTCTCTATGCGTGATCATATTGTGATCATGAGCTTTGTAATCAAGTAGATCTACTTTGCTACTCAAGTGCTTTAATAGATCTTTGCTCTCCCTATGTGTGTGAAAGTGACAGCGTGTACACCATGGTGGCACTTAGGCTAGAGATTACAAATACTTGTTATGAGTTATATTTGGGGTTGGATGTTTCTATGAAATTGTGGTGTTTGTTGGAACCATCTAGTCCTCAACGTGACAGCGTGGGGTTATCTAGATGGGGAAAGCGGACTTTGAGGTGTGTTGTTATAGCCCTACCATGGATTAGAGTGTCCAACCGGAGAGTAGTTCCGAGTAGTATCATAAAGAGAATATATTTATATAAGAGTGTTCACTAGTGGAAGTCTGATACCTAGGCCTTGTTTCTAAACATTGAAACACCGTTTGCAACTAGATCTGTTACATGTTTGCTTGTTGCCATCTTTATTTCAGTTTGCCTTTAGTCTCTTCCACACCATCAAGCTATTTTCTGGCACCGTTGTCTTTTATCCATACCACTTGTATTTCACCATCTCTTCACCGAACTAGTGCACCTATACACCTAACAAGTGTATTGGGTGTGTTGGGGACACAAGAGACTTCTTGTATCTTGATTGCAGGGTTGCTTGAGAGGGATACCTTTGGCCACTTCCTCCCTGAGTTCGATAAACCTTGGGAGATACACTTAAGGGAAAAATTGCTGCTTTTCTACAAACCTCTGCACTTGGAGGCCCAACAACTGTCTACAAGAATAGAAGTGCGTAGACATCAAGCTATTTTGGCCAAGGTTTGGGAGGTAAGGTAAAAGGTACTCACATCCTCCGGTGTGAGTGCTCGAAGTTATTTCCTTTAGATTCTGCAATTTTGTATTTTTGTTTCTTGTTTTCACTAGTTAGGCTTAATGGAAAACAACAACAAAATTAGAGAGCTTTATAGCATTTATCTTGAGTTAGGACATGAAGTGTTTGAAGAGAAAATTAAAAAACCTATGGAACTTTATTTGCATGCTAATAGCAATGTTGTTAGTATGGATTCTTTGTACACCATTATTGCTAATGCTATGGAAAAGTCTAAGCTTGGGGAAGCTAGTTTTTATGAAAATGATCTTTTTAGTTCCCCAACTTTGGAAGATAGCTATTCTATTGCTTATGATGATACCAAACCTCCAATATATGATGATTATAATGATGAGTATGATATTTTCAGTCCACCTACTATTGAGAAAATTCATTATGATTACAATATGCCTCCTATATTTGATGATTATGGTGATGAGAATAATAATGATAGCTATTTTGTTGAATGTACTCCCACTACAATTAATAAAAATGACTATGTTTATGTGGGGAGTAGTAATTCTTTTATGCATGTGGCTCATGATAAGAATGTTTTATGTGATAGTTATATTGTTAATTTTATTCATGATGCTACTGAAAGTTATTATGAGAGCGGGAAACATGGTTTTATGCATCTCAATAATATTAAGTTTCCCATCTTTGTGTTGAAAGTCTTGAAGTTGCACTTGTTTTGCTTTACTACGCTTGTTGCTTTGTGCTTTCATGACTTGTTTCTTTACAAGATTCCTATGCATAGGAAGTGGGTTAGACTTAAATGTGTTTTGAATTTGCTTCTTGATGCTCTCTTTTACTTCAATTCATATTTCTTATGTGAGCATCTTCTCAAACTATCATGCCTAACTTAAAGGCGTTAAAGAAAAGTACTTATTGGGAGAAGTACAACTCCAGGAAATACCAGAAGACCAGGAAGTCTCATACTAATGACAACCAATTCCCACAGATTCACGCCGTCCTTTTCGGAGAAGAGATGGGGAAGCCCCAGAAAGATAGCAAAGGGGATTGGGTGTATCCAACCCCAGTACAGAATACCGTGGCGGCCCGAAAGATTCTATCGGCT
Source organism: Avena insularis (assembly GCA_023614405.1). Taxonomy (NCBI): domain Eukaryota; kingdom Viridiplantae; phylum Streptophyta; class Magnoliopsida; order Poales; family Poaceae; genus Avena; species Avena insularis. Next base: position 27,165,354 of record CM042692.1, read on the forward strand.
AATCCAGGACCGAAGGAGATCCGGTTGGGAATCAAACTACTCAACAAGGGACTGGAGCAGCAAAAGGTCGCCATGTCCGGAAGTCAAAAGCTGGTCTCTGATTCTGACCAATGTCGCACAGACCCGGCATGGGCTGACGTAAGACCCCAGCGCGTTCTAGAGCAGCATCAACGTTCCGATCGCAGGGACGACAATTACTCAAGAACCGGATCTTCAGGACAGCACCACAAAGTTGCCCATGACTGGCGCAAAGTCAACCCAGTTGCAGAGCAAGAGGCAATTGCTGCACTGAATCCGAGGAACCCGCCCCGGCGAGAGTCGAAAGACCGCAGGGACGATGATAAAGAGAAACGTCGGGAGGAGGACCGACAAAGAATGCCACCTCCTAGACATGCAAGCCGTCCAGACGACGGACGAAGGAACGATGGACACCGTGCCGAGACAAGCCGGCAGGGGGCTCGTCACAATGAAGACCCTCCCTGGAACCGGACTAATGACATTCCGGATGGAGGCCGGCGATCAGCCGGAAATAACCCAGCTGCTCCACCCTCTCCGCCAAGTAGCTATCACAACGGCCCCCAGGGAGGCAATGGAGGGCGCCGTGGTGGAGGAGGTGGTGGCAGAAGCTAAAGTCCGGCTCCAAGGCACCGCATCCACAGCCGACACTCAGGACGATCTCTATCCCCGAATGATGCAAGGCACAGGATCAACTCCAACATAGAGGCGCGACGCTACGAAAATGATGATATCTACGTGGGACCAAAGTGCTTCGGACCACGCATAATAGCCACAAGATTCCCGGAAGGATTTGCCATCTCAAGACATATCCAAGCCTACGACAGCATTGCTCGGCCAGATACCTGGCTACAGGATTTCTTTCAAGCCTGCCGCATTGCCATCTCAAGGCACATACCGGAGGCCCTGTACGGTCGGAGACCTACAACGTTGCACCCAGAAAGGTGGAGAAACTTGTCGGGATTACCTCGGATGATGGATCAACACAAAGAACTCATGTGAAGGGGTAAATGATCAAACTGAGATTGAAGCTTTCATTGCAGGTCTCCCAATTGGTTTGCTACGTCATCGCTTGAAGTGCGACAAAGTCACTGATTTGGGAGAGATGATAGAAACAGCGAGCAAGTATGCAGATGCTAACAACGATGTAGAGGGATTACTCAACGCCCTAGCTGTGCCACAGTCAGCAAAACAACCAAAGCAACAAGATCAGAAGCGCAAAAATACCTCGGAAGAGAAACCTAACGCGGAAACGGCAGTGGTTACTGCTACTTTCGGGTCTGGAGGACGAGGAAGACGCGGCGGAGGCCGCGGGCGTGGCCGTGGGACTTCGAGAGTTCAAGGTAGAGGAGACCAGCAACCAGGCAAAACCTACACTTGGGCCGACATTGCCAATAACCCATGTGTGCATCACTTAGACGCCAATGGGGGCTCGTCCCACACAAACGCTGAATGTCGTTTCAATGACGACATTAAAAGAGATGATACCGCAGGCTACAGAGCTAAGCGGAAGAAGGGAAAGAAGCATCCCAAAAAGGATAAAGAGACCAAGGAAGATTCTGACATGGAGGAAGCTGATGCTTCAAATCCCAAGCCAGAAGGGAAGAAAAAATTTCCGACCAAAAAAGACACTTATGTCACCTTCCTCGGTTCTCAACCAGCAAAGGTCAAGAAAGCAGTTCTACCTGAGCTCAATGCAACAGTTCCGGCTGTCCCCCAATACCTGGACTGGTCGGAAGTGGTAATCACATTTGACCGCGCTGATCATCCAACTAAGCTACACAGGCGAGGAAAATATGCCTTAATCGTCAATCCACTTATTGACGGTTATGGTTTCTCCAAGACCCTCATGGACGGTGGTAGTAGTATCAATATTCTCTATGTCAAAACGCTACGCCAGATGAAGATCTCAAAGACCCAGCTGAACCATAGCTCTGTGATTTTTCACGGAGTTGTCCCAGGAAGACAAGCTAATTCCCTAGGAGAAATCACTTTGGATGTTACCTTTGGAACTCCAAGGAATTATCGGACGGAGGCACTTTCCTTCGAAGTGGTCTCGTTCAAGAGCGCGTACCACGCTATATTCGGACATCCGGCTTACTGGGCTTTTATGGCTCGTCCGTGTTACATTTACAATATGATGAAAATTCCAGGCCCCAACGGTGTAATCACCATCAGGGAGACCCTAATAAAGCGCGAGAGTCTGAGGATGGAAATGCCGCCTTTGCTGAAGCCGTGCTGCACACCCAGGAGTACCAGGAGATCAAGAAGAGCATAGATCCGTCCGAGATGCCCGCAACAAAGAAGGAGGTGACAAAGCCGAATCCGGAGTTCAAGGCATCAGAAGAGACGAAGAAGATGCCATTGAAGGATGATGACCCCTCCAAGGTGACCTAGATAGGCGTAGGCCTAGATAGCACATAGGAAAGCGCGCTCGTCAAGTTCCTCAAAGCAAATCAAGATATCTTCGCATGGCAGCCATCTGACATGACTGGAGTACCTAGGAAACTTGCCGAGCACTCTTTAAATGTAAACCCGAACGCTAAACCCATCAAACAGTCCTTACGATGTTTCGGCGATGAAAAGCGTAAGCCAATAGCTAAGGAACTAGCGCGGCTCGAGTTAGCTAGATTCATAGAAGAGGTCATCCACACTGAGTGGTCGGCCAATCCTGTAATGGTCCCTAAAAAGGAAACCACTGATTTAAGGATGTGTGTTGATTATACTGCCTTGAACAAGGCTTGTCTAAAAGATCCGTTCTCTTTGCCTAGGATTGATCAAGTTATCGATTTTACGGTAGGCTCGGAACTCCTCTGTTTTCTCGACGCATATTCCGGTTATCACCAAATTCGGATGAAGGAATCTGACAAAGTCAAAACCTCATTCATAACCCCTTTCAGAACCTTCTGTTTTGTCACGATGCCTTTTGGGCTGAAGAACGCAGGAGCTACCTACCAGCGCACGATGCAGCGTTGCCTCCACGACCAACTCGGACGCAATGTACATGTATACGTGGATGACATTGCGGTGATGTCCAAAAAGAAGGAAACGCTGATTTCAGACTTGGAGGAAACGTTCGCCAATCTACGAAAATATAACATCATGCTTAATCCGAAGAAATGCTTCTTTGGAATCCTAGCCGGAAAATTGTTAGGTTTCATCGTGTCTCAAAGAGGCATAGAGGTGAACCGGGACAAAATCAAGGCTATACTCAATATTTCCAGGCCAACTCGCCTGAAGGACGTATAAAGACTAACTGGTTGCATCGCTGCAGTCAGTCGGTTTGTATGCCGGCTCGGTGAAAGAGTCGCACCATTATACAAACTCTTGAAAAAGACCAAGGATTTTGTGTGGACCGACGAAGTTGAAGCTACACTACAAGACCTGAAGAAACTACTCTCATCTGCTCCTATCCTTGCTACACTGTAACCACAGGAACCGATGTTGCTTTATCTTGCTGCGACAAATAAAGTCGTTAGTATCGTCATGGTGGTGGAAAGACCCGAGGAATATCAGGAACACTTGGTGCAGCATCCGACATACTTTGTTAGCGAGGTCCTAACAGAATCAAAACAGCGGTACCCGCACTATCAAAAGCTGGCATATGGTGTTTTCCTAGCATCTCGTAAGTTACGACACTATTTTCAGGAGCATCCAATTACCGTGGTGAGCACAACTCCCATGAGAGATATAATCAACAACAGTGACGCCACAGGATGCGTCGCCAAATGGGGCATAGAGCTTTCAGCTTTCGATATTGAGTATAAACCTCGAACAACAATCAAATCCCAAATCCTTGCCGACTTTGTTGCTGATTGGACAGAGACGAAAGAGAATATGACCCTCCCTGAGTCAGAATATTGGACACTATACTTTGATGGGTCTAAGACTCGAGGGGGCTCGGGGGCTAGCGTGGTGCTCAAACCACCCCAAGGAGATAAACTTCTATATGTGTTGTAGATCCACTTCACAGCGACAAACAATATTGCCGAGTATGAAGCATTGCTACACGGAATCCGGATTGCTAAGGATATCGGCATCCGACGTTTGATGTGTTATGGAGATTCAGATCTTGTTGCTCAGCAAGTGTCGGATATTTGTAACACAAATAAACACATGGCAGCATATAAAGCTGTTGTGGATGATTTATCTAAATCGTTCGAAGGGTTTGAGGTTCAACACATCCCTCGAGCAGAAAACGAGGAAGCAGATGCACTATCTCGGATAGGCTCTGCACGGAAAGAGGTCCCGGATGGCGCTTTTTTAGAGCACCTCAAAGTTCCCTCAATAAAGGGAGTGGATGAGGAATATCCGACCAAATCCAACTCACCTCTAATAGTAGTCCTAGCTGTAATTCCCAGCTGGACCCAACCCTACCTTGATTATTTGGTAGATGGCAAATTACCCGAAGACGAGGTTCTGAGCCGGCAGATCGTCCGACGAGCGAAAGCCTATACCATAGTTAAAGCTGAGCTCTATAAACAGAGTGTTTCTAGGGGGTTTCAGCGCTGTGTATCTCCGGAAGAAGGAGTGGAGATCCTAAGAGAAATCCACGAAGGCGAGTGTGTTCACCATGCTATAGCCAAATCTTTAGTGGCAAAAGCTTTCAGACACGGATTTTTCTGGCTTACAGCTCAGGCAGATGCCGAACGGCTAGTCAAGACATGTAAAGGCTGCCAAAAGTATGCCAAGCAAGCTCACGTTCCAGCTGATCAGCTGCGAACAATACCTATAACATGGCCTTTTGCGGTCTAGGGGCTTGATATGGTAGGACCATTTAGACGTGCTCCAAGTGGATTTACTCACCTCTTATTGATGGTGGATAAATTCACCAAATGGATTAAGGCTAAACCCGTCACTAGTTGTGATGGAAGAACAGCCAAAAGATTTGTCGAGGATGTTATAATTTGGTATGGTTATCCGCATAGTATTATCACAGACAATGGGAGTAATTTCTCTATGGGAGAATTGGCCGAATTATGCAATGAACAAAATATCCGTCTTGACATTGCGTCAGTCACACATCCACAAGCTAATGGACAAGTCGAAAGGGCAAATGGTTTAATCCTACAGGGCCTAAAACCGAGACTCGAAGCACCACTACGATGTGCTGCGGGGGCTTGGGCAGAGGAATTACCCTCTGTAATATGGAGTTTACGAACAACTCCGAACAGGTCAACTGGATACACACCTTTTTTCTTGGTCTATGGCGCAGAAGAAGTTCTTCCTAGTGATCTAATTCACACGTCTCCTAGAGTGGCATATATCAAAGAAGATGCCGAGATTTCTCGACAAAATGATCTCGACTTAGTCAAGGAAGTTCACATCGTTGTTGAAATGAGATCAACATCCTATCAGCAGAACTTACGCAAGTATCATAGCCAGAGAGTCAGAAACAGATCTTTTAGTAAAGGTGATTTGGTTCTCCGGCTTGTGCAACAAAGAAAGCACAAACTTTCCCCAGTATGGGAAGGGCCCTTTTTAGTTAGTCGAGTATTGCATAATGGTTCGTACTACTTAACTGACATAAGGCCAGTCAAAGAAAGACCTGCTACTAAGAAGATAAAGAGAGCTGGAGGCAGTACAAATCCGGATGAGTTAGACAGACCATGGAATATTGCTCAGCTACGTCTCTTTTATTCTTAGTTTATCCTTCTTTGTAATCATACATATGTACATGCTCTGTGAGAAATAAAAGTCTTGGTTGCCTCAAGTTTTTTCTGAGACGTTTTTACCATCTTATTTCCAAATGATCATGTCATAATCGAAAATCCCAGAATACTTAAAAGTACTTTATGCTCATGTTTGTTCTGGTTTAGATTTCCGATTCTAAAAATGCTATCTTCGGGTATAACTCTAAAGTTTCTAGCCTATACTTTGGTTATTTGTCTGATTGCCGGATGCGGGTATTTTCCAAGTAGTGAATTGTTGGTACTAGAAGCCGGCTTTGTTTCCGAGTTTAAACTGGTTTAGAAATTGAGCTCCGTTGCTCAGCAAAGTTTCCGTGTAGAAGGTTTAGCTGGCTCGCGAAAGGGACAAGGCGGAAAGCCAGATAAATGATAAGTATAGACGAAAAAGTATAAGTGCTTATGTAAACATTTCAGGCACATAAAGATTAAAGCCAAAAGTGCTGAATAGATCAAAAGCTTAGCACTAGCAAAATTATAGTACTGCATATTTTACAGACCCATAATGTTTCTCGGAATAATACAATTGTTTCTGGTAATCTATGGTGCAGGAGAAGAGGTAGGTGCTGCCAGCTCGCTGGATGCATCAGCCTCAGTTTGATAACGATCCGAGATGTTCAGATCCGATACGGTCTGTTCATCGTCAGAAAGCTCAGCTGCTTCTTCCGGAGGCGGGGGCGGTGTATCCACGCGAGTGAAGAAGGGAGTGTCGTAGCTGGTTAAGTCAGCCACGTGACACCCATATCCAGCGCAGGAGTCCATGATAGCACTGATATCTTGTTCCTGGTCGTCTTCATCCACCTTGTAGTACCCTCTGGTCACTTGCCATATCTCTATGTTTCCATGGTGGCTCATGACCATCATGAGAGCGTTCTATGTCGCGGATCGCGTGTAGGACATGTTCCAGTCCCGGACGAGCTGCGACATCTCCTTCGTCGAGTCTCGCACCTGAAAGTCCGACATGTTGTGCATGTCCGGAACCCTGAGAGCTTCGCCAATATCCTCGATGGATTGGCGGAAGTCATGAAGTAAATCACCGACTTGGGTAAGTCGGTGGGTGCGAGGCTCGGTGGAGGCAGAGTCCATCAAGTTAAGAGGACCTATACATATAACACAAAAATGGTTAGTAAAATCTGACATCAAAAGAGTCAAAGAATATACACAAGTCAGAAAGATGGAAACATACCGAAGATGACGTCGTCAACTTTGGTCTTCTCTTCTCGAAGACTCCGGAGTTCATCCCGGAGCGCCTCGGAAAGGTCCTTCTCTGCAAAGTTCGTTGTTGAGATCCGAGATTCTCTGATCTTGAGCTGCAATCTTACGATCACGCTCATCAGTAGCCATGGAGGAGGATTCGAGAACTTGAGCAATGCTCTTCTCATGATCCGCCTTGAGCTTATCCAGCTCTTGCTGAAGTTCTTTGTTCTCCACCACCAAGGTTTTGAGGTTCTCGGCCTCTTCAATCATAGCGCAGGACTGTTTTACAAGGTCTTTGTAAGTCAAAAGAACAACGATTCGATAAAAATATTCGACTATGAAAACACAAAGGCAAGATTTGAGTCTCAGAATGTTTGCCTTTGGCCTCATCCTTGGAGACCTTCAGCTCAACATTTTCAAGCCGGAGAGCTCTGATCTCTCTCCGCTTGTTGTAGATGTTCTTCAACAAATCCTGGTTATATGAATTAACTTTCTGTAAGTCAGAATACCCAGAGTCAGAAGTCTACTGAAGACTCGGGCTAATATTTTTACTAATATCAGCACGAGCCTTGGGGGCTACACTAGTTCATTCTTTGGCATCCTAAGGAAGCATAAACCCGGATCGTATATCCTACTTCATGCTTGGGGGCTAGAGGATATGGTATGAAATGCAATAAAGAAAATCGTGAGTTGGAATTCCGACTTACATGATGTTCATGTGTGAGCTTGCTCAGACACATGTTCACCTCGGTGGTAACCTTCTCGGCGAGGGTGAGTGGAATAACCGGAGGTGGTGGAAGCACACCAGCTCTAAGTCCCTCGTCGCGAAGGCAAACTTGTTCAAGAAGGTCGGAGTATTTGATGTCTTCCACCTCTTGTGCTTCTTCTTCGGTAGATAGATTTCTCTTCTCCAGGCATTGCCGGGCCAGAAGCTGGATTTCTTCTACAGATTTCCGAGACAAGCCAAATTTGGCAAGTCTCGGATTGTTCAGGAGGTTTTCGGCAAAGGTCTCTGCCGAGGGATCATTACCCGAAAAGGGTTCACCCTTATCTAAACCTGAGCCACCCATGGTGGCGTCAGTCAGCGACTCAAGGGTCGCTGGACCCGTATGAGGAGTCAGATCTTCTGCGACAACAGGCAAAGGAGTGATCACCGACGTTGTAGAGGGTTGTGGGGCAGGAGTCGGAGGAGCTACGGCAGGAGAAGTGATAGTCAGCTTCGTCTGCCACAAAGGCTTCAAAGGAATTCCCTTCCCCTTGCCCTTGATGAGCTGCTTAGCTCTGGGAATGTAATAAAGTAAAAAACATTACATCTCGGAGGCAGAATTTGAGTAAGGTACAAAGGCGGAAGTTGTTTTGAAAGTTACCTCTTCACGACTGGCACCTCCTTTATGCCGACGGCCACTGTCGGAGCCTTGCGCTTCTTGGGCACAATGTCCGGCAGTGGGACCAGTTCCGCCTCCTGAGAAAACTCTGGAGGATATCCCTCAAGTGGAGCAAATTCCGACTCGGGGAGGTCGGCAAGCTGAAAAGAAAAAAGATATCTCAGCATTGCGAAATAATTTAAAGGGTGGAACACATAAAGGGATTAATCATTGAAGCTTACCGGAACCACAGGGTCTTCCGCTGTATGCATATCCAGAGACAGGTCCGGAATCTTCCTTTCAATCAGCTCCTTGATCAGCCATTTAATCTGGCTTATGTAATCCTATGGCTATGATGCAGAGGGAACCATTCTTTGACGCCATGATGGAGTGCATCAGACGGTCGTCGTGATGTTGGAGAGGCTGGATCCGGCGTGCGACCCAGCATTGGACTAGGTCGGATCCTTTCAAGCCCTTGTGTTTTATCAGATATTCGATCCGCCTCTTAGCAAGGATCAGATCGTCACTAAGAGACGAAGGAGCCTCGTCCCAAGAAAGTTGGGCCATGGCGGCTCAGTCAATGAAAGCCGGCAAAGCAGTAGCTTTGTGATGACTCGGTGTTGATGTAGAGCTCGTTGGGAACCCCAAGAGGAAGGTATGATGAGCACAACAGCAAGTTTCCCTCAGTTATGAAACCAAGGTTTAATCGAACCAGTAGGAGCAAGGAAACACCCCAAAGGTGTTGCTAGCTGAGCCTTGGCAGGGCGCACTACCGGTGCGAGTAGCAACGTGGAGACCTGCACAACACAACCACAGAACTTTGTCCCCAACTTGCGATGAGGTTGTCAATCTCACCGTATTTTGCTGAAAACAAAGGATTAAACGTATCGAATGGAAAGAAGTAAAAGTTTGTAGAAAGTAAACACAAAGCGGTAAATAGTTTATAGATTGTATGTAAAAGAAAAGGACCGGGATCCATAGTTCACTAGAGGTGGCTCTCCTTAGATAGATAACATGCTGGGTGAACAAATTACAGCGGGGCAATTGACAAACATCGAGAAAGCAATACATGCATATACTAATCATCTTGACTCCTTTGAGACTTGATTGGGCATTACAACATTATACATAGACCGCCATCCAACTGCATCTATGACTAATAATCCACCTTCAGGTTATCATCTGAACCCCCTCTAGTATTAAGTTGCAAGCAACATATTATTGCTTTACGAATTGCGTGTAATGTAAACAATACGATTGTTCTATGAAAAAAGGATTGTTGTTTTCTCCCTAGTAGCAAAAACACATCTAGTACCTTAGAGATTTCTGTAACTTCCCCAGATTACTAGAGGCATGAACCCACTATCGAGCATAAATACTAACTCTTGGAGTTGCTAGCATCTACTTGGCCAAGATAGCTACTAACAACGGAAAGCATGCAAGGTCACAAATAATAAAGACATGATAGAATCAATAATCAATCTGAAATAGCATCTCAATATCCATCGGATCCCCGCAAACATAACATGCAGAATTACAAATAGATGATCTTGATCATGAACGGAGCTCACAAGATCTAGACATGAAAGCACAAAGGAGGAGAACTAGCCATCTAGCTACTACATGGATCCGTAGTCCAAGGATGAACTACTCACGCATCACACCGGAGGCTTGCATGGTGATGAAGAAGGCCTCCAGGGTGAATTCCCTCTCCGTGGTGCCGGAAGAGCTTCAGATCCCTCGATCTAGGGATGGAGATGGCAATGACTATACTCTTCGTGGATTTTGATGGTACTTAGGGTTTCGTCCGAGGGCATCTTATAGGCGGAAGGAGAGGAGTCTTGGGGTCGGCGGACCACTCCTGGCCTTGGCCAGGCCCGCTGGCTGTGCGGTGGTGTGGCCCCGACTCTCTCTCATCTCATATTCAACATCGATGACTTCAGGAAAATAGGCACTTTGGCTTTTGTCCCGTCCAATTCCGAAAATATTCATTTTCTGACTTTCCTGGAACCAAAAACAGCAGAAAACATGCAGCTGGCACTGTGGCTCTTGTTAATAGGTTAGTGATGCGCTCGACTTTCGACATAGAGCTTGTTGGCAACCCCAAGAGGAAGGCATGATGAATATAGCAGCAAGTTTTCCCTCAGTTATGAAACCAAGGTTTAATCGAACCAGTAGGAGCAAGGAAACACCCCAAAGGTGTTACTAGATGAGCTTTAGGCGACTACCGGTGCTAGTAGCAACATGGAGACCTGCACAACACAACCACAGAACTTTGTCCCCAACTTGCGATGAGGTTGTCAATCTCACCGTGTTTTGCGGAAAACAAAGGATTAAACGTATCAAATGGAAAGAAGTAATAGTTTGCAGAAAGTAAACACAAAGAAGTAAAAGATTGTAGATTGTATGTAAAGTAAAAGGACCGGGATCCATAGTTCACTAGAGGTGGCTCTCCTTAGATAGATAACATGTTGGGTGAACAAATTACAGCGAGGCAATTGACAAACACCGAGAAAGCAATACATGCATATACTAATCATCTTGACTCCTCTAAGACTTGATTGGGAAATACAACATAATACATAGACCGCCATCCAACTGCATCTATGACTAATAATCCACCTTCAGGTTATCATCCGAACCCCCTCCAGTATTAAGTTGCAAGCAACAGATTATTGCTTTATAAACTGCGTGTAAAGTAAACAATATGATTGTTCTATGAACAAAGGATTGTTGTTTTCTCCCTAGTAGCAACAACACATCTAGTACCTTAGAGATTTCTGTCACTTCCCAGTTACGAGGCATGAACCCACTATCGAGCATAAATACTAACTCTTGGAGTTGCTAGCATCTACTTGGCCAAGATAGCTACTAACAACGGAAAGCATGCAAGATCTCAAATAACAAAGACATGATAGAATCAATAATCAATCTGAAATAGCATCTCAATATCCATCGGATCCCCACAAACACAACATGTATGAATTACAAATAGATGATCTTGATCATGAGCAGACTCACAAGATCTAAACATGAAAGCACAAAGGAGGAGAAACCAGCCATCTAGCTACTACATGGATCCGTAGTCCAAGGATGAACTAGTCACGCATCACACCGGAGGCTTGCATGGTGATGAAGAAGGCCTCCAGGGTGAATTCCCCTCTCTGGCAGGGTGCCAGGAAGAGCTTCAGATCCCTCCCGATCTAGGGATGGAGATGACGGTGGCTACAGACTCTTTTGTGGATTTTTGATCGGGTACTTAGGGTTTTCATCCCGAGGGAAACTTATAAGCGAAAGGAGAGGCCGAGGGGGTGCCAGGAGCGGCCACACCACCCCCTGGTGCGGGCCAGGCCTGGCCGCGCGGCTAGGTGGTGTGGTGGCTCCCTGGCCCTTCTCCGTCTTGTATTCTGGCACTTGATCCCTTTCGGAAAAATAGGCACTTTAGCTTTTGTCCCGTCCAATTCTGAGAATATTCATTTTCTAACTTTCCTGGAACCAAAAACAGCAGAAAACATGCAGCTGGCACTGTGGCTCTTGTTAATAGGTTAGTCCAAGAAATCATATGAAAAGTACTCCAAAGTTGGAACAAAACAGAAGAAAGTGGATAAAACCAAGCATGGAACATCAAAAATTATAGATACATTTGCAATGTATCAACATCCACAAGCTTAACTCCTGCTCGTCCTCGAGTAGGTAAGTGATAAAAAGAAATAATTTTTAAGGTGACATGCACCATCAAAGACTTGATCAAAGTATTTGCAAAACATTCAAGGCTGGGATCATAGTGTTGGGTCCGCAGCATAGAAAACAAAAAAATTCCTACGGTGTGAGCTACACGCCAAGATCTATCTACTAGGTACAAAGCAACGGGTGAACATACATCCAACGAGAACTTACCCTCATAGACAACAAGCTTTGTTAACAAGTAGGAACTCGTGGTTGATGTAGTCATACACTTGCCGATCTCAAGATCGTGAGGAAGTCCGGCCTTAACTCAATGGCCAGCATCCGCACTTGCACACACGTTCAAGCCACGGACAACCTCCACCTCCTCGTTCCAGCGATGATCCAGCAACAACTCCTTCAGACGAAATGCCACGGAACATGTATCTCGCTAATCCGAGACCATGTGGAATAATTCTAGAGGGAGAGATCCTTCACAAGGAGGTGTGAGGATGAAGGAGGAATGGGTGGCCTTTTATAGGAGGAGGGGGTGCCCCCTCTCTCCATGGCCGGCGCATGGGGGGTGACCCCTCACCTCCCCCATTCATGTGGTGGTAACCCCTCCACATTAAAATGCCTCTTCACATTCCCTTGTAAAGTCTCCACTTTAAATGCATTAAATTTCTCCAAATTTAATGCTCTCTCATTTAATAAAAATCTTTTTATTAAATTTATTCAGAATTTTGTTAATTACTTTAATTAACAAACATTCACATATAGCCCCTTGCAATATTTCAATATCACATGCAGAACAACCTTCTGTAATTTCACCCGAAACAATTTCCGGTTTCTATTGAAACATTTCCCGCGCTTTGCAATTCTTTCGTCTCAAACATATGTGCTCCAAAATGGTGTCCGGTAAATCTTAAGTGTGCCACCCTACGGTTCGTGAATAATGCAGACATGATCGAGACCCTTCTCCGATCAATAATCAGCATTTGGACACGGAGATCATCGACTCCTACACATTCAACGATGACTTCTGTGATCGTGAGAACCTTTAACGCTTGTAACTAAATCCCTTTGTCTCTCGATATATACATGTCCGAGATTCGATCATCGGTATCTCCATACCTAGTTTGATCTCGTTACCGACATGCACTCTTTTCTCGTTCCCGTGATATAACATTCTAGTGATCACATCACTTGCTTGCAAGCTATCCTAATGTGATATCACCGAGAGGGCCCAGAGTATATCTATCCGTCATCTGGATTGACAAATTCCACTCTTGATCCATGAGCCTCAACATAACACCTTAGATCTGAACCCATCTTTATAGTCACCCACATTACGGTGTGACGTTTGATGTTATCAAGATACTCTTAGTGTCCCAATTAACATGATCCCATGGTCTAAGGATAAAGATTACTTCGTATGATGTTATAGCAATATAAACATAATGACTTGATCGTAATGCTATACTTCGGATGAATGTTCATCACATCATTCCACCAATGGTGTGACCTTGTTATTAAGAACATCCAATGTCCATGATCAGGAAACCTTGATCATCTTGTTAATCAACAAGCTAGTCTATAAGAGAGGCATGACTAGGAACCCTTTTTGTTTATTAAACACACATGTATTGATGTTTCCGAATCAATACAATTCTAGCATGTAAAATAAACATCTATCATGTATAATGTCAGGGGGATGATCCCCGGGTACCCCATCCGAATAAGAAACAGGACAGTCGGATCGCATCCGGCTGACCAGATGTAGCCGGACAGGACAAGACGGGCCGGCTATCACCCAGTAGCCGGATCAGCAAGAGACAACCGGATACAACGACGTAGCCGGACCCAATAAAAGAGACAGGACGATGTGCGTATGAGTGCACGCGATCGCCTGTCAGACGATGACAAGAGGCGAACCACCTGCCCATACTGAAGACTTTGCGTGGGTACGCTGGAGCGATGGCATGTCTTGTGACAGGCTACTGGCGTCCACTATGCCTACGATAGCCATACCGCTCATACTCCAGTGTGACATACCATACCGGGTACTGTAGATGACCAGTCGGCTGGGACCCGCTTGTGGGGCCCGCCAGTCGGACTAGCCAGGGAGACCGTTGCCTCTCTGCCTATATAAGGAGAGGCAAGGCCTCAATAGAAAGGGTTGGTCTCAGTGCATTTAAGGCAGTAGCTAAGGAATACACCTCAAGGAGCACTTGTAGTTCGTATATCCCACATAGACAGATCAGGCAGGAGTAGGGGCTTTACCTTACCACGAGGGCCCCGAACCTGGGTACTTCTTGCGTCTCGCTACGCTTGCTTGTATCCAATACCGCATGCGGACGCCGTCGATAGCTTCCCTGCTAGTCCCCACACCTCTATCTAACCTCCGCAGGTACTGCCGTTCCCAATACAACGACATATAAGGAATATATAATAATAACAACTTTATTATTGCCTCTCAGGGCATATTTCCTTCAATCTCCCACTTGCACTAGAGACAATAATCTAGTTCACATAGTGATAAATCTAACACCCATGGAGTTCTGGTGTTGATCATGTTTTTCCCTAGGGAGAACTTTAGTCAACGGATCTGCTACATTTAGGTCCGTGTGTACTTTACAAATCTTTATATCTCCATCCTTGACATGCTCGCGGATGGAGTGAAACCGGCGCTTAATATGTTTGGAATTCTTGTGAGACCTCGGTTCCTTTGCGTTGGCTATGGCTCCATTGTTGTCACAATAGATCACCATCGGGTCCAACGCCGGAACCACACCGCCCGTAATGAACTCTTTCATCCAAACTGCTTCCTGCGCCACTTCTGAAGCAGCAACATATTCCGCCTCCGTCATTGATCCAGCCACCACAGGTTGTTTGGAACTCCTCCAACTAATTGTTGCTCCGTTCAAGAGAAATACGTATCCGGATTGAGACTTAGAGTCATCCGGATCGGTGTCAAAGCTAGCATCGACATAACACTTAGCGACTAGCTCTTCTTCACCTCCGTATATAAGAAACATATCCTTAGTTCTTCTCAAGTACTTGAGGATGTTCTTTACCGCTATCCAGTGTTCCGAACCTGGATCAGATTGGTACCTACTAGTCAAACTAATAGCATGTGCCACATCCGGTCTTGTACATAGCATGGCATACATAATAGAGCCTATGGCCGAGGCATAGGGGATCTTATCCATCATCTCTCTTTCTTCCGCCGTAGCCGGACTTTGAGTCTTACTCAATGTCTTGCCTTGCAACATAGGTAAGAACCCCTTCTTACTTTCGTACATATTAAACTTCTTTAATATCTTATCAAGGTATGTACTCTGCGATGGCCCAATTAGGCGCCTTGATCTATCTCTATAGATTTTAATGCCTAATATATATGACGCTTCACCAAGGTCTTTCATTGAAAATTTGCTGTTTAGATAACTTTTAACACTGTTTAAAAGATCTATATCATTTCCAATCAATAATATGTCATCCACATATAATATCAGAAATGCCACATTGCTCCCACTCACTTTCTTGTAAATACAAGCCTCTCCATAAGTTTGGACAAATCCAAAATCTTTGATCACCTCATCAAAGCGGAGATTCCAACTCCGTGATGCTTGCTTCAGTCCATAGATGGATCGCTGAAGTTTGCATACCTTATTAGCATCCTTAGGATCAACAAAACCCTTAGGTTGTATCATATACAACTCTTCTTCAATCTTACCATTGAGGAACGCAGTTTTGACATCCATCTGCCATATTTCATAATCGAAATATGCAGCAATTGCTAACATAATCCTAACCGACTTAAGCATCGCTACAGGAGAGAATGTCTCATCGTAGTCAACTCCTTGAATTTGTCGAAACCCCTTTGCGACAAGTCGAGCCTTATAGATGGTCACATTACCATCAGCATCAGTTTTTCTTTTGAAAATCCATTTATTCTCAACGGCCTTTCGGTCGTGAGGTAAGTCCACCAAGTTCCAAACTTGGTTCTCGTACATGGATTCCATCTCGGATTTCATGGCTTCTAGCCATTTGTTGGAATACGGGCTCATCATCGCTTCTTCATACATCACAGGGTCATCCATTTCATCAACCATGAAATTCACAACAGGATTGCCGTACAGTTTAGGAGCTGCACGTGTCCTGCTTGACCTGGGAGGTTTGGTAGTGTCCTCTTTCGGAGTTTCATGATCATTATCATTAGCTCTCTCTTCATCAGGTGAAGTCAACTCCGAAACAACTTCCGGTGTTGTGCCACTCGCCATTCCATGAAGAGAAGGTTCAATAACCTCTTCGAGTTCTACCTTCCGACTACTCACACCTTTCGTGAGAAACTCCTTCTCAAGAAAGGATCCATTCTTGGCAACAAAAACCTTGCCCTCGGATCTGGGATAGAAGGTATACCCAATTATTTTCTTAGGTATCCTATGAAGACGCATTTTTCCGCTTTGGGTTCGAGTTTATCCGGTTGAAGTTTCTTCACATAAACATCGCATCCCCAAACCTTAAGAAATGACAACTTAGGTTTGTTTCCAAACCATAATTCATACGGTGTCGTTTCAACGGATTTAGATGGTGCTCGATTTAAAGTGAATGCAGTTGTTTCCAGTGGATAACCCCAAAATGACAGACGTAAGTCAGTCAGAGACATCATAGATCGAACCATATCCAATAAGGTACGATTAGAACGTTCCGACACACCATTACTTTGTGGTGTTCCGGCAGGTGTGAGTTGTGAAACTATTCCACACTCTTTCATGTGTGTGCTAAACTCGTAACTTAGATACTCTCCTCCACGGTCAGACCGTAGAAATTTGATCTTTCTATTACGATGATTTTCCACTTCATTCTGAAATTCCTTGAACTTTTCAAAAGTTTCAAACTTGTGTTTCATCAAAAGATATACCCGTATCTACTCAAATCATCCGTGAAAGTAACAAAATAACGATATCCACCTCGTACCGACACACTCATTGGTCCACACACATCAGTATGTATGATTTCCAATAGATCTGTCGCCCGTTCCATTGAACCGGAAAACGGCGTTCTAGTCATCTTGCCCATAAGGCATGGCTCACATGTATCAAATGATTCAAAATCAAGTGATTCCAAAAGTCCATCAGAATGGAGTTTCTTCATGCGTTTAACACTAATATGACCTAGACGGCAGTGCCATATATATGTAGACATATCGTCATCAAGTTTAATCTTTTTAGCATTAACATTGTGAATGTGCGTAATATTACTATCGAGATCCAACAGAAATAAACCATTCAACATAGGTGCATGACCATAAAAGATATCATTCTTATAAATCAAACAACCATTGTTTTCAGATTTAAAGGAATGACCACTTTGCATCAAACACGATCCAGATACAATGTTCATGCTCAGTGAAGGCACCAAATAACAATTATTTAGGTTTATAACTAATCCCGATGGCAAATGGAGAGGTAGCGTCCCGACGGCGATCACATCAACTCTTGATCCATTGCCGACCCGCATCCTGACCTCATCCCTTGCTAGTTTTCGCTTGTTCCGTAGCCCCTGAACCGAGTTACATATATTAGCAACCGACCCGGTATCAAATACCCAGGTGCTACTGCGAGTACTAGTCAAGTACACATCAATAACATGTATATCACATATACCTTTGTTTGCCTTGCTGGCCTTCTTGTCCGCCAAATACTTGGGGCAGTTGCGCTTCCAATGGCCATTTCCCTTGCAATAGTAGCCCTCGGTGTCAGACTTAGGGCCAGCCCAGGGTTTCTTTTCAGGCGTGGCAACATACTTGCCACCCTTCTTTCCCTTGTGCTTGCCTTTCTTGTCCTTCTTGAAACCGGTGGTCCTATTGATCATCAACACTTGATGTTCTTTCCTAATCTCCACTTCTGCAGTCTTAAGCATTGACAGAAGCTCGGGAAGAGACTTCTTCATGCCCTGCATATTATAGTTCATCACGAAGCTCTTGTAGCTAGGTGGCAGAGATTGGAGAACACGATGTATGCCTAAGTCAATGGGAATCGTTATTCCCAAGGACACAAGCTTATCAGCGTACCCAAACATTTTGAGTACATGCTCACTAACGGAGCTGTTTTCCTCCATCATGCAGCTAAAGAACCTTTCTGTAGCATTATAACTCTCTACGGAAGCATGGGTATCGAAAATCATTTTCAATTCTCCCATGGTATCAAAGGCATTGCCATTTTCGAAATGCTTTCGAAGTTCTGGTTCTAGCCCATACAGTATGCCATAATGAACTAAGTTGTGGTCCTCCTGACGAGTCACATAGACATTCTTTTCCTCGTCAGCGGCATCAGGAGCTGGTGGGGGACCTAGCGGCGCATCTAGCACATATTGCTTTTGTGCAGCAGTGCGGAGAATCCTCAAATTCATAGCCTAGTTGGTGAAGTTGCTACCATTCGCAGCAAGTTTCTCTTTCTCCATGAACACATTGAAATTAAAAGCAGGTGGTGCCATCTACAACAGAATTTGTAAAGTTTATTTAGACTAAGTTTATGATAGATTGAGTTCAACTAATCCAAATTACTAATGAACTCCCACTCAAAAACGACATCCCTCGTGTCCTTTTGGTGATTACGTGAACCAAATCCACTACACCAAGTCCGATCATCACGTGAGTTGATATAGCTTCAAAGGCGAGCATCTATATGGGCATCATATCAACCATATGACTCATGCTTAACCTTTCGGTCCATGTTCCGAGGCCATGTCTGTACATGCTAGGCTCGCCAAGTAAGAACCTTAGTATTCGCGTGTGTAAAACTGTCTTACACCCGTTCCTATGAAAGCGTAGATTCGAGTACACCCGATCATCACGTGATGTCTCGAAACACGATCCATAGAACGGTGCATACTCAAGGAAGAACACATTTTTATCTTGATATCTAAATGAGGGATCATCTTATAATGCTACCAAACACGCCAAACTAGCAGTATAAGATGCTAACATCTAATGTGTAAAGTGAGATGATATGGTCCATGCATTTGATCTCTATCACTTGCATCGTGGTATGATCTCTATCATTCCTTTGTGTGTAAGGCCAAGGTCTATGGAACTTACACGTTGACTGTGTTGTAAGAGTATCTACCATACATCTACTTACAACAATACCATATCAATACACTAGCCCAGCAACGATCTAAACTAGACGCCTCTAATTTATCAATTGCAAGTTTTACGTGGCTTAGGGCTTTCGAAGATAGAACCGTTCTCACCTACGAACATGAACCACAACGAGGATAACTAAGTTATTAGCAACTCATTGTAAATCAGATATTTACTATAGTAGGAGAGACAGACACACGCCAGCCACTTATGCAAAACAAGTTGCATGTCAGTCGTGGAACCGGTCTCATGTACGATGACATGTAAGGTTGGTCCGGGCCGCTTCATCCCACTATGCCACCAATATCCAAAGTACATAGAAGATGCAATAACATGATCATCATCGCCCACATATCAACATATGTGTACTACCCGTGTTAAGCACCTACGCATAGATCAGGCTCTGATACCACTGTTGGGTCCGCAGCATAGAAAACAAAAAAATTCCTACGGTGTGAACTACACGCCAAGATCTATCTACTAGGTACAAAGCAACGGGTGGACATACATCCAACGAGAACTTACCCTTGTAGACAACGAGCTTTGTTAACGAGTAGGAACTCGTGGTTGATGTAGTCATACACTTGCCAATCTCAAGATCATGAGGAAGTCCGAGCGCCGCAACTCAGCAGCGCATCTGCACTCGCACACACGTTTAAGCCACCGGACAACCTCCACCTCCTTGCTCCAGCGATCCAGCGGAAGCAGCAACTCCTTCCAAATGAAATGCCACCGGGAACATGCATCTCGCTAATCCGAGACCATGGGGAATAATTCTAGAGGGGGAGAGAGATCCTTCACAAGGAGGTGTGAGGATGAAGGAGGGAATGGGTGGCCTTTTATAGGAGGAGGGGGGGGTGCCCCCTCTCTCCATGGACGGCACATGGGGGGTGACCCCTCACCTCCCCCATTCATGTGGTGGTAACCCCTCCACATTAAAATGCCTCTTCACATTCCCTTTTAAAGTCTCCACTTTAAATGCATTAAATTTCTCCAAATTTAATGCTCTCTCATTTAATAAAACTCTTTTTATTAAATTTATTCATAATTTTGTTAATTACTTTAATTAACAAACATTCACATATAGCCCCTTGCAATATTTCAATATCACATGCAGAACCACCTTCTGCAATTTCACCCGAAACAATTTCCGGTTTCTATTGAAACAATTCATGTGCTTTGCAATTCTTTCGTCTAAAACATATGTGCTCCAAAATGGTGTCCGGTAACTCTTAAGTGTGCCACCCTATGGTTCGTGAATAATGCAAACATGATCGAGACCCTTCTCCGATTAATAATCAGCAGCGGGACCTGGAGATCCGTACTGACTCCTACACATTCAACGATGACTTCTGTGATCGTGAGGACCTTTAACGCTTGTAACTAAATCCCTTTGTCTCTCGATATATTACATGTCCGAGATTCGATCATCGGTATCTCCATACCTAGTTTGATCTCGTTACCGACATGCACTCTTTTCTCGTTCCCGTGATATAACATTCTAGTGATCACATCACTTGCTTGCAAGCTATCCTAATGTGATATCACCGAGAGGGCCCAGAGTATATCTATCCGTCATCTGGATTGACAAATTCCACTCTTGATCCATGAGCCTCAACATAACACCTTCGTAGTACTGAACCCATCTTTATAGTCATCCTGTTACGGTGTGACGTTTGATGTTATCAAGATACTCTTTCGGTGTCAGCAATTAACATGATCTCATGGTCTAAGGATAAAGATTACTTCGTATGATGTTATAGCAATATAAACATAATGACTTGATCGTAATGCTATACTTCGGATGAATGTTCATCACATCATTCCACCAATGGTGTGACCTTGTTATTAAGAACATCCAATGTCCATGATCAGGAAACCTTGATCATCTTGTTAATCAACAAGCTAGTCTATAAGAGAGGCATGACTAGGAACCCTTTTTGTTTATTAAACACACATATATTGATGTTTCCGAATCAATATAATTCTGGCATGTAAAATAAACATCTATCATGTATAAGGAATATATAATAATAACAACTTTATTATTGCCTCTCAAGGCATATTTCCTTCACATAGTACTTCAATCATAACATGAAAGACAAAGTTCTAGCAATAAGCAAAGAAACTATGATGCAACATGAAAAGGCACAAACAAAAGATTCATGAATAACATGCTTTGCAAGACGTTTGTTTGTTTCACATAAAGAAAACATAGCATAATAGTATTCAGCTTGTCCCTCAATGGAGTAGCAAATGCATAGGACACCTTCAAAGTTCATAAGAGTGACTAGATACAATAGTTTCAAACAAGCAATAACAAGTTATGCATCGATCAACTAGTCTTGGGACAATGCACATAGAACTAAGAATGGCCACTATGCTCTCAAAGTAGGTGCATAAAGATACAAGGTGGAGACTCAATATAATGGTGGAAGAAAGGCCTTTTGTAAAAGGAAGTAGGGATTCAAGTCTCATAAAGAGCTTCCAAAAATTATGGTACTTAATAGCTTTCAGCTCTCATTGCCCCTATCATAAGCATCTTGAAGTGATTAAGGTTAAAGTGAACAAACTATGGTGTACATGCTTGACGAAGTATAAGTCAGAAATCTCATGTCCCTTGTATACGAGGGCTGCTCCTCATGCTACTCAAGTTTAGTCACCGGTAAGTTATTGTCATCGTAAGTATATGTGTATCATAAAGAACCGCCAACAGGGTACCCCTTGCCCGATGATACGGAAGAATCCCCATATCAAAATGACAAGGCAAGCAGGCAACGAGCATCTCAGCATTCTTCTTATTTACCATGGGAATATGGTGCTTTTTTTCTATCTTTCCTCTTTTCATAGTATCTCTTTTTTCTCCTTTTTTCTCAATATAGGACTCTTTTTTTATAAGAAGAATACTTCATAGACAGCTCATTATGGTTATGCTGCAGGTTTCCACCATGTCTGCATGGATTAGACCAGCGGCCCAGGCGTTTCTCTAACACATATACATAACTCCATGGACTTACAAGCTCCCCTTTCATTTCACACCGACGACATCCATATACCAAAGAGCATGATATCAACTAGGTACAAGTACCAAGTGCAATGTTGAAAGCGTTCCCCGTGAAAGCATGGTTCTGCTAATTCCCAACAAATAAGTGCAAGCATATACAACATAGACAACACAATGGTTCAAGTTTATTAAGGGCAAGTAAAGTAAAGTGTGCCTTCAAGTTCGTGAGAGCTTTAATCACTAATTTTCTCATAACAAGTGGAAGGTAAACAAAAGCATGAATATACTTGGAATAGCATAAGCTAGTAGGTAGGTATGGTGGACTCTTTGGAATAACTTGGTTTAGGGAGTTGGATGCATGAGTGGAACTCATACTTGGTTGTGGAGGCTAGCAAAAGACTGGGAGCGACAAACTAAGAGAGCAATAATGGCCATAATCATGCAGAGCGACAAAACATCATTGATCAAAGCATAAAGTGATACTACAAGTTGAAAACTAAAGGATCATAAAGGCTTATGGTGACTTGTGATAGTCATAACATGGTGTGAGCATGTGCCAAGTCAACCCAAATAAAGCATCAAAGGAGAATACCACTATACTATGCTTTAATATGCTAAAACAACGCATGATTCATCCAAGGCACATTAAGCAATCTCAATTGTTTATAACAAGTCATGCTACAGCAAAGAATACTAAGCATAAAGCCAAAACAGTATCAAGCATGGAATGACAAAGCATAGGCCACAGTCAAAAACGAGCTCTTTTTACCACATAAGTATGAACTTTTCTACTCTTTTCCAAACCAAACCAAACTATTTGCAAACCAATGTATGAAAGAGCGGGTCCAACCAATTTATTCATAAAACTAAGCAAACCAAGCAAACGAAAAAACAAAACAAAAACGAAAAAGAAGACGCTCCAAGAACAACACAACTGTGCATGAAATAATAAAAATGAAGCGTTTGGAAGAAACCTGGAATTTTTATTGATGAAGAAGGGGATGCCTTGGGCATCCCCAAGCTTTGACGCTTTTAATTCTTGGATATTTCTTGGGGTTACACGCGTGGCATCCCCAAGCTTGAGCTTTAGTCCATCCTTCATCTCATTACTCATTCCTTCCATACACCTGAATTTTTTCCTTCATACAAAACTTCACACAATCTTTATTAGCAACATTAGTGCACTCAAGATAAATAAGTCTTAAAGTTCAGTTCTAACACCAAATAAACTTCCATTAGAACACTAGATACTGTAGTACTTCCCTCAAAAAGCTCAATTCCCCAAAAGAACTCAAAAAGGAACCAACAAGAAGCAAATGCAGAAAATGGCAGAAATCTGTCAAAACAGACCAGCAGGTAAAAGACGAATTTTTTCGAAGACCTTATGTTGCTCAAATCGAAACGTGTTGAACTAACGAAAGTTAGATAACAACCTGGGGAAGAAGCACAAAAATTCACGTCTCAAAACGACGTTCAGAGATTTTACACAAATTTGTACGGTGAAGCACAGAAATCTGTTTCGGGACAGCAACTTTCCCAATCATTACTTCTCTCTCATTAGAGGTTAATCTTGGCACAAAAAGCAAATAAAAAGGATAAGGAGCGGTTATTACTGAAGTAATAACTTCCAAGACTCATCTAAAACTTTTGGGTTATCTCCCAATAAGTACTTTTCTTTAACGTCTTTAAGTTAGGCATAAGAAGCAAGAAAAATAATCAAGTGTTCTCAAATGAAGAAGCATTAAGATTAATACCAGAAATATCTTCAACAAGGCAAGGTATATCATCCAAATAAGTTCTAGAAGATCCTCTCTCAGTGCTCTTAGGTTCACTACTTTCATCAAACGGGTTTTCAGGAATGATCCAATCAAAATTCTTTTCTATGGCTTCGTGCATTGCTACTAGTTTAAAGGGTATTGGTATCTTAGGTTCCTCCCCATTAGGTTCGGTTTTGTTCATATTTTCTCTAGTATCAACAACATCTACACATGAGCCTAGCATATTGAAACGTTCAAAGACTTTTCTAGCTTCTTTGGCAACATCATATAATTCCTTAAACAAAGTTTCTAGAATAAAATCCCTCTTTTCAAGGTCCTCAATTTCTTTAAGCTTAAGAAACATTACTTGCATTAAGGGGTTGAGGTTAACAAACCTAGCTTCTAACATGTGAATTAAAGAAGCTGCAGCAATCTCATAGTTTGGAGCAAGTTCTGCAAGGGATCTATCCTCAGTATCCTCATGTTTACTAACATGATTAAAGAATTCTTCAATATTATCTTTCCCAATTATAAAACCACTACCAATTGAAAGGTCTTTCAGGGTGAATTTAGGGATCAACATGGTGAGCTAAGGAAGAGGTGACAACTAAAGGAGACTTAATTTTTTTGTGTTTTCAAATAAGAAAGCAAACTAGTAAAACTATTTTTTGTGTGTTTTTTATAACAAAACAAGCAAACAAAGCAAAAAGAAACTAAGCAAAACAAAAATAACAAAGTAAAGAGATTGGTTATGAGGGACTCCCCTTGTGAAGATGTCCTTGACTCCCCGGCAACGGTGCTAGAAAAATGCTTGATGGCTCGGTGTTGATGTAGAGCTCGTTGGGAATCCCAAGAGGAAGGTATGATGAGCACAGTAGCAAGTTTCCCTCGGTTATGAAACCAAGGTTTAATCGAACCAGTAGGAGCAAGGAAACACCACAAAGGTGTTGCTAGCTGAGCCTTGGTAGGGTGCACTACCGGTGCTAGTAGCAACATGGAGACCTACACAACACAACCACAAAACTTTGTCCCCAACTTGCGATGAGGTTTCCAATCTCACCGTGTTTTGCTGAAAACAAAGGATTAAACGTATCAAATGGAAAGAAGTAAAAGTTTGCAGAAAGTAAACACAAAGCAGTAAACAGTTTATAGATTGTATGTAAAAGAAAAGGACCAGGATCCATAGTTCACTAGAGGTGGCTCTCCTTAGATAGCTAACATGCTGGGTGAACAAATTATAGCAGGGTAATTGACAAACATCGAGAAAGCAATACATGCATATACTAATCATCTTGACTCCTTTGAGACTTGATTGGGAATTACAACATTATACATAGACCGCCATCCAACTGCATCTATGACTAATAATCCACCTTCAGGTTATCATCCGAACCCCCTCCAGTATTAAGTTGCAAGCAACAGATTATTTCTTTACGAATTGTGTGTAATGTAAACAATATGATTGTTCTATGAACAAAGGATTGTTGTTTTCTCCCTAGTAGCAACAACACATCTAGTACCTTAGAGATTTACATCACTTCCCAGATTACGGAGGCATGAACCCACTATCGAGCATAAATACTAACTCTTGGAGTTGCTAGCATCTACTTGGCCAAGATAGCTACTAACAACAGAAAGCATGCAAGATCACAAATAACAAAGACATGATAGAATCAATAATCAATCTGAAATAGTATCTCAATATCCATCGGATCCCCGCAAACACAACATACAAAATTACAAATAGATGATCTTGATCATGAACGGAGCTCACAAGATCTAGACATGAGAGCACAAAGGAGGAGAACAAGCCATATAGCTACTACATGGATCCGTAGTCCAAGGATGAACTACTCACGCATCACACTGGAGGCTTGCATGGTGATGAAGAAGGCCTCCAGGATGAATTCCCCTCTCCGGCGGGGTGCTGAGAAGAGCTTCAGATCCCTTCTGATCTAGGGATGGAAATGACGGCGGCTATAGACTCTTTCATGGATTTTTGATCGGGTACTTAGAGTTTTCATCAGAGGGCATCTTATAGGCGGAAGGAGAGGCCGAGGGGTTGCTGGGGTCAGCCAGACCACCCCCTGGCACGGGCTAGGCCTGGCCGCACGGCTAGGTGGTGTGGCTGGCCCTTGGCTCTTCTCTGTCTCGTATTCTGGCATCTGATGACTCAAATAGGCACTTTGGCTTTTGTCCCGTCCAATTCCGAGAATATTCATTTCCTGACTTTCCTAGAACCAAAAACAGCAGAAAACAGGCAGCTGGCACTATGGCTCTTGTTAATAGGTTAGTCCAAGAAATCATATGAAAAGTACTCCAAAGTGTGGACAAAACACAAGAAAGTGGATAAAACCAAGCATGGAACATCAAAAATTATAGATACATTTGCAATGTATCACTTTGTCGGGAGCAGGAATATCCTTATGGTAGAAAAAAGTGGCCGGCCATTGTTTGACCGAGTCACTGGCATAAATGCGAGGATAACTATGCTCGCGTCTAACAGAAAGGCTAATAGTGCCGGTAATATAAGGATTACCAGCAGTGATGGAGTTTCTACGGACATGGAAGTAGAAACGAAACAAAGTGAGACTCGGCCTAATGCCGAGATACCCCTTGCACAAAGTTGCGTAAGAACTCATCTCTAAGAGGGAGTTTGGGGGAAGATGGTGGAGTTCTAGACCGTAGTGATCAATCACCTTGAAAAAGAATTCCGAGGGAGGAAAGGACAAACCTCTGTCGAGGTGGGTGCCGAAGTGGACCCGCTCGTCGGCGCGTGGGTGGGGGATGGTTTCACTGGCTGCCCGGCCACGGCGGAGGAGACCTTCATTCTCCACACCTTGGAGTTTCTCGTCATCGAGCAGGCACGGGATCCAGACACCCCGGTTGCTCTCCTTTGCCGCAGCCGTTGCCACTGCCGCCGCCGCTGCCGCTGCCAAGCCGGAAGAGGAAGAAGAAGCCATTTCTCCGGTGCGCCTGTGACCTTGGATGGGCGGCGCTAGGAAATCTGGGAGGAGGGAGAGCTCTGTGCACTGGGGAGATGTGGAGGAGAAGAAACGAAAAGGGAACAGGTGAACAGAGGAGAAGGAAAATCCTCACCCCTTATAACCACCTACCTGCGCCAAGATTCATGCGCATAACACTGTGTAAACACCACACGTCGTGGAAGGAACTTGGAAGGACCCACATGATGATTATGTCACCTCGATCTCTGTGTACGCATTATAACGACGCCTCGCTTCCGCGAACGATGGACCCACCAATAGTCGTGCTGACAGGATGTTTGTCAGATGATGTGACTTGACCATGACGAGTGTCAGATGACGTTAGAGACCAAGTTCTAGCTTAGTTTGAAATCAAGCTGGTAAGTCCGAGTAACATGTTGATAGGTACGACTTATTTTTAAGACCCGGGTCGTATTTTTTGTTGTGAAGTTTCAGGAACCCTTCAAGATTCTGCAAGCCAAAGATCAAGCTAGACGATGATGAATCCGACTTTGGATCTTGGAGACTTCCGGGGGCTGCTATTGGGGATATACTTTTCGGGTATCCTCACAGTTCCTCACTGACCAGGGTGGCCCACTTCAGGTTAGAGCTTTGCTTCATGGGCGGCCCAGTCAGGGAGAAGAGACGGAGTCCAATCCGGCTACGGGAAGGCCCAGAAGACTTATCGACTTACTCCCATAGTGTTACTTGTAGTTCAAGATGTACTATGTAACCGACTCTTAGTCGTAGCCGGACAGATCTCTCCTGTAAACCCTAGGTCGGATATCTATATAAGTCGTCCTAGGGAGAGTCTTTAGGGCACCCTCAATAGTCTACAATCTCAACTCGCACAGGCGAACCCTTGTAACCCATATTCCGGCTCTGCCGTATTACTGGATTGCTAGCAGGAGTACGATCCGTCCAAAGTCGGTGGATTCAAACCTGGGTAAACTTGTGTGCTCACCGTCCCGGAACACCGTACGTCTCACACCCCTCTCTTCCGCACGCCTCGAGGACCCCCTCATGGCGTACTTGTCATCAATCCGACGATAAACCCAAAAGTTTTAGATGAGTCTTGGAGGTTATTACTTCTTTAATAACCGCTCCTTATCCGTTTTATTTGCTTTTTTGTGCCAAGAGTAACCTCTAATGAGAGAGAAGTAATGCTTGGGAAAGTTGCTATCCTGAAACAGATTTATGTTCTTCACTGTAAAAATTCGTGTAAAATCTCTGTGCGTCCTTATGAGGCGTGAATTTTTGTGCTTCTGCCCCAAGTTGTTATCTAACTTTCATTAGTTCAAAACTATTCGATTTGAGCAATAGAAGGTCTTCGAAAAAATCTGTCTTTATCTGCTGGTCTGTTTTGACAAATTTATGCCATTATTTGCATTTGCTTCTTGTTGGTTCCTTTTTGAGTTCTTTTGGGAAATTGAGATTTTTGAGGGAAGTGCTACAGTAGCTTGTGTTTTAATGGAAGTTTTATTGGTGTTGAAACTGAACCTAAAGACTTATTATCTTGAGTGCACTAATGTTGCTAATAACGATTGTGTGAAGTTTTGTATGAAGGGAAAATTTCAGGTGTATGGAGGGAATGAGTAATGAGATGGAGGATGGACTAAAGCTCAATCTTGGGGATGCCACGCGTGTCACCCCAAGAAATATCCAAGAAGTACAAGCGTCAAAGCTGGTTTGGGCATCCCCTTCTTCATCAATAAAAATCCCAGGTTTCTTCCAAACACTTCATTTTTATTGTTTCATGCACAATTGTGTTGTTCTTGGAGCGTCTTTGTTTTCATTTTGGTTTTTCGTTTGCTTGGTTTTCTTAGTTTGCTGAATAAATTGGTTGGACCCCCTCTTTCATGCATTGGTTTTCAAATAAGTTGGTTTGGATTGGAAAAGAGTAGGAAAAGTTCATGCTTATAAGTGATATAAAAGGAGCTTGTTTTTGACTGTGGCCTATGATTTTTCATGCCATTCTTGATATTGTTTTGGCTTTATGCTTAGTGATTTTTGCTGTAGCATGACATGTTATAAACAATTGAGATTGCTTAATGTGCCTTGAAAGAATCATGCGTTGTTTTAGCATATTAAAGCATAGTATTGTGGTATTCTCCTTTGATGCTTTATTTGGGTTGACTTGGCGCATGCTCACACCATGTTAAGACTACACCAAGTCACCATAGCCTCTATGATCCTTTAGTTTTCGACTTGTAGTATCACTTTATGCTTTGATTAATGATGTTTTGTCGCTCTGCATGATTATGGCCATTATTGCTCTCTTAGTTGGTCGCTCCTAGTCTTTTGCTAGCCTCTGTAACCAAGTATGAGTTCCACTCATGCATCCAACTCCTAAAACCAAGTTATTCCATGTAACACCCCGTCCACTCCTGGGCCCGGGGAGTGTCACTCCTGGCAGCTTAATAGGATATCTAGACTGGCCCCACAGACCAACACTAGTCTTTTCTGCGCACTTTGTCCTCACTCGTGCGCACCCGGTTACCCACTTCCCGGCCGGTCACCCATCCTAGAATTGCTCTAGGCCAAGCACGCTTAACCTTAGAGTTCTTTTCGAATGAGCTTCTGGAAAAGAAGTTGCAACTTGTTGATATTGGTATCCTATCAATCCTATTAAGCCATGTGCCTGGATCTCACATACACCCACCCTTTAGAAGATCGATGCCCTCATCGATCAAGCACACCCCAGGAACGTTCCCTCTTGGCACGCGTCTGTGCGTCTAGTGCCGGCACATGTGCCATGCCGTGTCCACTCCGGGCCACACGCGTCATGCTCTACATGTCCCGCCACTGACCCGCACACACTCGTGTAATCGCTAGGGTCGGCTCTGATACCACTTATAACACCCCGTCCACTCCTAGGCCCGGGGGGGTGTCACTCCTGGCAGGTTAATAGGATATCTAAACTGGCCCCACAGACCAACACTAGTCTTTTCTGCGCACTTTGTCCTCACTCGTGCACACCCGGTTACCCACTTCCCGGTCGGTCACCCATCCTAGAATTGCTCTAGGCCAAGCACGCTTAACCTTAGAGTTCTTTTCGAATGAGCTTCTGGAAAAGAAGTTGCAACTTGTTGATATGGGTATCCTATCAATCCTATTAAGCCATGTGCCTGGATCTCATATTCCAAAGAGTCCACCATACCTACCAATTAGCATTTGCTATTACAAGTATATTCATGTTTTTATCTACATTCCGAATTGAACTTGTTATGAGAAAACTAGTGATTAAAGCTCTCACGAACTTGATGGCACACTTTACTTTCTTGCACTTAATAAAAACTTGAACCATTGCGTCCATCTTTGTTGCGTATATGTTTGCGCTTTATAAGTTGAAATTAGCAGAACCATATATCATGGGGAACGCTTTCAACATTGCACTTGTACATTGTACCTAGTTGATATCATGTTCTTTTACTTATGGATCCCGGCGGTGTGAAATAAAATGGGAACTTGTAAGATCATGGAGTTTGTATTTGTGTTAGAGAAACGCCTGGGCCGCTAGCCTAAGCCATGCCTAATCATGGTGGAAACTTGCAGCATAATCATAATGAGCACTCTATGAAGCATCCTCAATAAAAACCTATGCAAATAGCAAATAAAAAGATCGCTAAGATGCTCAGTGTTTGCTTGCCTTGTCATTTTGATTATGGGATAGCTCCTGTATCATGTGCAAGGGGTACCCCGTTGGCGGTTCTCTATGATACATATGTACTTACAATGACAAGAGCTTACTTGTGACTAAAGTTGAGTAGCATGAGGTTCAGTCTTCATAAGTAAGGGGCATGAGATTTCGGCTTATAACTTGTCAAGCATATCCTCTTAGTTGTGTCACTTTAACCTTAATCACCTAAAGATGCTTATGATAGGGGCAATGAGAGCTGAAAGCTAACAAGTACCATAATTTTTGGAAGCTCTTTATGAAAGTTGAATCTCTACTTCCTTTTTATGAAGGCCTTTCTTTTACTTTTATGTTGAGTCTCCACCTTCTACCTTTATGCACCTACTTTGAGAGCATAGTGGCCATTCTTAGTTCTATGTGCATTGTCCCAAGACTTGTTGATTGATGCATAACTTGATATTGCTTGTTCTTAAACTATTTGTATCTAGTCACTCTTATGAACTTTGAAGGTGTCCTATGCATTTATGTTTGCTACTCTATGAGGGACAAGCTGAATGCCATTATGCTATGTTTTCTTTATATGAAACAAACAAACGTCTTGCAAAGCATTGTTATTCATGTCTTTTGTTTGTGCCTTTTCATGTTACAACATAGTTGTTATGTCTTATAGTTAGAACTTTATCTTTCATGCTATGTTAAAGTACTATGATCCCAGCTATCAATGTTTTACAAATACTTTGATCAAGTTTATGATGGTGTATGTCACCTCAAAAATTATTCTTTCTTTTTATCACTTACCTACTCGAGGACGAGCAGGGGTTAAGCTTGAGGATGTTGATACGTTGCAAACGTATCTATAATTTTTGATGTTCCATGCTTGTTTTATATCTACTTTCTTATGTTTTGTCCACACTTTGAGGTATTTTTATATGTTTTCTGGAACTAACCTATTAACAAGATGCCAGTCAGTTGTCTGTTTTCTGCTGTTTTTGGTTCCAGAAAGTCAGAAAATGAATATTCTCGGAATTGGACGAGACAAAAGCCAAGTCGATATTTTACCGGAAGACTCACGGAGCCAGAAGACGCGACAGAGAGGGGCCACAGGGCGATCACACCATGTGGTGGCACGGGCTAGCCCTGGCCACGCCACCAGGTGGTGTGGGCCCCCTGGCCGCCCATCGACCTTGCATCTTCGCCTATAAGATGCCTCCCGATGCGAAAACCCTAAATTGTCAAGCCTCCAGCCATGAAAAGTTCCGCAGCGCTGCCGCCACCGAAGGGGAGATTCGGGGGACAGAAAGTCTCTGTTCCGGCACCCTGCCGGGACGGGGAAGTGCCCCCGGAGCCATCTCCATCGATCTCCACCGCCATCTCCATCGCCGTTGCTGATTCCCATGATGAGGAGGGAGTAGATCTCTCTCGAGGCTAAGGGTTCTACCGGTAGCTATGTGTTCATCTCTCTCTATGCATGATCATATTGTGATCATGAGCTTTGTAATCAAGTAGATCTACTTTGCTACTCAAGTGCTTTAATAGATCTCTGCTCTCCCCATGTGTGTGAAAGTGACAGCGTGTACACCATGGTGGCACTTAGGCTAGAGATTACAAATACTTGTTATGAGTTATATTTGGAGTTGGATGTTTCTATGAAATTGTGGTATTTGTTGGAACCATCTAGTGCTCAAGGTGACAGTGTGGGGTTATCTAGATGGGGAAAGCAGACTTTGAGGTGTGTTGTTATAGCCCTACCATGGATTAGAGTGTCCAATCGGAGAGTAGTTCAGAGTAGTATCATAAAGAGAAGATATTTATATAAGAGTGTTCACTAGTGAAAGTATGATCCCTAGGCCTTGTTTCTAAACATTGAAACACCGTTTGCAACTAGATTTGTTACATGTTTGCTTGTTGCCATCTTTATTTCAGTTTGCCTTTAGTCTCTTCCACACCATCAAGCTATTTTCTGGCACCGTTGTCTTTTATCCATACCACTTGTATTTCACTATCTCTTCGCCGAACTAGTGCACCTATACACCTGACAAGTGTATTGGGTGTGTTGGGGACACAAGAGACTTCTTGTATCTTGATTGCAGAGTTGCTTGAGAGGGATACCTTTGACCACTTCCTCCCTGAGTTCGATAAACCTTGGGTGATTCACTTAAGGGAAAACTTGCTGTTGTTCTACAAACCTCTGCACTTGGAGGCCCAACAACTGTCTACAAGAATAGAAGTGCGTAGACATCACGTGCCAACAGGCGTGATGAAAATCCTAATGGATGCGTTGGGTACTTACCTTTGGCCTATCTGGTTTGGCCCAGCAGGAGGCCCATGTGATGATCTACTAAGGACGATGAAGCCCATGATGATCCGGGTGAATCTAAGCCCGTGTAAGGCACGACTCATTGATGTACACGACAAGAATAGATAGGCATATTCAGGGTTTCACCCTCATTCTGTAACCGACTCAGACGTATCCCGAGACCTGTCTTCCCCATATAAGGGCCAAGAGGGAGTGACGAGAAGGGTAATCAATACTCTCGCCATAGACCTGCCAGATCTCATCTGCGCATCACCGCCATCTCGGCACCCTTGTAATCCTTCAGATCTCCATTAATCAAGAGAAGACAAGTAGGAGTAGGGTTTTCCCCCCGGTGGCCTAAACCTGGGTAAACACCGTGTCCCCGTGTTGCTTGTTTATTAGCCGACGAAGTTTCCAGCATGCGCTCTTTCTCAAAACCCAAGTCCATTAACCATGTGCATTGACGTGATCACCCCATGTCAGAACCAGATCCAGATTGAGCTGTGGTGGGGGCTGGCTGCGGTGGCACGACCTCGGCAGTGGCTAGCAGAACCTTTATGAGGTCCATCAGCCCCGATCCGGTGGATGGTGGTTCCGCAGAGCAAGTGGAGGGGGGATCGATTGCGGCGGCGTGAAAGCGGGAAAGGAGAAAGGCGAAATATCCCTCCCGCGCGAATGGCTATAGCAATACAGGGTTCACTTGGTTTGGCCTCGCATATGGTTCATGTAGGGTTTGGACGAGAAGTTTCTCCACGAACGATAAACCTGTTTACGGTTTTGTCACCTTTTACGGGTATCGCTTGAGCAACATTTTTTTGCGGAGACGGAAAAGGAGAGGTTATTTTACAATTCTAGGGTGTTTACAGTCTTTGTTAGAGTTTCTCTAACAAGGTTCAAAGGCACGCTCTATGAAAGGCAGCTGCATAGTTATGTAATCTCCAGAGGCTCTGAAAGGATCAGAAAAACGAGCTACGAACTAAGGTCATCTTCAACAGACACAGTATATTTTAGCGTTGTAAAAGCTATTTGCAGCGTGCTGTATCTGTGGATGACGCCTCACCAGGCGCTGTATTTTGCAGCGCGCGGGCCTAGAGATTCACCAGACGCTGTATTTTGCAGCGCTCGCAGCACAAACATCAAATCTGCACAAATATAGCATCCAGCAAGATCAAACACACAAAATAATTAAGCAATAAATAGTCTAATTATTATTACAACACAAATTTTTTATCACCAATATAACAAACAATACAACAATTGTGCATCAACAATACAACAAATTGTTCATCAACAATACAACCAACATATAAGACACTAATTGTTTTGTTTTTCATTCCCTTTCCACCACTCCTCGATGAGATCAAGTTGAAGATCATCATGCACCTCACCGCACCGAATGGAAGGATATGAGGCAATGAAACATGACACCCTCTCTTCTTTCCTCCACACTTGCACGGAAACCCCCATCAAGTCATAATAGGAGTAGAGGTTTTTTCCTCCTTTATAAAAATTTACCGTAGGGGGCTCCCCAACGGTTTCACGGTAAAAAAAATTCATAATTGGAGTAGTCTAAATCTTGGCCACGTTCATCCTCTATGATCATGTTATGCATGATCACACAAGCATTCATAATGTACCAAAGGATCTCTTGGTCCCAAAATCTAGTCAGTCCTCTTGTGAGTTTATTAAATCCCAAATGCTCTCTCCACATCTTTCCTTGTTGTCGTTGTGCATTGTGAAAATTGGAGTTTTTTCTTACCTTTGGGATCGTGAACTGGTTTCACAAAGGTTTTCCACCTTGGGTAGATGTCGCAAGCAAGATAATAGCCATAGTTGTATGTGTGGTTGTTTGCTACAAACTCCACCAATGGAGTTTCACCCAATACAATCTTTGTCATAAGTGGAGACCATTGAAGCACATTGATGGCATCGCAAGAACCAGGAATCCCAAAGAATGCATGCCAAAACCAAGTCTCCTGATCGGCCACGGCTTCAAGGATTATGGTGGAATCCTTTTTGTGGCCTTGGAATTGCACATGCCATGCCGCAGGACAATTCTTTCAACTCCAATGCATACAATCAGTAGATCCAAGCATACCTAGAAACCCCCGATCCTTGTTCATATCCAAAAGTATACTTGTATCTTCTGCATCGGGGGCTCTCATGTATGTGGCGCCAAACATTATACAATTTCTATTGCAAAACGCTTCACACACTTGATGTCTTGACTCTCTCTCATTGCCAAGTGGTCATCGATAAGATCCCCCGGAATACCGTAGGCCATCATACTCAAGGAGGTGGTCACTTTTTTATAAGTGTTATGCCCAAGTTCTCCGGCGACATTCCCCCTTGGCTCAAAAAAAGATCTTTCTTCTTCACCTCCTCGGCAATGTGCTTGAACAAGTTGATGCTCATCCTAAAACAACAACGAAAATACTTCTCGGGGTATATTGAATTGTCCACAATATAGCTCTGTATCAACTTGTTGTGGCCTTTAATTTGTTCCTCCACAACTTGTGCCTACCGAAAATGGAACCACTGTGCTTCGGTATTTTTTCGCGTGCAAAGCCAAGAGTATGGCTAAATTATCCTCTTCTTCAAGGTCAAATTCTTCGTCGGATGAGTCCTACGAAGAGATCATCTACAAACATGTAAAATTGAACTATTGTTTAATCTATGAACAAATCCTATCTAAAAAGAAGGGTCGCGGCGAATACACATCTTGCGTGCGATTTGTCAAACACCGCGTGTGCGCCTAGCCGTCGGAGGTGTACGCGGAGTGGCGGAGGTGCTCGCGTACTGGTCGGCAGCGGAGCGTCGCGGCAGCTAGGTTTGGCGGCGGATACCGGAGCGGCTCGGATGCCCGATTTAACGCGGTGGTGCGTCGGCGGTGGCTACCGGAGCATCGTAGCGGCGGAAGGGGTTCGCGGGGAGCGGTGGCGGCGCGAAATCGGAGGCAACGGCGCCGGAGTAGGTGGGAAAACAGAGGTCGTCGGATGCGCGTGGATTTTTTCAGGGAGATAAAATGGCAGTTAACATTTTGCGCTCGTTGCCGATTTTTTCGGTGTTCTGGAGTGCGAGCGCCAGATATGTAGCGTGCGATAGAGCAAATTGCCGCACTGAATTTTTTTACCGAGCATTAGTTTACAACGGCTGCTGGAGCATCCATTTTTGTCACTCACGTGGTAAATCGGCATTTTTTTCAGCGCGAGCGCGTTTTAGCGGTCCTGTTGCAGATGCCCTAAGCTAACAATTGGCAGGAATATGGCACAACCCATAAGGAAGAGGCGGGACATTCATCATGAGGATGCTTGAGATATCAGCAGTAGGAGAGGCCGGCGATGATTGCCATGGTGTCTCCAGTCTGGATGTGTAGATGTCGAAGAGGTACAAAGCTTGACTCGCTGACTGGGTATTTTTGTCGTGAGAGATCCATCTTGGAACATTTATCAGCTCTGGCCGAGGCTATTGCCATCGGAGAAGGGCTAAGCCTAGTTAACATGTTGGATCTAAAATATGTCATTGCCGAATCTTGATTCAACAGAGCTAATCGAAGCTTGCAATAGAGGTGACATTTGGTGCAGTGAAGCAGCAGCGATCTATGCGGATTGTGTGGACATGATGACGACTATTGATAGTATTTCGTTCAAGCACTAGGGAAGCTAACATGATAGCTCACGAGCTAGCTAAATTTTCTTTCATAATAATCTCTTGTGTAATTGGATCGATGAGCCATCTATCTTTCTTTTGAACCACTTGATAAACGATGCAACGATTGTTTTGATGGGTTGCAAGTTTCAGACGTACTTTTTTTTTACTAGGATACCTAAGAGGACCGGAAGGTTTTAATGACACGACTTGCATACTTAATATATAATATTTTACCTAAAAAAAGCTACACCAACCATATGGAGTGAGTCTCCAAAAACTCCCAGCCACCTTTGATCAGCAGGGGCACCTGCAAGGATTGGAAGTGATGGGACTCCAGAAGTGGAGGAAAAAATCCGTCTACTCCAACCTCACCGTTATATTTCCTTCGTTTATCATGTGGTACGAAAACACTTGTTAATCCACGTTTAAATTCAAAGGACCGTTGAAAATACGAGGCACAATTTATACTATTTAATCCGAATAAACTGGTAAAGGATGATTAACTTAATAATGATTAAATTAATTGTGCAAACTAACAAAGCAGTAAACCAAATGCATTTATACAAGATAAATCGAGCAGATCTACTCCGAACGCTACAACAAGAAACTGTAGAACAATCTGAAAGAGGAAGTTCAGGGGTACGTACGGTGCAGCCTGAGTAGCAACATCGTTTGTGTTGTCGACCATGTTGCCGAAGATGTTGTCGGGTGTCCGGAAAAAAGTCATCACCGGAGAACTCGTCGCCGGACGACGTCGTGGTTGCCAGTAGTTGCGTTGAGAGCTCTCCAAATACCTAATCACCCCTCATCCGTACAAGTTCTTGAGAGACGAGGTTCCGGAGGCCTACTGTATATTTTGTGGTACACGTCGGGATGGAGAAGACGAATGCGGCTGTTCAAGAAACTGAAACTTAAAGTGTATATGTGCTCGTATCTCTTTTATGTGCCTCTGTTCTCTATTTATAAAGGACCTCTTAATTTCTCAGGAAGCTTCGTGGGGAGAAGGGACGAGAAAATCCGGACGCACAATGACAAGAGAGAGCCGAGGAATCCTGCCGCAAGCGGACAAGGAAGAGCTGAAAAATTCCGGACGGAAACGATAAAGGAAAATATCTAGGAAAGATATCGTCTCGAGTGTTCCCAAACAATAAAACCAACACGGGAGCTCGGCTCGTTCCCGCAGCCCGCGGCGCGTGCGCGCCGTGACGAGACGATTAGCGTCGGAGGATTTCGCGAGACCTACTCCATGTTCTCACATATTAGTCAGTGTTAGAACATTCTAGTATATAAGATGGTGCAACACACCTTGTCTGACCTAACGATCTAAAAAGAATTTCAGAATTTATATTAGTTATGGGCCAAAGGATACCGAAATACCCCAAATTTCAACAAGAACATTCATATAAAGCATACTCCACATTTACTGTAAATGTATTACTACATCCGTACTAAAAAGGACGTCGCAAATTGTTTAAATTTCAATGTAACATATATACTTCCTCCGATCTAAATTAATATTCTCAGATTTGTCTAGTTTCGGATATATCTAGCACTAATATGGATCGGAGGAAGTACTAAACAGTATTTAGATACATTCAAATTTAGACAAACTTGCGGCATCCTTCTTTTTAAGATGGAGGGAGTACTTCGCTCTCAAATCGTTGCTGCTTTACTAGTAGAGACTAGGGATTTAAAGGAATCTCATAGGAATTTTGAAGGATTTTGATCCTTAGAAGAAAAAATTGTGGATCGATTTGATCCTTAAGAATTTTGAAGGATTTTGATCCTTATGGAAAAAAAATCCATAAAATTGCATTGCACTGTGTCCTGGAGGAAAATTTCCATCCATCCAAACCTCTTGTTACAATTCCTTTATCTCTCATGCGATTCAAACACTCTTAAGAAAAAATTATGTAGGATTCAACTGGATAGGACATTCTAATCCTATAATTTTTCTATTTCTATATTTTTTCTATCCTACGAAATAAACGGGTGGTGTTTTGAACGGGAATAATTCCCGAAAAAAAAATCAAAGGACGAACTGTCCAAAACATCACGTTAGGTAGGGGGAAAAAGTCTAAAACAAACCCTAACTCGTAGTGGTTCGGCGATTTAAACCCTCAAGTTGAAATCCCTGTCGTTCGTACCCTAAACTATGCAATCCCGATCTAAATTAAACCTTGAAGCTGTTTGGTGCACCAGGAAAGCAGCGATCCTGGCCGGGATTACAAGTTACTCTCGATGACATGTGGACCCCACTTGTAAGAGGCTTCATCCCCAATTTTTTCTCTCTGTGCATATCGATCCACTCCTCACGCGGCCACGCCGTCGATCTGCTATACCGCTCGATAGGCATGGCAGAGGCCAAGAGCATATGCGGCTACTCGGCCCTGACAGCGGCGGCTTGAGGTGAGGCCTGGTCGCCGCGACGCCTCACTACGAACACCTGCGCATCACCGACGGCGCATCTCCCCCGTTCGCGTGCACCACTCTCCCCCGTCATGCCTCCCGCCCGATCAGTGGGATGCAGCGCAGATCGCCGTGGCTTTAGGGTTCAGGACATGTCGCCGAGTGGGACATGGCGCCGACGACAGGCTTCTCTAGCGAGGAAAAGCCTGGACCTCGCCGCGAGGAAAGGGAGACCCAGGGGGCAAGCTCCGGCCAAGTGCGGGTGTGGGGAGGAGGTCGTCGCGTACGGCGGCGGGCACGGCACGCGCAGGCCTTGGCTCGAGAGGCAGAAGGAGGCGTGGATAAAGAAGGCTCTGCGGTGGTCGGACGAGGTCATCTGGGAAGGGAATGAGGGACTAATAGATTAGAATAAATAATTTATCTAGTGTTTTTTGTAAAATTTTGCCCACGTGGCATCAATCAATTTGACCAAAGAGGTCTAAGGTTTAATTTAGACCGGGATTGCATAGTTTAGGGTACGAACGACAGGGATTTTGACTTAAAGGTTTAAATCGCTGAACCACTACTGCGAGTTTAGGGTTTGTTTTAGACTTTTTTCTAGGCAGGGGTATTCGCCCATATTCCTCCACCGCCTCCCGTGCCAACTCCCACACGCCAGGAATCCACGGTCCACGGATTCTGGCACGTCTCCGGGGCTTTTTGTCCACGCCGCACCGCGCATTTCCCAGAGGAGACCAGCTAACCAACCAGGTGCCATCACGTTCCGTCCCTGCAGCGCCGGGCGCTGGCCAAATCCCCACCGTTCCATTTCATTCCATGGAGGCTCGGTCGCTTTCCACCATCTTTTCTTCCGGGGCCGTCACGTCGGCGCGTGGTGTTGCTGTCTGCGACAACAAAAGCTACTGTACTACTAGTACAATCAGATAAGCTCGCCTCTGATGATTAATTTCTTTGAAGCCTAGCAGTAGGAGAGCTGTTTTCCACTAGTCCAAGACCAATACCGCCTCCCATCCATGATTAACAGGCATACGAAATCGGAAATTCGGGCCACGCGTTGCTGATTGGCACGAGTCTTGACCAACC
Source organism: Avena insularis (assembly GCA_023614405.1). Taxonomy (NCBI): domain Eukaryota; kingdom Viridiplantae; phylum Streptophyta; class Magnoliopsida; order Poales; family Poaceae; genus Avena; species Avena insularis. Next base: position 27,205,248 of record CM042692.1, read on the forward strand.
CAGCCCTAACGTGGAAAGGGTCCAAAATGGAGGGGATAACCGGATGGATAGCGCGGTCGCGATGTGAACGAACGAGAGATGCTATAAAAGGTTAGCCTGGCCAACTAACTGGCTCAGATCGTCTGAGTGACGGCTGCACTAACCCAGGAAAAGCCGTCGATAATGCAGGAGCTAGCAGCAAAGTAGGCTCTCGCGTGGTTGTGTCTATCTCTGGCCTGGCCGAACAAAACCCCAACCGACGACGTGATCAGTCACTGGAAAGAAAGGGAGACAGTTGTTAACAGACTTGGCCAAGTTGGTGTGCCAATCCATCCGCCCGGCTTTTTCGGCTGATCGGATTTGCCATGTGATGCGATGGCTTTGCGAGCGCGCGTCCCGCACCCAACCTCGTACTACCTGCCAGGGTTTCAGGTCGAGCTGATGAGCGGCTCGTCGAACCCAGAGCGTACGTCGACCCCCATCCATCAGGTTAACGGAGGAAAGCGCGCAAGCGATTCCGTTCATTGGGTCGGCGTCAGTGAACCGACCACCTTTGATGGTTCACCCGCGATGAAGGAGAGCTCCTCTCTAATTCATTTTGCTTTGTATTGAACGATATAATTTTGTTGGGTAATGAAATGCGCAGCATGACTTTCCCCTAAAATAAAAGAGTGCCCCTCTCTTATCGCGAAACGCAGGAAAACAACCGATCCAGAGCCACGGCCTCTCGGACCGAGCCTCCGCCTCCTCCATAGGTCGATCCCCCCTCCTCCGGCCGACTTGTCGGCGTCAGGAGGAGGCGGGAACCTAATTTATAGATAGAGTTTTCAGTAAAAGTAGTGATTTTAAAAGAATAGGTTATGATTTTAGTATCCATATTTTTTGACGTCTATGTCAATGGAGATTGGATCATACATAATAAGTGATGTTTGACCCTTCGATCGATGATGAGATCTTTTCCCCGGCATCAATGGTTACGTTTTAAAATTAAAGTTTTAAAGTTCTATAGATACGATCTTTCAGATTTTACTTGGCCAATCATTTTGGATTTTTTTCTCCTGTTTGACACGAGGAAAATTATCATTGCAATATTTATCCCGGCTGCTATGTCCTTGACAATGACGATTCGTATTTTTGGCACTTCAGCAACGTCGACTAGGCTATCCGGTCTCATTTCAATGGAATACTGGTGTTGGTACTCTTACCACTGTTGTTTGATTATTACTCTAATGGCACGCACGTGCACGTAGTCTTGGCGCCGTGGCTCAAACTAAAAGTATGGAAAAACCGTCGTTGGTATTTACATGTTTGTGATTTGACATCTATGTCATGTTTACTCGGTTGCCTTGAGAAAAGTATAAAATTGTATCAGTGAAGAAGAAGAGTTTGAAGGTCTTGAAGATTTGCTCGTTTTCTTTTAGACTTTATTTTGTAATTGTTGGATACAACTTATATATCTCTACCATGTAGTATTCGCTATTATAATATACCATGCTATTGATTGTCAAAAAAAAAGAGTGCTCCTCTCTTCGTAATAAAAAGAGCACTGAATTTTGTTAAATTGACGAAACTAACTTCTTTTTGAAAGTTCCCACAAAGACCTCTTTTCAAGATTTTTTTTCCAGTTTAACATATTTGCATAATGCCCAACCCGATGGCATCATACAAATGTGTTTGATTGGGGGGGAAAAGCTCAAATGGGGTCATTATGTATTGAACTTTCAAAATGATATCAATTTTCACCTGATTTTTTTGGTGTAATGTTCTTTTCTCTTGGAGTTGAGGACTTCTCTGACCGATAGCCTCGTCTCTTGCCTCTCGTATTGGAGCCTGGTGCCTCCACAACTTCGTTGGGTCATGGGAGTTTTTCGGGCTTCTCAAGGTGGTATGTGGGATTGCGAGTGAAAGTCAACGACGGGCATCGTTCCCCTCTATGGAGACGTCATGTTGGTACTGCACTCCCTTGATGTTACGCTTTGCACCTTGGACGTGCTAGTGTTGCTTAAGGTTCAGCGTGCATAGGTGTCGTTGGCAAGCTCCGTTCTTCATGATCTACTCTATGACACAATGCTAAGCTAAGTGCTTTGTCCACATCGTCGTGACGTTTGACTACCTCACATAGATATTCGTGTTGGCGGCGAGGTCTCGGTTGATCCACAGCTTCCGATGGCGTGTGAGGTTCTTGTCATCTTGCATAGTGCTCAGATTTGCACTTTGGGTGATAGTTGTTGAGTTCGAGGATAAGATGAAGTGCAGTGATCGTCTCGGTGTCACATTGCCCTCGGTGGTGTGAGTGGTGTTCAGTGTCGCGACATGACCTCGGTGGTGTGATGCCCTACGATGACGTTTGTGACTCCTAATTCTGCAAGGTGCAGAGTGCTTAGTGGGCAAGCGGGTGATGTTTTGCTCTGCTTTGTCTCGACACCAGGAAACCTTTCGACTGAGCAAACAACACTAGTTCATGCTTTTCTCTGTATGTTGTGTTGTATCTGGTGTTATGTGTTATGTGTAAGACTTGGTGGTGGTGTCTAGATCATAGTTCATTTTCAGGGTTCTTTTCTCTTTGTTTCTCCCGTTCTTTCTTGTGTTAGTGTTAGTGCGCTACGTTATACCCTCTCTATTTCACAATATAAACTTTTTTAGCAAACTGTTTTAACTTGCTAAAAAGACTTTATATTGTGCAACAGAGGGAGTAGATCTTGTGTTGTATATGGTTCTACCTTTTAATTCAAAATGGCCATTGTCTGCCATAGATTCCTCAAAAAGATTACTTTGTCAATTATTGCCACACGTGTCGTTAACATTTTATTAGCCACCCTTGAGCTAAGTCTCACACTTGAGTACTCGCGGGTTGTGTAATTGCCGATCATTGAATTGAATCTGAAGAATCTGAAATGCGCTCCACAGAAGTTAATGTGTTCATGCCCGAGAGCACAGTGGAGTGGAGTGGAGTGGAGTGGACAGAACACGTCGTACGTGAGGTACTTCCGCCAGTAAATTAACTGAAACTCCATATGGGCGGGGGCATCTCGAGATCTTCAAGCAGCGCGTGCTTGCTAGCTGGACAAGGAGTAATCTTAGTTTAACCTCGAGACGCTCTCTATTGGGAGTTCCAATTCTGCCACCGACAGAATAATCTCGAGTCAAACCCAAGTACAGTAATCTTGGTTAACCTGCAACTGCAAGCACCACCGAGGCACCAACCTTGATTGATTGGTTACCAGCAGGAAGCAAGAACAGGGCGGCATATGGATTTGGCAATCGGAACGAGAAGAGAAAATGTAGAAATGCGGTATGCAGAATTGAAATTGGTCTATTGCAAGTTGCACCGACAATGATTACGAGCTGAACATTTCTTTACTATCCTTTTTCAGTTTTCGCAAGAAGATTGGCAGAGAGATCTATCTATGTCTGGATGACTGGATCCTATCACAGGTTCAGGAGGTCATTTCGCTGGAGAAGTCATACTAGAAGCCATCCGCGTCGAGCTGAGAGGCGGTCAGATGGGGTGGTTTTGTCGGTGACCGGGGATCGGCGGCGGGGTCCGGTCAGAAGATGTCGAGGACGTCGACGATGGCGGCGTTGCAGAGCGGGCAGCGGCCGCGGCCGGCGAGGAGCTCGCGGGCGCAGCCCCTGCAGAAAGTGTGGCCGCAGGGGATGAAGGCCGCGCCCTTGGCCCGCGCCATGCACACGCAGCAGCACCCGCCGCTCGCGGCCCCCGGACCCGTCTGCTCGGCGTCGTCCTCCGGCCCCAGCGCGTCCTGCGGAGGAGACGGCTCCGACTCCGCGGCGGCAGCCGGGTCCAGCTCGGTCGGCGCCGTGGCGACGGCGCTCCACTGCCTCTCCGTCTGCTCCAGCAGCGCCATGAGGGACACCCTCTCCCCCTGCTCCTCCTCCTCCTGATCCGTCGGCGGGGACGCCTCGGGAGGCGGCAGCGGCGGGGGGACGGCCCCGGTCGGCGCGGGCGGGGAGGCAGTCTGCGGGGCCGGCAGGGACACCGCGCGGCGGACGAGCGGGTCGCCGGCGGCGCCCACGGGGGCGCTGTACGGGCCTGTAGTTGGAGTGGGCTGGTCGTCGCGGATGATGTCGAGCAGCGTCCGCGCGGCCGACGGCGAAGAAGAGGGCGGCGAGGAGGCCCGGCGCTCGGCCTGCATGGCGGACGCGAGGGTGACCGCGGCCGCGGCGCGGCGGCCGTCGTCCTCGTCCCGCAGCTTGAGCAGGTCGCGGAGGTTGCAGGAGCCCGTCGGCGAGGCGGCCGGCCCCACGGCGGCGAGCTGGTCCGCCAGCGTGACGCTCCGCCGCAGCACCCTCCCCTCCATCACTCAGTAAAAAAATCCCCCGCTCGCCGCATGTGTCCAGAGGAGACGGCACCCAGGTGGAGAAAAGGAGACAAGGACAGAGGGAAAGGAAGCGCCTATTCTTTCTTTGCTGTAATCAGCAGCGGCAGCTAGCCAGGTCCCGGGCCTCTTAATACACGGCGACGGCGTGGCGCGCGTGGGCGTGTGTGTATCAGCGGAGAGGGGAGCGGGGTGTCTGGATCTCGCCCGGGAAGAAGCGTGGTGGGGAATTGACGGACGATTTGGGGGCGGAATCGCGGGGGGTTTTGCGTTCCGCTACGCGCGGTTTCGTCCCCGGGTCTGGAAGGAAGCAGACGGTGGTGGGAGTAATAAAGGCGGAGCGATGGGGAGTGGACTACTGGACTGGACGTGTGATGAGTGCAGTGGCTGCTGTGCAGCAGCAGTACGTGTAGAGGGAGGGGAGAGCGAGGCGTGGGATCTAGCAAGACCGGATGCAATGTGCCGGGACGGTGAGATCCATCGGTGCAGTTGGGAATTTGATGAGAAATTGACTTGATTTGATCGAGTGCTATGGTCCAGTTTGCGAGGAATCAGGCTCGAATCGCGATTCTGAGGCGGAGGGGGCGGGCTGCGACTTGTGCCGACCGACTTGGTAGATCCAATCCAAAAGGTTTAGGATATCTCTACGGGGTCCACCCAATCCGTCTCGGCCCGCCAGCGGCACGACCCATCCATCCCGACGTGTTCGGCTTAACCCATTCGTGCATCTAATTCGTATGACCACTGGATTGGACCGGACAGCGCAACGTCCGGGTGTGTTTCCATATGTCGGCCGTTCGGGGCCTATATGGAAGTGAAGCATCAAACTAGTTTTTCATTAGATTTGGCCCTCCCCATTACAAACATGCACATTCAAAAATTAAAAAAAAAGGGACCGTTGATGTTGCTACTGGAGGAGACCGTCCCTAACTGCTGCCATGCGTTGCCGCCATCATTGGCCCGTCAATCGCTGCTCTAGCCGTCCAGATGGCTCCTTGCTGGAGGCGATCGTAGTAACGGTCGCACACTTGGCTACGGGCCTCCTTCTTGCCGGCCACCTTCGCGCGCTCCGCCGCCGCCCGATTGGCCAAGGTCTTCTCCATCTCGGCCGCCCAGTGGTCCCTCGCCTCCTGGTCCTCCAGCTCCGTCGTCGTCACCGTCCTCGCTGCCAAGGGGCCACCATCTCCGGAGCTCCGTCAGGGCCTAAGCCTAGGGCATGCGTGATCTGCAGGGGACGGCGATCGCCCCACCTCCTCTCCCTCCTCCGCAACCACCTGACCCTCCTCTCCGCCTCCGTCCTCTGCCGCCCCTGTCGTCGAGCGAGCCGCCGCCGCCACCTCGGCGGCCGTAGCCACGCAACAGCTCCTCCGACGCCACGTCGACGGCGTGCTCTGCTGCTTCCACCGCACTGCGTGCAGCAGCGGCGTGGCGAAGCTCGCGGACGGCGATCTTGGCCGCCTCCTTGGCCACATCCTCGAGCTTGGTCATGGTCACCTCGTGGCGGATCTCGCAGAGGGAAGCTAATGCTGCCTCCTTAGCCACCGCCTCCTTGGTGGCGACGTGATGAACCTCGCGCACCGCCCATTGGGCCGCCACCTGTGCGGCCGCCTCGGCCACACGGCCTTCCTCCTCGAAGGCCGCCACCTCCGTGTCGGCCATGCGTTGGGATAGGAGCGTGGCCTGGAGGTTGACAGCGTTGTTGTCAGCCTCCTGGTAGCGGGTGCGGCACAGCTCCCTGATCTTGGTCCAGTTGGCGAGCTTGCGGCGAGGGATGGCTGTGGTTCTTGCTGTGGCAGGCTAGTGTTCCGACAATGGTTCTTGTTTGGACTTGTTGTCTCAGTCGTGTCGCGCGGCCGTCTTTTATAGAATCGCAGCGGCGGAAAGCGGAAAGCGCGAAACGGAAGCAACAATGGCTGGAACGCCCGGTAGCGAATGCCGGCACATATAGCTGATGTCGCGTCGGCATTAACGTCTCATCGCCGAGGTGTCAAGCGGTGACAGTGGAGGGAGACGGACAGATGGATCGGGCCGCTGGACGCTGCTGTCCGGATAGACCGTACCGCGGCCTCAAAGTGACCACGGACCGAACCAAACGGATAGAAACCGAACGTATCGGTCACGCGTTTGGGTGTGGAGATGCCCTTATCTCATCGGCTATGTTGTTGATCGGGGGGAGAAACAAAAAGGCGGCCAAAAAGGTTAAAGCAGTCAAGCAGGCAGCGACACTGTCGCTGGCGCTGCGGGGTGAGGAAAGTTCCAAGTCGCCATCCACCCCAGTCTTCTTGCTTGCATTCCAGACACCATTCACTGGCAGACTGGCAGTAGCATCTGCGGCCCAGAAGCAACCAACCGGCCCACACAACACAGGCTTGCTTAGTCGCTGGGCAGGATAGCATTTCAATTTTCATCAATACATAAATAGCGACAGAAACCAGCTCTCAGCTTTACCTTGATCAAAAAAGGTACTCTACTAACTGAAAACAAAATCAGCTTCAGCGTCCTAAGTACTTCAGTAAGGCAGCAAGTTCTGAGGGCATGCTGCCCATCCAGAAAACCGAGGCTCACAACAATCAGCTGTATTTTCACAAGTATATCCAATTGGAGAATGCTGCCCATCACAAAAATATTCACTCTCCTCCTACACTTTCAACGCTGTTCCAACAAAAATATCCACACCGTGAGTCCCCTGCCTAGGAAATGTTGTTCTGACAAAAATGCTCTATTCTGACAGAAAGAATGGTTCTCTCCTACTCACTAGTACGTAGTGACTAACCCTACATGCTGCAACCATTGCAAAACCCTGCAATGACTCAGCTAAACCAACAAAACTGTACTCAATGACAGAACTCTATTGTTACTTGGTACGCTTGGCCATCAAAACAACGCTTGCTAATCGCACACCTCTGCTTCTTTTGGCATCGCCCTCTTGATTAGTTGGTGGGTAGAATGCCAGCCATGCCTCGGTCTTCCATCCTCTCATAGAAGAGAATGTACGCCTCGCACCCGAGGACTTGTTCTAGGGAGACTACCGTGATGTCACCGTCGCTTGCACAAACCCAGGTGGAGCCGATGCCTCGCACATAAGCAAGGTAGTGCCCTCCATTCCGTGTGTCGCCAGAGTGCACAATGACGCCAACTAGGCGGTAGCTCAAGTTATCTTTGTCCTCAGAACTGAACATAAGAGAAAATTAAAATACTTAAAACTAGATGTAAGGATTTAAGTTAACAACAAACCGATGATACCTGGAGTAGCAACAATAGCATGTCTTTCTTGAAAACAACAAACTGAATACCGTATCAGATAAAAAATAATACGGGTAAATCTGAAGTGACTGATTATGTCCTTATCGAAATACTAAAAAATTAAGCGTCGTACTAGTTTCAATTTCAACTGGCCGTTGCAATATATTAGGTTTATTACATATATACATCTAACATTGAAATACTAATACGCAATTATACTTAACAATAGAAACACTAAGAAAATGAAAAAGGTTGCCAACACCTACAGACAAGAAGTGTTACAATAATGTTTCATGATATGATAATTTTAGAACATAACCATAACTTTGCCAGTGATACACTGTACAGCCGATACATATTCCAACATAATGACATCGCCTACAGTAAAACTAGAGTCTCGACCAATGGCACACAGTTCTGGTCCAAATGAGGTTGTGACTGAAGAGTAAAATTCATTTGATACTACATCGCAATTAAACCCATGGTACAGTTGGAAAGTTCAAATTGTCACCATATTTCCCTTTTTCTATGCAACGAAAACTGGACAGCTGTTGTCCCTTGGTATTTACAAGAGGTGGAACACATACGCACAGAAAGATACACCTCTGCATGAGAAAAGGTTATTCATCATGAAGAACTTACTCCAGAATAAGCAATGGTTATTCACCAGTTACTGAAATAGATGTGATTGAATCGTGTTCAAAGGCTGTTCTTCACTTTTACTGCTACGATGTTGCAGTTTCAGTGAAAGCAGTATACTCCTAATATAACCCATTTGTGGGAACAGCATATGTTTACGTGATAATTATAACACTGGCTTAGTTCATTCACATCTAGATCATGTTAATTTGCCAGTGAGAAACAAGAGTGAAGTTGTCCTAATCTAACTCTGTGGTAAGGAATAATTAGCTGCTCGTGACAGGTAATTACCACCGCGTGTGACAATCATTCATTCGCACACTCTAGAGCCTGCTTGTTTCAGATATCTAGTAACCGAGAATTCAAGATAAACAAAATCAAATATGCACATAGTACAGAATTATCCAGTCACGTTGAGAACATAATGGAGGATGGACAGTCTGGATGGTTCTTTGAACTGCAATGCAGGTGTCTTCTTGAAGCTTTATTTTTGCGTAGCAAAGGAATGTTCTTATAGTTAGGAGAAGCAAACTGTGAAACAAAATACCTTCTGTATTTCTGAAGATCAGGAACCATAGAACTGGCACAAAAGAAAGGTCTTAGATATTACGGAGTAGAATTATTAGAAGTCAGTACCTGCTGTCCATGAATGGTCCTAAATCAAGAATCTCCTTAAAGCTCACATGTCCTTTCAATTTAGAACGACCTGGTGTGTATCTCTCCAGTTGAATGGTTAATACAGGTGGCAGCTTGCTAATCAATTGTGTTTCGTTTGCACCACCATTACCATCAGTTGGAAGGAAACTAGGCGCAGCACTTTCATGACTTTCAGCTTTTTCATCGGCTGTGCTGCAAGAGGCTAAGTCCTTCTCATCACAGCTCTTCCCTACCAACAAGCTGCTGAGGTCACTAGATTGCTTACTTGGGCATGTTTTCCTGTCTGACAGTTCAGCCTTGTCTCCATCAATGGAATTTACATTGGTACTTGCCATGATCGGTTCAACATTTTTACTTCCATTGGTTTCCGGCACCTCAGCAACCTTGGAACAGTTCTCACAATTCTTCAATTGATGCGAAAACAGTGTCTGTGTCAGGCAGTCCTGAAGCGACGGAAGAGGGTTCATATGTCCTGCCTCAACATAGACAATATCACTGCTCCGAGCTTTCTCCTTATCTTCTGGATTGTGAGAATCTGCTGCTGATTCCTCCACTCCTTTAGTGTCATCAAACAAGTTAGGAATGGAAACCAAAGCTATTGGGACCTCAATGATATCTCGTGGGGCATCATTCTTCTGAGTCTCCAAATGACTTTGTACAACATCCTTCACTTCAGTAGAATCTGCAGATTCAAGCATATACGGGTTTAACATTATATGCATTAGCAAGATCATTCAACCAGAATCCCTCACCCTTTGCATATTTTAGAATCTTTATCCTCGAAACTCTAAGCTGTTTTTCTCGAAAATATCCAAACACACTCAAGTTAACCAACCATTTGGAGTAACAGTTACTGTCTGATGATAATGACTCAAGGCCCTGTGCTTCCCATGGCAATTTGAACTACTACACTGCTGCGAACACCTTTGCCATGTAAAGACTGCTGAAACGTCCAGCTGATTTTGTTATCCACCCCAAGGGATTTCCTGCTATTTCTTTATCCATGGGAAAAATGTACTTACCAATTTTCTCTCTTAGCTAGTACAGGGGATCCGTTCCAGAAAGTGTCATTTGCTTGTGTTAAAAAACAATATAAAAAAAGTAGATCACACAATTCCACAGCTTTCCGCATTCTTTCCTCAAAAATTCTATGACCTCAGACACCCTGACATATATGCGTGCCTGTTCACCATTGTTTTTGTAAGTTAGGTACAGGGGTACATAGACTTACCAACTTGCAAAGGCTTGGGTGTTTCCTCTATTGCCCCATCTCCCAATCTTAAACCAGAAATCTGAGAATTACCAAATTCAGCATCACTTCTGGCTGGAGGAGTAGGATCCTTTGGTGTCAGTGGCAATATCAGTTCACTGACATGACTAGGTTTAACTGAATTATGTGAGCAACTTTTGCAGGAAACAGTATGAATCTGCTCGCCCTCGAAAATGGATAGGCCAAATGTAGGGGACACATCACCCCCTTGCATAACATGGATTTCGTTTAGCTGCACCACCTCATTATCCAAAGCATTGCGGAAAGATGTAAGGAACTCATGGCTGTCCCCCATCTCTTTGAACTTGAACCGATCCTGATAACGCGACCACATGTATAGCACTATCATCTTTGGGTCAAGCATGTGTCTGGCATTATTTGCAATGCTTGTCTCTACAAACAACTGCTTCAGGTGCAGACCAAGCACCCCCAGCCGACCATCCGAACGTAAAATCATTGTCCTCAGCTTACCAAGCGCAAGGAGGCACTGCAGTGACGCATTCATGAAGCATGTGTTTCCATGATTAGGCATCCTTCTGATAATATACCCATTCCCAATAGCATATTCAGACGCAGCCCCCATTCTCAACTGATTCCATGCATTCCTGGTCACACTTGCCCAGTCAACATTTGAACTGCTGGCTACCATTGGCAAATCAACCACCTTTTTGTCCACCTCTGGCCACACATCTTCACTCCACTGGTCCTGATTGTCACTCAGCTTCATAACGTGATCACATTCAAAGCAGTACCCCAAATTCGGTAAATCGTACCACTGAGCAATGAAATGGTCGGAGTTGGCAGAGTGCAAGCGGGCGTGTTTCAGCGGATTATCCCTGTCTGCCGGCATAGGCCCAGCGCAGGAAATATAGTGGCATTCTATGCACTTCATCATCCCTTCCTTGTCCTCACCGTCTCCCTTCCAGGTGATACCGCACCCGGGATAATGGCACGTCGGGAGCTCCTTGGAGTTCTTGATATCGTACACACCTATATCCACCGATTCGCTGTCCAAGGTCATGTGGGGGCACCGCCTGCTGTCGCCGGCACTGTCGCTGCTGCTACTTGTCGCCTCCTCTGACGATTCGCTCGAATCTGATGGAGACGCCGCCGCAGCCTGCACGGCCGCAGCCTGCCCGTGCAGGCGCGGGGATTTCAGCGCCATGTCGGCCGCCGACACCGTCCTCTCCTCCCTCTTTCTCTTCTCCTCCTCTCCCATCACGCCTGCAGCCTGCCGCCTGGGAACCGAGAAACAACAAGAATGAGTCGAGTGAATCCTTAACTCCCGCTAAAGAAAAGAAGCAAGACCAAGAACCGTAAGGACTAGAGATTGAATCAAAGACATTTCCCAGACTAGAGATATCTAGAGAACAAATCCATCAAGAAGCCAACAAAACCGAACATCCGAGCGAGCATCAAGACTGAGCCGCGCCATGGAATTCCTCTAAGGCCAGGAAGCAACCAAAGCATAAATCCCGAAAAACCGCAGGACAAGAGAAAAAAAATCCAATGACAAGACAGGACGAAATCGAACATTCCGGTACCGGTGCATCACGAACTACGCGGCCTAGGGAGGAAAAGCGACCGAGAACACGAAGGAAAAAAAACCATCGACAAGACGAGGAGAATCGACCGTTCTGGGCGGGAAGCACACACGAGAGCGCTGCCGCGGACTCGATTAGGGGACCGAGACAGAAACCCGCCCACCACCAGTCCGCAAACACCAGGCGATAAAGAAAAAGCAAGCGAGCGCGCATCCAGCAACGCGGCGGAGCGGGATTTGGGGGTGAGGGAGGAGACGGGACTTGCCGGGAGACGGCGAGGCAGAGGGGCGAGCAGCCGGGGGAGGCGTCCGGCGCGAGGCCGAGAAGGGATTGCGGTGGGGAGGGGAGGAAGGAAGGCGGTTTCGCAGTTTCACTGGTCGGGACGGTGGCGCCGGGCGGCTTTGGGCGGTGTGTGCTTGCCGAATGCTGGTGCAATAGTTGGGGCTTCGGCCCCTTTATCGCGTTCTTATCCTCTAGATCTCGGCTCAGAGGATCCAAGTTTCAGCCGCCCAAGCCTGCTGGGCCTAGTCTCGGTTCTCGAAGACCTATCAATTAAGGAGTAAAGTGTCCGGAAAATATGTACGAAATACAAGTATGCAAATTTTCAAGAAAAAATACCTTGTAATTCGGGTGCAGAAAGAAAGAAATATGACAAATTCTGTGAAAACAGAGGCCTATTCAAAATTGCACAGTTCTCACTCAGATCTGAAATTTTCTCTTTGTTGCTGAGCCCAGAATACAAAGTATTTTCGCAAGATTTTTTGCACGAGCGTATTAGAAATTATTATCTACATCAGTATTTTTTTCAGATTTTTTTGAATCTGTAAATTTGAAATTTTCAAAAAAAAAAAATAGTCCTACAATGAGGACGAGCTCTAAACTACCGCTCTCGCACATTGTCCCTCTAAAAAAATAGAGGAGCAAATTTATTTCTCGGCAAGAATAGTATTTTCCCCCTCTAGCTAGGGTTTAGTTTTTGTCTCACCGGCGACACCGACGTAGAGCGTTCCACCATCGATCCCAACGAGCAACTGCCGCTGGAGGATCTCGGCTAATCAAGGGGGGTCCTTGTACCCTCGCTCGGCCTTGGGTCGCTGGTTTGGTAGGTTTTGCAAGTTAGGGTTTCGTTTTCCAATCTAGTCTAGCAGGAGGAGTTAGGTGGATGGCAACTGAGACATCGGCGTTTTCCTTTGGGACGGCAAACCAGGATGTGGTAGCCAACATGATGGCAAAGATGGGTTTGAATTAGGAAGAGCTCGACGACGTGGTCTTCAAGGAAGAGGAGCATCAACCGGAGTAAGCTACTCAATGGTTGGTGGTGACGAACATACCGAGAGTGAGTTTAGCCATTATTTGTTCTTCAAGAATAGGCACTCGGTATGGGATCTCGCTAAGGAAGTCAAGATCAGAGTGGTCGAGTGTTCCCATTTGCTTGTTTGGGTGATTGGGAGAAAGTCATGGATGGAGGACCATGGTGTTTCGAGGGAAGCGTGTTTTGATTGCTCCTTGTGATGGTTCACAAGGCCGTCGATGATCGAGTTGAATAATATCCTGATACGGGTCCAGATTCATGATTTATGGACAGGTATAAGGGGTTGGTGAAGATGCTAGGAGAAAAGGTGGGGAGTTTTGTGGCATCAGAAGCACCATTGACGGATTTTGTTCGAAATTTTTAAAGGGTCGCATGAGAATTGACGTGCGGGAATAGCTGAAAAGTGTGGTATTGATCATAATAGGTGGTGAGGGACAACCTTTTCTTCTGAACTATAAAAGAATACCAGATTGTTTCTTGGTTTGCGGAATGTTGGGTCACATATCCAAAGAGCATGGGGATGGAGTGAATGATCCTTCGAGTGAATTTTCCAGGGATCTATGTTCTGGGTTTAGCTGGCGCCCAGGGGCTAGAAGGAAGAAAAGGAAGGTTCTAGGGTCGAGGACATGGCCAGAACGACGAGATTCCTTTGAAGGATCTCAATGATGATGGTTTTGATCACTGACACTGATATGTTTGATGGGGAGAATTCCAGAAAAGGAGGGGTGATGAATGATAGTGCTAATGTAATAACGCTACTACCTTTTGGCATGGTGGCGGCAATGGCAGGTGCGTTACTCGGTAAGGAAATTGTTGCCTCCCCTTAGATGGTACCACCTATCCCTTCCGTTAATAGGGACCCGTAGAGGTCAAAGACAGGAAATGAACTTGGTCGTGAAAGTTTTGCAGATGCTGAGAATTAATCTAATGCAAAGAACATATCGATGGGCCTCTTCAAGGGGTGTCGTCAGGATCAATGAGTACCCTCAATTTTAACTGCCACAGAATAGGCAATGATACAACAATTGGAGAAGTTCACAAGCTTGCGACAAAGTTTACCCCCTCTTTTTTTGTTTACTCGCGACAGAAGTACATAAGACACGAGTGGGGAATCTTGCATGTTCTTTTGGTTTTGACAATTGCTTCACTATGATGTACTAGAATAATGATCTGAATATGGAGTTGATACATTTCTCTCAATACCATATTTGACATGAAACTGGTCAGTGAGAGGATCAATGGAGGATGGCAAGCATATATGGAGAAGCGAACCATCTTGAGAGGCATGAAACTTGGGAGCTCTTATGTTTCCTAGCTTTGGAGACTGATCTCCTATGTACTCTTTTAGGTGACTTTAATGAAGTTCTCCGCATAGAAGAACCTTTTGGTATGGGAAACCAAGGTGAGGCGAAAATGTGTGGGTTCATAGAAGATGTTGACAAATGTGGCTTACGTGATTTAGGATACACATGCCTGGATTGGACTTTCGAAAAGAAGGTCAGAGGGGGCACATATACTCGTGTTTGTTTAGACCGTGCTCTAGCAAATTCAGAGTGGTGTGCTCGATTCCTCGAGGATGCAGTCATCCACTTAGCCATTGCTCAATCGAACCATTGTCTGGTCATGTTATTTCACAAACCAAGGCCTCCACCTAGGAATCGACGAGCTCGACAATGATCTTTCAAATATGAGATGATGTGGGAGACTCATTCAACTTTAATTATTTTGTTGAGTAGATCTTGGAAGGATACCGGTGGGGTCTCTTCGATGGAAGCGCTGCACAGATTCATCTTTTTCTGGAGTCATATTGAGTTGGGACCACGATATGTTCGATGAAGTAAGAAAATAATTTAAGGACCTCCATGCAAGGCTAGAAGGAATGGGGGAAGACGCTGCTCGAGTCCAAACCATGGAGAGATTAAATTATACGAGAGAATAGTCAAACTAATTCATCGCGAGGAAGTATTACCCAAATTTATAGTTCGAATCAAGGGGAACACAAGTATATCAATAATACTTTAGAAATTGAGACATCACTCTCAACCACACATATATATCAATAAACTCACAAAGCAAGTGTTCATTTATAGCAGTAAAACAAGCAGTAAACAATAGCAGCAGATTTCTAGTTTTCACCAGAAGTAGTGATGTCTAAATTTCAGTGGCTAAAAGCGTAGACATGAGGTGATATCAGGGTGTTGCATAAATGATATTGATCATATAATGTAATCCTAACAACATGATGTTCATCTCTAATTTATTTGTGTGTAGGTGTGTGATCAAATATAGGTATGCATACTAACCAAGATAATTTACATAACATCTATTGTCCTACCTACCGATTTCACCGGGGCCAACTTGGAACTATAGGTAATTAAGGTCTATCCTTTCGAATAACCCGGAACAAAGCATTAACACTTCATGGACACACAATATCCTCAAACTATCATATATTCCCGTTGTTTTTCCTAACTGCCACTTCAGGGTTCACATGTTCAACACAATAATAGGTAATTCACTTTGCAGATAAATACCAAACTCATATATATGATGGGACAATAGAAGTTCAGTACTGAAATCATGTCACTCGGGCCCTAACAACAAGTATTAAACATAGCAAAGGTGTACCAACACTCATAGAAGATCATCCTCGAGAAAAACACCTAAAATATTGATACATATGGATGATTACATGATCAATCTCATCCAATACCCTTCCACCTCACACGCCTATATAGAACTACTCACACATGATGATGGAGAGTGAGCACATGATTGTTGGTGATGATGGTGGTGGAGAAGACCTTGAAATCCCCCTCTCCGGTGTGGAGAGCAGGACCAATCTAATCCCTGAAATGAAGATCATGGATGTGGTGGCACTCTGTGTGACAAAAGGGTCTGTGCTTCTGGATACCTAGGTGGGTTTTCAGGTATATATGGAGGTACGCTAGAGGAAAGGCCGAGACTAGGGATGGGCATACCGAGAATCGAAGTCTTGAAATGAAAGAACCAAGATCGAACCTGAATAGACAAAAACCGATATTTTTAGTACCTAATTCGGTCATTGAATCCATAAAACCAAATTTAGTTGGGTTAATTCGGTTTTGACCATCAGGCACCCGAAGTGACCGAACAAACCAAAGTAAACAAAAATGAAATGACAACAAATCGGAGTCCTCGGCCAGCCCAAAAGCCCATGTGCCTTTAATAAGAAATGAACCCGACTCTACTTCCCAGAGGGACTGCATCGCACACACACCATCTCTCTGTCAAGCGCCAACTCCAACCGGACACCATCACACACATGCCTATCCTAACCCTAGCCGCCAGCCTACTGTGCGCCGCCACACTGTCTCTAGCAACCATGGCTGGTGCTCGGGCAGACCCCTCCTTCCTGCGATTGTAGCACCCCGGTAAAACCACTACCATAAAATGGCTTGGCATTTTTGTTTGGTGCATCATCATGATCACATGCTCATGTCATCATGTCACATTGCATTTGAGTATTGTCATGACATCATCACGCATATATTTTTCTAAAACTATTTTGCTAAAAGCCCTATTTTATTTTCTACATTAATCCCCTCCCTTTTATTTCAAACCAAAACTCCGACCTCTTCCGAATCTTTTATTTGTCTAAAAACTATTGCAAAAGATTTTAAAAATAAAATAATTAAAACTATTTTTGTCCGAGGGGGGCAGCCTAGCCCGTAGGCCATGCCACCTACTACCCCGGTTGGCCCAGCCCGTTTCGGACCAAACCCTAACCCTATATCTACCTAACCAAACTCTAGACTAACCCTAGATTACCCAAACCCTAACCTAGCAGCTGCCTCACCCCACTCGCCAACCAACACACACCTTCCTACATGCCTACACGCACTCACAAACACTGGTCGCATAACACGCGCAGCAACACACCGAACCTCCCCGCGGTACACCGCTCCCGCACGCAAGAGCGCAGCCCCAACCCTGCTCACATCGCAACGTAGGTTGTCGGCCCGACCCGAACCACCCCGACCCTGCATCCATCCTACGCGACGCACCTCGCCCTCATCCTACCTACCACTAACCACCCCGCGTTGCCCACCATCCTCTCACCTCGCCCTCACCCCATCTCGATCCCCAAGCTCTGCCATCGCAGTCTCCTGCGTGATGCCCCGTGCATGACCCCACCCTCCTAACTGGCCTCGTCGCCATCCCCTGCCCTCAACGTTGATGTCTCGGCCACCGGCCCCGCAGCCACGCACATCCTGAGCTTGTTGTCATGCCGTCCTCATCGCCACCACCTTCCCACGCTGCCAAGTCCGACCCGAGCACCACCGTCCCAGCTTCGTCCCCGCCTCCATGTCCGCCTGGTGCCCCCTAGCGTCCTCGACACCGAGCGCCACTGATGACTGCAAGTGCACAGATCATTTGTAGCTAGTTTCAAAATAAAGATATCGATCCCATATAGAGCAGTAGGTGAAAGACTAAAATGCTTTTAACTAAAACTAAACGAAGTACTTAAGGAATAACTTTAAGATGCAAGAAAAGTAGAGTTGTTTTTGGATTTTTGATTGAATGAAGCAATTTAAAGTAAAGTAAAACTTAATGCAGAAAATAAGAATTGCGTGTGTAAAAGAGCTTGGAACTACAATAGGGGAAAAGGCGTTCTCCAGGAGTGGTGGATACACCGCTAGCAATTTAGATTAAGCAATCATGATTATTATAATAAATATTCTCATGATACGTATATATGTGGGAGGAGCTCCATATATGGATAAAAATAGGCAGCTAACAGATAAACGACATCAATTGTATTATCCCGCTATTAAGGGATTTCTCACGCGACATGGACATGGCTTTATGAGTTCTCCTTATTTCCCCAAGTTAGTACGTAAAGAATGACAACAGCTTTA
Organism: Avena insularis; assembly: GCA_023614405.1. Taxonomy (NCBI): domain Eukaryota; kingdom Viridiplantae; phylum Streptophyta; class Magnoliopsida; order Poales; family Poaceae; genus Avena; species Avena insularis. The sequence goes on from CM042692.1 coordinate 27,223,130, forward strand.
TAGTCATAGTAAGTGTTATCATCCCTCTGTCTACCAACAAGTAGTCCCCTTCATCGAGTCCCCATAAGAGACAAATATTAAGGAGGTGCACAACTCCCAACATCAAGATGAAGACAATTAACATATACACATAATGATGTATAACATAATAATCTTTATCTTATCTTAATCATATGCTAGAGTTTCTCCATCTCCCAAGAACTAAAGATCTACTTAGACATGGAGGCAATCAACATCATGGCAATGGTAATGGAAGCAATTGTAAATGAATAGTTCTTGTATAAATCCACAACAAGTACGGAAATTACAACAAGATCTAGATGGGGTAAAGATGGGATGGATGGAGATGATGGTTGTGCAATAGTCGATGAAGATGAAGATCGATGCCTTGGTCTCCCAGATCCGCGTAGCGCAAATATGGATCCCTTGGGCAAGTTCCCCCTCCAGATGCCTTCCGGAGGTGAGGTTTCGGTGATTTCTAGGTGTTATGTATGTCGTCTCCCTGATCCAGTTGCACGGGGTGAAACTATTTGAGAAGGCGGTGGAGGCGCCAACTATACGACCGGAACTATACGGTCGAAAAATTTATTCCTGCCGTACAGTTGGTCGTTGAACCGTCTGTATGCCTCGATCACTTCGGGTTTTCTTCTAGTGTTATTGATATTTCTCAAATACACGATTTATGTTGTTTTTGACTCCTTTTCTCCCAATACAACTGCTCCAAGAATTGTGCCCATTGTATCCATCATCTGTCCTGGTCCTGGTGAAAATAGACATAAAACATGCGCGCGAACGCCGTAAAATACCAAGATCCTACCACTATTGACATGGGTATACCCTACAGGTACTCGAGCTTGGTATATACGGTCCAAATATGTACAGGCCCACGGTGTCGCCAAGGCCCGGATGAAAGGACTTGAGTGACCTACGGACTCTCGATTGCTTGAAGAACAAGAAGAAGCTAGAGATAGAAAGTTTGAAAGGGAAAAACCCTAACTTGTAACCGACTCGACCTGCTACCCGAGACCTAGCCTATCTATATAAAGGCTAGGAGGGGGCGGCGAGGAGGACACACGCAACCCTAGTTTCCACAACCCTCGCCAGATTGCATCTGCGCACCATTGTAACTTTTGACTCCTTCGATAATTCCACGAGCAGACAAGCAGGAGTAGGGACCTCTACGAGGCCTGAACCTGGGTAAATCCTTTGTCTCCTGTGTGCTTGTTTGCTAGCCGATAGATGTCTCCAACACTCCCTCCTTCTCCAAAACCCAAGTCCATAACAATGGGCGTTGATGAGTTAAACCCTCGTCAATTATAATGCAAAACAATAATATAAAATATGATGCAAATATGCACTGATCAACTTCCCCAAGCTTAGACTCTCGCTCATCCCGAGCAAGGCTGGCTTAGTGAATGTGATCCTCATATTCATGAAGCTGAGTGGATAAAATAAATGAGGCAATTGCAGCATGTGTTTATCCTATATGATACATAAGAATGAGTTAATGAATAGTACCTTACTCAAACCATCTGAATAGTATTAGCAGGCTTCCACACCTTAGTGATCAACAGTTCACAAAAGATGAATTTCAATATGATGTATAAGTATCCGGTTCAACCGAATGAGTTAGCGAGGTAGTCCCAAGTGTTTTAGGATTAACATAATCACTTGGGATTCAAAATCTCAAAACGTCTCTTTGTCTCACTACAATATAGTGGTATATGCCTATTTGCTCTTTGAACATTCGCTCTTTTTCTTTTCTATTTTCTCTTTTTTTATATGCTCACACTTTTGTTTAAGTGATGTGCAAAGGAGCTAGCCATACATTACACTTCATGTAGGAATTCAAAGTTTAACGATATCAATTACCGAATTCCAATTGTATATGAAACATCTTTATGAATTGAAGATTCTACCTCGACTTGTTCTCACTCTATTTTGATAGCACTTTTAATTTTCCTTTGTTTAAGGTTTCTTTCTCAACTTGACTAATCAGATTATTTTTACTTTTGTAAATCAAACCATGAACTTACAACATATCGATTTAAATTATCTTTATATGTTCTATTAATACCAATAGTGTGGAAGACTACTATTGTTATCATCAAGTGCAAGTAAAATTATACTCAAGCCATTCATATATATCCAATAAGACAAACACAAACTCAATAATGCTCCATATATAATAAAAACTTGGAATTTCACAAATGGGATCGACTATTCCTTAAGGGAATTCAATTGATGCAAACTTTATTTCTAAGCTCGAACTAATGCATAACGAAAATAGTAATCTAAAACTTATAAGATAATTTACAAGGTCTTAAAGATCTCCCCAAGCTTGGAATCAAGCCAGGCGGGATCAAATAACTCCTTGTTGGTACCTATTCCTCCTCCTGGGTAGGAAGAGTATTACCTTCTTCCTTTGTGTCGCAAACTTTAGCCATGCTTGTGAGGCGAATGCTGAGCTCGGCCATGTCGTATTGAAGCTTCAAAATTTTCTTCTGGAGGAATTTCTTCTCATCTGTCAACTCAAAAACAATTTTAATCAAGAAACCAACTCTACCATCAATGTCATTGACCTTTTTCTCAAGGTCTTTGCTCATCATACAGTAAGAGTCAATCCCTTCTCCAATTGTTTCAACACATGCTTTTGAAGCTTTTTCTAATTGATAGATCTTATCATGAATCTCATCTTGCCGCACCTTCTTAGGCTTAAGAGGTGACGGACCCAAAGGAGGTTTATAGTAGGATCCTATGTTGTGATGATAGGGATTATGGAGATACTCTTCCTTGCTCTTTCCCCGCTCCGCTTGCCTCATCATCTCCATCCTTTGCGGGAACATGTCCTCCCAGTTTGGGAGAGGCTTGATCTCCGGACTGGAAGATGACGATCCTTTAGGTTCTACTTCTTCGATCCTCTTCACGGGCTTCTCTTCTTTCTTCCTCCAGACCTTGTTGACATGGAAGGGCTGCTGGCTTCGCTGCACGGATGTTGTTATAAGGGGCTTGTATAGGGATGGTGAGGATTTTTGAGACTGGAGACTGTAGCTCTGTGAAAACTTAATGAAAAAGGTTAGATGCGATCAGTTTTAAAAGGGGAGATCAAAAACCCTAGCCGTCAGTTCGTAACGAGCAACTATATGGGCGCTGCTCGTATAGGTTCCGCCGTATACCTATGAACCAACTATAGATTTCCATCTATGTTGGAACCAACTATACATCCGGAACTATATTGGTGGGAATTTTTATTCCTGCCGTATAGTTGGTTGTTAAACCTTCAGTACTCCGAATAAGATTTCTGGAGACGGTTCGATATCTATATGATGGAAACTATACGGCCATAATTTTTATTCCCGCCGTATAGTTAGTCGTTAAACTATCAGTACCCTAGAAGAGAATATTGACGAATGCATCGATATCTATACGATGACAACTATACATCCAGAATTTTTATTCCTACTGTATAGTTGGTCGTTAAACCTTCTGTACCTTTGGTTAACGGAAGGGGTGGTGTCGAAGCATCTATACGACCGCAACTATACGACCGAAATTTTTATTCCCGTCGTATAGTTGGTCATTAAACCTTCTGGATCTGCCAAAAATTACCTGCTTCTCCTAGAGTTCTTTATTAATCTGAAACTTAATGAAACATCAAATTTTGACAAAAAAATGACATCTTAAATTTTCGACCAATATTAGCATTATCAATCTTCATTTTGTTTGCTAAATCTTTAAATGTTCCTTATTCTACACAAGCTCAACTAAAACTTAATTGAAAATTTTAAAACTTAGTCAAACCTTAATTTTGCATGGGTTGCCTCCCATGAAACGCTCTTTTATGGTCAACAGCTTGACCATAGTGTTGCTCATTTCGTCTCGATTCTATTATTCTTTTAGTTGCCACTCCTTGTATATCTTTGCTTAATAATCTCTTCTGGGGTGATCACTTGTATGGTGACTGCACTTATATCTTCTTTTGCTTGATAATGCTTCAAGCATTGTCCATTTACCACCCATGAAATAGAGGGTGTTTTTCCCTGGAGCTTCACTGCTCCCGATGAATAAGCTTCTTCGACTATATAGGGGCCTTCCCACTTTGATTTGAGCTTCCCTGGAAACAACTTAAGACGAGAATTATAGAGCAACACATTGTCTCCACTTTTAAAGACCTTATTTTCTATTTTTCTATCATGCCATCTTTTCACTTTTTCTTTAAACAATCTAGCATTTTCATAAGCCTCACTTCTAAACTCATCTAAAGCATGGATATCTAATAAATGTTTTTCTCCCGCTATTTTAAGATCATAGTTTAGGTTCTTGATTGCCCAAAAAGCTTTGTGTTCCAATTCTAAAGGTAAATGGCATGCCTTACCGTATACCATCTTAGAAGGTGTCATACCCATGGGATTTTTAAACGCAGTACGGTATGCTCATAGAGTATCATTTAACTTGTCTGACCATACTTTCCTTGATTTGCCCACCGTCTTCTCAAGTATGGTCTTTAATTCTCTATTGGAGATTTCCACTTGACCACTCGTTTGAGGATGATATGGTGAAGCAACGCGGTGAGTTACTCCATATTTGCTGAGAATTTTCCTGAAAGTTCCTTTTATAAAATGAGAACCACCGTCAGTGATTAAAGATCTAGGAACTCCAAACCTGGGGAATATAATATCCTTGATCATCTTCACTGAGGCGGCTGCATCTACATGGCTTGTTGAAATAGCTTCGGCCCATTTAGTAACATAATCGATGGCAACAAGAATATAAGTGTAACCATTTGATTCTATAAAAGGTCACATGTAATCCATTCCCTATACATCAAAGGGTTTGATTATAAGACTATAATTCATTGCCATCTCTTGTCTCCTACCTATGTTACCTCTTCTTTGGCAAGGATCACAGTGTTTTACATACCTGTGTGCGTCCTTGAGCAAGGTGGGCCAATAGAATCCGGATTGAAGTACGTTCGATGCAGTTCGCTTGCCTACATGATGCCCTCCATACAGGCTATCATGACAAGCTTGGAAAATTGCATTCATTTCATGGTTAGGAACACACTTCCGAATCATTTCGTTAGATCCATGATGATATAAATACGGATCATCCCAAAAGTAATATTTAAGTTCATTAAAAAATTTCATCCTTTGATTTCTTATCATACCAAGAGGTATAAATTTTACTACGAGATAGTTAGCATAATCTGCAAACCAAGGATCATCGATTTCAACGTTTGCTAAATATTCTCCCGGAAATGACTCATTTATAGGTACAGGGTTAGTAATTATTCTCTCCATCCTAGAGAGATGATCTACTACCGGATTATCCTTATCCCTCCTATCTACTATTTGCAAATCATATTCCTGTAGTAATAAGACCCACCTAATCAACCTAGGATTCGCATCCTTTTTAATAAGGAGGTGACGCAAATCTTGGTGATCCGTATGAACTATTACCTTAGAATTAATGATGTAAGATCTAAATTTGTCACAAGCAAAATGATAGCTAGGAATTATTTCTTCTGTAGTAGCATAATTTTTCTGAATCTTATTAAGAGTCCTACTAGCGTAAATAAATAACATTTAAATTCTTTCCGTCTCACTGACCTAACACAGCCCCTAAAGCATAGTCACTAGCATCACATATGATTTCAAAAGGTTCATCCCATTTTGGAGATTGCATGATGGGTGCTGAAACTAATTTGTTTTTAAGGTTCTCAAAAGATGCAATGCAGTCATGATCTAAGTAAAATGGAGTTTCTTTCTCAAGAAGGTTAGTGAGAGGCATAGCTATTTTAGCAAAATCTTTTATAAAACGCTTATAAAAACCTGCATGTCCTAGAAACATTTTTAAGTTTTTTATGTCCTGAGGTATTTGAAGATTTTCTATAGCATCTATATTAGTTTTGTCTATTTCTATACCTTTCTCCGTAACATTATGCCCAAAAACTTTACCTTATCTTTCCATGAAACAACATCGTTCCCAATTCAAAACTAAATTTGATTGCCTGCATCTCTGCAAAACTTTGGTTAAATTGTAGAGGAAATTATCAAATGTTGTTTCACAAACAACGAAATCATTTGTTAGAACTTCCATGGTTTTCTCTACAAGATCATCAAATATTTTTAAAACACATTCTTGAAAAGTCGCAGCTGCCTTACATAAGCCAAACAAAATTAATCTATAAGCATATGTGCCATATGGGCAAGTAAAAGTTGTTTTCTCTTGATCTTCCGGTTGTATAGCAATTTGAGAATATCTAGAATAACCATCAAGAAAACAGAAATAAGAATTATTACTAAGTCTTTCTAAAATTTTATCAATAAATGGTATAGGTTTATGATTTTTTCGTGCTTCACGGTTTAGTTTCCTAAAATCAATGCACATACGATATCAAACAATAGGTTTTACAGGAACTATCACACCATCCTCATTCATAGTCGCATCAAGACCACCTTGTCTTGGTATGCAATGAGCTGGGCTAACCCACTTACTACCAGAAATAGGATATATTATGCTTGCATCTAATAAGCGTATAACCTCTTTTCTTACTACTTTCATTTTGGATTAAGCCTTATTTGTGTGTCAACTACAGGTTCAGCATCATCAATCATGGTAATCTTATGTGTTATAATAGATCGATCTATTCCTTTAATATCACTTAGAGTATATCCAAAGGCTTCATGATTCTTAATCAAGACCAAAATGAGTTTATTTGTTTCATTTTCTGATAATTTTTTACTAATAATAACAGGACATTTATTATCATTATCTAAAAACTCATGCCTCATATCATCTGGAAGTTGTTTCAATTCAATTGGTGGAGGTTCTTCATCTCCTTTTCTTACCAGTTCTTCATAGTCATGTTGGTTTTGTGCTTCCGGAACTGAATCAAGGTAATCATCCATGTCCTCTCTCTCCTCATCATATTGTGGTTCCTACCAATTAATTAGGCTCCTCTCTAATTCATCTTGTGGAGTACTGAAATGAATTGCTGCCAACTCAGCAATCATTTTCTCTTCCTTAATATCATCCACTTCATATGGCCTCTTCTTTAGTTTGGCAAAGTGGAATGTCATTTTCTCTTCTCCAAACATCAATGAAATAGTCTCCTTATTATTAATTTGAGCTTTTGTTTGGAAACAAAAGGCCTGCCTAAAAGGATAGGACAAAAAGAATCTTGAGGCATATCAACAATATGAAAATCAAGGTGGTACATGCGTGATCCAATAAAGACATAGATATTTCTGATAAATCCTCCCGGTTTTATATTAGTTCTATTGGACAATTTAATAGTAGTGTCTACCGTTTCCACATCTGGATTATTTAAATTGTAGCGAAGTTCCTCATAAAGAGATGAAGGCATAATGTTTATAGTGGAAATCGGCTCACAAATTCCGTATAAAAAAGTTTCTCTACAATATATAGGAGTCATAGGTTTATAAGTTTCGTTACCTCATACCTTACCTTTGATGAATTCTTTTCTGGTTTAGAAGAGTCTAGCATAACCACTTCATTATCCAATATTCGTGCTTCCATAAGATCCTTCAATATAACATTATTCATATTGGTAGCTTCGGGATTCTTTTCTGGTTTCTTTAATCTTTTTTTATTTGATCTTCCTCTTTTTGCTTTTTCTTGATATTCTCTTGAATAGATGCAAAGGAAAACTCTTCCATTAGCGCACTTTCTCTTGCACGCTTCTTTTCTTCAAGGGGTTTATGAGGTTCCCATTCTGTAGGTACCTGTAAATGCCCTGCATAATTCTCAATAATTTTCTTCATTGTGTAAGAATCAATACTAAGGGTTTTAATCATTGCACAAGTCACTTCATCTGCAAGGAAATCGTTAACACAAGCATATTGAGAAGAACTATTCGTAATGTTATCCTCATTAAAAAAATCGTTGTCTCCCTCATTTTCATTATTAATTTCTAGGCTTCATCATAGGTATAATATAGAAAACTACCATTAGAAGCGGTGTCTAGGTTCGCTCTATTTTTATTATTAAGTCCTCCATAAAAAGTGTGAGTGATTAACCAATCAGGCAAACGATGATGGGGGCAATTATTTAGATATCTTGTGTACCTCAGATACCCTTCATACAAACTCTCATCAGGACTATTTTGAAACTAATAATAATACCTCTCATCTTGTGAGCTTTGCTTTCTGAGTAATATTTTGATAGGAATTTGGTTGTCAATTCCGTCCAAGACCTTGGTTCTTCTGCACAAAAAGATCTATACCAGTCGCAAACATTATTAGAGAGAGTTTATCTAAACAACTGGGTTTTAACCATATCAAGATTACAGTCATCGAATATAAAGGAACAAAGAACATCTTCAAAAAATTGTAAATGTCCCTATGGACTCTCTTCATCGGTTACTGCAAATTTCTTAGAGTGTAATAGTTCAAATAATAAAGGGTGGATCTCTATTCCATCCAGATTTATGCTTTTATTGATAGTTATAAAAGCGTCCATGGGCGAACCCATTTTCCTTACTGCCTCAAGATGGATTAAATGCTGAGTGTTGTCCATTATTGCGATCCTCCAACTTAAATTAAAAATTAGTACAACGAGAGTAAATAACTAAAAGTAAAGTGACTTATAACACTAAGCTACCCGACAATAGCGCCAGAAAATAGCTTGATGACTGCAAGTGCACAGATCATTTGTAGCTAGTTTCGAAATAAAGATATCGATCCCACATGAAGCAGTAGACGAAAGACTAAAATGCTTTTAACTAAAACTAAACGAAGTACTTAAGAAATAACTTTAAGATGCAAGAAACGTAGAGTTGTTTTTGGGGTTTTGATTGAATGAAGCAATTTAAAGTAAAGTAAAACTTAATGCAGAAAATAAGAATCAGGTGTGTAAAAGAGCTTGGAACTACAATAAGGAAAAGGCGTTCTCAGGGAGTGGTGGATACACCGCTAGAAATTTAGATTAAGCAATCAAGGTTATTATAACAAATATTCGCATGATACGTATGTATGTGGGAGGAGCTCCATATATGGATAAATAGGCAGCAACCACTGCTCACATCATCCTTCATAACCATAGCTAACAGATAAATGACATCAATCGTATTATTCTGCTATTAAGGGATTTCTCCCGTGGCATGGACATGGCTTTATGAGTTCTCCTTGTTTCCCCAATTTAGTACATAAATAATGATAACAACTTTATAGTCATAGTAAGTGTTATCATCCCTCCATCTACTAACAAGTAATCCCCTTCATCGAGTCCCCATAAGAGGCAAATATTAAGGAGTTGCACAACTCCCAACATCAAGATGAAGACAATTAACACATACACATAATGATGTATGACATAATAATCTCATATTATCTTAATCATATGCTAGAGTTTCTCCATCTCTCCAAGAACTAAAGATCTACTCAGACATGAAGGCAATCAACATCATGGCAATGGTAATGGAAGTAATTGTAAATGAATAGTTCTTGTATAAATCCACAACGAGTATGGAAATTACAACAAGATCTAGATGGGGTGAAGATGGGATGGATGGAGATGATGGTTGTGCAGTAGTTGATGAAGATGAAGATTGATGCCTTGGCCTCCCAGATCTGCGTAGGGTGAAGATGGATCCCTTGGGCAAGTTCCTCCTCTAGATGCCTTTCGGAGGTGAGATTTCAGTGATTTCTGGGTGTTCTGTATGTTGTCTCCCCGATCCAGTTGCACGGGGTGAAACTATTTGAGGAGGCGGTGGCGGCGCCAACTATATGACCGGAAAATTTATTCCCGCCGTATAGTTGGTCGTTGAACTGTCTATATGCCTCGATCGCTTCGGGTTTTCTTCTAGTGTTATTGATATTTCCCAAATATGCAATTTACGTTGTTTTTTACTCCTTTTCTCCCCAATACAACTGCTCCAAGAATTGTCTCCATTGTATCCATCATATGTCATGATCCTGGTGAATATAGACATAAAACATGCGCGCAAACACCGTAAAATACCAAGATCCTACCACTATAATGCAAAACAATAATATAAAATATGATGCAAATATGCACTCATCAGCCACCTCAACCGGAGTGCTACCATGTCACCCTCCTTCCTCCGCTCCAGCCACCACCAGGGGTGCCACCCTCGCTGTTGCTGGTCGCCTCGACCCCGAGAGCCCGCAAGCCCCACGTGCGTCGGTCCCATGCACCCCTGTCGTGCCACCGAGTGTCATCGCCTCGTCTCCTCGTGGCCGCACTCTGAAGTCCTGACAATGATCGACTACCTCTCCTTCCAAGCAGACAAGCCCACCAAGGGCCTCGCGTCGTCTTCCTTCGCTCGAGGCTGAGCTACTCCGAACGCTGCCGTCACCGAGCGCTGCCACTCGGTGACTTCCGTCCGTTGTTGTTACCTCCAGTGGTGTACATAGGTGGCCCACAGTTCATGGCCACTGTTTTTACTTGCGACAACTGTGTTCTTCCTTTGTTTGCTATGAAACCCTTTAGTGAAAATTGCCCTGGACCATCCACCGTGTGCATTCCTTGTCACTCCGTTGTTCTGTGCATCGACAAGATCTCTGTCCACCCGTGTGTGCAATAAAACGCCAAGATCTTTCAAGAATGCGTGTACCATGTGCTGACGCCTACTCAAGTTTGCCACGAGGTTGTCCCGAGAACGTGAGCCATCCGAAGACCGGAACTGTGCCAATTCAAGATCGTTGACATGGATCTGATGGTCGAGACCCGAAGACATCTCCTTCATGGATTCAGTTACGCCTGAACGCCATGATATCCTTCACGAACCCGAAGACCGATCCTCGAGTCTGAAGACCGATCCCGCCGAGCCCGAACCCCGTCGAACCCTTGGAACCCCAAGATCGCCGAACCCCGACGTGTCACCCTGATTTGAGCCCTATTTTTATAAACTGCCATCTATATATCTTGTTGCATTAAATCATTCATGTCGCATACATATTTTTGTGGGTTGGGGGCAATATGCCGATTCATCTCATAATTAAATATGGAGATTATATGTGGATATTCTAGTCTTATATTGGCTCCATTTGAATTGGTGTAGTGAACTGATGCCATTTTTTGCCTTCTTAAGCCAACATTTAAATTGAGGGGTATCTAAGCAACAAGAACCTATTAATTAATTGTCGGGACCCCGGTTCCGCTTAATACTGCCTAGTCGCATCGCATCTTTGCCATGCCATGCATCATACATGCATCATGCCCGATCTTATGTCGTAGTATTAATAAGTGCATCCGGTGTTTCTTTTAGTGCTTTGATTCTTCACGGATTAGGCCATTGAGTTGATGCGAGCTTTGACCATTCACCGGTGTATCCAGGCGAGCATTCTCCCCCTTTCTACCTATTTTGCATTTATAGTATGTACTTCCTCCTGTTAATCTATTGCTATCTGTGTTGCGATGCTTTAGTTTCCACACAATTTATATCCCTTGCAGCCTATATTGCCTTAGACACCTCCTATTGCTTGTTATTTGATAGACAGTCGGCCTTGTGAGTCATAGTTGCTTGCTCAGATGTTGCGCCATGTCGTCGATGTTCCACAGTTGTTGGGAGGTTGCCACATGTTTAATGGTGGAGATGATCATGACTTCCATTATAACTTGTCAATTAAAATGCTAGGAATAGATATAACTAATGCAAAGGCACCCGTGGGCAATAAATGTTGTTTGGTTTTTACCAGCTCACTTGTGTCCCCTAGGATCCTGAGTAATTGATGCTTGTTCCTTGACTATCGCACTATCCGCATGTGGGACCATGAATCCCCTTAGCTCGATCTTGATTCACATCTTATTGTTGGGGGCCACAAACTAGTTTGAGGCTTTATTACTATCCTATACTTATGCCATGCTTTACTGCTTTATTTACTATTGCGCATGGAGCGCCTATACTGTTTAGGAATTGTGCTATGCTTCCATGGTATCAACAAGCCCAGTCACACTTTCGGGTTCCCAGTCATTTATAGCCATCGACACAAACCCTGGGTACGTCTCGGAGCCAGACAACTTCGTTGCGGGTAGCTTAGTGGGGTGGCCCCCAAAATAATTTTTGAATCATAAGAATGCTTTGTCATGAGGCCTCGTTGCATTTTATTTGGCTTTTCGCAAGGTTGATCATGCATTTGTTGCTATTTGTGCACCCTTGCAGGGTAAATCTTTTCAAAAAGCCGTGTCTGCGGTTATGGACTACTTGGAGCAGTCTCGACCATAGACAACTATAACTAAAGTAGTGCTATAAATTTGAATTTGGCATAACTAGTAGTCAGCTCCACTACAATGCAATGAATAAATCAAAGTGCCTACAACTGATGGAATTAGGATGTCTCATGCTACCTATATCTAACTAGTAAGTATTGCAACTGCAATAGAATGGTTAATTAAAACTGCCAACAGTTGGTGATATTGGAATGTCTTATGCTATATATATATCTGACTAGTAAGTGTTGCAACTACAATGGAATGATTAATAAAACTGCCAACTGTGTGAGTTCCCCGGATTGAATTTCTCATTTGGTCTCGAGGGGGAAATACCAGGATGGGTATGTTTAGTGTTAGTATCAGGTTGGTTCCGAATAGGTCTTTATTATCCCTCTCTGATAGCCGACAGATGTATCGAATCTCTATAGGTTTTTTAGTGCATGCTTCGCTGCCGCTTAAGTCCATCATACCTATGTAGGCGAGAGCCACCGAATTCTAAGACTCACCGTGTACTGGCATTAGTACTGACCGCTCCCTTTTTTACTTTGCCCTTTGTTGGCACCCCTTTTGTTTAACAGGTATAAGCTCGATGTCGTTAGCAAGGTTACCTTTCCGGCTTGACCTAGGCAGGGTTATGGACACCATTGGTTATTCTTCAGGGCTCTTAGCTCAATTTGCATCTTATCTTTACATGGATACTGTATCGTCTTCAAGGTGAGTTGGATCTTTGTACTGTATATTTGTATTATTGACTCGAGGAGTTGTTGTTGTATATATATGTTTCTGCGGGTTCCACCGTGAACTATTATGTAATGGTATTACTTTGTTTTCCACCCGCACGCAAGTGCCTGGTGGGCATCTTTGAATCGTTTCTATGCGGGTTTGGCGGGAATCGCTAAAATTTGCATAGGGCTGATCCAAGGGTGTTACTGTGGCTCTCCTCTTTGACAATGACGTCGCCCTTCTTCTAGGCTCCTGACCGACGACCACTCGACTAGTGCCACCATGGCCGACCTAGCAAGCTCGGGAAGACGAGGAAGTAGGACGACGATCCATGCATGGAGTAAAATGGCAGACGCAAAAGCTCCTAACTTCATACTCAGTAGTCTAGTCTAATTTCTGCTTCCAAATCCCTTATATTTCTTTATGATCTATGCACATCGGTTTCTTCGGTTGAAACCGAGTACCAAACCGAATTTTCGGTGCCAATTAAATTTGGTTAGCACATAATCCAAGAACCGATCGATAACCAATTTCTCAAAATCGAATTTGTTAATAGATTGAGGAACCGAACCGATCGGTTCGGTCTAACCGAACGCCCATCCCTAGCCCAAATGATGCTCTAGGGCTGAAAGGGACTGGGTGGCGTGCAAGTTGAGGGGAGTGCGCCACCTATGTTATTTTGGGCCTCGTGGCCCCCTCGTGTGATTCCAAAGCACGGGATCCTTGTTTTGGTGAAAAAACTACGTGGTATTTTTCCTCGATTTTACTTCCTGTGAAAATAGACATAAAGAAGACTTTTGCCAAAAACAACATCAGATTCAACATTTTTATCCAAGTATGGTGAGATTCTAGAGCAAATCATCGAGCAAAGTACTTGAAAAAGTAGATAGATTTGAGATGTATCATCTCCCCCAAACTTAGCTCATTGTTTATCCTCATACAACTCAAAGCAGTGTAGAAGCGACAAAAGATTTTGAAAAGAACTTTTCTCTATGCATGCATAATGGTTTAACATAGCAAGTATTTGGAACATGGATTTATCAATGAATAGCAAAGTGTTAACAAAAGTTCACTATGTTAGTGTTCCATTGTTTATACATGGTGCAAAGGAGATAATATATGGCAACACTACTTAGGCATGATTAATTGATAGTGGCAACAAACAAAGTTATCACATCAAATTTGATTGAATCATGAGTAAGGTTTTTGAGACCTTTGATTCTTTCAATTATTGACTAATAATTCACCATGTTTGCATTGCAACCTAAATACTTGGGTGATGTCATATCCTTCCAGTCTTTCAACCTTTAAACACTCATTGAAGACCCATACATGAGTAAGTGGCTAGTATGTTTAGTTAACAACATGGTGGAGTGGAAGTAGGATAGGTGCTTTCTTATAAGCTCTACACCTTATATGAGTGGCAAGGGGTTTTTCCCCTTGATTTGAGCTTTTATTTGTATCTTTCATTCAGCTTCACTTGTATAGGCATTTCTTTGTTTTTGCCATTCTTTGGAGGGCACTTCTTAGGTTTTTCCCTTTCTTTGGTGGACACTTCTTTGATGTCATCATAATATCCAGCTCATTGGGTTCATTCTCCTTTTCTTTTCAGGATAGTGTCTCATGGATATTTTCCCACCAACGCAATGATAGCCATGTTGGTGGAATTGGTTCAAAGGCTAGTGGGAGGCTGATTGGTCAACTAAAGATACTATCAACTGACTTATATATGACTCAACGATGAGATTCACCATTTTAAAGACTAGACTATCATACAAACATCGACCTTCATATTTCAAAGACACATAGGAATATAAATATTCATCATTGAATATGTGCCACGTTCATAATAACAAACACAATCGGATGTATAGATCTGTGTTCAGAGCTACTCTCTTTCAATCAAGTCTAAATAATGTTCCTCAATAGCATCTCATTTCCATCATTATATAGAGAGAAGAACACAAACAAGATACACGAACATCCATTACCACTTGCCGAAGTATTGATGAAACTATGCACAAGTACTTGCTATTATTAAATTGCACACATAAATATAGCAAAGGTGTCATACCTCTTTCATTAATTCATACATGTTGATTCATCATTGTTGTTCTTCCTCTCCCAACTTGAACTGCACAATACACTCACATATAGAATAGAGTCAAGAGAGTATACCTTGGTTCATTTAGGACATCATTTCTAACAGTTTGATCAAATGTACTACGGGATTTTTCATCATTTTTAAAATCAAATGGTGGTTCATAGTGGTTGTGATCCGTATATAACCATAGTACTCATTGGGGATCATTTGCAAGTTCAACTAGCCACTTTTCGTGATGAAAATCAAAATCTGCCAATAAATCACTACAACGATGCAGGCCAGTTTTGCCCTACTTAAACATCCCATGAATTTTTGCCAATTTTTGTATGTGTGTGTGTGGAGAATGAAAAGTTACAGTTGCTTTATAAATTTAACCTAATCGGAGTTACAGAAAAATGAAAAATAAAATAGTGAATAGAATCATGCAGGTTTCTGCCACTCCTAAGTGCTTTTCAAAAACAAAAATATTTTTGTGGTTTTCAGTTTTGGGTGGAAAAGACAACTAACTAAATAGCAAGCAAGATAAAAATATTTTTGGGTTTTGGGTTTTGCTAAGAGTAAACAACATGCAAGAGGCTGCAAAGTAAAAATCTTTTGGATTTTCAAATTTTGGACAACTAAACTACCACTCAAGCAACTTAAGCAATTCTAGCATGGTATATACAATGAAAAAGAAGGGAGGAAACCATACTCCCCCAAGCTTGGGTAGAAGCTAGTAGCCTGTGTAGTCGGGGTTTGGCCCCCAACCGTGCGATCCATCGCCCTAGTGGGGCGCCAGCTGCTCCCATGGTGCCCACTCCACAGGCGTGACCTTATTCACCAACAGAGAAGAAGAGCCTTCCCCCAGGTGATACGTAGGTGCTGCAAGTACACCACCCCATGTGCGGTATGTTGGTGGTGCAAGAACATCATCCCATGAAGGCCCGTCCATCAGAGCTATCCATTTCTTTGATAACCTGTCAAAATATTCAAGATAAGGGAGCATAGTGGACTCAAACCTACCATGCCTAACCATGAATTGATACATTATAACATCATCGTTCCACATCCTCATTATTCCCATGTTACGCTGACATGGGTATGCTCCACGAGCACCCAGGTTTAGCCTATACGGTCCGACACAAGAGAATCCCATGGTGAAAATGGAGCCTAGGAAGGTTCGGGTGGCCGAAGCCCGTGGAGGCGCGACTCCTTGGAGGACACAACAAAAGATTAGATAGAAAGTTTAAAGGGAAAACCCCTAATTTGTAACTGACTCGCTTTGCTATCTCGAGACCTGGCCTCCCTATATAAAGGCTAGGAGGGGTAGCAAGGAGGATCATTGCAACCCTAGTTCATACACTGCCCCTATTACCCTCAGTTCCATTGTTAATCAAGAGCAGACAAGCAGGAGTGAGGTTCCCTTCAGGGGCCCGAACCTAGGTAAACTTCGTGTCCCCGATTTGCTTGCCTATTAGCTGAACGAAGCTTCCATCACTCCCCTCTTGTCCAATCCCAAGTCCATCAACCATGGGCATTGATGAGTTAACCCCTCGTCAATTGGCGCCATCTGTGGGCACTGGGAGCACTGATGTTGCGGCTTCGATGGCCCCATCACCCATGACAACTCTGCTACAACAAAGAACCATCTCCTCTTCGGCACCTTCGACTTCACCATCCACTCACCGGCGACTCGCCTGGCCTTCAAGTCCATGGGAGACGGAACCAACATGATGATCGGGAGCTTACGCTTCTAGGTCAGCAAGGTTGGCATGCTTCGCTTCACCCCAATCACTTGCCAGCACCTTTGATTCCACCTGCCTTGTGGCTTCCACCACTGATCGACACCCTGAGCGAGCTCAACGCTTCATCTTCAGCCTACGACACGGATATCAACAATAGTTGTGACTCTGATCTGTGTGATCTGTCATTGGAGGATGACATCTACAGCTACAGGTCGGACATCTATGGGAGCAACAACTTCCCCAACCGCTACATGTGCGCCATCATTACCGATGGCGGTGGATGCACTCAAGGCAACACCGGTAACAAAGGCCCCACCAACGACCCTACCAAAACCGATAATCACAGACCTACCAATGGTAGTCGCGAACAACCCAACCCCCCCCAAGCCCAACGCCCACGACGGAGGCAGATTGGGTTGCCTAGAGATCCACCTTTCGGAACAAGGGTGGGAGCAAGTCAGGGAATCCCTACTGGGTAACCCCCTTCTAGAAGACGCATCATGCAACATGCTGATGGGCTACCACTGGCTCCTCATAAAGGAGTTTAACCGCCAACAGGTAGTAAACGAGCTTGTGGCACACAAGAAAGCAGCCGATGAATCAAGTGCCCGACGGGCAACACTCTCCTCCATCAACGGATCCTCCTCGAAGGGCAACGGTGCCGGAGCCACCAAAAGGCACTCTTGGCTCGACCACCTCGACGACGAAGATCGAGAATAGGCCACTAAGGCCCTCGACTTCTCATTCATGTCGGTGGATTCTCGGGGTCACATGATCCCCAAAACGCTGCAATCCGCGGTGATAGCAACTACCACGTACCTGCTAACGAACCAACCACTAGCCGGAGATCCATGATTTGCCGTGCATCGATCTGCCATCACCGGGCTTGGACTGGTCGAAGCCGCGCTCGCTCAAGAGCCAATGCCGGAGCAAAAAAATCAAAGTACCCATTTGCGAGGAATCGCTCGCCATCCTCCAGCGAGGAGGAACATGAACTGCCGGTGACGCTGCATCACGCGGCAATGAAGCCACAACTATGACACCCCTAACGAAATCATGCAGCGGCAAGGTCGACAAGATGCGCACCAAGCGTGCCTACTCAATCGAGTCAGAAGACGAGGAAACAGAGCTATGCGGCGCTAGCTGATTCAGTAGAGCCATATGGTAAACCTGAATGCCGAAAGGGTTCAAGCTTCCTTTAGACAAGAGCCGAAGATTTGGCTAGACGACCACATTTCCTCAGTCAAGTTTGCATGACGGGAGCAAGGACAGGACCATGTAGTGCCTCCAGCTGCAGCTGAAGGGCGTTGTCCGAGCCTGGCTCAACAATCTTCCTCGCCTCTCAGTTTGCAACTGGGAGGAGCAAGTATATAGCTTTTTCTGCAACTTCAAGGGCACCTACAAGCGGCCCACATCAATGAAGAGCTCCATGCCTACTGCAAAAGCCCAGGGAATCCCTCCGCTGCTACATCTAGCGGTGGTCTATCATCAAGAACTCAGCGGAGGACATCTCCGAGGAGTGTGCAATCGATGCGTTCAACGATGGTGTACGCTGCCGCGAGCTCAGGGTGTAGTTGGGTCGCACCAAGCCCAAAACTATCGACCACCTAATGAATATCACGAACCAATGGGCGGACGGCGAAGACTCCATCCACAACAACAGTGCTTGTTCAGACGACGAGGATGACCTCGGCCATAGACGTGATCGCTAAGGGAAACGTCGGATGCGTGGCTACGAGGACCGGGAAGAAGTCGACATGGTCGCTGCCGGCTACGTCGACAAGCGCAACGACAACAACCGCAACAGCGGATACCACAATAGTAGCTACCGCGACAGCGGCAAGACAACACAAGTGTGGCAACACTGCACCCGCGATAACGCACCTAGCGCAATGGAGAGGCTCTCGGGACCTTGCAAAGTCCACTTCTATGTAGAAAACCATGACGTTAAAAAGAAATCCAACCGCTTCCTCAAAGATTGCCGTGAGTTCCTGATGACTGCAAGTGCACAGATCAATTGTAGCTAGTTTCGAAGTAAAGATATTGAACCCACAGAGAGCTATTGGTAAAGGTATTTATGCCCCTCGTTACTATCTACCAAAGAATACTTGTAAGTTGTCTTTGATCTCAAGTAGAGGGTGTTTGAATGGTTTATGGTTGTTTGTAGAAAAGTAATTAAAACAAGTAAAATAAAACAAGTAACAAGATTGTATGAAAGCATGGTTGAACTCAATAGGGCTAAAACGTTCTTGGGGATGTAGGATACACCACTAGCATAACACTATTATTATATGTAATCAAGATAACATAATTCTTATGTCATTACAAGTGTGGAGAGAGCCCCATAATAAGATGTTCACGACAAGGCTTGTAGGAAGCCACTTTGTTGAGCCAAGTGTGAGGTCACCTCTAAATAACCACTGCGATGCCTGAGAGCAATCACCTATACAGACCACCAGAATTAAGGGTTTCCCCATGGATACCGTAATTAGCTTAGGGAGACCCTCTTAATCCCCTTTGACTGTGAGGGTTATGAGCCGGCGCCAATCTGTCACGGGGCACTCCGGGTATGCTTCCACAACACATCCAAAGGGTTTCATCCTCCCTTTTGTCCCGAAGGAAAATGATACATGGTCAACTTCACATATCATCTAAAGAGAGAAATCAAACACAAGTCATAATTATATCATAGACAAGCAAGTCATATGGACACAAAAATAGATTATCTTAATTACGAGTTCATAGTGGTGCTAGGGTTTCTCCATCTCCCCAAGAACAAAGGAACTACTCACTCATGGAAGCAATCAACAACATCATCATAATCAAATGGATGGATTAAAGTATGGGTGTAGATCTAATGCAAACCACAATTGGATCTAGAATTACAAAGAGATCTAATAGATGAAAGATGGGGTAATGGTGGAGATGAAGATGCAGCGGTTGATGGTGAAGGGGATAATGTGTTGTCCTCTGATGATCCGCGAAGCATCTAGGATTTTACCCTAGCCAAGTTCCTCCTTCAGGTCCCTTTCAGATGTGGTGTTTCGTGCTTTCTGGTGGCTGTGAATGTCGGATCTCTTTCTCGTGTTTGCCAGGAGAAACTATTTGATGAGGCGGTCCCGATGGCGCCTGGTACGGGCAGATGGTACGGGCGGGATCCGCCCGTACCAGTGGTCGTTATCGGTGTTGATGCCTCCTCCTTATTTGTTATTCTTCCAGGTGCGAAGGTAAATTCATAAAATGGATTTTATCACTTAGAAATATCATATAATTACACAATATGACAGCTCTAATTGATAAGTTCATCTATGACTCCATTATTTGGGATCATGTTGAAACAAGAACGAAATAGTGCACGTAGGTGCAATGAAATACAAAATCCCTACTCTATTGATACAAAAAACAAGAGGTAAAAATGCTTCAATTTTGGGCTCATCAACTCCCCCAAGCTAGGTTCTTGCTCGTCCCCGAGCAAGAAGGTGGCTTATGGATAAGATCATCATGTTCATGAGACACGAGACGTTACAATAAATGAGTCAAAAATTGAAACAAGAATATAACATGGGATGTAAAGATACATTGAGGGTATTACCATACCCCTACACATTACATAACTTAGAGGCTTCCACACCCTTTTTCTAGTATTAATGAAATTATAAGAATCTACTAGTGATTCAACATATCATATAATCACAGAGTTTACATATTTATAGCTCTAAGTTTAATAGTGAAGATTCATGATAATTTTCTTTTTCTTCTTCCTCTCTTTTATATGCTTGATTCTTTTGATAATTGCTTTCTTTTTATTTTTCTATACTTGTATGTCTATATTTTTCCTTGCTCTCTTTTTCTCCTTTTCTTTTCAGCAAGCTATTTGATTATGCTCACTACTTCAATGGCTTTTGAAAACTCTTAATCATAATATGCTACTAGAATTCTTCTTCTCATAACTTAATCAATACTTCTAAAGGTGTGGAAGTCTCTAAAATTATGATAGTTGTACAAGTATCATAACACTCAACCTAGTTCAATCATATAATATAATAATCATGAATCAAACACAACTTCAATTATCATAAAGTCTCATAACTCAATGGATATAATTTTTCTCTTGAACAAAGGGAACTAGAAATTGATGCAACTAATGCAAAATTTGGAATTTAAACCTAACCATGCATGCAGGAAAAGTAAACATGCTAACAACTGTAGGTAGATTACAAGGTTCTCATAGATCCCCCCAAGTTTGGTGTCAAGCCGGGTGGAGCAAATAATCCCTTATGATTATTTGATATCGTGGCTTGCTTCATGGTGGGGATATATTGTTGGAAAGTGCCGCTCAGATCTTCTTATTTGTCCTATCCAGGGAAGACATGTGTTGGAGACACTTCTGTAGATCCGAACGCAATAGGAACATCCCATCAGCGACTTTGCTCATCATCTCATCGAGTTCCTTCTTGCCTTCAAGATCCAAGAGGTGCTTATGAACGATCTCTCTGTGAACGAGTTCTTATTTCTGGTACTTCTCTATCTTGTTGAGACGGTGTTCATTGTCTGGGACGTGCATGCCCACTGGTACGTCCAGAAGTTTGACTCCCAGTCCTCCTGTGGCTACATTCTCATACATGCATTCATGGTGATCTTCTTTGTAGTCGATGGGTGTGCCATAGTCTCCTGATAGGTTCCTGCAGTGGTATTGTTAGACTTCTTATGCTTTGGTGACGAGTAGTTGGCGGAGATGAGCTTGAGCGACTCCCTGCATCCCTTCCCATGGGGTTTCTTGGCTTATTCCTCATCTTCGGGCTTCACCATTGCTAAGTAGTCTAGTTGCTTCCACCCCCTCTTCGATTGCTCCATGAAGATCTGGAACTCTACATATTCAGAATTATCATCGGAATCATACGTGTACTGCTTGTCCTTCGGGCTTAGGCCTTGAGCTTCACGATCATCGGCTTCGATGGAGGAGGTTTGGAAACTATCCCACGAACGAGCCATGAGGTTTAGAGGCTTGCCCTTTCCTTGAATTGAGTAGCGGAGCAAGTAGATTGAATCTGTTGATATAAGAGAGAGGTAGATCTCTAAGGAGACCTATAAAGGGTTAGACGTAAAGTAAATCTGTTCTGGGAGAAAAAAGTCCGCCCAAGAAAATAATCCCAACAAATAAGGAAACAAATAAGTGCAAAATAAGGAAATTCGGGCGTAACGACCAGAGCTAAGTGGTACCGGGTAAAATTCAGGCTTGTACGGTGCGCCCGTACCGGGTCGTTTCCAAAAATTATACGGCACAAAGTCGGTAAAAGGTCAACCGACTAAGTGGTACGGGCGGGCTCCGCCCGTACTACTTGTCCGTACCGACTTCGCAACTTCAGTTTTTTTATATCATAATAAACGACGAAGAGTAGAAGAAGAAAGTCACCGAACCGATAACGACCAGCGGTACAGGGAGGTATGCCCGTACTGCACGGTCATACCGCTTTCGCAAGAAACACAATGAGGCGTCAGCAGGTTTAACGACCATCGATATGGGCGGAGCCGACCGTACCGTCTGCCCGTACCGATCTCGTAAGACCGGCAGTTGACTCAGAAAAACGAGAGAAATTCAAATATGCAAAAAGAAATAGCAGAAAATCATCCAGAACAATGGTGTGTTGAGAATTTCATAAGTCATGTTCATCGAGGGAATATGGTCTCACTTGAATTTCTTTTCTTCCTTTCTTCGAATAAAACAGGTCGCAAAAAATTGCCAAAACTATTATAAGGGAAAATAGGAGACTTCCTTTTTGGTTGTGTTGTTCCCAAAGGTATGCACACAGATGATACCTCCTTAGGATGGAGAACTCCTTGAATATTCACGAACGCTTCCTCCACCTCTTCCTTTCTTTGGAGGATCTGTAAATCAAATTCCTGCAAAAGTAGAGTCCAACAGATCATTCTTGGCTTAACATCAGTCCTTTCCAGGATTTCTTTTAAGCCAACATGATCGATGCGTACTCTAACTTTGGAGTCCATGACGTAAGATCTAAATTTATCACAAGAAAAGACTATAGCGAAGAATTCTTTTTCATCCATAGGATAGTTCTTTTGGGCCCCGTTTAAGGTGCGACTAGCATGATGAATGATATTTAGATCATCACCATCATACTGGCAAAGAATTGCCCCTACGGCTTCATGGCTAGCTTCACAAAATAGTTCAAAGGGTTTCTTCCAATTAGGTGGTTTAATAACTGGTGCTTTTAGGAGAGCTTGTTTTAATATGTTGAAAGATACAAGACATTTTTCATCAAAATTAAAACAAACATCCTTTTGGGGAAGGTTAGTTAATGGTATAGCAGTTTTCGAAAAGTTCTTAACGAATCTTCTATAAAACCTTACATGGCCCAAAAAGCTTCTTATACCTTTTATATCAAGAGGAGGGGGTAATCTTTCTATTGCTTCAATCTTTGCCTTATCGACTTCTATGCCTTTACCTGAGACTTTGTGGTCGAGTACTATGCCCTCATGGACCATGAAGTGACATTTCTCCCCAGTTCAAAACTATATTAGTGTCTTCGCATCTCTGCAAAACTTTATGCAGATTATGGAGGCAATGATTAAAGGATATTCCATAAACAGAGAAATCATCCATGAACACCTCCATAATACTTTCAACATAATCAGCAAAAATAGCAGTCATGCATCTTTGAAAAGTGGCAGGAGCATTGCAAATACCAAAAGGCATACGATGATAAGCATAGAGACTATAAGGACAAATGAAGGTTGTTTTAAGTTGATCATCAGGGTGTACAACAATTTGGGAAAACCCAGAATAACCATCTAGGTAGCAAAAATGAGAATGCATGGCAAGCCTTTCTAAAGTTTGATCTTTAAACGGTAAAGGGTAATGATCCTTCCTAGTTTCCTTATTAAGCATCATATAGTTAATGCACATCCTGTGGCCAACAACAGTTCTAGTTGGTACCATTTTGTTATGTTTATTTTCTACAACCATAAACCACATATCTTTGGAAAACAATGGACGGGACATACCCATTCACTCTCCTCCACATGAAAGATAACGCCTGCATCCAATAAACGTATTATTTCTTTCCTTACCTCCTCTTTCATCTGAGGTTTGAGACGTCGTTGAAAGTCCGCCACCGGCTAGGCTCCCTCTTCCATAAATATTCTATGGGTGGCTATCGAAGGACTAATCCCCTTTAAGTCACTCATTGAATACCCAAGAGCGTTTCTATGCATGCGAAGAACCTTCATCGGATGTTCCTCCTCTTTCTCTGTGAGGTTAGCACTAATAATAATAGGGAAATTGTTTGTATCATCAAGAAATCTATATTTTAATTCCTTTGGTAGAGTTTTAAGGGTTGGAGGAGGAAGAGCCTCATCTCCTTTTCTTATAGGTTCTTCATAATTTTGATTAATCTCGATGTCCACCTCCGATGTGGAGTCGAGATAGTTATCTATTTCAGCTTATTCTATGTCCTCAAGAATGTTATTATTGTTGACTAGACTTTTTGATAGATCATCATCTAGAGTCTCGATAATTATTGAGGCTAAGTTTATGATATTACCTTCTTCCTCATGTTCGTACTCATCATCATCAATTTCTTCGATAGCCGGTTTATGGTCAAATTTGGATAAATGAAAATCCATCTTCTCTTCACCAAACTTTAGAGACACAATTTGCTTCCTGCAGTCTATGTTTGCACCTGCGGTATTTAAAAAGGTCCTTCCAAAGATGATGGGACAATAAACGTCAGTGGGCATATCAATAAGCACAAAGTCAATATGATATTTGTGAGGTCCAATACATATTAGTACATCCCTAATTATTCCCATAGGGACTCTCGGAGTTTATCTACAAGCATTATAGTTATATCCATATCTACCATTTTAGCTGGGGCTAGTTTGTTTTGAATTTTTAAATAAAAGTTAAAAGGAATAACATTAACAACTGTACCTATATCGCAAAGGCCATAATAGGAAGTTCCACCAAAAGTGCAGGGAAGGATAGGCTTACCCATTTCTTTGTCTTTTACCTTTCCTTCAACAAATTGCGAGGCTTTGGAATCTAGCTCAATTATGTTGCAATGTGCAAACATGATCAAAATATCTTCTTTTATTGATGCCTCTGCCTCTTGTTCACTTCCCTCCTTGGTTTTCCTTATTAGTGTTCCTTCTTATAGCTCCTTGAGAAATAATTCTTCCTCTTTGCGTTGATCCTCAAGTTGCTGAGCCATCATATGTTTTCTCATCGTCCTTGGAAAAGGAATGGGTTCAACATACGAAGGCACCTCCCTCATTGGCTCTACAGGGGCCATAATTATTGGTTCTTCTTCATTGACTGGCTCAGGTGGCGGAGTATAATGAAGCCAGTCCTTCTTTGGATATTCAATATGTTTTGTAAAAGACTGAAGGATTTGCAAGACAATATCATCATCAAGTTGCAGTTCATTAGAAATTTCTTTTACCTTACTAGAGTCTTTATAAGCATTGAGACAATCATATTCAATTTCTATACCTCCTTCGCCCCCTAAATCAAATCCCCATGTTTCTCTATTACAGCGAATTCGTTCTAAAAGTTCCCAAACTTTTATTATAGATAAGTCCATGAAAGAACCTCCTGAATTCGTGTCAAGCTCATGTTTAATTACTTGATTAAGTCCTCCATAAAAATATGCAATACATACCATTCTGGTAAATCATGATGGGGGAATTTGTGAAGTAGAGACTTATACCTTTTGTAGGCTCTTACCAAACCTTCACCTGGGCGGTTTTAAAATTTTGTAATTGCCCTTCTTACCCCAGCGATCTTTACCTTGGGAAAGAATCGAGACACAAATTCTATTTTAAGCTTTTCCCAGGTATCGATTTTCTCTGCAGGGAAAATTCTATACCAAGCCAAAGCAGTGTTGGTTAGAGATTGGCTAAACAGTTTAAGTTTTAATTCATCATCAGAATAGCCTCTCAACTTTAGAGTACAACATAGCTCGGTAAATTACATTAAATGATTATAAGGATCCTCATCGGGATCATCTCCTACAAAAGTTTTTTCTTTAATAATAGCGATAAAATGAGGGTTAACCTCGTACTCTGGTTCACTCCCACTCGGGAATTCTTTCACTAATCCTCTATTGAATCTCCAGAGGTATTTAGTAGCATCGATCTGATTAATCAGTCTGAGTGCGGCAAGGGTGATTACCCGAAACTAGTAAACAACTTTAGTAGAACAATAAGTAAAATGAGTAACTAAGAACAAAGACCAAAAGCACTTAGCTCCCCAGCAACAGCGCCAGAAAATAGCTTGATGATTGCAAGTGCACAGATCAATTGTAGCTAGTTTCGAAGTAAAGATATCGAACCCACAAAGAGCTATTGGTAAAGGTCTTTATGCCCCTCGTTACTATCTACCAAAGAATACTTGTAAGTTGTCTTTGATCTCAAGTACAGGGTGTTTGAATGGTTTATGGTTGTTTGCAAAAAAGTAATTAAGACAAGTAAAAGAAAACAAGTAACAAGATTATACGAAAGCACGGTTGAACTCAATAGGGCTAAAATGTTCCGGGGTATGTAGGATACACCACTAGCATAGTACTATTATTATATGTAATCAAGATAGCATAATTCTTATGTCATGACAGGTGTGGAGAGAGCCCCATAATAAGATATTCACGACAAGGCTCGTAGGAAGCCACTTTGTTGAGCCAAGTGTGAGGTCACCTCTAAATAACCACTGCGATACCTGAGAGCAATCACCATATAGGCCACCACAATTAAGGGTTTCCCCATGGATATCGTAATTACAAAGAGATCTAATGCAAACCATAATTGGATCTAGAATTACAAAGATATCTAATGGATGAAAGATGGGGTAATGGTGGCGTTGAAGATGCAACGGTTGATGGTGAAGGGGATGATGTGTTGTCCTCCGATGATCCACGAAGCAACTAGGATTTTACCCCAGCCAAGTTCCTCCTTCAGATCCCCTTTAGATGTGGTGTTTCGTGGTTTCTGGTGGCTGTGAATGTCGGATCTCTTTCTCATCTTTGCCAGGAGAAACTATTTGACGAGGCGGTCCCGATGGCGCCTGGTACGGGCGGTCTCCGCCTGTACCAGTTGTCGTTATCGGTGCTGATGCCTCCTCCTTATTTGTTATTCTTCCAGGTGCCAAGGTAAATTCATAAAATGGCTTTTATCACTTAGAAATATCATATAATTACACAATATGATAGCTCTAATTGATAAGTTCATCTATGACTCCATTATTTGGGATTCTGTTGAAACAAGAACGAAATAGCGCGCATAGGCGCGGTGAAATACAAAATATTTTATGCAAAAACAAGAGGTAAAAATGCTTCAATTTTGGACTCATCAGTTTGAGAAGCTCCAAGAAGCGTACACCCAATTACATCACGATGCAACGAACCAGGGGTATGGAACCGCACCTGGCCCCATAGCATACGGGGCACCACCACCGAGAGGACCCCCATAGCCTGCGGATGCGTCAGTGCCGAACGGCGGGGCAGAGCAATAGCAACGCCCACTAGGGAACTTGGGTATGATCCAGAAAGGCCGCCCCTCCAACAGGGCTCAGAAGATAATCACGCGCCAAATCAACTTGGCAGTAACCGCCCCACCTACAACCCCTGAGTACCTTAGTGGGTACGAGTCCTGCATCACCTTTGATAGGACCAATCAACCGCGTCAGGTCCCTCGCCCATGCCATTCTACCCTGGTGCTCGAGGCGCATATCGGCGGCTTCGAGGTGAGCAAAGTCTTCATGGATGGTGACAGTGGCATCAACCTCATGTTCGACAGTACCCTGTGCACCATGCGAATCCCCATCTCGAGCCTTGAAGCATCAGAGACGACCTTCCACGACATCGTACTAGGGAAGTGTATCTACCCCTAGGTAAAATCTAGTTGGACATGATCTTCGGCACACTCGAAAACTTCCAATGTGAGCGCCTTGAGTTCGAGGTGGTCGATTGGCCATCTCAGTACCATGCCATCCTCGGACATGTAGCATTCACAAGGTTCCTGGTAGTGCCCCACAATGCATACCTCCTTATGAAGATGCCAGGACCAAACAACATCATCACCGCACAGGGGAGCTTCACCAGATGCGACAACCGCGACATGGGATTCAACAGAATCTCCTAGTCTTTCGACATGCAAGAGGAGCTGGCCAGGCTCAAGAAGTCGACGGACAACAGTCTTCCTCCCGCGAGCAAGCCAAACGGACTAGAGCAAGATTTCGACTCCACCGTGAACACCAAGGCGGTCCAGGTCCACCCGATAGACCCGACCAAGACGGCCCTCATCGCCAACAACCCGAGTTCCGCATACGAACTCACACTTGTCAAATTCCTCCATGAGTGCTAGGAAATATTCGCCTGGTGTCCTGCGGACATGCCAGGAGTTCCCAGGGAATTCGCAGATGCAAGACTAGTCAAGCAGTCGGTGCGACGACTATCAGAACCAAGGGCAAAAGCGGTCAGCATGGAAGTCAACAAACTACTTGACACCGACTTCATCTGCAAGATCAAGGAAAGCACCTGGGTTGCTAACCCCGTTATCGTTCCAAAAAAGGACACAGACATCATGTGGATGTGCATGGACTTCACCTGCCTCAACAAACACTGCCCGAAGGATCACTTCCCATTACCACGGATCGATCAAATAATCGACTCCACCATGGGATGCGAGAGTTTATGCTTCGTTGACGCCTACTCAGGTTATAACTAGATCCGGATGAAAGTGGAGGACCTAGAAAAAAAGGCCTTCATCATGGCTTTCAGCGTCTATTGCTACAGCACGATGCCCTTCGGGCTAAAGAACATAGGTGCCACCTACCAACGGTGCATGCAGTCTTTCCTGAAGAACCAGCTTGGCCGCAACACCCAGGTATATGTCAATGACATAGTGGTCAAGAAAAAGGAGGAATCTACACTTATCGATGATGTCTGCGAGACCTTCGACAACCTCAATCAATACAGGATCAAGCTGAGTATAGAGAAGTGTGCCTTCAGCGTCCCATCCAGGTAATTACTCGGGTACCTTATCTTCGCAAGGGGAATCAAGGCAAACCCAAAAAATATAAAGGCCATACTGGCCATGGAGAAGCCAAAGAACGTCAAGGGCGTCTAACAGCTAGCTAGGTGAATCGCGGCGCTCAGCCAATTCATCAGTCGGATGGGAGAAAAGGCATTACCATTCTACCAACTCCTCCGCAAGACAGACCAATTCGAGTGGACGAACGAAGCGCAAGAAGCATTCGAAGATCTCAAGCACCTTTTCTCAACCTTGCCCATCTTGGTGACACCCAAGGAAAAGGAGCTAACACTACTATACATAGCCACCACAAACTGTAACATCCCAAATCTTTAATCAAGATCCAAATCACCCAATTTAGGGTTAACAAAACCTTTTTCTATTTAAGATCTTTAAGCATGCATATGAGTGTTGCATTTAAATAGGAGTTGTTTTGAAATGCCATGATTGTGTGTGCTAATGGTTGTAAAATGGTTCTATGATGATTGTCACATCATCTAGATCATTCCCAAACCACTCCACCAAAATTCAGTTCAAAATTCCAAATTTGAATTCATGCGGCCATTTAATCAAACACTTGGCATGCACTGATCACACTCTAGTTTAGGTTCACTATTTCTATAGGGTTTTGCCACCCATTTGCACCCCATTTAATCCCTTTGTCCCTCTTTGATCTAACCAAGCAGCAACCAGCCCATCCCCTAGTCCCTGGCGCCAGTGCCACGCCGCCCCGAGGACATGATCACCAACCAACCTTGCCAACAACACAGCATACATGACCTCTCCGTCCACCCCACGCACCACCGACACGCCTGGACCACCCTGCATAGCCCGCACTATCCTCTCTGCGACGTGCCAGAGCACGCCAGAGCGCCATCACCGCCAGCATGCCACATGCCGCGCCTCGACACTAGACCGTGCACGCCGCTCCGCCTTGACCCCCTCACCCCGCCAGACACGGCCGTAACCCGCTGCTCGACCCACAGTCACCGGGAACTGCGTCGAGCACCACCTCTGTCTCCCAGAGCGCACGACGCTCCCGACCGTTAGCCACCACCCCTAGCATTTCCATAAAGCCGAAGAGGACCGCCAGGAGGCTAGCCACCGTCCGCCTACGCCGCCCATGCCGATGGCACCCTGTATCGTCGTCACCGACGAGCTCGCCGTCGCCCCTTCGGTCCCCTCCTCGATCCTATATAAGGAGGCCTTCCCCAGCCTCAATCGCCACACCATTCAACTCCCATCTCTCCACCAGTCCTTCCCCACCTCTTGCCGGAGTAGTTCAAGCAACCAGTCGCCGGCATTGAGTCGGAGACCACCGCAGCAGAGGAGAAGAGGCTGCCATTGATTTCATCCACCTCAACCTCTACCGCGACTTAGCCTGAGCTTGCCATCGTCTACTTATTTGTTTGCCCGCCTCGCTGCACTAGCTGGAGCCCCAGTACGTCCCCACTGCACCCCCACCGAGCCGCTAGGGTTCAGTCTCGCCGGCGACGTGTTCGTTGTCGACGACAACCGTGAGCTATTGATCTAGTTCTAATCCTGCGGTCCACATCGCCCCATACCGCTTCACGTGTAATGAGCCACTGACAAGCGGACCTACCCTGTCAGCAGCCCTCAGCGCCGCGGAGTGAATCTGGGCCGGCCCAATTAGTTTCCCACGCGACCCAGTTAATTCAAATTAGGATTTTTCTTTTTAGACTTAAACTAGATTCTGCCCCTTAGTTTGAAAATCAATTCAGAGAGTTATACAAATCCAAATTGAGTGATTCCAATTTTGTTGGAAAGAGAATGAAAATCTCTATCCAAGACCGTTGGATTTAAATCATTTACAGTTAGAGATCTCTCCTAGTAAAAATAACAAGACAGAAGCTTTTGCACATTCAAACATTTTTATAAAATCAACCATAATAGCTTTTGAATTGATTCTAACTCTCAAAAATCAAATTTAACCATACCTATCTGAATATGTAATAATATTAAGGTTTGCATGCAGTGACTTTGGACCAGTACCAAAATAATGCTATATTGGCATTTCTAGTCACTTTAAATCATTAATTATTAAACTTAAACTTATTAAAATATGATCCAACCTTTAAATCACATTCCCATATGTTATAATATGTGGTGATGACATGTGTCCACATGATCCCATATTTTAATGGAGAATATTAAATCTTAGTTAATTTCAATGAGTAGAAATTAATTTTCTCAAATAAAAAGAATGAAGCTAGTTCATTAAACCTTGTGATGATACTAGATCATCAAATGTGTGTCTTAGTGTGCTAAGTAGACTAGTTAAGTATTTTTTGGTGATTGTGTATTCCGTATGTATTTATAGAGGATAGTACCGACCAAGTCTACGAGGAGGAGGAGCTCTACCAAGAGGAGGAGGAAGAGAATTTCAACCACTGCACCAACCAAGGCAAGCTATTGTTAGCAAGCTAGAATTAAGCTAGAAAACCTATGCAAAGGCTTTATGCATGCTTTGGTTATGCCTTTTGACTTATACCTACTCCAAGTTTTTTTACAAGCTTTACTTCCTTTACTTTACCAAAGTTCTTTACTTTGTTTGAAGGTAGCATAAAGAGTATAAAACTTGACCTATCTAGTTAGACATAGATGTCATTCTATAGCATGAGATTGGTATTAGCATCCAACATTAGTGAACACTCTTAACTTAGTAGCCTAGAGCTAAACCAAAAAATTGATCACTTTAGATGGGAATACTTGGTGAAAATGACTTGTGAAAACCTTAGAATGATGAGTCATTCTATTGAGATGTTTTGACATGTGTTGAGAAACACAAATGGTTTATGGTGATGATGAAAATGTTGAGGCATGAGCCTTAGCCCCTTTATAAAAACTGATGGTTGGGTTCGGATGCGATACCATTCCAACTTTACCGTACAACCACAATACCTGAATTGGGTAAGGCTTAGCCGGAAGTTTATATGCATTAGTATTAGTTCCTCATGGAGAGGTTTGAGCTGAGGCTACCTCTCAATGTTGTCCACCTATGCAGTGCCCAGGATGACAGATGGTCATGGCTGGGAGGCCATACTCATAGGAGAGGTGCTTATACTAGAGTGTGTAAAGGAAAGCTTATGTTTGATTATCTGCATACTAAGTATGATGATTCAGGGTTATCCCTGACAGATGTATCGAATTTTGTGGTGAAAGTGTACCACCTCTACAGAGTGTCAAACTATTCGAATAACCGCGTCCGCGGTTATGGACAGTTGGAGTGGCCATACTGTTCCGTTGTCAGATGTTTTCAAAAATGACTTATAAAAGGAATTGTGACATGACCTGACCACAACAGAGTTGTGACTATGATAACTATGTTCCCACTTAGGTGTTTTCAAACTTTATTTTATCTTTCTTTGTTTCTGAACTCAACTTAGGTTTCAAACTTAGCTTTACAAATAAACTTAGAACTTAGTATTCCTATTAGAACTATCTTACTTGTTAGTGGTAGTTTGCTAGTACTTAAAGAGTACTCATGGCTTGGTCCCTGGCTATTCCTATGGCCATACTATGAGGAGGACTACCCTGAAGGAGGACAGCAGGACGACTAAGACAACTAGGATCATCTCCAATCGTCAGCATTGCTTGTGACACGTAAGATGGACCCCACCGCTATGCTTTTTATTCCGCTACTTGATTGTACTAAGACTGGATCATGAGATCCTTTATTTGTGTAAGACCTTATTATGGTTTGTAATGGATGATGTACTGAGATATCCAATCTGTTATGTCTCGCAAAAATGGTAATCCTAGGATTGCGATGTATGGCAACACTGGCATTTGGGATTGAAAATCCGGGTGTTGACAAGTTGGTATCAGAGCCATCCTGACCATAGGAGACCCTAGTTAGAATGGACGTCCGAACAAAAACTTAGTTTCAAAAACATAAGTGAGTATTTGTGAAAACTATTTCCTCTCTTACCCTTGGGGATTCTTTCTCTCAAAAAATTCATGTTCCTCAAAATTCTTACATTACTACATAAAACTTTGACACACATGATCACTTAACTAACTTTCTCATCCTAAATTCTTATAGATGGAAACTCAATACAACAAGTTCTACCAGTTGGGCAACGGAGGCCAACTGATCTTTGAGAGGGATCTGGATTCACTGTCGGAGTACTTGGAGTGTCCTCATCTGGAATTTCTTGGAGCTCAACTCCCAGGTACACCAGGAGGAGATTTACAATGGCTAGTAACTGCTGATCTTTGAGGCAAGATAGAAGCACCAATGTCCAAGAGGATTCAGTTCTCCATGAGGGAGAACAACTGGCTAGATGGATTAGCCAGGGCAATGCATGAAGCTCTCACTCGTCTGTGTGCCCAGAGTGTCAACCTAATCCAAGGAACCCGCTTTGTTCACTATGCAAGGCGTGATTCAATGGGAATGCCGCTAGAGATGCCAAGTCACCCAATATTGAAGCGTCAAGTGGAGAACCTCAACTTCCTATTGTACAACAGATAGAAGGAATTGGACAATGCTAGAGAGTTCGCCAACCACAACCTCGCCCTTGCCGCCCAGAAGGCCCAGACTTTCTCACTGCTAGTCAAGGATCGTCAGTCTCTTTGCCGTCAACGCGCAAAGAAGGATCGCACCATCGACCGTCTCCACAAGAAGGTGGCCGAACTCGAGAAGACCATCAAGGAGCAAGAAGCTCAACTTGCAGCAAAGGAAGAAGAAGAAGGTGAAGATATCCAAGGGGACATTGACTCCTACCTTATCAATGATGATGACTATCTGGAGGATGATGCCATGGACTTCTACACCAATGATGATGACTCCGACTTCATCGATGATGAGTAGATGCACTAGAGCACTATCGTAGGAGTGATGAGTATCGGTCCCATTGTATCGTAGCTTACAGAATGGTTCTTAAAACCATCTGTTTTCCTTTTGATGTTGTGGTGTGTGTGTGTTTGTATCGTGTGCTTTGCGTGAATGGATGAAAAGAAGTTAGTTGCAAAACCTGAGTCAAACTCAAAGTTTTAGCTTTGAAACCAAAACCATGAACCTTAGAACTTTCCCTCTTACCCCCTTTATCTATCTCAATCTTCAGATGACTCGTGGAAACCAAGGAGGGAGCAGCTCATCGCAAGACCCAATGTTGCAGATTCTGCAGACTCTCATTGCAGACCGTGAAGCTAGTAGGGCAGAGCGCCAAGATAATCTAGCAACCCTGCAGCAGATCGCCCAGATGGCTCACAACAATAAGAACCATGGAAATCAGGATCATCATGGATCCAAACTCAAAAACTTCAAGAATACCAATCCCCCAATCTTTAGCCAGTCTAAAAACCCACTGGATGCTGATGACTGGTTGTAGACAATGGAGAACAACTTAGAAGTAGCCGGAGTGGATGCCAACGAGAAAGTTCTTTTCGCCACCCACTACTTGGCAGGAGATGCAAGAGCATGGTGGAACACCACTCGCACAATGAACCATGGTCAAGTGATGACATGGGAAGCCTTTAAAGTCAAATTCAGCCGCACCCACGTGCCATAGGGTCTAGTCACCAGAATGAGGGATGAATTCAGAGAGTTGAAGCAAGGCAGAATGACTATAGTGGAGTACCGTGAGAGATTCTTGTCCCTTGCCAGGTATGCACCTGATGAGATCAACACGGAGGCCAGAAGAAGGAGAGATTCCTGAACGGACTGCATGATGAGATGCAGACTGTTCTTGTCAACATCCGTTTCGAGGATCTTGAAGAGCTAGTCGACTCTGCCATTCAGATGGAAGGGAAGCTTAATCAAGCAAACGACAACCACAAACATCGGATGATGCACCAAGCTGGATCCAACAGTCACCAGAAGTACCGTCCCAACCCGTCTGCAGGATATGCACCGAGGAACAATCGACCCCCAATGTCTCACCCAAGTTACCCTAACTGCAGCGGAGGAAATGTGAAGTCCGGAGGAAACAACAATCACCCTAGCAACTCCAGCAATTTCAACCGTGCGCCCCCAAGCACAACAACAACAATAATAACAACAACACTGCACCCAGAACCGGAAGCAATGTTGTGCCCATGGTAGAAAAAGACAAGTCTCAGATTACTTGTTTCGAGTGTGGCGTGAAGGGTCACTACTCAAATGAGTGTCCCAAGAAGATTGCCGCCACTGCCAATGTGAATACTCTAGCTCAACAACAGCGTCATGTTCAACCAGGAAGAAGATTCGCCCTAGGGAACCCTCACAACCACAACGGCCGTCTCTTCCACATGAACGCCGAGGAAGACCAAGAAGCGCCAGATGTAATGCTAGGTATGTTTTTTGTCAACTCAGTTT
Source organism: Avena insularis (assembly GCA_023614405.1). Taxonomy (NCBI): domain Eukaryota; kingdom Viridiplantae; phylum Streptophyta; class Magnoliopsida; order Poales; family Poaceae; genus Avena; species Avena insularis. The sequence goes on from CM042692.1 coordinate 27,258,243, forward strand.
TAGCTATAGTGTTGTTTGATTCTGGAGCATCGCACACATTTGTCACCGAAGAATTTGCATGCACTAGTAAGATTCACCCAACCAACTTGAAGCATGTCATGATAGTTCAAATCCCTGGTTCAACTACAAAAGCTAGAAAAATTTGCAAAGTGCCCTATCGAATACATGGGATAGATTTTTATGCCAACTTAATAGTACTTGGAACCAAAGGTTTGGAAGTAGTACTAGGAATGGATTGGATGTCAAAGGATAAAGGATTGATTGACTGTGCCAAGAAAGCCATCACAATGACCAGTAGCTCTGGAATCTCAGTAGAGCATATATCTGAAACCTTGCCCCATCAATTCAAGTGCAACAAGAGTCTAGCCCTACCCACCATAGACCAAGTCAGAGTTGTCTGTGAATACCCCGACGTATTCCCAGACGAATTGCTCGGTATGCCCCCGGATAGGGATATTGAGTTCATTATTGAACTAATCCCCGGAACCGGACCCATAGCCCAGAGACCCTATAGTATGAACCCCTCAGAGTTAGTGGAATTGAAGAAGCAGCTGGATGCTATGTTGGTAACTGGCTTGATTCAACCAAGCGCATCACCATGGAGATCGCTAGTGTTATTCGTCGACAAGAAAGATGGAGGCAACTGTTTGTGCACAGATTACAGGAAGCTGAATGACGTCACAATAAAAAACAAGTACCCCTTGCCAAAAATAGAGGATCTATTTGATCAGTTGACTAGAGCAAATGTGTTCTCTAAGATTGATCTTAGGACTGGTTATCACCAACTTAAGATTCGTGCAACAGATATTCCGAAGACCGCCTTTACTACTCGTTATGGATTATACGAGCATACGATTATGTCTTTTGGATTAACCAATGCCCCTGCTTATTTCATGAACCTCATGAATAAGATCTTTATGAATTTTCTAGATAAGTTTGTCGTTGTGTTCATCAACGATATACCAACGATATACTTATCTACTCCAAGTCAGAAGAAGACCATGAGCAACATCTGAGAATCATTCTTGAAACCCTTAGAGAGCATCGGTTGTATGCCAAGTTCAGCAAATGTGAGTTTTGGCTGAAAGAAGTAGGATTCCTAGGACATATAGTGTCTGCCGGAGGAGTTGCTGTTGATCTCGCCAAGATCAAGGATGTTGAAGAATGGGAAGCCCCAACCACTCAAACCCAAGTCCGTGCATTTCTCGGATTAGCGGGATATTATCGCAAGTTCGTTGAAGAATTTTTGAGCATCAGAAGACCCATGACCCAATTGTTGAAGAAGGACAAGAAGTTTGAATGGACCGACAAATGTGAAGCCAGTTTCCAAGAGCTCAAGAAGAGATTGATTTTAGCCCCAATATTGATCATGCCAGATATCAAGAAGCTGTTTGATGTGTATTGTGATGCATCCAAGATTGGTCTCGGATGTGTATTGATGCAAGAAGGAAAAGTCATCGCATATCTGTCTCGACAATCAAGCAAAGATGAGCGTAACTATCCTACCCATGATCTTGAGTTAGCAGCCGTAGTTTTGGCACTGAAGACATGGCGTCATTACCTTATGGGTAATCGTTGTGAGATTTATTCAGATCACAAGAGCTTGAAGTATATTTTCACTCAGAAGGAGCTGAATATGAGGCAAAGGAGATGGATAGAGTTAATCAAGGATTATGACCTTGACATTCACTATCACCCCGACAAAGCCAATGTGGCAGCGAATGCTCTTAGCAGATTACTGTGTAGGCTAAACACCATGATCAAGGAGAAGCAACCAAATTTGTATGAGGAGTTGGAGAAGTTTAGAACTGAGCTAGTTAGCAAAGGATTTTTAGCTAGCATTGAACTTCAACCCACTTTGATTAGCCAAATCAAGGAATTCAAGAAGGGAAATGAAAGTATCGACGGAATCAAGCGTTATATTGGTACATGAAAGGTACCTGGATTCACCGAAGACGAAGAAGGAGTTTTATGGTACAAAGGACGTATCTGTGTGCTAGCAGATTCGGAGGTGAAGCAAGTTATCATGCAAGAAGCTCATGATACTCTCTATTCTATCCACCCCGGAGGAACGAAGATGTATCAGGATCTAAAGGAGAAATTTTAGTGGCACAAGATGAAGAGAAAAATCGGAAGCTACATCACCAAGTGTGATATCTGTCAAAGAGTCAAAACGGAACATCAGAGACCCGCAGGACTGTTGCAACCATTGCAGATTCCGGAATTGAAATGGGATTCCGTCGGAATGGACTTTATCACCGGTTTGCCTACTTCTAGTAGGGGAAATGACTCAATCTGGGTCATCATTGATAGACTGTCCAAGGTAGCTCATTTTATACCTGTCAAGACAACCTACCAGAGTTCAAAGCTAGCAGAGTTGTACATTGCTAGAATCGTCAGTTTACATGGAACTCCCAAGACCATAGTATCAGATCGAGGAACCCAATTTACCTCGAGATTTTGGCAGAAAGTCCAAGAAGGATTAGGAACCAAGTTGAATTTCAGCACCGCATATCACCCGCAAACCGATGGATAGACTGAAAGAGTCAACCAAATCCTAGAAGATATGTTGAGAGCTTGTGTGTTAGAGTATGGATCAAAATGGGAAGATTGTCTGCCTTTCGCAGAATTCTCATACAACAACAGTTACCAAGCCAGTTTGCAAATGGCCCCATTTGAGTTCTTATACGGAAGAAAGTGTCGTACCCCTTTGAATTGGTTGCAAGTAGGAGAGAGTCAGATTTTTGGACCCGGCATTCTCCGAGAAGCCGAAGAGAAGGTTCACAAAGTCCGTGAGCACCTCAAGACCACCCAATCTCGATAGAAGAGTTACGCTGACAAGAGAAGGAGAGACCTGACTTTCAATATCGGAGATTTTGTGTATCTCAAGGTTTCGCCATTGTAGGGAACCCAACGCTTTAGTCTGAAAGGAAAGTTAGCCTCCAGATATATCGGACCCTTCAAGATTCTGAATCATCGAGGAGAAGTATCTTATCAACTAGAACTGCCAGAGGAGATGTTAGCCATTCACAATGTGTTCCATATCTCGTTACTTCGTAAATGCCTAGAAGTGCCGGAGAAGACTGAAGTTTTCAAGAACATCGATCACCGAGCTGTTGATATCAACAAGGATCTGACGTATCGTGAAGTGCCCATCCGTATCTTGGAGGAAGCTTACAGAACCACCAGGACCCGGAGTATCAAATTTCTCAAGATTCAATGGAGCAAGCATACTGAAGTAGCCACTTGGGAGCGAGAAGATTACATTAGGACTGAGTTCCCAGATCTCTTTAGTTCCTAGTTTTCTTTCTTAAATCTCGGGACGAGATTTTGTTTAAGGGGGGAAGGTTTGTAACATCCCAAATCTTTAATCAAGGTTAATCAAGATCCAAATCACCCAATTTAGGGTTAACAAAACCTTTTTCTATTTAAGATCTTTAAGCATGCATATGAGTGTTGCATTTAAATAGGAGTTGTTTTGAAATGCCATGATTGTGTGTGCTAATGGTTGTAAAATGGTTCTATGATGATTGTCACATCATCTAGATCATTCCCAAGCAAAAACCAAAGAAAAAAAATAAAAAAGAATTAAATAAAGGAAATGGTCACTTCATTTTAATCACCTAGCCCACTTTGGGTGTTCCTAGCACTCAATTTCCAACAGAGACAAAAGTGGATCTTTGCACCCCTTGCTAGTACAAGTAGTGTTGTACCAAGTCCCACTTTGTGATCTCCCAAAAACATTCAAACTCTAATTTTAAATGACATTTGAAAATGGAATCTAGTTCATATGTCTAGATCACACTTTTTCAAAAACCACTCAAATGAATTCCATTTAACAAATCCTAGCAACCACAGATGCTTAAGCATGTGACAAACCACTCCACCAAAATTCAGTTCAAAATTCCAAATTTGAATTCATGCGGCCATTTAATCAAACACATGGCATGCATTGATCACACTCTAGTTTAGGTTCACTGTTTCTATAGGGTTTTGCCACCCATTTGCACCCCATTTGATCCCTTTGTCCCTCTTTGATCTAACCAAGCAGCAACCAGCCCATCCCCTAGTCCCTGGCGCCAGTGCCACGCCGCCCCGAGGACATGATCCCCGGCCAACCTTGTCAACGCCACAGCAGACCGCCAGCCCCTCTCCGCCGCTCCAGGAAGCAAGGCGCCACCTCACCGCCATCCATGGTCCACCCCATGACCACTGCCATGCCCTGGACCACCCCAGACAAGCCCCGCACTATCCTCTCTGCGCCGCGCCAGAGCACGCCAGAGCGCCATCACCGCCAGCATGCCACACGCCGTGCCTCGACACCAGACCACGTGCGCAACTCCGCCTTGACCCCCTCACCCTGCTAGACACGACTGTAACCTGCCGCTCGACCCATAGTCGCCGTGAACTGCGTCGAGAACCACCTCTGTCTCCCAGAGCGCATGATGCTCCCAACCATTAGCCACCACCCCTAGCATCTCCATAAAGCTGTAGAGGACCGCCAGGAGGCAAGCCACCATCCGCCTACGCTGCACATGCCGATAGGACCCTGTATCGTTGTCACCGACGAGCTCGTCATTGCCCCTTCGGCCCCCTCCTCGAGCCTATATAAGGAGGCCTTCCCCAGCCTCAATCGCCACACGATTCAACTCCCCTCTCTCCACCAGTCCTTCCCCACCTCTCACCGGAGCAGTTCGAGCAGCCAGTCACCGAAATTGAGCCAGAGACCGCCGCAGCAGAGGAGGAGACGCTGCCATTGATTTTGTCCACCTCAGCCTCTACCGCGACTTTGCCTGAGCTCGCCATCGTCTACTCGTTTGTTTGCCTGCCTCGCCGCACTAGTTGGAGCCCCAGTATGTCCCCACTGCACCCCCACCGAGCCGCTAGGGTTCAGTCTCGCCGGCGACGTGTTCGTCGTCGACGATCGTGAGACGATGATCTAGTTCTAATCCTGCGGTCCACATCACCCCGTACCGCTTCGCGTGTAATGAGCCACTGACAGGCGGACCCCCCCTGTCAGCAGTCCTCAACATCGCGGAGTGAATCTGGGCTGGCCCAATTAGTTTCTCGCGCGACCTAGTTAATTCAAATTAGGATTTTTCTTTTTAGACTTAAACTAGATTCTGTCCCTTAGTTTGAAAATCAATTCAGAGAGTTATACAAATCCAAATTGAGTGATTCCAATTTGTTGGAAAGATAATGAAAATCTCTATCCAGGCCCCTTGGATTTAAATCATTTAGAGTTAGAGATCTCTCCTAGTAAAAATAACAAGACAGGAGCTTTTGCACATTCAAACATTTTTATAAAATCAACCATAATAGCTTTTGAGTTGATTCCAACTCTCCAAAATCACATTTAACCATACCTATCTGAATATGTAATAATATTAAGGTTTGCATGAAGTGACTTTGGACTAGTACCAAAATAATGCTATATAGGCATTTCTAGTCACTTTAAACCATTAATTATTAAACTTAAACTTATTAAAATATGATCCAACCTTTAAATCACATTCCCATATGTTAGAATATGTGGTGATGACATGTGTACACATGATCCCATATTTTAATGGAGAATATTAAATCTTAGTTAATTTCAATGAGTAGAAATTACTTTTCTCAAATAAAAAGAATGATGCTAGTTCATTAAACCTTGTGATGATACTAGATCATCAAATGTGTGTCTTAGTGTGCTAAGTAGACTAGTTAAGTATTGTTTGGTGATTGTGTATTCCGTATATATTTATAGACGATAGTACCGACCAAGTCTACGAGGAGGAGGAGTTCTACAAAGAGGAGGAGGAAGAGAATTTCAACCACTGCACCAACCAAGGCAAGCTATTGTTAGAAAGCTAGAATTAAGCTAGAAAACCTATGCAAAGGCTTTAGGCATGCTTTGGTTATGCCTTTTTACTTCTACCTACTCCAAGTTTTTTTACAAGCTTTACTTCCTTTACTTTACCAAAGTTCTTTACTTTGTTTGAAGGTAGCATAAAGAGTATAAAACTTGACCTATCTAGTTAGACATATATGTCATTCTATGGCATGAGCTTGATCTTAGCATCCCACATTAGTGAACACTCTTAACTTAGTAGCTTACAGCTAAACCAAAAACTTGATCACTTTAGATGGGAATAATTGGTGAAAATGACTTGTGAAAACCTTAGAATGATGAGTCATTCTATTGAGATGTTTTGACATGTGTTGAGAAACACAAATGGTTTATGATGATGATGAAAATATTGAGGCATGATCCTTAGCCCCTTTATAAAAGCTGATGGTTGGGTTCGGATGCGATACCATTCCAACTTTACCGTACAACCATAATACCTAAATTGGGTAAGGCTTAGCCAGAAGTTTATATGCATTAGTATTAGTTCCCTCGCGGGAGAGGTTTGAGCTGAGGCTACCTCTCAATGTTGTCCACCTATGCAGTGCCCATGATGACACATTGTGATGGCTGGGAGGCCATACTCATAGGAGAGGTGCTTATACTAGAGTGTGTAAAGGAAAGCTTATGTTTGATTATCTGCATACTAAGTATGATGATTCAGGGTTATCCCTGAGAGATGTATCGAATTTTGTGGTGAAAGTGTACCACCTCTGCAGAGTGTCAAACTATTCGAATAGCCGCGTCTGCGGTTATGGACAGTTGGAGTGGCCATACTGTTCCGTTGTCAGATGTTTTCAAAAATGACTTATGAAAGGAATTGTGACATGACCTGACCACAACAGAGTTGTGACTATGATAACTAAGTTCCCACTTAGGTGTTTTTAAACTTTATTTTATCTTTCTTTGTTTATGAACTCAACTTAGGTTTCAAACTTAGCTTTACAAATAAACTTAGAACTTAGCATTCCTATTAGAACTATCTTACTTGTTAGTGGTAGTTTGCGATTACTTAAAGAGTACTCATGGCTTTGTCCCTGGCTATTCCTATGGCCAGACTATGAGGAGGACTACCGTGAAGGAGGACAGCAGGACGGCTACAACAACTAGTATCATCTCCCATCGTTAGCATTGCCTGTGACACTGAAGACGGACCCCATCGCTATGCTATTTATTCCGCTACTTGATTGTACTAAGACTGGATCATGAGATCCTTTATTTGTGTAAGACCTTATTATGGTTTATAATGGATGATGTATTGTGATATCCAATCTATTATGTCTCGCAAAAATGATAATCCTAGGATTGCGATGTATGGCATAACAGGCATCTAGGATTGAAAATCCGGGTGTTGACGCTAACCAGGTGGTCAGCATCATACTTGTGGTCGAACGGGCCAAAGAGAACAATGTCCATGGGGTGCAATGTCCGATGTACTACCTCAGCGAGGTGCTTACACCCACCAAGAAGCGGTACCCGCATTACCAAAAGTTGGACTACGGTGTCTTCATGATGGCATGGCAGTTGCGCCACTACTTCCAGGAGCACCCGATAATTGTTGTGAATGACACCCCACTAAACCATGTCCTCAACAACCCCGATGCAACGGGCCGGGTCGCCCTCTAGGGCATCGAACTATCTCCACAAGACATCACCTATACGCGGAGGACGGTGATCAAGTCACAAGTACTGCCGGATTTCCTCGTCCACTGGATGGAGAACCAGCTTCCAGATACACCAGATATGTCCAGTATATGGACAATGCACTTCAACGGATCCAAACGTCGAGAGGGAGCCTGCGCCGGTGTCATCCTAACATCTCAAGATGGTGACAAAATTTGGTACGTACTACGGATGAAGTTCCATGCATCCAACAATGAAGCGGAGTACGAGGCTTTGCTCCACGGAATGTGAATGGCCAAAGCTTGCGGTGCAACACGACTCGTCATTTACAGTGACTCCAACCTCATGGTGCAACAGACCCTGAACAGGAGTGACGCCATAAGTGACAACATGATCGCATGCCGCGACCTCTACAACGCACTCGAAGGAGACTTTGATGGCTGCAAACTGTGACACGTCAGCCACGAAAGCAACGAGGAGGCTGACATGCTCGCCAATATAGGCTCCACATGCGCCCAGCTGCCACGAGGCATATTCTTGGCCAAATCTGTGAATGATCCATCAAGATGAAGCCTAACAAAGGCCCGCCAGAAGCAACAACACACTCGGAGGCTATGCCACCCGAAGGGGCCGAAGGATCCACTAAGGCAGAATAAGAACCTCCACCCGAAGGCCCCATAGAGGTCATGCTCATCGAGCCATCCTGGACTCAGCGTACCTCACGTACCTGCTCACCAAGAAGCTACCAGATGACCCGACGGATGCACAACACATCGCTCGGCATTCCAAGGCCTTCATCGTCATCAACGGCGAGGTGTATAAGCGAAGCATCACCGACGTCCTCCAACGATGCGTCACCAACGGTGATGGCAAGGGAATCCTCCTTGAAATACATGAAGGCACATGCGGACATCACGTCAGCAGTCGCGCCCTCGCCGCCAAGGCTCTACGAGTTGTCTTCTACTGGCCAACCGCAATGCGTGACGCCAAAAGCATCGTCGAGAGGTGAAACGCCTGTCAGAGGTTCGTGGATAAGCCGCACGCACCAGGCGCGGAGCATAGGCTAATATCCATGGCTTGGACCTTCACACAGTGTGGACTCGACATGATCGGTAAGCTACAAAAGTCATCACCAGAAGGATACATTTTCCTCCTCATCACAGTCGACATATTCACCAAGTGGATTGAGGCCATGCCTGTGACCAACCAAACTAGTGCCACTACCATCAAGTTCTTCAAGTCCATCATCTTCAGATTTGGGGTGCCGCACAACAACATCATCGACAACGGGACAAACTTCACCTCGAATGAGTTCCAGGATTTATGCGAAAATATGGGCATCAACATCAGCTATGCTTCTATGGCACACCCCTAGACCAACGGGCAAGTCAAAAAGGCCAACAGCCTAGTCTGCAACGACATCAAGAAGCGCCTCCTTCGACCTCTCAAGCGAGCGGTTGGAGCATGGGAAAACGAGTTGCCCTCCGTGCTATGGAGCCTACGAACAACCCCAAACAGGGCTACAGGCTACACACCTTTCTTCATGGTGCATGGCACTAAAGCGGTATTACCAACCAAGGTACGCTACAAGGCCCCATGGGTTGTCGCTTACAGCGAAGGCGAATCTACATCTGCACCCGAGGACTCCGTTGACCTGCTCAATCAGGCGTGTGAAATCACCACGGAACTGTCAACTGTGTACTAGTAGAGCCTCCACAATTATCACAGCTGACGGCTATGTCCAAGGTCCTTCGTCGAAGGTGACCTCGTCCTGCGACTAAAGTAGAAAGGGCACCTCAATCTCAAATCTCCACGGGAAGGACCCTACGTGGTCACCAAAGTGATCCTAGGTGGCGCCTATCTATCGGCGTAATGGGATAAGGGTTCCTCACATTGTGTTGTAGTGCGTGGGCCAGGACCCACCAGTCAGTGACTTAGCGGATGCGTGGCCTGGCCGACAAGGGCTTCACAAGGATGCGAGCACCATGTGCTCCAAGCAGGTATGGTCTTGGCATGATGAGCCTATGGAGACTAACTGTTAGCTATGATGTAGGTGCTTATGGATGAGACAAACGCTACACGACGAGCCTCGATCCGCCAGTCGAGCACGGACAAGGAGAAAAAGACAATGAAGCGTGTGAGGTGGTCCGATCCCTCCTTTCGGGGGCTGCCCAGAAGGAGGGTAAGGGCACGGTCGGGGACATCGAAGTCAGGGAGCAACCTTGACTGAGCCCCGGAAGGACCATGGGAATGCTTCTCCTAGGCCAGGCTTGGCCCAGGAACCGGAGTCAACTGAGCCTGACATGGGAACTAGCAACGCGCCAGCACTGCTGGACATCATCATGGCGCCCAGTCTGGCGCAGCGGTACCGACAGGTGAGTGACTGAGCTGAGCTGTCACTCAGCCATCAAGTGCACTTGTGCACCTCCCTTGGCCATCCATTGGCCACAGGCGCTGCCCATCTGCCTGAAGACTGTGTGGCACACCACGATTGAGCCCGGGAACTCCCCTGGCGGTGCTCCACTCTGTCCCTTGTAGTGACCCCTTAGAGTATAAAAGGAGGCACTTGGCCATAGGTTTGAGGGGGGTTCTGGAGAAGAGAGTTTGGAGGGTTTAGAGGGAGAGACGGAGGGGAGTTTTCAGAGATCAAAGGGTTCGAGAGTTGGGAGAGAGGTAGAGAGGTAGCAAAGTGAGAGAAGGGAGAAAGAGGAAGCCTCGGGAGTGTAGAAGCTAGAGAGAAAGCGTCTCCCCGACACCATAGAGATCATCTTCTTGTACCTCGATCCACCCCAGATAATCCACCAGAGCAGGATGTAGGGTTGTTAGCCAAAGGGCGGCCCGAACCTGGGTAAAAAATGGTTGTGTGTGCTCAGTGTGTGATGTGTGATCGTATCAGCAGGTTCCTTCATCGATGTTGAGGCTGGAAAGCCTTCGTGCCCGCTACCAAACAAATAGGGGGTGCCCAACATCCCCGATGTCCGTGTTGGCGAGACGCGACACTATCTCCCCAAGGACCTAGAGAATGGAGTTACATACTCCAACCCATGGAACATTGCGTAGCTACAACATTTCTACCCTTAGATGTTTTTACTTTTCCAGTAAGGCTACTTAGCCGAACAATGTACCTTCTGCTATTCCCCAATTAATAAAGCTAAGTTTCTCAACTATGAGTCTTATTATGTTTATTTCTATGAAGTTTCCACTCGGGGGCTGTGCCTTCCTGACGACCTCGTCATACATACAACTCACCATCGCGATGGCCTAAGTAGCTGACTCCGCTTACAATCGAACCCTTGAAAACTCCAACCTAGTTACAACCCAACTGATAGGTTGGCAAGGTGCTGATAATTTTAGGTGTTAGACTAATGAAAAGGCATCGCATAATCACATATACAAACTTACAAGTTTATGAAAATTACAAGGGCAGCAATGCCCAACCAAAAGCATACATGCTTTACATCACTTGTATATCCTATGCAGGCTAACATAATGCTACTGTCGCTGAATCAAGGTGTTGGTACGCTCATCAAACTGCTGGATGATATCCTTCACTGGTTGGGAAACTTCCCGATAGCGTGGACGCATGTTACAGGCCATACCATCCGATGGCCCCTCAGCGACGACATTCAGGTCCACATCTAGGCGCTGCATATGAACGAAGGCCAACACAACCTTTGCACCTGCAACAAGCTACCAGTGCACGCAGTTGCGTACAACACCTACATCATGGAACTTCCGCAACAACGTGGACATGCTTGAAGGGACTTCATCCAGGGGAAACATTGCCTTGAAAATATGCTTAAAGGAGGATTGGGCCTTCTTGAAATAACGCAGCACCTGTGCAATGCGATCTAGCAGTGTCGCTAACAATTCCAATCGGTCCAGAAGAACCCGCTAGCTTCCAGCTCCGCCTGAGTAAGACAATTGAGTTGGATACTGACACACTCTTTCTCTTCCCGTGGAATGATATTCACAACTACACATACCAAACAAGGACATGTTAGTCGACATCATAACAAGCCAAGAAGATCACAAATCAGTCGAATAAAGCTCACATCGCAGCTGTTCATTGATCTGGGCGACTTTGCCAAGCAGATACTTTTCTCGCACAGAAGCTTTCTCTGCCTTCGACTTCCACATGTCAGCACTATCGTGGATGATCAACAGATTTTTTTTCAAATCCTTCACACGGTCGCGCAAAAGAGGGAGCTGAGACAATTCGTCCACCCTCAAGCATGGAGCTTAAGGAACAAAAGACGATGACACATCATGTGTGCCACTTACAGGATCATAGCTAAGAAAGCAATCAAAGGATAAACACTCTTGATCAAGAGGTGACGAAGGTTTAACTCATCAATGCCCACTGTTATGGACTTAGGTTCGAGGAATTGGGGCACACTAGAAGTCTCGATTGGCTAGCAAACAAGCACATAGGGACGCAAGGTTTACCCAGGTTCAAGCCTCGTAGAGTACCCTACTCCTGCTTGTCTGCTCTTGATTGATGATGATCCGAAGGATTACAATATCGCTGATGGGGGTGTCGTGCAGATTGGATCTGGCGTATGTGCGAGAGATCGATGTCTAGATCTATTGTCTATTGTGTATTGTGGGAGCCGCGATTCGTCTATTGGGGTCTTAGGTCGCCCTCCTTGTTGGACCCTCCTAGCCTTTATATATGGGGAGGCTAGGTCTCAGGTACCAATATGAGTTGGTTACAAGTTGGATTAGAACTCTAGTCTTGAGCTTTCCTTGTCTTGTGTGTTTGGGAGTCCGTGTCCATATGGGCTTCATACCACTCGAACCTTCATAGGCATCATGGACCTTGGTAATTCGTCGAGTGGGCCTTCCGTCGAGCCGCACCAGGTAGGCTGTAGTCGAGTGCCTATTGGGCATACCCATGTCAGTAGCCCCCGAGTGTCCATGCGAATCGTAGATTCGGGTGGAGACTTAGAAGTCTTGAGTCTTGCATTTGGTAGTCGAAGTCGACAGTTGTGTCGAGTGCGAAGCGCTTCACCCGGAAGTTCATCGGGTCAGTCGAATTTGTAGTAGTTCATAGGGATGATGGTAAACATGCCTGGTGCGCTCGACGGATCGGGACCAGTTCATTTCTCTAGGGCAAAAACAACGCTACCTACTCAAATTCGAGTCCCCGGACTCGAATTCGGAAATTGCTGGCGTAATTCGACTCAGGCCATGGAGGTCTTATAGAGTCGAATCTCAATGTGTAAATGTGAGCACTCGACGCGCCCGTCAAGGCTTATTCATGGTACCTGTAGGTACGGATTATTTCTGGTAGAGTGCAGCAGATGCGTTGCTAGGCCTTATTCAGGTCTTATCTTCACGCTGTAAGCACGGCATCCGAATTTTTGTCATCGCGGAGATGATTCGGGTGGACCAGGAGACGTAGTCTCTTTGCAGGGAAGATATGAGGCGGAGTCGCCAATGCACTCGATTGCTATAAGCGAGTCGACATTGTGGACGCAGTCGACACAATGGACAATACTTTGAATATTTTGTTTTCTATAGGGTGCGCGACCAGCGCTCCCTATGGGAGTAGCCTCCGAGTGCCTATTCGAGTCGCAGACTCGAGTGGGGACTAAAAACATTTTGTGATTGCTGTCGTCTTTTGTTGCTTTTTTCAGTCGAATGTGCTTTCAGTGCTCCCTATGGGAGTAACTCGTATTCCACAATCAAATCGTTGATTTGAGTGAAGGGTTTTGGTGAAGCTTGTATTTCTGCATAAAAAATTCTTTCGGGTGTGCGGCCAGCGCTCCCTATGGGAGTATCCTCTGAGTCCTTAGTCGAATTGTGGATTCGAGTGAGGATTCAGAGCGTGTCACTCGAGGATCTTGTATATGCGCGACCAGTGCTCCAGTTTGGAGTAGCCCCCGAGTGTCTGGCGGAGTCGTAGACTCAGGCAGAGACTCAAGTCTTGTATCTTGCAGTGGTAGTCAAAAATCATGTGAGAAGAAACCACTGACCCGGAAGTGCATCGAGTTAGTGTGTCACGCATAAGGAGCTTGAATCAATGATGCAGTTGGACTCGACACAGTCACTTCTGTCGGGTGCGTCGCTAGCACCGTGTCTTTGTAGCATCAAGCAATAAAACCATCCGAGGAGGAACCCAACTCGGGTTTTGAGTGTATGGCGCAGTCAGTTGTTTCGTCGACTCCTGTTGGAGGACTCAATAGAATATCTCGGTGTAGTCCGACATCCTTGTAAGCTGTAGAAAATGCAAAGAATTGTGAAGTATCTATATCTTGTAAAGAGAAAATTTGCTTGTTGTCTTGTAAAGTAAAGTTTTGGTGCCAATCGAGTTGGCACTTTTACACCGTATGCTAGGACTTTTCGTTAGCCTGATTACCCTTAGTCTCAGTACCTTGCCGAGGTGCTCGGAGTTCAAGGATTCGATGATCAGGCAGCATCAGCTACTCGGGCTATCGCGTATGAGGTGCTCGAGTGCATGGAGTCGATGACACATTAGGTTACTCGAAGAGGGCATAGCCCCCGAGTGTTTCGAGTGCGATTAAAGTAATAAAGAAATCATCTCTAAGTAGAGGGTAACTTAGCTTTATTGGTAGTTGTCGAGGTAAACGAGTCGCAGGATCCGATGCGATCAGCGGGTCACGGGAGTCGAAGATTGTAGTGGCTCGCGGTCGCGGGAGTCGAGGGAGCCTCTGAGCCACCTAAGATGAAGACCGCAGCGGGTCGCCGGAGTTGAAGACCGTGACAGGTCACCGAAGCGGAGGGAGCCCCCGAGTCGTTGGAGATGAATATCATAGCGAATCACTAGAGTCGAAGACTATAGTTGACATGGCAGCGAGTCACGCGACGGAAGTAGTCGACGCGGCGGATTAGAGTCGCGTGGTGATGACGAGTTGCCGCATATGAAGACTGTAACGGGCCACAACAGTCGAAGACCACATCGGGTCGCCTCATCTGAAGACCGCAGAGGGTCGCCAGAGTCGAAGGACGCGGAGGGTCGCTATACAGGAGGAAGCCCCCGAGTAGCTGGAGCTGAAGATCGCAGCGGGTCTTGGGAGTTGAAGACCGCACCGGGTCACCGATGCCGAGGGAGCCCCAAGTCACTGGATCCGAAAACCAAAGCGAGTCACTGGAGCTGAAGGAGTCCCCGAGTGTAGCATCGAGGTGTTTGATGGAGTTGAGACGGTGCTCATGAACCGATGCGGCGAACCGGAGTCAATGCGGCAGCGGGTCGCCGAAAGCGATGGTGGTAGCGTGTTGTCGCGACCAAAAATTGTAGTGGGTCGCGTGATGGAGTCGAAGACTCAGCAGGTCGGTGGAGTCGAAGACCGCAACGGGTTGCCGCAGCCAAGGGAGTGGCGCGATTGACACGGAGTCGACATGGTGGATGGAGTCGCGGGGTGGACACGGATTCGACACGCGGTGACAAGTAGTCCACGCAACGGATGGGTCCGTATCCACCTGATACAAATTGTACAAACCGTAGAAAATATTGTAGTTTGAGATTTGAAAAATAGAAACGGATGATTAGAAAAATAGCACCTAATATGAGTCCGATGCTGAGCAGTCCACACGTAGTTTGGAGTTGATTCATTCAAGGCAAGATTTGGAACTTGATCCGATCCCGTGACCAGATACGTAATATTCGATTGCTTTCATGCATGTAGTCGCGCCATGCGTTGAGCCGACATACTGATCGGACCAACATGTGTCAATCTAATTTTGCATGCATTGATTAATTCTCCAGGCGTGTACGAGCAACATGCAGAAAAGGCGTTAGATCAAAATAGAAAATTAATTGATAGAGCAGTCAATTGGAGAGAGAATAATGAGGTCGAATATAATAACTGAAAGATGAGATCGATAGCCATATGGAAATCCATCCGGGATACTATATGCTTTTTTCGCGCACCCGTTGTCTTTCATCCCATCTGCATGCGTGTATGTCGCGGATGTTGATAGCGAGCCAGATTGATCGGCTCCCAATCCCCGGAATCTCTGGATGTTAGTTTTTGGACGGCGCGCCGGCAGTTGCGCGTGAGGGTACTTAGTCCCCAAGTTCGTGTTTGGTGAAGGTGAGGTCATCTGCGTTAACGCACGCGAACAACCTGATGCGACCTATCTGCCATTAATGGTGAGGGAGCCATAGCAGATTTTTTCCTCTGAAACCGATGGATCATAGATCGCTGGTGATGGGGCCGTCAAGATCGCAACATCAGCGCGCCCAATTCCCACAGACGGCGTTAATTGATGAGGGTTTCACTCATTAATGCCCATTATTATGGACTTAGGTTCGAGGAATTGGGGCGCACTGGAAGTCTCGATCGTCTAGCAAATAAGCACACAGGGACACAAGGTTTACCCAGGTTCAGGCCTCGTAGAGGACCCTATTCCTGCTTGTCTGCTCTTGATTGATGATGATCCGAAGGATTACAATATCACCGATGGCAGTGTCGCGCAGATTGGATCTGGCGTATGTGCGAGAGATCGATGTCTAGATCTATTGTCTATTGTGTATTGTGGGAGTCGTGATTCGTCTATTGGGGTCTTAGGTCGCCCTCCTTGTTGGACCCTCCTAGCCTTTATATATGGGGAGGCTAGGTCTCAGGTACCAATACGAGTTGGTTACAAGTTGGATTAGAACTCTAGTCTTGAGCTTTCCTTGTCTTGTGCGTTTGGGAGTCCGTGTCCATATGGGCTTCATACCACTCGAACCGTTATAGGCATCATGGACCTTGGTAATTCGTCGAGTGGGCCTTTCGTCGAGCCGCACCAGGTAGGCTGTAGTCAAGTGCCTATTGGGCATACCCATGTCAAGAGGCAACAAGTCGAAGAAACACGAGAAATAGCAAGCAACCAACATATACATAGAAGTTAAACAATTTCTGAAGGGTCAAACCCACAAAAGCATTCGGGACACTCTAAAAAGTCCTAACATTACTATACATCAAAGGGAACTATTAAGGGTGCAGCATGGCCTATGCAGAGGCACCCAAAGGCTTTGCAGAGCTCGCGGCGGCCCCCGATATTGTGGTTCTTGCCGTGGCCAGTTGTTTCTGCTTCACGGAGTAATCCACAAGCATCTCAATGAGCCGCATACCGTATTTCTTACAGCGTGATGCAAAGGAAGCAAACACTACCTCTTCGCCTTCGGCTGTCACCGACATCTTGGAGGTGATCTTGCTGATGTCCAGTCCAGCACTACAAGCCTGCACCATCGCCAAACCGAGGGAAGCACCCACTCCTTTGTGCAACTCCTTGAATACGGCAGGCACTACCCTGATGAAGGTATCAGGAACATTGCTGACATCTTCAATGCCCTTGGCCTTCGGACACATCTCGTGAAGATGACCAACCACGACCTTGGCCTCCTGGAGAGCATCCTTGGCAGAGATATTGCGATCTTCGACTGCAGCTATGGCACCAACCAAGAGGTCATTGCGAGTCAATCGAAATCAAGACCAGCTGCATCTGCAACAGTAGAATAATTAATGCTCAAGAAGAAAGGATCCAAAAAGAGGTGGAAAATAAGAGTAACCCACTCTAGAAAACTTACTGGAGAGGACCTGGGTAGCTGTCATGAGCTGGTCTCGAAACCCTTCTCTCTCTCCGCTACGGCCACTGCCAGGTCTTGCTCGTGCTATTTTGACTCCACCTTATAGCGCTCAAGGGCCTCGTTTGTGTCCTTCCTCTTGGTCTCCGTCGCGCTAAGACTCTTTTCGATAGAGCTTAGCCGACGAAGAACTTGATTGTTTTCCTCTGGCGCAAGAAAAGGTGCATCAATCAAAAAGTTGACCCTATATTCGGATGGATGATGTGAAAGAACAAAAGATTTTACCTTTTGTTTGGATGACATGGGTATGCCCCATGGGCACCCAGGTTTAGCCTACACAGTCTGGCCTAAGAGAAGCCCACGGTGAAAATGGAGCCCAAGAAGGTTCGGGTGGCCCAAGCCCGTGGAGGCGCGACTCCTTGGAGGACACGACAAAAGATTAGATAGAAAGTTTAAAGGGAAAACCCTAATTTGTAACCGAATTGCTTTGCTATCCCGAGACCTGGCCTCCCTATATAAAGGCTCGGAGGGGGCATCAAGGAGGATCATCGCAACCCTAGTTCATACACCGCCAGATTGCATATGCGCACCCCTGTAACTATCGGTTCCATTGTTAATCAAGAGGGGACAAGCAAGAGTAAGGTTCCCTTCGTGGGCCCGAACCTGGGTATACTCCGTGTCCCTGATTTGCTTGCCTGTTAGCCAAACAAAGCTTCCAGCACTCCCCTCTTTTCCAAACACAAGTCCATCAACCATGGGCATTGATGAGTTAACCCCTCCTTAATTGGTTCCGTCTATGGGAAGGGCGTTTTCCCTTGGATTCCATGAGCCCCTCATCCTTCAGGTCCTTACCACCTTCAGATGATGATGACGTTATGATACTTCAGCAAAAGCAAAGATAATCAGTCTAAGAAGAACAACTAGAAAAGTAGTCTAAACATTGCAAAAGTGTAGAGGCTTACCCGTCGAATCTATCAAGATCAAAAATTTCCTTCCGCTTCTGCTTCTTCTGAGGCTTGGGAGGCATGGCGCGGATGGGTACCGCAGGGAACAGACTCGTGGTACCTACCTCAGGAGCAAGATCCTTTGGCGTCTTAGGCGTGGAGGTGTCCGAATCTTAGCTCCGCCCTCGCTTGCGAGTCCCATCCTCGCTGGACTCAGGGGCTCCCTGTACCTTTGTAACAGGCACAGTCAAGTCCGATTCATCTTCCTCTCCAGCCTTGGGAGGGACTACACCCTCGAGTTGGGGAGGCATCGTGCCTCCAACTTTCTACTCCTACAGCAAAACAAGATAACACCATCAGGTCTCTACCAAAAATTTCCTACGGGCAATGAATATGTGTGATAAGACATTACCACCAATGCAGGATTGGTGGCATGAAATGGCTCGGTCTTCGACTCTGTAGGAAGAGTTTCTTTCATGATGAGCTTGGTCAACGACCTAATCTTCTTTTTGAGATCCACCGACGTCATGTCTTCTGCACAAATGCATGTCAGATCTCACAAGCCAGACCAGAGGAACATCAGGTACCCTCTGACCTGTAGTGGTTGTACATGACGCCATAGCCAGGTCCGAATGAGGTCCACACCAGAGAACTCATTTCCTTGGATGAACTTAAGATCCTGCACCCGCTTGTACAAGATCTCCACCTCGCCCACTTCACCCGGCATAACCACGTTCTTCCATGATCTCTTCCTCTTCAACTTCTCCTTCGGGTCAAAGGGAGCAAGGCCAAACCTCTACTCCCCCACCTTTTGGTCTCGGATGTAGAACCATTTGTCCCTCCATCCTTGAGCGGAATCGATGAAGTTGACGCTAAAGTACTGAACATGGGTACTCACAGATATACCGCATCCACCAATGTCATACACTACGGATTTCGACCCTGATTGCCTCTTCACATTAAAAATCTTTTTGAAGAGGCCGAAGTGTGGCTTGTAATCGAGCCAGCACTCGCATAGGGTGATGGAGCAAGCGATGTGAAGAACAAAATTGGGAGTCAACTGATGAAGTACAATCCCATAGAAACAAAGCAATCCATGAACGAAATCGTGGAGGGGAAGAGAAAGACCACGAAGGAGGAATGCAAGAAACATAACATAGAACCCGGTGGGAGGATCAGAGATTACCTCTGGTACGGGAATTAGGCAATCAGCCTCCTTGTCCGGAATAATGCCGGCCTACAAAAGAGGATGGAGCTCGTGGGCCCTCAATGTGGAGCACCGCCAGGATCCATTGGTGAGACGAGTCCCAATGCCCTTCTTCTTGGGGGCAGTGGCGGTGGCGCTAGATCAAGGAGCACCAGGCTTCTTTTTCCCCATTTTTCTTCGGTGAAGAGATCGCAAGAAGTAACTAGGGAATGCTTTAAGCATGTCCAGTGCAAAGGACATGCAATGAACAATGAAGAGGAGAAGAGAAGCAATGGCAGCAGTGCAAGGAGGAAGTAGAGGCAAAGTACCAAAATTACTGTTGCAGATTGATACTTAAGCATCAAAGAGATACCATCCAATATTCAGAAATCCCCTCCTCTAACACGCCGCATGCATCGGCACAGACGCGTGGCGGGATGTACAATGAACCGTCATCACATGATCCCCACTCAGCACGGAAATCGAGGAGACACAGCTAAATACCCCAATTTACACATGACTGGTCAAATCCTGGTCAGACATTGGGGCCCACATCCGTCCAGTCCCATCAGCATCGCTCACACCAACGGCTGAGCTCATTAGTCATCATCACTGATGTTATCAACATTCACACTATTAGCAGCTCGAGATGGAAGTGTACAATAGTAACTTCTCTTTGACTCACTCAGTTTTGCTCGAGTCTACGACCCGACCAAACACTCGGGGGCTACTCCTAATAGGAGCGCTGGTCACGCACCCGAAGATTTTCCAAGACAAATGTTATGCCATAAAAATGCAGGCATAAGCATACTACGATTTGATTCGTTCTTCAAATTCATGATTCAGTTACAGACTCGAGCGCTATTCCCATAGGGAGTGCTGGAAGCACACATTCGACAACATACAGCCATCGACACCAGTCGAAAAGGTTCAAAGTCCCCACTCGAGTCTACGACTCGAATAGGCACTCAGGGGCTACTCCCATAGGGAGCGCTGGTCGCGCACACTATGAAAAGATGAAAATTGAAAGAAAATCCCCAGGAAAAAGTGCGTTGACCACATCCGCATAATATCATCACAAGCAATCGAAGCTTTCTGCGACCTCGCCTCTTACCAACCACAATTGCCTTGTATAAAGACAATGTCTCCTAGGCCACCCGAATCACCTCCACGGTGATGAAATATTCGGATGCCGCATTTACAACGTGAAGATAAGACATGTGGATGTAATCCAATGGCCTGGTAATACACCTACAGTGCTTTACCAGAAACATGTCGTTCCTACAAGCATGATGAAAAATCCTCGACAGACGTGTCGAGTGGACACATAGAACACTGGATTCGACTCTGTAAGGCCTGCACGACATGAGTCGAATTATGCCAGCAACTTTCTGAATTCGAGTCTAGAGACTCGAGTTTGAGTAGATAGCGTTGTTTTGCCAGAAGGCAGTTAACTGACCCTAATCCGCCGGATGAATCAGGCATGCATATCAACTATACCTATGACTTAAGTAATGATACCTAATAAAACGTTCGGATGACAAAAGAAGCATTTGTGCATATTCAAAGACTTCATAGTCTCCCTCCGAATATACGATTTGGATGGACACTCGGGGGCTACTGACATGGGTATGCCCCACGGGCACCCAGGTTTAGCCTATACGGTCCGGCCCAAGAGAAGCCCATGGTGAAATGGAGCCCCAGAAGGTTCGGGTGGCCCAAGCCCGTGGAGGTGCGACTCCTTGGAGGACACAACAAAAGATTAGATATAAAGTTTAAAGGGGAAAACCCTAATTTATAACTGAATCGCTTTGCTATCCTGAGACCCGACCTTCCTATATAAAGGCTAGGAGGGGCAACGAGGAGTATCATCGCAACCATAGTTAATACACCGCCAGATTACATCTGCGCACGCCTATAACCCTTGGTTCTATTGTTAATTAAGAGCAGACAAGCAGGAGTAAGGTTCCCTCCGGGGGCCCGAACCTGGGTAAACTTTGTGTCCCCGATTTGCTTGCCTGTTAGCCAAACGAAGCTTCTAGCACTCCCCTCTTCTCCAAACCCAAGTCCATCAACCATGGGCATTGATGAGTTAACCCCTCATCATACACATCATAAAGGAATCCAATAGGTTAGTTTCTATAATTTTAGTTCCCCTATCCTTAAACTTCCTTTCCTCTTTAATATGTTTATAAATCAAGGTATCTATGGCTCCAACAAAAAGAGGTTCAGGATAGTTATGAGCTACAACATATGACAAGGTTCTAGCAAGAATCACAACCAAATTATAATCAGGATATCTACCCTCCTTTAAACACCTCAATAAGTATAAAACAGGACCGATGCAAGAAATACCTTGACAAGAAATAGTACAAAATATCTAAGCCTAGGATGCTGAATATGTGAAAGTTTCCCTCTACGAATATCCTCAGGCACATCTATGCTTATGCTTCTCCAGAACTCCTGGAGACTAGCATCAGAATCACTCGAGATTTCTATTTTCTTCTGAGTTCCCTATCCACTCAAATGCGCCGACTACCCTTAAGTGTGTCTCCCTACAGGCTTGTGAATTATGTGGACATGATCGAGACTATCTCCGATCAATAATCATTAGCGAGACCTCGAGATCCATAATGACTCCCACTAATTCAGTGATGAACTAGTGATAGCATGAACCTTTTTTTGCAGTAACCAATTCCTTTTGTCTCGTGATATTTTACTTGTACGAGATTCGATCATTTGGTATCATCCATACCTAGTTCGATCTCATTACCGACAAGTACTCTTTTCTTGTTCTCGTGATATAATATTCTTAATGATCTTATCACTTGCTTGCAATCTATGTTAATGTGATATCACCGAGAGGGGCCTAAGTATATCTCTCCGTCATAAGGATGGATAAATCCCACTCTTGATCCACGAGCCTCAACTAAGACTTTCCAAGTACTCAACGTCATCTTTATAATCACCCTGTTACAGTGTGATGTTTGATGGAATCAAAGTACTCTTCCAGAGTTAGTGATTATCGTGATCTCATGGTCTAAGGATTAGAGTTACTTCGAATGACGTTATAGCAATGTAAACATAATGGCATGATCGCATTACTATACTTTGGAAGAATGTTCAACACATCACTCTACCAATGTTTTAACCTTGTTATTAACAACATCCAATGTCATAATCAAGAAACCTTGATCATCTGTTAATCAACAAGATAGTTTAATGAGAGGCATTACTAGGAACCTTTTCTTTGTTTATTAAACACACATGTATTAACATTTCTGGTTAACACAATTATAGCATGAGAAATAAACATTTACCATAAACATGGAATATAATATAATAACCACTTTATTATTGCCTCTCAGGCATATTCCTCTCATGGAGCACAATGTCTCGACCATAGACAACCCGAACTAAAGTAGTGCTATAAATTTGACTTTGGCATGAATAGTAATCAGCTCCACTACAATAGAATGGATAATTAAAAGTGCCAACAAATGGTGGTATTGGGATGTCTTATTCTATCTATATTTTACTAGTAAGTATTGAAACCATAATGGAATGATTAATAAAATTTTCAGTTGTGTGTGTTTCTCAGAAGGACTTCTTCGTTTGGTCTCAAGGGGTAATGTGGGGCCCCCGGATTAATCCTCCAAGAATCCCTGTTATGCATACACCACGATCCCATGATCAGTTAGTCGTGGCACATAACCGACAAGTATCAAAGTAAACGTCCATTATTTAAATGGTACATGTCATACCTTATTTGCCATTATGGCTACATCGATCATCATCAGTGGAACTTCATAAAGCGTAGAGCCCGAGTCATGCCTTAACTTACAGGCAACTGACTGGGAGAACGTCCTAGCTCGCATAGTCGTCAACTTCACCTTCTTCTCAATATCTGACCAAGTTAATAGCCAGGGACAATGCTAGTGAGTACTTTGAATGTACTCGCAAACCACCTTAAGATGAAAGTAATAACAACAACAGGATATGCATTATGGCTGTGGTAGTAGGAGGGCTCCAAGAGAGGTTCTTTTCTCAGCTAGTTTCTCTTGTAGATATAGCAACTACATATCTTTGTTGAAAACTTTTGTAAAACATTTTGGAAACCTTTTTGAAAAGTTTTGGAAAACATCAGGACTAGGTCACCCATTTGTTCCTCCATCCGGTCATCCCATGACCAAACTCATTTCCTTCCTTTCCGACCATCCCATGGTCAAAACATGTATCCTTTCCGACCATCCCATGGTCAAAACATTTCCAAAGCCATTGCTTTTCCGAAAACCTTTTTGAAAACAAAACCAGCACCGCTCTACCACAACCTTCCCAACCGTCCATGACCGCGGACATGGCTATTCGAATAGATTTACACTCTACAGAGGTTGTACACTTTGGCCACACCATCCGGCTACCCTGCCCTGATCTACACCGATCGTGGGTCGAGTAACCGATCAAGACTCTCCGAAAGCCCACTCCAGTATAAGTGCCTACCCTATGAGTGTTTTCCCCTCAACACCGGGACGCCCTATATAGTTCAAAGCCAACCGGAGCGCTTTTTCCACTTCCCGAGTGTGCGCTTTCAGTGAGGGGCTCATAGTAACGCGTGGAGGCCCGCAGACCCTTTGTTCCTTCTCCCGGTCGATGTTTTACATGGACTCAGCCAGAGAAGGCCCACCCTCTAGGGATTTTTATCCCCTGTAGTCGTTGCGAGGTAGCTTATACCAGAATAAACAATCATCAAATCTAGCCCTGTCCCATTCTAGAGTAATGTGGTTGCATGGGTTAATTGTTCTAGCAAAACTGCAAAGAACCGGGTGCGTTTTTGTAAACCTTTCTCCTACAACTTTCCTTCAGCATTTTGTAAAACAAAACCTTTTTCTTTCTCAACATCTCTTGGGAGGTCCCACCTCACCAAGGTTTTATCATAAAACATTTGGTAAAACTTTTTCGGGGGTCTGCCCATCCTCTAGCTTTGCTTCGACTAAAATAGGGTCTCCAAAGGGCTATGCTGTTATGCACCATCTATTCTACTAGGATTAAATAGGGTCATCAAGAGGGTTGTACTTAAGAGTACAAAATTTTAATAGTTCGGAGGAGCCAAACCACTACCATATATATACATCAACATATAGTAAAACAATGCAGTTTTAAAATAACAGTAGATAAAACATGCATAAGTAAAACAGTAGGACAAGGCTTATGAGCAAGAAGGTGGCTTGCCTGAGATGAGCAATCTGGCAATATATGTCCCTGGACTTCTTCTTAGAATACAATAGTAACCAAATATAATAACCAACTTCTTCTGGTCTCCGATATAATCGCATTCTATCATCGATATGGATCACATGCAAGCAAACAAATGACACAATCAACACCAGACATACAACATCAATACATACGGCAAGCAATGAACAATAAAATTTTACAATTCAGTAGGTTTTGAGTGGTTGGCTTCTACACAAGTGGAATTACTTGAAATGCTTTTGTGGGTTTTCTTTAATGATTTAGATGCCAAATCTACTTAATTAAGGGGTTTAAATATAAGGTCCAAGTTATGTAGGATACCTTTGTATAAAAATGCTACCATTATATAGGTAGTGATAATATGAAACCAACAAAAGTGGTTTCACCAAATTATCAATTTCTATTGATTTATAATGAATTTTCTGGTGGGAAATACTCTAGTTTTAGGAGATAATTCCCCAAAAATGTTCTGTATGTCCAAAAAATATTTCCTTGGATGGTTAGGTAGAGTTTGATGTAATGATTTACTGAGAGCTAGAATCATGTCAAGATAGTTACCAGAATGCCCTCAGGAATTTCCCAAACTCAGTTCTGTAGCTGATTTATCTTTTTCACCAGATTAATTCTACAAAAGAATTTGATATGCTTCCAAAGGCACAAGATGGGTATTTGAATTATCTTTCCGTAGGAATTGGAATCACCCAATTTGGATTTGTAAAACTTCTGTAGTGATTTTTCTACCTAAACTACCCTAGGCAGAGATGATTAATTCACCAAAATTAACCAGAGCCTCAATAAAATTTGATCTTCTGGATTTTGATAGACCTTAGTGTACCACATCACAGAGAGTTGAAATCAACTCAAAACATATTATAGTTTTGCTTCAGGAATTTTCTAAAGTGAGAATTGAGGGTGTTTTGTTATTTATAATGAAGTAAAACTAAGGCTCCACTTGGCCCGAGGCCAAAACAAATAGATAGGTATGTTCAAGGGTTACCAGATAAAGTTTGGATCATACAATTTGGATATGTGGAACTCCTTGTGGATATTGATTACTAAAACAGATACTATTTATTGGATTAAAATCCAGAAAATGAGAAATATTATTTTGGGCAAAGTACTAGTTCTGCATGTTGTAGAAACAGTGCATGTACCCATAGGAAAATTGATCTGGCCAAAACTAGGTGTTTTCCATTTTTGCTTGTATTTATTTCTAGAAGCCATTCAACAGATCTGGAACAAAAGAAAAAGGATTCTAAAAAAAGAAAAGGGGCCAGATCTGACCGAGATGGGCCTCACAGCGCCGAATCGGCCCACCCGAGGCGAGCTAGGCACGTGAGGAGCGCGGGCGTGCGTTCAAACCCCGGTCGTGGGGCCTGCCCGCCAGTGGCTCTGTGAGCGAAGTGGTAAGGGAGGGTGCTGGCCGCAGATCTAGTGTAGATCAACGGCTCCCACTCTTCTCCTTCCTCTATCCCAGCCAGACGGGAAGAAACCGTAGGCGCGAGGAAAAGGCGGCAGGGAGGGAGGGCTCACCGGGCCATCTCTAGCAAAGAGGAGGCCGCAGGACATCGAGGTACACCACGGCGATCTCAGGGATGGTCGGCATCAACCTGTTCCACGGCGGAGCAGTGCTCCCGCGACGAAGACCGAAGGGAGGGCGACGGAGCTCAACGGTGGCATCGGTAGGTACTGTCCTGGAAGGGGAGAAGGTGAGGGTTAGATGCAAAAAGAAACGGGGAGCTCGGGAGAATGACATGCAGAGGGGGAGGAGTAGAGGGGAGAAGGCTAAGCTCATCTTTTGAACAATGGCCAAGAGGCCATTTTCTTCCTCTCTCGGCTAAACCAGAGCAAGGGAAGGGGAGTGGAGCTCGAGGAGAGTGAGTGGGAAGGGGAGGTAGCAAATGAGGGCCAAGAGAGAGGGCAGAGTGGCCTGGGGGCTTATATCTGAGGGTGAGGGTTCATTATGAACCATGTCCATTTTGAATAGAAGGGAGGGGTGTTGCTCGTTGATAGGGCCTTAGAGGTGGTGGAGTGGTCATGGTCTGGCCACTAGGGGTCAAGGTGGGGGCAGGGAGTGAGTGGAGTGGCTGCTAGACATTTATTTCAAAGATATGGGAATATCTCTTTTATCTCTCCTTCCAAGCACTAGTGGACATGGGGAACAATGCCCTTCTATAGGGGTGCTCGATCAGAGGAGGAGTGCTGGTTATTGTGGAGTAGTTCTTGATAAGTTTTGAGATGGTTTTGATAAGGTTTATCTCTATGTTTTGAATAAGTTCAAAACTTGGCCAAAGTAGTGGTTATCAAGGAAGTCTAGAAACTTGAGGAAATGGTGCTGGGATATAGACGAGGTTAATACAATATTCCTGGATTTATTTGAGATTTTTCAAAGGATTTCAAGTCCACTTAAGATCATTTATCCAAATAGTGCAGAAATGGTTTGTAGAGGCTCATTTGGTATTTTCCAATTGGATAAGGTTGGTTTTTGATGTGATATGGTCTTAGATATGAATCCATACCTTGAGGAATTTTCGCATGATTTATTGGGGATTAAAAGTATTTAAAACAATTATTATTCCATTTCTGCCATTTAAGAAAAAGGGTAAAAATAAATAATAAAGCTCTTCAAAAATATTTAATTATGAAGTTGGAAGATGGGGTAGGATAAAAAGGCACCAAAAGTGACCTAATTTAGAGAAGTATTTTGGCAAAAACCAAACTTTCCTTTATGGAGGGAGTTTTGGGGTTTTTGCCCATTAAAAGAATTTAATAGATTTTGAGTTATAATAATTATGGATAATACTTGATAAATATTTATTAGCAAGGTATATGAGGTATACAAGGTGTATCTATTCATTACAACCTTTGGTGTTGAGAATCCAACTTGATTTTGGGAAGAAACAAGGAGCTAGGGTGATGTTGTTTTCATACCAACAAAACCTTGTTGGAGCTTGGAGCTCAAGGCTCCCCGTGGGGCATGGAATATATGGATGGATATACCACGTGATGTAGATCACCATGGTATAAGAAGTTGAACTTGATCATGCTTGAGTTCTCCAAGAATTGATTTCAAACTTTGAATAAAATAAGCCTGCCAAAGCAGATTATCAACTAGCCTTCAAAACCTTGTGGGTTTAAGAAGTACCAAGATCCAATTGGAACAAGTGAAGTAGGTAGTGGTAGACCTATATGGGTAGACCACAACCATGTGAAGAGTTGGTCCAAAGAAGATAGGATGAAGGTGTGAGCTTCTGCTGAAATAGGCATGTTGATAAGATTTGTAGAAAATGTTATTTTCTTGCCTGCAAAACCATCAAGAACAAGTGGGTTAACAGGTGATATACCCAAGGGAAAGAGTGGGACTTGGTAGTCCTTATGATGGTCTACAATATTGTTCTAGTGCATTACCAAAAGGGCACAGGGGTTGAGAAAGAGAGGCATTCAAAAAGGTGATGTTGAAGCAGATTCCAGACTTAGCCAAATTTGGCAGGTTTAGGGTTTTTGACTAGATTATGAGAGGGGGTGTTTTTGATGGGTTGCAAGGTACCAAATCATCATAAAGTGGATGATGCTGAAGTGTAGATTGAGTAGAGAGGATTCATGCTTGATATTTGTCTATTTTGATTTGGAAACTTCTAGAAGGAATAACTTCAGAAGTGATCTGGTTGAGGTTTTAGATGATCACCTAGTGGCTAGAGATTAGATCCATCTTGGTTAACTTGCTTAGGGTTGAAACTCTTGGATTAGCTGTATGCTAAATGATGAGCCCCTAGGGTGGCTCATACCACCTCCTAAGCAAACAAGTCAGATAGCAGATCAAGGCAAGTCATCAGACAGCAGATCAAGGCAACTCATCTCACAAGCAAATCAACTACTACTAAGATTACCATCAAGCTTAGCTTGAGGTAAGTATGGGCATATTGAGAGGTTGGAGTTTGAATAAGGCAAGAGTCCTTGGTATCTCTACCAAGAGTAGAATTTGAAAGCTTCATAAAAGGTTTTGGAAATCTTAGAGGTAAGAGTAGTTGAAGGTTCTGTCTTGAAAACATAAGGAGATTCTATCCTATAGATCTCCATAATTTTGTCAACAGAAGCTTCTAAAATAGTTAGGGTTGCAAAGGCATCTTGGCTCAGGTTTTGAAATGCCAGAACATTTGAGAATATGGAAATTAAGCCAAGACAGTTTTGGGAAGTAGCTTTTGCCAAGTGGTGTTGAGGTAAGGAGTATATCATCCAACACACCTTCATAGGCATAAGTAAAATCAAACAATAAGCAAACACTTCAGCATTAATACAAGAAAAAGTTTTGTTCCCCCTGATTTTTGCATTCTGGACAACTAATTAGGGTTGCTGAAATTGGGATGTTACAGGTAAATTCCAGGATGGGTTATGTTTGGGGAGTATCAGGTTGGCTCCAAATAGGTCTCTCTTACCCCTCTCTAATAGTCATCAACTGTATCGTGTCTCTATAGGTTGTTTTAGTGCATTGCTTTGTTGCTGCTAAGCCCACCATACCTATGTATGCAAGAGCCGCCAAATTCTAAGACTCGCCGTGTACTGGCCTCAGTACTGACTGCTCCCTTTTTCCTTTGCCCTTTTTCGACACTCCTTTGCATTTACAAGTATGAGTTTGATGATGTTAGCATGGTTACCCTTCCGGCTTGTCCTGGGAAAGATTATGGACACCATTGGTTATTCTTCAGGACTCTTAGTCCAATTTGCATCTTATCCATACTCGGATGTTGTATCGTTTTCAATATGTTTTGGATGTTTGTAATCTATATCTGTATTCTTGACTCGCTGAGTCATTGTTGTATATATATATATGTTCTTATGGGTTCCATCATGGATTATTGTTTAATGGTATTACTTAGTTTTCCACCTGCTCGCAAGTGCTTGGTGGACGTCATCGAATCGATTCTATGCGGGTTTGGCGGGAATCGCTATAATTTGCATAGGGGCGATTCGAGGGCATTATAGAATCCATGTTATGAATAATTGATATTATTAAACTATCATGCCTACATAGAGCAAAGTCCTTGTCAAAGTATTTCATCGCTTATGTGTTGTGTTTGAGTTGTATGAGGAAAACAACGAGCTAGGAGAGTTGATACATCCAAAATGTATCTACTTTTCCAACTGAAAGGGCATGTATTCCCCCATGTGTGGTTTTGGTAATTAATGAAAATCTCTATGGACTAATGTGTAAATTGAGTTTAACTTATAAGTTTGTCCATTGGCATCGCTTGGGCCATGTGTTGGTCTCAAGGTTGAAAAAGAAGAAGAAATGTCCAAGGGCTTTGTGCCTATTGGAATCTTGTTGAAGAAGAAGAAGAAGAAGAAGAGGAAGATCAAGTATGTCTTGAAGAACAAGATGGAGTTCCTTATGGCCATCTTCAAGACATCATCAAGAAATGAAGTGCAAGCTCAAGACGCATCATCTCTAGAAGATCTCATGCTTGGAGCTTGCCATCCTTAGTGATCATGGTGTGATGAAGACAAGTTCAAAGTGGAGGTTTCCCCATGGAGTATGGGGGAGCATTTCTCAAGTCTTCATCAAGCAAGAGCAAGCAAGAGAAATTAAGAAAGGCAATCCATCTTGAGAAGGACAAGACGGTCTACATCAAGCTCAAGCGGAATGCTCAAGGCAAAGGTATGATTTTGATAGGTTTTCTATTTTACTGGTCTCTCGTAGTGTTGGGAGACCGGATTTAGGATAGATAGTCGTACTATCAAGAGGGGCTCTCGAGTGGGTGACTCGTTCGTATCTTTTGGAGAGAGCTCAAACCTTTGCATACATAGCATTATCTTTCTTGGTTGTTGTTTAGTTCTTGTCCATGTGAGGATCTAGAGCTTGTGGTTATCTTCATAACAAGCTCTATGTTGGGGGGATAACCCCGGGTAGGGTCACTCCGGGGTATAAGGGCCGAGTTAGCCGAGGTTCGGCAAGGTCAAAGCGGATGCTGGCTGAGTCACCTCAAGGCAGGCCGGATCACAGAGTAACCTGGACCAGGGGGGTCGCCTAACATTGTCTCGTCCGACTTAAGGAGTAAGTCGGAAATGCTTGTCTAGCTTATATGCAGGAACAGGTATGGCCGGATCAACTGTGATCCGGATCCTCGCTTGGCTTCTAGGAGAAGGAAGGAATCTCTCTGGTCAAAAAAGAAGGTCCGGTGCGTACTGGATGAGCGAATAAAACAAGGGCAGGACCACCGGATCATGGCCGACAAGGGTGACGACGCTCACGTCGGCTGACGCGGGCACCGCAGAGGCTGCGTCGCTAAAGCAAGTGTGACGCGGGGGAAAAGCACCCCTGTCGGGTTACTACTTTGGGAGGGGGCATATTCTTAGGAATATGCCTCCATGTATAACCTAGGCCAGGACCGAACCACCTCTATATAAGGGGGGGTTAGGGTTCTGGTAGGGGGGTTGGGTTTTTTCTGATACAGAGTTGGGAGAATTCTAGTTGGTTGAGCACTAGTGGATCTAGGGTTCTTGGGCTAGTTGGTAGGCAAGAGTAAGAGAGTTTCTTCTTCCTCCTCTTGTCAATACAGCTCAAGGAGCACTTGTAATCTTGGAGATTAAACATCAATACAAAGCTCCTGTGTAGAGAATCACTCTACTATCCCTCCCTGGATTCCCCTAGCGCATATTAGTCCCTACCTTTAGCCTATCCATGGCATCTGCCGTGACACCACCACGACAGTTGGCGCCCACCGTGGGGCTAGCGGCGCTAGCAGGGGTGAAGATCCGGACGGGAAACTTCATAGGCACCGGCGAACGCATCGTCTCCGGGCTCGTTCAGCGCTTTGGGGCGCTAGACTACGTCAGCGACAACGCTGGATGCTTCGGCACGCGCCCCCTTCCGTGCAACGGCATCTTCGTCAAGCTCGGTGCGCACAAGGTCTACGTTGCTGTGGATGTGTCTTGCCTTCATCCGCGTCGCGTCGTCGATGCAGGAGAACCACCCCTCACTATGGCTCGCGGGGCGCGTATCGCTCACTCCCCGGACCATGCAGAGGTGATGATGACTGCGCCAGGCGCGGGCATGAGCAAGGATCCAGCGCCAGACCCGGAGGTAACGCCTAAGGCACCGAGGAAAGCTAGGGGTCCTCCACTAGAGAGGCCTGAGAACATGCTAAGGGAAGCTATGGATAGCTTGGCAAACCCGGTGGTAGCAGTGGTAGATCCGGCTCAGGCACAGGCCGAGCTAGAGGAGACCCGGCAAAAGATACTGGAGGGCGCAAAGAAAATAGCAGCGGCTCAGCAGTCGTTGAACATGACGCTGCGTGAGTACGCGAAGGCAAACGAGGTCGATGCAGTAAGAGTAAAAGGGAAAAATCTCATGAGTGAGATGAACAGAGAAGGTGATGATGGACCAGAAGGGTCGAAAAACTATCTGTTCGTGGGGTTGCCGAAGTATAGTACCCCGGCGAAGAACCTCAGAGCAGCAGATGTCGCGGCGTCTGAGCTAGAGGGTCTGACGGGTGAAGCCCGTCAAAGACAGCAAGACCGGGTTAACGAGCTGGTTCGGATCATGAGCGTGCAGGAGCGAGGAGCTGAGAGGTAACCCGGAGAGAGTTGGAGCCTCTAAGATCGTCCATTCGGCGATGGGTAACCCGGAGAAATCCGCTGGAGCCGCATCGTCGCCTCATGGTGGCCCAAGGAGAGAAGAGGTAGTAACCTCGGCCAGACGGAACAAGCAGATCGTTCCGTACGACCCAACGCGTGCGGGAAAAGAAAAAGAGATGCAGAAAAACAACGATTGACGAAGTGTGAGCCGAGGTGAAGCTAGCCGAGGTAACCACGACCAAGGCAATGCCGGTCAAGGGAATGCTGCCAATGGCAATGCCGGACAGCGAAACTCGGCAGGAGCAGGTCAACCGCAGCAGCGGAATATACCAAGGCAAGAGCAAAGTGCCGGCTGTGGTATGCAGCAGAGAGGAGCACAACGAGAGCAAGACCGATACAATGACGGAGACTCGGAGATGATGAATGCGGGATACGCAAGACCGGACTATCATGTGATAGGGTCGAGATTGGGAAGCAGGGATTTGATGCCGGATGACGCCAGGTTAAAGCTGGATCGCCTGTATAGGTCGGAACAGATCGAATGTCAAGGTCCTCTGGGTCCAGCGTGCTTTGGACCCCGGATCATGAAGGAACCGCCAGTACCCAATTTCCAATTACCCAGGGGCACGAAGACGTATGACGGCAGTACAAAGCCGGAGGATTGACTGATAAACTACGCAACAGCTGTGAAAATTGCAACTGGCAACTAGAGATGGGTTGCACGATACGTACCCCAAATGTTGGAAGGTCCGGCTAGGGTGTGGCTGAATAATTTGCCGCCCGGAAGCATCAATTGCTGGATAGATTTTGAAGAAATGTTTATCAGCAACTTCTCAAGTACATATCAGAGACCGAATAGACCACAGACCCTGGCGATGTGCAAGCAGAGATCTAACAAAACGGATCGTGAATTCTTGACCCGGTGGTGTACCGTGAGAAACTCGTGTGAGGGAGTCATAGAGTCACAGGCTATAGCATGGTTCGCACAAGGGTGCAGATATGGCAGCGAGTTGTGGATGAAATTGCAAAGGAAAATGCCAGTCACGTTGGCAGAGATGATCCGAATTGCAGATTCTTATGCTTTGGGTGATCCGACTCAACCAAGGATCGCGTCGAACGAGTCAAATGAGGAGTACTATCCGAGGGACGGAGCCGGGTCATCCCGGAGGAACGATTCTGGGGAAAAGGAGAGCGATGACGGATCATCGGTATAGTTCGCAACAAGTTGCAGCTGTGAATCAAGATCAGCCCGGAGCAGGGAGCAACCAACGCCAGAAAACGGGAGGGCAATGGACTCCTCGAAACGATGGCAAGAAAACGTGGACTTCGGAGCAGAAAAAGCAATGGCAAGAAAAGAAAGATCGTCCGAGGTATACCTATGAGTCAATGTTGGACCAGCCGTGTAAATTTCACACGCCAAATCCGAACAGTCCGGCGGGTCACACAACGAGGCAATGTGAGTGGATGCGTAAGATAGAACAAGGTGGTTCGGGGAATGCTCAAGCACCCCGGAATGATCAACCTCGGCAGGAGTTACCCCGGCAGCAACTGCTCTCCGAAGCAAACACGCAACAACTGATGTTGCCTCCCCCTCCGCCGAGGTATGACAATAGTGAGAGAAGGGATGCAGTGCATCAGGTGGAAAACCAGCAACAACCGGATCAGAGGCACTCCAGAAACGAGGGAAGGAATGAGTACAGGGAACATCACCAGAGCTATTGTGTGTTCACAACAGAGGAAACAGATAGGAAGAGCTTGCAGCACCGACATATGGAGGTTAACGCGGTTATGCCTGCAGTGACGAGGTACATGTCTTGGTCGGACCAGGAAATTACCTGGAGCGTCAAAGATCATCCCAAGCTTATGCCAAGCCCAGGCTCGTATGCACTAGTGTTAGATCCGACGTTCATTGGACCAAACATTAATGTGAGGTTCTCCAAGGTACTGATCGACAATGGCAGTAGCATTAACATCATGTATGCGGATACGATGCGCAAGTTGGGCATCTCGGAGAACGTGCTCCAGGCTACACGCACAACTTTGCATGGTATCGTACCAGGCATATCCTGTGAGCCCATAGGCAAAGTCCAGGTCGACGTGCTATTCGGTACGAGAGATAACTGCCGAACTGAGAATATGGAGTTTGAGGTGGTGAACTTGGAGAGTGCGTATCATGCATTACTCGGGAGACCAGCACTGAGCAAATTCATGGCAAGTTGCCACATTAGTTATCTGAAGATGAAGTTGCCCGGGCCAAATGGAGCAATTACTATCGCTGGGGATTTCCGACGTTCTATTGAGTGCGCCTCAGCTGGGTCTAACCTAGCCGAGTCACTCGTGATTGTGCAAGAGAAAAGAAAAATCCAAGAGGTGGCAGCATTAGCTCAGTCCGCACAGCAGTA
Organism: Avena insularis; assembly: GCA_023614405.1. Classification (NCBI taxonomy): domain Eukaryota; kingdom Viridiplantae; phylum Streptophyta; class Magnoliopsida; order Poales; family Poaceae; genus Avena; species Avena insularis. Next base: position 27,292,651 of record CM042692.1, read on the forward strand.
TATGCCGGCGTTAAGTAACCCACATGGAAGCGTTTCATTTCAAGCCGCGAAGGACACCAATAAGATTCCAGTGGATAACATGTTTCCAGAGCGTACCGTAACAATTGGTGCCGGGTTAACTGACAAATAGGAAAGCGAGCTCGTCAACTTCCTCCGTGAAAATCGGGATATTTTTGCTTGGTCCACACAGGACTTGCAAGGTGTTCCGAGGGAGTTGGCCGAGCACTCTTTGAACGTAAGACCCGGAGCAAGGCCAGTGAAGCAACCTCTTCGACGCTTCACCGAGGATAGGAGAAAGGTCATTGGTGACGAGATAGCTCGGTTGCGAGCAGCAGGATTTATCATGGAAGTGTTGTATCTGGATTGGCTCTCTAATCCGGTGCTGGTAGAAAAGAAGAAGGATGATCCGAACGTGGCAGTGGTTTGGCGTATGTGTATCGATTACACGAACCTGAACAAGGCGTGTCCAAAAGATCCATTCCCACTGCCGAGGATAGATCAGGTCATCGACTCTACCGCGGGATGTGAACTGTTGTCATTCATTGACGCTTATTCTGGTTTCCACCAGATACCTCTGAACCTGGATGATCAAATAAAAACTGCCTTTATTACCCCGTACGGGGCTTATTGCTATCGCACTATGCCGTTTGGTTTACGAAATGCATGAGCAACATACCAAAGATGTATGCAAAAATGTTTGCACGATCAAATAGGTCAAAATGTACAAGTCTACGTGGATGATGTGGTTATCAAGACCAAGGAAAGCGCAACGCTCCTTGACGACATAAGGCAAACATTCGCGAACTTGAGGAGATTCCGGATGAAGCTTAACCCGGAGAAATGCACCTTCGGTGTCCCGGCTGGGAAATTACTCGGATTTCTCGTCTCCAGCCGAGGTATCGAGGTTAACCCAACTAAGATCCGAGCCATCGAACGAATGGATCTGCCGAAGTGTCTCAACGATGTCCAGAAGTTCACTGGATGCCTAGCGTCGTTGAGTCGGTTTGTATGTCAGTTAGGGGAAAAGGCACTGCCTCTCTACCAACTCATGAAAAAGTCAGATAAATTCGTTTGGGCCTTGGGCGATGAAGCTTTTGCCCACTTGAAAAGGATGTTGGCCCTTTGCACGGTGTTAGCTTCTCCACTATCAAAGGAGCCAATGTTGCTCTACATAGCGCAACCAACCGAGTTGTAAGTGCAGTGATTGTAGTGGAGCGTGATGAAGAGGTAAGTCGGTGCGAGAGGCGATGTATTACTTGAGCAAGGTGTTGTCTGCCTCAAAACAGAACTACCCGCATTTTCAAAAGGTGGCATACGGTGTTTATATGGCGGCAAAGAAGTTAAAGCACTACTTTGAGGAGCATCCCATCAAAGTGATATGCGAAGCCCCCATATCTGAGATAATGGGTAACAAAGATGCGAATGGCAGAATTGCGAAATGGGCAATTGAGCTAGCACCCACGCACCTAAAGATGATAGGAGAGAAGCGATCAAGTCGGTGTGGCGGACTTTTTTGGATTGGGCGAGGTACAATCTGAACCCGCCACCAGATCCGAACTCTTGGAGGATGCACTTTGTGGATCGAAAACCAAAACCGGGTTAGGTGCCGGGGTTGTGCTTACCTCGCCAAAGAAGGATCAGCTCAAGTACGTATTGCAGATCCATTTCGCGGCATCAAACAATGTCGCTGAGTACGAGGCTCTTGTGCATGGTCTCAAAGTGGCGAAGGAGATTGGCATACGTCGGATAATATGCTTTGGCGACTCGGATCTAATGTCTGACAAAGTGTCCGAGTGTGGGACGCCCTAGATCCAAACATGGCACTATACAGGACTTCATGTGCGAGAAGATCTCGGGTTACTTTGAGGATGCGAATTTCACCATGTACCTCGCGTGGAAAAGAAGCTGCCGACATCTTTATCAAGCTCGGATCGACCCGACAGGCAATTCCACTGGGCGTAGCATTGGAGCACCTCAGAAAACCATCTATCAGGCCGTCCCCAGGAACCGATTCAATCTATGTCCCGGAAAACACGGAATCTGGAGCTGAACCCATGGACATTGACATGGGAGGTAGCACGCCGAACCCGGGGACTACCTCGGCAAACCCGGGGACTGTTCAGCGTGATCCGGCTGAAGTTATGTCGATGGATCGGATGGAAATTGATGAGGAGATGTTCCCTGCGCGATCAATACCATCTTGGGCACTGCCTATATACCAGTTCTTGAAAGATGGAACGTTACCCACTGAGGAAGTGCTAGCCAGGCAAACTCAGAGGAGAGCCAAAGCTTACACAATCATCAATTCCGAGCTGTACAAACGGAGTGTAACCAATGTCCTCCAGCGGTGTGTTGACCTGGAAGAAGGACTTAACATCCTCCGAGATATACACCAAGGAGAATGCGGGCATCATGCCTCATCCCGGGCCTTAGTGGCAAAGGCATTCCGGCATGGATTCTACTGGCCAAGTGCCTTGGAGCAAGCAGAAGATCTGGTGAGAAAATGCAATGGTTGTCAAAGATACGCCACCAAGACACATATGCCTATGTCAGAACTCAAAACCATGCCACCAAGACACATGGCCATTTGCTGTGTGGTGCTTGGATATGGTTGGCCCGTTCAAACCAGCAAGAGGAAACATGACACACATTCTGGTCATGGTGGACAAGTTTACAAAATGGATCGAAGTGAAGCCTATAAGAAAATGTGATGGAGCTACGGCCGTGACGTTTCTCAAAGACATCATCTTGAGGTGCAGTTATCCACACAGCATTATAACGACAATGGAGCGAATTTAGCGGAAGGAGCATTTATGCGCTTTGCGAGACAAGAAAATCCGACTCGACATAGCCTCGGTAGCCCACCCGCATCGAGCGGACAAGTGGAAAGATCCAACAGTTAGTATTATCCGGGATAAAACCCGGCTCATTGAGCTGCAAAGATCAACGGTGCTGGATAGAAGTACTACCGGTATTGTGGAGTTTAAGAACAACTCGAATCGATCAACGGCTACACGCCGTTCTTTCCGGTATATGGGGCTGTATTACCGGCCGACATAGAGCATGATTCGCCTAGGGTCACCCAATACGAAGCGAAGTGCAAGAAGCCCGGCAAAATGATGTTGATCTGCTGGAAGAAGCGAGAGAAGGCCTGCATCCGGATCCGCCATATATCAGCAAAATCTCCGACGCTATCATAGCCGGAAAGTGTGCCCCCGAGTCTTCCGGGAGGCGATCTGGTGCTCCGGTTGGTACAGCGTACCACTGGCATGCATAAATTGTCCCCCCCATGGGAAGGGCCATTCATTGTGAGCAAAGCATTGCACAATAACTCTTATTATCTCATAGATGCAAAGCCACAGGAAAAGAACAAGGCGGACAGGTCCGGAGAGGAATCCAAGCGACCGTGGAATGTAGCACTACTTCGTCCCTTCTACACTTAGCTAAGAAGTGTATGTATCCGAGTCGTCTCATATGTCGGTATGTATGTCGGGAATGAGCTTATCAATAAAATAGCGGAGCCACGAGCAGTAACTCGGGGACTGCCTTAATAAACAGTAGTTGTTACTTTTTATGCGCTAGCTGGAATGACTCGTTTCGCTTAACCCGGATTAGTAATGTGTGAGCACCAAAAACCCAACCCTTCGACTTGCTGCTGTCCAACAAGAATTGGCTTCATGTCAAGCAAGGGAACAAGTTTGGAATTGCGTAGCACATGAAAAACCACTAAGGAAACGAACTTATTCCAGCTAACATTTGTTTTTTCGGACTAACCCCGTATTTACTTTCAAGTTATTATGTTGAATTATTTTGAGCCAAGCCTCAAAGTTTCTCAGTATTGTTAAAACGATTCTTGAGGCTCGGATTCGTAAGTCGTAAAACCGAATCAAGGTAGGCACGGATCGAGCCGGAGAATTGGACGAATAAGAAAATGAAACTCTGGGACTACGCCCAAGTTAATCCGGCATACAAGCATAGTAGCAAAATATCATGTATTCAGCATACAATTGCACCCGGCATACTGGGGATCTGATAAATTTTCAAGTTTTTTCCACTAAGGAGCGGCAGGAGGAGGAAGTTCGGCGTCATCATCACTGTCTTCAATATCTGAAGCAGCATCTTCTCCATCATCGCCCGACCCATCCTCCATGTTCTCCATCTGCTCCTCCTCGCCGGATTCCAGAAAGCTCGGCCCCTCAACCCAGTCATGGATGGGAGAATATTCGACAAGGCTGTAGGTGCAAGCCTGGCACCGAGCTACCCACTCCGGATCATCGGTCCATTTGGATCCGGTGCACCGGCGTGTGAGGAGGCTCAGGTCGATCTTCTCGTACCATGTAAGGATGTGATGGAGGAGGGTATCTGCTGCGGCACGCCCGGCGGATTCTCTCCAGAGATCAAGCTGTGTCTCGATTTCCAATAGTTTCTCAGCAAGGAGTGTGATCCTTTTTGGAGCGCTCTCGCTTGGCTAGAAAGTGTTGAAGATCCGGACCGCAACGTCGAGGAGATCTTTCCATAGTTCTTGATGGTTTCCACCCGAGCTGACACGCTGACCAACAGGTCCTCCATGTCTAAGGGGATGCTCTCACCATTAGGAGCGACGGGAGTACCCCTCTCTCGGTGGAATTTGGCAACGGCAGCACTAGCGATAGGAGTACCCTCCGGAAAGCTATCTGAAAATAAGGAAAGGGAAGATGCTGAAGCAAAGGCATATGAGCTAACCCGGAAAACTATGTCGGACAAGGAGAAGAAACTTACGTGAGATATGACGATGGATCCGGGTCAACTCCTTGATACAACTGTCGCGTCTCTGGCGAAGTTATTCAAGCTCAGCGAGCACCGACCCAAGCTGGACCTCGGATTCCTTAAGCAGGTCCTGGTCCTTGGAGATCTGAAGGGTAAAACACTCACGCTCTTTGGTGAAGTTCTGGCCAACTTTTTGGAGTTCGGTTTTGTGTTGGGCCTTCATCTTCTCCATCTCGGCCTTGAGTTTGGCTATTTCGTCGTCCTTGGTCCGGAGGAGGGCAAGCTCATCGTTCTTCTTCTTCAGCTCGGCTTGATGCTGTCCTGCTTGTTCGAGAAAATGCAGCATCATATCAGGCACGGGCACACTATCCTCAAGCGATGCTGAAATAGTGTATTGACCCGGCAAAGCCGAGGAGTGAATGTTTGTCGAGCCAAGGAGAAGAAGGAATGGAAAACACAACGACGTTGGCCGAAAGAGGACATACCTCGGATTTCCTCCAAGTTCTTCCGCATAATTTTGTTTTCAGCCTCCACCCCAGCTGCAAAAAACCGAATAAGGAGGTTAGTCCGGCAGAAACAAATGAAAGGGAGAATTGTTAAGAGAGGAAATTACACTTCTTTTCATGCTCCGTGCCAAGTGCAACATGTTTTGCGCGCAAGATCTTGTGGGTATCAAGCAAGCGCTAAAACTCGGCGCTCCGGCGATTGGTAGTTACCTGACAAAGGTACAGGCGTGTAAAATTAGTTCGTTGCATATTTGAAGTGTACAAGATCCGGACCAAGCGGAACTTAACCCGGCTCTAGGTGTGTTCATATTCGAAGTATACGAGATCCGGGCCAAGCAGAACTTAACCCGGCTCTAGGTGTGTGCATATTTGAAATGTACAAGATCCGGGCCAAGCGGAACTTAACCCGGCTCTAGGTGTGTGCATATTCGAAGTATACGAGATCCGGGCCAAGCGGAACTTAACTCGGCTCTAGGTGTGTGCTTATTCGAAGTATACGAGATCCGGGCCAAGCGGAACTTAACCCGGCTCTAGGTGTGTGCATATTCGAAGTATACGAGATCCGGGCCAAGCGGAACTTAACCCGGCTCTAGGTGTGTGCATATTCGAAGTATGCAAGATCCGGGCCAGGTGGAACTTAACCCGGCTCTAGGTGTGTGCATATTTGAAGTTTACATGTAGCTACGTTGATCTTCTAATGAGCATCCGGACGAGTAACAAGTTACTCCGCCGGAGGCTCGGGGACTAATGGTTATTATCTACAACATGTAAAGAAGAAACGACGTACCTCCATCATTCGCCCAGCGAGGTTAATGGCCTTGGCGGCGGTATTCATCTGAGCGGAAAATTCAGCGGGGCCAAACTTTTCTGGGAGATCGTCATTGTAGACGAACTCCGCCTTATTCCAGTTCATGACGAACTCGATGAGGCTCGGAGGGTACCGTTCGCCAGTGGGCATGTGGGGTGCCACCAAGCCCTTTGCGTGAGCTTCTTTCCTTTCAATCAGGGCAAGAGCTGGGCTAGTGTGAAGAACCATCTGCTGCGAGTCGGTTGGCTCAGCAGGAGGATCCGTCGCTGCCGGTAACTTCTTCGGAAGCATTGACAACAAGGTTCGCTGACCGGCCTCGATGGAGGTAGACTTGCCTTTGGCCTGCTGGGAGGATGTGACCACAGTGGATTTGCCCTTGGAAGCCGCTGGAGTGGTTCCTCGCCGAACTTGGGATGACTCGGACGAGGCAGACGAACTTGGCACGGGAGCTTTGGTGGCAGGACTGGGAGCTGTTGTTGGTTTCTTGGAGCCGGGACGGTATTTGGTTTGGTGGCTGGTGCTGGAGTTGCAGTAGACTTGGTGGTTGCTGGTTGCAGCAATGCTAAAGTGACGGACGCTGTTGCCTCGGCTGATCCGACCCCTCCCGATCCGAGGTCGCGTTCCTCTAAAGGAGGTACTGCGGAACCCGGAGCGGCCGCAGAGCCCTCCGGAATAGGGCTCAGCGGGCGTGATTCGTTGTCACGAGGAGGGGAAGGACCGGACCGAAGGGGAGAAGAGATGCTCGATCCGCTCTGAAGGACCTCCACAGGAGCCCTGCAAAAGAAAATAATGTCAGGAGTGAAATTGCCCCGATGCAGGGAGAAGTGTGTTCTTGTGATGAAAAATGACTTACGCATCCGAGGTTTCGGCCTCCTTAGGTTTCCGGGCCCTCCGTGCCGGGGCTTTGCCTGCCCGTTTGGAGGCAGTCTTGTCTCCGGCCTTCTTTTGCCTTTTGGTAGGCTGAGAAGGTTCGGAAGAAGAACTTGACGCGGATCCGCGCTTCTTCTTCGACGCCACCGGAACAGGCTTGCCCGTGGCAAGTGGAGGATCCTCGTGGATGTGCCCACCGGGGTTAGCTGATGCCGGGAAGGCAAAAGAAAGAGGGACAGCCTCAACGGGTTCAATCATGTCGATATCCGAGTCATCCTCATCGTCGGGCCAATCTCTAAGAGAAGAGAATTTACCGCTGGGTCGTTTGGTGGCGTCGGTTGTGGGGAGGAACATCTCCTGGTCCGGCTCCTCCTCATCCGGGATTTCTTGGTCCGGGGCCCACTTAAGGGTTGGATCAGTACCATCCTCGAGGGTTTACTCGAGAAACAGCTGAGAAAAAAGCACAAGGAGCAGAGTCAAAAATATGATAAGAACCGACACGTAATTGATCTGAAATAAGTTTACCTCGCGAAGCTTACCGCGGGAGGGAGCCTGTGACGGCAGTAATGCTCGATTCCCCACGTCCATTCGGCGGAAAAATCCTTATGGGTGGTGAAAAGAGCCTTGACCCGGCGGAAGATCTCCGTATTTCTCAACTCAAACGAGGAGTTTCGGTTGGGGTCACGGCTGAAGCTCATATGGCACAACTTGTGAGTGCGCCGCTGGAGGGGAGAGATTCGGTTGCGCACGAATGTGATCATGGCATCTTCGTTACGCAATCCGAGCTTCTTCAGCTCCGCTAACCTTTTGTGGACTTAGTTGGCCAGAGCTGTAGGTTTTTTGGCGACCTCCTCCCAGAAATCCGTGTCCGGGGGACCCGGAGCGTAGGGCAGCAACCGGATCAAGTCTTCGGTGCCTTCGTTCCGGACATAGAAGAAGGTCCGGGCCCATCCTTTGCAGGAGTCAAGCCCAGTGACTCGGGGAAACATTGAAAATCTCCGGGGCGAGATCGAGGCAGCTCCGAACTGAGTGAGCTGCTTGTCCTCCGACTCGACATGGATGTTGGGGACAACTTTGCGATGGAGGCCGAAGAACCGGATCCACAGCTCCTTCGTGGGCCATAGTCCGGTGTAGCCCTCGATCAAAGAGACGAAAGCGGACAGAGAGGTGATGGCGTTCGCCGGGAGATGATGTGGTTGCAGGTGATAGGTCCGGACCCAGTCCCGGAAGAAATCACTCACCGGAAGACCAAATCCTCGTTGGAAATGGGATAGGAAAACAACGAACTCACCCGGATTGGGTGAGGGGGCCAATTCCGAGGAGGGAGGCGGCGGCGCGGCGGGAATATGCCGGGTCAGTAGAGCGGTCGATGTCGTCTGGCAGACCATCTGAACACGGCCACGCGCCTTGGCGTCCTCCTCCATCTCCTGCTCGACGACGATGAGCTCCTCCTACGTCATCTCGAATCCGCTGTCCTCGCTGGTGCTGGCGGCGGCGGGGCTCTGCGGTCTAGATTGACGAGGACCCGTGGCTAAGCAGTGGTGTAGCGGTGGATGCGGTGCGGAGGCACGGAGAAGGTGTGGCGGCGGCACTGCTGCAATGGGCACTGGCGGCAGCGCGATCGCGAGGAAGAAGAAGAGGAACGGGCAAAGGGGCGCAGAGTTGGAAAAGTGCTAAGGGGCACGCCCCTCCCCTATTTAACTGCCCCCAGTAATCAATAAGTGGGATCGCGCTGTGCTGGAGAGCCACACGCTATGGCCGTGTATCACCGGCATTAGCCAATCAGATAAAAGCCACAGCGGAGGCCACAGAGTAAATATGATCCCATGACACGACGTGCGATTGCGATGGCGAGGAGACAGTGTGGCGTAACCACGTCACGGTAATCACGGCGATTCTTTGGCGATTCTGATGCAGGCCCTTAAAATGAGGCAACGTAATGATTAACCTTTACGTGGGTTGGCATATGAGAGAAGGAAGCAAGGCCCGGATCCGAGCCTCCATGGTAACCCGGCCGGCAAGTGAAAACTTGGAACGTGCGAAGGGAATGTAAATCCATATAATCCGAGACAAGAAGTTAACCCGGAACTAAATGTCTGAGGCTCGAATACGAATGAACCTGATGTTGCCTTAACGACCAAGGCCGCTAAGGCCGCACCAGCTTCGGGGACTAATGTTGGGGGTATAACCTCGGGTAGGGTCACTCCGGGGTATAAGGGCCGAGTTAGCCGAGGTTCGGCAAGGTCAAAGCGGATGCTGGCCGAGTCACCTCAAGGCAGGCCGGATCACGGAGTAACCCGGACCAGGGGGGTCGCCTAACATTGTCTCGTCCGACTTAAGGAGTAAGTCAGAAATGCTTGTCTAGCTTATATGCAGGAACATGTATGGCCGGATCAACTGTGATCCGGATCCTTGCTTGGCTTCTAGGAGAAGGAAGGAATCTCTCTAGTCAAAAAAGAAGGTCTGGTGCATACTGGATGAGCGAATAAAGCAAGGGCAGGACCACCGGATCGTGGCCGACAAGGGTGACGACGCTCACGTCGGCTGACGCGGGCGCCGCAGAGGCTACGTCGCTAAAGCAAGTGTGACGCGGGGGAAAAGCACCGCTGTCGGGTTACTACTTTGGGAGGAGGCATATTCTTAGGAATATGCCTCCACGTATGCCCTAGGCCAGGACCGAACCACCTCTATATAAGGGGGGGTTAGGGTTCTGGTAGGGGGGTTGGGTTTTTTCTGATACAGAGTTGGGAGAATTCTAGTTGGTTGAGCACTAGTGGATCTAGGGTTCTTGGGCTAGTTGGTAGGCAAGAGTAAGAGAGTTTCTTCTTCCTCCTCTTGTCAATACAGCTCAAGGAGCACTTGTAATCTTGGAGATTGAACATCAATACAAAGCTCCTGTGTAGAGAATCACTCTACTATCCCTCCCTGGATTCCCCTAGCGCATATTAGTCCCCACCTTTAGCCTATCCATGGCATCTGCCGTGACACCACACGACACTCTAGTTCATCAAAAATGGATTTCCCTTGCATATCTTATTGCGTTTTTGATCTTGCGAGTTTTCCGGATCCACACCTTGGGAGATATCTCACATATATATTCATGATATTTCCTCCCTTGATGATACCCAATATTTTGACATATGCCCACAAAGAAACATTCACACACAAAATATATACTCAAGAAATCACATGAAAAACAAAAGGAAGTCATAGAATATACCAATAAGATTTTTGCTTGAAAGCATGACCAAAGGCTCAAATATATCTTATTGTACATCATTGAACTTCAAACACCAACACACTACATATATTACAACAATTACCAAGGGAAAAGGGAATAGTTGGAATATATGGAGAAAGGCAACAAGTATCACAAATAGAAATCAACTTTGCAAAATACTCACTATTGCACATGAGAGAAACTGAGGAAAATATAGGCAATATAATTGCTAGATTGACATATTTGGGATTGGTGAATCATGAACATGATTTTGTATAGTACCTATTATATGCACTCATATCATCATACTCACATTTTCAATATAGATAAAGCCCAAAACCAAAGCAAGAACCACAAGATTTACAAACACACAAATTCATGCCAACAAGCAACCTACAAAAGGTTGGAAACAAGATATGTATGCATGAGAGAGATACTTGTTACCGGGATAAAGTTGGTAGGATGTAGAGGATATGAATTAGTTGATCATCCTAGCTTGCCTCCAATTGACATGTAGGCACCCCTTCTTCCTTGTTGAAGATACAAGCATCCAATAAATCTCCAATATACCTAAAACAACATTAAGTACACTATGGTCCTCCAAAGAAATTAGGTCCAAAGTAGTTAGTGCAACTACATTTTTGGTTGGATTCTACATGTCTTTATATTTCCAACAAAATTGGTTTCATCTCGTTTGGAGTTCGGATGCAAAAGTTATGGCAGTTTTGGTTCTGGATTTTTTGCCTGACCAGTAGTTCCGACAAGCCACCGGTAGTACCGCTAGGGCACTTTTGCCGCCAATAGTACCAGTGGAAGTACTGGATCCACTACCGGTCACCTCGTTTTCGTTTCAGTACCCTCTCTATTTTGGAGTGCGCTATTTTTCGAAACTTCAGTCGAAAGTTCAGGCGGTAGTACCGCTAGGGCATTTTTGCTGCCGGTAGTACTGGTGTAATTTCCGGCGGTAGTTCCGGCCAGGATTTTTTTCTCCTTTTTGCATCGCGTTTCTGACCATTGAAAGGGTGCCAGCGGTAGTACCACCCACCCAGCGGTACTACCGGCCGTGCACGATTCTGTGCGTAACGGGCAGATCGGGGAGCCCTTTAAAAGGATCTCCCCTTTCCCTTCATGGGTCCACTTGCTTTTCTTGGTTCTTGCCCTTATCTCTCTCCTCCATTGTTGATCTTGAAGAGCTTGCCCTCTCCCCTTCCCCCTCCTATTATTCTTGCATCTTTTTGAGGGATTTGAGAGAGGAAATCTAGATCTACAACCCCCACCAAACCAAATCCCTTCTTTGTGAAGGAACCCTTGGGATCTAGATCTTGGCGAGTTTTGTGTTCTCCTCTTATGTTCTTCCTCTCTTATTCCCCCAATAGCTTTTGTAGCTTTGGTGGAATTTGAGAGAGAAGGACTTTCCTCTTGCATTTGGTGCATAGGTTTGAGTTCTCCTTGGAGTTTCGACGAGTTCAAGATCTTGGGCTTGTTTCTCTTGGGTTCTTTGAACCCTAGACGGTTGTGTGGAGTTGTGGTGTGTTCTTGAGGCCTCCAATTGAGTTGTGGAGTTTCCTCAAGCTTGTGGCCTGGTGTGGCCTTGTGGAGCCTTTGTGGCGTTTCTTGGGAGCCCTCTAGTTGAGTTGTGGAGATTGCCCCAAGCCTTGTTTGGGTTCGGTGACCGCCCTCAAGTGTCCCATAGTGGAACATAAGTAGGCCTTTATGGAGAGCTCACGGGAGAATAGTGTGAGCCTTTTGTGTCATCGGTGTGTTGCGTGCCTTCGCATCTTGGGGCAAGGCCTTGTGTGGCGTTGGATGAGCATCGAGCCACCACACCTCAAGGTGAGCCATCTGTGGCGTTCGAAGTACATTGCGCCATCGCACCTCTCCAATGGAGATGTAGCTTCTTTGGAAGTGAACTTAGGGAAACAAATCATCGTCTCCATGTCCATCGATTATCTCTCAACCGAGCCCTATACTTATGAAATTTACAATGTGATAGCCATCATACTTGAAGTATTATATCTTGCTATCACCTTGTTGCTTGTCTTGCTTAGCATAGCTATGGAATTCATTATACCGGGTATCCATGAGTACTTGAAGGGTATAGTGTTTCAAATTGGATATCAGATGTTGATGAGATAAAGGACACAAGTGGATATATATTCACTCTTGGTGGTGGCATTGTTTCATGGAAGTCTTGCAAGCAGGCCATCTTAACAAGGTCAACTATGGAAGCAGAACTCACAACATTAGATACTGCGACTGTCGAAGCAGATGGCTTCATGAACTCTTAACATATTTGCCTATGGTTGAAAACCAATACTGGCAATCCTTATGAACTGCGACAACCAAACTGTGATTGTCAAAGTGAACAGTTCTAAGGATAATATGAAGAGTTAAAGACATGTCAAGAGAAGACTGAAGTCTGTCACAAAGCTTAGAAACTCCGGAGTTATATCATTGGATTATGTCCAAACGGCTAAGAATCTGGTAGATCCTTTTACGAAAGGACTATCAAGAAATTTGATAGAAAATGCATCGAGGGAGATGGGTTTGAGACCCACGTGAGTTATCAAGGGGGTAACCCAACCTATGTGGTCGGAGATCCCGTGAATTAGGACCTAGGAAAACAAACCGAAGCAACTGAGTTGAGAGAAACTTACAATACTCCCACTCCGCTGCAGACGCAATTCTCTCATAGCAAACTATTAGGAAGGTTGATTACATCTTAATGTGTTATGTCTGTCTCCTTGGGAGTAAAGACGCTGTCTTACAAAGCGATCTTGAAAGAACACACCTATATGAGCTACACTGCTGGTCACAGTGTATGAGATTTGAGTGAATCTCTAGGAAGCTCATGAAAGGCCGAGGAGTATGACTTATAAGCTCCACTCGAGGGGTAGCCTATGGCAGCCAAGTACTGGTAACGGCATTGAGTGAAACTTGTTGCGCAAGATTGGCAATTCAAGGCATAGTCCATTGTTCAGTTGTAGTAAGCGTATCTCTTTGTCTAGGTGGAAGTTCAACTTAATAGTCTCCACTAAACTACAGGTATATTAAACAGTGATTGGAACTAATGAGTCATATGATGTGCCTCTGAGATCTGGTGGGGGGTTGTTAGATTTATATGGGATGCGGCCCATGAAGGTAACCCATGTAGTCTAATAAATCCTGAAATCTCAAGACCCATCTATTATGGCAGCTTGGGAGCTGTGTGGAAGAAAAAGTTTAGTCTCACATTGCTAGTTGGAAGAGAGTTGGACCAGCTTATAAAGTGAGCTGTTTCACTCCCACTAAGTGAGTGAGAAGAGAAGGAGCCCACACACACTCCTCCTCCTCCACCGCCCTCCTCGCCTCGCCCGCACGCGCGTCGCGTTTCGTAATCAAGTTCGAGTTAGAAACTCGTTTTGTGGAAGATTAAATTTTTGCATGGTGCACCAGCTGTTGGGTACGTGTCAACATTCGTGTGCATGTTTGACACGTGTCCCTGTCTTCCACCGCGTGGCAACTCGGTCGGCTCACCTCCTGGGCTATAGAGGGAGAGACTGAACAGATCTAGATCTACCCTGTTCTTTCTCAGTCTCTCTCACCATGTTCCTCTTGCTGCGTTGCTCTCTAGGCTTTCCCATCCTGGCGGCTGCATGCACTGCGTCCGGGAGAGCATGCCTCCGACCCGCCCGTTGAGATCTTGCACCGGGAGACGGGCGATAAGGTTTTTGGGGAGCGTCTCAGCGTGACTGCTCGCTTCCGTTCATGTTCTTCTTTATCAACCGACGACCTCAACAGCACCATGTGCAACAACGACAAAGACCAAGGTGCTGCTGTGGTGATGAGCTTTCCGGTTAACCTGTAGCTGCTATTCCTCTCTTTGTATGCACTAATTATTGCTAGATTTTCAGATCTATTAGATGTGGTTGTTTGGCTGCATGTATTTAGATCTGCTAGTACTTACATAATCTTGGTTTCGGTAATTATTTTCATGCGGAAATTGCCTAATAATCCAACAGTTTTCAGCCCTTGGACTTCTTCCTATACTTGAACAATACTACCTCTGTCTTATATTTTTTACAAAAGTCAAACTACGTAAAGTTTAGCCAAGTTTTTAGAGAAAAATATTAATATTTGCAATACGAAATGCATACCCTCTGACACATCATGGAACATATTTTTACATGGTATCTATATAATCTATAGTTCTTCATAGTCTTTTCTAAAAGTTTAATCCAACTTTCCGCGGCTTGACTTTTCAAAAAAAACCTGAAGCTTTGAAGCAGAGGTAGTAAGTGTTATCTTTTTGCACACAGACCCACTATCAGGTTATTTCTCTCTCTCTCTCTCTCTCTCTCTCTCTCTCTCTCTCTCTCTCTCTCTCTCTCTCTCTCTCGTTGATGCTCAAGACAAAGAAGGAGGCGGCTATCGAGGTAGGTGTCAAAGCTGTTAATTATCGACGGGGTTGCCGCAGAGGGACGATGGCGACCTGCAGGGTGTGGATGCAAAGGCTGGGTAGGGTGGGCCGAAGTGGAGGGACAATGTTTGGCGCCTTGGCGGTGAGGGGAGGAGTCTGTGACTCAGACTGGCCGTCTCTGCCACGGCCAGGTGCGTCACTATTGGTGGTATCCTTGGGATTTTCGATGAGCAGGGGCGGGCCTAGAACTTTGAGTACGGGTATTCAAATTTTATATATTATTTTAGTTTTAAATTAAATGTTTATAAAAGAATTAGACTATGAACTACGGATCAAACTTATTTCATACGCTCTTGAGAAAATATCAAAATAAAGGATACTTGTGCTTGAGAACATATAAATTTAACGAAATAAGAGTATCTAATACTATGTAACTTTCTACATATTTCTAGTTAATGGAGTTAACATGAAACTGTAATAAGAGTAGAAGAAAACTATATGAGTTTTTTATAACAAAATAGATGCAAAAAAAAATTATTTCAAAAAAATTAAGATGTGGGATTTGAACCCACGACCTTAAAATTCAAGGTATTCTTCCAAAAAGTACCCAACTTAGATACTGCACAAAGAATTATAAAATTGGACAGTTTAGTCTACTTATATATATCTCATCAAACATTGAAATACCACTATTTTGTCAAAACATTTGGATATTCAGCTGAATACCCTTGAATTGAAGTGGGCACGCCCCTTCCGACGAGGACTACGTTGAACTTTGGCAAGGATGGTTGGAGGAGGTGGTGGACCGCGTCGTTGAACTTTGGCAAGAACGTGGGGAAGAAAAGATAATTCAGGTGAAGTGAAGAATCAATCAGTATCCTTTCCAGGCACAAGGAAATAATAATCTTGGCTGACAGAATCACCAATCAGTTAGTAACAAAGAGATGGTCATAGTCCATCTGCCATCCGAAAATAGTGTTGATTAGGATACAACAGAAATAATACTCTACAATATTTTCGGACTTACAGACCCAGAGAAAGATCACGCAGTGATACACAAACAAACTGAAAGAGATGCAGGAAACCATCTTGAGCATACATGATTACATCTCCTGACTACCTTGCACATAAACTAACTGACAGGGAGAGGCAGGGTAAACTAATCCCTACCTCCATAATCACTGGCCGATCAACAGAGCACATTAGTATAGGCCTTGATCGGTAAATGATCCTGACTCAGAGCACGGAGTGGATCTTTGTGTTGTCGATGTTGTAACGCTGAGACTTGTGCTTGATCATCTCGATCCCACCACCACCACCACGGTCCACCACCTCCACACCGGTCAACAAAGTAAGCTCTTTGTTGCTGAACTTGTTAACCTTGGTGCAATCCTCCTCCTTGTCGCTTGAAGTAGAAGAAATGTGCCTACAGTAGGTAACAATAACAAACTTGCCTGAGCCCAGGTTCACCAGCTGACGCTCCTCCGAAGGCAACCACTCATCGGGCAGAAGAAAGTCCAGATAATCCCAATCATACAGAGATGAAGGACCAGAGTCGGAGGAGTTGAGGTCGAAAGCACATAGGCGGTGGTGGGGGCTGTCGGGACCCTTCACCCCGAACCAGATGCCAAGCTCAGGAACATACTCCGCTGAGCCCTGGAAGGGCAGCACCCAGTTCCCGGCGTGTCTCCATACACCCTTCCGCAGATCGTAGGCGTAGGTACCAACCTTGGATGACACGTATATGGTGGTGTTATCGACGACGGCCGCTGCAAAAGGACGGTTGTCGTTGTCGACGTTTGCCCCCGAGTCGCCTAGCCACGGTGGCAGCCGCGGGAGAGTACACCAGTACCACTTGTTGTCCACGGTCGGGTAGTCGTATACGCCGGTCTTGCAGTAGTTGAAGAACTCGAAAGTGCCATCCCATTTGCTCATGACCAAGAGGGCGTGTTCATCTTCATGACTCGTGGGAGTGCTGGGGCGGCGTGGGAGAGTGAGGGGCAGAGAGATGGAGTCAGCTGGTTTCGGAAAATTGGCTGGGGGCAGGAGAAGGACGGACTCCATGCCGGCGTCGTAGATTGCCGCGTTGCCGTGAGGGTCCGTGGCCATGACGCAGCCCTCGCCCTGTCCTGGCAGCAGGGAGAAGAAGTGGAATTTGCTGTTGGAGGCGATACTGGGAGGAGCAGAGAAGCTGATTTCCGACGTCGGCGGGCGCTTACAGTTCGAGACCGTTGATGGCCATCCGTCTCGCATCTTCTTGGCTTTCGCTAAGTGCTGGGCTGAGGCTGCTGCTTCAGTTGATTCACAGAACAGGTGCTTTTTGAGGTCGATGCGGCACAGCGTGTAGAGTCTAGTGCCGTATTCGTGCACCACCATGTTCAGAAACCGCCGACTCATCGTACCCAACCACTGCTATCCTGACTCTGAAAGGAAATTGATTCGATACGAAAAACATCAATTTACGGAAGTTGTTGTTTTTCTAGTCAGGATGAGAAAAATCGGAAATAAGTTCATACCTGTAGAAGCAAAATTGAACTCTCAGAGCCTTTGATTCCTAGCTAGGGCGGAGAGAGAATTGCTTCCCAGATTTACAATCACAAACCCTGCAGTGCATTGTGCAGACAAAGATTTTAATCACGCGAGCAATCTTATACAAACAAAACAGAAGGGGGTGCAGGTCCTCGATCCCCTATACCAGAAGCGGAACAAGCGGGGGGGACGGGCGGCCTCGGTCAGAAAGCGTCGAGGAGGACCAGATGGCTTGGACTGGATGAGAATGGCGGCAGCGGCGGTGGGAGGGCGGCGGGCCGTGGGATCCCTTGGGTGGAACTAGGTGGTCAAGCCGGTCATCTTATTACTCCCTCGGTGCAATTTCAAATTTGCCAAAAACTCCCTAATACATTAAAATGTTTCAAATTTGGTCCTTCAGTTTAAATTTCAAACTCGGATCTTCCACTTCGTCTCCGTACTCATCACCATCCACGTTCGTCCTCCTGTGCCAGTTCGTCGTCGTTGGGCTTCCGCGCCTCCATCCTCATGCGCCAGGTCACCATCGTTGGGCTCCCGTGCCTCCGTCCTCCTGTGACAGGTTCGTAAGGGCAGCTCAACGCAGGACCCGAGGGTCGTGATTCCCCAGGCAACGCGGTGGTTCTCTAGCAACCTGCACCGATGCCGGGCAGCCACCGCCACCTGTGTCGCACCGCGGCAGACAAGCCTTGGTGTCGCCTCTCTCGTCGTCCCTGACTACCTCACCGGCGGATGGATCCCCGTCGGTTGCTGCTGAGCTGCACAAGGAGAAGCACGGAGAAATAGAAAAACAACCCCTTTGTCTACTGTCCACCACATCAAGATCAGCTGTAGACAAATACAGCGATGCGCAAATACATCAAGCATACATATTCTAAACCTGAATTACATTGATCCATACATATTTTAGATAAGTGGCACAATGGTTATGAGATGAATAAATTTAGAACTACACTTGGGATTATAAACTGACAGTATAAATTCAGATGAAGTTACTACATGATCTGCTTAACATGCATAATCTATGGAGTGCAATGACTAGCACAAACCTGAACTTCTGGATTGTTGACCATCTAGTTTATAAACAGAAACTAACATAAAATTAGTAACCCTCAAACAATCAGTACATTTAAAGATAAGTCTCACATGTCTCAGCTCGGTCCAAGTTAAATAAGAGCAAACAAATAAAAACTTACTCGTGTGGGGATATCTCTACCATTTTTAAACTAGATATCAAATATAGAAGAAAATCTAAAAATTCAAATTAGGTGCTTCTTTGGACCGATGCTGCGGCAGATTAGATGCTTGATCTACTCAGTACCTAGTTAGCAGATAGCTAACACGGGCATTTACTAAAATATCTGATTTTTTATAAAATGATGTTGTGCAAGGAGTAGTAATGATATAAAATGGAGTGCAATCAAAGCAATAAGTACTTGGATATAGACTTAGAGTGCAATCAAAGAAATAAGTACTTTGATATATCTTCTAAAAAGAATGCCCATTGATGCAGGTACATGAGGCGAGAAGATCCTTAAGTCAGACTAGAAGAGGAAGAAGATAGAAGGGATGGACCTGGATCTAAACGTTAGACTAGAGGAGGAGGATAGAGAGATGAACATGGATGTCAATGTTAGACTAGTAGAGGAGGAGGTTAGAGGGATGGACCTAGATCTCAACATTAGACTAGAAGAGGACCTGGATGTCACTGGTACAGGAGGAGATTGGAGGGATGGACCTGGATCTCAACGCCAGTCTAGAAAAGGAAGAAACTGTTGCGTAGCCACACCAGATACCCAAAGAAGAAAAAGAATAAGTTGTTGCGCAACCACACAAGATACCCGAGGAAG
This sequence comes from Avena insularis, assembly GCA_023614405.1. Lineage (NCBI taxonomy): Eukaryota > Viridiplantae > Streptophyta > Magnoliopsida > Poales > Poaceae > Avena > Avena insularis. The sequence continues at coordinate 27,311,576 of CM042692.1, forward strand.
AGGAAACTATTGCGTAGAAGAAACATATAGATATGTCGGAGAGTCATAAATTCGCAACATATATTTCATTGAAAGAACTTGGCAAATCTAGACCAAATAAAAAAGCAGATAAAGAACTTGTTGATCAACTTCTGAAAATAAGTGTTAGAAACGTTGAAAAGATCTGGAAGAAGGCAATAGAAAGGAATACAAGGGGAGAATAAGTTGATTTTTCAAATAAAAGGAAGGGTATTTTGGTCGAGCAAATAACTTCATCTCTCTAAAAGAGTGCCTCGGGTTCCACTCAACAAAAGAGGTAAACTAAGGATGCTGGCAAGGTCTCTTGATGTCCCTTATAGTACACTATAGAGAAGGCTATAGGGGTTAACCTCAAGGGTAGCCCGATCTTCACGAATCTCGTAGTCAAATCGATGGAGAAAGTGAGGGAAAGTGGAAAGATAGAGGAAGGAAACACACACCTCACAAAGAACACGATGAACACAGGCAAACACAACATGATACAAGGCCTATTGCTCCCTCTAGTGGCCACCAATCCGATAGAATCGCCGCTAGGAGAGATCGGTCGATCCCAAGCAGAGAGGAAAGAACACCTTAGGGAGGGCCTTGACAACTTCACTCACGCACTTGCAAGATGAAGGCCTTGTACAATGATGGATGCACCATGCATAATCCAACGAGGTTGGTGATGATAGCCGATCCCCTCATAAGGGGGTGAGGTAAACTAGAAATTATCCTTGAAGGGGGGTTTCTAGTTTATCATCACTACAGCTAAGGGAATAACATAGGGGCATAGGGGCTATTCATAGTACTAGGAGCGAAGGTATAGGTAAAGGGAATATTTCAGGGCATCAAACCCATATCTGTGCGCAGACGGATGGATTTCGACGGTAAGTCTGTCGGTGTTGGGCTTGGCACCGATGATTCTAGTGAGGATTCTGGTCCGCCGAAGCTAGCGTTGACGATTCTAGCAAGGATTACGGTCTGCCGAAGCTGGTGTTGATGTTCCCGGTGAGGATTTGTCCACCAGAGCTGGCGCCAAAATTAGCGGTTGCTCCCTCTTGTGTGTACTTGGCTCCTTCTCTTGACATTCCTTCTTGGGGTTCATAGCTGAGGCTACACAAGGTATTGGCATGAAGTAGCAGACCATTCAAAGGAGAGTCAAAGTCACACATAGAGAGGAGCGAGTTCACCTTATCATGTAGGAGCTTGGCTCGAGCATGGGTCATTGGTCCACTTGAGAGACTTAGTGTAGTAGATGGAGTGACGTCAAAAGGACGGTCTGCATTAGCTTCCCCCCTTTGAAAAGAGTCTTCCTCGACTATATATGCTTATCACCATATACAGGAGGTCGAGAGACATTCGTGATCCTAGGGTTCTTCATGTAGTCGTCCTTGAGAAGCTTGATGTGGCAACTCTTCAATGTTCCTTCAAACAACAAAGACCAAGCAAAATATTTTTGTGCATGATAGAGAAGCATGACATTTGTCACATGTCCATTCTTGTTAACAACACTATTAGCACAACTCAAGTATAGCAAATGGGATGCATATGCAAGGTCAATGAGCAAAGAAATTTATTTGAACATCATCCAAATGTGGAAACTCAAAAACTCCATGCAACGTCTTAGTGTGGCACTCAAAGCCTTGGACATAAATTTCGATCAACATCTTTGATGCAAGAATAGGATAATTCGGCAAAAACACATGAGGAAGGATATCCAGGATAACATCATCCGTGCAAACAAATCATTTGAAAGAGCATGTTTTTTATGTCAATGTTGCACCAATGGTATGAGGTATGTGAAAACTCTCATGACAATACATGCTCTGAATGGCATTATGGTTGACACAAAACATCGGAAAGAGAAATTGTTCAACATTTTTTGTTTCAACACACAAAGCATCAATATCCAGTAGCAAAGAAATACGGTTGTCACAAGGTGAAAGAATACCATCTACATGCTTGCAACCAAACCATAAGAAAGAGTAATTTGTCAATATGAAATATGCAAAACATGAAAAAGGTATTAGAGTCAGGTTTGATCTGAAGGAAATATGCCCTGAGAGGCAATAATAAAGTTGTTATTATGTATTCCTTGTATATGATAGATATTTATTTTGCATGCTATAATTGTATTGATAGGAAACGTCAATACATGTGTGTTTAATAAATAAAAATGGTTCCTAGTTATGCCTCTCTTATAGACTAGCTTGTTGATTAACAAGATGATCAAGGTTTCCTGATCATGGACATTGGATGTTGTTAATAACAAGGTCACAGCATTTGTAAAATGATGTGATGAACATTCATCCGAAGTATAGCATTACGATCAAGTCATTATGTTTATATTGCTATAACATCATACGAAGTAGTCTTAGTCCTTAGACCATGAGATCATGTTAATTGCTAACACCGGAAGAGTATCTTGATAACATCAAACATCACACCGTAACAGGGTGACTATAAAGGTGGGTTTAGTGCTATGAAGGTGTTATGTTGAGGCTCATGGATCAAGAGTGGAATTTGTTAATCCCGATGACGGATAGATATACTGTGGGCCCTCTCGGTGATATCACATTAAGATAGCTTGCAAGCAAGTGATGTGATCACTAGAATGTTATATCACGGGAACGAGAAAAGAGTGCATGTCGGTAACGAGATCAAACCAGGTATTTGGAACGAGAAAAGAGTGCATGATCGAATCTCGTACATGTATTATATCATGACACAAAGGGATTAAATTACTAGCGTTAAAGGTTCTCATGATCACAGAAGTCATCGTTGAATGTGCAGGAGTCAGTATGGATCTCCAGGTCCCGCTTCTGATTATTGATCTGAGAGGAGTCTCAATCATGTCTGTATTATTCGCGAACCGTAGGGTGACACACTTAAGGGTTGCCGGACACCATTTAGGAGCACATATGTTTAATACAAAAGGTTTGCAAAGCGCAGGAAATGTTTCGATAGAAACAGGAATTGTTTCGATAGAAACCGGAATTGTTTCAGGTGAAATTGCAGAAAGAGGTTCTACATGTGATATTGAAATGTTGCAAGGGGTTTTATGTGAATGTTTGTTAATTAAAGTAATTAACAAAATTCTGAATAAAATAAATAAAAGAGTTTTATTAATTGAGAGTGGCATTAAATTTGGTGGAAATTTAATGCATGTGAGTGGAATTTTGGGTGGAGTCAAAATTGATGTGAGTGGAGCTTCCACCACATGAATGAGGAAGAGGTGGGGGCACCCTCCTTGGCCTCTGGCCATGGTAGGGGAGGAGCCCCCCTCTCCTATAAAAGGCCCCCCTCTCCTCCCTCACAAAACACACCTCCTCGTGAAGGATCTCTCTCCCCCTCTAGATATTCCCAATGGTCTCGGATTAGCGAGATACATGTTCCCGGTGGCCTTGCGTCTGGAAGGAGTTGCTGCTTCCGCTGATTCGCTGGAGCAAGGAGGTGGAGGTTGTCCGGTGGCTTGAACGTGTGTGCGAGGATGGATGCGCTGCTGATTTACGGTGCTCGGACTTCCACACGATCTTGAGATCGACAAGCGTACGACTACATCAACCACGAGTTCCTACTCGTTAACAAAACTCTTTGTCTTCGAGGGTAAGTTCTCCATGGATGTATGTCCACCCGTTGCTCTGTATCTAGTAGATAGATCTTGGCATGTAGTTCTCATCGTAGGAAATTTTGTGTTTTCTATGCTGCGGACCCAACATGATCTTGAACTCACGTGTGGGATGCTCTTAAGATCTCTTTTTGTCATCTCGTGCTCAACCGAGGTTGACATTATAGTGCGGTTACCTACACACAACATAGAGAAAAGAAAGAACATGTGTGCATGGTAGATAAACACATCATCCATCATGATGTATCTTTTCTTATGCACATCACCATTAGTTTCAATCAATTGTAAGTTATATACATGGTGAATATGCAAGTGGGGAACATGATTATCATGGCATTTACCAAAATCTCCAAAACTTGAGAAATCTATGGGGGAAATCTCATTATAAACCATATGATAGTTATTGTTGCAAGCAAAAAAAGTGAAAGAACAATTATTCAACTTATTGCAAGCAACAATTGGAGAAATTGTAGAAGTAATGAAAAAGCATGTCCTAAGCAATAGCATGGTTTCCGACAAACATATGGAAAGATAAAGTGTTCATCAAGTTTGTCGCAACACAACAAACAATTTTATCATCATTGTAAGCAACAATGGGAAAAATGAAGTGCCTATGACATGGCATGTCTATGTCAATATCATCATAATTATGCAAGTCCACTAGTGGAACACTCTCATCATCAACACCCTTATTTTTATCTTTGCAGTCCCTCTCATGAGAAGTGGGTGTTGTGGTAGTCGACACCTCCTTGTGGTCGGCTTGTTCATCATCTCCAAATAATATATTAGTGAACCACCTTATGGTTTCTTGATTCTCGTAATCTAGCACATCATGAGAAAACACATTAGAGGTAGAGGGTAAGTTGTTAGAAATCAAAATGGCCACACTCGACCTAGCAATTACTACTCTCAACTCACTTGATGTATCACTCATTCCCTCCAAGTGGAAGTACTCAATCTCACGTATGGTGGAGTTACTCATGTCACTTTTGTTCTCACTCAAGTCGGCTAAATTGCTCTCATATTCACATTGGATTGGTACCACATCATCACTTAAGCATATAGGGACAGGCTCGGTTTTCTCAACTCCAAGTGCCTCCTTTGGTGAAGGGAAAGTGTCATGCTCACCATCTTCAACCTTGTTTACGTCTTGTACTTTGGGTGCCATTGTGGTGGTGGCACTTGTAGAGGAAGGCGCCATATGATGAGGCTCCGTGTTATTGACCCTTGAAGCCATCTTTGTTATTAAATACAATTGTTTGCAAAGCAACTCGTTTTCTTCTATATCATGGGGATTCATATTTTTTACAGCTTCGTCTAACTTGGCTTGTATGACATTCTTGGAGTGTTTGAAGAATAAGTTGCATTGGAGTTCTTTTAGTTGGATGCTTCATCTTGTACATGAAGTTTTGGTGTTGAAGCTTGATGGCATGAAAGAAGGCTTGCTCTTGGTGCCATTTTGGTGGTGGCACTAGTAGTGGAAGGTGCCTTATGGTGATTGTGTCGACGGAGGTCATTGGCATGCCTGGCTGAAGGTTTATGTATGTGAAGCACTTGGTCATCCACATGATGCTCATGAAGATGATCATTTGCATTGGCACTCTTCTTGTGATTGTGGTTCCTTCTTGAGCTTGATTGAGCATTATGGATGATGCTCAATACATATTCTCCGTATTCATGGAGAAGATCCCTTGGATGACATCGTGTATCCTATGTGTGTGTGTGTTTGGTAGCCCAGGGCAACCTAGAAAATCTCACCTCAACCCACATTTTGCTGTTTGGTGGGCCAAGTCGGCAACCTCTGGCACTGCCCACTTTGTGAAAAAACATCCCATCAGCCCTACCCAGTTGTGAAGCTCAAATCGAGCTTCACAACTCAACATTGTTGAGTCCATTCCGAGAAACGGTCCCGACCGCTAGGGGTCACTGCCCCACACGCCTCCATCCTTTCCATTCCCCTGCAGACCCATCTCCCAACAGCGCTCTCCCCTGTCAACTCCCTCGCCACCGCCTCAGGGTCGACCTCTCCCTCGGCTCTGCGCTAGCAACCGAGAGTAGGTAGCCATCCTCGCCTCCCGTCGGCCATCCTCCTCCTCTCCCACAGACCGCCCTTCTCCCGTGCGAGCTCCCGGTGCGCAACCTCCTGCCGACATGAGCTCCTAGCGGCGCGACCTTCTGTAGGCAGTGCACGAGCTCATGGCGGTGCACTCCTATCGGTGCATCCCAGTCTCTTGTCGGACTTCCTTCTCCTCTCCTGCAGGCCGCCCTCCTTCCCACGAGATCCCGACGACCCGAGCTCATGGAAGCAGCACGTGTGCTCCCGCTGGCATGATCCCAGTGGTGCGAGCTCACGGCAGCGCGAGGCCTCACGATAGAGCACCAATGACGCCATGATGTGAGGACCTGATTACTTTTTTATTTTTCTATCTTAGGGCCTGGTTGCTTTTTTATTTTATGTACAAGGGCCTCTATGTAAAATTTTCGGAAATATCACACAAGCCACCAAACAACATCTCAGTCCATCTTGTTTCGGCAAACCTAGGCTACCAAACACGGGACAAAATCAGAACTGGGCTTGTCTAGAGGCAGCATGTATGAGTGGAGATGGGGATTCTGGGTGGACACAGGCTACCAAACACACCCTTTATGTTGGCGATGATCAATGATAGGATGTATGTCGATGAATATTCTTGTTTCATGGCGCTGCTTGTTGAAGATGGTGTTGGGGCACCACACTTTTTGGAGGAGGTGGTCCTTGACAACTTGGAGATGGTGGTGCTTGATGCCTTGGAGGTGTTTGCGCTTGACACCTTGGAGGTGGTGTCACTTGAGGCCGTGGAGGTGGTTAAGGAGACCATGCATGTTGTGGACATGGAGGTGGTCCATCGTAATAAGTAGTGCCCCTTGGTGTGGCATGCTTGGCCTTGAAGGTCATGGATTTTTGATGATGCGCCTCCGCTTGCATGGTGTAGTAGTCTTCCGTCTCCAAGTGGTGGAGGAATTCTTCATGGCTCATGGGAGAGCCATCAAAATCGATGAAGTTCTCCATGTCCTCCATCCTTGGGGAGGCGTCATTGATGTCGCACTTGAAGTCGTCCATGCTTGAGGAGTCATTGTTGTTGTACTACTCAATATCACCCAAGCATGTGGAGATATTGTCGGTGTAGTGCTCCATGTCCTCCATGCATGAGGAGCCATTGTCGATGTAGGGATCCAAGTATTCCATGCATGATGAGCCATAGTTGATGCCGTGCTCCATGTCTTTTATACATGTGTAGTCATCATAGGTGTAGTGCTCCAGGTCTTCCAAGCATGCAGAGCCATTGTCGATGTAGTGCTCCATCATGTCATCTATACTTACAGACTCATAGTCATTGTGCCCCATTATGGATTCTTCATTTATATCCTCCTCGGTTCTGGAGTCCCTAGACACGATTCACAAGACCAAGTGGTGTATATAGAAATGGTAGTGGGTGTTAGTCAAACAACATCAAACTTTACTTTACCTTGGAATGTAGTATCGTGCAAGCGGCCACACTTGAGAGCAATAAAAACCAATCAAATTGAAGTGACAAAGCAACCTAAACCAAACTACAGAACACACACACACACAAATCTTATGGTGGATAGGTATGAAAAGTGGCACATCAAGGAAACATTCCGAAATCAAGATATTGTAATGGCAAGTAAAGAACCAAGATGATCACAAAAATAAAACAAGTCAATCAACAAGAGATAGGAATTATGTTCAAGAAAACACACACGGTGAGATAGATGGGACTTGTGCAATGACAAAAGTGAGCTAAGAACCAAATAAGTACCTAGCGAATACTAGAAGCTCGTGTAGCACAAGTGCAAGGAGATACGCTAGCTCGATTGCATATAATTGGTGGGCTACAAGATTTGCACAATAAGTACCACACCTATAAGACGGTCATCAAGCTTGCGCTTCTTATTCTATGCGGCACTTGTTTATTTCTTTCTCTATATTTTTTCTATATATATTTTTCACTCTTTTTCTTTTATTTCTAACTTTCCTCTTCCTTGTGCCAACAACTATATGACATAGCGCTCGCAACATTTTCTCGGAATTCTACAAGGTATCAAATGTGCAAATACCAAGCAATCATAGGAGAAACTACTCTCAATAGGTGTTTGTTGGTCGCAAGGATAGTGTGGTTCACAAAGAAATGCAAGTGGGGAGAAGTCATGGAATTTATACCTTTCATCGTCGATCTTCACCCTTTATTGTTGGATTCCACCTTGCTCCCCAAATTTGGATGGAAGTTTCGGCGGAAGTTCCAGCGACCGCCAGAAATTTTGACGGGTGCTAATATGGTATATTGAAGTCAATTTTTGAAGTTGCCAGGCTCCACCAGAGTTGGCGCCAAAATGATTGCCGAATTACGGATCTGGCGTCAAAACGATTGGCGAATTATTGACCTAGCACCGAAATGGCCCGGGATGCTCGAAAATCGTGATTTATGCAGAAAACACGATGGAAAACTCCAAATTTGATGGGCAAATGATGAAATTCAGCTATGATAATGCACAGGAAGGTAGATCAACAATTTCTAATCCACGAATCAAAACCTAGCAAAACACACTCAAATCTCATATCGATCCAAAACACGAAATTGGGCTATTTTTGGTGGAATTTTTGAATTTATGGGGAAAAGACCAAATTGATGAGAAATCTGTGGCAACAAGATACCATATGATGGTGGTATCAAGAGATCTACTCGAATTTGTGGATATTTTTCTGGATTTTCAAGAAAACATTGGTGGAGAAGAACGTGAGAAACTTGGGCTCTCTTATGCCATATGATAGGGGTTAACCTCAAGGGTGGCCCGATATTCACGAATCTCGTGGTCAAATTGATAGGGAAAGCGAGGTGAAGGGGGAAGATAGCGAAAGAAAACACACACCTCGCGAATAACATGATAAACACAACATTATACAAGCCCTATTGCTCACTCCAACGACCATCGATCTGATAGAATCCTTGGAAGGAGCGATTGTTCAACATGCTCCCGTCATTCCCAAGCGGAGTGGGAAGAACACCTTGGAGAGGGTCTTGACAACTTCACTCACGCACTCGCAAGATGAAGTCTTTGTACATCTATGGATGCACCATGCATAATCCAACAAGGTTGGTGATGATAGTCGATCCCCTCGTAAGGTGGTGAGGCAAACTAGAAATTATCCTTTAAGGGGGTTTCTAGTCTATCATCTATGTCTAAGGAAATAAGGGACATACATAGGGGATATTTATAGTACTAGGGGCAAAGGGGTAGGTAAAGGCAATATTCTAGGGCATCAAACCCAGATATGTGCACAGAAAGGTGGATTCTAACGGTAAGACCGACAGTGTCGGTCTTGGCGCCGACGATTCTGATGAGGAGTCTGGTCCGCTGGAGCTGGCATAAAAATTAGATGTCGCTCCCTCTTGTTTGTACTTGGCTCCTTCTCTTGGCGTTCATAGTTGAGTCTACACAAGCTATATTGGCATGAAGTAGCTGGCCATTCAAAGGAGAGTCAAAGTCACACATAGAGAGAAGCGAATTCACCTTATCATGTAGGAGCTTGGCTCGAGCACGTGTCATTGGTCCACCTGGAGGACTTGGCATAATAGATGGAGTAGCGTCGGAAGGACGACCTTCATCAGAAGGTTAAAATGGGTGACATAAGGCACCACACTAGCAGCATCAAGTCATTTTAGTCTGTAGAAAACAAGATTAAAAGGCTGAAGTTCTGCATTTCAATGGTTGGTGAAACAACATAATAATGAAAGAAATGCTTCATCCAAAAGTATGGAGAACATAATTCATATTTGATAAAAAATGGTTTGATATGACCAATAAAAACATAAAGTATTACCTCCTTGCAGAAGAATAAGATCCCTTGCGCACTGTTCAGAACAAGAATAGTATCGACAAGGTCATGTTCTTAACTACGGTTGCAAAACCCAGACATGATGAGCGAAGAAATACAACCTTCGATGAAAAGGTAGGAATATAAGCATTTGTCAAAAAGAGTGTAGCTAAGTACAAGTCGAAGTATAGGGACAAGGACACTATAGAACTAAAGACAATATTGTTACTAGAGATGTCACAGGGGAATATCTATGTGAAAAAGTAGTCATAGCTATCGCAAAATTGTGGCCTGACAATGGGCATGAGGGAACAATATTTATACAACAGGACAATACTAGAATGTATATCCTATCGGATGATCCTACTTTTATAGCGGTCGTCAAAGCTAGAGGAATGGATATCAAGCTGTCTCACCAACCACCAAATTCACCTGACATGAATGTACTAGATCTTTTGCTTGTTCGGTTCAATACAGTCCTTGGTATTTGAGAGTACACCTGACACTCTCAAAGAACTGATTGAATTTGTTGAACAAGCTTACAATGTCTATGAAGTGGACAAACTTGCAAAAGTTCATATAACATTGAAGTCTGTCTTGGTGGAGATTATGAAATAAGGAGGAGAAAACAAAAACAAAACACCCCCTGTGGGTAAGGACAAACTCCAAAGGAAGAGAATGCTCCCTAACACCGTAAACTTTGATGGCGAACTCTATAAAAAACCTTGGGGCTGATAGCTGACTATGAGCAACAAGTCATAGCAGCAACTATGACCTTGGAGAGAAAAGCACGTGGGAAGGACCCCCAAGTAATTGTGGATGATTAATGGTCCCCAAAAATATATACTAGACATGATTGAAGGACCCATCAAGCCTTGTCCCTATAAGGCGTCGAGTCAACAAGTGTATGTTAATGTGTTATTGCTTGAAATTATCTGCGTTTGGATAGGTCTAAACTGGTGCATTTTAGTGATAGAATTTATGTTTACTATTTATAGAAAGTTAATCTCATCCGAGAAATCGAGATAGGCGAATTCCAAGATGCAATACCGGAGAAGCTTAGCCAAGGAGAAGCTTGGCCAAGGGAAAGCTTGGCCAAGGAGAAACTCACCCAAGGAGAAGCTCACACAAGCAGAAGCTCGACCAAGGAGAAGCTCAGCTAGTCCTCCTAAAATATCTGCCATGTAATATTGTACTAGTACTAGCACTGAAATTTCAGTAAACTGAAGATCATCCACACTAGCACTAGCACTAGCACTGTAATATTGTACATTGAACAAACGATCGTCTATGTATGGAACCTGACACATGTATCAAGAAATTACTCTTTGTAATACTGTACTAGTATTGAAATTTTAGTAAATGAACAATAGCACTCAAAGGAACACTAGAACTAGCACTGAATTTTCAGTAAACTAAAGATCATCTACACTAGCACTAGCACTGTAATACTGTACATTATTCCTGTAGCTCACCTTTCTAGTTATATTTCAGTAAACCAACACTAGTAGATTGATATAAACCTAGAAGAGCATATAGTTTGTGTAACTAATATTATAACATGAGAAATAGCATAAGCAAGGGAAGTAGCAAGGAATAATAGTGCTAGCAGTGGAGTGGGCATTTTGGTGGGCACTTCTATTTCAGTAAACTAGCACTAGCACTAATATTAGAAATAACATCGGCAAGGGAAGTAGCATAACTGAAATGTCCACTCCAGCACATAATTTATTATCCAATATTCATCATCATAACATCTTTTTAAAGAAGATCAGAGTTTTTTGCGCAAGTGCCCTATATTTAACTGACCTACACTAACTTCTAAAAGAGATAACATGCACAAATACAAGTATGTCTTCGGATCATGCAACACAAAGTGAAAAGATGACCAAACACTCTGGATTCAGGATTCCAGGCACAATGAGATCATTTGCATCTTTTATTCTCATTAAAAAAAGGTTAGGGCTGAAGTTTGGATAGTCAAATTTTCAATTGAGTTCATGCTACAACTTAAATACAAGGAGTAACAAAATAGAATTTTATGGACCAACTACTCCTTTCACTTGTCTACGCTGTTTAGTACTGTCAATATTTGGTCCTAGGTACTAACCCTCTTGAGTTGATCAATAGCTCAGGAACCAAGAAACCATCTTTGCTCTCGGGTAACCTCCGTCGGCCCTACCTAAATCCACGAATTTGTGAGAAATATATGGTAGAGGAGAGGCGATAGGGAGCTCACCGACAAGATCGACGACGCCGGATTGGAAAATAAGGAGATGAGCAATGACAGCAGTGTGGACCAGCCTCCACCACCCCTGTAGCTGACGAGGACACACAACAATATACCAACCTCCACTGTTCTCGTAGCTTGTTGAAGTCGGGGCCGGCGCTGCCGCATCGAGTTGCCTCACCAACCGTGTCCGCCTCACCTGAGACCCCAAAATTATCGTAACAAATCTCCGACTGCGTCCACAAAATTCGAGTTTTACTATATGGTTAGGGTTCGTGAATTGAGAGGCCACCCGCTGCGGATGCGGCGTCGACAGAGGAGTGGACGGGAGGAGGGTGCGGCCTTGGCGAGTGCGAGTTGCGGCGAGAGCACAGCGCCAGCCGTCACACGAGATGATGCGGACATGGGAAAGAAGAGAGGAAGGCCGGCGTTTGTCGGGAAAAACATGGGGACGTATTTATAAAATGCACTCGCGTCCGTTAATTCGTCCGGGGGAGAAGAATAATAAGCCTCAGCGTATAACAAGGCTTGCCCTAGATCCCAGCCGCCCTCCCAGCTCCGCCGCACTCATCTGCTCAAAAACAAAGGCTCCGCCGCAATTCTCCTCATTCCAACGCGATTTCTCATCGCCTTCAAGCCACCTCCTTCCGCTTGCTCTCCTTCTCGCGGTGGCGTTCAAGGGCCTGCACTACATTCGGTTTGGTTTCTAATATTCTTTTAGAGGAAAGGGTCGTGAGATTTGCTCGCGTGATTCACATCTTTGTCTGCTCTGCACTACAGACTTTTTGATTGTAGAATTTTGAGTTAATTCGCGCTCCGACTATACCCTGGCTAGATGCAAAAGTAGGAATCGAAGGCTCCGAGAATTTGATTTTGCTGCTGCAGGTATGTTTTTTTTTCTTCGATTTCTTCTCGTTCTCGCAGGAAAAATTACAATTTTCGTCGTGTCGTTTTTGATGTTCCGGATATTTCAGTCTGAAAATCGTTACCATTGGATGTTATCAATTTCCTTTCAGATTCATCATTGGGTACGATGAGTCGGCGGTTTCTAAACATGGTGTCGCAGAAGTACGGCAGTAGACTCTACACGCTGTGCCGCATCGAGCTCAACAAGCATATCTTCTATGAATCAGCAGCAGCAGCAGTCCAACAAGTTGCAAAAGCCAAGAAGATGCGAGACGGATGGCCATCAACGATCTCGAACTGCAAGCGCCTGCCCAGGTCGGAGATCAGCTTCTCTGCTGCTCCCGGTCTCGCCTCCAACAGCAACTTCCACTTCTTCTCCCTTGTGCCAGGGCAGGGAGAGGGCTGCGTCATGGCCACCGACCCTCACTGCAACACCGCGATCTACGACTCCGCTATGGGTTCCGTCCTTCTCCTGCCACCAGCCAATTTCCGCAAACCATGTAACTCAATCGCTCTGTCCATCCCCAAACGACGCTGTGCCAACTCTTCTTCCCTGAGCCATGAAGATGACCATGCCCTGTACGTCATGAGCAGATCAGACGGCAGCTTCGAGTTGTTCAACTACTGCAGGACCCGCGTCTCCGACTCCCCGCCTGTGGACAACAACTGGTACTGGTTTAGTCTGCCGCGGCTGCCACCATGGCTGGGCGACCGTGGGACGACAAACGTCGTCAGTCGTCCTTTCGCAGCGGCGGTGGTTGACAATACCAACACCATATACGTGTCAACCAGCGATGGTACCTACGCCTACGACACGTCGACCGGTATATGGAGGCAGGCTGGCAGCTGGGTCCTGCCCTTCCGGGGCTCAGCGGAGTATGTTCCTGAGCTTGGCCTCTGGTTCGGGGTAAAGGGTCCCGACAGCCCCCAGCACCGCCTATGTGCTTTCGACCTCAACTCCTCTGCTGGTCCTTCTTCCCTGTATGAGTGGGGTTATCTTGACGACCTGCCTGATGAGTGGGCTACTTTGGAGCGCCACCTGGTGTACGTTGGCTCAGGCAAGTTTTGCATAGTCACCCACTGCATCCACATTTCTTCAAGCGAAGAGGAGAATGTTACCAACGAAGAGCTTACTTTATTGACCGGCGTGGAGCTGGTGGACCGTGGTGATGGGATCGAGATGATCGAGCATAGGTCTCAGCGTTACAACATTCAAGATGCTAGGATCCACTGCGTGCTCTGAGTCATCATCATTTGTCCATCTTGAATAAGCGATTATTATAAGGAGAGACACTTGCTCTGTTGATTGATCGATCAGGGATTAAGGAGGTAGGGTTTAGTTTCCCCTACATCTCCCTGTCAATTAGTTTATGTATAAGGAGTCGGGAGATAATGACCAATAATCATGTACGGTACTTGCTATGTTAGTTTCTTGTATCTTCCTCTTTCAGTTAGTTTGTGCATCACTAAATCTGAATTCCACACTGTCTATGCCATCTAAACCCCATTTGTTCACAAATCATCATGGAGCTTGATCCATTGCTAAACACAAGTTTCATTTGTCACTTGCACACTATTTTCTCTCTGTGTGTACTTCATTGTTGAGCTATGTATCAAAGTTTGTGTATGCCATCTAGGTAAGTGTAGACAAACAACAGAGAACAGGGTGTCTAACTTCTTATTTAGTTAGTTACTGGTGAAATGAAATTAGTCAAGGGGTATTTTTCCTAGAAAATTGTTTCCTGGATATTCGACTCGATTGATAGGATCGAGAGATTAAGATTGGGCTACTAGTTTTAGCGACCATAACACCCCAATGCAAGTCAACTAGTTTGGTTGTCTTCATATATTGAATCATGGGTCCTCAGTTATAAATGTAAGCAGTCAGAGTGAATTAGTTCCTCAAGCACTTACTAACCTGATCAGCCCTGACCTCCAGATTTCAAATCCTCTCATCTTCTTTATTTGATTCAGTCTCAGTGTTAGCTTCTTCTAGATACATTGCTCATAACTTTTTTCCATTCCCTCCTGCAACAAAATAGAATTAGTTTGTTGCCAAGTTATTCAGAAAATTAATTGCTCTCTACGGTTGTAGCAATAGCAAAAAAAAATGTTTGCTCATATTATATATATATAAAGATGCCAAATTGGTAATATTATTCATTCTCAGTCAGAGTTTTGACTGCCTACCTGCAGGATACAGTATTATTGAGATTTAAGGGCCATACTTTGGATTGTTTCCTGTTTGGGTATAGCAATTTTCTCCTTTAGATGGTTTGGTTTTATCCACAAGCCAAAATGCACATCTTTAAAGAGGTTACACACCAATGATTGTATAGTGAGGTCCATGGCAGTTTTGTTTTGCTTATATAATCAGCAGCCTGATAGTGGTCTGACGAGATAGACTTTGCAGTGGTGGATCCATAGATTTTGCAGCCTAATGGTCCGTTGTTGAAAAAATAGTTCTACAGTTGGGTTTTTTATGCACTTGTGTTCTGTAAACCATGGTACATTTAAAATTTCAGCAAATGGGCTAGAGTCAGTTTGCAATTTTACTTAGTAACGATAATGAAACATATATTTTAATGTTGTGGTTGGTATGCATAAAATCGAGTCTTTTTTAATTTTCCCTCCAAATTTTTTCGGTTTTGCACTGGCACCGGTAGTGTTAGCCCTCTACCACATGCACATCTCTAACAAAAGAAAGGAGTGTTATTTTTTTGTGTTACTAGTTTTCTTTTTATCACATAGATATTGCTACATGAATATTTGTTGATGTACCAGCAAAGTCACATGAATATAAAATCACTGTGTACATCCATTTTATATATTTTGCAGAATGTCATTGATCTCTATAGTTGTAATTCTTGTGAAAGGCAGACTATTTTTTCTGTGTAATTATATACTTTTGAACGGCATGTAGCATCATCTAGTTAAAGTAGCAGTATACGAAAAAGAGTCATTTTTCTGTGTCTTTTGGAAATTCCTTTGTTGACTATGTTCTTGACGATCATCCTCTTTGCTATCTTCGTCATTGATCATCACCCGCAGCCCGTCCCTTCTTGTCACTCTTGAGAATGCTATATATAGTTGTCCGTTTGTGAAAACTCGTTTAGGTAGATATAGTCCAACCTTCACTACTAGGAAACAACTTATCAGTGGCGCACCTTTTTTCACTATCCGTGGCGCATTTCCTAGTCGCCACTGATACCTCACCACTGATAACTATCTTCTATGGCGCATATGGAAATGCGTCACAGAAATCTCAAACTTCTGTGGCGCATATGGCCAATATGCGTCACGGAAGATTTTTCCCAAATTTAAAAAAAAAGCGGGCCAGATCTCAAACTTCTGTGGCGCATATGGCCAATATGCGCCATAAAAGTTTTTTTCAAATTTCAAAAAAAAACCCGGGCCAGATCTAGATCTGGCCGGAGGTGGTGGTTGTGGTTGTGGTGGTGGTGGCTGGTGGCTGGAGGAGGGCTAGGAGAAGGTCACCGGAGTTGGTGGTGGAGGAGGAGGAGGTCGCCGGAGTTGGTGGTGGAGGAGGAGGAGGAGGAGGTCGTCGGAGTTGGTGGTGGAGGTCGCCGGAGTTGGTGGTGGTGGAGGTCGCCGGAGTTGGTGGTGGTGGAGGAGGAGGAGGAGCTCGCCGGAGGAGGAGGAGGAGGTTTCTGGAGGAGGAGGTTGCGGAGGAGGTGGAGGTGGCCGGAGAGTGGAGGAGGAGGGAGGAGAAGGGGAGAAGTGGAGAAGTGTGGAGGGGAGGAGAAGTGTGGAGGGGAGAAGAAGTGGGAGGGAGAAAAAGGAAAAAGAGAGGGAGAAGGGCGCCGGCGGGATTCAAATTTCGAATCCCGCCCAAGACTTCTGTGGCGCATATGGGAGAAATGCGCCACAGAAGTTTCACCCCCTTTTTTATTTTTTTGCAGTAAAAAATCTTCTATTCTAAATAACTTTTTACTCTTTTCGAATTTGAGGATTCTGTAAAATCCAGAACGACCGTATTTGAATTTGAGTAGGAAATTTCAAGACGATCATTTTGATAGGTTAAAGATTTTTTTTCCGACATCGTATGCAAAAGTTATAGCAGTTTTACCGTGCCATGACCTATTTTTGCAAAATACATCGAAATTCATGTTTTTCAATTTTCACTACAACTACATCCTAAAATATAACTACATCTCAAAGAATTTTTTTTTGAAGTTTTTATCATTTTCGTTTATTTTTTACAAAACTGAAAAAGCGATCCACAGGGGGTCTGTTTTTGCATGTGCTGTGGCGCATACACGTATATGCGACACAGAAACATCAATTTCTGTGGCGCATATGGACATATGCGCCACAGAAGTTTCTCCCCCTTTTCTTTGGTGCTTGGTCCCATCAATTTTCTGTGGCGTATACATCTATATGCGCCACAGAATTATCACTTTCTGTGGCGCACACGAAAATATGCGCCACAGAAATGTGGACTTCTGTGGCGCATATTGGTTTCGTGCGCCACTGAAGTGCCAAACTTCTGTGGCGCATTTTTTCTAGTGCGCCACTGATACATATCTGTGGCGCATGGTTTTACATATGCGCCACTGAATATCTTGTCTACCTATAAGCTGTTTCCTAGTAGTGCTTGTTTAGAGATTGCCCCTGGCTTTTGTTGATTGTCATAGCAAAGTGCACAGAAATAGGATAGTCTCTATTTTAGAAGGATTGGCCATGATGGAAAACCAAGAGCAGTGAGTTAGAAAACCAACAACACTTAGAATCGTGTAGCTCCATGCCCCTTTTCTGATTAGCTTAGTTATGAGGATGCAATTATTCTTATTTCTATCTTGCTTGAAGAATGACAACGTAAGAAAAGTAGTCTTTTAAGTTTTCAACATAGTGTAGTTTTGACTTTTGAGTGCTGCTTATGTTTGGATGTATTGCTAATAATATCACAGTTTTCACCACAGTTCGTCGGCAATTTTACAGTTGAGGCTGTTTTTCTTCCCATGGTAGGTCGTTTGTTACCATCAGTCATCAGAGGTTGTTTTATTCTCTTGTTGGGGCTTATTATTCTAGAGTCGTGGTTTCTTATGCCTTTGAATTTTCTTTCAGGTTACTCTGGGAGGAGTGCATTACATTGGATACATGGGAATGGATTCAAGATGGATACTTAGTAGAAGCAGCTTGTTTTCGATTTTAGGGCAAGAAAAACATCCTATCCTTATGTTACGCCATTTTTGCGTTCCCATGTGAAGATCATGAGGATACTAGCATCTTGGCACGGAACATGACGATGTCTATTTGAATCATTTATGTTACGCCATTTTTGCGTTCCACACTCTCCATGTTACCTATGAACAGATGTCTGAATTGTTTAGTTCAAACTAGCGATACAAAATTTTCACATGTTGATTAGCTCTGAACAGCAAGTCTAATGTCTGCAGTAAAACATGCATACCTTATCCTGACGGGCTAAATTATTTGCATTTTTATAGACTTTCCTGGGAAGACCTTACAGTTTGCGCAGCACATAGCATGTCTACTAGTGTGTCTCTATTAGATTCATGCCCCGGCTGGCTGATGTATTGTTTAGTATTGGCATCCGTGCTAGGCAGTACCAGCATCACAACAGGCCTAGGCTAATCAATCTGCCTGTGCAGAGCAATTTCTTTTGCTTTGTTTTTCCTATTTGTACAGGCTAATCACATTATAGGGTCAACCAGGCCAGGCAATCATTTCCTTCCTCAGGAGACCAACCAGAACACCAACCAAACATGCTCTTATACAGTTATACTTTCATACTAATATTTTAATACTGTCTGTCTAAACATTGGGTATTATTATTCCGGAAATCTACGTTCAGGGCGGTCGTTGGATTGCCAAACTCGGCGGGCTCCCGTGGGTCATTGGATTTCAAACGCGCGGTGGAGATCTGAATCTGGCGTTTACTGTTATCTCTTCCACCTCCCTTCTCCTCGTGTACTCCCTCCAGTTCTCACCCCAGACCTCTGCCCCCTTACACGCCATGGCGATCTCTCTATCTACTCCTCCAGGAGCATGGTGTCTGGCCTTGGACTTGGTGGCATGAGGGCCGTCGTCCGTCGGTGGGGACGAGCTCGAACAGGGCCAGGCCCTCCTCACCGGGGACAGGCTCGGGGCATTGGTGGCGACAGGTATGTACAAGCTCCAGAGCAGTTGGTAGCAGGATATATGGCGGTGTCGACGGTATGATCTCGGGGCGGTGACGACGACATCGGATCGAGAGGGGACGGCTGTCAATTTCCTAGGAGGCGATCTGTCAAACCCGCAGCGCCTTCACGAGACTGAGATTGTGCATATACCAAACATGGTGGGTATGCCCCAGCACAATTTGAAGAGGTGATTCAAGCTCACTGGCAGGTATGGCAAAAAAATTGATCCACATTATAAAGCGGTTGATTTTGGGTCACGGAGGAATCTGTTGATCACCGAATTTGTGCTCAACAGGCATTCGAGTGTTGCTTCAGCAAAGACCGCCTCACATGGAAGTTGCTCAATGGTTCTGGCTTTAACATGTCGACACATCCTGCATCGAAGCATGGTTCTGGGGGTGGTCTGACATCTCATCTATGTGCCACAAATGTAGAAAGGGTTCCTCCCCATCTCACATGAACGAGAATGTAGCAATTCAAATTCAGACAAGGTCCAGGACACGACGTGACTTGTGAGCCACAATTTTGAGCCATGGATGA
The DNA here is from genome assembly GCA_023614405.1 of Avena insularis. Taxonomy (NCBI): domain Eukaryota; kingdom Viridiplantae; phylum Streptophyta; class Magnoliopsida; order Poales; family Poaceae; genus Avena; species Avena insularis. Next base: position 27,330,922 of record CM042692.1, read on the forward strand.
CTGACTTTACTATTGTGACGAGACATGCACCTGGGCCGGCAACTACCGAAAACACAATATACAATGATAGCTACTTGATCATCATTAGCCTGCCATTTTGCTGATATAAAGAGGGTGAAGGTTACCAGGACAAATCTTGTTCAGTTCGGGGTGAGGAGAGAAGGAATAGACCATGCAGTAGCACTTCTTTGTTTTAGCATTTTTTGTACATATTGATGCTGAACAGCATATGCAGTCTGTCGCTCGCTGATTGCTCGGCTCTAGCTTACTTGCGCATAAATTTAGTTAAATATTTTCTTTCTCTTCTATGTAATTGACTACAAAACTCGGTTGGATTTCATAAAATAAGCTACAATTTTGTATATTGTACCCTTAATATACTGGTGTGTCTTATATAATTATTGAATTAATGATTATAGCCATAGTTATCGACATGTAATTGGTATAGTTACCCTCCTACTTTGCTAATACTTACAAACCTATTACTGATTGGTTATCCAGATGCTCGGGATATAAAGTCGATATAGTTATCTTGTTCTCTAACTAATAGTTATCAACCCATACCCGATGGAGTTACCCAGGTGTTTATGATATAGTTATCATCACCAAATCAATGTAGTTAGCTTGCCCTAGGTAATTGTTGTCCTCTTGCTAATACTCCCTCCGTTCACAAATACTTCATGTTCTAGGTTTAGTTAAAGTCAAACCTAATAAGGTGACCAAATATTTAGAAAAATATATCAACATTTACAACGTAAAATCTCTAGTATTAGAATCATTATGAATTACAATTTCATATTATATGCATTTGGTATTATGGATGTTAACATTGTTTGCTATATTTTGGTCAAACTTGAAAAGGATTGACTTTCACCAAACCCAGAACGTGAAGTAAATAAAACAAGGAGGAGTGGTTACCAACACGGTATGCATGGAGTTATCCAGGTGTTTAAGGTATAATTACCAACCTGATACCTATAGAGTTATCCATGTGTTCATGGTATAGTCATCAACCGATCATATAAAGAGTTACGGGAAATCTATGTTCAGACTGGTCTGAACTTGGCCAAACCCGCAGACTAATAAGAGTCGCACGATATGGATCCAAAAGCGCATGTTGCTGCTCAAAGTACATCAGCGCGCTCCGCCCCGCAACATCCCTGGTCAGTGCGCTCCACTAACCATCCGTTCCTTGCCTACTCACTATACGCTGGCACATCTCTGGTCGGCGGCGAGCCCCGCCCTGATTCGTTCTCAACTACCTGCTACAGTCCGTTCTATCCCTTGTTGTTCGGCTCTGTCCTAACTCTGTTGCACACGTCGATGGTTTCGTCGACTGATCTGGCGATGCGTGTCTCCTCCTAGCTGCGCGAGACTATGGATGCATCACGGATAAGAGCATGCAGAGTAGTGCCATGGACACTCAGCTCAGCCCAGCTCTGCTGTCGGTGGCATCCTGGTCCCAGGCCGTCAATAAGGGATCCTTCTTCTGCGCTCGATGGTGAGTTATTGCTGGTAATTTTGAGGAACCAGTTCGACATGGATGCATCGCTATGGCAGCAGCTAAAAAGCGTTGCTTCGTTCAAGGAGTAGCTAGATGATTTTGTGTGTGTTCTAGTGCTAGCTATAGATCAGTGTACGAAGTGAAACTTCGCTTTCATAGTATTTGTTTGCTAGCTATAGATCAATCTAACTGGTGGATGAATAACTGCCACATAAACCGGTGGATAACTTGTATACATATGACTGGATAAGTATTGCTGTTGGGGATATACTTACCGGATATCCTCACAGTTCCTCACTGACCAGGGTGGCGCACTTCGGGTTAGAGCTTTGCTTCACGGGTGGCCCAGTCAGGAAGAAAAGACGGAGTCCAATCCGGCTACGGGAAGGCCCAGAAGACTTACCGACTTAGGCCCATAGTGTTACTTGTAGTTCAAGATGTACTCTGTAACCGAATCTTAGTCGTAGCCGGATAGATCTCTTCTGTAAACCCTAGGCTGGATATCTATATAAGCCGTCCTAGGGAGAGCCTTTAGGGCACCCTCAATAGTCTACAATCTCAACTCGCACAGGCGAACCCTTGTAACCCATATTTTGGCTCTGCCGTATTACTGGATTGCTAGCAGGAGTAGGATCCGTCCAAAGCCGGCGGATTCGAACCTGGGTAAACTTGTGTGCTCACCGTCCCAGAACACGGTACGTCTCACACCCCTCTCTTACGCACACCTCGAGGACCCCCTCATGGCGTACTTGTCATCAATCCGACGACAGTTGGCGCCCACCGTGGGGCAAGTGAGCTTCGGATCTGCGTTCCGAGCGGAATCTGCAAGAATCGGAATCGGCAAGACTATCACCGTCGGTCGCATCCTCTATGCCAGCGACATCCCTCTCATCGTTCTCGACGAGACCTGGATTCCGGCTAGGGATGTTGTGACTGCCTACACAATCATGTCTTTTGGCGAGATTGATGTTTACATCGGTTTCGCTGTACCTGTCCCACCCACCCCAGCGGTGATGATAGAGGCAGAAGACTGGGTCCCCTTTGTCCGTGGAGGCTGCAGAGTTCCAGATCTCAAAAAACCCTAATCCCACCCAACCCACACCAATTGCGGAGATAGTGGAGAAATCCAAGCCTGAAGAAGACCTAGCGGCCCAAGTCGAATCTAGAGTGGATCTCCTGGGAGAGGCTGAATCCCAGATCGATCCTCCCGCCAAAGTCGAAATCCAGGAGGAGCATAGCAATGACACTGATTCCGGCTCTGATGACGCTGGGACAGACAGGCCTTTCCTAAGGTACACCCTGCAACGTATGATAATGCAAAACTTAGGCGTAGACGCAATTCTCGAGACCATCAAGAGTTTCGACGAAGCTGATCGCGAGAGCCGCAGGTACCCCAGGAGGAACGCATCGCACTTTGTCGGATACGTGGGATCCGGATCCGGCTCTGCCGATGCTGGAGACAACACCGACTCTATGCTGGAGGCAATTGGAACAAACACCAATGTACCCACATCCTCGGATGAATCGATGACGTCGGCAGATTTCCGAAAGTTCTCCGCGGAGTATGAAGAGGAGTACAACTCCAAAGCTGCAGAAGAAGGAGAAGCCATGGATGAAGGATCCGGGGGACACTCTCCCAAAGCGCAGGATGACATGGAAGTCAGAGATAATCCTGAAGTCCAGATGTCCGAAAGTACCGATCAGAGCTTGACTCCGGGAAACGGACCCAAAGCCGTCTTTGCTACCGGCGCTGCCAAGGCAAAGAAGAAGAACAAGAAGAACAGGACCCCGGCAAAAGACGCTATGATAGAGGAGGTGATTGCCGAGGAATATGAGGAAGACTCGGATGGAGCACTTATCCCATAAGGGCCGAAAAAAGAAGAATCGGTGGATGGACACGTGATCACTGAAGGTGCGTGTAAACTCATCGATGCTGCATTAACCACACCTATCCCTACAGCTGCAGAACTTACTGCTGAAGAGCTAGACGAAAGGGCCCAAGCCCTAGAAGCGCGTCGTCAGCAACTCCTGGATGAAGCCAAAAACATCGAGGAGGAAAAGAAACGCATGGCAACTAAGGAGAATTACATGTCTCGGTTGCATCAGAAGACACGGAAACGTTACACACGTGACAGTCAATTTCCGGAAGTGAACAAGGTTCTCTTTGAAGGAGATCCAGGGATGCCTCGCCTCGACAGCAAAGGAGATCTGGTGTACCCAACACCGGTACAGAACACTGTCGCAGCTCGGGATATCCTGTCAAATAACCCAGGCCTAGAACAGGTTCGATTGGGCATCAAGCTACTCACCGAGGGTTGATGACCCACAAGTATAGGGGGTGTATTGCAGTATTTTCGATAAGTAAGAGTGTCGAACCCAACGAGGAGCAGAAGGTGCTGACTAGTGGTATGGATCAGGAATTCTCTGCAAATACTTAGCAAACGGATTTTTAGGGGTTTTTGATAAAGCAAGTAAACAAAGTACGAGTAAATAAAAGACAGTAGGAATAAATGCAGCAAGTGGCCCAATCCTTTATGCAGCAAAGGACAAGCCGGTTGTATTACTTAAGATGACCAAACATTCTCGAGGACACATGGGAAGACTGTCAAGTGCTTTTGCTTCATATAGTTGATTAATCTTATTTAGCTTGCTAAGTGTTGTGTGGGTGAACCTGTGCTAATGTACCGACCTTCCTAGGACTAATACATACTTGTGATTATACCCCTTGCAAACATCCGTAAGTACAAAAAAGTAATTAAGGTAGAAACCTAACCACAGCTTTAAACTCTAAGACCCTTACGTCCCTTGTGCAATGGTTTCCTAATGGGGGTTCAGGTTTCTGTCACTCCGGCAGCCCCTACGATTAGTAGCCAAATACACAATGCATTCCCCTAGGCCCATATAGGTGAAGTGTCATGTAGTCGACGTTCACATGACACCACTAGAAGAAGTACACCACAACTTAAATATCAAACTATTGAATCTTTCTCAACACAATTCCACTACTAACAACATGACTTCTCCCATGTCCTCAAGAACAAAACGAACTACTCACAAGACATCATATGGATCATGATCAGAGATGGAATAATGATGTATAACAATCTGAACATAAACAATAATTCAATGGTTCACTCAATAGCATCAACTACAAAGAGTAATCAACACCGGGAAAGTTTCCCCTATGAACTATGCAAGATTCAACGCAATTGTTACAGCAATATGGAGATGGTGATGAGGGTGCTGATGGTGCTGATGGTGGTGATGATGATGATGATCCCGATGAAGTCCAGCTTGATGGTGGTGTTGATGGCGACGATCTTCCCTCTCCGGGAAGGAATTCCCCCGGCAAAAATCTGTCTGCCGAAGAGATCTTTCTCTCTCGGTGTATTCCACCCTGCAGAGGCGGTGGAATCTTTCTGTGGTCGCTCTCCGAGTCTTAGGGTTTCGGGAGGATAATATACGCCAGAGGGGAGAGCCTGGAGTGGGCCAGGGCGGCCACACCACCTGCTGGCGCGGCCTAGGGCTGCCCGCGCCAGGGGGTGGTGTGGGCCCCCTGTGGCCCATCTCCAGCCCCCCTTCTGGCTTCCTTCATCTTCTAGAAAAATAGAATTTTCCGTATATTTTCCCAGATTTTCTGATCTTCGCAAATTTTGCCTCCAAACAGCACCTTTTCCATCAGAATCCTGACTGCAGCGGTCCATGCTCCAAAAGTCATCAACCATGCAAAAACAGATGAAATAACATAATTATCACCTCTCAATACGAAATATATCAATGAATAATAGTGAATTATGACATAGAATAGTGATGCAAAATGGACGTATCAACTCCCCCCAAGCTTAGACTTCGCTTGTCCCTAAGCAAAACTGAGCTCAATAAACATGGCCTCAGGTTTATGAAGTGAAGAGTCGATAAAAGAATACGGACAAGAAGCATCACATTCATCAAATACATAGATCATAATAGAAGACAACTCACTATTATATAACTCAACTTGCAATGAGTGAAGGAAACACAATAAAGATACTTAAAGTGAATCATAATTGGTAATGGCAAACTTAGCTCTTGGTCGAAGAATAGTTGATAATTTGCTGGAGTTCACAAATAGCTGGTTTTCAATGATAGCTTTCAAAGTAGTAAACATCAAGATAAGAGCAATGTCCAAAACAAGGAACATAAGAAACATGATTGAATAAATCATCATATGAATGAATGAAACACAACCACTCAAAATACTTGCTGAGATAGAAGGGAGTAGGTTTACTGACTCAACTACAAAGTAAAAGAAAGGTCCTTCACAGAGGAAAGCAGGGATTGCAAGTCTCATAAAGAGCTCCCAAAAATTATGATACTTACTAGCTTTCAGCTCTCATTGCCCCTATCATAGGCATCTTTAGGTGATTAAGGTTAAAGTGATCAAATATGAGGATATGCATTGACAAGTTGTAAATTGAGAATCTCATGTCCCTTGAATACGAGGGCCGCTCCTCATGCTACTCAAGTTTAGTCACCGGTAAGTTCTTGTCATCGTAAGCATATGTGTATCATAGAGAACCGCCAACGGGGTACCCCTTGCCCGATGATACAGAAGAATCCCCATATCAAAATGACAAGGCAAGCAGACAACAAGCATCTCAACAATTTTCTTATTTAACATGGGAATATGGTGCTTTTTTCTCTCTTTCCTCTTTTCATAATATCTTTTTTTTCTTTTCTCTTTTTTTTCAATATCGGACTCTTTTTTATAAGAAGAATGCTTCATAGATGCTCATTATGGTTACGCTGCAGGTTTCCACCATGTCAGCATGGATTAGACCAGCGGCCCAGGCGTTTCTCTAACACACATGCATAACTCCATGGACTTACAAGCTCCCCTTTCATTTCACACCGACGACATCCATAGACAAAAGAACATGATATCAACTAGGTACTAAGTACCATTGCAATGTTGAAAGCGTTCCCCATGACAGCATGGTTCTACTAATTCACAACTTACAAAGCGCAAGCATATACGCAACATAGGTGAGCACAATGGTTCAAGTTTATTAAATACAAGAAAGTAAAGTGTGCCATCAAGTTCGTGAGAGCTTTAATCACTACTTTTCACATAACAAGTTTAATTTGGGAGGTAGATAAAACAAGAATTTACTTGGAATAGCAATAATGCTAATAGGTAGGTATGGTGGACACAAATGGCAGAGGTTTTGGTTTTAAGGAGTGGATGCACGAGAAGAATTTCCTCTTAGTACAGGTTTTTGGCTAGCAAGGCTGGGTAGCAAGTATAAGAGTTGAAGGAAACAACCAAACATACAAGTGATAAAAACAAACATGCAATCTTCGTTGGAAGCACAAAAGATCTTAACTAGAGAATACTAGACTTATGAGCAAATCAAGAAAGAAAGATGATGAAATTGTTTTTCTTTAGAGTACTTTTATCTTTTCATTCAACTCACAAAAATAGTGTTGCTACTGACTGAGCCAGGTTTGCCAAAACCAACTAAATTAACTCAATGATCCCAAAGTGATACCACTACTAACAACAAGATCAATCATATAACCACGAATTGAAAACTAATATAAGCTATGCAAAAGAGTAAATGATAGAACTTCTCATTAATATTCCATAACGGCAACTCACACCAAGGGATACATATCTAACGAGAGAGGGTACACTTCCATAATGCAAACCATCCTACATAATAACTTCTCTATTCATGATATGACTCTACTAAAAAAAGGTAAAAAGATAGAAGATAGTGATGTGATACCGCGACACTCCCCCAAGCTTGGAACAAACCAAGGGGATGCCAAACCTGATGACGAATTACTCCTTTGGTGGTGGTGGTATCCTCTTGATGAGCTTCTTGACCAATTTCCCCAAGTCCTCAATCTCGAAGGTGAGAGTACGAATCAACTCCGAGTTGTGCTCGATGCGGTGCATGATCATGTCAGATTGTGGATCCCATCTTTTGTGATTCTTTTTCCGCTCTCCTTCCTTGCGGTCTTCTTTTCCTGCATGGTTATGGATAAAGGTATGGAAGGGACTCTTGGTACTTGGAGAAGGTGACTGTGGAGCCAAGCAGTGACGAGGAGCTTTCCCCCCAGCCTGCATCCGTGCAGTCCTTCTAACCCTGGCAGGTTTTGTCACCACTCCAATGCTTGCAATGGTAGTGCCGGTGTGAGGATGTTGGCCTTGATCCTTTTCATCTTCACTTTTGATCTCCTTCTCCTTCCTAGGGTCTTGGAGGTCTTCCTCCATAGGCTCCTTCCCTTTATCCTTGGCGGACACCATTGTGCTTCTAAACCTTCAAAGAGTATGTCTTGGCAGAAACAGATCGAAACAAAAACACGATATACGAACCTCGGGAGATCCGGGGGATTATATATTACGAAGTTTCAAAACAAAAGGACGGTACTGGGAGAAAACGGGTCGGAGGCGGAGTCTGGGGTGGCCTCACCACCTGGTGGCGCGGCCAGGGGTGGGCCCACGCCATAGGGTGGTGTGGGCCACCCTGGCTCCGTTTTCGTCCCTTTTTCGCTTCATAACTTTCCTTATTGACTAAAAACTGCAAAAATATAGTTGGATAGTATTTTCGCGGAACTTTTCTTACCAGAACTGTTACCTATTTGGAAACGGACTTTGCAGGTCTCTGAATTTGGTCCTTGATAAATCTTTCCGGAGTTATAACTTGAAAGGCATCAACATCTTCATTGTAAGAATCTCCAGCAATATAGTGCTTGAGTCGCTGCCCATTCACTACTTGTGGAGTATCATCTTTTAAAGAAGAAATTTTTATTGCTCCTGAACGGTATACTTCTTCAATAATGAAAGGTCTTTCCCATTTTGATAGTAGCTTTCCTGCAAAAAACCTGAGACGAGACCTATACAATAGAACTTTCTCACCAACATGAAATTCTCTCTTAAGTATTTGCTTGTCATGCCATCTTTTAACTTTTTCCTTAAAGAGCCTAGCATTTTCATAGGCTTCACTCCTCCATTCATCTAAAGAACTTAAGTCAAATAATCTTTTCTCACCAGCGAGCTTACAATCTCTATTTAGTTCTTTCACTGCCCAGTAAGCTTTGTGTTCTAATTCTAAGGGTAGGTGACAAGCTTTCCCATAAACCATTTATAAGGAGACATCCCCATAGGATTTTTGTAAGCAGTACTATAAGCCCATAAAGCATCATTCAACTTTTTAGCCCAGTTTTTTCTAGATCTATTAACAGTCTTTTGCAAGATGGACTTAATTTCTCTATTTGATAACTCTACTTGCCCACTAGTTTGGGGGTGATAAGCTGAAGCAATTCTATGATTAACATCATATTTAGCAAGGGTCTTTCTAAAACCACCATGAATGAAATGAGAACCCCCATCAGTCATGAGATACCTAGGCACTCCAAACCTAGGAAAGATAACATCCTTAAGCATTTTAGAGAAGTCTCCCCGTCAGCACTCTTTGTAGGAATGGCTTCTACCCACTTAGTAACATAATCAATGGCAACAAGAATATGATTGTAACCTTTCGAAGGAGGGAAAGGACCCATAAAGTCAAATCCCCAGCAATCAAAAGGTTCAATAACTAGAGAGTAGTTCATAGGCATTTCATTGCGTCTAGAAATATTACCAACACGCTGACATTCATCACAAGATAAAACAAATTTTCTTGCGTCTTTAAAAAGGGTAGGCCAGTAGAAACCTGATTGTAGCACCTTTTGTGTAGTTCTATTTCCTGCATGATGTCCTCCATAAGCACTACCATGACATTTACGCAATATCTCCTTTTGTTCATATTCTGGAACACATCTTCGCATAATACCATCCACTCCCTCTTTGTATAAGTGTGGGTCATCCCAAAAATAAAGCCTCAAATCATAGAAGAGCTTCCTCCTTTGCTGAGCTATAAAAGTTGGAGGCAAATACTTGAGACAATAAATTTAGCATAATCAGCGTACCAAGGGCTCCCTCGCGAGCTTACCCCTACTACAGCTAACTGTTCATTTGGGAAACTATCATTAACAGACATAGGGTCAAAAGAGATGTTTTCTAGTCGAGATAAATTATCAGCTACAGGGTTTTCAGCACCCTTCCTATCTACTATATGTAGATCAAACTCTTGTAAAAGCAGCACCCATCTAATAAGCCTAGGCTTAGCGTCTTTCTTCGTCATAAGATATTTAATAGCAGCATGATCAGTATGAATGGTGACTTTTGAGTCTACAATATAGGGCCTAAACTTATCACAAGCAAAAACGACAGCTAGAAATTCCTTTTCAATAGTAGCATAATTCCTTTGAGCAGCGTCTAGAGTCTTACTAGCATAATGGATAACGTTTAACTTTTTATCAATTCGTTGCCCAAGGACAGCACCTACAGCAAAATCACTAGCATCACACATTATTTCAAAGGGTAAACTCCAATCAGGTGGTTGAACAATAGGGGCTATAGTTAAAGCCTTCTTAAGTGTTTCAAAAGCTTCCTTACAATCATCATCAAAAACGAAGGGTACATCTTTTGAAGAAGATTAGTGAGGGGTTTTGATATCCTAGAAAAGTCTTTAATAAACCTTCTATAGAAACCAGCATGACCAAGGATACTATGAATACCTTTGATGTCTCTTGGACATGGCATCTTCTCAATTGCCTCAACCTTAGCTCTATCAACTTCTATGCCTCTTTCAGAAACTTTATGCCCGAGGACAATCCCTTCATTAACCATGAAGTGACATTTCTCCCAATTAAGAACAAGATTAGTTTCTTCACATCTCTGCAAAACTTTATCAAGGTTGTGCAGACAATTATCAAAAGAAGTTCCATAGACAGATAAGTCCTCCATGAACACTTCTACAATTTCCTCACAAAAACCATGAAAGATAGCAGACATGCACCTTTGAAAAGTAGCAGGAGCATTACATAAACCAAAAGGCATACGTCTATAAGCATAAGTTACATAAGGGCAAGTAAAAGTAGTTTTTTCTTGATCTTGTTGTTTAACAGCAATTTGAGAGAAACTAGAATAACCATCAAGAAAACAAAAATGGGTCTTTTTAGACAACCTTTCCAACATTTGATCAATAAAAGGAAGCAGGTAGTGATCTTTCTTAGTAACTTTATTGACTTTTCTAAAATCGATGCACATCCTATAGCCTACTACTATTCTTTGAGGAATAAGCTCATCATTATCATTAGGAACAACGGTAATACCTCCCTTTTTAGGAACACAATGAACAGGACTAACCCATTCACTATCAGCAATAGGGTAAATAATACCAGCATCAAGGAGTTTCAATACCTCATTCCTTACCACTTCCTTCATCTTAGGATTTAAACGTCGTTGGTGCTCCACTACTGGCTTTGCATCTGGTTCTATGTTGATAGAATGCTGACATATAGTAGGTGAAATCCCTTTTAAATCACCCAGAGTATAGCCCATAGCTTCTCGGTGTTTCTTCAAAACCTCCAACAACCTTTCTTCTTCCTTTCCTAAAAGTTTAGAGCTAATAATAACAGGATATATCTTTTTATCATCAATATAAGCATATTTAAGATCATTAGGGAGAGGTTTTAGATCGAAGACCGGATCCTTTTTAGGTGGCAATGTGGTACCCAAGTCTTCTACAGGCAAGTCATGCTTTAGCATCTTAGGTTGACAACGGAGGATCTCGTCAATCTCATTCCTTTCTTCCATGAAGATCTCACTTTCGTGATCTTCCATAAATTGCTGCAAAGCATTGTTAGGATCAAGAGAGATAGAAGCAAGTTGTTCAACTCTAAAATCCTCATTATGGGTTTCCTCCTCGCAAGGTTCTTTAGTAAATTTCGAAAAATTAAACTCATAAGATTCCCCATCAAACTTAGTCAAGATTTTCTCCCTCTTGCAATCAATAATAGCTCCACAAGTACTCAAGAAAGGTCTACCAAAAATGATAGGATAAGTTTTACTAGCAGCTGAACCAAGTACTAGAAAATCAGCAGGATACTTAATCTTACCACAAAGAACTTCCACGTCTCATACAATACCAATTGGAGAGATGGTCTCTCTATTAGCAAGGTGAATAACCACATCAATCTCTTCCAATTCGCAGGGACTGATTTCATGCATAATTTCTCTATAAAGCTCATAAGGAATAGCACTGGAACTTGCACCAATATCACATAAACCATAATAGCAATGATCAACAATTCTAACAGAAAGCACAAGAACACTAGCTTTTTTAGTTCTATTAGGATGTGAAACAATATTAGAAGCATCCTCACAAAAGACTATGTGTCCATCTTCTATGCTTTTAGTGACAAGGTCTTTCACAATTGCTACCACAGGTTCAACGTTTATTTGTTCATCAGGTTTTACAGTTCTCTTTTCACTTTTAGTGATTACATTAGTTATCATGGGATGATCCTTTACCTTCTCTGGGAAGGGAGTCTTCTCGATATAAGGCTCAGGTAAGATGTGATCAATAATGCAACACTCAGTGCTCCAAACATGAACACAGTCAACAATATCTTTATAAGGTACATGGTACTTATTCCATCCCCTTTTTGGAATTTCAATATAAGAAGCAAAAGCTCTAAAGCAATTCGTAATAACTTGCAAATCAAGACCATAAGCATTACTAATATTTTGAAAGTCATCAGTTCCCATAAAAGATTCAATGCATTCATAATCATAATTTATACCTGACTTTCTACCTTTGTTATTCTCCCATGCTTCAGCATTGTCTTGAATATGGTCCAAAAGATCCCATTTAGCTTCTTCTTCCATGCGAGTGAATGATCTAGCACAAGAAGCGTCCAATAAATCCTTGTCATGTAGAGGGAGCCCTGCATAAAAGTTATTGATAATTATATTGTTGGGGAGCTCATGAATGGGACATTTGAGCATTAGTAACTTCAATCTCCCCCAAGCTTGAGCTATACTCTCTCCATCAAGAGGCCAAAAGTCGTATATTTGATTCCGATCTTTATGAATCTCACTAGGAGGATAAAACTTTGAATAAAAGAGAGGCACTATTTCCTCCCATTCCAGAGCTTGACCATTCTTCAGCAGCTTATACCATTCCTAGGCTCTTCCTTTCAGCGATATTGAGAATAACTTCTTTTTAACTTGATCTACAGTAATACCTTGCAGGTATTTTGAAAGCATCATTCTTAGCAGGTGGTGGCTTATCTACTACCTTAGTAGTGGTAGTAGCATTACCAAATAAGAAACTCAGCGAATTATCCATAACGAAAATAAAGCAACTAGCAGAAGTAAACAATACTCACAGTAGAAGTTTCCTTTACTAGTTCCACTCTCCAATAGCGCTTCACTCCCTGGCAACGGCATCAGAAAAATAGTCTTGATGACCCACAAGTATAGGGGGTGTATCGCAGTATTTTCGATAAGTAAGAGTGTTGAACCCAACGAGGAGCAGAAGGTGCTGGCTAGTGGTATGGATCAGGAATTCTCTGCAAATACTTAGCAAATGGATTTTTAGGGGTTTTTGATAAAGCAAGTAAACAAAGTACGAGTAAATAAAAGACAATAGGAATAAATGCAGCAGGTGGCCCAATCCTTTATGCAGCAAAGGACAAGTCGGTTGTATTACTTAAGATGACCAAACATTCTCGAGGACACATGGGAAGATAGTTAAGTGTTGTCGCTTCATATAGTTGATTAATCTTCTTTAGCTTGCTAAGTGTTGTGTGGGTGAACCTGTGCTAATGTACCGACCTTCCTAGGACTAATACATACTTGTGATTATACCCCTTGCAAAGATCCGTAAGTACAAGAAAGTAATTAATGTAGAAACCTAACCACAACTTTAAACTCTAAGACCCTTACGTCCCTTGTGCAATGGTTTCCTAACGGGGGTTCAGGTTTCTGTCACTCCGGCAACCCCTACAATTAGTAGCCAAATACACAATGCATTCCCCTAGGCCCATATAGGTGAAGTGTCATGTAGTCGACGTTCACATGACACCACTAGAAGAAGTACACCACAACTTAAATATCAAACTATTGAATTTTTCTCAACACAATTCCACTACTAACAACATGACTTCTCCCATGTCCTCAAGAACAAAACGAACTACTCACAAGACATCATATGGATCATGATCAGAGATGGAATAATGATGTATAACAATCTGAACATAAACAATAATTCAATGGTTCACTCAATAGCATCAACTACAAATTGTAATCAACACCGGGATAGTTTCCCCTATGAACTATGCAAGATTCAACGCAATTGTTACAACAATATGGAGATGGTGATGAGGGTGCTGATGGTGATGATGGTGGTGATGATGATGATGATCCCAATGAAGTGCAACTTGATGGTGGTATTGATGGCGACGATCTTCCCTCTCTGGGAAGGAATTCCCGGCAGAATCTGTCACGAGAGATCTTTCTCTCGGTGTTTTCACCACTGCCAAGCGAATCTTTCGTGGTCGCCTCCCAGTCTTAGGGTTTCGGAGGATAATATACGCAGGGGAGAGTTCGAGTGGGCAGGCGGCCACACCACTGGCGCTGCCTAGGCTGGCTACCCGCTGGTGGTGTGGGCCCCTGTGGCCCATCTCCACCCCTTCCGCTTCCTTCGCTCTCGAAAAATAGGATTTTCCGTATATTTTCCAGATTTTCTGATCTTCACAAATTTTGCCCAAACAAAGACCTTTTCCATCGAATCTCGACCGCACGGTCCATGCTCCAAAAGTCATCAACCATGCAAAAACAGATGAAATAACATAAGTATCACCTCTTAATACGAAATATATCAATGAATAATAGTGAATTATGACATAGAATAGTGATGCAAAATGGACGCATCAAGGGTCTGGAGCAACAAAGGGCTGCGAAATCCAGAAGTGGAAAACTAGTCTCCAAATCTGACCAATGTCACACGGACTTAGCCTGGAATGATATAAGGCCCCAGCGTGTTCCGGAACAGCATCACCGTTCTGACCAATGGGAATACAACCACTCCAGAGCCGGATCATCAGGCCAGCATCACAGATCTGCACGTGGCTGGCGCAACATCGCTCCAGCGGCCGAGCAAGAGGCCATTGCTGCACTATATCCGAGGAATCCTCCCTAACAAGAGTCAAGCGATCGAAGGGGGGAAGATAAAGAGAAACGTCGGGAGGAGGATCGTCAAAAAATGCCACCTCCTAGACATGCAAGCCATTCAGCTGAGCCTCACCGTAGTGGGAACGACGGACGAAGGAACGACGGAAACCATGTCGGGACAAGCCGGCAGGGGGCTCGTCGTAGTGAAGACCCTCCCCGGAACCGGAATAATGACGCTCCGGACGGAGGCCAGTGAACAGCCGGAAACAATCCTGCTGCCCTCCACCAAGCAGTCATCACAACGGCTCTCAAGGGGGACAAGGAGGACGACATGGCGGAGGAGGTGGTGGCAGAAGCCGAAGTCCGGCTCCAAGGCACCATAGCCACAGCCGACATTCGGGACGATCTCTATCCCCGAACAACACAAGGCACATGATCAACTCCAACATAGAGGCGCGGCACTATGAAAACGATGATATCTACGTGGGCCCAAAGTGCTTTGGACCACGCATCAGAGCTACAAGATTCCCGGAAGGATTTGCTATCTCACGACATATCCAAGCCTACAATGGCATTGCACGACCAGATACCTGCCTACAGGACTTCTTCCAAGCTTGCTACATCGCCAAAGGTGGAAACAGCCTGGTCGCAACCCGATATCTCCCACTTATGTTGCGGAAGATGGCACGATCATGGCTTAATGAACTTCCAGAGAACACCATTCACAACTGGTATGACATGCAAAGTGCGTTCTTTCGGAATTTCAAAGGAACATACCGGAGGCCCTGTACGGTCGGAGACCTACAGCGTTGCACCCAGAAGGCCAGAGAAACTTGCCGGGATTACCTCGGACGATGGATCGACACCAAGAACTCCTGTGAAGGAGTAAATGATCAAACTGCGATTGAAGCTTTCATTGCAGGTCTCCCAATTGGTCTACTGCGTCATCGCTTGAAGTGCGACAAGGTCACTGATTTGGGAGAGATGATAGAAACAGCGAGAAAGTATGCAGATGCTGACGACAACGCAGAGGGACTACTCAACGCCCTAGCTGTGCCATAGTCGGCAAAACAACCAAAGCAACAAGCTTAGAAGCGCAAAAATACATTGGAAGAAAAACCCAACGCGGAAACGGCAGTGGTCACTGCTACTTTCGGGTCTGGAAGACGAGGAGGACACGGCGGAGGCCGCGGGCATGGCCGTGGGACTTCGGGAGTCCAAGGTAGAGGAGACCAGCAACCGGGCAAAACCTACTCTTGGGCCGACATTGCCAATAACCCATGTGTGCATCACTTAGACGCCAATGGGGGCTCGTCCCACACCAACGCCGGATGTCATTTCAATGACGACATCAAAAGAGATGACACCGCGGGCTACAAAGCTAAGCGGAAGAAGGGAAAGAAGAATCCCGAAAAAGATAAAGAGACCAAGGAAGATTCTGACATGGAGGAAGCTGATGCTTCAAATCCCTAGCCAGAAGGGAAGAAAAATTTTCCGACCAAGAAAGACACTTATGTCACCTTCTTCAGATCTCAACCAGCAAAGGTCAAGAAAGCAGTTCTACATGAGCTCAATGCCATAGTTCCGGCTGTCCCCCAATACCTGGACTGGTCGGAAGTGGCAATCACATTTGACCGTGCTGATCATCCGCCTAAGCTATACAGGCGAGGAAAATACGCATTAATCGGCATCCACTCATTGACGGTTATGGTTTCTCCAAGACCCTCATGGACGGCGGCAGCAGTATCAATATTCTGTATGTCGAAACGCTACCCCGGATGGAGATCTCGGAGACCCAGCTGAACCATAGCTCTGTGATTTTTCACGGAGTTGTCCCAGGAAGACAAGCTAATTCCCTGGGAGAGATTACTTTGGATGTTACCTTTGGAACTCCAAAGAATTATTGGACGGAGGCACTTTCCTTCGAAGTGGTCCCGTTCAAGAGCGCGTACCACGCTATATTCGGACGTCCGGCTTACTAGGATTTTATGGCTCGTCCGTGTTACATTTACAATATGATGAAAATTCCAGGCCCCAACAGCGTGATCACTATCAGGGGAGACCCGAAGAAAGCGCGAGAGTGCGAGGATGGAAATGCCGCCTTTGCTGAAGCCGTGCTGCACACCCAGGAGTACCAGGAGATCAAGAAGAGCATAGATCCGTCCGAGATGCCCACAACGAAGAAGGAGGTGACAAAGCCAAATCCGGAGTTCAAGGCATCAGAAGAGACGAAGAAGACGCCGTTGAAGGATGATGACCCCTCCAAGGTGACCCAGATAGGCATAGGCCTAGATAGCGCATAGGAAAGCGCGCTCATCAAGTTCCTCGAAGCAAATCAAGATATCTTCGCATGGCAGCCATCTGACATGACCAGAGTACCTAGGGAACTTGCCGAGCACTCTTTAAATGTAAACCCGAACACTAAACCCGTCAAACAGTCCTTACGATGTTTCAGCGATGAAAAGCGTAAGGCAATAGCTAAGGAACTAGCACGGCTCGAGTTAGCCGGATTCATAGAAGAGGTCATCCACACTGAGTGGTCGGCCAATCCTGTAATGGTCCCTAAAAAGGACACCACTGATTTAAGGATGTGTGTTGATTATACTGCCTTAAACAAGGCTTGTCCAAAAGATCCGTTCGCTCTGCCTAGGATTGATCAAGTTATCGATTCTATGGCAGGCTCGGAACTCCTCTGTTTTCTCGACGCATATTCCGGTTATCACCAAATCTGGATGAAGGAATCTGACAAAGTCAAAACTTCATTCATAACTCCCTTTAGAACAGTCTGTTTTGTTACGATGCCCTTTGAGCTGAAAAACGCAGGAGCTACCTACCAGCGCACGATGCAGCGTTGCCTCCATGACCAACTTGGACGCAATGTACATGCATACGTGGATGATATTGTGGTGATTTCAAAAAAGAAGGAAACGCTGATTTCCGACTTGGAGGAAACATTCGGACAATCTACGAAAATACAACATCATGCTTAACCCGAAGAAATGTTTCTTTGGAATACCAGCCGGAAAATTGTTAGGTTTCATCGTGTCTCAAAGAGGCATAGAGGTGAACCGGGACAAAATCAAGGCTATACTCAATATTTCTAGGCCAACTCGCCTGAAGGACGTACAAAGACTAACTGGTTGCATCGCTGCAGTCAGTCGGTTTGTAAGACGGCTTGGTGAAAGAGCCGCACCATTATACAAACTCCTGAAAAAGACCAAGGATTTTGTTTGGACCGACGGTCAAGTCGCACTACAAGACCTGAAGAAAGTACTCTCATCTGCTCCTATCCTTGCTGCACCGGAACCACAGGAACCGATGTTGCTCTATCTTGCTGCGACAAACAAGGTCGTTAGTATCGTCATGGTGGTGGATAGACCGGAGGAAAATCAGGAACACCAGGTGCAGCATCCGACTTACTTTGTTAGCGAGGTCCTGACAGAATCAAAACAACGGTATCCGCACTATCAAAAGTTGGATTACGGTGTTTTTCTAGCATCACGTAAGCTACGACACTATTTTCAGGAGCATCCAATTACCATGGTGAGCACAGCTCCCATGAGAGATATAATTAACAACAGTGATGCCACAGGACGCGTCGCCAAATGGGGTATAGAGCTTTCAGCTTTTGATATTGAGTATAAACCTTGGACAATAATCAAATCCCAAATCCTTGCCGACTTTGTCGCTGATTGGACAGAAACGAAGGAGAATATGACCCTCCCTGAGTCGGAATATTCTACTTTGATGGGTCTAAGGCTCGAGGGGGCTCGAGGGCTAGTGTGGTACTCAAATCACCCCAAGGAGATAAACTTCTAAACGTATTGCAGATCCACTTCACAGCGACAAATAATATTGCCCAGTATGAAGCACTGCTGCATGGAATCCGGATTGCTAAGGATATCAGCATCCGATGTTTGATGTGTTATGGAGATTCGGATCATGTTGCTCAGCAAGTTTCGGATATTTGTAATGCAAATAAACACATGGCAGCATATAAAGCTGTCGTGGATGATTTATCTAAATCGTTCGAAGGGTTTGAGGTTCAACACATCCCTCGAGCAGAAAATGAGGAAGCAGATGCATTATCTCGGATAGGCTCTGCACGGAAAGAGGTCCCGGATGGCGCTTTTTAGAGCACCTCAGTCCCCTCAATAAAGGGAGTAGATGAGGAATATCCACCAAATCCGACTCACCTCTAATAGCAGTTCGCTGTAATTCCCAGCTGGACTCAGCCCTACCTTGATTATCCGGTAGATGGCAAATTACCCAAGACGAGGTTCGAGCCGCAGATTATCCGACGATGTAAAAGCCTATACTATAGTTAAAGGTGAGCTCTATAAGCGGAGTGTTTCGGGGTTTTCAGCGCAGTATCTCCGAAGGAGTGGAAATCTTAAGAGAAATCCACGGCGAGTGTGGTCACCACGCCGCAGCCAAATCTTTAGTGGCAAAAGCTTTAGACACGGATTTTTCTGGCTTACAGCAATGCAGATGCCGAACGATTAGTCAAGACGTGTAAAGGCTGCCAAAAGTACGCCAAACAAGCTCATGTTCCGGCTGATCAGCTGCGAACAATACCTATAACATGGCCTTTTGTGGTCTGGGGGCTTGATATGGTAGAACCATTTAAACGAGCTCCAAGTGGATTTACTCCCCTCTTAGTGATGGTGGATAAATTCACCAAATGGATTGAGGCTAAACCTGTCACTAGTTGTGATGGAGCAACAGCCAAAAGATTTGTCGAGGATGTTATAATCCGGTATGGTTATCCGCATAGCATTATCACGGACAACGAGAGTAATTTCTCTATGGGAGAATTGGCCGAATTCTGCAACGAGCAAAATATCCGGCTTAACATTGCGTCAGTCGCACATCCACAGGCTAACGGACAAGTCGAAAGAGCAAATGGTTTAATCCTACAAGGCCTAAAACCGAGACTCGAAGCACCACTACGACGTGCTGCGGGGGCTTGGGCAGAGAAATTACCCTCTGTAATATGAAGTTTACGAACGACTCCGAACAGGTCAACCGGATACACACCTTTCTTCTTGGTCTATGGTGCAGAAGCAGTTCTTCCTAGTGATTTAATTCATACTTCTCCTAGAGTGGCCGCGTATATTGAAGAGGATGCCGAGATTTCTCGACAAAATGATCTCGACTTGGTCGAAGAAGTTCGCGTCGTTGCTGAAATGAGATCAACAGCCTATCAGCAGAAGTTACGCAAGTATCATAGCCAGAGAGTCAGAAACAGATCTTTCAATAAAGGCGGTTTGATTCTCCGGCTTGTGCAACAAAGAAAGCACAAACTTTCCCTAGTATGGGAAGGGCCCTTTTTAGTTAGTCGAGTATTGCACAATGGTTCGTACTACTTAACTGACATGAGGCCAGTCAAAGAAAGACCTGCTACTAAGAAGAGAAAGAGAGCTGGAGGCAGTAGAAATCTGGATGAGCTAGACAGACAGAGGAATATTGCTCAGCTACATCCTTTTTATACTTAGTTTATCCTTCTTTGTAAACATATATATATGTACATGTTCTATGAGAAATAAAAGTCCTGGTTGCCTCAAGTTTTTTCTGAGAAGTTTTTACCATCTTATTTCCTAATGATCATGTCATAGTCGAAAATCCTAGAACACTTGAAAGAACTTTGTACTCATGTTTGTTCTGGTTTAGATTTCCGATTCTAAAAATGTTACCTTCGGGTATAACACTAAAGTTTCTAGTCTATACTTTGGTTATTTGTCTGATTGCCGAATGCGGGCATTTTCCAAGTAGTGAATTGTTGGTACTGGAAGCCGGCTTTGTTTCCGAGTTTAAACTGGTCTAGCAATCGAGCTCCGTTGCTCGACAAAGTTTTCGTGCAGAAGGTTTAGCCGGCTCATGAAAGGGACGAGGCGGAAAGCCAGATAAACGATAAGTATAGGCGAAAAAGTAAAAGTGCTTATGTAAAAAATTTAGGCACA
Organism: Avena insularis; assembly: GCA_023614405.1. Classification (NCBI taxonomy): domain Eukaryota; kingdom Viridiplantae; phylum Streptophyta; class Magnoliopsida; order Poales; family Poaceae; genus Avena; species Avena insularis. The sequence continues at coordinate 27,351,443 of CM042692.1, forward strand.
CAAAAATTTAAAGCCAAAAGTGCTGAATAGATCAAAAGCTTAGCACTAGCAAAATTATAGTACTGCATATTTATAGACCCATCATGTTTCTCAGAATAATACAAATGTTTCTGGCAATCTATGATGCAGGAGGAGAGGAAGGAGCTACCGGCTCGCTGGATACATCGCCTTGATATCGTTCTGAGATGTCCACATCCGAAACGGTGTGGTCATCGTCGGAAACTTCTGCTGATTCTTCTGGAGGCAGAGGCGGAGTGTCCACGCGGGTGAAGAAAGGAGTTTCGTAGCTAGTCAAATCAGCCACGTGACACCCATATCCGGCGCAGGAGTCCATAGTGGCCTCGATGTCCTGCTCCTGGCCGTCTTCATCCACCTTGCAGTACCCTCTGGTCACTTGCCATATCTCCACGTTTCCATGGTGGCTCATGACCACAGTAAGAGCGTTCTGCACTGCGGATCGCGCATAGGACATGTTCCAATCCTGGACAAGTTGCGGCATCTCCTTTGCCTTGTCCCGCACCTGAAAATCCGACATGCTATGCATGTCCGGAATCTTGAGAGCTTTGCTAATATCCTCAACGGATTGGCGGAAGTCATGAAGCAGGTCACCGACTTGGGTAAGCCGGTGGTGCGGGGCTCGGCGGAGGTGGAGTCCGTCAAGTTTAGAGGACCTATACACAAAACAGTTAAGAAAATCTGACATTGAAAAAAGTCAAAGAAAATAGACAAATCAGACAGATGGAACATACCGAAGATGACGTCGTCAACTTTGGTCTTCTCTTCTCGAAGACTCCGGAGTTCAGCCCGGAGCGCCTCGGAAAGGTCCTTCTCTCTGCACAACTCGTTATTGAGGTCCAAGATTTTCTGATCCTGAGCAGCAATCTTACGATCACGCTCGTTAGTAGCCATGGAGGAGGATTCGAGAACCTGAGCGATGCTCTTCTCATGATCCGCCTTGAGCTTATCCAGCTCTTGGCGAAGTTCTTTGTTCACCACCACCAAGGTTTTGAGGTTCTCGGCCTCTTCAATAATAGCGTAGGACTGTTTTACCAGCGTTGTAAGTCAAAAAGGACAACAGTTCAGTAAAAATTCGACTATGAAAACATGAAAGACAAGGTTTGAGTCTCGAAATGTTTACCTTCGGCCTCATCCTTGGCAACTTTAAGCTCAGCATTCTTAAGTCGGAGAGCTCTGATCTCTCTCCGCTTGTTGCAGACATTTTTCAACAAATCCTGGTTATAGAATATACTTTTTGTAAGTCAGAATACCCAAAGTCAAAAGTCTACTAAAGACTCGGGCTAATATTTTTACTAATATCAGCACGAGCCTTGGGGGCTACACTAGTTCATTCTTTGGCATCCTAAGGAAGCATAAACCCGGATTATATATCCTACTTCATGCTTGGGGGCTAGAGGATATGATATGAAATAAAGGAAAAACAGGAGTTAGAATTCTGACTTACATATTGTTCACGAGTAAGTTTATCCAAACTCGCATTCATTTCAACAGTTGTTGGGGGGATACCCCCGGGTAGGGTCACGCCGGGGTATAAAGGCCGAGTTAGCCGAGGTTCGGCAAGGCAAAAGCGGATGCTGGCCGAGTCACCTCAAGGCAGGCCGAATCACGGGGTAACCCGGATCAGGGGATGTCCACCTAACTGGGTCTCAACCGACTTAAGCCGTAAGTCGGACAGAGGAATCTAACTTGTATGCAGGAACAGGTATGGCCGGATCAACTATGTACGATCCGGGTTGTATCATGCTTGTGGGAGAAGGAAGGTATCTCGCTGGTCAAAGGTGACCCCTATACACAGAGCATGAGCGAAGCGGACAGAGGCAAGACCACCGAGGCGTGGCCGACAAAGGTGACAAATCCTATGTCGGATGACGTGGGCGCCGCAGAGGCTCACGTAGCCACTGCATGAATGACACGGGGGAAAAGTGACCCGGTCGGCTTACTATTTTGGGAGGAGGCATATTCCAGGCATATTCCCTGGAATATGCCTCCACGTATGCCCTAATTGGAGACCTAGCCACCCCTATATAAGGAGGGATAGGGCCTCTGTAGAAAGGGTTGATCGCTAGAGGGTTGAGTTTTACGAGATTGGTCTTTGGAGGTTAGGTTCTTCTAGCAAGTTACTGAGAGCTAGCTAGTGGTGAGAGTAAGAGAGTTCCTTCTTCCTCCTCTCTCCAATACAGCTCGAGGAGCACTTGTAATCGGCGAAGGTGAATCAAATATAAAGCTTCTGTGTGTGAAATCACCACACTATCCCTCCCTGGATTCCCCTAGTGCATTTAGTCCCCACCTTTAGCCTATCTATGGCATCTGCCGTGACACCACCACGATAGTTGGCGCCCACCGTGGCTAGCGCCAGTGGGTCAAGATCCGGACGGGAAACCTCATCGGCACCGGCGAACGCATCGTCTCCGGGCTCGTTCAGCGCTTTGGAGCGCTGGACTTTGTCAGCGACAACGCTGGCTGCTTCGGCAAGCGCACTCTTCCGCGCAATGGCCTCTTTGTCAAGCTCGGCGCACACAAGGTCTACGTTGTTGTTGATGTGATGCGTTCATCCGCGGCACGTCGTCGAGGCAGGCGAGCCACCCCTTAGCGTGGTTCACGGGGCGCGTATCACTCGCTCCTTGGACCGTGCCGAGGTGATTATGACTGCGCCTGGCGCTGGCGCAAGCAAAGATCCGGCACCAGATCCGGAGGTAACGCCTAAGGCACCGAGGAAAGGTAGAGGTCCTCCACTAGAGAGGCCAGAGAATGTGCTGCGGGAAGCGATGGATAGCTTGGCAAACCCTGTAGCAGCAGTGGTAGATCCGACTCAGGCACAGGCCGAGCTAGAGGAAACTAGGCAAAAAATTCTTGAGGGTGCGAAAAAGATAGCCGCGGCTCAGCAGTCGTTGAACATGACGCTGCGTGAGTATGCAAAGGCAAATAAAGTAGATGCTGTCAAAGTAAAAGGGAGGAACCTCATGAGTGAAATGAACAAAGAGGGTGATACTAGGATTGAGGAGTCTGAGAACTATTTGTCCGTGGGGCTGCCAAAGTATAGTACCCCGGCGAAAAACCTCAGGGCAGCAGATGCAACTGCATCCGAGTTAGAAGGTCTGACGGGTGAAGCCCGTCAGAGACAGCAAGATAGGGTCAATGAGTTGGTTCGGATCGCGAACAGGCAAAATGAGGAATTGCTCAGAGCTAACCCAGAGAGAGTTGGGGCCTCCAAGATCGTTCATTCGGTGGTAGGTAACCAGGAGAAATCTGTTGGAGCTGCATCATCTCCTCATGGTGGTCCTAGGAGAGAAGAGGTAGTAACCTCGGCCAGGAGGAACAAAGAGATAGTCCCGTATGACCTGACAAGGGCAGTGAAAGGAAAAGAAGTGCAGAGAAATGACGATCGACGAAGTGTGAGCCGAGGTGAAGCTGGCCGAGGTAACCGCGACCAAGGCAATGCCGGTCAAGGTAATGCTGTAAATGGCAATGCCGGACAGCGAAACTTGGCAGGAGCAGGACAACCGTAGCAGCGGAATATACCAAGGCAAGAGCAAAGTGCCGGCCGAGGTATGCAACAGAGAGGTGCTCCATGAGAGCAAGACCGGTATAACGATGGAGATTCGGAAATGGTGAACGCATGATACCCAAGGCCAGACTATCATGTGATAGGGTCAAGATTGGGAAGCAGGGATTTGATGCCTGATGATGCCAGATTGAAACTGGATCGGCTGTATAGGTCAGAATAGATTGAATGTCAAGGTCCCCCGAGTCCTGCATGTTTTGGGCCCCGGATCATGAAGGAACCTCCGGTACCTAACTTCCAGTTACCTAGAGGCACAAAGACGTATGACGGCAGTACAAAGCCGGAAGATTGGTTGATAAACTATGCTACAGCTATGAAAATTGCTACAGGCAACTTGAGATGGGCTGTGAGATACATACCCTAGATGTTGGAGGGGCCAGCAAGGGTATGGCTAAACAATTTTCCACCCAGAAGTATTAACTGCTGCATCGATTTTGAGGAAATGTTTATCAGCAATTTCTCAAGTACGTATCAGAGGCCAAATAGGCCACAGACCCTAGCTATGTGTAAGCAGAGACCGAACGAGACGGACCGGGAGTTTTTAACCTGGTGGTGTACCGTGAGAAACTCGTGTGAGGGTGTGATAGAGTCACAGGCCATAGCATGGTTTGTGCAAGGATGCAGGTATGCGAGCATGTTGTGGCAAAGATTGCAAAGGGATATGCCAACTACGTTGGCAGAGACAATCTGGATTGCTGATTCGTATGCTTTGGGTGATCCGACTCAACCTAGGCTCGTGTCAAACGAGTCAAACGAGGAGTGCTACCAGAGAGATGGAGCCAGGTCATCCTGGAGAAATGACTACCGGGGTAAAAGAAGAGATGACAGACCGGATTACCGGTATAGTTCGCAACAAGTTGCTGCTGTGAATCAAGATCAGCCCGGAGCAGGGGGAAATCAACGTCAGAAAACTGGAGGCCAACAATGGACACCGAGAAATGATGGCAAGAAAACTTGGACGCCAGAGCAAAAGAAACAGTGGCAGGAAAAGAAGGACCGTCCGAGGTATACTTATGAGTCAATGTTGGATCAGCCGTGTAAATTTCACACGCCAAATCCGAGTAACCCAGCGGGTCATACAATGAGGCAATGTGAGTGGATGCGTAAAATAGAACAAGGTGGTTCGGGGAATGCTCAGGCACCTCGGAATGATCAACCTCGGCAGGAGTTACCCCGGCAGCAATTGCTCTCCAGAGCGAACACGCAACAGCTAATGTTGCCTCCCCCTCCGCCGAGGTATGACAACCATGAGAGAAGGGATGCAGTGCATCAAGTGGAAGACCAGCATCAACCGGATCAGAGGTACCCCGGAAATGAGGGGAGGAATGAGTACAGAGAGCATCATCAGAGTTACTGTGTGTTTACCACTAAGGAAACAGATAGAAAGAGTTTGCAGCACCGACATATGGAGGTCAATGCGGTAATGCCAGCAGTGACGAGGTATATGCCTTGGTCGGACCAGGAAATTACCTGGAGCATCAAAGATCATCCCAAGCTTATGTCGAGTCCTGGTTCATATGCGCTAGTGCTGGACCCGACATTCATTGGGCCTAACATCAATGTGAGATTCTCCAAGGTGCTGATTGACAATGGCAGTAGCATCAACATCATGTATGCGGATACAATGCGCAAGTTGGGTATCACGGAGAACATGCTCCAAGCTACAAGGACAACTTTCCATGGCATTGTGCCAGGCATTTGTTGTGAGCCCATAGGCAAAGTCCGGGTTGACGTATTGTTCGGCACGAGAGATAACTGTCGAACTGAGAATTTGGAGTTTGAAGTGGTGAACTTAGAAAGTGCGTATCACACGTTACTCGGAAGACCAGCACTGAACAAGTTCATGGCAAGTTGCCACTTCAGTTATCTGAAGATGAAGTTGCCCGGGCCAAATGGAGTGATTACCATTGCTAGAGATTTCCGACGTTCCATTGAGTAAAAGGCCACCGGTCTAACCTAGCCGAGTCACTCGTGATTGCGCAAGAGAAAAGAAAGATACAGGAGGTGGCGGCGTTGGCTCAGTCCGCGCAGCAATATATGTCAGTGTTGAGTAATCCGCATGGTAGTGTCTCATTCCAAGCCAAAGTGCTTGTTGATGACATGTTCCTAGAGTGCACCGTAACAATTGGTGCCGGGTTAAATGATAAATAGGAAAGCGAGCTCGTCAGCTTCCTCCGTGAGAATCGGGATATTTTTGCTTGGTCCACACAGGACTTGCAAGGTGTTCCGAGGGAGTTGGCCGAGCACTCTTTGAGCGTGAGACCCGGAGCAAGGCCGGTGAAGCAACCTCTCTGCCGCTTCGCCGAAGATAGGAGAAAAGTCATTGGAGATGAGATAGCTCGGTTACTAGCTGCAGGATTTATCATGGAAGTTCTTTACCGGGATTGGCTATCTAATCCGGTGCTGGTGGAGAAGAAGAAGGATGATGCGAATGTGGCAATGGTTTGGCGTATGTGTGTCGATTACACGAACATGAATAAGGCATGTCCAAAAGATCCATTTCCACTGCCAAGGATAGATCATGTCATAGACTCAACTGCTGGATGTGAACTATTGTCATTCATCGATGCATATTCTGGTTTCCACCAGATACCTCTGAATCTGGATGATCAAATAAAGACTGCATTTATCACCCCGTATGGGGCTTATTGCTATCGCACCATGCCATTTGGTTTACGTAATGCAGGGGCAACGTACCAAAGATGTATACAGAAATGTTTGCACGACCAAATTGGTCAAAATGTACAGGTGTATGTGGATGATGTGGTTATCAAGACCAAGGAAAGCAAAACGCTCCTTGATGATATCAGGCAGGCATTCGCGAACCTAAGAAGGTTCCCGATGAAGCTTAACCCGGAAAAATGTACCTTCGGTGTCCCGACTGGAAAATTACTCAGGTTTCTTGTCTCCAGCCGAGGTATCGAAGTCAATCCAACTAAAATCCGGGCCATTGAGCGAATGGAACTGCCGAAGTGTCTTAACGATGTCCAGAAGTTCACTGGTTGCCTGGCATCGTTAAGTCGGTTTGTATGTCGGTTGGGAGAGAAGGCATTGCCTCTCTATCAACTCATGAAAAAGTCGGACAAGTTCATTTGGACGTCGCAGGCCAATGAAGCCTTTATACAGTTAAAGAAAATGTTAGCCACTGCACCAGTGTTAGCCTCTCCACTATCAAAGGAGCCAATGTTGCTCTATATAGCCGCAACCAACCGAGTTGTAAGTGCAGTAATTGTGGTAGAGCGCGACGAAGAGGGTAAGTCAGTGCAAAGGCCAGTGTATTATCTGAGCGAGGTATTATCAGCCTCAAAGCAAAATTATCCGCACTATCAGAAAGTGGAGTATGGCGTGTACATGTCGGCAAAGAAGCTAAAGCATTATTTTGAGGAGAACCCCATCAAAGTAATATGTGAAGCCCCAATTTCCGAGATAATGAGTAACAAGGATGCAAGTGGCAGAATTGCAAAATGGGCAATTGAACTAGATCCCTATGCGCCACAATATGACAAAAGAGAAGCAATCAAGTCTCAGGTCGTGGCCGACTTTTTTGTGGACTGGGCCGAGGTACAATATGAACCACCGCTACTAGATCCAAACTACTGGAGAATGCACTTTGACGGGTCAAAAACAAAAATCGGGTTAGGCGCCGGAGTTGTGCTTACCTCGCCAAAGAATGACCAGTTGAAGTATGTGCTACAGATCCATTTCGCAGCGTCGAACAATGTCGCTGAATATGAAGCACTTGTGCATGGGCTCAAAGTGGCAAAAGAAATTGGGATACGTCGGATCCAATGCTTTGGCGACTCGTATTTGGTAGTTCAGCAAGTGTCGGGGCTATGGGACGCTCTTGATCCAAACATGGCATTATACAGATTCCATGTATAGAAAATATCTGGTTATTTTGAGGGATGCGAATTTTGCCATGTACCCCGGGTGGAAAATGAGGCTGCCGACGTATTGTCGAAGCTCGGATCAACCCGACAAGCAATTCCACCGGGTGTAGCATTAGAACACCTCAGAAAACCATCTATCAGACCGTCCCTAGAAACCGACTCAATTTACGTCCCAGAGGATCCGGAGTCCGGAGCTATGCCCATGGACATTGACATGGGAGGTGGTACGCGAAACCCGGGGACTGCCTCAGCAAACCCGAGGACTACCTCAGCAAACCCGGGGACTGCTTCGCAAGACCCGGGGCTGCTCAGCGTGATCCGGTTGAAGTTATGCCGGTGGATCAGATGGAAATTGATGAGGATGTGTTCCCTATACGAGCAATACCAGCTTGGGCACTACCTATATTTCAATTCCTGAAAGATGGAACTTTACCCACTGAGGAGGTGCTATCCAAGCAAACTCAGAGGAGAGCAAAGGCATACACAATCATCAATTCCGAGCTATACAAAAGGAGTGTGACCAATGTCCTCCAGCGATGCGTTGACCCGGAAGAAGGGCTTGACATCCTCTGAGATATACATCAAGGGGAGTGCGGGCATCATGCCTCGTCCCGAGCCTTGGTGGCAAAAGCTTTCCGGCATGGATTCTACTGGCCAAGTGCCTTAGAACAAGCAAAGGATTTGGTAAGAAAATGCAATGGTTGTCAGAGGTATGCTACCAAGACACATATGCCAATGTCGGAGCTCAAGACCATACCAATCACATGGCCGTTTGCCGTATGGTATTTAGACATGGTTGGCCCGTTCAAACCAGCAAGGGGAAATATGACTCACATTTTGGTCGTGGTGGATAAATTTACAAAGTGGATTGAAGTAAAGCCAATAAGAAAATGTGATGGAGCTACGGCCGTGACATTTCTCAAAGACATCATCTTGAGATACGGTTATCCTCACAGTATCATAACTAATAATGGCACAAATTTTGCTGAAGGAGCATTTGCGCGATTCTGCCGAGATAAGAAGATTCGGCTGGATGTTGCCTCGGTAGCCCATCCTGCATCAAACGGACAAGTAGAAAGATCCAACGGATTAGTACTGTCTGGGATAAAACTCCGGCTCATTGAGCCGCTGCAAAGATCAGCGGGATGCTGGATAGAAGAACTACCAGCGGTATTGTGGAGTTTAAGAACAACTCTGGATCGATCAACAGGCTATATGCCATTTTTTCTAGTATATGGGGCAGAAGCTGTATTACCAGCCGACATAGAGCATGACTCGCCTAGGGTCACCCAATACACAGAAGCCGAAGTGCAAGAAGCCTGGAAAAATTATGTTGATCTGCTGGAAGAAGCGAGAGAATTGGCATTGTCCAGATCCGCCATATATCAGCAAAATCTCCGACACTGTCATAGCCAGAAAGTAAACCCCCGAGTCTTCCGGGAAGGTGATCTGGTACTTCGGTTGGTACAACGTATTGCTGGCATGCATAAGTTATCCCCCCATGAGAAGGGCCATTCATTGTGAGCAAAGCATTGCACAATGATTCTTACTATCTTATCGATGCAAAACCACAGGAAAAGAACAAGGCGGACAGGTCCGGCGAGGAATCTAAGCGCCCATGGAATGTAGCTCTACTTCGTCCTTTCTACACATAGCAGAGAAGTGTATGTATCCGAGTCTCTCATATGTCGGTATGTATGCCGGCAATGAGCTTATCAATGAAATGTTGGCACCTCGAGCAGTAACTCGGGGACTGCCTTAATAATGATTATTGTCTTCTGTATTTATTATTTATACGTCGGGTGGCGTAAGTTGTTCTACTTAGGTTGTATTAGTAATGTGTGAGCACCAAAAACCCAACTCTTCAACTTGCTGCTGTCCAATAAGAATTGGCTTCATGGCAAGCAAGAGAACAAGTTTGGAATTGCGTAGCACATGAAAAACGACTAAGGAAAAAAACTTAATCGAGCCGACGTTTGTTTTTCGGACTAACCTTGTGTTTACTTTCGAATTATTATGCTGAATTATTTTGAGCTAAGCCTAAAGTTTCCAAGTATTGTTAAGACAATTTTTGAAGCTCCGATTCGTAAGTCGTAAAACCGAATCAAGGTAGACATGAGCCGAGCCAAAAGATTGGATGAACAAGAAAATGAAACTCGGGGACTACGCCCAAGTTAATCCGGCATAAATACTTAGTAGCAAAATATCACTTGTGTACTAGATACAATTCCACCCGGCATACCGGGGATCTCATAAACTTTAAAGTTTTTTCACTCAAGGAGCAGCAAGAGGAGGAAGTTCGGCATCATATTCGCTGTCTTCGATGTCCGAGGCATCGTCCTCTTCGTCCTCATCCGAGCCGTCTTCAACGTTCTCAACATTTTCATCATCCGCGCCACCAAGGAAGCTTGGACCCTCATTCCATTCATGAATGGGAGCATATTCGATGAGGCTATGGGCGCAAGCCTTGCGCCGAGCTACCCACTCCGGGTCACTGGTCCATTTGGATCCGGTGCGCATGCGCGCTAGGAGGTTGAGGTCGATCTTCTCGTACCATGTGAGCACATAGTGGAGAACGTTCTTAGCTCCGGTGCGTCCAGCGGATTCCCTCCAAAGGTCGAGCTGGGTCTCGCATTCCATCAACTTATCAACAAGAACTGCGGTTCCCTCCGGAGTGTCTTCTGCAGGCCAAAAAGTGTTGAAGATTCGGATTGCAACGTCAAGGATATCCTTGCCATAGTTCTTCACGATTTCCACGCAAGAAGACAAGCTGACCAACAGTTCATCCATGTCATAGGGAATCTCTTCAGCGTCAGGAGCAACGGGGGTACCCCTCTCTCGGTGGAACTTAGCAACAGCGGTGCTCGCAATGGCATTGCCCTCTGGAAATTTGCCTAAAAACAAGACAAGAGAAGCAGGTAAAGAAAAGACATGTGAAGTAACTCGGAGAAATATGCCGGATGAGGGAAAGGAACTTACGTAAAATATGGCTGTGGATCCGTTCAACTCCTTGGTAAAGTCATCACGCCTTTTGTGAAGCTGCACAAGTTCAGTATTTGCCGACTCAAGTTTGACGTCGGCCTCCTGGAGAAGTTCTCGTTCCTTGGCAATCTGGAGATTGAGGCGCTCGCGCTCTTCAGTATAGTCCTGGCCAGCCTTTTGAAGCTCAGATTGATGCTGCGCTTTCAACTTCTTCATATCTGCCTTGAGCTTGGCAATTTCATCATCCTTGGTTCGGAGGAGGGCAAGCTCATCATCTTTCTTTTTGAGCTCGGCCTGATGCTGCCCTGCTTGTTCGAGAAAATGCAGCATCATATCAGGCACGGGCACACTATCTTCCAGCGATGCTGAAATAGTTTGTTGACCCAGCAAAGCCGAGGTATGAATGTTTGCCGAGCCAAGGAGAAAAGGAGATAGAGAGCATAGCAAAGTTGAGCCAAAACGACTTACCCTTGATCTGGTCCAGGTTTTTCCTCATGATAATGTTCTCAGCTTCTACCTCATCTGCAAAATCCGAACGGTGGATTAGTTTGGCGGAACAGGATGAAGAAAAATGGAAACATGCCAAGGGAGCAAGCTTACCCCTTTTATCGTATTCAGCGAGAAGTGTATTATGCTTTGCACGCAGCACTTGTGAGTGTCCAGGAGACGCTGAAATTCGGCGCTCCGGCGGTTGGTGGTCACCTAAAAAGAGTGCAAAATATAGCTTAGTCTTGTGCATATTTGAAGTGTACAAAATCCGGGCCAAGTGGAACTTAACCCGGCTCTAGGTGTGTGCATATTCGAAGTGTACAAAATCCGGGCCAAGTGGAACTTAACCCGGCTCTAGGTGTGTGCATATTCACATTGGACAAGCTCTGGGCCAAGTGTACCTTAACCATGCTCTAGGTGTGTGCATATTCGAAGTGTACAAAATCCGGGCCAAGTGGAACTTAACCCGGCTCTAGGTGTGTGCATATTCGAAGTGTACAAATTCCGGGCCAAGTGGAACTTAACCCGGCTCTAGGTGTGTGCATATTTGAAGTGTACAAAATCCAGGCCAAGTGGAACTTAACCCGGCTCTAGGTGTGTGCATATTCGAAGTGTACAAAATCCGGGCCAAGTGGAACTTAACCCGGCTCTAGGTGTGTGCATATTCGAAGTGTACAAATTCCGGGCCAAGTGGAACTTAACCCGGCTCTAGGTGTGTGCATATTCGAAGTGTACAAAATCCGGGCCAAGTGGAACTTAACCCGGCTCTAGGTGTGTCATATTAGAAGTATACAAAATCCGGGCCAAGTGGAACTTAACCCGGCTCTAGGTGTGTGCATATTTGAAGTTATCAAGGAGCTACGTTAGTTTTCTAAGGAGCATCCGGCCGAGTAACAAGTTGCTCCCCCGGAGGCTCGGGGACAAATGGTTATATCACTAATATCTACAACACGCTAAAGAAAAGGTGAAGTAAAGTACCTCCATCATCCGGCCCGCAAGGTTAATTGCCTTAGCGGCTGTGTTCATTTGAGTAGCAAATTCGGCAGGACCGAACTTCTCCAGGAGATCGTCGTTGTGGACGAACTTCGCCTTGTTCCAGTTGTTCACGAACTCGATCAAGGTCGGAGGGTATCGTCCGCCGCTGAGCATATGGGGCGCCACCAAACCCTTGGCATGCGCCTCCCTCCTCTCAATCTGGGCAAGGGCCGGGCTGATGTGCAAAACAAGTTGCGCGTCAGCTGGCTCAGCAAGGGCGTCCTTGGTGGTGGAGTTTTCTTCAAAAGCATGGACGCGAGTGTGCGCTGTCCAGCCTCGATGGACGTTGCCCTGGTGGCGTCAGGGGCCTTCTTGCCCTTAGGTTGCTGCTGAGAAGTGGAAGTTGTTGCAGCAGATTTACCCTTGGGAGCTGCCTTGGTGCTTTCTCGCCGAGACTGGGAAGACTCGGACGAGGCGGAAGGTCTTGGTGCTGCTGTTGTTGCTTTTGCTGCTGGTGCTTGAGTTGGTGCTGGTGCTGGTGCTGTTTTCTTCTTTGGTGGAGGTGCTGAGGTAACCTCGGTGGTAGCTGGTTGCGGCGGAGCCAAAGTAGTGGTGGCCGCTGCCTCGGCAGAGCCAGTCTCCCCCGCTCCAGGGTTGCCCTCCTCTTGACGAGGTGGGCTGGAACCTAGAGCAGTCGCTGAACCCTCCGGGATTGGGCTCAGCGGGCGTGAATCATCGCCATGAGGGGGAGAAGGGTTGTGTCGGAGTAGGGAGGCAATGCCGGATCCACTCTGTGGGACCTCCATCGCGGCCCTGCCGAATCAAACATTGTCGGATGAGAAACTATAACAATAGAAGAACAAGTAAATGGCAGAAGGAAAAGAGGCTTACTCATCTGAGGTCAGGGGCTCCTTGGGCTTCCGAGCCCTTCGTGCTGGGGCCTTGGTTGCAGGCTTGGAGGCAGTTTTGTCCCCGGACTTCTTTCGCCTTTTGGCTGGCTGAGAAGGTCCGGAGGAAGAAGTTGATGTGGCTCCCCTTTTCTTCTTCGGCGCAACCGGAACAGGATCACCCACGGCAAGGGGAGGGTCCTCATGGATCTGCCCATCAGGGTTAGCTGATTCCGGAAAAGCATAAGAAAGGGGGACAGCGTCAAATGCTTCCATCACCTCAACATCCGAGTCATCTTCATCGTCGGGCCAATCTCTAATGGAAGAGAGTTTACCGGTGGGTCGCGTCGGCCATTGGAAGGAACATCTCCTAATCCGGTTCCTCCTCGTCAGAGGTATCCCGGTCAGGCGCCCATTTGAGGGAGGGCTCGGTGCCATCCTTGATAGTTTGCTGAAGGAATTGCTAAGGGGAAGAAAAGACAACAAAGTTAAATATACAACAGCGACTGACATATGATTTAATTCGGAGAAAGTTTGTGGCACGAAGCTTACCATGGGAGGAAGCCTATCTCGGCAATAGTGTTCAATTCCCCACGTCCACTCAGAGGAGAAGTCCTTGTGGGTAGTGAAGAGGGCCTTGACCTGGCGATAGATCTCTGTGTTGCTCAACTCGAAAGACAAGGTCCGGTTGGGGTCATGGCCCCAGCTCATGTGATAGACTTTATGTGAGCGTTTCTGAAGAGGGGAGATCTGGTTACGGACAAATGTGATCATGGCGTCCTTGTTGCGTAATCCGAGGTCCTTTAGCTCCTTGAACCTCTTGCTAACTTGGTTCGCTAAGACGGTGGCCTTCTTGGGGACCACGTCCCATAGCTCCGGATTGGGTGAGGGGGCAAGCTCGGAGGAAGCGAGGCGTGCGGTGACGCCCTCCGGGATGCGCCTGGTGCGGTAGAGCCAATCCAAGTCATCTTGGCAGACCCAGGAGCCTGCCCACGCGCCCCGGTCGGTGCCCACGGCATCTTCCTCCATCTCCTGCTCGGCGATGGCGAGCTCCTCCTCAGTCATCTCGAGTTCACTACCCTCACTGGCGCTAGCGGCGGTGGGTGGCAGTGGCCTAGACTGGCAGCGACCCGTGGTGGAAGAGATGCGCGCGGCGACGCTGGTGAGCGTGGAGGCAGTGCGGCGGCGGCGCTTCTACTCAGGCGCAGTGGCGGCGGCGCTGTCGCGGGAGAAGAAGAAGAAGAAGAAGAGGCAGAGGGGCACGGATGTGGGGAAAAGACCCAAGGGGCGTGCCCCTCCCCTATTTAACCACTCCCTCGAGAGGGTAGTGGGATCGTGTTATGCGGGTGTGCCACACGGTGTGGCCGTGTATAGCCCGGATTGACCAATCAGTGATGAGCCACACGAAGGACCACAGGGCGTAGCGGATCCCATGACGTGACGCAGTGATACAGTTAACGAGGAGGCAGGCGTGACATGACGTGTGCACAGTAACTCCTGACAATAACTGCGGCGGTTACTGTTGCTGGCCCTTAAAATCAGGCAAAGTCATGATTAGCCTCCACGTGGGGAAGCGTATGAGAGAAGGAAGAATGACCCGGATAAGAATGTGGTAACCCGGCCAGCAAGTGAAAACTTGGAATGTGCTAAGGGAAAGTAAACCCATGAGATCTGAGATAAGAGGTAACTCAGAAAAGGAACACAAAGCTCGGTGAAATTGAACCTGCTGTAGCCTTAGCGGCTAAGGCAACTAAGACCGCACCAGCTTCGGGGACTAATGTTGGGGGGATACCCCCGGGTAGGGTCACGCCGGGGTATAAAGGCCGAGTTAGCCGAGGTTCGGCAAGGCCAAAGCGGATGCTGGCCGAGTCACCTCAAGGCAGGCCGAATCATGGGGTAACCCAGATCAGGGGATGTCCACCTAACTGGGTCTCAACCGACTTAAGCCGTAAGTCGGACAGAGGAATCTAACTTGTATGCAGGAACAGGTGTGGCCGGATCAACTATGTATGATCCGGGTTGTATCAAGCTTGTGGGAGAAGGAAGGTATCTCGCTGGTCAAAGATGACCCTTGTATGCAGAGCATGAGCGAAGCGGACAGAGGCAGGACCACCGAGGCATGGCCGACAAAGGTGACGAAGCCTATGTCGGATGACGCGGGCGCCGCAGAGGCTCACATAGCCACTGCATGAATGACACGGGGGAAAAGTGACCCGGTCGGCTTACTATTTTGGGAGGAGGCATATTCCCTAAAATATGCCTCCACGTATGCCCTAATTGGAGACCTAGCCACCCCTATATAAGGAGGGCTAGGGCCTCTGTAGAAAGGGTTGATCGCTAGAGGGTTGAGTTTTACGAGATTGGTCTTTGGAGGTTAGGTTCTTCTAGCAAGTTACTGAGAGCTAGCTAGTGGTGAGAGTAAGAGAGTTCCTTCTTCCTCCTCTCTCCAATACAGCTCGAGGAGCACATGTAATCGGTGAAGGTGAATAAAATATAAAGCTTCTATGTGTGGAATCACCACACTATCCCTCCCTGGATTCCCCTAGTGCATTTAGTCCCCACCTTTAGCCTATCCATGGCATCTGCCGTGACACCACCACAACAACAGCAACCTTCTCGGCGAGAGTCAGAGGAGTCACTGGAGCAGTTGGAAGCTCACCGGACCTTATCCTCTCGTTGCAAAGACACACTTATTCAAGAAGGTCAGAGTACTTGATGTCCTCTACCTCTTGCGCTTCTTCTTCGGCAGATAGATTTCTTTTCTCCAGGCATTGCCTGGCCAGCCGCTGGGTCTCTTTTGCAGATTTTCGAGATAGGCCAAACTTGGCAAGTCCCGGATTGCTGAGAAGGTTTTTGGCAAAGGTTTCTGCCGAGGGATCATTACCCGAAGAGGGTTCACCCTTATCTATACCTGACTCACTCATGGTGACGTCAGTTTGCGATTCAAGGATCACAGGCTCTATTGAAGGAGCCGGATCTTCTGCGACAGCCGGAGAAGGAGTGATCACCGGTGTTGCAGAAGGTTGAGGGGCAGGAGTCAGAGGAGCCACGGCAGGAGAAGCTATGGTAAGCTTCGTCTATCGCAGGGGCTTCGAAGAATTTCCCTTCCCCTTTCCCTTGATGAGCTGCTTAGCTCTGAGAATGTAATAGAGTCGAAAACATTACATCTCGGAAGAAAATTCGAGTAAGGTATAAAGGCGGAAGTTGTGTTGAAAGTTACCTCTTCACAACAGGCACCTCCTTTGTGCCAACAACCACTGTCGGAGCCTTGCGCTTCTTGAGCACAATGTCCGGCAATGGGACCAATTACGCCTCTTGAGAAAACTCTAGAGGATATCCCTCGAGTGGAGCAAATTCCGACTCGGGGAGGTCAGCAAGCTGAAAGGAAGAAAACATATCAGTATTGCGATATAACTTAAAGAATGAAACACATAAAAAGGTTTATTGTTAGAAGCTTACCGGCACCATGGGGTTTTCCGCTGTATGCATATTCAGAGAAACCTCCGGGATCCTCCTCTCGATCCGCTCCCTTATCAGCCATTTAATCTGGCTTATATAACCTTGCGAGTTATAGGCTCTAGGGCTGATGCGGAGGGAATCCTTTTTGGACGACATGATGGAGTGCATCAGTCGGTCTCCGTGGTACTGAAGGGGTTGGATCCGGCGTGACACCCAACATTGGACCAAGTCGAATCCCTTCAGTCCTTTGTGTTTAATCAGATATTTGATCCGCCTCTTAGCAAGGATCAGATCATCACTGAGAGCCGGAGGAGCCTCGTCCCAAGACGGTTGGGCCGTGGTGGCTCCATCGATGAAAGCTGGCAAAGCAGTGGCTTTGCCGGGAGCCGGAACATCCTTGTGATAAAAGAAGGTGGCTGGCCATTGTTTAACCGAGTCACTAGCTAGAATCTTAGGATATCGCGCTCACGTCTAAGTGAAAAGCTAATTGTACCGGTAATATAAGGATTACCGGCAGTGATAGAATTTCTCCGGACATGGAAGTAGTACCGGAATAAGGTAAGACTCAGCCTAATGCCGAGAAATCCCTCGCACAAAGCCGCATATGCGCTCATCTCTAGGAGGGAGTTGGGAGGAAGATGGTGGAGTTGAACACTATAGTGATCTATCACCTCAGAAAAGAATTCTGAGGGAGAAAATGACAAACCTCTGTCGAGGTGGGTGCCGAAGTGTACCTGGCCACGCCTTGGTTGGGGTTAGGGCTCGACGCCGCCTCGCCCAGCGCGGAGGAGCCCTTCTGTCTCCATGCCGCGAAGCTTCTCGTCGTCCAGCACGCAGGGGATCCAGACCCCACGATAGCTTTCCTTCTCCGCTGCTGCCGCCTCCGCCGTTGCCGCTGCCGCCGCCAAGCCAGAAGATGAAGACGAAGCCATTTCTCCAGTGCACCGGTGACCTAAGATGGGCGGCACTGGGAGTTTGGAAAGCAGAGGAGCTCTGTGCGCAGGGGAGATTTGGAGGAGAAGAAACGGCAAAGGAACAGGTGAAGAAAGGAGGAGGAGAATCCTCACCCCTTATATCCACCTAACCGCGCCAAGATTCGTGCAAATGGTACAGTGTAACCGCCACGCGTCATGGAAGGAACTGGAAAGGACCCACGCGATGATTACGTCGCCTCGATCTCCGCGTACGCATTGAAACGGCGCCTCGGTTCCATGAACTGTGGACCCACCAACGGTCGTGCTGATAGGATGTCTGTCAGATGACGTGACTTGACCATGACTGGTGTCAGGTGGCGTTAGATACCAAGTTCCGGCTTAGTTTGAAATCAAGCTAGAAAATCCGAGTAACATGTTGATAGGTCCGACTTATTTTGAAGACCCGGGTCGTATTTTTTGTTGTGAAGTTTCAGGAACCCTTCAAGATTCTGCAAGCCGAAGATCAAGCTAGACGATGATAAATCCGACTTTGGATCTTAGAGACTTTCGGGGGCTGCTGTTGGGGATATACTTTCCGGGTATCCTCACAGTTCCTCACTGACCAGGGTGGCCCACTTCGGGTTAGAGCTTTGCTTCATGGGCGGCCCAGTAAGGGAGAAAAGACGGAGTCCAATCTGGCTACGGGAAGGTCCAGAAGACTTACCGACTTAGGCCCATAGTGTTACTTGTAGTTCAAGATGTACTCTGTAACCGACTCTTAGTCGTAGCCGGATAGATCTCTCCTGTAAATCCTAGGCCGGATATCTATATAAGCCGTCCTAGGGAGAGCCTTTAGGGCACCCTCAATAGTCGACAATCTCAACTCGCACAGGCGAACCCTTGTAACCCATATTCCGCTCGCCAGACATCGATTGCTAGCAGGAGTAGGATCCATCCAAAGCCAGCGGATTCGAACCTGGGTAAACTTGTGTGCTCACCGTCCCGAAACACCGTACGTCTCACACCCCTCTCTTCTGCACACCTCGAGGACCCCCTCATGGCGTACTTGTCATCAATCCGACGACAATTGCATAAACTGGTGGATAACTTCTATACATATGCCTAGATAACTGCTGCATAAACTGATGGATAACTTGTATACATATGCCTGGATAACTGCTGTATAAACTGTTGGATAACTTGATTTTTATACCCCATGTGTGATTTCTTATCTCTGATTATGATTTTTTACTTTCTTCCTGCTGTCAAGTTTTTAGTGCATTTGTCTAGTCACACACAACATTGTTGGATATATGTCTAGTGATGATTTGTGGTGTAATTTCTACATATTAGCATGGATAACTATAGTGTTAGATGGGTAGATAACTTGTACTCATATTCCTGGATAACTGCAGTGTTAGCTGTTGAATAACTTGTACACATATGCCTAGATAACTGCTATATAAACTGGCGGATAACTTGATTTTTATACCCCCATGTGTGATTTTCTATCTATGATTGTGTTTTTTACTTTCTTCCTACTGTCAAGTTTTAGTGCATTTGTCTAGTCACACACAACACTATTGGATATATGTCTAGTGATGATTTGTGGTGTAATTTCTACATGAAAAACTATAGTGTTATCTTGGTGGATAATTTGTACTTATATTCCTGGATAACTGCAGTGTTAGCTGCTGAATAACTTTACACATATGTCTGGATAACTTGATTTTTATATTCCATGTGTGATTTCATATCTATGATTGTGCTTTTCTACTTTCTTCCTACTATAAAGTTTTTAATGCGGTTGGCTAATCACATATAACACTGTCGGATATATATCTAGTGATGATTTGTGGGGTAACTTCTACATATAAGCATGCATAACTGTAGCATTAGCTGGTGGATAACTTGTACTCGTATTCCTGGATAACAGATGTGTTAGCTGTTGGATAACTTGTACTCATATGCATGGATAACTATTGTATAAACTGGTGGATAACTTGATGATTATACCCCCATGTGTGATTTTCTATCTATGATTGTGTATAAACAGCAAACCTTCATTCATAACTTGCACAATAGAGTCTGTGCACGAAACATGAGCATGTTCCTCCTCTTCTATTTCTTGGTCTGGTTCGACATTAAGGTCGATATCCATGGTGTATCCACTGTTCAACCAAAATATGCAAAATGTTAGGAATTTAGGTAGCAATTATAGGATGTCAATTTAGAAAAAAAAAACCATTATCAGGAGCGGTTCTCTGTTTTTGCTAATGTTTGTATTTGTTGTTAGTTGTCCTAATTTAGTTGTTTGTCATGTAGGGAGCAACAAAAACTGATACTGAAGATTAGAAAGTTTGATATGTTAAAGTTTGAACAAGATTGTACATATTTAGAGGCAAAATTGATCTAGAGAACCATAGTTTGTTGATTGAGGAGCAAAGTAGTTGTAGATGCCCAGTTTTTGTTTAGATTCATGGTGTGTAGAAGTAGAATTTCATCTACAAAACCATATAGTGGTCCTAGTGTTTTTCTCTTTGTTTTGCTACCAAAATCCTGGTGAATTCAGGGTTTAATTGGGAAGTACCTGTTGTTTTATCATGTGTGTATTTTTTTACTTTTCAGGAGAGGGGGCACTAGGCATCAAACTGTTAAGCTCCAATGGCGATTTTGGCTAGAGGTTGAAGACGACATGGACATGTGCGGAATCGCGCGCGGGGGAGGGGGTAGTCCTAGATCTGGGGGACTCGTTTGGTTTTGGCTTGGAGAGGAAGATGGTCCCTCTTTTGGGGGAAAAGCCCACCTTTTTCTTTTTGGATTCGGTCACGTGTCCGGAGCGGGAGGGTGCGGGCTGCGGGACGCGGGAATTCGAAACCTCTGTCCGTGTCAGAACGCCCGCCAGGAACGTTTTTTTTCAAGACGTCCACCGGATAGCACGGTCATAAAACAATATAACTATCATCAAGTACTTGTGGAGTTGGTAGCATGTTTTACTATGTATTTTACTCACTACTGCAACATAAATTACCATTACAAAGTGATAGTCTAACTAGGTTGTAACTTCTAAGATGAAACAATCGAAAAGAAACCAATAAAAATGTTATCTAGTTTCGAGTCGAAACTAATTGTTCATACAGTGGATAACTTATGTATGATAGCCTGGATAATCTACGTGTTAGCGGTGGGTAACTTTTAGATCCGAAAAAAGTCATCGGAACAAATTAACATTGGATCTAGTTTTAAAGATCTCGTCGCTACTAGCCCAATGATAAAAACGGATTTAGAATCGGATAAATGATTTGAGCTACGAAACATTTTGAATTTTCAGATATTTGAGTTTAATTCTAGTGACATCAGTATTTTGCCGTTTTGTACTTAGTGCTATTCCTATCCAAAACAAGAGATTTTGCACGCTAATCCATGGATAAAAGGAATGAACGCTAAGACGTGTTTTGCTCCTGTCCGATCCGCCACGATTTGAAATTCTTAGAATGGTCGTTGTGTAGTCCTGTTCTTATTATTTGGGCTACATACAGGACTATCATGTATTTCCCATATTTATTGTTTTCTTCTTGAAGCCTCTTGCCTTGTGATACGTCATGACCTATGTGCTTCTCCCAGTAAGAAGAAAGTTCTGCACATACATAGACAAGTTTGGTCTCTAATTGTATAAGGGTTAATACCCATGACAAACTGCAGTAGCATCACCACATAAACAGCGGCAGCAACGCTGAGCACCTTAACTAGCCTTTGGCCTACCAGTTATTCAACGATGTAATGTTCGTTTAACATAATCCACACGCATGGCACCGAGCCACCGACAACTCAATCGACCGGTACTGATGGACTAGCATCAGCCAGCAGAATGGATGCAAAAATACAAAAAAATGCTTTGCATGCACCAGTGTCGGCCAGCTAACTGGATCTTGAACGGATATAGTATATTAATTGGAGAATGCTGCCCATCACAGAAATATTCGAAGTGATATGTTCAAAGTTTTCCAGTGTCCTACACATTCAGTTTTGTTCTAACAAAAGTAAACTCTGTTGGTGCTCTACTGCTCTTTCTCACACAAAATTTACAATGTTCTCATGGAACCAAATATGGCTATGAAGGACTGTGACCAATATCGTCCGGCCAACAACACTGGCTGAATTCTCTCTAGCAGAGTACCCAACAATCTAAATGCTGCAACAAATGCAGAATCCTGCAGCCGAATGACGACTCCATGTCTCTATGTCAGTAGTATGTACACTTGGCGATGCTTGCTAATCTCAAACCTCTGCATCCTTTCTCATTGCCCATCTGGTTAGCTGGTGGGTACAACCTCAGTCATCTATCCTCTCATAGAAAAGGATGTACGCCTCGCACCTGAGAACTTCTTCTAGAGAGACTCTTCGGACCGTGGAATCGTTCGCACAAACCCATGAGGAAGGGCCACTGCCCTGCTGCCCACGACTTGCCCTCACATAAGCGATGAAATGCCCTATGTTCACGACGCCGCCAATGTGCTCAATGACACCAACTAGACGATAGCTCAAGTTATCTTTGTCCTCAGAACTGAAGAATACAGAAAAATAAATAGTCAAACCAGATGCAAGGATTCAAGTAAAGAAGAAACTGAAGATTAGCCGGACTACAAACAATGGCATGTCTTTCTTGAAATCAACAGACTGAATATAAGAAAACTGAATCAAATAAAAAAACAATATGCTGCATCTGAAGTGACTGATTATGTACTATTAGAAATTGCAAGAAATGAAGGCTCCAATTAATTTCCAACAGGGAAATGGAATATATTAGGTTTGTTACATATCCATGAATCCAACTAACAGTGAAATTATAAAGCCAGTATTAACAATCCCAACTTTAACCGAATAAAAAGTTCTGTCAGGTTAGGCATTTCAAGGCACCTAACCACCAACAGACCAAAAATGTTATACAGTACCATAATATGAGATGATAATTTTAAAACATAACCATTTCTTGGTCGTGATACACTGCTACAATGAATAGAGTTTGTGACAGACAGCCTGTACATCTGAGAAATATCAAAATATGATATCATGTACAAAACACTTGAGTTTCGACTAATGGTGCAGGGTTCTGGTCTAAATCAGGCTGCCAATAAACACTCAAATTCGGTTAATACTCAAATCACAATTAAATGCACAGTACAATTGGACCGTTTACATTGTCACCATGTTTCCTTTTCTCTAAGAGATAACAAATAAATCCTTCCTTATATACATTAACAGTATCTGGATGATACCTTCATACAGTTCAATTAAGCTTCTAATTATGGTGTCCTCAGAAGTAAGAAATGGTAGTCTGAACCTAGAGAAAAATGCAGTCTGAGCCCAAAAGATCCTTTACAAACTTTCATATGCACATTTTGTTGTCTGGCGCATTTTTTATGTTTAAAACTTTTCAATATGACTACATTTTTGTGATGATCCACCTGATATCACACTAGGAGTCACCAAGAGTCACCAGATCCCAGCACCAACATCAAGTGAAACTTATAAATAGCTTTGAACCTTGGGAGAAAGCATAATAAAGCACAAGATAAAGTGAAAAACCATCAGAAGAAAACCTACTCAATACTAGCCTCACATTAGAGGGAATGCAATTTATCCTGCTGCAGCTTTAGAATATCTACTCACTTTACTGTCGTGCAGTCGTTCAGTGAATGCAATATATAATTACTGGGCTACTGAAGAGCAAATGTTTGTGTTATAATTATAAAAATGGTTTGTTTATTCTTCTAGTTTCCTCTAATATAAATCATGGTAGTCTGCCAGGATATAAAAAAGAACAGCGCTGTCCAAACCAAACTCTATAGTAAAGGACCATTATAGCTGATCATGCCAGGAAATTACCACAATTTGTGCCATTCATTCATTTGCACATAAGAGCCTTGTTTTATAGATCTACTAATCTAGAAAAAAATTAATGTGCGCATAGATCACAATAATTCCTTCTAAAAGAAGTCCACAATAATCCAGTCACGGTGAGAACACAATGAATTGGACAGTCCCAATTGTTCTTTGACCTGCAATGCCTGTGTGTTCTTAAAGCTTTTGCTTTGCTAAATGAAGGAATATTCTTAAAGCTATTAGAAGTAAACTGTGAAGCAAAAAAAATACAGTTTTTCTGAATGTCAGGAACTTAACGGAACTGGCATACAACTATACAAGAAAGGTATTAGATACTACTGTGTAGAACTGTCCGAAATCAGTACCTGGGGTCCATGAATGGTCCTACATCAAGAATCTCCTTGAAGCTCACATGCTCAGTCAATTTAGAAAGATTGTGTGCCTGTCTCTCAAGTTGAATGGTTAATACAGGTGGCAGCTTGCTAATCAATTGTGTTTGAATTGCACCACCATTACCATCTGTCTGCTTATTTTGTTTTTCCTCCGTTTGTTGAGCACTACGATCATACATTACCTGCTTTCCACTGCCCTGTTTAGTGCTGGTATCCTGTTGTTGAGCACTCAGCAGGTCAGTCTGTTCATCAGTTGTAAGGCAACTAGGCGCAGCTTCTTGCATACCTTCATGACTTTCAGCTTTTTCATTGGCTGTGCTGCAACAGGTTAAGTCCTTTTCACCACAGCTCTTACCTGAAGTGACTTCTTCAGAGAGTATAACTTGATGATGTGAATCTGAACGATATGGTTGCCTACTTGGAGATTCTACGGACAAGCTGCTTAAGTCACTAGATCGCTCACTTGGGCATGTTTTCCTGCCTGAAAGTTCAGTCTGGTCTCCGTCAACAGCTGTATTTACATTGGCACTTGCCATTATCGGTTCAACATTCTTAGTTCCATTGGTTTCGGGAAGCTCAGCAGCAGCCTTGGAACAGTTCTTACAAACCGTCAGTTGATGCGAAAAGTGTTTCAGGCAGTCCTCAATAGACAGAAGAGAGTTCATATGTTCTGCCACATCATGAACAGCATCACTGCTCTGAGCTTTCTCCTTCTCTTCTGGATTGTGAGAATCTGCTGTCGATTCCTCATCAAATAATTCAGGAATGAAATCGAGAGCTTTTGGCACTTCAATGGTCCCTCTTTGGATATCATTCTTCTGAGTCTGCAGACGACCGTGTACAGTATCCTTCACTTCGGTAGAATCTGCAGATTCAAGCATACAGGGCTTTAGCATTATCTTCATTGGCAAGATCATGTAACCAAAAAATCATCATACTTTGCATATCTAGAATCTACCCTCCACACTCTAAGCTGTTGTTTTCGCAAATATATGTGCATGCTTAAGGTAACCAACCAATTGGGATAACACTTACTGTGTGAAGATAAGGACTCAACACCCTAGCTATATCCAGTGGTAATTCCAAATACTACAATATAGCAAACACATTTTCCATGTTGAGACTGCTGAAACATCGTGCCCAATTTTATGTAGCCATCCCAAAGGCTTTCTTGCTATTTGAAGACTTACCAACTTGCAAAGGCTTGCTTCTGGCTGGAGAGTCCTTTGATGGCACTGTCAGTAGAATACCATGGAATGGTTCCTGTCTAACTTCATCATGTGAACAACTTTTGCAGGAAATGGTCACAAGCAGCTTGCAACTGAAAGTGGAATTGCTAAATGCATCCCCTTGCATGATATGCAAATTGTTTGGCTGCTCCACCTCATTTTCCAAAGCATCGCACAAAGATGCAAGGAACTCATGGCTGTCTGCCATCACTCCGGGCTGGAATAGACGCGGATAAAGCGAACACATAGATGCCAGTATCATGTCTGGGTCCAGCATGCGTGTGGCGTTATTCGCAATGCCTGTCTCTACAAACAACCGCTTCAGGTGCAGACCAATGTCTCCCAACCGAGCATCGGGTCTTAGAAACATTGTCCTCAGCTTACCAAGCGCAAGGAGGCACTGCAACGATGCATTCATGTAGCATGATGTGCCTGAAGGGTTTGGCATCCCTTTGATAACATAATCATCGCCGACCACCATTCTGGAGTCGTCCACTGCATTACTGCCCATCATTCCCCACGGATCCAGCATTGCATTACTACTGCCCACCGTTCTCCACGGATCCATTGCATTACTGCTGCCCACCGTTCTCCACGGATCCATTGCATTACTACTGTCCATCATTGCCCAATCAACCTTTCCATTTCTGGCCAACATTGCCCAATCATCCTTTGAATTGCTGGCTACCATTCCTGCCCACTCATCCACCCTTTTATTTCTGGGCACCAGTTCATAAGCATCTTCGTCCACCTTGTTCTGACCGAGCATCAGGACGCGTCGACACTCGAAGCAGTACCCCTTAGACGGATCATCGCACCACAGAGCAACCCAATGCTGGTCCCTGGCGGCATGCCAGGCGGCGTGTCCCTGCGGATGTTCCTTGTCGCCCTTCTCCCCGGTGCAGAAAAAATAGGGACACTCGGTGCACACCATCATCCCAGCAGCTCCCCTCCAGGTGGTCCTGCACTGACCATGCTCGCACGCCGGAGGCCTGTCGGCGTGCTTGAGCTCACGCGCGATCTCATCCAGCTCCTCGCTGTCCTTGAACAAGTGGTCGCACGATCCGATGTCGTAGGTACTGTCGCCGGTTGTCACCTCCCCTTCCTCTGTCGATGGCGGATGGCTCAACTCCAGCAGCGTCTCGGCCGCAGAAGCGTCCAGGCGCGGCGATTTCTTCGGGTTCTCGGCCCCCTCATCCGCCGTCGCCGTCTTCCTCTTCTCCTCTCCCATCACGCCTGCCGCCTGGAAACCAAGAAACGACAAGAATGAGTCCTTAAACCCGTCCAAAAAACGGAAGCCAAGCTAATAAACATGAAGGATCCAACCATGAGAAACTCCTACAAGAGGGAAACAGAACCGAACATTCAGGCGATCATCGAGAATTAGCCACGCCGAGAAGAAAACTCCACAGGATGAAATCGAACGACAACCAAGAAGTTCGCGGCCTAGGGCGGAAAAGTAACTGAAAGTGCAGAAAATAACGGAGAAAAAAAAAAGAAAACCCCACCAACAAGATGAGAAGAACACGAACATTCCGGTAGCGAGCAACACGAATTTCCCAGTTTAGGGCGGAAAAACAACGGAGAGCGCGAAAGAATCCGAGGACAAGGAAAAGCTCCACCGATAAGACGAGGAGAAATCGAACATTCCGGGCGGGGACACACCCACACAAAGGCGGCGCCGCAGATTGGATTCGTGAACCGAGAGAGGAACCCCACCGCCGGCGATCAAGGCTCAAGCAACCGAGCTCGCAGCAGTGACGCGGCGGAGCGGGATCGCGTGGGGAAGGGGACGAGGCTTACCGGGAGACGGCGAGGAAGAGGGCTTGGAGTAAGAGCCGAGCAGCAGCGGCGGCGGCGAAGGCGCAGGCGCAGCGACGAGGTTGAGAGGGGTGTGGAGGAGGAAGGGGAGGAGGTGGTTTCGCTGGTCGAGGAGGGAGGCGGCGGGCGGGTTTGGGCTGTGTGGGGAAATGTTTGATGCTAATTTATGCTGGGGTTTGGACGGAGGCGGCGGGCTGGTTTGGTCGCGCTTGGAAACCTCTAGATCTTGAGACAATCTAGGCCCGGACCGGTAGGGGTGCCTGTAACACCGGTGCTGTCTTCTGAAGAGTAGTGGTGCAGGGGTTAAGGAGTGTGGGCTGGATAGCAGTGTGGGCCGTGGGCCTCCTGTGTTGGGCTAAGGCCGGTGTGTATGAGCTCAGGTTATAAGAGCCACTGTAATCGTTATTAGAGATTGAAGATGGCCGCAAGAGATTCTAGGAGACTAAGTTTATTCACGAACGACGCGAAGCAAACGAAGAGACGCACAGGTTAGCAAAATCAGCAACTTCATTAGCTACTGGATGACATGTGTGGTTTTATGTGCCCCAAATGGTTTAGGGATCCCTGTAAACATTTTACCAAGTGATGAATAAAGCTTCATGTCGTTTTCGCTAAAAAAAAAGCTATGGATAAATTAATGTAGAACTAATTTCTTGCCTATGTCTTCTTCTTCCTCCCCAAGTATCTCTGATCCCACCTCTCTCTTGCGAACCCTAGGGTGAGCTTGGATCGTCGCCTCCTTGGGGTGTGACATTTGGTATCAAGAGCCCTATACGATCCGTCCGCGCTGTGCAACTCGACGCCGCCCAATAACATCGACCAATCGGTGGTGAGAATCCCTTTGGAAACTCGCCGTGAATCCGAGATTGGCGTGTGGGTGGTTCAGAGGAAGCCGCGACGGCTCCCGCCAAGGTTTCAACTCCGTCGGCGCAGACACGTTTTGTGTTGGCTTTGATGGATGAATTTCAGGCGGCGATGTTGGCTCGTTTCGACGCGCTCGATATGAAGTTCGGGGCGATGGAGAAGGTGCAAACACACTTGGATGAGATAGATCTGAAGATGACCAAGCATGCGGAGGCACTGGAGCAGATGCAGGTGAAGGTCAATCTCTCGATGGAGACACTGGGAAAAGTTCAGGCAGAGCAGAATCGGAATTCCACAACCGTGAAGGGTCATGCGGTACCTCCCCTGACAATTCCGGATCGAAACATGATGACTATTCTAGGGATTCCACCAGAATTTCAAGGAGGTCACCGTCCGCTGTTGTCAATCACCAACAACAGTATTGTACCCAAGGTAACCATGCCACCACCTACTCCAACTCCGGTGTTTGAGGATACAGGGGGTGATAACTACAGTAGGGGAGAGTTTCGAAATGACAAAGGGGATGAACATCGGAGAAATTAGATGCCGAAGATGGATTTCCCTCGGTTTGATGGCTCGGATGTGCGCATCTGGGTGGACACCTGCAATACTTTTTTCACCTATATAAGATTGTAGAGGGGTTCAAAGTGTCTGTGGCTACCATGTATATGAAGGATAGCGCTCCGGCTGCGCGTTCGGTTAATTTGGTTAACTCGGTTCGGTTAATACGATTATACGGTAAATACGCTTTCAGTACTTCGGTAAATACGGTTTTGTATGAAAATACGATTCGGTTTTGGTATTAATCATTAAATATCGGTTCGGTTTCGGTAATAACCAAACTAATCATAGTTGATGCGATTTTTTAGTAACGTGTAACTTCTATGGTCGTATGTATAAGTTTAGCATTTTTATATGACCGTACTAGATGTGTTGTAAGAGATAAATAAGAAAAACAATTATTTTTGGTCAAATTAAAATAGTTTAGTATTTTATATGATCAAACTAGGTGTATTGCAAGAAAGAAATAAAAAATTAAGCAAAATTTGGCTAAATAAAAATTAGTGCATACTCAGGAGGTGAACTCATGACCTTGGGGCAAGGTAAGACAAATTTTCACATGGTAACCACTTGGGTGTAAGAAGATTTGGTGAATTATATAACTTTGGACACTATGACCTTGTTTAGCGAAGTTGGACCTGACATATTATTACAAGGATTTTTTTACTGCAAAATATTATTCGGTTAGTTTTGGTAAAAAACACGGTTTTCGGTTTAAAACCGAACTAACCGAGTACCAAACGGTTAGCACTTTTGCTAACTGTAACCTTAACCACAAACTGAAAAAACCTAAATTTCGGTTGCGGTTAGGTTTTTTCCGACTCGGTTCGGTTATGCACGGCCGGAGATAGCGCAACACACTGGTATCAAGCGTATAAGCTGGAGAATCCATAGCATGACTGGACAACACTATCTACTGATGTTATTCTGGAATTTGAGGGAAATGATCAAAGGGGTAGAATGAGAGAGCTGTTAACTCTGAAACAAACTAGAATAGTGGAGGAATACAAGAAACAGTTTGATAAGTTGGTGTATCAGATTAGATTGTATGATCCTACTGTGGGCGGTATGATGTTGGTGCAGAAGTTTATACTGGGCTTGAAGGAAGAGTTGTGGGCAGCTGTTGAAATGCAGTTACCTGACACTATTGTTGTAGCAGCATCATTCATAGCAGTTCAAGAAACAGTGTTGGACAGACAGAAAATTCAGAGTGGACAAAGTTACAACAAGAAGTACACTACTGCTGCCAACCATGGGGAATCATCCTTCTCTGGCAAATTTGAAAAAGGAGAATTATGGCGGGCTAGGCAACTCAAGGACTACAGAAGAGCAAATGGATTGTGCTTTAAATATGGGGAGAAATTTGCACCTGGACATCAGTGTACCTTACCAGCTGTGGCACATGTTAAAGCAATCGAAGCATCTGAAATTCTATCAGATGATGTTTTAGATGCTCTGGAATCACACAATAGTGAAGAGTGTCCATAAGGTTATGTGTCCCTGAATGCCATGTCTGGAACTGAAAAGGATGGCACGATTCAGATAAGAGCACTAGTGAAGGACAAGGTGATGTTGCTTTTGATTGATTCTGGCAGTACTCATAATTTTTTGGACAAGGGTTTGGTGGACACAATGCAACTTCAAACAACAACTATTCCACAACTCAGAGTTAAAGTGGCTAATAGAGAGGTTATCAATTGCTCTGAAGCTGTGACAGACCTGCAATGGTGGGCACAAGGT
This sequence comes from Avena insularis, assembly GCA_023614405.1. Lineage (NCBI taxonomy): Eukaryota > Viridiplantae > Streptophyta > Magnoliopsida > Poales > Poaceae > Avena > Avena insularis. The sequence continues at coordinate 27,381,109 of CM042692.1, forward strand.
CATACTTTCTATCACTCTACGAGAGTATTACAACTTGGAGGATATGATGGAATTCTGGGGATGGATTGGCTTAGCAAATGTGGCTTGATGACTTGTGACTGGCCAAACAAATGGACTGAATTTGCTCATAATGAGCAATTGGTGAAATTACAAGGGATGTTGCCCAAGAAGCAGACTGAGTTATTGGAGATATCTGCTGATCAGTTTGTTAAAGCAATGAAAGGGAATGATGGATGTGGCTGAATTGACTGTTGTGGATGGCAAGGAAGTGAAAGTTCAAGTGGGTGTGCCTGCAGAAATTCAGGAAGTGCTGGCAACATTTTCTCATGTGTTTCAGGATCCTAAACAACCACCTCCTCACAAAGCAATAGACCATGTAATACATCTTTTACCAGGAGCACAGCCAGTAAATGCTAGACCCTACAGATATTCTCCTCTACAAAAAAATGAGATTGAGAGGCAAGTGGCTGAGATGCTACAGAATGGAACAATTGTGCCCAGCATGAGTCCTTTTGCTTCTCCTGTCCTTTTGGTGAAAAAGAAGGATGGCAGTTGGAGGTTTTGCATTGATTACAGAAGGCTGAATCTGGTTACTGTGAAGAGCAAATTTCCTATGCCTATGGTGGATGAGTTGCTGGATGATTTAGCTGGCACCAAGTGGTTTTCCAAACTGGATTTAAGAGCTGGTTACCATCAGATCATGATGGTGGAAGGTGATGAAGAGAAAACTGCATTCAAAACACATAGTGGACAATACTAGTTCAGAGTGATGCCTTTTGGGCTCACAAATGCCCCCTACTACTTTCCAATGTGCTATGAATTCCATATTCTCACCTTACATCAGGAAATTCATTCTGGTGTTCATGGATGACATTCTGGTCTACAACAAGATCTTAGAGGAGCATGTACAACATCTGACTATTATATTTTTAGACTTTGCAGCAGCACCAGTTCTTTGTCAAGGAAAGTAAGTGTTCTTTTGCTCAGTCTAAATTGGAGTACTTGGGTCATATTATCTTAGACCAGGGAGTAGCAACTGATCAGGAGAAAACTATGGTCATGATAGCTTGGCCAACCCCAACTAATGTCACTGAGTTGAGGTTTTTTTTGGGGCTGACTGGATACTACAGAAAGTTTGTCAAAGGGTATGGTATTTTGGCAAAACCTTTGACTATGTTATTGCAAAAACAAGGCTTTGTCTGGACAGATGAAGCACAGTCTGCTTTTCAAAGGTTGAAGGCAGCTATGAGTACTACACTAGTGCTAGCCTTACCTAACTTTGACAAACCCTTTTGCATTGAGACTGATGCTTGTGCAACTAGTGTTGGGCTGTACTATTACAGGAAGGACATCCAATTTCTTATTATAGCAAAGCATTGAGTATGAACAACAAAAACTATCCATTTATGAGAAAGAATTCCTAGCTATTATGATGGCTGTGGATAGATGGAGATGTTATCTGTCTAGAGGTCTCTTTGTGATTAGAACTGATCACAAAAGCCTGTGCCACTTACAGGAGCAGGTTCTAGCCACTGATTTGCAGAAAAAAGCCATGACAAGGTTAGTGGGACTGAATTTCACTTTCTAGTATAAGAAAGGTGAATAAAACAAGGTTGCAGATGCCTTGTCTCGAGTAGGACATGTGTTCTCCTTACATGGAGTGTCAGCTGGCATTCCTATTTGGCTACAGGAAGTGGTGAATTCATATGCTGTGGACCCCAAGGCACAAACATTGCTAATGGAATTGGCTGTCACTGGTAGCAATCCTGATGGGTTTTCATTGCATCAAGGTCTCATTAAACTCCATGGGAAAATCTGGATTGGAGCTAATGTGGGACTGAAGACTAAGTTGATTCAGTCTTTTCATGCTAGTGCACTGGGTGGCCATTCAGCAGCTTTGGCTACTTATTATAGGCTTAACAAATTGTTTGCTTGGTCTAGAATGAAGGTTGTTGTCATTGAGTTTGTCAAACAATGCAGTGTCTTTCAACAAGCAAAACATGAGTTGTGTAAGCCACTTGGGCTGTTACAACCGCTCAAACCTCCTAAAGGGGCATGGAAGGAGATTTCAATGGATTTCATTGAAGGTTTGCCTAAATCAGCTGGGTATGATGTGATTTTGGTCATTGTGGACACCTTCACAAAATATGCTCATTTCATTCCTCTAAAGCATCCTTACTCTGCTTCATATGTGGCAAAACCTGTGTTTAACAACATTGTCAAGTTGCATGGGATGCTAGTGTCTATTGTTTCTGACAGAGACAGGGTTTTTACTAGTCACTTCTGGAAGGACTTGTTTGCTTGATTTGACACAAAGCTCCAGATGAGCACAGCCTATCACCCTGAGAGTGATGGCCAGACTGAACGTGTCAATCAGTCTCTGGAAATGTATCTTCGATGTGCCATTCATGAAACACCTAAAAAATGGTTCAGTTGGTTACCACTGGCAGAATTCTGGTACAACACGTCCTACCACTCTGCTATTGGTTGTTCCCCATTCCAGTCATTGTATAAGGAAGAACCTCATTATGGATTATTGCCTGATTTGCATGAAATTGCAAATGCAGATGTTAAGGACTTCCTCTCTGAGAGACATCACTGTTCTGATCTTTTGAAGTATCACCTAGAGAAAGCTCAGCTTAGGATGAAGCAATATGCTGATAAAAACAGAACAGATAGGTAGTTTCAAGTGGGAGATTCAGTGTACCTGAAGCTAAAGCCATATGCTCAATCGTCAGTGGAAAATGTCCTTATCCAAAGTTGGCCTACATATTTTATGGGCCATTTCTAGTTGAAGCAAAGTTTGGGGAAGTGGCGTACAAACTGAAGCTGCCAGCTGAGAGCAAGATTCACCCGGTGTTCCACGTCTCTTAGTTGAAACCACTCCACCCTGTTATACAACAGTGTCAAATGAGCTTCCCGTGCAAGTGGAATTGGATATAGCTGATGTGGTGCATGAAGCCATCCTGGAGCGTCGTCTTTGCAAGAAGGGCAACACATCACACGTTCAAATCAAGGTGAAATGGTCTTCTCTGCCAGCTGAAGCTTCTACTTGGGAAGACTATGATGTCCTGGGAGCTCGCTTTCCATCGGCACCAGCTTGGGGACAAGCTGGTTCTGAAGGGGGCGGCAATGTAACATCGGTGCTGTCTTCTGAAGAGTAGTGGTGCAGGGGTTAAGGAGTGTGGGTCGGATAGCGGTGTGGGCCGTGGGCCTCCTGTGTTGGGATAAGGCCGGTGTGTATGAGCTTAGGTTATAAGAGCCACTATAATCGTTGAGACAACTATGAATGAATTAATGCAGAACTAATTTCTTTCCTCTGTCTTCTTCTTCCTCCCCAAGTATCTCCGATCCCACCTCTCTCTAGCGAACCCTAGGGTGAGCTTGGATCATCGCCTCCTTGGGGTATGACAGTGCCAGCGGCCTAGGCATGCGAGCCAATGTCCATTTGATCTAATTCTTGAATACAAGTAGGATACTATGAAAGTCTCACTTCTAGTTTATTTTTTAACTTTGAGTTTAAACTTTAGCATTTGATACCTTGCTACTTCTAGTCCACTCAAAACAATCTACCAATAAATCTAGTATGTTCCCCCTTTAAAAAATCCAATATGTCCATCTCCGAGCTGCCATGTAGGGTTTCGTAGCATGGAAAACAAAAAAATTCTACCGCATACAAACAAACAAGCCAAGATCTATCTACTAGATTGTAGCAACGAGTCGATGGAATAACTCACCCTCGAAGATTCCAAAGTGTTTAACGAGAGCGGATTCTCGTGGGTGATGTAGTCGATTTTTCCGATCTCAAGATCGCTAGACGATCCTTCCAAGGCTGCGTTCGGCAGCTCCCTTGATCGGTCACACGTTCGGTACTCGACGAAGACCTTCCTCTCCCTTGTTCCAGCAGGCAGCAGAGGTTGTAGCACTCTCCTCGTGATTCCGGCAGCACAACGGCGTGGTACCGGAAGTAGAGGGGAGATCTCGCAGGGCTTCGCCTTAAGCCGGAGCGAGTATGGTGGAGTATGAGAGGGCTCCTCGGCGATCTAGGTTTTAGACACACCAAGGAGGAGGTGCTAGAGCCGGCGGCTAGGGTTTGGGGCACCCCAAGTCGGCGGCTAGGGCAACCCTGGGAGGTGGCGGCAGCAGCAGGAGGTGGTGGCGCCAATCTAGGGTTTTGGAGGAGAGGTACTTGTGTGCTAGGAGGGGCAGCCCTGCCCCTCCCTTTATAGGTGGGAGGCGCGGCCAAGGGGAGGGGAGTCCCTCCCCAACTCGGCTTGGAGGTGGGCCGGCGGTTGGAGGAGGGAATCCCTCCCCAACTCGGTTTCCACTCCTCCTCCTCTTTCCAAAACTTGTCGTTTGACTTTCAAACTAGCCGTTTGACTTTTCAAATTAGGATTTAAATAAACCCTTTATTTTGGACAGCAAAGACACCTAGTACATGATGCAATCATTCCAACTTACAATGACACATTCATGTACCCTTCCCCCTCCCGGAGTGCCGGACATTCCGGAACATTCTAGAACATTCCCGATGAAAACACCGGAACCATTCCCCAACTCCGAAACGGGACTTTCTTTATATGAATCTTATTCTCCGGACCATTCCGGATCTCCTCGTGATATCCCGAATCCTATTCGAGACTCCGAACAACATTCGGACTCTTTCTCATCATTCCATAACTACTCAAACAACGTCGAATCCTTAAGTGTGTCTCCCTACGGTTCGTGAATTATGCAGACATGATCGAGACACTTCTCCGAACAATAACCAATAGAGGAATCTAGAAATTCATATGGCTCCCACATATTTCTACGATTACTTTGCGATCGAATGAACCACTTACATACGATATCAATTTCCCTTTGTCTCACGATAGTTTAGTTATCCGAGGTTATGATCGTCGGTATCTCTTCATACCTAGTTCAACCTCGTTACTGATAAGTACTCTTTTCTTGTTCCCGTGATATGTGATCCCTTGTGAGCCAGTCACATGCTTGCAAGCTAATTGGATGACATTTCACCGAGAGGGCCCAGAGTATATCTATCCGTCATATGGATGGACAAATCCCACTCTTGATCCATGTGTTTCAACCAATACTTTCTAAACACTCAATACCACCTTTATAGCCACCCAGTTACGGTGTGGTGTTTGATGTCATCAAAGCATCCATCCGGTAAAGGTGATATGCATGATCTCATGGTCGAAGGAATTAGATTACTATGTATCAGAAAGCATATAGCAATTGAACTATTAAAATGACTTGATCTTTATGCTACGCTTATCTATAGGAGTATGTCCACCATATCATTCTCCTAACGATATGATCTTGTTGTTAATAACATCTCAATGTTCATGATAGGAAACCACAATCATCTATTAACCAACAAGCTAGTATTATATAGAGGCTTTACTAGGGACTTCAAATTAAGTTTACAAATCACACAAGTATTAATGTTTCCTTGTTAATACTATTATAGCATGAATGTAAACATTTATCATAAACACAAAGATATAATAATAACTACATTTATTATTGCCTCTAGGGCATATCTCCAACAGTCTCCCACTTGCACTAGAGTCATCTAATCTAGATTACATGGTAATATACCGAACACCCATGGCAGTTTGGTGCTGGTCATGTTTTGCCCTCGGGAGAGGTTTAGTCAACGGATCCGCCACATTTAGATCTGTGTGTACTTTGCAAATCTTTATATCCCCATCTTGGATATGTTCTCGAATAAGCGTGAAAACGTAGCTTGATGTGCTTGACTTCTTGTGTGACCTTGGTTCTTGCGCATTGGTTATGGCGCCCATGTTATCACATAGATAGACATTGGGTCCAGCGCACTAGGAACCACACCCATCTGTAATGAACTCTTTCATCCATATTGCTTCTTGTGAAGCCTCAAAGGCGATCATGTATTCCGATTCAGTTGAAGATCTGGCCACAACGCTTTGCTTTGCACTCCTCCACTAAGCTGTTGCACCATTCAAAATAAATACGTATCCAGTTGTGATTTAGAATCATCCGGATCGGTGTTCCAACTAAGCGTCGGTGTAACCATTAACAACGAGCTGTTCATCACCTCCATAAGAAAGAACCATATCCTTAGTTCTTCTCAAGTACTTAAGGATGTTTTGACCATTGTCCAATGATCCACTCGGATCACTTTGATATCTGCTAGTCAAACTAACAGCATATGCAATGTCGGGTCTAGTACATAGCATGGCATACATTAGAGATCCTATGGCTGAGGCATAGGAGTCTTACTCATCCTTTCTCTATCTTACGCGATGTCGGACTGAGTTTTACTCAAGGTCGTATTGGGCAACATGGGCAAGAACCCTTTCTTGCTATCTTCCATTCAAACCTCTTTAGAACTTTGTCCAAATATGTACTTTGTGACAATGATATTTGGCGTTTTGATCTATCTCTATAAATCTTTATGCCTAATATGTAAGCTGCTTCGCCAAGATCCTTCATTGAAAAACTATTATTTCAAATATTCTTTGACACTATTAAGAAGGTCTACATCATTCCCAATCAATAATATGCCATCCACATATAGTATTAAGAATGCTACAGAGCTCCCACTCACTTTCTTGTAAATACAAGCTTCTCCATAAGTTTGTATAAAACCAAAACTTTTGATTACCTTATCAAAACGTTGATTCCAACTTCGGGATGCTTGCTTCAATCCATAGATGGACCGTTGAAGTTTGCATACCTTGTTAGCATCTTTAGGATCGACAAAACCTTTGGGTTGCATCATATACAACTCTTCATCAATGTCACCATTGAGGAATGCTGTTTTGACATCCATCTGCCATATCTCATAATCGTAATATGCAGCGATTGCTAACATAATCCTCACAGACTTTAGCTTCGCTACTGGTGAGAAAGTCTCATCGTAGTCAACTCCTTGAATTTGTCGAAACCCTTTTGCGACAAGTCGAGCTTTATAAGATAACATTACCATCGACATCTGTTTTCTTCTTGAAAATCCATTTGTTCTCGATGACCTTCCGGCCATCCGGTAAGTCCACCAAAGTCCATACTTGGTTTTCGTACATGGATCAATCTCGGTTCATGGCTTCACGCCATTTATTAGAATCTGGGCTCATCATCGCTTCCTCATATGTCTCGGGGTCATCGGTGTTGTCCACCAACATGACACTCATAACGGATCATACCAATGCAGGTGGTACGAGTTCTTGTTGACCTGCGAGGCTCTGTAGCAACTTCGACCGAAGTTTCATGATCATCATCATTAGCTTCCTCTCTAATTTGTGCAGGCACCACAGGAACTTCTTCCAGCGTTGCGCTACTCGCAATTTCGAGAGAAGGTTCGTCAACCTCGTCGAGTTCTACTTTCCTTCCAGTCACTTCTTTCGAGAGAAATTCCTTCTCTAGAAAGGATCCATTCTTAACAACGAAGATTTTGCCTTCGGATCTATGATAGAAAGTATACCCAATAGTTTCCTTGGTATCCTATGAAGACGCATTTTCCGCTTTGGGTTCAAGCTTGTCCTTGTAACTTCTTTACATAGGCCGCATCCCCAAACTTTAAGGAGCGACAATTTAGGTTTCTTCCCAAACCATAATTCATACGGTGTCGTTTCAACGGATTTAGACGGTGCCCTATTTAAAGTGAATGCTGTTTCTAATGCATAACCCCAAAATGATAGCGGTAAATCTGTAAGTGACATCATAGAGCGAACCATATCTAAGAGTTCGATTCTGACGTTCGGACACACCATTCTGTTGTGGTGTTCCCGCGGTGTCAATTGTGAAAGTATTCCGCATTTCTTCAAATGCTCGCCAAACTCGTAACAGATATTCACCTCCACGATCGAGCGTAGAAATTTAATCTTCTTGTTACGTTGATTCTCTACCTCACTTTGAAATTCCTTAAACTTCTCGAAAGTTTCGGACTTATGTTTCATGAAATAGATATACCCATATCTACTCAAGTCATCTGTGAAGGTAAGAACATAACGATAACCACCGCGCGATGCTACACTCATTGGACCACACACATCGGTATGTATGATTTCCAATAAGTCCGTAGCTCGCTCCATCATACCAGAAAATGGAGTCTTAGTCATTTTACCCATCAGACATGCTTCGCATCTTTCAAGTGATTCAAAATCCAGTGATTCAAGAAGTCCATCGGAATGGAGTTTCTTCATACGCTTCACTCCAATATGACCAAGGCAGCGATTGCCACATATAGGTCGAGTTATCGCTCGATTTCAAACGTTTAGCCTCAATGTTATTAATATGTGTATTTCCACTATCGACATTCAACAAGAATAGACCATCTATCAAAGGTGCATGTGCATAAAACATATTACTCATATAAATCGAACAACCATTATTCTCGGATTTAAACAAGTAACCGTCTACTTAATAAACAAGATCCCGATATAATGTTCATGCTCAACGCAGCACCAAATAACAATTATTTAAGTATAAAACTAATCCCGATGGTAGATGAATGGGTAGCGTGCGACGCGATCACATCAACCTTTGATCCGTTTCCCACGCGCATCGTCACCTCGTTCTTCACTAGCTTCCGTTTATTCTGCACTCTGTTTGAGTTACAAATATGAGCAACCGAACCGATATCAAATACCGAGCACTACTACGAATACTAGTGATATACACATCAATAACATGTATATCAGATATACCTTTCTTCTTGATGTTGCCGTTCTTCAAATCCGCCAAGTACTTTGGGCAATTCCGCTTCCAGTGACCTTCTCCTTTGCAGTAAAAGCACTCAGTATCAGGCTTGGGTCCAGCCTTGGTCTTCTTCGTCGGTGTGGCAACCTTCTTGCCACCCTTCTTGAAAGTGTCCCTTACCTTAGACTTGCCTTTCTTGAATTTGGTGGTCTTATTGACCAACAACACTTGCTCTTTCTTGATCTCCACTTCGCAGATTTTAACATAGCAAACAGTTACGGCAAGCGCTTGTTCATGTTACGCATGTTGTAGTTCATCACAAAGTTCTTGTAACTTGGTGGTAGTGATTGGAGGACGGTAAATCCCCAAAGCATTAGGAATCACTATACCCAAGCTTTGAAGTTTGTTTGCGTGCCCAGACATCTTAAGCACATGCTCCTTGACGACTGCCCTCTTCCATCTTGCGGTTAAAGAACTTTTCGAAGCCTCATAGCTCTCAATTCGCATGAGTCTCAAAGATCAATTTGAGGTCACGGACAATATCATGTGGGTCTGAATTCTCAAACCTTTTCTCAAGCTCGATTCTAAACCATACAAGATAGCACATTGAACTATGGAGTCTTGATTCTTAGAGCAAGGTAAACATTCTTTACTTCATCCGTAGCATCAGTGCATTGGGTCACCCATGGTGCATCCAAAGACATAGGTCAAATTACCGGTGTGAGGATAATCCTCAAATTGCGTAACCAATCCATAAAGTTGCTTCCATTGTTTTTCAACTTTTCTTTCTCTAGAACGCATTAAAATTGATGGTAGGGCTGCCATTGATCTACAACATATTTGCAATAGTTTAGACTAAGTTTATGACAAATTGAGTTCTAATTAATAGTAAAGTTTAATCTAGGTGAACTCCACTCAAAACAACATCCCTCACATTGTTTTAGTGATCACGAACCAAATCCACCATATCAAAACCGATCATCACGAGAGTTGATATAGTTTCAATGGCGAACAATCGACATGTTCATCATATCTACTATATGACTCATGCTTTACCTTTCGGTGATCCGTGTTCCTGAGACCATGTTTGTACATGCTAGGCTCGTCAAGATCAAACCTTAGCTTCCGCATAAGCAAATCTGGCTTGCTTACGTTGTATACACTTGCGGAATCTAACACGATCATCACGTGGTGCTTGAAACAACAAGCTTTAGCAACGGTGCATACTAAGGGTGAACACTTTAGAACTTGAAATTTATGTGCATGAGGATCATCTTATAATGCTACCGTAGTCTACTAAGCAATACAAGATGCATAAAGGATTAACATCACATGCAATTCATAATATGTGATATGATATGGCCTTTCTTCTTTGTGCTTCCGATCTCCATCTTCAAGCACGAACATGATCTCCATCATCAAGGCATTGCATCAAGGTCAATGACACTTCTCCATGGTTGTAGATCCACCGGCTTCAACTATTACAACTACTTTGAATAGATTCGGATCTTAACATAAATTAAATACAACCATATGGCTCCTGCGGTTGCCAACTTACAATAAGGAACATTGCATACATCAAATATAATCACAATCATGGCCATAGCACATCGCACACCTGCAAAACAAAGTTAGACGCCTCTACTTTCTTTGCATATTTTACGTGGTTTGGGGCTTTCAATAAGTGTCATTCTAACTTACGAACAAGAACCACAACATTGATACGAGTATTGTTAATCACACGTTGTAAATTGGATCTCCACTATCTGGGAGAAACAGGCACCATAAAGCCACTTATGCAATACAAGTTGCATGTCAAGCGTGGAGCAAGTCTCATGAGCGATGTCATGTAAGGTTAGCCGGGCTTCATCCCAACATCCATAAGATGCAAAGTACACAAGAAGCAATTGACAATAAAAGCATCAATGCCCACAATGACCATTGTGTTCTACTCGTGCACAGATCTACATATAGACACGGCTCGATACCCTGTAGGGTTTCGTAGCATGGAAAACAAAAATTTCTACCGCATACAAACAAACAAGCCAAGATCTATCTACTAGATTGTAGCAACGAGTCGATGGAATAACTCACCCTCGAAGATTCCAAAGTGTTTAACGAGAGCGGATTCTCGTGGGTGATGTAGTCTCTTTCGATCTCAAGATCGCGTGAGCGATCCTTCCGGCCTGCGTTCGGCAAGCGCTCCCTTGATCGGTCACACGTTCGGTTTCGATGAAGACCTTCCTCTCCCTTGTTCCAGCAGGCAGCGGAGGTTGTAGCACTCTCCTCGCGATTCCGGCAGCATAACGGCGTGGTACCGGAAGTAGAGGGGAGATCTCGCAGGGCTTCGCCTTAAGCCGGAGCGAGTATGGTGGAGTATGAGAGGGCTCCTCGGCGATCTAGGTTTTAGACACACCAAGGAGGAGGTGCTAGAGCCGGTGGCTAGGGTTTGGGGCACCCCAAGTCGGCGGCTAGGGCAACCACAGGAGGTGGCGGCGGCAGGAGGTGGTGGCGCCAATCTAGGGTTTTGGAGGAGAGGTACTTGTGTGCTAGGAGGGGCAGCCCTGCCCCTCCCTTTATAGGTGGGAGGCGCGGCCAAGGGGAGGGGAGTCCCTCCCCAACTTGGCTTGGAGGTGGGCCGGCGGTTGGAGGAGGGAATCCCTCCCCAACTCGGTTTCCACTCCTCCTCCTCTTTCCAAAACTTGTCGTTTGACTTTCAAACTAGCCGTTTGACTTTTCAAATTAGGATTTAAATAAACCCTTTATTTTGGACAGCAAAGACACCTAGTACATGATGCAATCATTCCAACTTACAATGACACATTCATGTACCCTTCCCCCTCCCGGAGTGCCGGACATTCCGGAACATTCTAGAACATTCCCAATGAAAAACACCGGAACCATTCCCCAACTCCGAAACGGGACTTTCTTTATATGAATCTTATTCTCCGGACCATTCCGGATCTCCTCGTGATATCCCGAATCCTATTCGAGACTCCGAACAACATTCGGACTCTTTCTCATCATTCCATAACTACTCAAACAACGTCGAATCCTTAAGTGTGTCTCCCTACGGTTCGTGAATTATGCGGACATGATCGAGACACTTCTCCGAACAATAACCAATAGAGGAATCTGGAAATTCATATGGCTCCCACATATTTCTACGATTACTTTGCGATCGAATGAACCACTTACATACGATATCAATTTCCCTTTGTCTCACGATAGTTTAGTTATCCGAGGTTATGATCGTCGGTATCTCTTCATACCTAGTTCAACCTCGTTACTGATAAGTACTCTTTTCTTGTTCCCGTGATATGTGATCCCTTGTGAGCCAGTCACATGCTTGCAAGCTAATTGGATGACATTTCACCGAGAGGGCCCAGAGTATATCTATCGAGTCATATGGATGGACAAATCCCACTCTTGATCCATGTGTTTCAACCAATACTTTACGAACACTCAATACCACCTTTATAGCCACCCGATTCGGTGTGGTGTTTGATGTCATCAAAGCATCCATCCGGTAAAGGTGATATGCATGATCTCATGGTCGAAGGAATTAGATTACTATGTATCAGAAAGCATATAGCAATTGAACTATTAAAATGACTTGATCTTTATGCTACGCTTATCTATAGGAGTATGTCCACCATATCATTCTCCTAACGATATGATCTTGTTGTTAATAACATCTCAATGTTCATGATAGGGAAACCACAATCATCTATTAACCAACAAGCTAGTATTATATAGAGGCTTTACTAGGGACTTCAAATTAAGTTTACAAATCACACAAGTATTAATGTTTCCTTGTTAATACTATTATAGCATGAATGTAAACATTTATCATAAACACAAAGATATAATAATAACTACATTTATTATTTCCTCTAGGGCATATCTTCAACATGCCACGCCCCTACTCCCCCCACAAACCCATCTCCACCGCATCCATTTTCGGGTGGTCGACACTCGTGATCGATGATCCCTCCCTTCTGTCTGTTGCCCCAATGGCGGGAGGTGGGGGGACACGAATCTTCGCATCGAGCATCGTTCGATACGAAAAATGTATTTATTTCTCTGGTCACTTTTTATATCATAATTTTGCTAACTTGGATTAAAACTGTCGGAACTATTGTTGTTTTCAGCGAAGTATTCTCCCTTATATGTTTATGCAAGAAACCATTATCAAAATAAAATGAAAATACAGAGGGGAGTTCCATCTAAGATGCAACCACTTGCCACAATGGGACTTGCTAGGGCCCAATAGTGAATCCACGACTCCCCTCCCCCTCCCCGACACTAGAAGATGGGGCACACCAACAAGGGCATGGGATCCCCCAAAATCCTTCGATCCACCATTTATATCCCCCCAAAAACCTTTGTCGAACTCGGTGGAATTTCAGAGACCATAATGCCACCCATCTGTGTTTCGAGACAAGATTCTCCTTTCCACGCCTAAGAGGGGGATTTCGTCACCACAATTTGACACCATGACATCATCCGCCACCATGTTGTCATCTCCTCCATGATTGTCTGAGTAGTCCTCTCTAGGCACATGGGTGGTTTGGTAATTGGATGAATTCCATCATGTAAAGATGAACTACCGTAGGGTGTGTGGTTGTTAGTTTCTATATGGTTCTTAATGTATTTTTGATGCAACTTTACTAATGTGGTTACCACACCGAACATTCACCCTCACTATCTTCCCCCTCACACTCTTTCCCTAGTACTCTTCACCAAACTTTCTACACATTCGACAATCTGGAATCACTACTACATTCCTCCACCCCACCATTCATGTTAGGCATTTGCCACCTCCTCTCGTCCCCATGCAACCAACGCGCCTAACCTAATATCCCACCACAGAAGCTCAATGTTGACATTCGACACCCTCCACCCCTCTAAATCTAAGGTTGGACCTCGCAAAAAGAGTTCCAGAGACAGTGAAGGCATCATCGTCCCATGCTCGTCGTGGCCAAAAGGAGAGCAGGTCGCCTTAATTGCAAAGCCCGCAGGAAGAACGTCAGTATTTTCTTTCCATAATGCATCTTGATCATGCAACATGAAGGAGAAGGATTTCATCCCGTGAAAGCTCAAATGCCAAGCCAAAACACACACCATCCTATTTTATCAAAATTTCAACTTTGACCATCGGTTTTAACCAATAATGCATGTCTTTTTGTGCTAAGATAATTATATTATTGAATTCATGGTCTAAAAAAGGTTTTTTCATGGTGTAAATTTTATAACGTTCATGTAATATTGGATAAATGTTTGGTCAAAGTTAAATCGCGAAGGACGAGGACACGGTGTGAATAGGGAGTACAATGCATTGTCTACATTTATGCTCAGTTTGTTTTGTTGTGTGTCCTAATTAGCATGTAACCCTAGATCGAACACCGCTTTGTGAAGAAGAAACAACGAAAATCGTCCACAAGAGAGAGGCGCAGTATTCAACCGAACAGTGAAACATGTTCTCTTCATAGTGTTATGGGCGCCCCGTTTGCTGGATTCGGAAAAGGACAGCATCCAAACGGCTTTAACCTAAATTCGCATCGACCAAACTGTGGTGCTCACGTTGCAGCGAAGCCACCGGCATATATAACCACCATTTCTGTTCCATGCGATGCACGCTTCCATAAGCAGCCCATTCCCTCCTCTCCCTCAAAACAACGCCAGCAACCATCTCCTCTTCCCGGTTCGCCTCCATTCCCCCATTTCTTCCTCCGAGCCGGGCGAGCCCACCCTGTCTCCGTCCTCCGCCGCAAGACATACAAACCAAGAGGAGCCCCCAGGCCCCAGCCGTGCGTGTTCCATTCCGGCCAAAAATCCAATTTGCAGGTAAGCGTTTGCATATGCATGCTTCATACTCTTTGCATCAGTTTTCATCAATTGCGTGTTTGCATATATCGTCATGTCTCCATTGATGCAATGGGAGAAGTAATCGACGTTGTCGCCAGCTATCTTTCAACAATCACGAACCATTTGGGGAAACAGAGCGTTTTGGTCATCGATTAAACTTGTTATTGTTTTCTTTGAATTAGAATTTAGAATCCCATCATGCGATGTTCGCTTAAGCCAACTTTTTTTTTGTCGAGCACACATGGCCTAATAATAGATTCCCCTCTTCTCCTAAATACGAACATCGACAAATATATCACGTTTGCACGTTGTTGTGCAGGGCGGTTCCTATATTCTGCAGCGCCTCGTCAACCACACACATTCGCTCAGAGGAGGAATTATTACCAACCAAGAAGAGAGGAGGAGGAGGGGAGAAGAAACCTAAATTAGTTAGTTATAGGAGATTGATGGAGGACAAGAAGAAGGACCTGCTCCGGCGGCTGACCATCATCTCGATTCCGTTCGTGTTCGTGGCCATCCCGTCCATCGTGATCTTCGTGGGCATGCTGTCCCCGCACGCGCAGGAGCCCAAGGTGGCGGTGACCAAGCCGGAGCAGAACCACACGGTGGGGCTGCTGAGCACCATGACCGGCGGGCAGATGATCCTGAGCTGCCGCGCCGCCTTCTCGGGCAACTGGGAGTACTTCCACTACTTCATCCTGGACCCGTACAAGCCGCAGCACGCCTACTTCCAGCCGTCGACAGACCCCTACGCCATCCTCTGCAAGTGGGGGTACATGGGCAGCTTCCTCCAGGACGTGGTCCTCTTCAACAGCAGCGCCCCCTACGCGCCCTTCTGCCGCGTCGACGCCGGAGGGTGCCGGTACCTGTTCCAGGACGGCCAGATGTTCCTCGTCACCGGGAGGCACGCCACCAAGGAGGCGCCGCGGCAGAAGCGGGAGAAGAAGCTCGTCGGGGACGTGCTGCTCAGAGACTGCGATCACATCCTCGGCATCTTCCCATACATGTGCCACTACAGGAAACATGACCACCCGTACGTCGGCAAGATCATCGGACGGTGGAAATGGTGGTTTAACTACTAGCTCGCCGGCCGTCCAGCCATTACTGCTAGTTGGTTAAGAGTTTAGTTTAGAATGTAACACCGATATTCTGCGGTGGTGAACAGCCAGTTATATACAGATTGCAATTGAAGAAAAGCTGTGTTAAGGTTGAAAAAACAGCCAGGACTCGGGATACCCATTTCTCGGAATCGTGATAAGCTGTATATATATATTAGCAGGATCATATCCCTACTCCACATATACATCAGTGTATAGTGGTACAACAAAAATCTGTATGCCAAGCATCATATGCTGGTAAATAGGAGACAGGGGTTAGGGAGTGTGATCTTCAACAAACGAATGAACTGCAGCAGGAAGCTAAAGGGTGTGGTTACAATGGTGGGTAGAAGTATGATGATACAGAGAAGCCAAGGAAGAGGAGGCCTCCAATGGTGGCTACTGTGCCCTGAGATATCCTCGACGCCAGCATGCTGCCACCCACCACTGCGAATGACGTGCAGATGGTGTGCCCCAACGTTGCTCCTACGGCAACACCTACAGCATTCTTGTGCGTAGCCAGCTGCATTTTGAAACATGCAACAAGTTAAAATGGATATGATTGGACACGGAAAGGTTGGGAAGTTGGTTTCGAAAGGGAAATAGGCCATACCGCGATTGTGGCTATCTGACTTCGGTCACCCCACTCAGCCAGGAAGGTCAACACAAATGACTGGATCATATAAAAAAAAAGTCATACATCAAGCCGTTCATAGGCAATGGCACTCACACTATTGCAGCGTCACTGAAGGTATATTTTATTAAACATTGTATATTAACTATTGGTGTGAACAGAAATAGACTTTGCAAGGTTCAAAATGCAACTATAAAATTTCTCAATCCTATATAATTCCATCTCAAGCAAGAATCCAGAACACACGGTTATTGGCGAGAATAGGATGGGAAATGTACCTCCAAGAAAATAGGAGTACAGAACCTTGAGAAGATGCGTCTAAATGTTGATTTCCCTTGACCTGCTTCCAGCTTTTCCTGTACCTGTATATCAAACAGTTAAAATTGTAAGCTGATTAAATTACCACACCAAACAATTAAAAAATAGGTTAGACTGTTAGAGCCGCCAGCAATACATAGTATGCATATCCAAATGATACTAAAACCTCTATTGGCACAAAAGGAAGGGTGTATCTGCCTGAATTGGTGTTTATTTTTCAGCAGTCTAATTCACTATTTCGAGAAATTGAACTGCAATCCAAAAGGATCCCATATGATTTTCGTTTCACGTGGTATTGCAGAGGTAAAAAAAAATAGTTGTAGAGGTCAAAAAAATAGTGGAAAAGGCACATACTTCTTCTATTTCCTGTGATGCCGTGGAATCTGACCTCCACGCAATGTAAAGCAATCGTAGCCCAAAGAAGGCGTAAAGGACTGAAGCACAAAGACAAATGTAGGATGTCAGTACTCAATATTAGACAAACAGTTGAATTAATTGTGTGCGAGTGAGATAAAATAGACAAAATATATATATTTCACATAATAACTACTTAAGATCAAAAGTATATATATGTGTAAGCAACAATACATTGGCATGACGACATGGGATGTCCTTTAGTTTCTTTTTGTTCATGTTTTGACCTCCTAGGAGGCCTGCAAGCAAACTCTATCTTTTCAATGAAATGAAACGTAATGTCATTGCATTTTCTCGAAAAAAAATACATTGGCATGACAAAACCGATGGAAGCTCACTAGTATGAATTTTCAAATTGCAATCTGCTCAACTCGTGTAAAACTGGTGTCATTGAATCTCCTCAAACTTCAAGTTGTTCCACTAGTTTTACACTAAGTGTTTCATGAAAAGGCAAAGAGTTTGGTCGATGGTTTTGCACAGCTTCAGGAGCCCAGGTTTGAACAGCCTAACTATCATGGCATATTTCCATGGTAACAAAATGTACTCCAATGGATATAATTTGATTTTTTTTTGTAATGAATATGATAATGCAGTGCATGAGTTATTTGATTGCATGTTGTGGTTTGCTTTTGCCACCGCTTGCTGGGCACTATGGTTTACTGCAACAATTGTGGAAGGGGTAGATTAGCAAGCTAAAGTACAGTGGCCATGTTAGGGGAATCCTCTTCTGTGGTTTTGAATGAGTGGACCTTGGGAGTGGTGAGTCCTGGTTTCCTGTGTTCTGCTTTGCTCTGTTTCGTAACATAGACTGGCAATTCCATTATACTTGTATATACCTCTTGTAGTCTGAACTCTCACATATCAATAAAGCAGGGTCACAAACGTTCTTTCCACAAATATGATGGTATGATCTACCAAATTTTTGTACATGTACGGAATATTTGCGCTCAAGATAGAAATAAATTAGAGGTTTGTTTCTTATGTGACTTATTTATCTTAATATAGAGGCTCTCTTGGATTGACAGAGAACTAACTCAACACGTGGACTGTGGAAAGGCGCATATGACTAGTTACGGCATTACAAAAATTTGCGCAGCTTGTATTTCTACAGACACTAATTCTGAAGGATTGTAGCCCCCGAACTTAAATACAGTATGATAATATATCAAACTGAACCATTAATTTTTTTGATAATGCTGACCATCTAATGGGTATTTCAGGTACTCTCAAGGATCATTATTCCACAATGTTGATTTATAAGATATTTATACATGCTTTTGGAACATCTATGGTCATACTGCACCATTTCTTTCGATGAACACTTCAAATCTACTACTCCCACAACCCCAAACCAGCTTACAAGCTACCAATGGACAGTAAGCTAACAATCAGATTAGCCATACCAGTTGCTGCGCTGTTAGTGTGCTTCCTGGATATCAAGTTGGGAACAATCCTTCCAAGCCCGGTCGACAGTACCTAAAAAAACAGCATAGCCACAGCAGAAGTAAGTAGTCAAGACTAAAGTGAGCTACTACAATTTTGCGAACCAAAGCTAGTAGTGCAGAAGCTGCAGTTTGACGTACTGTCATAACAACCAGCGCGGACAGCGCGCCGGAGAGCACAATGGACTTGGGGTGCCGCATCGCCATGAGAGCCGCAATGATGAAAGTCTCGTCGCCAATCTACAGCCAGCAAGGCATAGACAGGCAGCAGTCCGTGGTAAGCAGATGAAACGGCATATGCGTAGACGGGCAGGAGAGGGGATTCACGGTCACAGGAGTAGGGAGTATCTGGATCCGGGAATTGTTAGCTGACCTCGCTGACGAGAATCATGGAGAGGCTGGCGAAGAAGGCGTCGAAGAGCCCCAGCTCCGCCTCCTGCTCGGCCCACGCGGCGCCGTCGTTGGCCTCCCTTGCCGTGTGGACGAACATCTGCGACGCAGCAGGGCAGGCGGGGGATGCCTTGGTGTGAGAGACTAACCCAATCCAGGAGGGGATATGGCCTGGCGTGTGAGCTCACCTTTGTGCGGCGGTCGAGGAGGACGGTTGCGTTGCCGGCGGCGCCATCGTCCGCGCCCTGGAGAGAGAGAGAGAGAGAGAGAGAGAGAGAGAGAGAGAGTAAAACAAGAACCAGAGTTACAGGGGCGGGCTAGTAAACAGGGAAAAGCGGGGGGTGAGAGCCGAGAAGGGAGGCGCGCTGACCTGGTCCACGGCGGCGGAGGCGACGAGAGGGGCGGAGACGGCGAGGGCGAGGAGGAGCAGGGCGAAGGCGCGGCCAGGCATCGGATCGGCCGAGAGGGGGGGTCAGTTGCGCGAGGGGAGGGAGGAGGGGATGGAGGGGCGTCGGCAAAGTAGGCCGCGGGATCTCGGGTCTCGGGGTTGGAGCAGCCCGCGTGCGGCGTGGGGTGGACGGGCGAGTTAAAAACAGGCCCGTGTGCTGCCCCGCGCTCTGGCTCTGCCGTGTTGCCAATGCGCCGTGGCGACTTGCCCACTCAGTCATGACTCACCCACCGCCCGCCGTGGTGACGCACGCCAGACGCTGGCTCCTCTTTCCGCGGCGGGCGTCGTATGAATTCCCGTCGGATTCGCAGCACGTTCCCCAGCCCGGGTCCAAGATCCTTCAGCAGAGGAAATAGCCACTATTTTTCGTTCGTAGCATGTGCAGAGAACCGGGACGCGCGCTCGTGAACCGGTGACCGTGGTGCGATGCGATCTTCTCCCCTTTTTATTTGACGACGATTGGCTTGAAAGCGAGTGCACCGTCAACGGAAGGTTGCTCTGACTCATGTGTGCATCACACTTGGAATGCGTGCAGTCAAATCCCTGCTACGATACGCAGGCAGGTACGTGTACCTTTTCCGGTCTTGTTCTGTGAAATGATTCTTACTACTATGAAACCGTACCCCTTTCAAAAAAAAAACTATGATACCGTACGCACTACACACTAGTGTGTTCATATACTCGCTCCGTCGCAAATAAGTGGATTATCTTAGGTCAAAGATTTTATAATTTTACCAACTTTATTCCATACAGTAGTAATATAGTATATTACATCCAAATGATATATTATAAAACTTCACTTCAAAACGGATCTAGTGATACTATAAATATGGTTACGTTTTTCAAAATAGTTGGTCAAATTTTAAAAGATTTGACTTAAGACAAAGCTAGAAGAACACTTATTTGCAAATGGAGGGAGTAAGTAGACTCTTATGTGCTACGAGAACCAACCCGTGGTTGGATGGCTAGGAGGGCAGTAGCACACCCAGCCCACCGGAGTTTAAACCCTAGATTAGACACATTGGTGTGTCATAAAAAGGCAAAATATTTTTTAGTGGAAGACAGCGTTCCTATCGAGAGCGAGGCGCATGTGGTGACTTCGTCAAGCGCAAGATCCGTCGGATCAGTCTCAAGACTCCTTGCGTGCAACTCTTTCATGCTACACTCCTCGTGGTACCAAAAGTTTGTTTCATTATATTATGAAAATAATAAAGAATTCCGACAGTGAGATTTAAGTGGAGGTTACATTTCATCACAATTTTTAAATATCCACACCACATGTCAAGTATCCATATTAGGAACATGCATAAATATTATCCAAAATATATTAAATCGATCATGTTAGATCCAAAAATGAGGTCTTCACCATCCCGACCACCTCTTCCACCATCTCGGCCACCACAAAGAGCATCTCGGCCACCATCACCACCACCACCACCACCTAGCCCTCGGGTCAAGATCCTTGCACGAGCAATCTCCCAATATGCCTTAGCCGTGTCATCCAATGTGCTTGGGTTCATGAACATGATGTTGCGGTCGGCATCCTCTCTCTCCTTGGCCAACTTCTCTCTCTCAAGTGCTAGTCGTTCCTCCTCTAGCTTCTTCTCCTTTATCACCCTCTCTTCTTCGAGTGCAATCCTTCGCCCCTCCACCGTCAACTTGGACCGCCACTTCTTCCCCTCCAACACTTTGAGCTCATTCCACCTAGCCTCCTTGTCCTCCTTCCGTTCGGCCGCCAATGCTTTCTTTGTCTCGATGATGGCATTGAACTCTTTCTTGTAGGCGCTGACACCTCCCCTTTTCTTCTTCTCTTTGGCTATCTTGATACCATCCGACGTCTTGTTGAGGTCTTCCTCTTTATAATAGGCCTCCTCCTTTTGGCTTAGCCTAGCCCTCTTCGGTGTGGTCTCATAATTCTTTCGAATCCACTTCTCATTGTCTTGGAGCTTCTTGTAGCAATGGTGCAAAGCAAAGTCTTTGTTGCCACCTCTCTTGTTGCGGTGTTTGTACACATCTTGTTGGAGATGACCCACTCGGTGGTGCATTGGTGACGTACTCCACGATGCCGGCCCAACGATTGCAACACTCAAGAATTGTGCCCCAACGATGACCAAGTGAGCCTTGGGTACGGTAGGATGGCACGGTGACCACCTTGTGGTAGTAATCCTCAATTCTCTCCCAAAACTTCTCCTTTGATTGATCGGAGCCAACCGAAGCATCAAGTGAGATATTCATCCAAGCGTGGCACAAAGTAACATCTTATTCCTCGCTATAGTTAGCGGATCTCTTGCCCGGGGCCTTGGGCGTGTTCTTGCCCTTGCTATTCTTCTTACCCACCTCGGTTAACCCTTCTTTGGCCTCCTCTTCTTTGGCCTCCTCATCGTCGCTACTAAAGTTGAGGTCGAGGTCGTCGAGGCCTTGCTAGTGAGAATGTTCAAGTTGGGACATGAACTCGGCGACGCTCACCTCGGTGGCACTCGAAGTTGGCCTAGGTATTTCATCGATCACCTCGCGGGCACCTCATTGAGGTGCGACGGTGGCCAGCGAGGAGGACGACGGCATGGCCTTGGAGGATGGCTTGGGCCTGCCCTTTGTCGCCGGCTTGGGTGTAGAGGCCGCAACGACCTTCCTCTTGTTCTTCTCCTCTACCGCCTACGAATGGGCTATCATAGCCTCCATCGGCTTCCGCGCCCGCGGCCTGCTCAGCACCGGCCCAAGGGGCGGCTGACCGAGTTTCCCCACCGTCTTTGTGGCCTTGGAGGTCGTCTTGGTAGCCGCTATCATCGACCGCACCACGTCGGTGGTGCCCAACCGTTTTCGTGGCATCGGAGCCGTCGCGAGGGTTGATTTTGATGGCATCGCGTCGGCAGGAAAGTTCGGCGAGGCTGCAGAATCGAGCTCCGGTGATATTCTGGCCGGAGGAGGGGAGAATCCCGGTGGCGGCGACGAGTTCCGGCGGTTTTGGGCGGGAGGGGTTGGCAGCGAGACGGGAGGGGGAAATTTAGGAGTCGAGCCGGCGGCCAAGTAAATTTGGGAGAGAGGGGGATTATATGAATCGATATCCCATATTTGCTCCTCTAACCGTTTTTGCAGCTTCGGTTAGAGCCGTCTTCGATGGTTAGGGGAGCAAATAAAGGAATGCGGCCGCGAAAAAGGGATGTGAAAGGGAAATGTACGTCGCCTAGAGGGAGGGTGAATAGGCGTTTTAAAATTATTACGGCTTAGGCTCTAATAAATGCGGAATAAAACTTATGGTTTAATTTATCAAGCCAAAACCTATATTCACTAGGTTCACTAAGTGCACCAACAACCTATGTTGAGCAAGACAAGCAACAAGGTGATAGCACGATAAAATACTTCAAGCACAAAGGCTATCATAAAGTAAATTGCATAAGTAAAGGGCTCGGTTGAGAGATAACTGATGGATGCGGAGATGATGATTTGTTTCCCGAATTCACTTCCAAAGAAGCTATGTCTCCGTTGGAGAGGTGCAGGGGCGCAATGTACTTCGAACGCCACAAGTGACTCACCTCGAGGTGTGGTGGCTCGATGCTTACCCAGCGCCACACAAGGCCTCACCCCTAGATGCGAAGGCACGCAACCTATCGACGCCACAAAAGGCTCACCCTATTCTCCCGTGAGCTCGCCACAAAGGCCTACTCATGTTCCACTATGGGACACTTGAGGGCGGTCATCGATCCCGTACAAGGTTGGGGCAATCTCCACAACTCAATTGGAGGCTCCCAACAACAATGCCACAAAGGCTACAAAGCCACAAAAGGCAACAAGGCCACAAAAGGCTACAAGACCACAAAAGGTCAACACTCCAACCACACAACCGTCTAGGGTTCCAAGAACCCAAGAGTAACAAGCCTAAGGGCTTGAACTCGCTGAATCTCCAAGGAGAACTCAAACCTATGCACCAAATGCAAGAGGCAAGTCCTTCTCTCTCAAATTCCACCAAAGCTACAAAAGCTATTGGGGTAATAAGAGAGTAAGAACACAAGAGGAGAACACAAAACTCTCTAAGATCTAGAACCCAAGGATTCCTTCACAAAGAAGGGATTTGGTTTGGTGGGGGTTATAGATCTAGATCTCCTCTCTCAAATCCCTCAAAGAGATGCAATAATCATGGGAGGGAGAAGGGAAGATGGCAAGCTTTTTAAGGTCAACAATGGAGGAGAGAGAGTGGAAGAGCTAGCAAAAATGACCTCAAAACTTGGGAAAACTTTTGGGAAGAGGGGGCCCTTAAATAGGGCAAGAGAAATCTGCCCGTTTGGGCCAGATTCGCGTCCCACCGGAACTACCTCTAAATAGAAACACAAGATACAGAACAAAAACGAGATTTACCGGAACTTTGGCCGGAACTTGGGCCGGTACTACCGCTCAAGCAAAAACGTTGGTCGGCATTGCACGAAAACTTCAATAACTTTTGACTCCCGACTCCGATTTCGATGATCTTGGGCTCGTTTTGAAGAGAACAAAAATCTCTACAAGATTATGCAAAGAAACATCATAGTCCAACAAGAGAAGATAAAAATAAAATGGATAAAGGTATGACCTCTCAGAAGCGACGAACCGGTAAAACCTCCAGAACCCAAAACGCAAGAAGTTGAGCTTGGAAACTCTAATTGGGATGAAACCAATTTTGTTGGACAGATAATAAAGAGTAGAATCCAACAAAAGATGAAATATTGGGTAACACCAAGGGAGAAAATACCATGAATATATTTGTCAGATACCTCCCAAGGTGTGGAGCCGAAAAAACCCGCAAGATCAAAAACGCAATAAGATATGCAAGGAAAATCTGTTATTGACGAACTAGAGGTTGTTATGAAGATAACCACAAGCTCTATATCCTCACATGGACAAGAACCAAACAACAACCAAGAAAGATGATTCTATGTATGCAAAGGTTTGAGCTCTCTTCGAAAGATACGAACGAGTCACCCACTCGAGAGCCCCTCTTGATAGTATGACTATCTATCCTAAACCCAATCTCCCAACACTACAAGAACACTACAAGAGACCGGTAAAATAGAAACTCTATCACGATCATACCTTTGCCTTGAGCATCCCACTTGAGCTTGATGTAGACGATCTTGTCACCTTCAAGATGGAACACCTTTCTTGATTGCACTTGCTTGATGAAGTATTGAGAAATGCTCCCCATACTCCATGGGGAAGCCTCTTCTTCGAACTTGTCTTCATCATTCCATGATTGCCGAGGATGGCAAGCTTCAAGAATGAGATCTTCTAGAGATGACGCATCTTGAGCTTGCACTTCAATTCTTGATGATGTCTTGAAGATTGCCATGAGGAACTCCATCTTCTTCTTCTTCAAGACATACTTGTGAAGGAAATATGCCCTGAGAGGCAATAATAAAGTTGTTATTATGTATTCCTTATATATGATAGATGTTTATTTTGCATGCTAGAATTGTATTGATCGGAAACATCAATACATGTGTGTTTAATAAACAAAAAGGGTTCCTAGTTATGCCTCTCTTTAAGACTAGCTTGTTGATTAACAAGATGATCAAGGTTTCCTGATCATGGACATTGGATGTTGTTAATAACAAGGTCACACCATTGGTGGAATGATGTGATGAACATTCATCCAAAGTATAGCATTACGATCAAGTCATTATGTTTATATTGCTATAACATCATACGAAGTAATATTTATCCTTAGACCATGAGATCATGTTAATTGCTAACACCAGAAGAGTAACATCAAACGTCACACCGTAACAGGGTGACTATAAAGATGGGTTCAGTACTACGGAGGTGTTATGTTGAGGCTCATGGATCAAGAGTGGAATTTGTCAATCCCGACGACGGATAGATATACTCTGGGCCCTCTCGGTGATATCACATTGAGATAGCTTGCAAGCAAGTGATGTGATCACTAGAATGTTATATCACGGGAACAAGAAAAGAGTGCATGTCGGTAACGAGATCAAACTAGGTATGGAGATACCGATGATTGAATCTCGGACATGTAATATATTGCGAGACAAAGGGATTTAGTTACAAGCGTTAAAGCTTCTCACGATCACAGAAGTCATCGTTGAATGTGTAGGAGTCAGTACGGATCTCTAGGTCCCGCTGCTGATTATTGATCGGAGAAGGGTCTCGATCATGTCTGCATTATTCGCGAACCGTAGGGTGACACACTTAAGAGTTACCGGACACCATTTTGGAGCATATATGTTTCAGACGAAAGAATTGCAAAGCGCGGGAATTGTTTCAATAGAAACCGGAAATTGTTTCGGGTGAAATTGCAGAAAGTGGTTCTGCATGTGATATTGAAATATTGCAAGGGCTATATATAATGTTTGTTAATTAAAGTAATTAACAAAATTCTGAATAAATTTAATAAAATAGTTTTATTAAATGAGAGAGCATTAAACTTGGAGAATTTTAATGCATTTAAAGTGGAGACTTTAAAAGGGAATGTGAAGAGGCATTTTAATGTGGAGGGGTTACCACCACATGAATGGGGAGGTGAGGTCACCCCATGCGCCGACCATGGAGAGGAGGGCACCCCTCCTCCTATAAAACCACCCATTCCTCCTTCATCCTCACACCTCCTTGTGAAGGATCTCTCCCCTCTAGAATTATTCCCCATGGTCTCGGATTAGCGAGATACATGTTCCCGGTGGAATTTTATGCGGAAGGAGTTCTTTGCTCATTTGGATCACTGGAGCGAGGAGGTGGAGGTTGTCCGTGGCTTGAATGTGTGTGCAGTATGGATGCGCTGACTTGCGGACTTCCACTCGATCTTGAGATCAGCAAGTGTACGACTACATCAACCACGAGTTCCTACTCATTAACAAAACTCGTTGTCTTCGAGGGTAAGTTCTCGTTGGATGTATGTCCACCTGTTGCTTTGTACCTAGTAGATAGATCTTGGCGTGTAGTTCTCATCGTAGGAATTTTTTTGTTTTCTATGTTGCGGACCCAACAGTGGTATCAGAGCCTGATCTATGCGTAGGTGCTTTGGACGGGTAGTACACATATGTTTATATGTGGGCGATGATGATCATGTTATTGCATCTTCTATGTATTTTGCATATTGGTGGCATAGTGGAATGAAGCGGCCCGGACCAACCTTACATGTCATCGTACATGAGACCGGTTCCACGACTGACATGCAACTTGTTTTGCATAAGTGGCTGGCGGGTGTCTGTCTCTCCTACTATAGTCAATATCTGATTTACAACAAGTTGCTAATAACTTAGTTATCCTCGTTGTGGTTCATGTTCGTAGGTGAGAACGATTCTATCTCCGAAAGCCCTAAGCCACGTAAAACTTGCAATTGATAAATTAGAGGCGTCTAGTTTAGATCGTTGCTGGGCTAGTGTATTGATATGGTATTGTTGTAAGTAGATGTATGATAGATACTCTTACAACACACTCAACGTGTAAGTTCCATAGACCTTGGCCTTACACACAAAGGAATGATAGAGATCATACCACGATGCAAGTGATAGAGATCAAATGCATGGACCATATCATCTCACTTTACACATTAGATGTTAGCATCTTATCTCGCTAGTTTGGTGCTTTTGGTAGCATTGTAAGATGATCCCTCATTTAGATATCAAGATAAAAATGTGTTCTTCCTTGAGTATGCACCGTTCTGTGGATCGTGTTTCGAGACATCACGTGATGATCGGGTGTACTCGAATCTACGCTTTCATAGGAACGGGTGTAAGACAGTTTTGCACACGTGAATACTAAGGTTCTTACTTGGCGAGCCTAGCATGTACAGACATGGCCTCGGAACACGGACCAAAAGGTTAAGCATGAGTCATATGGTTGATATGATGCCCATATAGATGCTCGCCTTTGAAGCTACACCGACTCACGTGATGATCGGACTTGGTGTAGTGGATTTGGTTCATGTAATCACCAAAAAGGCACGAGGGATGTCATTTTTGAGTGGGAGTTCATTAGTAATTTGTATTAGTTGAACTCAATATATCATAAACTTAGTCTAAAATAAACTTTACAAATTCTGTTGTAGATGGCACCACCTGCTTTTAATTTCAATGTGTTCATGGAGAAAGAGAAATTTGCTGCGAATGGTAGCAACTTCACCAACTGGGCTATGAATTTGAGGATTCTCCTCACTGCTGCACAAAAGCAATATGTGCTAGATGCTCCGCTAGGCCCCCCACCAGCTCTTGATGCCCCTGATGAGGAAAAGAATGTCTATGTGACTCGTCAGGAGGACCACAACTTAGTTCATTGCGGCATACTGTATGGGCTAGAGCCAGAACTTCGAAAGCGTTTCGAAAATGGCAATGCCTTTGATACTATGGGAGAATTGAAAATGATTTTCGATACCCATGCTACCGTAGAGAGTTTTAATGCTACTGAAAAGTTCTTTAGCTGCATGATGGAGGAGAACAGCTCCGTTAGTGAGCATGTACTAAAAATGTCTGGGTACGCCGATAAGCTTGTGTCCTTGGGAATAACGATTCCCATTTACTTGGGCATACATCGTGTTCTCCAATCTCTGTCACCTAGCTACAAGAGCTTCGTGATGAACTATAATATGCAGGGCATGAAGAAGACTCTTCCCGAGCTTCTGTCAATGCTTAAGACTGCAGAAGTGGAGATTAGGAAAGAACATCAAGTGTTGATGATTAATAGGACCACCGGTTTCAAGAAGGACAAGAAAGGCAAGCACAAGGGAAACAAGGGTGGCAAGTCTGTTGCCGCGCCTGAAAAGAAACCCCGAGCTGGCCCTAAGTCCGATACCGAGTGCTACTATTGCAAGGGGACTGGCCACTGGAAGCGCAATTGCCCCAAGTATTTGGCGGACAAGAAGTCCGGCAAGGCAAACAAAGGTATATGGGATATACATGTTATTGATGTGTACTTGACTAGTACTCGCAGTAGCACCTGGGTATTTGATACAGGATCGGTTGCTAATATATGTAACTCGATTCAGGGGCTGCGGAACAAGCGACAACTAGCAAGGGATGAGGTCAGGATGCGGGTCGGCAATGGATCAAAAGTTGATGTGATCGCCGTCGGGACGCTACCTCTCCATATGCCATCGGGATTAGTTATAAACCTAAATAATTGTTATTTGGTGCCTGCACTGAGCATGAACATTGTATCCGGATCATGTTTGATGCAAAGTGGTCATTCCTTTAAATTTGAAAACAATGGTTGTTCGATTTATAAGAATAATATCTTCTATGGTCATGCACCTATGTTGAATGGTTTATTTCTGATGGATCTCGATAGTAATATTACGCATATTCATAATGTTAATGCTAAAAAGATTAAACTTGATAATGATATATCTGCATATATGTGGCACTGCCGTCTAGGTCATATTGGTGTTAAACGCATGAAGAAACTCCATTCTGATGGACTTTTGGAATCACTTGATTCTGAATCATTTGATACATGTGAGCCATGCCTTATGGGCAAGATGACTAGAACACCGTTTTCCGGTTCAATGGAACGGGCGGCAGATCTATTGGAAATCATACATACTGATGTGTGTGGACCAATGAGTGTGTCAGCGCGAGGTGGATATCGTTATTTTGTTACTTTCACGGATGATTTGAGTAGATACGGGTATATCTATTTGATGAAACACAAGTCTGAAACTTTTGAAAAGTTCAAGGAATTTCAGAATGAAGTGGAAAATCATCATAATAGAAAGATCAAATTTCTACAGTCTGACCGTGGAGGAGAGTATCTAAGTTACAAGTTTAGCACACACATGAAAGAGTGTGGAATAGTTTCACAACTCACGCACTTAGGAACACCACAACGTAATGGTGTGTCGGAACGTCGTAATCGTACCTTATTGGATATGGTTCGATCTATGATGTCTCTGACTGACTTGCCACTGTCATTTTGGGGTTATGCACTAGAAACAACTGCATTCACTTTAAATCGGGCACCATCTAAATCCGTTGAAACGATACCGTATGAATTATGGTTTGGAAACAAACCTAAGCTGTCATTTCTTAAAGTTTGGAGATGCGATGTTTATGTGAAGAAACTTCAGCCGGATAAACTCGAACCCAAAGCGAAAAAATGTGTCTTCATAGGATACCCTAAGGAAACGATTGGGTATACCTTCTATCATAGATCCGAGGGCAAGGTTTTTGTTGCCAAGAATGGATCATTTCTTGAGAAGGAGTTTCTCGCGAAAGGTGTGAGTAGTCGGAAGGTAGAACTCGAAGAGGTTATTGAACCTTCTATTCATGAAATGGCGAGTGGCGCAGCACCGGAAGTTGTTTCAGAGTTGACTTCACCTAATGAAGAGAGAGCTAATGATATTGATCATGAAACTCCGAAAGAGGACACTACCAAACCTCGCAGGTCAAGCAGGATACGTGCAGCTCCTGAACTGTACGGCAATCCTGTTGCGAATTTCATGGTTGCTGAAATGGATGACCCTGCGACGTATGAAGAAGCGATGATGAGCCCGGATTCCAACAAATGGCTAGAAGCCATGAAATCCGAGATGGAATCCATGTACGAGAACCAAGTTTGGACCTTGGTGGACTTACCTCACGATCGAAAGGCCGTTGAGAATAAATGGATTTTCAAAAGAAAAACTGATGCTGATGGTAATGTGACCATCTATAAGGCACGACTTGTCGCAAAGGGGTTTCGACAAATTCAAGGAGTTGACTATGATGAGACATTCTCTCCCGTAGAGATGCTTAAGTCGGTTAGGATTATGTTAGCAATTGATGCATATTTTGATTATGAAATATGGCAGATGGATGTCAAAAATGCGTTCCTTAATGGTAATATTGAAGACGAGTTGTATATGATACAACCTAAGGGTTTTGTCGATCCTAAGGATGCTAATAAGGTATGCAAACTTCAGCGATCCATCTATGGACTGAAGCAAGCATCCCGGAGTTGGAATCTCCGCTTTGATGAGGTGATCAAAGAGCGGTAAGGCAGGGGACTGCAAATCCTTTATCCCTAGTTCAAATCTGGGTGTTGGATTTGTCCAAACTTATGGGGAGGCTTGTATTTACAAGAAAGTGAGTGGGAG
The DNA here is from genome assembly GCA_023614405.1 of Avena insularis. Classification (NCBI taxonomy): domain Eukaryota; kingdom Viridiplantae; phylum Streptophyta; class Magnoliopsida; order Poales; family Poaceae; genus Avena; species Avena insularis. The sequence goes on from CM042692.1 coordinate 27,411,470, forward strand.
CAATGTGGCATTTCTGATATTATATGTGGATGACATATTATTGATTGGAAATGATATAGATCTTTTAAACAGTGTTAAAAGTTATCTAAACAACAAATTTTTGATGAAAGACCTTGGTGAAGCGTCATATATATTAGGCATTAAAATCTATAGAGATAGATCAAGGCGCCTAATTGGGCTATCGCAAAGTACATACCTTGATAAGATATTAAAGAAGTTTAATATGGACGAAAGTAAGAAGGGATTCTTACCTATGTTGCAAGGCAAGATATTGAGTAAGACTCAAAGTCCGGCTACGGCGGAAGAAAGAGAGATGATGGATAAGATCCCCTATGCCTCGGTCATAGGCTCTATTATGTATGCCATGCTATGTACAAGACCGGATATGGCACATGCTATTAGTTTGACTAGTAGGTACCAATCTGATCCAGGTTCGGAACACTGGATAGCGGTAAAGAACATCCTCAAGTACTTGAGAAGAACTAGGGATATGTTTCTTATATACGGAGGTGAAGAAGAGCTAGTCGCTAAGTGTTATGTCGATGCTAGCTTTGACACCGATCCAGATGACTCTAAGTCTCAATTCGGATATGTATTTCTCTTGAACGGAGCAGCAGTTAGTTGAAGGAGTTCCAAACAACCTGTGGTGACTGGATCAACGACGGAGGCGGAATATGTTGCTGCTTCAGAAGTAGCGCAGGAAGCAGTTTGGATGAAAGAGTTCATTACGGAACTAGGTGTGGTTCCTAGTGCGTTGGACCCGATGGTGATCTATTGTGACAACAATGGAGCCATAGCCAACACAAAGGAACCGAGGTCTCACAAGAATTCCAAGCATATTAAGCGTCGGTTTCACTCCATCCGCGAGCATGTCAAGGATGGAGATATAAAGATTTGTAAAGTACACACGAACCTAAATGTAGTAGATCCATTGACTAAAGTTCTCCCTAGGGAAAAACATGATCAACACTAGAACTCCATGGGTGTTAGATTTATCACTATGTGAACTAGATTATTGTCTCTAGTGCAAGTGGGAGACTGAAGGAAATATGCCCTGAGAGGCAATAATAAAGTTGTTATTATGTATTCCTTATATATGATAGATGTTTATTTTGCATGCTAGAATTGTATTGATCGGAAACATCAATACATGTGTGTTTAATTAAAAAAAGGGTTCCTAGTTATGCCTCTCTTATAGACTAGCTTGTTGAGTAACAAGATGATCAAGGTTTCCTGATCATGGACATTGGATGTTGTTAATAACAAGGTCACACCATTGGTGGAATGATGTGATGAACATTCATCCGAAGTATAGCATTATGATCAAGTCATTATGTTTATATTGCTATAACATCATACAAAGTAATCTTTATCCTTAGACCATGAGATAATGTTAATTGCTAACACTGGAAGAGTATCTTGATAACATCAAACGTCACACCGTAATAGGGTGACTATAAAGATGAGTTCAGTACTACGAAGGTGTTATGTTGAGGCTCATGGATCAAGAGTGGAATTTGTCAATCCTGATGACAGATAGATATACTCTGGGCCCTCTCGGTGATATCACATTGAGATAGCTTGCAAGCAAGTGATGTGATCACTAGAATGTTATATCACGGGAACAAGAAAAGAGTAATGGATGAGACAAGCATCCAATATATTTCCAATGTACCTAAAACACAATTAAGTACACTATGTTCCCAAACAAATTGGGTCCAAAGTAGTTAGTGCAACTACAATATATAGGAGACCCTCCGCATAAACATGTGCATATTGATATGAAATTGAATTTCATGCACATCTTAGCCAATAGGATTTGGTGGAGAATCCCCTATATATTGGATCAAGAAAGAAAGCATGCCAAGATATAAACATGTAGTAAATATGCATGCACAAGACTCTCAAGAACCAAAAAAGTGATACAATTTGAACAAAAACACCAAGTAAACCAAGAAGTCGCACACAAGAGTGTGACACGACAAAAGGTGTCCAAATTGTATCAAAGAGCCAAATCAACACAAGAAAGGACCTCAATTCAACAAATGAACAAGGCAAAAGCCAAAGAGCATAAGATAGATAACAACACCAATGCTCAAAGATTTATCTCATTCTAAATATCAAAACAAATAACAAAGAATGAGACAAATCCAACTCCCAAATAGAGCAAGGTTCCAACACATAAACCAAACTCTCTACACTTTTCATGATGGCACAAAGTACCAAAAGAAAAGATCAAGCATCCAAGCACAAGAAACACTATGTGGATCAACACAAGAAGCATAAAAGGAGTGTTCTAGATAATATAGGAGAGCTCCCCCATAAATGGTGCATTATATTGAATTTTGCTTTTGAATGCAAAATGCACACAAAAGAGATCACCACTACTACCTAGATTAAATAAAACACAAGGGAATACCAATAAACTAGAGGGATACACAATAGGCAAGGAAGACATGGGAGAAAAATAAAACAATTTCTTGGCCAAAGATAGTAAAAATAAAGGCAAAGGCCAAAGTGAACATGATCAATCAATCCTACCATATATGGAGTGCCACTTGTCCAAGGACAAGAGTTATGGGAAAAAGTTTCCCGAGGTAGTTTGCAAGGGAATCATGATCATATTCACACAAAGAAGCATGTAACAAGACATAAAAGTTATGCTCGATGCTTCGAGAGAGATTCTTGAAAGCTCCAAAAAGTCACACAATCAATAAAGATTAAGGTAACTTGAAGCAAATGGTTTCCATGGAGGATATTGAGGTCCAAATATGAGGAAACACATATCAAGAAAAACTCTCACAAACAAGATCCAAAAGATGAGCAATAAAATCAATCCAAAGAAATTGGAACTTGTTTGAGCTAAATGTGCCACTTAGTAGCTAGATAAATATCAATATCAATTCTAAGTGACACTACCTCAAATGTCCACATTTTCTAGGTTTGTAATATGCACAAAGCATATGTCTCCCCCATAATGTGATAAACCAAGAAATCTTGACAAGAGGAAAAAGATCAAAAAGGAGATGATTAATGGACATTATGGAATTTTAATTCTTCATGAGAATGACATACCACATAGAGACAAGATAAACATGTAATGTCAACACTAAGTGGTATTCCTCATGTACACATATTTTAGGATTGTGGAATGCCCAATCATAACACTCCCCCAAAATGGAATAGTCCATTAATCGCTCCCAAGAGCTAAGAAAGATACCAAATAAATTCAACAAAGGCTCAAACATAAGAACACAAATACATGATGTGTCAACCAACATACACAAATATACTAGACAACACAATATAGGTATGAGGGAAGCACAACATGTACAAACACATATAATGGTACAAAACCAACATATGCACAAGGGAGCAAGTAACTTTCAATGTAAAGGAGTTGAGCACATGTTACCCCAAAGAGGAACATTGGATATGAGATAGAGGCAAGATAATCCAATTGGCTTGACTTGACAAAAATAAATGATGAAGACCTCTCAATTCTTCATAATGTAGCCAAGCCTCCAATGCCCTCCAACAACACCTATTGATCAAGTTTTAGCTTGTTGGTCCCCAACCAAGTTGGGTCCTAAGAAGTTAGTCACAATAGGCTTGGCCACCCAAATGGTTCTTTTCTTGACACCACTTTGGGCACCAACATATTTGGCAAACACATTGCCCACCTCATCCTTACCAAGAGAATATGCATCATATATCAAGATAGGATTGGATGAGGAGTTACCCATGGTGCATGAGGAATAGAGGTGCCCCTTCTCGCGGCATATGTAGCAAGTTCTTCTCTTGCCATCTTTCTTCTTGGAAGATGCCACCCCGTGAGGAAGAGCTTGAGTCTTGGGAGGAGGCCCGCTTCTAGCTTGAGGTGGAGCTTGAGGCCGCTTCCCTTGTTGCTTCTTCTTTAATGGACAACATCTCACATGATGTCCTTCTTCCTTGCACTTGAAGCACACAATGTTGGCCGGATTCTTCACTTGACCTTGGCCATTCTTCTTGTTGCCCTTGTGCTTCAACATGTTGGTGGGCTTGTTCTTGATGTTGGAGTTGTATCCAAGCCCAGTCTTGTCATTTGGGGATCTTCGCACACTCAAGATGTTATTGAGAGTGGTCTTCCCTTCATGACACTTCTTCAAGTCATTCTTCAAAGAAGTGACTTGGGCCTTGAGCTTCTTGTTTTCCTCTACATGGTTAGTGTCAACAACAATACTAGAGGAAGTAGATGCTACATTGTTAGAGCAACAAGGCAAGGGATGCAATTCATCACAAGATATAGCAATAGCATGAGTGGATGAATTACAAGGACTAGCACATGGAAATATGACACAAGGAGTAGATGTAGTGCTAATGTCCACATGAGGCTCACTAGATGTTACCTTTGATACAATAGCCTCATGAGCCAACTTTAGACTACCATGGGAAACTAGAAGGTCCTCATGCGAGCTTGAGAGCTTAGCATGACTCTCTTCCAATTTCCCATAGTTGCTAGTTAGCAAATCAAGTTGAGCACGTAGCTAAACATTCTCCTTCACAATAGATGCTTCATAAGAGATAGAGTTAGTAGCACAAGCATCATCAATAGTAGTGAGAGGTGAGGGCAACTTGGAAATATCTTTAGTGTATGAGGCTTTAAGTTGCTCATGTGACTCAGTGAGTTTGATGAGATCCCCCTTTTGTGACCCTAGAGCCATTGTTGAGGTGCTCAAAATCCTCAAGGAGTTTGGCATAAGCAACTTCAAGCTCATCATTCTTAATTTCGAGGGCACTTGCCACCTCAAATTCTCTATCATGAGATTTCTTCACTCTAGATAGCTCTAGAGCAAAGGTCTCCTCAAGAGATTTCTTGGTGGTTTGTTCCTCTTCTAGAGCTTCATTTAGGTTTGTAATGTCATTAGCATACTCACGCTCAAGACTACTCATTTTGTCAATTGTGTCCTCATGCTCATAAATTAGTTGCTTACTTTTAATGGCAAAGTTCAAGATTTCAATGAAAGTTGAGCAAGCATGTTTAGCATTGTGAAGAGCATGAAGGACTAGCTCCCCCTTCTCTTTTAAAGAAGCAACATCATCATCTCCTACATCTAAGTCAACATTCACATCATCATGAGGTGCATTGGGGTCCAAAGGAGAAGTTACCTTTGATTCCTTAGCCATGAGGCATAAGTGAATGTTGGGAGAAGGTGATGATGGGGGAACACATGAAGCTCCAATCACAACCTTGCCTTGGCCCACATATTCTTCACTTTCCTCTACATGGTTAGCAACACAAGTACTAGAGGAAATAGAAGCACATTTGTCATGGCAACAAGGCAAAGCAAGCATATCATCATGGGATATATTCAAGGCATTTCTACAAGATATGCAAGGGCAATCAACACTAGGATGTAAATCACAAATAGTCCTTCAAGTGTTCATGCCCAAATATACAACATTGCAATGAGATAGATATGGCGGATCATGAATGGCAAGCACACTATACTCATTGCAAGTTCTATCACCACTCACCATATCATTACCTTGTGACAAATCACATGTTGGTTTAGTGGAAGAAGATGAGAAATCACCACGGCCAGAGGTGGAGGGAACACAATCATCCTCATTAAGCTTGGACACATCATATTTTGCTTGAAGCTTGGTCCAAATATCATGAGCATTCCGAAAAGGCATGATTGAGGAAAGAACTACAAAGCTCACAACATTAACAACCACATTAGATGCTTGAGCTTCGAGATAAGAGTTTGTCTCCTCCTCCAAAGATAGATTTTGAGGATCCATAGGAGGAGATAAGCCCATATCTAGAATTCGCTCAATATTTGGGTCAATGACCCGGAAATGACTAAGCATGCAAATGCGCCAAACATCATAATTTGTGCCATCAAAAGTAAATGTGTGAGAGTGCACTAAACCCCTAGGAGACATCCTTACTCTCGAGGCGGTGAAGCCTAACAAGCGAGAGACCTCGCTCTGATACCAATTGAAAGGGAAATGGACGTCACCTAGAGGGGGGGTGAATAGGCGTTTTAAAATTATTACGGCTGATACATTGCAAATGTATCTATAATTTTTGATGTTCCATGCTTGGTTTTATCTACTTTATTTTGTTTTGTCCACACTTTGGAGTACTTTTCATATGATTTCTTGGACTAACCTATTAACAAGAGCCACAGTGCCAGTTGCTTGTTTACTGCTGTTTTTGGTTTCAGGAAGTTAGAAAATGAATATTCTCAGAATTGGACGGGACAAAAGCCAAAGTTACTATTTTCCCGGAAGACTCACGGAGCCAGAAGGAGAGTCGGAGAGGGGCCACAGGGTGGCCACACCCCCCTTGGCGCGGGCCAGCCCAGGCCGCGCCAGGGCATGGTGTGGGCCCCCTGACCGGCCACTGATCTTGCCTCCTTCGCCTATATATTCCTCCCGAGGCAAAAACCCTAAATCGTCAATCAGAAATCCACGAAAAGTTCTGCAGCGCCGCCGCCACCGAAGGGGAGATTCGGGGGACAGAAAGTCTCTGTTCCGGCACCCTGCCGGGACAGGGAAGTGCCCCCGGAGCCATCTCCATCGATCTCAACCACCATCTCCATCACCATTGTTGATTCCCATGATGAGGAGGGAGTAGTTCTCTCGCGAGGATAAGGGTTCTACCGGTAGCTATGTGTTCATCTCTCTCTCTATGCATGATCTTATTGAGATCATGAGCTTGTAATCTATAGATCTACCTTGCTACTCAAGTGCTTTAATAGATCTCTGCTCTCCCCATGTGTGTGAAAGTGACAGCGTGCACACCATGGTGGCACTTAGGCTAGAGATTACAAATACTTGTTATGAGTTATATTTGGAGTTGGATCTTTCTATGAAATTGTGGTGTTTGTTGGAACCATCAAGAGCTCAAGGTGATAATGTGGGGTTATCTAGATGGGAAAAGCTTACTTTGAGGTGTGCTGTTATAACCCTACCATCGATTAGAGTGTTCAACCGGAGAGTAGTTCAGCGTAGTATCATAAAGAAAAATATATTTATATGAGAGTGTTCACTAGTGAAAGTATGATCCCTAGGCCTTATTTCTAAGCACTGAAACACCGTTTGCTATTAGATCCGTTACATGTTTGCTTGCTTCCTTCTTTATTTTAGTTTGTCTTTAGTCTTTTCCCACGTCAACCACACGCCATCAAGCTATCTTCTATCACCGTTACAACTTATAATTATCTATACCACTTGTATTTCACTATCTCTTCACCGAACTAGTGCACCTATACACCTGACAAGTGTATTGGGTGTGTTTGGGACACAAGAGACTTCTTGTATCTTGATTGCAAGGATGCTTGGGAGGGGATACCTTTGACCACTTCCTCCCTGAGTTCGATAAACCTTGGGTAATCCACTTAAGGGAAAACTTGCTGCTGTTCTACAAACCTCTACACTTGGAGGCCCAACAACTGTCTACAAGAATAGAAGTGCGTAGACATCAAGCTATTTTCTGGCGCTGTTGCCGGGGAGGTAAGGTAAAAGGTACTTACATCCTCCGGTGTGAGTGCTCGAAGTTATTTCCTTTAGATTCTGTAGTTTTGTCTTTTTGTTTCTTGTTTTCACTAGTTAGGCTTAATGGAAAACAACAACAAAATTGGAGAGCTTTTTAGTATTTTTCCTCATATAGAACATGAATTGTATGAAAAGAAAATTAAAAAACCCATGGAACTTTCTTTGCATGCTAATAGGAATGTTATTAGTATGAATCTTTTGAACACCATTGTTACTAATACTATGGAAACGTCTAAGCTTGGGGAAGTTGGTTTTTATGAAAATGATCTTTTTAGTTCCCCATCTTTAAAGAAGAAAATCTGCTCTGATGATACTTTATCTCCCATATGTGGTAATTCTGATGATACTTGTGATATTTTAAATCCACATACTGAAAGCATCCCTTTTAAAATACCTATAAAGATTGTTGAACGTGTTATGAATAACTGCTATTTTGGACATGGAACTGTCCATCCTGGTGATCATTTACTCTTTATACATGAATTATGCGAGTTGTTCAAGTGTGCAGGTATTTCAATGAACCAAGTTAAGAGGAAGCTATTCCCTATTTCACTAAAGAGAAAAGCAAGGGAGTGGTATGAGCTACTAGATGATCCTCATCATTTGGAGTGGAAGGAACTTGAATCTCTCTTTTACTCTAAATTTTATCCTCCTCATGAAATTCATAAAGATAGGAATTACATTTATAATTTTCATCCTCATGATGGAGAAAGTATTGCCCAAGCATGGGGGAGATTGAAGTCACTAATGCTCAAATGTCCCATTCATGAGCTCCCCAGTAATATTCTTATTAATAATTTCTATGCAAGGCTTTCGGGACATTACAAGGACTATCTAGATACTTGTTTAGAGGGATCCTTCACAAGTAAGGATGTCAAAGCTAAGTGGGATCTTCTTGAAACAATTCAAAGCAATATCGAAGATTGGGATAACAACAAAGGTAAAGAACCAGGTATAAACTATGAGTATGATTGCATTAAGTCTTTCGCTGAAACTGTTGATTTTCAAGAGCTTAGTGCTAAATATGGTCTTGATCCTCAAATTCTTATTGATTGTTTTAGAGCCTTTGCTTCTCATATTAATGCTCCTAAAGAAAAATGGGACATGTATCATGAGCCTTTTAAAGACACTTGCATGGAAAATAAAATCGTTATTAATGATAGCAATAAACATGCTCAAACCTCTGAAAGTACTATTTCTTATAAGCATGTTAATTTTTGTGGAATACATAGACCTTGTGAGAATAATCAAATTGAAGAAGAATATTGTATCACCCACAGGAATGAAAAAACTAGAACGTGGTATAGGGCTCTAAATGATCTTGGTAAAAAAGTTTGTGCCCTCTATCCTTTTATTTGTGAACTTTGCTTTGAAGTGGGTCATTTCAATTTTCAATGCTCAGGCCATAATAATAGCCCTTCTAATCCAATGAGTACCGCTAGTTTGTATTGTGATGACATGATCACTCCTAATCAGCATGATGAACTTACATTATTTTTGGGGTGTGAAGAGTTATCAAGAAAAACCTCTTTGGTAGATATGGGTGCTTTTGATATGAATAGTGTCATGCATGGTTGCCATCTTTATTGTGTTGATAATTGCCACACAAATACTTACATACAAAATATTATAAAAGATGAGATCTTACCAAAATATGACATGACTAATATGTGTTTTAGTCTTATTGATGAAAAGGAGGAATCCTCCAAAGTTTCTTCTATTGTCTCTAACAATGAACCAGGGTATATGGAGAAGCTTCCTTTCAAGCCTCTCCCTCCTAAAGAGAAGAAGAAAAAGAAGAAAAGGAGGAGTAAAAGGAGAGAGGAAACGGTATTTTCCCCTAAGCATGTTGCTCCTATTATAGTTTGTGATGAGTCTGAACTCGATGATGTTCCTATGCCTGTTACCTATAGTAGTGATCATGATTGGGAAAAGCACACTACTTTTGATATTGAAAATCTCTTCGGTACCAATTCTGAAAATGATGATATTAATAATTTCTATACTATTAGTGCTATCCATGATCCTTCCAATGATGATATATTTACAAATGAACACACTTTGGAGGATAACTATTCTATTGCTTATGATGATACTATACCTCCAATTTAAGATGATTGCAATGATGAATATGATATTTTTAGTCCACCTAATATTGAGGAGGAAATTAATTATGATTACAATATGCCTCCTATGTTTGATGATTATGGTGATGAAAATAATAATGATAGCTATTTTGTTGAATTTGCTCCCACTACAATCAATAGGAATGACTATGTTTATGTGGGGAGTATTAATTCTTTTATGCATGTGTCTCATGATAAGAATGTTTTTTGTGATAGTTATATTGTTACTTTTATTCATGATGCTACTGAAAGTTATTATGAGAGAGGGAAACATGGTTTTATGTGTTTCAATAATATTAAGTTTCCCCTCTTTATGTTGAAATTTTTGAAGTTGCACTTGTTTGCTTTACTATGCTTGTTGCTTTGTGCTTTCATGACTTGTTTCTTTACAAGATTCCTATGCATAGTAAGTGGGTTAGACTTAAATGTGTTTTGAATTTTCTTCTTGATGCTCTCTTTTACTTCAATTCATATTTTTATGAGAGCATCTTCTCAAACTATCATGCCTAACTTAAAGGCGTTAAAGAAAAGTACTTATTGGGAGATAACCCAAAAGTTTTAGATGAGTCTTGGAAGTTATTAATTCAGTAATAACTGCTCCTTATCCTTTTTATTTGCTTTTTGTGCCAAGAGTAACCTCTAATGAGAGAGAAGTAATGATTAGGAAAGTTGCTGTCCCGAAACAGATTTCTGCGCTTCACCGTAAAAATTCGTGTAAAATCTCTGAACGTCATTTTGAGGCGTGAATTTTTGTGCTTCTGCCCCATGTTGTTATCTATCTTTCGTTAGTTCAACACTTTTTGATTTGAGCAACAGAAGTTCTTCGAAAAAATTCGTCTTTACCTGCTGGTATGTCTTGACAGATTTCTGCCATTTTCTACATTTGCTTCTTGTTGGTTCCTTTTTGAGTTCTTTTGGGGAATTGAGCTTTTTGAGGGAAGTTCTACAGTAGCTAGTGTTTTAATGGAAGTTTTATTGGTGTTAGAACTGAACCTTAAAGACCTATTATCTTGAGTGCACTAATGTTGCTAATAAAGATTGTGTGAAGTTTTGTATGAAGGAAAAATGTCAGGTGTATGGAAGGAATGAGTAATGAGATGAAGGATGGACTAAATCTCAAGCTTGGGGATGCCACGCGTTTCACCCCAAGAAATATCCAAGAAGTACAAGCGTCAAAGCTTGGGGATGCCCAAGGCATCCCCTTCTTCATCAAAAAAAATCCTAGGTTCCTTCCAAATGCTTCATTTTTATTGTTTCATGCACAATTGTGTTGTTCTTGGAGCGTCTTCTTTTTTGTTTTCATTTTGGTTTTTCATTTGCTTTGTTTGCTCAGTTTGATGAATAAATTTGTTGGACCCCCTCTTTCATATATTGGTTTTCAAATAGTTTGGTTTGGTTTGGAAAAGAGTAGGAAAGTTCATGCTTAAGTGGTAAAGAGAGCCTGGTTTTGACTGTGGCCTATGCTTTGTCATGCCATGCTTGATATTGTTTTGACTTTATGCTTAGTATTCTTTGCTATAGCATGACTTGTTATAAACAATTGATATTGCTTAATGTGCCTTGGATGAATCATGTGTTGGTTTAGCATATTAAAGCATAGTATTGTGGTATCCTTCTTTGATGCTTTATTTGGGTTGACTTGGCGCATGCTCACACCATGATTGACTATCCCAAGTCACCATAGCCTTTATGATCCTTTAGTTTTCAACTTGTAGTATCACTTTATGCTTTGATCAATGTTGTTTTGTCGCTCTGCATGATTATGGCCATTATTGCTCTCTTAGTTTGTCGCTCCCAGTCTTTTGCTAGCATCCACAACCAAGTACGAGTTCCACTCATGCATCCAAATCCCTAAACCAAGTTATTCCAAAGATTCCACCATACCTACCTACTAGCTTATGCTATTCCAAGTATATTCATGATTTTGTTTACCTTCCAAATTAAACTTGTTATGAGAAACCTAGTGATTAAAGCTCTCACGAACTTGATGGCACACTTTACTTTTTGCCTCTAATAAACTTGAACCATTGGGTCCTTCTTTGTTGCATATATGCTTGCGCTTTATAAGTTGAAATTAGCAGAACCATGTTTCATGGGGAACGCTTTCAACATTGCACTTGTACTTTGTACCCCGTTGATATCATGTTCTTTTGCTTACGGATCCCGGCGATATGAAATAAAAGTGGAACTTGTAAGATCATGGAGTTTGTATGTGTGTTAGAGAAACGCCTGGGCCGCTAGCCTAAGCCATGCCTAATCATGGTGGAAACTTGCAGCATCACCATAATGAGCAGTCTATAAAGCATCCTTAATAAAAACCTATACAAATAGCAAATAAAAAGATCGCTGAGATGCTCATTGTCTGCTTGCCTTGTCATTTTGATTATGGGAAAGATCCCGTATCATGTGCAAGGGGTACCCCGTTGGAGGTTCTTAATGATACACATATACTTACAATGACAAGAGCTTACTCGTGACTGAAGTTGAGTAGCATGAGGATCGGTCTTCGTAAGTAAGGGGCATGAGATTTCGGTTTATAACTTGTCAAGCATATCCTCTTAGTTGTGTCACTTTAGCCTTAATCACTTCAAGATGCTTATGATAGGGGCAATGAGAGCTGAAAGCTACAAGTACCATAATTTTTGGAAGCTCTTTATGAGAATTGAATCCCTACTTCCTTTTACAAAGGCCTTTCTTCCACCATTATATTGAGTCTCCACCTTCTATCTTTATGCACCTACTTTGAGAGCATAGTGGCCATTCTTAGTTCTATGTGCATTGTCCCAAGACTAGTTGATTGACGCATACTTTGATATTGCTTGTTTTAAACTATTGTATCTAGTCACTCTTATGAACTTTGAAGGTGTCCTATGCATTTATATTTGCTACTCTATTGAGGGACAAGCTGAATACTATTATGCTATGTTTTCTTTATGTGAAACAAACAAACGTCTTGCAAAGCATTGTTATTCATGAATCTTTTGTTTGTGCCTTTTCATGTTGCATCATAGTTTCTTTGTCTTATTGCTAAACTTTGTCTTTCATGCTATGATTGAAGTACTATGATCCCAGCTTTGAATGTTTTGCAAATACCTTGATCAAGTCTTTGATGGTGCATGTAACCTCAAAAATTATTCTCATGATGATTCCCATGATGAGGAGGGAGTAGTTCTCTCTCGAGGCTAAGGGTTCTACCGGTAGCTATGTGTTCATCTCTCTCTCTATGCATGATCTTATTGAGATCATGAGCTTGTAATCTATAGATCTACCTTGCTACTCAAGTGCTTTAATAGATCTCTGCTCTCCCCATGTGTGTGAAAGTGACAGCGTGCACACCATGGTGGCACTTAGGCTAGAGATTACAAATACTTGTTATGAGTTATATTTGGAGTTGGATCTTTCTATGAAATTGTGGTGTTTGTTGGAACCATCAAGAGCTCAATGTGATAGTGTGGGGTTATCTAGATGGGAAAGGCTTACTTTGAGGTGTGCTGTTATAGCCCTACCATCGATTAGAGTGTTTAACCGGAGAGTAGTTCAGCGTAGTATCATAAAGAAGAATATATTTATATGAGAGTGTTCACTAGTGAAAGTATGATCCCTAGGCCTTGTTTCTAAGCACTGAAACACCATTTGCTATTAGATCTGTTACATGTTTGCTTGCTTCCTTCTTTATTTCAGTTTGTATTTAGTCTTTTCCCACGTCAACCACACGCCATCAAGCTATCTTCTATCACCGTTACAACTTATAATTATCTATACCACTTGTATTTCACTATCTCTTCGCCGAACTAGTGCACCTATACACCTGACAAGTGTATTGGGTGTGTTGGGGACACAAGAGACTTCTTGTATCTTGATTGCAGAGTTGCTTGAGAGGGGATACCTTTGACCACTTCCTCCCTGAGTTCGATAAACCTTGGGTAATCCACTTAAGGGAAAACTTGCCGCTGTTCTACAAACCTCTACACTTGGAGGCCCAACAATTGTCTACAAGAATAGAAGTGCGTAGACATCAACGGCTTAGGCTCTAATAAATGCGGAATAAAACTTATGGTTTAATTTATCAAGCCAAAACCTATATTCACTAGGTTCACTAAGTGCACCAACAACCTATGCTAAGCAAGACAAGCAACAAGATGATAGCACGATAAAATACTTCAAGCACGAAGGCTATCATAAAATAAATTGCATAAGTAAAGGGCTCGGTTGAGAGATAACCGATGGATGCGGAGATGATGATTTGTTTCCCGAAGTTCACTTCCAAAGAAGCTAGCTCACCTTGACGTGTGGTGGCTCGATGCTCACCCAGCGCCACACAAGGCCTCACCCCAAGATGAGAAGGCACGCAACCTACCGACACCACAAAAGGCTCACCCTATTCTCCCATGAGCTCGCCACAAAGGCCTACTCATGTTCCACTATGGGACACTTTAGGGCGGTCACCGATCTCATACAATGTTGGGGCAATCTCCACAACTCAATTAGAGGCTCCCAACAACAATGCCACAAAGGCTACAAAGCCACAAAAGGCAACAAGGCCACAAAAGGCTACAAGACCACAAAAGGTCAACACTCCAACCACACAATCGTCTTGGGTTCCAAGAACCCAAGAGTAACAAGCCCAAGGGGCTTGAACTCGCCGAATCTCTGAGGACAACTCAAACCTATGCACCAAATGCAAGAGGCAAGTTCTTCTCTCTCAAATTCCACCAAAGCTACAAAAGCTATTGGGGGAATAAGAGAGGAAGAACACAAGAGGAGAACACAAAACTCTCCAAGATCCAGATCCCAAGAATTCCTTCACCAAGAAGCGATTTGGTTTGGTGGGGGTTGTAGATCTAGATCTCCTCTCTCAAATCCCTCAAAGAGATACAAGAATCATGGGAGGGAGAAGGGAAGAGGGCAAGATTTTGAAGGTCAACAATGGAGGAGAGAGAGTGGAAGAGCTAGCAAAAATGACCTCAAAACTTGGGGAAACTTTTGGGAAGAGGGGACCCTTAAATAGGGCAAGAGAAATCTGCCCGTTTGGGCCAGATTCGCGCCCCACCGAAACTACCGGTGCCCCACCGGTACCACCTCTAAATAGAAACACAAGATACAGAACAAAAATGAGATTTACCGGAACTTTGGCCGGAACTTGGGCCGGTACTACCGCTCAAGCAAAAACGTTGGACAGCATTACCCGCAAGATCAAAAACGCAATAAGATATGCAAGGAAAATCTATTTTTGACGAACTAGAGCTTGTTATGAAGATAACCACAAGCTCTATATCCTCACATGTACATGAACCAAACAACAACCAAGAAAGATGATGCTATGTATGCAAAGGTTTGAGCTCTCTTCGAAAGATATGAACGAGTCACCCACTCGAGAGCCCCTCTTGATAGTACGACTATATATCCTAAACCCGGTCTCCCAACACTACAAGAACACTACAAGAGACCGGTAAAATAGAAACCCTATCACGATCATATCTTTGCCTTGAGCATCCCACTTGAGCTTGATGTAGACGATCTTGTCACCTTCAAGATGGAACACCTTTCTTGATTGCACTTGCTTGCACTTGCTTGATGAAGTCTTGAGAAATGCTCCCCCATACTCCATGGGGAAGCCTCTTCTTCGAACTTGTCTTCATCATTCCAGGATTGCCGAGGATGGCAAGCTTCAAGAATGAGATCTTCTAGAGATGACACATCTTGAGCTTGCACTTCAATTCTTGATGATGTCTTGAAGATTGCCATGAGGAACTCCATCTTCTTCTTCTTCAAGACATACTTGATATTCTTCTTCTACTTGATTCCAATAGGCACAAAGCCCTTGGACATTGCTTCTTATTTTTCATCCTTAAAACCAACACATGGTCCAAGCGATGCCAATGGACAAACATACAAGTGAAACTCGATTTGCACATTAGTCCATAGGAATTGTCATTAATTACCAAAACCACACATGGGGCATACATGCCCTTTCAGGATGGATTAGAGATGATCTTAGTGCTTGATCATCTAGAGCTCATTGCCATGACGCACTACCTCCACGCTAGTCAAGACCGTAAGCTCCTCTTCCTCCGTCGAATCGGAGTCATCATCCGACCATGGAGATTTATAGGTGGTCTGCTGCTGCTTCACAACAACGCGGAAGGTATTGGCGATGCAGAACTTGCTCGAACCCAGGTACACCAGGCGGTGATAAAATGAAGGCCACACGTCATGAGGCAGATGGCCAAGATAATCCCAGGAATGCTGCTCTACAGGTGGACAAGAAGATCTTGGTCAAAAGCACACATGCGGTGGTCGGAAGTGTTACGAAGGCCAAACCAGAGGTCGAACTCGAGGACATACTCTGCTGCCCCACGGATGGGGAGCACCTAGCTGCCAGCTTGACTCCACCGCCGCGTCTCGGTGTCAAAGGCGTAGGTGCCATAGTACAGTCCGGGGACGACACGCATATCGTCGTGTCGTCGACCACCGCCACGGCGAAGGGAGGTCGTAGCTCCTTCCCATTTTTAGGTATCTGCCTCGAATCGAGCTGGAACAATGGAGGGGGCGGTAGATGATCCCAACACCAGTCGACATCACAAGGTGACTCATCAGAATCAGAATCACCAGTTGTCTGGAGTAGTTGAAGACCTCAAACAAGCCATCCATTTTTCTCAAGACATACATGCGGTGCTCTTCCTCCACGCACATACTGTTGTCGCCAGGTCGGGTCATGCACACAGAGATGGAGTCTATTGGCTTGCGGAAGTTGGTCATAGGAACTACTGTGACAGACTGCGAGGCGACATCATAGACTGTGGCATGGCCAAGAGGGTTAGCTAACAAAACGGAGTCTTCTCCCAGTCCTCTCAGCAGAGCGAAGAAGTGCAGGGAGCATGAATCATGCTTGGCTGGTACTTTGAAGTTGACCACCGCCTTGGACAGTGTTAGAATCACCGACGAGCAAATAACAAATAACGAAAATGATATCATAACAGGTGGAAAAATATTTAACATGAAAAAACCTCTCCAACAAAGAGAGAAAAAACCTCGAGCTCTAGCTAACGAAACTTCACTATAACGGGGAGTGTTTACACAATAACGGGAATTTTCACAGATGCAACTTATCCCAGCCACCAGCTTACGGTGGAAACCTAGATCTTCAATAATTCATACCGCTACGGGCTAGGGATTTTCACAGATGCAACTTATCTCAGTCGGACCAAGCCTCCGGCGACGGGCTTCGCTCTACTCCGTCAGAAGTTAGACTCCTTAATTGAATTTGGATCATACGTCAACAAAATCCACCTTGAGACATATTACTTCTTGTAGCATCAACAACAATCGTCTATGAACGAACAAAGAAAACACTTTCGACACAAAGAACTACTTGGGCTAAACAGTTATACCAACTAAGCTTCAGTATAGCTCAATAGCAATAGGAACAGACTTTGTCATCATATCAACAGGATTATCATGAGTGCTTATCTTGCATACCTTCAGTATACCTTGTGCAACAACGTTACGAACATAATGGTACTTGATATCAATGTGTTTTGTTCTCTCATGGAACATATGATCCTTAGTAAGGTATATGACACTTTGACTGTCACATAATAGGTTAATGCAAGAATCATCCTGACAAAGCTTAGCGTACAAACCTTTTAACTAAACAGACTCTTTGCAAGCTTCAACAATAGCCATATATTCTGCTTTGGTTATAGATAGAGCAATGACTGGTTGCAGCGTTGCCTTCCAACTCACAACACATCCACCTACCGTGAACACATAACCTGTGAGGGACCTCCTTTTATCTAAGTCGGGAGCAAAATATGAATCCACATAGCCCGTGAGTCCCTCACCAGTCTTGCCAAACTTCAAGCAAGCATTTGATGTGCCACGAGGATACTTGAAAATCTACTGAAGAACTTTCCAATGTTCTTTACCAGGATTAGGCATGTAATAACTCACCAAACTCATAGCATATGATAAATCAGTGCGAGACCAAACCATGGCATACATCAAGGAACCAACAACACTAGAATAAGGAACTCGTGACATGCACTCAATATCTTCATTAGAACTAGGACATTGCAATGTTGACAATTTAAAGTGAGGAGCAATTAATAGGAGTACTAACAAACTTTGCATTATGCATATTGAAATGTTGGAGAACTTTCTCAACGTAACTCTACTGACTAAGAAATAGCAACCTAAATTTTCTGTGCCATTTAATTTCCCTACCTAGGATTTTCTTAGCAGCACCAAGATCTTTCATCTCAAATTCACTACTTAGGTATGCCTTCAAAGTAGTGATTTCTTTCATGATCTTGGTAACAATTAACATATCATCAACATATAACAGCAAGTGTATAGGTGATCCATTAACAAATTTTATATAAACACAACTATTAAATTGAGATCTCTTAAAATCTTGTGAGATCATAAATGAATCAAACCTTTTGTACCACTGTCTTGGAGATTGCTTTAAATCATAAAATGGTCTCTTGCTTTATGCAAGAGGTGCTTGGAGTGCTCGATCCAGAATAGCCAATAGATACTAGTGTCGTAGTTGTGCACTATCATGTTCACGAACTAACGAGACATCATACGCTCCGAATTAAACCTAACTCTCAAAGTAAAACTGATAGAATACATTGATGTTAATTTGTGAGATTCAAATATCAAGACAAATCAATAAATCGTGTTGCATCTTTACTCTATTTGTAGTACATATATTTTCTATACAAAAAGACAGAAAAGTTGTTCATACCTGCTGCAGCATAATCCAATTCTGCGAGGCTCCCATTTTTAATTTTACACCTAGAGCCGCCAAAACGATCACTGTTGTTAACTCTTAGGGTGTGTTTGGTAGCCCGGGCTATCTGAGAATCAATATCTCGGTTGAGCCAAGCTGACTTCAACATGTTTGAGTAGAGATTTCGCCATGTGTTTGGTAGCACATGTCTGTTGAGAAATTCTAAATTCATTCGTTGTTTGGTGAGTTGTATGTGTTGAGATATTTTGAGGAGGTCTCAAATATACACAAAAGGCCCTCAATACACAAATGAAATACAATCGAGTCTCTATATACACAAATAAAAAGTATTCAGGTCCGTGTATACACAAATAAAAAGCAATCGACTCCCTATATACATAAATAAAAAGCAACCGGGTCCTGCGGCGGTGAGTTGCTGCCAGGGAGCTCTGGTGGATTCCTCGCTCGAGTTGGGCACCGGTGAGACGAGCTGGGCGCGAGGTCGCTGGGCGCCGGTGAGACGAGCTGGCGCGAGGTCGCTGGGCGTGAGGGAGTTCGGCGCGACGAGGACCTTCCATGGCTAGGCGCGAGGAGGCGGCTGGCCGTGGCAGGCCAGGCGGGACACGGGCCTGGCCGAGGCAGGCCTGGCAGGAGGCGGCCGTGGCGGTGCCGGCGCTTGTCGAGGAGGAGGAGGCGACGACCCTCGTCGAGGAGGCGGCAACACCGGTTGGTTTCGGTCAGCTGCGGGGCGTCAGGGGGCGAGGAGACGGGTTGGTGGGAGGAATGGGGACGGGGGTGATTGACCCCTATTGATTTCGGACAGATGCGCGGCGCGGGGGTCGACTTTCCGGGCGAGCTCAACCCTGCCCGCATGCGAAGCTCGTTTTCAGCTTCACAACCCGGCAGGGCTGAGGGCCGTTTCGTGCGATGTGGGCAGGGCTGAGGGAGCAAAACTGGGCTAACAAACACCTAAAACTTGGCTGAGGTGGGATTTTCTGGGTTGGACCAAGCTAACAAACACACCCTTAATTCCACAAACCCTGTCGCGGTGTCGTCAAAGATGTGAATCACGCTGCCAAACTGGATGGAGGACATGCTCTAGCTTTGATCTTCCACCAGCGGGCAATATCAGGAAGCGGAGGTGGCGATCGATGGCAGCGGGAGGAGCCAGTCATTTGGCTAGGATGGTCCCTTTCGGATAGAATCTTTCTTGATGTGACCAAATGTAGTCAACTTCGACATCAGAGACACCAAAGGTATGTGTATAAAGTACACGGACTAAACTTAGGGTTCAGCGACCAAAATAAATTGTGGATGTCGATATTTTTTCCCATACACATGTCAAACTTTAGAAAGTTTGTCTTTGACGAAAACTAACAGGCAATGTAGTTTAGGTGGGAGAGTAGTAATATAATGTAAATAACTGTGACATTTGAGGGACCGATTTGTATATGACAGGCCAACCAGCAAGAAGCAAAAAAGAATTAGTATAAGGCGACAAGCATAGTCGCGGTTTGACACCTATGGCCGGCAGGGCCGAGCTGGCAAAATCCGGGACCCTGTGCCAAACTCTAAAATGTGGCCCTATCCCACTATGAAAATAAAACTAGTATACATGTACATGGCATAATACTATATTACATATCAATCGAGTTTATTAGGATTAGCAACACAGATTTTCTGCCCACGGTGGCTACGATGCATATGATGCTCACCCTTCGATTGTGGTGCACATGCTCCCTTAACATATTGATGCTGGTAACGGCTGTGATGTATAAATAATGGAGTTGCTAGTAATCGATTGCTATGGACATGCACCGCTATCCGGTTTACTGTGTCTAACATTTATCTCTTGGAAGCTTTACAAGTGAAGCATGGTCCATGGTGCATGCAAAAACAGCTAGCCGTTAACCGTCTTTAACATGCACCTGTTTGTAGCTTTACAAGTAAACACATGGTCCATGGTGCATGCAAATCCATGTTCGCGTGTAAACATGTAGAGCCAGAGAAATAAAAATTCTCACATAACTCATGGTGCATGCAATGGTCACATCGCTAGTATAATAACTTCTTTGTGCAAGAACACATCTCCCTCACACAGCTTCGTGCGCACATAGCCTATTCTCGCTCCTGCTTATCTACTGCCACCATTCTCACTCGTTCATATAGATTTCTCGGTGATACAACCCAGCGGTTAAGCCATGGCAGAAGGTGATCCAGGCGATCCAGGCGACTGGTATGAGGCAAACCAAATTTTCTCTCCATTAGTTTTGTTTCCTTAATTGAATAATTAACAAGAAAAAATGTGGATGGTAGGCTCCGGCAGGCCCGCATCTGCCTGCTTCCTGGAACTATCGAGTTTACAATGCATAGTAGGATATATAAGAGGTTTGAGCACATCTGAAGACTAAAATGCATACGTGGGAATTGACTCTATGTGCATGCGCAAGCAACAGCGGGAGAAGCCAGATGGGCTTGAGTAATCAACAAGATTTAAGATTATCGTCAACGCCAGTTGTCCAAACCTCAGTGTTAATGTTCGGCACACAATACCGACCAAAGAAAGTATACTGCAAAGTACTGCATATATGCATTCCATACAAGAAATGGAGAGAAAGTACTGCATATATGCATTCCATATACCAAGCTTCGCTTAGAACTCATGGGGACTAAAAGGAGAGAATAACATGACGTGGACAAGAAATATTAGTAACTTCACTAGGCTCACTTAACGAAGTGCGGTAGCTTGCTTGTACAGAACAGAAAAATGAAGGCTCGTACCAAAACAACTACTCCCCCGTCTCAAAATAGATGTCGCAGTTTTTAAAAAATTGGATGAATCTAGACACTATTTAGTATATAGATTCATCCAAATTTTGACAAACTTGTGACATCTATTCTGAGACGGAGAGAGTACATAAGGAACGGTGAGCAATTGACTCTTTCAGAAGATTGTAGGCAGTAACATGTCAGCAAACATTTTCAAATAGTCACAAGTAGGAAGTTTAAGGGGGCATCTATGGAATGTACTTGATGCAATATAGTGAAAAAACAATTACACTGTGATAAGAACATTTCATAATTTCTACCCTCTAAGGCCAGCTGTCATCTAGATCAGGCTTCTTGACAAAGATCTGATTGTATTCTGGCCGTGACATCTGTGACAAAAATCATCCAGTTGTTAGTATAAGAAGACGGCAAATTCCAGAATACCAGATATAGCTAGTGAGATGAACCAAAATGCACCTGTTGACACTAGTTAACTAAATCGCATACGGGCATGATTTGCTAATGAGCAGCTCTACCTCCAAGTTGTATTATCAGGTTGACAGTTTCAGTTACATAGTTCCTGCAGTAACCGTGGAACAGCAATGGCGGTACCTCTATTACTTCAACAACGTCACCACCATCAAACTACCAAGTCGTGTAGAGAGTGTTAGCATTAAACTATGAACTATCTACCACACCCCCTACGGTTTCAATTGATTCTTTCACTGTAACCATTCAATCATCACAGAGGCAAGCGAACGATGTCAAACTGGGCATAGACCACCCTGATAGATCTCTTACAGGAAAGCTCAGCGCCAGAATTCGACCCGATAGTACATGCGAAATTTTCAACGGGGGGAGAAAACTGATGGGTGTGGGCTTACCAGATCCTTGAAGAGGATGAAGGCGATGAGGAAGAAGAGGACGAAGAAGATCTCGAATTCGGCGAGGCGGACGAAGCGGAAGACCTTTTCTACAGCCCTCGTCATCAGCCCGGGATCCCTCCGGCCGCCGCCCCTGCCCAGGCCCCGTTGCGGCCGCATCGTCCCCCGGTCGCAGGCGGATCCCTCTACTGCCGAGATAACCCTGAACGTAAGCATAACATAGAGAGACACAAGCAGATAGACAACTGGGAGAACGAGGAGGAAAGGTACCTGATCGCCGGCGGGGTGGCGGCGGAGTCGATCGGCCGGCGGCTAGTTTGTTCCGGCGCCGCGCGGACGAGCAGGTCGGAGAGAGTAGGTTCACGCGTCTCGGAGTCTTCGCAGCCTCTGCTAACGCTGCCGGCTCCAGCGG
The DNA here is from genome assembly GCA_023614405.1 of Avena insularis. Taxonomy (NCBI): domain Eukaryota; kingdom Viridiplantae; phylum Streptophyta; class Magnoliopsida; order Poales; family Poaceae; genus Avena; species Avena insularis. The sequence continues at coordinate 27,433,949 of CM042692.1, forward strand.
TGGTCCGCACGATCTCGGATCCAGCGGTGGAGAGGGGCGAAAAGCAGGAAGGGGAATGCGTTTGCGCCATGTGAGTCGCGCAAACGGTATTCTAATAAATTTCTGTACTCTCCATCTTCCGAATTTTAATAAACTTGCGACATCTATTTTAAGACTGAGGGAGTACAAGAATTTTAGTGACAGACATCTGCTTCCTAAAACATAAGCTAATTCAAATTCAAGTATGTTCAAATTTATATTACCCCTCCGTCGTCGTAAATTTGTCAACGATAAATTTAGACACTATTTAGTATATATAGATATATTCAAATTTTCACAAATTTTCACATATATTTTAAGATGGAGGGAGTAGAAAAAATATCGTTGAAATTCTGCCTAAATTAGCTAGCCCATTTACTTTAACGAACAATTCATGAAACCCTAGAGGGCCACTTGGCCAATTCATGCAATGGCAAGATGCGGGACAAATGTTCAATCATTGCTAGTTGAAGGAAAGTTTTACCACTTATAAGTGGGGCTCTTCCATCACTCGGTAGAAGGATGAGAAGAAGGGAGACCTACACGTGTGCTCTTCCTCTGCCGTCCACCACGCCTCGCCATGACACGCGCGCGCCGCGGGAACGCTTCAAGCTCCTTTTCTTTTTGCCGCGCATGAATGGAAGATGAGCAGTCTACGCTAGTGGGTTTTTAATACAAACTCAGTGGAGAATATTTTTAGTGGTTTATTAAGACGAATTGAGTGGAGGCCGCAGTCGGTGCCTGTTCGTTTTACCTTCTGTCTCTTTGCTTTATCTCCCTGCGCTGGTTGTTCGCCTTTCCCTCTAGTGCCTATATAAGAGAGGTTGCTCCTCTTGGCACAGTAGACCAACACAACCAGCGCCTCCAGTTCTAGAGTACTGAGCGACCACCAGTTCTTTCCCATCCCGTCTTGCAGCGTGCACTACGAGTCAGGACAATAAGCCTCCGAGACCGCGCTACTTCGAGTCCCGTATGGGAGAAGGATGATAAGTTTTTTGAGGAGCGCTACCGCGTGACTACTGGCTTCTTCTTCCCCTTCGTCACGGACACTCTGGCCACGAACGTAGTCTTTCCAGACAACGACTTCTTCTCGGGGGTCGACGACATCCTCGACGACATGTCTGTCAACGACAGCAACTTGTCTGCTCCCTCTTGTGGAGAATACGTGTTCTTCTACGAGATACACTGTCTTCTAGATTATCTGTCTAGTCTGCTTGTTATAGTATTGGTTTATTATTTGTCTGTTTGGATAGTTTTCTCCGTGAAATTATCCATGAATGTAATATTCCACACGTTTTATCTACTACTTTTATCTAGTAAATCTTGTGGTAAATTGGTCCCATTTCTAACAATTAAAAAACCTTATAATAGGTAATTTACCCCAAGTGGCTTCGTTGCATCTATGAAGCCACCTATGTTTGAAGGTGTCAATTACAAGAGATGGTGTGCGAGGGCAGTGCTCTGGTTTCAGACCATGAGCTGCTATAACGCGATCTCTGGCGCACCTGAGGGAGAGCTCACTCCTGCTGAGGAAGAGGCTTTTCAAAAACTTGATACCACTTTCAAGGCTACCTTGATTAGCATTCTTGGCAACAATATTGTCGATTCATATGTGTCATTGAGCAATGGCAAGGATATGTGGGACGCGTTCAAGAGAAAATTTGGAGTCTCCGATGCTGGCAGTGAACTATATGTCATGAAACAATTCTATGACTATAAGATGGTTGAAGACCGCCCCATTGTGGAGCAGGCTCATGAAATATAGTCACTCGCTAGGGAGTTCGGGCACTTCACATGTGTGTTATCGAAAAAGTTTGCTGCCGGAGGCATTATTGCCAAGCTTCCCCCGTCATGGAGGAATTTTGCTACTTCTTTGAAGCACAAGAGACAAGATATTTCAGTGACTAATCTCACTGGGACTCTTGATGTGAAAGAAAAGGCGAGAGCAAAAGACACACGTGCTCGAGGTGCCAAGGGAGGCTCTAATGCCAATCTGGTACAGAAAATGAACTTCTAGTCTCACAAGTTCAATAGCAAGAGCAATTTTGATGGCAAAGGAAAGTTCGATGGAAAGAACGAGGCCTCGTAGTCTACCAGTTTCAAAAGAAAGACTAATAAGAAGAAAAGGTGCTTGTCATGTGTGCGGTAATCCTGATCATTGGGTTCCTGCGTGTCCCAACCGCTTTGAGAAGCGCCAACATGGGAAGGATAGCAAGACTGCTAATGTTGTCATGAGAGACGTTGAGATGAAAGATGTTGGGTATGGTATATTACCTATTGTCCTTTCATTATGTCATTCTCCTGATTGGTGGACTGACACAAGCGCTAATGTCCATGTTTGTTATGATATTTCCATGTTTTATTCATATCATATTAGAGGGACTCAAACCGTGCTGATGGGGAATGGCTCGCATGCTTCTGTTCATGGTGTTGGTACAGTCGATCTTAAGTTCACTTCGGGAAAGACCGTGCACCTGAAGAACGTGCATCATGTTCCCTCAATAAATAAAAATCTTGTTAGCGGATCTCTTCTATATCGAGAAGGCTACAAGATTGTATTCGAGTCCAATAAATTTGTAATTTCTAAGTATGGTACCTTTGTTGGTAAAGGCTATGAGTGCGGAGGCTTGTTCCTCTTATCATTGTCAGTCATTTATAATAAAGTTGTTAATCATATTAGCACGAATTTTGAATCAAATGTCCGACATTCTCATCTCTATCATATTAATTTTGGTTGTATGACGCGGCTAGCCAAAATGAACTTAATCCCTATTTTTACTACGATTAAGGGATCTAAGTGCCAAGCCTGTGTGCAAGCAAAACAACCTCGCAAGTCCCATACGACTGCAGAAGTGAGAAATTTAACACCACTAGAGCTCATACATTCTGATCTTTGTGAGATGAATGCTGATGTGGAAAGAAATATTTCATGACGTTGATCGATGAATCTACGAGATATTTTCATGTGTATCTTCAGAAATCAAAAGATGAGGCTTTGAGTTTCTTCAAAATCTATAAAGCTGAAGAAGAGAACCAACTTGATTGAAAGATTAAGAGTCTTAGATTTGATCGTGGTGGAGAGTATTTTTCCAACGAGTTTGTTTCCTTTTGTGCGGAACATGGTATAATCCATGAGAGGACGCCTCCCTATTCACCCTAGTCAAATGGTATGGCTAAAAGAAAGAACCCTACTCTAATAGATTTGTTTAACGTCGTGTTAGATACATCGGGTCTATCTAAGGAATGGTGGGGGAGACACTATTGACTATGTGTCATGTCCTAAACCGAGTTCCCACAAAGAACAAAGAAATTACTCCATTTGAAGAATGGGAGAAAAAAGGTTAAAACTCTCTTACCTAAAGACTTGGGGATGTTTGGCAAAAGTTCATGTGCCAATTCCCAAGAAGCGCAAGCTTGGACCAAAAACCGTTGACTATGTATTTCTGGGTTATGCTTTTCCATAGAACTGGTTATAGATTCTTGATAGTAAAATCCGAGGTACCTGACATGCATGTCGATACAATTATGGAGTCGACTGATGCGACTTTCTTTGAGAATATCTTTCCTATGAAGGATATACCTAGCTCATCAAATCAGGAGATGCCTAGTTCATCTAGTCAGGAATTTGCTACAATTTCTGAACCTACCACTCTAATTGAACATGTTGAAAATCCCGAGGAGGATGATATTGAAATTCCTAAAAGGAGAAAGTGACAAAGGACTGCAAAGTCCTTTGGTGATGATTTCATTGTGTACCTTGTGGATGATACTCCCACTTCTATTTCAGAAGCCTATGCATCTCCTGATGCTGACTACTGGAAGGAAGCCGTCCATAGTGAGATGGATTCCATCTTAGCGAATGGAACATGGGAGATCACTGATCGTCCTTATGGGTGCAACCCTGTAGGATGTAAGTGGGTGTTCAAGAAAAAGCTTAGGCCTGATGGTACTATTGAGAAGTACAAGGAACGGCTTGTGGCCAAGGGTTACACTCAAAAATAAGGTGATGACTTCTTTAACACTTACTCACATGTTGCCAGATTTACCACCATTCAAGTACTACTTTTATTAGCTGCCTCACATGGTCTTCTCGTTCATTAAATGGACGTTAAGACAACTTTCCTAAATGGAGAGTTGGATGAGGAAATTTATATGGATCAGCCAGATGGTTTTGTGGTAAGTGGTAAAGAAGGAAAGGCGTGCAAGTTGTTGAAGTCTTTATATAGCCTAAAATAAGCCCCTAAGCAGTGGCATGAGAAGTTTGAAAGAACTTTAACTGCTGCAGGCTTTGTTGTAAATGAAGCTGATAAATGTGTGTATGATCGCCATGGTGAGGGCGAGGGAGTCATCCTCTATTTGTATGTTGATGACATACTGATTTTTGGAACCAACCTTAGTGCAATTAAGGAAGTCAATGATTTCTTATCTCGTTCATTTGAGATGAAGGATCTGGGAGTAGCTGATGTTATCCTGAACATCAAGCTGTTGAGAGATGATGATGGTGGGATCACTTTGCTTCAGTCTCACTATGTGGAAAAGATTTTGAGTCATTTTGGGTATAACGACTGCAAGTCTTCTCCAACACCGTATGATCCTAGTGTGTTTCTTCGAAAGAATCGAGGGACTGCGAGAGATCAACTAAGATACTCTCAAATTATTGGCTCGCTCATGTATTTAGCTAGTGCTACAAGGCCTAACATCGCTTTTACTGTAAGAAAACTCAGTCTATTTGTTTCAAATCCGGGAGATGATCATTGGCATGCTCTTGATAGACTTATGCGCTATCTAATAGGCACTGCGAGCTATGTCATTCACTACACCGGGTATCCGAGGGTACTAGAGTGTTATAGTGATTCAAATTGGATATCTGAAGCTCGTGAGATAAATGACACTAGTGGTTATGTTTTTACACTTGCTGGTGGCGCTGTTTCTTGGAAGTATTGTAAGTAAACCATCTTAACAAGGTCAACTATGGAAGCAGAACTCACAACATTAGACACAACCACTATTGAAGCAGAGTGGCTTCATGAACTCTTGATGAACTTACCAATGGTTGAAAAAACTATACCCGCAATCCTTATGAACTGTGATTTTCAAAGTAAACAGTTCTAAGGATAATATGAAGTCATCAAGATATGTGAAGTGGAGACCGAAATCTGTTAGGAAAATGAGAAACTTCGGAGTTATAGCGTTGGATTATATCCAAACATCTAAAAACCTAGCAAAACCCTTCACAAAGGGTCTATCTCATAACGTGATAGATAATGCATCGAGGGAGATGGGTATGAGATCCATTATTTAAGTTGGTCACAGTGGTAACCCAATCTATGTGATCGGAGATCCATGAATTAGAAATGGGAGACAAGCTTTTGGTCAACTGAGAGAAGAGTATCCTTAATTTTCGAATAATACCACTCCATGAAGATGCAATACACTCTTCTAGTCTGCACGAAAGGATGATTTATATCTTAATATGTTCTAAGTGGCTTATTTCTTAAAGCAGAGATGTTGTCCGGCAGAACATCTTTTGAAGAACACACTTATATGAGTCTGACTGTTAAATGTCACAGTCTATAAGAGTTGGGTACTTTCTAATAAACTTATGAAAGGTCACGGAGTATGATGCATAAGCTCCACCCGTGGGAAGTTCTGCGGTTGCCCAGTATCGGTAAAGAATCTATGTGAAACTAGATTTGCAGCAAACTTGTAGTTCAAGGCATAGTCCACCGTACAACTTGTGAACTAGTGTAGCATATAGTCTAGGTGGAAGTTCAACTTAATAGTCTCCACTATAATACCGGTATATAAAACAATGCTTTGGAATTATAGGCAATATTGTGTGCCTCTAGGATCAAGTGGGGGATTGTTGGAATGCTGCCTAATTTAGCCCAACCCATTTACTTTAATCAACAATTCCTGAAATCCTAGAGGCCCACTTGGCCCATTCATGCATGGCAATAGGTGGGATAAATGTTTAGTCCCATATTGCTAGTTGAAGGAAGGTTTTATCACCTTTTAAGGGTGGCTCTTCGATCACTTGGTAAAAGGATGAGAAGGAGAGAGACCTACACGCGTGCTCCTACTCCTCCGCCCACCACACCACACCTCGTCACGACGCGTGCGCACGCCGCGGGTTGCGGGAATGCCTTGAGCTGAGATCTCCTTTTCTTTTTGCCGCGTATGAATGGAAGATGAACAGTCTGCGCTAGTAGGTTTTTAATACAAACTTAGTGGAGAATATTTTTGAGTGGATTATTAAGACGAATTGAGTGGAGTCTGCACCCGGTGCCTGTTCATTCTGTCTCTTCGCTTCATCTCCCTGCGCTGGCTATTCTCCTTCCCCTCCGGTGCCTATATAAGAGAGGTTGCTCCTCTCGTTACAACACACCAATACAACCAGCGCCTTCAGTTCCAGAGTACTGAGAGACCACCAGTGCTTTCACATCCCTTCTTGCAGCATGCACTACGAGCCGGGACAGTTGGCCACCGAGACTGTGCTACTTCATGTCCTATACGGGAGAAGGACGATAAGGTTTTTGGGGAGCACTACCGTGCAACTACTGGCTTCTTCTTCCCCTTCTTCACGGACGCTCTGGCCACCGACGACGTCTTTCTAGATGACGACTTCTTCCCGGAGGTCGACGACATCCTCGGCGACATGTCTGGCAATGGCACCAACTCGTCTGCTCCCTCCTATGGATAGTACGTGTTCTTTTGCGAGATACTTTGTCTTCTAGATTATCTGTATAGTCTACTTGTTATAGTATTGGTTTATTATCTATCTGTTTGGATAGTTTCTTCTATGAAATTATCCATGGATGTAATATTCCACACGTTTTGTCTACTAATTTTATCTATTAAATCTTGTGGTAAATTATTCCTATTTCTAACAAATACTCCTCTGTCCTGAACTAAATATCGTAGATTGTTTATATTCACATTATCTCGACGTGTTTTAGTGTGTAGATATATGCGTAGATTACGGCATGAAGGGAGTACTAAAATATAGGAATATATTTCATGATGGACCTATCGATATTGATTTTGTTTGTAAATGTTGACACTATGTATTTGATCAAACTTCAATTTTCTACTTTGAGATTTGCTCGGTTTCTTTTAGAATTTATTTTGTAGTCGTTGAAAACGATTTATGTATCTCTACCATGTACTATTTATTGCTATGAATATTTGTGGTATTGATTATCAAAAAGAGTATTCTACATCGGCATTTTGGGGGCAGGGAATAGTAAAGATATGTACTCTTTTTTACTTATTTTTTTAGTGTTTGCTCGAACATTAGTGTTCACACTAGACAAACTCAGTTGCAATGCTAGTTCTATGGATTTGGAAAAACATTGTTGCTAAATACTCCCTTTGGTATAGAAATAAGTGACTTGCATTTGTTTAAATACAAGTCACAGAGGGAGTAGAAAACATGATTGTTTGTGCCGATTCAAACACCAATGTCATCACAATCGTTTGTGACAAATCGAATGGACCGAACATGAACATAAGTGTTCACACTAGACAACTCAGTTCCACTGCTAGTTCTATGGATTTAAAAAAAAATGTTGCTAAATACTCCCTTTCGTATAGAAATAAGTGACGTGTATTTGTTTAGATTCACATGTATCAAGCCACTTATTTTCAAACGGAGGGAGTAGAGAAACATGATTGTTTGTGCCGATTCAAACACCAATGTCATCACAATCGTTTGTGACAAATCAAATGGACCCAAGATGAAGGACGCTGGCGCCAATTAACATGTGTGTAGTGGTGAGTGCGTCCTCAGGTCTATTAGAGCTCCATTTTCAAAGAAATTTAAGAAAACACATCTTAATATTTTAAAAGAACTGTTTACTTTTTTTAAAAAGAAGGCTCAAAATGAGCTCTATTTTAAATTAACAAAACCATCAACCGGCTAGGAGTTATAAACACGAGATACAATACACACGCACACAAAGCGCCCACCGAAACCCACAACAAAAGACAGCACAGAAAATGGCAAGCTGACGCGCGAGCTTGATCCATGATGAGGGAGTCTTGTCTTCTGTTGTACCGGAGTAATCACGACCATGTCCACACCAACAAACCTCCACCCACCAAGGCTGTAGTCCAAGGAGAACTCGACGACGGGCCGACAGCCTAGCAGAACTTGAGGAGCCAAAGGAGGGGGTCTTGCGACGATGCCTCCAAGAAGGTACATGGTGCAAGAACGCGTCATCATTGCCGGCAGGGACCGAGGTCCTGCAAAGCTTTCACCTAGACCCGAAATCACGACCCATGGAGCTCGGGCAAGATCCAGACCAAAAAACACAACGTATTTCCCTAGCAATGGGATAAGCACACTGGTATCAGCTATGTCTAGACGCTACCCTAGCAGAGCCCCCCAAGGCACTAGAGAATATGTCATCTACCACAACAAAACCGTGTAAATGCAGCCATACCGATGTTATGAAAGGGTTGCGACACCAGCGAGAGGTCACAGGTGTTGGGTTCGCAACATAGAAAACAAAAAAATTCCTACGATGGGAACTACTAAGCACCAAGATCTATCTACCTAGATACAAACAATAGGTGGATATACATCCATAGAGAACATACCCTTGAAGACTGACAAAGTGTTACGAGGTTGAACTCGTGGATGATGTAGTTGTACGCTTGCCTGCCGATCTCAAGACCGAGAGGAAGTCCAGCGCCGCAAATCAGAAGCGCATCCGTGATCGCACACACGTCCGCCCATCGAACAACCTCTGCCTCCTCGCTCCAGCGATGCAGCGGAAGCAGCAACTCCTTTCAGACGAAAGCCACCGGGAACATGTATCTCGCTAATCCGAGACCATGGGAGAATAATTTTAGAGGGGGAGAGAGATCCTTCACGAGGAGGTGTAAGATGAGAGGAGGAGTGGGAGGTCTTTTATAGGGGAGAGGGAGGCTGCCCCTCCCATGGCCGGCGGCCAAGGTGGTGCCCCCACCTCTTCCATCATTCATGTGGGTGGAGTTCCCACTCACATAAACATGCCTCCACTCAAACGTCCACTCACCTCTATTAAATTTCCACAAAATTTAATGCAAACTCTCATTTAATAAAACTTTTTTATTTATTTTATTCAGATTTTTTTAATTACTTTAATTAATAAAAATTCACATAAAACCCCCTGAACATTTCAATATCACATGCAGAACCAATTTCAGCAATTTCATCCGAAACAATTCCGGTGTCCATTGAAATAATTTCAGCGCTTTGTAATTCTTTTCTCTGAAACATATTTGTTATAGATGGTGTTGGTACCCCTTAAGTGTGTCACCATACGGTTCACGAATAATATAGACATGATCAAGACCCTTCTCCGATCAATAATCATCAGCGGGACCTAGAGATCTGTACTGACTCCTATATATTCAACGATGACTTCTGTGATCATGATAACCTTTAACATTAGTAACTAAATCCCTTTGTCTCGTGATATATTATATGTCCGAGATTTGATCATCGGTATCCCCATACCTAGTTTGATCTCGTTACCGACATGCACTCTTTTCTCGTTCCCATGATATAACATTCTAGTGATCTAATCACTTGCTTGCAAGCTATCTCAATGTGATATCACCGAGAGGGCCCATAGTATATTTACCCGTCATTAGGATGGTGAAATCCCACTCTTGATCCATGAGCCTCTACATAATACCTTCGGAGTATCTGAACCCACCTTTATTGTCACCTTGTTACAGTGTGACGTTTGATGTTATCAAGTTACTCTTCTAGTGTTAGTGATTAACATAATCTCATGGTCTAAAGGACTAGAAGTACTTTGTATGATGTTATAGAAATTTAAACAAAATGACTTTTCGTATTGCTATACTTCGAATGAAAGTTCATCACATCATTCCACCAATGCTGTGACCTCGTTATTAACAACATCCAATGTCCATGATCAGGAAACCTTGATTATCTTGTTAATCAATGAGCTAGTTTATATGAGAGGTATTACTAGGAACTTTGTATTTTGTTTATTAAATACACATGTATTAATGTTTCCAATTAATACTATTATAGCATGCAAAATAAACATCTATCATATCTTGGAATAATATACTAACAACGTTATTATTGCCTCTCAAGCATATTCCCTTCAGTCTCCCACTTGCACTAGAGACAATAATCTAGTTTACATAGTGATAAATCTAACACCCATGGAGCTCTAGTGTTGATCATGTTTTGCCCTAGGGAGAACTTTAGTCAACGGACCTGCTACATTCAGATTCGTATGTACTTTACAAATCTTTATATCTCCATCCTTGACATGCTCGCGGATGGAGTAAAACCGGTGCTTGATATGCTTGGAATTCTTGTGAGACCTTGGTTCCTTGGCATTGGCTAGGGCTCCATTGTTGTCACAGTAGATCACCATTGGGTCAAACAGACTAGGAACCACACCTAGTTCAGTTATGAACTCCTTCATCCAAACCGCTTCTTGCACCACTTCTGAAGCAGCGACATATGTCGCCTCCGTTGTTGATCCCGCCACCACAGGTTATTTGGAGCTCCTCCAACTAACTGGTGCTCCATTCATAACAAATACGTATCCAGATTGAGACTTAGAGTCATCCGGATCGGTGACAAATCTAGCGTCGACATAACACTTAGCGACCATCTCTTCTTCACCTCCGTACACGAGAAACATATCCTTAGTCCTTGTTAAGTACTTAAGGATATTCTTGACCGCTATCCAGTGTTCTGAACCTAGATCAGATTGGTACCTACTAGTCAAACTAATAGCATGTGCCACATCTGGTCTTGTACATAGCATGGCATACATTATAGAGCCTATGGCTGAGGCATAGGTGTCGTGGTGGTGTCACGACAGATGGCATGGGTAGGCTAAAGATGGAGCCAATGTGCACTAGTGGTATCCGAGGAGGGATGGTGCAGTGAATCTACACACGAAGAACACAAGAACTCAACACACGATGTACCCAGGTTTGAGGCTTTCCTATGGAGATAAAACCTCTATTCCTGCTCTAGATCTTATATTATGATGTCTCGACTAATACAAGTGCTCCTTGAGCTGTATCGAGGAGAGGAAGGAGATGAAGTGCTCCTGCTCTCTTCTTGCTATAGGGTTTTTACCTTAGCCAAATGAACCGACACTCTCCTTGGAGGCCCTGGCTCACCTTATAAAGGTGTGGCCAGGTTAGATCTAGGGCTTACGTGGCCTGGTTATTCGATGAATATGCTTGTCCCAAAATATTAGTTTGGCGCCCTCCTTTCGCCTGTCGCCGGTCTCTACATTGCAATGGCTTAGAGGATGTTGCAGACTGTTGGGGTCAGACACTGTCACGTCCGTGACGATCTGTTCTGTCTCTGCTCCTCTGGCATTTGTCGCTAGCCCTTGTCTCTCCCTAGATTCCCTAGAGAGAGAGAGAAAAGCGCCGACCTTGGGCTGGCTCTCTCCTTCTTGAGCAAGCCAGCTCTTGACTCGGCCTTAGTATTGATAATTCGGCCAAGTTGGTACCTGCAAAGATGAAACAACTCATTCCTTGTGCCGACATATCATATATGTTTGCCGAGTCTTGTCAGTGCTATCTGGCTTAGGGTAACCCGGTCGTAACTCGGCCTACCCTCTTATGTCTCGGCCAACTCATGCTTTGACCTGTTTATGCCTCGGTGGACCTTGTCCTTATACCTTGGCTTGACCCTACCCGGGGTCATCCCCCTAATATTAGTCCCCGAAGCTGGTGCGGTCTTATCAGCCTTAGCTGTAAAGGCCACAACAGGTTCAAACCCATCCGGATTACCATCCGTCTTGCCGACATACATATATGTCAGCCTATACTGAGTTTAATTCGGCTGCACCACTTGGTGACTTGGTATTCGCTTTGACTTTACTTGGCTCTATTCGAGATATATCTTGTTGGCGGAGTCATGGTGTTGCATCCGGGGTATCCCTCTTAGATGCCTATCTTCTTATGTACTCCTCCTCGTATCCTACGTGGACAGTAATTATTGCCCCTTTGCCTTATTTTAAGGGTCGTGTCAGCAGTTACTGCCACACGCTGTCAGTTTGTACTGCAGCTCATCCCATCATGGTGTGCCTCCTCGTGTCCCGCAGTGGCCACGATGCGCCGTTACACCTCTGCACCGTGTAATCGTGTGTGTGGCACGATCTCACGCGTCAGTTAAGGAAATACACGCCCACATCATGTGGCTAGTGGGGTAACCGATCCCACTACCCATGATCCTATGCACAGTTAAATAGGGGAGCGGGGGAACCCTCGGTTCATTTCCCTCGCTCTCGCCTCCTCTTCTTCTTCGTCCTTGCGTGCTACCGCCGCTGTTCTCTTCTCCAGCGACCATACTTCCTCTTTGCTTTCTCTGCCTTTCTACCTCACCATGGCATTGCCTTTTGTTGCTGCTACGAGGCCGCACCAGTCCGTGCCTCTCTCCCCTGAATCGAGCTCTTCATCAGAGGAGAGAGATCCAGGGATGCCACGGGACATGGTCACCGTTGATGAGCACGAAGAGGGGAGCGGTGCTATCCTTGAGTGTGGAGCTTAGGATGGTTCCAATGTCATGCAGGAGGAGCTTGACTGGGTTGTGCATACACGGTGGATTCCCCCAGGGGTCACATGCCACCTCCCCAGCAACGAGCAACCCCCCCATCACCGAAGAAGGTGAGTTCGTCATGTTTGTGGCCCATTTTTCTCACGGCTTCGGCCTTCCCATTAGCAAATTCTTCAAGGAATTTCTTGATACTTATGGTCTTCAACCTCATCATCTCCCGGCGAACATGCTTGCTTCTCTTTCTACCTTTATCTCTAGTATCGAAGGATACCTTGGCCTCTGGCCTAGCGTCCAGATCTGGGCCAAGTTCTTCCAGATCCGGGCCAATGTCATTCCTAACAAAGAACTCCCTCCCGACGCAAAGTCTCTGATCCAGTGTGGGGCTGCCTCCATCACACCTCAGAGAAGTTCCATTTTGCCCGAATCACCAGCCTCGAGTCATGCAAGAAATGGGAGAGGATGTTCTTCTACGTGAAGAACAACACCCCAAATGATATGATTCGGCTCCCTGCCTTCTTAGTCGACATCCTCGCGAAGCGCAAGTAGGACCTTGACCCAAAAAAGGGAAATCCCCTAGTTAACTTGGTGGAGACCCACATCATGGAGCTGATGGAGGCCATATCGAGCGGTGACGAGTTGATGGCTACTTTCATTAGCAGCCGAGTTTTCCCTCTCCAACAGCGCAGCCATAAGGTCTTCCATATGAGCGGCCGCCTTGACCCGAACCGTGTTTCCTCAGTTGAGCTATCCAAAGCTCAGATCCATCGCCGAATCAAGTCCATTTTCAAGACGGACATGGCCAAGGAATGGGAGTGGGGCATGGAGCCCTTCAGCCGAGATAGGCCTGTACCTCAGGTAACTTTCCTCGGATCAGCCTTGCCGAGATATTCCTTATGTCGGCTCACTTTCTTTATTGATCTCCCTATGTCCCCTTATGCAAAAGTTCCTCTAGCAAACCATCAAAGGTACCTCGACTCCTACCCTTAAATGGGGCAAGGACGGGAGACCTCGGATGCGGAGGAGCCGGACTCTGAGAAGTTTATGCCAATCCCGGACGCCAGCTCCGGTCGATCTTCTGGTAAGACCTCTATCTTACGGGACTGGCCGGATGACGATGATGAACATGCCATTGAAATTCTTGAGGTGTATGTGATACCTTCGATCCGGATTATGGATTTAGTATAGCTCTTTTTCCCTAGTAGACCTAGGTTTATCGAATCCTCGGGTAGCAGAAGCATAGTGAATTCTTTAACGGACCTTCGGAAGTTTTAGAATTCCTTTTGTGTTTTTACCGGACCAAGAGTTTGTTTTCTTTTGTTGTTGTCGATGATGGAGAAAGAGGGCCTAGGGATTTTGGTTTCACTTGTAGCTGTGCAAAACATCTGATGGGAATAAAAGATAATAATAAAGTATGCATATAATTGTTAGAGCAAGAAAAATTATATGTGGGCAGTGCATTGATGTCTACGCACCCTTCTATTCTTGTAGACAGTGTTGGGCCTCCAAGTGCAGAGGTTTGTAGAATAGTAGCAAGTTTCCCTTAAGTGGATCACCCAAGGTTTATCGAACTCAGGGAGGAAGTGGTCAAAGGTATCCCTCTCAAGCAACCCTGCAATCAAGATACAAGAAGTCTCATGTGTCCCCAACACACCCAATACACTTGTCAGGTGTATAGGTGCACTAGTTCGGCGAAGAGATAGTGAAATACAAGTAATATGGATGATTATAAGTGGTAATTGCAATCTGAAATAAGAGTGGCAGCAAGCAAACATGTAACAGAACTGATTGTAAATGGTGTTTGAATGCTTAGAAACAAGGCCTAGGGATCATACTTTCACTAGTGGACACTCTCATATAATTATCTTATCTTCATGATGCTACCCTGAACTACTCTCCGGTTGGACGTTGTAGGGCTATAGCAGCACACCTTAAAGTTCGCATTCCCCATCTAGATAACCCCTCACTATCAGCTTGAGCGCTAGATGGTTCCAACAAACACCACAATCTAATAGAGATATCCAATTCAAATTATACTCATGATAAGTATTTATGTAACCTTAGCCAAAGTGCCACACGGTGTGCACACTATCAACTTCACACACATGGGGATAAGTAGAGATTAATTAAAGCACTTGAGTAGCAGAATAGATCTAGATTACAAAGCTCATGATCTCAATAAGATCACACATAGAGAGAGAGAGATGAACACATAGCTACTTGTAGAGCCCTTAGCCTCGAGAGAGAACTACTCCCTCCTCATCATGGGAGTCAGCAACGACGATGGAGATGGTGGTGGAGTCGATGGAGATGGATCCGGGGGCACTTCCCCGTCCCGACAGGGTGCCAGAACAGAGACTTCTGTCCCCCGAATATCCTCTTCGGTGGCCGCGGCACTGCGGAACTTTTCATGGAATTCTGATCTGGTCTCTAGGGTTTTCATCCCGGGGAGAATATATAGGCGAAGAGGCAATGATAGAGGTGGGCCAGGGTGGCCACACCACCTGGTGGCGTGGCCAGGGGTGACCGGCGCCACCCTAGGGTGTGCCTGCCCCCTAGATCCCCTCTGTCTCCCCTTTGGACTGTGTCGTGTCGGAAAAAATAGGAACTTCGGCTTTTGTTTTGTCCAATTCTGAGAATATTTATTTTCTGGCTTTTCTGAAACCAAAAACAGCAAAAAATAGGCAACTGGCACTACAACACCTTGTTAATAGGTTAGTTCCAGAAAATGTATAAAAATACCTCAAAGTGTAAACAAAACATAAGAAAGTTGATATAAAACAAGCATGGAGCATCAAAAATTATAGATACGTTCACGACGTATCAACATCCCCAAGCTTAATTCCTGCTCGCCCTCAAGTAGGTAAGTGATAAAAAGAATAATTTTTGAGGTGACATGCACCATCACAATCTTGATCAAGGTATTTGTAAAACATTGATAGCTGGGATCAAAGTACTCTAAACATAAGCATGAAAGATAGAGTTTTAACAATAAGACATAGCAACTATGTTCTAACATGAAAAGGTACAAACAAAAGATCATGAATAACAATGCTTTGAAATACGTTTGTTTGTTTCACATATAGAAGACATAATAAAAGTGGTATTTAGCTTGTCCCTCATGGTATAGCAAAACATAAATGCATAGGACACCTTCAAAGTTCATAAGGGTGACTAGATACAAATAGTTTAAGAACAAGTAATATCAAAGTTATGAATCAATCAACAAGTTTTGGGACAATGCACATTAAACTAAGAATGGTCACTATGCTCTCTCAATTGGTGCATAAAGATAGAAGATGGAGACTCAACATAAAAGTAAAAAGAAAGGCCCTTCATAAGAGGGAAGCAAGGATTTCAAGTTTCATAAAGAGCTTCCAAAAATTATGGTACTTATTAGCTTTCAGCTCTCATTACCCCTATCATAAGCATCTTTAGGTGATTAAGGTTAAAGTGAACAAATATGAGGATATGCTTGACAAGTTATAAGTCGAAAATCTCATGCCCCTTGCCTACGAGTACCGGACCTCATACTACTCAATTTAGTCACAAGTAAGTTCTTGTCATTGTAAGTACATGTGTATCATGGAGAACCGCTAATGGGGTACCCCTTGCCCCATGATACATGAGCTATCCCATATCAAGATGACAAGGCAACAGACAATGAGCATCTCAACGATCTTTTTATTTGCTATTTGCATAGGTTTTTATTGAGGATGCTTCACAGAATGCTCACTATGGTTATGCTGCAAGTTTCCACCATGATTAGGCATGGCTTAGGCTAGCCGACCAGGCGTTTCTCTAACACATATACAAACTCCATGTGTTGGGGATATACTTTCCGGGTATCCTCACAGTTCTTCACTGACCAGGGTGACCCACTTCGGGTTAGAGCTTTGCTTCATGGGCGGCCCAGTCAGGGAGAAGAGACGGAGTCCAATCCGGCTACGGGAAGGCCCAGAAGACTTACCGACATAGTGAAGGGAATATGCCCGAGAGGCAATAATAAAGTGGTTATTATCTTATTCCATGTTTATGATAAATTTTTATTTTGCATGCTATAATTGTTTTGATCGGAAACATCAATACATGTGTGTTTAATAAACAAAAAGGGTTCCTAGTTATGCCTCTCTTATAGACTAGCTTGTTGATTACTAAGATGATCAAGGTTTCCTGATCATGGACATTGGATGTTGTTAATAACAAGGTCACAAGGTTTGTGAAATGATGTGATGAACATTCATCCGAAGTATAGCATTACGATCAAGTCATTATGTTTATATTGCTATAACATCATACGAAGTAATCTTTATCCTTAGACCATGAGATCATGTTAATTGCTAACACCAGAAGAGTATCTTGATAACATCAAACGTCACACCGTAACAGGGTGACTATAAAGATGGGTTCAGTGCTACGAAGGTGTTATGTGGAGGCTCATGGATCAAGAGTGGAATTTTTCAATCCCGATGATGGATAGATATACTCTGGGCCCTCTCGGTGATATCACATTGAGATAGCTTGCAAGCAAGTGATGTGATCACTAGAATGTTATATCACGGGAACGAGAAAAGAGTGCATGTCGGTAACGAGATCAAACTAGGTATTTGGATACCGATGATCGAATCTCGGACATGTATTATATCATGAGACAAAGGGATTAAATTACAAGCGTTAAAGGTTCTCACGATCACAGAAGTCATCGTTGAATATGCAGGAGTCAGTATGGATCTCCAGGTCCCGCTTCTGACTATTGATCTGAGAGGAGTCTCAATCATGTCTGCATTATTCGCGAACCGTAGGGTGACACACTTAAGAGTTACCCGACACCATTTTGGAGCACATATGTTTCATACGAAAGAATTGCAAAGCGCAGGAATTGTTTTGATAGAAACCGGAAATTGTTTCGGGTGAAATTGTAGAAAGTGGTTCTGCATGTGATATTGAAATATTGCAAGGGGTTATATGTGAATGTTTGTTAATTAAATTAATTAACAAAATTCTGAATAAATTTAATAAAAGATTTTTATTAAATAAGAGAGCATTAAACTTGGAGAATTTTAATGCATTTAAAATGGGGACTTTAAAAGGGAATGTGAAGAGGCATTTTAATGTGGAGGGTTACCACCACATGAACGGGGGAGGTGAGGAGTCACCCCCCATGCGCCGGCCATGGAGAGAGGGGCACCCCCCTCCTCCTATAAAAGGCCACCCTCTCCCTCCTTCTTCCTTACACCTCCTTGTGAAGGATCTCTCTCCCCCTCTAGAATTATTCCCCCATGGTCTCGGATTAGCGAGATACATGTTCCCGGTGGCATTTCGTCTGGAAGGAGTTGCTGCTTCCGCTGGATCGCTGGTGCGAGGAGGTGGAGGTTGTCTGGTGGCTTAAACGTGTGTGCGAGTACGGATGCGCTGCTGAGTTGCGGCGCTCGGACTTCCTCACGATCTTGAGATCGACAAGTGTACGACTACATCAACCACGAGTTCCTACTCGTTAACAAAACTCGTTGTCTTTGAGGGTAAGTTCTGGATGGATGTATGTCCACCCGTTGCTCTGTACCTAGTAGATAGATCTTGGCGTGTAGTTCTCATTGTAGGAATTTTTTTGTTTTCTATGCTGCGGACCCAACAGTGGTATCAAAGCCTGATCTATGCGTAGGTGCTTTGCACGGGTAGTACACATATGTTTATATGTGGGCGATGATGATCATGTTATTGCATCTTCTATGTATTTTGGATATTGGTGGCATAGTGGGATGAAGCGGCCCAGACCAACCTTACATGTCATCGTACATGAGACCGGTTCCACGACTAACATGCAACTTGTTTTGCATAAGTGGCTGGCGGGTGTCTGTCTCTCCTACTATAGTCAATATCTGATTTACAACGAGTTGCTAATAACTTGGTTATCCTCGTTGTGGTTCATGTTCGTAGGTAAGAACGGTTCTATCTCCGAAAGCCCTAGGCCACGTAAAACTTGCAATCGATAAATTAGAGGTGTCTAGTTTAGATCGTTGCTGGGCTAGTGTCTTGATATGGTATTGTTGTAAGTAGATGTATTCACAAAGGAATGATAGAGATCATACCACGATGCAAATGATAGAGATCAAATGCATGGACCATATCATCTCACTTTACACATTAGATGTTAGCATCTTATACTGCTAGTTTGGCGCTTTTTGTAGCATTGTAAGATGATCCCTCATTTAGATATCAAGATAAAAATGTGTTCTTCCTTAAGTATGCACCATTCTGTGGATCATGTTTCGAGACATCACGTGATGATCGGGTTACTCGAATCTACGCTTTCATATGAACGGGTGTAAGACAATTTTACACACGCGAATACTAAGGTTCTTACTTGGCAAGCCTAGCATGTACAGACATGGCCTCAGAACATGGACCGAAAGGTTAAGCATGAGTCATATAGTTGATATGATGCCCATATAGATGCCCGCCTTTGAAGCTACATCAACTCACGTGATGATCGGACTTGGTGTAGTGGATCTGGTTCATGTAATCACCAAAAAGGCACGAGGGATGTCGTTTTTGAGCGGGAGTTCATTTCTAATTTGGATTAGTCGAACTAAATTTGTCATAAACTAAAACAAAGTGAATTTGCATAATTTGTTATAGTCATTAGCGTCTGTTCACTACCTTATGCTTAGTTTTATTTGAGATAATAGAACTATAGAATTCTGGATATTTACTTTACGAACTGGTATCGTATTGTTTTGAATGTCAATTTAAAGTTTATAAGTCCTATTGCAAACTTTCAGCAAACTCTATTTACTCCATGAAGTTTAATAAGTAGTATTAAATCAAGAGTAAGAATTCCAATGTTAGTATCTAAAGTATCATGTTTGCCTCCATGATTATTGATATTCAAAAAGTTGTTTTAATATCAAGATTATATAGGAGCTAGAAATTGTTTCAGAAACCATCATGTGTGAAAGATAGTGTGATATCTGAAACAATGTTTTTGGTTGCATTATGATAGAGTATAATTTAGCAAAATACATATTCTCATATTGTATGAGAATTTGTGAAGGATGGAGATGCTAGGCATCCGGATCTCCCAAAAAGGTTTTTGGGAACTAACATTATACTCGCGATTCTTCCTTACAGGCTATAGTAGCTTGATCATGAAAGTTGTCATGATAAGGATGAATAGAAGATGTAAGTAAAATGTTTACTACACTAAAAGATTACTAAAGAATGGATTTTTGAAAGAATGCCAAACATTTGATGATGGAGATCCACTTCAAAGTGCAAGTCCAAAGGTATTAGTATTTGACTATATACACTTTGTACTATGTGCCGTGTGAATGACACCACTATTGATGTTGATAGATTCTTTTAAAAGGAAAAGGAATTGCTGAAAGAGAATCTAAAAAATATTTGGCAGAAAAGAAAAGGTTGGAGATGTCCAACTTAGGTATATAGAAGATATACATGTTATGGCTGTATTCCTTGCTTGTTAAACAATGTGGTTCTGAGGTATTGGATACCGAATTGGTTGGTATAAAGTGTCATACAGGACAACAAAATTCATGAACTACAATGGCCTAAGTAACTAGCAAGAGAATAAGTGATGATGTTCATCGAAAACAAATAAAGTGTTATTGTGTTTTTCGTTGTCGTCAAACCTAGCCTTCAAGATTTGTTTTGATAATTGTTATTTTGTTCTGGTATTACGAGAACAATGGTTGTTCAAATAATTACCGTATTCCATAAAGAATGGATGAACTTTTACAAGTCTAGTGGGAGAAATCACATCCATAAACACTATTGCTAAAATGTCGCAAGACAAATGATTAAAATATCACTTATGAAGTGACATCGCTGTTTTAAATTATATTGGAAAGAAAACATGAAGAAACTCCATGTTTATGGAATTTTGGAGTCTTTGATTTTGATCAATTGACGCTTGTGAAAGTTTCCTCGAGATAATTGAAACTCTGTCCATTGGCCAAAGAGGAACGGATGACTAACTTATTGGATATTATAAATATTGATGTATATAGTCCATTATATGTAGCCATATGCGATGGATCTTTTTGCTTTATATGGTTTCTCCAGAAATTTGAGTGAATATATCTATATATTTACTTAATAAGGAAGAAGTATGAAACATTTGAAAATTGTTTAAAGACTTTCAAGATGAAGTGGAAAATCATTATAACAATAAAATAAAGAGTTTATGATTCGATCATAAAGGAAGATATTTGAGTTACATATTTAGCAAAAACACCTAAGACACTAGGAATTGTTCCATGATTTGTGTTTCCCGATAAACCATAGGAGTATGGCATATTCGAGAGATGAAATCAAACCATGTTTGACAAGGTAAGATCAAAGGGTGTCATTTATAAAACTGCCATTATGTTTTAAGGATTGAAGCTTTAGAGACTACCGCTTTTACACTAAAAAGAGTACCATTGTGATCCGTTGAAATGACACCATATAAGTTATGGTTTGGGATAAAACCCGAATTGTCTTTTCTTAAATTTTGGTATGCTATGCATAAGTAAAATGTTTACAACCAAAGTCGGATAAGCACGTCTTTGTAGGTTATCCCAAAGAATTTGTTGGGAATTTCTCCATAACACCGAGGACAAAAGAGTTTGTTACTTGGAACGTCAAGTTTCTTGAGAAGGATTTTTTTGCGAAAAGTTAAGTGGAAGGACAATAGAACTTTGATAAGGATGTTGAACCTTAGCCCTATGTGCTAAGTAGCACAGCGTCGGAAAGTGTCCCGGTGGCAGCCACAATGCTCATGGCTCACGTGATTACAAAGGGTGTGATCTCGGAGATTAGAGTTCCTATTGAACCATGTGGGTCGGTAAGAATCAAATAGTGTGATTTGATAAGCAAGTCGTTATTGTTTTGACAATAATGAACCGACTACATGCAAAGAAGCGATGATGGGCCCTGACTCCACAAAATGACTAGAAGTCATAGAATCCATGATAGTATCCATACACGAGAAATCAAGTTTCTAAACTTGGAAGACCCTCTGGAAAGGCGTGAAGCCTATCGGTCGTGTTTGGATCTATAAAGAAATAAGACATGGATGTTTAACATCTATGAAATAGTCGACATGTCAGAAAGAAGTTTACGACAATGTTCAAAGAGTTGACTATGACAAGATTTGATCTTTCATAACGATATTTAGTCTTGACGGATTAATGTAGCAACCACTACATATAATTTGATGTATGGTAGTTGAACAAACAAAACAATGTTCTTCTAATAGATTGGCTACCTAGGACGTGTACAAGACACAGTCCGAAGGGTTTTGTTAATTCAAAGGGTGCTAAAAGGGCATGCAAAATTCAATAGTTGAAGTAAGCATAGCGGAGTCGGAATCTTCACCATGATGAAATTGTTAAAAGAGTTTAAATTCATCAGAGATGATGAAGATGCTTGCATTTGCAAGAAATTAAGTGGGAGCGCTGAGACATATTTCTAATACATTATGTAGAGGACATATTGTTGACTGGAAATGATGTATCTTGTGTTGACACAAGTTAAGAATTTCATTAAAATAAGATTTTGATGAAAGACTTGGGCAAACCCAGAATATTTGGCATCAATATCTATATGGATAGATTAAGGCGCTAATATGGTTGTGCCAGACATACATATATGAGATATTGAAAGGGTTCAATATGGAAACAACAAGAAAGGTTCTTGCTGCATGGAAAGAATTGTATCAAGATTCAAGTGTTTCAACACTTGGTGAGTAAAATCACATGAAGATTTTGATCGATTATACCATGATATGTATATATCCAAAATGTCCTATGCTCTAAATGTTATGAGCACATACTAGAATGATTCACAAGATGATCATTGGACGATAGTAAAGATATTCTTATGAACTTTGGAAGAACTAAGAATATATCATGTAAAAGTGACAAATAGTTAAAAGCAGTTCATTGTAAAGTGTTACATTGATACTATTTTTGTCACAAGATAAAAATTAAATTTATCTCAATTTAGACTATGGGTGGCACAATGTAATGGAAAGGATGTTCCATGATGGATTTTGATGAGTTCCAAAGTTGAGACATTGTGACGGATACTACAACAAAAGGCTAAGTATATAACTGCTATAGTAGCAGCAAAGGAGGGCATTTGTGTTAAGTAGTTTGTTATCAAACTAGGTGTGGTTCAAAGTGGGCTAATACTATGAAGATATATTGTGTGACAATAATATCAACATATTTTAAACCGAACGAACTAAAGGTCTCACCAAAGGACCAAATTTATAATGCCACCTCATTTGAGAATGAGTGATGCGTAGAGACACAAAGACATGCAAATACACACAGACCTGAAACTGTCAGATCCAAAGATTATGTTTACCACTAGCAATCGCGTATATGCAACACCAGAAAGCCATAGGTGTTCAATACGCAAAGTTTTTCAAACTAGATTATTGACTCTAGTGCAAGTGGGAGACTGAAGGGAATATGCCGAGAGGCAATAATAAAGTGGTTATTATCTTATTCCATGTTTATGATAAATGTTTATTTTGCATGCTATAATTGTATTGATCGGAAACGTCAATACATGTGTGTTTAATAAACAAAAAGGGTTCCTAGTTATGCCTCTCTTATAGACTAGCTTGTTGATTAACAAGATGATCAAGGTTTCCTGATCATGGACATTGGATGTTGTTAATAACAAGGTCACAACATTTGTGAAATGATGTGATGAACATTCATCCGAAGTATAGCATTATGATCAAGTCATTATGTTTATATTGCTATAACATCATACGAAGTAATCTTTATCCTTAGACCATGAGATCATGTTAATTGCTAACACCGGAAGAGTATCTTGATAACATCAAACGTCACACCGTAACAGGGTGACTATAAAGATGGGTTCAGTGCTACGAAGGTGTTATGTTGAGGCTCATGGATCAAGAGTGGAATTTTTCAATCCCGATGATGGATAGATATACTCTGGGCCCTCTCGGTGATATCACATTGAGATAGCCTGCAAGCAAGTGATGTGATCACTAGAATGTTATATCACGGGAACGAGAAAAGAGTGCATGTCGGTAACGAGATCAAACTAGGTATTTGGATACCGATGATCGAATCTCGGACATGTATTATATCATGAGACAAAGGGATTAAATTACAAGCGTTAAAGGTTCTCACGATCACAGAAATCATCGTTGAATATGCAGGAGTCAGTATGGATCTCCAGGTCCCGCTTCTGACTATTGATCTGAGAGGAGTCTCAATCATGTCTGCATTATTCGTGAACCGTAGGGTGACACACTTAGGAGTTACCGGACACCATTTTGGAGCACATATGTTTGAGACGAAAGAATTGAAAAGCGCAGGAATTGTTTCGATAGAAACAGAAATTGTTTCGGGTGAAATTGCAGAAAGTTGTTCTGCATGTGATATTGAAATATTGCAAGGGGTTATATGTGAATGTTTGTTAATTAAAGTAATTAACAAAATTCTGAATAAATTTAAAAGAGTTTTATTAAACGAGAGAGCATTAAACTTGGAGAATTTTAATGCATTTAAAGTGGGGACTTTAAAAGGGAATGTGAAGAGGCATTTTAATGTGGAGGGGTTACCACCACATGAATGGGGGAGGTGAGGAGTCACCCCCCATGCGCCGGCCATGGAGAGAGGGGCACCCCCTCCTCCTATAAAAGGCCACCCTCTCCCTCCTTCTTCCTTACACCTCCTTGTGAAGGATCTCTCTCCCCCTCTAGAATTATTCCCCCATGGTCTCAGATTAGCGAGATACATGTTCCCGGTGGCATTTCGTCTGGAAGGAGTTGCTGCTTCTGCTGGATCGCTGGAGCGAGGAGGTGGAGGTTGTCCGATGGCTTGAATGTGTGTGCGAGTACGGAGGCACTGCTGAGTTGCGGCGCTCGGACTTCCTCACGATCTTGAGATCGGCAAGTGTACGACTACATCAACCACGAGTTCCTACTCGTTAACAAAACTCATTGTCTTTGAGGGTAAGTTCTGGATGGATGTATATCCATCTGTTGCTCTGTACCTAGTAGATAGATCTTGGCGTGTAGTTCTCATCGTAGGAATTTTTTTGTTTTCTATGCTGCGGACCCAACACATAGGCCCATAGTGTTACTTGTAGTTCAGCATGTACTCTGTAACCGACTCTTAGACGTAGCCGGATAGATCTCTCCTGTAAATCCTAGGTCGGATGTCTATATAAGCCGTCCTAGGGAGATCCTTTAGGGCACCCAATAGTCTACAATCTCAACTCACACAGGCGAACCCCTTGTAACCCATATTCCGGCTCGCCAGACATCGGATTGCTAGCAGGAGTAGGATCCGTCCAAAGCCGGCGGATTTGAACCTGGGTAAACTTGTGTGCTCACCGTCCCGGAACACCGTACGTCTCACACCCCTCTCTTCCGCACGCCTTGAGGACCCCCTCATGGTGTACTTGTCATCAATCCGATGACAGTTGGTGCCCACCGTGGGGAAAGTGAGCTTGAGATCTGCATTCCGAGTAGAATCTGCAAGAATCGGAAACGGCAAAACTATCGCCGTCAGTCGCATCCTCTACGCCAGTGACGTCCCTCTCATCGTCCTCGACGAGACTTGGATTCCGGCTAGGGAAACCGTGACCACCTACACCATCATGTCTTTTGGCGACATTGATGTTTACATCGGCTTTGCTGAACCTGTCCCACCCACCCAGCGGTGATGATAGAGGCACAAGAAATTTCTGGGTCCCCTTTGTCCGTAGAGGCGACAGAGTTCCGGATCTCAGAAAACCCCAATCCCACCCAACCCGCACCAGTTGAGGAGATAGTGGAGAAATCCGAGTATGAAGCAGACTTGGTGGTCCAAATTGAATTTGGAGTGGATCTCCCTAGAGAGACCGAATCCCAGATCGACCCACCCGCTGAAGTTGAAATCTAGGAGGAGCATAACAACAACGCTGGTTCCGGTTCTAATGATGCCGGGACAGACAGGCCTTTCCTGAGATACACACTAAGGCGCATGATGATGCAAAACTCAGACGTAGATGAAATCCTCGAGACCATCAGGCGTTTTGACGAAGCCTACTATGAAAACCACAGTTATCTCAAGAGGGGCACATCGCACTTTGTCGGATATGTGGGATCCAGATCTGGCTTCGCTAATGCTGGAGACAACACCGACTCTATGCTGGAGGCTATTAGAACAAGTGTCGAATTACCGGCATCTTCGGATGACTCCATGACGTCGGCAGATTTCCGGAAGTTCTCTGTGGAATATGAAGAGGAGGTTAACTCCACAGCTGCTGCAAAAGGAGAATACATGGACGAAGGATTTGGAGAAAGCTCTCCCAAAGCACAGGACAATATGGATCTCGGAGATGATCCCGAGAAGCAAATGGCCGAAAGTACCGATCAAAGTTTGACTCCAGGAAACAGGCCCAAAGCCGTCTTTGCTACCGGCGCTGCCAAGAAGGCAAAGAAGAAGAACAAGACCCCGACAAAAGACCCTCTAGAAGAGGAGGTGATTGCCGAGGAATACGAGGAAGACTCGGATGGAGCACTTATCCCAGACGATCCCAAAGAAGAGTCGGTGGATGGACACGTGATCACTGAAGGTGCACGTAAACTCATCGATGCTGCATTAACCACACCTATTCCTACAGCTGCAGAACTTACTGCTGAAGAGCTGGACGAAAGGGTCCAAGCCCTAGAAGCGCGTCGCCAAGTACTCTCGATGAAGCCAAAAATCTCGAGGAAGAAAAGAAACGCATGGCAACTACGGAGAAGCACAACTCCAGGCAACATCAGAAGACCAGGAAACGTCATACTCATGACGAACAGTTCCCGCAGATTCACAAAGTCCTCTTTGGAGGAGAACATGGGATGCCTCGGTGCGACAGCAACGGGGATTGGGTGTATCCAACACCAGTACAGAACACCGTTGCGGCTCGAGAAATCCTATATGCTAATCCAGGCCCAGAGCAGATCCGATTGGGCATTAAACTACTCAACAAGGGCCTGGAGCAGCAAAAGGTCGCCCTATGCGGAAGCCAAAAATTGGTCTCCCATTCTGACCAATGTCGCACAGATCCAGCCTGGGCTGACGTAAGACCGCAACGGGTTCCGGAACAACATCATTGTTCCGACCGTCGGTAAGACAACTACTCCAGAACCGGATCTTTAGGATAGCACCACAAAGCTGCACGTGACTGGCGCAACGTTACCTCAGTTGCTGAGCAAGAAGCAATTGCTGCACTGAATCCGAAGAATCCTACCCGGCGAGAGTCAAAATATCGCAGGGAAGAAGATAAAGAGAAACGTCAGGAAGATGACCGACAAAGAATGCCACCTCCTAGACACGCAAGCCGTCCGACTGACGGGCGAGGGAACAACGGACACCATGCCGAGACAAACCAGCAGGGGGCTCGTCACAATGAAGATCCTCCCCGGAACCAGAATAATGACGCTCCGGACGGAGGCCGGCGATCAGCCGGAAATAACCCAGCTGCTCCACCTTCCCCACCAAGTAGCCATCATAACGGCCCCAAGGAGGCCAAGGAGGACGTCGTGGTGGAGGAGGTGGTGGCAGAAGCCGAAGTCCAGCTCCAAGGCACCACAGCCATAGCCTTCATTCGGGACGATCCTTATCCCCAAGTGACACAACGCACATGATTAATTCCAACATAGAGGCGCGGCGCTACGAAAATGATGATATATACATGGGCCCAAAGTGCTTCGAACCACACATAAGAGCTACAAAATTCCCGGAAGGATTTGCTATCTCAAGACACATTCAAGCCTACAACGGTATAGCTCGGCCAGATACCTGGCTCCAGGATTTCTTCCATGCTTGCTGTATCACCAAAGGCGGAAACATCCTGGTCGCAACCCGATATCTCCCACTCATGTTGCGGAAGACGGCACGATCATGGCTCAATGAACTTCCAGAGAACACCATCCACAACTGGTATGACATGCAAAGCGCGTTCTTTTGGAATTTCAAAGGCACATACTGGAGGCTCTGTACGGTAGGAGACCTACAACATTGCACCCAGAAAGCCGGAGAAACTTGCCGGGATTATCTCGGACGATGGATCGACACCAAGAACTCCTGTGAAGGAGTAAATGACCAAACTACGATTGAAGCTTTCATTGAAGACCGACCAAATCCGACTCACCTTTGATAGCAGTTCTGGCTGTAATTTCCAGCTGGACTCAAACCTACCTTGACTATTTGGTAGATGGCAAATTACCCAAAGACGAAGTTCTGAGCCGGCAGATCATCCGACGAGCAAAAGCCTATACTATAGTTAGTGGTGAGCTCTATAAGCGTTGTGTGTCTGGGGTCTTTTAGCGCTGTGCATCTCCGGAAGAAGGAGTGGAAATCTTAAGAGAAATCCACGAAGGCGAGTGTGGTCACCACGCTGCAGCCAAATATTTAGTGGCAAAAGCTTTCCGACACGATTTTTTCTGGCTTACATCGAAGGCATATGCCGAACGGCTGGTCAAGACGTGCAAGGGCTACCAAAAGTACGCCAAACAAGCTCACATTTTGGCTGAGCAGCTGGGAACAATACCTATAACATGGCCTTTCGTGGTCTGGGGGCTTGACCTGGTAGGACCGTTTAAACGGGCTCCAAGTGGATTTACTCACCTCTTAGTGATGGTGGATAAATTCACCAAATGGATGGAGGTAAACCCGTCACTAGTTGTGATGGAGCAATAGCCAAAAGATTTGTCGAGGATGTTATAATCCGGTATGGTTATCCGCATAATATTATCACGGACAACGGGAGTAATTTTTCTATGGGAGAACTTGTCGAATTCTGCAATGAACAAAATATCCGGCTTGACGTTGCGTTAGCCGCACATCCACAGGCTAATGGACAAGTCGAAAGAGCAAATGGTTTAATCCTACAAGGCCTAAACCGAGACTTGAAGCACCACTACGACGTGCTGCGGGGGCTTAGGCAGAAGAATTACCTTCTATAATATGGAGTTTACGAACAACTCCGAACAGGTCAATTGGATACACACCTTTCTTCTTGGTCTATGACGCAAAAGTAGTTCTTCCTAGTGATTTGATTCACACTTCTCCTAGAGTGTCCGCGTATATCGAAGAGGATGCCGAGATTTCTTGACAAAATGATCTCGACTTAGTCGAAGAAGTTTGTGTCGTTGCTGAAATGAGATCAACAGCCTATCAGCAGAAGTTACGCAAGTATCATAGCCAGAGAGTCAGAAACAGATCTTTCAATAAAGGCGATTTGGTTCTCCGGCTTGTGTAACAAAGAAAGCACAAACTTTCCCCAGTATGGGAAGGGCCATTTTTAGTTAGTCGAGTATTACACAATGGTTCATACTACCTAACTGATATGAGGCCAGTCAAAGAAAGACCTGCTACTAAGAAGAGAAAGAGAGCTGGAGGCAGTACAAATCTAGATGAGTTAGACAGACCATGGAATATTGCTCATCTACGTCCCTTTTATTCTTAGTTTATCCTTCTTTGTAATCATATATGTGTACATGTTCTGTGAGAAATAAAAGTTTTGGTTGCCTCAAGTTTTTTTGAGAAGTTTTTACCATCTTATTTCTGAATGATCATGTCACGAGGTCGAAAATACCAGAATACTTGAAAGTACTTTATGCTCATGTTTGTTCTGGTTTAGATTTCCGATTCTAAAATTGCTACCTTCGGGTATAACTCTAAATTTCCTAGTCTATACTTTGGTTATTTGTTTGATTGCCGGATGTGGGTATTTTCTGAGTAGTGAATTGTTGGTATTGGAAGCCGTCTTTGTTTCCGAGTTTAAACTGGTTTAGCAATTGAGCTTCGTTGCTCGGCAAAGTTTCCGTGCTGAAAGTTTAGCCGACTCACGAAAGGGACGAGGCGGAAAGCCAGATAAACAATAAGTGTAGACAAAAAGTACATGTGCTTATGTAAACATTTCAGGCACACAAAAATTTAAGTCAAAAGTGCTGAGTAGATAAATTAAAAACTTAGCACTAGCAAAAGTATCATACTACATATTTATAGACCCATAATGTTTTCAGAATAACACATTTGTTCTTTCTGATGATCTATGATGCAGGAGGAGAGGTAGGAGCTGCCGGCTCGTTGGATACATCGGCCTCGGCTTGATAATGTTCCGAGATGTTCAAATCCGATATGGTTTGATCATCGTCGGAAACTTCAGCTGTTTCTTCGGGAGGCGGAGGCGGTGTGTCCACGTGGGTGAAGAAGGGAGTGTCGTAGCTGGTCAAGTCAGCTACGTGGCACCCATATCCGGCGTAGGAGTCCATGATGGCTTTGATATCTTGCTCCTGGCTGTCTTCATCCAAAGTAGAATACCCTCTGGTCACTTGCCAGATTTCCATGCTTCTAGGGTGGCTCATGACTATTATGAGAGCGTTCTGCGCTGCGGATCGCGCGTAGGACATGTTCCAGTCCTGGAAAAGCTGCGGCATCTCCTTTGCCTTGTCTTGCACCTGAAAGTTGGACATGCTATGCATATCCGGAATCTTGAGAGCTTCGCCAATATCCTCAAGGGATTGGCGAAAGTCATGCAGCAAATCACCGACTTGGGTAAGCCGGTGGGTGTGAGGCTCGGTAGAGGCGGAGTCCATCAAGTTGAGAGGACCTATGCATATAACGCAAAACGGTTAAATAAATCCGACGTTGAAAGAGTCGAAGAATGTAGACAAGTCAGAAAGATGGAAACATACCAAAGATGACATCATCGACTTTGGTTTTCTCCTCACGAAGACTCTGGAGTTCAGCCCGGAGTGCCTCAGACATGTCCCTCTCTCTGAACAAGTCATTGGTAAGATCTGAGATTTTCTTCTCGTGGAGTGCAATCTTGCGATCACGCTCCACGGTGGCCATGGAGGAGGATTCGAGAACTTGAGCAATGCTCTTCTCATGGTCCGCCTTGAGCTAGTCAAGCTCTCGCAAAGATCTTTGTTTTCCACCACCAAGGTCTTCAGATTCTCGGCTTCTTCAATCATAGCGCATGACTGCTTTACCAGTGCTATAAGTCAAAAGAACAACAGTTCAACAAAAATATTCGACTATGAAAACACAAGACAAGGTTTGAGTCTCGAAATGTTTACCTTCGGCCTCATCCTTGGAAACTTTTAGTTCAACATTTTCAAGTCGGAGAGCTTTGATCTCTCTCTGCTTGTTACAGATATTCTTCAACAATTCCTGGTTATATGAATTAACTTTCTGTAAGTCAGAATACCCAGAGTCAGAAGTCTACTAAAGACTCGGGCTAATATTGTAGCATGAGCCTTGGGGGCTACACTAGTTCATTCTTTGGCATCCTAAGGAAGCATAAACCCGGATTGTCTATCCAACTTCATGCTTGGGGGCTAGAGGATATGATATAAAGTACAATAAAGGAAAACATGAGTTGGAATTCTGACTTACATGATGTTCATGTGTGAGCATGCTCAGACACATGTTCACTTAAGTAGTCACCTTCTCGGCAAGGGTGAGTGGGATCACTGGTGGAGGTGGTAACACACCAACTCTCAGTCCCTCGTTGCAAAGGCGGACTTGTTTGAGAAGTTCGGAGTACTTGATGTCCTCCGCTTCTTGTGCTTCTTCTTCAGCAGAAATGGTTCGGTTTTCAAGGCATTCCTTAGCCAACCGTTGGATCTCCTCTGCAGATTTCTGAGATAAGCCAAATTTGGCAAGTCCCGGATTGCTTAGGAGGTTATCGGTGAAAACTTCTGCCGAGGGATCATTACCCGAAGAGGGTTCACCCTTATCAAAACCTGAGTCACCCATGGTGACATCAGTCTGCGACTGAAAGATCGCTGGCTCTGCTGAGATAGCCGGATCTTCTGCAACGATAGGAGATGGAGTAATCTCTGGTGCTGCAAAGGGTTGAGGGGCAGGAGCTGGAGGAGCCACGGCAGGAGAAGCCAAAGTTAGCTTCATCTGACGCAGGGGCTTTGAAGAAGTTCCCTTCCCCTTGCCCTTGATAAGCTGTTTAGCTCTGAGAAGGTAACAGAACGAAGAACATTACATCTCGGAAGAAATCACGAGTAAAGTACAAAGGCGGAAGTTGTGAGGAAAGTTACCTCTTTACAACTGGCACTTCCTTTGTGCCGATAGCCACTGTCGAAGCTTTGCGCTTCCTGGACACAACGTCCGGCAGTGGGACCAATTCCTCCTCCTGAGAAAACTCGGGAGGATATCCCTCGATAGGAGCTAATTCTGACTCGGGGAGGTCGGCAAGTTGAAAAGAAGATAGTATCTCAGTGTTGCGAAATAACTTAAAGGTGAAACACATAAAAGGGTTGTTAAAGCTTACCAACACAACGGGATTTTCCGCTGTATGAATGTCCAGGGATAGATCCGGGATCTTCCTCTCAATCCACTCCCTTATCAGCCACTTGATTTGGCTTATATAATCTTGCGGCTTTAAGGCCTTGGAGCTGATGCGGAGGGAGTCTTTTTTCAACATCGTGATGGAATGCATCAGTCGGTCGCCATGGTGTTGGAGAGGTTGGATCCGGCGAGAAACCCAGCACTAGACCAAGTCATACCCTCTCAGGCCCTTGTGCTTCATCAGATATTCAATCCGCCTCTTGGGGAGAAGCAGATCGTCACTGAGAGCCGGAGCGACCTCATCCCAAGATGCTTGAGGCATGGTGGCTCCATCGATGAAAGCCGGCAATGCAGTAGCTTTGCCGGGAGTGGGAATATCCTTATGATAGAAATAGGTAGCCGGCCATTGTTTGACCGACTCACTAGCTAAAATCCGAGGATAAACACGATCACTTCTAACCAAAAAACTAATTGTGCCGGTAATATAAGGATTACCGGTGGTGATGGAGTTTCTCCGGACATGAAAATAGTACCAGAAAAGAGTGAGACTCGGCCTAATGCTGAGATACCCCTCCCACAAATATGCATAGGCACTCATCTCTAAGATGGAGTTCGGGGGGAGATGGTGAAGTTGAACACTGTAATGATCTATCACCTCAGAAAAGAAATCTGAGGGAGGAAAGGATAAACTTCTGTCCAAGTGAGTGCCGAAGTGCACCCACTCGCCGCTGCGAGGGTCGGGGATGGATTCGCCGAAGCCGCTCTGCCAGTCGCCGGCGCGGAGGAGCCCTTCTTCTTCTATGACGCGGAGCTTGTCGTTGTCGAGGATGCACGGGATCTAGACCCCGCGATTGCTCTCCTTTTCCGCCGCTGTTGCCGTCGCTGCTGCGCTGGAGGATGATGTGGAAGCCATTTTTCCGGTGAGCCGGTGACCTTGGATGGGCGGCGCTGGGAATTTCTGGAGGCAAGGGAGCTCTGTGCGCGTGGGAGAAGTGGGGGAGAAGGAAACGACGTTGGGAATAGGTGAAGAAGATGAGGAAAGGAAATCCTCACCCCTTATAACCGCCAAGCCGCGCCAAGATTCATGCAAATGACACAGTACACATGCCACGCGTCGTGGAAAGAACTGAGAAACCCCTACACGATGATTACGCTGCCTCAATCTCCACACACGCATTAAAACGGCGCCTCGGTTCCGCGAAAGGTGGACCCACCAACGTTCGTGCTGACAGGAAATGTCAGTCAGTGATGTGACTTGACCATGACTAGTGTCAGATGGCGTCAGAGACCAAGTTCTGGCTTAGTTTGAATTTCGAGCTAGAAATCAAAATAACGTATTTATAGGTCCGGCTTATTTTGAGACCTGGGTTGTATCTTTTGTTTTTAAGTTTCAGGAACCCTTTAAGATTTTGCAAGCCGAAGATCAAGCTAGATGATGATGAATCCGACTTTGGATCTTAGAGACTTTTGGGGGCTGCTGTTAGGGATATACTTTTCGGGTATCCTCACAGTTCTTCACTGACGAGGGTGGCCCACTTCAGGTTAGAGCTTTGCTTCACGGGCGGCCCGGTCAGGGAGAAGAGACGGAGTCCAATCCGTCTACGGGAAGGCCTAGAAGACTTACCGACATAGGCCCATAGTGTTACTTGTAGTTCAGCATGTACTCTGTAACCGACTCTTAGACGTAGTCGGATAGATCTCTCCTGTAAATCCTAGGCTGGATGTCTATATAAGCCGTCCTAGGGAGAGCCTTTAGGGCACCCAATAGTATACAACCTCAACTCGCATATGCGAACCCCTTGTAACCCATATTTCGGCTCTGCCGTATTACTGGATTGCTAGCAGGAGTAGGATCCGTCCAAAGCCGGCGGATTCGAAGCTGGGTAAACTTGTGTGCTCACCGTCCCGGAACACCGTACTCTCACACCCCTCTCTTCCGCATGCCTCGAGGACCCCCTCATGGCGTACTTGTCATCAATCCGACGACACCACGAGCTTACAAGTTCCCCTTTTATTTCACACCACCGGGATCCATAAACAAAAGAACTTGATATCAACTGAATAATAAGTGCAATGTTAAAAGCATTCCCCATGACAGCAGGGTTCTGCTAATTCAAGTGTAAGCATATACGCAACATAGATGGACACAATGGTTCAAGTTTATTAAGTGCAAGAAAGTAAAGTGTGCCATCAAGTTCGTGAGAGCTTTAATCACTAATTTTCACATAACAAGTTTAATTTGGAAGGTAGATAAAAGCATGAATATACTTGGAATGGTGTAACACACCATGCATAGGAATTTATACTGGACTCTATGGAATAACTTGGTTTCTTGGGGGTTGGATGCATGAGTGGAACTCATACTTGGTACATGTGGAGGCTAGGAAAAGACTGGGAGTGACCAACTAAGAGAGCAATAATGGCCATAATCATGCAAAGCGACAAAACATTATTAATTAAAGCATAAAGTGATATTACAAGTCAAAAAACTAAATGATCGTAGAGGCTAAGGTGACTGGTTCATAGTTTTAACATGGTGTAAGCATGTGCCAAGTCAACCCAAATAAAGCATCGAAGGAGAATACCACAATATTATGCTTTTGTATGCTAGAACAACACATGATTCTTTCAAGGCACATTATGTAATCTCAATTGTTTGGAACAAGTCATGCTACAACAATAATTACTAAGCATAAAGTCAAAGCAATATCAAACATGACATGATAAAGTCTAGGCCACAGTCAAAACAAAACTCCTTTTGTACCACTTATAAGCATGAACTTCCTACTCTTTTCCAACACCAATCGAAAACTAAAGCTAAACGTAGTGCTAGCAAAGGAGAACACTCACAGAACAATAAGAGTGAAAACTAGAGTGTTCTAGGCAATGAATAACGGGGTGGTTCTCTCTCCAAAAGAAGTGTGTTGGGATCCAACCAACTTATTTAAGCAAACCAAACAAAAGAAAACTAAAAACAAAAACAAAGACGCTCCAAGAACAACACAATTGTGCATGAAACAATAAAAATGAAGTGTTTTGGGCGAAACCCTAAGATTTTTATTGATGAAGAAGGGGATGCCTTCGGCATCCCCAAGCTTTGACGCTTGTACCTCTTGAATATTTCTTGGGGTGACACGGGTGGCATCCCCAAGTTTGAGATTTTGTCCATACTTCATCTCATCACATTATTCTTCCCTACACTTGAAAATTTCCTTGATACAAAACTTCACATAATCTTCATTAGAAACATTAGTTTATTCAAGATAATAAGTCTTTGTGTTTAGTTTCGACACAAGTAAAACTTCCATTAAAACACAAGCTATTATAGCAATTCCTTCTAAAAGCTCAAGTGAACAGAGAGAGAAAGAGATTAAAAGGCAAATGCAAATAATGGCAGAAATCTGCCAAAACAGACCAGCAGGTAAAAACCCATTTTTTCGAATACCTTCTGTTGCTCAAATCGAAAAGTGCTAAACTAACGAACGTTAGATAATAACCTGGGGCATAAGCACAGAAAATTACAGCTCAATCCGATGTACAGGGATTTTTCACGATGTTTTATAGTGAAGCACAAAAATATGTTTTGGGACAACAACTTTCCCAAGTCTTACTTCTCTCTCATTAGAGGTTATTATTGGCACAAAAACCACACAAAAAGGATAAGGAGAGGTTATTACAGAGACAATAACTTCCAAGACTCAACAAAACAAAAATAAACTGAAAGTAAAAATATAATGGGTTGTCTCCCAAAAGCTCTTTCTTTATAGCCATTAAGATAGGCATGATAGTTTCGATGATTCTCACATAAGAAATATGAATTGAAGTAAAAAGAGAGCATCAAGAAGCAAATATGGAACAAATTTAAGTCTTACCCACTTCCTATAAAAAATAATCTTGTAAAGAAACAAGTCATGAAAGCACAAAGCAACAAGCATAGGAAAGCAAAACAAGTGCAACTTCAAAATTGTCAACATAAAGAGGGGAAACTTAATATTGTTGAGATACATAAAACCATGTTTCCCTCTCTCATAATAACTTTGAGTAGCATCATGAATAAAATTAACAATATAACTATAACATAAAACATTCTTATCATGAGCCACATGCATAAAAGAATTAATACTCCCCACATAAACATAGTCATTCTTATTAATTGTAGTGGGAGCAAATTCAACCAAATAGCTATCATTATTATTCTCATCACCATAATCAACAAATATAGGAGGCATATTGTAATCATAATTAATTTTCTCCGCAATAGTAGGTGGACTTAAAATATCATATTCATTATTGTAATCATCATATATTGGAGGTATAGTATCATCATAAGCAATAGAATAGTTCTCTTCCAAAGTGTGTTCGTTTGTAAACATATCATTATTGGAAGGAACATGGATAGTACTAATAGTACATCAATTATTAATATCATCATTTTCAGAATTTTTACCGAAGAGATTTTCAATATCAAAAGTAGTGTGCTTTTCCCAATCATGATCACTACTATAGGTAACAGGCATAGGAACATCATCTAGTTCAGACTCATCAAAAACTATAATAGGAGCAACATGCTTAGGGGAAAATACTGTTTCCTCCCTCCTTTTACTCCTCATCTTCTTCTTTTTCTTCTTCTCTTTAGGAGGGAGAGGCTTGAAAGGAAGCTTCTCCATATACCCTGGTTTATTGTTAGAGACAATAGAAGAAACTTGGAGGATTCCTCCTTTTCATTAATAAGAACAAAACACATATTAGTCCTGTCATATTTTGGTAAAACCTCATCTGTTATAATATTTTGTATGTAAGTATTTCCGTGGCAATTATCAACACAATAAAGATGACACCCATGCAGGACGCTATTCATATCAAAAGCACTCATATCTACCAAAGAGGTTTTTCTTGATAACTCTTCACACCCCAAAAATAATGTAAGTTCATCATGCTGATTAGGAGTGATCATGTCATCACAATACAAACTTGTAGTACTCATTGGATTAGAAGGGCTATTATTATGGCCTGAGCATTGAAAATTGAATTGACCCACTTCAAAGCAAAGTTCACAAATAAAAGGATAGAGGGCACAAACTTTTTTACCAAGATCATTTAGAGCCCGATACCACGTTTTAGTTTTTTCATTCCTGTGGGTGATACAATATTCTTATTCAATTTGATTCTTCTCACAAGGTCTATGTATTCCAGAAAAATTAACATGCTTGTAAGAAATAGTACTTTTAGAGGTTTGCGCATGTTTATTGCTATCATTAATAACAATTTCATTTTTCATGCAAGTGTGTTTAAAAGGCTCATGATACATGTCCCATTTTTCTTTAGGAGCATTAATATGAGAAGCAAAGGCTCTACAACAATAAACAAGAATTTGAGGATCAAGACCATATTTAGCACTAAGCTCTTGAAAATGAGCAATTTCAGCAAAATACTTAATGCAATCATACTGATAGTTTATACCTGGTTCTTTACCTTTGTCGTTATCCCAATCTTCGGTATTGCTTTGAATTGTTTCAAGAAGATCCCACTTAGCTTTGACCTCCTTACTTGTGAAGGATCCCTCTAAATAGGTATCTAGATAGTCCTTGTAATGTCCTGAAAGCCTTGCATAAAAATTATTAATAACAATATTACTAGGGAGCTCATGAATAGGACATTTGAGCATTAGGGACTTCAATCTCCCCCATGCTTGGGCAATACTTTCTCCATCATGAGGATGAAAATTATAAATATAATTCCTATCTTTATGAATTTCACGAGGAGGATAAAATTTAGAGTAAAAGAGAGATTCAAGTTCCTTCCACTCCAAATGATGAGGATCATCTAGTCGCTCATACCACTCCCTTGCTTTGCCCTTAAGTGATAGGGGGAATAGCTTCCTCTTAACTCGGTTCATTGAAATACCTGCACACTAGAACAACTCGCATAATTCATGTATAAAGAGTAAATGATCACCATGATGGGCAGTTCCATCTCCAAAATAATAGTTATTCATAACACATTCAACAATTTCCATAGGTATTTTAAAAGGGACGCTTTCAGTATGTGGATTTAAAATATCACAAGTATCATTAGAATTACCACATATGGGAGATAAAGTATCATCAGAGCAAATTTTCTTCTTTAAAGCCGGGGAACTAAAAAGATCATTTTCATAAAAACTAACTTCCCCAAGATTAGATGTTTCCATAGCATTAGTAACAAAGGTGTTCAAAAAATTCATACTAATAACATTGCTATTAGCATGCAAAGAAAGTTCCATGGGTTTTTTAATTTTCTTTTCAAACCATTTATGTTCTACCTTAGGAAAAATACTAAAAAGCTCTCTATTTTTTTTGTTATTTTCCATTAAGCCTAACTAGTGAAAATAAAAACAAGAAACAAAAAGATATAATTGCAGAGTCTAAAGGAACTAACTTCGAGCTCTCACACACTAGCAATAGTACTAGAAGATAGCTTAGTAGCCAGAGGAGATGAGTACCTTTTACCTTACCGCCCTCGCAACGATGCTAGAAAATAGCTTGATGTCTACGCACGCTTCTATTCTTGTAGACAATGTTGGACCTCCAAGTGCAGAGGTTTGTAGAACAACAACAAGTTTCCCTTAAGTGGATCACCCAAGGTTTATCGAACTCAGGGAGGAAGTGGACAAAGGTATCCCTCTCAAGCAACCCTGCAATCAAGATACAAGAAGTCTCTTGTGTCCCCAACACACCCAATACACTTGGCAGGTGTATAGGTGCACTAGTTCGGCGAAGAGATAGTGAAATACAAGTAATATGGATGATTATAAGTGGTAATTGCAATCTGAAATAAGAGTGGCAGCAAGCAAACATGTAACAGAACTGATTGTAAACGGTGTTTCAATGCTTAGAAACAAGGTCTGGGGATCATACTTTCACTAGTGGACACTCTCATATAATTATCTTCTCTTCATGATGCTACCCTAAAATACTCTCCAGTTGGACGATGTAGGGCTATAATAACACACCTTAAAGTTCACATTCCCCATCTAGATAACCCCTCACTATCACCTTGAGCGCTAGATGGTTCCAACAAACACCACAATCTCATAGAGACATCCAACTCAAATTAGTATTTATGTAACCTTAGCCAAAGTGCTACATGGTGTGGACAATGTCAACTTCACACATGTGGGGATAAGCAGAGATTAATTAAAGCACTTGAGTAGCAGAGTAGATCTAGATTACAAAGCTCATGATCTCAATAAGATCACGCATAGAGAGAGAACTACTCCCTCCTCATCATGGGAGTCAGCAACGACGATGGAGATGGCGGTAGAGTCGATGGAGATGGATCCGAGGGCACTTCCCCATCCGGTAGGGTGCCGGAACAGAGACTTCTATCCCCCGAATCTCCTCTTCGGTGCCAGCGGCGCTGCGGAACTTTTCATGGAATTATTATCTGGTCTCTAGGGTTTTCGTCCCAGGGAGAATAGATAGGAGAAGAGGTGATGCTAGTGGTGGGCCAAGGTGGCCACAACACCTGGTGGCGCGGCCAGGGGTGACCCGCGCCACCCTAGGGTGTGCCTGCCCCTGGCTCCCCTCCGTCTCCCCTTTGGACTCCGTGTCGTGTCGGAAAAAATAGGAACTTCGGCTTTTGTTTCGTCCAATTCTGAGAATATTTCTTTTCTGGCTTTTCTGAAACCAAAAACAGCAGAAAACAGGCAACTGGCACTGCGGCATCTTGTTAATAGGTTAGTTCCAGAAAATGTTTAAAAATACCTCAAAGTGTAAACAAAACATAAGAAAGTTGATATAAAACAAGCACGAAGCATCAAAAATTA
Source organism: Avena insularis (assembly GCA_023614405.1). Lineage (NCBI taxonomy): Eukaryota > Viridiplantae > Streptophyta > Magnoliopsida > Poales > Poaceae > Avena > Avena insularis. The sequence continues at coordinate 27,473,679 of CM042692.1, forward strand.
TAGATACGTTCATGACGTATCATGCATCCATAATTGCTATTACCTCCGCAACCACTTATCGCAATAACCTACTAGTCTCATCTATGGAATAAAGAGAACTAATGATATGCATAGTGACATCACCGTTAATCCCAAGTAAATCCCTCACATACAGCCATACTACCCCTTCTGTCACTGGGGTTCCCAACCTGAAATAAAGAGAACTAATGATATGCATACTCACACTCCCTATGCCTGGCTCAATCCTCGGGGTCTTTGGTACCTGACAAGTCCTTGGATTGAGGCAAGAGAGGATACAATATTCATCATGTCATACAAACTAATACATGATCACATCTATGATAAATAACATGCACAAAAGCTACATGGCTAGGCCGAAGCCCTTAGCCCAAGGAGGATTACTCACACATAGAGATGAAATCAAAGATCATAAACATTGCAATGTGAATCATGATATTGATAGCAAATAGTCTTAAAATGTCGCCAATCGAAGATGAGATCTACTATTACAAGTGATGGAATATGGCTATGGTGGTGGAGAATGGTTTGGAGATTAGATCTAAGTCTATTCCTCCGGCGGCTCTTCGTGTGTTGTGGATGGAGATGTAGGGGCGGGTGGTGATCGGCAAGGGGCTCTATTTCTCGTCGCCTGAGGCCTCTTTATATAGGGGTCCCTTCATGAAAGTTGTTTTGTTTGACCTAGCGGTGTTGATGGCAACTATACGACCGAAACTATACGGCCGGAATTTTATTACCGCCGTATAGTTGGTCGTTAAAGCATCTGTCTCCACTTCACGACTCCTGGTTTCTTTGGGTTGTTGGAAATCTCGTATATTTGACTTCAGTGTAGTGATTCCCATCATCAAACATCATTATCTACGCAGGGAAAAATAGCAAGAAAGGATTGCATACCCCTTTGATCATTAGGCATTAGTGGTAGGGTTTAGAGAGATATTTCATCAAAAATATGAATAATATCTAGTTTAAATGTGGACGTAGATGGCTATATTTCAGAGCCATCAACCTCCCCAAGCTTAAACTTGATCGTCCTCAAGCAAGAAAACCAAAATCAAAAAGGAACACATCATTTAAACTAAAATAACGAGATGATGATCTTACTCATGATTTGGTAGTCTCATGTTTCCTCCACTTCATAAATCTGAAAAACTTCAGCATATATAGAGTAATGGCAAGCATATCATACGGGTTTTTATGCATCCTTGTAGCGCAGCAAAATTATTGTTAACATGGATGATTCAATTGAGTAAACTTTATTCCATGTCATGTAATCAACTCATAGGCTTGCCTTTGAACAATAAAGTATGATCATGTAAAATTGAGAGTGTGAGAGTTTGATACGTTGGAAACGTATCTATAATTTTTGATGTTCCATGCTTGTTTTATATCTACTTTCTTATGTATTTTCCACACTTTGGAGTATTTGCACACATTTTCTAGAACTAACCTATTAATAAGAGGCCACAGTGCCAGTTGCCTGTTTTCTTTTGTTTTTGATTCTAGAAAAGCCAGAAAATGAATATTCTCGGAATTGGACCGGACAAAAGCCAAAGTCAATATTTTACCGGAAGACTCACGGAGCCAGAAGACGAGACAGAGGCCAGGCCAGCCACATGTGGTGGCGGGTCCCACGACGCGCCACCAGGTGGTGTTGGCCCCTGGTCCACCCTCTGAGATTGCCCCTTCGCCTATAAAAGCCTCCCGATGAGAAAACCCTAAATAATCTAGCCTCCAGCCACGAAAAGTTCCGAAGCACCGCTACCACCAAAGGGGATATTCAGGGGACAGAAAGTCTCTGTTCCGGCACCCTGCCGGGACGAGGAAGTGCCCCCGAAGCCATCTCCATCGATCTCCACCACCATCTCCATCGCCGTTGCTGATTCCCATGATGATGAGGGAGTAGTTCTTCCTCGAGGCTAAGGGCTCTACCGGTAGCTATGTGTACATCTCTCTCTCTCTATGCATGATCTTATTGAGATCATGAGCTTTGTAATCTATAGATCTACCTTGCTACTCAAGTGCTTTAATAGATCTCTGGCTGTCCCCACGTGTGTGAAAGTGATAGCGTGCACACCATGGTGGCACTTAGGCTAGAGATTACAAATACTTGTTATGAGTTATATTTGGAGTTGGATGTCTCTATGAAATTGTGGTGTTTGTTGGAACCATCTAGTGCTCAAGGTGATAGTGAGGGGTTATCTAGATGGGGAAAGCGAACTTTGAGGAGTGCTGTTATAGCCCTACCATGGATTATAGTGTCTAACCAGAGAGTAGTTCAGAGTAGTATCATGAAGAGAAGATATTTATATGAGAGTGTTCACTAGCGGAAGTATGATCCCTAGGCCTTGTTTCTAAGCATTGAAACACCATTTACAACTAGATCTGCTACATGTTTGCTTGCTTCCATCTTTATTTCAGATTGCCTTTAGTCTCTTCCTACCCGTCAAGCTCTTTTCTGGCACCGTTACCACTTATAATTATCCATACCACTTGTATTTCACTATCTCCTCGTCGAACTAGTGCACCTATACACTTGATAAGTGTATTGGGTGTGTTGGGGACACAAGAGACTTCTTGTATCTTGATTGCAGGGTTGCTTGAGAGGGATACCTTTGACCACTTCCTCCCTGAGTTCTATAAACCTTGGGTAATCCACTTAAGGGAAACTTGCTGCTGTTCTACAAACCTCTACACTTGGAGACCCAACAACTGTCTACAAGAATAGAAGTGCGTAGACATCAGAGTTGTCATGAAAAGCATATACACGAGAGTATCTCAATTTTCCCACATCAATAAATCAAGACTTTTCAAGCACTACTTTTCCATTCATTGTCCTTCAAGAATTCCAGTTCTTAAGTAATTGAGAGCATGCCAATTTTTTTTAGTTTATCGGGATGTGATGGACACTCGTGGCATTACTAAGGTTTTTGTTTATTTTGCACAATGATTACTCATATTAGCCAGAGGTGTGATTCCATCATGAACACAGCTACCCGGGAGTGCTAAGAATCTTACCCACTATAGCATTGCTGCTACATGTGTTTAATCAACTCATAGCCTAAATCTAGGAGTTTCCTCCATGAAGGTCGTTCATAGGCTAGCGGAGTTGTTGGCATCCCATGAAGTTTGACACGCATAAAGCTATATCATTCTTATGATTAACAAGTCAAACTTTGGTATGCTCACAAAAACCTCTAAACATTAATTCAATTGAACAAATCCTTTTAAAGAGAGCTATCAAGTCAATAATTATATTCCGTGGTGTTGAGTGTCTCTAGAAATAAGCCTTCAAGACTAAACACTACCACACCCAAGCCTTCAATTGTGAGAATTTTTCTTATTACAATTATTTAGCAAATTTTAGGCAAGACTTGGTTTACTACAAGAGCTAGAACAAAACATACCCAACTAAATACCCATGCAAACAAAACTTTACTACATTATAAAGACTCACTCCACTAATATAATATCTCAACATTTTGTTGGGGGGATAACCCCGGGTAGGGTCACTCCAGGGTATAAGGGCCGAGTTAGCCGAGGTTCGGCAAGGTCAAAGCGGATGCTGGCCGAGTCACCTCAAGGCAGGCCGGATCACGGAGTAACCCGGACCAGGCGGGTCGCCTAACATTGTCTCGTCCGACTCAAGGAGTAAGTCGGAAATACTTGTCTAGCTTATATGCAGGAACAGGTGTGGCTGGATCAACTGTGATCCGGATCCTTGCTTGGCTTCTGGGAGAAGGAAGGAATCTCTCTGGTCAAAAAAGAAGGTCCGGTGCGTACTAGATGAGCGAATAAAGCAAGGGCAGGACCACCGGATCATGGCTGACAAGGGTGACGACGCTCACGTCGGCTGACGCGGGCGCCGCAGAGGCTACGTCGCTAAAGCAAGTGTGACGCGGGGGAAAAGCACCCATGTCGGGTTACTACTTTGGGAGGGGGCATATTCTTAGGAATATGCCTCCACGTATGCCCTAGGCCAGGACCGAACCACCTCTATATAAGGGGGGGTTGTGGTTCTGGTAAGGGGGTTGGGTTTTTTTTATACAGAGCAAGGAGAATTCTAGTTAGTTGATCACTAGTGGATCTAGGGTTCTTGGGCTAGTTGGTAGGCAAGAGTAAGAGAGCTTCTTCTTCCTCCTCTTGTCAATACAGCTCGAGGAGCTCTTGTAATCTTGGAGATTGAACATCAATACCAAGCTTCTGTGTAGAGAATCACTCTACTATCCCTCCCTGGATTCCCCTAGCGCATATTAGTCCCCACCTTTAGCCTATCCATGGCATCTATCGTCAATGCTTCCAAAGTCAAGTTGGCGCCCACCGTGGGGCTAGCGGCGCTAGCAGGGGTGAAGATCCGGACGGGAAACTTCATCGGCACCGGCGAACGCATCGTCTCCGGGATCGTTCAGCGCTTTGGAGCGCTGGACTACGTCAGCGACAATGCTAGATGCTTCGGCACGCGCCCCCTTCCGCGCAACGGCATCTTTGTCAAGCTCGGTGCGCACAAGTTCTACGTTGCTGTGGACGTGTCTTGCTGGAGAAACAACTGAGAAAAAAGCACAAGGAGCAGATTCAAAAATACGATAAGAGCCGACACGTAATTGATCCGAAATAAGTTTACTCCGTGAAGCTTACCGCGGGAGGGAGCCTATCGTGGCAGTAATGCTCGATTCCCCACGTCCATTCGGCGGAAAAATCCTTATGGGTGGTGAAAAGAGCCTTGACCCGGCGGAAGATCTCCGTATTGCTCAACTCGAACGAGGAGGTTCGGTTGGGGTCGCGACTGAAGCTCATATGGCACAACTTGTGAGTGTGCCACTGGAGGGGAGAGATTCGGTTGCGCACGAATGTGATCATGGCGTCCTCGTTGCGCAATCCGAGCTTCTTCAGCTCCGCAAACCTTTTGTTGACTTGGTTGGCCAGAGCTGTAGGTTTTTTGGCGACCTCCTCCCAGAAATTCGTGTCCGGGGGACCCGGAGCGTAGGGCAGCAACTGGATCAAGTCTTCGGTGCCTTCGTTCCGGACATAGAAGAAGGGCCGGGCCCATCCTTTGCAGGAGTCAAGCCCGGTGACCCGGGGAAAGATTGAATACCTCCGGGGCGAGATCGAGGCAGCTCCGAACTGAGTGAGCTGCTTGTCCTCCGACTCGACGTGGATGTTGGGGACGACGTTGCGACGGGGACCGAAGAACCGGATGCACAGCTCCTTCATGGGCCATAGTCCGGTGTAGCCCTCGATCGAAGAGACGAAAGCGGACAGAGAGGTGATGGCGTTCGCCGGGAGATGATGTGGTTGCAGGTGATAGGTCCGGACCCAGTCCCGGAAGAAATCACTCACCGGAAGACCAAATCCCCGTTGAAAATGGGATAGGAAAACAACGAACTCACCCAGATTGGGTGAGGGGGCCAATTCCGAGGAGGGAGATGGCGGCGACAGCGACGGAATCTGTGGGTCCGGTAGAAACCGGTCGATGTCGTCTGGCAGACCCAGCATGCCCATGATTCGCCAGCTGGCTGGCGTCCTCCTCCATCTCCTGCTCGACGATGATGACCTCCTCCTCCGTAATCTCGATTCCGCTGTCCTCGCTGGAGCTGGCGGCGGCGGGGCTCTGCGGTCTAGATTGACGAGGACCCGTGGCTAAACAGTGGTGCAGCGGTGGCTGTGGTGCGGAGGCACGGAGAAGGTCTTGGCCGGCGCGCTGGCGAACCTTGGCGGCGCGGTCGTGAGGAAGAAGAGGAACGGGCGAGGGGGCGTGGAGATGGAAAAGCACTAAGGAGCACGCCCCTCCCCTATTTAACTGCCCCCAGTAATCAACAAGTGGGATCGCGCTGCGCTGGAGAGCCACGCGCTATGGTCGTGTATCACCGGCATTAGCCAATCAGAGAGAAGCCACATCAGAGGCCACAGAGTAAATATGATCCCATGATACGACGTGCGATTCTGCGGTAAGCGAGGAGGCGCGTGGCGTAACCAGCGACAGTAATCACGGCGATTCTTGTGGCGATTCTGGCAGCCCTTAAAATAAGGTAACGCAATGATTAACCCTTACGTGGGTTGGCGTATGAGAGAAGGAAGCAAGGTCCGGATCCGAGCCTCCATAGTAACCCGGCCGACAAGTGAAAACTTGAAATGTGCAGAGGGAAAGTAAGACCTTCGGATCCGAGCTACAATGGTAACCCGGCCGGCAAGTGAAAACTTGGAACGTGCGAAGGGAACATAAATCCATACAATCCGAGACAAGAAGTTAACCTGGAACTAAATGTCCAAGGCTTAAATACGAATGAACCTGATGTGGCCTAGCGACCAAGGCCGCTAAGGCCGCACCAGCTTTGGGGACTAATGTTGGGGGGATAACCCCGGGTAGGGTCACTCCGGGGTATAAGGGCCGAGTTAGCCGAGGTTTGGCAAGGTCAAAGCGGATGCTGGCCGAGTCACCTCAAGGCAGGTCGGATCACGGAGTAACCCGGACCAGGCGGGTCGCCTAACATTGTCTCGTCCGACTCAAGGAGTAAGTCGGAAATACTTGTCTAGCTTATATGCAGGAACAGGTGGCGGATCAAGCGTGATCCGGATCCTCGCAACCACGGTAGAAGGAAGGAATCTCTCGGTCAAAAAGAAGGTCGGTGCGTCTTGGATGAGCGAATAAAGCAAGGCGGGACCACCGGATCGTGGCGACAAGGGTGACGATGCTCACGTCGGTGACAGAGGTAGAGGCTACGTCGCTAAAGCAAGTGTGACGCGGGGGAAAAGCACCCCTGTCGGGTTACTACTTTGGGAGGGGGCATATTCTTAGGAATATGCCTCCACGTATTCCCTAGGCCAGGACCGAACCACCTCTATATAAGGGGGGGTTGGGTTTTTTCTGATACAGAGTAAGGAGAATTCTAGTTAGTTGAGCACTAGTGGATCTAGGGTTCTTGGGCTAGTTGGTAGGCAAGAGTAAGAGAGCTTCTTATTCCTCCTCTTGTCAATACAGCTCGAGGAGCTCTTGTAATCTTGGAGATTGAACATCAATACCAAGCTTCTGTGTAGAGAATCACTCTACTATCCCTCCCTGGATTCCCCTAGCGCATATTAGTTCCCACCTTTAGCCTATCCATGGCATCTGTCGTGACACCACCACGACACATTTACTACTAACTAGCATGGGTTTCTCAAACTTCAAAAGTGGGGAGTCATAAGGCATACCTCTCATGTTTGGTTCCACTTCTCTCTTCCCTTTTAATTCGTTTCTTGGAAACTCGAAGTCAATCACTCTTCCTGCAAATACATGAGAACCTCGAGGCGGAAAGAAAAGAAAGAGGAAAAAATAAAGATAAATGGAAAAATCTTTTTGTTGTTTTTGAGAGGGGGAATTAAAGAATAGAAATTTGGTGACAAAGTTCGGCTAGAAAACTCGAAAACAAATAGAAATAACTAAATACAAAGTGTTGGGGAAACCAACACGAGTGCTTATAAGCTCGAATTAAAAACATAACCTCAAAATAAAAGCAAATGAACGCCAAATAAATATAAATGAGGAAACTTCCCGAAGTTTAGGCTTTTACAAGCCCTTCAAATCATTGTGGTGGCGGGAAAAGTTGTTACTCTAGTTCGCAAATTGAGTTGATAAATTACTAGTTGTTCCTCGGAGGTTCAAAGAGAGGCTATGCATCCTCTCCACAGTCCCTCCAAGTTCTTGCAAGTCTTGGTATGTGGCAAACCGGGTTGGTGGACGCTCCTCTTGATATGGAACTTCTTGCTCCTCTTCTTGGTCCTCATCCTCATCTAGTATCTCCTCCTCAGGTTGGTGTTTCTCAACCTACAAGTCATATAGCAAATGTCCTTCCTTGATAATGAAAAGACCGTTAGGCATAGGAGCGAGGTAGAGACGCCTAGCTCCAGCAATATGCAAGTAATAAACACCACCTCTCTTAGTGAGCATTCCACACGACTTTAAAGTAGAGAAACCAACACGTCTCTCACCTAGCACAGGTTGCAACTCACCTAGGTCGATGCCTAGGGCAATGGCAAGCACGGTGATGACGCCTCCATCTATGATTGGTCCTTGGCTTTGGGAGGATTGGTGCTCCAGGTAGCGCACAAGGATTGCGCCCAAGTTGAGTGACAAGTCATAGTTGTTGTAAGCAGCTTTTGTAAGGACTAATATGTCCTCCTCATTGAGTCTTGTGAACTCATTTCGTGCCTGCAAGGTGTTAGCAATAACATAGAACAAATAGCAAATTGCAGGATGTTGAATATTCTTCCCCTTGCTCACTCTAGAAGTGAAGCTCGTTCCATTATAATATTGTTCTGAGGAAGGGTCTAAGCCAGTAAAGGATGCGCGTATGGCATTAGCATCATTGTTTGGAAGATTAAAGCATGCGCACCATTCATCTAGTGATAAAGTGTAATTGTTGTTCATAAGTGAGAAAGGAATCGTGTCCTCACCATGCCATAGTTTAACGGTGCTTTGCAAAGAACTTAAAAATTCAAGAGTTAACCAGCGATAAGTAGGCACATCATTGAATACAAAGTTTTGCAAGCCAACCTATTGCAAAGTAAATTGAAGTCATTAGAAATACCAAGTTGGTTAAATATAATGGGGCGAGCCCACTTGGTGGCCTTCACTTCTCGGTTCTTGATCTTGTTGAAGCGATCATGTTGGAGCTCATTCCTGAACCGTATCCCCATGCGTTCTTGAGCTGTCGGGGGGATGACCTCCGGATATCCCAACCAGACAAGAATCATGGCAGTCGGATCGCGTCCGGCTGGCTGAGTGCAGCTAGACAGAAGCAAGTCAAGCCGGCTACCTCACGGTAGCCGGAACGACGAGGAGCAGCCGGCTACATCAGCATAGCCGGACTCAATCAAGAGGACAATGCGACATGCTGCACAGTGCACTGTACGCCCTGGTACGATGACAAGACCCACAACTACCCGACCATACCGAAGACTTTGCGGGGTGACGCGGGAACAGTGGCCAGATGCTGACGACGGGCTCGCACGGTGTTCACTGTAACCACGATGACCTTACCGCTTGTACCCTGATGGGATGTAAGTGTACTGAGTACTGTAGATGACCAGCCGGCTAGGGCCCTGATACATTGCAAATGTATCTATAATTTTTGATGCTCCATGCTTGGTTTTATCCACTTTATTGTGTTTTGTCCACACTTTGGAGTACTTTTCATATGATTTCTTGGACTAACCTATTAACAAGAGCCACAGTGCCAGCTGCCTGTTTTCTACTCTTTTTGGTTCCAGGAAAGTCAGAAAATGAATATTCTCGGAATTGGACGGGACAAAAGCCAAAGTGCCTATTTTTCCAGAAGAATCACAGAGCCAGAATACGAGATGGAGGAGGGCCAGGGCCTGGCCACACCACCCCCAGGCACGGGCTGGGCTTGGCCGTGCCAGGGCATGGTGTGGTGTCCCTAGGCACCCCTCGGTCTCCCTCTTCGCCTATAAGAAGCCTTCTGACCTAATAACTTCGGGGGGTTCGACGTTTTTCCAGAAAAAGTTCCGCAGCGCCGCCACCACCGAAGGGGAGATTCAGGGGACAGAAAGTCTCTGTTCCGGCACCCTGCCGAGACGGGGAAGTGCCCCCGGAGCCATCTCCATCGATCTCCACCATCATCTCCATTGAGCCGCTGCAAAGATCAGCGGGGTGCTGGATAGAAGAACTACCAGCAGTACTGTGGAGCTTAAGAACAACTCCGAATCGATCAACAGGCTATACGCCATTTTTTCTGGTATATAGGGCAGAAGCTGTATTACCAGCCGACATAGAGCATGATTCGCCTAGGGTCACCCAATACACAGAAGCCGAAGTGCAAGAAGCCCGGCAAAATGATGTTGATCTGCTGGAAGAAGCGAGAGAATAGGCACTGTCCAGATCCGCCATATATCAGCAAAATCTCCGACGCTATCATAGCCGAAAAGTGTGCCCCCGAGTCTTTCGGGAAGGCGATCTGGTGCTCCGGTTGGTACAACGTACTACTGGCATGCATAAATTATCCCCCCCATGGGAAGGCCATTCATTGTGAGCAAAGCATTGCACAATGATTCTTACTATCTCATAGATGCAAAGCCACAGGAAAAGAACAAGGCGGACAGGTCCGGAGAGGAATCCAAGCGACCGTGGAATGTAGCACTACTTCGTCCCTTCTACACTTAGCTAAGAAGTGTATGTATCCGAGTCGTCTCATATGTCGGTATGTATGTCGGCAATGAGCTTATCAATGAAATAGCAGCGCCTCGAGCAGTAACTCGGGGACTGCCTTAATAATGTTTGTCGTAATTTCTTATGCGGTAGCTGGAATAAGTCGTTCTACTTAACCCGTATTAGTAATGTGTGAGCACCAAAAACCCAACCCTTCGACTTGCTGCTGTCCAACAAGAATTGGCTTCATGGAAAGCAAGGGAACAAGTTTGGAATTGCGTAGCAGATGAAAAACTACTAAGGAAACGATCCTATTCCAGCTAACGTTTGTTTTTTCGGACTAACCCCGTATTTACTTTCAAGCTATTATGTTGAATTATTTTGAGCCAAGCCTCAAAGTTTCTCAGTATTGTTAAAACGATTCTTGAGGCTCGGATTCGTAAGTCGTAAAACCGAATCAAGGTAGACACGGATCGAGCCGGAGAATTGGACGAACAAGAAAATGAAACTCGGGGACTACGCCCAAGTTAATCCGGCATACAAGATAGTAGCAAAATATCATGTATTCAGCATACAATTGCACCCGGCATACCGGGGATCTGATAAATTTTCAAGTTTTTTTAAACTAAGGAGCGGCAGGAGGAGGAAGTTCGGCGTCATCATCACTGTCTTCAATATCTGAAGTAGCATCTTCTCCATCATCGCCCGACCCATCCTCCACGTTCTCCATCTGCTCCTCCTCGCCGGATTCCAGAAAGCTCGGCCCCTCAACCCAGTCATGGACTGGAGAATATTCGACGAGGCTGTAGGCGCAAGCCTGGCGACGAGCTACCCACTCCGGATCATCGGTCCATCTGGATCCGGTGCGCCGACGTGTAAGGAGGCTGAGGTCGATTTTCTCGTACCATGTGAGAATATGGTGAAGGATGGTGTCAGTTGCAGCACGACCAGCGGACTCTCTCTAGAGGTCATGCTGGGTCTCAACTTCCATTAACTTCTCAACAAGAGTCGCAATGGTCTCCGGGCTACTCTCTCCGGGCCAGAACGTATTGAAAATCCGAACTGCAATGTCGAGGATATCCTTGCCATAATTCTTGATGGTCTCCACGCGAGAGGACAAGCTGACCAGTAGGTCCTCCATGTCCAAGGGAATGTTCTCACCATCAAAAGCAATGGGAGTACCCCTCTCTCGACGAAATTTGGCAACCGCAGCGCTCGCAATTGCAGTACCCTCTGGAAAGTGGTCTGGAAACAAAGCAAAGGAAGAAGGTAAATAAAAGACATATGAGGTAACTCGGAGAATTATGTCGGACAAGGGAAAGTAACTTACGAGAAATATGGCTATGGATCCGGGTTAACTCCTTGATGCAGGCATCGCGTCTTTTGCGAAGTTGCTCAAGCTCAGCGTTTGCCGACCCAAGCTAGACGTCGGATTCTCTGAGTAGGTCCTAGCCCTTAGAGATCTGGAGAGTAAGGCGCTCACGCTCTTCGGTGAAGTTCTGGCCAACTTTTTGGAGCTCGGTTTTGTGTTGGGCCTTCATCTTCTCCATATCAGCCTTGAGCTTGGCTATCTCGTCATCCTTAGTCCGGAGGAGGGCAAGCTCATCATTCTTCTTCTTCAGCTCAGCTTGATGCTGCCCTGCTTGTTCGAGAAAATGCAGCATCATATCAGGCACGGGCACACTATCCTCAAGCGATGCTGAAATAGTATGTTGACCCGGCAGAGCCGAGGAGTGAATGTTTGCCGAGCCAAGGAGAAGAAGAAATGGAAAACACTACGAGGTCGAACAAAAGAGGACCTACCGCAGATTTCCTCCAAGTTCTTCTGCATGATTTTGTTCTCAGCCTCCACCCCAGCTGCAGAAACCGAATGAGGAGGTTAGTTCGGCGGAAAAAAAGTAAATAAAAACGGAGAGGTGCCGAGGGAGAAAATTACCCCTCTTTTCATGTTCTACACCAAGTGCAACATGTTTTGCGCGTAGGATCTTGTGGGTATCAAGCAGGCGTTGGAATTCAGCGCTCCGGCGATTGGTAGTTACCTGAAAAAAGTACAGAAGTGTAAAATTAGCTTGGTGCATATTCGAAGTGTGCAAGATCCAGGCCAAGTGGAACTTAACCCGGCTCTAGGTGTGTGCATATTCGAAGTGTGCAAGATCCGGGCCAAGTGGAACTTAACCCGGCTCTAGGTGTATGCATATTCGAAGTGTGCAAGATCCGGGCCAAGTGGAACTTAATCCGGCTCTAGGTGTGTGCATATTCGAAGTGTGCAAGATCCGGGCCAAGTGGAACTTAACCCGGCTCTAGGTGTGTGCATATTCGAAGTGTGCAAGATCCGGGCCAAGTAGAACTTAACCCGTCTCTAGGTGTGTGCATATCTGAAGTTTACATGCAGCTACATTAGTTTTCTAATGAGCATCCGGCCGAGTAACAAGCTACTCCCCCGGAGGCTCGGGGACTAATGGTTATTATCTACAGCATGTAAAGGAGAAACGACATACCTCCATCATTCGCCCCGCGAGGTTAATTGCTTTAGCGGCAGTATTCATTTGGGCAGAAAATTCTGCGGGGCCGAACTTTTGCGGGAGATCGTCGCTGTGGATGAATTCCGCCTTGTTCCAGTTCATGACGAACTCGATAAGGCTCGGAGGGTACCGTTTGCCAGTGGGCATGTGGGGTGCCACCAAACCCTTCGCATGAGCTTCTTTCCTCTCAACTAGGGCAAGAGGTGGGCTGGTGTGCAGAACCATCTGCTGCGCATCGATTGGCTCGGCAGGAACATCCGTCGCTGCTGGTGATTTCTTCGGAAGCATCGACGACAGGGTTCGCTGCCCGGCCTCGACAGATGTAGACTTGGCAGTATCCGGAGCCTTTTTGCCCTTAGCTTGCTGGGAAGAAGTAACCATGGTGGATTTCCCTTTGGAAGCTGCTAGGATAGTTCCTCGCCGAGGCTGAGATGACTCGGACGAGGCAGAAGAACTTGGCACTGGAGCTGTTGTTGGTTTCCTTGGTGCGGACAGTCTTTGGCTCGATCGCTGGAGCTGCTTTGGCTGGTGTCGTGATAGACTCGGTGGTTGCTGGTTGCGCGATGCGAAGTGGTGGGCGCGTCGCCTCGGTTGGACCGACCCCTCCGCTCCGGTGGCGTTCCTCTCGGCGAGCCGCAGAACCCTCCGGAATAGGGCTCAGCGGGCGTGACTCGTCGTCACGAGGAGGAGAAGGGCCAAACCGAAGGGGAGAAGAGATGCTCGATCCGCTCTGAGGGACCTCCACAGGAGGCCTGAAAAAGAGAGTAATGTCAGGAGTGAAATTACCACGATGCAAGGAAAAATGAGTTGCGCAATGAAAAATGACTTACGCATCCGAGGTTTCAGCCTCCTTGGGTTTCCGGGCCCTCCGTGCCAGGGCTTTGCCTGTTCGCTTGGAGGCAGTCTTGTCTCCGGCCTTGTTTTGCCTTTTTGTAGGCTGAGAAGGTTCGGAGGAAGAACTTGATGCGGCTCCGCGCTTCTTCTTCGACGCCACCGGAACCGGCTCACCCGTAGCAAGTGGAGGATCCTCGTGGATATGCCCACCGGGGTTAGTTGATGCCGGAAAGGCAAAAGAAAGAGGGACAGCCTCAACAGGTTCAATCACGTCGACATCCGAGTCATCCTCATCATCGGGCCAATCTCTAAGGGAAGAGAATTTACCGCTGGGTCGTTTAGTAGCGTCGGTCATAGGGAGGAACATCTCCTGGTCCGACTCCTCCTCATCCGGGATTTCTCATTCCGGCGCCCACTTAAGGGTCGGGTCCGTACCATCCTCGAGAGTTTGCTAAAGGAACAGCTGAGAAAAAGCACAAAGAGCAGAGTCAAAAATACAACAAAAACCGACACATACTCGATCCGAAATAAGTTTGCCCCGTGAAGCTTACCGTGGGAGGGAGCCTGTCACGGCAGTAATGCTTGATTCCCCACGTCCATTCGGCGGAGAAATCCTTGTGGGTAGTGAAAAGAGCCTTAACCCCGCGAAAGATCTCCGTGTTGCTCAACTCAAAGGAGGAGGTTCGGTTGGGGTCGCGGCCGAAGCTCATGTGGCACAACTTGTGGGTGCGCCTCTGGAGGGGAGAGATTCGGTTGCACACGAACGTGATCATAGCATCCTCGTTGCGCAATCCGAGTTTCTTCAGCTCAGCGAACCTCTTGTTAACTTGGTTGGCCAGAGCTATAGGCTTCTTGGGGACCTCCTCCCAGAAATCTGTGTCAGGTAGGCCCGGAGTGTAGGGTAGCAACCGAATCAAGTCTTCGGTACCCTCGTTCCGGACGTAGAAGAAGGTCCGGGCCCATCCTTTGTAGGAGTTGAGCCCGGTAATCCGGGGAAAGACCGAAAACCTCCGGGGCGAGATGGAGGCAGCTCCAAACTGGGTGAGCTGCTTATCCCCCGACTCTACGTGGATATTGGGGATGATGTTGCGACGAAGGCCGAAGAACCGAATCCATAGCTCCTTCGTGGGCCATAGTCCGGTGTAGCCCTCGATCGTAGAGGCAAAGGCAGAAAGAGAGGTGATAGCGTTTGCTGGGAGATGGTGCGGCTGCAGGTGGTATGTCCTAACCCAATCCCGGAAGAAATCGCTCACCGGGAGACCAAATCCCCGTTGGAAGTGGGACAGGAATACAACGAACTCACCCGGATTGGGTGAGGGGCGGTTCGGCGGAGGGAGGAGCGGCGACTTGGCGGGAATACGCCTGGTCCGGTAGAGCCAGTCAATGTCGTCTTGCCAGACCCACGAACCGGCCCACGCGCCGCGGTCCGCCGCGCCGGCGTCCTCCTCCATCTCCTGCTCGGTGACGACGAGCTCCTCCTCCGTCATCTCGTATTCGCTATCCTCGCTGGAGCTAGCAGCGGCGGGGATCTGTGGCCTAGATTGGCGAGGACCCGTGGCTAAGTAGTTGCGCAGCGGTGGCTACGAAGCCTGAGGGAGAGTCTTGGCGGCGCTGCTGCTAGAAACACCGGCGGCGTGGTCACGAGGAAGCGAAGGAGAAAGCATAGCAGGCGGAGGCGCAGAGGTGGAAAACGCTAAGGGATCGCCCCTCCCTATTTAACCACCCCGAGATGGATGAGTGGGATCGCTGCGCCGACAAGCCACGGTGTGGCCGTGTATCACCGACATCACCAATCAGAGAAAAGCCACCACAGGGGCCACAGTAGAAGCGATCCCATGGCGCGGCGCTGTTGCGATAAGCAGTCAGGCATGACGTGACCCACACACAGTGATAACTAACAATTACTGCGGCGGTTACTGTGCAGGCCCTTAAAATAAGACGAGGTAATGATTAGCCTCCACGTGGGTTGGCATATGAGAGAAGGAAACGGGGCCCGGATCAAACCATGATAACCATGGGATCCGAGCCAAAGCGGTGGCCCGGCCGGCAAGTGAAAACTTGGAACGTGCGAAGGGAACGTAAATCCATATAATCCGAGACAAGGAGCTAACTCGGAATTAAACGTCCGAGGCTCGAACATAAATGAACCTGATGTGGCCTTAGCGGCCAAAGCAGCTAAGACCACACCAGCTTCGGGGACTAATGTTGGGGGGATACCCCCGGGTAGGGTCACTCCGGGGTATAACGGCCGAGTTAGCCGAGGGTCGGCAAGGTCAAAGCGGATGTTGGCCGGGTCACCTCAAGGCAGGCCGGATCACGGAGTAACCCGGACCAGGGGGGACGCCTAGCTTTGTCTCATCCGACTTAAGGAGTAAGTCGGAAGTGCTTGTCTAACTTATATGCAGGAATAGGTGTGGCTGAATCTATTATGATCCGGGTCCTCGCTTAGCTTCTGGGAGAAGGAAGGAATCTCTCTGGTAAAAAAGAAGGTCCGGTACGTACTACATGAGCGGAGAAAGCAAGGGCAGGACCACCGGATCGTGGCTGACAAGGGTGACGACGCTCATGTCATCTGACGCGGGCGCCGCAGAGGCTTATGTCGCTAAAGCATGTATGACGCGGGGGAAAAGAACCCCGGTCAGGTTACCACTTTGGGAGGGGGCATATTCTTAGGAATATGCCTCCACGTATGCCCTAAGCCAGGACCAAACTTCCTCTATATAAGGGGGGCTAGGGTTCTGGTAGAGGGGGTTGGTTGAGCTCTAGTTGGTTAAGCACGAGTTGATCTAGGGTTCTAGGGAAAGATAGTAGGCAAGAGTAAGAGAGCTCCTTCTTCCTCCTGTTGCCAATACAGCTCAAGGAGCACTTGTAATCTTGGAGATATAGCAATACAAACTTCTATGTGGAGAATCACTCCACTATCCCTCCCTGGATTCCCCTAGCGTGTATTAGTCCCCACCTTTAGCCTATCCATGGCATCTGCCGTGACACCACCACGACAGTTTCCCCTATCTATGAGTGAGTAATCCCCCACTGTAGGCTATGGGGATGGTAGGATTGGATGAAATCGTTCATGTAATGGCATCAGATTGTTAGGGCATGGTGCCTAGTATCTTTTATTAGTGCTTTATGACTTTGTTGCGACTTGTTGTGCTTAATGCTTGTCACTAGGGCCCGAGTGCCATGATTTCATATCTGAATGTATTATTGATTTATTATGATAGTATTGTTTATGGTCTTATCTACAAGTTGTATACACACGTTGTTGTCCGGAACCTATGGCCCCGAAGTGATAGAAATCGGGATAACTGGAAGGGAAAGGCTTTGATGTGAGGATCACATGTGTTCACAGAGTGTTAATGCTTTGCTCCGGTGCTCTATTAAAAGGAGTACCTTAATTGCCAGTAGTTCCCTAGAGGCCCCGCTGCAAACGGGCTGGTAGGACAAAATATGTTGTGCAAGTTCTCATTGCGAGCACGTATGACTATATGTGGAACACATGCCTAGGATTGTCTAGTACTTGGATGCATTATCTTATTTATCTGCAATTGCCCTATGTTCTGATTGCTATGTGAATTGTCTTGTCCATGAAACGCCCGTCCATCCATCCCTATGCCTACACTTTTCGAATCCCTTATTCTTGCTTTTGTTACTACTGTCTTTGCTTTGCTACTGCTGCTACTTTACTATTCCTACTACAAAACTGTTGCTACCGATAAACTGTTGTGAGCAAGATTGTTTCTAGGTGCAGCTGAATTGACAACTCAGTTGTTAAGGCTGATAAATATTCTTTGGCTCCCCTTGTGTCGGATCAATAAATTGGGTTTCACTTCCCTCAAAAATACCGCGATACACCCCCTATACTTGTGGGTCATCAAGACTATTTTCTGGCGCCGTTGCCGGGGAGCATAGCTTTATTTATCAAGTCCACTTGGATTCACTATTGTTCAAGCTAAGTTTATTTTCTCCTTGTTTGCTTGTTTCTTTATCAAAAATATAAAAAAATTAGTTCCTACTCTAGTTGTTATTTTCATTGGTCTGTTATTGTCTTGCTTTATCATGCTTGTTGTCAATGGTTGGTTTCTTTGAAACTGAAGCTTATTGGCAAGGTGGGTTCACAGAAGATCAAAAATATTTTTATAAGGAACACCGCTTGTCACAAAAAGGGAAACACTTATGGGAACAAATTGATAGATTGTATACCATTGCTGGGAACGTGTGCTCTACTTATAATGTTACTTATTGCTGTGATGAGTCTTGTTGCAGGAAGAGGTATAAACACCTCCCTTTTCAATGTGAGTATAGTGATAATGATACCATATCTTCCTATGCTAAAGATTTAAAGGACTTATGGCTTGAATTCAATTGAACATGTTGAGGGAATTCAAGTTGGAGAAATATATTGTCCCATACCAAGAGAAAATTTTGAAACTATTATGATTGGGACCATTTCTATCAAGGTTGAGGTAGCATAATCATTAGTGGAATACAAAGTTTTGTCTTATATGAAATTGTTTTGGTAGCAAGACCTGATCAACCTTGTTAACAAAAGGATTTCATTGAACAAAACAATGTTTTCACTATGATTATTTCTGTTTACTTCTATTCTATCCATTCTAGTTTTTGCTTATGCCTAACTTAAAGGCATTAAAGAAAAGTACTTATTGGGAGATAACCCAAAAGTTTTAGATGAGTCTTGGAAGTTATTACTTCTGTAATAACTTCTCCTTATCCTTTTTATTTGCTTTTTGTGCCAAGAGTAACCTCTAATGAGAGAGAAGTAATGATTGGGAAAGTTGCTGTCCCGAAACAGATTTCTGTGCTTCACCGTAAAAATTCGTGTAAAATCTCTGAACGTATTTTTGAGGCGTGAATTTTTGTGCTTCTGCCCAGGTTGTTATCTAACTTTCCTTAGTTCAACACTTTTTGATTTGAGCAACAGAAGGTCTTCGAAAAAATTCGTCTTTACCTGCTGGTCTGTTTTGACAGATTTCTGCCATTTTCTGCATTTGCTTCTTGTTGGTTCCTTTTTTAGTTCTTTTGGGGAATTGAGATTTTTGAGGGAAGTTCTACAGTAGCTAGTGTTCTAATGGAAGTTTATTTGGTGTTAGAACTGAACCTTAAGACTTATTTATCTTGGTGCACTAATGTTGCTAATAAAGATTGTGTGAAGTTTTGTATGAAGGAAAAATTTCAGGTGTATGGAAGGAATGAGTAATGAGATGAAGGATGGACTAAAGCTCAAGCTTGGGGATGCCATGCGTGTCACCCCAAGAAATATCCAAGAAGTACAAGCGTCAAATCTTGGGGATGCCCAAGGCATCCCCTTCTTCATCAATAAAAATCCCAGGTTTCTTCCAAACACTTCATTTTTATTGTTTCATGCACAGTTGTGTTGTTCTTGGAACGTCTTCTTTTTCGTTTTCGTTTTGGTTTTTAGTTTGCGTGGTTTGCTTAGTTTGCTGAATAAATTGGTTGGACCTCCTCTTTCATATATTGGTTTGCAAATAGTTTGGTTTGGTTTGAAAAAGAGTAGGAAAGTTCATGCTTATGTGGTAAAGAGAGCTTGTTTTTGACCGTGGCCCATGCTTGATATTGTTTTGGCTTTATGCTTAGTATTCTTTGCTGTAGCATGACTTGTTATAAACAATAGAGATTGCTTAATGTGCCTTGGATGAATCATGCGTTGTTTTAGCATATTAAAGCATAGTATAGTGGTATTCTCCTTTGATGCTTTATTTGGGTTGACTTGGCACATGCACCATGTTATGACTATCTCAAGTCACCATAGCCTTTATGATCCTTTAGTTTTCAACTTGTAGTATCACTTTATGCTTTGATCAATGATGTTTTGTCGCTCTGCATAATTATGGCCATTATTGCTCTCTCGTTTGTCGCTCCCTTACTATTGCTAGCCTTCACTTACACTGAGTGTTTTACTCAGCTTTCCAACTCCCTTAAACAAAATATTGCCAAAGTGTCCACCATACCTACCTATTAGCATCATTTGCTACTTCCGTGCATATTCAATATCCCGTGTTTTCTTCCGAATAAAATGTTTGCTTGTTTTGAGAAAGTTAGTTAGTAAAGCTCTCACGAACTTGATGGCACACTTTATTTCCTGCACTTAATAAACCTGAACCATTGTGAACTCTCCATGAAAGTTATATGCTTGCTAATTATAGGCTGGGGATTAGCAGAACCGTGCTATCACGGGGAACGCTTTCAACACTTGTAAATATATACTTGTGGGTCATCAAGACTATTTTCTGGCACTGTTGCCGGGGAGCATAGCTTTATTTATCAAGTCCACTTGGATTCACTATTGTTCAAGCTAAGTTTATTTTCTCATCGTTTGCTTGTTTCTTTATCAAAAATACAAAAAAATTAGTTCCTACTCTAGTTGTTATTTTCGTTGGTGTGTTATTGTCTTGCTTTATCATGCTTGTTGTCAATGGTTGGTTTCTTTGAAACTGAAGCTTATTGGCAAGGTGGGTTCATGGAAGATCAAAAATATTTTTATAAGGAACACCGCTTGTCACAAAAAGGGAAACACTTATGGGAAAAAATTGATAGATTGTATACCATTGCTGGGAACGTGTGCTCTACTTATAATGTTACTTATTGCTGTGATGAGTCTTGTTGCAGGAAGAGGTATAAACACCTCCGTTTTCAATGTGAGTATAGTGATAATGATACCATATCTTCCTATGCTAAAGGAATTTATGACTTTTATGATGCAGAACGAATTGAAGAATTTATTGCTTGGAAGGGTGCTTTTGAACTTGCTAGTTTGCTTGAAAATATTGATGATTCACCTTATAAGCATGAGGTTTATGGTATACTTAAATTTTGCTTTGATAATTACAAGGATGAAAATAGCTATATCCTTGAATATTTTAATAGATGCTTTCCACAAATGGAAGAGACTAATGCCTTGCAGGACCCTATGGAAGAGACTAATGCCTTGCAGGATCCTATGGAAGAAGAAATTGATGAACTTGAAATCTCATTAGATGAAAAAGAGGAGGAGAATGATGAATAAAAGGAGGAAGAATGGATTAGCTACCCATGCCTACCTTCTAATGAGAGTAACTCTTTATCCCTTACATTATTTGATTGTCCTCCATGCTTACTACAGGAGGATGAATTGAATGTTCCCGAGGTTTCTTTTGAAAATGTTTATAATAAAGATCTAGTGCTTGTAGATCATGAAGAGCATGCTTTATGTGATAGTTATATTGTTGAGTTTATTCATGAGGCTACTGAAAATTATTTTGAGAGAGGAAAATATGGTGGTAGAAGTTTTCCTGGTATTGAAACACCTCTCTATGTGCTGAAAGTTTTGAAGTTACTCTTGTTTCATCTTCCTATGCCTGTCACTTTGTTATTTGCTTACATGATTCCTATGCATTGGAAGTGGGTTAGACTTAAATGTGTTTTGATCTTGATTCTTGATGCTCTCTTTTACTTCAACTCTTATTTCTTATGAGAGCATCCTCTCAAACTTTTTATGCCTGAAGATGATATTATGTCTATTATTCTTGGGAGACCTTTTCTTAAATACTGCAGGAGCTGTTATTAATTATAATCAAGGGAAGGTGACCTTCAATGTTAATTATAAGGAACATATTGTCTATTTCCCCAAGAAGATTGAAAGGACTTATGGCTTGAATTCAATTGAACATGTTGAGGGCATTCAAGTTGGAGAAATATATTGTCCCATACCAAGAGAAAATTTTGAAACTATTATGATTGGGACCATTTCTATCAAGGTTGAGGTAACATAATCATTAGTGGAATACAAACTTTTGTCTCATATGAAATTGTTTTGGTAGCAAGACCTGATCAACCTTGTTAACAAAAGTATTTCATTGAACAAAACAATGTTTTCACTATGATTATTTCTGTTTACTTCTATTCTATCCATTCTAGTTTTTGCTTATGCCTAACTTAAAGGCATTAAAGAAAAGTACTTATTGGGAGATAACCCAAAAGTTTTAGATGAGTCTTGGAAGTTATTACTTCTGTAATAACCGCTCCTTATACTTTTTATTTTCTTTTTGTGACAAGAGTAACCTCTAATGAGAGAGAAGTAATGATTGGGAAAGTTGCTGTCTCGAAACAGATTTCTGTGCTTCACCGTAAAAATTCGTGTAAAATCTCTGAACGTCTTTTTGAGGTGTAAATTTTTGTGCTTCTGCCCCAGGTTGTTATCTAACTTTCCTTAGTTCAACACTTTTTGATTTGAGCAACAGAAGGTCTTCGAAAAAATTCGTCCTTACCTGCTGGTCTGTTTTGACAGATTTCTGCCATTTTCTGCATTTGCTTCTTGTTGGTTCCTTTTTTAGTTCTTTTGGGGAATTGAGCTTTTTGAGGGAAGTGCTACAGTATCTAGTGTTCTAATGGAAGTTTATTTGGTGTTAGAACTGAACCTTAAGACTTATTTATCTTGGTGCACTAATGTTGCTAATAAAGATTGTGTGAAGTTTTGTATGAAGGAAAAATTTCAGGTGTATGCAAGGAATGAGTAATGAGATGAAGGATGGACTAAAGCTCAAGCTTGGGGATGCCACGCGTGTCACCCCAAGAAATATCCAAGAATTACAAGCGTCAAAGCTTGGGGATTCCTAAGGCATCCCCTTCTTCATCAATAAAAATCCCAGGTTTCTTCCAAACACTTCATTTTTATTGTTTCATGCACAGTTGTATTGTTCTTGGAGCGTCTTCTTTTTCGTTTTCATTTTGGTTTTTAGTTTGCGTGGTTTGCTTAGTTTGCTGAATAAATTGGTTGGACCTCCTCTTTCATATATTGTTTTGCAAATAGTTTGGTTTGGTTTGGAAAAGAGTAGGAAAGTTCATGCTTATGTGGTAAAGAGAGCTTGTTTTTTACCATGGCCCATGCTTTGTCATGCCATGCTTGATATTGTTTTGGCTTTATGCTTAGTATTCTTTGCTGTAGCATGACTTGTTATAAACAATAGAGATTGCTTAATGTGCCTTGGATGAATCATGCGTTGTTTTAGCATATTAAAGCATAGTATAGTGGTATTCTCCTTTGATGCTTTATTTGGGTTGACTTGGCACATGCTCACACCATGTTATGACTATCTCAAGTCACCATAGCCTTTATGATCCTTTAGTTTTCAACTTGTAGTATCACTTTATGCTTTGATCAATGATGTTTTGTCGCTCTGCATGATTATGGCCATTATTGCTCTCTCGTTTGTCGCTCCCTTACTATTGCTAGCCTTCACTTACACTGAGTGTTTTACTCATCTTTCCAACTCCCTTAAACCAAATATTGCCAAAGTGTCCACCATACCTACCTATTAGCATCATTTGCTACTTCCGTGCATATTCAATATCCCGTGTTTTCTTCCGAATAAAATGTTTGCTTGTTTTGAGAAAGTTAGTTAGTAAAGCTCTCACGAACTTGATGGCACACTTTATTTCCTGCACTTAATAAACCTGAACCATTGTGAACTCTCCATGAAAGTTATATGCTTGCTAATTATAGGTTGGGGATTAGCAGAACTGTGCTGTCACGGGGAACGCTTTCAACACTTGTAAATATATACCCAGTTGATACCTTGCTCTTTTATTTGCGGATGTCGTTGGTGTGAAATAAAAGGGGAGCTTGTAAGTCCATGGAGTTATGTATGTGTGTTAGAGAAACACCTGGGCATTGGTCTAATCCATCTTGACATGGTGGAAACACCTGCGTAACCATAATGATATCTATGAAGCATTCTTCTTATAAAAAGAGAGATAGTATTGAGAAAAAAAGAGATTTATGAAAAGGAAGAGAGAACAAAGCACCATTTTCCCATGGTAAATAAGAAGATTGTTGAGATACTCATTGTCTGCTTGCCTTGTCATTTTGATATGGGGATTCTTCCGTATCATCGGGCAAGGGGTACCCCGTTGGCGGTTCTCAATGATATGCCCATACTTACGATGACAAGAACTTACCGGTAACTAAAGTTGAGTAGCATGAGGAGCGGCCCTCGTACTCAAGGGACTTGGTATTTTCAGTTTATAGTCTGTCAAGCATATAACCTAGATTGGACCTCACTTTCACCTTAACCACATTAAAGATGCTTATGATAGGGGCAATGAGAGCTCAAAGCTAATGAGTACCATACTTTCAGCATTTGGAAGCCTTTCAAACTATTCAAAACCTTTTCATTTCCTTGTTGAGTCTCCACTTATTCTTTGAGCACTTTCTTGAGAGCATAGTGGCCATTCTTAGTTCTATGTGCATTGTCCCAAGACTAATTGATTGATGCATAACTTGATATTGCTTGTTTTAAACTTTTGTATCTAGTCACTCTTATAAACTTTGAAGGTGTCCTATGTATTTATATTTGCTACTCTATTGAGGGACAAGCTGAATGCCACTATGCTATGTTTTCTTTATGTGAAACAAACAAACGTCTTGCAAAGCATTGTTATTCATGAATCTTTTGTTTGTGCCTTTTCATGTTGCATCATAGTTTCTTTGTCTTATTGCTAGAACTTTGTCTTTCATGTTATGATTGAAGTACTATGATCCCAGCTTTGAATGTTGACAAATACTTTGATCAAGTCTTTGATGGTGCATGTCACCTCAAAAATTATTCTTTCTTTTTATCACTTACCTACTCGAGGACGAGCAGGAGTTAAGCTTGGGGATGTTGATACATTGCAAATGTATCTATAATTTTTGATGCTCCATGCTTGGTTTTATCCACTTTCTTGTGTTTTGTCCACACTTTGGAGTACTTTTCATATGATTTCTTGGACTAACCTATTAACAAGAGCCACAGTGCCAGCTGCCTGTTTTCTGCTGTTTTTGGTTCCAGGAAAGTCAGAAAATGAATATTCTCGGAATTGGACGGGACAAAAGCCAAAGTGCCTATTTTTCCAGAAGAATCACGGAGCCAGAATACGAGACGGAGGAGGGCCAGGGCCTGGCCACACCACCCCCAGGCGCGGGCTGGGCTTGGCCGCGCCAGGGCATGGTGTGGTGTCCCCAGGCACCCCCTCGCTCTCCCTCTTCGCCTATAAGAAGCCTCCTGACCTAAAAACTTTGGGGGGTTCGACTTTTTTCCATAAAAAGTTCCGCAGCGCCGCCACCACTGAAGGGGAGATTCGGGGGACAGAAAGTCTCTGTTCCGGCACCCTGCCGGGACGGGGAAGTGCCCCCGGAGCCATCTCCATCGATCTCCACCATCATCTCCATCGACCATCCATGTTTCCCCCATCTATGAGTGAGTAATCCCCCGCTGTAGGCTATGGGGATGGTAGGGATTGGATGAGATCGTTCATCTAATGGCATCAGATTGTTAGGGCATGGTGCCTAGTATCTTTTATTAGTGCTTTATGACTTTGCTACGACTTGTTGTGCTTAATGCTTGTCACTAGGGCCCGAGTGCCATGATTTCAGATCTGAACGTATTATTGATTCATTATGATAGTATTGTTTATGGTCTTATCTACAAGTTGTATACACACGTTGTTGTCCGGAACCTATGGCCCCGAAGTGACAGAAATCAGGATAATCGGAAGGGAAAGGCTTTGATGTGAGGATCACATGTGTTCACGGAGTGTTAATGCTTTGCTCTGGTGCTCTATTAAAAGGAGTACCTTAATTGCCAGTAGTTCCCTAGAGGCCCCACTGCAAACGTGCTGGCAGGACAAAAGATGTTGTGCAAGTTCTCATTGCGAGCACGTATGACTATATATGGAACACATGCCTATGATTGTCTAGTACTTGGATGCTTTATCTTATTTATCTGCAATTACCCTATGTTCTGATTGCTATGTGAATTCTCTTGTCCATGCAACGTCTATCCATCCATCCCTATGCCTACCACACTCGAATCCCACTCTTACTGCTTTCGTTACTACTATCTTTGCTTTGCTACTGCTGCTACTTTACTATTCCTACTACAAAACTGTTGCTACTGATAAACTGCTGTGAGCAAGATTGTTTCCAGGTGCAGCTAAATTGACAACTCAGTTGTTAAGGCTGATAAATATTCTTTGGCTCCCCTTGTGTCGAATCAATAAATTGGGTTTCACTTCCCTCGAAAATACTGCGATACACCCCCTATACTTGTGGGTCATCAGGCCTGCTTGTGGGGCCCGCCAGCCGGACTGGCTAGTAAGACCGTTGCCTCTCTACCTATATAAGGAGAGGCAAGGTTCCAGTAGAAGGGGTTGGTCTGAGTGCATTTAAGGCAGTAGCCAGAGAATATAGATCAAGGAGCGATTGTAGCCCGTATACCACTCATAGTCAGATCAACAGGAGTATGAGCTTTACCTCATCACGAGGGCTTCGAACCTGGGTACTTCCTGTGACCAGCTACACTTTCTTGTATCCAATCCCGCCTGCGGACACCGTCGATAGCTTCCCTGCTAGTCCCCAGACCTCTATCTAACCTGCTTAGGTACTGATGTTCCCAATACAATGACAGTTGGCGCCCACCATGGGGATAGATGGCTTCGACCAGAGTCACGTTCCGACCGGAGCGCGTGGCCTCTGGCCTGGTGCTCATGCTCGGAAAATTTGATTGCATCATCGACAATGCTTCCTGCTTCGCCGGAACCTTGTTTCTGGCAAACGGTTCTATCCTGCTTTTCGGCGACCTCCCCGTCTACATTGCCACCGTGCTGGAGCGTTTCCCTAGGGAGATCATTTTCGTCACGTAGCTTCCGCACCTCGGCAGCAGCGCCTCCGTCGATCCTCGTGGCGTTGAGGTAATGATGGCCGGATCCTGCTCTCACCCCCGCCAGCCGCGGGAGCAGGGTGTGGACATGGGCGGAACTTCTGCGTCGCCACAGTCCCGAAACCCGGTGGAGGATGCCATCGATCGGCTCCTCACACCAGTTAACCTCGGGGAGAACCCGGAGGAGGCGGAGGCCAACTTCGCCATGGAGAGATAGCTTCTCCTCCAGGAGGCCATGGAGCTGGTTGTGACCCGCAAGCAGATCGAGATCACCCGGCGCGAGTACGACCGCGCGCACATCTTCACTCTGGCTACCGTGGAGCCAAGCCAGCGCGGGCAAGTGCGACGTCGGGGCGGCGAGCTAGGCAGTAGGATGGAGAAGGATGGCGAGCCGGATCCGGCACCCGCTCTCATCCGGCCCACCTACATCACGCCCATCAAGAACCTGCGTGCGGCGCGAGCCGCAGCAAACGAATTGCCTAACCTAGAGGGCGAGGAGCGAGCCTGATAGCACACTCAGGTGCAGGAGCTCCTCCGGATCGCGGACGAGCAGGCTGATGCCAACCGGCAGATGCAGGAGGACCCCAGCTGCTCCAAGGGAAGCAGGCCGCCTGCCAATAGCAAGGGTGTGCCCCACGACACCCAACGGGTGTCCTCTCCTCCGGCTAAGGCCCGCAGCAAGCATCGTGGTTCTGGCAGCAAGGGCCAGCCGCGCCAAGAGCAAATGGTGAACAACAACCCACCGCCTCCCCCTCCACCAACCGGAGCGCCAAGACCTGTCGGTTCCCGTCTCTCAGGCCGGGAAGGAGCGCCCAACCCGGATCGTCCGGATTCCCGTGACCGCATCGAACGCCATGCTCAAGCCCGCGTCACGGAAGAGGAAGACTCCACCTGTCGTTGTATTGGGAACGGCAGTACCTAAGGAGGTTAGATAGAGGCGTGGGGACTAGCAGGGAAGCTATCGACGGTGTCCGCAGGCGGGATTGGATACAAGAGAGCGTAGCTGGACACAAGAAGTACCCAGGTTCGGGGCCCTCGTGATGACGTAAAGCCCCTACTCTTGCCGGATCTGACTATCAGGGATACACGAACTACAAGTGCTCCTTGAGTTGTATTCTCTAGCTACTGTCTTAAATGCAATGAGACCAACCCTTTCTACTAAGGCCTTGCCTATCGTTATATAGGCAGAGAGGCAACGGTCTCACCTGCCAATCTAACTAGCAGGCCCCACATGCGGGTCCTAGCCGACTGGTCATCTACAGTGTCCGACATGGTATGTCTCATCGGAGTATGAGCGGTATGGCTGTCGTAGGCACAGTGGACGCCATGCGAGCCTGTCGTCAGCATCGGGCCACTATTCCTGCGTATTTCCTGCAAGCTCTTCGGTATGGCCGAGTGGTTGCCAGTCTTGTCATCGTACAGGGCGTACCGTGCACCGATACGCATGTCGTCCTGTCTCACTGATTGGGTCCGGCTACGTCGCCGTAGCCGGCTACTTCTTGCTGATCCGGCTACCGTGTGGTAGCCGGCCTGTCTTGCCCTGTCCGGCTGTATCTGGTCAGCCGGACGCGATCCGATTGCTTGGTTTCTTGTCCGGTTGGGGTACCTGGGGATCATCCCCCTGACACTAGCCCCCGAGCGCGTGTGGATTCCGCCCTTGGGCGAAATGTGCGCGTGCTCCCTCCTGGTTTTGAATTTGTGTCCGGCTATGCCTGGCGGTTGCGCTACCCGTGACGTCAGTGCTAACACTGGCCACGCACACACGCGCCATCATTGCACTGCGGTGGGTAGCGTAACGTCTCGTCGCACGTCGCCTTGGGAAACCGCTGCTCGACGCTTTGGTTCTCGCTCCGGGATCTTCTACGCGTCCCACCTTGGCACAAAGGATCTGGGTGACGGTTGGGGTGAGGGTCGTTCGGATGCGCGACACATGGCGTTGTTGACGGTTGCGCTTCCGGCCCTTTAAAGGGATGCCGCGGGGGAGGCAGTTCTCTTCCTTCGCTCCCCGCTGCAGTTTCCCCTTCCCCAGTGCGCTCTTGCCCTTTGCGCCCTTGCTCTGCTGTCGCCGTAGCCCGCTGCACCGCCTGCTTTTCATCGTCAGCGGTACGGTCCACCGTCACTCCTCCGCCGCCGCGCCTCTCTGTTAGCCGGAAATGGTAGCGACCGTGGACGTTGGTCTGGCTCCTCCATCACGGAGGACCACATCCAGAAGTACCGCGCCACTTGCGTTCTCCCATCGGAGGAGGAGGTGGCGGTGCGGTTGGCGCCGGTGGGAGAGGTGTCGTCGCACCCGGTGGAGGGGGAGCGTGTCATCTTCCTCTCCCATCTGGCGCGCGGGTTCGCCTTGCTGGTGCACCCCTTCTTCCTGGCGTTTTTGGCATTCTTTGATCTCTGCCTCCACCATCTTGGCGCCAACACAATCGGGACGTTGGCGCACTTCATGGCCTGCTGCGAGAGCTACCTTGGGATCCAGCCAGATCTCGGGCTCTTCGCGGCTCTTGAGTCGACGCGGTGATACGAAGGGGCCGCTAGTCGTCTGCGGCGGCGCCTCCATCTACTCCCGCGCCCAATCCGGCTACCCCAAGTTCTTGCTTCAGGACACGGTATGACTGTGGCAGCAGTCGTACTTCTACGTCAAGAACATCACCAACATCGACTGGATCAATCTTCCGGCTTTCCAGGATGTCGAGTCCAGCCGGCAGAACTGGGAGCTGAAGATCCATGGTGACAAGGCGGAGACGGACACGATGCTGTAGCACATGCGCTTCCTCGCCACTTGCCGGCTAACCGGCCTGGACATCACCCTCAGCTGGATGTCCCGGCTGATGATGCCGTTGCAGCATCGGGGCGCACAAAATGTGCTACTACTCCGGCCGGCTGGACCCGACCCGGTTGTCGTGCCGTGATCCCCTCTACCACAACCTGAAGGAGTGGGTGTGGACGATCACCAAGGAGCGATTGCCGGAGAACTGGAAGTTCAGTCTGGTGCCCTACAGCCGGGAGAACCGCGCGCCCCGGGTAAGTTCTTATAGCCGGAAACTTCATTTGTTCTTCCTGCGTTTTTCTTGTTCTGTCCGGCTGACTTCTTGTATTCGGTAGATCTTCGCTTGCATCCTTCACGAGGAGGGTGAGGCTCCTATTGAGGAGTTCACGCCTGACTTGCCCAAGCCGCGCGCTCGGCGGTCCGGTGAGGAGTCGGACAGGGATGGCGATGCCTTTCCCAGCCAGAATGACGAGTCGGCTGCCGACCCCCACGTGGAGGTTCACGAGGAGGAGGAGGCCATGCCGACCATCGATCCGGCGACGCGCTCCGTGACGGACGGCGAGGCAGGCGGGAGCGGCTCCAGCCGTTCCAGCTCCTGCCAGCCTGCAACGGAGGAGCCGGCTCCCAAGAGGAGCCGGTCCAGCACCCTGCCGCCGAGGCGCCTTGGCCGGAAGAAGGGGCCGCCCCCAGTTGTGCCGGGGTACGTCCCTTCTCCCCCTTTTCTTCCGGCATTTTCTGCGTGCTTCTTTTTTCTTCCTTCCTGACTTTGGTTTATTTGTCTTTGCCTTCTTCTCCTTCTTCTTAGCACGTTGGTTTCTTTTGGAGCCACGAGCCCGGCTCGAGCTCCAACCGGGTCACCGCCCATGCTTCGACTGCATCAGCCAGCATCCCTCCTTCTTTTGAAGTGCCACCTCCGTCTCCCCCTCGAGCTAAACCGGCTGCCCCAGCCGGATCAGGGGGTCCTCAGCCGGAGGAGGAGTCCTCGCAGCCGGATGGCTCTTCCGCGGGCACGCGGGGGGGCGCTGCCGGCAAGGATCTCGTAGTTGTCGGTGATGACAACTCCAACGAGGAGCCGGGGGAGGAGTGGAGGACGGCGGTGGTTGCCGCGAAGGAATCCTTGACCGCCAACGCCGTGGATGACGACGCCTCCTCCGCCGCCTCGCTGACGGATCTCGCCGCCACCCTTGAATTGGCGGTGAAGGAGATCCGGCTGCTGGAAGGCGGCCAGGGGAACGGACCACAGGCGAAGCTTGTTGCTGCCAACGAGACCTCCCAGAGTAAGTTCGCTTCATCCGTCTTGCTCTCTGTTTTTTTTACTGATAGCCAGCTTGGTTGCAGCCATCCTCGTGTGCGCTCAGCGCGAGATCGATCGCTTGAAGAAAGCGAACGACCGACTAAGCAAGTCCAATTATATTCTACAGCTGCAGAATAAGGATTGGCACGCGAGGGTAGACGGCTTGGAGGCCACCATCAAGGAGCACGACGCCTCCCTCGCCAGCCGGATCGAGGCCTTCAACCTTCTCGAGGCCCAGAACAAGGATCAAGAGAAGGAGATCAAACGGCTGGCGGCGAAGGAGAAGGCTCTTGTGGAGGAGCTGATGCAGGTTAGCCACACGGCTAAGGGTAAGTTCCCCCTTTTCCGCCTTCTTTTCTTTCCGGATCCGGTAGCCGGATCTGACTCTCTTTTCTGACAGCTTTTTATCCCGGCATAAACCTACTGGCCTACAACCGGCGGCAGGAGAACTGGCCGGGAGTGCAGCCGACGGCTCAGGAGCTCGTCGTCCTGCTTGGCGAAGAGGCTGCCAAGCTTTGCCAAGCGGCGCGGGACGTCTTCTCCTTCGTGTGGCCGGAGGCTCCGGTTCCGAAGACGATGGCTCAGCTGGCTGCGAAGGTGGGAGAGGTGCCGGCTATGGTGGACCGGCTACGAGACTTGGCGGCGCGAGCCAAAGTGGAGATGGCTCTATCCCTCATGCTCTCCTGGTACAAGGACGCCTGCGTCGAGAAGATCGACAGAGGCTTCCGTGCCGGTGCCGACCTTGCCGTCATCCGCCAAGCCCATCCGGAGCTCCGCGGGTCTGCCATCAAGATCGCCGACTATGTGGACCCCAACGAGGTGCTCACCGACTCGGAGTCCGTCGGCACTCCTGATGCGGAAGGCCCGATGCCGCTGCCTACGGGCGCAGGAACCGGATCGAGCTTCGCGCCTCCTCCTCCGCCCGGAGCCTCTGCCGGTCAAGATGCTCCTCACGGCAAGGGTCCTGCCGCTTAGCTACTGCCCCGGGATGCCGGGTGTATTTGTCTTGCTTTTGTTATGTGTGAAACTTGTCTGTCTGTACCGGCTATCTCTGATGCCGGGTAACTTATGGGAGCTTTGCCTCCTTTTTGTTTGTTAATATTGAACACTTGAGTTTCCTTTAACTTGTGTGTTTCGAGTTTTCTTTCAATATTTTGCCGGTTGACTTTATCCGGCTTACATCATCCGGCTTCACACCTTTAGCCGGAGGAACTGCACCTCCAGTGGGGGCGCGCTAGCGCACCCACTGGGTGTAGCCCTCGAGATTCGTAGTAGCTGGCGCAACCAGGTGTTTCGATTCTTCCTTCTTTTTCTCATGTCTTCTAACTTTATCCGACTAGACTCGTCTTTGTCGGCTGCTTCCGCTAGCTAAATGCCTTCAGCCGGGGGAACTAACATTCCAGTGAGGGCGCGTGAGCGCACCCATTGGGTGTAGCCCCTGAGATTCGGAGTAGCTGGCGTAGCCAGGTGCTTCGAATCTTCCTTGTCTTCTCTTGCTCCTGCCCTTGCCCTCACTTGGGATCCGAACGGCCGGCTAAACGCCCTTAGCCGGTCAAGAACTACAAGATTCCACTGGGGGCGTGCGAGCGCACCCAGTAGGTGTAGCCCCCGAGATTTGAAGCGCTTGGTAAAGGCAAGGACTTCGAATCTTCTTCCCTTTTCCTGAATTCCGACTCGAGGTAGTCGGGCAAGAATATACATATACATACACATACATCCTCACAGGTTAATAGGTTAGTCTGTCAAATTGTAGCCGGAAAACGGCTTGTTTTTTCAAAAACTGGCTTGTGCCTCTCCAGACACTTGGTCGCTTTCCCGTGTGCTCTGCTGTTTTCGTTGCGTCCTTGTCGGGCATCCGGGTTGCGGTCTACAGCCGGAATCGAAGGGAGCTGCCAGTACATTGCGCACGGTACTAACGGCTTAGTAGCCAGATTGGTTCGAGCTAGTTGCAAGACCGGAACGCCCGGTCTATCGTGTCTCCTCCCTGTTTTTCATGTGGGATGCCTCGGGCTTTTGCTCTTGCTAGCCGGACAGCCGGGTTGCGGTCTATAGCTGAGACGAAGAGTGGGCCTCTAACATCATCGCACACTACTCAGTCGGTTTGTTGACTTAGCAGGCCGGGCCAGCCGGCGAGCCCCCGGGTAGGGGTTGCCGGAGCCGGAAAATCAGAACCGGAAAAGTAGATGCGAAAACACATTTCTAGCAAGGAGCCCCCAAGATTCTCATAGGGGTCCGCATTTTCATTCATAGGGTTTGCGGGATACATACACTGTCTGGCGACTAGGTGTAAAACGGGCGCAGCAGGGCCGCATTCCAGGGATGCTCGGTTTCCTCGTCTAATTTGTCCATCTTGTTCTTGCGTGGCTGCTGCGCGTCAATGAGGTAGTAGGAGTCGTTGGGCAGCGCCCGGCTGATGATGAAGGGCCCTTCCCAGGGTGGCGATAACTTGTGCATGCCCTTCGTGTCTTGCACCAGCCGGAGAACCAGGTCGCCCTCGCGAAACGCGACTGGGCGGATCCGGCTTGAATGGTAGCCACTTAGTCGCTGCTGGTACAGGGCTGACCTGGATAGAGCCAGCTCACGGGCCTCCTCCAGGAGGTCCACTCCGTCCTCCCGCGCCTCCTGGTTGGCCTTTTCGTCGTATAGGAGCTTGCGCGGTGAGTCGAATTCGATGTCCGCGGAGAGGACGGCTTCCAATCCATAGACCAGGAAGAACGGTGTGTAGCCGGTTGATCTATTCGGCGTGGTGCTGAGGCTCCACAACATAGCTGGAAGCTCCTCGATCCAGCATCTGGGGGACCGCTCCAATGGTTCCATGAGACGCGGCTTGATACTGGCTAGCACCAAGCTGTTTGCCCTTTCCACTTGCCCGTTAGACTGCGGGTGCGCGACAGAGGCGAGGTCCAGCCGGATGCCCTTGTTGCTGCAGAACCGGGCGAAGGCCCCCTTGGCGAAGTTCGTGCCGTTGTCGGTGATGATGCTGTTGGGGTAGCTGAATCGGTTGATGATGTCGGTGAAGAAGGTGACGACTGT
This sequence comes from Avena insularis, assembly GCA_023614405.1. NCBI lineage: Eukaryota > Viridiplantae > Streptophyta > Magnoliopsida > Poales > Poaceae > Avena > Avena insularis. Next base: position 27,507,001 of record CM042692.1, read on the forward strand.
CGCCCCGTCCAGCTTCCGGATGGGCTTAGCCTCGATCCACTTCGTGAACTTGTCCACCGCTACCAGCAGATGGGTCATACCCGCGCGCGCCCGCTTGAAGGCATCGACCATGTCGAGGCCCCAGACCGCGAAGGGCCAGGTGATTGGTATGGCCTTGAGTACCGAAGTTGGCATGGGCCTGAGCTGCCCGAAGCGCTGGCATCCATTGCACGCGCGGACCAGCTGCTCAGCGTCCTCGAGGGCGGTGGGCCAATAGAAACCATGGTGGAACGCCTTGGCGACTATCGCTCTTGACGAAGCGTGATGCCCTTGACCGCCTCGGTGGATGTCCTTGAGTAGCCGGTAGCCCGTGTCTACGTCGACACATCTCTGGAAAATGCCGGATACGCTGCGCTTGTACAGTTCACCGTTGATGATGGTGTATGTGTGCGCGCGGCGCTGGATTTGCCTGGCTTCCAGCTCGTCATCCGGAAGTTCTCCGTTGGCGATGTAGCTCATGAAGGGTTGTGCCCAGGATGGCACTTCCCGAATGACGAGGACATTCCTGCCCTCCGGTTGACGGATGTCGAGGGGTCGTCCGGGTGGCGTACCCGGGACGGCAGCCCCCGAGCTGCTTGATGAACCGGCAGCCCCCGGGTCTTACGAGATGGAGGGCACTGCCTTGCCGGAATTGGTGCGGGTCTTCTTCTTTGGCTCGCTGCTCCGCTTCGCCGTTCGCCAGCCTGACGCTTCTCGCCAGTGATGGAGTCTGACTCTGGCAACGGGTTGATGGAGGGCTTGCACAGGTGCTCCAAAGAGACCCCTGGTGGGATCGGCTGCCTGGTGGATCCGATTTTGGCGAGCGAATCGGCTGCCTCGTTGTTGATGCGAGGGACATGGTGAAATTCGCACCCGTCGAAGGAGGCGCTGAGCTTCTGGATGTGGAACCAGTAGAGGGCCATGTTTGCATCTCTGGCGTCCCATTCTTCGGACACTTGCTGCACCACCAGATCGGAATCACCGAAGCACAGGATCTGGTTGACACCGATCTCCTTGGCTAACCGGAGTCCGTGCGCCAGTGCCTCGTATTCAGCTACGTTGTTGGAGGCCTTGAAGTGGATCTACAGCATGTACTCCAGCCGGTCTCCCTTGGGCAAGGTGAGCACGATGTCGGCTCCCAAGCCCCCGAGCATCTTCGACCCGTCGAAGTGCATCTTCTAGTGGTCCGAATCCGGAACCGGTGGGAGATACTAGGTCTCAGCCTAGTCGACGAGGAAGTCCGCCAATGCCTGCGACTTGATCCTGAGCCGGGGCTCGTACTGGATGGAGTAGGCGGCTAGCTTGATGGCCCACTTGGCGACTCGACCGGTGGCATCCTTGTTGCCGATGATTTCCGAAAGGGGTGCGGTGCACACGAACTTAATCGGGTGCTCCTGGAAGTAGTGCTTGAGTTTCTTGCATGCCAGGTACACGCCATAGCACATCTTCTGGTAGTGGGGGTAGTTCTGCTTGGAGAGAGAGAGAGCCTCGCTGAGGTAGTAGACGGGCCTCTGAACCGGCTGAGCCTTGCCTTCCTCGGCGCGCTCCACCATCAGGATGATGCTGACGACCCGGCTGATGGCTGCTATATAGAGCAACATCGGCTCCTTGCTAGCCGGCGTGGCTAGAACCGGCACTGTGGATAGCATGCACTTGAGGTCGTGAAATGCGGTGTTGGCTTGCGAAGTCCAGGAGAACTTGTCTGTCTTCTTCATCAGCTGGTACAACGGGAGTGCCTTCTCCCCCAGCCGGCTGACGAAACGACTGAGGGAGGCCAGACATCGGTGAACTTCTAGACTCCAAGCAGGTTCCTGGGCGGCTGCATCCTCTCGATGGCCACGATCTTCTCCGAATTCGCCTCGATACCTCGTTGCGATACGAGGAAACCAAGTAGCTGACCGGATGGTACTCCGAAGACGCACTTCTCCGGGTTCAGCTTCATCTGGTACTGGCGGAGGTTGCCAAATGTTTCTCCCAGATCCTCAAGGAGGGTGCGCTTCTCCTTGGTCTTGATGACCACGTCGTCCACATAAGCATGCACGTTTCGGCCTATCTGCGAGTGCAAGCACTTCTGCATGCAGCGCTGATAGGTAGCGCCTGCATTCTTTAGACCGAAAGGCATGGTTACATAGCAGAAAGCCCCGTAGGGGGTGATAAATGATGTCTTAACCTGATCAGCCGGGTTTAGCCGGATCTGATTGTACCCGGAATAGCAATCTAGAAAAGAGAACAAATCACAGCCGGTCGTGGAATCAATAACTTGACCGATATGGGGCAAGGAGAATGGGTCTTTTGGGCACGCCTTGTTCAGGCTGGTGTAGTCGATACACATGCGCCAGGTCTTGTTCTTCTTCAGCACCAGGACTGGGTTCGCCAACCAGTCCGGGTGGTACACTTCCATGATGAACCCGGCTGCAAGGAGCCGAGTGATCTCGTCCCCGATTATCTTCCTCTTCTCCTCCGCGAACCGGCATAGAGGTTGCTTGACCGGCTTGGCGCCGGCCGCACATGAAGTGAGTGCTCGGCGAACTCCCTCGGCACACCCGACATGTCCTTGGGGGACCATACAAATATGTCCCGATTCTCACGGAGGAAGTCGACGAGCGCGCCTTCCTATTTGCTGTCCAAGCTGGCACCAATGGTGACGAACTTAGTCGGGTTGGAGGGGTCGAGCAGAATCCTCTTTGTCTCCCTTCCCGGGTGGAAAGTTCCTTCTCCAGCCGGTTTGCTGCTAGCCGGCATGTCCTGCTGGGCCATGGCCACGTTGCGCATGATCACGCGCTTCTCCTCGGCTATGATGAGGGCCTCTGCCAGTTTGGAACCGGTTGAGGCGCACTCCATCGACCGCCTGAAGCAGCCAGCGATGGTGATCACGCCACGGGGTCCCGGCATCTTCGTCTTGAGGTATGCGTAGTGGGGGACGGCCATGAACTTGGCAAGGGCGGGGAGCCCGAGGAGAGTATGGTAGGAGCTCGTCAGGTTTACTACTTCGAACCAGATTGGTACGCGGCAGAAGTTCTCCTCGGTCCCGAAGATGACGTCCAGCTGGATTTCGCCCAGCGGGGCGCAGGCTGGCCCCGGCAGTACGCCGTGGAACGTTGTGGTAGAGGAGGTTGAGGCTGATGCCTCCGTCGATGAGGACGCGCGAGAATCGGCAGGTACGCGCGTTGGAGACGATGAGGGGGTCAAGCACCATGGCGTAGCCCCCGGGAGTCGCCAGCTGCTCCGGCTGATCTGCACGGCTCCAGGTGATGGGGGTTTCCGACCAGTTCAGGTACTAGGGGACCGGAGAGACAATGGCATTGACCTCCTTGGAGCGTCGCCTGCGGCTGTCCTTGTCGTCCTGCTCCGTCTCGAAGATGTGGTAGGCGGCGTGCGGCTAGGGGTAGGCGTTGTTGTTGTTGCCGCCGTTACCATCATTACCGGCTCCCCTAGCCGGTGGTGGGGGTCCGCCCGGAGGGGGAGGGGGAAGATGAGGCTGGTTGCCCTGGTCCTTTAGCTGGCGGGTCTAGCTGCAATTCCGAGTGGTGTGCGTAGCCGGTTTGAAGGGACCGCTGTGCCACTTGCATGGGCCATCAAACATCTGGTCGAAGGTGAGCCGTAGCTTCTGCCTCCTTGCATTGTTAGCCGGTGCGTCGGGCACACCCTCCACATCATTGACCTGCCGCGCGTGGTAGCGGGGCTTCTATTGCCTGACTTGGCGGTCCCCGTGGAACCGGTTCTCGTTGCCGTGGCGCCTGGAGGATCCGGCTTTGCCAGCCGGATTGCCTGGACGGTCGCGAGCCGGCTCCGTAGGAGTCGGACGCCCGTCAGTATTTACTCGGAGGGGCTTCTTCATGGCGGCATCCGCCGTGCCGTACTGGTCCGCAACCGTCATGAGCTCTGCCATGGTTTTCGGCTCGTCACACAGTAGCCGGTGGCGAACCATGGTGCCTTCTCGTCAACCCTCAATGAAGAAGCCGATGGCCTGGCTCTCCAGGATGCCCTCACAAGTGTTGCGCAGCTCCATCCACTTGGTGAGGTACTTGCGATTGATCTCGCGGTCACCTTGGACGCACAAGGCCAGGTCACGTGGGCGCCCCGGACGCTTGTACGTGCCGTTGAAGTTGCGGACGAATACTTTCTCGAAGTCTGGCCAGGCGTTGATGCTATTGGGCGCAAGGCTGTTGAGCCATGTTCTTGCCAACCCGGTTAGCATGAGGGAGACGTAGCACATGGCTGTTCGCTTGTTCCCATGGGCGATGCCGACTGCCGTAGCATAGTCGGTCAGCCAATCTTCCGGTTTCATGCTGCTGCCGTACTTGGGGGTGTCCCTGGGCAGGGAGAACTTATCCGGAAACGGCTCGTTCCAGATGCAGGGTCCAAAACAAACCGGGCCGATAGAATGTTCCTCCTCCGTGACGCGCGCTTGAGCGAGGAGCTCGATTCGGTCACGGGCATCTGGACAATCCGGGTTGGGCGCTCCCACCTGGCCCGAGAGACGGGAGCCGGCGGGTCTGGGCGCCCCGGTTGGTGGAGTGGGAGGCGGCGGGTTGCTGTTCACCGTCTGCTCCTGGCGCGGCTGGCCCCTGTTGCTAGAGCTGCGACGCCTGATGCGGGCCCTAGCCGGCTGAGGGGAGGACGCCTGCTGGGTGTCGCGCGGCGCGCCCCTACTGTTGGCAGGCAGCTTGCTTCCCCTAGAGTAGTTGGGGTCCTCCTGTCTGCCGGTTGGCGTCGGCCTGCTCGTCCGCGATGCGGAGGAGCTCCTGCACGTGAGCGTGCTGGCGGGCTCACTCCTCGCCCTCCAGACTAGGCAGTTCCTCTGCCACGGCCCGTGCCGCGCGCAGGTTCTTGATGGGCGTGCTGTAGGTGGGCCGGATGAGGGCGGGTGCGGGGTCCGGCTCCCCATCCTTTTCCATCCTACCGCCTAGCTCGTCGCCCCGGCGCCGCACCTGCCCACGCTGGCTCGGCTTCGTGGTAGCCGGAGTGAAGCCGTGGGCACGGTCGTAGTCGCGCCGGGTGATCTCGAGTTGCTTGCGGGCTGCTGCGAGCTCCATAGCCTCCTTGAGGAGGATCTGTCTCTCCATGGCGAAGTTGGCCTCCTTCTCCTCCGGGTTATCCTCGAGGTTAACGGGCATTAGGAGCCGATCAATGGCATCCTCCACCGGGTTCCGAGGCTGCGGAGGGGCAGAAGTCCCAACCTCGTCCGCGCCTTGCTCCCGCGGCTGGCGGGGGTGAGAGCTGGAGCCGGCCATCATGACCTCCATGCCGCAGGATGCGACGGAGGCGCCACCGCCCGGATGCGGCAGCTCCGCGACAGAGACGATTTCCCTTGGGAAACGCTCCGGAACGATGGCGACGTAGACAGGGAGGTTGCCGAATAGCAGGACGATGCCGTTCGCCTGGAAAGAGGTTCCGGCGAAGCAGGAAACGTTGTTGATGACGCAGTCGAATTTTCCAAGCGTGAGCACCAGGCTAGAGGCCACGCGCTCATCAGCTGAAGTGCGGGGTCCCGTGCGGAACGTGACTCCGGTCGAAGCCATCTTGCCCCACGGTGGGCGCCAACTGTCGTTGTATTGGGAACGACAGTACCTAAGGAGGTTAGATAGAGGTGTGGGGACTAGCAGAGAAGCTATCGACGGCGTCCGCAGGCGGGATTGGATACAAGCGAGCGTAGCTAGACGCAAGAAGTACCCAGGTTCGGGGCCCTCGTGATGAGGTAAATCCCCTACTCCTGCCAGATCTGACTATCAGGGATACACGAACTACAAGTGCTCCTTGAGCTGTATTCTCTAGCTACTGTCTTAAATGCAATGAGACCAACCCTTTCTACTAAGGCCTTGCCTCTCCTTATATAGGCAGAGAGGCAACGGTCTCACCTGCCAATCCGACTGGCGGGCCCCACATGCAGGTCCCAGCCGGCTGGTCAACTACAGTGTCCGGCATGGTATGTCTCATAGGAGTATGAGCGGTATGGCTGTCGTAGGCACAGTGGACACCGTGCGAGCCTGTCGTCATCATCGGGCCACTATTCCTGCGTCATCCCCGCAAAGTCTTCGGTATGGCCAGGTGGTTGCCGATCTTGTGTCATCGCACAGGCGTCTGCAATCGATACGCACGTCGTCCTGTCTCACTGATTGGGTCCGGCTATGTTGCCGTAGCCGGCTACTTCTTGCTGATCCGGCTACCGTGTGGTAGTCGGCCTGTCTTGCCCTGTCCGGCTGTATCTGGTCAGCCGGACGCGATCCGATTGCTTGGTTTCTTGTCCGGTTGGGGTACCTGGGGATCATCCCACTGACACCACCAGACCGGTTTGTTTTGGACCCCACATCCGAAACGAGCCGTTTCCGGATAAGTTCACCCTGCCCAAGGATACCCCCAAGTACGACAGCAGCAGGAAGCCGGAAGATTGGCTGACCGACTACGCCACGGCAGTAGGCATCGCCCATGGGAACAAGCGCACAGCTGTGCGCTACATCCCCCTTATGATAATCGGGTCAGCGAGGACATGGCTCAGTGGCCTCGCGCCCAACAGCATCAACGCCTGACCAGACTTTGAAAAGGTGTTTGTCCGCAACTTCAATGGCATGTACAAGCGTCCAGGATGCCCGCGTGACCTGGCCCTATGCGTCCAGGGCGACCGTGAGACGGACCGCGAGTACCTCGCCAAGTGGACAGAGTTGCGCAACACCTGTGAGGGCATCCTAGAGAGCCAGGCCATCGGCTTCTTCATCGAGGGATGCCGAGAAGGCACCATGCTTCGCCACCGGCTACTATGTGATGAGCCGAAAACCATGGCGGATCTCATGACGGTTGCATACTAGTATGCTATGGCGGATGCCGCCATGAAGAAACCCCTCCGAGTAAGTGTTAACTGGCGTTCGACTCCGATGGAGCTGGCTCGTGACCGTCCGAGCAATCCGGCTGGAGAAGCCAGATCCTCCAGGCGCCACGGCAACGACAACCAGTTCCATGGGGAATGCCAAGCCGGACATCAGAAGCCCCGCTACCACGCGTGACAGGTCAATGGTGTAGAGGGCGCGCCCGACGCGCCGGCTAACGATGCAAGAAGGCAGAAGCCGCAGCTCACCTTCGACCAGATGTTTGACGGCTCGTGGAAGTGCCATAGCGGTCCCTTCAAGCCTAATACGCACACCACCCGGAACTACAGCTGGACCCGCCAGCTAAAGGACCAGGGCAACCAGCAATGTCTTCCCCCGCCCCCTCCTGGTGGACCACCACCACCGGCTAGGGGAACCGGTAATGATGGTAACGGCGGCAACAACAACAACGGCTACCCCTAGCCGTATGCCGCCTACCACATATTCGAAACGGAGATGGACGACAAGCACAGCCGCAGGCGACGCTCCAAGGAGGTCAACACCATCGTCTCCCTAGTCCCCCAGTACCTGAACTGGTCGGAGACCCCCATCACCTGGAGCCGGGAGGATCAGCCGGAACAGCTTCCGATTCCCGGGGGTTATGCCATGGTGCTTGACCCCCTCATCGTCTCCAACGAGCGCACATGCCGCCTCTCGCGCGTCCTCATCGACGGAGGCAGCAGCCTCAACCTTCTCTACCGGTCTTCGCTGGAGAAGCTAGGCATCCGTGAGTGCGACCTATGCCTGACTACCACAACGTTCCACGGCGTACTTCCAGGACCGGCTTGCGCTCCACTGGGTAAAATCCAGTTGGACGTCATCTTCGGTACCGAGGAGAACTTCCACCGCGAGCTGATATGGTTCGAGGTGGTAAACCTGACGAGCTCCTACCATGCTCTCCTCGGGCGCCCTGCCCTCGCCAAGTTCATGGCCGTCCCCCACTACGCGTATCTCAAGACGAAGATGCCGGGACCAAACGGTGTCATCATCGTCTCTAGCTGCTTCAGGCGGTCGATGGAGTGCGCCTCAGCCGGCTCCAAGCTGGTAGAGGCCCTCATCATAGCCGAAGAAAAGCGCGTGATCATGCGCAATGTGGCCATGGCCCAGCAAGAAATGCCAGCTAGCAGCAAGCTGGCTGGAGAAGCAGCTTTCTAGCCGTCAAAGGAGACGAAGAGGATCCTGCTTGATCCCTCCGACCCGACCAAGTTCGTCACCATTGGTGCCAACTTGGACAGCAAATAGGAAGGTGCGCTCGTCGACTTCCTTCGTGAGAATCGGGACATCTTCGCATGGTCACCCAAGGACATGCCAGGTGTGCCGAGGGAGTTCACCGAGCACTCACTTCATGTGCGGCCGGATGCCAAGCCGGTCAAGCAGCCTCTGTGCCGGTTCGCAGAGGAGAAAAGAAAGATTATTGGTGACAAGATCACCCGGCTCCTTGCATCCGGGTTCATCATGGAGGTGTACCACCCGGACTGGCTGGCTAACCCAGTCCTGGTGTTGAAGAAGAACAAGACATGGCGCATGTGTATCGACTACACCAGCCTGAACAAGGCGTGCCTGAAGGACCCCTTCGGCTTGCCCCGTATTGATCAAGTCATCGATTCCACGGCCGGCTGCGATTTGTTGTCCTTCTTGGATTGTCACTCCGGTTACAATCAGATCCAGCTAAATCCGGCTGACCAGATAAATACATCGTTTATCACCCCATACAGGGCTTTCCGTTATGTAACCATGCCTTTCGATCTGAAAAATGCAGGCGCTACCTATCAGCGATGTATGCATAAATGCTTGCACTCACAGATCGGCCAAAACATGCATGCCTATGTGGACAATGTGGTCATCGAGACCAATGATAAGCGTACCCTCCTCGAGGACTTGGGAGAGACATTCGGAAACCTCCGGCAGTATCAAATGAAGCTGAACCCGGAGAAGTGCGTCTTCGGAGTCCCATCTGGCCAGCTACTCGGTTTCCTCGTCTCACAACGAGGGATCGAGGCGAATACGGAGAAGATCGCGGCCATCGAGAGGATATAGCCACCCAGGAGCTTGCTTGGAGTCCTGAAGTTCACCGGATGCCTAGCCCCCCTCAGCCGTTTCATCAGCCGGTTGGGGGAGAAGGCACTTCTGTTGTACCAGCTGATGAATAAGATGGACAAGTACTCCTGGACCTTGCAGGCCGACGCCGCTTTTCATGACCTCAAGCGCATCCTATCCACAACGCCGGTTCTAGCCACGCCGGCTAGCAAGGAGCCGATGTTGCTCTATATAGCAGCCATCAGCCGGGTCGTCAGTCTCGTCCTGGTGGTGGAGCGCCCCGAGGAACGCAAGGCTCAGCTGGTTCAGAGACCCGTCTACTACCTCACCGAGGTTCTCTCCCTCTCCAAGCAGAACCACCCCCACTACCAGAAGATGTGTTATGGCGTGTACCTCGCGTGCAAGAAGCTCAATCACTACTTTCAAGAGCATCCAATTAAGGTCGTGTGCACTACACCCCTTTTCGAAATCATCGGCAACAAGGACGCCATCGGCCGAGTCGCCAAATGGGCCATCGAGCTTGTCGCCTACTCCATCCACTACGAGCCTCGGCTCACGATCAAGTCGCAAACTCTAGCGGACTTCCTCGTCGACTGGGCCGAGACCCAGTACCTCCCACCGGTTCCTGATTCGGACCATTGGAGGATGCACTTCGACAACTCGAAGAAGCTCGGGGGCTTGGGAGCCGGCATCGTGCTCACCTCGCCCAAAGGAGACCGGCTGGAGTACATCCTCCAGATCCACTTCAAGGCCTCCAACAACGTTGCCGAATACGAGGCGCTGGCACATGGCCTCCGGCTAGCCAGGGAGATTGGTGTCAACAGGATCCTTTGCTTCGGAGATTCGGATCTGGTGGTGTAGCAGGTATCCAGAGAGTGGGACGCCCGCGATGCAAACATGGCCCTCTACCGGTTCCACATATAGAAGCTCAGCGCCTGGTTCGACGGATGTGAGTTTCATCACGTCCCTCGTGTCAACAACGAGGCAGCCGATTCGCTCGATCGAATCGGATCCACCAGGCAGGCGATCCCACCAGGGGTCTCCTTGGAGCACCTGCCCAAGCCCTCCATCAACTCGTCCCCCGAGTCGGATTCCATTATTTGGACAGGGAGCGCTCCGGTTGATGGCACGGCAGACGCGGAGCTGGTAGAACCTGCAAAGATGAAGGCCCGCACCAACTCTGGCAAGCTTGTACCCTCCGGCTCGCAAGACCCGGGGGCTGCCGACTCGTCAAGCGGCTCGGGGGCTGCCATTCCGGGTACCTCATCCAGACGACCCCCCGACGACCCTCAACTGGAGAGCGGAAGCATCTTCACTATCCGGGAGATACCATCCTGGGCGCAGCCCTTCATGAACTACATCGCCAATGGAGAGATTCCGGATGACGAGGTGGAGGCCAGGCAAATCTGGCTCCGCACACACACGTACACCATCATCAACAAGGAATTGTACAAGCGTAGCATATCCGGCATCTTCCAAAGGTGTGTCGACATGGACATAGGATACCGGCTGCTCAAGGCCATCCACCAGGGCGAGTGTGGGCATCACGCTTCATCCAGGGCAATAGTCGCCAAGGCGTTCTGCCACGACTTCTATTGGCCCACCGCCCTCGAGGACACCGATCAGCTAGTCCGCGTGTGCAACGAGTGCCAACGCTTTGGGAAGCTCAGGCATATGCTGACTATGTTACTCAAGACCATACCGATCACCTGGCCCTTTGCTGTCTGGGGCCTTGACATGGTCAGTCCCTTCAAGCGGGTGCGCGCAGGCATGACGCATCTGCTGGTGGTGGTGGACAAGTTTACAAAGTGGATAGAGGCCAAGCCTATCCGGAAGCTGGACGGGGCGACAGTCATCACCTTCTTCACTGACATCATCAACCGGTTTGGCTACCCTAATAGCATCATCACCGACAACGGCACGAATTTCGCCAAGGGGGCCTTCGCCCGGTTCTGCAGCAACAAGGGCATCCAGCTGGACCTCGCTTCCATTGCGCACCCGCAATCCAACGGGCAAGTCGAAAGGGCAAACGGCCTAGTGCTAGCCGGCATTAAGCAACGCCTCATCGAGCCCTTGGAGCGGTCGCCCGGATGCTGGATTGAAGAACTTCTGACTATGATGTGGAGCCTTTGCACCACGCCAAATAGGTCAACCAGCTTCACCCCGTTCTTCCTCGTTTACGGCTCGGAAGCCGTCCTCTCCATGGACATCGAGTTCGACTCACCGCGCAAGCTCCTCTACGATGAAACGGCCAACTAGGAGGCGCGGGAGGATGGCGTGGACCTCCTCGAGGAGGCCCGCGTGCTGGCATTGTCCAAATCGGCCCTGTACCAGCAGCGCTTATGCCACTACCATTCGAGCCGGATCCGCCCCGTCGCATTCCGCGAGGGCGACCTGGTTCTCCGGCTGGTGCAAGACACGAAGGGCATGCACAAGCTATCGCCGCCCTGGGAGGGTCCCTTCATCATCAGTCAGGCGTTGCCCAATGACTCCTACTACCTCATCGACACGCAGTAGCCGCGTAAGAACAATATGGACAAGTCAGACGAGGAGACAGAGCGCCCCTGGAACGCGGCCCTGCTCCACCCGTTTTACACCTAGGCACCAGACAGTGTATGTATCCCGCAAACCCTATGAATGAAAATGCGGACCCTACGAGATGCTCGGGGCTCCTTGCTAGAAATTGGTGTGTATTTGTTTCTGGTTCAGTTTTTCCGACTCCGGCAACTCCTACCCGGGGCTCGCCGGCTGACCCGACCTGCTAAATCAACAAATCTGCTGAGTAGTGTGCGACGATGTCAGAGGCCCACTCTTCGTCTCAGATACAGACCGCAACCCGGCTGTCCGGCTAGTAAGAGCAAAAGCCCGAGGCATCCCACATGAAAAACGGGGAGGAGATGCGACAGATCGGGCATCCCGGCCTTGCAACTAGCTTGAGACAATCCGTGTGGTCGTGGGTTCGAGCCCCACGGTGGGCGTTGATACGTCCAAAACGTATCTACTTTCCCGAACACTTTTGCTATGTTTCTCCTCTAAACTTGTGTGATTTGGATGCAACTAATGCGGACTGACGCTGTTTTCAGCAGAATTGCCTTGGTGTCTACTTTTTGCGCAGAAAATCAACTATCAGGAAAAATCCCGGAAAATATACCAAAAATCCTATTTCACCCGAAGACTCCAGGAGCCAGAATATGAGACGGAGAAGAGCCAGGGGGTGGCCACACCACCTGCTGGCGCGGGCCAGGCCAGGCCACGCCAGGGAGTGGTGTGGGCCCTCCAGGCACCCCCTCGTCCTCTCTCTTCGCCTATAAGGAGCCTTCTGACCTAAAAACTAAGGGGGTTCGACGTTTTTCTAGAAGGAGTTCCGCTCCGCCGCCACCACCAGATTCCACGAAACAGCACCAGAAACTCCGTTCTGGCACCCTGCCGGGACGAGGAATTGGAGGAGATCATCGCCATCATCATCACCATCGCTTCTCCATCGACCATCCATGTTTCCCCTATCTATGAGTGAGTAATCCCCGTTGTAGGCTATGGGGATAGTAGGGATTGGATGAGATTGTTCATGTAATGGCATCAGATTGTTAGGGCATGGTGCCTAGTATCTTTTATTAGTGCTTTATGACTTTGTTGCGACTTGTTGTTCTTAATGCTTGTCACTAGGGCCCGAGTGCCATGATTTCAGATCTGAACGTATTATTGATTCATTATGATAGTATTGTTCTTGGTCTTATCTACAAGTTGTATACACACGTCGTTGTCTGGAACCTATGGCCCCGAAGTGACAGAAATCGGGATAACCGGAAGGGAAAGGCTTTAATGTGAGGATCACATGTGTTCATGGAGTGTTAATGCTTTGCTCCGGTGCTCTATTAAAGGGAGCACCTTAATTGCCAGTATTTCCCTAGAGGCCCCGCTGCAAACGGGCTGGCAGGACAAAAGATGTTGTGCAAGTTCTCATTGCGAGCACGTATGACTATATATGGAACACATGCCTAGGATTGTCTAGTACTTGGATGCTTTATCTTATTTATCTGCAATTGCCCTATGTTCTGATTGCTATGTGAATTGTCTTGTCCATGCAACGCCCGTCCATCCATCCCTATGCCTACCGCTTTTCGAATCCCATTCTGCTTTTGTTACTACTGTCTTTGCTTTGCTACTGCTGTTACTTTACTATTCTTACTACAAAACTGTTGCTACGGATAAACTGTTGTGAGCAAGATTGTTTCCAGGTGCAGCTGAATTGACAACTCAATTGTTAAGGCTGATAAATATTCTTTGGCTCCCCTTGTGTCGAATCAATAAATTGGGTTTCACTTCCCTCAAAATACTGCGATACACCCCCTATACTTGTGGGTCATCAAGACTATTTTCCGCACTGCCGGGAGCATAGCTTTATTTATCAAGTTCACTTGGATTCTCTATTGTTCGCTGTTTTCCATCCATCCTGGGTAAGTCTCGTGATGGCAAGGTTCCTATTTTACCATCCACTACAAGAAGAGGTACGGTTCTAAACACCTCTGCTGCTCTTGATTCACCATCTGTTATAAGTAAGCTCGTTACACCACCACATACACATGCTACACACACTGCTACTACTGCTGAATCTGAAACTTCTGATGCTTATGATGCTGCTTCTACTATGCTTGATAAGAGTGGTTCATTAGGTACTTTCCTAGATGCTACGATTGCTAGAACTATAGCTGGAAATATCGAAACTCCTAATGAAGACACTACTACACCTGTTAGCTCACCTGAGTCTAGTGAGAGTTGTGATATTGAAGAAGATTATGTTGAGATGACCGATGAGTTTATTAAAGAATGTAAGAACACCCATGATAGGAGCGCTGCTAAGAGTCTCCTTGAGAGGCGTACTATTAGACCCAAATTGTCTCTTGATGCTAAGTTTGCTGCTTCTCCCATAAACATTATAGATGAAGATTATATTTTTCTCTCGATCTATCTTACATAGCTATTGTCGAGAAAGAACCTTTTTGTGGGACTAAGAATGAAAGTGCGGTAGCACATATGAATGAACTTTCTACCATGGGTGGCTTGTTTTCTGATGATATTAAGATGCGTACTTACTTTGTTGCTAAGATTTTCCCCTTTTCGCTGAAAGGAGAAGCTAAAACTTGGTTTAGTAATTTACCTCCTGGATCTATTGATAGCCCTGAGTGCTTGATTAGTACTTTCCTGCAGAAATATTTTCCTCCCAGTGCTAGACATGCTATTTTGCAGGAACTTTTTGATTTTAAACAGGAAGAAAAAGAGGTATTGCCCGAATCTTGGGCAAGGTTTTGTGCTTTGATTCATGCACAGGCTGGAAGTCCATTACCTAAGAATGAGCTTCTTGATATATTTTATAATGGACTAACCGAAGAATCTAGGACATACCTGGATAGTTGTGCTGATTGTGTTTTCAGGAATAGGCCTCCAAAGGAAGCTGAGGAATTAATGGCTAAAATAAGCAAGAATTATGAAGATTGGACTCCTCCTAAACAAGCTATACCTGAAGTAATTGTACCTGAACCATCTATTCATGTGCCTATTCCAACATCAAAGAAGAGGGGAGTTATTGAATTAAATTATGAAGTGATGAAGGAAGCTAAGAAATGTCTTAAGGAGCAGGGAATTAAAGCTGCAGATGTCAAGAATTTACCTCCTATAGAAGAATTATGTAAGCCTATTCCCTACTCACCCACTATTGAGGTACACTCTCTCCAACACTTTGATGAAGGTGATATCCCTTACTCTAAACCTCCTGATCAATGCTTAGAAGAATTTGATATCTTTATTGTTAAGCAAGATAACTTTAATAAAAGGGTGCAAAATCATCTAATGGAAAACACTAGAGCTATTGTTGAGTTGAAAGATATTGTGGAAAGAACCTCCAATGATGTTAAAATGATTGTTAAACACTTTCAAATGGTTCAAACTCAAATAGATCAACTTGTTAAACTGCAAAACGACTTGCTAGTTAATGCTGCTAAAGAAAAACATGCTTATGAAATTAGAACTAGAAGTAGTGCTGCTACCCAGGATCCTCTATATCCTGAGGGGCATCCCAAAAGAATTGAGCAGGATTCTCAACAAGCTAAAAATAGTGGTTCTACTCATAACAAAAGGAAAAAGAAACATAAAACTGTTGTAGAACCCTCTAAACCTGCTATAGATCCTAATAGTATATCTATCTCTGATGCTGAAACTGAAAGTGGTAATGAAGAAAATGAAGTGCCTCATGAAGAAAAAGTTGAAGAAGAACTTTAAAACCACACTAAGTATACTAAATACACTAAAGAAGATTTTATTGCTAAGAAACATGGTAGTGAAAGAGAACCTTGGGTCCAGAAACCTATGCCTTTCCCTGATAAGAAACACAAGTCAAAAGAAGATGAACACTATAATAAGTTTTGTGAGTGGATGAATCCTTTATTCTTGCAAATTCCTTTGACTGATGCTATTAAATTGCCTCCTTACTCAAAGTATATGAAGGACATTGTCTCGAATAAAAGGAAGATCCCTATTGAAGAAATTTCTACTTTGCTTGCTAATTATTCCTTCAATGGTAAGGTTCCTAAGAAACTTGGAGACCCAAGGATTCCAACTATCCCTTGCTCTATTAAGAACAGTTATGTTAGAACTGCTTTGTGTGATTTGGGAGCTGGAGTTAGTGTTATGCCTTTCTCTCTCTATAAGAGGCTTCAGCTTGAAAAATTGATTCCAACTAATATATCTTTACAAATGGCTGATAAATCTACCACAATTCTTGTGGGTATATGTGAGGATGTACCTATTCAGGTGGCTCACAATTTCTTGATGTTAACTGATTTTGTCGTGCTTGAAATGCCAGAAGATGATAATATGTCTATTATTCTTGGGAGACCTTTTCTTAATACTGCAGGAGCTGTTATTAATTATAATCAAGGAAAGGTTACCTTCAATGTTAATGACAAGGAACATACTGTCTATTTCCCCAAGAAGATTGAAAGGACTTATGGTTTGAATTCAATTGAACATGTTGAAGGCATTCAAGTTGGAGAAATATATTGTCCCATACCAAGAGAAAAATTTGAAACTATTATGATTGGGACCATTGCTATCAAGGTTGAGGTAACATAATCATTAGTGGAATACAAAGTTTTGTCTCATATGCAATTGTTTTGGTAGCAAGACTTGATCAACCTTGCTAACAAAAGGATTCCATTGAACAAAACAATGTTTTCACTATGATTAGCTCCGTTTATTTCTATCCTTTGCATTTTAGTTTTTGCTTTTGTTTAGTTTTCTTTGTGTTGTTAGTTGCTTGCATGCTAGAACTTCTGTAGTTCTAGCCTTGTTTTGTCCTTGCATCATGTTTCCAAAAGAAAAAAAATCTGTCTATTAGAAAAATCATTCTTCTATTTCTGAAAAAAGCCCAAAAATAAAGTGTCTCGAAAAATTCTAGAAAATTCATATTAAATTTTTACGTGAAAAAAGGGGCAGAGGAGTACCTGGTAGGTACTAGGGGTGCCCACCAGGCAGGCACACCCCTAGGTAGTGCCATGCCCTGGTGTGGGCCACCCCTGGCCCCCACTTACTCTCTCACCTGCAACTCTCTTCTCTCTCCCGAGTAAGCTCCAGTTCATAGCTCAAAATCGCGTTCTTTCTGTGCTTGCTCTCGATTTCTTCGATCTCCTTGCTCAGCCCATCTTTCTTGCTGAAATTTGGAGCATTTGTTCCTTGGTATGTGACTCCTCCCCTTGTCCAATTAGATTTGTGTTTAGTGGATTTTATGTTGAGTATTTTGCTGCTATAGGTGACTGGTTATGAGAGCTTGTAAGCTTGTTTGATGCTTAGAGATATAGTTTTGATGCATGTTTAGGCTTCTTGCAAGTCCCTATGAGTAGAATCCTTCATTATATTTACTTTGCAATCACTTGTTTAATAGGTGTTTAAATTTCAGAATACCAAGCATGAACAACCATACTTTTGGAGAGATATTTGAGAGTGATGCACCTAGGAGGTCGAGGCCCTCAAGAACAGCCTCTCAAGCTAGGCCTTCATACAATGAAGATCTCATTGCAACTCGTATTGGTAGTGAAAGGGATGATGGGGATGCTCACCCATCCTCTTTTCCTTGTTTTACTTTCTTGCAAGCTGCAGGTATTCTTGATGATTTCTTGCTACTGATTGAGAGGGTTGGCTTAACCTCTTATATGCAAGATGAGAGTGCACAATACGCTATGCTCACCAAAACTTTTGTTGAGAGCTTCTCATTTACTAACACACCCTATCAATCTACTGTCTCTTTTAAAATCTATGATATGCCCTTCACCATGCCTTTGGAGAGATTTCCCAGTATTGTAGGTGTGCGTATGACAGGGACCGTGAAGAAAATTCAAGGGCGACCCGCTGATTTGTTGGAGCTTTACCGAGGGGTGACCAATGATGATGACCGCGTGGCGCAGCGCGGAAAGATACAAAATATCCAACTCCCTGCTCGTATATACTTTGCATATTATCTTGCCACTATTGTATTGGGTAGGGAGAACACTAGTAATATCTCAAACTATCATTTAGCATTCCTTGATGCTCGCACCAGGACGAGGGTACCTCCTCGTCGTACCATGGTCACACTTCATCCTGGCCAGCTTGGGATTGATTCCCACTTAGGCCAAAATCCTAAGCTTGGGGGGAGGTACGCCGACACCGCACTCATCACCATATCATGTTGCGTCGGTACTTTGTATATTCATGTTTTGGTTCTCTTTTTAGTTTTCGTTCTTCTTTGCTTTTGCTTTCTAAGAACACAAAAAGACCAAAAATATTTTTGTTGTTTCTCTTTGGTTTGCTTCTTCTTTTTGCCTTGGTTTGTTTTTACCTTTTTGCTTTGTTTGAACTATTTGAAAAACCCAAAAATATTTTGCTTTGCTTGTTTTTCTCTTTTGGTTCTTATTTAAAAATTGAAAAAACCAAAAATATTTGTCGTTCTTCTTTGGTTTTTGCGAGTTTGCTGCAGGGTTTGGCAGTTCTCAGTGGATTATTGGTTTCATATTATTATTCAAGCCATACAAGTGAAGAGCAATAATGAGGATTAATGACACCTTGAGGCGTGGTAAGAGGCTGGTAAAAAACTCTATTTGTCTTCATTTTTGTACATATACTCATCATTGTGAGCTTGCTTAGTCCGTTCATGTAGGGTGTATGTTATCTTTGGATGCTTAGTAGTTCTTGCTTTCTTGTGATTAGCTCCAGCTCGCTAATAGTTTGTAGCATGTCTCATGAATGTTTGCTTGCATTACTCTATTCATAAATTGGTATGACACCGTGGTATCCTCCTCTGAATGTTTCATTTGATTGACTTGGCACATGCTCAAGCATGCACATGACTGTGATAATCAGTTTAAGCCTTGATGAATTATTTTGCCTTGAGGATCTTGAATCACTTTCATGCCATGAGTAGTCCTATTTTGTTGCAAGCATGATAATGACAGCTATTGCTCTCTTGTTTGTCGCTCCCTTACTATTGCTAGCCTTCACTTCCACTGAGTGTTTTACTCAAGTTTCCAACTCCCTAAACCAAATATTTCCAAAGTGCCCACCATGCCTACCCATTAGCATCATTTGCTACCTCCGTGCATATTCAATATGCCTTGTTTTCTTCCGAATAAAATGTTTGCTTGTTATGAGAAAGTTAGTTAGTAAAGCTCTCACGAACTTGATGGCACACTTTATTTTCTTGCATTTAATAAACCTGAACCATTGCGTCCTTCTTTATTGTGCATATGCTTGCGCTTTATGAGTTGAAGTTAGCAGAACCATGTATCATGGGGACCGCTTTCAACGCTTCATAGGTACTTTGTACCTAGTTGATATCATGTTCTTCTGCTTATGGATCCCGGCGGTGTGAAATAAAAGTGGAACTTGTAAGATCATGGAGTTTGTATGTATGTTAGAGAAACGCCTAGGCCGCTAGCCTAAGCCATGCCTAATCATGGTGGAAACTTGCAGCATAACCATAATGAGCATTCTATGAAGCATCCTCAATAAAAATCTATGCACATAGTAAATAAAAAGATCACCGAGATGCTCATTGTCTGCTTGCCTTATATTTTGATTATGGGATACCTCCCGTGTCATGTGCAAGGGGTACCCCGTTGGCGGTTCTCTATGATACGTATATACCTACAATGACAAGAGCTTACTTGTGACTGAAGTTGAGTAGCATGAGGATCGGTCTTCGTAAGTAAGGGGCATGAGACTTCGATTTATAACTTGTCAAGCATATCCTCTTAGTTGTGTCACTTTCACCTTAACCACATTCAAGATGCCTATGATAGGGGCAATGAGATCTCAAAGCTAACGAGTACCATACTTTCAGCATTTGGAAGCCTTTCAAAATTATTCAAAACCTTTTTCTTCTATTGTTGAGTCTCCATATATTCTTTGAGCACCTTCTTGAGAGCATAGTTGTCATTCTTTGTGTTTGTTCCATTACTTGGTTATTAGTGTTATGACTTTGATGCTTGTATCCTTGATATCTTTACTTCTAGTCATCACTTGAACTTCAGAGGTGCCTTGACATTCATAATCAAAGGCAAGCAATATACCACTCTATCATACCTTTCTATGAGCATTGTAATGTTGCTTATGTTCGTGCTTCGTGCTACTTATTATTCTTGAGTTGGAATCTCTTCATAGCTTGCAATGATTATTAAGTAGACTTGGTTGCATACTCTTTATTATGAATTGTCCAAGTAGTTGATCACATTGCTGAGAATATTTACATCATATGAAGCAAATGTGTTCGTGAAAGTTCTTTTATCGCACTCAGTTTTCAACTGAATTGCTTGAGGACAAGCAATAAGCTAAGCTTGGGGGGAGTTGATACGTCCAAAATGTATCTACTTTCCCGAACACTTTTGCTATTGTTTCTCCTCTAAACTTGTGTGATTTGGATGCAACCAATGCGGACTGACGCTGTTTTCAGCAGAATTGCCTTGGTGTCTACTTTTTGTGCAGAAAATCAACTGTCAGGAAAAATCCCGGAAAATATGCAGAAAATCCTATTTCACCTGAACACTCCAGGAGCCAGAATATGAGACGGAGAAGAGCCAGGGGGTGGCCACACCACCTGCTAGCGCGGGCCAAGCCAGGCCGCGCCAGGGGGTGGAGTGGGCCCCCCAGGCACCCCCTCGGCCTCTCTCTTCGCCTATAAGGAGCCTTCTGACCTAAAAACTAAGGGGGGTTCGATGTTTTTCCAGAAGGAGTTCCGCTCCGCCGCCACCACCAGATTCCACGAAACAGCACCAGAAACTCTGTTCTGGCACCCTGTCGGGACGAGGAATTGGAGAGGATCATCGCCATCACCATCACTTCTCCATCGACCATCCATGTTTACCCCATCTATGAGTGAGTAATCCCCCACTGTAGGCTATGGGGATGGTAGGGATTGGAGGAGATTGTTCATGTAATGGCATCAGATTGTTAGGGCATGGTGCTTACTATCTTTTATTAGTGCTTTATGACTTTGTTGTGACTTGTTGTGCTTAATGCTTGTCACTAGGGCCCGAGTGCCATGATTTCAGATCTAAACGTATTATTGATTCATTATGATAGTATTGTTCTTGGTCTTATCTACAAGTTGTATACACACGTCGTTGTCCGGAACCTATGGCCCCGAAGTGACAGAAACCGGGATAACCGGAAGGGAAAGGCTTTGATGTGAGGATCACATGTGTTCACGGAGTGTTAATGCTTTGCTCCGGTGCTCTATTAAAAGGAGCACCTTAATTGCCAGTAGTTCCCTAGAGGCCCCGCTGCAAACGGGCTGGCAGGACAAAAGATGTTGTGCAAGTTCTCATTGTGAGCACGTATGACTATATATGGAACTCATGCCTAGGATTGTCTAGTACTTGGATGCTTTATCTTATTTATCTGCAATTGCCCTATGTTCTGATTGCTATGTGAATTGTCTTGTCCATGCAACGCCCGTCCATCCATCCCTATACCTACCGCACTCGAATCCTTTATTCGCTTTTGTTACTCTGTCTTTGCTTTGCTCTGCATTACTTTACTATTCTTACTACAAAACTGTTGCTCTTGATAAACTTTGTGAGCAAGATTGTTTCTAGGTGCAGCTGAATTGACAACTCAGTTGTTAAGGCTGATAAATATTCTTTGCCTCCCTTGTGTCGAATCAATAAATTGGGTTTCACTTCCTCGAAAATTGCGATACACCCCTATACTTGTGGGTCATCAGCGCCATCGTCAGGAAATGGCCACGGCGGTCGCTGCGATAAGCGATGATTGATTGAATCGGAGAGGCTGGCGGCCATCTGAGTGCGAGATGAGCAGATGCACATGGGTTTACCAGGTTCGCCCCGGACGGTAAAGACCTACTCTGCTATATTAGATTATTGGAAGCGAGTTCTGGGTGTGAGCTCGGCGTCTAAGAAACGAGTCGCTTGAGGGGGTGTATGATGGAACGTAAGTCCCCAGGATACCCTAGGGAGGTTTATATATGAGGCACCTTGCTAGGGTTTACAAGCTTCAACCGAACAAGATAAGGATTCAGAGGTTTTGACCTAATCCGACTGGGCTTCTGGTACGCTCCTGGAACTCCAGTCTCCAGTTGTCGGGCCTTCCCTTTAGTCGCATTCCAGTCGTCGTCCCGTAGGCCCACTCACGAGACCTTTTGGCCCAATCAGAATGTCCTACCGGGCATACCCCATTCGGCATATCCCCATCAATCCGGCTACCAAGCCGTCAGTACCGTGCGCAATGTATTGTTAGGTCCCTTTGATTCCAGCTGCAAACCGCAACCCGGCTGCCCGACAAGGACGCAGCGTAAACAGCAGAGCACACGGGAAAGTGGCTAAGTGTTCAGAGAGGCACAAGCTAGTTTTCGAAAAACAAATCCGCCTTCCGGCTAAAAAGGCGCTACCTTAACCGACTAACCTATTGACGGGTGGGAATGTATGTATGTTTGTTTTTTGTACGACTACGTCGAGTTGGAATTCAAGAAGAAGGAAGATTCGAAGTCCTTGCCTTCATCAAGCGCTCTGAATCTCGGGGGCTACACCCACTGAGTGCGCTCGCGTGCCTCTAGTGGAATCTTGTAGTTTTCGACCGGCTAAAGGAGTTAGCCGGATATTTGGAGCCCAGGTGAGGGCAAGGGCAGGAAGAAAAGAAGAAGATTCGAAGCACCTGGCTACACATCTCGAATCTCGGGGCTACACCAGTGGAGTGCTGATGCGCCCCAGAGAATGGAAGTTCCCTCGGTACCAAGCGTCTAGCTGATGGAAATGTAGCTAGAGGTGTCTAGCCGTACAAAGCTAAAGACTTGAAGAAATGAGAAGATTCGAAGCACCTGGCTACGCCAGCTACTCCGAATCTCAGGGGCTACACCCAGTGGGTGCACTGACGCGCCCCCACTAGAATGGAAGTTCCCCCGGCTGCAGGCGTCCAACCAGTGGAAGTAACCGGCTAGAGGTGTCTAGCCGGACAAAGCTAAAGACTTGAAGAAAAGAGAGGATTCGAAGCACCTAGCTACGCTAGATACTCCGAATCTCGGGGGCTACACCCAGTGGGTGCACTGGCGCGCCCCCACTGGAGTTGGAGTTCCCCCGGCTAAAGGTGTTCAGCCAAGTGAAGTCAGCCGTATAAATTCAATCGGCGAAATATCAAACTTCAAAGCACACAAAAATCACAAGTTGGAAGCAAGCCAAATAGTTCAGTTGGATATAAAAAGAGGGGGAGACAAAGCTCCCATGAGTTCACCTGGCGTCAGAGACAGCCGCACAGATAATAAGGTTCAAACAGAACAAGACAAATAACAAGTACACCCGACATTCCGGGGATCATATCTAGGTAGCAGGACCTTTGCCGTGCGGAGGATCCTGGCTGGAAGCAGTCTCGGGAGGAGGAGGAGGCGCGTTGGATGATCTGGCTCCGGCGTCCCCACCGGTCGGCTGCGATGAAGCTTCTGCATCCGGAGTGCCGGCGGACTCCGAGTCGGTGAGGACCTCGTCGACGTCCACGTAGTCGGCAATCTTGATGGCGGAGGCCCGGAGCTCCGGATGGGCCTAGCGGATGGCGGCGAGGTCGGCGCCGACACGGAAACCCCCCTCTATCTTCTCGACATGGGCGTCCTTGTACCAAGAAAGCATCAGGGCCAAGGCCATTTCTGCCCCGGCTCGTGCCGCTAGATCCCTCAGGCGGTCGATGGTAGCTGGCACCTCCGCCACCTTGGCCGCTAGATGCGCCATCGTTTCCGGAATCGGAGCATCTGGCCACAGAAACATGAAGATAGCCTGAGCCACCTGGCGAAGCGTGGCGGCCTCCTCACCGAGGAGGACGACCAACTCCTGGGTGGTCGGCTGCTCCCCCGGCCAGTTCTCATGCAGCCGGTTATATGCGGTGAGGTTCACGCCAGGATAAAAGCTGTCGGAAAGCGAACATCGATCCGCTACCGGATCCGGAAAGACGAAGGGAGTTGGAGAGAAAACTTACCCTTCGACGTGTGCCCGACCTGCATCAGCTCCTCCACCAGGGCCTTCTCCCGAACCGTCAGCCGTTTGACCTCCTTCTCTTGGTCCTTGTTCTGGGCCTCGAGGAGGTCAAATGCTTGGGCCCGGCTAGCGAGGGTGGCGTCGTGCTCCTTGACGGTGGCCTCTAGGACGTCCAGCTTGGCGTGCCAGTCCTTATTTTGTAGCCGAAGCATAGAATTGGACTTGCTCAGCCGGTCGTTCCCCTTCTTCAGGCGATCGATTTCTCGCTGAGCGCACACCATGATGGTTGCAAAAAGGCGACTATCAAAAAAACAAAGAAAAGGAAAGACCAAAGTATCCGGCTGAGAGGACTTACTCTGCGAGGTCCCGTTAGCAGTCGCAAGCTTCTGCTCTAGGGTCTAGTTGCTGCCGGCTGCAGCCTCGAGAAACCGGATCTCCTTCACCGCCAGCTCGAGGATGGTGGCAAGGTCCGCCAGCGAAGCGACGGAGGAGGCGTCGTCGTTGATGGTGTTGGCAAACAGTGACTCCTTCGCCTCGGCCAGCGACGTCCTCCACTCCTCCCCTGGCTCATCGTCGGAGTTGTCGTTGGTAACAACCACTCCTCCCC
Source organism: Avena insularis (assembly GCA_023614405.1). Classification (NCBI taxonomy): domain Eukaryota; kingdom Viridiplantae; phylum Streptophyta; class Magnoliopsida; order Poales; family Poaceae; genus Avena; species Avena insularis. The sequence goes on from CM042692.1 coordinate 27,531,021, forward strand.
CGGCCAGAGTAGAAGCACATCTTGTGCGCTCGGTGCTACAGTGGCATCATCAGCCTGGACATCCAGCTAAGGGTGATGTCCAGGCCGGTCAAGCCGGCGGTGACGAGGGCGCGCATGCGCTGGAGCATCGCATCCGGCTCCGTCTTCTTGCTGTAGATCTTCAGATCCCACTGCTGCCGGCTAGATTCCACGTCCTAGAAAGCCGGCAGGTTGATCCGGTCCTTGGCGGTGAGGTTGCGGACGTAGAAGTACGACTGTTGCCACAATCGCACCGTGTCCTGCAGCCAGAACTTGGGGTAGCCGGTCTACGTGCGGGAGTATATGGAGGCGCCACCGCACGTCACCAGCGGCCCCTTGGTGAACTGGACCTGTAGCCGGACTCGGAAGATCCGGCAGAAGAGCCCGAGATCCGGCTGGATCCCGAGATAGCTCTCGCAGAAAGCCACAAAGTGCGCTAGTGTCCCGATGGCGTTGGCGCCTAGGTGGTGGAGGCGGAGGTAGAAGAAAGCAAGAAATGTGAGGAAGAAGGGATGCACCGATAGCGCAAAGCCGCGAGCAAGATGCGACAGAAAAACACCCGTTCCCCCTCCATCGTGTGCGATGATTCTTCCCCCTCCGGCGCCAACCGCACCTCCACCTCCGTCTCTGGCGGTAGCACACGGGTGGCGCGGTACTTATGGATGTGCTCCTCCATCATGGAGGAGCCGCACCAGGCTCCATGTTCAGCAGCCATCTCCGGCTCACGGGGAGGCGCTCCGGTTGAAGAGTGGCGGTGACCCGTACCGCCGACGATGCTCAACTGGCGGTGTGGTGGACTACAGTAGCAGCAGCAGCGAGCGAGGCGACGCAAGGAAGGCAAGGGTGCAGGAGAAGATTGGGGAAGCAGCGAACGGAGGGATGAACCGCTCTCCCCGGGCGGCCCTTTAAAGACCCGGAAGCGGAAAATCCGCGGTGCCACGTGGTGCCCACTCAAACGTACCCCGCTCTCCCACTGCGCAGGATCCTTTGCGTAGGGACGGGATGCGCAGATGATCCCAGAGCATAAATCGAAGAGGCAAACGGCAGTTCCCGAGGCGACGTGCGACGGGACATTACGCTGCCCGCCGCAGTGTAATGATGCGCATGCACGCGTGGACGGCATCAGCACTGACGTCACGGGTAGCGCAACCGCTAGGCGTAGCCGGCCAGAAAATTCAAAATGAAAGAGGATCGCGCGCACATTTCACCTAAGGGCGAAATCTACACACGCTCGGGGCCTGATGTCTACACACTTCTATTCTTGTAGACAGTTGTTGGGCCTCCAAGTGTAGAGGTTTGTAGAATAGCAGCAAGTTTTCCCTTAAGTGGATTACCCAAGATTTATCGAACTCAGGGAGGAAGTGGTCAAAGGTATCCCCTCTCAAGCAACCCTGCAATCAAGATACAAGAAGTCTCTTGTGTCCCCAACACACCCAATACACTTGTCAGGTGTATAGGTGCACTAGTTCGACGAAGATATAGTGAAATACAAGTGGTATATATAATTATAAGTGGTAACGGTGATAGAAAATAGCTTGATGGTGTGGAAGAGACTAAAGGCAAACTGAAATAAAGATGGAAGCAAGCAAACACGTAACAGATCTAGTAGCAAACGGTGTTTCAATGCTAAGAAACAAGGCCTAGGGATCATACTTTCACTAGTGAACACTCTCTCATAAATATATTATCTTCATGATACTACTCTTAACTACTCTCTGGTTGAACACTCTAATCGATGGTAGGGCTATAACAACACACCTCAAAGTTCATCTTTCCCATCTAGAAAACCCCACACTGTCACCTTGAGTACTAGATGAGTCCAACAAACACCACAATTTCATAAAGACATCTAACTCCAACTATAACTCATAACAAGTATTTGTAATCCCTAGCCTAAGTGCCACCATGGTGTGCACGCTGTCACTTTCACACAAATGGAGAGAGCAGAGATCTATTAAAGCACTTGAGTAGCAAGGTAGATCTATAGATTACAAGCTCATGATCTCAATAAGATCATGCATAGAGAGAGAGATGAACACATAGCTACCGGTAGAACCCTTAGCCTCGAGAGAGAACTACTCCCTCCTCATCATGGGAAACAGCAATGGTGGTGGAGATGGTGGTGGAGATCGATGGAGATGGCTCGAGACACTTCCTTCGGCGGCGTGGGGTGACAGAGTGAGTTTTCCGTCCCCTCCCATCTCCCCCCCGATTGGCGGTATCTGCAGAACTTTTCGTGGATTTCTAATTGACTCCCTAGGGTTTTGGTATCGGGAGGCTCTTATAGGCGAAAGAGGCAAGGTCGGTGGCCGGCCAGGGGGCCCACACCATGCCCTTGCGCGGCCTAGGCTAGCCCGTGCCAAGGGGGGTGTGGCCACCCTATGGCCCCTCTCCGACTCTCTTTCTGGCTCCGTGAGTCTTCCGGGAAAATAGTAACTTTGGCTTTTGTCATGTCCAATTCCGAGAATATTCATTTTCTGACTTTCCTGGAACCATAAACAGCAGAAAACAGGCAACTGGCACTGTGGCACTTGTTAATAGGTTAGTCCAAGAAATCATATGAAAATTACTCCAAAGTGTGGACAAAACATAAGAAAGTAGATAAAACCAAGCATGGAACATCAAAAATTATAGATACATTTGCAATGTATCAGGGGCTAGTGTTGGTGGGATGACCTCCGGATACCCCAACCAGACAAGAATCACGGCGATCGGATGGGCGTCCGGGCGAGCAGTCAGCCGGGCTACCTCACAAGAGCTGAGCGGCGAGGCTACATCGGCATAGCGGACTCATTCAAGAGGGCGATTGCAACGTGTTGCCTGATGCATGCATACGTACGGTACAATGACAAGACCCACAACTACCCGACCATACCGAAGACTTTGCGGGGTGACGTGGGAATAGTGGCCAGATGCTGACGACGCGCTCGCATGGTGTTCACTGTACCCACGACGACCTTACCGCTTGTGCCATGATGGGATGTAAGTGTACCGAGTACTGTAGATGACCCGCGGCTAGGGCCCACCTATGGGGCCCACCAGCCGGACTGGCCTATAAGACCGTTGCCTCTCTGCCTATATAAGGAGAGGCAAGGTTCCAGTAGAAGGGGTTGGTCTGAGTGCATTTCAGGCAGTAGCTAGAGAATATAGCTCAAGGAGCGATTGTAGCCCGTATACCACTCATAGTCAGAACGGCAGGAGTAGGAGCTTTACCTCATCACGAGGGCTCCGAACCTGGGTACTTCCTATGTCCAGCTACACTTGCTTGTATCCAATCCCGCCTGCGGACGCTGTCGATAGCTTCCCTGCTAGTCCCCACACCTCTATCTAACCTGCTTAGGTACTGTCGTTCCCAATACAACGACATGAGCGATAACCCGAGAAGCGCTAGCGGCGGCACGAGCACGAGTTTGGCTCCTTGTGTTCATCATCTAAAATAATAAAGAAATACAAAAATAAAACTTTTTGATCCAATAATAATCTAGGCAAGAGAATCATGGCAATTAGTTCATAGTAGGTCTCACCCTAGATTGATAATGACGATAGATCGAAGATGAATTTGCAAAAAGTAATTGGAGGATCGGAGGATAAACATACTGTAGATCACTTGTGTGCAAGGAAATAAAATGAAATTGAGTAGAGATGAAGATCTCTTGAGGTTTTGAGCGAGTTTGGAGGTAGAAGAGAGAAAAATGATTGAAGTTTTGGGGTTTGAGGTACCTTCCCATGGCGTTTTCGTGGTCGGACGCAACTATACGGGCGGAACTATACGGCCAGAACAATGTGTTCCTACCGTATAGTTGGCCTGCAGTCAGAATTTTAGGGTTTCCACCTAGCGGCGCAGCTATACGACCAGAACTATACGGTTGGAACAATTTGTTCCCGTCGTATAGTAGGTCATCAAACCCTCTATACCTGTAAAAGAAATTGTACGAAAGCGTCGATATCTATACGACCAGAACTATACATCCGGAATTTTTATTCCCGCCATATAGTTGGTCATTAAACCGTCAGTACTTATGAAAGAAAAATTGTTGATGGCAACAATATCTATACGGCGGGAACTATACAGATGGAATTTTTATTCCTGTCGTATAGTTGGTCGTTAAAACTTCTGTATACATCAAAAAATCTGTTTCTTCGAGAATTCTTTCTTATCCTGAAACTTAGCGAAACACCTTGTTTTTTATAGAAAAATGACAGTAAATATTGTCGACCAACATCAGCATGTATTGAGCATGATTTTTAGTACTACCGAACTTCTTCTCCTCAATTGGAGCTTTCTAGCACTCTTTATTGAACATAAACTTAAACTAAAACTTAAAAACTTAACTCAGACCTTTATTTCTCATGGGTTGCCTCCCATGAAGCGCTCTTTTATGGTCAATAGCTTGACCTTAATGTTGCTCACTTAGGACAGATGAGTGGAACACCCACTCCAAAATAGTTGGCCTTCAAAGTGATCGCCTCCTTTTCATCGTGCTTGGCTTTCTTCTTCTTGGGGAAATGAATAACAAAAGGATCCCATGAAGGCAATTGAAGCTTCACATTCCCTTCATGTAGATTAATCAAAGCCTTAATAGTTCTTAAAAATGGACTGCCTAATATAATAGGAGCAGTAGCATCTTCAGGCATGTCAACAATAACAAAATCAATAAGAGAAGGACAACCTTTAATGTATACTAAAGTATTCTCCTTAATTCCTATAGCTTGTTTGTAGGTAAAATCTGCTAGATGCAATTTTAACTCGATGATTTCAAAAGAGCCAAGATTTAACTTATTAAAAAGATTTTTTGGAATTGTTGAGACGCTTTCACCTAAATCACAAAGTGCAGCTATCTCATTGGTCCCAATCTTAATCTTAATAGTAGGCTCAAATATATCACCAAGCTTCACAGGTAATTTTTCAGCAATTTGCTTATATTCTTCCTCAAGCTCACGTACCTTTATTGCTACATGATTAACAAAGTGTTGGTACATAGCTTCCTCATTTCCTTCACTTACCGGAATCTTGACATTGATCCTTTTTACAAGATCTTCAACAGTGTAATTTGGTGAAGGAGCATTACTATAATCAAGTTCTTTAGGCTCCTCCCTTTGGATTCTTATCATCTTGAGGTCTTTAATAGGATTGGGCTCAGCTTTACCTACAAATTTAGATAGAATGAGAGTTTGACTCTCAGTTATCTTACCTAGATGTACCTCAACAATCCTCGTTCTTTCTTGAAGGGCCTGCAAATCATTCCTCAAACTTACAGCTTGGCTAGATAATTTACCAAGCATAGCATCATGGTTCTCCGTTATTTTAACAAGAATATTGTTTTGCTCATTTTGTGAGTCTATGAAAGACTTAAGTGTTTCTTGGAGACTACTATTACTAGTTCCCATATTATTATTACAGTTACCTTCAGGACTAGAATAATGTTTCTGAAAATTAGGATTATAATTCTTCTTCCAATAAGCAGGGTTATAATTATTACGAGGTATGAAGTCTATTTCTTCAATATTTGATTCAGGAATAGCTCTTACCTGGCTTTCCTTACCTTTTATGGCTAATATGCGCTCATCCAACTTAGCATTGAGTTCTTCATTTTATTATGGTGAGACAGAGTTCACCTTCTTCGTGTTTGATATATCCACATGCCATTGGGCATGGTTGTCTTGCAAATTGTCTATCAGCTGCTTTGCTTCAGTAATATGTTTACCCATAAATGTTCCTCCAGCTGCAGTATCAAGCATAGACTTAGACACAGGGTTAAGAGCATTATAAAACAAATGGAGAATTAACTAGTCTTCCATCCCATGACTAGGATAGTTTCTCATGCATTCTTTCATCCTCTCCCATGCAAGCGCTATTGGCTCACGCTCTTCTTGTCTAAAACTAGTAATATTAGATCTCAGTTGCATAGTCTTTGCAAGTGGGAAAAATTTAGTCATAAATAAAGAAGTACATTCCACCCATGATGTAATAGTATTTCTAGGCAAATATAGCAACCCTTCTTTTGCTCTTCCTCTAAGAGAGAAAGGAAATAAGTGCAATTTGACCACATCGGGGTCAACATCTTTTATGCGCATCATATCACATATTTTAGTGAAAGTATTCAAGTGCATACCTGCGTCCTCAACAGTAGAGCCTCCAAATTGATTTTGTTGAACCAAACTTAAATAATGGGGTTTAATTTCATAATCATCAGCAGCAATTGATGGCTGGGTAATAGGAGTACACAAATAATCATTGTTGGGAGTAGCAAACTCCCCAAGCTTATTTTCAGCCATATTTCCTATGTTTTTGGTTTTTCTTAAACAAAGACTTATAATAGTAAAAGCAAGAATTTAAAGACTAGTAACTTTTTTGGTTTTTCAAATCAAGACTGAAAGCAAACTAAAAATTAAAAACAAGAATTAAAACTAGCAAGGTTCCTACTAACCTCACCAGGGTAGCTATTGCTTCCCCAGCAATGGCGCCAGAAAAAGGGTTGATACCTTCGATCCAGATTACGAATGTAGTATAGCTCTTTTTCCCTAGTAGACCTATGTTTATCGAATCCTTGGGAAGCAGAAGCATAGTGAAGTTACTTTAATGGACCTTTGGGAGTTTTAGAATTCCTTTTGTGTTTTTACCGGACCAAGAGTTTGCTGTCTTTTGTTGTTGTCGATGATGGAGAAAGAGGGCCTAGGGCTTTCGGTTTCACCCATAGCGGTGCAAAACATCTGATGGGAATAAAAGATAATAATAAAGTATGCATATAATTGTTAGAGCAAGATAAATTATATGTGGGCAGTGTATTCATAATTGATATTGCCTCCGCAACCGCTTATAGCAATAACCTACTAGTCTCATCCATGGAAGAAAGAGAACTAATGATATGCATAGTGACGTCACTATTAATCCCAAGTAAATCCCTCACATACAGCCATACTACCCCTTCTGTCACTAGGGTTCCCAACCTACAGATGAGTCATTACTCATACTCCCTATACCTGGCTCAATCCTCGGGGTCTTGGGTACTTGAAAAGTCCTTGGATTGAGGCAAGAGAGGATACAATAATCATCATGTCATACAAACTAATACATGATCCCATTTATGATAAATAACATGCACAAAAGCTACATGGCTAGGCCGAAGCCCTTAGCCCAAGGAGGATTACTCACACATAGAGATGAAATCAAAGATCATAAACATTACAGTGGGAATCATGAGATTGATAGCAAATAGTCTTACAATGTCGCCAATCGAAGATGAGATCTACTATTACAAGTGATGGAATATGGCTATGGTGGTGGAGAATGGTTTGGAGATTAGATCTAAGTCTATTCCTCCGACGGCTCTTCGTGTGTTGTGGATGGAGATGTCGGGGAGGCTGGTGATCGGCAAGGGGATCTATTTCTCGTCGCCCAAGGCCTCTTTATATAGGGGTCCCTTCATGAAAGTTATTCTCTTTGACCTAGCGGTGTCGATGGCAACTATACGACTGGAACTATACGGCTATAATTTTATTCTTGCCGTATAGTTGGTCGTTAAAGCGTTTGTCTCCACTTCACGACTCCTGGTTTCTTTGGGTTGTTGGAAATCTCGTATCTTTGACTTTAATGTAGTGATTCCCATCATTAAACATCATTATTTGCGCAGGGAAAAATAGCAAGAAAGAATTGCATACCCCTTTGATCATTACGCATTAGTGGCAAGGTTTAGAGAGATATTTCATCAAAAATATGAATAATATCCAGTTTAAATGTGGACGTAGCTGTCTATATTTCAGAGCCATCAATATGACATGGAGCCACTCTCATATGCCTTTCTGCCTGACTTTACCCCAGCTAACCCGGCTGGCCAGGTGCATGAAGGACCTCCCCTTGCCATGGGTGGTCAAGGTATGGTGAAGAAGCGAGCCGGAACCTCGGCTCCTCTGGCCGAACCTCCCCGGGCTAGGAAAAGGTATAAGAAACTCGCCAAGAGGGCTCCCTGGAAAAAGGTGCCTCCTTCTGTTGACTCGTAAGTTCTTTCTTCCGGCTTATCCTTGTATTTCTTGTTTTTCTCTTGTGTTTCTTGTTTCTCTTTACTTCGTCTGATTCTTATCTTTTGATTCTTCTTCTTGGCAGTACCCCTATTAACATCCCTAGAGCGGATCCATTATGGCTTCTCCGATCCCCATCCTGACTTCTCCCTCACATCAGGACGATACTTGAGTTTCTAGCCCTATCTGAGGCAACACTCCTCCCGCGCCAGATCATGGTTCACCTTGGAGGGAGGATGAAAATGTGAGCATGGGTGGAGATGATGCCCTAGAGGATGCAGCCATGCCGGAGCAGTGGGGTGACTCCTCTGCCCTAGAGAGAGAAGATCCTGACACTGGGAGTTCTGGTGCCGAACTAATTTCCACCAAGGTGCCGGTGACCCCGGCACCAGTACAACCTCATCCTCAGCCTCAAGAACAACCAGCTTCTGCCTCAGCCTCAGCCCCACAACAACAGCAAGCCTTCTCTATAGCTACTTCGTCCGTGTAGCAACAACCACCAGCAGCTTCATCCGAGTCTCCCAAGACTCGGCCACAAGATCTGCCTCAGCGAAGCCCACAGGCCAAACCTCGACAGATCGTGCAATCTCAACCTCCTCAAACCTCGGCCACTGAGCCTCGGCTAGCTGCTTCGCAGCAGCAAGCTAAGCAAAGAAAGTTGGAGATGGCACCAAGGCTACTAAGAAGAGAGTCGTTGAAGCATCCTTGCAACCGTCCATTGCGACTATGCTCCAGAAAGGTGCTACTCCATCTGCCTGGGCTGCTGGCAAATAACTCGCTCTGCACACAAGCCTAGCTGTTGCCATGGCTGCTCAGAAGGCCTCTGCTAGGAAAGGCTTGGTCCTTACTTGGATGCCTAGTGGTGAGAGCCTCAGCTCTCTAGCTGAGTATGCCGAGAACTGGAACAATGCCGATTACAGCGAGGTTAGCTCCTCCAATCCTCACATTCCTAAGAAATTCGGCCTGGCGCGGATGTTTATTGCCATCCAAGCTATTGTTGAAGCTGGAAAAATGATGGAGGTAAATATTTCGGCTATCCCTTTATACTTGCAATGGATAACACATACCCATTAGTCCCCGAGCCTCCGAGGGAGTAAGATATTACTCAGTCGGATGCTCCTCTAGGATATCCCTTAGTGAATTAACATTTGATTTAGCATATCTGAGGTATTTCAGCCGAGTCATTGTAACTTAGTGAAAAATCCCTTTAGGATCAGATATCTAGCCACCTAGATTCGGATAGAGTTTACTCGATACAAATCTTGAGTAACTTTGAATATCCAGCCACCTAGATTCGGATCGAGTTTACTCAGTTCGAATCTTGAGTAACTTCGTATATCCAGCCACCTAGATTTGGATCGAGTTTACTCGGTTTGAATCTTGAGTAACTTCGAATATCCAGTAGATTCAGATCGAGTTTACTCAGTTCGAATCTTGAGTAACTTAGAATATCCAGCCACCTAGATTTGGATCGAGTTTACTGGGTTCGAATCTTGAGTAACTTCGAATATCCATTTCTTAGTGACTAACTTTTATCTCTTTGTAGATCTCGAAGAACAGGCACACCGTCGAGTTTCGGCGACTCCTTTTCTCCCACAGGCCCCTCTTCACCATGCACAAAAGATTGCTTCTTGAGCTGAAGAAGAAAAGTGAGTCTTTGCCTCATTGCCTTCAGTTCGGTTCCTTTTGTTCTTGACTTGCCGAGTTAACTTATTACTTGGATTTTGTCAGCCGAGGTGGAGGTACAAAACAAAGATCTGCAGAAGCAGGTGGCCGAGCTAAAAGGTATTTTTCCTCTCGCCCCTTGTCCTTTGCGCCTTTGGTTTGGCTGGTAATTATACCTCGGCTCTTGCCAGGTTAAAAATCTTTGAAGTGTCTCTTCAGGATTGCATATCCATGCCTGAATTGACGCTTCATTTCCTCAAACAAGCAGGGCATCATCAAACTTAGTTGAAGGAGAGAGATGACGAGATCTCTCGGCTCCGTTCTGAGAATGAAAACCTCAAGCAACTCTAGAAGACTGAGCTTGACAAGCTGGACCAGGAGTTCACCGACGAGAAAAGCCAACTCACTGGTCAGCTGGAGAAGAACAAAGAACTTCTCCAGGTGGCCAAGGTCAAGCTCGAGTTGGCGAATACTACGCTCGAGGATCTCTAGAAGAAGAAAACTACTTGGCTGGCTGAACTTGGCCGTATTAACAGCATTATAGCTTGTAAGTTTTCCTATGCTAACTTTTTTCTTTACTGCTAATGTCTCCGCTTTGTCCTTTTTGTTCTCTTTGACTTGCTCTTTTTGCTTATCCTCCTAGATGACTTCCCCTAGTCCAAGTCTCGTGCCGATACTGCCATCCGCAGGTTCCAGGAGAAGAAAGCCGATGCTGGTCCTCTCCCCGAAGAGTATGACATTGATGATTCCTTGGTTGGCCTCACTGCCAGCCTCGGACCCATGAAAGTCTTCGGGGTTGGGCTTCTATATGCCACTATCCGAGCATTCCATGTGCTTTGGTCATAAGACACTGCTCCCAAGAAAGTTGCATTGCTATCCGAAAAACTGATGGATTGCGAGACACAGCTTAATTTGTGGAGGGAGTCTACCGCCTGTGTTGGTGCCGAGATAGCTATGTCCTTCGTGATGTCGTGGTATGAAGGTATCAACATAGATACTCTTCAAAACATGTGCACTGGCTCACGGTGGACAACTGATCCAGATCACATTCAGCACCGCCAAGCTCGAGCCTATCAGCTGATCCAGTATGTCAACAGCCATAGGTGGAACGAAGGGCCAAGCTTTCTCTATGAGATCGATGACGAATATGTCGAAGAGGATGCGGGTGATGACGAGGAGAACCCGAAGGATCCCGAAGCTAACTCGGATGATGAAGAGGGAGCCGAGGTTCCCAACCCCGAAGCTATCGTTCCTCCTCCAGCTAATGACCTAGTCGATGCTGCTCCTTAGGCACATAAACATTAACTTGGTTAATTCCCCGGTATGCCGGGCGCAGATGTATAAAACAATTGAAGTTATTTTGCTACCCTATTCTTTTATGTCGAACCCTTTTGGGTGAAGTCCCCGAGTTTCATTTTCTTGTTTGCTCAATCTGATGACTCGGCTTGCTTCTACCATTTTTTGTTGTTCGACTTACGAACCCGAGATCAAAAAATCAATTAATAATACTTAAAACTATGAGAATTAGCTCAAAGTAATTTGGCATAGTATTAAAGAAATTAAATGCAGGGGTTAGTCCGAAAAACAAATGTCGACTCGATTATTTTCCCTTCCTTAGTTGTTTTTCATGTGTCTAGCATTTGCGAGCTTTTTCTCTTACTTACCATGAAACCAATCTTCTGGACAACAGCAAATCGAAGAGATAGCCTTTGGTGCCGACACATTACTAACTCGGCCTAAGGGGTAGGAAATTTAAGCCAGACGGCATATAAAATGTAAATACATAAAAAAGACAATTACTACTAAGGAAGTCCCCGAGTTTCTGCTCGAGGTGCCAAGGTTCATTAATAATATCATTGCCGACATATAATCCGGACATGTGAGAGTTCGAGATACATAGACTTCAGCTAAGTGTAAAATGGACGAAGAAGTGCTACATTCCATGATATTTTGATTCTTCTCCTGACCTGTTCGCCTTATTCTTCTCTTGCGGTTGAGCATCTGTGAGATAGTATGCATCATTGTGCAGTGCCTTGCTCATGATAAATGGTCCTTCCCAAGGAGGTGATAGTTTATGCATGCCGTCAGTGTGTTGCACAAGCCGAAGCACCAAAACCCCTTCTTGAAAAACATGGGGGTTCACTTTCCGGCTATGATAGTGTCAGAGATTCTGCTGATATATGGCGGAACAGGACAATGCCAACTCTCTTGCCTCTTCTAGCAGATCAACATCATTTTGCCGGGCTTCTTGCACTTCGGCTTCTGTGTATTGAGTGACTCTAGGCGAATCATGCACTATGTTGGCTGGTAATACAGCTTCTGCCCATATACCAGAAATAATGGCGTATAACCAGTTGATCAATTTGGAGTTGTCATGTGGCTCCTTAGTACTGCCAGGAGTTCATCAATCCAACACCCTGTTGATCTTTACAGCGGCTCAATGAGCCGAGTTTTTATCCCGGATAGTATTAGCCCCTTGGATCTCTCCACTTTCCCATTCGATGTGGGGTGTGCAACTGACGTGACATCAAGTCTTATTCTCTTATCTTGGAAGAATCGAGAAAATGCTCCCTCGGCAAAGTTTGTGCCATTAACTGTTATAATATTGTGTGGATACCCATATCTCAAGATGATATCCTTGAGGAATGATACCTCAGTGGGTCCATCACATTTTCTGATTGGCTTTAACTCAATCCACTTCGTAAATTTTTCCACCATGACTAGGATATGAGTCATGTTACCTCGTGCTGGCCTAAATGGTCCAACCATGTCCAAGCACCATACAGCAAATAGCCAAGTGATAGGTATAGCTTTGAGCTCAGAGGATGGCATATGTATCTTGCTCGAATACCTCTAACATCCATTGCACTACCTCACAAGGTCCTCAGCCTCGTAAAGCACTGGGCCAGTAAAATCCATGTTGAAATGCCTTGGCGGCTAAAGATCTGGACGAGGCATGATGCCCACACTCGCCTTGATGTATATCTCGGAGGATTTCCTGCCCTTCTGCAGGATCAACACATCGTTGAAGGACACTTTTGACACTTCTCTTATATAACTTGGCATTTTTTATGGTATAGGACTTTGCCCTTCCCTGAACTTGCCTGGAGAGTACCTCATCAGTCGGAAAACACCCATCCTTCAAGAAGCAAAAAATTGGCTAGGCCCATGCTGGTACAACATGTGCTGGGAAAATCACTTCATCCACTTCCATTGGGTCAGCTGACATAACTACGGCCGGGTTGAGCTGAACAGTCCCCGAGTTCTATGAGATAGTCCTCGGGTTTGCCGAGGCAGTCCCCGGGTTACTCGAATTGTTCCCCCAATCAATTTCCATTGGGACCACCTCGGAGCCTGGATTGGCCGAGATATAAATTGACTTGGATCCAGGTGATGGTTTGATAGATGGTTTCCTGAGGTGCTCAAGATCTATACTCGACAGGATTGCTTGCCGAGATGAACCAATTTTCGATAACACGTCAGCTGCGTCATTTTCAGCTCGAGGTACATGATGGAATTTACATCCTTCAAAGTACCCACAAATTTTCTGCACGTGAAATCTATACAATGCGATATTTGCATCCAAAGCATCCCAATGACCCGAAACTTGTTGTATCACTAAATCCGAATCACCAAAACATTGGATTTGACGTATTCCAATCTCCTTCGTGACTTTCAAGCCATGGACAAGTGCCTCATATTTGGCAGCACATATCTCAGTTGGTCTTTTTTGGGCGAGGTAAGGACTACCTCGACACCTAAACCATCCTTCAGTTTTGATCCATCAAAGTGCATTCTCTAGTAATTCGAATCAGGCAAGGGCAGCTCATACTGCATCTCATCCCGATCCACAAAAAAGTCGACCACCGCTTGGGACTTGATTGCATCTCTCCTATCATATTGCAGAGCATATGAGGCTAACTCAATTGCCCATTTGGCGATTCGGCCACTTGCATCTCTGTTACCCGTTATCTGGGATATTGGTGCTTCACATATCACCTTTATGGGGTGTTCTTCAAAGTAATGTTTAAGCTTTTTGGCCGCCATATAGACGCCATATGCCATTTTCTGATAATGGGGATAGTTTTTCTTCAAAGCAGAAATTACCTCACTTAGGTAATAGACTGACCTCTGCACCGACTTACGTCACTCTCCACCACTACCACAACACTTACGACTCGGTTGGTCGCTGCTATGTAGAGCAACACCGTCTCTTTGGATAGTGGTGAGGCTAACACAGGTGTAGAGGCTAGCATCTTTTTTAACTCATGAAATGCATCATTTGCCTACGGTGTCTAGATGAACTTATCTGACTTTTTTATTAGTTGGTAGAGAGGCTAAGTCTTTTCTCCTAGCCAACATACAAAGCGACCCAATGATGTCAGGCAACCAGTGAACTTCTGGAGATCATTGAGACACTTCGGCCGTTCTATCGCTCAATAGCTCAGATTTTAGTTGGGTTAGCTTTGATACCTCAGCTGGAGACGAGGAAACCGAGTAATTTTCTGGCTGGGACACTGAAGGTGTATTTTCCTGGGTTAAGCTTCATTCGGAATCTCCTCAAGTTCGCGAATGTCTACTGAATATCATCTAAGAGAGTATTACTCTTCTTGGTTTTTATCACCACATCATCGACATATACCTGGAATTTTTTGCCAATTTGATCGTGCTAGCACTTTTGCATGCATCTTTGGTACGTTGCCCCTCCATTTCGTAAACCAAATGGCATAGTGTGATAAAAATAAGCCCCATACCAGGTAATAAAGGAAGTTTTATTTGATCAGCCGGGTTTAATGCTATCTAGTGGAAACCAGAATACACATATACAAATGATAGCAGCTCACAACCAGCTGTCGAGTCAATGACTTGATCTATCCTCGGTAAAGGAAATGGATCCTTTGGACATGCTTTGTTCAAGTCCGTGTAGTCAATACACATTCGCCATACTACTGCCACATTTGGGTCATCTTTTTTCTTCTCCACCAACACTGGATTAGACAGCCAATCTGGATGAAGCACTTCCATGATAAACCCGGCTACAAGGAGCCGAGCTATCTCATCCCCTATGATCTTTCTCCTATCCTCGGCGAAGCGGTGGAGAGGTTGCTTCACCGGCCTTGCATCAGGCCTGACATGCAAAGAATACTCAGCCAACTCCCTTGGCACACCTTGCAGGTCCTGTGTGGACCCCAATCAAAGATATCCCGATTCGCATGGAGGAAGTTGATGAGCTCGCTTTGCTATTTGTCATTCAGGCCCGCCCCAATAGTGACAGTGCGCTCTAGGAACTGGTCGTCAATTGGAACTTTCTTGGTGTCTTTAGTCGGCTGGAATGATACTGTAACATCCCAGCATTAGAGCTTAGAAATAATATGAGATGAGGTGTGTGCATTGCATTCATGCATAAGAAAATCCGGGGAATTTTCACGCAAAACTAAAAGAACTGTAGAGGGAGTGAGGTCTCTCTTGTACTAGTGGGAACATCAGTACAGGTGCGACAAATTTCAACATGACCACTACTGTAATTTCATGTTTTGGGAAACAATTCAAATCATATTTGAAATTGAGATTTGAATTTCAAGTTTGAATACCTTGGAATTTAGAATATTCCAATGTTGAATAAAGAATACTTAAAGAGTAAAGTAATGCCAAGAAATGAAATTAAATTTTTAATTAGATAAATAAAGGAATTCCATAATTGGAAAATAATAATAAATAAGTAATGGTATTCTTTGTTACATAAATAGTAATAGTAATGTACAAGTCTGAATATATGAGACAAAAGGGAATTCTTTATTACATTGACTATTTTATAAGTTACAAATAATAAATACACAGTATAATATGTGAATACTACTACAGAGTTTCAAAAGAGAAAATAAATTACATGAATCGGATAAGGAACCTAAAAAACTAATCCTATCTATTTCCTTCATCTTTTATATCTTCAATATCCTTGTCCCTGCAAAAGAAATAGACAAACAAGATAAATAATAAACAGGGGTTAGTTTATTAGTTCTGCTCTCAGATTTGGCCTAGAGATGCTAGAGCCTAACTTCATCGTCGAGTATGTATTTAAAAAGGGGCCATTTCGTATCTGTTCTTACCAGGCTTTTGCCTCAGTCCAGCATCACAGGCTTAAGGGGAAATTTTCACCAAAGTCAAATAACAAGGCAAATGGTAAAACATCAAGTTTTCACCTGATCTCATCCACAACAGACAAGTTATAGTTCCTGTAACTTGAAACAGAGAAGGGCCACAAGTAAGCTACTCACACAACCATGCATGTGGGTGTGCTGTCAACACAGCAACAAACCCAGGAAGCAGTTAAGAAGGAGGCAATCCCTGTACACAAAGGGGAGTGAACTAGCCATAGCAAACACCCCATTCTCACCTCCAAAGTGACACCACATCCATTTCTTCACACCAACATCATATCTACCACCGCACAAGAACAAGTAGTTCAACATCAGTATCTCACAGATCCACCCATCAAATCATTAACAAGAGCACCCACCAAAATATCAAATAGTACAAGCACCCAAGATGTACTCAGTTCTAGCATCCTAGCTGCTTAGGGAAGCCATCCAGGGGCTGGAACAAAGGAGAATTCCACAGGAAAAATAGACCAAGAAGAAATCTTAGCTGCAAGGAGTAGAGCAGGACACTAATATCAAGTGTAGCAGTAGGAGGTGCAGATCTGGAGTACAAAGAGAAGATCTGACCAAGTAAGCAATCAAGATCCACCCAAGCAAACATCAACTATTACATAGCAACAGGCTACCACCACAAGATCCAAAAACAGTAGATCCAGAGCAGCCATAGATTCTCCACAACCTCATCAATTCAAGCTTATCTACTATGCATATCAGGTTGCCAACTTATAGTAGTAATATCATCTGCTCTTTTCACTTATATTTTTGAGCATGATTTTTAGTGGGGGAAAAGGGCTCTCAGAATGGTGAAGAAATGCTACACCAGTATCATCATTGAGCTAGAAATACAAATGAAGTATCTGTTTGTATCAATAAATCATAAACCTCAGACTGTGCATCATTGGTAGACAAATCTTAATCAATAGCTAGCTAATTCAGCAGCATGTCCTGTTATTAAGAAACACCACTATGCACACTCCAAATGGAGGTACCACAGTGGCAAACTCAAACAGGAGAAGCCACTGTATTCACTAACCAAGATCAGCCATCAAATAATATCTGTTCTAATTTAGAGTTTGGCCTCAATTTTTACATCCCAAGCATGGGGCTGAATCACAAGTAGAAACAGCACAGTACCAGGTCATGTTGACTGGCTACTGCTGTGCACACTCCAGGAAAGGGAGGCACCACAACAGCAGCTCAGTACATTAGATGACACTAGGGTCAACACATACTTGAGTCAAACATATAAACCATAAAGCCTAACACTATAGATTCAATCATCTTCCTAATCAAGTAGACTAGGAATCATTTATAAAATCACCTTATTCACACAAGCTAGCATACACTTCTAAGCCTCAGCCTTTGCATCATAGGCATGGTTAAGAAATCAAGGAACACATATGTTCTCATTAAAGGCATAAGCTGTCATACTTCAATCCCTACATGTTTATTCGCATCAAGCTCAATTAAGCCAATGGTAGCAGATCAAGCTAGAATAACCATATTGTTATGCACACTCCAAGTGGAGACACCATACCATCAAGGTCAACCAGCAGAGCCCTTATAGGCATTAAACCCATGTATTCCAATTTAAAAAGAAAGTAAGGTTCTCTACAAATATGCAGGGAACTTACACCAATCATTTTCCTAGAAAATCTGCTCTAGGAATCATATATCTAGATATCAAGCTATTAAGTAGATAAAAGGAATCTACTCTCCATATTCCAATTCATATTTGTCCAAGGTCATGCTTGTGCATGATCTGATCATCAATAGCTCATTCAAAACCATCTGCAAGCAACTAAAGAAGATTCCAAATCATTTCCCTAGCCATCTTTCGCTAGGAATCATTTAAAGGGATGCAATTATAGACCAAGATCATCACTGAACCATAGGTTCAGTTCACTAAATATATCTCATATATGAATATAGCACAGCCAGCCAATAGGAATAGCAAATATTCCTGTAGTGGAATTTACACTTCAAGAAAAACACTACTATAGTGGATTCCAAAAATAACAAAGCTATGAACCAAAACCATAGATACCAACAATTCCAATAGGAATATAAATCATTTTCCTAGTCAACAACTTAGGAATCATTTTGGTTCAAGTATCACACTGTCCAGTTCTTCTTCAAAATCATAAGTGAACTAATCAAGTTACTGGACTATAGTCACTCAAATTCAACACAGCGTGGATACCACTAACTAACATATGTTGAGGCTGAATATTCATCCAAACTGAAGCATGGAACTTAGTAGTATCTCATATATCTCAGGCAAATCCTAAGTATATTAATGACAGCATCACTGACCCATCACCACCACATGCCTGCACCCAGGATCATACATTGGCCCAGAAGCGACACCACAGACCATCGAGTAGGGTCATCGGCTCGATGTCCGGTCACAGGAAAGAACTCACAGTGTCGTACGTGGGAGTAGTGAAGAGCCGATGCTGGGATTTGCGTCCATAGCACCATCCTACCAGCGTTGGAATCGAAAGGCGGGGCGTCGGGGTTGCACCGCAACACCATCCCGCCAGCGTCAAATTGAGGAAGGTGAGGTCCAGGTCGACGGAGAGAACCAGGAGGCCGCGGACAACCATGGCGTAGGCAGCAGCAGTCGCTGTATCCGGCCACCTCGGGAAGGGCGGCTGCAGCGGGTAGTGGTCGAAGCAAGGAAGTACTAGGAGGCAGAGGAGAGTAGTCGGACCCTAGAAAGAAGCCGGAGGCGTGCGCCAGCGCACCCATACGACACAGCTAGGGTTAGCCGGGGGCAGAGGCCTGTGCAACAGCAGGTTGGCGATGAGACTAGGGGAACTGGTGGAGAATACCGTGGAGAGATGGCACCAGCAAGCGGTGATGGTGGAGACGGCCGGCGGCGGCCGGAGGGGCAACTGGCGGCATTGGCATCACGCGCATAAGGGGGAACTAGAGAGATGAGGATTATGTGTGCGTATGGCGTGTGTGTGGGTGAGGTGGGTCGGGCTGGGGGTAACCCCAGGCCAGACTAAGTTGGGCCCTAATGGGCATATCCACTGGACTTGGTCCAGTCCTCACCAGTTGGGCCATAGCCAAATTATTGCCCCACAAAAAAATCAGTTTTCTATTTAATAATTACAAAGATACCCTGAACTCATTTGAGCCCTAGAAAAATATAGAAAAAATCCTAAAAATACATATAACATATCAAAATGATCACCACAAATAATATCTACCTAAGAAAAATATAACTTAACTTATTTAAGTCTAATAAAATGCAAATAAGTATTAACACCCTTAAATCCTAAGTGAAATTTCATAAATTAAGAAAAAATCCTAAAAATGAATAAAAATCATTTTTGCTTATGAAAATAAAACTACTATTTGATAAAAATACCAGCTTATTTTTTTACAAATAAAACTTGAAGCAAATATTTAAAACTATTTAATACTTTATTGAATTTTATAAAAATAAGGATATTACCTAAAAATAAATAAAATTCATTTTTAAGATCTTGAATAAATATATTTTACTAGAAAATACTACATATGTTGGCCCCAAAGTTTTTAAGATTTTAAAGTAATAAATCTTTATCTATTTTATAAAATACCTATTTCATAAATTCTTTAAAATCTTTCTTAAATAAAAATAATAATTATAATTTGATATAAAACCTTAAATCTTTTACATTCAAATACTAGTTCCAGGACCATAACTTGGATCTATTCAAAACTTAAATGAAAACTATTAACCCAATAAAAACTCTTTTAAAACCTTAAGTCCAAGTAAACCAACAATTTTAACTAAGTTTTAAGCATCGATCATTTATGATAAAAGTAAATGAACTTTACCTCTTAACTCAACCATTCTTAACATGACTTTGAAAACTCAACTCATTAAGTGATATTAGCCAAATTTGCTTTCTTTAGTAAGTCAAATCTATCTCATAGTAACAAATCACATTTAAACTCATCATTCACTTATATAGAAAGTGAATGATCTCACAGTCTTAAACATACTTATTCCAAAATTTAAAACTTATTAATACTTTTAAACACATCAAACCCAAGTCTACTCATGTTTTAAAGTTAACTTTGGTCCACCAAGCTATAAACACAATATCTAAAGTCTAAATATGTTTTATAGTTAACTTTAGTCTGTTCCAATAAGGACGTAAAGCATCTCAAGTCCAAGCTTACCGAATAAGTGCAAACGACATCAATCACATTCTATTAATCAAACAAATCTTTCTTCCAAAAGTTATTTGTTTTGCTACTTCAAACAACAAACTCATAATAAGTTCTTTAACTCTTATCAACCTAAACACATGGAATTTCATAATTGTTACATGATATCAATTAACCTTAATCATGTGTTGTTATTATGCTTACTTTTGTGTCATATATGTTAGTCTTAAGTCTCTTGTATATATATATTTGCTTGTGAAGTAAACTTGAAGATAAACCAAATCCTAAAGAAATCACCTAAGTTTAACCCACTCACGTTATCAGAGAATTATCTTGGGATTTTACAAAATGCATTACATTACTTATGCAACAACATATTGCTTCTTTAAACATTAGTCCTTAACGGACCAATGATGTTATTTACAGATTTTGGATCTTCTAGTGTCTCGAAGACCGTGATTGCACAATCTTGCAATCACAAAAAGGCAAGTTCACACTTTCTCATGTCCTTTGGTTATTTTCTATCAAATACTTGTACCTCAAATGTTGTCATCGCCTGCATTTCAAAAAGGTCAAAAAACATTATTTTCATAATAATATGATTATGGATTATTTACCAAATGGTAATAATCTATTAATATAGTTCCAGTGGTAAAGGAACATAATATCTAGGACTTAACAACCAATGTTGCCAGTGATTCTAGCGCCGTATATTACGTGTTAACCATGAGATTTGGAATGGGACAGAGAAGTCAGCTGTATCTTCTTCCTCTCGCATGTATCCGGATGTGTAGGTCGTGGCTGTTATCCTTGTAGCATGCATTAATTGGTATTTCGTAGAGGATATGCAGCATATGGGTGGCAACCCTCAACGTCCCACGATAGTTCTGGCATTTGAACGGTCTGTACCAACCATTGCCATAATTCAAGATGTGGGCATGGCGTACACCAAGGGGACATGCGGGGTCATGAAGGGGGCAGTGATTGGCTTGGATCATCTACTGGGCCCCACACCATAGGAAGTGTGGATGGGAAAGATCGTCCGGTTGTGCAATAAGGATTTGGTATCTCATGGGTAAAGTAATGCACCTCTGCAGAGTGTA
Organism: Avena insularis; assembly: GCA_023614405.1. Classification (NCBI taxonomy): domain Eukaryota; kingdom Viridiplantae; phylum Streptophyta; class Magnoliopsida; order Poales; family Poaceae; genus Avena; species Avena insularis. The sequence goes on from CM042692.1 coordinate 27,552,154, forward strand.
AAAAACTGTGACATGTTACTCCCTGTTCCGGGAAGGAGCTACGAACGCAGAAGGAAAGGAACCCCACGAAGGTTCTGGTCAACCTGTGGAAGGCTGTCGGACATAGTTTTCAGAATAAAAGTAACCTTTGAAGAAATGTTTACGAAAACCTGCATTGCCTACGACCTTTGGGTCTGTGGCTGTAGAGATAGTGCATCATACACTCCTTTTTAGTGAACCTTCTAAGTATGCTCGTACTCAACCATACCTTCTTAACCCTTGCTAGATTCTGAAGCCATTAAAGACGACGTCAACACCAACTTATGCTCAAGAAACCATCATCGATAGCTAAAGTTCTTCAATAAAGTCAATGAAGTCAACATGTTCATCAACCGAAGTGAAGACGAAGTTCTTGATTAGATAGGAGTAGATACTCTATCCATAAAACCTATTTCTATAGAGCATTGCTTGAGTAGCAATTACAAGCCAGATAGTTTAGATGCTAGTCTTAGTAGCCAGATAGTTCTGAGTTATTATTTCTCGTTCTTCTTTGTAAGAAGTTTCTTTCTCTTTAACCTAGAGTGTTCTCTAGATCTTTTGTAAAGAGTCGAGTTGTAATCTATAGTCATGTCTTGGACCTGCTATGTTTTTGTTGTACCACTCTGAGGGATGTAATACTAGTGAACTATGTTTCATTGGTGTTATGTCAACGACTATAGTGTACTACAGCATGCAGCGGTATGCTGGGTCACCGCAGATACACTCCCATGTGGGTTACCTAGTGTCAGCATACTCAGTTGCGCCGACTGAGCCAATGCCATTGCATCATGGATTCTCTTCTTCTCCTGTGCTATCACGAGTGACTCGGCTAGACTTGATCCATCGCAGGCGCACTGCATAGAACACCTATAATCTCCTGTGACTGTGATGATCCCATTCGTCCCTAGCAGTTTCATCTTCAAATAGCTTATGTGACAACTTTCCCTAAACTTGGATATAGATTGTCTGCCCAAGAGTGCATGGTAACAACTTTCTAGAACCACAACCTCAAACTCCATGTTTTTTGTCTGATAGTTCTCTCTTGTGCCGAATAAAACATCTATCTGAACCTTCCCGATTGGCTCACATGATAACCCTGGCACAACCATGGAATGTGGTCTTAGTCGCTTGGAGCATGTTTTTCGACATTCCCAACTTATGCATTGTGTCCTTATACAGTATATTGATACTGCTACCATTATCAATCAATACCTTGGAGAACTTGATGTTCAGACTTGGCCCAATGAATGTCGTATCGAGTACCAGAACGTATGCTACAGGACTCAGCATGATCTTGGGGTGGTATTTTATGCTCCATGTGATTTCCTAATCTGACCAGTACATGTACTTCGGCACTGTTGGCATGACCGTATTGACCTCCATATGTCACCTTTACACACTTTTCCTATCATCTTGCTCTGTGGTGAACATGCAATAGCTCTAATTATGCTCCCTGTACTCATTTCGGCCTCCTCAGCTGGCATATTCATAGTTCGCCTGATTCTGGTCCTCCACCCTATGCACTTCCCTTCTCTCATGGTTCTCATACCTCGGCGGGGGTGGTGGAAACATTACTTGGTGATCATTTGTTCCTGTGAGTTATGGTTGGCGAGGTGTCTGAGGAGGTCCCATGTTACCTTGTCCTACACATTGAAACCATTCACATTGTCGGGTTGTATCATTCACCGGTTTACTCGGATTGGGCATGTGGAACTTGCACGGTTGATCCAGCATGGACTCATACGTATACTTCGGCCTATCTATTCTTTCTTGCCACTTCTTTTTCTATTCATTGGTCCAAGTTTTCTTTCCATCAGTCTTTTGTGTCCACTGTTGGCTACTGTTCTTCTGTCGTTGGTTACTCCTAGCATCTGGCTGATCTTGGCTCACTATAGCAACATGGTTCGAACTGTACCAGTAATCTGGCCTTTCATCTCTTCTCTTGCCCCGGAAATCATTCCGCTGAGATGACCCGTCCCCATCCCTGGAGTAATACTCCTCATTCGGCTCAGCCAGCATAAGCAGGGGTTGGGTCGTACCTCCCAATGCATATGAATTTGCAATCTTGATCGTCTCGGCCAATGTAGTTGGCATATCCCTCTATAGCCTTTGCCATAGCACACTTGCATGTATACACCCTTGTGCAAACCACACAATTGCCTGTGACTCGATCACACCTTCACATGAATTGCGCAACATGCACCACCGAGTCAAAAACTCTCGGTCGGTCTCATTTGGCCTCTGTTTACACATTGCCAAGTGTCGTGGCCTATTCAGCCTCTTGTACATGCTAGTGAAGTTACTGATGAACATCTCCTCAAAATCCAACCAACAGTTGATACTTCCCGCTGGTAGATTATTCAGCTAGACCCTTGCTCGTCCCTCTAGCATCTGAGGTACATATCTCACCGCCCATATGAGATTACCCTGTGCAATGTGCACAACTGTGGAATAATCAATCAACCAATCTTGTGGCTTGGTGCTACCATCGATGTCTTTGTCCCCCTTCTAGGGCCACGTAGAGATAAACAAAACTTTTTCCCTACGCGGTGATCCCAAGATCCAGCTAAGGTAGTAGGCCACGAGAATTACCACTAGATGCGTAGTTGCGGAATCGATGAAGCACGTCGCTTGATGCAGTGCAGTCCTCTCGATCCGTTCCGATCCACGATTGTCGAAATGTTGAATGTACAACACCTCCGCCAGTATCCACCCATACGAGGAGGAGCGTTGGCGTTGGGCTGCTATGTCCGGTACGGTGGCGACAGGACTGGACTGGGGCTAGGGTTTCCAACACATGGAGTGACCTAACCATGTGCTCTAAGCACCTGTGCCCCAACTTATATAGGGAGAAAGTGGGCTCCACTCACTTGTGGCTCATTCACTAAAAGGCCTATATTAGTCACTGCGAGTCTAACTCACTGACTTAGTCCATGTCTGATTTGGATCCAACCCAAATAGATTTTTGGTTCGGGTCTAACCCAAACTTGCTCCCGCTCTTAAGTGTGTGACCCGATAGGCTCATGGAACTCAGACACGATCCAAGTCACACTCGTGACCGATCAGTCGGTACCAGCTCCTAGCAGAACATGATGACTCCCAAGTACCAAAGAGTCATCATGACATACCTTCCAATGCGACTTTCGTCCAAGTCCCTTTTGCCTCACGATATGCCTTGTAGAACTATAGGCGAATAATCCATCATCCCTTAAATAGTTCGACTCTCTTTCTTGGTCCGAGATAAGTGATTCATCTGACTAACTCTTAGTCGATCGCCTCGGTTAACACTTAACCGAGTCGCGCATGGCCATGCTTTCCGAATCATATCTTCCGAGAGGGCCCAGAGAATATCTCTCCAGTCGGAGGGGCAAAATCCCATCTTGATTATTCACATCACGCAGCTTGATTCTTAGTCGACCCGAACTCTGCCTTTATAAGTGCCTAGTGACGGAACAATGTTTGACAGAACCTAAGTCAATGATCCTCAACTTTGATTTTGCAATAACCTCAGGTCTAAGGATTACATTGATTGAGACATACAAGTGACGACTTGTTCGTTGTACCTCAATATGGGTCAGTCTGACTCGCTAAACTCTTTAGCCGAATCCGTGTAAGTCGGAATAGCATCTCCATGCCCATGACAAGTGGAACCGAGTCATCTACCGACTTTCACATTAGTCTAAGTTGTGTGTCCAGCACAACCTCAACGACATAGGACAATTAGTATGAACAATATGAATATGTAGCTCCACAATCGAATCACATATTCAATGATACATATCAGTAGTTCATACATGGACAATAACTTTATGAATACATTGGGAATAACATCATACATGATTGCCTCTAGGGCATATTCCCAACACCCCTTGCTAACTGAAAGTTCGGCACAGGTGGTTCTCTCATGATCCGAGGTCCAAAACATGCAGGACCTAGAGGACATTGTCCCTCCAACAGCTCCGACCTATAAATTTTGTCCAGCTTCAGTCTCGCATCATCTGGCTGCCAGTTCCTATTACCCAGCCTTGATCCCATTGAATTTCCCATCATATGATGAACCGGCCTAGGAAACCCAACATTGGCCATAGCCGAGTAACCATCATTGTATCTGTTTTGCCCCGGATGAGCATATTGTTGCTGCATAGCTGGCCCCGCACTTTGCTCTTTTCGAGGTATATATTGTTGCTTCTATGGGGGATATTGCCCTGCTCTTGTAGAGTTATGTTGTCCAGCATTGCCGTGCCCAGCGTTTCCTTGACTCCCATTGCCTTGTCCGGGGTTTCTGTGACCATCATTACCTCGGCTAACACTTCCTCAGTCACCATTGCCCTATGGTGCTTTGCCCTTCCCATCCACGGCCTGGTCATATGGTCCCATCTGCTTGTTCCTCCTGCCAGAGGTTACGACCTCTTCTCTCCTTGGATCCGCTCCAGGTGAAGATGCTGCCCTGGCTGATTTGGTAGGAGCGCCCCCAGCCAAATGAACCACGCGGGAACCCCCTGCCCTTGCTAGTTAGACCTATGTATCTTCTCATTTTGCTGGTTCATGATGCACACCAGCTCTATGAATCTTTCTTGCTGCCTCTCCTGGGCCTCGCTGGTCAAACCATCTAACTTGGCTGCTGCATCTGCGGCCCTGTGGTTCTTTGCCGGGTGATGTATCTCGGCAAACCTGCTGACATGGGGTTACCCAAATCCCCTGTCCTAGGCAAATATTCCTTATCTATTTCACTGATGAGGTTTTTTCTGCTGATCTTTACACCATCCACGCGAGTGGGACTAGTGTTAATCTTGTTTGCCCTAGCATACTCACGCAGTGTGATGTTCAACACCTGCTGGGCTGCCGCTATCTTTTTGGCCCCCTCTAACATTTTTTGTCGGGTTTCCTCCAGCTCGGCCTGTGCCTGAGCTGGATCTACTATGGGAGCTACTGGTGTAGTCAAACTCTCTATGGCTTGCTGCAGTATGTTTTGTGGTCTCTCCAGCGGAGGGAACCTCGAACGAGTTACCTTGGGAGTAGTTTCTCCATCTCCGGCCGGATCTTTGCTCGTGCCAGCGTCCGGTGCAGTCATCACCACCTCAACACAGATGGCGGGGCGAGCGATACGCAGGCCGCGAGCTGCACTAAGAGGAGGTTCTTCCGCCTTAGTGACTCGCTGTGGGTACATACAGGAGTCATCGACCTTGATATAGATCTTGTGTGCGCTGAGGCTGACGAAGAGGCTGTTTCGCGGAGGTGGGTGGTTGCCGATGCTGCGCACATTGTCACTAACAAAGTCCAGCGAGCCGAATCGCTGAACCAGCCCGGAAACGACGTGCTCTCTAGTGGCGATGAAGTTTACCGTCCGGATCTTGACACCAGCTAGCGCTGCTGCTAGCCCCATAGTGGGCACCAACTATCATGGTGGTGTCACGGTAGATGACATGGGTATGGTAAAGATGGGGCCAATGTGCACTAGTGGTATCCAGGGAGGGATGGTGCAGTGAATCTACACACGATGAAAACAAGAACTCAACACATGATGTACCCTGGTTCGAGGCTCTCCTATGGAGACAAAACCTCTATTCTTGCTCTAGATCTTATATTACGATCTCTCAACTAATACAAGTGCTCCTTGAGTTGTATCGAGGAGAGGAAGGAGATGCAGTGCTCCTGCTCTCTTCTTGCTCTAGGGTTTTTCCCTAGCTAAATGAACCGACGCTCTCCTTGGAGGCTCTAGCTCACCTTATAAAGGGGTGGACAGGTTACAACTAGGGCTTATGTGGCCCAGATATTTTACGAATATGCTTGTCCCAAAATAGTAGTTCGGCGCCCTCCTTTCGGCTGTCGCTAGCCTCTGCATGGCAATGTCTTAGAGGACACGCTATCTGACCGTTGGGGTCAGAAACTATCACGTCTGTGATGATCTGTTCTGTCTCTGCTCCTCTAGCATTTGTAGCTAGCCCTTGTCTCTCCCTAGATTTCCTAGAGAGAGAGAAAAGTGTTGACCATGGGCTGGCTCTCTCCTTCTTGAGTAAGCCAACTCTTGACTCGGACTCAGTATGGATAACTCGGCCAAGTTGGTACCTGCAAAGATGAAACAACTCATTCCTCGTGCTGACATATCATATATGTCCACCGAGTCTTGTCGGTGTTATCCGGCTTAGGGTAACCCGACCATAACTCGGCCGACCCTCTTATATCTCGTCTAGCTCATGCTCTGACCTGTTTATGCCTCGGTGGACCTTGTCCTTATACCTTGTCTTGACTCTACCCGGGGTCATCCCCCCAACAATAGGGGATCTTATCCATTATCTCTCTTTCTTCCGCAGTAGCCGAACTTTGAGTCTTACTCAAAGTCTTTGCAACATAGGTAAGAACCCCTTCTTACTTCCGTCCATTTTAAACTTCTTTAAAATCTTATCAAGGTATGTACTTTGTGATAGCCCAATTAGGCATATTGATCTATCTCTACAGATCTTAATGCCTAATATGTATGATGCTTCACCAAGGTCCTTCATCGAAAAATTGTTGTTTAGATAACTTTTAACACTGTATAAAAGATCTGTATCATTTCCAATCAATAATATGTCATACACACATAATATTAGAAAATGCCACATTGCTCCCACTCACTTTCTTGTAAATACAGGCCTCTCCATAAGTTTGGACAAATCCAAACTCTTTGATCACCTCATCAAAGCGAAGATTCCAACTTCGGGATGCTTGCTTCAGTCCATAGATGGATCACTGAAGCTTGCAAACCTTATTAGCATCCTTAGGATCGACAAAACCCTTTGGTTTTATCATATACAACTCTTCTTCAATATTACCATTGAGGAACGCGGTTTTGACATCCATCTGCCATATTTCATAATCGAAATATGTAGCAATTACTAACATAATCCTAACCGACTTTAGCATTGCTACGGGAGAGGAAGTCTCATCATAGTCAACTCCTTGAATTTGTCGAAACCCTTTTGCGACAATTCGAGATTTATAGATGGTCACATTACCATCAACATCAGTTTTCTTCTTGAAAATCCATTTATTCTCAATGGCCTTTCGGTCATGAGGTAAGTCCACCAAGGTCCAAACCTGGTTTTCATAGATGGATCCCATCTCGGATTTCATGGATTCTAGCCATTTTTTGGAATCCAGGCTCATCATCGCTTCTTCATACGTCACAGAGTCATCAATTCCATCTACCATGAAATTCACGACAGGATTTCCGTATAGTTCAGGAGTTGCACGTGTCCTGCTTGACATGCGAGGTTTGGTAGTGTCCTCTTCCAGAGTTTCATGATCATTATCTTTAGTTCCTTCTTCATTCAGTGAAGTTAACTCCGGAACTATTTCTAGCGTTGCGCCACTCGCCATTTCATGAAGAGAAGGTTTAATAACCTCTTCAAGTTCTACCTTTTGACTACTCACACCTTTCACGAGAAACTCCTTCTCTAGAAAGGATCCATTCTTGGCAACAAAAACCTTGCCCTCAGATCTATGATAGAAGGATTACCCAATAGTTTCTTTAGGGTATCCTATGAAGACGCATTCTTCCGCTTTGGGTTCGAGTTTATCAGGCTTAAGTTTCTTCACATAAACATCACATCCCCAAACTTTAAGAAATGACAGCTTAGGTTTGTTTCCAAACCACAATTCAGATGATGTCGTTTCAACAGATTTAGACGATGCCCGATTTAAAGTGAATGCAGCGGTTTCTAGTGCATAACCCCAAAATGAAAGTGGAAAGTCAGTCAGAGACATCATAGATTGAGCCATATCCAATAAGGTACGATTATGATGCTCCAATACACCATTACGATGTGGTGTTCCAGCAGACGTGAGTTGTGAAACTATTCCACACTCTCTCATGTGTGTGCCAAACTCGTAACTTAGATACTCACCACCACGGTTAGACCGCACAAATTTAATCTTTCTATTATGATGATTTTCTAGTTCGCTCTGAAATTCCTTGAACTTTTCAAAGGTTTTAGACTTATGTTTCATCAAATAGATATATCCATATCTACTCAAATCATCCATGAAAGTAACAAAATAACTATATCCACCTTGTGCTGACACACTCATTGGACCACATACATTAGTATGTATGATTTCCAATAAATCTATCGCCCGCTCCATTGTACCGAAAAACGGGGTTCTAGTCATCTTGCCCATAAGGCATGGATCACATGTATCAAATGATTCAAAATCAAGTGATTCCAAAAGCCCATCAGAATGGAGCTTCTTCATGCGTTTTACGCCAATATGACCTAGACAGTAGTGCCACATATATGTGGATATATCATTATCAAGTTTGATCCTTTTAGCATCAACATTATGAATATGCGTATCACTACTATCGAGATTGAATAGAAATAAACCATCCATCACAGGTGCATGGCCATAAAATATATTATCCATATAAATCAAACAACCATTGTTTTCAGATTTAAACGAATAACCACTTCGCAATAAACACGATCTGGATACAATATTCATGCTCAGCGTAGGCACAAAATAACAATTATTTAGATTTATAACTAGTCTCGGTGGTAGATGGAGAGGCAGCGTTCCGATGGCGATCACATCAACTCTTGATCCATTGCCTACACGCATCATGACATCATCCGTTGCTAGCTGTCACTTGTTCCGCAACCCCTGATTTGAGTTACATATATTAGCAATCGATCCAGTATCAAATACCCATGTGCTACTATGAGTACTAGTCAAGTACACATCAATAACATGTATATCAAATATACCTTTGTTCATCTTGCCAGCCTTCTTATCTGCCAGATACTTGGGGCAGTTGCGCTCCCAGTGGCTAGTCCCCTTGCAATAATAGCACTTAGTATCAGACTTACGGCTAGCCCGGGTCTTCTTCTCAGGCGCAGCAATAGATTTGTCGCCCTTCTTGAAGTTACCCTTTTATTTACCCTTCTTGTCTTTCTTGAAACCGGCGGTCTTATTGATCATCAACACTTGATGTTCTTTCCTAATCTCCACTTCAACAGTCTTAAGCATAGACAGAAGCTCGTGGAGAGACTTCTTCATGCCCTGCATGTTATAGTTCATCACGAAGCTCTTGTAGCTAGGTGGCAGAGATTGGATAACACAATGCATACCTAAGTCAATGGGAATCGTTATTCCCAAGGACACAAGCTTATCGGCGTACCCAGACATTTTGAGTACGTGCTCACTAATGGAGCTTTTCTCCTCAATCATGCAGCTAAAGAACTTTTCAGAAGCATCATAACTCTCTACGGCAGCATGGGTATCGAAAATCATTTTCAATTCACCCATGGTATCAAAGGCATTGCCATTCTCGAAACGCTTTCGAAGTTCTGGCTCTAGCCCATATAGTATGCCGCAATGAACCATATTATGGTCGTCCTGATGAGTCAAGTAGACATTCTTTTCCTCGTCAGGGGCATCATGAGCTGGTGGGGGGCCTAGCAACGCTTCTAGCACATATTGCTTTTGTGCAGCAGTGAGGAGAATCCTCAGATTCAGGGCCTAGTTGGTAAAGTTGCTACCATTCATTGCAAGTTTCTCTTTCTCCATGAACACATTGAAATTAAAAGCAGGTGGTGCCATCTACAATGGAATTTGTAAAGTTTATTTAGACTAAGTTTATGATAGATTGAGTTCAACTAATCCAAATTACAAATGAACTCCCACTCAAAAACAACATCCCTCGTGTCTTTTTGGTGATTACATGAACTAGATCCACTACACCAAGTCCGATCATCATGTGGGTTGGTGTATCTTCAAAGGTGATCATCTATATGGGCATCATATCTACCATATGACTCATGCTTAACCTTTCGGTCCATGTTCCGAGGCCATGTCTATACATGCTAGGCTCGCCAAGTAAGAACCTTAGTATTTGCGTGTGCAAAACTGTCTAACACCCATTATATAGGAACATAGAGTCTATCACACCCACGTGGTATCTCGAAACGACGAACTTTCTTAACGGTGCATACTTAAGGAAGAACACATTTTATCTTGATATTTAAATGAGGGATCATCTTATAATGCTACTAAAGCGCCATACAAGCAATATAAGATGCAAACAAACATCATATGCATAAAGTGAAATGATATGGTTCTTGCACTTAATCACTATCATGTGCATCGTGGTATGATCATTATCATTCCTCAATGTGTAAGGCCAAGGTCTATGGAACATACACATTGGGTATGCTATAATTTCTAAGAGTATCCACCATACTTCAAATTATAACATTACCATATCATGACACTTTCCCAACAACAACTAAACTAGACGCTTCTAATTTATCAATTGCATGTTTTTACGTGGATTAGGGCTTTTGAAGATAGAACCGGTCTTACCTACGAACATGGAACCAGAACGATGATAACCAAATTATTAGAAACTCGTTGTAAATTAGATATTGACCTTAGTAGGAGAGACAGGCACCTGCTAGCCACTTATGCAAAACTAGTTGCATGTCAAGCGTGGAACAGGTCTCATGTGTGAGGACATGTAAAGTTAGTCTGGGCCGCTTCATCCCACTATGCCACCAATATCCAAAATACATATAAGATGCAATAACATGATCATCATCGCCCACATACTCTTATGTGTTCTACCCGTGCAAAGCATCTACGCATAGATCGGGCTCTAATACCACTGTTGGGTTCACAGCATAGAAAACAAAAACGTTCCTACGATGGGAACTACTAAGCACCAAGACCTATCTACCTAAATACAAACAATTGGTGGATATACATCCATAGAGAACATACCCTTGAAGACCGACAAAGTGTTATGAGGTTGAACTCATGGATGATGTAGTCATACGCTTGCTGATCTCAAGATCGAGAGGAAGTCCAGCACCGCAAATCAGTAGAACATCCGTGATCGCGCACATGTCCAACCCATCGAACAACTTTCGCATCCTCACTCTAGTGATGTAGTGGAAGCAGCAATTCCTTTCAGACAAAAGCCATCGGGAGCATGTATATCGCTAATCCGAGACCATCGTTCACGAGGAGGTGTAAGATGAGAGGAGTGGGATGACTTTTATAGGGGAGAGGGGGGTTGCCCCTCCCATGGCCGCGGCCAAGGTGGTGCCCCCACCTCTTCCATCATTCATGTGGGTGGAGCTCCCACTCACATAAACATGCCTCCACTCAAAAGTCCACTCACCTCCATTAAATTTCCACCAAATTTAATGCAAACTCTCGTTTAATAAAACTATTTTATTTATTTTATTCAGAATTTTATTAATTACTTTAATTAACAAACATTCACATAAAACCCCCTACAACATTTCAATATCACATGTAGAACCAATTTCAGCAATTTCACCCGAAACAATTCCGGTGTTAATTGAAATAATTTCAGCGCTTTGTAATTCTTTTCTCCGAAACTTATTTGCTACAAATGGTGTCGATATCCCTTAAGTGTGTCACCTTACAGTTTGTGAATCATGCAGAAATGATAGAGACCCTTCTCCGATCAATAAACAGTAGCGCGACCTAAAGATCCATACTGACTCCTACACATTCAACGATGACTTCTGTGATCATGAGAACCTTTAACATTAATAAATAAATCCCTTTGTCTCGCGATATATTACATGTCCGAGATTCGATCAGCAGTATCCCCATACCTAGTTTGATCTTATTACTGACATGCACTCTTTTCTTGTTCCCGTGATATAACATTCTAGTGATCTAATCACTTGCTTGAAAGCTATCTCAATGTGATATCACCGAGAGGGCCTAGAGTATATCTATCTGTCATCGGGATGGACAAATCCCACTCTTGATCCATGAGCCTCTACATAACACCTTCAGAGTATCTTATCCCACCTTTATTGTCATCCTGTTATGGTGTGAAATTTGATGTTATCAAGTTACTCTTCCAATGTTAGTGATTGACATGGTCTAAGGACTAGAATTACTTCGTATGATGTTATAGCAATTTAAACACAATGAATTTGATCGTATTGCTATAATTCGGATGAATGTTCATCACATCATTCCACCAATGATGTGACCTTGTTATTAAAAATATCCAATATCCATGATCAGGAAACCTTGATCATCGTGTTAATCAACGAGCTAGTTTATATGAGAGGCATTACTAGGAACTTTGTATTTTGTTTATTAAACACTCATGTATTAACGTTTCTAATTAATACAATTGTAGCATGCAAAATAAATATCTATCATATACTTGGAATAATATAATAACAACTTTATTATTGCCTCTCGGGCATATTCCCTTCAACGGGGTGATCCACATGACACTACAAGAGAGGCTTACCCGAAGCGAGGCCACCAAGAGGAACAACTTGGGACGGAGGGACGAGTTGGCTCGTGGTTGATATCGAGCTCGTTGGGGAACCCCAAGAGGAAGGTATGATGAGCATAGTAGTAAGTTTCTCTTAGTTATGAAACCAAGGTTATCGAACCAGTAGGCGGAAAGAAACACCTCCAAGGTGTTGTTGCCAACTTGGAATCCTGCACAACACAACCACAGAACTTTGCCCCCAACTTATAGTGAGGTTGTCAATCTCACTGGTTTTGTTGAAAACAAAGGATTAAACATATTGTGTGTAAGAAAGTAATTGCTTGCATAAAGTAAACAAAAAACAGTAAACAGTTGTAGATTGATGATAAAAGAAAGGACCAGGGTCCATAGTTCACTAGTGGTGGTTCTCCTTAAGATAGATGACATGATGGGTCAAAAAATTACAGCGGGGAAATTGACAAACATCGAGAAAGCATCCATCCATATACTAATCATCTTGACTCCTTCGAGATTTGATTGGGCATTACAACATTATACATAGACCGTAATCCAACTGCATCTATGACTAATAATCCACCTTCAGGTTATCATCCGAACCCCCTCCAGTATTAAGTTGCAAGCAACCGATAATTGCATTGCGTGTAAAGTAAATAATACGATTGTTCTATGAACAAAGGATTGTTGTTTTCTCCCTAGTAGCAACAGCACATCTAGTACCTTAGAGATTGCTGTCACTTCCCCGATTACTAGAGGCATGAACCCACTATCGAGCATAAATACTAACTCTTGGAGTTGCTAGCATCTACTTGGCCAAGATAGCTACTAACAATGGAAAGCATGCAAGATCACAAATAACAAAGACATGATAGAATCAATAATCAATCTGAAATAGCATCTCAATATCCATCGGATCCCCGCAAACACAACATGTATGATTACAAATAGATGATCTTGATCATGAACGGAGCTCACAAGATCAAAACATGGTAGCACAAAGGATAAGAACCAACCATCTAGCTACTACATGGACTCGTAGTCCAAGGATGAACTACTCATGCATCACACCGGAGGCTTGCATGGTGATGAAGAAGGCCTCTAGGGTGAATTCTCCTCTCTGGCAGGGTGCCGGGAAGAGCTTCAGATCCCTCTCGATCTAGGGATGGAGATGACGGCGGCTACAGACTCTTTCGTGGAATTTTGATTGGGTAATTAGGGTTTCTGTATCGGAGGCATATTATAGGCGAAAGGGGAGGCCGAGGGGGTGCCCTAAGCGGCCACACCACCCCCTGGCGCGGGCCAGGCCTGGCCACGTGGCCAGGTGGTGTGGCGCCTCCGCCCTCTCCGCCTCAGATTCTGCCCGTGTCCCCTCGGTGAAAAACTGGCTTTGGCTTTTGTCCTGTCCAATTCCGAGAATATTCATTTTCTAACTTTCCTGGAACCAAAAACAGTAGAAAACAGGCAACTAGCACTGTAGCATCTTGTTAATAGGTTAGTCCAAGAAAGTGTATCAAAAGTACTCCAAAGTGTGGGCAAAACATAAGAAAGTAGATAAAACCAAGCATGGAACATCAAAAATTATGGATACGTTAAAAACGTATCAGGATGGAGTCCATCAATTTGGACTAAGGGATCATCATCAGCATACCTTCAACAATGGAAGGACACCCGGAGGTGACGCCGTCACCGGCACTAGCCAAAGCCGTGCGCAACTTTCATCGAGATCCATCCAAATAAAAAATACGGTCGCTGTCACGAGGATGCAGAGTGGACCTAATAGAAATCACTACCGCCCCACCAACCTAAGACGCACTATGAACTAGCCCCAACTAAATTCACGCGAAGGCTGAACATGAAAGTTGGCTAGCCAGGCCTACCAGACCCGGATCCAAATGCCACCAGCGACACTAGATTGGCGACACCACGACGACCGCTCCACAACTAGCACGACAACACCTGGATGAGCATGACCATGAGGGTCGGAGGGAGAACATGCTGCCTACCCCGACAAGCATGCACCGGCCCCGAGAACCACTCTGCGCGCCACCAAAGACGTCGCCCATAACAACACCCACACCGTCGTTCACGATGACGCCAAATAGCCAGAGGCCCCACAGAGCACAAATGGTTGGCTGTTCCTGAGAAGACGAGATCGGGAGGGATGCCCCAACATTTGTCAGATCAGGCTGGACCTGCACGACGAAGAGTCGTCCTATAATACCCCAGCATTTAGGGCTAAAGAAGAGAGTTTTTGCATTTGCATTCATGCATAGAAAATTTGTGATAATATTTTGGCAAACTAAAACCCTAGAGAGATCAGTGTTTCTTTCACTATGTTGAGTTAGGGTTTAGCTCATCCTTGTGATTGTTATAAATTTTGACATGATCTCTAGGTATTTTGTATTATTTTGGGATAATAATTTAAATTTGAATCTACTTTTGAAATAATTCAAACCAAAAAGTATTTAGAATTTGTTGTTTCAAAGGAACATTGAAATATTTTAGTGTGAAGTATTAGTATTATATTATATAATAGAGATTTCTATTTTTGTGCCCCTAGTTCATTAGTTGTACTCAGTTTTCCCTAGCCGCTTAACTTTTGCTCACTTTTGCCCATCTCCTTCTCGGAAACTCATCAAAGAGCTCGAACGGCAGCTGCTGTCAGGTTGACCGTTGGCTAACATGTGGGGTTGCATGGTGTGGGACCACGTGGGGCTGTTTGGTCAGGAACACATTATGCTGACATGTGGTGACGTGCCATGTGGGACTGCGTGGGGCCGATTTGTTGGGAACGCGTTATGGGGGACATGGTGTGGGACCATGTGGGCCGCGTTTGGTGGTTACGCGTACCCTGTCTCTAAATTGGAAGTTTTACTTTTTGTTATTTTTATGATTGGCCTTTTTAAGAGCGCCTTTTCCCTCTCTCTCGCTAACAATTATGTTTTTTTCCAAAAAGGTAGCGAATCTAGAGCAACTTTTCTCTTCATTCATTATTCCTTTTGGCCCTCGTTTTTCCCAATCTAGTAGCAAATCTAACCAGCACCATAAATACATTGATTAAACAGAGCAGATGTAGATAAAGCAGCTAATATAGGATATATATAGCAGATGTAGATAAAGCAGCTAATATAGGATATATATATAGTACGGTACTTAACGAGGTTCTACAATTAGGCTTCTCGGTAGCAGCAGCAGACAAGTTCAACACAGACAATACAAAAGAAGCTGCTTTACAGCAGCACAAGATCATTGGCCCCTCATGGCCTCCGCCTCCTCCCTCTGGTGCCTCCTCCACTTCTTGTTGCCTAGTCCCTTGACTTTGGGTGCATTGAGCTTGATCGGGGCATGCGACCCTCCTTGATGGCCACCTTCTAGAGGTTGCGGAGGTGAAGACCGAGTGCCTGGTGTTTGGCTCTTAAGCCTTGGATGTTCACGGACTCGATGCAGGTCCTCACGTACTCAGCATGCTTCATGAGGGAGTTGAAGTCGGTGGCGTGGAGCCTCCTAGTGTAGAAGGGGCACCTGGAGACATTGTCGATGAAGAAGTTGTCGTACTGGCCGGACTTTAGCCTCCTTAGCACCTAACGAGTCTTGGTATCCTTGGACTCGTCGTCGCTGTAAACATTGCTGCTATCCTCCTGTTGGAAAAAACAGTAGAGTGCAATAAGGACATGGTTGACATACCTTGATTATCGGGATTGATTATTTGCATAAATTAACCGATTGACATCCTCTGATTATTCCCCAATCCCCAAATCTTAAACCAAGTCGAATACTGATCCCAACTATAGATCGGCGCTAGTACTAACTAGGGAATCCCTTAACTGCAACTTGGAGGACAAATAAAATAGGATTGAAATACGAACAGGGGGATTCATCGAAATACGAGATCAACACAAGAGGATTAGCTACTGTAAAAATACAAACAACTGAACCCTAATAACATACAATCTAGCATCCAATGATGGGAATGGAGTAAGAACAAGGGAAGGGGAGAAAACCCTAGTTACCTTCGACCATGGGTCAGCGATGCTGGTGTCATAGGGGTTCTTTGGCCTGATGTAAGCCTCCTCCTCGTAGGGGTCTCGGCTGAGCGGGATCTGCCCGAGACCGGCGGGGTCCTCCTTGCTGATGGCTACGGCAGAAGCAGGGACGAGGGTCTGGACATCTACGGTGGCTGCCTTTGATGCCTCGACGGGGGCATGTACGGGGACAGGGTCCTTCTCGCCGATGGCCTTAGAGGCGACGATGTCCATCACGCTGTTCTTCTCCATCGCTGGCATGGTTGCTTTTTTGGGGGTTTTGCAAAGGTGATGGGACATGGAGACGGTTGTGTGAGTGAGCGAGTGAGTAATGAGTGAGAGTGAGAAGGCCTCTATAAAGGTGAAGGAAAGGGATGTTTCGTTGCACCACCGTGCACCGCGTAACTGCATACACTACTGCACCGTCCACGGCCACACGTGTCTGCTACCGCCCCGTGCACCGTGACACATGTACCATACGTCACATTTTTTCCCTCGTGTCCAACCCTGGTGACTTAGTTGTGCTTAGTTATACCCTCGAGTGTAACACTAGCAGTTTGGTTGTACTTAGTTTTGCCCTCTAGTACTAACACTACCGTGTGCAATATACTCAGTTTTACCCTCCGGTGGCTGGTCAACAGAGAGTCAACGAATGGGTTTTAGCTAGCTAATTGAGTCATTTTATGCACAACAAATTCAAAAAGATCAAAACATAGTGGCATCTACCCATGGAGTATTATTATGTGACCTGCCACCATAAGAAATCTATAGAAATAGTGTTTAACCTAAATCACCACTTCTCAAATCACCTACTATCTATGAAGGTTCATGGCTTTCTACTCAATCCTCTTCCCAAAACATCCCTCCCCAGAACATAGTTTGTCTGAATGAGGCAATAATTGTCAAACTGATGTATATTTGAATTGCAAATAGTTTGATGTATGCCAAGATGTATTTTATTGTATAAAAGACACATTTTCCTTTTTTTAATCTCTTTCTATTTTATATTTGAATCCCTTTGTCAGTTTTGTCATTGGTTTTTAAGTTATACGTAGTTTTTCCCTTGGTTTTTAAGTTCTACTCAGTTTTCCCCTCTCTCTCTTAGTCACAAACTCTCACACATGTGCTCATCTTGGCTGCTATGCTCTGATTGGTTGAGACAATTCTCACACGGATCGTTCCCACCAATCGTTGATCCTATGTGATCTAGCGGACATAACCCCTATATCTATCGGGAGGCACCCCTCTATCCACACAAAATAATGAGTTTGCCACCAGTACTTTAACTCCATAAACAAATGATTTTGAATATAATTTTAAGGGAAAGTGTTCAAAGGTGTATAATTTTCGTATATGCAAGTTTGTGCATTACATTCCACTCTATGAAAATGATAATCTATCAAGATTTTCTTAGCACAACATTACCACGTATTAAGTGCGATTTCAAAGAGCTCAAATGGTATAATTTTTGTATATGCAAGTTTATAGATATATCCATATCTACTCAGAGCATCCATGAAAGTAACAAAATAACTATATCCACCTTGTGCTGACACACTCATTGGACCACACACATTAGTATGTATGATTTCCAATAAATCTATCGCCCACTCCATTGTACCGAAAAACAGGGTTCTAGTCATCTTGCCCATAAGGCATGGATCACATGTATCAAATGATTCAAAATCAAGTGATTCCAAAAGCCCATCAGAATGGAGCTTCTTCATGTGTTTTACGCCAATATGACCTAGACGGTAGTGCCACATATATGTGGATATATCATTATCAAGTTTGATCCTTTTAGCATCAACATTATGAATATGCGTATCACTACTATCGAGATTCAACAGAAATAAACCATCCATCACAGGTGCATGGCCATAAAAGATATTATCCATATAAATCGAACAACCATTGTTTTCAGATTTAAACGAATAACCACTTCGCAATAAACACGATCTGGATACAATGTTCATGCTCAGCGTAGGCACAAAATAACAATTATTTAGATTTATAACTAGTCTCGGTGGTAGATGGAGAGGCAGCGTTCCGATGGCGATCACATCAACTCTTGATCCATTGCCTACACGCATCATGACATCATCCGTTGCTAGCTGGTCACTTGTTCCGCAACCCCTGATTTGAGTTACATATATTAGCAATCGATCCAGTATCAAATACCCATGTGCTACTATGAGTACTAGTCAAGTATACATCAATAACATGTATATCAAATATACCTTTGTTCATCTTGCCAGCCTTCTTATCGCTTGATACTTGGGGCGATTAGGCCGCTCGATGGCTAGTCCTTGCAATAATAACACTCAGTATCAGACTTAGGGCTAGCCCGGGTCTTCTTCTCAGGTGCAACAATAGATTTGCCGCCCTTCTTGAAGTTACCCTTTTATTTACCCTTCTTGTCTTTCTTGAAACCGGCGGTCTTATTGATCATCAACACTTGATGTTCTTTCCTAATCTCCACTTCAACAGTCTTAAGCATAGACAGAAGCTCGTGGAGAGACTTCTTCATGCCCTGCATGTTATAGTTCATCACGAAGCTCTTGTAGCTAGCTGGCAGAGATTGGATAACACAATGTATACCTAAGTCAATGAGAATCGTTATTCCCAAGGACACAAGCTTATCGGCGTACCCAGACATTTTGAGTACGTGCTCACTAACGGAGCTTTTCTCCTCAATCATGCAGCTAAAGAACTTTTCAGAAGCATCATAACTCTCTACGGCAGCATGGGTATCGAAAATCATTTTCAATTCAACATGGTATCAAAGGCATTGCCATTCTCGAAACGCTTTCGAAGTTCTGGCTCTAGCCCATATAGTATGCCGCAATGAACCATATTATGGTCGTCCTGATGAGTCAAGTAGACATTCTTTTCCTCGCTGGGGGCATCATGAGCTAGTGGGGGGCCTAGCGACGCTTCTAGCACATATTGATTTTGTGCAGCAGTGAGGAGAATCCTCAGATTTAGGGCCTAGTTGGTAAAGTTGCTACGATTCATTGCAAGTTTCTCTTTCTCCATGAACACATTGAAATTAAAAGCAGGTGGTGCCATCTACAATGGAATTTGTAAAGTTTATTTAGACTATGTTTATGATAGATTGAGTTCAACTAATCCAAATTACAAATGAACTCCCACTCAAAAACAACATCCCTCGTGTCTTTTTGTCGATTACATGAACTAGATCCACTACACCAAGTCCGATCATCATGTGGATTGGTGTATCTTCAAAGGTGATCATCTATATGGGCATCATATCTACCATATGACTCATGCTTAACCTTTCGGTCCATGTTCCGAGGCCATGTCTATACATGCTAGGCTCGCCAAGTAAGAACCTTAGTATTTGCATGTGCAAAACTGCCTAACACCCATTATATAGGAACATAGAGTCTATCACACCCACGTGGTATCTCGAAACGATGAACTTTCTTAACGGTGCATACTTAAGGAAGAACACATTTTATCTTGATATTTAAATGAGGGATCATCTTCTAATGCTACTAAAGCGCCATACAAGCAATATAAGATGCAAACAAACAGCATATGCATAAAGTGAAATGATATGGTTCTTGCACTTGATCACTATCATGTGCATCGTGGTATGATCATTATCATTCCTCAATGTGTAAGGCCAAGGTCTATGGAACATACACATTGGGTATGCTATAATTTCTAAGAGTATCAACCATACTTCAAATTATAACATTACCATATCATGACACTTGCCCAACAACAACTAAACTAGACGATTCTAATTTATCAATTGCATGTTTTTACGTGGATTAGGGCTTTTGAAGATAGAACCGGTCTTACCTACGAACATGGAACCAGAACGATGATAACCAAATTATTAGAAACTCGTTGTAAATTAGATATTGACTATAGTAGGAGAGACATGCACCTGCTAGCCACTTATGCAAAACTAGTTGCATGTCAAGCGTGGAACAGGTCTCATGTGTGAGGACATGTAAATTATTCTAGGCCGCTTCATCCCACTATGCCACCAATATCCAAAATACATATAAGATGCAATAACATGATCATCATCGCCCACATACTCTTATGTGTTCTACCCGTGCAAAGCATATACGCATAGATCAGGCTCTGATACCACTGTTGGGTTCGCACCATAGAAAACAAAAACTTTCCTACGATGGGAACTACTAAGCACCAAGACCTATCTACCTAAATACAAACAATGGGTGGATATACATCCATAGAGAACATACCCTTGAAGACCGACAAAGTGTTATGAGGTTGAACTCATGGATGATATAGTCATACGCTTGCTAATCTCAAGATCGAGAGGAAGTCCGGCACCGCAAATCAGCAGCACATCCATGATCGCGCACATGTCCAACCCATCGAACAACTTTCGCATCCTCGCTCCAGTGATGTAGCGGAAGCAGCAATTCCTTTCAGACAAAAGCCATCGGGAACATGTATCTCGCTAATCCGAGACCATGGGGGAATAATTCTAGAGGGGGAGAGACATCCTTCACGAGGAGGTGTAAGATGAGAGGAGGAGTGGGATGACTTTTATAGGGAAGAGGGGGATGCCCCTCCCATGGCCGCGGCCAAGGTGGTGCCCCCACCTCTTCCATCATTCATGTGGGTGGAGCTCCCACTCACATAAACATGCCTCCACTCAAAAGTCCACTCACCTCCATTAAATTTCCACCAAATTTAATGCAAACTCTCGTTTAATAAAACTATTTTATTTATTTTATTCAGAATTTTTTTAATTACTTTAATTAACAAACATTCACATAAAACCCCCTACAACATTTCAATATCACATGTAGAACCAATTTCAGCAATTTCACCCGAAACAATTCCGGTGTCAATTGAAATAATTTCAGCGCTTTGTAATTATTTTCTCCGAAACATATTTGCTACAAATGGTGTCGGTATCCCTTAAGTGTGTCACCTTACAGTTTGCGAATCATGCAGAAATGATAGAGACCCTTCTCCGATCAATAAACAGCAGCGGGACCTGGAGATCCATACTGAATCCTACACATTCAACCATGACTTCTGTGATCATGAGAACCTTTAACATTAATAAATAAATCCCTTTGTCTCGCGATATATTACATGTCTGATATTCGATCATCAGTATCCCCATACCTAGTTTGATCTTATTACTGACATGCACTCTTTTCTTGTTCCCGTGATATAACATTCTAGTGATGTAATCACTTGTTTGCAAGCTATCTCAATGTGATATCATTGAGAGGGCCTAGAGTATATCTATCCGTCATCGGGATGGACAAATCCCACTCTTGATCCATGAGCCTCTACATAACACCTTCAGAGTATCTTAACCCACCTTTATTGTCATCCTGTTATGGTGTGAAATTTGATGTTATCAAGTTACTCTTCCAATGTTAGTGATTGACATGGTCTAAGGACTAGAATTACTTCGTATGATGTTATAGCAATTTAAACACAATGAATTTGATCGTATTGCTATAATTCGGATGAATGTTCATCACATCATTCCACCAATGATGTGACCTTGTTATTAACAATATCCAATGTCCATGATCAGGAAACCTTGATCATGTTGTTAATCAACGAGCTAGTTTATATGAGAGGCATTACTAGGAACTTTGTATTTTGTTTATTAAACACTCATGTATTAACGTTTCCAATTAATACAATTGTAGCATGCAAAATAAAAATCTATCATATACTTGGAATAATATAATAACAACTTTGTTATTGCCTCTCGGGCATATTCCCTTCAACAGGGTGATCCACATGACACTACAAGAGAGGCTTACCCGAAGCGAGGCCACCAAGAGGAACAACTTGGGACGGAGGGACAAGTTGGCTCGTGGTTGATATCGAGCTCGTTGGGGAACCCCAAGAGGAAGGTATGATGAGCACAGTAGTAAGTTTCTCTTAGTTATGAAACCAAGGTTATCGAACCAGTAGGCAGAAAGAAACACCTCCAAGGTGTTGTTGCCAACTTGGAATCCTGCACAACACAACCACAGAACTTTGCCCCCAACTTATAGTGAGGTTGTCAATCTCACTGGTTTTGTTGAAAACAAAGGATTAAACGTATTGTGTGTAAGAAAGTGATTGCTTGCATAAAGTAAACAAAAAATAGTAAACAGTTGTAGATTGATGATAAAAGAAAGGACCGGGGTCCATAGTTCACTAGTGCTAGTTCTCCTTAAGATAGATGACATGTTGGGTCAAAAAATTACAGAGGGGCAATTGACAAACATCGAGAAAGCATACATGCATATACTAATCATCTTGACTCCTTTGAGATTTGATTGGGCATTACAACATTATACATAGACCGTAATCCAACTGCATCTATGACTAATAATCCACCTTCAGGTTATCATCCGAACCCCCTCCAGTATTAAGTTGCAAGCAGCAGATAATTGCATTACTCATTGGGTGTAAAGTAAATAATACGATTGTTCTATGAACAAAGGATTGTTGTTTTCTCCCTAGTAGCAACAGCACATCTAGTACCTTAGAGATTTCTGTCACTCCCCCCGATTACTAGAGGCATGAACCCACTATCGAGCATAAATACTAACTCTTGGAGTTGCTAGCATCTACTTGGCCAAGATAGCTACTAACAATGGAAAGCATGCAAGATCACAAATAACAAAGACATAATAGAATCAATAATCAATCTGAAATAGCATCTCAATATCCATCGGATCCCCGCAAACACAACATGTATGATTACAAATAGATGATATTGATCATGAACGTAGCTCACAAGATCAAAACATGGTAGCACAAAGGAGAAGAACCAACCATCTAGCTACTACATGGACCCGTAGTCCAAGGATGAACTACTCATGCATCACACCGAAGGCTTGCATGGTGATGAAGAAGGCCTCCAGGGTGAATTCTCCTCTCTGGCAGGGTGTCGGGAAGAGCTTCAGATCCCTCTCGATCTAGGGATGGAGATGACAGCGGCTACAGACTCTTTCATGGAATTTTGATCGGGTACTTAGGGTTTCTGTATCGGAGGCATATTATAGGCGA
Source organism: Avena insularis (assembly GCA_023614405.1). NCBI lineage: Eukaryota > Viridiplantae > Streptophyta > Magnoliopsida > Poales > Poaceae > Avena > Avena insularis. Next base: position 27,575,518 of record CM042692.1, read on the forward strand.
AAGGGGAGGCCGAGGGGGTGCCCTAGGCGGCCACACCAGCCCCTAGCGTGGGCCAGGCCTGGCCGCGTGGCCAGGTGGTGTGGCGGCCCTCTAGCCCCTCTCATCTCGTGATTCAGCTCCGTGTCCCCACGGTGAAAACGACTGGCTTTTGTCCTGTCCAATTCCGAGAATATTCATTTTCTGACTTTCCTAGAACCAAAAACAGTAGAAAACAGGCAACTGGCACTGTGGCATCTTGTTAATAGGTTAGTCCAAGAAAGTGTATCAAAAGTACTCCAAAGTGTGGGCAAAACATAGGAAAGTAGATAAAACCAAGCATGGAACATCAAAAATTATGGATACGTTAAAAACGTATCAGGATGGAGTCCATCAATTTGGACTAAGGGATCATCATCAGCATACCTTCAACAATGGAAGGACACCCGGAGGTGACGCCGTCACCGGCACTAGCCAAAGCCGTGCGCAACTTTCATCGAGATCCATCCAAATAAAAAATACGGTCGCTGTCACGAGGATGCAGAGTGGACCTAATAGAAATCACTACCGCCCCACCAACCTAAGACGCACTATGAACTAGCCCCAACTAAATTCACGCGAAGGCTGAACATGAAAGTTGGCTAGCCAGGCCTACCAGACCCGGATCCAAATGCCACCAGCGACACTAGATTGGCGACACCACGACGACCGCTCCACAACTAGCACGACAACACCTGGATGAGCATGACCATGAGGGTCAGAGGGAGAACATGCTGCCTACCCCGGCAAGCATGCACCGGCCCCGAGAACCACTCTGCGCGCCACCAAGGACGTCGCTCATAACAACGCCCACACCGTCGTTCACGATGATGCCAAATAGCCAGAGGCCCCACAAAGCACAAATGGTTGGCCGTTCCTAAGAAGACGAGATCGGGATGGATGCCCCAACATTTGTCAGATCAGGCTGGACCTGCACGACGAAGAGTCGTCCTATAATACCCTAGCATTTGGGGCTAAAGAAGAGAATTTTTGCATTTGCATTCATGCATAGAAAATTTGTGATAATTTTTTCACAAACTAAAACCCTAGAGAGATCAGAGTTTCTTTCATTATGTTGAGTTAGGGTTTAGCTCATCCTTGTGATTGTTATAAACTTTGACATGATCTCTAGGTATTTTGTATTATTTTGGGATAATAATTTAAATTTGAATCTACTTTTGAAATAATTCAAACCAAAAAGTATTTAGAATTTGTTGTTTCAAAGGAACATTTAAATATTTTAGTGTGAAGTATTAGTATTATATTACATAATAGAGATTTCTATTTTCGTGCCTCTAGTTCATTAGTTGTACTCAGTTTTCTCCAGCCGCTTAACTTTTGCTCACTTTTGCCCATCTCCTTCTTGAAAACTCATCAAAGAGCTCGAACGCCAGCTGCTGTCAGGTTGACCGTTGGATAACATGTGGGGTTGCATGGTGTGGGACCACGTGGGGTTGTTTGGTCAGGAACACATTATGCTGACATGTGGTGCCGTGCCATGTGGGACTGCGTGGGGCTGATTTGTTGGGAACGCGTTATGGGGGACATGGTGTGGGACCATGTGGGCCGCGTTTGGTGGTTACGCGTACCCTGTCTCTAAATTGGAAGTTTTATTTTTTGTTATTTTTATGATTGGGCTTTTTAAGAGCGCCTTTTCCCTCTCTCTCGCTAACATTTGTATTTTTTTCCAAAAAGATAGCGAATCTAGAGCAGCTTTTCTCTTTATTTATTATTCCTTTTGGCCCTCGTTTTTCCCAATCTAGTAGCAAATCTAGAGCAGCAAATCTAACCAGCACCATAAATACATTGATTAAATAGAGTAGATGTAGATAAAGCAGCTAATATAGGATATATATATATAGCAGATGTAGATAAAGCAGCTAATATAGGATATATATAGTATGGTACTTAACGAGGTTCGACAATTAGGCTTCTTGGCAGCAGCAGCAGTAGACAAGTTCAACACAGACAATACAAAAGAAGCTGCTTTACAGCAGCACAAGATCAGTGGCCCCTCATGGCCTCCGCCTCCTCCCTCTGGTGCCTCCTCCACTTCTTGTTGCCCAGTCCCTTGACTTTGGGCGCATTGGGCTTGATCGGGGCATGCGACCCTCCTTGATGGCCACCTTCTAGAGGTTGCGGAGGTGAAGACCGAGCGCCTAGTGTTTGGCTCTGAAGCCTTGGATGTTCATGGACTCGATGCAGGTCCTCACGTACTCAGCATGCTTCATGAGGGAGTTGAAGTCGGTGGCGTGGAGCTTCCTAGTGTAGAAGGGGCACCTGGAGACGTTGCCGATGAAGAAGTTGTCGTACTGGCCGGACTTTAGCCTCCTTAGCACCTAACGAGTCTTGGTATCCTTGGACTCGTCGTTGCTGTAAACATTGCTGCTATCCTCCTGTTGGAAAAAACAGTAGAGTGCAATAAGGACATGGTTGAGATATCTTGATTATCGAGATTGATTATTTGAATAAATTAACCGATTGACATCCTCTGATTATTCCCCAATCCCAAAATCTCAAACCAAGTCGAATACTGATCCCAACTATAGATCGGCGCTAGTACTAACTAGGGAATCCCTTAACTGCAACTTGGAGGACAAATAAAATAGGATTGAAATACGAACAGGGGGATTCATCGAAATACGAGATCAACACAAGAGGATTAGCTACTGTAAAAATACAAACAGCTGAACCCTAATAACATACAATCTAACATCCAATGATGGGAATGGAGGAAGAATGAGGGAAGGGGAGAAAACCCTAGTTACCTTCGACCATGGGTCAGCGATGCTGGTGTCGTAGGGGTTCTTTGGCCTGATGTAAGCCTCCTCCTCGTAGGGGTCTCGGCTGAGCGGGATCTGCCCGAGACCAGCGGGGGCCTCCTTGCCGATGGCTACGGAAGAAGCGGGGACGAGGGTCTGGACATCTACGGTGGCTGCCTTCGATGCCTCGACGGGGGCCTGTACAGGGACAGGGTCCTTCTCGCTGACGGCCTTGGAGGCGACGATGTCCATCGCGCTGTTCTTCTCCATCGCTGGCATGGTTGGTTTTTTTGGGGGGTTTGCAAAGGTGATGGGACATGGAGACGGTTGTGTGAGTGAGCGAGTGAGTGATGAGTGAGAGCAAGAAGGCCTCTATAAAGGTGAAGGAAAGGGATGTTTCGTTGCACCACCGTGCACCGCGTACGCTACTGCACCGTCCACGGCCACACGTGTCCGCTACCGCCCCGTGCACCATGACACACGTACCGTACGTCACATTTTTTCCCTCGTGTCCAACCCTGGTGACTTAGTTGTGCTTAGTTATACCCTCGAGTATAACACTAGCAGTTTGGTTGTACTTAGTTTTGCCCTCTAGTACTAACACTGCCATGTGCAATATACTCAGTTTTACCCTCTGGTGGCTGTTCAACAGAGAGTCAACGAATGGATTTTAGCTAGCTAATTGAGTCATTTTATGCACAACAAATTCAAAAAGATCAAAACATAGTGGCATCTACCCATGGAGTCTTATTATGTGACCTGCCACCATAAGAAATGTATAGAAATAGTGTTTAACCTAAATCACCACTACACCTACTATCTATGAAGGTTCATGGCTTTCTACTCAAGCCTCTTCCCAAAACATCCCTCCCTAGAATATAGTTTGTCTGAATGAGGCAATAATTGTCAAACTGATGTATATTTGAATTGCAAATAGTTTGATGTATGCCAAGATGTATTTTATTGTGTAAAAGACACATTTTCCTTTTTTTTAATCTCTTTCTATTTTATATTTGAATCCCTTTGTTAGTTTTGTCATTGGTTTTTAAGTTATACGTAGTTTTTCCCTTGGTTTTTAAGTTCTACTCAGTTTTTTCCTCTCTCTCTTAGTCACAAACTCTCACACATGTGCTCATCTTGGCTGCTACGCTCTGATTGGTTGAGACAATTCTCACACGGATCATTCCCACCAACCGTTGATCCTATGTGATCTAGCGGACATAACCCCTATATCTATCGGGAGGCACCCCTCTATCCACACAAAATAATGAGTTTGCCACCAGTACTTTAACTCCATAAACAAATGATTTTGAATATAATTTCAAGGGAAAGTGTTCAAAGGTGTATAATTTTTGTATATGCAAGTTTGTGCATTACATTCCACTCTATGAAAATGATAATCTATCAAGATTTTCTTAGTATAACATTACCACGTATTAAGTGCGATTTCAAAGAGCTCAAATGGTATAATTTTTGTATATGCAAGTTTATGCATTACATTCCACTCTATGAAAATGGGGGAGAAAATGATAATCTCTCAATTTTTGTTAGCACATCATTATCACGTATTAAGTGCGATTTCACAGTGTGTTCAAAGGTTTATAATTTTCATATACGCAAGTTTATGCATTATATTTCACTCCATGGAAATGATAAATGATCAGGATTTTATTAGCACAACATTATCATGTCCTAAGTGCGATTTCAAAGAGTTCAAAGATGTATAATTTTCGTATATGCAAGTTTATGCATTACATTTCACTATTTCAAAATGATAATCTCTCAAGATTTTGTTAGCACATCATTATCACGTATTAAGTGCGATTTCACGGTGATCAAAGGTGTATAATTTTCGTATATCTAAGTTTATGCATAATATTTCACTCCATGAAAACGATAAACTCTCAAGATTTTCTTAGCACAACATTATCATGTCCTAAGTGCGATTTCACAGTGTTCAAAGGTGTATAATTTTCGTATATGCACGGGGCATAAAGATTTTAGTTTAGGGCTCACTTTTCATGCTCTAAAAATGGTAAACTCTCAAGATTTTTGTAGGACAACACTATCATGTCCAAATTGTAATTTGAAAGTGTTCAAGAGTTGTGTCAATTATAAACACTCTTTTACATTAAGAGTTGTATAATTTTTTTAATTTGAAAGTGTTCAAGAGTTATGGCATTCTCTTATTTCTTATACATCCATCTCCCTAGATCTCAAAGTGTGACTTTCACCTCATAGATTCACTTGATTGCAGCCGAGACATTAACTCGAGTGCCCGCATCGTAATGGCTCGCCGCCCGCATTCTCCACAGCAAGCGCATGCCCAATTGAGCTCCCGAGGTGTGCCAATTGATTGTCCACAGCAAGCGCATGATTTCCATTGTCATCCTTCATACATGTCAACGGGAGGCACCATACTGCGGCCAAGATGAACGGGAGGCCTAAGTGAATCTAGACAAAGGCCCGTTGTCGCTGGAGAAGGGTCGCCGTCGACGGAGAAGAAGAAGAAAGTGGAGGCAATGGCATGGGCGTGGGCGCAGGGCTGGCTTGGGGTCCCATCTTGCAACATCAACCTGGGTAAGCTGTGGGTCTGGCGCTCACGTGGATAAGCTGTGGATCCCATGCAGATCCAGATAAGTGGAGAGAGGTGTCCACTACGGGAACCGACTGAACATGGCCCCACTTGTCAGCATGTAACGGCAAGGGTCCATTATGGTACCTGATAGAACGCGACCCCACTTGTCAGCACATAACAACGAGGGTCCACTACGGGAACTGACTGAACTGGGTCCCACTTGTTAGCACGTAATGGCAAGGCTGACGGATAGCGAGTTTCAGACCGTGTGAGAGTTTCGTAGAAGGAGATGGGCAAAAGTGAGGAAAATTTAAGCGGCTAGGGAAAAATGAGTACAACTAACAAACCGAGGGCACGAAAATAGAAATCCCTATATAATAAGTGTACAAGTAAAAGAAATTCAATATATTATAGAAATATAGATATATAGAAATAATTAGAAAATCTTATTCTTTTCTTATTCCATAATTACAACAGGAGAAGAATACAAGTAAGTAAGAAATTCCTATACAAGTGAACAATTGCAAGTAAGGACAAAGTAAATTTTATTGAATAATAAATATATATTACATTGTTCCTTACAGAAAAAATATAAATTACAATAATTGATAAAAGGAAAAATCCTATACTAATTCCTAAATAAGTGCTACATTTACATCATCTTGATCTTCTCTATAGTAGATAGTACCTACAAGGAAACAACTTAAAAAACACTAAAAGGAAAGATGATTAGTGTTAGTAGATTACTCTCAGATTTTAATAGTGAATTGCACTATTGTGATTCATCATGAGCAAATACAAGGGGCAAGTTTCACCAAAAGTATAGTATTTGTTATTTTACTTAAATGGTTTCAGAACAACATCATTAACCACATCGAGGCAAATTTCACCAAGGTAGATACAAGTAAATGGGTAAGAAATCAGATATTTCCACTTGAGCTAATCCATAGTCACAGCACACAGGCACACAACACAGTCACACATGCAGCAGGAAGAGCTGTTGACACTAGAGAGAAAGGACCAACATATAAAATCACACAGCCGTGCTAGCAGAGCTCTTCTATCACACTAGTTCATCACCATAGCACAGCTAGAACACCACCAAACACTAGGTGGATTTCCATCAGATCCATGAAGAACACACCAAAGAAAACCACTAGATCACCAAACAAAATGGTTACCTAAGGAGGGGGTGGATCAAGGGTAGGCCAGGAGCACATCAAGGAGGTGGCCAAGGAGGGGAAGGAAAGCTAACCACGGGAAGGGTCTGGGTAAGCTTCCCGGCAACAACCAGAGAAACAAACATCAACAACCACAACAGGTGGGAGATTTCCAAGCAAATACAAATCTTGTACTTGTTCATATCATATATAAATACAAGATCTATTGGATTTGAGTTTAAACCTCAGAGATACACTCAAGTGGAGAGTAAGCTCATCACTAGATGTATAACAACCATATGTAGCATCTGCTCTTACTTTTAATCCATAGATTAGGTCTCAAGCTATGCATCATTGACCTAATCTGGAGCCAGCAAATAATAAGCAACTAGAACAAGGCAAATCCAGTGGATTGGTTGCTACTAGGCACATCCCAGTATTGGTAGCACCTCAGTAGCAACCCAGCCTGGTAAATGTTTCTCAAATAATAAGTCACGGTTATAAGCTTCAGAAAGAACTTAATTAAATCATTTTCTTAAAGCATTAGGAATCATCGGTATCTAACTATCTATCATGAGATAGTTACACCAGAATGGTTTGACCACAAGAATCAAACCAATGCCTTAAGCTTGGGTTCACAATGCACTAAGATAATATCATCTTCCTAATTAAGAGGCCAGGAATCATATTTATATTGTCCATCTATCATTACTTAAGTAGAAGATAAAACATAAGGAACAATGAGCTATATCATATAGCATATATGTATGTTCCTTTGGACAAATCTCACAGTTTTTCTTTTCATCACTGATAGATCATGCACAGGAAGGTAAAGCCCATAAGAAATTAACACTAGAGTTTAGAGACTAATGGAGGAAAGAATCATCCATATTACAATAGCAGTAACACAGAATAATCATAGTATATCAATATGCCCAATTCAAAGCCTCAGATAATGATCATTAGATCATATAGACCGCAATACTGAATAAACAAGGCCAAACATCAACATCATTGTAAAAGAAACCAAAGACAAACTTCATAGTCAATTCAACCATCAGAACTAAACCAAGGTTAATCCATCCACAATTCATGAATATCACATGTTTTAGCCAAGAGCTACTGGGTTTGATTGCTAGTAAGGAAGGGTAAAACCCTAAAACAAGGGAAAACCCTAATTAGGGTTGCAAGTATATTCTAGGGAAGGAATCCAGAGAGAGGGAAGAGAGATATGAGGGGAGAAGAACTCACTCGTAGTCCTAGCTAAGTTTAGAAGAGGAAGAAGAGGAAACAACGTGATCGATAACCATGACACGGTAGGCATCTGCACCACGCCGAGCCGCGCCAGCGGCTGTAGTAGCACGGGGACGGCGATGTGCATCTCACCACCAGAACACCAGGGCGGCATCAAGAGGTCACCGAAGCACAACAACATAAAGGAGGGAGAAACCCTAGACACTAGAGGGGGTATGCCGCAGCCAGGCGAGAGCTCGCACAACGAATCAAGTTGGACCCGCTGACGTGTCGTTGTTGACTAGGTCATCTCGCACTACGACGGCGGTCGGAGAGGCTGAGGCTCGTTGGAATCGGCAGGAGACGACGACGGCAGACACAACATCGTGAGAGCGGGAAGAATGCGTGTGGGGGGAGTGACCGTGTGAGTTCTAGGTCGAATGACCAACCTGGGAAACATAGTGGGTCTAACCCGACACACTAGGTTGAGCCAAGGCCGGGTCAGACCTAGGTTTTAAAAGGAAAGAAATAAAGGATAAAATATTGATTTACAAAAATACCCCTAATGGTATTTTAGCTCTAGGAAAATAAATAAAAATCCTAAAATACAAATTATATCTCATAATGTTCATAGAAATGTAAACTATTCAATAAAATACTAATTTGTATTTTAGAATGATAAAAATTAACTTGGTTATTTTAAAACAACAATTCCTTTACGGAATTTTCTAAAAATAGGGATAATAAATATAAATAAATAAAATTCATTTTTAAGATCCTAAATAAATACTTAATGTAAGAAAAATACTAGTTTGTATTTTAAATTGATAAAAAAGTAAAATGTGTATTTGAAAACACTTATTTCTTTATGTAATTTTACTAAAATAAGAGTACGATTGGAAAATACATAAAAAAACACTTTTAAGATCTTGAAAAGGCACATTTTGCTAGAAAAATGCTAACCATGTTATTCCAAAAAAAAGATTTCTAAAGTAATAAATCCTTAGTTGTCTATTTTATTCAAATAAAATACTTGTTTTGTCACAAGTTAACTCTTCAACATTATTTCCTAAGTAAGAATAATCATATGATCCTATAAAATTTCGTATTTCTAAAAATAATCCTTGAAGTCTAAAATAATAATAAACCTAAAACCATGATTATGGTTTATAATAAAACCTAAGTGTAAATTGCTAATTATTTAATACCCCTTTAGAATCTGAGATCAACTATCACCAATAACTTCAATTTAACATTTAACATCATTCACTTATATTAGGGATGAATAATCTCATTCCTTTAACCATACTTAACATAACTATAAAGCCTAATAGAAGTTAAGCAAACTATAAAATGAGATAACCATATCTCATAATTAGCTCTAACTCTATAACTCACCTAACCTCAACTTTCTAGGTATATATTCATAGGGCTATACTCAATATGTATACGAGTTCGTCATTGATCGTATCAAAGAAAACTTTTGAACTTGACCACAATATAAAATTATTATATCTTAGTCCTAGTTATATTTCATAGTTAACTTTGGTCTGTCACTCAACCAGCGAGGAGCGCATTAACTTAAGATCATTAGAGCGATTCAAATAACCATCAAATATGTTCTGAGAACACTACAAATTGTTAAACTTAATGTAATGAGTATTTTTCGAAAGTTATTCTTTTTCCACTACAAACAAAAGCTTTAGCCATTCAGCTCAAACCCACCAATTTGAAATGTATTTATCCTTAAGAGTACTTACTAGTCAACATCTACCATCAACTCTTATAGTGCTTTACTTTCATCACTTACCAATTCATTTTAGAATCTTAGTATGTGTTTATTTGTAATTAAACTTGATTGTAACACAAATATTTCATAAATCACCAAACTCAATGCATACTTAAACATGGGGATTTACTCCGGGATTTATACAAAATGCATATCATTATCTGTGCATAATAGCATGTTGCTTCTTTAAACATTAGTCCTTACCGGACCAATGATGTTGTTTTCAGATATTGGAGTTTATACCTACTAGAAGACCTTGACTACATAATCTTGTAGTCAAAAAGGCAAGTTCACACTTTCTCATATCCTTTGATTATTTTCTGTCAAGTATTTGCAAACTATTACTGTTAACACCTGCATTTCAAAAAGGACGACATAACACTATTTTCTTGATTAACGTGAACTAATGGTTACTGATACAGGGTGATCAGCTAATCTATTATGACTGGCAATGGAAGCACCATGTTCGGGACTGTATCATCTAGGATTTAACAACAAATGTCACTAGTGATTCTTGCGTTGTAGATTACGTGTTAACCATGAGATCTATATGGGCTCTAGGGAAGTCAGCTGGATCTTCTTACTTTCGTGTGTAAGAGGACGACCTTTACACGACGCTGAGATTCCTTGCGTGGATCCAGCAACACGGGTGGGCACCCTTTGGCCCCACGGTTTAGGTGTCTAGGTTATCCATGTGAGGTTGCCGGAGGTACGGTCGGCCCATTTTTCAATGGGACCTGCTAGGGGCACAACCGACTCACAGAGTCTTCAGGGGCCTATCAGAGTTGTAGCTTTCCCGAAAGGAGCTTAACAGATATGTGGCGGTTTGAAGGATCGTGTTGGCATGTGAGGTCGTGGAGAAGGGCAATGATCATCTTGGGTTCTTATACTGGGCCTCACACCAACGGAAGTGTGAACAGGAAAGTACGCCCAGTTATGCAACATGGATAAGAATCTTTCAAGGGTAAAGCAACGCACCTCTGCAAAGTGTTTAAAAGTGTGACATGTTAATCCCTATTCTGGGAAGAAGCTACGAGCGCTGCAGGAAAGGAACTCCACGAAGTTCTAATCAACATGTGAAGACTGACTGACATAGCTTTTCAGAATAAAAGTAACCTTTGAAGAAATGTTTATGAAATCTGCATAACCTACAACCTTTGGTGTGTGGTTGTAGCTAGTGCATCAAACACTCATTTTGTAGTGAACTTGCTAAGTACGCTCATACTCAACCGTATCTTTTTAATCCTTGCTAGATTCTGGAGTACTCAATGGCGAACTTAGAAGGAGAACTACTTTGAAGTATTGAAGATACTTAGTGGAGGTCCGCAGAGTCGGCGTCTACATCATAAGGTTTTGAAGTCTCGGGAGGAGTTCTTTATAAATAAATCCCTAGTACTAGAACCTACTTCCGTAGAGTAGTGCTTTAGCAGCAATAGTAAGTCGTAGATTTATCGTAGTGGTATTTCTGGAATAGACTTCGAGTTGCTATTTCTGGTTCTCTCTTGTAGTTATAACCCTCGTTCTGTCGAGGAAGTTCTTTGGATCTTTTGTAAAGTGATATATGTAATCTAAAGACATGTGTTGGACCTACGATGTTTCTGTTGTGCCATTTTGAGGGATGTAATACTAGTGAACGGTGTTTTATTAGTGTTATGTCAACGACTATAGCGTACTACATCATGTAGTGGTATGCTGGGTCACCACACATCCACCGAGCCGAAACCCTAGCCACAGACCCCCTGGCAACACTAGATCGAGACACCCTGCCCAAATCCGGGAACACACCTCCATCTCCCGTCAAGAGAACGGAAGGGGAACCGTCGTCGCTGGTCATCATCGAGGCACACAGTCAACGCCAGCCACCAACCCTCCAGGAGGTTCCAGACCCAAGCACCAAGATCCGCCACGAGCCCATCAGCGCCAGCCAGTCCCAACCGGCGGCGTAGAGCGAGGCGAGGAGGGGCCGCCGAGGATGACCGACGCCGGATCTAGAGGGGCCGCGATGACGACGACCACCCGGCCACGCGAGGAGCAGAGACCGGCACGGGGAGAGAGCCGCGCGGGAGAGGCCCCGCCGCTGCCGTCGACCACGTGGGTTTCGCCCGACGGCGGCGAGAGAGGGGGGAGGGAAAGAGGAGAAGAAGGGTGGCGGCGGGGGTCACCGCCCGAGTACAGAAGTGTTTATTTCAGTCACATATGCATCATCTCAACGTACAAGTATTTTTTTTTACGAATAAAGGTGTTTAATTGCGGACTACATGAAAAACAACTATGTTGATCTATAATGGAGTTATCAGTTTCTAATATAAATCCACACATTATTTTGCAGCAGACAAATGAAGTTAGTTATATTAGAAATTTTGCAGATACGTAACTCACATCTGATGTATGTGTGGGATTATTCCCAGATTTGTTCTGAAAGTTGAAAATACACCCTCTCTGTCTATAAATAACTGATTTGGATTTGTTTAGATTCACATATATCTAGACGTATTTTAATTTACAGATACATATAAATCTTGGTAACTCCAAGTCACTCGTTTCCGGACGAAGGGAGTACAAGTTTTCCTTTTCTTTCTAAAATTACAGTCCCCTAAGATACTCGGGAGCCAAACGACCGCATGTAACCTTTGAGTAAACAAAGCGAAATGTGCTTGCAATCATCCAGAAAATCAGTCGAGGGTTGTCATGAGTTGAACATACTCCAGCAAATAGAACAGGATGCAGAAACCTCTAGCTGGCAAAACATGGCGCGTTCACTTCTTCTGTTCAGAAAACGTGGCACTACTGGACAGTGGACAGCTTCATGACAAATGCAGGTCTGATTGTCTCTGGCGATGAATTCCTGAAAATTACTCCCTGCACAGGTTCCTCACCTCAGCATCCTGAACATCTTACCTGACTGAAGAAAAAAAGGCCATATTTTTTCATGCCAATTCATTTTATGCCTACAGGGTAAACATAAAGAAAATTGCTAATAGCTAATGTTAAATTGAAAAGAATCACCGTAGTAGTTTACAGCTAGTATACATTTACACAATACGACTACAAACAAAAAAGAGATGTTTAGTGGAACTGACTAAACCGAAGGATGTGATATCTTTCATCTTTGTATGGTCTGGAGAGAAGTGGGGGCGCATATCAGGTGATCCACTTGGAGGTAACCTGAGCACTTTGCCTAGGTTTCATCGGAATACGGGACATGTTCCTCTTTTTCATGTTTGAGGAGACTGTGGGGCTGAAATAAACTTGGCTTTTCTGTGAAATCGCTGCGGCTTGCAAGTGCGGTTTTCTCAAAGGAATGAACGTATGTGACCTTGAGGGGGGCCCTTTCGAAGACTCAACGCTCTTAGGTGATTCCCATTTGCTATGATTCGCAAAACTCTGTGATCTGCCAACTGGCTGAGGTCTCTTCTCCTTTGGACTTGGAATGTTTCTGCTTTCCATAGTTTCCGCGGAGTACATTGTCTCTTCCCCACTGCTAAAGCCGTCCCTCCTGTCTCCTTGTTCTGATACCGGCGGAGGTGAGGAACTTGACTGCCCCTCACTCCAGCAATTTTCCTGGTAAGCAACATTGTGCAGAGAGCCGCAGATGATCCGCGCATTCGCTAGCCGCGATTCATGTGGAACTGAGCAGTTCAGTTTGATCTTACTCTCATCAGGCATTATTTGCTTCAGAGGAGGTGGTAAGCAAATAGATCTTGGATGTCCTGGAGGAAAGCTATTATCCATAAGTGAACCTGGTTGGTCATTCTTAGGCCTGGACATCTGTGAAGTTGGATCTCGTTGGTCTTGAAAAGAGAGTGAACATCCATTTTCACCATATGAAATCTTGGCAGATGCTGAGCTGCATGATCCATGCTGCTGTGTCACCTTTGATGGCATCTGCGATGATGACAATACACCATCCTCTCGCTCAGTGGTCTTAACATAAGGAAGATGACCCAAAGAAGAAGGTTCGCTTCGTTGTCCAGCAGATATTAATCGTGCAGGAGGCATCATTGGCTTGCTAACATCCTCCAAGCTACCACTCCAGTGTTGTTTTAACCATTCACCTACTGCAGGGATGGGGATCCCAAACTGCATAGGCACGTCCTTCTTCGATGCAAGGAGTGCAGATGATGATGCAGAAGCATACCCCATTGGTGTAGAAGGTGCAAGCTTCATCGGATCACAGACCATAAAAGCTAGATTCCCGTGCATATCAAAACCAGCAGATCCAGGACGCCAAGAGATTTCATCTGTTGAGAACTTTATAAGGTTGTCTGTTGCTATAACAACCTTCCCCTCACCTACCGTCAAATCTCTTCTGTCTGTGTGGCCCAGGAGCAAAACTGTACTGCTAAGGTCCAAGCTGGGGTTCAAGCAGGTTTTCAGGAAATGAGGTTGTTGCCCGTGCGAATCTGAGCCATCATCCACGACATCAAGCCCAACTATTGTAATGTCCAGAATGGGACTAGTAATGAAGAACCTGAAATGAATATTTATTTTTTGTAAAACTGGTAATAATGTCATAGCAAAGGCATGTAAATAAAGGCTCATCAGAGTAAAAATGTGCCTTCAAAGTAAATACTCGCTAAGCTTATTCCAGATCTAGTAGCAAACCAAATGTGCAGAGCGCGCTACATTTTTCTCCACAGGAACTAGTTCATTAATATCACCTCCCACTTCTTCTCATACAACTAAGTTACATACACTGTTCAGCTCTTATAGCCAATAAAGTTTTCTACTCTTTTGAAAATCCAGATAGAGCCCACCTTTGAGAAAGATTGCATTAAAAACAACACGTCCTACGCCCATCAATCGAGTGAATAAATGGAACCACGGACCACTTTCAGCAGATATTACCTCACATTGATTCTTAGCGTCCAAAATTCAATACTAGAATTTATGCCTACTTGTACAGAGAGGTGAGGTGATGCGGCTACACCAGCTTTTCGGTTAGCTTGTAGCATTGTACATGTAATCAACTTTAACCCTCTGTACCTCAATAGATGACAAGAAGCCACTATGACTGACATAAGGTGCGAACGTTCTTATTTGGTTCGATTGATTAACTCAAAGTTGTCCACAAATGTATTAGATCTTCACTTTCACCAGATAATGTTACTACTACAGTATTTAATCTATCTACCCCCCTGATTGCATTTGATCCTCAATACTCCCTTGCAGATACGGTTACTACAATAACTGAAAGCATTAATAACATCAGGATTGTCGAGGTCCATGATCAGAAGCTCAAATGATTCCCTGGACCATAAGGAAGTCAACCCCACCAACCAAAATCTTAAGCTTTCGCTTTTCGCTCAAATGCAGAAACTAAAGTATGACACTGACCCAGAAATCTGCAAACAGCTTGAATCATTTCTAATAGCATTGCAACTGGGAATTGCTACAGAAACCTATCAGCCCCTAAATTTAAAGACGGAAACTAGATCTTCTTCCACCACGGTACTACATGAAATTTCCGAGCACGAGTGCAGCGCAGAGAAATCGCCCAAGTGTTGCTCAACCAGATGTTTTCACTGAGCACTGTGCAAAATCATATTCCTGGGCGAACTAGCCACAAATTAAAATGCTACCATTTGGCACCGCATTGCATAGCCAACAACAGCCGCAAGCGGAAAGAAAGCAGAGAAGTCCAAGCAATGTCTCCAGGGTTTGTTACCTCTGAGGCACCAGGCGGGCCAGGAGGCGGCCCTGGCTGAGCCGGACCTCGGCGGCGGCCGCCGCGGCGGCCGATGGGACGGTACCGTGCGTGGTGAGCAGGAGGGCGCGATGGACGAGGAACCCGTCTCCGCCTTTCCCTCCCCCACCCCCTCCTTCTCCTCCGCGAGGGAAGGACACGGCCGCGACAGCGGGGCCCTTGGCGGCGAGCAGCGTGGATTTGATCCGCTCCAGCTTGGCCCCGCCGCCGGAGCAGAAGCACCACCCCGAGCCGTCGCCCAGGACCCCCATCCGACGCCGCCGCTCTCTCTCCCTCCTCCGGATAGTGGCTATCGGCGCACGGGGGCAGGGCGGGCGGCACTGCCCTCGAGCCACCGGTGGCTGGCTGGCTCCTCTTGTGCTTTGGCTTCGTGCCGAGAGGAAGGAGGGAGTAGTACAGAACGTGACACAGTAGTCGTGTTCCTTCCTGGGATACCCAAACGGTAATGGGGCCTTGCATTATCACAAAATTCTGCTGTATCCCCCCTTCGTTCCGAAGTCCCCATGAATCGTGAAGTTATCCAAGGTGGGGGCCTATGAGCACTTTTGGATTGCGTTTTACCACGAGCATGTATTTTCGTTTTTGAAGCAAATGTAGTTGGAAGGCCTATTGCAGAATATTATCCCAATTGTGGGTATACTTTGGAAAAATGGTTATCATAGTGTTGTGATATGGGACATGGAGTGATCCAAGATGGGAACAACGCTTCATTAATTAATAAAATGTACCTATATACTCCCTCTTTTCTAAATTAGAACGCATATTAATTTTTGTCAAAGTCAACATTTAATAAATTCTGACTAAATATCTAAAAAATAGTATAAATATTTACGATATCAATTTAATTTTATTAGAATCATCATGAACTATATTTTTATAACTATATGCATTTGATAGTAGAAAAGTTAGTATGTTTTACATATAGTTGGTCAAACTTTATAAAAATTGACTTCGACCAAACATATTATACGTCCTAATTTAGGAAAGAGGGGGTATAATACTATATATAGAATAGTTTTTCTATGCATCCGTAGTTTGTTATCTTTTCCCAAGAAACAGGGAAGGAAAAAATCCATAAAGACAAAAAAAAATACAAAATTGTCTTCATTTAGTTTTGCTCCCTTCTTATCCGTCCCTGCTTTCCAGTCATTTAGACATATATAATTTATAATTTTGTTAACATGATTATTATGAACATTCCTCTCGATTGAAATTAAAAGCCGAGGCATCAAGCTAACCTAATTAAGCTAATCACGAATATTTAAGATATCACGTGAAGTATGTTATAATGATTTGAAATAAGTAGTATTTCATTTAGATTTAAAATCTAGTAAATCTATAAAGCTAGCTAGCTTAGCTCTTGTAACTCGGCGAAAAACATTTCGAGAACCTAATCAAACTATTAGAATACATGTACACATTGTACGTATACACATGAGTAGCTAGCATGTGGTACACGAGTTAGGACGTGCACGGATTAGAGGCTGGAGAAGGGCATCCACGGTGTCGCCGTAGCCAAATTCTGATAAAGTACTATTTGATATTGGTGTAAAATTTAACAACAGCTTAACAATATAGCTAGTTTTAAATATTTGTACAACAGGTTTCACAATTGAATAAAGTCACATAGAGAATGGATGTTCTCTCTTCTCTCCTTATGCATGTGCATACACTTGAGTGTTGGTAGTTGAAAAAAAATATTAAACTATTCCTTGCCACAATTTGGTATTCGGAGCAGGAGCATGCTTTGGTTTTCTCTTCTCGCTAATATAGAACTACCCTCGTAATGTGAGGAACTAGTTCCAAAAGCCAAATCCAGACTTAAAACCACATTTGGACACACACTGTAGGTGCTCGAATAGAAAGCCAAAGCGATATCAACACCTCTGTCCCACGGACGCCATCTAAGAGCATCTCTATCAAACCCCTTATATGGCCTATCCATAAAACGCGTATATGGACCAAGAAAAGACGGTTTTACGGTGTGAAAAAATACGCGGACAGAACAACAACCGCTCTTTTTATTTCTCCGCTCTTCTTCCTCCTCGCACCGCCCGCCGCCATCTCAACCGCGCGCCCCCACCTGTCTGGCCCCACCGCCTCGACGTGCACGCCGCCCGCCCGCCCGCCGGGCCACGCCACCACCCACCCGGCCCAGTCGTCGCCTGGACGCACACGACCGCCACCCACCAGCGCGGCCACCACCATGCGAGGGCAGGTCGCGGCCCCGCCGCCCCAGCCCACACCTAGGCCGCAAGGAAGCCGCTCGAGCCTTGCCCCGTCCCAGGCCGAGAGGCCAACGCCATGCGCGAGGTCAACACGCAGGCCGCCATGGCCGCCGCTGTCTTTGGCGATTTGGCCCAAAATTGGTCCATTCCGAGATGAGCAGCGTGAAATTGACAACGACATGCGCGGATTCCGAACACTCAGGCGGGATTTCACCAGATTCCGGTGAGTCCGACGGCGAAGGTCCCTCTTTCCGGTGATGGTTATGGCAGTTGGGCAGGTTTGACCAGTTTAAGGTGCACTATAAATTTTCTTCCAAAATTGAAGATATATGTGTTGGGTTCGCAACATAGAAAACAAAAAATGTAGAGATTCACGCATGAAAACAATAAATTTTTCCTACGCCAAGAACCCTAATGCCAGGACCTATCTATTAGTAATGTAGTAACGGGAGGGAGTTTTCATGAACTTACCCTTGAAGACCGAAAAGCGTTGTCAACGCTCGACAGAGCGTGGCTGATGTAGTCGTAACGGCGCCGACCTCAGGGTCCTATTGAAGTCCTGCGGCTCCAATGACTCCTAGTGCCCCAAGTGTTGCATCTCCAAGGGAGTTACAGACGTCTTAGTGCCTAACGATGACTCCCGCTCCTCCGAACTAGCAGCAGTTGAGGAAGTAGACCTTCTGGATCCGAACCCCGCAGCGCGACGACGCTCCACGGTGAAGAAGTCTCCTATTTGCGTGATCCAAACTTGGGACCACTGTCACGGGAGAGAGAGAGATTATCAACTGAAGGTCTATCCAAAAGAGAGGAAACCTTTATGATTATTGGTGTATTTAATTTATCGAAATACCTCACAATATATAGGGGAGAAAACCCCACATAGTAAATTGCCTTAGCCATGTTGGACTAAACAAAGAAGAGGGGAGGAGGGGCTGGCCGCCACCGGCCAGGGCCCCACGCGGGGTCCCTTGGCCTAGACGGCCACCCCCTCTCTCTCTCTCTCTCTCTTTTCCTTTGGTCTTTCCCTCATGGGCCCCTTTCCCTCCGGATTTTGGCTCAATTAGGTATTTGACCTTTTAATTCATTTTTCTTTTATTAAATGATTAAATCAATATTTAATATTTACTTACATATTATTCAATCTCCGTGGCTATGGAACTCCTTCCACCTCCACTCCGTACATCCTCCGGATTTACTGAAACTCTTCTAGTTCTCTCGCTTTCTTTTCTTCGGTGGTTCTGCCGATACCAAAATGCTCTCTCAGCATCATCAAGCCCTTAAGCGTGATACCCCACGGTTCGGGAACACTCCAGACATGGTTGAGACCCTTCTCGTACCAATGATCATCAGGGGGACCTGGATGCCCATGATGACCCCTGTGTATTCCAAGAATCTTTCATCGCTAAACCATGAACGTCGTGTCATATTCCTTTTGTCTCTTGATACTTGCATTGTCTAAGATATAATCAATGACATCACCATGTCATGTTCAATATCGTTACCGACAAATGCTATTTAACTCGTTTCGACAAGTGTATCCCCGTGATCAAATCACACGTTGCGCAGCTATTGGATATAACTTCTCCGAGTGGGCCTTGTAGTATCTTTCCGTCACGCGGATGGACAAATCCCGCTCTTGATGCATAATGCCTCTACATGTTCCTCTGAATACCTGAACACATCTTTATAATCATCACCCCCGCAAATGAGGTTTGATGCTATCTAAGTATTCTCGGTTGATAGTGATTGATATGGCCTCACAGTCTAAGAAATAGGACAGTAGGTCTATTCTAATCATCGTAACTTGAACTTCGTGACATGATCGGGTCCTGATGCTTATGTTGGGTATAGCTCATCATCTCATTCTCGTAATGAGGTGACTCCATTGTCAACTGGCATAAATGCCACATGATCAGGAAACCTTGATCATCTGTTGACCAATGAACTAGTGACTAGAGAAATTCACCAGGAACTCCTGATTGTTTGTATATCACATGTGTATTGACGTTTCCTTTCAATATAGTTATAGCATGATACAAAACTTAATTATAAACTTTATGAAATATGATAATAATCCATATTATTATTTGTCTCTAGGGCATATTTCCCAACAGTCTCCCACTTGCATGAGAGTACAAATAAACTAGCTGTATTTGTTACTAATCATCGACACCATATAAACTGGCACCTCTGATCATGCTCGCTCATGGAAGAGGTTCAGTGTTGGCTATGTACTTTACATCCCCATATCCTTTGCAACGTACTAATATCACATTAATTGACATTAATACTTTATCATCTCATGATGACATCATGTGTATGCATCGTAGTTATGGCAACAGAGTGAGGTCGGTTTCCAGGAGTCAACAGTTACGTTAGATAAGCCAAAATAAGCTTTCTCATGGGCATTGTGCCCTGGGACACACCCTTTGCGTAAAGATGAACTAGTCCTGCGGTACCCTTGTATTTTATTATAAATGTAGTTATCGAAACACTAGTGCACTATGTGCATTTTTTGATGTTGGTCACCTCGCTTCCTACTTGACTTCAGTTGGTATCATCGATGCAAGGATTTCCAATGCCCTTATAACATAACCCTTTATGCTTTAAGGTATGTCATCCTTCATAGACCTGGAAACATGTCTATAGTTCTTATTAGACATTGTGGACAAACTTATCTCAATGTTCAGTGACTGATACTTCATCACTTCCGAATGTTTCTTCTTGGATCATATATTATGTTGAGTTCCTATCATGGTTTCTAAGACAGAACCTATCTCTCAACATAGTGGATGACGATCATCCTTTTCTTTCTTTCAACCATTGATGATGAACTTCGTGTCATTCCTAATTCGAATGGTCAAGGACCATTCCTTAATCAATTCCTATTCTGAAACTATTTCAGAATCTCTTTTAGGAATACATTACAACATAATATTGTAATATACCTACTTTCAAATTTGAACCCTTATAAATCATTATTTATTAGTACTTGCGCGTTTATCCTTAATGTGTCATATACACATAAGAATTGAGCTCCCACTCAAAATATGTTCCCAACATATTCAAGTCCGAAACTTATATCGCAACCACTCAAAATGTGTTTCCTACATATTTGAGTCTGAGACTTATATTGCTCACATTCAAAAATATGTTACTCACATATTAATTCAGGAAGACTTTATAGCTCCCGTTCAATTTCATGCCAATTGCATATCTTCTCAATATTTTGAATAACTTAAAAATCCCTTGATCAATCACCACATCGTATATGTATTTCCGTTCAACAGTTCATCAAACACTTTGTATTCATGCAACATGTGATGTTTAGTTATCTTGTCGAACTTGGGCATGATTCATATGTGACAAGAAATCAAATGACTTTCACATATTATCAACATAACTTCGAATTTAAACATTGGTTTCATTCAAAAATGAACATATCATTAAGTTGGATTATTTTCAAGGAATTTTAATATTTTACAATGTTCATGCATTATCAATCAGTTTTACAACAAGGATAATTCACACATAATCGAACGACATATGAACGCAAATAGAAATCATTCATAAAAGCAGAACAACTGTTTGTTACAAACTCATATGAATAACCGTCTCACGAAGTGTGAGACACACTAAAGAAGTTCACAATCCATCGACTACAATTAATCATCCAATGGATAAACTAAATGATAAACGGTGAGGGAGAGTGTCGTCGGCTATCATCATCATGCTCGCCATCAACACGCAACATCACCTCCTCTCCAGCAAGAATCTCTCATGCAGAAGGACCTGTTTTCACCAAAACAGAACAAGTATCAAATACTTTAATACTACAACAAGTGTTTGCAAGATCATAACATTTATAAAACTGTACATCACATGTACCTTCATCATCGACGACCTCTCCGGCGATAGGTTCAACCTTTACATTCCTGAATCATAATATGAACTCATGAAAATCCAGTGTTTCCGTATCACCACTCATGATGTTATTCCGGACGTGTTTTTCGTAGCTAGAAGGCAACGAACGAAGCAACACTCCTATGGCAAAGGAGTCGGTCATCCCATAGTCCACTAAGTAAAGCAGTCTCATGTGTGCATCATGTATGCGCCTCAAGTGACTCTTCAGACAAGTGTGTTCCTCCATCTGTATGGAAAGGAACTCTCCAAGCAGCTCGTGCTTCCACATGCGCACATGGCTTATGAACTCTTCTCTCAGCTGATCCACCATCGAGTATGGGTCAAGATCACCCATGAGTGGGTGTAGTTCATTCACCATCCCATAACGCATTATTACTTGAGTAAAAGTGGACATCTCTTGATGAAAATGGCGATCTGCCCGCTCTCGTGGGGTCTCATAGTCATCTGACTCGTCCAAATCCATCATGAGGCGTATGTAATCTACCAAATTGTGCTTAGTCAGGAGATCATTTAGACACATTAGCCATTCAAGGAAGTTAGATCCATCAAGTCTAAGTTTTTCAGCAGCTACCCACTCAGTAACGTCAAAGTAAGCTTCACGACGAGCCATGTCTACATTTACAAATGCAAAAAGAAATTTAGACTAAGTTTATAATTATATGAGTTAAAACAAGAACTCCGCCAAAAACTCCTATCCCTAAAAGGGTTTTAGTGATTACATGATCCCTATTCACTACACCACTCCCAATCATCACGACCGGCGATATAGTTGCAAAGGTGGACACAAAAACATCGATCTCATCATTCATGCGACTCGTGTTCGATCTTTCGACCATCCATGTTCCGAGGCCATGTCTACACATGCTAGGTTCACCAACTCAACCTTAGTGTATTCACTGTGCAACATGGCTTACACCATATGTGAACGCGGATATGTCTGACACCCGATCGTCACGTCCTGCCTCATAACGGAGAACTTTGTTGGTGGTGCACACTAAGGGAGAACATTTTCATTGGTATTTTGTTTAGGGATCATCTTATTAGGCTACCGTTGAGTATCTAATACTAGCACACAGCAATATGCACAAACAATAAACATTGAATGTAAATGTGATGCGATATGGTCTTCACGTTGTGATCTCCATCCCGTGTCTCCAGATTCGGTGCCAGGGTTCCAGCGCCGCAGGCACCAGGGGGTGCCTCAGGTGTGGTAGTCTATCATCACCATGATTGTTACTATTACTTAGCAACAGAAAGTAAACTATTTTACCTTGACTACTACCATATCACATCACAACGCTCCTGCAAAACAAAGTTAGACGCCTCTACTTTATCTTTGCATGTTTTACGTGGCTGCTAGGGCTTCCGCATAAGAACCGATTCTTACCTACGAACTTGCACCACAACATTGATCAAGTAGTTGTCTATACTACACCCCTTTGAGGCCCTCCTTTGCAAATAGCATACCAACTAATGCGAGAGAGAGAGAGAGAGACACCCCCAAAGCCACTTTATACGGTATAAGACGTATGTCAAACATGGACCAGTCTCGCGAATGAACGCATAAAGTCGGTTGGGGGCTGCTTCATCAAGCATTAATACGGTATGCACAAGTACATGTGGAAGGGTAACAACTAAAATATCAATGCCCACATGCTACAACTCATGTGTTCTACCCATAGTAGCAATACTACACATAGATCTAGCTCTGATACCACTATAGGGGTTCGCGCATGAAAACAATAAAGTTTTCCTACACCAAGAACCCTAATGTCAGGACCTATCTATTAGTAATGTTGGGGATATACTTTCCGGGTATCCTCACAGTTCCTCACTGACCAGGGTGGCCCACTTCGGGTTAGAGCTTTGCTTCACGGGTGGCCTAGTCAGGGAGAGAGGACGGAGTCCAATCCGGCTACGGGAAGGCCCAGAAGACTTACCAACTTAGGACCATAAGATTACTTGTAGTTCAAGATGTACTCTGTAACCGACTCTTAGTCGTAGTCGGATAGATCTCTCCTGTAAACCCTAGGCCGAATATCTATATAAGCCGTCCTAGGGAGAGCCTTTAGGGCAACACTCTAGACACCTCAATAGTCTACAATCTCAACTCGCACAGGCGAACCCTTGTAACCCATATTCTGACTCTGCCGTATTACTAGATTGCTAGCAGGAGTAGGATCTGCCCAAAGCCGGCGGATTCGAACCTAGGTAAACTTGTGTGCTCACCGTCCCGGAACACCGTATGTCTCACACCCCTCTCTTCCGCACGCCTCGAGGACCCCCTCATGGCGTACTTGTCATCAATCCGACGACAGTTGGCGCCCACCGTGGGGCAAGTGAGCTCCAGATCTGCGTTCTGAGTGGAATCTGCAAGAATCGGAATCGGTAAAACTATCGCCATCGGTCGCATCCTGTACGCCAGCGACATCCCTCTCATCGTTCTCGACGAGACCTGGATTCCAGCTAGGGAGGCTGTGACTGCCTACACAATCATGTCTTTTGGCGAGATTGATGTTTACATCGGTTTCGCTGAACCTGCCCCACCCACCCCAGCAGTGATGATAGAGGCAGAAGAATCTTCTGGGTCCCCTTTGTCCGCGGAGGCGACAGAGTTCCGGATCTCAGAAAATCCTAATCCCACCCATCCCGCACCAGTTGCGGAGATAGTGGAGAAATCCGAGCCTGAGGAAGACCTAGCGGTCGAAATCGAATATGGAGTGGATCTCCTAGGAGAGACCGGATCCCAGATCGACCCGCCCGTGGAAGTCGAAAACCAGGAGGAGCTCATAAACGACATTGATTCCAGCTCTGAGGATGCCGGGACAGAGAGACCTTTCCTAAGGTACACACTGCGACGTATGATAATGCAAGATGCAAGCGCAGATGCAATTCTTGAGACCATCAAAAGTTTCGACGTGGCTGACCGCGAGAGCCGCAGGTACCTCAGGAAGCACGTGTCGCACTTTGTCGAATATGTGGGATCCGGATCCGGCTCTGCCGATGCTGGAGAAAACACCGACTCTGTGCTAGAGGCGATTGGAACAAACGCCGACGTACCCGCATCCTCGGATGAATCAATGACGTCGGCGGATTTCCGAAAGTTCTCCGCGGAATATGAAGAGGAGTATAACTCCAAAGCTGCAGAAGAAGGAGAAGCCATGGATGAAGGATCCGGGGAACACTCTCCCAAAGCGCAGGATGATATGGACGTCGGAGATAATCCCAAGGTCAAGATGTCCGAAAGTACTGATCAGAGCTTGACTCCGAGAAACGGACCCAAAGCCGTCTTTGCTACCGGTGCTGCCAAGAAAGCAAAGAAGAGGAACAAGAAAAACAAGACCCCGACAAAAGACCCTCTGACAGAGGAAGTGATTGCCGAGGAATACGAAGAAGACTCGGATGGAGCACCTATCCCAGAAGAGTCGAAAAAAGAAGAATCGGTGGATGGACACGTGATCACTGAGGGTGCCCATAAACTCATCGATGCTGCATTAACCACACCTATTCCTATAGCTGCAGAACTTACTGCTGAAGAACTAGACGAGAGGGCGCAGGCCCTAGAAGCACGTCGTCAAGTACTCCTCGATGAAGCCAAAAACATTGAGGAGGAAAAGAAACGCATAGCATCTGCGGGGAAGTACAACTCCAGGCAGTACTAGAAGACCAGGAAGCGTCATACCAATGACAACCAGTTCCTGCAGATCCACGCCGTCCTTTTTGGAGATGAGATGGGGAAGCCTCGGAAAGATAGTAAAGGAGATTGGGTATATCCAACCCCAGTACAGAATACCGTGGCAGCCCGAGAAATTCTATCGGCTAATCCAGGACCGGAGGAAATCCAGTTGGGAATCAAACTACTCAACAAGGGACTAGAGCAGCAAAAGGTCGCCATGTCCGGAAGTCAAAAACTGGTCTCAGATTCCGACCAATGTCGCATAGATCCGGCATGGGTGGACGTAAGACCCCAGCGCGTCCCGGAGCAGTATCATTGCCCCGAGCGCCGGGAAGATAATTACTCGAGAACCGGATCGTCAGGACAGCACCGTAGGACTACACATGGCTGGAGCAACGTCGCCCCAGCGGCTGAGAAAGAGGCCATTGCTGCTCTAAATCTGAGGAATCCTCCCCAACGAGAGTCTAACGATCGAAGGGGAGAAGATAAAGAGAAACATCGGGAGGAGGATCGTCAAAAAATGCCACCTCCTAGGCATGCAAGCCGTCCGGCTGAGTCTCATCGTAGTGGGAACGACGGACGAAGGAACGACGAAAACCATGCCGGGACAAGCCGGCAGGGGGCTCGTCTTAGTGAAGACCCTCCCTGGAACCGGAATAATGACGCTCCGGACGGAGGCCGGCGATCAGCCGAAAATAATCCAGCTGCCCCACTCTCTCCACCAGGCAGTCATCACAACGACTCTCAAGGGGGACATGGAGAACGATGTGACAGAGGAGGTGGTGGCAGAAGTCGAAGTCCGGCTCCAAGGCACCGCAGCCACAGCCGACATTCAGGACGATCACTATCCCCAAACAACGCAAGGCATAGGATCAATTCCAACATATAGGCGCGGCGCTATGAAAACGATGATATCTACATGGGCCCAAAATGCTTCGGACCACGCATCAGAGCTACAAGATTCCCGGAAGGATTTGCTATCTCAAGACATATCCAAGCCTACGACAGCATTGCTCGGCCAGACACCTGGCTACAGGATTTTTCCAAGCTTGCTGCATCACCAAAGGCGGAAATAGCCTGGTTGCAACCCGATATCTCCCACTTATGTTGCGGAAGACGGCACGATCATGGCTTAATGAACTTCCGGAGAACACCATCCACAACTGGTATGACATGCAAAGTGCGTTCTTTCGGAATTTCGAAGGCACGTATCGGAGGCCCTATACGGTCGGAGACCTACAACTTTGCACCCAGAAGGCCAGAGAAACTTGTCGAGATTACCTCGGACGAGGGATCGACACCAAGAACTCTTGCGAAGGAGTAAATGATCAAACTGCGATTGAAGCTTTCATCGCAGGTCTCCCAATCGGTCTACTGCGCCATCGCTTGAAATGTGACAAGGTCATTGATTTGGGAGAGATGATAGAAACAGCGAGCAAGTATGCAGATGCCGACGACGATGTAGAGGGATTACTCAATGCCCTAGCTGTGCGTCAGTCGGCAAAACAACCAAAGCAACAAGCTCAGAAGCGCAAAAATACCTCGGAAGAGAAACCCAACGCGGAAACAGCAGTGGTCACTGCTACTTTCGGGTCTGGAGGATGAGGAGGACACGGCGGAGGCCACGGGCGTTGCCGTGGGACTTCAAGGGTCCAAGGGAGAGGAGACCAGCAACCAGGCAAAACCTACTCTTGGGCCGACATTGCCAATAACCCATGTGTGCATCACCTAGACGCCAATGGGGGCTCGTCCCACACCAACTCCGAATGTCATTTCAATGACGACATCAAAAGAGATGACACCGCGGGCTACAAAGCTAAGCGGAAGAAGGGAAAGAAGAATCCCGAAAAAGAAAAAGAGACCAAGGAAGATTCCGACATGGAGGAAGCTGATGCTTCAAATCCCAAGCCGGAAGGGAAGAAAACTTTTCCCACCAAGAAGGACACTTATGTCACTTTCCTCGGATCTCAACCAGCAAAGGTCAAGAAAGCAGTTCTACACGAGCTCAATGCAAGTTCGGCTGTCCCCAATACCGGACTGGTCGGAAGTGGCAATCACATTTGACCGCTACCGATCATCCGCCTAAGTTGCACAAAGCGAGGAAAATCATATGTCGTCAATCCACTTATTGACGGTTATGGTTTCTCCAAGACCCTCATGGACGGTGGTAGTAGTATCAATATTCTCTATGTCGAAACGCTACGCCGGATGAGGATCTCGGAAACCCAGCTGAACCATAGCTCTATGATCTTTCACGAAGTTGTCTCAGGAAGACAAGCTAATTCCCTAGGAGAGATTACTTTGGATGTTACCTTTGGAACTCCAAAGAACTATAGGACGGAAGCACTTTCCTTCGAAGTGGTCCCGTTCAAGAGCGTGTACCACGCTATATTCGGACGTCCGGCTTACTAGGCTTTTATGGCTCGTCCGTGTTACATTTACAATATGATGAAAATTCCAGGTCCCAACGGCGTGATCACCATCAGGGGAGACCCGAAGAAAGCGCGAGAGTGCGAGGATGGAAATGCCTCCTTTGCCGAAGCCGTGCTACACGCCCAGGAGTACCAGGAGATCAAGAAGAGCATAGATCCGTCCAAGATGCCCGCAACAAAGAAGGAGGTGACAAAGCCAAATCCGGAGTTCAAGGCATCAAAAGAGACGAAGAAGACATTGTTGAAGGATGATGACCCCTCCAAGGTGACCCAGATAGGCGTAGGCCTAGGTAGCGCATAGGAAAGCACGCTCGTCAAGTTCCTCCAAGCAAATCAAGATATCTTCGCATGGCAGCCATCTGACATGACCGGAGTACCTAGGGAACTTGCCGAGCACTCTCTAAATGTAAACTCGAATGCTAAACCCGTCAAACAGTCCCTACGCAATTTGGCGATGAAAAGCGTAAGGCAATAGCTAAGGAACTAGCACGACTCGAGTTAGCCGGATTCATAGAAGAGGTCATCCACACTGAGTGGTCGGCCAATCCTGTAATGGTCCCTAAAAAGGACACCACTGATTTAAGGATGTGTGTTGATTATACTGCCTTGAAAAAGGCTTGTCCAAAAGATCCATTCGCTCTACCTAGAATTGATCAAGTTATCGATTCTACGGTAGGCTTGGAACTCCTCTGTTTTCTCGACGCATATTCCGGTTATCACCAAATCCGGATGAAGGAATCTGACAAAGTCAAAACTTCATTCATAATCCCCTTCGGAACCTTCTGTTTTGTTACGATGCCCTTTGGGCTGAAGAACGCAGGAGCTACGTACCAGCGCACGATGCAGCGTTGCCTCGATGACCAACTCGGACGCAATGTACATGCATACGTGGATGATATCGCAGTAATGTCCAAAAAGAAGGAAACGCTAATTTCCGACTTGGAGGAAACATTTGCCAGTCTATGAAAATACAACATCATGCTTAACCCGAAGAAATGCTTCTTTGGAACACCAGCCAGAAAATTGTTAGGTTTCATCGTGTCTCAGAGAGGCAAAGAGGTGAACCGGGACAAAATCAAGGCTATACTCAATATTTCCAGGCCAACTCGCCTGAAGGACGTACAAAGATTAACTGGTTGCATCACTGCGGTCAGTCGATTTGTAAGCCGGCTTGGTGAAAGAGCCCCATCATTATACAAACTCCTGAAAAGACTAAGGATTTTGTTTGGACTGATGAAGCTGAAGCTGCACTACAAGACCTGAAGAAAGTACTCTCATCTGCTCCTATCCTTGCAGCGCTGGAACCTCAGGAACCGATGTTGCTTTATCTTGCTGCGACAAATAAGGTCATTAGTATTGTCATGGTGGTGGAGAGACCATAGGAAAATCAGGAGAACCTAGTGCAGCGTCCAACTTACTTTGTCAGTGAAGTCCTGACAGAGTCAAAACAGCGGTATCTGCACTATCAAAAGTTGGCTTACGGTGTTTTTCTAGCATCGCGTAAGTTATGACACTATTTTGAGGAGCATCCAATTACCATGGTGAGCACAGCTCCCATGAGAGATATAATCAACAACAGTGACGCCACAGGACGCGTCGCCAAATGGGGCATAGAGCTTTCAGCTTTTGATATTGAGTGTAAACCTCGGACAACAATCAAATCCCAGATCCTTGCTGACTTTGTTGATGATTGGACAGAGATGAAGGAGAACATGATCCTCCCTGAGTCAGAATATTGGACCCTCTATTTCGTTGGGTCTAAGGCTCGAGGGGGCTCGGGGCTGGCGTGGTGCTCAAATCACCCCAAGGAGATAAACTTTTATACGTGTTGCAGATCCACTTCACAGCGACAAATAATATTGCTGAGTATGAAGCACTGCTAGATGGAATCCGGATTGCTAAAGACATTGGCATCCGACGTTTGATGTGTTACGGAGATTCGGATCTTGTTGCTCAACAAGTGTCGGATATTTGTAATGCAAATAAACACATGGCAGCGTATAAAGCTATCGTGGATGATCTATCTAAATCGTTCGAAGGATTTGAGGTTCAACACATCCCTCGAGCAGAAAACGAGGAAGCAGATGCACTATCTCGGATAGGCTCTGCACGGAAAGAGGTCCCATATGGCGCTTTTTTAGAGCACCTCAAGGTTCCCTCAATAAAGGGAGTAGACGAGGAATATCTGACCAAATCCGACTCACCTCTAATAGCAGTTCTAGCTGTAATTCCCAGCTGGACTCAACCCTACTTAGATTATCTGGTAGATGGCAAATTACCCGAAGACGAGGTTCTGAGCCGGCAGATTATCCGACGAGCAAAAGCCTATACTATTTTTAAAGGTGAGCTCTATAAGCGGAGTGTTTCTAGGGTTTTTCAGCGCTGCGTATCTCCAAAAGAAGGAGTGGAAATCTTAAGGGAAATCCACGAAGGCGAGTGTGGTCACCATGCTGCAGCCAAATCTCTAGTGGCAAAAGCTTTTAGACACGGATTTTTCTGGCTTACAGCTCAGGCAGATGCCGAACGATTAGTCAAGACGTGCAAAGGCTGCCAAAAGTACGCCAAACAAGCTCACGTTCCGGCTGATCAGCTGCGAACAATACCTATAACATGGTCTTTTGCGGTCTGGGGGCTTGATATGGTAGGACCTTTTAAACGAGCTCCAAGTGGATTCACTCACCTCTTAGTAATGGTGGATAAATTCACCAAATGGATTGAGGCTAAACCTATCACTAGTTGTGATGGAGCAACAACCAAAAGATTTGTCAAGGATGTTATAATCCGGTATGGTTATCCACATAGCATTATCACAGACAATAGGAGTAACTTCTATATGGGAGAATTGGCTAAATTCTGCAACGAGCAAAATATCCGGCTTGACATTGCGTCAGTCGCACATCCACAGGCTAACAGACAAGTCGAAAGAGCAAATGGTTTAATCCTACAAGGCCTAAAGCCAAGACTCGAAGCACCACTATGACGTGCTGCAGGGGCTTGGGCAGAGGAATTACGCTCTGTAATATGGAGTTTACGAACGACTCCAAACATGTCAACAGGATACACACCTTTCTTCTTGGTCTATGGCGCAGAAGCAGTTCTTCCTAGTGATTTGATTCACACCTCTCCTAGAGTGGCCACGTATATTGAAGAGGATGCCGAGATTTCTCGACAAAATGATCTTGACTTAGTCGAAGAAGTTCGCGTCATTGCTGAAATGAGATCTACAGCCTATCAGCAGAAGTTACGCAAGTATCATAGCCAGAGAGTCCGAAATAGATCTTTCAATAAAGGTGATTTGGTTCTCCGGCTTGTGCAATAAAGAAAGCACAAACTTTCCCCGGTATGGGAAGGGCCCTTTTTAGTTAGTCGAGTATTGCACAATGGATCGTACTACTTAACTGACATGAGGCCAGTCAAAGAAAGACCTGCTACTAAGAAGAGAAAGAGAGCTGGAGGTAGTACAAATCCGGATGAGTTAGATGCCGTGGAATATTGCTCCCACGTCCCTTTTATTCTTAGTTTATCCTTCTTTGTAAACATATATATGTACATGTTCTGTGAGAAATAAAAGTTTTGGTTGCCTCAATTTTTTCTGAGAAGTTTTTACCATCTTATTTCTGAATGATCATGTCATAGTCGAAAATCCCAGAATGCTTGAAAGTACTTTATGCTCATGTTCGTTCTGGTTTAGATTTCCGATTCTAAAACTGCTACCCTCGGGTATAACTCTAAAAGTTTCTAGTCTTTACTTTGGTTATTTGTCTGATTGCTGGATGCGGGCATTTTCCGAGTAGTGAATTGTTGGTACTGGAAGCCGGCTTTGTTTCCGAGTTTAAACTGGTTTAGCAATTGAGCTCTGTTGCTCGGCAAAGTTTCCGGCAGAAGGTTTAGCCGGCTCACGAAAGGGACGAGGCGGAAAGACAGATAAACGATAAGTATGGATGAAAAAATACAAGTGCTTATGTAAACATTTCAGGCACGCAAAAAGTTTAAAGCCAAAAGTGTTGAATAGATCAAAAGCTTAGCACTAGCAAAATTATAGTACTGCATATTTACAGGCCCATCATGTTTTTCAGAATAACACAAATATTTCTGTTAATCTATGATGCAGGAGAGGAAGGAGCTGCCGACTCGCTGGATACATCGCCTTGGTATCGTTCCGAGATGTCCACATCCGAGGTGGTGTGTTCATCGTCGGAAACTTCTGCTAATTCTTCTAGAGGCGGAGGCGGAGTGTCCACGCGGGTGAAGAAAGGAGTTTCGTAGCTGGTCAAATCAGCCACGTGACACCCATATCCGGCACAGGAGTGCATGATGGCTTGAAGGTCCTGCTCCTAGCCATCTTCATCTACTTTGCAGTACCCTCTGGTCACTTGCCATATTTCCATGTTTCCATGGTGGCTCATGACCATAGTGAGAGCGTTTTGCTTGCAATCTGCCAGAAGACATGTTCCAATCCTGGAAAAGTTGCGGCATGTCCTTTTCCTTGTCCCGCACCTGAAAATCCGACATGCTATGCATGTCCGGAATCTTGAGATCTTCGCCAATGTCCTCAATGGATTGGCGGAAGTCATGAAGCAGGTCACCGACTTGGGTAAGCCGGTGGGTGTGGGGCTCAGCGGAGGTGGAGTCCGTCAAGTTCAGAGGACCTATATACAAAAGCAGTCAAAAGAAATCCGACATTGAAAGAAGTCGAAGAAAAAAAGACAAGTCGGACAGATGGAACGTACCGAAAATGACGTCATCAATTTTGGTCTTCTCTTCCCGAAGACTCTGGAGTTCAGCCCGGAGCGCCTCGGAAAGGTCCCTCTCTCTGCAAAGCTCATTATTGAGGTCCGAGATTTTTTGATCTTGAGCAGCGATCTTGCGATCACGCTCATCAGTAGCCATGGAGGAGGACTCAAGGATTTGAGCAATGCTCTTTTCATGATCCGCCTTGAGCTTATCCAGCTCTTGGCGCAGCTCCTTGTTCTCCACCACCAAAGTCTTGAGGTTCTCGGCCTCTTCAATCATGGCACAGGATTGTTTCACCAGTGCTATAAGTTAAAAAATAACAACAGTTCAACAAAAAAATTCAACATTGAAAACACAAAGACAAGGTTTGAGTCTCGGAATGTTTACCTTCGGCTTCATCCTTGGCAACTTTCAGCTCAGCATTTTAAGTCGGAGAGCTTTGATCTCTCTCCGCTTATCACAGACATTTTTCAACAAATCCTAGTTATAGGAACATACTTTCTGTAAGTCAAAATACCCAAAGTCAGAAGTCTACTAAAGACTCGGGCTAATATTTTTACTAATATCAGCACGAGCCTTGGGGGCTACACTAGTTCATTCTTTGGCATCCTAATAAAGCATAAACCCAGATTATATATCCTACTTCATGCTTGGGGGCTATAGGATATGATATGAAATAAAGGAAAAACAGGAGTTGGAATTCCGACTTACATATTGTTCGTGAGTGAGTCTATCCAAACTCGCGTTCACTTCAACTGCAACCTTCTCAGCGAGAGTCAGAGGGGTCACAGGAGCAGTTGGAAGCTCCCCGGACCTGATCCTCTCATTGCAAAGACGCACTTGGTCAAGAAGATCAGAGTGTTTGATGTCCTCTGATTCTTGCGCTTCTTCTTCGGCAAATAAGTTTCTCTTCTCCAGGCATTGCCTGGCCAGCCGCTGTATCTCTTCAGCAGATTTCTGGGACAGGCCAAACTTGGAAAGTCCCGGATTACTGATAAGGTTTTCGGCAAAAGTTTCTGCCAAGGGATCATTACCCAAAGAGGGTTCACCCTTATCTAAATCTGACTCACCCATGGTGACGTCAGTTTGCGATTCAAGGATCGCAAGCTCCATTGAAGGAGCCGGATCTTCTGCGGCAGCCGGAGAAATTACCGGTGTTGCGGAAGGTTGAGGGGCAAGAGTCGGAGGAGCCATGGCAGGAGAAGCTATGGTAAGCTTCGTCTGCCGAAGGGGCTTTGAAGAAGTTCCCTTCCCCTTGCCCTTGATGAGCTGTTTAGCTCTAAGAATGTAATAAAGCCGGAAACATTATGTCTCAGAAGAAAATTCGAGTAAGGTACAAAGGCGGAAGTTGTGATTGAAAGATACCTCTTCACGACGGGCACCTCCTTTGTGCCAACAGTCACCGTCGGAGCTTTGCGCTTCTTGAGCGCAAGGTCCGGCAATGGGACCACCTCTGTCTCCTGAGAAAACTCCGGAGGATATCCTTTGAGCGAAGCAAATTCTGACTCGGGGAGGTCAGCAAGCTAAAAAGAAGAAGACATATCAGTATTGCAATATAACTCGAAGATTGAAACATATAAAAAGGTGTACTGTTAAAAGCTTACCGGCACTACGGGGTTTTCCGCCATATGCATATCTAGAGAAACCTCCGAGATCCTCCTCTCGATCCGCTCCCTTATCAGCCACTTGATCTGTCTTATATAGCCCTGCGTGGTGTAGGCTTTGGGGTTGATGCGGAGGGAGTCTTTCTTGGATGACATGATGGAGTGCATCAGTCGATCTCCGTGGTATTGAAGGGGCTGGATCCGACATGACACCCAGCATTGGACCAAGTCGGATCCCTTCAGTCCTTTGTGTTTGATCAAGTATTCGATCCGCCTCTTAGCAAGGATCAGATCGCCAGTGAGAGCCGGAGGAGCCTCGTCCCAAGACGGTTGGGCCATGGCAGCTCCGTCGATGAAAGCCGGCAAAGCAGTGGCTTTGTCGGGAGCCAGAATATCCCTATGATAAAAGAATGTGGTTGGCCATTGTTTAACCGAGTCACTGGCTAGGATTTTGGGATATGCGCGCTCGCGTCTAAGCAAAAAACTAATAGTACCGGTGATGTAAGGAACACCGGCAATGATAGAGTTTCTCCGGACATGAAAATAGTACCGGAATAAGGTCAAACTCGGCCTAATGCCGAGAAATCCCTCACACAAAGAAGCGCAAGCGCTCATCTCTAAAAGAGAGTTGGGAGGAAGATGGTGGAGTTGGACACCAAAATGGTCAATCACCTCGGAGAAGAACTCCGACGGAGGGAATGACAAACCTCTGTCGAGGTGGGTGCCGAAGTGGACCCGCTCGCCGGCGCGCGGGTTGGGGACGGTTTCCTCGAAGACGCTCCGCCAGTTACCGGCGTGGAGGAGCCCTTCTGTCTCCATGTTCTGGAGCTTCTCGTCGTCGAGTACGCAGGGGATCTAGACCCCGCGGAAGCTTTCCTTCTCCGCCGCCGCTTCTGTCGCCGCCATCGCCGCTGCTGCCGCCAAGCCGGAAGAGGAAGAAGAAGCCATTTCTCCGGCAAGCACTTGACCTAGGATGGGCGGCGCTGGGGATTTTTAGGGGAAAGCAGAGGAGCTCTGTGCGCGCGGGGGAGAATTGGAGGAGAGGAAAAGGCAAAGGGCAGGTGAAGAGAAGAGGAGAAGAATCCTCACCCCTTATATCCACCTAACCGTGCCAAGATTCGTGCAAATATTACAGTGTAACTGCCACGCGTCGTGGAAGGAACTGGGAAGGACCCACGCGATGATTATGTCGCCTCGATCTCTGCGCACTCATTGAAATGGCGCCTCGGTTCTGCGAACCGTGGACCCACCAACGGTCGTGCTGACAGAATGCCTGTCAGATGACGTGACTTGACCATGAATTGTGTTAGGTGGCGTTAGAGACCAAGTTCCGGCTTAGTTTGAAATCAAGCTGGAAAATCCGAGTAACCTGTTGATAGGTCCAACTTATTTTTAAGACCCGGATCATATTTTTTGTTGTGAAGTTTCATAAACCCTTCAAGATTCTGCAAGCCGAAGATCAAGCTAGACGATGATGAATCCGACTTTGGATCTTGGAGGCCTCCGGGGGCTGCTGTTGGGGATATACTTTCCGGGTATCCTCACAGTTCCTCACTGACCAGGGTGGCCCACTTCGAGTTAGAGCTTTGCTTCACGGGCGGCCCAGTCAGGGAGAGAGGACGGAGTCCAATCCGGCTACGGGAAGGCCCAGAAGACTTACCGACTTAGGCCCATAAGATTACTTGTAGTTCAAGATGTACTCTATAACCGACTCTTAGTCGTAGCCGGATAGATCTCTCCTGTACTAGGCCGGATATCTATATAAGTCGTCCTAAGGAGAGCCTTTAGGGTAACACTGTAGACACCTCAATAGTCTACAATCTCAACTCGCACAGGCGAACCCTTGTAACCCATATTCCGGCTCTGCCGTATTACTGGATTGCTAGCAGGAGTAGGATCTGCCCAAAGCCGGCGGATTCGAACCTGGGTAAACTTGTGTGCTCACCGTCCCAGAACACCGTACGTCTCACACCCCTCTCTTCCACACGCCTCGAGGACCCCCTCATGGCGTACTTGTCATCAATCCGACGACAAGTAATGCAGTAACGGAGGGGATTTTCGTGAACTTACCCTTGAAGACCAAAAAGCGTTGTCAACGCTCGGGAGAGCGTGGCTGATGTTGTCATACCGGCGCCGACCTCTAGGTCATGTTGAAGTCTTGCGGCTCCAACAACTCCTAGTGCCCCAAGTGTTACATCTCCGAGGGAGTTACACATGTTCGGTGCCTGACGATGGCTCCCGCTCCTCTGATACAACAACAGATGCGTAAGTAGAGCTTCTAGATCCGAATCCCGCAGTGCCACGGTGCTCCGCGGTGAAGTCTCCTGCTCGCGTGATCCAAACTTAGGACCACGGTGATGGGAGAGAGAGAATATCAACAAGAGGTCTCCCCAAAAGAGAGGGGGCCTTTATTATTATTGGTGTATTTAATTTGTCAAAATACCTCACAATATATAGGGGAAAACCCCCACATAGTCACTTGCCTTAGCCATGTGGGACTAAACAAAGGAGAGGGGAGGAGGGGGCTGGCCACCGCTGGCCAGGGCCCAAGGGGGCCCCACGTGGGGTCCCTTGGCCTAGTCGGCCACCCCTCTCTCTTCTCCTTTGGTCTTTCCCTCGTGGTCCCTTTTCCCTCTGGGTTTTGGCCCAATTAGGTATTTGACCTTTTAATTCATTTTTATTTTATTAAATAATTATAAATAAATGATTAAATCAATATTTAACATTTAATTACATATTATTCAATCCCCATGGCTATGGAACTCCTTCCACCTCCACTACGGACATCCTCCGGATTTACCGAAACTCTTCCGGTTCTCTCTCTTTCTTTCCTTCAGTGATTCTGCCGATACCAAAACTCTCTCTGGGCATCATCAAGCCCTTAAGCATGATACCCCAAAGTTCGGGAACACTCCAGACATGGTTGAGACCCTTCTCATACCAATGATAATCAGCGGGACCTAGATGCCCATGATGACCCCTATGTATTCCATGAATCTTTCGTTATCGAACCATGACATATTCCTTTTATCTCTCGATACTTGCATTGTCTGAGAACTGATCAATGACATCACCATGTAGTGACCACTCTTGTTACCGACAAATGTTATTTATCTTGTTCTGATAAGTGATATCCCTATGATCAAATCACACGCTGTGCAGCTATTGGACATAACTTCTCCGAGTTAGCCTTGTAGTATCTTTCCGTCAGCGGATGGACAAATCCCGCTCTTGACGCATAGTGCCTCTACATGTTCCTCTGAATACCTGAACACACCTTTATGATCATCGCTCCCGTAAATGAAGTTTGATGCTATCTAAGTATTCTCGGGTGATAGTGATTGATATGGCCTCACAGTCTAAGAAATAGGACACTAGGTCTATTCTAATCATCGTAACTTGAACTTCGTGACATGATCCGGTCATGATGCTTAGGTTGGGTATAGCTCATCATCTCATTCTCATAATGAGGTTACTCCATTGTCAACTGGCATAAATGCCACATGATCAGGAAACCTTGATCATCTGTTGACCAATGCACCAGTGACTAGAGATTCACTAGGAACTCTTGGTTGTTTGTATATCACACGTGTATTGATGTTTCCTTTCAATACAGTTATAGCATGATATAACACTTAATTATAAAATTTATGAAATATGATAATAATCCATATTATTATTTTTCTCTAGGGCATATTTCCAACAAAAACGATGTGAATAACTAAGTACCAAGACCTATCTACCTAGATACAATCAACGGGTGAATATACATCCATATAGAACTTACCCTTGAAGAGCGACAAAGCATTACGGGATTGATCTCGTGGATGATTTAGTCGTTCACTTGCCAATCTCAAGATCGTGAGGAAGTCCAACATCGCAACTCAGCAGTGCATCCGTGATCGCACACACGCCTGGTCCTCCGACAACCTCCGTGTCCTTGCTCCAGCTGACCAGCGGAAACAACAACTCCTTCCATACAAAGCCACCGGAAACATGTACTTCGCTAATCCGAATCCATGGGGAATATTCTAGAGGGGGAGAGATATCCTTTACGAGGAGGTGTGAAGTGAGAGGAGGATGAGGGGGCCTTTTATAGGGGGGAGGGGCAGCCCCTCCCATGGCCGGCAGCCAAGGGAGGTGCCCCCACCTCTCCCTCATTCATGTGGGTGGAGCTTCCACTCACATAAAATTCCTCCACTCACACTTCCACTCACTTGCATTAAATTTCCACCAAATTCAACGCATCTCGCATTTAATAAAACTCTTTTATTTGTTTTTATTCAGAATTTTGTTAATTACTTTAATTAACAAACATTCACATAAAAACCCTTGCAACATTTCGATATCACATGCATAACCAATTTCAGCAATTTCACCCAAAGCAATTTCGGTGTCCATCGAAATAATTCTAGTGCTTTCATAATCTTTCTCTAAAAACATATTTGCTCAAAATGGTGTCAGTATCCCTTAAGTGTGTCACCCTACGGTTCACGAATAATGTAGACATGATCAAGACCCCTCTACGATCAATAATCAGCAGCGGGACCTAGAGATCCGTACTGACTCCCACACATTCAACGATGACTCTAGTGATCGTTAGAATCTTTAACGTTTGTAACTAAATCCCTTTGTATCATGATAAATTACATGTCCAAGATTCGATCATCGGTATCCCCATACCTAGTTTGATCTCGTTATCGACAAGTACTCTTTTCTTGTTCATGTGATATAACATTCTAGTGATCTTATCACTTGCTTGCAAACTATGTCAATGTGATATAACCGAGAGGGCCCGGAGTATATCTCTCCATCATCGGGATGGACAAATCCCACTCTTGATCCATGAGCCTCTACATAACACTTTCAGAGTATCTGAACCCACCGTTATTGTCACCCTGTTATGGTGTGACGTTTGATGTTATCAAGTTACTCTTCCGGTGTTAGTGATTGACATGATCTCATGGTCTAAGGACTAAAGTTACTTTGTATGATGCTATAGTACTTTTAAACATAATGACTTTGATCGTATTACTATAATTCAGATGAATGTTCATCACATCATCCCACCAATGTTTTTACCTCATTATTAACAACATCCAAGGTCCATGATCAAGAAACCTTGATCATCTTGTTAATCAACGAGCTAGTTTATATGAGAGGCATAACTAGGAACTCTATATTTGTTTATTAAACACACATGTATTAACGTTTCCAATTAATACAATTATAGCATGCAAAATAAACATCTACCATATACTTGGAATAAGATAATAACAACTTTATTATTGCCTCTCGGGCGTATTCCCTTCAGTCTCCCACTTGCACTAGAGACAATAATCTAGTTTACATAGTGATAAATCTAACCCCATGGAGTTCTAGTGTTGATCATGTTTTGCCCTAGAGAGAGTTTTAGTCAACATATCTGCTACATTCAGATTCGTATGTACTTTACAAATCTTTATATCTCCATATGTGACATGCTCGCGGATGGAGTGAACCGGCGCTTGATATGCTTGGAATTCTTGTGAGACCTTGGTTCTTTGGCATTGGCTATGTGTGCATATCGAGGATCCGACGTGCAGGACGAGGTAGTGTTCGCATGACATGGGGGCACAGTGTGTTGCACTGCTACTCTTCGCCAACACTCAGCATGTCGCCGTAGGAGTGGGACAATGTCGGGCCAGTGCTACCAGGGTGCCACGACCCACCTACTGTCGGGCCTCTCCACAGGACAGATCTCTTCAAGGGAAAAGGTGCCAAGCAATATCCCCAAGGACTCTCCAGGGGAGGGCCCCTAGAGAGGGAAGGCACCTCGCAGAGCTATCGCGTGAAGCACACTTAGGTGATAGTGTTGCCATGCCAGAAGTAGAAGCACAAGGGGACCACTGATCTACCCCTCGCCTAAGGCAAGGGCCTTCTTATTCTTCAAGCCTGGAGTGGCTGATAAGACCTGCACCTTGGTGGGGCCACCCCGCTCGACTGCGCCAGGACAACATCCAAAAGATGAAGATGAAGAGAAGATGCCCACAGCGCCTAGAGGTGGAGTAGGTCTATAGTAGAGGACAGTTGTGCCCTACCTGCTCCCGCCTGGTTCGCCATGTGGTAACCCAGGAATGGGGCGCCTATAAAAGGGCAGGTGGGCACCCTAGAGAGGAACCTTCTTCCACCTCCGGTAACCTAGATTTGATCACACGATCAACATCTTGTATTGTAAACCTCACCAAGCAGTGGAAACAATCTAGACAAGAAGGAGTAGGGTTTTACACCGCACGATGTCCTGAACCTGGGTAACTCTCTATGTCTCTCTGTCATGTTTGCTCTGTTATTTCCTTGCTAGGCTTCAGGAAGGTTTCTGGACATCGTGTCCAGCCCCTAGTGTTTGAACCCATCCTACTTCGAGAGGTTCCTCGAGGGAAAATCTCTGACATTTGGCGTGCTAGGTAGGGTGCTGAGGCGCATCTCTCATCCTTCTTCATCAAGCATGGCCAAGTCAAACTGTCGAAAGTGTGCTCTTTGTCGGGACGAGCTTGCCACCAGCCTCGCAGAGCAGAACCCTAGCGGTAGTGTTAGTCGCGCTGGTGACGATTCCCCACAATAGCTGATGGAGGATACTAAGATTATCCGTGTTAGAAATAATGGGCTAATCTAAATAAGCCCATGTGTGATTTTAGATTTTCCCTAAATCTCAAAGACCATGTGTGTGGAAGCCCATGTGTGATTTGGCCCAATTTGGTGGCATCTCACATGTGAGTGGAGTGGGAGCTAAAGTTTAGTCCCACATGGAAAGTTGGAGGAGAGTTACACCACCTTGTAAGGTGGAGTGTTTCACCACTTAGTAAAGTGAATGAAAAGAGGAGAACTACATGCGCGCTCCTCCTCCAACGATGCCACCGCTCACAAGCACGCACGCACAGCCCACCCGTCTCATCACGATGCGCGTGCGCCACGGGTTGCGAGAATCTCGCCGAGACGAGCTTTATTTTTGCTGCTTGAGAAAACTGGTGCAGTTTTAACATACGTGTCAATAATTAGTAGATTCGGGTCGCTCCCGGATCATGGGCTATCTGTAACCGACCCGAGCATGCGCAACATGGGCTTGGTTTCCTGAGTTGCTCTATATAAATGCATGTGCGGTTTCTACCACGGACACACTAAAAACCAACCTAGGGTTTTGCCTCCTCTCTGTTTGTGTTGCCATCGTAGTCTACTCTATCTCGCTTGCCGGCATGCACCGGCGGATGGGAGAGCAGGTATCCAGAACCACTCGCCTTTGTGATCCTGTACGAGAGAGGGCGAATAAGGTTTTTGGGAAGCGCTCTGCATGACTACTCAAGTTCGTCGTCATGACGCATCTTCCTGGGAGATCTCCTGGTCCACGGGCGACTCGTCTTCAACGTCGTCTCCTATGAGAAGCTGTCGTCGCCACTGCACCAACGACGACTTCATTGACAACTGATCAGTACGTATACCATGATCTGATCTGTTGTTAGTCTATGGCTATTTCTGTATTTGCGATGCTGCTGTTCATGTTGATTAATACATCTAGTATGTTAGAGATTAACATGATCATAGCTGTTGTACTCATGATCTATATTTTGGAATTAATTGTGAAAATTATGCCTAATAATCCAACAATCGAAAAACCTTTCTATAGGCAATTTCATGAGTTAAACATGGGACACTTGGCCGATGCAATGAAGCCAGAAAAGTTTACCGGTGTTCATTTTAAGAGGTGGCGGTATAAGACCACTATGTGGCTGCAAGCTCTAAAAGTATTCGAGACTAGTGAGGGTTTACCTAAAGGAACTATATTTGACGAGGCTCATAACAAGTTTAAGGAAACCAATCTTGCCTTTGTGGGATGCGTTCTGAGTGTTCTTGACAACAAGCTATTTGATGTGTACATGCACATCAAAGATAGAAAAGAGCTCTGGGAGGCACTAAACACTAAGTTCAGTGTACCAGATGTTGGCAGTGAACTGTACATCATGGAGAACTTTCATGATTACAGATGGTTAACAACCATTCTGTAGTCGAACAAGCTCATGAGATATAGTGCTTTGCCAAGGAGCTTGAAATCCTTAAGTGTATCTTACCCGACAAGTTTGTGGTTGGGTGCATTATTGCAAAGTTGCCTTCTTCATGGAGGAACTTCGCCACAAATCTCAAGCATAAGAGGTATCAGTTGAAAACCTGATAACATCTCTTGATGTTGAGGAGAAGGCTCGGGCTAAGGACACTGCTGAGAAAGGAGGCGAGGGTCAGTCTAGCGCCAACATGGTGCAGAAGAGGACCTTTAGCAAGAACAAATGGAACTATAAGCCCTCCTTCAACAAGCCTGAAAAGACTACAACCTTCAAGAAGAAGAAGAAGAAGAAGCCGAACAAGGCCAAGCTAGGTTGCTATACCTATGGAGAGCTCGGACACTTTTCCAAGGACTGCCTAGAACATGCAGACCGCAAAAGAAAAGTGGGAATACTATCAATGTCATGACCGCTAGCAACACAGATGGGTACGGTAATTTATTTACTGTTCTTTCCATGTTTCAATCACCATGTTGGTAGATTGATACGTGTGGTAATGTTCATGTGTGTGCTGACATATCTATGTTCACTTCTTATCAAGTCGCTCGGGATTCCTCTGTCCTAATGGGGAATGGATCACATGCTTCTATTCGTGGTGTTGGCACGGTGGATCTGAAGTTTACTTCCAGAAAGATCGTGCAGCTGAGGAACATGCAACATGTCCCTACTATGAACAATAATCTCATTAGTGGCTCCATTCTCTGCAGAGATGGGTTTAAGGTTGTGTTAGAGTCTAATAAAGTCGTTGTTTCCAAACATGGACAATTTATTGGTAAAGGTCATGAGTTCGGAGGCTTGTTCTATTTTTCACTTTCAGAGTTTTGTA
The DNA here is from genome assembly GCA_023614405.1 of Avena insularis. Classification (NCBI taxonomy): domain Eukaryota; kingdom Viridiplantae; phylum Streptophyta; class Magnoliopsida; order Poales; family Poaceae; genus Avena; species Avena insularis. The sequence goes on from CM042692.1 coordinate 27,618,273, forward strand.
ATAAATCCGCGAGTCATATTTGTGGCGGTGTTAATTATGATACCAGTGTTTTGCATTCTCGTTTATGTCACATTAATTTTGGTTTGATGTCTCGGATGTGTAGCATGAGTTTAATTCTGAATTTCACTATTGCCAAAGGTTCTAATTGCCATAGTTGTGTGCAATCAAAGCAACCTCGAAAGCCTCACAAGGCTGCCAAGGAGAGAAACTTGGCACATCTATAACTCATACATTCTGATCTATGCGAGATGAATGGTGTGTTGACAAAAGGTGAAAAGATATACTTCATGACATTGATTGATGATGCGACTAGATACTGTTATGTTTATTTATTGCCCACTAAAGATGAAGCTCTAGACTACTTTAAAATTTATAAAGTCGAAGTTGAAAGTCAACTAGAGAGAAAGATCAAACGTCTTAGGTCAGATCACGGTGGTGAATATTTTCCCAAAATCTTTGATGAATTTTGTGAGGAACATGGCATTATTCATGAGAGGACACCTCCCTACTCGCCCTAATCAAATGGGGTTGCCGAGAGGAAAAAACGCACGCTAACTGACTTGGTGAACTCCATGTTAGCCACTGCTGGTTTATCAAAGGCATGGTGGGGGAGGATTTGTTGACTTCATGTCATGTCCTGAATAGAGTTCCTAACAAGAATAAATAAAAGACCCCTTATGAGGAGTGGGCTGGGAGAAAACCATCACTTTCGTATTTGTGCACTTGGGGTGTTTGGTGAAGGTCAACATACTGATTCCCAAGAAACGCAAACTTGGACCTAAGATAGTGGATTGTATCTTTCTAGGATATGCTCCACGGAGTGTAGGCTATAAATTTTTAGTGGTTAAATCCGAGGTTCATGTTATGCATGTTGATACTATAATGGAATCTCGCGATGCAACATTCTTTGAAAATATGTTTCCTATGAAAGATATGCATCACATTGGTAGAATTTTTTCTGAAATACTTCCTGAATCTAGTGCATCTATTGAGAATTCCGAACAACCACATGAGGAAGTCCCTGAGAAGGATGACGATGAACCTCCCACGAGGAGTAAGAGACAGAGGATTGCAAACTCCTTCGGTAATGAATTCATTGTGTACCTTGTGGACGATACTCCCAGATCCATTGCTAAGGCATATGCATCTCCTGATGCAGATGATTGGAAAGAAGCTGTCCAAAAATGAGATGGAGTCGATTCTTTCTAATGGAACTTGGGAATTATCAGAACGACCCTACGGTTGCAAACCTGTGGGCTATAAATGGGTGTTCAAGAAGAAGCTAAGTCCTGATGGTACTATTGAGAAGTACAAGGCACAACTTGTAGAAAAGGGATACACACAGAAATAAGGCAAAGATTACTTTGATACATATTCACCTGTCTCTAGACTGACCACCATTCGAGTACTACTATCCCTAGCTGCCACTTATGGTCTTCTTGTTCATCAAATGGATGTGAAGACAGCTTACCTTAATGGAGAGGTGGAAGAGGAGATCTATATGGATCAGCCGGATGGGTTTATGGTAAAAGGTGAAGAGACAAAGGTGTGCAAGTTGTTAAAATATTTATATGGCTTGAAATAAGCACCTAAGCAATGGCATGAGAAGTTTGACAAAACTCTACTTTCTGCTGGCTTTGTCATTAATGAGGATGATAGGTGTGTGTACTATCACCATGGTGGGGCGATAGTGTTATATTATGTTTGTACGTGGATGATATTCTGATCTTTGGTACAAACATGGATGTGATAAATGAAGTTAAGTCTTTCCTATCAAAGAGTTTTGGCATGAAAGATCTAGGAAAGGCTAATCTGATTCTGAACATCAAGCTTATTAAGAACGAGAATGGGATTACTTTAACGCAATATCATTATGTTGAGAAGGTCTTGAGCCGTTTTGGCTTTATTGATGGCAAGACTTCTCCAACACCTTATGATCCTAGTATGACATTGCGAAAGAATAAGAAGGAACCAACAAACCAGTTGAAATATTCACAAATTGTTGGTTCTCTCATGTACTTAGCAAGCGCTACAAGACCCGTTATCTCTTTTGCTGTGAGCAAGTTGAGTAGGTTCATGTATAACCTAGGTATTGATCATTAGCATGCACTTGAAAGGGTCATGCACTATCTATATGGTGCAATGAGTTATGGGATTCACTATTCAGGGAATCATGTTGTGCTTGAAGGATATAGTGATTCGAACTGGATCTCTAACATTTATGAACTCTACACCACGAGCGGGTATGTTTTTACCCTTGGAGGTGGCGCAGTGTCATGGAGATCTCGTAGACAGACCATATTGACGAGGTCAACTATGGAACCAACACTTACTGCTTTAGACACAACCGTTGTTGAGTTAGAATGGCTGCGTGGGCTCTTGATGGACTTGTCTATGGTTGAAAAACCTATGCCAACAATCCTTTTGAATTGTGACAACCAAAATATTATTGTCAAAGTGAACAATTCTAAGGATAATGCAAAGTCATCAAGACACATAAAGAGATGTTTGAAATCTATCAGGAAATTGAGAAACTCTGGAGTAATAACTGTTACGTATATTCAAACAGATAATAACCTGGCAGATCCCTTTACATAGGTATTATCATGAATTGTGATAGAAAATGCATCGAGGGATATGGGATTGAGACCCATGGATGTCACACCATAGTGATAACCCAACCTATGTGATCAGAGATCCAGTGAATTAGGATCTAGGAAGAATAAGCTAGTGGTTTGACCGAGGAGAGTATTTTGTAACCCTCTCTATGTGAAGATGCATAACTCTCAAAATCTGTAAGGCAGGTTGGCAACATGCCTTAATGTGTTTATCTTGGCTATAACTATCAAAGATGTTGTCCTACAGGACATTTTGAAAGAACATACCTATATGAGCTCGACTGCAAACGTCGTGGTCTATAAGACTTGGGTGGTCTCTAGTAAACTCATGAAGAGACAAGGGAGTATGACGCATATGCTCCAACCCGCGGGGTAGGCTATGTTTGAAATATAAGCAATAATCCATATGATTTATTCCGAATAAATAATTGAAAAAGCATGATCATATAGATAACAATTAAATAGACCACGCAAACTAACAAAATAGATGAACAGATTACATCTAAATAAGATAAACCTATTACATCTACACCAAATGCTAGAATAAAGAACTCCAGTAGAATCTGAAATAGAAAGTTTAGAGTTATGTAAGATGCTGCAGGAGGATTCACGTTCAGGTTGGCATTGACACTACCATCATCAGCCATGTCGTTGATGTAGAGGCTGCTGATGTCCGGGAAGAAGTCCTCGTCGGAGAAGGAGTCGTCTGTGATGGTGTTAGTAGTCGCGCGGAAGCTCTCCCCAAAAACCTGATCGCCCCTCACCCGTACAGGTTCACAAGAGAAGGGGTTCCGGAGGCCTAATGTCCCGATCTGCGGTGCATGCCACAAGCCGGGATAGAGAAGACGAAGGCGGCGGTGCAATAGACTAGAAGGAGGCGCGTGTGATTGGCAGTTCCGATTAGGTTTACTACATATGCTTATATTGTGCAGGTAAGGGGAGATCGTGGGACTCAGCCCATGTCCGAGTCAGTATTAGCCCATGTTCCAGAAATTCTGAAAACGGCTGACTAATTAATGTGTCCGTTAATGACTCATAATTAATCCATGATTAATTTTCCTGACTAGCAAAAAGAAAGCTCGGCTCGATGATATTCCCACAACCCGTGGCGCACGCGCACACGTCGTGACGAGGCAGGCGGCATTGGAGGAGGAGTGCACGAGAGTTGCTCTTCTTCTCACACCTTAGTGAGTGGTGGAACAACCTAGTATATAAGGAGGTGTAACTCTCACTTAACTAGCAATGTGGGACTAAACTTTAGCACCACTAGCACAGCCATATGCTGCCATGCACAAATTGGCCAACGAGAATTTCAGAATTTGTCTAATGGGCCAACAGCCCAATACACCTCAAATTTTAACAATCCCCCACAAAGTCTCATTGGCACATCACATCACTTCCATTCCAGAATATTATTCTTTATACCGGTGTGTAGTGGATACTATTAAGTTGAACTTCCACGTTAAACTCCATGCTACACTAGCTAGCAACTTGAATGGTGGACTATGCCTTAAACTACAAGTTTTCTGTACACTAGTTTCTCACAAAATCTAGATCGGTACAGGGCTACCGCAGGGCTCCCCCATGGTTTGGAGCTTATGCGTCATACTCTAGGGCCTTTCATGAGTTTATTAGAGAGCACCCGACTCTCACAGACTGCGATGTTTGATAGTCAGACTAATATAGGTGTGTTCCTTAATAGATGTTTTGCAGGACAACATCTCTGCTTAGAAAATCCACTTAGAACACATTAAGATAAATATCAACCTGCCATGCAGAATAAGAGAGTATTGCATCTATATGGAGATGTAAATATAATATGGGCTTACTCTCCTCTCAGCTGATCAACAGCTTATCTCCTAGCTCTAATTCATGGGATCTCCAAGCACATAGAGTGAGTTACCACTGCGAACAACTCATTGTGTGGGTCTCAAACCCATCTCCCTCGATGCATCATCTATCACATTATGTGATAAGCCCTTTGTGAAGGGATCTGCCAAGTTCTTTGATGTTTGGATATAATCCAACGCAATAACTCTAGAGTTTCTCAGTTTCCTGAGATTTCAATCTCCTCTTCACATGCCTTGATGACTTCATATTATCCTTAGAACTGTTTAGTTTGATGATCATAGTTTGTTTATCACGGTTCATCGGAATGGCGGGTATTGGTTTTTCAACCACAGGTAAGTCCATCAAGAGCTCACAAAGCCACTCTGCTTCAATAGTGGTTGTGTCTAATGTTGTGAGTTCTTCTTCCATAGTTGACCTCGTTAAGATGGTCTTCTTGCAAGACTTCCAGGAAACAACACGACCACCAAGTGTAAACAAATAACCACTTGTGTCCTTAATCTCATCAGCATCAGATATCCAATTGGAATCACTATAACCCTCAAGCACTCGAGGATACCCAGTATAGTGAATACCATAACTCGCAGTGCCTTTCATATAGAGCAAAACTCTCTCAAGAGCATGTCAATGATCATCTCTAGGATTTGACACAAATCGACTCAGTTTGCTTACAACAAAGGAGAAACCAGGCCTCGTAGTGCTGGCTAATTAAATACATGACCGAGCCAATAATTTGAGAGTATCTCAATTGATCTTTAGCATTCCTTCGATTTTTTTGAAGTAGCACACTCGGATCATAAGGCATTAGAGAAGACTTGTAGTCACTATACCCAAAGTTACTCAATGTCTTTTCAACATAGTGGGACTGAAGCAGTGTAATCCCACCATTGTCATCCTTCGTTAGCTTGATGTTTAAGATTACATCAGCCACTCCCAAGTCCTTCATCTCAAAGTAGCGAGATAGGAACTCTTTGACCTCCTCAATAACAGTGAGGTTGGTCCCGAATATCAATATGTCATCGACATAGAGACACATAATAACTCCCTCACCCCACCATGGTGATAGTACACACACTTATCAGCTTCGTTTACAACAAAGCCTTCAACGGTTAAATTTCTTTCAAACTTCTCATGCCACTGCTTAGGAGCTTGCTTAAGACCATATAAAGACTTCACTAACTTACACACCTTTCCTTCTTGACCATCTACTACAAATCCATCAGGGTGCTCCATATAAATTTCCTCATCTAGCTCTCCATTTAGAAAGGCTATCTTAACGTCCATTTGATGAATGAGAAGACCATGTGAGGCAGCCAAGGATAGTAGTACTCGAATAGTGGTCAATCTGGCTACATGTGAGTAGGTATTGAAGAAGTCTTCACCTTCTTTCTAGGTATAACCCTTGGCCACAAGACGTGCCTTGTATTTTAGTACCATCGGGTCTAAGATTTTTCTTGAACACCCACTTACATCCTACAGGTTTGCACCCATAAGGACGACCAGTGACCTCCCAAGTTCCATTAGTTAACATGTAATCCATCTCACTATGGACAGCTTCTTTCTAGTAGTCAACATCTTGAGATTCATAGGCTCCTAAAATAGAAGTGGGAGTATCATCCACAAGGTACACAATGAAATCATCACCAAGTGACTTTGCAATCCTTTGTCTCTTGCTCCTTTTAGGAGCTTCATTATCGTCCTCCACAGGATCATCATAATGTTCTATCGGCTAGTGGGTTCAGGAATTATAACAAATTCTTGACTAGATGAACTAGTCATCTCCTGAGTTGATGAGCTTGACATGCCTTTCATGGGAAAGATGTCCTCAAAGAAAGTCGCATCATTTGACTCCATAATCGTACCAACATGCATGTTGGATACCTCAGATTTTACTATCAAAAATCTATAGCCAATGCTATGAAAAGCATATCCTAGAAAAACATAATCCATGGGTTTTGGTCCAAGCTTTCGCTTCTTGGGTATGGGAATATTGACTTTCGCCAAACATCCCCAAGTTCTTAAGTAAGAGAGTTTAAGCCTTTTCTTCTCCCATTCCTCAAATGGAGTAATTGTTTTATCCTTTACGGGAACACGGTTTAGGACATGACACACAGTCATTAGCGCCTTCCCCCACCATTCCTTGGAAAGACCCGATGTATCTAACATGGCATTAACCAAATCATTTAGAGTGCGGTTCTTTCTTTCGGCCACCCCATTTGACTGAGGTGAGTAGGGAGGCATCCTCTCATGGATAATACCATGTTCCGTATAGAATAGATCAAATTCATTTGAAAAGTACTCTCCACCATGATCCGACCTTAGCCGCTTGATTTTAAGATCAAGTTGGTTTTCTGCTTTAGCATTATAGTTTTTGAAGTAACTCAAAGCTTCATCTTTAGATTTAAGATTAACACAGTAGTATCTAGTGGAGTCATCAATCAATGTCATAAAGTATCTTTTTCCACCTTTTGTCAGCACACCATTCATCTCACAAAGATCTGAATATATAAGTTCTAGTGGTGCTAAGTTTCCCGATTCTGCAGCCATATGAGACTTGCAGGGTTGCTTTGCTTGCACACAAACTTGGCACTTAGAACCTTTGAGAGTGGTAAATTTTGGAATTAAACTCATATTGGCTAGCCGCGTCATGCAACCAAAGTTAATATGACAAAGTCGTGAATGCCAAATATTGAACTCATTATCATTGCAAACATAATTAATAACTTTAGTACATGAGTCTGACAAAGATAAGAGGAACAGACCTCCGCACTCATAACCCTTTCCAACAAATTGTACATACTTAGAAATTACAACTTTACTGGACTAAAAAACCAACTTAAAACCATCTCTACATAGAAGCGATCCGCTGACGAGATTCTTATTTATGGAGGGAACGTGCTGCACATTCTTCAGCTGTACGGTCTTCTCCGAATTAAACTTTAGATTTACTGTACCAACACCATGAACAAAAGCACGTGAGCTGTTTCCCATCAGCACAGAGGAAGTCCTTGTGATCTGATAAGAAGAGAACATGGAAATATCAGAACATACATGTGTATTAGCACCCATGTCTATCCACCATTCAGGAGAATGGCATACTAAAAGGATAGTAGGTAAAATACCGTACCCAACATCCTTCATCTCAATATCGCTAATAACAACATTAGCGGTCTTGCCGCTGTTCCCATGTTGACGCTTGTCAAAGCGATTAGGGTAGCTAGGATCCCAATGATTAGGATCACCATAGACATGGCAAGAGCCTTTCTTCTTATCATTTTCCTCTTAAAGTTGGTTGAGTGAGTGGCCTTGTTGTTTCCATCAAACTTCCCTTTGCCATCAGATTTGTTCTTATTCTTAAACTTGTGGGATTGTAAGTTTTTCTTCTGTACCAAATTGGCACTAGAAGCTCCCTCAGATCCCCGAGCACGTGTGTCCTTTGCTCTCGCCTTCTCTTCCACATGAAGAGACCCAATGAGATTCGTAATGGAAAACTCTTGTCCCTTATGTTTTAGAGAAGTATCAAAGTTCCTCCACAAGGGAGGAAGCTTGGCAATAATGTCTCTGGCCATAAACTTTTTCGGTAAGGTACACTTGAACTGCTCAAATTCTTTGGCAAGTGATTGTATCTCATGAGCTTGCTCAATGACAGAGCGCTCATCAACCATCTTGTAGTCATAGAATTGTTTCATGACATACAACTCAGTGCCAGCGTTCGAGACCCCAAACTTGGCCTCAAGCACATCCCACGCGTATTTGCCATTATCAAATGACATGTATGTGTCAATAATGTTGTCCGCAAGAATACTGAACAGAGCTGCCAGAAACATGGTATCGACTTTCTTAAAGGCCGCTTCCTGCTCAGCAAAAAGATGTCCTTTAGTTTTTCTAAGAGTGGTGCTATAGCAGTTTAAGTTTTTAAACCATAGAATTGCTCTCGCGCGCCATCTCTTATAGTGAAGGAAATATACCCTAGAGGCAATCATAGAGATGATTGTATTTCATATGTATCCATGAGTTTTTATAATGTTCCTTGAATATCCATATATCAGGCAACTTCTATTGATTGGCAATTATGTGAATTGTTTGTGAAACTCTTTACTTGTATGGTTATCTAATAGTTGTCCCTAGTCGGAGTTCATGTGAGGACACATGTGAATATCAGACTACCACATCGATTGGTTGATGACTATGTTTTGAAAGTCATAGACATAGAGATGTCAAACCAATGATGTGGACACATGTTATGAACATGGGGTTGGACTGACCCAACTTGAGACTGGCAATAATACTTGCAACTCTCTCTACACATCGTGTATGTTTTGTCCTTAGACCTGAGATTGTTGCATGTACTTGAGATGTGGATCAACCTACTTTGGGGATATCAAACACTACTCTGTAACTGGGTAGTTATAAAGGTAGCTTTCAGGTTTGTCCTGATACATGTTGCAAGGCTGATGTCTACGCACTTCTATTCTTGTAGACAGTTGTTGGGCCTCCAAGTGCAGAGGTTTGTAGAACAGCAGCAAGTTTTCCCTTAAGTGGATCACCCAAGGTTTATCGAACTCAGGGAGGAAGTGGTCAAAGGTATCCCCTCTCAAGCAACCCTGCAATCAAGATACAAGAAGTCTCTTGTGTCCCCAACACACGCAATACACTTGTCAGGTGTATAGGTGCACTAGTTCGGCGAAGAGATAGTGAAATACAAGTGGTATAGATAATTATAAGTGGTAACGGTGATAGAAAATAGCTTGATGGCGTGGAAAAGACTAAAGTAAAACTGAAATAAAGATAGAAGCAAGCAAACATGTAATAGATCTAATAGCAAACGGTGTATCAATGCTTAGAAACAAGGCCTAGGGATCATACTTTCACTAGTGAACACTCTCATATAAATATATTATCTTCATGATACTACTCTTAATTACTCTCCGGTTGGACACTCTAATCCATGGTAGGGCTATAACAGCACACCTCAAAGTAAGTCTTTCCCATCTAGAAAACCCCACAATGTCACCTTGAGCACTAGATGGTTCCAACAAACACCACAATTTCATAAAGACATCCAACTCCAAATATAACTCATAACAAGTATTTGTAATCTCTAGCCTAAGTGCCACCATGGTGTGCACGCTGTTACTTTCACACACATGGGGAGAGCAGAGATCTATTAAAGCACTTGAGTAGCAAGGTAGATCTATAGATTACAAGCTCATGATCTCAATAAGATCATGCATAGAGAGAGAGATGAACACATAGCTACCGGTAGAACCCTTAGCCTCGAGAGAGAACTACTCCCTCCTCATCATGGGAATCAGCAATGGTGATGGAGATGGCGGTGGAGATCGATGGAGATGGCTCCGGGGGCACTTCCCTGTCTCGACAGGGTGCCAGAAGAGACTTCCTGTCCCCGGAATCTTCCCTTCGGTGGCGGCGACGTTGCGGAACTTTTCGTGGCTGGAGGCTTGATTGTTTAGGGTTTATGTATCAGGAGAAATATATAGGCGAAGGGGCAAGGTCGGTGGCCAGCCAGGGGGTCCACACCATGCCCTGGTGCGGCCTGGGCTGGCCCGCTCCTAGGGGTGGTGTGGCCACCCTGTGGCCCCCCTTCGTCTCTCCTTCCGGCTCCGTGAATATTTCGGGAAACAATGACTTTGGCTTTTGTCTAGTCCAATTCCGAGAATATTCATTTTCTGACTTTCTGGAACCAAAAACAGTAGAAAACAAGCAACTGGCACTGTAGCTCTTGTTAATAGGTTAGTCCAAGAAATCATATGAAAAGTACTCCAAAGTTGGAACAAAACATAAGAAAGTAGATAAAAACCAAGCATGGAACATCAAAAATTATAGATACATTTGCAATGTATCAAAGGCATCAGTCAATCAAGATGGGATTTGCCTCTCTCTACTTGAGAGAGATATCTCTAGGCCCCTCAAGTGATTGGATCCAGAAATGCATGGTCGTGCTACATATGGTTAAGAGTTAGCCTAGTAAAGGGATTCTGAATCACAGTATCGAGAAAGAGAGATCAGCTTGGAGCTAGACCAAATATAGTAGGACAAAGGGAAACACATGTACTCAACCTTGTGATGGTTCGTCCGGATGATCTTTGTATACGTTTAGGAGTTGGCACGTCTTGCTAGAGGCCACTACCAACTATTGACAGAGTAAGTGTACTCGTGTCATGTCTATACGTGTATGAACCTATAGGGTCACACCGTTTAGGGGCTGGAAGCCTAATGAGGATTGGATCCGAATTAGACTAGGCTTAGACTGCTAATGGGCTACTAATGTAGAAGCCCACCATGGATGTCTATATAAGAGAGAGTGAGGCGAGCTAAATAGGGTTGAGCATTCCACCCAGCCGCCACTCCTCTTACGCCTGTCTTGCACGTGCATACCTAGCAGTCTGCCGTGTGACCTTCCACTCCGGACGTGTGGATCCTCGGAGGTGCTCCAGCTGTAGCACTTGGACGAGCCGCGCAAAGGAGAGCTGCTCGTGGGACGAGGACAAGGAGGACATGTAGAACGTATACACTGTCGCGACGTGCTTCATCGAGTTCCACAACTGCGCGTCTAGTGGTAATCCCGTGATCTATGACATCAGTATTCCTGGGTGACGCGGTAGAAATTTTTGATTTATCGCTAGCGTAGCCTACCCCTTTTCCCTTCATATAGTGCATACTATCAAAAGAAGGCGGCTTAGTAGCCGTGGCTACACTAGTAGAATTCAGTTGCCTATAATAAGGATTTTGGATTGTTTAAAATATAAGCAATAATCCATATGATTTAATCCAAATAAATAATTGACAAAGCATGATCATATAGATAACAATTAAATAGACCATGCAAACTAACAGAGTAGATGAACAGATTACATCTAAATAAGATAAACATATTACATCTACACCAAATGCTAGAATAAAGGACTCTAGCAGAACCTGAAAGAGAAAGTTTAGAGTTACGTACGATGCTGCAGGAGGATTCACATTCAGGTTGGTGTTTACACTAGCATCATCAGCCATGTCGCTGATGTAGAGGCTGCTGATGTCCGGGAAGAAGTCCTCGTCAGGGAAGGAGTCGTCTGTGATGGTGTCAGTAGTCACGCGGAAGCACTCCCCAAAAACCTGATCACTCCTCACCCGTACAGGTTCATAAGAGGCAGGGTTCCGGAGACCTATTGTCCCGATCTGCGGTGCACGCCACAAGCCGGGATGGGAAAGACAAAGGCGGAGGCGCAATAGACTGGAAGGAGGCGCGTGTGATTGGCAGTGCCGATTAGGTTTAGCACAAACGCTTATATAGTGCGGGTCAGGGAAGATCATGGGACTCAGTCCATGTCCGAGTCAGTAACAACCCATGTTCCAGAAAGTCTGGAAATGGTTGACTAATTAACGTGTCCGTTAATGACTCATAATTAATCCATGATTAATTTTTCTTACCAGCAAAAATAAAGCTCGGTTCGGTGATATTCCTGCAACCCGCAGCGCGCACACGTGTCGTGACGAGGCGAGGCGGGCAGCATCGGAGGAGGAGTGCACAAGAGCTGCTCTTCTTCTCACATCTTAGTGAGTGGTGGAACAACCTAGTATATAAAAAGGTGTAACTCTCACTCAACTACCAATATAGGACTAAACTTTAGCACCACTAGCACATCCATATGTTGCCATGCACAAATGGTCCAAATAGAATTTCGGAATTTCTCTAATGGGCCAACAAACCCAATACACCTAAAATTCCAATAGGATACTGGAAGCCAGGTACTAGTTATGATTTTGAGTGAAATCTATTGGCACCAAACTTGCAATTCAAGGATTGTCCATTGTTCAAGTTGTTGATAGATGTAGCTCAAGATTCTAGGTGGAAGTTTAACTTAACAGTCTCTGCTGAAACACTGGTATATAAACAAGTAGCGAGGATTGAAAAATCTTCAAATGAGCATCTGAGATCTGGTGGGGATTGTTTGAAATAATGGGCTAATCTAAATAAGCCCATGTGTGATTTCAGATTTTTTCTAAATCTCAAAGCTCATGTGTGTGGAAGCCCATGTGTGATTTGGCACAATTTGGTGGCAGCTCACATGTGAGTGGAGTGGGAGCTAAAGTTTAGTCCCACATGGAATGTTGAAGGAGAGTTGCATCACCTTATAAGGTGTAGTGTTTCACCACTTAGTAAAGTGATTGATAAGAGGAGAACTACATGTGCGCTTCTCCTCCGACGCCGCCACCTGATGAGTGAATATTTGCATCATGTTTTACTTTATTATTTTGCATTGTAGATGTAGGATCTTGGTATTTTATGGCGTTCGCCCGCATATTTTATGTCTGTTTTCACCAGGATCTGGACAGATGATGGATCCAATGGATACAATTCTTGGAACAGTTGTACTATGGAGAAAAGAAGTAAAAAACAACGTAAGTCGCTTATTTGGGAAATATTAATAATACCAGAAGAAAACCAGAAGTGAACAAAGGAGGTAGAGAGTCCAATGACCAACTATATGACCGGAGAAAATTTTCTGGCCGTATAGCTCCGGCCGTATAGTTGGCGCTGCCTCTGCCTTGTCAAATAGTTTCACCCCGTGCAATTGGTTCGGGGAGATGACATACAGAACACCCAGAAATCGCACAAACCTCCCCCAGAAGGATTCTGGAGGGGGAACTCATCCGCCAAGGATCCATCTTTCACCCTACGCAGATCCAGGAGGCTAAGGCATCGATCTTCATCATCCACCGCTGCATCACCACCATCTCCATCCATCCCATCTACATCTTGTCTAGATCTTGTTGTAATTCCCATACTTGTTGTGGATTTATACAAGTACTATTCATCTATGATTGTTTCCATTACCATTGTCGTGATGTTGATTGCCTCCATGTCTGAGTAGATCATTAGTTCTTGGGGAGATGGAGACACCCTAGTATGAGATTGAAATGAGATAAAGTCTATTATGATATTCATCACCGTGACCATGTGTTAGATTTTGTACATCTTGATATTGAGAGAAGTCGACCTCTCAATATTTGCCTCTCGTAGGGACTTGATGGAGGAAACTACTTGTTGGTAGACAGAGGTGTGCTAGCACTTACAGTGACTATAAAGCTGTTGGCACCCCTTACGTATCAACTTGGGAAACCGAGGAAACTCACGTAACACTATCCATACCATGGGATACGTCCTACGGGATTACGTCCCTTAATAGCGTAGTAATTCGATTGATGTTGATTGCTGACTGCTGTGTTTATGAGGATGACGTGAGTAGTGGTTGCTGCCTATTCGTCCAAATACGAAAAAAATTCCTCCCACACATACATAGTTGAGAATGTTCATGATGACAATCTTTATCTTAGATCTTTACAATACTAGTGGTGTATCCGTTACTCCTTGAGAATGCCTTTTCCCTACTACAGTTCCAATCTCTCTTACATACGTGATACTTACTTTCTGTACTCAGTTGTTTTAATTTACTTTATTACTCTTATGACCAAAATACCTTTTACACAAAACTTGCACTTTATCTTGTCACTTAGAACTTCATCTAGCATTTCTATCATAATATTTATTTCAAGAGTTATTAGACTTCAGACTCCTGCTCCCTGTGGGACTGATATCTTTATTTCGAAACTAGCTACAAACGATTTTTGCACTTGCAGTCATCAAGCTATTTTCTGGCACCGTTGCCGGGGAGCTAAGCTTTGTAGGTCTTTTAGTTTTTGCTTATTTATTTTTATCTTGCTAAATTTTGTTTTGAGTTATAGGTTTCTACCAACATGATAGAGTTTGAGCATTGATATGTTGCTAACGTATCCATAATTTTTTATGTTCCATGCTTGGTTTTATCTACTTTCTTATGTTTTGTCAACACTTTGGAGTACTTTTCATATGATTTCTTGGACTAACCTATTAACAAGAGCCACGGTGCCAGCTGCCTATTTTCTGCTGTTTTTGGTTCTAGGAAAGTCAGAAATTGAATATGCTCGGAATTGAACGGGACAAAAGCCAAAGTTGATATTTTACCGGAAGACTCAAAGAGCCAGAAGACGAGATGGAGAGGGGCCACAGGGCGGCCACACCATGTGGTGGCGCGGCTAGGGCCCGCGCCACCAGGTGGTGTGGGCCCCCTGGCCGCCCACCAACCTTGCTTCTTCACCTATAAGAAGTCTCCCAATGCATAAACCCTAAATCGTCAAGCCTCTAGCCACGAAAAGTTCCAAAGACTGCCGCCTTTGAAGGGAGATTCCGGGACAGAAGTCTGTTCCGCACCTGTCGAGACAGGGAAGTGCCCCCGGAGCCATCTCCATCGATCTCCACCGCCATCTCCATCACCATTGCTGATTCCCATGATGAGGAGGGAGTAGTTCTCTCTCGAGGCTAAGGGTTCTACCGTAGCTATGTGTTCATCTCTCTCTCTATGCATGATCTTATTGAGATCATGAGCTTGTAATCTATAGATCTACCTTGCTACTCAAGTGCTTTAATAGATCTCTGCTCTCCCCATGTGTGTGAAAGTAACAGCGTGCACACCATGGTGGCACTTAGGCTAGAGATTACAAATACTTGTTATGAGTTATATTTGGAGTTGGATGTCTTTATGAAATTGTGGTGTTTGTTGGAACCATCTAGTGCTCAAGGTGACAGTGTGGGGTTTTCTAGATGGGAAAGACTTACTTTGAGGTGTGCTGTTATAGCCCTACCATGGATTAGAGTGTCCAATCGGAGAGTAATTAAGAGTAGTATCATGAAGATAATATATTTATATGAGAGTGTTCACTAGTGAAAGTATGATCCCTAGGCCTTGTTTCTAAGCATTGATACACCATTTGCTATTAGATCTATTACATGTTTGCTTGCTTCTATCTTTATTTCAGTTTTACTTTAGTCTTTTCCACGCCATCAAGCTATTTTCTAGCACCATTGTCTTATATCCATACCACTTGTATTTCACTATCTCTTCGCTGAACTAGTGCACCTATACACCTGACAAGTGTATTGGGTGTGTTGGGGACACAAGAGACTTCTTGTATCTTGATTGCAGGGTTGCTTGAGAGGGGATACCTTTGACCACTTCTTCCCTGAGTTCGATAAACCTTGGGTGATCCACTTAAGGGAAAACTTGCTGCTATTCTACAAACCTCTGCACTTGGAGACCCAACAACTGTCTACAAGAATAGAAGTGCGTAGACATCAAGCTATTTTTTGGCACCGTTGCCGGGGAGGTAAGGTAAAAGATATTCACATCGGAGGATTAAAAAAGAAGAACCTCCCACGGCAAACGCCTATTTTCTGGCGCTGTTGCCGGGGAGGTAAGGTAAAAGGTACTCACATCCTCCAGGGTGAGTGCTCGAAGATATTTCCTTTAGATTCTGCAATTTTGTCTTTTTGTTTCTTGTTTTCACTAGTTAGGCTTAATGGAAAACAACAAAAAAATTAGAGAGCTTAATAGTATTTATCTTGAGTTAGGACATGAAGTGTTTGAAGAAAAAATTAAAAAACCTATGGAACTTTATTTGCATGCTAATAGCAATGTTGTTAGTATGAATTCTTTGGAAACCATTATTGCTAATGCTATGGGAAAGTCTAAGCTTGGGGAAGCTAGTTTTTATGAAAATAATCTTTTTAGTTCCCCAGCTTTGGAAGATAGCTATTCTATTGCTTATGATGATACCAAACCTCCAATATATGATGATTACAATGATGAATATGATATTTTCAGTCCACCTACTATTGAGGAGAAAATTAATGATTACAATATGCCTCCTATATTTGATAATTATGGTGATGAGAATAATAATGATAGTTATTTTGTTGAATTTGTTCCCACTACAATTAATAAGAATGACTATGTTTATGTGGGGAGTATTAATTCTTTTATGCATGTGGCTCATGATAAGAATGTTTCTTGTGATAGTTATATTGTTAATTTTATTCATGATGCTATTGAAAGTTATTATGAGAGAGGGAAACATGGTTTTATGCATCTCAATAATATTAAGTTTCCCCTCTTTATGTTGAAAGTCTTGAAGTTGCACTTGTTTTGCTTTACTATGCTTGTTGCTCTGTGCTTTCATGACTTGTTTATTTACAAGATTCCTATGCATAGGAAGTGGGTTAGACTTAAATGTGCTTTGCATTTGCTTCTTAATGCTCTCTTTTACTTCAATTCATATTTCTGATGTGAGCATCTTCTCAAACTATCATGCCTAACTTAAAGGCATTAAAGAAAAGTACTTATTGGGAGATAACCCAAAAGTTTTAGATGAGTCTTGAAAGTTATTACTTCAGTAATAACCGCTCCTTATCCTTTTTATTTGCTTTTTGTGCCAAGAGTAACCTCTAATGAGAGAGAAGTAATGATTGGGAAAGTTGTTGTCCCGAAACAGATTTCTGTGCTTCACCGTAAAAATTTGTGTAAAATCTCTGAACGTCTTTTTGAGGCGTGAATTTTTGTGCTCCTGCCCCAGGTTGTTATCTAACTTTAGTTAGTTCAACATTTTTTGATTTGAGCAACAGAAGGTCTTCGAAAAAAATTCATCTTTACCTACTGGTCTGTTTTGATAGATTTCTGCCATTTTTGCATTTGCTTCTTGTTGGTTCCTTTTTGAGTTCTTTTGGGGAATTGAGCTTTTTGAGGGAAGAGCTACAGTAGCTTGTGTTTTAATGGAAGTTCTATTGGTGTTGTAACTGAACCTAAGGACCTATTATCTTGAGTACACTAATGTTGCTAATAAAGATTGTGTGAAGTTTTGTATGAAGGAAAATTTTCAGGTGTATGGAAGGAATGAGTAATAAGATGAAGAATGGACTAAAGCTCAAGCTTGGGGATTCCACGCGTGTCACCCCAAGAAATATCCAAGAAGTACAAGCGTCAAAGCTTGGGGATGCCCAAGGCATCCCCTTCTTCATCAATAAAAATCCCAGGTTTCTTCCAAACACTTCATTTTTATTGTTTCATGCACAGTTGTGTTCTTCTTGAAGCGTCTTCTTTTTGTTTTATTTTTGGTTTTCGTTTACTTGGTTTTCTTAGTTTGCTGAATAAATTGGTTGGACCCCCTCTTTCATACATTGGTTTTCAAATAGTTTGGTTTGGTTTGGAAAAGAGTAGAAAAGTTCATGCTTAAGTGTTAAAGAGAGCTTGTTTTTGACTGTGGCCTATGCTTTGTCATGCCATGCTTGATATTGTTTTGGCTTTATGCTTAGTATTCTTTGTTGTAGCATGACTTGTTATAAACAATTGAGATTTCTTAATGTGCCTTGGATGAATCATGCGTTGTTTTAGCATATTAAAGCATAGTATTGTGGTATTCTCCTTTGATGATTTAATTGGGTTGACTTGGCGCATGCTCACAGCATGTTATGACTATCTCAAGTCACCATAAGCCTTTATGATCCTTTAGTTTTCAACTTGTCGTATCACTTTATGCTTTGTTCAATGATGTTTTGTCGCTCTGCATGATTATGGGCATTATTGCTCTCTTAGTTTGTCGCTCCCAGTCTTTTGCTAGCCTCCACAACCAAGTATGAGTTACACTCATGCATCCAACTCCCTAAACCAAGTTTTTCCAAAGAGTCCACCATACCTACCTACTAGCTTATGCTATTCCAAGTATATTCATGCTTTTGTTTACCTTCCGAATTAAACTTGTTATATGAAAACTAGTGATTAAAGCTCTCACGAACTTGATGGCACACTTTACTTTTCTTGCCCTTAATAAACTTGAACCATTGTGTCATCTATGTTGTATATGCTTGCACTTATTTGTTGGGGATTAGCAGAACCATGTTGTCATGGGGAACGCTTTCAACATTGCACGGGTACTTTGTACCTAGTTGATATCATGCTCTTTTGTCTATGGATGTCGTCGGTGTGAAATGAAAGGGGAGCTTGTAAGTCCATGGATTTATGTATATGTGTTAGAGAAACGCCTGAGCCGCTGGTCTAATCCATGCTGACATGGTGGAAACTTGCAGCGTAACCATAATGAGCTGTCTATGAAGCATTCTTCTTATAAAAAAAAGAGTCCTATATTGAGAAAAAGAGAAAAAAGAGAGATTATGAAAAGAGTAAAGAGAGAAAAAAGCACCATATTCCCATGGTAAATAAGAAGATTGCTGAGATGCTCGTTGTCTGCTTGCCTTGTCATTTTGATATGGGGATTCTTCCGTATCATCGGGCAGGGTACCTGCTGAGGTTCTCTATGATACACATGTACTTACGATGACAAGAACTTACCGGTGACTAAACTTGAGTAGCATGAGGAGCGGCCCTCGTATTCAAGGGACATGAGATTTCTAACTTATACTTCGTCAAGCATGTACACCATAGTTTGTTCACTTTAACCTTAATCACTTCAAGATGCTTATGATAGGGCAATGAGAGCTGAAAGCTAAAAAGTACCATAATTTTTGGAAGCTCTTTATGAAACTTGAATCTTTGTTTCCTTCTATGAAGGGCTTTCTTCCACTTATATATTGAGTCTCCGCCTTCTACCTTTATGCACTTACTTTGAGAGCACAGTGGCCATTCTTAGTTCTATGTGCATTGTCCTAAGACTTAGTGATGGATGCATACCTTGATATTGCTTGTTTTAAACTATTTGTATCTAGTCACTCTTATGAACTTTGAAGGTGTCCTATGCATTTGTATTTGCTACTCTATGAGGGACAAGCTGAATACCATTATGCTATGTTTTCTTTATGTGAAACAAACAAATGTTTTGCAAAGCATTGTTATTCATGAATCTTTTGTTTGTGCCTTTTCATGTTGCAACATAGTTTCTTTGTCTTATTGCTAGAACTTTGACTTTCATGCTATGTTGAAGTACTATGATCCCAGCTATCAATTTTTTACAAATACTTTGATCAATGTTATGATGGTGCATGTCACCTCAAAAATTATTCTTTCTTTTTATCACTTACCTACTCGAGGACTAGCAGGAGTTAAGCTTGGGGATGTTGATATGTTGCTAACGTATCCATAATTTTTGATGTTCCATGCATGGTTTTATCTACTTTCTTATGTTTTGTCCATACTTTGGAGTACTTTTCATATGATTTCTTGGACTAACCTATTAACAAGAGCCACAGTACCAGCTGCCTATTTTCTGCTGTTTTTTGTTCCAGGAAAGTCAGAAATTGAATATTCTCGGAATTGGACGGGACAAAAGCCAAAGTTGATATTTTATCGGAAGACTCAAAGAGCCAGAAGACGAGACGGAGAGGGGCCATAGGGCGGCCACACCATGTGGTGGCGTGGGCTAGACCTGGCCACGCCACCAGGTGGTGTGGGCCCCCTGGCCGCCCACCGACCTTGCCTCTTCACCTATAAGAAGCCTCCCGATGCATAAACCCTAAATCGTCAAGCCTCTAGCCACGAAAAGTTCTACAGCGCCACCGCCACCGAAGGGGAGATTCGGGGGACAGAAAGTCTCTGTTCTGTCACCCTGCCAGGACAGGGAAGTGACCTCGGAGCCATCTCCACCGCCATCTCCATCACCATTGCTCATTCCCATGATGAGGAGGGAGTAGTTCTCTCTCGAGGCTAAGGGTTCTACCGGTAGCTATGTGTTCATCTCTCTCTATGCATGATCTTATTGAGATTATGAGCTTGTAATCTATATATCTACCTTGCTACTCAAGTGCTTTAATAGATCTCTGCTCTCCCCATGTGTGTGAAAGTGACAGCGTGCACACCATGGTGGCACTTAGGCTAGAGATTACAAATACTTGTTATGAGTTATATTTGGAGTTAGATGTCTTTATGAAATTGTGGTGTTTGTTGGAACCATCTAGTGCTAAAGGTGACAGTGTGGGGTTTTCTAGATGGAAAAGACTTACTTTGAGGTGTGCTGTTATAGCCCTACCATGGATTAGAGTGTCCAACCGGAGAGTAGTTAAGAGTAGTATCATGAAGATAATATATTTATATGAGAGTGTTCACTAGTGAAAGTATGACCCCTAGGCCTTGTTTCTAAGCATTGATACACTGTTTGCTATTAGATCTATTACATGTTTGCTTGCTTCTATCTTTATTTTAGTTTTACTTTAGTCTTTTCCACGCCATCAAGCTATTTTCTAGCACTGTTGTCTTATATCCATACCACTTGTATTTCACTATCTCTTCGCCGAACTAGTGCACCTATACACCTGACAAGTGTATTGGGTGTGTTGGGGACACAAGAGACTTCTTGTATCTTGATTGCAGGGTTGCTTGAGAGGGGATACCTTTGACCACTTCCTCCCTGAGTTCGATAAACCTTGGGTGATCCACTTAAGGGAAAACTTGCTGCTGTTCTACAAACCTCTGCACTTGGAGGCCCAACAACTGTCTACAAGAATAGAAGTGCGTAGACATCAAGCATATGACTAGTGCTAACCCACTCAACCATTTTGGGAAGCCCTATGATATTTATAAAAAAGACAACTCCAATGAGAAGACAAGGGGGCTTGAAATAAATTTTCTACTACTTAGTATTCTACATAAGAAGCAATTTACTGGAGATGAAGAAGATCCTGATCCATATGAGCATATTGCATGTTTTAAAGATATATGTGGCACTTTTCTATTGACGGGATATACCGCTGATGAGGTAAGGGTTAAACTTTTTAGTCAAACTTTGACAAGTACAGCTCTCTCATGGTATAGATCTCTACCCCCTGAGGCCACTACTACTTGGGATAATCTAGCCTGTGAATTTCTATCAAAATTTTATCCATTGTCAAAATCTTTTGGAATCAGGCGTCTTATAATGACTTGGAAGAATCGTTCTAATGAAGGACTAGTAAGAGCTTATATTAGATTTAAAGATTTACTACGACTATGTCCTCATCATGATTTGCCTGAATGCTATTTACTACATATCTTTTATGGCAGTTAAATTGTACCTAATAAAATTGAACTAGACTCTTTCACGGAAGGAGCCTTTATGAATCTTCCTATACCTAAAGCTTGGGCTTTACTTAATAGAATCCGTGATCATAGAGTTTCATGGAATTTTGGTCTAGGAAGTGAAGGAGGCATAGAAATAGAGCATGATTGTATTCATGATTATAATAAAAAGGCCATGTTAAAGAATTATCTAAAGAACTTTATTTGGATTCAGATCTTGTGTTGTAAGTTGTTAAAGATTTTACAGAACATATTAAAGCTCCAAAGAAAGGTCTAGTCAAGTATGATCCACCACCTGAACTAGAAAAGAAAAGAGAAGATAAAGCAACACTAGCCTCCGTAGAACCAATATATGAAGTGACTATCCCTAACACTACACAAAAGCATATTTTTGAATATGAACAAGTCAAAGCAGTACAGGAAAAGAAGGGAGACGAAAGCATGCTAGGAGTCACGGAACACCTGGAAGAAACCAAAGATGAAGAGCTAACCAAGGAAGCAATTATGGCTATGTAATCACACTGTAACATAGTTGAACTTGATGAAGAGACTTCCGTATTGGTTAAAGGTAAAACAAAGCTAAAAGATGTGGGTAAGCCTATTCTTCCCTTCATATTTAAAGAAACCTCTCATTACGGTTTATGTGATCTTGGCACTGAAGTTAATGTTATATCTTATGATTTCTACTTAGAAATAAAATAAGAAATATAACCGGCTACAACTGAAAATACTGATATAACAATTATGTTAGCCAATAAAAACCTTAGAATTCCAATGGGAGTAGTTAACGATGCAACTGTCACAATTGGCAACAAAAACTTTTCTATCGATTTTGTAGTTGTGGATATGCCAGCTGACACTCTTTGCCCAATTATATTTGGAAGGAACTTTTTGGGTGATATAGGTGCCTATGTTAACTTCAAGAAGGAGATTGTGTCTCTTAAGCTTGGGGGAATGGAAAATAAATTCCATTTTTCCAAATTTAAAGACAGGACTCCACAAATACAAGAAGAAGAAGAAGAAGAGAGAACTATTGAGGAAATGGTGGCTCTTTTCTTTAGTAGTCAAGAAGGAGAAACAAATGAAGATCCAAATTATGCAGAAATAGTTATGGAGGACAAGTCCCTGGGAGAACTAGAAAATGAATTCGATTCACTTCCCGTTTTGGGACCTCCAACCGATGAGGCTTTTGAAGAGCTAGAAAAGAGAGGGGATGAGGAATTACCACCCCCAGAGTTGAAGACTCTACTAGAAAATCTCAAATATAGGTTTTTAGATGATACCAATAAATTCCCTGTTATTATTAGTGCTAAAATTCAGGAGAAGAAGAAGAACTCATGAGGATACTTAAGGAGCATCGCAAGGCCTTTGGGTACTCAATGGATGACTTGAAGGGCATTAGTCCTATGATATCCGTCCATCGAATATTCATGGAAGAAGGTGCTAAACCAGTTGCCAAATTCAATAGAAGACTGAAGCCTGAAATGAAAGAAGTGGTAAGAAAAGAAATTGTACGCCTATTGGACACATGTATAATCTATCCCGTTATGGTAAGTGAATGGGTAAGTCCTGTTCACTGTGTTCCTAAGAAGGGCGGTTTTACTGTTGTTCCTAATGAAAACAATGAATTGATACCTACTAGAACTGTTGTTGGGCATAGGATGCGCATAGACTTCAGGAAATTAAATAAAGAGACTAGAAAAGATCACTATCCATTACCGTTCATAGATCAAACTTTAGAAAGGCTAGCAAACCATACTCATTTTTGCTGGATGAATACTCTGGTTTCTCTCAAATAGCTGTTCATCCGGATGACCAACTTAAAACAACTTTCATTAGTCCTTAAAGTTTACATGCTTACCGACGTATGCCTTTTGGTTTATGTAACGCTCCAGCTACTTTTCAAAGATGCATGACTGCTATTTTTGCTGATTTTATAGAACTTATAATGGAAGTATTTATGGATGAGTTTTCTGTCTATGGAACTTTGTTTACTAGTTGCTTGGATAATCTCAAAATGGTTTTGCAGCGTTGTGAAGAAACTAATCTTGTTCTAAAATGGGAGAAGTGCCACTTTATGGTAAAAGAAGGTATAGTCCTCGGACATAAGGTATCAGGTAAGGGAATTGAAGTTGATAGAGCTAAGGTTGAAGCAATAGAGAGAATACCGCAACCTAGGGATATTAAAGGTATAAGAAGTTTTCTTGGTCATGTGGGTTTTTACAGAAGGTTCATTAGAAATTTCTCTAGGATATATAAACCCTTTGACTAACCTCTTGCAAAAGGGAATGAGATTTAATTTTGATGATAAGTGTCTTGAAGCCTTTTATAAACTCAAAAATGCTTTAACTCGTGCTCCCACCAATAAACCACCTATCTGGGATAAAACCTTTGACTTAATATGTGAAGCTAGCGATGATGTTGTAGGAGTAACTCTTGGACAACATATTGGTCGTAGATTTAATATTATACATCATGCTAGTAGAACTCTTAATGGTGCTCAAAAGAATTACCCTAAGGAAGAAAAGGAACTTTTTGCTGTATTTTTCTCTTGTGATAATTTTCATTCTTATATAGTTGATGCAAAGGTAAGAGTCACGGATCGTGATGGCTTAAAAGAACTCCTTGAAAGGAAAGACCATAAGCCAAGGCTGATCCGTTGGATTCTTTCACTTCAAGAATTTGAGTTGCATATTATGCAAAGGCAAGAAATAAAAATGTTGGATGGAGTATCCATGATTGCCCTACAAGACACCAATCTTATTGAGAGGAAATTTAGTCTTGGTGATTTTCGTTTACGGGAATTATTCAATGAACTAAGGTTAATTCCTCCAAAAGAGAAGAAGTATTTGTTGTGGAAGGAACTTCTCATCCCCGAATAAACAATGGTAAGTGCAAGGTAAGTGTTCTTACCTGAATAAGTGATTTATTTTCACAATTTTTACTTTTGAAAATTCTGCCTTTCAATTCCTTGTGTTTTTCTGAAGATTTAGAGGGTTTTACCAACTATATGAGCGGAGCTATACGACCGGAGAGGAAGCTCCCGCCGTATAGTTGGTCGTTAATCTCTCTGTATCACCTTCGTGAAATTGCTTTTGCTATCTGAGACTATACGGTTGCAAATATATGACCAGAGCCAAAAATTCCAGCCGTATAGTTGTTCGTTAAACTCTCAGACACTTTTGACTTTCGGTGTTTGTATATATACGGTCACAACTATACGAGCGGAACCAAAAATTCTGGCCTTATAGTTGGTCGTTAAATTCTCAGACACTTTTTCGTTTAATCTTTCATTTATTCATCTAAAAAACATTATTGTCGGTTCCGAGTCGTGATTTAATCGACCTAGACTCGAGATATTTGGAAATATCTGCCCAAGAACCAACTATACGATCGGAGCTATACGAGCCGCGCCCATATAGTCGGTCGTTACGCGGCAGGACACTTCCAAATCCGTGATTTCTTTCCCTGTTTTGTTCAGATCCTTTTCTTGGGCGACAATTTGGTGTTTCTCGCGAGTTTTACCGACCTCTGGCCCCCCTTATATACTGCCATTTTCTTTCTCTCTAATCATAATATCTAGGAACAAATCTAGTGATTGATACGTTGCTAACGTATCTATAATTTTTGATGTTCCATGCTTGTTTTATATCTACTTTATTATGTTTTGTCCACACTTTGGAGTATTTTTATACACTTTCTGGGACTAACCTATTAACAAGATTGCATAGTGCCAGTTGCCTGTTTTCTGCTGTTTTTGGTTCCAGAAAAGTCAGAAAATGAATATTCTCGGAATTGGACAGGACAAAAGCCAAAGTCGATATTTCACCGAGGGGGACACGGAGCCAGAATACGAGATGGAGAGGGGGGTCCCACACCACTCCTGTCAGTGGCAGGCCCGCGCCAGGGGGTGGTGTGGCCGCCTAGGGAACCCCTCAGCCTTCCCTTTCTCCTATAAGAAGCCTCCGATGTAGAAACCCTAAAAAATACAGCCTCCAGCCTAAAAAAGTTCCACAGCTTGCCAATCAAGGGGAGATTCGGGGACAGAAAGTCTGTTAAGCACCTGCGGACGGGAAAGTGCCCCTAGAGCCATCTCCATCGATCTCCACCACCATCTCCATCATCGTTGCTGATTCCCATGATGACGAGGGAGTAGTTCTTCCTCGAGGCTAAGGGCTCTACAGTAGCTATGTGTCCATCTCTCTCTATGCGTGATCATATTGTGATCATGAGCTTTGTAATCAAGTAGATCTACCTTGCTACTCAAGTGCTTTAATAGATCTCTACTCTCCCCATGTGTGTGAAAGTGACAGCGTGTACACCATGGTGGCACTTAGGCTAGAGATTACAAATACTTGTTATGAGATATATTTGGAGTTGGATGTTTCTATGAAATTGTGGTGTTTGTTGGAACCATCTAGAGCTCAAGGTGATAGTGTGGGGTTATCTAGATGGGGAAAGCGAACTTTGAGGTGTGCTGTTATAGCCCTACCATGGATTAGAGTGTCCAACCAGAGAGTAGTTCAGAGTAGTATCATGAAGAGAAGATATTTATATGAGAGTGTTCACTAGCGAAAGTATGACCCTAGGCCTTGTTTCTAAACATTAAAACACTGTTTGCAACTAGATCTATTACATGTTTGCTTGCTTCCATCATTTTGCCTTTAGTCTTTTCCGTGCCATCAAAGCTATTTTCTGGCACCGTTACCACTTATAATTATCCATACCACTTGTATTTCACTATCTCTTCACCGAACTAGTGCACCTATACACCCGACAAGTGTATTGGGTGTGTTGGGGACACAAGAGACTTCTTATATCTTGATTGCAGGGTTGCTTGAGAGGGATACCTTTGACCACTTCCTCCATGAGTTCGATAAACCTTGGGTAATCCACTTAAGGGAAAACTTGTTGTTGTTCTACAAACCTCTGCACTTGGAGGCCCAACACTGTCTACAAGAATAGAAGCGTGCATAGACATCAAGCTATTTTCTGGCGTCGTTGCCGGGGAGGTAAGGTAAAAGTTACTCACATCCTCCGGTGTGAGTGCTCGAAGTTATTTCCTTTAGATTCTGCAATTTTGTCTTTTTGTTTCTTGTTTTCACTAGCTAGGATTAATGGAAAACAACAACAAAATTAGAGAGCTTTATAGTATTTATCTTGAGTTAGGACATGGAGTGTTTGAAGAGAAAATTAAAAAACCTATGGAACTTTATTTGCATGCTAATAGCAATGTTGTTAGTATGAATTCTTTGGACACCATTATTTCTAATGGTATGGAAAAGTCTAAGCTTGGGGAAGCTAGTTTTTATGAAAATTATCTTTTTAGTTCCCCGGCTTTGGAAGATAGCTATTCTATTGCTTATGATGATACCAAACCTCCAATATATGATGATTACAATGATGAATATGATATTTTCAGTCCACCTACTATTGAGGAGAAAATTAATGATTACAATATGCCTCCTATATTTGATTATTATGGTGATGAGAATAATAATGATAGCTATTTTGTTGAATTTTCTCCCACTACAATTATTAAGAATGACTATGTTTATGTGGGGAGTATTAATTCTTTTATGCATGTGGCTCATGATAAGAATGTTTTATGTGATAGTTATATTGTTAATTTTATTCATGATGCTACTGAAAGTTATTATGAGAGAGGGAAACATGGTTTTATGCATCTCAATAATATTAAGTTTCCCCTCTTTATGTTGAAAGTCTTGAAGTTGCACTTGTTTTGCTTTCCTATGCTTGTTGCTTTGTGTTTTCATGACTTGTTTCTTTATAAGATTCCTATGCATATGAAATGGGTTAGACTTAAATGTGCTTTGAATTTGCTTCTTGATGCTCTCTTTTACTTCAATTCATATTTCTTATGTGAGCATCTTCTCAAACTATCATGCCTAACTTAAAGGCGTTAAATAAAAGTACTTATTGGGAGATAACCCAAAAGTTTTAGTTGAGTCTTGGAAATTATTGCTTCAGTAATAACCTATCCTTATCATTTTTGTGTGGTTTTTGTGCCAAGGGTAACCTCTAATGAGAGAGAAGTAATGCTTGGGAAAGTTGATGTCCCGAAACAGATTTTTGTGCTTCGCTGTAAAACTTCATGACAAATCTATGTAGGTCGGATTGTGCTGTAATTTTCTGAATAAATCCCCCAAGTTGTTAGCTAACTTTTGTTAGTTCAACACTTTTTGATTTGAGCAACAGAAGGTCTTCGAACAAATTGGTTTTTACTTGCTGGTCTGTTTTGATAGATTTCTGCCATTATTTGCATTTGCCTCTTAATCTCTTTCTCTTTGAGTTATCTTTAATCATTTAAACTTTTTAAAGGAAGTGCTACAGTAGCTTTTGTTTTAATGGAAGTTTTATTTGTGTTGGAACTGAACCAAAGGTTTATTATCTTTTGAATGCACTAATGTTGCTAATGAAGATTGTGTGAAGTTTGGTATGAAGGAAAATTTCAGGTGTAGGGAAAGAATAATGTAATGAGATGAAGAATGGACTAAAGCTCAAGCTTGGGGATGCCACCCGTGTCACCCCAAGAAATATCCAAGAAGTACAAACGTCAAAGCTTGGGGATGCCCAAGGCATCTCCTTCTTCATCAATAAAAATTTAGGTTTCTTCCAAACACTTTATTTTTATTGTTTCATGCACTGTTGTGTAGTTCTTGGAGCGTCTTTGTTATTGTTTTTAGTTTTCGTTTTCTTAGTTTGCTTGAATAAATTGGTTGGACCCCCTCATTCATGCATTAGTTTTCAAATAAGTGGGTTTGGATTGGAAAAGAGTAGGAAAAGTTCATGATTAAGTGGTAAAAAGGAGCTTGTTTTTGACTGTGGCCTATGCTTTGTCATGTCATGCTTGATATTTTTTTGGCTTTATGCTTAGTAGTTTTTGCTGTAGCATGACATGTTATAAACAATTGAGATTGCTTAATGTGCCTTGAAAGAATCATGCGTTGTTTTAGCATATTAAAGCATAGTATTGTGGTATTCTCCTTTGATGCTTTATTTGGGTTGACTTGGCGCATGCTCACACCATGTTAAGACTATCCCAAGTCACCATAGCCTTTATGATCCTTTAGTTTTCGACTTGTAATATCACTTTATGCTTTAAATAATGATGTTTTGTCGCTTTGCATGATTATGGCCATTATTGCTCTCTTAGTTGGTCGCTCCCAGTCTTTTGCTAGCCTCCATAACCAAGTATGAGTTCCACTCATGCATCCAACTCCAAATAAAACCAAGTTATTCCAAAGAGTCCACCATACCTACCTATTATCATTTGCTATTCCAAGTATACTCATGTTTTTATCTACCTTCCGAATTAAACTTGTTATGAGAAAACTAGTGATTAAAGCTCTCACGAACTTGATGGTACACTTTACTTTCTTGCACTTAATAATCTTGAACCATTGTGTCCATCTTTGTTGCGTATATGCTTGCGCTTTATAAGTTGAAGTTAGCAGAACCATGTATCATGGGGAACACTTTCAACATTGCACTTATATTCCGTTGATATCATGATTCTTTTCCTTATGGATCCCGACAGTGTGAAATAAAAGGGGAACTTGTAAGATCATGGAGTTTGTATGTGTGTTAGAGAAACGCCTGGGCCGCTAGCCTAAGCCATGCCTAATCATGGTGGAAACTTGCAGCATAACCATAATGAGCACTCTATGAAGCATCCTCAATAAAAACCTATGCAAATAGCAAATAAAAAGATCGCTGAGATGCTCATTATCTGCTTGCCTTGTCATTTTGATTCTGGGATAGCTCCTGTATCATGTGCAAGTGGTACCCCATTGGCGGTTCTCTATGGTACATATGTACTTACAATGACAAGAGCTTACTTGTGACTGAAGTTTAGTAGCATGAGGTTCGGTACTCGTAAGTAAGGGGCATGAGATTTCAACTTATAACTTGTCAAGCATATCCTCTTAGTTGTGTCACTTTAACCTTAAATCACCTAAAGATGCTTATGATAGGGGCAACGAGAGATGAAAGCTAATAAGTACCATAATTTTTGGAAGCTCTTTATGAGACTTGAATCCCTGCTTCCTTCTATGAAGGCCTTTCTTTTACTTTCATGTTGAGTCTCCATCTTCTATCTTTATGCACCTATTGAGAGATCATAGTGGCCATTCTTAGTTTAATGTGCATTGTCCCAAGACTTGTTGATTGATTCATATATTTGATATTGTTTGTTCTTAAACTATCTGTATCTAGTCACCCTTATGAACTTTGAAGGTGTCCTATGCATTTATGTTTGCTACTCTATGAGCGACAAGCTGAATACCATTCTCATTATGCTTTCTTTATGTGAAACAAACAAACGTCTTGCAAAGCATTGTTATTCATGAATCTTTTGTTTGTGCCTTTTCATGTTACAACATAGTTGCTATGTCTTATTGTTACAACTATATCTTCCATGCTATGTTGAATTACTATGATCACAGCTATCAATGTTTTACAAATACTTTGATCAAGTCTATGATGGTGCATGTCACCTCAAAAATTATTCTTTCTTTTTATCACTTACCCACTCGAGGACGAGCAGGAGTTAAGCTTGGGGATGTTGATACATTGCTAACGTATCTATAATTTTTGATGTTCCATGCTTGTTTTATATCTACTTTCTTATGTTTTGTCCACACTTTCGAGTATTTTTATACACTTTCTGGGACTAACCTATTAACAAGATGCCACAGTGCCAGTTTTCTGCTATTTTTGGTTCTAGAAAAGTCAGAAAATAAATATTCTCGGAATTGGACGGGACAAAAGCTAAAGTCGATATTTCACCGAGGGGGACACAAAGCCAGAATACGAGACAGAGAGGGGCCAGGGGCCGCCCACACAACCTGGCCGCGCAGCTAGGCCTGGCCCGCGCGACCAGGCCTGGCCCGCGCCATGGGGTGGTGTGGCCGCCTAGGGCACCCCCTCGGCCTCCCCTTTCGCCTATAAGAAGCCTATGATGCAGAAACCCTAAAAAATACAGCCTCCAGCCACGAAAAGTTCCACAGCACCGCCGCCACCAGAGGGGAGATTCGGGGGACAAAAAGTCTCTGTTCCGGCACCCTGCCGGGATGGGGAAGTGCCCCCGGAGCCATCTCTATCGATCTCCACCACCATCTCCATCGCCGTTGTTGATTCCCATGATGATGAGGGAGTAGTTCTTCCTCGAGGCTAAGGGCTCTACTGGTAGCTATGTGTCCATCTCTCTCTCTATGCGTGATCATATTGTGATCATGAGCTTTGTAATCAAGTAGATCTACCTTGCTACTCAAGTGCTTTAATAGATCTCTACTCTCCCCATGTGTGTGAAAGTGATAGTGTGTACACCATGGTGGCACTTAGGCTAGAGATTACAAATACTTGTTATGAGTTATATTTGGAGTTGGATGTTTCTATGAAATTGTGGTGTTTGTTGGAACCAACTACTACCTCCGTTTGGGGTTATTAGTCCTAAGGGCCAAGTTGCTAATACCAAGACACTCCATAACTCTCTCATTAATACATGCATGCACCAATTGTTTTACATGCATCAGAGAAGTGAGAGGAAAAGTAGAACATGCATTGGACGAGAGAGACTAATAAATGAGATAGCCCTTATAATCTCAAACAATGTAGAAAAGCTCTTAGGACTAATAATCCCAAACAGAGGTAGTAGATCTCAAGGTGACAGTGTGGGGTTATCTAGATGGGGAAAGCGAACTTTCAGGTGTGATGTTATAGCCCTACCATGGATTACAGTTTCCAACCGGAGAGTAGTTCAAAGTAGTATCATGAAGAGAAGATATTTATATGAGAGTGTTCACTAGCGAAAGTATGATCCCTAGGCCTTGTTTCTAAACATTGAAACACCGTTTGCAACTAGATCTATTACACGTTTGCTTGCTTCCATCTTTTTGCCTTTAGTCTTTTCCGCGCCATCAAAGCTATTTTTTGGCACCGTTACCACTTATAATTATCCATACCACTTGTATTTCACTATATCTTCGCCGAACTAGTGCACCTATACACCTGACAAGTGTATTGGGTGTGTTGGGGACTCAAGATACTTCTTGTATCTTGATTGTAGGGTTGCTTGAAAGGGATACCTTTGACCACTTCCTCCATGAGTTCGATAAACCTTGGGTAATCCACTTAAGGGAAAACTTGCTGCTATTCTACAAACCTCTACACTTGGAGGCCCAACACTGTCTACAAGAATAGAAGCGTGCGTAGACATCAGCGATGCGCTATCCCGTCCCAGGCCGTGGAAAACCCTTGGGGCTCATTGCTCCTTCCAGGGACCGCTCTAGCAGCCCGTCCATGGAGGACGATGACGAGGAGGTGGAGAGGTTTAGCCCGAGGTACAAGGAGTATGTCGAGCCAAGCTACTTCAACAACGATTCCGACGATGATGTGGTTGACGTCTACATCTGCCGTGACGTCTATGATCCACCGGAGATCAATTGGGCGGCGATGAAGGTCAAGCCTCAAGAAGAGTGGAGGTATGGTTTCCACTTCACTGATCCATCAATTATGGACGAGGAAGGAGAAGCTATCCCCAGGACTAAGGATTGTGTGCGGGCATTGGAGATATATCAGAAGCAGGAGCTACTCCATCGCGTTGAAGTCCGTCATCGTCTCTATGAGATGGATACGAAGGAAGACCTCCTTCCATTGGTGACTAAGCTCGTTGTTAGAGTGGACACTCTGCAGTCTGATTTGCAGAGGTGCTAACAGCCGCCTAACTGCTTTGGAGGAGACCAATAAGAAGCTATGCACCACGGTCTTACATGCCATGGCGCCACAGTGATCTACAACAATCACGGTATCAAATAATCGCAAGGGATTATTTGATCCCGCCTGGCTTGATTTCAAGCTTGGGGAGATCTTTAAGACCTTGTAATCTATCCTATAAGTTTTAATTACTATTTTCGCATTAGTTCAAACTAGTAATAAAGTTTGAATCATTAGAATTCCCTTCAGGAATAGTCGATCCCTTTTATGAAATTCTGAGTTTATTATTATATATGGAGCAATATTGAGTTTGTGTTTGCTCTATTGATATATGAATGACTTGAGAATTTTACTTGCACTTGATGATAGCAATAGGAGTCTTCCATAGCATTGGTATTAATGGAACACCTAACTATAATTTAGTCAATATGTAAGTCTACGGTTTGATTTACAAAGAAAAATTATCTATACAGTTAAGTTGAGAAAGAAACCTTGAATAAAGGAAAATGAAAGTACTATCAAAATAGAGTGAGAATAAGACGAGGTAGAATCTTCAAGTCATAAGAATGCTTCATATACACTTGGAATTTGATAATTGAGATCGTTAAACTTTGGATTCCTACATGAAGTGGAATGTATGGCTAGCTCCTTTGCACATCACTTAAACAAAAGTGTGAGCATATATACAAAGGAAAAAAGAAGAAGAAAAAGAGCGAGTGTGCAAAGAGCAAGTAGGCATATACCACTGTGTTGTAGTATGACAAAAAGATACTTTTGAGATTCTAAATCCCAAGTGAATACATTAATCCTAAAACACTTGGAATTACCTCGCTAACTCATTCGGTTGAACCGGATTCTTTTACATTACGTTGAGATTCATCTTTTATAAACTATTGATCACTAAGTTGTGGAAGCCTTCTAATACTATTCAGATGGTTCGAGTAAGGTACTATTCATGAATTTATTCCTATGTATCGTACATGATAAACACATGCTGCAATTCCCTCATTTATTTTATCAACTCAGCTTAATGAATATGAGGATCACATCCATTTAAGCTAAAACTTGCTTGGGACGAGCAAGAGTCTAAGCTTGGGGAAGTTGATGAGTGCATATTTGCATCATGTTTTACATTATTATTTTGCATTGTAGATGTAGGATCTTGGTATTTTACGGCGTTCGCACGCACATTTTATGTCCGTTTTCACCAGGATCAGGACAGATGATGGATCCAATGGATACAATTCTTGGAGAAGTTGTACAATGGAGAAAAGGAGTCAAAAACAACGTAAATCACTTATTTGGGAAATATTAATAATACCAGAAGAAAACCAGAAGTGAACAAAGAAGGCAGAGAGTCCAACGACCAACTATACGACCAGAGCAACTTTTCCGATCGTATAGCTCCGGCCGTATAGTTGGCGCCGCTTCTGCCTCGTCAAATAGTTTCACCCCACGCAATTGGTTCGAAGAGACGACATACAGAACACTCAGAAATTGCAGAAACCTCACCTCCAAAAGGCATCTGGAGGGGGAACTGATCCGCCAAGGATTTATCTTTGCCCTACGCAGATCCAGGAGGCTAATGCATCGATCTTCATCATCCACCGCTGCATCACCATCATCTCCATCCATCCCATCTACATGTTGTCTAGATCTTGTTGTAATTCCTGTCCTCATTGTGGATTTATACAAGTATTATTCATCTATGATTGTTTCCATTACCATTGCCATGATGTTGATTGCCTCCATGTCTGAGTAGACCATTAGTCCTTGGGGAGATGAAGAAACCCTAGTATGAGATTGAAATAAGATAAAGTCTATTATGATATTCATCACTGTGATCATGTGTTTGATTTTCTACATCTTGATGTTGAAAGAAGTCGACCTCTCAATATTTGCCTCTCGTGGGGACTTGATAGAGGAAACTACTTGTTGGTAGACAGAGGCGTGCTAGCACTTACAATGACTATAAAGCTGTTGGCACCCCTTACGTATCAACTTGAGAAACCGAGGAAACTCATGAAACACTATCCATTCCATGGGATACGTCCTACGGGATTACGTCCCTTAATAGCGCAGTATTTCGATTGATGTCGATTGCTTACTGTTGTGGTTATGAGGATGATGTGAGCATCAGTTGTTGCCTATTCATCCAAATACAGAGTTCCTTCCACACATACACAGTTTAAAATGTTCATGATGATAATCTTTATCTTAGATCTTTACAATACTAGTGGTGTATCCGCTACTCCCTGAGAACGCTTTTCCCTACTGCAGTTTCAATCTCTCTTACATACGCGATACTTACTTTCTGTACTCAGTTGTTTTACTTTACTTTATTGCCCTTATACCCAAAACCCCAAAACACCTTTTTACATAATACTCGCATTTTATCTTTTTACTTAAAACTTTATCTAGCATTTCTATCATAATATTTATTTCAACAGTTATTAGACTTCAGACTCCCTCTCCATGTGGGATCGATATCTTTATTTCAAAACTAGCTACAAACAATCTGTGAACTTGCAGTCATCACCGCCGCTCGCACGCACGCACACACCGCCCGCCCGTCTCGTCACGACGCGACATGCGCGTGTCGCGGGTTACGGGAATCTCGCTGAGTCAAGCTTTATTTTTGCTGTTTGGAAAAATTAGTGCGGTTTTGATAGACGATTCAACAGTTAGTAGATTCGGGTCGCCCCCGGATCATGGGCTATCTGTAACTGACCTAAACATGCGCAACGTGGACTTGGTCCACGACGTTCCCTATGCGGGTTTCCCGAGACGCTCTATATAAACACGTGTGCAGTTTCCACCACGCGACTGCTCAAGTTCGTCATCACGACGCGTCTTCCTAGGCGATCTCCTGGTCGATGGGCGACTCGTCTTCAATGTTGTCTCCTACGAGAAGCTGATGCTGCCGCTGCACCAACGACGACTTCATCGGCAACCGATTAGTACGTATACCATGATCCGATCTATTGTCAGTCTATGGCTGTTTCTGTATTTGCGCTGCTGCTGTTTGTGTTGATTAATACGTCTAGTATGTTAGAGGTTAACATGATCATAACTGCTGTACTCATGATCTATATTTTGGAATTAATTGTAAAAATTATGCCTAATAATCCAACACTCCCACCCACCCGCAACGAGGAGCAACACACCCGCCCGCGCGCCACGTTCGCCTCCAAGGGTGTGGATAGCGACAAGAATCCACCGGGAGTGGCGCTGCGAGCGGCAAGAAACTATTGTGCCACCGACCTAGTGCATCAGAGCATGAAGGATGGATTTAACACGTCATCGAGCTCGTCGATGTCGCCAGCACTATAATGACAAACCACAATTCCGTTACTCTCCCTGATACATTGCAAATGTATCTATAATTTTTGATGTTCTATGCTTGGTTTTATCTACTTTCTTGTGTTTTTTCCATACTTTGGAGTACTTTTCATATGATTTCTTGGACTAACCTATTAACAAGAGCCACAGTGCCAGATGCTCGTTTTCTGCTGTTTTTGGTTCCAGAAAGTCAGAAAATGAATATTCTCAGAATTGGATGGGACAAAAGCCAAAGTTCCTATTTTACCGGAAGACTCATGGAGCCATAATACGATACGGAGGAGGGCCAGGGCCTGGCCACACCCCCCTAGGCACGGGTACCCCCAGGCCGCGCCAGGGCATGGTGTGGGCCCCCTGGCTGGCCACCGACCTTGCCTCCTTAGCCTATATATTCCTCCTGAGGCAAAAACCCTAGATCATCAATCAGAAATCCACGAAAAGTTCCGCTATGCCACCGCCACCGAAGGGGAGATTCGAGGGGACAGAAAGTCTCTGCAAGACACTGCCGGACGGGAAGTGCCCCCGGAGCCATCTCCATCGATCTCCACCACCATCTCCATCACCATTGCTGATTCCCATGATGAGGAGGGAGTAGTTCTCTCTCGAGGCTAAGGGTTCTACCGGTAGCTATGTGTTCATCTCTCTCTATACAAGATCTTATTGAGATCATGAGCTTGTTAGATCTACCTTGCTACTCAAGTCCTTTAATAGATCTCTTCTCTCCCCATGTGTGTGAAAGTGACAGCGTGCGCACCATGGTGGCACTTAGGCTAGAGATTACAAATACTTGTTATGAGTTATATTTGGAGTTGGATGTCTTTATAAAATTGTGGTGTTTGTTGGAACCATCTAGTGCTCAACGTGACAGTGTGGGGTTTTCTAGATGGGAAAGGCTTACTTTGAGGTGTGCTGTTATAGCCCTACCATGGATTAGAGTGTCCAACCGGAGAGTAGTTCAGCATAGTATCATAAAGAAGAATATATTTATATGAGAGTGTTCACTAGTGAAAGTATGATCCCTAGGCCTTGTTTCTAAGTACTGAAACACTGTTTGCTATTAGATCTATTACATGTTTGCTTGCTTCCTTCTTTATTTCAGTTTTACTTTAGTCTTTTCCACGCGATCAAGCTATTTTCTATCATCGTTACCACTTATAATTATCTATACCACTTGTATTTCACTATCTATTCGCCGAACTAGTGCACCTATACACCTGACAAGTGTATTGGGTGTGCTGGGAACACAAGAGACTTCTTGTATCTTGATTGCAGGGTTGCTTAAGAGGGGATACCTTTTACCACTTCCTCCCTGAGTTTGAGAAACCTTGGGTGATCCACTTAAGGGAAAACTTGTTGCTGTTCCACAAACCTCTGCACTTGGAGGCCCAAAAACTGTCTACAAGAATAGAAGTGCGTAGACATCAAGCTATTTTCTGGCGCCGTTGCCGGGGAGGTAAGGTAAAAGGTATTGACACCGGAGGATTAAAGAAGAAGAACCTCCCACGGCAAACGCCTATTTTCTGGCACCGTTGCCGGGGAGGTAAGATAAAAGGTACTCACATCCTCCGGTGTGAGTGCTCGAAGTTATTTCCTTTAGATTCTGCAATTTTGTCTTTTTGTTTCTTGTTTTCACTAGTTAGGCTTAATGGAAAACAACAACAAAATTAGAGAGCTTTATGGTATTTTTCTTGAGTTAGGACATGAAGTGTTTGAAGAGAAAATTAAAAAACCTATGAAACTTTATTTGCATGCTAATAGCAATGTTGTTAGTATGAATTCTTTGGACACCATTATTTCTAATGCTATGGAAAAGTCTAAGCTTGGGGAAGCTAGTCTTTATGAAAATGATCTTTTTAGTTCCCCAGCTTTGGAAAATAGCTATTCTATTGCTTATGATGATACCAAACCTCCAATATATTATGATTACAATGATGAATATGTTGTTTTTAGTCCACCTACTATTGAGGATAAAATTAATTATGATTACAATATGCCTCCTATATTTGATGATTATGGTGATGAGAATAATAATGATAGCTATTTTGTTGAATTTGCTCCCACTACAATTAATAAGAATGACTATGTTTATGTGGAGAGTATTAATTCTTTTATGCATGTGGCTCATGATAAGAATGTTTTATGTGATAGTTATATTGTTAATTTTATTCATGATGCTACTGAAAGTTATTATGAGAAAGGGAAATATGGTTTTATGCATCTTAATAATATTAAGTTTCCCCTCTTTATGTTGAAAGTTTTGACGTTGCACTTGTTTTGTTTTCCTATGCTTGTTGCTTTGTGCTTTCATGACTTGTTTCTTTACAAGATTCCTATGCATAGGAAGTGGGTTAGACTTAAATGTGCTTTGAATTTGCTTCTTGATGCTCTCTTTTACTTTAATTCATATTTCTTATGTGAGCATCTTCTCAAACTATCAAGCCTAACTTAAAGGCATTAAAGAAAAGTACTTATTGGGAGATAACCCAAAAGTTTTAGATGAGTCTTGGAAGTTATTACTTCAGTAATAACCGCTCCTTATCCTTTTTATTTGCCTTTTGTGCCAAGAGTAACCACTAATGAGAGAGAAGTAATGATTGGGAAAGTTGCTGCCTCAAAACAGATTTTTGTGCTTCACCGTAATAATTCGTGTAAAATCTCTGAACGTCTTTTTGAGGCATGAATTTTTGTGCTTCTGCCCCAGGTTATTATATAACTTTCGTTAGTTCAACACTTTTTGATTTGATCTACAAAAGGTCTTCGAAAAAATTGGTTTTTACCTGCTGGTCTGTTTTGACAGATTTCTACCATTATTTGCATTTGCTTCTTGTTGGTTCCTTTTTGAGTTATTTTGGGGAATTGAGCTTTTTGAGGGAAGTGCTATAGTATCTTGTGTTTTATTGGAAGTTTTATTGGTGTTGGAACTGAACCTAAAGACTTATTATCTTGATTGCACTAACGTTGCTAATAAAGATTGTGTGAAGTTTTGTATGAACAAAAAAATTCAGGTGTATGGAAGGAATGGGTAATGAGATGAAAGATGAACTAAATCTCAAGCTTGGGGATGCCACGCGTGTCACCCCAAGAAATATCCAAGAAGTACAAGCGTCAAATCTTGGGGATGCCCAAGGCATCCCCTTCTCCATCAATAAAAACCCAGGTTTCTTCCAGACGCTTCATTTTTATTGTTTCATACACAATTGTGTTGTTCTTGGAGCGTCTTATTTTTCGTTTTTGTTTTGTTTTTTTGTTTGCTTTAGTTTGCTTAGTTTTCTGAATAAATTGGTTGGACCCCCTCTTTCTTACATTGGTTTGCAAATAGTTTGGTTTGGTTTGGAAAAGAGTAGGAAAGTTCATACTTATGTGGTAAAAAGAGCTTGTTTTTGACTGTGGCCTATGCTTTGGCATGCCATGCTTGATATTGTTTTGGCTTTATGCTTAGTATTCTTTGCTGTAGCATGACTTGTTATAAACAATTGAGATTGCTTAATGTGTCTTGGATGAATCATGCGTTGTTTTAGCATATTAAAGCATAGTATAGTGGTATTCTCCTTTGATGCTTTATTTGGGTTGACTTGGCGCATTCTCACACCATGTTATGACTATCCCAAGTCACCATAGCCTTTATGATCCTTTAGTTTTCAACTTGTAGTATCACTTTATGCTTTGATCAATGATGTTTTGTCGCTCTGCATGATTATGGCTATTATTGCTCTCTTAGTTTATCGCTTCCACTCATGCATCCAACTCCCTAAACCAAGTTATTCCAAAGAGTCCACCATACCTACCTACTAGCTTATGCTATTCCAAGTATATTCATGCTTTTGTTTACCTTCCAAATTAAACTTGTTATGAGAAAACTAGTGATTAAATCTCTCACGAACTTGATGGCACACTTTACTTTTCTTGCCCTTAATAAACTTGAACCATTGTGTCGTCTATGTTGTATATGCTTGCACTTATTTGTTGGGAATTAGCAGAACCATGTTATCATGGGGAACGCTTTCAACATTGCAGTTGGTACTTATACCTAGTTGATATTATGCTCTTTTGTCTATGGATGTCGTCGGTGTGAAATGAAAGGGGAGCTTGTAAGTCCATGGAGTTATGTATATGTGTTAGAGAAACGCCTCGGGCATTGGTTCAATCCATGCTGACATGGTGGAAACCTGCAGCGTAACCATAATGAGCTGTCTATGAAACATTCTTCTTATAAAAAATGAGTCCTATATTGAGAAAAAAGAGAAAAAGAAAAAAAATAGATTATGAAAAGAGGAAAGAGAGAAAAAAGCACCATATTCCCATGGTAAATAAGATTGCTGAGATGCTCGTTGTCTGCTTGCCTTGTCATTTTGATATGGTGATTCTTCTGTATCATCGGGCAAGGGATACCTCGTTGGCGGTTCTCTATGATACACATGTACTTACGATGACAAGAACTTACTGGTGACTAAACTTGAGTAGCATGAGGAGCGGCCCTCGTATTCAAGGGACATGAGATTTCTAACTTATACTTCGTCAAGCATGTACACCATAGTTTGTTCACTTTAACCATAATCACTTCAAGATGCTTATGATAGGGGCAATGAGATCTGAAAGCTAAAAAGTACCGTATTTTTTGGAAGCTCTTTATGAAACTTGAATCTCTGCTTCCTTCTATGAAGGCCTTTCTTCCACCATTATATTGAGTCTTCACCTTCTATCTTTATGCACTTACTTTGAGAGCATAGTGGCCATTCTTAGTTCTATGTGCATTGTCCCAAGACTTGTTGCTTGATGCATACCTTGATATTGCTTTTTTTAACTATTTGTATCTAGTCACTCTTATGAACTTTGAAGGTGTCCTATGCATTTATGTTTGCTACTCTATGAGGGACAAGCTGAATGCCACTATGCTATGTTTTCTTTATGTGAAACAAACAAACGTCTTGCAAAGCATTGTTATTCATGAATATTTTGTTTGTGCCTTTTCATGTTGCGTCATAGTTGCTATGTCTTATTGCTAGAACTTTATCTTTCATGCTATGTTGAAGTACTATGATCCCAGCTTTGAATGTTTTACAAGTACTTTGATCAAGTTTATGACGGTGCATGTCACCTCAAAAATTATTCTTTCTTTTTATCACTTACCTACTCGAGGACGAGCAGGAGTTAAGCTTGGGGATGTTGATACATTACAAATGTATCTATAATTTTTGATGTTCCATGCTTGGTTTTATCTACTTTCTTGTGTTTTGTCCACTCTTTGGAGTACTTTTCATATGATTTCTTGGACTAACCTATTAACAAGAGCCAGTGCAGCTTGCCTGTTTTCTGCTGTTTTTGGTTCCAGGAAAGTTAGAAAATGAATATTCTCAGAATTGGACGGGACAAAAGCCAAAGTTCCTATTTTACCGGAAGACTCACGGAGCCAGAATACGAGACGGGGGAGGGCTAGGGCCTGGCCACCCCCAGCGCTGGTACCTGCAGTCGCCGTGGCATGGTGTGGGCCCCGGCTAGCCACCTTGCCTCTCCTTCATATATTCCTCCCGAGGCAAAAACCCTAGATCATCAATCAGAAATCCACGAAAAGTTCCGCTGCGCCGCCGCCACTGAAGGGGAGATTTGGGGGATAGAAAGTCTCTATTCAGCACCTTGCCGGGACGGGGAAGTGCCCCCGGAGCCATCTCCATCGATCTCCACCACCATCTCCATCACCATTGCTGATTCCCATGATGAGGAGGGAGTAGTTCTCTCTCGAGGCTAAGGGTTCTACCGGTAGCTATGTGTTCATCTCTCTCTATGCATGATCTTATTGAGATCATGAGCTTGTAATCTATAGATCTACCTTGCTACTCAAGTGCTTTAATAGATCTTTGCTCTCTCCATGTGTGTGAAAGTGACAGCATGCACACCATGGTGGCACTTAGGCTAGAGATTACAAATACTTGTTATGAGTTATATTTGGAGTTAGATGTCTTTATAAAATTGTGGTGTTTGTTGGAACCATCTAGTGCTAAAGGTGACAGTGTGGGGTTTTCTAGATGGGAAAGACTTACTTTGAGGTGTGCTGTTATAGCCCTACCATGGATTAGAGTGTCCAACCGGAGAGTAGTTTAGCGTAGTATCATAAAAACAAATATATTTATATGAGAGTATTCACTAGTGAAAGTATAATCCCTAGGCCTTGTTTCTAAGCACTGAAACACTGTTTGCTATTAGATCTATTATATGTTTGCTTGCTTCCTTCTTTATTTCAGTTTTACTTTAGTATTTTCCACGCGATCAAGCTATTTTCTATCACCGTTACCATTTATAATTATCTATACCACTTGTATTTCACTATCTCTTCGCCGAACTAGTGCACCTATACACCTGACAAGTGTATTGGGTGTGTTGGGGACACAAAAGACTTCTTGTATCTTGATTGCAGGATTGCTTGAGAGGGGATACCTTTGACCATTTCCTCCCTGAGTTCGATAAACCTTGGGTGATCCACTTAAGGGAAAACTTGCTGCCGTTCCACAAACCTCTGCACTTAGAGGCCCAACAACTGTCTACAAGAATAGAAATGCGTAGACATCACTCCCTCAGGCACTGATCATGCAAGTGGCTCGAAACACGCACAACTCTACGCATCTGCCACCAACCACAACTACTCGAGGATAAAGCTCAAGGTAAAGGGCATGGGGGCTATAAGGCCTACCACCTCGCTATCCAACGAGAACTTTGTCAACAACCGGCACCTTCAGCAACTTGCCTAGTGACGAGACCAGGCGCCACCTTCTAGAAGGCACTAGCGGAGACGCTGAACACCCACGAAAGGACAAGGACATCATCACCACCAAGACCATCGCGGAAGTGGGCCGCCCCACGTACACCAAGGAGATGCTCGTCGTCATGTGGCCACACCGGTTCAAGCCGGCTCTACCACAAAGGTTCAACAACAGAGGAGATCCTGCGGAGTTCCTGCAATTTTACTAGGCAACAATTAGAGTTGCGGGTGGCGACAACAAGGTCAAGGCCAACTGGTTCCCCGAC
The DNA here is from genome assembly GCA_023614405.1 of Avena insularis. Classification (NCBI taxonomy): domain Eukaryota; kingdom Viridiplantae; phylum Streptophyta; class Magnoliopsida; order Poales; family Poaceae; genus Avena; species Avena insularis. Next base: position 27,660,718 of record CM042692.1, read on the forward strand.
GCGCTGAAAAGAGACGCCCACAATTGGCTGACGAGAGACCTACCCGAGGAATCTATCTCCTCATGGGAAGGCTTGCGCACCAAGTTCCTCGCCACCTTCAACGGCTATTAGCAAATCCTCGGCGAGGAAAACAACAACCTTCCGGGAGAGGAAGATGAGGGCCAGCAGGGACCCGCCGAAGTAGCTTGCATCCTAGGCGGGTCCCAAGCTCCTCGCTCGAATCGCCAGTTTACAAAATTCACCTGCGAGATAGGAGTCGTGCTACCCATGGTAGGAAGCTCGAAGCTCAAGTGGTTCTAGTTCTCCGTAACCTTGAGCGACCACGACCACCCCAAGTCAACAAGAGCAGTGGGACCAATCCCTCTGGTGTGCACACCCACCATAAACAACGTTGCGATTTTCAAGACGTTGATCGACGGAGGTGCGGGCCTCAATGTCATTTCTGTGGAAACATTCGAGAAGATACAAGGATCTTGCGAGAGCCTATGGGGAAGGTTAAGCGACTAGTCACATCCGAGACACGAAGCAACTACCGCACCAAGCTCATCGACTTTGACGTGACGCACCTGATGTTACCATACAATGGAATCGTAGTCTACCATATGTATACACGCGCGGGGTTGTGGGGATGATACTTGAGGGTCGCGGAAACACGCGGACATTAAATAGTGAACGTGAGTATTGATATGTATGGCTTTGGCTCGTGAGCTCTACGTGCTTCCTTCGTTTAAAAAATTTGTAAACCATATTTATAACTTTCAAAAAAATCTAAACATATTTAATGTTGTATCCTATAAGTATGAAAAAGTGCAACCCAAAATTACTTATATTATGGGCTACATAAAAATGATAAAATCTGATAAAATTTAGTGATGTACAAATCCATATTTCTGTTATTTTTGTGTAGCTCTTAATATAAAATATTTTTAAATTGATATTTTTATGTTTGTGGGATAAATCATTGGCTACATTCAGATTTTTAGAATTTTTTAAAACTAAAAAGAGTTATTTTTTATTTTTTTTGGAGCGTCTAGATCTCATGCACCCGGTTTTTAGTTATGTCTCAATCGTTGACATCATCTTACTATTTTGTGCCATTTTTCAGTTACAACTTAATTGCAATTTATAAAATTTGTACACATTCTCAATTGCAAGCTAGTTACAACTCATTAAATTATCAGTTACAACCTAGTTGCAACTTATGTATAACTTCCATCTTGCACGAATCATGAGGTATACCCAACGGGAGGTGATCGGAACATAACTAAATGAAAGAGTATGAGTTTAGCGGAATATAATGGATATATTATTAAACCTCATGGGCGAGTATATATATATATAGGCGTACAGATGGCTATCTTGGAGTACGAGTCAAGTTAGGACTGTACGTAAACAGATCCTAACTCTATCTAAACTACCATAAAACCGTATATACCTAATACTCTACCCCCCTCCCGCGGTCATAGCGGTAGCGTCGTGAACAACTGGAATATCGCGGACGGTCAGACTGGAGATAAATCGAAGTAGCATCCAGTAGGCTGACACCCCCCCGCAGTCGTAGCGGGAACGTCATGGACGGTGTCGCGTCACGGTTGCTTGTACTGTAGAGGAAGCTGGTGATGGTCAAGCGAGGTGGTAGTCCTTGTAGCGATGTCGAGGGAGCCGAGAGTGTGAGACGGTGCCATGGTCGAGGTAGCCATGCGATGGGTCGCTGTGGTCGATGTCGTGGTCGGGGATGCCCGTGTCGAGGTAGCCGCACGTGAAGCCGCATGCGCATAGTGCGCGAGAAGGATAACAGAGACGCGTCGAGGCAGTCATTGAGGGTGTCGATGCCGAAATCGATGCAGTCCGAGCCATCGAGGACGAGGTGCGGCCATAGTTTTGCCAGAACTAGGCGCACGTCGGGGACGAACGCATACTCCGGTTTTGCCAGAACCGAGTATGCAAAAAAGAACTCGTCAGTGACACGGTCGAGGCAATCATAGAGGGGTCGATGCCGAAGAAGACATTGTCGAAGCCGATGAAGACGTAGAAGGCGGCGAAACTAGCGGCGACCTGGGTTAGTCATGCTGGATGCCTAGAGTGGCGACGGGTAGTCAGGTGGGACTCACGACGAGGGCGCCTGCGGTTACCTTCGGCCGCGGCAGTGCTCGAAGTAGGCGAGGAAGACTCGGCGACGTGACGAAGACCATGTGCAGATGGCGGCGATCCGTGTCGTAGGAGATGACGCGGTGAAAGTCGAGGTCGTCGATGCACGAGAACGACGAAGTAGACTGCGTGCAGCCACGCTACGACCCGGGGAGGCGGCATAGCTGCAAGGCGCAAGTCGGTGTAGCGGCTGGGAGACCACCAGCGACGTACACGCCAAGAAAGACGCGTTGGAAGCCGGTAGCGTGGATCAAAGGCGGCGGCGCTGCGGTCCGATGGGGCAACACAGCGGCAGCCCGTAACGCGATTGGTGGTAGGTGCGTGCTCGGGGACGTGCTTGGTGTAGACTGGCGCGGGATCGGTTGATCAGACCGACGGTGCACCATATGCGCCATAGCGTGGACGACGCGTAGATCGAATTCGATGGCGACGTTGTCGGTGAAGTCCCGGACGATGACGACTAAGAGGATCCGAGGGGGGGCGGGCGCGGTAGCCTTTCGAGGAAGGCGTAGCAGCCGTTCATGATGGCGTCGACCGCCATGAGGGCCGCGAAAATTGGCGAGGGCGAGTAGCGAGGCAGCGACAGACGCGATATAGATCCTCGATGCCGATGGTTGGAGTAGAGACACGACGATGACGACGGCGGTGGACAACTCAATCCGATCTAAGATCGGTAAACCAAAAAGAAAACCGATCGAGAGATCGGAGAAAAAGACTGAACCCTTCATACGGGTTGCGCAACCCCCGACGGAGGTCATGGAGATCGACCTCCCCAGGGGCAGCGCGGCGAAAGCTAGAGTTTGAAATTGATTTAGGCTGATATCATGAAAGAGTATGAGTTTGGCGGAATATGATGGATATATTATTGAGCCTCATGAATAAGTATATATAGGCGTATATAGGATTATCTTGGAGTACGAGTCAAGTTAGGAGTGTACGTAAACAGATCCTAACTCTATCTAAACTACCATAACATAACAATCGTATCTACCTAATACTCTAACACTAAAAATCAAACGCCTAAATTCTAGCAAAACCCATTTTTAAAATTAAGATCACTAGTGACAATGTGCACCAAATCTTCGTGATATGTAGTCCTAAGATTTACCTATCACGCTGTTTTATGGTAATCTTCTCTTTTCTGGCTATGGTATTGTCGTTGCTAGTCTCCTTCCGTCCCATTTAACATGTCATATATTAAGAATCGTGCAATCCCTAAACCTCAACCTCTTAGATACATAAGCATTTGATTTCAGAAAAAAACCCAAAGACACATAAGCATTTAATTTCATAGAAAGAACCAAACAGAGAATAAGTGAGACCCAAATTGATCACAATCAGAGAAAACTTAGTACCCAATAAGATCATGTTTACTTCTCTCATATTCGCTAGTGTATTCGTGGGATCAAAGTGATTATTCCTATTCCCGTAAAATCCGCGTAACCCGTTCACCACGTCAGGTTTGGCCGAGATAATACCGGAATATCTCTACAAATTCTTCTTGTTTTTGTCTAGATTAAAAACTTTCCTCCATATTTGAGTATGTTTGGAAAGAAAATTGAAGAGGATTGGAGAGATTGAGTAACACAAAATCCTCTGGGCTTAAAAATATGAGTGAAATAAACGAGGCCTAAACCGGGATGGAGGGAGTATATCGTACACTTTTTTTTGGCATCAGTACCGTATGCACGTGGTTATCCGGTACTTCTGTGCTAGTAACGCTTTTCTGCTCCCGACGGGACAAAAGACCATCTCCATGGTCGTCCAGTGTCCACGAAATATCGCTCCCTGTTCCAAGAGATCTGCCCAGATTTTATTTTTTTGCGAGCACTCTGATCAGCGAATTAGGCGATGTTGTACAAATTAAAATTCCGGAATTTCCATGTCGCTAGTGTTCTTCCTCATCATCATCTAAAGAAGTCCGCCCGTCTCCTTTACTCTTCCTCGCTGATTTCTCTCCTCAAACACGCGCTTCCTCCTTTACTACTTGTTCTTTTCTACCTCGCAATTCCCCGGGCCGACGGCGCATAAAGCAAGGACTCTGCTACCCACTGGCACATGACTATCCTTGATTAATTTCCTCTTTTGTTGGGGGGTAAGGAAACCCTAGCTCACGCGTGCGCTGTTCCAGGAGTTGATTGGTAATAATTGGGGGATTTTTCCTTCTTTCTTTCTTTGCTGTGGCAGTGAACAATCAAAATCAAAATCCGGATCTTTCGTTTCCCGTCCAGCTAATTGCCGATTTCTTGGCTTCGTGGTTCGATCAGGGTCCAACTGAACCCCCACATGCCTCACGTGAAGTCCGCCGCCGGCGCTGGTGCGATGCCTGCCGGATCCTCGGCTGGCGACGGCGAAGTGGAGGCAGGGTTCGCCAAGCTGCAGGGTGAGGATTTCGAGTACTACATGCAGACCTACTCGATCATGCTGGGCCGCAACAGCAAGAAATCCACAGTCGATGTGGACCTCTCCAGCCTTGGTGGCGGGATGAACATCTCGCGCCACCACGCGCGGATTTTCTACGACTTCCAGCGCCGCCGCTTCGCCCTCGATGTCATCGGCAAGAACGGCTGCCTTGTCGAGGGCGTCCTGCACCTCCCTGGGAACCCTCCTGTCAAGCTTGACTCGCAGGACCTGCTTCAGATCGGAGACAAGAAGTTCTACTTCCTCCTGCCCACGCGCTCCATCTTTGCCTCCTTCGCAGCCGCCGCCGCTGCTGCTCAACAAGCCCCTGTTATCCCGCCACAGATGCCGCCGCCGTCGTATGTGCGGCCAGGCCACCCCCGTGCGTCCGAGTTCCATGACCGCTTCTCTGAAGGTGATTATGCCCGGGACAGCGGTGAAATTGGGAATGGTGCCGGTGAAAGTGGAATGAAGGGCAAGCTGAAGAGAACCAAGAAGCCTCCTGTGGATCTGGAGATGTATGGTGGGCATAGAATCAATGTTGAACCGATAGGAACACTGGGTGAAGGTGGTACGATAATCCTCGCTCTGCAATTTTACAGTATCTAATCGACTTTGTTCATCCTCTTATTTTTCTTCTAAAAGATAATAGAGTTGATGATGATTTTGCTTGTTCAGTCACTCAATCTAGCTGTACCTTCTCTTGTAGTAGCTGCATGTTGTATTGTAACTCATGGATACCCAAGTAACATAACGACGCTATGTCAACATTACATATTAGAGACAGAAAATATGTACGGGATACACACTTCAACACAAATGTATTGTTATAGGAAATATTTATCTCAATAGTTCTGTTCATATGTCTACTGGAAGTGAACATTATCATTATTGGAGTAGTTGCTATTGCAAGTGTATTATGTATAACATCGAAAGATACACATCGAAAGATACACATCAAGATGCGCTAGTCTGATTGTCTTGATGTTTTTCAATCTTAGTTTGTATGGATGTATTAAGTAAAATTACCTAGGCTATTTTTGTCACTGTATCAGCACACATAATATATACTCCCTCCGTCTCAAAATAGATGTCGCGGGTTTGTCAAAATTTGGATGAATCTACATACTAAATAGATTCATCCAAAATTTGACAAATCTGAGACATCTATTTTGAGATGGAGGGAGTACTATTAATTAGTAAATGATATAATGTTAGTCTGAGAAGCTGTTAGTGAACTTTATTTATTTTTCCAGTTATGTACCTCTAATTTCAAAAGCTGTTACTGCATTCTGTTTATTTATTCTGTTTATTTATTCTGTTTATCCAGAGTTCTATCTGCTGAAAGACCGAACTCATTGATTTTTACTTGGGTAGTGAAATATTTGTTAGATCTGGCCTGAACTGGCTTCTGTTTGTGCAGACAATAGATCAGAAATAAGAATGAGGGGTGACAGGGATATGGACAATCAGCAAATCCTTCAAACAGAAGAGAAGGAAGTTGTTTCATCTGTTGCGACTGTGTTATCTGACCTCTGTGGTCCTGGAGAATGGATGCCTATGAGAAAACTCCACACAGAGGTTTGTAATGGAAAAACTCACATTTTTCTATCCAACTTCTGTGCTGAAGCTAAAGTATACTATATTTGTCCCTGATTTAGATTAGTACAAACTCTCTTGTGTGGAACAACTAAATCCAGGAAAGTTAAATCTACTGAAAGTAGTTTCCTCTGTTATACATTGAAGGGGTGGACCATATTGTTACATTTAATTTTTGAAATAGGACATCATTAGAATTTAATTACTAAGAAAGGACATATTGATATAAGGAGTGATGACTCAAATGTACATTTCAAGAATTTAATCTGGGGATAGAAGTCAGGTGCTAGCACCTCTGCCTGTCTAATATTGTAGGTTATAAAACTGTTAGCATGTTAATGCATGACTATCTGCTAGCATCTGGCATGTCATCCGGAACATGTATTGCATTCAATCTTGTGAGTTGGGACTTGTGGAGCTGTGACTCATGGTGCAAGATTTTCTACTGTTAGTCACACAATCTTCTACAAATACGGGAAACACTTTGCAAGATATAAGTATATCCTGTTGCAGACTGCGATATACCCCCTATTGTGGCCATCTCACTACGTTGTTATCATTATTGATGTTATTCTGGTTATGTTTGACCATTTATTGTTCCTTCTGTATTTAGAGCTCCCTTCTTGCAGTTTCCTTTTTCTGATTATCTCCTTATCTTCACTCACCCAGCTATGTGAAAGTTCCTTTTGTGTTACATAGTTACCATCAATGTATATGCAAATTAACTTGTTGGACTACTCGCAGCTTCTGGACCAGTTTGGCAACGTGTGGCACCACACCAGGGTGCGGAAGTACCTGACGGCGGAGGACTGGTTGCCGATCGAAGCCAAGGGGAGGCCATGGTTTGGGCTGCTGGGCCTGCTCAGGAAGTACCCGGAGCACTTTGTCATCAACACGAAGTGCAAGGGTAGGGCGATCTCGGAGTTCGTCTCGCTGGTTTCCCTGCTCTCCTAGAGGCAATCACAGACCAGAGCGAGGCGGTCTGCCAAGGCTGCTTGTGTTACGTCCCTGTGTCTCGCCGTCAGTTAGTCAGTCCGTCCATGTCCATGTCCATGTCCAGAAGGTGGAGCCGTGACCTGTTTTGCCTCTGCAGTTTGCAACAGTTAAATTGAACCTTGCTGTGCTGTATTATGTGTTACCTCTGGCTCCCTAGTGTCGAAAATGTCATGTGGAACCAGAACTTCTGGTAGTTGCTCAGTTCGTGTCTCTTCAGACTAGTCTCGAGAATGTTACAGTATCTGGAAACAGAAGTGGTACTCTTTTGAACTATATATAGTTTGTGTCTCTTCAGACTAAATGTCGCCTCTCGTCAATGTGTTCTAGTCTTGCGACACGGCCGGCAGCCGGTCGCAACGAGCTGGTGGGGCACTGATGCTGAGACCGTGGAACCATGGTTCCTGGGTCGTGTGGCGTGTCCTGGATTTTGCCGTGCTGCACCAGTGTCGTGGTCTAGGAAGGGGGTACCGGAGGGAAACGGCAAAAACTCGTTTTGGACACCGGCCATGGACACAACAGCCCCGTCTGAAATACACAATCTTCGTTCGAACAGAGAACTCTGGTTGACAAAATCTCTTGTTCTGAATGATTCAAATACAATTTGGAAATAAATGGAAGAGAAAACAAAAGCAGAACATATAATAACAGTAAAAAAGGAGGCATATCCTACGGAAAATCTTAATCTACATATCCTAAATTGATCTGAAAACTCTTAATCCACATATCCTAAACTGACATCTATTTCCTTGTGACGACAGCCACATAAGAAAGTTCCACAGATCCCATGAACAGTCGGCCGCCTTTCCTCTCCACCACCTCGGTCGGCCTCACGCTCTTTGGCCCTCGCATCTCCTCGACTATCTTCCCGTCTGCTCCGACCCTCATGGCTAGCAAGTGGCTGTCGACGACAAAGGGGAGCTCCGTCTTCTCACGGTGTAGCGCCACCCAATATCCTCCTCTCTTGTCGGGCCTCACATTATCGGGATACCCCGGTAAGTCAGCGAGTAACTCGATTCTGCCGGCCTTGGGGCCCTTGATCCAGTACCTCAACAACTTGCACGGCCCGGTGGATGAGATCACGAGGTGTGTTCGATCAGCGCTGAGGGCGAGGCCATTGGGGTAAGTGATGCCGGCCTTGAGCAAGACGACCCTTCCCGTCCGCGGATCGTACCTCATGAGGCGGCCCGTCGAGTCGCCGGTCCTCGTGACCATCTCGTGCTGCGACCTCTGGTAGGTCATCGAGCTGTCGGTGAAGTAAACCTCGCCGGTCACCTGGTCGACGTCCACCCCGTTGGTAAAGCGGAGAGGCGCACCGTCGACCTCCGTGACCAGCACCGTCGCCTTCCCGCCGCCCGGGCCCACCCTCATGAGCCCCTTGTACGCGTCAGCTATGTACAGGTACCCTGACTTGAGGTGGAACCGCAAGCCCAGCGGGCGCCCGCAGTGGCTCTCGGTGGCGGTCTCCGGGCGGAGGACGGTCGCCGTGCACGCCTCGCTGCTGTAGTCCGGGCCGTATGCGTAGGTCGTCCAGCCGATCTTGTCGCCGTTCCACTTGAGGATGCGTCCGTCAGAGACGCCGCTGTAGGGACCCTGTCCTTTGGCGTCGAAGGCGACGCTCTCCGGGCCGCGCAGCAGTCCGCGGGGCAGCGGGAGGTGGCGTGTCAGCGTCGCGTCGATGCTGGGGACGGTGGCGGCAGTGGTTGGCACGAAGAACAGGAGCAGGACGGCGAGCCAGATCGTCGTCGCGGCGACGAGATCCCTCGTGCCGATCGCCATGTCGATTTGCTTTCGCTAGCTGCTGTTTTGTCGATCTCGTTGGTTTGGGAGCGTGGGCGTACGTGGCCGTGCTTTTGTAGCGATCGCCGCTGCTACGGGTCTGAGTTCCTGCATGATTCGGTCCTAGGGTGGGTGTTCAAGCGCCTCAGAACTGACATACTAGTACGGTGAGAGTCGGAGTAGGAGTTCATGTAGTGGCCCTATCGCGAATTCGAATTCTTTGTGTGGCATGAATCCTAGGACGACACTAAGAGCGCCTTCGTAATCGGTTACCCATCTAATTGTTTTTCTTTTCAGAAAGCTAAAGAATCGGGGATCAGCAAACAGATTGCTACTTCCAGGCACTTGAGCAATTGAATACCGATGCATGTTCCAAACTGAATCCCATTCATCACCACAAGTAACATCCGATGAATGATCGAAATAAGAAGGCTGTAAGCCTGTAACTGTCAGTTGAATGGACAAACTATCCGGTGGTCACGGTAGTTCTAGTTGTATCAGAATCTTTTTTTGTTTTTTGAACTGTAGGGATGAAAGTGGTGCGGAACGTTTTCGACTTTTCTACGAAAAAAACAGAAATGAAATAAAAATATGAAAACAAAAATGGAATTTTGCAAAACGGAAACGGAAACAAAAACGGAACTGTGTTTCCGGCGGAACAGACGCGAAAATGGAATTTATGTTTTCATCTAATATGGAATTTCTGTTTTATGGTTGATGTGCATGGTCAAATCCAACCGACACAAAACATGACCTTGTCAAGCCAAACTTGCAAAGCTGCTCATCCCAGTACTGAAGACTATATAATCCCTTGATGCATTCGAGGACGCTTTCACGAAATGATCATTTTCTTATTCTCTTGTAAATCTAGCATCGTGCTATATTAACCAGGGAACAATTTTGTTGGTTTTTAAAATGCTTGAGATTTGTTGCATGATTTCAGGATTTTCTTTGTTCCGGGTAAAATCTGCAATGTTCTGCGTCTGCGCCGTATTCGATATGTATCTGCTTCCATCAATATCCGCTTCTGTTTTTATTTCCGGGGTTTCTGTATTCGTTTCTACTTTTACAAAAAAATATAAAAACAAATATGGCACCACTCAATTTCGTCCGTTTTCGCTTCGTTTTCATCTCTAGATCAAACGAAGCACCCAAGGAAAGGCCACAACTTTCTTGCTCGGCTGGGCGCGGTGTACTGTACTGAAATTGATCACGCCATTCAGTCATTCTGAGGGAGGCGACTAAAAATTACGGACTACTTATGTCTCGGTGGACGTGCAAAACCGTGCGATTTCGCTTCAAGGTCTGTTAACCTTCGCGTGTGTAACCAGCCAGCCACCGCATATTTGTTAGTCATAAGCAGTCGTAGACTCTTTCTATCAACAAAGTTAAGTTGAAGTTGCCACCAATTTAGAGTTTAGAATTTTGCGCAAGTAGATAAAAATGGGTATTTGTAAGTCTCAACCAATCAGAAAAGTAACCTGGTGAAAAGAGACCCTGGGTAGAAAAGTGAAAGTCTAAGAAAAGTGCAAGTTGCATTTTCCCTTGCAGTTGCACACTTTCACTAAATTAGAATAACACTTTTCTAGTTCACTAAATTACACTTGCACATTTCTTATGTTGATTATGACTTAGCAAAACCCAATAAAAACTTGTTACTTTTTCTTTGCCTTTTTTGCTTCTTTTTTTATGTTTTTATTTATTCTCAGACTACCTCCATCCCATTTATTAGGTGTCTACACGTTTTCTGATGTCTAAGTTTGTGATTAGTTTGATTAGCGAAACATGAATTGTATGTCACGAAAGTTATACCATTAAGTTTATATTTAAAGGAAGTTTCTAATGATATAGGTTTTATCACAATTTACACGTGTATTATTTGTCAAATTTGTGGTCAAATCTAAAACACGCAAAACGAGAGTGCCACATGCTTAGGAACGGATGGTATTTATAAGCTTTTATTTTACTTTCTCCTTCTTTATATTTTCTAGACACCAAGCACAATTTTGTATATGGCACTCACGCGGCACTTTTTTTCCTCGCATTCTTCTGTAGTAATAAATAATTTTACATGTGCTGCACTAGGCCTGGCTAACTTCTAAACCATCATTTTGGGTTTTAGTAAAATGTTGACTTTGTTTCAGACTCATCATAAGAATTTATGTTTCAAGTCTTGGCAGGTTTTCTAAAACAAAGCTTACCATATCTTTTTTTAGAGAAAATGGTCTCCCCAACTTTATTAAGGAAACTAGCTAAATATTCCATTCCAAAGTAGCAACCACTAAAGATCCCAAGCTAAACAACACATAGAATTCAGCTAGCGGCGAACACGGAGGGGACATCCTCACAACGAGGAAGTCTCATGAAAATGGAGAACCTGAATGAAAAAAGAGCAACCAAACAGCATGATTATAGCTGAAACCTCATCGGTACTCCAGTGCAATCAAGGAGCGCATTGGTTACCTGTAGGGATTTTCCGTACCTGTGGCGGCATGCCCTGGGGGTCAAGGCCTCGGAGAAACGGACTAAACTCCATTTTTTCTCCCTCGTTTGGTTGCCCACATAATCTTTGGCTTTGTGGTGGACATCAATCTCATTTTGTTTGGTAGGCTGCACAAAACTCTCATAGTGTGGGTGATGCAAATCAAAGGTGTTTGGTTTCCCACACGGCTTTGCATATGGTTACCAAGTACCACATATGGTGAGCTTACCACACAAACACCAGAAGCAAAACATCAGGAACACCACAAGCATAACACGAACATCACAAACACAACATTAGGAACATCACTAGCATAACACGAACATTAGGGACATCATAAGAGAACATCACAAGCACAATATCAGGAACACCAAAAGCATAACACGAACATCATAAGGACAACATCAGGAACATCACAAGCACAACATCAGGAACATCACAAGCAGAAAACAAGGAATAAGACGACATGAGCATGCATGATCATTGGCAAGAGGGGATCATGGTTCATCATATCACCATGGTGTTAACCTACCACCACCACCAGTTCACCATCTCATGAGGGGTTACTATATACCACCTCATGACAATATTCGATCATTAATAGTTTTTAGGACATAGTTACAAGATCAATGCAAGTAGAAGTGAACCATCACATATTTCATTGATCTTCTTCAGCTTATCATTGTTAGCCTCACTATATGTGAGCATATCAAAGATGACGTACCCAAGTTTATTTTTTTCCTCCTTTAAACTCTACATTTCCTCATCCCATTTCTTTTGCTTAGCTTTCGTCATCTCTGCTTGGGTTCTCTGCACCTGTTTCAACACATCCAATTCATTCCTCAACGCTTCTGTCTGCTTGAAATTCATCTCCTTGTTATTCTCCACCGATTCCCCCTCGACCCTAGCAGTGATGCCTCAAATCCTAGACAAGTTCTCCTCCAACACCCTTTTCTCAGTTTTACCCATGAATTTGTTCACATTAAGTAATTGACTTGAGTACTTCTCAATCTTGTTCTTCTCATCAACTAGATCCTTCACTAACTTTGCATTCTCAATCCTCTTGTTGACTCTTATATTGTTGATGTCATGATACATGCCCTAGAGTCATCATAATGCATTTTTCGCTGGTTCTGGCCATTCCTTATCCAACCAATCCACGAATGATGGGATTCACAACATGGAAAACAAAAAATTCCTACGAAAAAGTGGATGGAACCCAACAAGATCCGATCTATGAAATGCTAGTAACGAGAATTAGATCAGATCTACATACCCTCGAAGATCTAAAGCATTTAACAATCTCGAAGATCGTGGTTGATGTAGATGTACACGGTGTTAGATCAATGTGATGAAGCACCGCACGGGAAGCACCTCCGCAGTATCCACACGTATGGCTTGATGGCGTCTGACGCATGTAAAATGCATACATGAACTTTGTAGTTTATTGATACATATTCTCACATATTGGCAACTTATATAATGTTATATCCATGTTTTATATTGATTTTTGAGGATTTACTAATGATCGTCTTTATTTTGGTTATAACTCTGCAGGACATGAAACCCTATTTTGTGTATTTTTATATTTCAGGGACCTAAAGGAAGTGAAATGAAGCTAGGATTCTAAAAAAGTCAATATTTCACTAAGAGGAACCTGGAGCACTTGAACCTGACTAAAAGGGCCAAGAGGCCCAAAATAGGTAGGGCGGCATGGCCTACCCTGGTGCACATGCCACCTACCCTCTTTTGGCCCCCAACCGTTCGATTCACCTCAATCTTTCGCCCACAGACTCGTCTTGACCTAGAAACGCCTATATTGGAGGGGGAAACTCTGCCAGAGCTGCTGCCAAAGGGATCTCTACCTTCTCCAACATCTCCACCATCATCACCATGATGAAGAGGGAGTAGTCCACCTCTAGATTATGGGTTTGTGGCAGTAGCTTGATCTATTTCTCTCTTGTTCTATCATAGATCTAGTACCATATAAGCTTCCCAACATGATTATGGTCATATATGTAATTCCTATATGGTGGATCTTTATTCTATGAGTTGTTATATGAGATTGGAACCTATTTATGTGTAAGATATATTGCTAGATGCATATCAAGTATCCCGTTCTCAAGTAATTGTTTTGATGCAGCTTGTATGCAAGAACATGTGTGGGGGAATGTGTCTATAGTTGGAGTAACATGGTGGTAGTGATTGAATAGTGACAACAAATTCAAGATCTACTATGGTTTTTATCTATCTTTTGTTACCCCACTAGGGATAAAGTGAATTCATGTAACATAATTATCTTGTGACAGCTTGGTAATCTTTTTTGGTCAAGGTAGCATATTTGTTATTCAAACATCGTATCAAAATACCTAAGGCTATGCTCTGTTAATTCTTAATTCAAGATTGCTTGGAGTTTTCCCTTTCTTGAGGAGCATAAGAGAGATGTGTTGCATCATCTGTATGATAGGACGTGATTCTCATATGAATGCTTATCAAACATATAATGAAGTTTCATTAATATTATATTGCTTGTATGTCCACTATCACTTAAATATAGAATAGACAAGTGAACCCATGAACCCCAGTATATTTTAAATCATAAGAAACAACTTTCCAACACCATTGCTATCCTTTATATTTTCTGCAATTAAATATTTCGAAAACACAAAAATACTTTCTCTATTAGGAAACACAAAACCAAAACCCCAAAACACCTTTATAGTATTGTTATTACTTTGCTTGCCTAGTTATAGATTGTTTTACTTTATTTATTTATATTGTTATTTCATATTACTAATATGAAACCTTGTGCTTGACAATCACACGGTGGAGTTGCAGACACAAGACAAGGACTTTGCTTTGCAGGTTGCTAGAAGAGGAGAAGCAAAATATACCGTTGTTCCAATTCCCCGAGAGTTCGATATAACCCCCGAGTCACCCTTGTGGGGGAAAAGACGCTTGCTACAACACTCTGCACTTGGAGTCCCAACAAGTTGGTACACACGGAGTTGTTGCCATCAAGAACATTTTATGACGGTGTTGCCAGGGAGTTAGAAGAGTATCTCAGAGTGTTTGTAGTATGGTTAAATTCCCACGGCAACTGAATGAAGGAGTACGCCATAACACCAACACCGATAATAAACAAAAAACACTTCATAGTTCATAGATCGCCTTGAAATCAAGAAGTTGCAAAGGGCGTGTTTGTTGAGTGTGATGCTTTAGAGGTGAGCTACGCTTTAGAAATAAAATTTACTTTTAAAGTTCCAAAGAATTTTGAATGAATCACTAATTTATAATTAGTGTTCTATAGGTGTGCAAAAAATAAAACAAAATACTCTATATTCTGGGTGCAAAAATGACAAAAGGTATGTCTAAGTTTAGTGAACACCTCAAATTGTCTATCATTGACGATTGTTACTACTTCAGTGCGCTGGTCCTTTAGTGCCTTGGCACGACGACTTTTCGTCTCTCTACTACAACAAGCTCTATTACAACAAGATTTCACCGACTCCGGTGATAGAGGGGCAGCGACACGCCTTAGGTGCGCCTTGTCGCTAGGTGGTACATGAGACTATTTGTTATTTTATTATTGTTGGATCTTTTTGTACTCTTGATGATGATTATTAATAGATCGGTAGAATTTTCAATAAAATACTTCATCTATCATTCCACATACTACCTCCGTTCTAAAGTTTAAGTTTTTTTTTTAAAAGTCAAGTCACAAAAAGTTTGACCAAATTTTTAGAAAGGTTTTTTTAAAAAACTTTATCAAAATTTACATAGTTTGACTTTTGAAAAAAAAAGGCTTAAGCTTTGTTACGGAGATAGTATCTTGGTGCTGTATGATTTTTAAAGGATGCGCCATTCATCATGGTGGTTGTTTTGATTGCTGTACTACAGAGCTCAATATATGGATCCACCAATGCAATTCCCTTGTATACTGTGGACTAAAAGATATAGGCACTAGTAGTACTAATTTGTTTCTTGAAGGGCTAAAAAGAAGCAAAATGGAGTAGTATATGATACATTTGTCACTAGGACACCTCAGGTGAGCTCGTGATTAGCAAATCTTCGTCACAGGGTCTCAAGAACTGCATAATATGCGATGAGCACCGGCAAAGAAACCAGCGTTCCAAATACAACTCTGCATGCATGAAAATTCATCATCTTCACGAGTTAGTCATTCATTGAACTGTCGAACACATATAACTCCTGGATAAAAACCCATGATAATTACACGGTGACACGAGTGAGCAGAGATGTTTACGCTGTGCTGAGTACATCGGCATGGAGCCCATACTCCTTCGCCCAGATGAAGGAGGCGATTGCTTGCGGTAGGGCTGCCTGCATGGGGGGGAAAAACTATCAAACAATCGTCTCCTTTTGTGCATGGTTGAGTTGAAATTTTGATTGTTCTTTTGCACGAAAGGAATTTATGTCAAAGTTAACTCGAGAAAAATACTTATCGCAAACTTAAGTGTGGTAGGTCCTTCACATAAATGAAGGCAAAATTAAGTTGAGCTAAAATACATAAGATTAGGTGATTCACAATATGTATCATCGCTTCTATTGACATCATGTCGTTAGTGCATGTTAGATTTTCAGAAACGACTAGCGCAATTCGCTTTATCTTAGATATATGATTAGTATATATGGTAATAGAGAATTAACTAAACTAATAATAAAATGGTGCAAGCCATAACTTAAGCATTAACCAAAGACAGGGCCGGCCGGGAGCTCCTATTTGACACACCATGCTTCATGCTTCAGTTACAGCGCTGTCGCATAAAAGGCCACATTTGGAGTATATATAGTTGTGTCGGCTTGGCCATTGAATTAGTGAGGTGAAAGAGTACTACTCCCTTCATTTCAAAATATAAGATGTTTTAGCTTTGTGAGGAAAATGTATCTAATTAATGTGTTGATCATGCGTAGCATAAAGTCATCTTTACCTGAGAGAAAAAGAAGGAACACGTACGCATGCATGACGAAGCTCATATTTCATTACTAGTTGGTTTACATTTTCCTCTTGATTGTGTCTGTTAGGTCACTCGTTGGAAGATAGCGGGTGGACATGTAAATCGAAAAGAATTCGCAGTTACACGCACTCCCTCGTGACGGGGAAACGACGGTTCTGGAATTAATTCGGCGAAGTAAATCAGCAAGCACTTCACACGCACTAGACTAGACTAGACTAGCAGCTGCCTCGGTCGCGACCGCCGACCGATCTAGCTTATACTAGCTCGCTCGCTCCTTGTCTTTCCCGTTAACAACAAAAATTGCTCGCCACCAGACGCATGACGCAAGAAAAAGAAACTGCGGTCCCAGGCGGGTCGTACGTAGCAGCAACACTTGTACTGACGAGACGGCGCATCGGTCGGTCGATCTCTGCGTGCAGTCACCGCCTAGCTCGACCGATCGACCGAGATAGATAGGTAGGGACTAGCTAGGATCGTCTCTCCGAAGTCAGCACAGTACACACGGGCAATCCCGCGATGTGAAGGGCGCGCGTGACATGAACATTTGTCTCCATGTGTCGCGCACGCGCATGTTGTATACATGTACCCAGGCACATGGGAGGAGGAGAAGCTAGCCATTCGCATACCTGTATGATGGCGAAGCGTAGCACGTCGACGCGGAGTCCCAGCGCGGCGGCTCCGGCGAGCGCCGCGAGCGGGCCGGCCACGAACCGCAGCGCCATCCCCAGCGCCGCTAGGCCCGCGCCGCACGCCACGATCCTCTCCTGCTGCCCCATGAACAGTCCCATGCTGAACATGGACATCCCGGTGCCGGTCCTGGACATGACCTGCAGCGACCCCGTCACGATGCGCGGCATGCCGATGCGCCACCTGCAGCATATACATGCACGTGCACGCACGCAACACAACACTCATGTCCACTTTCCAAACCGATCGTATGGGCACGGCGGTTCCACAGGTACGAGGCGGCGGGGTTTTGTACGTACGCACGTACCTGTAGGCGACGCACGCCCACGCGACGCCCAGGACGCTGGCGTACACGTTGGGGTTCCTCGCCAACTTCAGCCCCACGGTCCTCGCCATAGGCCACACCCTGATCCTCCTGCCACTGCCACTCATGCCACCGCTAGGCGGCGCCGCTTCCACGTCCATCCCGCCCTTCTCCGACGACGACACCGGCTCCACGCGGCGCGCTCTGTCCTCGTCGCTGGTGGTGGAGCCGCCGCCGTCGTCGTCGTTGGCAGAGCCGAAAGAAGGGACGACGCCTCCGACGGCCCAGGCCTTGCGCAGCTCGAAGGCCAGCAGCAGGAGCGGGAACCACACGATGGACTGCACCACGGCGATCTGCACGATCAGGTCCTGCGCCCACTTCCCGTACATGGCGTCCAGCAGAGGCACGCCCACGACGAGCGTGTTGTTGAGCGACGCCAGGGAGAATCCCGTGATAGACCACGAGTACACGTAGGCGCCTCCCTTGGCCTTGGCGCAGCGCGCCCATGCGGCCGCGGCGACCACGGCCAGGAGCTTCGCCACGGCGTCGGCGGCGATGACGCGGTAGTTCATGGCGAAGGGGTCGGTGCGGATGATGAAGTCGAAGGTGAAGAAGGGCATCGAGAAGCAGACCACCAGCGTGTTGATCGCGTCGCACTGCTCCGCCGTGAAGAACCGCCACCACCGCACCGACCCGTACCCGAGACCCAGCGCGAAGTAGAGCGGCGCCATCGCCTCCACCACCTTGTACACATCGCGCAAACCTATCATCTTACCCTGATGGAGTACCTAGCTAGTGTGAGTAGCTGTGGACGAATGGGTTTTTGGTGTGCAGTACGTGTGCTGCTACTGCTGCGGCTTTATATATACACCCCGCAGAACACAGCACGAGCTAGAGAAGATGGAATTGGTAAAGGAGATCGATCGGTGGAACACTGGAATGCGACTATGTCAGGCGCATTGCCGGGTTCCCACGAGTGAGCAGGCTTAGGCTTGTCATGTCTTCCTGCCTCCATCGGCCAAACAGCCTATGTGTGTGTACTCGTGCGCTCGGTAGATCATTGGTTTTTCTCAATCCTGCAATCTAAAGACACCGAGTTTTTACCATTAAGCAACAGCTAGGAAAATAGCACGGAGTATCTTGCAAGGTGCAACGTCATGGATATGCTAAAATAATTCTCTCACAAGTAATTCGAAACAGTCTAGAAGGTTCACTCAACAACAAAAAATCGAAACAGTCTAGTACATTCACTCGACAAATGCATGTACCCGTCCGCTGACAGGTTTAGAACATCTCCACCGGCCTCCAAAAAATCACCCCAGAATTTTTGGGCCAACAAAATCCCTAAAGCGCTTCGAATCAAATTTGTGAGCACCCCAAAAAACATCCCCAAACGAGGTCCCAAAGACACTAAAACTGGTTTGTACGCCTGGGAGAACCAACCACATGTTCTAGAATTTTTGCCGCAACCACCCTGCCGTGGGCGAGCTTCCCCGTCACTGTTCGGCCGCGTTCGAGGCTCCTTTAAGTCCTTGCCACCATCTTCACCCACATTACGCCTCTGCTCCCCTCATTTGGGCCATGCGAACCATCATCGCTCCTCTGATTTCACGAGTTCAGACGTTGCTCGTGAGCCCCCTCGGGCTCGCAGAAGCTCCGCCACCCCCTAGAAGGCATCACCACGCCTTCATTATTGATTGGCCTGATCTTTTTTTAAATTTAAACAGAGGGAGTATCATAAGGGTCTTTTCATTTTGAAATGGGGGGAGTATTATTCCGTGAAGCCATTCTAATTAGGCGTAATTTTCTTTCCCATTTTCCTATAAAGGTGTTTTAATTAACCTCGAAAACTCGCATCAAGATGACACATGCATGATTTTTTTTTTTTACAACCAGCATCTACACGTATCCAGAATGCGCGCAACTGCCACAAAACACACGTACACCCAAGAAGATAAATAGATAGTCACCTACGACTAGTGTATATATAACACATATGAGGTGGAGGGTTGGTCTACAAAAACACTTTCTCTCCCATAAATTTAACGTTGTATACAGCTTTGATTTAGTCGATATCGGGCAAGAGACCTGTTTTTGGTTGAGACTCTATCGATTAAATGCTACTATCAATATTCCACAGTTTGTGCTGACATAATGTCTAACGAATAGCAACCCTTTAAGTAGGATGTTTTCAGTGATCTGTAATTTTTTCGATAAAGCACGTTTTATTACTTTTTATTGACCTGCATGATTTTTATTTCACTAGAAGAATTTGGAGATGGGTCGTCTAAATTATTTGTTGATCCAAATTCTATAAAGTAAAAGCCAATTTCTGACGGAGCGGAGTGAGTCCCGTCGCCGGAGGCTTGGAGCCCCGCGGTACGGATCGTCGAAGACCTAGGTTTTCACCGTTATATATACCTCTTGTAAACCGCCGACTGAGATAAGTTGCATCTATGAAAATCCTCGGCGTTGTGTAAACACTCCCCGTTATAGTGAAGTTTCATTGGTTAGCATCTGTGGTTTTTTCCTCTCTTTGTTAGAGAGGTTTTTTCACGTTAAATCAGTATCTCCTTGCTATGATTTTATTTCCATTCTTCATTATTTAATTGTCGCAAAGCTAATAGCCTGAATTATTTGTTGACCAGGACATAGTAACATTCGACGCATACCTGTGTGCCAGTTGATTCTATATCCAATTCGATGCAACCTGTGTGCAACAAGTACTAACTGAACCGAAAGGCATCAGAATCGTTTGTGCGTATATTGATCTCTTCCTCGTGTAAACTAATTATTTTTGCTGACCTATGTATACCTCGTAAAAAAACTCTTACCTCGCAAAAAAAAATGCGATTTTGTTATTTCTCAGTCGGCTGAGATTTTGTTAAGTCTCAGTCACCTAAAAAAATTGCAACTGTCTGTGTAAAAAATTGCACTTTTCTGACAAGGAAAATACAATTACAATGCAAGCGTTTTCTTAAGTAACCACGTTTTTTTAAGTAACCATTTTTTTAGGTAAAAAATGATGGTTACTTAAAAAAAGACCGACGTCTACTCCTCCGATCCAAATTAATTGACTCTGTTTTTTGTAGATTCGGATGTATCTTGCACTAAAACATGTCTAGCAAATCTGAGTCAATTAATTTGGATCCGAGGAAGTAATTGAATTGCATGTAATCCAGCCATGCCTTGTTCCCCTCGGCCCGAGCGTGACGGCCACCTCTCCCTCCTATGGCTGTGGGATCGCCTCCGTGGAAGGTGCATCCGTCCTGCGCACCCTGCAGTCCCCGGTGTCTTCACCAGCCTCTTCTGTCAGATCCCCATCCCCTCATCTGTCAACTACCGCCATCAATGGCACCGCGGCTCGTATCTTCGGCGAATTTGAAGAGGGCGGTCCGAGCGGAAGCACCATACGCCCCTCCCCCGTGGCACACCCCCTACCCGCCGTGTGAGGTGCAGAGGCCGGTACAGGAGCCTTCATTTCCGGCTGCCTCGGCCTTGCCGCGGAAGACCCGCGCCTCGCCTGCTGCGCCCTGTGCAATCTGAGTCCATTGAGAGCAAGGGCAATAGTAGAGCCGCTATAAAGCCCGCTCAGTATCTAAATACAGAGTCAATCAATAGCCGTGTACAATAGTTAGAGGTAAAAATATACTATTTTATTAATGTATGATCCACTTTTCACTCTCACATAGTGCCTAGGAGCACGTGTTGCAGCTGGCTCTTAACTAAGCACCCACTCCTCTTCTCTCTCCTCTTCTCTCTTATCCAACTAAGCACAAATATACTATTTTAAATTCTATAGTCAGCTGACTGGACTTTATTGTACTTGCTCTGATGCCACCGCGGATGACCGTCCTTGGCAAGTTCAGGGTTCGAGGCGCCCGCGAAGGATCCGCGCCCGTACCCCTTCCGATTGGTAGGAGTAATGGCCGGCGCTGGTCATGGCATTGTACAAGCACGATTACCTTGGTGGCACTGGCATGGCCGGCTGGCCGCATGGGTACCGAACTGCTGAGGATCCAGTGCTGCGGAGTTTTGGACGCACGGAGACACTCGACGGGTATTGCTTGACGACTTGACAAGGGGTGAGGCGATGTGTGTAGGGCACTAGTAGGCTGTTAACGGATCTGAGATGAGTCTGGTGGTTTGCATCGCTATTAATTCTCAGGAGTACCCGCTAACCCGTATACCCGTCTTAAACTGAGAAAGTTTGGTAAAAAAAACCTGCGGGACTGCTTATTGCTAAAACTTAGACCCGTCGGGTCTAGCGGTCAGCCCAACCTGTACCCGCAAATCCGCGTACACGCATGATCACACCGACCCACTCCCCACACCCCCGACGCCTCCCCAATCCCCAACGCCTCTCTAGTGCCTCGTCCTCCTCTCCTGCAGTCCTGCCTACGGCCTCCTGTCTCTTGCTGCGCCGCCGTCGTCGTCGCCGCCAGCGCTCCCTCCCTTGCTACGTCGCCGCTGGAAGGAAACTGTGTGCTCTTGAGGCCTTGAGATCGCCATCTTGCACCACCGTCGGCCACCACCGCCTCTCATATGGTCTTGCTTCGCGGGTATCCGTCGGGTCTTGTTTACCTGTCGGGTGGCAGGTCTGGTGGGGATGTTGACCCGACGGTGGAATCGGGGCAGGTGGCGGGGGCGGGGAAACGGGGCAGGACGGGTATGGAGGTCTGGACCCAGATCCGAACCTGGCGGGTGACATGTGGACCCGGGAATGGTCAGGTTTGGCCATTCTTTCAGGATCAAATTTTCTCTTAGCCCTTTCAAGAACTTTTGGGAGGTTGTGGTGCCATATGTGTTCGTGTGGATGACATCTGGGACGATGATATTTTGGTGGTGTTGGTTGTAACCTGTGTCACAATTGTTTTTGTGTTCTTGTCTTGAGTGGTCGGTTGCATCGGCATGGTCTAGCGCTTGTAATGATCACTTTTCTATCAATCAATTTAAACAAAATGTTGTTTGCATTTTCATGAAGAAAAAACTAAAAGTATAATTATATGCAATATACAACGGTCACTTCTAGTACTTAATTCTTTTTAATGGATCATGCATAATCTATTGGTCTAACTACTTACTTCCACATATAAAACAACGAATTATCAAGTTGATTCCCTATTTTTATTAATGTCTATTTTTTTAATATATTCTCATACATCGTCAAAACGAATATACGATGCATCCATCTCGATATCTTGATGCACGATCAAATATTTGGTGCGACATACCCTTTGGTAAAAATTTTGGTCCACCACTTCGTGATTTTGAATAGCAGGAAAACTTAGGGGGTGACTATGGGATGGAGTTGCGAGTGGTGAGGTGCGTAGTAGGGACACATTGTGGCTTGTAAGAGTAGATCAACGAGGTTGGACTAGAGGCAGCAGGAGCAGCGACGCCACCATGGGGATCGATCCCATAGCAAGGGAGCCGAGCGGGCCAACGGTGACCGCGAAGGGCTAGAGCAAGTCATTGGGGTAGGAGAAACAGAGTGCCATCATCGTTCGTGAGAAAGGAACGGTACAACACGAGCACCCATGTTGATGAATCATGGCATTTTGATATGCTAACTCTAGACCAGTGAATCTTTATTGTTTATTCTGAGTCGTTTACACAATATAATAGACACCAAGGATTTGCATTGTATGGAGTTACAATGTTATGTCTATATAGATCTTCTCAATTTAGTGATAATTTTTTTTTTGGATTATCCATGCTTATATTTTGCCACCAAGTTAATTGTCATATGCTATTAATGAACATATCGACCCAATCCAATTTAATTTAGCCATAAGAAAACATCCAAAATCACTTTTAGATAGACATCAGTGTTTTGGAATAATTAAATCTGAAAATGCAAAAGAACACTTTTTTATCATTTTGTTATTACATTGTCCTATCAAAGAACACTTTTTATCATTATGTTACACTATCCTATCAAACTAAACACTTTTAGATAGACATCAATATTGCATTTAGATAGACATCATTGTTTCATTTAGATAGATATCAATGGAGTCGCAAGATTACTAGTATCTAATGTTTATTTATTTCAGATTTCTAAAAAGGAGGGACAATCTATCACACATTACTACCTCTCACGGTTTGACTCCTTATCTTATTCAATTAAGGGAAACTTATTAATTCTATAAACCTTTGAAGTTGGGAGCCTAATAAGTTGCCTACAAGAAAATGTATTACTCTCATTGCTTAGTTTGCTTAGTTCTGTTTTAGCATCTTATTGTTACAAAACTAGCACCTTGTTTAGTTAGCTTAGTTTTGTTTTACTACTTTCATTGTCCCAAAAGATAAGGCAAGATTTTTTTGTACGTTCTTTGATGCAAAATTTTGACCTCTAATATAGACCAAATTATAATAATTTGGAATGTATAAATGATATAGTTGCATGTTCTGGACAAATCTTTCATATGATAATTATTTTGGATATATATTATAAATACAAATAATAGTTAAAGTTACAAGTTGTTAACCAACGAAAATCAAGGACGCCTTAGGTTTTGAGATAAAGAATGTACTATTAAACAAAATATCATAAAATAATATTTTACTTGCTACTTGTAGTATTTGTCAAAACCACCCATTACACCGGAACAGATACTTACAAGTGCATCCTTTCACTGTTGATTGCATCTATAAATTGTATTCATAGACCCTAATTGGGGACACTAATCTTAGAGCATGAATCAATGGTGAAAATACACTGGTAGAAAACCGTTCCCGTAGAATTTCTGGATTGGCACTCTGACTTCTAAGAAGTCGTTCATCTCTGGCTGACACGTGAGCCCCATCTCTATTGTTGTCGTCACTTCCGAATCGCCATCACCGAAAAGAGAGGGAACAAGAGATCTTAATGAGAGAACACTAGTAGAAAGCATGCCTTTGGTTTGGAGTTGCCATGGGATCTAGTCCCGGTTGGGTTTGGGACCGGGACTAGTGTGAGCACTAGTCCCGGTTCATCTCGGTTCCAACGGCTAGGAGGCCGCACGTGACTAGTCCCGGTTCGATGGGGACCTCTAGTCCAGGTTAGTAATACCAGTCGGGGCTAAAGATGTGGGGCCAACAGCTAGGAGCCAGGATACCATATAGTCTCAGTTGGTATTACAAACCGGGACTAGAGGTCATGAAATAGTCCCGGTTTGTAACACCAACGGGAGTAATCATTTTTCTATATATACACTACTTTGTCCCTATTCGAGTCTATGGCCATTTTGCTCCAAGCTAGCTCAAGTTCATTCCCATTTTTTGTCCAAGATTTGTCAAGATTTGGTGGCACCCATCGATCCAATGTTCTAAAAGGTTAGCAACTTCATTCTTTCAATTCTCATTGTTAGTTTAACTCAATGCTCTAAAAGTAGAGAGGGATTTCATTCTCTAGAAGTAGAGGGAATTTTAGATGTGTAACTTTAGGAAAATTTTGATTATGCAAAAAGTTACTGAAAGTTGAGATGTGTAATTTTAGAGTTTCGGAGCTCAGAATTGAATGAGGTTTTCACTGCTAGGTCAATAATTAAAAACTCAACATTTTTTATGTAAATATTTTTATCCAAAATCATCTTCTTCCTTGAGACACCAACCGGGACTAATGTGATTCACTATTTTACTTTGGTTTTAATGTGATGAACTTGTATTAATTAGGTCACTTCTTTATTTATTATGTTTTGTAATGGTTTTGATATACTTAATTAATTACATAATGCACCACACTCCTTCCCGAGCTCGAGTTCATCCCCTTTTTCACACATTTATCAAGATTTGGTGATTGCCCATCTATTCAAGTGTTATAAAAGGTTAGCAACTCTATCCTTATATATGTACCATACTAAACAATAATAATCATAAAATTGTAAAAAAAATAGGGTTAAAATCAAAAAAATCTTCATAGGAAGATATGCTAGCTCAATACATCTTCCAGAAGCTCCTCGAGATCAATATATGGGAGTGCCTCTATGACGAGCTCCTCGATATCCTAAGACATCTTCGAGAAGCTCCGCCATAGTGGTGTCCCTGTCGCACCATCTTGTAGTTTATAACTTCTCTAGCTAGATCAATATGACCGGTAGCTAAAAAACTTCACATATATGGGAGTGCCTATATGGAGAGCTTCTCGAAGATGTCTGAGGACAGGATCCTAACACATCTTCGAGAAGCTCTGCCGTAGTGGTGTCCCTTTCGCACCACATCTTGCAGTTTATTACTTCACAAGGATGCATCTTGCCTATTTATAGATTAAGCGTCACAACATAGTGCCTACACTCACCTATGACATAGTGTCGTCACCCACCGGATAGTGTCGCCACTCACGTCATAGTGTCGACACTCACCCATGACATAGCGTCGCCACCCACGATTAAATAATTAAATCTAAACGTTTAGTCCCGGTTGGTGTCTCCATCCAGGACTGAAGGTCTATCTTTAGTGTCGACACTCACGGCCTAGTGCCGCCACTAACGACGTAGTGTCGACACTCACCCATGACATAGTATCGCTATCCACGATTAAGTAAATCTAAACGTTAGTCCCGGTTGGCATCTCCAACCGGGACTAAAGGTCCATCTTTAGTACTGGCTAGAGACACCATCCGGAACTAAACGGGCTCGCGCCGGTCCTAGCCTGCCGCAACCCCTTAAGTCCCAGTTGGTGTCTCCAACCGGGACTAAAGATGGAGTGGAAAGTTTTTAAATCAGCACATAGTTTTTATAGATGGAGTATAAATTTTAGCACCATGATTGTGTTTGATGTACTTATATAATGCAGATGAGCTGGCCATAGATGTATAGCTCTCCGCGAATGTCTGACGCATTCATTAAAGGCGTGCATTGTTTTCTCGATGTGGCTGAGGCAAACAAGCGGAATGGTTTTATGTGTTGTCTGTGCCATGTCTATCGGAATGAGAAGGATTACTCTTCCTCAAGAATCATTCACATCCACTTGATTCATTCCGGTTGCATGTCCGGCTAAAATTGTTGGACAAAGCACGGATAAAGAGGGGTTATGATGGAAGACACCAAAGAAGAAGAGAACGATTACAACTATCCAATGGTCCATGAATACGGTGGTACTGCAATGGAAGACAATGAACGAGAATAAGGTGAAGAACGGGCATCAGATGAGACTGCTAATGATCTTCGTCAGGCCATTCTTGATGCACAAAGAGAATGCGAAAATGAAAATGAGAAGAAGAAGTTGGAGCGCATGTTAAAGGATCACAAAAAACTGTTGTACCCACATTGCGAAGATGGCAACACAAAGCTCGACACCATACTAGAATTGCTGTAATGGAAGACAGAGAAAGGTTTATCTGACAAGGGATTTGAGAAGCTACTTAAAATAATGAAGAAGAAGCTTCCAAAGGATAAAAAATTGCCTGCTAGTATATACGAGGCAAAGAAGGTTGTCTTCCCTCTAGGATTAGAGGTGTAGAAGTTACATGCATGCATTAATGACTGCATCCTCTACCACGGTGAGAAGTGCGAGAATTTGGATGCATGTCTGGTATGCAGTGCATTGCGGTATAAGATCAGCCGAGATGACCCTGGTGATGTTGAGGGCGAGGAGTGCCCTAGGAAGAGGGTTCATGCAAAGGTGATTGGTATGCTCCTATAATACCACAGTTGAAACGTTTGTTCAGAAGCAAAGGGCATGCCAAGTTATTGCGATCGCACAAACAAGACCGCAAGAAAGACAAGGGGTTGAGACACCCGTTGATGGGAAGCAGTGGAGAAAAATCGATAGAGAGTACCCGCACTTTGCAGATGATACAAGGAACTTAAGGTTTGGTCTAATTACATATGACACGAATCATTTTGGGGAGAAGAGTAGCAATCATAGCACCTGGTATGTGACTCTATGTATCTAGAACCTTCTGAAGGGTTTCGCAGTATAGTAAATCAAAATTTTCTACAGAAGCGAACAGAGGGAAAGCCAAGATCTAATCTAGGAGATGCAAACAACGAGAGAGATTGGATTAGATCTTCATACCCTTGAAGATTCGCAGATGGAATGTTCGCCGGGCGTGGGTGATGTAGTCGTACTCGCTTCTCCTCCTCGCGATCCGATCCGATCTAGCACCACAAGTGGCGGTGCCTCCGTGAGATGCACACGTGCAGCACCTCGACGTCTCCTCCTTCCTCGGACCAGCGAGTATGGTGGAGAGATGGATTGGATCTACAGCACGACGGCGTGGTGTATATGGTGGAGAATTTCTGCCGCAGGGCTTCGCCTATAAACAGTCGGGAGGGAGAGTGGAAGGGCAGCAGGGCAACTAGGGTTGGAGGAAGGTGTGTATGTAGGGAGGGGGGCGCACCAGCCCTCTATTTATAGAGGGGGGCGGCCAGCCCTAGCCTCTCCTCCAAGCCTATCTCTAGTTTAAACAATTTAAACTCTCCCTTATCTAGAAATCCTATCTTATCTTATCTCTACTTTAAACGATTTAAACTTATCTAGGATCGGCTGGGCCCTATGGGGCCTTGTGCCCCTGGCCCAATGCGGCCAGGACACTCCCTCATAGGCCCATGCCCCCTCCCGGAAGGTGGGACCACGTTGGCCCCCTTCCGGAAGGTTCTAAAGCTTCCTACAATACGATTAACTTGGAACAATTCGAACTCCAAAAACTGCCTTATATGAATCTTATTCTCCGGACCATTCGAACCTCTCGTGATATCCCAGATCCCATCCGAGACTCGAACAAAAACTCATAAACCAATTATCCAATCTATCCTAGCGAGACACGTTAAGTGTGTGACCTATGAGTTCGAGAATATGGACATGATCTTCTATCAATAATCAACAGCGGGGTCTAGGCACCCATATTGACTCCCACACATTCATCGATGATCATATCGGATGAACCACGATGCCAGGATTCAATCAATCCCATATATATTCCCTTCGTCTCGCGATATTTTACTTGCCCGAGATTCGATCGTCGGTATCGTCATACCTAGTTCAATCTCGTTCACGGCAAGTACTTTACTCGCTCGTAATCCGATATCACTTTGTGATTAACTCCTTAACCACATGCTTGCAAGCGGTGTTGATATCGACACGAGTGGGCCCAAGTATATCTCTCCGACTTGGGAGGGACAAATTCCATCTCGATACATACAACCCAATGATACTTTCCGATCACGAGAGACACCTTTATGATCACCCTCTCATAGGATGACGTTTGATGACCTCAAAGCTTTCTTCCGATACCGGGAGTTGTATTATCTCATGGTCTAAGGAATACAATATTTGACATAGGAAAAGCTTCGCAAAGATGAACACAAAGACACGATCTAATTGCTTCGCTTAGTTTGGGTCATCCACCATCATTCTCCCAATGATATGATCTCATTATCAATTGACAACTCATGTCTATGGTTAGGAAACCTTAACCATCATTGATCAATGATCTAGTCCATAGAGGCGCATTAGGGACACGGTGTTGTTCACAAACCACACAAGTATTAAAGTTTCCGCTTAATACAATTCTAGCATGGAATATAAACTTTATCATGAACAAGAATTATAATAATAACATCTTTATTATTGCCTCTAGGGCATAATTCCAAGATCTCCCACTTGCACTAGAGTCAATAATCTAGTTTACATTTGGCAACAATCTTACACCCATGGCGAGGTCTGATCATGTTTTACACGTGGAAGAGGTTTAGTCAATGGATCTGCGACATTCGGATCTGTATGTACTTTCTTGATCTTGGATCTCCATCGCTATATAATCTCGGATTATATGAAACTTGGTTGATATGCTTGGTCTTTGGATGATATCTTGGTTCCTTAGCGAGTGCTATGGCGCCGGTGTTGTCACACAATATCTCCAGTGGGTCCAATGCACTTGGAACCGCCAAGCTCGATGATGAAGTTTCGATCCAAACTCCTTCACTTGACGCTGCGGCAGCCATGTATTCCGCTTCTCATTGTAGATCCCGACCACGCTTTGCTTGCGACTTCTCTAGCTCATAGCTCCTCCATTCAAAATATACACGTATCCCGTACGAGATTTAGCATCATCCTTGTCGGTGTCGAAACTAGCATCGACGTAACCTTTTCTGACGAAATTCATCACCCCATAGACTAAGAACATTTCTTTAGTCCTATTTAGGTACCTTAGGATGTTCTTCACGGCTGTCCAATGTTCCACTGGATCACTTTGATATCTGCTCGTCAAACTAAGAGCATTGGACACATCCGGTCTAGTACACAAGATGGCATACATGATGGAACCTATGGCGAGGCATAAGGCACTTTGCTCATAGCTTCCTATCATTTACCGTAGCTGGACAGAGCCTTGCTCAATATCTTCCCGACAACATAGGCACCGAACCTTTCAATGCCTTATCCATTCGAACCTTTTCGAACTTTGTCTAGGTATGTACTACGGCTTAAAGCTATCAGCGTCTTTGTCTATCTCTATAGATTTTGATGCCCAATATATAAGCAGCTTCACCTAGGTCTTTCATTGAAAAACACTTCTTCAAATAACTCTTCACATCGTTAAGCATGTTGATGTCATTTCCAATAATCAATATGTCATCCACATATAGTACCGTAAGCGTCACCGAGCTCCCACTCACTTTCTTGTAGATGCAAGCTTCAGAGCAATTTGGAACAAATCCAAAGCTCTTGATCACTTGATCAAAATGAAGGTTCCAACTCCGAGATGCTTGCTTGATCCATAAATGGAGCTGAAGTTTGCATACTTTATCGGTATCCTTAGGATCGACAAAACCTTGGGTTGCATCATATACAACTCTTCATCAATGTTGCCATTGAGGAAAGCGATCTTGACATCCATTTGCCATATTTCATAATCATGAAACGCAGCAATTGCTAATAAAATCCGAATGGACTTAAACATCGCTACGGAAGAGAAAGTCTCATCGTAGTCAACACCTTGAACTTGTCGAAAACCTTTCACAACAAGCCGTGCTTTATAGGCGGTAACATTACCATCCGTCCGTTTTCTTCTTGAAGATCCATTTGCACTCAACGGCCTTTGGTCGCTAGGAGGGTCCACCAAAGTCCATACTTGGTTTTCGCTCATGGATCCCAATTCGGATTTCATGGCTTCTAGCCATTTCTCGAGTCTGGGCTCATCATCGCTTCCTCATAGTTCATAGGTTCTTGTCTTCTACTAACAAGAGGCTGTCAGACAGGGTTGCCGTACCACTTTCGGAGGGCACGCGACCTTGTCGACCTCTGACGTTCAAGAGCAACATCGTCCAAAGCTTCATGATCCTTGTCATTAGCTTCCTCCATTGTTGGCGCAGTAACTTTGGAACAATTTCAGGTGCTGCGCTACTCTCCAATTCAAGAGAAGGTTCAACCTCGTCTAGCTCTACTTTCCTCCCACTCACTTCTTTCGAGAAAACTCCTTCTCAAGAAAGGAACCGTTCTTCGACAAACACTTTGCCTTCGGTTACGTGATAGAAGGTATACCCAATAGTTTCCTTAGGGTATCCTATGAAGGCGCATTTCTCCGCTTTGGGTTCGAGCTTGTCCGCATCAACTTCTTGGCGTAAGCTTCATCCCCAAACTTTAAGCGACAACTTAGGTTTAGCACCAAACCATAGTTCATACGGTGTCGTCTCAACGGATTTAGATGGAGCCCTATTTAAAGTGAATGCAGCGGTTTCTAATGCATAACCCAAAAATGATAACGGCAAATCAGTAAGAGAGATCATCGATCGGACCATATCTAATAGGGTTCGATTCCGACGTTCAGACACACCATTGCGCTGTGGTGTTCCGGGTGGCGTGAGTTGTGAAACGATTCCACTTGCTTTGAGATGCGTGAGAAAATCATAACTCAAATATTCGCCCCCACGATCGGATCGTAGAAACTTAATCTTTCTGTTACGATGGTTCTCCACTTCATTCTGAAATTCTTTGAACTTTTCAAACGTTTCAGATTTATGTTTCATTAAATAGATATACACATATCTACTTAAGTCATCGGTAAAAGTGAGAAAATAGCGATATCCACCGCGCGTCGAAACACTCATCGGTCCGCATACATCGGTATGTATGATTTCCAATAAGTCCGTTGCTCGCTCCATCATACCGGAGAACGGGGTTTTGATCATCTTTCCCATGAGGCATGGTTCGCATGTGTCAAATGATTCAAAATCAAGAGACTCCAAAAGTCCATCAGAATGGAGTTTCTTCATGCGCTTTACTCCAATATGACCTAGACGATTACCACAAATAAGTAGTATTATCACTATCTACTTTGCATTTCTTAGCCTCAATGTTATGGATGTGTGTTTCATCCCTTTCGAGATTTAGAAGAAATAAACCACTCACAAGAGGTGCATGACCATAAAAGATGTTACTCATATAAATAGAACAACCATTATTCTCCAATTTAAATGAATAACCGTCTTGCAATAAACACGATCCAGAAATAATGTTCATGCTCAACGCAGGCACATAATAACATTTATTAAGGTTTAAAACTAATCCCGAAGGTAAAACTAAGGAGAGCATGCCGACGGCCATCACATCAACTCTTGATCCGTTGCCAACGCGCATCGTCACCTCATCCCTACAAGCCGCCGTCTATTCCGCAGCTCCTGTTTGAGTTACAGATATTAGCTGAACCGGTATCAAATACCCGTGCACTAGCGAGGGCTAGTAAGGAAAACATCAATAACATGTATATCAAATATACCTTTGATGGTGCCAGCCTTCTTGTCCGCTAAGTACTTCGGACGATTCGCTTCGATGACCCTTGTCCTTGCAATAGAAGCACTCGGTGTCCGGCTTGGGACCAGACTTGAGCTTCTTCTCGGAGGGCAACGCGCTTGCCGCCTTTATTGAAGGGCTTCTTTGCACCTTTACCTTTCTTGAAGGAGGGCTTGTTGACCATCAACACATGATTATCCTTCTTGATGTCCACCTCAGCCTTGACTTTGCGAAGAGCTCGGTGATCGTATCGATGGAACCAATCTGATTATGAGTCACTACAAAACTTTTGTAGCTGGGAGGAGTGATTGCAGAACCTGTCAATCTTGAGCTCCTCCGAATCTTGCATCCAGTTGCTCAAATGCGTTGAGTGTAGCCCGACATCTTAATGGCGTGCTCACTAACGGAACTCCTTCCTCCATCTTGCGATTAAAGAACTTCTCGAGATCTCATATCTCTCGAGCGGGCTGAGTAAAACATGGTTTTCAGCTCCTCGAGAATCTCAAAGGGCCGGGATAGTTTTCAAAACGATTTTGAAGTTACGGTTCCATAGCAAACAACATGGTGCTCTTAATCACACCATAATCATCTTTGCGCCGATGATAGACAGCTTTCTCATCAGCCGGTAGCAATTGCGTGAGGGTTACCTAACGCTTTCTCAAGGACATAGTCCTTTTGTCCGCTGAACAGAATGATTCTTAGATTGCGGAACCGATTGGTGAAGTTAGACCCATTGTTTCTAAGCTTTTCTTTCTCAGCAAAAAACGTTGAAGTTGAAGTTGGACTTGGCCATGTGATCTACAGTATTTGCAAGTACAATTTAGACTATGTTCATGATAAATAGTTCAACTTAATCAAATTACTAGATGAACTCCCACTAAATTCAACATCCCTCAAGTTGTTTAGTGAACACGATCCAAATTCACCACACCTAATCCGGTCTTCACGAGAAGAGATGTGGTTTCAATGGTGGACAACGAAGTGTCGATCATATCATTCATATGAATCATGCTTAACCTTTCGGTTCATGTGTTCCGAGGCCATGTCTGTACATGCTAGGCTCGTCAAGTTAGACCCAAGTATTTCCGCGTGTGCAAAACTGGCTTGCACCCGTTGTATGTGAGCGTAGAGTCTATAGCACCCGATCATCACGTGATGCTTGGACACGACGAACTTTCACAACGGTGCATACTTGGGGAGAACACAGTTTTTATCTTGATCTTTAAGTGAGGAATCATCTTATAATGCTACCGTCGCGATCTAAGCATAATAAGATACATAAAATGATAAACATCACATGCATATAACTTTATGTGACATGGTATAGCCAATCTTCGCGCAATGATCTCCATCTTGTGTGTTCCAGCATGATCTCCATCACTCCACCATGATTGCCTCCACCACGAATAGCAACTACAACTATTGCTAACTACTTAGCGATAAAGTAAAGCTATTACATGGCGTATAAGAAGTTGACTCGCAGGTCATACACAATTATAAAGACAACCATATGGCTCCTGCCGGTTGTGTACTCATCGACATGCAAGTCGTGAAACATTACAAAACATGATCATCGCATACAATATACACATCACATCTTGGGCCATGCCATATCACAGAAAACACTCCCTACAAAAACAAGTTAGACGCCTCTACTTTGTTGTTGCATGTTTTACGTGGCTTATGGGAGTAGATGCTAAGAACGATTCTTACCTACGGAAAGCCACAACGGTGATATTATGGTTGCCAAACTCCGGTGTTAATCCCATGACAACTATAGTGAGGCCGACATCCACCAGCCGCATGTGTGGTACAAGCCACACGCGTCAAGTGCGAGCGGTCTCATGACGGCGTCGCGTAAGGTTGGCTGGACCGCTTCAATCTCACTATCCCGCCATAAGAAGAACACAAACAAGCCGCAAGCAACAGAAAACATAAACGCCCGCAACAACCAACATGCGTTCTACTCGTGAAACACATCTACGCATAGATCTAGCTCAGATACCACTGAAGGGTTTAAATGTATAGTAAATCAAAATTTTCTCTGAGGCGAACAGAGGAAAGCCAAGATCTAATCTAGGAGATGCAAACAACGAGAGATTGGATTAGATCTTCATACCCTTGAAGATTACGCTGGCCGGAGCGTTAAACCGGGCGTGGGTGATGTAGTCGTACTCGCTTCTCCTCCTCGCGATCCGATCCGATCTAGCACCACAAGTGGCGGTGCCTCCGTGAGATGCACACGTGCAGCACCTCGACGTCTCCTCCTTCCTCGGACCAGCGAGTATGGTGGAGAGATGGATTGGATCTACAACACGACGGCGTGGTGTATATGGTGGAGAATTTCGCAGGACTTCGCCTACAAGCGATCGGGAGGGAGAGTGGAAGGCGTGAGGCAACTAGGGTTGGAGGAAGGTGTGTGTGTAGGGAGGGGGGCGCACCAGCCCTCTATTTATAGAGGGGGGCGGCCAGCCCTAGCCTCTCCTCCAAGCCTATCTCTAGTTTAAACAATTTAAACTCTCCCTTATCTAGAAATCCTATCTTATCTTATCTCTAGTTTAAACGATTTAAACTTATCTAGGATCGGCTGGGCCCTATGGGGCCTTGTGCCCCTGGCCCAATGCGGCCAGGACACTCCCTCATAGGCCCATGCCCCCTCGGAAGGTGGGACCACGTTGGCCCCCTTAGGAAGGTTCTAGAAGCTTCCAGTACAATACCGATTAACCCGGAACAATTCCGAACTCCAAAAACTGCACTGCCTTATATGAATCTTATTCTCCGGACCATTCCGGAACCTCTCGTGATATCCCGGATCCCATCCGAGACTCCGAACAAAAACTCATAAACCAAATATCCAATCTATCCTAGCGTCGAGACACGTTAAGTGTGTGACCTGGGTTCGAGAATATGCAGACATGATCTTCTATCAATAATCAACAATGGGGTCTGGGCACCCATATTGACTCCCACACATTCATCGATGATCATATCAGATGAACCATGATGCCAGGATTCAATCAATCCCATATATATATTCCCTTCGTCTCGCGATATTTTACTTGCCGAGATTGATCGTCGGTATCGTCATACCTAGTTCAATCTCGTTCACGCAAGTACTTTACTCGTTCCGTAATCCGATATCACTTTGTGATTAACTCCTTAACCACATGCTTGCAAGCGGTGTTGATATCGATTACGAGTGGGCCCAAGTATATCTCTCCGACTTGGGAGGGACAAATTCCATCTCGATACATACAACCCAACAGATACTTTCCGATCACCTGAGAGACACCTTTATGATCACCCTCTCATAGGATGACGTTTGATGACCTCAAAGCTTTCTTCCGATACCAGGGAGTTGTATTATCTCATGGTCTAAGGAATACAATATTTGACATAGGAAAAGCTTCGCAAAGATGAACACAAAGACACGATCTAATTGCTTCGCTTAGTTTGGGTCTGTCCACCACATCATTCTCCCAATGATATGATCTCATTATCAATTGACAACTCATGTCTATGGTTAGGAAACCTTAACCATCATTGATCAATGAGCTAGTCCATAGAGGCGTACTAGGGACACGGTGTTGTTCACAAACCACACAAGTATTAAAGTTTCCGCTTAATACAATTCTAGCATGGAATATAAACTTTATCATGAACAAGAATTATAATAATAACATCTTTATTATTGCCTCTAGGGCATAATTCCAACACCTTCCTTCTTGGTTTTGTATGAAGCGGAAAGTCATTATGATGCCAGTGCTTATCCAAGGCCCGAAGCAACCCGACAACGATATTGATGTGTACCTAAGGCCATTAGTTGAAGAACTTATATAGTTGTGGCGCATCGAAGGTGTACGTATGTGGGATAAGCACAAACATGAGCCATTTGACATACGAGCTCTTAGTCACCTTTCAGGATAGTCAAATAAGGGATACAATACATGCATGCATTGTTTAGATGATATTGAAAGTATATATTTTGATAAATGTAGGAATAATGTGTACCTGGGGCATCATCAATTTCTTCCGCCCAGGCATCTCGCAAGAAAAAAGGCAAGCATTTTAAAGGTGAGGCAGATCACCGGAAGAAGCCTATACGCCGTACTGATGATGATGTATTTGGTATGGTCAAAGATTTGGATGTATTAGTAACCTTTGGAAAGAGTCCTGGCAATTAATCTATTCCAAATGATGCTAACGAACATGCACCCATGTGGAAGATGAAATCTATATTTTGGGAGCTACCCTATTGAAAAGTTCTAGAGGTCCACTCTACAATCGACGTGATGCACGTGATGAAGAATCTTTGCATGAACCTGCTTGGCTTGATGTGCGTGTATGGGAATACAAAATATACACCGAAAGCACGGCAGAACCAGCAAGGTATGGAAGAATGAAACCGGTCTGCATCCAATGAAGACTGATAAAGGGCGTCAAAATCCTGCTAGCTACGCTCTTACCAAAGAATAGAAGAAAATATTTTTTAAAGTCCTGAGCAATATGAAGCTCCCATTTGGCTTCTCATCGAATATAAAGGGAATAATAAATATGGTAGAGAAAAAATTCTAGAACCTAAAGTCTCATAACTGCCACGTGCTTATGACGCAATTGCTTCTGGTTGCGTTGAGAGGGATTCTACCGGAAAATGTTCGACTATCCATTGTGAAGCTATGTGCATTCCTCAATGCTATTTATCAGAAGGTAATCGATCCAGAAATTCTAGCAAGGTTACAAAATGATGTGGTCCAATGTCTCGTTAGTTTTGAGTTGGTGTTCCCACCATCCTTCTTCAATGTTATGACGTATCTCCTGGTACACCCAGTCGATGAGATTACCATTCCGGGTCCTGTATTTCTACATAATATATTCCCCTTTGAGAGATTCATGGGAGTATTTAAGAAATATGTTCATAACCGTGCTAGGCCCAAAGGAAGCATCTCCAAGGGCTATGGAATAGAGGAGGTCATTGAGTTTTGTGTTGACTTTATTCCTGACATTAGACCGATTGGTGTTACTGAATTGCGGCATGAGGGGAGACTGAGTGGAAAAGGCACACTAGGAAGGAAATCAATAATATGTAGGGACGATCATTCTTTCACTAAAGCACACTACATAGTTCTACATAATTCCACCTTAGCAGCTCCATATATCAAGGAACACAAGAATATTGTACGCTCCAACAACCAGGGGAAGCCTGACTCCTGGATTAGAGATGAACACATGACAATTTTTGGTGATTGGTTGCAAACACATCTCATGAATAACAACACTGTTGGAGATCAGCTGGGCTTGTTGGCCAGCTCACCATCTTCGACTATATGGACTTTCCAAGGGTACAAGATAAATGAGAATACATTTTACATGATCTTCCAAGATAAAAAAGAGCACCAACCAAAACAGTGGTGTCCGTTTTGATGCAACAGCCGACAATAGGTCAAAGGACACATATTATGGTTACATAGAGGAGATATAGGAACTTGACTATGGACCTACTTTTAAGGTCCCATTGTTTCGGTGCAAATAGGCCAACCTGACAAGAGGCGGGGTAAAGGTAGACCGGAAGTACGGAATAACAATAGTGGATCTCAACAATCATGCGTACAGAGACGAACCATTCGTCCTAGCCAATGATGTGACTCAGGTTTTTATGTGAAGGACATGTTGTTGGGGATCGGTGCAGAAAACAAAAAATTTCCTATGATGGAACCCCAAAACTGCCTAGGATCTATCTATGTAGGAATGCGGTAACGGCCGATGCGTAGAGAATACATACCCTTGTAGACCGTACACGGTTAATGTTCTGCGGGGAACGTGGTTGAAGTAGTCGTACTCGTAGCCGATCTCAAGGTCGCGAAGCTCCTCGCATGTCACCCCTTGCTCCTTCTTCATCTTCATCGTGCAACAGCTCCGGCTCACGACATTTAAGCGTCCCAAGTGTTGCGCCTCGTGTCTTCGTACACATCTGGTGCACGATGAGACCTCCGGCTCCCCGATCCCGCCGGGAGTGCGGAAGTTGATATCCGGCTAGGAATCCTGCTGTGGCGTCTGCGAGTGTGCCTCGATCGCACAGCCCAGACTTAGGGCCATGGTCACAAGGTATAGAGAGAGGGAGGGAGAAAGTCAACCAAAGGACTTCTCAAAATTGTTGGTGTGTTTAATCCCACCCATGGGCACCCCTTTATATAGGCAGAGGGGGTGTTCCCTCCCCATTGGGTTAGCTATGTGGGACTATTCATAAAGAAAAAATAACAGCTATTTTCGTCCTGGCCGAATGGGCCAAAAGTCAGCCCAACAGCCAAAACAGAAAAACAACTAATAAAAGAAAAAAGGGGACAAGAAGTGGTGGGCCACCATTCTGCGGCCCATTGTGGCTGACGCCAGCCATGACAGCCGGGTGGGCGGCCAATCCTGTGACTAACACCGCCTCGGGCGCCAGCCTCCAGGCGTCCGTGGCCGAGCGAGCAGGCCTGGCGGCGATTCTGGTCCGCCCATGGGCGCGCTTTTATCCGCTGCTAGCGAAGGTGGTACGACATTATCCGCCCACGCCATAGCCGGCTGCTTTTTCTTTTCTTTTTTTTTTTTCTCACTTTTATTCTAGACTATTTCCCTCCGGGATTTAGCCTAATATAAAATTTGCCTTTATAAATCTTAATCTAAATATTATTTATAATATATTAATTCACAATTAACATATAATAAATATATATTTAAATTCCCATTTATCCGAAAACACTTTTCGGAGCTTTTCCTTTATTCTTTCTCCGAACAACTTCGGATCTCTCCGCGGAACGATTCCGGCTTTCTCTCTTTCTCTACTATGATTCCATCTTATGAATGATCGCTCTCATCGTACCCTTAAGTGTATCCTCTCACGGCTCGAGAATGCTCTAGACATGATCTGTATCAATGATCAACAGAGGGACCAGGGATGTCCATGTGACCCCTATGCATTCCTGACGACAATGTCGTTTGAATCGTCTAAATGTAGCATCCTTTTCCTTTAGTTTCTCGATACAACTTGTCTGAGATCCGATCACTGGTATCCCATACCTTGTTCAATCTCGTTCACAACAAGTTCTGTTTTCTTGTTACCGTGATATTACATCCCTGTGACCTAGTCACATGTTGCAACATTTATAGATGTAATCTCACCAAGCCGGCCGTATGTATCTTTACCCGTCATGTGGGTGAACAAATCCCGGTCTTGCAGTCACATGTCATCAACTGTTCCTTCAGAATATCCAACGTACACCTTTATAACCACTGTATTACCAAGTGGCGCTTGATGCAGTCAAAGCAGCCTCGGGAAACAATGAGTAATATGAGCTCACGGTCTAAGGAGAAGGAGTCTAGGTATAGCTGTTGCAACAATGAACTATATGACTTGATCGTGTTGCAATCCTTTGAGGAATGTCCAATCACATCATTTTCTAATGATATGATCCCGTTGTCAGTCGGCATAAATGCCCATGATCTTGAAACCCAGATCATCTTCGTGACCAACGAACTAGTATGAATAGAGGCTATTAGGGACTTTGTTGTTTCCTACCACACCTGTATCAATGTTTCTACTTGGCACAGTTCTAGCATAATATGAAACTATTATAAACTAATTAAGATATGACAATAAAAACCTATTTATTATTTGCCTCTAGGGCATATCTCCTTCAGTCTCCCACTTGCAATAGAGTACAAATAATCCAGCTTACATTTTACTCGTATAAACCATATACCATATGCGTTTACAGATCATGCATGCTCATGGGAAACGTCATGTCCATGTTCTGTTTTACCAGACCATTATGTCTTTTGCAAATTGTTAATGTCTTCCTAATTTTGACATTCACACCATTATCTTATAATGGGTCGAAGTATTTGTTTGGCAACAAAGCGAGACTTTTGTTTCTAGTGTTTATGATGACGGTCGTTTTCACCGTTATCATCTAAACTTCGAAACACACTTTGCTATCCTTTGTGTATATACTATAGTCATGGCAGCAGAACGAGGCCGGATTCCAGGAGGTTACAGTGACTTTAGATCAACCTCGAGGGCTTTCTCATGGGCACTGGGCCCTGGGACACATCATTCTACATTAAAGGCAAACTAGCCCCGCCATAACATTATATATCACATCAGATGGAGCTTTTATACTTCTATATCTATGCAGATCCTAGTGCATGAAATGCATCTATGCCACTTACATTGCTTCTTGCCATTTATGTACAAACTTAATTCTGGTTCAGTTATCAACTCAGGAATCACTTAAGGACACGTTCTTATAGTTAAGACTTTGTCCTACCAACCAGAACTTCGGGTCACATTACGTCCAGTATACAACATGGTTATATGGAAGAACCTATGACTGAGGCATATGAGATGCAACACATCTCTTTCTTTTAACCATAGTTGCAATACTAACTCAATGCTTCATATAGTAAGAACTTCTTTCTTACCTTGTTCCATTTTGAGCTACTTCAGAATCTTGTCTTAGGACATTCTGAACATCTTTCAGAATCCAGTCCAGGAAGCATTCAACATTCAGTGTTTATTAAACTTACTAATCTATCTCGATAGATCTTATTGTTTAATAACTTCAACTTCATTCTAATTTATCTAACTTAAACGTTATTAACACCAATCATATCATTCACATATGTCGTCCACATATCACAGAATGATTTCACGCTCCCACTCAAATATGACATTCATGTTTGAGATCCAGGGATTTCACTTAGCTCCCACTCAAAATATGTCAGCTACATACTATGAATTAGCCAAGCTGATTTGCTCCCACTCAAGTCTAGGTCCTCTCGATAATCTTGGACATTCCAAAATTCCTTGATCATCATCAAATCGAGAATTCCGCTAACGAGATTTCAATGACCATTCATTTCTTGCACTTAGGTCCATCACGCTTCTTTGTAATTCGTAGGTATGTCTTGTTCAAAACATGACAAGTGAACCAACAATATAATTCCACAAACTTGTAGAATATATATAGTTGAATCCTACTTTCTTTAGTAAAAGTATTTACTTGAAACTTTTATGATCATTATCATTAGTCTCTCCTCTATATGTAGAGTTTGGATCCACGAAACAAATTCTGCTGCGCCACTCAACAATCCGGAGGTAAGGTCAAATACCTTGTTTTGATCTTTTACTTTCTTCCACCTGTATCTTCATCAAGACACATCAACTTAGGACAACAGCAGGTTTGCCCCTTTGTGGAAGATGCATTCGTAGCTTCCTAAGAATGATCTACAAAGACTTGTTTATTCGCCACGGCTTCGATTTATCAAAATCTCTAGAAACTCGAACGTGCCATAACACTTATGGTGTTGTTTCCACGAATCTTTTGGATGTTCCTTTGTATTTCAAATGAGTGTTTGCTTATTTTGATCTTTAACTCTAAACGATAACTACAACCCTGATAAGAGATAATATTATGCCATATGTATCCAATACATAATGATTATGATATTTAGATATTTCAACATGGTTTG
Organism: Avena insularis; assembly: GCA_023614405.1. NCBI lineage: Eukaryota > Viridiplantae > Streptophyta > Magnoliopsida > Poales > Poaceae > Avena > Avena insularis. The sequence continues at coordinate 27,702,314 of CM042692.1, forward strand.
AATTCATCCAATTATCATAATTTGTGAAACATCTTTCACAAGTTCCTTTTATGCTAAACTTAACTTGAATACCTTAGTCATGTCGATCAAATCGAAGAGACTTGTTGATTCAGTTAATTCAATATCCCATTTAGTTATGGACTCATTTGAACAATTCAAATCATTTCAAACTTCATGTTTCATTAAGTAAATACACTTATTCACTTAAGTCCACAATAAATGATTTCCACTACTTGTTGAAAATACGATACATCATTATGTATAAGATTCAACATTTCTTCGCATATCACCGTTTTACCAGAATGCGGAGTTTTAGTCATTCTGCCCAAGAGGCATGGTTTTGCAAAGTCTCTAGATTAAGCATCTAGGACCCCGATCTTTCATAAATAACATGCAATAACCAAATTGACTTAAACCGTAGTGTCATTTCATTATTATACTTTGGATATCTTTTAGCATTCTAATCCTTTATAAATGTTTAAACCATTATCATTAACATAGTGATGAGAATAACTTATTTATAATCATAATGTGACCATAAGGTATTATTCATAAGAATAGTACAAACTGGCTTGTAACTTATTTATATGAATAATCGTCTCGCCAAAAGCAAGACACACAAACTAGGATTACAAATCTATATTCAAGTCCACTAATCCAAGTGATAGACTTTGAGGAAAGTGGTGATGTCGTCCATCAACTGTTTTGCTTCCCGTCATCAAGCCACATTGTCTCAAATCCAGCAATTCTCAAGCAGATCATCCTGTTTTCACAAAACGGGACAAGTATCAAATACTTTGCAAATTGCAACGAGTTTTGCAAGAACCACATTTATAATTTGTATATATTACATATACCTTTTCATCAATAACCTCCATTGCAATCAAGCCCTTCTAAGAGTTCTCAACTCTAATGCAAGATCGCTAAGTGTTTTTCCAAACAATCTCTTTTCATCCATGATGGAGGAAAACCCATCCAACGGCTCATACTCTATGTGCCTTATTCCGTAGAACACAAAATGTAGCCCAACTCTCAATTGAATGGAGAATGGCTTATTGGATGATTACGGAGAAAACACAAACATTTTGGAGTCATCGAATTATCTCCTAATGGTTATTGTATCAAGAAGAGAAGATCACCTTTTACGAGGATATCCCTCAGGCGTGGGTATTAATCTATGAAGTTGGAACCTTTTGTTAAGTTCCATATTAAGCAATATATTCCCATGGTCGCAAAGGACCTCAATGGGATAGGCTAAGGTCTACTAAGATATTTGCAAACAGACATCTAGACTAAGTTTATAATAAGAGATCAATTTATAATTGGTCTCCACTAAAATGGTCATCCCCTGGACGATTTTAGTGATCACATGATCCCTATCCTCTGCACCTCCCCCGTGTTACACAGCCATCAATGCATTATCAAAGGTAGACATTCACTAATGTCAATCACATCATCCATGTGACTCATGCTCGATCTTTCGATCTCTTGTGTTCCGAGGCCACGCTTCTCTAACGTGCTAGGCTCGCCAAATCTAACTTGTGTGTATTTGCTGTGCAACATGGCTTACACCCACTGTATACGAACGTAGATATGTCTGACACCCAGGCATGTAACCCTGGATCGCCTCATACCGAAGAACTTTCTTGGTGGTGCACACACAGGGGGAACACGGAACATTGGAATTAAATAGGGATTATCTTATTTGCTACCGTTGACTATCTAAATACTAGCACACAATAAGATGTAAAAACTGATATCAACATCATATGTATAATGTTATATGATATGGTCTTTCTTGCGCCTTGATCTCCATCGAGCCCTCCTGCATGATCTCCATCATGCCCTTGGTTTGACGTCAAGTCCACGACGCCTCCACCAGGCCATCCATCAGAACGATGACTATTACTATACTACTTAGTATCAGAAAAGTAAACTACTTTACCTTCGTATCGACCATTGCCATATCATAATCACATGCCCCCTGCAAAATAAAGTTAGACGCCTCTACTTTATCTATTGCAAGTTTTACGTGGTTGTTAGGGCTTTCGCACTAGAACCGTTTCTAAACCACGAACTTTCCAACCACAACATGGATCCGGCAGTTGTCTCTATTACACCCCTTTCGGGGCCCTCCATTGTAAATGCTATATCAACTATTGAATGAGAGACAGACACCCGCTATCCACTTATACGGTACAAGCCGTATGTTGAGCGTCGAACCAGTCTCGTGTACGAATACACGTAAGGTCGGTCCAGGCCGCTTCATCAAACAATACCACGATATAAACAAGCACACGTTAGAGGGTAATAACTAAGGATCAATGCCCACACAATACTTGTGCGTACTGGCCGTACAACACTCCTACGCATAGATCGGCTCTGATACCACTGTTGGGGATCGACGCAGAAAACAAAAAAATTCCTACGATGGAACCCCAAAACTGCATAGGATCTATCTATGTAGTAATGCGGTAATAGCCGATCCGTAGAGAATACATACCCTTGTAGACCATACGCAGTTAATGTTCCGCGGGGAACGTGGTTGAAGTAGTCGTACTCATAGCCGACCTCAAGGTCGCGAAGCTCCTCGCAGGTCACCCCTTGCTCTTTCTTCATCTTCATCATGCAACAGCTCCGGCTCACGACATTTAAGCGCCCCAAGTGTTGCGCCTCGTGTCTTCATACACATCCGGTGCACGATGAGACCTCTGGCTCCCCGATCCCGCCGGGAGTGCGGAAGTTGATATCCGGCTAGGAATCCCTACAGCGCAACAGCGTGCTGTAGGTGTGCCTCGATCACACAACCCAGACTTGAGGCCATGGTCACAAGGTATAGAGAGAGGGAGGGAGAAAGTCAACCAAAGGACTTCTCAAAATTGTTGGTCTGTTTAATCCCACCCATGGTCACCCCTTTATATAGGCGGAGGGGATGTGCCCTCCCCATTGGGTTAGCCATGTGGGACTATTCATAAAGAAAAAATAATAGCTATTTTTGTCCTGACCGAATGGGCCAAAAGTCAGCCCAACAGCCAAAACAGAAAAACAACTAATAAAAGAAAAAAGAGGATAGCAGGCGGGTGGGTGGCTACCCCCCATGCCCATTCTGTTGGCGGCCGGGTGGGCAGCGCCCATCCTCAGCCCACCACCCTGGCGCCAGCCTCAGCGCCCGTGGACCGGTTCGAGCAGGCCCAGGTGGCGGTGGCAGCGGTCGCCCACAAGCACGCTTTTATCCGCGCCTACTAGCGGCGTGGCTAGCTACTTGCAATCCGGTTGTTATCCGCCACTTGGGCTGGTTGTTTTTCTTTTTCCCTTTTATTTTTCTGCAACTTTTATTCTAGACTATTTCCCTCCGGGATTTAGCCTAGTATAAAAGTTGCCTTTATAAATCTTAATCTAAATATTATTTATAATATATTAATTCACAATTAACATATAATAAATATATATTTAAATTCCCATTTATCCGAAAACACTTTTCGAGGCTTTTACTTTATTCTTTCTCCGAACAACTTCGGATCTCTTCGCGGAACGATTCTGGTTTTCTCTCTTTCTCTACTATGATTCCATCTTATGAATGATCACTCTCATCGTACCCTTAAGTGTATCCTCTCACGGCTCGAGAATGCTCTAGACATGATCTGTATCAATGATCAACAGAGGAACCAGGGATGTCCATGTGACCCCTATGCATTCCTGATGACAATGTCGTTTGAACCGTCTAAATGTAGCATCCTCTTCCTTTTGTTTCTCGATACAACTTGTCCGAGATCCGATCACTGGTATCCCATACCTTGTTCAATCTCGTTCACAACAAGTTCTACTTTCTTGTTACCGTGATATTACATCCCTGTGACCTAGTCACATGTTGCAACATTTATAGATGTAATCTCACCAAACCGGCCGTATGTATCTTTACCCGTCATGTGGGTGAACAAATCCCGGTCTTGCAGTCACATGTCATCAACTGTTCCTTCGGAATACCCAACGTACACCTTTATAACCACTGTATTACCAAGTGGCGCTTGATACAGTCAAAGCAGCCTCGGGAAACAATGAGTAATATGAGCTCACGGTCTAAGGAGAAGGAGTCTAGGTATAGATGTTGCAACAATGAACTATATGACTTGATCGTGTTGCAATCCTTCGAGGAATGTCCAATCATATCATTTTCCAATGATATGATCCCGTTGTCAGTCGGCATAAATGCCCATGATCTTGAAACCCAGATCATCTTCATGACCAACGAACTAGTATGAATAGAGGCTACTAGGGACTTTGTTGTTTCCTACCACACCTGTATCAATGTTTCTACTTGGCACAGTTCTAGCATAATATGAAACTATTATAAACTAATTGAGATATGATAATAAAAACCTATTTATTATTTGCCTCTAGGGCATATCTCCTTCAGATGTCTACCAAACTGAGAAAAAGAAAAGATAAGCAAACGAATACATCATACGATGAGCCAAAGTGCCACATAGTTATTTTAGGGAAAAGAAACATCATGCGAGTGGAGGACAAGAAAAACATGTCAGAAGATTATGCTAAGTTTCATGAAATTCAGCCCTTCGCGGTGAAGGAAGATCCAAGTCTCATGTTAATTGATGAAGATGCTCCATGGTTACGGTGCGGAAGAAAACTCCAACACTAGATGGGGATGTTGGTGATGTGTAATAATGTATTAAACCTTTATTTTTGGTGATCTGCTTATATGGATGTACTGCAACTTGCTATGGCCAATACCCAAGACATTTATTAATATTAAAAATAAGCACTTGGGCACTTGAAAGAACTCACAAGAATACAACAATATCTTCATAGTTTGGGAGGGTTGTAGAGAGACCAACGCAAGACATTTATTAATATTTAAATTAAAAATTAGTCATAATCATGTCTAGCCCTATAGTACATAGCCCCAGGATCGTCTTTGTCATCATCATCATCGCTAGGCGCACGCGGCTGGATCCTCATCCCTTCCCCGGTTTGTGCACGAGGGAACCGGGAACCATCAACCATGACATATTCCGTGGGCACTTGCCACTCCAGCCTCGGATTCAAGACGCGTGGGGGAGGGGTCTCCCGGATGATGACGCCGCTATGCCCATGTGCTTCACCACCGTCACCCTTCTTGTGGCTCTACGACGGGTGAAAGTGTGAGTACCACAAGCGAGGATGATCTCCCTCGGCGATGTAGCGCATCACGCTGGCGATAGTCCGGTTCACCCACCACAGGAGATGGCCGACTTTGTGGTGGTTCACCAAGGGAGGGCCATCACCTTCGTACCTAGCGAGCTCCCTTTCTCTCCAGTTAGCGAAGAAGGCATTCTAGGTGTCATAGTTGTCGGGATCCTAATGGGGATCTATCCGCTACTCCGGCGTGATCTCGAGGTAGAAGTGGTTCGTGATGGCCGCCTGGCGGGCGGAACCTTGAGGCATAGGAGGGACATGAACCCCTCCAGCGCTCAACATCCAGTCGACGGTCAGCCGGTAGCCCGGCGGGCATGGGTAGCTGGAGGCGCTAGCCGCCATCTCTCTCGAGGGGGTAAAGGGCCCAAAGATGTTTTTCCATTGTTGTGACTCCGCCTCGCCTCTCGAGGGGAAGGCGCGCCTGTATGTTTCCATTGTTGTGAGAGAGGAAGGTCTGGATGTGTGGATGAGCATGGCAGTCGGACTAGATATAGAGGGAAAAGGCGGGAAAACATGGTGGGAAGAGGAGGTAAATAGCGGGAAAGCATGACGCGTGGCTTGACAACTTTGAGAATGGCGGAAAATATCTTTAGTCCCGGTTAGTGGATCCAACTGGGACGAAAGGCCTCTGAAATATCTTTCGTACTAGTTTTAATAGTTAGACTAACTATTTTAGAAAACATAAAATGGTTTTGGATTAGTCAATCAAATTCAAACACTTTTTATGTTGAAAGTTTTATCAGATTCGAATGTATGCAAAAGATATGATTTAATGCATTTTTAATTCAAAATGGCAAAATGGTTGATAGTTTTAATAGTTAGACCCGGGGCCGAGCCTTGCTAAACTTGCAGTGGATCTCACTAAACTTACAATGGTTTTGGATTAGTTCTACAATTTCAAACACTTTTCATGTTTAAAGTTTATCCAGATTCTAAAATATGCAAAATATTAGTTAATGCATTTTTAATGGAAAATTGTAAAATGGTTAATAATTTGAATAGTCAGAATAATTACTTTATAAAACAGAAAATGGTTTTGGATTAGTTATATAAATTCAAACACTTTTCATGTTGAAAGTTTTGTCATATTTGAAATTACGCAAAAACTAGTTAATTCAAATGTTTAAATGTTTAAAAATGGTGTCACATTTGATAATGTCAAAAATTTGGATGGCCCGTACATTTTTTGGTACCTTTAGTCGCCGCCCAACCCATGGACCGCGACTAAAGGGGGTATCACACACCATGCCAGGCCCAAAAACCTTTAGTCCCGGTTCGTGGTATCAACCCTTTAGTCCCGGTTGGTATTACGAACCAGGATAAAAGGGTAACCTTTAGTCCCGGTTGGTATTACGAACCGGGACAAAGGGGGGTATATAAGTGATGCCCGTCGCCTTCCTCCCCAACTTGGAGGAATTTGATCGAGAAGAGTCGACGTTGCGAGGCTGTCGCGTGCCTCCATCTCCTTGTCGCCCGTGGAGCTTGTTGGGGTTCGCAGCATAGAAAACAAAAAAATTCCTACGATGGGAACTATACGTCAAGATCTATCTACTAGATATAAGCAACGGGTGGATATACATCCATAGAGAACTTACCCTCGAAGACAACAAAGCTTTGTTAACAAGTTGGAACTCGTGGATGATGTAGTCGTACACTTGCCGGTCTCAAGATCGTGATGAAGTCTAGTAGGTCCGGCTCCAGCACGTCCATCAGATATAGCTCCAGCAAGTCCAGCACCACCAAGTCCAGCACCGGAAAGCAGCGGTGCATCCGTGATCGCACACACGTCCGGTACCCTGACAACCTCCGTCCCTCGCTCCAACAAAGCAGCGGAAGCAGAAACTCCTTTCCAGATAAAGCCACCGGGAACATGTATCTCGCTAATCCGAGACCATGGGGAATAACTAGAGGGGGAGAGAGATCCTTCATGAGGAGGTGTGTGGAAGAAGGAGTGAGAGGGGGGCCTTTTATAGGAGGAGGGGAGGGTGTCATTTCAACGGATCACAATGGTGCTCTTTTCAGTGTAAAAGCGGTAGTCTCTAAAGCTTCAACCCTTAAAACATAATGGCAGTTTTATAAATGACACCTTTGATCTTACCATGTCAAACATGGTTTGATTTCATCTCTCGAATATGCCATACTCCTATGGTTTATCGGGAAACACAAATCATGGAACAATTCCTCAAATCTTAAGTGTTTTGCTAAACATGTAACTCAAATATCTTCCTTTATGATCAAATCATAAACTCTTTTATTTTTTTGTTACAATGATTTTTCACTTCATCTTGAAAGACTTTGAACAATTTTTAAATGTTTCATACTTCTTCCTTATTAAGTAAATATATAGATATATTCACTCAAATTTCTGGAGAAAGCATATGAAGCAAAAAGATCCATCGCATATGGCTACATATAATGGACTATATACATCAATATGTATAATATCCGATAAGTTAGTCACCCGTTCCTCTTTGGCCTATGGACGGAGTTTCAATTATCTCAAGGAAAGTCTCACAAGCGTCAGTTGATCAAAATCAAAGACTCCAAAAATCCATCAACATGGAGTTTCTTCATGTTTTCTTTCCAATATAATTTAAACAGCGATGTCACTTCATAAGTGATCTTTCAATCATTTGTCTTGCGACATTTTAGCAATAGTGTTTATGGATGTGATTTCTCCCACTAGACTTGTAAAAGTTCATCCATCCTTTATGGAATACGGTAATTATTTGGACAACCATTGTTCTCATAATACCGGAACAAAATAAAAATTATTAAAAAGAAATCTTGAAGGCTAGGTTTGATGACAACGAAAAACACAATAACACTTTATTTTTTTCAATGAACATCATCACTTATTCTCTTGCTAGTTGCTTAGGCCATTGCAGTTCATGAATTGTGTTGTCCTGTATGACACTTCATACCAACCAATTCGGTATCCAATACCTCAGAACCACATTGTTTAACAAGCAAGGAATACAGCCATAACATGTATATCTTCTATATACCTAAGTTGGACATCTCCGACCTTTTCTTTTCTGCCAAATATTTTATAGATTCTCTTTCAACAATTCATTTTCTTTTAAAAGAATCTATCAACATCAATAGTGGTGTTATTCACATGACACATAGTACAAAGCTTGTATATAGTCAAATACTAATACCTTTGGACTTGCACTTTGAAGTGGATCACCATCATCAAATGTTTGGTATTCTTTCAAAAAAATACATTCTTTAGTAATCTTTTAGTGTAGTAAACATTTTACTTACATCTTCTATTCATCCTTATCATGACAACTTTCATGATCAAGCTACTATAGCCTATAAGGAAGAATGACGAGTATAATTTTAGTTCCCGGAACCTTTTGGGAGATTCGGATGCCTAGCATCTCCATCCTTCACAAATTCTCATACAATATGAGAACATGTATTTTGCTAAATTATACTCTATCATAATGCAACCAAAAACATTGTTTCATATATCACAATATCTTCCACACATGATGGTTTCTGAAATAATTATTTCAGCTCCTAGATAACCTCGATATTAAAAAAAACTTTTAAATATCAAGAATCATGGAGGCAAGCATGATAATTAAGATACTAACGTTAGAATTCTTACTCTTTATTTAATACTACTTATTAAACTTCATGGAGTAAATAGAGTTTGCTGAAAGTTTGCAATAGGACTTCTAATCTTTAAATTGACATTCAAAACAATACGATACCAATTCGTAAAGTAAATATCCAGAATTATATAGTTCTATTATCTCAATTGAAACTAAGTGTAAGGTAGTAAACAGATGCCAATGACTACAACAAATTATGCAAATTCACTTTGATTTAGTTTATGAAAAATTGAGTTCGACTAATCCAAATTAGAAATGAACTCCCACTCAAAAACGACATCCCTCGTGCCTTTTTGGTGATTACATGAACCAAATCCACTACACCAAGTCCGATCATCACGTGAGTCGGTGTAGCTTCAAAGGCGAGCATCAATATGGGCATCATATCAACTATATGACTCATGCTTAACCTTTTGGTCCGTGTTTTGAGGCTATGTCTGTACATGCTAGGCTCGCCAAGTAAGAACATTAGTACTCGCGTGTGTAAAACTGTCTTACACCCGCTATATGAAAGCGTAGAGTCGAGTACACCCGATCATCACGTGATGTCTCGAAACACGATCCATAGAACGGTGCATACTTAAGGAAGAACACATTTTTATCTTGATATCTAAATGAGGGATCATCTTAAAATACTACTAAAACGCCAAACTAGCAATATAAGATGCAAACATCTAATGTATAAAGTGAGATGATATGGTCCATGCATTTGATCTCTATCATATGCATCATGGTATGATCTCTATCATTCCTTTGTGTGTAAGACCAAGGTCTATGGAACTTACACATTAAGTGTGTTGTAAGAGTATCTATCATACATCTACTTACAACATTACCATATCATGACACTAGCCCAGCAACGGTCTAAACTAGACGCCTCTAATTTATCCATTGCAAGTTTTACGTGGCTTAGGGCTTTCAGAGATAGAACCGTTCTTACCTACGAATATGGAACCACAACGAGGATAACCAAGTTATTAGCAACTCGTTGTAAATCAGATATTGACTATAGTAGGAGAGACAGACACCCGCCAGCCACTTATGCAAAACTAGTTGCATGTCAGTCGTGGAACCGGTCTCATGTACGATGACATGTAAGGTTGGTCCGGGCCGCTTCATCCCACTATGCCACCAATATCAAAAAATAGAAGATGCAATAACATGATCATCATCGTCCACATATAAACATATGTGTACTACCCGTGCAAAGCACCTACGCATAGATCAGGCTCTGATACCACTATTGGGGTTCGAAGCATAGAAAACAAAAAATTTCCTACGATGGGAACTATACGCCAAGATCTATCTACTAGATAAAGCAACGGGTGGATATACATCCATAGAGAACTTACCCTCGAAGACAACAAAGCTTTGTTAACAAGTTGGAACTCATGGATGATGTAGTCGTACACTTGCCGATCTCAAGATCGTGATGAAGTCCAGCAGGTCTAGCTCCAGCACGTCCATGAGATCCAGGTCCAGCAAGTCCAGCACCACCAAGCAGCAGTGCATCCATGATCACACACACGTCCGGTACCCCGACAACCTCCATCTCTCGCTCCAGCAAAGCAGCGGAAGCAGCAACTCCTTTCCAGATAAAGCCACCGGGAACATGTATCTCGCTAATCCGAGACCATGGGGAATAACTAGAGGAGGAGAGAGATCATTCACGAGGAGGTGTGTGGAAGAAGGAGTGAGAGGGGGCCTTTTATAGGAGGAGGGGAGGGTGCGCCTTCACCTCCCCCATTCATGTGGTGGTAACCCCCTCCACATTAAAATGCCCCTTCACATTCTCTTTTAAAGCCTCCACTTTAAATGCATTTAATGCTCTCTCATTTAATAAAACTCTTTTATTAATTTTATTCAGAATTTTGTTAATTACTTTAATTAACAAACATTCACATAAAACCCCCTGCAACATTTCAATATTACATGCAGAACCAATTTCAACAATTTCACCCGAAACAGTTTCGGTGTCTATTGAAATAATTCTAGCGCTTTCTTAAATCTTTATCTAAAACATATTTGCTCCAAATGATGTCGGTATCCCTTAAGTGTGTCACCCTATGGTTCACGAATAATGCAGACATGATCGAGACCCCTCTCAGATCAATAATCAGAAGCGGGACCTAGAGATCCATACTAACTCCTACACATTCAACGATGACTTCTGTGATCGTAAGAACCTTTAACGCTAGTAACTAAATCCCTTTGTCTCATGATATAATACATGTCCGAGATTCGATCATCGGTATCCAAATACCTAGTTTGATCTCGTTACCGACATGCACTCTTTTCTTGTTCCCGTGATATAACATTCTAGTGATCACATCACTTGCTTGCAAGCTATTTTAATGTGATATCACCGAGAGGGCCCAGAGTATATCTATCCGTCATCGGGATGGACAAATCCTACTCTTGATCCATGAGCCTCAACATAACACCTTTGTAGCACTGAACCCACCTTTATAGTTACCCTATTACGGTGTGATGTTTGATGTTATCAAGATACTCTTCCGGTGTTAGCAATTAACATGATCTCATGGTCTAAGGACTAAGATTACTTCGTATAATGTTATAGCAATATAAACATAATGACTATGATCGTAATGCTATACTTCAGATGAATGTTCATCACATCATTCCACCAATATTGTGACCTCGTTATTAACAACATCCAATGTCCATGATCAGGAAACCTTGATCATCTTGTTAATCAACGAGCTAGTTTATATGAGAGGCATTACTAGGAACTTTGTATTTTGTTTATTAAATACACATGTATTAACGTTTCCAATTAATACAATTATAGCATGCAAAATAAACATTTATCATAAACATGGTATAAGATAATAACCACTTTATTATTGCCTCTTGAGCATATTCCCTTCAGAGCTCGCCGTTGCCGCGCCCGCCGCCACTCCCGCAGATCCCCGCCCCTAGCCCGCGCTGTTGACCTCCGCGCTAGGCCACACCATTGACCTCCGCCCTGGCCACGCCGTTGACCTCCGCGCCCGCACCACCACACATCTCCATCACTGTTGCTGCCACCGCGCCCGCCCCTGCCACCACACCGTCTCTGTCGCTGTTGCCTCTACCACGCCCGCCCTGCCACCGCGTGGATCTAGGTGAGAAGTTCATTAGTTAATTAGCTATTATTATTTCTTATAATTATTATTTAATTAGTTATTTTCTTAGTTATTAGTTAATTAGTTTAGGATTTTAATTAGAAGTAAGAAGTGTAGATTTAGGAATTTCAGAAGTAGAATTTAGGGATTTAGAATAGAAATAGAAGAAATAGAAAATATGATTATTGCTTAGAAAATAGAAATAGGATTATTGCTTAAAAAAATAGGATTTAGAAATAGAAATAGAAGATAGAGATAGAAATGAAAATAGGAGAAATAGAAAATATATATAGAAATATAAATAGAAATAGAGAAGTGTGGAAAAATAGAAAATATAATTATTTGCTTAGGATTATTTAGTTTAGGGATTATTTTGCAGTATTCGATTTTATTTCGATTTTTTGACATCGATTTGGAGCAACCGCATACTTAGGAATTTGTTATCAGCGGTGATACCCATCCCGCATCCTCGTCGTCGACTCAGTGGCAACGACAGAGGCCTGGGCTCCGCCGAGCATGTCCGAGTTTGGGCTTCGCCGGGCTAGCACTAGGAGGTGCTACCTTCTAGGATGCGTAGCTTGGTGAGGAATTTGGGTCTCGTCGTTGACCTAAAGCTTCTTTGGTGGCGGTCGCGTGGTCCACTATCGGTGCAGGGCTTCCGAGGAGGTGGTACAGAATCGTGTCAGGGAGGAGGACGAGCACGTCCATCACTATATGGTTGCATTGGATGTTAGGTTCTTCAATACTTGGCAGTTTCTTCAGGGATCTCACCTGAGCTATGCTCCTGTGATGGTTCCTTCTCTTTGGGTGTTCACCGCCCGTGGCTCAAGACCTGGGTGTCGACGTCCAGTTTAATTGAGCGAGAAGTATTACTGATATTATTGTTGTATTAACTGGATTATTCGAGCTGTATTATTGTTTCATTAGTACTTTGCTGTTATGATATGGTATATTGTTAATTATATTACTAATTGTATGCGCATTATTTCATAGCAGTTATTCTATGGACTTCAACGGCAGAGTAGGTGAAGAGGATCTGTTCCACATAATACGACATCCCGTTGGTGGATCATATCAGGGTGGAGCAGAAGACGGTGGAGTAGAAGATGTCTCACAGTTTTTGAATGAGTCCGGTGAGGGAATGGAGATAGAACAAAGAGATGAAGCGCAAACGAGTTTTGATTGCAATGACGGCTTGCAAAATGAAGGACCGACCTTATCAAAGTTTGGCAAGGTATATTAAGCCTCTTGTGATCACTAGATAGATGCATTAATTGATTTGTGTATATATATATTAATGAATGTTTCTTATTTTAGACCTCCACATCAACCCAATCTGGTAAAAGTAAACGAGGCCTGGCCAAAGGGATGGCCGCCGATGCACATATCACAATTGAGGACATCTCTCCAGATGGAAAATTGTTGCTTCCCATAAATAATGCAGATACATTTGTGCATCAATGCAGAGTTATTGTTAGGGACAACGTCCCGATCAACATTCCCTATTGGAATAAGACAACAAAGAAAGATGGAAACCCTATTAGTTTTGTCAAGGATAGACACAAATACATGCTTTGGGAGAAGCTCATTTCGCATTTCACCCTACCGGTCTTGGAGCCTGATGATCTCACAAAAGCCACGAGGTCCAAAGTCACGCATTTCACTCTTAAGAAGATGGCCGAATAGTTCAATAACTATAAGAAAAGATTATACAATGAATATCTCAAGGAAGACAAAGTTCCAGAATTCACTAGCACATTAGAGAAGCATCGACATCACTAGGACAGATTTTTGGAGTACAAGAAATCATAAGTAGCTAAAGAAAAGTCGAAAAAGTATAAGGATAATGCTGCGAAAAAGAAATATCACCATAAGCTGGGGACATGTGGCTACAAGACTTCCATGCCTAAGTGGGAGCAACTTGAGGCCGCCTTGCTTGATGAAGGGATTAGTCCAGCTACACATGACTGGCCCAAGAGGGTAAGAAATTGGTTACTTGCGCATGGGGCGAAGTATGACATGTGAACATGGGAGTTAATAATGGATGAAAAAAAATGCTACACCCCATGAACAATTGTTACAACAATCACGGAGGTTCAAGAGGGAAAGTTCAAGGCCAATAGAGAGAACGACGAGCTAATAAAGGCCCTTGAGAATCCTGAAAAACCAGGACGAACACGAGGCTTTGGACCTTCTGTGCCATGGAAGACTAGGTTTCCCGAGGACAGTGAATCTTATAGAAGCCGAGTGAGAGCAAGGCAACGAAAGGAGCAGGAGGAGACAGACCGATTGAATATCCTAGAAAGAAACAATGAAGAAATATATGGCATCTTAAAGCAGCAACAAAAGTAACTGGACGAAATGCGCCAGCAAGAGGCAACTCATCAGTTGCAGCAAGATAGTGCCGGTGGCCCATCTCAGCGGAGAAGCAACGTGGCTTCCACGGGGGCCGGGGCTGATGAAGCACCGATGGATCGCTACCCCCTGGATAATATCAGTGAGAAGACAAGTTGTGAGCTACATGTGGGAGTGATCAACTTATCCTTCAAGGTGGCGTCGGCTATGCTTTATCCTGTGAACCTAGAGCACACTGGGATGACAATCATATTCAAGATGGCTATGCTCGTGTTGAGGTGGATGAAGTTGTACCGGAATATGAATCACTGGATCTTTACATCCCTGGAGCTAAATATGAGAGGACACTAAGAGAAGTCGGGGGTGGTATCATTCTATGGCGCAAGAAATACATCGTGTTTTCAGGCTCGGCGCCCAGGCCACCACCATCTCTTTCGAGTCATAATTCACCACCTCCAAGTCCACATGATGAGGAGAGGGACGACCACCATAGGGCAAGTCCTCTGCTGTGTCAGACGACTCCCAGCGGCAACATTATCGAAAGGTTGCCGCTTGGTCGACTAGTGCTACTACTTAGAAGAAAGGTAGTAGGGCGAAGAAAACCCCGCCGCCTCCTCCCAAGTTATCTTACGAGATGACTGATGAGGAAACCAAAGCGACCAGTGATGACGAAGTGAAAGCCTTTTTTGCACCGAAAAAGCCCGAGCCAAAGCAGATATTTGATCCAAAAGTGAAAAAGTGGGCTAAGAGTTTTCTTGAGCAACCATCGGAATATGAGATAAATAAGGCAGATGACTACACACGCTGTCTGATGAGAGTAGGTATGAAGAAGACAAGAAGTAGTAGTGCAATCGGGAAAAGAGACGTTGCCCAACTCGGAGAACATGCAAAACAATCAATCTCCCTACTCAAGGTGTTATCCAGTGTTGATCAGGGTATTAGAACTGATCAAGCGGTGAACTTTGCTAGAGATGCTAGTAATAGTGTTGATCAAGCGCTAGGCGCACATGTCGCCACGCAAACAAAAATAGCATGGAAATATGAATACGAGAAGTCTCTGGTCAAACCTGATGAGGTCAAGCTTCTACCAAAACAAATACGAAGACTACATGAGTGGTACTTGAAAGTAACAAAGGAAGAAGGGCGATTAGTGCTTCTTATAGGAGTTACAAATGAGCATTTTAATGGTGAAGACGAGATCCAAATTTATCTTGAGGAATTCTATATGTTATACAAACAAGATGCCCCCGACTTGAGTCTCGTCAGTTCCTATTATCTTAAGTGATTCATTTATTTCTATGATAAAGTCTCTAACTCAGCTCGTCCATTGTCTGTAATTATCCTCACTACGCTATTATGTAGAATGAAGAGCGAGGAATGTGACCGAAAGGGAACCTTTGACATTGGGTTCATCGACCCACGCCGAGTTAATGAACCATTGCTACGGGATTTCTCCAAGGAGACGAAGCGTAACTTGCTAAGGTTCATACACAGGCAACATTACAAAAAGAGAATAATGTTTCCTTACAACTTCAAGTGAGAGTGTTACCTTCTCGTACACATTCACTTTTGCTTACTCGATGTTAAGTGTAATTGATGAGTTACTGACGTATATAAAGGTGCACAACTACTGTTACATTCTGCTAATCATTGAAGTTGACGATGTAAGAGTTAGAATCAAGGACCCACTAAAGAAAGAACAAAAGGAGTACAAAAACATTACAAAGGCGCTCTAGAGGTAATTCCAGTCATTATCGCACTATATCGATCTTCGTCCATTTCCCGAGATATCAAGTAACTAATAACTCATTTATTCTTTTTTTTGCCAGGCAGGGTTTGGCAAAAATTCACCAAGAGGACGATAGGTGATTTTAAAGATCAGTTTAGTTTTCATCCGGTCGAGGTAAGTAGTATGAGCTAGGTCTGCGCATCTCTTTAATTCTAGTTTCAATACCATTATATCATGCTTGATTATTATTTGATTGAATTCTATTCTCGTAAAGTGCGAGAGGCAGCCACCAGGGACTAATTTGTGTGGATACTTTATTTGTGAGTTCATTCGCTTGGAGGTTAGTGGGCGGAACAGAGCGACATTTAGAGCAGTACGTGAACAATATATTCACAATACGTGAACAATATATTCACAATTTAATTTTATTACCATTAATTGTGTTGAGTGTCATTCATAATATTTGTTATGAAGATTGATATTCATATTGATCTCCTTCTTTCATATATAGTTGGACAGAATGCATGAGAAACTCCAACCGAAGGAGCGCCTAGTAGCAATTCAAGAGGAATTGACGGGATTTTTGGTTGACCATGTCATAGACCCAACGGAAAAATTCCATGTCTAGTGATTTAATGATCTCCATATAATCGAACAGACGGGCTTAGTTCCGGTTGTGATCTCCATGTAAACAAAATTATATGTATGTATCCTGGTAAGACAAGTTATATTATATATGCATCAACATGTATATTATATATTATATTATATATGCATCAACATGCCACGGGATCCTAGTGATTTAATGATCTCCATGTACCAAATTGTATAAAAATGAAAAAGAAATAAAAATAAAAAACCCCTAAAAACGTAAATCCAGCGCCCCCGTTTCTAGGGACTAAAGGTCCTCCCGTCTGCCGTGTTGCCACTGCCACGTGGTGACCTCTAGTCCCACTTCGTAGAGATATGGGTCTCTAATTCCGATTCGCAATCCCGTTGCACAACTGGATCTAGAACCCATCTGGAACCGGGACTAGTGGTCCGTTCTCCACCATCGGAAAAAAGAGCTTGAGCATAGTGGAAAACAGTCAACCCGTTGTCTGTTTTTTTGTTTGGTCTGTTGATACGTATCTGGAACCTTAGGTGGCAGGGCGTGTAAGCAGGATCTTCTCGGTGGTCAGGCACGAAAGCTGACCTTTCTTTTCCTTTTTCTTTTTTGAGTGGAGGCACGTAAGCTAACTTAGCCTGTATATATTACCCTCGGAAGGCTTAAAAATAGTGGTGATGCGCGCTTTTCCTACTCGGGCCATTGAGTAATGCGCGCGTAAGCTACATAGAGAGTCACTTCGCACGACGCGCGTCCACCGCTGCCGGCAGCTCCGACGGGCCGAGCCCATTGTTTTTGCATTCCTGAGTGTGAGTGACCCGCCTGTGTACGTGCATGTACACAGACTGTCTATAGTGGCCACCATGCATGCACGGATGATCTTTGTGTCACCACTAGTGGTGACACGACCCCCGGTGCTTTCAGCTCCACTTTGCCGCGCGCCGCCTCTAAGCATCGCTTTCTGCCCGACCGATCGGTCGTGTTACCACTAGTTGTAACTTAGGACAAGCTTAGCGACGATTAATACAGTACTAGTTTCAGAGATATGCATATCATCGGACGGACGGTCATGGAGTTGAGCAGAAAGCAGCAGCTAATTAAAGCCATATGCATGTATGAAGAAGCACTAGCTAGCTAGTACTTCGTGCTCGCCGACGGACGGACGGTCATGGAGTAGTGGTGAGTGGTGACCTCCTAGTCCAGCCACCGGATACAGCATGCAACGCACCACCGCTGGATTCTTCGTGCTCGCCGACGTCGGAGGCAAAGGTAAATTTGGTAACGCAAGTATATACTACTAAAGGAAAGCACTTGCTTGTTTTTTTAAAGCTAAACGAAAGAACTTGATGTCATGGTTGGGAAGCTGTTCATTAGCGGATGCGGAGCTAGCAAAAGTAGAATCTTGCAATGACTGTCTATGCCCCGTCCTATGAAATTTCAATAATCTAAACCGAATTTCAGGGTTTAAATAAATAAATTTAGAAAGTATATATTTGTCGGGCAAGACTTGTATAGATCTCTACATTAGGTGAGATCTTAGGATCAGGTCATAAATTCGCAAAAACAAAGAGAGGATCAGGTCATATATAAAAATCCTTTTACAAAAATTACGTTAGGTGCAGGGCAGGCCCGGGCGCTGGGGGCAGGCAACCGCCCCGGGCCAAAAATAGCAGGGGCCCTCCTAGAAATATTCCATATAGGTAGGCTTAATATAAATCATAAAAAAAAAGTTTTTTTGTTGGGCCGATGGCTTAATTGGGCCTTTTTCGTCTGAACTGAGGCGGTGTACCTGGCGAGGCCGAGGGAGGCCAAGCGCCTGGAGTCTCAGTCCCAGACGGCATCGGTCCGGTCGCTTCCCAGGGCCAGGAAAACGATTAAACATCGATCGCTATCGACCGCCTCCTGCCCTTCCCGAGATTCCTGAATCCCGAGTCATGTTCCCGTACTAGTACTACTCCGTGATTCCCATCGCCTGACGCCAAGCTCTCCGCTCAATCAGATCGGGAGAGCAGTAGCCTCGACGATCGACGGCACACCGAATCTTAATTACGATTGTTGTTCTTGTTTGTAGCGAGCGAGATTATGGCACCCGAATCCGGTGCTAAGAAAAGAAAAAGGAGAGAAAAGGAGAAGAAATTAATAGAATCACAAAGAGGATCTTTTCATAAATTTTTGAAGAGTAACACGAGCACTTCGAGGATCTAGATGAGTTAGCGCTAGTTCTTCTGGGGGAACAGACTAATGTTGATCCAGAAGATAATATCGGTACAGAGGACGATGTGATGTTCATATCAACGCAGATGATGACAATGTGAGTAATATTTCTATCGCTTATCAGATCTTATTTACTATGCCCGTGACAGTTGCATCAGCTGAAAAAAGCTTCTTAAAGTTGAAATTATTGAAAAACTATTTAAGACCTTCAATGTCTCAGGAGAGGTCAAATGGTTTGGCAAGTCTATGCATCGAGAAGAAGTTAGTGGACGAGATTGATATTGATTCCATCGTCACAGATTTTCCTTCTAGAAATTTTCAGAGAAAATTTTAAGGTATATGTGAATATTGTTATTTTTATATGAATATTATAGTTGAAAGTATATTTATATTTATTTTTCATCATCTCATATATGCATAAAAAAATTATACTAAGGGGCCCAAAATTTTGGTTTCGCCCCGGGCCCCCGAAATCTCAGGACCGGCCCTGATTAGGTGATACCGAAGTGCTAACTCCAGATGATGCTGGTGCTGCTGCTGGTACACCTCCAGATGGTGGTGCTACTGTTGGTGCACCTACAGATGATGCTGATGCTGCTATAACCACCCCTCTAGATGCTGCTGAGGCTAACCCCACACTGCTATTGTTGCTTAGAATGGAGCTACAGATTCATCTGTTGGTGGAAATAGTTCCAAGAAGAAGAAATCAGGAGGTAGTCATTCTAGGCCTCCAGGTTTCATGCACTTGTTGCAGGTGATCATTGCAAAATTCAGTACTTAATTCTTCTTATTACCGTGTTATGCATTGCAATTGTTGACCTCTGCACTTTTATAGTCCGAGAACCACCATGAAGAGGATGTTCTTAAGTCTTTGAGTTTGACTAACTGCGCAACTCAGGTATATGTCTTCTATACGTATGTTAGCTGTCAGGAATGCATATGTTGTTGATGCTATATTAACTTCCTATAGATTAAATCAAGAGTGGGTCTGCGATCCTTGACAAGTGATAAGACAACTACATTTGGGAAGTTAACTTGCACAGACAAGAATGCACTGTGGGATGATGTACAACCATTAGGGGATTACTGCGGGATCCTGGTTGATGTAGCAGAAAAACATCTGCCACTGCCTAGGCCACTGTCAACACCTGGATTTTTAAGTCCAGATGCCTGTTATGCCGTACATCGCAATCCCATGATTACCATTTTTGCGAGACATAACAGAAGTGGTACCACAGTATATCATCCATTACAAACCATAATAAGGTCTTACAAATAAAGGATCTCATGATCCAGTCTTAATACAATCAAAGCAGTGGAAAGTAAACATAGTGGGGCTTCATCTGCAGGGTCACATGCAATGCTGATGATGGGAGATGATCCTAGTTGTCATAGAACTCCTGTTGTCCATCTTCCGGGTAATCCTCCTCATAGTCTGGCCATGGAAATAGCCAGGGACAAAGCCATAGGTACTCTTTAAGTACTCGCAAACTACCACTAGTATAAGTAAAGTAAAACTAATAGGAGTCATAAGTTCTAGGTTTGTCTGCAAAAAGCCAGGTTTATTTCATAAAGCTTCAAGAGTAAAGACCTAATTTAGTTCTCTATATTACTTAAGTGGGAACTTAGATCTCATGTCCACAACTCTATTGTGGTTAAGTCAAAGTCATCTTTCAAGTCACAAATCATTTTGAAAACACCTGACAACGGAACAGTATGGCCACTCCAACTGTCCATAATCGCGGACGCGGCTATTCGGATAGTTTCACACTCTGCAGAGGGGTACACTTTCACCACAAAATTCGATACATCCGTCAGGAATAATCCTGAATCATCATACTTGGTATGCGGATAATCAATCTTAACCTTTCAATTACACACCCTAATATAGGCACTCCCCTATGAGTTTGGCCTCCCAGCCATGGCCATCTACCATCCTGGGTACTGCATAGGTGGACATTTATCACGAGGTAGCCTCACTTCAACCTCTTCCGCAAGGGAACCCATACTAAGACATATAAACTTCCAGTCAATCCCTACCCAACTTAGGTATTGTGGTTGTACGATAAAATTGGAATGGTATCGCGTCCGAACCCAACCATCAGTTTTTATTAAAAAATCAAGGCTCATGCCTCATCACTTTCATCATCAAACCACTGTGTTTTACAACTCATGTCAAAACATTTCAATAGAATGAATCTTCATTCCAAGGTTTTCATAATCATTTTCACCAAGTATTCTCATCTAAAGTAATCAAGTTTTAGCTTAGCACTAGCCACTAATATTGAGGGTATCACTATTGGGGGTGCTAATAAAGTATAAGTATCCAAGACTAATCCTATGATCTTGATAGGATCCAATCTAGTTTCCAGAAATCACAATTCATTAACTAAGTAAGAAAACGACAGTAAAAGGGAAAGTAAAGCTTGGAGTAAAACTGGGATGGGTGTAATCAAAGTTGCATAACCAAGAATGCCTAGTGCATCTTGCATTGGTTAGCTTGCACCGATAGCTTGCCTTGAGCAGGACAGTTGTTGCAGTCATTGAAGTTCTCTTCTTCTTCCTCGAAGTACTCCTTCTCGTTGTAGCTCAGATCGGTACTAGCGTCTATAAACACATTCAAGGTACACAATCACCAAACAATACTTCTCTACTTCTACTTAGCACACAAGGGCTCATACTAGATGATCTAGCATCATTTCTATCATTATGTGGAATATTCACATTTTATTATTCTTCTTATTTTAGAAAAGCAATTTCTACTCATTTTAAATCCTTAAGATTTAATATTCTCCAATTAAAATAGTGGATCATGTTGACACATGTCATCACCATCTATTCCAACACTTGGGAATGTGATTTAAAATGGTGATAATATATTACAAGATTTAATATTACTATTTAATAATATTAAAGTGACTAGGAATGCCTATATAACACTCTTTTAATACTAAGCCATGTTTCATATTTGTAAAACCAAATCTTTTTACATGTTCATGTAGAGCATGGCAAATGTGATTTTTGAGAGGTTGAATTATCTCAAAACCTTTATAGTCTATTTTAGAAAAATGTTTGAAGTGTCAAAAGTCTGTCTTGTTATTTTTGGTATAGGTGATCTATAATTCTAAATGGTTTAAATCTAACGGGATTGATTAGATAATTTCAATAGATTTCCAAAAAATTAGAATCATGCATTTTGGTTCAGTGAATCTCTTTGAATTAAATTTTGAATCTACTGACAGAATCTATTTTTTACTAAAATGGAAAAATCTTATTTGAATTAACAGGCTCTGCGCGGGAAACTAATTGGGCCGGCCCAACTGCACAGCGCTGGCGCAGCGGGCTGCTGACAAGCAGGTCCTACTCGTTAGTGGCTCATTCTAAACCGAAACGGTATCTAGCAATCCTAGCCCTACGATTAGAAATAGATCCTACGGCTGAGGTTTGTCGTCTCCGTCGAACTGCTCCGGCAAGACGCGAACCCTAACACGGTGGTGGGGGTTGCTGGGGACTTACCGGGGCTCCAACTATGGTCGGCGATGGGGGCGAATGGGATGGTCGTCGACGACGGTTCAATTGGCGGTCACGACAGCTCCTGGGGTGGCTCCAATCGCTGGCTTCCTTCCTCGACTGCAGCAGTGGGCTCCGGTCAAATTTCGGCGGGATGGTGCTCGCCTTGCTCCGGGGAAATGTCTGGGAGGTTTCTGAGAGAGAGAGGATTGGAATGGTGTGGAGAATGAGTGCTAGGGTGGCCTCTATTTATACACCAGGGGTAGAGGCAGTGCGACATGGTCGGGCTTCTCCGGGCGACGTCGCTACAGGTCGCGTTCGTCACGGCGGAGGGCATGGGTCGGTGTAGTGGACTATGGCGATCGTCACGCGAGTGACGACCCGACAAGGGGCGGTCTCTATCGGCCGGGCGACATCGGCGCTCTATTCGGGTACACGGGTGTTTGTCACTTGGTACGGTGGTCATGGGGCGTGAGGCAGCGAACGGTCATGTCTGGGAGGTCACTGGTGCTACGGCGGTCGCGGTGCGGCGGAAGAGCAAAGTAGCCTGGCGATGTCGCGTCTTTCGGCGCAGATGGCAGGGGCTTAAATGGTCACGCGGTTTTCAGCGTCTCCACTTCTCTCCTTGGGTCAAGGGGTGGACAGGGGGTGGCGGTGAGGTCACGGCGACTTGCTGGACATCGTGGGCGAGGGCGGTGCGGCGTGCTGTGAGTGGTTCGTGCTCGACCGGCATGGCCGACTCGGTACAGACGTGGCACTGGTCAATGTGGCCAGTGATGTCCCTCCTTTGCACGGCCAAGTACCAAGGATGATCTAGGACAATTCAATGTGTTGATTGCAGTACAAAAGCTGAGCAATTGATAGCTCCAAATAGTGTATAGTTGGTGAGGTTGTGCTGTGCCTACCAGGTGTTCAATCAAATGGCCGCATGAATTTAACTTTTAAATTTTTAAATGAATTTTGGTGAGTGATCTTATTGCTTGCTTAGTAGTCTGTGGTTGCTGGGAAAGGTCAAGGGGGATTGATTTGAATGGTTTTTGAAAAATGATGATCTAGGCATATGATCTTGATTCAGTTTTGCAATGCCTCTTAAATAGATTTGAAAATAGTTTCTGTCACTTTGTAAAGTTTGCTTGTATTTACTTTTACTTAGTCTAGCAAGGGATG
The DNA here is from genome assembly GCA_023614405.1 of Avena insularis. Taxonomy (NCBI): domain Eukaryota; kingdom Viridiplantae; phylum Streptophyta; class Magnoliopsida; order Poales; family Poaceae; genus Avena; species Avena insularis. Next base: position 27,725,846 of record CM042692.1, read on the forward strand.
AAAAGAATTGAAATTGTTTCTGTTGAAAATCCTTTAGTAGGAACACTCAAAGTGGTCTAGTGGATAAGTTTGGCCAAAAATATCATTTGATCATATGATCTTATATTTGATTTTCTTTTCATTTGATTCTTCTTGGGAATGATCTAAATGATGTAGTATTCATCTTTAAACCAATCTTTATTATTAGTAACACTCAATCATGGCAATTACAAGTATTCATATACTAATGCAAATTACACATGCACTCATATTAATTTTAATAATAAAAGTTTTTGTTAATCCTAAACTTGGGTGATTAAATTTTGATAATCTTGATTAATATTTTTGGGATGTTACAGCCACTCGGAAAGGTTAAGAAGTTGGTCCAAACTCTTAACGTTAATATTGCTTGGCCATTTGCAAATGTATGTCAATATTGACTCCGAGCTGCCAGATTTATCAAATACGCATATCCTTACAAATGTGTATCTACTAACTTCTTAGTTCACGACGGCAGAAGGAGCTCCTAGGTCCAACAGTAGACCTATTTCTATTCTTGGATCGAACAAAAGTATGTCTAGTCATTTAGCTAGTATATATATGTTACTATACATATTTACTTGTTTGCAGCAAAGTGATTTATAGTTTTTTTATTCCTTGTTCATTAGGAGTTTGCCGTAGACTCAACTGAAGACCAACAATCAGCACTTCATCGTAGCACTTGTTACCCTGGACGAGTTAGGTTCTCCGTTTGTCGAAGATTGAGTTAATCGGTGTGGAGTCGATTACACTTAAACTTCTTTTCAAAACTTGTGTAATGGATGAGTCAAAACTGATTATGATGTCTTTTGTACTGCTACGATGTATGTGTTGGATACTCTATTATGCTATATATTCGAATTTGTGCTATGATATTTGAAAGCATCACATGTGATTTAGGGGAACCCTAAATATCGAAATCGCTGGCTGAATTGTTGCGCCTAGAAGCATCATAGGGGACACTAAAAATTATGTCGTACACGTGTTACGTAGGGCGACACCATATTGTGCCCTAGTCTCATAGTTGCCACGACATGTACCTACTGTCGCCCTACATGGGTCGTGGCGTAAACACCTACTGCCACGGAAGCGCTAGCTCAGCGGATCACGTTGTGTCGGGCCAAAAAATTCACTGTCATTTCAGAATCCTCGACGCAGTTACTCCTGGTGTTTTGTTGCCGCGCCAGCGCGAGCGTGGCGACTAAGACTGTGCCTCGGCGTCTATAAGCGCCAGCACCCGGGCTCCATGTTGTAGTGACTTCATCTTCACGTGCATCTCACTGGTTAGATCATTAGACATACATATTTGGTTCTAGTTTTAACCTTTTCCGCCAACACTTCCCGCAAAATATTATTAGATAGATGAAGTTAAATCAGAGACAAATCCTTACGATCTTTCTGCTTTTCTTTGCCAAACCACTCATTCGCACTTTTTTGTCAAATCCGTCGAACGCTTCATCCAGATCAGAAGTTTGGGAGAGCATCACCCGCATCTTTACTTGCCATAGAAAGAACATTAGGGTGTGGTCCAATTGTGGTACATCGAACTTCAGTGATGACATGTCGTAAAACCTAGATTAAAACCTAGGCTCTGATATAAATGTGACAAGCAAAATGAAGAACGAAACAAAGTAAACACGCGAGGAGACACATGATTAACGTGTAAAACGTCTCCAACAAAGAAAGAAAAAAATCATAGGTGCCAGCCAACGAACTTCACTATATGAAAAGTGTTTACACAACACCGAGAATATCAGATGCGACTTTTTCCAACCGCTGATTTATAAGAGGTATATATAACGGTGAAAACCTAGATCATCCACTCAATTTCAACATGCTACCGCTTTTCCATATGCTAGTACGTAGGTTGGTGCCACGTAGCCACGACGTGTCAGACGTGCTGATAGGCTATTGTTACCGTAACAACAACCGTTGTTGTCGTAACAAGAACCACGTACAATATTTTGACACCACTGATATTTTTGTTTCCTAATATCTGCAGCGTGTACCCGGCTGCGTTGTACCGTGTTTTTAAAAAACAAAAACAATAGGACAAACCGCAATGGCCGAGATTCTTTTTTCAGGTTAGGCCATTCAAAACCATAATGTGTAGATTTTAAAAATTGTTCAGATTAATAAAGTTCAAAAATTTAAAACTGTTCAAATTTCTAAAAATGTTTGAACATTTTTCAGAAACCGGAAAACCACAGAAATCATTAATAATAATGAACAAGAAGAAAAGAAAACCGGATAAAAACCGGGCAGAAAACCAGCCGCGTTAAATGGGCCAGGCCCAAGAGAAACAGGGGTGTGCGGCCGGCGGTGGTCGGTGTATGAGCTCCGAGCGGGGCTCCCTCTTTTTAAGGTTGGCCATTCAAAACCTGTCACAGGACATAATATCAGCCAGTTTCAGGCTACGGTTACCCTGTCGGCCCACAAAATTCCGTAATAGTTTGACCGTAAGTGTAGCATTATTGGTCGGCCCATCCCAGCCCACTATGCCTCCAACTTGTTTTGTTTTTAGCGGACTACGCCTCCAAGTCTCCAACTAGACGGGACCCAACCCTCAAAAAACAAAACAAAAAACTAGACGGGACCCTGCGGCAACCGAATCTAGCCAGGCCTTCTTCTTGCAGCACAAGAAGAGCAGAGCTCCCTCCCGTGGCGCTCCTACTTTACATAGCATCTCCCTCCTCGCCGTGCCGTGGCCGTATCGAGACTCGAGAGCGAGACGAAGGAGGAGGAGCGCAAAGAGGCTACGAAGAAGCGGAGACACCGAGCCCCGAGGTGACCGTGGTTCCTCTCTGAGCGGCCATGGCGAGGTTCGATCCGTACGAGAACAACGGTGGCACGTGCGTAGCCGTCGCGGGCGCCGACTACTGCGTCGTCGCAGCTGACACCCGCCTCTCCGTGGGATACAGCATCCTCTCCCGCGACCACTCCAAGATCGCGCACCTGTACGTCCTCCCACCTTCCCCTTGCCCTGAGTTTGGGGCCGTGGGGGTAACCACGGTGCTTTGGTCGGCGATGGTATCCTTGTGTATGGGTGGACGTTTGATTCTTAGCTGGCTGGTATACTTTGTTGGTTTGTTCATGCATGCTCACTGTTGGGGAATCAGTAATTCAGTACATGTTCTGCTCCAACCTCTGTCATACAATTTTGATGGTATAGTTTCCATACTCAGTTGCTGAAATCTAGCGAGTGCATCGAGAAGTTGTGGTTGCTCCGTTTGATGATCTACTTTAGATTGTGTGCTGACTGCTGAGTAAATTAATTCAAATCATGTATCCCAAAGGCTACCAGTTTTACATGAACTGTTGCTGTACACAAAAGTAGTTCAGCTGAAACCAACACAGTTAAGCTAAACACCAACTGTATCCTAAGCTGAAATCTTGCCATATTTGTTAATGATGAATGTGCTCACGTTGTTCTCTCTGCTTACCTTCAATTAGGGCGGACAAATGTGTGTTGGCCTCATCTGGATTTCAAGGTGATATCAAAGCTTTGCAGAAGAACCTGTCTGCAAAGGAATTGGTAAGTCTGATGGCTGACTGAGATCTCAAACCTTCTATAACATGTGTTCAGAGTTATCCATTCTTTCACGAGCTTCAATGAACATTTACAATGTTCCAACACAAATCATCTGGAGATTGTGATCCAAGTATCCAACATTTGCTTTTATGCTAACCTGGGTCATCACGATTTTGAAGATTGTCTGTTCTTACATGGCCCTTCTTTATTCACTTATGATTATTAGTACAATAGGAATATTAGCTGCTAGATTGGCTCCCTGCCTCAACAAGTGTATTACTCAATATGGGATTGCAGATTGTATGGGTAAAGATTATGTAATCCTGAATCATACTAGTGCAAGCTAATCATGTTCCATGTTTCTGCTATTGTAGTTGTATGAACACAACCATAACAAGAAGATGAGCTGCCCTGCAATGGCCCAGTTACTGTCAAACACTCTATACTATAAGAGATTCTTCCCATACTATGCTTTCAATGTGTTGGGTGGACTGGACAGCGAAGGTATGATTCAGACTAATTTCTATTTTACATTGAAATTGCTCAGTGGTAATCATGACCGGAGCATTTCTTCTCCTTTCACAGGAAAAGGATGTGTCTTCACATACGATGCTGTTGGGTCGTATGAACGGACCGGCTATAGTGCTCAGGGAACTGGTGCAGCATTGATGATGCCTACCCTAGACAACCAGTTGAAGTCTCCTAGTCCTCTACTAGTGCCGGCTCGGGTAAGTTTTGTAAAACTCCAGTTGCATGATGGCTGGCAAACTAGGCTTATTTTGAGCCACAATTTAACCATGCAACTGCTAACTAAGGTCATCCAGAAATTTTCTGAAATACTTTCATGGTTTTAGATGGCAACAACATTGGTCAATTTCTTACTTAGACTTAGATAAGTGTGATATCATCCAGAATCACCGATAAGGAACATAAACAGAAAATTTAGCACAGTGACCCAGGTGACACAGGGGTGTGCAAATTTAAGGACCTGTCAAGCACTTTGTAGAAAAATAATATTTAGTACAGCAATACTTCTGCTTTGAGTTGACATGTACAATAATTTTGACGTTTAAGAACTAATGCCATACTAACTATGCAGGATGCAGTGACCCACTTGTCTCAATCGGATGCCGTCGATCTGGTCAAGGACGTTTTCGCATCAGCCACAGAAAGAGATATATACACTGTATGGTGTTTTTTGCCCTTAGATGCTAATGGGTGCTACTGTCTAAATTCTTAAAATTCTGATTCAAATACCACTATTCTGTGAAACTTTGCAGGGAGATAGTTTGGAAATCATAGTCATCAACAGCTCCGGTGCCCACAGGGAGTGCATTGAGCTAAGGAAGGACTAGTTTGATGGCAACTGGGATACTTGTGAAATAACATTACCATCACTCCATTTATGAGGAAGCATCACTTGTTACCATCGGCCTAAATTTTCGTCGGTCAGATTTATGCTATTTCCTGTTTGTTCACTGTTGTAAGATTTGGCTATGCAGACAGTGTATTTTGTCATAATATGATGCATTACTGCTACGCTCAGTTTGGAAGTACTTACTGGATCACTTATAACTTGCATTCAGATAAATTGTGGAACTCAATTATGCCACCAGAAAATAATGGGCAGCAGAACTGAACTTCCTCTGTTGAAAAGATGAAGAAAAAACAGACTACACATAAAACATTGAAAGAGATATACAGTTAACAGCTTAACATACTACTAACATCTATTTAGTAAACCAACCAGGAGTTGGGCTTGCAATGTACTCTCACCAGCTAATTAGGGCTTGAGTTTGAGTTCCTGCCTACTCAGTGCCAATAGCTATTGTACAACCAGCTTTGCTCCACTTCTTTTCCCTTCTCAACCATACTGGAAATTGATCAAGAAAGAAGTGTATGAAGAACTCATCCATTTGCCAAACTTCCTCAACATGAAATGAATCTGCACCCGTGATTAAGACAGAACACCTCTAGTGACTGCGTTGAAGATTTCTGCGTACCCAATCATGCCAATCAAGATGGATTCCTCAGTCTCACCACCTTCTGTGACCCAGACGTGTGTGGCCCTGTGCGCCAGCATCTGCGCCATCACGGCAGCAAGAGAGCTCGTAGCCTTGCAGGTAAGCACTGCGTTCTTCCGGTGGCTTGGCACCGTCTGGCTTGCAAGGCTCGCAGAGAACCCAATTCTCCTGCTACTGAATTTCATAGACCTTGGAGAAGCCAAGATGCCATTCTCCGCCTCCCCCCGCCACGCACCGATACCGAAGCCACTAGCAGAAGCTGGCACTGCTCCATTTTCGTCAATGCCGGTGGCGAAGTGTAGTGCTGACAACCTTGACATTGCATCCGCAGCAGCCATATAATCACGCTTCCACAGCTTGTGAGCGGATATCTCACCTAGCAACATGTGTGCTCCCTCGTTGTTCGTCTGCACAACAGCAACGACGCGTGGGTCGGAGGGTATCTTCCACACAGCCTCGATAGCTGGTGAGGAGGCTTCAACATGGCAGTAGCTCCACCTGATGGCTCCAAGAGATGAGATTGACTGCAATGGGATCGGTGCAAGGGCGCCGAGACAGTTGATGAGGAAGCGAACAATGTCTTCTCGTGTCAGGCAGCAGTACTTGTCATAGCCAAACGTCGACCAAGAGGGTGACCTTTTGATTATCTGGGTTGTAGCGGCGCGGGGTGTTCCAGTGATCTTCAGGGGAGCTTTGTATAACGGTGCAAAGGGTTGCTTGTTGATGGTGCATCCATCTGTGATGTTCTTGCGGACAAGGACACGTTTTGCCCCCTGCTTCATCAGATCCACAACCTCGATCAACCTTGAATGGAATTGAATTAGCGTTAGCTCGCGCCATTTTGCAAAATTCAGAGCTTTAAGTGATGCTTACATGAATGAAACCAGCGAGGTTGAGTAAAGCAAATCCTAATTTTTCCCCAACGGCCCGAGTCTTCATAATAAATTACTAGCTAAAAGCTTGATGCAAGATACCAATTGGTTCCAAGGCTAACAAAGACTAGCCGAGACCAAGATATGAACATGAAAACTTACAAATCCGAAGAATAACTTCGCACACACTGTAACAAAAACTAATGCAGCCTCACTATGAAAAACTAATGTAAGCCACTTTAGCTGATTGGTGTTGCAATGGGACATTTTCACTGGATCTTAATGTGAAAAAAAAAATGCCGGACACATTACAACGTAGTAAGTATTGCTGTGATGCAAACACGTTGATTTTTTTTTCTTGTCAAAATTTTCATAATTTTCTACTCATTGGAAGTTCAAATGTCCACTTTGCTGAACAATCAACGAGAGAGCTTGCTGTCGTAAAGAAAGTTGCCCTCACCTTGCGTCGGGCTCGACCTCGCCGACGACTGCATGCTCCCGCGGCACCACGTCGCCGGCGGGAGTATTCATCGCCGCTGCGTCGGTGCCTCCTACCGCACGATGGGAAGCTAGGAACGCAACGACGTCGAGCGAGCTGAGCAGCCCGACGACGGTGGCCGCGGCAGGCGCCAGCGGCGAGGCGCCCTCGCGCCATACGGCCACGGTGGCCTCCGGCGACGACGGGATGGCCGCGGCCGCCGCGGAGAGCGGCGCGGACGCCGGGACGCCCGCGAGCGGCGGCTTACCAGCGGTGAGGTCGGCGGCGGCCGCGCGGAGGAAGACGATGTGGGCCATCCGCCTGAGGCCACGGGCGGGATGTTGACCTCTCGTTCTGGCGGGGTCTCCATTCCGTCCCGTGCCGTTTTCCCTTCCGCGTCGGATGGAATCTAAAATCGGGCGGGGTGCAGGGTTTGCAGGAGAACGGGACACGCGTCCTCGTCTGAGATTAATATGAACTCCAGCGTGTCAACAGGGAGCCCACGCGTCCGACATCGTGGCGTGGCCTTGGCAGCTGGCTAAAACGCATTATCCAGGAGCGGAGCCAGGTTTTGAACATAGAAGAGCTAAGTTTTTTTTAACAAACATAATATACCGACAGTCATATTAATATAAGTGTTTGGTGGTATGAGATTAAACCAAATTTTTATTAAAATTAAATTTAGCTAGGGCGGAAGTTGTAAAAACAATAAATTGTTGTTGTTCTCGATAGTAGGTGCATAATAGATTAGACTAACACTTCCAACTAGAAAATCATTCCATTCTTTTATATGTACAAGTATAGTAATTATCCAGACTACTAGGTTGTAATGCATATAAAAGATGACAATAAGCTACTACCTATGTGCTAGTGCATATGCATACCTTTGGATTTGAGCGTGAACGTGTGATGCTAGATGGATTTGATGGTGCCGCACCATGCAAGGGTTGAGTAAGATGGCGCCACACCACGAAAGGATTCAGTAAGAGATCGCTTCGCACGGCAGCATGCCGGAGCCTTGCGGCGTCCGTAGGCGTTGCTCGTCTCGTCACGATAAGAAGTCCGCGAGCGAAGAGAGTCCCCAATAGACGATAGATCAATCAGCAGTGGCTGGAGGACACACTCTATCTAGACAAAATTAACGTACGGAAACATCAACCGGTGGAGATTTTCAGGTTTCTATACCTCCGCTATGGCTTAAATGGGCTTGTCTTTTAGGGGCTTTGGTGAATACTTAGCTAGCTAAGGAAATTAGGCTTGGGCCTTTAATTTTAATTACGTGATTAGCTACTGTAGTTAGTAGTACAAATATGTATAGGGCGATTCTTGAGGAGGGGGGTCTAGCCCCTGCTCGCCCCCCTTGTCTTTAAGTCCCTGCTTGTTGTCTGCGCCCCTGCTCGCCTCGACCCACTGCGTGAACTTGTCGACTGTGACTAGCAGGTGGGTGTAGCCGGATGTAGCGGTTTTGAACTATCCCACCATGTCGATGCCTCATACGGTGAATGACCATGTAATGAGGATAGCCTTAAGAGCCAAACCAAGGATGTGCATCTGGTTGGCATACTTCTGGCATCCGACGCAGCGCTGGACGATGTCGACATCGTCGGCGTGGGTGGTGAGCCAGTAGAATCCGTGGAGCAGAGACTTTGCGACTAGCGACCTTGTGCTAGCATGGTGGCCTCATTCTCCAGCGTGGATGTCCTGCAGGGTCTTCCGACCCTCTTTTGGTGCGACGCATCGCTGCTACACGACTGTCACGCTGCGTTTGTGGAGCTCTCCGTTGATGATGACGAAGGAATTGCAGCGGCGCATAATCATATGTGCTTCAGTATCATCCTTGGGCAAGATTTGGTGCTCGAGGTAAGCGATGTAGGGCTCGGTCCAGTTGTGTGGTTCGGTTATCATCGCGACCAGGGCTGAGTCGGGTTGTAGTGGGATCCCAATGTCGATCTCCTTGGGGGGAGAAACTGAGGATTTGTCGATGGTGTCGAGGAAGACGCCCGGTGGTGGTGTTTGATGAGCCGACCCGATGCGCGAGAGCTGACGAGCGTGTTAGCTTCCTCGTTCTTCCTTGATCGATCCACTCGACGGAGTAGCCAGCAAAGTAGAGCATGCTGCAATTCAGAACATGGAATGCATAAACAGAAAGGTCTCGTCGAGCTGATCGTTTTAGACATATTATTTGTCAAATTTGGAGTTATAAAACTAAAGTTATTAATTAATTAAGAAAAAGGGCATTTTATTATAATTTCAATCAACTCGAAATTTTAAAGTGTTCAAATAATATTTTGAATAGCATATTTGAAATCCTCATATTTTTCTGATTCAAAAACATATATTACATGTTTAATTTGGAATTATAATTCAAAAGTTATTTAAAAACAGATTTGAATTTGAATTTAAACAATTTTGAAAAAGGTTTTAAATTAAACAGGCAACAGGAAAAGCTTTTGTTACTCAGCCCGACCAACCATAGCCAGCTTGTGGTGGGGCCGATCTTGACGATGAAGCGCCATGAAAACCTTTTGTCACCGCGGACTCGCCTAGCCACGAGGTCATGGTGGGCCATCTGGCGAGCCCACGGATGCAAGTAGAGAGACAGGAGCCGACATGGGCTGGGCTGGGCGCGGGTTGCGGCTGAGAAAGGCGGAGGGTTTTTCCGCAAGATGCCTGGGCGCATCGCTGGGGTATTAGGTGCGCGGGTTGTGAGAATTAAAAAAAGGGGGGGGCTATTTGTAAATCGACCACATGCCCGTACTGTTGCTCTTCTTTCTGAACATGAGGATGAGCCGTGCTTTCGACGTGCATAGGGCAGGCGTCTGGGGCGGTAGCCAAGGGGTACAGGGAACGGCTGAGAACGTTATTAGGATGGCCAACTAGGTGAGGCGGGCGGCATAGAGGCGCAACGCCGCCGGGGCGCACCGAGAGCTGCTCAAGAAACGCCTGACGAGGCGAGGGTCTCACGGCGCAGAGGATGTCTAAGCGGAGAGGACTCACCGCGGGATGGTTAACGACAGCGGATCAGTATGGACGCAGCAGATCATCGACGAGCCGGGCGGCGGCGAGATTAGGGTTTCAGCGTTGCGATGCTATGCGGCAGTGGGGCTTCTCCTCGCTGTCGTGCTCCAGTGCGGCGAAGAACCTCCTCGGCCTCCTTGATCACCTCCACGCCCGTGCTCGCTTGCTGGAACGAAGGAACGGCGGTGGTGCAGGCGGTGACCGGCGAGAGGGAGATGGTGTCGGTGGAGAAAAAGAGGGGAGAGGGCAAGGCCCTAGGGTGGATCTGGGAGAGGCAACAGGCGAGAGAGAGGGAGTAGATAGGGACGAGAGGGAGGGGTAGATGGCGTGGGGGCTCGGGGTGGAAAAAGGTGGATTCGGCCACCTTTTCCATCTCCTTCCTCACGTTTCTGGGCTGACTACAGGGCGAGGGAGGGTGATGGAGGCTGCCAGGTAGGCCAGGGAGGGAGGAGAGGAAGGTGGGGCCGGCACGGCAGGGATAGAGAGAGAGAGGGGGGTGTGGCATGGAGCTAGGGTTGGATGAGTAGGCTCGGGTTAGGTAGATGGGGTAGCCTTGGTTAGGGTTTTGTTTAGGGTTAGAGATAGGGGTGCCTCGGCATGGAGTGGTTAGGTTGGGGGTGGTTTAGAGAGGAGGGATTAGAGAGAGGGTGTGGTATGGTAGCTAGGGTTTGGAACATGACCAAAACAAGAGGTGACTAGTGTGAGGAGAGAGGGGTAGGGAGATGGTTTAGGGTTTAGGGATAAAAGTTGAAAATGCCCACACATGGCTTGCATGGATGGGGGTGGGTGTAGGGTTTTTAACATGAACCAAACAAGATCAAGCATGAAGAGGGGTAGAGGATGATTCACTCAAAAACCAAATAAAAACAAAGGAGGACAAAAGATGGAGATGGTTGCATGGCCCATGCAAGTATTTAATGCCATGTGTTAATCTTGTGAAAACAAAATAAATCTCATGGCATTTATTTATGTGCATCCTCAAAATATGGAGTAAGGGCCAAGCTAAGGATTGAAGGAAAGTTCCATGTGGAGTGAAAGGAGATGACCATCTTTGAATATATTTTGGACATGCTAGTGTGTAAATTCCACTATGTGCATATTATCCTCAAATATCCCAACATGAACAACCTTCCCCTATCATTCCATATGGAAGCAGGTAGAATGTAAAAGAGTCCACTCCAAGCAACATGAGCTAGAGATAAACCCAAATAAAATGCAATGCTCACATATGGTGGAATGGTGGAATGATGGGGTGGTGACAAGAAAGGTGGTGGAGTGGAATAAAAGATATGCCCCCAACTCAACTTGGGCATTAAACAATATATCAATAACCAAATACAATATCAAGAGGCAAATACAATTTACAATGCCTAAGAGAGAAGAACCAAAACAAAAAGGGTTTTATATGATGCTCAAATGCAAGGTGGCATGATGACATGAGCATGATATAATTAAGATGCAACAATTATATATATGAAGTAGCCATTATATTACTAGACCAAGTAGCATTACAATTGTTAGACAATTGGGATGCTACAACTCTCCCTCACTAAACAGGAATCTCACCCCGAGATTCTAGGAAGAAGAATAAGACTCAAAGAGGGTAGGATACTTGGCACGGAGCTCATCTTCACGTTCCCAAGTGGCTTCATCAACAGAATGGTGCGACCACTGCACCTTGCAGAACTTGATGGACTTGTTGCGAGTCCTTCTTTCTGCGACTTCAAGGATTTTTGTGGGGTGTTCTTGATAAGACAGGTCTTCTTGGAGATTGATAAGCTCATGGTCCACGGTCCTGCCGGGATCCTTGAAGCACTTCTTGAGTTGAGAGATGTGGAAAACATCATGGACCTTGAGTTTTTCCGGGAGCTCAAGAGCATAAGCAACTTCTCCTCTTCTTCCACGAATTTTGAAAGGACCGATGTATCTAGGAGCCAGCTTTCCTTTGATACCAAAACGGTGCGTGCCTCTCATGGGAGTAACACGAAGGTAAACGAGATCACCAGGGACATACTCCATGTCCGTAAGCTTTCGTCATAATTGCTCTTCTGGTGACTTTGAGCAATCTTCAGATTTTCAAGAATGATGTGAACCTTCTCCTCCGCTTGAGTTACAATGTCGGGGCCAAACAATATTCTTTCTCCTGCACCCGACCAACCAATCGGAGTTCTGCATTTGCGACCATAGAGAGCCTCAAATGGTGCCATCTTTAGACTTTTCTGGAAGCTATTGTTGTAAGAGAATTCAGCATAAGGAAGACATTCTTCCCACTTCATGCCGAAAGAGATGACGCAAGCACGGAGCATATCTTCCAGAATCTGATTGATCCTTTCAACTTGTCCTTGCGACTGAGGGTGGTAAGCTGTGCTGAAGTTCAATTTTGTTCCCAAGGCATTTTGGAAACTTTCCCAGAACTTGGAAGTGAAGATGCTTCCACGGTCTGAACTGATCTCAAGAGGAACCCCATATAGAGAGACAATTCTGTTGATATAGAGCTCAGCCAATGAATTGCGTAAATTGTTTCCTTGACGGGAAAGAAGTGAGCCACTTTAGAAAGCCTGTCAATGACAACAAAGATTGCATTGTTGCCCTTCTGCGACCTTGGAAAACCAGTGATGAAGTCCATCTCTACTTTCTCCCATTTCCATTCCGGGGGTTTCAATGGCTGTAGAAGACCGGAAGGTTTCTGATGGACAGCTTTAACTCTGCGGCAGACATCACACTCCGAGACATACTTGGCACAATATCGTTTCAATCCCGGCCACCAATATTGTGTTTTCAAGTCCATGTACATCTTTGTCTGCCAGGTGGATAGAAAGAATGTAATCATGCGCCTCCTTGAGAACTTGCTCTCTCAAACCGGGTAGTTCGAACAAACATCCGTGTTCAAAGAAAAGCGTGCCTTGGTCATCGACGTGGAAGGACTCATACTTCGAAGCTGAAGGTTGGAGATGATCTTTTGGTGTGAGATCACCAAGTTGAATGGAGCGAACCTTTTCTTCTAAGAGAGGGTTGCCGGAAGGTTGAAGATACCCTTGATCCACAATTTCAAGGTTGAGTCGACGGAATTCCTCGCACAAGAGCGGTTGTTGTTCTTCCAACATGAGGTTCTTGACATAAGCTTTGCGGTGAGAGCATCGGCCATGACATTAGCTTTGCGAGTGTAGTTGATGGTCAAATCGAAATCATTGATTGCTTCAATCCACCTCCTCCGACGAAGGTTGAGATCAAATGTGTGAAGATATACTTCAGACTCTTGTGATCGAAAAGATTTCACAACGGTTGCCAAGCAAGTAATGCCTCCATACTTTCAAAGCAAAGACAATACTTGCAAGTTCGAGGTCATGTGTAGGATAGTTGATCTCATGCGTCTTCAAGCCGAGAGGCATAAGCAACAACTTGTTTTTCTTGCATAAGGACCACACCCAATCCTTGCAAAGATGCGTCACAGAATATCCGGAAAGGCTTGGATGTATCTGGAGGAACCAAGATCGGTGTGGAAGTGAGCTTCTCTTTGAGTGTTTCAAAGCTTGCTTGACATGCAGGAGTCCAAAGGTATTTCTTGCCTTTCTTGAGGAGATCGGTAAGAGGCTTCGCTATCTTGAAAAGTTCTGAACGGGCGGCAATAACTAGCCAAACCAAGGAAGCTCAGACTTCTTTGACATTAAAGGAGGAAGCCAGTCAACAATTGTCTTTAAGGTTTCGGGTTGACGCAATGCCCTTGGCGAGATGACGTGACCAAGATAGGTGACTTGAGGCAGCCAAAACTCACATTTGGAGAACTTTGCATAAAGCGGTTCTCATGAAGCTTGTTTAGGACACACCGAAGGTGTTCTTCATGTTCTTCCTTTGACTTAGAATAGACTAGGATGTCATCCAGATAGACCACAACGAACTTATCAAGATACTCCATGAAAACCGAGTTCATAAGCCTCAAGAAGGTGGCAGGTGCGTTGGTGAGACCGAAAGACATGACCGTGTACTCATACAGGCCATAGCGGGTGGTGAAAGCTGTTTTAGGAACATCTTCCTTGCGAATCTTGATTTGATGATAACCACTTCTCAAGTCAAGCTTAGAGAATACCACAGCTCCAACTAGTGATCAAGAGATCATTAATCCGGAAGGGATATTTATTCTTGATGGTTTTAGCATTGAGAGCCTGATAGTCAACACAAAGTCTATCAGTCTTGTCTCGCTTCTTCACAAAGATGGTTGGGCTACCCCAAGAAGAAGTACTGTGTTGAATGAAACCCAACTTCTCTTGTTCATCAAGCTAACGTTTGAGTTCAGCCAACTCAGCAGGACCCATTTTATAAGGCCGCTTGGAGATAGGAGCCGTTCCAGGTTCAAGCTCAATTACAAACTCAACCTCACGATTCGGAGGCATACCTGGTAACTCTTCAGGAAAGACATCTGGGAACTCACAGACCACCGGAACACTCTGAATAGCTTCCATAGCATCAGCATTCAGAGCCGCCAAAGAGAAAAGCTGAATAGCAGGAGTCAGACTTGGAGAATAGACTAAATGGCCCTCAGGAATTTTCAGAGAAACCGAGCGTTCAGCACAATCAATCACAGCTGCATTTGCTGTTAACCAATCCATGCCCAAGATAACATCAATGTCAGAATTGCCCAGAACAATTAAGGACGCCGAGAACGAAGAGCCACCAATCTCAATTTGGTTGTTATGGCTGATATGAGCAGCCCTCATGTTAGAACCAGGAGATTGTACCACCAGACGATGCAACAAGGGAACCATATCCAGATCATGCTCATGAGCAAACTTATGCGAAACAAAAGAATGCGAAGCACCAGAATCAAACAAAACTCGTGCAGGGACTGAGTTAACGGGAAGCATACCCATCACAACTCCAGGTGCATGCTCAGCTTGAGCGGCGTTGACACAGTTGGCACGAGCAACAGTAGACCCGGGCTTGGTGTTGATGTTGAGAGCCCGAGGTGGTGGTGCACGAACCAAAGGAGAGCTTGCCGCAGGCCTTGGAGGTGGTGGAGGAAGAGCTTTGTTGTTCATTGGACAGTTCCAGTGTTGATGCCCAGTGTTTCCACAAGTGTAACAAGCACCAGGTGGACGTGGAGCAACGTAGCTGTGGACTCCGCCAGCGCCTCGAGGTAGTGGTGGTTGTAGCCACAGGAGCAGAAGTGAGGAAGTTTGGTGGCCTTGCCGTAGCTTGAAGGTCTTGGTGGAGCGGGGCGATGGTGGGGTGTTAGGAACCCGGAACGACGCTTAGAAGGAGTTGACATAGCTGAAGAGCTTGCTGCATCATGTTGTGTTTCTTTGACTCCTCAAACACTTGCCTACTTGCTTCTTCCTGCAGAGTCAGATGTATGCTGAAGTTCCGGAAAAGACGCCGGCCTTGCATGTGTGATTGCATATTTAATCGATGCATTGAGCCCTTGCGGAACCTCTTTGCTTCTTCTTGTCATCGAGATCTCATCGCCACCATAACGAGAAAGGTTCATGAAGTTCTGATGTAGGTATTGACATTGTCATTGCGCTTGAGGTTGAGAAACACTTCCTTCATCCTCTCCATGACAATTTCTCGATGAATCGCTCTTTGAAAGCTCTAGTGAACTGTTCCCAAGTAGGCTGAAAACCACCGTAGTTTGCCTTAAGGTAATTCTCCCACCACAGAGCTGCATCTCCTTCGTAAGGTGAGTGGCACATTTACCCATTCTTGCTCAGAACATCAGCGGTCACCAAGAACCTTGACATCTCACGCAACCAATCATCACATCAAGTGGTTGATCGGACACATCAAATTGACGGGTTGAACTTCGGAAGCTTTTGATGTCTCCTCGCTTGGGAGGTGGAGGTAGCGGAACAAACTCATTCCTCGACACTTTCTTCAAAACGCTGCTGGTTTTGCATTGCTGCCAAGGCATTGGCGATGCTTGACAACGACCCCGATCAGGTTGTATGTCCTCTTCAGAACGGCGTGGTGGTGCCATCCTGTGATTGATATAAAACACAAGTCAGTACTATAATGGAGAATAATAATAATCCAAAATAGTACCAAGATGGAATTAACCAAGATTAAAGGATACAATTTACTAAGATGATATTAAAATATCAACAAAGTTCAAAGCACCTAGAAGATATTAAGCATATCGCACACGACTGAAAAGGAGTGTGGTACACAACTTAACAAAGAAAAATATTCCGCAAATTTCCGCATTAAAATACCAATAGATGCGCAAAATCACTTAACGAATCAAGATTAGTGACTCTACCAATTCAATATACAAGAGCGAATGATAAAAGTAGTGGTATGGTCGCGACTCCATCCCGCACTCAAATCATTACTCCGCACATGAATAAGTAGAACACGTATCCCAACACCTTCTTCTCAAGATGAACCTAAAGATTAGTAACTACGGAAACGAACACCCCAAACAAGGTAACATCGGATAACAAAGAGTAAGACAGATCGCGGCGGTATACATCAAATCAGATAGATCGCGTCGGTTTGCCAAAGCCTGTCGGTATGGAATGTACCAACAGTTGATAACAAAGAGGCAGATAAAGATAACATGTTGGATGCAACAGATAGACAAGGAATTACACACACACACTTTCTATGGTACTACGGAAACCCAGAACACGTGAATCCTAGTTTGAATTTTAAGAAGAGGATTGAAAACGTTACACTTCCTTACCAGAAAAGGGTGGGTAGGTGGGTAAGAAGAAAAGTGGAAGCAGTCCTACTCTCGCGTTTTGTTTTTCCTTAGTATACATAGCTACCAAAAATATTTGCTAGACTGACAACGACCATTTGGCTGAGACCCTGAAGGGCAGGATGGCTCTGATACCAATTGTAACTACCTCGGTGAATTACGCTCTTAGTTACAAGCCTGGATGAGCGGAAATGGTTAAAATAGTACGGTGGGGCCAAATGCCACTCACAGGTAGACCTTTCGGCCATCCTAACCATTTCCAAAACATCGGGACAAGAACGAGCGGCGTAATCGGCAGGCGAAGGGATCAACTACATACACAAATGAGTATGTATGCAAGCCACCATACAACAGTCCTCAGAGCCATTCCATCTAAAAGAAATAGAAATATTGCAACGCCATACGGCAAGATCCAAATATCCTAGATAGATATAATAGTTTAGGATATCTCCTCATACATCAAACATCAGAGTATCAGGCGGAAGCGGAAAACAAGATCCGAGTACGGATAAGAAGCAAATCGGCATAAGATGCCCCATAAATAAACACATCCCGCCCACAGATCTCACGGATCCCCGTTCCCGGAATCTCTACACCGAGTGATCGTTGCCAACATCGTCCGTCTCCTCCGCCCAATATCCATCTTGCGAGTTTACCTGTTCATCTGAATCAAACAATTTATCGTGTGAGACCCTAGGGGTACTCAGCAAGTCTTTATGCCTCTAAAGGGGACACAACCTGGGGTGACGCAATTGCAGCAAAAGATAATACCTAACAATTCTATAGATACTCGCTAACCATCCGCCTAACCAAAGATAGACGGATGTCCGTGAATTGATAACAACAGTTATAACAGTAATATTAACAGATCCATCCTCCTCCTCGCTTACCAACGAGGAAGCGGACGAACAGCCCCCCATCCGTTGGCAAATTTATTATCCATTCCATGAGTGATTGCACTATTTACTAGTCAGGTACTTAGTCAGATTAAAAGCGGTACTTTAGTTATACTTGTCTATGATCGAGAAACTGTGCTCCAAGTTGTCCATAACCGCGGACACGGCTTTCAGAAAGATTTACCATAGGGTGCACAAATAGCAACACACTCGATCAACCTCGGAAAAACCAAATCAAAACCCAACGAGGCATTCACGACAAAGCGATCACGTGATTCAGAAATATTTCGGGGCCACCCTATTAAGCTACCCGCGAAGTTGGCCGGCTCGAGACGGACTCAAGGTTTGTGGACGGTCAGAAACGACCGGGAACCCGAAGTGTGACTGGGCTTGTCGATACAGTAAAACGTGTCACGATCCTAAATAAGACAGTGCTCCTCGCACAATCGTAAATAAAGCGGTAAAGCATGGCATAAGTACATGATAGTAATAAAGCCCCAAACTACTTTGTGGCCCCAAGAAATAAGAATGAATCAAGCTCGCCTGTGGGGGGTCCATAAGCCTCCCGGATGTGGATAGCGCGAATATTCAAGGAACAGGAATCAAGTACTCGGGGTCCTATGGGACACAAGTGAGCATGAAAAACCAAATAGCAGATATTGCTCACCGGTGCCACTTTCATTAGTTATCCCATTACTACTCAGGTTAAGTTGGTTAGGTACCTCGTTATCCATCAGACACTCACATACCCTACACATGCTGTTCTACGACCCGCATGGCTCAAACAACTCCTGTAGTAATGGCTCATGGGATGGTGGAACAAGCTTCGGTGGAGTTTAAAAGTAAAGGCTATGCAGTACTTGGGATTCAGTTTAATGCAATCGCGACTCGATGATGGAAGAATAAGGTAGAGGCAATAGGTACTATATGTATGCAAGCATGGGGTAGTGCTTGCCTGGCAGCTCAGTTGAAGCGAGGGATGGATCTGGGTAGTGCTCCTGGGTTTCTTGATATATCCCCTGCTCAGCGTCTATTCGAAGAAGAACCAAACAAACAAGGGCCAACATAAATAAAGTGCACGAGCATATGAATAAAGTGCGACAAGCAAACAATCATGCCATGATGAATGATGCACAATTTGCATGGCAATAAAGTAGCATGGCATGGGTGAGGTGTGGAATACGAGAATAAAGCATTTTATTGAGTTTTAGTCACATTTTATACTTAAATAAGTTGCTGTAACCTTTATATTTATATGATCCATGCTGCAATTCAGAACATGGAATGCATAAACAGAAAGGTCTCGTCGAGCTGATCGTTTTAGACATATTATTTGTCAAATTTGGAGTTATAAAACTAAAGTTATTAATTAATTAAGAAAAAGGGCATTTTATTGTAATTTTAATCAACTCAAAATTTTAAAGTGTTCAAATAATATTTTGAATAGCATATTTGAAATCCTCATATTTTTCTAATTCAAAAACATATATTACATGTTTAATTTGGAATTATAATTCAAAAGTTATTTAAAAACAGATTTGAATTTGAATTTAAACAATTTTGAAAAAGGTTTTAAATTAAACAGGCAACAGGAAAAGCTTTTGTTACTCAGCCCGACCCAGTCATAGCCACTGACGGGTGGGGCCGATGCTGACTTGGCGAAACGGCGCGCAGAAAACCTTTTGTCACCGCGGGCTCGCCTAGCCACTGAGGCTGCGGGGTGGGCCAGGCATGCAGCCCACGTGATGTAGAGAGAGAGACAGTTAGCTGGGGCTGGAGCGCGGGTTGCGGCTGAGAAAGGCGGAGGGTTTTTCTGCAAGATGCCCTGGGCGACTGACCGGTGGGGTATTAGGTGCGCGGGTTGTGAGAATTAAAAAAAGGGGGGGGCTATTTGTAAATCGACCACATGCCCGTACTGTTGCTCTTCTTTCTCTGAATCATGATGAGCCGTGCTCGCAGGCATAAGCGCGTAAAAGGGAACTCGAACCGGGGACCTGGGGCTCGCGCTCGGGGGCGGTAGCTACTGGGGTAGGCTGAGAACGTTGTTAGGACGGGGATGGACAACTAGGTGAGGCGGGGCGTGGCACAGAGGCGGTCAGACGCCAGCGGCCGACGACGCTCCGAGAGCGTTCGAAGAAACGCCCGACGAGGCAGAGGGTCTACGGCGAGGCAGAGGATGTCTAGGCGGGAGAGGGACTCACCGCGGGATGGTTGACGGCAGCGGATCGGGGCGAGACGCAGCAGATCGTCGACGGAGCTGGCGGCCGGCGAGATTAGGGTTTCGGCAGCGTTGCGGTACTGCGGCAGAAGTGGGGCTTCTCCTCCTCGCTGTCGTGCTCCAGGCGAAGCAGAAGAACCTCCTCGGCCTCCTTGATCACCTCCACGCCGCGCTCGTCGGTTGGAACGAAGGAACGGCGGTGGTGCAGGCGGTGACCGGCGAGAGGGAGATGGTGTCGGTGGAGAAAAAGAGGGGAGAGGGCAAGGCCCTGGGGTGGATCTGGGAGAGGCAACAGATGAGAGAGAGGGAGTAGATAGGGACGAGAGGGAGGGGTAGATGGCGTGGGGGCTCGGGGTGGAAAAAGGTGGCTTCGGCCACCTTTTCCATCTCCTTCCTCACGTGCTCGGGCTGGACGGCAGGGGCAGAGGGAGGGTGATGGAGGCTGCCAGGTAGGCCAGGGAGGGAGGAGAGGAAGGTGGGGCGGCACGACAGGGATAGAGAGAGAGAGAGGAGGGTGTGGCATGGAGCTAGGGTTGGATGAGTAGGCTCGGGTTAGGTAGATGGGGTAGCCTTGGTTAGGGTTTTGTTTAGGGTTAGAGATAGGGGTGCCTCGGCATGGAGTGGTTAGGTTGGGGGGTGGTTTAGAGAGGAGGGATTAGAGAGAGGGTGTGGTATGGTAGCTAGGGTTTGGAACATGACCAAAACAAGAGGTGACTAGTGTGAGGAGAGAGGGGTAGGGAGATGGTTTAGGGTTTAGGGATAAAAGTTGAAAATGCCCACACATGGCTTGCATGGATGGGGGTGGGTGTAGGGTTTTTGACATGAACCAAACAAGATCAAGCATGAAGAGGGGTAGAGGATGATTCACTCAAAAACCAAATAAAAACAAAGGAGGACAAAAGATGGAGATGGTTGCATGGCCCATGCGAGTATTTAATGCCATGTGTTAATCTTGTGAAAACAAAATAAATCTCATGGCATTTATTTATGTGCATCCTCAAAAGATGGAGTAAGGGCCAAGCTAAGGATTGAAGGAAAGTTCCATGTGGAGTGAAAGGAGATGACCATCTTTGAATATATTTTGGACATGCTAGTGTGTAAATTCCACTATGTGCATATTATCCTCAAATATCCCAACATGAACAACCTTCCCCTATCATTCCATATGGAAGCAGGTAGAATGTAAAAGAGTCCACTCCAAGCAACATGAGCTAGAGATAAACCCAAATAAAATGCAATGCTCACATATGGTGGAATGGTGGAATGATGGGGTGGTGACAAGAAAGGTGGTGGAGTGGAATAAAAGATATGCCCCCAACTCAACTTGGGCATTAAACAATATATCAATAACCAAATACAATATCAAGAGGCAAATACAATTTACAATGCCTAAGAGAGAAGAACCAAAACAAAAAGGGTTTTATATGATGCTCAAATGCAAGGTGGCATGATGACATGAGCATGATATAATTAAGATGCAACAATTATATATATGAAGTAGCCATTATATTACTAGACCAAGTAGCATTACAATTGTTAGACAATTGGGATGCTACACATGCCATGGAGGAGAGCCTCGTATTCGGCCATGTTGTTGGTGCAGGGGTGAAGTTTAATTGTAGCACATATCGATCTAGTCGCCTTTGGGGGAGGTGAGGATGATTCCAGCCCTGGCACCATCCGAATTCTTGGACCTGTCGAAGTGGAGGGACCAGTAGTGGAGGTAGGGCAGCATCTCAGGTTGCTGTGCTTCTTCCTAGTCGGGGAGGAAGTCGGCTAGAGCTTGCGACTTGATGGCCTTGCACGGTTCATACTTGATGTTGTGGACGCCAATTTTGATGGCCCACTTGGTGACTCGTCCTATCACGTCGCGATTGCGGATGATGTCCTGTAGCGGGGCGAAGGAGATGATTGTGATAGGATGCTCCTGGAAGTAATGGGGGAGCCGTCGCTGGGCTCAAAAGACCGTGTAGAGCAGTTTATGGTACTACGGGTAGCGTTGCCTCAAGTCAGTGAGGACCTCACTTAGGTAGTACACAAGGCGCTGTAAGGGGCGCTCCTTGCCTTCTTTGGGTCGCTCGATGACCATTACGGCACTGACGACTCTGTTGGAGGCCGCAACATATACGAGCATTGGCTCCTTTTTGAGGGGTGCGACGAGCACCGGTGCCGCGAGTAGCACTTCTTTCAGTGATTTTAAAGCATTGTTGGCCTCGTCGTCCCACTCGAATGTGGGGTTCTTCTGCATCAGGCGATAGAGAGGCATTGCCTTCTCTTCGAGTCGAGGGATGATGCGAATGAGAGTCGCGAATCACCCCACCAACTTCTGGAAGTCGCTCAGACATTCAGGTTTTTTGAGTCACGCGATGGTGTTGATCTTGGAGGGGTTTGATTCAATGCCACGCTTGGAGACCACGTACCCTAGCAGCTGGCCAGTGGGTACACTGAACGTGCACTTCTCCGAGTTGAGCTTTATGTTGTACTTCCGCAGATTCGTGAAAGTTTCGGCCAGGTCAGCGACCAGATCGCTTTGGAGAGTTGACTTAACTACCACGTCGTCGATGTAGATGTGGATATTGTGACCAATTTGGCTCGCTAGGCACTCCTAATGCACCGCTAGTAGTTCACCTCGACCTACTTGAGGCCGAACGTCACTGCGGTGTAGCAGAAGGCTCCAAACGGCATGATGAAAGCTGTGTTTTCTTTGTCCTCGGTGGCCCTTTTTATCTGGTTCTAGCCAGAGTTTGCATCGAGGAAGCACAGCGATTTGGACCCCGCAGTCCAGTCGATGATTTGGTCGAAGCGCGGGAGTATGAATTCCTCCTTTGGGCAGGCGCTGTTGAGGTTAGTGTAGTCGATACACATCCTCCAGGTGTTGTTATTCTTCAGTACTAGGACTAGATTCGCCAGCCACTTAGAGTACTTGACGGGTCGGATGAAACCTGTGGCGAGTAGCCGCTGTACCTCTTCGGCGATTGCACGACGTCGCTCTTCATTGAAGGGCGCATTGGTTACTTGACAGGCTACGCCTTGGGGTCAACGTTAAGTTTGTACTCAGCGAGTTCCCTCAGGACACCAGGCATGTCAGATGACTTACATACAAAGATGTTTAGATTCTCACAGAGAAACGCGATGAGCCCGCTTTCCTATGTAGGGCTCATGTTGGTTCCCATGATGACCTTCTTTCTCGAGTCGCCTGGGACGAGCTTGACAGTTTGAGTGTGTGCGGAGGCCATAAGGCTGCTGGCGCAAAGCTTGCTATGGTGGGCTTCTTCAGGATCGTCGGATCATCCTTGTTGATGCCACTCGTGTACTTCGCAAGTTCATCAGCGTGATTTGTTTCTTCGGTGGTGACGGTGTCGGCGAGTTGGGCGCCTTTGTCCTCTACGGTGACCCAACATACCACTGCATGATGTAGTACACTATAGTCATCGACATAACACCAATGAAACTCTATTCACTAGTATTACATCACTCAGAGTGGTACAACAGAAACATAGCAGGTCCAAGACATGACTATAGATTACAACTCGACTCTTTACAAAAGATCTAGAGGTTAAAGTGGAAGAAAATCAACTTCTTACGAAGAACCAGAAAAAATAACTCAAAGCTATCTAGCTAAAATACTAACTTCTAACTATCTGGCTTGCAAATGCTACTATTGCACTGCTATACAGAAGTAGGTTTTATGTCTAGAGTATCTCCTCCTATCTAATCAGAGACTTTGTCTTCACTTTAGTTGATGTATATGTTGACTCCATTGACTTCATTGAAGAACTTGAGCTATCGATGATGGTTTCTTGAGCATTAGTTGGTGTCGACGTCGTCTTCAACGGCTTAAAACCTAGCAAGGGTTAAGAAGGTACGGTTGAGTACGAGCGTACTCAGCAAGTTCACTAAAAAGGAGTGTATGATGCACTATCTCTACAGCCATAGAGCAAAGGTCGTAGGCAATGCAGGTTTTCGTAAATATTTCTTCAAAGGTTGCTTTTATTCTTAAAACTATGTCCGACAGCCTTCACAGGTTGACCAGAACTTTCATGGAGTTCCTTTCCTGCCGCGTTCGTAGCTCCTTTCCAGAACATGGAGTAACATGTCACAGTTCTTACACTTTGCAGAGGTGCGTTGCTTTACCCATGAGAGATCTTAAGCCTTGTTTCACATCCGGGCGCGCATTCTCGTTCACACTTCCTTGGTATGAGGCCCAGGCTAAGATCCAAGCCAATCACTGCCCCTCTCTGCGACCCCGCATGAAGACACGACCCTCCAGGACATGCCCCACCTCTGTTAAGCCCCTTATAGGACCGGCTATAACTCTGGTAGGCACCTAAAGACTCTATGAGACGGTTATGCCCTGGCAAGCTCCCTTAAAGGACCGGCTAAACCACTGATAGCCTCTCAAGATAATCTAGACACCAAAATCACGGGAAACAAGGGGTTCCACCCATGTGCTAGGTTTCTCCATGAGAAATCCTCAACCTCATGATTAGGTCATCCGTCCATACGGAAGGAAGAATATCCAGCTGACTTCTCCGTCCCATTCCAAATCTCATGGTTAACGCGTAATATACGGTGCTAGAATCACTGGCGACATTGGTTGTTAAGTCCTAGATATTATGTTCCTTTACCACTGGAACTTTATCAATATATTATTACCATTTGGTAAATAATCCATAATCATATATTATGAAAATAGTGTTTTCTGACCTTTTTGAAATGCAGGTGATGATAACATTTTTGTTACAAGCATTTGATAGAAAATAATCAAAGGACATGAGCAAGTGTGAACTTGCCTTTTGTGATTGCAAGATTATGCAATCACGGTCTTCGAGATACTAGAAGATCCAAAATCTAGAAATAACATCATTGGTCCGGCAAGAACTAATGTTTAAAGAAGCAAGATGCAATTATGCATAAGTAATGTAATGCAGTTTGATAAACACGAATCCCCGGAATAATCGTATCTAATCTAGGGTTTGAAACTTGTGATGAGTTCTTTGGAATGTGTTTCACTTTTAGATCAGCTTCACACTTGTGCTTCTTATTAAGGCTTGTGAGAGTGTGTGAAACAATATGTAAATACAACAAGTAGCATGCAATACTAAAGCACTCAAGTGTGGAATGGCACACATGGATTTCTTAAAAGGGTTATTAATTCATTAGAGTCTTCATAGGAATACTTAAGGATTACTTTTAATATTTCTTGAAAGAATAACTTTTGAGGAAAATATTACTTTACCAAGTAAAAGCATTTAAATATTAAAGCTAACACTTTAAGTTTTTCTTATAATTACAAGTAGTACTTTTGAATAGCTATTCTACTAGCAAGTGGAGATTTATCTTACTTTAATGTGAGAGAACACTACATGTTGTTCAATTTATAACACTTCATGAAAGTGAAACAAAAGTATTATGCCTTTATGGAAGTGATGTTCTCTTGATTTTATAAGTGAATAAAATCATTTACTTATTATCGAATTAATACTTATTTATATAAATATGGGAATGGCATCATGCTAAATACTTAAAAACTTTGTTTAGCTTTTAAAGTGGATTCCCAACTTGTAAAAGGATTAGTACTCAAATATTGATGATTTTATAATTGATAAAAAAATTGGAGAATAAGATTTACTTAATTTTTAATGATAGTTTTAGTAAGTACAACTTAAAATTGTTAGATCTATTTTAACTCCACTTAAACATTAATGGAACTTTCTATTCACATTTAGACTTTGAACAATTAATGTTAAAGGTAAAGTAAATATTTTTATATTTTTAATCCATTAAGATATTAGAAAATAGTTTTAATCAAGACTTATTAAACCTTTACCTTTATTTGACTTCAGATGTGCAAGAGGATATTTTTAATGTGTAGTTTTTATTTTTGTGATCGTTTTGTAATATTATAAGTATTTTTATGATTTTTAATTAATAAGATGTGATATTTATAAGTTTTATCACTTTATAAACACTTTAATAAATAATAAATATTAGTTAAGTGATACAAAAATGTATAAAACAATTTATTAGTCTTTATTTTGGTTTTCTAAGACTTTTGATATATTATACCTATTTTTCAGAATTTTTGAATAATAAAATATATTTATTTAAGATTTATCCTTAATAAGGTATTTACTAATTAATACTAATCATTTCATTTGAGTTGGAAAATAAAGTATAATAATAGGTTTAAATTATAGAATTTATTTTTCTAAACATTTTGATATATAATATATATTTTTCTTAATTATAAAATAAAAGTTATTGGATTTACAAGATTTAATCATTTTCTAAATTATTAAACGATTTTTTAAAAAGATTTATTGTGTCAGAGTGACATCAGCATGACATAACCCTGACTATTAAAACTTTTTGTACTAGCTTTAACCTAATTTGCAGTCACTGACTGGTGGGGCTCCCACCATGTCACATGCCATGTTGGCACGGATCGAGTCAAACCGACTGACTGGGCTTGGGTGATGTCATTTGACTTGACCATGACGTCAGCACGCCAGGACACATCGGCTGAACATCGACGAGGCTACCACTCGACACTGAGAGCTTCACGATGCGATGTTATGGTTGGTTTTGGATGCGGAAGATCGAGTTGAGTCGATTGAAGGCAACACCGCTACCTAATGGTCACTGGAGTACTGCCGACGATGTGCTTATGCGGTGGAGGACAGTGGTGCATGGCGGAGCATGTCACGAGCTTGATTTAAAGCGAGATAAAGATATAGGGAAGCACTAGCGTGCGCAGCAGCTCACCACAAACACGTTGGAGGGGTTGGTGGTGCTAGGCGAGCTTCGGATGCGACGAATCGACGGTCATGGACATGGTGGCTGGCAAGATGTCGAGCTCGATTCCTCGCGATTTGAGACACGCCTGCTTGTGTGACGGGTTGGAGATGAACGAGAAGACAGAGACAAACTCAGTGGTGGTTTCAGCGGGACTCGAGGCGACCAGAGACAGCGAGGACGATGATCCCTGACAAGCTAGGGTTTCGGATCCTCTATGCACAAGCATCACAGAGCAAGAGAGAGCTCGGGAGCGAGAGGAAATGGATAAGGATGGAGTAGGGTGTTGTGGTGTCCTCTTCTTTATCCTCCCAGATGATGGTGGCACGGATCTCCATGCCGGGGAGCAAAGCGCTCGCGCCACACAGCTGCTTCGACGGTCGCGCGAGGTAGACGACGGTGATTAGGTCGACAAAACAGTAAGTGGTCCCGGCTCTTGCTGGGCCGTTGCAGAGTGAGCGGGGCTGCCCATGGGCGATGGTTAGCACAAAGAGAAAATGGGCCATGGCCAGAAACTGGTTTCTCTTTTTTTCTAGTTCTTTATATTTTTATATTTCTATTTTCTATTTTTACAAAACCATTTCAAATTTGGTTTTCTCAATGTTTAAAGTATCCAAAAATTTATGGAACAAATAAAATACTGCAGGGATCTTTTGAGACTAAGTGGTGCTTATACTTTTCATGATTTTTCATAAATTTTAACTATTAGGAAAGTATTTTATTGATGGCAATATTTATTCCTTAGGGTTTAATATTTTGTTCATTATCCAAAAGCCTTATAAACATGATTTGTTTGCACTTGATAATTTTTAATGGTAAGGATTTAAAATGGTGAATGAAATGTATATATAACTCTATTCCTACTTAGCTTCACATAAGAATTGATACATATATTATAATGCTTTGAATCTTTGTGGTTAATAATATGGTGATTTAAATTTTAAGGTTCTTCGAAGTTTGGAATTTCTTTTATTCCAATTCCATTACAATTTCTTTATAACCATTCTACTTATTTTCAAAGTAGGCATGGATTACTTCTTGAACTAGTTGTTCATTACTTTCTTAAGTGTGGTCAATGTTTTGATAGATGTTTATTATTTAATGGTGAATAACCATTATCATTCATGTGGCACAAGTGATCTCAATGCCCAGCAACATCTATTTAGGGTTTCTAATACCACACTTACTATGGACTCTAGAGGATACACTACCCTCAAGTTTCTTAGTGAATGTTACTGGGGATCAAGATGCAAGGATTGATCCAGAATTTATAATCCTAAACGATACCTCAAGTTAGAGTGAGCTATAAATATTACTTCTTAATATGGTCTCGATGGTATATGAGACCAGGGCTTTATTAGGGTTTAAGAGAATGAGGTGGACAAGGCTCTCATTAATACACCCTCAACTGGTATTCTAATTATCTCTTAGAAGTTTCATTTGAATAAGAGATACCTTTCCAATGGATGCTTAAATTAGGAATTGGTTCCCCTCCTAACTTAATTCTAGGGTTTTGGACAATGAGGTAGACATGGGTCTTGTCATAGCTTGATATAATCTTGGTTAAGAATTTCTCAAGTACTCCTACCTTAATACCTCACTAAGCTTATCTTGAGATAAGGAATTCCTTTCCTAAATGTACTCTATTTAAATCTCTCTTATCTTATTCACAAAGATCTCATCTTCCTAAATAAGACAATCATCTGACTCCACCATATCCATCATCATATGATGACATGTCATGCCACTTCAACAATACTCATTCTCCATTCTTCTCCTAGTATCTATATAACTTCCATTGCTAAACCAGCCTTGATGAATCCATCAATGTATCTACTTCTAACTCCATCCATTAATTCCTTTAATTCCATCTTGCAACTGCTACCAAGGATTGCAAGACTACAATCCTCACAATATATAAAAAGGGATTTCAATCCTCTGGAATAGGTATGGTACTACTCCCATAATACAAGTTTGTTCTTGTACTAGCTTGGTTAAAGTAATATGCCTCCAACTACTCCATACAACCCATATTATATACTTCATCACACTCTAGCTTGACTTATCATGATCAAGCTAGATGATCCAGCTTACTAAGGTTTTGCCTAATTTGGTATACTCACAACTCTTCTTTATCAGCTGGTCATCTATTCTCAAATGACTTGAGAATAATGAAATGAACACCATCCTTTGATCAAGCAAAGCTTAGGTTTCTAATTGTCTGATCAAGATCTATATTCAATTAAGTAGTAGGCTTGTACTAGTATCTCTATAGGATTTATCTTGTTAAGGAGGCTTACTTTTTATTTATATCTACTTGGCTTAACAGGATTATTATCTAATACTCTAATACTACTATCTTTCTCATAACTCCATAAATACTAACTTAACTTTTAGGTTTAGATACCTCTTCTAGTTAACTCATGAGTGAGTTTACTATTCTAACATCAGATGGTTTGATCTCCACCAAAGATCACATTCCATTGATGATGACACACTCTACCATCTAGTTCCTTCTTCTTACTAATTTACTTTGGCATTTGGAAGGCAATATAATAGGTCAAAGCTAAGAGTCAATATGTGCTAGGTCAAGAATTGATCACTCAACATTGATGATCAATTGACACTAGGACTTAGCTATTTAGGAATGTCATGTGTTAATATGACAACAAAGGTATGCGATTAATGGTCTTGGCTTGACTTCTATTTTCTCTCTATGTGTGATAAGAGTTAATGTTTAGTGTTTAGGAACTACCATGATACTCATGGTAGGAATCACTATGGCAATCAAGTGTATCAAGATTTAGTTATAGAGTTTCTTTACTTAAGTTATATACTTAACTTGGTATTCAGGGTTTGTTGTAGATAATCCTTGATATAATCTTTAGAAGATTAAGTATTCATCCTTGAGTTGTTGTATGGAATACCATGTAATGATCTCTAGAAGATCTAGTACCCCTTATTAAGCAGTGTGTTGTGACTTAGTTTTATTACATTTGATCTACCCTTAGATCAAATTATATTACCCAAAGGTAAGGTTTTAGCAAAGGTCTTATTGAAACTTATCGCAGTCAACTTGATGAGCTACTTTAGTTCCACCAAGTTAAGAGAAGCTTAAATCACTTTGACAAGTTTTATTTAAAAGCGCAAAAATTATCTAGATTTTCTATGCATGAATGCAATGCACACACCTGATCTCAGCTTATTTCTAAGCTCTAATGCTGGGATGTTATAGACTCTCCCCCTTAAAATAAACTTTGTCTCCGAAGTTCGTACTCTCTTACGTTTTAGAGTGAGGTGTCGACTTGTATTGATCACGACATTTCTCAACTCCATTGTGATCACCAATGGGGATAATTGTGGTATCCCGTCTCCAAATCTTTTTCCTTAAATTCTCTTCATACTTGGCAACCTCCAACTGTTGTTTCCAATATGTAGTATTACTCCTTCTACTACAATCCCTTGGTTATATCTTCACATTCCTACTAAGGATTGCTTTTGGACACATTTAATTCATTCTGATCAGGCTTTCCTATTACTCTACACTGGCATATATTGGAATACTCTCTTTACTCTTAAGGACAACTTACGAGTTGTTTTCTTCTTAAACTACTCCACTAGGTTTAAGCTGTTATGTCTACTTCAATCATTCATCCGGACATACTCTTGGAAATACTTTATAATGATGACTTCTTATAACCTGATGAGAATAGGGCTTAACCTCATCATAAATTTGTACTCCTTCTCCATCCTTTAGTCGTAAAGTTAGACAACAACACTTCAGTGTTTATTGTTTACTCTCCCCCTTGGGGTTTCCTAATGGTCTCTAATCTGCATGTATAATATCCATTAACTCAATAGTAAGGATATTGGGCTCCATCTAGCTTATATCTTACCTATATAAGGTCTCACGAAAGAATCTGCGGTACACCCACACAATTGTGGATCTCCAAAATGAATCTTCCAACATTACTTGTCTTACTTTTATCTTCTTAGACATTATTTCTCACTAATAAACCCGATTCCATGAAATTTCTCGAAAGTCTTTCGATCTAAATTTTATACTTCTTTATGTCTTTCTTAACTTAGACTAAGTTTTATGCTCTTTAATTTATATAAAGATGACATAATTAGATAAACTGCTAGGATTCCAGCTACGGATACCAGCTGCGGATCCTCCTAGGTGTATGAATTACCCTACGGGTTTTCGACTTACTATTGGCATTCTCTCTGAGTTGTCAGAGCTTGAATACCACCCTTGTTCCAAGACTTCTTCTTTGCACTGATTGATGATACTTCCATAATCTTGGAACAACTGCGACTACCTCATTAGCTTCTTAGCAACATCACCTATCTTGAATGAACTTAAGTTCATTCCTTCATGTTGCTCCACACTTTTTCTACATTAATATTCCTTCTTATTGCCAGCTCATAATTAGTTGGGATTGATCCATCCTTCAAAATGGTGTTGAGAAACCTTATAGTTGGCTTCACTCTTCATGTAAGTCTCCGTATTGATCTTAAGAACTCGTCACTCCCTTACGCGAATTTCCTTAAATATATCTAGGTCTATAACATCAAGTAATAACTTGCTGATGCAACACGCATTTGCACATCAAGTCAAACTTCATGCACAGATCTAGTCAATCAAGAAGATCCAAGAAAAACCAAGAAATCCAAACATGGTACATATAACTCACATCATTCTAAGACCGTAATATAATAGTTGAGTAAAACATCTCAAAAATGCAGGCTTAGCTATGTAGTATATGCCACCTCCTAGTATAGGTTTACATCATGATACTTAGCACTTAGGATTAAACTACTCTTTGTTTCAATATTTACCCAAATTGCTCAGTTGCAATTGGATAATTTTGAGCAAAGTGGTCTCACTTTGGTTCTGACTAACCTCTTACCTTTCTTTCGGGACTACTAAAGACTACCAATTTTCCATTCTATCATAAACTATCCTCACATGATCTCTCAAAACTACTAACAACATTGTAGTTACTACCTTAATCCAACACTTATCATAATGTTATGACACCAATGCCTTCTATTATAGACCTACACTGCTCTTTACTTACTATTGTTATAGGATTATTATCTAAGTACTGGTCCTAATTATATCTGTATCATGGTCTCAAAGCTAATACCACCATGATAGCTCTTCTTTTTATCTTACTATTGTTGATCCTAAACCAAATCCTACTTCTTCATGTAGAATTCTCAAGTGAATGCCACATGATTTACTTCCAATTGTATCTCAGCATACTCTAATGGTCTACCCTATGTGGTATAGTGGTATCAACTAGTGGTAAGATTCTGCTACTTCACAGGGATTCTAAATATAGACTACATCACTAATACTACTCCACATGATATCCTAATCTTAGTCATAATCTCCTTTGATATTTTAACTTACTTAAGATATCTTAGGGGTGTTATACCTATTTAGATCTACACTAAAATGGCATTTCCCTAAAGAAGATAGACAATTATTCTTTAAGAAATATGATTAAAATATCTTACTTAAGTGTGACAAGGTTATCCCCAAGTGGATACCGATAACATGTCTTGGTTTAGATAAGATGGCTTCTATAGTCACTATCCAACCTACAGATCTTCCTAAAAGGGTTTTAATCCTAAGGTCAAAGCATACGCTCTAATACCAGCTGCAGTGACCCAACATACCACTGCATGATGTAGTATAATATAGTCGTCGACATAACACCAATGAAACTCCGTTCACTAGTATTACATCCCTCAGAGTGGTACAACAGAAACACAGCAGGTCCAAGACATGACTATAGATTACAACTCGACTCTTTACAAAAGATCTAGAGAACACTCTAGGTTAAAGGGGAAGAAAATCAACTTCTTATGAAGAAGAACCAGAAATAATAACTCAGAGCTATCTGGCTAAAAGACTAACTTCTAACTATCTGGCTTGCAAATGCTGCTATTGCATTGATCTACAGAAGTAGGTTTTATGGCTAGAGTATCTACTCCTATCTAATCAGAGACTCCGTATTCACTTCAGTTGATGTATATGTTGACTCCATTGACTTCATTGAAGAACTTGAGTTATCGATGATGGTTTCTTCAGCATTAGTTGGTGTTGACGTCGTCTTCAACGACTTAAAACCTAGCAAGGGTTAAGAAGGTGCGGTTGAGTACGTGCATACTCAGCAAGTTCAATAAAAAGGAGTGTAGGATGCACTATCTCTACATCCATAGACCAAAGTTCGTAGGCAATGCATGTTTTCGTAAACATTTCTTCAAAGATTGTTTTTATTCTGAAAACTATGTCCGACAGCCTTCACAGGTTGACCAGAACTTTCATGGAGTTCCTTTCTTGCCTTGTTTGTAGATCCTTCCCGAAACAGGGAGTAACATGTCATGGTTCTTACACTCTACAGAGGTGCGTTGCTTTACCCATGAGAGACCTTAAGCCTTGTTGCACATCCGGGCGCGCATTCTCGTTCACACTTCCTTGGTACGAGGCCCGGGCTAAGATCCAATCCAATCAGTGCCCCTGTCCGTGACCCCGCATGAATACACGACCCTCCAGGACATGCCCCACCTCTGTAAAGCCCCTTATAGGACCGACTATAACTCTGGTAGGCACTTGAAGACTCTATGAGATGGTTATGCCCTGCCAAGCTCCCTTAAAGGACCAGCTAAACCACTAACAGCCTGTCAAGATAATCTAGACACCAAAATCATGGGAAACTAAGGGGTTCCACCCATGTGCTAGGTTTATCCACGAGAAATCCTCAGCCTCATGATCAGGTCATTCGTCTATGTGAAAGGAAGAAGATCCAACTGACTTCTCTGTCCCATTCCAAATCTCATGGTTAACGCGTAATATACGGTGCTAGAATCAGTGGCGACATTGGTTGTTAAGTCCTAGATATTATGTTCCTTTACCACTAGAACTATATCAATAGATTATTACCATTTGGTAAATAATCCATAATCATATATTATGAAAGTAGTTTTTTCTGACCTTTTTGAAATGCAGGTGATGAAAACATTTGAGTTATAAGCATTTGATAGAAAATAATCAAAGGACATGAGAAAGTGTGAACTTGCCTTTTGTGATTGCAAGATTATGCAATCATGGTCTTCGAGATACTAGAAGATCCAAAATCTGGAAATAGCATCATTGGTCCGTTAAGGACTAATGTTTAAATAAGCAAGATGCAATTATGCATAAGTAATGTAATGCAGTTTGATAAACGCGAACCCCCAGAATAATCTAGGGTTTGAAACTTGTGATGAGTTCTTTGGAATCTGTTTCACTTTTAGATCAGCTTCACACTTGTGCTTCTTATTAAGGCTTGTGAGAGTGTGTGAAACAATATGTAAATATAACAAGTAGCATGCAATACTAAAGCACTCAAGTGTGGAATGGCACATAGGGATTTCTTAAAAGGGTTATTAATTCATTAGAGTCTTCATAGGAATACTTAAGGATTACTTTTAATATTTCTTGAAAGAATAACTTTTTAGTAAAAGATTTCTTTACCAAGTAAAAGCATTTAAATCTTAAAGCTAACACTTTAAGGTTTTCTTATAATTACAAGTATTAAAGTAGAAACAAGTAGTATTTTTGAATAGCTATTCTACTAGCAAGTGGAGATTTATCGAACACTACATGGTGTTCAATTTATAACACTTCATGAAAGTGAAACAAAAGTATTATGCCTCTATGGAAGTGATATTCTCTTGATTTTATAAGTGAACAAAATCATTTACTTATTATCGAATTAATACTTATTTCTATAAATATGGGAATGGCATCATGCTAAATACTTAAAAACTTTGTTTAGCTTTTAAAGTGGATTCCCAACTTGTAAAAGGATTAGTACTCAAATCTTGATGATTTTATAATTGATAAAAATATTTTTGGAGAATAAGATTTACTTAATTTTTAATGATAGTTTTAGTAAGTACAACTTAAAATAGTTAGATATATTTTAACTATACTTAAACATTAATGGAACTTGTTATTCACTTTTAGACTTTGAACAATTAATGTTAAAGGTAAAGTATTTTTATGATTTTTAATTAATAAGATATGATTTTTATAAGTTTTATCACTTTATAAACACTTTAATAAATAATAAATATTAGTTAAGTGATACAAAAATGTATAAAACAATTTATAAGTCTTTATTTTGTTTTTCTAAGACTTTTGATATATTATACCTATTTTTGGGAATTTTTAAATAATAAAATATATTTATTTAAGTTTTATCCTTAATAAGGTATTTACTAATTAATACTAATCATTTTATTTGAGTTGGAAAATAAAGTATAATAATAGGTTTAAATTATAGAGTTTATTTTTCTAAACATTTTGATATATAATATATATTTTTCTGAATAATAAAATAAAATTTATTGTATTTACAAGATTTAATCATTTTCTAAATTATTAAACAATTTTTTAAAAGATTTATTGTGTTAGAGTGACATCAACATGACATAATCCTGACTATTAAAACTTTTTGTACTAGCTTTAAACTAACTCGCAGTCACTGACTGGTCAGGCTCCCACCATGTCACATGCCACGTTGGGTTGGACCGAATGAAACCGACTGACTGGGCTTGGGTTTATGCAAATAATCAATCCCGATAATCAAAGTATCTCAATAATGTCCTTATTACACTACTATTTTTTTCCAACAGGAGGATAGCAGCGACGTCCGCAGCGACAACGAGTCCAAGGACACCAAGACTCGTCATGTGCTGATGAGGCTGAAGTCCGGCCAGTACAACAACTTCTTCGCTGGCGACGTGTACAGGTGCCCCTTCTACCCCACCAGGAGGCTCCGTGCCACGGACTTCAACTCCCTCGTGAAGCATGCCGAGGACGTGAGGACCTGCGGCGAGTCCGTGAACGTCCACGGCTTCATAGCCAAGCACCAGGCCCTCGGTCTTCACCTCCACAACCTCTAGAAGGTGTCTATCGAGGAGGGTCGCATGCCCCCGATCAAGCCCAAGGCGCCCAAGGTCAAGGGACTGGGCAACAAGAAGTGGAGGAGGCGCCAAAGGGAGGAGGCGGAGGCCCTCCTGGCAGAGGCCATGAGGGGTCACTGATCTGCTGCTGCTGTAAAGCAGCTTCTTTTGTCTTGTCTGTGTTGAACTTGTCAGCTGCTGCTGAGCAGCCTAATTGTCGAACCTCGTTAAGTAACATACTATATAACCTATATTAGCTACTTTATCTACATCTGCTCTGTTTACTGAATTTATTTATGGTGCTGGTTAGTTTTGCTGCCCTAGATTTGTTACCAGATTGGGGGAAAATGAGGGCAAAATGAACAATGAATAAAGAGAGAAGCTGCTCTAGATTCGCTACCTTTTTGGAAAAAACACAACTGTTAGTGAGAGAGAGGGGAAAAGGCGCTCTTAAAAAGGCCAATCATAAAAAACAAAAAAACTTCCAATTTAGGCAACATGGCGCATGTAACCACCAAACGTGCCCCACATGGTCCCACACCACGTCCCCCATAATCAGCGAGAGATGGATGGCTGGTCCGCTGTGTATCCTGGCCCCGCCTGTCAGCATGTAATGGTCAAGGCAACATAACGTAACGCTCAACGCATGACCCGCCCCAACATGGTCCCACCGGTCAGCATGTAACAGTCAAGCCTTTGACCTGACGACATTCCCCCGTCCGAGCGCATGTGAGGGTTTCAGAATGGAGGGAGGGAAAAAGTGAGGAAAAACTAAGCGGCTGGGGAAAACTGAGTACAACTAACGAACTAGGGGCACGAAAATAGAAATACCTATATAAAGAGGCTAGGTCTCGGTATAGCAGGCCGAGTTGGTTACAAACTAGGTTTTTCCCTTTAAATTTCTATCTACTCCTTGCTGTGTTCTTCAAGAAGTCGTGTTCCTGTCGGCCACCCGAATCCTTACTGGGCTTCGCTCGCACCGTGGACTCCTCTTGGGCTGGACCATATAGGCTAATCTTGAGTAACTGTAAGTTATACCCATGTCAGTAGCCCCTGAGTGTCCGGCCGAATCGTAGTTTCAGGTGGAGACTATAAATCCTCGAGTGGATGGAATATAGACTCATCCGAAGTTCTTTCGGGTGTCGCAGTTTGTGTCATAGGGAATGTCGATATGCATGCCTGATTCATCCGATGGATCAGGATCAGTTAACTGCCTTAGGGCAAAACAACGCTATCTACTCAAACTCAAGTCCCCAGACTCAAATTCGGAACATTGCTGGCGTAATTCGACTTCTACCACGGAGGTCTTATAGGGTCGAATTCTAGTGTTTTAGTGTGAGCACTTGACACATCCGTCAAGGCATGTTCATCATGCCTGTAGGCATCGATTATTTCTAGTAGAGCGCATCAAGTGTGTTGCCAGGCCTTTTGCAGGTCTTACCTTCATGTTGTTAACGCGACATCCGAAAGTTTGTTCACCGTGGAGGTGATTCGGGTGACCCAGGAGACGTTGTCTCTTTGCATGGTATGTTTAATAGTCGTGAGGCGATAGTCGCCAAATGTGTTGAATGCCCATGGTGCATATGTGATCGACGCTTTTTTTAATCATGTAGCAATATACTTTCTTTTCATAGGGTGCACGATCAACGCTCCCTATGGGAGTAGCCCCCCGGGTGCCTACTCGAGTCGCAGACTCGAGTGGGGACTTTGAACAATTGTCGACTGCTGTTGTTATTTTGGTCTTTGGTCGATTGTGCTTTCAGTGCTCCCTATGGGAGAAGCCCCCCGAGTCTGTAATCGAATCGTTAATTCGAAAGAGGGGGCATAGATGTAAATGTCTTGTATGTTTGTCACTGCATTTCTATGCCCTTTTAAAAAATTGGGTGCACGGCCAGCGCTCCTGTTAGGAGTAGCCCCCGAGTGCTTGGTCGAGTCACGGAGTCGAGCAAGAACTAGATCAATCAAAGAGAATATCTGTTGGAGTAGATTTCTTAATGACGTCAATGCTGACGACCTAATGAGATCGATTGCCCGCATAAGCGGTGCTGATGGGACATGATAGAGGTGGGTACCAAAATCTGACTGGGATTTGACCAGTCACACATAATCTTTGGGTTTAACCGCGCCTCCTTGATTCTCGCTCGCAATGGGGAATGTGCAGCAACGGTTCGTTGTTACCACTACCATGTGTCTCCATTGATGTGCGCTACGCGTAGGAGTGAGTCTCTGCGAGCCGTTGGATGGCATTCTTGTGGTGCTTAAGTAGGGTTTATGTGCGGTAATTTTTCGCGCTAATCTTCTCTGCTTCATCACATCCACCATTGCGCATGTCCGCCATTGCCATTCTTCTCTGCTTCATCACATCCACCATCCACGCTGTGCTGGACATTCTCAAAGAGTTTCCCAGTTACTTCCTCTGATCCCTCCGCCACCGAAAGATAGGGAAGAAGAAAGGAGGCGCTGCCGCTGGATCTGCCGCTATCGCCACCACGGTGAAGAAGAAGGGCACTGGTGCCACTGGGTACGGCACCACCGCCACCACTAAGAAGAAGGGTGCAGGTACCCACATGACCAACAGGTCATGGTGACGCACTTCCTTGAAGGAGCATGAGCTCCAAACGCATCGGCAGGACGGTCTGCTTCCCGCCAAGGAGGCAGATTGCAAAATGCCTAGACCAGAGGTAATCCCTGACCCCCCCTTTGGATTTTGGGTGATGTTTCTGGTGTTCATCCTCCACGGTCTTTCTCTCCCCTCCACAAGTTTATGTGAGGGTTGCTTTGTTTCTATGGGCTTCAACTGCATCAGCTGACCCCAAACTCTATATTTCACATCGCGTGCTTCATTACCCTCTGCGAGTGCTGGCTCGGAATCGAGCCACACTTCGGTCTCTTCAAGAAGTTATTCAAGATGAAGAGGCAGTCGGGTTTTGGCTTAGTCGTGTATGATTTTGGCGGATACGGTATCTACATGGACCCCAATGTCCAATACTTCAGCCTCAACATCACTGAGTCCGTCCAAGGATGGAGGGGAAAATGGTTCTACATTCGCAACCAACATGTTGACAGCGAACGATATGGAGTTTCTGCTTTTGATACCAAGGATGAGCTGAGGAGGAAGAGGTCCTGGACAATGTTGTGATGCCGGGCGAGGCGGAAGAAGTCGAAGTCTTGTACAAGTGCGTCTGCGACCTTCAGCTTGTCTGACACTAGGAAATCACCGGCGTCGACCTTATTCGCACATTCTTGCAGCTGTGGGTGCAGCCTCTACAGGCTAGGGCACACCCAATTTCGTGTTGTACCAGCATGGATGACATCACTCACATCTCCCCGGAGAACCTGTCATCAATGGAGGTGGACAGGAAGGTTTAGGCGCTGACGAAGTACACCTCCAAGGATGTCCTTCCTAGAGACTCAGCCACGCTGCCCTTCCACGCGAGTAACTCCCCTCCTGAGGTAATTTTGCCTCCAACTCCTTGTTGTTTTACTTTTCCTTGTCCATGGGACATTTTGTAATTGCAGTTTTGATGCTTGCACTAGGATTGGAAGGTAGCGACTTCGCTACCACCTCAGCCGGAGGGGGTTCTACCCTCCGAGGCCGAAGAAGATGACGAATCAGGGTCGACTATGACTGCATAGGAAATCCCTGATTCCAGCGAGGGTGGTACTCACAAGCTCTCCCGAAGTGAAGAATCTGATGCGTCTATGCCAGAGGCGCCGAAGGATACTTCGTTTGAGGTGGGCACCACCAGTCCTATTCCAACGGTTCCTGTCCGTGGCATGGCTCCGCCACCGCCGAATAAACCGAAGAAACTGAAGGAGCCATTGGACAAGGACTTCGACCTCGACGACTTTGATGGGTAAGTTCTCTGCTTGGAGTAGAGGTTTCTTGGCTTGCGATTTTCGTTATGCTAAATGCATTCACGAAGTTGTTCCAGTAGGACTACATCATCATCGTCCGGTGACTGTCGCCTCCTGAAGAACACTGGAGTCATAGAATCCAAGAATAAGGATGCGGAGGGGTCATCGCCTTCCCCAAAGACAGCGGCCAGCTCCGGCGCAAATTCCTCGAGTTTGCCCAACACGGGGGAGCACTTGGTTATTGCCCGGATGTCGACTCGGAAAGAATCTTCGTAGTCTTTGGGCAATCACATAAGTCATCATGAACTCTTAACTTGAAATAATTTGTTTGGGGTTGATCCTTTGGGTGACGAGCATTGTCTTTTTGCAGCCCGTTTTGCAGGAGTTTGTTTGTCTTGGCGAGCGGATCACGACTTTGGGCCGGCAGCATGCGTGGCTTGATGCTAACAACCGCCAGCTACAAAGTAAGCCTGTCAACTTATACTGTACTGCTGAATTTTTGTTTTTATTATGCTTGATGTGTGCCCCTTTGTCTGTAGAGGAAAACAATGATCTTCATCTTCGAGTGAACTCCCTTGTAAAGGGTATCAGTGTGGCAGAGACCAGGCAGGATAAGGCACTCGAAGCCCTCGAGCGCCTCCAATAGGACTCAAAGAAGCGTGAGGTGGACCTGATGGCTACCACAACCGATAGAGAAAAGGGGTTTGCAGGACAACATTTCTCCGTGGCCCAAGCGCTCTCTGGTATTTGTTTGCCTGATCTTCTCGATGTGCTCGTATTTTCTTCTTATGGTTATGCTTGCTGATTGGCGGGATTGCGATTTTAGATGTTCCCGATGTTGACTTCGACCGCCAGACTCTAGTCCAGGAGGATGCTTTGGTTGGTGCTTTGACAGCGATCGAAGATTGCGGTGCCTCCGCCAAAGACGCCCTCAAGAAGGCCAGAGCCATTCTGGGACGCCTTCAAAAAGAGATTCTTCCCAAGGCCAAGCTAGTTGAAGATCTTGAGGGACTAGTCGAGACCTTCATGGGTGGCGTTCCTACAGAGTTCAAGAACACGCAGAAGGGAGCCGGTGCATCCTTGGGGTTGGCGATGGCATAGGCCTGCAGTGCCAATCTGGACGTCAGCCAGATTACTTCGAAGATGCCAACGACCACGGAGGTCCAAGAGGTAGTTTTCACTCCCTTTGCTACTCGCTATCATAAATGTGGGCCACGGCTCATAGAGACACTCGCGAAGTACTCTACAGAGCAAAAATGGCTGAACATGGCGAAGACCACGACGTTAGGGGCCACCGCAGCGAAGGCCACGGCGTTGGAGGCTGCCACAGAGTCAACGAAGCCAGCAGGTCCCGATGCATAGGCATATCCATCCTTATTGTTTTCTTTTGTAGCAGCACGAAAAACTTTGGCCTTGTATTTTGAACTATCTTTGTGGGGGTGCCCCTGTTGAAACGTGTTGTTACTCTGGATGTATTAATTATCTTCGTGCTTTAGCCACTCGAATTCCATGTGTAGTGCCTCTTATTCTTCCAATCTTTTGTTTGGTTAGGGCTCTTTGAGTGGTTCACAAGATGGGCCTTCTTCCAATACGCCTGTGGTGTAGCCATGTTCGAAAGTGGAGGAGCTATCGCGCTTGCGTGATCGCGTGAAGCACTTGGAGAGAGATGCACTGATGATTCACGGTAATGCTAGTGTCTGGCAATCGAAGGCGGAGAAAGCCCTTGAGCACGAGAAGTACCTTCTTGACGAGGTGGCTCAAATCAATGAGTAGTTGCAATGTGGGTGTTCGCTTGACTTCCTTGTCTTTGTCCTCCTGTGCGGCCACTTTGTTGACTAATATGCTTGCTGTTGCTATTTGTGCAGTTGTCAATCTCATTCCACAGGAAGAGAGGGATCACATCTGCATCCGCCTGAATTGCTTGACGCAGGAGCAGCTAGAAGCTGGTGGTTTTTTCTAGACCGACCAGGATCTAGCGATCACATTGGCGACGCTGCAGGATCGTGTGTCCCAGGTGCTGCACTTTCTGAAGAAAGTGTGGTCATGCTTGAAGCATATCTTCAAGGTGATGTTTCTGTTGGATGCTGCACCATCAAGCCTACTAGCTCTGATGTGAAAGTTTCAAAATGCTGATGCAGTGCGCGAGTGTGTGCACCAACAACTTGTTGCGAGTGCCAAGGCTGCGTTGACACTTGTGCGCATGCAACGACCCGACGTGGACTTGGATGTTGTTGCTGCAGGACCACCACCGCCCCCAGCACGGATTGCGTGGAACATGGTGCCCCATTATCGAGCAGTTTACCGGCCGGCGAAAGACATTGTTAGCTTATTCGACGAGCGCACCAATGTTCTTATTTTGCGTCAGTAGAATAGTGTTTAGCTTGCACAGGGTGTATAAGTGTTGTTAAGCTTGTATAATGTTTATACTTGGTGTTGATACCCATGCTTCTATGTAAAGCTGTTAGTCTATGTGTTTCATGAGTGTGCTTCTTATGCAATGCCTTTTTGTTAGCCTGACGCTTGCTTGCCAGCCTGTCAGTTGCGTTGCAACTAGATTGGGTTTATCAAGGGTTTGATTAGCTACTCAGGTCATTGCTTTGTGAGATTGTATATGTGACAAGGCCGTCAGGGAGGCACAGCCCCCGAATGCAGAATAGTAATGAAGGTAAATGTAACAAGACACATGGTTGGAGGCACTTAGCTTTATTTATTTGGAGAATAGCATGAGGTACAATGTTTTGGCTAAGTAGCCTGGCTAAGTAGCCTTATTGTAAAGTAAAAACATCTACGAGTAGAAACATCACAGCTATGCGATGTTCCATGGGTTGGAGTATGCGACTCCACTCTCTACGTCCTTCAAGCAATAGGCGCCACCTGGGATTACTTCAGTAATCACATAGGGTCCCTCCCAGGGGACTCGAACTTGAGGTGTCCTTTTTGCTTCAGACGCAATGAAGGATCTTGGGCGCAACCATTGGCTGTGGTAGTTGCGAAGGCTCTGTTAGTAGATCGTTGATCATTCTGCCGCAACCTCGCATGCTTCATCGAGGATGTCAATAGAGTCTTCGAGTGTGGCCGTAGATTCAGCCTCGCTATATGCAACGACCCTTGTGGCCTTGTAGGACACTTCTGCAGGTAACACTGCCTTGACGCCATGTACCCTGAAGAACAGGGTGTAGCCTGTGGCTCCGTTTGGATTTGTGTGCGGGCTCCATAGTACGGATGGCAGCTCCTCAGCTCAACATTCAGTTGCTCGCTCGAGTGGTCGGAGGAGTCTTTTCTTGATGTAGTTGCAGACGAGGCCGTTGGCCTTCTCGACTTGACCGTTGGTCTAGGGATGTGCGATTAAGGCATAGCTGATGTTGATTCCCAAGTTTTCACAGAAATTCTGGAACTCATTAGAGGTGAAGTTCGTCCTATTGTCGGTGATGATGTTGTGTGGCACCCCAAACCTAAAGATGATGGACTCGAAGAACCTGACGGCGGTGGCGCCTGTCTGGTTAGTCACCGGCATGGCCTCGATCCACTTGGTGAATTTGTCGACAGCGACAAGGAGGTAGACATATCCTCTAGGTGATGAT
Source organism: Avena insularis (assembly GCA_023614405.1). NCBI lineage: Eukaryota > Viridiplantae > Streptophyta > Magnoliopsida > Poales > Poaceae > Avena > Avena insularis. The sequence goes on from CM042692.1 coordinate 27,768,806, forward strand.
TTTTGTAGCTTGCCGACCATGTCGAGTCCCATTGCGCGAAGGGCCAAGCCACAGGTATTGCCCGAGTTCCGTGCCTGGCACCTGCGGATTATCCGTGAATCTCTGTTAAGCATTGCACTTCTGGACGATGTCCTTGGCGTCACGCATCGCCGTTGGCCAGTAGAAACTAGCCTATAGAGCCTTGGCGACAAGGGCGTCACTTTCGGCGTGATGACCGCAGGTGCCTTCGTGTATCTTGAGGACTATGGATCTTTCATCGCCATTGGTAACACATCGCTGAAGGACTCTGGTAATGTTGCATTTGTACATATCGTCATTGATGATGGTGAAAGTTTTGGAGCGCCTTGCTATGTGTCGCACATATGTCGGGTCATCTGGCAGCATGTTGGTGAGCAGGTATGTGATGTATGGTTGCGTCTAGGATGGCTCGATGAGCATGACCTCCATGGGACCTTCGGTTTAGGTCCCTGCTCCGCATTGCTGGGACCTTCCAGTTCTTCGGGTGGTGCAGCCCCCGAGTCCTTTGATGTGCTGGATGGTCCTTCAGGAGTCTTTGGCTTGATGGAGCGCTCGCAAATCTTGTCAACACCCGGATTTTTAAGTCTAGATGCCTGTTATGCCGTACATCGCAATCTCAGGATTACCATTTTTGCGAGACATAATAGAAGTGGTACCACAGTACATCATCCATTACAAACCATAATAAGGTCTTACAAATAAAGGATCTCATGATCCAGTCTTAATACAATCAAAGCAGCGGAAAGTAAACGTAGCGGGGCTTCATCTTCAGGGTCACAGGCAATGCTGACGATGGGATATGATCCTAGTTGTCATAGAACTCCTGCTGTCCATCTTCCGGGTAATCCTCCTCATAGTATGGCCATGGGAATAGCCAGGGACAAAGCCATGAGTACTCTTTAAGTACTCGCAAACTACCACTAGTATAAGTAAAGGTAAAGCTAGTAGGAATCATAAGCTCTAGGTTTGTTTGCAAAAAGCCATGTTTATTTCATAAAGCTTCAAGATTAAAGACCTAGTTTAGTTCTCTACATTACTTAAGTGGGAACTTAGATCTCATGTCCACAACTCTGTTGTGGTCAAGTCAAGGTCATCTTTCAAGTCACAATTTTTTTTGAAAACATCTAACAACGGAACAGTATGGCCACTCCAACTGTCCATAACCGCGGACGCGGCTATTCGAATAGTTTGACACTCTACAGAGGTGGTACACTTTCACCACAAAATTCGATACATCCGTCAGGAATAACCCTAAATCATCATACTTGGTATGCGGATAATCAATCTTAACCTTTCAATTACACACCCAAGTATAGGCACCTCCCCTATGAGTTTGGCCTCCCAGCTATAGCCATCTGACATCCTGGGTACTGCATAGGTGGACATTCATCACGAGGTAGCCTCATCTCAACCTCTTCCGCAAGGGAACCCATAGTAAGACATATAAACTTCCAGTCAAGCCCTACCCAACTCAGGTATTGTGGCTGTACGGTAAAATTGGAATGGTATCACATCCGAACCCAACCATCAGTTTTTATTCAAGTCAAGGCTCATGCCTCATCAGTTTCATCATCAAACCATTCTGTTTCACAACACATTTCAAAACATTTCAATAGAATGAGTCTTCATTCCAAGGTTTTCATAATCATTTTCACCAAGTATTCCCATCTAAAGTAACCAAGTTTTAGCTTAGCACTAGCCACTAATGTTGAGGGTATCACTATTGGGGGTGTAGTATAGTATAAGTATCCAAGACTAATCCTATGATCTTGATAGGATCAAATCTAGTTTTCCACTAATCACAATTCATTAACTAAGTAAGAAACTATAGTAAAGGGGAAAGTAAAGCTTGGAGTAAAACTGGGAATTGGTAAAGTTGCGTCTCAAAGTGTGTATATGGTATATGTACAAGTTAGCTTGCATAGCTAAACTTGCATGCATAACTTGCATAGTGAGCTTGCCTTGATCAGGGCAGTTGTTGTAGTCGTTGAAGTTCTCTTCTTCCTCCTCGAAGTAGTCCTCCTCATTGTAGCTCAGGTCGGTACTAGCATCTATAAACACATTCAAGGTACACAATCAGCAAACAACACTTCACTACTTCTATTTAGCACACAAGGGTTCATACTAGATGATCTAGCATCATTTCTATCATTATGTGGAATATTCACATTTTCTTACTCTTCTTATTTTAGACAAGTAATTTCTACTCATTTTAAATCCTTAAGATTTAATATTCTTCAATTAAAATAGTGGATCATGTTGACACATCTCATCACCATCTATTCCAATACTTGGGAATGTGATTTTAAAATGGCGATCATATATTACAAGATTTAATATTACCATTTAATAATATTCAAGTGACTAGAAATGCCTATATAGCACTCTTTTAATACTAAGCCATGTTTCATATTTGTAAAACCAAATCTTTTTGCATATTCATGGTAGAGCATGGAAAATGTGATTTTGAGAGGTGGAATCATCGCAAAAACATTTATAGTTTATTTTAGAAAAATGTTTGAAGTGTCAAAAGTCTCTGTCTTGTTATTTTTGGTAGAGGTGATATATAATTCGAAATGGTTTGAATCCACCGAGAGTGGATAGATATTTTTAGTACCTTTCTAACAAAATTGTAATCATGCACTTTGGTTCAGTGAATCTCTTTAAATTGAATTTTGAATCTACTGACAGAATCTAGTTTTAACTAAAATGAAAAAATCTTATATGAATCAACGGGCTCTGCGCGGGAAACTAATTGGGCCGGCCCAATTGCATAGCGCTGGCGCAGCGGGATGCTGATAGAACGGTCCCACGCGTCAGCGACTTAACTAAGCCGAAATGGTATCTAGCAATCCTAGCCCTATGATTAGAACAGGATCCTACAGTTAAGGTTTCTCATCTCCCTCGAACTACTCCGGTGAGGCGCGAACCCGGCGGTAGGGGTCGCTGGGGACTTACCGGGGCTCCAGCTATGGTCAGCGATGGGGGCGAATGGGGTGGTCGTCAACGACGGTTTGATTGGTGGTCACGGCAGCTCCTGGGGTGGCCGCAATCAACGGCTTCCTTCCTCGACTGCCGCGGCGGACTCCAGTCAAATTCCGGCGGGATGGTGCTCGCCTTGCTCCGACAAAAGGTCTGTTAGGTTTCTGAGAGAGAGAGAGGAGTGGAATGGTCTGGAGAATGAGGGCTGGGGTGGCCTCTATTTATACCCCAGGGGTGGAGGCAGTGCGGCATGGTCGGGCTTCTTCGGTGATGTCGCTACAGGTCACGTTCATCACGGCAGAGGGCATGGGTCGGTGAAGTGGACTATGGCGATCGTCACGTGAGTGACGGCATGACAAGGGGTGGTCTCCATCGGTCGGGAGATGTCGGTGCTCTGTTCGGGTACGCGGGCGTTTGTCACTTGGTACGGTGGTCACGGGGCGCGAGGCGACGAACGGTCATGTCTGGGAGGTCACTGGTGCTACGGCGATTGCGAGTACGGGCGGAGAGAGTGAGGCGCGGCGTGTGCGTGCGAGGCAGTTGCGGCTCTCCGTCGTGCGCTCGGCATGGCATGGGCTTAAATGGGCACGCGGTTTTCAGTGTCTCCACTTCTCGCCTTGGGTCAAGGGGTGGACAGGGGGTGGCGGTAAGGTCACGACGACTTGCTGGACATCATGGGCAAGGGCGGTGCGGCGTGCTGCGAGTAGTTCGTGCTTGACCGGCATGGCCAGCTTGGTACGGGCGTGTCACTGGTCAATGTGGCCAGTGATGCCTCTCCTTTGCATGACCAAGTACTAGGGATGATCTAGGAATTGAATGTGTTGATTGCAGTACAAAAGCTGAGAAATTGATAGCTCCAAATAGTGTATAGTTGGTGAGGTTGTACTGTGCCTGCCAGGTGTTCGATCAAATGGCCGCATGAATTCAACTTTCAAATTTTTGAATGAATTTTGGTGAGTGATCTTGTTGCTTGCTTAGTAGTTTGTTGTTGCTGGGAATTGTCAAGGGGAATTGATTTGAATGGTTTTTGAAAAATGATGATCTAGGCATATGAACTTGATCAATTTTGCAATGCCTCTTAAATAGATTTAGAATTAGTTTCTGCCACTTTGTAAAGTTTGCTTGTATTCACTTTTACTTGGTCTATCAAGGGGTGAAAAGAATTGGAATTGTTTCTGTTGAAAATCCTTTACTAGGAACACTCAAAGTGGTCTAGTGGATAAGTTTGGCCAAAATGACCATTTGATCATATGATCTATATTTGATTTTCTTTTCATTTGATTCTGTTTGTAAGTGATCTGATGATGTAGTATTCATCTTTAAACCAATCATTATTATTAATAACAATCAATCATGCCAATTGCAAGCATTCATACACTAATGCAAATCACACATGCACTCATATTAAGTTCAATAATAAAAGTTTTTGTTAACCCTAAACTTGGGTGATTAGAGCTGGATAAGCTTGATCAATATTTTTGGGATGTTACAGATCTGCTCCAAGAATACATCGGGTGGCACCGGAGCGCAGGTGGATCCTATGTTTGTGAGCGTATCAGCCTCCTTGTCGATTTCGCGGCCTATGTGCCGCAATTCACAGCCGTTGAGGTCTCCTTTGAGTGTGTCGTAGAGGTTGCGGTATGCGATCATATTGTCGCTCAAAGCATCACACTAGTTCATGATTTGATCCACCATGAGCTTGGAGTCGACGTAGATGAAGAGTCGTGTTGCGTTGCATGCTTTGGCCATCCGCATCCTGTGAAGTAGGGCCTCGTATTTTGCCCCGTTGTTGGAGGCGCGAAACTACATCCGCAGAACATATATCATCTTGTCACCCTGCGGCGATGTCTTGATGACACCGGCGCTAGCTACCTCTCGACGTTTGGATCCGTCGAAGTGCATTGTCCATAGGCAGCACATGTTCGGTGTGTCTGGGAGTTGGTTCTCCATCAGTGAATGAGGAAGTCTAGGAGAACTTGTGACTTAATTGCCAATCGCCGCTCGTATGTAATGTCCCATGGAGACAGCTCGGTTTCCCAAAGGGCGACTCATCCCGTGGAGTCGGGGTTGATGAGGATGTACCCCAGTGGAGCGTCGTTCACCACGATGATGGGGTGCTCCTGAAAGTAGTGGCACAATCGTTGTGCTATCATGAAGACACCATAAGCCAGCTTCTGATAGTGCGGGTGCCGCTTTTTTGTTGGCGTCAGTACCTCACTGAGGTAGTAAACTGGGCGTTGTACTCCATGAACTTTGTTATCTTCAGCTCGTTCTACCACCAGTACGATACTAACCACCTGGTTGGTGGCGGAGATGTATAGTAACATTGGCTCCTTTTCCCTGGGGGCCACCAACACCGGAGAGGTGGAGAGTAGGTGCTTGAGGTCGTCGAATGCATCCTGCACCTCATCCGTCCACTCAAACTTTTTAGTTTTGCGGAAGAGCTGGTAGAATGGTAGTGCCTTCTTGCCCATTCGACTAATGAATCGACTGAGCGCCACGATTCGCCCAGCTAGCTGCTGGACGCCTTTGATGTTCTTTGGCTTCTCCATGGCCAGTATGGTCTGTATCTTCTTTGGGTTAGCCTCGATTCCTCTAGCGGATATGAGGTATCCGAGTAATTGCCTGGATGGTACACCTAAGGCGCACTTCTTTGGGTTCAGCTTTATCCATTAGCGATTGATGTTGTCGAAGGTCTCATGGAAATCGTCGATGAGTGTGGCTTCCTCCTTAGTTTTGATGATGATGTCGTCGACATAAACTTGGATGTTTCAGCCAAGCTGGTTTTTGAGGCAGGCATGCATACATCGGTGGCTCCTGCGTTCTTTAGCCCGAAGGGCATTGTTGAGCAGTATATGCCAAAGGGTGTGATGAAGGCCTTTTTCTCCTGGTCCTCCTCCTTCATTTGAATCTGATGGTAGCCTGAGTAGGCATCGAGGAAGCAGAGGCGCTCGCATCCCATGAGGAAGCTGGTCGATCCGCGGTAATGGGAAGTGATCCTTTGGGCAATGCTTATTGAGAGAAGTGAAGTCCACGCACATCCACATGATATCCGTGTCCTTTTTTGGAACAAGCGCGGGGTTAGCCACCCAGGTGCTTTCCTTTATTTCGCGTATAAAGTCAGCGTCGAGGAGTCCGTTGACTTCCATGCCACCCGCCTTTTCCCTTGGCTCGGACAGTCGATGCATCAACTGCTTAACAAATCTTGCTTGTAGGTTCACGTTGAGTGCATGCTCGGAAAATTCTCTAGGGAATCCTAGCATGTCCGCAGGACACTAGGCAAAGATCTCCCAGTGCTCACAGAGGAATTCGACGAGCATGAGTTCCTATGCAGAACTCAAGTTGTTGGCGATGCGGGCCATCTTGGTCGGGTCCGTTGGGTGGACCTAGACCGCTTTGGTGTTCACCGACGAGTCGAAGGACTGCTCGAGTGCGTTCGGCTTACTCAGAGGAGGAAGATTGTTGTCTGTCGACTCCTTGAGCCTGGCCAATTCCTCTTGCATGCCGAAGGATTGGGAGATTATGTTGAATTCCCTATCGCAGTTCTCTGACTTGGCAAAGCTTCCACTGACGGTAATGATGATGTTGGGTCCCAACATCTTCATCTACAGGTAGGCGTAGTGTGGGACCGCCATGAACCTCGCGAACGTCACATGTCCGAGGATTGTGTGATATTGCGAGGGCCAGTCAAGCACTTCTAATTTGAGGCGCTCTCGTCGAAAGTTTGTGGGCATGCCGAAGATGACGTCTAGGTTGATTTTTCCCAAGTGGTATACGCCTTTCCCTGGGATGATTCCATGGAATGTTGTGTCGGAGGCCTCTAGGCAGGAGAGGGGAATCCGCATGGCACGCAGGGTGTTGGCAAACATGAGGTTGATGCCGTTGCCGCCGTCCATGAAGACGTGACTCATATCATAGACATTGATCTGTGCCTCGAGCACCAGGGGAGATTGGCCCGGACGAGGCACTTGGCGTGGGTGATCATGCTTGTCGAAGGTGATGCAGGACTCACACCCGCTGAGGCACTCAGTGGTCGAGGGTGGAGAGTTAACTGCCAGATTGATTTGGCGAGTGATTGACTTTTGCACCCTATTGGAGGGGCATCCTTTTTGGATCATTCCCATGTTCCCCAACACTCGTGGGAACTGCTCGCCTCCGTTGTTCTGGGCCGGCGTAGCCGCAGGTGGTGGTGGTGCTCCATGAGCTATGGCACCTGGGGCAGCTCCATAGCCCTGATTTATCGCGTCGCGATTCATCTAGGCGAGAACTTTGTGGAGCTTGAGGAACTCACGGCAGTCCTTTAGGAGGTGGCTGGACATCTTCTTGCCGTCGTGCTTGTCGATGTAGAAGTGGACGTTGCAAGGTCCATATAGTTTGTCCTAGATATATGTTCCAGGAGCTTCATCGCGGGTGTGGTGTTGCCATACCTGCGTGGTTTTCCTGCTGTCGTAGTAGCCACTGCTGCGGTACCCCTTGATGCGGTTTCCCTCGTTGCGCTTGTCGGTGTAGCCAGCTGTGACCATGTCGACCTCTTCGCGATCTTCGTAGCCGCGCATCCGACGCTTTTCTCGATGGTCGCGTTTATGGCTGAGGTCTTCCTCGTCATCTGAGTGGATGCGGTTATTTTTCATCGAGTGCTCTCCGTCTGCCCACATATTTGTGATTTCCATCAGGTGGTCGATTGTTTTGGGCTTCGTACAGCCCAGCTCCTCCCTGAGCTCTCTGTGACATACACCGCCATTAAATGTGTCGATTGCACGATCCTCGGAGATGTCTTCTGCCAAGTTTTTAATGATGGACCACCTCTGAATGTAAGAGCGAAGTGATTCGCTAGGCTTCTAATAGCAGGCCTTTAGCTATTCGATTGATGCGGGCCTTTTGTAAGTTCCCTTGAAGTTTCGCACGAAGCTATAGAACAGATCCTCCCAGCTGTGGATTGACCCACGGGGTAGGTTATTGAGCCATGTGCGGGCAGCGCCCTGCAGCTGCAGCTGGAGGCACTGCATGGTTGTGCTCTTGTTTCCACTGTACAGCTTGACAGAGGAAATATGGTCTTTCAGCCAGATCTTCGGATCCTGGAGGCCGTCAAACTTTGGGTTCTCCGATAGGAGTTTGAACCCTGTTGGCATTCACGTTTGCTATATGGCTTTGCTAAAGCAGCCAGCGCCGTATAGTTCTATTCCTTCATCCTCCGATTCTTTTGAGCATGAGCGCTTGGCGTGCATCTTGTTGATTTTGTGTTGTGTGATGTCATCACGCGCGTCGTAATCGCGATCATGTCGATGTGAGCAGCGTCTCCACAAAAGGTCGTGCTCATCTTCGCTGGAGGAGACCGAGTAGTACTTGGGTGGAGCCTTGTTTTTCGTCGGCTCCGGCGTTGGATCTTTGGCGAGCGCAGCTTCGAACAGTCCAAGGCGAGCGATCATAGATCAGTGCATGGTAGAGCACGGATCCCCAGCTGGTGGTTGATTGTTTAGCAGGTACATGGTGGCTGCTATCACCGCTGCTTGCGGTGTTTTTGGGTGCATGTTGCCCCATGAGTCCACCATCATGAACAAGAAGTCGAGGGCTCTAGTAGCCTCTTCTCGCTCCTTGTCGGTGAGATGTTCCAGTCAAGATCGCATACTGGCAACTGCGGCTCCATTGCCCATGGAGGAGGATCCACCAATCGAGGAGAGTGCCGCCTGTCGGGCACTCGTCCCATCCGTGGATCTCTTGCGGGCCTCGAGTTGTGCGTTCACCATCTTCTGGCGATTGCACTCTTATATGAGTAGCCAATGGTATCCCATTAGCATCTGTTGTGACACTTTTGGTGGTAGGGGATTGTCGTGCAAGGCCTCCTTTCACCTTGCCCACTCTGCCTGGTTGAGGTGAATTTGCTTGCGCTCCGTCCCATTATTGGCGTTTTCGCCATTGTTGTCGAGAATGGGAGGGATGGGGTGCCATTGTCGACTGGGGCATCATTGCCGACATTTCCTTGGGTGCCACCGCCATTGTCAGTGTTCCCTTGAGTGCCTCCGCCACCGCCGGTGTTGATGACAATGCACATGTACTGGCCGGGGAAGCCGTTGGTCCCACAGCTCTCAGATCCAAAGTCGTAGGCTCTGTCTTCTAATGCCAGATCACACAGATTGGACTCACAACTGTTGTTGCTATCCGTGTCCTCAACTGATGCCGAGGCGTTTAGATCACTCAGAGTGCCGATTGGTGGTGGGAACCATGCTGCAGGGGCAATCGAAGGAGTATGTGGTTGATCGGGAAGGCGAAGCATGCCGATCTGGCAAACCTGAAAGTGTAGGCATCCGATCGCCAGGCCGATCCTATCGCCCACGGACTTGAAATCCAAGAAAGTTGCTAGTGCATGGACAGTGAAGTTGAAAGCGCCGAAAAGGAGGCGAGTCTCCGCTATAGCGGAGTCGTAGATCGGAGTTGATGGGGTCGAGGAAGCCGCAACATCAACACTCCCGTTCCCCACGGATGACGCCAATTGACGAGGGGTTAACTCATCAATGCCCATCGTTCATGGACTTACGTTCGAGGAATTGGGGAGAGCTGGAGGCATCGATTGGCTAACAAACAAGCACATAGGTGACACGAGGTTTACCCAGGTTCAGGCCTCGAAGAGGACCATACTCATGCTTGTCTTCTCTTGATTACGAGGGAGTCGAAAGTTTCAAGGGGTGCGCAGATGCAATCTGGTGAGATGTATGCAGGGGTTGCAGATTGTGTCCCTGCCGCCCCCTCCTAGCCTTTATATAGTAAGGCTAGGTCTCTGGATAGCAGGCCGAGTTGGTTACAAACTAGGGTTTTCCCTTAAAATTTCTATCTACTCCTTACCATGTTCTTCAAGAAGTCGTGCTCCTGTGGGCCACCTGAATCCTTACTAGGCTTCACTCTCACTATGGACTCCTCTTGGGCTGGACCGTATAGGATAATCTCAAGTACCTGTAAGGTATACCCATGTCAGTAAGTTTGAGAATATTAGTTTGTGACTAATACAATTGAACCAAGTACCATGTGATCAGTTCCACTATTGATGTTGGTTGATTTTTCTAAAAAAGAGGTCAACATTGAAACCGAATCTTTAAATATAATTGGCAAAAATTAAAGTACTAGAATTTTCCAGATCAAGTATTTAGAAGATATACATGTTATTCTTTGCTTATTAAACCAATGTAATTCTTCGGCATTGGATGATAGATTTGTTGGTATGAAGAATCATACAAAACAACTCAATATAAGAAATACAATGGTCCGAATAACTAGCAAAAGAATATGGTAATGATGTTCATCGATAAACAAATAAAGTATTATTATGCTTGTCATCTACATCATGAACCAAGCCATTGAGATTTATTCCGATAATTATTATCTGGTTCCAGTACTGTGAGACCAAGTTATTGTTCAAATAATTATTGTATTCCATAGATGATGGATGAACCATTATAAATCTTGTTGGTGAAATAAACATTCATAAAACTAAATGCTAAAGTGTTGCAAGACAAAATGATTGGAATTTCACTTAAGTATGACACAACTGTTTAAGTTATATAATGGAAAAAAAGACATGAAGAAACTCCATGTTAATAGAATGTATGCGGTCCATTATGTCAAACTATACATGGTGGATTATTCTACTTCATATACTTCCAACAAGGACTTGAATAGATATACGAGTATATATGTTTAATAAGGAAGAAGTATAAAACATTTGAAACATGTTCAAAAGTTTTAGCGTGAAGTAGAAATCATTGTAACAAGCAAATCGAGATTTTATGGTTGGATCATAGAAGAAGATTTTTGAGTTAAAAGTTTAGCAAACATCTAAATATTGAGAAATTGTTTCATAAACTTGAGTTTCTTGAAACACTATAGTAGTATGGAATGTTTTGAGAATGTAATCGAACCTAGTTTGACTTGGTGAGATCAAATATAAAACTGTCATTATGATTTAAATGATCATATATAGTGACATGCCGCTTTTACACTGAAAAGAGCAAGATCATGATCTGATGAAATGGCAAGGGATAAAACCTAGTTTCTCTTTTCTTAAATTTTGGTATGCAAGGCATATGTAAAATGTTTACAAAACCAAAATTTTATATGCACGTCTTTGTAGGTTATCCCAAAAGTAAATGTTGGGAATTCCTCCACCGTAACACTAAAGACAAAAGTGTTCATCATTAAAATGATGAGTTCTTTGACAAGAACTTTTTTTGAAAAGTTTAGTGGGAGGACAATAGAAGCTTTGATGTGTTTATTTGAACCTAAGTGACATGATCATAGTAGCATAACGCTAGAAAGTATTATGGAGGCTACTGCAATGCTCATGGATGTCGTTTCTGCAAATGTTGTAGTTTTGGAAATCTAAGTTCATATTGAACCATGTGGATCATGTGAGAATCAAATAACTAGATTTGAGGCAAAGTGTCACTGTTGGATAATAATATACCGATTAGATGCCAAGAAGTGGCGATGATCTCTGACTCCGTTAAATGGCTAGAGGCCATAGCAATTCGTGACAGTATCCATACACGAAAATCAAGTTATGAACTTGGTAGACCGTCAAGAAGGCGTGAAGTTTTTTTTGAAGCATAAATGGATCTATAAAAAATGTACATGGATGTTTACATATGTTAAATGGTCAACATGTCGGAAAGTAGTTTACGACAAAGTTCAAAAGTTGACTATGACAAGATTTGATCTTCCGCGGCGATATTTAGTCTGTATGGATTATTATAGCAACCACTACATATTAATATATGGTAGTTGAATAAACAAAACAACATTCTTCTAATAGAATGGTTACCTAGTATGTGTACATGACTATCCAAAGGGTTTTGTTAATTTGAAGGATGCTAAAATATGCAAATTTCAATGGTTGAAGTAAGCATAGTGGACTTGGAATCTTCACCGTGATGAAACTATTAAAGAGTTTAATTTCATCACAATGATGAAGATTCTTGTGTTTACAAGAAACTATGTGGGAGCGCTAAGACGTATTTCCAATGCCTTATGAGAAATACATTATATTGATTGTAAATGATGTATCTTTAATTTTACACGAATTAATAATTTCATTAAATTTGGATTTTGATGAAAGACTTAGGCAAAACCAGAATGTTAGACATCTAAGTCTATACAGATAGATTGAAATGCTAATATGGTTATGCTAAAGTACATACATGTAATATTGAATTAGTTCAATATGTTGGCATATTTTAGTGGGAGTTGTATTAGTCTCCTGGTCAATATTTGACAAGAAAAGTTCTTACCACATGGTACCAAGATCAATTGTATCAATAATTGATATGTTAAACCTCATGGATGATTTGATTAATCTAAATGCCATGATATGTACATATCTAGATGAGTCCTATGATCTAAGTGTTAGGAGCATACACCGGAGTGATTCATAAGATGATCATTGGACAATAATAATGATATTCTTCTGTTACTTTGGAAGAACCAAGAATATGCTCTACATTTAGACATGACAAAATAGTTCAATGTAATATGTTACATTGATGCAAGTTTTTGTCACATATACAAATAAATTTTATCTCAATTTAGGATATGTTTTAAGAAATAAGGTAGCATAGAGAAATGGAAGAAAATTCCATGACGGATTTGGACTAGTTCCAAAGTTATAACATTATGATAGATATTACAATGATGGCTGAGTATATGACTGCTTTAGAAGCAGCATATAGAGGGTTTTTGTGCAAAATATTTTTGTCATCAAAACTAGGTGCAGTTCTGGGTGGGCTATGCTATGAAGATCTACTGCACCACAATAGTGTCAACATAGTTTTGACTCAAGGAATTGAAGTCTCGCCCGAAGAGTTAATTTATACAATGTCATCTTATTCGAGAATGAGTAATGCGTAGTAACGCATAGACAAGAAAATACACACAAAGCTAAAGTGTTAGTTCTAAAGATTGGCTTTACCACAAGCAACGCATGTGGATAACACCGGAATGCCATAGGTGTTAAAATGCGTGAAGAAATAACTAGATTATTGACTCTATTGCAAGTGGGAGACTAAAAGAGATATGCCCTAGAGTCCAATAATAAATATGTTTTTATTGACATATCTCATTAGTTCTTAATAGTTCTGTATCATGTTATAACTGTATTAAGTGGAAACTTTAATACAAGTGTGGTATATAAATAAACCAGGTCCCTAGTATCCTCTAGACTAGTTCGTTGGGCAGCTGATGATCGAGGTTTCCCGACCATGGAATTTACCATAGGAACTAACAAAGAGGTCACTTCATTAGATCACCCAACCCTAGTATTTCAATGTGGTCCAGTCACAAAGTTCAACATTGTGATATCTAGCAAAGCATAGTAACTCAGTCCTTCGATCGTGAGATCATATTTAATCACTATCTCCCGTGACTGCTTTTATGACATCAACTGTCATGACCATAACTAGGTGACCATAAAGGTGTGTATTGGATATTCCAAAGGAATAGGTTGAGGCATATGCAACGATATTGGAATTTTCCCATCCGAGTGATGGATAGATACCCTGGCCCACTGGGTGAGATTACATCTACAAGTTTGGGTCAAGGTCACGGCAACGAGTAAATATGTTTGTCGATAACAAGATCGAACTAGGTATGGCAATACCAAAGATTAGTTCTTAGACAAACCATGTATCATAGAGCAAAGGGAATGAGACTCGATGTTCAAAGGTTCAAGCGATCAAGTTATTCGTGGAATGCATGGGGTCCATCATGAGTTTCCAGACATCGCTGTTGGTCATTGACCAAAGAATGTCTCGATCATGTATGTGTATTCCCGAACCATAGGGTGTCACACTTAAGGGTAGATGATGTTTAAGGATTGATGCGAGATCGTAGGAGAAAAGAGAGAGAACTCCAGAATAGTTCCAGGGTGATACCAGAATGGTTCTAGGGACATCTGATGATGGTGAAAGGGGCCGAAAGGTGTTTCAGAGTGATAGGTATTAAATAATATGTATTTAATATTAATTAATGTTAAAAAATATATTTTTAATTGAATTTATGGTGCATTCCACCTAAATGGGCCTCACTGGAGGAGGACCAAGAGGGCGTCGAGCCCTAGGCAAGGGCCAAGATGGCCGCAGCCCACAAGGGGGCCTCCCACCACGTGGGGCCCATGTGGGGAGGCTGGACAGCCGCCACCTCCACCTCCTCCCTCTTGATTAGTCTCACCCCGGGACTTTGAGGGAGGTGGTGCCTCCCTTCCACCTATATAAAGAGGGGCACCCCTCTCCCCAAATCCATCCGATCAATTGGCGTTGCCTATTCTCTCTCCCTCTCTCCTTGTCCCTCACGTGTGGTTCCCAAGTAGGAACAAGCATACGGGGACAAGGGTTTCTCCACCATACACACACCACCGTGCTACTGGACTCGGTCTGGATCAATCTTCTTCCGCTTCTTTGATGGATCAAAGCCCGGGAGACGTCTCTACACCGGATGTGTGTAAGGCCACGAGGCACCACCACTTGTGGTGCTATTAACTTCGAGCTTTGATCTTGGACATCTACATGACCTTGAGGTCGGTACGTTGTTCGACTATATCATCCACGTTCCCTATGGAATATTAACTTATTTCGGTCTTCAAAAATATAAACACGGAATCCCCTCTCGTTACCTTACATCTACATAGGTAGATCTTGGCTAGGTGTGTTCTCACCATAGGAACATTTTGTTTTCTGCTGCAGAACCCATTCGCATTCCTGAACCATTGTACCACAACTTTGTCTTCTTCTTCTTTGATCCGAAGGTCGATTCCTTCGAACCCTAGATCCTCTGAACCAAAATGTGTGAACCCTATACGAAACCCTATTTTGATAAATGTTATATAAAACTTGTTGCATTTAATTATTCATGCTTGCATACATATTATGTGGTTTGGGTTAAATAGAAATTCATCTAAATATGGAGTGTATGAGGAATATTCTTGTCTTATATCAAACTCAATTTAAGTTTGTGTAGCTCACATATGCCTTGTAGTTCCATGATATACAACATTTAATTTGTGGGGTAGCTAAATAACTTGAACCATCTATTTAATTGTTGGGATTCCAATTCTGCTTAATATCGCTAAGTTGCATCGCATCTTGCTATGTCATGCAGCATATCATGAACATGTCGGATCTTTTGTCGTAGTATTAAATATTGCATTCGGTGTTTGTTTCTAGTACTTTGCTTCTTCCTGAATAGGACGTTGAGTTGATGAGAGCTTCTACAAGCTCTTCAGATGATATATCTTTGGCAATGTTTCCCAGGCGAGCACTTATATTATGCTACCTATTTTGCTTTATGACTTTACGTCTCTCTATTGATATCCTTGTTGCGATGCTTTAGTTTCACACCATTATTACTCATTACATACTATATTGCCTTGGTCACTTCCTATTGCCCGTTGTTTTGGTAGATAGTTGGCCTTTTGAGTCGTAGTTGCTTGCTCAGTTATTTGTTCGAGTTGTCGAGTTCTGAAGTCGTTGGTAAGTTACCACATGCTTTATGTTAGAAATCATCATGGCTATACTTACAACTTATTAATTAAAATGTTGGAAGTAGATATAATTAATAAAGAGGCATCAATGGGCAATATATGAGATTTTTTATCTCACTCACTTGTGTCTCGTAGGACACAAGTAATTTATACATGTTCCTTGACTTCACGCTAACTGCTCATGGGAGACTTTCTGGGATACCCTTGGGCTTGAACTTGATTCTGAATAATGTTTTAGGGCCACAACCTAGTTTGGTATTTATACATTACATTTTGTACTTATGCCATGTTATGTCATGTTTACTAATTTTTTGCCCGATGAGCATTTATTACTATTGTATAGGTGTGGCACTCTGTCGTGAGAATATTTTGTCTATGACCTCGGATCACATGACAAGTCCATGCATCCTCTAGGTCTGTATGAGGATTAGTAATACCTCGTATGGGTAGCTCATTTGGGCGGCCCCCTAAATGTTCTCTGGTTTCTTAGGATGACTATCATGATAATCGTTCCATTTGCTTACATTTGGTTTTTCCTCGGTTGAAACGAGCATGTACGTGTACAGTAGTGCACCCCTATAGGGTAAATATTTTCGAAAATCCATGTCTGCGGTTATGGACTACTTGGATCATAGTTTATCGATCATAGAAAACTTACACTAAAGTAGCACTATAAATTTGACTTTGATATGACATGATGAGTAAATATCGCAACTCTCACAATGAATTAATAAAACTGCCAACTATGTGAGTTTCCTCGGAAGGACTTCCTCGTTTAGTTTCAAGGGGGGAATATCAGGATGGCCTGGGTTATGTTTGGTGTTAGTATTAAGTTGGTTCCGAATGGATCTCTCTTATCCCTCTCTAATAGACAAAAGATGTATCGTGTCTCTATAGGTTGTTTTAGTGCATGCTTTGTTGTTGCTTAAGTCCACCATACCCATGTAGACGAGAGAATCCTAATTCTAAGTCTCACTAAGTACTTGCCTCAGTACTTACCCTCGTTTTATTTTACACCCTTGTGTCGGCAACCATTGGCCCAAAATTTACAAGTATGAGATTGATGGTGTTAGTAAGGTTACCCTTCCGGTTTGGCCTGGGCAGGTTTATGGAGACCATTGGTTATTCTTCAGGACTCTTAGTCCCATTTGTATTAATATATGTACTTGGATGTTGTATCTCTTTCAATGTGATTTGAATCTTTGTACTATATACTTGCATTCTTGACTCGCGGAGTCGTTGTTGTATATATATATATTTTTGTGGGTTCCATAATGAACTATTGTGTAATGGTATTACATTGTTTTAACCCGCACACAAGTGCTTGGTGGGCGTCTTTGAATCGTTTCTCTGCAGGTTTGGCGGGAATCGCTAAAATCTTCATAGGGCCGATTCGATGGTGTTACAGGATGTCCGGAGGCACTTGATAGAAACTGTATCCTAAGTGTTAAATATGTATGTTATATTAATTCAAGGTTAATTAATGCGGATAAATTGTGGGGACCTTACGGTGTTACATGATGTCCGGAGGCATTTGATAGAAACCGTATCCCAAGTGTTAAATATGTATGCTATATTAATTCAAGGTTTAACAAGGATAAATTGTGGGGACCTTAAAACTTATAGTGGTGGTTGTAATTTATGTCTTAATAACTTCCTTACTTGCATGAAAACGACCTTGGGATCAACCACTAGGGGTGTAATTGCACAATTACACGACTGCACCTATTTATGGCTCCTCCCTAGAAGAAATAGTAGACTATCTTTATAAATTTTAGATGTGATGGTTAGGTGTGTTTATGCTAGACACTTTTCCTTAAATAACCCATTGTGCACTACTGTCTAGGCCTGATATTTTAATCATCAATCTCTTTATACTTCACGGTATTTTGTACTTATACATATAGCTAGTATAAACTTTAAGTGATTCACTAATTATGACAACCAAAACAAATGAAATAACAACTTTCAAGAACACTTGCTCCCCTAAGTTACTTGCTTTCACCTCATCTGCTTTTATCCTTATTTGTTGTTACTTAACTTGCACTAGTTTACTTTATGTATTTCTTTCAACACTTTATAGATTTCTAGTTAAAATAAAAATACATGACACCTTCTAGTTCATTTCATTGCACAAAATACCATATAAGTGGGTTATAGGGCTTTAGAGAATAGATAGTTTACCTTCGTGGGTTTGACACTCAAATACCTATAGAATTGTTCTACAGAGATTCCCTTCCCTAAGGGGGTATCAATGGTCTTGCTCATATAGGTCGTCAACACGCCACACCATCCCATCCTCGCCTCTCAGGAGGCCAGGAAAGGAGGAACAACATCTTCACCGCTTCACCACGAAAGTCTTTTGTGCTTCATCAGACATCGATGAGAAGATATGAAGAGCATACAACATCGTGTTGTGTCGAGCATTGTTGGGTTCCATAGTAGAAAACAAAAAATTCTGACTTACGCGAACATAATAACCAAGATCTATTCTACATAGACATAAGTAACGGAGAAGGAGATGGTATTCATACCCTTGAAGATCGAGGTACGCCTTATGCAGGTAGGCATATGTTGATGAAGACGATCAGCTCCAAGCGCTCCAAGTGTGGCACCTCTAAAGTTCCACACACGTCCAGTGTGGACGACGTCTCCCGGGCTCCGATCCAGCCGAGATGCGGAAGAAGAAAGATGGTAGACCGAAGAGCACACAATGGTAGTGCGAAGGTGGAGAAATCAAGTCCCTCAAGGTCCTATCCAATATTACAGAGAAAACCTCAAAGAAAATGAGAGAGAGAAAAGAGAGAATGGGATGCCTTCCAAGGGGAGGGGAACCCCTCTGTTTATAGCAGGAGGGGAGGGCCAACCCCCAAGGGGCAAGTGGTGTGGGACTAATCCCCATAGACACAGGCCACCAAAGGGGAGCCGCCGGCCCAAGGTGGGCCCCAGCGCTAGGCCAGTTAGACCCTCTCCCCCATGCGCCTTGCCCTCTTGGGACTCCCCTTCGGGTGAGGCCCTTTAGGCATGGGCTGTCCTTTTTAAATCAAATAAAAATATATGTTTTAATATTAATTCAACTACTTAATATAAAACACATATATTATTATATCTTACTCTCCGGAACTCCTTACGGACCCCTCCGATCAATATCGGGTGCTACACGGAACATTTCTAGTTTCTCTCTCTCATTTCTCCTGAAGTGCCGAATCAATCTCTATGCGTCCCCACCCTTAAGTGTTCCACCCTTCGGTTCGGAAACACTTAGGACATGACTCAGACCTCTCTTGTATCAATGATCATCAGCGGGACCTAGATGCCCATAATATAATGACCCCCGTGTGTTTCATGAATCTCATCACTTGAACCTTCAACGTCGCGTCCCACTCCCTTTTCCATTCGCTATCTAGTTCATCCCAGATTTGATCTTTGATATCCCCATACCTAGTTCGATCTCATTACCAATGAACTCGTTTACTCATTCCTGTGTTGTTGCATTCCATGACCTAGTCATACACTTGCAAGCTTCATTAATGCAACATCACAGAGTTGGCCACGTGTATGTATCTGTTACTTGGATTGGCAAATCTTGGTCTTGATACATACTCATCTACACGTGCCTTTGGGAAACCTGAGTGGTACCTTTTTGATCATCCTTTCACAGTTGATATTTGATTCCATCAAAGCTCCCTCCGGTAATAGTGATTTGTATTATCTCATAGTCAAAGGATTAGGTTGCAAGGTTTCATTCTTATCATTAATGATGAAATTTTGTAACTAGACCTCATTATGATATTACTTTGGGTGTTTGTCTATCATATCATTCAACCAATGATATGACCTCATTGCCAATTGGCATGACTGCCCATGATCTCGAAAGCCTAGATCTTCCGGACCAATGAGCTAGTTTGTTATAGGTAACTAGAGACATGGTTTGTTTATGTACCACACGTGTATCAACGTTTTGTATTAACAAAGTTATAGCACGGCATGAAAAATATTGTGAACATACAAGAGATATATCAAACAAAACACATTATTATTTGCCTCTAGGGCATATATCCTTCAGTTTCCCACTTGCACTAGTGTACAAATTAATCTAGTTTACAGTAGGCAATGACCTAACACCGATATAAGTCCGGTGTTGTTCATGCTTAGCTTGTAGAAAACCTTTAGTCAATGGATCTGCAATATTCAGATCCATATGTACTTTGCAAATCTTGATTTCACCCTCATCAACATTTTCTCTGATGGCGTGAAATTGTATATTGATGTGTTTGGTCATGGAATGAGTTCTTGGTTCCTTCGCGTTTACAATGGCACTAGTGTTGTCACAATATATCATCACGGGGTCATGCGCACTTGGAAAAACTCCCAGTTCCATGACAAAATTCCTTAGCCAAACAACTTCATTCACTACCTCACTAGCAGTGATGTATTCCGACTCCATTCTAGACTGTGCCACCACAGTTGCTTCCTACTTCTCCAGCTTACCACGCCACCATTCACCAAAAACACATAGCTTGTTTGAGACTTCGAGTCATCAGGATTCATGGCTAAGCTCGCATCCACATAGTCAGTTACATTTAGAGCTTCGTCACTACCTCCATAGACTAGGAACATATCCTTAGTTCTCTTGAGATACTTTAGGATACATTTCATAGTTGTCCAATGATCCATTCTTGGATTACTTTGGAGCTGGCTCGTGAAACTAAGAGACAAGGCCACATAAGGTCGAGTGCTCAACATAGCATACATGATAGAGCTTATGGCTGAGGCATATGGTATTCTAGACATCCTCTCTCTTTCATCAACTGTTGCTGGATATTGAGTCAAACTCAGTGTTCTACCTTTCATCACAGGCACAAAACCTCATTTGGCCTCTTCCATTTTGAACCTCTTCAAAATCTTCTCAAGGTAAGTACTCTGATTTAATGCAAACAGGCGTCTTGATCTATCCCTATAGATCTTGATGCACAATATATACGCTACTTCACCTAAGTCCTTAATGGAAAACTGACTACTTAGATATTCCTTTATGCTCTCTATAAGTTCCACATCATTCCCTACATGTAATATGTCATCCACATATACTACTAGGAATGCCACTGAGCTCCCACTCACATTATTGTAAGCATGGAACTCTTGTTGATTTTGGACAAGTCCAAACTCTTGATCATTTGATCAAAACATCGGTTCCAGCTCTGAGATGCTTTCTTCAGTCCATAAATGGATCGCTGAAGTTTGCATACCTTTCTAGCATTCTAAGGATCAACAAAACCTTTTGGTTGCATCATACAACTCTTCATCAATGTTTCCATCGAGGAACATGGTTTTGACATCCATCTGTCATATCTCATAATCAAAATATGGAGCAATTGCTAGCAAAATCCGGACAGATTTCATCATCACTATTGGAGAGAAGGTCTCATCATAGTCAACTCCTTAAATTTGTCGTAAACCCTTTGCGACAAGTCGAGCCTTGTGGATGGTCACATTACCATCCGCATCTATTTTCCTTTTAAAGATCCATTTATTTTCCATGGCCTTGTGGCCTTCTAGAAGATCCACCAAGGTCAAAACTTGGTTTTCATGCATGGATCCTATTTTGGATTTCATGGCTTCTAGCCATTTCTTGGAGTCAGCACTTTCCATAGACTTTATGTAGTTTACAGGTTCATCTTGTTCAACCAACAAGACAGTCATCACAAGAATACTATACTAATTAGGAGAGGTGTGTATTCTTGTAGACTTATGAACTGCAGGAGCTTCGATGTGATTACTATGATCATTATCATTTGATTCTTCCTCTACTATTGAGGGCGGTTCTGGAATAGCTTCCGTTGCGCTACTTAGTATTTGGAGAGAAGGATTAATAACCTCGTCAAGCTCAATCTTCCTTCCACTAACTCCTCTAGAGATAAACTCGTTCTCAAGAAAGGTGCTATTCTTCATGGCAAACGTTTTGCCTTTGGCCTTGTTGTAGAAGGTATACCCAATAGTCTCTTTTGGGTATCCCACAAAGATGCACTTTTCTGCTTTGGGTTCGAGTTTGTCAAACTGTAGTTTCTTAACGTAAGCCTCACAACCCCAAACTTTCAAGAACGACAACTTTGGCTTCTTGGCATACCACATCTCATATGATGTTGTCTCCACGGATTTGGACAGTGCTCTGTTTAAAATAAAAGCGGAGGTTTCTAATGCATATCCCCAAAACAATACAGACAAATTGGTCAAAGACATCATGAACCGTACACTATCCAATAGAGTACGATTACGCTGATCCGACACACTGTTATGCTGAGGTGTTCCGGCTGGCGTAAGCTATGGTACGATGCCACAGTCCCTCAAGTGCATGCTAAACTCATAACTCAAATACTTGACTCCCCGATCGGATCAAAGATGCTTGATTTTCTTGTTAAGTTGGTTCTCTACTTTCTTATGAAATTCCTTGAACCTTTCAAAGGTTTTAGATTTGTGCTTCATTAAGTAGATATACCCATATCTACTCAAATCTTTAGCAAAGGTAACAAAATAACGATAACCATCGCGTGTTGAGACACTCATTGGTCCACACACATTTGTATGTATGATTCCCAATAGGTCTGTTGCCCGCTCCATCGTGCCGGAGAAGGGTGTCCTAGTCATCTTGCCCATGAGGCAAGGCTCGCATGTGTCAAGGGATTCAAAATCCAATGAATCTAGGAGTCCATCAAAATGGAGCTTCTTCATGCGCTTTACGCCAATGTGACTAAGATGGCAATGCCACAGATACATGGTATTATCATCATTGTGTTTACAACGCTTAGCATCAACAATATGGATGTGAGTACTGCTATCAAGATCTATCAAGAATAAACCATTACACACAGGACCATGAACATAGAAAACATCATTCATTGAAATAGAATAACCACTTGTTCCGGATTTAAACGAATAACGATCTTGCAACAAGCAAGGTCCACTCACAATATTCATACTTAGTATGGGTACATAGTAACATTTATTCAAGACTAAAATTAATCCTGACGGCAGGCGTAGAGGTAGCATGCCGACAGCCACCACATCGACCTTCGAGCCGTTGCCGACACGCATCGTCACCTCGTCCTTCCCTAGGCGCCTCTTACTCTGTAGTTCTTGTTGAGAGTTACAAATATAAGTAACAGAACCAGTATCAAATACCCATGTGTTACTCCTGGCGCTTGTAAGGAATACATCTATAGCTTGTATATTGAATATACCTTTGTCTTTGGCAGGAATCTTGATGGATTTCTTGTCCTCAGGGTACTTGGGGCATTTGCACTTCTAGTGCCCGCCCCCTTGTAGTAGAAGCACATGACACCGAGCTTAGGGCCGGGTTTGGAAGCCTTAGTGGTGTTCGCAACATATTTGCCATCCTTATTAGGCTTCTTGCCTTTGCCCTTATGCCCCGACTTCTTAAAGTTGGTGGTCTTATTGACCATTAGCATCATGTGCTCCTTCTTGATCTCAAACTCAGTAGCCTTGAGCATGGCGAATATCTCAACTAGAGATTTATTCATCCCTTAAATATTATAGTTCATCACAAAGCTCTTGTAGCTAGGGGCAGCGAGTGTAGCACCCTATCAATTGCGATCTTGTCTGGGATCTTGCAATCTAGGGCGTTCAAGCATTGAACGTAGCTAGACATCATGACTACATGCTCGCTCACACTACTTGTGCTCTTACATCTTGGTGGAGAAGAAGAGCTCGGAAGCATCATACCTGTCTGCCCGAGCCTGTGGAGCAAAGATAGCCTTGAGATCTTCAATGATCTCGAAAGCGTTCATCTTCTCAAAACTCTTTTGAAGCTCTGGTTCTATGGCATAGAGCATTCCACTATGGATGAGGGATAAATCATCCGCCTTGGACTGCCAGACATTCTTGTCGTCCTTAGAGGCAGTTTTTGCAGGCTTATCAAGGATCATAGCCTTGATGACATAAGTCAACTTGTAGGGGACTAGGAGGATCCTCAGCTTGTGGTAGGCGGTGAAGTTGGTCCCATCGGTTTTTAGTTTGTCCTTCTCTAGGAATTAGCTAAGGTTGAAGGTGGGTGGGTGAGACATCTACAATGGATTTGCAAAGTATTTAGACCATGTTCATAATATGAGTTCAAGTTTTAGAACTAAAACAAAAGAACTCCCACTCAAACAAACATCCCTCAATTCGTTTGGTGATCACATGATCCTAATCCACTTCACCACCCCTGATCGTCATGGCTGGAAATACAGTTTCAAAGGTAGACATTCCTAATGTCAATCACATCATACGTGACTCATTCTCGACCTTTCGGTCTCTTGTGTTCCGAGGCCATGTCTGTATATGCTAGGCTCGCCAATTCTAACTCGTGTGTTTTGCAGTGCAACATGGCTTGCACCGACCATATGCAAACGCAAATATGTCTAACACCTGATCGTCATAGTGTGCCTCATATCGGAGAACTTTCTTGGTGGTGCACACACGAGGGGAACACTATAACTGGAATTATGTGAGAGATCATCCTATTAGGCTACCATCGTATATCTAATACACAAGCAAAATAAGATGCATAAATAAGTACTTCAAAAGTATGGTGCCATGACATGGTTGCATCGCCTTGATCGCCATCGAGAGCTCCAATGGAAAACGTTTCATAAACTTACCATAACCATGTCAAGACACACTACCCTGCAAAATAAAGTTAGACGCCTCTACTTTATCTTTTGCAAGTTTTACGCGGTTTTAGGGCTTTCGTAGTAGAACTCCTTTCCCACCTACAAACATAGAGCCACAACATGGATTCAATGGTTTCTATTTCTCTTCCCTTTTCAGGGCCCTCCGTTGAAAATGTCATATCGACTACTGTAGAGAGATAGACACCCCCCAAATCCCCTTACTTGTGGACTAGTCTCGTGAATCACCACGTAATGTCGACTGGGGGGCGCTTCATCAAACATTACCACGATATAAATAAGTACACGAAAGAGGGTAGAAATTATAAAATCAATGCCCACAGAATGCTATGTGTTCTATTCATACGACATGTCTACCCATAAATTGGCTCTGATACCAATATTGGGTTCCTCGGTAGAAAACAAAAAAATTCTAACTTACATGAACACAATAACCAAGATCTATTCTATGTAGACATAAATAACGGAGAAGTAATGGTATTCATACCCTTGAAGACCAAGGTACGCCTTACACAGGTAGGCATATATTGATGAAGACGAGTAGCTCCAAGCGTCCCAAGTATGGTGCCTACGAAGTTCCACACACGTCCGGTGTGAGCGACGTCTCCCGGGCTCCGAACCAGTCGAGCAGCGGAAGAAGAAAGATGGTATACCGAAGAGCGCACGACGATAGCACAAAGGTGGAGAACTCAAGTCCCTGAAGGTCCTCTCTAATATTACAGGGAGCACATCAAAGAAAATGAGAGAGAAGAGAGAATGGAATGCCTTCCAAGGGGAGGGGAACCCCTCTATTTATAGGAGGAGGGGAGGACCAACCCCCAAGGGACAAGCGATGTGGGAATAATCCCCACAGCCGTCGGCCACCAAGGGGGAGCCGATGGCCCTAGATGGGCCCCAAGCGGGGAACCCACTAGGGCTTGGCCGGCTGGCCCCTTTCCCCCATGCGCCTTGCCCTCTAGGGCCTCCCCTCCAGGTGAGGCCCTTTAGGCATGGGCTGTCCTTTTTAAATAAAATAAAAATATATATTTTAATATTAATTCAAGCGATTAATATAAAATACATATATTATTGGGATTATTAATTATGTGTCCTTGGTTTCTTA
Organism: Avena insularis; assembly: GCA_023614405.1. NCBI lineage: Eukaryota > Viridiplantae > Streptophyta > Magnoliopsida > Poales > Poaceae > Avena > Avena insularis. The sequence continues at coordinate 27,794,112 of CM042692.1, forward strand.
GTTGTGCTCAGTTTTCCCCACGCTCCAAATTTTTGCTCAATTTTTCCCACTTCCTTAGTTGAAACACTCGCAAATGCTCATAGCAGACGTTTGCCGTCTAGACCGTCAACTCTGACGAGTGGGGTCGCGTTGGACTCTGTTGATGACCTGACGAGTGGCTTTGCTAGTTGGGTCGTGTTTGTGTTCGTAGGACGGTCCTATTAATTTGTTGGTGATAAAATAAATAAGCTTGCTATCGATGACATTGCGCTGGATCAGCCTTTTATGCAAGTGCGAGAGAGAAGAGATGAACTTGATGTATTTGTGATACACAAGTACTGCTTACTGTCATCTGATGAGCTAGGATATGATCCAACACTCGAGGTAGTTGTCTTCTAGCGAAACTGAAAGTGTCAAGAACTAACACTAAACTACATACATTCAGAGATCGAGAGAGTTGCAGGGTTTGCTCTAGCATTTGAGATACACACGATGAAATCCATCACATTAAGGTTCCATCACATGGATTAAGCTAAACAGTAGCAACAACACACTACAAACATCTCTAATGAGAGATTAACATCAAGTAAAAAAAATCCTAGAGCAAGTATACCAACATAAAATCCTAAAGCTATCAGATTAGATTGCTTCTTCAATTCAATCATCTGGTTCAAGTTCTTGTTCATCTTCTTCAATTCCCCCTTCAGGTTTGTATCCCCCACTATCGGAGCGACACTATCATGGGGGAAATTCTCCAAAGCCGACACATTGAGCTCGCGGGTTGCACCCTCCCACCCCCCGAATCCAGCAAGCCCAAGCCTTGAGATGTACTCGTCCATCCACTCAAAATGGTAGCATTTCTTCATGATCTGAAAACGAAATCATGAACACTAAATCCCAAATCTGATAGAAATTTGTTGAAATTAGAGATAAAGGATGCAAGAAGAACTTAGATCTAACCTGCCCCTCCGGCTTGCTCTCGCATTTGACAAACTCGCACCCAAAGTTCCCATTCTTGCGCTCCTTCGAAGTCAACCTCTTTAGTGGCGCATTGCATGGGAACTCATTGCATCGAGTCATTGGCATTGGACCATACATCGGCCACGTGGGATGGGAGGCTGACGAGACGCTCGACATATCGCCAGAGAGGAAGAAGCAGAGGAATGGCTGCTCTGTGCAAGGAAGAAGTAGAGGAAGAAGCACAAGAAGGTGGGGAAAGCAACTGTGCGAGCACGGGCTACTATGTGCCTTTGGCTATCAGATGGAGAAGGGGAGATTTAACGATTTTCCACATTGTATTTTGCAGTTTGAATATTTGCAACATCCTATTTCACTGACATGTAGTGGTAATGAGCAAAAAATTCAATATCAGATGCAAAGTAGGGCAGGTCGTCAAAATCCCAAGAAGGACAGTGCACTAGCCTCACTACCCTTTGCGGCCAATCAGGATGCAGAACCAGCATCACGCGGGTCGTCCTTCATGTGGAATTCCTTCTAGAAGGCCATATCTGACGAGTGGAGTTTGGCGCTAGGGTACAATCCGACGGCGGACATTCGACGCTAGGGTTTGGAGAGATGTTGCGGGGTTTTGAGTCAGTTAATGGGGTTATTAGGGTTTGAGCAAATTTCAAATGACCATAACTAAATAAAAAAAATGCGAGACCTTCGCGCGGTGTCATATTATGCGACATAGTTGGAAGGAAAAAAATATAAAACTTGGTATATTGATTATGTCTCAAAAAATCTTCACAAAATGACCTATCTCATTCGAGGTTTCCTGGCTTTCGGGTCAAACGACAAATGTTATGGCTAAAATCGTGACATAGTTTGTGATAATATTCCCATATTGTGCACGCATGTGTATATTGGGATGGCGAACAATGTTGCAGGAGGAAATTTTCCTTTTCGTCGCATGGAAAACCCATTTTCTATTTTTCGAGTGCCAAAATTGGGGCGTTTTATGAAACAACATGAAACAGTGAATACAAAAATGCTACCACCTTATTTTTCAAAAATACTAGACCACTTTAAATGAATAATGTCCCAACCAGAGTTTTTAAAACCTTTCAGTCCACCCCTGGTGAAAAAGATAAATATCTGCCGAATCAGTAGGAAGTGGGTCCGGTTTGAACCGAAGGTACATGATCTAATGCTCATGATTTTTTGAAAAAATCATTTTTAGACTCACAATATGATGTTTCTTCAAAGATCGAATGCAAGTTTAGCGAGGCTTAGCCTCGAGCTAAGAATCTTCATGCCTGCCATTCGAGAAAGTTTGACGATAGTTTGAAACGGGCATAAAGAATTCAAAAAAAAAACAAAAAAATGCGAGACCTTCACGTGGCGTCATATTATGTGACATAGTTGGAAGGAAAAATATCAAACTTTGTATATTGATTATTTTTCAAAAAACCTTCACAAAATGACCTATCTCATTCGAGGTTTCCTAGCTTTTAGGTCAAACAACCAATATTATGGCTAGAATCACGACATAGTTTATGATAATATGCCCATATTGTGCACACATGTTCATATTACGATGGCGAACAATATTGCAGGAGGAAGTTTTCCTTTTCGTCGCATCGAAAACCCATTTTCTATTTTCCGAGTGCCAAATTCGGGGTGTTTTGGGAAGCAACACCAAACGGTGAATACAAAAATGTTACCACCCCATTTTTCAAAAATACTAGACCACCTTAAATGAATAATATCCCAACTGGGGATTTTAAGACCTTTCCGTCCACCCCTGGTGAAAAAGACAAATGTCTGCCGAATCGGTAGGAAGTGGGTCCGGTTTGAACTACATGTACATGATCTAATGCTCATGATTTTTTTTTTAAAAATTATTTTTAGACTCACAATATGATGTTTCTTTATAGATCCAATGCAAGTTTAGCGAGGCTCAGCCCCGAGCTAAGAATCTTCATGCCCGACGTTTGAGAAAGTTTGACGATAGTTTGAAACGGGCATAAATAATTCAAAAAAAATCAAAAAAAATGTGAGACCTTCGCGTGGCGTCATATTATGTGACATAGTTGGAAGGAAAAAATATAAACCTTAGTATATTGATTATTTCTCAAAAACCCTTCACAAAATAATCTAATGTAGGTATATGATCTAATGCTCATGATTTTTAAACTGATAAGTTTACAAATTGACAACCTTCATAAAAAGCAACATTATTACAACTGATAAGTTTTCACAGTAGATCAAATTGACAACCTTCATAAAAAGCAACATTATTACAACTAATAAGTTTTCACAGTAGCTCAAATTGACAACACAAACATCTTAGGGATCCCAACATCTAAATACAAAGTTCAAATTCAAATCTTTGACTTGCTCCCTGTGTTCGCAGCTGGCTTCACCGACTTGCTCCTGGTTTCCCTAGTTGAGATGCTCCTAGTTTCCCTAGTTGAGATGCTCCTGGTTTCCCTAGTTTAGATGCTCCTTTTATTATTCTTTACTTGGGGTTGTGGCCATGGAGGTGTTGATGGAGTACTTCCACTCGCCGAGCATTTGATGACCAATTGACAGTCATCTGTGGGGTCAATAATCTTTAAAGTAACAACTAGAACAATTACCCCCTCCTCTTCCTCTCTTATAGCTTCAAAACCTTCAATAGCCATGGCTTCACATTCTAAGCCATCGGATGATGGTTGAACTTCGGTTTCTTCATATCTAGGCCTTTTCTCCCTAGAGATGATAAATAAAATTATAAGCCATAGGTAAAAAATAGAATAAATGCAAACAAAAGGGTAGCTGCATTCTACAAATGCAAACACATACCAAGGTGCTGGTACTACATCATTTGCTTCAATCTCTAGTGCTGCATTTTCAATCTCCATTGTTGTTGCATTCTCCTCTACATTAGTTGTTGTCCATCTTTCCTCCTCTCCAAATGATGCATCCACTAGATTGGAACAAAGCCTAGCAATCTGCCCTAGAACTCCACATTTTCTACAAGCACACTTTTTTGGTACACGACCCTCCTCACCTGTTCTGAACCTATTTTTCCTTGGTCTTCCTGGTGGTCTAGTCAATACAGGAGAGTGGAGTTTGAACCTTAGATCTACTATGTTACATTGATCTTTTCCCAAGAGTGCATGCACACTGTCAGCATAAGCAGCCATAAATTTGGCAACAGAGAAATACTCGGAGCAATATTGATCAACTTCACCATTTCACCCCCGATAATAGTCATCATATGTAGGGCATGTATGCATGGATTCCCACGGATCTGCCATTGCCCACAACTACATTCTCTAGCAGTTAGGTTCACAGGATACCTCCATTGCCTATTTTTATTATCAGCATAGGCTACCTCACCCACATATTTATCAGATCGAATGCATTTCATCTTCAGTCCTCTAGCCTTCAAATGCAATGCATTAATAAGTGATGGGAGCATTTGATGACCAACATATTGTGTTTCTGCAATTCTTTTGCGAAGAGCCATCTTTATCATGATCATCTGCCTTATCTGGTCAAATGCTTGCCACAACAAGAGCCCTTTCACTGACTTGAACTTTGCATTGAAGAATTCTGCAAGGTTATTGGTCACATAGTCTACTTTGCAGATTTCGTTGAATTTGCTTCTTGACCACACCTTGCCATGATGTGCATCCATGTACTGCTGCACAAGAGGATTTTGAGCATACAACACTCTCAAATGGTGTTCATGCTTCCTTTTGCTGCATGTGTATGATGTTGGCCATAAGTTCTTAGCATAAACTTTACTAGGGAACTTCTTTTTGAAATTCTGTTCTAGGTGCCGCATACATTTCCTATGCTCCACTCTAGGGAATACAATTTCTACTGCACTCTCTAAACCCTTGCAAGCATCTGTGTGTATAGCTAAACCTGGAGGTGTGCCTATCATGTTGCGCAATTGCTGCAGAAACCAGACCCAACTTTCCTCGGACTCTACCTCCACCACACCAAATGCAATTGGGAATAGCCAGTTGTGTCCATCAACTGCAGAATCTGCTACTAGTTGTCCTCTCCATCTTCCAGTCAAATGTGTAACATCTACGACCAAATAGGGCATGCAACCATCTAGAAACCCCTGCCAGCAAGCCTTGAAACAAACAAAATCCCTTCTGAAGCACTCCTTCTCAAATTACTTCCCTTTTATTTTGAATGGAACTGTATGCTTGTCAATCTCGACAACACTCCCTAAACTAGCCATCTCCACTTCATCTTTGAAGGTGTAAAGCAGCTGAATACTATAATTCCATTGACCATTAATTCTGTCAAGATCCCTTTCCCTAGCATTGGAAATTCTCATGTAAGGAATTGTATCTTGTACTTCTAAAAAAACTTACCATGGAGTGCTATTAGACCAAGTCCAGGTTCTTCCCTCAGCCAATCCAATATTGCATCTGCCACCCACCTAGTTTTTGCTAGCTTGGTTTTGGCCTCCCCCCTAAAGGTGGACATGTGTGCTTGTGTGGGTTTTTCTTTATCTGAAACAAAATAAAAGGGTCAAAACAATTAAGAAACATTACTAATTGATCTAAAACTAAATTACTCACTTAAATTGGATTACCTAATTCAATTTTCTCTTTAACATACGAGATGCATGCAACCTCCACCTACACCTATCATATGGGCAAAAAATAGTGAACCTTCCTGGCTCACTCCTTTTAATATCATAGTTGTTTTGATTTCGAATGCACCATGTTGTCACTGCATTCCGATAGTCCATCATGGATTGGAAAGTGGTGCCTTTAGTAAGCTAAGGTGCTTCCCTATTCCACTCAATTGCTGGCATGTCCTCACCATCGTATTCATTAATGATTAAGCCATCCATGTTCTCCTCCTTTTCTTCATCGTCAGTGTCATCAAACCTAGCTCGGTTGATGGGCTCCTCCGGATATTCACCATCCACTACTTGCTGACTGGCTATATCTACCAGTTTAGGGTACATCATCTCATCTTCATCCTCATTTGTAAGCACTTCCTCGTTAGGTTCTGCATCTTCCTCGACACCGACTACAGAAGGTACACTAGAAGCAGCAGCTGAATCGGCAACAGATTTGGCAGCAGGCATGTTGTGGCTTTCAGAACCACTTGCTTTACTGGGTGTCGACCTACAAGGAGTGTCGGGGTGCTGGTTGTTAGCAGAGACAGATGCTGTCTGAACTCCCCTCCCCTTCACCCGTCTGGCGCGTGGCTGAACCACATCGATTTGGATTTTACCAAATCGGCTGCCAACATTTAGAGTAAAAAGCAACCCCATATGCTCGTCGCAAGTTAGTGGGAGAAATATTTGCTCGTCACTATTGAAATAATTCAGTTCAACAGCATCGGCATCGCTCCAGGGATAGGTGTTACGGAGCTCAGCTCGAAAATCTTTGAAAGATATGCTGGTTTCTACCACTTTGGGATAGACAAATGTAGAAATCATACGCGGTTTAGTACCACACAGAACACTAGTTCCCATTCTAATCGCTAGCCGGAAAGCTAGCGCTGGATCAATCCTATTTTGTTCAAACAAAGGCTGCAGTTAGGCCGGGTACAATTGAGCAAAATTCGAATGATTCAAGCTAGCAGAAGTCAAATATGACCTATAATACGATTTAGAGCGTCAATTCGAGGGGAAACAATGCTTACCTAGGTGTAATCCATGAATTATCTGCCACGGATTCGACCCAATCCTCTCCATGATCGATGGCCTTCTAGGTGTCCTCACCCAACATCACTTTGTCATCCCAGACGGGGAGGTGGGTTAGATCTGGCGGATACGCGGCGTCGCCGACGAATGGAATAGGGGCATAGGGTGGAGGGAACAATAGCGGCGGACGCGGCACGGTGCCGATGGAGGGGGCGGGTGGGAGGCATGGTGCGGTGCGGAAGTATCTCGATCTGTTTGTTTCAGGTTCAGACGAGCTGCCCAATACATGTCTCCTAGCGGTCCAACCAGTCAACAAGCAATGGTCAATGCCGGGCATGGGCCCTACTCGTCAGAGTTGACGGTCTAGACGGCAAACGTCCGCTATGAGAATTTGTGAGTGTTTCAACTAAGGAAGTGGGGAAAAGTGAGAAAAAGTTTGGAGCATGGGAAAAACTGAGCATAACTAAGAAACCAAGGGCACATAATTAATAATCCCTATATTATTATATCTTACTCTCTAGAACTCCTTCCGGACCCCTCCGATCAATATCGGGTGCTACACAGAACATTTCTGGTTTCTCTCTCTCATTTCCCATGCGGTTCCGAATCAATCCCTATGCTTCCTCACCCTTAAGCACAACACCCTTCGATTCGGAAACACTCCGTACATGTGACCGAGACCCCTCTCGTATCAATGATCATCAGCGGGACCTGGATGCCCATAATGACCCCCGTGCGTTTCACGAATCTCATCACTTGAAACTTCAATATCGTGTCCCACTCCCTTTGCCATTCGATATCTAGTTCATCCGAGATTTGATCTTAGGTATCCCTATACCTAGTTCGATCTCGTTAAAGATGAACTCGTTTACTCGTTTCCGTGTCGTTGCATTCCATGACCTAGTCATACGCTTGCAAGCTTTGTTAATGCAACATCACCGAGTTGGCCACGTGTATCTATCCGTTACTTGGATTGGCAAATCCTGGTCTTGATACATACTCCTCTACACGTCCCTTTGGGAAACTTTGAGTGGTACCTTTTTGATCACCCTTTCACAGCTTGATACTTGATACCATCAAAACTCCCTCCAGTAACAGTGATTTGTATTATCTCACTATCAGATGATTAGGTTGCGAGGTTTCTTTCTTATCATTAATGATGAACGTTTGTAACTAGACCTCATTATAATATTACTTTGGGTGTTTGTCTATCATATCATCCAACCAATGATATGACCTTATGCCAATTGGCGTGAATGCCCATGATCTCGAAACCCTAGATCACGTGTTTGACCAATGAGCTAGTTTGCTAGAGGTCACGGTTTGTTTACATACCACACGTGTATTAACGTTTCGTATTAACACAGTTATAGCAAGACATGAAATGTAGTATGAACATACAAGAGATATATCAAACAAAACACTTTATTATTTATATCTAGGACATATCTCCTTCAAGCATAGCATGCAGGAATAAGAGAAAGGAGACATTTGTGGTGTTGTTAGGCAAGATGCTTACTCCGTGTAAGGAGCGGGACATATAGATAAGGGTAAAGAAGAAGAGGAGGAGGAGAGGAGAGGAGACATCTTGATGCCTAAAGTAAAAGCTTGGCGGTGCTGGACAAAAATCGAAACAGTTCTCAGGGCACACGCTAACGACGATCATTGGGCTGACCAGACGGCACGCGTACAACGCTGTCGTGTTTCAGTGAGGCTCCAACCCATGACGGCGGCCACAGGCATGCACGTTAAGCAGAACTTGTCACGTCGCCACCAGTAGTCATAAAATGCGTAATCTAAACAGGCGATACGCATAGGAGGACGAGCGTAGTATCGTGTTTCACCGGAACCCGGACCCGTGACAGCGGCTGTAGTCAGGCACCATAAGAAGAAACTGGCATGGCGCCATTAATACCCGCATGACACGTTCATGAGACACGATAGGCGGTCCAGATAGAAAAAATCGCGCTCCTGCCAAGACAGGCTATCTAAACATGGACTCTCACCTAAGATAAGACTGCGAGACGGAGGTTATACAACGGCTAAAATCAGACGTTGTTTCTTGAAAGGTTAAATAAACAATTACACACCATCACTTGGAAGCAGAGTGAATCGTCACTTTTTATCGCTTACACCAAGTTTTAGTCAACACAGATAGGCAGACCAGCGAATCCTTATACTGAGCCATTTTTTTCGTCCATTTCATTTACAACAGATGATTTTATTTTCATCTAAACGTTCATTTTGCTTTTCTAGCATGTAGTTTTGTTTATTCGGGCCTTTACATTTCATCTTCACAAATTATCTGTACATATTTTTCTAATCTCATTCTTCCATGTGTTTGGTTTTTCCGTTTCATGATGGACGCGGGATTTTATTTTCAGTGCTCCTTTTTCAAGACTTTACATCACGTCTTACTCACACTTTGCGCGTTTTTTGATACACATTTTCTAGCGTAGTTTTACATGTTTCTCATTTTACGTTTCTTATGGACGCAAACGTAATGCAGACGAAAGAAAAATGAAAAATATTTTACGTCATTTTAGTGGGACGCATGGAAGATCATAAGGCATAGAAAAAAGGAAAGAAAACGTAAAAGAGGAATAAAACAGACATTTTTTCTTCCTAGGCGTCGACTTGGCAAAGAAAGTAAGAAAACTCTGAACATGAAATAAAGAAAGAGCAAAAACATGTCAAGACGTTGGAAAAAAGAGGAAAAAACTGGAAGAGGCGCCGAAACGAAACATAGACAAATGAAGATCGTCGTCACCGCCATGGCCAGCAAAACCTACAACCACATGATGGTGCGGAGTACTGCCAACCAAGGAGGCAGCAGCGGCCAGTGGCCCAGGCGTCATAGAGAACCCGACAACAAGGGGAGGCGGTCCGGCACGAAAGAAAAAACAAACCGAAAAGAAGGCAAAAAAAAGAGCTTAATAAGAAAGGCACGACAAAAGGAAAAATGCTCGCCAGGCCCGACGCACTCTCCTCCCTATAACCAAAGCGTGGCCACTAAAACCCGGAAGGATCGACACGCAAAGCTTGTCTCATAGCTACGCCATGTAGCTTGTCCATAGTCCCGGCTTATAGACGACGACATTAGGCATCATGGCGGTTTGCCGGATCCTCATGTACGTTCATCATATATGAGAGTCATTCTCCCGCGCGAACGGTACCCACCGCATGACCATGACCTCGCCGTGAGGACATATAGAGGGCAAGGGCTTATGCTGCTAGCTCGGCTCTGAACCGCGAAAAACTGCAGTCAGCGAGGGTTTTCGCTGCCACGTCGGTTGTACACGGTACTACATCATGGCGGTTCGCCGGATCCTCACATACATTCATTGTACTTTTTTCGAAAAGGGGATAACACCCTGGCCTCTGCATCAACTGATGCATATAGCCTTTATTACATCCATTGTATATGAGAGTCGTTATCCCATGCGAACGGGACCCACCGCACGATCTCGCCGCGAGGACCCGTGGAAGACAAGGGTTTTCGCTGCCAGCTCGGCTCTGGAGCATGAAAACCTGTAGTCGGCGAGGGTTTTCATTGCCATGTTGGCTATCCACGGTCCCTACCACCCTGCGGGTGCAGGCCCTGCCGCACCTCGAACCCCTCTCACATAGTGTGGTCCTACCCCGCAGATGATGACGGCGGGCCCATGGCACACGCGGTCCACCGTCAGGCGACATGGAGAAGGAGAAGACACACGCGAGGCGTCCATGCAGGGGAATCTCGCGACCGGTGGCGGGGCCTGCCTCCCGGAGAGCCGGGCTCCGCTGCGATGACGGGACGGAGCCAGGATTTGACATTGAGGGGGACGAAGATATTGATGATCATACGTAAGAATTTTTTTCTCAGGAAGGCTACAACTACGTGTCATTTTGTGTTGGAAGAACTGTTTAGACAAAAACCATAACAGTATATCAGAGTCTCGATATAGAACTAATATTTAATATGTAGCACTAAATCTTGTACAATACAAAACAGAAGATACGTTTATATTGGATCAACTTTGTCTGTACGAGTATAAGCTTGATAATTCCATTTCCAGTGACCTGCTGACGAGGGGTAACCTCGGCAATGCCCATGATGATGGACTTGGGTTTTCGCGAAAAAGAGAACGCTGGGAATTTCGTCAGATGTCAGGAAAACAATAAAGACAAAGTCGCCTAAATATTGGGGAAACACTCTATTACAAGTTGTCTACCAGATATTCGGTACCCTCGCTTGGGCTTCTCCTGCCCTATATATAGTAGTCCGGGTATCAAAGCCGTATGCAGATAGGTTTCATACACGCGTGATTACAAGACCAACATACTGTCGGTTAATGATTTCTTTCCTAATACAATAAGAAGTTTCTGTCGGTTACTTCCTTGGGCTTTTATCTAGAATCTGTATGGGCCGTAGGCCTTTTACCTAATATAGGGTAGCGAATAGTGAACATTCAAGTAATCATATCCATGTCAGTATCCCCCGAGACTCTACCTGAATCCGTAGTTTTCAGGTTGAGTCTCAGAGTTTTCTTTCTTCTTTCTTTTATTCTATTTGTTTTTGTTTTATGTAGGGATTTTGGTACAACGAGTGTGATACTTCCGACGGATCGGGAATCAGTTAATTGCTCCTGGACAAAAACAAGGTTGTCCTACATCAAACTCAAGTCCCCGAGCTTGAATCCAGAATTTTGTTACTGGCGTAATCCAGTTCGAGCCGCTGAGGTCTTACCGAATACTGAATTCCAGTTTTCTAGTTTTTTATCGGGAACTGATGACCCACAAGTATAGGGGATGTATCGCAGTATTTTCGAGGGAAGTGAAACCTAATTGATTGATTCGACACAAGGGGAGCCAAAGAATATTTATAAGCCTTAACAACTGAGTTGTCAATTCAGCTGCACCTGAAAACAATCTTGCTCACATCAGTTTATCAGTAGCAACAGTTTTGTAGTAGCAATAGTAAAGTAATAGCAGTAGTAAAAGTAAAGACAGTAGTAACAATTGCAGTAAACAGTATGATTAAAATGCGGTAGGCACAGGGATGGATGGACGGGCGTTGCATGGACAAGACAATTCATATAGCAATCAGAACATAGGGCATTTGTAGATAAATAAGATAAAGCATCCAAGTACTAAATAATCATAGGCATGTGTTCTATATATAGTCATACGTGCTCGCAATGAGAACTTGCACAACATCTTTTGTCCTGCCAGCCCGTTTGCAGCGGGGCCTCAAGGGAACTACTGGCAATTAAGGTCTCCTTTTAATAGAGCACCGGAGCAAAGCATTAACATTCCGTGAACACATGTGATCCTCACATCAAAGCCATTCCCTCCGGTTATCCTGATTTCTGTCACTTCGGGGCCTTTGGTTCCGGACAACAACGTGTGTATACAACTTGCAGGTAAGACCATAAACAATACTATCATAATGAATCAATAACATGTTCAGATCTAAAATCATGGCACTCGGGCCTAGTGACAAGCATTAAGCATAACAAGTTGCAACAAAGTCAAAAAGCACTAATAATAGATACTAGGCACCATGCCCTAACAATTTGATGCCATTACATGAACGATCTCATCCAATCCCTACCATCCCCATAGCCTACAACGGGGGATTACTCACTCATAGATGGGGGAAACATGGATGGTCGATGGAGAAGCGATGGTGATGATGATGACGATGATCTCCTCCAATTCCCCATCACGGCAGAGTGTCAGAACGGAGTTTCTGGATCCGAATCGCGGAACCTGGGGGTGGCGGTGCAGCGGAACTCTTTCTAGAAAAACGTCAACCTCCCCTAGGTTTTTAGGTCAGGAGGCAACTTATAAGTGAAGAGGGAGGCCGAGGGGGTGCCTGGGGCGGCCAGACCACCCCCTGGCGTGGCCAGGTGGTGTGGCCGGGCCCCAGCCCCTCTCCGTCTCATATTCTGGCTCCTGGTGTCCCTCACTGAAAAACTGACTTTGGCTTTTGTCCCGTCCAATTCCGAGAATATTCATTTTCTGACTTTCCTGGAACCAAAAACAGCAGAACACTGGCAGCTGGCACTGTGGCTCTTGTTAATAGGTTAGTCCAAGAAATCATATGAAAAGTACTCCAAAGTATGGACAAAACATAAGAAAGTAGATAAAACCAAGCATGGAACATCAAAAATTATGGATACGTTTGCAACGTATCAGGAACCCCAAGCTTAACTCCTGCTCGTCCTCGATAAACTTGATCAAAGTATTTGTAAAACATTCATAAGCGGGATTAGAGTACTTCAACATAACATGAAAGGTAAAGTTCTAACAATAAGACAAAGTAACTATGTTGCAACATGAAAAGGCACAAACAAAAGATTTATGAATAACAATGCTTTGCAAGACGTTTGTTTGTTTCACATAAAGAAAACATAGCATAGTAGCATTCAGCTTGTCCCTCATAGAGTAGCAAACATAAATGCATAGGACACCTTCAAAGTTCATAAGAGTTACTAGATACAAATAGTTTAAAACAAGCAATATCAAAGCTATGCATCAATCAATAAGTCTTGGGACAATGCACATAGAACTAAGAATGGCCACTATGCTCTCAAAGTAGGTGCATAAAGATAGAAGGTGGAGACTCAACATAAAAGTAAAAGAAAATCCTTCATAGAAGGAAGTAGGGATTCAAGTTTTATAAAGAGCTTCCAAAAATTATGGTACTTATTAGCTTTCATCTCTCATTGCCCCTATCATAAGCATCTTGAAGGTGATTAAGGTTAAAGTGACATAACTAAGAGGATATGCTTGACAAGTTATAAGCCAAAATCTCATGGCCCTTACTTACAAAGGCCAAACCTCATGCTACTCAACTTTAGTCAGAAGTAAGCTCCTGTCATTGTAAGTACATATGTATCATAGAGAACCGCCAACGGGGTACCCCTTGCACATGATAAAGGAGTTATCCCATAATCAAAATGACAAGGCAAGCACACAATGAGCATCTCAGCTATCTTTTTATTTGCTATTTGCATAGGTTTTTATTGAGGATGCTTCATAGAGTGCTCATTATGGTTATGTTGCAAAGTTCCACCATGATTAGGCATGGCTTAGGCTAGCGGCCCAGGCGTTTCTCTAACACAAATACAAACTCCATGATCTTACAAGTTCCCCTTTTATTTCACACCGTCAGGATCCATAAGCAAAAGAACATGATATCAACGGGGTACAAAGTACAAGTGCAATGTTGAAAGCGTTCCCCATGATACATGGTTCTGCTAACTTCAACTTATAAAGTGCAAGCATATACGCAACAAAGATGGACGCAATGGTTCAAGTTTATTAAATGCAAGAAAAGAAAAGTGTGCCATCAAGTTCGTGAGAGCTTTAATCACTAGTTTTCTCATAACAAGTTTAATTCGGAAGGTAGATAAAAACATGAATATACTTGGAATAGCATATGCTAATAGGTAGGTATGGTGGACTCTTTGGAAAAACTTGGTTTTAGGAATTGAATGCATGAATGGAACTCATACTTTGTTATGGAGGCTAGCAAAATACTAGGAGCGGCCAACTAAGAGAGCAATAATGGCCATAATCATGCAGAGTGACAAAACATCATTAATCAAAGCATAAAGTGATACTACAAGTTGAAAACTAAAGGATCATAAAGTCTATGGTGACTTGAGATAGTCATAACATGGTGTGAGCATGCGCCAAGTCAACCCAAATAAAGCATCAAAGGAGAATACCACAATACTATGCTTTAATATGCTAAAAATAATGCATGATTCTTCCAAGGCACATTAAGCAATCTCAATTGTTTATAACATGTCATGGTACAGAAAAGAATACTAAGCATAAATCCAAAACAATATCGAGCATGGCATGACAAAGCATAGGCCACAGTCAAAAACAAGCTCTCTTTACCACTTAAGCATGAACTTTCCTACTCTTTTCCAACCCAAACCAAACTATTTGAAAACCAATGCATGAAAGAAGGGGCTCAACCAATTTATTCAGCAAACTAAGAAAAAAAAGCAAACGAAAAACCAAAACGAAAACAAAAAAGAAGACGCTCCAAGAACAACACAACTGTGCATGAAACAATAAAAATGAGGTGTTTGGAAGAAACCTGGGATTTTTATTGATGAAGAAGGGGATGCCTTGGGCATCCCCAAGCTTTGACGCTTGTAATTCTTGGATATTTCTTGGGGTGACACGCGTGGCATCCCCAAGCTTGAGCTTTAGTCCATCCTTCATCTCATTACTCATTCCTTCCATACACCTGAAATTTTTCCTTCATACAAAACTTCACACAATCTCTATTAGCAACATTAGTGCACTCAAGATAATAAGTCTTTAGGTTCAGTTCCAACACCAATAAAACCTCCATTAAAACACAAGATACTGTAGCACTTCCCTCAAAAAGCTCAATTCCCCAAAAGAACTCAAAAAGGAACCAACAAGAAGCAAATGCAAATAATGGCAGAAATCTGTCAAAACAAACCAGCAGGTAAAGACGAATTTTTTCGAAGACCTTATGTTGGTCAAATCGAAAAGTGTTGATCTAACGAAAGTTAGATAACAACCTGGGGCAGAAGCACAAAAATTCACGCCTCAAAAGGACGTACAGAGATTTTACATGAATGTTTACGGTGAAGCACAGAAATCTGTTTCGGGATAGCAACTTTCCCAATCATTACTTCTCTCTCATTAGAGGTTACTCTTGGCACAAAAAGCAAATAAAAATATAAGGAGCGGTTATTACTGAAGTAATAACTTCCAAGACTCATCTAAAACTTTTGGGTTATCTCCCAATAAGTACTTTTCTTTAATGCCTTTAAGTTGGGCATGATAGTTTGAGAAGATGCTCACATAAAAAATATGAATTGAAGTAAAAGAGAGCATCAAGAAGCAAATTCAAAGCACATTTAAGTCTAACCCACTTCCTATGCATAGGAATCTTGTAAAGAAATAAGTCATGAAAGCACAAAGCAACAAGCATAGGAAAGAAAAACAAGTGCAACTTCAAAATTTTCAACATAAAGAGGGGAAACTTAATATTATTGAGATGCATAAAACCATGTTTCCCTCTCTCATAATAACTTTCAGTAGCATCATGAATAAAATTAACAATATAAATATCACATGAAACATTCTTATCATGAACCACATGCATAAAAGAATTAATACTCCCCACATAAACATAGTCATTCTTATTAATTGTAGTGGGAGCAAATTCAACAAAATAGCTATCATTATTATTCTCATCACCATAATCATCAAATATAGGAGGCATATTGTAATCATATATAATTTTCTCCTCAATAGTAGGTGGACTAAAACTATCATACTCATCATTGTAATCATCATATATTGGAGGTTTGGTATCATCATAAGCAATAGAATAGCTATCTTCCAAAGCTGGGGAACTAAAGAGATCATTTTCATAAAAACTAGCTTCCCCAAGCTTAGACTTTTCCATAGCATTAGCAATAATGGTGTCCAAAGAATTCATACTACAACATTTCTATTAGCATGCAAATAAATTTCCATAGGTTTTTTAATTTTCTCTTCAAACACTTCATGTCCTAACTCAAGATAAATACTATAAAGCTCTCTAATTTTGTTGTTGTTTTCCATTAAGCCTAACTAGTGAAAACAAGAAACAAAAAGACAAAATTGCAGAATCTAAAGGAAATAACTTCGAGCACTCACATCGAAGGATGTGAGTACCTTTTACCTTACCTCCCCGGCAACGGCGCCAGAAAATAGCTTGATGTCTACACACTTCTATTCTTGTAGACAGTTGTTGGGCCTCCAAGTGCATAGGTTTGTAGAACAGCAGCAAGTTTTCCCTTAAGTGGATTACCCAAGATTTATCAAACTCAGGGAGGAAGTGGTCAAAGGTATCCCCTCTTAAGCAACCCTGCAATCAAGATACAAGAAGTCTCTTGTGTCCCCAACACACCTAATACACTTGTCAGGTGTATAGGTGCACTAGTTCGGTGAAGAGATAGTAAAATACAAGTAGTATGGATATAAGACAACGATGCCAGAAAATAGCTTGAAGGCGTGGAAAAGACTAAAGGCAAACTGAAATAAAGATAGAAGCAAGCAAACATGTAACAGATCTAATAGCAATTGGCGTATCAATGCTTAGAAACAAAGCCTAGGGATCATACTTTCACTAGTGAACACTCTCATATAAATATATTCTTCTTTATGATATTACGCTGAACTACTCTCTAGTTGAACGCTCTAATCGATGGTAGGGCTATAACGGCATACCTCAAAGTAAGCCTTTCCCATCTAGAAAACCCCACACTGTTAGCTTGAGCACTAGATGAGTCCAACAAACACCACAATTTCATAAAGACATCCAACTCCAAATATAACTCATAATAAGTATTTGTAATCTCTAGCCTAAGTGCCACCATGGTGTGCACACTGTCACTTTCACACACATGGGGAGAGCAGAGATCTATTAAAGCACTTGAGTAGCAAGGTAGATCTATAGATTACAAGCTCATGATCTTAATAAGATCATGCATAGAGAGAGAGAGATGAACACATAGCTACCGGTAGAACCCTTAGCCTCGAGAGAGAACTACTCCCTCCTCATCATGGGAATCAGCAATGGTGATGGAGATGGTGGTGGAGATCGATGGAGATGGCTCAGGGCACCTCCCGTCCGGCAGGTCTTGAATGAGACTTTCTGTCCCCTGAATCTCCCCTTCGGTGGCGGCGGTGCTGCAGAACTTTTCGTGGATTTCTGATTGACTATTTAGGGTTTTTGCCTCGGGAGGAATATATAGGCAAAGGAGGCAAGGTCGGTGGCCAGCCAGGGGGCTCACACCATGCCCTGGCGCTGCCTGGGGGTACCCGCGCCTGGGGGGGGGGGGTGGCCAGCCTGTGGCTCCTCTCCGACTCTCCTTCTGGCTCCGTGAGTCTTTCGGTAAAATAGGAACTTTGGCTTTTGTCCCGTCCAATTCCAAGAATATTGATTTTCTGACTTTCCTGGAACCAAAAACAGCAGAAAACAGACAACTGGCACTGTGGCACTTGTTAATAGGTTAGTCCAAGAAAGTGTATAGAAAGTACTCCAAAGTTCGAACAAAACACAAGAAAGTAGACAAAACCAAGCATGGAACATCAAAAATTATAGATACATTTGAAATGTATCAGGGGGCTACGCCACCCTTTACATATTCGTTCTACGAACAAGTCGTAGTATCCCGAGTAGCTGACACAACATCAATCGAACCCTTGATAAAACACCAACCCAATTGCAACACACCTAACAGGTTGGCAAGGTGCTGAGATAAAACAAGTCAGGCTAACGAAAAGGAATTGCCGAGTACAAATACACTCACAAAACATATAAGCTAGCAAGCTCTTTACATATCAATATAAATTAATTACAACACTGATATACTGATGTGCAGGATACAAATCAAACTACTACTACATCAGAAGAACGTTTGTCTGTTCTTCAAAGAAGTCGACAATTTCTTCTGCTGGACGATCCACCGCCTGGTAATGTGGAACCATGTTCCAGGTCGAACCTGCTGATACATTGCAAATGTATCTATAATTTTTGATGTTCCATGCTTGGTTTTATCCACTTTCTTGTGTTTTGTTCCAACTTTGGAGTACTTTTCATATGATTTCTTGGACTAACCTATTAACAAGAGCCACAGTGCCAGCTGCCTGTTTTCTACTGTTTTTGGTTCCATGAAAGTCAGAAAATGAATATTCTCGGAATTGGACGGGACAAAAGCCAAAGTGCCTATTTTTCCGGAAGTCATCAAGTGCCAGAATACGAGACGGAGAGCGGCCAGGGGGGCACCACACCACCTGGCCGCATGGCCCAGCCTGGCCCACGCCAGGGGGTGGTGAGGCCAGCCCTGGCACTCCCTCGGCCTCCCCTTCCGACTATAAGATGCCCTCGGGACGTAAATCCTAGGTACCAATCCAAAATCCACGAAAGAGTCTGTAGCCGCCGTCATCTCCATCCCTACATCAGGAGGATGAAGCTCTTCGGCACCTGCCGAGAGGGAATTCACCACAGGCCTTCTTCATCACCATGCAAGCCTCTAGTGTGATGCGTGAGTAGTTCATCCTTGGACTACGGATCCATGTAGTAGCTAGATGGCTGGTTGTCCTCCTTTGTGCTTTCATGTTTAGATCTTGTGAGCTCCGTTCATGATCAAGATCATCTATTTGTAATTCTGCATGTTGTGTTTGCGGGGATCCGATGGATATTGAGATGCTATTTCAGATTGATTATTGATTGTATCATGTCTTTGTTATTTGTGATCTTGCATGCTTTCCGTTGTTAGTAGCTATCTTGGCCAAGTAGATGTTAGCAACTCCAAGAGTTAGTATTTATGCTCGATAGTGGGTTCATACCTCTGGTAATCCGGGGAAGTGATAGAAATCTCTAAGTTACTAGATGTGTTGTTGCTACTAGGGAGAAAACAACAATCCTTTGTTAATAGAACAATCGTATTGTTTACTTTACACGCAGTTTGTAAAGCAATAATCTGTTGAAAACACTAAGTTGTGTGACTTCACTAGCACCAACAACAATGATTTTATGAGCACACCTATTGCTCCACCTGTGCCTAAAGATACTTTCTTTGAGATAAAACCTTCTTTGCTCAATCTTGTTATGAGAGAACAATTTTCTAGTATTGGTAATGAAGATGCTGCTTCCCATCTAAATAACTTTGTTGAACTTTGTGAGATGCAAAAGCATAGGGATATAGATGGTGATATTATTAAGCTTAAATTGTTTCCTTTCTCTTTGAGAGGAAAAGCTAAAGAGTGGTTGAATTCCTTAACTAGGAATAGTATTGATTCTTGGACTAAGTGCAAAGATGCTTTTATTGTAAAATATTATCCTCCTGCTAAGATTATATCTATGAGAAGTGAAATAATGAAGTTTAAACAACTTGATAATGAGCATGTTTCTCAAGCTTGGGAAAGAATGAAATCTTTGGTTAAGAATTGTCCCACTCATGGACTGGCTGCTTGGATGATCATCCAAACTTTTTATGCAGGATTGAACTATTCTTCAAGGAACCTATTGGATTCTGCTGCTGGAGGTACCTTTATGACCATCACTTTGGGTGCTGCAACAAAACTTCTGGACAATATGATGGTTAATTATTATGAATGGCATACTGAGAGAGCTCCACAAGGTAGGAAGGTAAATTCTATTGAGGAAACTTCCTCCTTGAGTGATAAGATTGATATTATTATGTCTATGCTTGTTAATGGGAAAGCCCATATTGATCCAAATAATGTTCCTTTAGCCTCTTTGGTTGCTCAAGAAGAGCAAGTTGATGTGAACTTCATAAGAAATAACAACTTTGGCAATAATGCTTATAGGAATAATTTTGGTAACAACAATTATAAGCCATATCCTTCCAACAATGGTAATGCTTATGGAAGATCCTACAACAATAATAGGAGTGCTCCTTCTGAACTTGAAGTTATGCTTAAAGAGTTTATTAGTAAACAAACTGCTTTCAATAAAACTATTGAGGAAAAACTCTCTAATGCTGAAAGAAATATAGCATCTTTGGCTGAAGCTCAATCTTCTTTGAATAAAATAACTGTTAAACCTGAAACTAATGAGAATACCTTTTGCAGCTACTAATGCTATACAAGTTAGAATTGATGAAAATGTTAGACTATTAGCTGAATTACATGCTAAGTGGGAAAGAGAAGATGACATTTCTAGAAACATTAGTGTTTCTACTATTACCACCACTAGTGTTGAGGCTAGTAATAGTTCTACTACTTTAGATGATAAATTTGATTTTGATCTTGATGGTTGCAATATCTCTGAAGTTATTAAGTTCCTACAAAAGCTTGCTAAAAGTCCTAATGCTAGTGCTATGAACATGGCTTTTACAAAACACATTACTGATGCTCTCATAAAGATTAAGGAAGAAAAGATGAAACATAAAGCTTCTATTCCTATAAAACAAGAAGATGGTTGGGAACCCATCATTAATATGAAAGTGAATGACTTTGATTTCAAACCTTTATGTGATCTTGATAGTAGTGTTTCTATTATGCCTAGAAGGATTTATGATATGCTTGATTTGCCTCCTCTTGAAGATTGTTATTTGAATGTCCCACTTGATGATAATGCTAAAAAGAAACTCATGGGGAGTCTTAATGATGTTCTTATTATGGTTAACAATGCTTATGTCCCCATTGATTTCTATGTTGTGGATGTTGAATACAATGCTTCTTGTCCTATTACTTTGGGAAGACCTTTTCTTAGAACTGTTGGTGCCATTATTGATATGAAAGAAGGCACCATTAAATATCAACTCCCACTTAAGAAAGGTATAAAACACTTCCCTAAGAAGAGAGAGAAGATTTATTTTGCTTCTCCTATGAAAACAAAATTTGGTCTTAATGCTTCTTCATTTGAGAACACTTGATTCCTCTTTTTGTTTCTTATGCCTAACTTAAAGGCGTTAAAGAAAAGTACTTATTGGGAGATAACCCAAAAGTTTTAGATGAGTCTTGGAAGTTATTACTTCAGTAATAACCGCTTATTATCCTTTTTATTTGCTTTTTGTGCCAAGAGTAACATCTAATGAGAGAGAAGTAATTATTGGGAAAGTTGCTATCTCGAAACAGATTTCTGTGCTTCACCGTAAAAATTCGTGTAAAATCTCTGAACGTCTTTTTAAGGCGTGAGTTTTTGTGCTTTTGACCCAGGTTGTTATCTAACTTTCGTTAGTTCAACACTTTTTGATTTGAGAAACAGAAGGTCTTCGAAAAAATTCGTCTTTACCTGCTGGTCTGTTTTGACAAATTTCTGCCATTTTCTGCATTTGCTTCTTGTTGGTTCCTTCTTGAGTTCTTTTGGGGAATTGAGCTTTTTGAGGGAAGTGCTACAGTAGCTAGTGTTCTAATTGAAGTTTATTTGGTGTTAGAACTGAACCTTAAGACTTATTTATCTTGAGTGCACTAATGTTGCTAATAAAGATTGTGTGAAGTTTTGTATGAAGGAAAATTTCAGGTGTATGGAAGGAATAAGTAATGAGATGAAGGATGGACTAAAGCTCAAGATTGGGGATGCCACGCATGTCACCCCAAGAAATATCCAAGAAGTACAAGCGTAAAAGCTTGGGGATGCCCAAGGCATCCCCTTCTTCATCAATAAAAATCCCAGGTTTCTTCCAAACGCTTTATTTTTATTGTTTCATGCATAGTTGTGTTTTTCTTGGAGCGTATTCTTTTTCGTTTTTGTTTTGGTTTTTCATTTGCTTTTGTTTTCTTAGATTTCGGAATAAATTGGTTGGACCCCCTCTTTCATACATTGGTTTGCAAATAGTTTGGTTTGGTTTGGAAAAGAGTAGGAAAGTTCATGCTTATGTGGTAAAAAGAGCTCGTTTTTCACTGTGGCCTATGCTTTGTCATGCCATACTTGATATTTTTTTGGATTTATGCTTAGTATTCTTTGTTGTAGCATGACTTGTTATAAACAATTGAGATTGCTTAATGTGCCTTGGATGAATCATGCGTTGTTTTAGCATATTAAAGCATAGTATAGTGGTATTCTCCTTTGATGCTTTAGTTGGGTTGACTTGGCGCATGCTCACACCATGTTATGACTATCTCAAGTCACCATAGCCTTTATGATCCTTTAGTTTTCAACTCGTAGTATCACTTTATGCTTTGATCAATGATGTTTTGTCGCTCCGCATGATTATGGCCATTATTGCTCTCTTAGTTTGTCGCTCCCAGTCTTTTGCTAGCCTCCACAACCAAGTATGAGTTCCACTCATGCATCCAACTCCCTAAACCAAGTTATTCTGAAGAGTCCACCATACCTACCTACTATCTTATGCTATTCCAAGTATATTCATGCTTTTGTTTACCTTCCAAATTAAACTTGTTATGAGAAAACTAGTGATTAAAGCTCTCACGAACTTGATAACACAATTTACTTTTTTGCATCTAATAAACTTGAACCATTGGATCCTTCTTTGTTGCGTATACGCTTGCGCTTTATAAGTTGAAATTAGTAGAACCATGTTTCATGGGGAACGCTTTCAACATTGCACTTGTACTTTGTACCCCATTGATATCATGTTCTTTTGCTTACGGATCCCGGCGGTGTGAAATAAAAGTGGAATTTGTAAGATCATGGAGTTTGTATGTATGTTAGAGAAACGCCTGGGACGCTAGCCTAAGCCATGCCTAATCATGGTGGAAACTTGCAGCATCACCATAATGAGCACTCTATGAAGCATCCTCAATAAAAACCTATGCAAATAGCAAATAAAAGATCGCCGAGATGCTCATTATACGCTTGCCTTATCATTTTGATTATGGGAAAGCTCTGTATCATGTGCAAGGGTACCCGTTAAGCGGTTCTTAATGATACAAATGTACTTACAATGACAAGATCTTACTCGTGACTGAAGTTGAGTAGCATGAGGATCGGTCTTCGTAAGTAAGGGGCATGAGATTTCGGTTTATAACTTGTCAAGCATATTCTCTTAGTTCTGTCACTTTAACCTTAATCACCTTAAAGATGCTTATGATAGGGGCAATGAGAGCTGAAAGCTATAAGTACCATAATTTTTGGAAGCTCTTTATGAGACTTGAATCCCTACTTCCTTTTACAAAAGGCCTTTCTTCCACCATAATATTGAGTCTCCACCTTCTATCTTTATGCACCTACTTTGAGAGCATAGTGGACATTCTTAGTTCTATGTGCATTGTCCCAAGACTAGTTGATTGATGCATAACTTGATATTGCTTGTTTTAAACTATTGTATCTAGTCACTCTTATGAACTTTGAAGGTGTCCTATGCATTTATATTTGATACTATATGAGGGACAAGCTGAATACTATTATGCTATATTTTCTTTATGTGAAACAAACAAACGTCTTGCAAAGCATTGTTATTCATGAATCTTTTGTTTGTGCCTTTTCATGTTGCATCATAGTTTCTTTGCTTATTGCTAGAACTTTGTCTTTCATGTTATGATTGAAGTACTATGATCCCAGCTTTGAATGTTTCGCAAATACTTTGATCAAGTCTTTGATGGTGCATGTCACCTCAAAAATTATTCTTTCTTTTTATCACTTACCTACTCGGGAATGACGGGAGTTAAGCTTGGGGATGTTGATACATTGCAAATGTATCTATAATTTTTGATGTTCCATGCTTGGTTTTATCCACTTTCTTGTGTTTTGTTCCAACTTTGGAGTACTTTTCATATGATTTCTTGGACTAACCTATTAACAAGAGCCACGATGCCTGCTTTCTGTTTTACTGTTTTGGTTCCAGGAAAGTCAGAAAATGAATATTCTCGGAATTGGACGGGACAAAAGCCAAAGTGCCTATTTTTCCGGAAGTCATCAAGTGCCAGAATACGAGACGGAGAGGGGCCAGGGGGCCACCACACCACCTAGCCGCACGGCCCAGCCTGACCCACGCCAGGGGGTGGTGAGGCCAGCCCTGGCACTCCCTCGGCCTCCCCTTCCGACTATAAGATGCCCTCGGGACGTAAATCCTAGGTACCGATCAAAAATCCACGAAAGAGTCTGTAGCCGCCGTCATCTCCATCCCTAGATCAGGAGGGATCTGAAGCTCTTCCCGGCACCCTGCCGGAGAGGGGAATTCACCCTGGAGGCCTTCTTCATCACCATGCAAGCCTCCGGTGTGATGCGTGAGTAGTTCATCCTTGGACTACGGATCCATGTAGTAGCTAGATGGCTGGTTGTCCTCCTTTGTGCTTTCATGTTTAGATCTTGTGAGCTCCGTTCATGATCAAGATCATCTATTTGTAATTATGCATGTTGTGTTTGCGGGGATCCGATGGATATTGAGATGCTATTTCAGATTGATTATTGATTGTATCATGTCTTTGTTGCTTGTGATCTTGCATGCTTTCCGTTGTTAGTAGCTATCTTGGCCAAGTAGATGTTAGCAACTCCAAGAGTTAGTATTTATGCTCTATAGTGGCTTCATACCTCTGGTAATCTGGGGAAGTGATAGAAATCTCTAAGGTACTAGATGTGCTGTTGCTACTAGGGAGAAAACAACAATCCTTTGTTAATAGAACAATCGTATTGTTTACTTTACACGCAGTTCGTAAAGCAATAATCTGTTGCTTGCAACTTAATACTAGAGGGGGTTCGGATGATAACCTGAAGGTGGATTATTAGTCATAGATGAAGTTGGATGGCGGTCTATGTATAATGTTGTAATGCCCAATCAAGTCTCAAAGGAGTCAAGATGATTACTATATGCATGTATTGCTTTCTCGGTGTTTGTCAATTTCCCCGCTGTAATTTGTTCACCCAGCATGTTATCTATCTTAAGGAGAGCCACCTCTAGTGAACTATGGATCCCGGTCCTTTTCTTTACATACAATCTATAAACTCTTTTACTATTTTGTGTTTACTTTCTGCAAACTTTTACTTCCTTCCATTCGATACGTTTAATCCTTTGTTTTCCGCAAAACACGGTGAGATTGAAAACCCCATCGCAAGTTGGGGACAAAGTTCTGTGGTTGTGTTGTGCAGGTCTCCATGTTGCTACTAGCAAC
The DNA here is from genome assembly GCA_023614405.1 of Avena insularis. Classification (NCBI taxonomy): domain Eukaryota; kingdom Viridiplantae; phylum Streptophyta; class Magnoliopsida; order Poales; family Poaceae; genus Avena; species Avena insularis. Next base: position 27,819,286 of record CM042692.1, read on the forward strand.
GGTAGTGCGCCCTGCCAAAGCTCAGCTAGTAACACCTTTGGGGTGTTTCCTTGCTCCTACTGGTTCGATTAAACCTTGGTTTCATACTGAGGGAAACTAGCTGTTGTGCTCATCATACCTTCCTCCCAACGAGCTCTACATCAACCACGCACCAGCGCTTTTCTGGGCTCCGTGCATTGAGCCATCACCTGCCGGTGGAGTCGGCAGCCCAGCCACAACGTCTACATCAGGCCTATGCAGTCACACCAACGACAAAGAAGCCTTGGCACAAGCCACTAACTGCTATCGCACACACTCACGAACTGCACTCAAATCCTGGAATCTCACCAGGAGGGCCAACAGGCTTGAAGGGACAGCATCCAACGGAAACATCGTCTGATAGATGTGCCTGAGGCACGACTACGCCTTGTTTAGAAAATGAAGCACTCGAGAAGCACGATCCTGCAGGGTCGCAAGTGCAATTGCACGGTCATGATCCACCCAGAAGTACCCACTCGCCTGCAGCTGCTCCTGGGTCAAATCATGCATTCGAACAGCGATCCGATCTTTTTCATCCTGCGGATGGCGAGCACTAACAACTACACCACACAAAAAGCAAAGTGTGAAAGACAGGCATCACCGCGACTGACTAAAGGAAAAGATAAGAGGATAGAAGGCTAACAGTTGAACTGCTCACTCAGCTGGGCCACCTCCTCCAATAGGTACTTCTCGCGAGCAGAGGCTTACTCCGCCTTCGACTTCTATACATCAGCGCTATCGTGGAGCATGGGCAACTCATGCTCCAGTTGTTTAATACGATCGCGCAGTCGCGAAAGCAACGACAACTCCTCCACCTTTGAATGAGGCTGCGCCAAGTTCTCATCGGTAGAGGGAGGATCACAAGGAGCACTCGATGTACCCTACCACGAATCAAGAAAAAAGCAAATAAGAGACCAAGAATATATTTGGCAAAGGGCATATATGCATTCAAACACATGAAAAGTTTCGATTGGGACACCCCCACAAAATCATTGTTCCATAAAGCAAAAGGCTAAGCCATTGCAGCTATTACAGATGAAGACTAAGGCACAGCATGTTTCTTCGACTTGGACTTAGGCCTCGGGGGCTTCATCGCATTCGTGGCAGTCTCTAACACCACGGACTTGCCGGTAGTACCCCCAGAAGCCGCAGCCTTCGCTTGACGCTGCTCCTCGGAGTACTTGGCGAGTGTCTCAATAAGCTGGGGACCGTAATTTTTGCATTTACCAACATAGGGAGCAAAAACTACCTACTGGCCTCCAGCGTCGACAGGCATCGCGTCAGAGATAGTTGCGGGGTCCATCTCCACACCATGGGCCTGCACCATTGCGAGTGCCATGGTGGCGCCGAGCGCTGCGAATTTTTGAAGTTCACTGGGATTCCTCCAGCTAGGGATTCCACCAAGTCGCAGAGGTTGTCGATCATCCCAGACTTGGGAGTCAAGTCCTCACGGATGCGACTGAGCACATCCTTGGCCTTCCCTAGCATCTCCTGGAGGGATACGCTGCGGTCCTTGACTGTGGTGATGGCACCAGCCAAAGCATCCGCGTGGCACGGAGATTGGGCATCAAAGCTCAAGCCGCTGGCATCTGCATACACAAAATCATTAGTACAACAATCACATGTCAAAGTGCAGAAGAGCAAGGAATATCTACATAAAAAGGCATACCTGAGAGGGACTTGGCAATCGAGAGAAGCTGCTCCTCGAACATCTTCTCCCTCTCAGTAGTGGAGGCAAGGAGATCCTGCTCTCGCTTCTGCAACTCCTCCAAGGCTGCGACTGCCTCGTCGCGATTCTTCGCCGCCGCGGCCAATGTCTTCTCCAATGCAGCACCATGGTGGAGTAATTCATTGTGCTCAACTGCAACATATAGAGAGTGTTACCAAATGAATCAATAATATTCGCAAAAGACAAGGACGAAGTCAAAACTTGCTTTCGACAATGCGATGGCGATTGTCCAGTTGCGCATATTGTTGACCCATGTTAAGGACCTGCTCCGCCAGGTGGGCGGCTTCCTTCATGATGAGCTGCATCAGAGACATTTAAAGTTCAAGTAAAGCACGCCAAGAATAAACTCGACTGCCAACTACAAAATACTTACATGATCCTCCACAGACTCTGAAGAAGGTTGTTGCACAGTCATCCGGGTAACCATCTGATGCTCCCCAGCATGTGGGGAACTCGATGAGTTATGCCTAGAGTGGGCTACCAATGGAGTAGAAGGAGACCACGAAGCCACCTTCTTGGACTTGGAGTCCACGACTCTGAACTCCTTCAAAAATTGGACGTCGTCAGAAGACAACGTCGCCACTTGACTGAAACACAAAATCAAACAAGAGCTTCAAGACAGATGACATCTCAAAGAAGAAACCAAAACAAATTCGCGAATATAGAGCCTACTAGTCAAATCTATCAAGATCGAAGGACTGCTCCTCCGACTTCGATGATTCCTTTGGCAGTCGAAGCTTCTTTCGGGTAGGAGGAGCCATAGAGCGCACAGGAACGGCGGGAATCGGCTCCTCCTGACTGATAGATGGCCCCTCTGGAGTCGAAGGATACGAAACATCTGAATCCTTGCTGCGAGAACACTTGCGAGTGTCCGGATCGCTAGACTCGGGGGCTACCTCCTCCTCTTCAAGTGGGACGGTCGATTCCGACTCGTCATCTTCATCTACTTCGTGAGGAATAACCCCCTCAGGAAGAGGGGGCAAACTGGGAGACACCTTCCAATCCTGCATTCAAAAAACAATTCATTATACATCAAGAAACCAGAAGCAATCGACAGATCAAGCTACTTCGTAGCACAATTCTACCTCAGGAGGAGGGTTAGAGGCGTCGAAGGGAGGCATGACTGGTTCGCCTGGGAGAACCTCCTTGGTGGTGTACTTTGTCACCATTCGCAACCTCTTATCTACTTCACCCGCGGAAATGCCATCGGCAGATACGCGAGTGGCATCGTCCGCACCAGCCTATTGGAACATGGGGTGAACTCTGGCCTGCAGAGGCTGGATGCGACGGCGCAACCATGTGTGAATGAGGGCGGCGCCTCCCTCTTATTTACCCATGCGGCTCTCGAGGTCGTAGGCGCGCTTGTACAGCACTTACGTCTCCTCGGACTCGCCAGGCATCACCACGTTCTTCCAGGAACGCCTCCTCTTGCACGGCGTCGCGGGATCGAAGGGCGCGAGTCCGTAGTGCTCTCCATCGGCCTTTTGGTCGCGGATGTAGAACGACTTGTCTCTCCACCCTTGGACGGACACCATGAGCTTGATATCGAAATATGTGGCGGAGGACTCGACATGGATTCCGCAGCCTCCTATGTCGTAGACTACGGAACCAGATGCTTACTGGCGCTTCAGCTTGAAAATCCTCTTAAAGAGGCCAAAGTGTGGCTCGATTCCGAGCCAGCACTCACAAAGAGTAATATAGCAGGCGATGTGGAGAATAGAGTTTGGGGACAGCTGATGCAGCTGGAGCCCTAGAAGCAAAGGAGGCCCCTGAAGAAAGGATGCAGGGGCCGATAAAGACCACGGATGATGAACGGTAGGAACATCACCTGGAAACCAGCAGGAGGACAGTGAGTTACCTCGCCACCTGGCACTCGTGAGTTATCCTCCATGGGTGATAGAACTCCATCTTGACGCAGGAGGCGAAGCTCAGAGGATTTGATGATGGATGCGCGCCACGCACCATTGGTGACGCGGGTACCCGCGCCTTTCTTCTTCCTAGCGCTAGCGGCGCTGGTGCCCACAATGGTGGAGCCACCCTTCTTCTTGGCAGCAGCAATGGCGGCGGCGGACTCAGCGAAGATGCCTCCCTTCTTTTTCCCCATCTTGCGATGCAGGTGCGAGCGGAGGAAGTAGCTCGGGAACACGCGGAGTTGGTCCAGCACCACGAATAGGACGAGCTCTAGGAAGCAGAGAGCAGCGGGAATTGCGATGGAAGCACAAGCAGAGAAAGGGCAGATGGGAAAATTACCGCAGCTGCGCTGCTACTTAACCCCCTTGCGGATGCCATCCAACGGCTAATAGAAACCCTACTAGACGCATGGCGCACATCGCGGTCGACATGTGGAGAGGCCAAAACACGAACCGTCCCCCACTATCTCCATTATGCACGAAAATCAAGGAGACGCAGTTAAAACGGAAGATTACGCACGCCCAGTCAAATCAAAGTCAGAAAGTGGAACCCACCGCTCATCACGTCCCGTCAAAGCCGCTCACGCGGGCAACTGAGATCATCACATCGTCAGCACTGATGTCATCAAGATGAGCACTAGAAGATTTCGATTACTTTAGTCCTTGCTCGAGTCTTCGACTCCACCAAGCACTCGGGGGCTACTCCCATAGGGAGCGCTGGTCGCGCACCCTACGATTTCTTTTTATGCAGGAATATGAACATTCAAAGCATACCCAACCACTCGAATCTATGATTCGACTATGGATCATGGGTTACTCCCATAGGGAGCGCTGGAAGCAAATTCGACTGAAACAACCAACAAAAGACGACAGCAGTCGCACAATTTTAGTCCCTGCTTGAGTCTTCGACTCAACCAGGCACTCGGGGGCTACTCCCATAGGGAGCGCTGGTCGCGCACCCTATGATTATTTGTACACCGTATTGTGTGTTTATAACATCCACACTCGAATGCTATGGCGACTCCGCCTCATACTTTCCCTACAAAGAGACTGCGTCTCCTGGGCCACCCGAATCATCTCCGTGATGACAAAAATTCGGATACCGCGCTTACAACGTGAAGATAAGACTTGAATAAGGCCTGGCAACGCATTTGCTGCGCACTACCAGAAACATATCCGTGCCTACAGGTATGATGAACATGGCTTGACAGACGCGTTGAGTGCTCACACCCATATACTGGAATTTGACTCCTGTAAGACCTCCGCGGCTTGAGTCGAATTACACCAGCACTTTTCCGAATTTGAGTCCGAGGACTCGAGTTTGAGTAGATTGCGTTGTTTTGCCCTAAGGCAGTTAACTGATACAGATACATCGGTTAAATCAGGCATGTATATCAACAATCCCTATGACATAAACAGAACACTCGAAAAAAATACTCACTCATGCACTCGAAAGACTTCATAAAGTCTCCAGTCGAATCTACAATTCCACTAGACACTCGGGGGCTACTGACATGGGTATACCCTACAGGTACTCGAGTTTGGTATATACGGTCCAGATACGACGGAAGCCCACGACGTTGCCAAGGCCCGATGGAGACTTCGAGTGGCCCACGGACTCTTGATTACTTGCGAAACAAGAAGAAGCTTAAAGATAGAAAGCTTAAAAGGAAAACCCTAATCTGTAATCGACTCGACCTGCTACCCGAGACCTAGCCTATCTATATAAAGGCTAGGAGGGGGTGGCGAGGAAGACACACGCAACCCTAGTTTCCACAACTCTCGCCAGATTGCATCTGTGTGCCCCTGTAATATTCGATTCCTTCGTTAATTCCAAGAGCAGACAAGCAGGAGTAGGGACCTCTACGAGGCCTAAACCTGGGTAAACTTTGCGTCCCTGTGTGCTTGTTTGCTAGCCGATTGATGCCTCCAGCTCTCTCTCCTTCTCCAAAACCCAAGTCCATAACAATGGGCATTGATGAGTTAAACCCTCGTCACTGGTCTCTCTTCTGTGCGTGGTTCTCCACCTCCTCCCTGAATTATGCGATTATTTGTTGTTTCTCCTCCGTTTCCATGTTCTCCTCCGTTGTTGTGTTCTCCCTCGTTGTTGTGGTTTCCTGCATGGTCATCTGATAAAATATCATCAGGGTTTCTGATGGGATTACCATTTTCGTCGTGTGGCGTTGAGGTATCTCCATTGATCATGTACACTTGGTGGAGTGTTATATGTGGCTTGATGGTGTCGCCTTTTGCTTCTGCGGGTGCGTTGGTAGTACTTCGAGATCGCAGTTCTGGATAAATTTTCGTCATCCTTTCTTCAAAGTCGACGTTCTCACTGCTTTCTTCGGGTTCTGAGCGTGTTGGGTTTTCTCCGTGTGGTGAGATTGATTGACCACCTTATTTTCCTGCTTCGATCTGAGATGTGATGTCTGTGGGGGGTCCAACGAGCGGTGATGGTACTGTTATAGGCGTGTCTTTTCCCACCGACGGTTCTGATGCGATCAGGGCCGAAGGGTGTGATTCCTGTATGTTGTTTCCTTTGAAGTGGATGCTTCCGATGATTAGATCGGATCCGCTGTTGAAATCGGCGGGTACTTCTACAAGGGTGGATGGGTGTGGATCTACTTTCGTCGAGTTGACGCTTGGTGGAGAGTGTTCCGTCAAATCCGTGTTTCCAACGTTCAAGTTTCCCACAGACGGCGCCAATTGACGAGGGGTAACCTCGGCAATGCCCATGATGATGGACTTGGGTTTTCGCGAAAAAGAGAACGTTGGGGATTTTGTCGGATGTCAGGAAAACAATGAAGACAAAATCGCCTGAATATTGGGGAAACACTCTATTACAAGTTGTCTACTAGATTTTTGGTATCCTCGCTTGGGCTTTTCCCGCCCTATATATAATAGGCCGGGTCTCAAAGCCATAGGCGGATAGGTTTCATACACGTGCGATTACAATACCAACATAATATCGGTTCATGATTTTTTTCCTAATAGAATAAGAAGTTTCTGTCAGTTGCTTCCTTGAGCTTTTATCTGGAATCTCTATGGGCCGTAGGCCTTTTACCCAATGTAGGGTAGCGAATAGTGAACATCCGAGTAATCATACCTATGTCACCTGCCTAATATGTTTTTCCTAGTATAGAAATTATTACGTAATAAGTCATCGTCGTTACCAAGCAAATATCAAACAAAAGACATATTTTTCTGTAAATTAATCAATTAGACTACATGTTACGCAATCTATCAATAAAAAACTACTTGGTACCTTCAATCTGAGTGAGAAAGATTGATTCGTATACTCGATGGCACAGCACGCCTATCACCGGCATCGCAGCAGGATTAATAAAGGTAGAAATCGGCAGATAACAGGGTTGGCTAGCACGACGTCGCAGCTGCGGCATCGTGTGGCATCTGGCGACTGGGTAGGAGCGAGCGAAGGCGGCAAGCGTCCATGACCATATGGTGCTACTTACTAGCTCTAGTTATACAAAATAAAAAATGTTGGGACATGTTACTATAATTGACTAATAAACAAAAATTATGGACTACGTTTAGCCTTAAGTAGAGAGCAACACGACTAAACAATTAAATTTAAGCTTAGTGCTAAGTAATTAAGTATATAAGACAGTTAGTTTAGTACTAAAATCTGCACATATGTCGGTGTCTGTCTCATGGCTAGAAAGAATTGGGACGATATGAATAGCGAATCAAGCTGAAACAAGCAAACTAGAAAATCTAAGGCACAACACTCTGAAGTGGACAATTTAATAGGAAGCACTTAGGTAGATGTTTATAGCATGTCGATGTCTTGTGGTAGCACCACTAGACAGTCGGTCGAGCTCGTCAAGGTCGCGTTATCCTAATATGCATGCCACAATTGTGTGCCGCTATGTCCTGGAGCTCCCACTCGGGCATGCTCACAACCATCGTCACCGCATCAACAGCTTCCGCTTTGCCAAAACACCACCCACCCATGTCTGAAGTAGTGAAGCACCCTTATCTTCCCCTATACACTTGTTGCCACTATCGCGATATCTGCAGCTCACGCTACCACCCCAGGTCCAGAGCAGTGAAGCACCTTCATCTTCCCCATCTCGTTACATCCCTCCTTCCGTCGTTCCTCTCTGCCCCCAATGGTGCTTCACTGCAACTTCTCTTGTAGCCACACAGCAACCACAAGACTTGCTCCGCCACCATCCCTGGCACACTAGCCCTCAGGGATCCTTGGCCCACCTGCGATACAGCTACTTTAGTGTACGGTAACTGTTGGGATTTAGGTTAATTAAAGGAATAATCCTTCCTCTTGTAACTCTCTATGTCGGTTGGTTTGTCAACCGACGCAACTTCCTCACACTCCTTCGAACGGACGTGATCCTTGTTGGTGTTCCTTCTCCTTGTATATAAGCTGTGAATCATCAATGGAACATAATAGTTGAATCATTTTGTCTCTTTCCCGGTTGTTTCTTGACTCTGAGTTCTAACATGTTATCAGCACATCGAGTCTACCGACCAGAAGATCAGACGAGATCGACGGAAGTTCACAGGCAAAAGGTGAGAAAGATACATGCCTCGTGAACTCCTCTCGATGCATCTTCGCCTACTTCACCGTGACGCCGGCCGATTCGCCATGAGCGCCAGCAGTGCGAGCCCTTGAGCCGACCTTGCCCATAGAGTCACCGCGGTGCAGAGCCCTGTGCCCGAACTCGCGCTATTGGTGCCGGCCACCGTCGCCTGTAGGCACCTCCGCTGATGGCGAAGGCGAGATCGCGCCCGCCATCTCCGACCCTGCGGTTGTCGGCGGAGGTCGACGCCGCCACGATTCTGCGCGGCAAGGGCTCTTGCGCCTTTACGCCTCCGTCGACGCCGGCCGTTGAGGAGCGCTGCGCTGGCCCGCAACTCCTCCTGCAACTCCTCCGCCTTCTCCAGCGCCTGCCGCCCTCGGCCCTCGCCTTTGGCGACCAGCCCGTGAACTCTCCGCCCAGAACAAGGCCACTGAACGGGCGTCGCTCGCTCGGCGTCCGAACTCCAAGGGGACCAGCGAGGAGGATCCTCCGACGAAGAAGGGGCGGCTGCTGTAGCGGTGACCTCTGCTGCATCGCCATTGACTGGAGGAATCGCGTGGTGGCCGTCGCTCGTGGAGGATTTGGGAACGATTCTGTTTCCTTAGGCCTTCCACAATGTGCACGATGCCAGAATACTAAAAAGTGGGTCAGTCTGTCAGCGATGCCCTGGAAAATAATCTGGACACCGGTCTCACAATGTTGTGGTGCCGGAGAAAAAAAAGGGTCGGACCCACACATAGATAAACAATCCATGACCAAGCCAACTTCCAGTGTTCCTTCGCGCGAGTTCTTGCAAAATCCCCTTTCTCCAAGTCGATCTCCTCGGCCAAAATCCATCGGCATGCCGCACTCCGGCGAGGTACTTGTTGGAGGCGCGGGTCAAGGTCGCCGGCGTTGCCCAGATCCTTCCGCCGCCGGCTCCCGTTGCCTTCCGCCGCCCAGATCCCGTTCCCGCCGCCGCCCGTTGCCCAGATCCTTCCGCCGCTGGCGCGAGTCGGAGTGGAGCTGGGGGTGCTTTATCTAGTGCACAGTTCAACCAGGTTTGTCACGGCCGCCGCCGATGCTGCTGGACAAGGGACCGGCCGGTGGTGGGTTTGGCTTCGCAGCAGCGCCCGAAGCAGCACAGGTGAGGGATTCATTGAGTTGTTTTGTTCCAAGTCCCAACCCTGCTGTATGGTTTCTTTTGATAAAGATTGATCCGTTGTTGGCTTTGTGGTTTCATTCCATGCACTAGTTCACTAGTCAATACATTATCACACATTCTGATGCGTGTGTTCATTTTGTGAATCTGGAAAGGATTGAGGATGCTTGTAACTCAGCAATACGTAATATTAATTAGTGCATTCTTATTCAGCAGATTAGAACATCACAATTTAGATATAAAAACTCAACAGTAGGTAATATTTGTAAAATGATTTAGACAATACAAAACCGAGATGCTTGGATAGAAATTTAAAGTACATAAGGAGTACAGAAATTTAAAGTACAGAAGGAGTACAGACTGATACAATGGAATTTCGAAAAGCCTATGAAATTAAACTGCATTTCCTCCAAACTTGTCCCAAATATTCTTTACCAAATCAGCCTTGAGTCGGCGATGTGTGGCTCGATCCCGAATGGCAGCCTCTTTCTCAAGAACCAAATCAAAACCATCAACTGGCCCTTATTCAGCTGTAATGTATGGTATGGTGAAGGCCACCTCTTCATAGTCACAATCGTACTTGTCATAGCACTTGTAGGCGTGCCTTTCATCTGCCACAATCATGTTATGCAATATAATGCAAGCATACATGATCTTAGCAAGTGCATCCCTCTGATGCATACGCCCTGGATGACGAACTATGGCAAAACGAGCTTGCAAAACCCCAAAGGCTCGCTCAACATCTTTTTTTGCTCCTTCTTGGTGTGCTTTATATAACTTGTCCTCATCACTTTGAGCCATAGGGATTGATTTTACAAATATTGCCCATTCTGGATAAATGCCGTCTACTAGGTAGTATCCTAAGTTATACTCATGGCCATTGACTTCAAAGTGTACCTTCAGGGAAAGCCTATTTACTGGACCGCCAACCGTGGCCCATCCAATATGACTTGGTCCTGCTAATTAATAGATTATTTTATTTTTAGCATGTTGGCAGATTAGCTTTTAACAGCACTATTTTACTTTCTGTTTTAGACACTGTTGATTTCAGTATAAGTTTTTAATACTGTTTATCTGTCGAGTACTATGTGTATTCCAGAACATAGGTGATGTAATATATTTCTGTGTGTTCACATGTTGTGATTTATTACGTTCACCGTTTGCAGTTGAGATTTTCAATTTCTTGCAAATAGACCAATTTCCCGTCTTAATTGAGTCTTTTTGACTTGATACGAGCACGAATTGGTATGAAAAATTCAAAGTGATTTTGTCATATTGATGTTTTGGGATCACAAAGTGGTGTGTAGTTTTCCTACCACTACTATTTAAGCCTACATTTTGTCATGTTTTGATATCATGATTGCTTAACGTGCTCTCTCATACATTTTATTAAGTTATGACATAAGCCATTATATATATGAGTATCTACTGATTTTATCAGATTATACTCTATAATGTTGAGAGATGGACCCCGGAATTTCTTTCGGGGAGTATCTACAACATGTCTTAACAATTTGAAGTTCACACTATTAATTTCAAGCCACTTCTTGAAATTATCATTAATTTGCATAGTTCATTACAACATGACCATGATGGATCTTAATTTACCAAATATAAATTAATATTCTCTGGTTCACCATATAGATAACTGATGGCTGGAAAAGAGTTCGATGCACTCGAGCTTAATGGCCACAACTACCCTACATGGGCCATGGACATCAAGATCGCCCTTGCATCTCGTGGGATAGTGCGTGCCATCCAGAACCCGGAGGACCCCCTTCCGGCTAGAGTCGCACCGCTGAGAGAAGAGCCGAAATATGTTGCCTTGTACATTATAAGGCATCATATCCATTCGGATCTTAAGTCCGAGTATTTGGAGGAGGAATCCCCATTTACTTTGTTTCAGACTCTCAAGACGAGGTATGAACAACAGAAGGCAATTGTCCTACCTGAAGCACTCCATGAATGGACCCATCTCCGATTTCAGGACTTCAAGTCTGTCGGGGGTTACAATCATGAGGTTCATAAGATAAGTTTCAAACTACGCTTTTGCGGGAAGGAACCTACAGATGCGGAAAACATAGAAAAAACTCTATTCACTATGCTCCTATCTGAAAGGCTCCTCCAGCAACAATACTGCGCTCATGACTACCAGGTCTATTCAGACCTTATACATATCCTACTTCAGGCTGAAAAGCATGATGAGCTTCTTGCTAAGAATGGCTCCCAACGTCCGGTTGGTTCCCAACCTTTGCCGAAAGTTCATATGAATGTCGTGAACGGAAGAAAGTTTGGTGGTGCCTTCAATGGCAACCAATCGAATTTCAAGGGTAAGTGTAAGCGCAATCAGAATAAGAAGCCTCGAAACTCGGACCGTGGGAAATGTGTTGGAAATATGCCCTTGAGACAAATAGTAATAAGGACTATTATCATATTTCATATAGTTTATGATTAAGTTTTATATCATGCTATAATTGTATTGAGTGGAAACATCAATGCACGTGTGATATACAAACAACCAGGGATTCCCAGTAAAACTCTAGTCACTGGTTCTTTGGTCAACAGATGATCATGTTTCCTGATCATGTGGCATTTATCCAGTTGGAAATGGAGTCAACTCATTCTGAGAATGAGATGGTGAACCAATACCCAACCTAAACATCGTGACCCGATCATGTCACGAAGTTCAAGTTACGATGATTAGAAATGGATCCTCGTAGACATTCCTTAGGCGTGAGGCTATATCAATCTTGTCTCTCGAGAGTGCTTTGATAGCATCAAGCGCCACTTAGTATCTGATGGTTATAAAGGTGTGTTCGGTACTCGGAGGAAACCGTTGAGGCAATATATGTCGAGCGGGATTGTCGTCCATGTGACGGAAGATACTCAAGGGCCCACTCGGAGAGGTTATTTCCAATAGTGCATAGCGTGTGAGTTGATCACGAGGATATCACTTGTCGGAGCAGTCAAGTAGCATTGTTGATAGCGAGATTGAACACGACATGGTGATGTCATTGATCAGATCTCGGGCAATGCAAGTATCGAGAGACAAAGGGAATAAGACACAACTGTCCCGGTTCAAACGACGAAAGATCGTCATGGAGCATACGAGGTCACATGGCCATCAAGGTCCCTCATCGATCATTGGTGCGAGTGTCCCGACCATGTGCAGGAGTGTTCACGCTTAAGGGCTTGATGATGCTTAGAGAGTGTTTATACGATCGGTAGAATCGCCAAGAATTGTAGAGAGAAAACCGGAAGCGTTTCGATAAGTCCGGAGGATGTCCGGAGTGGAGGTGGAAGTGTTCCATAACCATGGAGGTTGAATAATATGTGAATGAATGTTAAATAATGATTTAATCATTTATTCATAATTATTTAATAAAGAGAAAGTCAATTTAAATGGTCAAAAGCTTAATGGGCTAATTCCTGGAGGGGAGAGGGCCCATTAGGGAAAGGAGAGAGGGAGAAGGGGCCAAGGGGGTGGCCGGCGCCCTAGTGGGCCAGCCCCCCCACGCGGGCCCATGGGGGTGGCCGGCGGTGCCAACCCTCCCCCTCCTCTCCTTTAGTCCCACCCTGGGACTTTGAGGGAGGTAGTACCTCCCCTCCCCCTATATATAGTGGGGGTATTTGACTAGATAAATACACCCAATAATCAATAAAAGTCTTCTCACTTTTGGGAGGACCTCTAATTGATATTTTCTCTCTCTCCCTCTCTCTCCCGTGACCGTGGTTCCAAGTGCTGGCAGCAGAGACATCTTCCTGTGAGGCGCCGTCGCGCTGCGGGATTCGGATCCAGGAGCTCTACTTCCACAACTGTTGCTCGATCGGGGAAGCGGGAGTTATCGTCAGGCATCGGACGTGTGTAACTCCCTGCGAGGTGTCGCACTTGAGGCACTCAAGTCGTTGGAGCCACATGAGCACAAGGACTTCATCACGACCTTGAGGTCGGCTTCGGCTCGTCTACATCAACCACGCTCTCCTGAGCGTTGACAACGCTTTTCGGTCTTCAAGGGTAAGTTCGCGAAAAGCCCCTCCCGTTACTGTATTACTAATAGATAGGTCCTGGCAGCTTTAGGGGTTCAGGGGCGTAGGATAAAATTTATTGTTTTCATACGCGGAACCCCTACAGTGGTATCAGAGCTAGATCTATGCGTAGTAATGCTAGTACGGGTAGAACACATGAGATGTAGCGTGTGGGCGTTGATCTTTTAGTATTTACCCTCCCACGTGTACTTGTGTATACCGCAGCAATGCTTGATGAAGCGGCCCGAACCGACTTTACGCGTTCATTCGCGAGACTGGTCCACGCTTGACATACGGCTTGTACCGTATAAAGTGGCTTAGGAGGGTGTCTGTCTCTCTCGCATTAGTTGGTATGCCATTTGCAACGGAGGGCCTCGAAAGGGGTGTAGTAGAGACAACTACTTGATCAGTGTTGTGCTGAAAGTTCGTAGGTAAGAACGGTTCTTGTGCGAAAGGCCATTCAACCACGTAAAATATGCAAAGATAAAGTAGAGGCGTCTAACTTTGTTTTGCAGGGGGCGTTTCTTTGTGATATGGTTGTGGCAAAGGTAAAGTGATTACCTTATGTCACGTAGTAGTAGATAGTCACGGAGGTGACGGACTACCACGCCGGAAGGACACCGGTACCCAGGTGTCTACGGCGCCGGAACCCTGGCACCGGAATCCGATGACGACGGATGGAGATCACGACGTGAAGGATCATATCACATCGTATTTACATTCAATGTTATTGTTTGTATATGTTATTGTGTGCTAGTATTAGATACTCGACGGTAGCCTAATAAGATGATCCATGTTAAAATTACCAACGATTGTGTTCCCCCTTAGTGTGCACCACCAAGAAAGTTTTTCGGTATGAGGCGATCCATGGTACAGGCATGGGTGTTAGACATATCTACGCTCGCATATAGTGGGTGTAAGCCATGTTGCACAGCGAATACACTAAGGTTGAGTTGGCGAGCCTAGCACGCCATAGAAGCGTGGCCTCGGAACATGGATGGTTAAAAGATCGAGCACGAGACGCATGAATGATGTGTCCGGCGTTTAGCATCCATCCTTGAACCCACATTGATGGTCGTGATGATCGGGGGAAATGTGGCTGATAGGGGTCGTGTTATCACTAGGAACCCTTATGGGGATAGGTGTTTCTGAGTGGAGTTATTATTAATTCATTTAATTATAAACTTAGTCTAAATTCCATTTTGCAATTCTAAATGTAGAAAAGTTCTCCGCGATGCCACCTTTCCTGTTGACGATTGATTGGTTAGAAGGAGAGAAGCTCAGATTAGATGGATCAAACTTTTCCATATGGGTTGCGCGTCTCCATGTTCTCCTTAGTGAGAATGACGTGGTCGACTACATACTCGACGGGATGGATTTGGATCAGCCCATTGACCTAGAGACCCCAGAGCAGCGGGAAGACCGCTATCTTCGTCGGGAGATGGCCTCCTTTATTTCAGTTACAATGCGTTTCGGAATGGTGGACGAGCTGTGGCCTTTCGTTGGTGATGTCAACCCTCGTACGGTAATGCTACAGCTTAGGACACATTTTGTGGAACAAGCACGCATATGGGAGCATGAGCTGATGGGAGACTTCCCCTCCATTAAGATGGAGGAGAACTCATCACTTGACGACCACTTGGAGCGCATGCATGAGGTGTACATGAGGCATGCATACTTCCTGAATAGCTGGATGACGGGCTCTTTTGCAAATGGCGTTGTGCTACAGTCGCTGCCACCAAGCTACCAAGCACAAGTCAGGACTTACATTATGAGAGGCGACACAGAATCAATGGAATTCCACCGGTTCGTATGATATCTCAGGAATGTGTTGGTTGAACCAGATGTCTCTCAGGTCATCAATGACAAAGGTATATATTTGATATACAATTTTATAAATATTATAATCTTGCAAACACATTTGCAGTGTTAAGTATATTTGATACTTGTTACATTTCTGAAACAGGTCATACGCATGAGAGGTGCTTGCTGGAGAGGAGGTGATGTTGCGTGCTGATGGCGAGCATGATGATGATGGCCACGACGCTCTCCCTCGATATTTATCACTTAGTTTATGGTTTTGGATAGTTATTGTAATCAAAATATTATGAACTTCTTTAGTGTGTCTCACACTTTGTGAGACGGTTATTCATATGAGTTTGTAACAAACAGTTGTTCTACTTTTATGAATGATTTCTATTTGTGTTCATATCTCGTTTGATTATATGTGAATTATCCTTGTTGTTTGAAACTAATTGATAATGCATGAACATTTGTAAAATATTGAAATGCCTTAAAATACCCAACTTAAATGATATGTTCATTAATGAATGAAACCATTGTTTGAATTCAAAGTTATAATGATAATACGTGAAAGTTATTCGATTTCTTATCACATATAAATCATGCCTAAGTTCAGCAAAATAACTTGAACACCGTGTATTACTTGAATACAAAGTGTTTAATGAATTGTTAAAAGTAAATACATATTACGTGTATTGTGTTTTAACGAAAATGGTAATTATCATTATATGATTGTTTAAATGCGTAAATAAGTTTACCAAAGGAAACATAAGTATGAAATTATTTGATTTGATCAAAGTGTTTCATCAACAAAGGGTATAAATATAAAAGAGAATCTAATTACTATGATTTGATCAAAAGTAATGAAATTCAACTTTATGAGATTGGCATAAAAGAAATTATGGAATGCAAAGCGTTTTGAAACATCAAAATGCAAAGCATCATAATGTGATATTAGATATCAAAATGGGTGTATAGATGGCACCAAATAAATCGTTGTAGTGTAGATATAGAGACCATTAGTTAGAAATAGTTAGCACTCAATTAGAATGTAGTGAACCATTTGAATTCGTGAGAACGACTCCATATCTAGTATGGATCATCATAAAAGTTTTGGGGTTATTCGATATAACCAAAAATAATAATGAATAAGTCCTTGTAGAGTATTCATTGGAAACTTTGAATACAAAATCCATAGCTAAAACCAAAAGGGAAGCAAAACTAGTATTGCTTGGATTTTGGTACATTTTCGAGAAAGTTCACATTCAATGATATTTCTCGATTATAAAGCAAATGGAAGATAGTGAAAAACACGATGAGGATTCAAATCCCTGCATCATAGTGTTGAGAAGCGTAACGGAAAATATTCCTGAATGATTCTCTTCACAAAGGAAAGAATCAATTATATTGATCGTTGTGTTTTACCCACTAGTGTTTTCATTACATGAAGTAGGATTCAAAATAATCCATATCTTGTATGGAGACATTTGTGAATCATTTGTCATGATTCTTGGAATATGACATACCTACGAACTACTAAGAAAATAATGGTAAACTAAAATTATGAGAAATCCCAAAGCAGAATTCCCTTGAGATCAGAAAGCAATTAGTTGCTAAATCTCACAAGTAAAAGGGTTACTTGAATTTTCCCAAATGAATGCAAAGCCATAGTGGAAAAGGGGGTGAATGACAAAAGCACAATTTGTCAAGTATTGGACGAATTCAAATGAATTTGATTCAAGTGTGCTTAATGTCTAGTGGATTTAAAACTAGTAAAAGTACTAGTGTCTCATAGTAAATCTCCAAGTTTGATATTTGATCAAAGGATTTTGAAATTGTTCAAAATAGTGAGTAGATATGCAATTTGCATGAAATTGAGTGGGAGCTATGAAAGTCTTCCTAAAACAATATGTGATTGACATATTTTTGAGTGGGAGCAATATAAGTCTCAAATTCAAATATGTAGGAACATATTTTGAGTGGGAGCTTATAGAGTGATTCTTAAGGATGTTAACAATAAAAGCGCAAGTACCGATAAATAATGATTTATAAGGTGTATAAGTTGATAATAGGTGCATTATGATATTCTGTAGTATTCCTTAAGGGATTCTGAAAAAGGTTTCAGAATAGAAGTTAATTAAGGAACTGGTCCTTAATAACTCAAGTTAGGAATAGTATTAACTTTAACATCAATAGTCGAAAGAAAGAAAAGGATGATCATCATCCACTATGTTGAGACATAGGTTCTATCTTAGAAAACCATGATGATAACTTAACATAATATATGATCCAATAAGGAACGTTTAAAAGTGATTAAGTTCGAATCACATAACGTTGAGCTAAATTTGTCCGTAGTGTCTAATAGAGAACTGTAGACATATTTTCCAAATCCATAAAGGATGACATATCTTAAAACACAAAGGGTTATGTTATAAGGGAATATGTTGGAAACTCCTGTAAATACCGATTAAAGTCAAGTAGGAAGCGAGGTGAAACAAACATCAAAAGTTGCACAGAGTGCACTAGTGTTTCGATGAATACATTTATAATAATAGATAAGGGTAGCATCTAAAGTGTTGTATAATGTTATGGCGGGGCTAGTTCGCTTTTAACGTAGAATGATGTGTCCCAGGGCACAGTGCCCATGAGAAAGCCCTCGAGGTTGATCTAAAGTCAATGTAGGCTCCTGGAATCAAGCCTCGTTCTGCTGCCATAGCGACGATGCATACACAGAGATGTTATCATGTGATGATAAAGTATTAATGTCAATCAAGGTGACATTAGTAAGTTACAAAGGATTTGGGACTGTAAAGTACAGGCCCAAGACTCAACCTCTTCCATGAGCAAGCATGTTCAGGGTACCGGATATATGGTGCTAATGATTAAGAACAAATGCAGCTAGTGTATTTGTACTCTAGTGCAACTGGGAGAATGTTGGAAATATGCCCTAGAGACAAATAGTTATAAGGACTATTATCACATTTCATATAGTTTATGATTAAGTTTTATATCATGCTATAACTGTATTGAGTGGAAACATCAATACATGTGTGATATATAAACAACTAGGGGTACCCAATGAAACTCTAGTCACTGGTTCATTGGTCAACAGATGATCAAGTTTCCTGATCATGTGGCATTTATGCCAGTTAGAAATGGAGTCAAATCATTCTGAGAATGAGATGATGAAGCAATACCCAACCTAAACATCGTGACCCGATCATGTCATGAAGTTCAAGATATGATGATTAGAAATGGATCCTCGTAGACCATTCCTTAGACCGTGAGGCTATATCAACCACTGTCTCCCGAGAGTACTTAGATAGCATCAAGCGCCACTTGGTAATACAGTGGTTATAAAGGTGTGCTTGAAGGAGATATGCCCTAGAGGCAAATAATAAATAGGTTTTTATTGTCATATCTCAATTAGTTTATAATAGGTTCATATTGTGTTATAACTGTGCCAATTAGAAACATTGGTACATGTGTGGTATGAAACAACCAAGTCCCTAGTAGCCTCTATTCATACTAGTTCGTTGATCACGAAGATGATCTGGGTTTCAAGATCATGGGCATTTATGTCGACTAACGATGGGATCATATCATTGGAGAATGATGTGGTTGGACATTCCTCGAAGGATTGCAACACGATCAAGTCATATAGTTCATTGTTGCAACAACTATACCTAGACTCCTCCTTAGACCGTGATCTCATATTACTCACTGTTTCCCTAAGTCGTCATCTGGTAATACGGTGGCCATAAAGGTGTACGTTGGGTATTCCGAAGGAACAGTAGATGACATGTGTCTACAAGACCGGGATTTGTTCACCCACATGACGGGTAAAGATACATACGACCGGCTTGGTGAGATTACATCTATAAATGTTGCAACATGTGACTAGGTCACGGGGATGTAATATCACGGTAACAAGAAAACAGAACTTGTTGTGAACGACATTGAACAAGGTATGGGATACCAATGATCGGATCTCGGACAAGTTGTATCGAGAAACAAAAGGAAGAGGATGCTACATTTAGACGGTTCAAACGACATTGTCATCAGGAATGCATAGGGGTCACATGGACATCCCTGGTCCCTCTATTGATCATTGATACAGATCATGTCTAGAGCATTCCCGAGCCGTGAGAGGATACACTTAAAGAATGCGATGAGGCGATCATTAGTAAGACGGAATCATAGTAGAGAAAGACAGAAAGCCGGAATCATTTCGCGGAGAGATCCGAAGTTGTTCGGAGAAAGAATAAAGGAAAAGACCGGAAAAGTGTTTTCGGATAAATGGGAATTTAAATATATATTTATTATATGTTAATTGTGAATTAATATATTCTAAATAATATTTAGATTAAGATTTATAAAGGCAACTTTTATATTAGGCCAAATCCGGGAGGGAAAAGGCCTAGAAATAAAGCTGCAGGAAAAGAAAAGGAAAAAAGAAAAAGGGCAACTGCTGCCCCGAGTGGGCCTCGCATCCCACAAAGGTGGGCGGTAGTAGTAGCCGCCGTGCAGACAGGCGTTAGGCGCCGCCGAGCCACTGAGCCGCCCACCCGCCAAGCCCGCCTCATGTTGAGCTGGGCCGCCGGTTCAAGCCGGCCCACCCGGGCTGGGTTGGGCCGTCAGGCCAGTGAGCCCGGGTCACCCAGTGAGCCCACCGCCAGACGAAAGTTCCTGTTATTTTTCTTTAATTAATAGTCCCACATGGCTAACCCAATAGGGAGGGCACACCCCCTACGCCTATATAAAGGGGTGCCCATGGGTGGGATTAAATACACAATGAGAGAAGTCTTTTAGTAGACTTTCTCCCTCCCTCTCTCTATACCTCGTGACCATGGCCCCAACTCTGGGTTGTGCGATCGATGCACACTTGCAGTACGCCGTTGCGCTGCAGGGATTCCTAGCCGGATAACAACTTCCGCACTCCCGGCGGGATCGGGGAGCCGGAGGTCTCATCGTGCACCGGATGTGTATGAAGACACGAGGCGCAACTTAGAGCGCTTGAATGTCGTGAGCGGAGTTGTTGCGATGAAGATGACGAAGGAGCAAGGGGTGACTGCGAGGAGCTTCGACCTTGAGGTCGACTCTGAGTCGACTACTTCAACCATGTTCCCATGAAGCGTTAACGCGTATGGTCTACAAGGGTATGTATTCTCTACGCTCACGGCTATTACCGCATTACTACATAGATAGATCCTAGGCGATTACGGGGTTACATCGTAGGAAATTTTTGTTTTCGCTTTAAATCCCCTGATGGTATCTGCCGATCTATGCGTAGGAGTGTTGTATGCGGGCGATACACACAAGTATTGTGCGGGCATTGATCCATAGTTGTTACCCTCTAACGTGTACTTGTCTATATCGGTATTGTTTGATGAAGCGGCCGGACGACCTTACAGCGTATTAAATGCGCGAGACTGGTTCCACGCTCAACATACGGCTTGTAGTATAAGTGGCTAGCGGTGTCATCTCTCATTCAATAATTGATATAGCATTTACAATGGAGGGCCCCGAAAGGGGTGTAATAGAGACAACTGCCGGATCCATGTTGTGGTTGGAAAGTTCGTAGTTTAGAAACGGTTTTAGTGCGAAAGCCCTAACAACCACATAAAACTTGCAATTGATAAAGTAGAGGCGTCTAACTTTATTTTGCAGAGGGCATGTGATTATGATATGGCATTGGTCGTTGCGAAGGTAAAAGTAGTTTACGTTTCTGTTACTAAGTAGTATAGTAATAGTCATCGTTCCGATGAACGACCTGGTGGAGGCGTCGTGGACTTGGCTTCAAACCAAGGGCAAGATGGAGATCATGCCGGAGCGCTCGATGGAGATCAAGGCGCAAGAAAGACCATATCGTATCACATTATAAAGATGATGATGATACCAGTTTTTACATCTTATTGTGTGCTAGTATTTAGATACCCAACGGTAGCAAATAAGATAATCCCTATTGAATTCCAATGTTCCGTCTTCCCTTTGTGTGTGCACCACCAAGAAAGTTCTTTGGTATGAGGTCGGTCGTGATGATCGGGGGTCAGACATATCTACGTTCGCATATAGTGGGTGTATGCCATATTGCACAACGAATACACACAAGTTAGATTTGGTGAGCCTAGCATGTACAGACATGGCCTCGGAACACAAGAGATCAAAAGATCGAGCATGAGTCACATGGATGATGTGATTGGCATTATTGAATGTCTACCTTTGAGGCTGCACTGCTGGCCGTGATGATCGGGGGAGGTGCAGAGGATAGGGATCATGCGATCACTAAAATCGTCCAGGGGATGTGATACATTGCAAATGTATCTATAATTTTTGATGTTCCATGCTTGGTTTTATTCACTTTCTTGTGTTTTGTCCACACTTTGGAGTACTTTTCATATAATTTCTTGGACTAACCTATTAACAAGAGCCACCATGCCAGCTGCCTGTTTTCTGTTGTTTTTGGTTCCAGGAAAGTCAGAAAATGAATATTCTCGGAATTGGACGGGACAAAAGCCAAAGTGCCTATTTTTCCGGAAGACTCACAGAGCCAGAATATGAGACGGAGGGGGCCAGGGCCTGACCATACCACCCCTAGGCGCAGGATGGGCCTGGCCGCGCCAGGGCATGGTCTGGCCGCCCCAGGCTTCCCCTCGGTCTCCCTCTTCGCCTATAAGAAGCCTTCTGACCTAAAAACTCTAGGGGGTTCGACATTTTTCCAGAAGGAGTTCCGCTCCGCCACCACCACCAGATTCCACAAAACAGCACCAGAAACTCCGTTCTGGCACCCTGCCGTGACGGGGAATTGGAGGAGATCATCGCCATCATCACCACCATCGCTTCTCCATCGACCATCCATGTTTCCCCCATCTATGAGTGAGTAATCCCCGCTGTAGGCTATGGGGATGGTAGGGATTGGATGAGATCGTTCATGTAATGGCATCATATTGTTAGGGCATGGTGCCTAGTATCTTTTATTAGTGATTTATGACTTTGTTGCGACTTGTTGTGCTTAATGCTTGTCACTAGGGCCCGAGTGCCATGATTTCAGATCTGAACATGTTATTGATTCATTATGATAGTATTGTTTATGGTCTTACCTGCAAGTTGTATACACATGTTGTTGTCCGGAACCAATGGCCCAGTGGCGTAAATCGGGATAACCGGAGGGAATGGCTTTGATGTGAGGATCACATGTGTTCACAGAGTGTTAATGCTTTGCTCCGGTGCTCTATTAAAAGGATCACATTAATTGCCAGTAGTTCCCTTGAGGCCTGATACGTCCATTTTGCATCACTATTCTATGTCTTAATTCACTATTATTCATTGATATATTTCGTATTGAGAGGTGATACTTATGTTATTTCATCTGTTTTTGCATGGTTGATGACTTTTGGAGCATGGACCGCTGCGATCGGGATTACGATGGAAAAGGTGATGTTTGGAGGCAAAATTGAAGATCAGAAAATCCAGGAAAATATCTGAAAATCCTATTTTCGAAGACTAAGGATGCGGAAGATGGAGTGGAGGTGGTACATGGGGCCCACACCACCCCATGGCGTGAGGCCTAGGCGCGCTGAAGTGGTAGCCACCACAGCCCTCCGACCTCTCCCCTCAGCGTATATCATCCTCCAAAACCCTAAGACTGGGGGCGACCACGAAGATTACTGCACGCCTCTGAGGCGGAAAACACCGAGAGAAAGATCTCTCCGTGACAGATTTCGCCAGGGAATTCCTTCCCGGAGAGGGGAGATCGTCGCCATCAACACCACCATCAAGCTGGACTTCATCGGGATCATCATCATCATCACCACCATCATCACCATCATCACCCTCATCACCATCTCCATATTGCTGTAACAATTGAGTTGAATCTTGCATTAGTTCATAGGGGAAACTTTCCCGGTGTTGATTACTCTTCGTAGTTGATCCTATTGAGTGAACCGTTGAATTATTGTTTATGTTCAGATTGTTATACATCATTATTCTATCTCTGATCATGATCCATATGATGTCTTGTGAGTAGTTCGTTTTGTTCTTGAGGACATGGGAGAAGTCTTGTTGTTAGTAGTGGAGTTGCGTTGAGAAAGATTCAATAGATTGTTATTTAAGTTGTGGTGTACTTCTTCTAGTGGTGTCATGTGAACATCGACTACATGACACTTCACCTATATGGGCCTAGGGGAATGCATTGTGTATTTGGCTACTAATCGTAGGGGTTGCGGTGTGAAACCTGAACCCCCGTTAGGAAACCATTGCACAAGGGACGTAAGGGTCTTAGAGTTTAAAGTTGTGGTTAGGTTTCTACCTTAATTACTTTCTTGTACTTACGGATGTTTGCAAGGGGTATAATCACAAGTATGTATTAGTCTTGGATGGGGCGGTACATTAGCATAGGTTCACCCACACAACACTTAGCAAGCTAAAGAAGATTAATCAACTATATGAAGCGAAAGCACTTGACAGTCTTCCCATGTGTCCTCGAGAACGTTTGGTCATCTTAAGTAATACAACTGGCTTGTCCTTTGCTACATAAAGTATTGGGCCACTTGCTGCATTTATTCCTACCGTCTTTTATTTACTCGTACTTTGTTTACTTGCTTTATTTACTCGTTTGTTTACAAAATTCCCTTGCATAGGAAGTGGGTTAGACTTAAATGTGTGTGTGTTTTTGCTTCTTAATGCTCTCTTTCACTTCAATTCATATCCCTATGAGAGCTTCTTCAAAATTATCATGCCCATCTTAAAGGCTATAAAGAAAGAGCTTTATGGGAGACAACCCAATTTGTTTTTGCTTTCAGTTTGTTTTTGTTTCTTTGTGTCTTGGAAGTTATTACTTCGGTAATAACCTCTCCTTATCCGTTTTTTTGGTTTTTGTGTCAAGATCAACCTCTAATGAGAGAGAAGTAATATTTGGGGAAGTTGCTGTCCCGAAACAGATTTTTTGTGCTTCACTGTAAAAATTCATGAGAGATCTCTGTATGTCGGATTGAGCTGTAATTTTTTGTGCTTCTGCCCCAGGTTGTTATTTAACTTTCGTTAGTTTTGCACTTTTTGATTTGACCAACAGAAGATTTTCAAAAAAATTGATCTTTACCTGCTGGTCTGTTTTGGCAGCTTGTGCCACTCTTGCATCTGCTTCTTTAGTCAATTTCCTTTTTGAATTCTTTTTGGGTTTTCGGAAGGAGTTGTTTCAGTAGCTTTTGTTTTGATGGTTTTCAGTTGAAGTTGGAATCTAAAGGTTTTGTCACTTCATATATACTAATGTTGCTAATGAGAACTGTGTGAAGTTTTGTGTGAAAGAAATTTCTAGGTAGTGGAGACAATGGTGTAATAAGGAAGAGAAGGGTTTTATGACTCAAGTAATAAGTGTATGAATATGAAGATATTGATGATATTCAAGTGGTGACTCTGAAAGAATCCACTAAATACCAAATTCAGAGACCTGCAGAGTCTGTTTCCAACTAGGTAACAGTTCTGGTAAGAAAAGTTCCGCGAAAATATAATCCAACTATATTTTTGCAGTTTTCAGTCAATAAGGAAAGCTACGAAGTGAAAAAGGGGGAGAAGCGGAGCCAGGTGGCTCACACCACCCCATGGCGGGCCACCCCACAGCCACGCCACCAGGTGGTGAGGTCACCCAGGACTCCGCCTCCGACTCGTTTTCTCCCAGTACCTTCCTTTTGATATGAAACTTCGTAATATATAACCCCCCGGATCCCCTGAGGTTCGTATATCGTGTTTTCATCGTGTTTTTGTTTCGATCTGTTTCTGCCAGGACATACTCTTTGAAGGCTTAGAAGCAGAATGGTGTCTGCCAAGGATAAAGGGAAGGAGCCTATGGAGGAAGACGTCCAAGACCCCGGAAAGGAGAAGGAGATCAAGAGTGAAGGTGAAGAGGAGCAAGGCCAATGTCCGCACACCGGCACTACCATTGTAAGCATTGGAGTGGTGAAACCTGCCAAGGTCAGAAGGACGGCACGGATGCAGACTAGGGGGAAAGCTCCTCGTCATAGTTTGGCTCCACGGTCACTTCCTCCACGCACCAGGAATCCTTTCCATACCCTTATCCATGAGCATCAATACCAGAATATGCCCAAGGAGAAATTACCCTCCAATTGGGATTTGCCTCGTTCTAGCTATACAGGAAAATAAGACTTCAAGGAAGAAGAGTGGGGAAAGAATAGCAAGAGCTGGAATTCTCAACCCGACATGATCATGAGCCGCATTGAGCAAAACTCGCAGCTTATTCGTAATCTCACCTTTGAGATTGAGGACTTGGGGAAACTGATTAGAGAGCTCATCGAGAGGATACCACCACCACCTAAGGAGTAATTCGTCATCAGGTTTGGCATCCCCTTGGTTTGTTCCAAGCTTGTGGGAGTTCCGCGGTATCACATCACTATCTTCTATCTTTTTACCTTATTAGTAGAGTCATATCATGAATAGAGGAGTTATTATGTAGTATGGTTTGCATTATGGAAGTTTCCCCTCTCTCGTTAGATATGTATCCCTTGGTGTGAGTTGCCGTTATGGAATATTAATGAGAAGTTCTATCATTCACTCTTTTGCATAGCTTATATTAGTTTTCAATTTGTGGTTATATGATTGATCTTGTTGTTAGTATTGGTAGCACTCTGGGATCATTGAGTTAATTTAGTTGGTTTTGGCAAACCTGGCTCGGTCAGTAGCAACACTATTTTTGAGAGTTGAATGAAAAAGATAGAAGTACCTTTAAAGAAAAATAATTTCATCATCTTTCTTTCTTGATTTGCTCATAAGTCTAGTATTCTCTTGTTAAGATCTTTTGTGCTTCCAAGGAAGATTGCATGTTTGTCTTGATCACTTGTATGTTTGTTTCCTTCAACTCTTATACTTGCTACCCAGCCTTGCTAGCAAAAACCTGTACTG
This sequence comes from Avena insularis, assembly GCA_023614405.1. NCBI lineage: Eukaryota > Viridiplantae > Streptophyta > Magnoliopsida > Poales > Poaceae > Avena > Avena insularis. The sequence continues at coordinate 27,845,386 of CM042692.1, forward strand.
AGAGGGTATTCTTCTCGTGCATCCACCTCCTTTAAACCAAAACCTTTTCCATTTGTGTCCACCATACCTACCTAGTAGCATTATTGCTATTCCAAGTAAATTCTTGTTTTGTCTACCTCCCAAATTAAACTTGTTATGTGAAAGTTAGTGATTAAATCTCTCACGAACTTGATGGCACACTTTACTTTCTTGCATTTAATAAACTTGAACCATTGGGTCCTTCTTTGTTGCGTATATGCTTGCACTTTATGAGTTGAAGTTAGCAGAACCATGTATCATGGGGACCGCTTTCAACACTTCATTGGTACTTGTACCTAGTTGATATCATGTTCTTTTGCTTATGGATCCCGGCGGTGTGAAATAAAAGTAGAACTTGTAAGATCATGGAGTTTATATGTGTGTTAGAGAAATGCCTAGGCCGCTAGCCTAAGCCATGCCTAATCATGGTGGAAACTTGCAGCATAACTATAGTGAGCATTCTATGAAGCATCCTCAATAAAAACCTATGCAAATAGCAAATAAAAAGATCGCTGAGATGCTCATTGTCTGCTTGCCTTGTCATTTTGATTATGGGATAGCTCCTATGTCATGTGCAAGGGGTACCTCGTTGGCGGTTCTCAATGATACGCATGTATTTACAATGACAAGAGCTTGCTTGTGACTGAAGTTGAGTAGCATGAGGATCGGTACTCATAAGTAAGGGGCATGAGATTTCAACTTATAACTTGTCAAGCATAGCCTCTTAGTTGTGTCACTGTAACCTTAATCACCTAAAGATGCCTATGATAGGGGCAATGAGAGCTGAAAGCTAGTAAGTATCATAATTTTTGGGAGCTCTTTATGAGACTTGCAATCCCTGCTTCCCTCTTTGAAGGGCCTTTCTTTTACTTTGTAGTTGAGTCCGTAAACCTACCCCTTCTATCTCAGCAAGTATTTTGAGTTGATGTGTTTCATTCATTCGTATGATGATTTATTCAATCATGTTTCTTATGTTCCTTGTTTTGCACATTGCTCTTACCCTGATGTTTACTACTTTGAAAGCTATCATTGAAAAACCAGTTATTTGTGAACTCCAGCAAATTATCAACTATTCTTCGACCAAGATCTAAGTTTGCCATTACCAATTATGATTCACTTTATGTATCTTTATTGTGTTTCCTTTACTCATTGCAAGTTGAGTTGTATAATAGTGAGTTGTCTTCTGTTATGATCTATGTATTTGATGAATGTGATGCTTCTTGTCTGTATTCTTTTATCGACTCTTCACTCCATAAACTTGAGGCCATGTTTATTGAGCTCAGTTTTGCTTGGGGACACGCGAAGTATAAGCTTGGGGGGAGTTGATACGTCCGTTTTGCATCACTATTCTATGTCTTAATTCACTATTATTCATTGATATATTTCGTATTGAGAGGTGATACTTATGTTATTTCATCTGTTTTTGCATGGTTGATGACTTTTGGAGCATGGACCGTAGTCGGATTCGATGGAAAAGGTCTTGTTTGGAGGCAAAATTGAAGATCAGAAAATCCGGGAAAATATACGGAAAATCCTATTTTCTAGAAGACTAAGGATGCGGAAGATGGAGTGTAGGTGGGCCAGGGGCCCACACCACCCCATGGCGTGGCGAGGCCTAGGCGCCTGGAGGTGGTGTGGCCACCCGCCCACTCCCCTCTACGGCGTATATCATCCTCGAAACCCTAAGACTCGGAGCAACCACAGAAGATTCCGCCTCTGCGGAAAACACCGAGAGAAGATCTCTCCGACATGATTCTGCGGGGAATTCCTTCTTGGAGAGGGGAGATCGTCGCCATCAACACCACCATCAAGCTGTACTTCATCGAGATCATCATCATCATCACCACCATCATCACCATCAGAACCCTCATCACCATCTCCATATTGCTGTAACAATTGAGTTGAATCTTGCATTAGTTCATAGGGGAAACTTTCCCGGTGTTGATTACTCTTTGTAGTTGATGCTATTGAGTGAACCGTTGAATTATTGTTTATGTTCAGATTGTTATACATCATTATTCCATCTCTGATCATGATCCATATGATGTCTTGTGAGTAGTTCATTTTGTTCTTGAGGACATGGGAGAAGTCTTGTTATTAGTAGTGGAGTTCCGTTGAGAAAGATTCAATAGATTGTTATTTAAGTTGTGGTGTACTTCTTCCAGTGGTGTCATGTGAACGACGACTACATGACACTTCACCTATATGGGCCTAGGGGAATGCATTGTGTATTTGGATACTAATCGTAGGGGTTGCCGGAGTGACAGAAACCTGAACCCCCGTTAGGAAACCATTGCACAAGGGACGTAAGGGTCTTAGAGTTTAAAGTTGTGGTTAGGTTTCTACTTTAATTACTTTCTTGTACTTACAGATGTTTGCAAGGGGTATAATCACAAGTATGTATTAGTCTTGGATGGGGCGGTACATTAGCATAGGTTCACCCACACAACACTTAGCAAGCTAAAGAAGATTAATCAACTATATGAAGCGAAAGCATAGCGGTCTTCCCATGTGTCCTCGAGGCGTTTGATCATCTTAAGTAATACAACCGCTTGTCCTTTGCTGCATAAAGGATTGGGCCACTTGCTGCATTTATTCCTCATCTTTTATTTACTCGTACTTTGTTTACTTGCTTTATCGAAAATCCTAAAAATCCGTTTGCTAAGTATTTGAGAGAATTCTGATCCATACCACTAGCCAGCACCTTGCTCCTCGTTGGGTTCGACACTCTTACTTATCGAAAATCTGCGATACACCCCTATACTTGTGGGTCATCAAGGCCCATTGCAAGCAATTTGGCGGACAAAAGATGTTGTGCAAGTTCTCATTGCGAGCACGTATGACTATATATGGAACACATGCCTAGGATTGTCTAATACTTGGATGCTTTATCTTATTTATCTGCAATTGCCCTATGTTCTGATTTCTATGTGAATTGTCTTGTCCATGCAACGCCCGTCCATCCATCCCTATGCCTACCGTACTCGAATCCTATTGTAACATCTATTGTCACTGCTGTCTTTACTTTTACCACTGCTGCTACTTTGCTATTCCTACTACAAAACTGTTGCTACTGATAAACTGATGTGAGCAAGATTGTTTCAAGGTGCAGCTGAATTGACAACTCAGTCGTTAAGGCTTATAAATATTCTTTGGCTCCCCTTGTGTCAAATCAATAAATTGGGTTTCACTTCCCTTGAAAATACTGCGATACACCCCCTATACTTGTGGGTCATCAGGATGACAATTTTAGTGGAGACCAATTATAAATTGATCTCTGATTATAAACTTAGTCTAGATGTTTGTTTGCAAATATCTTAGTAGACCTTGGCCTATCCCATTGAGGTCCTTTGCGACCATGGGAATATATTGCTTAATGTGGAACTTAGCAAAAGGGTCTAACTTCATAGATTAATACCCACGCCTGAGGGATATCCTCGTAAAAGGTGATATTCTCTTCTTGATACAATAACCATTAGGAGATAATTCGATGACTCTGCAATGATTGTGTTTTCTCCATAATCATCCAATAAGCCATTCCCCATTCGATGGAGAGTTGGGCTACATTTTGTATTGTACAGAATAAGGCACATAGAGTATGAGCCGTTGGATGGGTTTTCCTCCGTCATGGATGAAAAGAGAATGTTTGGAAAAACACATAGCGATCTTGCATTAGAGTTGAGAACTCTTAGGGCTTGATTGCAAATTGAGGTCATGGATGAAAAGGTATATGTAAGATATACAAATTATAAATGTGGTTCTTACAAAACTCGTTGCAGTTTGCAAAGTATTTGATACTTGTCCTGTTTTGTGAAAACAGGAGGATCTGCTTGAGAATTGCTGGTTTTGAGGCAACGTGACTTGATGACGGCAAGCAAAACAGTTGATGTCCGACATCACCTCTTTCCTCAAAGTTTATCATTTGGATTAGTAGACTTGAATATAATTTTGTAATCCTTGTTTGTGTGTCTTGCTTTTGGCAAGACGATTATTCATATGAACAAGTTACAAACCAGTTTGTACTATTCTTATGAACAATACCTTATGGTCACATTATGATTACAAACAAGTTATTCTCATCACTATGTTAATTATAATAGTTTAAACATTTATGAAGGATTAGAATGCTAAAAGATATCCAAAGTCTAATAATGAAATGACACTATAGTTTAAGTCATTTTGGTTATTGCAGGTTCTTTATGAAAGATCGGGGATCCTAGATGCTTAATCTAGAGACTTTAAAAAACCATGCCTCTTGGGCAGAATGACTAAAACTCCGCATTCTGGTAAAACGGTGATATGCGAAGAAATGTTGAAACTTATACATAATGATGTATCATATTTTCAACAAGTAGTGGAAATCATTTATTATGGACTTAAGTGAATAAGTGTATTTACTTAATGAAACATGAAGTTTGAAATGATTTGAATTGTTCAAATAAGTTCATAACTAAATGGGATATTGAATTAACTGAATTAACAAGTCTCTTCGATTTGATCGACATGACTAAAGTATTCAATTTAAGTTTAGCATAAAAGGGCACTTGTGAAAGATGTTTCACAAATTATGATAATTGGATGAATTCAAATCATGTTGAAATATCTAAACACCATAATCTTTATGTATTAGATACATATGGTATAATATTATCTCTTATCAGGGTTATAGTTGTCGTTTAGAGTTTGAGATCAAAATAAGCAAACACTCATTTGAAATATAAGGGAACATCTAAAGATTCGTGGAAACAACACCATAAGTGTTATGGCAAGTTCAAGTTTCTGGAGATTTCGACAAGTCGAAATCGTGGCGAATAAACAAGTCTTTGTAGAGCATTCTTAGGAAGATATGAATGCATCTTCCACAATGGGCAAACCTGCTGTTGTCCTAAGTTGATGTGTCTTGATGAAGATACAGGTGGAAGAAAGTAAAATATCAAAACAAGGTATTTGACCTTACCTCCGAATTGTTGAGTGGCACAGCGGAATTTGTTTCGTGATTCCAAACTCTACAAATAGAGGAGAAACTAATGATAATGATCATAAAGTTTCAGTGAATGATTTTACTAAGGAAAGTAGGATTCAACTGTATATTCTACAAGTTTGTGGAATTATAGTTGATCCACTTGTCTTGTTTTGAACAAGACATACCTACGAATTACAAAGAAGCATGATGGACCTAAGTACGAGAAATGAATGGTCATTGAAATCTCGTTAGTGGAATTCTCCATTTGGTTATGATCAAGGAATTTTGGAATGTCCAAGATTATCGAGAGGACCTATATTTGAGTGGGAGCAAATCAGCTTGGCTAATTCATAATAAGTAGCTGACATATTTTGAGTGGGAGCTAAGTGAAATCCCTGGATCTCAAACATGAATGTCATATTTGAGTGGGAGCGTGAAATCATTCTGGGATATGTGGACGACATATATGAATGATGTGATTGGTATTAAGGATGAAGTTGAAGTTATTAAACAATAAGATATATCGAGATAGATTGGTGAGTTTAATAAACACTAAATGTCGAATGCTTCCTGGACTTGATTCTGAAAGATGTTCAGAATGTCATAAGAAAGATTCTGAAGTAGTTCAAAATGGAACAAGGTAAGAAAGAAATTCTTACTTTATGAAGCATTGAGTTAGTATTGCAACTATGGTTGAAAGAAAGAGATGTGTTGCATCTCCTATGCCTCAGTCATAGGTTCTTCCATATAACCATGGTGTATACTCGACGTAATGTGACCCGAGGATCCGGTTGGTAGGACAAAGTCTTAACTGTAAGAACGTGTCTTTAAGTGATTCCCGAGTTGATCACTAAACCAGAATTAAGTTTGTACTTATGTAGCAAGAAGCAATGTAAGTGGCATAGTTGCATTTCATGCACTAGGATCTACATAGATATAGAAGTATAAAAGCTGCATCTGATGTGATGTACAATGTTATGGCAGGGCTAGTTCGCTTTTAACATAGAATGATGTGTCCCAGGGCCCAGTGCCCATGAGAAAGCCCTCGAGGTTGATCTAACGTCACTGTAAGCTCCTGGAATCCGGCCTCGTTCTGCTGCCATGACTATAGTATATACACAAAGGATAACAAAGTGTGTTTCGAAGTTTAGATGACAACGGTGAAAACGACTGTCATCATAAACATTAGAAACAAAAGTCTCACTTTGTCGCCAAACAAATGCTTCGACCCATTATACGATAATGGTGTGAATGTCAAAATTAGGAAGACATTAACGATTTGCAAAAGACATAATGATCTGGTAAAACAGAACATGGACATGACGTTTCCCATGAGCAAGCAGGATCTGTAAACACATATGGCATATGGTTTATACGAGTAAAATGCAAGCTAGTTTATTTGTACTCTAGTGCAAATGGGAGACTGAAGGAGATATGCCCTAGAAGCAAATAATAAATAGGTGTTTATTGTCATATCTCAATTAGTTTATAATAGTTTCATATTGTGCTATAACTGTCCCAAGTAGAAACATTGGTACATGTGTGGTATGAAACAACCAAGTCCCTAGTAGCCTCTATTCATACTAGTTCGTTGGTCACAAAGATGATCTGGGTTTCAAGATCATGGGCATTTATGCTGACCGACAACGGGATCATATCATTGGAGAATGATGTGGTTGGACATTCCTCGAAGGATTGCAACACGATCAAGTCATATAGTTCATTGTTGTAATAGCTATACCTAGACTCCTTCTCTTTAGACAGTGAGCTCATATTACTCACTGTTTCCCTAGGTTGCTTAGACTGCATCAACCGTCATCTGGTAATACGGTGGCCATAAAGGTGTATGTTGGGTATTCCGAAGGAACAGTTGATGACATGTGACTGCAAGACCGGGATTTGTTCACCCACATGACGGGTAAAGATGCATACGGCCGGCTTGGTGAGATTACATCTATAAATTTTGCAACATGTGACTAGGTCATGGGGATGTAATATCACGGTAACAAGAAAACAGAACTTGTTGTGAATGAGATTGAACAAGGTATGGGATACCAATGATCGGATATCGGACAAGTTGTATCGAGAAACAAAAGGAATAGGATGCTACATTTAGACGGTTCAAACGACATTGTTATCAGGAATGCATAGGGGTCACATGGACATCCCTGGTCTCTATGTTGATCATTGATACAGATCATGTCTAGAGAATTCCCGAGCCGTGAGAGGATACACTTAAGGGTACGATGAGAGCGATCATTCGTAAGACGGAATCACAGTAGAGAAAGAGAGAAAGCCGGAATCGGTCCGCAGAGAGATCCGAAGTTGTTCGGAGAAAGAATAAAGGAAAAGACCGGAAAAGTGTTTTCGGATAAATGGGAATTTAGATATATATTTATTATATTTTAATTGTGAATTAATATATTCTAAATAATATTTAGATTAAGATTTATAAAGGCAACTTTAATGTTAGGCCAAATCCCGGAGGGAAAAGGCCTAGAAACAAAGCTGCAGGAAATGAAAAGGAAAAAGAAAAAGAAAAAAGGCAACTGCTGCCCCGAGTGGGCCTGGCAGCCCACAAAGGTGGGCGGCCGGTAGTAGCTGCTGCATGCGGGCAGACAGAGTCTTTGGCCACAAGATGGCGTCAGCCTGGCGCCGCAGCCCACTCCGGGACTTTGAGGGAGGTAGTACCTCCCCTCCCCTATATATAGTGGGGGTATTTGGCCAGATAAATACACACAATATTCAATAAAGGTCTTCTCACTTTTGGGAAGACCTCCAATTGATATTCTCTCTCTCTCGTGACCATGGTCCCAAGTTCGGACTGTTGGAAATATGCCCTAGAGACAAATAGTAGTAAGGACTATTATCATATTTCATATAGTTTATGATTAATTTTTATATCATGTTATAACTATATTGAGTGGAAACATCAATACACGTGTGATATACAAACAACCAGGGGTTCCCAATGAAACTCTATTCACTGGTTCATTGGTCAACAGATGATCATGTTTCCTGATCATGTGGCATTTATGCCGGTTGGAAATGAGGTCATCTCATTCGGAGAATGAGATGATGAACCAATACCCAACCTAAACATCATGACCCGATCATGTCATGAAGTTCAAGTTACGATGATTAGAAATGGATCCTCGTAGACTATTCCTTAGACCGTGAGGCTATATCAATCACTGTCTCCCGAGAGTGTTTAGATAGCATCAAACGCCATCTGGTAATACGGTGGTTACAAAGGTGTGTTCAGGTACTCATAGGAAACCGTAGAGGCAATATATGTCAAGAGCGGGATTTGTCCGTCCATGTGACGGAAAGATACTCAAGGGCCCACTCGGAGAAGTTATATCTAATAGCTGCGCAGCGTGTGGTTAGATCATGGGGATATCACTTGTCGGAACGAGTTAAGTAGCATTGTTCAGTAACGAGATTGAACACGACATGGTGATGTCATTGATTAGATCTCGGGTAATGCAAGTATCAAATGACAAAGGGAATACGACACGACTGTCCCGGTTCAAACGACAAAAGATCTTCGTGGAACGCATAGGGGTCACATGGCCATCCAGGTCCCTCTGTCGATCATTGGTGCGGGAGTGTCCTGACCATGTATGGAGTGTTCCCGAACCGTGGGGTATCACGCTTAAGGGCTTGGTGATGCTTAGAGAGTGTTTATAGGATTGGTAGAATCACCGAAGAATAGAAGGGAGAAAACCGAAAGGGTTTCGATAAGTCCGGAGGATGTCCGGAGTGGAGGTGGAAGGTGTTCCATGGCCACGGAGATTAAATGATATGTGAATGAATGTTAAATATTGATTTAATCATTTATTCATAATTATTTAATAAAGAGAAAATCAATTAAAGGTCAAAAAGGCTTAATGGGCCAATTCCGGAGGGAGAGGGCCCATTAGGGGAAATGAGAGAGGGAGAGGGGCCGAAGGGGGAGGCCGGCTTGTCCTAGCCCCCCCGCAGGGCCTACTAGGGGCTGGTCGTCGGCCACCCCGCCCCCTCCTCTCCTTTAGTCCCACCCCGGGACTTGAGGGGAGGTAGTACCTCCCCCCCTATATATAGTGGGGTATTTGGCCTAGAAAAATACAACCAATAATCAATAAAGGTCTCCCCACTTTTGGGAGGACCTCCAATTGATATTTTCTCTCTCCCCCCCTCTCTCTCTCTCTCGTGACCATGGTCCCAAGTCTGGACTGCGCGAGCGAGAGACATCTTCATCTGGAGCTGGCGCTGCTGCTGATTCGGATCCAGGAGCTCTACTTCCGCAACTGCTGCTGGATCGGGGAAGCGGGAGTCATCGTCAGGCACCAGACGTGTGTAACTCCTCGTGAGGTGTCGCACTTGAGGCACTCAAGTCGTTGGAGCCAGAAGGAGCGCAAGGACTTCATCACGACCTTGAGGTCGGCTTCGGCTCGTCTACATCAACCACGCTCTCCTGAGCGTTGACAACGCTTTTTGGTCTTCAAGGGTAAGTTCGCGAAAAGCCCCTCCCGTTACTATATTACTAATAGATAGGTCCTGGCAGCTTCAGGGCTTCAGGGGCGTAGAGTAAAATTTATTGTTTTTATGCGCGGAACCCCTACAGTGGTATCAGAGCTAGATCTATGCGTAGTAATGCTAGTACGGGTAGAACACACGAGCTGTAGCATGTGGGCGTTGATCTTTTAGTTGTTACCCTCCCACGTGTACTTGTGTATACCATAGTAATGCTTGATGAAGCGGCCCCCAACCTACTTTACGCGTTCATTCGCGAGGCTCGTCCACGCTTGACATACGGCTTGTACCGTATAAAGTGGCTTAGGGGGGTGTTTGTCTCTCTCGCATTAGTTGGTATACCATTTGCAATGGAGGGCCCCGAAAGGGGTGTAGTATAGACAACTAATTGATCAACGTTGTGCTGAAAGTTCGTAGGTGACATGGGTATGCCCAATAGGCACTCGACTACAGCCTACCTGGTGCGGATCGATGGAAGGCCCACTCGACAAACTTGCCAAGGCCCATGATGGTCATGACGGTTCGAGTGGTATGAAGCCCATATGGACACGGACTCCCAAGCATACAAGACAAGGAACGCTCAAGACTAGAGTTCTAATCCAACTTATAACCAACTCGTATTGGTACCTGAGACCTAGCCTCCCCATATATAAAGGCTAGGAGGGTCCAATGAGGAGGACACGACCTAAGACACCAATAGACAATCGTGACTCCTACAATAGATCGCCACAATAGATCTAGACATCCTCTCCCCCAATAGATAGATCTACGATCTCCCACGCTACGCCATAATAGATCTAGACATCGCGACTCCTCCAATAGATAGATCTACGATCTCCCATACGCCAGATCTAATCTGCGTGACACCACCATCAGCGATATTGTAATCCTTCGGATCATCATCAATCAAGAGCAGACAAGCAGGAGTAGGATCCTCTACGAGGCCTGAAGCTGGGTAAACCTTGCGTCCCTGTGTGCTTGTCTGTTAGCCGATCGAGACTTCCAGCGTTTTCCTCCTTCTCCAAAACCCAAGTCCATAACAATCGGCATTGATGAGTTAAACCCTCGTCAATTGGCGCCGTCTGTGGGAAACGGGTGCGCTGATGTTGCGATCTCGACGGCCCCATCATCAACAATCTACAACTCATCCACATCGTCCGAGCGAGATCACTCGTCATAGCCAGATCGCATCTGGCAACTTCATATGCTTCGGCGTGTTCAACTTCTGCAAAATATTTGATTTGGCGCAGTCTGCAATTAGGCGGTTGTCTACGTATCGAGCATAATAACATGGCTACAGGGCATCGCTAGTACCAGACAAAGGCATGCCAATTTTATTTCCATAACCAAAGAGCTCTCGAGATTGGATCTATAACCGAAGTCATTGGAGCATAAGGCGTGCATACCAAGGCAAATATACGTATAGACCAAGTTGCAAATATACGTATAGACCAAGTTCAAACAAATACGGATGGTCACAAATCCAAGTAAAGACCACGTCTAGCACTCCTTCCAAGAAAAAAAAAGAGGAAGAATCGATCCTGGAAAATCAGTACACGGGATTAAATCCTTCAAGAATTCTCCAAGACCGGAAGCGATACGTATGGTTGCATGGATTTTATGGCAAGGATGCTAGCTCACCGTCCAGAATCTGAGTTTCGTCGCATCACGTGAAGATATATGGTGAAGATATATGGGGCCACGAAGTCTTCGTCATGCCTAAATTCACCTTTTCCGCCGGGCTGCGCCGACCCGCTGCTTCGTCGATTCCATCCGCCGCGTGACCCGCTATGGTTTTGGCTTTAGCGACCCGCTTCAGTCCTCGGATGCGGCAATCCGATGCGGTCTTCGGCAGCCGTGGCTCATTACAGTCTCTGGATACGGCAACTCGTCATCACCACACGACTCCGGTCCGCCGCGTCGACTATGTCCGCCACTTGACCCGCTACCACGTCAACTACATGTCCGGTGCACAACTCTCCACCACCACTGGTCTGGCGCCGATCTCGTGACCCACTGCAGTCTTCGACTCCGGTGATCCGCTACGATTTTGGACTCCAACGACTCAAGGGCTAAGGGGCTCCATCGGCATCAATGACCCATTGCGGTCTTCGACTCCGGTGATAGCTATCATCATTGGCTACGGCAAATCGCTACCGCCACCGGCCTTGGCGACCTGCTGCCGCGTCGACCCCGGTCCATCGCACCGGCTCTCGGATGCCGCTTCGACTACATCGACCACATAGAATCTACACTCGGGGGCTCTGCGGACTCCTCCGTGAGGCCCGTTACCGCCTTTGGATACGGTGACTCGCTGCAGCCTTCGACTCCACCGATCTACTGAGTCTTCGACTCCATCACACGACTTGTTGCGGTTTTTGGCTGCGGTGATGCGCCGCCGTCTTCGATTTTGCCGTCATGTTGTGTCTTCGACTCTGTCACGCGACTCACTGTCGCGTCGACTACGTCCGTGATTGCATCGATTTCGTCCATGGCAAGTACCAATTAAGCTAAGTTTTCCTCTACTTAAAGTTCATTATTATTTTTTAACTCGCTGTCGACACACTCGGGGGCTGCGCCCTCTTCGAGTAACCTAATGTGTCGTCGACTCCACGCACTCAAGCACCTCATACGCGACAGCCCGAGTAGCTGATTTTGCCTGATCGTCGAATCCTTGAACTCCGAGTGCCTCGGCAAGGTACTGAGACTAAGGGTAATCAGGCTAACGAAAAGGCCTAGCATGCAGTGCAAAAGTGTCGACTTGATTGGCACCAGAATTTTACTTTACAAACCGGCATGCAAATATTCTTTACAAGATGCAAGTACTTCACAATTCTTAATGTTTTATGCAGCTTACAAGGACGTCGACTGCGTCAAGCTATTCTATCGGGTCCTCCAAAAGGAGTTGACAAAACAACTGACTACGACATACACTCAAGACCCGAGTCGAGTCTCTCCTCGGATGGTTGCATCGCTTGATGCTACACACATGCGACGTTGGCCACGCACCCGACATAAGCGACTACTTCGACTCCATCTGCATCATCGACTCACCTGGCTAATCGCCGCATTACTCCGCTACGTCGACCTCGACTTCATCGTCAATTCGAGCTCCTTATGTGTGAGACGCTGACCCGATGCACTTCCGGTCAGTGGTTTCTCCTCGCATGATTTTTGACTGCGCCTACAAAATATAAGTCTCGAGTCTCTGCCCGAGTCTACGACTCCGCCAGACACTCGGGGCTACTCAAGCGGATACTGGACGCGCATATACAAGATCCTTGAGTGACACACTCTGAATCCTCACTCGAATCTACGATTCGACTAAGGACTCGGGGGCTACTCCCATAGGGAGCGCTAGCCGCGCACCCGAAGAAATTTGTGAAGATATCCAAGCATTATGAAAACCCTTCACTCGAATCTACGATTCGATTGCGCGCTTCGGGTTACTCCCATAGGGAGCGCTGAAAGCATATTCGACTGAAACAAGCAACAAAAGACGACAGCAGTCGCAAAAGTTATTTAGTCCTCACGAGTCTTGACTCAACCAGGCACTCGAGGGGCTACTCCCACATTCGCGCACCCTATGATTATTTTCTTCCTCGTACATCGTATTGTGTGTTGATAACATCCACACTCGAAGCTTATGGCGACACCGCCTCATAAATTTTCCCTACAAAGAGACTGCGTCTCCTGGGTCACCCGAATCGTCTCCGCGATGATAAAATTTGGATGCCGCGCTTACAGCGTGAAGATAAGACCTGAATAAGGCCTGGCAACGCATCTGCTGTGCAGTACCAGAGATATATCTGTGCCTGCAGGTACGATGAATATGCCTTGACGGACGCGTCGAGTGCTCACACCCATACACTGGAATTTGACTCTGTAAGGCCTCTGCGGCATGAGTCGAATTACGCCAGCAATTTCCGGATTCGAGTCCGGGGACTCGAGTTTGAGTAGGTGGCGTTGTTTTTGCCCTAGAGCAATTAACTGGTCCCGATCCATCGAGCGCACCAGGCACGTTTACCATCATCCCTATGAACTAATACAAATTCGACTGACCCGATGAACTTCCGGGAGAAGTGCTTCGCACTCGACACAATTGTCGACTCCGACATCCTAATGCAAGACTCAAGACTTCTGAGTCTCCATCTGAATCTATGATTCACATGGACACTCGGGGGCTACTGACATGGGTATGCCCAATAGGCACTCGACTACAGTCTACCTGGTGCGGCTCGACGGAAGGCCCACTCGACAAACTTGCCAAGGCCCATGATGGTCATGATGGTTCGAGTGGTATGAAGCCCATATGGACACGGACTCCCAAGCATACAAGACAAGGAACGCTCAAGACTAGAGTTCTAATCCAACTTGTAACCAACTCGTATTGGTACCTGAGACCTAGCCTCCCCATATATAAAGGCTAGGAGGGTCCAACGAGGAGGACACGACCTAAGACACCAATAGACAATCGCGACTCCTACAATAGATCGCCACAATAGATCTAGACATCCTCTCCCCCAATAGATAGATCTACGATCTCCCACGCTACGCCACAATAGATCTAGACATCGCGACTCCTCCAATAGATAGATCTACGATCTCCCATACGCCAGATCTAATCTGCGTGACACCACCATCGGCGACATTGTAATCCTTCGGATCATCATCAATCAAGAGCAGACAAGCAGGAGTAGGGTCCTCTACGAGGCCTAAACCTGGGTAAACCTTGCGTCCCTGTGTGCTTGTCTGTTAGCCGATCGAGACTTCCAGCGTTTCCCTCCTTCTCCAAAACCCAAGTCCATAACAATAGGCATTGATGAGTTAAACCCTCGTCAGTAGGTAAGAATGGTTCTTGTGCGAAAGCCCATTCAGCCACGTAAAACATGCAAAGATAAAGTAGAGGCGTCTAACTTTGTTTTGCAGGGGGTGTTGCTTTGTGATATGGTTGTGGCAAAGGTAAAGTAATTACCTTTTGTTACGTAGTAGTAGATAGTCACGGAGGTGACGAACTACCACGCCGGAATGACACCGGCACCCTGGTGTCTATGACGCTGGAACCCTGGCGCCAGAACCCAGTGATGGCGGATGGAGATCACGACGTGAAGGACCATATCACATAGCATTTACATTCAATGTTATTGTTTGTATGTCTTATTGTGTGCTAGTATTAGATAGTCGACGGTAGCCTAATAAGATGATCCCTGTTAAAATAACCAACGATTGTGTTCCCCCTTAGTGTGAACCACCAAGAAAGTTCTTCGGTATGAGGCAGGCCGTGATGATCGGGTGTCAGACATATCTACGTTCACATACAGTGGGTGCAAGCCATGTTGCACAGTGAAAACACTAAGCTTGAGTTGGCGAGCCTAGCATGTATAGACATGGCCTCGGAACATGGATGGTCGAAAGATCGAGCACGAGTCGCATGAATGATGTGACCGACGTTTAGCGTCCACCCTTGAACTCACATTGATGGCCGTGATGATTGGGGGAGATGCGGCTGATAGGGGTCGTGTTATCACTAGGAACCCTCACTGGGGATAGGTGTTTCTGAGTGGAGTTATTATTAACTCATTTAATTATAAACTTAGCCTAAATTCCTTTTGCAATTATAAATGTAGAAAATGGTTCTTCCCGAGATTACCTTTCCTATCGATGATTGGTTAAAAGGAGAAAAGCTCAAGTTAGATGGATCCAACTTTTCTGCATGGGTCATACGCCTGTTTGATCTCCTTGGGGAGAACGATGTAGCTGACTACATGACCTGCGAGATGTATTTGGATCCACCCTACTGTCATGAGACCCAGGAGCAGCGGGATCTGCGTTATCGTCGTCGTGTGATGGCCACATTTATATCACTGACCATGCGCCTCGGAATGGAGGATGGGCTATGGCCAATGGTGGGGAGTCTCAAGACCCGAATGGTCATGGCACATCTGAGAGCACATTTCGTGGAACAAGTGCGCATGTGGGAGTATGAGCTGATGGGGGACTTCCTCTCCATAAAGATGGAGGAGGGCTCCTCACTGTATGAGAAGTTATTGCGCCTCTACGATGCGTATATGAGTCTGACATACTACCTGGACAACTGGTACTCAAGCTCATTTGCGATGGGAGTTGTGCTGCGGTCGCTTCCTCCAAGCTTCCAAGCACAAGTCAGGATCTGTGTTATGAGAGGCGACACGGAAACACTGGATTTCCTCGAGTTCATATCACATTTTAGAAATGTGATAGATGAACCCAACATTGCTGGAGTCATCGATGACCAAGGTATATATTTGATATAATACTTTATAAATGTTATAATCTTGCAAATACATTGCAGTGTTAAGTATATCTGATACTTGTTCTGTTTTACTGAAAACAGGTCCTTCTGCATGAGAGGTGCTTGCTGGATAAGAGGTGACGTTGCGTGCTGATGGCGAGCATGATGATGATGGCCAACGACACTCTCCCTCGACATTTATCACTTAGTTTGTGTTTTAGGATGATTAATGTAATCAAGAGATTGTGAACTTCTTTAGTGTGTCCCACACTTCGTGAGACGGTCATTCATATGAGTTTGTAACAAACAATTGTTCCACTTTTATGAATGATTTCTATTCATGTTCATATCTTGTTTGATTATGTGTGAATTATCCTTATTGTTTGAAACTAATTGATAATGCATGAACATTTGTAAAACGTTAAAAATGCCTTGTTTAAAATACCCAACTTAATGATATTTCATTAAATGAAAGAAACCATTGTTTAAATTCAAAGTTATGTGATAATATGTGAAAGTCATTCGATTTCTTGTCACATATAAATCATGCCTAAGTTTGGCGAAATAACTTGAACACCGTGTATTACTTGAATACAGAGTGTTTGATGAATTGTTAAAAGTGAATACATATTCGATGTATTGTGTTTTAACGAAAATGGTAATTATCATTAAATGATTGTTTAAATGTGTAAAGTAGTTTACCAAAGGAAACATGAATATGAAACTATTTGATTTGATCAAAGTGTTTCATCAATAAAGGGTATAAATATAAAAGAGAATCTAATTACTATGATTTGATCAATAGTAATGAAATTCAACTTTATAAGAATGGCATGAAAGAAATTGTGAAATGCAAAGTGTTTTGAAACGTCAAAATACAAAGCATCACAATGTGATATTAGATATCAAAGGGGTTGAATAGAAGGCACCAAATAAACCGTTGTAGTGTATATGTAGAGACTATTAGTTAGAAATAGTTAGCACTCAATTAGAATTGGTAAACCATTAGAATTCGTGAAAGTTTTGGGGTTATTCGATACAACCAAAACAATAGTGAATAAGTCCTTGTAGCGTATTCATTGGAAACTTTGAATACGAAATCCATAGGTAAAACCAAAAGGAAAGCAAAACTTGTATTGCTTGGATTTTGGTGCCTTCTTGAGAGAGCTCACTTTTAGTGATGTTTCTCAATTATGAAGCAAATGGAAATTAGTGAAAAACACGATGAGGATTCAAAACCCTGCATCAGAGTGTTGAGAAGCGCGACGGACAACGTTCCTGAATGATTCTCTGCACAGAAGGAAAGAATCAATGATATTGATCATTGTGTTTTTCCTCCACTATTGTTCTTCACTACATGAAGTAGGATTCAAAATGTAAATCCATATCTTGTATGGAGACATTTGTGAATCACTTTTCATGATTTTTGAAATATGACATACCTACGAACTACAAAGGAAATAATGGTAAACTAAATCATGAGAAATCCTAGAAGTAAAATTCCCTTGAGATTAGAAAGCAATTCGTTGCTGAATCTCACAAGTAAAAGGGGTTACTTGAATTTTCCCAAATGACTACAAAGCCATAGTAGGAAAAGGGGGTAAATGACTAAAGCACAATTTGTCAAGTATTGGACAAATTCAAATGATTTTGATTCATGTGTGCTAAATGTCTAGTGGATTTGAAACTAGTAGAAGTACTAGTACCTCATAGTAAAACTCCAAATTTGATATTTGATCAAAGATTTTGAAGTTGTTCAAAATAGTGAGTGGATATGCAATTTGCATAAAATTGAGTGGGAGCTATGAAAGTCTTCCTGAAACAATATGTGATTGACATATTTTGAGTGGGAGCTTATAGAGTAATTCTTAAACATGTTAAGAATGAAATGCGCGAATACTTATGAATAATGATTCATAAGATGTAGAAGTTGATAATAGGTGTATTATGATATTATGTAGTATTCCTTAAGGGATTCTGAAATGGGTTTCACAATAGAAGTTAATTAAGGAACCATTCCTTAATAACCCAAATTAGGAATAGCATTAAGTTTAACATCAATGGTTGAAAGAAAGAAAAGGATGATCGTCATCCACTATGTTGAGACATGGGTTCTGTCTTAGTAAACCATGATGATAACTTAGCATAATATGTAATCCAAATAAGGAACGTGTGAAAGTGATTAAGTTCGAATCATAGAACGTTTGAGCTAAGTTTTTGTCCGCAGTGTCTGGTAGAGAACTGTAGACATATTTGCCAAATCCATAAAGGATGACATATCTTAAAACACAAAGGGTTATGTTATAAGGGAATATGTTGGAAACTCCTGTAAATACCGATTAAAGTCAAGTAGGAAGCAAGGTGAACAAAACATCAAAAGTTGCACAGAGTGCACTAGTGTTTCGATGAATACATTTATAATAATAGATAAGGGTAGCATCTAAAGTGTTGTATAATGTTTTGGTGGGGCTATTTCACTTTTAACATAGAATGATGTGTCCCAGGGCACAGTGCCCATGAGAAAGCCCTCAAGGTTGATCTAACGTCATTGTAAGCTCCTGGAATCATGCCTCGTTCTGCTGCCATAGCAATGATGCATACACACAGATGCTATCATGTGATGATAAAGTATTAATGTTAATCAAGGTGACATTAGTAAGTTGGAAAGGATTTGGGACTATAAAGTACAGACCCAAGACTCAACCTCTTCCATGAGCAAGCATGTTCAGGGTACTGGGTATATGGTGCCAATGATTGAGAAAAAATGCAACTAGATTATTTGTATTCTAGTGCAAGTGGGAGACTGTTGGGAATATGACCTAGAGACAAATAGTAGTAAGGACTATTATCATATTTCATATAGTTTATGATTAAGTTTTATATCATGCTATAACTATATTGAGTGGAAACATCAATACACGTGTGATATACAAACAACCAGGGGTTCCTAGTGAAACTCTAGTCATTGGTTCATTGGTCAAGGGATGATCATGTTTCCTGATCATGTGGCATTTACGCCAGTTGGAAATGAGGTCATCTCATTCGGACAATGAGATGATGAACCAATACCCAACCTAAACATCGTGACCCAATCATCTCACGAAGTTCAAGTTACGATGATTATAAATGGATCCTCGTAGACTATTCCTTAGACCGTGAGGCTATATCAATCACTGTCTCCCGAGAGTGTTTAGATAGCATCAAACACCATCTGGTAAAACGGTGGTTACAAAGGTGTGTTCAGGTACTCAGAGGATACCATAGAGGCAATATATGTCAAGAGCAGGATTTGTCCGTCCATGTGACGGAAAGATACTCAAGGGCCCACTCGGAGAAGTTATATCCAATAGCTACGTAGCGTGTGGTTAGATCATGGGGATATCACTTGTCGGAACGAGTTAAGTAGCATTGTTCATTAACGAGATTGAACACGACATGGTGATGTCATTAATCAGATCTCGGGCAATGCAAGTATCAAATGACAAAGGGAATAAGACACGACTGTCCCGGTTCAAACGACGAAATATCTTCATGGAACGCACAGGGGTCACATGGCCATCCAGGTCCCTCTGTCGATCATTGGTGCGAGAGTGTCCCGACCATGTCTGGAGTGTTCCCGAACCGTGGGGTATCATGCTTAAGGGTTTGGTGATGCTTAGAGAGCATTTATAGGATCGGTAGAATCACCGAAGAATAGAAGGGAGAAAACCGGAAGGGTTTCGGTAAGTCCGGAGGATGTCCGGAGTGGAGGTGGAAGGTGTTCCATGGCCACGGAGATTAAATGATATGTGAATGAATGTTAAATATTGATTTAATCATTTATTAATAATTATTTAATAAAGAGAAAATCAATTAAAGGTCAAAAAGGCTTAATGGGCCAATTCCGGAGGGAGAGGGCCCATTAGGGGAAGGAGAGAGGGAGAGGGGCCGAAGGGGGAGGCCGATTGGGCCTAGCCCCCCGCGGGACCCACTAGGGGCTGGCCATCAGCCACCCCACCCCCTCCTCTCCTTTAGTCCCACCCCGGGACTTGAGGGAAGGTAGTACCTCCCCTCCCCCTATATATAGTGGGGTATTTGGCCTAGAAAAATACAACCAATAATCAATAAAGGTCTCCCCACTTTTGGGAGGACCTCCAATTGATATTTTCTCTCTCCCCCTCTCTCTCTCGTGACCGTGGTCCCAAGTCTGGACTGCGCAAGCGAGAGACATCTTCACCGGATTCGGATCCGGGAGCTCTACTTCCACAACTGCTGCTGGATCGGGGAAGCGGGAGTCATCGTCAGGCACCGGACGTGTGTAACTCCCCGCGAGGTGTCGCACTTGAGGCACTCAAGTCGTTGGTGCCAGAAGGAGCACAAGGACTTCATCACGACCTTGAGGTCGGCTTCGGCTCGTCTACATCAACCACGCTCTCCTGAGCGTTGACAACGCTTTTTGGTCTTCAAGGGTAAGTTTGCGAAAAGCCCCTCCCGTTACTATATTACTAATAGATAGGTCCTGACAGCTTCAGGGGTTCAGGGGCGTAGAGTAAAATTTATTGTTTTTATGCGCGAAACACCTACACGGACTGCGCGAACGAGAGACATCTTCACCGCGGAGCGCCGTCCTTCTTGATTCGGATCCAGAGCTCTACTCCATAGCTCTTTGGATCGAAGCGGGATTCATCTTCAGGCACCGGACGTGTGTAACTCCCAGCGAGGTGTCACACTTGAGGCACTCAACTCGTTGGAGCTGTTGGAGCACAAGGACTTCATCACGACCTTGAGGTCAGCTTTGGCTCATCTACGTCAACCACGCTCTCCTTGAAGGAGATATGCCCTAAAGGCAAATAAGAAATAGGTTTTTATTATCGTATCTCAATTAGTTTATAATAGTTTCATATTGTGCTATAACTGTGCCAAGTAGAAACATTGGTACAGGTGTGGTATGAAACAACCAAGTCCCTAGTAGCCTCTATTCATACTAGTTCGTTGGTCACGAAGATGATCTGGGTTTCAAGATCATGGGCATTTATGCCGACTGACAACGAGATCATATCATTGGAGAATGATGTGATTGGACATTCCTGGAAGGATTGCAACACGATCAAGTCATATAGTTCATTGTTGCAACAGCTATACCTAGACTCCTTCTCCTTAGACCGTGAGCTCATATTACTCACTGTTTCCCTAGGCTGCTTTGACTGCATCAAACGTCATCTGGTAATACGGTGGCCATAAAGGTGTATGTTGGGTATTCCGAAGGAACAGTAGATGACATGTGACTGCAAGACCGAGATTTGTTCACCCACATGACGGGTAAAGATACATATGGCCGGCTTGGTGAGATTACATCCATATATGTTGCAACATGTGACTAGGTCACGGGGATGTAATATCACGGTAACAAGAAAACATAACTTGTTGTGAACGAGATTGAACAAGGTATAGGATACCATTCATCGGATCTCGGATAAGTTGTATTAAGAAACAAAAGGAAGAGGATGCTACATTTAGATGGTGCAAACGACATTGTCATCAGGAATGCATAGGGGTCACATGGATATCCCTGGTCCCTCTATTGATCATTGATACAGATCATGTCTAGAGCATTACCGAGCCGTGAGAGGATACACTTAAGGGTACAATGAGAGCGATCATTCGTAAGACGGAATCATAGTAGAGAAAGAAAGAAAGCCGGAATCGTTCCACAGAGAGATCTGAAGTTGTTCGGAGAAAGAATAAAGGACTGGAATCATTCCGGGAAAGATCCGGAGTCGTTCGGAGTAAATCGAAAGGGAACCAAAAGGTGTTTCGGATCAAGATGGATTTTGTAATATGTATTTACATATTAATTAATATTAAATATAATATTAAAATCTAATTTGAAGGGTTATTCTACTAATGGGCTAAACTTCCTACAGAATAAAGGCCCATGAGGGAAAACCGGAGGAGGGAAGGGCCAAGGGGCCAAGGCCCAGGTGCCTTGAGGGGGCCCACCCGGCCAGCCTAGGGCTATGCGCGGGGTGGGGCCCACCCCTGGACGGATGGCCCATGAGGCCCATGCGCCTCCCCCCTCTCCCTTGAATAGTCCCACATGGGAAACCCAAAGGAGAGGGTACACCCCCTCTATATAAAGGGGTGCCCATGGGTGGGATTGAACACACCAATATTTGGAGAAGTCCTTTGGTTGACTTCCTCCTTCTCTCTCTCCCTCTATACCTCGTGACCATGGCCCCAAGTCTGGGTTGTGCGATCGAGGCACACCTCAAAGACGTCACTGCCGCAGGATTCCTAATCGGATATCAACTTCCACTCCGGCGGATCGGGAGTCGAGGTCTCATCGTGCACCGGATGTGTACGAAGACACGAGGCGCAACACTTGGGGCGCTAGAATGTCGTGAGCCGGAGCTGTTGCACGATGAAGATGATGAAGATCAAGAAGGAGCAAGGGGTGACCTGCGAGGAGCTTCGTGACCTTGAGGTCGGCTACGAGTACAACTACTTCAACCACGTTCCCCGTGGAACGTTAACCGCGTACGGTCTACAAGGGTATGTATTCTCTATGCATCGGCCGTTACCGCATTACTACATAGATAGATCCTAGGCTAAGTTTCTACGGTTCCGTCGTAGGGAAATTTTTGTTTTCTGCACGGATCCCCAACAGTGGTATCAGAGCCGATCTATGTGTAGGATTGTTGTACGGCCAGTACGCACAAGGTCTGTGCGGGCATTGATCCCTTAGTTGTTACCCTCTAACGTGTACTTGTTTATATCGCGGTATTGTTTGATGAAGCGGCCTGGACCGACCTTACGCCAGATTAAATGCGAGACTGGTTCCACGCTCAACATACGGCTTGTACCGTATAAGTGGCTAGCGGGTGTCTGTCTCTCATTCGATAGTTGATATAGCATTTACAACGGAGGGCCTCGAAAGGGGTGTAGTAGAGACAACTGTCGGATCCATGTTGTGGTTGGAAAGTTCGTAGTTTAGAAACGGTTCGAGTGCGAAAGCCCTAACAACCACGTAAAACTTGCAATAGATAAAGTAGAGGCGTCTAACTTTATTTTGCAGGGGGCATGTGATTATGATATGGCATTGGTCATTGCGAAGGTAAAGTAGTTTACTTTTCTGTTACTAAGTAGTATAGTAATAGTCATCGTTCCGATGGACGACCTGGTGGAGGCGTCGTGGACTTGGCGTCAAACCAAGGGCAAGATGGAGATCATGCCGGAGCGCTCGATGGAGATCAAGGAGCAAGAAAGACCATATCATATCACATTATGCATATGATGTTGATACCAGTTTTTACATCTTATTGTGTGCTAGTATTTAGATACTCAACGGTAGCAAATAAGATAATCCCTATTGAATTCTAAGGTTTCGTGTTCCCCTTGTGTGTGCACCACCAAGAAAGTTCTTGATGAGGCGATCCAGGTTACAGGTGTCGACATATCTACGTCGCACACAAAGGTGTAAGCCATGTTGCACAGCAAATACACACAAGTTAGATTTGGCGAGCCTAGCATGTACATACATGGCCTCGGAACACAAGAGATCGAAAGATCGAGCATGAGTCACATGGATGATGTGATTGACATTAGTGAATGTCTACCTTTGATAATGCACTGATGACCGTGATGATCGGGGGAGGTGCAGAGGATAGGGATCATGCGATCACTAAAATCGTACAGGGGATGACCGTTTTAGTGGAGACCAATTATAAATTGATCTCTTATTATAAACTTAGTCTAGATGTCTGTTTGCAAATATCTTAGTAGATCTTAGCCTATCCCATTGAGGTCCTTTGCGACCATGGGAATATATTGCTTAATTTGGAACTTAGCAAAAGGGTCCAACTTCATAGATTAATACCCACGCCTGAGGGATATCCTCGTGAAAGGTGATCTTCTCTTCTTGATACGATAACCATTAGGCGATAATTCGATGACTCCGGAATGTTTGTGTTTTCTCCATAATCATCCCATAAGCCATTCTCCATTCGATGGAGAGTTGGGCTACATTTTGTATTGTACAGAATAAGGCACATAGAGTATGAGCCGTTGGATGGGTTTTCCTCCATCATGGATGAAAAAGAGATTGTTTGGAAAAACACTCAGTGATCTTGCATTAGAGTTAAGAACTCTTGGAAGGGCTTGATTGCAAATGGAGGTCATGAATTAAAAGGTACATATAAGATATACAAATTATAAATGTGGTTCTTGCAGAACTCATTGCAGTTTGCAAAGTATTTGATACTTATCCCGCTTTGTGAAAACAGGATGATCTGCTTGAGAATTGCTGGTTTTAGGGCAACGTGACTTGATGACGGCAAGCAAAATAGTTGATGGCCGACATCACCTCTTCCCTCAAAGTTTATCATTTGGATTAGTGGACTTGAATATAAATTTGTAATCCCTGTTTGTGTGTCTTGCTTTTGGCAAGACGATTATTCATATGAACAAGTTACAAACCAGTTTGTACTATTCTTATGAACAATACCTTATGGTCACATTATGATTATAAATAAGTTATTCTTATCACTATGTTAATGATAATGGTTTAAACATTTATAAAGGATTAGAATGCTAAAAGATATCCAAAGCTTAATAATGAAATGACACTACAGTTTAAGTCGTTTTGGTTATTGCAGGTTCTTTATGAAAGATCAGGGTCCTAGATGCTTAATCTAGAGACTTTGCAAAACCATGCCTCTTGGGCAGAATGACTGAAACTCCGCATTCTAGTAAAATGGTGATATGCGAAGAAATATTGAATCTTATACATAGCGTGTATCGTATTTTCAACAAATAGTGGAAACCATTAGTTAATTGTGGACTTAAGTAAATAAGCGTATTTACTTAATGAAACATAAGTTTGAAATGATTTGAATTGTTCAAATGGGTTCATAACTAAATGGGATATTGAAATTAACTAAATTAACAAGTCTCTTTGATTCAATCGACATGACTAAGGTATTCAAGTTAAGTTTAGCACAAAAGGAACTTGTGAAAGATGTTTCACAAATTATAATAATTAGATGAATTCAAACTTTGTTGAAATGTCTAAACATCATAATCAGTTTTGTATTAGATACATATTATCTCTTATCGGGGTTATAGTTATCGTTTAGAGTTAAAGATCAAAATAAGCAAACACTCATTTGAAATACTAAGGAACATCTAAAGATTCGTGGAAACAACACCATAAGTCTTATGGCACGTTCGAGTTTCTAGAGATTTTGACAAGTCGAAGTCGTGGCGAATAAACAAGTCTTTGTAGAGCATTATTAGGAAGCTATGAATGTATCTTCCACAAGGGGCAAACTTGCTGTTGTCCTAAATTGACGTGTCTTGATGAAGATACAGGTGGAAGAAAGTAAAAGATCAAAACAAGGTTTTTGACCTTGCCTCCGAATTATTGAGTGGCGCAGTGGAATCTGTTTTGTGAATCCAAACTCTACATATAGAGGAGAAACCAATGATAATGACCATAAAGTTTCAATGAATACTTTTACTTAAAGAAAGTAGGATTCAACCATATGTTCTACAAGTTTGTGGAATTATATTATTGATTCACTTGTCGTGTTTTGAACATGACATACCTACAAATTACAAAGAAGCGTGATGGACCTGAGTGCGAGAAATGACTATGAGTCATAAAATCCTATATTAAGTTACATTTAAGATTGCAAAGTAACATATTACTTGATCTTATTAAAGTAAAGAAGTTTACTTGATACTTCTGAATGACTGCAAAGTCATAAGAAGGAAATGAAACTTAATGAATGACAAAAAGCTCGATTTGTCACAAGATTGGACAAATTCAAGGAATTGACTACAACAGTAGTGATGCTTAAGTCTTTTGGATTTACACTAGAAATATATGGATATTGAAGTCTCGTAATTGGAATTCTCAAATTGATGATGATCAAAGAATTTTGGAATGTCCAAGATTATTGAGAGGACCTAGATTTGAGTGGGAGCAAATCAGCTTGGCTAATTCATAATATGTAGCTGACATATTTTGACTGGGAGCTAAGTGAAATCCCTAGATCTCAAACATGAATGTCATATTTGAGTGGGAGCTGACTGAAATCCCTGGATCTCAAACATGAATGTCATATTTGAGTGGGAGCGTGAAATCATTCTAGAATATGTGGACGACATATGTGAATGATGTGATTGGTGTTAATAACATTCAAGTTAGATAAATAAGGATGAAGTTGAAGTTATTAAACAAAGAGATCTATCAGGATAGATTGATGAGTTTAATAAACACTGAATGTCGAATGCTTCCTGGACTTGATTCTGAAAGATGTTCAGAATGTCCTAAGCAAGATTCTGAAGAAGTTCAGAATAGAACAAGGTAAGAAAGAAGTTCTTACTATATGAAGCATTGAGTATTGCAACTATGGTTGAAAGAAAGAGATGTGTTGCATCTCCTATGCCTCAGTCATAGGTTCTTCCATATAACCATGTTGTATACTCGACGTAAAGTGACCCAAGGTTCTGGTTGGAAGGACTAGCTCTTAACTGTAAGAACATGTCTTAAGTGATTCCTGAGTTGATCACTGAACCAGAATTAAGTTTGTACTTAAGTAGCAAGAAGCAATGTAAGTGGCATAGATGCATTTCATGCACTATGATCTACATAGATATAGAAGTATAAAGGCTACATCTGATGTGATGTATAATGTTATGGCGGGGCTAGTTCGCTTTTAACGTAGAATGATGTGTCCCAGGGCCCAGTGCCCATGAGAAAGCCCTCGAGGTTGATCTAACGTCACTGTAAGCTCCTGGAATCCGGCCTCGTTCTGTTGCCATAACTATAGTATATACACAAAGGATAGCAACGTGTGTTTCGAAGTTTAGATGACAACAGTGAATAACGACCGTCATTATAAACACTAGAAACAAAAGTCTCACTTTGTTGCCAAACAAATACTTCGACCCATTATAAGATAATGGAGTGAATGTTAGATTAGGAAGACATCAACGATTTGCAAAAGACATAATGATCTGGTAAAACAGAACATGGACATGACGTTTCCCACGAGCATGCATGATCTGTAAACGCATATGGTATATGGTTTATATGAGTAAAATGCAAGCTAGTTTATTTGTACTCTAGTGCAAGTGGGAGACTGAAGGAGATATGCCCTAGAGGCAAATAAGAAATAGGTTTTTATTATCGTATCTCAATTAGTTTATAATAGTTTCATATTGTGCTATAACTGTGCCAAGTAGAAACATTGGTACAGGTGTGGTATGAAACAACCAAGTCCCTAGTAGCCTCTATTCATACTAGTTCGTTGGTCACGAAGATGATCTGGGTTTCAAGATCATGGGCATTTATGCCGACTGACAACGAGATCATATCATTGGAGAATGATGTGATTGGACATTCCTGGAAGGATTGCAACACGATCAAGTCATATAGTTCATTGTTGCAACAGCTATACCTAGACTCCTTCTCCTTAGACCGTGAGCTCATATTACTCACTGTTTCCCTAGGCTGCTTTGACTGCATCAAACGTCATCTGGTAATACGGTGGCCATAAAGGTGTATGTTGGGTATTCCGAAGGAACAGTAGATGACATGTGACTGCAAGACCGAGATTTGTTCACCCACATGACGGGTAAAGATACATACGGCCGGCTTGGTGAGATTACATCCATATATGTTGCAACATGTGACTAGGTCATGGGGATGTAATATCACGGTAACAAGAAAACATAACTTGTTGTGAACGAGATTGAACAAGGTATAGGATACCATTGATCGGATCTCGGACAAGTTGTATTAAGAAACAAAAGGAAGAGGATGCTACATTTAGATGGTGCAAACGACATTGTCATCAGGAATGCATAGGGGTCACATGGATATCCCTGGTCCCTCTATTGATCATTGATACAGATCATGTCTAGAGCATTACCGAGCCGTGAGAGGATACACTTAAGGGTACAATGAGAGCGATCATTCGTAAGACGGAATCATAGTAGAGAAATAAAGAAAGCCGGAATCGTTCCACAGAGAGATCTGAAGTTGTTCGGAGAAAGAATAAAGGACTGGAATCATTCCGGGAAAGATCCGGAGTCGTTCGGAGTAAATCGAAAGGGAACCAAAAGGTGTTTCGGATCAAGATGGATTCTTTAATATGTATTTACATATTAATTAATATTAAATATAATATTAAAATCTAATTTGAAGGGTTATTCTACTAATGGGCTAAACTTCCTACGGAATAAAGGCCCATGAGGGAAAACCGGAGGAGGGAAGGGCCAAGGGCCAAGGGGCCAAGGCCTAGGTGCCTTGAGGGGGCCCACCCGGCTAGCCTAGGGCTATGCGCGGGGTGGGGCCCACCCCTGGCCGGCTGGCCCATGAGGCCCATGCGCCTCCCCCTCTCCCTTGAATAGTCCCACATGGGAAACCCAAAGGGGAGGGCACACCCCCTCCCCCTATATAAAGGGGTGCCCATGGGTGGGATTGAACACACCAATATCTGGAGAAGTCTTTTGGTTGACTTCCTCCTTCTCTCCCTCCCTCTATACCTCGTGACCATGGCCCTAAGTCTGGGCTGTGCGAGCGAGGCACACCTGCAGTACGCCGTTGCGCTGCAGGGATTCCTAGCCGGATATCAACTTCCGCACTCCCGGCGGGATCGGGGAGCCGGAGGTCTTATCGTGCACCGGATGTGTACGAAGACACGAGGCGCAACACTTGGGGCGTTAGAATGTCGTGAGCTGGAGCTGTTGCACGATGAAGATGATGAAGATCAAGAAGGAGCAAGGGGTGACCTGCGAGGAGCTTCGCGACCTTGAGGTCGGCTACGAGTATGACTACTTCAACCACGTTCCTCATGAACGTTAACTCTGCACGTCTACAAGGGTATGTATTCTCTACGCATCAGCCGTTACCGCATTACTACATAGATAGAGCCTAGGCTAAGTTTCTGGGGTTCCGTCGTAGGGAAATTTTTGTTTTCCGCACCTATCCCCAACACTCTTGAGCATTGACAACGCTTTTCGGTCTTCAAGGGTAAGTTCGTGAAAAGCCCCTCCTGTTACTGTATTACTAATAGATAGGTCCTGGCAGCATCAGGGGTTTAGGGGCGTAGGGTAAAATTTATTGTTTTTATACGCGAAACCCCTACAATCTGAACTCCAATATCATCAGGATACACTAATGTTGGCTACTTGAATGATCCCCACAATGTGTACCTACATGGTAGAAGTGTCACTTCATTGATGTCTTTGAAACAGACTTCGATGACTACACCTACCAATCATTCTGGAACAAAAAAGCCGCGTTACACGTGTAGCTTGACGGAATGATAAACCACATACTTGAGTCACGTGGTATTGGTTCTCTTGAATCATCAACCATTATCTACATAGATAATGTTGCTTGTGTTGCATAGATGCAAATAGGAGACATCAAGAGTAATATCATTAAGCACATTGCCTCTAAATTGTTTTATCTCCATGAGGTCCATAAGATTCGGAGAATAAACATCTTGCAAGTCAAATCATGCGATAACCTCGCTGACCTATTCACGAAGTCTCTACCAGCTTTCATATTCCAAAAATATTTTTATGGAATTGGTATTTGACGGCTTAAAGATTTGCAAGGATCAGGGGGAGTATCTCCCTAGACTACTTCTATTCAAAGCATCATATTGCACTCTTTTTCCCTTTATGAGTTTACTATCCAGGTTCTCATCAAGGTTTTTAATAAGGTAATATCAACACAAGATCATATGTCATACTTTCTGTTTTTCCCACCGGGGTTTTTTAGGAAATTATACACGACATATATATTGCTCTCCAAACTCTACGAGGTTTTTCCCTTTGACAAGGTTTTTCTCATATGGAAGTTAACAATGAGGCAATAACAATGATATGTTGTATCATTTTCTCCTTATTATCCCACTGGGTTTGAAGGAGTTTTAACATCATATTCAACCATTATATGTTGCACCATTTTCTCCTTATTTTCCCACTGGGTTTAAAGGAGTTTTAGCAACATATCATACACTACTCTCCTCATATTTTCTCCACAGGGTTTTTGGAGGAGATAATTCTAAAGATGATCGATCACAAAGACAAAGAAGGATTAGGGGGAGTGTTAGGATTTAATTAATTGGTTAATTAAAGGGATAATCCTCTCTCTTGTAACTCTCTATGTCGGTTGGTTTGTCAACCGACACAACTCTTCCTCACACTCCTTCGAACGGACGTGACCCTTGTTGATGTTCCTTCCCCTTGTATATAAGCTGTGAATCATCAATGGAACAGAATAGTTGAATCATTTGTCTCTCTCCCGATTGTCTCTCGACTCTGAGTTCTAACAGTAACCATCAGCCCCAACAAGGTCCTCGCCATGGAGGAGGATCCACGCAAGCGACCTCCTACGACGCGGTGGTTCCTGTGTCCATAATGCCCACCACCATCGGAGTTGTCTCTGTGCGGGGTCAACACGTCCCCTCAGGTTGCACACTCGCAGATTGGAGGCGTCTACCACCGCCCCGACACGCACGCACGGGGGACTGCTTGCATCCTTGCGGACTGTCGACGCCAGGGGGTCTCCTGGTGTGGTGCTGCTCCCGCGGTAGTTCCACCGGACGGCGACCGGTGGCCTCAACCTCCCCTGCGTGGTGCTACTCCACCATGGCATGCCCAACCTGCTATGATGGGCGACGCGGCCTTGACGGGAATCAAAGCCCCCAACGTGGAACCTCGTCACCATCCCGTCATCCCTCTCCTTCCCCACCTCTCAATCCACATCCAAATTGCAGCTCACCTTGGTCAACGAAAGGAATGGGAAATGAACTCGAGGTGTGAGAGACAAGAAAGGTGGGGATAAGTTGCATCGAGATGTGGCCGGGACGGAGCAGTTACAGAGAGACCAGATGAGGTGCGATCGAATGGTCCATAGCGAACTGCACGGAGAAACACTCTAGGCGCGGAATCTTGGAGCGGCTCTTGTTATAATTTCCCTTGGATTTTTTAGGCAAATCAGCTAGACTTTATTGATTGATGATTACACGGAAATTCAAAAGATGAGGGTTGCCCAACCACAATTGGCGGCCAACCTCAAAAGATAATGCATGTCTAGCTAATCTGTCTTAGCCTTCAAAAATGAACTCACACTCTTGAACCTGTGCAGTTCTCCCTCTAATTTCAGTGATAACAGCTTCATATTTTCCAAGTGAACCTTCGGAAATATCATCGGCAACTTGTACAGTCAGAAGCTACGATCATCCGGTTAATGCCAAGGTCCTCTCTGCTAGGGCCGTGGCCTTCCTACGTGCCAATGCTTCCAGGGTCGAAGGATCTGTCATTCCAGAAAAGACAACAACAGAGGCTCCATGGTACTGACCATTGATATCCCTGTACACAGGTACTGCTAAACCCTTAACCTCCGATTTTGAGACAGTTGCGTCGACATTGAATTTGCACAAGCCCTTGACGGTGGAATCCATCTCCGCAACGTGTCAGTTGCTCTTCTTGGGGCGGCTTCTCTTGATACATTTATAGCAATACCTTTCGGCTCATTCAAATTTTTTTACGAAACTACGAGTAGAAAGTGGGCTCTAAAAGATTTCTTCGTGGACCGCCTTCCTCCTCGCTTGCTCATGCGGTAATGTGTCCATCAAGTGAAATA
Organism: Avena insularis; assembly: GCA_023614405.1. Lineage (NCBI taxonomy): Eukaryota > Viridiplantae > Streptophyta > Magnoliopsida > Poales > Poaceae > Avena > Avena insularis. Next base: position 27,876,805 of record CM042692.1, read on the forward strand.
GACAATGATTAACATATGTTTCACCGCATGCTATCATGTGTTCAACCATAAGATCATCTGATAGGTCCCAAACACTATTAGCATATTGCATTCTACTCCCTCCGTTCAGAAATATAAGACATTCTAGCTTTGTGAAACGAATATATCTAGACACATTTTAGTGTATAGATTCACTCTAAACCTCTACGAATCTATACACTAAAAGACGTCTAAATACATTCGATTCACAAAGCGAAAACGTCTTATATTTCTGAACGGAGGGAGTAGAAAAGAGTGCCTCCAAGAGTCGCTGCTACCACATAGCGTACAAACACTGTTCCTTGCCATATTTCGGTGTTGTAACATATCAGTGGTTGGGAGTAGAAAAGAGTGCCTCCAAGAGTCGCTGCTACCACATAGCGTACAAACACTGTTCCTCGCCATATTTCGGTGTTGTAACATATCAGTGGTTGGGAGAGATTGTTGCGCTAATCTCCTAATCTCCAAAGAAAGACCCTGATCTTCGAAGGGACCAATGTTTTCCACAGCGAACACGAGCTCTTACTCTCCACTTAAACATTTGAAGACTCAAGGTTACCTTCAAAATATTTCTCTCTATTCATATTTGTATTGACTGAAAGAGTATGAGTTTGGCGGAATATGATAGATATATTATTGAGCCACACGGACGAGTATATATAGGCGTATAGAGGATTATCTTGGAGTACGAGTCAAGTTAGGATAGAATCATAACTATCCTAAACTACCACAATAACCGTATATGTATCATACTCTAACACCATCCCCCCCAGTCGTAGCGGTAGCGTCGTGAACAACTAAAACGTCGCGGACGGTCAGCCTAGATATAAACCGAAGTAGCATCCAGTAGGCTGACATCCCCCCGCAGTCGTAGCAGAAACGTCTTGGACGATGTCGCATCGCGATAGCTTGAACTGTAGAGGAAGCTGGTGATGCTCAAGCGAGGTGGTAGCCCTTGTGCCGATGTCGAGGGAGCTGAGAGCATGAGGCGGTGCCATGGTCGAGGTAGCCGTGTGATGGGTCGCCGTGGTCGATGTCGTGGTCGAGGATGCCCGTGTCGAGGTAGCCGCACGTGAAGCCGCATGCGCATAGTGCGCGAGGAGGATGACAGAGACGCGTCGAGGCAGTCGATGCCGAAGTCGATGCAGTCCGAGCCGTCGAGGACGAGGTGCGGCCATAGTTTTGCCAGAACTAGGCGCACGTCGGGGACGAACGCACACTCCGGTTTTGCCAGAACCGAGTATGCAAAGAAAAACTCGTCGGTGACACGGTCGAGGCAGTCGTAGAGGGGTCGATGCCGAAGAAGACGGGGCGCCGATCCGAGCTTGCCAGCGTCGGGACGTGTCAGGGAAGGCACTCCGTGTTGCCAGTTGCGCGGCGGGGGCAGGGACAAGACGTAGAAGGCGGCGAAACCAGTGGCGACCTGGGTTAGTCATGCTGGATGCCTAGAGTGGCGATGGGGTAGTCGACGGGACCTGCGATGGCGAGAGGACGCTCTGCAGGTTACCTTGTGAGGCGCGGCGGCGGTGCTCGAAGTAGGCGAGGAAGACCGACGACGTGACGAAGACCATGTGCAGACGGCGATGATCCACGCCGTAGGAGATGGCGCGGTGAAAACCGAGGCTATCGATGCACGAGGACGGCGAAGTAGACGGCGGCGATCTTATGCACCATAGCAAACGGGCATCCACATGCAACTTAATAAAAACCAGATGCATGCTGCTTCAAATGCAATTCATAAAAAGAAAATCTGAACATGTTATGTCATAACAATGCATCACCAACAATATCACACACGAATGCAATTCATGCGGTATTAGGAAACGCAAACTAAATTCACACTGGAGTGATCTTATAGCACCTAAAGATAGGAACTTCCTGCGTCTCGGCATGGACACACATAATTTAAGTAGAATGAGCCCAAACAACAAATTGGAGGACCATGTCACTTTGCTTAGCACAAGAAGCGAAGAACACCGCGCCTAGTCACCACCAGCAGAGCCCTTAGTTCCTAGGCACACCTTCAGTTCCTGTAGAATCAAGGTTACAAAAATACTTCAGTTCAATAGTGAAATCTGATATCATGTTTCAAAATACAGTCCAGAGTGGTAGCAACAAAGAAGGCAGGAGCGTTTCTTTCCTGACCCAAAAGAAAATCCATTCATACGACTAAGTATTATGCACTCCACGTTTGATCATGTGTAAGAACCGTGATCTAAAACTCAACCAAAAGATGAAACCAAAAGTAGCAAAGAGACCATTGATCCCCCACTAGAACCAGAGGCAGTTAGAAGAAGCCCTAATATTTCTGGCAAATAAACAAATTGGTTGAACTCTTAACAAAAGGAGTTTTTGACAAAAAGGACCACATATTCCAGTGCATCGCCAAAAAAGACCACCTGCTAAACTTTTTGCCAAAAAAGACGGGGAAATGCAAAACCACACATATGTTGGGCCCAATGGGTCTATCTCATCATTTATTTGTTGGAGATTCATGCTACTCATTTTATGAAACACCCCTCCCACCTCACTTTTTTAGTCCATTGCTATTCTTCTTATTAGACCCCGATGTTTCAAGGTTTTATACATATTTCGTCACCGTTTTATCTCCTCACAAAATATATTAATAAAATATTTCTTACCCGTTTTAGTTAGCGAGATTTATTTTCAGTATAATTAAAAAAGTACAAGCCTGTACAGGTTCTTTAAAACATTCCTACAAAATTCATATAATTTTTTAAAGAATATTCAACAAAACTTTATACAAGGTTTATAAATATTAATATATATTTATTAATATCCATATTCAAGCAAGCATATCCATATTTAAGAAATATTTTTCACTGAATATTCATCAATATCCATACAAGTTTTCTCACGGTCTTGTTTCAAGCTAAAATCATTCGAGTATATTTTTTCCATAGAATATTTTTCCATGGAATATTTTTCATAGATTTTTTTCAAACCGTATCTATGAACATGTATGAAATCTTCACGGAACATATATGAATTTTTACAGAATATTTTTCACAGATTTTTTTCAAACAGTATCTATGAACACGTATGAATATTTTTCACAAATTAAATATCCGAAAGTTTTATCACCGAACATACTGTTTCTATACATGTTTCTTAGTAATATTCTCTGTTTTTTGGAAGATTATCAAATCATACATTTTCATTAAAGTGTGACAACAAATCCATACAAGATCCATAAGAAAGCTTGACGATTAAAGTGTGACAGCAAATCCATACAAGATCCATAAGAAACTTTGATGATACATACAAGATTCAATGAAGTCATACACTATCCAATCTGTAGAGGTATCCAAATTTGTTAATTAAGAAACATTTTTTATCCAAAATTCAATAGGAATTATGTGTAAATTTTCAAGTTTTCACAGTATAATTTCAAGGCACTCTTATCACATATTTCGTTCATGTTTCGTCCCAAATTTGGAAGTTTCATACAAAATTCATAAGATTTATACGCGATTCATGCATGTGTCTTCCAAGAAATTAACACACTACATAATTCTTTTCTGAAGACTATCAAATTGAATATTTTTCATTTTAGGTTAACAACAAATTTATAGAAGATCGATAAATTCATGTAAGATTCACCGACGATTCTTCCAAGATCTACAATAATTCATAGTAGTTTCATAAAGTTTCATGGAAAATGTATCTAATTAACACCTCGGGTATTCTCTGAGCCATCGAGCTATCTAATTTTAACATTAATAACATCATAGGTCAGAATCTTAATAAATTGACCTTGATAAGCCAAAATCTAGAAAAAATAGAAAAGGAAAGAGGGCCTCAGTTCAATACCATCACAGATCCAATAAGTACGATACCGGCTAAATAGGAAAAATGCATATACATGACAAATCGTTCCTGGACTTGTAATCAACACGAGATACAAGATCGAAAGAAGATTCATACTGAATTCATAGCATAATCACATAAAAAATCAAACTAAATCAGTCTTCACAGATCCAAAAACGAGAGAAAATTAAGGAAGAGCACTAGGCCTAGATTGCCGGGGTCGTGCTCGTCGCGAGGCAAAGCAGGACACCAGGCGGCATATGGGTAGGCCGTCAGTGCCAACCTCGTCGTGCCGCATGCACCTAAATCCCTCCTCTTTGACGCGCGTGGCCAGATCTTGGGTGTACACGGGGTCCCGTGACCCGTGAAGGTGAGCTCCTAGAGGCGCGCTCATGGCGTGGTCGTCGATGGGCAGCCTCCGCGCTGTCTGGCGGCCGCCCGCATCGACCGACGAAGACCGGAGCCACTGCTCCATGGCGGTCGAGAGGAGGGGCGTGGAGCCACTGGGAACGGGCTTGGTAGGTGGCGGCGCTGTCATGGTCAGAGCTCTGGGAGAGAGGGGTGGGCTGGAGAGGGCGGCAGCGCATGTGGGAGAGAGGGGTCATGGGAACAAGAAGGTTAGGGCTAGGTATGGGGAGGAGACCAGCCGGGCTGGGAGGTGTAGTTTCAGTTGGATGCAGCGAGCTAAATCCATCATTCCTCGAGGTCTAAAACGCAAATATACTCGCAGTATTGACCCGTAGACTTTTGTTCGAATCTTAAAGCATTGGACGGTGGGATTGATGCCGGGGTCCCAACGCCCCTTTGGTAAATCCGCTCTGAAAAAAGACTACTTCTCCGTGCCGGCAGGACTAGCCAGGCGACATGTGGAGGCGGCAAGGCCCTGCCGCAGTGCCGCCACGGGCACAGGCGGCACGTCGGCCAGACTGCAGAGGTGGGGCCTGCCACCGCCATGGGAGGCGGCACCCAGGACTTCATTGTTCGGCCATACCTTGTGCTCGACTGCCCGGCGCTAGCTATCTCCATGCACACAGGCATCGTGTTCCATGTATCCCGACATCCCGTTAATTTCTTGGTTGATTCTCGAATAAGGATGCGACGGCTCTACGGCCCGATTCCACCGCCGGCTAGCGAGGCGAAATGGAGGAGGAGGGCGGAGAATGTCTCGGGCCGTTGGCGGAGGCAAGAGGTGGTCGTCGGTGTGACGCTGGCAGGGATGGCGACGCAGCAGGGCGGCTGTGCGTGCTAGGAGGGGGAAATATTTGCTCACAGAGCTCGCGGCCTCCTATTTTTGCTAGTCACCGAGGCTGGGTTCCTAAATTTTTTATCAGCTAATGCTGACCCGGTTTGGTTAGTTCTTTTTTTTGATATGCGGTTCGGTTAGGTGTGGCTTAGCCGCCTGTATTGGGATTTCTTTTTGTCTAACTGAATTTGATACTTCAGTTAGAGATGGTCTTACTGGAACTTATGATTTTACTTAAGAATTGCTTCGACTGCAAAAGATGACACCAACAACCGACCAGCGAGAAAGTAAGACCTGCGCTTTCATCAAGCGGCGGAGACTCGAACTTAGGTGGACAGAGTGAACCATTTTCACTGGAGGAAACGCACGGCTGCCCCGTTAGATGATGGGGAGTCGTCGACGACGCTTCCATCCGCGTTACGTGTCAGCGGCAGCACGCCATTGCCCAGGTGCATGGTCGTTTACTTGGTCTACATTCCAAGAAACTTGCTTGCGGTTTCTGTTCTAATTTTTTTAGACAGTAGGCTCGAGGTTTGTGTTCTAATCATGTTAGCGTACGCAGACTGCTAAAGTAATCCAGGGATTTGTTTACCCAACAACTAGTACACTTAGCTCATATGCTAATGCGCCCCAGCAGATTGTTTAGGTTGACGTGCACGCATTGCCACCGCCAACTCGTGATTATTGTCACACCGGACAGACCATATGTGACTGATTCAAACCGCTTTGAGAATGAAAATATTGCGTGACAACCGAAATAGGATCATCGCTTATAAAACAACACGAAAGGGCGAAGAATTCGTTTGAGGTGTTTTCCTTCTGAATCGGAATCCGTGGTTGCCTCTACCCTCTATCGGTAGTTTGAGAATGAACAGCTTTATCAAAGCATTGCACGGTCTTTGCATGAACTGTACTGGTCCTCACTGAACTAACAGACCCGGTCTCACTTGTCCTGTAGCAGCCTCTATTCTCATAATCAAAGTCTTTTCTGCCTTCCCCAGAGCAAGAAGGAAGAGAGAAGCTTCCGTTGTCTTTGTTCACTCTATCTCCCTCCATTTCGTGAAAGAGTCGACGTCTCTTTAAACCTATCTTTTGCCTGAAACAGAATAGTTTCCTGAAACAAAATGGTTTTAGTAACTACTCCCTCTGCTCGAGTATGTGGCTTTGCCTTTGTGCATCAATCGGTGCGAAAACCAGAGTATTTTTTTTGTAAAATGAGACAAAAAAAAAACTCCTCGAAACAAACAAAGTGGAATGTCCTAATACTGTTCGTAATCTTTGGATAAATTGACATGTTGTTGATGCATCATGATTATTAAGAGGATCAAGATGTTACCAAAACAATGGCTTGCGCGCGCGCAAGATAAGCATAGCTATCCATCATTTAAGCTTGGAGCCAGCACAGCAAGCACAAAGCATGTGCCATGCAGCGCGCGCGACGCGGTGCGGCGGTCTCGATTAGTTTTGCACCGGACGGCAACTGGGGGACGGCGGTGCCACCGTCGCGCACCCGAAAACCATTGCATGGATTGCGGGCGCCACCTTCTTTTCTGCGGTGTCCTCTATGCGGTGTCGACTCGTGACAACGAGAGAAAGTGGAATGGATCACTTCGCCCAAGTTCGGTTTGATACCGCCGGTACGTGTCTTCCTGAGATCAGCCCACGACAGATGGATACACGTTGCCGCACACGCAGGCTCCAATCATAGTATATGGAGTATGTGCAGTGTAGACATGTACACTTGCCGACCAGGTACCAGAGTTACCTGAACCAAGTGGAGTCTCTATCGCGTTTTGTAGTAGGGACTAGGGACAGAAGGATGATGCGTCTAACAAACTAGTAGACGTTTCCTATTTATAGTGCATCCTCTCACGTACTGAACGAAATCAACCTGAGCATTCCGTCTCACTGCATCGTCATCTTCGTCTTCTGAAATTTTGGTGCAGCGTCTGCTCCCCACACACTCCCTTTTCTCAGACACAAACAGAGCGTACGTGCCAATAATGGCAATCCTGAAGAGTTCTTCCGTCGACAGCGACGCGAGTGCCACGATCACGAGCTTCCTTCCAGATGAGGTCCACCTGGGCGACGACCTTCTCGCCGAGATCATCGTGAGGCTTCCCCTGGACTCCGTGGCGCGCTCCAGGGGCGTCTCAAAGCACTGGTGCGCCGCCATCTCCGACGGCTATCTCCGCGGCCGGCTCCCGTTGCACATGTCCATGATCTGCTTCCCTGACAACGACGATCCCCTTGGCGGCGGTGGTGGAAGCAGACCCGTGTTCGCGTGCGCCGCCGAGGGAGGCCGTCTCGAGGGCCGCGACCTCGGCTTCTTCCCGCTGCACGAGCGCGCGGTCGTCTGCGACGGGTGCAACGGCCTGCTCCTGTGCCGCGACTCAGGCACGCTTGATTTCTACGTCGTGAGCCCGGTGACGAGGAGCTGGGCGGCGCTCCCGACCCCGGCAAAGGACGCGCGGCTGTCCCTGCTGGCGTTCGACCCGTTCGGCACCTCATCCCCGCAGCAGCACTACCACGTGATCAACTTCACCGGGTGGCGCGAGCGCGGCGCGGCGGTGGAGGTGTTCTCGTCCGCGACGCGGGCGTGGACGGCGCATGAGGCGGAGTTCGGCGGCGTCCCGGCGGGCTCCCTCTCCGGCGCCTCGTTGCACTGCCACGACGGCGCCGTGTATTTCCTCGCCTCAGACCCGGACTGCGTCGTCCGCATGGACCTCGCCGCCGGGCTCGCGTGCACGGTCCTCGCCCTTCCGGAGCCGGGGGGCGGCGAAGGCCGCGTCGCGCACTCCGGCGGCCGCCTGCACTACGTCTGCAGCGACGGAGAGCTCCTCAGGGTCTGGGCAATCGAAGACGTACACCCGTCCTCCGCAACCGCGTCGCGGCAGGAGTGGCGCCTGATGCACGCCGTGAGAGTCGGCGACGTCGTGGAGGGCGGCGACGGTGGCGAGGTCAGGTTCCTGGCGATGCACCCGGAGAAGGACGCGGTGGTGTACCTGTGGTCGCCGTGGAAGGTGGTCGAGTACGACCTGAGCAAGCGGGAGGTCACCGGCGCGGCGTGGGAGTTCGACAAGGGCGCGCGGAACCATGTCGTCAAGACGTGGCTCGTCCCGTCCTCGTGCTACCTGTCCGATTGCTTCGCCGATGGCCCCGTGGCGCGCTGAGTTATTCGTTCGATTCGTTTTTCTCCTGTAAATAAATTGCTGTAACTTGTAACGTGTATATATGGAGGGGGATTATTTAACCTCGTCCATGCATGTATATTTTGTGAATGTACTATAGTATATTGTTGTATAGTCTGACTGTCTTGCGTACTCACTCGCATCCAACTGATGAACTTGTTCAGTTGCGCATCGCACTCACGGAGTTGGAAAATGGATCAAGTCGCTGTCAATTTTTCTGTTCGGTTACACTATACTCTCTGTTGTTACTCAGAAATGGTTACTCTGAACTCGTTCTTTTTTGTTCCCTCCCTTGGAATCTACGAAATGTTGCCCACGCGCGCACTACACTCTCGTGTACTCTCATTTGCGTGCGGTTGGTCCCGTGGAGCCGAGAGATCGAGTACCAATCGAACGATACTAATTTTACGATACTACTAAATTTACGCAATATAATTAAATTTTAGTTGCTCTATTTATTGGTCAAACTTTGTTTTGAAATGCGTGTGCGTCTTATTTCTTGGAATCCGGTCAAACTTTGTTTGTGAAATAAATATATCTAAACATCTTTTAGTGTATAGATTTGGAGTGAACTCAACTATTAGAAACGTCTAGATATATTCATTTCACAAAAGTTAAAACATCTTATACTATGGAATGGAGCAAGCATATGTTAGTTTGGCATAATATCCTTAGTAGAAAAATGTCTTATAAGTCCCAGTTCTAAACGGCTTCTATCCCGGTTGTCCAATCGGAACTACGAAATCGGGACTAGAGGTCCCGTCCCTACAAACCGGGACTAAAGTCCCTCCACGTGGCTCCACATGGCCGCAGTAGAGCGCTAGGGCTGGAAGACCTTTAGTCATAAATGACTCCATGTGGCGTGCAACCATGTGTGCCATCGGATTCTGTCGCGGCAGGTTTTTGGGGCAGATTTTGTGTCGCGGCAGGAGGATGTGCCCCAATAAAAGACGACAAATGTAGGGTTGGTGTGGGTGGATCCGTAGAGGAGGGGGGTTGACGTAGGGGAAGCTGGACTCATCAAAAGTGACGTGTCGAGAGATGATATATATATATATATATATAATTTCTCTTACGAGCATACATATATATCCTATATTTAATTATATGAAGATCATTAAATTACATGGAGGCATTAGTGCCAATGGTGTTCTCCGGTTTCAGATATGACCTCCGTAAACAATCCCGCCAATTTCTCTTAAATTGCTAGTAGGCGGTCGTTCGGTAGGAGCTTCTCCCTCATATCTTCGATCTTTAAAGAAGGAGATCAATATGAATATATCAATCATCATAAATAAAATATGAATGAAACTCAACACAATTGATGGTTATAAAATAAAATTGTGAATATATTGTTTACTTACTTGAAATTGTTTTATATCCATGGGTCGCTCACTGATGGACATGCGAATAAACTCGCAAAAGTACTATCCACATAATTTAGTCCTGTGTGGCTACCTCAAGCACTTTATTCATTGATATATTTCATATTAAGAGATGATAGTTATGTTATTTCATTCGTTTTTGCATGGTTGATGACTTTTGGAGGATGGACCGCTGAAGTCAGGATTCTGATGGAAAAAGCGCTGTTTGGAGGCGAAATTCGCGAAGACCAGAAAATTCCAGAAAATACATGGAAAATTCTATTTTTCCAGAAGACGAAGGATGACAGAAGGGGAAGTGGAGTTGGGTCGCAGGGGGGCCACACCACCCCCTGGCGCGGGCCACCCCTAGCCGCGCCACCAGGTGGTGTGGCCACCCTGGCCCACTCTTGGCTCTCCCCTTTGGCGTATATTATTCCCACGAAACCCTAAGCCCCGGGGAGCGACCACAGAAAGATTTCGCCGCCTCTACGGGGCGAAAAACTACAGAGAGAGAAAGAGCTCTCCGGCAGGCATAAATCTGCCGTGGAAATTCCTTCCCGGAGAGGGGAGATCATTGCCATCAACACCACCATCAAGCTGGACTTCATCGGGATCATCATCATCTCCACCAGCACCATCATCACCACTCCGTACCGCTGTAACAATTGGGTTGAATCTTGCATAGTTCTTAGGGGAAACTTTCCTGGTGTTGATTACTTGTTGTAGTTGATGCTATTGAGTGGAACCATTGAATTATTGTTATGTTCAGATTGTTACTTATTATTATTTCATCTCTGATCTTGATCCATATGATGTCTTGTGAGTAGTTCGTTTAGTTCTTGAGGACATGGGAGAAGTCATGTTGTTAGTAGTGGAATTGTGTTGAGGAAGATTCAATAGTTTATTATTTAAGTTGTGGTGTTATTCTTCTAGTGGTGTCATGTGAACGTCGACTACATGACACTTAACCTTTGAGGGCCTAGGGGAATGCATTGTGTATTTGGATACTAATCGTAGGGCTTGCCGGAGTGATAGAAACATGAACCCTCATTAGGAAACCTTTGCACAAAGGATGTTAGGATCTCAGAGTTTAAAGTTGTGGTTAGGTTTCTATCTTAATTACTTTCTTGTACTTGCCGATGCTTGTAAGAGGTATAATCACAAGTATGTATTAGTCCTAGGAAGGTCGATACATTAGCACAGGTTCACCCACACAACACTTATCAAACTAAAGAAGATTAATCAACTATATGAAGCGAAAGCACTTGGCGATATTCCCATTTGTCCTCGAGAACGTTTGGTCATCTTAAATAATACAACCGGATTATCCTTTGCTAAAGAAAGGATTGGGCCACTTGCTGTAATTATTATTATTATCTTTTATTTACTCACACTTTATTTATCTATATTATCAAAAACCCCTAAAAATCCGTTTGCTAAGTATTTATAGAGAATTCTTGCTCCACGCCACTCGTCAACACCTTCTACTCCTCGTTGGGTTCGACACTCTTGCTTATCGAAAATACTACGATACACCCCCTATACTTGTGGGTCATCAACCCACCTTTATAATCACCCTGTCATGGTGTGATGTTTGATGTTATCAAGATACTCTTCTAGTGTTAGTGATTGACATGATCTCATGGTCTAAGGACTAGGATTACTTCGTATGATGTTGTAGCAATATAAACATAATGACTTTGATCGTAATGCTATACTTCGAATGAATGTTCATCACATCATTCACCAATGTTGTGACCTCGTTATTAACAACATCCAATGTCCATGATTAGGAAACCTTGATCATCCTGTTAATCAATGAGCTAGTTTATATGAGAGGCATAACTGGGAACCCTTTATTTGTTTATTAAACACACATGTATTAACGTTTCCAATTAACACAATTATAGGATACAAAATAAACATTTATCATAAACAAGGAATAAGATAATGACCACTTTATTATTGCCTCTCGGGCATATTCCCTTCAGCCCTCTAGGTCAACAAACATGCCGAGGCGACGTGCGTGATCAGCATGCTCGCGTTGATGCTCTGTTGCAGACCACGCTTGCGCAAACTCGTTCGTCATCGGTGACACGGATTCGAACATGGCGCGCTCTACCATGCAGTACTCCTTTGGGTCCTCGTAGTTCTTGAGCTAGAGGGCGGCCGCCTTATACTCCGGTGACGTCTACTACTTCACCTCTCGCTTGGGCCTGACGAGGCAGAAGCGACCACGGGGAGGAGAGATTTGGCATGATGCACGGTGATCGCAGATGATGACACCTTCTCTGCTGGGGCACCGGCGGGAGGAGGGTTGTCCTCTAGCTCGTCCTTGACCGGCTCTAGCTAGGCGTCGTGCAAGGGTAGGAGGCCGAGTACGGCGAGTACCTCATCGGGGATGGGGACGATGAAGACCTCGATGACGAGGAGTGCGAGGAAGAACCTGACTCCTAGCGATGTGGAGCCCAGGCCTGGTGTCCGTGGAGGGGCTGCTTCTGTAGTGGCGGTGGCATCATGAGGCACGGGTAGTTACCGGCAATGATGTAGTCGAACACCCAGGTGAGCGTACACCCTGAGGCGCTCCACCATTGCCACCGGCCATTGATACGTCCAAAACGTATCTACTTTCTCGAACACTTTTGCTATTGTTTCTCCTCTAAACTTGTGTGATTTGGATGCAACTAACGCAGACTGACGCTGTTTTCAGCAGAATTGCATTGGTGTCTACTTTTTGTGCAGAAAATCAACTATCAGGAAAAATCCCGAAAAATATGCCAAAAATCCTATTTCACCAGAAGACTCCCGGAGCCAGAATACGAGACGGAGGGGGGCTAGGCCCAGGCCACACCACCTGGACGTGCGGGCAAGCCCAGGCCGCGCCAGGGGATGGTCTGGCCGCCCTAGACTACCCGTCGGTCTCCCTCTTCGCCTATAAGTTGCCTTCTGACCTAAAAACTCAGGGGGGTTCGGCCTTTTTCCAGAAGGAGTTCCGCTCCACCGCCACCATGAGATTCCACAAAACAGCACCAAAAACTCCGTTCTGGCACCCTGCCGGGACGGGGAATTGGAGGAGATCATCGCCATCATCATCACCATCGCTTCTCCATCGACCATCCATGTTTCCCCCATCTATGAGTGAGTAATCCCCCGCTGTAGGCTATGGGGATGGTAGGGATTGGATGAGATCGTTCATGTAATGGCATCAGATTGTTAGGGCATGGTGCCTAGTATCTTCTATTAGTGATTTATGACTTTGTTGCGACTTGTTATGCTTAATGCTTGTAACCAGGGCCTGAGTGCCATGATTTCAGATCTGAACATGTTATTGATTCATTATGATAGTATTGTTTTTGGTCTTATCTACAAGTTGTATACACACGTTTTTGTCCGGAACCAATGGCCCCGATGTGACAGAAATTGGGATAACCGGAGGGAATGGCTTTGATGTGAGGATCACATGTGTTCACAGAGTGTTAATGCTTTGCTTCGGTGCTCTATTAAAAGGGGCACCTTAATTGCCAGTAGTTCCCTTAGGCCCTGCTGCAAACGGGCTAGCAGGACAAAAGATGTTGTGCAAGTTCTCATTGCGAGCACGTATGACTATATATGGAACACATGCCTAGGATTATCTAGTACTTGGATGCTTTATATTATTTATCTGCAATTGCCCTATGTTCTGATTGCTATGTGAATTGTCTTGTCCATGCAACGCCCGTCCATCCATCCCTATGCCTACCGCACTCGAATCCCACTGTTTACTGCTATTGTTACTGTTGTCTCTACTTTACTCTCTACATTTTGCTATTCCTACTACAAAACTGTTGCTACTGATAAACTGCTATGAGCAAGATTGTTTCCAGGTGCAGCTGAATTAACAACTCAGTTGTTAAGGCTTATAAATATTCTTTGGCTCCCCTTGTGTCGAATCAATAAATTGGGTTTCACTTCCCTCGAAAATACTGCGATACACCCCCTATACTTGTGGGTCATCAAGACTATTTTCTGGCGCCGTTGCTGGGGAGCATAGCTTTATTTATCAATTTCACTTGGATTCTCTATTGTTCGCTGCTATCCATCCATCATGGGTAAGTCTCGTGATGGCAAAGTTCCTATTTTACCATCCACTACAAGAAGAGGTACGGTTCTGAACACCTCCATTGCTCTTGATTCACCATCTGTTATGAGTAAGCTCGTTACACCACCACATACACATGCTACACACACTGCTACTACTGCTGAATCTGAAACTTCTGATGCTTATGATGCTGCTTCTACTGTACTTGATAAGAGTGGTTCATTAGGTCCTTTCCTAGATGCTACGATTGCTAGAACTATAGCTGGAAATACTGAAACTCCTAATGAAGACACTACCACACCTGTTAGTTCACCTGAGTCTAGTGAGAGTTATGATATTGAAGATGGTTATGTTGAGATGACCGATGAATTTATTAAAGAATGTATAAACACCCATGATAGGAGCGCTGCTAAGAGTCTCCTTGAGAGGCGTACTATTAGACCCAAATTATCTCCTATTGCTAAGTTTGCTGCTTCCCCCATAAACATTATAGATAAAGATTATGATTTCTCTCTCGATCTATCTTACATAGCTATTGTTGAGAAAGAACCTTTTTGTGGGACTAAGAATGAAAGTGCGGTAACACATATGAATGAACTTTCTACCATGAGTGGCTTGTTTTCTGATGATATTAAGATGCATACTTACTTTGTTGCTAAGATTTTCCCTTTTTCACTGAAAGGAGGAGCTAAAACTTGGTTTAGTAATTTACCTCCTGGATCTATTGATAGCCCTGATTGCTTGATTAGTACTTTCCTGCAGAAATATTTTCCTCCAGGTGCTAGACATGCTATTTTGCAGGAACTTTTTGATTTTAAACAGGGAGAAAAAGAGGTATTGCCCGAATCTTGGGCAAGGTTTTGTGCTTTGATTCATGCACAAGCTGGAAGTCCATTACCTAAGAATGAGCTTCTTGATATATTTTATAATGGACTAATTGAAGAATCTAGGACATACCTAGATAGTTGTGCTGATTGTGTTTTCAGGAATAGGACTCCTAAGGAAGCTGAGGAATTAATGGCTAAAATAAGTAAGAACTATGAAGATTGGACTCCTCCTAAACAAGCTATACCTGAAGTAATTGTACCTGAACCTACTATTCCGGTGCCTATTCCAACATCAAAGAAGAGGGGAGTTATTGAATTAATTGATGAAGTGATGAAGGAAGCTAAGAAATGTCTTAAGGAGAAGGGAATTAAAGCTGCAGATGTCAAGAATTTACCTCCTGTAGAAGAATTATGTAAGCCAATTCCCCACTCATCCACTATTGAGGTACACTCTCTCCAACACTTTGATGAAGGTGATATCCCTTACTCTAAACCTCCTGATCAATGCTTAGAAGAATTCAATATCTTTATTGTTAAGCAAGATAATTTTAATAAAAGGGTGCAAAATCATCTAATGGAAAACACTAGAGCTATTATTGAGTTGAAAGATATTGTGGAAAGAACCTCTAATGATGTTAAAATGATTGTTAAACACTTTCAAAGGGTTCAAACTCAAATAGATCAACTAGTTAAAGTGCAAAAAGACTTGCTAGTTAATGCTGCTAAAGAAAAACATGCTTATGAAATTAGAACTAGAAGTGGAGCTGCTACCCAGGATCCTCTATATCCCGAGGGACATCCCAAAAGAATTGAGCAGGATTCTCAACAAGCTGAAAATAGTGGCTCTACTCATAAGAAAAGGAAAAAGAAACATAAAACTATTGTAGAACCCTCTGAACCTGCTATAGATCCTAATAGTATATTTATCTCTGATGCTGAAACTGAAAGTGGTAATGAAGAAAATGAAGTTCCTAATGAAGAAAAAGTTGAAGAAGAACCTGAAAACCACACTAAGAATACTAAATACACTAAAGAAGATTTTATTGCTAAGAAACATGGTAGTGAAAGAGAACCTTGGGTCCAAAAACCTATGCCATTCCCTGATAAGAAACACAAGTCAAAGGAAGATGAACACTATAATAAGTTTTGTGAGTGGATGAAACCTTTATTCCTGCAAATTCCTTTGACTGATGCTATTAAATTGCCTCCTTACTCAAAGTATGTGAAGGATATTGTCTCGAATAAAAGGAGGATCCCTAATGAAGAAATTTCTACTTTGCTTGCCAATTATTCCTTTAGTGGTAAGGTTCCTAAGAAACTTGGAGACCTAGGGATTCCAACTATCCCTTGCTCTATTAAAAATAGTTATGTTAGAACTGCTTTGTGTGATTTGGGAGCTAGAGTTAGTGTTATGCCTTTCTCTCTCTATAAGAGGCTTCAACTAGAAAAACTGATACCAACTGATATATCTTTGCAAATGGGTGATAAATCTACCACTATTCCTGTTAGTATATGTGAGGATGTACCTGTTCAAGTGGATCATAATTGCTTGATATTAACTGATTTTGTTGTGCTTGAAATGCCTGAAGATGATAATATGTCTATTATTCTTGGGAGGCCTTTTCTTAATACTGCAGGAGCTGTTATTAATTGTAATCAAGGAAAGGTGACTTTCAATGTTAATGACAAGGAACATACTGTCTATTTCCCCAATAAGATTGAAAGGACTTATGGTTTGAATTCAATTGAACATGTTGAGGGCATTCAAGTTGGAGAAATATATTGTCCCATACCAAGAGAAAAAATTGAAACTATTATGATTGGGACCATTGCTATTAAGGTTGAGGTAACATAATAATTAGTGGAATATAAAGTTTTGTCTCATATGAAATTGTTTTGGTAACAAGACCTGATCAACCTTGTTAACAAAAGGATTTCGTTGAACAAAACAATGTTTTCACTATGATTATCTCCGTTTACTTCTATCGCTATCCATTTTAGTTTCTGTTTTCGTTTAGTTTTCTTTGTTGTTAGTTGCTTGCATGTTAGAGTGTCTTAGAACTTCTGTAGTTCTAGCCTTGTTTTGTCATTGCATCATTTTCCAAAAAAAATCCGTCTGTTAGAAAATCATTCTTCTATACCTGAAAAATGCCCAAAAATAAAGTGTCTCGAAAAATCCCAGAAAATTCATATTAAATTTTTACGTGAAAAAAGGGGCAGAGGAGTGCCTGGGAGGTGCCAGGGGTACCCACCAGGCAGGCTCACCACCTGGTGGTGTGGCCTGCCCTAGGTGGCGCCATGCCATGGTGTGGGCCACCCCTGGCCCTCCACTAACTCTCTCACCTGCCACTTTCTTCTCTCTCCCGAGTAAGCTCCAGTTCATTGCTCAAAATCGCGTTCTTGTTGTGCTTGCTCTCGATTTTTTTGATCTCCTTGATCAACCCATCTTTGTTGCTGAAATTTGGAGCATTTGTTCTTTGGTATGTGACTCCTCCCCTTGTCCAAGTAGATTTGTGTTTAGTGGATTATATCTTGAGTATTTTGCTGCTGTAGGTGACAGGTTAGGAGGGCTTGTAATCTTGTTTGATGCTTAGAGATGTAGTTTTGATGCATGTTTAGGCCTCTTACAAGTCCCTATGAGTAGTACCCTTCATTATATTCACTTTGCAATCACTTGTTTAATAGGTGTTTAAATTTCAGAATACCAAGCATGATCAACCATACCTTTGGAGAGATATTTGAGAGTGATGCACCTAGGAGGCCGAGGCCCTCAAGATCAGCCTCTCAGTCTAGGCCATCATACAACGAAGATCTCATTGCAACTCGTATTGGTAATGAAAGGGATGATGGGGATGCTCACCCATCTACTTTTCCTTGTTTTACTTTCTTACAAGCTACAGAGATTCTTGATGATTTCTTGCTACTGATTGAGAGGGTTGGTTTGACCTCATATATGCAAGATGAGAGTGAGCAATACGCTATGCTCACTAAAACCTTTGTTGAGAGCTTCACGTTTACTAACACGTCTTATCAGTCAATTGTCTCTTTCAAAATTTATAATCTGCCCTTTACCATGCCATTGGAGAGATTTTGTAGTATTGTAGGTGTAAGCATGATAGGGACCGTGAAGAAAATTCAAGGGCGACCCGCTGATTTGCTAGAGCTTTACCGAGGGGTGACCAATGATGATGACCGCGTGGCACAACGCGGAAAGATAAGAAACATCCAACTCCCTGCTCTCAGATACTTCTCATATTATCTTGCTACTAGCATACTTGGTAGGGAGAAGACAAGTAATATCTCCAACTATCATTTAGCCTTCCTTGCTGCTGCGTTTAACAATGATACTCGGTACAACCTTGGCTCGCTTATTGCTCGCCGCCTAGCTGCTAGGGGGCCTATCTATGGGGGCATCATTGCCTCGCGTATGGTCAATGCATTATGTCTTTTAGTGGACCCCAATGATAATGTACTGGCACCACAGAGGCTTGAACTTGTTGCTATGAAAACTCATCACTTTGTAACTACTACTTCTGATTTGGACAGTCTAGTATATAGGATGCTGTTTACTGACGGGGATGAGAGGGAGATCCCTTTGCCACAATCTTCTTTGTTTAGTGTTCATAGGAGACCGTGGTCGCGCTCCAAGGAGGAGGTGGATGAGCAGCTTCGCTTGCTGGGTTTTCACGAGCAGCACCAGGAGGATGTACCCTCCTACGACTACTCCACACACTACGGAGGGACGTACTCGAGCTCGCACCAGGACGATGGGACCTCCTCATCATACTACGGTGACACATCATCCTGACCGGCTTGGGATTGATACCCACTTAGGCCAAAAGCCTAAGCTTGGGGGTGAAGGGAATATGCCCGAGAGGCAATAATAAAGTGTTTATTATCTTATTCCATGTTTATGATAAATGTTTATTTTGCATGCTATAATTGTATTGATCGGACACGTCAATACATGTGTGTTTAATAAAGAAAAAGGGTTCCTAGTTATGCCTCTCTTATAGACTAGCTTGTTGATTAACAAGATGATCAAGGTTTCCTGATCATGGACATTGGATGTTGTTAATAACAAGGTCACAACATTTGTGAAATGATGTGATGAACATTCATCCGAAGTATAGCATTACGATCAAGTCATTATGTTTATATTGCTATAACATCATACGAAGTAATCTTTATCCTTAGACCATGAGATCATGTTAATTGCTAACACCGGAAGAGTATCTTGATAACATCAAACGTGACACCATAACAGGGTGACTATAAAGATGGGTTCAGTTCTACGAAGGTGTTATGTTGAGGCTCATGGATCAAGAGTGGAATTTGTCAATCCCAATGACGGATAGATATACTCTGGTCCCTCTCGGTGATATCACATTGAAATAGCATGCAAGAAAGTGATGTGATCACTAGAATGTTATATCACGGGAACTAGAAAAGAGTGCATGTCGGTAACGAGATCAAACTAGGTATTTTGGATATCGATGATCGAATCTCGGACATGTAATATATCACGAGACAAAGGGATTTAGTTACTAGCATTAAAGGTTCTCACGATCACAGAAGTCATTGTTGAATGTGTAGGAGTCAGTATGGATCTCCAGGTCCCGCTTCTGATTATTGATCTGAGAGGGGTCTCGATCATGTCTGCATTATTCGCGATCCGTAGGGTGATGACCCACAAGTATAGGGGGTGTATCGCAGTATTTTTGATAAGTAAGAGTGTCGAACCCAACAAGGAGCAGAAGGTGCTGGCTAGTGGTATGGATAAGGAATTCTTTGCAAATACTTAGCAAACGAATTTTTAGGGGTTTTCGATAAAGCAAGTAAACAAAGTACGAGTAAATAAAAGACAGTAGTAATAAAATGCAACAAGTGGCCCAATCCTTTATGCAGCAAAGGACAAGTCGGTTGTATTTCTATAGGTGACCAAACATTCTCGAGGACACACGGGAAGATTGTCAAGTGCTTTCGCTTCATATAGTCGATTAATCTTCTCTAGCTTGCTAAGTGTTGTGTGGGTGAACCTGTGCTAATGTACCGTCCCATCCAAGACTTAATACATACTTGTGATTAAACCCCCTTGCAAACATCCGTAAGTACAAGAAAGTAATTAAGGTAGAAACCTAACCACAACTTTAAACTCTAAGACCCTTACGTCCCTTGTGCAATGGTTTCCTAACGGGGGTTCAGGTTTCTGTCACTCCAGCAACCCCTACGATTAGTAGCCAAATACACAATGCATTCCCCTAGGCCCATATAGGTGAAGTGTCATGTAGTCGATGTTCACATGACACCACTAGAAGAAGTACACCACAACTTAAATAACAATCTATTGAATCTTTCTCAACGCAACTCCACCACTAACAACAAGACTTCTCCCATGTCCTCAAGGACAAAACGAACTACTCACAAGACATCATATGGATCATGATCAGAGATGGAATAATGATGTATAAAAATCTGAACATAAACAATAATTCAACGGTTCACTCAATAGCATCAACTACAAAGAGTAATCAACACCGGGAAAGTTTCCCCTATGAACTATAGCAAGATTCAACACAATTGTTATAGCAATATGGAGATGGTGATGAGGGTGCTGATGGTGATGATGGTGGTGATGATGATGATGATGATCCCGGCGAAGTCCAGCTTGATGGTGGTGTTGATGGCGACGATCTCCCCTCTCCGGGAAGGAATTCCTCCGGTAGAAATCTGTCTGCCGGAGAGATCTTTCTCTCTTGGTGTTTTCCGCCCTGCAGAGGCGGCGGAATCTTTCTGTGGTCGCTCCCCGAGTCTTAGGGTTTCGGGAGGAAGATATACACCAGAGGGGAGTGGCTGGAGTGGGCCAGGGTGGCCACACCACTTCCTGGCGTGGCCTAGGCCTGCCCGCGCCATGGGGTGGTGTGGGGCCCCACTCCCCACTCCATCTTCGGCATCTTGAGTCTTACGGAAAAATAGAATTTTCCGTATATTTTCCCAGATTTTCTGATCTTGAATTTTGCCTCCAAACAGCACCTTTTCCATCGAATCCTCGCTGCGGTCCATGCTCCAAAAGTCATCAACCATGCAAAAACAGATGAAATAACATAAGTATCACCTCTCAATATGAAATATATCAATGAATAATAGTGAATTAAGACATAGAATAGTGATGCAAAATGGACGTATCAACTCCCCCCAAGCTTAGACTTCGCTTGTCCCCAAGCGAAACTGAGCTCAATAAACATGACCTCAAGTTTATTGAGTGAAGAGTCGATAAAAGGATACGGACAAGAAGCATCACATTCATCAAATACATAGATCATAATAGAAGACAACTCACTATTATATAACTCAACTTGCAATGAGTAAAGGAAACACAATAAAGATACATAAAGTGAATCATAATTGGTAATGGCAAACTTAGCTCTTGGTCGAAGAATAGTTGATAATTTGCTGGAGTTCTCAAATAGCTGGTTTTTCAATGAAAACTTTCAAAGTAGTAAACTTCAAGATAAGAGCAATGTGCAAAACAAGGAACATAAGAAACATGATTGAATAAATCATCATATGAATGAATGAAACACATCAACTCAAAATACTTGTTGAGATAGAAGGGAATAGGTTTACTGACTCAACTACAAAGTAAAGGAAAGGCCCTTCGCAGAGGGAAGCAGGGATTGCAAGTCTCATAAAGAGCTCCCAAAAATTATGATACTTACTAGCTTTCAGCTCCCATTGCCCCTATCATAGGAATCTTTAGGTGATTAAGGTTAAAGTGACACAATTAAGAGGATATGCTTGACAAGTTATACGTTGAAATCTCAAGCCCCTTACTTATGAGTACCGATCCTCATGCTACTCAACTTCAGTCACGAGCAAGCTCTTGTCATTGTAAATACATGCGTATCATTGAGAACCGCCAACGGGGTACCCCTTGCACATGACACAGGAGCTATCCCATAATCAAAATGACAAGGCAAGCAGACAATGAGCATCTCAATGATCTTTTTATTTGCTATTTGCATAGGTTTTTATTGAGGATGCTTCATAGAATGCTCACTATAGTTATGCTGCAAGTTTCCACCATGATTAGGCATGGCTTAGGCTAGCAGCCCAGGCGTTTCTCTAACACACATATAAACTCCATGATCTTACAAGTTCCACTT
Organism: Avena insularis; assembly: GCA_023614405.1. NCBI lineage: Eukaryota > Viridiplantae > Streptophyta > Magnoliopsida > Poales > Poaceae > Avena > Avena insularis. The sequence continues at coordinate 27,898,523 of CM042692.1, forward strand.
TTATTTCACACCGCCGGGATCCATAAGCAAAAGAACATGATATCAACTAGGTACAAGTACCAATAAAGTGTTGAAAGCGGTCCCCATGATACATGGTTCGGCTAACTTCAACTCATAAAGCGCAAGCATATACGCAACAAAGAAGGACCCAATGGTTCAAGTTTATTAAGTGCAAGAAAGTAAGGTGTGCCATCAAGTTCGTGAGAGCTTTAATCACTAATTTTCACATAACAAGTTTAATTTGGGAGGTAGATAAAACAGGAATTTACTTGGAATAGCAATAATGCTACTAGGTAGGTATGGTGGACGCAAATGGCAAAGGTTTTGGTTTAAAGGATGTGGATGCACAAGAAGAATGCCCTCTCAGTACGGGTTTTTGGCTAGCAAGGCTGGGTAGCAAGTACAAGAGTTGAAGGAAACAAACAAACATACAGATGATAAAAACAAACATGCAATCTTCCTTGGAAGCACAAAAGATCTTAACTAGAGAATACTAAACTTATGAGCAAATCAAGAAAGAAAGATGATGAAATTATTTTCCTCTAGAGTACTTCTATCTTTTTCTTTTCAACTCTTAAAAAGGTGTTGCTACTGACCGAGCCAGGTTTGCCAAAACCAACTAAATTAACTCAATGATCCCAAAGTGCTACCAATACTAACAACAAGATCAATCATATAACCACGAATTGAAAACTAACATAAGCTAAGCAAAGAGTGAATGAAAGAACTTCTCATTAATATTCCATAATGGAAACTCACACCAATGGATACAAATCTAACGAGAGAGGGGACACTTCCATAATGCAAACCGTACTACACAATAACTCCTCTATTCATGATATGACTGTACTAATAAGGTAAAAAGATAGAAGATAGTGATGTGATACCGCGGCACTCCCCCAAGCTTGGAACAAACCAAGGGGATGCCAAACCTGATGATGAATTACTCCTTAGGTGGTGGTGGTATTATGCTCTTAGTTGACGTGAGGAAATCTTCCAGCATCTTGCGAAGCCTATTATTCTCCCATTGAAGCATGTCCACCTTCCTCTTCAAGTCCCAGTACTTATCGCAGAACTCCTTAGTGACTCGTAGGGCTTCCATTGATACAGGGCAAGAGACTAAAGGTGCCAGCCTCTGCTTGGGGTCTTGAAGATCCTCCTCCATAGACTCCTTCCCTTTATCCTTGGCGGACACCATTGTGCTTCTAAACCTTCAAAGAGTATGTCCTGGCAGAAACAGATCGAAATAAAAACACGACGAAAACACGATATACGAACCTCGGGGGATCCGGGGGGTTATATATTACGAAGTTTCATATCAAAAGGAAGGTACTGGGAGAAAACGAGTCGGAGGCGGAGTCCAGAGTGGCCTCACCACCTGGTGGCGCGACCAGGGGTGGACCCGCGCCATGGGGTGGTGTGGGCCACCGTGGCTCCGGTTCCGTCCCTTTTTTGCTTCATAGCTTTCCTTATTGACTGAAAACTGCAAAAATATAGTTGGATTGTATTTTCGCGGAACTTTTCTTACCATAACTGTTACCTAGTTGGAAACAGACTCTGCAGGTCTCTGAATTTGGTATTGAGTGGATCCTTCCGGAGTCATCACTTGAATATCATCGATATCTTCATCTTCATATACTTATTACTCGAGTCATAAAACCTTTCTCTTCCTTGTTACACCATTATCTCCACTTCTTGGAAATTTCTTTCACACAAAACTTCACACAATTCTCATTAGCAACATTGGTATAAGTGAAGTGATAAAACCTTTTGAGTCCAACTTCGACTGAAAACCATCAAAACAAAAGTTACTGTAGCAACTCCTTTCGAAAACCCAAAAAGAATTCAAAAAGGAAATCGAATAAAGAAGCAAATGCAAGATTGGCAAAATCTGTCAAAACAGACCAGCAGGTAAAGATCAATTTTTTCGAAAATCTTCTGTTGCTCAAATCAAAAATTGCAAAACTAACGAAAGTTAAATAACAACCTGGGGCAGAAGCACAAAAAATTATAGCTCAATCCGATATACAGAGATCTCTCACAAATTTTTACGGTGAAGCACAAAAATCTGTTTCGGGACAGCAACTTCCCCAAACCTTACTTCTCTCTCATTAGAGGTTGATCTTGACACAAAAACCAAACAAAACGGATAAGGAGCGGTTATTATGGAAGTAATAACTTCCAAGACTCAAAGAAACAAAAACAAACTGAAAGCAAAAACAAATTGGGTTGTCTCCCATAAAGCTCTTTCTTTATAGCCATTAAGATGGGCATGATAATTTTGAAGAAGCTCTCACAGGGATATGAATTGAAGTGAAAGAGAGCATTAAGAAGCAAAAACACACACACATTTAAGTCTAACCCACTTCCTATGCAAGGGAATTTTGTAAACAAACAAGTTGTTGAAACCAGAGACTACTTGCATAAGAAGGCAAAAGAAGTGCAACATAAAAACTTTCAGCATAAAACGAGGAAACTTGATATTATTGAGATGCACAAGAACACTTTTCCCTCTCTCATAATAGCTTTCAGTATCATGCATAAACTTAACAATATAGCTATCATAAGGACTATCATAGCAATGATCACTTATTCTAACAGAAAACACAAGAATACTAGCTCTCATAACACTACTTTGTGAAACAATATTAGAGGTATCCTTACAAAGGATAGTGTGTCCCTCTTTTTCATATTTAGCAACAAAGTCTTTCACATTTGCTACAATAGGTTCATCAATCATTTGTTTATCAGGTTCAGCAGCCTTACTCATACTTTCATTAACCGTACTAGCTATCATAGAATGTTCCTTTACCTTAACTGGGTAAGGCATTTTCTCAATATAAGGTTTAGGTAAAACATGACCAGCAGTATAAACTTCAGTATTTCTTGCAGGAACACTCTTAGCAATATCTTTATAAGGTTCATGATACTTATTCCACTTCTTTTTAGGCACTTCAATATAAGAAGCAAAGGCCTTAAAATAAGAAGCAATAGCTTGAGAGTCTAAACCATAAGCATTTTTAATATTTTGAAAGTCATCAGTTCCCATAAAAGATTCAATGCATTCATAATCATAATTTATACCTGACTTTCTACCTTTGTCATTTTCCCAAGCTTCAGCATTGTCTTGAATACGGTCTAGAAGGTCCCATTTAACTTCTTCTTTCATACGAGTGAATGATCCAGCACAAGAAGCGTCCAATAAATCCTTATCATGTAGAGGGAGCCTTGCATAAAAGTTATTGATAATAATATTGTTGGGGAGCTCATGAATGGGACATTTGAGCATTAGTGACTTTAATCTCCCCCAAGTTTGAGCTGTATTCTCTCCATAAAGAGGCCAAAAGTTGTATATTTGATTCCGATCTTTATGAATTTCACTAGGAGGATAAAACTTTGAATAAAAGAGGGGCACTATTTCCTCCCATTCCAGAGCTTGACCATTCTTCAGCAGCTTATACCATTCCTCAGCTCTTCCTTTCAGTGATAATGAGAATAACTTCTTCTTAACTTGATTTGTAGTAATACCTGCACACTTGAACAACCCTCATAATTCGTGTATAAAGAGCAAATGATCTCCGGGATGGACAGTTCCATCCCCAACATAGTAGTTATCCATAACACGATCAATAATTCTTGTAGGTATTTTGAAAACATCTTTCTCAGCAGGTGGTGGCTTATCTACTACCTTAGCAGTGGTAGTAGCATTACCAAATAAGAAACTCAGCGAATTATCCATAACGAAAATAAAGCAACTAGCAGAAGTAAACAATACTCACAGTAGAAGTTTCCTTTACCAGTTCCACTCTCTAATAGTGCTTCACTCCCCGGCAACGGTGCCAGAAAATAGTCTTGATGACCCACAAGTATATGGGGTGTATCGCAGTATTTTCAATAAGTAAGAGTGTCAAACCCAACGAGGAGCAGAAGGTGCTGGCTAGTGGTATGGATCAGGAATTCTTTGCAAATACTTAGCAAACGGATTTTTAGGGGTTTTCGATAAAGCAAGTAAACAAAGTACGAGTAAATAAAAGACAGTAGGAATAAATGCAGCAAGTGGCCCAATCCTTTATGCAGCAAAGGACAAGCCGGTTGTATTTCTATAGATGACCAAAAGTTCTCGAGGACACATGGGAAGACTGTCAAGTGCTTTCGCTTCATATAGTCGATTAATCTTCTCTAGCTTGCTAAGTGTTGTGTGGGTGAACCTGTGCTAGTGTACCGTCCCATCCAAGACTTAATACATACTTGTGATTAAACCCCCTTGCAAACATCCGTAAGTACAAGAAAGTAATTAAGGTAGAAACCTAACCACAACTTTAAACTCTAAGACCCTTACGTCCCTTGTGCAATGGTTTCCTAACGGGGGTTCAGGTTTCTGTCACTCCGACAACCCCTACGATTAGTAGCCAAATACACAATGCATTCCTCTAGGCCCATATAGGTGAAGTGTCATGTAGTCGATGTTCACATGACACCACTAGAAGAAGTACACCACAACTTAAATAACAATCTATTGAATCTTTCTCAACGCAACTACACTACTAACAACAAGACTTCTCCCATGTCCTCAAGAACAAAACGAACTACTCACAAGATAACAATTTGAACATAAAAAATAATTCAACGGTTCACTCAATAGCATCAACTACAAAGAGTAATCAACACCGGGAAAGTTTCCCCTATGAACTATAGCAAGATTCAACACAATTGTTACAGCAATATGGAGATGGTGATGAGGGTGCTGATGGTGATGATGGTGGTGATGATGATGATGATGATCCTGATGAAGTCCAGCTTGATGGTGGTGTTGATGGTGACGATCTCCCCTCTCCCGGAAGAAATTACCCCGGCAGAAATCTCTCTGCCGGAGAGATCTTTCTCTCTCGGTGTTTCCCCCCTCTCCCCCGCAGAGGCGGCGGAATATTTCTGTGGTCGCTCCCCGAGTCTTAGGGTTTTGGGAGGAAGATATACGCCAGAGGGGAGAGGCTGGAGTGGGCCAGGGTGGCCACACCACTCCCTAGCGCGGCCTAGGCCTTCCCGCGCCATGGGGTGGTGTGGGCCCCCTGTGGCCCACCTCCACTCCATCTTCTGGCATCTTGAGTCTTCTGGAAAAATAGATTTTTCCGTATATTTTCACGGATTTTCTGATCTTCGCGAATTTTGCCTCCAAACAGCACCTTTTCCATTAGAATCCTGACTGCAACGGTCCATGCTCTAAAAGTCATCAACCATGCAAAAACAGATGAAATAACATAAGTATCACCTCTCAATACGAAATATATCAATGAATAATAGTGAATTAAGACATAGAATAGTGATGCAAAATGGACGTATCATAGAGTGACACACTTAAGGGATACCGACATCATTTGGAGCAAATATGTTTCAGATAAAGATTTAAGAAAGTGCTGAAATTATTTCAATAGACACCGGAACTGTTTCGGGTGAAATTGGTTCTGCATGTAATATTGAAATGTTGCAGGGGGTTTTATGTAAATGTTTGTTAATTAAAGTAATTAACAAAATTCTGAATAAAAAATAATAAAAGAGTTTTATTAAATGAGAGAGCATTAAATTTGGAGAAATTTAATGCATTTAAAATGGAGACTTTAAAAGAGAATATGAAGGGGCATTTTAATGTGGAGGGGTTACCACCACATGAATGGGGGAGGTGAGGAGTCACCCCCCATGGGGCGCCGACCATGGGGAGGGGTACCCCCCTCCTCCTATAAAAGGCCCCCCTCACTCCCCTTCTTCCACACACCTCCTCGTGAAGGATCTCTCTCCCCCTATAGTATTATTCCCCCATGGTCTCGGATTAGCGAGATACATGTTCCCGGTGGCTTTATCTGGAAAGGAGTTGCTGCCGCATTGCTTCTTTGGAGCGAGGGATGGAGGTTGTCAGGGTACCGGACGTGTGTGCGATCACGGATGCACCGCTGCTTTGCGGTGCTGGACTTGGTGGTGCTGGACTTGCTGGAGCTGGATCTGATGGACGTGCTAGAGCCGGACCTGCTGGACTTCATCACGATCTTGAGATCGGCAAGTGTACGACTACAACATCCACGAGTTCCATCTTGTTAACAAAGCTTTGTTGTCTTCGAGGGTAAGTTCTCTATGGATGTATATCCACCTATTGCTCTGTATCTAGTAGATAGATCTTGGCGTATAGTTCTCATCATAGGAAATTTTTTGTTTTCTATGCTGCGAACCCCAATAGTGGTATCAGAGCCTGATCTATGCGTAGGTGCTTTGCACGGGTAGTACACATATGTTTATATGTGGGCGGTGATGATCATGTTATTGCTTCTTATATGTACTTTGGATATTGGTGGCATAGTGGGATGAAGCGGCCCGGACCAACCTTACATGTCATCGCACATGAGACCAGTTCCACGACTAACGTGCAACTAGTTTTCCATAAGTGGCTGGCGGGTGTCTGTCTCTCCTACTATAGTCAATATCTGATTTACAACGAGTTGCTAATAACTTGGTTATCCTTGTTGTGGTTCCATGTTCGTAGGTAAGACTGGTTCTATCTCCGAAAGCCCTAAGCCACGTAAAACTTGCAATTGATAAATTAGAGGCGTCTAGTTTAGATCGTTGTTGGGCTAGTGTCTTGATATGGTATTGTTGTAAGTAGATGTATGATAGATACTCTTACAATACACTCAACGTGTAAGTTCCATAGACCTTGGCCTTACACACAAAGGAATGATAGAGATCATACCACGATGCATATGATGGTGATCAAAGGCATGGACCATATCATCCCACTTTACACATTAGATGTTTGCATCTTATATTGCTAGTTTGGCGTTTTAGTAGCATTATAAGATGATCCCTCATTTAAATATCAAGATAAAATGTGTTCTTCCTTAAGTATGCACCGTTCTGTGGATCATGTTTCGAGACATCACGTGATGATTGGGTGTACTCGAATCTACGCTTTCATAGGAACGGGTGTAAGACAGTTTTACACACGCAAATACTAAGGTTCTTACTTGGCGAGCCTAGCATGTATAGACATGGCCCCGTTACACGGACCGAAAGGTTAAGCATGAGTCATATAGTTAATGTGATGCCCATATTGATGCTCGCCATTGAAGCTACACCGACTCACGTGATGATCGATTGGTGTAGTGGATTTGGTTCATGTAATCACCAAAAAGGCACGAGGGATGTCGTTTTTGAGTGGGAGTTCATTTCTAATTTGGATTAGTCGAACTCAATTTTTCATAAACTAAATCGAAGTGAATTTGTATAATTTGTTGTAGTCATTGGCGTCTGTTCACTACCTTATGCTTAGTTTTAATTGAGATAATAGAACTATAGAATTCTGGATATTTACTTTACGAACTGGTATCGTATTGTTTTGAATGTCAATTTAAAGTTTATAAGTCCTATTGCAAACTTTCAGCAAACTCTATTTACTCCATGAAGTTTAATAAGTAGTATTAAATCAAGAGTAAGAATTCCAATGTTAGTATCTAAAGTATCATGTTTGCCTCCATGATTATTGATATTCAAAAGTTGTTTTAATATCAAGATTATCTAGGAGCTGAAAAATTGTTTCAGAAACCATCATGTGTGGAAGATATTGTGATATCTGAAATAATGTTTTTGGTTGCATTATGATAGAGTATAATTTAGCAAAATACATGTTCTCATATTATATGAGAATCTGTGAAAGATGGAGATGCTAGGCATCTGGATCTCCCAAAAAGGTTTTGGGAACTAACATTATACTCACGATTCTTTCTTATAGGCTATAGTAGCTTGATCATGAAAGTTGTCATGATAAGGATGAATAGAAGATGTAAGTAAAATGTTTACTACACTAAAAGATTACTAAAGAATGGATTTTTGAAAGAATGCCAAACATTTGATGATGGTGATCCACTTCAAAGTGCAAGTCCAAAGGTATTAGTGTTTGACTATATACACTTTGTACTATGTGTCATGTGAATGACACCACTATTGATGTTGATAGATTCTTTTAAAAGGAAAAGGAATTGCTGAAAGAGAATCTATAAAATATTTGGCAGAAAAGAAAAGGTGGAGATGTCCCGCTTAGGTATATAGAAGATATACATGTTATGGTTGTATTCCTTGCTTGTTAAACAATGTGGTTATTAGGTATTGGATACCGGTATTGGATACCGAATTGGTTGGTATGAAGTGTCATACAGGACAACGCAATTCATGAACTACAATGGCCTAAGTAACTGGCAAGAGAATAAGTGATGATGTTCATCGAAAACAAATAAAGTGTTATTGTGTTTTTCGTTGTCATCAAACCTAGCCTTCAAGATTTGTTTTAATAATTGTTATTTTGTTCCAGTATTACGAGAACAATGGTTGTTCAAATAATTACCATATTCCATAAAGGATGGATGAACTTTTACAAGTCTAGTGGGAGAAATCACATCCATAAACCCTATTGCTAAAATGTCGCAGGACAAATGATTGAAAGATCACTTATGAAGTGACATTGCTGTTTAAATTATATTGGAAAGAAAACATGAAGAAAATCCATGTTGATGGATTTTGGAGTCTTTGATTTTGATCAATTGACGCTTGTGAGACTTTCCTCAAGATAATTGAAACTCCGTTCGTAGGCCAAAGAGGAACGAATGACTAGCTTATTGGAAATTGTACATGCTGATGTGCATAGTCCATTATGTGTAGCCATATGCGATGGATATTTTTGCTTCATATGCTTTCTCCAAAAAAATTGAGTGAATATATCTGTATATTTACTTAATAAGGAAGAAGTATGAAACATTTGAAAATTGTTCAAAGACTTTCAAGATGAAGTGAAAAATCATTGCAACAAGAAAATAAAGAGTTTATGATTCGATCATAAAGGAAGATATTTGAGTTACATGTTTAGCAAAAACACCTAAGATTTGAGGAATTGTTCCATGATTTGTGTTTCCCGATAAACCATAGGAGTATGGCATATTCGAGAGATGAAATCAAACCATGTTTGACATGGTAAGATCAAAGGTGTCATTTATAAAACTGCCATTATGTTTTAAGGATTAAAGCTTTAGAGATTAATGCTTTTACACTGAAAAGAGCACCATCGTGATCCGTTGAAATGACACCATATAAGTTATGGTTTGGGATAAAGCCCGAATTGTTTTTTCTTAAATTTTGGTATGCTATGCATAAGTAAAATGTTTACAACCAAAGTCGGATAAGCACGTCTTTGTAGGTTATCCCAAAGAATTTGTTGGGAATTTCTCCATAACACCGAGGATAAAAGAGTTTGTTACTTGGAGCGTCAAGTTTCTTGAGAAGGAATTTTTTGCGAAAAGTTAAGTGGGAGGACAAAAGAACTTTGATAAGGTTGTTGAACCTTAGCTATATGTGCTAAGTAGCGCAGCACCGGAAAGTGTCCTGGTGGCGGCCACAATGCTCATGGCTCCCGTGATTACAAAGGTTGTAATCTCAGAGATTAGAGTTCATATTGAACTGTGTGGGTCGGTAAGAATCAAATAGTGATAATTGATAAACAAGTCGTTATTGTTTTGACAATGATGAACCGACTACATGCAAAGAAGCGATGATGGGCCCTAACTCCATAAAATGACTAGAAGTCATAGAATCCGTGATAGTATCCATACACGAGAAATCATGTTTCTGAACTTGGAAGACCCTCCGGAAAGGCGTGAAGCCTATCGGTCGTGTTTGGATCTACAAAGAAATAGACATGGATGTTTAACATCTATGAAATAGTCGACATGTTGGAAATAAGTTTACGGCAATGTTCAAGGAGTTAACTATGACAAGATTTGATCTTTCATAGCGATATTTAGTCTTGACGGATTAATGTAGCAACCACTACATATAATTTGATGTATGGTAGTTGAATAAACAAAACAATGTTCTTCTAATAGAATGGTTACCTAGGACGTGTACAAGACACGGTCCGAAGGGTTTTGTTAATTCAAAGGGTGCTAAAAGGGCATGCAAACTTCAATAGTTGAAGTAAGCATAACGGAGTTGGAATCTTCACCATGATGAAACTGTTAAAAGAGTTTAAATTCATCAGAGATGATGAAGATGCTTGCATTTGCAAGAAATTAAGTGGGAGCGCTGAGACATATTTCTAATACATTATGTAGAGGACATATTGTTGATTGGAAATGATGTATCTTGTATTGACACAAGTTAATAATTTCATTAAAATAAGATTTCGATGAAAGACTTGGGCAAACCCAGAATATTTGGCATAAATATCTATATGGATAGAGTAAGGTGCTAATATGGTTATGCCATACATACATATATGAGATATTGAAAGGGTTCAATATGGAAACAACAAGAAAGGTTCTTGCTGCATGGAAAGAATTGTATCAAGATTCAAGTGTTTCAACACTTGGTGAGTAAAATCACATGAAGATTTTGATCGATTATACCATGATATGTATATATCCAAAATGTCCTATGCTCTAAATGTTATGAGCACATACCAGAATGATTCATAAGATGATCATTGGACGATAGTAAAGATATTCTTATGAGCTTTGGAAGAACTAAGAATATGTCATGTATAAGTGACAAATAGTTAAAGGTAAGTTTTCTTGAGAGATAGTTAAAGGTAGTTCATTGTAAAGTGTTACATTGATACTATTTTTGTCACAAGATACAAATTAAATTTATCTCAATTTAGACTATGGGTGGCACAATGTAATGGAAAGGATGTTCCATGATGGATTTGGATGAGTTCCAAAGTTGAGACATTGTGACGGATACTACAACAAAAGGCTAAGTATATAACTGCTATAGTGGCAGCAAAGGAGGGCATTTGTGTTAAGTAGTTTGTTATCAAACTAGGTGTGGTTCAAAGTGGGCTAATACTATGAAGATATATTGTGTGACAATAATATCAACATATTTTAACCCGAATGAACTAAAGGTCTCACCAAAGGACCAAATTTATACAATGCCATCTCATTTGAGAATGAGTGATGCGTAGAGACGCAAAGACATGCAAATACACACAGACCTGAAACTGTCAGATCCAGAGATTATGTTAACCACTAGCAATCGCGTATATGCAACACCAGAAAGCCTTAGGTGTTCAATACGCAAAGTTTTACAAACTAGATTATTGACTCTAGTGCAAGTGGGAGACTGAAGGGAATATGCCCGAGAGGCAATAATAAAGTGGTTATTATCTTATTCCATGTTTATGATAAATGTTTATTTTGCATGCTATAATTGTATTGATCAGAAACGTCAATACATGTGTGTTTAATAAACAAAAAGGGTTCCTAGTTATGCCTCTCTTATAGACTAGCTTGTTGATTAACAAGATGATCAAGGTTTCCTGATCATGGACATTGGATGTTGTTAATAACAAGGTCACAACATTTGTGAAATGATGTGATGAACATTCATCCGAAGTATAGCATTACAATCAAGTCATTATGTTTATATTGCTATAACATCATACGAAGTAATCTTTATCCTTAGATCATGAGATCATGTTAATTGCTAACACCAGAAGAGTATCTTGATAACATCAAACGTCACACCGTAACAGGGTGACTATAAAGATGGGTTCAGTGCTACGAAGGTGTTATGTTGAGGCTCATGGATCAAGAGTGGAATTTGTCAATCCCGATGACGGATAGATATACTCTAGGCCCTCTCCGTGATATCACATTGAAATAGCTTGCAAGCAAGTGATGTGATCACTAGAATGTTATATCACGAGAACGAGAAAAGAGTGCATGTCGGTAACGAGATCAAACTAGGTATTTTGGATACCGATGATCGAATCTCGGAAATGTAATATATCACGAGACAAAGGGATTTAGTTACTAGTGTTAAAGGTTCTCACGATCACATAAGTCATCGTTGAATGTGTAGGAGTCAGTATGGATCTCCAGGTCCCGCTTCTGATTATTGATCTGAGAGGGGTCTCGATCATGTCTGCATTATTCACGAACCGTAGGGTGACACATTTAAGGGATACCGACATCATTTGGAGCAAATATGTTTCAGATAAAGATTTAAGAAAGCGCTGGAATTATTTCAATAGACATCGAAACTGTTTCGGGTGAAGTTGCTGAAATTGGTTCTGCATGTAATATTGAAATGTTGTAGGGGTTTTAATGTGAATGTTTGTTAATTAAAGTAATTAACAAAATTCTGAATAAAAAATAATAAAAGATTTTTATTAAATGAGAGAGCATTAAATTTGGAGAAATTTAATGCATTTAAAGTGGAGACTTTAAAAGAGAATGTGAAGGGGCATTTTAATGTGGAGGGGTTACCACCACATGAATGGGGAGGTGAGTCACCCCCATGGGCGCCGACCATGGGAGGTACCCTCCTCCTCCTATAAAAGCCCCCTCACTCCCTTCTTCCACCTCCTCGTGAAGGATCTCTCTCCCCTCTAGTATTATTCCCCATGGTCTCGGATTAGCGAGATACATGTTCCCAGTGGCTTTATATGGAAAGGAGTTCTTTGCTTCGCTGCTTTGCTGGAACGAGGGATGGAGGTTGTCAGGTACGGACGTGTGTGCGATCATGGATGCACCGCTGCTGCGGTGCTAGACTTCTTGGAGCTGGATCGATGGGCGTCTTTGGGCGGACCTGCTGGACTTCATCACGATCTTGAGATCGGCAAGTGTACGACTACATCATCCACGAGTTCCATCTCGTTAACAAAGCTTTGTTGTCTTCGAGGGTAAGTTCTCTATGGATGTATATCCACCCGTTGCTTTGTATCTAGTAGATAGATCTTGGCGTATAGTTCTCATCGTAGGAAATTTTTTGTTTTCTATGCTGCGAACCCCAACAGTGGGGAGGTACGCCGACACTGCACTCATCTCCATATCATGTTGTGTCGGTACTTTGTATATTCATGTTTCGTTCTCTTTTTAGTTTTCGTTCTTTCTTTTCTCTTGCTTTCTAAAAACACAAAAAGACCAAAAATATTTCTATTGTTTCTCTTTGGTTTGCTTCTTCTTTTTGCCTTTGTTTGCTTTTCCCTTTTGCTTTGTTTGAACTATTCGAAAAACTCAAAAAGATTTTGCTTTGCTTGTTTTTCCTCTTTGGTTCTTGTTTTAAAACTCAAAAACAACAAAATATTTGTCGTTCTTCTTTGGTTTTGTAAGTTTGCTACAGGGTTCAGCAGTCCTCAGTGGATATTGGTTTGATATTGCTATTCAAGCCACACAAGTGAAGAGCAATAATGAGGGTTAATGACAACATGAGGCGTGGTAAGAGGCTGGTAACGAACTCTATTTGTTTTCATTTTTGTACATATACTCATCATTGTGGGCATGCTTAGTCTGTTCGTGTAGGGTGTATGTTATCTTTGGATGCTTAGTAGTTCTTGCTTTCTTATGATCAGCTCCAGCTCACTAATAGTGTGTAGCATGTCTTATGAGTGTTTGCTTGCATTGCTCTATTCATAAATTGGTATGACACCGTGGTATCCTCCTCTGAATGTTTCATTTGAATTGACTTGGCACATGCTCACGCATGCACATGACTGTAATAATCAGTTAAGCCTTGATGAATTATTTTGCCTTGAGGATCTTGAATCACTGTCATGCCATGATTAGTCCTGTTTTGTTGCAAGCATGATTATGACAGCTATTGCTCTCTCGTTTGTCTCTCCCTTACTATTGCTAGCCTTCACCGACACTGAGTATGTTTTACTCAAGTTTCCAACTCCCTAAACCAAATATTTCCAAAGTGTCCACCATACCTACCTATTAGCATCATTTGCTACTTCCGTGCATATTCAATATGCCTTGTTTTCTTCTGAATAAAATGTTTGCTTGTTATGAGAAAGTTAGTTAGTAAATATCTCACAAACTTGATGGCACACTTTATTTTCTTGCATTTAATAAACCTGAACCATTGCGTCCTTCTTTGTTGCGTATATGCTTGCGCTTTATAAGTTGAAGTTAGCAGAACCATGTTTCATGGGGAACGTTTTCAACATTTCATTGGTACTTAGTACCTCGTTGATATCATGTTCTTTTGCTTATGGATCCCGGCGGTGTGAAATAAAAGTGGAACTTGTAAGATCATGGAGTTTGTATGTATGTTAGAGAAACGCCTGGGCCGCTAGCCTAAGCCATGCCTAATCATGGTGGAAACTTGCAGCATAACCATAATGAGCATTCTATGAAGCATCCTCAATAAAAATTTATGCACATAGTAAATAAAAAGATTGTTGAGATGTTCATTGTCTGCTTGCCTTGTCATTTTGATTATGGGATAGCTCCTGTGTCATGTGCAAGGGGTACCCCGTTGGCGGTTCTCTATGATACGTATATACTTACAATGACAAGAGCTTACTTGTGATTGAAGTTGAGTAGCATGATGACCAGTCTTCGTAAGTAAGGGGCATGAGGCTTCGATTTATAACTTGTCAAGCATATCCTCTTAGTTGTGTCACTTTCACCTTAACCACATTAAAGATGCTTATGATAGGGGCAATGAGAGCTCAAAGCTATTGAGTACCATATTTTCAGCATTTGGAAGCCTTTCAAACTATTCAAAACCTTTTTTCTTTTACTTGTTGAGTCTCCACATATTCCTTGAGCACCTTCTTGAGAGCATAGTTGTCATTCTTTGTGCTTGTCCCATTACTTGACTATTTGTGTTATGACTTGATGCTTGTATCTTTGACATCTTTACTTCTAGTCTTCATCTGAACTTCAGAGGTGCCTTGGCACAAAGGCAAGCGAGATACCACTCTATCATACCTTGTTATGAGCATTGTAATGTTGCTTATGTTTATGCTTCATGCTACTTATTATTTTTGAGTTGGGATCTCTTCATAGCTTGCAATGCCTATTAAGTAAACTTAGTTGCATACTCCTTATTATGAATTGTCTAAGTAGTTGATCACATGCTGAGAATATATACATCATATGAAGCAAATGTGTTTGTGAAAGTTCTTTTATCGCACTAAGTTTTCAACTGAATTGCTTGAGGACAAGCAATAAGCTAAGCTTGGGGGGAGTTGATATGTCCAAAACATATCTACTTTCCTGAACACTTTTGCTATTGTTTCTCCTCTAAACTTGTGTGATTTGGATGCAACTAACACGGGTACTGTTTTCAGTGAATTGCATTGGTGTCTACTTTTGTGCGAAAATCAACTATCGGAAAAATCCCGGAAAATATGCCAAAATCCTATTTCACCAGAAGACTCCGGGCAGAATCACGAGGGAGGGCTGGGCTGAGCCACACCACCTGGCCGCGCGGGCAAGCCCAAGCCGTGCCAGGGGGTGGTCTGGCCGCCCCAGACTGCCCCTCGGTCTCCCTCTTCGCCTATAAGTTGCCTTCTGACCTAAAAACTCAGGGGGGGGTCGACGTTTTTCCAGAAGGAGTTCCGCTTTGCCGCCACCACGAGATTCCACAAAATAGCACCAGAAACTCCGTTCTGGCACCCTGCCGGGATGGGGAATTGGAGGAGATCATCGTTATCATCATCACCATCGCTTCTCCATCGACCATCCATGTTTTCCCCATCTATGAGTGAGTAATCCCCCGCTGTAGGCTATGGGGATGGTAGGGATTGGATGAGATCGTTCATGTAATGGCATCAGATTGTTAGGGCATGGTGCCTAGTATCTTCTATTAGTGCTTTATGACTTTGTTGCGACTTGTTATGCTTAATGCTTGTCACTAGGGCTCGAGTGCCATGATTTCAGATCTTAACATGTTATTGATTCATTATGATAGTATTGTTTTTGGTCTTATCTACAAGTTGTATACACACGTTGTTGTCCGGAACCAATGGCCCCGAAGTGACAGAGATCGGGATAACCGGAGGGAATGGCTTTGATGTGAGGATCACATGTGTTCATGGAGTGTTAATGCTTTGCTCCGGTGCTCTATTAAAAGGAGCACCTTAATTGCCAGTAGTTCCCTTGAGGCCCCGCTGCAAACGGGCTGGCAGGACAAAAGATATTGTGCAAGTTCTCATTGCGAGCACGTATGACTATATATGGAACATATGCCTAGGATTATCTAGTACTTGGATGCTTTATCTTATTTATCTGCAGTTGCCCTATGTTCTGATTGCTATGTGAATTGTCTTGTCCATGCAACGCCCGTCCATCCATCCCTATGCCTACCGCACTCGAATCCCACTGTTTACTGCTATTGTTACTGCTGTCTCTACTTCACTACTACTGTTACTTTGCTATTCCTACTACAAAACTATTGCTACTGATAAACTGTTGTGAGCAAGATTGTTTTCAGGTGCAACTGAATTGACAACTCAGTTGTTAAGGCTTATAAATATTCTTTGGCTCCCCTTGTGTCGAATCAATAAATTGGGTTTCACTTCCCTCGAAAATACTGCGATACACCCCCTATACTTGTGGGTCATCAGCCATCGCTGTTGTTGTTCTCTCGTGGCAGACTATTACTGTCGTAGGCGGCGATGTGGACCATGCACTACTCCTCGAAGAAGGCTGGCAACGCGTGGTGGTTGTCGGGATCCCACTGGGGGTCGTCCCTCTCCTCGGCGTGAGGACGGCCCAGAAATTCCCCTAGATGGCCACGGATCCGACCCGACTGACCGGTTCAAGAGGCACTTGCAGACCGTCAGCGCTGAGCACCCACCCCATCGGCAACTGAAAGTACGGAGGGACAGGGTACTAGGCATCCCAGAGCGCATGCGCCTCCTGGATGAGCAGCCACCGCCGCCCGAACCCGTTCACGGCGACACCATCTCCTACAAAATGCTCCATCGGTTGGCATTTTGGCTAGGATTTGGACGTGGAGATTGTGGGCAAGAGGATGGCGGGGTGAAGGAACGAGGTCGTTTTAATAGCAGGGAGGGGAGGCGAGCGGTGGAGCGATGGAGGCGCATTAACCCCGTCGTGTGCCCTGACGATGGGGCGTGTTGATGCTTCTGAGTGCTGCCTATCGATGCAAGGCTGCGACGGAGCTAAGGCCATTAATCACAGCACGACAAGCAAGGAGAAAGATGGACCGGTGATGCCGCAATCGCTTACAAGGCTGACCCAGGAAGACCGAACCGTTCGCGCGCGTTATCCCTGCCCACCTTCCTGCCAAAATGCATCCATCCGACTCCCCCGCTTGGCCTCCCATGGGTTGGGTTTGGCCTGGGGGCGCCTGATAACTAGTTGGGCCGCGTCGGCACCAAAACTGAATTGAGGGCCCGACTGGGCGTCCATTTTGGCGTTGATGCCCCCTAGGGGGCCTTTAGGACTCCCAAGTGGAGATGCTCTTATTCCGAAGATATTAGCAATAACATCTCTTTATATCGACGTGTTAGGAAACATAGTCACTACCCTCTCCGTCCCAAGGCTTAAGGCCTATAATATTTTTAAAAAGTCAAGCTACGGAAAGTTTGACCAAACTTTTTAGAAAAACTATCAAGAATTATGATATTATATAGATAACACGTGAAAATATGTTTCATGATGTATCCAAGGATATATATTTCATATTGTCAATATTAATACTTCCTCCGACCCATATTAGTTAACTTAGATTCATTTAGATACGAATATATCTAGTCAATTTTTAGTCGTATCTAGACAAATTTGAGTCAACTAATATGAGTCGGAGGGAGTATTTTTTCTAAAAACTTGGTCAAACTTTACATAGTTTGAGTTTTTCAAAAATTATAAGTCTTAAGTCTTGGGACGGAGGTAGTATATTGTGCACTCAAGGCCACATCTAAACTGGCTATTGAGGCTCATTTCAGCCCATGACCCTGTGGCGAATCTATTAGGTAGACTTCGATAGGCCTAAGCTTACCCTTAATTTTTGCTGGAATATCTCTAGGTATCTCACTTCTTGCCCGAGCATACCCTTAATTTTTGCTGGAATATCCCAGCTAGGTATCTCACTTCTTGCTCATCCAGTGGCAACACCATTAGAGATCCGTCTGTAGCTTCCGTTTCTGTAGAGAAGAAGACTACAAACAGACTTATGTAGACCGTGGTTATGGCCCTTTAACTCAGGGAGTAGGGGAGGAAGCCACGAACCGGTACGCACGAGAAGGAGCTCTCCAGCAGGCGACAGCAAACCCATCTAGGGTTCCTTCCCTTCACCGGTGACGCCACCAGTCCGTCCCGTTTCCGGCGGCCTTAGGGTCTTGGAGACGTGGCGGACCACGACCCCTCGTCGGCGGGAGGTTTCAGTGTTTTGTTTAGATTATTTTTAGTGTCTTCTTTAGGATGTTGAGGCGGCGGCTATGTCCTGTGATCAGAATAAGATCCTTTTCGTCCTATCCTCGCTCCGCTGGTGCGTCTAGCATCAGTGGAGGGCACGTGGAGTCATGTGTCTGACGGATTCTTTGGGATCCGGTCGTTTTTCGTATTCGTTGGTGTATTTTGAGGTCAGTCTCTTCCGATCTATGTTGTTCATCTTCGGCGATGATTGCTGCTCTGGTGCACTGGTCCTTTGGGACCTTAGCACGACGATTTTCCGTCCGTCTATTACAACAAGCTCTACTACGACAAGTTTTGCCTGGCTCCGGTGACGGAGGGGCGAGGGCGGCGGCACGCCTTCGGCTCGTGCCAGTGTTTGTAGTCGTGCTAGGTGGTTCAATGACCTATTTGTAATTTTTATTAATTTTAGGACTATTTGTACTGTTGTTGATGATTATTAATAGATCGGTTGATTTTCGAAAAAAAAACCCTCCGGGAGTAGGGGCATGCAACGTATTAAGCCCAACGTGTTTAGCGTTACTTTTTTTACTCAAACGAGGATTAGTTTTGCTCTTTCATTAGTCTTTGCGCTCTCTCTCTAAAAAAAAGTTCTGAGGCGGGCTTCCCGTAGCCAATCTGCTAAAAGGAATACATGGTGTCTATTATTAAATTTACCTAAAGAGTCACTATAGTCTATTAATGGTGTTCTCAATTTATCTTAAATGCTAAAAATGATAGCTAAATGTTTAATGTAGCACCAATAATCTTGCTATGATAACTAAATATTTAATGTAGCACCAATAATCTTGCTTACTTGGGTTTCAGTCGAGCTCATCTTTTGGTAATATGGATATAGAGATCCCAACTTATTTGAGGTTGACGAATTGTCACATTTCTACTTTTAGAGATGTGTTTTTGTTACCAAGATTATCCGATTGTTTTTCTCAGACACAACCCCAAGTTTAGCAAGCTATCTCATAGTAGGAAAAACATACTTGTTTGTGCAAGAATGATGTTGCAGCGTCTATGGTTGTCTCAAATTTTCTTTTCAAATTAGTGGTCTTAGTTCTAGTATTTTTTTAGTTGGTGTCTTTCAGGCCACCCTCCGTTTTTATCCTGGATTTGTCACTGGCCACAACAACAATAAAAACAAAAATAACAAAATAAAAAAGGGAGAAAGCTTAATTTGTTGTGAATGGTTGGGCCGGACGACTCCAGCCAACCGAACCAATAGGCGCACATGTAACACGAGGGATTTGAATAATGGGCTAAATTACGCCCCCAATGTAGCGCAAGTAGCCAGCGGCTCGGGAGTGAATCGCCCTCAGCATCACTGCCAGCTTAGGTTCGGCCCACTTAGAGATATGTTCTTTTTTATTTTTATCTCAAAAGTTATAATAAATTATCTATATTATATATTCACTTAAGTAAGTAAGAAACATTATTGAAAAACACATTAAAAAAGAGTTCATGTTTCTAAATAAAAAATTGTTTACATTTTGAGAAAAATGTTTACTAGGTTTAAGAAAAGGTTGATGGGTTCCGAAAAATGCTCACATGCCCTACACAATTTTCGCGTGGTTAAAAAAGTTACACGGTTTCAAGAAAATGTACGTTCACAGGTTAAATAGTTCAAATAATTAAAAAATATATACTAATGTTTTACCCATAAACAAAAAAGAACAAAGGAAGATAAAAATATAAACGAAAAAAAAAACAGAACGAGAAGTGAAAAAACAAGAAAAAACCCAAATGGGCCAATCTATCTAGAATGATCGAGACTGAGAAGGGGAAGCATGCGCCCGAAAGGGGTACCACTGCTCCATTGTGTCAACACTTGCTCCACATACTTGTTACCTTTACGGCGCCAACCTCGATCCAAAACCTTGGCAGGTTTAGGAAATTAAGAAACAGTAAAACTGAACCATCTAGGCCCTTCCACGTTGATTTAAGCTCGTCATTCGTAGGATCGCTATACGGACGGACAAGATCGATTTCTTGTTTAGTACTTTACCTTGGGCCTCGTTTGCTGCTTCAGCTCGCGCGAGCGGGCCGAACATCAAAAGGGCTGCTACTCTGCAGCTCGTGTTCGATGCCTTCTAGTTAACCAGGCCGCTGTGGGCTGCCCTGGTCTCAAGGGGAGTGGAGCTGCGCTTGTATAATCTGTGCTGAAGGCCAATTTCTCCTAACCAAATCTGCCATTCGTATAGAAGGGTGGAGCGACAACGATTCATGGTGGTTTTAATGGTGACAGCAGGAGTATGGAGCGTTTCTTCGTGCTTTTAATGGTGGCCAATCCTTACGTTTCATCCCCTTCCATCTGTAATTGATGGTGGTTTCTGGCCTGCCCAACTTCTCTTCCTTACTTCTCATTATATAAGGTCGCTCTCTATTGTATCCACGTCTTGCTTCGTTCGACATCCACGATGGTGAGGCTACCACGGCGGCGACGATGCGTGCCGGCCAACTAAGCTCTTATCCACACCCTTCTCGTCGACGGTGCGGCCTTGGTAGTGCAGATCGCAGCCACTTATTGGGCTCGCGCACACCCTTCTCGGCGGTGCAGGTCGGCGCCCGGCAGCACTGTCACACTCCCCTATTCCTATTGGCATGCAGCGGTGGAGGTGTTTCATGGTGGCTTCCTGGTCATGGCCGACCCACTCTGTAGGAACATGGTGAGACTGAAGTGAGGCCATGGCCCATGAGTTCCATCTTGGTTGGGGCCTTGGGGGTGATGCACGAGAGGCGACATCACTGGCTCCTGCATCGGCAGCAACAGGGACCTCCTGACAGCGTCCCAAACCCTCCTCCTCTAGGTGGACCACCGCCACACCCTTGGATACGGACTCGGCTCCTTATTCTCCCCCCCATCCGACTTAGGTGTCCCTTGACGTATAAATCATGAACCCCATAGCTCTGGATGTAACGTCCACTGCCTTTCTATTGAAATGGATCTTTGATCTTTGCACTTGATTATTTTAACCTGTACTTGAATTGTTTGATGAATTGCAACTGATTATCATGTGAAAAAAAATGATATACTTATCCCTCCTGAAAATTCTAATCACCGCTCATAACCAGACGTTGCTTTCTTATGTTGCCATCTTCATATTCATTTGGTGGATGTCGATCAGGTATGAGGATGTTTACACGTACATATATTTCAGTTTCAAATACACGTAATCCGTACGAAAAATTGTGCGGTCTCTGTACTTCAATAGTTAGTCACAAACTCACCGTACTGCTTCAGATTAGTGAATAAATAATGTGTGATATAAGAGCTAGGTTTTTTATTGAAACAATATATATTTGGAATACATTGAAGTACTCTCTCTCTCAAAATGTATGAGATCTCAAAATAAGGCCAAAGCTTTTGATTTTAAGATGTTTTTCCTTGTCTGTTTTTCCTATTTCTCAACAGTTGCAAATTCATTCTATCCGTGCTAATTCACTGCCTCCTTCTCACTATGTTCTCACTGGTTCTATCTTTTGTTCACATATGTGTTAATAATTCCAGTTCCTTTTCCAGCGAGTTTATCATTGTGGATGGTTAGATTATAAGGCCTAAACTATTACTATGATCATCTAGATTTTGAATTTTTGAAGCAAGATCAAGCTGTACTGCTAATTATCTGTGCAATTTCCGTTTTTATTATGATCTACCATGACTTTCTCTGAGTTATTTGGGTGTGGTGTGTTTTTCAGATTTTCTCAAGTGCACGGGCGCGGCAAAGTGCGACTTTATGGTCTAGTTCATCAGTAGAAGAGGGAAGGTTAAGAGACACCTGCTGATCTGGAAGGAGACTGCAGGCGACCCTACTATATAATCGATACATAGTGTCATGCAGTGAGAGTGCCTCGGAAGTGGCAACTATCGATGTTCGGTTCTTCAAATCGATAGTTTGGTCTTCTCGTCGTTCTTCAGATTTGGCAAGATCTGTTTCTTGGTGTGTCGTTGGCGTTCGTCATTATCTGCGACAATACTGGCGGCCAGGGCGAGACGGTTTCTTTGGAGCCATGATGTTTTTTTCGAACAAAACGGACAATTTGCCTCATTTTATTTTAAAAAGCAGAAGAGAATTGACCGGCTCAGTTACGAGGGAACCGTCGAAAACCCGTACAATGCACCAATGTTGTCATGGAACATGACCACATTGGGCACAACACCACAGCCAACCTGGCTACCCACATGAGGACACACACGCCGTGAGGATGAAACATCGAGGTTGTCAAGAAGCGTCATCGTCATCACTCCTCCAAGAGCCAGCGACTCTGACTTCACCATCGACAACCCAAACAGAGCTTCACATCATACGATGTTGGAACCCACGTTGGCCTATGCCAACAATTGGCCACACACGTCAAGGACAGACAACTCCAACTTTAGACGACAAGCTTTACAATGGAAATATGCTAGGCTAGCGCCGACTGAGCACTCTACGGACCCATTGGCGGCCGATCATCATCGCTGCCTGGACATGCTCCATCGCAACTCTGACTCCACAGCAACACGACGAGGCAGAAGAACCCATCGGACATGCCGAGAAGACCGACTACCGAAGCCCTGTCGCAACCTAGCCTCAACATGGAGAATATCATTTGCGGCCCGAAAGTTGGAGTGTCCAGGCAACGCGGTATCCAAGTTGCTTACAATCAGATGCGTTTCCCAAAGTTGGCGTGCCAAATACTCAGAGGGTCTTTTTCGGCACGAATTCAACTTTATGTTTCAATACAAAATATCAGGCTAACGGCCGTCAAGTTGGGACCCCTGTCAGCTTTCGCCGTTATGTCGCTGACGTTGTGGCTGCCATGTAGGCTGTCATGTAGGCTTGCAGCGTTGGCGCATGCATCCTTTACGCGTCTTCTTCTTCCTCCGGGGCGGCAATCTGTGGTCGCGGCCATGGCGCGGAGTTAGGACTTGGACGAACCTGCTCGGCCCGGCTCTCCTTCCCATCCCGAATCGGAGCTCGCCCTCACCATGGCCGCACCCATGGGACGGCGCGGGGTCGGGAATTCATTTTCAGGTGAGATCTGTCACCATGCCGACCATGCTCGATCCTGTTGGCCTCCTCCAGAATCCGATCTCACCGTCGCCGTGGTCGCACACACACACCAGCCACGGCGCCTTCCTCTCCGAACCCCAAAGCCACATCCACCCAGTTCGGCACAACGCCAACAAGGTGAAAATGCATCAAGTTTTCTTCTTGTGATTGTAGAAAAACATGTATGTACCGTGGCCGTAGCATACTCTAACAATGTACACATATATTGTTTACTAGATTTTCATTTGAAATTAGTAGCTCTGTGATGACGAAACATAGAGAACCTAAATGGAATGACAATGACGACCATGTTCTGTACTTTGCATTGCATCAACAAGTGCTCGCTGACGAAGCATGTAACCAAGAGAGTGGAGTTCATCAGCCATTGCCAAAAAATATGTGAACAAATCAATGAGCGATTCAATGCAAATACGCGCAGAAAAGCTAGATCCATGTCATCAATCATCAATAGGTGGCACATTCTAGTGAAGTGTTCAAATGCATACACCATGTATCATTTACTTGAAGTGGTTGTTATCCTGAGCAAAAATGCCTAGTATGCACATTACCTTTGTATGTTCTATGCTACAATTCCGTTGTTATGGGAGTGGAAAGAAAAACTGGGCTTCACTGAATATTACGCAGTTAGGCCTAACTTAGTCTTACACAAATAAGCGTAACTAATGATAAAGATAAAGACAAATGGTTCATCGGATCTGCCACTATGAGCACTAGGTCCCTGGAGCTGGTGGTATCGTCGGAACGAACCAAAATGTTGCGTTTGGCCGTCTGTCATTCTCCATCAAATCGTACGACCCCACTGATGAGCCAATTGTAGGCCCCCTCCCTCTAATGTGGATTCGGCTCCAGGTCGGATCTGGAGTGTCAACATGATAGGCGCGTGAGTGTGCAGCAAACACACAGTCTGCTATAAACACTGGAAGTGCTGGTACCTCAGCAACAACACTAGCATGTTCTTCCTGGACTCTGGCGTGACCTCAGCGGTATTCGTCGGCTTCACCAAGTAGCAGCCTCGGCGGTATTTACGTCGACTTCACCAAAGCAGCATTAGCAAGTATTTCGTCAGCTTCACGGCAGTAGCATCACCAAGTATTTCGTCAGCTTCACCAGGAGCAGCAACAGCTAGTTCTTCGTCAGCTCCACCACCACCAACACCAGTGACAAAGCATCGGGGCGAGGCTGCTGAGCAATCTGAGTTCAACAACTCTAGGGGCTCCGAGAAAGAAAGGGTAGTTGATCCCAAGAAACACAGATTGTCCCTTCAGATTGTCGACTCTGCTCCAAACTTGCTCTACTGGGTCTTTGGATGGGCATGCGGACCTCGAGAAAACGTGACACCGCAGCGATGGGTATGAAGAAAGTTGTGTCCCCATATGTTGTATTGTATCACCAACACTGTTTAGTCCTCCCCTGATATGAATCCACATGAGTTCAACATCTTGTTTCTTGTCGCCTCCTAGAGGTGCCAGGAACCAGCGCCGTGTCCCAAGTTCAGCATCTGCTACTGCATCTTCGATGACCGGAGCTGGAATGATGCGCGGGGCTGCGTGGGTACCTGTGTGTTACTTACAGTCAGTAAGCAGAATTTTGAATGGGATTTTACATGCTATATGACACCATGACTCACCCCAAATGGACGGCTTCCAAACACGCACGTCGCCGTTAGGTTCAGTGACCGCATAAATGTGTTGCGGTTTGTATGAATAGTAGATGGAGGTGAAGACGGCATCGACATACTTCTCCAGCTGCAGGAAGTCGTCGTGCAAGACTGTCCATTCCTTGTCTACTGGGCATCTAATGAATGTGATTGCCTTGTCGAACACCGCTAAGAGGTCGTACTCCCAAGTATTCCACGCCTCCCACGGTCTATGTGGGAGCTATACCTTCAGGAGCTCAACTTCTGCCATGTTGAACCTGTAAGCGAATCGGAAATGGGCGGTGGCCACCTGTTGTTGAATGCAGTAATGTCGACACCCTCCAAAGATGGAAATGTAAGTCTCAACGATCTGTAGCAATTTTTTAGAGTCCAAGTACTCGCATCCTGGGATAAAAGGACCAGCCACTCGCCGTTGCCACCCACCCAGTTCTGGTCATCCCCCATTTCCGTCTCTTCTTCTTCCTTGATATTCACCACTACTGATTCTGACCACTTATCCAGCAGTATCAGTTTTGCATGAATATTCTACAGAGTTTGTTGTCTGTTGGTACAATCACCTAGCATGGATTCCATTGCAAATACAATTTGACAACTGGACCTTCCAATTAAAGTACACAAAATATCGCCTAAATACGAGTGTCTCCTCAAATATCGTCTAAATTGTGCCTGTGTCACTATGAAGATACCCAATATATGGAGTAGGAGCAGAGCCCCCCCCCAGAACAAACTCCTGATGATGATCATAAACAGCTCGGGGCATAACAGCCTTAAATCGTCTAATCTGTTTGTTTTTATTTTAGGAAACAGAATATCACCTAGCAGGCATTCCATTGCAAATCGAAATTGACAACTCGTCTATCACCTAAAGTAAGACTATGTCACTACAAAAATACCAGAATATCAGGTATGAGCAGAGCTTCCACTGTACAGAATAGTCTTAAATGGTTCAATTTGTTCAAACCACGCGTGCACACAACATGCTCGACAAAAGGAACATAGGGTTCCGATGAGAGTTCAGCACATATGAATCAACGATATGACTCAACCAATGATCAAGATACTAGAACTTACATGGCCATCGCGTTCATTTGGACATTTGCTGGTATCGGGGTAAAGAAGGGCTAGCGTGCCGAACGGTTGTTCGTCCATGTCCCGCATCGTGAAGCGGTAGCGAGGATGCAATGACGGCGGCAAAGCAAAGATGATGTCCAACCCCATGGCGATCCTGTGCACGTTCGCGGCACTGAGGTTCAGCCATCCCCAATCCTCGCGGTGGTGGTCGCCCTGGCCATCCCCGTCATCATCGCATGCCTTTCTCTTCAGCCTGCTGCTACCCCAAGCTCTACCCATAGCAGCAAATGGAGTCTGGAATCCGGTAGATTAATGGAGGCGTTGTGATAAGGAGGCAGATGGATTAGAGAGAGGCTGGAATCAGGGAGGAACCGCCGCCTCCGCTGGTTCTTGTCCGCGTGGAAGACAAGGAAGGGGGGGCATAATTATTGAGGGCAGGCACTAGAACCATCTAGAGGAAGTGAAAAAATAAATCGTAAAAGAGAGATATGTGCGGCCCGCCTGTCAGTGAGTGAAGGTTGGCACGCGCAAACGTGACTACGTTTGACTTGGATCGTGCATGGCAGACCTCGATTCCACCACATGCAAGTGACGCAAAACAAATTTTAGGAAGCGCTAGCATCGACGTGTAAAACCGCCATTTTTCTCCACCTTCACCCTACTACGAACGATCATGCACCATTCCAGATATTGGTAAGGGCGGTTCCAATCTTTCACTTCTCCGTCTCATTTCCTCCTCCACGGCCTCATCGTCTTTCTCCTCCATGGCCTCATCCATTTCCTCCGCCACATCATCACCCTCTTCCTCCGTATCCTTTCCCTCTTGCCTGTAGTCATGGACTTTTCGGACGTCCGAAACGACGGCAGGCAAGCGACTGCGCACTTCGACATAGAAGTACATGGCGGGAAGAAAATCAGAGTCATCTACACCACCGATCCTGTGAAGGTGAGGAAGAATCTGAGTAATTACACGAGTTGGACGCGGTTCGAAGAAAACAGGTTCGTAGGTCTCGACCTCGAGTACAGCCGCGATCACCGTAGGATCGCCTGGGTGCAACTCTCCATGAAGGGGCACGTCCTCGTATACCAGCCTTTTTGCGAGAAGGGGGCTGACGGGATCTGGTAGACTTTGCTATCTTTTTGTTCCTGAATCGTCTATTTGCAAAAGATATTGCTATATTATTTGTCTGAATTCATTTTCATGCAGTTGTGGCGAAAGCATTAGGGATCTGTTTCATGAATTTCTCGTGAACCAGCACATAACATTTACTAGTGTTGACATCACGAATGACACTAAACTGCTTGAAAGCCCGACTGTCAACATTAGAATACCAAAGGAGTGCAGAGTGGACATCCAGGAAATTTACTAGATCCTAGGGACGAAGGGCGACAGGACCGGGATGGCCGCTCTTGCCTCCGAACTCATCGACCTGTGGTACGCTGACATGAAGGGCAAATTGCCTATATGTTCGTGGAGGCGTTTAGGGCACGATTACTGGGAGGATAAGCCGCTTTCTGAACCTAATCTGAAGTACGCTGCAATTGACGGGTATGTTAGCCACGAGTTGTACCGCCAGATTGTAAAATCTCGTTCCAGGCATCGCATCATTGAACCACCACCAAGGTAGGTTGTTTGCCCCAGATGGCGGAGTGTAGATGAATCTACAAGCCGGGGCAAGCGACCGAAGGCATCCTAGGATCGGTTGCCTTCTCCAACAGGCTGGGATGTAGACTTTTAGTGCATGATTGTTGTGTTTGTGTGGGGCTTGTTATGTTTATGAAAACATGTTATTTCAGAAGTACACTATGTGAGCAATTACGAACTGTTGTGTATTACCTTTGTCAAACTATAATCTGGGTTTGGTTATGACTGCATCCTTCGCTATAATCTGGTTTGGTTATGACTTATGACTGTATCACACCTTATGCATGTCAGTCCTGGATTCTGCCGCATGCAAATGGCACAGACAGAATTTGTAAGAATGAATGTTGAGCATACAAAAGGGGGGAATGTAATTCATACAGGTTAAGTAGCTAATAGCACAGGGATGATACGAGCTTGGTTCTTAATCACAGAATGCTTAGAAAATACATGCGAGATAAAACTAGGAACGAAATGCGAAAATAGTAGTGGTAAACAGCACACTCACCCACCCGCCAGATCCTGTTGAGCATCTCGTAGCAGACATACGCATCCCTGGCTGCGTACTTGACCGCATCATAATCCAGGTGCCTCCACTCCCATCGCTCGTGCATGTGCTTCGGGAACTCGACTTTCATGCCGACGTACTCGCGGTCGATGATGTCGGCAATGAGTCTAGCCATGCCGGCTTTCCCCGTACCGCCATTCGGGTACCTCCACAAACGTTGGAGATCGACGTGATTGACGACATGAACGAGGAGATCCTGCTCTAGCTTCGGAGTGTTGTTCTTGATGTCGACGCTGGCGAAGTAGATCTCCCTCTTGTGTAGGAACTCGCGAAGCTCCAGGCATACATATTTGGCCCTACATACGTGGTATAGGAGGCAGTGGTTGCGCATGGACAGCTGCAAAAGCGTCGTCCTCTTCCTATCTCCGGTATACTCGAGGTCAAGGCCGACAATCTTGTACCTGTCCATCGGCTCCTGTACCCACCGCACGTACATTGCGATGACCTTGGCGACCTCCGCTGACGCATTTGTGTGGACGACCATCAGCTTGGTGGTGCCATGGGCGGTGACGGTGTACTCGTCGGTGAAGTCGCTCCCATCGCTGAACACGCCGTACTCTGCGTCCATGGCAGCAGCTAATGCGGCGGCGGTGGCCTAGGGTCGGTAGCGGTGGCTGGGACAGGGCATGGAGGTCGAGTGATCTGTTGCGGTGGTATGGCCCGGTGGAGGTGGTGCCTCCGGCAGCGTCGATGGTTCTTGCGGTGGTTGTGGCGGCGGTAGAGGGCGGCCGAAGGAATGAGTTGGGGATTTTTGCACAGTGATGTGCTGAGGAGATGGAAGGCGATGCTTAAATTGCGTTTACCAATATTCCGGTCATACCCATGTGGAAGAGAATATCATTTTGCGGCCCGAAAGTTGGGGTACCCAGGCAACGCGGTACCCAAGTTTCCTGAAATCAGCCGCGATGACTACAGTTGGTGTGCCAAATACTCAGAGGGTCTTTTTGGGCACAAATTCAACTTTACATTTTAATACAAAAAATCAGGCTAACGGTCGTCAAGTTGGCCCCCCTGTCAGTTCTCGCCGTTATGTCGCTCTCGTCGCTTAGGTGTCAATTAGGCTTACAGCATTGGCGCCTGCATCCATTACGCATCTTCTTCTCCCCGGGGCGACAATCTGTGGGGCGTCACAGCCATGGCGCGGAGCTGGGACATGGACGAACCTTCTCGGCCCAGCTCTCCTCCCTGTAGGCTTGCAGCATTGGCGCCTGCATCCATTACGCGTCTTCTTCTTCACTAGAGCGGCAATCTGTGGTCGTAGCCATGGCGTAGAGCTGGGACGTGACGAACCTGCTCAGCCCCGCTCTCCTCCCCATCCCGAGTCGGAGCTCTCCCTCACCATGGACGCACCCATGGCACGGTGCGGGGATGAGAATTGGTTCTTGGTGAGATCTGTCACCGTGTCGACCATGCTCGGTTCTATTTTCCTCCTCTAGAATCCGAGCTTGTCGTTGCCGTGGTTGCACCCGCACCAATTCTTCCACCTCTGCCGAGGTCTCTGTGGTAGCTCAAGTTCTGTCATGTTGGACCTGTAAGCGAATTCGGAGCTGGGCGGCGGCAACCCGTTGTTGAACCTACAAGGAATTTGCTGAAGAATGTGTGCCGCTCCAAGGTCTTTGGCTGATGCCTTCGGCTTCTACCAACGTCCACCGTCGATGTGAGATCATTTATTTACTTCAATACAAAATTTCGACCAATTTAACTTGTTGATGTATTCCTTGACAATTATAATATAACCGAGAACTAGAAATATTTTGTAGTGTGCATGAGCATGATCAGTAATATAATTGAACACTAGAAATTTTAAGGCACTCCATATAAAAGAGTAGATTAATATAGAAGGTTCACCAGAGACACCACGGATATATTGTCTTACATGCCACACATAGGTAATAATTAACTAAAACAAAATAAAAGCAGGGGCGGCAGCAGGAGGCCGGGACACAGAGACGCCTAGCAGGGCAGGGGCATTAGCAGGATGCAGGGACAACCTAGTCGATGGGATACAAGCCAGTCTTGACATAATCCCGAAGGAATTTGCCGAAGGCTGCGTGCCACGCCAAAGTAATCGGCCTATGGCTTCCGCCTCCGCCTCTAGCAACGCCCACAGCGTGCTGGATCATGCTGTCGAGGTCCACGTTGATTGCTCTACCACAAAATGGGCAAAACAGTCTCCCCCTACGGTGGAAACGGATTAGCCCACACCATAACCGCCTCAGCACATAGCGACTCTTGTTGTTCCTGGATACCTTGCTATCGTCCACTTCATCATCATCCTCCTGTTGATTTTTAAGAACATAACTTAGAAGTCATACATATGATTGAATTGTATTAGAACTCAAGAATTGACAACATGTATATGTAAGACAATATATCCATGGATATCAAAGATAAAGCATCTCAGCAATAGTTTGATCGGTTCATATATCATTTCATCTCAACACAATGACAAATAATTGCATCAGAGTGTATGTAGAATAAAGATTGTGGCCTCATAAGTTTCTTTAGGGACGGCGTGAGTGAACCAAGTAACAATTGCACAACCTATATTGTTCTTGTACATCGCCCCAGGTTCACTAACTCGTCCCTGAAAAAATCTGACACCAATGTGTCTGCCTCTCTTTTGGGACAAATTTGAATCATTGGCCACAATAAGAAATTGAAATGTAATCGTACAAAACAATATTCAGGGATATACATAGTCAGGTACAAAAAAAAGCCTAAATATTGTAATTATAAATAAAAAACAAACAATTAATCTTTAGGTACATGTTAAAAATACTTATGATCAAAACCATTCATATACATATGCATCATACCAATCATTAAAAGATCAGAAACAATTCAAGGATTATATATGTATTTCCATATGAGAATAAATCTAGGGCCTCATAATTTGTTTCAGAGATGGAGTTGGTGAACCAAAGTACCAACAACACAACCTATATTGTTTGTGTGCATTGCTGCCTCAGGTTCACCAACCCATCCCTAAAACACGACACCATCATATGTGTCTCCCCTTGAACTCTTTTGGGGCAAATTTCAATCATCGGCCTCGGTGACAAACTGAAATGTAATTATTATACACTATGAATGCATGAAATAGATAATTCAAATATCATAGTTCTATGAATGTAGAATAAAGATTGCAGCCTCATAAGTTTCTACAGGGATGGCGTCAGCGAACCAAGTAACAATTTCACAGGTTATATTGATCTTGTACATGGCCCCAGGTTCGCTAACTCATCCCTGGAAAAATCTGACACCAATGTGTATGCCTCTCTTTGGGGCAAATTTGAATCATTGGCCATAATAAGAAATTGAAATGTAATCGTACAAAACAATATTCAGGGATATACATAGCCAGGTACAAAAACAAGCCTAAATATTGTAATTATAAATAAAAAACCAAACAATTAATCTTCAGGTACATGTTAAAAATACTTATGATCAAAACGATTCATATACATATGCATGATACCAATCATTAAAAGATCAGAAACAAATCAAGGATCATATATGTAGTTCCATATGAGAATAAATCAAGGGCCTCATAATTTGTTTCAGAGATGGAGTTGGAGAACTAAAGTACCAACAACACAACCTATATTGTCTGTGTGCATTGCTGCCTCAAGTTCACCAACCCATCCCTAAAACATGACACCATCATACGTGTCTCCCCTTGAACTATTTTGGGGCAAATTTCAATCATCGGCCTCGTTGACAAAATATAATGTAATTCTTATACACTATGAATGCATGGAATAGATAATTCAAATATCATAGTTCTATGAATGTAGAATAAATATTGCAGTCTCATAAGTTTGTACAGGGATGGCGTAAGCGAACCAAGTAACAATTGCATAGCTTATATTGATCTTGTACATGGCCCCAGGTTTGCTAACTCATCCCTGAAAAAATCTGACACCAATGTGTCTGCCTCTCTTTGGGGCAAATTTGAATCATTGGCCATAATAAGAAATTGAAATGTAATCGTACAAAACAATATTCAGGGATATACATATGCATCATACAACGCATTCATAGATCAGAAATGATACAAAGATTATATATATAGGTTCCATATGAGAAAAAAATTAGGGTCTCATTTTTTTCAGTGATGGAGTCGAAGAACCAAAATATCAACAACACAACCTATATTGTTTATGTGCACTATTTTGGGGCAAAATTGAATCATTGGGCTCAGTAAGGAATAGAAATGTAATGTTATAGGCATGCTGTGTATCGAAATCAACACTCAACTAGCAAACTCAACTAGATGGCAGATGAGCAGATTGGGGTTTTGTGACTAGACGGATTGGGGTTTGTGACTAGATGGCAGATGCATCAATCGACCGATCGAACCATATATATACTACCCTACTTCAAGAGCAAAAGATTTTGTACACGATTGAGCAAATCCTATGTATGAACAGTGAAATCTACGGCTGCGACTAGAGAAGCTAGCAATGTAGTACCTCGGACTCCTCATCAGGGAACTCCTCCTCGAACTCCTCATCAGGGAACTCCTCCTCGAACTCGTCATTCTCCGTGATTGCGTCGAAGATTTCTTGTACGGCGATGAGTCATTGATGTAGAGCACCGGATTGCCTCCGCCTGTCGCCTGCTCCCCATACAGATCTGCCGCTGGCACCACGACGTTGTTGGCCACCTGCTGCTCGGCGGCGACGGCTACTGGCTGGATGGATGAGCTCGCACCCTCGACGGCGCGACGACGAGCGGCGTTCGTGCCCGAAGAAGACGCCTCCGCCTGCTTGGCGATGACCGAGCCATCTGCTGTTGCGCCTTCAACTAGCTTCACCTCTGGATCGTCTCCACGCGTACGCTTCATGGCGCACCAAGGGAAGGAGGTATTGCAAGCGAGGGAGCTTTGGCACGCGCGGTAGGTGCAGATTGGGGTCTTGGGACTAGACAGACTGGGGGTAAATGACACGAGCACATGGAATAAGAAGGTCGAGGGGGGGTTATAAACACCGGACTGTTCGTAGTCCTTGAGTGGACATGTGTGGTGGGCGGGAGCTACCACGATCTCCACCTCTTTTTTTGGGTTCCCTTTTTTTTGAAATAGCCACGATCTCCACTTTAGAGCTGCATTGAAAACACACTCATGGCAGACCTCGATTCCACTGCATGCAAGTGGCACCGAACCAATTTCTAGCAACGTTAGATCTACTCGAGGGGGGCCCTTGACTCATGGAAGTTACTAGCGGTAGGGCCCAGTTGGAAGTGAGATTGAGAGCGCTGTGTAAAAATGGGATATGTCTTATTAAAATCAAGTGGTAATAAATTGCAGCGTCTCGTCGACAACCGTGCACTCGATGACCCCGTTGCCATGTGCATGTGTTGTAGTAGCAGTAGTAGCCTTTGCAGACTAGATTAAACGTGACATGACCACTCGACGACTTTTTCCATGGACGGCATCGCGTTCCTTCTTGTAGAGGGAGACGTCAAGATGGGGCCTCGTCAAGATGGTAGATCGTTAACTGGCAGTTTGAAAGAATACCCTTTTCCTCTCTCACTAAACATATATGTTTCATTTTGCCCAAATTGGTAGCAAATCTAGAGAAGATTCTCTCTTCGATAATTCGTTCCCTTTTGGACCTCTTTTTGCCTCCGATCAGGTAGAAAATCTAGAGCAGAAAATCACACCAGGCAGAATACATTCATTCAGAAAACAAAACAAATGTAGATATAGCTGTGCGCAGCTAAATAGGATATAGCGATAGAAAGTAGGTTGCTTAACGAGGTTCGATGCATTCAGCCACAAATAGGATGCAAGCAAAATATAGAAAATCAAAAGAAGGTGCTTAGCAGTAGCAGCCGCCGCAGCAGCAGATACATTCAAGGACACATCCAACCTGTCCTTCATGCGCCCGCGCCTCCGCCTCCTCCGGCGCTTCCTCCACTTCTTGCTGCCCAGTCCCTTGATCTTGGGAGCCTTGGGCCTGATTGGAGCCATGCGACCCTCTTTTATGGCCACCCGCTGGAGGTTTCGGAGGTGAATGCCTAGAGCCCGGTGTTCAGCAATGTAGGCGTTGATGTTGACGGTCTCACGCTCGCTGCCTTTGTGTATGCCGGAGCCCGGGGCCTCTGCATGCTTTAGTAAGGAGTTGAAGTCGGTGCCAGCGAGACTCACCCAGCAGAAGGGGCAGCGCCAGGGGCCGCCCTTGAAGAAGGCGTCGTACTGGCCGGCCCATAGCCTGCTCAGCACCTGACGAGTCTTGGTGTGCATGGACTCGTCATCGCTGCAGACGTCGCTGCCGGAAACCTATTGGAAGAAAAGGAAAATGGGGGAGTAGATGATGTAAGAAGATCGAGCAATCGAAATGCGAACAAGCGAATCCTAATAAATCAAGATCTAGCATCCAACGATGGGAACAGTAGAAGAACTAGGGGAGGGGAGCAAACCCTAGTTACCTCCGACCATGGGTCATCGATGCCGGTGTCGTAGGGGTTTAGCGTAGAGATGTTTATCTGGATCGTAGGTGCCCAAGAAGTGCTTGATCTGCTTGTGACCAACGGGGGCCTCCTCGCCGGCGTCTCCGTCGGTAGCAGGGACGGGGGCCTGGACGGGAACGGCGGCTGCCATCGATGCCTCGACTGGGGCCTGGACAGGGACGGCGGCTGCTTTCAACGCGTCGAGGGGGACCGACAAGGAGACGGGGGCCTCGTCGATGGCTACGTCGGTAGCAGGGATGGGGGCCTGGACGGGAACGATGGCTGCCATCGATGGCTCGACTAGGCCCTAGACAGGGCCGGCGGCTACTTTCAACGCGTCGAGGGGGACCGCCAAGGAGCCGGCACCCTCGGAGGCGACGATGGCCATCGTATCCTCCTCCACCATCACCGGCGTGGATGGCGTATTCTCAGGAGTTTGCAGATGCTGGTGGGACAGTGGAGAGGGTTGTGTGGGGTGAGTGAGCGAGAGTGAGAGTGGGTGTGCGGAGAGGGGCTCTATAGTTAAGGTGGATGGAAGAAAGGCACGTTTTGTTGCACCACCGTGCAACGCGCTACGCAGTCTACTACACCGTGCACTGCGACACACGCACGATACGTCACGTTTTTTCCCGGGCCATGCATGGCAGTTCTGTATTGAGCCGTATGCAAAGGGCACACACACAATTTCTATGTACAAAGTTTGACACGGCCCTAAAATTGGAGATAGTTAAAAGTGGAAATGTAGAGGGGAAGGTAGGTGGCTGTACGACGAAATTTGTGGGGTTGTGCTAGATCGGGTAGAGGGATGTCTTGATGGCTATGAGTGACTCGATGAAGCCAGAGACATTAGGTCTCGTCGAGCTCAGATCTTCGGCCTTCGGCTAGCGCGTGCAAGCTTCTTACAGTGGGGCCCAGTTGGAAGTGAGATTGAGAGCCGCTGCGTAAAAAATGGGATATGTCATATTAAAATCAAGTGGCAATAAATTGCAGCTATCCATCGACGACCGTGCACTCGATGATGCATGTGTTGTGGCGTAGTAGTAGCAGTAGTAGGCTTTTCAGACATGATTAAACATGACATGACCGCTCGACGACGTTTTCCATGGATTGCATCGTGTTCCTTCTTATAGAAGTCTCATTGAGGAGACGTACGTCTCATCTCCTGTTTGTCTTGTGAAGGGCATGACGTGTGCAATGATCATCGTTGGATCGCACAAAATCAATGGTTGGTGCGCACGATCCGCGTGACAACTGTGGCAACCAATCAGGGAGTAGCAAACATGGTGAGCACAGGTTGGGCTTCTACGAAAGATAGAGAGAGGGGGGCAAAACTGAGTAGTATCAAAAAACCAAGGGCAAAACTGAGTAGTATAAAAATGGAAAGTGAGTGTCTTGTACAATGAAATACATCATGGCATACATCAAATTATGCCAAGATAGATCCACTAGAGTTCATTGGATGTGTGTTCTTCTAATAAACCACATGGACCCACTAGAGTTCATTGCATGTGTGTTATTGTCATAAACCACATGGATCCACCAGTGTCATTGCATGTGTGTTCTTTTCATAAACCAAATGTTGATCCACCCAGTGTCATTGGATGTGTGTTCTTCTCACAAACCACACATGGATCCACCAGTGTCATTGCATGTGCGTTCTTTTCATGAACCACAACTAGAGTTATTGCATTTGCGTTCTTCTCACAAACCACATAAGGATACACCATTGTCATTGCATGGGTGTTCTTCTCATGAACCACAGCCAGTGTCATTGCATGTATGTTCTTCTCACAAACCACATAAGGATCCACCAGTGTCATTTCATGTGTGTTCTTTTCATGAACCACACCCAGTGTCACTGGATGTGTGTTCTTCTCATAAACCACACATGGATCCACCAGTGTCATTGCATGTGTGTTCTTTTCATGAACCACAACTAGAGTCATTGCATGTCTATTCTTCTCACAAACCACATATGGATCCACCAGTGTCATTGGATGTCTGTTCTTTTCATGAACCACAGCCAGAGTCATTGCATGTGTGTCCTTCTCACAAACCACACATGGATCCATCTAGTGTCATTGGATGTGTGTTCTTTCCATGAACCACACCCAGTGTCATTGGATGTGTGTTCTTCTCATGAACCACACATGGATCCACCAGTGTCATTCCATGTGTGTTCTTTTCATGAACCACATCTAGTGTCATTGGATGTGTGTTCTTTTCACAAACCACATAAGGATCCACAAGTGTCATTGCATGTATGTTCTTGTCATGAACCACAACTAGAGTCATTGCATGTGTGTTCTTCTCACAAACCACATAAGGATCCACCAGTGTCATTGGACGTGTGTTGTTTTCATGAACCACACCCAATGTCATTGGATGTGTGTTCTTCTCACAAACCACATAAGGATCCACCAGTGTCATTGCATGTATATTCTTTTCATGAACCACGGCTAGAGTCATTGCATGTGTGTTCTTCTCACAAACCACATAAGGATTGACCAGTGTCATTGGATGTGTGTTCTTTTCATGAACCACACCCCCCGGCTTTTTATTTTGCTACACAAAAGAGCCCCCCTCCTAATTCACTAATTTGTAGGAAGGTACTGGACTTTTTGTCATTGGATGTGTGTTCTTCTCACAAACCACACATGGATCCACTAGTGTCATTGCATGTGTGTTCTTTTCATGAACCACAGCTAGAGTCATTGCATGTCTGTTCTTTCCATAAACCACATATGGATCCACCAGTGTCATTGGATGTGTGTTCTTTTCATGAACTACAGCAAGAGTCATTGCATGCGTGTTCTTCTCACAAACCACATAAGGATACACCAGTGTCATTGCATGTGTGTTCTTCTCATGAACCACATCTAGAGTCATTCCATGTCTGTTCATCTCACAAACCACACATGGATCCACCAGTGTCATTGCATGTGTGTTCTTCTCATGAACCACAGCTAGAGTCATTGGATGTGTGTTATTTTCATGAACTACAGCTAGAGTGATTGCATGTCTGTTCTTTTCACAAACCACATATGGATCCACCAGTGTCTTTTCATGTGTGTTCTTTTTACAAACAACAACTGGAGTCATTGCATGTGTGTTGTTTTCACAATCCACATATGCATCCACAGTGTCATTGCATATGTGTTCTTCTCACAAACCACATAAGGATCCACTAGTGTCATTGCATGTGTGTTCTTTTCATGAACCACAGCCAGTGTCATTGCATGTGTGTTCTTCTCACAAACCACACTTGGATCCACTAGTGTCATTGCATGTCTGCTCTTTTCATTAACCACAGTTAGTCATTGCATGTGTGTTCTTTTCACAAACCACAGCTAGAGTCATTGCATGTGTGTTCTTCTCAGAAACCACATAAGGATACACTAGTATTATTTGATGTGTGTTCTTCTCATGAACCATAGCTAGAGTCATTGCATGTCTGTTCTTCTCACAAACCATATAAGGATACACCAGTGTCATTGCATGTGTGTTCTTTTCATGAACCACACCCAGTGTCACTGGATGTGTGTTCCTCTCATAAACCCACATGGATCCACCAATGTCATTGGATGTCTGCTATTTTCATTAACCACAGTTAGAGTCATTACATGTGTGTTCTTTTCACAAACCACATATGGATCCACTATGTCATTGCATGTCTGTTCTTCTCACAAACCACATAAGGATCCACAAGTGTCATTGGATGTGTGTTCTTTTAATGAACCACACCAAGTGTCATTGCATTCATGTTCCTGTCACAAACTACACATGGATCCACCAGTGTCATTGCATGTGTGTTCTTCTCATGAACCACACCTAGAGTCATTAGATGTGTGTTCTTTTCATGAACCACAGCTAGAGTCATTGCATGTGTGTTCTTCTCACAAACCACATAAGGATACACCAGTGTCATTGCATGTGTCTTCTTCTAATGAACCACATCTAGAGTCATTGCATGTCTATTCTTCTCACAAACCACATAAGGATCCACCAGTGTCATTGGATGTGTGTTCTTTTCATGAACCACACCCAGTATCATTGGATGTGTGTTCTTCTCACAAACCACACATGGATCCACCAGTTTCATTGCATGTGTGTTCTTCTCATGAACCACAAATTGATCCACCAAGTGTGATTGCATGTCTGTTGTTTTCACAAACCACACATGGATCCACCAGTGTCATTGCATGCGTGTTCTTCTCATGAACCACAGCTAGAGTCATTGCATGTCTGATATTCTCACAAACCACATAAGGATACACCAGTGTCATTGCATGTGTGTTCTTCTCATGAACCACACCCAGTGTTATTGCATGTGTGTTCCTCTCACAGTGTACACATGGATCCGCCGGTGTCATTGCATGCCTATTCTTTTCAGGAACCACACCTAGTGTCATTGCATGTGTGTTCTTCTCATAAACAACATATGGATCCACCAGGGTCATTGCATGTGTGTTCTTCTCAGGAACCACATCTAGAGTCATTGCATGTCTGTTATTCTCACAAACCACATAAGGATACACCAGTGTCATTGCATGTGTTTTCTTTTCATGAACCACACCTAGTGTCATTGCATGTGCGTTGCTCTCACAGACCACATAAGGATCCACAAGTGTCATTGCATGTATGTTCTTCTCATGAACCACAGCTAGAGTCATTGCATGTGTGTTCTTCTCACAAACCACATAAGGATCCACCAGTGTCATTGGATGTGTGTTCTTTTCATGAACCACACCCAGTGTCATTGGATGTGTTTTCTTCTCACAAACCACTCATGGATCCACCAGTGTCATTGCATGTGTGTTATTCTCATGAACCACACATGGATCCACCAAGTGTGATTGCATGTCTGTTCTTTTCACAAACCACATATGGATCCACCAGTGTCATTGCATGTGTGTTCTTTTCATAAACCACACCTAGTGTCATTGCATGTCCGTTCCTCTCATAAACCACACATGGATCCACCAGTGTCATTGCATGTGTGTTATTGTCATAATCCACATGGATCCACCAGTGTCATTGCATGTGTGTTCTTTTCATAAACGAAATGTTGATCCACCAGTGTCATTGGATGTGTGTTCTTCTCACAAACCACACATGGATCCACCAGTGTCATTGCATGTGCGTTCTTTTCATGAACCACAACTAGAGTCATTGCATTTGCGTTCTTCTCACAAACCACATAAGGATACACCATTGTCATTGCATGGGTGTTCTTCTCATGAACCATAGCCAGTGTCATTGCATGTATGTTCTTCTCACAAACCACATAAGGATCCACCAGTGTCATTTGATGTGTGTTCTTTTCATGAACCACACCCAGTGTCACTGGATGTGTGTTCTTCTCATAAACCACACATGGATCCACCAGTGTTATTGCATGTGTGTTCTTTTCATGAACCACAGCTAGAGTCATTGCATGTCTATTCTTCTCACAAACCACATATGGATCCACCAGTGTCATTGGATGTGTGTTCTTTTCATGAACCACAGCCAGAGTCATTGCATGTGTGTTCTTCTCACAAACCACACATGGATCCATCTAGTGTCATTGTATGTGTGTTCTTTCCATGAACCACACCCAGTGTCATTGGATGTGTGTTCTTCTCATGAACCACACATGGACCCACCAGTGTCATTCCATGTGTGTTCTTTTCATGAACCACATCTAGTGTCATTGGATGTGTGTTCTTTTCACAAACCACATAAGGATCCACAAGTGTCATTGCATGTATGTTCTTGTCATGAACCATAGCTAGAGTCATTGCATGTGTGTTCTTCTCACAAACCACATAAGGATCCACCAGTGTCATTGGACGTGTGTTATTTTCATGAACCACACCCAATGTCATTGGATGTGTGTTCTTCTCACAAACCACATAAGGATCCACCAGTGTCATTGCATGTATATTCTTTTCATGAACCACGGCTAGAGTCATTGCATGTGTGTTCTTCTCACAAACCACATAAGGATTGACCAGTGCCATTAGATGTGTGTTCTTTTCATGAACCACACCCCCCGGCTTTTTATTTTGCTACACAAAAGAGCCCCCCTCCTAATTCACTAATTTGTAGGAAGGTACTGGACTTTTTGTCATTTGATGTGTGTTCTTCTCACAAACCACACATGGATCCACTAGTGTCATTGCACGTGTGTTCTTTTCATGAACCACAGCTAGAGTCATTGCATGTCTGTTCTTTCCACAAACCACATATGGATCCACCAGTGTCATTGGATGTGTGTTCTTTTTATGAACTACAGCAAGAGTCATTGCATGTGTGTTCTTCTCACAAACCACATAAGGATACACCAGTGTCATTGCATGTGTGTTCTTCTCATGAACCACATCTAGAGTCATTCCATGTCTGTTCATCTCACAAACCACACATGGATCCACCAGTGTCATTGCATGTGTGTTCTTCTCATGAACCACAGCTAGAGTCATTGGATGTGTGTTATTTTCATGAACTACAGCTAGAGTGATTGCATGTCTGTTCTTTTCACAAACCACATATGGATCCACCAGTGTCTTTGCATGTGTGTTATTTTTACTAACAACAACTGGAGTCATTGCATGTGTGTTGTTTTCACAATCCACATATGGATCCACAGTGTCATTGCATATGTGTTCTTCTCACAAACCACATAAGGATCCACTAGTGTCATTGCATGTGTGTTCTTCTCACAAACCACACTTGGATCCACCAATGTCATTGCATGTCTGCTCTTTTCATTAACCACAGTTAGAGTCATTGCATGTGTGTTCTTTTCACAAACCACAGCTACAGTCATTGCATGTGTGTTCTTCTCAGAAACCACATAAGGATACACTAGTGTCATTTGATGTGTGTTCTTCTCATGAACCATAGCTAGAGTCATTGCATGTCTGTTCTTCTCACAAACCATATAAGGATACACCAGTGTCATTGCATGTGTGTTCTTTTCATGAACCACACCCAGTGTCACTGGATGTGTGTTCCTCTCATAAACTCACATGGATCCACCAATGTCATTGGATGTCTGCTATTTTCATTAACCACAGTTAGAGTCATTACATGTGTGTTCTTTTCACAAACCACATATGGATCCACTGTGTCATTGCATGTCTGTTCTTCTCACAAACCACATAAGGATCCACAAGTGTCATTGGATGTGTGTTCTTTTAATGAACCACACCAAGTGTCATTGCATGCATGTTCCTGTCATAAACTACACATGGATCCACCAGTGTCATTGCATGTGTGTTCTTCTCATGAACCACACCTAGAGTCATTAGATGTGTGTTCTTTTCATGAACCACAGCTAGAGTCATTGCATGTGTGTTCTTCTCACAAACCACATAAGGATACACCAGTGTCATTGCATGTGTGTTCTTCTAATGAACCACATCTAGAGTCATTGCATGTCTATTCTTCTCACAAACCACATAAGGATCCACCAGTGTCATTGGATGTGTGTTCTTTTCATGAACCACACCCAGTATCATTGGATGTGTGTTCTTCTCACAAACCACACATGGATCCACCAGTTTCATTGCATGTGTGTTCTTCTCATGAACCACAAATTGATCCACCAAGTGTGATTGCATGACTGTTGTTTTCACAAACCACACATGGATCCACCAGCGTCATTGCATGTGTGTTCTTCTCATGAACCACAGCTAGAGTCATTGCATGTCTGATATTCTCACAAACCACATAAGGATACACCAGTGTCATTGCATGTGTGTTCTTCTCATGAACCACACCCAGTGTTATTGCATGTGTGTTCCTCTCACAGTGTACACATGGATCCGCCGGTGTCATTGCATGCCTATTCTTTTTAGGAACCACACCTAGTGGCATTGCATGTGTGTTCTTCTCATAAACCACATATGGATCCACCAGGGTCATTGCATGTGTGTTCTTCTCAGGAACCACATCTAGAGTCATTGCATGTCTGTTATTCTCACAAACCACATAAGGATACACGGTGTCATTGCATGAGTTTTCTTTTCATGAACCACACCTAGTGTCATTGCATGTGCGTTCCTCTCACAGACCACACATGGATCCACAAGTGTCACTTCATGTGTGTTCTTCTCATGAACCACACCCAGAGTCATTGCATGTCTGTTCTTATCACAAACCACATAAGGATACACCAGTGTCATTGGATGTGTGTTCTTTTCATGAACCACACCCAGTGTCATTGGATGTGTTTTCTTCTCACAAACCACTCATGGATCCACCAGTGTTATTGCATGTGTGTTATTCTCATGAACCACACATGGATCCACCAAGTGTGATTGCATGTCTGTTCTTTTCACAAACCACATATGGATCCACCAGTGTCATTGCATGTGTGTTCTTTTCATAAACCACACCTAGTGTCATTGCATGTCCGTTCCTCTCATAAACCACACATGGATCCACCAGTGTCATTGCATTTGTGTTATTGTCATAATCCACATGGATCCACCAGTGTCATTGCATGTGTGTTCTTTTCATAAACCAAATGTTGATCCACCAGTGTCATTGGATGTGTGTTCTTCTCACAAACCACACATGGATCCACCAGTGTCATTGCATGTGCGTTCTTTTCATGAACCACAACTAGAGTCATTGCATTTGCGTTCTTCTCACAAACCACATAAGGATACACCATTGTCATTGCATGGGTGTTCTTCTCATGAACCACAGCCAGTGTCATTGCATGTATGTTATTCTCACAAACCACATAAGGATCCACCAGTGTCATTGGATGTGTGTTCTTTTCATGAACCACACCCAGTATCATTGGATGTGTGTTCTTCTCACAAACCACACATGGATCCACCAGTTTCATTGCATGTGTGTTCTTCTCATGAACCACAAATTGATCCACCAAGTGTGATTGCATGACTGTTGTTTTCACAAACCACACATGGATCCACCAGCGTCATTGCATGTGTGTTCTTCTCATGAACCACAGCTAGAGTCATTGCATGTCTGATATTCTCACAAACCACATAAGGATACACCAGTGTCATTGCATGTGTGTTCTTCT
This sequence comes from Avena insularis, assembly GCA_023614405.1. Lineage (NCBI taxonomy): Eukaryota > Viridiplantae > Streptophyta > Magnoliopsida > Poales > Poaceae > Avena > Avena insularis. Next base: position 27,942,217 of record CM042692.1, read on the forward strand.
CATGAACCACACCCAGTGTTATTGCATGTGTGTTCCTCTCACAGTGTACACATGGATCCACCGGTGTCATTGCATGCCTATTCTTTTTAGGAACCACACCTAGTGGCATTGCATGTGTGTTCTTCTCATAAACCACATATGGATCCACCAGGGTCATTGCATGTGTGTTCTTCTCAGGAACCACATCTAGAGTCATTGCATGTCTGTTATTCTCACAAACCACATAAGGATACACCAGTGTCATTGCATGAGTTTTCTTTTCATGAACCACACCTAGTGTCATTGCATGTGCGTTCCTCTCACAGACCACACATGGATCCACAAGTGTCACTTCATGTGTGTTCTTCTCATGAACCACACCCAGAGTCATTGCATGTCTGTTCTTATCACAAACCACATAAGGATACACCAGTGTCATTGGATGTGTGTTCTTTTCATGAACCACACCCAGTGTCATTGGATGTGTTTTCTTCTCACAAACCACTCATGGATCCACCAGTGTTATTGCATGTGTGTTATTCTCATGAACCACACATGGATCCACCAAGTGTGATTGCATGTCTGTTCTTTTCACAAACCACATATGGATCCACCAGTGTCATTGCATGTGTGTTCTTTTCATAAACCACACCTAGTGTCATTGCATGTCCGTTCCTCTCATAAACCACACATGGATCCACCAGTGTCATTGCATTTGTGTTATTGTCATAATCCACATGGATCCACCAGTGTCATTGCATGTGTGTTCTTTTCATAAACCAAATGTTGATCCACCAGTGTCATTGGATGTGTGTTCTTCTCACAAACCACACATGGATCCACCAGTGTCATTGCATGTGCGTTCTTTTCATGAACCACAACTAGAGTCATTGCATTTGCGTTCTTCTCACAAACCACATAAGGATACACCATTGTCATTGCATGGGTGTTCTTCTCATGAACCACAGCCAGTGTCATTGCATGTATGTTATTCTCACAAACCACATAAGGATCCACCAGTGTCATTTGATGTGTGTTCTTTTCATGAACCACACCCAGTGTCACTGGATGTGTGTTCTTCTCATAAACCACACATGGATCCACAAGTGTCATTGCATGTGTGTTCTTTTCATGAACCACAGCTAGAGTCATTGCATGTCTATTCTTCTCACAAACCACATATGGATCCACCAGTGTCATTGGATGTGTGTTCTTTTCATGAACCACAGCCAGAGTCATTGCATGTGTGTTATTCTCACAAACCACACATGGATCCATCTAGTGTCATTGGATGTGTGTTCTTCCATGAACCACACCTAGTGTCATTGGATGTGTGTTCTTCTCATGAACCACACATGGATCCACCAGTGTCATTCCATGTGTGTTCTTTTCATGAACCACATCTAGTGTCATTGGATGTGCCTTCTTTTCACAAACCACATAAGGATCCACAAGTGTCATTGCATGTATGTTCTTGTCATGAACCACAGCTAGAGTCATTGCATGTGTGTTCTTCTCACAAACCACATAAGGATCCACCAGTGTCATTGGATGTGTGTTCTTTTCATGAACCACACCCAGTGTCATTGGATGTGTTTTCTTCTCACAAACCACTCATGGATCCACCAGTGTCATTGCATGTGTGTTATTCTCATGAACCACACATGGATCCACCAAGTGTGATTGCATGTCTGTTCTTTTCACAAACCACATATGGATCCACCAGTGTCATTGCATGTGTGTTCTTTTCATAAACCACACTCAGTGTCATTGCATGTCCGTTCCTCTCATAAACCACACATGGATCCACCAGTGTCATTGCATGTGTGTTCTTCTCATGAACCACAGCTAGAGTCATTGCATGTCTATTATTCTCACAAACCACATAAGGATACACCAGTGTCATTGCATGTGTGTTCTTCTCATGAACCACACCTAGTGTCATTGCATGTGTGTTCCTCTCACAGTGTACACATGGATCCACCAGTGTCATTGGATGTGTGTTCTTCTCATGAACCACATCTAGAGTCATTGCATGTGTGTTCTTCTCACAAACCACATAAGGATACACCAGTGTCATTGCATGTGTGTTCTTCTCACTAACCACATCTAGAGTCATTGGATGTGTGTTCTTTTCATGAACGACATAAGGATCCACCAATGTCATTGGATGTGTGTTCTTCTCACAAACCACACATGGATCCACCAGTGTCATTGCATGTCTGCTCTTTTCATTAACCACAGTTAGATTCATTGCATGTATGTTCTTTTCACAAACCACATATCACCAGTGTCATTGCATGTGTGTTCTTCTCATGAACCACACATGGATCCACCCAGTGTGATTGCATGTTTGTTGTTTTCAAAAACCACATATGGATCCACCAGTGTCGTCGCATGTGTGTTCTTTTCAGAAACCACATATCACCAGTGTCATTGCATGTGTGTTCTTCTCACAAACCACATAAGGATCCACCAGTGTCATTGCATGTGTGTTCTTTTCATGAACCACAGCCAGTGTCATTGCATGTGTGTTCTTGTCACAAACCACACATGGATCCACAAGTGTCATTGCATTTCTGCTCTTTTCATTAACCATAGTTAGAGTCATTGCATCTGTGTTCTTTTCACAAAACACAACTAGAGTCATTGCATGTGTGTTCTTCTCACAAACAAGATAAGGATACACCAGTGTCATTGGATGTGTGTTCTTCTCATGAACCAAAGCTAGAGTCATTGCATGTCTGTTCTTATCACAAACCACATAAGGATACACCAGTGTCATTGCATGTGTGTTCTTTTCATGAACCACACCCATTGTCATTGGATGTGTGTTCCTCTCATAAACCACACATGGAACCACCAGTGTCATTGCATGTGTGTCCTTTTCACAAACCACATATGGATCCACTGTGTCATTACATGTGTGTTCTTCTCACAAACCACATAAGGATCCACCAGTGTCATTGGATGTGTGTTCTTTTCATGAACCACACCCAGTGTCATTGCATGTTTGTTCCTCTCACAAACCACGCATGGATCCACCAGTGTCATTGCATGTGTGTTCCACTCATAAACCATAGCTCAAGTCATTGGATGTGTGTTATTTTCATGAACCATAGCTAGAGTCATTGCATGTGTGTTCTTCTCACAAACCACAAAAGGATAAACCAGTGTCATTGCATGTGTGTTCTTCTCATGAACCACATCCAGAGTCATTTCATGTCTATTCTTCTCACAAACCACATAAGGATCCACCTGTGTCATTAGATGTGTGTTCTTTTCATGAACCACACCCAGTGTCATTGGATGTGTGTTCTTCTCACAAACCACACATGGATCCACCAGTGTCATTGCATGTGTGATCTTCTCATGAACCACACATGGATCCACCAAGTGTGATTGCATGTCTGTTCTTTTTACAAACCACACATGGATCCACAAGTGTTATTGCATGTGTGTTCTTCTCATGAACCACACATGGATCCACCAAGTGTGATTGCACGTCTGTTCTTTTCACAAACCACATATGGATCCACCAGTGTCATTGCATGTGTGTTCTTTTCATAAACCACACCCAGTGTCATTGCATGTGTGTTCTTCTCATGTACCACACATGGATCCACCCAGTGTGATTGCATGTCTGTTCTTTTCACAAACCACATATGGATCCACCAGTGTCATTACTTGTGTGTTCTTTTCACAAACCACATACCACCAGTGTCATTGCATGCGTGTTCTTCTGACAAACCACATAAGGATCCACCATTATCATTGGATGTGTGTTCTTTTCACAAACCACATAAGGATCCACCAGTGTCATTGGATGTGTGTTCTTTTCATGAACCACACCCAGTGTCATTGAATGTATGTTCCTCTCACAGACCACACATGGATCCACCAGTGTCACTGCATGTGTGTTCTTCTCATGAACCACACCAGAGTCATTGCATGTCTGTTCTTCTCACAAACCACATAAGGATCCACCTGTGTCATTAGATGTGTGTTCTTTTCATGAACCACACCCGGTGTCATTGGATGTGTGTTCTTCTCACAAACCACACATGGATCCACCAGTGTCATTGAATGTGTGTTCTTCTCATGAACCGAACATGGATCCACCAAGGGTGATTGCATGTCTCTTCTTTTCACAAACCACACATGGATCCACCAGTGTCATTGCATGTGTGTTCTTCTCATGAACCACATATGGATCCACCAAGTGTGATTGCATGTCTGTTCTTTTCACAAACCACATATGGATCCACCAGTGTCATTGCATGTGTGGTCTTTTCATAAACCACACCCAGTGTCATTGCATGTGTGTTCTTCTCATGTACCACGCATGGATCCACCCAGTGTGGTTGCATGTCTATTCTTTTCACAAACCACATATGGATCCACCGGTGTCATTACATGTGTGTTCTTTTCACAAACCACATATCACCAGTGTCATTGCATGCATGTTATTCTGACAAATCACAGAAGGATCCACCATTGTCATTAGATGTGTGTTCTTTTCACAAACCACATAAGGATCCACCAGTGTCACTTCATGTGTGTTCTTTTCATGAACCACACCCAGTGTCATTGAATGTATGTTCTTCTCACAAACCACATAAGGATCCACCCGTGTCATTAGATGTGTGTTCTTTTCATGAACCACACCCAGTGTCATTGGATGTGTGTTCTTCTCACAAACCACACATGGATCCACCAGTGTCATTGCATGTGTGTTCTTCTCATGAACCACACATGGATCCACCAAGTGTGATTGCATGTCTGTTATTTTCACAAACCACACATGGATCCACCAGTGTCATTGCATGTGTGTTCTTCTCATGAACCACACATGGATCCACCAAGTGTGATTGCATGTCTGTTCTTTTCACAAACCACATATGGATCCACCAGTGTCATTGCATGTCTGTTCTTTTCATAAACCACACCCAGTGTCATTGCATGTGTGTTCTTCTCATGTACCACGCATGGATCCACCCGGTGTGGTTGCAAGTCTATTCTTTTCACAAACCACATATGGATCCACCAGTGTCATTACATGTGTGTTCTTTTCACAAACCACATATCACCAGTGTCATTGCATGCGTGTTCTTCTGACAAACCACATAAGGATCCACCATTGTCACTGGATGTGTGTTCCTTTCACAAACCACATAAGGATCCACCAGTGTCATTGGATGTGTGTTCTTTTCATGAACCACACCTAGTGTCATTGAATGTATGTTCCTCTCACAGGCCACACATGGATCCACCAGTGTCATTGCATGTGTGTTCTTCTCATGAACCACGGCTAGAGTCATTGGATGTGTGTTCTTTTCATGAACCGTAGCTAGAGTCATTGCATGTGTGTTCTTCTCACAAACCACATAAGGATACAAAGTGTCATTGCATGTGTTTTCTTCTCATGAACCACATCTAGCGTCATTGCATGTCTGTTATTCTCACAAACCACATAAGGATCCACCAGAGTCATTGCATGTGTGTTCTTCTCACAAACTAAATAAGGATCCACCAGTGTCATTAGATGTGTGTTCTTTTCATTAACCACACCCAGTGCCATTGCATGTTTGTTCCTCTCACAAATCACACATGGATCCACTAGTGTCATTGCATGTGTGTTCTTCTCATGAACCACAGCTACAGTCATTGCACATGTGTTCTTTTCACAAACCACTGCTAGAGTCATTGCATGTGTGTTCTGCTCACAAACCACATAAGGATATACAAGTGCCATTGCATGTGTGTTCTTCTCATGAACCACAGCTAGAGTCATTGCATGTCTGTTATTATCACAAACCACATAAGGATACACCAGTGTCATTTCATGTGTGTTATTTTCATGAACCACACCTAGTATCATTGGATGTGTGTTCTTCTTAGAAACCACACATGGATCCACCAGTGTCATTGCATGTCTGTTCTTCTCACAAACCACATAAGGATCCACAAGTGTCATTGGATGTGTATTCTTGTCATGAACCACACCTAGTGTCATTGCATGTGTGTTCTTCTCACAAACCACAAATGGATCCACCGGTATCATTGCATGTCTGTTCTTTTCATGAACCATAGCCAGTGTCATTGCACGTGTGTTCTTCTCACAAACCACACATGGATCCACTAGTGTCATTGCATGTCTGCTCTTTTCATTAACCACAGTTAGAGTCATTGCATGTGTGTTCTTTTCACAAACCATAGCTAGAGTCATTGCATGTGTGTTCTTCTCACAAACCACATAAGGATACACCAGTGTCATTGGATGTGTGTTCTTCTCATGAACCACAGCTAGAGTCATTGCATGTCTGTTCTTCTCACAAACCACATAAGGATACACCAGTGTCATTGCATGTGTGTTCTTTTCATGAACCACACCCAGTGTCATTGGATGTGTGTTCCTCTCATAAACCACACATGGATCCATCAGTGTCATTGGATGTCTGCTCTTTTCATTAACCACAGTTAGAGTCATTGCATATGTGTTCTTTTCACAAACCACATATGGATCCACTGTGTCATTGCATGTGTGTTCTTATCACAAACCACATAAGGATCCACCAGTGTCATTGGATGTGTGTTCTTTTCGTGAACCACACCCAGTGTCATTGCATGTCCATTCTTGTCACAAACTACACATGGATCCACCGGTATGATTGCATGTCTTTTCTCTTCATGAACCACACCCTGTGTCATTGCATGAGTGTTCTTCTCACAAACCACACATGGATCCACCAGTGTCATTGCATGTGTGTTCTTTTCATGAACCACACATGGATCCACCAAGTGTGATTGCATGTCTGTTGTTTTCACAAACCACATATGGATCCACCAATGTCATTGCATGTGTGTTCTTTTCATGAACCACACCCAGTGTCATTGCATGTATGTTCCTCTCATAAACCACACATGGATCCACCAGTGTCATTGCATGTGTGTTCTTCTCATGGACCAGAGCTAGAGTCATTGCATGTCTGTTATTCTCACAAACCACATAAGGATATACCAGTGTCATTGCATGTGTGTTCTTCTCATGAACCACACCTAGTGTCATTGCATGTGTGTTCCTCTCACAGTGTACACATGGCTCCACCACAGTCATTGCATGTCTGTTCTATTCATGAACCACACCCAGTGTCATTGCATGTGTGTTCTTCTCATAAACCACATATGGATCCAACAGTGTCATTGCATGTGTGTTCTTCTCATGAACCACATCTAGAGTCATTGCATGTCTGTTATTCACACAAACCACATAAGGATACACCAATGTCATTGCATGTGTTTTCTTTTCATGAACCACACCTAGGGTCATTGCATGTGTGTTCCTCTCACAGACCACACATGGATTCACCAATGTCACTGCATGTGTGTTCTTCTCATGAACCACACCCAGAGTCATTGCATGTCTGTCCTTCCTACAAACCACATAAGGATCCACCTGTGTCATTGGATGTGTGTTCTTTTCATGAAACACACCCAGTGTCATTGGATGTGTGTTCTTCTCACAAACACACATGGATCCACCAGTTTCATTGCATGTGTGTTCTTTTTACTAACAACAACTGAAGTCATTGCAGGTGTGTTCTTTTCACATACCACATATGGATCCACCGATGTCATTGAAATGTATGCTCTCTTCAGAGACCACCCATGGATCTACCAGTGTCATTGCATGTGTTTTTTTACTAACAACAACTGGAGTCATTGCATGTGTGTTCTTGTCACAAACCACATATGGATCCACTGTGTTATTGCATGTGTGTTCTTCTCACAAACCACATAAGGATCCACCAGTGTCATTGCATGTGTGTTCTTTTCATTAACCACAGCCAGTGTCATTGCATGTGTGTTCTTGTCACAAACCACACATGGATCCACCAGTGTCATTGCATGTTTGCTCTTTTCATTAACCACTGTTAGAGTCATTGCATGTGAGTTCTTTTCACAAACCACAGCTAGAGTCATTGCATGTGTGTTCTTCTCACAAACAACATAAGGATACACCAGTGTCATTGGATGTGTGTTCTTCTCATGAACCACAGCTAGAGTCATTGCATGTCTGTTATTCTCACAAACCACATAAGGATACACCAGTGTCATTGCATGTGTTTTTTTTTCATGAACCACACCCAGTGTCACTGCATGTGTGTTCCTCTCATAGACTACACATGGATCCACCAGTGTCACTTCATGTGTGTTCTTCTGATGAACCACACCCAGAGTCATTGCATGTCTGTTCTTCTCACAAACCACATAAGGATCCACCTGTGTCATTAGATGTGTGTTCTTTTCATGAACCACACCCAGTGTCATTGGATGTGTGTTCTTCTCACAAACCACACATGGATCCACCAGTGTCATTGCATGTGTGTTCTTCTCATGAACTACACATGCATCCACCAAGTGTGATTGCATGTCTGTTCTTTTCACAAACCACATATGGATCCACCAGTGTCATTGCATGTGTGTTATTTTGATAAACCACACCCAGTGTCATTGCATGTCTGTTCTTCTCACAAACCACACATGGATCCACCGGTATCATTGCATGTCTATTCTTTTCATGAACCATAGCCAGTGTCATTGCACGTGTGTTCTTCTCACAAACCACACATGGATCCACCAGTGTCATTACATGTCTGCCCTTTTCATTAACCACAGTTAGAGTCATTGCATGTGTGTTCTTTTCACAAACCACCGCTAGAGTCATTGCATGTGTGTTCTTCTCACAAACCACATAAGGATACACCAGTGTCATTGGATGTGTGTTCTTCTCAGGAACCACAACTAGAGTCATTGCATGTCTGTTCTTCTCACAAACCACATAAGGATACACCAGTGTCATTGCATGTGTATTCTTTTCATGAACCACACCCAGTGTCATTGGATGTGTGTTCCTCTCATAAACCACACATGGATCCACTAGTGTCATTGGATGTCTGCTCTTTTCATTAACCACAGTTAGAGTCATTGCATGTGTGTTCTTTTCACAAACCACATATGGATCCACTGTGTCATTGCATGTGTGTTCTTATCACAAACCACATCAGGATGCACAAGTGTCATTGGATGTGTGTTCTTTTCATGAACCACACCCAGTGTCATTGCATGTCTGTTCTTGTCACAAACTACACATGGATCCACCGGTATCATTGCATGTCTATTCTTTTCATGAACCACACCCTGTGTCATTGCATGTGTGTTGTTCTCACAAACCACACATGGATCCACCAGTGTCATTGCATGTGTGTTCTTTTCAGGAACCACACATGGATCCACCAAGTGTGATTGCATGTCTGTTGTTTTCACAAACCACATATGGATCCACCAGTGTCATTGCATGTGTGTTCTTTTCATGAACCACACCCAGTGTCATTGCATGTCTATTCCTCTCATAAACCACACATGGGTCCACCAGTGTCATAGCATGTGTGTTGTTCTCATGAACCACAGATAGAGTCATTGCATGTCTATTATTCTCACAAACCACATAAGGATACACCAGTGTCATTGCATGTGTGTTCTTCTCATTAACGACACCTAGTGTCATTGCATGTGTGTTCCTCTCACAGTGTACACATGGATCCACCAGTGTCATGGGATGTGTGTTCTTCTCATGAACCACATTTAGAGTCATTGCATGTGTGTTCTTCTCACAAACCATATAAGGATACACCAGTTTCATTGCATGTGTGTTCTTCTCATGAACCACAGCTAGAGTCATTGGATGTGTGTTCTTTTCATGAACCACATTAGGATCCACCAGTGTCATTGGATGTGTGTTCTTCTCACAAACCACACATGGATCCAACAGTGTCATTGCATACGCTCTTTTCATTTACCACAGTTAGAGTCATTGCAAGTCTGTTCTTTTCACAAACCACATATCACCAGTGTCATTGCATGTGTGTTCTTCTCATGTACCATGCATGGATCCACCCAGTGTGATTGCATGTCTGTTCTTTTCACAAACCACATATGGATCCACCAGTGTCATTGCATGTGTGTTCTTTTCACAAACCACATATGACCAGTGTCATTGCATGTGTGTTCTTCTCATGAACCACACCCAGTGTCATTGCATGTGTGTTCCTCTCACAGTGTACACATGGATCCACTAGTGTCATGGGATGTGTGTTCTTCTCATGACCCACATTTAGAGTCATTGCATGTGTGTTCTTCTCACAAACCACATAAGGATACAACAGTGTCATTACATGTGTTTTCTTCTCATGATCCACATCTAGAGTCATTGGATGTGTGTTCTTTTCATGAACCACATAAGGATCCACCAGTGTCATTGGATGTCTGTTCTTCTCACAAACCACACATGGATCCACCAGTGTCATTGCATGTCTGCTCTTTTCATTTACCACAGTTAGAGTCATTGCAAGTCTGTTCTTTTCACAAACCACATATCACAAGTGTCATTGCATGTGTGTTCTTCATATACCACTCATGGATCCACCAAGTGTGATTGCATATCTGTTCTTTTCACAAACCACATATGGATCTACCAGAGTCATTGCATGTGTGTTCTTTTCATAAACCACACCCAGTGTTATTGCATGTCTGTTCTTCTCATAAACAACACATGGATCCACCGGTATCATTGCATGTCTATTCTTTTCATGAACCATAGCCAGTGTCATTGCACGTGTGTTCTTCTCACAAACCACACATGGATCCACCAGTGTCATTGCATGTCTGCTCTTTTCATTAACCAAAGTTAGAGTCATTGCATGTGTGTTCTTTTCACAAACCACCGCTAGAGTCATTGCATGTGTGTTCTTCTCACAAACCACATAAGGATACACCAATGTCATTGGATGTGTGTTCTTCTCATGAACCACAGCTAGAGTCATTGCAGGTCTGTTCTTCTCATAAACCACATAAGGATACACCAGTGTCATTGCATGTGTGTTCTTTTCATGAACCACACCTAGTGTCATTGGATGTGTGTTCCTCTCATAAACCACACATGGATCCACTAGTGTCATTGGATGTCTGCTCTTTTCATTAACCATAGTTAGAGTCAGTGCATGTGTGTTCTTTTCACAAACCACATATGGATCTACTATGTCATTGCATGTGTGTTCTTATCACAAACCACATAAGGATCCACCAGTGTCATTGGATGTGTGTTCTTTCATTAACCACACCCAGTGTCATTGCAAGTCTGTTCTTGTCATGAAATACACATGGATCCACCGGTATCATTGCATGTCTATTCTTTTCATGAACCACACCCTGTGTCATTGCATGTGTGTTCTTCTCACAAACCACACATGGATCCACCAGTGTCATGGCATGTGTGTTCTTTTCATGAACCACACATGGATCCACCAAGTGTGATTGCATGTCTGTTGTTTTCACAAACCACATATGGATCCACCAGTGTCATTGCATATGTGTTCTTCTCATGAACCACAACTAGAGTCATTGCATGTTTGTTCCTCTTATAAACCACACATGGATCCACCAGTGTCATTGCATGTGTGTTCTTGTCATGAACCACAGACAGAGTCATTGCATGTCTATTATTCTCACAAACTACATAAGGATACACCAGTGTCATTGCATGTGTGTTCTCCTCATGAACCACACCCAGTGTCATTGCATGTGTGTTCCTCTCACAGTGTACACATGGATCCACCAGTGTCATGGGATGTGTGTTCTTCTCATGAACCACATTTAGAGTCATTGCATGTGTGTTCTTCTCACAAACCACATAAGGATACACAAGTGTCATTGCATGTGTGTTCTTCTCATGAACCACAGCTAGAGTCATTGGATATGTGTTCTTTTCATGAACCACACATGGATCCACCAGTGTCATTGCATGTCTGCTCTTTTCATTTACCACAGTTAGAGTCATTGCAAGTCTGTTCTTTTCACAACTCACATATCACCAGTGTCATTGCATGTGTGTTCTTCTCATGTACCACGCATGGATCCACCCAGTGTGATTGCATGTCTATTCTTTCACAAACCACATATGGATCCACCAGTGTCATTGCATGTGTGTTCTTTTCACAAACCACATATCACAAGTGTTATTGCATGTGTGGTCGTCTCACAAACCACATAAGGATCCACCAGTGTCATTGGATGTGTGTTCTTTTCACAAACCACATAAGGATCCACCAGTGTCATTGGATGTGTGTTCTTTTCATGAACTACACCCAGTGTCATTGCATGTCTGTTCCCCTCACAGACCACACATGGATCCACCAGTGTCATTGCATGTGTGTTCTTCTCATGAACCACAACTAGAGTCATTGGATGTGTTTTCTTTTCATGAACCACAGCTAGAGTCATTTCATGTGTGTTCTTCTCACAAACCACATATGGATCCACATGTGTCATTGAAATGTGTGTTCTTCTCATTAACCACAACTAGAGTCATTGCATGTGTGTTCTCTTCAGAGACCACACATGGATCCACCAGTGTCATTGCATGTGTGTTCTTTTTACTAACAACAACTGAAGTCATTGCATGTGTGTTCTTTTCACATACCACATATGGATCCACCAATGTCATTGAAATGTATGTTCTCTTGAGAGACCACACATGGATCCACCAGTGTCATTGCATGTGTGTTCTTTCTTACTAAGAACAACTAGAGTCATTGCATGTGTGTTTCTTTTCACAAACCACATATGGGTCCACTGTGTCATTGCATGTGTGTTCTTCTCAGAAACCACCTAAGGATCCACCAGTGTCATTGCATGCGTGTTCTTTTCATGAACCACAACCAGTATCATTGCATGTGTGTTCTTGTCAGAAACCACACATGGATCCACCAGTGTCATTGCATGTCTGTTCTTTTCATTAACCACAGTTAGAGTCATTGCATGTGTGTTCTTTTCACAAACCACAGCTAGAGTCATTGCATGTGTGTTCTGCTCACAAACCACATAAGGATACACAAGTGCCATTGCATGTGTGTTCTTCTCATGAACCACAGCTAGAGTCATTGCATGTCTGTTATTATCACAAACCACATAAGGATACACCAGTGTCATTTCATGTGTGTTCTTTTCATGAACCACACCTAGTATCATTGGATGTGTGTTCTTCTCAGAAACCACATGGATCCACGGTGTCATTGCATACATTCTTCTCACAAACCACATAAGGATCCACAAGTGTCATTGGATGTGTATTCTTGTCATGAACCACACCTCGTGTCATTGCATGTGTGTTCTTCTCACAAACCACAAATGGATCCACCGGTATCATTGCATGTCTGTTCTTTTCATGAACCATAGCTAGTGCCATTGCACGTGTGTTCTTCTCACAAACCACACATGGATCCACCAGTGTCATTGCATGTCTGCTCTTTTCATTAACCACAGTTAGAGTCATTGCATGTGTGTTCTTTTCACAAACCACATCTAGAGTCATTGCATGTGTGTTCTTCTCACAAACCACATAAGGATACACCAGTGTCATTGGATGTGTGTTCTTCTCATGAACCACAGCTAGAGTCATTGCATGTCTGTTCTTCTCACAAACCACATAAGGATACACCAGTGTCATTGCATGTGTGTTCTTTTCATGAACCACACCCAGTGTCATTGGATGTGTGTTCCTCTCATAAACCACACATGGATCCACCAGTGTCATTGGATGTCTGCTCTTTTCATTAACCACAGTTAGAGTCATTGCATATGTGTTCTTTTCACAAACCACATATGGATCCACTGTGTTATTGCATGTGTGTTCTTATCACAAACCACATAAGGATCCACCAGTGTCATTGGATGTGTGTTCTTTTCATGAACCACACTCAGTGTCATTGCATGTCTATTCTTCTCACAAACTACACATGGATCCACCGGTATGATTGCATGTCTTTTCTTTTCATGAACCACACCCTGTGTCATTGCATGAGTGTTCTTCTCACAAACCACACATGGATCCACCAGTGTCATTGCATGTGTGTTATTTTCATGAACCACACATGGATGATTGCATGTCTGTTGTTTTCACAAACCACATATGGATCCACCAGTGTCATTGCATGTGTGTTCTTTTCATGAACCACACCCAGTGTCATTGCATGTATGTTCCTCTCATAAACCACACATGGATCCACCAGTGTCATTGCATGTGTGTTCTTCTCATGGACCAGAGCTAGAGTCGTTGCATGTTTGTTATTCTCACAAACCACATAAGGATATACCAGTGTCATTGCATGTGTGTTCTTCTCATGAACCACACCTAGTGTCATTGCATGTGTGTTCCTCTCACAGTGTACACATGGATCCACCATAGTCATTGCATGTCTGTTCTTTTCATGAACCACACCCAGTGTCATTGCATGTGTGTTCTTCTCATAAACCACATATGGATCCAACAGTGTCATTGAATGTGTTTTCTTCTCATGAACCACATCTAGAGTCATTGCATGTCTGTTATTCTCACAAACCACATAAGGATACACCAATGTCATTGCATGTGTTTTCTTTTCATGAACCACACCTAGTGTCATTGCATGTGTGTTCCTCTCACAGACCACACATGGATCCACCAATGTCACTGCATGTGTGTTCTTCTCATGAACCACACCCAGAGTCATTGCATGTCTGTTCTTCTCACAAACCACATAAGGATCCACCTGTGTCATTGGATGTGTGTTCTTTTCATGAAACACACCCAGTGTCATTGGATGTGTGTTCTTCTCACAAACACACATGGATCCACCAGTTTCATTGCATGTGTGTTCTTTTTACTAACAACAACTGAAGTCATTGCAGGTGTGTTCTTTTCACATACCACATAAGGATCCACCGATGTCACTGAAATGTATGCTCTCTTCAGAGACCACCCATGGATCTACCAGTGTCATTGCATGTGTGTTTTTTTACTAACAACAACTGGAGTCATTGCATGTGTGTTCTTGTCACAAACCACATATGGATCCACTGTGTCATTGCATGTGTGTTCTTCTCACAAACCACATAAGGATCCACCAGTGTCATTGCATGTGTGTTCTTTTCATGAACCACAGCCAGTGTCATTGCATGTGTGTTCTTGTCACAAACCACACATGGATCCACCAGTGTCATTGCATGGCTGTTCTTTTCATTAACCACAGTTAGAGTCATTGCATGTGTGTTCTTTTCACAAACCACAGCTAGAGTCATTGCATGTGTGTTCTGCTCACAAACCACATAAGGATACACAAGTGCCATTGCATGTGTGTTCTTCTCATGAACCACAGCTAGAGTCATTGCATGTCTGTTATTATCACAAACCACATAAGGATACACCAGTGTCATTTCATGTGTGTTCTTTTCATGAACCACACCTAGTATCATTGGATGTGTGTTCTTCTCAGAAACCACACATGGATCCACCAGTGTCATTGCATGTCTGTTCTTCTCACAAACCACATAAGGATCCACAAGTGTCATTGGATGTGTATTCTTGTCATGAACCACACCTAGTGTCATTGCATGTGTGTTCTTCTCACAAACCACAAATGGATCCACCGGTATCATTGCATGTCTGTTATTTTCATGAACCATAACCAGTGTCATTGCACGTGTGTTCTTCTCACAAACCACACATGGATCCACCAGTGTCATTACATGTCTGCTCTTTTCATTAACCACAGTTAGAGTCATTGCATGTGTGTTCTTTTCACAAACCACAGCTAGAGTCATTGCATGTGTGTTCTTCTCACAAACCACATAAGGATACACCAGTGTCATTGGATGTGTGTTCTTCTCATGAACCACAGCTAGAGTCATTGCATGTCTGTTCTTCTCACAAACCACATAAGGATACACCAGTGTCATTGCATGTGTGTTCTTTTCATGAACCACACCCAGTGTCATTGGATGTGTGTTCCTCTCATAAACCACACATGGATCCACCAGTGTCATTGGATGTACGCTCTTTTCATTAACCAGTTAGAGTCATTGCATATGTGTTCTTTTCACAAACCACATATGGATCCACTGTGTCATTGCATGTGTGTTCTTATCACAAACCACATAAGGATCCACCAGTGTCATTGGATGTGTGTTCTTTTCATGAACCACACCCAGTGTCATTGCATGTCTATTCTTCTCACAAACTACACATGGATCCACCGGTATGATTGCATGTCTTTTCTTTTCATGAACCACACCCTGTGTCATTGCATGAGTGTTCTTCTCACAAACCACACATGGATCCACCAGTGTCATTGCATGTGTGTTCTTTTCATGAACCACACATGGATCCACCAAGTGTGATTGCATGTCTTGTTTCACAAACCACATATGGATCCACCAGTGTCATTGCATGTGTGTTCTTTTCATGAACCACACCCAGTGTCATTGCATGTATGTTCCTCTCATAAACCACACATGGATCCACCAGTGTCATTGCATGTGTGTTCTTCTCATGGACCAGAGCTAGAGTCATTGCATGTCTGTTATTCTCACAAACCACATAAGGATATACCAGTGTCATTGCATGTGTGTTCTTCTCATGAACCACACCTAGTGTCATTGCATGTGTGTTCCTCTCACAGTGTACACATGGATCCACCACAGTCATGGCATGTCTGTTCTTTTCATGAACCACACCCAGTGTCATTGCATGTGTGTTCTTCTCATAAACCACATATGGATCCAACAGTGTCATTGGATGTGTGTTATTCTCATGAACCACATCTAGAGTCATTGCATGTCTGTTATTCTCACAAACCACATAAGGATACACAAATGTCATTGGATGCGTTTTATTTTCATGAACCACACCTAGTGTCATTGCATGTGTGTTCCTCTCACAGACCACACATGGATCCACCAATGTCACTGCATGTGTGTTCTTCTCATGAACCACACCCAGAGTCATTGCATGTCTGTTCTTCTCACAAACCACATAAGGATCCACCTGTGTCATTGGATGTGTGTTCTTTTCATGAAACACACCCAGTGTCATTGGATGTGTGTTCTTCTCACAAATAAACATGGATCCACCAGTTTCATTGCATGTGTGTTCTTTTTACTAACAACAACTGAAGTCATTGCAGGTGTGTTCTTTTCACATACCACATATGGATCCACCGATGTCATTGAAATGTATGCTCTCTTCAGAGACCACCCATGGATCTACCAGTGTCATTGCATGTGTGTTTTTTTACTAACAACAACTGGAGTCATCGCATGTGTGTTCTTGTCACAAACCACATATGGATCCACTATGTCATTGCATGTGTGTTCTTCTCACAAACCACATAAGGATCCACCAGTGTCATTGCATGTGTGTTCTTTTCATGAACCACAGCCAGTGTCATTGCATGTGTGTTCTTGTCACAAACCACACATGGATCCACCAGTGTCATTGCATGTCTGTTCTTTTCATTAACCACAGTTAGAGTCATTGCATGTGTGTTCTTTTCACAAACCACATCTAGAGTCATTGCATGTGTGTTCTGCTCACAAACCACATAAGGATACACAAGTGCCATTGCATGTGTGTTCTTCTCATGAACCACAGCTAGAGTCATTGCATGTCTGTTATTATCACAAACCACATAAGGATACACCAGTGTCATTTCATGTGTGTTCTTTTCATGAACCACACCTAGTATCATTGGATGTGTGTTCTTCTCAGAAACCACACATGGATCCACCAGTGTCATTGCATGTCTGTTCTTCTCACAAACCACATAAGGATCCACAAGTGTCATTGGATGTGTATTCTTGTCATGAACCACACCTGGTGTCATTGCATGTGTGTTCTTCTCACAAACCACAAATGGATCCACCGGTATCATTGCATGTCTGTTCTTTTCATGAACCATAGCCAGTGTCATTGCACGTGTGTTCTTCTCGCAAACCACACATGGATCCACCAGTGTCATTGCATGTCTGCTCTTTTCATAACCACAGTTAGAGACATTGCATGTGTGTTCTTTTCACAAACCACAGCTAGAGTCATTGCATGTGTGTTCTTCTCACAAACCACATAAGGATACACGGTGTCATTGGATGTGTGTTCTTCTCATGAACCACAGCTAGATTCATTGCATGTCTGTTCTTCTCACAAACCACATAAG
The DNA here is from genome assembly GCA_023614405.1 of Avena insularis. Lineage (NCBI taxonomy): Eukaryota > Viridiplantae > Streptophyta > Magnoliopsida > Poales > Poaceae > Avena > Avena insularis. The sequence goes on from CM042692.1 coordinate 27,960,282, forward strand.
GATACACAGTGTCATTGCATGTGTGTTCTTTTCATGAACCACACCGGTGTCATTGGATGTGTGTTCCTCTCATAAACCACACATGGATCCACTAGTGTCATTGGATGTCTGCTCTTTTCATTAACCACAGTTAGAGTCATTGCATATGTGTTCTTTTCACAAACCACATATGGATCCACTGTCATTGCATGTGTTTTCTTATCACAAACCACATAAGGATCCACCAGTGTCATTGGATGTGTGTTCTTTTCATGAACCACACCAGTGTCATTGTCTATTCTTCTCACAAACTACACATGGATCCACCGGTATGATTGCATGTCTTTTCTTTTCATGAACCACACCCTGTGTCATTGCATGAGTGTTCTTCTCACAAACCACACATGGATCCACCAGTGTCATTGCATGTGTGTTCTTTTCATGAACCACACATGGATGATTGCATGTCTGTTGTTTTCACAAACCACATATGGATCCACCAGTGTCATTGCATGTGTGTTCTTTTCATGAACCACACCCAGTGTCATTGCATGTATGTTCCTCTCATAAACCACATGGATCCACAGTGTCATTGCATGTGTGTTCTTCTCATGGACCAGAGCTAGAGTCATTGCATGTCTATTATTCTCACAAACCACATAAGGATATACCAGTGTCATTGCATGTGTGTTCTTCTCATGAACCACACCTAGTGTCATTGCATGTGTGTTCCTCTCACAGTGTACACATGGATCCACCACAGTCATTGCATGTCTATTCTTTTCATGAACCACACCCAGTGTCATTGCATGTGTGTTCTTCTCATAAACCACATATGGATCCAACAGTGTCATTGCATGTGTGTTCTTCTCATGAACCACATCAGAGTCATTGCATGTCTGTTATTCTCACAAACCACATAAGGATACACCAATGTCATTGCATGTGTTTTCTTTTCATGAACCACACCTAGTGTCATTGCATGTGTGTTCCTCTCACAGACCACACATGGATCCACCAATGTCACTGCATGTGTGTTCTTCTCATGAACCACACCCAGAGTCATTGCATGTCTGTTCTTCTCACAAACCACATAAGGATCCACCTGTGTCATTGGATGTGTGTTCTTTTCATGAAACACACCCAGTGTCATTGGATGTGTGTTCTTCTCACAAATACACATGGATCCACCAGTTTCATTGCATGTGTGTTCTTTTTACTAACAACAACTGAAGTCATTGCAGGTGTGTTCTTTTCACATACCACATATGGATCCACTGTGTCATTGCATGTGTGTTCTTATCACAAACCACATAAGGATCCACCAGTGTCATTGGATGTGTGTTCTTTTCATGAACCACACCCAGTGTCATTGCATGTCTATTCTTCTCACAAACTACACATGGATCCACCGGTATGATTGCATGTCTTTTCTTTTCATGAACCACACCCAGTGTCATTGCATGTATGTTCCTCTCATAAACCACACATGGATCCACCAGTGTCATTGCATGTGTGTTCTTTTCATGAACCACACATGGATCCACCAAGTGTGATTGCATGTCTGTTGTTTTCACAAACCACATATGGATCCACCAGTGTCATTGCATGTGTGTTCTTTTCATGAACCACACCCAGTGTCATTGCATGTATGTTCCTCTCATAAACCACACATGGATCCACCAGTGTCATTGCATGTGTGTTCTTCTCATGGACCAGAGCTAGAGTCATTGCATGTCTGTTATTCTCACAAACCACATAAGGATATACCAGTGTCATTGCATGTGTGTTCTTCTCATGAACCACACCTAGTGTCATTGCATGTGTGTTCCTCTCACAGTGTACACATGGATCCACCACAGTCATGGCATGTCTGTTCTTTTCATGAACCACACCCAGTGTCATTGCATGTGTGTTCTTCTCATAAACCACATATGGATCCAACAGTGTCATTGGATGTGTGTTATTCTCATGAACCACATCTAGAGTCATTGCATGTCTGTTATTCTCACAAACCACATAAGGATACACAAATGTCATTGGATGCGTTTTATTTTCATGAACCACACCTAGTGTCATTGCATGTGTGTTCCTCTCACAGACCACACATGGATCCACCAATGTCACTGCATGTGTGTTCTTCTCATGAACCACACCCAGAGTCATTGCATGTCTGTTCTTCTCACAAACCACATAAGGATCCACCTGTGTCATTGGATGTGTGTTCTTTTCATGAAACACACCCAGTGTCATTGGATGTGTGTTCTTCTCACAAATAAACATGGATCCACCAGTTTCATTGCATGTGTGTTCTTTTTACTAACAACAACTGAAGTCATTGCAGGTGTGTTCTTTTCACATACCACATATGGATCCACCGATGTCATTGAAATGTATGCTCTCTTCAGAGACCACCCATGGATCTACCAGTGTCATTGCATGTGTGTTTTTTTACTAACAACAACTGGAGTCATTGCATGTGTGTTCTTGTCACAAACCACATATGGATCCACTATGTCATTGCATGTGTGTTCTTCTCACAAACCACATAAGGATCCACCAGTGTCATTGCATGTGTGTTCTTTTCATGAACCACACCCAGTGTCATTGCATGTGTGTTCTTGTCACAAACCACACATGGATCCACCAGTGTCATTGCATGTCTGTTCTTTTCATTAACCACAGTTAGAGTCATTGCATGTGTGTTCTTTTCACAAACCACATCTAGAGTCATTGCATGTGTGTTCTGCTCACAAACCACATAAGGATACACAAGTGCCATTGCATGTGTGTTCTTCTCATGAACCACAGCTAGAGTCATTGCATGTCTGTTATTATCACAAACCACATAAGGATACACCAGTGTCATTTCATGTGTGTTCTTTTCATGAACCACACCTAGTATCATTGGATGTGTGTTCTTCTCAGAAACCACACATGGATCCACCAGTGTCATTGCATGTCTGTTCTTCTCACAAACCACATAAGGATCCACAAGTGTCATTGGATGTGTATTCTTGTCATGAACCACACCTGGTGTCATTGCATGTGTGTTCTTCTCACAAACCACAAATGGATCCACCGGTATCATTGCATGTCTGTTCTTTTCATGAACCATAGCCAGTGTCATTGCACGTGTGTTCTTCTCGCAAACCACACATGGATCCACCAGTGTCATTGCATGTCTGCTCTTTTCATAACCACAGTTAGAGACATTGCATGTGTGTTCTTTTCACAAACCACAGCTAGAGTCATTGCATGTGTGTTCTTCTCACAAACCACATAAGGATACACCAGTGTCATTGGATGTGTGTTCTTCTCATGAACCACAGCTAGATTCATTGCATGTCTGTTCTTCTCACAAACCACATAAGGATACACCAGTGTCATTGCATGTGTGTTCTTTTCATGAACCACACCCAGTGTCATTGGATGTGTGTTCCTCTCATAAACCACACATGGATCCACTAGTGTCATTGGATGTCTGCTCTTTTCATTAACCACAGTTAGAGTCATTGCATATGTGTTCTTTTCACAAACCACATATGGATCCACTGTGTCATTGCATGTGTGTTCTTATCACAAACCACATAAGGATCCACCAGTGTCATTGGATGTGTGTTCTTTTCATGAACCACACCCAGTGTCATTGCATGTCTATTCTTCTCACTACACATGGATCCACCGGTATGATTGCATGTCTTTTCTTTTCATGAACCACACCCTGTGTCATTGCATGAGTGTTCTTCTCACAAACCACACATGGATCCACCAGTGTCATTGCATGTGTGTTCTTTTCATGAACCACACATGGATGATTGCATGTCTGTTGTTTTCACAAACCACATAGGGATCCACCAGTGTCATTGCATGTGTGTTCTTTTCATGAACCACACCCAGTGTCATTGCATGTATGTTCCTCTCATAAACCACACATGGATCCACCAGTGTCATTGCATGTGTGTTCTTCTCATGGACCAGAGCTAGAGTCATTGCATGTCTATTATTCTCACAAACCACATAAGGATATACCAGTGTCATTGCATGTGTGTTCTTCTCATGAACCACACCTAGTGTCATTGCATGTGTGTTCCTCTCACAGTGTACACATGGATCCACCACAGTCATTGCATGTCTATTCTTTTCATGAACCACACCCAGTGTCATTGCATGTGTGTTCTTCTCATAAACCACATATGGATCCAACAGTGTCATTGCATGTGTGTTCTTCTCATGAACCACATCAGATTCATTGCATGTCTGTTATTCTCACAAACCACATAAGGATACACCAATGTCATTGCATGTGTTTTCTTTTCATGAACCACACCTAGTGTCATTGCATGTGTGTTCCTCTCACAGACCACACATGGATCCACCAATGTCACTGCATGTGTGTTCTTCTCATGAACCACACCCAGAGTCATTGCATGTCAGTTCTTCTCACAAACCACATAAGGATCCACCTGTGTCATTGGATGTGTGTTCTTTTCATGAAACACACCCAGTGTCATTGGATGTGTGTTCTTCTCACAAACACACATGGATCCACCAGTTTCATTGCATGTGTGTTCTTTTTACTAACAACAACTGAAGTCATTGCAGGTGTGTTCTTTTCACATACCACATATGGATCCACCGATGTCATTGAAATGTATGCTCTCTTCAGAGACCACCCATAGATCTACCGGTGTCATTGCATGTGTGTTTTTTTACTAACAACAACTGGAGTCATTGCATGTGTGTTCTTGTCACAAACCACATATGGATCCACTGTGTCATTGCATTTGTGTTCTTATCACAAACCACATAAGGATCCACCAGTGTCATTGCATGTGTGTTCTTTTCATGAACCACAGCCAGTGTCATTGCATGTGTGTTCTTGTCACAAACCACACATGGATCCACCAGTGTCATTGCATGTTTGCTCTTTTCATTAACCACTGTTAGAGTCATTGCATGTGTGTTCTTTTCACAAACCACAGCTAGAGTCATTGCATGTGTGTTCTTCTCACAAACAACATAAGGATACACCAGTGTCATTGGATGTGTGTTCTTCTCATGAACCACAGCTAGAGTCATTGCATGTCTGTTATTCTCACAAACCACATAAGGATACACCAGTGTCATTGCATGTGTTTTCTTTTCATGAACCACACCAAGTGTCACTGCATGTGTGTTCCTCTCATAGACTACACATGGATCCACCAGTGTCACTTCATGTGTGTTCTTCTCATGAACCACACCCAGAGTCATTGCATGTATGTTCTTCTCACAAACAACATAAGGATCCACCTGTGTCATTAGATGTGTGTTCTTTTCATGAACCACACCCAGTGTCATTGGATGTGTGTTCTTCTCACAAACCACACATGGATCCACCAGTGTCATTGCATGTGTGTTCTTCTCATGAACTACACATGGATCCACCAAGTGTGATTGCATGTCTGTTCTTTTCACAAACCACATATGGATCCACCAGTGTCATTGCATGTGTGTTATTTTGATAAACCACACCCAGTGTCATTGCATGTCTGTTCTTCTCACAAACCACACATGGATCCACCGGTATCATTACATGTCTATTCTTTTCATGAACCATAGCCAGTGTCATTGCACGTGTGTTCTTCTCACAAACCACACATGGATCCACCAGTGTCATTGTATGTCTGCTCTTTTCATTAACCACAGTTAGAGTCATTGCATGTGTGTTCTTTTCACAAACCACCGCTAGAGTCATTGCATGTGTGTTCTTCTCACAAACCACATAAGGATACACCAGTGTCATTGGATGTGTGTTCTTCTCATGAACCACAACTAGAGTCATTGCATGTCTGTTCTCACAAACCACATAAGGATACACCAGTGTCATTGCATGTGTATTCTTTTCATGAGCCACACCCAGTGTCATTGGATGTGTGTTCCTCTCATAAACCACACATGGATCCACTAGTGTCATTGGATGTCTGCTCTTTTCATTAACCACAATTAGAGTCATTGCATGTGTGTTCTTTTCACAAACCACATATGGATCCACTGTGTCATTGCATGTGTGTTCTTATCACAAACCACATAAGGATCCACCAGTGTCATTGGATGTGTGTTCTTTTCATGAACCACACCAGTGTCATTGCATGTCCGTTCTTGTCACAAACTACACATGGATCCACCGGTATCATTGCATGTCTATTCTTTTCATGAACCACACCCTGTGTCATTGCATGTGTGTTCTTCTCACAAACCACACATGGATCCACCAGTGTCATTGCATGTGTGTTCTTTTCATGAACCACACATGGATCCACCAAGTGTGATTGCATGTCTATTGTTTTCACAAACCACATATGGATCCACCAGTGTCATTGCATGTGTGTTCTTTTCATGAACCACACCCAGTGTCATTGCATGTCTATTCCTCTCATAAACCACACATGGGTCCACCAGTGTCATTGCATGTGTGTTCTTCTCATGAACCACAGATAGAATCATTGCATGTCTATTATTCTCACAAACCACATAAGGATACACCAGTGTCATTGCATGTGTGTTCTTCTCATTAACGACACCTAGTGTCATTGCATGTGTGTTCCTCTCACAGTGTACACATGGATCCACCAGTGTCATGGGATGTGTGTTCTTCTCATGAACCACATTTAGAGTCATTGCATGTGTGTTCTTCTCACAAACCATATAAGGATACACCAGTGTCATTGCATGTGTGTTCTTCTCATGAACCACAACTAGAGTCATTGGATGTGTGTTCTTTTCATGAACCACATTAGGATCCACCAGTGTCATTGGATGTGTGTTCTTCTCACAAACCACACATGGATCCACCAGTGTCATTGCATGTCTGCTCTTTTCATTTACCACAGTTAGAGTCATTGCAAGTCTGTTCTTTTCACAAACCACATATCACCAGTGTCATTGCATGTGTGTTCTTCTCATGTACCATGCATGGATCCACCCAGTGTGATTTCATGTCTGTTCTTTTCACAAACCACATATGGATCCACCAGTGTCATTGCATGTGTGTTCTTTTCACAAACCACATATGACCAGTGTCACTGCATGTGTGTTCTTCTCATGAACCACACCCAGTGTCATTGCATGTGTGTTCCTCTCACAGTGTACACATGGATCCACGAGTGTCATGGGATGTGTGTTCTTCTCATGAACCACATTTAGAGTCATTGCATGTGTGTTCTTCTCACAAACCATATAAGGATACACCAGTGTCATTGCATGTGTGTTCTTCTCATGAACCACAGCTAGAGTCATTGGATGTGTGTTCTTTTCATGAACCACCTAAGGATCCACTAGTGTCATTGGATGTGTGTTCTTCTCACAAACCACACATGGATCCACCAGTGTCATTGCATGTCTGCTCTTTTCATTTGCCACAGTTAGAGTCATTGCAAGTCTGTTCTTTTCACACACCACATATCACAAGTATCATTGCATGTGTGTTCTTCTCATATACCACGCATGGATCCACCAAGTGTGATTGCATATCTGTTCTTTTCACAAACCACATATGGATCCACCAGAGTCATTGCATGTGTGTTCTTTTCATAAACCACACCCAGTGTCATTGCATGTCTGTTCTTCTCACAAACAACACATGGATCCACCGGTATCATTGCATGTCTATTCTTTTCATGAACCATAGCCAGTGTCATTGCACGTGTTTCTTCTCACAAACCACACATGGATCCACCAGTGTCATTGCATGTCTGCTCTTTTCATTAACCACAGTTAGAGTCATTGCATGTGTGTTCTTTTCACAAACCACTGCTAGAGTCATTGCATGTGTGTTCTTCTCACAAACCACATAAGGATACACCAATTTCATTGGATGTGTGTTCTTCTCATGAACCACAGCTAGAGTCATTGCAGGTCTGTTCTTCTCATAAACCACATAAGGATACACCAGTGTCATTGCATGTGTGTTCTTTTCATGAACCACACCTAGTGTCATTGGATGTGTGTTCCTCTCATAAACCACACATGGATCCACTAGTGTCATTGGATGTCTGCTCTTTTCATTAACCATAGTTAGAGTCAGTGCATGTGTGTTCTTTTCACAAACCACATATGGATCCACTGTGTCATTGCATGTGTGTTCTTATCACAAACCACATAAGGATCCACTAGTGTCATTGGATGTGTGTTCTTTCATTAACCACACCCAGTGTCATTGCATGTCTGTTCTTGTCACAAACTACACATGGATCCACCGGTATCATTGCATGTCTATTCTTTTCATGAACCACACCCTGTGTCATTGCATGTGTGTTCTTCTCACAAAGCACACATGGATCCACCAGTGTCATGGCATGTGTGTTCTTTTCATTAACCACACATGGATCCACCAAGTGTGATTGCATGTCTGTTGTTTTCACAAACCACATATGGATCCACCAGTGTCATTGCATATGTGTTCTTCTCATGAACCACAACTAGAGTCATTGCATGTTTGTTCCTCTTATAAACCACACATGGATCCACCAGTGTCATTGCATGTGTGTTCTTCTCATGAACCACAGCTAGAGTCATTGCATGTCTGTTATTATCACAAACCACATAAGGATACACCAGTGTCATTTCATGTGTGTTCTTTTCATGAACCACACCTAGTATCATTGGATGTGTGTTCTTCTCAGAAACCACACATGGATCCACCAGTGTCATTGCATGTCTGTTCTTCTCACAAACCACATAAGGATCCACAAGTGTCATTGGATGTGTATTCTTGTCATGAACCACACCTGGTGTCATTGCATGTGTGTTCTTCTCACAAACCACAAATGGATCCACCGGTATCATTGCATGTCTGTTCTTTTCATGAACCATAGCCAGTGTCATTGCACGTGTGTTCTTCTCGCAAACCACACATGGATCCACCAGTGTCATTGCATGTCTGCTCTTTTCATAACCACAGTTAGAGACATTGCATGTGTGTTCTTTTCACAAACCACAGCTAGAGTCATTGCATGTGTGTTCTTCTCACAAACCACATAAGGATACACCAGTGTCATTGGATGTGTGTTCTTCTCATGAACCACAGCTAGATTCATTGCATGTCTGTTTCTTCTCACAAACCACATAGGATACAACAGTGTCATTGCATGTGTGTTCTTTTCATGAACCACACCCAGTGTCATTGGATGTGTGTTCCTCTCATAAACCACATGGATCCACTAGTGTCATTGGATGTGCTCTTTCATTAACCACAGTTAGAGTCATTGCATATGTGTTCTTTTCACAAACCACATATGGATCCACTGTGTCATTGCATGTGTGTTCTTATCACAAACCACATAAGGATCCACCAGTGTCATTGGATGTGTGTTCTTTTCATGAACCACACCCAGTGTCATTGCATGTCTATTCTTCTCACAAACTACACATGGATCCACCGGTATGATTGCATGTCTTTTCTTTTCATGAACCACACCCTGTGTCATTGCATGAGTGTTCTTCTCACAAACCACACATGGATCCACCAGTGTCATTGCATGTGTGTTCTTTTCATGAACCACACATGGATGATTGCATGTCTGTTGTTTTCACAAACCACATAGGGATCCACCAGTGTCATTGCATGTGTGTTCTTTTCATGAACCACACCCAGTGTCATTGCATGTATGTTCCTCTCATAAACCACACATGGATCCACCAGTGTCATTGCATGTGTGTTCTTCTCATGGACCAGAGCTAGAGTCATTGCATGTCTATTATTCTCACAAACCACATAAGGATATACCAGTGTCATTGCATGTGTGTTCTTCTCATGAACCACACCTAGTGTCATTGCATGTGTGTTCCTCTCACAGTGTACACATGGATCCACCACAGTCATTGCATGTCTATTCTTTTCATGAACCACACCCAGTGTCATTGCATGTGTGTTCTTCTCATAAACCACATATGGATCCAACAGTGTCATTGCATGTGTGTTCTTCTCATGAACCACATCAGATTCATTGCATGTCTGTTATTCTCACAAACCACATAAGGATACACCAATGTCATTGCATGTGTTTTCTTTTCATGAACCACACCTAGTGTCATTGCATGTGTGTTCCTCTCACAGACCACACATGGATCCACCAATGTCACTGCATGTGTGTTCTTCTCATGAACCACACCCAGAGTCATTGCATGTCAGTTCTTCTCACAAACCACATAAGGATCCACCTGTGTCATTGGATGTGTGTTCTTTTCATGAAACACACCCAGTGTCATTGGATGTGTGTTCTTCTCACAAACACACATGGATCCACCAGTTTCATTGCATGTGTGTTCTTTTTACTAACAACAACTGAAGTCATTGCAGGTGTGTTCTTTTCACATACCACATATGGATCCACCGATGTCATTGAAATGTATGCTCTCTTCAGAGACCACCCATAGATCTACCGGTGTCATTGCATGTGTGTTTTTTTACTAACAACAACTGGAGTCATTGCATGTGTGTTCTTGTCACAAACCACATATGGATCCACTGTGTCATTGCATTTGTGTTCTTATCACAAACCACATAAGGATCCACCAGTGTCATTGCATGTGTGTTCTTTTCATGAACCACAGCCAGTGTCATTGCATGTGTGTTCTTGTCACAAACCACACATGGATCCACCAGTGTCATTGCATGTTTGCTCTTTTCATTAACCACTGTTAGAGTCATTGCATGTGTGTTCTTTTCACAAACCACAGCTAGAGTCATTGCATGTGTGTTCTTCTCACAAACAACATAAGGATACACCAGTGTCATTGGATGTGTGTTCTTCTCATGAACCACAGCTAGAGTCATTGCATGTCTGTTATTCTCACAAACCACATAAGGATACACCAGTGTCATTGCATGTGTTTTCTTTTCATGAACCACACCAAGTGTCACTGCATGTGTGTTCCTCTCATAGACTACACATGGATCCACCAGTGTCACTTCATGTGTGTTCTTCTCATGAACCACACCCAGAGTCATTGCATGTATGTTCTTCTCACAAACAACATAAGGATCCACCTGTGTCATTAGATGTGTGTTCTTTTCATGAACCACACCCAGTGTCATTGGATGTGTGTTCTTCTCACAAACCACACATGGATCCACCAGTGTCATTGCATGTGTGTTCTTCTCATGAACTACACATGGATCCACCAAGTGTGATTGCATGTCTGTTCTTTTCACAAACCACATATGGATCCACCAGTGTCATTGCATGTGTGTTATTTTGATAAACCACACCCAGTGTCATTGCATGTCTGTTCTTCTCACAAACCACACATGGATCCACCGGTATCATTACATGTCTATTCTTTTCATGAACCATAGCCAGTGTCATTGCACGTGTGTTCTTCTCACAAACCACACATGGATCCACCAGTGTCATTGTATGTCTGCTCTTTTCATTAACCACAGTTAGAGTCATTGCATGTGTGTTCTTTTCACAAACCACCGCTAGAGTCATTGCATGTGTGTTCTTCTCACAAACCACATAAGGATACACCAGTGTCATTGGATGTGTGTTCTTCTCATGAACCACAACTAGAGTCATTGCATGTCTGTTCTTCTCACAAACCACATAAGGATACACCAGTGTCATTGCATGTGTATTCTTTTCATGAGCCACACCCAGTGTCATTGGATGTGTGTTCCTCTCATAAACCACACATGGATCCACTAGTGTCATTGGATGTCTGCTCTTTTCATTAACCACAATTAGAGTCATTGCATGTGTGTTCTTTTCACAAACCACATATGGATCCACTGTGTCATTGCATGTGTGTTCTTATCACAAACCACATAAGGATCCACCAGTGTCATTGGATGTGTGTTCTTTTCATGAACCACACCAGTGTCATTGCATGTCCGTTCTTGTCACAAACTACACATGGATCCACCGGTATCATTGCATGTCTATTCTTTTCATGAACCACACCCTGTGTCATTGCATGTGTGTTCTTCTCACAAACCACACATGGATCCACCAGTGTCATTGCATGTGTGTTCTTTTCATGAACCACACATGGATCCACCAAGTGTGATTGCATGTCTGTTGTTTTCACAAACCACATATGGATCCACCAGTGTCATTGCATGTGTGTTCTTTTCATGAACCACACCCAGTGTCATTGCATGTCTATTCCTCTCATAAACCACACATGGGTCCACCAGTGTCATTGCATGTGTGTTCTTCTCATGAACCACAGATAGAATCATTGCATGTCTATTATTCTCACAAACCACATAAGGATACACCAGTGTCATTGCATGTGTGTTCTTCTCATTAACGACACCTAGTGTCATTGCATGTGTGTTCCTCTCACAGTGTACACATGGATCCACCAGTGTCATGGGATGTGTGTTCTTCTCATGAACCACATTTAGAGTCATTGCATGTGTGTTCTTCTCACAAACCATATAAGGATACACCAGTGTCATTGCATGTGTGTTCTTCTCATGAACCACAACTAGAGTCATTGGATGTGTGTTCTTTTCATGAACCACATTAGGATCCACCAGTGTCATTGGATGTGTGTTCTTCTCACAAACCACACATGGATCCACCAGTGTCATTGCATGTCTGCTCTTTTCATTTACCACAGTTAGAGTCATTGCAAGTCTGTTCTTTTCACAAACCACATATCACCAGTGTCATTGCATGTGTGTTCTTCTCATGTACCATGCATGGATCCACCCAGTGTGATTTCATGTGCATTCTTTTCACAAACCACATATGGATCCACCAGTGTCATTGCATGTGTGTTCTTTTCACAAACCACATATGACGGTGTCCTTGCATGTGTGTTCTTCTCATGAACCACACCCAGTGTCATTGCATGTGTGTTCCTCTCACAGTGTACACATGGATCCACGAGTGTCATGGGATGTGTGTTCTTCTCATGAACCACATTTAGAGTCATTGCATGTGTGTTCTTCTCACAAACCATATAAGGATACACCAGTGTCATTGCATGTGTGTTCTTCTCATGAACCACAGCTAGAGTCATTGGATGTGTGTTCTTTTCATGAACCACCTAAGGATCCACTAGTGTCATTGGATGTGTGTTCTTCTCACAAACCACACATGGATCCACCAGTGTCATTGCATGTCTGCTCTTTTCATTTGCCACAGTTAGAGTCATTGCAAGTCTGTTCTTTTCACACACCACATATCACAAGTGTCATTGCATGTGTGTTCTTCTCATATACCACGCATGGATCCACCAAGTGTGATTGCATATCTGTTCTTTTCACAAACCACATATGGATCCACCAGAGTCATTGCATGTGTGTTCTTTTCATAAACCACACCCAGTGTCATTGCATGTCTGTTCTTCTCACAAACAACACATGGATCCACCGGTATCATTGCATGTCTATTCTTTTCATGAACCATAGCCAGTGTCATTGCACGTGGTTCTTCTCACAAACCACACATGGATCCACCAGTGTCATTGCATGTCTGCTCTTTTCATTAACCACAGTTAGAGTCATTGCATGTGTGTTCTTTTCACAAACCACTGCTAGAGTCATTGCATGTGTGTTCTTCTCACAAACCACATAAGGATACACCAATTTCATTGGATGTGTGTTCTTCTCATGAACCACAGCTAGAGTCATTGCAGGTCTGTTCTTCTCATAAACCACATAAGGATACACCAGTGTCATTGCATGTGTGTTCTTTTCATGAACCACACCTAGTGTCATTGGATGTGTGTTCCTCTCATAAACCACACATGGATCCACTAGTGTCATTGGATGTCTGCTCTTTTCATTAACCATAGTTAGAGTCAGTGCATGTGTGTTCTTTTCACAAACCACATATGGATCCACTGTGTCATTGCATGTGTGTTCTTATCACAAACCACATAAGGATCCACTAGTGTCATTGGATGTGTGTTCTTTCATTAACCACACCCAGTGTCATTGCATGTCTGTTCTTGTCACAAACTACACATGGATCCACCGGTATCATTGCATGTCTATTCTTTTCATGAACCACACCCTGTGTCATTGCATGTGTGTTCTTCTCACAAAGCACACATGGATCCACCAGTGTCATGGCATGTGTGTTCTTTTCATTAACCACACATGGATCCACCAAGTGTGATTGCATGTCTGTTGTTTTCACAAACCACATATGGATCCACCAGTGTCATTGCATATGTGTTCTTCTCATGAACCACAACTAGAGTCATTGCATGTTTGTTCCTCTTATAAACCACACATGGATCCACCAGTGTCATTGCATGTGTGTTCTTCTCATGAACCACAGACAGAGTCATTGCATGTCTATTATTCTCACAAACCACATAAGGATACACCAGTGTCATTGCATGTTTGTTCTCCTCATGAACCACACCCAGTTTCATTGCATGTGTGTTCCTCTCACAGTGTAAACATGGATCCACCAGTGTCATGGGATGTGTGTTCTTCTCATGAACCACATTTAGAGTCATTGCATGTGTGTTCTTCTCACAAACCACATAAGGATACACTCATTGCATGTGTGTTCTTCTCATGAACCACAGCTAGAGTCATTGGATATGTGTTCTTTTCATGAACCACACATGGATCCACCAGTGTCATTGCATGTCTGCTCTTTTCATTTACCACAGTTAGAGTCATTGCAAGTCTGTTCTTTTCACAACTCACATATCACCAGTGTCATTGCATGTGTGTTCTTCTCATGTACCACGCATGGATCCACCCAGTGTGATTGCATGTCTATTCTTTCACAAACCACATATGGATCCACCAGTGTCATTGCATGTGTGTTCTTTTCACAAACCACATATCACAAGTGTTATTGCATGTGTGTTCGTCTCACAAACCACATAAGGATCCACCAGTGTCATTGGATGTGTGTTCTTTTCACAAACCACATAAGGATCCACCAGTGTCATTGGATGTGTGTTCTTTTCATGAACTACACCCAGTGTCATTGCATGTCTGTTCCCCTCACAGACCACACATGGATCCACCAGTGTCATTGCATGTGTGTTCTTCTCATGAACCACAACTAGAGTCATTGGATGTGTTTTCTTTTCATGAACCACAGCTAGAGTCATTTCATGTGTGTTCTTCTCACAAACCACATATGGATCCACATGTGTCATTGAAATGTGTGTTCTTCTCATTAACCACAACTAGAGTCATTGCATGTGTGTTCTCTTCAGAGACCACACATGGATCCACCAGTGTCATTGCATGTGTGTTCTTTTTACTAACAACAACTGAAGTCATTGCATGTGTGTTCTTTTCACATACCACATATGGATCCACCAATGTCATTGAAATGTATGTTCTCTTGAGAGACCACACATGGATCCACCAGTGTCATTGCATGTGTGTTATTTCTTACTAAGAACAACTGGAGTCATTGCATGTGTGTTTCTTTTCACAAACCACATATGGATCCACTGTGTCATTGCATGTGTGTTCTTCTCAGAAACCACCTAAGGATCCACCAGTGTCATTGCATGCGTGTTCTTTTCATGAACCACAACCAGTATCATTGCATGTGTGTTCTTGTCAGAAACCACACATGGATCCACCAGTGTCATTGCATGTCTGTTCTTTTCATTAACCACAGTTAGAGTCATTGCATGTGTGTTCTTTTCACAAACCACAGCTAGAGTCATTGCATGTGTGTTCTGCTCACAAACCACATAAGGATACACAAGTGCCATTGCATGTGTGTTCTTCTCATGAACCACAGCTAGAGTCATTGCATGTCTGTTATTATCACAAACCACATAAGGATACACCAGTGTCATTTCATGTGTGTTCTTTTCATGAACCACACCTAGTATCATTGGATGTGTGTTCTTCTCAGAAACCACACATGGATCCACCAGTGTCATTGCATGTCTGTTCTTCTCACAAACCACATAAGGATCCACAAGTGTCATTGGATGTGTATTCTTGTCATGAACCACACCTAGTGTCATTGCATGTGTGTTCTTCTCACAAACCACAAATGGATCCACCGGTATCATTGCATGTCTGTTCTTTTCATGAACCATAGCCAGTGTCATTGCACGTGTGTTCTTCTCACAAACCACACATGGATCCACCAGTGTCATTGCATGTCTGCTCTTTTCATTAACCACAGTTAGAGTCATTGCATGTGTGTTCTTTTCACAAACCACAGCTCGAGTCATTGCATGTGTGTTCTTCTCACAAACCACATAAGGATACACCAGTGTCATTGGATGTGTGGTCTTCTCATGAACCACAGCTAGAGTCATTGCATGTCTGTTCTTCTCACAAACCACATAAGGATACACCAGTGTCATTGCATGTGTGTTCTTTTCATGAACCACACCCAGTGTTATTGGATGTGTGTTCCTCTCATAAAC
The DNA here is from genome assembly GCA_023614405.1 of Avena insularis. Taxonomy (NCBI): domain Eukaryota; kingdom Viridiplantae; phylum Streptophyta; class Magnoliopsida; order Poales; family Poaceae; genus Avena; species Avena insularis. Next base: position 27,976,638 of record CM042692.1, read on the forward strand.
CACAGATGGATCCACCAGTGTCATTGGATGTCTGCTCTTTTCATTAACCACAGTTAGAGTCATTGCATATGTGTTCTTTTCACAAACCACATATGGATCCACTGTGTCATTGCATGTGTGTTCTTATAACAAACCACATAAGGATCCACCAGTGTCATTGGATGTGTGTTCTTTTCATGAACCACACCCAGTGTCATTGCATGTCTATTCTTCTCACAAACTACACATGGATCCACCGGTATGATTGCATGTCTTTTCTTTTCATGAACCACACCCTGTGTCATTGCATGAGTGTTCTTCTCACAAACCACACATGGATCCACCAGTGTCATTGCATGTGTGTTCTTTTCAAGAACCACACATGGATCCACCAAGTGTGATTGCATGTCTGTTGTTTTCACAAACCACATATGGATCCACCAGTGTCATTGCAGGTGTGTTCTTTTCATGAACCACACCCAGTGTCATTGCATGTATGTTCCTCTCATAAACCACACATGGATCCACCAGTGTCATTGCATGTGTGTTCTTCTCATGGGCCAGAGATAGAGTCATTGCATGTCTGTTATTCTCACAAACCACATAAGGATATACCAGTGTCATTGCATGTGTGTTCTTCTCATGAACCACACCTAGTGTCATTGCATGTGTGTTCCTCTCACAGTGTACACATGGATCCACCACAGTCATTGCATGTCTGTTCTTTTCATGAACCACACCTAGTGTCATTGCATGTGTGTTCTTCTCATAAACCACATATGGATCCAACAGTGTCATTGCATGTGTGTTCTTCTCATGAACCACATCTAGAGTCATTGCGTGTCTGTTATTCTCACAAACCACATAAGGATACACCAATGTCATTGCATGTGTTTTCTTTTCATAAACCACACCTAGTGTCATTGCATGTGTGTTCCTCTCACAGACCACATATGGATCCACCAATGTCACTGCATGTGTGTTCTTCTCATGAACCACACCCAGAGTCATTGCATGTCTGTTCTTCTCACAAACCACATAAGGATCCACCTGTGTCATTGGATGTGTGTTCTTTTCATGAAACACACCCAGTGTCATTGGGTGTGTGTTCTTCTCACAAACACACATGGATCCACCAGTTTCATTGCATGTGTGTTCTTTTTACTAACAACAACTGAAGTCATTGCAGGTGTGTTCTTTTCACATACCACATATGGATCCACCGATGTCATTGAAATGTATGCTCTCTTCAGAGACCACCCATGGATCTACCAGTGTCATTGCATGTGTGTTTTTTTACTAACAACAACTGGTGTCATTGCATGTGTGTTCTTGTCAGAAACCACATATGGATCCACTGTATCATTGCATGTGTGTTCTTCTCACAAACCACCTAAGGATCCACCAGTGTCATTGCATGTGTGTTCTTTTCATGAACCACAGCCAGTGTCATTGCATGTGTGTTCTTGTCACAAACCACACATGGATCCACCAGTGTCATTGCATGTCTGTTCTTTTCATTAACCACAGTTAGAGTCATTGCATGTGTGTTCTTTTCACAAACCACAGCTAGAGTCATTGCATGTGTGTTCTGCTCACAAACCACATAAGGATACACAAGTGCCATTGCATGTGTGTTCTTCTCATGAACCACAGCTAGAGTCATTGCATGTCTGTTATTATCACAAACCACATAAGGATACACCAGTGTCATTTCATGTGTGTTCTTTTCATAAACCACACCTAGTATCATTGGATGTGTGTTCTTCTCAGAAACCACACATGGATCCACCAGTGTCATTGCATGTCTGTTCTTCTCACAAACCACATAAGGATCCACAAGTGTCATTGGATGTGTATTCTTCTCATGAACCACACCTAGTGTCATTGCATGTGTGTTCTTCTCACAAACCACAAATGGATCCACCGGTATCATTGCATGTCTGTTCTTTTCATGAACCATAGCCAGTGTCATTGCACGTGTGTTCTTCTCACAAACCACACATGGATCCACCAGTGTCATTGCATGTCTGCTCTTTTCATTAACCACAGTTAGAGTCATTGCATGTGTGTTCTTTTCACAAACCACAGCTAGAGTCATTGCATGTGTGTTCTTCTCACAAACCACATAAGGATACACCAGTGTCATTGGATGTGTGTTCTTCTCATGAACCACAGCTAGAGTCATTGCATGTCTGTTCTTCTCACAAACCACATAAGGATACACCAGTGTCATTGCATGTGTGTTCTTTTCATGAACCACACCCAGTGTCATTGGATGTGTGTTCCTCTCATAAACCACACATGGATCCACCAGTGTCATTGGATGTCTGCTCTTTTCATTAACCACAGTTAGAGTCATTGCATATGTGTTCTTTTCACAAACCACATATGGATCCACTGTGTCATTGCATGTGTGTTCTTATCACAAACCACATAAGGATCCACCAGTGTCATTGGATGTGTGTTCTTTTCATGAACCACACCCAGTGTCATTGCATGTCTATTCTTCTCACAAACTACACATGGATCCACCGGTATGATTGCATGTCTTTTCTTTTCATGAACCAAACCCTGTGTCATTGCATGAGTGTTCTTCTCACAAACCACACATGGATCCACCAGTGTCATTGGATGTGTGTTCTTTTCATGAACCACACATGGATCCACCAAGTGTGATTGCATGTCTGTTGTTTTCACAAACCACATATGGATCCACCAGTGTCATTGCATGTGTGTTCTTTTCATGAACCACACCCAGTGTCATTGCATGTATGTTCCTTTCATAAACCACACATGGATCCACCAGTGTCATTGCATGTGTGTTCTTCTCATGGACCAGAGCTAGAGTCATTGCATGTCTGTTATTCTCACAAACCACATAAGGATATACCAGTATCATTGCATGTGTGTTCTTCTCATGAACCACACCTAGTGTCATTGCATGTGTGTTCCTCTCACAGTGTACACATGGATCCACCACAGTCATTGCATGTCTGTTCTTTTCATGAACCACACCCAGTGTCATTGCATGTGTGTTCTTCTCATAAACCACATATGGATCCAACAGTGTCATTGCATGTGTGTTCTTCTCATGAACCACATCTAGAGTCATTGCATGTCTGTTATTCTCACAAACCACATAAGGATACACCAATGTCATTGCATGTGTTTTCTTTTCATGAACCACACCTAGTGTCATTGCATGTGTGTTCCTCTCACAGACCACACATGGATCCACCAATGTCACTGCATGTGTGTTCTTCTCATGAACCACACCCAGAGTCATTGCATGTCTATTCTTCTCACAAACCACATAAGGATCCACCTGTGTCATTGGATGTGTGTTCTTTTCATGAAACACACCCAGTGTCATTGGATGTGTGTTCTTCTCACAAACACACATGGATCCACCAGTTTCATTGCATGTGTGTTCTTTTTACTAACAACAACTGAAGTCATTGCAGGTGTGTTCTTTTCACATACCACATATGGATCCACCGATGTCATTGAAATGTATGCTCTCTTCAGAGACCACCCATAGATCTACCAGTGTCATTGCATGTGTGTTTTTTTACTAACAACAACTGGAGTCATTGCATGTGTGTTCTTGTCACAAACCACATATGGATCCACTGTGTCATTGCATGTGTGTTCTTATCACAAACCACATAAGGATCCACCAGTGTCATTGCATGTGTGTTCTTTTCATGAACCACAGCCAGTGTCATTGCATGTGTGTTCTTGTCACAAACCACACATGGATCCACCAGTGTCATTGCATGTTTGCTCTTTTCATTAACCACTGTTAGAGTCATTGCATGTGTGTTCTTTTCACAAACCACAGCTAGAGTCATTGCATGTGTGTTCTTCTCACAAACAACATAAGGATACACCAGTGTCATTGGATGTGTGTTCTTCTCATGAACCATAGCTAGAGTCATTGCATGTCTGTTATTCTCACAAACCACATAAGGATACACCAGTGTCATTGCATGTGTTTTCTTTTCATGAACCACACCCAGTGTCACTGCATGTGTGTTCCTCTCATAGACTACACATGGATCCACCAGTGTCACTTCATGTGTGTTCTTCTCATGAACCACACCTAGAGTCATTGCATGTCTGTTCTTCTCACAAACCACATAAGGATCCACCTGTGTCATTAGATGTGTGTTCTTTTCATGAACAACACCAAGTGTCATTGGATGTGTGTTCTTCACAAACCACACATGGATCCACCAGTGTCATTGCATGTGTGTTCTTCTCATGAACTACACATGGATCCACCAAGTGTGATTGCATGTCTGTTCTTTTCACAAACCACATATGGATCCACCAGTGTCATTGCATGTGTGTTATTTTGATAAACCACACCCAGTGTCATTGCATGTCCTGTTCTTCTCACAAACCACACATGGATCCACCGTATCATTACATGTCTATTCTTTTCATGAACCATAGCTGTCATTGCACGTGTGTTCTTGTCACAAACCACACATGGATCCACCAGTGTCATTGCATTTCTGCTCTTTTCATTAACCACAGTTAGAGTCATTGCATGTGTGTTCTTTTCACAAACCACCGCTAGAGTCATTGCATGTGTGTTCTTCTCACAAACCACATAAGGATACACCAGTGTCATTGGATGTGTGTTCTTCTCATGAACCACAACAAGAGTCATTGCATGTCTGTTCTTCTCACAAACCACATAAGGATACACCAGTGTCATTGCATGTGTATTCTTTTCATGAACCACACCCAGTGTCACTGCATGTGTGTTCCTCTCATAAACCACACATGGATCCACTAGTGTCATTGGATGTCTGCTCTTTTCATTAACCACAGTTAGAGTCATTGCATGTGTGTTCTTTTCACAAACCACATATGGATCCACTGTGTCATTGCATGTGTGTTCTTATCACAAACCACATAAGGATCCACCAGTGTCATTGGATGTGTGTTCTTTTCATGAACCACACCCAGTGTCATTGCATGTCTGTTCTTGTCACAAACTACACATGGATCCACCGGTATCATTGCATGTCTATTCTTTTCATGAACCACACCCTGTGTCATTGCATGTGTGTTCTTCTCACAAACCACACATGGATCCACCAGTGTCATTGCATGTGTGTTCTTTTCATGAACCACACATGGATCCACCAAGTGTGATTGCATGTCTGTTGTTTTCACAAACCACATATGGATCCACCAGTGTCATTGCATGTGTGTTATTTTCATGAACCACACCTAGTGTCATTGCATGTCTATTCCTCTCATAAACCACACATGGGTCCACCAGTGTCATTGCATGTGTGTTCTTCTCATGAACCACAGATAGAGTCATTGCATGTCTATTATTCTCACAAACCACATAAGGATACACCAGTGTCATTGCATGTGTGTTCTTCTCATTAACGACAACTAGTGTCATTGCATGTGTGTTCCTCTCACAGTGTACACATGGATCCACCAGTGTCATGGGATGTGTGTTCTTCTCATGAACCACATTTAGTGTCATTGCATGTGTGTTCTTCTCACAAACCATATAAGGATACACCACTGTCATTGCATGTGTGTTCTTCTCATGAACCACAGCTAGAGTCATTGGATGTGTGTTCTTTTCATGAACCACATTAGGATCCACAGTGTCATTGGATGTGTGTTCTTCTCACAAACCACATGGATCCACCAGTGTCATTGCATGTCCGCTTTTCATTTACCACAGTTAGAGTCATTGCAAGTCTGTTCTTTTCACAAACCACATATCACCAGTGTCATTGCATGTGTGTTCTTCTCATGTACCATGCATGGATCCACCCAGTGTGATTGCATGTCTGTTCTTTTCACAAACCACATATGGATCCACCAGTGTCATTGCATGTGTGTTCTTTTCACAAACCACGTATGACCAGTGTCATTGCATGTGTGTTCTTCTCATGAACCACACCCAGTGTCATTGCATGTGTGTTCCTCTCACAGTGTACACATGGATCCACCAGTGTCATGGGATGTGTGTTCTTCTCATGAACCACATTTAGAGTCATTGCATGTGTGTTCTTCTCACAAACCATATAAGGATACACCAGTGTCATTGCATGTGTGTTCTTCTCATGAACCACAGCTAGAGTCATTGGATGTGTGTTCTTTTCATGAACCACATAAGGATCCACTAGTGTCATTGGATGTGTGTTCTTCTCACAAACCACACATGGATCCACCAGTGTCATTGCATGTCTGCTCTTTTCATTTGCCACAGTTAGTCATTGCAAGTCTGTTCTTTTCACACACCACATATCACAAGTGTCATTGCATGTGTGTTCTTCTCATATACCACGCATGGATCCACCAAGTGTGATTGCATATATGTTCTTTTCACAAACCACATATGGATCCACCAGAGTCATTGCATGTATGTTCTTTTCATAAACCACACCCAGTGTCATTGCATGTCTGTTCTTCTCACAAACAACACATGGATCCACCGGTATCATTGCATGTCTATTCTTTTCATGAACCATAGCCAGTGTCATTGCACGTGTGTTCTTCTCACAAACCACACATGGATCCACCAGTGTCATTGCATGTCTGCTCTTTTCATTAACCACAGTTAGAGTCATTGCATGTGTGTTCTTTTCACAAACCACGGCTAGAGTCATTGCATGTGTGTTCTTCTCACAAACCACATAAGGATACACCAATGTCATTGGATGTGTGTTCTTCTCATGAACCACAGCTAGAGTCATTGCAGGTCTGTTCTTCTCATAAACCACATAAGGATACACCAGTGTCATTGCATGTGTGTTCTTTTCATGAACCACACCCAGTGTCATTGGATTTGTGTTCCTCTCATAAACCACACATGGATCCACTAGTGTCATTGGATGTCTGCTCTTTCATTAACCATAGTTAGAGTCAGTGCATGTGTGTGTTCTTTTCACAAACCACATATGGATCCACTGTGTCATTGCATGTGTGTTCTTATCACAAACCACATAAGGATCCACCAGTGTCATTGGATGTGTGTTCTTTCATTAACCACACCCAGTGTCATTGCATGTCTGTTCTTGTCACAAACTACACATGGATCCACCGGTATCATTGCATGTCTATTCTTTTTATGAACCACACCCTGTGTCATTGCATGTGTGTTCTTCTCACAAACCACACATGGATCCACCAGTGTCATTGCATGTGTGTTCTTTTCATGAACCACACATGGATCCACCAAGTGTGATTGCATGTCTGTTGTTTTCACAAACCACATATAGATCCACCAGTGTCATTGCATGTGTGTTCTTTTCATGAACCACAACTAGAGTCATTGCATGTCTATTATTCTCACAAACCACATAAGGATACACCAGTGTCATTTCATGTGTGTTCTTCTCATTAACGACACCTAGTGTCATTGCATGTGTGTAACTCTCACAGTGTACACATGGATCCACCAGTGTCATGGGATGTGTGTTCTTCTCATGAACCACATTTAGAGTCATTGCATGTGTGTTATTCTCACAAACCATATAAGGATACACCAGTGTCATTGCATGTGTGTTCTTCTCATGAACCACAGCTAGAGTCATTGGATGTGTGTTCTTTTCATGAACCACATTAGGATCCACAGTGTCATTGGATGTGTGTTCTTCTCACAAACCACACATGGATCCACCAGTGTCATTGCATGTCTGCTCTTTTCATTTACCACAGTTAGAGTCATTGCAAGTCTGTTCTTTTCACAAACCACATATCACCAGTGTCATTGCATGTGTGTTCTTCTCATGTACCATGCATGGATCCACCTAGTGTGATTGCATGTATGTTCTTTTCACAAACCACATATGGATCCACCAGTGTCATTGCATGTGTGTTCTTTTCACAAACCACATATGACCAGTGTCATTGCATGTGTGTTCTTCTCATGAACCACACCCAGTGTCATTGCATGTGTGTTCCTCTCACAGTGTACACATGGATCCACCAGTGTCATGGGATGTGTGTTCTTCTCATGAACCACATTTAGAGTCATTGCATGTGTGTTCTTCTCACAAACCATATAAGGATACACCAGTGTCATTGCATGTGTGTTCTTCTCATGAACCACAGCTAGAGTCATTGGATGTGTGTTCTTTTCATGAACCACATAAGGATCCACTAGTGTCATTGGATGTGTGTTCTTCTCACAAACCACACATTGATCCACCAGTGTCATTGCATGTCTGCTCTTTTCATTTGCCATAGTTAGAGTCATTGCAAGTCTGTTCTTTTCACACACCACATATCACAAGTGTAATTGCATGTGTGTTCTTCTCATATACCACGCATGGATCCACCAAGTGTGATTGCATATCTATTCTTTTCACAAACCACATATGGATCCACCAGAGTCATTGCATGTGTGTTCTTTTCATAAACCACACCCAGTGTCATTGCATGTCTATTCTTCTCACAAACAACACATGGATCCACCGGTATCATTGCATGTCTATTCTTTTCATGAACCATAGCCAGTGTCATTGCACGTGTGTTCTTCTCACAAACCACACATGGATCCACCAGTGTCATTGCATGTCTGCTCTTTTCATTAACCACAGTTAGAGTCATTGCATGTGTGTTCTTTTCACAAACCACCGTTAGAGTCATTGCATGTGTGTTCTTCTCACAAACCACATAAGGATACACCAATGTCATTGGATGTGTGTTCTTCTCATGAACCACAGCTAGAGTCATTGGGTCCGTTCTTCTCATAAACCACATAAGGATACACCGTGTCATTGGATGTGTGTTCTTTCATGAACCACACCTAGTGTCATTGGATGTGTGTTCCTCTCATAAACCACACATGGATCCACTAGTGTCATTGGATGTCTGCTCTTTTCATTAACCATAGTTAGAGTCAGTGCATGTGTGTTCTTTTCACAAACCACATATGGATCCACTGTGTCATTGCATGTGTGTTCTTATCACAAACCACATAAGGATCCACCAGTGTCATTGGATGTGTGTTCTTTCATTAACCACACCCAGTGTCATTGCATGTCTGTTCTTGTCACACTACACATGGATCCACCGGTATCATTGCATATGTATTCTTTTCATGAACCACACCCTGTGTCATTGCATGTGTGTTCTTCTCATAAACCACACATGGATCCACCAGTGTCATGGCATGTGTGTTCTTTTCATGAACCACACATGGATCCACCAAGTGTGATTGCATGTCTGTTGTTTTCACAAACCACATATGGATCCACCAGTGTCTATGCATATGTGTTCTTCTCATGAACCACAACTAGAGTCATTGCATGTTTGTTCCTCTTATAAACCACACATGGATCCACCAGTGTCATTGCATGTGTGTTCTTCTCATGAACCACAGACAGAGTCATTGCATTTGTATTATTCTCACAAACCACATAAGGATACACGGTGTTATTGCATGTGTGTTCTTCTCATGAACCACACCTGTGTCATTGCATGTGTTCTCTCACAGTGTACACATGGATCCACCAGTGTCATGGGATGTGTGTTCTTCTCATGAACCACATTTAGAGTCATTGCATGTGTGTTCTTCTCACAAACCACATAAGGATACACCAGTGTCATTGCATGTGTGTTCTTCTCATGAACCACAGCTAGAGTCATTGGATGTGTGTTCTTTTCATGAACCACACATGGATCCACCAGTGTCATTGCATGTCTGCTCTTTTCATTTACCACAGTTAGAGTCATTGCAAGTCTGTTCTTTTCACAACTCACATATCACCAGTGTCATTGCATGTGTGTTCTTCTCATGTACCACGCATGGATCCACCCAGTGTGATTGCATGTCTATTCTTTTCACAAACCACATATGGATCCACCAGTGTCATTGCATGTGTGTTCTTTTCGCAAACCACATATCACAAGTGTTATTGCATGTGTGTTCTTCTCACAAACCACATAAGGATCCACCAGTGTCATTGGATGTGTGTTCTTTTCACAAACCACATATGGATCCACCAGTGTCATTGCATGTGTGTTATTTTGATAAACCACACCCAGTGTCATTGCATGTCTGTTCTTCTCACAAACCACACATGGATCCACCGGTATCATTACATGTCTATTCTTTTCATGAACCATAGCCAGTGTCATTGCACGTGTGTTCTTCTCACAAACCACACATGGATCCACCAGTGTCATTGCATTTCTGCTCTTTTCATTAACCACAGTTAGAGTCATTGCATGTGTGTTCTTTTCACAAACCACCGCTAGAGTCATTGCATGTGTGTTCTTCTCACAAACCACATAAGGATACACCAGTGTCATTGGATGTGTGTTCTTCTCATGAACCACAACTAGAGTCATTGCATGTCTGTTCTTCTCACAAACCACATAAGGATACACCAGTGTCATTGCATGTGTATTCTTTTCATGAACCACACCCAGTGTCATTGGATGTGTGTTCCTCTCATAAACCACACATGGATCCACTAGTGTCATTGGATGTCTGCTCTTTTCATTAACCACAGTTAGAGTCATTGCATGTGTGTTCTTTTCACAAACCACATATGGATCCACTGTGTCATTGCATGTGTGTTCTTATCACAAACCACATAAGGATCCACCAGTGTCATTGGATGTGTGTTCTTTTCATGAACCACACCCAGTGTCATTGCATGTCCGTTTCTTGTCACAAACTACATGGATCCACCGGTATCATTGCATGTCTATTCTTTTCATGAACCACACCCTGTGTCATTGCATGTGTGTTCTTCTCACAAACCACACATGGATCCACCAGTGTCATTGCATGTGTGTTCTTTTCATGAACCACACATGGATCCACCAAGTGTGATTGCATGTCTGTTGTTTTCACAAACCACATATGGATCCACTAGTGTCATTGCATGTGTGTTATTTTCATGAACCACACCTAGTGTCATTGCATGTCTATTCCTCTCATAAACCACACATGGGTCCACCAGTGTCATTGCATGTGTGTTCTTCTCATGAACCACAGATAGAGTCATTGCATGTCTATTATTCTCACAAACCACATAAGGATACACCAGTGTCACTGCATGTGTGTTCTTCTCATTAACGACAACTAGTGTCATTGCATGTGTGTTCCTCTCACAGTGTACACATGGATCCACCAGTGTCATGGGATGTGTGTTCTTCTCATGAACCACATTTAGTGTCATTGCATGTGTGTTCTTCTCACAAACCATATAAGGATACACCACTGTCATTGCATGTGTGTTCTTCTCATGAACCACAGCTAGAGTCATTGGATGTGTGTTCTTTTCATGAACCACATTAGGATCCACCAGTGTCATTGGATGTGTGTTCTTCTCACAAACCACACATGGATCCACCAGTGTCATTGCATGTCTGCTCTTTTCATTTACCACAGTTAGAGTCATTGCAAGTCTGTTCTTTTCACAAACCACATATCACCAGTGTCATTGCATGTGTGTTCTTCTCATGTACCATGCATGGATCCACCCAGTGTGATTGCATGTCTGTTCTTTTCACAAACCACATATGGATCCACCAGTGTCATTGCATGTGTGTTCTTTTCACAAACCACGTATGACCAGTGTCATTGCATGTGTGTTCTTCTCATGAACCACACCCAGTGTCATTGCATGTGTGTTCCTCTCACAGTGTACACATGGATCCACCAGTGTCATGGGATGTGTGTTCTTCTCATGAACCACATTTAGAGTCATTGCATGTGTGTTCTTCTCACAAACCATATAAGGATACACCAGTGTCATTGCATGTGTGTTCTTCTCATGAACCACAGCTAGAGTCATTGGATGTGTGTTCTTTTCATGAACCACATAAGGATCCACTAGTGTCATTGGATGTGTGTTCTTCTCACAAACCACACATGGATCCACCAGTGTCATTGCATGTCTGCTCTTTTCATTTGCCACAGTTAGTCATTGCAAGTCTGTTCTTTTCACACACCACATATCACAAGTGTCATTGCATGTGTGTTCTTCTCATATACCACGCATGGATCCACCAAGTGTGATTGCATATATGTTCTTTTCACAAACCACATATGGATCCACCAGAGTCATTGCATGTATGTTCTTTTCATAAACCACACCCAGTGTCATTGCATGTCTGTTCTTCTCACAAACAACACATGGATCCACCCCATCATTGCATGTCTATTCTTTTCATGAACCATAGCCAGTGTCATTGCACGTGTTCTTCTCACAAACCACATGGATCCACCGGTGTCATTGCATGTCCGCTTTTCATTAACCATGCTTAGAGTCATTGCATGTGTTCTTTTCACAAACCACGGCTAGAGTCATTGCATGTGTGTTCTTCTCACAAACCACATAAGGATACACCAATGTCATTGGATGTGTGTTCTTCTCATGAACCACAGCTAGAGTCATTGCAGGTCTGTTCTTCTCATAAACCACATAAGGATACACCAGTGTCATTGCATGTGTGTTCTTTTCATGAACCACACCCAGTGTCATTGGATTTGTGTTCCTCTCATAAACCACACATGGATCCACTAGTGTCATTGGATATACGCTCTTTTCATTAACCATAGTTAGAGTCAGCATGTGTGTTCTTTTCACAAACCACATATGGATCCACTGTCATTGCATGTGTGTTCTTATCACAAACCACATAAGGATCCACAGTGTCATTGGATGTGTGTTCTTTCATTAACCACACCCAGTGTCATTGCATGTCTGTTCTTGTCACAAACTACACATGGATCCACCGGTATCATTGCATGTCTATTCTTTTTATGAACCACACCCTGTGTCATTGCATGTGTGTTCTTCTCACAAACCACACATGGATCCACCAGTGTCATTGCATGTGTGTTCTTTTCATGAACCACACATGGATCCACCAAGTGTGATTGCATGTCTGTTGTTTTCACAAACCACATATAGATCCACCAGTGTCATTGCATGTGTGTTCTTTTCATGAACCACAACTAGAGTCATTGCATGTCTATTATTCTCACAAACCACATAAGGATACACCAGTGTCATTTCATGTGTGTTCTTCTCATTAACGACACCTAGTGTCATTGCATGTGTGTAACTCTCACAGTGTACACATGGATCCACCAGTGTCATGGGATGTGTGTTCTTCTCATGAACCACATTTAGAGTCATTGCATGTGTGTTATTCTCACAAACCATATAAGGATACACCAGTGTCATTGCATGTGTGTTCTTCTCATGAACCACAGCTAGAGTCATTGGATGTGTGTTCTTTTCATGAACCACATTAGGATCCAGTGTCATTGGATGTGTGTTGTTTTCACAAACCACACATGGATCCACCAGTGTCATTGCATGTCCGCTCTTTTCATTTACCATGCTTAGAGTCATTGCAAGTCTGTTCTTTTCACAAACCACATATCACAGTGTCATTGCATGTGTGTTCTTCATGTACCATGCATGGATCCACCAAGTCTGATTGCATGTATCTTATTCTCACAAACCACATATGGATACACCAGTGTCATTGCATGTGTGTTCTTTTCACAAACCACATATGACCAGTGTCATTGCATGTGTGTTCTTCTCATGAACCACACCCAGTGTCATTGCATGTGTGTTCCTCTCACAGTGTACACATGGATCCACCAGTGTCATGGGATGTGTGTTCTTCTCATGAACCACATTTAGAGTCATTGCATGTGTGTTCTTCTCACAAACCATATAAGGATACACAGTGTCATTGCATGTGTGTTCTTCTCAAGAACCACAGCTAGATTCATTTGATGTGTGTTCTTTTCATGAACCACATAAGGATCCACTAGTGTCATTGGATGTGTGTTCTTCTCACAAACCACACATTGATCCACCAGTGTCATTGCATGTCTGCTCTTTTCATTTGCCATAGTTAGAGTCATTGCAAGTCTGTTCTTTTCACACACCACATATCACAAGTGTAATTGCATGTGTGTTCTTCTCATATACCACGCATGGATCCACCAAGTGTGATTGCATATCTATTCTTTTCACAAACCACATATGGATCCACCAGAGTCATTGCATGTGTGTTCTTTTCATAAACCACACCCAGTGTCATTGCATGTCTATTCTTCTCACAAACAACACATGGATCCACCTGGATCATTGCATGTCTATTCTTTTCATGAACCATAGCCAGTGTCATTGCACGTGTGTTCTTCTCACAAACCACACATGGATCCACCAGTGTCATTGCATGTCTGCTCTTTTCATTAACCACAGTTAGAGTCATTGCATGTGTGTTCTTTTCACAAACCACCGTTAGAGTCATTGCATGTGTGTTCTTCTCACAAACCACATAAGGATACACCAATGTCATTGGATGTGTGTTCTTCTCATGAACCACAGCTAGAGTCATTGCAGGTCTGTTCTTCTCATAAACCACATAAGGATACACCAGTGTCATTGGATGTGTGTTCTTTTCATGAACCACACCTAGTGTCATTGGATGTGTGTTCCTCTCATAAACCACACATGGATCCACTAGTGTCATTGGATGTCTGCTCTTTTCATTAACCATAGTTAGAGTGCATGTGTGTTCTTTTCACAAACCACATATGGATCCACTGTGTCATTGCATGTGTGTTCTTATCACAAACCACATAAGGATCCACCAGTGTCATTGGATGTGTGTTCTTTCATTAACCACACCCAGTGTCATTGCATGTCTGTTCTTGTCACACTACACATGGATCCACCGGTATCATTGCATATGTATTCTTTTCATGAACCACACCCTGTGTCATTGCATGTGTGTTCTTCTCATAAACCACACATGGATCCACCAGTGTCATGGCATGTGTGTTCTTTTCATGAACCACACATGGATCCACCAAGTGTGATTGCATGTCTGTTGTTTTCACAAACCACATATGGATCCACCAGTGTCTATGCATATGTGTTCTTCTCATGAACCACAACTAGAGTCATTGCATGTTTGTTCCTCTTATAAACCACACATGGATCCACCAGTGTCATTGCATGTGTGTTCTTCTCATGAACCACAGACAGAGTCATTGCATTTGTATTATTCTCACAAACCACATAAGGATACACCAGTGTTATTGCATGTGTGTTCTTCTCATGAACCACACCCAGTGTCATTGCATGTGTGTTCCTCTCACAGTGTACACATGGATCCACCAGTGTCATGGGATGTGTGTTCTTCTCATGAACCACATTTAGAGTCATTGCATGTGTGTGTTCTTCACAAACCACATAAGGATACACCAGTGTCATTGCATGTGTGTTCTTCTCATGAACCACAGCTAGAGTCATTGGATGTGTGTTCTTTTCATGAACCACACATGGATCCACCAGTGTCATTGCATGTCTGCTCTTTTCATTTACCACAGTTAGAGTCATTGCAAGTCTGTTCTTTTCACAACTCACATATCACCAGTGTCATTGCATGTGTGTTCTTCTCATGTACCACGCATGGATCCACCCAGTGTGATTGCATGTCTATTCTTTTCACAAACCACATATGGATCCACCAGTGTCATTGCATGTGTGTTCTTTTCGCAAACCACATATCACAAGTGTTATTGCATGTGTGTTCTTCTCACAAACCACATAAGGATCCACCAGTGTCATTGGATGTGTGTTCTTTTCACAAACCACATATGGATCCACCAGTGTCATTGCATGTGTGTTATTTTGATAAACCACACCCAGTGTCATTGCATGTCCATTGTTCTCACAAACCACACATGGATCCACCGGTATCATTACATGTCTATTCTTTTCATGAACCATAGCCAGTGTCATTGCACGTGTGTTCTTCTCACAAACCACACATGGATCCACCAGTGTCATTGCATTTCTGCTCTTTTCATTAACCACAGTTAGAGTCATTGCATGTGTGTTCTTTTCACAAACCACCGCTAGAGTCATTGCATGTGTGTTCTTCTCACAAACCACATAAGGATACACCAGTGTCATTGGATGTGTGTTCTTCTCATGAACCACAACTAGAGTCATTGCATGTCTGTTATTGTCACAAACCAACTAAGGATACACGGTCATTGCATGTGTATTCTTTTCATGAACCACACCCAGTGTCATTGGATGTGTGTTCCTCTCATAAACCACACATGGATCCACTAGTGTCATTGGATGTCTGCTCTTTTCATTAACCACAGTTAGAGTCATTGCATGTGTGTTCTTTTCACAAACCACATATGGATCCACTGTGTCATTGCATGTGTTCTTATCACAAACCACATAAGGATCCACAGTGTCATTGGATGTGTGTTCTTTCATGAACCACACCCAGTGTCATTGCATGTCTGTTCTTGTCACAAACTACATGGATCCTCCTGTCTCATTGCATGTCTATTCTTTTCATGAACCACACCCTGTGTCATTGCATGTGTGTTCTTCTCACAAACCACACATGGATCCACCAGTGTCATTGCATGTGTGTTCTTTTCATGAACCACACATGGATCCACCAAGTGTGATTGCATGTCTGTTGTTTTCACAAACCACATATGGATCCACCAGTGTCATTGCATGTGTGTTATTTTCATGAACCACACCTAGTGTCATTGCATGTCTATTCCTCTCATAAACCACACATGGGTCCACCAGTGTCATTGCATGTGTGTTCTTCTCATGAACCATGATAGAGTCATTGCATGTCTATTATTCTCACAAACCACATAAGGATACACCAGTGTCATTGCATGTGTGTTCTTCTCATTAACGACAACTAGTGTCATTGCATGTGTGTTCCTCTCACAGTGTACACATGGATCCACCAGTGTCATGGGATGTGTGTTCTTCTCATGAACCATATTTAGTGTCATTGCATGTGTGTTCTTCTCACAAACCATATAAGGATACACCACTGTCATTGCATGTGTGTTCTTCTCATGAACCACAGCTAGAGTCATTGGATGTGTGTTCTTTTCATGAACCACATTAGGATCCACCAGTGTCATTGGATGTGTGTTCTTCTCACAAACCACACATGGATCCACCAGTGTCATTGCATGTCCGCTTTTCATTTACCATGCTTAGAGTCATTGCAAGTCCTGTTCTTTTCACAAACCACATATCACCAGTGTCATTGCATGTGTGTTCTTCTCATGTACCATGCATGGATCCACCCAGGATTGCATGTCTGTTCTTTTCACAAACCACATATGGATCCACCAGTGTCATTGCATGTGTGTTCTTTTCACAAACCACGTATGACCAGTGTCATTGCATGTGTGTTCTTCTCATGAACCACACCCAGTGTCATTGCATGTGTGTTCCTCTCACAGTGTACACATGGATCCACCAGTGTCATGGGATGTGTGTTCTTCTCATGAACCACATTTAGAGTCATTGCATGTGTGTTCTTCTCACAAACCATATAAGGATACACGGTGTCATTGCATGTGTGTTCTTCTCATGAACCACAGCTAGAGTCATTGGATGTGTGTTCTTTTCATGAACCACATAAGGATCCACTAGTGTCATTGGATGTGTGTTCTTCTCACAAACCACACATGGATCCACAGTGTCATTGCATGTCCGCTCTTTTCATTTGCCATGATTAGTCATTGCAAGTTCTGTTTTCACACACCACATATCACAAGTGTCATTGCATGTGTGTTCTTCTCATATACCACGCATGGATCCACCAAGTGTGATTGCATATATGTTCTTTTCACAAACCACATATGGATCCACCAGAGTCATTGCATGTATGTTCTTTTCATAAACCACACTCAGTGTCATTGCATGTCTGTTCTTCTCACAAACAACACATGGATCCACCGGTATCATTGCATGTCTATTCTTTTCATGAACCATAGCCAGTGTCATTGCACGTGTGTTCTTCTCACAAACCACACATGGATCCACCAGTGTCATTGCATGTCCGCTTTTCATTAACCACAGTTAGAGTCATTGCATGTGTGTTCTTTTCACAAACCACGGCTAGAGTCATTGCATGTGTGTTCTTCTCACAAACCACATAAGGATACACCAATGTCATTGGATGTGTGTTCTTCTCATGAACCACAGCTAGAGTCATTGCAGGTCTGTTCTTCTCATAAACCACATAAGGATACACCAGTGTCATTGCATGTGTGTTCTTTTCATGAACCACACCCAGTGTCATTGGATTTGTGTTCCTCTCATAAACCACACATGGATCCACTAGTGTCATTGGATGTCTGCTCTTTTCATTAACCATAGTTAGAGTCAGTGCATGTGTGTTCTTTTCACAAACCACATATGGATCCACTGTGTCATTGCATGTGTGTTCTTATCACAAACCACATAAGGATCCACCAGTGTCATTGGATGTGTGTTCTTTCATTAACCACACCCAGTGTCATTGCATGTCTGTTCTTGTCACAAACTACACATGGATCCACCGGTATCATTGCATGTCTATTCTTTTTATGAACCACACCCTGTGTCATTGCATGTGTGTTCTTCTCACAAACCACACATGGATCCACCAGTGTCATTGCATGTGTGTTCTTTTCATGAACCACACATGGATCCACCAAGTGTGATTGCATGTCTGTTGTTTTCACAAACCACATATAGATCCACCAGTGTCATTGCATGTGTGTTCTTTTCATGAACCACAACTAGAGTCATTGCATGTCTATTATTCTCACAAACCACATAAGGATACACCAGTGTCATTTCATGTGTGTTCTTCTCATTAACGACACCTAGTGTCATTGCATGTGTGTAACTCTCACAGTGTACACATGGATCCACCAGTGTCATGGGATGTGTGTTCTTCTCATGAACCACATTTAGAGTCATTGCATGTGTGTTATTCTCACAAACCATATAAGGATACACCAGTGTCATTGCATGTGTGTTCTTCTCATGAACCACAGCTAGAGTCATTGGATGTGTGTTCTTTTCATGAACCACATTAGGATCCACAGTGTCATTGGATGTGTGTTCTTCTCACAAACCACACATGGATCCACCAGTGTCATTGCATGTCTGCTCTTTTCATTTACCACAGTTAGAGTCATTGCAAGTCTGTTCTTTTCACAAACCACATATCACCAGTGTCATTGCATGTGTGTTCTTCTCATGTACCATGCATGGATCCACCTAGTGTGATTGCATGTATGTTCTTTTCACAAACCACATATGGATCCACCAGTGTCATTGCATGTGTGTTCTTTTCACAAACCACATATGACCAGTGTCATTGCATGTGTGTTCTTCTCATGAACCACACCCAGTGTCATTGCATGTGTGTTCCTCTCACAGTGTACACATGGATCCACCAGTGTCATGGGATGTGTGTTCTTCTCATGAACCACATTTAGAGTCATTGCATGTGTGTTCTTCTCACAAACCATATAAGGATACACCAGTGTCATTGCATGTGTGTTCTTCTCATGAACCACAGCTAGAGTCATTGGATGTGTGTTCTTTTCATGAACCACATAAGGATCCACTAGTGTCATTGGATGTGTGTTCTTCTCACAAACCACACATTGATCCACCAGTGTCATTGCATGTCTGCTCTTTTCATTTGCCATAGTTAGAGTCATTGCAAGTCTGTTCTTTTCACACACCACATATCACAAGTGTAATTGCATGTGTGTTCTTCTCATATACCACGCATGGATCCACCAAGTGTGATTGCATATCTATTCTTTTCACAAACCACATATGGATCCACCAGAGTCATTGCATGTGTGTTCTTTTCATAAACCACACCCAGTGTCATTGCATGTCTATTCTTCTCACAAACAACACATGGATCCACCGGTATCATTGCATGTCTATTCTTTTCATGAACCATAGCCAGTGTCATTGCACGTGTGTTCTTCTCACAAACCACACATGGATCCACCAGTGTCATTGCATGTCTGCTCTTTTCATTAACCACAGTTAGAGTCATTGCATGTGTGTTCTTTTCACAAACCACCGTTAGAGTCATTGCATGTGTGTTCTTCTCACAAACCACATAAGGATACACCAATGTCATTGGATGTGTGTTCTTCTCATGAACCACAGCTAGAGTCATTGCAGGTCTGTTCTTCTCATAAACCACATAAGGATACACCAGTGTCATTGGATGTGTGTTCTTTTCATGAACCACACCTAGTGTCATTGGATGTGTGTTCCTCTCATAAACCACACATGGATCCACTAGTGTCATTGGATGTCTGCTCTTTTCATTAACCAAAGTTAGAGTCGATTGCATGTGTGTTCTTTTCACAAACCACATATGGATCCAGTGTGTCATTGCATGTGTGTTCTTATCACAAACCACATAAGGATCCACCAGTGTCATTGGATGTGTGTTCTTTCATTAACCACACCCAGTGTCATTGCATGTCTGTTCTTGTCACACTACACATGGATCCACCGGTATCATTGCATATGTATTCTTTTCATGAACCACACCCTGTGTCATTGCATGTGTGTTCTTCTCATAAACCACACATGGATCCACCAGTGTCA
This sequence comes from Avena insularis, assembly GCA_023614405.1. Lineage (NCBI taxonomy): Eukaryota > Viridiplantae > Streptophyta > Magnoliopsida > Poales > Poaceae > Avena > Avena insularis. The sequence continues at coordinate 27,997,100 of CM042692.1, forward strand.
TGGCATGTGTGTTCTTTTCATGAACCACACATGGATCCACCAAGTGTGATTGCATGTCTGTTGTTTTCACAAACCACATATGGATCCACCAGTGTCTATGCATATGTGTTCTTCTCATGAACCACAACTAGAGTCATTGCATGTTTGTTCCTCTTATAAACCACACATGGATCCACCAGTTTCATTGCATGTCTGCTCTTTTCATTTACCACAGTTAGAGTCATTGCAAGTCTGTTCTTTTCACAAACCACATATCACCAGTGTCATTGCATGTGTGTTCTTCTCATGTACCATGCATGGATCCACCCAGTGTGATTGCATGTCTGTTCTTTTCACAAACCACATATGGATCCACCAGTGTCATTGCATGTGTGTTCTTTTCACAAACCACGTATGACCAGTGTCATTGCATGTGTGTTCTTCTCATGAACCACACCCAGTGTCATTGCATGTGTGTTCCTCTCACAGTGTACACATGGATCCACCAGTGTCATGGGATGTGTGTTCTTCTCATGAACCACATTTAGAGTCATTGCATGTGTGTTCTTCTCACAAACCATATAAGGATACACCAGTGTCATTGCATGTGTGTTCTTCTCATGAACCACAGCTAGAGTCATTGGATGTGTGTTCTTTTCATGAACCACATAAGGATCCACTAGTGTCATTGGATGTGTGTTCTTCTCACAAACCACACATGGATCCACCAGTGTCATTGCATGTCTGCTCTTTTCATTTGCCACAGTTAGTCATTGCAAGTCTGTTCTTTTCACACACCACATATCACAAGTGTCATTGCATGTGTGTTCTTCTCATATACCACGCATGGATCCACCAAGTGTGATTGCATATATGTTCTTTTCACAAACCACATATGGATCCACCAGAGTCATTGCATGTATGTTCTTTTCATAAACCACACCCAGTGTCATTGCATGTCTGTTCTTCTCACAAACAACACATGGATCCACCGGTATCATTGCATGTCTATTCTTTTCATGAACCATAGCCAGTGTCATTGCACGTGTGTTCTTCTCACAAACCACACATGGATCCACCAGTGTCATTGCATGTCTGCTCTTTTCATTAACCACAGTTAGAGTCATTGCATGTGTGTTCTTTTCACAAACCACGGCTAGAGTCATTGCATGTGTGTTCTTCTCACAAACCACATAAGGATACACCAATGTCATTGGATGTGTGTTCTTCTCATGAACCACAGCTAGAGTCATTGCAGGTCTGTTCTTCTCATAAACCACATAAGGATACACCAGTGTCATTGCATGTGTGTTCTTTTCATGAACCACACCCAGTGTCATTGGATTTGTGTTCCTCTCATAAACCACACATGGATCCACTAGTGTCATTGGATGTCTGCTCTTTTCATTAACCATAGTTAGAGTCAGTGCATGTGTGTTCTTTTCACAAACCACATATGGATCCACTGTGTCATTGCATGTGTGTTCTTATCACAAACCACATAAGGATCCACCAGTGTCATTGGATGTGTGTTCTTTCATTAACCACACCCAGTGTCATTGCATGTCTGTTCTTGTCACAAACTACACATGGATCCACCGGTATCATTGCATGTCTATTCTTTTTATGAACCACACCCTGTGTCATTGCATGTGTGTTCTTCTCACAAACCACACATGGATCCACCAGTGTCATTGCATGTGTTCTTTTCATGAACCACACATGGATCCACCAAGTGTGATTGCATGTCTGTTGTTTTCACAAACCACATATAGATCCACCAGTGTCATTGCATGTGTGTTCTTTTCATGAACCACAACTAGAGTCATTGCATGTCTATTATTCTCACAAACCACATAAGGATACACGGTGTCATTTCATGTGTGTTCTTCTCATTCGACACCTAGTGTCATTGCATGTGTAACTCTCACAGTGTACATGGATCCACCAGTGTCATGGGATGTGTGTTCTTCTCATGAACCACATTTAGAGTCATTGCATGTGTGTTATTCTCACAAACCATATAAGGATACACCAGTGTCATTGCATGTGTGTTCTTCTCATGAACCACAGCTAGAGTCATTGGATGTGTGTTCTTTTCATGAACCACATTAGGATCCACAGTGTCATTGGATGTGTGTTCTTCTCACAAACCACACATGGATCCACAGTGTCATTGCATATACTGCTCTTTTCATTTACCACAGTTAGAGTCATTGCAAGTCTGTTCTTTTCACAAACCACATATCACCAGTGTCATTGCATGTGTGTTCTTCTCATGTACCATGCATGGATCCACCTAGTGTGATTGCATGTATGTTCTTTTCACAAACCACATATGGATCCACCAGTGTCATTGCATGTGTGTTCTTTTCACAAACCACATATGACCAGTGTCATTGCATGTGTGTTCTTCTCATGAACCACCCAGTGTCATTGCATGTGTTCCTCTCACAGTGTACACATGGATCCACCAGTGTCATGGGATGTGTGTTCTTCTCATGAACCACATTTAGAGTCATTGCATGTGTGTTCTTCTCACAAACCATATAAGGATACACCAGTGTCATTGCATGTGTGTTCTTCTCATGAACCACAGCTAGAGTCATTGGATGTGTGTTCTTTCATGAACCACATAAGGATCCACTAGTGTCATTGGATGTGGTCTTCTCACAAACCACACATTGATCCACCAGTGTCATTGCATGTCTGCTCTTTTCATTTGCCATAGTTAGAGTCATTGCAAGTCTGTTCTTTTCACACACCACATATCACAAGTGTAATTGCATGTGTGTTCTTCTCATATACCACGCATGGATCCACCAAGTGTGATTGCATATCTATTCTTTTCACAAACCACATATGGATCCACCAGAGTCATTGCATGTGTGTTCTTTTCATAAACCACACCCAGTGTCATTGCATGTCTATTCTTCTCACAAACAACACATGGATCCACCGGTATCATTGCATGTCTATTCTTTTCATGAACCATAGCCAGTGTCATTGCACGTGTGTTCTTCTCACAAACCACACATGGATCCACCAGTGTCATTGCATGTCTGCTCTTTTCATTAACCACAGTTAGAGTCATTGCATGTGTGTTCTTTTCACAAACCACCGTTAGAGTCATTGCATGTGTGTTCTTCTCACAAACCACATAAGGATACACCAATGTCATTGGATGTGTGTTCTTCTCATGAACCACAGCTAGAGTCATTGCAGTGCATTCTTCTCATAAACCACATAAGGATACACCAGTGTCATTGGATGTGTGTTCTTTTCATGAACCACACCTAGTGTCATTGGATGTGTGTTCCTCTCATAAACCACACATGGATCCACTAGTGTCATTGGATGTCTGCTCTTTTCATTAACCATAGTTAGAGTCAGTGCATGTGTGTTCTTTTCACAAACCACATATGGATCCACTGTGTCATTGCATGTGTGTTCTTATCACAAACCACATAAGGATCCACCAGTGTCATTGGATGTGTGTTCATTAACCACACCCAGTGTCATTGCATGTCTGTTCTTGTCACACTACACATGGATCCACCGGTATCATTGCATATGTATTCTTTTCATGAACCACACCCTGTGTCATTGCATGTGTGTTCTTCTCATAAACCACACATGGATCCACCAGTGTCATGGCATGTGTGTTCTTTTCATGAACCACACATGGATCCACCAAGTGTGATTGCATGTCTGTTGTTTTCACAAACCACATATGGATCCACCAGTGTCTATGCATATGTGTTCTTCTCATGAACCACAACTAGAGTCATTGCATGTTTGTTCCTCTTATAAACCACACATGGATCCACCAGTGTCATTGCATGTGTGTTCTTCTCATGAACCACAGACAGAGTCATTGCATTTGTATTATTCTCACAAACCACATAAGGATACACGGTGTTATTGCATGTGTGTTCTTCTCATGAACCACACCCAGTGTCATTGCATGTGTGTTCCTCTCACAGTGTACACATGGATCCACCAGTGTCATGGGATGTGTGTTCTTCTCATGAACCACATTTAGAGTCATTGCATGTGTGTTCTTCTCACAAACCACATAAGGATACACCAGTGTCATTGCATGTGTGTTCTTCTCATGAACCACAGCTAGAGTCATTGGATGTGTGTTCTTTTCATGAACCACATGGATCCACCAGTGTCATTGCATGTCGCTCTTTTCATTTACCACAGTTAGAGTCATTGCAAGTCATTCTTTTCACAACTCACATATCACCAGTGTCATTGCATGTGTGTTCTTCTCATGTACCACGCATGGATCCACCAGAGTGATTGCATGTCTATTCTTTTCACAAACCACATATGGATCCACCAGTGTCATTGCATGTGTGTTCTTTTCGCAAACCACATATCACAAGTGTTATTGCATGTGTGTTCTTCTCACAAACCACATAAGGATCCACCAGTGTCATTGGATGTGTGTTCTTTTCACAAACCACATAAGGATCCACCAGTGTCATTGGATGTGTGTTCTTTTCATGAACTACACCCAGTGTCATTGCATGTCTGTTCCTCTCACAGACCACACATGGATCCACCAGTGTCATTGCATGTGTGTTCTTCTCATGAACCACAACTAGAGTCATTGGATGTGTGTTCTTTTCATGAACCACAGCTAGAGTCATTTCATGTGTGTTCTTCTCACAAACCACATATGGATCCACATGTGTCATTGAAATGTGTGTTCTTCTCATTAACCACAACTAGAGTCATTGCATGTGTGTTCTCTTTAGAGACCACACATGGATCCACCAGTGTCATTGCATGTGTGTTCTTTTTACTAACAACAACTGAAGTCATTGCATGTGTGTTCTTTTCACATACCACATATGGATCCACCAATGTCATTGAAATGTATGTTCTCTTGAGAGACCACACATGGATCCACCAGTGTCATTGCATGTGTGTTCTTTCTTACTAAAAACAACTGGAGTCATTGCATGTGTGTTTCTTTTCACAAACCACATATGGATCCACTGTGTCATTGCATGTGTGTTCTTCTCACAAACCACATAAGGATCCACCAGTGTCATTGCATGCGTGTTCTTTTCATGAACCACAACCAGTATCATTGCATGTGTGTTCTTGTCACAAACCACACATGGATCCACCAGTGTCATTGCATGTCTGTTCTTTTCATTAACCACAGTTAGAGTCATTGCATGTGTGTTCTTTTCACAAACCACAGCTAGAGTCATTGCATGTGTGTTCTGCTCACAAACCACATAAGGATACACAAGTGCCATTGCATGTGTGTTCTTCTCATGAACCACAGCTAGAGTCATTGCATGTCTGTTATTATCACAAACCACATAAGGATACACAAGTGTCATTTCATGTGTGTTCTTTTCATGAACCACACCTAGTATCATTGGATGTGTGTTCTTCTCAGAAACCACACATGGATCCACCAGTGTCATTGCATGTCTGTTCTTCTCACAAACCACATAAGGATCCACAAGTGTCATTGGATGTGTATTCTTGTCATGAACCACACCTAGTGTCATTGCATGTGTGTTCTTCTCACAAACCACAAATGGATCCACCAGTATCATTGCATGTCTGTTCTTTTCATGAACCATAGCCAGTGCCATTGCACGTGTGTTCTTCTCACAAACCACACATGGATCCACCAGTGTCATTGCATGTCTGCTCTTTTCATTAACCACAGTTAGAGTCATTGCATGTGTGTTCTTTTCACAAACCACAGCTAGAGTCATTGCATGTGTGTTCTTCTCACAAACCATATAAGGATACACCAGTGTCATTGGATGTGTGTTCTTCTCATGAACCACAACTAGAGTCATTGCATGTCTGTTCTTCTCACAAACCACATAAGGATACACCAGTGTCATTGCATGTGTGTTCTTTTCATGAACCACACCCAGTGTCATTGGATGTGTGTTCCTCTCATAAACCACACATGGATCCACCAGTGTCATTGGATGTCTGCTCTTTTCATTAACCACAGTTAGAGTCATTGCATATGTGTTCTTTTCACAAACCACATATGGATCCACTGTGTCATTGCATGTGTGTTCTTATCACAAACCACATAAGGATCCACCAGTGTCATTGGATGTGTGTTCTTTTCATGAACCACACCCAGTGTCATTGCATGTCTATTCTTCTCACAAACTACACATGGATCCACCGGTATGATTGCATGTCTTTTCTTTTCATGAACCACACCCTGTGTCATTGCATGAGTGTTCTTCTCACAAACCACACATGGATCCACCAGTGTCATTGCATGTGTGTTCTTTTCATGAACCACACATGGATCCACCAAGTGTGATTGCATGTCTGTTGTTTTCACAAACCACATATGGATCCACCAGTGTCATTGCATGTGTGTTCTTTTCATGAACCACACCCAGTGTCATTGCATGTATGTTCCTCTCATAAACCACACATGGATCCACCAGTGTCATTGCATGTGTGTTCTTCTCATGGACCAGAGCTAGAGTCATTGCATGTCTGTTATTCTCACAAACCACATAAGGATATACCAGTGTCATTGCATGTGTGTTCTTCTCATGAACCACACCTAGTGTCATTGCATGTGTGTTCCTCTCACAGTGTACACATGGATCCACCACAGTCATTGCATGTCTGTTCTTTTCATGAACCACACCCAGTGTCATTGCATGTGTGTTCTTCTCATAAACCACATATGGATCCAACAGTGTCATTGCATGTGTGTTCTTCTCATGAACCACATCTAGAGTCATTGCATGTACATTATTCTCACAAACCACATAAGGATACACCAATGTCATTGCATGTGTTTTCTTTTCATGAACCACACCTAGTGTCATTGCATGTGTGTTCCTCTCTGCAGACCACACATGGATCCACCAATGTCCTTGCATGTGTGTTCTTCTCATGAACCACACCCAGAGTCATTGCATGTCTATTCTTCTCACAAACCACATAAGGATCCACCTGTGTCATTGGATGTGTGTTCTTTTCATGAAACACACCCAGTGTCATTGGATGTGTGTTCTTCTCACAAACACACATGGATCCACCAGTTTCATTGCATGTGTGTTCTTTTTACTAACAACAACTGAAGTCATTGCAGGTGTGTTCTTTTCACATACCACATATGGATCCACCGATGTCATTGAAATGTATGCTCTCTTCAGAGACCACCCATAGATCTACCAGTGTCATTGCATGTGTGTTTTTTTACTAACAACAACTGGAGTCATTGCATGTGTGTTCTTGTCACAAACCACATATGGATCCACTGTGTCATTGCATGTGTGTTCTTATCACAAACAACATAAGGATCCACCAGTGTCATTGCATGTGTGTTCTTTTCATGAACCACAGCCAGTGTCATTGCATGTGTGTTCTTGTCACAAACCACACATGGATCCACCAGTGTCATTGCATGTTTGCTCTTTTCATTAACCACTGTTAGAGTCATTGCATGTGTGTTCTTTTCACAAACCACAGCTAGAGTCATTGCATGTGTGTTCTTCTCACAAACAACATAAGGATACACCAGTGTCATTGGATGTGTGTTCTTCTCATGAACCATAGCTAGAGTCATTGCATGTCTGTTATTCTCACAAACCACATAAGGATACACCAGTGTCATTGCATGTGTTTTCTTTTCATGAACCACACCCAGTGTCACTGCATGTGTGTTCCTCTCATAGACTACACATGGATCCACCAGTGTCACTTCATGTGTGTTCTTCTCATGAACCACACCCAGAGTCATTGCATGTCTGTTCTTCTCACAAACCACATAAGGATCCACCTGTGTCATTAGATGTGTGTTCTTTTCATGAACCACACCCAGTGTCATTGGATGTGTGTTCTTCTCACAAACCACACATGGATCCACCAGTGTCATTGCATGTGTGTTCTTCTCATGAACTACACATGGATCCACCAAGTGTGATTGCATGTCTGTTCTTTTCACAAACCACATATGGATCCACCAGTGTCATTGCATGTGTGTTATTTTGATAAACCACACCCAGTGTCATTGCATGTCTGTTCTTCTCACAAACCACACATGGATCCACCGGTATCATTACATGTCTATTCTTTTCATGAACCATAGCCAGTGTCATTGCACGTGTGTTCTTCTCACAAACCACACATGGATCCACCAGTGTCATTGCATTTCTGCTCTTTTCATTAACCACAGTTAGAGTCATTGCATGTGTGTTCTTTTCACAAACCACCGCTAGAGTCATTGCATGTGTGTTCTTCTCACAAACCACATAAGGATACACCAGTGTCATTGGATGTGTGTTCTTCTCATGAACCACAACTAGAGTCATTGCATGTCTGTTCTTCTCACAAACCACATAAGGATACACCAGTGTCATTGCATGTGTATTCTTTTCATGAACCACACCCAGTGTCATTGGATGTGTGTTCCTCTCATAAACCACACATGGATCTACTAGTGTCATTGGATGTCTGCTCTTTTCATTAACCATAGTTAGAGTCATTGCATGTGTGTTCTTTTCACAAACCACATATGGATCCACTGTGTCATTGCATGTGTGTTCTTATCACAAACCACATAAGGATCCACCAGTGTCATTGGATGTGTGTTCTTTTCATGAACCACACCCAGTGTCATTGCATGTCTGTTCTTGTCACAAACTACACATGGATCCACCGGTATCATTGCATGTCTATTCTTTTCATGAACCAGACCCTGTGTCATTGCATGTGTGTTCTTCTCACAAACCACACATGGATCCACCAGTGTCATTGCATGTGTGTTCTTTTCATGAACCACACATGGATCCACCAAGTGTGATTGCATGTCTGTTGTTTTCACAAACCACATATGGATCCACCAGTGTCATTGCATGTGTGTTATTTTCATGAACCACACCTAGTGTCATTGCATGTCTATTCCTCTCATAAACCACACATGGGTCCACCAGTGTCATTACATGTGTGTTCTTCTCATGAACCACAGATAGAGTCATTGCATGTCTATTATTCTCACAAACCACATAAGGATACACCAGTCTCATTGCATGTGTGTTCTTCTCATTAACGACACCTAGTGTCATTGCATGTGTGTTCCTCTCACAGTGTACACATGGATCCACCAGTGTCATGGGATGTGTGTTCTTCTCATGAACCACATTTAGTGTCATTGCATGTGTGTTCTTCTCACAAACCATATAAGGATACACCACTGTCATTGCATGTGTGTTCTTCTCATGAACCACAGCTAGAGTCATTGGATGTGTGATCTTTTCATGAACCACATTAGGATCCACCAGTGTCATTGGATGTGTGTTCTTCTCACAAACCACACATGGATCCACCAGTGTCATTGCATGTCTGCTCTTTTCATTTACCACAGTTAGAATCATTGCAAGTCTGTTCTTTTCACAAACCACATATCACCAGTGTCATTGCATGTGTGTTCTTCTCATGTACCATGCATGGATCCACCGGTGTGATTGCATGTCCATTCTTTTCACAAACCACATATGGATCCACCAGTGTCATTGCATGTGTGTTCTTTTCACAAACCACGTATGACCAGTGTCATTGCATGTGTGTTCTTCTCATGAACCACACCCAGTGTCATTGCATGTGTGTTCCTCTCACAGTGTACACATGGATCCACCAGTGACATGGGATGTGTGTTCTTCTCATGAACCACATTTAGAGTCATTGCATGTGTGTTCTTCTCACAAACCATATAAGGATACACCAGTGTCATTGCATGTGTGTTCTTCTCATGAACCACAGCTAGAGTCATTGGATGTGTGTTCTTTTCATGAACCACATAAGGATCCACTAGTGTCATTGGATGTGTGTTCTTCTGACAAACCACACATGGATCCACAAGTGTCATTGCATGTCTGCTCTTTTCATTTGCCACAGTTAGTCATTGCAAGTCAGTTCTTTTCACACACCACATATCACAAGTGTCATTGCATGTGTGTTCTTCTCATATACCACGCATGGATCCACCAAGTGTGATTGCATATATGTTCTTTTCACAAACCACATATGGATCCACCAGAGTCATTGCATGTATGTTCTTTTCATAAACCACACCCAGTGTCATTGCATGTCTGTTCTTCTCACAAACAACACATGGATCCACCGGTATCATTGCATGTCTATTCTTTTCATGAACCATAGCCAGTGTCATTGCACGTGTGTTCTTCTCACAAACCACACATGGATCCACCAGTGTCATTGCATGTCTGCTCTTTTCATTAACCACAGTTAGAGTCATTGCATGTGTGTTCTTTTCACAAACCACGGCTAGAGTCATTGCATGTGTGTTCTTCTCACAAACCACATAAGGATACACCAATGTCATTGGATGTGTGTTCTTCTCATGAACCACAGCTAGAGTCATTGCAGTCATTCTTCTCATAAACCACATAAGGATACACCAGTGTCATTGCATGTGTGTTCTTTTCATGAACCACACCCAGTGTCATTGGATTTGTGTTCCTCTCATAAACCACACATGGATCCACTAGTGTCATTGGATGTCTGCTCTTTTCATTAACCATAGTTAGAGTCAGTGCATGTGTGTTCTTTTCACAAACCACATATGGATCCACTGTGTCATTGCATGTGTGTTCTTATCACAAACCACATAAGGATCCACCAGTGTCATTGGATGTGTGTTCTTTCATTAACCACACCCAGTGTCATTGCATGTCTGTTCTTGTCACAAACTACACATGGATCCACCGGTATCATTGCATGTCTATTCTTTTTATGAACCACACCCTGTGTCATTGCATGTGTTCTTCTCACAAACCACACATGGATCCACCAGTGTCATTGCATGTGTGTTCTTTCATGAACCACACATGGATCCACCAAGTGTGATTGCATGTACATTGTTTTCACAAACCACATATAGATCCACCAGTGTCATTGCATGTGTGTTTTTCATGAACCACAACTAGAGTCATTGCATGTCTATTATTCTCACAAACCACATAAGGATACACCAGTGTCATTTCATGTGTGTTCTTCTCATTAACGACACCTAGTGTCATTGCATGTGTGTAACTCTCACAGTGTACACATGGATCCACCAGTGTCATGGGATGTGTGTTCTTCTCATGAACCACATTTAGAGTCATTGCATGTGTGTTATTCTCACAAACCATATAAGGATACACCAGTGTCATTGCATGTGTGTTCTTCTCATGAACCACAGCTAGAGTCATTGGATGTGTGTTCTTTTCATGAACCACATTAGGATCCACAGTGTCATTGGATGTGTGTTCTTCTCACAAACCACACATGGATCCACCAGTGTCATTGCATGTCTGCTCTTTTCATTTACCACAGTTAGAGTCATTGTCTGCATTCTTTTCACAAACCACATATTACCAGTGTCATTGCATGTGTGTTCTTCTCATGTACCATGCATGGATCCACCTAGTGTGATTGCATGTATGTTCTTTTCACAAACCACATATGGATCCACCAGTGTCATTGCATGTGTGTTCTTTTCACAAACCACATATGACCAGTGTCATTGCATGTGTGTTCTTCTCATGAACCACACCCAGTGTCATTGCATGTGTGTTCCTCTCACAGTGTACACATGGATCCACCAGTGTCATGGGATGTGTGTTCTTCTCATGAACCACATTTAGAGTCATTGCATTTGTGTTCTTCTCACAAACCATATAAGGATACACCAGTGTCATTGCATGTGTGTTCTTCTCATGAACCACAGCTAGAGTCATTGGATGTGTGTTCTTTTCATGAACCACATAAGGATCCACTAGTGTCATTGGATGTGTGTTCTTCTCACAAACCACACATTGATCCACCAGTGTCATTGCATGTCTGCTCTTTTCATTTGCCATAGTTAGAGTCATTGCAAGTCTGTTCTTTTCACACACCACATATCACAAGTGTCATTGCATGTGTGTTCTTCTCATATACCACGCATGGATCCACCAAGTGTGATTGCATATCTATTCTTTTCACAAACCACATATGGATCCACCAGAGTCATTGCATGTGTGTTCTTTTCATAAACCACACCCAGTGTCATTGCATGTCTATTCTTCTCACAAACAACACATGGATCCACCGGTATCATTGCATGTCTATTCTTTTCATGAACCATAGCCAGTGTCATTGCACGTGTGTTCTTCTCACAAACCACACATGGATCCACCAGTGTCATTGCATGTCTGCTCTTTTCATTAACCACAGTTAGAGTCATTGCATGTGTGTTCTTTTCACAAACCACCGTTAGAGTCATTGCATGTGTGTTCTTCTCACAAACCACATAAGGATACACCAATGTCATTGGATGTGTGTTCTTCTCATGAACCACAGCTAGAGTCATTGCAGGTCTGTTCTTCTCATAAACCACATAAGGATACACCAGTGTCATTGGATGTGTGTTCTTTTCATGAACCACACCTAGTGTCATTGGATGTGTGTTCCTCTCATAAACCACACATGGATCCACTAGTGTCATTGGATGTCTGCTCTTTTCATTAACCATAGTTAGAGTCAGTGCATGTGTGTTCTTTTCACAAACCACATATGGATCCACTGTGTCATTGCATGTGTGTTCTTATCACAAACCACATAAGGATCCACCAGTGTCATTGGATGTGTGTTCTTTCATTAACCACACCCAGTGTCATTGCATGTATACATTCTTGTCACACTACACATGGATCCACCGGTATCATTGCATATGTATTCTTTTCATGAACCACACCCTGTGTCATTGCATGTGTGTTCTTCTCATAAACCACACATGGATCCACCAGTGTCATGGCATGTGTGTTCTTTTCATGAACCACACATGGATCCAAGTGTGATTGCATGTGCATTGTTTTCACAAACCACATATGGATCCACCAGTGTCTATGCATATGTGTTCTTCTCATGAACCACAACTAGAGTCATTGCATGTTTGTTCCTCTTATAAACCACACATGGATCCACCAGTGTCATTGCATGTGTGTTCTTCTCATGAACCACAGACAGAGTCATTGCATTTGTATTATTCTCACAAACCACATAAGGATACACCAGTGTTATTGCATGTGTGTTCTTCTCATGAACCACACCCAGTGTCATTGCATGTGTGTTCCTCTCACAGTGTACACATGGATCCACCAGTGTCATGGGATGTGTGTTCTTCTCATGAACCACATTTAGAGTCATTGCATGTGTGTTCTTCTCACAAACCACATAAGGATACACCAGTGTCATTGCATGTGTGTTCTTCTCATGAACCACAGCTAGAGTCATTGGATGTGTGTTCTTTTCATGAACCACACATGGATCCACCAGTGTCATTGCATGTCTGCTCTTTTCATTTACCACAGTTAGAGTCATTGCAAGTCTGTTCTTTTCACAACTCACATATCACCAGTGTCATTGCATGTGTGTTCTTCTCATGTACCACGCATGGATCCACCCAGTGTGATTGCATGTCTATTCTTTTCACAAACCACATATGGATCCACCAGTGTCATTGCATGTGTGTTCTTTTCGCAAACCACATATCACAAGTGTTATTGCATGTGTGTTCTTCTCACAAACCACATAAGGATCCACCAGTGTCATTGGATGTGTGTTCTTTTCACAAACCACATAAGGATCCACCAGTGTCATTGGATGTGTGTTCTTTTCATGAACTACACCCAGTGTCATTGCATGTCTGTTCCTCTCACAGACCACACATGGATCCACCAGTGTCATTGCATGTGTGTTCTTCTCATGAACCACAACTAGAGTCATTGGATGTGTGTTCTTTTCATGAACCACAGCTAGAGTCATTTCATGTGTGTTCTTCTCACAAACCACATATGGATCCACATGTGTCATTGAAATGTGTGTTCTTCTCATTAACCACAACTAGAGTCATTGCATGTGTGTTCTCTTTAGAGACCACACATGGATCCACCAGTGTCATTGCATGTGTGTTCTTTTTACTAACAACAACTGAAGTCATTGCATGTGTGTTCTTTTCACATACCACATATGGATCCACCAATGTCATTGAAATGTATGTTCTCTTGAGAGACCACACATGGATCCACCAGTGTCATTGCATGTGTGTTCTTTCTTACTAAAAACAACTGGAGTCATTGCATGTGTGTTTCTTTTCAAACCACATATGGATCCTTGTGTCATTGGATGTGTGTTCTTCTCACAAACCACATAAGGATCCACCAGTGTCATTGCATGCGTGTTCTTTTCATGAACCACAACCAGTATCATTGCATCTGTGTTCTTGTCACAAACCACACATGGATCCACCAGTGTCATTGCATGTCTGTTCTTTTCATTAACCACAGTTAGAGTCATTGCATGTGTGTTCTTTTCACAAACCGCAGCTAGAGTCATTGCATGTGTGTTCTGCTCACAAACCACATAAGGATACACAAGTGCCATTGCATGTGTGTTCTTCTCATGAACCACAGCTAGAGTCATTGCATGTCTGTTATTATCACAAACCACATAAGGATACACAAGTGTCATTTCATGTGTGTTCTTTTAATGACCCACACCTATTATCATTGGATGTGTGTTCTTCTCAGAAACCCCACATGGATCCACCAGTGTCATTGCATGTACATTCTTCTCACAAACCACATAAGGATCCACAAGTGACATTGGATGTGTATTCTTGTCATGAACCACACCTAGTGTCATTGCATGTGTGTTCTTCTCACAAACCACAAATGGATCCACCGGTATCATTGCATGTCTGTTCTTTTCATGAACCATAGCCAGTGCCATTGCACGTGTGTTCTTCTCACAAACCACACATGGATCCACCAGTGTCATTGCATGTCTGCTCTTTTCATTAACCACAGTTAGAGTCATTGCATGTGTGTTCTTTTCACAAACCACAGCTAGAGTCATTGCATGTGTGTTCTTCTCACAAACCATATAAGGATACACCAGTGTCATTGGATGTGTTTTCTTCTCATGAACCACAACTAGAGTCATTGCATGTCTGTTCTTCTCACAAACCACATAAGGATACACCAGTGTCATTGCATGTGTGTTCTTTTCATGAACCACACCCAGTGTCATTGGATGTGTGTTCCTCTCATAAACCACACATGGATCCACCAGTGTCATTGGATGTCTGCTCTTTTCATTAACCACAGTTAGAGTCATTGCATATGTGTTCTTTTCACAAACCACATATGGATCCACTGTGTCATTGCATGTGTGTTCTTATCACAAACCACATAAGGATCCACCAGTGTCATTGGATGTGTGTTCTTTTCATGAACCACACCAAGAGTCATTGCATGTCTATTCTTCTCACAAACTACACATGGATCCACCGGTATGATTGCATGTCTTTTCTTTTCATGAACCAAACCCTGTGTCATTGCATGAGTGTTCTTCTCACAAACCACACATGGATCCACCAGTGTCATTGCATGTGTGTTCTTTTCATGAACCACACATGGATCCACCAAGTGTGATTGCATGTCTGTTGTTTTCACAAACCACATATGGATCCACCAGTGTCATTGCATGTGTGTTCTTTTCATGAACCACACCCAGTGTCATTGCATGTATGTTCCTTTCATAAACCACACATGGATCCACCAGTGTCATTGCATGTGTGTTCTTCTCATGGACCAGAGCTAGAGTCATTGCATGTCTGTTATTCTCACAAACCACATAAGGATATACAAGAGTCATTGCATGTGTGTTCTTCTCATGAACCACACCTAGTGTCATTGCATGTGTGTTCCTCTCACAGTGTACACATGGATCCACCACAGTCATTGCATGTCTGTTCTTTTCATGAACCACACCTAGTGTCATTGCATGTGTGTTCTTCTCATAAACCACATATGGATCCAACAGTGTCATTGCATGTGTGTTCTTCTCATGAACCACATCTAGAGTCATTGCATGTCTGTTATTCTCACAAACCACGTAAGGATACACCAATGTCATTGCATGTGTTTTCTTTTCATGAACCACACCTAGTGTCATTGCATGTGTGTTCCTCTCACAGACCACACATGGATCCACCAATGTCACTGCATGTGTGTTCTTCTCATGAACCACACCCAGAGTCATTGCATGTCTGTTCTTCTCACAAACCACATAAGGATCCACCTGTGTCATTGGATGTGTGTTCTTTTCATGAAACACACATGGATCCACCAGTTTCATTGCATGTGTGTTCTTTTTACTAACAACAACTGAAGTCATTGCAGGTGTGTTATTTTCACATACCACATATGGATCCACCGATGTCATTGAAATGTATGCTCTCTTCAGAGACCACCCATGGATCTACCAGTGTCATTGCATGTGTGTTTTTTACTAACAACAACTGGAGTCATTGCATGTGTGTTCTTGTCACAAACCACATATGGATCCACTGTGTCATTGCATGTGTGTTCTTCTCACAAACCACATAAGGATCCACCAGTGTCATTGCATGTGTGTTCTTTTCATGAACCACAGCCAGTGTCATTGCATGTGTGTTCTTGTCACAAACCACACATGGATCCACCAGTGTCATTGCATGTTTGCTCTTTTCATTAACCACTGTTAGAGTCATTGCATGTGTGTTCTTTTCACAAACCACAGCTAGAGTCATTGCATGTGTGTTCTTCTCACAAACAACATAAGGATACACCAGTGTCATTGTGTGTTTTCTCATGAACCACAGCTAGAGTCATTGCATGTCTGTTATTCTCACAAACCACATAAGGATACACCAGTGTCATTGCATGTGTTTTCTTTTCATGAACCACACCTAGTGTCACTGCATGTGTGTTCCTCTCATAGACTACACATGGATCCACCAGTGTCACTTCATGTGTGTTCTTCTCATGAACCACACCTAGAGTCATTGCATGTCTGTTCTTCTCACAAACCACATAAGGATCCACTGTCATTAGATGTGTGTTCTTTCATGAACCACACCAGTGTTATTGGATGTGTGTTCTTCTCACAAACCACATGGATCCACCTGTGTCATTGCATGTGTGTTCTTCTCATGAACTACACATGGATCCACCAAGTGTGATTGCATGTCTGTTCTTTTCACAAACCACATATGGATCCACCAGTGTCATTGGATGTCTACTCTTTTCATTAACCACTGTTAGAGTCATTGCATATGTGTTCTTTTCACAAACCACATATGGATCCACTGTGTCATTGCATGTGTGTTCTTATCACAAACCACATAAGGATCCACCAGTGTCATTGGATGTGTGTTCTTTTCATGAACCACACCAAGTGTCATTGCATGTCTGTTCTTGTCACAAACTACACATGGATCCACCGGTATCATTGCATGTCTATTCTTTTCATGAACCACACCCTGTGTCATTGCATGTGTGTTCTTCTCACAAACCACACACGGATCCACCAGTGTCATTGCATGTGTGTTCTTGTCATTAACCACATGGATCCACCAAGTGTGATTGCATGTCTATTGTTTCACAAACCACATATGGATCCACCAGTGTCATTGCATGTGTGTTCTTTTCATGAACCACACCCAGTGTCATTGCATGTCTATTCCTCTCATAAACCACACATGGATCCACCAGTGTCATTGCATGTGTGTTCTTCTCATGAACCACAGATAGAGTCATTGCATGTCTATTATTCTCACAAACCACATAAGGATACACTAGTGTCATTGCATGTGTGTTCTTCTCATTAACGACACCTAGTGTCATTGCATGTGTGTTCCTCTCACAGTGTACATGGATCCACCAGTGTCATGGGATGTGTGTTCTTCTCATGAACCACATTTAGAGTCATTGCATGTGTTCTTCTCACAAACCATATAAGGATACACCAGTGTCATTGCATGTGTTCTTCTCATGAACCACAACTAGAGTCATTGGATGTGTGTTCTTTTCATGAACCACATTAGGATCCACAGTGTCATTGGATGTGTGTTCTTCTCACAAACCACACATGGATCCACAAGTGTCATTGCATGTCTGCTCTTTTCATTTACCACAGTTAGAGTCATTGCAAGTCTGTTCTTTTCACAAACCACATATCACCAGTGTCATTGCATGTGTGTTCTTCTCATGTACCATGCATGGATCCACCCAGTGTGATTGCATGTCTGTTCTTTTCACAAACCACATATGGATCCACCAGTGTCATGGCATGTGTGTTCTTTTCACAAACCACATATGACCAGTGTCATTGCATGTGTGTTCTTCTCATGAACCACACCCAGTGTCATTGCATGTGTGTTCCTCTCACAGTGTACACATGGATCCACCAGTGTCATGGGATGTGTGTTCTTCTCATGAACCACATTCAGAGTCATTGCATGTGTGTTCTTCTCACAAACCATATAAGGATACACCAGTGTCATTGCATGTCTGTTCTTCTCATGAACCACAGCTAGAGTCATTGGATGTGTGTTCTTTTCATGAACCACATAAGGATCCACTAGTGTCATTGGATGTGTGTTCTTCTCACAAACCACACATGGATCCACCAGTGTCATTGCATGTCTGCTCTTTTCATTTACCACAGTTAGAGTCATTGCAAGTCTGTTCTTTTCACACACCACATATCACAAGTGTCATTGCATGTGTGTTCTTCTCATATACCACGCATGGATCCACCAAGTGTGATTGCATATCTGTTCTTTTCACAAACCACATATGGATCCACCAGAGTCATTGCATGTGTGTTCTTTTCATAAACCACACCCAGTGTCATTGCATGTCTGTTCTTCTCACAAACAACACATGGATCCACCGGTATCATTGCATGTCTATTCTTTTCATGAACCATAGCCATTGTCATTGCACGTGTGTTCTTCTCACAAACCACACATGGATCCACCAGTGTCATTGCATGTCTGCTCTTTTCATTAACCACAGTTAGAGTCATTGCATGTGTGTTCTTTTCACAACCCACCGCTAGAGTCATTGCATGTGTGTTCTTCTCACAAACCACATAAGGATACACCAATGTCATTGGATGTGTGTTCTTCTCATGAACCACAGCTAGAGTCATTGCAGGTCTGTTCTTCTCATAAACCACATAAGGATACACCAGTGTCATTGCATGTGTGTTCTTTTCATGAACCACACCTAGTGTCATTGGATGTGTGTTCCTCTCATAAACCACACATGGATCCACTAGTGTCATTGGATGTCTGCTCTTTTCATTAACCATAGTTAGAGTCAGTGCATGTGTGTTCTTTTCACAAACCACATATGGATGCACTGTGTCATTGCATGTGTGTTCTTATCACAAACCACGTAAGGATCCACCAGTGTCATTGGATGTGTGTTCTTTCATTAACCACACCTAGTGTCATTGCATGTCTGTTCTTGTCACAAACTACACATGGATCCACCGGTATCATTGCATGTCTATTCTTTTCATGAATCACACCCTGTGTCATTGCATGTGTGTTCTTCTCACAAACCACACATGGATCCACCAGTGTCATGGTATGTGTGTTCTTCTCATGAACCACACATGGATCCACCAAGTGTGATTGCATGTCTGTTGTTTTCACAAACCACATATGGATCCACCAGTGTCATTGCATATGTGTTCTTCGCGTGAACCACAACTAGAGTCATTGCATGTTTGTTCCTCTTATAAACCACACATGGATCCACCAGTGTCATTGCATGTGTGTTCTTCTCATGAACCACAGACAGAGTCATTGCATGTCTATTATTCTCACAAACCACATAAGGATACACCGGTGTCATTGCATGTGTGTTCTTCTCATGAACCACACACAGTGTCTTTGCATGTGTGTTCCTCTCATGGTGTACACATGGATCCACCAGTGTCATGGGATGTGTGTTCTTCTCATGAACCACATTTAGAGTCATTGCATGTGTGTTCTTCTCACAAACCACATAAGGATACACCAGTGTCATTGGATGTGTGTTCTTTTCATGAACCACACCCAGTGTCATTGCATGTCTATTCTTCTCACAAACTACACATGGATCCACCGGTATGATTGCATGCCTTTTCTTTTCATGAACCAAACCTGTGTCATTGCATGAGTGTTCTTCTCACAAACCACACATGGATCCACGGTGTCATTGCATGTGTGTTCTTTTCATGAACCACACATGGATCCACCAAGTGTGATTCCATGTCAGTTGTTTTCACAAACCACATATGGATCCACCAGTGTCATTGCATGTGTGTTCTTTTCATGAACCACACCCAGTGTCATTGCATGTATGTTCCTCTCATATACCACACATGGATCCACCAGTGTCATTGCATGTGTGTTCTTCTCATGGACCAGAGCTAGAGTTATTGCATGTCTGTTATTCTCACAAACCACATAAGGATATACCAGAGTCATTGCATGTGTGTTCTTCTCATGAACCACACCTAGTGTCATTGCATGTGTGTTCCTCTCACAGTGTACACATGGATCCACCACAGTCATTGCATGTCTGTTCTTTTCATGAACCACACCTAGTGTGTTCTTTTCATGAACCACACCTAGTGTGTTCTTTTCACAAACCACATATGGATCCACTGTGTCATTGCATGTGTGTTCTTCTCACAAACCACATAAGGATCCACCTGTGTCATTGGATGTGTGTTCTTTTCATGAAACACACATGGATCCACCAGTTTCATTGCATGTGTGTTCTTTTTACTAACAACAACTGAAGTCATTGCAGGTGTGTTATTTTCACATACCACATATGGATCCACCGATGTCATTGAAATGTATGCTCTCTTCAGAGACCACCCATGGATCTACCAGTGTCATTGCATGTGTGTTTTTACTAACAACAACTGGAGTCATTGCATGTGTGTTCTTGTCACAAACCACATATGGATCCACTGTGTCATTGCATGTGTGTTCTTCTCACAAACCACATAAGGATCCACCAGTGTCATTGCATGTGTGTTCTTTTCATGAACCACAGCCAGTGTCATTGCATGTGTGTTCTTGTCACAAACCACACATGGATCCACCAGTGTCATTGCATGTTTGCTCTTTTCATTAACCACTGTTAGAGTCATTGCATGTGTGTTCTTTTCACAAACCACAGCTAGAGTCATTGCATGTGTGTTCTTCTCACAAACAACATAAGGATACACCAGTGTCATTGTATGTGTGTTTTCTCATGAACCACAGCTAGAGTCATTGCATGTCTGTTATTCTCACAAACCACATAAGGATACACCAGTGTCATTGCATGTGTTTTCTTTTCATGAACCACACCTAGTGTCACTGCATGTGTGTTCCTCTCATAGACTACACATGGATCCACCAGTGTCACTTCATGTGTGTTCTTCTCATGAACCACACCTAGAGTCATTGCATGTCTGTTCTTCTCACAAACCACATAAGGATCCACCTGTGTCATTAGATGTGTGTTCTTTTCATGAACCACACCCAGTGTTATTGGATGTGTGTTCTTCTCACAAACCACACATGGATCCACCAGTGTCATTGCATGTGTGTTCTTCTCATGAACTACACATGGATCCACCAAGTGTGATTGCATGTCTGTTCTTTTCACAAACCACATATGGATCCACCAGTGTCATTGGATGTCTACTCTTTTCATTAACCACTGTTAGAGTCATTGCATATGTGTTCTTTTCACAAACCACATATGGATCCACTGTGTCATTGCATGTGTGTTCTTATCACAAACCACATAAGGATCCACCAGTGTCATTGGATGTGTGTTCTTTTCATGAACAACACCAAGTGTCATTGCATGTCTGTTCTTGTCACAAACTACACATGGATCCACCGGTATCATTGCATGTCTATTCTTTTCATGAACCACACCCTGTGTCATTGCATGTGTGTTCTTCTCACAAACCACACATGGATCCACCAGTGTCATTGCATGTGTGTTCTTTTCATGAACCACACATGGATCCACCAAGTGTGATTGCATGTCTATTGTTTTCACAAACCACATATGGATCCACCAGTGTCATTGCATGCGTGTTCTTTTCATGAACCACACCCAGTGTCATTGCATGTCTATTCCTCTCATAAACCACACATGGATCCACCAGTGTCATTGCATGTGTTCTTCTCATGAACCACATAGAGTCATTGCATGTCTATTATTCTCACAAACCACATAAGGATACACTAGTGTCATTGCATGTGTGTTCTTCTCATTAACGACACCTAGTGTCATTGCATGTGTGTTCATCTCACGGAGAACACATGGATCCACCAGTGTCATGGGATGTGTTCTTCTCATTAACCACATTTAGAGTCATTGCATGTGTGTTCTTCTCACAAACCATATAAGGATACACCAGTGTCATTGCATGTGTGTTCTTCTCATGAACCACAACTAGAGTCATTGGATGTGTGTTCTTTTCATGAACCACATTAGGATCCACCAGTGTCATTGGATGTGTGTTCTTCTCACAAACCACACATGGATCCACAGTGTCATTGCATGTCCTCTTTTCATTTACCACAGTTAGAGTCATTGCAAGTCTGTTCTTTTCACAAACCACATATCACCAGTGTCATTGCATGTGTGTTCTTCTCATGTACCATGCATGGATCCACCCAGTGTGATTGCATGTCTGTTCTTTTCACAAACCACATATGGATCCACCAGTGTCATGGCATGTGTGTTCTTTTCACAAACCACATATGACCAGTGTCATTGCATGTGTGTTCTTCTCATGAACCACACCCAGTGTCATTGCATGTGTGTTCCTCTCACAGTGTACACATGGATCCACCAGTGTCATGGGATGTGTGTTCTTCTCATGAACCACATTCAGAGTCATTGCATGTGTGTTCTTCTCACAAACCATATAAGGATACACCAGTGTCATTGCATGTCTGTTCTTCTCATGAACCACAGCTAGAGTCATTGGATGTGTGTTCTTTTCATGAACCACATAAGGATCCACTAGTGTCATTGGATGTGTGTTCTTCTCACAAACCACACATGGATCCACCAGTGTCATTGCATGTCTGCTCTTTTCATTTACCATGCTTAGAGTCATTGCAAGTCTTCTTTTCACACCACATATCACAAGTGTTATTGCATGTGTGTTCTTCTCATGAACCACACCCAGTGTCATTGCATGTCTGTTCTTCTCACAAACAACACATGGATCCACCGGTATCATTGCATGTCTATTCTTTTCATGAACCATAGCCAGTGTCATTGCACGTGTGTTCTTCTCACAAACCACACATGGATCCACCAGTGTCATTGCATGTCTGCTCTTTTCATTAACCACAGTTAGAGTCATTGCATGTGTGTTCTTTTCACAACCCACCGCTAGAGTCATTGCATGTGTGTTCTTCTCACAAACCACATAAGGATACACCAATGTCATTGGATGTGTGTTCTTCTCATGAACCACAGCTAGAGTCATTGCAGGTCTGTTCTTCTCATAAACCACATAAGGATACACCAGTGTCATTGCATGTGTGTTCTTTTCATGAACCACACCTAGTGTCATTGGATGTGTGTTCCTCTCATAAACCACACATGGATCCACTAGTGTCATTGGATGTCTGCTCTTTTCATTAACCATAGTTAGAGTCAGTGCATGTGTGTTCTTTTCACAAACCACATATGGATGCACTGTGTCATTGCATGTGTGTTCTTATCACAAACCACGTAAGGATCCACCAGTGTCATTGGATGTGTGTTCTTTCATTAACCACACCTAGTGTCATTGCATGTCTGTTCTTGTCACAAACTACACATGGATCCACCGGTATCATTGCATGTCTATTCTTTTCATGAATCACACCCTGTGTCATTGCATGTGTGTTCTTCTCACAAACCACACATTGATCCACCAGTGTCATGGTATGTGTGTTCTTCTCATGAACCACACATGGATCCACCAAGTGTGATTGCATGTCTGTTGTTTTCACAAACCACATATGGATCCACCAGTGTCATTGCATATGTGTTCTTCTCGTGAACCACAACTAGAGTCATTGCATGTTTGTTCCTCTTATAAACCACACATGGATCCACCAGTGTCATTGCATGTGTGTTCTTCTCATGAACCACAGACAGAGTCATTGCATGTCTATTATTCTCACAAACCACATAAGGATACACCGGTGTCATTGCATGTGTGTTCTTCTCATGAACCACACCCAGTGTCATTGCATGTGTGTTCCTCTCACAGTGTACACATGGATCCACCAGTGTCATGGGATGTGTGTTCTTCTCATGAACCACATTTAGAGTCATTGCATGTGTGTTCTTCTCACAAACCACATAAGGATACACCAGTGTCATTGGATGTGTGTTCTTTTCATGAACCACACCCAGTGTCATTGCATGTCTATTCTTCTCACAAACTACACATGGATCCACCGGTATGATTGCATGCCTTTTCTTTTCATGAACCAAACCCTGTGTCATTGCATGAGTGTTCTTCTCACAAACCACACATGGATCCACCAGTGTCATTGCATGTGTGTTCTTTTCATGAACCACACATGGATCCACCAAGTGTGATTCCATGTCAGTTGTTTTCACAAACCACATATGGATCCACCAGTGTCATTGCATGTGTGTTCTTTTCATGAACCACACCCAGTGTCATTGCATGTATGTTCCTCTCATATACCACACATGGATCCACCAGTGTCATTGCATGTGTGTTCTTCTCATGGACCAGAGCTAGAGTTATTGCATGTCTGTTATTCTCACAAACCACATAAGGATATACCAGAGTCATTGCATGTGTGTTCTTCTCATGAACCACACCTAGTGTCATTGCATGTGTGTTCCTCTCACAGTGTACACATGGATCCACCACAGTCATTGCATGTCTGTTCTTTTCATGAACCACACCTAGTGTCATTGCATGTGTGTTCTTCTCATAAACCACATATGGATCCAACAGTGTCATTGCATGTGTGTTCTTCTCATGAACCACATCTAGAGTCATTGCATGTCAGTTATTCTCACAAACCACATAAGGATACACCAATGTCATTGCATGTGTTTTCTTTTCATGAACCACACCTAGTGTCATTGCATGTGTGTTCCTCTCACAGACCACACATGGATCCACCAATGTCACTGCATGTGTGTTCTTCTCATGAACCACACCCAGAGTCATTGCATGTCTGTTCTTCTCACAAACCACATAAGGATCCACCTGTGTCATTGGATGTGTGTTCTTTTCATGAAACACACATGGATCCACCAGTTTCATTGCATGTGTGTTCTTTTTACTAACAACAACTGAAGTCATTGCAGGTGTGTTATTTTCACATACCACATATGGATCCACCGATGTCATTGAAATGTATGCTCTCTTCAGAGACCACCCATGGATCTACCAGTGTCATTGCATGTGTGTTTTTACTAACAACAACTGGAGTCATTGCATGTGTGTTCTTGTCACAAACCACATATGGATCCACTGTGTCATTGCATGTGTGTTCTTCTCACAAACCACATAAGGATCCACCAGTGTCATTGCATGTGTGTTCTTTTCATGAACCACAGCCAGTGTCATTGCATGTGTGTTCTTGTCACAAACCACACATGGATCCACCAGTGTCATTGCATGTTTGCTCTTTTCATTAACCACTGTTAGAGTCATTGCATGTGTGTTCTTTTCACAAACCACAGCTAGAGTCATTGCATGTGTGTTCTTCTCACAAACAACATAAGGATACACCAGTGTCATTGTATGTGTGTTTTCTCATGAACCACAGCTAGAGTCATTGCATGTCTGTTATTCTCACAAACCACATAAGGATACACCAGTGTCATTGCATGTGTTTTCTTTTCATGAACCACACCTAGTGTCACTGCATGTGTGTTCCTCTCATAGACTACACATGGATCCACCAGTGTCACTTCATGTGTGTTCTTCTCATGAACCACACCTAGAGTCATTGCATGTCTGTTCTTCTCACAAACCACATAAGGATCCACCTGTGTCATTAGATGTGTGTTCTTTTCATGAACCACACCCAGTGTTATTGGATGTGTGTTCTTCTCACAAACCACACATGGATCCACCAGTGTCATTGCATGTGTGTTCTTCTCATGAACTACACATGGATCCACCAAGTGTGATTGCATGTCTGTTCTTTTCACAAACCACATATGGATCCACCAGTGTCATTGGATGTCTACTCTTTTCATTAACCACTGTTAGAGTCATTGCATATGTGTTCTTTTCACAAACCACATATGGATCCACTGTGTCATTGCATGTGTGTTCTTATCACAAACCACATAAGGATCCACCAGTGTCATTGGATGTGTGTTCTTTTCATGAACAACACCAAGTGTCATTGCATGTCTGTTCTTGTCACAAACTACACATGGATCCACCGGTATCATTGCATGTCTATTCTTTTCATGAACCACACCCTGTTTCATTGCATGTGTGTTCTTCTCACAAACCACACATGGATCCACCAGTGTCATTGCATGTGTGTTCTTTTCATGAACCACACATGGATCCACCAAGTGTGATTGCATGTCTATTGTTTTCACAAACCACATATGGATCCACCAGTGTCATTGCATGCGTGTTCTTTTCATGAACCACACCCAGTGTCATTGCATGTCTATTCCTCTCATAAACCACACATGGATCCACCAGTGTCATTGCATGTGTGTTCTTCTCATGAACCACAGATAGAGTCATTGCATGTCTATTATTCTCACAAACCACATAAGGATACACTAGTGTCATTGCATGTGTGTTCTTCTCATTAACGACACCTAGTGTCATTGCATGTGTGTTCCTCTCACAGTGTACACATGGATCCACCAGTGTCATGGGATGTGTGTTCTTCTCATGAACCACATTTAGAGTCATTGCATGTGTGTTCTTCTCACAAACCATATAAGCATACACCAGTGTCATTGCATGTGTGTTCTTCTCATGAACCACAACTAGAGTCATTGGATGTGTGTTCTTTTCATGAACCACATTAGGATCCACCAGTGTCATTGGATGTGTGTTCTTCTCACAAACCACACATGGATCCACCAGTGTCATTGCATGTCTGCTCTTTTCATTTACCACAGTTAGAGTCATTGCAAGTCTGTTCTTTTCACAAACCACATATCACCAGTGTCATTGCATGTGTGTTCTTCTCATGTACCATGCATGGATCCACCCAGTGTGATTGCATGTCTGTTCTTTTCACAAACCACATATGGATCCACCAGTGTCATGGCATGTGTGTTCTTTTCACAAACCACATATGACCAGTGTCATTGCATGTGTGTTCTTCTCATGAACCACACCCAGTGTCATTGCATGTGTGTTCCTCTCACAGTGTACACATGGATCCACCAGTGTCATGGGATGTGTGTTCTTCTCATGAACCACATTCAGAGTCATTGCATGTGTGTTCTTCTCACAAACCATATAAGGATACACCAGTGTCATTGCATGTCTGTTCTTCTCATGAACCACAGCTAGAGTCATTGGATGTGTGTTCTTTTCATGAACCACATAAGGATCCACTAGTGTCATTGGATGTGTGTTCTTCTCACAAACCACACATGGATCCACCAGTGTCATTGCATACGCTCTTTTCATTTACCACAGTTAGAGTCATTGCAAGTCTGTTCTTTTCACACACCACATATCACAAGTGTCATTGCATGTGTGTTCTTCTCATATACCACGCATGGATCCACCAAGTGTGATTGCATATCTGTTCTTTTCACAAACCACATATGGATCCACCAGAGTCATTGCATGTGTGTTCTTTTCATAAACCACACCCAGTGTCATTGCATGTCTGTTCTTCTCACAAACAACACATGGATCCACCGGTATCATTGCATGTCTATTCTTTTCATGAACCATAGCCATTGTCATTGCACGTGTGTTCTTCTCACAAACCACACATGGATCCACCAGTGTCATTGCATGTCTGCTCTTTTCATTAACCACAGTTAGAGTCATTGCATGTGTGTTCTTTTCACAACCCACCGCTAGAGTCATTGCATGTGTGTTCTTCTCACAAACCACATAAGGATACACCAATGTCATTGGATGTGTGTTCTTCTCATGAACCACAGCTAGAGTCATTGCAGGTCTGTTCTTCTCATAAACCACATAAGGATACACCAGTGTCATTGCATGTGTGTTCTTTTCATGAACCACACCTAGTGTCATTGGATGTGTGTTCCTCTCATAAACCACACATGGATCCACTAGTGTCATTGGATGTCTGCTCTTTTCATTAACCATAGTTAGAGTCAGTGCATGTGTGTTCTTTTCACAAACCACATATGGATGCACTGTGTCATTGCATGTGTGTTCTTATCACAAACCACGTAAGGATCCACCAGTGTCATTGGATGTGTGTTCTTTCATTAACCACACCTAGTGTCATTGCATGTCTGTTCTTGTCACAAACTACACATGGATCCACCGGTATCATTGCATGTCTATTCTTTTCATGAATCACACCCTGTGTCATTGCATGTGTGTTCTTCTCACAAACCACACATGGATCCACCAGTGTCATGGTATGTGTGTTCTTCTCATGAACCACACATGGATCCACCAAGTGTGATTGCATGTCATTGTTTCTAAACCACATATGGATCCACCAGTGTCATTGCATATGTGTTCTTCTCGTGAACCACAACTAGAGTCATTGCATGTTTGTTCCTCTTATAAACCACACATGGATCCACCAGTGTCATTGCATGTGTGTTCTTCTCATGAACCACAGACAGAGTCATTGCATGTCTATTATTCTCACAAACCACATAAGGATACACCGGTGTCATTGCATGTGTGTTCTTCTCATGAACCACACCTAGTGTCATTGCATGTGTGTTCCTCTCACAGTGTACACATGGATCCACCAGTGTCATGGGATGTGTGTTCTTCTCATGAACCACATTTAGAGTCATTGCATGTGTGTTCTTCTCACAAACCACATAAGGATACACCAGTGTCATTGCATGTGTGTTCTTCTCATGAACCACAGCTAGAGTCATTGGATGTGTGTTCTTTTCATGAACCACACATGGATCCACCAGTGTCATTGCATGTCTGCTCTTTTCATTTACTACAGTTAGAGTCATTGCAAGTCTGTTCTTTTCACAACTCACATATCACCAGTGTCATTGCATGTGTGTTCTTCTCATGTACCACGCATGGATCCACCCAGTGTGATTGCATGTCTATTCTTTTCACAAACCACATATGGATCCACCAGTGTCATTGCATATGTGTTCTTTTCACAAACCACATATCACAAGTGTTATTGCATGTGTGTTCTTCTCACAAACCACATAAGGATCCACCAGTGTCATTGGATGTGTGTTCTTTTCACAAACCACATAAGGATCCACCAGTGTCATTGGATGTGTGTTCTTTTCATGAACTACACCCAGTGTCATTGCATGTCTGTTCCTCTCACAGACCACACATGGATCCACCAGTGTCATTGCATGTGTGTTCTTCTCATGAACCACAACTAGAGTCATTGGATGTGTGTTCTTTTCATGAACCACAGCTAGAGTCATTTCATGTGTGTTCTTCTCACAAACCACATATGGATCCACATGTGTCATTGAAATGTGTGTTCTTCTCATTAACCACAACTAGAGTCATTGCATGTGTGTTCTCTTCAGAGACCACACATGGATCCACCAGTGTCATTGCATGTGTGTTCTTTTTACTAACAACAAATGAAGTCATTGCATGTGTGTTCTTTTCACATACCACATATGGATCCACCAATGTCATTGAAATGTATGTTCTCTTGAGAGACCACACATGGATCCACCAGTGTCATTGCATGTGTGTTCTTTCTTACTAACAACAACTGGAGTCATTGCATGTGTGTTTCTTTTCACAAACCACATATGGATCCACTGTGTCATTGCATGTGTGTTCTTCTCACAAACCACATAAGGATCCACCAGTGTCATTGCATGCGTGTTCTTTTCATGAACCACAACCAGTATCATTGCATGTGTGTTCTTGTCACAAACCACACATGGATCCACCAGTGTCATTGCATGTACATTCTTTTCATTAACCACAGTTAGAGTCATTGCATGTGTGTTCTTTTCACAAACCACAGCTAGAGTCATTGCATCTGTGTTCTGCTCACAAACCACATAAGGATACACAAGTGCCATTGCATGTGTGTTCTTCTCATGAACCACAGCTAGAGTCATTGCATGTCTGTTATTATCACAAACCACATAAGGATACACAAGTGTCATTTCATGTGTGTTCTTTTCATGAACCACACCTAGTATCATTGGATGTGTGTTCTTCACAGAAACCACACATGGATCCACCAGTGTCATTGCATGTCTGTTCTTCTCACAAACCACATAAGGATCCACAAGTGTCATTGGATGTGTATTCTTGTCATGAACCACACCAAGTGTCATTGCATGTGTGTTCTTCTCACAAACCACAAATGGATCCACCGGTATCATTGCATGTCTGTTCTTTTCATGAACCATAGCCAGTGTCATTGCACGTGTGTTCTTCTCACAAACCACACATGGATCCACAAGTGTCATTGCATGTCTGCTCTTTTCATTAACCACAGTTAGAGTCATTGCATGTGTGTTCTTTTCACAAACCACAGCTAGAGTCATTGCATGTGTGTTCTTCTCACAAACCACATAAGGATACACCAGTGTCATTGGATGTGTGTTCTTCTCATGAACCACAACTAGAGTCATTGCATGTCTGTTCTTCTCACAAACCACATAAGGATACACCAGTGTCATTGCATGTGTGTTCTTTTCATGAACCACACCCAGTGTCATTGGATGTGTGTTCCTTTCATAAACCACACATGGATCCACCAGTGTCATTGGATGTCTGCTCTTTTCATTAACCGCAGTTAGAGTCATTGCATATATGTTCTTTTCACAAACCACATATGGATCCACTGTGTCATTGCATGTGTGTTCTTATCACAAACCACATAAGGATCCACCAGTGTCATTGGATGTGTGTTCTTTCCATGAACCACACCCAGTGTCATTGCATGTCTATTCTTCTCACAAACTACACATGGATCCACCGGTATGATTGCATGTCTTTTCTTTTCATGAACCACACACTGTGTCATTGCATGAGTGTTCTTCTCACAAACCACACATGGATCCACCAGTGTCATTACATGTGTGTTCTTTTCATGAACCACACATGGATCCACCAAGTGTGATTGCATGTCTGTTGTTTTCACAAACCACATATGGATCCACCAGTGTCATTGCATGTGTGTTCTTTTCATGAACCACACCTAGTGTCATTGCATGTATGTTCCTCTCATAAACCACACATGGATCCACCAGTGTCATTGCATGTGTGTTCTTCTCATGGACCAGAGCTAGAGTCATTGCATGTCTGTTATTCTCATAAACCACATAAGGATATACCAGTGTCATTGCATGTGTGTTCTTCTCATGAACCACACCTAGTGTAATTGCATGTGTGTTCCTCTCACAGTGTACACATGGATCCACCACAGTCATTGCATGTCTGTTCTTTTCATGAACCACACCCAGTGTCATTGCATGTGTGTTCTTCTCATAAACCACATATGGATCCAACAGTGTCATTGCATGTGTGTTCTTCTCATGAACCACATCTAGAGTCATTGCATGTCTGTTATTCTCACAAACCACATAAGGATACACCAATGTCATTGCATGTGTTTTCTTTTCATGAACCACACCTAGTGTCATTGCATGTGTGTTCCTCTCACAGACCACACATGGATCCACCAATGTCACTGCATGTGTGTTCTTCTCATGAACCACACCCAGAGTCATTGCATGTCTGTTCTTCTCACAAACCACATAAGGATCCACCTGTGTCATTGGATGTGTGTTCTTTTCATGAAACACAGCCAGTGTCATTGGATGTGTGTTCTTCTCACAAACACACATGGATCCACCAGTTTCATTGCATGTGTGTTCTTTTTACTAACAACAACTGAAGTCATTGCAGGTGTGTTATTTTCACATACCACATATGGATCCACCGATGTCATTGAAATGTATGCTCTCTTCAGAGACCACCCATGGATCTACCAGTGTCATTGCATGTGTGTTTTTTACTAACAACAACTGGAGTCATTGCATGTGTGTTCTTGTCACAAACCACATATGGATCCACTGTGTCATTGCATGTGTGTTGTTCTCACAAACCACATAAGGATCCACCAGTGTCATTGGATGTGTGTTCTTTTCATGAACCACAGCCAGTGTCATTGCATGTGTGTTCTTGTCACAAACCACACATGGATCCACCAGTGTCATTGCATGTTTGCGCTTTTCATTAACCACTGTTAGAGTCATTGCATGTGTGTTCTTTTCACAAACCACAGCTAGAGTCATTGCATGTGTGTTCTTCTCACAAACAACATAAGGATACACCAGTGTCATTGGATGTGTGTTTTCTCATGAACCACAGCTAGAGTCATTGCATGTCTGTTATTCTCACAAACCACATAAGGATACACTAGTGTCATTGCATGTGTTTTCTTTTCATGAACCACACCTAGTGTCATTGCATGTGTGTTCCTCTCACAGACCACACATGGATCCACCAATGTCACTGCATGTGTGTTCTTCTCATGAACCACACCCAGAGTCATTGCATGTCTGTTCTTCTCACAAACCACATAAGGATCCACCTGTGTCATTGGATGTGTGTTCTTTTCATGAAACACACCCAGTGTCATTGGATGTGTGTTCTTCTCACAAACACACATGGATCCACCAGTTTCATTGCATGTGTGTTCTTTTTACTAACAACAACTGAAGTCATTGCAGGTGTGTTATTTTCACATACCACATATGGATCCACCGATGTCATTGAAATGTATGCTCTCTTCAGAGACCACCCATGGATCTACCAGTGTCATTGCATGTGTGTTTTTTACTAACAACAACTGGAGTCATTGCATGTGTGTTCTTGTCACAAACCACATATGGATCCACTGTGTCATTGCATGTGTGTTCTTCTCACAAACCACATAAGGATCCACCAGTGTCATTGCATGTGTGTTCTTTTCATGAACCACAGCCAGTGTCATTGCATGTGTGTTCTTGTCACAAACCACACATGGATCCACCAGTGTCATTGCATGTTTGCTCTTTTCATTAACCACTGTTAGAGTCATTGCATGTGTGTTCTTTTCACAAACCACAGCTAGAGTCATTGCATGTGTGTTCTTCTCACAAACAACATAAGGATACACCAGTGTCATTGGATGTGTGTTTTCTCATGAACCACAGCTAGAGTCATTGCATGTCTGTTATTCTCACAAACCACATAAGGATACACTAGTGTCATTGCATGTGTTTTCTTTTCATGAACCACACCCAGTGTCACTGCATGTGTGTTCCTCTCATAGACTACACATGGATCCACCAGTGTCACTTCATGTGTGTTCTTCTCATGAACCACACCTAGAGTCATTGCATGTCTGTTCTTCTCACAAACCACATAAGGATCCACCTGTGTCATTAGATGTGTGTGCTTTTCATGAACCACACCCAGTGTCATTGGATGTGTGTTCTTCTCACAAACCACACATGGATCCACCAGTTTCATTGCATGTGTGTTCTTCTCATGAACTACACATGGATCCACCAAGTGTGATTGCATGTCTTTTCTTTTCACAAACCACATATGGATCCACCAGTGTCATTGCATGTGTGTTATTTTGATAAACCACACCCAGTGTCATTGCATGTCTGTTCTTCTCACAAACCACACATGGATCCACCGGTATCATTGCATGTCTATTATTTTCATGAACCATAGCCAGTGTCATTGCACGTGTGTTCTTCTCACAAACCACACATGGATCCACCAGTGTCATTGCATGTCTGCTCTTTTCATTAACCACAGTTAGAGTCATTGCATGTGTGTTCTTTTCACAAACCACCGCTAGAGTCATTGCATGTGTGTTCTTCTCACAAACCACATAAGGATACACCAGTGTCATTAGATGTGTGTTCTTCTCATGAACCACAAC
Source organism: Avena insularis (assembly GCA_023614405.1). Taxonomy (NCBI): domain Eukaryota; kingdom Viridiplantae; phylum Streptophyta; class Magnoliopsida; order Poales; family Poaceae; genus Avena; species Avena insularis. Next base: position 28,031,133 of record CM042692.1, read on the forward strand.
TAGAGTCATTGCATGTCTGTTCTTCTGACAAACCACATAAGGATACACCAGTGTCATTGCATGTGTATTCTTTTCATGAACCACACCTAGTGTCATTGGATGTGTGTTCCTCTCATAAACCACACATGGATCCACTAGTGTCATTGGATGTCTGCTCTTTTCATTAACCACAGTTAGAGTCATTGCATGTGTGTTCTTTTCACAAACCACATATGGATCCACTGTGTCATTGCATGTCTGTTCTTATCACAAATCACATAAGGATCCACCAGTGTCATTGGATGTGTGTTCTTTTCATGAACCACACCCAGTGTCATTGCATGTCTGTTCTTGTCACAAACTACACATGGATCCACCGGTATCATTGCATGTCTATTCTTTTCATGAACCACACCCTGTGTCATTGCATGTGTGTTCTTCTCACAAACCACACATGGATCCACCAGTGTCATTGCATGTGTGTTCTTTTCATGAACCACATGTATCCACCTAGTGTGATTGCATGTCTGTTGTTTTCACAAACCACATATGGATCCACCAGTGTCATTGCATGTGTGTTCTTTTCATGAACCACACCCAGTGTCATTGCATGTCTATTCCTCTCATAAACCACACATGGATCCACCAGTGTCATTGCATGTGTGTTCTTCTCAAGAACCACAGATAGAGTCATTGCATGTCTATTATTCTCACAAACCACATAAGGATACACCAGTGTCATTGCATGTGTGTTCTTCTCATTAACGACACCTAGTGTCATTGCATGTGTGTTCCTCTCACAGTGTACACATGGATCCACCAGTGTCATGGGATGTGTGTTCTTCTCATGAACCACATTTAGAGTCATTGCATGTGTGTTCTTCTCACAAACCATATAAGGATACACCAGTGTCATTGCATGTGTGTTCTTCTCATGATCCACAGCTAGAGTCATTGGATGTGTGTTCTTTTCATGAACCACATTAGGATCCACCAGTGTCATTGGATGGGTGTTCTTCTCACAAACCACACATGGATCCACCAGTGTCATTGCATGTCTGCTCTTTTCATTTACCACAGTTAGAGTCATTGCAAGTCTATTCTTTTCACAAACCACATATCACTAGTGTCATTGCATGTGTGTTCTTCTCATGTACCATGCATGGATCCACCCAGTGTGATTGCATGTCTGTTCTTTTCACAAACCACATATGGATCCACCAGTGTCATTGCATGTGTGTTCTTTTCACAAACCACATATCACCAGTGTCATTGCATGTGTGTTCTTCTCATGAACCACACCCAGTGTCATTGCATGTGTGTTCCTCGCACAGTGTACACATGGATCCACTAGTGTCATGGGATGTGTGTTCTTCTCATGAACCACATTTAGAGTCATTGCATGTGTGTTCTTCTCACAAACCACATAAGGATACAACAGTGTCATTGCATGTGTTTTCTTCTCATGATCCACATCTAGAGTCATTGGATGTGTGTTCCTTTCATGAACCACATAAGGATCCACCAGTGTCATTGCACGTGTGTTCTTCTCACAAACCACACATGGATGCACCAATGTCATTGCATGTCTGCTCTTTTCATTAACCACAGTTAGAGTCATTGCATGTGTGTTCTTTTCACAAACCACCGCTAGAGTCATTGCATGTGTGTTCTTCTCTCAAACCACATAAGGATACACCAATGTCATTGGATGTGTGTTCTTCTCATGAACCACGGCTAGAGTCATTGCAGGTTTGTTCTTCTCATAAACCACATAAGGATACACCAGTGTCATTGCATGTGTGTTCTTTTCATGAACCACACCTAGTGTCATTGGATGTGTGTTCCTCTCATAAACCACACATGGATCCACTAGTGTCATTGGATGTCTGCTCTTTTCATTAACCATAGTTAGAGTCAGTGCATGTGTGTTCTTTTCACAAACCACATATGGATGCACTGTGTCATTTCATGTGTGTTCTTATCACGAACCACATAAGGATCCACCCGTGTCATTGGATGTGTGTTCTTTCATTAACCACACCCAGTGTCATTGCATGTCTGTTCTTGTCACAAACTACACATGGATCCACCGGTATCATTGCATGTCTATTCTTTTCATGAACCACACCCTGTGTCATTGCATGTGTGTTCTTCTCACAAACCACACATGGATCCACCAGTGTCATGGCATGTGTGTTCTTTTCATGAACCACACATGGATCCACCAAGTGTGATTGCATGTCTGTTATTTTCACAAACCACATATGGATCCACCAGTGTCATTGCATATGTGTTCTTCTCATGAACCACAACTAGAGTCATTGCATGTTTGTTCCTCTTATAAACCACACATGGATCCACCACTGTCATTGCATGTGTGTTCTTCGCATGAACCACAGACAGAGTCATTGCATGTCTATTATTCTCACAAACCACATAAGGATACACCAATGTCATTGCATGTGTGTTCTTCTCATGAACCACACCCAGTGTCATTGCATGTGTGTTCCTCTCACAATGTACACATGGATCCACCAGTGTCATGGGATGTGTGTTCTTCTCATGAACCACATTTAGAGTCATTGCATGTGTGTTCTTCTCACAAACCACATAAGGATACAACAGTGTCATTGCATGTGTTTTCTTCTCATGATCCACATCTAGATTCATTGGATGCGTGTTCTTTTCATGAACCACATAAGGATCCACCAGTGTCATTGGATGTGTGTTCTTCTCACAAACCACACATGGATCCACTAGTGTCATTGCATGTCTGCTCTTTTCATTTACCACAGTTAGAGTCATTGCAAGTCTGTTCTTTTCACAAACCACATATCACAAGTGTCATTGCATGTGTGGTCTTCTCATATACCACGTATGGATCCACCAAGTGTGATTGCATATCTGTTCTTTTCACAAACCACATATGGATCCACCAGAGTCATTGCATGTGTGTTCTTTTCATAAACCACACCCTGTGTCATTGCATGTCCGTTCTTCTCACAAACAACACATGGATCCACCGGTATCATTGCATGTCTATTCTTTTCATGAACCATAGCCAGTGTCATTGCACGTGTGTTCTTCTCACAAACCACACATGGATGCACCAGTGTCATTGCATGTCTGCTCTTTTCATTAACCACAGTTAGAGTCATTGCATGTGTGTTCTTTTCACAAACCACCGCTAGAGTCATTGCATGTGTGTTCTTCTCACAAACCACATAAGGATACACCAATGTCATTGGATGTGTGTTCTTCTCATGAACCACGGCTAGAGTCATTGCAGGTCTGTTCTTCTCATAAACCACATAAGGATACACCAGTGTCATTGCATGTGTGTTCTTTTCATGAACCACACCTAGTGTCATTGGATGTGTGTTCCTCTCATAAACCACACATGGATCCACTAGTGTCATTGGATGTCTGCTCTTTTCATTAACCATAGTTAGAGTCAGTGCATGTGTGTTCTTTTCACAAACCACATATGGATGCACTGTGTCATTGCATGTGTGTTCTTATCACAAACCACATAAGGATCCACCCGTGTCATTGGATGTGTGTTCTTTCATTAACCACACCCAGTGTCATTGCATGTCTGTTCTTGTCACAAACTACACATGGATCCACCGGTATCATTGCATGTCTATTCTTTTCATGAACCACACCCTGTGTCATTGCATGTGTGTTCTTCTCACAAACCACACATGGATCCACCAGTGTCATGGCATGTGTGTTCTTTTCATGAACCACACATGGATCCACCAAGTGTGATTGCATGTCTGTTGTTTTCACAAACCACATATGGATCCACCAGTGTCATTGCATATGTGTTCTTCTCACGAACCACAACTAGAGTCATTGCATGTTTGTTCCTCTTATAAACCACACATGGATCCACCACTGTCATTGCATGTGTGTTCTTCGCATGAACCACAGACAGAGTCATTGCATGTCTATTATTCTCACAAACCACATAAGGATACACCAGTGTCATTGCATGTGTGTTCTTCTCATGAACCACACCCAGTGTCATTGCATGTGTGTTCCTCTCACAATGTACACATGGATCCACCAGTGTCATGGGATGTGTGTTCTTCTCATGAACCACATTTAGAGTCATTGCATGTGTGTTCTTCTCACAAACCACATAAGGATACACCAGTGTCATTGCATGTGTGTTCTTCTCATGAACCACATCTAGAGTCATTAGATGTGTGTTCTTTTCATGAACCACACATGGATCCACCAGTGTCATTGCATGTATGCTCTTTTCATTTACCACAGTTAGAGCCGTTGCAAGTGTGTTCTTTTCACAACTCACATATCACCAGTGTCATTGCATGTGTGTTCTTCTCATGTACCACGCATGGATCCACCCAGTGTGATTGCATGTCTATTCTTTTCACAAACCACATATGGATCCACCAGTGTCATTGCATGTGTGTTCTTTTCACAAACCACATATCACAAGTGTTATTGCATGTGTGTTCTTCTCACAAACCACATAAGGATCCACCAGTGTCATTGGATGTGTGTTCTTTTCACAAACCACATAAGGATCCACCAATGTCATTGGATGTGTGTTCTTTTCATGAACTACACCCAGTGTCATTGCATGTCTGTTCCTCTCACAGACCACACACGGATCCACCAGTGTCATTGCATGTGTGTTCTTCTCATGAACCACAACTAGAGTCATTGGATGTGTGTTCTTTTCATGAACCACAGCTAGAGTCATTTCATGTGTGTTCTTCTCACAAACCACATATGGATCCACATGTGTCATTGAAATGTGTGTTCTTCTCATTAACCACAACTAGAGTCATTGCATGTGTGTTCTCTTCAGAGACCACACATGGATCCTGATGTCATTGCATGTGTGTTCTTTTTACTAACAACAACTGAAGTCATTGCATGTGTGTTCTTTTCACATACCACATATGGATCCACCAATGTCATTGAAATGTATGTTCTCTTGAGAGACCACACATGGACCCACCAGTGTCATTGCATGTGTGTTCTTTCTTACTAACAACAACTGGAGTCATTGCATGTGTGTTTCTTTTCACAAACCACATATGGATCCACTATGTCATTGCATGTGTGTTCTTCTCACAAACCACATAAGGATCCACCAGTGTCATTGAATGCGTGTTCTTTTCATGAACCACAACCAGTATCATTGCATGTGTGTTCTTGTCACAAACCACACATGGATCCACCAGTGTCATTGCATGTCTGTTCTTTTCATTAACCATAGTTAGAGTCATTGCATGTGTGTTATTTTCACAAACCACAGCTAGAGTCATTGGATGTGTGTTATTCTCACAAACGACATAAGTATACACCAGTGTCATTGGATGTGTGTTCTTCTCATGAACCACAGCTAGAGTCATTGCTTGTCTGTTCTTCTCACAAACCACATAAGGATACACCAGTGTCATTGCATGTGTGTTCTTTTCATGAACCACACCCAGTGTCATTGGATGTGTGTTCTGAAGGAGTTATGCCCTAGAGGCAAATAATAAAGTGTATTATTTGATATATCTCCTGTATGTTCATAATACGTTTCATATTGTGCTATAACTGTGTCAATACGAAATGTTAATACACATTGTGTATGTAAACAAACCGTGTCTCTTGTTACCTATAGTCAGCTAGTTCATTGGTCATGAGGATGATCTGTGTTTCAAGATCATGGGCATTTATGCCAACTGACAATGAGGTCATGTTATTAGTTGAATAACATGATAGACAATCATCCGACCAGTATATCTTAATGAGATCTAGTTACAAAGTTCACCATTAATGATAAAACACAGAGAACCTCGCAACCTGATCCTTTGACTGTGAGGTAATGCAAATCACCATTTCCGGAAGAAGTTTTGATGGTTATCAAGAATCATCTCGTAAAAGGGTGATCAAAAAGATGCCACTCAGGTTTTCCGAAGGGATGTGTTGAGGAGTACATATCAAGACCAGGATTTGTCTAGTCCATGTAACGGACAGATACATGTGGCCATCTCGGTGGCGTTGCATTAATGAAGCTTGCAAGCATGTGACTAGGTCATGGAATGCAACGACATGAGAACGAGAAAACGAGTGCATCGGTAACAAGATCGAACTAAGGTATGGAGAAACCAAAGATCAAATCTCGGATGAATTAGGTATCGAAAGACAAAGGGAATGGGGAACGACTATCTCACAGTTCGAGCGATTGTATTCGTGAAACGCACGGGGGTCACATGGCCATCCAGGTCCCTCTGTTGATCATTGATATGAGAGTTGTCTCTATCATGTCCAGAGTGTTTCCGAACCGAAGGATGTCACGCTTAAGGGTAGGGAAGCTTAGGGTACATGAGGTATCGTATGAGAAATAGAGAGAGAGAAACCAGAATAGTTTCGGTAACATCCGATGGAGATCGGAAAGGGTCCGGAAGGTGTTCCGGAGTGAAGGAATAATATAATATGTGTATTTGAATGTTAATTGGAGAATTAATATTAAATTTATATTTTATTTTATTTTTAAAGGCTCCATATTGCTAATGGGCCTCACCCGAAGGGAGGCCCAATAGGGCAAGGCGCCTAGGAAGTGGGGCCGGCCGGCCTAGGGCTGGTGGGCCGCCCCAGTGGGGCCCACCTAGGGCCAGCGGCTGCCCCTAGGTGGCCGGCGGGTGTGGGGATTAGTCCCGCACCGCCTGGCCCCTGGGTGGTGTCCCCCTCCCACTATATAAAGGGGCCCCTCCCCCTCTGGGATCACCCATTCCTCTCATTCTCTCTCTCATCCGCTGAGGACTTCTCCGTAATATTGGGGAGGACCTCATGGTTGAGTTCTCCACCTTCACACTACCATCGTGTGATCAGCGATCCGACATCTACTTCTTCCGCTGCTCGGCTGGATCGGAGTCCGGTTGATGTCTCCTACACCGGACGTGTGACAAACTTCGGAGGCACCACACTTGGGGTGATGCTCGTCTTCATCAATATACGCCTTCCTGCGTAAGGCGTGCCTCTGTCTGCAAAGGTATGAATACTGTATTCCTTCTCCGTTACTTATGTCTACATAGTATAGATCCTGGTATTAGTGTTCGAGTAGATAGAATTTTTTTGTTTTCTGCTACGGAACCCAACAATGGTATCAGAGCGGGTCTATGGGTAGACATGTCGTACAGATAGAACACATAGCAATATGTGGGCATTGATTCTCTAGTTGCTACCTTCTTTAGTATTATTGTTCATATCGCGGCACTGTTTGATGAAGCGGCCCCCAACCGACCTCACGTGGTGATTCACGAGACTGGTCCATAAATCAAAATGGCTTAGGGGGTGTCTGTATCTCTACAGTAGTTGATATGGCATTGATACTGGAGGGCCCTGAAAAGGGAAGAAGAACGACAATCATTGAATCCATGTTGTGGCTTGACATTCGTAGGTGGGAAGGGTTCTACTGCGAAAGCCCTAAAGCCACGTAAAACATGCAATAGTTAATATAGAAGCGTCTATCTTCATTATTGCATAGGGGCAAGTATTATAACATGGCAATGACAAGTTTGTGAAAATTTAAAGCTGTTGATGATGATCATAAAGCTATAACCATGTCATAACACTTTACTTTTGAAGTATCACTTATTGTGCTAGTATTCTTACTAGACGGTAGCATAATAAGATAATCCCTCGTAGTATTCCAGTTATCGTATTCCCCTTGTGTGTGCACCACCAAGAAAGTTCTTCGGTATGAGGCGGTCCTAGGTTATAGGCCTGGGTGTCAGACATATCTATGTTTGCATACAGTGGGTGTAAACCATGTTGCACTGTGAATACACACAAGTTAGAACTGGCAAGCCTAGCACGTTACAGAGACGTGGCCTCGGAATACAAGAGACCGAAAGGTCGAGCATGAATCACATAGTTGACGTGATCAACATTAGGGAATGTCCACCCTTGATACTGCACTAATGGCTGTGTTTAACCGGCGGAGGTGCAGAGGATTGGGATCATGTGATCACTAAACGAGTAGGGGGATGTTCGTTTAAGTGGGAGTTCGAGCATGAATCACATAGTTGATGTGATCAACATTAGGGAATGTCCACCCTTGATACTGCACTGATGGTTGTGTTTAACCGGGGGAGGTGCAGAGGATTGGGATCATGTGTCACTAAACGAGTAGGGGAATGTTCGTTTAAGTGGGAGTTCTTTTAGTTAAAACTTGAACTCATTATTATGAACATAGTATAAATACTTTACAAATCCTTTGTAGATGTCTCGCCCACCCACCTTCAACCTTAGCACTTTCCTCGAGAAGGACAAGCTGAAAACTGATGGAACCAACTTCACCGCATGGTTCCACAATCTTAGGATCCTCCCAGTCCCCTACAAGTTGACTTATGTCATCGAGGCTGAGCTTCCGGCTAAGCCTGCAGATTCCGCCTCCCAGGACGAAAATAATGTCTGGCAGTCCAAGGCGGACGATTTCTCCCTCATCCAGAGTGGAATGCTCTATGCCATGGAGCCAGAGCTTCAAAAGCGTTTTGAGAAGATGAATGCTTTTGAGATCATTGAGGATCTCAAGGCCGTCTTTGCTCCACAGGCTCGTGCAGAGAGGTATGATGCTTCCGAGCTCTTCTTCTCTGCTAAAATGGAAGAGCACAGCAGTATTAGTGAGCATGTGGTCAAAATGTCTGGCTACGTTAAGCGCTTAAATGCCCTGGATTGCAAAATCCCGGAGGAGCTCGCTATAGATAGGGTGCTGCGCTCGCTCCCCCTAGCTATAAGAGTTTTGTGATGAACTACAACATGCAAGGGATGACTAAGACCCTTGATGAGGTGTTCGCCATGCTCAAAACTGCTGAGGTTGAAATCAAGAAGGAGCACACGATGCTGATGGTCAACAAGACCACCAACTTTAAGAAACTGGGGCAAAAGGTAAAGGCAAGGGTAAGAAGTCTAAGAGGGATGGTAGGTTTGTTCCCAGCACCTCAAAGACTGCCAAGCCTGGCCCTAAGCCCGGCACTTCATGCTTCTACTGCAAAGGGGATGGGCACTAGAAACACAACTGCCCCAAGTACCTTGAAGACAAGCGAGCTGGCAAGATAGCCATCCCGGACAAAGGTATATATTATATACATGTTATTGATGTATTTCTTACGAGCGCCAGGAGTAACACCTGGGTATTTGATACCGGATCTGTTGCTCCCATTTGTAACTCTTAGCAGGATATGCAGAGTAGGAGGCGCATGAGGAAGGACGAGGTGATGATGTGCGTCGTCAATGGTTCGAGAGTCGAAGTGATGGCCATCGGCACCCTGCATCTCTGTCTACCGCCAGGAATATTGTTGATTTTGAATAAATGCTATTATGTACCCGCATTGAGTATGAATATTGTGAGTGGGTCTTGCTTCTTGCAAGACCGTTATTCGTTTAAATCAGGAACAAATGGTTATTCAATTTATATGAATGATGTTTTCTATGTTCATGCTCCTGTATGTGATGGTTTATTCTTACTTGATCTTCATTGTGATACACACATCCATAGTGTTGATGCTAAACGTTGTAAGCACAGTGACGATAATTCCATGTTCATGTGGCATTGCCGTCTTGGTCATATTGGCGTAAAGCGCATGAAGAAGCTTCATTCAGAAGGGCTTCTTGGATCATTGGATTTCGAATCCCTTGATACATGTGAGCCATCCCTCATGGGCAAGATGACCAGGGCACCATTCTCCGGAATAGTGGAGAGAGTTGTAGACCTACTTGGGATCATACATACGGATGTATGTGGACCAATGAGTGTCTCAACACGCAATGCTTATCGTTACTTTGTTACCTTTACTGACGACTTAAGCAGATATGGATATATCTACTTGATGAAGCACAAGTCTGAAACCTTTGAAAAGTTCAAGGAATTTCAGAAAGAGGTAGAGAATCAACTTAACAAGAAAATCAAGAACCTTCGATCGGATCGAGGAGGCGAGTATTTGAGTTATGAGTTTAACATGCACTTGAAGGACCGTGGGATTATCCCACAGCTTACGCCAGCCGGAACACCACAGCGTAATGGTGTGTCGGAACACCGTAACCGAACCCTATTGGATAGTGTACGGTCCATGATGTCTTTAACTGATTTGTCTGTGTCTTTTGGGGGATACGCGTTAGAAACCGCCACTTTTATTTTAAACCGAGCACCATCCAAATTCGTGGAGACAACCCCATATGAGACATGGTATGGGAAGAAGCCCAAGTTGTCATTTCTGAAAGTTTGGGGTTGTGAGGCTTACGTTAAGAAACTGCAACCTGACAAACTCGAATCCAAATCAGAAAAATGTATCTTTGTAGGATATCCAAGGGAAACCGCTGGGTATACTTTCTACAACCAAGCCGAAGTCAAAACGTTTGTCGCAAGAAACGACACCTTTCTCGAGAAAGAGTTTCTTGCAAAAGGAGTGAGTGGAAGGAAAATTGAGTTAGATGAAATTGTTGACCCTTCTCTCCAAATTCCGAGTAGCGCAACGGAAGCTGTTCCGAAACCGCTCTCCAACATGGAGGAAGAGTAGTTGATGATGATCAAAACAATGACATCGAGACTCCTGAGGTTCGTAGGTCTACAAGGGTTCGTGCCACTCCTGATTGGTACAGTAGCCTTGTGATGTTTGTCATCCTAGATGAACAGGAAGAACCTGCAAACTACAAAGAAGCTATGGATAGTGTTGACTCCGAGAAATTGCTAGAAGCCATGAAATCCGAAATAGGATCCATGCATGAAAACCAAGTTTGAACCTTGGTGGATCTTCCAGAAGTCCGTGGAAATTAAATGGATCTTTAAGAAAAAGACAGATGCAAATGGTAATGTAACCATTCACAAAGCTCGACTTGTCGCAAAGGGTTTTTGACAAATTCAAGGAGTTGATTATGACGAGACTTATTCTCCCGTAGTGATGCTTAAGGCTGTCAGGATTTTAATAGCAATTGCTGCACATTTCGACTATGAAATTTGGCAGATGGATGTCAAGACCGCATTCCTCAATGGTCACATTGATGAAGAGTTTTATATAATGCAACCAAAAGGTTTTGTCAATCCTAAGGATGCTAGAAAGGTCTGCAAGCATCAACGGTCCATTTATGGATTGAAGCAAGCATCTTGGAGCTGGAACCAACGTTTTGATCAAGTGATCAAGAGTTTTGGATTTGTCCAAAACCAACAAGAGTTCTGTTTTTACAAGAAAGCGAGTGGGAGCTCAGTTGTTTTCCTAGTAGTGTATGTGGATGACATATTACTCATGGGAAAAGATGTGGATCTTATGAAAAGCGTGAAAGCATACTTGAGTAACCAATTTTCCATGAAGGATCTAGGTGAAGCTGCATACATATTAGGAATCAAGATCTATAGAGATAGATCAAGGCGCCTAATAGCATTGAGTCAAAGTACTTACATAGAAAATATTTTGAAGAGGTTCAAAATGGAGAACACCAAAAAGGGTTTCACTCCCATGATGAAGAATTGCAAATTAAGTATAACTCAATGTCCTATAACGGACAATGATAGAAATAAGATGGCTTTCACACCTTATGCGTCAGCCATAGGGTCTATCATGTATGCAATGTTAAGTACACGACCTGATGTGGCATTGGCTCTTAGTTTGACGAGCCGATACCAAAGTAATCCAGGACCAGATCACTAGACAGCTGTCAAGAATATCCTGAAGTATCTAAAAAGAACAAAGGATATGTTCCTAATTTATGGAGGAAGTGATGAAGCTCTAAACGTAACGGGTTACGTGGATGCAAGCTGGAACTCAGATCATGATGACTCAAAGTCTCAAACAGGATTTGTGTTCCTGGTGAATGGTGGGGCGGTAAGCTGGAAAAGCAAGAAGCAACCGGTGGTGGCACAATCTTCAATGGAGTCTGAATATATTGATGCGGCTGATGCAACAAATGAAGCTGTTTGGCTAAGGAATTTTGTCATCAAACTAGGAGTTTTTTCCAATGTGCAAGACCCCGTGACGGTCTATTGTGATAACACGGGTGCTATTGCAAACACAAGGGAACCAAGAACTCATTCCACAGCCAAACACATCAAGCTAAGATTTCACGTCATCTGGCAGAACGTTGACGAAGGTGAAGTCAAGATTTGCAAAGAAGATACGGAACTAAATGTAGCAGATCCTTTGACTAAAGCTCTCCATCAGGAAAAGCACGAACAACACCGAGATTCCATTGGTGTTAGGTTCCTGCCTATTGTAAACTAGTTTTGTCTATACTCTAGTGCAAGTGGGAGACTGAAGGAGTTATGCCCTAGAGGCAAATAATAAAGTGTATTATTTGATATATCTCCTGTATCTTCATAATACGTTTCATACTGTGCTATGACTGTGTTAATACGAAACGTTAATACATGTGTGGTATGTAAACAAACCGTGTCTATAGTTACCTCTAGTCAACTAGTTCATTGGTCATGATGATGATCTGTGTTTCAAGATCATGGGCATTTATGCCAACTGACAATGAGGTCATGTTATTAGTTGAATAACATGATAGACAAACATCCGGCCGTTATATCTTAATGAGATCTAGTTACAAAGTTCACCATTAATGATAAAACACAGAGAACCTCGCAACCTGATCTTTTGACTGTGAGGTAATGCAAATCACCATTTCCAAAAGAAGCTTTGATGGTTATCAAGAATCATCTCGTAAAAGGGTGATCAAAAATATGCCACTCAGGTTTTCTGAAGGGATGTGTTGAGGAGTACATAGCAAGACCAGGATTTGTCTAGTCCATGTAACAGACAGATATATGTGGCCATCTCGATGGCGTTGCATTAATGAAGCTTGCAAGCATGTGACTAGGTCATGGAATGCAACGACATGAGAACGAGAAAACGAGTGCATCGGTAACAAGATCGAACTAAGGTATGGAGAAACCAAAGATCAAGTCTCGGATGAATTAGGTATCGAAAGACAAAGGGAATGGGGAACGACTATCTCACAGTTCGAGCGATTGTATTCGTGAAATGCACGGGGGTCACATGGCCATCTAGGTCCCTCTATTGATCATTGATATGAGAGTTGTCTCTATCATGTCCGGAGTGTTTCCAAACCGAAGGATGTCACGCTTAAGGGTAGGGACGCTTAGGGTAGATGAGGTATCGTATGAGAAATAAAGAGAGAGAAACCGGAATAGTTTCGGTAACATCTGATGGAGATCGGAAAGGGTTCGGATGGTGTTCCGGAGTGAAGGAATAATATAATATGTGTATTTGAATGTTAATTGGAGAATTAATATTAAATATATATTTTATTTTATTTTTAAAGGCTCCATATTGCTAATGGGCCTCACCCGAAGGGAGGCCCAATAGGGCAAGGCGCCTAGGGAGTGGGGGCCGGCCGGCCTAGGGATGGTGGGCCACTCTAGTGCGGCCCACCTAGGGTCGGAGGCTGCCCCTAGGTGGCCAGCGGATGTGGGGATTAGTCCCACACCGCCTGGCCCCTGGGTGGTGTCCCCTCCTCCCACTATATAAAGGGGTACCCCCTCCCCCTTTGGGATCACCCATTCCTCTTATTCTCTCTCTCTCATCCGCTGAGGACTTCTTCATAATATTGGGGAGGACCTCGTGGTTGAGTTCTCCACCTTCACACTACCGTCGTGTGATCAGCGATCCAGCATCTACTTCTTCCGCTGCTTGGCTGGATCGGAGTCCGGTTTACGTCTCCTACACCGGACATGTGACGAACTTCGGAGGCATCACACTTGGGGTGCTGCTCGTCTTCATCAATATACTCCTTCGTGCGTAAGGTGTGCCTCTGTCTGCAAAGGTATGAATATTGTATTCCTTCTCCATTACTTATGTCTACATAGTATAGATCCTGATATTAGTGTTCGAGTAGATAGAAAATTTTGTTTCCTGCCACGGAACCCAACATGTTCCTCTCATAAACCACACATGGATCCACCAGCGTCATTGCATGTGTGTTCCTCTCACAGTGTACACATGGATCCACCAGACACATTGGATGTGTGTTCTTCTCATGAACCACATCTAGAGTTATTGCATGTGTGTTCTTCTCACAAACCACATAAAGATACACCAGTGTCATTGCATATGTGTTCTTCTCATTAACCACAGCTAGAGTCATTGGATGTGTGTTCTTTTCATGAACCACATAAGGATCCACCAGTGTCATTGGATGTGTGTTCTTCTCACAAACCACACATGGATCCACCAGTGTCATTGCATGTCTGCTATTTTCATTAACCAAAGTTAGAGTCATTGCATGTCTGTTCTTTTCACAAACCACATATCACCAGTGTCATTGCATGTGTGTTCTTCTCATGAACCACACATGGATCCACCCAGTGTGGTTGCTTGTCTGTTCTTTTCAAAAACCACATATGGATCCACCAATGTCATTGCATGTGTGTTCTTTTCACAAACCAGATATCACCAGTGTCATTGCATGTGTGTTCTTCTCACAAACCACATAAGGATCCACCAGTGTCATTGGATGTGTGTTCTTCTCACAAACCACATAAGGATCCACCAGTGTCATTGGATGTGTGTTCTTTTCATGAACCACACCCATTGTCATTGCATGTCTGTTCCTCTCACAGACCACACATGGATCCACCAGTGTCATTGCATGTGTGTTCTTCTCATGAACCACGGCTAGAGTCATTGGATGTGTGTTCTTTTCATGAACCACAGCTAGAGTCATTGCATGTGTGTTCTTCTCACAAACCACATATGGATCCACCCGTGTCATTGAAATGTGTGTTCTTCTCATTAACCACAACTAGAGTCATTGCATGTGTGTTTTCTTCAGAGACCACACATGGATCCACCAGTGTCATTGCATGTGTGTTCTTTTTAATAACAACAACTGGAGTCATTGCATGTGTGTTCTATTCACATACCACATATGGATCCACAAATGTCATTGAAATGTATGTTCTCTTTAGAGACCACACATGGATCCACCAGTGTCATTGCATGTGTGTTCTTTTTACTAACTACAACTAGAGTCATTGCATGTGTGTGCTTGTCACAAACCACATATGGATCCACTATGTCATTGCATGTGTGTTCTTCTCACAAACCACATAAGGATCCACCAGTGTCATTGCATGTGTGTTCTTTTCATGAACCACAACCAGTGTCATTGCATGTGTGTTCTTGTCACAAACCACACATGGATCCACCAGTGTCATTGCATCTTTGCTCTTTTCATTAACCACAGTTATAGTCATTGCATGTGTGTTCTTTTCACAAACCACAACTAGAGTCATTGCATGTGTGTTCTTCTCAGAAACGACATAAGGATACACCAGTGTCATTGGATGTGTGTTCTTCTCATGAACCACAGCTAGAGTGATTGCATGTCTGTTCTTCTCACAAACCACATAAAGATACACTAGTGTCATTGCATATGTGTTCTTCCCATTAACCACAACTAGAGTCATTGGATGTGTGTTCTTTTCATGAACCACATAAGGATCCACTAGTGTCATTGGATGTGTGTTCTTCTCACAAACCACACATGGATCCACCAGTGTCATTGCATGTCTGCTATTTTCATTAACCAAAGTTAGAGTCATTGCATGTCTGTTCTTTTCACAAACCACATATCACCAGTGTCATTGCATGTGTGTTCTTATCATGAACCACACATGGATCCACCCAGTGTGGTTGCATGTCTGTTCTTTTCAAAAACCACATATGGATCCACCAATGTCATTGCATGTGAGTTCTTTTCACAAACCAGATATCACCAGTGTCATTGCATGTGTGTTCTTCTCACAAACCACATAAGGATCCACCAGTGTCATTGGATGTGTGTTCTTCTCACAAACCACATAAGGATCCACCAGTGTCATTGGATGTGTGTTCTTTTCATGAACCACACCCAGTGTCATTGCATGTCTGTTCCTCTCACAGACCACACATGGATCCACCAGTGTCATTGCATGTGTGTTCTTCTCATGAACCACGGCTAGAGTCATTGGATGTGTGTTCTTTTCATGAACCACAACTAGAGTCATTGCATGTGTGTTCTTCTCACAAACCACATATGGATCCACCCATGTCATTGAAATGTGTGTTCTTCTCATTAACCACAACTAGAGTCATTGCATGTGTGTTTTCTTCAGAGACCACACATGGATCCACTAGTGTCATTGCATGTGTGTTCTTTTTAATAACAACAACTAAAGTCATTGCATGTGTGTTCTTTTCACATACCACATATGGATCCACAAATGTCATTGAAATGTATGTTTTCTTTAGAGACCACACATGGATCCACCAGTGTCATTGCATGTGTGTTCTTTTGCCTAACTACAACTGGAGTCATTGCATGTGTGTGCTTGTCACAAACCACATATGGATCCATTGTGTCATTGCATGTGTGTTCTTCTCACAAACCACATAAGGATCCACCAGTGTCATTGCATGTGTGTTCTTTTCATGAACCACAGCCAGTGTCATTGCATGTGTGTTCTTCTCAAAAACCACACATGGATCCACCAGTGTCATTACATGTGTGTTCCTCTCATAAACCATAGCTCGAGACATTGGATGTGTGTTATTTTCATGAACCATAGCTAGAGTCATTGCATGTGTGTTCTTCTCACAAACCACATAAGGATACACCAGTGTCATTGCATGTGTGTTCTTCTCATGAACCACATCTAGAGTCATTGCATGTCTGTTCTTCTCACAAACCACACAAGGATCCACCAGTTTCATTAGATGTGTGTTCTTTTCATGAACCACACCCTGTGTCATTGGATGTGTGTTCTTCTCACAAACCACACATGGATCCACCAGTGTCATTGCATGTGTGTTCTTCTCATGAACCACACATGGATCCACCAAGTGTGATTGCATGTCTGTTGTTTTCACAAACCACATATGGATCCACCAGTGTTATTGCATGTGTGTTCTTTTCATGAACCACACACTGTGTCATTGCATGTATGTTCCTCTCATAAACCACACATGGATCCACCAGTGTCATTGCATGTGTGTTCTTCTCATGAACCACAGCTAGAGTCATTGCATGTGTGTTATTCTCACAAACCACATAATGATACACTAGTGTCATTGCATGTGTGTTCTTCTCATGAACCACACCCAGTGTCATTGCATGTGTGTTCCTCTAACAGTGTACACATGGATCCACAAGAGTCATTGCATGTCTGTTCTTTACATTAACCACACCCAGCGTCATTGCATGTGTGTTCTTCTCATAAACCACATATGGATCCACCAGTGTCATTGCATGTGTATTCTTCTCATGAACCGCGTCTAGAGTCATTGCATGTGTGTTATTCTCACAAACCACATAAGGATACACCAGTGTCATTGCATGTGTTTTCTTTTCATGAACCACACCCAGTGTCATTGCATGTGTGTTCCTCTCACAGACCACACATGGATCTACCAGTGTCACTGCATGTGTGTTCTTCTCATGAACCACACCTAGAGTCATTGCATGTCTGTTCTTCTCACAAACCACATAAGGATCCACCTGTGTCATTGGATGTGTGTTCTTTTCATGAACCACACCTAGTGTCATTGGATGTGTGTTCTTCTCACAAACCACACATGGATCCACCAGTGTCATTGCATGTGTGTTCTATTTACTAACAACAACTGGAGTCATTGCATGTGTGTTCTTTTCACATACCACATATGGATCCACCAATGTCATTGAAATGTATGTTCTCTTCAGAGACCACACATGGATCCACCAGTGTCATTGCATGTGTGTTCTTTTTAATAACTACAACTAGAGTCATTGCATGTGCTTTCTTGTCACAAACCACATATGGATCCACTATGCCATTGCATGTGTGTTCTTCTCACAAACCACATAAGGATCCACCAGTGTCATTGCATGTGTGTTCTTTTCATGAACCACAGCCAGCGACATTGCATGTGTGTTCTTGTCAAAAGCACACATGGATCCACCAGTGTCATTGCATCTTTGCTCTTTTCATTAACCACTATTAGAGTCATTGCATGTGTGTTGTTTTCACAAACCATAGCTAGAGTCATTTCATGTGTGTTCTTCTCACAAACGACATAAGGATACACCAGTGTCATTGGATGTGTGTTCTTCTCATTAACCACAACTAGAGTCATTGTATGTCAGTTATTCTCATAAACCACATAAGGATACACCAGTGTCATTGCATGTGTTTTTTTTTCATGAACCACACACAGTGTCATTGCATGTGTGTTCCTCTCATAGACCACGCATGGATCCACCAGTGTTACTGCATGTGTGTTCTTCTCATGAACCACACCCAGAGTCATTGCATGTTTGTTCTTCTCACAAACCACATCAGGATCCACCTGTGTCATTAGATGTGTGTTCTTTTCATGAACCACACCCAGTGTCATTGGATGTGTGTTCTTCTCACAAACCACACATGGATCCACCAATGTCAATGCATGTGTGTTCTTCTCATGAACCACACATGGATCCACCAAGTGTGATTGCATGTCTGTTCTTTTCACAAACCACATATGGATCCACCAGTGTCATTGCATGTGTGTTCTTTTGATAAACCACACCCAGTGTCATTGCATGTTTTTTCCTCTCATAAACCACACATGGATCCACCAGTGTCATTGCATGTGTGTTCTTCTCATGAACCACACCTAGTGTCATCTCATGTGTGTTCCTCTCACAGTGTACACATGGATCCACCAGTGTCATTGGATGTGTGTTCTTCTCATGAACCACATCTAGAGTCATTACATGTGTGTTCTTCTCACAAACCACATAAGGATACACCAGTTTCATTGCATGTGTGTTCTTCTCATGAACCACAGCTTGAGTCATTGCATCTGTGTTCTTTTCATGAACCACATAAGGATCCACCAGTGTCATTGGATGTGTGTTCTTCTCACCAACCACACATGGATCCACCAGTGTTATTGCATGTCTGCTCTTTTCATTTACCATAGTTAGAGTCATTGCATGTCTGTTCTTTTCACAAACCACATATCACCAGTGTCATTGCATGTGTGTTCTTCTCATGTACCACGCATGGATCCACCCAGTGTGATTGCATGTCTGTTCTTTTCACAAACCACATATGGATCCACCGGTGTCATTGCATGTGTGTTCTTTTCACAAACCACATATCACCAGTGTCATTGCATGCGTGTTCTTCTGACAAACCACATAAGGATCCACTAGTGTCATTGGATGTGTGTTCTTTTCACAAACCACATAAGGATCCACCATTGTCATTGGATGTGTGTTCTTTTCATGAACCACACCTAGTGTCATTGCATGTTTGTTCCTCTCACAAACCACACATGGATCCACCAGTGTCATTGCATGTGTGTTCTTCTCATGAAACACGGCTAGAGTCATTGGATGTGTGTTCTTTTCATGAACCGTAGCTAGAGTCGTTGCATGTGTGTTCTTCTCACAAACCACATAAGGATACACCAGTGTCATTGCATGTATTTTCTTCTCATGAACTACATCTAGAGTCATTGCATGTCTGTTATTCTCACAAACCACATAAGGATCCACCAGAGTCATTGCATGTGTGTTCTTCTCACAAACCACATAAGGATCCCCTAGTGTCACTGGATGTGTGTTCTTTTCATGAACCACACCCAGTGTCATTGCATGTCTGTTCCTCTCACAAATCACACATGGATCCATCAGTGTCATTGCATGTGTGTTATTCTCATGAACCACATCTAGAGTCATTGCACATGTGTTCTTTTCACAAACCACTGCTAGAGTCATTGCATGTGTGTTCTTCTCACAAACCACATAAGGATACACAAGTGTCATTGCATGTGTGTTCTTCTCATGAAACATAGCTAGAGTCATTGCATGTCTGTTATTATCACAAACCTCATAAGGATAGACCAGTGTAATTTCATGTGTGTTCTTTTCATGAACCACACCTAGTGTCATTGGATGTGTGTTCTTCTCACATACCACACATGGATCCATGTAACTACCTCGGTGAATTACGCTCCTAGTACAAGCCTGGATGATCAGAAATGGTTGAAATAGTACGGTGGGGCCCAAATGCCACTCACAAGTAGACCTTTCGGCCGTCCCAACCATTTCCAAACATCGGGACAAGTACGGGCGGCGTAATCGGCAGGCGAAGGGATCAACTACATACACAAATGAGTATGTATGCAAGCCACCATACAATAGTACATCAGAGCCATTCCATCTAAAAAGAAAGGAAATATAGCAACGCCATGCGGCAAGATCCAAATATCCTAGATAGATATAATAGTGTAGGATATCTCCTCATACATCAATCAACAGAGCATCAAGCGGAAGCGGAAGACAAAATCCGAGTACGGATAAGAAGCAAATCGGCATAAGATGCCCCATAAATAAGCACATCCCGCCCACAGATCTCACGGATCCCCGTTCCCGGAATCTCTACACCGAATGATCGTTGCCCACATCGTCGTCTCTTCCACCCGGTATCCATCTTGCAGTGTACCTATTCATCCGAACCAATAATTTATCGTGTGAGACCCTAGGGGTACTCAAGAAGTCTTTATGCCTCTAAAGGGACACAACTGGGTGACGCAATTGCAAAAGATAAACCCTAGCAATTCTATAGATACTGCTAACCATCCGCCTAACGAGAGATAGACGGATGTCCGTGAATTAATAACAATGTTATAACGCTTATAACGTAATATCCACAGATCCATCCTCCTCCTTACCATCGCGAGGAATGACGAACAACCCCCATCCGTTGGCGGTTTTATTATCCATTCCGTGAGTATTGCACTATTTACTAGTCGGTAGTACCTAGTCTAGTCGATTAAAAGTGGTACTTTAGTTATGCTTGTCTATGATCGAAACTGTGTTCCAAGTCGTCCATAACCGCGGACACGGCTTTTGAAAGTTTTACGCAGGTGCACAAATAACAACACACACTCGATATGCCTCGAAAAACCAAATCAAAACCCAACGAGGCGATCCAAAGCGATCGATCACAGATTCAGAAATATTTCAGGGCCACCCCATTGAGCTACCATGTAACGCTAGCTGACTCGAGGCGGCCTCAAGGTTTATGTTGGGAACGAATGGAAACGAAAATGTGACTGGGCTTGTCGACACCGCGAAAATACTCCGCTTCCCTAAACAGTACAGTGTGCTCCTCGCACAAACTTAAATAAAGCGGTAACGCATGGCATAAGTACAGGATAGTAAATAAAACCTCAAACTAGTTTATGGCCCCAAGAAATAAGAATGAATCAAGCTCGGCTCGGGGGTTCATAAGCCTCCCGGATGTGGATATACGAATATTCAAGGAACAGGAATCAAGTACTCGGGGTCCCACGGACACAAGTGAGCCTGAAAACCAAATAGCGAATATGGCTCACCGATGCCACTTTCATTAGTTATCCCATTACTACTCAGGTTAAGTTGTTTAGGTACCTCGTTATCCATCGACACTCACATACCCTACACATGCTTTGTTCTCGACTCGCATGGCTCAAACACCTCCTGTAGTAATGGCTCATGGGATGGAGGAACAAGATTCGGTGGGTTTTAAATGTAAAGGCTATGCAATACTTGGTATTCAATTTAATGCAATCGCGACTCAATGATGCAAGAATAAGAAAGAGGCAATAGGTCTTGTATGTATGCAAGCATGTGGTAGTGCTTGCACAGCTCGATTGAAGCAAGGAATGGATCTGGTAGTGCTCGGTTCTCTTGATATATCCCCGCCTTTGGCCTATTCAAGAAGAACCAAACAAACAAGGGCCAACATAAATAAAGTGCGCAAGCATATGAATAAAATGCATCAAGCAAACAATCATGCCATGATGAATGATGCACAATTTGCATGGCATTAAGGTAGCATGGCATGGGTGAGGTGTGGAAACAATAATAAAGCATTTTATTTAGTTTTGGCCCCAATTTATTCTCATATTAGTTGCTGTATACTTTATATTTATATGATGCATGCCTCAATTCAAACCATGGAAAGCATAAACAGAAAGGTCTCATCGAGCTAATCATTTTAGACATATCATTTGTTGAATTTGGAGTTATAAAACAAAAGTTATTAATTATTTAAGTCAAAAGGGCAATTTGTTGTAATTTAAATAATCTTGGAATTTTAAATGTTCAAAATATATTTTGGAGGCCATATATGAATTCCTCACATTTTTCTGATTTGAAAGCATATATTATTTGTATTAATTGGATTAATATTTTAAAAGTTATTTAAAAACAGAAATAAATTTGAATTTGAATTAATTTGGAAAAGATTTGAATTTAAACAGATAGACTGAATTACTTTTTATACCCAGACAGACTCAGCCACTATCGCTGTGGTGGGCCAAGGTGACTCAGCAAAACAGCGCACAGAAAAGGTTTTGTCACCGCTGGTTGAGCTAGCCCTAGAGGATGTGGTGGGCCACCAACCCGCAGGCCGCGACAACCGACCGGGGTGCCACGCGCAAGGAGGAGGTTGGTTGAGTAGAGAAGCGGGGGCTCTTTGCAAGTTTGCTCGGCGACCGGTGGGCCAAACGCGTCTGGAGTTAAGCGTAAAAACTAGCAGGTTAAGCGGAAAAAGTCCTGACCGTCTTGGATCTTCTCTGCCTCGGCGACAGTCGATCTGTGGCCGGGCGCCGGATCGAACCCGGGCACGAGGCCGTTAATCGGATGGTCCGGCGAGGATGTCGGGTAGGGTAGCTCACCGAGAGGTGGTTGGCGTGGTCGAGCAGGCGGGGAGCGGCGATCGACGAGGATGCACGGCACGGCTCGGGTTAGGGTTTCGGAGGGCGGCGTCGCGGCGGCTCCGGTGCTCCTCTTCGTCGACGGCGTGTCTGAGCGTCACGGTCGGCCGTGAGCTTCCGACACAACTGAGCCATACGCCACGCCACCGGTTAGAGGAGAGAGAAGGAGGCGGTGGCGGTATGGCGTCCCCAACCTTTAATAAGATTGAGTCCCCTGTGTTTACAATGCTAGTCCACGGATCAATAGCTAGCATCCACAGTTTAGATGTAATATCAAGAAACAAAGGTCATATACAACTTTATAACCAGGAATAAAATAATTTTATTACATCAAACATAGCTCATTGGCTATTTACATTACATTGCAGCGGAATAACTATAGTCATGGGTCCTTCATCTTCAAAGTGCCACAGGCAGATGTTGGTTGTAGACTTTGTAATCCTAATCAATCAATCTTCACTAAATCAATCAAACCTGCAACATCATAAGTTACAGCCACAAGGGTCAATACATTTGAATTGTATTGGCAAGTGATACTATAGTATATTTTAAGTGGACTATAATACTATATGCATTTGGCTGGTGGAGCTTAGGCTTGCTTTGCTCAAAATAGATTTTTCCTTAACTTTTGAAAACACTAAGTTTTGTTTGGCAAAAACACCCAAGGCATCTATCAATCAAAGACTCCAGATCCACTCAGGGCATCTACCAATCAATGACTGAAGATCCTTTTAACCCTTGTTCACCCACAAGTTTTATTTAGAAATTGGAGTGATGAGATTCTTGAAGTTTCCATGTCTTGATGCTCAAATTGTCCTTTACGGGGACATGGCTAAGTACTTAGGTTTTACACTCTGCAGGTGGTGCACTTTCCCACAAGCCTTGGTTTCCCAAGACATGATCCTTGATAGCCTTTCCTTAGTCAAATGGACGCGTTCCAACCTATCATCCCATCTACCACCCACTGTCCAAAAGACTAGGTTCTAGAATCCTAAGATCATGGCAGAGCCCATAATGCCAAGTGGTTGCACTTGAAGCTTCTCAACATTTGACATCTCAAATCTCTTTGTTTCCTAGGTGGCCATCCACAAGTGAGATACACAACCCAAGTCCTTGGCCTTGTGAACCACTCAACATATACCATTCTTTCCATTCCACCCAGGTGATTCATTAACTTAGTTGTTTTGTTAAATAAATACAAGTCCAAAGACTTAGAATATTTTTCCATAGTGTGAATATATAAACCACCCTTGTTTTCTAATAGCTAGGCTAAGCATGATAGTAATAGGAATCTTGACTTAGGTAATTTTCACTAAGGTTTCACCTAATAGGTTTTCCCAAGAATAGCTTGTACTTAGCAAAAACCATGCAAGTCCTATACTTAGAAAAATAATACTAATGCATATATAAAATATAGGAATGGAATATTCATGATGATATCACTTGCCTTTTTGGTAGAGGGTATAGGTTCACTCCTTGTCCTTGCAACACTCACACTCTTCAAGTCACTACAATTCAATCAAGCAAGGCACAAACTTAATCTACCAATCAAGCAAAACTACACACATAAAATAACAAAGTCAAACAAACAAAGTAATGGGATCTAAGTCATGCATAAGCATGCAAAGGTTGGTTCTATTGTAAGGATGGTCTTCACTAGGCTTCTAACTTTGTAAGTTCCAAATTGGTCATTTACCAAAATGGCAAAGTCATTTGCAAAGAGGGTCTCTATTAGATTCCTAAACTTTGTAAGATCCAAATTGGTCATTTACCAAAGTGGCAAAGTTCAAGTAATGCATGCAAGCATGCCAAGCTTTGATTTGTTTGAAAAAGGGGTTCCTAATGGGTCATAGACATTTGGGCACACCTATTGGTCATTTTGTGAAGTGGCTAAGTCATTTGCAAAAGGTTTCACTATAAAACCATTTTCAAAACAAAGTGTCATTCTATGTGGTGTAGAAATATTTTTACTAAGGCACTAACCTATAGGGTTCACCAAATGAGTTGATATTGCAAAACTTGGTGTTTGGGTCAGTAGGTTTGGTCCAAAACATTTTCTCAAAGTTTTCTTTATGAAAGCATTTTCATAAACAAAACAATGGTTTTTAATTAGCTAGAAATGGACTAAACTAATTAATCCATCCTATTCTTTTCCAAAATCATTTTCCAAACTATGGGTTGGTTCCTAGGGTCAGTAAGGTCACAACAAACCAATTTGCAAAGGTTTTAACCTAAGAATCATTTTTAAATGATTTTTCTAATGTTAGCAAGCACCCAAAAGAATCTGCAAAATCAAACAAGCTAACAAATACTATTTGCTAAACTAAGGGCAGGGTTGGTTAGATCTTGTTCTCCTGAATCCAATGACATCAAATTTGTAAAATTTGGACGTGTGTATCAAAAGATACAAAGGTTTGAAGTTTGCAAAAGTTTCTGTTTTCAAATATGTTTTTAAACAGATCTGGTGGACACGCGGCGTAATTCTATTCGTCGGTACCGATTCGCTGCGGATCACGCTCTGTAGCCGTTGGATCTAAATGAGATCGTGCGGCGCAGGACTCATACCTCTTCGCGGTTAAGTGATCTATCGTAACCGTCAGATCTAGATCCTACGGTTCTAGCGTGCTCGACCATTTGCGAGCGGCGCTGCGGTGGCTACCGGCGGCGGAGTCGTCGGTCGATGACGGTGCCGGCGATACAGGAAGCGAGAGAGAAAGAGGGCATGCTCACCGAGTTCGCAAGATCGTGGGGAAGCTCGAGGTAGTGTCTTCCTATCGCGGGGCGTACTGGAGTGAGCTTGATTGCTCGCCGGAGTTGCTGCGGCGGCGGGGCTCTCGGGTTGTCGTCGTTGGCGTCGCTGTGGATCACGAGAAGACAAACGGAAAGCTTGTAAAGGCGCAAGGTACAGCGGTGATGCGGCGTGAAGGAGGAGTGAAGGCGGTCTGGTCTTACCGGTGGGGCTCGTCGGAGAGGAAGCGGCGGCGGTGCTCACTGTCGGCACGGGAGGCGAGGATAGGCGCCCTAGGTCAAACGGAAGGTGTCGTTAGGTTCGTATGAGCTTGTAGATCATCATCGGGTCAACGAGGATGAGAGGGAGGTCAGGTTTACGGGAGATGTCGCTGATTGGAGCGAGCATTTACGGCTGGCTCGGGGCTTGTTGAGTCGGGTTCTGGTGCTCCGTGAGCGAACTAGGAGTACTAGGAGATGCGTGAGGTCGAGAGTCCACTGCGTGAAGTAGAGCGAGAGGGTGGTCGGAGTTGGCCGGAATCGAGAGGGAGGCTCGTCGGAGCAAAGGGTGCTCAGGGAGAAATTGGGGGCAGTCTAAGGCGTGCCAACGCGAGGTGTCAGAGGGGAATTATAGAGGAGACACAGGCGTTTCAATCTGCGTGATCAAGGCGAGGTAATGGCGCGGAATTAAGACGAATTGAACGCGCGGATTGATTTACAGAGAACGGCAATATGCGAGGAGGAACTAGTCGCGGTGAAGACGATGGCTAGAGAAGTGGGACCGACGTCGGTGGGAGAAAGGTGAGGAGGAGGTCCACGGTCACCGCTTAAGGTTCTTCTGCGGTGAAGAAAAAGCGGTTCGGGGAGGAGTAAGAGGAGGTGGGTCCGATGTCGGTGAGTGAGAGAGGAGAAGTGGGTCGGTTGTCATTGACTCGCGAATTCCGAAAGTTGGTGTCAAATGTTTTCCTTCGGGGAGGAGTATCTGAAGGACTAGGCATTTGTTGGGCCAAAGCTAGGCTGCTCTGTTTTCTATTTTTTTAAATCAACTCTTTTCCTTTTCTAATTCTTTTCTATTTTGAATTTCAACCAATTATTCAAACAATCAAACAACACTCAAATTCACTTTGAATTTGGTTCTGTTTGGCAACATAATCCAAATCTCAAAATGAAATATTTATTTATTTTAAGATCCATTTAATAATTAAAGAAAATGGATCTTTAGTTGCTTAATAGTGTTTGATTTATTCAAATAAAATTTCCATTTGAATTCCAATTATTTTCAAAACCAAACCAGAAGGTTTAATTTGAAAAATAAAAGAATACTTGGAAACTTATTTAAATAAATAAATAAGTTTTGGTGTTTTAATTAAAATGGGAAAGCCTTTACTTAAATAAAATTGGATATTTAAATCCTTATTATTTTATTTAAATAATCCTTTACTCATTTTAATCAAAGCAAAACCTTTTAATAAAATATTTCAAAGTAGTAATAAAATACTTGGTGTTCATTTAAAATGGGAAAAGCTTTTACTTAAATAAAATTGGATATTTAAATCCTTTATTTTATTTAAATAAACCTTTACTCATTTTATCAAAACAAAATATTTTATTTCAAAAGTTTGGCCAAAATTAATTTGGCTTATCTTTTCATTTGAAACCAAAGTCTTTTATTAAAAGATCTAAAACAGTGTTTCCAAAACAATTTATTTTCCTTTGATAAATGTTTATCTTTATAAATCCCTTTAGGATTATTGATCACCAATTGGTATGGCTTTTGGTAAGGGCTTTATTAGCTTTTGGAAATTCAATTTCCTTATCTTATTATAGTCATAAGATTTTGCCTATAGTTCCAAACTAAGTGAAACCAATCTCCAAGGTCTTTCTTGATCCTTTGTGATTATTTGTTGATCAAATCCATGGATTTGGAGATACTTTGGAAAATGATTTCCTTCCATTAGGGTTTAGGGTTTTGGATTTATTTTCCAGGTGTTCAAATTTCCAGATACATTCATTGAGGAATGCATTTCCCTTGATTTGGATTTTTGTTGAATTCAAACTTCTGCCAAGGTTTGTTCAAGATGGGATTTCAAGTCTCCTTTTAGAAACAAAAGTTTCTTTTCACCCTGATTTTCAACAAAAAATTATTTTGTTATTTTATTTTTCACATTACAAGATTTGGAAAATCTTGGGATGTGACAGGCTACCACCCTTAAAAGAAATCTCGTCCCGAGATTTGGGGAGGCTAGGGTTACAAACAGGTTCAAAAACAACTAGGGTTCTACCACCCTTAAAATTTTTCCAACTAAACTACATCTTGGCTTGCTTGGATCTTGGAAAACTTCTGCATAGTGGCCTTTATTTCCATACTTGACTCATGGGCCAAGGTTGAGCTTCTCCATAGGCTTGTTCAACTTTTCTGGACAATTGTTTGCATAATGGCCTAGTTCCTTGCATTTGAAACAGGTTATAAGTTTGAGGTCTTGAGGTGGCTTCTCTGGGCAAACATCTGCGTAGTGTCCTTTGTTTTCGCACTTGAAGCATGTGACTTGGCTGATATCCCTCATAGGCTTGTTTATCTTGTGTTTCTTCTTCTCTGGACATCCATTGGCATAATGTCCCATCTCTTTGCAATTGAAACATTGCACTTGAGTAATATCTTTCTTGCTAGTGTTGAGGCATTTCTTCTTCTTCTTCTTGGGTTTCTCCAAAGCTAGGAGTTCTTCTGGTTCTTGTTCTTCATAGGTGGGAGATCTTTCTCTCTTCTTGGAGCATTGATCTTCATGCTCCTTGGTTGCATGATCCTTGACTACACAAGTATTGCTAACTTGGGTTCCTTCTAGAATAACATTTTTGTCATCCTTGTTGTCATTAGCTCCTTGGGAAAAGTTTTCTCTCATGTTGATCACTTGAGTAACCAATCCTTGCAACAGTTGGGATTGAAGTTTCAAAATCCTTTGTATGGCTGGGTCTAGTCCATTGTTATTGGCTAAAAGCTGAGTTGTCTCTTGGCTCAACTAGTGTTGGGTTGCTATGAGCTCTTTCATGTTGTCCTCTTGGTTGTTGTTGATGTCACCATCCTTGATGTTGGAGTTTCTTGGAGAAGTCATCTGTTTGGGGTTGGATTGGGATTAGAATAGGCAAAAGGTTTTTCTAAGAAGTCAATTCTATTCACACACTTCACATTTCACACAAGCAAAAATGCAAGCAATCACAAACCAAACATTTCACTCAAACAAAGGTCAAGCACATTTTTAGGCAACAAAATAATTTTTGTTACACCACTTAAGTTGGTGTGTTTGTCTTTAACTAAAATATGGTGGTCCATCTATATGGTTCACTTGTGATCTTTCCATCCTTCTTGGTTGATTCTTCTTGAATGAGATCTTTGTTTCCTTGGAGAAATTTTGTGTCTTGGTCACAAATCTTCAAAGGTGATGATGGTTCTTTCTAAGTTGTGTTTCCTTAGTCTTCAATTCTTGAGCAAAATTTCTTGTCTCTCTTGTAGTCCTTAGTGGTATCCAAGTTGGAAGTCCTTGGTGAACATGCTGAAAATGCTGAAGTCATTGGAGTTGAAGAAGTTGAAGTCATTAGAGTTGGAAGTGTTGAAGAAGTCTTTTGCTCATGATGAAGTCTTTGGTCATGGGGTAGGCTTTTCCATCAAGTTTTGAAGTAGAAGAGAAGTAGAGTTGAAACCAAAAATGATTGAGGAAAGAGTTTACAAGATTGTTTTGTAAATAAGTTTTGGAATAAGACAACTCCTATTGTCTAAGGGTTTTTGTCCAATCCTAGGGTTACAAATCCTACAGGCAACACAATGCTCGATACCATCATGGCGTCCCCAACCTTTAATAAGATTGAGTCCCCTGTGTTTACAATGCTAGTCCCTGGATCAATAGCTAGCATCCACAGTTTAGATGTAATATCAAGAAACAAAGGTCATATATAACTTTATAACCAGGAATAAAATAATTTTATTACATCAAACATAGCTCATTGGCTATTTACATTACATTGCAGCGGAATAACTATAGTCATGGGTCCTTCATCTTCAAAGTGCCACAGGCAGATGTTGGTTGTAGACTTTGTAATCCTAATCAATCAATCTTCACTAAATCAATCAAACCTGCAACATCATAAGTTACAGCCACAAGGGTCAATACATTTGAATTGTATTGGCAAGTGATAAATTATTATATTTTAATTTTACTATAATACTATATGCATTTGGCTGGTGGAGCTTAGGCTTGCTTTGCTCAAAATAGATTTTTCCTTAACTTTTGAAAACACTAAGTTTTTTTGGCAAAACACCCAAGGCATCTATCAATCAAAGACTCCAGATCCACTCAGGGCATCTACCAATCAATGACTGAAGATCCTTTTAACCCTTGTTCACCCACAAGTTTTATTTAGAAATTGGAGTGATGAGATTCTTGAAGTTTCCATGTCTTGATGCTCAAATTGTCCTTTACCAGGGACATGGCTAAGTACTTAGGTTTTACACTCTGCAGAGGTGGTGCACTTTCCCCACCTTGGTTTCCCAAGACATGATCCTTGATAGCCTTTCCTTAGTCAAATGGGCGTTCAACCTATCATCCCATCTACCACCCACTGTCCAAAAGACTAAGTTCTAGCATCCTAAGATCATGGCAGAGCCCATAATGCCAAGTGGTTGCACTTGAAGCTTCTCAACATTTGACATCTCAAATCTCTTTGTTTCCTGGGTGGCCATCCACAAGTGAGATACACAACCCAAGTCCTTGGCCTTGTGAACCACTCAACATATACCATTCTTTCCATTCCACCCAGGTGATTCATTAACTTAGTTGTTTTGTTAAATAAATACAAGTCCAAAGACTTAGAATATTTTTCCATAGTGTGAATATATAAACCACCCTTGTTTTCTAATAGCTAGGCTAAGCATGATAGTAATAGGAATCTTGACTTAGGTAATTTTCACTAAGGTTTCACCTAATAGGTTTTCCCAAGAATAGCTTGTACTTAGCAAAAACCATGCAAGTCCTATACTTAGAAAATTAATACTAATGCTTATATAAAATATAGGAATGGAATATTCATGATGATATCACTTGCCTTTTGGTAGAGGTATAGGTTCACTCCTTGTCCTTGCAACACTCACACTCTTCAAGTCACTACAATTCAATCAAGCAAGGCACAAACTTAATCTACCAATCAAGCAAAACTACACACATAAAATAACAAAGTCAAACAAACAAAGTAATGGGATCTAAGTCATGCATAAGCATGCAAAGGTTGGTTCTATTGTAAGGATGGTCTTCACTAGGCTTCTAACTTTGTAAGTTCCAAATTGGTCATTTACCAAAATGGCAAAGTCATTTGCAAAGAGGATCTCTATTAGATTCCTAAACTTTGTAAGATCCAAATTGGTCATTTACCAAAGTGGCAAAGTTCAAGTAATGCATGCAAGCATGCCAAGCTTTGATTTGTTTGAAAAGGGGTTCCTAATGGTTAATAGACATTTGGGCACACCTATTGGTCATTTTGTGAAGTGGCTAAGTCATTTGCAAAAGGTTTCACTATAAAACCATTTTCAAAACAAAGTGTCATTCTATGTGGTGTAGAAATATTTTTACTAAGGCACTAACCTATAGGGTTCACCAAATGAGTTGATATTGCAAAACTTGGTGTTTGGGTCAGTAGGTTTGGTCCAAAACATTTTCTCAAAGTTTTCTTTATGAAAGCATTTTCATAAACAAAACAATGGTTTTTAATTAGCTAGAAATGGACTAAACTAATTAATCCATCCTATTCTTTTCCAAAATCATTTTCCAAACTATGGGTTGGTTCCTAGGGTCAGTAAGGTCACAACAAACCAATTTGCAAAGGTTTTAACCTAAGAATCATTTTTAAATGATTTTTCTAATGTTAGCAAGCACACAAAAGAATCTTCAAAATCAAACAAGCTAACAAATACTATTTGCTAAACTAAGGGCAGGGTTGGTTAGATCTTGTTCTCCTGAATCCAACGACATCAAATTTGTAAAATTTGGACGTGTGGATCAAAAGATACAAAGGTTTGAAGTTTGCAAAAGTTTCTGTTTTCAAATCTGTTTTTAAACAGATCCGTGGACACTGGCGTAATTCTATTCGGTACCGATTCGCTGCGGATCACGCTCTGTAGCCGTTGGATCTAAATGAGATGCGGCGCAGGACTAAATACCTCTTCGCGGTTAAGTGATCTATCGTAATCAGATCTAGATCCTACGGTTCTAGCGTGCTCGACCATTTGCGGCGGCTGCTACGTGGCCGGGAGTCGTCGGTCGATGACGGTGCCGGCGATACAGGAAGCGAGAGAAAAAGAGGGCATGCTCACCGAGTTTGCAAGATCGTGGGGAAGCTCGAGGTAGTGTCTTCCTATCGCGGGGCGTACTAGAGTGAGCTTGATTGCTTTCGCGGAGTTCTTTGCGGCGGGCTCTCGGGTTGTCGTCGTTGGCGTCGCTGTGGATCACGAGAAGACAAGCGGAAAGCACGTAAGGCGCAAAGTACAGCGGTGATCTGGCGTGAAGGAGGAGTGAAGGGGCGGTCTGGTCTTACGGTGGGGCTCGTCGGAGAAGCGAGCGGTGCTCACTTTGTCGGCAGCGGAGGCGAGGATAGGGGCGCCCTAGGTCAAACGGAAGGTGTCGTTAGGTTCGTATGAGCTTGTAGATCATCATCGGTCAACGAGGATGAGAGGGAGGTCAGGTTTACGGGAGATGTCGCATGATTGAGCAGCGGCGGTGCTGGCTCGGCTTGTTGAGTCGGGGTTCTGGTGCTCCAAGCGAACTAGGAGTACTAGGAGATGCGTGAGGTCGAGAGGAGTCCACTCGCGTGAAGTGAGGCGGAGTTGGCGGGTGGAGAGGGAGGGCGGAATCGAGAGGGAGGCTCGCCGGAGCAAAGGGTGGGGGGAGAAAGTCTAAGGCGTGCCAGCGAGGTGTCGAGAGGAATTATAGAGGAGACAGAGCGTTTCAATCTGCGTGATCAAGGCGAGGTAATGGCGGAATTAAGACGAATTGAGCGCTGGATTGATTCTGAAGAGCGGCGCTGTCTGAGGAGGAACTAGTCGCGGTGAAGACGATGGCTAGAGAAGTGGGACCGGCGCGTCAGTGGGAAAAAGGGTGAGGAGGAGGTCCACCAGTCAGCTGTTTAACGGGTTCTTTCTGCGGTGAAGAAAAACGGTTCGGGGGGAGGAGTAAGAGGAGGTGTGGTCTGATGTCAGCGAGTGAGTGAGAGGGAGAAGTGGGTCCCGGTTGTCATTGACTCAGCGGGTCTGAAAGTTGGTGTCAAATGTTTTCCTTCGGGGAGGAATCTTGGGCTGGACTAGGGCTTTGTTGGCCAAAGTCAATGCTCCTGTTTTCCTATTTTTTTCTGTCTAACTCTTTTCCTTTTCTAATTCTTTTCTGTTTTGAATTTCAACCAATTATTCAAACAATCAAACAACACTCAAATTCACTTTGAATTTGGTTACATTTAACAACATAATCCAAATCTCAAAATGAAATATTTATTTATTTTAAGATCCATTTAATAATTAAAGAAAATGGATCTTTAGTTGCTTAATAGTGTTTGATTTATTCAAATAAAATTTCCATTTGAATTCCAATTATTTTCAAAACCAAACCAGAAGGTTTAATTTGAAAAATAAAAGAATACTTGGAAACTTATTTAAATAAATAAATAAGTTTTGGTGTTTTAATTAAAATGGGAAAGCCTTTACTTAAATAAAATTGGATATTTAAATCCTTATTATTTTATTTAAATAATCCTTTACTCATTTTAATCAAAGCAAAACCTTTTAATAAAATATTTCAAAGTAGTAATAAAATACTTGGTGTTCATTTAAAATGGGAAAAGCTTTTACTTAAATAAAATTGGATATTTAAATACTTTATTTTATTTAAATAAACCTTTACTCATTTTATCAAAACAAAATATTTTATTTCAAAAGTTTGGCCAAAATTAATTTGGCTTATCTTTTCATTTGAAACCAAAGTCTTTTATTAAAAGATCTAAAACAGTGTTTCCAAAACAATTTATTTTCCTTTGATAAATGTTTATCTTTATAAATCCCTTTAGGATTATTGATCACCAATTGGTATGGCTTTTGGTAAGGGCTTTATTAGCTTTTGGAAATTCAATTTCCTTATCTTATTATAGTCATAAGATTTTGCCTATAGTTCCAAACTAAGTGAAACCAATCTCCAAGGTCTTTCTTGATCCTTTGTGATTATTTGTTGATCAAATCCATGGATTTGGAGATACTTTGGAAAATGATTTCCTTCCATTAGGGTTTAGGGTTTTGGATTTATTTTCCAGGTGTTCAAATTTCCAGATACATTCATTGAGGAATGCATTTCCCTTGATTTGGATTTTTGTTGAATTCAAACTTACAAGGTTTGTTCAAGATGGGATTTCAAGTCTCCTTTTAGAAACAAAAGTTTCTTTTCACCCTGATTTTCAACAAAAATTTATTTTGTTATTTTATTTTTCACATTACAAGATTTGGAAAATCTTGGGATGTGACACCGGCGTCGGGGGTAGACGGTGGCGGGGCAAGGCAGGGAGAGAGGGGACGGCCTGGGGTGGATCTGGGGGTGGTCTGGCGAGGCAGAGAGGCGGGGATAAGCCGAGGAAGGGAGAGGCTGCCGTGGGGAGGTGGGTGGATGAAAAGGTGGCTCGGCCTCCTTTTCTCTACCTCTCCTCACGTGCTCTGGTCGGGCAGGAGGTAGGGCAGGGCGAGAGGCAGGTAGATGGGGACGTCCAGGTGGGGTAGGGTGAGGCCAGGAGGGAGGCTCGGGGTAGAGGGGCCCTTGCGGCAGAGAGAGCGAGGGGGAGGTGTGGCATGGAGCTCGGGCTAGGGTTGGGAACTAGGCTCGGTTAGAGAGGGGTATGGCTCGGGGTAGAGGTTAGGTGGCCCAGGGTGGCCAGTTAGGTGAGAGAGAGGGGGAGGCCGAGAGAGAGAGAGGTGGTGGTTACTTAGGGTTAGGGTTTAGCTAGATGGGGGTGATGGGTTTAGATTAGGTGTGGGGGGGTTATGGTGATGGAGGGTGGATGATAAGAGTGACACCTAGATAGAGGTTAGGAGAGAAGGGGTGGTGGTTAGGGTTTTAGAAGCTTGAAAACTCCAAACTAGATCAAGCACAAACATGTGGGGAGAGAGAGAGAAAGATGAGGGGAGAGATGGTATGGTGAGATGGGGTAGGTGATGGTCTAGGGATTAAAGAGAGAGAGATATGGTTCTCCTTTTTGGCAAGCTCAAGCAACCACAAGATCATACCCAAGCTAGACCAAAAAGAGGGAAAGGTGGGGGGTATGGTTTTAAGCAAGATCAAATTAAGATCAAGCTAAAAGGAGGGAGAGATAGATGAGAGATGGCATGATCCATCCAAAACAAGTAAAATCTAAATGACAAGCAAAATATGTACTTGCATGGACCATGCAACTATTTAATGCCATGTTGATTCTTGTGAAGACAAAATTAATACATGGCATTATTATGATGCATTCCCAAAATTGGAGTAAGGCCCAAGCAAAAGAATCTAGAAAGAATTCCAAGTGGAATAGATGGAGATAGCCATGTTTGAAATAGAATGGGACATGCTAGTGTGTATGTTCCACTAGATGATCAATAGTCCCAAAATATTCCAACATTAGCATCATTCCATGATGAACCGTATGGAAGCTAGGAGAAAGGTTCCACTCACAAGGCATGCAAAGGTGGCCATGTGGCTCTCATGAACCAATATTGTGAAAACAACATGATGCTAAGATGAGAGCATGTGGTAAAAGAATTGGATCCATCCCAACCCACATGAGCTAGAAGTAAACCAATAAATGCCAAGCTCATATTTAGTTAGATGGTGGAATTATAAGGTGGTGAAAGAAAGGTGGTGGAGTTAATAAAAGATATGCCCCCAACTCAACTTGGGCATTAAACAATATATCAATAACCAAATACATTATCAAGAGGCAAATACAATTAATAATGCATATGAGATAAGAACCAAATCAAAAAGGGTTTTATATGATGCTCAAATGCAAGGTGGCATGATGACATGAGCATGATATAATGATGATGCAACAATTATATGTTTGAAGGTAGCATCTATATAGACTAGGCTAGTAGCATTGCAATTGTTAGACAATTGGGATGCTACAACTCTCCCCCACTAAACAAGAATCTCGCCCGAGATTCCTAGGAAAGAGAAAAACAACACCAGGAGAGGCGGGTGTTCGGAACGAAGGTGACCATCACGTTCCCAAGATGGTGAAGAACTGAATGGTGCGACCACTACACCTTGCAAAACTTGCTAGACTTGTTGCGAGTCTTGCGTTTTGCTAGAGAAACAACGGTTAGAAGAGTTGAAGGATTGTCGTGAGACAAGAAGGATAGGATGGACATAGCTCCGGTATTCTCAAGAAACATGATAAGAGAAAAAGGACCACTTGAGAAAGAAAGGGCAGGATGATGTAGCATGGATAAAGAAAGGCACACCGATAAGATTAAAGATTTACCGATACTAGAGAGGATGAATCTTTGTCTCGCCGGAAGAAAAGATCTAGATTGGAGAGGTTTTGAAGCACTATGACAATAGCATCGTATTCTCTCTCGGATTTTTGAAATGAATTTCGGAACAATATTGCCTTCAAACAATAGAGTCCCTTGATATGAACAGAAAGATTTAGCTAGACATCGCCGGATTAGATTCTTGTTGCGCCGGTAATACTCCGAAGGATCACGCAATTGAGGTGCGGGGATATAACTTCCAGAGATGGATGTGAAGCCAGATTACCACAGAAAAGAATTGATGGAACAGAGAGAGAGATAGCTTCCTTTCATCTTGTTTGGGGATGTAGAGCTCCGGTAGAAAGACGAGGACAGAAAAGATTTTGCGTTTGTTTTCCACCAGATAATTGAAGATTTTGCTCCGTGTAGGAAAGATAGATCACCAACAAGAGATTATTGATTACTTTCTTCGAGAGAGCACTCCGGAATAACAAGGACGGAAGTAAAAGTATCAAGGGATAAAGGCCACTTCTAACTTCCGTGGAATGAGTGGAATCACATTAATTCACCAATTCAATGTACAAGAGCGAATGATAAGAGTAGTGGTATGGTAGCTACTCCATCCCGCACTCAAAGCATTACTCCGCACATGAATAAGAAAACCATGCAACCCAACTACCAAAACAGACTGAAGGTATAGACAAAACTCATGGTACTTCGTTAGAAAACAAGGATAGATGCAAACGATTCACCGGATCCAAGACAGATAATGGTGATGATGTTGTCGTCATAACGTAAGTAACCAGCCACCGGAAAGATATGAAGGAAGATCATGGAGACAACTGCAAGATTCCACAGATAAAGAAAAAGATAGCACCACTTGAACAGAAGGAATACAAGATCTGGAAGGTCTTCATGGCCTCCGGTGGATTGAGCATAGATGATAGAACGAGAGGGTTCAAAAGATCGCTTAACAAGATAGAGGTGAAAGAACTCCATGTTGTTCTTGAAACGATTGAGATAGATTTAGCAGTCTTGAGGAAAAACTTTAGCGGATCGACGATGATAAGTTGCCAACAAAGAACACTCCGGATTGGTTGAAGATGGAGGATGGAATTAGCAATGGACTTGCTGATTCCAGAATTGAAGCGATCTATTTAGCAGAAGGACGTGGCCGAGATAGATGACTTCAAAAGTCAGAATTCTCACTTTGAGACTTTGCACACAGGCAGTGCTCACGAAGCTTGAGAGAAAGAGACACAGATGATCTTCCATGTCCTTCCATTGATATCGAGTAGGCAAGCATATTATCAACATATACCGCCATGGATTAACAGGATATTCCCAGAATATCAAGTTCAAGAGGCGGGAGAAACGAACAAATGCTCGAAACACTTTCTGAGCTCAACGCTCTTAGAAAGATCAACATTAAGAGCACGGGTTCGTGTTGAAGAAGATGCACTGGAAGAATAGATTATCTGGTCCTTCGGAAGAAAAGAGATGTCACCTGGTTCACGTTGTCGATTGGGTCACCGGTTACAAAGATAAAGAGATCTTGGTTATGAACCGATGATATAGATCATACCTTAAGCAAAGCTATCAGAAGCGAAAAGATGCAATTCCCTCGTATCCAGGAGAATTGTGCAGATATGGGGTTGAAAAAGATGTGCAGCATGATAAACAGATGATAAACCGCCGTAATGCTTTGGAAAACTCCGGATTTCCAAGGATGCTTGAATAAGCATAGATAGGATCACAGTGTACCCAAAATCACAGGAGTATCTTTGGCAATCCGGAGTGGTAGCATTTTCCATATTCCAATCGACACTTAACATGAGTGGAATATAGCTATGCCGAGAACCAAATTACAATCACCAGCATTGGATCGACACATGTTATGTAATTAGCCCAAGAGAAAAGGAGATGAAAAGAAACTCCAAGATTAAGCGCCGGTGACAAAAGAATGAGTTAGCATGGACATGCTGATAAAAGAGAGATAGATAATGTTTCACACACGACTGAAAGGAGTGTGGAAGCACAGATGTATCAAAGAAAAATTTTCTGCATTTTTGGCATTAAAATACCAATAGATGCGCAAAATCTCTTAGCAGATAGAGATTAGCTACTGATGATTTGACAGAACGTGGAGTTGCTAGAAGGAAGAACACCCTTAAGAAGATGGCACCGGTTAACAAGGAGTCAGATAGATCACGCCGGTTTTCAAAAGCACATCGTTATGGAATGTACCAACATTTGATAACCTAAGGCAGATTGTTTTAAGAACTTGGTTGCAACAGATAGACAATGAATTACTCACTCACACACACACATCCTATGGTACTACGAGCCGAACACGTGAATCCTAGTTTGAATTTAAGGAGAGGATTGAAAGCGTTACACTTCCTTACGAGAAAGAGTGGTGGTTGGGTAAGAAGAAAAATGGAAGCAGTCCTACTCACGCTTTTGTTTTTCCTAGTATACATAACTACCAAAATATTTGCTAGACATAACGACCATTTGGCTGAGACCACGAAGGTGGATGGCTCGATACCAATTGTAACTACCTCGGTGAATTACGCCCTAGTACAAGCACGGATGATCAAATGGTTGAAATAATGCTGGGGCCCAAATGCCACTCACAGTAGACCTTTCGCCGTCCAACCATTTCCAAACATCGACAAGTATGCGGCGAATCGGCAAGAAGGATCAACTACATACACAAATGAGTATGTATGCAAGCCACCATACAATAGTACATCGAGCCATTCCATCTAAAAGAAAGGAATATAGCAACGCCATGCAAGATCCAAATATCCTAGATAGATATAATAGTGTAGGATATCTCCTCATACATCAATCAACAGAGCATCAAGCGGAAGCGGAAGACAAAATCCGAGTACGGATAAGAAGCAAATCGGCATAAGATGCCCCATAAATAAGCACATCCCGCCCACAGATCTCACGGATCCCCGTTCCCGGAATCTCTACACCGAATGATCGTTGCCCACATCGTCCGTCTCTTCCACCCAAAGTATCCATCTTCCGAGTGTACTGTTCATCCGAACCAATAATTTATCGTAGAGACCCTAGGGGTACTCAGCAAGTCTTTATGCCTCTAAAGGGGACACAACCAGGGTGACGAATTGCAGCAAAAGATAAACCCTAGCAATTCTATAGATACTCGCTAACCATCCGCCTAACCAGAGATAGACGGATGTCCGTGAATTAATAACAACAGTTATAACAGTTATAACGGTAATATCCACAGATCCATCCTCCTCCTCGCTTACCGACGAGGAAGCGGACGAACAACCCCCCATCCGTTGGCAGTTTTATTATCCATTCCGTGAGTATTGCACTATTTACTAGTCAGGTACCTAGTCTAGTCGAATTAAAAGCGGTACTTTAGTTATGCTTGTCTATGATCGAGAACTGTTCCAAGTCGTCCATAACCGCGACACGGCTTTGAAAGTTTTACCTGCAGGGTGCACAAATAGCAACACACACTCGATATGCCTCGAAAACCAAATCAAAACCCAACGAGGCGCCACGACAAAGCGATCACAGATTCAGAATATTTCAGGGGCCACCCCATTGAGCTACCTGAATCTAAGCTTGACTCGAGACGGCCTCAAGGTTTGCGCATGGTGTGAACGATCGGGAACCGAAAATGTGACTGGGCTTGTCGACACCGCGAAAACACTCCGCTTCCCTAAACAGTACAGTGTGCTCCTCGCACAAACTTAAATAAAGCGGTAAAGCATGGCATAAGTACAGGATAGTAAATAAAACCTCAAACTAGTTGTGGCCCCAAGAAATAAGAATGAATCAAGCTCGCCAGGGGGGTTCATAAGCCTCCGGATGTGGATAGCGAATATTCAAGGAACAGGAATCAAGTACTCGGGGTCCCACGGACACAAGTGAGCCTGAAAAACCAAATAGCGAATATGGCTCACCGATGCCACTTTCATTAGTTATCCCATTACTACTCAGGTTAAGTTGTTTAGGTACCGTTATCCATCGACACTCACATACCCTACACATGCTATTCTACGACTCACATGGCTCAAACAACTCCTGTAGTAATGGCTCATGGGATGGAGGAACAAGCTTCGGTGGGGTTTAAATGTAAAGGCTATGCAATACTTGGGATTCAATTTAATGCAATCGCGACTCAATGATGCAAGAATAAGAAAGAGGCAATAGGTACTGTATGTATGCAAGCATGTGGTAGTGCTTGCCTGGCAGCTCAGTTGAAGCAAGGAATGGATCTGGGTAGTGCTCCTGGTTCTCTTGATATATCCCCTGCTCAGCGTCTATTCGAAGAAGAACCAAACAAACAAGGGCCAACATAAATAAAGTGCGCAAGCATATGAATAAAATGCATCAAGCAAACAATCATGCCATGATGAATGATGCACAATTTGCATGGCATTAAGGTAGCATGGCATGGGTGAGGTGTGGAAACAATAATAAAGCATTTTATTTAGTTTTGGCCCCATTTTATTCTCATATTAGTTGCTGTATACTTTATATTTATATGATGCATGCCTCAATTCAAACCATGGAAAGCATAAACAGAAAGGTCTCGTCGAGCTAATCATTTTAGACATATCATTTGTTGAATTTGGAGTTATAAAACAAAAGTTATTAATTATTTAAGTCAAAAGGGCAATTTGTTGTAATTTAAATAATCTTGGAATTTTAAATGTTCAAAATATATTTTGGAGGCCATATATGAATTCCTCACATTTTTCTGATTTGAAAGCATATATTATTTGTATTAATTGGATTAATATTTTAAAAGTTATTTAAAATGAAATAAATTTGAATTTGAATTAATTTGGAAAAGATTTGAATTTAAGCAGATAGACTGAATTACTTTTTATACCTGCAGACTCAGCCACTATCGCTGACGGGTGGGGCCAAGGTGACTCAGCAAAACAGCGCACAGAAAAGGTTTTGTCACCGCTGGTTGAGCTAGCCCTAGAGGATGACAGGTGGGGCCACCGAACCCAAGCCTTGGCCCAGTAGCGACCAGGGTGCCACGCGCAGCGAGGGAGCGCGGGTTGAGTACCGAGAAGCGGGGGGCTCTTTGCAAGTTTGCTCGGCGACTGGCTGGTGGGCCAAAACGCATCTGCATGGTTAAGCGTAAAACTAGCAGGGGGTTAAGCGGAAAAAGTCCACAGCCGTACTGTGGATCTTCTCTGCCGAGCGATGTGTCGATGCGTAGTGAAGCGCGGCGCGCTGGATCAAACCGGGCCGCGCTGCTACAGAGGCAGAGCCACTGCGGTGGCTTGGGCTAGGTGTCCGCTAGGAGGTTGGGGCCTAGCTAGGGTTTCTGCGCGCTGCGGGGACGAGCAGACGCACGCGACGCCGGCGCACAGAGGCCGTTCGTCGGATGGTCCGGCGCGACCAGGGCAAGGATGCGACGGCGAGGATGTCAGGGGGGTAGGGTAGCTCACCGAGAGGTGGTTGACGTGGTCGGACCGGGCAGGGGAGCAGGCGATCGACGAGGATGCACGGCGGCTCGGGTTAGGGTTTCGGGAGGCGCGTCGGTCTTGGCGGCTCCGGTGTCGGTGATACAGGCGCGATGCGGGTGGTCAGCCGTGAGCTTCCCGACAACCTGGAACGCCACGCCACCGGCTGGTTCGTGTAGAGGAGAAGGAGGCCGACGGTGGCCGGCGTCGGGGTAGACGGTGGCGGGGGAAGGCAGGGAGAGAGGGGACGGCCTGGGGTGGATCTGGGGGTGGTCTGGCGAGGCAGAGAGGCGGGGATAAGCCGAGGAAGGGAGAGGCTGCCGTGGGGAGGTGGGTGGATGAAAAGGTGGCTCGGCCTCCTTTTCTCTACCTCTCCTCACGTGCTCTGGTCGGGCAGGAGGTAGGGCAGGGCGAGAGGCAGGTAGATGGGGACGTCCAGTGGGGTAGGGTGAGGCCGGGAGGGAGGCCTGGGGTAGAGGGGCCCTTGGCAGAGAGAGCGAGGGGAGGTGTGGCATGGAGCCGGCTAGGGGTTGGGAGCTAGGCTCGGGTAGAGAGGGGTATGGCTTGGGGTAGTCGTTAGGTGGCCCAGGGTGGCCAGCTAGGTGAGAGAGAGGGGGAGGCCGAGAGAGAGAGGTGGTGGTTACTTAGGGTTAGGGTTTAGCTAGATGGGGGTGATGGGTTTAGATTAGGTGTGGGGGGGGGGTTATGGTGATGGAGGGTGGATGATAAGAGTGACACCTAGATAGAGGTTAGGAGAGAAGGGGTGGTGGTTAGGGTTTTAGAAGCTTGAAAACTCCAAACTAGATCAAGCACAAACATGTGGGGAGAGAGAGAGAAAGATGAGGGGAGAGATGGTATGGTGAGATGGGGTAGGTGATGGTCTAGGGATTAAAGAGAGAGAGATATGGTTCTCCTTTTTGGCAAGCTCAAGCAACCACAAGATCATACCCAAGCTAGACCAAAAAGAGGGAAAGGTGGGGGGTATGGTTTTAAGCAAGATCAAATTAAGATCAAGCTAAAAGGAGGGAGAGATAGATGAGAGATGGCATGATCCATCCAAAACAAGTAAAATCTAAATGACAAGCAAAAGATGTACTTGCATGGCCCATGCAACTATTTAATGCCATGTTGATTCTTGTGAAGACAAAATTAATACATGGCATTATTATGATGCATTCCCAAAATTGGAGTAAGGCCCAAGCAAAAGAATCTAGAAAGAATTCCAAGTGGAATAGATGGAGATAGCCATGTTTGAAATAGAATGGGACATGCTAGTGTGTATGTTCCACTAGATGATCAATAGTCCCAAAATATTCCAACATTAGCATCATTCCATGATGAACCATATGGAAGCTAGGAGAAAGGTTCCACTCACAAGGCATGCAAAGGTGGCCATGTGGCTCTCATGAACCAATATTGTGAAAACAACATGATGCTAAGATGAGAGCATGTGGTAAAAGAATTGGATCCATCCCAACCCACATGAGCTAGAAGTAAACCAATAAATGCCAAGCTCATATTTAGTTAGATGGTGGAATTATAAGGTGGTGAAAGAAAGGTGGTGGAGTTAATAAAAGATATGCCCCCAACTCAACTTGGGCATTAAACAATATATCAATAACCAAATACATTATCAAGAGGCAAATACAATTAATAATGCATATGAGATAAGAACCAAATCAAAAAGGGTTTTATATGATGCTCAAATGCAAGGTGGCATGATGACATGAGCATGATATAATGATGATGCAACAATTATATGTTTGAAGGTAACATCTATATAGACTAGGCTAGTAGTATTGCAATTGTTAGACAATTGGGATGCTACAATCCACCAGTGTCATTGCATGTCTGTTCTTCTCACAAACTACATAAGGATCCACCAGTGTCATTGGATCTATATTCTTTTCATGAACCACACCTAGTGTCATTGCATGTGTGTTCTTCTCTCAAACCACACATGGATCCACCGGTATCATTGCATGTCTGTTCTTTTCATGAACCATAGCCAGTGTCATTGCACGTGTGTTCTTCTCACAAACCACACATGGATCCACCAGTGTTATTGCATGTCTGCTCTTTTCATTAACCATAGTTAGAGTCATTGCATGTGTGTTCTTTTCACAAACCACAACTAGAGTCATTGGATGTGTGTTCTTCTTACAAACCACATAAGGATACACCAGTGTCATTGGATGTGTGTTCTTCTCATGAACCATAGCTAGAGTCATTGCATGTATGTTCTTCTCACAAACCACATAAGGATACACCAGTGTCATTGCATGTGTGTTCTTTTCATGAACCACACCTAGTGTCATTGGATCTGTGTTCCTGTCTCAAACCACACATGGATCCACCGGTATCATTGCATGTCTGTTCTTTTCATGA
The DNA here is from genome assembly GCA_023614405.1 of Avena insularis. NCBI lineage: Eukaryota > Viridiplantae > Streptophyta > Magnoliopsida > Poales > Poaceae > Avena > Avena insularis. Next base: position 28,074,998 of record CM042692.1, read on the forward strand.
ACCATAGCCAGTGTCATTGCACGTGTGTTCTTCTCACAAACCACACATGGATCCACCAGTGTTATTGCATGTCTGCTCTTTTCATTAACCACAGTTAGAGTCATTGCATGTGTGTTCTTTTCACAAACCACAACTAGAGTCATTGGATGTGTGTTCTTCTTACAAACCACATAAGGATACACCAGTGTCATTGGATGTGTTTTCTTCTCATGAACCACAGCTAGAGTCGTTGCATGTCTGTTCTTCTCACAAACCACATAAGGATACACCAGTGTCATTGCATGTGTGTTCTTTTCATGAACCACACCCAGTGTCATTGGATCTGTGTTCCTCTCATAAACCACACATGGATCCACCCGTGTCATTGGATGTCTGCTCTTTTCATTAACCACAATTAGAGTCATTGCATGTGTGTTCTTTTCACAAACCACATATGGATCCACTGTGTCATTGCATGTGTGTTCTTATCACAAACCACATAAGGATCCACCAGTGTCATTGGATGTGTGTTCTTTTCATGAACCACACCTAGTGTCATTGCATGTCTGTTCTTCTCACAAACTACACATGGATCCACCGGTATCATTGCATGTCTGTTCTTTTCATGAACCACACCCTATGTCATTGCATGTGTGTTTTTCTCACAAACCACACATGGATCCACTAGTGTCATTGCATGTGTTCTTTTCATGAACCACACATGGATCCACCAAGTGTGATTGCATGTCTATTGTTTTCACAAACCACATATGGATCCACCAGTGTCATTGCATGTGTGTTCTTTTCATGAACTACACCCAGTGTCATTGCATGTCTGTTCCTCTCATAAACCACACATGGATCCACCAGTGTCACTGCATGTGTGTTCTTCTCATGAACCATAGCTAGAGTCATTGCATGTCTGTTATTCTCACAAACCACATAAGGATACACCAGTGTCATTGCATGTGTGTTGTTCTCATGAACCACACCCAGTGTCATTGCATGTGTGTTCCTCTCACAGTGTACACATGGATCCACCACAGTCATTGCATGTCTGTTCTTTTCATGGTCCACACCCAGTGTCATTGCATGTGTGTTCTTCTCATAAACCACATATGGATCCACCAGTGTCATTGCATGTGTGTTCTTCTCAGGAACCACATATAGAGTCATTGCATTTTTGTTATTCTCACAAACCACATAAGGATACACCAGTGTCATTGCATGTGTTTTCTTTTCATGAACCACACCCAGTTTCATTGCATGTGTGTTCCTCTCACAGACCACACATGGATCCACCAGTGTCACTGCATGTGTGTTCTTCTCTTGAACCACACCCAGAGTCATTGCATGTCTTTTCTTCTCACAAATCACATAAGGATCCACCTATGTCATTGGATGTGTGTTCTTTTCATGAAACACACCCAGTGTCATTAGATGTGTGTTCTTCTCACAAACCACACATGGATCCACCAGTGTCATTGCATGTGTGTTCTTTTTACTAACAACAAATGGAGTCATTGCATGTGTGTTCTTTTCACATACCACATATGGATCCACCAATGTCATTGAAATGTATGTTCTCTTCAGAGACCACACATGGATCTACCAGTGTCATTGCATGTGTGTTCTTTTTACTGAAAACAACTGGAGTCATTGCATGTGTGTTCTTGTCACAAACCACATATGGATCCACTGTGTCATTGCATGTGTGTTATTCTCACAAACCACATAAGAATCCACCAGTGTCATTGCATATTTGTTATTTTCATGAACCATAGCCAGTGTCATTGCATGTGTCTTCTTGTCACAAACCACACATGGATCCACCAGTGGCATTGCATGTTTGCTCTTTTCATTAACCACTGTTAGAGTCATTGCATGTTTGCTCTTTTCACAAACCACAGCTAGAGTCATTGCATGTGTGTTCTTCTCACAAAATGACATAAGGATACACCAGTGTCATTGGATGTGTGTTCTTCTCATGAACCACAGCTAGAGTCATTGCATGTCTATTATTCTCACAAACCACATAAGGATACACCAGTTTCATTGCATGTGTTTTATTTTCATGAACCACAACCAGTGTCATTGCATGTGTGTTCCTCTCATAGACCACGCATGGATCCACCAATGTCACTTCATGTGTCATTGCATGTGTGTTCTTTTAATAAACCACACCCAGTGACATTGCATGTTTGTTCCTCTCATAAACCACACATGGATCCACCAGTGTTATTGCATGTGTGTTCTTCTCATGAACCATAGCTAGAGTCATTGCATGTCTGTTATTCTCACAAACCACATAAGGATACACCCGTTTCATTGCATGTGTGTTCTTCTCATGAACCACACCCAGTGTCATTGCATGTGTGTTCCTCTCACAGTGTACACATGGATCCACCAGTGTCATTGGATCTGTGTTCTTCTCATGAACCACATCTAGAGTCATTGCATGTGTGTTCTTCTCACAAACCACATAAGGATACACCAGTGTCATTGCATGTGTGTTCTTCTCATGAACCATAGCTTGAGTCATTGGATGTGTGTTCTTTTCATGAACCACATAAGGATCCACCAGTGTTGTTGGATGTGTGTTCTTCTCACAAACCACACATGGATCCACCAGTGTTATTGCATGTCTGCTATTTTCATTTACCACAGTTAGAGTCATTGCATGTCTGTTCTTTTCACAAACCACATATCACCAGTGTCATTGCATGTGTGTTCTTCTCATGTACCACGCATGGATCCACCCAGTGTGATTGCATGTTTCACAAACCACATATGGATCCACCAGTGTCATTGCATGTGTGTTCTTTTCATAAACCACATATCACCAGTGTCATTGCATGCGTGTTCTTCTGACAAACCACATAAGGATCCACCAGTGTCATTGGATGTGTGTTCTTTTCACAAACCACATAAGGATCCACCAGTGTCATTGGATATGTGTTTTTTTCATGAACCACACCCAGTGTCATTGCATGTCTGTTCCTCTCACAGACCACACATGGATCCAGCAGTGTCATTGCATGTGTGTTCTTCTCATGAACCACGGCTAGAGTCATTGGATGTTTGTTCTTTTCATGAACCGTAGCTAGAGTCATTGCATGTGTGTTCTTCTCACAAACCACATAAGGATACACTAGTGTCATTGCATGTGTTTTCTTCTCATGAACCACATCTAGAGTCATTGCATGTCTATTATTCTCACAAACCACATAAGGATCCACCAGAGTCATTGCATGTGTGTTCGTCTCACAAACCACATAAGGATCCACCAGTGTGATTGGATGTGTGTTCTTTTCATGAACCATAACTAGTGTCATTGCATGTCTGTTCCTCTCACAAACCACACATAGATTCATCAGTGTCATTGCATGTGTGTTCTTCTCATGAACCACAGCTGGAGTCATTGCACATGTGTTCGTTTCACAAACCACTGCTAGAGTCATTGCATGTGTGTTCTTCTCACAAACCACATAAGGATACACAAGTTTCATTGCATGTGTGTTCTTCTCATGAACCACAACTAGAGTCATCGCATGTCTGTTATTCTCACAAACCACATAAGGATACACCAGTGTCATTTCATGTGTGTTCTTTTTCATGAACCACACCTAGTGTCATTGGGTGTGTGTTCTTCTCACAAACCACACATGGATCCACCAGTGTCATTGCATGTCTGTTCTTCTCACAAACCACATAAGGATCCACCAGTGTCATTGGATGTGTATTCTTTTCACGAACCACACCTAGTGTCATTGCATGTGTGTTCTTCTCACAAACGACACATGGATCCACCGGTATCATTGCATGTCTGTGCTTTTCATGAACCATAGCCAGTGTCATTGTCGTGGTGGTGTCACGGCAGATGCCATGGATAGGCTAAAGGTGGGGACTAAATGCCCTAGGGGAATCTAGGGAGGTATAGTGTGGTGATTCCACACACAGTAGCTTTGTATTTGATTCACTTCCAGAGATTACAAGTGCTTCTTGAGCTGTTTTGGGGAGAGGAGGAAGGAACTCTCTTACTCTCACCACTAGCTAGCTCTCATGAACATACAACACTCTCTAGAGCTCAATCTGTCTAAGACCAACCCAGTAAAACTCAACCCCTTCTACAGAGGCCCTAGCCCTCCTTATATAGGGGTGGCTAGGTCTCCAATTAGGGCATACGTGGAGGCATATTCCAAGGAATATGCCTCCTCCCAAAATAGTAAGCCGACCGGGTTACTTTAACCAGCGTCATCCATGCAGAGGCTACGTGAGCCTCTGCGGCGCTCGCGTCATCCGACACAGGCTTCATCACCTTTGTCGGCCACGCCTCGGTGGTCCTGGCCTCTGTCCGCTTCACTCACGCTCTGCGTACAGTGGTCACCCTTTGACCAGCGAGATACCTTCCTTCTCTTGTAAGCTTGCTATAACCCGGATTGTACCTAGTCGATCTGGCCATACCTGTTCCTGCATACAAGTTAGATACATCTCACCGACTTACGATATAAGTCGGCTGAGATCCACTTAGGTGGACATCCCCTGGTCCGGGTTACCCCGTGATTCGGCCTGCCTTGAGGTGACTCGGCCATCATCGGCTTTGACCTTGACGTACCTCGGCTAACTCGGCCTTTATACCCCGGCGTGACCCTACCCGAGGGTATCCCCCCAACATTAGTCCCCGAAGCTGGTGCGGTCTTAGCTGCCTTAGTCGCTAAGGCCACAACAGGTTCAATTTTATCAAGCCTCTGGTTCTCTTTCCGAGTTACCTCATAGTCCGGATTTCATAGGTTTACTTTCCCTTGGCACATTCCGAGTTTTCACTCGCTGGCCGGGTTACCTCATATTCATCCGGGTCATTCTTCCTTCTCTTGTACGCTTCCCCACGTGGAGGTTAATCATTACTTTTGCCTCATTTTAAGGGCCTGCGCGATGCTTGCGATAATTGTCAATTATTACTGTAGCACACGTCACATCGTGCCTGCCTCCTCGTTAACTGCATCATAACGTCACGTCATGGGATATCCTGCGCCCTGTGGCCTTCCCTGTGGCTCGCTGCTGAATGGTTGATCCGGGTTATACACGGCCACACCGTGTGGCCCGGCCGCGTAGCGCGATCCCACTACCCCTTAAGGGCGTGGTTAAATAGGGGTGGGGTGCGCCCCTTGGGTTCTTTCCCCACTTCCCCACTTCCGCGCCCCTCTGCCTCTGCTTCTTCTTCCTCCTCTCCAGCGACAGCGCCGCCGCCACCGCATCTGAGTAGCAGCGCCGCCGCCGCACTGCTTCCATGCGCACCAACGTCACCACCACCTCCCCGCATCTCTTCCACCACGGGTCCTCGCCTATCCAGGCCACTGTCACCCACCGCCACTAGCGCCAGTGAGGGCAGTGATCTCGAGATGACAGAGGAGGATCTCGCCGTCGCAGAGCAGGAGATGGAGGAAGACGCGGCGAACACCGACCGCAGCGCGTGGGCTGGATCACAGGTTTGCGGGATGACTGGACTGGCATATGTCGCAGACGCATCCCGGAGGGCGTCACCACGCGTCTTCCCGCTGTGGAGCTTGCCCCTCACCCAATCCGGGTGAGTATGTGGTATTCCTCTCCCACTTCCAACGTGGATTCGGGCTCCCAGTAAGCGATTTCTTCAACGACTGGCTCAACACATATGAGCTTCAGCCGCACCATCTTCCGGCTAACGCCATCTCCTCTCTCTCTGCCTTCGCCTCCACCATTAAAGGCTACGCCGGACTATGGCCCACTGACATGGTTATACCCTACGAGTACGTAACTTCAGCATACCTAGTCCAGCCCAAGGAAGGCCCACGGCAGACATACGCTGGCCCATGAAGATTTTCGGGTGGCCAAGGCCCATGACGCCTTCGATCCTTGGAGAGCAAGACTAGCGGAGATAGGAAATTCAAAGGGGTAAAACCCTAGAACTTGTAACCGACTAGGACTACGCTCGGGACCTGCCTAAGTCTATATAAAGGCTAGGAGGGCACGTCCTAGATCGACCAGACTCATACTTTCGCATACGCATCCACGCCAGATCGAATCTGCGCATCCTGTAACCTTCGGTTCCGCCGTAATCAAAGAGCAGACAAGCAGGAGTAGGGTTTTCCCTCCGGGGGCCTGAACCTGGGTAAATCTCGTGTCCCACAGTTTGCTTGTGCATTAACCGTGCCACGATCTCCAGCATCCCCATCTTCTCCAAAACCCAAGTCCATAACAATGGGCATTGACGAGATTAAACCTCGTCAATTGGCGCCGTCTATGGGAGGTGGGGCTGCTGATTGTGCGGTCGTGACGGTTCCGACCCGATCGATCTACAACTCCGCGGCGACGGAGAATCACCTCCTCTTCGGCGCTTTCGACTTCACCGTCCACTCGCCGGATACCATGAAGGATTTCGAGCCCGTGGCGGACTCGAAATTACTGTTCGAGCTTCGCTTCCGGGTGGGACAAGCGGCACCCTCCGCCTCCTGGCGGATGCCGTGCCGTCAATCAGGCTTCGCCGTGGGCTCCACACCCGTGCTACGCCGTCACCATCAACAGATGAGTTCTACGGCAGCGGCTGCAACTCCGATCTGTGCGATCCACCTTCGGATGAAGGACCTACGGTTCGGATCCGAAAGCTGCGGCAGCAATAACCAATCTGCAGCGCTATCATGCGCGCGATCATCAAACCGACGAGAAGCGCCTAACCTCCGCCAACCCCAACCGCGGGGCGGAAGCAGCGAAAGCAGGTGGAAAGCAGGGGCCACCTCATCCAACAGCAAGAAGGATGGGTGAAGCGCGCGCCCGTCGCGGCGAAATAGTCCTACCTCTGGACTCCTCACGTGACCTACTGATGGCATACCACTACCTCCTCATCGAGGAGCACAAAAGCAAGTCAAGATGCAGGAGGCGGCTCGACAAGCGCCAAGCAGCCTCACGAGTCCGGTCTTGGCGACGATGCGCTCTCCGCCAAAGGACCCGGCTCTAGCACAAGCGAAACCAGAAACAAGCACCACTCTCGGGTGGAAAACATGGACCGAAGGAGCGGCGTGGCGTGACCGAACTCTCCACACATCGTTCATGGATATGGGCCAGCGGCAACATCACCCCGAAGACGCCACAAGCTGCGATCATGGCAGCCACTGCGTATCTCGCGGCTCACCCACCTCCGGAGGGGGACCCGAAAAGGGCCATGCATAGGTCCACACTCACCGTACTAGGACTAATCGGAGCTGCGCTCCACGAAGGCGCTCTCTGGGCGAAGAAGAAAGCTCCGTCCAGCGCGGCCGAGCCCCTCCCTCATCCGAAGATGAAGAGGAACACGATCTTCCTCGAAGGAAGAAGAGATCGCACCGCCATAAGCGACTTCTGACGCGGAGACAAGCTTACACAGCGCAAGATCGACAAAGCACGCGCGTAAGCAGCGCATGCTCGTCTGAATCTGAGATGGATGAAGGCGAAGGAGAACTCTGCGGGGCTCGATGCTTCAGCGAGATCCGTCCGGCGAACACGGATGCCACGCAACTTCAAGCTTCGCCGGATACTCCGAAGTTCAGCGACGCAAGATCCAAAGTCTGGCTCGGTGACCATCATCATCGGTCAAGCTTCACGGAGGCAACAAAGAAACCGCCATGCAATGCCTTGACTGCGGTGACGGTAGCCAGCGGTGCAACAGCGACCTATCATCGGGTCCATCCGAATGGGAGGAGCTAAACATAGCTTCATCCGAAATTTCAAAGGCACCAGCAAGAGGCCGCCTCAATCGAAGAGTTGCGAGCCTGCACTCGGAAGAAGCGGGTGAATCTATTCGCTCATACATACTACGCTGGTCTACAACCAAGAACTCCGCACACATCTCCGAAGAAAGGGCCATCGGCGCCTTGGGGCGGTGTCAGCGCCAGAACTTCAAGGAGGAACTTGGGCGTGTAAAGCCCAAGACACTCGACCACCTCATGGAAATCGCCAACAGTTGGGCGGGGCGAAGATTGCATCCAGCGAGCGCAATCAGATGAAGAAGGGCGACTACGGCGAAGGCGAAACGCCGCAGCAAGAGGAGATCGCGCGTCTCACGAGGACATGACGGACCCGACATGGTCACAGCCGGCTACGCCGACCGCCCGTACCGACAACAGCCGCGGCGGAGGATACATAGCGGAAACTTCGTGACAGCGGACGACCAACGCGATCGTGGCAGCGCCCGCGACGCGACAACGACCCTCAGCATTCGACAAACTTTCGGGTCCATGCACCATCCACTTCTACATCGACAAACAAGATGGAAAAAAGAAAGCTAGCCACATGCTCACGGACTACCGCGAGTTCCAAAAACTCAGCGAAGGCATGATGCAGATGAGGTAACAAGCTCCAATTCCTGCGTTCGGAAACACACCTGCGCCAGGTGAAATAGCACACGGAGCTCCTCCACCACCGCCTATTGGAGGCCCAAATCAACCAGTCGCACCAGCGCAAAACAACGCCGGGGTCGCATACCTCCCACCAAAGGGCACTAAATATGATCGAAGGGCGCCCCACCAGGTGCGAAGAAGATCACCCGACAAATCAACTTGGCGTGGCAACTCCGCTGCAATCCACGAGTACCTCGGCGGATCGAGTCTGCATCACATTCACTCGCGGATCACCTTGCGGATCCACGCCCAGGTCATGCTGCCACTGGTCTTTGGCGCGGTCGGAGGCTTGAGATGAGTCGCGTCTTCATGGGCGGCGGTGGCATCAACCTAATGTTATAAGCACTCTAGCAGCTATCACGGATCCCGCAATGTAACTGGAACAATCGGACACAACGTTCCACGGCATTGTCGAGGAAGGCATCTCCCCCCTGGGCAAAATAGGGCTCGATGTCATCTTCGGGAAGCCGGACAACTTTTGGCAGGAGCGCCTAGAATTCGAAGTGATGGACTGGCCGTCGCAATACCATGCCATCCTGGGACATGTAGCATTCGCAAGGTTCCTGGCCGTCCCACACTACGCATACCTACTACTCAAGATGCCAGGACCAAGGCGTCATCACATCCACAGGAGCTTCACCCGATCGGACCAATGCGGCGATTTCAACAAAATCTCGGTCTTCGGCATGCAAGAAGAGCTTGTAAGGCTCCGCGAGGTGACGGACAATGGGCTACCCCCAGTCACCAAGCAGAACGCACCTGACATGTCTTTCGACTCCACCATCAACACCAAGAAAGTGCAGGTCCATCCAACGGATGCCTCCAAGACGGCGTTGATCGCCAACGACCTCAGCACTGCATAGGAAGGCGCGCTCGTCGAATTCCTCCGTGAGCACTGGGAAATCTTCGCCTGGTGTCCTGCGGACATGCCAGGAGTTCCCAGGGAATTCGCCGAGCACGCACTCAATGTCTTCCCAGACACCAAGCCAGTCAAGCAGTCCATCCGAAGACGCCGGACCCACGAGCGAAGCTATCGGCAAGGAGATCAACAGTTACTCGGCGAGACTTCATCCGGGAATTCAAGGAAGCGAGTGGCTGGCAAACACGGTGATGGTCGAAGAAGGACACGGACATCCTGCGGATGTGCGTGGACTTCACGTCACTAAATAAACATTGCCCTAAGGACCACTTCCGTCTTCCTCGGATCGACCAGATCATCGATTCGACTGCAGGTTGTGAGAAACCCTCCTTCCTCGACGCCTACTCAGGCTATAACCAGATTCGACTCAAGGTCAAAGATCAAGAGAAAACGGCATTCATCACAATGTTCGGAGTATACTGCTACAACACAATGCCCTTCGGGCTAAAGAACGCGGGTGCCACGTACCAGCGATGCATGCAGGCCTGCCTCAAGGACCAGATCGGTCGCAACGTCCAAGTCTATGTCGACGACATAGTCATAAAAACCAAGGAGGCAAGAACACTTATCGGCGATCTCCGCGGGCGTTCGACAACCTTGATCGCTCTGGGATCAAGCTCAATCCAGAAAAGTGCGCCTTCGGCGTCCCCTCGGGTCAGCTGCTCGGGTACTTCATCTCTCAACGAGGGATCGAAGCGAACCCGAAGAAAATCAAAGCTATCATGACAATGGAAAAGCCAAAAAATCTCAAGGGCGTTCAGCAGCTCGCAGGGCGAGTAGCGGCACTAAGCAGGTTCATCAGCCGCATGGGCGAGAAGGCCCTACCATTTTACCAGCTGCTGCGCCAAAGCGGAACAAGTTCAGTGGACACGAGCCAGCGGCGCATTGAAAGCCTCAGCGGCTCCTCTCCACCTCGCCCATTTTGGTCACGCCAAAAGCACGAGCCCCTGTTGCTGTACATAGCAGCCACACACCGGTGGTCAAGATACTAAGTGGTGAACGACCCGAAGAAGGCAAGACCCACGGTACAGCCCAATTTACTACCTCGGAGGTTCTCACTCCAACAAAACAGCGGTACCCGCACTACCGGAAGCTGGCCTACGGCGTGTTCATGGCGGCTCGGCAGTGAGCCACTACTTCCGGGAACATCGGTGATGGTGCGTCAGCGAGCACCCCTAAACAGCATCTGAATAACCCGGAGGCCACGGGCGCGTGGCCTGGGGCATTGAACTATCACCTGGACATCATCTACGAAGCGACCGCAAATCAAATCTCAAGTCCTTCCGGACTTCACGGTGCCTTGGATGGAGCTGCTGCACGACACCACGACATGTCGTAGTCATGGACAATGCATTTTAGCGGCTCCAAACACGAAGCGGAGCGGGGAAGTCATCTTGACCTCCCGCAAGGTGACAAGATGAAATCGTCCTTGGATGAAATTGAGCCTCCAACAACGAGGCTGAATCTGAAGCCCTCATCCATGGCATCAAGATGGCAAAATATGTGGCGCCAGCGCGCTGGTCATCTACGGTGACTCCAACCTTGTCGTCTGTGACGATGAATGAGTGCGATGCACGCCGAAAACATGATCGCGTCTGCGCGCTATACAACGCACTCGAAGGAGAATTGACGGCTGCGAACTTGACGTTGGAAGAGAGAGAGCGAGGAGGCCGATAGACTCGCCAACATCGGCTCCACTTGTGCAAAGGTACCACCGGTGTGTTCCTCGAACAGATCTGCGTGCCATCCATCAGCGAAATTCCCCAAGGATCACCGAAGAAGCAAAACACTCGGGGCTACGCTACCGAAGGTCATGAAGGACCCGAAAAGTTGGATACCGAAGTTGCCATGGTCAACCTGATGCAGGTCATGGCAGTCGACGAAACTTGGACACGTCCATACCTCCAGTTCCTGATAAACGGAGAATTGCCAGATAGCCCGATAGATGCCCGGCGCATATCTCGTCGGTCAAAAGCCTTCACCATCATCAACGGCGAGCTGTACAAACGCAGCATTACGGGCGTACTACAACGGTGCGTCACCATCAATGACGACAAGGCCATACTCCAAGATATGCACGAGGGCATCTGCGGCCACCATGTAGGTAGCCGCTCCCTCGTCGCCAAAGCTCTGCGAGCAGGATTCTACTGGCCAACGGCCATGAGCGACGCGAAGGACATCGTCCGAAGATGCAACGGGTGCCAACGGTTCGCCGACAAGCCGCACGCACCTGGGTCCGAACTTCGACCCATACCCATAGCCTGGACTTTTGCCCAATGGGGCCTCGACATGATCGGCAAACTGCCAAAATCCTCGAAGGGAGGACACGTCTTCCTCCTGGTCGCAGTCGACAAATTCACCAAGTGGATCGAGGCAATGCCAGTCACCAACCAAAAGGGCAAAACTGCCGTCAAATTCTTCGAATCCATTGTCTACAGGTTAGGCGTACCACATAGCATCATCACCGACAACGGATCGAACTTCATCTCCGAAGAATTCCAGGACTTCTGCGAAGGCCTCGAGATCAACATCACGTATGCCTCAGTGGCACACCCGCAAACAAACGGGCAAGTGGAAAAGGCCAACGGTCTAATCGGCGCCGGCATCAAGAAGCGCCTCATGAGCTCACTCGAGCACAAAGCTGGAAACTGGACGAAAGAGCTACCGTCTGTCCTGTGGAGCTTACGGACTACGCCAAACAGCTCCACTAGCTACACACCGTTCTTCATGGTGCACGGAGCTGAGGCCGTGCTACCAGCCGAAGTACGCCACCAGGCTCCACGAGTCGTCGCTTACAGTGAAGACAAATCCACGGTTGCACTCGAAGATGCCGTCGACACACTCGACGAAGCACGGGATATAGCAGCAGCTAGATCAGCGATGTACCAGCAAAGTCTCCGCAACTACCACAGCCGTCGGCTGTGCCCAAGGTCCTTCGTCGAAGGAGACCTCGTCTTGCGACTTAAGCAAAAGCGACCGAATAAACTCGAGTCACCATGGGAAGGACCCTATGCCATCACCGAAGTCATCCCAGGTGGCGCCTATCGCCTCAAGCACGTGGAGTGCAGGTCGCATACTCCAACCCATGGAACATCTCGCACTGACGATTCTACCCATAGCAATGTACCCCTTTTTACTTTCGATAAGGCTTACAAGGCTACTCAGCGAACCATGTACCTCCTCCACTACGCTACAAATAAAGCTAAGTGTCTACTTCAACCTTCGGTTGACTATTTCTCTGCAACTTTATTACATGCTACATACGCTTTTCGGGGCTCCCCCCACCTCACGATTTCATCGACTGAGGACAAAACGTGTACACCTGAGTAGCTGACCACGTCAGGCAAACGAAAAGGGCACGTACTAAATCAAAGCATTGCATGCTCGCCAACAGGCAAACCTTTACAACAAAGGGCACATACACGCCCAGCCGCAATATACAAATTTTACATCTATCTGTTTATTTTCAGGTCCTACCTATTCTGAAGAATAACTGAAACGCTGCTCAAACAAATCTACAATCTGTTCGGCATCTTGCCTTACAGCGTAATGCGGACGCATATTCCACTCGCCACCATCTGGTCGAGGAGGTGGCCCGATCGCCACAGCCAAATCTACATGAGGGCGGTGCACCCTCACAAGAGACAAGGCAGCCTTCACCCCTGCAACGAGCTGCCGCACCAGCTCCTTGACATTGTTGGCACTCTGAAACTTCGTCAGAAGACCTGCAAGGGTCGTTGGCAGGGCATCCAACGGAAACATGACATGCAGCACCGAGGAAAGCGATGTCTGCACCTGGCGGAGCACCCGCAAAACCTGGTAGACACGATCCTGCACCGTCGCCAGAACTATGGCACGATCACGATCCATCCAGAAGAAGCCGCCGGCCTCCATGTCCTGTTGAGTCAAGCAATTGACTCGAACAGCAATACGCTCCTTTTCTTCCCTCGGAGCAAGATTGGCACCTGCGACAACCGCAGAAGACAAGAGTAAGGCCAGTGAGCTCACCCGAAGCGAGCTACAGCCCGAAAGAAGGATCAACTTACATTGCAGCTGCTCGGACAGCCGACCCAGCTCCGCCATCAAATACTCCTCTCTGGCTGCATCACGGTCTTCTTTGGACTTCCAAACGTCAGCGCGACCGCGTAACCCAAGCAAATCTCTCTCCAAGCTGCGCACGCGATCTCGAAGAAAAGCAAGCTGCGAGGAATCATCCAACGATGGTCGCAAGGGCTTTGCGGACGAAGTGTCAACCAGGTCAGCACCCGAAGGAACCTATAGCAGCAGAAAAAAGAAGGCACATAGACATTCAGCCAAGAATAGAACACAACTCGGAGGAATTCATTAAAGTATATAAGGCCACTACGTGTCACAAGGATGATACTACAAAAGATATTTACAACAAAAATAGACTACAAACTACCCTACGTCTACTATGCCTAAGGCGGAGGACACTGAGTCGCCTCAGAATCAGACTGCCTAGATTTAGCCTCGCCTACTGCTGCATAATGCATACTCGAACAGACAAGTCAATGAGCTTGGGCCCATATAAATGCAGCGAGTGGAGTAGGCGGCGAAGGCTACCTCGGATCCATCTGCAGCCGTAGGCATCCGTGAAATGTCTGGGGCAGGTCCAGCTCGACCCGGCCGCCATGGCCATCGCCAGCCCGGCCAGACGCCGATGCCCATACGCTGCGCTTATGCGCTGCGGTAACCGGTACAGAGCCTCTACCAGGGGCACCCGTCTTCAAGGGATCGCCCTTGGGAAGAGCTCCTAGTAGAAGCGACCAAGGACCTCTTTCACCTTGGCGAGGAGTTGGCAGCGGTGCTGCGGCGGTCTTCGACCGCTACGGTGGCATCATCTAGATCACTCCGTGCTCGAGCACAGCAGTCAAACTTCGATACTGCGGCATCTGAGACAAAAAGAAGAAAACATGAAGAAAGGCAACATAGAAGAAGATCCATAGAAAAGGAGCAAGTACAAAGCTAACGCTCACCGAAATAGCCTTGGCGGCAGCCATGAGCTTCTCCGCCACCCCTTTTCACGAGCAGCATAGCGGTGGCCAGCTGCTCCTCACAATCTGCGGCTTCTGCTGCAGACGCTCTTCGCTTGGCTGCCTTCGTCGGCTCCAGCTCAAAGCGCTCTCTCGCCAACCAGCGGCTTTGCTCCGATTGGCCAAGGCTCTTCTTCAGAGCATCGACCTCACGGAGAGAGTCGTTATGTTCCTCTGCATTTACAGCAAGCAAGTGTCAAAGAACAGGACCAGGATAAGCAAGAGAAGTACTACAAGGCAGACGAATACCTTGAAGCTGCCGCAGTTTCGCCTCCAGCGTCAGGCGTTCCTCCACCAGCCGCTTGGCCTCTTGGACAAAAGGCTGCAGCAACAGGCAATAGTAGTAAAAGCAGGACTTGGGGGCTACGCCCAACACAAAAAAGCATCAACAACATCAGCATACGAAGACACTCAGGGGCTCCCCCCGTAACATCAAGCAGAAAAACTTACGTGCTCCGAAGGCGAACTGCAGCCCGCTGCGAAATTCAGGTGCAACCACCAGCCTCTCCTGCACGGGAGGAGGCGCAGCGTCACCCGAAGTCGCCACCGTCTGAGGAGGAGGCGACGCAATGTTCGACTCCCCCATCATCTCCCCCGCACCATCACTGGAGCCGTCGGAGGATTGCCTGCATACGAAGCCAATTAGCACAGGTGCAAACATCATAAAAAGAAAAGGACAACAGTGGCAACAAGAAAACTTACGAGCCCAACGCGCTCAGGTCGAAGATAGGAGAAGCCCTTCGGGCCCTCTTCTCCTCCTTTTTTTCTTCCTTCTTCTCCTCCTTCTTCTCTTCCTTCTTCCGCTTTGCTGGCGGGTGTGGAGCAACAGCCCATGCAGGAATGGCGGAAGGGAGAGAACAACCCCCATGAACATCACCATGACGCTCAAGGCCCAGAGGATTTCTGGGAGTCGGAGGAGTTGAAGCATCCGAAGACTCGCTCGAGCTCCGTGATCGCTTGCGTGAATGGTCCTCACTCGATTCGTCGGCATCCTCCGCTGGGGATCGCGCTGACGGTAGCTCGGACACGGAATCCACCACTTCATTATCCGGGGCATTCGGATACCTTTCGGGCAATGGTGGTGCCATGCCCGGCACTTTGAAGCTCTACAAGATGAGAAGAAACTTTGTTAGCAAACAAAGGACACAAATAAACACCCAACAAAAAAGGGGAGCACTACGTGCATAAATCTACACCTTTGGCACGGCCAACGTCGAAGAAAAGGGAGGAGTCAGCGACTTCTCCGGGAGTCCCTCGTCGGCCTTGAACTTCAACAGCGCGCGAAGAGCCTTGTCAAGTTCCACCTCGGAGATTTTCTCACTCGAAACCCTCGTCGGATCACGGCGCCCAGAGTAAAGAAACATCGGATGCGCCCTCGCTTGGAGGCTGCACCGGCAAAAAGCGTCCGGATGATGTCGACACGTTCACCTCCTTCTCAGGAATCAATTGGAGATCCCCTACCCGGCAGCAGGGCCTCTATCTCCGCCACTTCACCGTAAGATTTGGTTTTCAGGATCTTTTCTTCTCAATCAATTGGGAGGGTCAAAAGGCGAGACCAAAATCTTGCCCGAGCGACGGAGTCACGGATGTAAAACCATTTCCTCCGCCAAGATCTTGGACAGATTCGGACATGGAAAAGGAAAAGAATTGCACATTGGGTGAGGAGATGATGAAACCCCCAATGGGATACACACCATCCGAACCAGACTGCCTCTTCACGGAATAAAGCTTCCGGAAGAGGCCAAAGTGCGGCTCAATGCCAAGCCAACACTCGCAAAGCGTAATAAAACACGCAATGTGAAGAAGGGAGTTGGGAGACAGATGATGGAGTTGAACCCCATAGAAAAAGAGCAGTCCACGAAGGAAGTCATGGACCGGAAAAGAAAACCCGTGAATCATGAAGGCAACAAACATAACCCGATACCCAGATGGGGGACGGGGGATTACCTCATTGCCGAGGAGTCTCACGGCCGTCGTGTCTTGCGGGATCAGGCTCCGCTCGCGCAGTTTGCGGAGATCGCTCTCCCGCGTTTCTGATCGCCGCCAGCCACCGTCGGTGACGCGAGCAGTGGCGGTGCCCTTCTTGCCTCCGGTGGCGCTGGTCCCAACTGCAGATGAGGACTTCTTTGGTTTCCCCATGATGCTACGGCGGTGGTGGCGTCGCCAACGAAGAAAGACAAAGGAAATGTGGAGGAAACTCTCAGCGCGCAGCAAGAATAGCTCAAGAACGAGGGGGCAGTGAATAGATGAACTGCTGCGGTGAAAAACAAACCACGATTTCACCAGGGATTATAACAGCGAAGACGACGCACGCTGGCCGTCCATCGAGAAGACCTAACGCCAACGGTAGATCTGGCCGTACACGTGTCAGCACCAAAACGAACCGTCGTTACCACGCCGTCCACTACGTGTGGAAATCGAGGAGACGCCGTAATCATCTCCACGTCGCGCGTGACCGGTCAATTCAAAGTCAGCAAGTGGGACCCACGCTTCGTTTAGTCAAGTCATCTCTGGCGTAGCAGACGCTCGAGGTCATCGATCGTAAGCACTGACGTCATCAAAAGCTATACTAGCACCACTTCGGCTCCACAGCTAAAAGTACTCACTCGAATCTACGATTCGACTAAATACTTGGGGGCTACTCCTATCAGGAGCGCTGGCCGCGCACCCGACACACAAATGAGGACAAAATTATTTCTCTGAGTCCTACGTCGAGTTTACGACTCCACTACGGACTTGGGGGCTACTCCCATAGGGAGGATGGATTTAAGAATCCGAAAATTTTCGAGTCCTGCGGACCTAATGATTGAAACAATGCTTAAACTAAAAGTCTCCGTTCGAGTCTACGACTCGAACAGACACTGGGGCTACTCCATAGGGGCGCTGGTCGCGCACCCTATGAAATCTTCATTGCGATCTTCGGATCAGCACGCAAAACTTTTCGGCAACTCTGCCCCAATTAATGCTAAGTGAGTAACATCCTCCTTGTACCGAAACACCTCCGCGGTGATAAACATTCGGATGCTGCGTCTGCGGATAAAGATAAGACCTCAGATATCATCGATGGCACGGCAACGCACTTTTGCGCTACGCTAGTATGAATCTGTACCAGCAGATGCGATGAAAAATCCGACCAGACGCGTTGGGTACACCAATTAAAATCACCGGCATTCCACTCCTGTAAGTCCTCCGGCTCGAGTCGAATTACGCCAAAGATATGTTCCAGGTCGGGTTGAGGACCCGAACACGAAGAAGATCGTGTTGTTTCGTCCTAAGACAGTTAAGCGACCCTGATCCGTCGGGTGAGTCGCTGCGCATCAACAATCCCTACACACATATACTATTAACATATAGCTGCTCCCGAAGGATGGAAGAGTCCTCAGCCGAATCTATGATTCGACTGATCACTCGGGGGCTACTGACATGGTTATACCCTACGGGTACGTAACTTCAGCATACCTAGTCCAGCCCAAGGAAGGCCCACGGCAGACATACGCTGGCCCATGAAGATTTTCGGGTGGCCAAGGCCCATGACGCCTTCGATCCTTGGAGAGCAAGACTAGCGGAGATAGGAAATTCAAAGGGGTAAAACCCTAGAACTTGTAACCGACTAGGACTACGCCCGGGACCTGCCTAAGTCTATATAAAGGCCAGGAGGGCACGTCCTAGATCGACCAGACTCATACTTTCGCACACGCATCCACGCCAGATCGAATCTGCGCATCCTGTAACCTTCGGTTCCGCCGTAATCAAAGAGCAGACAAGCAGGAGTAGGGTTTTCTCTCCGGGGGCCTGAACCTGGGTAAATCTCGTGTCCCCTGGTTGCTTGTCTGTTAACCGTGCCATGATCTCCAGCATCCCCATCTTCTCCAAAACCCAAGTCCATAACAATGGGCATTGACGAGATTAAACCTCGTCACCCACGAAGGAGCTCTGGATCCGGTTCTTTGGCCTTCGCCAGAACGTGATTCCGAACATCCAGCTTGACCCGGAGGACAAGCAGCTCACGCAGTTCGGCGCAGCTTCCATCTCCCGCCGGAGATAGTCTATCTTCCCCCGAGTCACGGGGCTGGACTCTTGCAAGGGATGGGCCCGGACTTTCTTCTACGTACGGAACATCACAACTGAGGATCTGATCCGGCTGCGCCCTTACGCTCCGGGTCCTCCTAACCCAGATCTGTGGGACAAGATCCCCAAGAAGCCCACTGTCATGGCGAACCAAGTCAACAAGAGGTTCTAGGAGCTGAAGGATCTCGGATTGCGCAATGAGGACTCCATGATTACGTTCGTCCGCAACCTGATCTCCCCCCTCCAGAAACATACACATAAAGTTTGTCACATGAGCTGGGGCCACGACCCCAACCGGACCTCCTCGTTCGAGTTAAATAACACCGAGATCTACCGTCGGGTCAAGGCCCTCTTCACCACCCACAAGGACTTCTCTTCCGAGTGGACATGGGGGATCGAACATTTCTGCCCAGATAGGCTTCCCCCCGCGGTAAGTCTCGTGCCCCAAACTTTCTCCGAATTGTATCATATGTCGGTTTTTGTTGTAGGTTTAATCCCTTTGTCTTTTCTTTCCCTTAGTTGTTTCTTCAGCAAACCATTGAGGATGGCACCGAGCCTTCTCTCAAATGGGCACCTGATCGAGACACCTCGGATGTGGAGGATCCGGATCAGGAGATGTTCCTGCCAATGGCGGACGCGACCAAGCGACCCACCGGTAAACTCTCTTCCATTAGAGATTAGCCCGACGATGAAGATGATTCGTATGTTGAGGTGATGGAGGCATTTGACGTTGTGCCCCTTTCTTATGCTTTTCTGACATCAGCTAACCCCGGTGGGCAGATCCATGAAGATCCTCCCCTTGCCATGGGTGAGCCCGTCCCGGTCGCACCGAAGAAGAGGGGGGGGCGCATCTGCTTCTTCCTCCGGACCTTCTCAGCCAGCTAAGAGGCGAAAGAAGTCCGCGGACAAAGCTGCCACCAAGGCCACGACTAAGGCAGTGGCCCGGAGAGCTCGCAAGCCAAAGGAGCCCCTGACTTCGGATGAGTAAGTCGTTTCTCCCTTTGCTATTCACTTGTTCTTCTTTTGTTATAGTTTCTCATCAGACATGATTTGATTTGGCAGGGCCGCGGTGGAGGTCCCACAGAGTGGATCCGGCATTGCCTCGCCGCTCCGACACAGCCCTTCTCCCCCTCGTGGCAACGATTCACGCCCATTGAGCCCCATTCTGGAGGGTTCAACGGCTGCTCCGGGTTCTAGCCCACCTCGTCAAGAGGAGGGCAACCTCGGAGCGGGGGAAACTGGCTCTACCGAGGCAGCAGCGACCACCACTTCGGCTCCACCACAACCAGCTTCATCCGAGTTACCTTCAGCACCTCCGCCGAAACAGAAATCAGCATCAGCACCATCATCAGCTCCAGCACCAGCAACAACAGCAAAAGCAACAGCAGCAGCACCAAGCCCCTCCGCCTCGTCTGAGTCTTCCAAGAATCGGCGAGAAGACACCAGTAGTGCCAAGGCTAGCACCAAAGCAGCTCCCAAGGGCAAATCAGCTACAGCAACTTCAACTTCTCAGCAGCAGCCCAAGGGAAAAAAGGCTCCTGACGCCACCAGGGCAGCGTCAATCGAGGCTGGACAGTGTACACTTGCGTCCATGCTCACGAAAAAGACTCCACTGCCGAAGGACGCCCCTGCCGAGCCAGCTGATGCGCAACTCATTTTGCACACCAGCCCTGCCGTTGCCTAGGTTGAGAGAAGGGAAGCACATGCCTAGGTTGAGAGAAGGGAAGCACATGCTAAGCATGTGGCACCCCACATGCTTAGCGGCGAACGATATCCTCCGACCTTGATCGAGTTTGTAAATAACTGGAACAAGGCGGAGTTTGTCCACAATGACAATCTCCCGGAGAAGTTCGGTCCCGCCGAATTTGCCGTGCAGATGAATACTGCTGCCAAGGCAATTAATCTTGCGGGTCGGATGATGGAGGTACATTACTTCGTCTTTTCCTTAACATGTTGTAGATATTAGTGATATAACTATTAGTCCCCGAGCCTCCGGGGGAGTAACTTGTTACTCGGTCGGATGCTCCTTAGAAAACTAACGTAGCTCCTTGTACACTTCGAATATGCACACACCTAGAACCAGGTTAAGTTCCACTTGGCCCGGATCTTGTACACTTCGAATATGCACACACCTAGAGCCGGGTTAAGTTCCACTTGGCCCGGATCTTGTACACTTCGAATATGCACACACCTAGAGCCGGGTTAAGTTCCACTTGGCCCGGATCTTGTACACTTCGAATATGCACACACCTAGAGCCGGGTTAAGTTCCACTTGGCCCGGATCTTGTACACTTCGAATATGCACACACCTAGAGGCGGGTTAAGTTCTACTTGGCCCGGATCTTGTACACTTCGAATATGCACACACCTAGAGTCGGGTTAAGTTCCACTTGGCCCAGATTTTGTACACTTCGAATATGCACACACCTAGAGCCGGGTTAAGTTCCACTTGGCTCGGATCTTGTACACTTCGAATATGCACACACCTAGAGCCGGGTTAAGTTGCACTTGGCCCGGATTTTGTACACTTCGAATATGCACACACCTAGAGCCGGGTTAAGTTCCACTTGGCCCGGTTTTTGTACACTTCGAATATGCACAAGACTAATCTATCCTTGTATACTTTTTTCAGGTGACTACCAATTGCTGGAGCGCTGAGTTTCAGCGTCTCCTGGATACTCACAAGATGCTGCGCGCAAAACATAGTGCACTTCTCACTGAACACGAGAAAAAGGGTAAGTTTCTTCCTTGGCATTTTTCCGTTTTTCTTCATCTTTTTCCGCCGAACTAATCCATCATTCGGATTTCGCAGCAGGGGTGGAGGCTGAGAACACCATCATGTGGAAAAACTTGGAGCAGATCAAGGGTAAGTTATTCCTGCTCAATCTCTATCTGCGCCCTATCCTCTTTTCTTCTTGGCTCGACAAATATTCATACCTCGGCTCTGCTGGGTCAACAAACTATTTCAACATCTCTTGAAGATAGTGTGCCCGTGCCTGATATGATGTTGCATTTTCTCGAACAAGCAGGGAAGCACCAGGCCAAACTCAAAAAGAAAGATGATAAGCTTGCCCTCCTCCGAACCAAAGATGATGAAATTGCCAAGCTCAAGGCAGATATGAAGAAGCTGAAAGCGCAGCACCAATCCGAACTTCAAAAATCTGGCCAGGACTTTACTGAAGAGCACGAGCGCCTCAACCTCAAGATTGCCAAGGACCAAGAATTACTTAAGGAGGCCAATGTCAATCTTGAGTCGGTGAATGCTGAACTTGTGCAACTCCGGGAGAGGCGCGACAACTGCACCAAGGAGCTGACCCGGGTTCATAGCCATATTTCTGGTAAGTTCTTTTCCTTCAACCGACATTGATCTTTCCGGGTCTACTTCCTTTACTTACTCCACCTGTCTTATTTTTTTCAGGCAAATTCCCAGAGAGCGATGTCATTGCATCCAATGTTGTTACCAAGTTCCGCAGGCAGAGGGGTACTCCATCTGGTCCTGGCACCATTCCTCTTGATCTCGAGGACTTGATAGTCAGCTTGTCCTGAGTCGAGATCGTGAAGAACTATGGCAAGGATAACTTGGACCTAGTAATCCGGATCTTCAACGTCTTTTGGCCTAAAGAAGATACTCCGAAGAGTACCGCTGTTCTTTTTGCCAAGCTCATGGAGTGCGAGACTCAGCTCGATCTCTGGAGAGAATCAGCTGGACGTGCCAGAGCTGAGATCGTTATTCACTACGTGCTTACGTGGTACGAGAAGATTGACCTCAGACTCCTTGAGCGCATGCGCACCGGATCAAGGTCGTCTACTGACCCGGATTGGGTAGCTCGGTGCAAGGCTTGCGCTCATAGCTTCATATAATACACCCCCATTCATCAATGGAACGAGGGACCAAGCTTCCTAGATGCCGCCGACGATGAAAATGCTGAAAATGTTGAGGATGATTCGGATGAGGACGAAGAGGACGAAGCCTCGGATGTCGAGGAAGATGTAGATGACTCTGAAGCCGAGGCTGGGGCTGCACCTGCTGGCGCCAAATTACCTCCTTCTGCTGCTCCTTGATTATAAACACTTTAAATTTCATCAGATCCCCGGTATGCCGGGTGCAATTGTATCAAGCACACAAGTGATATTTTGCTACTAAGTTTTTATGCTGGATTGACTTGGGCTTAGTCCCCGAGATTCATTTTCTTGTTCATCCAACCTCTTGGCTCGGCTCGTGTCTACCTTGGTTCGGTTTTATGCCTTACGAGTCCGATCTTCAAAAATTGTCTTAACAATACTTGGAAACTTTAGGATTAGCTCAAAATAATTCAGCATAATAAATCGAAAGTAAACATAAGGTTAGTCTAAAAAATAAACGTCGGCTCGATTAAGTTCCTTTCCTTAGTCGTTTTTCATGTGCTACGCAATTCCAAACGTGTTCTCTTGCTTGCCATGAAGCTAAATCTTGTTGGACATCAGCAAGTCGAAGAGTTGGGTTCTTGGTGCTCACACACTACTAATCCGGCTTAAGTAGAAAAACTTACGCTAGCTGACGTATAAATAATAAATACAGCAGACAACAAATATTTTCAAGGCAGTCCCGGAGTTACTGCTCGAGGTGCCCACATTTCATTGATAGACTCATTGCCGGCATACACACCGACATATGAGAGATTCGGATACATACACTTCTCTGCTAAGTGTAGAAATGACGAAGTAGAGCTACATTCCATGGACGCTTAGATTCCTCGCCGGACCTGTCCGCCTTGTTCTTCTCCTGTGGTTTTGCATCAATAAGATAATAAGAATCATTGTGCAATGCTTTGCTCACAATGAATGGCCCTTCCCATGGGGGGATAACTTGTGCATGCCAGCAGTACGTTGTACCAACCGGAGTACCAGATCACCTTCCTGGAAGACTCGGGGGTTTACTTTCCGGCTATGATAGCGTCGGAGATTTTGCTGATATATGGCGGATCTGGACAATGCCAATTCTCTCGCTTCTTCCAACAGATCAACATCATTTTGCCGGGCTTCTTGCACTTCGGCTTCTGTGTATTGGGTGACTCTAGGCGAGTCATGCTCTATGTCGGCTGGTAATACATCTTCTGCCCCATATACCAGAAAAAATGGCGTATAGCCTGTTGATCGATTCGGAGTTGTTCTTAAACTTCATAGTACCACTGGTAGTTCTTCTATCTAGCACCCCGCTGATCTTTGCAGCGGCTCAATGAGACGGGGTGTTATACCGAATAATACTAATCCGTTGGATCTTTCCACTTGTCCGTTTGATGCGGGGTGAGCTACCGAGGCAACGTCCAGCCAGATCTTCTTATCTTGGCAGAATCGCACAAATGCTCTTTCAGCAAAATTTGTGCCATTGTCTGTTATGATACTGTGAGGATAACCGTATCTCAAGATGATGTCTTTGAGAAATGTCATGGTCGTAGCTCCATCACATTTTCTTATTGGCTTTACTTCAATCCACTTTGTAAATTTATCAACCATGACCAAAATGTGAGTCATATTTCCCCTCGCTGGTTTGAGCAGACAACCATGTCCAAACACCATACGGCAAATGGCCAGGTGATTGGTATGGTCTTGAGCTCCGACATTGGCATATGTGTCTTGGTAGCATACCTCTGACAACCATTGCATTTTCTTACCAAGTCCTCTGCTTGTTCTAAGTCACTTGGCCAGTAGAATCCATGCCGGAAAGCTTTTGCTACCAAGGCTCTGGACGAGGCATGATGCCCACATTCCCCTTGATGTATATCTCGGAGGATGTCAAGCCCTTCTTCCAGGTTAACACATCGCTGGAGGACATTAGTCACACTCCTTTTGTATAGCTCGGAATTGATGATCGTGTATGCCTTTGCTCTCCTCTGAGTTTTCCTGGATAGCACCTCCTCAGCGGGTAAAGTTCCATCTTTCTGGAATTGAAATATGGGCAACGCCCGAGTTGGTACAGCTTGCACTGGGAACACATCCTCATCAATTTCCATCTGATCCACCGGCATAACCTCAACCGGATCATGCTGAGCAGTCCCTGGGTCTTGCGAATCAGTCCCTGGGTTCGCCGAGGCAGTCCCCGGGTTTCGTGTACCCCTTCCCATGTCAATGTCCATGGGTAGGGCTCTGGATTCTGAATCCTCTGGGACGTAAATTGAGTCGGTTTCTAGGGACGGCCTGATAGATGGTTTTCTGAGGTGTTCTAATGCTACACCCGGTGGAATTGCTTGTCGGGTCGATCCGAGCTCCAACAATACGTCGGCAGCCTCATTTTCCACTCGGGGTACATGGCGAAATTCGCATCCCTCAAAATAACCAGATATCTTCTACACATGGAATCTGTATAATGCCATGTTTGGATCAAGAGCGTCCCACAGCCCCGACACATGCTGAACTACCAAATCCGAGTCGCCAAAGCATTGGATCTGACGTATCCCAATTTCTTTTGCCACTTTGAGACCATGCACAAGTGCTTCATATTCGGCGACATTGTTTGATGCTGCGAAATGGATCTGTAGCACATACTTCAACTGGTCATTCTTTGGCAAGGTAATCACAACTCCGGCGCCTAACCCGGTTTTTGTTTTTGACCCGTCAAAGTGCATTCTCCAATAATTCGGATCTGGTAATGGTGGTTCGTACTGTACCTCGGCCCAGTCCACAAAAAAGTCAGTCACAGCCTGAGACTTGATTGCTTCTCTTCTGTCATACTGTGGCGCATAGGGGGCTTGTTCAATCACCCATTTTGCAATTCTGCCACTTGCATCCTTGTTACTCATTATCTCGGATATGGGAGCTTCACATATTACTTTGATGGGGTGTTCCTCAAAATAGTGTTTTAGCTTCTTAGCCGACATGTACACACCATATGCCACTTTCTGATAATGCGGATAATTTTGCTTTGATGCGGATAATACCTTGCTTAGGTAATATACTGGCCTTTGTACCGACTTACCCTCTTCGTCGCGCTCTACCACAATTACTGCACTTACAACTCGGTTGGTTGCGGCTATATAAAGCAACATTGGCTCCTTTGATAGTGGAGAGGCTAACACTGGTGCAGTGGCTAACATTTTCTTTAATTGGATAAAGGCTTCATTGGCCTGCGGCGTCCAAATGAACTTATTCGACTTTTTCATGAGTTGATAGAGAGGCAGTGCCTTTTCTCCCAACCGACATACAAACCGACTTAACGATGCCAGGCAACCAGTGAACTTCTGGACATTGTTAAGGCACTTCGGCAGTTCCATTCACTCTATGGCTCGGATTTTAGTTGGATTGACTTCAATACCTTGGCTAGAGACGAGGAATCCGAGTAATTTTCTAGCCGGGACACCGAAGGTACATTTTTCCAGGTTAAGCTTCATCCGGAACCTCCTTAGGTTCGTGAATGTCTGCCTGATATCGTCAAGGAGCATTTTGCTTTCCTTGGTCTTGATAACAACATCATCCACATACACCTGCACATTTTGACCAATTTGGTCGTGCAAACATTTCTGCATACATCTCTAGTACATTGCCCCTGCATTACGTAAACCAAATGGCATGGTGTGATAGCAATAAGCCCCATATGGGGTGATAAATGCAGTCTTTATTTGATCATCCGGATTCAGGGGTATCTGGTGGAAACCAGAATATGCATCAATGAATGACAACAGTTCACACCCAGCAGTTGAATCTATGACCTGGTCTATCCTTGGCAGTGGAAATGGATCTTTTGGACACGCCTTATTCAGGTTCGTGTAATCGATACACATGCGCCAAACCACTGCCACATTCGGATCATCCTTCTTCTTCTCCACCAGCACTAGATTAGATAGCCAATCCGGGTAAAGAACTTCCATGATAAATCCAGCTGCTAGTAACCGAGCTATCTCATCTCCAATGACTTTTCTCCTATCTTCGGCGAAGCGGTGGAGAGGTTGCTTCACCGGCCTTGCTCCGGGTCTCACATTCAAAGAGTGCTCGGCCAACTCCCTCGGAACACCTCGCAAGTCCCGTGTGGACCAAGCAAAAATATCCCGATTCTGACGGAGGAAGTTGACGAGCTCGCTTTCCTATTTATCATTTAACCCGGCACCAATTGTTACGGTGCGCTCTGGGAACATATCATCAACAGGCACTTTCTTGGTATCTTTTGTCGCTTGGAATGAGACACTACCATGCGGGTTACTCAGCGCCGGCATATACTGTTGCGTGGACTGAGCCAATGCCGCCACCTCTTGGATTTTTCTTTTCTCTTGCGCAATCACGAGTGACTCGGCTAGGTTAGACCCGGCTGACGCACACTCAATGGAACGTCGGAAATCTCCATCTATGGTAATTACTCCATTTGGCCCAGGCAATTTCGTCTTCAGATAACTGATGTGACAACTTGCCATGAACTTGTTCAGTGCTGGCCTACCGAGCAACGCGTGATACACACTTTCCAAGTTCACCACTTCAAACTCCAAATTCTCAGTTCGGCAGTTATCTCGCGTGCCGAATAGTACGTCAACCCGGACCTTGCCTATGGGCTCACAAGAAATGCCTGGCACAATGCCATGGAAAGTCGTTCTGGTAGCCTGGAGCATGTTCTCCGAGATACCCAACTTGCGCATCATATCCGCATACATGATATTAATGCTACTGCAATTGTCTATCAGCACCTTGGAGAATCTCACATTGATATTTGGCCCTATGAATGTTGGGTCCAGCACTAACGCATACGAACCGGGGCTTGGCATAAGCTTGGGGTGATCATTGATACTCCAGGTGATTTCTTGATCCGACCATGGCATATACCTCGTCACTACGGGCATTACCGCATTCACCTCCATGTGTCGGTGCTGCAAGCTCTTTCTATCTGTTTCCTCTGTGGTAAACACACAGTAACTCTGATGATGCTCTCTGTACTCATTCCTCCCCTCGTTTCTGGGGTACCTCTGATCTGGTTGATGCTGGTCTTCCACTTGATGCACTGCATCCCTTCTCTCATGGTTGTCATACCTCGGCGGAGGGGGAGGCAATATTAACTGTTGCGTGTTCGCTCCGGAGAGCAATTGCTGCCAGGGTAACTCCTGCCGAGGTTGATCATTTCGAGGTGCCTGAGCATTCCCCGAACCACCTTGTTCTATCTTCCTCATCCACTCACATTGCTGAGTCGTGTGACCCGTCGGGTTACTCGTATTTGGTGTGTGAAATTTACACGGCTGATCTAGCATTGACTCATAAGTATACCTCGGACGGTCCTTCTTTTCCTGCCACTGTTTCTTTTGCTCTGGCGTCCAAGTTTTCTTGCCATCATTTCTTGGAGTCCATTGCTGTCCTCCAGTTTTCTGATGTTGATTGGTTCCTGCACCAGATTGATCTTGATTCACAGCAGCAACTTGTTGTAAATTGTACCGGTAATCCGGTCTGTCATCTCTTCGTTTACCTCGGTAATCATTCCTCCAGGATGACCCGGCTCCATCTCTCTGGTAGTATTCCTCGTTTGACTCACTTGGCATTAACCTGGGTTGAGTCGGATCACCCAAGGCATACGAATCAGCGATCCGGATTGTCTCTGCCAATGTAGTTGGCATATCTCTTTGCAATCTTTGCCACAACATGCTTGCATATCTGCACCCTTGCACAAACCATGCTATGGCCTGTAACTCAATTACACCCTCACAGGAGTTTCGCACGGTACACCACTGGGTCATGAACTCCCGATCTGTCTCATTCGGTTTCTGCTTGCACATTGCTAGGGTCTGTGGCCTATTCAGCCTCTAATACGTACTTGAGAAATTGCTGACAAAAATTTCCTCAAAATCGATCCAACAGTTAATACTTCCGGGCGGCAAATTATTTAGCCATACCCTTGCTGGCCCCTCCAACATCTGGGGTACGTATCTCACTGCCCATCTCAAGTTGCCTGTAGCAATTTTTACAGCTGTAGCATAGTTAATCAACCAATCCTCCGGCTTTGTGTTGTCGTCGTATGTCTTAGTGCCTCTAGGTAGCTGGAAATTAGGTACCGGAGGTTCCTACATGAACCGAGGCCCAAAACACGCAGGACCCGGGGGACCCTGACATTCAATTTGCTTCGACCTATACAACCGATCCAGTTTTAATCTGGCATCGTCAGGCATCAAATCCCTGCTCCCCAGTCTTGACCCTATCACATGATAGTCCGGCCTTAGGTATCCTGCATTCACCATTTTCGAATCACCATCATTATATCCGTCTTGCTCTCGTGGAGAACCTCTCTGTTGCATCCTCGGCCGGCACTCTGCTCTTGCCTTGGTATATTCCATTGTTGCGGTTGTCCTGCTCTTGCCGAGTTGCGCTATCCGGCATTGCCGTTCACAGCATTTCCTTGACCGGCATTGCCTTGGTCACGGTTACCTCAGTCAGCTTCTCCTCGGCTCACACTTCGTCGATCCTCATTTCTCTGCACTTCTTTTCCTTTCCCTGCCCTTGCCGGGTCATACGGGACTATCTGTTTGTTCCTCCTGGCCGAGGTTACTACCTCTTCTCTCCTAGGACCACCATGATGCAGCTCCAGAGGATTTCTCTAGGTTACCCACCACCGAATGAACGATCTTGGAGGCCCCAGCTCTCTCCGGGTTAGCCCTGAGCAATTCCTCATTTTTCCTGTTCGCGATCCGAACCAGCTCATTGACCCTATCTTGTTGTCTCTGACGGGCTTCACCGTTAGACCCTCTAACTCGGATTCAGCTGCATCTGCTGCTCTAAGGTTTTTTGCCGGGGTACTATACTTCGGCAGCACCACGGGTAAACAGTTCTCTGACTCCTCAATCCTAGTATCACCCTCTTTGTTCATTTCACTCATGAGGTTTCTCCCTTCTACTTTTACAGTATCTACCTTATTCGCCTTTGCGTACTCACGCAGTGTCATGTTTAACGACTGCTGAGCCGCGGCTATCTTTTTCGCACCCTCTAGTATCTTTTGCCTAGTTTCCTCTAGCTCGGCCTGTGCCTGAGCCGGATCTACCGCTGCTGCTACTAGGTTTGCCAAGCTATCCATCGCTTGCTGCAGCACATTCTCTGGCCTCTCTAGTGGAGGACCTCTACTTTTCCTCGGTGCCTTAGGCTTTACCTCCGGATCTGGTGCCGGATCCTTGCTTGCGCCAGCGCCAGGCACAGTCATCATCACCTCGGCACGGTTCGGGGAGCGAGTGATACGCGCCCCGTGAACCATGCTAAGGGGTGGCTCGCCTCCTTCGACGACGTGCCGCGGGTGAACGCACGACACATCGACAGCAACATAGATCTTGTGCGCGCCGAGCTTGACGAAGAGGCCGTTGCGCGGAAGAGGACGCTTGCCAAAGCAGCCAGCGTTGTCACTGACAAAGTCCAGCGCTCCAAAGCACCGAACGAGCCTGGACACGATGCGTTCGCCTTCAAGCGCCGCTAGCCACACGGTGGGCGCCAATTGTCGTGGTGGTGCCACGGCAGATGCCATGGATAGGCTAAAGGTGGGGACTAAATGCACTAGGGGAATCTAGGGAGGGATAGTGTGGTGATTCCACACACAGTAGCTTTGTATTTGATTCACTTCCAGAGATTACAAGTGCTCCTTGAGCTGTTTTGGGGAGAGGAGGAAGAAGGAACTCTCTTACTCTCACCACTAGCTATCTCTCACGAACATACAACACTCTTTAGAGCTCAATCTGACTAAGACCAACCCAGTAAAACTCAACCCCTTCTACAGAGGCCCTAGCCCTCCTTATATAGGGGTGGCTAGGTCTCCAATTAGGGCATACGTGGAGGCATATTCCAAGGAATATGCCTCCTCCCAAAATAGTAAGCCGACCGGGTTACTTTAACCCAACGTCATCCATGCAGAGGCTACGTGAGCCTCTGCGGCGCCCGCGTCATTCGACACAGGCTTCGTCACCTTTGTCGGCCACGCCTCGATGGTCCTGGCCTCTGTCCGCTTCGCTCACGCTCTGCGTACAGTGGTCACCCTTTGACCAGCGAGATACCTTCCTTCTCTTGTAAGCTTGCTATTACCCAGATCGTACCTAGTCGATCCGTCCATACCTGTTCCTGCATACAAGTTAGATACATCTCACCGACTTACGATATAAGTCGGCTGAGACCCACTTAGGTGGACATCCCCTGGTCCAGGTTACCCCGTGAATCGGCCTAGCTTGAGGTGACTCGGCCAGCATCCGCTTTGACATTGCCGTACCTCGGATAACTCGGCCTTTATACCTCGGCGTGACCCTACCCGAGGATATCCCCCCAACAGTCATTGCATGTGTCTTCTTCTCACAAACCACACATGGATCCACCAATGTGATTGCATGTCTCCTCATTTCATTAACCACAGTTAGAGTCATTGCATGTGTGTTCTTTTCACAAACCACAGCTAGAGTCATTACATGTGTGTTCTTCTCACAAACCACATAAGGATACACCAGTGTCATTGGATGTGTGTTCTTCTCATGAACCACAGCTAGAGTCATTGCATGTATGTTCTTCTCACAAACCACACAAGGATACACCAGTGTCATTGCATGTGTGTTATTTTCATGAACCACACCCAGTGTCATTGGATGTGTGTTCCTCTCATAAACCACACATGGATCCACCAGTGTCATTGCATGTCTGCTCTTTTCATTAACCACAGTTAGAGTCATTGCATGTGTGTTCTTTTCACAAACCACATATGGATCCACTGTGTCATTGCATTTGTGTTCTTATCACAAACCACATAAGGATCCACCAGTGTCATTGGATGTGTGTTCTTTTCATGAACCACACCCAGTGTCATTGCATGTCTGTTCTTCTCACAAACTACACATGGATCCACCGGTATCATTGCATGTCTGTTCGTTTCATGAACCACAACCAGTGTCATTGTATGTGTGTTCTTCTCACAAACCACACATGGATCCACCAGTGTCTTTGCATGTATGTTCTTTTCATTAACCACAGTTAGATTCATTGCATGTGTGTTCTTTTCACAAACACAGCTAGAGTCATTGCATGTGTGTTCTTCTCACAAACCACATAAGGATACACCAGTGTCATTGGATGTGTGTTCTTCTCATGAACCATAGCTAGAGTCATTGCATGTCTGTTCTTCTCACAAACCACATAAGAATACCCCTAGTGTCATTGCATGTGTGTTCTTTTCATGAACCACACCCAATGCCAATGGATGTGTGTTCCTCTCATAAACAACACATGGATCCACCAGTGTCATTGCATGTCTGCTCTTTTCATTAACCACAGTTAGAGTCATTGCATGTGTGTTCTTTTCACAAACCACATATGGATCCACTGTGTCATTGCATGTTTGTTCTTCTTAAAAACAACATAAGGATTCACCAGTGTCATTGGATGTGTGTTCTTTTCATGAACCACACCCAGTGTCATTGCATGTATGTTCCTCTCACAAAGCACACATGGATCCACCTGTGTCATTGCATGTGTGTTCTTCTCATGAACCACATCTAGAGTCGTTGGATGTGTGTTACTTTCATGAACTACATCTAGAGTCATTGCATGTGTGTTCTTCTCACAAACCACATAAGGATACACCAGTTTCATTGCATGTGTGTTCTTCTCATGAACCACAGCTAGAGTCATTGCATGTCTGTTATTCTCACAAACCACATAAGGATACACTAGTGTCATTGCATGTGTGTTCTTGTCATGAACCACACCTAGTGTCATTGGATGTGTGTTCTTCTCACAAACCACACATGGATCCACCAGTGTCATTGCATGTGTGTTCTTCTCATGAACCACAGCCAAAGTCATTTCATGTATTTTCTTCTCACAAACCACATAAGGATCCACCAGTGTCATTGGATGTGTATTCTTTTCATTGACCACACCTAGTGTCATTGCATGTGTGTTCTTCTCACAAACCACACATGGATCCACCGGTATCATTGCATGTTTGTTCTTTTCATGAACCATAGCCAGTGTCATTGCATGTGTGTTCTTCTCAAAAACCACAAATGGATCCACCAGCGTCATTGCATGTCTGCTCTTTTCATTAACAATAGTTAGAGTCATTGCATGTGTGTTCTTTTCGCAAACCACAGCTAGAGTCATTGCATGTGTGTTCTTCTCAAAAACCACATAAGGATACACCTGTGTCATTGGATGTGTGTTCTTCTCATGAACCATAGCTAGAGTCATTACATGTCTGTTCTTCTCACAAACAACATAAGGATACACCTGTGTCATTGCATGTGTGTTCTTTTCATGAACCACACCTAGTGTCATTGGATGTGTGTTCCTCTCATAAACCACACATGGATCCACCAGTGTCATTTCATGTCTGCTCTTTTCATTAACCGTAGTTAGAGTCATTGCATGTGTGTTCTTTTCACAAACCACATATGGATCCACTATGTAATTGCATGTGTGTTCTTATCACAAACCACATAAGGATCCACCAGTGTCATTGGATGTGTGTTCTTTTCATGAACCACACCCAGTGTCATTGCATGTCTGTTCTTCTCACAAACCACACATGGATCCACCGGTATCATTGCATGTCTGTTCTTTTCATGAACCACAACCAGTGTCATAGCATGTGTGTTCTTTTCACAAACACAGCTAGAGTCATTTCATGTGTGTTCTTCTCACAAACCACATAAGGATACACCAGTGTCATTGGATGTCTGTTCGTCTCATGAACCATAGCTAGAGTCATTGCATGTTTGTTCTTCTCACAAACCATATAAGGATACACCCGTGTCATTGCATGTGTATTCTTTTCATGAACCACACCCAGTGTCATTGGATGTGTGTTCCTCTCATAAACAACACATGGATCCACCAGTGTCATTGCATGTCTGCTCTTTTCACTAACCATAGTTAGAGTCATTGCATGTGTGTTCTTTTCACAAACCACATAAAGATACACCAGTGTCATTGCATGTGTGTTCTTCTCATGAACCAGAGCTAGAGTCATTGGATGTGTGTTCTTTTCATGAACCACATAAGGATCCACCAGTGTCATTGGATGTGTGTTCTTCTCACAAACCACACATGGATCCACCAGTGTCATTGCATGTCTGCTCTTTTCATTAACCAAAGTTAGAGTCATTGGATGTCTGTTCTTTTCACAAACCACATATCACCAGTGTCATTGCATGTGTGTTCTTCTCATGAACCACACATGGATCCACCCAATGTGATTGCATGTCTATTCTTTTCAAAAACCACATATGGATCCACCAGTGTCATTGCATGTGTGTTCTTTTCACAAACCACATATTACCAGTGTCATTGCATGTGTGTTCACAAAGCACATAAGGATCCACCAGTGTCGTTGGATGTGTGTTCTTCTCAGAAACCACATAAGGATCCACTAGTGTCATTGGATGTGTGTTCTTTTCATGAACCTCACCCAGTGTCATTGCATGTCTGTTTCTCTCACAGACCACACATGGATCCACCAGTGTCATTGCATGTGTGTTCTTCTCATGAACCACGGCTAGAGTCATTGGATGTGTGTTCTTTTCATGAACCATAGCTAGAGTCATTACATGTCTGTTCTTCTCACAAACAACATAAGGATACACCTGTGTCATTGCATGTGTGTTCTTTTCATGAACCACACCTAGTGTCATTGGATGTGTGTTCCTCTCATAAACCACACATGGATCCACCAGTGTCATTGCATGTCTGCTCTTTTCATTAACCGTAGTTAGAGTCATTGCATGTGTGTTCTTTTCACAAACCACATATGGATCCACTATGTAATTGCATGTGTGTTCTTATCACAAACCACATAAGGATCCATCAGTGTCATTGGATGTGTGTTCTTTTCATGAACCACACCCAGTGTCATTGCATGTCTGTTCTTCTCACAAACCACACATGGATCCACCGGTATCATTGCATGTATGTTCTTTTCATGAACCACAACCAGTGTCATAGCATGTGTGTTCTTTTCACAAACACAGCTAGAGTCATTTCATGTGTGTTCTTCTCACAAACCACATAAGGATACACCAGTGTCATTGGATGTGTGTTCTTCTCATGAACCATAGCTAGAGTCATTGCATGTTTGTTCTTCTCACAAACCATATAAGGATACACCCGTGTCATTGCATGTGTATTCTTTTCATGAACCACACCAAGTGTCATTGGATGTGTATCCTCTCATAAACAACACATGGATCCACCAGTGTCATTGCATGTCTGCTCTTTTCACTAACCATAGTTAGAGTCATTGCATGTGTGTTCTTTTCACAAACCACATAAAGATACATCAGTGTCATTGCATGTGTGTTCTTCTCATGAACCACAGCTAGAGTCATTGGATGTGTTTTTTTTTCATGAACCACATAAGGATCCACCAGTGTCATTGGATGTGTGTTCTTCTCACAAACCACACATGGATCCACCAGTGTCATTGCATGTCTGCTCTTTTCATTAACCAAAGTTAGAGTCATTGGATGTCTGTTCTTTTCACAAACCACATATCACCAGTGTCATTGCATGTGTGTTCTTCTCATGAACCACACATGGATCCACCCAATGTGATTGCATGTCTATTCTTTTCAAAAACCACATATGGATCCACCAGTGTCATTGCATGTGTGTTCTTTTCACAAACCACATATTACCAGTGTCATTGCATGTGTGTTCACAAAGCACATAAGGATCCACCAGTGTCGTTGGATGTGTGTTCTTTTCATGAACCACATAAGGATCCACTAGTGTCATTGGATGTGTGTTCTTTTCATGAACCTCACCCAATGTCATTGCATGTCTGTTTCTCTCACAGACCACACATGGATCCATCAGTGTCATTGCATGTGTGTTCTTCTCATGAACCACGGCTAGAGTCATTGGATGTGTGTTCTTTTCATGAACCACAGCTAGAGTCATTGCATGTGTGTTCTTCTCAAAAACCACATATGGATACAATGTGTCATTGAAATGTGTGTTCCTCTCATTAACCACAACATGAGTCATTGCATGTGTGTTTTCTTTAGAGACCACACATGGATCTACCAGTGTCGTTGCATGTGTGTTCTTTTTACTAACAACAACTGGAGTCATTGCATGTGTGTTCTTTTCACATACCACATATGGATCCACCAATGTCATTGAAATGTATGTTCTCTTCAGAGACCACACATGGATCCACCAGTGTCATTGCGTGTGTGTTCTTTTTACTAACAACAGCTGGAGTCATTGCATGTGTGTTCTTGTCACAAACCACATATGGATCCACTGTGTCATTGCATGTGTGTTCTTCTCACAAACCACATAAGGATCCACCAGTGTCATTGCATGTGTGTTCTTTTCATGAACCACGGCCAGTGTCATTGGATGTGTGTTCTTTTCACAAACCACACATGGATCCACCAGTGTCATTGCTTGTCTGCTCTTTTCATTAATCACAGTTAGAGTCATTGCATGTGTGTCCTTTTGACGAACCACATCTAGAGTCATTGCATGTGTGTTCTTCTCACAAACGACATAAGGATACACTAGTGTCATTGGATGTGTGTTCTTCTCATGAACCACAGCTAGAGTCATTGCATGTCTGTTCTTCTCACAAACCACATAAGGATACACCAGTGTCATTGCATGTGTGTTCTTTTCATGAACCACACCCAGTGTCATTCGATGTATGTTCCTCTCATAAACCACACATGGATCCACCAGTGTCATTGCATCTCTGCTCTTTTCATTAACCATAGTTAGAGTCATTGCATGTGTGTTCTTTTCACACACCACATATGGATCCACTGTGTCATTGCATGTGTGTTCTTCTCACAAACCACATAAGGATCCACTAGTGTCATTGGATGTGTGTTCTTTTCAAAAACCACACCCAATGTCATTGCATGTCTGTTCCTCTCACAAACCACACATGGATCCACCAGTGTCATTGGATGTGTGTTCTTCTCACAAACTACACATGGATCCACCAGTGTCATTGCATGTCTGCTCTTTTCATTAACCAAAGTTAGAGTCATTGGATGTCTGTTCTTTTCACAAACCACATATCACCAGTGTCATTGCATGTGTGTTCTTCGCATGAACCACACATGGATCCACCCAATGTGATTGCATGTCTATTCTTTTCAAAAACCACATATGGATCCACCAGTGTCATTGCATGTATGTTGTTTTCACAAACCACATATTACTAGTGTCATTACATGTGTGTTCACAAAGCACATAAGGATCCACCAGTGTCGTTGGATGTGTGTTCTTCTCAGAAACCACATAAGGATCCACTAGTGTCATTGGATGTGTGTTCTTTTCATGAACCTCACCCAGTGTCATTGCATGTCTGTTCCTCTCAAAGACCACACATGGATCCACCAGTGTCATTGCATGTGTGTTCTTCTCATGAACCACGGCTAGAGTCATTGGATGTGTGTACTTTTCATGAACCACAGCTAGAGTCATTGCATGTGTGTTCTTCTCACAAACCACATATGTATCCACCTGTGTCATTGAAATGTGTGTTCCTCTCATTAACCACAACATGAGTCATTGCATGTGTGTTTTGTTTAGAGACCACACATGGATCTACCAGTGTCATTGCATGTGTGTTCTTTTTACTAACAACAACTGGAGTCATTGCATGTGTGTTCTTTTCACATACCACATATGGATCCACCAATCTCATTGAAATGTATGTTCTCTTCAGAGACCACACATGGATCCACCAGTGTCATTGCATGTGTGTTCTTTTTACTAACAACAGCTGGAGTCATTGCATGTGTGTTCTTCTCACAAACCACATATGGATCCACTGTGTCATTGCATGTGTGTTCTTCTCACAAACCACATAAGGATCCACTAGTGTCATTGCATGTGTGTTCTTTTCATGAACCATAGCCAGTGTCATTGGATGTGTGTTCTTGTCACAAACCACACATGGATCCACCAGTGTCATTGCTTGTCTGCTCTTTTCATTAACCACAGTTAGAGTCATTGCATGTGTGTCCTTTTGACAAACCACAGCTAGAGTCATTGCATGTGTGTTCTTCTCACAAACGACATAAGGATACACTAGTGTCATTGGATGTGTGTTCTTCTCATGAACCACAGGTAGAGTCATTGCATGTCTGTTCTTCTCACAAACCACATAAGGATACACCAGTGTCGTTGCATGTGTGTTCTTTTCATGAACCACACCCAGTGTCATTCGATGTATGTTCCTCTCATAAACCACACATGGATCCACCAGTGTCATTGCATCTCTTCTCTTTTCATTAACCATAGTTAGATTCATTGCATGTGTGTTCTTTTCACAAACCACATATGGATCCACTGTGTCATTGCATGTGTGTTCTTCTCACAAACCACATAAGGATCCACCAGTGTCATTGGATGTGTGTTCTTTTCAAAAACCACACACAATGTCATTGCATGTCTGTTCCTCTCACAAACCACACATGGATCCACCAGTGTCATTGCACGTGTGTTCTTCTCATGAACCACAGCTAGTCATTGGATGTGTGTTATTTTCATGAACCACAGCTAGAGTCATTGCGTGTGTGTTCTTCTCACAAACCACATAAGGATACACCAGTGTCATTGCATGTGTGTTCTTCTCATGAACCACATCTAGAGTCATTGCATGTCTGTTCTTCTCACAAACCACATAAGGATCCACCAGTTTCATTGGATGTGTGTTCTTTTCATGAACCACATCCTGTGTCATTGGATGTGTGTTCTTCTCACAAACCACACATGGATTCACCAGTGTCATTGCATGTGTGTTCTTCTCATGAACCACACATGGATCCACCAAGTGTGATTGCATGTCTGTTGTTTTCACAAACCACATATGGATCCACCAGTGTCATTGCATGTGTGTTCTTTCATGAACCACACCCACTGTCATTGCATGTCTGTTCCTCTCATAAACCACTAATGGATCCACCAGTGTCATTGCATGTGTGTTCTTCTCATGAACCACAGCTAGAGTCATTGCATGTCTGTTATTCTCATAAACCACATAAGGATACACCCGTGTCATTGCATGTGTGTTCTTCTCATGAACCACACCAAGTGTCATTGCATGTGTGTTCCTCTGACAGTGTACACATGGATCCACCAGTGTCATTGCATGTCTGTTCTTTTCATGAACCACACCCAGTGTCATTCAATGTGTGTTCTTCTCATAAACCACATATGGATCCACCAGTGTCATTGCATATGTGTTCTTCTCATGAACCACATCTAGAGTCATTGCATGTATCTTATTCTCACAAACCACATAAGGATACACCAGTGTCATTGCATGTGTGTTCTTTTCATGAACCACACCTAGTGTCATTGGATGTGTGTTCTTCTAACAGACCACACATGGATCCACCAGTGTCATTGCATCTGTGTTCTTCTCATGAACCACAGCTAGAGTCCTTGCATGTCTATTATTCTCACAAACCACATAAGGATACACCAGTGTTATTGCATGTGTGTTCTTTTCATGAACCACACCTAGTGTCATTGGATGTGTGTTCTTCTCACAAACCACACATGGATCCACCAGTGACATTGCATGTGTGTTTTTCTCATGAACCACAGCTAGAGTCATTGCATGTATTTTCTTCTCACAAACCACATAAGGACCCACTAGTGTCATTGGATGTGTATTCTTTTCATGAACCACACCTAGTGTCATTGCATGTGTGTTCTTTTCACAAACCACAACTAGAGTCATTGCATGTGTGTTCTTCTCACAAACCACATAAGGATAACCTATGTCATCGGATGTGTGTTCTTCTCATGAACCATAGCTAGAGTCATTGGATGTCTGTTCTTCTCACAAACAATATAAGGATACACCAGTGTCATTGCATGTGTGTTCTTTTCATGAACCACACCCAGTGTCATTGGATGTGTGTTCCTCTCATAAGCCACACATGGATCTACCAGTGTCATTTCATGTCTGCTCTTTTCATTAACCGCAGTTAGAGTCATTGCATGTGTGTTCTTTTCACAAACCACATACGGATCCACTATGTATTTGCATGTGTGTTCTTATCACAAACCACATAAGGATCCACGAGTGTCATTGGATGTGTGTTCTTCTCATGAACCACAGCTAGAGTCCTTGCATGTCTATTATTCTCACAAACCACATAAGGATACACTAGTGTTATTGCATGTGTGTTCTTTTCATGAACCACACCTAGTGTCATTGGATGTGTGTTCTTCTCACAAACCACCCATGGATCCACCAGAGTCATTGCATGTATTTTCTTCTCACAAACCACATAAGGACCCACTAGTGTCATTGGATGTGTATTCTTTTCATGAACCACACCTAGTGTCATTGCATGTGTGTTCTTCTCACAAACCACACATGGATCCACCGGTATCATTGCATGTCTGTTCTTTTCATGAACCATAGCCAGTGTCATTGCATGTGAGTTCTTCTCAAAAACCACACATGGATCCACCAGTGTCATTACATGCCTGCTCTTTTCATTAACAACAGTTAGAGTCATGGCATGTGTGTTCTTTTCACAAACCACAGCTAGAGTCATTGCATGTGTGTTCTTCTCACAAACCACATAAGGATAACCTGTGTCATTGGATGTGTGTTCTTCTCATGAACCATAGCTAGAGTCATTGGATGTGTGTTCCTCTCATAAACCACACATGGATCCACCAGTGTCATTTCATGTCTGCTCTTTTCATTAACCGCAGTTAGATTCATTGCATGTGTGTTCTTTTCACAAACCACATACGGATCCACTATGTATTTGCAGGTGTGTTCTTATCTCAAACCACATAAGGATCCACGAGTGTCATTGGATGTGTGTTCTTCTCATGAACCACTGCTAGAGTCATTGCATGTCTATTATTCTCACAAACCACATAAGGATACACCAGTGTCATTGCATGTGTGTTCTTTTCATGAACCACACCTAGTGTAATTGGATGTGTGTTCTTCTCAAAAACCACACATGGATCCACCAGTGTCATTGCATGTGTGTTCTTCTCATGAACCACAGCCAGAGTCATTGCATGTATTTTCTTCTCACAAACCACATAAGGATCCACTAGTGTCATTGGATGTGTATTCCTTTCATGAACCACACCTAGTGTCATTGCATGTGTGTTCTTCTCACAAAACACACATGGATCCACCGGTATCATTGCATGTTTGTTCTTTTCATGAACCATAGCCAGTGTCATTGTATGTGTGTTCTTCTCAAAAACCACACATGGATCCACCAGTGTCATTACATGTCTGCTCTTTTCATTAACAACAGTTAGAGTCATGGCATGTGTGTTCTTTTCACAAACCACAGCTAGAGTCATTGCATGTGTGTTCTTCTCACAAACCACATAAGGATAACCTGTGTCATTGGATGTTTGTTCGTCTCATGAACCATAGCTAGAGTCATTGGATGTCTGTTCTTCTCACAAACAACATAAGGATACACCAGTGTCATTGCACGTGTGTTCTTTTCATGAACCACACCCAGTGTCATTGGATGTGTGTTCCTCTCATAAACCACACATGGATCCACCAGTGTCATTTCATGTCTGCTCTTTTCATTAACCGCAGTTAGAGTCATTGCATGTGTGTTCTTTTCACAAACCACATACGGATCCACTATGTCATTACATGTGTGTTCTTATCACAAACCACATAAGGATCCACCAGTGTTATTGGATGTGTGTTCTTTTCATGAACCACACCTAGTGTCATTGCATTTGTGTTCTTCTCACAAACCACACATGGATCCACCGGTATCATTGCATGTCTGTTCTTTTCATGAACCACAACCAGTGTCATTGCATGTGAGTTCTTTTCACAAACACAGCTAGAGTCATTGCATGTGTGTTCTTCTCACAAAACACATAAGGATACACCAGTGTCATTGGATGTGTGTTCTTCTCATGAACCATAGCTAGAGTCATTGCATGTCTGTTCTTCTCACAAACCACATAAGGATACACCAGTGTCATTGCATGTGTGTTCTTTTCATGAACCACACCTAGTGTCATTGGATGTGTGTTAATCTCATAAACCACACATGGATCCACCAGTGTCATTTCATGTCTGCTCTTTTCATTAACCGCAGTTAGAGTCATTGCATGTGTGTTCTTTTCACAAACCACATACGGATCCACCAGCGTTATTGGATGTGTGTTCTTTTAATGAACCACACCTAGTGTCATTGCATCTGTGTTCTTCTCACAAACCACACATGGATCCACCGGTATCATTGCATGTCTGTTCTTTTCATGAACCACAACTAGTGTCATTGCATGTGAGTTCTTTTCACAAACACAGCTAGATTCATTGCATGTGTGTTCTTCTCACAAAACACATAAGGATAC
The DNA here is from genome assembly GCA_023614405.1 of Avena insularis. NCBI lineage: Eukaryota > Viridiplantae > Streptophyta > Magnoliopsida > Poales > Poaceae > Avena > Avena insularis. Next base: position 28,116,724 of record CM042692.1, read on the forward strand.
ACCAGTGTCATTGGATGTGTGTTCTTCTCATGAACCATAGCTAGAGTCATTGCATGTCTGTTCTTCTCACAAACCACATAAGGATACACCAGCGTCATTGCATGTGTGTTCTTTTCATGAACCACACCTAGTGTCATTGGATGTGCGTTATTCTCACAAACCACACATGGATCCACCAGTGTCATTGCATGCGTGTTCTTCTCGTGAACCACAGCCAGAGTCATTGCATGTGTGTTCTTCTCAAAAACCACACATGGATCCACCAGTGTCATTACATGTCTGCTCTTTGCATTAACAACAGTTAGAGTCATGGCATGTGTGTTCTTTTAACAAACCACAGCTAGAGTCATTGCATGTGTGTTCTTCTCACAAACCACATAAGAATAACCTGTGTCATTGGATGTGTGTTCTTCTCATGAACCATAGCTAGAGTCATTGGATGTCTATTCTTCTCACAAACAACATAAGGATACACCAGTGTCATTGGATGTGTGTTCTTCTCATGAACCATAGCTAGAGTCATTGCATGTCTGTTCTTCTCACAAACCACATAAGGATACACCAGTGTCATTGCATGTGTGTTCTTTTCATGAACCACACCTAGTGCCATTGGATGTGTGTTCTTCTCAAAAACCACACATGGATCCACCAGTGTCATTGCATGCGTGTTCTTCTCGTGAACCATAGCCAGTGTCATTGCATGTGTGTTCTTCTCAAAAACCACACATGGATCCACCTGTGTCATTACATGTCTGCTCTTTTCATTAACAACAGTTAGAGTCATGGCATGTGTGTTCTTTTCACAAACCACAACTAGAGTCATTGCATGTGTGTTCTTCTCACAAACCACATAAGGATAACCTATGTCATTGGATGTGTGTTCTTCTCATGAACCATAGCTAGAGTCATTGGATGTCTGTTCTTCTCACAAACAATATAAGGATACACCAGTGTCATTGCATGTGTGTTCTTTTCATGAACCACACCCAGTGTTTTTGGATGTGTGTTCCTCTCATAAGCCACACATGGATCTACCAGTGTCATTTCATGTCTGCTCTTTTCATTAACCGCAGTTAGAGTCATTGCATGTGTGTTCCTTTCACAAACCACATACGGATCCACTATGTATTTGCATGTGTGTTCTTATCACAAACCACATAAGGATCCACGAGTGTCATTGGATGTGTGTTCTTCTCATGAACCACAGCTAGAGTCCTTGCATGTCTATTATTCTCACAAACCACATAAGGATACACCAGTGTCATTGCATGTGTGTTCTTTTCATGAACCACACCTAGTGTAATTGGATGTGTGTTCTTCTCAAAAACCACACATGGATCCACCAGTGTCATTGCATGTGTGTTCTTCTCATGAACCACCCAGTCATTGCATGTATTTTCTTCTCACAAACCACATAAGGATCCACTAGTGTCATTGGATGTGTATTCCTTTCATGAACCACACCTAGTGTCATTGCATGTGTGTTCTTCTCACAAAACACACATGGATCCACCGGTATCATTGCATGTTTGTTCTTTTCATGAACCATAGCCAGTGTCATTGTATGTGTGTTCTTCTCAAAAACCACACATGGATCCACCAGTGTCATTACATGTCTGCTCTTTTCATTAACAACAGTTAGAGTCATGGCATGTGTGTTCTTTTCACAAACCACAGCTAGAGTCATTGCATGTGTGTTCTTCTCACAAACCACATAAGGATAACCTGTGTCATTGGATGTTTGTTCGTCTCATGAACCATAGCTAGAGTCATTGGATGTCTGTTCTTCTCACAAACAACATAAGGATACACCAGTGTCATTGCACGTGTGTTCTTTTCATGAACCACACCCAGTGTCATTGGATGTGTGTTCCTCTCATAAACCACATGGATCCACCAGTGTCATTTCATATACGCTCTTTTCATTAACCGCAGTTAGAGTCATTGCATGTGTTCTTTTCACAAACCACATACGGATCCACTATGTCATTACATGTGTGTTCTTATCACAAACCACATAAGGATCCACCAGTGTTATTGGATGTGTGTTCTTTTCATGAACCACACCTAGTGTCATTGCATTTGTGTTCTTCTCACAAACCACACATGGATCCACCGGTATCATTGCATGTCTGTTCTTTTCATGAACCACAACCAGTGTCATTGCATGTGAGTTCTTTTCACAAACACAGCTAGAGTCATTGCATGTGTGTTCTTCTCAAAACACATAAGGATACACCAGTGTCATTGGATGTGTGTTCTTCTCATGAACCATAGCTAGAGTCATTGCATGTCTGTTCTTCTCACAAACCACATAAGGATACACCAGTGGCATTGCATGTGTGTTCTTTTCATGAACCACACCTAGTGTCATTGGATGTGTGTTAATCTCATAAACCACACATGGATCCACCAGTGTCATTTCATGTCTGCTCTTTTCATTAACTTATGATTAGAGTCATTTCATGTGTGTTCTTTTCACAAACCACATACGGATCCACCAGCGTTATTGGATGTGTGTTCTTTTAATGAACCACACCTAGTGTCATTGCATCTGTGTTCTTCTCACAAACCACACATGGATCCACCGGTATCATTGCATGTCTGTTCTTTTCATGAACCACAACTAGTGTCATTGCATGTGAGTTCTTTTCACAAACACAGCTAGATTCATTGCATGTGTGTTCTTCTCACAAAACACATAAGGATACACCAGTGTCATTGGATGTGTGTTCTTCTCATGAACCATAGCTAGAGTCATTGCATGTCTGTTCTTCTCACAAACCCCATAAGGATACACCAGCGTCAGTGCATGTGTGTTCTTTTCATGAACCACACCTAGTGTCATTGGATGTGCGTTATTCTCACAAACCACACATGGATCCACCAGTGTCATTGCATGCGTGTTCTTCTCGTGAACCACAGCCAGAGTCATTGCATGTGTGTTCTTCTCAAAAACCACACATGGATCCACCAGTGTCATTACATGTCTGCTCTTTGCATTAACAACAGTTAGAGTCATGGCATGTGTGTTCTTTTAACAAACCACAGCTAGAGTCATTGCATGTGTGTTCTTCTCACAAACCACATAAGAATAACCTGTGTCATTGGATGTGTGTTCTTCTCATGAACCATAGCTAGAGTCATTGGATGTCTATTCTTCTCACAAACAACATAAGGATACACCAGTGTCATTGGATGTGTGTTCTTCTCATGAACCATAGCTAGAGTCATTGCATGTCTGTTCTTCTCACAAACCACATAAGGATACACCAGTGTCATTGCATGTGTGTTCTTTTCATGAACCACACCTAGTGCCATTGGATGTGTGTTCTTCTCAAAAACCACACATGGATCCACCAGTGTCATTGCATGCGTGTTCTTCTCGTGAACCATAGCCAGTGTCATTGCATGTGTGTTCTTCTCAAAAACCACACATGGATCCACCTGTGTCATTACATGTCTGCTCTTTTCATTAACAACAGTTAGAGTCATGGCATGTGTGTTCTTTTCACAAACCACAACTAGAGTCATTGCATGTGTGTTCTTCTCACAAACCACATAAGGATAACCTATGTCATTGGATGTGTGTTCTTCTCATGAACCATAGCTAGAGTCATTGGATGTCTGTTCTTCTCACAAACAATATAAGGATACACCAGTGTCATTGCATGTGTGTTCTTTTCATGAACCACACCCAGTGTCATTGGATGTGTGTTCCTCTCATAAGCCACACATGGATCTACCAGTGTCATTTCAAGTATGCTATTTTCATTAACAGCAGTTAGAGACATTGCATTTGTGTTCCTTACACATACCACATAACTATCCACTATGTATTTGCATGTGTGTTCTTATCACAAACCACATAAGGATCCACGAGTGTCATTGGATGTGTGTTCTTCTCATGAACCACAGCTAGAGTCCTTGCATGTCTATTATTCTCACAAACCACATAAGGATACACCAGTGTTATTGCATGTGTGTTCTTTTCATGAACCACACCTAGTGTCATTGGATGTGTGTTCTTCTCACAATGGATCTACCAGTGTCATTTCATGTCTACTCTTTTCATTAACCGCAGTTAGAGTCATTGCATGTGTGTTCTTTTCACAAACCACATACGGATCCACTATGTATTTGCATGTGTGTTCTTATCACAAACCACATAAGGATCCACGAGTGTCATTGGATGTGTGTTCTTCTCATGAACCACAGCTAGAGTCCTTGCATGTCTATTATTCTCACAAACCACATAAGGATACACCAGTGTTATTGCATGTGTGTTCTTTTCATGAACCACACCTAGTGTCATTGGATGTGTGTTCTTCTCACAAACCACACATGGATCCACCAGTGTCATTGCATGTGTGTTTTTCTCATGAACCACAGCCAGAGTCATTGCATGTATTTTCTTCTCACAAACCACATAAGGACTCACTAGTGTCATTGGATGTGTATTCTTTTCATGAACCACACCTAGTGTCACTGCATGTGTGTTCTTCTCACAAACCACACATGGATCCACCGGTATCATTGCATGTCTGTTCTTTTCATGAACCATAGACAGTGTCATTGCATGTGAGTTCTTCTCAAAAACCACACATGGATCCACCAGTGTCATTACATGCCTGCTCTTTTCATTAACAACAGTTAGAGTCATGGCATGTGTGTTCTTTTCACAAACCACAGCTAGAGTCATTGCATGTGTGTTCTTCTCACAAACCACATAAGGATAACCTGTGTCATTGGATGTGTGTTCTTCTCATGAACCATAGCTAGAGTCATTGGATGTGTGTTCCTCTCATAAACCACACATGGATCCACCAGTGTCATTTCATGTCTGCTCTTTTCATTAACCGCAGTTAGATTCATTGCATGTGTGTTCTTTTCACAAACCACATACGGATCCACTATGTATTTGCAGGTGTGTTCTTATCTCAAACCACATAAGGATCCACGAGTGTCATTGGATGTGTGTTCTTCTCATGAACCACAGCTAGAGTCATTGCATGTCTATTATTCTCACAAACCACATCAGGATACACCAGTGTCATTGCATGTGTGTTCTTTTCATGAACCACACCTAGTGTAATTGGATGTGTGTTCTTCTCACAAACCACACATGGATCCACCAGTGTCATTGCATGTGTGTTCTTCTCATGAACCACAGCCAGAGTCATTGCATGTATTTTCTTCTCACAAACCACATAAGGATCCACTAGTGTCATTGGATGTGTATTCCTTTCATGAACCACACCTAGTGTCATTGCATGTGTGTTCTTCTCACAAACCACACATGGATCCACCGGTATCATTGCATGTCTGTTCTTTTCATGAACCATAGCCAGTGTCATTGTGTGTGTGTTCTTCTCAAAAACCACACATGGATCCACCAGTGTCATTACATGTCTGCTCTTTTCATTAACAACAGTTAGAGTCATGGCATGTGTGTTCTTTTCACAAACCACAGCTAGAGTCATTGCATGTGTGTTCTTCTCACAAACCACATAAGGATAACCTATGTCATTGGATGTGTGTTCTTCTCATGAACCATAGCTAGAGTCATTGGATGTCTGTTCTTCTCACAAACAATATAAGGATACACCAGTGGCATTGCATGTGTGTTCTTTTCATGAACCACACCCAGGGTCATTGGATGTGTGTTCCTCTCATAAACCACACATGGATCTACCAGTGTCATTTCATGTCTGCTCTTTTCATTAACCGCAGTTAGAGTCATTGCATGTGTGTTCTTTTCACAAACCACATACGGATCCACTATATATTTGCATGTGTGTTCTTATCACAAACCACATAAGGATCCACGAGTGTCATTGGATGTGTGTTCTTCTCATGAACCACAGCTAGAGTCCTTGCATGTCTATTATTCTCACAAACCACATAAGGATACACCAGTGTTATTGCATGTGTGTTCTTTTCATGAACCACACCTAGTGTCATTGGATGTGTGTTCTTCTCACAAACCACACATGGATCCACCAGTGTCATTGCATGTGTGTTTTTCTCATGAACCACAGCCAGAGTCATTGCATGTATTTTCTTCTCACAAACCACATAAGGACCCAGTAGTGTCATTGGATGTGTATTCTTTTCATGAACCACACCTAGTGTCATTGCATGTGTGTTCTTCTCACAAACCACACATGGATCCACCGGTATCATTGCATGTCTGTTCTTTTCATGAACCATAGCCAGTGTCATTGCATGTGTGTTCTTCTCAAAAACCACACATGGATCCACCAGTGTCATTACATGCCTGCTCTTTTCATTAACAACAGTTAGAGTCATGGCATGTGTGTTCTTTTCACAAACCACAGCTAGAGTCATTGCATGTGTGTTCTTCTCACAAACCACATAAGGATAACCTGTGTCATTGGATGTGTGTTCTTCTCATGAAGCATAGCTAGAGTCATTGGATGTGTGTTCCTCTCATAAACCACACATGGATCCACCAGTGTCATTTCATGTCTGCTCTTTTCATTAACCGCAGTTAGAGTCATTGCATGTGTGTTCTTTTCACAAACCACATACGGATCCACTATGTATCTGTAGGTGTGTTCTTATCACAAACCACATAAGGATCCACGAGTGTCATTGGATGTGTGTTCTTCTCATGAACCACAGCTAGAGTCATTGCATGTCTATTATTCTCACAAACCACATAAGGATACACCTGTGTCATTGCATGTGTGTTCTTTTCATGAACCACACCTAGTGTAATTGGATGTGTGTGCTTCTCACAAACCACACATGGATCCACCACTGTCATTGCATGTGTGTTCTTCTCATGAACCACAGCCAGAGTCATTGCATGTATTTTCTACTCACAAACCACATAAGGATCCACTAGTGTCATTGGATGTGTATTCCTTTCATGAACCAAACCTAGTGTCATTGCATGTGTGTTCTTCTCACAAACCACACATGGATCCACCGGTATCATTGCATGTCTGTTCTTTTCATGAACCATAGCCAGTGTCATTGCATGTGTGTTCTTCTCAAAAACCACACATGGATCCACAGTGTCATTACATGTCCGCTCTTTTCATTAACAATGCTTAGAGTCATGGCATGTGTGTTCTTTTCACAAACCACAGCTAGAGTCATTGCATGTGTGTTCTTCTCACAAACCACATAAGGATAACCTGTGTCATTGGATGTGTGTTCTTCTCATGAACCATAGCTAGAGTCATTGGATGTCTGTTCTTCTCACAAACAACATAAGGATACACCAGTGTCATTGCACGTGTGTTCTTTTCATGAAGCACACCCAGTGTCATTGGATGTGTGTTCCTCTCATAAACCACACATGGATCCACCAGTGTCATTTCATGTACGCTTTTTCATTAACATGATTAGAGTCATTGCATGTGTGTTCTTTTCACAAACCACATATGGATCCAGTATGTCACTGCATGTGTGTTCTTATCACAAACCACATAAGGATCCACCAGCGTTATTGGATGCGTGTTCTTTTCATGAACCACACCTAGTGTCATTGCATCTGTGTTCTTCTCACAAACCACACATGGATCCACCGGTATCATTGCATGTCTGTTCTTTTCATGAACCACAACCAGTGTCATTGCATGTGTGTTCTCTTAACAAACCACAGCTAGAGTCATTGCATGTGTGTTCTTCTCACAAACCACATAAGGATAACCTGTGTCATTGGATGTGTGTTCTTCTCATGAACCATAGCTAGAGTCATTGGATGTCTGTTCTTCTCACAAACAACATAAGGATACACCAGTGTCATTGGATATGTGTTCTTCTCATGAACCATAGCTAGAGTCATTGCATGTCTGTTCTTCTCACAAACCACATAAGGATACACCAGTGTCATTGCATGTGTGTTCTTTTCATGAACCATACCTAGTGTCATTGGACGTGTGTTCTTCTCACAAACCACACATGGATCCACCAGTGTCATTGCATGTGTGTTCTTCTCGTGAACCACAGCCAGAGTCATTGCATGTGTGTTCTTCTCAAAAACCACACATGGATCCACCAGTGTCATTACATGTCTACTCTTTTCATTAACAACAGTTAGAGTCATGGCATGTGTGTTCTTTTAACAAACCACAGCTGAGTCATTGCATGTGTGTTCTTCTCACAAACCACATAAGGATAACCTGTGTCATTGGATGTGTGTTCTTCTCATGAACCATAGCTAGAGTCATTGGATGTCTGTTCTTCTCACAAACAACATAAGGATACACCAGTGTCATTGGATGTGTGTTCTTCTCATGAACCATAGCTAGAGTCATTGCATGTCTGTTCTTCTCACAAACCACATAAGGATACACCAGTGTCATTGCATGTGTGTTCTTTTCATGAACCACACCTAGTGTCATTGGATGTGTGTTCTTCTCACAAACCACACATGGATCCACCAGTGTCATTGCATGTGTGTTCTTTTCATGAACCATAGCTAGTCTCATTGCATGTGTGTTCTTCTCAAAAACCACACATGGATCCACCAGTGTCATTACATGTCTGCTCTTTTCATTAACAACAGTTAGAGTCATGGCATGTGTGTTCTTTTAACAAACCACAGCTAGAGTCATTGCATGTGTGTTCTTCTCACAAACCACATAAGGATAACCTATGTCATTGGATGTGTGTTCTTCTCATGAACCATAGCTAGAGTCATTGGATGTATGTTATTCTCACAAACAATATAAGGATACACCAGTGTCATTGCATGTGTGTTCTTTTCATGGACCACACCCAGTGTCATTGGATGTGTGTTCCTCTCATAAACCACACATGGATCTACCAGTGTCATTTCATGTCTGCTCTTTTCATTAACCGCAGTTAGAGTCATTGCATGTGTGTTCTTTTCACAAACCACATACGGATCCACTATGTATTTGCATGTGTGTTCTTATCACAAAAAAACATAAGGATCCACGAGTGTCATTGGATGTGTGTTCTTCTCATGAACCACAGCTAGAGTCATTGCATGTCTATTATTCTCACAAACCACATAAGGATACACCAGCGTTATTGCATGTGTGTTCTTTTCGTGAACCACACCTAGTGTCATTGGATGTGTGTTCTTCTCACAAAGCACACATGGATCCACCAGTGTCATTGCATGTGTGTTTTTCTCATGAACCACAGCCAGAGTCATTGCATGTATTTTCTTGTCACAAACCACATAAGGACCCACTAGTGTCATTGGATGTGTATTCTTTTCATGAACCACACCTAGTGTCATTGCATGTATGTTCTTCTCACAAACCACACATGGATCCACCGGTATCATTGCATGTCTATTCTTTTCATGAACCATAGCCAGTGTCATTGCATGTGTGTTCTTCTCAAAAACCACACATGGATCCACCAGTGTCATTACATGTCTGCTCTTTTCATTAACAACAGTTCGAGTCATGGCATGTGTGTTCTTTTCACAAACCACAGCTAGAGTCATTGCATGTGTGTTCTTCTCACAAACCACATAAGGATAACCTGTGTCATTGGATGTGTGTTCTTCTCGTGAACCATAGCTAGAGTCATTGGATGTCTGTTCTTCTCACAAACAACATAAGGATACACCAGTGTCATTGCACGTGTGTTCTTTTCATGAACCACACCCAGTTTCATTGGATGTGTATTCCTCTCATAAACCACACATGGATCTACCAGTGTCATTGCATGTGTGTTCTTTTTACTAACAACAACTGGAGTCATTGCATGTGTGTTCTTTTCACATACCACATATGGATCCACCAATCTCATTGAAATGTATGTTCTCTTCAGAGACCACACATGGATCCACCAGTGTCATTGCATGTGTGTTCTTTTTACTAACAACAACTGGAGTCATTGCATGTGTGTTCTTCTCACAAACCACATATGGATCCACTGTGTCATTGCATGTGTGTTCTTCTCACAAACCACATAAGGATCCACTAGTGTCATTGCATGCGTGTTCTTTTCATGAACCACAGCCAGTGTCATTGGATGTGTGTTCTTGTCACAAACCACACATGGATCCACCAGTGTCATTGCTTGTCTGCTCTTTTCATTAACCACAGTTAGAGTCATTGCATGTGTGTCCTTTTGACAAACCACAGCTAGAGTCATTGCATGTGTGTTCTTCTCACAAACGACATAAGGATACACTAGTGTCATTGGATGTGTGTTCTTCTCATGAACCACAGGTAGAGTCATTGCATGTCTGTTCTTCTCACAAACCACATAAGGATACACCAGTGTCGTTGCATGTGTGTTCTTTTCATGAACCACACCCAGTGTCATTCGATGTATGTTCCTCTCATAAACCACACATGGATCCACCAGTGTCATTGCATCTCTTCTCTTTTCATTAACCATAGTTAGATTCATTGCATGTGTGTTCTTTTCACAAACCACATATGGATCCACTGTGTCATTGCATGTGTGTTCTTCTCACAAACCACATAAGGATCCACCAGTGTCATTGGATGTGTGTTCTTTTCAAAAACCACACCCAATGTCATTGCATGTCTGTTCCTCTCACAAACCACACATGGATCCACCAGTGTCATTGCGTGTGTTCTTCTCATGAACCATGACTAGTCATTGGATGTGTGTTATTTTCATGAACCACAGCTAGAGTCATTGCGTGTGTGTTCTTCTCACAAACCACATAAGGATACACCAGTGTCATTGCATGTGTGTTCTTCTCATGAACCACATCTAGAGTCATTGCATGTCATTCTTCTCACAAACCACATAAGGATCCACCAGTTTCATTGGATGTGTGTTCTTTTCGTGAACCACATCCTGTGTCATTGGATGTGTGTTCTTCTCACAAACCACACATGGATTCACCAGTGTCATTGCATGTGTGTTCTTCTCATGAACCACACATGGATCCACCAAGTGTGATTGCATGTCTGTTGTTTTCACAAACCACATATGGATCCACCAGTGTCATTGCATGTGTGTTCTTTCATGAACCACACCCACTGTCATTGCATGTCTGTTCCTCTCATAAACCACTAATGGATCCACCAGTGTCATTGCATGTGTGTTCTTCTCATGAACCACAACTAGAGTCATTGCATGTCTGTTATTCTCATAAACCACATAAGGATACACCCGTGTCATTGCATGTGTGTTCTTCTCATGAACCACACCAAGTGTCATTGCATGTGTGTTCCTCTGACAGTGTACACATGGATCCACCAGTGTCATTGCATGTCTGTTCTTTTCATGAACCACACCCAGTGTCATTCAATGTGTGTTCTTCTCATAAACCACATATGGATCCACCAGTGTCATTGCATGTGTGTTCTTCTCATGAACCACATCTAGAGTCATTGCATGTATCTTATTCTCACAAACCACATAAGGATACACCAGTGTCATTGCATGTGTGTTCTTTTCATGAACCACACCTAGTGTCATTGGATGTGTGTTCTTCTAACAGACCACACATGGATCCACCAGTGTCATTGCATGTGTGTTCTTCTCATGAACCACAGCTAGAGTCCTTGCATGTCTATTATTCTCACAAACCACATAAGGATACACCAGTGTTATTGCATGTGTGTTCTTTTCATGAACCACACCTAGTGTCATTGGATGTGTGTTCTTCTCACAAACCACACATGGATCCACCAGTGTCATTGCATGTGTGTTTTTCTCATGAACCACAGCTAGAGTCATTGCATGTATTTTCTTCTCACAAACCACATAAGGACCCACTAGTGTCATTGGATGTGTATTCTTTTCATGAACCACACCTAGTGTCATTGCATGTGTGTTCTTCTCACAAACCACACATGGATCCACCGGTATCATTGCATGTCTGTTCTTTTCATTAACCTTAGTTAGAGTCATTGCATGTGTGTTCTTTTCACAAACCACATATGGATCCACTATGTAATTGGATGTGTGTTCTTCTCACAAACCACACATGGATCCACCAGTGTCATTGCATGTGTGTTCTTTTCATGAACCATAGCTAGTGTCATTGCATGTGTGTTCTCAAAAACCACACATGGATCCACCAGTGTCATTACATGTCTGCTCTTTTCATTAACAACAGTTACAGTCATGGCATGTGTGTTCTTTTCACAAACCACAGCTAGAGTCATTGCATGTGTGTTCTTCTCACAAACCAAATAAGGATAACCTATGTCATTGGATGTGTGTTCTTCTCATGAACCATAGCTAGAGTCATTGGATGTCTGTTCTTCTCACAAACAACATAAGGATACACGAGTGTCATTGCACGTGTGTTCTTTACATGAACCACACCCAGTGTCATTGGATGTGTGTTAATCTCATAAACCACACATGGATCCACCAGTGTCATTTCATGTCTGCTCTTTTCATTAACCGCAGTTAGAGTCATTGCATGTGTGTTCTTTTCACAAACCACATACGGATCCACCAGTGTTATTGGATGTGTGTTCTTTTCTTGAACCACACCTAGTGTCATTGCATCTGTGTTCTTCTCACAAACCACACATGGATCCACCGGTATCATTGCATGTCTGTTCTTTTCATGAACCACAACTAGTGTCATTGCATGTGAGTTCTTTTCACAAACACAGCTAGAGTCATTGCATGTGTGTTCTTCTCACAAAACACATAAGGATACACCAGTGTCATTGGATGTGTGTTCTTCTCATGAACCATAGCTAGAGTCATTGCATGTCTGTTCTTCTCACAAACCACATAAGGATACACCAGTGTCATTGCATGTGTGTTCTTTTCATGAACCACAACTAGTGTCATTGGATGTGTGTTATTCTCACAAACCACACATGGATCCACCAGTGTCATTGCATGCGTTATCTTCTCGTGAACCACAGCTAGAGTCATTGCATGTGTGTTCTTCTCAAAAACCACACATGGATCCACCAGTGTCATTACATGTCTGCTCTTTGCATTAACAACAGTTAGAGTCATGGCATGTGTGTTCTTTTAACAAACCACAGCTAGAGTCATTGCATGTGTGTTCTTCTCACAAACCACATAAGAATAACCTGTGTCATTGGATGTGTGTTCTTCTCATGAACCATAGCTAGAGTCATTGGATGTCTATTCTTCTCACAAACAACATAAGGATACACCAGTGTCATTGGATGTGTGTTCTTCTCATGAACCATAGCTAGAGTCATTGCATGTCTGTTCTTCTCACAAACCACATAAGGATACACCAGTGTCATTGCATGTGTGTTCTTTTCATGAACCACACCTAGTGTCATTGGATGTGTGTTCTTCTCAAAAACCACACATGGATCCACCAGTGTCATTGCATGTGTGTTCTTTTCATGAACCATAGCCAGTGTCATTGCATGTGTGTTCTTGTCAAAAACCACACATGGATCCACCAGTGTCATTACATGTCTGCTCTTTTCATTAACAACAGTTAGAGTCATGGCATGTGTGTTCTTTTCACAAACCACAACTAGAGTCATTGCATGTGTGTTCTTCTCACAAACCACATAAGGATAACCTATGTCATTGGATGTGTGTTCTTCTCATGAACCATAGCTAGAGTCATTGGATGTCTGTTCTTCTCACAAACAATATAAGGATACACCAGTGTCATTGCATGTGTGTTCTTTTCATGAACCACACCCAGTGTCATTGGATGTGTGTTCCTCTCATAAGCCACACATGGATCTACCAGTGTCATTTCATGTCTGCTCTTTTCATTAACCGCAGTTAGAGTCATTGCATGTGTGTTCTTTTCACAAACCACATACGGATCCACTATGTATTTGCATGTGTGTTCTTATCACAAACCACATAAGGATCCACGAGTGTCATTGGATGTGTGTTCTTCTCATGAACCACAGCTAGAGTCCTTGCATGTCTATTATTCTCACAAACCACATAAGGATACACTAGTGTTATTGCATGTGTGTTCTTTTCATGAACCACACCTAGTGTCATTGGATGTGTGTTCTTCTCACAAACCACACATGGATCCACCAGAGTCATTGCATGTATTTTCTTCTCACAAACCACATAAGGACCCACTAGTGTCATTGGATGTGTATTCTTTTCATGAACCACACCTAGTGTCATTGCATGTGTGTTCTTCTCACAAACCACACATGGATCCACCGGTATCATTGCATGTCTGTTCTTTTCATGAACCATAGCCAGTGTCATTGCATGTGAGTTCTTCTCAAAAACCACACATGGATCCACCAGTGTCATTACATGCCTGCTCTTTTCATTAACAACAGTTAGAGTCATGGCATGTGTGTTCTTTTCACAAACCACAGCTAGAGTCATTGCATGTGTGTTCTTCTCACAAACCACATAAGGATAACCTGTGTCATTGGATGTGTGTTCTTCTCATGAACCATTGCTAGAGTCATTGGATGTGTGTTCCTCTCATAAACCACACATGGATCCACCAGTGTCATTTCATGTCTGCTCTTTTCATTAACCGCAGTTAGATTCATTGCATGTGTGTTCTTTTCAAAAACCACATACGGATCCACTATGTATTTGCAGGTGTGTTCTTATCTCAAACCAAATAAGGATCCACGAGTGTCATTGGATGTGTGTTCTTCTCATGAACCACTGCTAGAGTCATTGCATGTCTATTATTCTCACAAACCACATAAGGATACACCAGTGTCATTGCATGTGTGTTCTTTTCATGAACCACACCTAGTGTAATTGGATGTGTGTTCTTCTCAAAAACCACACATGGATCCACCAGTGTCATTGCATGTGTGTTCTTCTCATGAACCACAGCCAGAGTCATTGCATGTATTTTCTTCTCACAAACCACATAAGGATCCACTAGTGTCATTGGATGTGTATTCCTTTCATGAACCACACCTAGTGTCATTGCATGTGTGTTCTTCTCACAAAACACACATGGATCCACCGGTATCATTGCATGTTTGTTCTTTTCATGAACCATAGCCAGTGTCATTGTATGTGTGTTCTTCTCAAAAACCACACATGGATCCACCAGTGTCATTACATGTCTGCTCTTTTCATTAACAATGCTTAGAGTCATGGCATGTGTGTTCTTTTCACAAACCACAGCTAGAGTCATTGCATGTGTGTTCTTCTCACAAACCACATAAGGATAACCTGTGTCATTGGATGTTTGTTCGTCTCATGAACCATAGCTAGAGTCATTGGATGTCTGTTCTTCTCACAAACAACATAAGGATACACCAGTGTCATTGCACGTGTGTTCTTTTCATGAACCACACCCAGTGTCATTGGATGTGTGTTCCTCTCATAAACCACACATGGATCCACCAGTGTCATTTCATGTCTGCTCTTTTCATTAACCGTAGTTAGAGTCATTGCATGTGTGTTCTTTTCACAAACCACATACGGATCCACTATGTCATTACATGTGTGTTCTTATCACAAACCACATAAGGATCCACCAGTGTTATTGGATGTGTGTTCTTTTCATGAACCACACCTAGTGTCATTGCATCTGTGTTCTTCTCACAAACCACACATGGATCCACCGGTATCATTGCATGTCTGTTCTTTTCATGAACCACAACCAGTGTCATTGCATGTGAGTTCTTTTCACAAACACAGCTAGAGTCATTGCATGTGTGTTCTTCTCACAAAACACATAAGGATACACCAGTGTCATTGGATGTGTGTTCTTCTCATGAACCATAGCTAGAGTCATTGCATGTCTGTTCTTCTCACAAACCACATAAGGATACACCAGTGTCATTGCATGTGTGTTCTTTTCATGAACCACACCTAGTGTCATTGGATGTGTGTTAATCTCATAAACCACACATGGATCCACCAGTGTCATTTCATGTCTGCTCTTTTCATTAACCGCAGTTAGAGTCATTGCATGTGTGTTCTTTTCACAAACCACATACGGATCCACCAACGTTATTGGATGTGTGTTCTTTTCATGAACCACACCTAGTGTCATTGCATCTGTGTTCTTCTCACAAACCACACATGGATCCACCGGTATCATTGCATGTCTGTTCTTTTCATGAACCACAACTAGTGTCATTGCATGTGAGTTCTTTTCACAAACACAGCTAGATTCATTGCATGTGTGTTCTTCTCACAAAACACATAAGGATACACCAGTGTCATTGGATGTGTGTTCTTCTCATGAACCGTAGCTAGAGTCATTGCATGTCTGTTCTTCTCACAAACCACATAAGGATACACCAGCGTCATTGCATGTGTGTTCTTTTCATGAACCACACCTAGTGTCATTGGATGTGCGTTATTCTCACAAACCACACATGGATCCACCAGTGTCATTGCATGCGTGTTCTTCTCGTGAACCACAGCCAGAGTCATTGCATGTGTGTTCTTCTCAAAAACCACACATGGATCCACCAGTGTCATTACATGTCTGCTCTTTGCATTAACAACAGTTAGAGTCATGGCATGTGTGTTCTTTTAACAAACCACAGCTAGAGTCATTGCATGTGTGTTCTTCTCACAAACCACATAAGAATAACCTGTGTCATTGGATGTGTGTTCTTCTCATGAACCATAGCTAGAGTCATTGGATGTCTATTCTTCTCACAAACAACATAAGGATACACCAGTGTCATTGGATGTGTGTTCTTCTCATGAACCATAGCTAGAGTCATTGCATGTCTGTTCTTCTCACAAACCACATAAGGATACACCAGTTTCATTGCATGTGTGTTCTTTTCATGAACCACACCTAGTGTCATTGGATGTGTGTTCTTCTCAAAAACCACACATGGATCCACCAGTGTCATTGCATGCGTGTTCTTCTCGTGAACCATAGCCAGTGTCATTGCATGTGTGTTCTTCTCAAAAACCACACATGGATCCACCAGTGTCATTACATGTCTGCTCTTTTCATTAACAACAGTTAGAGTCATGGCATGTGTGTTCTTTTCACAAACCAGAACTAGAGTCATTGCATGTGTGTTCTTCTCACAAACCACATAAGGATAACCTATGTCATTGGATGTGTGTTCTTCTCATGAACCATAGCTAGAGTCATTGGATGTTTGTTCTTCTCACAAACAATATAAGGATACACCAGTGTCATTGCATGTGTGTTCTTTTCATGAACCACACCCAGTGTCATTGGATGTGTGTTCCTCTCATAAGCCACACATGGATCTACCAGTGTCATTTCATGTCTGCTCTTTTCATTAACATGATTAGACTCATTGCATGTGTGTTCTTTTCACAAACCACATATGGATCCACTATGTATTTGCATGTGTGTTCTTATCACAAACCACATAAGGATCCACGAGTGTCATTGGATGTGTGTTCTTCTCATGAACCACAGCTAGAGTCCTTGCATGTCTATTATTCTCACAAACCACATAAGGATACACCAGTGTTATTGCATGTGTGTTCTTTTCATGAACCACACCTAGTGTCATTGGATGTGTGTTCTTCTCACAAACCACACATGGATCTACCAGTGTCATTTCATGTCTGCTCTTTTCATTAACCGCAGTTAGAGTCATTGCATGTGTGTTCTTTTCACAAACCACATACGGATCCACTATGTATTTGCATGTGTGTTCTTATCACAAACCACATAAGGATCCACGAGTGTCATTGGATGTGTGTATTTCTCATGAACCACAGCTAGAGTCCTTGCATGTCTATTATTCTCACAAACCACATAAGGATACACCAGTGTTATTGCATGTGTGTTCTTTTCATGAACCACACCTAGTGTCATTGGATATGTGTTCTTCTCACAAAGCACACATGGATCCACCAGTGTCATTGCATGTGTGTTTTTCTCATGAACCACAGCCAGAGTCATTGCATGTATTTTCTTCTCACAAACCACATAAGGACCCAGTAGTGTCATTGGATGTGTATTCTTTTCATGAACCACACCTAGTGTCATTGCATGTGTGTTCTTCTCACAAACCACACATGGATCCACCGGTATCATTGCATGTCTGTTCTTTTCATGAACCATAGACAGTGTCATTGCATGTGAGTTCTTCTCAAAAACCACACATGGATCCACCAGTGTCATTACATGCCTGCTCTTTTCATTAACAACAGTTAGAGTCATGGCATGTGTGTTCTTTTCACAAACCACAGCTAGAGTCATTGCATGTGTGTTCTTCTCACAAACCACATAAGGATAACCTGTGTCATTGGATGTGTGTTCTTCTCATGAACCATAGCTAGAGTCATTGGATGTGTGTTCCTCTCATAAACCACACATGGATCCACCAGTGTCATTTCATGTCTGCTCTTTTCATTAACCGCAGTTAGATTCATTGCATGTGTGTTCTTTTCACAAACCACATACGGATCCACTATGTATTTGCAGGTGTGTTCTTATCTCAAACCACATAAGGATCCACGAGTGTCATTGGATGTGTGTTCTTCTCATGAACCACAGCTAGAGTCATTGCATGTCTATTATTCTCACAAACCACATCAGGATACACCAGTGTCATTGCATGTGTGTTCTTTTCATGAACCACACCTAGTGTAATTGGATGTGTGTTCTTCTCACAAACCACACATGGATCCACCAGTGTCATTGCATGTGTGTTCTTCTCATGAACCACAGCCAGAGTCATTGCATGTATTTTCTTCTCACAAACCACATAAGGATCCACTAGTGTCATTGGATGTGTATTCCTTTCATGAACCACACCTAGTGTCATTGCATGTGTGTTCTTCTCACAAACCACACATGGATCCACCGGTATAATTGCATGTCTGTTCTTTTCATGAACCATAGCCAGTGTCATTGTGTGTGTGTTCTTCTCAAAAACCACACATGGATCCACCAGTGTCATTACATGTCTGCTCTTTTCATTAACAACAGTTAGAGTCATGGCATGTGTGTTCTTTTCACAAACCACAGCTAGAGTCATTGCATGTGTGTTCTTCTCACAAACCACATAAGGATAACCTGTGTCATTGGATGTTTGTTCTTCTCATGAACCATAGCTAGAGTCATTGGATGTGTGTTCTTCTCACAAACAACATAAGGATACACCAGTGTCATTGCACGTGTGTTCTTTTCATGAACCACACCCAGTGTCATTGGATGTGTGTTCCTCTCATAAACCACACATGGATCCACCAGTGTCATTTCATGTCTGCTCTTTTTCATTAACCGCAGTTAGAGTCATTGCATGTGTGTTCTTTTCACAAACCACATACGGATCCACTATGTCATTACATGTGTGTTCTTATCACAAACCACATAAGGATCCACCAGTGTTATTGGATGTGTGTTCTTTTCATGAACCACACCTAGTGTCATTGCATCTGTGTTCTTCTCACAAACCACACATGGATCCACCGGTATCATTGCATGTCTGTTCTTTTCATGAACCACAACCAGTGTCATTGCATGTGAGTTCTTTTCATAAACACAGCTAGAGTCATTGCATGTGTGTTCTTCTCACAAAACACATAAGGATACACCAGTGTCATTGGATGTGTGTTCTTCTCATGAACCATAGCTAGAGTCATTGCATGTCTGTTCTTCTCACAAACCACATAAGGATACACCAGTGTCATTGCATGTGTGTTCTTTTCATGAACCACACCTAGTGTCATTGGATGTGTGTTCTTCTCACAAACCACACATGGATCCACCAGTGTCATTACATGTCTGCTCTTTTCATTAACAACAGTTAGAGTCATGGCATGTGTGTTCTCTTAACAAACCACAGCTAGAGTCATTGCATGTGTGTTCTTCTCACAAACCACATAAGGATAACCTGTGTCATTGGATGTGTGTTCTTCTCATGAACCATAGCTAGAGTCATTGGATGTTTGTTCTTCTCACAAACAACATAAGGATACACCAGTGTCATTGGATATGTGTTCTTCTCATGAACCATATCTAGAGTCATTGCATGTCTGTTCTTCTCACAAACCACATAAGGATACACCAGTGTCATTGCATGTGTGTTCTTTTCATGAACCACACCTAGTGTCATTGGATGTGTGTTCTTCTCACAAACCACACATGGATCCACCAGTGTCATTGCATGTGTGTTCTTTTCATGAACCATAGCTAGTGTCATTGCATGTGTGTTCTCAAAAACCACACATGGATCCACCAGTGTCATTACATGTCTGCTCTTTTTATTAACAACAGTTAGAGTCATGGCATGTGTGTTCTTTTCACAAACCACAGCTAGAGTCATTGCATGTGTGTTCTTCTCACAAACCACATAAGGATAACCTATGTCATTGGATGTGTGTTCTTCTCATGAACCATAGCTAGAGTCATTGGATGTCTGTTCTTCTCACAAACAATATAAGGATACACCAGTGGCATTGCATGTGTGTTCTTTTCATGAACCACACCCAGGGTCATTGGATGTGTGTTCCTCTCATAAACCACACATGGATCTACCAGTGTCATTTCATGTCTGCTCTTTTCATTAACCGCAGTTAGAGTCATTGCATGTGTGTTCTTTTCACAAACCACATACGGATCCACTATGTATTTGCATGTGTGTTCTTATCACAAACCACATAAGGATCCACGAGTGTCATTGGATGTGTGTTCTTCTCATGAACCACAGCTAGAGTCCTTGCATGTCTATTATTCTCACAAACCACATAAGGATACACCAGTGTTATTGCATGTGTGTTCTTTTCATGAACCACACCTAGTGTCATTGGATGTGTGTTCTTCTCACAAACCACACATGGATCCACCAGTGTCATTGCATGTGTGTTTTTCTCATGAACCACAGCCAGAGTCATTGCATGTATTTTCTTCTCACAAACCACATAAGGACCCAGTAGTGTCATTGGATGTGTATTCTTTTCATGAACCACACCTAGTGTCATTGCATGTGTGTTCTTCTCACAAACCACACATGGATCCACCGGTATCATTGCATGTCTGTTCTTTTCATGAACCATAGCCAGTGTCATTGCATGTGTGTTCTTCTCAAAAACCACACATGGATCCACCAGTGTCATTACATGCCTGCTCTTTTCATTAACAACAGTTAGAGTCATGGCATGTGTGTTCTTTTCACAAACCACAGCTAGAGTCATTGCATGTGTGTTCTTCTCACAAACCACATAAGGATAACCTGTATCATTGGATGTGTGTTCTTCTCATGAAGCATAGCTAGAGTCATTGGATGTGTGTTCCTCTCATAAACCACACATGGATCCACCAGTGTCATTTCATGTCTGCTCTTTTCATTAACCGCAGTTAGAGTCATTGCATGTGTGTTCTTTTCACAAACCACATACGGATCCACTATGTATCTGTAGGTGTGTTCTTATCACAAACCACATAAGGATCCACGAGTGTCATTGGATGTGTGTTCTTCTCATGAACCACAGCTAGAGTCATTGCATGTCTATTATTCTCACAAACCACATAAGGATACACCTGTGTCATTGCATGTGTGTTCTTTTCATGAACCACACCTAGTGTAATTGGATGTGTGTTCTTCTCACAAACCACACATGGATCCACCACTGTCATTGCATGTGTGTTCTTCTCATGAACCACAGCCAGAGTCATTGCATGTATTTTCTACTCACAAACCACATAAGGATCCACTAGTGTCATTGGATGTGTATTCCTTTCATGAACCAAACCTAGTGTCATTGCATGTGTGTTCTTCTCACAAACCACACATGGATCCACCGGTATCATTGCATGTCTGTTCTTTTCATGAACCATAGCCAGTGTCATTGCATGTGTGTTCTTCTCAAAAACCACACATGGATCCACCAGTGTCATTACATGTCTGCTCTTTTCATTAACAACAGTTAGAGTCATGGCATGTGTGTTCTTTTCACAAACCACAGCTAGAGTCATTGAATGTGTGTTCTTCTCACAAACCACATAAGGATAACCTGTGTCATTGGATGTGTGTTCTTCTCATGAACCATAGCTAGAGTCATTGGATGTCTGTTCTTCTCACAAACAACATAAGGATACACCAGTGTCATTGCACGTGTGTTCTTTTCATGAAGCACACCCAGTGTCATTGGATGTGTGTTCCTCTCATAAACCACACATGGATCCACCAGTGTCATTTCATGTCTGCTCTTTTCATTAACCGCAGTTAGAGTCATTGCATGTGTGTTCTTTTCACAAACCACATATGGATCCAGTATGTCACTGCATATGTGTTCTTATCACAAACCACATAAGGATCCACCAGCGTTATTGGATGCGTGTTCTTTTCATGAACCACACCTAGTGTCATTGCATCTGTGTTCTTCTCACAAACCACACATGGATCCACCGGTATCATTGCATGTCTGTTCTTTTCATGAACCACAACCAGTGTCATTGCATGTGTGTTCTCTTAACAAACCACAGCTAGAGTCATTGCATGTGTGTTCTTCTCACAAACCACATAAGGATAACCTGTGTCATTGGATGTGTGTTCTTCTCATGAACCATAGCTAGAGTCATTGGATGTCTGTTCTTCTCACAAACAACATAAGGATACACCAGTGTCATTGGATATGTGTTCTTCTCATGAACCATAGCTAGAGTCGTTGCATGTCTGTTCTTCTCACAAACCACATAAGGATACACAAGTGTCATTGCATGTGTGTTCTTTTCATGAACCACACCTAGTGTCATTGGACGTGTGTTCTTCTCACAAACCACACATGGATCCACCAGTGTCATTGCATGTGTGTTCTTCTCGTGAACCACAGCCAGAGTCATTGCATGTGTGTTCTTCTCAAAAACCACACATGGATCCACCAGTGTCATTACATGTCTACTCTTTTCATTAACAACAGTTAGAGTCATGGCATGTGTGTTCTTTTAACAAACCACAGCTGAGTCATTGCATGTGTGTTCTTCTCACAAACCACATAAGGATAACCTGTGTCATTGGATGTGTGTTCTTCTCATGAACCATAGCTAGAGTCATTGGATGTCTGTTCTTCTCACAAACAACATAAGGATACACCAGTGTCATTGGATGTGTGTTCTTCTCATGAACCATAGCTAGAGTCATTGCATGTCTGTTCTTCTCACAAACCACATAAGGATACACCAGTGTCATTGCATGTGTGTTCTTTTCATGAACCACACCTAGTGTCATTGGATGTGTGTTCTTCTCACAAACCACACATGGATCCACCAGTGTCATTGCATGTGTGTTCTTTTCATGAACCATAGCTAGTCTCATTGCATGTGTGTTCTTCTCAAAAACCACACATGGATCCACCAGTGTCATTACATGTCTGCTCTTTTCATTAACAACAGTTAGAGTCATGGCATGTGTGTTCTTTTAACAAACCACAGCTAGAGTCATTGCATGTGTGTTCTTCTCACAAACCACATAAGGATAACCTATGTCATTGGATGTGTGTTCTTCTCATGAACCATAGCTAGAGTCATTGGATGTATGTTCTTCTCACAAACAATATAAGGATACACCAGTGTCATTGCATGTGTGTTCTTTTCATGGACCACACCCAGTGTCATTGGATGTGTGTTCCTCTCATAAACCACACATGGATCTACCAGTGTCATTTCATGTCTGCTCTTTTCATTAACCGCAGTTAGAGTCATTGCATGTGTGTTCTTTTCACAAACCACATACGGATCCACTATGTATTTGCATGTGTGTTCTTATCACAAAAAAACATAAGGATCCACGAGTGTCATTGGATGTGTGTTCTTCTCATGAACCACAGCTAGAGTCATTGCATGTCTATTATTCTCACAAACCACATAAGGATACACCAGCGTTATTGCATGTGTGTTCTTTTCGTGAACCACACCTAGTGTCATTGGATGTGTGTTCTTCTCACAAAGCACACATGGATCCACCAGTGTCATTGCATGTGTGTTTTTCTCATGAACCACAGCCAGAGTCATTGCATGTATTTTCTTCTCACAAACCACATAAGGACCCACTAGTGTCATTGGATGTGTATTCTTTTCATGAACCACACCTAGTGTCATTGCATGTATGTTCTTCTCACAAACCACACATGGATCCACCGGTATCATTGCATGTCTGTTCTTTTCATGAACCATAGCCAGTGTCATTGCATGTGTGTTCTTCTCAAAAACCACACATGGATCCACCAGTGTCATTACATGTCTGCTCTTTTCATTAACAACAGTTCGAGTCATGGCATGTGTGTTCTTTTCACAAACCACAGCTAGAGTCATTGCATGTGTGTTCTTCTCACAAACCACATAAGGATAACCTGTGTCATTGGATGTGTGTTCTTCTCGTGAACCATAGCTAGAGTCATTGGATGTCTGTTCTTCTCACAAACAACATAAGGATACACCAGTGTCATTGCACGTGTGTTCTTTTCATGAACCACACCCAGTTTCATTGGATGTGTGTTCCTCTCATAAACCACACATGGATCCACCAGTGTCATTTCATGTCTTCTCTTTTCATTAACCGCAGTTAGAGTCATTGCATGTGTGTTCTTTTCACAAACCACATACGGATCCACTATGTCATTGCATGTGTGTTCTTATCACAAACCACATAAGGATCCACCAGCGTTATTGGATGTGTGTTCTTTTCATGAACCACACCTTGTGTCATTGCATCTGTGTTCTTCTCACAAACCACACATGGATCCACCGGTATCATTGCATGTCTGTTCTTTTCATGAACCACAAACAGTGCCATTGCATGTGAGTTCTTTTCACAAACACAGCTAGAGTCATTGTATGTGTGTTCTTCTCACAAAACACATAAGGATACACCAGTGTCATTGGATGTGTGTTCTTCTCATGAACCATAGCTAGAGTCATTCCATGTATGTTCTTCTCACAAACCACATAAGGATACACCAGTGTCATTGCATGTGTGTTCTTTTCATGAACCACACCTAGTGTCATTGGGTGTGTGTTCTTCTCATAAACGACACATGGATCCACCAGTGTCATTGCATGTGTGTTCTTCTCGTGAACCACAGCCAGAGTCATTGCATATGTGTTCTTCTCAAAAACCACACATGGATCCACCAGTGTCATTACATGTCTGCTCTTTTCATTAACAACAGTTAGAGTCATGGCATGTGTGTTCTTTTAACAAACCACAGCTAGAGTCATTGCATGTGTGTTCTTCTCACAAACCACATAAGGATAACCTGTGTCATTGGATGTGTGTTCTTCTCATGAACCATAGCTAGAGTCATTGGATGTCTGTTCTTCTCACAAACAACATAAGGATACACCAGTGTCATTGGATGTGTGTTCTTCTCATGAACCATAGCTAGAGTCATTGCATGTCTGTTCTTCTCACAAACCACATAAGGATAACCTGTGTCATTGGATGTGTGTTCTTTTCATGAACCATAGCTAGTGTCATTGCATGTGTTTTCTTCTCAAAAACCACACATGGATCCACTAGTGTCATTACATGTCTGCTCTTTTCATTAACAACAGTTAGAGTCATGGCATGTGTGTTCTTTTCACAAACCACAGCTAGAGTCATTGCATTTGTGTTCTTCTCACAAACCACATAAGGAGAAGCTATGTCATTGAATGTGTGTTCTTCTCATGAACCATAGCTAGAGTCATTGGATGTCAGTTCTTCTCACAAACAATATAAGGATGCACCAGTTTCATTGCATGTGTGTTCTCTTCATGAACCACACCCAGTGTCATTGGATGTGTGTTCCTCTCATAAACCACACATGGATCCACCAGTGTCATTTCATGTCTGCTCTTTTCATTAACCGCGGTTAGAGTCATTGCATGTGTGTTCTTTTCACAAACCACATACGGATACACTATGTATTTGCATGTGTGTTCTTATCACAAAACACATAAGGATCCACGAGTGTCATTGGATGTGTGTTCTTCTCATGAACCACAACTAGAGTCCTTGCATGTCTATTATTCTCACAAACCACATAAGGATACACCAGTGTCATTGCATGTGTGTTCTTTTCGTGAAACACACCTAGTGTCATTGGATGTGTGTTCTTCTCACAAACCACACATGGATCCACCAGTGTCATTGCATGTGTGTTTTTCTCATGAACCACAGCCAGAGTCATTGCATGTATTTTCTTCTCACAAACCACATAAGTACCCACGAGTGTCATTGGATGTGTATTCTTTTCATGAACCACCCCTAGTGTCATTGCATGTGTGTTCTTCTCACAAACCACACAAGGATCCACCGGTATCATTGCATGTCTGTTCTTTTCATGAACCATAGCCAGTGTCATTGAATGTGTGTTCTTCTCAAAAACCACACATGGATCCACCAGTGTCATTACATGTCTGCTCTTTTAATTAACAATAGTTAGAGTCATGGCATGTGTGTTCTTTTCACAAACCACAGCTAGAGTCATTGCATGTGTGTTCTTCTCACAAACCACATAAGGATAACCTGTGTCATTGGATGTGTGTTCTTCTCATGAACCATAGCTAGAGTCATTGGATGTCTGTTCTTCTCACAAACATCATAAGGATACACAAGTGTCATTGCATGTGTGTTATTTTCATGAAACACACCCGATGTCATTGGATGTGTGTTCCTCTCATAAACCACACATGGATCCACCAGTGTCATTGCATGTCTGCTCTTTTCATTAACCGCAGTTAGAGTCATCGCATGTGTGTTCTTTTCACAAACCACATATGGATCCACTATGTCATTGCATGTTTGTTCTTCTCACAAACCACATAATGATCCACCAGTGTCATTGGATGTGTGTTCTTTTCATGAACCACAACCAGTGTCATTTCATGTGTGTTCTTTTCACAAACACAGCTAGAGTCATTGCAAGTGTGTTCTTCTCACAAACCACATAAGGATACACCAGTGTCATTGGATGTCTATTCTTCTCATGAACTATAGCTAGAGTCATTGCATGTCTGTTCTTCTCACAAACCACATAAGGATACACAAGTGTCATTGCATGTGTATTCTTTTCATGAACCACACCCAGTGTCATTGGATGTGTGTTCCTCTCATAAACAACACATGGATCCACCAGTGTCATTGCATGTCTGCTCTTTTCATTAACCATAGTTAGAGTCATTGCATGTGTGTTCTTTTCACAAACCACATATGGATCCACTGTGTCATTGCATGTGTGTTCTTCTCACAAACCACATAAGGATCCACTAGTGTCATTGGATGTGTGTTCTTTTCATGAACCACACCCAGTGTCATTGCATGTATGTTCCTCTCACAAAGCACACATGGATCCACCTGTGTCATTGCATGTGTGTTCTTCTCATGAACCACATCTAGAGTCATTGGATGTGTGTTATTTTCATGAACCACAGCTAGAGTCATTGCATGTGTGTTCTTCTCACAAACCACATAAGGATACACCAGTGTCATTGCATGTGTGTTCTTCTCATGAACAACAGCTAGAGTCATTGCATGTCTGTTATTCTCACAAACCACATAAGGATACCCAAGTGTCATTGCATGTGTGTTCTTTTCATGAACCACACCTAGTGTCATTGGATGTGTGTTCTTCTCACAAACCACACATGGATCCACCAGTGTCATTGCATGTCTGTTCTTCCCATGAACCACAGCCAGAGTCAATGCTTGTATGTTCTTCTCACAAACCACATAAGGATCCACCAGTGTCATTGGATGTGTATTCTTTCCATGAACCACACCTAGTGTCATTGCATGTGTGTTCTTCTCACAAACCACATATGGATCCACCGGTATCATTGCATGTCTGTTCTTTTCATGAACCATAGCAAGTGTCATTGCATGTGTGTTCTTCTCACAAACCACACATGGATCCACCAGTGTCATTGCATGTCTACTCTTTTAATTAACCACATCTAGAGTCATTGCATGTGTGTTCTTCTCGCAAACCACATAAAGATACACCAGTGTCATTGCATGTGTGTTCTTCACATGAACCACAGCTAGAGTCATTGGATGTCTGTTCTTTTCATGAACCACATAAGGATCCACCAGTGTCATTGGATGTGTGTTCTTCTCATGAACCACACATGCATCCACCCAGTGTGATTGCATGTCTATTCTTTTCAAAAACCACATATGGATCCACCAGTGTCATTGCAAGTGTGTTCTTTTCACAAACACAGCTAGTGTCATTGCATGTGTGTTCTTCTCACAAAGCACATAAGATCCACCAATGTCATTTGATGTGTGTTCTTCTCACAAACCACATAAGGATCCACCAGTGTCATTGGATGTGTGTTCTTTTCATGAACCACACCTAGTGTCATTGCATGCCTGTTCCTCTCACAGACCACACATCGATCCACCAGTGTCATTGCATGTGTGTTCTTCTCATGAACCACAGCTAGAGTCATTGGATGTGTGTTATTTTCATGAACCATAGCTAGAGTCATTGCATGTGTGTTCTTCTCACAAACCACATATGGATCCACCTATGTCATTGAAATGTGTGTTCTTCTCATTAACCACAACTAGTCATTGCATGTGTATTTTCTTTAGAGACCACACATGGATCCACCAGTGTCATTGCATGTGTGTTCTTTTTACTAACAACAACTGGAGTCATTGCATGTGTGTTCTTTTCACATACCACATATGGATCCACCAATGTCATTGAAATGTATGTTCTCTTTAGAGACCACACATGGATCCACAAGTGTCATTGCATGTGTGTTCTTTTTACTAACAACAACTGGAGTCATTGCATGTGTGTTCTTGTCACAAACCACATATGGATACACTGTGTCATTGCATGTGTGTTCTTCTCACAAACCACATAAGGATCCACCAGTGTCATTGCATGTGTGTTCTTTTCATGAACCACAGCCAGTGTCATTGCATGTGTGTTCTTGTCATAAACCACACATGGATCCACCAGTGTCATTGCATGTTTGATCTTTTCATTAACCACAGTTAGAGTCATTGCATGTGTGTTCTTTTCACAAACCACAGCTAGAGTCATTGCATGTGTGTTCTTCTCAGAAACGACATAAGGATACACCAGTGTCATTGGATGTGCGTTCTTCTCAAGAACCACAGCTAGAGTCATTGCATGTCTGTTCTTCTCACAAACCACATAAGGATACATCAGTGTCATTGCATGTGTGTTCTTTTCATGAACCACACCCAGTGTCATTGGGTGTATGTTCCTCTCATAAACCACACATGGATCCACCAGTGTCATTGCATCTCTGCTCTTTTCATTAACCATAGTTAGAGTCATTGCATGTGTGTTCTTTTCACAAACCACATATGGATCCACTGTGTCATTGCATGTGTGTTCTTCTCACAAACCACATAAGGATCCATTAGTGTCATTGGATGTGTGTTCTTTTCATGAACCACACCCAGTGTCATTGCATGTCTGTTCCTCTCACAAACCACACATGGATCCACCAGTGTCATTGCATGTGTGTTCTTCTCATGAACCACAGATAGTCATTGGATGTGTGTTATTTTCATGAACCACAGCTGGACTTATTGCATGTGTGTTCTTCTCACAAACCACATAAGTGTCGTGGTGGTGTCATGGCAGATGCCATGGATAGGCTGAAGGTGGGGACTAATATGCGCTAGGGGAATCCAGGGAGGGATAGTAGAGTGATTCTCTACACAGAAGCTTCGTATTGATGTTCTATCTCTCAGATTACAAGTGCTCCTTGAGCTGTATTGACAAGAGGAGGAAGAAGAAACTCTCTTACTCTTGCCTACCAACTAGCCCCGAGAACCCTAGATCCACAAGTATTTTCCTTGCTATGTATCTGAAAAGACCCAACCCCCTTACGAGAACCCTAACCCCCCCCTTATATAGAGGTGGTTCGGTCCTGGCCTAGGGAATACGTGGAGGCATATTCCTAAGAATATGCCTCCTCCCAAATTAGTAACCCGACAGGGGTGCTTTTCCCCCACGTCACTCTTGCTTTAGTGACGTTGCCTCTGTGGCGTCTGCGTCAACCGACGTGAGCGTCGTCACCCTTGTCGGCCATGATCCGGTGGTCCTGCCCTTGCTTTCTTCGCTCATCCAGTACGCACCGGGCCTTCTTTTTGACCAGTGATATTCCTTCCTTCTCCTAGAAGCCAAACGAGGATCCGGATCACAGTTGATCCGGCCACACCTGTTCCTGCATATAAGCTAGACAAGTGTCTCCGACTTATTCCTTGAGTCGGACGAGACAATGTTAGGCGACCCCCTGGTCCGGGTTACTCTGTGATCCGGCCTGCCTTGAGGTGACTCGGCCAGCATCCGCTTTGACCTTGCCGAACCTCGGCTAACTCGGCCCTTATACCCTGGAGTGACCCTACCCGGGGTTATCCCCCCAACAATAAGGATACACCAGTGTCATTGCATGTGTGTTCTTCTCATGAACCACATCTAGAGCCATTGCATGTCTGTTCTTCTCACAAAACACATAAGGATCCACCAGTTTCATTGGATGTGTGTTCTTCTCATGAACCACAGCAAGAGTCATTGCATGTATTTTCTTCTCACAAACCACATAAGGATCCACTAGTGTCATTGGATGTGTATTCTTTTCATGAACCACACCTAGTGTCATTGCATGTGTGTTCTTCTCACAAACCACACATGGATCCACCGGTACCATTGCATGTCTGTTCTTTTCATGAACCATACCCATTGTCATTGCATGTGTGTTCTTCTCAAAAACCACACATGGATCCATCGGTGTCATTGCATGTCTGCTCTTTTCATTAACAACAGTTAGAGTCATTGCATGTGTGTTCTTTTCACAAACCACGGCTAGAGTCATTGCATGTGCGTTCTTCTCACAAACCACATAAGATAAACCTGTGTCATTGGATGTGTGTTCTTCTCATGAACCATAGCTAGAGTCATTGGATGTCTGTTCTTCTCACAAACAACATAAGGATACACCAGTATCATTGCATGTGTGTTCTTTTCATGAACCACACTCAGTGTCATTGGATGTGTGCTCCTCTCATAAACCACACATGGATCCACCAGTGTCATTGCATGTCTGCTCTTTCCATTAACCGCAGTTAGAGTCATTGCATGTGTGTTCTTTTCACAAACCACATATGGATCCGCTATGTCATTGCATGTGTGTTCTTATCACAAACCACATAAGGATCCACCAGTGTCATTGGATGTGTGTTCTTTTCATGAACCACACCCAGTGTCATTGCATGTATGTTCTTCTCACAAACCACACATGGATCCACCGGTATCATTGCATGTCTGTTCTATTCATGAACCACAACCAGTGTCATTGCATGTGTGTTCTTCTCACAAACCACACATGGATCCACCAGTGTCATTGCATGTCTGTTCTTTTCATTAACCATAGTAAGAGTCATTGCATGTGTGTTCTTTTCACAAACACAGCTAGAGTCATTGCATGTGTGTTCTTCTCACAAACCACATAAGGATACACCAGTGTCATTGGATGTGTGTTCTCATGAACCACAGCTAGAGTCATTGCATGTCTGTTCTTCTCACAAACCACATAAGGATACCCCAATGTCATTGCATGTGTTTTCTTTTCATGAACCACACCCAGTGTCATTGGATGTCTGTTCCTCTCATAAAAAACACATGGATCCACTAGTGTCATTGCATGTCTGCTCTTTTCATTAACCACAGTTAGAGTCATTGCATGTGTGTTCTTTTCACAAACCACATAAGGATCCACCAGTGTCATTGGATGTGTATTCTTTTCATGAACCACACCTAGTGTCATTGCATGTGTGTTCTTCTCACAAACCACACATGGATCCACTGGTATCATTGCATGTCTGTTCTTTTCATGAACCATAGCCAGTGTCATTGCATGTGTGTTCTTCTCACAAACCACACATGGATCCACCAGTGTCATTGCATGTCTGCTCTTTTCATTAACCACAGTTAGAGTCATTGCATGTGTGTTCTTTTCATAAACCACAGCTAGAGTCATTGCATTTATGTTCTTCTCACAAACCACATATGGATACACAAGTGTCATTGGATGTGTGTTCTTCTCATGAACCACAGCTAGAGTCATTGCATGTCTGTTCTTCTCACAAACCACAGAAGGATACACCAGTGTCATGGCATGTGTGTTCTTTTCATGAACCACACCCAGTGTCATTGGATGTGTGTTCCTCTCATAAACCACACATGGATCCACCAGTGTCATTGCATGTATGCTCTTTTCATTAACCGCAGTTAGAGTCATTGCATGTGTGTTCTTTTCACAAACCACATATGGATCCACTGTGTCATTGCATGTGTGTTCTTATCACAAACCACATAAGGATCCACCAGTGTCATTGGATGTGTGTCCTTTTCATGAACCACACCCAGTGTCATTGCATGTCTGTTCTTCTCACAAACCACACATGGATCCACCGGTATCCTTGCATGTCCGTTCTTTTCATGAACCACAACTAGTGTCATTGCATGTGTGTTCTTCTCACAAACCACACATGGATCCACCAGTGTCATTGCATGTCTGTTCTTTTCATTAACCATAATTAGATTCATTGCATGTGTGTTCTTTTCACAAACACAGCTAGAGTCATTGCATGTGTGTTCTTCTCACAAACCACATAAGGATACACCAGTGTCATCGGATGTGTGTTCCTCTCATAAACAACACATGGATCCACCAGTGTCATTGCATGTCTGCTCTTTTCATTAACCACAGTTAGAGTCATTGCATGTGTGTTCTTTTCATAAACCACATATGGATCCACTGTGTCATTGCATGTGTGTTCTTCTCACAAACCACATAAGGACCCACTAGTGTCATTGGATGTGTGTTCTTTTCATGAACCACACCCAGTGTCATTGCATGTATGTTCCTCTCACAAAGCACACATGGATCCACCTGTGTCATTGCATGTGTGTTTGTCTCATGAACCACATCTAGAGTCATTGGATGTGTGTTATTTTCATGAACCACAGCTAGAGTCATTGCATGTGTATTCTTCTCACAAACCACATAACGATACACCAGTGTCATTACATGTGTGTTCATCTCATGAACCACAGCTAGAGTCATTGCATGTCTGTTATTCTCACAAACCACATAAGGATACACCAGTGTCATTGCGTGTGTGTTCTTTTCGTGAACCACACCTAGTGTCAATGGATGTGCGTTCTTCTCACAAACCACACATGGATCCACCAGTGTCATTGCATGTCTGTTCTTTTCATTAACCATAATTAGATTCATTGCATGTGTGTTCTTTTCACAAACACAGCTAGAGTCATTGCATGTGTGTTCTTCTCACAAACCACATAAGGATACACCAGTGTCATCGGATGTGTGTTCTTCTCATGAACCACAGCTAGAGTCATTGCATGTCTGTTCTTCTCAGAAACCCTATAAGGATACATCAGTGTCATTGCATGTGTGTTCTTTTCATGAACCACACCCAGTGTCATTGGATGTATGTTCCTCTCATAAACCACACATGGATCCACCAGTGTCATTGCATGTATGCTCTTTTCATTAACCCCAGTTAGAGTCATTGCATGTGTGTTCTTTTCACAAACCACATATGGATCCACTGTGTCATTGCATGTGTGTTCTTATCACAAACCACATAAGGATCCACCAGTGTCATTGGATGTGTGTCCTTTTCATGAACCACACCCAGTGTCATTGCATGTCTGTTCTTCTCACAAACCACACATGGATCCACCGGTATCCTTGCATGTCTGTTCTTTTCATGAACCACAACCAGTGTCATTGCATGTGTGTTCTTCTCACAAACCACACATGGATCCACCAATGTCATTGCATGTCTGTTCTTTTCATTAACCACAATTAGATTCATTGCATGTGTGTTCTTTTCACAAACACAGCTAGAGTCATTGCATGTGTGTTCTTCTCACGAACCACATAAGGATACACCAGTGTCATCAGATGTGTGTTCTTCTCATGAACCACAGCTAGAGTCATTGCATGTCTGTTCTTCTCACAAACCACATAAGGATATCCAGTGTCATTGCATGTGTGTTCTTTTCATGAACCACACCCAGTGTCATTGGATGTGTGTTCCTCTCATAAACAACACATGGATCCACCAGTGTCATTGCATGTCTGCTCTTTTCATTAACCACAGTTAGAGTCATTGCATGTGTGTTCTTTTCACAAACCACATATGGATCCACTGTGTCATTGCATGTGTGTTCTTCTCACAAACCACATAAGGACCCACTAGTGTCATTGGATGTGTGTTCTTTTCATGAACCACACCCAGTGTCATTGCATGTATGTTCCTCTCACAAAGCACACATGGATCCACCTGTGTCATTGCATGTGTGTTTGTCTCATGAACCACATCTAGAGTCATTGGATGTGTGTTATTTTCATGAACCACAGCTAGAGTCATTGCATGTGTATTCTTCTCACAAACCACATAACGATACACCAGTGTCATTACATGTGTGTTCTTCTCATGAACCACAGCTAGAGTCATTGCATGTCTGTTATTCTCACAAACCACATAAGGATACACCAGTGTCATTGCGTGTGTGTTCTTTTCGTGAACCACACCTAGTGTCAATGGATGTGCGTTCTTCTCACAAACCACACATGGATCCACCAGTGTCATTGCATGTCTGTTCTTTTCATTAACCATAATTAGATTCATTGCATGTGTGTTCTTTTCACAAACACAGCTAGAGTCATTGCATGTGTGTTCTTCTCACAAACCACATAAGGATACACCAGTGTCATCGGATGTGTGTTCTTCTCATGAACCACAGCTAGAGTCATTGCATGTCTGTTCTTCTCACAAACCCTATAAGGATACATCAGTGTCATTGCATGTGTGTTCTTTTCATGAACCACACCCAGTGTCATTGGATGTATGTTCCTCTCATAAACCACGCATGGATCCACCAGTGTCATTGCATGTATGCTCTTTTCATTAACCCTAGTTAGAGTCATTTCATGTGTGTTCTTTTCACAAACCACATATGGATCCACTGTGTCATTGCATGTGTGTTCTTATCACAAACCACATAAGGATGCACCAGTGTCATTGGATGTGTGTCCTTTTCATGAACCACACCCAGTGTCATTGCATGTCTGTTCTTCTCACAAACCACACATGGATCCACCGGTATCCTTTCATGTCTGTTCTTTTCATGAACCACAACCAGTGTCATTGCATGTGTGTTCTTCTCACAAACCACACATGGATCCACCAATGTCATTGCATGTCTGTTCTTTTCATTAACCACAATTAGATTCATTGCATGTGTGTTCTTTTCACAAACACATCTAGAGTCATTGCATGTGTGTTCTTCTCACGAACCACATAAGGATACACCAGTGTCATCAGATGTGTGTTCTTCTCATGAACCACAGCTAGAGTCATTGCATGTCTGTTCTTCTCACAAACCACATAAGGATATCCAGTGTCATTGCATGTGTGTTCTTTTCATGAACCACACCCAGTGTCATTGGATGTGTGTTCCTCTCATAAACAACACATGGATCCACCAGTGTCATTGCATGTCTGCTCTTTTCATTAACCACAGTTAGAGTCATTGCATGTGTGTTCTTTTCACAAACCACATATGGATCCACTGTGTCATTGCATGTGTGTTCTTCTCACAAACCACATAAGGATTCACAAGTGTCATTGGATGTGTGTTCTTTTCATGAACCACACCCAGTGTCATTGCATGTATGTTCCTCTCACAAAGCACACATGGATCCACCTGTGTCATTGCATGTGTGTTTGTCTCATGAACCACATCTAGAGTCATTGGATGTGTGTTATTTTCATGAACCACAGCTAGAGTCATTGCATGTGTATTCTTCTCACAAACCACATAACGATACACCAGTGTCATTACATGTGTGTTCTTCTCATGAACCACAGCTAGAGTCATTGCATGTCTGTTATTCTCACAAACCACATAAGGATACACCAGTGTCATTGCGTGTGTGTTCTTTTCGTGAACCACACCTAGTGTCAATGGATGTGCGTTCTTCTCACAAACCACACATGGATCCACCAGTGTCATTGCATGTGTGTTCTTCTCATGAACCACCGCCAGAGTCATTGCATGTATTTTCTTCTCACAAACCACATAACGATCCACCAGTGTCATTGGATGTGTATTCTTTTCATGAACCACACCTAGTGTCATTGCATGTGTGTTCTTCTCACAAACCACACATGGATCCACCGGTATCATTACATCTCTGTTCTTTTCATGAACCATAGCCAGTGTCATTGCATGTGTGTTCTTCTCAAAAACCACACATGGATCCATCAGTGTCATTGCATGTCTGCTCTTTTCATTAACAACAGTTAGAGTCATTGCATGTGTGTTCTTTTCACAAACCACAGCTAGAGTCATTGCATGTGTGTTCTTCTCACAAACCACATAAGGATACACCAGTGTCATCGGATGTGTGTTCTTCTCATGAACCACAGCTAGAGTCATTGCATGTCTGTTCTTCTCACAAACCACATAAGGATATCCAGTGTCATTGCATGTGTGTTCTTTTCATGAACCACACCCAGTGTCATTGGATGTGTGTTCCTCTCATAAACAACACATGGATCCACCAGTGTCATTGCATATGCTCTTTTCATTAACCACAGTTAGAGTCATTGCATGTGTGTTCTTTTCACAAACCACATATGGATCCTTGTGTCATTGCATGTGTGTTCTTCTCACAAACCACATAAGGATTCACCAGTGTCATTGGATGTGTGTTATTTTCATGAACCACACCCAGTGTCATTGGATGTGTGTTCCTCTCATAAACAACACATGGATCCACCAGTGTCATTGCATGTCTGCTCTTTTCATTAACCACAGTTAGAGTCATTGCATGTGTGTTCTTTTCACAAACCACATATGGATCCACTGTGTCATTGCATGTGTGTTCTTCTCACAAACCACATAAGGATTCACAAGTGTCATTGGATGTGTGTTCTTTTCATGAACCACACCCAGTGTCATTGCATGTATGTTCCTCTCACAAAGCACACATGGATCCACCTGTGTCATTGCATGTGTGTTTGTCTCATGAACCACATCTAGAGTCATTGGATGTGTGTTATTTTCATGAACCACACTAGAGTCATTGCATGTGTA
This sequence comes from Avena insularis, assembly GCA_023614405.1. Taxonomy (NCBI): domain Eukaryota; kingdom Viridiplantae; phylum Streptophyta; class Magnoliopsida; order Poales; family Poaceae; genus Avena; species Avena insularis. Next base: position 28,153,732 of record CM042692.1, read on the forward strand.
TTCTTCTCACAAACCACATAGCGATACACGGTGTCATTACATGTGTGTTCTTCTCATGAACCACAGCTAGAGTCATTGCATATACATTATTCTCACAAACCACAAAAGGATCCACCGGTGTCATTGCTTGTGTGTTCTTTTCGTGAACCACACCTAGTGTCAATGGATGTGCGTTCTTCTCACAAACCACACATGGATCCACCAGTGTCATTGCATGTGTGTTCTTCTCATGAACCACCGGAGTCATTGCATGTATTTTCTTCTCACAAACCACATAACGATCCACCAGTGTCATTGGATGTGTATTCTTTTCATGAACCACACCTAGTGTCATTGCATGTGTGTTCTTCTCACAAACCACATGGATCCACGGTATCATTACATCTGTTCTTTTCATGAACCATAGCCAGTGTCATTGCATGTGTGTTCTTCTCAAAAACCACACATGGATCCATCAGTGTCATTGCATGTCTGCTCTTTTCATTAACAACAGTTAGAGTCATTGCATGTGTGTTCTTTTCACAAACCACAGCTAGAGTCATAGCATGACTGTTCTTCTCACAAACCACATTAGGATACACCAGTGTCAACGGATGTGTGTACTTCTCATGAACCACAGCTCGAGTCATTGCATATACTGTTCTTCTCACAAACCACATAAGGATATCCAGTGTCATTGCATGTGTGTTCTTTTCATGAACCACACCCAGTGTCATTGGATGTGTGTTCCTCTCATAAACAACACATGGATCCACCAGTGTCATTGCATGTCTGCTCTTTTCATTAACCACAGTTAGAGTCATTGCATGTGTGTTCTTTTCACAAACCACATATGGATCCACTGTGTCATTGCATGTGTGTTCTTCTCACAAACCACATAAGGATTCACCAGTGTCATTGGATGTGTGTTATTTTCATGAACCACACCCAGTGTCATTGGATGTGTGTTCCTCTCATAAACAACACATGGATCCACCAGTGTCATTGCATGTGTGATCTTATCATTAACCACAGCCAGAGTCATTGCATGTGTGTTCTTTTCACAAACCACATATGGATCCTTGTGTCATTGCATGTGTGTTCTTCTCACAAACCATAAGGATTCACAAGTGTCATTGGATGTGTGTTCTTTTCATGAACCACACCCAGTGTCATTGCATGTATGTTCCTCTCACAAAGCACACATGGATCCACCTGTGTCATTGCATGTGTGTTTGTCTCATGAACCACATCTAGAGTCATTGGATGTGTGTTATTTTCATGAACCACAGCTAGAGTCATTGCATGTGTATTCTTCTCACAAACCACATAACGATACACCAGTGTCATTACATGTGTGTTCTTCTCATGAACCACAGCTAGAGTCATTGCATGTCTGTTATTCTCACAAACCACATAAGGATACACCAGTGTCATTGCGTGTGTGTTCTTTTCGTGAACCACACCTAGTGTCAATGGATGTGCGTTCTTCTCACAAACCACACATGGATCCACCAGTGTCATTGCATGTGTGTTCTTCTCATGAACCACCGCCAGAGTCATTGCATGTATTTTCTTCTCACAAACCACATAACGATCCACCAGTGTCATTGGATGTGTATTCTTTTCATGAACCACACCTAGTGTCATTGCATGTGTGTTCTTCTCACAAACCACACATGGATCCACCGGTATCATTACATCTCTGTTCTTTTCATGAACCATAGCCAGTGTCATTGCATGTGTGTTCTTCTCAAAAACCACACATGGATCCATCAGTGTCATTGCATGTCTGCTCTTTTCATTAACAACAGTTAGAGTCATTGCATGTGTGTTCTTTTCACAAACCACAGCTAGAGTCATTGCATGTGTGTTCTTCTCACAAACCACATAAGGATACACCAGTGTCATCGGATGTGTGTTCTTCTCATGAACCACAGCTAGAGTCATTGCATGTCTGTTCTTCTCACAAACCACATAAGGATATCCAGTGTCATTGCATGTGTGTTCTTTTCATGAACCACACCCAGTGTCATTGGATGTGTGTTCCTCTCATAAACAACACATGGATCCACCAGTGTCATTGCATGTCTGCTCTTTTCATTAACCACAGTTAGAGTCATTGCATGTGTGTTCTTTTCACAAACCACATATGGATCCACTGTGTCATTGCATGTGTGTTCTTCTCACAAACCACATAAGGATTCACCAGTGTCATTGGATGTGTGTTATTTTCATGAACCACACCCAGTGTCATTGGATGTGTGTTCCTCTCATAAACAACACATGGATCCACCAGTGTCATTGCATGTCTGCTCTTTTCATTAACCACAGTTAGAGTCATTGCATGTGTGTTCTTTTCACAAACCACATATGGATCCACTGTGTCATTGCATGTGTGTTCTTCTCACAAACCACATAAGGATTCACAAGTGTCATTGGATGTGTGTTCTTTTCATGAACCACACCAAGTGTCATTGCATGTATGTTCCTCTCACAAAGCACACATGGATCCACCTGTGTCATTGCATGTGTGTTTGTCTCATGAACCACATCTAGAGTCATTGGATGTGTGTTATTTTCATGAACCACAGCTAGAGTCATTCCATGTGTATTCTTCTCACAAACCACATAACGATACACTAGTGTCATTACATGTGTGTTCTTCTCATGAACCACAGCTAGAGTCATTGCATGTCTGTTATTCTCACAAACCACATAAGGATACACCAGTGTCATTGCGTGTGTGTTCTTTTCGTGAACCACACCTAGTGTCATTTGATGTGTGTTCTTCTCACAAACCACACATGGATCCACCAGTGTCATTACATGTGTGTTCTTCTCATGAACCACCGCCAGAGTCATTGCATGTATTTTCTTCTCACAAACCACATAAGGATCCACCAGTGTCATTGGATGTGTATTCTTTTCATGAACCACACCTAGTGTCATTGCATGTGTGTTCTTCTCACAAACCACACATGGATCCACCGGTATCAATACATCTCTGTTCTTTTCATGAACCATAGCCAGTGTCATTGCATGTGTGTTCTTCTCAAAAACCACACATGGATCCATCAGTGTCATTACATGTCTGCTCTTTTCATTAACAACAGTTAGAGTCATTGCATGTGTGTTCTTTTCACAAACCACAGCTAGAGTCATTGCATGTGTGTTCTTCTCACAAACCACATAAGGATACACCAGTGTCATCGAATGTGTGTTCTTCTCATGAACCACAGCTAGAGTCATTGCATGTCTGTTCTTCTGACAAACCACATAAGGATATCCAGTGTAATTGCATGTGTGTTCTTTTCATGAACCACACGCAGTGTCATTGGATGTGTGTTCCTCTCATAAACAACACATGGATCCACCAGTGTCATTGCATGTCTGCTCTTTTCATTAACCACAGTTAGAGTCATTGCATGTGTGTTCTTTTCACAAACCACATATGGATCCACTGTGTCATTGCATGTGTGTTCTTCTCACAAACCACATAAGGATTCACCAGTGTCAGTGGATGTGTGTTCTTTTCATGAACCACACCCAGTGTCATTGCATGTATGTTCCTCTGACAAAGCACACATGTATCCACCTGTGTCATTGCATGTGTGTTTGTCTCATGAACCACATCTAGAGTCATTGGATGTGTGTTATTTTCATGAACCACAGCTAGAGTCATTGCATGTGTATTCTTCTCACAAACCACATAACGATACACCAGTGTCATTACATGTGTGTTCTTCTCATGAACCACAGTTAGAGTCATTGCATGTCTGTTATTCTCACAAACCACATAAGGATACACCAGTGTCATTGCGTGTGTGTTCTTTTAATGAACCACACCTAGTGTCATTGGATGTCTATTCTTCTCACAAACCACACATGGATCCACCAGTGTCATTGCATGTGTGTTCTTCTCATGAACCACCGCCAGAGTCATTGCATGTATTTTCTTCTCACAAACCACATAAGGATCCACCAGTGTCATTGGATGTGTATTCTTTTCATGAACCACACCTAGTGTCATTGCATGTGTGTTCTTCTCACAAACCACACATGGATCCACCGGTATCATTACATCTCTGTTCTTTTCATGAACCATAGCCAGTGTCATTGCATGTGTGTTCTTCTCAAAAACCACACATGGATCCATCAGTGTCATTGCATGTCTGCTCTTTTCATTAACAACAGTTAGAGTCATTGCATGTGTGTTCTCTTCACAAACCACAGCTAGAGTCATTGCATGTGCGTTCTTCTCACAAACCACATAAGGATACACCTGTGTCATTGGATGTGTGTTCTTCTCATGAACCATAGCTAGAGTCATTGCATGTCTGTTCTTCTCACAAACAACATAAGGATACACCAGTATCATTGCATGTGTGTTTGTCGTGGTAGTGTCACGGCAGATGCCATGGATAGGCTAAAGGTGGGGACTAATATGCGCTAGGGGAATCCAGGGAGGGATAGTAGAGTGATTCTCTACATAGAAGTTTGTATTGCTATATCTGAAGGATTACAAGTGCTCCTTGAGCAGTATTGGCGAGAGGAGGAAGAAGGTACCCTCTTACTCTTGCCTACAATCTAGCCCAAGAACCCTAGATCTACTAGTGTTCAACCAACTAGAATTCTGCCAACCCCCTCTACCAGAACCGTAACCCCCCTTATATAGAGGAGGTTCGGTCCTGGTCTAGCGCATACGTGGAGGCATATTCCTAGGAATATGCCCCCTCCCAAAGTGGTAACCCGACCGGGGTGCTTTTTCCCCGCGTCATACATTCTTTAGCTACGTAAGCCGACGTGAGCGTCGTCACCCTTGTCGGCCACGAACCGGTGGTCCTGCCCTTGCTTTATTCTCTCATCCAGTACGTACCGGACCTTCTTTTTTGACCAGAGAGATTCCTTCCTTATCCTAGAAGCCAAGCGAGTATCCGGATCACAGTAGATCCGGCCACACCTGTTCCTGCATATAAGTTAGACAAGCATTTTCGACTTACTCCTTGAGTCAGACGAGACAACGTTAGGCGACCCCCATGGTCCGGGTTACTCCGTGATCCGGCCTGCTTGAGGTGACTCGGCCAGCATCCGCTTTGACCTTGCCGACCCTCGGCTAACTCGGCCCTTATACCCCGGAGTGACCCTACCCGGGGGTATCCCCCCAACATTAGTCACCGAAGCTGGTGCGGTCTTGGCTGCCTCCGCCGCTAAGGCCACATCAGGTTCATTTATGTCCGAGCCTCAGACGTTCAATTCCGGGTTAGCTCCCTATCTCGGATTACATGGATTTACGTTCCCTTCGCACGTTCCAAGTTTTCACTTGCCGGCCGGGTCTCCAACTTGGCTCGGATCCTATGGTTTTAGTTTCCCTCTACATATTTCAAGTTTTCACTTGCCGGCCGGGTTACCATTGTGGCTCAGATCCGGGCCTTGCTTCCTTCTCTCATACGCCAACCCACGTGGAGACTAATCATTACGTTGCCTCATTTTAAGGGCCTGCATAGTAACCGCCGTAGTAACTATCAGTTATTACTGTGCGAGGGTTATGTCATGCCTGTCTCCTCGTTTACCGCACCAGTGTGTCACGTCACGGGGTCGCTTCCATCCTGTGGCCCTCCGTGAGGCTCCTCAGCGATTGGCTGATGCAAGCAATACACGGCCACATCGTGTGGCTCGTGCGCACAACGCGATCCCACTCACCCATCTCTGGGGCAGTTAAATAGGGGAGGGGCGCGTCCCTTAGCATTTTTCACCTTTGCGCCCCTCTGCTCGTTCCTCTTCTTCTCCTTCGTCTTCCTCGCGACCGCGCGCACAAGCTGTGATGCTGGCAGATTACCTTCTCCGGGCCTCCGCCAGTAGCCCTACTTAGCCTTCTCCACCATGGGTCCACGCCAATCTAGGCCACAGATCCCTGCCGCCGCTAGCCCCAGTGAGGATAGCGGATATGAGATGACTAAAGAAGAGCTTGTTGTCGCCGAGCAGGAGATGGAGGAGGACGCCGTCGTGGCGGACCGCGGTGCGTGGGCCGGGTCATGGGTTTGTAAAGACGATCTTGACTGGCTCTACCGGACCAGGCGCATTCCTGCCGGCATTGCCGCTCGTCTCCCCTCCTCGGAATTGGCCCCCTCACCCAATCCGGGTGAGTTTGTTGTTTTCCTATCCATTTCCAACGGGGATTTGGTCTTCCGGTGAGCGATTTCTTCCGGGACTAGGTCCGGACCTATCACTTGCAACCACATCATCTCCCGGCGAACGCCACCACCTCTCTGTCCACCTTTGCCTCTATGATCGAAGGCTACACCGGACTATGGCCCACGAAGGAGCTGTGGATTCGGTTCTTCGGCCTCCGTCGCAACGTCGTCCCCAACATCCATGTTGAGTCAGAGGACAAGCAGCTCACCCAGTTCAGAGCTGCCTCCATCTCGCCCTGGAGATTTTCAATCTTTCCTCGGGTCACCGGGCTTGACTCCTTCAAAGGATGGGCCCGAACCTTCTTCTACGTCCGGAACGAGGGTACCGAAGACTTGATTCGGTTGCTGCCCTACGCTCCGGGTCCCCCTGACACGGATTTCTGGGAGGAGGTCGCCAAGAAACCTACAGCTCTGGCCAATCAAGTCAACAAAAGATTCGTGGAGCTAAAGAAGCTCGGATTGCGCAACGAGGACGCTATGATCACGTTCGTGCGCAACCGAATCTCTCCCCTCCAGAGGCGCACCCACAAGTTGTGCCACATGAGCTTCGGTCGCGACCCCAACCGAACCTCCTTCGAATTGAGCAACACAGAGATCTTCCGCCGAGTCAAGGCTCTGTTCACCACTCACAAAGATTTCTCTGCCGAATGGACGTGGGGAATCGAACATTACTGCCGTGACAGGCTCCCTCCTGCGGTAAGCTCCACGGGGTAAACTTATTTCGGATCAATTATGTGTCGGTTTCTATCATATTTTTGACTCTGCTCTTTGTGCTTTTTCTCAGCTGTTTCTCCAGTAAATTCTCGAGATGGCACGGATCCAACCCTTAAGTGGGCGCCGGACCGAGAGATCCCGGATGAGGAGGAGCCGGACCAGGAGATGTTCCTCCCTATGACCGACGCCACCAAACATCCCAGCGGTAAATTCTCCTCTCTTAGAGATTGGCCCGATGATGAGGGTGACTCGGATATCGACGTGATTGAACCCGTTGAGGCTGTCCCTCTTTATTTTGCCTTTCCGGCATCAGCTAACCCCGGTGGGCATATCCACGAGGATCCTCCACTTGCCACGGGCGAGCCGGTTCCGGTGGCGCCGAAGAAGAAGCGCGGATCCGCGTCAAGTTCTTCTTCCGAACCTTCTCAGCCCACCAAAAGGCAAAAGAAGGCCGGAGGAAAGACTGCCTCCAAGCGGGCAGGCAAAGCCCGACGGGCCCAAACCCAAGGGCCGAGACATCGGATCGTAAGTCATTTTCACTCAACATACTTCTCCTTGCATCGGGGTAATTTCACTCCTGACATCATTTTCTTTTGCAGGCCTCCTGTGGAGGTCCCTCAGAGCGGATCGAGCATCTCTTCTCCCCTTCGATCCGGTCCTTCCCCTCCTCGTGACAACGAGTCACGCCCGCTGAGCCCTATTCTGGAGGGCTCTGCGGCTGCTCCGGGTTCCGCAGTACCTCGTCAAGAGGAACGCAACCTCGGATCAGGAGGGGTCGGTCCGGCCGAGGCAACGGCGTCCACCACTTCGGCATTGCCGCAACCAGCAGCCACCAAGTCTACCGCAACCCCAGCACCAACAGCAGCTCTAGTACCAGCTTCCGAACCAGCACCTGTGTCCGGCAGCGGGAAGCCTGGCAGGCTCGATACCAAGTTCCTCTGCCTCTTCCGAGTCATCTCAGCCCCGATGAGGAACCATTCCAGCAGCTTCCAAAGGGAAATCCGTCGTGGTTACTTCTTCCTAGCAAGCTAAAGACAAGAAAGCTCCGGATTCTGCCAAGTCTACATCCGTCGAGGCCGGGCAGCGAACCTTGTCGTCAATGCTTCCGAAGAAATCACTAGCAGCGACGGATCCTCCTGCTGAGCCAACCGATGCACAGCAGATGGTTCTTCACACCAGCCCAACTCTTTCCCTAATTGAGAGGAAGGAAGCCCATGCAAAGGGCTTGGTGGCACCCCACATGCCCACTGCCGAACGGTACCCTCCGAGCCTTATCGAGTTCGTCATGAACTGGAATAAGGCGGAGTTCGTCTACAACGACGATCTCCCGGAAAAGTTCGGCCCCGCAGAATTTTCTGCCCAGATGAATACTACCGCCAAGGCAATTAACCTTGCAGGGGCGAATGATGGAGGTATGTCGTTTCTCCTTTACATGCTGTAGGTAATAACCATTAGTCCCCGAGCCTCCGGCGGAGTAACTTGTTACTCGGCCGGATGCTCATTAGAAAATCAACGCAGCTGCATGTAAACTTCAAATATGCACACACCTAGAGCCGGGTTAAGTTCCACTTGACCCGGATCTTATACACTTCAAATATGCACACACCTAGAGCCGGGTTAAGTTCCACTTGGCCCGGATCTTGCACACTTCGAATATGCACACACGTAGAGCCGGGTTAAGTTCCACTTGGCCTGGATCTTGTACACTTCGACTATGCACACACCTAGAGCCGGGTTAAGTTCCACTTGGCCCGGATCTTGTACACTTCGAATATGCACCAAGCTAACTTCTGTACTTCTTTCAGGTAACTACCAATCGCCGGAGCGCCGAATTTCAACGCCTGCTTGATACCCACAAGATCCTGCGTGCAAAACATGTTGCACTTGGCGCAGAGCATGAAAAGAGGAGTAATTTTCTACCTCAGCACCTCTTCGTTTTTCTTCGCTTGTTTCCGCCAGACTAACCTCCTCATTCGGTTTTCTGCAGCTGGGGTGGAGGCTGAGAACAAAATTATGCGGAAGAACTTGGAGGAAATCCGAGGTATGTCCTCTTTTGCCCGACCTTGTTGTGTTTTCCATTTCTTCTTCTCCTTGGCTCGGCAAACATTCACTCCTCGACTTTGCCGGGTCAACATACTATTTCAGCATCGCTTGAGGATAGTGTGCCCGTGCCTGATATGATGCTGCATTTTCTCGAACAAGCAGGGATGACATCAAGCTGAGCTGAAGAAGAAGAATGATGAGCTTGCCCTCCTCCGGACCAAGGACGACGAGATAGCCAAGCTCAAGGCTGAGATGGAGAAGATGAAGGCCCAACACAAAACCGAGGTCCAAAAGGTTGGCCAGAACTTCACCGAAGAGTGTGAGCGCCTTACTCTCCAGATCTCCAAGGACCAGGACCTACTTAAAGAATCCGAGGTCCAGCTTGGGTCGGTGATTGCTGAACTTGAACAACTTCACCAGAGACGCGACAATTGCATCAAGGAGTTGACCCGGATCCACGGCCATATCTCACGTAAGTTTCTTTCCCTTATCCGACATAATTTTCCGGCTTGGCCCATATGTGTTTGCTTCAGCATCTTCCTTTTCCTTGTTTCCAGACCACTTTCCCGAGGGTACTCCCATTGCTAGTGCTGCTGTTACCAAATTCCGCCGAGAAAGGGGTACTCTCGTCGCTTCTGATGGTGAGAGCATCCCCTTAGACATGGAGGACCTATTGGTCAGCGTGTCAGCTCGGGTGGAAACCATCAAGAACTATGGGAAAGATCTCCTCGACGTTGCGGTCCGGATCTACAACACCCTCTGGCCAAGCGAGAGCCCTCCGAAAAGGATCACACTCCTTGATGAAAAGCTATTGGAAATCGAGACACAGCTTGACCTCTGGAGAGAATCCGCCGGTCGTGCCGCAGCAGAAACCCTCCTCCATCATATCCTTACATGGTACGAGAAGATCGACCTGAGCCTCCTCACACGCCGACGCACCGGATCCAAATGGACCGATGATCCGGAGTGCGTAGCTCGGCGCCAGGCTTGCGCCTACAGCCTCGTCGAATATTCTCCAATCCATGACTGGGTTGAGGGGCCGAGCTTTCTAGAGTTCGGCGGGGACGAGCATATGGAGAACGTGGAGGATGGGTCGTGTGAGGATGGAGAAGATGCTGCTTCAGATATTTTAGACAGTGATGACGACGCCAAACTTCCTCCTCCTGCCGCTCCTTAGTTGAAAAAACTTGAAAATTTATCAGATCCCCGGTATGCCGGGTGCAATTGTATGCTGGATATGTAATATTTTGCTACTATGTTCTTATGCCGGATTAACTTGGGCGTAGTCCCCGAGTTTCATTTTCTTGTTCGTCCAATTCCTTGGCTCGGTTCGTGTCTACCTTGATTCGGTTTTACGACTTACGAATCTGAGCTTCAAAAATTGTCTTAACAATACTTAGAAACTTTGAGGCTTGGCTCAAAATAATTCAGCATAATAACTTGAAAATAAAAACAGGGTTAGTCCGAAAAAACAAATGTTAACTCGAATAACTTCGTTTCCTTAGCCATTTTTCCTGTGCTACGCAATTCCAAACTTGTTCCCTTGCTTACCATGAAGCCAATTCTTGTTGGACAGCAGCAAGTCGAAGGGTTGGGTTTTTGGTGCTCACACATTAATAATCCGGGTTAAGTAAAACGACTCATTCCAGCTACCACAGAAGAAATTACGACAAATATTATTAAGGCAGTCCCCGAGTTACTGCTCAAGGCGCTGCTATTTCATTGATAAGCTCATTGCCGACATACATACCGACACATGAGATGACTCGGATACATACACTTCTTAGCTAAGTGTAGAAGGGACGAAGTAGTGCTATATTCCACAGTCGCTTTGATTCCTCTCCGGACCTGTCCGCCTTGTTCTTTTCCTATGGCTTTGCATCTATAAGATAGTAAGAATCATTGTGCAATGCTTTGCTCACAATGAACGGCCCTTCCCATGGGGGGATAATTTATGCATGCCAGTAGTACGTTGTACCAACCGGAGCACCAGATCGCCTTCCCGGAAGACTCGGGGGCACAGTTTCCGGCTATGATAGCGTCAGAGATTTTGCTGATATATGGCGGATCTGGACAGTGCCAGTTCTCTCGCTTCTTCCAGCAGATCAACATCATTTTGCCGGGCTTCTTGCGCCCGGCTTACGTATTGGGTGACCCTAGGCGAATCATGCTCTATGTCGGCTAGTAATACAGCTTCTGCCCCATATACCAGAAAGAATGGCGTATAGCCTGTTGATCGATTCGGAGTTGTTCTTAAGCTGCACAGTACCGCTGGTAGTTCGTCTATCCAGCACCCCGCTGATCTTTGTAGCGGTTCAATGAGCCGGGGTTTTATCCCGGATAATACTAATCCGTTGGATCTTTCCACTTGTCCGTTCGATGCGGGGTGGGCTATCGAGGCGACGTCGAGTCGGATCTTCTTATCTCAGCAGAAGCGCGCAAATGCTCCTTCCGCAAAATTTGTTCCATTATCAGTTATAATACTATGTGGATAACCGTATCTCAAGATGATGTCTTTGAGAAATGTCACGGCCGTAGCTCCATCACATTTTCTTATAGGTTTCACTTCAATCCATTTTGTGAACTTGTCCACCATGACCAAAATATGTGTCATGTTTCCTCTCGCAGGTTTGAACGGGCCAACCATATCCAAGCACCATACAGCAAATGGCCACGTAATTGGTATGGTCTTGAGTTCTGACATAGGCATATGTGTCTTGGTGGCGTACCTCTGACAACCATTGCATTTTCTCACCAGATCTTCTGCTTGTTCCAAGGCACTTGGCCAGTAGAATCCATGCCGGAACGCCTTTGCCACCAAGGCTCGGGATGAGGCATGATGCCCACATTCCCCTTGGTGTATATCTCGGAGGATGTCAAGCCCTTCTTCTGGGTCAACGCATCATTGGAGGGCATTAGTTACACTGTGTTTGTATAACTCGGAATTGATGATTGTGTATGCTTTTGCTCTCCTCTGAGTTTGCCTGGCTAACACCTCCTCGGTGTAACGTTAGTCTTTCGGAATTGGAATATAGGTAGTGCCCAAGCTGGTATGGCTCGTGGAGGGAATATCTCCTCATCAATTTCCATCTGATCCACCGGCATAATTTTAGTCGGATCACGCTAAGCAGTCTCCGGGTCTAGTGAGGTAGTCCACGGGTTTGCCGAGGCAGTCCCCGGGTTTGCTGACGCAGTCCCCGGGTCTCGCGTACCACCTCCCATGTCAATGTCCATGGGCTCAGCTCCGGATTCCGTATTTTCCGGGACATAGATCGAGTCGGTTCCTGGGGACGGCCTGATAGATGGTTTTCTGAGGTGTTCCAATGCTACACCCGGTGGAATTGCCTGTCTGGTCGATCCGAGCTTCGACAACATGTTGGCAGCCTCGTTTTCCGCCCGGGGTACATGGTGAAATTCACACCCCTCGAAGTAACCAGATATCTTCTGCACATGAAATTTGTATAGTGCCATGTTTGGATCCAGGGCGTCCCACACTCCAGACACCTGCTGCACCACTAGGTCCGAGTCGCCAAAGCATATTACCCGACGTATGCCAATCTCCTTTGCCACTTTGAGCCCATGCACAAGAGCCTCATACTCAGCGACATTGTTCGATGCCGTGAAATGGATTTGCATTACGTACTTGACCTGATCCTTCTTTGGCGAGGTAAGCACAACCCCGGCGCCTAATCCGGTTTTGGTTTTCGACCCGTCAAAGTGCATCCTCCAGTAATTCGGATCTGGTGGCGGTGGTTCGTATTGTACCTTGGCCCAATCGACGAAAAAGTCCGCCACAGCCTAAGATTTGATCGCTTCTCTTCTATCGTATTGGGGCGCATAAGGGGCTAGCTCAATTTCCCATTTTGCGATTCTGCCACTCGCATCCTTGTTACCCATTACTCGGATATGGGAGCTTCACATATTACTTTGATGGGGTGCTCCTCAAACTAATGCTTTAACTTCTTCGCCGCCATATAGACACCGTATGCCACCTTTTGAAAGTGCGGGTAGTTCTGTTTTGAGGCAGACAATACCTCGCTCAGGTAATACAGTGGCCTCTGCACCGACTTACCCTCTTCATTGCGTTCCACTACGATTACTGCACTTACAACTCGGTTGGTTGCGGCTACGTAGAGCAACATTGGTTCCTTTGATAGTGGAGAGGCTAACACTGGCGCAGTGGCCAACATCTTTTTCAAGTGGGAAAAAGCTTCATCGGCCTGTGGCGTCCAAACAAATTTATCTGACTTTTTCATGAATTGGTAGAGAGGCAGTGCCTTTTCCCCCAACTGACATACAAACCGACTCAACGACGCCAGGCATCCAGTGAACTTCTGGACATCGTTAAGACAATTCGGCAGCTCCATTCGTTCGATGGCTCGGATCTTAGTTGGATTAACCTCGATACCTCGGCTGGAGACGAGAAATCCAAATAACTTTCCAGCCGAGACACCGAAGGTACATTTTTCCGGGTTAAGCTTCATCCGGAACCTTCTCAAGTTCGCGAATGTTTGTCTTATGTCGTCAAGGAGCGTTGTGCTTTCCTTGATCTTGATAACCACATCATCCACGTATACTTGTACGTTTTGACCTATTTGGTCGTGCAAACATTTTTGCATACATCTTTGGTACGTTGCACCTGCATTACGTAAACCAAACGGCATAGTGCGATAGCAATAAGCCCCGTACGGGGTAATAAACGCTGTTTTTATTTGATCATTCAGGTTTAGAGGTATCTGATGGAAGCTAGAATACACATCAATGAATGACAACAGTTCGCATCCTACGATTGAGTCTATGACCTGATCTATCCTCGACAGTGGAAATGGGTCTTTTGGACACGCCTTGTTCAGGTTTGTGTAATCGATACACATACACCAGACCACTTCCACGTTCGGATCGTCCTTCTTCTTTTCCACTAGCACCGGATTAGAGAGCCAATCCGGATATAGTACCTCCATGATGAATCCTGCTGCCAGTAACCGAGATATCTCGTCTCCAATGACCTTTCTCCTATCCTCGGTGAAGCGGCGGAGAGGTTGCTTCACCGGCCTTGCTCCGGGTCTTACGTTCAAAGAGTGCTCGGCCAACTCCCTCGGAACACCTTGCAAGTCGTGTGTAGACCAAGCAAAAATATCCCGATTCTCACGGAGGAAGTTGACGAGCTCGCTTTCCTATTTGTCAGTTAACCCGGCACCAATCGTTACGGTGCGCTCCGGAAACATGTTATCAACTGGAATCTTCTTGGTGTCCTTTGCGGTTTGAAACAAAACGCTGCCATGCGGGTTACTTAGCGCCGGCATATATTGCTACGTGGACTGAGCTAGTGCCGCCACCTCTTGGATTTTTCTTTTCTCTCGCACAATCACGAGTGACTTGGCTAGGTTAGACCCGGCTGAAGCACACTCCATGGAACGTCGAAAATCTCCAGCAATGGTAATCACTCCATTTGGCCCGGGCAACTTCATCTTCAGATAACTGACATGACAGCTTGCCATGAATTTGTTCAATGCTGGTCTTCCGAGTAACGCGTGATACGCGCTTTCCAAGTTCACCACTTCAAACTCCAGATTTTCAGTTCGGCAGTTATCCCTCGTTCCGAATAGCACGTCGACCCGGACTTTGCCTATGGGCTCGCACGAAATGCCTGGTACAATGCCATGGAAAGTTGTTCTCGTAGCCTGGAGCATGTTCTCCGAGATCCCCAACTTGCGCATCGTATCCGCATACATGATGTTAATGCTGCTGCCATTATCAATCAAAACCTTGGAGAACCTCACGTTGATGTTCGGTCCAATGAATGTCGGATCTAGCACTAGCGCGTACGAACCTAGGCTCGGCATAAGTTTATGATGATCTTTGATGTTCCAGGTGATTTCCTGGTCCGACCAAGGCATGTACCTCGTCACCGCTGGTAAGACCGCATTGACCTCCATATGTCGGCGCTACAAGCTCTTTCTATCTGTTTCCTCAGTCGTGAACACACAATAACTCTGGTGATGTTCCCTGTACTCATTCCTTCCCTCGTTTCCGGGGTACCTATGATCCGGTTGTTGCTGATTTTCCACCTGATGCACTGCATCCCTTCTTTCATTGTTGTCATACCTCGGCGGAGGGGGAGGCAACATTAGCTGCTGCGTGTTTGCTCCGGAAAGCAATTGCTGCCGGGGTAACTCCTGCCGAGGTTGATCGTTCCAGGGTGCCTGAGCATTCCCCGAGCCACCTTGCTCTATCTTTCGCATCCACTCACATTGCCTCGTCGTGTGACCCGCTGGGCTATTCGGATTCGGCGTGTGCAACTTACACGGTTGGTCCAGCATCGACTCATATGTATACCTCGGACGGTCTTTCTTTTCCTGCCACTGTTTCTTCTGCTCCGGAGTCCATGTTTTCTTGCCATCATATCTTGGAGTCCATTGCCCTCCAGTTCTCTGGCGTTGGTTACTTCCTCCTCCGGGTTGATCATGATTCACTGCTGCAACTTGTTGTGAGCCATAGCGATGGTCCGGTCTGTCATCTCTCCTTTTTCCTCTGTAATCGTTCCTCCGGGATGACCTGGCTCCATCTCTCTGATAGTATTCCTCGTTTGAGTCATTTGACGGGAGCCTAGGTTGAGTCGGATCGCCCAAAGCATACGAATCAGCAATCCGGATCATCTCTGCCAGCGTAACTGGCATTTTCCTTTGCAGCTTCATCCACAGCTCGCTGTCGTATCTGCACCCTTGCGCAAACCACGCTATGGCCTGTGACTCTATGACGCTCTCACACGAGTTTCTCACGGTACACCACCAGGTTAAGAATTCACGATCCGTATCGTTTGGGTCTTTGCTTGCACATTGCCAGGGTCTGCGGTCTATTGCCTACGATGCGTGAGAAGTTGCTGATAAACATTTCTTCAAAATCTATCCAGAAGTTGATGCTTTCGGGCGGCAAGTTATTCAGCCATACTCTGGCCGGGCCTTCCAAAATCTGGGGCACGTAACGCACAACCCATCTCAAGTTGCTAGTTGCAATTTTTACCGCCGTAGCATAGTTTATCAACCAATCCTCCGGCTTAGTACTACCATCATATGTCTTCGTGCCCCTGGGTAATTGGAAGTTGGGTACCGGTGGTTCCTTCATGATCTGGGGTCCAAAGCACGCTGGGCCCGGAGGACCTTGACATTCGATCTGTTCCGACCTATACAGGCGATCCAGTTTCAACCTGGTGTCATCCGGCATCAAGTCCCTGCTTCCCAACCTAGACCCTATCACATGATAGTCCGGTCTGGGGTACCCTGCGTTCACCATCTCCGAATCGCCGTCATTGTATCGGTTTTGCTCTCGTTGCACACCTTTCTGCTGCATACCTTGGCCGGTGCTTTGCTCTTGCCTCGGCATATTCCGCTGCTGCGGTTGTCCTGCTCCTGCGAAGTTGCGCTGTCCGGCATTGCTGTTGGCAGCGTCCCCTTGACCGGCATTGCCTTGGTCGCGATTACCTCGGCCAGCTTCACCTCGGCTCACACTCCGTCGATCATCACCTTTCCGCATCTCTTTTTCTTTTCCTGCACGAGTTGGGTCATACGGGACGATTTGTTTGTTCCGTCTGGCCGAGGTTACTACCTCTTCTCTCCTTGGTCCGCCATGAGGCGATGATGCGGCTCCAGCAGATTTCTCCGGGTTACCCACCACCGAATGGACAATCCTAGAAGCCCCAGCTCTCTCCAAGTTAGCTCTCAGCAGCTCCTCGTTCTGCCTGTTCGCGATCCGAACCAGCTCATTAACCCGGTCTTGCTGTCTTTGACGGGCCTCACCCGTCAGACCCTCTAACTCGGACGCAGCGGCATCTGCTGCTCTGAGGTTCTTCGCCGGGGTACTATACCTCGGCAACCCCACAGACAGATAGTTTTCCGACCCTTCTGCTTCATCATCACCTTCTCTGTTCATCTCACTTATGAGATTTTTCCCTTTTACCCTTACTGCATCAACCTTGTTTGCCTTCGCGTACTCGCGCAGCGTCATGTTCAGTGACTGCTGAGCCGCGGCTATTTTCTTTGCGCCCTCCAGTATCTTTTGCCGAGTTTCCTCTAGCTCGGCCTGTGCCTGAGCCGGATCTATCACTGCTGCTGCCGGGTTAGCCAAGCTATCCATAGATGCCCTCAACACGTTCTCAGGCTTCTCTAGTGGAGGTCCTCTACCTTTTCTTGGTGCCTTAGGTGTTACCTCCGGGTCTGGCGCTGGGTCTTTGCTTGCGCCTGCACCTGGCGCAGTTATCATCACCTCCGCATGGTCCGGGGAGCGAGCGATACGCGCCCCGCGAGCCACAGTGAGGGGTGGTTCCCCCGCATCGACAACATGACGCGGATGAATGCACGAGATGTCCACAGCAACATAGACCTTGTGCACGCCGAGCTTGACGAAGAGGCCGTTGCACGTAAGCGGGCGCGTGCCGAAGCAACCAGCGTTGTCGCTGACGAAATCCAGCGCTCCAAAGCGCTGAACAAGCCCGGAGACGATGCGTTCGCCGGTGCCGATGAAGTTTCCCGTCCGGATCTTCACCCCTGCTAGCGCTGCTAGTGGCGCCAAGCGTGGTGGTGTCACGGCAGATGCCATGGATAGGCTAAAGGTGGGGACTAATATGCGCTAGGGGAATCCAGGCAGGGATAGTGGAGTGATTCTCTACACAGAAGTTTGTATTGCTATATCTGAAGGATTACAAGTGCTCCTTGAGCTGTATTGGCGAGAGGAGGAAGAAGGTACTCTCTTACTCTTGCCTACAATCTAGCCCAAGAACCCTAGATCTACTAGTGCTCAACCAACTAGAATTCTGCCAACCCCCTCTACCAGAACCCTAACCCCCCTTATATAGAGGAGGTTCGGTCCTGGTCTAGGGCATACGTGGAGGCATATTCCTAGGAATATGCCCCCTCCCAAAGTGGTAACCCGACCGGGGTGCTTTTTCCCCGCGTCATACATTCTTTAGCTACGTAAGCCGACGTGAGCGTCGTCACCCTTGTCGGCCACGACCCGGTGGTCCTGCCCTTGCTTTATTCGCTCATCCAGTACGTACCGGACCTTCTTTTTTGACCAGAGAGATTCCTTCCTTCTCCTAGAAGCCAAGCGAGGATCCGGATCATAGTAGATCCGGCCACACCTGTTCCTGCATATAAGTTAGACAAGCATTTCCGACTTACTCCTTGAGTTGGACGAGACAACATTAGGCGACCCCCCTAGTCCGGGTTACTCCGTGATCCGTCCTGCCTTGAGGTGACTCGGCCAGCATCCGCTTTGACCTTGCCGACCCTCGGCTAACTTGGCCCTTATACCCCGAAGTGACCCTACCCGGGGGTATACCCCCAACAATGTTCTTTTCATGAACCACACCCAGTGTCATTGGATGTGTGCTCCTCTCATAAACCACACATGGATCCACCAGTGTCATTACATGTCTGCTCTTTTCATTAACCGCAGTTAGAGTCATTGCATGTGTGTTCTTTTCACAAACCACATATGGATCCACTATGTCATTGCATGTGTGTTCTTATCACAAACCACATAAGGATCCATCAGTGTCATTGGATGTGTGTTCTTTTCATGAACCACACCCAGTGTCATTGCATGTCTGTTCTTCTCACAAACCACACATGGATCCATCGATATCATTGCATGTCTATTCTTTTCATGAACCACAACCAGTGTCATTGCATGTGTGTTTTTCTCACAAACCACACATGGATCCACCATTGCCATTGCATGTCTGTTCTTTTCATTAACCACAGTTAGAGTCATTGCATGTGTGTTCTTTTCACAAACACAGCTAGAGTCATTGCATGTGTGTTCTTCTCACAAACCACATAAGGATACCCTAGTGTCATTGCATGTGCGTTCTTTTCATGAACCACCCCCAGTGTCATTGGATGTGTGTTCCTCTCATAAACAACACATGGATCCACTAGTGTCATTGCATGTCTGCTCTTTTCATTAACCACGGTTAGAGTCATTGCATGTGTGTTCTTTTCACAAACCACATATGGATCCACTGTGTCATTGCATGTGTGTTCTTCTCACAAACCACATAAGGATACACCAATGTCATTGCATGTGTGTTCTTCTCATGAACCACACCCAGTGTCATTGCATGTATGTTCCTCTCACAAAGCACACATGGATCCACCTGGTTCATTGCATGTGTGTTCTTCTCATGAACCACAGCTAGAGTCATTGGATGTGTGTAATTTTCATGAACCACAGCTAGAGTCATTGCATGTGTGTTCTTCTCACAAACCACATAAGGATATACCAATGTCATTGCATGTGTGTTCTTCTCATGAACCACATCTAGAGTCATTGCATGTCTGTTCTTCTCACAAACCACACATGGATCCACCAGTGTCATTGCATGTGTGTTCTTCTCATGAACCACTGCTAGAGTCATTGGATGTGTGTTCTTTTTGATGGGGATATGCTAAAGGGGTATGCCCAGCAGGATGTTCCGATTGGGCCGAAGGGCCTGTGAGTGCCCTTGAAGGACGGTGACTGGCGACTAGAGGCCCAGGAGCGCAATAGAAGCCCAGTCGGATTAGGTCAAAACCTTCGAATCCTTATCTTGTTCGGTTGTAGCTTGTAAACCCTAGTGAGGTGCCTCATATATAAACCTCCCTAGGGTATCCTAGAGAATCACGTTCCATCATACACCCCCTCAAGCGACTCACTGCTTAGACACCGAGCTCGCCACCCCTGTAACTTGCTCTCGAATAATCTAATCCAGCAGGAGTAGGTCTTTACCCTCCGGGGGGCCGAACCTGGGTAAACCCATGTGCATCCGCCCCCATCTCGCACCGCAGATGGCCGGCAACTCTTCCTCACGCTTCAATCAATCACTGCCAGTGGCAGCGACTGCCGTGGCCATTTCCACGACAGTGGCACCCACCGTTGGGCATAGCGTGTTGGGGGGATACCCCCGGGTAGGGTCACGCCATGGTATAAAAGCCGAGTTAGCCGAGGGTCGGCAAGGCTAAAGAGGATGCTGACCGAGTCACCTCAAGGCAGGCCGAATCACGGGGTAACCCGGACCAGGGGCGTCCACCTAACTAGGTCTCAACCGACTTAAGTCGTAAGTCAGAATGGTGTATTTAACTTGTATGCAGGAACGGGTGTGGCCGGATCAACTATGATCCGGGTCATATCTAGCTTCTAGGAGAAGGAAGGAATCTCGCTGGTCAAAAGAAGCCTGATGCGCCTTTGCATGAGCGAAGCAAAGAGGGCAGGACCACCGAGGCGTGGCCGACAGAGGTGACGATGCCGTGTCGGTGACGTTGGCGCCATGAAGGCTCACGTAGCCTCTGCATGGGTGACGCGGGGGAAAAATACCCCGGTCGGTTTGCTATTTTGGGAGGAGGCATATTCCCTGGAATATGCCTCCACATATGCCCTAAGTGGAGACCTAGCTACTCCTATATAAGGAGGGCTAGGGCCTTTGTAGAAGGGGTTCCTCTATGCTGAAAGGTTCTAGGTTCTAGGGTCTTGTACGGGTTAACTGTGGGTGTCAGTAAGAGAGCTCCTTCTTCCTCCACTCGCCAATACAACTCTAGGAGCACTTGTAATCTGTGAACTGAATCGAATACAAAGCTTCTGTGTGGGGAATCACCTCACTATCCCTCCCTGGATTCCCCTAGTGCTATTAGTCCCCACCTTTAGCCTATCCATGGCATCTGCCGTGACACCACCACGACAGTTGGCGCCCACCGTGGGGCTAGCGGCGCTAGCAGGGGTGAAGATCCGGACGGGAAACCTCATCGGCACCGGCGAACGCATCGTCTCCGGGCTCGTTCAGCGCTTTGGAGCACTGGACTTCGTCAGCGACAACGCTGGCTGCTTCGGCACGCACCCACTTCCGCGCAACGGCCTCTTCGTCAAGTTGGGTGCGTACAAGGTCTACGTTGCTGTGGACGTATCATGCATTCATCCGTGGCACGTCGTCAAGGTAGGGGAGCCACCCCTTAGCGTGGTTCACGGGGCGCGTATCACTCGCTACCCGGACCGTGCTGAGGTGATGATGACTGCGCCAGGTGCAGGCGCAAGCAAGGATCCAGCACCGGATGAGGTAACACCTAAGGCACCGAGGAAAGGTAGAGGACCTCCACTAGAGAGGCCTGAGAATGTACTGAGAGAAGCTATGGATAGCTTGGCAAACCCGGTAGCAGCAGTAGTAGATCCGGCTCAGGCACATGCCGAGCTAGAGGAAACTAGGCAGAAAATTCTAGAGGGAGCGAAAAAGATTGCTGCGGCTCAGCAGTCGTTGAACATGACGCTACGTGAGTATGCAAAGGCAAATAAAGTAGATGCTGTAAAAGTGAAGGGGAGAAATCTCATGAGTGAAATGAACAAAGGTGATACTCGGATTGAGGAGTCAGAAAATTGTTTGCCCATGGGGCTGCCGAAGTACAGTACCC
This sequence comes from Avena insularis, assembly GCA_023614405.1. Taxonomy (NCBI): domain Eukaryota; kingdom Viridiplantae; phylum Streptophyta; class Magnoliopsida; order Poales; family Poaceae; genus Avena; species Avena insularis. The sequence continues at coordinate 28,175,093 of CM042692.1, forward strand.
CGGCGAAAAACCTCAGAGCAGCGGATGCAGCTGCATCCGAGCTAGAGGGTCTGACGGGTGAAGCACATCAGAGACAGCAAGATCGGGTCAATGAGTTGGTTCGGATCGCGAACAGGCAAAATGAGGAACTGCTCAGGGCAAACCCAAAAAGAGCTGGGGCCTCCAAGATTGTTCATTCGGCGGTGGGTAACCCAGAGAAATCGACTAGAGCCGCATCGTCTCCTCATGGTGGTCCAAGGAGAGAGGAGGTAGTAAACTCGGCCAGGAGAAACAAGCAGATTGTTCCGTATGACCCGACAAGTGCAGGAAAGGCAAAAGAGGTACAAAGAAATGATGATCGACAGAGTGTAAGCCGAGGTGAAGCTGGCCGAGGTAACCGTGACCAAGGCAATGCCGGTCAAGGAAACGCTATTAACGGTAATGCCGGACAGCGCAACTCTGCAGGACAACCGCAGCAGCGGAATATACCAAGGCAAGAGCAAAGTGCCGGCCGAGGTATGCAACAGAGAGATGCGCCACGAGAGCGAGACCGGTATAACGATGGAGATTCGGAAATGGTGAATGCAGGATACCCAAGGCCGGACTATCATGTGATAGGGTCGAGATTGGGAAGCAGGGATTTGATGCCGGATGATGCCAGGTTGAAACTGGATCGACTGTATAGGTCAGAGCAGATTGAAAGTCAAGGTCCTCCGGGTCCTGTGTGTTTTGGACCCCGGATCATGAAAGAGCCACCGGTACCTAACTTCAAGTTACCCAGAGGCACGAATACGTATGACGGCAACACTAAGCCGGAGGATTGGTTGATAAATTATGCTACGGCTGTGAAAATTGCCACAGGTAACTTGCGATGGGCTATGAGATACATACCCCAGATGTTGGAGGGGCCAGCAAGGGTATGATTGAACAATTTGTCGCCCGGTAGTATTAACTGCTGGATCGATTTTGAGGAAATGTTCATCAGCAATTTCTCGAGTACGTATCAAAGGCTAAATAGGCCACAGACCCTAGCTATGTGCAAGCAAAGAGCGAATGAGACGGACCGAGAGTTTTTGACCTGGTGGTGTACCGTGAGAAACTCGTGTGAGGGCGTGATAGAGTCACAGGCCATAGCGTGGTTTGCGCAAGGATGCAGATACGCAAGCGAGCTGTGGCAAAAGTTGCAAAGTAAAATGCCAACTACATTGGCAGAGATGATCCGGATTGCTGATTCGTATGCTTTGGGCGATCCGACTCAACCTAGGCTCGTGTCCAACGAGTCGAATGAGGAGTACTACTAGAGAGATGGAGCCAGATCATCCCGGAGGAACGATTACAGAGGTAAAAGGAGAGATGATAGACCGGATCACCGGTACAGTTCACAACAAGTTGCAGCTGTGAATCAAGATCAGCCGAAGCGAGGAGCAATCAACGTCGAAACGGAGGGCAACAATGGACACCAAGGAATGATGTCAAGAAAACTTGGGCCTTGAGCGGAAGAAAGCGATGGCAAGAAAAAAAGGACCATCCGAGGTACACTTACGAGTCGATGTTGGATCAGCCGTGTAAATTTCACACGCCAAATCCGAGTAACCCAGCGGGTCATACAACGATGCAATGTGAGTGGATGCGTAGGATAGAACAAGGTGGTTCGGGGAATGCTCAGGCACCCCGGAATGATCAACCTCGGCAGGAGTTACCCCGGCAGCAATTGCTCTCCGGAGCGAACACGCAACAGCTAATGTTGCCTCTCCCTCCGCCGAGGTATGATAACCATGAGAGAAGGGATGCAGTGCATCAAGTAGAAAACCAGCATCAGCCAGATCAGAGGTACCCCGGAAATAAGGGGAGAAACGAGTACAGGGAGCATCATCAGAGTTACTGTGTGTTTACCACCGAGGAAACAGATAGGAAGAGCTTGTAGCGCCGACATATGGAGATCAATGCGGTAATGCCAGCGGTGACGAGGTATATGCCTTGGTCGGACCAAGAAATTACTTGGAACATCAAAGATCATCCCAAGCTTATGCCCAGTCCTGGTTCGTATGGGTTAGTGCTGGACCCGACATTCATTGGGCCTAACATCAATGTGAGGTTCTCCAAGGTACTGATTGACAATGGCAGTAGCATTAACATCATGTATGCGGATACAATGCGCAAGTTGGGTATCTCGGAGAACATGCTCCAAGCGACAAGAACAACTTTCCATGGTATTGTACCAGGCATTTCTTGTGATCCCATAGGCAAAGTCCGAGTTGACGTGTTATTCGGCATGAGAGATAATTGTCGAACTGAGAATCTGGAATTCAAAGTGGTGAACTTGGAAAGTGCGTATCACGCGTTACTCGGAAGACCAACATTGAACAAGTTCATGGCAAGTTGCCACATCAGTTATCTGAAGATGAAGTTGCCCGGGCCAAATGGAGTGATTACCATTGCTGGAGATTTCTGATGTTCCATTGAGTGTGCCTCAGTCGGGTCTAACCTAGCCGAGTCACTCGTGATTGCGCAAGAGAAAAGAAAAATCCAAGAGGTGGCGGCATTAGCTCAGTCCGTGCAGCAGTATATGCCGGCATTGAGTAACCTGCATGGTAGTGTTTCGTTCCAAGCCACAAAAGATACTAAGAAAGTGCCTGTTGATGATATGTTCTCGGAGCGCACCATAACAATTGGTGCCGGGTTGAATGATAAATAGGAAAGCGAGCTCGTCAACTTCCTCCGTGAGAATCGGGATATTTTTGCTTGGTCTACACAGGACTTGCAAGGTGTTCCGAGGAGTTGGCGAGCACTCTTTGAGCGTGAGACCGAACAAGGCGGTGAAGCAACCTCTCCGCCGCTTCGCCGAGGATAGGAGAAAAGTCATTGGAGACGAGATAGCTCGGTTGCTAGCAGCAGGATTTATCATGGAAGTACTCTACCCGGATTGGCTCTCTAATCTGGTGCTGGTGGAGAAGAAGAAGGATGACCCGAACGTGGCAGTAGTTTGCATATGTGTATCGATTACACGAACCTGAACAAGGCGTGTCCAAAAGATCCATTTCCACTGCCGAGGATAGATCAGGTCATAGACTCAACCGCGGGATGTGAACTGTTGTCATTCATTGATGCATATTCTGGTTTCCACCAGATACCTCTAAATCCGGATGATCAAATAAAGACCGCATTTATCACCCCGTATGGGGCTTATTGCTATCGCACCATGCCGTTTGGTTTACGTAATGCAGGTGCAACGTACCAAAGATGTATGCAAAAATGTTTGCACGACCAAATAGGTCAAAATGTACAAGTGTATGTGGATGATGTGGTAATCAAGACCAAGGAAAGCAAAACGCTCCTTGATGACATCAGGCAGACATTCGCGAACTTAAGAAGGTTCCAAATTAAGCTTAACCCGGAAAAATGTACCTTCGGTGTCCCAGCTAGAAAATTACTCGGATTTCTCGTCTCCAGCCAAGGTATCAAAGTTAATCCAACTAAGATCCGGGCCATTGAACGAATGGAGCTGCCGAAGTGTCTTAACGATGTCCAGAAGTTCACTGGGTGCCTGGCATCGTTAAGTCGGTTTGTATGTCGGTTGGGAGAAAAGGCATTGCCTCTCTACCAACTCATGAAAAAGTCGGATAAGTTCGTTTTGACGCCATAGGCCGATGAAGCCTTTGCCCACTTAAAAAAGATGTTAGCCACTGCACCAGTGTTAGCCTCTCCACTATCAAAGGAGCCAATGTTGCTCTACATAGCCGCAACCAACCGAGTTGTAAGTGCAGTGATTGTGGTAGAGCGCGACGAAGAGGGTAAGTCGGTGCAGAGGCCAGTGTATTACGTGGCGGTATTATACGCCTCAAGCGTAACTACCCACACTTTCAAAAGGTGGCATATGGTGTCTATATGGCAGCTAAGAAGTTAAAGCTTTACTTTGAGGAGCACCCCATCAAAGTAATATGTGAAGCTCCCATATCTAAGATAATGGGTAACAAGGATGCAAGTGGTCGAATCGCAAAATTGGCAATCGAACTAGCTCCTTATGCGCCACAATATGATAGAAGAGAAGCAATCAAGTCTCAGGCTGTGGCGGACTTTTTCGTGGACTGGGCCGAGGTACAATATGAACCACCACCAGATCGAACTCTTTGGAGGATGCATTTGTGGTCAAAACAAAAACCGGGCTAGGCGCCGGAGTTGTGCTTACCTCGCCAAAGAAGGACCAGCTGAAATATGTGCTGCAAATCCATTTCGCGGCATCGAACAATGTCGCTGAGTATGAAGCACTTGGGTATGGGCTCAAAGTGGCAAAAGAGATTGGGATACGTCGGATACTACGCTTTGGCGACTCGGATTTGGTAATATAGCAAGTGTCGGGGTTGTGGGACACCCTTGATCCAAACATGGCTCTGTACAGATTTCATGTGCAGAAGATATCTGGTTACTTTGAGGGGTGTGAATTTCACCATGTACCCCGGGTGGAAAATGAGCCGACATCTCGTCAAGCTCGGATCAACCCGACAAGCAATTCCACCAGGTGTAGCATTGGAACACCTCAGAAAACCATCTATCAGGCCGTCCCCAGGAACCGACTCAATCTATGTCCCGGAAAATACAGAATCTGGAGCTGAGCCCATGGACATTGACATGGGAGGTGGTGCACGAAACCGGGGCGCATCAGAAACCCGGATCGCCTCAACGAACCGGGGACCGCCTCGCAGACTGGGATACCAGCGTGATCCGGTTGAAGTTATGCCGGTGGATCAGATGGAAATTGATGAGGATGTGTTCCCTGTGCGAGCAATACCATCTTGGGCACCGCCTATATTTCAATTCCTGGAAGATGGAACGTTACCCACTAAGGAGGAGTTATCCAGGCAAACTAAGAGGAGAGCAAAGGCATACACAATTATCAATTCTGAGCTGTACAAACGGAGTGTGACGAATGTCCTCCAGCGATGCGTTGACCCGGAAGAAGGGCTTCACATCCTCTGAGATATACATCAAGGGGAGTGCGAGCATCATGCCTCGTCCCGAGCCTTGGTGGCAAAAGCGTTCCGGCATGGATTCTACTAGCCAAGTGCCTTAGAACAAGCAGAAGATCTGGTGAGAAAATGCAATGGTTGTCAGAGGTATGCTACCAAGACACATATGTCAATGTCAGAACTCAAGACCATACCAATTACATGGCCATTTGCCGTATGGTGCTTGGATATGGTTGGCCCATTTAAACCAGCAAGGGGAAATATGACTCGCATCTTGGTCATGGTGGATAAGTTTACAAAATGGATTGAAGTGAAGCCTATAAGAAAGTATGATGGAGCTACGGCTGTAACATTTCTCAAAGTCATTATCTTGAGATACGGTTATCCTCATAGTATCATAACTGATACTGGCACAAAATTTTGCTGAAGGAGCATTTGCGCGATTCTGCCGGGATAAGAAGATCCGGCTGGACGTTGCCTCGATAGCCCACCCCGCATCGAACGGACAGGTGGAAAGATCCAACGGATTAGTGTTATCCAGGATAAAACCCCGGCTCATTGAGCCGCTGCAAAGATCAGCGGGGTGCTGGATAGAAGAACTACCAGTGGTACTGTGGAGTTTAAGAACAACTCTGAATCGATCAGCAGGCTATACGCCGTTTTTTCTGGTATATGGGGCAGAAGCTGTATTACCAACCGACATAGCGCATGATTCGCCTAGGGTCACCCAATACACAGAAGCCGAAGTGCAAGAAGCCCGGCAAAATGATGTTGATCTGCTGGAAGAAGCGAGAGAATTGGCATTGTCCAGAACTGCCATATATCAGCAAAATCTCCGACGCTATCATAGCCGCAAAGTAAGCCCCCGAGTCTTTCGGGAAGGCGATCTGGTGCTCCGGTTGGTACAACGTACTGCTGGCATGCATAAATTATCCCTCCCATGGGAAGGGCCATTCATTGTGAGCAAAGCATTGCAGAATGATTCTTATTATCTTATCGATGCAAAGCCACAGGAAAAGAACAAGGCGGACAGGTCCGGCGAGGAATCTAAGCGTCCATGGAACGTAGCCCTACTTCATCCTTTCTACACTTAGCAGAGAAGTGTATGTATCCGAGTCTTCTCATATGTCGGTATGTATGCCGACAATGAGCTTATCAATGGAATGTTGGCACCTCGGGCAGTAACTCGGGGACTGCCTTAATAATATTTGTTGTCTTTTATCATTTATACGTCACCTGGAGTAAGTTGTTTTACTTAACTCGGATTGGTAATGTGTGAGAACCAAAAACCCAACTCTTCGACTTGCTGCTGTCCAACAAGAATTGGCTTCATGGCAAGCAAGAGAACAAGTTTGGAATTGCGTAGCTCATGAAAACGACCAAGGAAAAGAACTTAATCGAGCTGACGTTTGTTTTTTGGACTAACCTTGTATTTACTTTCAAATTATTATGCTGAATTATTTTGAGCTAAGCCTAAAAGTTTCTAAGTATTGTTAAAACAATTTTTGAAGCTCGGATTCGTAAGTCGTAAAACCGAATCAAGGTAGACACGAACCGAGCCAGAAGATTGGACGAACAAGAAAATGAAACTCGGGGACTACGCCCAAGTTAATACGGCATACAAACTTAGTAGCAAAATATCACATGAGTACGGGATACAATTCCACCCGGCATACCGGGGATCTGATAAGTTTTCAAGTGTTTTTACTTAAGGAGCAGCAGGAGGAAGTTTGGCGTCATCTTCGCCTTCTTTGATATCCGTGGCATCGTCCTCTCCATCCTCGTCTGAAACATCTTCAACATTTTCAACCTCTTCGTCGCCAGCGGCTTCCAGGAAGCTCGGACCCTCAGTCCATTTGTGAATGGGAGCATATTCAATGAGGCTATGGGCGCAAGCCTGGCGCCGAGCTACCCATTCCGGGTCATTGGTCCACTTGGATCCGGTGCGCAGGCGCGTCAGGAGGCTGAGATCGATCTTCTCATACCACGTGAGTATGTGGTGAAGAACGGTCTCAGCTGCAGCATGTCTAGCTGACTCCCTCCAAAGGTCGAGCTAGGTCTCGATCTCCGTTAGCTTGTCAGCAAGGATTGCGATTCTCTCCAGAGTGTCCTTGCCAGGCCAGAACGTGTTGAAGACTCGGACTGAAACGCCGAGGAGATCCTTGCCATAGTTCTTGATGATTTCCACGCGAGATGACAGGCTGACCAACAGGTCCTCCATGTCATAGGGAATGTCCTCACCGTCAGGAGCGACGGGAGTACCCCTCTCTCAGCGGAAATTGGCAACAGCGGCGCTTGCAATGGGAGTACCCTCTGGAAATTTGCCTAAAAACGGGACAAGAGAAGCAAGTAATGAAAAAACATGTGAGATAACCCGGAGAAATATGCCGGAGAAGGAAAAGAAACTTACGTAAAATGTGGCTGTGGATCCGGGTTAACTCATTGATGCAATTATCGCGTCTTTGGCGGAGCTGCACCAGTTCAGCGTTCGCAGACTCGAGTTTGACGTCGGCCTCCTGGAGAAGTTCGCGGTCCTTAGCAATCCTGGCCAGCCTTTTCAAGCTCAGTTTGGTGCTGCGCCTTCATATTCTTCATTTCTTCCGTTAACTTGGCAATCTCGTCATTCTTGGTTCGGAGGAGGGCAAGCTCATCGTCTTTCTTTTTGAGCTCGGCCTGATGTTGCCCTGCTTGTTCGAGAAAATGCAGCATCATGTCAGGCACGAGCACACTATCTTCAAGAGATGCTGAAATAGCGTGTTTGCAGAGCCAAGAAGAAAAGGAGATGGAAAGCAAAGCAGGGTCGGACAAAAGTAGCTTACCCTTATTCTGATCCAGATTCTTCCTCATGAACTTGTTCTCAGCCTCCACCCCAGCTGCGAAAACTGAATGATGGATTAGTTCTGCAGAAAAAGATGAAGGAAAGCAGAAAAATGTGAAGAAGAGAACTTACCCCTTTTCTCATGCTCAGCGAGATGTGCATTATGCTTTGCGAGCAGCATCTTGTGGGTATCCAGGAGACGCTGGAACTCAGCACTCCGGCGGTTGGTGGTCACCTGAAAAGAGTAAAAAAATTTGGCTTAAGCCTTGTGCATATTCGAAGTGTACAAGATCCGGGCCAAGTGGAACTTAACTCGGCTCTAGGTATGTGCATATTCGAAGTGTACAAGATCCGGGCCAAGTGGAACTTAACCCGACTCTAGGTGTGTGCATATTCGAAGTGTACAAGATCCGGGCCAAGTGGAACTTAACCCGGCTCTAGGTGTGTGCATATTCGAAGTGTACAAGATCTGGGCCAAGTGGAACTTAACCCGGCTCTAGGTGTGTGCATATTCTAAGTGTGCAAGATCCGGGCCAAGTGGAACTTAACCCGGCTCTAGGTGTGTGCATATTCGAAGTGTACAAGATCCGGGCCAAGTGGAACTTAACCCGGCTCTAGGAGTGTGCATATTCGAAGTGTGCAAGATCCGGGCCAAGTGGAACTTAACCCGGCTCTAGGAGTGTGCATATTCGAAGTGTGCAAGATCCGGGCCAAGTGGAACTTAACCCGGCTCTAGGTGCGTGCATATTCGAAGTGTACAAGATCCGGGCCAAGTGGAACTTAACCCGGCTCTAGGTGTGTGCATATTCAAAGTGTACAAGATCCGGGCCAAGTGGAACTTAACCCAGCTCTAGGTGTGTGCATATTTGAAGTTGTAAGGGAGCTACATTAGTTTTCTAAGGAGAATCCGGCCGAGTAACAAGTTACTCCCCCGGAGGCTCGGGGACTAATGGTTACATCGCTAGTGCATGCTAAGGAAAAGGTGAAGTAACGTACCTCCATCATCCGGCCTGCGTGGTTAATCGCCTTAGCGGCTGTGTTCATCTGAGCAGCGAACTCGGCGGGACCGAACTTCTCCGGGAGATCGTCATTGTAGACGAACTCCACCTTGTTCCATTTGTTCATAAACTCGATCAAGGTCGGAGGATATTGCTCACCGCTGAGCATGTGGGGCGCCACCAAGCCCTTCGCATGTGCCTCTCTCCTCTCAACCTGAGCAAGGTCCGGACTAGTGTGTAAAACAAGGTGCTACGCACTAGTTGGCTCGGCAGGGGCATCCTTCGGTGCTGGAGCTTTCTGGGCAAGCATGGATGCAAGGGTGATCTGTCCAGACCCGGTGGACGCTGCCTTGGTGACGTCAGGGGCTTTCTTGCCTTTGGCTTGCTAAGAGGAGGAAGTGGTTGTGGCAGATTTCCCCATAGGAGCTGCCTGGATACTTCCTCGCCGAGACTGAGAAGACTCGGACGAGGCGGAGGAGCTTGGCGCTGGTGCCCTTGTTGCTGGAGCTGGTGCTGCTGCTGATGTCCTTGCTACCGAAGTTGGTGCTGGTGCCGGAGTTGATCTTTGGTGCTGGTCTTTGGTCTTCGGAGGTAGTCTCGATAGTTGCTGGTTCTTGGGAGCCAAAGTGGTGGATGTCGCTGCCTCGGCAGGGTCCATCTCCCCCGCTCCGGGGTTGCCCCCCTCTTGACGAGGTGAGCTGGAACCTGGAGCAGCCGCAGAACCCTCTAGAATAGGGCTCAGCGGGCGTGACTCGTCGTCACAAGGGGGAGAATGGCTAGGTCAGAGCGGCGAAGAGATGCTAGATCCACTCTAGGGAACATCCTCCGTAGCACTGCCAAATCAAATAATGTCAAAAGAGAGACTAAAACAATGCAAGGAAGAATAAGTTGCAGAGGGAAAAGAGGCTTACGCATCCGAGGTCAGCGGCTCCTTGGGTTTCCAAGCCCTTCGTGCTGGGGCCTTGCCTGCTGGCTTGGAAGCAGTTTTGTCTCCGGACTTCTTTCGCCTTTTGGAGGGCTGAGAAGGTCTGGAGGAGGAACTTGATGCAGCTCCACGCCTCTTCTTCGACGCTGCCGGAACAGGTTCACCCGTGGCAAGGGGAGGGTCCTTGTGGATTTGCCCACCGGGGTGAGCTAATGCCAGAAAAGCATAAGAAAGGGGGACAGCGTCAACAGCTTCCATCACCTCAATATCCGAGTCATCCTCATCGCCGGGCCAATCTCTAATAGAATAGAGTTTACCGGTGGGTCGCTTGGTCGCGTCGGACATTGGGAGGAACATCTCCTGGTCCGGTTCTTCCTCATCCGAGCTCTCCCGGTCAGGCGCGCATTTGAGGGTAGGGTCGGGGCCATCCTCAATTGTCTGCTGAAGGAATTGCTAAAGGAGAAAAAAAGACAACGGAGTTAAAAATAAGATGGCAACCGACATAAGATCTAATCCGGAGAGAGTTGGTGGCACGAAGCTTACCACGGGAGGAAGCCTATCCCGGCAATAATGCTCAATTCCCCACGTCCACTCGGAGGAAAAGTCCTTGTGGGTGGTGAAGAGCGCCTTGACCCGGTGGTAGATTTTGGTGTTGCTAAGCTCGAAGGACGAGGTCCGGTTGGGGTCGCGACCCCAGCTCATGTGGCACACCTTGTGAGTGCGCTTCTGGAGAGGGGAGATCCGGTTGTAGACAAATGTGATCATGGCGTCCTCGTTGCGCAACCCGAGATGCTTCAGCTCCTTGAACCTTTTGTTGACCTGGTTGGCCAATACTGTAGGCTTCTTGGGGACAACGTCCCACAACTCCGGGTTAGGTGGACCCAGAGCATAGGGAAGCAGCCGGATCAAGTCTTCAGTGCCCTTGTCCCAGACATAAAAGAAAGTCCGGGCCCATCCTTTGCAGGAGTCCAGCCCGGTGACTCGGGGGAAAACGGATAGCCTTCAGGGTGAGATGGATGCAGCTCCGAATTGAGTGAGCTGCTTGGCCTCCGGATCGAGTTGAATATTCCGAATGACATTACGACGAAGGCCGAAAAACCGGATCCATAGCTCCTTCGTGGGCCATAATCCGGCGTATCCCTCGATCGTAGAGGCACAAGCAGAAAGAGAAGTGATTGCGTTGGCAGGAAGGTGGTACGGCTGGAGTTCGTATGTGCTTAACCAATCATGGAAGAAATCGCTGACCGGCAAACCAAATCCCCGTTGGAAGTGCGACAGGAACACAACGTACTCACCCGGATTAGGTGAGGGGGCGAGTTCGGTAGAGGCGAGGCGCTCGATGACTCCGACGGCATTGTGTCTAGTGCGGTAGAGCTAGTCCAGGTCGTCTTGGCAGACCCAGGACCCGGCCCACGCACCGCGGTCCGCCATGGCGGTGTCTTCCTCCATTTCTTGCTCGGCAACGCCGAGCTCCTCCTATGTCATCTCTAGTTCGTTGCCCTCACTGTCGCTAGCAGCGGTGGGGGGCAGCGGCCTAGATTGGCAACGACCCGTGGCGGAGGCGTAGCGTGATGGCGGTGATCAGAGGCGGGGAAGCGATCGGCGTGGCGCTGCTACTTAAGCGATGGCGGCAGCTATCATGAGGACGAAGAAGAAGAAGTGCTAGAGGCAGAGGGGTGCGGAAGGGGGAAAAGACCTAAGGGTGCGCCCCTCCCCTATTTAACCACTCCCTCGAGGGGGAAGTGGGATCGTGTCAAACGAGTACGCCACACGGTGTGGCCATGTATTGCCCGCATCGACCAATCAGCAGCAATCCACACGGAGGGCCACATGGTGTAACAGATCCCATGACGTGATGCACTGATGCGGTTAACGAGGAGGCAGGCCAGACGTGACGTGCGCCACAGTGATAACTAACAAATTACTATAGCAGTTACTGTGGCTGGCCCTTAAAATGAGGCAATATAATGATTAGCCTCCACATGGGCTAGCGTATGAGAGCAGGAAAGAAGACCCGGATGAGACCGTGGTAACCCGGCCAGAGGGTGAAAACTTGGAATGTGCCACGGGAAAGTAAAACCATGAGGTCCGAGTTAGGGTGGTAACCCGGCCAGCAAGTGAGAGCTTGGAACGTGCCAAGGGAAAGTAAATCCAGAGAATCCGAGACAAGGAGGAAAACCGGAGAAGGAGCACAAAGCTCGGTGGAATTGAATCTGCTGTGGCCTTAGCGGCTAAGGCAGCTAAGACCGCAGCAGCTTCGGGGACTAATGTTGGGGGGATACCCCCGGGTAGGGTCACGCCGGGGTATAAAAGCCGAGTTAGCCGAAGGTCGGCAAGGCTAAAGCGGATGCTGGCCGAGTCACCTCAAGGCAGGCCGAATCATGGGTAACCCGGAACAGGGGCGTCTACCTAACTAGGTCTCAATCGACTTAAGCCGTTAGTCGATCTGGTCTATTTAACTTGTATGCAGGAACGGGTGTGGCCGGATCAACTATGATCAGGGTCATATCTAGCTTCTAGGAGAAGGAAGGAATCTCGCTGGTCAAAAGAAGCCCGATGCGCTTGCATGAGCGAAGCAAAGAGGCAGGACCATAGGAGTGGCCGACGGAGGTGACGATGCCGTGTCGGTGGCCTTGCAGATGACTCACGTAGCCTCTGCATGGGTGACGTGAGAAAAATACCCCGGTCGGTTTGCTATTTTGGGAGGAGGCATATTCCCTGGAATATGCCTCCACGTATGCCCTAAGTGGAGACCTAGCCACTCCTATATAAGGAGGGCTAGGGCCTCTATAGAAGGGGTTCCTCTATGCTGAAAGGTTCTAGGTTTTAAGGGTCTTTTACGGGTTAACTGTGGGTGAGAGTAAGAGAGCTCCTTCTTCCTCCTCTCGCCAATACAGCTCTAGGAGCACGTGTAATCTGTGAACTGAATCGAATACAAGGCTTCTGTGTGGGGAATCACCTCATTATCCCTCCCTGGATTCCCCTAGTGCTATTAGTCCCCACCTTTAGCCTATCCATGGCATCTGCCGTGACACCACCACGACATAGTGGGACTGGCCTGAGTTCTGCGGCGAGACCCTACTCGCCAATCGATCGGCCGCTCGCCACCGGTCGCATGATCGCCTTCGGCGGGATCTTACAGATTCTGCCCAGCAGCTACATCCCGGCGTCACGCCCGATCACTCCCGGCGCGGTGATGCCGGTCGGCTCCATCAACCTCTTTGTCGGCTTCACCGGCACGGTCGACCCAGCTGCAACGGTGATCGTCGGCGGATCGTCACCATACCGCAATCTGCTCTCGGAGGAGCAGGTCCGCTCTATCGAGCCGTCACCTGAAGTCACGACTTGCGCCAGGCAGCGGTAGAACCAACGCCTCCACCAACGACGAGGCCCTAAACGATGACGCTGACTCCACGACCCCTGCCTTAGTCGACGGATCTATCACCGCCCCATCACGAGAGGACTCCATCACATGAGTGTCCAAACCGGAGGATTTCGAGGACCCCTCCATCCTCGGGATCTTCGACTCCAACTCCGGCTCAGAGTCACCTAAAGACTTCCGTGCCAGATCTAATCGCTTCAATGCGATCTACATGGCGGCGCGCCACCGCCCTTGAATCCGTTAAGCCACGCCGATCCGCTGACGGCGATGACCATAAGTGGAGGAAGCCCGCGTGCAACTTCGCGGGCGCCAACATAGCGAACTTCGCCGGCGCGAAATATCGCCTCGAGCAGGAAACGGCGCGGGAGCTATCGCTCTACCACCGGCGCCGCATCAGGACCCGCCTGAACTCCAACGTCCAGGGCCGCGTCCTGAACTTCAACAGCGAGTTTAATTCCACGCGAGCGGTAGTGTGAATATTGCGAGAACGCGCCGCCGGGCGGAAGCAATCCCGCGAGACCACCACCTGGTGCACCGGCGACCGGAGTCCCTCCACCACCCATCGGCCGCACGCCTTCGCCGGACCAGCCGTGGATCATCATCTCGCCTCAAGCCCGCGACGCCAACGGGCTACCACTCTACTCCACCCCGATGGACAACGTCGTCGCGGCCGATGCCGCGATCGCCAACCTCGACGTCCAAGGCAATGGCGCGCTACAGATCCAATATGCCAAGGCCCTACTCGTCAGGTCCGTCGAACAACAAGCCACGGGAGTCGACTCGTGGGGCGGATGTATTCCCGCTCTTCGGCAAGCAGAGCAGCATCAAGCGGTCACCCAACCGTCGCCAACACATTGACTTGCCCTCCACCGCAGCCCTTGGCGAACCAGCCACGGGCCGCCAACCCCGCTCTGTCCACCAACGAGCCGTGACCGGCAAATAACACGGTCGCCGCCAACAGGCAGCCCATTGATGCCCGAACGAACATCATCAACAACCAGGTGTGGCGGCGTGCCAGCCCAACGACTTGCGGCACACCCTCACCAACCGCGGCGACCCGGAACCAAGAGGCTCGCTCAGTCGAGTTGGTCCACAATGCTTCGGACCCATGATCCGCGGGGAAAAATACCCCGCCAACTTTAAGGCTCCCAAGGAGATCGAAAAGTACGACCCGACGTACGATCCCGCTGTCTGGCTGGACACATACCTCATGGCAATGGGAATCACAGGCCACACCGACCTGCTCGCCGCTCGCTACCTCCCCTTGATGATGGAGGGCGCGACTCGGCAATGGATCAACACCCTTCACCGACAACGCCGACTCACAGGAAGAAATGCGGGGCCTTCGCCGAACGCCGAGGCTCCTACACCCGCGCCACCACCATAGAAGACCTGGAGCGATGCATCCAGGGAGAACGCGAGTCGACTCGCCGCTGGGTTCAAAGATGGCAAGAACTGTGGATCAATGCCTCCGGCATCCATCCAGACACGGTGATACATTGCTTCAAGAACGCGTGCCGGTATGAACCCCTGGTTGCCAAGATCAAGAGGGTCTACCGGACGCTCCACAACATCCCCGACCTCCTCGAGATTGCCAAGCGCTACGCGGAGGAGGACCCTAACCAAGACTCCGAAGACGAGTCGGGAGGAAGACGGCGAACCAACATCCATGATAGCGGGCGCCTACACGACATGCGCTACAGCAACACCCGCATCACCGGCAAGCGCCACACGGACGGGCCAGTCAATTTTGTCGCCAACGCCGGCTACAGCCAACGCGACCCCAAGAGCTACCGCCGCGATAGAGGAAATTACCGCGATAAGCGAAACTACGCTCAACGACAGCGAGGCGAAATTGCCCCGCCTGCTCAACCAGCCTGCATCTACCATAGCGAGGAGGAAAACCCGCCACCCACACCACCGATTTCCACTCTCTCAAAGAGATTGAGAAGGCAAGGTGAGCAAGGGCGACCCAACAACAACCCACCCGGGACAACAGAACACCCGGCTTGACCGGCTCGCTACACACCTTCACCGGACTCGGCACCAAGCGCGAGAGAAAGGTGCTCGCCTGCACGGTCACCATCAATGCGGTGACACAGGTCGACATCCCACGCTTCCTCAACTAGTCCGAGCAGAGTATCACTTGGAGTCACCAGGACCACGCCCCCAGAATCGAGTACCAGGCGAGTCGCATACAGTGGTCAGGCCCAAAGTGGCGATTCGGCTACCCAAGACATTGATGGACGGCGGGAGCTCCATCAACATCATGTACCTAGACACTTTCAAGAGGCTACAGCTCCTAGAGTCGGCAATCCAGCCGACCCTGACAACCTTCCACGGTATCGTCCCCGGTCGGAAGGCATACCCGATCGGAAAAGTGATGATACCCGTCACCTTCAGCACACCAGTGAACTACCGCACCGAGTGAATCGAATTTGAGCTGGTGAACTTCAGCCCTACCACTCGTCTTTGGGGCGCGGACATTGCCAAATTCATGGCGACCCCCCACTACGCGTACAACATGATGGAGCTCCCAGGGCCAAGCGGCATCATCACCATCCACGGCGACCCTGACATGGCCGTGGAATGCGAGGACAAGGGAGCCGAGCTCGCCGACGCCGTCATTGTCGTGGAGACCGACCACGCGGAGGAGCTCGTGAAATACGCGAGCAACATCAACAAGGACGACCCCACTATCCTGAAGAAACCAACCGCTATGAACTCCATGTTCGAGGCGACCATGCACACCCGCACCGTCGAGCTCGTCCCAGGCGACTCCAGCCAGACGGTCACCATCGGGGCGCACATGAGCCCCGCATAGGAAAGCGTGCTCATCGGGTTCCTCCATGAGAACCGCGTCATCTTTCCATGGAAGCCATCTGACATGCCAGGTGTCCCGAGGGAACTCGCTGAGCACAAACTCAACGCCGACCCCAAAGTGCGACCAGTAAAGCAGTCGCTATGGCCCTTCAATGAAGAGCGCCGCCAAGCAATCGCCGAAGAAGTACAGCGCCTGCTAGCCGCAGGCTTCATTCGGCCAATCAAATACTCCAAGTGGCTGGCAAACCCAGTCCTGGTTCTAGAAAAGAACAACACATGGAGAATGTGTATCGACTACACCAACCTCAACAGCGCCTGCCCAAAGGAGGAGTTCGTCCTACCGCGCATCGATTAGGTCATCGACTCGACCGCGGGATCAGAGTCGTTGTGCTTCCTCAATGCTTACTCTGGCTATAACCAGATCAAGATGGCGGTCGAGGATGAGGAGAAGACGGCATTCATCATGCCATTCGGCGCCTTCTGCTACACGGCCATGATGTTCGGCCTCAAGAACGCTGGTGCCACATACGAGAGATGCATGCAGGAGTGCCTAGCGAGCCAAATTGGCCGCAACATCCACGTCTACATTGACGACATGGTGGTAAAATCCACCCGTCAGGACGACCTGCTCGCCGACCTAGCCGAAACCTTCGCAAACCTGCGGAGGTACAACATCAAGCTGTACCCCGGAAAATGCACCTTCGGCGTTCCCACCGGACAGCTCCTGGGGTATGTAGTCTCCAAGCGAGGCATCGAAGCCAACCCCACCAAGATCGACACCATCACGCGACTCGGGAAACCCGAGTGCCTGCGCGATGTCCAGAAATTGGCAGGGCGGGTCGCGGCCCTCAGCCGCTTTATCCCTCGACTAGGCGAACAGGCAATGCCCCTCTACCGCCTGATGTGCAAGAACCCCATGTTCCAATGGGACGCGGAGGCCGACGATGCACTCAAAGCACTCAAACAAGTGCTACTCGCGGCCCCACTCCTCGCCGCTCCACTCGACAAAGAACCAATGGTCGTCTACGTCGTGGCCTCCACTCGAGTCGTCAGCGTCGTGATGGTCGTCGAACGACCGGAGGAGGGCAAGGAACGCCTCATACAGTGCCCTGTCTACTACATCAGTGAAGTCCTGACAAACTCACGACAACGCTACCCGCAGTACCAAAAACTGGTGTACGCGGTATTCCGAGCTCAACGACGACTCCCACACTACTTCCAGGAGCACCCGATCACGGTGGTCTCCTCCGCACCCCTACAAGACATAATACGCAATCGCGAGGCGACCGGGCGAGTCGCCAAGTGGGCCGTCAAAATCGACGTCCACAACATCAAATACGATCCCCACAAAGCGATCAAGTCACAAGCCCTGGCTGATTTCCTCGCAGATTGGGAAGAAGCACAGCAGCCAGAGAAGCTCCCGTACCTCCACTACTGGTCGCTCCATTTTGACGGCTCCAAGAATGCTGATGGTGCAGGGCTGCCGTCATAATGACCTCTCCCAAAGGAGACAAGCTCTACTACGTGCTCCACCTCAATTTCAAGCCCTGCACCAACAACATGGTAGAATACGAGGCCCTCCTTCATGGCATGAGAGCCGCTAAGGAGATGAAAGTCAACCGATACGATGATATGGCGACTCTGATCTAGTCGCCGGTCAAGTCGCTGGGATGTGTGACGCCGTCTCCCCAACAATGATCGCGTATCGCCAAGCGGTAGACCAGATGGGAGGACACTTCGACGGCTATTCCGTCGAGTGGATCGACAGACGCAAGAACGAGGAGGCAGATGCCCTCTCCCGCATCGGGTCAGCCCGACAAGTGCCACCAGCAGGTGTCTTCCTCGACATCATACACAAACCTTCGGTCAGCCCGCCAAGAGAGATCGACGTCGGGATACCACTACAACCAGAACCGGCTTTAGTCGCCATGGTTGTGGAGCCTAGTGACTGGGCAGGACCATACGTCGCCTTCTTGGAGAACAAAATCCTACCAAGCAACGAGACGGAGGCACGAATGATCGTATGCCACTGCAAATCCTTCGTCATCATAAACGGTGAGCTCCACAGACACAGCATGACTGGCGTGTTCCTGCGTACAGCCAGAAGAAGGCCGCAAGATCCTCCAGGACATTCACGCCGGCGACTGCGGCCATCACGCCGGCGCTAAGTCGCTAGTCGCCAAGCCCATGCAGCACGGCTTCTACTGGCTCACCGTGCACGCCGACACCACCAACATCGTCCAACGATGCGTCGGGTGCCAGAAGTACGCCCACCAGACGCACCTCCCTGGTTCGCCACTCAAGACCATCCCCATCACATGGCCATTCGCCGTATGGGGCATGGACATGGTAGGCCCGTTCAAGAAGGCCCCATCTGGCTTCACCCATCTCCTGGTCGCGGTTGACAAGTTCACCAAATGGGTCGAGGCCAAGCCAATAAATAAGTGCGACGGCAAGATGGCCACCAAGTTCTTACTCGAGCTCATCTACCGATATGGCTACCCGCACAGCATCATAACAGATAATAGCACCAACTTCGCCAAGGGGTCCATGGCGGAATTTTGTGAAGAACATGGCATACGACTTGACCTCGCCTCAGTCGCCCACCCGGAGTCGAATGGCCAAGCAGAACGCACCAACCAGAGCGTCCTCCACGGGCTCAAGCCGCGACTCCAAGTGCCCCTCGAGCGCACCCCAGATCTTTGGGTCGACGAGCCCTACATCATATGGGGGATCCGCACCTCCGTCAATCGCTCCACCGGGTTCACACCCTTCTTCATGGTGTACGGCACCGAGGCCGTAATGCCAACCAACCTGGAGCACGATTCACCTCGAGTCGCCAACTACGTCGAAGCGACCAACAAGGTCGCCCGCCAAGATAGCATTGATCAACTTGACGAGGCACGCGACCTAGCTCGCTCTCGCACCACCATATACCAGCAAGGACTCCACTGCTACCACAGCCGCCAAGTACGAACTCGCACCTTCCAGGAAGGCGACCTGGTCCTATGACTAGTCCAAGACAAGAAAGGCGTGCACAAACTCTCCCCCCCATGGGAGGGGCCATTCGCCATAGGATGAGTCCTCGGCAATGACGCCTACTACCTCATCGACATACGGGGTGACGGCCAGCTCGAGGTCAGGAGGCCATGGAATGTAAACCTCCAAAGAATGTTCTATACTTAGAACCTCAAATTGTACTCAGCTGGCATATATAATGAAATTCATTCGGACCGCACAAATTGTGTCTACTTGCCATATTCTTGTGCCACTCGCACTCGTACATATTAGCAATACGCTACCCACGGAAGTCAACCTCTGGTCGAGCGACTGGCACGGCTAAGTAGTGCAGCACAAGGGCACCGGAAATACTCGGGCCTTGGGTCGTCCACGAAAACGCCAACCCGGAGCCACCATTGGAGTCGCCTAGCCTGATTGGCCCACCAGGCCAAGACAACCGGTACACGCTTCTCATAGCGACATGTCCCTCCCATCCTCGCGCAGAGCGACTCGAACGGTTAAGTACCACGCATGGGGACTCCGCACAATGGGAACCCCCACACGGCTCGGGAATACACCAAGTAAGAGAGCTGCCTTGGACTCACCAAGCGACTGGCCCTCCGGGCCAGGGAAGGAGACGCGTTACAAACAATGCATTTACAAACCACAACAGGAACATGACTAGTATGGTTGAGCACCACGCCCGAGGACTCGCCTACAAATTGACCCTACTCGCGCTCGGGGACTCGCCACTCAGAAGACACGAGAGATAAAACAACACACAACCAAAACAAAACACAAAATGTATACAATCGAGGTATACTCCATTAAAGGGCGGACGCGCTCGGGGACTCGCTAAATCAAAAATAAATACACTACACAATCTTGGTTGCAATACGAGTCGATTGACTCCCTTTGGCGTACATTACAAAATATATTACAGCAGTCGCCACTTGGCATACATCACAAACTGCCCTACTACATTGTTTATTCTACAGGTCCTGACGAAGAAGCACCGCCACCCCCCTTGACACGAACAAAAGGCTACCACGGGTTCGTCGGTTACGTCGTCAACGACTTCGACAACACCGATCGGAAGGGCTGCTCCTACTTCATGTCACGATGCTCCGGCTCGAGGTCGCATGGCGCCAACACCGTCTCCTGGTATGGAAGCAGATCCCCCATAGCCAGGACCCGATCAGCGTAAGGGGCAGCCTTCGCAGTCAGCTTCAGCACCTCGGACATCTCCACCGTGCCAATCGCTGATGGGTAGCCACTCGTCACGTCGTCCAGGTCGAAGTCGTTGGGGAAGTGGGCGAGACCCAAACTCAATGTTGTGGTGGCCCCGCGCCTGAACGCCGAGCGCGCCATCCACTCCACGACGGTAGGCACCTCCTCCAGATAGCGCCACACCTCAATGAGCCCCCCCAGGAATGACCTCGGTGGGGGACATGCCTTGGAGAACCGCCTGGACGCATAACGTCGAAGCCGTGGCCGCATTCACCACGGCAGTCACGCACTGCGAAGCGTTGAAGGTCTGGACCACCGGGTTGCTTTGACCTATCACAGCTGCAAATTCAGACGTCAGTGAAACTATGAACATCCCCAATTAGGGACTCGCCGAACAAGTCAGGCGAAGACGGATACTTACCAAGGAGTTTGCGGCAGCTCTCCATGACATGCTTCTCCAAGGCGGCTTGCTCGTTGTGCAGCCCCACGATGATCGAATCCGTGGCTTTGCGTTCCTCCTCAGCCGCAGCAACGGCAGCCTTCGCTCGCTCCTCTGAAGAAACTGAGGACGCTTTCGCCTCCTCCAAGTCTTGGCTCAGGGAGGCTATTCGTCCATTCGCCGCGTCCAGCTCGGTGACTGGAACATACCCTTCACGGGCCTTGGAAATCGCAGCCGGGAAACCATCTAAAAGAGAATCCATCAGTGTGTCACACACAAAGAGTTCATACTCGACAAAGGAAATGACAGAAAAGCAGATACTCACCAATAGTTTCCTGGAGCCGCTGGTTCGCCTCCTGCACTTCGCGCAGGTCACGCTCCAAGCGCTCCCTTGCGGCCTGCCGATCGGTCGACTCCCTTTGCAAACCCTGCAAATAAACAATACACCTCAACATATACCAAAACAGATTCCCAGTTCCCAGCCGCTGAAATTCAGCGACCAGGAACTCAGGGACTGGAGAGTAGGAAAAAAAGTTCAATTCCTAGCCGCTGAAATTCAGCGACTAGGAATTCGGGGACTAGAGAGGAGAAAGAAGTTCAGTTCTCAGCCGCTGAAATTCAGCGACTAGGAACTTGGGGACTAGACATACCTGAATGGCGGCGCCAAGCATCCTGTGAAGTTCTCCGGCGTCAGTCGATGGTATCGTGAAGGAAGTGCGCCCATGATGGGACCCAATGTCCGCATCCACGATCTACGGACTCTGCGGAGACTGGGTGTCCGCCACGCCTAGAAATCCCCTGGCCATGAAGCGCGGGAACATCGCCGACGCTCTGGCAGGAACACTGGTTGTCGGGGCCGGCGCTTTTGGCGCGGCTGCAGCCAAGACTGGCTCTGATCGCGCCGCCACCACTTCTTCGACGATTGCCACAATATCAGGCTCCGCGGCACCGTCCTTGGCTGTGGTGTCGTTAGCCCCCCTTCTGCTTCTTCGCGACTTCCATGGTCGCCACATCTCCGGCGGCTTTTCTCTTCCTGGGGAGATCGCCCTCTCCCGTGGTGGCGGCCGGCGGAATCTTTGCCACTGACGGATGGCCAATCTTCTTGGCTCCAGACCTGCCCAATTTCCCACAGTCAATACAACAACAATATAAACACAAGAGGCGAATCGGCATGAAGAACTAATACTCACTTAGCGACCGGGAGAACACGAAGCCCGGTGCTGATGTGGGCAGGCTTGTCCAATTCTGGACCTAGGTTATGAGTGAGCCCCCTCTTGAAGACGTCTGAAGCCCACAACACCGCGGGCTTACTCGATGACGAAGCCGTGATCGCCGGTATCTCCGGATCCGAAGACGCGGCTGCTCTCGACGGCTGCGGTGACTTAGACGTCACCGCCCCGACCGCTTCCTGGCTTGGATCCCCCGAGACCCCGGAACCTCTACCGCTGCCTTGATGTCCTTACCCTCCAACCCCTCCATCGGGATCACGTCCTTTGGGGCTTTGCGCGAGACTTCGGGGGTGTCTTCATTGTCGGAGTCGGACTCCGACTCAAACACCACCACCGACTTGGACGGTGACATTGGCTTCTTTGCAGTGACTTGGGCTTGCATGCGGGCTTCGACGTCGTAGCAGTATGCCGGGACGTGTGCTCATGCGCGACCTTGTCGCCTCCGTCATCCAGGCTGCGGCTCGCCTTGAACTCACGTTGCTTCTGCATATGGGTCTTGCAAGCCACGGGCGCTGGGGGAGGAACCTCCTCTTCCTCCCCGTCGCTGTCGGAAGAGTCTCCCTCGAAATCCTCCTCGAGTTCCTGGGATGGGGAACCTCTTTGTCGAGCGGAGGGAGCCAGCCCTCCAACACCTGAAAAAGCTGAAAAACACCACGAGTAAACACCAGATGCAGCGACTAAGAGTTGAGGTGCGGAAACAGCGACTGAGAAGGAAAACTTACTGTGGGGGCCTCGTTCTTCACGGGAGTGTACGGGGCGAGCCCGACAGCCACGCTGGTAAACTGTTGGGAGGATACCCCCGGGTAGGGTCACACCGGGGTATAAAGGCCGAGTTAGCCGAGGTTCGGCAAGGCCAAAGCGGATGCTGGCCGGGTCACCTCAAGGCAGGCCAAATCATGGGGTAACCCGGACCAGGGGCGTTCGCCTAACTAAGTCTCAACCGACCTAAGCAGTAAGTCGGAAATGCATGTTTAACTTGTATGCAGTAACAGGTGTGGCCGGATCAACTATGATCCGGGGAACATCTAGCTTCTAGGAGAAGGAAGGAATCTCGCTGGTCAAAAGAAGCCTGATGCACGCCTTTGCTGGCCGAATCGGACAAGGGCGGGACCATCAGGCGTGGCCGACAAGGGTGACGATACCCATGTCGGTGGCGGGCACCATGAGGCTCACGTAGCCTCTGCATGTGTGACACAAGGGAAAAGTAACCCGGTCGGCTTACTACTTTGGGAGATGGCATATTCTTAGGAATATACCTCCACGTATGCCCTAGATGGAAACCTAGCCCTCCTATATAAGGAGGGCTAGGGCTTCTGTAGAGGGGGTTTCGATTTGGCTAGTTTGGCTACGGTTTTAAGGGTGATCTGTGAGCGAGAGTAAGAGAGCTCCTTCTTCCTCCTCTCGCCAATATAGCTCTAGGAGCACTTGTAACCTTGGAGACAAAGCAAATATAAACTTCTGTGTGGAGAATCACTTCACTATCCCTCCCTGGATTCCCCTAGCGTGTATTAGCCCCCACCTTTAGCCTATCCATGGCATCTGCCGTGACACCACCACGACAGTTGGCGCCCATCGTGGGGCTAGCGGCGCTAGCAGGGGTGAAGATCCGGACGGGAAACCTCATCGGCACCAGCGAACGCATCGTGTCCGGGATCGTTCAGCGCTTTGGAGCGCTGGACTTTGTCAACGACAACGCTGGCTGCTTCGGCACGCGCCCACTTTCGCGCAACGGCCTCTTCGTCAAGTTGGGTGCGCACAAGGTCTACGTTGCTGTGGACGTATCATGCATTCATCCGCGGCATGTCATCGAGGCAGGGGAGCCACTACTTAGCGTGGTCCACGGGGCGCGTATCACTCGCTCCCCGGACCATGCAGAGGTGATGATGACCGTGCCTGGTGCGGGCGCAAGCAAGAATCCAGCACCAGATCCGGAGGTAACACCTAAGGCACCGAGGAAAGGTAGAGGTCCTCCACTAGAGAGGCCTGAGAATGTACTAAGAGAAGCTATGGATAGCTTGGCAAACCCGGTAGCAGCAGTGGTAGATCCGGCTCAGGAACATGCCGAGCTAGAGGAAACTAGGCAGAAAATTTTGGAGGGAGCAAAAAAGATTGCTGCGGCTCAGCAGTCGTTGAACATGACGCTGCGTGAGTATGCAAAGGCAAACAAAGTAGATGCTGTAAAAGTGAAGGGGAGAAATCTCATGAGTGAAATGAACAAAGAAGGGGATACTCGGATTGAGGAGTCTGTAAACTGTTTGTCTGTGGGACTGCCAAAGTACAGTACCCCGACAAAAAACCTCAAAGCAGCAGATGCAGCCACATCCGAGCTAGAGGGTCAGAGACAGCAAGATCGGGTCAATGAGTTGGTTCGGATCGCGAACAGGCAAAATGAGGAACTGCTTAGGGCTAACCCGGAGAGAGCTGGGGCCTCCAAGATCGTTCATTCAGCGGTGGGTAAAATCCGCTGGAGCCGCATCGTACCCTCATGGTGGTCAAAGGAGAGAGGAGGTAGTAACCTCGGCCAGGAGAAACAAGCAGATTGTTCCGTATGACCCGACAAGGGCAGGAAAGGCAAAAGAGGTACAAAGAAACGACGATCGACGGAGTGTAAGCCGAGGTGAAGTTGGCCGAGGTAACCGTGACCAAGGCAATGCCGGTCAAGGAAACGCTGTTAACGGCAATGCCGGACAGCGCAACTCTACACAACAACCACAACAGCGGAATATGCTGAAGCAAGAGCAAAGTGCCGGCCGAGGTATGCAACAGAGAGATGTGCCACGAGAGCGAGACTGGTACAACGATGGAGATTCGGAAATGGTAAATGCAGGATACCCAAGGCTGGACTATCATGTGATAGGGTCGAGATTGGGAAGCAGGGATTTGATGCCAGACGATGCCAGGTTGAAACTGGATCGACTGTATAGGTCGGAGCAGATTGAAAGTCAAGGTTCTCTGGGTCCTGCATGTTTTGGACCCCGGATCATGAAAGAGCCACCGGTACCTAACTTCCAGTTACCCACAGGCACGAAGACGTATGACGGCAGCACTAAGCCGGAAGATTGGTTGATAAATTATGCAACGGCTGTGAAAATTGCCACATGCAACTTGAGGTGGGCTGCGATCATTACCCGGATGTTGGAGGGCCCCGCAAGGGTATGGCTAAACAATTTGCCACCCGGAAGCATTAACTGTTGGATAGATTTTGAAGAGATGTTCATCAGCAATTTCTCGAGTACGTATCAGAGGCCGAATAGGCCACATACACTAGCTATGTGCAAGCAAAGACCGAATGAGACGGACCGGGAGTTTTTAACTCGGTGGTGTACCGTGAGAAACTCATGTGAGGGCGTGATAGAATCACATGCCATAGCGTGGTTTGCACAGGGATGCAGATATGCAAGCGAACTGTGGCAAAAGTTACAAAGGAAGATGCCCACCATGTTGGCAGAGATGATCTGGATTGCTGATTCATATGCCTTGGGCGATCCAACTCAACCTAGGCTCGTGTCCAACGAGTCAAGTGAGGAGTACTACCAGAGAGATGGATCCGGATCATCCCGGAGGAATGACTACAGAGGAAAAAGGAGGGATGATTGACTGGATCACCGGTATAGTTCGCAACAAGTTGCAACTGTGAATCAGGATCAGCCCGGGACAGGAAGCAATCAACGCCAGAAAACTGGAGGGCAATGGACTCCGAGAAACGATGGCAAGAAAATTTGGACGCCAGAACAAAAGAAACAGTGGCAAGAAAGGAAGGACCGTCCGAGGTACACCTATGAGTCGATGTTGGATCAGCCGTGTAAGTTTCACACGCCAAATCCGAGTAACCCAGCGGGTCATACGACGAGGAAATGTGAGTGGATGCGCAAGATTAAACAAGGCAGTGCGGGGAATGCTCAGACACCCTGGAATGATCAACCTCGGCGGGAGTCACCGCGGCAGCAATTGCTCTCTGGAGCGAACAAGCAACAGCTAATGTTGCCTCCCCCTCCGCCGAGGTATGACAACAATGAGAGAAGGGATGCAGTGCATCAGGTGGAAAATCAGCACCAGCCGGATCATAGGTACCCCGGAAATGAGGGGAGGAATGAGTATAGGGAGCATCATCAGAGTTACTGTGTATTTACCACTGAGGAAACAAATAGGAAAAGCTTGCAGCGCCGACATATGGAGGTCAATGCAGTAATGCCTGCGGTGACGAGGTATATGCCTTGGTCTGACCAAGAAATCATTTGGAGCATCAAGGATCATCCCAAGCTTATGCCGAGTCCTGGCTCGTATGCGTTAGTGCTGGACCCGACATTCATTGGGCCTAACATCAATGTGAGATTCTCCAAGGTACTGATTGACAATGGCAGTAGCATTAACATCATGTATGCGGATACAATGCGCAAATTGGGTATCTCCGAGAACATGCTCCAGGCTACAAGGACAACTTTCCATGGTATTGTACCAGGCATTTCTTGTGAGCCCATAGGCAAAGTTCGGGTCGACGTATTGTTCGGCACGAGAGATAATTGCCGAACTGAGAATCTGGAGTTTGAGGTGGTGAACTTGGAAAGTGCGTATCACGCGTTACTCGGAAGGCCAACATTGAACAAGTTCATGGCAAGCTGCCACATCAGTTATCTGATGATGAAGTTGCCCGGGCCAAATGGAGTGATTCCCATTGCACGAGATTTCCGACATTCCATTGAGTGTGCCTCAGCCAGGTATAACCTAGCTGAGTCACTCGTGATTGCGCAAGAGAAAAGAAAAATCCAAGAGGTGGCGGCATTAGCTCAGTCCGCGCAGCAGTATATGCCGGCGCTGAGTAACCCGCATGGTAGCATTTCGTTCCAAGCTGCAAAGGATACTAAGAAAGTGCATGTTGATGATATGTTCCCAGAGCGCACCGTAACAATTGGTGTCGGCTTGAATGATAAATAGGAAAGCGAGCTCGTCAACTTCCTCCGTGAGAATCGGGATATTTTTGCTTGGTCTACACAGGACTTGCAAGGTGTTCCGAGGGAGTTGGTCGAGCACTCTTTGAACGTGAGACCCGGAGCAAGGCCGGTGAAGCAACCTCTCCGCCGCTTCGCCGACGATAGGAGAAAAGTCATTGGAGACGAGATAGCTCGGTTGCTAGCAGTAGGATTTATCATGGAAGTACTGTATCCGGATTGGCTCTCTAATCCGGTGCTGGTGGAAAAGAAGAAGGATGATCCGAACGTGGCAGTAGTTTGGCGTATGTGTATCGATTACACGAACCTGAACAAGGCGTGTCCAAAAGATCCATTTCCACTGCCGAGGATAGATCAGGTCATAGACTCAACCGCGGGATGTGAACTGTTGTCATTCATTGATGCATACTCTGGTTTCCACCAGATACCTCTGAATGCGGATGATCAAATAAAGACCGCATTTATCACCCCGTACGGGGCTTATTGCTATCGCACTATGCCGTTTGGTTTACATAATGCAGGTGCAACGTACCAAAGATGTATGCAAAAATGTTTGCACGACCAAATAGGTCAAAATGTACAAGTATATGTGGATGATGTGGTTATCAAGACCAAGGAAAGCAAAACGCTCCTTGACGACATCAGACAGACATTCGTGAACTTAAGAAGGTTCAAGCTTAACCCGGAAAAATGTACCTTTGGTGTCCTGGCTGGAAAATTACTCGGATTTCTCGTCTCCAGCCGAGGTATCGAAGTTAATCCAACTAAGATCCGGGCCATCGAACGGATGGAGCTACCGAAGTGTCTTAACGATGTCCAGAAGTTCACTGGGTACCTAGCATCGTTGAGTCGGTTTGTATGTCGGTTGGGAGAAAAGGCATTGCCTCTCTACCAACTCATGAAAAAGTCGTATAAGTTCGTTTGGACGCCACAGGCCGATGAAGCCTTTGCCCACTTAAAAAAGATGTTACTTGCACGGTGTTAGCCTCTCCACTATCAAAGGAGCCAATGTTGCTCTACATAGCCACAACCAACCGAGTTGTAAGTGCAGTGATTGTAGTAGAGCACGGTGAAGAGGGTAAGTCAGTGCAGAGGCCAGTGTATTACTTGAGTGAGGTATTATCTACCTCAAAGCAGAACTACCCACACTTTCAAAAGGTGGCATATGGTGTCTATATGGCGGCAAATAAGTTAAAGCATTACTTTGAGGAGCACCCCATCAAAGTAATATGTGAGGCTCCCATATCCGAGATAATGGGTAACAAGGATGCAAGTGGTCGAATCGCAAAATGGGCAGTTGAACTAGCTCCTTATGAGCCACAATATGAAACAAGAGAAGAAATCAAGTCTCAGGCTGTGGCGGACATTTTTGTACATTGGGCCGAGGTACAATACGAGCCACCGCCACCAGATTCGAACTACTGGAGGATGCACTTTGACGGGTCAAAAACAAAAACCGGGCTAGGCGCCGGAGTTGTGCTTACCTCGCCAAAGAAGGACCAGCTGAAATATGTGCTACAAATACATCTCGCGGCGTCGAATAATGTCGCAGACTATGAAGCACTTGTGCATGGGCTCAAGGTAGCAAAAGAGATTAGGATACGTCGGATCATATGCTTTGGCGACTCGGATTTGGTGGTACAGCAAGTATCAGGACTGTGGGACGCCCTTGATCCAAACATGGCGTATGTCTGATTTCATGTCTGAAGATATCTGGTTACTTTGAGGGGTGTGAATTTCACCATGTGCCCCGGTTGGAAAATGAGGCTGCTGACATGCTATCGAAGCTCGGATCAACCCGACAAGTAGTTCCACCGGGTGTAGAATTGGAACACCTCAGAAAACCATCTATCAGGCCGTCCCCAGGAACCGACTCAATCAATGTCCCGGAAGATACAGAATCCGGAGCTGAGCCCATGGACATTGACATGGGAGGTAGTGCACGAAACCCGGGGACTGCCTCAGCGAACCCGGGGACTACCTCGCAGGACCCGGGGACTGTTCAGCGTGATCCGGTTGAAGTTATGCCGGTGGATTAGATGGATATTGATGAGGATGTGTTCCCTGCACGAGCAATACCAGCTTGGGCATTGCGTATATTTCAATTCCTGAAAGATGGAACGTTACCCACTGAGGAGGTGTTAGCCAGGCAAACTCAGAGGAGAGCAAAAGCGTACACGATTATCAATTCCGAGTTGTACAAACGGAGTGTAACCAATGTCCTCCAGTGATGCGTTGACCCGAAAGAAGGGCTTGACATCCTCCAAGATATACACCAAGGAGAATGCGGGCATCATGCCTCATCTAGAGCCTTGGTGGCAAAAGCATTCCGGCATGGATTCTACTGGCCAAGTGCCTTAGAACAAGCAGAAGATCTGGTGAGAAAATGCAATGGTTGTCAGAGGTATGCTACCAAGACACATATGCCAATGTCGGAACTCAAGACCATACCAATTACATGGCCATTTGCTGTATGGTGCTTGGATATGGTTGGTCCGTTTAAACCAGCAAGGGGAAACATGACTCACATTTTGGTCATGGCGGATAAATTTACGAAGTGGATCGAAGTAAAGCCTATTAGGAAATGTGATGGGGCTACGGCCGTAACGTTTCTCAAAGATATAATCTTGAGGTATCGTTACCCACACAGTATCATAACTGATAATGGAACAAATTTTGCGGAAGGAGCATTTGCGCGTTTCTGCCGGGACAAGAAGATCCGACTCGACGTAGCCTCGGTAGCCCACCCCGCATCGAATGGACAGGTGGAAAGATCCAACAGATTAGTATTATCCGGGATAAAACCCCGGATCATTGAGCCGCTGCAAAGATTAGCGAGGTGTTGGATAGAAGAACTACCAGCGGTACTGTGGAGTTTAAGAACAACTCCGAATCGATCAATAGGCTATACGCCGTTTTTTCTGGTATATGGGGCAGAAGCTGTATTACCAGCCGACATAGAGCATGATTTGCCTAGGGTCACCCAATACACAGAAGCCGAAGTGCAAGAAGCCTGGCAAAATGATGTTGATCTGCTGGAAGAAGCGAGAGAACTGGCATTGTCCAGATCCTCCATATATCAGCAAAATCTCCGACGCTATCATAGCCGGAAAGTAAGCCCCCGAGTCTTTCGGGAAGGCGATCTGGTGCTCCGGTTGGTACAACGTACTGCCGGCATGCATAAATTATCCCCCCCATGGGAAGGGTCGTTCATCGTAAGCAAAGCATTGCACAATGACTCTTATTATCTTATAGATGCAAAGCCACAGGAAAAGAACAAGGCGGACAGGTTCGGCGAAGAATATAAGCGCCCATGGAATGTAGCTCTACTTCGTCCTTTCTACACTTAGCAGAGAAGTGTATGTATACGAGTCTTCTCATATGTCGGTATGTATGCCGGCAATGAGCTTATGAATGAAATATTGGCACCTCGAGCAGTAACTCGGGGACTGCCTTAATAATATTTGTTGTTCTTTATTATTTTTACGTCAGCTGGAGTAAGTTGTTCTACTTAACTCGGATCAGTAATGTGTGAGCACCAAAAACCCAACTCTTTGACTTGTTGCTGTCCAACAAGAATTGGCTTCATGGCAAACAAGAGAACAAGTTTGGAATTGCGTAGCACACGAAAAACGACCAAGGAAAAAGAACTTAATCGAGTCGACGTTTGTTTTTCGGACTAACCTTGTATTTACTTTCAAACTATTATGCTAAATTATTTTGAGCTAATCTTAAATGTTTCTAAGTATTGTTAAAACAATTTTTGAAGCTCGGATTCGTAAGTCGTAAAACCGAATCGAGGTAGACACGAACCGAGCCAGAAGATTGGACGAACAAGAAAACGAAACTCGGGGACTACGCCCAAGTTAATCCGGCATACAAACTTAGTAGCAAAATATTACATAAGTACGGGATACATTTCCACCCGGCATACCAGGGATCTGATAAGTTTTCAAGTGTTTTTAATTAAGGAGCAGCAGGAGGAGGAAGTTCGGTGTCATCTTCGTATTCTTCGATATCCGAGGCATCGTCCTCTCCATCCTCGTTCGAACTATCTTCGACATTCTCGACCCCTTCGTCGCCAGCGGCTTCCAGGAAGCTAGGACCCTTAGTCCATTCATGAATGGGAGAATATTCAACAAGGCTATGGGCGCAAGCCTGGCGCCGAGCTACCCATTCCGGGTCATCGGTCCACTTGGATCCGGTGCGCACACGCGTCAGGAGGTTGAGATCGATCTTCTCATACCACGTGAGTATGTGGTGAAGAACGGTCTTAGCTGCAGCACGTCCAGCGGACTCCCTCCAAAGGTCGAGCTGAGTCTCGATCTCCGATAGCTTTTCAGCAACAAGTGAAACTCTCTTGGGAGCGCTCTCACCGGGCCAGAACGTGTTGAAGACTCGGACTGAAACGTCGAGGAGATCCCTGCTGTAGTTCTTGATGATTTCCACGCGAGATGACAGGCTGACCAATAGGTCCTCCATGTCAAGGGGAATGCTCTCACTGTCAGAAGCGATGGGAGTACCCCTCTCTCGGCGGATGTTGGCAACAGCAGCACTCGCAATAGGAGTACCCTCTGGAAAGTGGCATGAAAACAAGGCAAAGGAAGAAGTTGAAGAAAAGACATATGAAGTAACCCGGAGAAGTATGTCGGATAAGGGAAAGGAACATACGTGAAATGTGGCTGTGGATCCGGGACAATTCATTGACGCAATTATCGCGTCTTTGACGGAGCTGCACCAGTTCAGCGTTCGCCGACTCAAGTTTGACGTCGGCCTCCTGGAGAAGATCGCGGTCCTTGGCAATTTGGAGGTTGAGGCGCTCGTGTTCTTCGGTGAAGTCCTGGCCAGCCTTTTCAAGCTCGGTTTGGTGCTGCGCCTTCATCTTCTTCATTTCTGCCTTTAGCTTGGCAATCTCGTCGTTCTTGGTTCGGAGGAGGGAAAGCTCATCGTCTTTCTTTTTGAGCTCGGCCTGATGCTGCCCTGCTTGTTCGAGAAAATGCAGCATCATGTCAGGCACGGGCACACTATCTTCAAGAGATGCTAAAATAGCGTGTTGACCCGGCAGAGCCGAGGTATGGATGTTTGCCGAGCCAAGAGGAAAACAAGATGGAAAGCAAAGCAGGGTCTGACAAAAAGGACTTACCCTTGATCTGCTCCAGGTTCTTTCGCATAATCTTGTTCTCAGCCTCCACCCTAGTTGCGGAAACCAAATAATGAGATTAGTTCGGGAGAGGGAGTTGAAGGAAAACGGAGAAGCGCCAAGGGAGAAACTTACCCCTTTTCTCATGCTCAGCGAGATGTGCATTGTGCTTTGCGAGCAGCGTCTTGTGGGTATCCAGAAGACGTTGGAACTCAGCACTCCGGCGGTTGGTGGTCACCTGAAAATAATACAAAATTTTGGCTTAAGCCTTGCGCATATTCGAAGTGTACAAGATCCGGGCCAAGTGGAACTTAACCCAGCTCTAGGTGTGTGCATATTCGAAGTGTACATGATCCGGGCCAAGTGGAACTTAACCCGGCTCTAGGTGTGTGCATATTTGAAGTGTACAAAATCCGGGCCAAGTGGAACTTAACCTGGCTCTAGGTGTGTGCATATTCGAAGTGTACAAGATCCGGGCCAAGTGGAACTTAACCCGGCTCTAGGTGTGTGCATATTCGAAGTGTACAAGATCCGGGCCAAGTGGAACTTAACCCGGCTCTAGGTGTGTGCATATTCGAAGTGTACAAGATCCGGGCCAAGTGGAACTAAACCCGGCTCTAGGTGTGTGCATATTCGAAGTGTACAAGATCCAGGCCAAGTGGAACTAAACCCGGCTCTAGGTGTGTGCATATTTGAAATTATGAAGGAGCTAAGTTAGTTCTCTAAGGAGCATCCAGCCGAGTAACAAGTTACTCCCCCGGAGGCTCGGGGACTAATGGTTATATTGCTAAATGCGTGATAAGGAAAAGGTGAAGTAACGTACCTCCATCATCCGACCCGCAAGGTTAATCGCCTTAGAGGCTGTATTCATCTGGGCAGCGAATTCGGCGGGACCGAAATTCTCCGGGAGATCGTTGTTATAGACGAACTCCGCCTTGTTCCAGTTATTCATAAACTCGATCAAGGTCGGAGGATATCGCTCCCCGCTGAGCATGTGGGGCGCCACCAAGCCCCTCGCATGTGCCTCTCTCCTCTCAACCTGAGCAAGGGCCGGACTGGTGTGCAGAACAAGTGGATGCGCACTAGTTGGCTCGTCAGGGGCGTCCTTCGGTGCTGGAGCCTTCTGGCAAGCATGGATGCAAGGGTGCGCTGTCCAGACCCGATGGACACTGCCCTGGTGACGTCAGGGGCTTTCTTGCCTTTGGCTTGCTGAGAGGAGGAAGTGGTTGCGGCTGATTTCCCCTTAGGAGCTACCTGGGTACTTCCTCGCCGAGACTGAGAAGACTCGGATGAGGCGGAGGAGCTTGGCCCTGGTGCCCTTGTTGCTGGTGCCGGAATTGGTGCTGGTGCTGGTGTTGGTGGTGGTGGTGGTATGGAGGTAGTTTCAGTAGTTGTTGGTTGCGGTGGAGCCGAAGTGGTGGATGTCGCTGCCTCGGCTGGATCCGTATCCCCCGCTCCGGGGTCCCCCCCTCTTGACGAGGCAGGCTGGAACCCGGAGCAGCCACAGAACCCTTTGGAATACGGCTCAGCGGGCGTGACTCATCGTCACGAGAGGGAGAGGAGCTAGGATGGAGCGGCGAAGAGATGCTAGATCCACTATGAGGGACCTCCACCGCAGCCCTGTCAAATCAAATAATGTCAGAAGAGAAATTACAACAATGCAAGAAAGAACAAGTTGCAGGAGAAAAAGAGACTTACGCGTCCGAGGTTTGGGGCTCCTTGGGTTTCCAAGCCCTTCGTGCCGGGGCCTTGCCTGCAGGCTTGGAAGCAGTTTTGTCTCCGGACTTCTTTCGCCTTTTGGAGGGCTGAGAAGGTCCGGAGGAGGAACTTGATGCAGCTCCATGCTTCTTCTTCGGCACTGCCGGAACAGATTCCCCCGTGGCAAGGGGAGGGTCCTCGTGGATCTGCCCACCGGGGTTAGCTGATGCCGGCAAAGCATAAGAAAGGGGGACAACATCAATAGGTTCAATAACCTTGACATCCGAGTCATCTTCATCATCGGGCCAATCTCTAATAGAAGAGGGTTTACCGGTGGGTCGCTTCGTAGCGTCGGTCATCGGGAGGAACATCTCCTGGTCCGGCTCTTCCTTGTCCGGGGTCTCCCGGTCAGGCGCCCATTTAAGGGTCGGATCGGTGCCGTACTCGAGGGTCTACTGAAGGAATAGCTAAGGAAAAGAATGAACAACGGAGTCAAAAGTGGAACAATGACCGACGTATAATTAACCCGGAGTAAATTTGCGCCATGAAGCTTACCGAGGGAGGGAGCCTATCCCGGCAGAAATGCTCAATTCCCCATGTCCATTCAGTGGAGAAGTCCTTGTGGGTGGTGAAGAGAGCCTTGACCCGGCGATAGATCTCTGAGTTGCTCAACTCGAAGGACGAGGTCCGGTTGGGGTCGCGGCCGAAGCTCATATGGCACACCTTGTGGGTGCGCCTCTAGAGGGAGGAGATTCGGTTGCGCACGAACGTGATCATAGCATCCTTGTTGCGCAACCCGAGCTTCTTCAGCTCCGCAAACCTCTTGTTGACCTGGTTGGCCAAGGCTGTGGGCTTCTTGGGGACAACGTCCCACATTTCCGGGTTAGGTGGACCCGGAGCATAGGGAAGCAGCCGGATCAAGTCCTTAGTGCCCTCATTCCGACATAAAAGAAAGTCTGGGCCCATCCTTTGCAGGACTCAAGCCCGGTGACTCGAGGGAAAACAGATATCCTCCGGGGTGAGATGGATGCAGCTTCGAATTGAGTGAGCTGCTTGTCCTCCGGATCAAGTTGAATATTCGGAATGACATTACGACGAAGGCCGAAAAACCGGATCCATAGCTCCTTCGTGGGCCACAATCCGGCGTAGCCCTCGATCGTAGAGGCAAAAGCAGAAAGAGAGGTGATTGCATTGGCAGGAAGGTGGTGCGGCTGGAGTTCGTACGTACTTAACCAGTCATGGAAGAAATCGCTGACCGGCAAACCGAACCCCCATTGGAAGTGCGACAAGAACACGACGTACTCACCCGGATTGGGTGAGGGGGCGAGTTCGGCGGAGGCAAGGCGCGCGATGACGCCGGCGGGGATGCGTCTGGTCCGGTAGAGCCAGTCCAAGTCATCTTGGTAGACCCATGACCCGGCCCACGCACCACGGTCCGTGGCGGCGGAGTCTTCCTCCATTTCTTGCTCAGCAACGACAAGCTCCTCCTCCGTCATATGATAATCGCTGCCCTCGCTGGCGCTAGTGGCGGCGAGGGACAAAGGCCTAGATTGGCAGCGACCATGGTGGAGGAGGCGCGTAGCGGCGGCGACGACGTAGAAATCTGGGGGTAAAATGCGGCGGCGGCGCTGCTGCTTGGGAAAAAGCCTAAGTGATGCACCCCTTCCCTCTTTAACCTCTCCCACGAGGAGAAGGTGGGATCGCATCCTGCGGGCAAGCCACACGCAATGTCCGTGTACCACCCACATCAACCAATCAACAAGGAGCCACACCGAAGGCCACAGAGATGAGTTGGTCCCGAGACGTGACACGTTGATGCGGTAAACGAGGAGGCAGGCGTGATGTGACCCGCGCACAGTGAGGACTGACAATTACTGCGGCTGTTAATGTGCTGGCCCTTAAAATGAGACAACATAATGATTAGCCTCCACGTGGGTTGGCGTATCAGAGAAGGAAGCAAGACCCGGATAGGACCGTGGTAACCCGGCCAGCAAGTAAAAACTTGGAATGTGCAGAGGGAAAGTAAAGCCATAAGGTCCGAGTTGAAGTAGTAACCCGACCGGCAAGTGAAAACTTGGAACGTGCAAGGGGAACGTAAATCCATATAACCCGAGACAAGGAGGTAACTCGAAAATAACGTCCAAAGGTCAAACATAAATGAACCTGATGTGGCCTTAGCGGCCGAGGCAGCTAAGACCGCACCAGCTTCGGAGACTAATATTGGGGGCATACCCCTGGGTAGGGTCACGCCGGGGTATAAAGGCCGAGTTAGCCGAGGTTCGGCAAGGCCAAAGCGGATGCTGGCCGGGTCACCTCAAGGCAGGCTGAATCACGGGGTAACCCGGACCAGGGGGCGTTCGCCTAACTAAGTCTCAACCGACCTAAGCAGTAAGTCGCAAATGCATGCTTAACTTGTATGCAGGAACAGGTGTGGCCGGATCAACTATGATCCGGGGCACATCTAGCTTCTAGGAGAAGGAAGGAATCTCGCTGGTCAAAAGAAGCCTGCACGCCTTTGCTGGCCGAAGCGGAACAAGGGCAGGACCACTGGCGTGGCCGACAAGGGTGGCGATACCCATGTCGGTGGCAGGCGTGAGAGGCTCACGTAGCCTCTGCATGTGTGACGCAAGGGAAAAGTAACCCGGTCGGCTTACTACTTTGGGAGATGGCATATTCTTAGGAATATACCTCCACGTATGCCCTAGATGGAGACCTAGCCCCCCCTCCTATATAAGAAGGGCTAGGACTTCTGTAGAGGGGGTTCCAATTTGGCTAGTTTGGCTAGGGTTTTAAGGGTGATCTGTGAGCGAGAGTAAGAGAGCTCCTTCTTCCTCCTCTCGCCAATACAGCTCTAGGA
This sequence comes from Avena insularis, assembly GCA_023614405.1. NCBI lineage: Eukaryota > Viridiplantae > Streptophyta > Magnoliopsida > Poales > Poaceae > Avena > Avena insularis. Next base: position 28,211,521 of record CM042692.1, read on the forward strand.
GCACTTGTAACCTTGGAGACAAAGCAAATATAAACTTCTGTGTGGAGAATCACTTCACTATCCCTCCCTGGATTCCCCTAGCGTGTATTATCCCCCACCTTTAGCCTAGTCATGGCATCTGCCGTGACACCACCACGACATAAACTCCGCGTCGGTGATCTTTTTCAGGGCGGCCTTGTAGTCCTCGGTCTCCCATGACTCCTTGCTAGTTCGGGAGGGATCGTGCTTCCCGCTGTATTCATACATCCAATGCGGCCGAGCCACCAGAGGAACCAGACGCCGCCCGAGCCAGCAGTTGTAGAGGTTGATCGAGATAAACCCCTGGTCCTTCAGCTTCTAGATCTGGTCCATCATTTCTGCGACGGCCATCCGCTGGTCTTCAGGAAGCTTCTTTGGTGCCAACCGGCGAGGCTCGCTCCTCTCAGCCACGAACTCGGGAAGTGCAACCTCACCGGGAGGAGTGGATTCCTTTACGTAAAACCAACTCTTCTTCCACTCGCCGGCGGCTTTCTTTGGCAGGAGAAGCTTGACGAAATTAGCCTTCGGCTTCAGTTGGAAGTGACGCCGCCTGTAGCCAATATCAGGCCGTCGGACACCTCACGCCCGATGCGGCCATGGAAGAGCTCCAGCCACAGAAAATCGGGCTGCGGCCAGGTAGCACTCGCGGCGAAGATCGGCTTTCGATCTTTGCGCGAGATCCGATGGCTTGATCGCGTAGTATGTGCAGAAGGTCCAGAAGAAAAGCGAGGTGGGGAACCCCAGACCTCTCTCAAGATGACCGGGGAAGCAGATGAATTCACCAGCTCTCGGCTTCGGCTCGGTCTCGGAGGAGGGGGGAACCTGCCAGTTCCCCTTGCGGAGGACTCCGGTGTCCTCGAAGGACTTGAGGTAGGCTGTGGTGCTTTTGGATTTTCCCCATGAGCCTTTGGGAGGCGCCATCGAGTAGGACGTGGAATCGCACGGTGCAGAAAGGACGAGTCGGAAGGTTGAAGGCAGGAAGATCGGGGACAGGAAGAATGCATGTGGGAGAATGAAGAATGCGGGAAGGATTCGCAGAATTGGATCATCATTCCCCTTATATGGGAATGCTACCCGCCAAAATCGGGATAGACGTTACTCACGGTAATTGCGCCGAAGTTACCGTTGGAAATTCCAACGGATAGTTTGACCAGAATTGACGGTCCAACTCCTCCGTTCCACCCGCTACCCGCCAGTCTTTTCTACTCGCCGAAGGGCGACTTCACGGCGATAACATTCATTAGGATGGTGAATGGAAACCACTAGAAATTCTCCTTGGTTCTGATGGAGCCCATCGCCGACTCGACTACATGTCCAAATTGGGCTCGCCTACTCCGAACACCAACGAGACACCTGCGCCTGCATCAACGATGGCCTCGGGGACTACTGATGGGGATATGCCAAAGGGGGTATGCCCAGGAGGATGTTCCGATTGGGCCGAAGGGCCTGTGAGTGCACCTGAAGGACGGCGACTGGCGACTAGAGGCCCAGGAGCGCAACAGAAGCCCAGTCGGATTAGGTCAAAACCTCTGAATCCTTATCTTGTTCGGTTGTAGCTTGTAACCCTAGCGAGGTGCCTCATATATAAACCTCCCTAGTGTATCCTAGAGACTCATATTCCATCATACACCCCCTCAAGCGACTCGCTTCTTAGACGCCGAGCTCGCCACCCCTGTAACTCGCTCTCCAATAATCTAATCTAACAGGAGTAGGTCTTTACCCTCCGAGGGGCCAAACCTGGGTAAACCCATGTGCATCCGCCCCCATCTCGCACCGTAGATGGCCGCCAACTCTTCATCACGCTTCAATCAATCGCTACTAGTGGCAGCGACTACCGTGGCCATTTCCACGACACTTTTCATGAACCACAGCTAGAGCCATTGCATGTTTGTTCTTCTCACAAACCACATATGGATCCACCAGTGTTAGTGCATGTTGTTATTTTCATGAACCACACCCAGTGTCATTGCATGTGTGTTCTTATCATAAACCACATATGGATCAACCAGTGTCATTTCATGTGTGTTCTTCTCATGAACCACATCTAGAGTCATTGCATGTCTATTATTCTCACAACCCACATAAGGATACACAAGTGTCATTGCATGTGTTTTATTTTCATGAACCACACCCAGTGTAATTGCATGTGTGTTCCTCTCACAGACCACACATGGATCCACCAGTGTCATTGCATGTGTGTTCTTCTCATGGACCACACCCAGAGTCATTGCATGTCTGTTCTTCTCACAAACCACTTAAGGATCCACCAGTTTCATTGGATGTGTGTTCTTTTCATGAAGCACACCCAGTGTCATTGCATGTGTGTTCTTCTCACAAACCACACATGGATCCACCGGTATCATTGCATGTCTGTTCTTCTCATGAACCACACATCGATCCACCAAGTGTGATTGCATGTCTGTTCTTTTCACAAACCACATATGGATCCACCAGTGTCATTGCATGTGTGTCCTCTTCATGAACCACACCTAGTGTCATCGCATGTCTGTTCCTCTCATAAACCACACATGGATCCACCAGTGTCATTGCATGTGTGTTCTTCTCATGAACCACAGCTAGAGTCATTGCATGTCTGTTATTCTTAGAAACCACATAAGGATACACCAGTGTCATTGCATGTGTGTTCTTCTCATGAACCACACCCAGTGTCATTGCATGTGTGTTCCTCTCACAGTGTACACATCGATCCACCAGTGTCATTGGATGTGCGTTCTTCTCATGAACCACATCTAGAGTCATTGCATGTGTGTTCTTCTCACAAACCACATAAGGATACACCAGTGTCATCGCATGTGTGTTCTTCTCATGAACCACAGCTAGAGTCATTGGATGTGTGTTCTTTTCATGAACCACATAAGGATCCACCAGTGTCATTGGATGTGTGTTCTTGTCACAAACCACACATGGATCCACCAGTGTCAATGCATGTCTGCTCTTTTCATTAACCACAGTTAGAGTCATTGCATGTCTGTTCTTTTCACAAACCACATATCACCAGTGTCATTGCATGTGTGTTCTTCTCATGAACCACACATGGATCCACCCAGTGTGATTGCATGTCTGTTCTTTTCACAAATCACATATGGATCCACTAGTGTCATTGCATGTGTGTTTTCACAAACCACATATCACCAGTGTCATTGCATGTGTGTTCTTCTCACAAACCACATAAGGATCCACCAGTGTCATTCGTGTGTTCTTTTCACAAACCACATAAGGATCCACCAGTGTCATTGGATGTGTGTTCTTTTCATGAACCACACCCAGTGTCATTGCACGTATATTCCTCTCACAAACCACACATGGATCCACCAGTGTCATTGCATGTGTGTTCTTCTCATGAACCACGGCTAGAGTCATTGGATGTGTGTTCTTTCCATGAACCACAACTAGAGTCATTGCATGTGTGTTCTTCTCACAAATCACATAAGGATACACCAGTGTCATTGCATGTATTTTCTTCTCATGAACCACATCTAGAGTCATTGCATGTCTGTTATTCTCACAAACCACATAACGATCCACCAGACTCATTGCATGTGTGTTATTCTCACAAACCACATAAGGATCCACCAGTGTCATTGGATGTGTGTTCTTTTCATGAACCACACACAGATCATTGCATGTCTATTCCTCTCACAAACCACACATGGATCCACCAGTGTCATTGCATGTGTGTTCTTCTCATGAACCACAGCTAGAGTCATTGCATGTGTCTTCTTTTCACAAACCACTGCTAGAGTCATTGCATGTGTGTTCTTCTCACAAACCACATAAGGATACACCAGTGTCATTGCATATGTGTTCTTCTCATGAACCACAACTAGAGTCATTGCATGTCTGTTATTCTCACAAACCACATAAGGATACACCAGTGTCATTGCATGTGTGTTCTTTTCATGAACCACACCCAGTGTCATTGGATGTGTGTTCTTCTCACAAACCACACATGGATCCACCAGTGTCATTGCATGTGTGTTCTTCTCATGAACCACAACCAGAGTCATTGCTTATGTTCTTCTCACAAACCACATAAGGATTCACTAGTGTCATTGGATGTGTATTCTTTTCATGAACCACAGCCAGTGTCATTGCATGTGTGTTCTTCTCACAAACCACACATGTATTCACCGGTATGATTGCATGTCTGTTTTTTTCATGAACCACAGCCAGTGTCATTGCATGTGTGTTCTTCTCACAAACCGCACATGGATCCACCAGTGTCATTGCATATCTGCTCTTTTCATTAACCACAGTTAGAGTCATTGCATGTGTGTTCTTTTCACAAACCATAGCTAGAGTCATTGCATGTGTGTTCTTCTCACAAACCACATAAGGATACACCAGTGTCATTGGATGTGTGTTCTTCTCATGAACCACAGCTAGAGTCATTGCATGTCTGTTCTTCTCACAAACCACATATGGATCCACCAGTGTTAGTGCATGTCTGTTCTTTTCATGAACCACACCCAGTGTCATTGCATGTGTGTTCTTATCATAAACCACATATGGATCAACCAGTGTCATTGCATGTGTGTTCTTCTCATGAACCACATCTAGAGTCATTGCATGTCTATTATTCTCAGAAACCACATAAGGATACACCAGTGTCATTGGATGTGTGTTCTTCTCATGAACCACATCTAGAGTCATTGCATGTGTGTTCTTCTCACAAACCACATAAGGATACACCAGTGTCATTGCATGTGTGTTCTTCTCATGAACCACAGCTAGAGTCATTGGATGTGTGTTCTTTTCATGAACCACATAAGGATCCACCAGTGTCATTGGATGTGTGTTCTTATCACAAACCACACATGGATCCACCAGTGTCATTGCATGTCTGCTCTTTTCATTAACCACAGTTAGAGTCATTGCATGTCTGTTCTTTTCACAAACCACATATCACCAGTGTCATTGCATGTGTGTTCTTCTCATGAACCACACATGGATCCACCCAGTGTGATTGCATGTCTGTTCTTTTCACAAACCACATATGGATCCACTAGTGTCATTGCATGTGTGTTTTCACAAACCACATATCACCAGTGTCATTGCATGTGTGTTCTTCTCACAAACCACATAAGGATCCACCAGTGTCATTGGATGTGTGTTCTTTTCACAAACCACATAAGGATCCACCAGTGTCATTGGATGTGTGTTCTTTTCATGAACCACACCCAGTGTCATTGCATGTATATTCCTCTCACAAACGACACATGGATCCACCAGTGTCATTGCATGTGTGTTCTTCTCATGAACCACGGCTAGAGTCATTGGATGTGTGTTCTTTTCATGAACCACAACTAGAGTCATTGCATGTGTGTTCTTATCACAAATCACATAAGGATACACCAGTGTCATTGCATGTATTTTCTTCTCATGAACCACATCTAGAGTCATTGCATGTCTGTTATTCTCAGAAACCACATAACGATCCACCAGACTCATTGCATGTGTGTTATTCTCACAAACCCCATAAGGATCCACCAGTGTCATTGGATGTGTGTTCTTTTCATGAACCACACACAGTGTCATTGCATGTCTGTTCCTCTCACAAACCACACATGGATCCACCAGTGTCATTGCATGTGTGTTCTTCTCATGAACCACAGCTAGAGTCATTGCATGTGTGTTCTTTTCACAAACCACTGCTAGAGTCATTGCATGTGTGTTCTTCTCACAAACCACATAAGGATACACCAGTTTAATTGCATATGTGTTCTTCTCATGAACCACAGCTAGAGTCATTGCATGTCTGTTATTCTCACAAACCACATAAGGATACACCAGTGTCATTGCATGTGTATTCTTTTCATGAACCACACCCAGTGTCATTGGATGTGTGTTCTTCTCACAAACCACACATGGATCCACCAGTGTCATTGCATGTGTGTTCTTCTCATGAACCACAACCAGAGTCATTGCATGTATATTCTTCTCACAAACCAAATAAGGATTCACTAGTGTCATTGGATGTGTATTCTTTTCATGAACCACACCCAGTGTCATTGCATGTGTGTTCTTCTCACAAACCACACATGTATTGACCGGTATCATTGCATGTCTATTTTTTTCATGAACCACAGCCAGTGTCATTGCATGTGTGTTCTTCTCACAAACCGCACATGGATCCACCAGTGTCATTGCATATCTGCTCTTTTCATTAACCACAGTTAGAGTCATTGCATCTGTGTTCTTTTCACAAACCACAGCTAGAGTCATTGCATGTGTGTTCTTCTCACAAACCACATAAGGATACACCAGTGTCATGGGATGTGTGTTCTTCTCATGAACCTCAGCTAGAGTCATTGCATGTCTATTCTTCTCACAAACCACACAAGGATACACCAGTGTGATTGCATGTGTGTTCTTTTCATGAACCACTGCTAGAGTCATTGCATGTCTGTTCTTCTCACAAACCACACATGGATCCACCAGTGTCATTGCATGTTTGCTCTTGTCATGAACCACAGTTAGAGTCATTGTGTGTCTGTTCTTCTCACAAACCACATATCACCAGTGTCATTGCATGTGTGTTCCTCTCATAAACCACATATGGATCCATCCAGTGTGATTGCATGTGTTTTCTTCTCACAAACCACATAAGGATCCACCAGCGTCATTGGATGTGTGTTCTTTTCATAAACCACATATGGATCCTAACCTTAGGAGAGCCCTAACCTTGGCCCCCCAATGGGTGGCCGTTAGACCGAGTCTTCTAGAAGGCATGCCCTAACACAGTTGTTCTGCTTAACGATTGTTACATACCGTTCGATCGAGGCGCTTGGACGATTGGGATAGTCTTTGTGAGAGCGATCCGCAAGTAGGCTGTTGATACGTCCATAACGTATCTATAAATTTTGATGGTTTTATGCTAATAATATACTTTTGATACTCCTTTTTATATAAAGTTTATTATTTATTTGGACTAAACTACTAATAGTTGAAAAAGTGCACAATGTTCTTGTTTTACACTTTGATGTGTAAGAATTACCAAGAATACAAGTGGAAACCTTGTTGGAGTCAAATTGGGATTTTGCAGAAATCTGTCTCAGAACTCTTTTTGAAGATGGTCACATTTCGGGTCGAAGAAGGCGTCAAACGGAAAACTCTTCAACTACAAAGTTTTTGGAAATTTCGCGACAAACTTTCTGGACATAAAATTTAGCTGATTCCGCGTCTGGACGGGCCCTATAGACCCGATTTACTGCAGCCCAAGATGGGGTGACGGGAATCCGAGAAGCTATATAAAGGGAGGAAAAACCTAATTCATGGGATACACCTGCACCCACGAATTTGCAACCACCAAAGACACGTTTTTGCCTCCCCATGGATCCCATCTCCATGGGGAAGGGCTCCCAAGAAGCCATGAAGGAAGGGTGCTAAGGGGCGGTGCTACCCTGTGATACCGGCGGCAGGGAAGGAGTCCTCCGCGCCACCGCCAGCACCGCCGCCGCTGCCACCTCTTCACCATCTTCACCGCCATCTCCATCGACTCCACCACCATCTCCATCGTTGTTGCTAACTCCCATGATGAAGAGGGAGTAGTTCTCTCTCAAGGCTAAGGGTTCTACCGGTAGCTATGTGTTCATCTCTCTCTCTATGCATGATCATATTGTGATCATGAGCTTTGTAATCAAGTAGATCTACCTTGCTACTCAAGTGCTTTAATAGATCTCTGCTCTCCCCATGTGTGTGAAAGTGACAGCGTGCACACCATGGTGGCACTTAGGCTAGAGATTACAAATACTTGTTATGAGTTATATTTGGAGTTGGATGTATCTATGAAATTGTGGTGTTTGTTGGAACCATCTAGTGCTCAAGGTGACAGTGTGGGGTTATCTAGATGGGGAAAGCGAACTTTGAGGAGTGTTGTTATAGCCCTACCATGGATTAGAGTGTCTAACCGGAGAGTAGTTCAGAGTAGTATCATAAAGAGAAGATATTTATATGAGAGTGTTCACTACTGAAAGTATGATCCCTAGGCCTTGTTTCTAAGCATTGAAACACCGTTTGCAACTAGATTTGTTACATGTTTGCTTGCTTCCATCTTTATTTCAGTTTGCCTTTAGTCTCTTCCACGCCATCAAAGTATTTTCTGGCACCGTTGTCTTACATCCATACCACTTGTATTTCACTATCTCTTCGCCAAACTAGTGCACCTATACACCTGACAAGTATATTGGGTGTGTTGGGGACACAAGAGACTTCTTGTATCTTGATTGCAGGGTTGCTTGAGAGGGAATATCGTTGACCACTTCCTCCCTGAGTTCGATAAACCTTGGATAATCCACTTAAGGGAAAACTTGATCCTGTTCTACAAACCTCTACACTTGGAGGCCCAACAACTGTCTACAAGAATAGAAGTGCGTAGACATCAAGCTATTTTCTAGCGCCGTTGCCAGGGAGGTAAGGTAAAAGCTTCGGTATGAGTGCTCGAAGTTATTTCCTATAGATTCTGCAATTTTGTCGTTTTGTTTCTTGTTTTTATTTTTCACTAGTTAGGCTTAATGGAAAACAACAAAAAAATTAGAGAGCTTTATAGTATTTATCTTGAGTTAGGACATGAAGTGTTTGAAGAGAAAATTAAAAATCCTATGGAACTTTATTTGCATGCTGATAGCAATGTTGTTAGTATGAATTCTTTGGACACCATTATTGCTAATGCTATGGAAAATTCTAATCTTGGGGAAGCTAGTTTTTATGAAAATGATCTTTTTAGTTCCCCAGCTTTGTAAGATAGCTATTCTATTGCTTATGATGATACCAAACCTCCAATATATGATGATTATAATGATGAATATGATATTTTAAGTCCACCTAATATTGAGGAGAAAATTAATTATGATTACAATATGCCTCCTATATTTGATGATTATGGTGATGAGAATAATAATGATAGCTATTTTGCTGAATTTCCTCCCAATACAATTAATAAGAATGACTATGGTTATAGGGAGAGTATTAATTCTTTTATGCATGTGGCTCATGATAAGAATGTTTTATGTGATTGTTATATTGTTAATTTTATTCATGATGCTACTAAAAGTTATTATGAGAGAGGGAAACATGGTTTTATGTGTCTCAACAATATTAAGTTTCCCCTCTTTATGTTGAAAATTTTGAAGTTGCACTTGTTTTGCTTTCCTATGCTTGTTGCTTTGTGCTTTCTTGACTTGTTTATTTACAAGATTCCTATGCATAGGAAGTGGGTTAGACTTAAATGTGTTTTGAATTTGCTTCTTGATGCTCTCTTTTACTTTAATTCATATTTCTTATGTGAGCATCTTCTCAAACTATCATGACTAACTTAAAGGCGTTAAAGAAAAGTACTTATTGGGAGATAACCCAAAAGTTTTACTTGAGTCTTGGAAGTTATTACCTCTGTAATAACCGCTCCTTATCCTTTTTATTTGCTTTTTGTGCCAAGTGTAACCTCTAATGAGAGAGAAGTAATGCTTGGGAAAGTTGATGTCCCGAAACAGATTTTTGTGCTTCACCATAAAAAATCGTGTAAAATCTCTGTACGTCTTTTTGAGGCGTGAATTTTTGTGATTATGTCCCAGGTTGTCATCTAACTTTTGTTAGTTCAAAACTTTTTGATTTCAGCAACAGAAGGTCTTCGAAAAAATTGGTTTTTACCTGTTGGTCTATTTTGACAGACTTCTGCCATTATTTGCATTTGCTTCTTCTTGGTTCCTTTTGGAGTTCTCTTTGGGAAATTGAGTTTTTCAAGGGAAGTGATACAGTATCTTGTGTTTTAATGGAAGTTTTATTGGTTGAAACTGAACCTAAATACTTATTATCTTGAGTGCACTAATGTTGCTAATAAAGATTGTGTGGAGTTTTCTATGAAGGAAAAAAATTAGGTGTATAGAGAGAATGATGTAATGAGATGAAGAATGGACTAAAGATCAAGCTTGGGGATGCCACCCTGTGTCACCCCAAGAAATATCCAAGAAATACAAGCGTCAAAGCTTGAGGATGCCCAAGGCATCCCCTTTTTCATCAATAAAAATCCCAAACACTTCATTTTTATTGTTTCATGCACAGTTGTGTTGTTCTTGGAGCGTCTTTGTTTTTGGTTTCCGTCTGCTTGGTTTTCTTAGTTTGCTTGAATAAATTGGTTGGCCCCCCTCTTTCACGCATTGGTTTTCAAATAGTTTGGTTTGGATTGGAAAAGAGTAGCAAAAGTTCGTGCTTAAGTGGTAAAAAGGAGCTTGTTTTTGACTGTGGCCCATGCTTTGTCATGCCATGCTTGATATTGTTTTGGCTTTATGCTTAGTGATATTTGTTGTACCATGACATGTTATAAACAATTGAGATTGCTTAATGTGCCTTGAAAGAATCATGTGTTGTTTTAGCATATTAAAGCATAGTATTGTGGTATTCTCCTTTGATGCTTTATTTGGATTGACTTGGCGCATGCTCACACCATGTTATGACTATCCCAAGTCACCATAGCCTTTATGATCCTTTAGTTTTCGACTTGTAATATCACTTTATACTTTGATTAATGATATTTTGTCGCTCTGCATGATTATGGCCATTATTGCTCTCTTAGTTGGTCGCTCCCAGTCTTTTGCTAGCCTCCATAACCAAGTATGAGTTCCACTCATGCACCCAACTCCTAAAACCAAGTTATTCCAAAGAGTCTACCATACCTACCTATTAGCATTTGCTATTTCAAGTATATTCATGTTTTTATCTACCTTCCGAATTAAACTTGTTATGAGAAAACTAGTGATTAAAGCTCTCACGAACTTGATGGCGCACTTTACTTTTCTTGCCCTTAATAAACTTGAATCATTATGTCATCTATGTTGTATATGCTTGCACTTATATGTTGGGGGTTAGCAGAACCCTGCTGTCATGGGGAACGCTTTCAACATTGCACTTGTACGTTGTACCTAGTTGATATCATGCTCTTTTGTCTATGGATGCCGTCGGTGTGAAATGAAAGGGGAGCTTGTAAGTCGATGGAGTTATGTATGTGTGTTAGAGAAACGCCTGGGCCGCCGGTCTAATCCATGCCGTCATGGTGGAAACCTTCAGCGTAACCATAATGAGCTGTATATGAAGCATTCTTCTTATAAAAAAGAGTCAGATATTGAGAAAAAAAAGAGAAAAGAAAAAAAAGAGATGAGAAAATAGGAAAGAGAGAAAAAAGCACCATTTTCCCATGGTAAATAAGAAGATTGCTGAGATGCTCATTGTCTGCTTGCCTTGTCATTTTGATATGGGGATTCTTCCATATCATCGGGCAAGGGGTACCCCGTTGGCGGTTCTCTATGATACACATGTACTTATTATGACAAGAACTTACCGGTAACTAAACTTGAGCAGCATGAGGAGCGGCCCTCATATTCAAGGGACATGCGATTTCCAACGTATACTTTGTCAAGCATATACTCCATAGTTTGTTCACTTTAACCTTAATCACTTCAAGATGCTTATGATAGGGGCAATGAGAGCTGAAATCTAATAAGCTCTTTATGAGACTTGAATCTCTGCTTCCTTCTATGAAGGCCTTTCTTTCACTTTTATATTGAGTCTCCACCTTCTATCCTTAGGCACCAATTAAGAGACCATAGTTGTTATTCTTAGTTCTATGTGCATTGTCCCAAAACTTATTGATTGATTCATAATGTTGATATTGCTTGTTCTTGAACTATTTGTATCTACTCACTCTTATGAACTTTGAAGGTGTCATATGCATTTATGTTTTGCTACTCCATGAGGGGCAAGCTGAATGCCACTATGCTATGTTTTCTACATGTGAAACAAACAAACATCTTTCAATGCATTATTATTCATGAATCTTTTGTTTGTACATTTTCATGTTACAACATAGTTGCTATGTCTTATTGTTAGAACTCTATCTTTCATGTTCATGTTTAGAGTACCTTGATCCTAGCTATCAATGCTTTTACAATAATGATGATCAAGATTGTGTTGGTTGTATGTCACCTCAAAAATTATATTGTTTTTATCGTTTACCTGCTCGAGGACGAGCAGGAACTAAGCTTGGGGATGTTGATACGTCCATAACGTATCTATAATTTTTGATGGTTTTATGCTAATAATATGCTTTCGATACTCCTTTTTATATAAAGTTTATTATTTATTTGGACTAAAATACTAATAGTTGCAAAAGTGCATAATGTTCTTATTTTATACTTTGATGTGTAGGAATTACCAAGAATACAAGTGGAAACCTTGTTGGAGTCAAATTGGGATTTTGCAGAAATCTGTCTCAGAACTCTTTTTGAAGATGGTCACGTTTCGGGTCAAAGCCGGCGTCAAACGGAAAACTCTTCAACCACAAAGTTGTTGGAAATTTCGCGACAAACGTTCTGGACATAAAATTTATCTAATTCCGTGACCGAACTGGACCTATATACCCGATTTACTGTAGCCCAAGATGGGGTGACGGGAATCCGAGAAGCTATATAAAGGGAGGAAACCTAATTCGTGGGAGACACCTCCATCCACGAATTTGAAGCCACCAAAGCCATGTTTTTGCCTCGCCCATGGATCCCATCTCCATGAGGAAGGGCTCCCAAGAAGCCATGAAGGAAGGGTGCTAAGGGGCGCTGCTCCCCTGTGATACCGACGGCGCGGAAGGAGTCCACCGCGCCACCGCCAGCACCGCCGCCGCCGCCACCTCTTCACCATCTTCACCGTCATCTCCATCGACTCCACCGCCATCTCCATCGTTGTTGCTGACTCCCATGATGAAGATGGAGTAGTTCTCTCTCGAGGCTAAGGGTTCTACCGGTAGTTATGTGTTCATCTCTCTCTATGCATGATCATATTGTGATCATGAGCTTTGTAATCAAGTAGATCTACCTTGCTACTCAAGTGCTTTAATAGATCTCTGCTCTCCCCAATATGTGTGAAAGTGACAGCGTGCACACCATGGTGGCACTTAGGCTAGAGATTACAAATACTTGTTATGAGTTATATTTGGAGTTGGATGTATCTATGAAATTGTGGTGTTTGTTGGAACCATCTAGTGCTCAAGGTGACAGTATGGGGTTATCTAGATGGGGAAAGCGAACTTTGAGGAGTGCTGTTATAGCCCTACCATGGATTAGAGTGTCTAACCAAAGAGTAGTTCAGAGTAGTATCATAAAGAGAAGATATTTATATGAGAGTGTTCACTAGTGAAAGTATGATCCCTAGGACTTGTTTCTAAGCATTGAAACACCGTTTGCAACTAGATCTTTTACATGTTTTCTTGTTTCCATCTTTATTTAAGTTTGCCTTTAGTCTCTTCCATGCCATCAAAGTATTTTCTGGCACCGTTGTCTTATATCCATACCAGTTGTATTTCACTATCTCTTCGCCGAACTAGTGCACCTATACACCTAACAAGTGTATTGGGTGTGTTGGGGACACAAGAGACTTGTTGTATCTTGATTGCAGGGTTGCTTGAGAGGGAATACCTTTCACCACTTCCTCCCTGAGTTCGATAAACCTTGGGTAATCCACTTAAGGGAAAACATGCTGCTGTTCTACAAACCTCTACACTTGGAGGCCCAACAACTGTCTACAAGAATAGAAGTGCGTAGACATCAGCTATTCTGCAGCATGATTGGCCACGCTTGCTCTGGACAAACTGGCAACACCAGGCGCTCCCCTGTTGCGGGTGTCACAACTCATGAGTTCAGTGGGCCATATCCCAGTGTGACGTCCCCATTACTTATCTTCCTCCCCGTACTTCTCTTCCTTCCCCTCGAAGCCACTTTCCCCACTTCACTCCCATCCCGCCATAGCCGCAAGCCAACGGCACCTCCATCCCAATCCCCTCTCTGGCAGCCACCCCCCCTTCCGCCCCCCTCTCGCCATGGGTTCAAGGGGAGATGGCGAGGAAATGCGTCCTGATGATAGGGACGGTGATTTCGATGTGAGTCGTATCATCTCTATCTCTATCATCTATGGCCAGTTATCTATTTTTTGAGCTAGATCTACTTTGTTTACTCATGCGCGTATGATGTGTTAGGCCAACTAGATGATGTATGACTCCGACTATCACGGTCTAGCGGATGAAGATAGTCCTCTGCTATGTAAACATGGATATGTGCCCGCTAAATTTGTAACATTCGAAGGATGAAACGCAGGCAGGAGGTTTCTACGGTGTCAAGGACATCGTGCAATGATGCAAGGAGGAAGTTGTGGTGTTGTCAAATGGGTAGATCCAGAGTGGCCCAAATCGATGCAGAAAATGCTGGACAAACTATGGGAAATGACTGTTGAGTTGAAAGAATCCGTATTCAGCTCACTTCTTGACAGTGTTGAGCTGAAGCTATGGGAACCAGTTGACACGACCAAGCATAAGCGAGATCTCGGGTGGGTGCAAGACAAGGTTAGCAAAGTCGAGAAGGAGAGGGACGCGGCGTTGGCCCTGAAGGCTAAAGCAGAGCAAGAACTGACTCAAGCAAGGAATGATCTTCACCAGGCCAAAGTCCTACAGTTCACAACTACCAGTATTGACAAGTGCATGAGGAAAAATGCAGAGAAACAATTGAAGTTGTGCAAGGAAGATGCTAAAAGGAAGGAGCGGACGATTTGATCCTTGCTCTCGCAGGAAGATGCGCATCGGGCTAAGATTAGGAAGATCAAGGAGAAGTGTGATAACTAGTTCTATTTAGCTTGAGCTCCGTGCCTTTTTAAGTTGTAATAGTTGTACTTGTTGACCTAGCAGTCTGAACTATTGGCCCCGGAGTCATGGGAGGAAAAAAATTGGTCGCCCGTTAATCTTTCTTAACCCTGCATTACTTCCTTTTGTCTGACCAATGCCCCTTGGATATTCCGCCCGTCGCTTCGTCGTCCTCGTGTACAAATAGGAGGCGCCATAGCGTGTCGCTTCATCGTCCATCCCCTCGCCCTCTCCAATCTCCACTGCGCCATCGCTACGTCGTCCATCCCCTTGCCCTCTTCAATCTCCAACACACTGTCGCTTCGTCGTCCATCCCCTTGCTCCCTCTCCAATCTCCACCGCGCCGCCATGGAGATGCTCGCGCTGAACTGCTACGAGGCGGTGATGTTCGTGCACTTTGACATCCTCGCGCCGCCGGCCGCAACGGTGCCCCACGGATGGCGCATCAGCTATGCGGGAGTGTTGGTGGCTCTGCTCCTCGTCCCTAGCGGAGCCGAGATGGTACACGGCGGCCAGCCCGTACTGGCCGGCTCTGTTCAAGAAGGAGCGGAAGGCCAAGATTGGCAACCGCATCGTTTATGGGCGCGTGGTGCACCGTGATCTCCGCAACCGAGAAGGGCGGGAGAGGTTCTGGTCTGTCCCTAGACGGACCAAGTACACCATCAACGCCACCGTTCGCCGTGAAGAGGTGCTCCGTCTCGCGAACAATGCGGAAATCGTGGAGGTTCCATCCGACGACGACGAGGAAGCTGGCGGCTCGGAGGACAACGACAGCGGAAGTGAAATTGTTGACTAGTGGTTGAATTAATGTAGGATTTGAAATCGCACATGTGTTTAGAAGAATTTGTGGTTGAATTAATGAAATGCCTCGATTTAGATCTCTGTCTCGATTACTTTGTGGAAGAATTTGTGATTTAGATCAATTTCTGCCTTGATTTAGATCTCTGTGCCGGATTGGGAATGTGACCATGGACCAAAGACCTTTTTTCTACTAGTGTATTCTGATATTGGTGGTTTGTTTAAACGTAATCTACATGGATTGTGCCGCATGCAAATGGCACAACCACAATTTATAAAGTGGAAGCACGTACACCCGATTACTGGAGATCCGGGAGCTTCACCGGATGCAGGGGATGCAGGAGCAGAGAGGCGGTGAGATAGACGGGCTCAAGATTAGGCCAGAAAGTGGTACCGATTTCCTCCTCATCTGGGCATTATCGGTTGCCATTGCTGTTTATGTTGCCATGTCATTGTGTGCAGCAACTGAAATAAGTTGTTGCTTCGTGCAGTGTAGCAGCTTAAATAATTTATTTTTGTGCCACTTACATTCTATCGTATTTGGAGACCTCCTGCCCCTCAGCAATCGTGGAACCGGTGCTGCGTGTTTTCAGATAGTAGTGGCACAATCACAATTTCGGATTCAACTACTGACTCGGTCATTTCCAAACCCTAAGTCACGGTACATTTTACTCAGAGAATGTGGGTAGATTGTTTCGCCTAGCAAAGTTCCACACACAGAGCACCAGAATTTAACCGAATTACATATATAGGTTCAAGTTCAACACATTACTATGCATCTTCATTGCCAGCAGCCTTCTTCCGTAGCCTGGGTGCCAAGCCTTCACGTCCACTAGCTTCTTCATTTCCTGCCTTCTTCCTCTTCCTCGGTGCCAATTTTCTTAGCTTCACGTACTCTGCATCGCCGGGACAATGGGCACTAGAATCGTGTCCAGCATCATCTTTCCACTCGTTTTTACTTTCTTCGGGCAGAAAAAATGACTGACCCGGTAGTCATGTTTCTAACCTTGCGGCGCTTCCTGTCAAAGAAACAAGACTGTTGCATAACTGCCCAATATCTATAGAGTAAATAAAACAAAAATTACAATTCAGCACAAACATGCGAACCCAAAGAGACTTTTGCTTACCAGGAGCTAACTGGGTTCGAGCAACCACCCTATCAAAGAATAGAAGGGCGACTCCCAGTTGCAGCAGCTTCCACATCCAGTACATCACAATTCATCTCAAACATGCAAGCCGAAGCATACCTTTTCATCAACCCAATTAGCTGACTGTCACACATTAGAGGAACCATGATGCCACGTTCATCCATGAAGTTGAACTTTGCAGTCTGCTTCGGCCATAATTCATCATGATTACGGAGAGCAGCAACCATACCATATATAGTGCAGATATGTGCAGCTGCTTCTTCCATCGTGATACAATGGTGTCCATACCACTTGCCCTTAGAGTCGTACCTAAAGAGGACTACCGTAACCAGGTAAGGGTGGTCCACAGAGATCCCACTTGACAGAAAACTATGGACAAAATATGTTTGTCAGCGTTGGGCTAACAAACAATTTTAGGTTTAGTAGCCAGCTAGTAGTTATAATTAGTGCGAATAGCAAAGAAAAGTGTAGCTCACCCGCTTGTAGCAAGAACTTCTTCTTCCTTGGTAGTAGGATTTGCCATCCTCCAGGCTGCTCGGCTCGTCGGTGGCGGAGGTGGTCTAGAGCCTCGCAACGGCGGCTACGGCATGCGCCATTGGAGCTCGGGATCAGCTCGGCTGCAGCTTGGAAGTCGAAGTCAAATGTCTGAAGGGATCGTCCTGCCTGGAGGGTGGATTTCGACGTCGCCGGTGCTAGGGGAAAGGTGGGAATGGATTTGTGAAATTGGTCAACGCCTCTAATCCACTTAGTTCCTCGATTTGCCTAAGAGGTTGCCGCGTTGGCGCTTGCGTCATGGACAGATGATCGACATGAGGGTCCCGACCATCTACTTCACGGGGCAGTTTCACGGAATGTTTGAATTTGGCAGGGGTGAGATGAGTTTGCATCGAAATGGCCCCTCTCGGTAGTTGGCGGCCCAACATTTCGAAACGCGGCAATTTCAGGCAACTTAGGTACCGCGGTGCGCTGGCCTATGAACTTTGGTACCACGCAGCGAGCACAGTTGGTTTCCAATCCTAGCGATTAAATTCGGCGTCCGTCCCGGTAGGCGATGGGACGGGTGTGCGATGTGGCTTTGGCGTGGCAGAGACCGATCACGTAGACCACCGTCCCGTTGCCGATCCATAGCGGGTGCGCGGTGCTGACATGACGTAACATGACAGGATAGAAGGAAGTGTAAAGCTATTATTCCTAACAAGTTTAAGAAGTGTAAGCATAGACAAGGACCTAGCATCCCTGCACCCCGGGGCAGCCGCCCAACCGATCAGGCCTGATGATTGCGCAAAGCTTGCAATTTCATTTTGTCCAGAATTTGCCAAATTGAAGCTCGTTTGCCCATGCTTCTATAAGTTTTTGTGTAGGCCACTTGTGTAAGCATGCACGATCATGCAACTTTGCAACACATGTGTCGGTGGAAAAGCATGAGGTTTCAACACACCACATAGTTTAGGGATTTAGAATAGCTACATTCTGGAGCTCTAGCCAAATTGCATGGTAAAGCCAAATTCAGCTTTTTGTCAGATTTAGCTATAGCAACATTGTGTCTCGTTTGTCCTCACTTTTGCCCTCCCGATATTCCGAAGCCCTCACATGCGCTCGGAGAGGGGTGCCGTCTAGTCAAAGGCTTAGCCATTACGTGCGCCCTGACGCCTAAAATTGGAAGTTTTTTTTGTTATTTGGCCTTTTTAAGAGGGCCTTTTTCCCTCTCTCGCTAAAATTTGTGTTTTTTTTCCCAAAAAGGTAGGGAATCTAGAGCAGCTTCTCTCTTCATTCATTGTTCCTTTTGCCCTCGCTTTTCCCTAATCTGGTAGCAAATCTAGAGCAGCAAAACAAACCAGCACCATAAATAAATTCAGTAAGTAGAGCAGATGTAGATAAAGCAGCTAATATAGGTTATATAGTACGGTACTTAACGAGGTTCGACAATTAGGCTGCTCAGCAGCAGTAGCTGATAGGTTCAACACAGACAAGACAAAAGAAGCTGCTTTACAGCAGCAGCAGCTGATCAGTGGCCCCTCGTGGCCTCTGCTAGGAGGGCCTCCGCCTCCTCCCTCTGGCGCCTCCTCCACTTCTTGCTGCCCAGCCCCTTGACCTTGGGCTCCTTGGGTTTGATCGGGGGCATGCGACCCTCCTCGATAGCCACCTTCTAGAGGTTGCGGAGGTGAAGACCGAGCACCTGGTGCTTGGCTATGAAGTCGTGGACGTTCACGGACTCGACGCAGGTCCTCACGTCCTCGGCATGCTTCACGAGGGAGTTGAAGTCCGTGGCGCGGAGCCTCCTGGTGGGGAAGAAGGGGCACCTGTACACGTCGTCGGCAAAGAAGTTGTTGTACTGGCCAGACTTTAGCCTCCTCAGCACATGACGAGTCTTGGTGTCCTTGGACTCGCCGTCGCTACGGACGTCCCTGCTATCCTCCTATTGGAAAAAAACAGTAGAGTACAATAAGGACATGATTGAGATACTTTGATTATCGGGATTGATTATTTGCATACATTGACTGATTGAGATCTCTCGATTATGACCCCGAATCTCAAACCAAATCAAATACTGATCCCAACTACAAACAGGGGGATTCGTCGAAAATCGAGATCTAACACAAGAGGATTAGCTACTGTAAAATTACGAACAGCCGAGCCCTAATAACATACGATCTAGCATCCAACGATGGGAACAGGGGAAGAACAAGGGAAGGGGAGAAAACCCTGGTTATCTCCAACCATGGGTCGGAGATGCTGGTGTCATAGGGGTTCTCCGGCCTTATGTAGACAACCTCCTCGTAGGGGTACTAGCCGAGCGGGATCTATCCGAGACCGGCGGGGGCCTCCTCGCCGGCGGCTACAGCGGATGCGCGGACGAGGGTCTGTACAGGGACGGGGGGCTCCTCGCTAGCGGCCTTGGAGGCACCGATGGCCACCACGCCGTTCTTCTCCATCGCCAGCGTGGTTGGGGTTTTATTGGGCGTTTGTAGAAGGTGATGGGACAGTGGAGACGGTTGAGTGAGCGAGTGTGTGATGAGTGGGAGTGGGGAGGCCTCTATTAAAGGAGAATGGAAGTGACGTTTCGTTGCACTACCGTGCACCGCATACACTAATGCACCGTGCACGGCCACACGTGTCCGCTACCGCCCCGTGCACCGCACACGCGTACCGTGAGTCATGTTTTTTCCCTTGTGTCTAACCATGGCGATTCAGTTGTACTCAGTTTTGCCCTCGAGTGTAACACTGGCGGTTTGGTTCCATTTTAAAATCAATTTCTATTTTCTATTTGAATCCCTTTGTCAATCTTGCCCTTAGTATTTAAGTTCTACTCAGTTTTGCCCTTGGTTTTTAAGTTCTACTCAGTTTTGCCCTTGGTTCTTAAGTGCTACTCGATTTTCCCCTCTCTTTGTATCCATCTCTCGCACCTGTTCTCATCTTCGCTGCTACGCTCTGATTGGTCGAGACAGTTGTCACACGGATCGTGCCCACCAACCGTTGATCCTTTGTGATCTAGTGGACATAAAAACCCTTATATCTATCGGGGGCACCCCTCTATCCATGCAAAATAACGAGTATGCCACCGGAACTTTAACTCCAGAAACAGATGAACTTGAATATATTTTGAAGGGTACGAAAATAGAAATCCCCATGGTTTAAGGGTCTAGATACGGTAAGAGAACTAAATATTATTAGTGGCCGGGACAAAGGGTTGGTCGGCTAGAAGTTGCTGATTCCTAAGTAAGGGGACACTAGGCTGGTCTTGACATACTCCCTCAGGAATTTGCCATAAGCAGTGTACTTAGCCTTGGTCGCCGACTTGTGTTTACCAGCCGGGCTTTTAACGATGCCAACCGCATGCGGAATCAAGCTAGCAATCCTCGGGTTGACTTCTTTCTTACAGAAAGGGCACCTGAGTTCCCCAAGTCGAGTTCGGAAAGGGATTATCCCGCTCTTGAGCTTCTTCATGACATGGCGACTCTTGTTGTCCCTGGTCTCCTTGTTAGAGTCCATCTCACTTGAATTCACATGTAATGTATGGAATACAAACCGAAATGAGAAAAATAATAAATATATATTCCTTCCACCATTCCGAGTTACTTTCGATGCAATAACATGTCTATACAGTTTCAGCAGTTCATTACGGCCATCTCCCCAGGTCGCTCCTAAATTAATGTGGTTTGTGTTCTTGATAACTTATTAGTAAATAAATAATGTGGATTCATTCAGAATAGGCTAGATCTCTCCATGTACTGGTTCGTACGTTGCATCTAATCATTAGGACTAGATTTTTTATGATGCCAGGATAGATTAAGCTCGAGTAGAAAATATGAAACATGTAGAAATAGATGTACCTCCGGGTACACGAGTGGAGCATGTTTGTCGAACTCCACGCTGTCATCGGGGCCTCCGAAGTCATCAGCACCAGCGAGCACATGGTCCCCCAAGGGGTTGAACTACACGTCCTCCTTGCCTTGTGCTGCGTGATGCTCCTCTAGATCTGTCGCATGAAGCACCACCCCGGCGGCGATGCCCGGACACTCACCCCCATGCACTGGTTTCATGGAGAAGGTTCATGCAAGTACGTTCAAGATTGTGGGGTTTTGCTAGATAGGGAAGAGAGAGTAGTGGATGAGTGTGAATGGAGGACCCGATAGGCTGGGTTTTTAATGCCGGGACGTTTAGGCCTCCTCGAGGGCCCCGATAGGCAGCTCTTCCGGCTGCGGCTGCCGCGTGGAAGGTTCGTGTGGTGGGGGCCTGTCGGAAGTGAGAGTGCAGGCGCACTGTGTAGTAAAAATGGTATAGCCCATGGGTCGTGGATGACCAGTTGCCGTGCAGTATACTTGTAGCCTTTGCAGACTAGATTAAACATGACATGACCACTCGATGACTTTTTCGATAGAGGGCATCGTGTTCCTTCTTGTAGAAGTCTCGTTGAGGGAGACGTCCGTGTTGTCTCGCGCTGTCCTATGAAGGGCACGACATGTGCAACGAGCCTCGTTCGATCACATAGGATCAACGGTTGGTGCGCACGATCCGCGTGACAACTGTGACAACCAACCAGGGCGTAGAAGACAGAGTGGGCACAGGTTTGGGTTTCTACGAAAGAGAGAGAGGGGCAAAACTAGGTAGTATCAAAAAAGCAAGGGCAAAGCTGAGTAGTATAAAAATGGAAAGTGAGTGTCTTTTACAATGAAATACATCATGGCATACATCAAATTATGCCAAGATAGATCCACTAGAGTTCATTGCATGTGTGTTCTTTCCACAAACCACATATGTATCCACTAGAGTCATTGCATGTGTGTTCCTGTCATGAACCACATATGGATCCACTAGTGTTCATTGCATGTGTGTTCTTTCTGCAAACCACATATGTATCCACTAGCGTAATTGCATGTGTGTTCTTTTCACAAACCACACATGGATCAACCAATGTCATTGCATGTGTGTTCTTTCCACAAACCATATATGGATCCACCAATGTCATTGCATGTGTGTTCTTTTCCACAAACCACATGGATCAAGCAATGGCATTGCATGTGTGTTCTTTCCACAAACTACATATGGATCCACCAATGTCATTGCATGTGTGTTCTTTTCAAAAACCACATGGATCAACCAATGGCATTGCATGTGTGTTCTTTTCACAAACCACATATGGACCCACTAGAATCATTGCATGTGTGTTCTTTACACAAACCACACATGGATCCACCAGAGCCATTGCATGTGTGTTCTTTCCACAAACCACATATGGATCAACCAGAGTCATTGCATGTGTGTTCTTTCCACAAACCACATATGGATCAACCAATGTCATTGCATGTGTGTTCTTTCCACAAACCACATATGGATCCTCTAGAGTCATTGCATGTTGTTCTTTTCACAAACCACATATGGACCCACTAGAGTCATCGCATGTGTGTTCTTATACTAAAACCAGCACTAGAGTCATTGCATGTGTGTTCTTTTCACAAACCTCATATGGATCCACCAGTGTCATTGCATGTGTGTTCTTTCCACAAACCGCATATGGATCAACTAGTGGTTAATGCATCTGTGTTCTTTCCACAAACCACATATGGATGCACTAGAGTCATTGCATGTGTGTTCTTTTCACAAACCACACATGAACCCACTAGAGTCATTGCATGTTTGTTCTTTCCACAAACCACACATGGATTAACAAATGGCATTGCATGTGTGTTATTGTCATAAACCACATATGGATCAACCAATGTCATTGCATGTGTGTTCCTATCATGAACCACATATGGATCCACCAGTGTTCATTGCATGTGTGTTCTTTCCACAAACCACATATGGATCAACTAGTGTCACTGCATGTGTGTTCTTTCCTGTCAGGAACCACATATGGATCAACCAGTGGTTATTGCATGCGTGTTCTTTCCACAAACCAAATAAGGATCAACCAGTGTCATTGCATGTGTGTTCTTTCCACAAACCACATATGGATCAACCAGTGGTTATTGCATGTGTGTTCTTTCCACAAACCACATATGGATCCACTAGAGTCATTGCATGTGTGTTCTTTTCACAAACCACATATGGACCCACTATAGTCATCGCATGTGTGTTCTTATACTAAAACCAGCACTAGAGTCATTGCATGTGTGTTCTTTTCACAAACCTCATATGGATCCACCTGTGTCATTGCATGTGTGTTCTTTCCACAAACCGCATATAGATCAACTAGTGGTTATTGCATGTCTTCTTTCCACAAACCACATATGGATCCACTAGAGTCATTGCATGTGTGTTCTTTTCACAAACCACACATGAACCCACTAGAGTCATTGCATGTGTGTTCTTTCCACAAACCACACATGGATTAACCAATGGCTTTGCATGTGTGTTATTGTCATAAACCACATATGGATCAACCAATGTCATTGCATGTGTGTTCCTGTCATGAACCACATATGGATCCACCAGTGTTCATTGCATGTGTGTTCTTTCCACAAACCACATATGGATCCACTAGAGTCATTGCATGTGTGTTCTTTCCACAAACCACATATGGATCAACCAGTGTCACTGCATGTGTGTTCTTTCCTGTCATGAACCACATATGGATCAACCAGTGGTTATTGCATGTGTGTTCTTTCCACAAACCAAATAAGGATCAACCAGTGTCATTGCATGTGTTATCTTTCCACAAACCACATATGGATCAACCAGTGGTTATTGCATGTGTGTTCTTTCCACAAACCACATATGGATCCCCTAGAGTCATTGCATGTGTGTTCTTTTCACACACCACATATGGACCCACTAGAGTCATTGCATGTGTGTTCTTATACTAAAACCAGCACTAGAGTCATTAAATGTATGTTCTTTTAAAAACCCACATATGGATCCACCAGTGTCATTGCATGTGTGTTCCTGTCACAAACCACATATGGATCCACCAGAGTAATTGCATGTTTGTTCTTTTCCACAAACCACACATGGATCCACCAATGTCATTGCATATGTGTTCTTTCCACAAACCACACATGGATCAACCAGAGTCATTGCATGTGTGTTCTTTTCACAAACCACACATGGACCCACTTAAGTCATTGCATGTGGGTTCTTTCCACAACCACACATGGATCAACCAATGTCATTGCATGTGTGTTCTTTTCACAAACCACATATGGATCCACCAGTGTCATTGCATGTGTGTTCTTTCCACAAACCACATATGGATCAACCAGTGGTTATTGCATGTGTGTTCTTTCCACAAACCACATATGGATCCACTAGAGTCATTGCATGTGTGTTCTTTTCACAAACCACATATGGACCCACTAGAGTCATTGCATGTGTGTTCTTTCCACAAACCACACATGGATTAACCAATGGCATTGCATGTGTGTTACTATCACAAACCACATATGGATCAACCAATGTCATTCTATGTGTGTTCCTGTCATGAACCACATATGGATCCACCTGTGTTCATTGCATGTGTGTTCTTTCCACAAACCACATATGGATCCACTAGAGTCATTGCATGTGTGTTCTTTCCACAAACGACATATGGATCTACCAGTGTCATTGCATGTGTCTTCTTTCATGTGATGAACCACATATGGATCCACCAGTGGTTATTGCATGTGTATTCTTTCCACAAACCACATATGAATCTACTAGTGTCATTGCATGTGTGTTCTTTTCACAAACCACATATGGATCAACCAATGTCATTACATGTGTGTTCTTTCCACAAACCACATATGGATCCACTAGAGTCATTGCATGTGTGTTCTTTTCACAAACCACATATGGACCCACTAGAGTCATCGCATGTGTGTTCTTATACTAAAACCAGCACTAGAGTCATTGCATGTGTGTTCTTTTCACAAACCACATATGGATCCACCAGTGTCATTGCATGTCTGTTCTTTCCACAAACCGCATATGGATCAACCAGTGGTTATTGCATGTGTGTTCTTTCTACAAACCACATATGGATCCACTAGAGTCATTGCATGTGTGTTCTTTTCACAAACCACATATGGACCCACTAGAGTCATTGCACGTTCTTTTTCCACAAACCACACATGGATTAACAAATGGCATTGCATGTGTGTTATTGTCACAAACCACATATGGATCAACCAATGTCATTGCATGTGTGTTCCTGTCATGAACCACATATGGATCCACCAATGTTCATTACATGTGTGTTCTTTCCACAAACCACATATGGATCCACTAGAGTCATTGCATGTGTGTTCTTTCCACAAACCACATATGGATCAACCAGTGTTACTGCATGTGTGTTCTTTCTTGTCATGAACCACATATGGATCAACCAGTGGTTATTGCCTGTGTGTTCTTTCCACAAACCACATATGGATCCACTAGAGTCATTGCATGTGTGTTCTTTTCACAAACCACATATAGACCCACTAGAGTCATTGCATGTGTGTTCTTATACTAAAACCAACACTAGAGTCATTAAATGTGTGTTCTTTTAACAACCCACATATGGATCCAACTGTGTCATTGCATGTGTGTTCCTGTCACAAACCACATATGGATCCACCAGACTCATTACATGTGTGTTTTTTTCGACAAACCACACATGGATCCACCAATGTCATTGCATGTGTGTTCTTTCCGCAAACCACACATGGATCAACCAGAGTCATTGCATGTGTGTTCTTTTCACAAACCACACATGGACCCACTTGAGTCATTGCATGTGTGTTCTTTCCACAACCACACATGGATCAACCAATGTCATTGCATGTCTGTTCTTTTCACAAACCACATATGGATCCACCAGTGTCATTGCATGTGTGTTCTTTCCACAAACCACATATGGATCAACCAGTGGTTATTGAATGTGTGTTCTTTCCACAAACCTCATATGGATCCACTAGAGTCATGGAATGTGTGTTCTTTTCACAAACCACATATGGACCCACTAGAGTCATTGCATGTGTGTTCTTTCCACAAACCACACATGGATTAACCAATGGCATTGCATGTGTGTTATTGTTACAAACCACATATGGATCAACCAATGTCATTGCATGTATGTTCCTGTCATGAACCACATATGGATCCACTAGTGTTCATTGCATGTGTGTTCTTTCCACAAACCACATATGGATCAACCAGAGTCATTGCATGTGTGTTCTTTCCACAAACCACATATGGATCAACCAATATCATTGCATGTGTGTTCTTTCCACAAACCACATATGGATCCACTGGAGTCATTGCATGTGTGTTCTTTTCACAAACCACATATGGACCCACTAGAGTCATCGCATGTGTGTTCTTATACTAAAACCAGCACTAGAGTCATTGCATGTGTGTTCTTTTCACAAACCTCATATGGATCCACCAGTGTCATTGCATGTCTGTTCTTTCCACAAACCGCATATGGATCAACCAGTGGTTATTGTATGTGTGTTCTTTCCACAAACCACATATGGATCCACTAGAGTCATTGCATGTGTGTTCTTTTCACAAACCACATATGGACCCACTAGAGTCATTGCATGTTTTTTTTCCACAAACCACACATAGATTAACGAATGGCATTTCATGTGTGTTATTGTCACAAACCACATATGGATCAACCAATGTCATTGCATGTGTGTTCCAGTCATGAACCACATATGGATCCACCAATGTTCATTACATGTGTGTTCTTTCCACAAACCACATATGGATCCACTAGAGTAATTGCATGTGTGTTCTTTCCACAAACAACATATGGATCAACCAGTGTCACTGCATGTGTGTTCTTTCCTGTCATGAACCACATATGGATCAACCAGGGTTATTGCATGTGTGTTCTTTCCAGAAACCACATATGGATCCACTAGAGTCATTGCATGTGTGTTCTTTTCACAAACCACATATAGACCCACTAGAGTCATTGCATGTGTGTTCTTATACTAAAACCAACACTAGAGTCATTAAATGTGTGTTCTTTTAACAACCCACATATGGATCCAACTGTGTCATTGCATGTGTGTTCCTGTCACAAACCACATATGGATCCACCAGAGTCATTACATGTGTGTTCTTTTCGACAAACCACACATGGATCCACCAATGTCATTGCATGTGTGTTCTTTCCACAAACCACACATGGATCAACCAGAGTCATTGCATGTGTGTTCTTTTCACAAACCACACATGGACCCACTTGAATCATTGCATGTGTGTTCTTTCCACAACCACACATGGATCAACCAATGTCATTGCATGTATGTTCTTTTCACAAACCACATATGGATCCACCAGTGTCATTGCATGTGTGTTCTTTCCACAAACCTCATATGGATCAACCAGTGGTTATTGAATGTGTGTTCTTTCCACAAACCACATATGGATCCACTAGAGTCATGGCATGTGTGTTCTTTTCACAAACCACATATAGACCCACTAGAGTCATTGCATGTGTGTTCTTTCCACAAACCACACATGGATTAACCAATGGCATTGCATGTGTGTTATTGTCACAAACCACATATGGATCAACCAATGTCATTGCATGTATGTTCCTGTCATGAACCACATATGGATCCACCAGTGTTCATTGCATGTGTGTTCTTTCCACAAACCACATATGGATCAACCAGAGTCATTGCATGTGTGTTCTTTCCACAAACCACATATGGATCAACCAATGTCATTACATGTGTGTTCTTTCCACAAACCACATATGGATCCACTAGAGTGATTGCATGTGTGTTCTTTTCACAAACCACATATGGACCCACTAGAGTCATCGCATGTGTGTTCTTATACTAAAACCAGCACTAGAGTCATTGCATGTGTGTTCTTTTCACATACCTCATATGGATCCGTCTTGAGCAAGTCTCATTATATTGTTGCTGATTGCTTTGGACCTCCAAGGTATGACCCCCCTTCCTGTTCAGGAACCAACTGGATCAAAGTGAGGCAAAACAGCGTCTATCTCCTAGAACAGTGTCATTGCATGTGTGTTCTTTCCACAAACCGCATATGTATCAACTAGTGGTTATTGCATGTGTGTTCTTTCCACAAACCACATATGGATCCACTAGAGTCATTGCATGTATGTTCTTTTCACAAACCACACATGAACCCACTAGAGTCATTGCATGTGTGTTCTTTCCACAAACCACTGTACATTGCAAATGTATCTATAATTTTTGATGCTCCATGCTTGGTTTTATCCACTTTCTTGTGTTTTGTCCACACTTTGGAGTACTTTTCATATGATTTCTTGGACTAACCTATTAACAAGAGCCACAGTGACAGCTGCCTGTTTTTTGCTGTTTTTGGTTCCAGGATAGTCAGAAAATGAATATTCTCGGAATTGGACGGGACAAAAGCCAAAGTGCCTATTTTTCTAGAAGACTCACAGAGCCAGAATACGAGACGAAGGAGGGCCAAGGGCTGGCCACAGCCCCAAGACTAGGCTGGCGCGCCAGGCTTTGGTGTGTGGCCCCAGGCACCCCCTCGGTCTCCCTCTTCGCCTATAAGAAGCCTTCTGACCTAAAAACTTCGGGGGTTTCGACGTTTTTCAACGAAAAGTTCCACTGTGCTGCCGCCACCGAAGGGGAGATTCGGGGGATAGAAAGTCTATGTTCTGGCACCCTGCCGGGACAGGGAAGTGCCCCCGGAGCCATATCCATCGATCTCCACCATCATCTTCATCGACCATCCATGTTTCCCCCATCTATGAGTGAGTAATCCCCCGCTGTAGGCTATGGGGATGGTAGGGATTGGATGAGATCGTTCATGTAATGGCATCAGATTGTTAGGGCATAGTGCCTAGTATCTCTATTAGTGCTTTATGACTTTGTTGCAACTTTGTTGTGCTTAATGGTTTTCACTAGGGCCCGAGTGCCATGATTTCAGATCTGAACTTATTATTGATTCATTATGATAGTATTGTTTCTGGTCTTATCTACAAGTTGTATACACACGTCGTTGTCCGGAACCTATGGTCCCGGCGAAGTAAAATCGGGTAGCTGGAAGGGAAAGGCTTTGATGTCAGGATCACATGTGTTCACGGAGTGTTAATGCTTTGCTCCGGTGCTCTATTAAAAGGAGCACCTTAATTGCCAGTAGTTCCCTAGAGGCCCCGCTGCAAACGGGCTGGCAGAACAAAAGATGTTGTGCAAGTTCTCATTGCGAGCACGTATGACTATATGGAACACATGCCTAGGATTGTCTAGTACTTGGATGCTTTATCTTATTTATCTGCAATTGCCCTATGTTCTGATTGCTATGTGAATTGTCTTGTCCATGCAACGCCCGTCCATCCATCCCTATGCCTACCGAATCCTAATCCCTTCATCGCTTTTGTTACTACCGTCTTTGCTTTGCTATCTTTGTTACTTTACTATTCCTACTACAAAACTGTTGCTACTGATAAACTACTGTGAGCAAGATTGTTTCCAGGTGCAGCTGAATTGACAACTCAGTTGTTAAGGCTGATAAGTATTCTTTGGCTCCCCTTGTGTCGAATCAATAAATTGGGTTTCACTTCCCTCGAAAATACTGCGATACACCCCCTATACTTGTGGGTCATCAAGACTATTTTTTGGCGCCGTTGCCGGGGGAGCATAGCTTTATTTATCAAGTTCACTTGGAATCACTATTGTTCAAGCTAAATTTATCTTTCTCCTTGTTTGCTTGTTTCTTTATCAAAAATACAAAAAAAATTAGTTCCTACTCTAGTTGTTGTTTTCGTTGGTCTGTTATTGTCTTGCTTTATCATGCTTGATGTCAATGGTTGGTTTCTTTGAAACTGAAGCTTATTGGCAAGGTGGGTTCACGGAAGATCAAAAATATTATTATAAGTAACACCGCTTGTCACAAAAAGGGAAACACTTATGGGAACAAATTGATAGATTGTATACCATTGCTAGAAACGTGTGCTCTACTTATAATGTTACTTATTGCTGTGATGAGTCTTGTTGCAGAAAGAGGTATAAACACCTCCCTTTTCAATGTGAGTATAGTGATAATGATACCATATCTTCCTATGCTAAAGGAATTTATGACTTTTATGATGCGGAAGAAATTGAAGAATTTATTGCTTGGAAGGGTGCTTTTGAACTTGCTAGTTTGCTTGAAAATATTGATGATTCACCTTATAAGCATGAGGTTTATGGTATACTTAAATTTTGCTTTGATAATTACAAGGATGAAAATAGCTATATCCTTGAATATTTTAATAGATGCTTTCCACAAATGGAAGAGACTAATGCCTTGCAGGCTCCTATGGAAGAAGAAATTGATGAACCTGAAATCTCATTAGATGAAAAAGAGGAGGAGAGTGATGAACAAAAGGAGGAAGAATGGATTAGCTACCCATTCCCACCTTCTAATGAGAGTAACTCTTTATCCCTTAAATTATTTGATTGTCCCCCTTGCTTACTAAAGGAGAATGAATGTTATGTTCCTGAGGTTTCTCTTGAAAATGTTTATGATAAAGCTCTAGTGCTTGTAGATCATGAAAAGTATGCTTTATGTGATAGTTATATTGTTGAGTTTATTCATGAGGCTACTGAAAATTATTATGAGAGGAAAATATGGTGGTAGAAGTTTTCATGGTATTGAAACACCTCTCTATGTGCTGAAAGTTTTGAAGTTACTCTTGTTTTATCTTCCTATGCTTGTCACTTTGTTCTCTGTGAATTTATTTGCATACACGATTCCTATGCATAGGAAGTGGGTTAGACTTAAAGGTGTTTTGAATTTTCTTCTTGATGCTCCCTTTTACTTCAACTCATATTTCTTATGAGAGCATCCTCTCAAACTTTTATGCCTGAAGATGATAATATGTCTATTATTCTTGGGAGACCTTTTCTTAATACTGCAGGAGCTGTTATTAATTGTAATCAAGGGAAGGTGAACTTCAATGTCAATGACAAGGAACATACTATCTATTTCCCCAAGAAGATTGATAGGACTTATGGTTTTGAATTCAATTGAACATGTTGAGGGCATTCAAGTTGGAGAAATATATTGTCCCATACAAAGAGGAAAATGCGAAACTATTACGATTGGGACCATTGCTATCAAGGTTGAGCTAACATAATCATTAGTGGAATACAAAGTTTTGTCTCACATGAAATTGTTTTGGTAGCAAGACCTGATCAACCTTGTTAACAGAAGGATTTCATTGAACAAAACAATGTTTTCACCATGATTATGTCCGCTTACTTCTATTCTATCCATTTTAGTTTTTCCTTATGCCTAACTTAAAGGCGTTAAAGAAAAGTACTTGTTGGGAGATAACCCAAGAGTTTTAGATGAGTCTTGGAAGTTATTACCTCTGTAATAACCGCTCCTTATCCTTTTTATTTGCTTTTTGTGCCAAGAGTGACCTCTAATGAGAGAGAAGTAATGATTGGGAAAGTTGTTGTCCCGAAACAGATTTTTTGTGCTTCACTGTAAAATTTCGTGAGAGAGCTCTGTATGTCGGATTGAGATGTAAGTTTTTGTGCTTCTGCCCCAGGTTGATATCTAACTTTCATTAGTTCAACACTTTTTGATTTGATCAATAGAAGGTCTTCGAAAAAATTCGTCTTTACCTGCTGGTCTGTTTTGACAGATTTCTGTCATTTTCTGCATTTGCTTCTTGTTGGTTCCTTCTTGAGTCCTTTTGGGGAATTGAGCTTTTTGAGGGAAGTGCTACAGTAGCTAGTGTTCTAATGGAAGTTTATTTGGTGTTAGAACTGAACCCTAAGACTTATTTATCTTAAGTGCACTAATGTTGCTAATAAAGATTGTGTGAAGTTTTGTATGAAGGAAAAATTTCAGGTGTATGGAAGGAATGAGTAATGAGATGAAGGATGGACTAAAGCTCAAGCTTGTGGATGCCACGCGTGTCACCCCAGGAAATATCCAATAAGTACAAGCGTCAAAGCTTGGGGATGCCCAAGGCATCCCCTTCTTCATCAATAAAAATCCCAGGTTTCTTCCAAACGCTTCATTTTTATTGTTTCATGCACAGTTGTGTTTTTCTTGGAGCGTCTTCTTTTTCGTCTTCGTTTTGGTTTTTAGTTTGCGTGGTTTGCTTAGTTTGCTGAATAAATTGGTTGGACCCCCTCTTTCATACATTGGTGTTCAAATGGTTTGGTTTGGTTTGGAAAAGAGTAGGAAAGCTCATGCTTAAGTGGTAATGAGAGCTTGTTTTTGACTGTGGCCTTTGCTTTGTCATGCCATGCTTGATATTGTTTTGGCTTTATGCTTAGTATTCTTTGCTGTAGCATGACTTGTTATAAACAATTGAGATTGTTTAATGTGCCTTGGATGAATCATGTATTGTTTTAGCATATTAAAGCATAGTATAGTGGTATTCTCCTTTGATGCTTTATTTGGGTTGACTTGGCGCATGCTCACACCATGTTATGACTATCCCAAGTCACCATAAGCCTTTATGATCCTTTAGTTTTCAACTTGTAGTATCACTTTATGCTTTGATCAATGATGTTTTGTCGCTCTGCATGATTATGGCCATTATTGCTCTCTTAGTTTGTCGCTCCCCTTTTTTGCTAGCCTCCACAACAAAGTATGAGTTCCACTCATGCATCCAACTCCCTAAACCAAGTTTTTCCAAAGAGTCCACCATACCTACCTACTAGCTTATGCTATTCCAAGTATATTCATGCTTTTGTTTACCTTCCACTTGTTATGAGAAAACTAGTGATTAAAGCTCTCACCAACTTGGTGGCACACTTTACTTTATTGCCTCTAATAAACTTGAACCATTGGGTCCTTCTTTGTTGCGTATATGCTTGCGCTTTATAAGTTGAAATTAGCAGAACCATGTACCACGGGGAACGCTTTCAACATTGCACTTCTACTTTGTACCCCGTTGATATCATGTTCTTTTGCTTACGGATCCCGGCGGTGTGAAATAAAAGTGGAACTTGTAAGATCATGGAGTTTGTATGTGTGTTAGAGAAACGCCTGGGCCGCTAGCCTAAGCCATGCCTAGTCATGGTGGAAACTTGCAACATCACCATAATGAGCACTCTATGAAGCATCCTCAATAAAAACCTATGCAAATAGCAAATAAAAAGATCGCTGAGATGTTCATTGTCTGCTTGCCTTGTCATTTTGATTATGGGAAAGCTCCCGTATCATGTGCAAGGGGTACCCCGTTGGCGGTTCTCTATGATACGTATATACTTACAATGACAAGAGCTTACTTGTGACTGAAGTTGAGTAGCATGAGGATCGGTCTTTGTAAGTAAGGGGCATGAGACTTCAATTTATAACTTGTCAAGCATATCCTCTTAGTTGTGTCACTTTCACCTTAACCACATTAAAGATGCTTATGATAGGGGCGATGAGAGCTGAAAGCTATAAGTACCATAATTTTTGGAAGATCTTTATGAGACTTGAATCCCTACTTCCTTTTACAAAAGGCCTTTCTTCCACCATTATATTGAGTCTCCACCTTCTATCTTTATGCACTTACTTTGAGAGCATAGTGGCCATTCTTAGTTCTATGTGCATTGTCCCAAGACTAGTTGATTGATGCATAACTTGTTATTGCTTGTTTTAAACTATTGTATCTAGTCACTCTTATAAACTTTGAAGGTGTCCTATGCATTTATATTTGCTACTCTATTGAGGGACAAGCTGAATACTGGTATGCTGTGTTTTCTTTATGTGAAACAAACAAACATCTTGCAAGGCATTGTTATTCATGAATCTTTTGTTTGTGCCTTTTTATGTTGCATCATAGTCTCTTTGTCTTATTGATAGAACTTTGTCTTTCATGTTATGATTGAAGTACTATGATCCCAGCTTTGAATGTTTTACAAATACTTTGATCAAGTCTTTGATGGTGCATGTCACCTCAAAAATAATTCTTTCTTTTTATCACTTACCTACTCGAGGATGAGCAGGAGTTAAGCTTGGGGATGTTGATACATTGCAAATGTATCTATAATTTTTGATGCTCCATGCTTGGTTTTATCCACTTTCTTGTGTTTTGTCCACACTTTGGAGTACTTTTCATATGATTTCTTGGACTAACCTATTAACAAGAGCCACAGTGCCAGCTGCCTGTTTTTTGCTGTTTTTGGTTCCAGGAAAGTCAGAAAATGAATATTCTCAGAATTGGATAGGACAAAAGCCTAAGTGCCTATTTTTCTAGAAGACTCACGGAGCCAGAATACGAGACGGAGGAGGGCCAGGGGCTGGCCACACTGCCCCCCAGGCGCGAGCTAGGCCTGGCTGCGCCAGGGCCTGGTGTGGTGGCTTTAGGCACCCCCTCGGTCTCCCTCTTCGCCTATAAGAAGCCTTCTGACCTAAAAACTTCAGGGGTTTCGACATTTTTCCACGAAAAGTTCCGCTGCACTGCCACCACCGAAGGGGACATTCAGGGGAGAGAATGTCTCTGTTCCGGCACCCTACCGGGATGGGGAAGTGTCCCCGGAGCCATCTCCATCGATCTCCACCATCATCTTCATCGACCATCCATGTTTCCCCCATCTATGAGTCAGTAATCCCCCGTTGTAGGCTATGGGGATGGTAGGGATTGGATGAGATCGTTCATGTAATGGCATCAGATTGTTAGGGCATAGTGCCTAGTATCTCTATTAGTGCTTTATGACTTCGTTGCAACTTTGTTGTGCTTAATGCTTGTCACTAGGGCCCGAGTGCCATGATTTTTGATCTGAACTTATTATTGATTCATTATGATAGTATTGTTTCTGCTCTTATCTACAAGTTATATACACACATCATTGTCCGGAACCTATGGTCCCGAAGTGATAGAAATCGGGGTAGCCAGAAGGGAAAGGCTTTGATGTGAGGATCACATGTGTTCATGGAGTGTTAATGCTTTGCTCCGGTGCTCTATTAAAAGGAACACCTTAATTGCCAGTAGTTCCCTAGAGGCCCCGCTGCAAACGGGCTGGCAGGACAAAAGATGTTGTGCAAGTTCTTATTGCGAGCACGTATGACTATATATGGAACACATGCCTAGGATTGTCTAGTACTTGGATGCTTTATCTTATTTATCTGCAATTTCCCTATGTTCTGATTGCTATGTGAATTGTCTTGTCCATGCAACGCCCATCCATCCATCCCTATGCCTACCGCACTCGAATCCCACTGTTTACTGCTTTTGTTACTACTGTATTTGCTTTGCTACTGCTGTTACTTTACTATTCCTACTACAAAATGCTACTGATAAACTGCTGTGAGCAAGATTGTTTCCAGGTGCAGCTGAATTGACATCTCAGTTGTTAAGGCTGATAAGTATTCTTTGGCTCCCCTTGTGTTGAATCAATAAATTGGGTTTCACTTCCCTCGAAAATACTGCGATACACCGCCTATACTTGTGGATCATCAACCACACATGGATTAACCAATGGCATTGCATGTGTGTTATTGTCATAAACCACATATGGATCACCCAATGTCATTGCATGTGTGTTCCTGTCATGAACCACATATGGATCCACCAGTGTTCATTGCATGTGTGTTCTTTCCACAAACCACATATGGACCCACTAGATTCATTGCATGTGTGTTCTTTCCACAAACCACATATGCATCAACCAGTGTCACTGCATGTGTGTTCTTTCCTGTCATGAACCACATATGGATCAACCAGTGGTTATTGCATGTGTGTTCTTTCCATAAACCAAATAAAGATCAACCAGTGTCATTGCATGTCTGTTCTTTCCACAAACCACATATGGATCAACCAGTGGTTATTGCATGTGTGTTCTTTCCACAAACCACATATGGATCCACTAGATTCATTGCATGTGTGTTCTTTTCACAAACCACATATGGACCCACTAGAGTCATTGCATGTGTGTTCTTATACTAAAACCAGCACTAGAGTCATTAAATGTATGTTCTTTTAACAACCCACATATGGATCCACGAGTGTCATTGCATGTGTGTTCCTGTCACAAACCACATATGGATCCACCAGAGTCATTGCATGTGTGTTCTTTTCCACAAACCACACATGGATCCACCAATGTCATTGCATGTGTGTTCTTTCCACAAACCACACATGGATCAACCAGAGTCTTTGCATGTGTGTTCTTTTCACAACCCACACATGGACCCACTTAAGTCATTGCATGTGTGTTCTTTCCACAACCACACACGGATCAACCAATGTCATTGCATGTGTGTTCTTTTCACAAACCACATATGGATCCACCAGTGTCATTGCATGTGTGTCTTTCCACAAACAACATATGGATCAACCAGTGGTTATTGCATGTGTGTTCTTTCCACAAACCACAT
Organism: Avena insularis; assembly: GCA_023614405.1. NCBI lineage: Eukaryota > Viridiplantae > Streptophyta > Magnoliopsida > Poales > Poaceae > Avena > Avena insularis. The sequence continues at coordinate 28,247,926 of CM042692.1, forward strand.
ATGGATCCACTAGAGTCATTGCATGTGTGTTCTTTTCACAAACCACATATGGACCCACTAGAGTCATTGCATGTGTGTTCTTTCCACAAACCACACATGGATTAACCAATGGCATTGCATGTGTGTTACTGTCACAAACCACATATGGATCAACCAATGTCATTCCATGTGTGTTCCTGTCATGAACCACATATGGATCCACCAGTGTTCATTGCATGTGTGTTGTTTCCACAAACCACATATGGATCCACTAGAGTCATTGCATGTGTGTTCTTTCCACAAACCACATATGGATCCACTAGAGTCATTGCATGTGTGTTCTTTCCACAAACCACATATGGATCAACCAGTGTCATTGCATGTGTCTTCTTTCCTGTCATGAACCACATATGGATCCACCAGTGGTTATTGCATGTGTATTCTTTCCACAAACCACATATGGATCTACTAGAGTCATTGCATGTCTATTGTTTTCACAAACCACATATGGATATATGAATGTCATTATATGTGTATTCTTTCCACAAACCACATATGGATCCAATAGAGTCATTGCATGTGTGTTGTTTTCACAAACCACATATGGACCCACTACAGTCATGGCATGTGTGTTCTTATACTAAAACCAGCACTAGAGTCATTGCATGTGTGTTCTTTTCACAAACCACATATGGATCCACCAGTGTCATTTCATGTCTGTTCTTTCAACAAACCGCATATGGATCAACCAGTGGTTATTGCATGTGTGTTCTTTCCACAAACCACATATGGATACACTAGAGTCATTGCATGTGTGTTGTTTTCACAAACCACATATGGACCCACGAGAGTCATTGCATGTGTGTTCTTTTCCACAAACCACACATGGATTAACCAATGGCATTGCATGTGTGTTATTGTCACAAACCACATATGGATCAACCAATGTCATTGCATGTGTGTTCCTGTCATGAACCACATATGGATCCACCAGTGTTCATTGCATGTGTGTTATTTCCACAAACCACATATGGATCCACTAGAGTCATTGCATGTGTGTTCTTTCCACAAACCACATATGGATCAACCAGTGTCACTGCATGTGTGTTCTTTCCTGTCATGAAGCACATATGGATCAACCAGTGGTTATTGCATGTGTGTTCTTTCCACAAACCACATATGGATCCACTAGAGTCATTGCATGTGTGTTGTTTTCACAAACCACATATGGACCCACTAGAGTCATTGCATGTGTGTTCTTATACTAAAACCAACACTAGAGTCATTAAATGTGTGTTCTTTTAACAACCCACATATGGATCCAACTGTGTCATTGCATGTGTGTTCCTGTCACAAACCACATATGGATCCACCAGAGTCATTACATGTGTGTTCTTTTCGACAAACCACACATGGATGCACCAATGTCATTGCATGTGTGTTCTTTCGACAAACCACACATGGATCAACTAGAGTCATTGCATGTGTGTTCTTTTCACAAACCACACATGGACCCACTTGAGTCATTGCATGTGTGTTCTTTCCACAAACCACATATGGATCCACTAGAGTCATTGCATGTGTGTTCTTTTCACAAACCACATATGGATCCACAAGTGTTATTGCATGTGATTTCTTTCCACAAACCACATATGGATCAACCAGTGGTTATTGCATGTGTGTTCTTTCCATAAACCACATATCGATCCACTAGAGTCATGGCATGCGTGTTCTTTTCACAAACCACATATGGACCCACTAGAGTCATTGCATATGTGTTATTTCCACAAACCATACATGGATTAACCAATGGCATTGCATGTGTGTTATTGTCACAAACCACATATGGATTAACCAATGTCATTGCATGTATGTTCCTGCCATGAACCACATATGGATCCACCAGTGTTCATTGCATGTGTGTTCTTTCCAAAAACCACATATGGATCCACTAGAGTCATTGCATGTGTGTTCTTTCCACAAAGCACATATGGATCAACCAGTGTCATTGCATATGTGTTCTTTCCTATCATGAACCACATATGGATCCACCAGTGGTTATTGCATGTGTGTTCTTTCCAAAAACCAGATATGGATCCACTAGAGTCATTGCATGTGTGTTTTCTTTTCACAAACGACATATGGACCCACTAGAGTCATTGCATGTGTGTTCTTATACTAAAACCAGCACTAGAGTCATTAAATGTGTGTTCTTTTAACAACCCACATATGGATCCACCGGTGTCATTGCATGTGTGTTCCTATCACAAACCACATATGGATCCACCAGAGACATTGCATGTGTGTTCTTTTCCACAAACCACACATTGATCCACCAATGTCATTGCATGTGTGTTCTTTCAACAAACCACACATGGATCAACCAGGGTCATTGCATGTGTGTTCTTTTCACAAACCACACATGGACCCACTTTAGTTATTGCATGTGTGTTCTTTCCACAACCACACATGGATCAACCAATGTCATTGTATGTGTATCATTGTCACAAACCACATATGGATCAACCAATGTCATTGCATGTGTGTTCTGTCACGAACCACTGATACGTCCGTAACGTATCTATAATTTTTGATGGTTTTATGCTAATAATATGCTTTTGGCACTCTCTTTTGTATAAAGTTTATGATTTATTTGGACTAACCTACTAATAGTTGCAAAAGTGCACAATATTCTTGTTTTACACTTTGATGTGTATGAATTACCAAGAATACAAGTGGAAACCTTGTTGGAGTCAAATTGGAATTTTTCCACAAATCTGTCTCAGAACTCTTTTTGAAGATGGTCATGTTTCGGTCGAAGACAGCGTCAAACATAAAATTCTTCATCTACAAAGTTGTTGGCAATTTCGCGACAAACGTTTTGGACATAAAATTTAGCTGATTCTGAGTCCGGACGGGCCTTTTAGGGCCAATTTACTGCAGCCCAAGATGGGGTGACGGGAATCCGAGAAGCTATATAATGGGAGGAAACCTAATTCGCCCAGGGCATCTCCACCCACGAATTTGCAGCCGCCAAAGCCACGTTTTTGCCTCCCCCATGGATCCCATCTCCATGGGGGACGGCTCCCAAGAAGCCATGAAGCCATGAAGGAAGGGGGCTAAGGGGCGGTGCTCCCCCATGATACCGGCGGTGGGGAAGGAGTCCCCTCGCCGGCGTCGGCGCCGCCCTCTTCACCATCTTCATCATCTTCACCATCTTCACCGCTATCTCCATCACCTAATCTTCCTAGTATGCAGTGGTTCATCCTCCCACACACCTCTGTACCGTCCTATGTAAACATGGTGTTTGATGCTATAAGTTATAATCCTATGATCTAGGTCATGTTTGCGTAGTTTCTTTGTTCTTAGATTGAATGGTTGAACGTCTTTGATTCATTAGAGTTGTATGTTGATATGGTACAGTCCTTTGGTGTCCATTATATTTGTGCGCGCATGGATTAAACATCATAGGGTTTGTAGTATGTGTCAAAGGAAGGGGGAGTTCTGCCGGAGTGACAGAAACCTGAGGACGCGAAGCGGAACGTTGCGCGTATGGGAGTAAGAGGACCATTAAACTTAAGTCTATGGTTGGGGAAACCTTAATAATTGATTAGTACTTACGGATGTTTGCTAACAATCCAATCATATAGTACATGTAATTCCAAGTAGTGAAGCGCATGTATATTTAGCCTCTCTCACATAGAAAACTGCATCGAAGACAATGCACCCGATCTATTCGCTATTTAAACTTGGACAAAACCACCATAATTACTACCACTATTCCACACTCATGGTTCAGTTAGTTTAGTGTATTTTATTGTTGCAACAACTAACTTTACTTTCTTGTTAATTATTATCATGCAAAGCTATTTCTAGTACTTGTATTGTTGCTCTAGTTTTATTTCCTAGATAATGCAAACGTTTAGTGTGCGTAGAGTTGTATCAGTGGTTGATAGAACTTGAGAGAATATTTATCCTACTTTTAGATCTGCATTGGGTTCGACACTCTTACTTATCGAAAAGGCTACGCATGATCCTCTATACTTGTGGGTTATCAAGACCTTTTCTGGCGCCGTTGCCGGGAAGCAATAGCGTGTGGGTGAATATTCTTATATGCACTTGTTTGTTTTATCTCTAAGTAGAGTTTACTTTCAGTTTTAAGTTGTTCTCTATCTTAGTATGGATAGGGAATGCGAATTACAAAAAAAATAGATGTACTTGTTACCTAAAAATGTTTTCAAAAAGGAAAGTGATTGGAAAGATGAGTAATGGTTAAGTGGGGGTCGACCTTGAACACTTGTGTTCATGCCTATGAAACCAAAACAAATATTTCCATGTAAGATTTTCAGTTAAAAACTTGTAGGAATGCATGAAGCCTTGAAAAATAAAGATATTTCTGGTATTGATCTTAATGCTTATTCATTCGAAAATAATTGAATCTTGCTCCTTTGCCTAACTTAAAGGCGTTAAAGAAAAGTACTTATTGGGAGATAACCCAAAAGTTTTAGTTGAGTCTTGGAAGTTATTGTTTCAGTAATAACCTCTCCTTATATTTTTTATTTGCTTTTTGTGCCAAGAGTAACCTCTAATGAGAGAGAAGTAATGCTTGGGAAATTTGTTGTCCGGAAACAGATTTTAGTGCTTCGCTGTAAAAATTCGTGTAAAATCTCTGTATGTCAGTTTGAGCTGTAATTTTTCATGATTCTGCCCCAGATTGTTACCCAACTTTTGTTAGTTCAACACTTTTCGATTTGAGCAACAGAAGGTCTTCGAAAAAATTGGTTTCTCTCTGCTGGTCTGTTTTGACAGATTTCTGCCATTATTTGCATTTGCTTCTTGTTGATTCCTTTTTGGGTTCTCTTTGGGAAATAGAGCTTTTTAAGGGAAGTGCTATAGTAGCTTGTGTTTTAATGGAAGTTTTATTGGTGTTGAAACTGAACCCAATGACTTATTATCTTGAGTACACTAATGTTGCTAATGAAGATTATGTGAAGTTTTGTATGAAGGAAAAATTTCAGGTGTTAAGGAAAGAATGATGTAATGAGATGAAGAATGGACTAAAGCTCAAGCTTGGCTATGCCACCCCATGTCACCCCAATAAATATCCAAGAAGTACAAGCGTCAAAGCTTCGGGATGGCCAAGGCATCCCCTTCTTCATCAATAAAAATCTCAGGTTCTTTCAAACACTTCATTTTTATTGTTTCATGCATAGTTGTGTTGTTCTTGGAGTGTCTTCTTTTTCATTTTTGGTTTTTGTTTTCTTGGTTTGCTTAGTTTGCTTGAATAAATTCGTTGGACCCCCTCTTTCATACATTAGTTTTCAAATAAGTGTGGTTTGGATTGGAAAAGAGTAGGAAAAGTTCATGCTTAAGTGGTAAAAGGAGCTCGTTTTTTACGGTGGCCTATGCTTTGTCATGTCATGCTTGCTATTGTTTTGGCTTTATGCTTAGTGATTTTTGCTATAGCATGACATGTTATAAACAATTGAGATTGCTTAATGTGTGCCTTGAAAGAATCATGCGTTGTTTTAGCATATTAAAGCATAGTATTGTGGTATTCTCATTGATGCTTTATTTGGGTTGACTTGACGCATGCTCACACCATATTATGACTATCCCAAGTCACCATAGCCTTTATGATCCTTTATTTTTTGACTTGTAATATCACTTTATGCTTTAATTAATGATGTTTTGTCGCTTTGCATGATTATGGCTATTATTGCTCTTTTAGTTGGTCGCTCCCAGTCTTTTGCTAGCCTCCATAACCAAGTATGAGTTCCACTCATGCATCCAACTCCAAATAAAACCAAGTTATCCCAAAGAGTACACCATACCTACCTATTAGCATTTACTATTCCAAGTATATTCATGCTTTTATCTACCTTCCGAATTAAACTTGTTATGAGAAAATTAGTGATTAAAGCTCTCACGAAGTTGATGGCACACTTTACTTTTCTTGCCCCTAATAAATTTGTACCATTGTGTCATCTATGATGTATATGCTTGCACTTATATGTTGGGGATTAGCAGAACCATGTTGTCATGGGGAACGCTTTCAACATTGCACTTGTACATTGTACCTAGTTGATATCATGCTCTTTTGTCTATGGATGTCGTCGGTGTGAAATGAAAGGGGAGCTTGTAAGTCCATGGAGTTATGTATGTGTGTTAGAGAAATGCATGGGCCGCCGGTCTAATCCATGCCTAATCATGGTGGAAACCTGCAGCGTAACCATAATGAGCAATCTATGAAGCATTCTTCTTATAAAAAAAGAGATAGAGATTGAGAAAAAAAGAGATGAGAAAAGAGGAAAGAGAGAAAAAAGCACCATTTTCCCATGGTAAATAAGAAGATTGCTGAGATGCTCGTTGTCTGCTTGCCTTGTCATTTTGATATGGGGATTCTTCCGTATCATCGGGCAAGGGGTACCCCGTTGGAGGTTCTCTATAATACACATGTACTTACTATGACAAGAACTTACCGGTAACTAAACTTGAGTAGCATGAGGAGCGGCCCTCGTATTCAAGGGACATGAGATTTCCAACTTATACTTTGTCAAGCATATACTCTATAGTTTGTTCACTTTAACCTTAATCACTTCAAGATGCTTATGATAGGGGCAATGAGAGCTGAAAGCTAATAAGTACCATAATTTTTGGAAGCTCTTTATGAGACTTGAATCCCTGCTTCCCTCTATGAAGGCCTTTCTTCCACTTTTATATTGAGTCTCCACCTTCTATCTTTATGCACCAATTAAGAGAGCATAGTTGTCATTCTTAGTTCTATGTGCATTGTCCCAAGACTTGTTAATTGATGCATAACTTTGATATTGCTTATTCCTAAACTACTTGTATCTAGTCACCCTTATGAACTTTGAAGGTGTCATATGCATTTATGTTTTGCTACTCTATGAGGGACAAGCTGAATACCATTCTCATTATGCTTTCTTTATGTGAAATAAACAAACATCTTGCAAAGCATTGTTATTCATGAATCTTTTGTTTGTGCCTTTTCATGTTACAACATAGTTACTATGTCTTATTGTTAGAACTCTATCTTTCATTATTCATGGTTAGAGTACCTTAATCCCAGCTATCAATGCTTTTACAATAATGATGATCAAGAATATGTTGTCTGCATGTCACCTCAAAAATTATATTGTTTTGATCATTTACCTACTCGAGGACGAGCATGAACTAAGCTTGGGGATCTTGATACGTCCATAACATATCTATAATTTTTGATGGTTTTATGCTAATAATATGCTTTTGGCACACCTTTTTTATAAAGTTTATGATTTATTTGGACTAACCTAATAATATTTGCAAAAGTGCACAATATTCTTGTTTTACACTTTGATGTGTATGAATTACCAAGAATACAAGTGGAAACCTTGTTGGAGTCAAATTGGAATTTTTTCACAAATCTGTCTCAGAACCCTTTTTGAAGATGGTCACGTTTCGGGTCGAAGACGGCGTCAAACGGAAAAGTCTTCATCTACAAAGTTGTTGGCAATTTCGCGACAAACGTTCTGGATATAAAATTTAGCTGATTCCGTGTCCGGACGGGCCTTTTAGGCCTGATTTACTGCAGCCCAAGATGGGGTGACGGGAATCCGAGAAGCTATATAAAGGGAGGAAATCTAATTCGGCCAGGGTATCTCCAACCACGAATTTGCAGCCACCAAAGGCACGTTTTTGCCTCCCACATGGATCCCATCTCCATGGAGGGGGCTCCCAAGAAGCCATGAAGGAAGGGGGCTAAGGGGCGGTGCTCTCCCATGATACCGGTGGCGGGGAAGGAGTCCCCCGTGCCGCCGCCGCCCTCTTCACCATTTTCACCGCCATCTCCATCACCTAATTCTCCTAGTATGTAGTGGTTCATCCTCCCACACACCTCTGTACCGTCCTATGTAAACATGGTGTTTGATACTATAAGTTATAATCCTATGATCTATATCATGTTTGCATAGTTTCTTTGTTCTTAGATGAGTGGTTGAACGTCTTTGGTTCATTAGAGTTGTATGTTGATATGGTACAGTCCTTTGGTGTCCATTATATTTGTGAGTGCATGGATTAAATATCATAGGGTTTGTAGTATGTGTAAAAGGAAGGGGGAGTTCTGCCGAAGTGACAGAAACCTGAGGACGCGAAGCGGAACGTTGCGCGTATGGGAGTAAGAGGACCATTAAACTTAAGGCTATGGTTCGGGAAACCTTAATGCATTGATTACTACTTACAGATGTTTGCTAACAATCCAATCATATAGTACATGTAATTCCAAGTAGTGAAGCTCATGTATATTTAGCCTCTCCCACATAGAAAACTGCATCGAAGATAATGAACCTGATCTATTCGCTATTTAAACTTGGACAAAGCCACCATAATTACCACCACTATTCCACACTCATGGTTCAGTTAGTTTAGTGTATTTTATTACTGCAGCAACTAACTTTACTTTCTTGTTAATTATTATCATGCAAAGCTATTTCTAGTACTCGTATTGTTGCTCTAATTTATTTCCTAGATAATACAAACGTTTAGTCCGCATAGAGTTGTATCAGTGGTTCATAGAACTTGAGAGAACATGTATCCTACCTTTAGCTCCTCGTTGGTTTCGACACTCTTACTTATCAAAAAGGCTACACACGATCCCCTATACTTGTGGGTTATCAACCACACATGGATCCACAGTGTTCATTGCATGTATGTTCTTTCCACAAACCACACATGGATCCCACTGAGTCGTTGCATGTGTGTTCTTTTAACAAACCACATATGGACCCATTTGAGTCATTGCATGTCTGTTCTTTCCAGAAACCACACATGGATTAACCAATGGCATTGCATGTGTGTTATTGTCACCAACCACATATGGATCAACCAATGTCATTGCATGTGTGTTCTTGTCATGAACCACACATGGATCAACCAGTGGTCATTGCATGTGTGTTCTTTCCACAAACCGCATATGGATCCACTAGAGTCATTGCATGTGTGTTCTTTTCACAAACCACATATGGATCAACCAATGGCATTGCATGTGTGTTCTTTTCAGAAACCACATATGGATCCACCAGTGTTCACTGCATGTGTGTTCTTTCCACAAACCACTTATGGATCCACCAGTGTTCATTGCATGTGTGTTCTTTTCCACAAACCACATATGGATCCACTAGAGTCATTGCATGTGTGTTCTTTTCACAAACCACATATGGACCCACTAGAGTCATTGCATGTGTGTTCTTATACTAAAACCAGCACTACAGTCATTGCATGTGTGTTCTTTACACAAACCACATATGGATCCACCAGTGTCATTGCATTTGTGTTCTTTCCACAAACCACATATTGATCAACCAGTGGTTATTGCATATGTGTTCTTTCCACAAACCACATATGTATCCATTAGAGTCATTGCATGTGTGTTGTTTTCACAAACCACATATGGATCAACCAATGGCATTGCATGTGTGTTGTTTTCACAAACCACATATGGATCCACCAGTGTTCACTTCATGTGTGTTCTTTCCACAAACCACTTATGGATCCACCAGTGTTCATTGCATGTGTGTTCTTTTTCACAAACCACTTGCATCAACCAATGCATTGCATGTGTGTTCTTTCCACAAACCACACATGGATCAACCAATGGCATTGCATGTGTATTCTTTTCACAAACCACACATGGATCAACCAATGGCATTGCATGTATGTTCTTTTCACAAACCACACATGGATCCACCAGAGTCATTGCATGTGTGTTCTTTCGACAAACCACATATGGATCAACCAGTGTCATTGCATGTGTGTTCTTTCCACAAACCACATATGGATCAACCAGTGTTTATTGCATGTGTGTTCTTTCCACAAACCACATACGGATCCACTAGAGTCATTGCATGTGTGTTCTTTTCACAAACCACATATGGACCCACTAGAGTCATTGCATGTGTGTTCTTATACTAAAACCAGCACTAGATTCATTGCATGTGTGTTCTGATACTAAAACCAACACTAGAGTCCATTGCATGTATGTTCTTTTCTCAAACCACATATGGATCAACCAGTGTCATTGCATGTGTGTTCTTTCCACAAACCACATATCTATCAACCAGTGGTTATTGCATGTGTGTTCTTTCCACAAACCACATATGGATCTACTAGAGTCATCGCATGTGTGTTCTTTTCACAAACCACATATGGACCCACTAGAGTCATTGCATATGTGTTCTTATACTAAAACCAGCACTAGAGTCATTAAATGTGTGTTCTTTTAACAACCCACATATGGATCCACCAGTGTCATTGCATGTGTGTTCCTGTCACAGACCACATATGGATCAACCAGAGTCATTGCATGTGTGTTCTTTTCCACAAACCACACATGGATCCACCAATGTCATTGCATGTGTGTTCTTTCCACAAACCACACATTGATCAACCAGAGTCATGGCATGTGTGTTCTTTTAACAAACCACACATGGACCCATTTGAGTCATTGCATGTGTGTTCTTTCCACAACCACACATGGATCAACCAGTGTCATTTCATGTGTATCATTGTCACAAACCACATATGGATCAACCAATGTCATTGCATGTGTGTTCTGTCACGAACCACTGATACGTCCATAACGTATCTATAATTTTTGATGGTTTTATGCTAATAATATGCTTTTGGCACTCTCTTTTGTATAAAGTTTATGATTTATTTGGACTAACCTACTAATAGTTGCAAAAGTGCACAATATTCTTGTTTTACACTTTGATGTGTATGAATTACCAAGAATACAAGTGGAAACCTTGTTGGAGTCAAATTGGAATTTTTCCACAAATCTATCTCAGAACTCTTTTTGAAGATGGTCACGTTTCGGTCGAAGACGGCGTCAAACATAAAATTCTTCATCTAGAAAGTTGTTGGCAATTTCGCGACAAACGTTTTGGACATAAAAATTAGGTGATTCCGAGTCCGGACGGGCCTTTTAGGGCGAATTTACTGCAGCCCAAGATGGGGTGACGGGAATCCGAGAAGCTATATAATGGGAGGAAACCTAATTCGCCCAGGGCATCTCCACCCACGAATTTGCAGCCACCAAAGCCACGTTTTTTCCTCCCGCATGGATCTCATCTCCATGGGGGAGGGCTCCCAAGAAGCCATGAAGCCATGAAGGAAGGGGGCTAAGGGGCGGTGCTCCCCCATGATACCGGCGGTGGGGAAGGAGTCCTCAAGGCCGGCGCCGCCCTCTTCACCATCTTCATCATCTTCACCATCTTCACCGCTATCTCCATCACCTAATCCTCCTAGTATGCAGTGGTTCATCCTCCCACACACCTCTGTACCGTCCTATGTAAACATGGTGTTTGATGCTATAAGTTATAATCCTATGATCTAGGTCATGTTTGCGTAGTTTCTTTGTTCTTAGATTGAATGGTTGAACGTCTTTGATTCATTAGAGTTGTATGTTGATATGGTACAGTCCTCTGGTGTCCATTATATTTGTGTGCGCGTGGATTAAACATCATAGGGTTTGTAGTATGTGTAAAAGGAAAGGGGAGTTCTGCCGGAGTGACAGAAACCTGAGGACGCAAACCGGAACGTTGCATGTATGGGAGTAAGAGGACCATTAAACTTAAGGCTATGGTTGGGGAAACCTTAATAATTGATTAGTACTTATGGATGTTTGCTAACAATCCAATCATATAGTACATGTAATTCCAAGTAGTGAAGCGCATGTATATTTAGCCTCTCTCACATAGAAAACTGCATCGAAGACAATGCACCCGATCTATTTGTCGTGGTGGTATCACGGCATATGCCATGGGTAGGCTAAAGTTGGGGCCGATGGACGTGGAGGAATCCCGGGAGGGATGATGCGGTGAAGACCACACTCATACGAACAAAGAGAAATACAATGTATACATCTATTCCCTCATAATCTTGCCATACATGTGGCTACAATCATGCTCCTTGAGCTATTTCCCCTATGCTTCTATCTAAGCTCTCTGTGAGAGTGGAGGAAGAGGAAGAAGGAGAGCTTCTAGTGAGAAGAAAGGTGAGGAGCCCTTTGGGGCCTCTCTGAGAACAATCCCCCTGGTGCTCCTTATAAAGGGGAGCCCAGGGGACAAAGCTTGCTCCATACGCTAGGCATCTACTTAGCATATTCCCAGTATCTTCTTAGATGCTTGGCATATGCCTTGGCATCTTTGGAGATGCCATGGCATATCCCTTAGCTTATTCCCTAGCATCTTCTTGATGCCAAGGGAATATTACATAGGCCATGTGCCAGTCTGAGCCATGGGCGTCCCAAGACTGGCACCCCACTTGTTGGTCTTGTCTTGATCTGATGGCGTATTCTGGAGGGGATTGTGGAGGCATCTGGAGGTAAATAATAGGGCGTTTAGATCATCATAACTCGTCCCAAAGGTCCTAGAGGATGTGCCAACTCGGCATGGGCTTTGGTTGATTCGGCCTGGGGGAGATGCAGCCCAGCCGGATCATCTAGTGGCCCAACCGAGGTCCGGCAGTGGCCCAGCCGGGTTCGCCCACAGTCGGCCCACGCGGGCGTGGTGGCGTGAAGTGGAGCAGGTGACGCTGCCCCGTGGTGGGCCGAGCTTGCCCTTATTCGGCCCACCCTGGAGCTAGCTGCTACGTATCGGCGAGGTTGGAGAGAGCCCCGCGGTGGGCCGAGGTTCCTCCTTCCCGGCCCACCCAGGCGGCGTCTAAGTAGCGAGGTGGCGAAGAGGTAGTCCGGCGCGGGGAGAGAGCGACGCTGGCGGGAGGGACGCTGGCGACGTTGCCGGGCCGGGTGAGGCAGAGCTGGCCCATCTGGATGAGGTAGTGACGAGGTGGCGTGGTAGGCCGGCTGGGTGTACCTCGGCCCAGCCGGGTTTCGTGTAGTTCGGCCCAGGAGGCCTGAGTGACGGCGGTAGGGCCTAATTCGGCCTGGAGGGAGGTTGACCAGGCCGAGTTTTGCCTATGTCGGCCCAGGTCCTCTTTTTCCTTTTATCTTTTTCTGTTTATCTTTCGTACTCATATTTAATATCATTTTCCTACATATGTACCTTATTGACTTACTTAATCCACCAACTCTGGGGTACCTGGGGGTACACCCCCGACATTAGTCCCCGAGGCTATGTGGGACTCGTAGAGTCGTGCATAGGCTTCATATTAAATATTCTCAGAGTTGTCTTCCGACTTATAATCTCTTGGTTGCATAATGCTTTTGGGCAAGTTTGTGACTTTGTCCTTCTTGGGCTCTGCTCATAACCTCTCTGGGCAGGTTTTTCGACTTCTGGCCTTCTTGGGCTCTGGTCATAACCCTTTTTGGTAAGTTTCTGGACTTCTGACCTTCATGGGCATTGCTCTATTAACCCCATTGGGTAAGTCATGAGTTCCTGCCTTCTTGGGCATTGCTCTTTTAACCCCATTGGGTAAGCTATGAGTCTTGGCCTTCTTTGGCACTGCTCTTTTAACCTTTTTGGGTAAGTTATGAGTCTTGGCTTTTGGCCCTGCCTGTTAACCTCTTTGGGTATGTTATGAGTCTTGGCCTTCTTTGGCGCTCTTTAACCTCTTCAGGTAAGTTTATGAGTCTTAGCCTTCTTTGTTTGCTCTTTTAACCTCTTTGGGTAAGTTATGAGTCTTGGCCTTGGCGCTTCTTTTAACCTCTTCGGGTCAGTTATGAGTCTTGGCCTTCTTTGGCACTGCTCTTTTAACCTCTTCGGGTAATTTATGAGTCTTGGACTTCTTTGGCACTGCTCTTTTAACCTCTTTGGGTAAGTTATGAGTCTTGGCCTTCTTTGGCACTGCTCTTTTAACCTCTTCGGGTAAGTTTATGAGTCTTCGCCTTCTTTGGCACTGCTCTTTTAATCTCTTTGGGTAAGTTATGAGTCTTGGCCTTCTTTGGCACTGCTCTTTTAACCTCTTTGGGTAAGTTATGAGTCTTGGCCTTCTTTGGCACTGCTCTTTTAACCTCTTCGGGTAAGTTATGAGTCTTGGCCTTCTTTGGCACTGCTCTTTTAACCTCTTCGGGTAAGTTATGAGTCTTGGCCTTCTTTGGCACTGCTCTTTTAACCTCTTCGGGTAAGTTATGAGTCTTGGCCTTCTTTGGCACTGCTCTTTTAACCTCTTCGGGTAAGTTTATGAGTCTTGGCCTTTTTAGGCACTGCTCTTTTAACCTCTTTGGGTAAGTTATGAGCTCTGGCCTTATTGGGCACTGCTCTTTTAACCTCTTTGGGTAAGTTATGAGCTCTGGCCTTATTGGGCACTGCTCTTTTAACCTCTTCGGGTAAGTTATGATCCGAGTCATCTGTTTCCGAATGAGAGTTATTTTACTCAAAATTGACTTAGGTCTTGAGTTGGAGCCCTCTGACTTGAATCCGAGGTATACGACTTAAATCTGAGTTATCTCATTCCAAATCCGAGTTACTTTACTCAATTTTGACTTATTTCCCAAATCTGAGTCATCTGACTCAAATCCGAGTTAACTCATCCCAAATCCAAGTTACTTTACTCAATCTTGACTTATATCCCAAATCTGAGTCATCTGACTCAAATCCGAGTTAACTCATCCCAAATCCGAGTTTACTTTACTCAGTCTTGACTTCCTTCCCAAATCTGAGTTTATCTGACTCAAATCCGAGTTAACTCATCCCAAATCCGAGTTACTTTACTCAATTTTGACTTACATCTCAAATCTGAGTCATCTGACTCAAATCCGAGTTAACTCATCCCAAATTCGAGTTACTTTACTCAATTTTGACTTACTTCCCAAATCTGAGTCATCTGACTCAAATCCGAGTTAACTCATCCCAAATCCGAGTTACTTTACTCAATTTTGACTTACATCTCAAATCTGAGTCATCTGACTCAAATCCGAGTTAACTCATCCCAAATCCGAGTTACTTTACTCAATTTTGACTTACATCTCAAATCTGAGTCATCTGACTCAAATCCGAGTTAACTCATCCCAAATTTGACTTACTTTACTCAATTTTGACTTACATCTCAAATCTGAGTCATCTGACTCAAATCCGAGTTAACTCATCCCAAATCCGAGTTACTTTACTCAATTTTGACTTACATCTCAAATCTGACTCATCTGACTCAAATCCGAGTTAACTCATCCCAAATCCGAGTTACTTTACTCAATTTTGACTTACATCTCAAATCTGAGTCATCTGACTCAAATCCGAGTTAACTCATCCCAAATTCGAGTTACTTTACTCAATTTTGACTTACTTCCCAAATCTGAGTCATCTGACTCAAATCCGAGTTAACTCATCCCAAATCCGAGTTACTTTACTCAATTTTGACTTACATCTCAAATCTGAGTCATCTGACTCAAATCCGAGTTAACTCATCCCAAATCCGAGTTACTTTACTCAATTTTGACTTACATCTCAAATCTGAGTCATCTGACTCAAATCCGAGTTAACTCATCCCAAATTCGACTTACTTTACTCAATTTTGACTTACATCTCAAATCTGAGTCATCTGACTCAAATCCGAGTTAACTCATCCCAAATCCGAGTTACTTTACTCAATTTTGACTTACATCTCAAATCTGAGTCATCTGACTCAAATCCGAGTTAACTCATCCCAACCGAAGTTACTTTACTCAATTTTGACTTACATCTCAAATCTGAGTCATCCGACTCAAATCCGAAGTTAACTCATCCCAAATCCGAGTTACTTTACTCAATTTTGACTTACATCTCAAATCTGAGTCATCTGACTCAAATCCGAGTTAACTCATCCCCAATCCGAGTTACTTTACTCAATTTTGACTTACATCTCAAATCTGAGTCATCTAAATCAAATCCGAGTTAACTCATCCCAAATCCGAGTTACTTTACTCAATTTTGACTTACATCTCAAATATGAGTCATCTGACTCAAATCCGAGTTAACTCATCCCAAATCCGAGTTACTTTACTCAATTTTGACTTACATCTCAAATCTGAGTCATCTGACTCAAATCCGAGTTAACTCATCCCAAATCCGAGTTACTTTACTCAATTTTGACTTACATCTCAAATCTGAGTCATCTGACTCAAATCCGAGTTAACTCATCCCAAATCCGAGTTACTTTACTCAATTTTGACTTACATCTCAAATCTGAGTCATCTGACTCAAATCCGAGTTAACTCATCCCAAATCCGAGTTACTTTACTCAATTTTGACTTACATCTCAAATCTGAGTCATCTGACTCAAATCCGAGTTAACTTATCCCAAATCCGAGTTATTCGTTTGCCATGATATAGCTTGATTTGGTGTGATGACGATAATTTGCCTTTGATATGGATCCGAGACATGGATCCGAGATTAAGCTTTGGGATATGATAATAGGGCTAACCGCTGAGAGATAGGATTTGAGATATAGATGTGAGATATAGATTGGAGATGTGATGAGCTGGCCAATAGTCATTCGTGATATGGGATAATCTGGCAAGATGGTGAGATATCAATCCGAGTCATAACATAACCCGCAACTGGGAACTGAATAAAGCCTTGGCATGAATCAGAGATATGATTAGTACGCCGAGTCTGAATACCAATCCGAATTATAATATCCCCTGTCAAGCTGAATCAAATGTTAGTCCGGATCAGAGACAATCTACTGAGCTGAGTTAAAGGTTAATTCGAAGCATAAACAAATTGACTCAAACTATATCCGAATCAACAATAAGCTGGCTGGTAAGCTGAGTTAAAGGACAATCCAAAGCATAAATAAACTGACTCAAACTCTATCCGACTCATAAGTAAGCCGAGTCAAATTCTACCTGGAACATAAATGAGCTGACTCAACTTCTATCCGAGTTATAAATAAGTCTTGGGAGCTGAGATACAGGGTAATCCAAAGCATAAGTAAACTGACTCAGAATCTATCTGAATCGCAAATAAGATGATTCAACTTATGGCCGAGTTATAAATAAGCTGACTGGAGTATAGACCTAAATCAACATAATGCTCTCTTAATTTAAAAGTGACTCTACGGATAAGCTGACTAGTCCCTGGGTTGAGCTATTTTCTCCCTGGGATAAAGGATTGAGTGTAGGTGGCTGAGTTACCTGGCACCTACAGCATACTTGGAGAAGTGTTTGGGTGAGTTTTGCTAGGTCATACCTGCCCTGCTGAGTTATTTGGTACTTACAGTAGGCTTGGAGTAGTGCTTGAGTCTTTCCTGCTGAGTCTTATCAGCTTTGATGAGTTAGACTTGGTGAGCCTCTGCGCTTACCTCTTTGTTCTCTGTTGACTTGGTGAAGCTGAATGAGCCCTATGAGGAAGAAGTTGATGAAGATGTTCCCGTCCGGATGGAAACCCAACCAACGCCACTAGGAGGCCCCACGGTGGGCGCCAAATGTCGTGGTGGTATCACGGCATATGCCATGGGTAGGCTAAAGTTGGGGCCGATGGACGTGGAGGAATCCGGGGAGGGATGATGCGGTGAAGACCGCACTCATACGAACAAAGAGAAATACAATGTATACATCTATTCCCTCATAATCTTGCCATACATGCGGCTACAATCATGCTCCTTGAGCTATTTCCCCTATGCTTCTATCTAAGCTCTCTTTGAGAGTGGAGGAAGAGGAAGAAGGAGAGCTTCTAGTGAGAAGAAAGGTGAGGAGCCCTTCGGGGCCTCTCTGAGAACAATCCCCCTGGTGCTCCTTATAAAGGGGAGCCCAGGGGACAAAGCTTGCTCCATACGCTAGGCATCTACTTAGCATATTCCCAGTATCTTCTTAGATGCTTGGCATATGCCTTGGCATCTTTGGAGATGCCATGGCATATCCCTTAGCTTATTCCCTAGCATCTTCTTGATGCCAAGGGCATATTCCATAGGCCATGTGCCAGTCTGAGCCATGGGCGTCCCAAGACTGGCACCACACTTGTTGGTCTTGTCTTGATCTGATGGCGTATTCTGGAGGGGATCGTGGAGGCATCTGGAGGTAAATAATAGGGCGTTTAGATCATCATAACTCGTCCCAAAGGTCCTAGAGGATGTGCCAACTCAGCATGGGCTTTGGTTGATTCGGCCTGGGGGAGATGCAGCCCAGCCGAATCATCTAGTGGCCCAGCCGAGGTCCGGCAGTGGCCCAGCCGGGTTCCCCCACAGTCGGCCCACGCGGGCGTGGTGGCGTGAAGTGGAGCAGGTGACGCTGCCCTGTGGTGGGCCGAGCTTGCCCTTATTCGGCCCACCCGGGAGCTAGCTGCTACGCATCGGCGAGGTTGGAGAGAGCCCCGCGGTGGGCCGAGGTTCCTCCTTCCCGGCCCACCCGGGCAGCGTCTAAGTAGCGAGGTGGCGAAGAGGTAGTCCGGCGCGGGGAGAGAGCGACGCTGGCGGGAGGGACGCTGGCGATGTTGCCGGGCCGGGTGAGGCAGAGCTGGCCCATCTGGATGAGGTAGTGATGAGGTGGCGTGGTAGGCCGGCTGGGTGTACCTCGGCCCAACTGGTTCAGGTAGTTTGGCCCAGGAGGCCTGAGTGATGGCGGTAGGGCCTAATTCGGCCTGGAGGGAGGTTGACCAGGCCGAGTTTTGCCTATGTCGGCCCAGGTCCTCTTTTTCCCTTTATCTTTTTCTGTTTATCTTTCGTACTCATATTTAATATCATTTTCCTACATATGTACCTTATTGACTTACTTAATCCACCAACTCTGGGGTACCTGGGGGTACACCCCCGACACTATTCGCTATTTAAACTTGGACAAAACCACCATAATTACTACCACTATTCCACACTCATGGTTCAGTTAGTTTAGTGTATTTTATTGTTGCAGCAACTAAATTTACTTTCTTGTTAATTATTATCATGCAAAGCTATTTCTAGTACTTGTATTGTTGCTCTAGTTTTATTTCCTAGATAATGCAAACGTTTAGTGTGCATAGAGTTGTATCAGTGGTTGATAGAACTTGAGAGAATATTTGTCCTACTTTTAGCTCCTCATTGGGTTCGACACTCTTACTTATCGAAAAGGCTACACATGATCCCCTATACTTGTGGGTTATCAAGAACTTTTCTGGCGCCGTTGCCGGGAAGCAATAGTGTGTGGGTGAATATTCTTATGTGCACTTGTTTGTTTTATCTCTAAGTAGAGTTTACTTTCAGTTTTAAGTTGTTCTCTATCTTAGTATGGATAGGGAATGCGAATTACAAAAAAATAGATGTACTTGTTACCTAAAAATGTTTTCAAAAAGGAAAGTGATTGGAAAGATGAGTAATGGTTAAGTGGGGGTCGACCTTGAACACTTGTGTTCATGCCTATGAAACCAAAACAAATATTTCCATGTAAGATTTTCAGTTAAAAACTTGTAGGAATGCATGAAGCCTTGAAAAATAAAGATATTTCTGGTATTGATCTTAATGCTTATTCATTCGAAAATAATTGAATCTTGCTCCTTTGCCTAACTTAAAGGCGTTAAAGAAAAGTACTTATTGGGAGATAACCCAAAAGTTTTAGTTGAGTCTTGGAAGTTATTGTTTGAGTAATAACCTCTCCTTATCTTTTTTATTTGCTTTTTGTGCCAAGAGTAACCTCTAATGAGAGAGAAGTAATGCTTGGGAAATTTGTTGTCCGGAAACAGATTTTAGTGCTTCTCTGTAAACATTCGTGTAAAATAACTGTATGTCAGTTTGAGCTGTAATTTTTCATGCTTCTGCCCCAGGTTGTTACCCAACTTTTGTTAGTTCAACACTTTTCGATTTGAGCAACATAAGTTCTTCGAAAAAATTGGTTTCTCTCTGCTGGTCTGTTTTGACAGATTTCTGTCATTATTTGCATTTGCTTCTTGTTGATTCCTTTTTGGGTTCTCTTTGGGAAATTGAGCTTTTTAAGGGAAGTGCTACAGTAGCTTGTGTTTTAATGGAAGTTTTATTGGTGTTGAAACTGAACCCAAAGACTTATTATCTTGAGTACACTAATGTTGCTAATGAAGATTATGTGAAGTTTTGTATGAAGGAAAAATTTCAGGTGTTAAGGAAAGAATGATGTAATGAGATGAAGAATGGACTAAAGCTCAATCTTGGGGATGCCACCCCATGTCACCCCAATAAATATCCAAGAAGTACAAGCGTCAAAGCTTGGGGATGGCCAAGGCATCCCCTTCTTCATCAAGAAAAATCTCAGGTTCTTTCAAACACTTCATTTTTATTGTTTCATGCATAGTTGTGTTGTTCTTGGAGCGTGTTCTTTTTCATTTTTGGTTTTCGTTTTCTTGGTTTGCTTAGTTTGCTTGAATAAATTGGTTGGACCCCCTCTTTCATACATTAGTTTTCAAATAAGTGTGGTTTGGATTGGAAAAGAGTAGGAAAAGTTCATGCTTAAGTGGTAAAAGGAGCTCGTCTTTTACGGTGGCCTATGCTTTGTCATGTCATGCTTGATATTGTTTTGGCTTTATGCTTAGTGATTTTTGCTATAGCATGATATGTTATAAACAATTGAGATTTCTTAATGTGTGCCTTGAAATAATCATGCGTTGTTTTAGCATATTAAAGCATAGTATTGTGGTATTCTCCTTTGATGCTTTATTTGGGTTGACATGACGCATGTTCACACCATATTATGACTATCCCAAGTCACCATAGCCTTTATGATCCTTTAGTTTTCGACTTGTAATATCACTTTATGCTTTAATTAATGATGTTTTGTCGCTTTGCATGATTATGGCCATTATTGCTCTTTTAGTTGGTCGCTCCCAGTCTTTTGCTAGCCTCCATAACCAAGTATGAGTTCCACTCATGCATCCAACTCCAAATAAAACCAAGTTATCCCAAAGAGTACACCATACCTACCTATTAGCATTTGCTATTCCAAGTATATTCATGCTTTTATCTACCTTCCGAATTAAACTTGTTATGAGAAAATTAGTGATTAAAGCTCTCACGAAGTTGATGGCACACTTTACTTTTCTTGCCCCTAATAAATTTGTACCATTGTGTCATCTATGATGTATATGCTTGCACTTATATGTTGGGGATTAGCAGAACCATGTTGTCATGGGGAACGCTTTCAACATTGCACTTGTACATTGTACCTAGTTGATATCATGCTCCTTTGTCTATGGATGTCGTCGGTGTGAAATGAAAGGGGAGCTTGTAAGCCCATGGAGTTATATATGTGTGTTAGAGAAATGCCTGGGCCGCCGGTCTAATCCATGCCTAATCATGGTGGAAACCTGCAGCGTAACCATAATGAGCAATCTATGAAGCATTCTTCTTATAAAAAAAGAGATAGAGATTGAGAAAAAAAGAGATGAGAAAAGAGGAAAGAGAGAAAAAGGCACCATTTTCCCATGGTAAATAAGAAGATTGCTGAGATGCTCGTTGTCTGCTTGCCTTGTCATTTTGATATGGGGATTCTTCCGTATCATCGGGCAAGGGGTACTCCGTTGGCGATTCTCTATAATACACATGTACTTACTATGACAAGAACTTACCGGTAACTAAACTTGAGTAGCATGAGGAGCGGCCCTCGTATTCAAGGGACATGAGATTTCCAACTTATACTTTGTCAAGCATATACTCTATAGTTTGTTCACTTTAACCTTAATCACTTCAAGATGCTTATGATAGGGGCAATGAGAGCTGAAAGCTAATAAGTACCATAATTTTTGGAAGCTCTTTATGAGACTTGAATCCCTGCTTCCCTCTATGAAGGCCTTTCTTCCACTTTTATATTGAGTCTCCACCTTCTATCTTTATGCACCAATTAAGAGAGCATAGTTGTCATTCTTAGTTCTATGTGCATTGTCCCAAGACTTGTTAATTGATGCATAACTTTGATATTGCTTATTCCTAAACTATTTGTATCTAGTCACCCTTATGAACTTTGAAGGTGTCCTATGCATTTATGTTTTGCTACTCTATGAGGGACAAGCTGAATACCATTCTCATTATGCTTTATTTATGTGAAATAAACAAACATCTTGCAAAGCATTGTTATTCATGAATCTTTTGTTTGTGCCTTTTCATGTTACAACATAGTTACTATGTCTTATTGTTAGAACTCTATCTTTCATTATTCATGGTTAGAGTACCTTAATCCCAGCTATCAATGCTTTTACAATAATGATGATCAAGAATATGTTGTCTGCATGTCACCTCAAAAATTATATTGTTTTAATCATTTACCTACTCGAGGACGAGCATGAACTAAGCTTGGGGATGTTGATACGTCCATAACATATCTATAATTTTTGATGGTTTTATGCTAATAATATGCTTTTGGCACACCTTTTTATATAAAGTTTATGACTTATTTGGACTAACCTACTAATAGTTGCAAAAGTGCACAATATTCTTGTTTTACACTTTGATGTGTATGAATTACCAAGAATACAAGTGGAAACCTTGTTGGAGTCAAATTGGAATTTTTTCACAAATCTGTCTCAGAACTCTTTTTGAAGATGGTCACGTTTCGGGTCGAAGACGGCGTCAAACGGAAAAGTCTTCATCTACAAAGTTGTTGGCAATTTCGCGACAAACGTTCTGGATATAAAATTTAGCTAATTCCGAGTCCGGGCGGGACTTTTAGGCCTGATTTATTGCAGCCCAAGATGGGGTGACGGGAATCCGAGAAGCTATATAAAGGGAGGAAATCTAATTCAGCCAGGGTATCTCCAACCACGAATTTGCAGACACCAAAGGCACGTTTTTGCCTCCCCCATGGATCCCATCTCAATGGAGGGGGCTCCCAAGAAGCCATGAAGGAAGGGGGCTAAGGGGCGGTGCTCTCCCATGATACCGGTGGCAGGGAAGGAGTCCCCCGCGCCATCGCCACCCTCTTCACAATCTTCACCGCATCTCCATCACCTAATTCTCCTAGTATATAGTGATTCATCCTCCCACACACCTCTGTACCGTCTTATGTAAACATGGTGTTTGATGCTATAAGTTATAATCCTATGATCTATGTCATGTTTGCATAGTTTCTTTGTTCTTAGATTGAGTGGTTGAACGTCTTTGGTTCATTAGAGTTGTATGTTGATATGGTACAGTACTTTGGTGTCCATTATATTTGTGCGTGCATGGATTAAATATCATAGGGTTTGTAGTATGTGTAAAAGGAAGGGGGAGTTCTGCCGAAGTGACAGAAACCTGAGGATGCGAACCGAAACGTTGCGCGTATGGGAGTAAGAGGACCATTAAACTTAAGGCTATGGTTCGGGAAACCTTAATGCATTGATTAGTACTTACAGATGTTTGCTAACAATCCAATCATATAGTACATGTAATTCCAAGTAGTGAAGCTTATGTATATTTAGCCTCTCCCACATAGAAAACTGCATCGAAGACAATGAACCCGATCTATTCGCTATTTAAACTTGGACAAAGCCACCACAATTACCACCACTATTCCACACTCATGGTTCAGTTAGTTTAGTGTATTTTATTACTGCAGCAACTAACTTTACTTTCTTGTTAATTATTATCATGCAAAGCTATTTCTAGTACTCGTATTGTTGCTCTAATTTATTTCCTAGATAATACAAACGTTTAGTCCGCGTAGAGTTGTATCAGTGGTTCATAGAACTTGAGAAAACATGTATCCTACCTTTAGCTCCTCGTTGGTTTCGACACTCTTACTTATCAAAAAGGCTACACACGATCCCCTATACTTGTGGGTTATCAACCACACATGGATCCACAGTGTTCATTGCATGTATGTTCTTTCCACAAACCACACATGGATCCCACTGAGTCGTTGCATGTGTGTTCTTTTAACAAACCACATATGGACCCATTTGAGTCATTGCATGTCTGTTCTTTCCAGAAACCACACATGGATTAACCAATGGCATTGCATGTGTGTTATTGTCACCAACCACATATGGATCAACCAATGTCATTGCATGTGTGTTCTTGTCATGAACCACACATGGATCAACCAGTGGTCATTGCATGTGTGTTCTTTCCACAAACCGCATATGGATCCACTAGAGTCATTGCATGTGTGTTCTTTTCACAAACCACATATGGATCAACCAATGGCATTGCATGTGTGTTCTTTTCAGAAACCACATATGGATCCACCAGTGTTCACTGCATGTGTGTTCTTTCCACAAACCACTTATGGATCCACCAGTGTTCATTGCATGTGTGTTCTTTTCCACAAACCACATATGGATCCACTAGAGTCATTGCATGTGTGTTCTTTTCACAAACCACATATGGACCCACTAGAGTCATTGCATGTGTGTTCTTATACTAAAACCAGCACTACAGTCATTGCATGTGTGTTGTTTACACAAACCACATATGGATCCACCAGTGTCATTGCATTTGTGTTCTTTCCACAAACCACATATTGATCAACCAGTGATTATTGCATGTGTGTTCTTTCCACAAACCACATATGGATCCATTAGAGTCATTGCATGTGTGTTCTTTTCACAAACCACATATGGATCAACCAATGACATTGCATGTGTGTTGTTTTCACAAACCACATATGGATCCACCAGTGTTCACTTCATGTGTGTTCTTTCCACAAACCACTTATGGATCCACCAGTGTTCATTGCATGTGTGTTCTTTTCCACAAACCACTTGCATCAACCAATGACATTGCATGTGTGTTCTTTCTACAAACCACACATGGATCAACCAATGGCATTGCATGTGTATTCTTTTCACAAACCACACATGGATCAACCAATGGCATTGCATGTATGTTCTTTTCACAAACCACACATGGATCCACCAGAGTCATTGCATGTGTGTTCTTTCGACAAACCACATATGGATCAACCAGTGTCATTGCATGTGTGTTCTTTCCACAAACCACATATGGATCAACCAATGTTTATTGCATGTGTGTTCTTTCCACAAACCACATATGGATCCAATAGAGTCATTGCATGTGTGTTCTTTTCACAAACCACATATGGACCCACTAGAGTCATTGCATGTGTGTTCTTATACTAAAACCAGCACTAGAGTCATTGCATGTGTGTCCTTATACTAAAACCAACACTAGAGTCATTGCATGTATGTTCTTTTCTCAAACCACATATGGATCAACCAGTGTCATTGCATGTGTGTTCTTTCCACAAACCACATATGGATCAACCAGTGGTTATTGCATGTGTGTTCTTTCCACAAACCACATATGGATCTACTAGAGTCATTGCGTGTGTGTTCTTTTCACAAACCACATATGGACCCACTAGAGTCATTGCATATGTGTTCTTATACTAAAACCAGCACTAGAGTCATTAAATGTGTGTTCTTTTAACAACCCACATATGGATCCACCAGTGTCATTGCATGTGTGTTCCTGTCACAGACCACATATGGATCTACCAGAGTCATTGCATGTGTGTTCTTTTCCACAAACCACACATGGATCCACCAATGTCATTGCATGTGTGTTCTTTCCACAAACCACACATTGATCAACCAGAGTCATGGCATGTGTGTTCTTTTAACAAACCACACATGGACCCATTTGAGTCATTGCATGTGTGTTCTTTCCACAACCACACATGGATCAACCAGTGTCATTTCATGTGTGTTATTGTCACAAAGCACATATGGATCAACCAATGTCATTGCATGTGTGTTCCTGTCATGAACCACACATGGATCCACTAGTATTCATTGCATGTGTGTTCATTCTACAAACCACACATGGATCAACCAGAGTCATTGCATGTGTGTTCCTTTCATGAACCACATATGGACCCACTTGAGTCATTGCACGTGTGTTCTTTCCACAAACCATACATGGATTAACCAATGGCATTGCATGTGTGTTATTGTCCCAAACCACACATGGATCAACCAATGTCATTGCATGTGTGTTCCTGTCATGAACCACATATGGATCCACCAGTGTTCATTGCATGTGTGTTCTTTCCACAAACCACATATGGATCCACCAATGTCATAGAATGTGTGTTCCTATCATGAACCACATATGGATCCACCAGTGTTCATTGCATGTGTGTTCTTTCCACAAACCACACATGGATCAACCAGAGTCATTGCATGTGTGTTCTTTCCAAAAACCACATATGGATCAACTAGTGTCATTGCATGTGTGTTCTTACCACAAACCACACATGGATTAACCAATGGCATTGCATGTGTGTTATTGTCACAAACCACATATGGATCAACCAATGTACTTGCATGTGTGTTCCTGTCATGAACCACATATGGATCCACTAGTGTTCCTTGCATGTGTGTTCTTTCCACAAACCACAAATGGATCAACCAGTGGTTATTGCATGTGTGTTTTTTCCACAAACCACATATGGATCCACTAGAGTCATTGCATGTGTGTTCTTTTAACAAACCACATATGGACCCACTAGAGTCATTGCATGTGTGTTCTTATACTAAAATCAACACTAGATTCATTGCATGTGTGTTCTTTCCACAAACCACATATGGATCAACTAGTGGTTATTGCATGTGTGTTCTTTCCACAAACCACATATGGATCCACTAGAGTCATTGCATGTGTGTGCTTTTCACAAAGCACATATGGAGTGTGTTCTTATACTAAAACCAGCACTAGAGTCATTAAATGTGTGTTCTTTCCACAAACCACATATGGATCCACAAGAGTCATTGCATGTGTGTTCTTTTCACAAACCACATATCGACCCACTAGAGTCATTACAAGTGTGTTCTTATACTAAAACCAGCACCAGAGTCATTAACTGTGTGTTCTTTTAACAACCCACATATGGATCCACCAGTGTCATTGCATGTGTGTTCCTGTCACAAACCACACATGGATCCACCAATGTCATTGCATGTGTGTTCTTTTCACAAACCACACATTGATCAACCAGAGTCATTGCATGTGGTCTCTTTTCACAAACCACACATGGACCAACTTGAGTCATGGCATGTGTGTTCTTTCCACAACCACACATGGATCAACCAGTGGCATTGCATGTGTGCTATTGTCAGAAACCACATATGGATCAACCAGTGTCATTGCATGTGTGTTCCTGTCATTAACCACATATGGATCCACCAGTGTTCATTGCATGTGTGTTCTTTCCACAAACCACACATGGATCAACCAAAGTCATTGCATGTGTGTTCCTGTCATGAACCACATATGGACCCACTAGAGTCATTGCATGTGTGTTCTTATACTAAAACCAGCACTAGAGTCATTGCATGTGTGTCCTTATACTAAAACCAACACTAGAGTCATTGCATGTATGTTCTTTTCTCAAACCACATATAGATCAACTAGTGTCATTGCATGTGTGTTCTATCCATAAACCACATATGGATCAACCAGTGGTTATTGCATGTGTGTTCTTTCCACAAACCACATATGGATCTACTAGAGTCATTGCATGTGTGTTCTTTTCACAAACCACATATGGACCCACTAGAGTCATTGCATATGTGTTCTTATACTAAAACCAGCACTAGAGTCATTAAATGTGTGTTCTTTTAACAACCCACATATGGATCCACCAGTGTCATTGCATGTGTGTTCCTGTCACAGACCACATATGGATCCACCAGAGTCATTGCATGTGTGTTCTTTTCCACAAACCACACATGGATCCACCAATGTCATTGCATGTGTGTTCTTTCCACAAACCACACATTGATCAACCAGAGTCATGGCATGTGTGTTCTTTTAACAAACCACACATGGACCCATTTGAGTCATTGCATGCGTGTTCTTTCCACAACCACACATGGATCAACCAGTGTCATTTCATGTGTGGTTATTGTCACAAAGCACATATGGATCAACCAATGTCATTGCATGTGTGTTCCTGTCATGAACCACACATGCATCCACCAGTATTCATTGCATGTGTGTTCATTCTACAAACCACACATGGATCAACCAGAGTCATTGCATGTGTGTTCCTGTCATGAACCACATATGGACCCACTTGAGTCATTGCACGTGTGTTCTTTCCACAAACCACACATGGATTAACCAATGGCATTGCATGTGTGTTATTGTCCCAAACCACACATGGATCAACCAATGTCATTGCATGTGTGTTCCTGTCATGAACCACATATGGATCCACCAGTGTTCATTGCATGTGTGTTCTTTCCACAAACAACATATGGATCCACCAATGTCATAGCATGTGTGTTCCTATCATGAACCACATATAGATCCACCAGTGCATTGCATGTGTGTTCTTTCCACAAACCACACATGGATCAACCAGATTCATTGCATGTGTGTTCTTTCCAAAAACCACATATGGATCAACTAGTGTCATTGCATGTGTGTTCTTACCACAAACCACACATGGATTAACCAATGGCATTGCATGTGTGTTATTGTCACAAACCACATATGGATCAGCCAATGTCCTTGCATGTGTGTTCCTGTCATGAACCACATATGGATCCACTAGTGTTCCTTGCACGTGTGTTCTTTCCACAAACCACAAATGGATCAACCAGTGGTTATTGCATGTGTGTTCTTTCCACAAACCACATATGGATCCACTAGAGTCATTGCATGTGTGTTATTTCACAAACCACATATGGACCCACTAGAGTCATTGCATGTGTGTTCTTATACTAAAATCAACACTAGATTCATTGCATGTGTGTTCTTTCCACAAACCACATATGGATCCACTAGAGTCATTGCATGTGTGTGCTTTTCACAAAGCACATATGGAGTATGTTCTTATACTAAAACCAGCACTAGAGTCATTAAATGTGTGTTCTTTCCACAAACCACATATGGATCCACTAGAGTCATTGCATGTGTGTTCTTTTCACAAACCACATATCGACCCACTAGAGTCATTACAAGTGTGTTCTTATACTAAAACCAGCACCAGAGTCATTAAATGTGTGTTCTTTTAACAACCCACATATGGATCCACCAGTGTCATTGCATGTGTGTTCCTGTCACAAACCACACATGGATCCACCAATGTCATTGCATGTGTGTTCTTTTCACAAACCACACATTGATCAACCAGAGTCATTGCATGTGGTCTCTTTTCACAAACCACACATGGACCAACTTGAGTCATTGCATGTGTGTTCTTTCCACAACCACACATGGATCAACCAGTGGCATTGCATGTGTGCTATTGTCACAAACCACATATGGATCAACCAATGTCATTGCATGTGTGTTCCTGTCATTAACCACATATGGATCCACCAGTGTTCATTGCATGTGTGTTCTTTCCACAAACCACACATGGATCAACCAGAGTCATTGCATGTGTGTTCCTGTCATGAACCACATATGGACCCACTTGAGTCATTGCATGTGTGTTCTTTCCACAAACCACTAATGGATTAACCAATGGCATTGCATGTGTGTTATTGTCACAAACCACATATGAAACAACCAATGTCATTGCATGTGTGTTCCTGTCATGAACCACATATGGATCAACCAGTGGTTATTGCATGTGTGTTCTTTCCACAAACCACATATGGATCCACTAGAGTCATTGCATGTGTGTTCTTTTCACAAACCACATATGGACCAACTAGAGTCGTTGCATGTGTGTTCTTATACTAAAACCAACACGAGAGTCATTAATTGTGTGTTCTTTTAACAACCCACATATGGATCCACCAACGTCATTGCATGTGTGTTCCTGTCACAAACCACATATGGATCCAGCAGAGTCATTGCATGCGTGTTCTTTTCCACAAACCGCACATGGATCCACCAATGTCATTGCATGTGTGTTCTTTCCACAAACCACACATTGATCAACCAGTCATTACATGTGTGTTCTTTTCACAAACCACACATGGACCCACTTGAGTCATTGCATGTGTGTTCTTTCCACAACCACACATGGATCAACCAGTGTCATTGCATGTGTGTTATTGTCACAAACCACATATGGATCAACCAATGTCATTGCATGTGTGTTCCTGTCATGAACCACATATGGATCCACCAGTGTTCATTGCATGTGTGTTCTTTCCACAAACCAGACATGGATTAACCAATGGCATTGCATGTGTGTTATTGTCACAAACCACATATGGATCAACCAATGTCATTGCATGTGTGTTCCTATCATGAACCACATATGGATCCACCAGTGTTCATTGCATGTGTGTTCTTTCCACAAACCACATATGGATCCACCAATGTCATTGCATGTGTGTTCCTTTCATGAACAACATATGGATCCACCAGTGTTCATTGCATGTGTGTTCTTTCCACAAACCACACACGGATCCACAAGAGTCATTGCATGTGTGTTCTTTCCACAAACCACATATGGATCAACCAGTGTCATTGCATGTGTGTTCTTACCACAAACCACACATGGATTAACCAATGGCATTGCATGTGTGTTATTGTCACAAACACAAAATGGATCAACCAATGTCCTTGCATGTGTGTTCCTATCATGAACCACATATGGATCCACCAATATTCATTGCATGTGTGTTCTTTCCACAAAACACATATGGATCAGCCAGTGGTTATTGCATGTGTGTTCTTTCCGCAAACCACATATGGATCCACTAGAGTCATTGCATGTGTGTTCTTTTCACAAACCACATATGGACCCACTTGAGTCATTGCATGTGTGTTCTTATACTAAAACCAACACTAGAGTCATTAAATGTGTGTTCTTTTAACAACCCACATATGGATCCACCGGTGTCATTGCATGTGTGTTCCTGTCACAAACCATATATGGATCCAGCAGAGTCATTGCATGTGTGTTCTTTTCCACAAACCACACATGGATTCACCAATGTCATTGCATTTGTGTTCTTTCCACAAACCACACATTGATCAACCAGTCATTGCATGTGTGTTCTTTTCACAAACCACACATGGACCCACTTGAGTCATTGCATGTGTGTTCTTTCCACAACCACACATGGATCAACCAGTGGCATTGCATGTGTGTTATTGTCACAGACCACATATGGATCAACCAATGTCATTGCATGTGTGTTCCTGTCATGAACCACATATGGATCCACCAGTGTTCATTGCATGTGTGTTCTTTCCACAAACCACACATGGATCAACCAGAGTCATTGCATCTGTGTTCCTGTCATGAACCACATATGGACCCACTTGAGTCATTGCATGTGTGTTCTTTCCACAAACCACACATGGATTAACCAATGGCATTGCATGTGTGTTATTGTCACAAACCACATATGGATCAACCAATGTCATTGCATGTGAGTTACTGTCATGAACCACATATGGATCCACCAGTGTTCATTGCATGTGTGTTCTTTCCACAAACCACATATGGATCCACCAATGTCATAGCATGTGTGTTCCTGTCAGGAACCACATATGGATCCACCAGTGTTCATTGCATGTGTGTTCTTTCCACAAACCACACATGGATCCACAAGAGTCATTGCATGTGTGTTCTTTCCACAAACCACATATGGATCAACCAGTGTCATTGCATGTGTGTTCTTACCACAAACCACACATGGATTAACCAATGGCATTGCATGTCTGTTATTGTCACAAACCACATATGGATCAACCAATGTCCTTGCATGTGTGTTCCTATCATGAACCACATATGGATCCACCAGTGTTCATTGCATGTGTGTTCTTTCCACAAACCACATATGGAATAACCAGTGGTTATTGCATGTGTGTTATTTCCACAAACCACATATGGATCCACTAGAGTCATTGCATGTGTGTTCTTTTCACAAACCACATATGGACCCACTAGAGTCATTGCATGTGTGTTCTTATACTAAAACCAGCACTAGAGTCATTAAATGTATGTTCTTTTAACAACCCACATATGGATCCACCAGTATCATTGCATGTGTGTTCCTGTCACAAACCACATATGGATCCACCAGAGTCATTGCATGTGTGTTCTTTCCACAAACCACATATGGATCCACCAATGTCATTGCATGTGTGTTCCTGTCATGAACCACATATGGATCCACCGGTGTTCATTGCATGTGTGTTCTTTTCCACAAACCACACATGGATCCACCAATGTCATTGCATGTGTGTTCTTTCCACAAACCACACATTGATCAACCAGAGTCATTGCATGTGTGTTCTTTTCACTAACCACACATGGACCCACTTGAGTCATTGCATGTGTGTTCTTTCCACAACCACACATGGATCAATCAGTGTCATTGCATGTGTGTTATTGTCAGAAACCACATATGGATCAACCAATGTCATTGCATGTGTGTTCCTGTCATGAACCACACATGGATCCACTAGTGTTCATTGCATGTGTGTTCTTTCTACAAACCACACATGGATCAACCAGAGTCATTGCATGTGTGTTCCTATCATGAACCACATATGGACCCACTTGAGGTATTGCATGTGTGTTCTTTCCACAAACCACACATGGATTAACCAATAGCATTGCATGTGTGTTATTGTCACAAACCACATATGGATCAACCAATGTCATTGCATGTGTGTTCCTGTCATGAACCACATATGGATCCACCAGTGTTCATTGCATGTGTTTTCTTTCCACAAACCACATATGGATCCACCAATGTCATTGCATGTGTGTTCCTGTCATGAACCACATATGGATCCACCAGTGTTCATTGCATATGTGTTCTTTCCACAAACAACACATGGATCCACCAGAGTCATTGCATGTGTGTTCTTTCCACAAACCACATATGGATCAACCAGTGTCATTGCATGTGTGTTCTTACCAAACACCACACATGGATTAACCAATGGCATTGCATGTGTGTTATTGTCACAAACCACATATGGATCAACCAATGTACTTGCATGTGTGTTCCTGTCATGAACCACATATGGATCCACTAGTGTTCCTTGCATGTGTGTTCTTTCCACAAACCAGAAAATGGATCAACCAGTGGTTATTGCATGTGTGTTCTTTCCACAAACCACATATGGATCCACTAGAGTCATTGCATGTGTGTTCTTTTCACAAACCACATATGGACCCACTAGAGTCATTGCATGTGTGTTCTTATACTAAAATCAACACTAGATTCATTGCATGTGTGTTCTTTCCACAAACCACATATGGATCAACTAGTGGTTATTGCATGTGTGTTCTTTCCACAAACCACATATGGATCCACTAGAGTCATTGCATGTGTGTGCTTTTCACAAAGCACATATGGAGTGTGTTCTTATACTAAAACCAGCACTAGAGTCATTAAATGTGTGTTCTTTCCACAAACCACATATGGATCCACTAGAGTCATTGCATGTGTGTTCTTTTCACAAACCACATATCGACCCACTAGAGTCATTACAAGTGTGTTCTTATACTAAAACCAGCACCAGAGTCATTAAATGTGTGTTCTTTTAACAACCCACATATGGATCCACCAGTGTCATTGCATGTGTGTTCCTGTCACAAACCACACATGGATCCACCAATGTCATTGCATGTGTGTTCTTTTCACAAACCACACATTGATCAACCAGAGTCATTGCATGTGGTCTCATTTCACAAACCACACATGGACCAACTTGAGTCATGGCATGTGTGTTCTTTCCACAACCACACATGGATCAACCAGTGGCATTGCATGTGTGCTATTGTCAGAAACCACATATGGATCAACCAGTGTCATTGCATGTGTGTTCCTGTCATTAAACACATATGGATCCACCAGTGTTCATTGCATGTGTGTTCTTTCCACAAACCACACATGGATCAACCAAAGTCATTGCATGTGTGTTCCTGTCATGAACCACATATGGACCCACTAGAGTCATTGCATGTGTGTTCTTATACTAAAACCAGCACTAGAGTCATTGCATGTGTGTCCTTATACTAAAACCAACACTAGAGTCATTGCATGTATGTTCTTTTCTCAAACCACATATGGATCAACTAGTGTCATTGCATGTGTGTTCTATCCACAAACCACATATGGATCAACCAGTGGTTATTGCATGTGTGTTCTTTCCACAAACCACATATGGATCTACTAGAGTCATTGCATGTGTGTTCTTTTCACAAACCACATATGGACCCACTAGAGTCATTGCATATGTGTTCTTATACTAAAACCAGCACTAGAGTCATTAAATGTGTGTTCTTTTAACAACCCACATATGGATCCACCAGTGTCATTGCATGTGTGTTCCTGTCACAGACCACATATGGATCCACCAGAGTCATTGCATGTGTGTTCTTTTCCACAAACCACACATGGATCCACCAATGTCATTGCATGTGTGTTCTTTCCACAAACCACACATTGATCAACCAGAGTCATGGCATGTGTGTTCTTTTAACAAACCACACATGGACCCATTTGAGTCATTGCATGTGTGTTCTTTCCACAACCACACATGGATCAACCAGTGTCATTTCATGTGTGGTTATTGTCACAAAGCACATATGGATCAACCAATGTCATTGCATGTGTGTTCCTGTCATGAACCACACATGGATCCACCAGTATTCATTGCATGTGTGTTCATTCTACAAACCACACATGGATCTACCAGAGTCATTGCATGTGTGTTCCTGTCATGAACCACATATGGACCCACTTGAGTCATTGCACGTGTGTTCTTTCCACAAACCACACATGGATTAACCAATGGCATTGCATGTGTGTTATTGTCCCAAACCACACATGGATCAACCAATGTCATTGCATGTGTGTTCCTGTCATGAACCACATATGGATCCACCAGTGTTCATTGCATGTGTGTTCTTTCCACAAACAACATATGGATCCACCAATGTCATAGCATGTGTGTTCCTATCATGAACCACATATATATCCACCAGTGTTCATTGCATGTGTGTTCTTTCCACAAACCACACATGGATCAACCAGAGTCATTGCATGTGTGTTCTTTCCAAAAACCACATATGGATCAACTAGTGTCATTGCATGTGTGTTCTTACCACAAACCACACATGGATTAACCAATGGCATTGCATGTGTGTTATTGTCACAAACCACATATGGATCAACAAATGTCCTTGCATGTGTGTTCCTGTCATGAACCACATATGGATCCACTAGTGTTCCTTGCATGTGTGTTCTTTCCACAAACCACAAATGGATCAACCAGTGGTTATTGCATGTGTGTTCTTTCCACAAACCACATATGGATCCACTAGAGTCATTGCATGTGTGTTATTTCACAAACCACATATGGACCCACTAGAGTCATTGCATGTGTGTTCTTATACTAAAATCAACACTAGATTCATTGCATGTGTGTTCTTTCCACAAACCACATATGGATCCACTAGAGTCATTGCATGTGTGTGCTTTTCACAAAGCACATATGGAGTATGTTCTTATACTAAAACCAGCACTAGAGTCATTAAATGTGTGTTCTTTCCACAAACCACATATGGATCCACTAGAGTCATTGCATGTGTGTTCTTTTCCCAAACCACATATCGGCCCACTAGAGTCATTACAAGTGTGTTCTTATACTAAAACCAACACCAGAGTCATTAAATGTGTGTTCTTTTAACAACCCACATATGGATCCACCAGTGTCATTGCATGTGTGTTCCTGTCACAAACCACACATGGATCCACCAATGTCATTCCATGTGTGTTCTTTTCACAAACCACACATTGATCAATCAGAGTCATTGCATGTGGTCTCTTTTCACAAACCACACATGGACCAACTTGAGTCATTGCATGTGTGTTCTTTCCACAACCACACATGGATCAACCAGTGGCATTGCATGTGTTCTATTGCCACAAACCACATATGGATCAACCAATGTCATTGCATGTGTGTTCCTGTCATTAACCACATATGGATCCACCAGTGTTCATTGCATGTGTGTTCTTTCCACAAACCACACATGGATCAACCAGAGTCATTGCATGTGTGTTCCTGTCATGAACCACATATGGACCCACTTGAGTCATTGCATGTGTGTTCTTTCCACAAACCACTAATGGATTAACCAATGGCATTGCATGTGTGTTATTGTCACAAACCACATATGGACCAACCAATGTCATTGCATGTGTGTTCCAGTCATGAACCACATATGGATCAACCAGTGGTTATTGCATGTGTGTTCTTTCCACAAACCACATATGGATCCACTAGAGTCATTGCATGTGTGTTCTTTTCACAAACCACATATGGACCCACTAGAGTCGTTGCATGTGTGTTCTTATACTAAAACCAACACTAGAGTCATTAAATGTGTGTTCTTTTAACAACCCACATATGGATCCACCAACGTCATTGCATGTGTGTTCCTGTCACAAACCACATATGGATCCAGCAGAGTCATTGCATGTGTGTTCTTTTCCACAAACCACACATGGATCCACCAATGTCATTGCATGTGTGTTCTTTCCACAAACCACACATTGATCAACCAGTCATTGCATGTGTGTTCTTTTCACAAACCACACATGGACCCACTTGAGTCATTGCATGTGTGTTATTTCCATAACCACACATGGATCAACCAGTGGCATTGCATGTGTGTTATTGTCACAAACCACATATGGATCAACCAATGTCATTGCATATGTGTTCCTGTCATGAACCACATATGCATCCACCAGTGTTCATTGCATGTGTGTTCTTTCCACAAACCACACATGGATCAACCAGAGTCATTGCATGTGTGTTCCTGTCATGAACCACATATGGACCCACTTGAGTCATTGCATGTGTGTTCTTTCCACAAACCACACATGGATTAACCAATGGCATTGCATGTGTGTTATTGTCACAAACCACATATGGATCAACCAATGTCATTGCATGTGTGTTCCTATCATGAACCACATATGGATCCACCAGTGTTCATTGCATGTGTGTTCTTTCCACAAACAACATATGGATCCACCAATGTCATAGCATGTGTGTTCCTATCATGAACCACATATAGATCCACCAGTGTTCATTGCATGTGTGTTCTTTCCACAAACCACACATGGATCAACCAGAGTCATTGCATGTGTGTTCATTCCAAAAACCACATATGGATCAACTAGTGTCATTGCATGTGTGTTCTTACCACAAACCACACATGGATTAACCAATGGCATTGCATGTGTGTTATTGTCACAAACCACATATGGATCAACCAATGTCCTTGCATGTGTGTTCCTGTCATGAACCACATATGGATCCACTAGTGTTCCTTGCATGTGTGTTCTTTCCACAAACCACAAATGGATCAGCCAGTGGTTATTGCATGTGTGTTCTTTCCACAAACCACATATGGATCCACTAGAGTCATTGCATGTGTGTTATTTCACAAACCACATATGGACCCACTAGAGTCATTGCATGTGTGTTCTTATACTAAAATCAACACTAGATTCATTGCATGTATGTTCTTTCCACAAACCACATATGGATCCACTAGAGTCATTGCATGTGTGTGCTTTTCACAAAGCACATATGGAGTATGTTCTTATACTAAAACCAGCACTAGAGTCATTAAATGTGTGTTCTTTCCACAAACCACATATGGATCCACTAGAGTCATTGCATGTGTGTTCTTTTCACAAACCACATATCGACCCACTAGAGTCATTACAAGTGTGTTCTTATACTAAAACCAGCACCAGAGTCATTAAATGTGTGTTCTTTTAACAACCCACATATGGATCCACCAGTGTCATTGCATGTGTGTTCCTGTCACAAACCACACATGGATCCACCAATGTCATTCCATGTGTGTTCTTTTCACAAACCACACATTGATCAACCAGAGTCATTGCATGTGGTCTCTTTTCACAAACCACACATGGACCAACTTGAGTCATTGCATGTGTGTTCTTTCCACAACCACACATGGATCAACCAGTGGCATTGCATGTGTGCTATTGTCACAAACCACATATGGATCAACCAATGTCATTGCATGTGTGTTCCTGTCATTAACCACATATGGATCCACCAGTGTTCATTGCATGTGTGTTCTTTCCACAAACCACACATGGATCAACCAGAGTCATTGCATGTGTGTTCCTGTCATGAACCACATATGGACCCACTTGAGTCATTGCATGTGTGTTCTTTCCACAAACCACTAATGGATTAACCAATGGCATTGCATGTGTGTTATTGTCACAAACCACATATGGAACAACCAATGTCATTGCATGTGTGTTCCAGTCATGAACCACATATGGATCAACCAGTGGTTATTGCATGTGTGTTCTTTCCACAAACCACATATGGATCCACTAGAGTCATTGCATGTGTGTTCTTTTCACAAACCACATATGGACCCACTAGAGTCGTTGCATGTGTGTTCTTATACTAAAACCAACACTAGAGTCATTAAATGTGTGTTCTTTTAACAACCCACATATGGATCCACCAACGTCATTGCATGTGTGTTCCTGTCACAAACCACATATGGATCCAGCAGAGTCATTGCATGTGTGTTCTTTTCCACAAACCACACATGGATCCACCAATGTCATTGCATGTGTGTTCTTTCCACAAACCACACATTGATCAACCAGTCATTGCATGTGTGTTCTTTTCACAAACCACACATGGACCCACTTGAGTCATTGCATGTGTGTTATTTCCATAACCACACATGGATCAACCAGTGGCATTGCATGTGTGTTATTGTCACAAACCACATATGGATCAACCAATGTCATTGCATATGTGTTCCTGTCATGAACCACATATGCATCCACCAGTGTTCATTGCATGTGTGTTCTTTCCACAAACCACACATGGATCAACCAGAGTCATTGCATGTGTGTTCCTGTCATGAACCACATATGGACCCACTTGAGTCATTGCATGTGTGTTCTTTCCACAAACCACACATGGATTAACCAATGGCATTGCATGTGTGTTATTGTCACAAACCACATATGGATCCACCAATGTCATAGCATGTGTGTTCCTATCATGAACCACATATAGATCCACCAGTGTTCATTGCATGTGTGTTCTTTCCACAAACCACACATGGATCAACCAGAGTCATTGCATGTGTGTTCTTTCCAAAAACCACATATGGATCAACTAGTGTCATTGCATGTGTGTTCTTACCACAAACCACACATGGATTAACCAATGGCATTGCATGTGTGTTATTGTCACAAACCACATATGGATCAACCAATGTCCTTGCATGTGTGTTCCTGTCATGAACCACATATGGATCCACTAGTGTTCCTTGCATGTGTGTTCTTTCCACAAACCACAAATGGATCAACCAGTGGTTATTGCATGTGTGTTCTTTCCACAAACCACATATGGATCCACTAGAGTCATTGCATGTGTGTTCTTTTCACAAACCACATATGGACCCACTAGAGTCATTGCATGTGTGTTCTTATACTAAAATCAACACTAGATTCATTGCATGTGTGTTCTTTCCACAAACCACATATGGATCAACCAGTGGTTATTGCATGTGTGTTCTTTCCACAAACCACATATGGATCCACTAGAGTCATTGCATGTGTGTGCTTTTCACAAAGCACATATGGAGTATGTTCTTATACTAAAACCAGCACTAGAGTCATTAAATGTGTGTTCTTTCCACAAACCACATATGGATCCACTAGAGTCATTGCATGTGTGTTCTTTTCACAAACCACATATCAACCCACTAGAGTCATTACAAGTGTGTTCTTATACTAAAACCAGCACCAGAGTCATTAAATGTGTGTTCTTTTAACAACCCACATATGGATCCACCAGTGTCATTGCATGTGTGTTCCTGTCACAAACCACACATGGATCCACCAATGTCATTGCATGTGTGTTCTTTTCACAAACCACACATTGATCAACCAGAGTCATTGCATGTGGTCTCTTTTCATAAACCACACATGGACCAACTTGAGTCATTGCATGTGTGTTCTTTCCACAACCACACATGGATCAACCAGTGGCATTGCATGTGTGCTATTGTCACAAACCACATATGGATCAACCAATGTCATTGCATGTGTGTTCCTGTCATTAACCACATATGGATCCACCAGTGTTCATTGCATGTGTGTTCTTTCCACAAACCACACATGGATCAACCAGAGTCATTGCATGTGTGTTCCTGTCATGAACCACATATGGACCCACTTGAGTCATTGCATGTGTGTTCTTTCCACAAACCACTAATGGATTAACCAATGGCATTGCATGTGTGTTATTGTCACAAACCACATATGGAACAACCAATGTCATTGCATGTGTGTTCCTGTCATGAACCACATATGGATCAACCAGTGGTTATTGCATGTGTGTTCTTTCCACAAACCACATATGGATCCACTAGAGTCATTGCATGTGTGTTCTTTTCACAAACCACATATGGACCAACTAGAGTCGTTGCATGTGTGTTCTTATACTAAAACCAACACTAGAGTCATTAAATGTGTGTTCTTTTAACAACCCACATATGGATCCACCAACGTCATTGCATGTGTGTTCCTGTCACAAACCACATATGGATCCAGCAGAGTCATTGCATGCGTGTTCTTTTCCACAAACCGCACATGGATCCACCAATGTCATTGCATGTGTGTTCTTTCCACAAACAACACATTGATCAACCAGTCATTGCATGTGTGTTCTTTTCACAAACCACACATGGACCCACTTGAGTCATTGCATGTGTGTTCTTTCCACAACCACACATGGATCAACCAGTGGCATTGCATGTGTGTTATTGTCACAAACCACATATGGATCAACCAATGTCATTGCATGTGTGTTCCTGTCATGAACCACATATGTATCCACCAGTGTTCATTGCATGTGTGTTCTTTCCACAAACCACACATGGATCAACCAGAGTCATTGCATGTGTGTTCCTGTCATGAACCACATATGGACCCACTTGAGTCATTGCATGTGTGTTCTTTCCACAAACCAGACATGGATTAACCAATGGCATTGCATGTGTGTTATTGTCACAAACCACATATGGATCAACCAATGTCATTGCATGTGTGTTCCTATCATGAACCACATATGGATCCACCAGTGTTCATTGCATGTGTGTTCTTTCCACAAACCACATATGGATCCACCAATGTCATTGCATGTGTGTTCCTGTCATGAACCACATATGGATCCACCAGTGTTCATTGCATGTGTGTTCTTTCCACAAACCACACACGGATCCACAAGAGTCATTGCATGTGTGTTCTTTCCACAAACCACATATGGATCAACCAGTGTCATTGCATGTGTGTTCTTACCACAAACCACACATGGATTAACCAATGGCATTGCATGTGTGTTATTGTCACAAACACAAAATGGATCAACCAATGTCCCTGCATGTGTGTTCCTGTCATGAACCACATATGGATCCACCAATATTCATTGCATGTGTGTTCTTTCCACAAAACACATATGGATCAGCCAGTGGTTATTGCATGTGTGTTCTTTCCGCAAACCACATATGGATCCACTAGAGTCATTGCATGTGTGTTCTTTTCACAAACCACATATGGACCCACTTGAGTCATTGCATGTGTGTTCTTATACTAAAACCAACACTAGAGTCATTAAATGTGTGTTCTTTTAACAACCCACATATGGATCCACCGGTGTCATTGCATGTGTGTTCCTGTCACAAACCATATATGGATCCAGCAGAGTCATTGCATGTGTGTTCTTTTCCACAAACCACACATGGATCCACCAATGTCATTGCATTTGTGTTCTTTCCACAAACCACACATTGATCAACCAGTCATTGCATGTGTGTTCTTTTCAGAAACCACACATGGACCCACTTGAGTCATTGCATGTGTGTTCTTTCCACAACCACACATGGATCAACCAGTGGCATTGCATGTGTGTTATTGTCACAGACCACATATGGATCAACCAATGTCATTGCATGTGTGTTCCTGTCATGAACCACATATGGATCCACCAGTGTTCATTGCATGTGTGTTCTTTCCACAAACCACACATGGATCAACCAGAGTCATTGCATCTGTGTTCCTGTCATGAACCACATATGGACCCACTTGAGTCATTGCATGTGTGTTCTTTCCACAAACCACACATGGATTAACCAATGGCATTGCATGTGTGTTATTGTCACAAACCACATATGGATCAACCAATGTCATTGCATGTGAGTTCCTGTCATGAACCACATATGGATCCACCAGTGTTCATTGCATGTGTGTTCTTTCCACAAACCACATATGGATCCACCAATGTCATTGCATGTGTGTTCCTGTCATGAACCACATATGGATCCACCAGTGTTCATTGCATGTGTGTTCTTTCCACAAACCACACATGGATCCACAAGAGTCATTGCATGTGTGTTCTTTCCACAAACCACATATGGATCAACCAGTGTCATTGCATGTGTGTTCTTACCACAAACCACACATGGATTAACCAATGGCATTGCATGTATATTGTCACAAACCACATATGGATCAACCAATGTCCTTGCATGTGTGTTCCTATCATGAACCACATATGGATCCACCAGTGTTCATTGCATGTGTGTTCTTTCCACAAACCACATATGGAATAACCAGTGGTTATTGCATGTGTGTTCTTTCCACAAACCACATATGGATACACTAGAGTCATTGCATGTGTGTTCTTTTCACAAACCACATATGGACCCACTAGAGTCATTGCATGTGTGTTCTTATACTAAAACCAGCACTAGAGTCATTAAATGTATGTTCTTTTAACAACCCACATATGGATCCACCAGATCATTGCATGTGTGTTCTCACAAACCACATATGGATCCACCAGTCATTGCATGTGTGTTCTTTCCACAAACCACATATGGATCCACCAATGTCATTGCATGTGTGTTCCTGTCATGAACCACATATGGATCCACCGGTGTTCATTGCATGTGTGTTCTTTTCCACAAACCACACATGGATCCACCAATGTCATTGCATGTGTGTTCTTTCCACAAACCACACATTGATCAACCAGAGTCATTGCATGTGTGTTCTTTTCACTAACCACACATGGACCCACTTGAGTCATTGCATGTGTGTTCTTTCCACAACCACACATGGATCAATCAGTGTCATTGCATGTGTGTTATTGTCAGAAACCACATATGGATCAACCAATGTCATTGCATGTGTGTTCCTGTCATGAACCACACATGGATCCACTAGTGTTCATTGCATGTGTGTTCTTTCTACAAACCACACATGGATCAACCAGAGTCATTGCATGTGTGTTCCTGTCATGAACCACATATGGACCCACTTGAGGTATTGCATGTGTGTTCTTTCCACAAACCACACATGGATTAACCAATAGCATTGCATGTGTGTT
This sequence comes from Avena insularis, assembly GCA_023614405.1. Classification (NCBI taxonomy): domain Eukaryota; kingdom Viridiplantae; phylum Streptophyta; class Magnoliopsida; order Poales; family Poaceae; genus Avena; species Avena insularis. The sequence goes on from CM042692.1 coordinate 28,291,139, forward strand.
ATTGTCACAAACCACATATGGATCAACCAATGCCATTGCATGTGTGTTCCTGTCATGAACCACATATGGATCCACCAGTGTTCATTGCATGTGTTTTCTTTCCACAAACCACATATGGATCCACCAATGTCATTGCATGTGTGTTCCTGTCATGAACCACATATGGATCCACCAGTGTTCATTGCATATGTGTTCTTTCCACAAACAACACATGGATCCACCAGAGTCATTGCATGTGTGTTCTTTCCACAAACCACATATGGATCAACCAGTGTCATTGCATGTGTGTTCTTACCAAACACCACACATGGATTAACCAATGGCATTGCATGTGTGTTATTGTCACAAACCACATATGGATCAACCAATGTCCTTGCATGTGTGTTCCTGTCATGAACCACATATGGATCCACCAGTGTTTATTGCATGTCTGCTCTTTCTACAAACCACATATGGATCAACTAGTGGTTATTGCATGTGTGTTCTTTCCACAAACCACACATGGATCCACCAGTGTCATTGCATGTGTGTTCTTCTCATGAACCACATCTAGAGTAATTGGATGTGTGTTCTTTTCATGAACCACAGCTAGAGTCATTGCATGTGTGTTATTCTCACAAACCACATAAGGATACACCAGTGTCATTGCATGTGTGTTCTTCGCATGAACCACATATAGAGTCATTGCATGTCTGTTCTTCTCACAAACCACATAAGGATCCACCAGTGTCATTGGATGTGTGTTCTTCTCACAAACCACACATGGATCCACCAGTGTTATTGCATGTCTGCTCTTTTCATTAACCACAGTTAGAGTCACTACATGTCTGTTCTTTTCACAAACCACATATAACTAGTGTCATTGCATGTGTGTTCTTCTCATGAACCACACATGGATCCACCCAGTGTGATTGCATGTGTGTTCTTTTCACAAACCACATATGGATCCACCAGTGTCATTGCATGTGTGTTCTTTTCACAAACCACATATCACCAGTGTCATTGCATGTGTGTTCTTCTCACAAACCACATAAGGATCCACCAGTGTCATTGGATGTGTGTTGTTTTCATGAACCACACCCACTGTCATTGCATGTATGTTCCTCTCACAGACCACACATGGATCCACCAGTGTCATTGCATGTGTGTTCTTCTCATGAACCACATGTAGAGTCATTGCATGTCTGTTCTTCTCACAAACCACACACCGATCCACTAGTGTCATTGCATGTATGTTCTTTTCATGAACCACAAGTAGAGTCATTGCATGTCTGTTCTTATCACAAACCACACAAGGATCCACCGGTGTCATTGCATGTCTGTTCTTTTCATGAACCACAGCCAGTGTCATTGCATGTGTGTTCTTCTCACAAACCACACATGGATCCACCAGTGTCATTGCATGTCTGCTCTTTTCATTAACGACAGTTAGAGTCATTGCATGTGTGTTCTTTTCACAAACCACATATCACGAGTGTCATTGCATGTGTGTTCCTCTCATAAACCACATATGGATCCACTTAGTGTGATTGCATGTGTGTTCTTCTCACAAACCACATAAGGATCCACCAGTGTCATTGGATGTGTGTTCTTTTCATAAACAACATATGGATCCTAACCTTAGGTGAGCCCTAACCTTAGCCCCCCAATGGGTGGCCGTTAGACCGAGTCTTCTAGAAGGCACGCCCTAACACAGTCGTTCTGCTTGACGATTGTTACATACCGTTCGATCTGGGCGCTTGGACGATTGGGATGGTCTTCGTGAGAGCGATCCGCGAGTAGGCTGTTCTGCGGCATGATTGGCCACGCTTGCTCTAGACAAACTGGCAACACCAGGCGCTCCCCTGCTGCGAGTGTCACGACTCCTGAGTTCAGTGGGCCATATCCTAGTGTCACGTCCCCATTACTTCTCTTCCTCCCCGTACTTCTCTTCCTCCCCCTCGAAGCCACTTTCCCGACTTCACTCACATCCTGCCATAGCCGCAAGCCGACGACATCCGCCAATTCTCGGGTTGCTACCTTCATGCTAAGAAATCATTTTACAAGCTTTTGAACTTATCCTACATATTCCTGCTATTCCCCAATCTAACTGCTGATCTTTTTTTCCGATTTCTTGACGAACTTCAGATGTGGCAGATGCTACAGCCCAAGAATCTGGAGATCCTCGCACGCAACTTTGCAGCGATGTTCCCGCTCGTGTGCTCCCTGTTGGAGATATGCCCAAGAGGCAATAATAAAAGTGGTTATTATTATATCTTTGTGTTTATGATGAATGTTTACATCCCATGCTATAATTGTATTATTTGGAAACAATAATACTTGTGTGTTTTGTAAACATAAAAGAGTCCCTAGTAAGCCTCTTGTTGAACTATCTTGTTGATTAATAGATGATCATGTTTTCCTGATCATGGACATTGGATGTCATTAATAACAAGGTCATATCATTAGGAGAATGATGTGATGGACACACACCCAAAGTAAGTGTAGCATAAGATCAAGTCATTTAGTTCGTATTGCTACAAGCTTATCAAATGCATAGTAACCTAATCCTTCGACCATGAGGTTATGTTAATCACCATCACCGGATGGGTGCTTTGATGACATCAAACACCGCTTCGTAACTATGTGGTTATAAAGGTGTCATTGGGTATTCTGAAAGTATGTGTTGAAGCGCATGGACCAAGATTGGGATTTGTCCATCCATATGACGGATAGATATGCTCTGGGCCCTCTCGATGGAATGTCATCTAGTTAGCTTGCAAGCATGTGACTAGGTCACAAGGGATGACATATCATGGAACGAGTAAAGAGTACTTATCAGTAACGAGGTAGAACTAGGTATGGAGATACCGACGATCAAATCTCGGATAAGTAGAGTATCGCGTGACAAAGGGAATTGGTTTCGTATGTTAATGGTTCTATCGATCATGAAGTCATCGTTGAGTATGTGGGAGCCGTTATGGATCTCCAAATCCCGCTGATGGTTATTGATTGGAGAGGTGTCTCCATCATGTCTGCATATTCACGAACCGTAGGGTGACACACTTAAGGTTCGATGTTGTTTAGGTAGATATGGAATGTGCGTTGGAGACCGAATGTTGTTTGGAGTCTCGGATTGGATCTGAGACATCACGAGGAGATCCGGAATTGTCCGGAGAATAAGATTCATATAATGGAGATCATTTTCTAGGTTCAGAAATGTCCCAGAGTGTTTATATGGGGGTTCTAGAAGGTTTCGGAATGTTCCGGAAGGTTCTAGAAATTTCTATGGAGTTTACTTGAAAACCAAGAAAGAAAAAGGGGAAACTTGGGGGGAAAGGAAACTCCCCCCAAGCCTCCCTTGTGCGCCGGCCCTAGGAGGTGGTCCTAGGGGTGGGAACCCTAGGCCGCACCCCTCCCTCTATATATAGAGGGGTGGAGGCGCCACCCCCCTTTGCCCCTCCACTCTTGCCCTAGCCGCCTCTCTCCTCCTCCTTCCTTCTGCTCAGGCTTAGGCGAAGCCCTGCAGAATTCTCTACACCACCACCACCACGCCGTCGTGCTGCTGGGATTCCGTGGAGAGATCTACTACCTCCGCTGCTCGCTGGAACAGGGAGAGGAAGGTCTGCATCGACTCCGCATGTGTGACCAACTATGGAAGCACTGCCGGAATGCGGCGCCGGAAGGATCGTCTACTCGATCTTGAGATCGGCAAGTGATCGTCTACATCAACCACGAGATCCGATCTCGCACAAGGCTTTCGGATCTACAAGGGTTAGTACAGATCTATCTTGTTGCACATGTCTAATAGATTAGATCTTGGCTTTTATCTAGATTAGATTTGGGTTTTGTTCGTTCTTGCGGTAGAATTTTTTTGTTTTCCATGCTACGAACCCATCAGTGGTATCAGAGTCGTGTCTATGCGTAGATCTATTGCACGAGTAGAACATAATGGTTTTGTGGGCGTTGGTGCTCGTGCCGTCTTTTGCTTTGTGTACTTTGCATCTTGCGGTATGGTGGGATGAAGTGGCTCGGGCTAACCTTACATGTCATCGCACATGAGACTTGCTCCACGCTTGACGTGTAACTTGCTTTGCACAAGTGGCTTTGCGGGTGTCTGTCTCTCCCACCATAGTATAGATCCAATCTACACTTTGTACTTTATAGCACTTATATCAACATTGTGGTTCAGTTTCGTAGGTAAGATCCGTTCTTATTCGAAAGCCCCAAACCACGTAAAACATGCAAATAAAATTAGAGGCGTCTAACTTGTTTTTGCAGGGGTTTTGTGATGTGATATGGCCATCAAGTGATTGTGATTATATTTGATGTATGCAATGATCCTTCTTGTAATATGGCAACCGGCAGGAGCCTAATGGTTGTCTTTAATTCTGTTAAGACCTGCGCGTCTATTCATCTTGTAATAGCTTTATTCCAAGTAGTTTTAATAGTTACTAGTGATGATGGACAACCATGAAGCGGCGCGACTGACCTTGACGCAATGCTGGTGATGATGGAGATCATGTCCGTGCTTTGGAGATGGAGATCAAAGGCATAAGAAGAAAGGGCCATATCATATCACACTAATTATGAATTGCCTGTGATGTTAATCCTTTATGCATCTTGTATTGCTTAGATCGTGACGATAGCATTATAAGATGATCCCTCTCACTAAATATCAAGTAATAAAGTGTTCGTCCTTAGTTGGCACCATTGCTAAGACTCATCGTTTCGAAGCATCTCGTGATGATCCGATGTGATAGATTCTACGTGTGCATACAACGGGTGCAAGCCAGATTTGCACATGCAGAAACTAAGGTTAATCTTGACGAGCCTAGCATGTACAGACATGGTCTCGGAACACGGAATAACGAAAGGTAGAGCATGAATCATATAAATGATATGATGAACATGAAGATTGTTCGCCGATGAAACTACATCTTCTCTCGTGAAGATCGGACTTGGTGTAGTGGACTTGGTTCGTGTAATCACTAAGACAATGTGAGGGATGTTGTTTTGAGTGGGAGTTCACCTAGTTAATTTAAGAATTAAAATTGAACTCATTTTATCATAAACTTAGTCTAAACTACTTGCAAATTTGTTGTAGATTATGGCGAACCTCTCCATCAATTTCAATGTGTTCCTAGAGAAAGAAAAGCTTAAGAACAATTGAAGCAACTTCACGGACTGGCTCCGTGGACTGAAGATTGTCCTCAGGGCTGGTCAGTTGACCTATGTGCTCGAAGCACCGCTAGGTGACCCACCTGCAGAAGATGCCACCGATGACGTAAAGAATGTTTACGCCACTCGGAAAAATCATTACTCCACAGTTCAGTGTGCCATCCTGTACGGTTTAGAAACGGAGCTTCAGAAGCGCTTTGAGCACCACGACCTGTTCGAGATCATTAAGGAGCTCAAGCTCATTTTTGAGACTCACGCGGCCGTGGAGAGCTATGAGGCCTCCGAAAAGTTCTTTAACTGTAAGATGGAAGAGGGTAGCTCCGTTAGCGAGCACGTGCTCACCATGTCTGGGCACGCAAACAAGATCCAAGAGTTGGGGATAACGATTCCTAATGAGTTAGGTATTCACCGTGTCCTCTAATCACTGCCACCGAGTTATAAGAATTTTGTGATGAACTACAATATGCACTGCATGAACAAGACGTTGCCTGAACTATCATCCATGCTGAAAACTGCTGAAGTGGAGATCAAAAAGGAGCACCAAGTGTTGATGGTCAATAAGACCACCAATTTCAAGAAACACAAGAAAGTTGCCGCACCTGCTAAGAAGCCCAAGGCTGGTCCTAAGCCTGAAACTGAATGCTTCTACTGCAAGGGTGCCGGTCACTGGAAGCGTAACTGCCCCAAGTACCTGGCGGATCTGAAGAACGGCAACATCAAGAAGAAAGGTATATTCGATATACATGTTATTGATGTGTATCTTACTAGTAATCGTAGTAGTGCCTGGGTATTTGATACTGGTTCGGTTCCTCATATTTGTAACTCGAAACAGGAGCTCCGGAATAAGCGAAGACTGGCGAGAGACGAGGTGACGATGCGCGTTGGAAATGGCTCCAAGGTTGATGTGATCGCCATCGGCACGCTCCCTCCGCATCTACCTTCGGGATTAGTTTTAAATTTGAATAATTGTTATTTGGTGCCTGCGTTAAGCATGAACATTATATCTAGATCTTGTTTATTGCGAGACGGTTACTCTTTTAAGTCTGAGAATAAAGGTTTTTCGATTTATATGAGTAATATCTTTTATGGTAATGCACTTGAGATGAATGGTTTATTCTTACTGGATCTCGATAGTAGTGATACACATTTTCACAACATAGATGTTAAACGAACAAAATTGAATGATAATTCTACATACATGTGGCACTGTCGTCTTGGTCACATTGGAGTGAAGCGTATGAAGAAGCTCCATTCTGATGGACTTCTTGAATCACTTGATTTTGAATCACTTGAAAGATGCGAAGCATGTCTAATGGGAAAAATGACTAAGACTCCATTCTCTGGAATAATGGAGCGAGCTACAGACTTATTGGAAATAATACATACCGATGTGTGCGGTCCAATGAGTGTAGCATCGCGTGCTGGATATCGTTATGTTCTCACTTTCACGATGACTTAAATAGATATGGGTATGTCTACTTTATGAAACATAAGTCCGAAACTTTCGAGAAGTTTAAGGAATTTCAAAGTGAAGTGGAAAATCATCGTAACAAGAAGATTAAGTTTCTGCTCGACATGGAGGTGAATATGTAAGTTATGAGTTTGGCATGCATTTAAAGAAATGTGGAATACTTTCGCAGTTGACACCGCCGGGAACACCATAGCGTAATGGTGTGTCCGAACATCGTAATCGAACTCTCTTAGATATGGTTCGGTCTATGATGTCTCTTATAGATTTACCGCTATCGTTTTGGGGCTATGCATTAGAGACAGCCGCATTCACTTTAAATAGGGCACCATCTAAATCCGTTGAAATGACACCGTACGAATTGTGGTTTGGAAAGAAACCTAAGTTGTCATTCCTTAAAGTTTGGGGTTGCGAAGCGTATGTAAAGAAGTTACAACCTGATAAGCTTGAACCCAAAGCGGAGAAATGCGTCTTCATAGGATACCCTAAAGAAATAATTGGGTATACCTTCTATCATAGATCCGAAGGCAAAGTTTTCGTTGCCAAGAATGGATCCTTTCTTGAGAAGGAGTCTCTCGAAGGAAGTGACTGGAAGGAAAGTAGAACTCGACGAGGTTATTGAACCTTCTCTCAGAGTTGAGAGTAGAAGACCGAAGATGTTTTGTGCCGCCGCACCAATTGGAGAGGAAGCTCATGAGGGTGATCATGAAACTTCGAACGGTTGTTGCTGAACCTCGCAGTCAACAAGGGTTCGTACCACTCGATTGGTATGACCTCGCTTTGAACGTCATGTTGGTGGACAACACTGATGACCCTGCAATGTATGAAGAAGCTATGGTGAGCCCAGATTCTGACAAATGGCTAGAAGCCATGAAATCCGAAATGGGATCCATGTACGAAAACCAAGTATGGACTTTGGTGGACTTACCGGATGGCCGTAAGGCTGTCAAGAACAAATGGATTTTCAAAAGAAAAATAGATGCTGATGGTAATGTTACCGTCTATAAAGCTCGACTTGTCGCGAAAGGGTTCCGACAAATTCAAGGAGTTGACTACGATGAGACATTCTCACCAAGAGTAAGCTAAAGTCTGTGAGGATTTTGTTAGCAATTGCTGCATATTTCGATTATGAGATTTGGCAGATGGATGTCAAAACAGCGTTCCTTAATGGAGACATTGAGGAAGAGTTGTATATGGTACAACCCAAGGGTTTTGTCGATCCTAAATATTCTAACAAGGTATGAAAACTTCAGCGCTCCATTTATGGACTGAAGCAAGCATCCCGGAGTTGGAATCAACGTTTTGATAAAGTAATCAAAAACTTTGGATTTATACAAACTTATGGAGAAGCTTGTATTTACAAGAAAGTGAGTGGGAGCTCTATAGCATTCCTAATACTATATGTAGATGACATATTGTTGATTGGGAATGATATAGAACTTCTTAATAGCGTCAAAGCCTATTTGAATAATAGTTTTTCAATGAAGGATCTTGGCGAAGCGACATATATTCTAGGCATCAAGATTTATAGAGATAGATCAAGACGCCTAATAGCGCTTTCACAAAGTACATACTTGGACAAAGTTCTAAATAAGTTTAGAATGGAAGAGAGCAAGAAAGGGTTCGTGCCCATGTTGTCAGGTAAGACCTTGAGTAAGACTCAAAGTCCAGCTACGGCAGAAGATAGAGAGAAGATGAATAATATTCCCTATGCCTCGGCCATAGGTTCTATCATGTATGCCATGCTGTGTACAAGACCGGATATAGCACATGCTGTTAGTTTGACTAGCAGATATCAAAGTGATCCTGAAATGGAGCACTGGACAACGGTCAAGAATATCCTAAAGTACCTAAATAGGACTAAGGATATGGTTCTTTCTTATGGAGGTGATGAACAGCTTGTTGTAAACAGTTACACTGATGCTAGTTGGAACACCAATCCAGATGACTCGAAGTCACACCTGGATAATGATTTATTTTGAATGGTGCTGCAGTGAGCTAGAGGAGTGCCAAGCAAAGCGTTGTGGCGAAATCTTCAACTGAATCGGAATACATAGCTGCTTCGGAGGCTGCACAAGAAGCCATATGGATGAAGGAGTTCATTACTGAACTTGGCGTGATCCTAGTGCGTTGGACCTGATGGCCATCTACTGTGACAACACAGGTGCCATAGCTAATGCACAGGAGCCAAGGTCACATAGCAAGCTGAAGCATATCAAGCTACGTTTCCATGCTATTCGCGAGTATGTCCAAGATGGTGATATAAAGATTTGCAAAGTACACACTGATCTAAATCTGGCAGATCCGTTGACTAAACCTCTCCCTAGAGCAAAGCATGACCAACACCAGAACGCCATAGGTGTTAGGTATATTACCATGAAATCTAGATTATTGACTCTAGTGCAAGTGGGAGACTGTTGGAGATATTCCCAAGAGGCAATAATAAAAGTGGTTATTATTATATCTTTGTGTTTATGATGAATGTTTACATCCCATGCTATAATTGTATTATTAGGAAAAACTAATACTTGTGTGTTTTGTAAACATAAAAGAGTCCCTAGTAAGCCTCTTGTTGAACTAGCTTGTTGATTAATAGATGATCATGGTTTCCTGATCATGGACATTGGATGTCATTAATAACAAGGTCATATCATTAGGAGAATGATGTGATGGACACACACCCAAAGTAAGTGTAGCATAAGATCAAGTCATTTAGTTCGTATTGCTACAAGCTTATCAAATGCATAGTAACCTAATCCTTCGACCATGAGGTTATGTTAATCACCATCACCGGATGGGTGCTTTGATGACATCAAACACCGCTTCGTAACTGGGTGGTTATAAAGGTGTCATTGGGTATTCTGAAAGTATGTGTTGAAGCGCATGGACCAAGATTGGGATTTGTCCATCCATATGACGGATAGATATGCTCTGGGCCCTCTCGATGGAATGTCATCTAGTTAGCTTGCAAGCATGTGACTAGGTCACAAGGGATGACATATCATGGAACGAGTAAAGAGTACTTATCAGTAACGAGGTAGAACTAGGTATGGAGATACCGACGATCAAACCTCGGATAAGTAGAGTATCGCGTGACAAAGGGAATTGGTTTCGTATGTTAATGGTTCTATCGATCACGAAGTCATCGTTGAGTATGTGTGAGCCGTTATGGATCTCCAGATCCCGCTGATGGTTATTGATCGGAGAGGTGTCTCCATCATGTCTGCATATTCACGAACCGTAGGGTGACACACTTAAGGTTCGATGCTGTTTAGGTAGATATGGAATGTGCATTGGAGACCAAATGTTGTTCGGAGTCTCGGATTGGATCTGAGACATCACGAGGAGATTCGGAATTGTCCGGAGAATAAGATTCATATAATGGAGATCATTTTCTAGGTTCGGAAATGTCCCATAGTGTTTATATGGGCGTTCTAGAAGGTTTCGGAATGTTCCAGAAGGTTCTAGAAATTTCTATGGAGTTTACTTGAAAACCAAGAAAGAAAAAGGGGAAACTTGGGGGGAAAGGAAACTCCCCCCAAGCCTCCCTTGTGCGCCGGCCCTAGGAGGTGGGCCTAGGGGTGGGAACCCTAGGCCACACCCCTCCCTCTATATATAGAGGGGTGGAGGCGCCACCCCCTTTGCCCCTCCACTCTTGCCCTAGCCGACTCTCTCCTCCTCCTTCCTTCTGCTCAGGCTTAGGAGAAGCCTTGCAGAATTCTCTACTCCACCACCACCACCACCACGCCGTCGTGCTGCTGGGATTCCATGGAGAGATCTACTACCTCCGCTGCTCGCTGGAATAGGGAGAGGAAGGTCTGCATCGACTCCGCACGTGTGACCAACTGTGGAAGCGCTACCGGAACGCGGCGCCGGAAGGATCATCTACTTGATCTTGAGATCGGCAAGTTATCGTCTACATCAACCACGAGATCCGATCTCGCACAAGGCTTTCGGATCTACAAGGGTTAGTACAGATCTATCTCGTTGCACATGTCTAATAGATTAGATCTTGGCTTTTATCTAGATTAGATCTGGGTTTTGTTCGTTCTTGCGGTAGAAATTTTTTGTTTTCCATGCTACGAACCCATCACTCCCACCCAGGATGCTTTCGTCGTTACTCCAACCACGAGCTCGCGTGCCTGCACGGCGCATGCTCCTGCACGGAGCCGGGCTGCAACTACACCGGCCCGCCGGCAGAGCTCGTCGTCCACCTTGCAGAGGAGCACTTGATACAAGTGATTAGGATCTCGTACAGGCAAGCCCAACTTCTCCAAGAGCAGGTGCAGTTCACTGACTCGGCATGTTGTCGGCTAATTTTCTAGGGGGGCGGCTCTGTTTTTGTCTTGACCATCACCGCCAGTGTTCCGGGAACCAGAGCAGGGCCCACCGTCGTGTGTGTCGTATGCGTCAGGTCGGTCTCATGCGCCTGACCCGTATACACGGTGCGCATGTGTGCGAATGCCCAGCCGCCGTTGTCCGATAGCATTCTTGTGCTAGCCAAGGCGCCGAGCTGCCCGACACCGCGGGTGGTGGAGTATGCGGACCTAAGGTCGATCCTATGTGTGCCATCTCAGTACCTTGTCGGTGCTGGAGCGAACAGGCAGACGCATTTCTACATTTGTATCGAGAAGACCGACAGGGAAATGTAGTACTTATGTTGTCATTACTTTTAGACTTAAGTGATGCTTCTCAGGTGCGTAGAGCATACGTGTTGTGAGAATGTACCCCAGTTGTAGTTTTTAGTACTCCTTAATAATTCGACGAGTTATTGGTCCAATCAGCTTGCTGTTGTCACGTTGCAAAGTACACTTGCTCTGGACAGACTGGCAATACCGTGTGCTCCCACCCCCGCATGTCAGTGTCACGTGTTCCGAGGGCCCACCTGCCAGTGTCACGCCCCCTTCTCTTCCTTCCCCTCGAAGACACTGTCCCAACTTGTCTTCCATCCTGCCACTCCCGTCTGATGGTTGTAATCTGATTTTCGTTGGATTATTTACATGTAATCTACGTTGATAATGCAACATGAAAATGGCACAAACACAATTTCTAAAGTGGAAGCACTCACACGCTGCTATTGCACATATTTCTCAATATAGCTCGACAAACCCATTACAATAATTGTACTCGCACAAAACAGAACCAAAATTGTAACCATCCTAAACAACATCTAAACCCACATCACACTGTTGTCGTCGGAGTCCACCTCGATTGGTGACACCGCCGTGCCCTTCCCAGCGACATCCACTACTGCCCGTGGCTTGCCCTTCGCCAAGGAGGCAACAATGGCGTTACGCTTCGTCCGCTGCCCTCCACATCGGAATCGACAATGACGAAGGTGACGGGTTGGCGTGGACCGAAGGCCGTCACGCTCGGGCAGCTCCTGCCGAGCTCGACGCCAAGACGGGCCGTTTCTACAGGTAGGAGAGGCCGAGCTCGGATATGTAGCGTCGTCGCTCTTGTCAAGAAACCATGGCCATTTGATACTGCGACGGTAGGATCTTGGGGTGGATCCGCCGCGGCGAGCCCTACCAGAAGCGGTGGAGCGGATGGATCTGCCGATGCGAGCCATGACAAGTTCCTAGGAGGGAGTAAGATTGTGGGCCAGGCATGTCTGGTTCCTGAGCAAGGCCTCCCAGTGATATGTACACGGGCAAGGTGCCAAAAAAATTCATCCAATGCGCACGAGAGGGCTTTTGAACCACGAAGGCGCGAGGTTTGGTTGACAAGTCCACACGCTAGGTCCCCCACCTGTCAGCCGAATGTGGACGGTAGGATTCTGCCCGATTTATTAAGTGGGGATAAATCACGCTTCACCACTACCCTGGCATCCAAAGGATCCTCTTTCCTCTGCCCTCGCTCCCCTCGCTCATGGCTCGCAGCTCGTGCAGTTTGTCTCGGGCGGAATCAGGGTCGGCTCAACACCGTCAGGCGGGTGCCCCATCAGGTACCGGAGGGCGCCCTACGATTACTACCCTGATATGTTGTGTTGTTGCGGTGAGAAGATGCCGAGATGGATTTCATGGACCGACAAAAATACTGCAGGAAAATTCAGCAACTGCAGCATCAGAGCAGTAAGTTTCTACTGTAGGTACAATGGTAACCCAGATCCGGAAAGCGTAATGTAATTCTTATTTTTGTTTCCTTTGATCTACTTCGCAGGAAGGAAGGGGGACTGGCTGTGACAAGTTTGTGTGGATCGAAAAGCCATTGACAGGTTTTTACAGAGAGCTTATTCAGGATCTGCGTGATGCTGTGTGGGACAAGAAAGAGGAGATTCGTGCGATGGAGCGAGAGATCTGGGATCTTCGCCAGGTGCAGGGGAGGCAGGGGCAGGGAGGTGTTGAGACAGACGGGCTCAAGATTAGGCCAGATAGTGGAAACAATTTCCTCATTATCTGGGCATTATTTGTTGCATTTGCAGTTTATGTTGCCATGTCATTGTCTAGCAGCTGAAATAAGTTGCTGCTTCGTGGAGTGTAGCAGCCAGCTTAGAAATTGTTTTTCAGCCCAGAAACTTATCATAAGTGTAATGCCAATAGCAGGGATTTATTAAACGCCTATAAATAATTCATGTCTGTGCCACTAACACCCATCGATTTTGGAGACCCCTTAATCGCTCAGCTATCGCGATTGTTCATATAGTAGTGGCACAGTCACAATTTTGGATTCAACTAGTGGCCTCGGCCGTATGCAATCCTAAAGTCGCGATACATTTTACTCTGAGTACGGGAGGCAGATTGTTTTGCCCGACAAGTTCCACGCACACAGGTCCAGAGTTTCACCGAACTACATATATAGGTTCAAGTTCAATACATCATTAGGCTTCTACACTACTAGCCTTCTTTCTCTGCTTGGGTTCCAACTTTCTTCCTCTCTCCTTCACGTCCACTGGCTTCTTCATCTCCTGCCTTCTTCCTCTTCTTGGGTGCCAATTTTCTTACCTTCACGTACCCTGCATCTCCGGGTCGAGGGAAGTCAGGCCAATCAGCACCAGAATCTTATCCAGCATCATCACTCCACTCATTTTGGTTTTCTTCCCGTAGCAAAATCACTGAGTCGGCTGTCTTGTTTCTTACCTTGCGCTTCCTGTAAAAAAACCAGTACATGGATTACTACCTTATATCTACAGACTATAAACAATTTTTTGTGTGAATGTACCATCTCATACCTAGGTTTGGGAGCATTAAGGGGACAACCCGCTGCTCTATGGCCTATAAGATGGTAGGTATTGCATCTGTTTTTGCCCTTCTTGGTAGCACAAAAAGCCGAACCCTTCTTCTCGAGAAATTCTTAAACCTATTCACCTGAGGTCTTCCTCTTCCCCTTTTTGTAACTGGCTAGCAAAGCTCGAAAGATAGTTGGACTTGAGGCCAATGAGATGGGTCTGTACATGGCTCGACGGATCCAGCGTACGCAGCTCTAAACTTTTCCAAAGAGTAGTAGTCTGACAAATACCAATCCAAATGTGGTAGAGTTCTTTTCTTCACCAAGAAGGCCAAGGCGTGGTCGCAAGGTTTCCCGGTATGCTGCCACTCTAAGCAGGTGCATTCTCGCAGTTGGATGTTCACAACATCCCTTTTGCCACTCTTGGACATATCGACCACCTCACAGCTGCTGCTGGTTAACGGGAGAACCTTAAGATGAGCAAGTCCTCGGCTTCTTTTGTGCAGTTGCTCTACAACTGGTGGTAGCATATGTCCTCTAAGTCTCCTATCGATCTCTCTCCTTATATTTAACAACTTCATGATCATACCACGTATGTTGTCCATCAAGATATGAATAGGACACACTTTTATGTCCTTCACCCAGTTATTCAGGCATTCTGCAAGGTTGTTGTTTATGTAATCAACTTTGATGTCAGGGTTGAATTGACTCCTCTTCCATAGCTGCGAATGATGGATGGCTAAGTACTCTGGAAGTTCAGGGGCTTCCGCAAAAATCTTGCTCATGAAATATTCGCTGCTACTAGGTTTGTAAACTCTAGCAACAGGAAACATGTAACGAAATGCGTTGCATGCGCAGTGTGAGTACAAGTTGAGCATCATATGGGCATGGCATTCTCTACCATCAGCTCGCAGGAACACCTCCTTCACTGCATTCATCAGCCCTTTGCATGCATCCGTGGATATAGCCAATGGATCCATGTGGCCTATTGATCTCCTGAGCTGCCTCATAAACCAGACCCAGATTTCCTCCGTTTCTATTTCAAATAGCCCGAATGCCACTGGGAACATCCAGTTGTGACCATCAAGTGCTGTGGCAGATGGCAGACAACCTTTCCATTTACCAGTTAGGACAATGCTATCTACACTCAGATACGGCCTACATCCGTCCTTGAATCCCTGGATGCAAGGTTTAAGCGCCATGAAAAATATTTTAAAATATATTTTACCACGTACTGATTCGGTGTCAATCTCCACAACACTCCCCGGACACCTAGCTTGTACCTCCGCCTTGAAGTTGTATAGCATCCTGAAGCTATTGGTCCAATCCCCGTGCAAGACCCTCAGAGCTTTCTCTTTACCTTTCCAAACCGTGTAATACGGTAGGACAATGTTGTATTTAGAACCGAGGCTAGTCTGAATATTCTTCGCGGTCTCCTTGGGGTTATCCTTTAGTATGTACATAGATTGCATAGCCACCCACTCCGTATCAGCCATTGAGGATTTCAGTTTGCTGCCTGTCGGACACATGTGTGGAGGGCCCATTTTGTTCACCTGCAACACAGATTCATTTAAAAGATAAGCGGAGTCGACTAGTTGCTAGAAAGATATCGCACATCAATTGTAGTTATAGAGTGAAAAGAGAGAAAGTTCTAATGGTTTGCTGCATTCATTGCCCCAGTACCCTGACTGCCTTCGACACAGGTAAGACTCTTGCTATGATCCTCCATGGACAATGTACCTCGGCCCGTCCATTCATCCACGTTAACTTGCAAACGACCTCATACCTCTGGGCAGTGTTCTTCAGTCGATAAATGTCGAACTCCCCCTTGATACAAAAATGCCGGAATGACATCCTGAACTCATGCATGCTCCTGAACTTGGTGCCGACCGAAATTATAGGATACTCGTGGTCATGTTTCATTTCTTCTACTTCAACACCCAAATCATCGACTGGAATACCAGCCTCATCGTTAAGTTCCTCATCTATTTCATCATCACTAGATTCTTGATCCTCTACAGTGCCTTCTTCTTTATCTGATTCAGAATCCTGGCCATCGTCTCTAATGCCTAGTACTGCACACATCATATTGACTCCCATGGGTGGGGCTGCACCATTGTCTCCACCCGGATGGACCGGAACATTGCCGCAATCCACCTCACTGGCAACTCTGTTTTCTCCAAGACACTCGGTTGGTTCTACTGCAACCACATGGGGTGGTCTTACGTTTGCACGCATCCCAGGTACTTTAGTGGACAAATAGCAGTCAGAATCAATTTCATCTTGACTGTACAAAACCCTCTTGCTCTTCCTGTGTACATCCTCCTTCCTGATGTAATCTTTCTTGATGGTATTAGTAGGGCCTGGCATCTGTGTTCCATTCCCCATCGAACTAGGCTTTTTGCTGCCGCTCTTGGGTGTGATCTCCTTCCTTCCTCCCCTCACGGGTGTTGGCTCCAGGGTGCTGGCATTATTGTCTAACCTCTGCGGATGTTCTTCTTTGAATTAGCCCTTTTGCTGGTACTATTGGGCGTGTTCTCCTTCGTGCTGGCATTATTGCCTGACCTCAGCAGCGTGTTCTGCTCCAAATTAGCCCTTTTGCTGCTATTATTGGGCATGTTCTCCTTCGTGCTGGCATTATTCCCTGACAGCGGCATGTTTCGCTCCAAATTAGTATTTTTTTTCTGCTCCCACTGGGTGTGGTAGCCTCCGTGCTGGCCATCTTCGCCTCTTTGCTACCACTCCTAGGAGTGTTCACCACCGTGCTAGCCCTCTTAGCGTTTTTGCTGCTACCGTTCGGTGTGGCATTTTGACTGGATCTCAGGGGTGTACTCTGCTGCGTGGTGCCTTTTTTCGTGCGACTCTTGGGCGTCCTCTTCTCTGGCATGGTCTCCTTGGTGACGTTCTTCTTCGGGGTGCCCTTTATGGGGATGCTCTTCCTGCTCCTCTTTATGACGCTCCTCTATAAGACTCTCCTCTGTTTGAAGCTACCCTCAGTCGCACCAGCCCTAGTGATGCCATGGATTAGGTCACGCATGCCTTCTAAAAGTCCATCATCTCTATTGTCGAGTTCCAATTCCTCTCCAACCATTTGCACTATCAAATGGAAGTACACTTCACCCCTATAATGTTTCCTTGTAAACGGTACGACTAAATCCCTGGTATCTTTCACTTCGATAGCCTTTTTTCTCCTGTAACCAAAATATAACAGATGTGCTTCCTGGGAGGACCCCCACAGCACCTTCACACGTAATGATGCCATCAGGTCAGATAACTCTACCACTTCAGGATCGTATCTGCAAAGGATTACATCAAACTCGTCATAGAATTTTTCTGTGCCATCATCTAATTTTGCAGTATAATCCGCAACACCGATACGAACGATTACTTTACCATCATCAGGTTCTTCAGGATAGAAACCTCCGAGAGGTGGAGCGGCACCATCAGACCCAGCCCCAATGCCACCGTCGCCATCACCAGCGTCATCGTTAGCTGGATCAACCTCGGTGGAAGTACCAGGACTAGGAGCAAGGCGAGGGCCCTTAGCAGCGGGAGCTACATTACATGGTGGACAAGCAGGGCCCCTTCTAACGACATCCACAATAGGATCAGCTGCTGCCATGCCACATCGACGATCAGGAGCAGTTCCCACAACAGCAGTGTTTCGAGTGCTAGCAGAGTCCAGACCATGAGCTAGCTCCAGACTAGCAGCTCGCTGAACTTGAGCACGGGTTTGAGGAGGACACAAGGCATCAGTCTTTGCAACAACAGTGGGGAAGCCTCCGGAAGCCTTAGTTTGCTCAACAGTGGCAGGGATTGGGTCAACAGCGGCCAGATCAACAACAACACGAGGATGACCAGTA
Source organism: Avena insularis (assembly GCA_023614405.1). NCBI lineage: Eukaryota > Viridiplantae > Streptophyta > Magnoliopsida > Poales > Poaceae > Avena > Avena insularis. Next base: position 28,308,797 of record CM042692.1, read on the forward strand.
CCAGCAGATTCCAGAGCGCGGGTTCGCACAACTTGAGGACGGTTTCAAGGAGGAGCAACACACAAGGCGGCAGTCTTGGCAACAACACCGGGGCAGCCTCTAGAAGCCTTAGTTTGCTCAACAGCGGCATGGATTGGGTCAGCAGTAGCCGAAGCAACAACACCACAGGGACGACCAGTACCAGCAGATTCTAGAGCAGAGTTTTCCACAACGGCAATACGGGGACTCCTACGAGGAGGTTGCCTGACAGAAGCATGTCGCGGACGAGGAACCACATTTTGCTCAACAACAGCAGGGGTTTGAGTTAAACCTCCATGTCGAATAATAGCTGGGCGACTCCCAGTAGCAGTAGCTTTCTCATCCAGTATGTTACAAATCAGCATAACCACACGAAGCCCAGCATGTTGTTTCATCAACCCAATTAGCTGACTGTCACACGCTATAGGAACCTTGAAGCCTCGTTCATCAAGGATGTTGAACCGTGCAGTCTGCTCTGGCCTCATTTCAGCAAGTTCACGCCTGGCGACAACCAAACCGAGGATAGTGCATAGCGCACGTGCACTACTTCCATCTTCAGATTGTGAGCTTGTTTCCACGTGCTCTTCCCATCTGCTAATTTAATGTGGTAGCCGCAGATGGTGACCGGAACCGTGTATTTGGGTTCAACGGAGATCCTACTTGACAGAAAATTAGAGACAAAAGATAAGAATTGTTTGTCAGCGTCGTGCTAGCAAACAATTCTATGTTCGATATATCTCTATAATGCCAATAGCCAGCTAGCAGTTATAGGTAGTGCGGATAGCAAAGAGAAGAGTAGCTCACCCGCAATTAGCCAGAAGTACTTCTTCCACGGCAAATGTATTTGCTATCCTTCGCGCTGCTCATCTCGTCGGCGGTAGAGGCGGGCTAGATCGTCGCAACGGCTGGCACGACATTTGGAATTAGAGCTCGGTAGCAGCGAGTAGGCGCAGCAACTTGGCGCCGGAAGTCAAATGCCCGAAGAGATCATTCTAGTTGGAGAGGGGATTTCGACGCCGCCGGTGCTAGGGTTCATGCGAAAGGAGGGAGGGAGTGGATTTGTGAATTTGGTCAACGCACCATGCTCCTTTAGTCTCTCGTTTTGCCTACGTGGTTGCCGCGTTGGCGCTCGCGTCACGGAAATATTACTGACATGAGGGTCCCGACCGTCTACTTCACGGGGCAGTTTCACGAAATGTTTGGATTTGGTAGGGGTGAGAAGATTTTGCCTCGAAATGTCCCCTCTCGGTAGTTGGCGGCCCAACATTTCGAAACGCGGCAATTTCAGGCAACTTAGGTACCGCGGTGCACTCGCCCGGGAACTTTGGTACCGCAGGGTAGCAGTCCCCTCAGCATGACACACCATCTTTATCAAACTGCACACTTGGACCTTGCACAGCTACCCAGCAACAAGCCTTTTCTCCAACCCCTGGCCGCAGGCGGCTCCGAGACGATGTCCCCAAGAAGGAAAGAGACGCGGCAGCACCTCCATCGCCCGATCCCAGATCTGTGGCTTCCCACCGGAGCCAAGGCCACAGGAGGAGGAGGAGAGAGTACCACACCCGACGATGCTTCCAGATAAGTCTGCGACACCCACGAGCGTCACCATCGCTGGCTCGGGCCAAAACCGAAGCAAGGATTTCTTGCGGAGGTGCTCGACAACCTACAACATGAAACAGCCGCCCGCCACCACCACCATGCTTGTCGAAGCCTGCTGACCGCCACGCAAACTGCCCACCACCCTGTTGTCAAACCCCGATAGGCCAACAGAAACCACCAACATCCCAACCACCTCTCGACCACCATCAAGCCTGCAGGACACTGTCGCGTCGTCCTCAGCACCCCGCGCCACGCCCAGCCAAAGCCACCATCATCGCTCTAGAAGCCCAGATCAGGGCCCAGATGGGCCCTCGCGGCCGCTGTAGGGGCTACGGAGCGACATCGCTAGCACCTACCCCGTCGCCATCCACCACCCGCCACGACCTCCAGCGAGCGCCCGTTGGCGCGCTGCCGCCCGACCATCATGTCGGGACTAGTCGCCGCGTCCACCGTCGCTCTCCCACGCCCCCTTCGAGGACGGGGTCCGCCGCCACAACGGAGAGGCTAACGGCAGCGGCGGTGAAGGTGGGGGAGATGGGGGGCTAGAGCGGCGGCGGAGCTTCCCCCGAGTCGCCCAGAAGGGGCGACGCGGGGGACGGGGGTTCATGTTCTTCTTGGAGCGAGGATGTTGGTCCGGATGTGGTGGATCTACCTTTTTCTCCGACATTATCGATTGTAGGCGGTGGATCTTTGTCCAAGATAGCACGGGGACGTCCCCCGGTCGACGTGCCACAACGACATGTGCCTCGTTGCGTGCAGCGGGTCTGTTCATCGAGTCACAAAGCCACATTGGTGATGGTGTGTTCTTGGATCTGGCAATGGTGGAGGCTCGGCGTTTCTTCTGACGTGCGTCTCGACGACGCTGGACTTGGGCGGCGGCCGCTGGCTTCGATGATTGCAGGAAACCCTAGGGATAGATTTGTACTTCTCAATATCTTACGGTTTTGTCTGCAACGGGATAATCACTTTATCTCGGTCCATCTTTTAGTTTTCACTTGAGTTGACTAGACCTATCATATAAAAAGGAAAAAAGATAAGAGCAATTTTACGATACCCTGGAGGATAGGAAGATTTCCATCTCATTTGTGACCAATTATGGACTTCATAAGGGACCATTTTAGCTGGAGATCGTAACGCTCCTAGAATGACATATTTCGAATATAGAGGGCACTCCCAACAATCCACTAGTACATCTACCCAACTACGAACTGTTCGAGCGTATCCTCTGTCGCCCCGCTGCACTTACAGCTCTATATCGCAACCCAACTTGGGTGGTTGAATACAAGTACGTAGGATTTTCGTTTTTCTATAGACGTTATCACAGTACACAGTTATTCGAGAGGCCGCTGTTTGAGCGATCACCTCTAATACAATTAGGAGGCTCCAATACTTACTAATCACATATTCACATCCACCTCCATAATCTTGCACCAACTATATATAGCCTTCGTGTTTTCTGCTCTTCCTTGTTTCTTGTCGCTAGTTGAAGCGGTTAAAGAAGGATATGACGTCGTTGTAGACGTAGTCCTTTGCGCAGGTGCCTATGACGAAGTCTGCGTGCGCGAACTGCTCCAGGTACTGCACGGTGATCTTGTCGCGGTCGTGGCCCATGAGGTCGCCGATGAGGAGGCCGACGTCGGCGGGGTCGGCCAGCTCGTCCCGGCCGCCGTAGCTGAGGAAGAGCGGGAAAGTGGCCGGGATGTTGGACATGTTGTACGCCGGCGGGTCGGGCTGCCCGTACTTCTCCTCGTTTATGTTCGGCCACATGTAGTCGTATTTCGACAGCACGCCGTCGCGGTACGCTGTGAGCGAGTTGAAAGGGGATTAATCGGAGTGAGTTTTTACTGCACGGTAAATCTACAGAGCAACGGATGGTGTGTAATTTGCATTTGGGAAAAAAGACTTCATACTCTGGGCGAGATGGACCATGGTCTTGGTGGATGTCGGCTGGGGCTCGTAGTCGAGGAAGACGTCGACGGCCGAATTATTCAGGCAGTAATTCTTCCCTGTGAAATCTCTGAGGAGGTCGTAGCAATTCGTTCCAGGATGGCGGCACAACTCCTTGATGAGGTTCGTCACCGCAGGCCTGCAGTGAACAAAGAAGGAGAACAAAATGCGTCAACGAGTGAGCGACTACAAATCCGGAAAGACTTGGCCTGTGAAATGAAGGCACGTACGCTACTGGATCGAACTCCGCCACACCGAGAACAGAGATGACCTGGTGTAGCAAAAAGTCAGAGTGAGTTCAGAACAAGAATTTGATCATTTCAGCTACTACTGCGTGTGCGAGCGCACCTCTCCAACGAATGCCTTGGCAAGCAGTATGCCGAGTGGAGTGGTCATGTGGGCGAGGTAGGCGACCGGGGTCAGCAGCGCCGCCGACTTCATCTTGTCCACCAGCCTTCCCTCCGACAAGGCCGCCAGCGCCACCAGCGTCCCCTGCATACATGACAGAAGCAGAGGTCCACCATGCTCTGTCAGTAATGGAGGAGCGGACTGAACCTACACTCTCAACTCTGAATTCAGCTAGTGTACCATGGAGTGGCCAACGAAATGCGGCTTCTGCGCAGTGTGGGTGCAGACATAGTCGACCATCTTGGGCATGTCGTTGACCACCAGGTCGTCCCACGACCAGTCCCAGTAGTCCTGCAGGCCACACATGCAAGGAGAAACTTTAATGACCAGAAACAGTATAACTTGGCCTACTTATCAGACGATTATTAGTCGTTGGGTCGGGCCACAAAATGTTTTCTGTACCTTGGAGGAGGTGTCGAGGGAGACGTGGCGGTTGCTCCATCTGGTGCCCCTCGTGTTGGCGATCCACACGTCGAAGCCGCGGTCGGCGAGGATGTACGCCAGCGACTCCTCCGGCGAGCTCAGCAGCCATGTCATGCCGTCCTGCAGCACCGCCGCGCGGTCGGTCAGTTAGTTAGTTGCTCATCCTTATCGCTGGACATTAATGTACTACGACTGTGTTTTCCTTCGAGTATACTATTTTGCGCCACACTCTCAACATAAACGCTCCAACAATGGCACGCATGACGGCATCGATCTGCCGCGCGAGTACGCGACGGTGTCCACCGGCATGCATGACGGCACCGATCGTAAGGTGCGGAGCCAAGCAACAAAGTTCATAAATGTATATGTTTGGCGCCATGCCCGACCGACCGACCGTGCGCATCACGTACCACGAGAACGCCATGCTGCAGAAGCACCGGCTGCCCCAGGCCGGCCGCGGTGCCGGCGTGCCGGCCACGGGGAATCCTCTGTAAGCTCAGGATGTATCCGTCCACCGTCGTCACCTGCATATCCCAGCGAACAGATTAATTAATTGCTCGATTGATTAAGGATGTCCTCTTATGGATTGATCGATCATGTCAAGTTCTGTCCGAGATCAAGGCGGCCGAACCTCGTGCTCCTCGCAGGGGTAGCCGAAAGGCTCCACGGCCAGCGCGCACCCGCCGACGCCCGCGGGAACATTGTCCCGCCGCCTTGTGGCGAGGCTACCGCCGTGGCTCGGGTGGACGCGTGCCTCGGCGAGACGCGCACGCGAGCAGAGGACGATCAGGACGGCGGCCACGGCGGCGCGCCACGCAGCAGAGCTCATGCCTGGCCGTGGGGGAGGCTACCGGGGCGTCCACTAGCTAGCTAGGTGGTGTGGTCGTGGTGGTGTGCAGGTAGTGCTGCTGAGTGCGATCGAGCTAGGGAGTATTTAAAGCGAGAGGTAGCGGCTAGCGCAGAGATGGAGGTCAGTGCTGCACTGCGGGTGAACCGCGGCGAGGTGAGCTGCGTCTGAAAGGATGGACCGGCCGGTGAGTGAGATGACTGATGAGGTACTCTTGCATGGTCTCTTGCTTTCTTCAGCGTGACACCTTTAATTGGCTAAGCTCATGGCAGCTCAGCCCTCTAGGGATGAGCGCCAACCGCCATGCTGCCTTGCTTGCACGGTTGCACGTCCGTTAATTTTATATTGTGTGCGTTTCCACAAACTTATTTTTGTCTCGACAAATTCCATGTAACTGTACCGAACTCTCGGAATCTAACTGAATTGGAGAAACAGCATCGTCATATGTCCTAGTAGTAGTCATCAAGTAGACTACTGAATGTAATTAATTAGGCTATCTCCAAAAAGGAAAAGACAACTAAATTGTTGCAACGTTTAATTCGGAAACTGTCTTTGGCACATGGGCACAAGAGCTCATGTTTTCTAAAAAAATTAAAACTTTTATTTTTATGTCTCAAAAAAATTCTGAAAATAAATATATAACTGAGTACATCTAGACTGTGCGACATCAATTTTATTTACAAAAGATAAATTACTGCAATGCTTAATTTGATTATTCTAGATACGAATACTAAAAGATGTGTATAACCTAGTACTGCAGCAAAAATTCTTCGAGCGAGCAATGTTGAGGATATTGTTGAAATTAGCGATTTTGGGTGTAAATCGATTTCTCGGCCGATAAATTGATTCATCGACATGAGTCACTCAATGATAAGCGATAAATCGGCCGACTTTTTGAGCCGTGACAAATACAAGTGGCAGTAATTAAAATAGGATTAGCTATAGGCGTAAATGCTGCTTGTAATCCCGTTTCCGAAAGATGAAATCCGTATGTATCTCTTTTGCCGATTTCATGTATACCTCTGAAGAACTTTGCGATAAACGCATGCTTGTATCAGTCGATCAGATGACAGAGGTTTTGCCTCCTCTTTCGAAGAAGTATGGAGGAACTAAAGAAAGGGTGTAACAACGCCACAACGGGTTCAGCTAGTTCTCCTAAATGTTGATGTGTCATTGTAGGGGTGACACTTGTAATCATTGATCGCGAGAAAACGTGGAGGAAGTCCGCGTTGGTCCACAGTATCATCCCCAATCAGGCCTACTAGATGTAATTTTCGATTGCTTAGATGCGTGCACAAGGACTCATCCAGGTCCGATTGGGATACTCAACTCAATTGTTTCCAGCTAGCCAGAACAGCCATGGCAAGCACATAGTAGATGCAACCTTGGTACCTAGCCTTGCAAAGGTACTCCCTCTGTTTCAAAATATAAGATGTTTTAACTTTATGAAAGTAGTGTATCTAAATCCCTTTTAATATGTAGGTTCATTTCAAACCTATATGAACCTACACACTAAAAGGGCTCAGATACACTCCTTTCATAAAGCTAAAACATCTTATATTTTAAAATGGAGGGAGTACATATGTTCCGATGTTTCTCACTTTTTTTAGACGGTACCTGGCTTTTTTTACACAAGGCCACCAATACAAGAACAACATGGCCGAACGATACAAGAGAGCACTCTGAACAGCTTACAACTCAACACAATAGCAAGCACAAACACCACTTGCTAAGCGAAGACTACAGCTCAACAGCACCAGGGACATCCACCGGTAGAGGCACGGCAGGCACTGCCATGGAGAAGAGTGGAGGTCTTGGACGAGGAGAGCCACCAAGGCTTGAAGCACCAAAAACACCTTCCTTTTCTCATGCCGAAGAGGGCCCCTACCCTCTCGTCTTGGCTCAAAGGCGTCGAACCATCGGACATGAGAGAAGCTCAACCGAGAGCTGGAGAGGTGCTGGACTCGCGCCCCAGAACCATCCCAGAGCACAACCACCAAGTTATGAGTTCCACTCATGCATCCAACTCCCTAAACCAAGTTATTCCAAAGAGTCCACCATACCTACCTACTAGCATATGCTATTCCAGGTATATTCATGTTTTTGTTTACCTTCCAAATTAAACTTGTTATGAGAAAACTAGTGATTAAAGCTCTCACGAACTTGATAGCACATTTTAGTTTTCTGCACTTAATAAACCAGAACCATTGTGACTGTCCATGAAAGTTATATGCTTGCAAATTATAGGCTGGGGATTAGCAGAACCGTGCTGTCACGGGGAATGCTTTCAACACTTGTAAATATATACCCAGTTGATAACATGCTCTTTTGTTTGCGGATGTCGTCGGTGTGAAATAAAAGAGGAGCTTGTAAGTCCATGGAGTTATGTATGTGTGTTAGAGAAATGCCTGGGTGATGACCCACAAGTATAGGGGGTGTATCGCAGTATTTTCGAGGGAAGTGAACCCAATTTATTGATTTGACACAAGGGGAGCCAAAGAATATTTATAAGCCTTAACAACTGAGTTGTCAATTTAGCTGCACCTGGAAACAATCTTGCTCACAGCAGTTTATCAGTAGCAACAGTTTTGTAGTAGGAATAGCAAAGTAACAGCAGTAGTAAAGCAAAGACAGTAGTAACAAAACCAGTAACAGTGGGATTCGAGTGCGGTAGGCATAGGGATGGATGGACGGGCGTTGCATGGACAAGACAATTCACATAGCAATCAGAACATAGGGCAATTGCAGATAAATAAGATAAAGCACCCAAGTACTAGACAATCCTAGGCATGTGTTCCATATATAGTCATATGTGCTCGCAATGAGAACTTGCACAACATCTTTTGTCCTGCCAGCCCGTTTGCAGCGGGGCCTCTAGGGAACTACTGGCAATTAAGGTGCTCCTTTTAATAGAGCACCGGAGCAAAGCATTAACACTCTGTGAACACATGTGATCCTCACATCAAAGCCTTTCCCTTCTGGTTATCCCGATTTCTGTCACTTCGGGGCCATAGGTTCCGGACAACAACGTGTGTATGCAACTTGCAGATAAGACCCAAAACAATAGTATCATAATGAATCAATAATAAGTTCAGATCTGAAATCATGGCACTCGGGCCCTAGTGACAAGCATTAAGCACAACAAGTCGCAACAAAGTCATAAAGCACTAATAAAAGATACTAGGCACCATGCCCTAACAATCTGATGCCATTACATGAACAATCTCATCCAATCCCTACCATAGCCTACAGCGGGGGATTACTCACTCATAGATGGGGGAAACATGGATGGTCGATGGAGAAGCGATGGTGATGATGATGGCGATGATCTCCTCCAATTCCTCGTCCCGGCAGGGTGCCAGAACGGAGTTTCTGGTGCTGTTTCGTGAAATCTGGTGGTGGCGGCGGAGCGGAACTCCTTCTGGAAAAACGTCGAACCCCCCGAAGTTTTTAGGTCAGAAGTCTCCTTATAGGCGAAGAGAGAGGCCGAGGGGGTGCCTGGGGGGCCCACACCACCCCTTGGCGCGGCCTAGCCTGGCCCGCGCCACTAGGTGGTGTGGCCACCTCAGGGCTCTTCTCCGTCTCGTATTCTGGCTCCTGGAGTCTTCGGGTAAATAGAATTTTTGGCATATTTTCCGGGATTTTTCCTGATAGTTGATTTTCTGCACAAAAAGTAGACACCAAGGCAATTCTGCTGAAAACAGCGTCAGTTCGCATTAGTTGCATCCAAATCACACAAGTATAGAGGAGAAACAATAGCAAAAGTGTTCGGGAAAGTAGATACGTTTTGGACGTATCAACTCCCCCCAAGCTTAGCTTATTGCTTGTCCTCAAGCAATTCAGTTGAAAACTGAGTGCGATAAAAGAACTTTCACGAACACATTTGCTTCATATGATGTAAATATTCTTAGCAATGTGATCAACTACTTAGACAATCCATAATAAAGAGTATGCAACTGAGTCTACTTAATAGCCATTGCAAGCTATGAAGAGATTCCAACTCAAGAATAATAAGTAGCATAAAGCACGAACATAAGCAACATTACAATGCTCATAAAAAGGTATGATAGAGTGGTATCTCGCTTGCCTTTGATTATGAATGTCCAGGCACCTCTGAAGTTCAAGTGATGACTAGAAGTAAAGATATCAAGAATTCAAGCATCAAAGTCATAACACAAATAATCAAGTATTGGAACAAACACAAAGAATGACAACTATGCTCTCAAGAAGGTGCTCGGAGAATAAGTGGAGACTCAACAAGTAAAGGAAAAGGTTTTGAATAATTTTGAAAGGCTTCCAAATGCTGAAAGTGTGGTACTTGTTAGCTTTGAGCTCTCATTGCCCCTATCATAAGCATCTTTAACGTGGTTAAGGTGAAAGTGAGGTCTAATCTGAGTTATATGCTTGACAGACTATAAATTGAAAATCCTAAGTCCCTTGAGTACGAGGGCCACTCCTCATGCTACTCAACTTTAGTTACCGGTAAGTTCTTGTCATCGTAAGTATGTGCGTATCATTGAGAACTTCCAACGGGGTACTCCTTGCCCGATGATATGGAAGAATCCCCATATCAAAATGACAAGGCAAGCAGACAATGAGTATCTCAGCAATCTTCTTATTTACCATGGGAAAATGGTGTTTTTTTTTCTTTCCTCTTTTCATAAAACTCTTTTTATTTTGTTTTTCTCAATAGCTATAACTCTCTTTTTTTATATATGAAGAATGCTTCATAGATATCATTATGGTTACGCTGCAGGTTTTCACCATGTCAGCATGGATTAGACCAGCGGCCCATGCGTTTCTCTAACTCACATACATAACTCCATGGACTTACAAGCTCCCCTTTTATTTCACACCGACGACATCCGCAAACAAAAGAGCAAGGTATCAACTGGGTATATATTTACAAGTGTTGAAAGCGTTCCCCGTGACAACACGGTTCTGCTAATCCCCAGCCTATAATTTGCAAGCATATAACTTTTCATGGAGAGTTCACAATGGTTCAGGTTTATTAAATGTGGAAAATAAAGTGTGCCATAAAGTTCATGAGAGCTTTACTAACTAATTTTCCCATAACAAGCAAACATTTTATTCGGAAGAAAACAAGGCATAATGAATACGCACGGGAGTAGCAAATGATGCTAATAGGTAGGTATGGTGGATACTTTGGAAATATTTGGTTTAGGGCGTTTGGAACTTGAGTAAAACATACTCAGTGAAAGTGAAGGCTAGCAATAGTAAGGGAGCGACAAACGAGAGAGCAATAGCTGCCATTATCGTGCTTGCAACAAAACATGACTACTCATGGCATGAAAGTGATTCAAGATCCTCAAGGCAAAATAATTCATCGAGGCTTAATTGATTATTACAGTCATGTGCATGCGTGAGCATGTGCCAAGTCAATCAAATGAAACATTCAGAGGAGGATACCATGGTGTCATACCGATTTATGAATAGAGTAATGCAAGAAAACATTCATGAGACATGCTACAAACTATTAGCGAGCTGGAGCTAATCATAAGAAAGCAAGAACTACTAAGCATCCAAAGATGACATAAACCCTACTTGAACGGACTAAGCAAGCCCACAGTGATGAGTATATGTACAAAAATGAAAACAAATAGAGTTCGTTACCAGCCTCTTACCACGCCTCAAGTTGTCATTGATCCTCATTATTGCTCTTCACTTGTGTGGCTTGAATAATAATATGAAACCAATAATCCACTGAGAACTGCCAAACCCTGTAGCAAACTTGCAAAAACCAAAGAAGAACGAAAAATATTTTTGGTGTTTTCGATTTTTTAAATAAGAACCAAAAGAGAAAAACAAGCAAAGCAAAATCTTTTTGGGTTTTTTGAATAGTTCAAACAAAGAAAAAAAAAGGGAAAAGCAAACCAAGGCAAAAAGAAGAAGCAAACCAAAGAGAAACAACAGAAATATTTTTGGTCTTTTTGTGTTTTTAGAAAGCAAAAGCAAAGAAGAACGAAAACTAAAAAGAGAACGAAAACATGAATATACAAAGTACCGACGCAACATGATATGGAGATGAGTGCGGTGTCGGCGTACCTCCCCCCAAGCTTAGGCTTTTGGCCTAAGTGGGTATCAATCCCAAGCTGGCCAGGATGAAGTATCACCGGGGTACGACGAGGAGGTACCCTCGTCCTGGTGCGAGCCCGAGTACGCCCCTCCGTAATGTGCGGAGTAATCATAGGAGGGCGCATCCTCCTGGTGCTGCTCGTGGAAACCCAACAAGCGAAGCTTCTCGTCCACCTCCTCCTTGGAGCGCGACCACGGTCTCCTGTCAACACTAAACAAAGCAGGTTGTGGCAAAAGGATCTCCCTTTCATCCCCATCAGTGAAAAGCATCCTATATACTAGATTGTTCAAATCAGAGGTAGCAGTGACAAAGTGATGAGTTTTCATGGCAACAAGGTCGAGCCTTTGTGGTGCTATCATAGCATCATCGGGATCCACTGAAAGACCTAATGCATTGACTACACGCGAGGCAATGATGCCCCCATAGATAGGCCCCCTAGCAGCTAGGCGGCGAGCAATAAGCGAGCCAAGATTGTACCGAGTATCATTGTTGAGCGCAGCAGCAAGGAAAGCTAAGTGATAGTTGGAGATATTACTAGTGTTCTCCCTACCCAATACGCTAGTGGCAAGATAGTAAGCAAAGTATCTAAGAGCAGGGAGTTGGATATTTCTTATCTTTCCGCGCTACGCCACGCGGTCATCATCATTGGTCACCCCTCGGTAAAGCTCCAACAAATCAGCGGGTCGCCCTTGAATTTTCTTCATGTTCCCTATCATACGCACACCTACAATACTACAAAATCTCTCCAAAGACATGGTGAAGGGCATATCATAGATTTTAAAAGAGACAGTAGATTGATAGGATGTGTTAGTAAATGAGAAGCTCTCAACAAAAGTTTTGGTGAGCATAGTGTACTGTGCACTCTCATCTTGCATATAAGAGGTCAAGACAACCCTCTCAATCAGTAGCAAGAAATCATCAAGAATACCTGCAGCTTGCAAGAAAGTAAAACACGGAAAAGAGGATGGGTGAGCATCTCCATCATCCCTTTCACTGCCAATACGTGTTGCAATGAGGTCTTAATTGTATGAAGGCCTAGCTTGAGAGGCTGTTCTTGAGGTCCTCGACCTCCTAGGTGCATCACTCTCAAATATCTCTCCAAAAGTGTGGTTGTTCATGCTTGGTATTCTGAAATTTAAACACCTATTAAAGAAGTGATTGCAAAGTAAATATAATAAAGGATTCTACTCATAGGGACTTGCAAGAGGCCTAAACAAGCATCAAAACTACATCTCTAAGCATCAAACAAGCTTACAAGCTCTCATAACCAGTCACCTACAGCAGCAAAATACTCAACATATAATCCACTAAACACAAATCTACTTGGACAAGGGGAGGAGTCACATACCAAGGAACAAATGCTCCAAATTTCAGCAAGAAAGATGGGATGAGCAAGGAGATCGAAGAAATCGAGAGCAAGAACAGAGAGAATGCGATTTTGAGCTATGAACTGGAGCTTACTCGGGAGAGAGAAGAAAGTGGCAGGGGAGAGAGTTAGTGGAGGGCCAGGGGTGGCCCACACCAGGGCATGGCGCCACCCAGGGCTGGCTGCGCCACCACATGGTGTGCCTACCTGGTGGGGCCCCCTGGTACCTACCAGGTACTCCTCTGCCCCTTTTTTCACGTAAAAATTTAATATGAATTTTCTGGAATTTTTCGAGATACTTTATTTTTGGGCAATTTTCAGAAAAAGAAGAATGATTTTTCTGATAGACAATTTTTTTATTTTGGAAACATGATGCAAGGACAAAACAAGGCTAGAACTACAGAAGTTCTAGCATGCAAGCAACTAACAACACAAAGAAAACTAAACGAAAGCAAAAACTAAAAATGGATAAAATGGAAGTAAGCGGAGATAATCATGGTGGAAACATTGTTTTGTTCAATGAAATCCTTTTGTTAACAAGGTTGATCAGGTCTTGTTACCAAAACAATTTCATATGATACAAAACTTTGTATTCCACTAATGATTATGTTACCTCAACCTTGATAGCAATGGTCCCAATCATAATAGTTTCAAATTTTTCTCTTGGTATGGGATAGTATATTTCTCCAACTTGAATGCCTTCAACATGTTCAATTGAATTCAAACCATAAGTACTTTCAATCTTCTTGGGGAAATAGACAGTATGTTCCTTGTCATTAACATTGAAGGTCACCTTTCCTTGATTACAATTAATAACAGCTCCTGCAGTATTAAGAAAAGGTCTCCCAAGAATAATAGACATATTATCATCTTCGGGCATTTCAAGCACAACAAAATCAGTTAATATCAAGCAATTGTGAGCCACCTGAACAGGTACATCCTCACATATACCCACAGGAATAGTGGTAGATTTATCAGACATTTGCAAAGATATATCAGTTGGTATCAATTTTTCAAGCTAAAGCCTCTTGTAGAGAGAGAAAAGCATAACACTAACTCCAGCTCCCAAATCACACAAAGCAGTTCTAACATAACTGTTCTTAATAGAGCAAGGGATAGTTGGAATCCCTGGGTCTCCAAGTTTCTTAGGAACCTTGCCATTGAAAGAATAATTAGCAAGCAAGGTAGAGATTTCTTCATTAGGGATCTTCCTTTTATTCGAGACAATGCCCTTCATATACTTTGAGTAAGGAGGCAATTTAATAGCATCAGTCAAAGGAATTTGCAAGAATAAAGGCTTCATCCAGTCACAAAACTTAGTATAGTGTTCATCTTCCTTTGACTTGTGTTTCTTATCAGGGAAAGGCATAGGTTTTTGGACCCAAGGTTCTCTTTCACTACCATGTTTCTTAGCAATAAAATCTTATTTGGTGTATTTAGTATTCTTAGTGTGGTTTTCAGGTTCTTCTTCAACTTTTTCTTCATTAGGAACTTCATTTTCTTCATTACCACTTTCAGTTTAAGCATCAGAGATGGATATACTATTAGGATCTATAACAGGTTTAGAGGATTCTATAACAGTTTTATGTTTCTTTTTCCTTTTCTTACGAGTAGAACCACTTTTTCAGCTTGTTGAGAATCCTGCTCAATTCTTTTGGGATGCCCCTCGGGATATAGAGGATCCTGGGTAGCAGCTCCACTTCTAGTTCTAATTTCATAAGCATGTTTTTCTTTAGCAGCATTAACTAGCAAGTCTTTTTGCACTTTAACGAGTTGATCTATTTGAGTTTGAACATTTTGAAAGTGTTTAACTATCATTTTAACATCATTAGAGGTTCTTTCCACAATATCTTTCAACTCAACAATAGCTCTAGTGTTTTCCATTAGATGATTTTGCACCCTTTTATTAAAGTTATCTTGCTTAACAATAAAGATATCATATTCTTCTAAGCATTGATCAGGAGGTTTAGAGTAAGGGATATCACCTTCATCAAAGTGTTGGAGAGAGTGTACCTCAATAGTGGATGAGTAGGGAATAGGCTTACATAATTCTTCTATAGGAGGTAAATTCTTGACATCTGCAGCTTTAATTCCCTTCTCCTTAAGACATTTCTTAGCTTCCTTCATCACTTCATCATTTAATTCAATAACTCCCCTCTTCTTTGATGTTGGAATAGGCACAGGAATAGATGGTTCAGGTACACTTACTTCAGGTATAGGTTGTTTAGGAGGAGTCCAATCTTTATAATTCTTGCTTATTTTAGCCATTAATTCCTCAGCTTCCTTAGGAGTCCTATTCCTGAAAACACAATCAGCACAACTATCTAGGTATGTCCTAGATTCCTCGGTTAGTCCATTATAAAATATATCAAAAAGCTCATTCTTAGGTAATGGACTTTCAGCCTGTGCATGAATCAAAGCACAAAACCTTGCCCAAGATTCAGGCAATACCTCTTTTTCTCCCTGTTTGAAATCAAAAAGTTCCTGCAAAATAGCATGTCTAGCACTAGGAGGAAAATATTTCTGCAGGAAAGTACTAATCAAGCACTCAGGGCTATCAATAGATCCAGGAGGTAAATTACTAAACCAAGTTTTAGCTTCTCCTTTCAGAGAAAAGGGAAAAATCTTAGCAACAAAGTAAGTACGCATCTTAATATCATCAGAAAACAAACCACTCATGGTAGAAAGTTCATTCATATGTGCTACCGCACTTTCATTCTTAGTCCCACAAAAAGGTTCTTTCTCGATAATAGCTATGTAAGATAGATCGAGAGAGAAATCATAATCTTCATCTATAATGTTTATGGGAGAAGCAGCAAACTTAGCATCAGGAGATAATTTGGGTCTAATAGTATGCCTCTCAAGGAGACTCTTAGCAGCGCTCCTATCATGGGTGTTCTTACATTCTTTAATAAACTCATCGGTCATCTCAACATAACCATCTTCAATATCATAACTCTCACTAGACTCAGGTGAGCTAACAGGTGTGGTAGTGTCTTCATTAGGAGTTTCGGTATTTCCAGCTATAGTTCTGGCAATCGTAGCATCTAGGAAAGGACCTAATGAACGACTCTTATCAAGCATAGTAGAAGCAACATCATAAGTATCAGAAGTTTCAAATTCAGCAGTAGTAGCAGTGTGTGTAGCATTTGTATGTGGTGGTGTAAGGAACTTACTCAGAACAGACAGTGAATCAAGAGCAACAGAGGTGTTCAGAACCGTACATCTTCTTGTAGTGGATGGTAAAATAGGAACCTTGCCATCACGAGACTTACCCATGATGGATGGAAAGCGACGAACAATAGAGAATCCAAGTGAACTTGATAAATAAAGCTATGCCCCCCGGCAACGGCGCCAGAAAATAGTCTTGATGACCCACAAGTATAGGGGGTGTATCGCAGTATTTTCGAGGGAAGTGAAACCCAATTTATTGATTCGACACAAGGGGAGCCAAAGAATATTTATAAGCCTTAACAACTGAGTTGTCAATTCAGCTGCACCTGGAAACAATCTTGCTCACAGCAGTTTATCAGTAGCAACAGTTTTGTAGTAGGAATAGCAAAGTAACAGCAGTAGTAAAGCAAAGACAGTAGTAACAAAAGCAAAGAATAAGGGATTCGAGTGCGGTAGGCATAGGGATGGATGGACGGGCGTTGCATGGACAAGACAATTCACATAGCAATCAGAACATAGGGCAATTGCAGATAAATAAGATAAAGCACCCAAGTACTAGACAATCCTAGGCATGTGTTCCATATATAGTCATACGTGCTCGCAAGAACTTGCACAACATCTTTTGTCCTGCCAGCCCGTTTGCAGCGGGGCCTCTAGGGAACTACTGACAATTAAGGTGCTCCTTTTAATAGAGCACCGGAGCAAAGCATTAACACTCCATGAACACATGTGATCCTCACATCAAAGCCTTTCCCTTCCGGTTATCCTGATTTACATCGCCCGGGGCCATAGGTTCCGGACAACAACGTGTGTATGCAACTTGCAGATAAGACCCAAAACAATACTATCATAATGAATCAATAACAAGTTCAGATCTGAAATCATGGCACTCGGGCCCTAGTGACAAGCATTAAGCACAACAAGTTGCAACAAAGTCATAAATCACTAATAAAAGATACTAGGCACCATGCCCTAACAATCTGATGCCATTACATGAACGATCTCATCCAATCCCTACCATCCCCATATCCTACAGCGGGGGATTACTCACTCATAGATGGGGGAAACATGGATGGTCGATGGAGAAGCGATGGTGATGATGATGGCAATGATATCCTCCAATTCCCTATCCCGGCAGGGTGCCAGAACGGAGTTTCTGGTGCTGTTTCGTGGAATCTAGTGGTGGCGGCAGAGCGGAACTCCTTCTGAAAAACGTCGAACCCCCCAAAGTTTTTAGGTCAGAAGGCTCCTTATAGGTGAAGAGAGAGGCCGAGCGGGTGCCTGGGGGGCCCACACCACCCCTTGGCGCGGCCTGGCCTGGCCGGCGCCACCAGGTGGTGTGGCCACCCCAGGGCTCTTCTCCGTCTTGTATTCTAGCTCCTAGAGTCTTCGGGTGAAATAGGATTTTTGGCATATTTTCCGGGATTTTTCCTAATAGTTGATTTTCTGCACAAAAACTAGACACCAAGGCAATTCTGCTGAAAACAGCATCAGTTCGCATTAGCTGCATCCAAATCACACAAGTATAGAGGAGAAACAATAGCAAAAGTGTTCGGGAAAGTAGATACGTTTTGGACGTATCACTGGGTCGCTGGTCTAATCCATGCTGACATGGTGGAAACCTGCAGCGTAACCATAATGATATCTATGAAGCATTCTTCTTATAAAAAAAGAGAGATAGCTATTGAGAAAAAAAAGAGATTGATGAAAAGAGAAAAGAGAGAAAAAAGCACCATTTTCCCATGGTAAATAAGAAGATTGCTGAGATACTCATTGTCTGCTTGCCTTGTCATTTTGATATGGGGATTCTTCCGTATCATTGGGCAAGGGGCGCCCCGTTGGCGGTTCTCTATGATACGCACATATTTACGATGACAAGAACTTACCGGTAACTAAAGTTGAGTAGCTTGAGGAGCGGCCCTCGTATTCAAGGGACATGGGATTTTTAGTTTATAGTCTGTCAATTATGTAACTCAGATTGGACCTCACTTTCACCTTAACCACATTAAAGATGCTTATGATAGGGGCAATGAGAGCTCAAAGCTAACGAGTACCATACTTTCAGCATTTGGAAGCCTTTCAAATTATTCAAAATCTTTTATTTTACTTGTTGAGTCTCCACATATTCTTTGAGCACCTTCTTGAGAGCATAGTTGTCATTCTTTGTGCTTGTCTCAAAACTTGATTATTTGTGTTATGACTTTGATGATTGTATCTTTGATATCTTTACTTCTAGTCTTCACCTGAACTTCAGAGGTGCCTTGGATCAAAGGTAAGCGAGATACCACTCTATCATACCTTGTTATGAGCATTGTAATGTTGCTTATGTTTATGCTTCATGCTACTTATTATTTTTGAGTTGGAATCTCTTCATAGCTTGCAATGCCTATTAAGTAAACTTAGTTGCATACTCTTTATTATGAATTGCCTAAGTAGTTGATCACATGCTGAGAATATATACATTATATGAAGCAAATGTGTTCGTGAAAGTTCTTTTATCACACTCAGTTTTCAAATGGATTGCTTGAGGACAAGCAATAAGCTAAGCTTGGGGGGAGTTGATACGTCCAAAATGTATCTACTTTCCCAAACACTTTTGTTATTGTTTCTCCTCTAAACTTGTGTGATTTGGATGCAACTAACGCGGACTGACGCTGTTTTCAGCAGAATTACCCTGGTGTCTACTTTTTGTGCAGAAAATCAACTATCCGGAAAAATCCCAGAAAATATGCCGAAAATCCTATTTCACCAGAAGACTCCAAGAGCCAGAATACGAGACGGAGGGGGGCTAGGCCCAGGCCACACCATCTGGCCGCTGGCAAGCCCAAAGGCCAGGTGGGGTGGTCCGCCGCCCAGACTCCCCCTCGGTCTCCCTCTTCGCCTATAAGTTGCCTTCTGATCTAAAACCTCAGGGGGTTTCGATGTTTTTCCAGAAGGAGTTCCGCTCCGCCGCCACCACCAGATTCCACGAAACAGCACCAGAAACTCCGTTCTGGCACCCTGCCGGGACGGGGAATTGGAGGAGATCATCGCCTCCATCATCACCATCGCTTCTCCATCGACCATCCATGTTTCCCCCATCTATGAGTGAGTAATCCCCCGCTGTAGGCTATGGGGATGGTAGGGATTGGATGAGATCATTCATGTAATGGCATCAGATTGTTAGGGCATGGTGCCTAGTATCTTGTATTAGTGCTTTATGACTTTGTTGCGACTTGTTATGCTTAATGCTTGTCACTAGGGCCCGAGTGCCATGATTTTAGATTTGCACATGTTATTGATTCATTATGATAGTATTGTTTATGGTCTTATCTACAAATTGTATACACACGTTGTTGTCCGGAACCAATGGCCCCGAAGTGACAGAAATCGGGATAACCGGAGGGAATGGCTTTGATGTGAGGATCACATGTGTTCACGGAGTGTTAATTCTTTGCTCCAATGCTCTATTAAAAGGAGCACCTTAATTTCCAGTAGTTCCCTTGAGGCCCCGCTGCAAACGGGCTGGCAGGACAAAAGATGTTGTGCAACTTCTTATTGCGAGCACGTATGACTATATATGGGACACATGCCTAGGATTATCTAGTACTTGGATGCTTTATCTTATTTATCTGCAATTGCCCTATGTTCTGATTGCTATGTGGATTGTCTTGTCCATGCAACGCCTGTCCATCCATCCCTATGCCTACCGCACTCGAATCCTACTGTTTACTGCTATTGTTACTGTTGTCTTTACTTTACTACTGCTGTTACTTTACTATTCCTACTACAAAACTGTTGCTACTGATAAACTGCTGTGAGCAAGATTGTTTCCAGGTGCATCTGAATTGACAACTCAGTTGTTAAGGCTTATAAATATTCTTTGGCTCCCCTTGTGTCGAATCAATAAATTGGGCTTCACTTTCCTCGAAAATACTGCGATACACCCCCTATACTTGTGGGTCATCAAGACTATTTTCTGGCACTGTTGCCGGGGAGCATAGCTTTATTTATCAAGTTCACTTGGATTCTCTATTGTTCGCTGCTATCCATCCATCATGGGTAAGTCTCGTGATGGCAAGGTCCCTATTTTACCATCCACTACAAGAAAAGGTACGGTTCTGAACACCTCTATTGCTCTTGATTCACCGCCTATTATGAGTAAGCTCGTTACACCACCACATACACATACTACACACACTGCTACTACTGCTGAATCTGAAACTTCTGATGCTTATGATGCTGCTTCTACTGTGCTTGATAAGAGTGGTTCATTAGGTCCTTTCCTAGATGCTACGATTGCTAGAACTATAGTTGGAAATACTGAAACTCCTAATGAAGACACTACTACTACACTTGTTAGTTCACCTGAGTCTAGTGAGAGTTATGATATTGAAGATGGTTATGTTGAGATGACCGATGAATTTATAAAGAATGTAAAAACACCCATGATAGGAGCGCTGCTAAGAGTCTCCTTGAGAGGCGTACTATTAGACCCAAATTGTCTCCTATTGCTAAGTTTGTTGCTTCTCCCATAAACATTAAAGATAAAGATTATGATTTCTCTCTTGATCTATCTTACATAACTATTTTTGATGAAGAACCTTTTTGTGGGACTAAGAATGAAAGTGTGGTAGCACATATGAATGAACTTTCTACCATGAGTGGCTTGTTTTCTGATGATATTAAGATGCATACTTACTTTGTTGCTAAGATTTTCCCCTTTTCACTGAAAGGAGAAGCTAAAATTTGGTTTAGTAATTTACCTCCTAGATCTATTGATAGCCCTGATTGCTTGATTAGTACTTTCCTGCAGAAATATTTTCCTCCTAGTGCTAGACATGCTATTTTGCAGAAACTTTTTGATTTTAAACAGGGAGAAAAAGAGGTATTGCCCAAATCTTGGGAAAGGTTTTGTGCTTTGATTCATGCATAGGCTGGAAGTCCATTACCTAAGAATGAGCTTCTTGATATATTTTATAATGGACTAACCGAAGAATCTAGGACATACCTAGATAGTTGTGCTGATTGTGTTTTCAGGAATAGGACTCCTAAGGAAGCTGAGGAATTAATGGCTAAAAATAAGTAAGAACTATGAAGATTGGACTCCTCCTGAACAAGCTATACCTGAAGCAATTGTACCTGAACCTACTATACCAGTGCCTATTCCAACACCAAAGAAAAGGGGAGTTATTGAATTAAATGATGAAGTGATGAAGCTAAGAAATGTCTTAAGGAGAAGGGAATTAAAGCTGCAGATGTCAAGAATTTACCTCCTATAGAAGAATTATGTAAGCCTATTCCCTACTCATCCACTATCGAGGTACACTCTCTCCAACACTTTGATGAAGGTGATATCCCTTACTCTAAACCTCCTGATCAATGCTTAGAAAAATTCGATATCTTTATTGTGAAGCAAGATAATTTTAATAAAAGGGTGCAAAATCATCTAATGGAAAACACTAGAGCTATTGATGAGTTGAAATATATTGTGGAAAGAACCTCTAATGATGTTAAAATGATTGTTAAACACTTTCAAATGGTTCAAACTCAAATAGATCAACTCATTAAAGTGCAAAAAGACTTGCTAGTTAATGCTGCTAAAGAAAAACATGCTTATGAAATTAGAACTAGAAGTGGAGCTGCTACCCAGGATCCTCTATATCCCGAGGGGCATCCAAAAAGAATTGAGCAGGATTCTCAACAAGCTGAAAATAGTGGCTCTACTCATAAGTAAAGGAAAAAGAAACATAAAACTGTTGTAGAACCCTCTAAACCTGCTATAGATCCTAATAGTATATCTATTTCTGATGTTGAAACTGAAAGTGGTAATGAAGAAAATGAAGTTCCTAATGAAGAAAAAGTTGAAGAAGAACCTGAAAACCACACTAAGAATAGTAAATACACTAAAGAAGATTTTGTTGCTAAGAAACATGGTAGTGAAAGAGAACCTTGGGTCCAAAAACCTATGCCTTTCCCTGATAAGAAACACAAGTCAAAGGAATATGAACACTATAATAAGTTTTGCGAGTGGATGAAACCTTTATTCCTGCAATTTCCTTTGACTGCTATTAAATTGCTATTAAAGGAAGATGAACATGCTATTAAATTGCCTCCTTACTCAAAGTATATGAAGGATAATGTCTTGAATAAAAGGAAGATCCCTAATGAAGAAATCTCTACTTTGCTTGCTAATTATTCCTTTAATGGTAAGGTTCCTAAGAAACTTGGAGACCCAGGGATTCCAACTATCCCTTGCTCTATTAAGAACATTTATGTTAGAACTGCTTTGTGTGATTTGGGAGCTGGAGTTAGTGTTATGCCTTTCTCTCTCTCTATAAGAGACTTCAACTCGAAAAACTGATACCAACTGATATATCTTTGCAAATGGCTGATAAATCTACCACTATTCCTGTTGGTATATGTGAGGATGTACTTGTTCAAGTGGCTCGTAATTGCTTGATATTAACTGATTTTGTTGTGCTTGAAATGCCTGGAGATGATAATATGTCTATTATTCTTGGGAGACCTTTTCTTAATACTGCAGGAGCTGTTATTAATTGTAATCAAGGAAAGGTGACCTTTACTTTTAATGACAAGGAACATGCTATCTATTTCCCCAAGAAGATTGAAAGGACTTATGGTCTGAATTCAATTGAACATGTTGAGGGCATTCAAGTTGGAGAGATATATTGTCCCGTACCAAGAGAAAAATTTGAAACTATTATGATTGGGACCATTGCTATCAAGGTTGAGGTGACATAATCATTAGTGGAATACACAGTTTTGTCTCATATGAAATTGTTTTGGTAACAAGACTTGATCAACCATGTTAACAAAAGGATTTCATTGAACAAAACAATGTTTTTACCATGATTATCTCCGCTTACTTCTATTCTATCCATTTTAGTTTTTGCTTATGCCTAACTTAAAGGCGTTAAAGAAAAGTACTTATTGGGAGATAACCCAAAAGTTTTAGATGAGTCTTGGAAATTATTACCTCTGTAATAACCTCTCCTTATCCTTTTTATTTGCTTTTTGTACCAAGAGTAACCTCTAATGAGAGAGAAGTAATGATTGGGAAAGTTGCTGTCCCAAAACAGATTTATGTGCTTCACCGTAAAAATTCGTGAGAGAGCTCTGTATGTCGGATTGCACTGTAATATTTTTTGCTTCTGCCCCAGGTTGTTATATAACTTTCGTTAGTTTAACACTTTTTTATTTGAGCAACAGAAGGTCTTCGAAAAAATTCGTCTTTACCTGATGGTCTGTTTTGACAGATTTCTGCTATTTTCTGCATTTGCTTCTTGTTGGTTCCTTTTTGAGTTCTTTTGGGGAATTGAAATTTTTGAGGGAAGTGCTACAGTAGCTAGTGTTCTAATGGAAGTTTATTTGGTGTTAGAAATTAACCTTAAGACTTATTTATCTTAAGTGCACTAATGTTGCTAATAAAGATTGTGTGAAGTTTTGTATGAAGGAAAAATTTCAGGTGTATGGAAGGAATGAGTAATGAGATGAAGAATGGACTAAAGCTCAAGTTTGGGGATGCCATGCATGTCACCCCAAGAATATCCAAGAAGTACAAGCATAAAAGCTTGGGGATGCCCAAGGCATCCCCTTCTTCATCAATAAAAATCCCAGGTTTCTTCCAAACGCTTCATTTTTCTTGTTTCATGCACAGTTGTGTTGTTCTTGGAGCGTCTTCTTTTTCGTTTTTGTTTTGGTTTTTTGTTTGCTTTTTTTTTGCTTAGTTTGCTGAATAAATTGGTTGGACCCCCTCTTTCATACATTGGTTTTCAAATAGTTTGGTTTGGTTTGGAAAAGAGTAGGAAAGTTCATGCTTATGTGGTAAAAAGAGCTCGTTTTTGACTATGGCCTATGCTTTATCATGCCATGCTTGATATTTTTTGGCTTTATGCTTAGTATTCTTTGTTGTAGCATGACTTGTTATAAACTATTGAGATTGCTTAATGTGCTTTGGATGAATCATGCGTTGTTTTAGCATATTAAAGCATAGTATTGTGGTATTCTCCTTTGATGCTTTATTTGGTTTGACTTGGCGCAAGCTCACACCATGTTATGACTATCCAAAGTCACCATAAGCCTTTATGATCCTTTAGTTTTCAACTTGTAGTATCACTTTATGCTTTGATCAGTGATGTTTTGTCGCTCTGCAAGATTATGGCCATTATTGCTCTCTTAGTTTGTCGCTCCCAGTCTTTTGCTAGCCTCCACCACCAAGTATGAGTTCCACTCATGCATCCAACTCCCTAAACCAAGTTATTCCAAAGAGTCCACCATACCTACCTACTAGCATATGCTATTCCAAGTATATTTTTATATTTTTGTTTACCTTCCAAATTAAACTTGTTATGAGAAAACTAGTGATTAAAGCTCTCACGAACTTGATGGCACACTTTAATTTTCTGCACTTAATAAACCTGAACCATTGTGACTGTCCATGAAAGTTATATGCTTGCAAATTAAAGGCTGGGGATTAGCAGAACCGTGCTGTCACGGGGAACGCTTTCAACACTTGTAAATATATACCCAGTTGATACCATGCTCTTTTGTTTGCGGATGTCGTCAGTGTGAAATAAAAGGGGAGCTTGTAAGTCCATGGAGTTATGTATGTGTGTTAGAGAAATGCCTGGGCTGCTGGTCTAATCCATGCTGACATGGTGGAAACCTGCAACGTAACCATAATGATATCTATGAAGCATTCTTCTTATAA
Source organism: Avena insularis (assembly GCA_023614405.1). NCBI lineage: Eukaryota > Viridiplantae > Streptophyta > Magnoliopsida > Poales > Poaceae > Avena > Avena insularis. The sequence goes on from CM042692.1 coordinate 28,333,389, forward strand.
AAAAAGAGAGATAGCTATTGAGAAAAAAAGAATTGATGAAAAGAGGAAAGAGAGAAAAAAGCACCATTTTCCCATGGTAAATAAGAAGATTGCTGAGATACTCATTGTCTGCTTGCCTTGTCATTTTGTCGTGGTGGTGTCACGGCAGATGCCATGGATAGGCTAAAGGTGGGGACTAATACACGCTAGGGGAATCCAGGGAGGGATAGTGGAGTGATTCTCCACACGGAAGTTTGTACTGCTATGTCTCCAAGATTACAAGTGCTCCTTGAGCTGTATTGGCGAGAGGAGGAAGAAGGAGCTCTCTTACTCTTGCCTACTATCTTTCCCTAGAACCCTAGATCAACTCGTGCTTAACCAACTAGAGCTCAACCAACCCCTTCTACCAGAACCCTAGCCCCCCTTATATAGAGGAAGTTCGGTCCTGGCCTAGGGCATACGTGGAGGCATATTCCTAAGAATATGCCCCCTCCCAAAGTGGTAACCCGACCGGGGTGCTTTTCCCCCGCGTCATACATGCTTTAGCGATGTAAGCCTCCGTGGCGCCCGCGTTAGACGACATGAGCGTCGTCACCCTTGTCGGCCACGATCTGGTGGTCCTACCCTTGCTTTCTCCGCTCATGCAGTACGTACCGGACCTTCTTTTTGACCAGAGAGATTCCTTCCTTCTCTCAGAAGCTAAGCGAGGACCCGGATCATAGTAGATCCGGCCACACCTGTTCCTGCATATAAGTTAGACAAGTACTTCCGACTTACTCCTTAAGCCGGACGAGACAATGTTAGGCGACCCCTCCCTGGTCCGGGTTACTCCGTGATTCGGACTACCTTGAGGTGACCCGGTCAGCATCCGCTTTGACCTTGACGGACCTCGGCTAACTCGGCCGTTATACCCCGGAGTAACCATACCTGAGGGTATCCCCCCAACATTAGTCCCCGAAGCTGGTGCGGTCTTAGCTGCCTCGGCCGCTAAGGCCACATCAGGTTCATTTATGTTCGAGCCTCGGACGTTTAATTCTGAGTTAGCTCCTTATCTCGGGCTATATGGATTTACGTTCCCTTTGGACGTTCCAAGTTTTCACTTGCCGGCCGGGTCACCACTTTGGCTCGGATTCCATGGTTATCATGGTTTGATCCGGTCCCTGTTTCCTTCTCTCATACGCCAACCCACGTGGAGGCTAATCATTACCTCGTCTTATTTTAAGGGCCTGCGATCGCCCACGATAATTGTCAGTTATCACTGTGCGTGGGTCACGTCATGCCTGCCTCCTCGTTTACCACAACAGCGCGTCGCGTCATGGGATTGCTTCTACTCTGTGGCCCCTTGTGTGGCTTTTCTCTGATTGGCTGATGTCGGTGATACACGGCCACACCATGTGGGTCGTCGGCGCAGCGCGATCCCACTCATCAATCTCTGGGGGTGGTTAAATAGGGGAGGGGCGCATCCCTTAGCGTTTTTCCACCTCTGCCCATTGCGTTTTTCTCCTTCGTCTTCCCTGTGACCACGCCGCCGCCGGTGTTTTTAGCAGCAGCGTCGCCGCCGCACTCTCCCCGTGCTTCTGCTTCGCAGCCACCGCTGCGCAACTGCTTAGCCACGGGTCCTCGCCAATCTAGGCCACAGATCCCCGCCGCCGCTAGCTCCAGCAAGGATAGCGAATACGAGATGATGGAGGAGGAGCTCGTCGTCGCCGAGCAGGAGATGGAGGAGGACGTCGGCGCGGCGGACCGTGGCGCGTGGGCCGGTTCGTGGGTCTGTCAAGACGACATTGACTGGCTCTACCGGACCAGGCGTATTCCCGCCGGCGTTGTCGCTCGTCTCCCCTCCGCCGAACTGGCCCCCTCACCCAATTCGGGTGAGTTCGTTGTATTCCTGTCCCACTTCCAACGGGGATTTGGCCTCCCGGTGAGCGATTTCTTCCGGGATTGGGTTAGGACGTATCACCTGCAGCCGCACCATCTCCCAGCGAACGCAATCACCTCTCTTTCTGCCTTTGCCTCTACGATCGAAGGCTACACCGGACTATGGCCCACGAAGGAGTTGTGGATCCGGTTCTTCGGTCTTCGTCGCAACGTCGTCCCCAATATCCACGTAGAGTCGGAGGATAAGCAGCTCACCCAGTTCGGAGCTGTCTCCATCTTGCCCTGGAGATTTTCAGTCTTTCCTCAGGTCACCGGGCTTGACTCCTGCAAAGGATGGGCCCGGACCTTCTTCTACGTTCGGAACGAGGGTACCGAAGATTTGATTCGGTTGCTGCCCTACGCTCTGGGCCTACCTGACACGGATTTCTGGGAGGAGGTCCCCAAGAAACCTACAGCTCTGGCCAACCAAGTTAACAAGAGGTTCACGGAGCTGAAGAAGCTCGGATTGCGCAACGAGGATGCTATGATCACGTCCATGCGCAACCTAATCTCTCCCCTCCAGAAGCGCACCCACAAGTTGTGCCACATGAGCTTCGGCCGCGACCCCAATCGAACCTCCTCCTTCGAGTTGAGCAACACGGAGATCTTTTGCCGGGTTAAAGCTCTTTTCACCACCCACAAGGATTTCTCCGCCGAATGGACGTGGGGAATCGAGCACTACTTCCGTGACAGGCTCCCTCCCGCGGTAAGCTTCGCGGGGCAAACTTATTTCGGATCAAGTATGTGTCGGTTTTTGTCGTATTTTTGACTCTGCTCTTTGTGCTTTTTCTCAGCTGTTTCTTCAGCAAACTCTCGAGGATGGCACGGATCTGACCCTTAAGTGGGCGCCGGACTGAGAAATCCCGGATGAGGAGGAGCCGGACCAGGAGATGTTCCTCCCTATGACCGATGCTACCAAACGACCTAGCGGTAAATTCTCTTCCCTTAGAGATTGGCCCGATGATGAAGATGACTCGGATGTCGACGTGATTGAACCTGTTGAGGCTATCCCTCTTTCTTTTGCCTTTCCGGCATCAGCTAACCCCGGTGGGCATATCCACGAGGATCCTCCACTTGCTACGGGCGAGCCGGTTCCGGTGGCATCGAAGAAGAAGCGTGGATCCGCATCAAGTTCTTCCTCCGAACCTTCTCAGCCCACAAAAAGGCAAAAGAAGGCCAGAGACAAGACTGCCTCCAAGCGGGCAGGCAAAGCCCCGGCACGGAGGGCTCGGAAACCCAAGGAGGCCAAGACCTCGGATGCGTAAGTTATTTTTCATTACATAACTCACTTTTCCTTGCATCGTGGTAATTTCTCTTCTGACATTATTCTCTTTTTCAGGCCTCCTGCGGAGGTCCCTCAGAGCAGATCGAGCATCTCTTCTCCCCTTCGGTCCGGCCCGTCTCCTCCTTGCGACGACGAGTCACGCCCGCTGAGCCCTATTCTGGAGGGCTCTGCGGCTGCTTTGGGTTCCGCAGTACCTCATCAAGAGGAACGTGACCTCGGAGCGGGAGGGGTCGGTTCGGCCGAGGCGACGGTGTCCACCACTTCGGCATTGCCGCAACCAGCAACCACCGAGTCTATCGCAACACCAGCACCAGTACCAGCTACCGAGCCAGCACCTGTCCCGGCACCAAGGAAACCCACAGCAGCTCCAGTGCCAAGTTCTTCTGCCTCGTCCGAGTCATCTCAGCCTCGGCGAGGAACTATTCCAGCAACTTATAAAGGGAAGTCCACCGCAGTTACTTCTTCCGAGCAAGTTAAAGGCAAGAAGGCCTCGGATACTACCAAGTCTGCATCCATCGAGTCCGGGCAGCGAACTCTATCGTCGATGCTTCCGAAGAAATCACCAGCAGCGAAGGATGTTCCTGCCGAGCCAACCGATGCGCAGCAGACGGTTCTGCACACCAGCCCAGCTCTTGCCCTAGTTGAGAGGAAGGAAGCTCATGCGAAGGGCTTGGTGGCACCCCACATGCCCACTGGCGAACGGTATCCTCCGAGCCTTATCGAGTTTGTTATGAACTGGAACAAGGCGGAGTTCATCCACAACAACGATCTCCCGGAAAAGTTTGGCCCCGCAGAATTTTCTGCCCAGATGAATACTGCCGCCAAGGCAATTAACCTCGCGGGGCGAATGATGGAGGTATGTAAACTTCAAAACCAACGTAGATAATAGCCGGGTTTGGGAAAAGTCCTTTACATGCTGTAGATAATAACCATTAGTCCCTGAGCCTCCGGGGGAGTAGCTTGTTACTCGGCCGGATGCTCATTAGAAAACCAACGTAGCTGCATGTAAACTTCAAATATGCACACACCTAGAGCCGGGTTAAGTTCCACTTGGCCCGGATCTTGCACACTTCGAATATGCACACACCTAGAGCCGGGTTAAGTTTCACTTGGCCCGGATCTTGCACACTTCGAATATGCACACACCTAGAGTCGGGTTAAGTTCCACTTGGCCCGGATCTTGCACACTTCAAATATGCACACACCTAGAGCCGGGTTAAGTTCCACTTGGCCCGGATCTTGCACACTTCGAATATGCACACACCTAGAGCCGGGTTAAGTTCCACTTGGCCCGGGTCTTGCACACTTCGAATATGCACACACCTAGAGCTGGGTTAAGTTCCACTTGGCCCGGATCTTGCCCACTTCGAATATGCACACACCTAGAGCCGGGTTAAGTTCCACTTGGCCCGGATCTTGCACATTTCGAATATGCACACACCTAGAGCCGGGTTAAGTTCCACTTGGCCCGGGTCTTGCACACTTCGAATATGCACACACCTAGAGTCGGGTTAAGTTCCACTTGGCCCGGATCTTGCCCACTTTGAATATGCACACACCTAGAGCCGGGTTAAGTTCCACTTGGCCCGGATCTTGCACATTTTGAATATGCACCAAGCTAATTTTACACTTCTGTACTTTTTTCAGGTAACAACCAATCGCCGGAGCGCCGAATTCCAACGCCTGCTTGATACCCACAAGATCCTGCGTGCAAAACATGTTGCACTTGGTGCAGAACATGAAAAGAGAGGTAATTTTGTCCCTCGGCACCTCTCCGTTTTTCTTCACTTTCTTCCGCTGAACTAATCTCCTCATTCGGTTTTTTGCAGCTGGGGTGGAGGCTGAGAACAAAATTATGCGGAAGAACTTGGAGGAAATCTGGGGTATGTCCTCTTTTGTTCGACCTTGTAGTGTTTTCCATTTCTTCTTTTCCTTGGCTCGGCAAACATTCACTCCTCGGCTCTGCCGGGTCAACATATTATTTCAGCATCGCTTGAGGATAGTGTGCCCGTGCCTGATATGATGCTGCATTTTCTCGAACAAGCAGGGCAGCACCAAGCTGAGCTGAAGAAAAACAATGATGGACTTGCCCTACTCCGGACTAAGGACGACGAGATAGCCAAGCTCAAGGCTGAGATGGAGCAGATGAAGGCCCAGCACAAAACCGAGCTCCAAAAAGTTGGCCAGAACTTCACCGAAGAGCGTGAGCGCCTTACTCTCCAAATCTCCAAGGACCAGGACCTACTCAGAGAATCCGACCTCCAGCTCGGGTCGGCAAACGCTGAGCTTGAGTAACTTCACAAAAGACGCGATGCCTGCATCAAGGAGTTGACCCGGATCCATAGCCATATTTCTCGTAAGTTCCTTTCCCTTGTCCGACATAACTCTCCAGGTTACCTCATATGTCTTTTCTTTACCTTCTTCCTTTGCCTTGTTTCCAGACCACTTTCCAGAGGGTACTGTGATTGCCAGCGCTGCTGTTGCCAAATTTCGCCGAGAGAGGGGTACCCCCATTGCTCTTGATGGTGAGAACATTCCCTTGGACATGGAGGACCTACTGGTCAGCTTGTCCTCTCGGGTGGAGACCATCAAGAATTATGGCAAGGATATCCTCGACGTTGAAGTTCAGATTTTCAATACGTTCTGGCCCAGAGAGAGTAGCCCGGAGACCATTGCGACTCCTGTTGAGAAGTTAATGGAAGTTGAGACCCAGCTTGACCTCTGGAGAGAGTCCGCTGGTCGTGTCGCAGCTGACACCATCCTTCACCATATTCTCACATGGTACGAGAAAATCGACCTCAGTCTCCTTACACGTCGGCGCACCGGATCCAGATGGACCGATGATCCGGAGTGGGTAGCTTGGCGCCAGGCTTGCGCCTACAGCCTCGTCGAATATTCTCCTATTCATGACTGGATTGAAGGGCCGAGCTTCCTGGAATCCGCTGGGGACGAGCAGAATGAGAATGTGGAAGATGGGTCGGATGAGGGCGGAGAAGATGATGCTTCAGATATTGAAGACATCAACGACGACGCCGAACCTGCTCCTCCTGCTGCTCCTTAGTTCTAAAAAACTTGAAAATTTATCAGATCCCCGGTATGCCGGGTGCAATTGTATGTCGGATATGTGATATTTTGCTACTATATTTTTATGTCGGATTAACTTGGGCATAGTCCCCGAGTTTCATTTTCTTGTTCGTCCGATTCTCTGGCTCGGTCCGCGTCTACCTTGATTCGGTTTTACGACTTACGGATCCGAGCTTCAAAAATCGTTTTAACAATACTTAGAAACTTTTAGGCTTAGCTCAAAATAATTCAGCATAATAACTTGAAAATAAATACAGGGTTAGTCCTAGAAACAAACGCTAGCTCGAATAAACTCGTTTCCTTAGTCATTTTTCATGTGCTACGCAATTCCAAACTTGTTCCCTTGCTTGCCATGAAGCCAATTCTTGTTGGACAGCAGCAAGTCGAAGGGTTGGGTTTTTGGTGCTCACACATTACTAATCCGGGTTAAGTAGAACGACTTATTCCAGCTACCGCATAAGAAATTACGACAAACATTATTAAGGCGGTCCGAAGTTCTCGCCGAGGCGCTATTTCATTGATAAGCTCATTGCCGACATACATACCGACATATGAGACGACTCGGATACATACACTTCTTAGCTAAGTGTAGAAGGGACGAAGTAGTGCTACATTCCACGGTCGCTTGGATTCCTCTCCGGACCTGTCTGCCTTGTTCTTTTCCTGTGGCTTTGCATCTATGAGATATTAAGAATCATTGTGCAATGCTTTACTCACAATGAATGGCCCTTCCCATGGGGGGGATAATTTATGCATGCCAGTAGTACGTTGTACCAACCGGAGCACCAGATCGCCTTCCCGAAAGACTCGGGGGCACACTTTCCGGCTATGATAGCGTCGGAGATTTTGCTGATATATGGCGGATCCGGATGGCCGCCTTCTCGCTTCTTCCAGCAGATCAACATCATTTTGCCGGGCTTCTTGCACTTCGGCTTCTGTGTATTGGGTGACCCTAGGCGAATCATGCTCTATGTCGGCTGGTAATACAGCTTCTGCCCCATATACCAGAAAAAATGGCCTATAGCCTGTTGATCGATTCGGAGTTGTTCTTAAGCTCCACAGTATCGCTGGTAGTTCTTCTATCCAGCACCCCGCTGATCTTTGCAGCGGCTCAATGAGCCGGGGTTTTATCCCGGATAATACTAATCTGTTGGATCTTTCCACTTGTCCGTTCGATGCGGGGTGGGCTACCCAGGCGACATCGAGTCGGATCTTCTTATCTCGGCAGAAGCGCGCAAATGCTCCTTCCGCAAAATTTGTTCCGTTGTCAGTTATAATACTGTGTGGATAACCGTATCTCAAGATGTTGTCTTTGAGAAATGTCACGGCCGTAGCTCCATCACATTTTCTTATAGGTTTCACTTCAATCCACTTTGTAAACTTGTCCACCATAACCAAAATGTGTGTCATGTTTCCTCTCGCGGGTTTGAACGGGCCAACCATATCCAAGCACCATACTGCAAATGGCCACGTAATTGGTATGGTCTTGAGTTCCGACATAGGCATATGTGTCTTGGTGGCGTACCTCTGACAACCATTGCATTTTCTCACCAGATCTTCTGCTTGTTCCAAGGCACTTGGCCAAGAGAACCCATGCGAGAACGCTTTGCCACCAAGGCTCGGGATGAGGCATGATGCCCACATTCTCCTTGGTGTATATCTCGGAGGATGTCAAGCCCTTCTTCCGGTCAACGCATCGTTGGAGGACATTGGTTACACTCCATTGTACAACTCGGAATTGATGATTGTGTATGCTTTTGCTCTCCTACGAGTTTGCTGGCTAACACCTCCTCGCCGGGTAACGCTTCTTTCAGAATTGAAATATAGGCAGTGCCCAAGCTGGTATGGCTCGTGGAGGTAATATCTCCTCATCAATTTCCATCTGATCGACCGGCATAACTTCAGCCGGATCACGCTGAGCAGTCCCCGGGTCTAGCGAGGTAGTCCTCGGGTTTGCCGAGGCAGGCCCCGGGTTTGCTGACGCAGTCCCCGGGTCTCGCGTACCACCTCCCATGTCAATGTCCATGGGCTCAGCTCCGGATTCCGTATTTTTTGGGACATAGATCGAGTCGGTCCCTGGGGACGGCCTGATAGATGGTTTCCTGAGGTGTTCCAATGCTACACCTAGTGGAATTGCCTGTCTAGTCGATCCGAGCTTTGACAACATGTCGGCAGCCTCGTTTTCCACTCGGGGTACATGGTGAAATTCACACCCCTCGAAGTAACCAGATATCTTCTGCACGTGAAATTTGTATAGTGCCATGTTTGGATCCAGGCCCCATACTCCGACACTGCTACACCACCAGATCCGAGTCGCCAAAGCATATTATCCGACGTATGCCAATCTCCTTTGCCACTTTGAGCCCATGCACAAGAGCCTCATACTCGGTGACATTATTCGATGCTGCGAAATGGATCTGCAATACGTACTTTAGCTGGTCCTTCTTTGGCGAGGTAAGCACAACCCCGGCGCCTAGCCCGGTTTTGGTTTTCGACCCGTCAAAGTGCATCCTCCAATAATTCGGATCTGGTGGCGGTGGTTCAGATACCTCGCCAAATCCACAAAAAGTCCGCCACAGACTGAGACTTGATCGCTTCTCTTTGTCGTATTAGGCATATAAGGGGCTAGCTCAATTGCCCATTTTGCGATCCTGCCACTCGCATCCTTGTTACCCATTATCTCGGATATGGGAGCCTCACATATTACTTTGATGGGGTGCTCCTCAAAGTAATGTTTTAACATTTTTGCCGCCATATAGACACCGTATGCCACCTTTTGAAACTGCGGGTAGTTCTGTTTTGAGGCGCATAATACCGCCATTCGGGTAATATCTCGGCCTCTGCACCGACTTACCCTCTTCATTGCGCTCCACTACAATTACTGCACTTACAACTCGGTTGGTTGCGGCTATGTAGAGCAACATTGGCTCCTTTGATAGTGGAGAAGCTAACACTGGTGTAGTGGCCAACATCTTTTTTAAGTGGGCAAAGGCTTCATCGGCCTGTGGCGTCCAAACGAACTTATCCGACTTTTTCATGAGTTGGTAGAGAGGCAGTGCCTTTTCTCCCAACCGACATACGAACCGACTCAACGATGCCAGGCATCCGGTGAACTTCTGGACATCGTTAAGACACTTCGGCAGCTCCATTCGTTCGATGGCTCGGTTCTTTGTTGGATTAACTTCGATACCACGGCTGGAGACGAGAAATCCGAGTAATTTTCTAGTCGGGACACCGAAGGTACATTTTTCCGGGTTAAGCTTCATCTGGAACCTTCTCAAGTTCGTGAATGTTTGCCTTATGTCGTCAAGGAGCGTTGCGCTTTCCTTGGTCTTGATAACCACATCATCCATGTATACTTGTACGTTTTGACCTATTTGGTCGTGCAAACATTTTTGCATACATCTTTGGTACGTTGCACCTGCATTACGTAAACCAAACGGCATAGTGCGATAGCAATAAGCCCTGTACGGGCTAATAAACGCAGTCTTTATTTGATCATCCGGGTTCAGAGGTATCTGGTGGAAGCCAGAATATGCATCAATGAATGACAACAGTTCGCATCCCGCGGTCGAGTCTATGACCTGATCTATCCTCGGCAGTGGAAATGGATCTTTTGGACACGCCTTGTTCAGGTTCGTGTAATCGATACACATACGCCAAACCACTGCCATGTTCAGATCGTCCTTCTTATTTTCCACCAGCACCGGATTAGAGAGCCAATCCGGATATAGTACCTCCATGATAAATCCTGCTGCCAGTAACCGAGCTATCTCGTCTCCAATGACTTTTCTCCTATCCTCGGCGAAGTGGTGGAGAGGTTGCTTCACCGGCCTTGCTCCGGGTCTTACGTTCAAAGAGTGCTCAGCCAACTCCCTCGGAACACCTTGCAAGTCCTGTGTAGAGCAAGCAAAAATATCCCGATTCTCATGGAGGAAGTTGACGAGCTCACTTTCCTATTTGTCAGTTAACCCGGCACTAATTGTGACGGTGCACTCCGGAAACATGTTATCAACTGGGACCTTCTTGGTGTCCTTTGCGGCTTGAAATGAAACGCTGCCATGCGGGTTACTTAACACCGGCATATATTGCTGCGCAGACTGAGCTAGTGCCGCCACCTCTTGGATTTTCTTTTCTCTCGCGCAATCACGAGTGACTTGGCTAGGTTAGACCCAGCCGAAGCACACTCAATGGAATGTCGGAAATCTCTTGCAATGGTAATCACTCCATTTGGCCCAGACAACTTCATCTTCAGATAACTAATGTGACAGCTTGCCATGAATTTGTTCAATGCTGGTCTTCCGAGTAACGCATGATATGCACTTTCCAAGTTCACCACTTCAAACTCCAGATTTTCAGTTCGGCAGTTATCCCTTGTGCCGAATAACACGTCGACCCAGATTTTGCCTATGGGCTCGCAAGAAATGCCTGGTACAATACCATGGAAAGTTGTTCTCATAGCTTGGAGCATGTTCTCCGAGATGCCCAACTTGCGCATCGTATCCGCATACATGATGTTAATGCTACTGCCATTATCAATCAAAACCTTGGAGAACCTCACATTGATGTTCGGTCCAATGAATGTCGGATCTAGCACCAGCGCATACGAACCTGGACTCGGCATAAGTTTAGGATGATCTTTGATGTTCCAGGTGATTTCCTGGTCCGACCAAGGCATGTACCTCGTCACTGCTGGCATGACCGCATTGACCTCCATATGTCGGCGCTGCAAGCTCTTTCTATTTGTTTCCTCAGTCGTGAACACACAATAACTCTGGTGATGTTCTCTGTACTCATTCCTTCCCTCGTTTCCGGGATACCTCTGATCCGGTTGCTGCTGATTTCCACCTGATGTACTGCATCTCTTCTCTCATTGTTGTCATACCTCGGCGGAGGGGGAGGCAACATTAGCTGCTGCGTGTTCGCCCCAGAGAGCAATTGCTGCCGAGGTAACTCCTGCCGAGGTTGCTCATTTCGGGGTGCCTGAGCATTCCCCGAACCACCTTGCTCTATCTTACGCATCCACTCACATTGCCTCGTCGTGTGACCCGCCGGGCTATTCAGATTTGGCGTGTGAAACTTACACGGCTGGTCCAGCATCGACTCATAGGTATACCTCGGACGGTCCTTCTTTTCCTGCCACTGTTTCTTTTGCTCTAGAGTCCATGTCTTCTTGCCATCATTTCTTGGAGTCCATTGCCCTCCAGTTCTCTGGCGTTGGTTGCTCCCTGTTTCGAGTTGATCTTGATTCATAGCTGCAACTTGTTGCGAACCGTAGCGATGGTCCGGTCTGTCATCTCTCCTTTTTCCTCTGTAATCGTTCCTCCGGGATGACCCAGCTCCATCCCTCTGATAGTATTCCTTGTTTGACTCGTTTGAGGTGAGCCTAGGTTGAGTCGGATCGCCCAAAGCATACGAATCAGCAATCCGGATCATCTCTGCCAGCGTAACTCGCATCTTCCTTTGCAGCTTCATCCACAGCTCGCTGTCGTATCTGCACCCTTGCACAAACCACGCTATGGCATGTGACTGTATGACACCCTCACACGAGTTTCTCACGGTACACCACCGGGTCAAGAATTCACGATCCGTCTCGTTAGGTCTTTGCTTGCACATTGCTAGGGGTTGCGGTCTATTCGGCCTCTGATACGTACTTGAGAAGTTGCTGATAAACATTTCTTCAAAATCTATCCAGCAGTTGATGCTTCCAGGTGGTAAATTATTCAGCCATACTCTGGCCGGGCCTTCCAACATCTGGGGCACGTAACGTACAGCCCATCTCAAGTTGCCAGTTGCAATTTTCACCACCGTAGCATAGTTTGTCAGCCAATCCTCTGGCTTGGTGCTGCCGTCATTTGTCTTCGTGCCTCTGGGTAACTGGAAGTTTGGTACCGGCGGTTCCTTCATGATCCGGGGTCCAAAGCACGCTGGACCCGGAGGACCTTGACATTTGATCTGTTCCGACCTATACAGGCGATCCAGTTTTAACCTGGCGTCATCCGGCATTAAATCCATGTTTCCCAATCTCGACCCTATCACACGATAGTCTGGTCTGGGATACCCAGCGCTCACCATCTCTGAATCACCGTCGTTGTATCGGTTTTACTCTTGTCGCACACCTTTCTGCTGCATACCTTGGCCGGCGCTTTGCTCTTGCCTTGGTATATTCCACTGCTGCAGTTGTCCTGCTCCTGCGGAGTTGCGCTGTCCGGCATTGCCGTTGGCAGCGTTCCCTTGACCGGCATTGCCTTGGTCGTGATTACCTCGGCCAGCTTCTCCTCGGCTCACACTCCATCGATCATCATTCTTCTGCATCTCTTTTTCTTTTCCCGCACGCATTGGGTCGTACAGGACGATCTGTTTGTTCCGTCTGGCCGAGGTTACTACCTCTTATCTCCTCGGACCACCATGAGGCGATGATGCGGCTCCAGCGGACTTCTTCGGGTTACCCATCACCGAATGGACGATTTTGGAAGCTCCAGCTCTCTCCGGGTTAGATCTCAGCAGCTCTTCGTTCTGTCTGTTCGTGATCCAAACCAGCTCGTTAACCCTATCTTGCTGTCTTTGACGGGCCTCACCCGTCAGTCCCTCTAACTCGGATGCAGCCGCATCTGCTGCTCTGAGGTTCTTCGCCGGGGTGCTATACCTCGGCAACCCCATAGACAGATAGTTTTCCGACCCTTCTGCTCCATCATCACCTTCTCTATTCATCTCGCTTATGAGATTTCTTCCCTTTACTTTCACCGCATCAACTTTGTTTGCTTTTGCGTACTCACGCAGCGTCATGTTCAGTGACTGCTGAGCCACGGCTATTTTCTTTGTGCCCTCAAGCATCTTTTGCCAAGTTTCCTCTAGCTCGGCCTGTGCCTGAGCCGGATCTACCACTGCTGCTACCGGGTCAGCCAAGCTATCCATAGCTTCCCTCAGTACGTTCTCAGGCCTCTCTAGTGGAGGTCCTCTACCTTTCCTCGGTGCCTTAGGTGTTACCTCTGGGTCTGGTGCTGGGTCCTTGCTTGTGCCTGCACCTGGCGCAGTCATCATCACCTCCGCATGGTCCGGGGAGCGAGCGATACGCACCCCGCGAGCCACAGTGAGGGGTGGTTCCCCCGCATCGACGACGTGACGCGGATGAACGCACGAGACGTCCACAGCAACGTAGACCTTGTGCGCGCCGAGCTTGACGAGAGGCCGTTGCGCGGAAGCGGGCGCGTGCCGAAGCAGCCAGCATTGTCGCTGACGAAATCCAGCGCTCCGAAGCGCTGAACAAGCCATGAGACGATGCGTTTGCCGGTGCCGATGAGGTTTCCCGTCCGGATCTTCACCCCTGCTAGCGTCGCTAGCCCCACGGTGGGCGCCAACTGTCGTGGTGGTGTCACGGCAGATGCCATGGTTAGGCTAAAGGTGGGGACTAATACACGCTAGGGGAATCCAGGGAGGGATAGTGGAGTGATTCTCCACACAGAAGTTTGTACTGCTATGTCTCCAAGATTACAAGTGCTCCTTGAGCTATATTGGCGAGAGAAGGAAGAAGGAGCTCTCTTACTCTTGCCTAATATCTTTCCCTAGAACCCTAGATCAATTCGTGCTTAACCAACTAGAGCTCAACCAACCTCTTCTACCAGAACCCTAGCCCCCCTTATATAGAGGAAGTTCGGTCCTGGCCTAGGGCATACGTGGAGGCATATTCCTAAGAATATGCCCCTCCCAAAGTGGTAACCCGACCGGGGTGCTTTTCCCCCGCGTCATACATGCTTTAGCGACGTAAGCCTCCGCGGCGCCCGCGTCAGACGACATGAGCGCCGTCACCCTTGTCGGCCACGATCCGGTGGTCCTGCCCTTGCTTTCTCCGCTCATGCAGTACGTACCGGACCTTCTTTTTGACCAGAGAGATTCCTTCCTTCTCTCAGAAGCTAAGCGAGGACCCGGATCATAGTAGATCCGGCCACACCTGTTCCTGCATATAAGTTAGACAAGTACTTCCGACTTACTCCTTAAGCCGAACGAGACAATGTTACGCGACCCCCCCCCCCTGGTCCGGGTTACTCCGTGATTCGGACTGCCTTGAGGTGACCTGGTCAGCATCTTCTTTGACCTTGCCGGACCTCGGCTAACTCGGCCATTATACCCCGGAGTAACCCTACCCGGGGGTATCCCCTAAACACATTTTGATATGGGGATTCTTCCGTATCATTGGGCAAGGGGTGCCCCATTGGCGGTTCTCTATGATACGCACATATTTACAATGACAAGAACTTACCGGTAACTAAAGTTGAGTAGCATGAGGAGCGGCCCTCGTATTCAAGGGACATGGGATTTTTAGTTTATAGCCTGTCAAGCATATAACTCAGATTGGACCTCACTTTCACCTTAACCACATTAAAGATGCTTATGATAGGGGCAATGAGATCTCAAAGCTAACGAGTACCATACTTTCAGCATTTGGAAGCCTTTCAAATTATTCAAAATCTTTTATTCTACTTGTTGAGTCTCCACATATTCTTTGAGCACCTTCTTGAGAGCATAGTTGCCATTCTTTGTGCTTGTCTCAAAACTTGATTATTTGTGTTATGACTTTGATGATTGTATCTTTGATATCTTTACTTCTAGTCTTCACCTGAACTTCAGAGGTGCCTTGGATCAAAGGTAAGCGAGATACCACTCTATCATACCTTGTTATGAGCATTGTAATGTTGCTTATGTTTATGCTTCATGCTACTTATTATTTTTGAGTTGGAATCTCTTCATAGCTTGCAATGCCTATTAAGTAAACTTAGTTGCATACTCTTTATTATGAATTGCCTAAGTAGTTGATCACATGCTGAGAATATATACATTATATGAAGCAAATGTGTTCGTGAAAGTTCTTTTATCGCACTCAGTTTTCAACTGGATTGCTTGAGGACAAGCAATAAGCTAAGCTTGGGGGGAGTTGATACGTCCAAAACGTATCTATTTTCCCAAACACTTTTGCTATTGTTTCTCCTCTAAACTTGTGTGATTTGGATGCAACTAACATAGACTGGCGCTGTTTTCAGCAGAATTACCCTGGTGTCTACTTTTTGTGCAGAAAATCAACTATCAGGAAAAATCTTGGAAAATATGCCAAAAATCCTATTTCACCAGAAGACTCAGAGGAATACGAGGCGGAGGGGCTAGGCCCAGCCACACCACACAGGCCACAGGCAAGCCCAGGCCGTGCTGTGGGTGGTGCAGCCACCAGACTCCCCCTCAGTCTCCCTCTTCGCCTATAAGTTGCCTTCTGACCTAAAAACTCAGGGGGTTTCGAGGTTTTTCCAGAAGGAGTTCCGCTCCGCCGCCACCACCAGATTCCACAAAACAGCACCAGAAACTCTGTTCTGGCACCCTGCCGGGACGGGGAATTGAAGGAGATCATCGCCACCATCATCACCATCGACCATCCATGTTTCCCCCATCTATGAGTGAGTAATCCCCCACTGTAGGCTATGGGGTGGTAGGGATTGGATGAGATCATTCATGTAATGGCATCAGATTGTTAGGGCATGGTGCCTAGTATCTTCTATTAGAGCTTTATGACTTTGTTGCGACTTGTTATGCTTAATGCTTGTCACTAGGGCCCGAGTGCCATGATTTCAGATCTGAACATGTTATTGATTCATTATAATAGTATAGTTTATGGTCTTATCAGCAAGTTGTATACACACGTTGTTGTCCGGAACCAATGGCCCGGAAGTGACAGAAATCAGGATAACCGGAGGGAATGGCTTTGATGTGAGGATCACATGTGTTCACGGAGTGTTAATGCTTTGCTCCGGTGCTCAATTGAAAGGAGCACCTTAATTGCCAGTAGTTCCCTTGAGGCCCCGCTGCAAACGGGCTGGCAGGACAAAATATGTTGTGCAAGTTCTCATTGCGAGCACGTATGACTATATATGGGACACATGCCTAGGATTATCTAGTACTTGGATGCTTTATCTTATTTATCTGCAATTGCTCTATGTTCTGATTGCTATGTGGGTTGTCTTGTCCATGCAACGCCCGTCCATCCATCCATATGCCTACTTTCGAATCCTCACTGCTTATCGCTATTGTTCTTGTTGTCTTTACTTTACTACGATGTTACTTGACTATTCCTACTACAAACTGTTACTCTTGATAAACTGTGAGCAAGATTGTTTCCAGGTGCAGCTGAATTGACAACTCAGTTGTTAAGGCTTATAAATATTCTTTGGCTCACCTTGTGTCGAATCAATAAATTGGGTTTCACTTCCCTCGAAAATACTGCGATACACCCCCTATACTTGTGGGTCATCAGCCCAACGTTCTCCTCGGGTGGTGGCGGGGGAGGAAGGAGGGGGTGGCGCGGTGCTAGCTTGGTCGCCAGCCGAGTCGCCCGAGCGTACGATGCAGGGGGCCGAAGCAGTGTTTCTCACCTTTCTCTCCCCGATCTATACACGGAAGTTTCAATAGAATGGTCTCTACACGAAAATTTTAAGCATGACGAGTTGAGTTTAGTTGGCTGTAGCTCTCCATTTTTGTGTTGCCATCGAGAATTCACGGGTATCAATTTATCGTGCAAGATCGATCTTTTTCAAATTCTATTGAGCAAGATATTCACCTCACTAGTCCACACAACTTTCATGCTTTAACTTAGCTTTCTGTTTCGAGCACCATATCTACCATTACTACGACAACCTACCATGATGATGATTCACCTTCATTTATGTTTCTCACCTCCATATCTCTTGATCATCTTCTCTCTAAGGCAAAGCTTCAGTTCGCAGTGGTGTCTACATGTAAGATATCTACATCAACAATGTGATGCGATCTTTTCTAATAGATTTCAAGTTTTGCCAATCGTAGCTATATACGTGTTTCAGTCAAAGTTCATCAATTTCATCGTGCATGATTGGTATTTTATAATGTGCTTTGAGGAGTAGCTTCGTCTTGGATTCCGACAGGAGTCAACAAAGAAAAGACCCCCTTCCCCTAGGTCGTCCCCCGCGGTTGACCAGGGGACCTCATCGCCGCCATGCCCAACCACTCCCTCCCCTTCCCCTCCCCGCCATTGCCGACAGCGGGCGCTACCGGGTGAAGCCAGGGCGGTGCCGGCGGCAGCGGATCTCCTAGTCTCCGCCCTCGAGTAGGCTGCGTCGAGCGGCTCTTCTTCTGTGTTGGGAATCCTCAGCGACGGGCCTCATCTCCTCGCGTGGTGGGCCGGCGACTGCGGCCAAGGCGGCCCCTCGCGGTGGAGGTGGCGGGGCTCAGAGGTGCGACCTCCTCGTCGAGCGATGGAAATGGTGATGGATCCTTTCGAGACCCCTTCTGGTGGTTATTCGGTGCCGACGGCGGTGTAGGTGGGCGGACAGCACTCCGACGTGTGGTCGGGTAGTGACGGGGCGTTCGGGCGCTGCCGTTTTGGTGGCGCGGGTGGCGGTGCTCCTGGCTCTGGCCGCTGGATCTTGGTGCCCAGATTTGGGCCCTTTTGGGCCTGATCTAGGTCAGGGCGGGCCGGTTAGGCTCAGACGCGCCACCTCTGGTTGGACTGAGGTGTAGGTCATGATGAGGGTGGTGGTGTCGGCGCCGCGTCTTCTACAGCGCAACGGTGGAGCTTCACGGGTCCGATCTGGACCCGGTCGGGCCTTGGGCACCGAACTTCAGGGTAACAACGGATGTGACCTACATGCTGCAGCATGGTGGCGGGGACTTCCCGGACCCATCCTAGGTCCGGCCGGGCCAGCTCGGCCTGGTGTGTTCCTGTTGCCGCGTCCGGTCGGCACCTGTCGCTGGCGGTGGAGGACGTCCTCCAGGTGGCCATGTTGTAGCCCCCCTCTGGCTCTAATGTTTGCCTTGGTGTGCTCTTGTCGTGGCGTCCGCTCGGTTACTGATATGTTGCTAACATATACATAATTTTTGATGTTGCATGCTTGGTTTTATCTACTTTCTTATGTTTTGTCCACACTTTGGAGTACTTTCTTTACACTTTCTTGGACTAACCTATTAACAAGAGCCACAGTGCCAGCTGCCTATTTTCTGCTATTTTTGGTTCTAGGAAAGTCAGAAAATGAATATTCTCGGAATTGGACGGGACAAAAGCCAAAGTCAGTTTTTCACCGAGGGACACCCAGAGCCAGAATACGAGACGGAGAGGGGCCAGAGGGCGGCCACACCACCTGGCCGCACGGCCAGGCCTGACCCGCACCAGGGGGTGGTGTGGCCAGCCTAGGCACCCCCTCGGCCTCTCCTTCCGCCTATATATTGCCTCCGATACATAAACCCTAAGTACCCGATCAAAATTCCACGAAAGAGTCTGTAGCCGCCGTCATCTCCATGCCTAGATCGGGAGGGATTTGAAGCTCATCCCTGCACCCTGCCGGAGAGGGGAATTCACCCTGGAGGCCTTCTTCATCATCATGCAAGCCTCTGGTGTGATGCGTGAGTAGTTCATCTCTGGACTACGGGTCCATGTAGTAGCTAGATGGCTGGTTCTCCTCCTTTGTGTTGTCATGTTTAGATCTTGTGAGCTCCGTTCATGATCAGGATCATCTATTTGTAATTCATAGATGTTGTGTTTGCGGGGATCCGATGGATATTGAGATGCTATTTCAGATTGATTATTGATTCTATCATGCTTTGTTATTTGTGATCTTGCATGCTTTCCGTTGTTAGTAGCTATCTTGGCCAAGTAGATGCTAGCAACTCCAAGAGTTAGTATTTATGCTCGATAGTGGGTTCATGCCTCTGGTAATCTGGGGAAGTGACAGAAATCTCCAAGGTACTAGATGTGTTGTTGCTACTAGGGAGAAAACAACAATCCTTAGTTCATAGAACAATTGTATTGTTTACTTTACACGCAATTCGTAATGCAAATATCCGTTGCTTGCAACTTAATACTGGAGGGGGTTCGGATGATAACCTGAAGGTGGATTATTAGTAATAGATGCAGTTGGATGGCGGTCTATGTATAATGTTGTAATGCCCAATCGAATCTCAAAGGAGTCAAGATGAGTAGTATATGCTTGTAAGCTTTCTCGATGTTTGTCAATTTCCCTGCTATAATTTGTTCACCCAACATGTCATCTATCTTAAGTACAACCACCACTAGTGAACTATGGACCCCAGTCCTTTCTTTTACCATCAATCTACAATCAACTGTTTACTGCTTTGTGTTTACTTTCTGCAAAATATTACTTTCTTCCACTCGATATGTTTAATCCTTTGTTTTCAGCAAAACTAGTGAGATTGACAACCTCATCGCAAGTTGGGGGCAGAGTTCTGTGGTTGTGTTATGTAGGTCTCCATGTTGCTACTGGCACCGGTAGTGCGCCCTGCCAAAGTTCAGGTAGCAACACCTTTGGGGTGTTTCCTTGCTCCTACTGGTTCGATTAAACCTTGGTTTCATAACTGAGGGAAAACTTGCTGTTGTGCTCATCATACCTTCCTCTTGGGGTTCCCCAAAAAGCTCGATATATTTTGGTCCATCAAGCTATTTTTCTGGCGCTGTTGTCGGGAAACGAAGAAGAAGAAGCTCCCACGTCAACCACGCGCCATCAAAAGTATTTTTCTAGCACCGTTTCCGGGGAGTCAAGGACATCTTCACAAGGGGAGTCCCTCATAACCAATCTCTTTACTTTGTTATTTTTGTTTTACTTAGTTTACTTTTGCTTTGTTTACTTGTTTCTTTATCAAAAACACACAAAAAATAGTTTTACAAGTTTGCTTTGTTTATTAAAAACACAAAAAATTTAAGTCTTTCTATAGTTGTTACCTCTTTCTTAGCTCACCATGTTGATCCCTAAATTCACTTTGAAAGACCTTTCAATAGGTAGTGGCTCTATAATTGGAAATGATAATACTGAAGAATTCTTTAATCATGTTAGTAAACATGAGGATATTGAGGATAGATCCCTTGCAGAACTTGCTCCAAACTATGAAATTGATGCAGCCTCTTTAGTTCACATGTTGGAAGCTAGGTTTGTTAACCTTAACCCCTTAATGCAAGTAATTTTTCTTAAACTTAAAGATATTGAAGACCCTGAAAAGAGAGATTTTATTCTAGAAACTTTGCTTAAGGAATTCTATGATGTTGCCAATGAAGCTAGAAAAGTCTTTCAACGTTTTAATATGCTTGGCTCATGTGTAGATGTTGTTGGTACATGAGAAAACATGAACAAGACCAAACCTAATAGGGAGGAAATTAAGATACCAATACCTTTCAAGCTTGTAGCAATACATAAAGCCATAGAAAAGAACCTTGATTGGATTGTTCCTGAAAACCTGTTTGATGAAAATAGTGAACCCAAGAGCATTGAGAGGGGATCCTCTAAAACTTATTTGGACGAGATAACTTTCCTTGTTGAAGATATTTCTGGTATCAATCTTAATGCTTCTTCATTTGAGAACACTTGATTCTTTTTCTTGCTTCTTATGCCTAACTTAAAGGCGTTAAAGAAAAGTATTTATTGGAAGATAACCCAAAAGTTTTAGATGAGTCTTGGAAGTTATTACTTCAGTAATAACCTCTTATTATCCTTTTTATTTGCTTTTTGTGCCAAGAGTAACCTCTAATGAGAGAGAAGTAATGATTGGGAAAGTTGCTATCCCAAAACAGATTTATGTGCTTCATCGTAAAAATTCGTGTAAAGTCTCTGTAAGTCCTTTTGAGGCGCGCATTTTTATGCTTCTGCCCCAGTTTGTGATCTAACTTCCGTTAGTTCAATACTTTTCGATTTGAGCAACAGAAGGTCTTCGAAAAAATTCGTCTTTACCTGCTGGTCTGTTTTGACAGATTTCTGCCATTATTTGCATTTGCATCTTGTTGGTTCCTTTTTGAGTTCTCTTTGGGGAATTGAGCTTTTTGGGTGAACTGCTACAGTATCTTGTGTTTTAATGGAAGTTTTATTGGTGTTGGAACTGAACCTAAAGACCTATTATCTTGAGTGCACTAATATTGCTAATAAAGATTGTGTGAAGTTTTGTATGAAGGAAAAATTTCAGGTGTATGGAAGGAATGAGTAATGAGATTAAGAATGGACTAAAGCTCAAGCTTGGGGATGCCACCCGTGTCACCCCAAGAAATATCCAAGAATTACAAGCGTCAAAGCTTGGGTTCTTCATCAAGTATATTCATATTTTTGTCTACCTTCCAAGTATTTGCTATTAGCATTTGCTATTCCAAGTATATTCATATTTTTGTCTACCTTCCGAATTAAACTTCTAATGAGAAAACTAGTGACTAAAGCTCTCACAAACTTGATGGCACACTTTACTTTTCTTGCCGTTAATAAACTTGAACATTTGCGTCCATCTTTGTTGCTTATATGCTGCACTTTATAAGTTGAAGTTAGCAGAACCATGTATCATGGGGAACGCTTTCAACATTGCACTTGTAATTTGTACCCTAGTTGATATCATGCTCTTTTGTCTATGGATGTCGTCGGTGTGAAATGAAAGGGGAGCTTGTAAGTCCATGGAGTTATGTAGGTGTGTTACAGAAATGCCTGGGCCGCTGGTCTAATCCATGATGTCATGGTGGAAACCTGCAGCGTAACCATAATGAGTGTAGCATCCCATCTGTCTAACATATGTAATGCTACATGGTCTAGTAATATAATTGCTACATCCTACATATAATTGTTGCATCATAATTATATCATGCTCATGTCATAATGCCACCTTGCATTTGAGCATCATATAAAACCCTTCTCTTTTGGTTCTTCTCTCATATGCATTAGTAATTGTATTTGGCTCTTGATATATTGTATTTGGTTCTTCTCTCATATGCATTAGTAATTGTATTTGGCTCTTGATATATTGTATTTGGTTCTTGATAAATGCTTGATGCCCAAGTTGAGTTGGGGGCATATCTTTTATTCAACTCCACCACCTTTTCCTTGTCACCACCTTATAATTCCACCATCCTAATTATCCATGAGCTTTTACACTTTTCCTTTGGCATTTAAATCTAGCTCATGTGGGTTGGGATGGATCCACTTCTATTTTCCACATGCCCTCACACTAGCATCATGTTGTTTTCACATTATTGATATGTGGAGCCACGTTTGCATGCATTGTGAGTGGCATCCCTCTTTCTAGCTTCTATATAGATTGTATTGGAATATTTGCTCAT
This sequence comes from Avena insularis, assembly GCA_023614405.1. Classification (NCBI taxonomy): domain Eukaryota; kingdom Viridiplantae; phylum Streptophyta; class Magnoliopsida; order Poales; family Poaceae; genus Avena; species Avena insularis. The sequence goes on from CM042692.1 coordinate 28,355,762, forward strand.
GTTGGAATATTATGGGGAATATTATGCACCTAGTGGAACACACACACTAGCATGTCCAACTTATATTCAAATTTGAGCAACTCCATCTACTCCACATGGAGCATCCTTTTAATTATTTAGCTTGGCCTCATTCATATTTTGGAATGCATGTGTATAAATGCCATGATTATTTATTTTGTTTTCACAAGATTATACATGGCAATTAATGCTCATGCATGGGCCATGCAACAAGCATCACCATCTTTTTCTCCTTGGTTTTTCTTTGATTTTGAGTGGGTCTTCTCTTTGTTGAACTCTCTATCTCTCTTCTAATCATCACCATGGGTCCAACCAAAAACCACTCACCACTCACCTCCATCTCACTCCATCCCTTGCTTGAGCTTACACTTGTACATGTGAGATCAAAACCCCAACCCTATGCCTCACTCTCCATCTCCATCACCCCCTCCCTAATCTAAACCCTCACCACCACCCTACTCTCACCATGCCGAGGCACCTCTCCCTCTCTCCCTGCCAGCCAGGACCCCACCCGAGCTCCCCTTCCTCTCTGCCTAGCCTACCTGCAGCCACACCACCCCCAGGCCGAGCACATGAGGGAGGAAGAGAGAAAGGTGGCGTGAGGCCACTTTTTCTCCCGAGCCTTCCCCCACGGCATCTCTCCCCCTCGTGCTTATCTAACCCCCTCTCCCCTCTGCCGCACATCCCTAGGTCCTCTGCGCCGCAGCCCTACCCCCAGCTACCCCCTCCTGCTACCCCTTCCAACTCCGGCCACCACCTCGGCATCGGCGGCCAACCACAAGATCAGAGGCGGGCATGGTGTGTGAGGTGTCGAGGAAGGCCACGAGGTACCCTAGACCGCCCCTGCACACGACAGCGAGGAGGAGACGGCCCCTATACCGCTGCACCCCGCCGAGCCCGACGTGAAACCCTAGCCGCCGGCCGTCTGCATCGTAGCTGATCCACCGCTCCCCGGACCGATCCACCACCGCCGACCACCTCGCAGTGAGCCACGCACCATCCCTGACACCTCCCCTTTCTCCTTGGTCGTCTATGCTCGCCGGAATTTTCGTTGAGTGGCCTCTGTGCACTGGCGTGCACGCGCGTCTGCTTGTTGTGCGCCGCGGTAGTTACTCCTAGCCGCGCAGAAGAAACACAGCACCAACCCCTCCGCGCGCGTGCCCCAGATCACCGGTTCGATCCCCCGTGCCGCGTCGTCCCTGTCGCGCACGGACCTGTCGACAGAAGGTTCAGAGAAGAGAAACAGTACCGCGTGGTACTTTTCCATAAAACCCCCCACCTTTTTGCCAGCGCAACCCGCAATCCACCCGGTCCCACCTGTCAGCGCCTCTGGGCGATTTACAAAAGAGCCCCGAGTTTTCCTACCCCTCAAACCGCGCTCCCTCATTGTGCCGCGTGGCAAGCCCCCTCTCGTTCGCTGCCGCGTGGGTCCGCTTCACCGCCGGACCCACCTGTCTGTCACCGTGGCTCACTTCACCCGCGGTGAGAAAAGTCCTGCCGTGCAGTGTATCGCCCAGTCAGCACTGGTCCCACCCGTCAGCGTCTGGGGCTAGCTGCCTCTGGGTATAAAAAGTCTGTATGTTTTTCTGTTTAAATAAAAATGTTTTTCAGACAATGTTTAAATATGAATTTAATTCTGTTTTTAATAACTTTTAATTTGTAAATCCAAATAATACAAATGATATATGTTTCTGAATCAGAAAAATGTGGGGAATTCAAATATGCCATTTAAAATATCTTTTGAGCATTTTTAAATTTTCGAAATTATTTAAATGTAATAAAAAGGCCTTTTCTTAATTAATTAATAACTTTAATTCTACAACTCCAAATTTGACAAAAAATATGTCTAAATCGATCAGCGCGACGAGCCCGTTCTAACTATGCATTACTTATTCTGAATTGCAGCATGCATCATATCAATATAAAGTATACAGCAACTTATATGGGAGCAAGACATGGCTAAAACTCAATAAAATGCTTTATTCTTGTACCCCACACCTCACCCATGCCATGCTACATTATTGCCATGTAAATTGTGCATCATTCATCATGGCATGCTTGTTTGTTTGTCGCATTTTAATTCATATGCTTGTGCACTTTATTTATGTTGGCCCTTGTTTGTTTGGTTCTTCGTTGAATAGACGCCGAGTGGAAATACCAGAATCCTGTGAGTACTACCTGATCCTTCTCTCGCTTCAACTGAGCTGCCAGGCAAGCACTACCACATGCTTGCATACATATAGTACCTATTGCCTCTATCTTATTCTTGCATCATTGAGTCGTGATTGCATTAGTTTAAATCCCAAGTACTGCATAGCCTTTACTTTTAAACCCCACCGAAGCTTGTTCCTCCATCCCATGAGCCATTACTACAGGAGTTGTTTGAGCCATGCGAGTCGTAGAACAGAATGTGTAGGGTATGTGAGTGTCTGATGGATAACGAGGTACCTAAACAACTTAACCTGAGTAGTAAGGGGATAACTAATGAAAGAGGCACCGGTGGGCAATATCTGCTATTTGGTTTTTCATGCTCACTTGTGTCCCGTAGGACCCCGAGTACTTGATTCATGTTCCTTGACTATTCGCACTATCCACATCCGGGAGGCCTTATGGACCCCTCTGAGCTAGAGCTTGATTCATTTCTATTTCTTGGGGCCACAATTAGTTTGGGGCTTTATTACTATCCTGTACTTATGCCATGCTTTACTTCTTTATTTAAGAGTGTGCGAGGAGCACCTGTACTGTTTAAGAATGCGGAATGTTTTCGCGGTATCGACAAGCCCAGTCACATTTTCGGGTTTCCAGTCGTTTACAGCCATTGTCGCAAACCCTGGGTCCGTCTCGGAGCCGGCCAACTTCATTGCGGGTAGATTATTGGGGTGGCCCCCTGAAATATTTTTGAATCCTGTGATCGCTTTGTCGTGAATGCCTCGTTGGGTTTTGATTTGGTTTTTCGAGGTTGATCGAGTGTCTGTTGCTATTTGTGCACTCCTGCAGGGTAAATCTTTCTGAAAGCCGTGTCCGCGGTTATGGACGACTTGGAGCACAGTTTCTCGATCATAGACAAGTATAACTAAAGTACCGCTTTTAATTTGACTAAGTAACTGACTAGTAAATAGTGCAATACTCATGGAATGGTTAATAAAACTGCCAACAGATGGGTTGTTCATCCGCTTTCTCGTTGGTAAGGGAGAAGGAGGATGGATCTGTTAATTATACTGTTATAACTGTTGTTACTAATTAACGGACATCCGTCTATCATTGGTTAGGCGGATGGTTAGCGAGTACCTATAGACTTGTTAGTTATTATCTTTTGCTGCAATTGCGTCACCCCAGGTATATGTCCCCTTTAGAGGCATAAAGACTTGCTGAGTACCCCTAGGTTCTCACACGATAAATTGTTTGATTCAGATGAACAGGTGTATTCACAAGATGGATACTGGGTGGAGGAGACAGACGATGTGGGCAACGATCACTCGGTGTAGAGATTCTGGGGATGGGGATCCGCGAGATCTATGGGCGGGACGTGTTTATTTATGTGGCATCTTATGCCGATTTGCTTCTTATCTGTACTCGGACCTTGTTTTCCGCTTCCGCCTGATACCCTGATGTTTAATGTATGAGGAGCTATCCTAAACTATTATCTCTATCTAGGATATTTGGATCTTGCCGTATGGCGTTGCAATATTTCTATTTCTTTTAGATGGAATGGCTCTGAGAACAGTCGTATGGTGGCTTACATACATACTCACTTGTGTATGTAGTTGATCCCTTTGCCTGCCGACTACGCCGCTCGTTCTTGTCCCGATGTTCTGGAAGTGGTTAGGACGGCCGACAGGTCTACCTGTGGGTGGCCCTTGGGCCCCCACCGTACTATTTTAACCACTTTCACTCATCCAGGCATGCAACTTAGAGCGTAGTGTCCGAGGTAGTTACAATTGGTATCAGAGCCATCCCGCCCTTCAGGGTCTCAGCTAATTGGCTGTTGTCAGTCTAGCAAATATTTTTGGTAGCTATGTATACTAGGGAAAAACAAAAACGTGAGAGTAGGACTGCTTCCATTTTTCTTCTTACCCACCCACCCGCCCTTTTCTGGTAAGGAAGTGTAATGTTTTCAATCCTCTTCTAAAACTCAAACTAGGATTCACGTGTTCTGGGTTCCGTAGTACCATAGGTTGTGTGTGTAATTCCTTATCTATTTGTTGCATCCAACTTGTTGTCGCTATCTGCCTTTTGGTTATCAACTGTTGGTACATTCCATACCGACAGGCTTTTGTAAACTGACGCGGTCTATCTGATTCGTTGTAAACCGACGAGATCTGTCTTATTCTTTGTTATCTGACGCTATCTTGTTTGGGGTGTTTGTTTCTGTAGTTTCTAATCTTTAGGTTCATCTTAAAAAGAAGGAGGTTGGGATATGTGTTTTACTTATTCATGTGTGGGGTAATGATTTGAGTGCGGGATGGAGTCGCGACCATACCACTACTTTTATCATTCGCTCTTGTATATTGAATTGGTAGAGTTACTAATCTTGATTCGTTAAGTGGTTTTGCGCATATAGTGGTATTTTAATGCCGAAAGTTGCGGAAATTTTTTCTTTGATAGTTTTGTGTACCACACTCCTTGTTAGTCGTGTGTGATATGCTTAATATCTTCTAGGTGCTTTGAACTTTGTTGATATTTTAATATCATCTTAGTAATTTGTATCCTTTAATCTTGGTTAATTCCATTTTGGTACTATTATTATTATTCTCCATTTTGGTACTGACTTGAGTTTTATATCAATCACAGGATGGCACCACCACGCCGTTCTGAGGAGGACATACCACCTGAACTGGGGGCTGCGTTGGCAAGTATTGCTAATGCCTTGGGAGCAATGCAGCAGAACCAGCCGCGATTTGAAGAAAGTGTCAGGAGGAATGAGTTTGTTCCGCTACCTCCACCTCCCAAGTGAGGAGACATCAAGAGTTTTCTGAAGTTCAACCTGCGCCACTTTGAGGTGTCTGATCAGCCACTTGATGCTAATGATTGGTTGCGTGAGATGTCAAGTTTACTGATGACTGCTGATGTTCCTGAGAAAGAATGGATAAAATGTGCCACTCACCTTCTGAAGGGAGATGCAGCTTTGTGGTGGGAGAATTACCTGAAGGCAAACCACTCTAAGTTTCAGCCTACTTGGGAGCAGTTCACTTGGGCTTTCAAAGAGCAATATCTGTCAGAAATTGTCACGGAGAGGATGAAGGAAGTGTTTCTCAACCTCAAGCAGGGCAATGACAATGTCAATACCTATATCAGGAACTTCATGAACCTTTCTCGGTATGGTGGCGATGAGATTTCTGATGACAAGAAGAACCAAAAGAGATTCAGACAAGGGCTCAATGCATCAATCAAATATGCAATCACTCATGCAAGGCCGGGGTCTTTTCTAGAACTCCAACATACAGCTCCGCACGAAGAAGCAAGTAGGCAAGTGTTTGAGGAGTCCAAGAAACACAGCCGTGACGCAGCAAGCTCTTCAGCTATGACAGCTCCTTCTAAGCGCCGTGTGTGGGTTCCTAACACCCCACCATCGCTCCTGGCTCCACCAAGACCTTCAAGCTACACGGCAAGGCCACCAAACTCCTTCACTGCTTCTCCCAAGGGCTACAACCACAACTACCCTGGAGCGCCTAGCGGAGTCCCTGGCTATGCTGCTCCACGTCCACCTGGTGCTTGTTACACTTGTGGGAACACTGGGCATCAACACTGGAGTTGTCCCATGAACAAGAAAGCTCTTCCTCCACCACCTCCAAGACCTGCGGCAAGCTCTTCTATGGTTCGTGCACCTCCACCGCGGGCTCTCAACATCAACACCAAGCCTGGGTCTATAGTTGCTCGTGCCAACTGTGTCAACATCGCTCAAGCCGAGCATGCACCTGGAGTTGTGTTGGGTACGCTTCCTGTTAACTCAGTCCCTGCACGAGTTTTATTTGATTCTGGAGCATCACATTCATTCGTATCCTTCATGTTTGCTCAAGAGAATGGGTTATCTTCTGATTCATTACCTAAAAAGATGATGGTCCTTTCTCCTGGGGCAAGGATGTTAACTTCCAAGATCAGTTATGACAATCAGGTTCAAATTGGGGATTCTTTCTTTCCGGCGTCTTTGATTATTCTGGGCAACTCAGATATTGATGTCATTTTAGGTATGGATTGGCTAGCTGCAAATAAAGCTGTGATTGATTGTGCTGAACATTCGGTCTCTTTGAAAATTCCTGAAGGCCATATAGTCTATTCTCCAAGTCTGACTCCTACAATTCAGCTTTTCTCTTTGGCGGCTCTGAATGATGATGCTATGGAAGCTATTCAGAGTGTTCCGATGGTCTGTGAGTTCCCATATGTTTTTCCTGAAGATTTTCCAAGTATGCCTCCTGATTGAGAGGTCGAGTTTGTGATTGAGCTTGAACCTGGAACCGCTCCTATCTCCAAGCGGCCTTATAAAATGGGTCCTGCTGAATTGGCTGAACTCAAACGTCAGCTTGATGAACAAGAGAAGTTCGGTTTCATTCAACACAGTACTTCTTCTTGGGGTAGCCCAACCATCTTTGTGAAGAAGCGAGACAAGACTGATAGACTTTGTGTTGACTATCGGGCTCTCAATGCTAAAACCATCAAGAATAAATATCCCCTTCCGCGGATTAATGATCTCTTCGATCAGCTAGCTGGAGCTGTGGTATTCTCTAAACTTGACTTGAGAAGTGGGTATCATCAAATAAAGATCCGCAAAGAAGATGTTCCCAAAACAGCTTTCACCACCCGCTATGGCCTGTATGAGTACACGGTCATGTCTTTCGGTCTCACCAACGCACCTGCCACCTTCTCGAGGCTTATGAACTCGGTTTTCATGGAGTATCTTGATAAGTTCGTTGTGGTCTATCTGGATGACATCCTAGTCTATTCTAAGTCAAAGTAAGAACATGAAGAACACATTCGGTGTGTCCTAAACAAGCTTCGTGAGAACCGCCTGTATGCAAAGTTCTCCAAGTGTGAGTTATGGCTGCCTGAAGTCACCTACCTTGGTCACGTCATCTCTGCCAAGGGCATTTCCGTCAACCCAGAAACTATTCGGACAATTGTTGACTCGCTTCCACCCATAAATGTCAAAGAAGTCCGGAGTTTCCTTGGTTTGGCTAGTTACTGCGGTCACTTCGTTCAGAATTTCTCGAAGATTGCGAAGCCTCTTACCGATCTCCTCAAGAAAGGCAAGAAATACCTTTGGTCTCCTGCATGTCAAGCAAGCTTTGAAACACTCAAAGAGAAGCTCACTTCCACACCAGTCTTGATTCCTCCAGATACTTCAAAGCCTTTCCAGATATTCTGTGACGCCTCATTGCAAGGATTGGGTGCGGTCCTTATGCAAGAAAAACAAGTTGTTGCTTATGCCTCTCGACAGTTGAAGACGCATGAGATCAACTATCCTACACATGACCTTGAACTCGCAGCAGTTGTCTTTGCTTTGAAAGTATGGAGGCACTACTTGCTTGGCAACCGTTGTGAGATATTTTCTAATCACACGAGTCTGAAGTATATCTTCACAGCAACGATCTCAACCTTCGTTAGAGAAGGTGGATTGAAGCAATTAATGATTTCGATCTGACCATCAACTACACTTCGGGCAAAGCTAATGTGATGGCCGATGCTCTCAGCCGAAAAGCTTATGTCAACAACCTCATGGTGGAAGAACAACAGCCTCTCTTGTGCGAGGAATTCCGTCAGCTCAACCTTGAAATTGTGGATCAAGGTATCTTCTGAACCTTCTGGCAACCCCTCTCTTGGAAGAAAAAGTTTGCTCCATTCAACTTGGTGATCCTTACACTAAAAAGATCATCTCCAACATTCAGCTTCCGAAGTATGAGTCCTTCCACGTCGACGACCAAGGCGCTCTTTTGTTTGAACACCGGATGTTTGTTCCGAACTACCCGGGTTTAAGAGAGCAAGTTCTCAAGGAGGCGATGATTCGTTTCTTTCTATCCACCCTGGCAGCACTAAGATTTACATGGACTTGAAAACACAGTATTGGTGGCCTGGGCTGAAACGATATTGTGCCAAGTATGTCTCGGAGTGTGATGTCTGCCGCAAAGTTAAAGCTGTCCATCAGAAACCTTCAGGTCTTCTACAGCCATTGAAGCCTCCGGAATGGAAATGGGAGAAAGGAGAGATGGACTTCATAACTGGTTTTCCAAGGTCGCAGAAGGGCAACAATGCAATCTTTGTTGTCATCGACAGGCTTTCTTAAGTGGCTCACTTCTTTCCTGTCAAGGAAACAATTTCTGCAATTCAGTTGGTTGAGCTCTATATCAACAGAATTGTCTCTCTGTATGGGGTTCCTCTTGAGATCAGCTCAGACCGTGGAAGCATCTTCACTTCCAAGTTCTGGGGAAGTTTCCAAAATGCTTTGGGAACAAAATTGAACTTCAGCATAGCTTACCATCCTCAGTCGCAAGGACAAGTTGAAAGGATCAATCAGATTCTGGAAGATATGCTCCATGCTTGTGTTATCTCTTTCGGCATGAAGTGGGAAGAATGCCTTCCTTATGCTGAATTCTCTTACAACAACAGCTTCCAGAAAAGTCTAAAGATGGCACCATTTGAGGTTCTCTATGGTCGCAAATGCAGAACTCTGATTGGTTGGTCGGGCGCAGGTGAAAGAACATTGTTTGGCCCTGACATTGTAACTCAAGCGGAGGAGAAGGTTCACATCATTCTTGAAAACCTGAGGGTTGCTCAAAGTCGCCAGAAGAGCAACTATGACAGAAAGCACACAGACATGGAGTATGTCCCTGGTGATCTTGTTTACCTTCGAGTCACTCCCATGAGAGGCACGCACCGCTTTGGTATCAAAGGAAACATGGCTCCTAGAAACATCGGTCCTTTCAAAGTTCGTGGAAGAAGAGGAGAAGTTGCTTATGCTCTTGAGCTCCCTGAAAAACTCAAGGTCCATGATGTCTTTCATATCTCTCAACTCAAGAAGTGCTTCAAGGATCCCGGCAGAACCGTGGACCATGAGCTTATCAATCTCCAAGAAGACCTGTCTTATCAAGAACACCCCATAAAATTCTGGAAGTCGCAGAAAGAAGGACTCGCAACAAGTCCATCAAGTTCTGCAAGGTGCAGTGGTCGCACCATTCCATTGATGAATCCACTTGGGAACGCGAGGATGAGCTCTGTGCCAAGAATCCTACCCTCTTCATGTCTTCTTCTTCCTAGAATCTCGGGGCGAGATTCCTGTTTAGTGGGGGAGAGTTGTAGCATCCCATCTGTCTAACATATGTAATGCTACATGGTCTAGTAATATAATTGCTACTTCCTACATATAATTGTTGCATCATAATTATATCATGCTCATGTCATCATGCCACCTTGCATTTGAGCATCATATAAAACCCTTCTCTTTTGGTTCTTCTCTCATATGCATTAGTAATTGTATTTGGCTCTTGATATATTGTATTTGATTCTTCTCTCATATGCATTAGTAATTGTATTTGGCTCTTGATATATTGTATTTTTTTCTTGATAAATGCTTGATTCCCAAGTTGAGTTGGGAGCATATCTTTTATTCAACTCCACCACCTTTTCATTGTCACCACCTTATAATTCCACCATCCTAATTATCCATGAGCTTTTACACTTTTCCTTTGGCATTTAAATCTAGATCATGTGGGTTGGGATGGATCCACTTCTATTTTCCACATGCCCTCACACTAGCATCATGTTTTTTTCACATTATTGATATGTGGAGCCACCTTTGCATGCATTGTGAGTGGCATCCCTCTTTCTAGCTTCTATATAGATTGTATTGGAATATTTGCTCATGTTGGAATATTATGGGGAATATTATGCACCTAGTGGAACACACACACTAGCATGTCCAACTTATATTCAAATTTGAGCAACTCCATCTACTCCACATGGAGCATCCTTTTAATTATTTAGCTTGGCCTCATTCATATTTTGGAATGCATGTGTATAAATGCCATGATTATTTATTTTGTTTTCACAAGATTATACATGGCAATTAATGCTCATGCATGGGCCATGCAACAAGCATCACCATCTTTTTCAACTTGGTTTTTCTTTGATTTTGAGTGGGTCTTCTCTTTGTTGAACTCTCTATCTCTCTTCTAATCATCACCATGGGTCCAACCAAAAACCACTCACCACTCACCTCCATCTCACTCCATCCCTTGCTTGAGCTTACACTTGTACATGTGAGATCAAAACCCCAACCCTATGCCTCACTCTCCATCTCCATCACCCCCTCCCTAATCTAAACCCTCACCACCACCCTACTCTCACCATGCCGAGGCACCTCTCCCTCTCTCCCTGCCAGCCAGGACCCCACCCGAGCTCCCCTTCCTCTCTGCCTGGCCCACCTGCAGCCACACCACCCCCAGGCCGAGCACGTGAGGGAGGAAGATAGAAAGGTGGCGTGAGGCCACTTTTCTCCCGAGCCTTCCCCCACGACATATCTCCCCCTCGTGCTTATCTAACCCCCTCTCCCCTCTGCCGCACATCCCCAGGTCCTCTGCGCTGCAGCCCTACCCCCAGCTACCCCCTCCTACTACCCCTTCCAACTCTGGCCACCACCTCGGCATCAGCGGCCAACCACAAGATCAGAGGCGGGCGTGGTGTGCGAGGTGTCGAGGAAGGCCATGAGGTACCCTAGACCGCCCCTGCACACGACAGCGAGGAGGAGACGGCCCCTGTACTGCTGCACCCTTCCGAGCCCGACGCGAAACCCTAGCCGCCGGCCGTCTGCATCGTAGCTGATCCACCGCTCCCCGGCCAGATCCACCACCGCCGACCACCTCGCGGTGAGCCACACACCATCCCTGACACCTCCCCTTTCTCCTTGGTCGTCTATGCTCGCCGGAATTTTCGTTGAGCGGCCTCTGTGCGCTGGCGTGCATGCGCGTCTGCTTGTTGTGCGCCGCCGTAGTTACTACTAGCCGCGCAGAAGAAACACAGCACCAACCCCTCCTAGCCGCAGTGGCTGCCACCTCCGCGCGCGTGCCCCAGATCACCGGTTCGATCCCTCGCGCCGCGTCGTCCCTGTCGCGCACGGACCTGTCGACAGAAGGTTCAGAGAAGAGAAACAGTACCGCGTGGTACTTTTCCATAAACCCCCTCCCCCCACCTTTTTGCCAGCTCAACCCACAATCCACCCGGTCCCACCTGTCAGCGCCTCTGCGCGATTTACAAAAGAACCCCGAGTTTTCCTAACCCTCAAACCGCGCTCCCTCATTGTGCCGCGTGGCAAGCCCCCTCTCATTCGCTGCCGCGTGGGTCCGCTTCACCGCCGGACCCACTTGTCTGTCACCGTGGCTCACTTCACCCGCGGTGAGAAAAGTTCTACCGCGCAGTGTATCGCCCAGTCAGCACTGGTCCCACCTGTCAGCATCTGGGGCTAGCTGCCTCTGGGTATAAAAAGTCTGTATGTTTTTCTGTTTAAATAAAAATGTTTTTCAGACAATGTTTAAATATGAATTTAATTCTGTTTTTAATAACTTTTAATTTGTAAATCCAAATAATACAAATGATATATGTTTCTGAATCAGAAAAATGTGGGGAATTCAAATATGCCATTTAAAATATCTTTTGAGCATTTTAAAATTTTTGAAATTATTTAAATGTAATAAAAAGGCCTTTTCTTAATTAATTAATAACTTTAATTCTACAACTCCAAATTTGACAAAAAATATGTCTAAATCGATCAGCGCGACGAGCCCGTTCTAACTATGCATTACTTGTTCTGAATTGCAGCATGCAACATATCAATATAAAGTATACAGCAACTTATATGGGAGCAAGACATGGCTAAAACTCAATAAAATGCTTTATTCTTGTACCCCACACCTCACCCATGCCATGCTACATTATTGCCATGTAAATTGTGCATCATTCATCATGGCATTCTTGTTTGTTTGTCGCATTTTAATTCACATGCTTGTGCACTTTATTTATGTTGGCCCTTGTTTGTTTGGTTCTTCGTTGAATAGACGCCGAGCAGGGGAAATACCAGGAATCCCAGGAGTACTACCCAGATCCTTCTCTCGCTTCAACTGAGCTGCCAGGCAAGCACTACCACATGCTTGCATACATATAGTACCTATTGCCTCTATCTTATTCTTGCATCATTGAGTCGCGATTGCATTAGTTTAAATCCCAAGTACTGCATAGCCTTTACTTTTAAACCCCACCGAAGCTTGTTCCTCCATCCCATGAGCCATTACTACAAGAGTTGTTTGAGCCATGCGAGTCGTAGAACAGCATGTGTATGGTATGTGAGTGTCTGATGGATAACGAGGTACCTAAACAACTTAACCTGAGTAGTAAGGGGATAACTAATGAAAGAGGCACCGGTGGGCAATATCTGCTATTTGGTTTTTCATGCTCACTTGTGTCCCGTAGGACCCCGAGTACTTGATTCTTGTTCCTTGACTATTCGCACTATCCACATCCGGGAGGCCTTATGGACCCCCCTGAGCCAGATCTTGATTCCTTTCTATTTCTTGGGGCCACAATTAGTTTGGGGTTTTATTACTATCATGTACTTATGCCATGATATACTTCTTTATTTAAGTGTGTGCGAGGAACACCTGTACTGTTTAAGAATGCGGAATGTTTTTGCGGTATCGACAAGCCCAGTCACATTTTCGGGTTCCTAGTCGTTTACAGCCATTGTCGCAAACCCTAGGTCCGTCTCGGAGCCGGCCAACTTCGTTGCGGGTAGCTTATTGGGGTGGCCCCCTGAAATATTTTTGAATCCTGTGATCGCTTTGTCTTGAATGCCTTGTTGGTTTTTGATTTGGTTTTTCCGAGGTTGATCGAGTGTGTGTTGCTATTTGTGCACCCCTGCAGGGTAAATCTTTCTGAAAGCCGTGTCCACGGTTATGGACGACTTGGAGCACAGTTTCTCGATCATAGACAAGTATAACTAAAGTACCGCTTTTAATTTGACTAAGTAACTGACTAGTAAATAGTGCAATACTCATGAAATGGTTAATAAAACTGCCAACGGATGGGTTGTTCGTCCGCTTTCTCGTTGGTAAGCGAGAAGGAGGATGGATCTGTTAATTATACTGTTATAACTGTTGTTACTAATTAACGGACATCTGTCTATCATTGGTTAGGCGGATGGTTAGCAAGTATCTATAGACTTGTTAGTTATTATCTTTTGCTGCAATTGCGTCACCCCAGGTATATGTCCCCTTTAGAAGCATAAAGACTTGCTGAGTACCCTTAGGTTCTCACATGATAAATTGTTTGATTCAGATGAACAGGTGTATTCGCAAGATGGATACTGGGTGGAGGAGACAGATGATGTTGGCAACGATCACTCGATGTAGTGATTCCGGGGATGGGGATCCGCGAGATCTATGGGCGGGACGTGTTTATTTATGTGGCATCTTATGCCGATTTGCTTCTTATCCGTACTCGGACCTTGTTTTCCGCTTCCGCCTGATACTCTGATGTTTGATGTATGAGGAGCTATCCTAAACTATTATCTCTATCTAGGATATTTGGATCTTGCCGTATGGCATTGCAATATTTCTATTTCTTTTAGATGGAATGGCTCTGAGAACAGTCGTATGGTGGCTTGCATACATACTCACTTGTGTATGTAGTTGATCCCTTCGCCTGCCGACTACGCCGCTCGTTCTTGTCCCGATGTTCTGGAAGTGGTTAGGACGGGGAGGGTTCACTGTGGGTGGCCCTTGGGCCCCCATCGTACTATTTTAACCACTTTCGCTCATCCAGGCATGCAACTTAGAGCGTAGTGTCCGAGGTAGTTACAATTGGTATCAAAGGCATCCCGCCCTTCAGGGTCTCAGCCAAATGGTCGTTGTCAGTCTAGCAAATATTTTTGGTAGCTATGTATACTAGGGAAAAACAAAAACGTGAGAGTAGGACTGCTTCCATTTTTCTTCTTACCCACCCACCCGCCCTTTTCTGGTAAGGAAGTGTAATGTTTTCAATCCTCTTCTAAAATTCAAACTAGGATTCACGTGTTCTGGGTTCCGTAGTACCATAGGTTGTGTGTGTGTGTAATTCCTTGTCTATCTGTTGCATCCAACTTGTTGTCGCTATCTGCCTTTTGGTTATCAACTGTTGGTACATTCCATACCGACAGGCTTTTGTAAACCGACGCGATCTATCTGATTCATTGTAAACCGACGAGATATGTCTTACTCTTTGTTATCCGACGCTGTCTTGTTTGGGGTGTTTGTTTCCGTAGTTTCTAATCTTTAGGTTCATCTTAAGAAAGAAGGAGGTTGGGATATGTGTTTTACTTATTCATGTGCGGGGTAATGATTTGAGTGCGGGATGGGGTCACGACCATACCACTACTTTTATCATTCGCTCTTGTATATTGAATTGGTAGAGTTACTAATCTTGATTCGTTAAGTGGTTTTGCGCATATAGTGGTATTTTAATGCCGAAAGTTGCGGAATTTTTTTCTTTGATAGCTTTGTGTACCACACTCCTTGTTCAGTCGTGTGTGATATGCTTAATATCTTCTAGGTGATTTGAACTTTGTTGATATTTTAATATCATCTTAGTAATTTGTATCCTTTAATCTTGGTTAATTCCATTTTGGTACTATTTTGGATTATTATTATTCTCCATTTTGGTACTGACTTGAGTTTTATATCAATCACAGGATGGCACCACCACGCTGTTCTGAGGAGGACATACCACCTGAACTGGGGGCTGCGTTGGCAAGTATTGCTAATGCCTTGGGAGCAATGCAGCAGAACCAACAGCGATTTGAAGAAAGTGTCAGGAGGAATGAGTTTGTTCCGCTACCTCCACCTCCCAAGCGAGGAGACATCAAGAGTTTTCTAAAGTTCAACCTGCGCCACTTTGAGGTGTCTGATCAGCCACTTGATGCTGATGATTGGTTGCGTGAGATGTCAAGGTTGCTGATGACTGCTGATGTTCCTAAGAAAGAATGGGTAAAATGTGCCACTCACCTTCTGAAGGGAGATGCAGCTCTGTGGCGGGAGAATTACCTGAAGGCAAACCACTCTGATTTTCAGCCTACTTGGGAGCAGTTCACTTGGGCTTTCAAAGAGCAATATCTGTCAGAAATTGTCACGGAGAGGATGAAGGAAGTGTTTCTCAACCTCAAGCAGGGCAATGACAATGTCAATACCTATATCAGGAACTTCATGAACCTTTCTCGGTATGGTGGCGATGAGATTTCTGATGACAAGAAGAACCAAAAGAGGTTCAGACAAGGGATCAATGCATCAATCAAATATGCAATCACTCATGCAAGGCCGGGGTCTTTTCTAGAACTCCAACATACAGCTCTGCAGGAAGAAGCAAGTAGGCAAGTGTTTGAGGAGTCCAAGAAACACAGCCGTGACGCAGCAAGCTCTTCAGCTATGACAGCTCCTTCTAAGCGCCGTGTGTGGGTTCCTAACACCCCACCGTCGCTCCTGGCTCCACCAAGACCTTCAAGCTACACGGCAAGGCCACCAAACTCCTTCACTGCTGCTCCCAAGGGCTACAACCACAACTACCCTGTAGCGCCTAGCGGAATCCCTGGCTACGCTGCTCCACGTCCACCTGGTCTTGTTACACTTGTGGGAACACTGGGCATCAACACTGGAGTTGTCCCATGAACAACAAAGCTCTTCCTCCACCACCTCCAAGACCTGTGGCAAGCTCTTCTATGGTTCGTGCACCTCCACCGCGGGCTCTCAACATCAACACCAAGCCCGGGTCTATAGTTGCTCGTGCCAACTGTGTCAACGTCGCTCAAGCCGAGCATGCACGTGGAGTTGTGTTGGGTACGCTTCCTGTTAACTCAGTCCCTGCACGAGTTTTATTTGATTCTAGAGCATCACATTCATTCGTATCCTTCAAGTTTGCTCAAGAGAATGGGTTATCTTCTGATTCATTACCTAAAAAGATGATGGTCCTTTCTCCTGGGGCAAGGATGTTAACTTCCAAGATCAGTTATGACAATCAGGTTAAAATTGGGGATTCTTTCTTTCCGGCCTCTTTGATTATTCTGGGCAACTCAGATATTGATGTCATTTTAGGCATGGATTGGCTAGCTGCAAATAAAGTTGTGATTGATTGTGCTGAACATTCGGTCTCTCTGAAAATTCCTGAAGGCCATATAGTCTATTCTCCAAGTCTGACTCCTATAATTCAGCTTTTCTCTTTGGCGGCTCTGAATGATGATGCTATGGAAGCTATTCAGAGTGTTCCGGTGGTCTGTGAGTTCCCAGATGTTTTTCCTGAAGATTTGCCAGGTATGCCTCCTGATTGAGAGGTCGAGTTTGTGATTGAGCTTGAACCTGGAACCGCTCCTATCTCCAAGCGGCCTTATAAAATGGGTCCTGCTGAATTGGCTGAACTCAAACGTCAGCTTGATGAACAAGAGAAGTTGGGTTTCATTCAACACAGTACTTCTTCTTGGGGTATCCCAACCATCTTTGTGAAGAAGCGAGACAAGACTGATAGACTTTGTGTTGACTATCGGGCTCTCAATGCTAAAACCATCAAGAATAAATATCCCCTTCCGCGGATTAATGATCTCTTCGATCAGCTAGCTGGAGCTGTGGTATTCTCTAAACTTGACTTGAGAAGTGGATATCATCAAATAAAGATCCGCAAAGAAGATGTTCCCAAAACAGCTTTCACCACCCGCTATGGCCTGTATGAGTACACGGTCATGTCTTTCGGTCTCACCAACGCACCTGCCACCTTCTCGAGGCTTATGAACTCGGTTTTCATGGAGTATCTTGATAAGTTTGTTGTGGTCTATCTGGATGACATCCTAGTCTATTCTAAGTCAAAGGAAGAACATGAAGAACACCTTCGGTGTGTCCTAAACAAGCTTCATGAGAACCGCCTGTATGCAAAGTTCTCCAAGTGTGAGTTATGGCTGCCTGAAGTCACCTACCTTGGTCACGTCATCTCTGCCAAGGGCATTGCCGTCAACCCAGAAACTATTCGAACAATTGTTGACTGGCTTCCACCCATAAATGTCAAAGAAGTCCGGAGTTTCCTTGGTTTGGCTAGTTACTACCGTCGCTTCGTTCAGAATTTCTTGAAGATTGCGAAGCCTCTTACCGATCTCCTCAAGAAAGGCAAGAAATACCTTTGGTCTCCTGCATGTCAAGCAAGCTTTGAAACACTCAAAGAGAAGCTCACTTCCACACCAGTCTTGATTCCTCCAGATACTTCAAAGCCTTTCCAGATATTCTGTGACGCCTCATTGCAAGGATTGGGTGCGGTCCTTATGCAAGAAAAACAAGTTGTTGCTTATGCCTCTCGACAGTTGAAGACGCATGAGATCAACTATCCTACACATGACCTTGAACTCGCAGCAGTTGTCTTTGCTTTGAAAGTATGGAGGCACTACTTGCTTGGCAAACGTTGTGAGATATTTTCTAATCACACGAGTCTGAAGTATATCTTCACACAGCCTGATCTCAACCTTCGTTAGAGAAGGTGGATTGAAGCAATTAATGATTTCGATCTGACCATCAACTACACTTCAGGCAAAGCTAATGTGATGGCCGATGCTCTCAGCCGAAAAGCTTATGTCAACAACCTCATGGTGGAAGAACAACAGCCTCTCTTGTGCGAGGAATTCCGTCCGCTCAACCTTGAAATTGTGTATCAAGGGTATCTTCTGAACCTTCTGGCAACCCCTCTCTTGGAAGAAAAAGTTCGCTCCATTCAACTTGGTGATCCTTACACTAAAAAGATCATCTCCAACATTCAGCTTCCGAAGTATGAGTCCTTCCACGTCGACGACCAAGGCGCTCTTTTCTTTGAACACCGGATGTTTGTTCCAAACTACCCGGGTTTAAGAGAGCAAGTTCTTAAGGAGGCGCATGATTCTGTTCTTTCTATCCACCCTGGCAGCACTAAGATGTACATGGACTTGAAAACACAGTATTGGTGGCCTGGGTTGCAACGATATTGTGCCAAGTATGTCTCGGAGTGTGATGTCTGCCGTAGAGTTAAAGCTGTCCATCAGAAACCTTCCGGTCTTCTACAGCCATTGAAGCCTCCGGAATGGAAATGGGAGAAAGTAGAGATGGACTTCATAACTGGTTTTCCAAGGTCGCAGAAGGGCAACAATGCAATCTTTATTGTCATCGACAGGCTTTCTAAAGTGGCTCACTTCTTTCCTGTCAAGGAAACAATTTCTGCAATTCAGTTGGCTGAGCTCTATATCAACAGAATTATCTCTCTGTATGGGGTTCCTCTTGAGATCAGCTCAGACCATGGAAGCATCTTCACTTCCAAGTTCTGGGGAAGTTTCCAAAATGCTTTGGGAACAAAATTGAACTTCAAAGACACTTACCATCCTCGATGCAAGGACAAGTTGAAAGGATCAATCAGATTCTGGAAGATATGCTCCATGCTTGTGTTATCTCTTTCGGCATGAAGTGGGAAGAATGCCTTCCTTATGATGAATTCTCTTACAACAACAGCTTCCAGAAAAGTCTAAAGATGGCACCATTTGAGGTTCTCTATGGTCGCAAATGCAGAACTCTGATTGGTTGGTCGGGCGCAGATGAAAGAACATTGTTTGGCCCTGACAGCGAGGAGGAGACGGCCCCTGTACCGCTGCACTCCGCCGAACCCGACGCGAAACCCTAGCCGCCGGCCGTCTGCATCGTCGCCGATCCACCGCTCCCCGGCCCGATCCACCACCGCCGACCACCTCGCAGTGAGCCACGCACCATCCCTGACACCGCCCCTTTCTCCTTGGTCGTCTGTGCCAGATTTTCGTCGAGCAGCCTGCATCGCCGGCGTGCACGCGTCACGCTTCGTTAGCGCCACGGTAGTTACTCCTAGCCGCGCAGAAGAAACACAGCACCAACCCCTCCTAGCTACAGTGGCTGCCGCCTCCGCGCGCATGCCCCAGATCACCGGTGCGATCCCCCGCGCCGTGCCGTCCCTGTCACGCACGGACCTATCGACAGAAGGTTCAGAGAAGAGAAACAGTACCGCGTGGTACTTTTCCATAACCCCCCCCACCACCACCACCACCACCACCACCACCACCACCACCTTTTTGCCAGCTCAACCCGCAATCCACCCGGTCCCACCTGTCAGCGCCTCTGGGCGATTTACAAAAGAGCCCCGAGTTTTCCTACCCCTCAAACCGCGCTCCCTCACTGTGCTGCGTGGCAAGCCCCCTCTCGTTCACTGCCGCGTGGGTCCGCTTCACCGCCGGACCCACATGTCTCACATCAGTGCTCACTTCACCATGGTGAGAAAAGTCCTCGTGCGATGTATCGCCTGATCGACTTGGTCCCACCCGTCAGCGTCTGGGGCTAGCTGCCTCTGGGTATAAAAAGTCTGTATGTTTTTCTGTTTAAATAAAAATGTTTTTCAGACAATGTTTAAATATGAATTTAATTCTGTTTTTAATAACTTTTAATTTGTAAATCTAAATAATACAAATGATATATGTTTCTGAATCAGAAAAATGTGGGGAATTCAAATATGCCATTTAAAATATCTTTTGAGAATTTTTAAATTTTCGAAATTATTTAAATGTAATAAAAAGGCCTTTTCTTAATTAATTAATAACTTTAATTCTACAACTCCAAATTTGACAAATAATATGTCTAAATCGATCAGCGCGACAAGCCCGTTCTAACTATGCATTCCTTGTTCTGAATTGCAGCATGCATCATATAAATATAAAGTATACAGCAACTTACATGGGAGCAAAACATGGCTAAAACTCAATAAAATGCTTTATTCTTGTACCCCACACCTCACCCATGCCATGCTACATTATTGCCATGTAAATTGTGCATCATTCATCATGTCATGCTTGTTTGCTTGTCGCATTTTAATACATATGCTTGTGCACTTTATTTATGTTGGACCTTGTTTGTTTGGTTCTTCGTCGAATAGACGCCGAGCAGGGGAAATACCAGGAATCCCAGGAGTACTACCCAGATCCTTCTCTCGCTTCAACTGAGCTGCCAGGCAAGCACTACCACATGCATGCATACATATAGTACCTATTGCCTCTATCTTATTCTTGCATCATTGAGTCGCGATTGCATTAATTTGAATCCCAAGTACTGCATAGCCTTTACTTTTAAACCCCACCGAAGCTTGTTCCTCCATCCCATGAGCCATTACTACAGGAGTTGTTTGAGCCATGCGAGTCATAGAACATCATGTGTAGGGTATGTGAGTGTCTAATGGATAACGAGGTACCTAAACAACTTAACCTGAGTAGTAAGGGGATAACTAATGAAAAAGGCACCGGTGGGCAATATCTGCTATTTGGTTTTCATGATCACTTGTGTCCCGTAGGACCCCGAGTACTTGATTCCTGTTCCTTGACTATTCGCACTATCCACATCCGGAATGCCTTATGGACCCCCCCTGAGCCAGAGCTTGATTCATTTCTATTTCTTGGGGCCACAATTAGTTTGGGGCTTTATTACTATCCTGTACTTATGCCATGCTTTACTGCTTTATTTAAGATTGTGCGAGGAGCACCTGTACTGTTTAAGAATGCGGAATGTTTTCGCGGTATCGACAAGCCCAGTCACATTTTCGGGTTCCTAGTCGTTTACAGCCATTGTCGCAAACCCTGGGTCCGTCTCGGAGCCGGCCAACTTCGTTGTGGGTAGCTTATTGGGGTGGCCCCCTAAAATATTTCTGAATTCTGTGATCGCTTTGTCGTGAATGCCTCGTTGGGTTTTGATTTGGTTTTTCCGAGGTTGATCGAGTGTGTGTTGCTGTTTGTGCACCCCTGCAGGGTAAATCTTTCTGAAAGCCGTGTCCGTGGTTATGGACGACTTGGAGCACAGTTTCTCGATCATAGACAAGTATAACTAAAGTACCGCTTTTAATTTGACTAAGTAACTGACTAGTAAATAGTGCAATACTCATGGAATGGTTAATAAAACTGCCAACGGATGGGTTGTTCATCCGCTTTCTCATTGGTAAGCGAGAAGGAGGATGGATCATTAATTATCCGTTATAACTGTTGTTACTAATTAACGGGCATCCGTCATCATTGGTTAGGCGGATGGTTAGCGGTATCTATAGACTTGTTAGTTATTATCTTTTGCTGCAATTCGTCACCCTGGTATATGTCCCTTTAGAGGCATAAAGACTTGCTGAGTACCCTAGGTTCTCACCGATAAATTGTTTGATTCGGATGAACAGTGTATTTGCAAGATGGATACCGGGTGGAGGAGAGATGATGTTGGCAACGATCACTCGGTGTAGAGATTCCGGGATGGGGATCCGCGAGATCGTATGGACGTGTTTATTTATGTGGCATCTTATGCCGATTTGCTTCTTATCCGTACTCGGACCTTGTTTTCCGCTTCCGCCTGATACTCTGATGTTTGATGTATGAGGAGCTATCCTAAACTATTATCTCTATCTAGGATATTTGGATCTTGCCATATGGCGTTGCAATATTTCTATTTCTTTTAGATGGAATGGCTCTAAGAACAGTCGTATGGTGGCTTGCATACATACTCACTTGTGTATGTAGTTGATCCCTTCACCTGCCGACTACGCCGCTCGTTCTTGTCCCGATGTTCTGGAAGTGGCTAGGACAGCCGACGGGTCTACCTGTGGGTGGCCCTTGGGCCCCCATCGTACTATTTTAACCACTTTCGCTCATCCAGGCATGCAACTTAGAGCGTAGTGTCCGAGGTAGTTACAATGAGCTGTCTATGAAGCATTCTTCTTATAAAAAAAGAGTCAGAAGTTGAGAAAAAGGAGAAAAAAGAAAAAAATGTGAGAAAAGAGGAAAGAGAGAAAAAGCACCATATTCCTATGGTAAATAAGAAGATTGATGAGATGCTCGTTGTCTGCTTGCCTTATCATTTTGATATGGGGATTCTTCCGTACCATCGGGCAAGGGGTACCCCATTGGCGGTTCTCTATAATACACATGTACTTACTATGACAAGAACTTACCGGTAACTAAACTTGAGTAGCATGAGGAGCGGCCCTCGTATTCAAGGGACATGAGATTTCCAACTTATACTTTGTCAAGCATATACACAATAGTTTGTTCACTTTAACCTTAATCACTTCAAGATGCTTATGATAGGGGCATTGAGAGCTGAAAGCTAATTAGTACCATAATTTTTGGAAGCTCTTTATGAAACTTGAATCCCTACTTCCTTCTATGAAGGCATTTCTTTTACTTTTATGTTGAGTCTCCACCTTCTATCTTTATGCACCTACTTTGAGAGCATAGTGGCCATTCTTAGTTCTATGTGCATTGTCCCAAGACTTGTTGATTGATGCATAGCTTTGATATTGCTTGTTTTAAACTAATTGTATCTAGTCACACTTATGAACTTTGAAGGTGTCCTATGCATTTATGTTTGCTACTCTATGAGGGACAAGCTGAATGCCACTATGCTATGTTTTCTTTCTATGAAACAAACAAACGTCTTGCAAAGCATTTTTATTCATGAATCTTTTGTTTATGCATTTTTATGTTGCAACTTAGTTGCTTTGCCTTATTGTTAGAACTTTGTCTTTCATGTTTTGATTGAAGTACTATGATCCCAACTATCAATGTTTTACAAATACTTTGATCAAGTTTATGATGGTGCATGTCACCTCAAAAATTATTCTTTCTTTTTTATCACTTACCTACTCGAGGACGAGCATGAGTTAAGCTTGGGGATGTTGATACGTTGCTAACGTATCCATAATTTTTGATGTTCCATGCTTGGTTTTATCTACTTTCTTATGTTTTGTCCACACTTTGGACTAATTTCTTTACACTTTCTTGAACTAACCTATTAACAAGAAACACACAGTGCCAGCTGCCTGTTTTCTGCTGTTTTTGGTTCTAGGAAAGTCAGAAAATGAATATTCTCAGAATTGGACGGGACAAAAGCCAAAGTCAGTTGTTCACCGAGGGACACCCAGAGCCAGAATACGAGACGGGGAGGGGCCATAGGGCGGCCACACTACCTGGCCGTGCGACCAGGCCTGACCCGCGCTAGGGGGTGGTGTGGCCAGCCTAGGCACCCCCTCGGCCTCTCCTTCCGCCTATATATCGCCTTCGATATAGAAACCCTAAGTACCCGATCAAAATTCCACGAAAGAGTCTGTATCCGCCGTCATCTCCATCCCTAGATCGGGAGGGATCTGAAGCTCTTCCCAGCACCCTGCCGAAGAGGGGAATTCACCCTAGAGGCCTTCTTCATCATCATCCAAGCCTCCAGTGTGATGCGTGAGTAGTTCATCTCTGGACTACGGGTCCATGTAGTAGCTAGATGGCTGGTTCTCCTCCTTTGTGCTATCATGTTTAGATCTTGTGAGCTCCATTCATGATCAAGATCATCTATTTGTAATTCATACATGTTGTGTTTGCGGGGATCCGATGGATATTGAGATGCTATTTCAGATTGATTATTGATTCTATCATGTCTTTGTTATTTGTGATATTGAATGCTTTCCTTTGTTAGTAGCTATCTTGGCCAAGTAGATGCTAGCAACTCCAAGAGTTAGTATTTATACTCGATAGTGGGTTCATGCCTCTGGTAATCTGGGGAAGTGACAGAAATCTCTAAGGTACTAGATGTGTTGTTGCTACTAGGGAGAAAACAACAATCCTTTGTTCATAGAACAATCGTATTGTTTACTTTACATGATTGTAATGCAATTATCCGTTGCTTGCAACTTAATCTTTGGAGGGGTTGGATGATAACCTGAAGGTGGATTATTAGTCATAGATGCAGTTGGATGGCGGTCTATGTATAATGTTGTAATGCCCAATCAAATCTCAAAGGAGTCAAGATAAGTAGTATATGCTTGTATGCTTTCTCGATGTTTTTCAATTGCCCCGCTGTAATTTGTTCACCCAACATGTCATCTATCTTAAGGAGAACCACCACTAGTGAACTATGGACCCCGGTCCTTTCTTTTACCATCAATCTACAATCAACTGTTTACTGCTTTGTGTTTACTTTCTGCAAACTATTACTTTCTTCCACTCGATACGTTTAATCCTTTGTTTTCAGCAAAACCAGTGAGATTGACATCATCGCAAGTTGGGGCAGAGTTCTGTGGTTGTGTTGTGCAGGTCTCCACGTTGCTGCTGGCACCGGTAGTGCGCCCTGCCAAAGTTCAGCTAGCAACACCTTTGGGGTGTTTCCTTGCTCCTACTGGTTCGATTAAACCTTGGTTTCATAACTAAGGGAAAACTTGCTGCTATGTTCATCATACCTTCCTCTTGGGGTTCCCAACAAGCTCGATATATTTTGGGCCATCAGTTACCGCTGTAGGCGGTGAAGGTCATTCCCTTCCGCGTGGATGCGATACTACCGCCCTCGTTTACGACTCTCTCTTTTGGTCCGATCAGCCTTGCAGCATGGCTATGGTGAGACGACAATGGTGACTACAAGACCGTGGTGGCGCATATTCGTGGGCGACAAGCTTGATGGAGTGCTTCGATTTGTCCGAGGAGGCGGTTCTAGGGCCCGAGAAATCCCTGTCGGTGTTGTCGGCATCGACACGGTGACTTGTGCGGGTGCCACCCTTCCTTCTTGAGGGTGTCGGGTGCTCCTCTTCCACACCCCCCTCCGTGTGCCGGGAGAAATCCTAGGACCAGTCGGGTAGAAGCATTATCATCATCGCATTCCTTCTTGAAGGTGTTGCTTGGTACATGGCGATTCAGAGGCTTAGAAGCGTGGTGGGACTTATCAGGAGGGCGCATCGGTCTCGGGTCAACATTGCTTTTATCGATCCGGTGCTATGAGCATTATTTTTTATTTTATTTCTCTTGTTTTTCTTTTGGGCTGGATTGAGCTGTTT
Source organism: Avena insularis (assembly GCA_023614405.1). Classification (NCBI taxonomy): domain Eukaryota; kingdom Viridiplantae; phylum Streptophyta; class Magnoliopsida; order Poales; family Poaceae; genus Avena; species Avena insularis. The sequence continues at coordinate 28,380,638 of CM042692.1, forward strand.
TTGTTATATGTTGATCAAAATTCTACAAAGTAAAGGCGAACTTCTGATGGAGCAGAGAGAGTCCCGTCGCCGGAGGCTTGGGCTGAAGCAGAGGGCGACAGCCCCCCGCGGTACGGATCATTGATGACCTAGGGTACCACCGCTATATAAACCTCTTGTAAGCCGCCGGCTGGGATAAGTTGCATCTGTGAAAATCTCCGGCGTTGTGTAAACACTCCCATTATAGTGAAGTTTTGCTGGCTGGCACCCGTGGTTTTTTCCTCTCTTTGTTGGAGAGGTTTTTCCACGTTAAATTTGTGTCCCCTTGATGTGATTTTTTTCTTTGTTATTTACTTGTCGCAAAGCTAACAAGTGGTATCAGAGCCCCAGGTTCTAATCTAGGGTTTGCGACATATCGTCATTGAAGTTCGATCTACCACAACTGGACTACACCACAAGATTCTGCTTGTGGCAGGTGAAGATGCGGGCGATTCTCACCCAAACTTCAGATCTGGATGAAGCGCTGGAAGGATTATGGAAAAAGGATGCTAAGAGCTGGTCCGACGAAGACCATAAGGCTTTGTCTTTGATTCAACTTAATCTATCCAATAATATTTTGCAGGAAGTGTTGGCAGAGAAATCTGCTGCTGCCCTTTGGCTGAAACTGGAATCGATCTGCATGTCAAAGGATCTAACCAGTAAGATGCATGTGAAGATGAAGTTGTTCTTGCATAGACTGCGAGAAGGTGGGTCGGTAATGAATCGCTTATCTATTTTAAGAGAGATTGTTTCAGATTTGCAGTCTATGGAAGTAAAATATGATGATGAGGATCTAGCTCTATTACTCTTATGCTCGCTGCCTAGTTCTTATACACACTTTCGTGATACAATATTGTTGAGACATGATGAACTAACCCTTTATGAAGTACAAGAGGCCCTCAAACAGAGGGAAAAGATGAAAACTATGGTGCGGGCAGATGGGGCGTCATCCAAGGTTGAAGCTCTGCAGGTTCGTGGCAGGACCGAGCAAAGATTTAATAACTATGGCAACCGAGATAAGAGCAAGGACGGCAGAGGTTGTTCAAAGTCCATGGGAAAGGACAAGTTTTGCAGGTATTGTAAGAAATCTAATCATGTTATTGATGATTATTGGAAGCTGTAGAATAAGGAGAAAATGAACGAAACTTACCAACCGAAAGATAAGGATCAATGTACTGATAAGGCTGTTGTTGTTTCTCGTGACAGTTTTGATGGTGAATGTTTAGCCGTTTTTCCTGCTTGTGCTTCTCGTGATGATATATGGATACTTGATACTGCATGTTCATTTCATTGTTGTAACAAAGATTGGTTCAGTTCATATGAGTCTGTGCATACTAGAGATTTTGTACGTGTAGGGAATGACAACCCATGCCATATTGTCGGAGTTGGATCTGTTAAGATCAGGACACATGATGGTGTGACATGTAGGTTGACTGAGGTGAAGCACATACCAAGCATGGCTAGAAATCTGATCTCCCTGAGTACTATGGACATTGATGGATACAAGTATGTCGGTGGACGTAGATTGTTGAAGGTATCAAAAGGTTCTCTTATTCACATGATAGGTGATATGAATTCTGCTAAGTTATATGTTCTTAGAGGTAGCACTTTGCCTGGTATTGCTGCTGTTGTTACTTCTAATAATTCTGATGATTGTGGTAAAACAAATCTGTGGCATATGCGTCTTGGGCATATGAGCGAACATGGCATGGCAGAGTTGGTTAAGAGAGAATTGATTGATGGATGCAACTTGGGTAAGTTTGAGTTCTGTGAGCACTGCGTTTTTGATAAGCATAAAAGAGTTAAATTCAATGCTTCCGTTCATACCACCAAAGGCATATTAGATTATGTGCATGCTGATGTATGGGTACCTTCCTGTAAGACTTCTATTGGTGGTGTTAATTACATGCTTACTATAATTGATGACTACTCAAAAAAAGTGTGACCATTTTTCCTGAAACATAAATCTGATATTTTTGATGCTTTTAAGAAATGGAAAGTTATGGTTGAAAAGCAAACTGAAAAGAAGGTAAAGGTACTACGTACTAACAATGGTATGGAATTCTGTTCTAACAAGTTTAAGGAGTTTTGCAGTAACGATGGTATGATCAGGCACCACACCATCCCTTACACTCCTCAGTAGAATGGCATGGCTGAGCGCATGAACAGAACCATCATCTCGAGGGCTCGTTGTATGTTGTCCAATGCAGGTATGCATAGACGTTTCTGGGCAAAAGTAGCCAACACAGCATGCTACCTCATCGACAGGTCACCTTCTATTCCACTTGAGAAGAAGACTTCCCTTGAGGTATGGTCAAGTTCGCCTGCTGATTATTCATAGTTGAGAGTTTTTCGTTGCACTGCGTATGCTCACGTTGATAATGGAAAGTTAGAGCCTAGAGCTGTTAAGTGCATTCCTTGGTTATGGTTCAGGAGTTAAAACATATAAACTATGGAATCCTGAAACTAAAAAGATTTTGTTGAGTAGGAATGTTGTGTTCAATGAATCTGTTATGTATCATGACAGCTTGCCATCAGATCCCTCTCATGTTGCTATTGGAGAGGAGGGAGTTGGTGTGCAGGTGGAGCACCCGCAGAAAACTATTGATAATAATGGTGTGGCTGATGATACTAATGAGGAAAATATTGATGATCACATTGTTCAGCACTCACCTACTGTTTTGCAGCAACCATAGGAGTCTATTGTTGTTGATAGACCGAGGCATAACATAGTTCCACCTCGTCGTTTAATTGAAGAATGTAATCTTTCTCATTATGCCTTGAGTTGTGATGAATAGGTGGAGCATGATACTGAACCCGCTACATACAATGAAGTTGTTGCATCCGTTGACCGCAAGAAGTGGGTTTCTTCTATGCAAGAAGAGATGCAATCGCTTGAAAAGAATGGCACATGGGATGTTGTGCGTTTGCCTAAACAAAAGAAGGTCGTCCGCTGTAAGTGGATATACAAGAAGAAGGAAGGGTTGTCTCCTAATGAGCCTCCAAGGTTTAAGGCAAGGTTAATAGCAAAAGGTTTCAGCCAGATTCCAGGTATTGACTATAATGATGTTTTCTCTCCGGTTGTGAAGCATAGTTCTATTCGTGCTTTTTTGGTATTGTTGCTATGCATGATCTTGAGCTTGAGTAGCTAGATGTAAAGACTGCTTTTCTGCATGGTGAACTAGAGGAGGAGATTTACATGGACCAACCTAAAGGGTTCATAGTTCCTGAAAAAGAGAATTTTGTGTGGAAATTAAAGAGACCGCTTTATGGTTTGAAGCAATCTCCGAGATAGTGGTACAAAAGTTTTGATTCATTTATGATCTCACAAGGTTTTAAGAGGTCTTAGTTTGATAGTTGTGTTTATATAAAATTTGTTAATGGATCACCTATATACTTGTTGTTATATGTTGATGATACGTTAATTGCTGCCAAGAGCATGAAAGAAATCACTACTTTGAAGGCACACCTAAGTAGTGAATTTGAGATGAAAGATCGTGGTGCTGCTAAGAAAATCCTAGGTATGGAAATTAAACGGGACAGAAAATTTAGGTTGTTATTTCTTAGTCAGCAAAATTACGTTGAGAAAGTTCTCCAACGTTTTAATATGCATGATGCAGAGTCTGTTAGTACTCCAGTTGCTCCTCACTTTAAATTATCAGCATTGCAATGTTCTAGTTCTGATGAAGATATTGAGTACATGTCACGAGTTCCTTATTCTAGCGCTATTGGTTCCTTGATGTATGCCATGGTTTGTTCTCGCCCCGATTTATCATATGCTATGAGTTTTGTGAGTCGTTACATGGCTAATCCTGGTAAAGAATATTGGAAAGTTGTTCAGTGGATTTTCAAGTACCTCTGTGGTGCATCCAATGCTTGTTTGAAGTTTGGCAAGACTGGTGAGGGACTCGCAGGCTATGTGGATTCAGATTTTGCTGCCGACTTGGATAAGAGGAGGTCTCTTACAGGTTATGTGTTCACGGTTGGTGGATGTGCCGTGAGTTGGAATGCAACGCTGCAACCAGTTGTTGCCCTATCTACAACCGAAACAGAATATATGGTTGTTGTTAAAGCTTGCGAAGAGTTTGTTTGGTTGAAAGGTTTGTATGCTGAGCTTTACCAGGATGATTCTTACATTAAGTTGTTCTGTGATAGTCAAAGTGCTATATACCTTACTAAGGATCAGATGTTTCATGAGAGAACAAAGCACATTAATATCAAGTACCATTATGTTTGTGACATTGTTGCACAAGGTACACTAAAAGTATGCAAGATAAGCACTCATGATAATCCTGCTGATATGATGACAAAGCCTGTTCCTATTGCTAAGTTGGTATAACTACTTAGCCCAAGTGGCTGTTGGCGCCGAAAGTGTTTTCTTTGTTTGTTTAGGGAGATGATTGATGTTGATGCTACAAGAAGGAATTTGTCTCAAGGTGCAGTTTGTTATATATTGATTCAAATTCTACAAAGTAAATACCAACTTCTGACAAAGCGGAGCGAGGCCCATCGCCGGAGGCTTGGGCCGAAAGTTTGTAATTGAATTTCTTCCAAACCTACATGTACTATGGTTGTAACTGAAAGTATTTTTACCTACACACTGGTTGTTGCACCTAATTGTTTCGTTCCAAATTGTGGTCCTCATTCCAGTTTGATTTTGGTGGACACTGCGAATAAATATTAGGAAAACGCTTCAATACATTTGGAGGACCGCGCGGACTCGCATCCTCCGCTCCGTCCGAGCAACGCGTGTCCAGGTTGGACCCCACGCGTCTTCCTCCTCGGCCTTATCCTTCGACTCTAGACCAGAGACAATGGGCGGTGGTACTCTGAAACATGTGTCTTTCCCGTGGCCTGAGAGAAAACGAGCAGCTCGCTCCCACCTTCGGCGGCCACCAAACCCTGCCACCCTCCACCCCGGCGGCGGCCGCCGCCTCCTTCCCTCCCTCCCTCCCCCTCTTTCCTATCTCTATTGTTCTCCTCCTTGGATTGAGACTTTTTTGTATGCCCGTCTTCCCCAAGGAACCACGGGAACACCACATCACATGCTCACGCCGCCATGCTGCCGCCGTCCAAGAACATGTCAAAGGAGGGGAAGCTAGCGCTGCTGCCGCGCGTCTCCTAGTCTGTCTCCCCTCGCCGATGACCGCTCGGTCGACGGTAGCCGCGCTGCAGCGCTGCCATGGGGAAACTGTCGCCTTCCATGGGCTCTACCTGCATCGATCGTCGCCGGTGGTGCATGAGGAGGCCGCAAGGACGATGGATGGTGTGCCTTATCCCCCGGGAGTTAGGTGCTGCGAGCAATTCTGGCGTTGCTACCGAGCGAATTTGCAAATTTGCATCGTAGGAGGAATTTTTGTGCTACAATAGTTCTTTGATTTTGCACGATGTGAAGAATTTATTTTCTACAATCAACTATTGTTTTTGCTTCATATTATCTGTGGATTTGCGTCATACTAAGAATTTTTTGCTACAACTATTACGTGATATTGCTATATTATACTCTTCGTAACACTTTCTCTACAATCAAATATACTTTTTTACTACAAGGTCTCCGGTGAGATCTCTAGCAAGCGAGGTTAGTTTTGCTACAATAGCATAAACTTTTGCTCAGAACGTTATGTGAATTTGCATCATTTGAAGAATTTTTTTTGCTACGTGATCTCCGACGAGGTCATCGTCGACGTCTCCGGTGAACTTTTTTGCTACAAGCATCCAATGATTTTGCTACATTAGCATATGTTTTTTGCTACGAGAATTCCGGTGAGCTCTCCGGCAAACTCGTTGTTTCTCTTATATTTTTAAATGAATCTTTTTTGCTACAAGCAGCAAACAACGGGTATATTTTTGCTACACAGAAGCAAATGTGGGCCGTTGGAACAAAAGTGGACATGTGTCATTCTTGAGAGTCGGAGACTGGAAAGATAGCAACCTCCGACGGACGCTCAGCTCCGTCCTAAATATTATCTCTGTTTCATACTAATAAAAGACGTTTTGGTAGGCTATATGGAACGGAGGGTAGTACTTCTTTTGGACACGTCTAAGATGGTGCCCACCGTGCTAATCATGGAAAAGAGGGACATAGCTAGGGAGCCGTATAATGATGGAGTAACTCGGGAGTATGCAAACCTCGTATGACAAGAGGTAACCGAACCGGTACGTACCTACCAGAGAAGAGAAGCTCTCACGAGGCGGTGGCAAATCCATCTAGGGTTCCTTTTCTCTGATGGCGACGTCATCGATTCGTCCCGTCTCCGACGGCCTTAGGGCTGGAGACGTAGCGGACCACGGCCTCTCGCCGGCAGGAGATTTCAGTGTTTTGTTTAGACTATTTTCAATGTCTTTTTCAGGATGTTGAGGCGGTGACTACGTCCTAAGATCAGAATAAGGTTCTTCCCGTCCTATTCTCGTTCTGGTGGTGCGTCTAGCATTAGTGGAGGGCGCGTGGAGTCATGTGTCCGACAGATTCTTTGGGATCTGGTCGTTTTTCGTATGTGTATTTTGAGGTCAGTCTCTTCCGATCTACGTTGTTCATCTTCGATGATGATTACTGGTGTGCTGGTCCTTTGGGGCCTTAGCACGACGACTTCTCGTCCGTCTACTACAACAAGCTCTACTACGACAAGCTTTACCCGGCTCCGGTGATGGAGGGGAGAGGACAGCGGCGCGCCTTCGGCTCGTGTCAGTGTTTGTAGTCGTCGCTAGGTGGTCCAATTAACTATTTGTAATTTATATTACTTTTGGGACTCTTTGTACTGTTGTTGATGATTATTAATAGATCGATGGAATTTTGAAAAAAAAAACATCATATGACAAAACATAGCAATCATTGATCCACAAATCAATTTAGGGCACCTACACCTGCAACCGAAATTTAGCCACTACACTTTGCTAGTCATAGATATGACTAGGATTATTAATGTGCTTCATTGCCTGCCTTTGGTTATGGCGCGTCGCACGTTTTAGCAGCTTATATTAGCATATCTGTCAGTCTGTCAGAGACTCGTCTGTTCGCACATTCTTGGCACGCTGCCTTTGGTTTCCCACAGTCTGCCGACGAAAGTGTGGAGTAGGCTATAACGCGTTAGCTACCGCCGTTGCTAATGCTACGTACCGAAGAGAAGGAAGTAGCTAGAACGGCGGGAAGCATGGGCATAAAATACATCCAGTTCTATCCAGTCAGGAGCTCCGTTTGGACTTGGGTTCTGAACGACGGTATGTACCGGACTGCTTTGCTTGACACTGTCCCAATGAGTGCACTTCCATCTTGAGTTCTTCACACACACATCCAGCGTCAGCGTTTCTGGGTTTTGTCGGTTTCAGACTTCAGAGTGAAGGCATGCATATATGCCCCGACAGGCATCATTGCGCGAAAGTTCCCCGGCCCGCTCGGAAACGGAGGTGGTGAGAAACGGACATGATCCTAGTTCAAGCGAGCGGCCAATCGTCGACTCCGAGCCTTCTGAATCCTGCTGATCTTTCCATACTAACGTCGTAACACCGACAAGGCTTCGAGTGTTTTGTTGAATTCTGATCTAACACCACTCAGGAGCCAGGACACCAGGAGCTCTCCGTTCTGAACTCTGGTTCCACGGGTACCGAATTGGCTGTCAGTATCCAATTATATTTTCACTCATCCATCTTTTCTTCCTTTCTCGTGTTCAGACTGAAGCCATGTGCGTATGCCCCAACCGGGAAACAACACTATGGTTGCAACTGTGGTTATATTCTTTTTTTTTTTTTGCGGGCAACTGTGGTTATATTCAGGTGCTCTAGCCTCTATGGTTGCTAGTATTTAAAGTTTCTCTAGCTGCACATGGGTTGCAACAGATTGCTTTCCATTTTAAACTGAAACTGGACTATGGTTGTAACTGAAATTTTCTTTCCTAATTGGTGGTGTCACTCGAGTAAGAATTAAGCTAATTATCATTTAGAATTAAACTTAAGGTGGACCCTATAAATAAATAAAACTTTAGACACATCTATATATGGTTACCATGGAAAAGAACGACATGACTAGCGGGCTATATAACGAACCGATTCACACACACACCACACACACCGAACCGATTCACACAGATCTGCAATCCGCCTCCAATCATAGCTAAGCCGAGTCTGAAAAAGCCCGTGGGACAAATCCCAGGACCGAGCCAGGCCCGGTCTAGCTGGCAGGCTGAAAATTTTGGCCCGAGCCCGGCCCGAACCTGCAGAAAACTCAGGACCATCGGGCCAGGCCTTTCCTATTTTCAACCTTTTTCAAGCCTGAGACTGGCCCGAGTTGCACATGGGCCCCAGATCTACAGCCCAGGCCTGGCCTGCGGGCCAGCCCACTGGGCTTTTTTGGGCGGGTCGAGCCGGGTTTCCAATGCCCAGGTTCACCTCCAATCCATCCAAACATATGCATCTCTACACATGTTCACATTGACCAAAGCAGAGAGGCAGCAATGCAGACTCCCACACGAGTGTGTCACACGTTTTAGCAACTTATCTTATTATCTGTCGTGGACTCGTAATTTCGTAGAACTGTGGCGATCGACATTTTTGCCACGCTGCATATGGTTTGCCACAGTTCAGCGACAAAAGTGTGGTTGGCCATGAACGCATTTGACGCGCATAAGCTACCTCTGTTTGTACAGAAGAGAACTTGCAAGAGTGGCGGGATGCATAGGCATAAGAGCATCTTCAGCCAGCCCCAAAAGAAGAGGGGATGGAAGCAGTCAAATTACCTGGCTATGGTGAAGCCTGAAGACGAGGAAGAAGCCAAGAAACCTCATAGAAAGGGGTGCACAGAGTCACTCAAGTTCATCGTCGCCAACTACTCGTCACCAAAGCATCAGAAAGCTAACTGTCCCGATGCAGAAACTTATCAGGAGACTACGACGCATACTTCAACAACAAAGAAGATTACCATGAATGTGCGCATGAGTGTGAAGCCACAAGAGGATTGGGGGTTCAACCTTCTGGACGTGCCCATCAGCACGCACGTTCTAGACCCTGAACATCGTCTTCACAAGATAGAGAAGTATCAGAAGGAAGAACTCCTCCACAGGGAGATCATGCGCAAGATCCTCTTAGATCTTGAAGGTAAGAAGGAACTCAATGGCATGATGAGCAAGGTCGCTGATAGGATGTTCCTCTTGCGTTCGGATCTGTAGAAGTGTCTTTGTCGCATTTCTGCCCAGGAAGAGACAGACAAGAAGCTTCGGGCGGTGGCCTCCAACAAAACTACCTCACCATGAAGAACGTCATGGCATCGAATAATCGCAAGGGATTATTTGATCCCACTAGCTTGATTCCAAGCTTGGGGGATCTGTGAGGACCTTGTAATCTATCTTATAGTTTTAGTATGTTTACTTTTCTCCACGCATGTTAGGTTTTAATTCAAGAATTTGCATTAGTTGCATCAACTTCAAGCTCCCTCTTGTTCAAGAGAAGATTTATATCCGTTGAGTTTCCCGACTTTATGATATTTGAAGTTATGTTTTTATTCATGATTATTATATTAGATGATTGAATTAGGTTGAGTGTTATGATACTTGTACAGCTGCCATGATTTTAGGGACTTCCACACCAATAAAAGTATTGATTAAACTATGAGAAGAAGAATTTTGGTAGCATATTATAGTCACGAGTTTTAAAAGCCATAAAAGTAGTGAGCATGATCAAGTGACTGTACTAAAAAAAGGAGAGAGGGAAGAGAGATAAAATAACAACTATCAAAAGAATCCCAAGGAAAAAGATAGAAACAAGAAAAAAAGATTGATCATGAATCTTCATTACTGAAATCAAGTGCTCAATTAGTTAAGTTTATGATTATATAATATGTTAAATCACTAAAAGCTTCTTAGCCACCATCTTGCTCGAGGACGAGCAAGGGTATAGCTTGGAGGAGTTGATGGGTCCAAAATTGAAGCATATTTACCTTTTATTTTTGCATAAATAGAATAGGGATTTTGGTATTTCATTGCGTTTGCGCACACCTTTTTGTCCTTGTTTCAACATGATCCCGAATTACTAAGGCTCTTATGAACATATCAATTGGAACTGTCATATTATGCTATAATATGATATTTTGAAGTGATAAAAGTCATTTTATTGATTTACCTTTGTCCTTGGGAGAATACCAAACGTGGGGAAAGCATCTTCCTTGATAACGACCAGTGGTACAGGAAGAGCCCGTCCGTACCGTCCGCTCGTACCACGCGGCAGTGCGTTCGTCTCGTCAAATACTTTCTCCTGGCAAAGACGACATAGAGATCCGACATTCACAGCAACCTAGAACCATGAAAAATCACACTAGAAAGGGATCTAAAGGAGGAACTTGGAGAAGGGAAAATCCCTGCTATCTCATGGATCATTGGAGGACATTGCATCATCCCCTTCATCATCAACCGCTGCATCTCCATCACCATTACTACCTCTATCTCTCATCTATTAGATCTTGTTGTAATTCCAGATTCAATTTTGGTTTGCACTAGATTTATCTCCGTAATTTTATCCATCCATTTGATTATGATGATGTCATTGATTGCTTCCATGTGTGAGTAGGTTTACCTCATTCTATTGGGATTCAAAGTAGGATATACCTCTGACCCTCTTGCCATAAGGCACATGTGAGCACGGGTGGATGAAGATGAGGATATTATTGAATCTTCATTCATGATTGTGTCTTCCTCCATAGAGTGTTTGATTTCCTATACATTGTTAGATATAGGGGTGGGCATATAAACCGAGAACCGATCTACCGAACCAATTTAACCTGAAGCAAAACCGAAAAAATCGACACCGAAATCCTGGGTACCACTCTCGGGTAGCGTTTACAGGAAACCGAATTAATACCGATGATTTCGGTCATGGCCCTCGGTCCACCGAACTAACCTAACATCGAAGCATATCCCCGTTTTGTTGTTTTCCTCTCGACCAGCAGAAATTAGCTGCCACCGATGGCACCCTCCCAAATCAACAAAACATTGCGTTGTCTCAAATCCCGTCCCCATAACAAGCGGCGTCGGCAATCCTTCCTTTCCCATCTTAGTCTTGCGTAAATCTCTCACCTTCCCAGGTAGCTCGATCTCTTGCCTCCAGATATCCATATACGAGTGAGCGATTGACTTCACGCCCGATGCATCAGTTCTCATGTACGTCGCTACAAACTCAACCGCGGGCGAGAGCATCGTCGGCCTTTGATCGACACTGGAAGAACCAGGTCGGCTAGCCGCTGCAAGCACGACAAGCTAGTGGAGAAATTCCTCACCAAGCCCTCCAACGTAAGTTCCTGATTCAATCCTAGGTACTATTCACTCCAATGGTGATTTGGTTTGATCTGATCCGTTCTTGTGTGAATCTCAGCAGCGAGAAATCCTAGCATGCTAGCCAATCTCTGCGTAGCGCGGTAGGCCGACAGCGCCCCAAGCTGATCACATAGCTCTCGATCTATTCGGTCTAGAACCGAGTACCGAACCAATTTATCAGGTGACCGAACGCTCGTTTCCAATAAAATCAATCAACTAATCGGTGCATGTTTTCTCTGCACCGAAAAATCTCAACGATTGAAAGACCGAACCGATACGTTTGGTTGCACCGAATGCCCACCCCTAGTTAGATACACAACTAGATGAAATATAAGCATTTTGCTCATGGGAACAAGACAAATCAAGTATATCATCTATACTAGTACTCAAATAGTTTCTAGACGATATGCAAGGACTAGCAACACGAGGGGGTATAGAATTATTGTTGCAAGAAGTGGTTAAGTCCAAACTCTCTACACCATTAGCATTTATAGAACAAGAATCATTGATGTAAATAGAAACACTACCATAATCACATATTTTTTTCTCCACTCACCATGCCATTACCTTGTGACTTGTCACATGTAGGTGAAGTGGAAGGAATTGAAGGCTCATCACGGCCGGAGGTGGAACCAACTTGGAGCTCTTCATGATGTGAAGGAAAAGAGAGCCCCTTAGATATACCACCAACCCTATGAGAAATGGACCCACCAAATATTTCTTTAAGCTTGGTCTTGTGGGGATTAAATAGAAAATAAGCTCATTAGATACTTGAGCTTCGATATGTAATTTTTTCTCATCCTATAAAGATAGATTTTGAGGATCCATCGGAGGAGAAAAACCTACATCTAGAAATCACTCTATATTTAGACACAAGGTCCAAAGAAAATATAATTTGATTCATCAAAGATAATTGTGTCATTATGCACTATACTACTAGCCGACATCTTTACGCTCTAGGATGTGAAGCCTAAACAAGGATAGACCTTGCTCTGATACCAATTGAAAGGATAAAGATGTCGCCTAGAGGAGGGTGAATAGACAATTTCAAAACTAATACGATTTTAGCTTGAAAGAATACAGAATTAAACTAACGTTTATTTTACAAGCACAAAATCTAAATATACGAGGCTCAACTAAGTGCACCAACAATAAGTTAAGCTAAGCAAGATAGCACAAGATATATAAACCACAAGTGATAATCAAAATATAAGCACTTCAAGCTCGATGGCTACCACAAGAGATAACCAAGGCATGCGGAGACAAAGATGTATTCATGTTTTCCCTTACAAGTAAGGTACATCATGTTGTAGTGGTGTGGGATTCCACGAGGATTTATCAACGCCATGAAGGCTCATCTTCTTCTCTGTGTCTATCCCACGAAGTACTAGGCCCTTTTCTTATGGCTAGATTTTCCTCTACTCCAAAGATGGCAAGCTCCACAACCACTTCACAAGCTCCACGAAGGACAAGCCCGGATCTTTTCAAAATATTCCACGAAGAGGACACCACGGTACCAACCACCAAGCCAACTAGGAGGTCACCCTTCAATAGTAACAAGCTCACGGTCTCTCACTCGAATAAATCGTAATGGAGAGCTCAACACTTATGCAAAAATGCAAAGCAAGAACACCAATGGTGTCCAAATCCTTCATTCGTAAATCCCACCAAAGCAATAAGTGATAGGGAGTAATTAGAGAGGAAGAACAATGGTAGAAATCAACAAAAGTCTCCAAGATCTAAATGCAATGGGTTCTCTTCACTTAGAGGAGGAATTGATTGGTGGGGATTGTAGATCTAGATCTCCTCTTCCAAAGCCCTTAAAAAGTGCAAGAATCGTAGAAGGGAAGGAAGAGGAAGCAAGCTCAAAGGGGTCAATAATGGTGGTCAATTTTGTGCTTAAGAACCCTAGAAAACAAATCTTACCATTGGGGGGCATTCTGCACTAGCGTCGGCAATAAGTTCGGTGGCGCTAGAACCTAGGCCAAACAAAAACCAGCCCCAGGTTTGGCAGGCCATATCCTCGGCCGGAAGAACCGGCCCCAAGTCCGGCAGGCCGGACCCTTGGTCAAAAAGTTTCTCTGTATAGCGGTTCGACCTATAGTCTGGTGGGCCGGAATTTTGGCCTATAGCCTGGTGGGCTGGAATTTTCGCCAACAGAAAATTGAGCTTATGAAAACAGTGATATATTTTGCGTCTGAACTTCGATTTTAGCAAACTTGGGCTTTAAAAAAATCTAAGAACATGCTCTATATATTAGAGGCTATAAAACCCAATAAAATTCGAGAGGTAAAATACCAAAAGAGAAGAGGTATGAAACCTTCCTAAAGAAGAACCCGTAAAACCTCCAAACTCGAAAACATAATAGAAGATGCATATGAATTCTGTTTTTGATAAACTTGGGCTTACTAATGAGATAGCAACAAGATCAATAACCTCACACATAGAAACACCAACAATCATCAAAATAGGGATATTCAAAATATGCAAAGGATTGAGCTCCCTAAGACAATGTGATCAAGTTACCCAACCAAAAGCTCCTCTTGATAGTGCGACTATCTATCTTATAACCCGATCTCCTAACAACCACCTTGAGACCGGTAAAAGAAAAACCTAGCAAAGTCATATCTTTGCCTTGCGTACCCTGCTTGACCTTGATGAGAATGCTTCAAGCTTTATTCAAGCCGGAATGCAACACTTGATCATTGTTGCTTCGTGAAGACTCATAATTTGCTCCCCCATACACCACCATGGGATAGATTCATTAAGGCATCTTCACATGTCTATTATTACCAATATGGATAATAAGCTTCAACCATATGATCTTCTTGAGATGGTTATACTGAACTTGCACTTCTCAACCTTGATGACCATAACCACTTGATGTCATCCTCTCATGGGCTATATGGAATCTTCACTTTTGAAGCATTCCCATGAAAAGATACCTATCCCATATAGAAAACGCAAAGAAACATATATAATGGGTTAGTTTATGAAGCATAATTGACAAGGCTTATGATACCACAAGATCCATGTGGTATATTCTTTATGCTTCATGTGTTGACCAACTTGAATCTAAATATCACACTTTGTATTGGTCAACCATGTATCTTCTCATACTCTATCTTAATATCTTGAGGTACATAAATAATTCTTCATTTGATTACATTATATAATTCTTACTCAACCATATCTCAACTCATGAGATAATCATGCCACTAACTTAGAGCCATATATTCAATTCTTCTCTTGAAATCAAGCACTCAAGATCTTGATCATCCATTGCTTAACCAAGATAGAGCATGGCTAAATTGAGTTCGACACAAAAACTCCATCTTCATTTCTTCTTCTTGGTCATATCATATTCTTCTCTTCAAATCGATGATCTTGATGCGAATACTCATGATGTATATTTATCTTCATGACATCCATATTTAAATCCAACACATGGACTACAAGCATGACCTATGGAATATCCCTACATATAAAACCAATAAAATCATTAAACCATAAGAATTGTCATTAATTACCAAAACCACACAGAGAGACAATTACCCTTACATTATCCTCGACGATGATGAGGCCGAGCCGAGCAATGCTCCTCTGTGGAGGCACTTCAGCGACCCGGGGCAGGGAACCAGCCACGACCCGCTGGTGGACCAGTCGTCGAGTGACGGGAATGACGATGATGACGGTGACTACACCACCTTCTACCGCTGACTCGGCATTAGCTAGTTTTAGTTTAAATTTTCTGTTTTAGTTTAAATCCCATTGAATTTTGTATGAACTCAGACTGCATTTCGTTCAAATTCAACTTAAATTATAAATTTCATTCAAATTCGCACGTGTTTGTGCCTTCTCGGCGTCCTAAGGCTGGGGACACAACTGGAAATCGCCCGCCGTATGCCAAAAGTATGGCCGGTGCTTCCCCGGAATGCCCAATTTTGCTCTAACATGGCAGGAGCTCCGTTTGGTCTCCGTTCTGAACTCTGGTTCCAGCAGGAGTACTGACTGAATTGGCTGTCAGTATCCAGTTCTATCTTTCCTTTTTGGTTTTCTCGTGTTCAGACTGAAGCCATGTGTGTGTGTATGGACAACCAGAACAAGGAAGCCTGCGAATGTTCCTCGGGAAACGGATGTGAGAGAAACGGACATACTACTTCCCAGTTCAGGCGTGCACTCAATCCTCGACCGGTGTCTTTCGAATCCTGATCTCCCATACTAACGTCGTAACAGCAACAATGCTTCGAGTGGTGGCGGATATTATGCTATAGCTTAAGCCTGAGCAAATGTGAGCCATCTGAGGCCATCTGCCCGCGCGCTCGTTTCTGGTCGTCTGATCTTCACTCCGAGTCATCTCAACCGTGTAATTTCAGGTGTTAACCGAAGTCTTACGAGCTGGTCCCTCCCGTCCCTGCCCCCACTCCCACCCCCATCTCGATCCCATTCCCCTCCACTCGACCTTTAGCTCATCGCAGTCCCTCCATCTCCCTCAGCAACCTACGCCGCCCCCTCCGCTCCCGAGATTTCCCTCTCACCTCTGCTCCTTCTGCCCCCTCTACTCACGAGGCCATCGCCTCCCGTCCAGACCCTACATCCAGCATTGGCCGCCTCTGCTTCACCGCCTTGAACCAGCACAGTACCGATTCAACATCGCCCCTGACCTTGCGCACTCGTCCGCCACCATGCTTTGCCGGTGGTGAGGAAGATAAGGAGGAGGTGAGCGCGTGGGACGGTGGGGGATAGAGAGAGGTGGCAACACGGGTAGAGACGCTCCTATGCGGGACTACACGAAGATGTCGCATAATCCTCACCGTTTTGACTGAAAAAAATCATGGACGGATGACAGAAAAAAAGAAATTAAAAAAGAGAAGGCTCGCGAGGCATGTGATGACGCGGCGGAAGCGATTGGCCAGAATCCGGAATCTAAAGTAACCGAATAGAATAATCGCTGAACGGAAAACATGGAGCGCTAACCGGGTGAGAAATGGCCGTGTCTTGCGAGAAATGGCCGCGTTTCATGTCACTTGAAAAATTAACATGTACGTATTCCTGAAACAAAGCAGAATAAGCTGATTTTGGCCCCTCTTTGGCTCTACAACTGAATTTGCTTTTGAATATATTAGCATATCTCGAGAATACATGAGATGCTTGTGTAAATTGATACATGTTCTACAATTTCTATACCGAGTTAACAAAAAATTTAGTACTATTGACTTGGAGCATGCTCTATGATTAATGAACAAGCGGATTTCATCGACTAAGTGGCTCCAAAAAAATATCATAACTTTTATTTTTCATTTTAATGTACAGAAAATTATCAAACTTGTTACATATTAGGTCTTGCTTTTATGTAAAGATTCGTTGCTACTTTTAGTCATATCTTCTCTTTTAAATTTTATTGAACCAGTGAATAATTTAGAATATATCAAGTATAATTTCTGCATAGAATTAGTATATATATATATAATCTGGTTGTCTATATTGACTAAACTAATCATTTAATAATCTAACCACTTATAAGTGTTGAATACAAAGTTGTGCCTTTCCTTGGAGCGATTTTGAGACAGTCGAACAAGGTTACCGTGTGATCTTCATAAATTAGCTTGTTTTGACATCATTAGTTTTTTACCTTGATCATGTAACATGTCAGTTTCTTGTGGTACTGAACTTGGTATATTGTTCGATGTATTTTTGTTTAAAGTTTGCTTGATGTATCTTTTTGTTTATTTGAAGAAACATGGGTACCCCTATATTGCTTATGTGTTTCAGTATGAAATAAGGGCTCACTTCTTGCGTCTAAAGTCAGATCTTTCAGTTTTAAACATATCTAACACATAAATGATACATTTGTCTACCGATTAAAATAGTTAATCATGCACATGCTCATATATTTAATTTATGATAACACAAATAAAATAAAATTTGTTACCAGCAATGAGTAAAACCACCTATCACACTCTGCCAAATAGTGTATATCCACCTAGTGGTATACTACGCCTTGTCTCGCTCGTCGGTAACTGAACAGAAAGCGCATGTGCGGAGGCATGGGCCTGCGCCTTATCGGTGGCCGCCCGGAGGAGTGAACCAACGTACCGCTGCGTGCGTGCGTGTGCTCATCAGAGAATGTACTGTACGTGTGAACGCCTGGATAGATTTCTTAGTGCAGAAGAGAGATATAGTAGTGCCTGAGCTGCTGGTTGCTCGAGTGACCTGCTGCTGCTAGCTGTAGTTTGACATCGATCGGTGTTATGTTTGTCGCAGCACTGCACTGCATTACTACTTCGGTCAACCGCGAGCAATCGATGCGCCTGCACGATGGCCATCTCCTGTGTGCGACATGATCAATGTTCCCCTGGCTGTAGTTGACATGCTTTGTGGGGCGGCAAATTTCCCACTGGTCCTTTGTTTTGTTGAAGCAAACCTGCAGTCAGTCTCGCTGTAATGTGCCTGCAATCTGTAGCCAAAGTACGGATAAAGTGTTATAATCTCGACATGCGAAAGAACGAAAGAACGCAAGTTCAGGCTTCCGTTGTGCTTGCATGTGGCCATGTGTGGACGCAAGTTCAGGCTCAGGCTCGCGATGAAGCATCTCTCTCGGCATACGCAGAATCATGCCAAGCAGTTGACTAGTGCACGCGACGCACGTCTGATTCTCTCGGGAAAGAACGGGTGACGGAATGGTATGCTCTGTCTGACTTATCCTCCTGATGCGGATGATGGATCAATTGCCTCTCTTTGGAAGCAAGCCAGCGCCTGAAGAACATGCAGGGTTCTAGCTTGGTGACGACGGAGCATCTATATATGCTCCCGCTCCTTTTGACATTGCGCGATTTTTTTTTCTGATATTCTGGTTATGAGCAAATTTAGAGTATATGAACACTCGATTTCTGGCGTGCGTACTGCTTGCTTCTGTCGGTGATCTGGTGACTGGTGATGACTGCGATTAATGCGTAGGGAACAACTTCTTTTTAGCACTAGTAGTTATGCACGCGCGCACGGCGCGTCTCAACTAATCAATTATACGTTCAGTTCAGGGATTCGCATAATATATGTCCAAGAGTTTTGATCTACATGACTATCAGCCAACATGATAGGTCATTGTATTTTAATAATTTAAAATTTATCGATTATAAAGCGGACAATCTTCACTTGTTTTGCTACACCGCTATATATCGAGATATCTTTTCCCATCTTATAGAAAACTCTGATGCCTCCCGCCCCTCTTCATGACAACAAGCTGATATGTCTATGCGCTCTTGCCGATGCTGGTGCGGCTGCTTATTTTGGGACGTTCCTGTCGTATCCAAAATTCCAAGCTTAGTTGGGACACTCTGATTTGAAAGTTTCAAGTTGCTCCAGAATGCACTCTGTACCAAAACTTGCACTTACATGTAAGGAGTTGTTAGCATAAAACTACCATTTTTGTGACAAAATTCCGAAAAACTACACTTTACGTTTTCGTAGCAAAAATCTACCAGATTTTGTCTGTTTTCTCAAATCGCACTGAACACGACTTAAACTCGAATTGACACAGTTTCTGACATAACTGGCCCACTTGTAAGGACCAAACTGTTGAGCTGGACTAGGCCCCACTTGTCAGCCCAATCTAGAAAATCTAGATATTCTAAAAGAACGGGAAAAAAAACCACCTGCTCGCTCCAACTGCCCGACCGATCCGCCCTGCCAGCCCCGCCCCCTCGCCGGAGCTCGCTGCTGGAGCTCGACGCCGCATCCGCCTCTGGAGCTCGCCCCTGCTGTCCCGCCCGCTCGGCATCTCGCTGCCTGCCTGAGCTCGCCCGGATCCGCGCAGGAGGGCTCGACGGAGGTACTTTGGCGAGAGGGAGAGCTCGGCAGGCTCTCGGCGAGGCGCGAGCTCGAGCGCGGGTCTTGCGAGCCGCAGTGCAGGGTCAGGCGTGGGCAGCGCCAGCGTTCCGGCGGCCGACAAGCGACATAGAGGCGCTCCGTCAGCGAAGTCCGAAGGCCGGCGGTGGCGGCGCGCCCATCGAGGGGCTAGCGGCGGCGGCCAGCGTAGTAGCCAGGAGAGGGGACCAGCGGTGGGTGTCGCGTGGTCGTGGGCGACGCTCCGTCGCGAGGAGCGCCCGGCGGCCAGGCCTGTGGAGAGGGGCGGTGGGAGAGTCGTCGGTCAGCGGCCAGGCGGCGGCCGCTGTAAGGGCAGTGGAGAGGAGCGTATAGTGCTAGCTCTTTTTAGGAAATTAACTTTTTTATTTTTTATATAGTTTTGATTTTTCTTTAGATTTTAGATATTCCCAGCCTAAGAATTGCTCAGATTTTGCCACGTCAGCCTTACAGGTGGGCCAGTCTTGTCAGCTCCCATGTTAATTCGGCGTTAGGAGCGGTTCGGTGCGATTTGAGAAAACGGACACAAAATCTGGTAGATTTTTGCTACGAAAACGTAAAGTGGTAGTTTTTCGAAATTTTGCCACAAAAGTGGTAGTTTTATGCTAACAACTCTACATGTAAGAAAACAATTTAGATAAACGCCTCAGTGTCTACAAACTCCAAATAAATATACAGAAGATGCTATCGCTTGACAAAATAAACAAAAAATCATGTGAAAACTCAGTAGCCTCATCCAATCACAGGCATAAGTTGCACAAACAATCCGTTGTTAGTATTATATATGAAGGAACGCAGACAACAACAGTAATTTTATATTTGATAACGCTTATAGAATGATTCACTATAGTATACCGTAACCAACAATTCCTAGGACTCTCTTGTGAGTCGTCTTCATCTTTTCATGCAAACACAATCAGTGTGTCCACATTGCACTGGAAGTTTGTCTGATAGTGCAAATTCTATTCTAACTTCCAATATCTGTACCAAGCCACTAAGTTAATAAAAGATTATACGTTAATTAATTAGCTTCCGTATACTTTCAGATTAGTAAGTCAAAACGAAAAGGAGCTATTCGTCAATTCAGCAACATAAGTTTTGGACAAGTTGATTGCGCTGCATCCGTGAAATATAATTCTTACAGCAAAGAAAAAACAGTACCTGCATTCATATATCGTTATATAAACCAGCAACGATTATGTAGATTATCAGTTCATACCTGCAAAGTGACAAAGTTGTATTTTGTGCTTGATCCGATGGTTTTGCCAATTCTGCTTTTAAGATGAACTGCAAGTAGGCGACGGATGAAAACAAAAATTAGGGGAAAAGATCACCATGCAATATCTTGCAATATATGTCATTAGGCCGAACCTCAGCGGCGGCACGTCTTGATGTGGCATGGGCGGCGGTAGCTCAATCGCTGCGTACCGCCTGGTAGCGGTCGTGCATCCGCCTGGGGCCTCCGCGATCCAGCCGCCGCATCGCCCGGATTCACAGCCGGCGCAACACACCCTGCTGCCCTCCTTGATGCTCGAATCCAGGGGCGCCCCCTGCACTCCACCCACAAAACCAGTAGGCGGCATCCCGCCGTAAAGTGCAGGAGCCGGCCCTCTGTACGGCAGCTGAAGAGGACGTTGTTGGGCGATCAGGGCAGCGCCATAGCCCGCGGGAGGACCTGAACTGCATCCCGGTGGAAACCCTGTAGTCCCCAATTATGGCGGTTGTCCATACGGCGGCGGTGCTGAAGGCGGTGGAGATTGCGGAATCGGTGCGGTTGGTGGTGTAGCCGTCGTCCCGCGAACTGGTGTAGGAGATCGGGCCAACGCTAAGCCGCAGAGTGCCACAAGCAGGCTCTGGATCCCTCATTTAAGCGGGGCGAACACGGAGATCGGCTCGTGGCGTAGGAGATCGGGCCAACGCTAACCCGCCAGCAGGTGCAGAGGCGGCCATGAAATCCGGAACATGGAGAGGATTTCATCCGTGAAATCGGGCATGATCTGCTTGGTTTTTTTGTTGAGATCTTTTTAGAGGCGTGAAATCAGGGCATGGGGGTTGCAGGACAACAGTTTCTTTTCCTCTGCGGTGGTTTCCTCTGCGGTGGAGTACGGTTAGCCAGGATAAATTACTAAGTGCACACAAGATAATGCTAGCGGTTAGATTGAGTTAACTGGGGCTAATCATACGGTGATAGTATGTCCATGTAAGCTTCATGGGGTGTGTATAGAAAAGATAATATTTGCTCTTTTATTAGTAATAAGTAGAGATATGCGTGCGTGGAGTGGAGATTTGGTGCATGAAAACCAGTGATTCTTTACTTTTATTTATAAATTGGAAATTAATATTTCTGAGTTTCCAACAATTCTTAAAACAGATTCGGATGTAGCAAATTATGTATACCACAAACATGCAAAATATGAATTTAAAATACTTTCTACTATGAGCTAAACAAAAATAACAAAAGTGTGGATCTGAGTATACTCCCTCCGTCCTAGAAAAGATGTCGGACGGGTAATATTGCAAACAAACCCTTGCCAAAATTCCGACCAACCCCGAGGTCCACGGGACGTCCGCTTCCTCGCACTCTCTCCCCTCCTGGGCGCTTTGCTCGTCGCCGCCCGCCACCCCGACGCCGATGCCCGCCTTGATCCACCACCCGTGCTCCCTCCCCATGCCGCCGCCTTGCTTACCCCGCGCCCCGCTGCCGCCTCCCTCTTCCTCTCGCGCGTCGTCGCGGCCTTCCTGTTCCTCCCGCATGTCGTCCACTTCTTCCTCGAGTTCAAGGTCAGATTTTCCACCCCCGGCGGCCGGATATGAAGCAGCGATGCTAGATCTACAGTGGTGGTGGCCATACGGAGCTCCGGGCTGCCCTCCTCCACCTTTCCCCACCTCCGGCAGGGAGGACGATTTGGTGGTGCCCCCGTCCCGGCTGTTGCTGCTGGCAGTCCGACCGGAGCTGCTGCCGCCCGCGTCTTCCTTCGACCATTTCCTCGAGGTGCTACTTCTTCCGGGCAACTACTCCGGCCGCCGGCCACATCCCAGTGCTACTCTTGCCAGCCACAACTCCAAGCTGTTGCTGCTCCCCGGTGAGGTCCCTGTTCTCCCTCCTCGATTCTTTCTAAAATTCTATCTTTTCCATACATCACACTAATTGGTAAAGCATTGTGCAAGCTACTGTACTTAACTGGAAGAACCACCATGATTTTCAAGAGGAACTAGCCATGTATTTATACGGCAGGCAGGAGGATTCGTTTCAGAGGACAAATGGGACAGACAAGGTCCTTCTAAACACTATGCATCAGAGAAGATGCTACCTTTCATCTCTTGAATTTACTTGATTTGGTCTTGTGCAATCCAGGAACCTGATGGTCCAAACACCTGAATTTACTTGATTATGTGTTACTGAATTTTTTTCTACCTATATAATGAGTCCAAATTTAGTCTAATTATTTAGATGAAGCGACATGTACAACAACGCTAATTTCTGCTCGTCTTCTGGAGAGCGTTCCTCGCAGTGCTAATTGTGCGGTGTTGATAACTCCAGGCTTTGTACACCGCTAGTAGCCATCAGCTGATATATAAAAAAGTACGGTTAACAAACGACTCTTCTCCAGCGCGTAGTTTACTTGGACCTGGTTCATCGCCGATCGGTGGCATGGTGTCGTTCAGTTCCGTGCCGCCGCGCCAGCAGTGTAATCTTGGCATGCTTGTGCAAATATAAGTAATTCACTTTGTCCAGCACCTCAATAGTGAAACATGCACATCTGACAGTGTCACTTTTATTACCCCTGCTGTATTGTGTGTGTGCAAAAATATACTCATGTTATACCCCTGTTATGCACATTTGACAGTGTCACTTGTATTACTTGGTGCCTTGAGGCAATCCGTATAGAATCCTATTTAAGTAATCTTGATTGAACTTCCACATACCGGTTTTCTTAGAACCCGAAGGCATGCTACAAGTAATGCAAGCTAGATTTTTGCTAGTACTCTAATTTTTGAGTGAAACAATTGTACATGAAGGCCAAATGATTTTTGCTAGTACTCTGATTTTTAACACTGTTTTTTGATACTCTGAATTTGTATATGAAGGCACATGGAGCAGCTCATGAAAGCACATCCAGGCACATTGAGCAGCTCATGAAAGTTTTGTATTTGAGGTAATTACTCAAATACCCTCCAAGTTTGTTTCATAATTTTACCATGTTTGTTCTGTTAAGGAAATAATCTCCATGGTTAGCTCCATATGCTAATTTTTTTGCTGTTCTTCTCTGATTTATTTCTGAAGAAAATGTTAGAAACTGAAATGCTATTTGTCACCACTTAAAGGTGCTATTTGTACATTGAACATTTAATCTTTTATATGGTTGCTGAACAAGAATATGTCTACTATTTGACATACGAATTATCTTAACAAAGGCACCTGCATGTATACAGGGAGGTGATTTGACAATAAGGAGACAAAGTAAGATACTCCAAGATGATTCTCAAATATGAATATTTCTTTGTTCTTAATTATAAACATTTCACTATCCTTGTACTAATCCTAGCATGCAATCTTCTACCTGATATTGTACCTTCTTTATTCAGGTGTGATGGTAGCAAGGAACAATGATATTGGAGGATTTAGTTTTCTTGTGTGCATCCCACTTGTATTCTTAAACTGTCAGTAGTACTGAATTTAAATACTTGTATTTTTTTAAACTGTCAGCAAGAAACAATCATCCAATCCTAGTGCTGAATTTAAATAGCTACTATCTGTCACATCAAAGTTATATTCTTAAACTGAAAATTGACATCACAGAATTTCAGCACTGAAATTTGACATCACGGAATTTCAGCACTAAAATTTGACATCACAGAATTTCAGCACTGAAATTTGTCACAACACTGAAATTTGACATCACTGAATTTGTCACAGGACTGAAATTTCAGCAAAGATCCATGACTTGAACAAATTGTTAACAAAATCACAGTTTTTTCATCATCAGTATAACTGACATGTTTGGGGTTGCAAGATCTGATGCAATGTTTGCAGATCTTGGCTAGTTTCTACAATTCAATCCAGGTAATTTCACACATCATTTTAGTCTCAGTTGTATACTTATAACTTGTGGTGTTGTGCATTTACAATTTGAGTCAGTAAACAGACACTATTAAAGTTCAACTGAATTTGTTAACTGTCTCTGAAACTACAGGAGGCTGGGAGGAGGGCGCTCACGAGGCTCGGCTAGAACGACAGCAGTAGGATGGATCCGGCAGTGACGAAGACGTCCGCGGCAGGTGCTGGGCGGAGGTTGCTTGTGCTAGGCTCGGCCTACAGAAGAGCTTCGGGGCTACAATGGCGTAGTCGACGAGGAAGAGGCGGCGGAGGGCGAGCTAGACGTCGGGGACGGGAACGGGGCGAGGAGGCCGAAACGGGAAAGGGAGCGGCGCGGCCTTACTCCCCGGCGCCGGTATCAGCCCCCCGTCGGCTTGGCTTGGCTCGATCCCTCCGCGGCGAGCAGCGCGGCGCAAGCGCGGAACAGGGTGAGCCCCGCGGGACGCCTGCGACAGCGAGCAAGGACTGGTGGGGCGATCCCGCGGGAGGCCTCTGACGATGAGTGGACCTGCGGCGGATTGCCAGCGATCGGAGCGGCAGGCGGCTAGAGGAAGGAGACGACAAGATGTAAACTTTGAAACAGAGATTTTATCACTTAACACCACATGTTGGGGTCTTTTTATCACAAAACCACAACTTTTGTATTTTGTTTCACAAAACCCAACTTTTATGGTAATCTTTTGCACAAAACACAGAATACGTTATTAGAATGTTTGATAACTGATTAGTGTGATGGACCTACATGCCAGAACGCCACCGTGACAAGACACAGACTGTCTAGATCGGCTCTTTAATGCATACGGAAAATTATCTCACAATTTTTAATTAAAAGATGAACCACATCTCTGATAATTTTTAACTAGACAATATATTTTCCGAAAGATTAACCACGATCTGACAAATTTCAAACAGACTAGTGCTGACAATTTTCAACCAGACTAGTGTTTAGTATTCAAAATTTCAATGATTCAACCTGAACATAATCTCTCTCCCATGGACAGAAACCTCCCATAATCCTCCAATCTAAACAAATATAAACAGGGGGTTATTAATATGTCCAGTACAGTTTCAATTCAAGCAAAATGAAATAGCAGCCTGAAACAAAAATAAATCAACTTCTCCTCCCACTCTTTTTCATGAAATTACAAAATCCGATAACAAAATATGCAAGAAGCAATCTAAAACCATTAAGTTTAGAAAGGAACTACATCTATACCTCGATCAAAGCTAAATAAAAGTTATCAAGTGCACTAATCGGTTATCTAATGATCTAATAACGTATTCTGTGTTTTGTGAAAAAGATTATCATAAAAGTTGGTGTTTTGTGAAAAAATATACTAAGGTTGTGGTTCTGTGATAAAAAGACCCCAAGGTGTGGTGTTAAGTGATAAAATCTCTTTGAAACATCAAATTCAGGTCAAATACGAAAGGTTTTTAATATGTTATGGACTTTTATGCAAATTCAGCATTGAACTACCCCTCCGACATCCTTTACGGGGCGGAGGGAGTACATATTTTTAAATCTCCAATTTTTTTCTTATTTTGTCATTTTTGTTTAGCCCACAATATAAACAATTTCAAGTTGCGATTTACATACTTCTAGGATACAAACCTAATATTTATCTTCGTTTTTTCTAAATTTATAAATATAATGTTTGTTTTTCTAAACGAAAGGAGCACTCGATTCTCGGGAGGAAAAAACTCACTTTCCCTGCACACCTTGTCGGCGAACTCCAAGCTGAAAGTTTCTAGGCTCGTTTCGGCCCAATAAATAAAGATCTTAGGCCTAATTGAAGTTCTATTGGGCTTGCTCACCGCTGCCCTTTAAGCTCTGGTCCTCCGGGCAGGTTCGTGCGACTTTTTAAAATCTCCGACCTCTACCGGGTGGACCCAAACGCCTGCTATCAGTTTGGGTCGGCCCGTGGTCTCTCGGGACCGCGGTCCGGTCTGTTCGGATAGCTACGTCTAACGACGCGATGCAAATGTTCGTTGTCCTTTTTATCGGTAGATAATTTTAAGACGACACACAATTTAGTGTGGGAACAAGAACAACATCGGTACATAAATTTGAGACACAAGAGCTACAAATTAAACCTAGCGGAAAACTAAATGAAACCATAATCGACGATCTCGCTTCCGCTGTCCTCTTCGTCGCCATATTCCGCGGCTGCACCGTCCTCCTCCGCCCCGTCTTCCTCGGTCGCGCCGTCGCCGGTGTCCTCGCTGCTGCTGTCGGAAATCTCGATGATTCCGGCGCGGAGCGCATCGTTGATGGCGGAGGACATGGTGCATCCTGGAACCGCCCAGAATTGCACCTTCCCTTTGCGGTTGCGGTGGTCGAAGTGGACCTCGTGGAGGTGTTCGTGGCAGATGGCAAGCGCCGCCCGGCGCTCCAGCTTGAATAATCTCGCCCAATAGAAGCTCGAAGCCACGTACCAGGGCATGGCCCTCTTCCACTCCGGGAGTTCGAGGCGGCGCTCCTCGATTCGGCGTCCCAACTCGGCACCACGCGAAATCGGCGCCACCGGGACCCCGTAGTGGCTGAGCTCGAAGCCTTCCGGGATCGTCGCGCGTGGCGGCGCGAGGATGCCATGGTGGGCGAACATGGACGTCTGGTAGTAGTTCAGAGTGGGTCTCGCCATGGCTGCGCCAAGGAGGAAGGTCGCGATGGGAGGGGAGTGCGGCACCGACGAGGGATAGGGCCTGTTTAATTAGAGCACGCGCAGAGGTTCTCGCGCCGCCTTCAATCTGGCGCGAGAACTCGAGGCGTCCGTCGATCCAGTGCGTAGGTCGACAATGATGGCGAAGGCTGCCGCGTTTGCGTCTGAATCAGTGTCGCCGGTCAGGCTGGCCTTCGCATCTGAATCGGTGTCGCGGCTGCGTTTGAATCGGCGCCGCTATTGCGTCTCTCGCTGGCGGGTGGGCCATTAGCGTGCCGGGGGAGGGGGGACACGCCCTAGGCCACCCATTGTCCGGGCAAACCTAGTGATCCGCCAATTAGGTGCACGAATGGGTCGAGCTGGGCGCGTCGGGGCGATGGGTCGTGCCGCTGACGCCGCGCACGTCGCGTGCATCCGCGCGGACAAGTTCGAACAAGCCTAGCCCGGGCTGGTTAGGTCGACCCGGTGGAGATGGCCGTATGTAATTGGTGTTTCGTAGCTAGATATGTCTGAATCTAAACATATATTTGAATCTAGATAAATCTAAATCTACTAATTTAAATCAGAGTAAGTAATAAAATCGAATATGAGCGTGAAACGGATAATACTTGAATATGGAGTAGATGTCTACTTAAGTCAAAATGGATACAATATCTTTTACAAATGGAAAACAATACAATTCATCAAGGGATGGTCATCCTCCCTAAGTAGTTTTTTTTTACAATCAATACCACGTTATATTCAAAGTAACAAATCGTACCTGGTATAGATACATAACCTGACTTTATCGATTACAAAATAAAGTCTACAAGAAATTAGCAAATCTTTAAGGTCTTCAATCTCTTTCTTCTTCCAAGACATAATCTTGTACTTTTCTGAAGGCAGCCAAACGCTGATAAGTATCAAACCATAACCTGTAAATATCAATGAAGGTTCTCCCATAATTTTTTAAGCCGCAGTGCCAAGGTTACGTACACGCGCGCAATCATTAGGGTAATCAACCAACATCGGCAAGAGATCCAACACAAGTATTTCAGGGAAAATTAACCGAACACGACTGATCGGCGTCATTTGGCGAACCGAAATCTGAATCACCATTGTCGAGGACGTAGCAGCCGGGACAAATATTACAAGGATAATCCTCCTCGCGACAACCATGAGAAAAAGTCCAAAATCGATCCGGTGAAGGAAAATCTGAAAGACTGTACCTATAGAAACTTAATCTTTCAACACCACCATTGACGCCGGGACAGAGATCTCGTCGTCAAACGATATGCCGAAGATCACTTATTGTAGACGATGACATCTCCATTAAGAAGATGACAACCAAAACACTAATCTAATCTTGAAAACACTACTTTTACTGAAAACTCCACTCATAGATCGGGTTCCCCACTCCTCCGATGCCGGTGAGACTGACCAAGAAGGGAGAACCGATCTATGGAAGAGGCGAAGATGCTGTGGCTAGGTCAGAAGAGGAGGCGGCGGCTGAGAGGAACGTACCCTCAACCTCCCTAAGTAGTTTGTCTCTCTATATACTATCATTTT
Source organism: Avena insularis (assembly GCA_023614405.1). NCBI lineage: Eukaryota > Viridiplantae > Streptophyta > Magnoliopsida > Poales > Poaceae > Avena > Avena insularis. The sequence continues at coordinate 28,409,113 of CM042692.1, forward strand.
ATAGACTGCTGCAGGGTCAAAAGATAAGATGGATGTGATTAAGAAAATTTTCTTACGGTAAGGAAAAAAAATAATATAATCAAGTGAATTGACAAATTGTGTGCTTGGCAAAGGACCACGATGGTTCGGTATAATAATACTTTCTCCGTTCCAAAATAAATGACTTGGATTTGTCTAGATTCGTATGTATCTAATACTAAAACCCGTCTAGGTTCATACGAATCTAGATAAAACTAAGTCACTTATTTTAGGACGGAGGGAGTAGATTTAAAATTCGTGAGCATAGCTTTGCTTGCTAAATGGTTACAGTTGTTTAATGAAACAGGCATGTGGCAGAAAATTTTGGCTAAAAAATATCTAAGGAAGTATACTCTTTGTCAAGTCAATGTCAGCCCTCCACTTCTAGCAATGTTTGATGGAGATTAAGCATCTTATTTGGAACTATTGCAAAATAAAGATAGGCAATGAAGAGAAAATCAGTTTTTAGGAAGACATGTTGCTCGGAGAGAAAAGTTTAGCTGAAGAATACCCCAGACTCTTTTGTCTATCTCTAGAAACATTGTTCCTCTTCTAAATGAAATGAAATCATCAGTGAAACCTTGTTTCTCTTCTTCTTCTGGATCTCGTTCCTCTTCTGAAATACAAATCTTCACATATATTATTGCCTTTCTACTGCAAGTTGTTGCTCTTCTGAGTTAGGAAATTCAATTTGCTCTGCTGAGTTAGGAAATTATGCCCATCTTCAACATAGACAATTTCTTTGCAACTCTGTAGATTATTTCTCTGTTGTGTGTATAGATACTGCACATTTTCATTTTCTTCCTTTTTAGTTTCTTGGCTGGGAAATAAAACCCAATCATCATCAGGATTGTAAATCACTGGCACTCCTATTTCAGAAAGGGGAACAAGCTCCTCTTCTACAATATTTATTTCGAAACCACTTCGGAAAACAGAAAGCCAAGGGCCCCCGCGTCGCCTCCCTGGCGACACGGGCGGCGAGCCGCCTCTCCGCCATCCGTCCACCCCCTCCGCCCCTCCCCCTCGCCGCTGTCGTCGCGAGCCGACCGGGCAAAGCCTGGGAGGTGCCGGTGGCGGCGGGAGTTCGCTTCCTGGTCGAGCGTGACAGGTTGCAGGTGCCCAGATGCGGTCTTCTGCAGCGGGATTCGAGGCAGTTGCGGTGGAGGTGAAGGCCTCCGGCAGAAGCGGCGGCGATGGAGGAATGCCGGGGTGTCCTGCGGTGGTCTGGGGCGTTGCGGCTGGCGGCGGCGGGCGGGCCCGATCTGGACCCGGTTTGGGCCGAGGAGGCCGCGGCTGTTGCGTGCGATGGGCATCATCTTCGGCTGGTTTGGCGTTGGGACCGGGGAAGCACGGTGCCGGCCGGCATGGCCGTGGCGTGGGATGCGCTCCTGGAGAAGGTCGAGGAGGTGCCGGTGCGGTGTGTGGATGCCAGAGATGTGTCGCGCGTGGAGGCAATGCGGGGCAGAGGTGCAGGGGAGGCGAGTTGCTGGGTCGGGACTTAAGGTCAGATTAACCCCGAAAAAAGTGATCCTGGGGCACTTCGTGCTCCTTATCCCTCGTCTTGGCATGCTCCAGGGGAGTGGAAGCCGGGGCAGCGGCCCCGGAGTGGTTCGATGTGGCTGCCGCTTGTGGTGGAGTTTGGTGGTTGGCTGCAGGGCCTCGCTGCCCGGTCTATTACTCCTACCGCTTCGCGGGCGGGTCAATCTCCACTTCTCCAGCCGAAAGTCTTGCATCGACTTTGATCGGTGCCGATGACGGCGGCGCCTTCGAGCATCGTTCTCCTTCTCGTTGGCGTCGTTGTGGAGCTATCGATCCCGACCGACGTGAGTGGTTCCAAGGTCTCCGAGTGAAAATCTAAGCTCTACCGGGAGCGGACGGCGGTGGCAGACGCGTCGTTACCTTGTTGAAGGAGTCGCCTTGGAGACTATGGGCCTCACGGTGTGGCTGGTTTGTGGTGGCCGATCAGGGAGGTTCTATGGCCAGGGGAGGTAGATCCTAGGACGGCGGCTCCGGACAGTGGCTGGGTGTCAAGGCGGTGACCTTGAAACCTCTTTGCAGCGACGGTCCTATGGGGCTTGGTCGTGGTCTTCCTTGGAGCTTGGGTGGTGGCTTGGAGATCTGTGTGGACAGTGAGTTTGTCGACCTAGATTGTTCGTCTTTGGGCAAGGCGAAGTTCGACCTGAGTGCTACGCCGGGGCGGTGGCCCCGGACTTGGCGTGGCATTCGTGGTCTGCCAACGGTCGACTGGGTAGCGAGGTCTATGAGGTGACAGCATCGTGCGGTGTTGAGGCTTGTTTGTGGCTTTGGTGCCAAGCGGTGTAAGTCGGGGTGGTGGCCCCGAATATAGAGGTGTGCGTTTGTTGCGTTTGATATCTGTGCTGTGTGGGCGTTGAGTCTCCTCGCATGTGTGGTTTTCCGTCCGCTTTTCCTCATAAATCGGGAATTGTATAGTTTGTATGGTTCTATCTAATCGGACGGCGGATACGACCGCTTTGTGCCTCAAAAAAATATTTATTTCAAAAGAAAGTACAACTTTTTCCTTTACAACATTGTTTTTTTTGGACCGGATGGGCTCGAAGGCCCTGGAAGCTTTGATTGATCAAAGCGGCATAGGAAAAATACAGCCAGGCCCCTAAGAAAAGATGTTGGGATATACTTTCGGGGTATACCCACAGATACTCACTGACCAGGGTGGCCCACTTATGGGTTAGAGCTTTACTTCGTGGGCGGTCTAGTCAGAGAAAGGAGATCGAGTCAGTTCCAGCTACACGAAGGCCCAGTTGTACTTTGTACCGACTCTGTATCGTAACCGGATAGCTCTCTCCCTCTCTCCTGTAAACCCTAGGCCGGATGACTATATAAGTCGTATCAGGGGAAAGCCTTTAGGGCACAATCAGATACCAATCACAACCTACTCGCATAGGCGAATCCTCTCTTGTAATCCGCTATAACATCTAGCTCTATCGATATATTACTAGGTTGCTAGCAGGAGTAGGATCCGATCACTGTCGCTAGATCTGAACCTGGGTAAACTTGTGTGCTAACCATCCCCGGAACACCATGCGTATCACACCCCACCTTCCTCAACGCCTTTAGGACCCCCCTATGGCATACTTATCATCAATCCGAGGACAGTTGGTGCCCACAGTGGGGCTGTAGACCTTCGGATCTTCGTTCTAGGTGGAATCTACGCGTGCGGGAATCGGCGAAACCATTGCCATCGCTCACATCCTCTACGCCATCGACACCCCTCTCATTCTTCTTGATGAGACTTGGATTCCGACAAAAGAGCATGTGACGACCTACACCATCATGCCAATCGGCGAGATCGATATCTACCTCGGTTTCGCTGAACCTGCCCAGCCCACCCAGCGGTGACGATAGCAGCGAAAGAACAATTTGGATCTACTTTGTCCACGGAGGAAGCAAAGTTAAAGATCCCAGAAAACCCAATCCCACCCAACCCGCTCCTGTAGCAGAGATCGTGGTGGATGAAAAGTCCGAGTCTGATCTCCATGATGAGATCGGATCTACGGACAAGGAAGACTACAACAACTCTAGATCTGGCTTAGCCGATGCTAGAGTAGGAAAATCACTATTGAGGCATAGGCTGAACTAGATGATGGCTCACCCACACGTCAACTTCTGAGCAATCTCTAAGATAATCCAGAGTTTCGAGGAGGCCGATGCTGAAATTCGTTCCTATTTCAAATATCTCAAGAAGAAAAAGCATAGCTTTGTTGGTTACGTTGGTTCTAGATCCAGCTCTACTGATGCTGGAGCCAAAAAAGACTCAGTTCTTGATGCCATCGGAACAAATGCCGACATATCCGCTTACCCTCAGGAATCGATGACGTCGGAAGAGCTCCGAGAATTTGAGAAGGAGATGGAGGCATGATATGTTGCAAACATATCTATAATTTTTGATGTTCCATGCTTGTTTTATATCTACTTTCTTATGTTTCGTCCACACTTTGGAGTATTTTTATACACTTTCTAGGACTAACCTATTAACAAGATGCCACAGTTCCGGGAAAAAAAACAAGATGCCACGGTGCCAGTTGCCTGTTTTCTTCTATTTTTGGTTCCAGAAAAACCAGAAAATGATTATTCTTGGAATTGGACGGGACAAAAGCCAAAGTCAATATTTCACCGAGGGGAACATGGAGCTAGAAGACGAGACGGAGAGGGGCCAGGGGCTGGCCACACCATAGGGTGGCGCGGGTGACCCTTGGCCGCGCCACCAGGTGGTGTGGGCCCCTGGCACTCCATCGACCTTGCCCCTTCGCCTATAAGAAGCCCCCGATGCAGAAACCCTAAATAATCCAGCCTCCAGCCACGAAAAGTTCCATGATCTTTGCCGCCACCGAAGGAGATTCAGGGACAAAAGTCTGCAGTGCGGCACCTGTGCCGAGGAATTGCCTGGAGCCATCTCCATCAATCTCCACCACCATCTCCATCGCCGTTGCTGATTCCCATGATGATGAGGGAGTAGTTCTTCCTCGAGGCTAAGGGTTCTACCAGTAGCTATGTGTTCATCTCTCTCTCTCTATGCATGATCATATTGTGATCATGAGCTTTGTAATCAAGTAGATCTACCTTGCTACTCAAGTGCTTTAATAGATGTTTGGCTCTCCCCATGTGTGTGAAAGTGACATCGTGCACACCATGGTGGCACTTAGGCTAGAGATTACAAATACTTGTTATGAGTTATATTTAGAGTTGGATTTCTCTATGAAATTGTGGTGTTTGTTGGAACCATCTAGAGCTCAAGGTGACAGTGTGGGGTTATCTAGATGGGGAAAGCGGACTTTGAGGTGTGCTATTATAGCCCTACCATGGATTAGAGTGTCCAACCAGAGAGTAGTTCAGAGTAGTATCATGAAGAGAAGATATTTATATGAGAGTGTTCACTAGTGGAAGTATGATCCCTAGGCCCCTTTTCTAAGCATTGAAACACTGTTTGCAACTAGATCTGTTACATGTTTGCTTGCTGCCATCTTTATTTCAGTTTGCCTTTAGTCTCTTTCACGCCATCAAAGTATTTTCTGGCACCATTGTCTTATATCCATACCACTTGTATTTCACTATATCTTCGCCTAACTAGTGTACATATACACCTGACAAGTGTATTGGGTGTGTTGGGGACATAAGAGACTTCTTGTATCTTGATTGCAGGGTTGCTTGAGAGAGATACCTTTGACCACTTCCTCCCTGAGTTCTATAAACCTTGGGTAATCCACTTAAGGGAAACTTGCTGCTGTTCTACAAACCTCTGCACTTGGAGGCCCAACAACTATCTACAAGAATAGAAGTGCGTAGACATCAAGCTATTTTCTGACGCCGTTGCTGGGGAGGTAAGGTAAAAGGTACTCACATCTTCTGGCTACTAAGCTATCTTTAGCACTATTGCTGGTGTGTGAGTGCTCGAAGTTATTTCCTTTAGACTCTGCAATTATATCTTTTTGTTTCTTGTTTTTATTTTCACTAGTTAGGCTTAATGGAAAACAATAACAAAATTAGAGAGCTTTATAGTATTTATCTTGAGTTAGGACATGAAATGTTTGAAGAGAAAATTAAAAAACCTATGGAACTTTAATTGCATGCTAATAGCAATGTTATTAGTATGAATTCTTTGACATTATTTCTAATGCTATGGAAAAGTCTAAGCTTGGGGAAGCTGGTTTTGATGAGCATGATATTTTTAGTCCCCCCAAGCATGGAGGAGAAAATTTACTTTGATGATACTATGCCTCCAATATATGATGATTACAATGATGAATATGATATTTTCAGTTCACCTACTATTGAGGAGAAAATTAATTATGATTACAATATTCCTCCTATATTTGATGATTATGGTGATGAGAATAATAATGATAGCTACTTTGTTGAATTTGCTCCCACTACAATTAATAAAAATGACTATGTTTATGTGGAGAGTATTAATTCTTTTATGCATATGGCTCATGATAAGAATGTTTTATGTGATAGTTATATTGTTAATTTTATTCATGATGCTACTGAAAGTTATTATGAGAGAGGGAAACATGGTTTTATGTATCTCAACAATATTAAGTTTCCCCTCTTTATGTTGAAAGTCTTGAAGTTGCACTTGTTTTGCATTCCTATGCTTGTTGCTTTGTGCTTTCATGACTTGTTTCTTTACAAGAATATTTTTCATAGGAAGTGGGTTAGACTTAAATGTGCTTTGAATTTTCTTCTTGATGCTCTCTTTTACTTCAATTCATATTTCTTATCTGAGCATCTTCTCAAACTATCATGCCTAACTTGAAGGCGTTAAAGAAAAGTACTTCTTGGGAGATAACCCAATAGTTTTCTTGAGTCTGGAAAGTTATTACTTCTGTAATAACCTTTCCTTATTTTTTTATATTTGATTTTTGTGCCAAGAATAACCTCTAATGATAGGGAAGTAAGATTTGGGAAAGTGCTGTCCCGAAACAGATTTTTGTGCTTCACTGTAAAAATTTGTAAAAAAATCTCTGTATGTTGTATTGAGCTGTAATTTTCTGAATAATCCCCAGATTGTTAGCTAACTTTCGTTAGTTCAACACTTTTCGATTTGAGCTACAGAAGGTCTTCGAAAAAATCGTTTTTCACCTGCTGGTCTGTTTTGACAGATTTCTACCATTATTTGCATTTGCCACTTTATCGATTTCTTTTTGGGTTCTTTTTGGTGAATTGAACTTTTTGAGGGAATTGCTACAGTAGCTTGTGTTTTTAATGAAAGTTTTGCTATTTTAAAACTGAACCCAAAGACTTATTATCTTGAGTACACTGATGTTGCTAATAAAGATTGTGTGAAGTTTTGTATGAAGGAAAAATTTTAGATGTAAGGAGAGAATGATGTAATGAGATGAAGAATGGACTAAAGGTTAACCTTGGGGATGACACCCGTATCACCCCAAGAAATATCCAAGAAGTACAAGCATCAAAGCTTGGGGATGCCCAAGGCATCCACTTCTTCATCAATAAAAATTAGGTTTCTTCCAAACACTTCATTTTTATCGTTTCATGCACAATTGTGTTGTTCTTGGAGCATCTTCATTTTGTTTTTAGTTTTCGTTTGCTTGAATAAATTGGTTGGACCCCCTCATTCACGCATTCGTTTTCAAATAAAGTTGATTTGGATTGGAAAAGAGTAGGAAAGTTCATGCTTAAGTGGTAAAAAGGAGCTTGTTTTTGACTGTGACTTAGACTTTATCATGTCATGCTTGATATTGTTGTGGCTTTATGCTTAGTGGTTATTGAGGTAGCATGACATGTTATAAACAATTGAGATTGCTTAATGTGCCTTGAAAGAATCATGAGTTGTTTTAGCATATTAAAAGCATAATATTGTGGTATTCTTCTTTAAATGCTTTATTTGGGTTGACTTGGCGCATGCTCACACCATGTTAAGACTATACCAAGTCACCATAACCTCTATGATCATTTAGTTTTCGACTTGTAATACCCCTTTATGCTTTGATTGATAATGTTTTATCGCTTTGAATGATTATGGCCATTATTTCTCTCTTAGTTGGTCGCTCCTAGTCTTTTGCTAGCCTCCATACCAAGTATGAGTTCCACTCACGCATCCAACTCCAAATAAAACCAAGTTATTCCAAAGAGTCCACCATACCTACCTATTATCATTTGCTATTCCAAGTATATTCATGTTTTTATCTACCTTCCGAATTAAACTTGTTATGTGAAAATTAGTGATTAAAGCTCTCACAAACTTGATGGCACACTTTACTTTTCTTGCCCCTAATAAACTTAAACCATTGTGTCATATATGTTGTATATGTTTGCACTTATATGTTGGGGATTAGCAGAACCATGTTATCATGGGGAGCGCTTTCAACATTGCACTTGTACATTATACCCAGTTGATATCATGCTTTTTTGTTTATGGATGTCGTCGGTGTGAAATGAAAGAGGAGCTTATAAGTCCATGGAGTTATGTATGTGTGTTAGAGAAACGTCTGGGCCGCTGGTCTAATCCATGCCTAATCATGGTGGAAACCTGCAGTGTAACCATAATGAGCAATCTATGAAGCATTCTTCTTATAAAAAAGGAAAAGAGATAGAGATTGAGAAAAAAGAAAAAAAAGATGAGAAAAGAGTAAAGAGAGAAAAAACACCATTTTCCCATGGTAAATAAGAAGATTGCTGAGATGCTCATTGTCTGCTTGCCTTGTCATTTTGATATGGGGATTCTTCCGTATCATCGGGCAAGGGGTATCCCGTTGGCGGTTCTCTATGATACACATGTACTTACTATGACAAGAACTTACCGGTAACTAAACTTGAGTAGCATAAGGAGCGACCCTCGTATTCAAGGGACATGAGATTGCCAACTTAACTTTGTCAAGCATATACTCCATAGTTTGTTCACTTTAACCGTAGTCACTTCAAGATGCTTATGATAGGGGCAATGAGAGCTGAAAGCTAATAAGTACCATAATTTTTGGAAGCTCTTTATGAGACTTGAATCCCTGCTTCCCTTTATGAAGGGCCTTTCTTCCACTTTTATATTGAGTCTCCACCTTCTATCCTTAGGCACCAATTAAGAGAGCATAGTTGTCATTCTTAGTTCTATGTGCATTGTCCCAAAACTTATTGATTGATTCATAATGTTGATATTGCTTGTTCTTGAACTATTTGTATCTAGTCACCCTTATGAACTTTGAAGGTGTCCTATGCATTTATGTTTGGCTACTCCATGAGGGACAAGCTGAATGCCACTTTGCTATGTTTTCTATATGTGAAACAAACAAACGTCTTTCAATGCATTCTTATTCATGATCTTTGTTTATATACTTTCATGTTGCATGCATAGTTACTATGTCTTATTGTTAGAACTTCATCTTTCATGCTCATGTTTAGAGTTCTTTGATCCCAGCTTTCAATGCTTGCAAATGGTTTGATCTTGATTTTGATGGTGCATGTCACCTCAAAAATTATTCTTTTTATCACTTACCTACTCGAGGACGAGCAGGAGTTAAGCTTGTGGATGTTGATACATTGCAAACGTATCTATAATTTTTGATGTTCCATGCTTGTTTTATATCTAATTTCTTATGTTTCGTCCACACTTTGGAGTATTTTTATACACTTTCTGGGACTAACCTATTAACAAGATGCCACAGTGCCATTTGCCCGTTTTCTTCTATTTTTGGTTCCAGAAAAGCCAGAAAATGAATATTCTTGGAATTGGATGGGACAAAATCCAAAGTCAATATTTCACCGAGGGGAACACGGAGCCATAAGACGAGACGGGGAGGGGCCAGGGGTGGCCACACCATAGGGTGGTGCGAGTGACCCCTAGCCATGCCACCAGGTGGTGTGGGACCCTTGGCACTCCACCGACCTTGCCTCTTCGCCTATAAGAAGCCTCCTATGCAGAAACCCTAAATAATCCAGCCTCCAGCCACGAAAAGTTCCGCAGTGCCGCTACCGCCGAAGGGGAGATTCGAGGGACAGAAAGTCTCTAGTCCGGCACCCTGCCGGGGCGAGGAATTGCCCCCGGAGCCATCTCCATCGATCTCCACCACCATCTCCATCGCCGTTGCTGATTCCCATGATGATGACGGAGTAGTTCTTCCTCGGGGCTAAGGGTTCTACCGGTAGCTATGTGTTCATCTCTCTCTCTATGCATGATCATATTGTGATCATGAGCTTTGTAATCAAGTAGATCTACCTTGCTACTCAAGTGCTTTAATAGATCTTTGGCTCTCCCCATGTGTGTGAAAGTGATAGCATGCACACCATGGTGGCACTTAGGCTAGAGATTACAAATACTTGTTATGAGTTATATTTGGAGTTGGATTTCTCTATGAAATTGTGGTGTTTGTTGGAACCATCTAGAGCTCAAGGTGACAGTGTGGGGTTATCTAGATGGGGAAAGCGGACTTTGAGGTGTGTTGTTATAGCCCTACCATGGATTAGAGTGTCCAACTGGAGAGTAGTTCAGAGTAGTATCATGAAGAGAAGATATTTATATAAGAGTGTTCACTAGTGAAAGTATGATCCCTAGGCCTTGTTTCTAAGCATTGAAACACCATTTGCAACTAGATCTGCTACATGTTTGCTTGATGCCATATTTATTTCAGTTTGTCTTTAGTATCTTCCACGCCATCAAAGTATTTTCTGGCACCATTGTCTTATATCCATACCACTTGTATTTCACTATCTCTTTGCCGAACTAGTGCACCTATACACCTAACACGTGTATTGGGTGTGTTGGGGACACAAGGGACTTCTTGTATCTTGATTGCAGGGTTGCTTGAGAGGGATACCTTTGACCACTTCCTCCCTGAGTTCGATAAACCTTGGGTAATCCACTTAAGGGAAACTTGCTGCTGTTCTACAAACCTATGCACTTGGTGGCCCAACAACTGTCTACAAGAATAGAAGTGTGTAGACATCAAGGCATATGGTGAAGAATACACCTCCAAAGCTGCGCAAGGTGGAGAAGATGCACCTCCAAGTCCATACGATAGTATGGATGAGGATTTCAGCAAAGATAACTTCACTACGCGCTATGACATGGAAACCGGAGAAACATCCGAGGTCCAAGCGTATGAGCCTGGTCAACCTGAAAGTACTGATGGAAGTCTATCTCCATGCAACATACCCAAAGTCATCTTTTCCACTGGTACGCATGTAAAGGCCACTAGGCGGGCAAACAAGAAGAAGAACAAGAAAACTCTCGACACTGGTAAAACGTTAGAGGAAGAAGTCAAAGAATTTTTTTATGAAGACCTCAACATGGATAGTCCGGACAGCAATCCGGTCAATCCCACGTCAAACGATCCTCCGGTCGATGGTCACGTGGTTACCTAAAGCGCCTATCAAATATATGGAGAAGCATTAACAACACCAATCCCAAATGCTTCAGATCTCATGCTGGAGGAGCTCGAGAAAAGGGCTGAGGACCTAGAGAAGCAACACTTGATCCTACTCGATGAAGCCGCTCATATCATTGAGATCAAGCAGCGCATCAACAACGATCCTGCCTAGTACAAGTAAGATTTCAAGCGACTACCACATGATAAAACTAGAGGTGGCCTGGATCTGGCTAACAAGAATCCGGATGTCCACAAGACTCTTTGACGGAAAACCTATGGGACAATCTTGGCTCGATAGTAAGGGAAACCGGGTTTACAATACACCGGTGGAAAATGCTGCCACCGCTCAAGCTATCCTAACCAATAATACGTCTCCAGAACAGGTCTAGCAGTGCGTCGCATTGCTCAACAAAAGCTTAGAGCAACAGAAAACCGCCGTATCTTTCAGCAGGAAACTGACATTGAAATCCGAATAGTGCTGCACTGGTGCAGACAGAAACGTTGACTGACGACCCCATAGGGAACTGAAACAGAGTCATCGCCCTGACCCTAGGGATGATAGTCAATCAAGAATTGGCTCTTTAGGCCATCATTGCAGGCTCGCGTGAGGCTAGGCAGAAGTTCTTCTAGTTGCGTCACGCGACACTATGATAGAACTGGCCCCCAATCAACCCCATTGTCGGAAATCTAATGGCCACAAGGACAAAGAAGCACGACACCGGCAGGAGCGGGACCGGCAGCGGATGCCGCCTCCTAGACACACGAGCCGTCCAACTGAGCCTTTGTTGGGTTCGCAGCATAGAAAACAAAAAAATTCCTACGGAGTGAACAACTTAGCACCAAGAACTATCTACCTAGATACAATCAATGGGTGGATATAAATCCATAGAGAACATACCCTTGAAGAGTGACAAAGTGTTACAAGGTTGGACTCGAGGATGATGTAGTCGTTCGCTTGACGATCTCAAGATCGTGAGGAAGTATTGCACCGCAACTCAGCAGCGTATCCGTGATCGCACACACATCCGGTCCTACGACAACCTCTGTGTCCTTGCTCCAACAATGCATCGGAAGCATCAACTCCTTTTAGAAAAAGCCACAAGGAACATGTAATTCGCTAATTGAAGCAATGGGGAAATAAACTAGAGAGGGAGAGGGATCCTTCACAAGGAGGTGTGAAGTGAGAGGAGGAGGAGGGGCTTTTTATAGGGGAGAGGGGGCAGCCCCTCCCATGGCCGGCAGGCAAGGTGGTGCCCCCACTCTTCCATCATTAATGTGGGTGGAGCTTCCACTCACATAAACACCCCTCCACTCACGTGCATTAAATTTACACCAGATTTAATACAACTCTCATTTAATAAAAATATTTTATTTAGAATTTTGTTAATTACTTTAATTAACAAACATTCACATAAAACCCCCTGCAACATTTCAATATCACATGCAGAACCAGTTTCAATAATTTCACCTGAAACAATTTCAGTGTCCATCAAAATGATTCCAGTGCTTTCATAATCTTTCTCTGAAACATATTTAGTCCAAATGGTGTCGGTATCCCTTAAGTGTGTCACCCTATGGTCCGCTAATAAGCATACATGATCGAGATCCCTCTCCGATCAATAATCAGCAGCTGGACCTAGAGATCATACTGACTCCCACACATTCAACGATGACTTCAGTGATCGTGAGAACCTTTAATGTTTGAAACTAAATCCTTTTGTATCGCGATATATTACATGTCCGAGAATTGATCATCGGTATCCCCATACCTAGTTTGATCCTATTACCGACAAGTACTCTTTTCTCATACCCGTGATATAACATTCTTGTGATCTTATCAATTGCTTGCAAGCTGCATCAATGTGATATCACCAAGAGGTCCAAGAGTATATATCTCCGTCATCGGGATGGAAAAATCCCACTCTTGATCCATGAGCCTCTAAATAACACTTTCGGAGTATCTGAACGCACCTTTATTGTCACCCTATTATGGTGTGACATTTGATGTTATCAAGTTACTCTTCCGGTGTTAGTGATTGACATGATCTCATGGTTTAAGGACTAAAGTTACTTTGTATGATGTTATAGCAATTTAAACATATTGACTTTGATCGTATTGCTATACTTCGGATGAATGTTCACCACACCATTCCACCAATGTTGTGACCTCATTATTAACAACATCCAATGTCCATGATTTGGAAACCTTGATCATCTTGTTAATCAACGAGCTAGTTTATATGAGAGGCATAACTAGGAACTCTTTATTTTTTATTAAACACACATGTATTAATGTTTCCAATTAATACAATTATAAAATGCAAAATAAACATATATCATATACTTGGAATACGATAAGAACAACTTTATTATTGCCTCTCGGGCATATTCCCTTCAGCCTAGTCACAATAGAGAGAACATCGAACCATATCTAATAAGGTGTGGTGTTCCGATAGGCATGAAATGTGAAACTATTCAACACTCTCTCATGTGTGTGCCAAACTCGTAACTTAGATATTCACCTATGTGATCATACCACAAAAATTAATCTTTTTATTACGATGATTTTCCACTTCACTCTGAAATTCTTTGAACTTTTCAAAGGTTTCAGACTTGTATTTTATCAAATATATATCCATATATACTCAAATCATCCATGAAAGTAACAAAATAATGATATCCACCTCGCACCAACACACTCATTGGACCACATACATCAATATGTATGATTTCCAATAAATCTGTCGCCTGTTCCATTGTACCGGAAAACATGGTTCTAGTCATCTTACCTATAAGGCATGGCTCACATGTATAAAATGATTCAAAATCAAGTGATTCTAAAAGTCCATCAGAATGGAGCTTTTTATGCGTTTTACGCTAATATTACCTAGACGGTAGTGCCACATATATGTAGATATATCATTATCAAGTTTAATCATTTTGGCATCAACATTATGGATATGTGTATCACTACTATCGGGATTCAAAATAAATAAACCATTCATCACAGGTGCATGACCATAAAAGATATTATTTATATAAATCGAACAACCATTGTTTTCGGATTTAGAAGAATAACCGCTTTGCAACAAACACGATCTGGATACAATGTTCATGCTCAGCACAGGCACCAAATAACAATTATTTAGGTTTAGAACTAGTCCAGATGGTAGATGGAGAGGCAGCATTCCGATGGCGATCACATCAACTTTTGATCCATTGCTGACACGCATCATGACCTCATCCCTTGCTAGTTGTCGCTTGTTCCGTAGCCCTTGAGTCGAGTTACATATATTAGCAACCGGTTCAGTATCAAATACCTAGCTGCTACTGTGAGTACTAGTCAAGTACACATCCATAACATGTATATCAAATATACCTTTTTCATCTTGCCGGCCTTATTACCTGCCAGATATTTGGGGCAGTTGCGCTTCTAGTGGCCAGTCCTCTTACAATAGTAGCACTCGGTATTAGACTTAGGGCCAGCCCAGGTCTTCTTCTCAGACGCAGCAATAGATTTTCCACCCTTCTTGAAGTTACCCTTCTATTTACCCTTCTTGTATTTCTTGAAACCGATGGTCCTATTGATCATCAACACTTGATGTTTTTCCTTATCTCCACTTCAACAGTCTTAAGCATTGACAGAAGCTTGGGGAGAGTCTTCTTCATGCCCTGCATGTTATAGTTCATCACGAAGCTCTTGTAGCTTGGTGGCAGGGATTGGAGAACATGAGGTATGCCTAAGTCAATGGGAATCGTTATTCCCAAGGACACAAGCTTGTCAGCGTACACAGACATTTTGAGTACATGCTCACTTACGGAGCTATTCTCCTCCATCATGCAACTAAAGAACTTTTATGAAGCAGCATAACTCTCCACGCCACCATGGGTATCGAAAATCATTTTCAAATCACCCATGGTATCAAAGGCATTGCCATTCTTGAAATGCTTTTGGAGTTCCGGCTCTAGCCCATATAAGATGCCGCAATAAACCATATTGTTGTCCTCCTGACGAGTTAAGTAAACATTCTTTACCTCGTCAGGAGCATCATTAGGAGGTGGGGGCCTAGCAGCGCTTCTTGCACATATTGCTTTTGTGCAGTAGTGATGAGAATCCTCAATTTCAAGGCCCAGTTGGTAAAGTTGCTACCATTCGTTGCAAGTTTCTCTTTCTCCATGAACACATTGAAATTAAAAGCAGGTGGTGCCATCTACAACAGAATTTGCAAAGTTTATTTATACTAAGTTTATGACAGATTGAGTTCAACTAATCCAAATTACAAATAAACTCCCACTCAAAAACAACATCCCTCCTATCTTTTTGGTGATTACATGAACCGTATCCACTACACCAAGACCGATCATCACGTGAGTTGGTGTAGCTTCACAGGCAAGCATCTAGATGGTCATCGTATCAAACGTATGACTCATGCTTTACCTTCTGATTCATGTTCCAAGGCCATGTTTGTACATGCTAGGCTCGCCAAGTAAGAACCTTAGTATTCACGTGTGTAAAACTGTCTTACACCTGTTGTATGTGAACGTAGAGTCTATCAGACCCGATCATCACGTGGTGTCTCGAAAAGATGAACTTTCTTAATGGTGCATACTTAAGTAAGAACACATTTTTATCTTGATATTTAAATGAGGGATCATCTTATAATGCTACTAAAGAGCCAAACAAGCAATATAAGATGCAAACAAAAAAGTGATATGAAATGGTTCTTGCACTTGATCACTATCTTGTGCATTGTGGTGTGATATTTATCATTCCTATATGTGTAAGGCCAAGGTCTATGGAACTTACACTTTGATTTGTTATAATTTCCAAGAGTATCAATCCATACTACAAATTATAACATTACCATATCATGACACTTTCCCAACAACAACTAAACTAGACACTTCTAATTTATCAGTTGCATGTTTTTACGTGTTTTAGGGATTTCAAAGATAGAACCGTTCATACCTACGAACATGGAACCACAATGATGATAATCAAATTATTAGCAACTCATTGTAAATTAGATATTGAGTATAGTAGGAGAGTCAGACACCCGCTAGTCACTTGGAACAAGATTCATCCCACTATGCCACCAATAAAATCATATGTATCTACCCGTGCAAACTATCTACGCATAGATCCGTCTCTAATACCACTGTTGGGTTCGCAGCATAGGAAGCAAAAAAAAATCCTATGGAGTGAACAACTAAGCACCAAGATCTATCTACCTAGATACAATCAACGGGTGGATATACATCCATAGAGAACATACCCTTGAAGAGCAACAAAGCGTTACGAGGTTGGACTCGTGGATGATATAGTCGTTCGTTTCCCGATCTCAAGATCGTGAGGAAGTCTAGCACTGCAACTCAGCGGTGCATCTGTGATCGCACACACGCCCGGTCCTCCGACAACCTCCCGTCCTCGCTCCAATGATACAACGGAAGCAACAACTCCTTTCAGACAAAGCCACCGGGAACATGTACTTTGCTAATCCGAAGCCATGGGGAAATAAACTAGAGAGGGAGAGAGATCCTTCAAGAGGAGGTGTGAAATGAGAGGAAGAGGAGGGGGATTTTTATAGGGAAGAGGGGGCAGCCCCTCCCATGGTCGGCAGCCAAGGTGGTGCCCCCACCTCTTCCATCATTCATGTGGGTGGAGCTTCCACTCACATAAACACCCCTCCATTCACACTTCCACTCACATGCATTAAATTTCCACCAAATTTAATACAACTCTCATTTAATAAAACTATTTTATTTACTTTATTAATAATTAATTTAATTAACAAACATTCACATAAAACCCCCTGCAACATTTCAATACCACATGCAGAACCAGTTTCAGCAATTTCACCCGAAACAATTCTGGTGTCCATAGAAATGATTCCAGTGCTTTTATAATCTTTCTCTGAAACATATTTGCTCCAAATGGTGTCGGTATCCCTTAAGTGTGTCACCCTATGGTTCGCGAATAATGCATACATGATCAAGACCCCTCTCCGATCAATAATCAGCAACAGGGCCTAGAGATCCATACTGACTCCCACACGTTCAACGATGACTTCAGTGATCATGAGAACCTTTAACGTTTGCAACTAAATCCTTTTGTATCGTGAGATATTACATGTCCGATATTCGATCATCCATATGCCCATACCTAGTCTGATCCTATTACTGACAAGTACTCTTTTCTCGTTCCCATGATATAACATTCTAGTGATCTTATCACTTGCTTGCAAGCTACATCAATATGATATCACCGAGAGGGCCCAGAGTATATCTCTCCGTCATAGGGATGGAAAAATCCCACTCTTGATCCATGAGCCTCTACACAACACTTTCAGAGTATCTAAACCCACCTTTATTGTCACCCTATTATGGTGTGACGTTTGATGTTATCAAGTTACTCTTCGGGTGTTAGTGGTTGATATGATCTCATGGTCTAATGACTAAAGTTTCTTCGTATGATGTTATAGCAATTTAAACATAATGACTTTCATCGTATTGCTATATTTCAGATGAATGTTCATCACACCATTCCACCAATATTGTGACCTCATTATCAATAACATCCAATGTCCATGATCAGGAAACCTTGATCATCTTGTTAATTAACGAGCTAGTTTATATGAGAGGCATAACTAGGAACTCTTTATTTGTTTATTAAACACACATGTATTAATGTTTCTAATTAATACAATTATAGCATGCATAATAAACATCTATCATATACTTGGAATACGATAATAACAACTTTATTATTGCCTTTTGGGCATATTCCCTTCAGCCTAGTCACAACAAAGATAACACCGGACGAAGAAACAACAAAGACCGTGTTGGATCAAGCCGACACAATGGCCTTTGTCATGAAGACCCACCTCGGAGCCGACATAATGACACTCCAGAAGTAAGATGACGCTTAGCCGGCAATAACCCACCAAAACCTCCATCCCCACTAGGCAGTTACCACAATGGCTCTCATCATAGCCACGGTAGCCGTCGGGGCGGAGGAGGTGGTGGTAGGAGAAGAAGTAGAGGTCGTACTCCACTGCCCCGTAGGTAGATCGAGCATCCGAGGAAAAGATCACTCTTGATAAACGACGCTCGATATCACATCGAGTCAAACATTAAGGTGCGGTGCTATGAGGAGGAAGATGTATATGTGGGACCAAAATGTTTTGGTCCACGAGTTTGCAAAACGAGGTTTCCTGCTAACTTCAAAATCATGAAGCACATTCAACCCTACGACAATGCAGCCTGGCTAGACCCTTGGCTTCAGGATTTGTGCTAGGCTTGCTACATCGCTAAAGGAGGAAACAACTTGGTCGCAGTCCGATATCTCCCACTCATGCTGCGGAAGACGGCTCGATCATGGCTCAATGAACTTATAGAAAACTTCGTCAACAACTGGTATGATATGCAAAGTGCATTCTTTAGGAATTTCGAGGGGATTTATAGGACGCCCTGCACTGTTGGAGACTTGTAGTGTTGCATCCAGCAACTCGGAGAAACTTGCCGAGACTATCTCGAATGATGGATTGAAACAAAAAACTCCTGTGAAGGAGTCAATGATCAAACTTCAATCGAAGCTTTTATTGCAGGATTACCAGTCGGATTACTGTGTTACCAGTTCAAGCATGAAAAAGTTACCAACTTGGGTGAGATGATAGAGACGGCCAACAAATATGCTGATGCCTATGATGACTCACATGGTCAGCTAAATGGCTTAGTCATGCCGAATCTAAGGCAACCAAAACAACAGCAAACCTAGAAGCGTAAGAACACCTCTGAGGACAAACCCAATCTATAAACCGCTACTATTAATGAAACTTTCGAGTCTAAAGGTGAAGGAAGGCGTGGAGGCGGACGGGGACAAGGCCGTGGAACTTCCTGAGTCTAGGGTAGAGGCGATCAACAACCAAGGAAGACCTATTCTTGGGCTGACATTGCCAACAATCCTTATGTTCATCATCCGGACGGAACGGGGGTTCTTCCCACACCAATGCTAAGTGTTGTTTCAATAACGACATCACGAAATATGAATCCACTAGCTACAAGGCCAAGCGACGAAAATTAAACAGAAATTCTGAGAAAGGCAAGGAGCCTAAGGAAGATTTTGACATGGAAGAGGCAGAAGCCGTCAACCCCAAGTCGGATGGAAAGAAGGATTATCCTACCAAGAAAGACACTTATGTCTGCTTCCTCGGGACTTAGTCATCTAAGGTCAAAAAGGCGGTCCTCCATGAGCTCAACGCCATGGTTTCGGATGTTCCTGAGTTCCTGGATTGGTCGGAAGTTACCATCACCTTTGACCGAAGCGACCACCCACAACAGACTCATCAGTAGGGAAAGTACCCTCTGGTTGTCAATCCCCTTATTGATGGCTATGAGTTCTCCAAGGCTCTCATGGATGGTGGTAGCGACATTAAAATCCTCTACATCGAGACACTTCACCACATGAGAATATCGGAAAGCTAGCTGAATCACAACAATATGGTTTTTCATGGAATTGTACTAGGGAGATAGGCAAATTCTCTGGGTGAGATCACTCTTGAAGTAACATTCAGTACTCCAAAGAACTACCGGATCGAGCCACTGTCTTTTGAGGTGGTACCGTTCAAGAGCGGATATCACGCCATCTTCGGGCGTCCGGCTTACTGGGGGTTCATGGCCCTTCCCTGCTACATCTACAACATGATGAAACTTCCAGGTCCGAAGGGTGTAATCACAATCCGGGGTAACCCAAAGAAAGCACGAGACCGCGAGGAGGGAGTTTCCACCTTTGCCGAAGCCATGCTGCACACCCAGGAGTACTAGGAGATCAAGAAGAACACCAACCCGTTCGAGATGCCGGCTACAAAGAACGAGGTGTTGAAGCCGAATTTGCAGTTCAAGGCATTAGAAGAGACGAAGACAATGCTGTTGAAGGAAGATGATCCCTCCAAGGTGACCAATGTAGGCGTAGGATTAGGTCATGCGTAAGAATGCGTGCTTGTCGAGTTCATCAATGCTAATAAAGATATCTTTGCACGTCAACCTTCTGACATGATCGAAGTACCTAGGAAACTTGCTGAGCACTCTATTAACATGTATCCTAACACTAGACCCGTCTGATGACCCACAAGTATAGGGGGTGTATCGCAGTATTTTTGATAAGTAAGAGTGTCAAACCCAACGAGGAGCAGAAGGTACTGGCTAGTGGTATGGATCAGGAATTCTCTGCAAATACTTAGCAAATGGATATTTAGGGGGTTTCGATAAAGCAAGTAAACAAAGTATGAGTAAATAAAAGATAGTAGGAATAAATGCAGCAAGTGGCACAATCCTTTATGCAGCAAAGGACAAGCCGGTTGTATTACTTAAGATGACCAAACGTTCTTGTGGACACATGGGAAGACTGTCAAGTGCTTTCGCTTCATATAGTTGATTAATCTTCTTTAGCTTGCTAAGTGTTGTGTGGGTGAACATGTGCTAATGTACCGCCCCATCCAAGACTAATACATACTTGTGATTATACCCCTTGCAAACATCCGTAAGTACAAGAAAGTAATTAAGGTAGAAACCTAACCACAACTTTAAACTCTAAGACCCTTACGTCCCTTGTGCAATGGTTTCCTAACGGGGGTTCAGGTTTCTGTCACTCCGGCAACCGCTACGATTAGTAGCCAAATACACAATGCATTCCCCTAGGCCCATATAGGTGAAGTTTCATGTAGTCGACGTTCACATGACACCACTAGAATAAGTACACCACAACTTAAATAACAATCTATTGAATCTTTCTCAACACAACTCCACTACTAACAACAAGACTTCTCCCATGTCCTCAAGAACAAGACGAACTACTCACAAGACATCATATGGATCATGATCAGAGATGGAATAATGATGTATAACAATCTGAACAAAAACAATAATTCAACGGTTCACTCAATAGCATCAACTACAAGGAGTAATCAACACCGGGAAAGTTTCCCCTATGAACTATAGCAAGATTCAACGCAATTGTTATAGCAATATGGAGATGGTGATGAGGGTGCTGATGGTGATGATGGTGGTGATGATGATCTCGATGAAGTCCAGCTTGATGGTGGTGTTGATGGCGATGATCTTCATATCCGGGAAGGAATTCCCTCGGCATAAATCTATCTGCCGGAGAGATCTTTCTCTCTCGGTGTTTTCCGCCCCGCAGAGGCGGCGGCATCTTTCTGTGGTCCCTCCTTGAGTCTTAGGGTTTCGGGAGGATGATATACGCCAGAGGGGAGAGCCAGAGGTGGGCCAGGGCGGCCACACCACCTGCTGGCACGGCTAGGGCTGCTCGCGCCAGGGGGTGGTGTGGGCCCCCTGTGGCCCATCTCCACTCTGTCTTCTAGCATCCTTAGTCTTCTGGAAAAATAGGATTTTCCGTATATTTTCCTGGTTTTTCTGATCTTCGCGAATTTTGCCTCCAAACAGCACCTTTTCCATCGAATCATTGCAAGTCCATGCTCCAAAAGTCATCAACCATGCAAAAACAGATGAAATAACATAAGTATCACCTCTCAATACGAAATATATCAATGAATAATAGTGAATTAAGACATAGGATAGTGATGCAAAATGGACGTACCAACTCCCCAAAGCTTAGACTTCGCTTGTCCCCAAGCGAAACTGAGCTCAATGAGCATGGCCTCAGGTTTATGGAGTGAAGAGTCAATAAAAGAATACGGACAAGAAGCATCACATTCATCAAATACATAGATCATAATAGAAGACAACTCACTATTATATAACTCAACTTGTAATAAGTAAAGGAAACACAATAAAGATACATAAAGTGAATCATAATTGGTAATGGCAAACTTAGCTCTTGGTCGAAGAATAGTTGATAATTGCTGGAGTTCACAAATAACTGGTTTCAATGATAGCTTTCAAAGTAGTAAACATCAAGATAAGAGCAATCTGCAAAACAAGGAACATAAGAAACATGAGTGAATAAATCATCATATGAATGAATGAAACACAACAACTCAAAATACTTGCTGAGATAGAAGGGAGTAGGTTTACTGACTCAACTACAAAGTAAAAGAAAGGCCCTTCGCAGAGGGAAGCAGGGATTGCAAGTCTCATAAAGAGCTCCCAAAAATTATGATACTTACTAGCTTTTAGCTCTCATTGCCCCTATCATAGGCATCTTTAGGTGATTAAGGTTAAAGTGGTCAAATATGAGGATATGCATTGACAAGTTGTAAGTTGATAATCTCATGTCCCTTGAATACGAGGGCCGCTCCTCATGCTACTCAAGTTTAGTCACCGGTAAGTTCTTGTCATCGTAAGCATATGTGTATCATTGAGGACCGCCAACGGGGTACCCCTTGCCCGATGATACGGAAGAATCCCCATATCAAAATGACAAGGCAAGCAGACAACAAGTATCTCAACAGTCTTCTTATTTACCATGGGAATATGGTGCTTTTTCTCTCTTTCCTCTTTTCATAATATCTCTTTTTTTCTTTTCTCTTTTTCTCAATCTCTATCTCTTTTTTTATAAGAAGAATGCTTCATAGATACTCATTATGGTTACGCTGCAGGTTTCCACCATGTCAGCATGGATTAGACCAGCGGCCCAGGCGTTTCTCTAACACATATGCATAACTCCATGGACTTACAAGATCCCCTTTCATTTCACACCGACGATATCCATAGACAAAAGAACATGATATCAACTAGGTACGAAGTACCAGTGCAATGTTGAAAGCGTTCCCCATGACAACATGGTTCTGCTAATCCACAACTTACAAAGCGCAAGCATATACGCAACATAGGTGAGCACAATGGTTCAAGTTTATTAAATGCAAGAAAGTAAAGTGTGCCATCAAGTTCGTGAGAGCTTTAATCATTAATTTTCACATAACAAGTTTAATTTGGGAGGTAGATAAAACAAGAATTTACTTGGAATAGCAATAATGCTAATAGGTAGGTATGGTGGACACAAATGGCAAAGGTTTTGGTTTAAAGGAGGTGGATGCACGAGAAGAATACCCTCTCAGTACAGGTGTTTGGCTAGCAAGGCTAGGTAGCAAGTACAAGAGTTGAAGGAAACAAACAAACATACAAGTGATAAAGACAAACATGCAATCTTCCTTGGAAGCACAAAAGATCTTAACTATAGAATACTAGACTTATGAGCAAATCAAGAAAGAAAGATGATGAAATTATTTTTCTTTAGAGTACTTTTATCTTTTCATTCAACTCTCAAAAATAGTGTTGCTACTGACCGAGCCAGGTTTGCCAAAACCAATTAAATTAACTCAATGATCCCAAAGTGATACCAATACTAACAACAAGATCAATCATATAACCACGAATTGAAAACTAATATAAGCTATGCAAAAGAATGAATGATAGAACTTCTGATTAATATTCCATAACGGAAACTCACACCAAGGGATACATATCTAATGAGAGAGGGGACACTTCCATAATGCAAACCATCCTACATAATAACTTCTCTATTCATGATATGACTCTACTAATAAGGCAAAAAGATAGAAGATAGTGATGTGATACCACGACACTCCCCCAAACTTGGAACAAACCAAGGGGATGCCAAACCTGATGAGGAATCACTCCTTTGGTGGTGGTATCCTCTCATCTTCGTCCGTCTTCCAAGGTAAAGGCTTCCCATCAACAAAGGACATCGTGGTTTCCAACATCCTGAAACTTGCAGCAGCACTTATGAGTTTAAATCTAGCCTCATACTCACAGTTTTGATTTTGAACGTCATAGAACTGTGCTTGCATATCGTTGGTTGTTTGGCAGAGTGAGAGGACTTCGTCTTTGAGTTCAACAGTCTCCTTTTGGTGCTCGGTGATGAGTTCGGAACAAATCTTATGGATGATATCCACTTCGCGCTCCGCCATCTTCTTGTACCTAAAGACTTCTTGCTCCAATGCTTCCATCCTGTCCTCCAGACTTCCTTCACCTTTAGGGCCTTGAACCTCTTTAATTCGAACCTCCCCACCTTCGAGCAATAACTCCTTGGGATGAATCTTCAATTCTCTCATGTATGGGTTGATGATATCTTCCAAGGAATCTCCCTCAACTGATCCAGTGGAAGACATTGAGGCTACAAATCTGGGATTTTACCTGGCAGAAACAGATCGAAACAAAAACACGACGAAAACACGATATACGGACCTCGGGGGATCCGCGGGGGGGGGGGGGGTTATATATTACGAAGTTTCATATCAAAAGGAAGGTACTGGGTGAAAACGGGTCGGAGGTGGAGTCTGGGGTGGGCTCACCACCTGGTGGCGCGACCAGGGGTGGGCCCGCGCCACAGGGTGGTGTGGGCTACCCGGCTCAGCCTTCCGTCCTTTTTCAGTAACTTTCCTTATCGACTGAAAACTGCAAAAATATAGTTTTATTGTATTTTCACGGAACTTTTCTTACCAGAATTGTTACCTATTTGAAAACAGACTCTGCAGGTCTCTGAATTTGGTCCTCGATGAATTTCTCCGGAGTTATAACTTGAAAGGCATCAACATATTCATCTTCATACACTTATTACTTGAGTCATAAAACCCTTCTCTTCCTTATTACACCATTGTCTCCACTTTCTGGAAATTTCTTTCACACAAAACTTCACACAATTCTCATTAGCAACATTAGTATAAGTGAAGTGATAAAACCTTTTGAGTCCAACTTCAACTGAAAACCATCAAAACATAAGCTACTGTAGCAACTCCTTCCGAAAACCCAAAAAGAATTCAAAAAGGAAATCGAATAAAGAAGCAAATGCAAGATTGGCTAAATCTGTCAAAACAGACCAGCAAGTAAAGATCAATTTTTTTGAAAATCTTCTGTTGCTCAAATCAAAAAGTGCAAAACTAACGAAAGTTAAATAACAACTTGGGGCAGAATCACAAACAAGTACAACTCAATCCGAAAGACAAAGATCTCTCACGAATTTTTACGGTGAAGCACAAAAAAATCTGTTCCGGGATAGCAACTTCCCCAAATATTACTTCTCTCTCATTAGAGGTTGATCTTGACACAAAAACCAAACAAAACGGATAAGGAGCGGTTATTACCGAAGTAATAACTTCCAACACTCAAAGAAACAAAAACAAACTGAAAGCAAATTTTTTTTGGGTTGTCTCCCCAAAAGCTCTTTCTTTATAGCCATTAAGATGGGCATGATAATTTTGAAGATGCTCACATAAGAATATGAATTGAAGTGAAAGGGAGCATTAAGAAGCAAAAATACAAACATTTAAGTCTAACCCACTTCCTATGCAAGGGAATTTTGTAAACAAACAAGTTATTGAAACCAGAGGCAACTTGCATAAGAAGGCAAAAGAAGTGCAATATAAAGACTTTCAGCATAAAACGAGGAAACTTGATATTATTGAGATGCATAAGAACACTTTTCCCTCTCTCATAGTAACTTTCAGTATCATGCATAAACTTAACAATATAACTATCACAAGGGCCATCATAGCAATGATCACTTATTCTAACAAAAAACAGAGGAATACTAGCTCTCATAACAATACTTTGTGAAACAATATTAGAGGTATCCTTACAAAGGATAGTGTGTCCCTCTTTCTCATATTTAGTAACAAAGTCTTTCACATTTGCTATTATAGGTTCATCAACCTTTTGGTTATCAGATTCAAAAGCTTTATTCATACTTTCATCTACCATACTAGCTATCATGGAATGTTCCTTTATCTTAACTGGGAAAGGCATTTTCTCAATGTAAGGTTCAGGTAAAACATGATTAGCAGTATAAACTTCAGTATTTCTTGCAGGAACACTCTTAGCAACATCTTTATAAGGTTCATGATACTTATTCCACTTCTTTTTAGGCACTTCAATATAGGAAGCAAAAGCCTTAAAATAATAAGCAATAGCTTGAGAGTCTAGACCATAAGCATTTTTAATATTTTGAAAGTCATCAGTTCCCATAAAAGATTCAATGCATTCATAATCATAATTTATACCTGACTTTCTACCTCTGTCATTCTCTCAAGCTTCAGCATTGTCTTGAATATGGTCCAGAAGATCCCATTTAGCTTCTTCTTCCATGCGAGTGAATGATCCAGCACAAGAAGCATCCAATAAATCCTTGTCATGTAGAGGGAGCCTTGCATAGAAGTTATTGATAATAATATTGTTGGGGAGCTCATGAATGGGACATTTGAGAATTAGTAACTTCAATCTCCCCCAAGCTTGGGCTGTAATCTCTCCATCAAGAGGCCAAAAGTTGTATATTTGATTCCGATCTTTATGAATCTCACTAGGAGGATAAAACTTTGAATAAAAGAGAGGCACTATTTCCTCCCATTCAAGAGCTTGACCATTCTTTAGCATCTTATACCATTCCTCAGCTCTTTCTTTTAGTGATAATGAGAATAACTTCTTCTTGACTTGATCTGTAGTAATACCTACACACTTGAACAACCCGCATAATTCGTGTATAAAAAGCAAATGATCACCGGGATGGACAGTTCCATCCCCAACATAGTAGTTATCCATAACATGATCAATAATTCTTGTAGGTATTTTGAAAACATCATTCTCAGCAGGTGGTGGCTTATCTACTACCTTAGCAGTGGTAGTAGCATTACCAGATAAGAAACTCAGCGAATTATCCATAAAAAAAATAAAGCAACTAGCAGAAGTAAACAATACTCATAGTAGAGGTTTCCTTTACCAGTTCCACTCTCCAATAGCACTTCACTCCCTGGCAACGGCGCCAGAAAGTAGTCTTGAGGATTTTCCGTATATTTTTCCGGATTTTCTAATCTTCGCGAATTTTGCCTCCAAACAACACCTTTTCCATCAGAATCCTGACTGCGGCGGTCCATGCTCCAAAAATCATCAACCATGCAAAACAAATGAAATAACATAAGTATCACCTCTCAATACGAAATATATCAATGAATAATAGTGAATTAATACATAGAATAGTGATGCAAAATGGACGTATCACCGTCAAACAGTCCTTATGATCTTCCGACGATGGAAAGCACAAAGCTATAGCCAAAGAATTAGCCCGACTAGATTTAGCCGAATTGATCACAGAGGTAATCCATACTGATTAGGTGGCAAATCCTGTAATGGTTCCTAAAAAGGACACTACTGATTTAAGGATGCGTATTGATTATATTTTCTTGAACAAGGCTTGTCCCAAAGATCCCTTCTTTTTTCCTAGAATCGATCAAGTTATTGATTCCATGGCAGGGTCAGAACTCCTCTATTTTCTCGATGCATATTCCGGATATCACCAAATACCGATGAAAAAATTGGATCAAATCAAGACGTATTTCGTCACTCCATTTGGAACTTTTTTCTACACAACTATGTCGTTCGGCTAAAAGAACGCGGGAGCTACATATCAGCACACTATGCAGCATTGCCTCAACAATCAAATCGGACACAACGTACATGTATACGTGGATGACATAGCGGTAGTGTCCAAAACGAAGGAAACATTGATTTCTAACTTGGAGGAAACGTTCGCTAACTAATAGCTCCAAATTTCATCATTTTTTACTATTGATTTTCCTCTTATTTATTGCCAGATTTCACTGAAGATTACCCCTTTTTACTAATGTTAATGTCACAATTAGCGAATCCTTGGTTTCTTGTGATGCTTTTCCGGTATTGAACATTTATTGAAGATCTAATAGCATTTATGGGCTAATTGCATCCAAATAAGTAAATCCCCAATTAGAGTCCCTTTCATTGGAGGCGTTCAGAACACTTAACGACCAGTGGTACAGTCAGGACACGCCCGTACCGTCCGCCCGTACTACACGCCGATGGCTCCCTTATATCAATACAAGCAACTTTCGTGAAGGGGGGACAATGAGAAGAACAACAGAACAAAAAACACAGCCACTGCAAGCCATCTAGAGGGAGTTAGATCAGATCTGGAAGAGGAGAAGAACTTCACCTCGTTCCTCGATGATCTCCAACTCCCAAACCATACACTCCACCATCATTCCCACCATTACTTATAGAGAGAGATTGGTATTTGTAAGATTAGGGTTTGATACTTTTATCTAACTTTGGTTTGTATTTGATTTGATCTTTGATTTCTATTGTGGTTTGCTACAATAACTTTGAGATGATTCTTACTTGCAATACAATTATGCCTTTGATTTTTCTTCCCCTCATGCGTGAGTAAATCCCCATAGGCATGGGAGATGTAGGGGATTAGTGAGATGTGTTGTGCCTCCTTTAAGATCCATCCATTGGTGATCATTGTAGTATTTATTAAATAGTGATAATGATTATCTATGTTTTCCTAATGCTTGTTACCTAATTTAAGGGTTCATGTAACATGATCCAAATATCTCATAGGTATGAGCTTGTATGCTAGCAATTCAGCGACCCGCGAGTGACACGGCCAATATCAATGAAGAGCTAGCACTACTCGAGGACAACAAGGAACCATTAAGATTAAAGCCTTGATCTAGTCGCAAGACCTTAATTAATATGTTGACCATTGCCATGGTAACAAGCAGATGGATCATTGGGACTAGGGAGAATTGGCCATGAGAACTCCTAGTCGGTATATGGGTTGCTTGCCTACTCACTTATAAATAAGAAATATCACTATCACTTATTCTGATTTATGCATTTGGCACTTTCACTATCATCATGAACTGTTTCTCTCCGCGCCTAACTTCTCATCTGCAGGACATGTACACACTTTTCGCATCTTTACTTTTATGCAATTTATTTATTTTCTAAGCAAGTTTCCTCTATCTTTTACTCACCACTTCCATCATCTGCTTTTGTAGTCAATTCACTCAAGACCTATGACACCTTGAGTACGACAGAAACACCACATAAAAACACTTACCTAGGATCCTTATTGGGATCCATATAAAAACTAGAATCAATACTTCCGTGAAATATTCTATGGCAAACCTATGCACTTGCAGGCTATCAAGATATGTTCTGGCACTGTTGCGGAGGAGCTAAGCGCTAAGTGTTGTTTCTTGACAACAACATTTGTTGACACCATTCCTGATCTCTATTGAAGATAGAGGTACCACTCGATTAGGAAAAACTTATTTACCTCCGTATATTGATCATGTTACAATCGAGAGACGCCTAGAATTTATTAGAAGTTTTACTAACTCACGTACTGTAGACGTGAATAGTTTGATTCCACTGATGGCAGATTTGACCATCACCCGAGGGGCCAAACCTGAGCTACTGTTGGGAGAATATGGAAATCCATCAAGGAACTTAAGGAAAATGCCTATTCTTTGTCCTGAACTTGAAGGTCGGGAATTCGAAATATATCCTGAGCTAATTTATTTGATGAATGAAATTGCTTTTGCAGGAAAAGAAGAGGAAGATCCTAGTGACCACTTGACAAAGGTCTATGACCTTCGCGCTACATTTAAACCAGCAAGTTTACCAATATAGTTTGTACTCCTTAAACTTTTTTGCTGGTCTCTGAAAGATAATGCTTTTGCTTGGTTACAATCATTACCTAATCACACTATAAAAACCTAGGAAGATTGCATCCGAGAATTCATGCATAAATACTGTTCATTCACTAAAATCATGCAAATCAAACTTAGTATAACAAACTTTCTTCAAATAGTTGGAGAAAACTTTTATGAAGCATGGAATAGATTTTATTCAATGATTATGAAAGTCCCAAATCACGGTTTTCACGAGAATTTAATTATTCAATATTTTACAATGGGATTAATGATGAGACAGAAGAAATGATTGATCTATCTGTAGGAGGAGATATATGCAACTTAATAGTACAGGAATGTGTAAAGCTTTTTGAGGTAAGATCCTTGAATGACGAACAATACAATCCAATAGCCGATGTTGAACCACGAAAAAGGTATGATTCACATACCACCAAATCTTATACCCGAAGTCAAAAAGTCTATGGAAGAAAAAAAGTATAGCCTCGGAACTTGTGAGAGAAAATAAAGTTGATATTCTTCAAACTTATGAAATAGAAGATGATATAAATCTTGTAATGAAAAGGTTTAGATATCAACAGAATCAATTCTGTAAGAAAAACTATAAACGTCTCATGACACAAGAAAAGAATATAAGAGATCTAACAGAAGTCTTTGATGACTTGGGTCAAGCTACAAAACATTTAGATAGATATCTAAGTATGGTTAAAACTCGGTGTGAGCAAATAATTGAAACCCAAACTTTGGTTTTGAACCAAGAAAATTTCAGTACTATTTCTACAAACATTGTTACTAGACGTGGTACAGAAACTCGGGAACCACAAGGACCACCTTGGTATCAGGAAGAACGAGCTCGAAAGTAAAGAAGAAGAGGATTTAGTTGATCCCCAAGATGACATTAATTATGAGGCCCAGAAAAGGGAGAATGAAGCTTCCAAAACTTGAGAAGAAGAGGAAGCAGGGGACAAACATAGACTATATGATTCAGACTCTAAGACAATCGATTCAAGGGAAGAAGCCGGTATCATAAAGGAGCAAGAAGAGCAAGTTATCATCCCACGTGAAGAACATGCCGATAAGAAAAACCAGCCACAAGGAAAACCAAAAAAATTGCTGAACCAGTAGCAAAGGTAAAGGAAAGGTAATACCCACCAAAAAGAAAATTCCTTATCCTAATCGAGTTCAATATGAACCGGATAAAGCTATTTATGGCTCTTTTATTGAAGCACTAGGAAGATTACGTTTAGAACTTCCTTTAACTGATGCTATTCAAGTTCCTACTTATAAAAAGTTTATGCGAGATATTCTTAATAGAAAGAAGAAGGTAACTAAGACTGTAGCAGTAATGACAAGCTTTGGTGATAAGCTGCCTACTAAGCTTGGGGACCCAGGTATACCAACCATCTCCTGCGCAATTTGGAAAACTAATATATTTAATGCTCTTTGTGATTTAGGAGCGGATGTTAGTGTTATGCCTTATTCCCTATTTAAAAAATTGAACCTTGGAGAATATTCTCCTACTTCAATCACCTTACAAATGGCGGATAAAACAACTAAACAACATGTCGGTATGATCGAAGACATTCTACTTAGAATAGATCAACATGTTATACCCACTGATTTTATTATTTTTGATGTCTCTGGGGATGACAAACTTTCTATGATCCTTGGAAGACCTTTTCTTAGCACAGCTGGAGCTAACGTAGACTTCTCTAGCGGTAAGATTGTCTTTAATATATATGATGATCAGATTGTTCGATACTTTCCAAAGAAACAAGAATACGATGGAAAATATGTTCCACCGCCTAAGCGTGTTCAAGCAGCAAGAACCAAAGATAAAGAGCAGCTTGAGGTAAATGCTAATGATATGAAGTTTGGATGATCAAAACTCTAGAATAAAATACATAATTGGAGTTAACCCATTCTCAATAAATTAAGTTTAAGTTTTTATTATCTTATTAATTGTATGTACTAATAAATTTATTTCAAGTCTTGAGTTGTTCAGAGAATTTACCTTAGAAAAGTTTAGAAGCAAGGGAAAAATGAAGAGAAGAAATAGAACAAAAGGTTTAGATCGCATAACGAGTGTCGGTACGGTCTGGTGTGCCCGTACTGCGCGCCCATACTGAATTTCGGCAAGTTCGACAAGGGGCATAGTACCGATAACGAGAGGTGGTATGGCCGGGATGCGCCCGTACCGCGCGCCCGTACCAAACCTCGACGAAGGCGACCAAGATTCACAGTATCAGTAACGAGCAACGGTACGGCCGGGACACACCCGTACCATGCGCTCGTACCAGACTGACCAGGTTTGATCTCGAACGCTAACGTTGATCCAACGGTGACGACCACCGGTACGGGCGGGTTGCGCCCGTACCGACTGCATCGCTAGGTAAAGGCCGACGACGGCTGGTTCCCAGCCAGCCTCTATCTTCTTCTTCCTCTTTCGTTCTTGTTATTTCTCTCTCCACCTC
Organism: Avena insularis; assembly: GCA_023614405.1. NCBI lineage: Eukaryota > Viridiplantae > Streptophyta > Magnoliopsida > Poales > Poaceae > Avena > Avena insularis. Next base: position 28,440,928 of record CM042692.1, read on the forward strand.
AAACCCTAGCCTCCTAGAATCTTTGATTCTTCATTGTTTTCATGTTTTTGAGTTGGGGAATCTTCACATCGGTAAGTTTCTCATCTGATCCATGCTCTATTTTATGAAATTCATGGTTGAATTCATCATATTGGCTATTTAGATGATTTCATCATATTTTGAGATTATTGTTGATTTCTCACGTTAGGATTTGTAACTTCTACCTATAATTGTTTGTTCATGTGATAGAAACTTGATGCCTATATTTTTCTTTAAAACATTTGCAGCACAATGCATAACATTTCAAGGGTTTTCTGCTCGGGCAAGGGCTCGGGTATGACAGGAGCCGCTGGGTCGAAGAAGAGACATTTGGAGGTGGACAACTTGAGGGTCGCCATGAGTCAAGACTATGAAAGGGTGAGTAACCATAAGGTTTTACCCACCAAGTGGGTAGACCGTGAGTTCCTCTCCCGCCAAGGTCTTTTGGAGAACTTCGAGCAGATGACTGTGCAAGCTAGGATGGTCAACTTATCCTACTTCTCCATCGACACCTACAAGATCGGTACATACGAGTTCCTGTCATCATTCCATGATGATCTCTAAGTCCAAAAGCATAATTGCACTATAAGTTTTATACTCAATGGGCAGCTCCACAACCTTTCCTTCTATGAATTTTGTGATAGTTTCGGATTCTCTCATGAGGGGGAACTCGATATTAATGACAATGTGCACATGGAGGAAATGCATTCTTGGGAGCAAATTTCTATCCACAAGAACAATGATTATTTGCGCAAAAAGGGCGCCACCATTCAGAATCCTACTATCCGTTATTTTCATACCTTCCTAGTAAATTCTATTTTTGGGAAAGGTGATGTCGGGGCAATGGCAGGGCCCGAGTTGAGTGTAATTCATATGGCCTTGCATCCAGAGATGGAGCACCAGGTAAACTTAGGTGCTTTGCTCATGCAACACTTTTGCTGCCAACGGTCGGCTTCCGCTAGGGACATTCGTTGTGGTGGGTTGATCACATAGATCGCTTACGCAAATGAATTTGTCTTGCCACAGGAAAGAGCAATGGCTAGCAGTAAGATCCTGGATGACATTCATAAGGCTAGCACCAAATTCATGGGGGTCTATAGACCCGAACGCTCCCTTCGTGCTCACCAGCTTTATTTTGAGCCTAACGGTGATCTCCACCAAGTTTTCCTTCCTTTTGTCCAAGCTTTTGGTTTGCTAGGTAAACAAAGTTGGGTCCTTACCGAGGAGGAGTTCCGGCAGGCACCGATCTTCTCAGGAAGGATTGCGCCACAAGGAGTTCACCCCAACTAGGAAAACACAGCAGCTGGCCAACATCAGCAAGATCAGAGTGGAAAAGATTGGAACGGTGCAGGCTGGGATGACTACGGTCAACAACACCATTACCAACAATCTTTCTCTCGGCACCAACATCATGGTATGCCTCAACCACAGCCGGGATTCAACTATGTCCCGAGGGGCGAATTTGACCAGGTGGTGCATCGCATTGACAATATAGAGAACACGTTGTATGATGCGAACGCCAACATAGTCAACCTCACCTAGGACTTTACATCTTTCATGAAGAACTTTGCAAACCACTACCCCAACTTCCCATACCAGCACCCGCCGCCCGACGGTGGTGACCTTTGATTCCAGATAGGCCAAAATCCTAAGCTTGGGGAGGTAAACTCCTCCCACCTTTTTGCATTCATATTTTTATTTCTTCAGTTTTGCATTTGATAAAAATAAAACCCAAAAATATTAGACTATCTTTTGAATTTATTTGTGCAAATTTCACTCCGCTCTCATTGATTTCTCTACAGGATACTCACTTCTAGTGATTGAGCTATGGAGACGAACGCAAAGAGTTGGCTCAAGTAGTAGATGAGTAAGCAAGTGGAGGTACCACATTCCTATTTCCTTATTTATGTAATCTTATTCATGAACATTTTATGTCCGTTCGGTTGCACTTGAGTTCGACTCCGCGCTTAATTCCTTATCTTTTAGGACTTGAGCTCAAAGGTTTTTGTCACCACTTTGGTTAAGACTTTCGACAATTAATATCAGTTTGAAAAACTAACCTTGGATTAAATTCCAAGCTTTTAAGAATAAGATAAAGTGTCTCTCGACAACTTTGGTGCCATGTTTTTGTCTTAAGGGCTTAATCTTAGTAGTACTTGATGGCTGTGACAATACAACACTTTTTAGCAATATAAATTGTGTCATTTCATGCCCCATCTAACTATTGATGTGCCTTATATGCATGATTACTTGTTTTTATTAAATGCAATATGAGCTTTGCAAATTTAGTAGTTCAGGTAGAATTTTATCCCTCTTCCTTGTCTTTGACATCTGTGTAGGTGTTGATGATGATTATGGATAAAAAAGGCAAAAGGAACAAAGAGAGCATAGTATGGAGGAGCTGTAGGTACCAGACTTGGCCATTTGAGGTGTTGGAAAAGTGAATTTTTCCAACTTCTCAAAATAAAGATCCAAGACCATAGGGTTGTAGCCCTCGACGAGATGCGATCCCAAGAAAACCCAAAATAGAGTTCGTATGAAGAAATGGCGACCAAAATAATAAAGAGTACCGAAGGTTTAACGACCAAATATACGACGGGATAAAAAATTCCGTCCGTATAGCTCCCGCCGTATAGTTGCCAAAAAGGTCACAAACGACGGGATTTCGTCCTCCGAAAGCTCCAGAACCTTCCCTAAGTCATATGATGGTATTGGAGAACCCTAGGGCACCCCCAAGGCCTATATAAAGGAGGGAGGAGTCAAAGAAGAGAGGAGAAAGCCACCATACACCATATACAAGATCTAGATCCCATGTACCGCCTCCACAGCGGCGCCCTTTCGCCATGCCGCCTCCATAGCCTCTACAGCTCCACCAAGATCCAGATCTCCATCAATACCATCAAGCCATCCAAGCAAGAAGAGGAGGATAAGGAGGACGCCGCTATCACCACGCCGACGCCACCATCACCGCGTCATCATCACCATCTCCATCACCGCTACTCCTTCATCCTTCCCCATCATGATCTCCGTGATGGGTTGTAATATGGCTTGAACCCCCTTTTATTAATGTTATGATGATTTGAGTAATTGAAGTGTGGTGTGTTCTTGTTAATTAATATGTTTGTGCTTTCTCTTTACATTGTTCTATTCATGATATTATTTTAGTGATTGGAGATGTCTAATCCATTGTTGAGTAATTTACTAGGGATTCACGGAGTGTCACAAAACTTATCATTAGTCTTTGCTCTTCCATGGGTAAAACTAATAGGCTATTTGCTATAAGTGATTTGCGGAGGCAATAGAAGCTTAGGATGCACCGCCCAGAGTTCCCTCAAGATCACTAATGATATAGATAGGTATAGTGTTGCGAATTGCTTGACCCCAATATGATAGACGAGATATCTTGTGACTAGCACACTTGCTTAGGAGTACGGCTGTCCATAGAACTTAATGCCTTTGATCTGGTTTACCTTGATTGGTATTGTTATCTTAATACACTATTCTCTTACGAGATGACCTATGTCCGAAGAGGGTGTGGACAATTAAGTTGTCTAGTTACCACTTACCAACAACGAGAGACAACGGGATATGAGGGACCACCACAATTATAGTTAACAGCTATTCTATAAGCACTTATCATACACACCAGTATACACAACATTGCTTGAGAAATCATAGCATTAATATTTCATCTCATTGCATTCGCCTCTTTTCAGTTTTACTTTTGTCCAAGTTTTCTTCTAGTCCTAGTAGTAGTTATTACAAAACATCTTAAATTCATTTATCCTAGCAATTTATAGAATAGGCTATTTCCAAACCACGGTTTGGGTGTGAACGTGATTGCATTGACAACGTGGCTGCGGGGTCGTGTTCGCCGAGCTCCCGTCGGGACAAACTCTTTAAATATTTGCTGCTACAAGTACTGCAATAACCCTGTTATTGGTGCAGGAACCAACCAACAAATTGACGCCGTTGCGGGGAGCAAAGCATTCAGTTATCTACTCGTACATAGTTTATTTCAGTTTGTTGCTATTATCTTACTACTTTATTTTATACTAAAAACAATAAAAAATTACAAAATAGAAAAATTATAAAAACTATTGCTACTAATCATGTCTTCCGAGATAAATTTTGTTCAAGAGATAATACACGCATTGGAGGAGATAAATGATTGAAGTTCATCAAGCCTGGTTGCTAGACATGAGCTGATAAAGAAATTGATGGACCAATTGGAAAGGAATTTATTATGGTTGCGTGCTAATGATGAATCTTATTGCACAATTTTTATAATAGACTAGATCGTGTAGGCGCGCGTTGCCGCGCCAATTTATTAGGTAAATAGATTTTTAGGAATGGTACTTATGAAGAGAACGTAAGGTACATGCATAACTGACCTCGGCGTCAACGCTGCAAATTGTAAAGAAAAAAAATATCACAATCCAATAAACAATAGAGATTTCAATAATGGATAGAGCAATGAATCGGACCAGGATGAACAGAACATGCATTGTTTCTTTAGGGAAATACACACAAAAGATACAGATGATGGGTGAAAAGAGGTAGTTTACAGGGTAAAAAATAAAAGAAATCTTCTCTAGGTGATTAAGTTCTTTCAGCTTTGGTATGGCCGTGAGGAGAGAGACAAACTACCACACATTCATTCCTCTAGGATTTGTTGTTGTCGGATGGGATTGGGGAATGGAGAAAGCGTGACGCGTCGGCGGCGAGCGGCGGCGAGCTGCGCACGATAGCTACCAACATTGTTTTGAAGAAGTAAAAAATTTAACGCCCCCATAAACATCTGCATAATAATCCTCAATCCTTGATGTGAAATCCACGGTCAGTCAGCTGTGGAGCTCGCAGTCAAGACTTCCCACAATGTGTATCATTTCGTCTTTTTGTTGGAAAAATAAAAATTGACACAAGAACTCAAGATTAGTCCTGTCCATTATACTTATACATGCAATACACCGGTTCCTATAAAGAGGGTACTAAAGTAGATTAAAGGATACCTAAGTAAGCCTTATCTACATCGTAACCATGTATTCAGCACAGAGAATAGATCGAGCATGGGAATTAAGAACACGGTACTTGTCTGATAAAGTATTGTGTCGAGGGAACGGGTGTAGAAGAATGCAAAGGGCAAAACACATGAACAACGTCAACGGCTCGAAGAGCTGTGCCAGCAATAGTTAGCTCGCTCGGCTGCTTTGCCACTGTAGGCCACCTAGTGGCTTGCTTCAAAACAATTTCCATAAGTACGCCTCCTTCCTCTGCTACATAATCCACCATGGGACAAAATGATCTACGCGACCAGAAATTGATGTGTGTCGTCGCTCGTCGCCTCGTTTCTTTTTTTCCAACAAAATAATGTACGTACTCTGCAACCAGAGGCTAGACTATGTTTCTCTCGCCCAGTGTGCTTTACTACGACAATTAGGCCCAATTAATCAGAGTTGGCTGATTTGTTGAGCAGAGTAGCTGCCCTTAGGGACATTTGGCCCAATAACCCACATCATATTAAACAGATTGGATTGAGTAGGAAGCCTAATCGGACGACAAAAACTCTAATGGTCTGAGATGGCTCCTACTTGTTGCGGTTATAATATCCCTAATAACCACCTTAATTTTCAATATAAGTGTTCCAACAATCCTACTCTAGAAAACTATAATAGAGATAAATCCTATGCTAGTTTGGAAGTACTAGAATACTTTCTTTTCAAAGGTGCATATGGTATTTAGACTAGGAAGTATTGATGTTGAAAGTGAAGTACTTGATGGAGTTTTTAATTTAGTATACCTCATATTCCTCTTTTGCGACAATAATCTATTATATATTAAAAGTAAGTTACGGGCTCACCAGAAAATTAGAAATACTCTAAAAATTCCCATAATTCCCACAATAATTAGAAACATCCGATCATCAATTTTCTTAATTAGCTAATGACAACCGATGGAGCTAAGTTGCACAAAACTACCCACCAATGCCCCCATTTAATATTCTAGCTAAAAAGGTTACGTCTAATAGAAAAGGAAAACCTAATCTACGGATGCTCCATGAGTCCTCACGCTTGTGCCGCCGCACTACGGATGCTCCAAGAATCCTCACACCTGTGCCGCCGCAGATGTATTCGCGATTCTGCCTTCGGCCGCCGGGCCGGCCAACCTCCTCCAAGTTAGTGCGTCAATCACAACCTAAGATTTCAATCACCAGATTACCACGCGTGCCGTCGTGGCCGTATTCTCATTTATTCCTTCGGCCGGCTGATCTCCTCCAAGTGTGTGTGATCAGTTGCTAAGATTGTGATCTTCTTTGCCGATGCATGCACCAGATCGGTGCACACGCAGGTCGTTGTTCGGATGGTTGCCTCATACAAACAGCCCAAAGGTATATTACGATGGATCTCCAAGGTTTCTAGGTGGGCCTGATTGGTGTTCACATCAATGGAGACATAGCAGATGACAACCATGGAGCTGAAGATGGGAGCAGTCTCTACACATTAAGAGGATTAGGTATGTTATTAAGCACTATACTATAGAGAAGGAAAGGATATTCAGAGCATTATCAACATCGCCGTCAAAACAAATCAGCTAGGGTAATGTTTGTCCTCATGAACTCTAATGCACTGATCGTCATCGTATTCATGATCCTCATCAAGTAGTTCTCTACGGCCGTGGATTCCTCTTGATCATGCACATGGATCCATGTCGTGAGTCAGGTTTCAAATTTTGACATGCCGCCATACAAGATGGATCCGCCACATTTGCGTCGGTGCACTTCGCCGGCCAACTATCCTCTGCATGCACATGGTTTAACGTTTTCAGGTTTCAATTTTGAACATCAATGGATGAAATTAAGATTAGCCTCATGCACAGAGCTAGACGTCCAATGCATGGTAAAGTTTCCTTTGACAAGGCAATCTATTTTGTTTAAAATACAAATTATATTTACTGTGGCAAAGTTTCAGAAAAAATTTAAGGTGCGAATTTTCAGGTTTGTAACATATACTCGACAAGTATCAATCTTTGGGACTTCCCTAGCATCGGCGTCGACATCGGCATCCATAATGTATAGCAAGAGGTGCGTATCTATCAGTATGCAGGAAAAATATTGTATCTCAAATTGCTCTGTCACGAAATTTCAGCTTTGTAGCATATCAGCCTGAATTGTACTTATTTTTTTTTGTTAAAAAAGAGGCATGGCCCCATGGTCCAGACTTTCCTATTTTTAGGTTTGTAACATATACTCGACACGTCTCAATCTTTGGGACTTTCCTAGCATCGGCGTCGATATCGGCATCCATAATGTATAGCAAGAGGTGTGTATCTATCAGTATGTAGGAAAAATATTGCATCTCAAATTGCTCTGTCACGAAATTTCAGCTCTGTAGCATATCATCCTGAATTATACTTATTTTTTTTGTTAAAAAAGAGACATGGCCTCATGGTCCAGACTTTCCTAAGCGGCTAGCGGGTAGGAGGAAAATAACTGGTACTCTTGAAATTTACATGAATCACACATATACTCGAAATTCATGAGAATGGTCCTTCTGTACAAAAGATTACTTGATTTATCGCAGGTATGCCATTATTAGCTATTCCGGGTACATCCTTCTTGCATGTGTGTAGTATGCTTCTTATGATATCACAATACCAAATGTCTCACACAATTGAGAAATACATGAGAAATTAGTAATGGATGAATTATTTGTTTCGTAAAATAATAGTTAGTCGTTAGTCGTTAGTAATCGTGTTTTTTTCGATCCTAGATAAATATGTTGACCTATAGTTATTATATAAATAAATGTTCTCACAGAACTTATCTTGGGCAAGGTGCGAGTCAGGTGTTAGCCTTATATGCCAAGATATGATTTGTTTATGAATGTACTTTGTTTATATTAAGATTGAATACGAAACCAGAGCTATGGGACTGAGCAATCCGGTGCAGGCGGCAAGCGCTATCTGTCGTTCTTGATGGGAGAACACCACTTCACGTCACACAAAGTATGCCATCAGATGTTATTCAGCCGCAGTCGAGGAAACGTCTCAGTGGCGCACAAGGCAAACATGACTAGCAAGTACTAACAGGTCGGGACGTACCTTATTATTGCTATGGATTAAGATCTTGTGTTGGCTATCCTATATATAGAATTACATTCCTCGGTTATTCAAATTATTTTTATAGGTTTTGTTTAAAGAATATTTTTATTCCTAATGTTAATACCTGCAGGATGATACTGAGTAGTTAGTTCAGCAATGGCAAACTAATTTGTTCGCACCTGGACATCAATTTAGCCGATTCTTCACATTGCAGAGAGAGCCAAACAGTGACATCACTGAGCTGCCAGCTACAACTTAAACTTAGACATTATAATATGAAAGATACCAAATGTCTCACGTGCTTGTGATTTATAGAAGAAAAAGAGTGGTCGGTCGATTTTTGTTGTTATTAATTCCTTTTCATCGACAATAGAATATTTGGTTAGCCTATAGTTAATTTTTAAAAAATCCATGGTTAACCTATAGATTTTCTAAAAATATACAGTTAACTTTTAAAAAAAATTACTGCAAAAATTCCTTTGACCCGGTGTGAGTCATAAGATACCTTACTTGCACAGATGGTCACGGTACTTCACAATAAATGTTTACCTCTTTCACTTGGTACATGTAAAAGGTTTATATTATACATGGATGACCAGATTGTACATATGTATATAGATTATAATAGCGTATGGTTTCAGCAATTGTAAGTTCCAATTCTGTTTTTTAGATCTATCAAATACCCACACAGCGACAAAAACATCAGAGTTTTACGATAAAACAAAACCATAGTAACTTAGTGCATATATATCAGAGTTTTTTTACAATTGGCATGGACATTTGATTGCTCTAATCTACACACATTATACTTTGTTATTCAGAGGAACTGAAGGAGAAAAATTCCATTGAATTGTTTTCAACCATTAATGCTTACTATCTCCGCATTTCAGATACATAAAGGGTTAAGGAGGCACAAAAATATATGACACTTGAGGTATGAGCTGCGGTTTAGAAAGATTGTGAGCATCATGATCTCTCAATTTCAGAGACATTTTATCTTTTGCTTATATAAAGCTAGGCTTATCTTTTAATTAATCTGCACCTCTGATTTTCATGCAAAAATTGAGAGCAGTCTCACATACGGCCAAACTGACTATGTATCTATCCAATTTAAGTCCAGTCTTCGATGTTGTTCAAATTTCAATGTAATTTGTTTTCAATATATATATATGACTCATCTGAACAAGTTTAGTTCATGTAGTTGATGTTGTAAGAAAGTAGAACTTGAACTTGTATGTTGAAACATTTATTATTTTGTGTACATATGAGTATCAACATGTTTATATAGAGATATGTTAGCCTTGTGTGACTGATACTTACCGATTTAGATTTAGACTGAAATCAATATCAAAATATTCTGTGATCTTTTGGCACATTACTGATTTCATGTTTTAATATAAGCTATTGATTGTGTTTCTACGATACCTACAGATGTGCTATTCCTAGGAAGTATAGTTGCATACATGGCATGTTTTTAATACAATAAGGAACTTTATCAGTATATTTTTAAAGAAACATAAGGACAATAAAAATGTTGACCGCGCATGTGCAACATTAAAAAAAGTTCATATGAATGTTTACAAATTTACATAACAATATACTTTAGTTTGACGGGGTAAAGCATTTGCTCAATTTGCGACGGAACTATATACATGTTAATAAAATTAAAATGCAACAAACAGATTTCATGAACTCCGATTTGACTTTAATTTGCATTTTCAGTCAAAAATACCAATCAAGATGTTGCTTGCGCGAATACGCGGGCCACTGTGCTAGTTTAAGTAACAATTCATTGGTATTATATTATTTTAAGCGGTTTAAAACCTCCATGGAGAAAGATAACCTTTTGCAGGACTCACTAAAGAGCGAAGAGGAAAAGGAGCACAAGGAGGAAGAACGGATTGATCACCTGCTCACACCTTCAACTCCTACTTTTGATTCTATCATTGCTATTAAAACACTAGTCAATGAAAAGGAGGAACAAAAAGGTGAGGTTGACAAAGAGAGTCACACTACAACTTTTGTTTGTGATGCCTCTCACTCTAGTAGGAATTTTTATGATGCTAAAACTGTTGATAATTGTTCTGCAGAGGCCTTGTGCCTAGACAGTCATATGGAGAGCATTAATAATAATGAACTAGAGATGGAACCTTGCTATACTAACATGCAGGGTCCTGAACTCCCTGCAATGAAGGAAGAATACTATGAAGTGTTCCCCTACACAGGTAACCAAGGTAAAGATTTAAGAATTTTATATGAATCTTAAATCCTCTCATTGCAGCTATACACGGAGGCATGTTCACCAAGCTTGGTGCATCAACACTCGCTTGAAAGCGAGAACTTGTTCATCTACATGATGCCGATGCACCGTAAGCGGGTACGACTCCGACCGAACTCTACTTCAAGATGCTTCAAGCTGGTATGTACAATGTCACCTCGAGTCGATATACCTTGTGATCTAGGTGGGTAACGTATGGAGAATCCTAGCATGCCTTATGGCTTTAAAGAGAGTGCTTCCCGAGAGGCAACCCGTAAGTCATTAGGCGTCTTTCTTTGTTTTATGTCTTGAGTCTAGTTGCATTCATGTTGCATTGGCACTTTTATTCTTCGCATGTCTTGCTATTAGAGTAATCTTGTTAAAGTTTTCAAAAGGTAGAATTTATTGTTACTATGTGTTGCATAAACTCGGTTGTACTTAAATCCCGTTTTATACATGCTAAATGTTGGTCGAAAATTTAATCTGTCATTTTTTTGTCAAAACATGGTGTTTTGCTAAGTTTCAGGTTAAGAAAAAAATCCTCGAAGAAACAGGTAAATTTTGGCTGCTCCAGAAGGTTTAACAACCAACTATACGGCGGAAATAAAAATTCTGGCCGTATAGTTGCGGTCGTATAGTTATCGATACCTTCGTCAAAATTCTTTTTCAGGGTACAGAAGATTTAACGACCAACTATATGGCGGGACCTTTTTGGTCCGGCTGTATAGTTGCAGCCGTATAAATATCGACGCCATCTACCCTTCGTTGTTCATGGTACTGTAAGTTTAATGACGAACTATACGACGGGACCTTTTTGGTCCGGCCGTATAGTTGTACCCGTATAGTTGGGAAAACCCCTCAAACGTCAACTAGAAGGTAACCATTGCTCAAAATTTCATTCTTTCTTCTTCCTTCTTCTTCTAAAAACCTGAAAATACCACATGGGAGCTTCTCCCATGTTTTAGAGTAGAAGCTCCCATGTTTTAGAGTAGCCAAGCGTATGTAAATAATAAAGTTCTATCTCAGAAATTCCTTAAGTTGAAATTCTCTTTATTAGTTCATGTTTTCTTTTCGTTTTCTTTCATTAGTTGGGTGAACGAACTTCGTTCGTACACTAAACCGTTGTCTTTTATTTTGTGTGTTATTTTTACAGGCACTTGAACCTTGTGTGATGACGTGTACGGTAGTGCCAACCGTGCAAACACTCACATGAGCCACTTGGTTGCTTCAATTCAACGTTTCAACAATCAGTGTCTGGTAAAACCTTCCAACTCGAACCTCTTTTAAATAAGCACATAGGGGTTGCACACTCGCGTCTCGTATCCTATTTCACTTGCACCTCATCACAATCTAGGAGAGGCCACTTCTAGAACTAGTTTGTTGACTTAGGCATGGTGTTTAGGTTGATGAACCGACTCAATGGGACTTGTATTTTTATCATTTGTGAGCTAAACCTGTGTCTTCAAAAACACAAAAATATTTTGTCTTCTTTCTATTCTTGTTCCTACCAAGTTCTTAAGGAAGGCATACACCGGATCATGAAACATTCATTGAACCAAAGGTTCTTTATCCATCAAAGTAGAGGTTAAAAGCACCTCAACGGTAAAGTGTGTCGCCCTTGCTTTAACTTAAGCTTGGGGAGGTAACCACTTCTTATACTCTCTTTTGATAACTGCATTTTCTCTTTTGCTTTCATGATCTTCTCAAGTTGATTTTTAGCTTGGGGAGGTTAATTTGCATGCGTAGAGTCTTGTCCAAAGTTCTTTATCTTAAAAAGGTTTTCATGCTATTGTGTATTCCTCTGTTTTTGAATGCTTTCTTAGGTGAGTTTTTGTTCATATTTATATAAGGGATATACTTGCTCATGTTAGGCCCCATCGGAGACAAGCCATAGCTTTGATGCACCTTGTTCAACTTTTATGTAGCTTGTGAAAAATAATGTGATCCTATAAATATACATTGCCATGTTCTCTACATTTTGAAAAGAAAAAATATTTAATAAAGAAGTTCTTCAAAACTTGCTAGTTTTCAGTGTTCAGAATTATCTTAAGTGAATGGTTATGGAGTAGCACGACCCCATAGTACTGGAAATGATGGTCTTAATAGATGCTTATTAAGTGAGTTGTCAAATAAGAAATGATGTTTCAAAGTTTCAAGATTACATATGCCAAAATTTTGTCTTAGAAATCAAAGTGAGATATTGCTTTATACGTGTCTTGTGCCACTGTCTCACAACATGGGATGCTAACAACTCTGCTGGCCTTTGGACAATCCAAAAAGAGGAAACTCTTGGAGTTTGGCTATGAGTTTCCCAACATATGTAGCACAAATGCTATATTTGGGTATGCATTGGTATTCTCATGGGCCTACGTTAAAAGCAAAAGTCGGAATACTCCTCTGACCGTTATGAGAAATCATTATACTAAAAAGGGAAACCTTGGTAATGGTCACGAGTGTCCTTCCTAGCCTACATAGTCTCGATCGAACATATACCACTCGTTTGGCATGGTCTTGTTACTAAGAAATATATTTTCTATGAGCTCAACAATCTAAGTTTGCACTTGAGAGACTTTAATAGATGGCATGAGTGGGCAGCATTGGAAAACTCTATTTCTATTTATGATTGACAACTAACCGTGTTCAGCTTTGCCTTATACAAATAAAATTACAAAAATAAAATAAAGTGCGTATAGAAGGATCACAAGTTTACTTGCAAGATAGATTTAACTTTGATATGGGGCATTGAAGTTTTTGACTAATCTCTAGTGGTTTGGAATAATATAACTGAGCTTATATTGCCTTGTATGATTATGGGCTCTCTTGCTTTGAGCTTGCAGGAAAAACAAGGATACGATGCATTGATTTCCAATGATAAGCAAGATCACATCCATTATGTTATCGATCCTTTTTTCTCGAGGACGAGCAAGATCTAGCTTGGGGAAGTTGATGGTTGTGATAATACAACACTTTTTAGCGATATAAATTGTGTCATTTTCCTATCATATCATGCTCCATCTAACTATTGCTATGCCTGATATGCCTGATTACTTGTTTTTATTAAATTCAATATGAGCTTTGCACATTTAGTAGTTTAGGTAGAATTTTATCCCTCTTCCTTGACTTTAAAATATGTGTAGGTGTTGATGATGATTATGGATAAAACAAAGGCAAAAGGAACAAAGAGAGCATAGTATGGAGGAGCTACAGGGACCAGACTTAGCCATTTGAGGTGTTGGAAAAGTGATATTTTCCAACTTCTCAAAATAAATATCCAAGACCACAAGGTTGTAGCCCTCGATGAGACAAATTCAAAGAGCCCAAGAACACCCAAAACGGAGTTCGTATGAAGAAATGGCGACCAAAATACTAAAGAGTACCAAAGGTTTAACGACCAACTATACGGCGGGAGCAAAAATTCGGCCGTATAGCTCCCGCCGTATAGTTGCCAAAAAGGTCACAAACAACGGGATTTCACCCTTCGGAAACTCTAGAACCTTGCCTAAGTCATATGACGGTATTGGGGGAACCCTAGGGCACCCCAAGGCCTATATAAAGGAGGGAGGAGTCAAAGAAGAGAGGAGGAAGCCACCATACACCATATACAAGATCTAGATCCCATCTACCGCCTCCACCGCGGCGCCCTGCCGCCATTCCGCCTCCATAGCCTCTACAGCTCCACCAAGATCTAGATCTCCATCAACTCCATCAAACCATCCAAGAAAGAAGAGGAGGAGAAGGAGGATGCCGCCATCACCATGCCGACGCCACCATCACCGCGCCGTCATCACCATCTCCATCACCGATACTCCTTCATCCTTCCCCATCATGATCTTCGTGATGGGTTGTAACATGGCTTGAACCCCCTTTTATTAATGTTATGATGATTTGAGTAATTGAAGTGTGGTGTGTTGTTGTTAATTAATATGTTTGTGCTTCCTCTTTACATTGTTCTATTCATGATATTATTCTAGTGATTGGAGACGTCCAATCCATTATTGAGGAATTTACTAGGGATTCACAGAGTGTCATAAAACTTATCATTAGTCTTTGTTCTTCCATGGGTAGAACTAATAGGCTATTTTCTATAAGTGATTTGCGGAGGCAATAGAAGCTTAGGATGCACGGCCCAGAGTTCCCTCAAGATCACTCATGATATAGATAGGTATAGTGTTGCAAATTGCTTGACCCCAAAGTGACAGACGGGATATCTTGTGACTAGCACACTTTCTTAGGAGTACGGTTGTCCACAGAACTTATTGCCTTTGCTCTGGCTTACCTTGATTGGTCTTGTTACCTTAATGCACTATTCTCTTACAAGATGACCCATGTCCGAAGAGGGTGTGGAAAATTGAGTTGTCTAGTTGCCACTTAAGAACGGTGGGAGACAATGGTATATGAGGGACCGCCACAATTATAGTTAACAACTATTCCATAAACACTTATCATGCACATCGGTATACACAATATTACTTAAGGAATCATAGCATTAATATTTCATCTCATTGCATTCACCTCCTTTTAGTTTTACTTTTGTTCTAGTTTTCTTCTAGTCCTAGTAGTAGTTATTACAAAACATCTTAAATTCATTTATCCTAGCAACTTATAGAATAGGCTATTTCCAAACCACGGTTTGGGTGCGAACATGGTCGCATTAACAATGTGGTTGCGGGGTCGTGTTCGCCGAGCTCCCATCGGGACAAAATCTTTATATATTTGCTACTACAAGTACTGCAATAACCCTGTTATTGGTGCAGGAACCCAGTCATCAAATTGGCGCCGTTGCCAGGAGCAAAGCGTTCGGTTATCTACTCGCACATAGTTTATTTCAATTTGTTGCTATTATCTTACTGCTTTCTTTTATACTAAAAACAATATAAATTTACAAAACCAAAAATTTATAAAACCTATTGCTACTAATCATGTCTTCCGAGATAAATTTTTGTTCAAGAAATAATACAAGCATTGGAGGATATAAAGGATTCAAGTTCATCAAGCCTGGTTGCTAGACATGAGCTAATAAAGAAATTGTTGGACCAATTGGAAAGGAATTCATTATGGTTGTGTGCTAATGATGGATCTTATTGCACAATTTGTATAACAGATGACCACCTTAATTTTCAATGTAAGTGTTCCAACAATCCTACTCTAGCAAATTATAATAGAGATAAATCCTATGCTAGTTTGGAAGTACTAGAATACTTTTTTTCAAAGGTGCATCTGAAATGGTATTTAGACTAGGAAGTATTGATGCTGAAAGTGAAGCACTTGATGGAGTTTTTTTACTATACCTCATATTCCTCTTTTGCGACAATAATTTAAGTAATAATGCATTGGTATTAAATTATTTTAAGCGGTCTAAAACCTCCATGGAGAAAGATAACCTTTTGTAGGACTCACTAAAGAGCGAAGAGGAAAAGGAGCATAAGGAGGAAGAACGGATTGATCACTCGCTCACACTTTCGACTCCTACTTTTGATTCTATCATTGCTATTAAAACACTAGTCGATGAAAAGGAGGAACAAAAAGGTGAGGTTGACAAAGAGAGTCACACTACAACTTTTGTTTGTGATGCCTCTCAGTCTAGTAGTGATTTTTATGATGCTAAAACTGTTGATAATTGTTCTGTGGAGGCCTTGTGCCTAGACACTCATATGGAGAGCATTAATAATAATGAACTAGAAATAAAACCTTGCTATACTAACATGCAGGGTCCTGAACTCCCTGCTATGAAGAAAGAATACTATGAAGTGTTCCCCTACACAGGTAACCAAGGTAAAGATTTAAGAATTTTATATAAATCTCAAATCCTCTCATTGTAGCTATACATGAAGGCATGTTCACCAAGCTTGGTGCATCAACACTCGCTTGAAAGTTCTATGTTTTGACCTGCTTGGGAGATTCCAAAACCTGTTTTGACCTGCTGTTAAAAAAAGAGAGAAGAAATAAATAAAAGTTCTATGTTTCAAATACACAACTTTGGGATGCCAAAAACACCGTTAGCCTTTGAACGATCTATGGTATAACCCCGGATTTCGGCTATGAGTTGATGGTATGAGTGACATACGTGTCACTATATGGGCAAAATTATGGTATTCTCAAAAGGTTGTGTAAGCTTTTACAAAAGAAACATTCGTTGATCCTTGAGAAAGGCATAAAAAATATCGTCAAGATATGAGCTGAAAATATTCGATACTTTTGATCTTTGGCATCACCTCACCACCTAAATTGAACAATTAGAGTTCTTGAAAGACAAGGAAAAGAAGAGGTATTTGATAGCCGCGATTATCAAAGTGGGTGTTAATGAAAAAGCTCTAAGTTTATCCTTCTTTTGACATCTACTTGTGCACCCTTAATTTTGACTCAAGCGACCTCGCTCAAAACATTTTCACTCTCATAATAAGAGAGGCGCTGAAAGAAATTGATTTTCAAGCCTAGCTAAAATTTTAACAATCTTATTTGAGTTATAAGAACTATTAGCTAGCGAGTTACTTGCGTTTAGGAATTGAACTTAAGTGCAATTGTTCAGATATATTATGCTCATGTTCAAGGTTGCAGGATTTGAGATAATGTAATATGATACAACCTCGAACTTATAAGTTTTCATCTTGATTCAATTCTTTGCTATTACTCATTATAGCTTTGTCACTCGAGGGCGAGTAATTGCTAAGCTTGGGGATGTTGACAACTCCAAATTTCATCACTTTTTACTATTGATTTTCCTCTTGTTTATTGCCGGATTTCACTGAAGATTACCCCTTTCTACTAATGTTAATGTTGCAATTAGCAAATCCTTGGTTTCTTGTGATGGTTTTCAGGTAATGAACATTTATTGAAGATCTAATAGCATTTGTGGGATAATTTCATCAAAAGAAGTAAATCCCCAATTAGAGCCCCTTTCATTGGATTCGTTCAGAACACTTAACGACCAGCGGTATGGTCGGGATGCGTCCGTACCGTCAGCCCATACTACACACCGTCAGCTCCCGTATATCAATACAAGCAACTTTTGTGAATGGGGGACGACGAGAAGAACAACAGAACAGAAAGCACAGCCACCGCAAGCCATCCAGAGGGGGTTAGATCAGATCTGGAAGATGATAAGAACTTCACCTTGTTCCTTGATGATCTCCAACTCCCAAACCATACACTCCACCATCATTCCCATCATTACTTAGAGAGAGAGATTGGTATTTGTAAGATTAGGGTTTGATACTTTTATCTAACTTTGGTTTGTATTTGATTTGATCTTTGATTGCTATTGTGGTTTGCTACAATAACTTTGAGATGATTCTTACTTGCAGTACAATTATGCCTTTGATTTGTCTTCCTCTCATGTCTAAGTAAATCCCCATAGGCATGTGAGATGTAGGGGATTAGTGAGATGTGTTGTGCCTCCTTTAAAATCCATCCATTTGTGATTGTTGTAGTGTTTATAAAATAGTGAGAATGATTATATATGTTTGCCTAATGCTTGTTACCTAATTTAAGGGCCCAGGTAACATGATCCAAAGATCTCATAGGTATGAGCTTGTATGCTAGCAATTCGGCGACCCCGAGTGACACAGCCGATATCAATGAAGAGCTAGCACTACTCGAGGACAACAAGGAACCATTAAGATTAAAGCCTTGATCCGGTTGCAAGACCTTAATTAATGTGTTGACCATTGTCGTGGTAACAAGCAGATGGATCATTGGGACTAGGGAGAATTGGCCATGAGGACTCCTAGTCGGTATATGGGTTGCTTGCCTACTCACTTATAAATAAGAAATATCACTATCACTTATTCCGCTTTATCCATTTGGCACTTTCACTATCATCATGAACTATTTCTCTCCGCGCCTAATTTCTCATCTGCAGGACCTTTACACACTTTTTGCATCTTCACTTTTATGCAATTTATTTATTTCCTAAGCAAGTTTCCTCTATCTTTTACTCACCACTTCCACCGTCAGCTTTTGCAATCAATTCACTCAAGACCTATGACCCCTTGAGTGCGATAGAAACACCACATAAAAACACTTACCTAGGCTCCTTATTAGGATCGGTATAAAAAATAGAATTAATACTTCTGCGAAAACATTCCCTGACAAACCTGTGCACTTGTAGGCTATCACAAACCTTCGAAAATACAATATGATGCTTAACCCAAAGAAATGCTTCTTTGGAGTCCAAGCTGAAAAATTGTTAGGTTTTATCGTGTCTCAGAGAGGCATCGAGGTGAACCGGGACAGAATAAAGGCTATACTCAATATAACCAGACCAACTCGCATGAAGGACGTGCAACATCTCACTGGTTGTGTCGTAGCACTGAGTCAGTTTATCAGTCGGCTCGGAGAAAGAGCCACACCTTTATACAAGCTCTTGAAGAAAACAGACAAATTTGTTTGGACTGGAGAAGCTGAAGGTGCCCTCCAAAGCCTGAAAGAATTACTCTCATATGCTCTGATTCTTGCAGCACCAGAGCCTTAAGAACTTATGTTGCTTTACATCCCCACGACAAATAGAGTCATCATAATCGTTACATCGTTGTAGCGCAAAGAGGAAAAACAGGAACAACTGGTGTAACATCGACTTATTATCTCAGCGAGGTCCTAACATAGTCAAAACAACGGTATCCGTATTACCAAAAGCTAGCCTATGGCGTATTCTTTGCCTCCAGAAAGCTAAGGCATTATTTTGAAGAGCACAAGATCACAGTGGTCAGTACAACTCCTCTAAGAGACATAATCAATAATCACGACGCCACAAGACATGTCTCTAAGTGGAGAATTGAGCTAGCACCTTTTGACATTGAGTACAAGCCGGGTACAACTATTAAGTCACAGATTCTTACCGACTTTGTCGGTAATTGGACAGAAATGACCAAACATACAAGTGAAATGGATCGTATGGGCACCTAGAGGGGGGGTGAATAGGTGCTACACCAATTTTTAATTCTTTTTCAATTTTAGGCTTAGCACAAAGGGTAAATTCTCTAGATAAACTATTAGGTGGAATTTCCCTATATGCAAACCTATCTACTAGCAAGTAAAGAGCGAGTGGAAGAGGAACGAGTAAACCGAAGTGAAGCACACGGAGACACAGGATTTTTTGACCGTAGTTCCTTCCTTGTTAAGGGAAGTACGTCTGCGTTGGAGGGGTGGGCGGTACTAAGACCACCACGCCACAAAAGGCCTCACCCTGTTCTTCGATGGATCTCGCCACAAAAGGCCTGATCCACCTTCCACTATAGGTACCCTTCGAGGCGGGCACCGGCGCCTTTACACAACTAGCGGGGCAACAACTCCACAATAACTTGGAGGCTCCCGAAATGACAACAAGCTGCCATAAGAACAAACTTATCAAATACAACAAACAAGATCTAGGTATTAACAAGAATACTAGATCAAGGATTTCTCCAAGTGAATGGAGAGGAGTTGAAGCGCTTGATTCTTGATGATGATGATGAACTTCTCCTCCTTCAATTCCACCAAAGATCAAGACCTTCGGGTGGTTGAAGTGGGAGATCGAGAATGAGAGCTCTTACACAATGTCTGGTCAATTTCGAATGAATCAAGAGTTCTGAATGTTGGGGAAGAAGGGGTATTTATACCCCCTTCAAAAAACCAGCCGTTGTACACTTTGGGGGCCGGATTATCCGGCCCAAGTGAGGGTCGGATTATCCGGCCTGGGGAAAACACCGCCCCAGACTCGAAATATCCGCGAAAGTCCCCCTATCGAGGCGTCGCCGAGCTTGCCTTTGATCAACTTCTGGGGGCCGGATTATCCGGCCATATGTGAGGGTCGGATTATCCGGCCTAGGGAGGAAAAACCGCCCCAGTTCGGATTTTCCGGGAGAAAATCCGACCGAATACCGTGCGACGTGCCTTGGCCCCTTTTGCTCGAAAATTGGGGGCCAGATTATCCGGCTCGTACGACACCCGGATTATCCGGCCTGGGGAGAAAAAACCGCCCCAGTTCGGATTTTCCGGAAGAAAATCTGACCGAGTACCGAGCGATGCGCCTTGGCTTCCTTTGAGCGGTGAGGAAGGCCAGATTATCCGGCCCTTGGTGGGGCGGATTATCCGGCCCCCCTCAAAACTTCCTGCACACTTAGCGCACATGAATAGTCTCCATAGTATTGTTATCTAATATGAAAAACATAGGAAAACATGAAATGTTCTTTCAATCTCCCCCTTTTTGGTGTTAGATGACAATACCAGGATTTGCAGGAGAAAGACACAAGACAAACAGTGATGACTATGAAAGAGACTCCCCCTTAATATGTGCATAATTGAGTTTTGCATTGGAATACAAATGCACACAAATAGGTGAGTCTATTCCATAGACATATGAGCAATAAACACATACCACCGAAGTAGAGAGTAGGCATCCTTGACATGCTCGACATAAGTCACAATTATTACCGGATAACCATTATGGGTGCGCCTTCCGTGATAAACTTCCAGCAATAGGATATGAATAGATAGATCCATAAGCATAATCCATGATAAGAAATCCACCGGCATAATCCAGACAACCACATAAAGTCTCAAACAACCACAAATCACGAATTTAAAGTTCAACGCTAAATGGGCATAAGCAAGAAATAACGAATAGAAAAGTGTAAGTGCTTATGCCTGACCCATGCAAATCCACGGACATCCTAATAGAACTACTTATCCCCCTTTGGTATCGAGACACCAAAAAGGGACAAGAGCGATGCTAGCACCCCATGGGATCACTCGTAGTCCTCGTCCTCGTCCTCTTCTTCATTCTCTTCCTCATCCTCATCTTCAAGCTCCTCAGTGTCACCTTCCTCATCTTCATCATCAGCAGCAGGCGCAGAGGGGAACAAGTGACGCTCCAGCTCACCATAGTTCAGCCCGGAGGAAGAGTTCCACTGAGCATACGGACTGGGAGGTGTAGGAGCCGGAGGAGCACCCGAAGCGCCGGACACGTGGTGGAGAATGAGCTACTAGGAGTGAGCCAACTCATGGCGCTGCTTGTATGCCTCGTACTGACCCTTGCGCGTGTCCACGCCCATGCAGAGAATGTGACGCTAGAACCAGTTCAGCTGCTTGATCTCACGTGCAACGGGAGGCACAGGGGGCCTGCGAGCATCCCTCATGAGACCCTCGGGAGCAGAGGAGGGGTGAGAGGTCTTCCGAACTTTGTTGTAGATTTTCTTGGCCTTGTGCACCGAGTCGATGTGAAACTCCTCAGCAGGAAGCAGGTGACAGATGAGCAGCATAATGTAGGGCGCATAGGGAATGGACAGACGGTTGAACATAGCAGCACACAGATCATGGTAAATGAAGTCCATGACATCTAGCCTGTACTACACTGACTCGTCCTCACAGGAGGCAACCTCATGAGAAAATTGAAGTAGCTGAACAAGGTGACCATGGATGCTGTCATTGTTGCCCCCACTCGGTGTAATAGAGTCACGAAAGAGACCCACCAATGCAGCATAGATGGGAGCAAGACCAGCCACAGTACCCACAATGCCATTGTCCACAGTGCACGGAGAGAGAGCAGCATCCTTGTTGGGCTTCAACTGAGTGATGATGCGGTGGCCACTACCTCTATCTCTGCTATAGAAGGAGTACCCCAGAACCTCAGCAAACACATGAAAATCAGCAGTTATGGGCCTGTCATGAGTCATCCACTTCATAGTGCGACGCTTATCCCCACAAATCACCAAAGTGGAGAAGAACTGCTTCACCACCTCAGAGTCAAAGGAGCACTGGAGAGACATAAGATGGTGCAGCCCCATCCTCTCAGCCACAAACATCGCATTCATAAGATGCGCCTTCTCCAAAGCTTCAGCAAGTACCAGTGGGTGCATAGGCCTAATGTTCAGCCTAGCATAGATGTCTTCATAGATCCCCTTCTGTTCTGCACACCAAAAGCGGGCATCCCCTAGCTCATCATCACGAGGCAGCTCAGCAAACAAGTCACGGTGACGGATGGCGGAAAAGGAGACCGCATCCCAAGCCCTGTAGTTGATCTTGGGCTCCTTACCCTTCCTCTTGGACACCCCCTTCCTAGTCCTCTTTGATTGTTCAGCCATACACCTCTCCTCGTTCTTCCTTCTCCTCAATTCAACTTCGTCCACTAGGTTACCTTGTCCGTCGTCCCGAAAGTATCTTGAGAGAGGACGACACTTGTAGGTCTTGGGAACACCGGAACCACCTGTGAGGAGAATAAGGGCGATAGCAAGGGGATAAGCATACACACAAGTCCAGGAGAGAGCATGGAAAAAGTAGTCAAAAAGTTCATAGGACAAAACTACTCAATGCATACACCATAGTGAAACTGAAGCAGAATCGAATTTGTCAGGCCGGATTATCCGGCCTGGCCAGGGGCGGATAATCCGGCCTTGGCAGAAATTTTCAATTTCACCTAGGTTGAATGCAAAAAAGTAGATCGGGCCTAGAAACTGCAAGACTATGATTTCTATGCGAAAACACATCCTTCTAGACAACGTTCCACCCAATAAGATACACATCTAGCCAAAGATGGGGAGAGAGGGAGTTACCCTCACTCATTGGAGGAAGAACACGGAGGAGAAGGTACCTAGAGGTGCGGAGAAGAAGATCCGGGGATGCCTAGAAAATCCGGTGGCTGGAGAGGCTCCAGGGAGGGTGAGGGGCGGTAGGCGATGGCTGTGGAGAAGGAGAGGGCTGGGGGAGAAGTGCTGCTCGTTATGAGCCCTTCCCCCCGAGCCCTGCCCTTTAAGATGAAATCCGCCAGGGCCGGATTATCCGGCCTACACTTGGGCCGGATTATCCGGCCAAAACTTTGGGATTCTGTTATACACAGAACCAGGCCCGCGCGCCCCCAAACAACACCCCACAAGGTGTACAAAGGACTTGTGTGCTAGAATAGATGGCTTAGGGGTAGGGAAAGGCTTAGGATTAAGGGAGCCAAACTGAGATGGTACTAGACACTCAAAATTGCAAAATCCAAATCAAATAAAAGCCAAGATTGAGTGTGATTCCCATAAGAACATGAGAGAGCAAATAACATCCAAAAAGATCCAATTCTCCTCAAAGGAGAGGGCGGTGGCCGAAGCCACCTTGTTGGAGTGTATGGTGTGACACCGCGAAGATATATCTTGGGTTCACGACCAATGCTCATCAATAAGCTCACATATCACAACATGATATTAAGAGAAATGATTTATCTTGCTATTGGCATTATGGGGGGAGGGTTAGCCCAATGAGTTAGGACCACACTCCCCCTATATCCATTCCCACACCTAGACCAAAGAAGAATTGAGATGTACGAGTGAGTGCATGGGTAATCAAGACAAGCTCCCGGAATCAATGATATTTAGCTCATTCCTCAAATAGCAGAATCTTGCTTCATCAAGCGACTTTGTAAAAATATTCGCCAGTTGGTTCTCCGTGCTCACAAAGGATAGATCAATATCGCCGCGAGCAACATGGTCTCGAATAAAATGATTCCGAATCTCAATATGCTTCGTCCTTGTGTGCTGAACAGGATTGTACGCAATTTTGATTGCACTTTCATTATCACATAAAAGAGGCACTTTGTCACAATTGACACCATATTCCTGTAAAGTTTGCCTCATCCACAATAATTGAGTGCAAGCACTGGCAGCAGCAACATATTCAGCTTCGACGATGGAGAGAGATATACAATTCTGCTTTTTGGAGGACCAACATACAAGAGATCTTCCCAAGAATTGACAAGATCCAGAAGTGGATTTCCGATCATCCTTATCACCAGCCCAGTCTGAGTCAGTATAACCACATAAAGAGAAATTGGAGCCCTTGGGATACCAGAGACCAAAGTTAGGGGAATGAACCAAATATCGAAAGATCCTCTTGACCGCCACTAAGTGGCTTTCTTTAGGAGCTGCTTGATACCTTGCACACACCCCCACACTCAACACTATATCAGGTCTAGATGCACAGAGGTAAACAAGAGAGCCGATCATGGACCGGTATACCTTTTGGTCCACATCTTTACCATGTGGGTTAAGTTCAAGATGACATTTTGTTTGCATCGGAGTGGCGACACCATTTAAATCCGTCATCTTGAATCTCTTGAGCATGTCTTGTATGTACTTTGCTTGATTAATAAAGGTTCCTTCTCTAAGTTGCTTGATCTCAAATCCAAGAAAGAACCGTAATTCCCCCATCATAGACATCTCGAACCTGTCAGTCATAAGCTTTGAAAATTCATCATTAAAAGCTTTATTAGTAGAACCAAAGATGATATCGTCTACATATAGTTGGCATATGAAGAGCTCCCCCTTAACCTTCTTAGTAAAAAGAGTGGGATCGATTTGCCCAACTTCTAAGCCACGATCTAACAAAAGCTCTTTAAGGTGCTCATACCACGCACGTGGGGCTTGTTTAAGGCCATAGAGTGCCTTATCGAGTTTGTAGACATGGTTCGGAAAGTTAGGATCCTCAAACCCCGGGGGTTGCTTTACGTATACCAACTCATGTAGAGGACCGTTAAGGAAGGCACTCTTGACGTCCATTTGCTGCAACTTAAAATTGTTATGAGCAGCATAAGCAAGAAGGATACGGATGGACTCAAGACGAGCCACTGGAGCATAGGTCTCTACGAATTCGATGCCCTCAACCTGGGAGTAACCTTGTGCCACAAGTCTTGCCTTGTTTCTCACAACAATGCCATTCTCATCTTGCTTGTTTTTGAAAATCCACTTGGTGCCGATAACATTGCGGCATTCTTTGGGTTTCTCCACGAGTTTCCAGACTTTGTTGCGCTCGAAATTATTCAATTCTTCATGCATAGCAACAACCCAATTGGTCTTCAAGAGCTTCAAAGACCTTCTTAGGTTCCACCATAGAGATATGAGCTTGATGCTCACCAAAACTGGCCAATTCTCTTCTTGTAGAAACCCTTCGTCGAAGATCACCAACAACCTTGTCGAGAGTGTTACCCCTCAACTCAAGGTTACGATCAGCCCGAGCCTTGCGACGAAGTTCAATAAGTTTGTTGTGTCTTGGAGGAGGAGATTCATCACTTGAGTCTTCATTGGAAGCATTTGCTCGACCTTGATCAGGAACTGGAATGTCAGTAGCAGGTGGTGGAGACGCGTGCCCTTGAGGTGAGTCCGTAGTCGTAACAGGAGGCTGCAGAACTGGAGAGTCATGGCTGGATAATCCGGCCGATGGAGAGGCCGGATAATCTGGCCTGGGAGTATTTGTAGCAGCTTCATCAGGAGGCCTGGGGCTTGCTTGAACTGGCGAGGGGCCGGATAATCCGGGGCTAGCCGGAAAATCCGGCCTGGAGCTTGCGTTGATATCTTCACCACCAGGAGCAGAATGATCAGCTGGAACAGGGTGGCCAGATAATCTGGTGTCAGCCAGAAAATCGGCCTGGAGCTTTCTGGAACAACTTGACCTTCAGCAGTTGATGGAGATGGTGTAGAAGTTGCCCCCGTTGTTGGAACATGTTGAGCATGTGTAGATGAGTGCTCTATATGAGTAGAGCATTGCCCTTCCCGGTCCGCCACAAGGGGTTCCTCAATGGGGTGGAAAAATCCCACGCCCATTCTTCTTATGGCATCTTGGGGTATTTCAACATCTGCATCACAAACACCAACTTGCTCGCGACGGAACCGTCATTTTCGAACACCACACTACAAGATTCTACAACAGTTCCGGAGAGCTTATTGTAGACTCTATAAGTGTGGGATTTGGCACCATAACCAACAAAAATACCTTCTAAAGCCTTAGATTCAAACTTAGATAAACGAACTCCTTTAATAAGAAAGAAACACTTACACCCGAATACCCGAAAGTATGAGATGTTTGGCTTGTTACCGGTAAGTATTTCATACGGAGTCTTGTCCAAGATCTTATGGAGGTATAAACGGTTGGATGAATGACAAGCAGTTAGATTGCTTCAGCCCAGAAGTTATATGGAGATTTAAATTTGGCTAACATTGATCTTGCCATATCCATTAGAGTTCGATTCTTCCTCTCGGCTACACCATTTTGTTGAGGGGTGTACGCAGCGGAATATTGATGTCTTATCCCCTCTTCACTTAGGAACTCATTTAAGGTGTAGTTCTTGAACTCAGAGCCGTTATCACTCCTTATAGCCAGAATGGGGACGTTGTGTTGACGTTGAACCTTGTTGGCGAAGTCGATGACAGTTTGTTGAGTCTCACTCTTCAACTTGAAGAAATAAACCCAAGTGTATCTTGAGTAATCATCAACAATCACTAGACAATACTTCTTCCCACCGAGGCTTGCATGAGATGGAGGTCCGAAGAGATCCACATGAAGAAGCTCAAAAATCCTTTTTGAAGAGATAATGGTTTTCCTTTGATGAGGTGAGTGATGCATTTTCCCTTCAACACATGCCCTGCAAACACGATCTTTGGCAAAGGAGACATTTTATTTTAGTCCAAGAATGTGGCCATCCTTGTGGAGACTTTGCAAAGTTCTCATATTAACGTGGGCTAGTTGGTGATGCCATAGCCAACCCACGTCAGCCTTTCCGAAAAGACAAATCGGGCCTGTAGTGGCTTTCCCCGAAAAGTCCACCACGTACAGGTCGTTTCGACATATCCCACGAAAGCGACTTTTAGAGACTTGCTCCACAAGAGTACCACCAAATCAGCATCAATATAAACTGCAAAGCCCATCTTACCAAGGGCGCGAACAGAAAGTAAGTTGTACCCGAGGGTCTCAACAAGCATGACGTCCACGAGAGAGATATCGTGAGCCACCACAACTTTGCCGAGACCCAATACCTCAGATTTTGACTTGTCACCATAGGAGACGGTTATGTGATCAAGGTTTAGCCGCATCTCCGTGATGATCTCCTTGCTTCCGGTCATATGACTCGTGCAACCGCTATCGAGTACCCATTTAGAACCACCGGAAGCATAGCCCTGCAAGAAAATTACTCCTTGGTTTTAGGTACCCATTTTTCAATGGGTCCTCTCATGTTAGTAACAAGGGTCTTGGGAACCCAAATAGACCAAGGAATGTAACAATCATAAGGGCCTACATAACTAGCATAAACATCACCATAATAATCACAATATAGTTCAAAGTTAGGATTGTTGATCCCTGCAAAACCATCATAATTAGTCTTGTCATTGGCAATGTTGCTAGTCTTTGGTAGAGCAGTCTTGCTCTTCTTCTTCTTCTTCTTCTTCTTGTTTTTCTTGCTCTTTGTCTTAGGTATGTAACCAAGACCTTCTTTACTATTGTGTGTCCTTTGCCTGCTCAGTATATCATCAATAACCCCTTTACCTCTGTGTTGAGAACTTCTTGCAAGGTCTTCTTTTCCAGAGGATGAAGTGGAGGTACTTGGCACATCATACCGTTTCAATTGAGTTTGGAGCTGGTCATGAGACTCATTTAAAGCATAATGATCACTTTTCAATGCCTTGTGAGCACTTTCAATATTATCAAACTTCTCCAAAAATCTAGCATGAACAGCCCCAAAGTCAATCTTTTCTTTCTTTAGTTTCTTTACCTTGGCAAGAGCATGGTCACGTTCTTTAATGAGCTGAGCTACAGCTTCTTCTTGTGACTCCTCAAGGGATTCGAGTCTTTCTTCCAAAGATACTCGAGCTTCCTCTTCCTCTTCCAAAGCATTCTTCAAAGAAGCTATCTCCAAAGCATCTTCTCTTTCAATTCTGCCCTTTTCTTCAAGGAGATCTTCGGCTTGAGCAAGTTAACTCATAAGAACATCAAAATGGAGTTTGTGCTCACCTTGTAGGTTAGTGAAAAAAGTATCCAAGGCAATAACTTCTTCTTTCATTTTAAGATTGCCATGATCATCCATATCCAAAATTATGTTATTCTTAGGAAATGAAGAGCTAGAAGTTGATACCTCGGACCCTCTTGCCATTAGGCAAGTGGCGTTGTTGTTGATGGCGTTCTCATTCAGCGAGTCGAAGAGTGATGAAGGAGTCGATGTGGTGGCTATAGCAGCCACCTCGCGGGAACTATCATCATCCTCTTCATCTTCACTTGCGGAGGAGTATTCCTCTTGAGCTACCAGGACAATCTTGGGTTGCTTCTTGAAAGGGCCATTCTTCTTAATGAACAGCTTCTTCTTAGGTGCTTTAGATTTCTCTTTAAGAATGAGCCTGCCACCATTGTCCTCTCTATTTTGATATGGACACTCGGCTACAAAGTGCATTCTATCACCATAGTTGAAGCAAGTTCTCAATCTTGGGCCACTTTCTCTTCTTCCATTTGACCCGTTCTTGCGCTCAAGTTCAGACTTGGCTTTGGCAGGGTCCTTCCAAAAATTCCTCGCATAGAATGCCATGTACTCACCATGAGCACGTTTGACCTCATCGGGGCAGTCCATGGATATTCCCTCAAAAGCTCCTTCATCTTCCTCTTGCTCAACAACATTGGCTTTGAGAGCCACATTGACACCCTTTTGCATTCCAATGGCCCGAGCACGGGCATCTTCAGCATTCTTTGCTGCCACTTTGAATGAAGCCATTTCTTGCATGACTTCGTTGGATGTCATTTGATGATAGTTGTGTCTACCTTGTAGGCTCTTCAAATCCGTTGGCTCGAAAGGCATTAAGGCACTCACATATTTTCTTTTTATCCATGCATCATCAATGTGAGTGGCCCCATGCTTTCGAAATGTTGTTGCGATGCCCTTGAGTCTTCTATACATGTCCTCATGGTTTTCACCATCCAACATGTAGAATCCCTCAGCTTCATTGCTAAGGGCATCATACCTGTTTCTTCTCATGCTTTCATTTCCAATGAAAAGATCCGTAAGAGCATCCCAAGCCTCTTTAGCTGTGTTGAGATGTTCGATGTGTGGCATGTCCTTGGGACCCACACCTAGCTGTATCATGTGGAGAGCGGTGGCATTCAACTGGCTATCCACAACTTCTCTTCTCGTTAGGTTGGTTTGATCTCCAATATGAAGACCCTCTTCAATAATCCTCCACAATTCAATAGAGGAGCTGCAAACATGAGATTTCATTAGGAATTGCCATTGATTAAAGGAGGATGCAGTGAGCTTGGGTGGATCACCCCTATTATTTATATGAGGATGAGGGATAGGTGGGTCGGGGGAATATACGTGGCGAACCTCACTATATTCCTCCTTACCACTTCCCTTTTTGGAGGTGGAACCATTAAGTTTTTCACCTTCCACATCATCATCCTTCGATCCGGTGTTACCCTTTTCCTTAGATGATGGTGTGGGAGCCTCAGAGGAGGATGGAGATGGGGCTATGGATGATGTAAGGTGAGAAATCATTTGATTCATCTCCTCCATCTTAGCCTCAAAGGATTTCAACAAGGTTGTTTCCAACGACTTGAGATCATCCATTGTGACCTTATCCACAGCCTCATTTCCATCATCCTTGGTACCCATACTACTCTTAGGCGGTTAAGCCCGAAATAAGAGCCGGGGCTCTGATACCAATTGAAATGGATCGTATGGGCACCTAGAGGGGGGTTGAATAGGTGCTACACCAATTTTTAATTCTTTTTCAATTTTAGGCTTAGCACAAAGGGTAAATTCTCTAGATAAACTATTAGGTGGAATTTCCCTATATGCAAACCTATCTACTAGCGAGTAAAGAGCGAGTGGAAGAGGAACGAGTAAACCAAAGTGAAGCACGCGGAGACACAGGATTTGTTTGACCATAGTTCCTTCCTTGTTAAGGGAAGTATGTATGTGTTGGAGGGGTGGGCGGTACTAAGACCACCACGCCACAAAAGGCCTCACCCTGTTCTCCGATGGATCTCGCCACAAAAGGCCTGATCCACCTTCCACTATAGGTACCCTTCGAGGCGGGCACCAACGCCTTTACACAACTAGCGGGGCAACAACTCCACAACAACTTGGAGGCTCCCGAAATGACAACAAGCTGCCACAAGAACAAACTTATCAAATACAATAAACAAGATCTAGGTATTAACAAGAATACTAGATCAGGGATTTCTCCAAGTGAATGGAGAGGAGTTGAAGCGCTTGATTCTTGATGATGATGATGAACTTCTCCTCCTTCAATTCCACCAAAGATCAAGACCTTCGGGTGGTTGAAGTGGGAGATCGAGAATGAGAGCTCTTGCACAATGTCTGGTCAATTTCGAATGAATCAAGAGTTCTGAATGTTGGGGAAGAAGGGGTATTTATACCCCCTTCAAAAAATCAGACGTTGCACACTTTGGGGGCCGGATTATCTGGCCCAAGTGAGGGCCGGATTATCCGGCCTGGGGAAAACACCACCCCAGACTCGGAATATCCGGCAGAAAGTCCGACCCCTATCAGAGCGTCACCCCGAGCTTGCCTTTGATCAACTTCTGGGGGCCAGATTATCCGGCCATATGTGAGGGCCGGATTATCCGGCCTGGGGAGCAAAAACCGCCCCAGTTCGGATTTTCCGGGAGAAAATCCGAACGGATACCGTGCGACGCGCCTTGGCCCCTTTTGCTCGAAAACTAGGGGCCGGATTATCCGGCCCGTACGACACCTGGATTATCCGGCCTGGGGAGAAAAAACCGCCCCAGTTCAGATTTTCTGAAAGAAAATCCGACCGGGTACCGAGCGACGCGCCTTGGCTTCCTTTGAGCGATGAGGTAGGCCGGATTATCTGGCCCTTGGTGGGGCGGATTATCCGGGCCCCTCAAAACTTCCTGCACACTTAGCGCACATGAATAGTCTCCATAGTATTGTTATCTAACACGCAAAACATAGGAAAACATGAAATGTTCTTTCAACAAGTCCTCTAGATTCAAAATTCTAGAGCCTACACTTCGATGGGTCAAAAGGACGAGGAGGCTTCGAGCTGGCGTGGTACTCAAATCACCCCAAGGAGACAAGCTTTTCTATGTGTTACAGATTCACTTCACGGCAACCAATAATATTTCTGAATATGAAGCGTTGTTGCATGGAATGCGCATTTCTAAATACATTGGTGTTAGCTGACTCATGTGTTACGAAGACTCGGATTTAGTTGCACAGCAAGTATCTGAGCATTGTAACACAAACAAACACATGGCAGCATATAGAGCTGCTGTGGAAGAACTATCTAAATCATTCGAAGAGTTTGAGGTTTAACACATCCCTATAGCATAAAATGAGGAAGTAGACGCTCTATAAAGAATAGGATCTGTGCGGAAACAAGTTTCGGATGGTACTTTCTGGAGTAACTAAAGGTCCCCTCTATCACAGGAGTTGATGATGACTATCCGATTAAATCCAACTCACCTTTAGTAGCAGTTCTGGCTGTTATTCCCAGCTAGAAAGAACCCTACCTTGATTTCCAGGTAGACGTAAAATTACCCGAAGACGAAGTTCTGAGCCAATAGATCGTCTGACGAGCCAAATCCTACACCATTATAAATAGTGAGCTCTATAAGCGGAGTGTTTCTGGGGTATTTTAGCGCGGTATTTCTCTAGAAGGAGTGGAAATCTTACAAAAAATCCACGAAGGAAAATGCAGTCATCACACCGTAGCCAGATCCTTAGTGGCAAAAGCTTTTCGACACGGATTATTTTGGCTAACAGCCAAGGCATATGCCGAGAAACTGGTCAAAATGTGCAAATTCTGCCAAAAGTAGACCCATCAAGCCCATGTTTCGGCTGATCAGCTGCGAACAATTCCGAGTACATGGTCCTTCACGGTCTGGGGGCTTGACATGGTAGAGTCGTTCAAAATTGCAAAGTGTGGATTTACCTATCTCTTAGTGATGGTAGATAAATTCACAAAATGCATTGAGGACAAACCTGTAACAAATTACGACGGGGACATGGCTAGAAAGTTCGTCGAGGATGTAATCATCTGGTTCGGTTATCCACACTATATTGTTACAGACAATACGAGTAACTTTTCCATGGGAGAACTTGTCAAATTATGCGAAGATCAAAAAAATCCGACTGGAGATAGCGTTAGCTGCACATCCACAAGACAATGGACAAATCGAAAGGGCAAAGAGTCTCATTTTACAAGGCCTTCAACCTTGTCTTGAAACACCACTTCATCATGCAATGGGGGCTTGGGCAGAAGAATTACCATTTGTTCTTTGGAGTTTAGGAACTACTCCTAACTGATCAACCGAATATACCCCTTTCTTCTTGGTCTACAACGTAGAGGTAGTACTTCCGAGTGATTTAATCCATTCTTCCTGAGTCGTTGTATACATCGAAGAGGATGCTGGAGTTTCTTGATAAAATGATCTCGATATACTCGAGGAACTGTGCATCATTGTTGAGCGGAGATCTACAGCCTATCAGCAGAAGTTATGCAAGTATCATAGTCAGAGAGTTAAGAATAATTCTTTCAGGAAAGGCGATTTAGTTCTTCGACTAGTGCAAAAAATAAAGCACAAACTTTGCCTGATTTGGGAAGGACCTTTGATGATCAGTAGAGTACTACATAACGGGTCGTATTATTTAACTAATATGAGACTAGTCAAGGAAAGACCTAAAACTCGGAAGATAAAGAGAGCTGGTGGTAGTACAGATCCGCATGAGTTAGATCATCCATGGAATATTGCACAACTGTGTCCCTTCTATTCTTAAACTTCTTTATTATAATCATATATATATGAACATGTTCAAAGTGAAATAAAGTATTGGTTACCTCAATATTTTTTCTGAGAAGTTTTTGTACCATCTTATTTCTGAATGATCATGTCAAACTCAGAAATCTCAGAATGCTTGGAAGTACTTTACGCTCATGTTAGTTGTGGTTAGATTTTTGACCCTATACAAATGTTACCTTCTGGTGTAAATCTGATTTCATGTTTAGACCTTGGTTTTCATCTCATTATTTAGGCACATAAATTTTCTGAGTAGTGAATTATTGGTACTGAATGCCGGCTCTATTTCTGGGTTTAAACTGGTTTAGCAATTGAGCTCCGTTGCTCGACAGTGTTTCCGTGCTGAAAGTTTGCCGGCTCACGGAAGGAACAAAGTGAAAGAGCCATATGAACAAAAAGGATAAACACAAAGTTCTTAAGAAAATTATCAAGCACCACAAAATATACTAAGTGCTAGAGTGAATGCATAAGTTTTACAGTACAACACATAGAACCAGATAGATGTTATCATTATAGAGCATTTTTTTACATAATGCATAGTTTTTTATCCTATGCTGCAGATGCGGTGGTGGATACCTTGAAGTGTTGGAGCCGTCTTGGTACCGTCCTGGTCCTGAGACTCGGATGGATCTTCATCTTTGTTGTGTCTTTAGACTCTTCTTCTGAATCCGTAGGTCTTGGTGGCACGATGATGGACTAGAAGAATGGCTTTTCATAGTTGGTCATTTCTTCCACGCGACAAGCATATACGGCGCGGGAATCATGGATGGCCTTGATGTCCTGTGGGTTACCTTCGTCATCTTTAGTGGCGATACCCTTTGTGTCCTGCCAAATTTACATCTCTCCGCGGTGACTCATCACCACGGTAAGGGAATTTTGGAAGCGGACCGGGCATATGACATCTTCTAGTCCTCAATGAGCTTTGGAATCTCCTTGGCTTGGCTCCTCATCTCGAAAATTGGCATTTTTTGCAAGTAGGAAAGATCTACGACCTCATCAGCTTCATCTAGAATCTGGCGGAAGTCATAAACCAAATCTCCGATCAACTTGATTAGAGATGCACGAGACTCGGAGCTGGAGGCATCCGAAAGGTTGAGGGGTTCTGTGAAAGAGCAAAGTCAAAAATCTGAAAAATAGTCGGAAAAATGAAAAAAAGGAAAAAGATAAGGCCTTAAAATTACCGAGAATGGAATGATTCCATTGAGTGTGTTCCTCCCTCAAGCTCTTCAATGCTTCTCAGCCAGCCTCGGCCAAATCTTTCTGCCTGTCGATTTATGCCTTTAATTACGAAATTTCTTTATCTCGGAGGGCCACTTGTTTAATAAGACTCTCGGTCTCATGGTTATTCAACTCCAGGAGATTGCTCATGGATTTCTCGTGATCACTCTTAAGCTTATCCAACTCCCGGCAAAGTTCAGTATTTTTCATCTCTAAGACCTTAAAATTCTCAGCCTCCTCCACCGTCTTGCATGATTGATTCAACAAATCTGCAAAGGACAACAAAGTATCAGTCGAATGAACTTTTGATTATAAATAACAATATGAGGTTAAGTGTTGGAAAAGCTTACCTTCTGCCTCATCTTTCTCAACTTTCAGCTTGGCATTTTCAAGACCCAAATCTTAGATTTATTTGTTCTTGTTACAAATATTCATCAACAATTCTTAGTTGTAAGATACAACTTTCTATAAGTCAAGATAATACCAAATTCAGCCATATACTAAGACTCGGGCTACAATTTACACGAAGTTAAATTTCAGGATGAGCCTCGGGGGCTACGTCGTTCGTTTGCATCCTATAAGCATTAACTCGGATTCTACGCTTTGATCTCTATCCGACTTCATGCTTGGGGGTTAGGGGATAAGATATAAATACTCTAAATGGGAGTCAGAATATTTACAACATGCTCCAAGTGCAGCTTTTCTAATCCGGCCTTCATGTTGTAGAAAACCTTCTCCACAAGAGAGATTGGAGGAACTTCCTTCTCTGGAATTTCTCCGGCATGGATCTTCCGATCCTGACTCGGATTTGCTCCAGGAGGCCTTCTAATTTCACATCTTCATCTTCCTGATTCACTTCTTTTGGGGATAAGATTTGCTTCTCGATGCAGGTCTGAGCCAGCGTAAGAATCTCTTCTTTCTTCTTCCTCGATAAACCGGAAGTAGTGGAGCCAGAGAATTTCACCATCTTCCCTTAAGATCTATCCATGGGACCATTACCCGTATTAGGTTCACCCTTATCAACTTTCGAGTCACTAGTGGTGGCCTCGAGCTATGAGTTCTTTGGCTCTTTGGCGGAAACTTCAATATTGCCAGCGCATAGAGAAGGAATATCCCCTGGCGATGAGGACGTAGTGGTGGTTGGAGTTGGTGGTGGTACTGCCGGTGATAACACAAGATTCTGCTAGCGCGGGTGCTTGGCGGGCTTTCCTTTTGGCTTCTGCTTTCCCTTCAAAACTGGTTTAGCTCTGAGTCACGAAACAAAAAGTTAGACAAGACTCGGAAAGTATACACGAAAAGTAAAATACTCATGAGAAGTAATAACCTCTTGACCACATGCAACACTTGTACGCCAGCGGTAATAATTGTGGCCTTGCACTTCTTTGAAGCCAAGACTAGAACATCCTCCGTCGCTTCCAAGTCATCGGGAGGATAACCCTCTAGCAGGTCTAACTTCGATGCGGTGAGCTCATAAAGTTGAGAGTCGAAAGAAAAATCTCAGTAAAATATAATCTTGGATGACGAGGTGATGAACCGATAATTTTAGTCAAAAGACTTACCGGAGTCAGAGGATTCTCGGCTGTAAACATCAACATGGAGACCTTGAGAACTTTCTTGTTCACACGCTCCTTGATAAAAAAATGCATCTGGGTCTTGTAATCCTTCACAGAAATCCACAATGGATTTACCCTCATGCTATCATTTCTATCAGCGACAACTGTATGCATGAGCCGTTCGACGTGATGTTGCAAAGGCTGGATCCAACGATCCAACCAGCAATGAATCAAGTCAGAGCCCCTCAGGCCCCTATTCTTCATCAGGAAATTGATCCATCTCTTGGCAAGGATCAAGTCCCAGTAAGTTTCGGCGCTTCTGCGTCCCATGAATCTCTGTGGGATGCATCACCATTGATGAAAACCGGTAGAACTTCCGTCTTGCCGGGAGCCGGCATGTATTTATGGTAGAAGAATGTTGCCGACCACTTATTTACAGAATCACTGGCTAAAAACCTAGGGTAGACTCGCTCTCTCCTAAGGACTAAGCTACGAGGGCCAGTAATGTATGGAACACGAACACTGATGGAATTCTTCCGGGTACCATAGTAGTACCGGAAAGAGTGAGACTCGGTTTAATTCCGAGAAACCCTTGCTAAGCGCTACATGGGCACAAAGCTCTAGCAGCAAATTGGGAGGAAGATTGTGAAGTTGAACACCGTAATATCTAAGTACCTCGCAAAAGAAGTCCGACGGCGGAAAGCCGAGCCCACGGTCAACATGCGTCAAAAAGTGGATGTGCTCTCCCTCGCGTGGCACCAAAGTTGGTTCATCGAGGCCGCTCCGCCATGCGCTGGCGCGGATGTAGCCTTCATCCTCCATGGTCTGGAGTTTCTTGTTGTCCATGATGCAAGGGACCCAGATCCCCCAATACCTACTATCCTCCACCGATGATGACGACGACGACACCGCCACGCCCGCGGCATACGAGGAATCATCTATCTGGCTAGTGGTGAAGGGTTGGCGGCGCTATGGTTTATTTGGTGTATATGGGGGGTAAGTGGGAGAGATTGAAGAGGCATGAAGAGAAGAGAAGTTATAGCGAGAAGAATGAACAATAAAGGGAAAATTCCCCTATGTATCACTACTGCGCCGAGATTTGTGCTGACTACGCTTGATTAACACCACACGCCATGGAGCACGAGAGGAAACTTACTCGTGAAGCCTTCGCCTCCTCGATCTACACGCTCGCATTGAAACGCCACCTCGGTTCCAAGCATTGTAGGACCCACAAACGAGACGTCACTCACTCATTTCTGGCTCAGTTTTGAAATGGGCATGGAGATGCCAATTACGAATCATCATATCTCAGTCAAGCATGACTCGGAATCCTACACTTTGTTTCAAGTTTTCAGGAACCCTTCAAGATTCTGCAAGCTAAAGAATCATCAAGCTAGACGACTAATCTGACTTTGGATCTTGGAGACTTCTAGGGGCTATTGTTAGGGATATACTTTCCAAGTATACCCACAGATACTCACTGACCAGGATGGCCCACTTACAGTTAAATCTTTGCTTCACGGGCGTCCTAGTCAGAGAAAGAAGATGGAGTCACTTCCGGCCACACGAAGGCCCAGAAGACTTACAGACTTAGACCCGTAGTATTACTTATAGTCCAAGATGTACTTTGTATCGACTCTATATCGTAGCCGGATAGGTCTCTCCTGTAAACCCTAGGCCGGATGACTATATAAGCCGTCCTAGGGGCAAGCCTTTAGGGCACAATCACATAACAATCACAACCTACTCGCACAGGCAAAACCTCTCTTGTAATCCGTTGTAACATCCGACTCTACATATATATTACTGGGTTGCTAGAAGGAGTAGGATCTGATCACCTCTGTCGGATCTGAACCTGGGTAAACTTGTGTTCTCACCGTCCCTAGAACACCATACGTCTCACACCCCACCTTTCTCAACGCCTTTAGGACCCCCTATGGTGTACTTGTCATCAATCCGACCACAAAAGGGGAATTCAGAGATAAGGCTAACACTTCTACAAGAATACCCTGAAAAAATCGATAACGTGATCCGATCCTTGGGCTTCTTCACCACATCTGGGAGATCAGCCAGTGTGGGCGTCAATGTCACCGCTGGGGAGCTTGCCACTTGGGGCGGCGTTAGCCATGGATCCCATGCTCAGGTCGAAGAAGATCCTCCAAAATGGCACGTCGGCGTGGAGGAAGGAGCTCGGGCTACAAATGCTTCCGAGCCTGGAGCAGATCCATGCGCCATGGATAGCGCCGCGACGGAACTCATCGGTTGTCGCTTGGGCACTCTAGAATTCGCAGCTTCCGGGGCGGCGCTCGCTGTCACACCCAGGAGAGTAGTTAGCACCGGACCTCTTGCCGGTGAGATGACACTCCTAGGGAACAGCAAGCTGACGAACCCATCCTAGGGCTCTTTAGGCGAGAAGCAAGAATAGCAGTTGGGGATCTTCCCCTCGCCTCCACGGCCAGCCGAAAGAGGAGCAGTAGCTCTATGCCGATGAAACTGAAAAGCAAAGGAACCAGCTAGACCAAGGATTTTATCGGCGGCGAGCTTATTTAGGGGCGGCGCCATGGTGAAAACGAGTAGCGGCGCCACAAAGGGGGAAACTAAACTTAGCCTACTACTTCTACCTACGCCGGTGCCTCTCCTCCGCCATCCGACCAGCAGCGTCGCTAGAAAGGGCTCGGGATGGGCCCAACCAACCAAATGAGACTCTCAAGTTACTGTAGCTGCATAGGAGAGGAGGAGGGAGAAAATGAGCTTTGTGACGGGAGCCCCTTTACAACGGTGATGGAAATGTATTTCTTCTCCTCATATCTCCTCACCATCCATCCCATCAACTATTTTTATCCTGACATACTTTTACCCTCATCAGTCACATAATACATGGTATCATTTAGTCCATAACCCCATAACCTTCGGTCTCAACCAGAGCAAGCAAATTCAGATAAGTTATATCACTCTGCCATATTGTTCTCTCATAATTGTCATGGCCTTGAAAATGAAATCTAACATCCCGAATATCATCATCCAAGCTACAAAAATTAACACAACTATTTAATTTCCATTCTAAACGAGTAACCCTAGAAATTTCCTCCCCGATCTGCACATCTCAAAATGGGACCCTAGTGCAGCTATGATAGAGAGGAAAAGAATCATGCTTACTCTACTCGAGCGAGGAGGTGACACGGTGGCTCGGCTTCGATGGTGAATCCTTATACGCCCTGGCCAGAGCCATCGGAATATAGCCCGGCTGTGGCGCGAGAGGGTTGGAGCTGTCAGAGAAATCCACCTGGTCTGCCATCGGGTTCGACCGACGGAGGCCAATGCCACCATCGATGTTGGTTCCGCTGCCGCCAGGGGTCGCCATTGTGTTTAGAGAAGTGCGCGGGAATGGAGTGAGACCGGTACGAAGTGACACATCGGTCTACATTAGGACATGGCAGGACACATCGGTCGCCATCTCATCTCATCTCAAAAAAAAGGACGACGCCATTAACGCGGTGATGCCGGCCCGTCAATACGTGAGACGACACGCCTGATGGTGGCCCTCCTGTCCTAATAACGGTTAGCCCGTCTAAAATTTCAAATCAGCCCTTGTTTCAAAAGTAATAATCAAATCAGTGTTTTCACTCACCATTTTTACCAAAATCGGTGGTGATTTGCGATTTTTTTTTGAAAACCATGGCTTTCTGATACCAAACCACTAAATGTGGTGGTTTTCTGCGATTTTCGAGGTTTCGAAAAGCCTCTCTCGAATCTCTTTGAGATGCCACTCTCCAACACAGTGCATGAATTGTACTACTACTGGTAGTAATATTTTCATTTTTGTAGAGACGTCATCTCAGTACAGTTATGTTTACACTTAGCACGAGTAGCCGTTGTTCAGCGATATATACCCCACACAGGTTCCAACATTAATCACGCGAATATTCACAGCTATATGTCAGTGTAATTCCCCTCCATAGTTAATCTAGCACCAACTACAGCTGTTCCGTTATCTTCCTCGTGTTGGAGACGGAGCTTATTAATTCATCGCTAGTTGAAGCGGTTGAAGAAGGATATGACGTCGTTGTAGACGCGGTCCTTGGCGCAGGTGCCCAGGACGAAGTCGAGATGCGCGAACTCCTGCAGGTACTGCACCGTGATCCTGCTGCGGTCGTGGGCCATGAGGTCGCGGAGGAGGAGGCCGACGTCGGCGGGGTCGGCCAGCTCGTCCCGGCCGCCGTAGCTGAGGAAGAGCGGGAAAGTGGGCGGGATGTTGGACATGTTGTACGACGGCGGGTCCGGCTGCCCGTACTTCTCCATGTTCACGTTCGGCCACACGTAGTCGTACTTGGACACCACGCCGTCGCGGAACGCTGTGGTTATTTGAGTTGGAAACAAAATTATTTTACTGCACGGTAAATTATTATGACGAGACGCGTGAAAAGTTGTAAAGATATCGTACTTTGGGCGAGATGGATCATGGTCTTGGTGGATGTCGGCTGGGGCTCGTACTGCAGGAAGACGTCGACAGCCGAATTGTTCAGGCAGTAGTTATTTCCTGACATACACACACACACACCGATCAGAATGGCTAAAATGGTGGATAAAAAAGACGTGAAACAGTAATTACCTGTGAAATCTCTGACAAGGTCGTAGCACTTCGTTCCAGGGTGGCGGCACAACTCCCTGATAAGCTTCGTCACTGCAGATCTGCAGCGAACAAATTAGAACGAATGCGTCAGCCAGCAGGAAGGATGAACTATTAACTGATGGCACGAGAATGACTTACGATATTGGGTTGAACTCTGCCACGCCGAGAACAGAGATGATCTGGCCGGTTGGTCAACATGAAACAAAAAATGAACGAAACCACAATTTCAGAACAAGAATTCGATGCATCAGTGATCATTTCAGCTAGTGCGTGCTCAATTACCTCTCCAACGAATGCTTTGGCTAGCAGTATGCCGATGGGAGTGGTCATGTGGGCGAGGTAGGCGACCGGGGTCAGCAGCGCCGCCGACTTGAGCTTGTCGACCAGCCTGCCCTCCGACAAGGACGCTAGCGCCACCAGAGTCCCCTGCATACAACATGCCGGAAGCAGAGTCCACCACCATGATACCTACTCCAACTGAAGTAACGAATTCAGACTTTCAGAGGGCTAGCTCAGTCTAGCTTTGCTCACCATGGAGTGGCCAACGAAGTGCGGCTTCTGCGCAGTGTGGGTGGAGACGTAGTCAACCATGTTGGGCATGTCTTTGACCACCAGGTCATCCCACGACCAGTCCCAGTACTCCTGCAGGCCACAGACACGATAAGGAACATTGATGATGAGCCAGCCAGGGCCTTTCTGACTCGCTGCAACGAACTGTACTCCGTAGACGTAGGTACCCGGGAGGAGGAGTCGAGGGAGACGTGGCGGCTGCTCCACCTGGTGCCCCTCGTGTTGGCGATCCACACGTCGAAGCCGCGGTCGGCGAGGATGTACGCCAGCGACTCCTCCGGCGAGCTCAGCAGCCATGTCATGCCGTCCTGCACGCGACGCGACGCGATGCCGCCGCGCGCGTCGGCTAGCTAGTCAGTTGCTCGCCCTTATCAGTTATCAGCATACCGAATTTATTTCCGTTTTGGAGCTACTAGTACTATAGTACGTAGTGTTTTCTTTCGTTATAAGTGCATCCTGTCCCACTCCTGAACGTGAAGGCTCCAGCGGCGGGCATGACGGTATCGGTCGTATATTTCGTGCCACGCGACGGCATCCACCGGCATGCAGCATGACGGCATCGGTCGCTCGTAGGCCGATCAGGAGCGCGAAGCCAAGGAACAAAGTAGGAGCAATAAGCACGTAAAGGAATGTTAGGCACCGCGGCCGATCGACTGTGTGCACGTACCACGAGAACCCCATGCTGCAGAAGCACCGGCTGCCCCAGGCCGCTGCCCACGGCGCGCCGGCCCCTCGGGATCCTTTGCAGGCTCAGGATGTATCCGTCATCCGTAGTCACCTACAGCCAGATGAACAAATAAAAGATCGATCGACGTTATTACCTTTGTTACGCGACGCCAACGTTTGATCGAGCGATCAACACCCATGATCGATCGTCATGTGCATGTCAAAACTAGCCCAAGAAACGGCCGAACCTTGTGCTCTTCGCAGGGGTAACCGAAGGGGACCGCGGTCAGGGCGCACGCGCCCGCGGGGACATTGTCGCGGCGATTCGTCGCGAGGGCACCGCCGTGGCTTGGCTGGACGCGCGCCGCGGCGAGACGCGAGCAGAGGACGACGATCAGGACGGCGGCCGCCGCGTGCCACGCAGCAGCGCTCATGCTAAGCCGTGCGCGCGCGCGCGCGCGCGGGGCGTCCACTGACTAGCTTGCAAGCTGGCTACCTGCAGGCGGTGTCGTGGTGCTGGTGTGTGCAGTGTGCGCCTATCTGGTGATGATCAGTGCGCGCGATCGTGGGGGTATTTAAAGCGCAGATACAAGAGAGGTTAGTGCACGGCGAGTGATCCGGCGAGAAGAGCTGACCGGTGATCGGGATGGGATATCCTTGCATGGTCGCTCTTGCTTTCTTCAACGTGGCACCTTTAATTGGCGATTGGCTAGCTCAGCTCAGCCCTGGGGATGAGCACCAGCTAGCAATGCTGCATTGCTTGCACGGTTGCGTCTACTTAACTGCGTGCGTTTCTAAAGTTACTTTGTGTCGGTAAATTAAGTGTACATGTAACCGTAGAGTAACTGAAAATGGAGAAACAGGATTCATAGATGTCCCAGTCAAGGTAACCTACTCGATGCAGTTGTCTCAGAAAAAAAAAGGCGAAAACTAATTAATTTACGCAATGTTTTGCTTGTTCTAGCTTGATAGACGATGTGCATAAACTAGTACTTCCTCTGTCAAAATATAGTGCCTATAATATTATTTAATTATCGGAATTCTGACCAAGTACATAAAAAAGATAATTATCTATACCAATAAATAACTCATGGTATGTATTTGGTAGATAGATGTTTTTTTTAAAATATATTTAGTCGAACTTAAAGAAAATGTCTTTAATTAACTAAACCGATGCAGGGTGGAGCCAGAAACCATAAAAGGGTGGTACCAGATGGGCTGGGATGGTGTTAAGAGTGTGATTGGTATCACACAAGCCTTCGGACGAGGCCCTAGAAGGGTGGTACCAGATGGGCTGGGATGGTGCTAAGAGTGTGATTGGTATCCCGCAAGTCTTCGGAAGAGGCCCTAGGAGCCAACATGGGTTGATTGGATGGTTGGGGCTCCTTCCGTGTGCTCAGCGCGTGTCAAAGCAATCCAGGACAGGCCCAGAGAGAACGGTGGAATCAACAGTTTACCTAGAGTCAATCTGCTTGGAGCACATAGGGAGCCTTCATCTGCACATGTGGAGAAGGAGCTTGATACGTCATGTCGGTTCAGGAATACGCGCCATAAAATCCCCTCATCGTCCACTCACTCATGTCACTCTTCCCCCAATCTCGTTGGTGGTTCACCTACCGGCCGCGATAAGAAGACCGATGCCGGATAGATCCATTTTCCCTTCTCCCCCATCCTCGTTGCGTGGACGCGGATCGTGCAACTTCGACCGTGAGCAAGAACTTCGGTTGTCCCATCATTTTCAACTTTCTGCGGCTCGGCAATGGCATGCAGTAAGGTCTAGAAACACCTTTACCAACTTTCTTTTTACCGTAGACACAAGTGCACAGTAGCAAATCACCCTTCGTGGCATGTGGCGGCACGCCATGGTGCAACGGAAGCCACATGGAAATATCCAGGACTTACCATAAATTTTTTGTGGCAACTTTTGATCTTTGTCACGCACTATCATGGTCCTTATAATTTGGTATGGAGTACTAAGATTCACATCTGTGTGTATGTTCCATTTAGCAAACGGGTATAAACAACCACCCCCCAACACACACACACCACCAGACATCCATAGACTCATTAATGATAAATTAGTAGTTAGCCCTAATTATTTTGTTAGTATTTAATTAAATCTGCCCCGCCCTAGCTCATATCCAAGCCCTATGTGTCCACCTATGGGCATGCTGTAATCACTGTGCCGCAAGTAACTCCCTCTCGCTTGTCCTCACCTCGCTAGCTCCCACGTACTCGCTTGTCCTCACCTCGCTAGCTCCCACGTACTCGCTTGTAGCCGTCTCTGCTCCTTGCCAGCGGCCTTCTCTGATCATCGTCGGCGGTCTTCTATGATTCTTGTCGGTTTCCATCTCTGCAATTCCGAGCGCCATCAAAACACAGTCACTTGTATGTACATTTATAGCTCTGTTCAGATTTAGTTGGGTCATATGTGTTTGTATAGTGTTGGGATATGCTAAATGGGTATCACCATAGCACGTCTCTAATCCGGCTAACCCGGATGGCCTACAGTTGGTAGCACGGCCTATGGCCTGCTGGGCGACCCAGTTAGACGGATGCAGAAGGAAGGCCCATGCCGGATAAAGGAAAGTTATGCAGGAGTCACCGACATACTCGGAGCCTTGGAGTATAAGACACGAAGACTAGTTAGTATTAGTGCAGGACTCTTTACCTTGTTCGGCAAGGTCTTTTCCCTGTAACCCTAGATTCTGGTGTCCTTATAAGCCAAACCTATGGGAGTCTTTAGGGCACAACGTCAGATACGATTCACGACACCCTCGCACAACAAACCGATCTCTGTAACTCGGCGTATTTCCATTGTAGTGATTTATAGCAGGAGTAGAGTTCCGCCACCGTTGTGGGACTTGAACTTGGGTAAGATGTGTTACCTCGTACCCGCCAACTCTTCGCCTTACCCCATGTCTCTAAACACGCTCTGTGAGGACCCCTCCATGGTGTAATCATCGACAATACCACGACAGTTGGCGCCCACCATGGGGCAAGAGGCGCTTTGAGCTCTACACCGGACGAGGTCCAAGCTCTTCGCGAGAATCGGCGACACATTGGCCATTGGGCGCGTCCTCTTCTCCGGCAACGTCCCGATCGTCCCTCCCGATGAATTCTAGGTCCCGGCAAAGACGAACCCCACCCGATGCTCCGTTGTACCAGTCAGAGACATCCACATCTTCATCGGTGAAACCGACTCGGGTCCTAGCTCCCATGAAGTCAGAAACTCGTCAAGGCCCGCACGGACCGCCTATGGGC
Organism: Avena insularis; assembly: GCA_023614405.1. Taxonomy (NCBI): domain Eukaryota; kingdom Viridiplantae; phylum Streptophyta; class Magnoliopsida; order Poales; family Poaceae; genus Avena; species Avena insularis. The sequence goes on from CM042692.1 coordinate 28,485,752, forward strand.
AGGATACGTTCGCGGAGGAATTTGGGCCATATCTCTCCTTAGAGTATGATATCCTAGGTTAGGAAAATTCAAGGCCCACCCAAACCGCCTCTGGGAAGGATATAATGGTGGAAGGACCCTGCAAATCCGCTTGGCTTCCCCTAGCGTTAGAGATGCAAAGGTCACACTTTGTCGGTGTCGTCACCATCTTCGATCTGGCCAAATGCGTTCAGAGGGAAGGAGAATCTCCCCGTGAATACCTTGAAGATGGATGAGGGTAAGGGAAACCCTGGAGGGTGACTGCACTGACGAACTTGTCTACCACTTCGTGGAAGGGCTCACGCCCAGAACACTCCTCCGGCATACCCTCCGAAGACGGCAGGCCGCAGGCCCTCTCACCCTTGGCGAGATGGTCACAATCATCAGTGACTACGCGGATGCAGAGGAGAACACTCATGCTATGCTTGGGCCCGAAGCCGGAGGAAGCAACAACAGTGGCCTGCCTCCATCACCCTCCACATCCGCCGTCAACAAAACCGAAGCCAACTCTGGCTCAGTCCTCGACACACTATACGCCAACATCAACATGGATGGTGGCGGCTCGGATGCTAACTCGGAGGAATACGACGCTATTATGAGGAGATCGAGAAGGAGGAGTGCGTCAAGAAAACCAACACTTCCCACCAAGTGCTCATTGCCATCGGGAGCGTGATGGAAGAAGACGGATATGAACCAAATCGGAGCGAGCTCAGCCCACACATGTAGTTACCAAAGTGGCAGCAACAAATAAAACCGCCATGCCCCCTCTGGCTATCCCCTCGCAGCAGGCACAGGAACTTACCATAGGCCCTAGTACTGCCAAGCAAACAAATTTGCCACCGCCACCGCCGCCACTGTCAATGTCTGCAGCTGGTAACCCATTGGTTACTCCCGCCGACAAGGCGATATACGGTGCACTCCTCGTCAAGCCCATTACCGTCGCCCATATCCGGAGCGTTACAGAGCTTGATGAGAAGCATGCAGAAATTCTCGCGGAGGCCAAGTGCATTGCAGAACAGGGCGCTCAGCTGGACAAGGACATGGCCAGGGCGCAGCAATCCATCGAGGTGGCAAGAGCAATGGAGGCTGAGTACAAGCAGCTGATGTTAAAGCACAAAGCAAAGAAGGCACCGACTCATGTCGTTGAATACCCTGGTGTTCGACGCAAGTTGGGATATGAGGGATCCAAACCAGCAAAATCCACCCCATACATTGATTCGGAGGGGAGGCAAGTAATGCCAACTCCTACCCTCAACATTGCCATCGCCAAGGCCCTTCTTGAATAGGACAGGTCGCCAGAGGCAGTGGCTCAGGTCTATGACCTCGTAGCCAAGGCTTGCAAGCAACAGGAGAATGCCACCTCGCAAAGGCTTGAGTCCAATCCGGAGCTTTGCCAGTCAACCCTAAATAGCCGCCGAAGGCCAAGATCTCCCCGCGACGAAGGATCCCACATAGGCTCCACGGAGCAAAGATGGAGGGATGCCGTAACCAGGTTGATGCCATACCCATATCCTGCGACCACGGAGACAAGGCTCACCCCCATAGATCACCACCACCCCCACCATCCCGGTGTCACGAGGAGCAACAGTCGTGCCATCGTATAAGCATGCCACCTCCTAGGCGTCCCCAGGTCGGCATCGTTATACACAACCAGGGCGAGTAGCCCCGGCATGCCAGAGAGTGCAGCGGCAATGAAGGACATAGGGGAAGATCCTACAAGGAAGTGATGTCTACGCACTTCTATTCTTGTAGACAGTTGTTGGGCCTCCAAGTGCAGAGGTTTGTAGAACAGCAGCAAGTTTTCCCTTAAGTGGATCACCCAAGGTTTATCGAACTTAGGGAGGAAGTGGTCAAAGCTATCCCCTCTTAATCAACCCTGCAATCAAGATACAAGAAGTCTCTTGTGTCCCCAACACACCCAATACACTTGTCAGGTGTATAGGTGCACTAGTTCGGCGAAGAGATAGTGAAATACAAGTGGTATGGATAAATATAAGTGGTAACGGTGATAGAAGATAGCTTGATGGTGTGGAAGAGACTAAAGTAAAACTGAAATAAAGAAGGAAGCAAGCAAACATGTAACAGATCTAATAGCAAACGGTGTTTCAATGCTAAGAAACAAGGCCTAGGGATCATACTTTCACTAGTGAACACTCTCATATAAATATCTTCTCCTTTATGATACTACTCTTAACTACTCTCCGGTTGGACACTCTAATCGTTGGTAGGGCTATAACAGCACACCTCAAAGTAAGTCTTTCCCATCTAGAAAACCCCACACTGTCACCTTGAGCACTAGATGGTTCAAACAAACACCACAATTTCATAAAGACATCCAACTCCAAATATAACTCATAACAAGTATTTGAAATCTCTAGCCTAAGTGCCACCATGGTGTGCACGCTGTCACTTTCACACACATGGGGAGAGCATAGATCTATTAAAGCACTTGAGTAGCAAGGTAGATCTATAGATTACAAGCTCATGATCACAATATGATCATGCATAGAGAGAGAGAGAGATATGAACACATAGCTACCGGTAGAACCCTTAGCCTCGAGAGAGAACTACTCCCTCATCATCATGGGAATCAGCAATGGCGATGGAGATGGTGGTGGAGATCGATGGAGATGGCTCTGGGGGCACTTCCCTGTCGGCGAGTCTTGAACAGAGACTTTCTGTCCCCCGAATCTCCCCTTCGGTGGCGGTGGCGCTGCGGAACTTTTCATGGATTTCTGATTGATGATTTAGGGTTTCTGCCTCGGGAGGCTCTTATAGGCCAGAGGGCAAGGTCGGTGGGCGGCCAGGGGCCCACACCATGCCCTGGCGCGGCCTAGGTGGACCCGCGCCTAGGGGTGGTGTGGCCACCCTGTGGCCCCCTCCGGCTCTCCACAGCTCGTGAATCTTCCGAGAAAATAGTAACTTTGGCTTTTGTCCCGTCAATTCGAGAATATTCATTTTCTGACTTCCTGGAACCAAAAACAGCAGAAAACAGGCAACTGGCACTGTGGCATCTTGTTAATAGGTTAGTCCAAGAAATCATATGAAAATTACTCCAAAGTGTGGACAAAACACAAGAAAGTAGATAAAACCAAGCATGGAGCATCAAAAATTATAGATACATTTACAATGTATTAGGAAGCACCATGTCGGACAAGCAATTGCGACAGGCGTGAGCAGTCGCATGGAGGAAGCAGCAAGAAGGCTAACCCACCATCGCCACCCAGTAGCCATCATGGCGAAGGAAATGGCGGATCCAAAAGATCGCACCACAACTCTCCTCCCCATGACGGAAAAGAGAAGCAACGGGAGCTCCCATACCTTGGGCCACATTGTTTTGGACCAGTGATACAGGACACAACTTATCCCACGGGCCTTCGGATTGACAAGACCATCAACCCTTATGACGACACTGCCAGGCCAGATACATGGTTGCAGGACTACAGCGAAGCGATTCACATTGCTAGGGGAAACCCTAATGTCGCTGTTAAGTACCTCCCACTTATGCTCACCGGCACCGCCTGACAATGGATTGATGACTTGCTAGAGAAATCAATCTGCAATTGGTTGGACAAGCATGAAGCATTCACCAAGAACTTCGAGGGTATGTACAAACGTCCCTGTACTGTCGGAGACCTACAATGGTGCATACAAGAAAAGGATGAATCCTCTCGTGCTTACCTTTCCCGCTGGCTAGATATGAAAAATTCATGCGTGGGTACACGAACAAACCTCTATGTCCACCTTCATCGACGGTCTGGAGAAAGGGACTTTGCTCCGGCATACGTTGAAGCATAAGCAAGACAACATTGAGCTCAACCTCAATGCAATGATCGCCATGGCTAGCAAGTTCGCCGCTGATGATGATGACGTGCGCAGATCATTGTCGGCAATAGCAATCCCTACCCAGGCCAGAAAAAACAATAACAATAAGCGGAAGACTCTGCCTGAAGAGAAGCAAACAGCCAACATGGTCGCCACAACATTCGCTGGCAGAGGTGGAGGCGGACAACGTGGTTGTGGCCTGGGGCTAGCCATGGTCAGCAGAGGAGTGATTCTACACCCTCAGCACCCCGTGTTCCCAAAACGTACAAAGAGTACCGCGATATGTCATGTTTAGTCCAGCTCGACGCAAACTGCAAGGCCACCCACACCAACCGCCAATGCAAGTTTGTCAACAACCTCAAGGAAGACCCTGAGTTTGTCTACAAGCGAAGTCGAAAGAACAGACTCCGCGGAAAGGGCAAAGGGAAGAAGAAGGAAGAGGAGTCCAAGGATTCAAGTGACATGGATGAAGATGTGGAACCCAAGTCTGCCAACAAGGGCGATGGCAAGGGCAAAAAACCCTTCAAAAAGAAGGCACCAGTCTACCACACTTTCCTTGGCACTCCCACCATCCGGGCCAAGAAAACCTCACTGAGGATACTGATGGCCACACTCCCTCTGGTTCCCCAGTATGTCAGGTGGTCAGAGATTCCAATCACTTGGGATGGGAAGGATCATCCAGATCTTATCCCAATAGAGAACCAGTATGCCATTGGATCGACAGCACAGAGTTCACCAAGTGCCTCGTGAATAGTGGAAGCAACATCAACATTATGTACCTGGATACACTTCATAAGATGAACTTGACGGAGACCCAAATAAGGAAGAGCAACACCGTGTTCCATGGCGTTGTCCCTGGCCGATAAGAAAATTCCTTGGGATGCATCACTCTTCCGGTCACTTTCGGTGATGTCAACAATTACTACCAAGAACGCATGAGCTTTAAAGTGGTGCCCTTCAAGAGCGTGTACCACGTCATCTTCAGACATGACATATCCACTCCTTCGCCCTTTAGTAAGCATCTATTAAAACCATCATTTCCAACACTATGGGGTCGTGCTACTCCATAACCATTCACTTAAGACAATTCTGAATAGTGACAACTAGCAAGTTTCGAAGAACTTCTTTATTATATTTTTTTTCAAAATATAGAGAACATGGCAATGTATATTTAGAGGATCACAATATTTTTCACAAGCTAGATAAAAGTTGAACAAGGTGCATCAAAGCTATGGCTTGTCTCCTATGGGGCCTAACATGAGCAAGTAAATCCCTTATATAAATATGAACAAAATCTCACCTAAGCAAGCATTCAAAAACAGAGAGATACACAATAGCATGAAAACTTTTTAAGATAAAAAACTTTGCACAAAACTCTATGCATGCAAAATAACCTCCCCAAGCTAAGAACTTTCCAAGTATCCACTTGAGAATATCATGAAAACAAAAGAGAAAATGCAGTTATCAAAAGATAGTATAAGAAGTGGTTACCTCCCCAAGCTTAAGTTAAAGCACCGTTGAGGTGCTTTTAACCTCTACTTTGATGGACAAATAACCTTTGCTTCAATGAATGTTTCATGATCTGGTGTATGCCTTCCTTAAGAACCTGGTAGGAACAAGACTAGAAAGAAGATAAAATATTTTTGTGTTTTTGAAGACACAAGTTTAGCTCACAAGTGATAAAAATATAATTCCCACTGAGTCGATTCATCAACCTAAGCACCATGATTAAGTCAACAAACTAATTCTAGAAGTGCGCTTCTCCTAGATTGTGATGAAGTGTAAGTGAGACAAAATATGAAACACAAGTGTGCAGCCCCTATGTGCTTATTTAAAGAGGTTTGAGTTGGAAGGTTTTACCAGACACTGATTGTTGAAATGTTGAATTGAAGAAACCAAGTGGCTCATGCGAGTGTTTGCACGGTTGGTACTACCGTACACATCGTCACACAAGGTTCAAGTCCCTGCAAAAATAACACACAAAATAAAAGACAACGGTTTGGTGTACGAACGAAGTTCGTTCACCCAACTAATGAAAGAAAACATGAACTACTAAAGAGAAGTACAACTTAAGGAATTTCTCAGATAGAAATTTATTGTTTACATACGCTCGGCTTCTCTAAAACATGGGAGAAGCTCCCCGGTGGTTCTTCGAGGTTTTTAGAAGAAGAAGAAGGAAGAAGAAAGAATGAAATTTTGAGCAATGGTTACCTTCCAGTTGGCATTTGAGGGGTTTTCCCAACTATACTGGCGCAGCTATACGGACGGACCAAAAAGACCGCGCCATATAGTTGGTTGTTAAACATACAGTACCTTGAACATCGAAGGGTAGATGGCGTCGATATCTATACGGTGGCAACTATACGGCCCGACCAAAAAGGTCTCATCGTAGAGTTGGTCGTTAAACCTTCTATACCTAGAAAAAAAAATTGATGAAGGTCTCGATAACTATACAACCGTAACTATACGGCCGGAATTTTTATTTTCGCCGTATAGTTGGTCATTAAACCTTTTGGAGTCGCAAAAATTTACCTGTTTCTTTGAGGATTCTTTCTTAACCTGAAACTTAGTGAAACACCATGTTTTGACGATAAAATAAAAACTTTAATTTTCGACCAACGAATACATATAATTGAAGGATTCACCTGAAACTGATTTTCTCTTCCTTTTTACCGAGTTTATGCAACACATAATATAGTGACAATAAATTCTACCTTTTAAAAACTACCACAAGATTACTCTGATAGCAAGACATGTGAAGAATAAAAGTACCAATGCAACATGAATGCAACTAGAATCAAGACACAAAACTAAGAAAGACACCTAGTAACTTCCAGGTTGCCTCCCGGGAAGCGCTCTCTTTAAAGCCATAAAGCCAGGCTAGGATGCTCCATATATTATCCACCTGGATCCCAAGGGATATCGACTCGAGGTGAGGTTGTACATACTAGCTTGGAGCATCTTGAAGTAGAGTTCGGTCAGAGTCGTACCCACTTACGGTGCATCAGCATCATGTGGACGAACAAGTTCTCGCTTTCAAGTGAGTGTTGATGCACCAAGCTTGGTGAACATGCCTCCGTGTATAGCTGCAATGAGAGGATTTGAGATTCATATATTTTTTTAAATCTTTGCCTTGGTTACCTTTATAGGGGAACACTTTATAGTATTCTTCGTTCATAGTAGGGAGTTCAGGACCCTGCATGTTAGTACAGCAAGGTTCTATATCTAGTTCATTATTATTAATGCTCTCCATATGAGTGTCTATGCACAAGGCCTCCATAGAACAATTATCAACAGTTTTAGCATCATAAAAATCACTACTAGAGTGAGAGGCATCACAGACAAAAGTTGTAGTGTGACTCTCTTTGTCAACCTCACTTTTTTGTTCCTCCTTTTCATCGACTAGTGTTTTAATAGCAATGATAGAATCAAAAGTAGGAGTCGAAGGTGTGAGCGGGTGATCAATCCGTTCTTCCTCCTTGTGCTTCTTTTCCTCTTCGCTCTTTAGTGAATCCTACAAAAGGTTATCTTTCTCCATGGTGGTTTTAGAGTGCTTCGAATAATATAATACCAATGCATTATTACTTAAATTATTGTCACAAAAGAGGAATATGAGGTATACTAAATTTAAAACTCCATCAAGGGCTTCACTTTCAACATCAATAATTCCTAGTCTAAATACAATTTCAGATGCACCTTTGAAAAGAAAGTATTCTAGTACTTCCAAACTAGCATAGGATTTATCTCTATTATAATTTGCTAGAGTAGGATTGTTGGAACACTCACATTGAAAATTAAGGTGGTCATCTGTTATACAAATGGTTCAATAAGATCCATCATTAGCACGCAACCATAATGAATGCATTTCTAATTGGTCCACCAATTTCTTTATCAGCTCATGTCTATTAACCAAGCTTGATGAACTTGAATCCTTTATCTCCTCTAATGCTTGTATTATCTCTTGAACAAAATTTATCTCGGAAGACATGATTAGTAGCAATAGTTTTTATAAATTTTTGGTTTTGTATTTTTTTAATTGTTTTCAATATAAAAGAAAGCAGTAAGATAATAGCAAAAAACTGAAATAAACTATGTGCAAGTAGATAACCGAACGCTTTGCTCCCCGGCAATGGTGCCAATGTGATGGACTAAGTTCTTGCACCAATAATAGGGTTATTGCAGTACTTGTAGCAGCAAATATTTAAAGAGTTTGTCCCGATGGGAGCTCGGCGAACACGACCTCGCAGCCACGTTGTCAATGCGACCATGTTCGCACCCAAACTGTGGTTTGGAAATAGCCTATTCTATAAGTTGCTAGGATAAATGAATTTAAGATGTTTTGTAATAACTACTACTAGGACTGGAATAAAACTAGAACAAAAGTAAAACTGAAAAGAGGTGAATGCAATGAGATGAAATATTAATGCTATGATTCCTCAAGTAATGTTGTGTATACCGGTGTGCATGATAAGTGCTTATGGAATAGATATTAACTATAATTGTGGCGATCCCTCATATACCATTGTCTCCCACCGTTGATAAGTGGCAACTAGATAACTCAATTATCCACACCCTCTTCGGACATGGGTCATCTCGTAAGAGAATAGTGTATTAAGGTAACAAGACCAATCAAGGTAAACCAGAGAAAAGGTATTAAGTTCTATGGACAACCGTACTCTTAAGCAAGTGTGCTAGTCACAAGATATTCCGTTTGTCACTTTAGGGTCAAGCAATTCGCAACACTATACCTATCTATATCATGAGTGATCTCGAGGGAACTCTGGGCGGTGCATCCTAAGCTGCTATTGCCTCCGCAAATTACTTATAGCAAATAGCCTATTAGTTCTACCCATGGACTTGTTAGGTACCCATGGAAGAGTAGAGACTAATGATAAGATCTGTGACTCTCCGTGAATCCCTAGTAAATTCCTCAACAATGGATTGGACGTCTCCAATCACTAAATAATATCATGAATAGAACAATGTAAAGAGAAAGCACAAACATATTAATTAACAAGAACACACCACACTTCAATTACTCAAATCATCATAACATTAATAAAAGGGGGTTCAAGCCATGTTACAACCTATCACGGATATCATGATGGGGAAGGATGAAGGAGTAGCGGCGATGGAGATGGTGATAACGGCGCGATGATGGTGGCGTCGGTGTGGTGATGGCGGCATCCTCCTTCTCCTCCTCTTCTTGCTTGGATGGCTTGATGGTGTTGATGGAGACCTGGATCTTGGTGGAGCTGTAGAGGCTATGGAGGCGGCACGGTGGCAGGGTGCCGCCGTGGAGGCAGTAGATGGGATCTAGATCTTGTATATGGTGTATGGTAGCTTTCTCCTCTCCTTCCTCTTTTATATAGGCCTTGGGGTGCCCTAGTATTCCTCCAAATACCGTCATATGACTTAGGGAGGGTTCTGGAGCTTCCGGAGGGCGAAATCCCGTCATTTGTGACCTTTTTGGCAACTATATGGCGGGAGCTATACGGCCGGAATTTTTGCTCCCGCCGTATAGTTGGTCGTTAAACCTTCAATACTCTTTAGTATTTTGGCCACCATTTCTTCATACGAACTCCGTTTTGAGTGTTCTTGCGCTCGTTGAGTTCATATCGTCGAGGGCTACAACCTTGTGGTCTTGGAAATTTATTTTGAGAAGTTGGAAAATTTTACTTTTCCAACACCTCAAATGGCTAAGTCTGGCCCCTGTAGCTCCTTCATACTATGCTCTCTTTGTTCCGTTTGCCTTTGTTTTATCCATAATCATCATAAACACCTGCACACATGTCAAAGACAAGGAAGAGGGATAAAATTCTACCTAAACTACTAAATGTGCAAAGCTCATATTGAATTTAATAAAAACAAGTAATCATGCATATCAGGCATAGCAATAGTTAGATGGAGCATGATATGATAGGCAAATAACACAATTTATATTGCTAAAAAGTGTTGTATTATCACAACCATCATTACTCCACCATCATTCCATCATTATTGAGGGAGAGAGAGAGAGAGATTGGCACTTGTAAGATTAGGGTTTGATACTTTGATCTACCTACGGTTTGTATTTGATTGAATCTTTAATCGCTATTGTGGTTTGCTACAATAACTTTAAGATGATTTCTACTTGCAATACAATTATGCCTTTGATTTTTCTTCCCCTCCTGTTTGAGTAAATCCCCATAGGCGTGGGAGATGTAGGGGATTGGTGAGATGTGATGTGTCTCCTTTAATTTCATCCATTTGTGATCGTTATAATATTTATTTAAACTGTGAGAATGAATATCTATGTTTGCCTAATGTGTCTTATCTAATTTAAGGGCCTAGGTAACATGATCCAAAGATGTCATAGGTATGAACCTGTATGCTAGTAATTCGGCGACCCCCAAGTGACACGACCGATATCAAAGAAGAGCTAGCACTACTCGAGGACAACAAGGAACCATCAAGATTAAAACCTTGATCCGGTCGAAAGACCTTAATTAATACGCTGACCACGGCCGTGGTAACAGGCAGATGGATCATTGGGATTGGGAAGAATTGGCCATGAGGAGTCCTAGACGGTATATGGGTTGCTTACCTACTCACTTATAAATAAGAAATATCAATATCACTTATTACGCTTATTCCATTTGGCATTTTCACTATCACCATGAACTGATTCTCTCCGTGCCTAGCTTCGTATCTGCAGGATCTTTACACACCTTTTGCATCTTTACTTTTATGCAATTTACTTATTTTATAAGCAAGTTCCTCTATCTTTTACTCACCACTTCCACCGTTAACTTTTGCAGTCAATTCATTCAAGACCTGTGACTCCTTGGGTGTGAAAGAAACACCGCATAAAAACACTTTCCTAGGCTCCTTGTTGGGATCGATATAAAAACCAGAATTAATACTTCCGCAAAAACATTCTCTGACGAACCTGTGCACTTGCAGGCCATCAACGAAATTCGGGCATCACCTAGACGGAGAATTGAAGATTAAAGGGCAAGACGATGCAAGATCTCAAAGTCCTCCGAGGGCTACTGTTGGGGATATGCTAAATGGGTATCACCGTAGCACGTCTCTAATCCGGCTAATCCGGATGGCCCATAGTTGGTAGCACGGCCTATGGCCTGCTGGGCGGCCCAGTTAGGCGGATGCATAAGAGAGGCCCATGCTGGATAAAGAAAGACTACGTAGGAGTCACCGACATACTCGGAGCCTTAGAGTACAAGACAGAAGACTAGTTAGTATTAGTGTAGGACTCTTTACCTTGTCCGGTAAGGTCTTTTCTCTGTAACCCTAGGTTCTGACGCCCTTATAAGCCGGACCTACGAGAGCCTTTAGGCTACAACGTCAGATACGATTCACAACACCCTCGCACAACGAACCGATCTTTGTAACTCGGCGTATTGCTATTAGAGTGATTTATAGCAGGAGTAGAGTTCCGTCATCGTTGTGGGACTTGAACCTAGGTAAGCTGTGTTACCTCGTACCTGCCAACTCTCCGCCTTACCCCATGTCTCTAAACACGCTCTGTGAGGACCCCTCCATGGTGTACTCGTCGGCAATACCACGACATATAGGGTTATGTACAACTTAAATGATACATTAATTATTTGTGAAATACCATATACCCTTAACTACGAAGAGGTCTCGAACAATCTCAGTCGTTGTTGTGTTTGAATTTGGCTTAGGGGTTGTAGCGAAGCGACATCCTAGCAAAAACATGCATTTCAAATTGTTCAAAAAATATATATGTGTGCACGTTCAATGTGCTCACGTTCAATAGTTTCACGAAAAACCTAGCATATTTTTTTGTGGGTTGTCATATAGAGTACTACTACTTCAACCGAAGTTTCTGTAGACACATGGGCGGACACAACGTTCCTTCAGCCCGGGCAGCTGCCTAGGCTTGCTGATGGTGTGAAGCTTTACATCTCAATGTTTGGATCTCAAAGATATTACCTTGACAATTGCCCACTTAAAACAATATATCATCTTTGGATCAAACTTAATGAGGTACAACTTAGAGAGGAGGTGGAAAACACAGTCATTTGGAGCCTCATAATAGCGGAGAATACTCATCGACTTTGGCCTACAATGCACTATTCTTCGGATCCACCACCACTCTATTCAACAAAATAATTTGGAAGGTTTGTGCGTCTCCTAAGATAAGATTCTTTGCTTGGTTGGTCATCCATAATAGTATAGGCTTTAAAGGCGGACCATCTTGAGAAAACAAGATGGACTAATTTTGTACTTTGTCCTCTTTGCTAACAAACCCAAGAAAGGCCGGCTCACCTTTTCTCCCATTGTCCTTACACCAAGAGGCTTTGGGGCATGATCAAGGATTGGCTTGGGCTTCCATGCATACAAACTCACTTGTGGTCTTCGGAGTTCAACGTTCAAAATTGGTGGATGGTGATGTCTTGCAACTCCAACTACAACCGCAAAGCCATGGCAACCATCACAATGCTTGTTAGTTGGATCATTTGGAAAGAAAGAAATGCTCGTGTTTTTCGCAACAAGTCTGTTTCTCCTACTATCCTCCTTGAGATCATCCAAGAAGAGGCGAAACTTTGGATTACCACGGGCAAAAAGTGTTTGAGTGTTGTAATGTTGTGGAGAGTAGTCCCTCGTGCTTTGTTTTTTCCTATGTTAAAGCCGTCATGTCACGACTCTTCTCCTTAATTAATCGAATGAGTTAATACTTTTGCCTCCATTTTAAAAAAATGTTTATGCAAGTGAAAGTAACTGTATCACCTGTAGAAAGGAAAGTAGTTCGTTTATTCGATGATACAAGAACTCCACGGAGCGTAGTTTATGGCGTGCAATTGACCAGATACAGAGACACTCTTCCTAGATTTGTCAACAAATATGGCGAGCAATCACAGTAGCCATATACAGTACGTAGTTATGGCGTGCGTCACACTTCTTAATTAGCACCTTATCTATGGCTCACCAGTCACCACAGTTTGGCGACAAAAACCAGTCAGCACCGGGCGTACGTACGGCGATCAACGCATAAGCGCTACCAGTGTTGGTACGGACGAGAACTCGCTAGAGCGGCGAGACGCATGGGGGCCGATCCAGCTCTATCCACTCGATCAGGAGCTCCTCCCCCTCGACTCCGTCGGTTTTCTCGAGATAGGCTTCTGAACCCCGTTAAAGCCTTGTTTATTTCTCTCGTATTAGCTAGTATATTCGCGGGGATCGTAGAGGATTGTTCTAATTCCCGCAAAATCTCCGCAGTCCGTTTACCACGCCGGGTTTGATCAGGATAATTCCGGCATATCTCCGCAAATCCTTCATGTTTTTGTCTAGATTGAAAACTCTTCTCTAAGGTAGAGTATTTTTCGGGAAAGATATTTTAAAGGATTGGAGAGTATTCGGTGAACACCAAATTCCCGCATATCTCCGAAATTCTAGTGGATAAAAATACGAGACAAGTAAACAAGGCCTAAACTGGATTTCTTGTCAGTATCCAACCAGCAGTTCCGTCTCTCTCTGAAGGTCCTGCCCACGGCTGCATGCTGATCGTGCAGGCGGCGGCCTCCGTGCTTGTTTTGTCGGGAAAGTGCAGCGCGCGAACGGTCCCCTCCCCTGCTCACGCTCCCAGTCCCAGTTGAAGCGAGCAATGAATCGTGAACCCGAGTCCCTGGCGACGCACATATCGGCCCGTGCAAGTCTCCCGTAACGTGGCGGCAACAAGGCTTGTCGTCCTGGCAACTGAACTGAAAGCGCATATGCGGCGTGCCCATCAGGCCAGTGGCGGCATGGCCCCTCTGCCTTATCGGTGTCCTGAACAAGTAAACGTACTTACTGCTCGTCGGAAAATGTGCGTGAAGGGCATGGTTTCTTAGTGCTGAAGATATATGGCTAGCTAGTGCTCGCTCTGATCACCCAAGAAATGGGGTTGCCCCCCCTTAGCAGCTAGTATAGCTGTGTTCGAACACGTTAGTGTTCGTTGCTGCACTGCACTGAGATAGGACGTACTCCTACTTGGGTGCATCCCATTATTACGATGAAGGCGTGGAACGTGCACTAGTTTGTGGCCATTAGCCAAAGGAACACGAGTACGTACGTGCGGGTTCGTGGGAACAAAATCATGCGTTTACTACAACAGGACATGGTTACCATTACACTGAACTAGACAGGCTTTATTGGTCGCCAGATTTTTCCACTTGTGTGTTGTTTTTTGTTGAAGCGAACCTGCATTCAACACTGAGGACGACGTGGAAAGCCTTCTCATAGAGGTAGGCACCTTGACATGTTTGGAACCACGTGCCTGAAGATCAGGACGACATCATCGGCGGCGGAGAGAGGAGATAAGCGAAGCAGCAGTATTATCCTTTGAATGGGAAAAAACGTTGATTTCGCATCTAGCGTGGAAACCAAGTGCAGATCGACGTTATAGATTCTTCTTCTTCTTCTTCTTCTTCTCCAGCATCCGTGGACTGCATAACTGCATTCAGGATAGAATTGCTTCCGTTCCGAGGACCTAGTTAGTCATGTGGCGGCTCGCGTGTGGAACGCCAGATCAGGCTCAGGATTAGAGCGTCTCCATGTTTGGCTCTATCATGTATAACTGCCAAGCAGTTGACCAGTGCACAGTGCGTCTGATTCGCATGCGCTTGGAACGGTAGTATTTAGCAGGAACTTCGACAAGACATATGCACTATCTGCCACAAATTCCATGCAAGTTTTATCACACTCGCTAGACAAGCAGCAGGACGGACCACCATCCGCTTAGGATGGAGCAGATCGAAAAACAAGATATCCAGTAATAATCACTTCATCATCTTCATCTTTCTGGCACAGTTAAAGGAAAGCACACATAATAAAGCACCATCATGGAGCACAAAAGGAACAGTTGGCGTAATTAGTTCATACGTTAGGATGAAGCAAACATTCACTCTGGACGGATCACAGAAGCAATGGTTTCGATTTGGAATAATTAGTTCAATCTTTTTGTCTTTCTACTATTACAACTAAACAGGTCCACAAGCAAAAAGAGCATATAAAACAGCACCATCAGGAAGCTGAGCTTCAGCAACTTCGGTGAAGACTCTGGCTGCGAGCAGCGATTCTTCTTGCATCTAAGCTTGCTGCCTCGGGATCAAGGATGATCCAGCCGCCACATTGGCCATGCACTGTGATGAATGGTCGACGCGAGAGATCTTGCTGGGGAACACCCAGAGGGGATGCACGTTCCTGAATATCCCTATCCACGTCCCGGGCTGAGAAAAGAGCTCTTGCTCCAAGCATCGCGATGCCTCACCCAACTGGATCGCGCAAAATGGCTCTCTGGAGTCCTTGTATGACCGTGTGACATATATGTAGTTGCTCTTTCCTCCCCACCTTTCAGGGTACATGCCAGCAAAGGTAGGGCTCCTCATGTCAGTGCCAACAAAGAGAGCCCAGTTCTCCAGCTTGTCCACCTTCACCAACTTGGCAGGCTCAGCTGATAAGTCGACCCGAAAGGCCTCAAATCTGACAAGCTTGTCGCTATAGTCTAGTATGAGTGTAACCAAGAGGAGCATGTCACCACAGACAACCAACCGTGGCCGATATTGGACGCCCCTAAGTTTGTCGCATTGCCACCGGGATGCTACTGCAACGTCCTCGACACAGGGCTGCTGCCCCAAGCGCACGCTACAGATGCTCCCTTTAGAGTTCATGGCGAAGATCTGCCCTTGGAAGACCACAATCTGACGGATATTTTTATTAGAAAGACATTTCTCTGACCAAGCGTGGCCTCCAACTCGCCACTGGAACAGGGAGAACTTGGTGCAAACCAGCAGATATGTAGTGGGCAATGAGAGAGGTGCGGTGAGGATGGCACAGTCAATGTCATACTTGTAAGGGTAAGGAAGTTTGGGTGACCTAATTTTAGCGCCGGTGCTCGCATCGACAAGGTGGCATTGTTCACGGTTGGAAAAGATGAGATAACCCTGCGAGCATCCTACAAAGTCCATGCCATCCAGGAAGTTATGGTATATGCGTGCTGCACAGTGAATAGAGGAGGTTGGATTGGTAGGATCAATGAGCTGCCATCTGTTTTTTGAGAGAATGCTGCTATCGGGACTCCTATCAGGTTGTAGCACAAGTGGGGGGAAGGCAAATGTAAATTTTGATGGGTAGGAGGAGAAGGCCGCACGCCAAGAACGACAGGTACCGATAAATGTGAGGAGGTCGCGGCAGGAGGTGAGTAGAGCAATGATCTCATGGAGAAGGTCATCTAGTAGTTCTGCCCAACCTAGGGGTGCAGACGTGGCGGTGGAGACTGGAGCATTGCAAGCCATTCCAGAGAAGCTTTTAATGCCTTTCACAAGACCAACTTCCCTGTCAACACACAATAAATCGAGATCAACAAACTAGAAGCATCAAACAAGATCATATAAAAAATCGACATAGCAACTACTGAACTGCTGGAAATATGGCAAAATGCGTTATCCTTATGGTATAATCAGAAGAACAAATGCACTGAGCAGTGAATACCAATAGACATGGGTTTTGTCATCTCTGTTTCATTATGGCCTCAAACCAGCAAAGTTTAAAAAATACAAGTAATAACATTGAAAATTTGTTATAATACACCTGCATCATTGTATGAAAAAAAATTAAGCAACCTAAAAAACACTATTTATTTATAAAATTCCCCCTTGTCTTCTTAACAATTTCTAAACACTAGCACGTGAAACGATTTGTCATATGCTAGGACGACATTCATCTGGCTTATTCTTCTTCAGTTCCGTGGACTGCATAACTGCATTCCGGATAGAATTCCTTCCGTTGGAGGACCTAGCTATAGTTAGTCATCTGGCGGCTCGCATGCGGTCCTGCGTGGAACACCAGTTGAGGCTCAGATAGAGCGTCTCCGACTCCGTATACACGGGAATCGTTCCTTGTTTGGCTAGCTCTATCATGTACAACTGCGAAGCAGTTGACCAGTGCACATGCGTAGTTCAAATTAGTCTAATTTTGCTGAATAAAAATAGAACTAGACAAACCAATTTTGACTATGAAGCAAGGAGGATCGGGTGCCACTTTGCAACCCTTCTCCTGCACTTGGAACTGTGGTATTTAGACAAGACATGCACTATCTACCACAAATTCCATGCAAGTTATCACAGCTAGACAATCAGCATGGACAACCACCCGCTTAGGATGGAGCACAAAAGAAAGATATGCAGTAATCAGTTCATGATCTTTATCTTTTGGTTACAGCTAAACAGAAATTGAAGCAAAGCACACATAATAAAGCACCACCATGGAGCACAAAAGCATGAAACAGTTTGCTTAATTAGTTCATGCGTTAGGATGAAGCAGCATTCACTCTGGATTCTGAACGGATCACATAATCAAAAGCTTCGATTTGGAATAATTAGTTCAAACTTTTAGTCTTTCTACCACAACTAAACAGATTCATATAAAATAGCACCATCAGGGAACTGAGCTTCAGCAACTTAGGTGCAGACTCTGGCTGCGAGCAGGGATTCTTCTTCCATCTAAGCTTGCTACCTCGGGATCAAGGATGATCCAGCTGCCACATTGGCCATGCACTGTGATGAATGGTCGACACGAGAGATCTTGCTGGGGAACACCCAGAGGGGCTGCACGTTCCTGAATATCCCTGTCCACATCCCGGGCCGAGAAAAGAGCTCTTGCTCAATGCGTCTCCATACCTCACCCAACTGGATCGCGCAAAAAGGCACCCTGGAGTCCTTGTATGACCGTGTAACATATATGTAGTTACTCTTTCCTCCCCACCTTTCAGGGTACATGCCAGCAAAGGTAGGGCTCCTCATGTCAGTGCCAACAAACATAGCCCAGTTCTCCAGCTTGTCCACCGTCACCAACTTGGCAGGCTCAGCTGATAAGTTGAGCCGAAAGGCCTCAAATCTAACAAGCATGTCACCATAGTCTAGTAGAGTGTAACCATGAGGAGCATGTCACCACACACAACCAAAACCATGGCCGATAATGGACGGCTATAAGTTTGCTGCATTGCCATTGAGATTCTACTGCTACGTCCTCGACACAGGACTGCTTCCCCAGATGCAGACTACAGATACTCCCTAGATAGTTCATGGCAAAGATCTGACCTTGGAAGACCACAATCTGATGGATATTTTCATTAGAAAGATATTGCTCCGACCAAACATGGCTTCCAACTCGCAACTGGACTAGGGAGAACTTGGTGCAAACTAGGAGATATGTGTTGGGCAATGAGAGGCGCGGTGAGGATGGCACAGTCAATGTCACAGTTGTAAGGGTATGGCGATTGGGGTGGTCTAATTTTAGCACCGGTGATCACATCGACAAGGAGGCATTATCACGGCTGGAAAAGATGAGATAACCCTGCGAGCATCCTACAAAGTCCATGTTATCCAGGAATTTATGGTACATGTGCGCTGCACAGTGAATATAGGAGGCTGGATTGGTAGGATCAATGAGGCGCCATTTGGCTTTGGAGAAATTATCAACATAAGGGTTATAGGGACGGGGACACCTATCAGGCTGGAGGACAAGAAATGGGAAGGCAACCTTAAATTTCGATCGGTGTGAGTACTAGGCTGCACGCAAATACCAGTAAATGCAAGGAGATCATGGTAGGAGGTGAATAGAAGTGCAGATGGACTGTTCAAAGCTATAGCTCATATGTATTATCTTTCTTTTCCAAACTGTTCATGCTCACATCAAGCTTTTTTTCAAAATTGTAGACAAGCTGCATTGTCACAGCTGACCAAATTAATTGGTGCCATAAAATGTCAAATGCTTACTTGAACTAGATATTCTTTAATATCAATTAGTCTCACAATTTTTCAATGTTTTATCCTATAGGATATTGGTAACAAAATTATAGCTCGTGATGTTCTTTCAGTTAGAGGAAGTACTCTAGATGGTACCTAAAAGGCTGAACTTTGAATTAATTTATGGTTTGATCTGTCAAATTCTATCACATGTTGGAGCACTTACAATGATCTGAACTATTTGATAAGATCTGTAACATATCAAAATTAGCAAAATCGCATGTCGTTCCATGTCACACATGAATTTGTTTTGAAATGATTTACTTGACTAGTAGCATGAATCTTATTCTGATAAGGACAATTTTCAGACATTGATGGTGAAGGCATGGGAAAAGAGGAGCGTGACGAGTACACCTTTGTCCTTAGCAAGACCTTCAGAAATGAGGAGGAAGGATTCCAGTTTTATAATAAATAAGCAAAGGTCAAAGGGTTCGGTGTTAGAAAGGAAGAGGTAAAATATTTGTCAGACACTAGGACGCGTTTCATGCGGCTTTACATGTGCTTTAAGTAAGGAAATCGAACATTGGTGAAATTTGGAAGACCTAGCCCTAAAAAATTCCAACGGCTTCAAACTGAGTGTGAATACCGGTGAATGGTTTCCTGAAGAAGTTTAATGATGAGCATAACCATAGACTCGCTAAGAAAGGAGAATTTGCTTACTTATACTCTCACTGTAAAATGATAGATTGACAGAAGGCTGGTGTAGCTGGGTATGAGATTGGTGGCTTCTGCATGCACAAGATAATGGACGTAATGGAACATAGGCCGGTGGTCCCGACAAGGTCGGATTTATATTCCGAGATTTGTTTAATTTTGTCGCAAAGTATAAGAAGAAAGCGAAATGAAGGTGGAAATGCTGAATATATACCGAACTATATGGCGTCACAAAAAGAGAAAGATGTTGACTGTTTCTACAGACATAGCATTGACCGTAAAAGCAATCTATCTGCGAAACATTTTTTGGCATCTAAGTCCAAACGCGATTTTTTGGCATATTAGTCCAAACGCGACTCTACATCTGCCCAACAATGTTTCTTAGATGGCCTTCACAAAGTGCTATGTCTGTAGAAAAAGTCTGCATTCTTCTCTTTCTATGATGCCATATAGTTTAGCATATATTCAACATCTCTAACTTCAATCTTTTTCTTCTTGTACTCCGCGACAAAGTTATACAAAACTCGGAATATAAACCCGGCCTTGTCGGGACCACCGGTTTGATATTCCATTACTTCAATTATCTTGTGCATGCGGATGCCACCAATCTCATACATACCTAACTATATCAGCCTTCTATCCATCTATCATTTTACACTAAAAATATAAGCAAAGCGAGTCCATGGTTATGCTCACCATTAATTTTTTCACGAACCATTCTCTAGTATACACACTCAGCTCGATCTCTAAATGAGTTGTGCCTCCGCAACGAGTAAAAGACTTTGAAGTTTATCTGGGTCAGGTCTTTCAAAATTAGCCAATGTACGATGTCTTTCCATAAATCACGTCTAAAGCCCCCTGAAACGCGTCCTAGTGACCGATAGGATTTCACCTCTTCCTTTCTAACAATGAATTCTTTGACCTTTACATATTCATTATAAAACCGGGACCGTTCCTCCTCACTTCTGAAGGTCTTGCTAATAACGCGGTGATACTCATCACACTCCCCCAAGCCAGCGGTTTCACTATCCATGACTGAAAATTGCCATCATCAGAGTAATATTCATACTAATAGTCGAGCAAATCATTTCTAAACACAAATTCATGTGCGACGTGGAACGACAAGCGATTGTGCATATTTTCGAATATGTAAAAAATCTTATCAAATAGTTCAAACCATTGTAAGTGGTCCAACATGTGACGGAGTTTGACAGATTAAACCATATATTAATTTAAAGTTCAGTTTCTGAAGATACCAGCTAGAGTACTTGTTATAACCGACATAACATTACAAGTTATAACTTTGTTACCAATATCCTATAGGATAAGCATATAAGAAGAGCGAGACTAAAGAATATTGAAGAATATCTAATTCATTATGGTCTTAGATCAGCACTAGTTAGAAGATTACAAGTACTAACATTGGATTTTTATAATAGACCCGCTTCATTGTATGAAAAAACAAAAACTGATATTTATTTCAAAAAATCCCTCTTGTCTGCAGAACATTTTTTAAAGAGTAGCACGTGAAACGATTCGTCAGGTGCTAGGAGGACATTCATCTCTCTTATTCGGCATGGCAAACTAGATGATGAAAAATGATTGATTCTGTAACCACATCCACAATCTATATGGGTAGCAGAGGAGGAAGATAAGATCAGCAAGACACTGCCCCGAGCCCGCCAAGTCAATCAAGTCATACTACCATGAGACCATCTAATTCTTGATGCAATTGCGTCAGGAAATCGAGCCAGCCCGCACCGCAAGCGTGCGAACACACTAGAGACTAAGGGAGCCTAAAGGAGAGACGGCTAGGGTTTGAACCAAACGGGCGGCCGGCGTGCAGGGTGCCTTTCTTACCTTTGAACGGAGAACCGCGGTGGTGGAGGACTCTGAGCGGAGGTGGACGGCGGCGATGAAGCCTCCGCTGCATCCGGCGGCCGCCGCCTGCTGGCCATTGCTCCTGCCGTGACTGCTGTGGGCGACCGTAGAAATTTTGTAGATCTGGGCTAGTCCAGTTAGAAACGCAAGTTAAAGGCCGTGACCACGCATGACACCTCGGCTCCCGTACGTACACATGACTCCCAATCCAATTATCAAAACGAACTAGGACTCCTTGTATTTCCGGAGAGAACGCCCATCGGGAGGTACACTTCCTTCATCCCATCCTTGTCTTTCAAAATCATTGGGCATTAATCTGTTCAATCCCCGCTCCGTCGATCTCTATACCAACATCTTGAGTCTTGAACCCCCAATGTTTTATCGTTGTTCCACAAAAGAACCCAAGATTTTCTTCTTCTTATATAATTCCGCTCGATCGATTTCCACTTGTTACGGTCCATGTGAAAGAGATTTATCATACCTAGGATTTGGATAATACTATGGTGATCATATATTAGGTTTTAGAACAGAGGTGATCATATAGTCCACTGTCAAAATAATGTGACAGATCCAGAACATCAAAGTAATCGATTAATTGTACTCCCTTGTCTTAAAATAGAAGTCGAAAGTTTATGTAAATTTGGATGAATCTAGATGCTAAATTGTCTAATACATCCAAATTTAGAAAAATTTGCGACATCTATTTTAAGACAAAGAGGGTCATTGGATTCGTAAGTCTCCTTTTTACACGGTGTGTGCTACTCCGTAGTATTAATTTGTTTCTCTTGTGCAGTTCTATGCATTGTGATCTTCATAACAGACATATATTAGTTACGGCACCAACATGAAGAGAGAATCAACACAAGTCTTGTATGGAGCAGCTTCTAAGAGAAGGAAAAGGCCGCAACTACAACTTTCTAATCTTCCCATGGTACGCATTGTCAAACTGAAATTATGTACGTGCGCATATATCCAGGATTGGGCGGACCCCATAGAACATTGCTTTATTTCTCTCACTAAATACTCCCTCTGTTCCAGGATATAAGTCTTTTTTAGTTATCCATTTTTAGCAAACTAACAGAGGAAGTACATGTTCCAGGATATAAGTCTTTTTTAGTTATCCTTTTTTAGCAAACTAACAGAGGAAGTACATCGTTTTATTTGTGTCTGTTGAGTAATATTGGTGTGTACTTACAGTGACTCTCTTGTGATGCAGAATATCTTGTGCTCCGTCATATCAAAGTTACCAACAAGGGATGCTATAAGAACAAGCACATTATCAAGCCAGTGGAGATATGTTTGGTGCGATCACACCGATCATCTTACTTTCGATGGCTCCACATTCATTTGTCGTTCCGTTAAGTTCTTCCCTCCTTACTACGCAACTGCCAAAAAAGAAGAATTCAACGCCAGAGTGGATGCAATCTTGCAGCAACACTCTGGTGAAGGGGTCCAGCGCATGCAGGTCAAGTATGCTTTAGACAACAAGTCTGCTGATCATCTAGATAGATGGGTGAGCTTTGCTATTGCGTCCAAGACAAAAGAACTCACTCTCTTCCTATTAGATCGCAGGATCAAGTCCTTCATAATGTACAATGAGGGGTCCTCTCTTTTCACAAGGCCAAAGGATTTATACAGCTTCCCCTGCCACTTCTTTGATGCCAGGAACAGCTCATACCTGCGTTGTCTGCAACTCGCTTCTGTCTACCTGAAGCCGCCTGCTGATTTCAGCGGCATTCGGAACCTCACAAGGCTTAGCTTGGTAGATGTCGATGTAGAGGATGGAGATCTTGAGGGTTTTCTGTCCCACTGCAGCAAAGCCCTCGAGTTTCTTGAGATCGCCTACTGTGGAACGCTCACGGCGATACGTGCAACTCGTCTGCTGAACAAGCTGAAGCATCTGCGAGTGGGAGTCTGCGACCTCCTTGAGAAGGTGGAGATGAACTGCTGCTGCCTGACAACGCTTGAGTACATGGGTCCGATGGTATCTCTAGCATTTGGAGAAACTTCCAGCCTGAAGGATGTGTGTGTCAAGTTCATGGATGTTGATGCTGCTCTTGACTACATCAACATGGGGTTCCCTAGCACTTTGTCAAATGTTGAGATGCTCTACATGCATTGCATAGACCGTCAGGTATGACCAATCTCTTCTCTTCTTCCTTTTCCGATTTTCAAGTAGCTTAATCATATTCTTCATTGATATTTGTATTTTCGGTCTGTATTTGTGTGTACCAGAGGGTAACATTGCCTATAAGGCCCCTTAAATTTGTCCATCTTCGGCATTTGAGATTGGAGTTGGTTATTTCTGAATGCAAAGACAGGAAGATCGATGTCCTTGATTATGCCCATCTTTTGGAGGTTGCTCCGTTCATGGAAAGACTGGAACTGCATGTAAGCATTTTTTTTTTTTGCCTTTTGTATTTTGAATCTGGAAAAGCAAAACATGTACATGATACTATGTAATATCCTTGAATACTTTACAGATGTGGATAGACTGTCCTCACCAGCCATACAATCGCAGGACAGACGGTGAAGTAAGGAGTAATCTTCCGTCGCATCGGCATGACCATCTCAAATGGGTTTACATCACTGGGTTTTTCGGTTATAAAGATCAGGTGGAGCTAGTGCTCCAAATTCTTCGCAGTTCAGCTGTGCTCAAGAGGATGATAATAAGTTCACGGGTGATAATATTACATGAATGTGCTGGCGAGATGATAGATGTTTATAGGAACCGTCATGCTGTCGATGGGCGCATGATCGCAGTGGATTTATGTAAGGAGCATGCTGACATTGTAGAAGTTTTAGGAGCCGTCTGAGGTGGCTCCCAAGCTAGGTATTGCACATGAGGAGAATTTTTTTATGTGAAATTCAAGACTAGACTAGACATGCATTCTATTTTCTCTCACTGAAGGTATAGATTTTTATTTTGCGAAAATTGAAGTTATAGATTTAACCTCTTGCAAGGAGCAACAAGGGAGGAGCTAGATTTAACCCAGCTAAGCCGTGGATCCACCCCTGAGCAGCACCAATTATCAATTTTAGAAACAAGCTAGATACGTCATGGATCTAGTGGATGGTTCCAGGGCCGGCCCTGACAATTTCAGGCCCGGGTGCATGACAAAAGTTTGGGCCCCACTTATAGAAAAAGCTACAGCCTATAGAGGTGTTTTTCTTCGATTTTTCGTGTTGGCTGCCGCTACCGGCCCGAAATTCTCTTGCCGCTGGGCACCGGGCGCGGAACTGTCCTTGGACAACCGTGCAAAGGGAGACGATCATGTCCACGCTCAATAGAATCGGTCATCTTTTTTAGCAAAAAAATAGCTGCGCTACGTTTCATCTAAACTGCTGATCTACTTGTACGTACCAGGATGGGCCCCTAACAATCGGGGGGCCTGTGCGGCTGCACAGCCTGCACAGGCTCAGGGCCGGGCCTGGATGGTTCCAATTCTCATCTACATTAGGTAGTTTAGAAATTGTCACCTGAGTATAATATAAATTGTGTAGGTAGAAGTTTATAGGAACCGTCATGCTGTTGATGGCCGCATGATTGCAATGGATTTATGTAAGGAGCATGCTGACATTGTAGAAGTTTTAGGAGCCGTCTGAAGTGGCTCCCAAGCTAGGTATTGCCCATTAGGAGAATTCTTTTATGTGAAATTCAAGACTAGACTAGACATGCATTCTATTTTCTCTCATTGAAGGATTTTTTTTGCGAAAATTAAAGTTGTAGATTTAACCACTTGCAAGGAGCAACAAGGGCGGAGCTAGAGTATTTGGAACCAGGGTGCATATAGGGTGTCCAACAGATAAAAACATTTTTAGGGTGCATCACTGGTGGAGCTATGTACAGGCCGAACTGGGCCACGGTCCGCCTAGGATTTTGGCTAAAAACAAATTAACTAATAGTACTAAGCTATCTAAGCATGAGGCCCAACTCACGCTAGATCTCTCACAGCGACATGCTGCCTCGCACGCATGAGTACACGACCAGAGTCCACTCAGGCTCGCCGCACGCCCGACGGACAGCCGACGCTACGACCGATTCCATGCGTTGATGCGCTTCTGTTCTTCCCCAATCCTTTTCTTTCCCCAAATCCTTAGTTATTAATTTGTCAATTTCGATTGGATTGTTCCTGAATTTGTCAGAATGGATTGGATCGTTCCTAAATTTGTTTTCAATTTTACAAATTGCAACAACCATGTGAAAGGTCACTCATAGTCAGAGAAGAATTGATCTTCTCTTGAAAATAAAAATAGATGAAATTAGTGCACTTGAAGAAGAAGATCCTAAGGCAGCAGCAACTGATCCTTTTCCCTTGCTTGAATTGGAACAACATCAACACAGCCATGACAACGGACACTCAAATAAACCTGTTATTTTTCAAGGTATCTAGTTCTTACCCTGGATTGCGCCATCAAATTTGACAATATCCACCGGAGCAAAGAGATACTGTGAAGAGAGTGTATTTGTCGTTAGGCCCTATGCAACCCCATCTTCAAAATTATAAGCTTTCAAATGAACAGGGACATTGACTCCGCTTCTAGTATAGTTGGTTTGATCTCTTTCCATCATGTCTGCATATTGCCTCTTTTGTTTTATGTCCAGCAACAAGGAGGATACACGAGGTGGTTCTCATGTCTTCACAATGAATGGATTTCACGGTTGGAAGAGGGTTAATTCTGGAAAAAATTGTTCATTCTTGAGTCACATAGGTTTTGGACCATGCTCGCCCCCACAATAATGCGGTCACCAATTATCGCGACTTAATGCATCAACCATGCCACATAGAGAATGTTATAGCAGTGAAGGATAAGGAGAAGGTCGAAAGAAACCGTTTGCGACTACGAGTCTCAATCGCCATTGTCAAATGGCTTGCATTTCAAGCTTGTGCTTTTAGAGGGCATGATGAGAGACCTTGGTTGAAGAACAAAGGAAACTTTCTTGAAATGAGACACCTTCTTGCTGAATTCAACCCTGAGATAACTGAAGTGCTTGGCCAAGATGTCCAGAAGAAGTCACGGGATATTGTAAATGTTGTTCGTTTAGTATCGTCAACTAAAGATTATCTGCAGCAGCTGAGGTCAGACGATGGCTACCAAGAATTTATTGATAAGGTTATTGAATTTTGTGTGAACCATTCCATTGACATTCCGGACTTTGATGACATATACATCTTGCGAGGTGGTCGTGCCTGTCATGAGCCTGATCAGCTCACCAAGGGGCATTATTTTCGAGTGGAAATATTTCGTGCAACTCTGGACACTCAACTATTTGAATTAAATCGAAGGTTCAATGAGAAGGTAATGGATCTTCTATCCACTGGTGCCACTTTGATTCCTAGAAAAAAATTCAAAGAATTCAAAGCTACTGAC
Source organism: Avena insularis (assembly GCA_023614405.1). Classification (NCBI taxonomy): domain Eukaryota; kingdom Viridiplantae; phylum Streptophyta; class Magnoliopsida; order Poales; family Poaceae; genus Avena; species Avena insularis. The sequence continues at coordinate 28,512,313 of CM042692.1, forward strand.
ATATGTGAGATGACGAAAAGGTATTACCCTGTAGATTTCCCTCAAGATGTTTATGCATTACAACAACAACTTAAACGTTTTGTTGTGGATGCTTCCAAAGGTGAAGAGTTAAAAAATATATCAACCTTAATTGATCTTTGTCGGTGCCTTGTGGAGACATGAAGACATACTATCTAAAATTTGATTGATAGGTTACTCCATTTGCTTATAACTCTTCCGATTTCTACTACGAGCGTTGAATGTGCATTTTCTAGTATGAAGATCATTAAAACAAGGTTGCACAATAAGATGGAGGATGATTTTCTTGCTAATAATCTGTTGGTTAACATTGAAGGTGATATTCTAGAGACATACACCTATGATGATGTCATTGCAGATTTTCGAAGCAAAAAGATTGAAAAGTTGACTTGTAGCATCAAATATCATGTATGTATGCCTGAACATCTATCCACTGCATCTATTGTCTATCTTTTGGTATAGCTCTTTTCTAGTTAGTAATTTTGTACCTATTATACGTATCTACTACTGATCTATAATCAAAGAAAAATAATATTGGAGTAATCACTAATATCCAATGAAGTGGTATGGTTGAGAACAAAGATTTTGTGTTCCTTTTCTAGCGTGGCCCGCCTATGAATTTGTTTGTAGCTTAGACACTGGGTGCATATATGGTGAAAAATGCCACCGATTTTTTTCTAACCGATGTCATGTACAAACACACACCCAGCTAAGCCATGGATCCTCCCCTGAGCAGCAACAATTATCAATTTTAGAAACAAGCTAGACACGTCATGGATCTAGAGGATGGTTTGAATTCTCATCTACATTAGGTAGTTCAGAAATTGTCACTTAGAGTATAATATAGATTGTGTAGGTAAGTTGCACCACCCTTTATTTTAAGCTCGGGAAAAATATTTGCATGTTCATTGATTAAAAAAGATGCGTCCATGACTACGTCCACAAACGTCATAGAGTCAAGCCCACTCACTAGAACAGCAGAGCCACATCCACAAAATCCTGCCGATCATACATACACAAAACAACGGTGAACCGCTATGCCGAGTTGACAACCTAGCTACCCTACTACTAGAGTCGAAGACAAGGAGCCGCAATTGTTATGGGAGGAGAAGACTCGGTACGGTCCAACTATGGCAAAGAAGCAGACGCTCCATGAGACCTTGCACCAAATGTGTTGTCGGACATGTCGAGAACCAACACCAAAAGATAACCTCGTCCCCGTACAATCAAGGTCAACATAATAAACTTTGACAAAACCATGCATCCCAAGAGGGTTAAGTTCATACAAACGCAAGATACCCGACGAGGTAAATAGCATGTAGCAAAGTGAAATTAGCTCTGGTTACCCCTGATGACACCCTTGAGAGCTTGAATCTTGCCAATATTAGCTTCCAACGCCATCTTGTCCCTTTTAGCGATTATCTTCCACCTAAAGGTACACAAACCTTTTGTACATGCAATCAGCAGGATGGTTAGGAAAGTACGCCTCAATAGTGAGTTTGTTGTCAAGGTTCCAAAGTGTCCAAAATAGGGCCACGATGCATATCTAATAAATGTGCCTGGGTTGGACCGAGTGCCTCCAAATGTGGTGAAACACGCCTGCAAGGCAGGAAGAGTACAAAAAACAAGCAAGAAGTTCCTAACTGAACTCCACATGAAGCGGGATAAATTACACAAGGATAAGATGGATCCCGTGTATCTCGTGTCTTCGGGATCCCCACATAAGGCAACACATGCCGCTATCCGGTACTCATATATGGTGGATATGATCGTTAAATGGTATAAGAGCATCTCTGATGGAGCCCTTAAAAGGGTCAAACCCGTGAAATTCCGGCGAGAATACGGGTCGTGAGCCATGAGACCGAGCTAACCCAACCCGTAAATACCCCGTCCCATATTCGTTTTTCCTGGCCCCCGCAAACACCACTCCGCAACCCCTACAAATAGAGTGTGTGCGTGCGGATACGGGTTCGAAACCGCCCAACGCCGCCGCACTAGAAACCCTATCCCCTCGCCTCCGCCGCACACCAAAGCTCCTCCGGCGAGCGATTCAGGCCAAGACGGTTGCAGATCAACGACGGAGCCATCGCTATGTCAACGTTGCTGGGCGGATGTGGGCAGGGAGGAGACCGTAGCGACGGATAAGGAGGTGGTGGCTGGCGGCCACTCCCGTGGTCGTCCCCGCATCCATGCTCCAACGAGGCCATCGCGAAGCTAGTGCGGTCCATCGGGGCTAAGCGTCGTTGGATCAACATGGGTCTACGGCCGCCCCCCTCGCTGGCACCCTATGTCGCCGGTCTGCCCGAAGCGGATGCACCGAGCCCTCTCCTTTCCGGCGAGGTGTCGTCCTCGTCTGCCTCATCGTGCCCGAAGAGGATGCGCCACGACGACGAGGAGGGAAATGGAGGAGCTACTGTACACGCTTGATACGTTGTAAACATATCTATAATTTTTGATGTTCCATGCTTGTTTTATATCTACTTTCTTATGTTTTGTCCACACTTTGGAGTGTTTTTACACATTTTCTGGAACTAACCTATTAACAAGATGCCACAGTGCTAGTTGCCTGTTTTCTGCTGTTTTTGATTTCAGAAAAGCTAGTAAGGAAATATTCTCGGAATTGGACCGGACAAAAGCCAAAGTCAATATTTTACCCGAAGCAACACGGAGTCCGGAGGGGAGACGAAGTGGCGCACCAGGGCGGCCACACCTGGTGGCCGCACAGCCTGGGGGGGCGCCACCAAGGGGTGTAGGCCCCCTGGTACTCCACCGACCTTGCCCCTTTGCCTATAAAAGCCTCCCGGGACGAAAACCCTAAGTACCCAATCAAAATTCCACGAAAGAGTCTGTAGCCGCCGCCATCTCTATCCCTAGATTGGGAGGGATCTGAAGCTCTTCCCGGCACCCTGCCGGAGGGGAGAGATCACCCTGGAGGCCTTCTTCATCACCATGCCTGCCTCCGGTGTGATGCGTGAGTAGTTCATCCCTAGGCTACGGGTCCATGTAGTAGCTAGATGGTTGGTTGTCCTCCTTTGTGCTATCATGTTTAGATCTTGTGAGCTCGTTCATGATCAAGATCATATATTTGTAATCTTACATGTTGTGTTTGCAGGGATCCAATGGATGTTGAGATGCTATTTCAGATTGATTATTGATTCTATCATGTCTATGTTATTTTGTGATCTTGCATGCTTTCCGTTGTTAGTAGCTATCCTGGCCAAGTAGATGCTAGCAACTCCAAGAGGGAGTATTTATGCTCGATAGTAGGTTCATGCCTCTAGTAATCTAGGGAAGTGACAGGAATCTCTAAGGTACTAGATGTGATGTTGCTACTAGGGAGAAAAAAGAAATCCTTTGTCCATGGGACAATCATATTGTTTACTTTACACACTTTGCTTAATGCAATTCTCTATTGCTTGCAACTTAATACTGGAGGGGGTTCGGATGATAACTGATACGTCCATTTTGCATCACTATTCTATGTCTTAATTCACTATTATTCATTGATATATTTCATATTGAGAGGTGATACTTATGTTATTTCATCTATTTTTGCATGGTTGATGACTTTTGGAGCATGGACCGCTGTAGTCAGGATTCTGGTGGAAAAGGTGCTGTTTGGAGGCAAAATTCACGAAGATCAGAAAATCTGGGAAAATATACGGAAAATTCTATTTTTCTAGAAGACTCAAGATGCCAGAAGATGGAGTGGAGGTGGGCCACAGGGGGCCCACACCACCCCATGGCGCGGGCAGGCCTAGGCCGCGCCAGGGAGTGGTGTGGCCACCCTGGCCCACTCCAGCCTCTCCCCTCTAGCGTATATCTTCCTCCCGAAACCCTAAGACTCGGGGAGTGACCACAGAAAGATTCCGCCACCTCTGCGGGGTGGAAAACACCGAGAGAGAAAGATCTCTCTAGCGGACAGATTTCTACCGGGGGAATTCCTTCCCGAAGAGGGAGATCGTCGCCATCAACACCACCATCAAGATGGACTTCATCGGGATCATCATCATCACCACCATCATCATCACCATCAGCACCCTCATCACCATCTCCATATTGCTGTAACAATTGCGTTGAATCTTGCTATAGTTCATAGGGGAAACTTTCCCGGTGTTGATTACTCTTTGTAGTTGATGCTATTGAGTGAACCGTTGAATTATTGTTTATGTTCAGATTGTTATACATCATTATTCCATCTCTGATCATGATCCATATGATGTCTTGTGAGTAGTTCGTTTTGTTCTTGAGGACATGGGAGAAGTCTTGTTGTTAGTAGTGGAGTTGTGTTGAGAAAGATTCAATAGATTGTTATTTAAGTTGTGGTGTACTTCTTCTAGTGGTGTCATGTGAACGTCGACTACATGACACTTCACCTATATGGGCCTAGGGGAATGCATTGTGTATTTGGCTACTAATCGTAGGGGTTGCCGAAGTGACAGAAACCTGAACCCCCGTTAGGAAACCATTGCACAAGGGACGTAAGGGTCTTAGAGTTTAAAGTTGTGGTTAGGTTTTACCTTAATTACTTTCTTGTACTTACGGATGTTTGCAAGGGGGTTTAATCACAAGTATGTATTAAGTCTTGGATGGGACGGTACATTAGCACAGGTTCACCCACACAACACTTAGCAAACTAAAGAAGATTAATCGACTATACGAAGCGAAAGCACTTGACAGTCTTCCCATGTGTCCTCGAGAACGTTTGGTCATCTATAGAAATACAACCGGCTTGTCCTTTGCTGCATAAAGGATTGGGCCACTTGCTGCATTCATTCTTACTGTCTTTTATTTACTCGTACTTTGTTTACTTGCTTTATCGAAAACCCCTAAAAATCCGTTTGCTAAGTATTTGCAGAGAATTCCTGATCCATACCACTAGCCAACACCTTCTGCTCCTCGTTGGGTTCGACACTCTTACTTATCGAAAATACTGCGATACACCCCCTATACTTGTGGGTCATCAAGACTATTTTATGGCGCAGTTGCCGGGGAGTGAAGCGCTATTGGAGAGTGGAACTGGTAAAGGAAACTTCTACTGTGAGTATTGTTTACTTCTGCTAGTTGCTTTATTTTCGTTATGGATAATTCGCTGAGTTTCTTATTTGGTAATGCTACTACCACTGCTAAGGTAGTAGATAAGCCACCACCTGCTGAGAAAGATGTTTTCAAAATACCTACAAGAATTATTGATCGTGTTATGGATAACTACTATGTTGGGGATGGAACTGTCCATCCCGGTGATCATTTGCTCTTTATACACGAATTATGCGGGTTATTCAAGTGTGCAAGTATTACTACAGATCAAGTTAAGAAGAAGTTATTCTCATTATCACTGAAAGGAAGAGCTGAGGAATGGTATAAGCTGCTGAAGAATGGTCAAGCTCTGGAATGGGAAGAAATAGTGCCTCTCTTTTATTCAAAGTTTTATCCTCCTAGTGAGATTCATAAAGATCGGAATCAAATATACAACTTTTGGCCTCTTGATTGAGAGAGTACAGCTCAATCTTGGGGGAGATTGAAGTTACTAATGCTCAAATGTCCCATTCATGAGCTCCCCAACAATATTATTATCAATAACTTTTATGCAAGGCTCCCTCTACATGATAAGGATTTATTGGACGCTTCTTGTGCTAGATCATTCACTCGTATGGAAGAAGAAGTTAAATGGGACCTTCTAGACCGTATTCAAGACAATGCTGAAGCTTGGAAAAATGACAAAGGTAGAAAGTCAGGTATAAATTATGATTATGAATGCATTGAATCTTTTATGGGAACTGATGACTTTCAAAATATTAAAAATGCTTATGGTTTAGACTCTCAAGCTATTGCTTCTTATTTTAAGGCCTTTGCTTCTTATATTGAAGTGCCTAAAAAGAAGTGGAATAAGTATCATGAACCTTATAAAGATATTGCTAAGAGTGTTCCTGCAAGAAATACTGAAGTTTATACTGCTAGTCATGTTTTACCTAAACCTTATATTGAGAAAATGCCTTTCCTAGTTAAGGTAAAGGAACATTCTATGATAGCTAGGTTAATGAAAGTATGAGTAAGGCTGCTGAACCTGATAAACAAATGATTGATGAACCTATTGTAGCAAATGTGAAAGACTTTGTTGCTAAATATGAAAAAGGGGGACACACTATCCTTTGTAAGGATACCTCTAATATTGTTTCGCATAGTAGTGTTATGAGAGCTAGTATTCCTGTGTTTTCTGTTAGAATAAGTGATCATTGCTATGATAGTCCTTTTGATAGCTATATTGTTAAGTTTATGCATGATACTGAAAGCTATTATGAGAGAGGGAAAAGTGTTTTTGTGCATCTCAATAATATCAAGTTTCCTCGTTTTATGCTGAAAGTTTTTATGTTGCACTTCTTTTGCCTTCTTATGCAAGTTGCCTTTGGTTTCAATAACTTGTTTGTTTACAAAATCCCCTTGCATAGGAAGTGGGTTAGACTTAAATGTGTGTGTGTTTTTGCTTCTTAATGCTCTCTTTCACTTCAAATCATATCCCTATGAGAGCTTCTTCAAAATTATCATGCACATCTTAATGGCTATAAAGAAAGAGCTTTATGGGAGACAACCCAATTTGTTTTTGCTTTCAGTTTGTTTTTGTTTCTTTGAGTCTTGGAAGTTATTACTTCGGTAATAACCGCTCCTTATCCGTTTTGTTTGGTTTTTGTGTCAAGATCAACCTCTAATGAGAGAGAAGTAAGATTTGGGAAAGTTGCTGTCCTGAAACATATTTTTTGTGCTTCACCGTAAAAATTCGTGAGAGATCTCTGTATATCGGATTGAGCTGTAATTTTTTGTGCTTCTGCCCCAGGTTGTTATTTAACTTTCGTTAGTTTTGCACTTTTTGATTTGAGCAAGATAAGATGTTCGAAAAAATTGATCTTTACCTGCTGGCCTGTTTTGACAGATTTTGCCAATCTTGCATTTGCTTCTTTATTCGATTTCCTTTTTGAATTCTTTTTGGGTTTTCGGAAGGAGTTGCTACAGTAGCTTATGTTTTGATGGTTTTCAGTTGAAGTTGGACTCAAAAGGTTTTATCACTTCACTTATACTAATGTTGCTAATAAGAACTGTGTGAAGTTTTGTGTGAAAGAAATTTTCAGGAAAGTGGAGATAATAGTGTAATAAGGAAGAGAAAGGTTTTATGACTCAAGTAGTAAGTATATGAAGATGAAGATATCTATGATATTCAAGTGATGAGTCCAGAAGGATCTACTAGATACCCAATTTAGAGACCTGCAGAGTCCGTATCCAACTAGGTAACAGTTCTGGTAAGAAAAGTTCCACGAAAATACAATCCAACTATATTGTTGCAGTTTTCAGTCAATAAAGAAAGCTACGAAGCGAAAAAGGGACGGAAACAGAGCCAGGGTGGCCCACACCACCCCATGGCGCGGGCACACCCCTGGCCGCACCACCAGGTGGTGAGTCCACCCCGGACTCCACCTCCGACTCGTTTTCTCCCAGTACCTTCCTTTTGATATGAAACTTCGTAATATATAACCCCCCCCCCCCCGGATCTTCCGAGGTCTGTATATTGTGTTTTCGTCGTGTTTTTGTTTCGATTTGTTTTTGTCAGGACATACTCTTTAAGAGCTTAGAAGCACAATGGTGGCCGACAAGGATAAAGGGAAGGAGCCCATGGAGGAAGACCTCCAAGACCCTAGGAAGGAGAAGGACATCAAGAGTGAAGGTGAAGAGGAGCAAGGCCAACGTCCGCACACCGGCACCACCATTGCAAGCATTGGAGTGGTGAAACCTACCAAGATCAGAAGGACGGCACGGATGTCAACTGGAGGGAAGCCTCCGCGTCACTGTTTGGCACCAAGGACACCCTCTCCAAACACCAAGAGTACCTTCCATACCTTTACCCATAACCATGCAGGAAAAGAAGACTCCAAGTGGGAAGAATGGAAGAAGAATCACAAGAGCTGGGATCCACAAACTGAAATGATTATGGGCCGCATTGAGCATAACTCGGAGTTGATTCGTACTCTCACCTTCGAGATTGAGGACTTTGGGAAACTGATCAAAGATCTCATCGAGAGGATACCACCACCACCAAAGGAGTAATTCGTCATCAGGTTTGGCATCCCCTTGGTTTGTTCCAAGCTTGGGGGAGTGCCGCGGTATCATATCACTATCTTCTATCTTTTTACCTTATTAGTAGAGTCATATCATGAATAGAGGAGTTATTGTGTAGTATGGTTTGCATTATGGAAGTGTCCTCTCTCTCGTTAGATATGTATCCCTTGGTGTGAGTTGCCGTTATGGAATATTAATGAGAAGTTCTATCATTCACTCTTTTGCATAGCTTATATTAGTTTTCAATTCGTGGTTATATGATTGATCTTGTTGTTAGTATTGGTAGCACTTTGGGATCATTGAGTTAATTTAGTTGGTTTTGGCAAACCTGGCTCGGTCAGTAGCACACTATTTTTGAGAGTTGAAAGAAAAGATAGAAGTACTCTAGAGAAAAATAATTTCATCATCTTTCTTTCTTGATTTGCTCATAAGTCTAGTATTCTCTAGTTAAGATCTTTTGTGCTTCCAAGGAAGATTGCATGTTTGTTTTTATCACTTGTATGTTTGTTTGTTTCCTTCAACTCTTATACTTGCTACCCAGCCTTGCTAGCCAAAAACCTGTACTGAGAGGGTATTCTTCTCGTGCATCCACCTCCCTTAAACCAAAATCTTTGCCATTTGTGTCCACCATACCCACCTAGTAGCATTATTGCTATTCCAAGTAAATTCTTGTTTTGTCTACCTCCCAAATTAAACTTGTTATGTGAAAATTAGTGATTAAAGCTCTCACGAACTTGATGGCACACTTTATTTTCTTGCATTTAATAAACTTGAACCATTCGGTCCTTCTTTGTTGCGTATATGCTTGCGCTTTATGAGTTGAAGTTAGCTGAACCATGTATCATGGGGACCGTTTTCAACACTTCATTGGTACTTGTACCTAGTTGATATCATGTTCTTTTGCTTATGGATCGGTGATTGTGAAATAAAAAGTGGAACTTGTAAGATCATGGAGTTTATATGTGTGTTAGAGAAACGCCTGAGCCGCTAGCCTAAGCCATGCCTAATCATGGTGGAAACTTGCAGCATAACTATAGTGAGCATTCTATGAAGCATCCTCAATAAAAACCTATGAAAATAGCAAATAAAGATCGCTGAGATGCTCACTGTCTGCTTGCCTTGTCATTTTGATTATGGGATAGCTCCTGTGTCATGTGCAAGGGGTACCCCGTTGGCGGTTCTCAATGATACGCATGTATTTACAATGACAAGATCTTGCTCGTGACTGAAGTTGAGTAGCATGAGGATCGGTACTCGTAAGTAAGGGGCATGAGATTTCAACTTATAACTTGTCAAGCATATCCTCTTGGTTGTGTCACTTTCACCTTAATCACCTAAAGATGCCTATGATAGGGGCAATGAGAGCTGAAAGCTAGTAAGTATCATAATTTTTGGGAGCTCTTTATGAGACTTGCAATCCCTGCTTCCCTCTGCGAAGGGCCCTTTCTTTTACTTTGTAGTTGAGTCAGTAAACCTACTCCCTTCTATCTCAGCAAGTATTTTGAGTTGTTGTGTTTCATTCATTCATATGATGATTTATGCATTCATGTTTCTTATGTTCCTTGTTTTGCACATTTGCTCTTATCTTGAAGTTTACTACTTTGAAAGCTTTCTTTGAAAACCAACTATTTGTGAACTCCAGCAATTTATCAACTATTCTTCGACCAAGAGCTAAGTTTGCCATTACCAATTATGATTCACTTTGTGTATCTTTATTGTGTTTCCTTTACTCATTGCAAGTTGAGTTGTATAATAGTGAGTTGTCTTCTATTATGATCTATGTATTTGATGAATGTGATGCTTCTTGTCCGTATTCTTTTATCGACTCTTCGCTCCATAAACCTGAGGTCATGTTTATTGAGCTCAGTTTCGCTTGGGGACAAGCGAAGTCTAAGCTTGGGGGGAGTTGATACGTCCATTTTGCATCACTATTCTATGTCTTAATTCACTATTATTCATTGATATATTTAGTATTGAGAGGTGATACTTATGTTATTTCATCTATTTTTTGCATGGTTGATGACTTTTGGAGCATGGACCGTTGCAGTCAGGATTCTGATGGAAAAGGTGCTGTTTGGAGGCAAAATTCGCGAAGATCAGAAAATCCGGGAAAATATACGGAAAATTCTATTTTTCCAGAAGACTCAAGATGCCAGAAGATGGAGTGGAGGTGGGCCACAGGGGGCCCACACCACCCCATGGCGCAGGCCTAGGCGCGCCAGGAGTGGTGTGGCCACAGCCCACTCCACTCTCCTGGCGTATATCTTCCTCCGAAACCCTAAGACTGGGAGTGACCATAGAAAGATTAGCCGCCTCTGGGCGGAAAACACCGAGAGAAAGATCTCTCGTGACAGATTTCTACCGGGGGAATTCCTTCCCGGAGAGGGGAGATCGTCGCCATCAACACCACCATCAAGCTGGACTTCATCAGGATCATCATCATCACCATCAGCACCCTCATCACCATCTCCATATTGCTGTAACAATTGCGTTGAATCTTGCTATAGTTCATAGGAGAAACTTTCCCGGTGTTGATTACTCTTTGTAGTTGATGCTATTGAGTGAACCGTTGAATTGTTGTTTATGTTCAGATTGTTATACATCATTATTCCATCTCTGATCATGATTCATATGATGTCTTGTGAGTAGTTCGTTTTGTTCTTGAGTACATGGGAGAAGTCTTGTTGTTAGTAGTGGAGTTGCGTTGAGAAAGATTCAGTAGATTGTTATTTAAGTTGTGGTGTACTTCTTCTAGTGGTGTCATGTGAACGTCGACTACATGGGCCTAGGGGAATGCATTGTGTATTTGGCTACTAATCGTAGGGGTTGCCGGAGTGACAGAAACCTGAACCCCCGTTAGGAAACCATTGCACAAGGGACGTAAGGGTCTTAGAGTTTAAAGTTGTGGTTAGGTTGTACCTTAATTACTTTCTTGTCCTGACGGATGTTTGCAAGGGGGTTTAATCACAAGTATGTATTAGGGCTTGGATGGGACGGTACATTAGCACAGGTTCACCCACACAACACTTAGCAAGCTAAAGAAGATTAATCGACTATAACGGCTTAAAGCACTTGACAGTCTTCCCATGTGTCCTCGAGAACGTTTGGTCATCTATAGAAATACAACCGGCTTGTCCTTTGCTGCATAAAGGATTGGGCCACTTGCTGCATTCATTCTTACTGTCTTTTATTTACTCGTACTTTGTTTACTTGCTTTATCGAAAACCCCTAAAAATCCGTTTGTTAAGTATTTGCAGAGAATTCCTGATCCATACACTAGCCAACACCTTCTGCTCCTCGTTGGGTTCGACACTCTTACTTATCGAAAATACTGCGATACACCCCTATACTTGTGGGTCATTAATAACCTGAAGGTGGATTATTAGTCATAGATGCAGTTGGATTACTGTCAATGATGTCTACGCACTTCTATTCTTGTAGACAGTTGTTGGGCCTCCAAGTGCAGAGGTTTGTAGAATAGCATCAAGTTTCCCTTAAGTGGATTACCCAAGGTTTATCGAACTCAGGGAGGAAGTGGTCAAAGGTATCCCTCTCAAGCAACCCTGCAATCAAGATACAAGAAGTCTCTTGTGTCCCCAACACACCCAATACACTTGTCAGGTGTATAGGTGCACTAGTTCCGCGAAGAGATAGTGAAATACAAGTGGTATGGATATAAGACAACGGTGCCAGAAAAGAGCTTGACAGGAGGAAAAGACTATGACTTTCACACACATGGGGAGAGCCAGAGATCTATTGAAGCACTTGAGTAGCAAGGTAGATCTACTTGATTACAAAGCTCATGATCACAGTATGATCATGCATAGAGAGACAGATGAACACATAGCTACCGGTAGAACCCTTAGCCTCAAGAGAGAACTACTCCCTCATCATCATGGGAATCAGCAACGGCGATGGAGATGGTGGTGGAGATCGATGGAGATGGCTCCAGGGGCACTTCCCCGTCCCAGCAGGGTGCCGGAACAGAGACTTTCTGTCCCCCGAATCTCCTCTTCGGTGGCGGTGGCGTTGTGGAACTTTTCGTGGCTGGAGGCTGGATGATTTAGGGTTTCTGCATCGGAGGCTTCTTATAGGCAAAAGGGGCGATGTCAAAGGGTGTACCAGGGGCCCACACCACCTGGTGGCGCGGCCAGGGGACCCACGCCACCACATGGTGTGGCTAGCCCCTGGCCCCTCTCCGTCTCGTCTTCTAGCTCCGTGAGTCTTCTGGTAAAATATCGACATTAGCTTTTGTCCGGTCCAATTCTGAGAATATTTCTTTTCTGGCTTTTCTGGAACCAAAAACAGTAGAAAATAGGCAACTGGCACTGTGGCATCTTGTTAATAGGTTAGTACCAGAAAGTGTATAAAAATACTCCAAAGTGTGGACAAAACATAAGAAAGTAGATATAAAACAGGCATGGAACATCAAAATTTATAGATACGTTTGCAACGTATCAACATCCCCAAGCTTAAATCCTGCTCGTCCTTGAGTAGGTAAGTGATAAAAAAGAAAAAATAATTTTTGAGATGACATGCACCATCATAATCAAGATCAAACCATTTGCAAGCATTGAAAGCTGGGATCAAAGTACTCTAAACATGAGCATGAAAGATGAAGTTCTAACAATAAGACATAGTAACTATGCACGCAACATGAAAGGGTAAAAACAAAGATCATGAATAACAATGCATTGAAAGACATTTGTTTGTTTCACATATAGAAAACATAGCATAGTGGCATTCAGCTTGTCCCTCATGGAGTAGCAAAACATAAATGCATATGACACCTTCAAAGTTCATAAGGGTGACTAGATACAAATAGTTTCAGAACAAGCAATATCAAAGTTATGAATCAATCAACAAGTCTTGGGACAATGCACATTAAACTAAGAATGGCCAGTATGCCCTCTTAATAGGTGCATAAAGATAGAAGATGGAGACTCAATATAAAAGTGGAAGAAAGGCCCTTCATAAAAGGAAGCAGGGATTCAAGTCTCATAAAGAGCTTCCAAAAATTATGGTACTTATTAGCTTTCAGATCTCATTGCCCCTACCATAAGCATCTTTAGGTGATTACGGTTAAAGTGACACAACTAAGAGGATATGCTTGATAAGTTATAAGTTGAAATCTCATGCCCCTTGCTTACGAGTACCGAACCTCATGCTACTCAACTTCAGTCACAAGTAAGATATCGTCATTGTAAGTACGTATGTATCATAGAGAACCGCCAACAGGGTACTGATGTCTACGCACTTCTATTCTTGTAGACAGTTGTTGGGCCTCCAAGTGTAGAGGTTTGTAGAACAGCAACAAGTTTTCCCTTAAGTGGATTACCCAAGGTTTATCGAACTCAGGGAGGAAGTGGTCAAAGGTATCCCCTCTCAAGCAACCCTGCAATCAAGATACAAGAAGTCTCTTGTGTCCCCAACACACCCAATACACTTGTCAGGTGTATAGGTGCACTAGTTCGGCGAAGAGATAGTGAAATACAAGTGGTATGGATAAAAGACAACGGTGCTAGAAAATAGCTTGATGGCGTGGAAAAGACTAAAGTAATACTGAAATAAAGATGGAAGCAAGCAAACATGTAATAGATCTAATAGAAAACGACGTTTTAGTGCTTAGAAACAAGGCCTAGGGATCATACTTTCACTAGTGAACACTCTCATATAAATATCTTCTCTTCATGATACTACTCTCCGGTTGAACACTCTAATCGATGGTAGTTCTATAACAGCACACCTCAAAGTTCATCTTTCCCATCTAGAAAACCCTGCACTGTCACCTTGAGTACTAGATGGTTCCAACAAACACCACAATTTCATAAAGAGATCCAACTCCAAATATAACTCATAACAAGTATTTATAATCTCTAGCCTAAGTGTCACCATGGTGTGCACACTGTCACTTTCACACACATGGGGAGAGCAAAGATCTATTAAAGCACTTGAGTAGCAAGGTAGATCTATAGATTACAAGCTCATGGTCACAATAAGATCATGCATAGAGAGAGATGAACACATAGCTACCGGTAGAACCCTTAGCCTCGAGAGAGAACTACTCCCTCCTCATCATGGGAATTAGCAATGGTGATGGAGATGGTGGTGGAGATGGCTCCGGGGGCACTTCCCTGTCCCGGCAGGGTGCCGGAATAGAGACTTTCTGTCCCCTGAATCTCCCCTTCGGTGGCGGCGGTGCTGTGGAACTTTTCATGGATTTCTGATTGACGATCTAGGGTTTTGGTATCGAGAGGCTCTTATAGGCGAAAGAGGCAAGGTCGATGGCCAGCCAGGGGGCCCACACCATACCCTGGCGCGGCCTAGGGTTGCCCGCGCCTAGGGGTGGTGTGGCCACCCTATGGCCCCTCTCCGACTCTCCTTCTGGCTCCGTGAGTCTTTCGGGAAAATAGTAACTTTGGCTTTTGTCCCGTCCAATTCCGAGAATATTCATTTTCTGACTTCCTGGAACCAAAAATAGCAGAAAACAGGCAACTGGCACTATGGCTCTTGTTAATAGGTTAGTCCAAGAAATCATATGAAAAGTAGTCCAAAGTGTGGACAAAACATAAGAAAGTAGATAAAACCAAGCATGGAGCATCAAAAACTATAGATACATTTGCAATGTATCAACATTCCCAAGCTTAACTCCCGCTCGTCCTCAAGTAGGTAAGTGATAAAAAGAAAGAATAATTTTTGAGGTGACATGCACCATCAAAGACTTGATCAAAGTATTTGTAAAACATTCAATGCTAGGATCATAGTACTTCAATCATAACATGAAAGATAAAGTTCTAGCAATAAGACAAAAAAACTATGATGCAACATGAAAAGGCACAAACAAAAGATTCATGAATAACAATGCTTTGCAAGACGTTTGTTTGTTTCACATAAAGAAAACATAGCATAATAGCATTCAGCTTGTCCCTCAATAGAGTAGCAAATATAAATGCATAGGACAGCTTCAAAGTTCATAAGAGTGACTAGATATAAATAGTTTAAAACAAGCAATATCAAGTTATGCATCAATCAACTAGTCTTGGGACAATGCACATAGAACTAAGAATGGCCACTATGCTCTCAAAGTAGGTGCATGAAGATAGAAGGTGGATACTCAATATAATGGTGGAAGAAAGGCCTTTTTATAAAAGGAAGTAGGGATTCAAGTCTCATAAAGAGCTTCCAAAAATTATGGTACTTATAGCTTTCATCTCTCATTACCCCTATCATAAGCATCTTTAAGGTCATTAAGGTTAAAGTGACACAACTAAGAGGATATGCTTGACAAGTTATAAAACGAAATCTCATGCCCCTTACTTACGAAGACCGATCCTCATGCTACTCAACTTCAGTCACGAGTAAGCTCTTGTCATTGTAAGTACATGCATATCATTAAGAACCGCCAACGGGGTACCCCTTGCACATGATACGGGAGCTTTCCCATAATCAAAATGACAAGGCAAGCAGACAATGAGCATCTCAACGATCTTTTTATTTGCTATTTGCATAGGTTTTTATTGAGGATGCTTCATAAAGTGCTCATTATGGTGATGCTGCAAGTTTCGACCATGATTAGGCATGGCTTAGGCTAGCGGCTCAGGCGTTTCTCTAACACACATACAAACTCCATGATCTTACAAGTTCCACTTTTATTTCACACCGCCGGGATCCGTAAGCAAAAGAACATGATATCAACGGGCTACAAAGTACAAGTGCAATGTTGAAAGCGTTCCCCATGAAACATGGTTCTGCTAATTTCAACTTATAAAGCACAAGCATATACGCAACAAAGAAGGACCCAATGGTTCAAGTTTATTAGATGCAAAAAAAGTAAAGTGTGCCATCAAGTTCGTGAGAGCTTTAATCACTAGTTTTCTCATAACAAGTTTAATTCGGAAGGTAGATAAAAACATGAATATACTTGGAATAGCATATGCTAGTAGGTAGGTATGGTGGACTCTTTGGAATAACTTGGTTTAGGGAGTTGGATGCATGAGTGGAACTCATACTTGGATGCGGAGGCTAGCAAAAGACTGGGAGCGACAAACGAAGAGAGCAATAGTGGCCATAATCATGCAGAGCGACAAAACATCATTGATAAGAGCATAAAGTGATACTACAAGTTGAAAACTAAAGGATCATAAAGGCTTATGGTGACTTGGGATAGTCATAACATGGTGTGATCATGCGCCAAGTCAACCCAAATAAAGCATCAAAGGAGAATACCACAATACTATGCTTTAATATGCTAAAACAACACATGATTCTTCAAAGGCACATTAAGAAATCTCAATTGTTTATAACAAGTCATGCTACAACAAATAATACTAAGCATAAAGCCAAAACAATATCGAGCATGGCAAGACAAAGCATAGGCCACAGTCAAAAACAAGCTCTCTTTACCACTTAAGCATGAACTTTTCCTACTCTTTTCCAATCCAAACCAAACTATTTGAAAACCAATGTATGAAAGAGGGGGTCCAACCAATTTATTCAGCAAACTAAGCAAAAGAAGCAAACGAAAACCAAAACAAAAACGAAAAAGAAGACGCTCCAAGAACAACACAACTGTGCATGAAACAATAAAAATGAAGCGTTTGGAAGAAACCTGGGATTTTTATTGATGAAGAGGGGGATGCCTTGGGCATCCCCAAGCTTTGACGCTTGTACTTCTTGGATATTTCTTGGGGTGACACGCATGGCATCCCCAATCTTGAGCTTTAGTCCATCCTTCATCTCATTACTCATTCCTTCCAAACACCTGAAATTTTTCCTTCATACAAAACTTCACACAATCTTTATTAGCAACATTAGTGCACTCAAGATAATAAGTCTTTAGGTTCAGTTATAACACCAATAAAACTTCCATTAAAACACAAGCTACTGTAGCACTTCCCTCAAAAAGCTCAATTCCCCAAAAGAACTCAAAAAGGAACCAACAAGAAGCAAATGCAAATAATGGCAGAAATCTGTCAAAACAGACCAGCAGGTAAAGACGAATTTTTTCGAAGACCTTCTGTTGCTCAAATCACAAAGTGTTGAACTAACGAAAGTTAGATAACAACCTAGGTCAGAAGCACAAAAATTCATGCCTCAAAAATACGTTCAGAGATTTTACACGAATTTTTATGGTGAAGCACAGAAATCTGTTTCGGGACAGCAACTTTCCCAATCATTACTTCTCTCTCATTAGAGGTTACTCTTGGCACAAAAAGCAAATAAAAAGGATAAGGAGAGGTTATTACTGAAGCAATAACTTCCAAGACTCAACTAAAACTTTTGGGTTATCTCCCAATAAGTACTTTTCTTTAATGCCTTTAAGTTAGGCTTGATAGTTTGAGAAGATGCTCACATAAGAAATATGAATTGAAGTAAAAGAGAGCATCAAGAAGCAAATTCAAAGCACATTTAAGTCTAACCCACTTCCTATGCATAGGAATCTTGTAAATAAACAAGCCATGAAAGCACAAAGCAACAAGCATAGGAAAGCAAAACAAGTGCAACTTAAAAAAATTCAACATAAAGAGGGGAAACTTAATATTGTTGAGACACATAAAACCATGTTTCCCTCTCTCATAATAACTTTCAGTAGCATCATGAATAAAAGTAACAATATAACTATCACACGAAACATTCTTATCATGAGCCATATGCATAAAAGAATTAATACTCCCCACATAAACATAGTCATTGTTATTGATTGTAGTGGGAGCAAATTCAACAAAATAGCTATCATTATTATTTTCATCACCATAATAATCAAATATAGGAGGCATATTGTAATCATAATTAATTTTATCCTCAATAGTAGGTGGACTGAAAATATCATAATCATCATTGCAATCATCATATATTGGAGGTTTGGTATCATCATAAGCAATAGAATAGCTATCTTCCAAAGCTGGGGAACTAAAAAGATCATTTTCATAAAAACTAGCTTCCCCAAGCTTAGACTTTTCCATAACATTAGCAATAATGGTGTTCAAAGAATTCATACTAATAACATTGCTATTAGCACGCAAATAAAGTTCCATAGGTTTTTTAATTTTCTCTTCAAACACTTCATGTCCTAACTCAAGATAAAGACTATAAAGCTCTCTAATTTTTTTGTTGTTTTCCATTAAGCCTAACTAGTGAAAACAAGAAACAAAAAGACAAAATTGTAGAATCTAAAAGAAATAACTTCGAGCACTCACACTAGAGGATGTGAGTACCTTTTACCTTACCTCCCCGGCAACGGCGCCAGAAAATAGACGTTTGCCGTGGGAGGTTCTTCTTCTTTAATCCTCCGGTGTGAATACCTTTTACCTTACCTCCCCGGCAACAGCGCCAGAAAATAGCTTGATGTCTATGCACTTCTATTCTTGTAGACAGTTGTTGGGCCTCCAAGTGTAGAGGTTTGTAGAACAGCAACAAGTTTTCCCTTAAGTGGATTACCCAAGGTTTATCGAACTCAGGGAGGAAGTGGTCAAAGGTATCCCCTCTCAAGCAACCCTGCAATCAAGATACAAGAAGTCTCTTGTGTCCCCAACACACCCAATACACTTGTCAGGTGTATAGGTGCACTAGTTCGGCGAAGAGATAGTGAAATACAAGTGGTATGGATAAAAGACAACGGTGCTAGAAAATAGCTTGATGGCGTGGAAAAGACTAAAGTAATACTGAAATAAAGATGGAAGCAAGCAAACATGTAATAGATCTAATAGAAAACGGCGTTTTAGTGCTTAGAAACAAGGCCTAGGGATCATACTTTCACTAGTGAACACTCTCATATAAATATCTTCTCTTCATGATACTACTCTTAACTACTCTCCGGTTGAACACTCTAATCGATGGTAGGGCTATAACAGCACACCTCAAAGTTCATCTTTCCCATCTAGAAAACCCCGCACTGTCACCTTGAGTACTAGATGGTTCCAACAAACACCACAATTTCATAAAGAGATCCAACTCAAAATATAACTCATAACAAGTATTTATAATCTCTAGCCTAAGTGCCACCATGGTGTGCACGCTGTCACTTTCACACACATGGGGAGAGCAGAGATCTATTAAAGCACTTGAGTAGCAAGGTAGATCTATAGATTACAAGCTCATGATCACAATAAGATCATGCATAGAGAGAGAGAGATGAACACATAGCTACTGGTAGAACCCTTAGCCTCGAGAGAGAACTACTCCCTCCTCATCATGGGAATTAGCAATGGTGATGGAGATGGTGGTGGAGATTGATGGAGATGGCTCCGGGGGCACTTCCCCGTCCCGGCAGGGTGCCGAAACAGAGACTTTCTATCTCCCGAATCTCCCCTTCGGTGGCAGCGGCGCTGCGGAACTTTTCGTGGATTTCTGATTGACGATCTAGGGTTTTGGTATCAGGAGGCTCTTATAGGCGAAAGAGGCAAGGTCGGTGGCCGTACAGGGGCCCACACCATACCCTGGCACGGCCTAGGGTTGCCCACGCCTAGGGGTGGTGTGGACACCCTATGACCCCTCTCCGACTCTCCTTCTGGCTCCGTGAGTCTTCCGGGAAAATAGTAACTTTGGCTTTTGTCCCGTCCAATTCCGAGAATATTCATTTTCTGACTTCCTGGAACCAAAAACAGCAGAAAACATGCAACTGGCACTGTGGCTCTTGTTAATAGGTTAGTCCAAGAAATCATACGAAAAGTACTCCAAAGTGTGGACAAAACATAAGAAAGTAGATAAAACCCAGCATGGAACATCAAAAATTATAGATACATTTGCAATGTATCAGGTACCCCTTGCCCCATGACACGGGAGCAATCCCATATCAAAATGACAAGGCAACAGACAATGAGCATCTCAACGATCTTTTTATTTGCTATTTGCATAGGTTTTTATTGAGGATGCTTCATAGAATGCTCATTATGGTTATGCTGCAAGTTTCCACCATGATTAGGCATGGCTTAGGCTAGTGGCCTAGGCATTTATCTAACACATATACAAACTCCATGATCTTACAAGTTCACCTTTTATTTCACACCGCTGGGATCCATCAGCAAAAGAATCATGATATCAACGGAATAATAAGTGCAATGTTGAAAGCGTTCCCCATGATACATGCTTGTGCTAACTTCAACTTATAAAGCGCAAGCATATATGCAACAAAGATGGACACAATGGTTCAAGATTATTAAATGCAAGAAAGTAAAGTGTGCCATCAAGTTCGTGAGAGCTTTAATCACTAATTTTCACATAACAAGTTTAATTCGGAAGGTAGATAAAATCATGAATATACTTGGAATAGCAAATGCTAATAGGTAGGTATGGTGGACTCTTTGGAATAACTTGGTTTTATTTGGAGTTGGATGCATGAGTGGAACTCATACTTGGTATGGAGGCTAGCAAAAGATTAGGAGCGACCAAGTAAGAGAGCAATAATGGCCATAATCATGCAAAACGACAAAATATCATTAATTAAAGCATAAAGTGATATTACAAGACGAAAACTAAATGATCATAGAGGCTATGGTGACTTGGTGTAGTCTTAACATGGTGTGGGCATGCGCCAAGTTAACCCAAATAAAGAATTAAAGGAGAATACCACAATATTATGCTTTCACATGCTAAAACAACGCATGATTCTTTCAAGGCACATTAAGCAATCTCAATTGTTTATAACAAGTCATGGTACAGCAATAATCACTAAGCATAAAGTAAAAAACAATATCAAGCATGACATGATAAAGTCTAAGTCACAATCAAAAACAAGCTCCTTTTATACCACTTAAGCATGAACTTTCCTACTCTTTTCCAACACCAATCGACTTATTTGAAACAGCTCACAAAGATAATAATAAATAAAGGTCAGTGAGCTTGTCTCACAATTCCACAAAGAAGAACTAAAAAGTTCTAAGCTGAAAGCACAAGAAAACTAAGGCTAAACAGAGTGCTAGCAAAAGAGAACACTCACAAAACATTAAGAATGAAAACTAGAGTGTTCTAAACAATGAAAGCAGAGTGTGTCTCTCTCCAAAAGAAGTGTTGTGATCCAACCAACTTATTGCAGCAAACCAAGCAAAAGAAAACTAAAAACAAAAACAAAGATGCTCCAAGAACAACACAATTATGCATGAAACCATAAAAATGAAGTGTCTAGAAAGACCTGAGATTTTTATTGATGAAGAAGGGGATGCCTTGGACATCCCCAAGCTTTGACGCTTGTACCTCTTAAATATTTCTTGGGGTGACACGGGGTGGAATCCCCAAGCTTGATATTTTGTCCATTCTTCATCTCATTACATCATTCTTTCCCTACACCTGAAAATTTCCTTCATACAAAACTTCACACAATCTTTATTAGCAACATTAGTGCATTCAAAAGATAATAAACCTTTTGGTTTTAGTTTTAAAATAGAAAAACTTTCATTAAAAACACAAGCTATTGTAGCAATTCCCTCAAAAAGCTCAATTCACCAAAAAGAACCCAAAAAGAAATCGATAAAGAGGGAAATGCAAATAATGGCAGAAATCTGTCAAAACAGACCAGCAGGTGAAAACCGATTTTTTCGAAGACCTTCTGTTACTCAAATAGAAAAGTGTTGAACTAACGAAAGTTATCTAACAACCTGGGGGATTTATTCTGAAACTTACAGCTCAATCCGACATTACACAGAGTTTTCACGAATTTTTACAGTGAAGCACAAAAATCTGTTTCGGGACAGCACTTCCCCAAATCTTACTTCCCTCTCATTAGAGGTTATTCTTGGCACAAAAATCAAATAAAAAAGGATAAGGAGAGGTTATTACAGAAGTTATAACTTCCAAGACTCAAGAAAACTATTGGGTTATCTCCCAAGAAGTACTTTTCTTTAACGCCTTTAAATTAGGCATGATAGTTTGAGAAGATGCTCACATAAGAAATATGAATTGAAGTAAAAGAGAGCATCAAGAAGCAAATTCAAAGCACATTTAAATCTAACCCACTTCCTATGAAAAATAATATTGTAAATAAACAAGTTATGAAAGCACAAAGCAACAAGAATAGGAAAGCAAAACAAGTGCAACTTGAAAATTTTCAACATTAAGAGGGGAAATTTAATATTGTTGAGATACATAAAACATGTTTCCCTCTCTCATAATAACTTTCAGTAGCATCATGAATAAAATTAACAATATAACAATCACATAAAACATTCTTATCATGAGCCACATGCATAAAAGAATTAATACTCCCCACATAAACATGGTCATTCTTATTAATTATAGTGGGAGCAAATTCAACAAAATAGCTATCATTATTATTCTCATCACTATAATCATCAAATATAGGAGGCATATTGTAATCATAATTAATTTTCTCCTCAATAGTAGGTGGACTGAAAATATCATATTCATCATTGCAATCATCATATATTGGAGGTATAGTATCATCATAAGCAATAGAATAGTTATCTTCCAAAGTGTGTTCATTTGTAAACATATCATCATTGGAAGGAACATGGATAGCACTAATAGTTCAGCAATTATTAATATCATCATTTTCAGAATTGGTACCGAAGAGATTTTCAATATCAAAAGTAGTGTGTTTTTCCCAATCATGATCACTACTGTAGGTAATAGGCATAGGAACATCATCAAGTTCAGACTCATCAAAAATTATAGTAGGAGCAACATGCTTAGGGGAAAATACCGTTTCCTCTCTCCTTTTACTCCCCCTCTTCTTCTTTTCCTTCTTCTCTTTAGGAGGGAGAGGATTGAAAGGAAGCTTCTCCATATACCCTGGTTTATTGTTAGAGACAATAGAAGAAACTTTGGAGGATTCCTTCTTTTCATTAATAAGATCAAAACACATATTAGTCCTGCCATATTCTGGTAAAATCTCATCTTTTATAATATTTTATATGTAAGTATTTGTGTGGCAATTATCAACACAATAAAGATGACAACCATGCAGGACGCTATTCATACCAAAAGCACTCATATATACCAAAGAAGTTTTTCTTGATAACTCTTCACACCCCAAAAATAATGTAAGTTCATCATGCTGATTAGGAGTGATCATGTCATCACAATACAAACTTGCAGTACTCATTAGATTAGAAGGGCTATTATTATGGCCTGAACATCGAAAATTGAAATGACCCACTTCAAAGCAAAGGTCACAAATAAAAGGATAGAGGGCACAAACTTTTTACCAAGATCATTTAGAGCCCTATACCACGTTCTAGTTTTTTCGTTCCCGTGGGTGATACAATATTCTTATTCAATTTAATTATTCTCACAAGGTCTATGTATTCCATAAAAATTAACATGCTTATAAGAAATGGTACTTTCAGAGGTTTGAGCATGTTTAGTGATATCATTAATAACAATTTCATTTTCCATGCAAGTGTCTTTAAAAGGCTCATGATACATGTCCCATTTTTCTTTAGGAGCATTAATATGAGAAGAAAAGGCTCTACAACAATCAACAAGAATTCGAGGATCAAGACCATATTTAGCACTAAGCTCTTGAAAATCAGCAGTTTCAGCAAAAGACTTAATGCAATCATACTCATAGTTTATACCTGGTTCTTTACCTTTGTCGTTATCCCATTCTTTGGTATTGCTTTGAATTGTTTCAAGAAGATCCCACTTATCTTTGACCTCCTTACTTGTGAAGGATCCCTCTAAACAAGTATCTATATAGTCCTTGTAATGTCCTGAAAGCCTTGCATAAAAATTATTAATAATAATATTACTGGGGAGCTCATGAATGGGACATTTGAGCATTAGTGACTTCAATCTCCCCATGCTTGGGCAATACTTTCTCCATCATGAGGATGAAAATTATAAATGTAATTCCTATCTTTATGAACTTCATGAGGAGGATAAAACTTAGAGTAAAAGAGAGATTCAAGTTCCTTCCACTCGAATGATGAGGATCGTCTAGTATCTCATACCACTCCCTTGCTTTGCCCTTAAGTGATAAAGAGAATAGCTTCCTCTTAACTTGGTTCATTGAAATACCTGCACACTTGAACAACCCGCATAATTCATGTATAAAGAGTAAATGATCACCAGGATGGACATTTCCATCTCCAAAATAACAGTTATTCATAACACGTTCAACAATTTTTATAGGTATTTTAAAAGGGATTCTTTCAGTATGTGGATTTAAAATATCACAAGTATCATTAGAATTACCACATATGGGAGATAAAGTATCATCAAAGCAAATTTTCTTCTTTAAAGCTGGGGAACTAAAAAGATCATTTTCATAAAAACTAACTTCCCCAATCTTAGACGTTTCCATAGAATTATTAACAAAGATGTTCAAAAGATTCATACTAATAACATTGCTGTTAACATGCAAAGAAAGTTCCATAGGTTTTTTAATTTTATTTTCAGACCATTCATGTTCTAACTTAGGAAAAATACTAAAATGAACTCTATTTTTTTTTATTTCCATTAAGCCTAACTAGTGAAAATAAAAACAAGAAACAAAAAGATATAATTGCAGAATCTAAAGGAAATAACTTCGAGCACTCACACACAAGCAACAATACTTTAAGATAACTTAGTAGCCAGAATATGTGAGTACCTTTTACCTTACCTCCCCGGCAACAGCGCCAGAAAATAGCTTGATGTCTACGCACTTCTATTCTTGTAGACAGTTGTTGGGCCTCCAAGTGCAGAGGTTTGTAGAACAACATCAAGTTTCCCTTAAGTGGATTACCCAAGGTTTATCGAACTCAGGGAGGAAGTGGTCAAAGGTATCCCTCTCAAGCAACCCTGCAATCAAGATACAAGAAGTCTCTTGTGTCCCCAACACACCCAATACACTTGTTAGGTGTATAGGTGCACTAGTTCGGTGAAGAGATAGTGAAATATAAGTGGTATGGATATAAGACAACGGTGCTAGAAAAGAGCTTGACGGGAGGAAAAGACTAAATGCAAAAGGATGGAAGCAAGCAAACATGTAACAGATCTAGTTCCAAACGGTGTTTCAGTGTTTAGAAACAAGGCCTAGGGATCATACTTTTGCTAGTGGACACTCTCATGTAAATATCTTCTCTTCATGATACTACTCTGAACTACTCTTTGGTTGGACACTCTAATCCATGGTAGGGCTATAACAACACTCCTCAAAGTTTGCTTTCCCCATCTAGAAAACCCCTCATTATCATCTTGAGCGCTAGATGGTTCCAACAAACACCACAATTTCATAGAGACATCTAACTCCAAATATAACTCATAACAAGTATTTGTAATCTCTAGCCTAAGTGCCACCATGGTGTGCACGCTATCACTTTCACACACGTGGGGAGAGCCAGAGATCTATTAAAGCACTTGAGTAGCAAGGTATATCTACTTGATTACAAAGCTCATGATCATAATATGATCATGCATAGAGAGAGAGATGAACACATAGTTACCGGTATAACCCTTAGCCTCGAGAGAGAACTACTCCCTCATCATCATGGGAATCAGCAACGTCGATGGAGATGGTGGTGGAGATTGATGGAGATGGCTCTGGGGGCACTTCCCCGTCCCGGCTGGGTGCCGGAACAGAGACTTTCTGTCCCACGAATGTTCTCTTTGGTGGTGGCAGCGCTGTGGAACTTTTCGTGGATGGAGGCTGGATGATTTAGGGTTTCTGCATCGGAGGCTTCTTATAGGTGAAAGGGGCGATGTCAGAGGGTGGACCAGGGGCCCACACCACCTGGTGGCGCGACCAGGGGGACCAGTGCCATCACATGGTGTGGCCAGCCCCTGACCCCTCTCCGTCTCGTCTTCTGGCTCCACGAGTCTTCCGATAAAATATCGACTTTAGCTTTGTCCGGTCCAATTCCGAGAATATTTCTTTTCTTGCTTTTCTGGAACCAAAAATAGAAGAAAACAGGCAACTGGCACTGTGGCATCTTGTTAATAGGTTAGTACCAGAAAGTGTATAAAAATACTCCAAAGTATGGACAAAACATAAGAAAGTAGATATAAAACAAGCATGGAACATCAAAAATTATAGATACATTTGCAACGTATCAGT
This sequence comes from Avena insularis, assembly GCA_023614405.1. NCBI lineage: Eukaryota > Viridiplantae > Streptophyta > Magnoliopsida > Poales > Poaceae > Avena > Avena insularis. The sequence goes on from CM042692.1 coordinate 28,538,426, forward strand.
CAACATCCAGATTTTTAATCCTAGATGCTTGTTATGCCATACATCGCAATCCCAGGATTACCATTTTTGCGAGACATAACAGATTGGATATCATAGTACATCATCCATTACAAACCATAATAAGGTTTTACACAAATAAAGGATCTCATGATCCAGTCTTAATACAAATCAAGCAGCAGAAAAGAAACGTAGTAGGGGCTCCATCTTCAAAGTCACAGGCAATGCTGACGATGGGAGATGTCCTAGTTGTCGTATACGTCCTACTGTTCATCATCCTAATAGTCCTCCTCATAGTCTGGCCATGGGGATAGCCAGGGACAAAGTCATGAGTACTCTTTAAGTACTCGCAAACTATCACTAACAAGTAAGGTAGTTATAGTAGGATTCTTAAGCTCTAGGTTTATTTGCAAAAAGGCAGATTTATCTAAACTAAGTTTAGAAGTAAAGAAAACAAAGTTAATGTTCTATATCACTTTAAGTGGGAACCTAGTTTTCATATTCACAGCCCTATTATGGTCAAGTCAAAATCATAGTTCACTTCACAAGTCATTTTGAAAACATCTAACGATGGAACAGTATGGCCACTTTAACTGTCCATGACCGCGGACGCGGCTATTCGAATAGTTTGACACTCTGCAGAGGTGGTACACTTTCACCACAAAATTCGATACATCCGTCAGGGATAACTCTGAATCATCATACTTAGTATGCAGATAATCAATCATAACCTTTCCTTTACACACTCTAGTATAGGCACCTCCCCTATGAGCTTGGCCTCCCAGCCATGGCCATCTGCCATCCTGGGCACTGCATAGGTGGATATTCACACTCACGAGGTAGCCTCAGCCCAAACCTCTTCCGCGAGGGAACCCATACTAAGGCATATAAACTTCCAGCTAAGCCCTACCCAATTCAGGTATTGTGGTTGTACGGTAAAATTGGAATGGTATCGCATCCGAACCCAACCATCAGTTTTTATAAAGGGCTAAGGCTCATGCCTCAACATTTTCATCATCAAATCCTTTTGTGTTTCTCAACACATGTCAAAACATCTCAATAGAATGAATCCTCATTCCAAGGTTTTCATAATCATTTTCACCAAGTATTCCCATCTAAAGTGATCTATTTTTATGCTTAGCACTAGCCACTAAAGTTAAGAGTGTTCACTAATGAGGGGTGCTAATCTTCAATCTCATGCCATATAATGACATCTAAGTATAACTAGATAGGCCTAGTTTTATACTCTTTATGCTATCTATACTAATTTTCCCATACTCACAAAGCACTAACTAAAAGTAAAGAACTTTGGTAAAAGTAGAAGAATAAAGCTTGCAAGTAAAACTTGGGATTGGTATAAATCAAAGGTATATAACCAAAGCATGCCTAATGCATCTTGCTTAGGTTATCTTGCAATTAGTGATGGCTTACATGGTTAAGAAACTTGCAAGTGTTAGCTTGCCTTGAGTAGAGCAGTGGTTGAAGTTTTCTTCTTCTTCTTCTTGGTAGTACTCCTCCTCCTCGTAGCTTGGGTCGGTACTATTGTCTATAAATGAATACGGGATACACAATCACCAAATAATACTTAACTATTTCTATTTAGCACACTAAGGCTCACACTTGATGATCTATCATCATCACAAACATCACATGAATTAAAGACTTAATCTTGTTTATCTTATTTTAGAAAAGTAATTTCTACTCATTGAAAATACTTAAAATTTAATATTCTCCAATTAAAATATGGGATCATGTTGACACATGTCATCACCACATATTCTAATACATGGGAATGTGATTTAAAGTGTTGGTCATATTTTATAAAGTTTAAGATTATCATTTAATAGAATTAAAGTGACTAGAAATGCCTATATAGCATTATTTTGGTACTAGTCAAATGTCACTGCATGTAAAAGTAAATATTTTTACATATTCAGATAAATCTTATCAAATGTGATTTTTGAGAGTTGGAATCAACTCAAAAGCATTTATGGTTGATTTTTGAAAAATGTTTGAATATGCAAAAGTCTCTGTCTTGTTATTTTTGGTATAGGTGATCTCTAACTCTAAATGATTTAAATCCAACAGGCTTGGATAGATAATTTAAATACCTTTCTAACAAAATTGGAATCATGCAATTTGGTTCAGTGAATCTCTCTGAATATATTTTTGAATCTACTAACAAAATGTGGTTTTAACTAAATTGGAAAATACTAATTTGAATTCACTGGGCTGCGCGGGAAACTAAACGGGCCGGCCCAATCTGCACAGCACGGCGCAGCGGGCTGCTGACAGGCGGGGTCCACTAGTCAGCAACTTAAACTAACCGAAACGGTATCGTGCAATCTAGGCCATGCGATTAAAAGACGATCCAACAACGGCAGTTCATCGTCGACGACGAACAACTCCGGCGAGGAATTTAACCTAACGCGGCGGTGGGGGTCCGGCGAGGCTCACCTAGGCTCCATGTAGGGTTAGTGATGGAGGCGAACGACATGGTTGGCGATGGTGATTCGAACGGTGGTCGCGGCAACTCCAGGGGCGGCTCCAATCGATGGCGCCCTTCTCCTCCTGCAGCAGCGGGCTCCGACCAAATTCTGGCGAAGAAGAGCTTGCCTTGCTCCGGGAAGAAGTGTGGGAGGCTTAGTGAGGAATGAGGAGTGTGTTGGTGTGGAGAATGGAGGCAGAGGGGGCCTCTATTTATACCACGGCGAGGGGCCCAGCAGGATGGGCCAGTCATCGGTGATTATGTTAAAGATGCACTAGCGGTGAGGGTAGGGGCGGTGCAATGTTCCCTGGCGATCATCACGGAAGTAATGGCGCGGCACGGGACGGTCTAGGCTGGTCGGGAGCGTGTGATGCTCTGCGCGGGAGCGACGGTGTTTGCGATGGCGCACGAGTGCTACGGGTCACGCGGCGGCGAACCGGGGTGTCTAGGAGGTGGTGGTGATCATGGTGACTGTGCACGTGCGTGTAGATGGCGTTGCGCGGTCTATGCGAGCCGGTCGGGTGCGGCGCTCTAGCGCATTCTCGGCATGGCGCAGAGACATAGGGCGCAGCGTCGCTAGGGTGGTCCAGGGCTTGGCTGTGGTCATGGCTTGGACAGGGGGTGGCGGTGGACGGTGGCGTGTCTGGTGCACGTCATGGAAGAGGGCGGCGTGGCCTCTGTCGCTTTGTCCACGGTTGGCCGGCGATGACCACTTTCGGGCGATGCTGCGCTGGTGCACAGCGGCTAAGGGGGAGCTGGTCTGGTGCTGCTCGACACTGGGGGATACAAGGGAGTGAAGAGGGAACCAAATTGGTCTAGGATTACTGCTCAAACAGTGAAGTTAGGCAGATGATTATTTAGTGTCTACCAGGTATTTGTTTAAATGGCCGCAAGAAAATTAGTTTGAAATTTTCAAATGAAATTTGGTGAGTGATTTGGGCTTAAACTTGAGTGTCTATGATTGCTTGGAAAAGGCAAGGTGAATTGGTTTGAGTGGTTTTTGAAAAAGTGTGATCTTACCATATGAGCAAGATTCAAATTTGAACTGTCCTTTAAATAGATTTGAAAATAGTTTCTGTGAGTTTGTAAAGTGGGCCTTGGTGCACTTTTACTTGGTCTAGCAAGGGGTGAAAAGAAATACTCCCTCCGACCCATATTACTTGACTTGGAGTTTTCTAGATTCAGATATATCTAATACTAAAACATGACTAGATAGATCCGAATCTAGACAAATTCAAGTCAACTAATATGGGTCTGAGGGAGTAGAATTGTTTTTGTTAGAAATTCTTTTCTAGGAACACTCAAAGTGGCCTAGTGGTTAACTTTGGTCAAAATGACCATTTGGTTATTTAATTCATATTTGATGTCTTTTTTTCCTTTTTCTTTTGTTTTTAAATGGCCTAGATGATGTTGCATTCACCTTTAAACCATTTCTCATAATTTGTAACAATCAAACATGGCAAATTCACTCAATTCTACACTAATACAAAACACACATGCATTCATATAGATTTTTGGAATAAAAGTTTTTGTTAACCCTAAATTTGGGTGATTAGTGTTGGGTCCGCAGCATAGAAAACAAAAAATTTCCTACGATGAGAACTACATGCCAAGATCTATCTACTAGGTACAGAGCAAAGGATGGACATACATCCATAGAGAACTTACCCTCGAAGACAACGAGTTTTGTTAACGAGTAGGAACTCGTGGTTGATGTAGTCGTACACTTGCCGATCTCAAGATCGTGAGGAAGTCCGAGCGCCGCTACTTAGCAGCGCATCCGTACACGCACACACGTTCAAGCCACCGGACACCCCTCCACCTCATCGCTCCAGCGATCCAGCGGAAGCATCAACTCCTTCTAGACGAAATTCCACCAGGAACATGTATCTCGCTAATCCGAGACCATGGGGGATCTAGAGGGGGAGAGAGATCCTTCATGAGGAGGTGTGAGGAAGAAGGAGGGAGAGGGTGGCCTTTTATAGGAGGTGGGGGGGGTACCCCCTTCGCCATGGCCGGCGCATGGGGGGTGACCCCTCACCTCCCCCATTCATGTGGTGGTAACCCCTCCACATTAAAATGCCTCTTCACATTCCCTTTTAAAGTCCCCACTTTAAATGCATTAAAATTCTCTAAGTTTATTAAATTTATTCAGAATTTTGTTAATTACTTTAATTAACAAACATTCACATATAACCCCTTGCAATATTTCAATATCACATGCAGAACCACTTTCTGCAATTTCACCTGAAACAATTTCCGGTTTCTATCGAAACAATTCCTGCGCTTTGCAATACTTTCGTCTGAAACATATGTGCTCCAAAATGGTGTATGGTAACTCTTAAGTGTGTCACCTCACGGTTCGCGAATAATGCAGACATGATTGAGACTCCTCTCAGATCAATAATCGAGCGGACACGGAGGTCCATCTCGACTCTGCATATTCAACGATGACTTCTGTGATCGTGAGAACCTTTAACGCTTGTAATTTAATCCATTTGTCTCTTGATATAATACATGTCCGAGATTTTATCATCGGTATCCAAATACCTAGTTTGATCTCGTTACCTACATGCACTCTTTTCTTGTTCCCGTGATATAACATTCTAGTGATCACATCACTTGCTTGCAATCTATCTCAATGTGATATCACCGAGACGGCCCAGAGTATATCTATCCGTCATCGGGATTGACAAATTACACTCTTGATCCATGAGCCTCAACATAACACATTCGTAGCACTGAACCCATCTTTATAGTCACCCTGTTACGGTGTGACGTTTGATGTTATCAAGATACTCTTCCGATGTTAGCAATTAACATGATCTCATGGTCTAAGGATAAAGATTACTTCGTATGATGTTATAGCAATATAAATATAATGACTTGATCGTAATGCTATACTTTGGATGAATGTTCATCACATCATTTCACAAATGTTGTGACCTTGTTATTAACAACATCCAATGTCCATGATCAGGAAACCTTGATCATCTTGTTAATCAACAAGCTAGTCTATAAGAGAGGCATAACTAGGAACCCTTTTTGTTTATTAAACACACATGTATTGATGTTTCTGATCAATACAATTCTAGCATGTAAAATAAACATCTATCATATATAAGGAATACATAATAACAACTTTATTATTGCCTCTCAGGGCATATTTCCTTCAGTCTCCCACTTGCACTAGAGACAATAATCTAGTTCACATAGTGATAAATCTAACACCCATGGAGTTCGGGTGTTGATCATGTTTTTCCCTAGGGAGAGCTTTAGTCAACGGATCTGCTATATTTAGGTCTGTGTCTACTTTACAAATCTTTATGTCTCCATCCTTGACATGTTCTTGGATGGAGTGAAATCGGCACTTAATATGCTTGGAATTCTTGTGAGACCTTGGTTCCTTGGCGTTGGCTATGGCTCCATTGTTGTCACAATAGATCACCATCGGGTCCAATGCACTAGGAACCACACCTAGTTCCATAATGAACTCTTTCATCCAAACTGCTTCCCGCCGCTCAAAGCAAAGCAACATATTCCGCCTTCGTCGTTGATCCAGCCACCACAGGTTGTTTGGAACTCCTCCAACTAACTGCTGCTCCGTTCAAGAGAAATACGTATCCGGATTGAGACTTAGAGTCATCCGGATCGGTGTCAAAACTAGCATCGACATAACACTTAACGACTAGCTCTTCTTCACCTCCGTATATAAGAAACATATCCCTAGTTCTTCTCAAGTACTTGAGGATGTTCTTGACCGCTATCTAGTGTTCCAAACCTGGATCAGATTGGTACCTACAAGTCAAACTAATAGCATGTGCCACATCCGGTCTTGTACATAGCATGGCATACATTATAGAGCCTATGGCCAAGGCATAGGGGATCTTATCCATCATCTCTCTTTCTTCCGCCATAGCTATACTTTGAGTCTTACTCAATGTCTTGCCTTGCAACATAGGTAAGAACCCCTTCTTACTTCCGTCCATATTAAACTTCTTTAATATCTTATCAAGGTATGTACTCTGCGATAGCCCAATTAGGCGCCTTGATCTATCTCTAGATTTTAATGCCTAATATATATGACGCTTCACCAAGGTCTTTCATCGAAAATTTGCTGTTTAGATAATTTTAACACTGTTTAAAAGATCTATATCATTTCCAATCAATAATATGTCATCCACATATAATATCAGAAATGCCACATTGCTCCCACTCACTTTCTTGTAAATACAAGCCTCTCCATAAGTTTGGACAAATCCAAACTCTTTGATCACCTCATCAAAGCGGAGATTCCAACTCCGGAATGCTTGCTTCAGTCCATAGATGGATCGCTGAAGTTTGCATACCTTATTAGCATCCATAGGATCGACAAAACCCTTAGGTTGTATCATATACAACTCTTCTTCAATATTACCATTGAGGAACGCAGTTTTGACATCCATCTGCCATATTTCATAATTGAAATATGAAGGAATTGCTAACATAATCCTAACTGACTTAAGCATCGCTACGGGAGAGAATGTCTAATCGTAGTCAACTCCTTGAATTTGTCAAAACCCCTTTGCGACAAGTCGAGCCTTATAGATGGTCACATTACCATCAGCATCAGTTTTCTTTTGAAAATCCATTTATTCTCAACGGCCTTTCGATTGTGAGGTAAGTCCACCAAGGTCCAAACCTGGTTCTCGTACATGAATTCCATCTCGGATTTCATGGCTTCTAGACATTTGTAGGAATCTGGGCTCATCATCGCTTCTTCATACGTCGCAGGGTCATCCATTTCATCAACCATGAAATTCACAACAGGATTGCCGTACAGTTTAGGAGCTGCACGTGTCCTACTTGACCTGCGAGGTTTGGTAGTGTCCTCTTTCGGAGTTTCATGATCAATATCATTAGCTCTCTCTTCATTTGGTGAAGTCAACTCCGAAACAATTTCCGGTGCTGCACTACTCGCCATTTCATGAAGAGAAGGTTTATGAACCTCTTCGAGTTCTACCTTCCGACTACTCACACCTTTCGTGAGAAACTCCTTCTCAAGAAAGGATCCATTCTTGGTAACAAAAACCTTGCCCTCGGATCTGTGATAGAAGGTATACCCAATCGTTTCCTTAGGGTATCCTATGAAGACGCATTTTTCCGCTTTGGGTTCGAGTTTATCTGGCTGAAGTTTCTTCACATAAACATCGCATCCCCAAACTTTAAGAAATGACAGCTTAGGTTTGTTTCCAAACCACAATTCATACGATGTCGTTTCAACAGATTTAGATGGTGCCCGTTTTAAAGTGAATGCCGCTGTTTCCAGTGCATAACCCCAAAATGACAGTGGCAAGTCAGTCAGAGACATCATAGATCGAACCATATCCAATAAAGTACGATTACAACGTTCCGATACACCATTATGTTGTGGTGTTCCGACATGCATGAGTTGTGAAACTATTCCACACTCTTTCATGTGTGTGCTAAACTCGTAACTTAGATACTCACCTCCACGGTCAGACCAAAGAAATTTGATCTTTCTATTATGATGGTTTTCCACTTCATTCTGAAATTCCTTGAACTTTTCAAAAGTACCAGACTTGTGTTTCATCAAATAGATATACCCGTATCTACTTAAATCATCCGTGAAAGTAACAAAATAACGATATCCACCTCACGCCGACACACTCATTGGTCCACATACATCAGTATGTATGATTTCCAATAAATCTATCGCCCGTTCCATTGAACCGGAAAATGGCGTTCTAGTCATGTTGCCCATAAGGCATGGCTCACATGGATCAAATGATTCAAAATCAAGTGATTCCAAAAGTCCATCAGAATGGAGTTTCTTTATGCGTTTAAGGCCAATATGACCTAGACGGTAGTGCCACATATACGCACATATATCATTATCAAGTTTAATCTTTTTAGCATTAACATTATGAATATGCGTAATATTACTATCGAGATCCAACAGAAATAAACCATTCAACATAGGTGCATGACCATAAAAGATATCATTCTTATAAATCGAACAACCATTGTTTTCAGATTTAATGGAATAACCACTTTGCATCAAACACGATCCAGATACAATGTTCATGCTCAGTGCAGGCACCAAATAACAATTATTTAGGTTTATAACTAATCCCGATGGCATATGGAGAGGTAGCGTCCCGACGGCGATCACATCAACTCTTGATCCATTGCCGACCCGCATCCTGACCTCATCCCTTGCTAGTTGTCGCTTGTTCCGCAGCCCCTGAATCGAGTTACATATATTAGCAACCGATCCTGTATCAAATACCCAGGTTCTACTACGAGTACTAGTCAAGTACACATCAATAACATGTATATCACATATACCTTTGTTTGCCTTGCCGGACTTCTTGTCCGCCAAATACTTGGGGCAATTGTGCTTCCAATGGCCAGTCCCCTTGCAATAGTAACACTCGGTGTCAGACTTAGGGCCAGCTTGGGGTTTCTTTTTAGGTGCGGTAATAGATTTGCCACCCTTCTTTCCCTTGTGCTTGCCTTTCTTGTCCTTCTTAAAACCGGTGGTCCTATTGATCATCAACACTTGATGTTCTTTCCTAATCTCCACTTCTGCAGTCTTAAGCATTGACAGAAGCTCGAGAAGAGACGTCTTCATGCCCTGCATATTATAGTTCATCATGAAGCTCTTTTAGCTAGGTGGCAGAGATTGTAGAACACGATGTATGCCTAAGTCAATGGGAATCGTTATTCCCAAGGACACAAGCTTATCGGCGTACCCAGACATTTTGAGTACATGCTCACTAACGGAGCTGTTCTCCTCCATCATGTAGCTAAATAACTTTTTAGTAGCATTATAACTCTCTACGGCAGCATGGGTATCGAAAATCATTTTCAATTATCCCATGGTATCAATGGCATTGCCGTTTTCGAAACGCTTTCGAAGTTCTAGCTCTAGCCCATACAGTATACCGCAATGAACTAAGTTGTGGTCCTCATGACGAGTCACATAGACATTCTTTTCCTTGTCAGGGGCATCAGGAGCTGGTGGGGGGCCTAGCGGCGCATCTAGCACATATTGCTTTTGTGCAGCAGTGAGGAGAATCCTCAAATTCATAGCCCAGTTGGTGAAGTTGCTACCATTCGCAGCAAGTTTCTCTTTCTCCATGAACACATTGAAATTAAAAGCAGGTGGTGCCATCTACAATAGAATTTGAAAAGTTTATTTAGACTAAGTTTATGATAGAGTGAGTTCAACTAATCCAAATTACTAATGAACTCCCACTAAAAAACAACATCCCTCGTGTCCTTTTGGTGATTACATGAACCAAATCCACTACACCAAGTCCGATCATCACGTGAGTTGATGTAGCTTCAAAGGCGAGCATCTATATGGGCATCATATCAACTATATGACTCATGCTTAACCTTTCGGTCCGTGTTCCGAGGCCATGTCTGTACATGCTAGGCTTGGCAAGTAAGAACCTTAGTATTCGCGTGTGTAAAACTTTCTTACACCCGTTCATATGAAAGCGTAGATTCGAGTACACCCAATCATCACGTGATGTCTCAAAACACGACCCATAGAATGGTGCATACTTAAGGAAGAACACATTTTTATCTTGATATCTAAATGAGGGATCATCTTACAATGCTACAGAAAGCGCCAAACTAGCAGTATAAGATGCTAACATCTAATGTGTAAAGTGAGATGATATGGTCCATGCATTTGATCTCTATCACTTGCATCGTGGTATGATATCTATCATTCCTTTGTGTGTAAGGCCAAGGTCTATGGAACTTACACGTTGAGTGTGTTGTAAGATTATCTATCATACGTCTACTTACAACAATACCATATCAATACACTAGCCCAGCAACGATCTAAACTAGACGCCTCTAATTTATCAATTGCAAGTTTTACGTGGCTTAGGGCTTTCGGAGATAGAACCGTTCTCACCTACGAACATGAACCACAACAAGGATAACTAATTATTAGCAACTCGTTGTAAATCAAATATTGACTATAGTAGGAGAGACAGACACCCGCCAGCCACTTATGCAAAACGAGTTGCATGTCAGTCGTGGAACCGGTCTCATGTACGATGACATGTAAGGTTGGTCCGGGCCGCTTCATCCCACTATGCCACCAATATCCAAAATACATATAAGAGGCAATAACATGATCATCATCGCCCACATATAAACATATGTGTACTACCCGTGCAAAGCACCTACGCATAGATCAGGCTCTAATACCACTGTTGGGTCCACAACATAGAAAACAAAAAATGTCCTATGATGAGAACTACACGCCAAGATCTATCTACTAGGTACAGAGCAAAGGGTGGACATACATCCATCGAGAACTTACCCTCGAAGACAACGAGTTTTGTTAACGAGTAGGAACTCGTGGTTGATGTAGTCGTACACTTGCTGATCTCAAGATCGTGAGGAAGTCCGAGCGCCGCAACTCAGCAGCGCATCCGTACTCGCACACACATTCAAGCCACCGGACAACCTCCACCTCCTCGCTCCAGCGATCTAGCGGAAGCAGCAACTCATTCCAGACGAAATGCCACCGGGAACATGTATCTCACTAATCCGAGACCATGGGGGAATAATTCTAGAGGGAGAGAGAGATCCTTCACGAGGAGGTGTGAGGAAGAAGGAGGGAGAGGGTGGCCTTTTATAGGAGGAGGGGGTACCCCCTTCCCCATGGCCGGCGCATGGGGGGTGACCCCTCACCTCCCCCATTCATGTGGTGGTAACCCCTCCACATTAAAATGCCTCTTCACATTCCCTTTTAAAGTCCCCACTTTAAATGCATTAAAATTCTCTAAGTTTAATGCTCTCTCATTTAATAAAACTCTTTTATTAAATTTATTCAGAATTTTGTTAATTACTTTAATTAACAAACATTCACATATAACCCCTTGCAATATTTCAATATCACATGCAGAACCACTTTCTGCAATTTCACCCGAAACAATTTCCGGTTTCTATCGAAACAATTCCCGCGCTTTGCAATTCTTTCGTCTGAAACATATGTGTTCCAAAATGGTGTTCGGTAATTCTTAAGTGTGTCACCCTACGGTTCGCGAATAATGCAGACATGATTGAGACTCCTCTCAGATCAATAATCAGAAGCGGGACCTGGAGGTCCATATTGACTCCTGCATATTCAACGATGACTTCTGTGATCGTGAGAACCTTTAACGCTTGTAATTTAATCCCTTTGTCTCTTGATATAATACATGTCCGAGATTCGATCATCGGTATCCAAATACCTAGTTTGATCTCGTTACCGACATGCACTATTTTCTCGTTCCCATGATATAACATTCTAGTGATCACATCACTTGCTTGCAAGCTATCTCAATGTGATATCACCGAGAGGGCCCAGAGTATATCTATCCATCATCGGGATTGACAAATTCCACTCTTGATCCTTGATCCTCAACATAACACCTTCGTAGCACTGAACCCATCTTTATAGTCACCCTGTTATGGTGTGACGTTTGATGTTATCAAGATACTCTTCCGGTGTTAGCAATTAACATGATCTCATGGTCTAAGGATAAAGATTACTTCGTATGATGTTATAGCAATATAAACATAATGACTTGATCGTAATGCTATACTTCAGATGAATGTTCATCACATCATTTCACAAATGTTGTGACCTTGTTATTAACAACATCCAATGTCCATGATCAGGAAACCTTGATCATCTTGTTAATCAACAAGCTAGTCTATAAGAGGGGCATAACTAGGAACCCTTTTTGTTTATTAAACACACATGTATTGATGTTTCCGATCAATACAATTCTAGCATGTAAAATAAACATCTATCATATATAAGGAATACATAATAACAACTTTATTATTGCCTCTCAGGGCATATTTCCTTCAATTAGAACTTGATAATCTTGATTAACATTTTTGGGTGTTACAATTATGGTCTATGTATAATGTTGTAATGCCCAATCAAATCTCATAGGAGTCAAGACGATTAGTATATGCATGTATGCTTTCTTGGTGTCTGTCAATTGCCCCGTTGTAATTTGTTCACCCAACATGTCATCTATCTTAAGGAGAATCACCTCTAGTGAACTATGGACCCCGGTCCATTCTTTTACCATCAATCTACCATCTATTTACTTTTTACTGTTTACTTTCTGCAAGCAATTACTATCTTCCACACAATACATTTAATCCTTTGTTTTCAGCAAAATCGGTAAGATTAACAAACTTGATGACCCACAAGTATAAGGGGTGTATCGTAGAATTTTTGATAAGTAAGAGTGTTGAACCCAACGAGGAGCAGAAGGTGCTGGCTAGTGGTATGGATTAGGAATTCTCTGCAAATACTTAGCAAACGGATTTTTAGGGGTTTTTGATAAATCAAGTAAACAAAGTACGAGTAAATAAAAGACAGTAGGAATAAATGCAGCAAGTGGCCCAATCCTTTATGCAGCAAAGGACAAGCCGGTTGTATTACTTAAGATGACCAAACGTTCTCGAGGACACATGGGAAGACTGTCAAGTGCTTTCGCTTCATATAGTTGATTAATCTTCTTTAGCTTGCTAAGTGTTGTGTGGGTGAACCTGTGCTAATGTACCGACCTTCCTAGGACTAATACATACTTGTGATTATACCCCTTGCAAACATCCGTAAGTACAAGAAAGTAATTAAGGTAGAAACCTAACCACAGCTTTAAACTCTAAGACCCTTACGTCCCGTGTGCAATGGTTTCCTAACGGGGGTTCAGGTTTCTGTCACTCTGGCAACCCCTACGATTAGTAGCCAAATACACAATGCATTCCCCTAGGCCCATATAGGTGAAGTGTCATGTAGTCGATGTTCACATGACACCACTAGAAGAAGTACACCACAACTTAAATATCAAACTATTGAATCTCTCTCAACACAACTCCACTACTAACAACATGACTTCTCCCATGTCCTCAAGAACAAAACGAACTACTCACAAGACATCATATGGATCATGATCAGAGATGGAATAATGATGTATAAAAATCTGAACATAGACAATAATTGAATGGTTCACTCAATATCATCAACTACAAAGAGTAATCAACACCGGGAAAGTTTCCCCTATGAACTATGCAAGATTCAACCCAATTGTTACAGCAATATGGAGATGGTGATGAGGGTGCTGATGGTGATGATGATGGTGATGATGATGATGATGATCCCGATGAAGTCCAGCTTGATGGTGGTGTTGATGGCGATGATCTCCCCTCTTCGAGAAGGAATTCCCTCGGCAGAAAACTGTTTGCCGGAGAGATCTTTCTCTCTCGGTGTTTTCCGCCCCGCAGAGGCGGCGGAATCTTTCTATGGTCGCTCCCCGAGTCTTAGGGTTTCGGGAGGATAATATACTCCAGAGGGGAGTGCTAGGGTGGAACAGGGTGGCCACACCACCTGGTGGCGCGGCCTAGGCGGGCCTGCACCAGGGGGTGGTGTGGGCCCCCTGTGGCCCATCTCCAGCCCCCCTTGTGGCTTCCTTCGTCTTCTAGAAAAATAGGATTTTCTGTATACTTTCCCGGATTTTCTGATCTTCGCGAATTTTGCCTCCAAATAGCACCTTTTCCATCAGAATCCTGACTGTAGTGGTCCATGCTCCAAAAGTCATCAACCATGCAAAAACAGATGAAATAACATAAGTATCACCTCTCAATACGAAATATATCAATGAATAACAGTGAATTATGATATAGTGATGCAAAATGGACGTATCAACTCCCCCCAAGCTTAGACTTCGCTTGTCCCCAAGCAAAACTGAGCTCAATAAACATGACCTCAGGTTTATGGAGTGAAGAGTCGATAAAAGAATACGGACTAGAAGCATCACATTCATCAATACATAGATCATAATAGAAGACAACTCCCTATTATACAACTCAACTTGCAATGAGTAAAGGAAACACAATAAAGATACATAAAGTAAATCGTAATTGGTAATGGCAAACTTAGCTCTTGGTCGAAGAATAGTTGATAATTTTCTGGAGTTCACAAGTAACTGGTTTTCAAATGATAGCTTTCAAAGTAGTAAACATCAAGATAAGAGCAATGTGCAAAACAAGGAACACAAGAAACATGATTGAATAAATCATCATATGAATGAATGAAACACAACAACTCAAAATACTTGCTGAGATAGAATGGAATAGGTTTACTGACTCAACTAAAAAGTAAAAGAAAGGCCCTTCGCAGAGGGAAGCAGGGATTGCAAGTCTCATAAAGAGCTCCCAAAAATTATGATACTTACTAGCTTTCATCTCTCATTGCCCCTATCATAGGCATCTTTAGGTGATTAAGGTTAAAGTGATCAAACATGAGGATATGCATTGACAAGTTGTAAATTGATAATCTCATGTCCCTTGAATACGAGGGCCGCTCCTCATGCTACTCAAGTTTAGTCATCGGTAAGTTCTTGTCATCGTAAGCATATGTGTATCATAGAGAACCGCCAACGGGGTACCCCTTGCCCGATGATACGGAAGAATCCCCATATCAAAATGACAAGGCAAGCAGACAACAAACATCTCAACAATCTTCTTATTTACCATGGGAATATGGTGCTTTTTTCTCTCTTTCCTCTTTTCATAATCTCTTTTTTATTTTTCTCTTTTTTTTCTCAATATCAGACTCTTTTTTTATAAGAAGAATGCTTCATAGATGCTCGTTATGGTTACGCTGCAGGTTTCCACCATGTCAGCATGGATTAGACCAGCGGCCCAGGTGTTTCTCTAACACACATGCATAACTCCATGGACTTACAAGCTCCCCTTTCATTTCACACCGACGACATCCATAGACAAAAGAACATGATATCAACTAGGTACAAAGTACCAGTGCAATGTTGAAAGCGTTCCCCATGACAACATGGTTCTGCTAATTCACAACTTACAAAGAGCAAGCATATACGCAACATAGGTGAGCACAATGGTTCAAGTTTATTAAGTGCAAGAAAGTAAAGTGTGCCATCAAGTTCATGAGAGCTTTAATCACTAATTTTCACATAACAAGTTTAATTTGGAAGGTAGACAAAACAAGAATTTACTTGGAATAGCAATAATGCTACTAGGTAGGTATGGTGGACACAAATGGTAGAGGTTTTGGTTTAAAGGAGGTGGATGCACGAGAAGAATTCCCTCTCAGTACAGGTTTTTGGCTAGCAAGGCTGGGTAGCAAGTACAAGAGTTGAAGGAAACCACCAAACATACAAGTGATAAAGACAAACATGCAATCTTCCTTGGAAGCACAAAAGATCTTAACTAGAGAATACTAGACTTATGAGCAAATCAAGAAAGAAAGACGATGAAATTATTTTTCTTTAAAGGTACTTTTATCTTTTTCTTTCAACTCTCAAAAAGTGTTGCTACTGACCGAGCCAGGTTTACCAAAACCAACTAAATTAACTCAATGATCCCAAAGTGATACCAATACTAACAACAAGATCAATCATATAACCACGAATTGAAAACTAATATAAGCTATGAAAAAGAGTGAATGATAGAACTTCTCATTAATATTCCATAACGGCAACTCACACCAAGGGATACACATCTAACGAGAGAGGGGACACTTCCATAATGCAAACCATACATAATAACTTCTCTATTCATGATATGACTCTACTAATAAGGTAAAAAGATAGAAGATAGTGATGTGATACCGCGACACTCCCCCAAGCTTGGAAAAAGCCAAGGGGATGCCAAACCTGATGACGAATTACTCCTTTGGTGGTGGTGGTATCCTCTCGATGAGCTTCTTGACCAATTTCCTCAAGTCCTCAATCTCGAAGGTGAGGGTACAAATCAACTCCGAGTTGTGCTTGATGCGGTGCATGATCATGTTAGATTGTGGATCACAGCTCTTCTGATTCTTTTTCCGCTCTCCTTCCTTGCGGTCTTCTTTTCCTGCATGGTTATGGATAAAGGTATGGAAGGGACTCTTGGTACTTGAAGAAGGTGACCGTGGAGCCAAGCAGTGACGAGGAGCTTTCCCCCAATCTACATCCGTGTAGTCCTTCTAACCCTGGCAGGTTTTGTCACCACTCCAATGCTTGCAATGGTAGTGCCGGTGTGCGGATGTTGGCCTTGCTCCTCTTCATCTTCACTTTTGATCTCCTTCCCGGGGTCTTGGAGGTCCTCCTCCATAGGCTCCTTCCCTTTATCCTTGGCGGACACCATTGTGCTTCTAAACCTTCAAAGAGTATGTCCTGGAAAAAATAGATCGAAACAAAAACATGATATACGAACCTCAGGGGATCCGGGGGATTATATATTACGAAGTTTCACAACAAAAGGAAGTTACTGGGAGAAAACGAGTCGGAGGCGGAGTCCAGGGTGGCCTCACCACCTGGTGGCGCGGCCAGGGGTGGGCCCGCGCCACAGGGTGGTGTGAGCCACCCTGGCTCCACTTCCGTCCCTTTTTCACTTCGTAGCTTTCCTTATTAACCAAAAACTGCAAAAATATAGTTGGATAGTATTTTCGCGGAACTTTTCTTACCAGAACTGTTACCTATTTGAAAACAGACTCTGCAGGTCTCTGAATTTGGTATCTTGTAGATTCTTCCGGAGTCATCACTTGAATATCATCGATATCTTCATCTTCATACACTTATTACGTGAGTCATAAAACCCTTCTCTTCCTTATTACACTATTATCTCCACTACCTGGAAATTTCTTTCACATAAAACTTCACCCGGTTCTCATTAGCAACATTAGTATAAGTGAAGTGATAAAACCTTTTGAGTCCAACTTCAACTGAAAACCATCAAAACAAAAGATACTGTAGAAACTCCTTCCGAAAACCCAAAAATAATTCAAAAAGGAAATCGAATAAAGAAGCAGATGCAAGAGTGGCAAAATCTGTCAAAACAGACCAGCAGGTAAAGATCAATTTTTTCAAAAATCTTCTGTTGCTCAAATCAAAAAGTGCAAAACTAAAGAAAGTTAAAGAACAACCTAGGGCAGAAGCACAAACAATTACAGCTCAATCCGAAAGACAGAGATCTCTCACGAAATTTTACGACGAAGCACAAAAATCTGTTTCGGGACAGCAACTTCCCCAAATCTTACTTCTCTCTCATTAGAGGTTGATCTTGACACAAAAACCAAACAAAAAGGATAAGGAGAGGTTATTACCGAAGTAATAACTTCCAAGACTCAAAGAAACAAAAACAAACTGAAAGAAAAAATAAATTGGGTTGTCTCCCATAAAGCTCTTTCTTTATAGCCATTAATATGGGCATGATAATTTTGAAGACGCTCTCATAGAAATATGAATTGAAGTGAAAAAGAGCATTAAGAAGCAAGAACACACACGTTTAAGTCTAACCCACTTCCTATGCAAGGGAATTTTGTAAACAAACAAGTTGTTGAAACCAGAGGCTACTTGCATAAGAAGGCAAAACAAGTGTAACATAAAAACTTTCAGCATAAAACGAGGAAACTTGATATTATTGAGATGCATAAGAACATTTTTTCCTCTTTCATAGTAACTTTCAGTATCGTGCATAAACTTAACAATATAGCTATCACAAGGACCATCATAGCAATGATCACTTATTCTAACAGAAAACACAGGAATACTAGCTCTCATAACACTACTTTGTGAAACAATATTAGAGGTATCCTTACAAAGGATAGGGTGTCCCTCTTTCTCATATTTAGTAACAAATTCTTTCACAATTGCTATTATAGGTTCATCAACCATTTGTTTATCAGGTTCAATATCTTTATTTGTACTTTCATTAACCATACTAGCTATCATAGAGTGTTCCTTTATCTGAACTGGGAAAGGCATTTTCTCAATATAAGGTTCAGGTAAGACATGATTAGCAGTATAAACTTCAGTATTTCTTGCAGGAACACTCTTAGTAATATCTTTGTAAGGTTCATGATACTTATTCCACTTCTTTTAGGCACTTCAATGTAGGAAGCAAAAGCCGTAAAATAAGAAGCAATAGCTTGAGAGTCTAGACCATAAGCATTTTTAATATTTTGAAAGTCATTAGTTCCCATAAAAGATTCAATGCATTAATAATCATAATTTACACCTGACTTTCTACCTTTGTCATTCTCCCAAGCTTCAGCATTGTCTTGAATACGGTCCATAAGATCCCATTTGACTTCTTCTTCCATGCGAGTGAATGATCCAGCACAAGAAGCATCCAATAAATCTTTATCATGAAGAGAAAGCCTTGCATAAAATTTATCGATAATAATATTGTTGGGGAGCTCATGAATGGGACATTTGAGCATTAGTAACTTAAATCTCCCCCAAGCTTGGGCTGTACTCTCTCCATCAAGAGGCCAAAAGTTGTATATTCGATTCCGATCTTTATGAATCTCACTAGGAGGATAAAACTTTCAATAAAAGAGAGGCACTATTTCCTCCCATTCTAGAGCTTGACCATTCTTCAGCAGCTTATACCATTCCTCAGCTCTTCCCTTCAGTGATAATGAGAATAACTTCTTCTTAACTTGATCTGTAGTAATACCTGCACACTTGAACAACCCGCATAATTCGTGTATAAAAAGCAAATAATCACCGGGATGGACGGTTCCATCTCCAACATAGTAGTTATCCATAACACGATCAATAATTCTTGTAGGTATTTTGAAAGCATCATTCTCAGCAGGTGGTGGCTTATCTACTACCTTAGCAGTGGTAGTAGCATTACCAAATAAGAAACTCAGCGAATTATCCATAACAAAAATAAAGCAACTAACAGAAGTAAACAATACTCACAGTAGAAGTTTCCTTTACCAGTTCCACTTTCCAATAGCGCTTCACTCCCCGGCAACAGCGCTAGAAAATAGTCTTGATGACCCACAAGTATAGGGGGTGTATCGTAGTATTTTCGATAAGTAAGAGTGTCGAACCCAACAAGGAGCAGAACGTGCTGGCTAGTGGTATGGATCAGGAATTCTCTGCAAATACTTAGCAAACGGATTTTTAGGGGTTTTTGATAAAGCAAGTAAACAAAGTACGAGTAAATAAAAGGCAGTAGGAATAAATGCAGCAAGTGTCCCAATCCTTTATGCAACAAAGGACAAGCCGGTTGTATTACTTAAGATGACCAAATGTTCTCGAGGACACATGGGAAGACTGTCAAGTGCTTTCGCTTCATATAGTTGATTAATCTTCTTTAGCTTGCTAAGTGTTGCGTGGGTGAACCTGTGCTAATGTACCGACCTTCCTAGGACTAATACATACTTGTGATTATAACCCTTGCAAACATCCGTAAGTACAAGAAAGTAATTAAGGTAGAAACCTAACCACGGCTTTAAACTCTAAGACCCTTACGTCCCTTGTGCAATGGTTTCCTAACGGGGGTTCAGGTTTCTGTCACTCCGGCAACCCCTACGATTAGTAGCCAAATACACAATGCATTCCCCTAGGCCCATATAGGTGAAGTGTCATGTAGGCGACGTTCACATGACACCACTAGAAGAAGTACACCACAACTTAAATATCAAACTATTGAATCTCTCTCAACACAACTCCACTACTAACAACATGACTTCTCCCATGTCCTCAAGAACAAAATGAACTACTCACAAGACATCATATGGATCATGATCAGAGATGGAATAGTGATGTATAACAATCTGAACATAGACAATAATTCAATGGTTCACTCAATAGCATCAACTACAAAGAGTAATCAACACCGGGAAAGTTTCCCCTATGAACTATGCAAGATTCAACCCAATTGTTACAGCAATATGGAGATGGTGATGAGGGTGCTGATGGTGATGATAGTGCTGCTGATGATGATGATCATCCCGATGAAGTCCAGCTTGATGGTGGTGTTGATGGCGACGATCTCCCCTCTCCGCAAAGGAATTCCCCCGGCAGAAATCTGTCTGCCGGAGAGATCTTTCTCTCTTGGTGTTTTCTGCCCCGTAGAGGCGGCGGAATCTTTCAATGGTCGCTCCCTGATAATTCCATTTTGCATCACTATTCTATGTATTAATTCGCGATTATTCATTGATATATTTCGTATGGAGAGGTGATACTTATGTTATTTCATTTGTTTTTGCATGGTTGATGACTTTTGGAGCATGGACCGCTGCGGTCAGGATTCTGATGGAAAAGGTGCTGTTTGGAGGAAAAATTCGCGAAGATTAGAAAATCAAGGAAAATATACGGAAAATCCAATTTTCCAGAAGACTAAGGATGCCAGAAGACTGAGTGGAGATGGGCCACAGGGGGCCCACACCACCCCCTGGCACGGGCAGCCCTAGGCCGTGCCAGCAGGTGGTGTGGCCTCCCTGGCCCACCTCTGTCTCTCCCCTCTAGCGTATATCATCCTCCCGAAACCCTAAGACTCGGGGAGCGACCACAGAAAGATTCTGCCGCCTCTGCGGGGCGGAAAACACCAAGAGAGAAAGATCTCTCCGACAGATAGATTTCTGCTGGGGGAATTCCTTCCCGGAGAGGGGAGATCGTCGCCATCAACACCACCATCAAGCTGGACTTCATCGGGATCATCATCATCACCACCATCATCACCATCAGCACCCTCATCACCATAGCCATATTGCTGTAACAATTGCGTTGAATCTTGCATAGTTCATAGGGGAAACTTTCCTGGTGTTGATTACTCTTTGTGGTTGATGCTATTGAGTGAACCATTGAATTATTGTTTATGTTCAGATTGTTATACATCATTATTCCATCTCTGATCATGATCCATATGATGTCTTGTGAGTAGTTCGTTTTGTTCTTGAGGACATGGGAGAAGTCATGTTGTTAGTAGTGGAGTTGTGTTGAGAAAGATTCAATAGTTTGTTATTTAAGTTGTGGTGTACTTCTTCTAGTGGTGTCATGTGAATGTCGACTACATGACACTTCACCTATATGGGCCTATGGGAATGTATTGTGTATTTGGCTACTAATCGTAGGGGTTGCCGGAGTGATAGAAACCTGAACCCCTGTTAGGAAACCATTGCACAAGGGACGTAAGGGTCTTAGAGTTTAAAGCTGTGGTTAGGTTTCTACCTTAATTACTTTCTTGTACTTACGAATGTTTGCAAGGGGTATAATCACAAGTATGTATTAGACCTAGGAAGGTCGGTACATTAGCACAGGTTCACCCACACAACACTTAGCAAGCTAAAGAAGATTAATCAACTATATGAAGCTAAAGCACTTGACAGTCTTCCCATGTGTCCTCGAGAACGTTTGGTCATCTTAAGTAATACAACCGTCTTGTCCTTTGCTGCATAAAGGATTGGGCCACTTGCTACATTTATTCCTACTGTCTTTTATTTACTCATACTTTGTTTACTTGCTTTATCAAAACCCCCTAAAAATCTGTTTGCTAAGTATTTGCTGAGAATTCCTGATCCATACCACTAGCCAACACCTTCTGCTCCTCGTTGGGTTCGACACTCTTACTTATCGAAAATACTACGATACACCCCCTATACTTGTGGGTCATCACTCCCTGAGTCTTAGGGTTTCGGGATGATAATATACGCCAGAGGGGAGTGCCAGGGATGGACCAGGGTGGCCACACCTCCTGGTGGCACGGCCTAGGCTGGCCCGCACCAGGGGGTGGTGTGGGCCCCATGTGGCCCATCTCCAGCCCCCCTTCTGGCTTCCTTCGTCTTCTGAAAAATAGGATTTTCCGTATATTTTCCCGGATTTTCTGTTCTTCGCGAATTTTGCCTCAAAACAACACCTTTTCCATCAGAATCCTGACTGCAGCGGTCCATGCTCCAAAAGTCAACAACCATGCAAAAACAGATGAAATAACATAAGTATCACCTCTCAATACGAAATATATCAATGAATAATAGTGAATTATGACATAGAATAGTGATGCAAAATGGACGTATGAAACCTCACTATAAGTTGGGGCAAAGTTCTATGATTGTGTTGTGCAGGATTCCAAGTTGGAAACAACACCTTGGAGTTGTTTCCTTGCTCCTACTGGTTCGATAACCTTGGTTTCATAACTGAGGGAAAACTTGTTGTTGTGCTCATCATACCTTCCTCTTGGGGTTCCCAATGAGCTCGAATATATTTTGAGCCATCAAGCCTTTTTTCTGGCGCCGTTGCCGGGGAGTCAAGGACATCTTCACAAGGGGACTCCCTCACAACCAATCTCTTTACTTTGTTTTTTGTTTTGCTTAGTTATTTCTGCTTTGTTTGCTTGTTTGTTTTATCAAAAACAAAAAAAAATAGTTGTACTAGTTTGCTTCCTTTTTTTAAAAACACAAAAAAATGAATACTCTTGAAAACACTAAGTTGTGTGATTTCACTAGCACCAACAATAATGATTTCATGTGCACACCTATTGCTACAACTGTTCCTGAAGCTACTTTATTTGAAATTAAACCTGCTTTGCTCAATCTTGGTATGAAAGAACAATTTTCTGGTGTTGGTAATGAAGATGCTGCTGCTCACCTTAATAACTTTGTTGAACTTTGTGAGATGCAAAAACATGGGGATATAGATGGAGATATTATTAAGCTTAAATTGTTTCCTTTCTCTTTGAGAGGAAAAGCTAAAGAATGGTTGCTATCCCTAACTAGAAATAGTATTGATTCTTGGACTAAATGCAAAGATGCTTTCACTGGAAAATACTCTCCTCCTGCTGAGATTATGAGAAGTGAAATAATGAAATTTAAACAATCTGATAATGAACATGTTGCTCAAGCTTGGGAAAGAATGAAATCTTTGGTGAAGAATTGTACCACTCATGGACTGACTTCTTGGATGATTATCCAAACCTTTTATGAAGGACTGAATTATTCTTTAAGAAATCTGCTAGATTCTGCTGCTGGAGGTACCTTTATGACCATTAATTTGGGTGTTGCAACAAAGCTTCTGGATAATATGATGGTTAACTATTCTAAATGGCACACTGAGAGAGCTCCACAAGGTAAGAAGGTAAATTCTGTTGAAGAAACCTCCTCCTTGAGTGATAAAATTGATGTTATTGTGTCTATGCTTGTTAATGGGAAAGCTCATATTGATCCAAATCATGTTCCCTTAGCCTCTTTGGTTGCTCAAGAAGAGCAAGTTGATGTGAACTTTATTAGAAATAATAATTTTAGCAGCAATGCCTACAGGAATAATTTTGGTAATAATAATTATAGGACATATCCTCCCAATAATGGTAATGCTTATGGAAATTCCTACAACAATAATAGAAGTGCACCCTCTGAACTTGAAGTCATGCTTAAAGATTTTATTAGTAAACAAACTGCTTTCAATAAAACTATTGAGGAAAAACTTTCTAATGCTGAAATAAATATATCATGTTTTTCTGAAGCACAATCCTCTTTGATTAATAAAATGGCTGCTAAACCTAAAACCATAGAAAATCCCTTTGCTGCTACTAATGCCATACAAGTTAGAATTGATGAAAATGTTAGACTGTTAGCTGAATTGCATGCTAAGTGGGAAAGAGAAGATGAAATTGCTAGAAATAGTAGTATTTATACTATCACCACCACTAATGTTGATGCTAGCAAACCACATGAAGTCCCCATTCCTTCTGCAGCAATGCCCAAAACCAATGGAACCTTTTCTAATAAAAATGCTAAAATTCTTTGAAATATGGGAAACAATAGCTCTACTACCTTGGATGGTAATTATGATTTTGATCTTGATGATTGCAATATCTCTGAAGTAATTATGTTCCTACAAAAGCTTGCTAAAAGTCCTAATGCTAGTGCTATAAACATGGCCTTTACAAAACACATTACTGATGCTCTTATAAAAATTAAAGAAGAAAAGATGAAACATAAAGCTTCTATCCCTATGAAATTAGAAGATGGTTGGGAACCCATCATTAATATGAAAGTGAATGATTTTGTTCTAAAAGCTTTATGTGACCTTGATAGCAGTGTTTCTATTATGCCTAGAAGGATTTATGAAATGCTTGATTTACCACCATTGGAAGATTGTTATTTAAATGTCCAACTTGATGATAATGCTAAAAAGAAACTCATGGGGAGTATTACTGATGTCCTTATTATGGTTAACAATGCCTATGTCCCTGTTGATTTCTATGTTTTGGATGTTGAATGCAATGCTTCGTGTCCTATTATTCTGGGAAGACCTTTTCTTAGAACCGTTGGTGCCATTATTGATATGAAAGAAGGCACCATTAAATATCAATTCCCACTCAAGAAAGGTATGGAACACTTCCCTAAGAAGAGAGAGAAGATTCCTTTTGCATCTCCTATTAAATTTTTTTTGCTCTTAATGCTTCTTAATTTGAGAATACTTGATTCTTGCTTCTTATGCCTAGCTCAAAGGCATTAAAGAAAAACACTTATTAGGAGATAACCCATATTTTTAGTCAATAATTGTTTTCTTTTGTTGAGTCTTGGAAGTTATTGCTTCAGTAATAACCTCTCCTTATCATTTTTGTGTGTTTTTTGTGCCAAGAGTAATAATGCTTGGGAAAGTTGTTGTCCCGAATAAGATTTTTGTGCTTTGTTGTAAAAATTTGTGAAAAATCTCTGTATGTCGGATTAAGCTGTATTTTTTTTGCTTCTGCCCTAGGTTGTTACCTAACTTTCGTTAGTTCAACACTTTTCGATTTGAGCAACAGAAGGTTGATACGTTTTAAACGTATCTATAATTTTTGATGTTCTATGCTTGTTTTAAATCTACTTTCTTATGTTTTGTCCATACTTTGGAGTATTTTTACACATCTTTTGGAACTAACCTATTAGCAAGATGCCACTGTGCCAGTTGCCTATTTTTCTGCTGTTTTTGGTTTCAGAAAAGCTAGTAAGGAAATATTCTCGGAATTGGACCGGACAAAAGCCAAAGTCAATATTTTACCCGAAGCAACACGGAGTCCGGAGGGGAGACGAAGTGGCGCACCAGGGCGGCCACACCTAGTGGTCACGCGGCCTGGGGGGTAGGGACGCCACCAGGGGGTGTGGGCCCCTGGTACTCCAACGACCTTGCCCTTCCGCCTATAAAAGCCTCCCGAGACGAAAACCCTAAGTACCCAATCAAAATTTCACGAAAGTGTTTGCAGCCGCCGCCATCTCCATCCCTAGATCGGGAGGGATCTGAAACTCTTCCCGGCACCCTGCCGGAGGGGAGAGATCACCCTGGAGGCCTTCTTCATCACCATGCCTGCCTTCGGTGTGATGCGTGAGTAGTTCATCCCTAGACTACGGGTCCATGTAGTAGCTAGATGGTTGGTTCTCCTCCTTTGTGCTACCATGTTTAGATCTTGTGATCTCCGTTCATGATGAAGATCATCCATTTGCAATCTTACATGTTGTGTTTGCGGGGATCCGATGGATATTGAGATGCTATTTCAGATTGATTACTGATTCTATCATGTCTATGTTATTTGTGATCTTGCATGCTTTCCGTTGTTAGTAGCTATCTTGGCCAAGTAGATGCTAGCAACTACAAGAGGGAGTATTTATGATCGATAGTTGTAACACCCTCAAATCGTCCCTATGCAAGTTTTAGCCCTTTCCGCCAAACCCGCATAGAAACGATTCAAGGACGCCCACTAGGCACTTTCGTGCGGGTGGAAAACGAAGTAATAACATTACACAACAGTCCTCGATGGGACCCACAGAACAGATATATATACAACACGACTCCATGAGTCAAGAATACATATATACAGTACAAAGATCCAAATCACCTTGAAAACGATAGAGCGTCCGACTATGGACAAGATGCAAATGGGGCTAAGAGCCCTGAAGAATAACCAATGGCGTCCATAACCCTGCCCAGGCCAAGCCGGAAGGGTAACCCTGCTAACGACGACGATCTCAAACCTGCTAAAACAAAAGGGGTGCCGACAAAGGGCAAAGGAAAAGAGGCGTCGATCGAGGCCAGTACATGGCGAGGCTAGAATTCGGCGGCTCTCGCCTACATAGGTATGGTGGGTTGAAGCGGCAGCGCATCGACACTAAACAACCTATAGAGACTCGATACATGTAACTACCTCGGTGAATTACGCTCCTAGTTACAAGCCTGGATGAGCGGAAATGGTTAGAATAGTACGGTGGGGCCCAAATGCCACTCACAGGTAGACCTTTCGGCCGTCCTAACCATTTCCAAACATCGGGACAAGAACGGGCGGCGTAATCGGCGTGAAGGATCAACTACATACACAAATGAGTATGTATGCAAGCCACCATACAACAGTCCTCGAGCCATTCCATCTAAAAGAAATAGAAATATTGCAGCATACGGCAAGATCCAAATATCCTAGATAGATATAATAGTTTAGGATATCTCCTCATACATCAAACATCGTAGTATCGGTGAGCGGAAAACAAGATCCGAGTACGGATAGAAGCAAATCGGCATAAGATGCCCCATAAATAAACACATCCCGCCCATAGATCTCACGGATCCCGTTCCCGGAATCTCTACACGAATGATCGTTGCCAACATCGTCTAGTCTCCTCCACCCAAAGATCCATCTTGCGAGTTTACCTGCTCATCTGAATCAAACAATTTATCGTGTGAGACCCTAGGGGTACTCAGCAAGTCTTTATGCCTCTAAAGGGGACACAACACAGGGTGACGAATTGCAGCAAAAGATAATACCTAACAATTCTATAGATACTCGCTAACCATCCGCCTAACCAAAGATAGACGGATGTCCGTTAATTGATAACAACAGTTATAACAGTAACATTAACAGATCCATCCTCCTCCTCGCTTACCACGAGGAAGCGGACGAACAACCCCCCATCCGTGGGCAGTTTTATTATCCATTCCATGAGTGTTGCACTATTTACTAGTCAGGTACTTAGTCAAATTAAAAGCGGTACTTTAGTTATAGTTGTCTATGATCGAGAAACTGTGCTCCAAGTCGCCCATAACCGCGGACACGGCTTTCAGAAAGTTTTACCCTGCAGGGGTGCACAAATAGCAACACACACTCGATCAACCTCGGAAAAACCAAATCAAAACCCAACGAGGCAGTCACGACAAAGCGATCACAGGATTCAGAAATATTTTAGGGGGCCACCCCATTAAGCTACCCGCGACGAAGCTGGCCGGCTCCGAGACGGACTCAAGGTTTTAGGGACGGTAGTAAACGAGGAACCCAAAAGTGTGACTGGGCTTGTCGACATAAAACGTGTCACGGTCCTAAACAGTACAGGTGCTCCACGCACAATCTTAAATAAAGCAGTAAAGCATGGCATAAGTACAGGATAGTAATAAAACCTCAAACTAGTTTGTGGCCCCAAGAAATAAGAATGAATCAAGCTCTGGCTCAGGGGGGTCTATACGGCCTCCCGGATGTGGATAGCGCGAATATTCAAGGAACAGGAATCAAGTACTCAGGGTCCTACAGGACACAAGTGAGCATGAAAAACCAAATAGAAGATATTGCTCACCGGTGCCACTTTCATTAGTTATCCCATTACTACTCAGGTTAAGTTGTTTAGGTACCTCGTTATCCATCAGACACTCACATACCCTACACATGTTGTTCTACGACCCGCATGGCTCAAACAACTCCTGTAGTAATGGCTCATGGGATGGAGGAACAAGCTTCGGTGGGGTTTAAAAGTAAAGGCTATGCAGTACTTGGGATTCAGTTTAATGCAATCGCGACTCAATGATGCAAGAATGAGATAGAGGCAATAGGTACTATATGTATGCAAGCATGTGGTAGTGCTTGCCTGGCAGCTCAGTTGAAGCGAGGGATGGATCTGGGTAGTGCTCACAGGTTTGGATATATCCACCTTTCGTGTCTATTCGAAGAAGAACCAAACAAACAAGGGCCAACTTAAATAAAGTGCACAAGCATATGAATAAAATGCGACAAGCAAACAATCATGCCATGATGAATGATGCACAATTTGCATGGCAATAAGGTAGCATGGCATGGGTGAGGTGTGGAATACGAGAATAAAGCCTTTTATTGAGTTTTGGTCACATTTTAACCTCAAATAAGTTGCTGTATACATTATATTTATATGATGCATGCTGCAATTCAGAACATGGAATGCATAAACAGAAAGGTCTCGTCGAGCTGATCATTTTAGACATATCATTTGTCAAATTTGGAGTTATAAATCAAAAGTTATTAATTAATTAAGGCAAAAGGGCATTTTGTTGTAATTTTGATCAACTCGAAAATTAAAGTGTCCAAAATATATTTTGAAGGGCATACTTGAATTCCTCACATTTTTCTGATCTCAAAACATATATTATTTGTATTATTTGGAATAATATTTGAAAAGTTATTTGAAAACAGATTTAAATTTGAATTTAAAACCAATTTGAAAAATTTGAATTAAAACAGTAATACAGAAATTCTTTTGTCACCCAGTCTAGACCTAGCCACAGACAGTGACAAGTGGGGCCAGGCTGACTTGGCGAAACAGCGCGCAGAAAAGGGTTTTCTCACCGCAGCTTTATCTAGCCACAGCAAATGACAGGTGGGGTCGGAGTACACGCGGACCCACACGCGGGCGCGCCAGCCGGGGCGTGACACGCGGCAGATCCGAGGGAGCGCGGGCTGAGGCTGAGGAAAAACAGGGACCTATTCGTGAAAACGCCAGGGTGACCGACGGGTGGGGCCTCTAGGAGCGCGGGTTAGGATTAAAAAGCTAGGGGGGATTTCTGCAAAAAGCGCGGCGGCACTGTGCTTCTTCTCTGATCTCTGACGACGGGTCGATGCACGACAGCGGCAGAGCGCGGCGCACGGGGCTTGAACCCAGGTCGCTGGCGTGCGTGCTGCGGGCATAACCAGCACGGTGGCTTAGGCGTTGTGTTAGGTAGGGGCTAGACGACCAATTGAGGATACGCGCGCGGGCGTCTGAACACCGGCCCAGCGCCAGAGCTCGTTCGTGAAAAGACCGGCGGATCTAGGCGACGATGGCGAGGCGGAGCATGTCAGAGAGGTCAAGGCGCTCACCGGGAGTGGGTTGGTGGGGTCGGATCGTGCGGAGGCAGAAGCAGCGACGCAGCGGACGGAGTTAGGGTTTTGCTCGGTGTCGATGACGCTTGATCTGAGCCTCCTCCTCCTCCTGGCAGGCGGGCACGGGGACAGGTCCTTGGTCTTCCTCGACACCCAGAGCACCTCGCCACCGGCTGCAAGAGGGGGAACGGTGGAGACCGACGGGTGGCTGGCGACGGGGCAGGTGGTGGTAGGAGAAGGCAGGGAGAAAGGGGAGCGGCCTGGGGAGATCTGGGAGAGGCAGGGAGACGTGGGGAAAGAGGGTAAGTAGGAGAGGAGGGGGGAGGCGCGTGGGGATCCGGTTGGAGATAAAGGTGGCTTCGGCCACCTTTTTCCTTCTCCTCCTCACGTGCTCGAGCTGGAGCTCGTCAAGGGCAGGTAGGGCAGCTGGCAGGTGGGCCAGGGAAGGGGAGGTAGGTCAGGTTCGGGTGGGACACGCAAGGCAGAGAGAAGAGAAAGAGAGAGGAGAGGGGAGGCTCGGGCTAGGGTAGGTAGCCTCGGTTAGGGTTTTGAGAGGAGCTAGTGGGGTCTGCTGGCAGGGAGAGAGAGAGAGGGCCTGAGAGAGGGAGAGAGCTAGGGTAGGATGGAGAGGGATGGCTCGGTATGTAGTGGTTAGGGTGGGGTGTGGTTTAGAGAGGAGGGTTAAGAGAGAGGAGTGGTATGGTAGCTATGGTTTGAAGCAAGATCAAATCAAGAGGTGTCAAGTGAGAGGAGAGAGGGGTAGGGGCAGGGTTTAGGGTTTTTATATGCTTGCATGCACCAAACTAGATCAAACAAGAATAAGTGGAGTTGGTGTAGGGTTTGGGTTTTAGTCATGATCCACTTGATCATGCATGGATGGAGGTGAAAAGGAGAGGAAGGTGAGGAGAGAGAGAGAGAGGAGGGTGATGGCTTTTAGCAAGAACAAACTAGATCAAGCCAGAGGAGTGGTAGAGAGGGAGATGGAGGATGATCCACTCCAAGATTCAAATAAAAACCCAAAAGACTAGAATGTGGTGGTACTTGCATGGCCCATGCAAATTAATTAATGCCATGTTTATTCTTGTGAAAACAATATATTAACATGGCATTACTCTCATGCATTCCCAAAAGTGGGATGAAAGCCAAGCAAAAGAATTTTGAAGAAGTAGATCCATCCTATCTCCCATGAGCTAGATTAAATACCAAAAGAAAATAAAATACAAGCTCATGGATAATGGGATGGTGGAATTATAAGGTGGTGAAAAGAAAGGGTGGTGGAGTAGATTAAAAGATATGCCCCCAACTCAATTTGGGCATTTAAACAATATATCAATAACCAAATACAATATCAAGAGGCAAATACAATTAATGATGCATATGAGAGAAGAACCAAAACAAACAGGGTTTAAATGATGCTCAAATTCAAGGTGGCATGATGACATGAGAATGATATAATTATGATGCAACAATTATATATAGGAAGTAGCCATTATATTACTAGACCAAGTAGCATTACAATTGTTAGACAATTGGGATGCTACAACTCTCCCCCACTAAACAGGAATCTCGCCCCGAGATTCTAGGAAGAAGAAGACACAAAGAGGGTAGGATACTTGGCACGGAGCTCATCTTCATGTTCCCAAGTGGCTTCATCAACAGAATGGTGCGACCACTGCACCTTGCAGAACTTGATGGACTTGTTGCGAGTCCTTCTTTCTGCGATTTCAAGGATTTTTGTGGGGTGTTCTTGATAAGACAGGTCTTCTTGGAGATTGATAAGCTCATGGTCCACTGTCTTGCCGGGATCCTTGAAGCACTTCTTGAGTTGAGAGATGTGGAAAACATCGTGGACCTTGAGTTTTTTCGGGAGCTCAAGAGCATAAGCAACTTCTCCTCTTCTTCCACGAATTTTGAATGGACCGATGTATCTAGGAGTCAGCTTTCCTTTGATACCAAAGCGGTGCGTGCCTCTCATGGGAGTGACACGAAGGTAAACGAGATCACCAGGGGCATACTCCATGTCCGTGTGCTTTCTGTCATAATTGCTCTTCTGGCGACTTTGAGCAATCTTCAGATTTTCAAGAATGATGTGAACCTTCTCCTCCGCTTGAGTTACAATGTCGGGGCCAAACAATATTCTTTCTCACACCGACCAACCAATCGGAGTTCTGCATTTGCGACCATAGAGAGCCTCAAATGGTGCCATTTTTAGACTTTTCTGGAAGCTGTTGTTGTAAGAGAATTCAGCATAAGGAAGACATTCTTCCCACTTCATGCCAAAAGAGATGACGCAAGCACGGAGCATATCCTCCAGAATCTGATTGATCCTTTCAACTTGTCCTTGCGACTGAGGGTGGTAAGCTGTGCTGAAGTTCAATTTTGTTCCCAAAGCATTTTGGAAACTCTCCCAGAACTTGGAAGTGAAGATGCTTCCACGGTCTGAACTGATCTCAAGCGGAACCCCATACAGAGAGACAATTCTGTTGATATAGAGCTCACCAACTGAATTGCGAAATTGTTTCCTGACGGAAAGAAGTGTGCCACTTTAGAAAGCCTGTCAATGACAACAAAGATTGCATTGTTGCCCTTCTGCGACCTTGGAAAACCAGTGATGAAGTCCATCTCTACTTTCTCCCATTTCCATTCCGGGGGTTTCAATGGCTGTAGAAGACCGGAAGGTTTCTGATGGACAGCTTTAACTCTCTGCGCACGTCACACTCCGAGACATACTTGGCACAATATCGTTTCAAACCCGTCCACCAATATTTTCTTTTCAAGTCCATGTACATCTTTGTGCTGCCGGTGGATAGAAAGAATGTAATCATGCGCCTCCTTGAGAACTTGCTCTCTCAAACCCGGGTAGTTCAGAACAAACATCCGGTGTTCAAAGAAAAGCGTGCCTTGGTCATCGACGTGGAAGGACTCATACTTCGGAAGCTGGATGTTGGATATGACCTTTCTGGTGTACGGATCACCAAGTTGAAAGGAGCGAACCTTTTCTTCCAAGAGAGGGGTTGCCAGGAGGTTCAGAAGATACCCTTGATCCACAATTTCAAGGTTGAGCTGACGGAATTCCTCGCACAAGAGAGGCTGTTGTTCTTCCATCATGAGGTTGTTGACATAAGCTTTGCGGCTGAGAGCATCGGCCATGACATTAGCTTTGCCCGGAGTGTAGTTGATGGTGAGATCGAAATCATTGATTGCTTCAATCCACCTCCTCTGCCGAAGGTTGAGATCAGGCTGAGTGAAGATATACTTCAGACTCTTGTGATCAGAAAAGATTTCACAACGGTTGCCCAGCAAGTAATGCCTCCATACTTTCAAAGCAAAGACAACTACTGCGAGCTCGAGGTCATGTGTAGGATAGTTGATCTCATGCGTCTTCAACTGTCGAGAGGCATAAGCAACAACTTGTTTTTCTTGCATGAGGACCGCACCCAATCCTTGCAAAGATGCGTCACAGAATATCTGGAAGGGCTTGGATGTATCTAGAGGAACCAAGACTGGTGTGGAAGTGAGCTTCTCTTTGAGTGTCTCGAAGCTTGCTTGACATGCAGGAGTCCAAAGGTATTTCTTGCCTTTCTTGAGGAGATCGGTAAGAGGCTTCGCTATCTTCGAAAAGTTCTGAACAAAGCGGCGGCAATAACTAGCCAAACCAAGGAAGCTCCGGACTTCTTTGACATTAACAGGAGGAAGCCATTCAACAATCGTATTTACAGTTTCCGGGTTGACGGCAATGCCCTTGGCAGAGATGACGTGACCAAGATAGGTTACTTGAGGCAGCCAAAACTCACATTTGGAGAACTTTGCATACAAGAGGTTCTCACGGAGCTTGTTTAGGACACACCGAAGGTGTTCTTCATGTTCTTCCTTTGACTTAGAATAGACTAGGATGTCATCCAGATAGACCACAACGAACTTATCAAGATACTCCATGAAAACCGAGTTCATAAGCCTCGAGAAGGTGGCAGGTGCGTTGGTGAGACCGAAAGACATGACCGTGTACTCATACAGGCCATAGCGGGTGGTGAAAGCTGTCTTAGGAACATCTTCCTTGCGAATCTTGATTTGATGATAACCACTTCTCAAGTCAAGCTTAGAGAATACCACAGCTCCAGCTAGCTGATCGAAGAGATCATTTATCCGCAGAAGGGGATATTTATTCTTGATGGTTTTAGCATTGAGAGCCTGATAGTCAACACAAAGTCTATCAGTCTTGTCTCGCTTCTTCACAAAGATTGTTGGGCTACCCCAAGAAGAAGTACTGTGTTGAATGAAACCCAACTTCTCTTGTTCATCAAGCTGACGTTTGAGTTCAGCCAACTCAGCAGGACCCATTTTATAAGGCCGCTTGGAGATAGGAGCGGTACCAGGTTCAAGCTCAATTACAAACTCAACCTCACGATCCGGAGGCATACCTGGCAACTCTTCAGGAAAAACATCTGGGAACTCACAGACCACCGGAACACTCTGAATAGCTTCCATAGCATCAGCATTCAGAGCCGCCAAAGAGAAAAGTTGGACAGCAGGAGTCAGACTTGGAGAATAGACTATATGGCCTTCAGGAATCTTCAGAGAAACCGAGCGTTCAGCACAATCAATCACAGCTGCATTTGTTGTCAACCAATCCATGCCCAAGATGACATCAATGTCAGAATTGCCCAGAACAATTAAGGACGCCGAGAACGAAGAGCCACCAATCTTAGTTTGATTGCCATGGCTGATATGAGCAGCCCTCATGTTTGAACCAGGAGATTGTACCACCAGACGATGTGATAAGGGAACCATATCCATATCATGCTCATGCGCAAACTTATGCGAAACAAAAGAATGCGAAGCACCAGAATCAAACAAAACTCTTGCAGGGACTGAGTTAACGGGAAGCATACCCATCACAACTCCAGGTGCATGCTCAGCTTGAGCGGCGTTGACACAGTTGGCACGAGCAACAGTAGACCCGGGCTTGGTGTTGATGTTGAGAGCCCGAGGTGGTGGTGCACGAACCAAAGGAGAGCTTGCCGCAGGTCTTGGAGGTGGTGGAGGAAGAGCTTTGTTTTTCATCGGACAGTTCCAGTGTTGATGCCCAGTGTTTCCACAAGTGTAACAAGCACCAGGTGGACGTGGAGCAACGTAGCCAGGGACTCCGCCAGGCGCTCCAGGGTAGTGGTGGTTGTAGCCCCTGGGAGCAGCAGTGAGGAAGTTTGGTGGCCTTGCCGCGTAGCTTGAAGGTCTTGGTGGAGCCGGGAGCGACGGTGGGGTGTTAGGAACCCAGACACGACGCTTAGAAGGAGTTGACATAGCTGAAGAGCTTGCTGCATCGCGGTTGTGTTTCTTTGACTCCTCAAACACTTGCCTACTTGCTTCTTCCTGCAGAGTTGTATGCTGAAGTTCCAGAAAAGACGCCGGCCTTGCATGTGTGATTGCATATTTAATCGATGCATTAAGCCCTTGCCTGAACCTCTTTTGCTTCTTCTTGTCATCAGAGATCTCATCGCCACCATAACGAGAAAGGTTCATGAAGTTTCTGATGTAAGTATTGACATTGTCATTGCCCTGCTTGAGGTTGAGAAACACTTCCTTCATCCTCTCCATGACAATTTCTGACAGATACTGCTCTTTGAAAGCTCCAGTGAACTGTCCCCAAGTAGGCTAAAAACTAGTGCAGTTTGCCTTCAGGTAATTCTCCCACCACAGAGCTGCATCTCCCTTCAGAAGGTGAGTAGCACATTTTACCCATTCTTCCTCAGGAACATCAGCAGTCACCAGTAACCTTGACATCTCACGCAACCAATCATCAGCATCAAGTGGTTGATCAGAAACATCAAATTGGCGTGGATTGAACTTCAGGAAGCTTTTGATGTCTCCTCGCTTGGGAGGTGGAGGTAGCGGAACAAACTCATTCCTCCTGACACTTTCTTCAAAACGCTGCTGGTTCTGCTGCATTGCTGCCAAGGCATTGGCGATGCTTGACAACGCGGCCCCCAGTTCAGGTTGTATGTCCTCCTCGAGCAGGCGTGGTGGTGCCATCCTGTGATTGATATAAAACACAAGTCAGTACTATAATGGAGAATAATAATAATCCAAAATAGTACCAAGATGGAATTAACCAAGATTAAAGGATACAATTTACTAAGATGATATTAAAATATCAACGAAGTTCAAAGCACCTAGAAGATATTAAGCATATCGCACACGACTGAAAAGGAGTGTGGTACACAACTTAACAAAGAAAAATTTTCCGCAAATTTCGGCATTAAAATACCAATAGATGCGCAAAATCACTTAACGAATCAAGATTAGTGACTCTACCAATTCAATATACAAGAGCGAATGATAAAAGTAGTGGTATGGTCGCGACTCCATCCCGCACTCAAATCATTACTCCGCACATGAATAGTAGAACACGTATCCCAACACCTTCTTCTCAAGATGAACCTAAAGATTAGTAACTGTGGAAACGAACACCCCAAACAAGATAACGTCGGATAACAAAGAGTAAGACAGATCGCGGCGGTATACAACGAATCAGATAGATCGCGTCGGTTTGCAAAAGCCTGTCGGTATGGAATGTACCAACAGTTGATAACCAAAAGGCAGATAAAGATAACAACTTGGATGCAACAGATAGGCAAGGAATTACACACACACACACTTCCTATGGTACTACGGAAACCCAGAACACGTGAATCCTAGTTTGAATTTTAAGAAGAGGATTGAAAACGTTACACTTCCTTACCAGAAAATGGTGGTGGTTGGGTAAGAAGAAAAGTGGAAGCAGTCCTACTCTCACGTTTTGTTTTTCCCTAGTATACATAGCTACCAAAAATATTTGCTAGACAGCGACCATTTGGCCGAGACCACGAAGGGCGGGATGGCTCGATACCTATTGTAACTACCTCGGTGAATTACGCTCCTAGTTACAAGTTCGGATGAGCGGAAATGGTTAGAATAGTGCAATGGGGCCCAAATGCCACTCCGCAGTAGAACCTTTCGGCCGTCTAACCATTTCCAAACATTGGGACAAGAACGGCGGCGTGTCGGCGAAGTAAGGATCAACTACATACACAAATGAGTATGTATGCAAGCCACCATACAACAGTCCTCGAGCCATTCCATCTAAAAGAAATAGAATATTGCGCATATACGGCAAGATCCAAATATCCTAGATAGATATAATAGTTTAGGATATCTCCTCATACATCAAACATCAGTATCAAAGTGAGCGGAAAACAAGATCCGAGTACGGATAAGAAGCAAATCGGCATAAGATGCCCCATAAATAAACACATCCCGCCACAGATCTCACGGATCCCGTTCCGGAATCTCTACACCGAATGATCGCTGCCAACATCGTCTCCTCCACCCAAAGATCCATCTTATGAGTTTACTGCTCATCTGAATCAAACAATTTATCGTGTGAGACCCTATGGGTACTCAGCAAGTCTTTATGCCTCTAAAGGGACACAACCTGGGGTGACGAATTGCAGCAAAGATAATACCTAACAATTTATAGATACTCGCTAACCATCCGCCTAACCAAAGATAGGCGGATGTCCGTTAATTGATAACAACAGTTATAACAAAGAATATTACTGTGATCCATCCTCCTCCTCGCTACACCACGAGGACGCGGACGAACAACCCCCCATCCGTGGGCAGTTTTATTATCCATTCCATGAGTGTTGCACTATTTACTAGTCAGGTACTTAGTCAAATTAAAAGCGGTACTTTAGTTATAGTTGTCTATGATCGAGAAACTGTGCTCCAAGTCGTCCATAACCGCGGACACGGCTTTCAGAAAGTTTTACCCTGCAGGGGTGCACAAATAGCAACACACACTCGATCAACCTCGGAAAAACCAAATCAAAACCCAACGAGGCAGTCACGACAAAGCGATCACAGGATTCAGAAATATTTTAGGGGGCCACCCCATTAAGCTACCCATGAAGTTGGCCGGCTCGAGACGGACTCAAGGTTTGTGTGGACGGTAAACGATCGGGAACCCGAAAGTGTGACTGGGCTTGTCGATACAAATAAAACGTGTCCTAAGTCAGGTGCTCCACGCACAATCTTAAATAAAGCAGTAAAGCATGGCATAAGTACAGGATAGTAATAAAACCTCAAACTAGTTTGTGCCCCCAAGAAATAAGAATGAATCAAGCTCTGGCTCAAGGGGGGTCCATAAGGCCTCCCGGATGTGGATAGCGCGAATATTCAAGGAACAAGAATCAAGTACTCGGGGTCCTACGGGACACAAGTGAGCATGAAAAACCAAATAGCAGATATTGCTCACCGGTGCCACTTTCATTAGTTATCCCATTACTACTCAGGTTAAGTTGTTTAGGTACCTCGTTATCCATCAGACACTCACATACCCTACACATGTCGTTCTCGACCCGCATGGCTCAAACAACTCCTGTAGTAATGGCTCATGGGATGGAGGAACAAGCTTGTGGGGTTTAAAAGTAAAGGCTATGCAAGACTTGGGATTCAGTTTAATGCAATCGACTCAATGATGCAAGAATGAGATAGAGGCAATAGGTACTATATGTATGCAAGCATGTGGTAGTGCTTGCTGGCAGCCGCTTGAAGCGAGGGATGGATCTGGGTAGTGCTCCTGGGTTTCTGGATATATCCCCTGCTCAGCGTCTATTCGAAGAAGAACCAAACAAACAAGGGCCAACTTAAATAAAGTGCACAAGCATATGAATAAAATGCGACAAGCAAACAATCATGCCATGATGAATGATGCAGAATTTGCATGGCAATAAGGTAGCATGGCATGGGTGAGGTGTGGAATACGAGAATAAAGCCTTTTATTGAGTTTTGGTCACATTTTAACCTCAAATAAGTTGCTGTATACATTATATTTATATGATGCATGCTGGAATTCAGAACATGGAATGCATAAACAGAAAGGTCTCGTCGAGCTGATCATTTTAGACATATCATTTATCAAATTTGGAGTTATAAATCAAAAGTTATTAATTAATTAAGGCAAAAGGGCATTTTGTTGTAATTTTGATCAACTCGAAAATTAAAGTGTCCAAAATATATTTTGAAGGGCATACTTGAATTCCTCACATTTTTCTGATCTCAAAACATATATTATTTGTATTATTTGGAATAATATTTGAAAAGTTATTTGAAAACAGATTTAAATTTGAATTTAAAACCAATTTGAAAAATTTGAATTAAAACAGTAATACAGAAATTCTTTTGTCACCTGGGCCTAGACCTAGCCACGACAGTGACAAGTGGGGCCAGCTGACTTGGCGAAACAAGCCAGAAAAGGGTTTTCTCACCGCAGCTTTAACTAGCCAAAACAAATGACAGTGGGTTTGGAGTACGCACTGACATCAGCGCCACCGGGCGTGACACGCTGCAGATCCGAGGGAGCGGGCTGAGGCTGAGGAAAAACAGGACCTATTCGAAAACGCCAGTGGTGACCGAGGTGGGGCCTCTAGGAGCGCCGGGTTAGGATTAAAAAGCTAGGGGATTGCAAAAGCAGCACGCGGCGGTTTTTCTTCTCGATCCTGACGACGGGTCGATGCACGACAATGGCGCAGCGCTGAGCGGGGGCTCGAACCCAGGTCGGGCGGCGCGGCGCCGCGGGCATAACCAGCACGGTGGCTTAGGCGTTGTGTTAGGTAGGGGCTAGACGACCAATTGAGGATACGCGCGGCGCGGGGCGTGCAGACACCAGCGCGTACCGGCGCGCAGAGCTCGTTCGGCGAAAAGACCGGCGGATCTAGGCGACGATGGCGAGGCGGAGCATGTCAGAGAGGTCAAGGCGCTCACCGGGAGTGGGTTGGTGGGGTCGGATCGTCTTGCGCAGCAGGGAACGGGCGAGGACGCAGCGACCCAGAAGTTAGGGTTTTTGGCTCGGTGTCGATGTGCAGCAGATCTGAGCCTCCTCCTCCTCGCTGTATAGGTCGGAACAGATCGAATGTCAAGGTCCTCCGGGTCCAGCGTGCTTTGGACCCCGGATCATGAAGGAACCGCCAGTACCTAATTTCCAATTACCCAGGGGCACGAAGACGTATGACGGCAGTACAAAGCCGGAGGATTGGCTGATAAACTACGCAACAGCTGTGAAAATTACAACTGGCAACTTGAGGTGGGCTGTATGATATGTACCCCAAATGTTGGAAGGTCCGGCTAGGGTTTGGCTGAATAATTTGCCACCCGGAAGCATCAATTGCTGGATAGATTATGAAGAAATGTTTATCAGCAACTTCTCAAGTACATATCAGAGACTGAATAGACCGCAGACCCTGGCAATGTGCAAGCAGAGATCTAACGAAACGGACCGTGAATTCTTGACCCGGTGGTGTACCGTGAGAAACTCATGTGAGGGAGTCATATAGTCACAGGCTATAGCATGGTTCGCACAAGGGTGCAGATATGGCAGCGAGTTGTGGATGAAATTGCAAAGGAAAATGCCAGTCACATTGGCAGAGATGATCCGGATCGCGAATTCTTATGCTTTGGGTGATCTGACTCAACCTAGGATCGTGTCGAACGAGTCAAATGAGGAGTACTATCCGAGGGACAGATCCGGGTCATCCCAGAGGAATGATTACAGGGGAAAAAGGAGAGACGATAGACCGGACCATCGGTATGGTTCGCAACAAGTTGCAGCCGTGAATCAAGATCAGCCCGGAGCAGGGAGCAACCAACGCCAGAAAACGGGAGGGCAATGGACTCCTCGAAACGATGGCAAGAAAATGTGGACTCCGGAGCAGAAGAAGCAATGGCAAGAAAAGAAAGGTTGTCCGAGGTATACCTATGAGTCAATGTTGGACCAGCCGTGTAAATTTCACACGCCAAATCCGAACAGTCCGGCGGGTCACACAACGAGGCAATGTGAGTGGATGCGTAAGATAGAACAAGGTGGTTCGGGGAATGCCCAGGCACCCCGGAATGATCAACCTCGGCAGGAGTTACCCCGGCAGCAATTGCTTTCCGGAGCAAACACGCAGCAACTGATGTTGCCTGCCCCTCCGCCGAGGTATGACAACAGTGAGAGAAGGGATGCAGTGCATCAGGTGGAAAACCAGCAACAACCGGATCAGAGGTACTCCGAAAATGAGGGAAGGAATGAGTACAGGGAACATCACCAGAGCTATTGTGTGTTCACAACAGAGGAAACAGATAGGAAGAGCTTGCAGCGCAGACATATGGAGGTTAACGCGGTTATGCCTGCAGTGACGAGGTACGTGCCTTGGTCGGACCAGGAAATTACCTGGACCGTCAAAGATCATCCCAAGCTTATGCCAAGTCCGGGCTCGTATGCACTAGTGTTAGATCCGACGTTCATTGGACCAAACATTAATGTGAGGTTCTCCAAGGTACTGATCGACAATGGCAGTAGCATTAACATCATGTATGCGGATACGATGCGCAAATTGGGCATCTTGGAGAACATGCTCCAGGCTACAAGAACAACTTTCCATGGTATCGTACCAGGCATATCCTGCGAGCCCATAGGCAAAGTCCGGGTCGACGTGCTATTCGGTACGAGGGATAACTGCCGAACTGAAAATCTGGAGTTTGAGGTGGTGAACTTGGAGAGCGCGTATCATGCATTACTCGGTAGACCACCACTGAGCAAATTCATGGCAAGTTGCCATGTTAGTTATCTGAAGATGAAGTTTCCCGGGCCAAATGGAGCAATCACTATCGCTGGGGATTTCCGACGTTCTATTGAGTGCGCCTCAGTCGGGTCTAACCTAGCCAAGTCACTCGTAATTGCCCAAGAGAAAAGAAAAATTCAAGAGGTGGCGGCTTTAGCTCAGTCCGCGCAGCAGTATATGCCGGCGTTAAGCAATCCGCGTGGAAGCGTTTCATTTCAAGTCGCGAAGGACACCAAGAAAATTCCAGTGGATAACCTGTTTCCGGAGCGTACCGTAACAATTGGTGCCGGGTTAACTGACAAATAGCAAAGCGAGCTCGTCAACTTCCTCCGTGAGAATCGAGATATTTTTGCTTGGTCCACACAGGACTTGCAAGGTGTTCCGAGGGAGTTGGCCGAGCACTCTTTGAACGTAAGACCCGGGGCAAGGCCGGTGAAGCAGCCTCTCCGACGCTTCGCCGAGGATAGGAGAAAGGTCATTGGTGACGAGATAGCTCGGTTTCTAGCAGCAGGATTTATCATGGAAGTGCTGTATCCGGATTGGCTCTCTAATCTGGTGCTGGTAGAAAAGAAGAAGGATGATCCAAACATGGCAGTGGTTTGGCGTATGTGTATCGATTACATGACCCTGAACAAGGCATGTCCAAAAGATCCATTCCCACTGCCGAGGATAGATCAGGTCATCGACTCTACCGCAGGATGTGAACTATTGTCATTCATTGACGCTTATTCTGGTTTCCACCAGATACCTCTGAACCCGGATGATCAAATAAAAACTGCCTTTATTACCCCGTACGGGGCTTATTGCTATCGTACTATGTCGTTCAGCTTACGAAATGCAGGAGCAACGTACCAAAGATGTATGCAAAAATGTTTGCACGATCAAATAGGTCAAAATGTACAAGTCTACGTGGATGATGTGGTTATTAAGACCAAGGAAAGCGCAACGCTCCTTGACGACATAAGGCAAACATTCGCGAACTTGAGGAGATTCCGGATGAAGCTTAACCCGGAGAAATATACCTTCGGTGTCCCGGCTGGGAAATTACTCGGATTTCTCGTCTCCAGCCGAGGTATAGAGGTTAATCCAACTAAGATCCGAGCCATCGAACGAATGGAGCTGCCGAAGTGTCTCAACAACGTCCAGAAGTTCACTGGATGCCTGGCGTCGTTGAGTCGGTTTGTATGTCGGTTAGGGGAAAAGGCACTGCCTCTCTACCAACTCATAAAAAAATCAGATAAATTCGTTTGGACACCGCAGGCCGATGAAGCTTTTGCCCACTTGAAAAAGATGTTGGCCACTGCACCAGTGTTAGCTTCTCCACTATCGAAGGAGCCAATGTTGCTCTACATAGCCGCAACCAACCGAGTTGTAAGTGCAGTAATTGTAGTGGAGCGAGATGAAGAGGGTAAGTCGGTGCAGAGGCCAGTGTATTACTTAAGCGAGGTATTGTCTGCCTCAAAACAGAACTACCCGCATTTTCAAAAGGTGGCATACGGAGTTTATATGGCGGCAAAGAAGTTAAAGCACTACTTTGAGGAGCATCCCATCAAAGTGATATGCGAAGCCCCCATATCCGAGATAATGGGTAACAAAGATGCGAATGGCAGAATTGCGAAATGGGCAATTGAGCTAACACCATACGCGCCCCAGTATGATAGGAGAGAAGCGATCAAGTCCCAGGCTGTGGCGGACTTTTTCGTGGATTGGGCAGAGGTACAATATGAACCACCGCCACCAGATCCGAACTACTGGAGGATGCACTTTGACGGATCGAAAACCAAAACCGGGTTAGGTGCCGGGGTTGTGCTTACCTCGCCAAAGAAGGATCAACTCAAGTACGTATTGCAGATCCATTTCGCGGCATCAAACAATGTCGCAGAGTACGAGGCTCTGGTGCATGGTCTCAAAGTGGCGAAGGAGATTACATCGGATAATATGCTTTGGCGACTCGGATCTAGTAATACAGCAAGTGTCCGGAGTGTGGGACGCCCTGGATCCAAACATGGCGCTATACAGATTTCATGTGCAGAAAATCTCGGGTTACTTTGAGGGATGCGAATTTCACCATGTACCTCGTGTGGAAAACGAAGTTGCCGACATGCTGTCGAAGCTCGGGTCGACCCAACAGGAAATTCCACCGGGTGTTGCATTGGAGCACCTCAGAAAACCATCTATCAGGCCGTCCCCAGGAACCGATTCAATCTATGTCCCGGAAAACACGGAATCCAGAATTGAGCCCATGGACATTGACATGGGAGGTAGCACGCCGAACCCGAGGACTACCTCGCTAGACCCGGGGACTGTTAAGCATGATCCGGCTGAAGTTATGCCGGTGGATCGGATGGAAATTGATGAGAAGATGTTCCCTGCGCGAGCAATACCAGCTTGGGCACTGCCTATATACCAGTTCTTGAAAGATGGAACGTTACCCACTGAGGAAGTGCTAGCCAGGCAAACTCAGAGGAGAGCCAAAGCTTACACAATCATCAATTCCGATCTGTACAAACAGAGTGTAACCAATGTCCTCCAGCGGTGTGTTGACCCGGAAGAAGGACTTGACATCCTCCGAGATATACACCAAGGAGAATGCGGGCATCACGCCTCATCCCGGGCCTTAGTGGCAAAGGCGTTCCGGCATGGATTCTATTGGCCAAGTGCCTTGGAGCAAGCAGAAGATCTGGTGAGAAAATGCAATGGTTGTCAAAGGTACGCCACCAAGACACATATGCCTACGTCGGAACTCAAAACCATACCAATTACATGGCCATTTGCAGTGTGGTGCTTGGATATGGTTGGCCCGTTTAAACCAGCAAGAGGAAACATGACACACATTCTGGTCATGGTGGACAAGTTTACAAAATGGATCGAAGTGAAGCCTATAAGAAAATGTGATGGGGCTACGGCCGTAACATTTCTCAAGGACATCATCTTGAGATACGGTTATCCGCACAGCATTATAGCTGATAACGGCACAAATTTTGCTGAAGGAGCATTTGCACGATTCTGCCGAGACAAGAAAATCCGACTCGACGTAGCCTCGGTAGCCCACCCCGCATCGAACGGACAAGTGGAAATATCCAACGGATTAGTATTATCCGGGATAAAACCCCGGCTCATTGAGCCACTGCAAAGATCAGCGGGGTGCTGGATAGAAGAACTACCAGCGGTATTGTGGAGTTTAAGAACAACTCCGAATCGATCAACAGGCTACACGCCGTTCTTTCTGGTATATGGGGCAGAAGCTGTATTACCAGCCGACATAGAGCATGATTCGCCTAGGGTCACCCAATACACAGAAGCCAAAGTGCAAGAAGCCCGGCAAAATGATGTTGATCTGCTGGAAGAAGCGAGAGAACTGGCACTGTCCAGATCCGCCATATAT
Organism: Avena insularis; assembly: GCA_023614405.1. NCBI lineage: Eukaryota > Viridiplantae > Streptophyta > Magnoliopsida > Poales > Poaceae > Avena > Avena insularis. Next base: position 28,582,854 of record CM042692.1, read on the forward strand.
CAGCAAAATCTCCGACGCTATCATAGCTGGAAAGTGTGCCCCCGAGTCTTCCGGGAAGGCGATCTGGTGCTCCGGTTGGTACAGCGTACCACTGGCATGCATAAATTATCCCCCCATGGGAAGGGCCATTCATTATGAGCAAAGCATTGCACAATGATTCTTACTATCTCATAGATGCAAAGCCACATGAAAAGAACAAGGCGGACAGGTCCGGAGAGGAATCCAAGCGACCGTGGAATGTAGCACTACTTCGTCCCTTCTACACTTAGCTAAGAAGTGTATGTATCCGAGTCATCTCATATGTCGGTATGTATGTCGGCAATGAGCTTATCAATGAAATAGCGGAGCCTCGAGCAGTAACTCGGGGACTGCCTTAATAAATGATTGTTGTTACTTTTTATGCGTTAGCTGGAATGACTCGTTTCACTTAACCCGGATTAGTAATGTGTGAGCACCAAAAACCCAACCCTTCAACTTGCTGTTGTCCAACAAGAATTGGCTTCATGGCAAGCAAGGGAACAAGTTTGGAATTGCGTAGCGCATGAAAAACTACTAAGGAAACGATCCTATTCCAGCTAATGTTTTTTTTTTCAGACTAACCCCGTATTTACTTTCAAGCTATTATGTTGAATTATTTTGAGCCAAGCCTCAAAGTTTCTCAGTATTGTTAAAACGATTCTTGAGGCTCGGATTCGTAAGTCGTAAAACCGAGTCAAGGTAGACACGGATCGAAAGGAGAATTGGACGAACAAGAAAATGAAACTCGGGGACTACGCCCAAGTTAATCCGGCATACAAGCATAGTAGCAAAATATCATGTATTCAGCATACAATTGCACCCGGCATACCGGGGATCTGGTAAACTTTCAAGTTTTTTCAACTAAGGGGCGGCAGGAGGAGGAAGTTCGGTGTCATCATCACTGTCTTCAATATCTGAAGCAGCATCTTCTCCGTCATCGCCCGACCCATCCTCCATGTTCTCCATCTGCTCCTCCTCGCCGGATTCCAGAAAGCTCGGCCCCTCAACCCAGTCATGGACTGGAGAATATTCGACGAGGCTGTAGGCGCAAGCCTGGCGCCGAGCTACCCACTCCGGATCATCGGTCCATTTGGATCCGGTGCGCCGGCGGGTGAGGAGGCTCAGATCGATCTTCTTGTACCATGAAAGGATATGATGGAGAAGGGTATCTGCTGCAGCACGCCCGGCTGATTCTCTCCAGAGGTCAAGCTGAGTCTCAATCTCCATCAGTTTGTCGGCAAGGAGCGTGATCCTTTCAGGAGCGCTCTCGCTTGGCCAGAATGTGTTGTAGATCCGGACCGCAACATCGAGGAGATCTTTCCCATAGTTCTTAATTGTTTCCACCCGAGCTGACACGCTGACCAATAGGTCCTCCATGTCTAAAGGGATGCTCTCACCATCAGGAGCGATGAGAGTACCCCTCTCTTGGCGGAATTTGGCAACAGCAGCACTGGCGATGGCAGTACCCTCCGGAAAATGACCTGAAAACAAGGAAAGGGAAGATGCTGAAGCAAAGGCATATGAGCTAACCCGAAAAAACTATGTCGGATAAGGGGAAGAAACTTACGTGAGATATGGCAATGGATCCGGGTCAACTCCTTGATACAACTGTCGCGTCTCTGGCGAAGTTGTTCAAGCTCAGCGAGCGCCAACCCAAGCCGGACCTCGGATTCCTTAAGCAGGTCCTGGTCCTTGGAGATCTGAAGGGTAAAGCGCTCACGTTCTTTGGTGAAGTTCTGGCCAACTTTTTGGAGCTCAGTTTTGTGTTGGGCCTTCATCTTCTCCATCTCGGCCTTGAGTTTAGCTATTTTGTCGTCCTTGGTTCGGAGGAGGGCGAGCTCATCGTTCTTCTTCTTCAGCTCGGCTTGATGCTGTCCTGCTTGTTCGAGAAAATGCAGCATCATATCAGGCACGGGCACACTATCCTCAAGCAATGCTAAAAGAGTGTGTTGACCCGGCAAAGCCGAGGAGTGAATGTTTTCCGAGCCAAGGAGAAGAAAGAATGGAAAACACAACGACGTTGGCCGAAAGAGGACATACCTCGGATTTCCTCCAAGTTCTTCCGCATAATCTTGTTTTCAGCCTCCACCCCAGCTGCAAAAACCGAATAAGGAGGTTAGTCCGGCAGAAACAAACGAAACGGAGAGGTGTTAAGAGAGGAAATTACCCCTCTTTTCATTCTCCGCGCCAAGTGCAACATGTTTTGCGCGCAAGATCTTATGGGTATCAAGAAGGCGCTGAAACTCGGCGCTCCGGTGATTCGTGGTTACCTGACAAAGGTACAGGCGTGTAAAATTAGCTCGTTGCATATTTGAAGTGTACAAGATCCGGGCCAAGCGGAACTTAACCCGGCTCTAGGTGTGTGCATATTCGAAGTATACGAGATCCGGGCCAAGCGGAACTTAACCCAGCTCTAGGTGTGTGCATATTCGAAGTATACGAGATCTGGGCCAAGCAGAACTTAACCCGGCTCTAGGTGTGTGCATATTTGAAGTGTACAAGATCCGGGCCAAGCGGAACTTAAGCTGGCTCTAGGTGTGTGCATATTCGAAGTATACAAGATCCGGGCCAAGCGGAACTTAACCCGGCTCTAGGTGTGTGCATATTCGAAGTATACGAGATCCGGGCCAAGCGGAACTTAACCCGGCTCTAGGTGTGTGCATATTTGAAGTATACAAGATCCGGGCCAAGCGGAACTTAACCCGGCTCTAGGTGTGTGCATATTTGAAGTATACAAGATCCGGGCCAAGTGGAACTTAACCCGGCTCTAGGTATGTGCATATTCAAAGTATACGAGATCCGGGCCAAGTGGAACTTAACCCGACTCTAGGTGTGTGCATATTTGAAGTTTACATGCAGCTACGTTGATCTTCTAATGAGCATCCGGCCGAGTAACAAGTTACTCCACCGGAGGCTCGGGGACTAATGGTTATTATCTACAGCATGTAAAGAGGAAACGGCGTACCTCCATCATACGCCCAGCGAGGTTAATGGCCTTGGCGGCGGTATTCATCTGAGCGGAAAATTTAGCAGGGCCGAATTTTTCCGGGAGATCATCGTTGTAGACGAACTCCGCCTTATTCCATTTCATGACAAACTCGATGAGGCTCGGAGGGTACCGTTCGCCAGTGGGCATGTGAGGTGCCACCAAGCCCTTTACGTGAGCTTCTTTCCTTTCAATCAGGGCAAGAGCCGGGCTAGTGTGAAGAACCATCTACTGCGAATCGGCTGGCTCGGCAGGAGGATCAGTCGCTGCTGGTGACTTCTTTGGAAGCATTGACGACAAGGTTCACTGCCCGGCCTCGACGGAGGTGGACTTGCCTTTGGCTTGCTGGGAGGATGTGACCATAGTGGATTTGCCCTTGGAAGCCGCTGGAGTGGTTCCTCGCCGAGCTTGGGATGACTCGGACGAGGCAGACGAACTTGGCACGGGAGCTTTGGTGGCTGGTGCTGGAGCTGCTGTTGGTTTCTTCGGAGCCGGGACAGGCGCTGGTTCGGTGGCTAGTGCTGGAGCTGCTGCTGGTGCTAGAGTTGCGGTGGACTTGGTGGTTGCTGGTTGCGGCAATGCCAAAGTAACAGACGTCGTTGCCTCGGCCGATCCGACCCCTCCTGATCCGAGGTCACGTTCCTCTGAAGGAGGTACTGCGGAACCCGGAGCGGCCGCAGAGCCCTCCGGAATAGGGCTCAGCGGGCGTGACTCGTCGTCACGAGGAGGGGAAGGACTGGAACAAAGAGGAGAAGAGATGCTCGATCCGCTCTGAGGGACCTCCACAGGAGCCCTGCAAAAGAAAGTTATGTCAGGAGTGAAATTACCCCGATGCAGGGAGAAGTGTGTTGCGCAGTGAAAAATGACTTACGCGTCCGAGGTCTCGGCCCCCTTGGGTTTCCAGGACCTTCGTGCCGGGGCTTTAACTGCCCGTTTGGAGGCAGTCTTGTCTCCGGCCTTCTTTTGCCTTTTGGTAGGCTGAGAAGGCTCGGAAGAAGAACTTGACGCGGATCCGCGCTTCTTCTTCGACGCCACCGGAACAGGCTCGCCTGTGGCAAGTGGAGAATCCTCGTGGATGTGCCCACCGGGGTTAGCTGATGCCGGGAAGGAAAAAGAAAGAGGCACAGCCTCAACGGGTTCAATCACGTCGATATCCGAGTCATCCTCATCGTCGGGCCAATCTCTAAGAGAAGAGAATTTACCGCTAGGTCGTTTGGTGGCGTCGGTTGTGGGGAGGAACATCTCCTGGTCCGGCTCCTCCTCATCCGGGATTTCTCGGTCTGGAGCCCACTTAAGGGTGGGATCAGTACCATCCTCGAGGGTTTGCTGGAGAAACAGCTGAGAAAAAAAAGCACAAGGAGCAAAGTCAAAAATACGATAAGAACCGACATGTAATTGATCCGAAACAAGTTTACTCCGTGAAGCTTACCGCGGGAGGGAGCCTGTCACGGCAGTAATGCTCGATTCCCCACGTCCATTCGCCGGAAAAATCCTTATGGGTGGTGAAAAGAGCCTTGACCCGGCGGAAGATCTCAGTATTGCTCAACTCGAACGAGGAGGTTCGGTTGGGGTCACGGCTGAAGCTCATATGGCACAACTTGTGAGTGCGCCGCTGGAGGGGAGAAATTCGGTTGCGCACGAAGGTGATCATGGCATCCTCGTTGCACAATCCGAGCTTCTTCAGCTCCGCAAACCTTTTGTTGACTTGGTTGGCTAGAGCTATAGGTTTTTTGGCGACCTCCTCCCAGAAATTCGTGTCCGGGGGACCCGGAGCGTAAGGCAGCAACCGGATCAAGTCTTCGGTGCCCTTGTTCCGGACGTAGAAGAAGGTCCGGGCCCATCCTTTGCAGGAGTCAAGCCCGGTGACCCGGGGGAAGATTGAAAACCTCCGGGGCAAGATCGAGGCAGCTCCGAACTGAGTGAGCTGCTTGTCCTCCGACTCGACGTGGATGTTGGGGACGACGTTGCGACGGAGGCCGAAGAACCGGATCCACATCTCCTTCGTGGGCCATAGTCCGGTGTAGCCTTTGATCGAGGAAACGAAAGCGGAGAGAGAGATGATGGCGTTCGCCGGGAGATGATGTGGTTGCAGGTGATAGGTCCGGACCCAGTCCTGGAAGAAATCACTCACCGAAAGACCAAATCCCCGTTGGAAATGGGATAGGAAAACGACGAACTCACCCGGATTGGGTGAGGGGGCCAATTCCGAGGAGGGGAGACGAGCGGCAACGCCGGCGGGAATACGCCGGGTCCGGTAGAGCCAGTCGACGTCGTCCTGGCAAACCCACGAACTGGCCCATGCGCCGCGGTCCGCCACGCCGGCGTCCTCCTCCATCTCCTGCTCGACGATGATGAGCTCCTCCTCCGTCATCTCGAATCCGCTGTCCTCGCTGGAGCTGGCGGCGGCGGGGCTCTGCGGTCTAGATTGACGAGGACCCATGGCTAAGCAGTGGTGCAGTGGTGGCTGCGGTGCGGAGGCACGGAGAAGGTGCGGCAGCGGCGCTGCTGCAACGGGCACTGGCGGCGGCGCGGTCGCGAGGAAGAAGAAGAGGAACAGGCGAGGGGGCGCGGAGATGGAAAGGTGCTAAGGAGCGTGCCCCTCCCCTATTTAACTGCCCCAGTAATCAACGAGTGGGATTGTGCTGCGCTGGAGAGCCACGCGTTGTGGCCGTGTATCACCGGCATTAGCCAATCAGAGAGAAGCCACAGCGGAGGCCACAGAGTAAATATGATCCCATGACATGACGTGTAGTTGCGGGAAATGAGGAGACAGGCGTGACGTAACCCGCGTGCAGTAACCACTAACGATTCATGGCGGCGATAAAGCAGGTGCCCTTAAAATAAGGTAACACAATGATTAACCCTTACGTGGGTTGGCGTATGAGAGAAGGAAGCAAGGTACGGATCCGAGCCTCCGTGGTAACCCGGCCGACAAGTGAAAACTTGAAATGTGTAGAGGGAAAGTAAAACCGTAGGATCCGAGCTACAATGGTAACCCGGCCGGCAAGTGAAAACTTGGAACGTGCGAAGGGAACGTAAATCCATATAATCCGAGACAAGAAGTTAACCCGGAACTAAACGTCCGAAGCTTAAATACGAATGAACCTGATGTGGCCTTAGCGACCAAGGCCGCTAAGGCCACACCAGCTTCGGGGACTAATGTTGGGGGGATAACCCCGGGTAGGGTCACTCCGGGGTATAAGGGCCGAGTCAACCGAGGTTCGGCAAGGTCAAAGCGGATGCTGGCCGAGTCACCTCAAGGCAGGCCGGATCACGGAGTAACCCAAACCAGACGGGTCGCCTAACATTGTCTCGTCCGACTCAAGGAGTAAGTCGGAAATACTTGTCTGGCTTATATGCAGGAACAGGTGTGGCCGGATCAACTGTGATCCGGATCCTCGCTTAGCTTCTAGGAGAAGGAAGGAATCTCTCTGGTCAAAAAAGAAGGTCCGGTGCGTACTGGATGAGCGAATAAAGCAAGGGCAGGACCACCGGATCATGGCCGACAAGGGTGACGACGCTCACATCGGCTGACGCGGGCGCCGCAGAGGCTACGTCGCTAAAGCAAGTGTGACGCGGGGGAAAAGCACCCCTGTCGGGTTACTACTTTGGGAGGGGGCATATTCTTAGGAATATGCTTCCACGTATGCCCAAGGCCAGGACCGAACCACCTCTATATAAGGGGGGGTTGGGGTTCTGGTAAGGGGGGTTGGGTTTTTTCTGATACAAGAGCAAGGAGAATTCTAGTTAGTCAAGCACTAGTGGATCTAGGGTTCTTGGGCTAGTTGGTAGGCAAGAGTAAGAGAGTTTCTTCTTCCTCATCTTGTCAATACAGCTCGAGGAGCACTTGTAATCTTGGAGATTGAACATCAATACAAAGCTTATGTGTAGATAATCACTCTACTATCCCTCCCTGGATTCCCCTAGCGCATATTAGTCCCCACCTTTAGCCTATCCATGGCATCTGCCGTGACACCACCACGACAACTTTAAATGCATTAAATTTCTCCAAATTTAATGCTCTCTCATTTAATAAAACTCTTTTTATTAAATTTATTCAGAATTTTGTTAATTACTTTAATTAACAAACATTCACATATAGCCCCTTGCAATATTTCAATATCACATGCAGAACCATCTTCTGCAATTTCACCCGAAACAATTTCCGATTTCTATTGAAACAATTCCTGCGCTTTGCAATTCTTTCGTCTGAAACATATGTGCTCCAAAATGGTGTCCGGTAACTCTTAAGTGTGCCACCCTACGGTTCGCGAATAATGCAGACATGATCGAGACCCTTCTCCGATCAATAATTAGCAGCGGACACAGATCCTTGACTCCTACACATTCAACGATGACTCCTGTGATCGTGAGAACCTTTAACTATTGCAACTAAATCCCTTTGTCTCTCGATATATTACATGTCCGAGATTCGATCATCGGTATCTCCATACCTAGTTTGATCTCGTTACCGACATGCACTCTTTTCTCGTTCCCGTGATATAACATTCTAGTGATCACATCACTTGCTTGCAAGCTATCCTAATGTGATATCACCGAGGGCCCAGTATATCTATCCGTCATCTGGATTGACAAATTCCACTCTTGATCCATGAGCCTCAACATAACACCTTCGTAGTACTGAACCCATCTTTATAGTCACCCTGTTACGGTGTGACGTTTGATGTTATCAATATACTCTTCCGGTGTTAGCAATTAACATGATCTAATGGTCTAAGGATAAAGATTACTTCATATGATGTTATAGCAATATAAACATAATGACTTGATCGTAATGCTATACTTCGGATGAATGTTCATCACATCATTTCACAAATGTTGTGACCTTGTTATTAACAACATCCAATGTCCATGATCAGGAAACCTTGATCATCTTGTTAATCAACAAGCTAGTCTATAAGAGAGGCATAACTAGGAACCCTTTTTGTTTATTAAACACACATGTATTGATGTTTCCTATCAATACAATTATAGCATGCAAAATAAACATCTATCATATACAAGGAATACATAATAACGACTTTATTATTGCCTCTCAGGGCATATTTCCTTCAGATAGAAGGTATACCCAATCGTTTCCTTAGGGTATCCTATGAAGACGCATTTTTCCGCTTTGGGTTTGAGTTTATCCGGCTGAAGTTTCTTCACACAAACATCGCATCCCCAAACTTTAAGAAATGACAACTTAGGTTTGTTTCCAAATAATTCATACGGTGTCGTTTCAACGGATTTAGATGGTGCCCGATTTAAAGTGAATGTAGCTGTTTCCAGTGCATAACCCCAAAATGACAGTGGCAAGTCAGTCAGAGACATCATAGATCGAACCATATCCAATAAGGTACGATTACGACGTTCCGACACACCATTACGTTGTGGTGTTCCGGCAGACGTGAGTTGTGAACCTATTCCACACTCTTTCATGTGTGTGCTAAACTCGTAACTTAGATACTCTCCTCCACGGTCGGACCGTAGAAATTTGTTCTTTCTATTACGATGATTTTCCACTTCATTCTGAAATTCCTTGAACTTTTCAAAGGTTTCAGACTTGTGTTTCATCAAATAGATATACCCGTATCTACTCAAATCATCCGTGAAAGTAACAAAATAACGATATCCACCTCCCGCCGACACACTCATTGGTCCACACACATCAGTATGTATGATTTCCAAAAAAGCTGTCGCCCGTTCCATTGAACCAGAAAACGGCGTTCTAGTCATCTTGCCCATAAGGCATGGCTCACATGTATCAAATGATTCAAAATCAAGTGATTCCAAAAGTCCATCAGAATGGAGTTTCTTCATGCGTTTAACACCAATATGACCTGAGGCAGCGGCCACATATATGCAGATATATCATTATCAAGTTTAATCTTTTCAGCATTAACATTATGAATATGCGTAATATTACTATCGAGATCCATCAGAAATAAACCATTCAACATAGGTGCATGACCATAGAAGATATCATTCTTATAAATCAAACAACCATTGTTTTCAGATTTAAAGGAATGATCACTTTGCATCAAACACGATCCGGATACAATGTTCATGCTCAATGCACGCACCAAATAACAATTATTTAGGTTTATAACTAATCCCGATGGCATATGGAGAGGTAGCGTCCCGACGGCGATCACATCAACTTTTGATCCATTGCCGACCCGCATCCTGACCTCATCTCTTGCTAGTTGTCGCTTGTTCCGTAGCCCCTGAACCGAGTTACATATATTAGCAACCGATCCCGTATCAAATACCCAGGTGCTACTGCGAGTACTAGTCAAGTACACATCAATAACATCTATATCACATATACCTTTGTTTGCCTTGCCAGACTTCTTATCCGCCTAATACTTGGGGCAGTTGCGCTTCCAATGGCCAGTCCCCTTGCAATAGTAGCACACGGTGTCAGACTTAGGGCCAGCTTGGGGTTTCTTTTCAGGCGCGGCAACAGATTTTCCACCCTTCTTTCCCTTGTGCTTGCCTTTCTTGTCCTTCTTGAAACCGGTGGTCCTATTGATCATCAATACTTGATGTTCTTTCCTAATCTCCACTTCTGCAGTCTTAAGCATTGACAGAAGCTCGGGAAGAGACTTCTTCATGCCCTGCATATTATAGTTCATCACGAAGCTCCTGTAGCTAGGTGTCAGAGATTGGAGAACACGATGTATGCCCAAGTCAATGGGAATCGTTATTCCCAAGGACACAAGCTTATCGGCGTACCCAGACATTTTGAGTACATGCTCACTAACGAAGTTGTTCTCCTCCATCATACAACTAAAGAACTTTTCAGTAGCAATATAACTCTCTATGGCAGCATGGGTATCGAAAATCATTTTCAATTCTCCCATGGTATCAAAGGCATTGCCATTTTTGAAACGCGTTCGAAGTTCTGGCTCTAGCCCATACAGTATGCCGCAATGAACTAAGTTGTGGTCCTCCTAACGAGTCACATAGACATTATTTTCCTCGTCAGGGGCATCAGGAGCTGGTGGGGGGCCTAGCAGCACATCTAGCACATATTGCTTTTGTGCAGCAGTGAGGAGAATCCTCAAATTCATAGCCCAGTTGGTGAAGTTGCTACCATTCGCAGCAAGTTTCTCTTTCTCCATGAACACATTGAAATTAAAAGCAGGTGGTGCCATCTACAAAAGAATTTGTAAAGTTTATTTAGACTAAGTTTATGATAGATTGAGTTCAACTAATCCAAATTACTAATGAACTCCCACTCAAAAACGACATCCCTCGTGTCCTTTTGGTGATTACATGAACCAAATCCACTACACCAAGTCCGATCATCACGTGAGTTGATGTAGCTTCAGAGGCGAGCATCTATATGGGCATTATATCAACTATATGACTCATGCTTAACCTTTCGGTCCGTGTTCCGAGGCCATGTCTGTACATGCTAGGCTCGCCAAGTAAGAACCTTAGTATTCGCGTGTGTAAAACTGCTTACACCCGTTCCTGTGAAAGCGTAGATTCGAGTACACCCGATCATCACGTGATGTCTCGACACACGATCCACAGAATGGTGCATACTTAAGGAAGAACACATTTTTATCTTGATATCTAAAAGAGGGATCATCTTACAATGCTACAGAAAGCGCCAAACTAGCAGTATAAGATGCTAACATCTAATGTGTAAAGTGAGATGATATGGTCCATGCATTTGATCTCTATCACTTGCATCGTGGTATGATCTCTATCATTCCTTTGTGTGTACGGCCAAGGTCTATGGAACTTACACGTTGAATGTGTGTTGTAAGAGTATCTATCATACATCTACTTACAACAATACCATATCAATACACTAGCCCAGCAACGATCTAAACTAGACGCCTCTAATTTATCAATTGCAAGTTTTACGTGGCTTAGGGCTTTCGGAGATAGAACCATTCTCACCTACGAACATGAACCACAACAAGGATAACTAATTATTAGCAACTTGTTGTAAATCAAATATTGACTATAGTAGGAGAGACAGACACCCGCCAGCCACTTATGCAAAACAAGTTGCATGTCAGTCGTGGAACCGGTCTCATGTACGATGACATGTAAGCTTGGTCCGGGCCGCTTCATCCCACTATGCCACTAATATCCAAAATACATAGAAGATGCAATAACATGATCATCATCGCCCACATATAAACATATGTGTACTACCCGTGCAAAGCACCTATGCATAGATCAGGCTCCGATACCACTGTTGGGTTCGCAGCATAGAAAACAAAAAAATTCCTACGATGAGAACTGCACGCCAAGATCTATCTACTAGGTACAAAGCAACGGGTGGACATACATCCATGAAATTACCCTCGAAGACAACGAGTATTGTTAACGAGTAGGAACTCGTGGTTGATGTAGTCGTATACTTGCTGATCTCAAGATCGAGTGGAAGTCCGAGCGCCGCAACTCAGCAGCGCATCCATACTCGCACACACGTTCAAGCCACCGGACAACCTCCACCTCCTCGCTCCAGCGATCCAGCAGAAGCAGCAACTCCTTCCAGTTGAAATGCCACCGGGAACATGTATCTCGCTAATCCGAGACCATGGGGGAATAATTCTAGAGGGGGGAGAGATCCTTCACATGGAGGTGTGTGGAAGAAGGAGGAAGAGGGTGGCCTTTTATAGGAGGAGGGGTACCCCTCTCCATGGCTTGGCGCATGGGGTGACCCTCACCTCCCCCATTCATGTGGTGGTAACCCCTCCACATTAAAATGCCTCTTCACATTCCCCTTTAAAGTCCCTACTTTAAATGCATTAAAATTCTCCAAGTTTAATGCTCTCTCATTTAATAAAACTCTTTTATTAAATTTAATCAGAATTTTGTTAATTACTTTAATTAACAAACATTCACATATAGCCCCTTGCAATATTTCAATATCACATGCAGAACCACTTTCTGCAATTTCACCCGAAACAATTTCCGGTTTCTATCAAAACAATTCCTGCGCTTTGCAATTCTTTTGTCTGAAACATATGTGCTCCAAAATGGTGTCTGGTAACTCTTAAGTGTGTCACCCTATGGTCCGTGAATAATGCAGACATGATTGAGACTCCTCTCAGATCAATAGTCAGAAGCGGGACCTGGAGATCCATACTGACTCCTACATATTCAACGATGACTTCTGTGATCGTGAGAACCTTTAACGCTTGTAACTAAATACCTTTGTCTCTTGATATAATACATGTCCGAGATTCGATCATCGGTATCCAAATACCTAGTTTGATCTCATTACTGACATGCACTCTTTTCTTGTTCCCGTGATATAACATTCTAGTGATCACATCACTTGCTTGCAAGCTATCTCAATGTGATATCACCGGGAGGGCCCAGAGTATATCTATCCGTCATCGGGATTGACAAATTCCACTCTTGATCCATGAGCCTCAACATAACACCTTCGTAGTACTGAACCCATATTTATAGTTACCCTGCTACGGTGTGACGTTTGATGTTATCAAGATACTCTTCAGGTGTTAGCAATTAACATGATCTCATGGTCTAAGGATAAAGATTACTTCGTATGATGTTATAGCAATATAAACATAATGACTTGATCGTAATGCTATACTTCGAATGAATGTTCATCACATCATTCCACCAATGGTGTGACCTTGTTATTAACAACATCCAATGTCCATGATCAGGAAACCTTGATCATCTTGTTAATCAACAAGCTAGTCTATAAGAGAGGCATAACTAGGAACCCTTTTTGTTTATTAAACACACATGTATTGATGTTTCTGATCAATACAATTCTAGCATGCAAAATAAACATCTATCATATATAAGGAATACATAATAACAACTTTATTATTGCCTCTCAGTGCATATTTCCTTTGAAACCAAGTTATTCCAAAGAGTCCACCATACCTACCTACTAGCTTAAGCTATTCCAAGTATATTCATGCTTTTTCTTACCTTCCAAATTAAACTTGTTATGAGAAAACTAGTGATTAAAGCTCTCATGAACTTGATGCACACTTTACTTTTCTTACCCTTAATAAACATGAACCATTGTGCCGTCTATGTTGTATATGCTTGCACTTATTTGTTGGGAATTAGCAGAACCATGAACTTGGTACTTGTACCTAGTTGATATCATGCTCTTGTGTATATGGATGTCGTCGGTGTGAAATGAAAGGGAAGCTTGTAAGTCCATGGAGTTATGTATATGTGTTAGAGAAACGCCTGGGCCGTTGGTCTAATCCATGCTGACATGGTGGAAACCTGCAGCGTAACCATAATGAGTTGTCTATGAAGCATTCTTCTTATAAAAAAGAGTCCTATATTGAGAAAAAAGAGAGAAAAACAAAAAAAAAGATTATGTAAAGAGGAAAGAGAGAAAAAAGCACCATATTCCCATGGTAAATAAGAAGATTGCTGAGATGCTCGTTGTCTGCTTGCCTTCTCATTTTGATATGGGGATTCTTCCGTATAATCGGGCAAGGGGTACCCCGTTGGCGGTTCTCTATGATACACATGTACTTACGATGACAAGAACTTACCGGTGACTAAACTTGAGTAGCATGAGGAGCGGCCCTCGTATACAAGGGACATGAGATTTCTAACTTATACTTCGTCAAGCATGTACACCATAGTTTGTTCACTTTAACCTTAATCACTTCAAGATGCTTATGATAGGGGCAATGAGAGCTGAAAGCTATAAGTACCATAATTTTTGGAAGCTCTTTATGAGACTTGAATCCCTACTTCCTTTTATAAAAAGGCCTTTCTTCCACCATTATATTGAGTCTCCATCTTCTACCTTTATGCACCTATTTTGAGAGCATAGTGGACATTCTTAGTTCTATGTGCATTGTCACAAGACTAGTTGATTGATGCATAACTTGATATTGCTTGTTTTAAACTATTTGTATCTAGTCACTCTTATGAACTTTGAAGGTGTCCTATGCATTTATATTTGCTACTCTATGATGGACAAGCTGAATACTATTATGCTATGTTTTCTTTATGTGAAACAAACAAACGTCTTGCAAAGCATTGTTATTCATGAATCTTTTGTTTGTGCCTTTTCATGTTGCATCATAGTTTCTTTGTCTTATTGGTAGAACTTTGTCTTTCATGTTATGATTGAAGTACTATGATCCCAGCTTTGAATGTTTTACAAATACTTTGATCAAGTCTTTGATGGTGCATGTCACCTCAAAAATTATTCTGTCTTTTTATCATTTACCTACTCGAGGATGAGCAGGGGTTAAGCTTGGGGATATTGATACATTGCAAATGTATCTATAATTTTTGATGTTCCATGCTTGGTTTTATCCACTTTCTTGTGTTTTGTCCACACTTTGGAGTACTTTTCATATGATTTATTGGACTAACCTATTAACAAGAGCCATAGTGCCAGCTGCCTGTTTTCTGCTGTTTTTGGTTCTAGGAAAGTCAGAAAATGAATATTTTCGGAATTGGACGGGACAAAAGCCAAAGTGCCTATTTTCCGGAAGTCATCAGATGCCAGAATACGAGACAGAGAGGGGCCATAGGGCGGCCACACCACCTGGCCGCGCGGCCAGGCTTGGCCCGCGCCAGGGGGTGGTGTGGCCAGCCTAGGCACCCCCTCGGCCTCTCCTTCTGCCTATAAGATGCCCTCGGGACGAAAACCCTAAGGGCCCGATCAAAAATCCACGAAAGAGTATGTGGCCACCATCATTTCCATCCCTAGATCAGGAGGGATCTGAAGCTCTTCCCGGCACCCTGCCGGAGAGGGGAATTCACCCTGGAGGCCTTCTTCATCACCATGCAAGCCTCCGGTGTGATGCGTGAGTAGTTCATCCTTGGACTACGGATCCATGTAGTAGCTAGATGGCTGGTTCTCCTCCTTTGTGCTTTCATGTTTAGATCTTGTGAGTCTGCTCATGATCAAGATCATCTATTTGTAATTCTACATGTTGTGTTTGCGGGGATCCGATGGATATTGAGATGCTATTTCAGATTGATTATTGATTCTATCATGTCTTTGTTATTTGTGATCTTGCATGCTTTCCGTTGTTAGTATCTATCTTGGCCAAGTTGATGCTAGCAACTCCAAGAGTTAGTATTTATGCTTGATAGTGGGTTCATGCCTCCGTAACTGGGAAGTGATGTAAATCTCTAAGGTACTAGATGTGCTATTGCTACTAGGGAGAAAACAACAATCTTTTGTTCATAGAACAATCGTATTGTTTACTTTACACGCAGCTCGTAAAGCAATAATCTGTTGTTTGCAACTTAATACTGGAGGGGTGATACATGGCAAATGTATCTATAATTTTTGATGTTCCATGCTTGGTTTTATCCACTTTCTTGTCTTTTGTCCACACTTTAAAGTACTTTTCATATGATTTCTTGGACTAACCTATTAACAAGAGCCATAGTGCCAGCTGCCTGTTTTCTGCTGTTTTTGGTTCCAGGAAAGTCAGAAAATGAATATTCTTGGAATTGGACGGGACAAAAGCCAAAGTGCCTATTTTTCTAGAAGACTCCAGGAGCCAGAATACGAGACGGAGGAGGGCCAGGGGCTGGCCACACACCCCAGGCGCGGCCTGGGCCTGGATGCGCCAGGGCTTGGTGTGGTGGCCCCAGGCACCCCCTCGGTCTCCCTCTTTGCCTATAAGAAGCCTTCTGACCTAAAAACTCCGGGGGGTTCGACGTTTTTCCAGAAGGAGTTCCGCTCCGCCGCCACCACCAGATTCCACGAAACAACACCAAAAACTCCGTTCTGGCACCCTGGCGGGACGGGGAATTGGAGGAGATCATCGCCGTCATCATCACCATCGCTTCTCCATCGACCATCCATGTTTCCCCCATCTACGAGTGAGTAATCCCCCGCTGTAGGCTATGGGGATGGTTGGGATTGGATGAGATCGTTCATGTAATGGCATCAGATTGTTAGGGCATGGTGCCTAGTATCTTTTATTAGTGCTTTATGACTTTGTTGCGACTTGTTGTGCTTAATGCTTGTCACTAGGGCCCGAGTGCCATGATTTCAGATCTGAACATGTTATTGATTCATTATGATAGTATTGTTTTTGGTCTTATCTGCAAGTTGTATACACACGTTTTTGTCCGGAACCTATGGCCCCGGCGATGTAAATCGGGATAAACGGAAGGGAATGGCTTTGATGTGAGGATCACATGTGTTCACGGAGTGTTAATGCTTTGCTTCAGTGCTCTATTAAAAGGAGCACCTTAATTGCCAGTAGTTCCCTAGAGGCCCCGCTGCAAACGGGCTGGCAGGATAAAAGATGTTGTGCAAGTTCTCATTGTGAGCACGTATGACTATATATGGAACACATGCCTAGGATTATCTAGTACTTGGATGCTTTATCTTATTTATCTGCAATTGCCCTATGTTCTGATTGCTATGTGAATTTTCGTGTCCATGCAACGCCCGTCCATCCATCCCTATGCCTACCGCACTCGAATCCTATTGTTTACTGCTATTGTTACTGCTGTCTTTACTTTACTACTGCTGCTACTTTACTATTCCTACTACAAAACTGTTGCTACTGATAAACTGCTATGAGCAAGATTGTTTCCAGGTGCAGCTGAATTGACAACTCAGTTGTTAAGGCTTATAAATATTCTTTGGCTCCCCTTGAGTCGAATCAATAAATTGGGTTTCACTTCCCTCAAAAATACTGTGATACACCCCCTATACTTGTGGGTCATCAAGACTATTTTCTGGCGCCGTTGCCGGGGAGCATAGCTTTATTTATCAAGTCCACTTGGAATCACTGTTGTTCAAGCTAAGTTTATTCTTGCCTTATCATGCTTGTTGTCAATGGTTGGTTTCTTTGAAACTGAAGCTTATTGGCAAGGTGGGTTCACGGAAGATCAAAAATATTATTATAAGGAACACCGCTTGTCACAAAAAGGGAAACACTTATGGGAACAAACTGATAGATTGTATACCATTGCTAGAAACGTGTGCTCTACTTATAATGTTACTTATTGATGTGATGAATCTTGTTGCAGAAAGAGGTATAACCACCTCCCTTTTCAATGTGAGTATAATAATAATGATACCATATCTTCTTATGGTAAAGGAATTTATGAATTTTATGATGCGGGACAAATTGAAGAATTTATTGCTTGGAAGGGTGCTTTTGAACTTGCTAGTTTGCTTGAAAATATTGATGATTCACCTTACAAATATGAGGTGTATGCTATACTTAAATTTTGCTTTTATAATTACAAGGATGAAAATGGCTATATTCTTGAATATTTTAATAGATGCTTTCCACAAATGGAAGAGACTAATGCCTTGCAGGATACTATGGAAGAAGAAATTGATGAACCTGAAATCTCATTATATAAAAAAGAGGAGGAGAGTGATGAACAAAAGGAGGAAGAATGGATTAGCTACCCATGCCTACCTTCTAATGAGAGTAATTGTTTATCCCTTACATTATTTGATTGTCCCCCTGATGGCTCAATGCACGGTGCCCAGAAAAATGCTTGATGGCGGTGTTGATGTAGAGCTCGTTGGGAACCCCAAGAGGAAGGTATGATAAGCACAGCAGCAAGTTTCCCTCAGTTATGAAACCAAGGTTTAATCGAACCAGTAGGAGCAAGGAAACACCCCAAAGGTGTTACTAGCTGAGCTTTGGCAGGGCGCACTACCGGTGCTAGTAGCAACGTGGAGACCTACACATCACAACCAATGAACTTTGTCCCCAACTTGCGATGAGGTTGTCAATCTCACCGTGTTTTGCGGAAAACAAAGCATTAAACGTATCGAATGGAAAGAAGTAAAAGTTTGCAGAAAGTAAACACAAAGCAGTAAACAGTTTGTAGATTGTATGTAAAAGACAAGGACCGGGATCCATAGTTCACTAGAGGTGGCTCTCCTTAGATAGATAACGTGCTGGGTGAACAAATTACAGCTAGGCAATTGACAAACACCGAGAAAGTAATACATGCATATACTAATCATCTTGACTCCTTTGAGACTTGATTGGGCATTACAACATAATACATAGACCGCCATCCAACTGCATCTATGACTGATAATCCACCTTCAGGTTATCATCCGAACCCCCTCCAGTATTAAGTTGCAAGCAATAGATTATTGCTTTACGTACTGCGTGTAAAGTAAACAATACGATTGTTCTATGAACAAAGGATTGTTGTTTTCTCCTTAGTAGCAACAGCACATCTAGTACCTTAGAGATTTCTGTCACTTCCCCAGATTACAAGAGGCATGAACCCACTATCGAGCATAAATACTAACTCTTGGAGTTGCTAGCATTTACTTGGCCAAGATAGCTACTAACAACGGAAAGCATGCAAGATCTCAAATAACAAAGACATGATAGAATCAATAATCAATCTGAAATAGCATCTCAATATCCATCGGATCCCCGCAAACACAACATGTATGAATTACATGAAGGAAATATACCCTGAGAGGCAATAATAAAGTTGTTATTATGTATTCCTAAACCAATAATAAGGAAATATGCCCTGAGAGGAAATATGCCCTGAGAGGCAATATATGATAGATGTTTATTTTGCATGCTATAATTGTATTGATAGGAAACATCAATACATGTGTGTTTAATAAACAAAAAGGGTTCCTAGTTATACCTCTCTTATAGACTAGCTTGTTGATTAACAAGATGATCAAGGTTTCCTGATCATGGACATTGGATGTTGTTAATAACAAGGTCACGGCATTTGTGAAATGATGTGATGAACATTCATCCGAAGTATAGCATTACGATCAAGTCATTATGTTTATATTGCTACAACATCATACGAAGTAATCTTTATCCTTAGACCATGAGATCATGGTAATTGCTAACACAGGAAGAGTATCTTGATAACATCAAACGTAACACCGTAACAGGGTGACTATAAAGATGGGTTCAGTACTACGAAGGTGTTATGTTGAGGCTCATGGATCAAGAGTGGAATTTGTCAATCCAGATGACGGATAGATATACTCTGGGCCCTCTCGGTGATATCACATTAGGATAGCTTGCAAGCAAGTGATGTGATCACTAGAATGTTATATCACGGGAACGAGAAAAGAGTGCATGTCGGTAACGAGATCAAACTAGGTATGGAGATACCGATGATTGAATCTCGGACATGTAATATATCGAGAGACAAAGGGATTTAGTTACAAGCGTTAAAGGTTCTCACGATCACAGGAGTCATCGTTGAATGTGTAGGAGTCAGTACGGATCTCCAGGTCCCGCTGCTGATTATTGATCGGAGAAGGGTCTCGATCATGTCTGCATTATTCGCGAACCATAGGGTGGCACACTTAAGAGTTACCGGACACCATTTTGGAGCACATATATTTCAGACGAAAGAATTGCAAAGCGCGGGAATTGTTTCAATAGAAACCGAAAATTGTTTTGGTTGAAATTGCAGAAGGTGGTTCTGCATGTGATATTGAAATATTGCATGGGGCTATATGTGAATGTTTGTTAATTAAAGTAATTAACAAAATTCTGAATAAATTTAATAAAAAGAGTTTTATTAAATGAGAGAGCATTAAATTTGGAGAAATTTAATGCATTTAAAGTGGAGACTTTAAAAGGGAATGTGAAGAGGCATTTTAATGTGGAGGGGTTACCACCACATGAATGGGGGAGGTGAGGGGTAATCCTCCCATGCGCCGGCCATGGAGAGAAGGGGCACCCCCCTCCTCCTATAAAAGGCCACCCATTCCCTCCTACATTCTTACACCTCCTTGTGAAGGATCTCTCTCCCCCTCTAGAATTATTCCCCCATGGTCTCGGATTAGCGAGATACATGTTCCCAGTGGCATTTCGTCTGGAAGGAGTTGCTGCTTCCACTGGATCGCTGGAGCGAGGAGGTGGAGGTTGTCCGGTGGCTTGAACGTGTGAAAAGTGGATGCGCTGCTGAGTTGCGGCGCTCGGACTTCCTCACGATCTTGAGATCGGCAAGTGTACGACTACATCAACCACGAGTTCCTACTTGTTAACAAAGCTCGTTGTCTTCGAGGGTAAGTTCTCCATGGATGTATGTCCACCCGTTGCTCTGTATCTAGTAGATAGATCTTGGCGTATAGTTCTCATCGTAGGAAAAAATTTGTTTTCTATGCTGCGGACCCAACAGTGGTATCAGAGCCTGATCTATGCGTAGGTGCTTTGCACGGGTAGTACACATATGTTTATATGTGGGCGATGATGATCATGTTATTGCATCTTCTATGTACTTTGGATATTGGTGGCATAGTGGGATGAAGCGGCCCGGACCAACCTTACATGTCATCGTACATGAGACCGGTTCCACGACATGCAACTAGTTTTGCATAAGTGGCTAGCGGTGTCCGCTCTCCTACTATAGTCAATATCTGATTTACAACGAGTTGCTAATAACTTGGTTATCCTCGTTGTGGTTCATGTTCGTAGGTAAGACCGGTTCTATCTCCGAAAGCCCTAAGCCACGTAAAACTTGCAATTGATAAATTAGAGGCGTCTAGTTTAGATCGTTGCTAGGCTAGTGTATTGATATGGTATTGTTGTAAGTAGATGTATGATAGATACTTTTGCAACTCATTTAACGTGTAAGTTCCATAGACCTTGGCCTTACACACAAAGGAATGATCGAGATCATACCACGATGCAAATGATAGAGATCAAATGCATGGACCATATCACCTCACTTCACACATTAGCATCTTATATTGCTAGTTTGGCGCTTTTGGTAGCATTATAAGATAATCCCTCATTTAGATATCAAGATAAAATGTGTTCTTCCTTAAGTATGCACCGTTTGTGGATCGTGTTTTGAGGCATCACGTGATGATCGGGTGTTCTCGACTCTACGCTTTCATACAACGGGTGTAAGACAGTTTTACACACGCAAATACTAAGGTTCTTACTTGACGAGCCTAGCATGTATAGACATGGCCTCGGAACACGGACCGAAAGGTTAAGCATGAGTCATATAGTTGATATGATGCCCATATAGATGCTTGCCTTTGAAGCTACACCGACTCACGTGATGATCGGACTTGGTGTAGTGGATTTGGTTCATGTAATCACCAAAAGGAACGAGGGATGTCGTTTTTGAGTGGGAGTTCATTAGTAATTTGGATTAGTTGAACTCAATCTATCATAAACTTAGTCTAAATATATTTTGGAAATTCTGTTGTAGATGGCACCACTTGCTTTTAATTTCAATGTGTTCATGGAGAAAGAGAAGCTTGCTACGAATGGTAGCAACTTTACCAACTTGGCAATGAATTTGAGGATTCTCCTCACTGCTGCACAAAAGCAATATGTGCTAGAGGCGCTGCTAGGCCCCCCACCAGCTCCTGATGCCCCTGACGAGGAAAAGAACATCTATATAACTCGTCAGGAGGACCACAACTTAGTTCATTGCGGCATATTGTATGGGCTAGAGCCAGAACTTCGAAAACGTTTCGAAAATGGCAATGCCTTTGATACCATGGGAGAATTGAAAATGATTTTCGATACCATGCTGCCGTAGAGAGTTATAATGCTTCTGAAAAGTTCTTTAGCTGCATGATGGAAGAGAACAGCTCCATTAGTGAGCACGTACTCAAAATGTCTAGGTACGCCGGTAAGCTTGTGTCCTTGGGAATAACGATTCCCATTGACTTAGGCATACATCGTGTTCTCCAATCTCTGCCACCTAGCTACAAGAGCTTCATGATGAACTATAATATGCAGGGCATGAAGAAGTCTCTTCCCGAGCTTCTGTCAATGCTTAAGACTGCAGAAGTGGAGATTAGGAAAGAACATCAAGTGTTGATGATCAATAAGACCACCAGTTTCAAGAAGGACAAGAAAGGCAAGCAGAAGGGAAAGAAGGGCAAATCAGAGCAGCGCTGAAAAGAAACCCCAAAGCTGGCCCTAAGTCCGACAATCGAGTGCTACTATTGCAAGAGGATCGCCATTGGATGCGAATCGCCCCAAGTATTTGGCGGACAAGAAGGCCGGCAAGGCAAACAAAGGTATATGTGATATACATGTTATTGATGTGTACTTGACTAGTACTCGCAGTAGCACCTGGGTATTTGATACGGGATCGGTTGCTAATATATGTAACTCGGTTCAGGGGCTGCGGAACAAGCGACAACTAGCAAGGGATGAGGTCACGATGCGGGTCGGCAATGGATCAAGAGTTGATGTGATCGTCGTCAGAACGCTGCCTCTCCATATGCCGTCGGTATTAGTTATAACCTGAATAATTGTTATTTGGTGCCTGCACTGAGCATGAACATTGTATTCGGATCGTGTTTGATGCAAAGTGGTTATTCGTTTAAGTCTGAAAACAATGGTTGTTCGATTTATATGAATAATATCTTTTATGGTCATGCACCTGTGTTCAATGGTTTATTTCTGTTGGATCTCGATAGTAGTATTACGCATATTCATAATGTTGATGCTAAAAGGATTAAATTTGATAATGATATATCTACATATATGTGGCATTGCCGTCTAGGTCATATTGGCGTTAAACGCATGAAGAAACTCTATTCTGATGGACTTTTGGAATAACTTGATTTTGAATCATTTGATACATGTGAGCCATGCCTTATGGGCAAGATGACTAGAACGCCGTTTTCCGGTTTAATGGAACGGGCGACAAATTTATTGGAAATCATACATACTGATGTGTGTGGACCAATGAGTGTGTCGGCGCGAGGTGGATATCGTTATTTGTTACTTTCACGGATGATTTGAGTAGATACGGGTATATCTATTTGATGAAACATAAGTCTAAAACCTTTGAAAGGTTCAAAGAATTTCAGAATGAAGTGGAAAATCATCGTAACAGAAAGATCAAATTTTTGCGGTCCGACCGTGGAGGAGAGTATCTTAGTTACGAGTTTAGCACACATATGAAAGACTGTGGAATAGTTTCACAACTCACGCCTGCCGGAACACCACAACGTAATGGTGTGTCAGAACATCGTAATCGTACTTTATTGGATATGGTTCGATCTATGATGTCTCTGACTGACTTGCCACTGTCATTTTGGGGTTATGCACTGGAAACCGCTGCATTCACTTTAAATAGGGCACCATCTAAATCCGTTGAAAAGACACCGTATGAATTATGGCTTGGAAACAAACCTAAGCTGTCATTTCTTAAAGTTTGGGGATGCGATGTTTATGTGAAGAAATTTCAACCGGATAAACTCGAACCCAAAGCGGAAAAATGCGTCTTCATAGGATACCCTAAGGAAACGATTGGGTATACCTTCTATCACAGATCCGAGGGCAAGGTCTTTGTTGCCAAGAATGGATCCTTTCTTGAGAAGGAGTTCTCGCGAAAGGTGTGAGTAGTCGGAAGGTAGAACTCGAAGAGGTTATTGAACCTTCTCTTCATGAAATGGCGAGTAGCGCAGCTCTAGAAGTTGTTGCGGAGTTGACTTCACCTAATGAAGAGAAAGCTAATGATATTGATCATGAAACTCCGAAAGAGGACACTACCGAACCTCGCAGGTCAAGCAGGACACGTGCAGCTCCTGAACTGTACGGCAATCCTGTTATGAATTTCATGATTGATGAAATAGATGACCCTGCGATGTATGAAGAAGCGATGACGAGACCTGATTCCAACAAATGGCTAGAAGCCATGAAATCCGAGATGGAATCCATGTACGAAAACCAGGTTTGGACCTTGGTGGACTTACCTCACGATCGAAAGGCCGTTGAGAATAAATGGATTTTCAAAAGAAAAACTAATGTTGATGGTAATGTAACCATCTATAAGGCTCGACTTGTCGCAAAGGGGTTTCGACAAATTCAAGGAGTTGACTACGATGAGACATTCTCTCTCGTAGCGATGCTTAAGTCGGTTAGGATTATGTTAGCAATTGCTGCATATTTCGATTATGAAATATGGCAGATGGATGTCAAAACTGCGTTCCTCAATGGTAATATTGAAGAAAAGTTGTATATGATACAACCTAAGGGTTTTGTCAATCCTAAGGATGATGATAAGGTATGCAAACTTCAGCGATCCATCTATGGACTGAAGCAAGCATCCCGGAGTTGGAATCTCCGCTTTGATGAGGTGATCAAAGAGTTTGGATTTGTCCAAACTTATGGAGAGGCTTGTATTTACAAGAAAGTGAGTGGGAGCAATGTGGCATTTCTGATATTATATGTGGATGGTATATTATTGATTGGAAATGATATAGATCTTTTAAACAATGTTAAAAGTTATCTAAACACCAAATTTTCGATGAAGGACCTTGGTGAAGCTTCATATATATTAGGCATTAAAATCTATAGAGATAGATCAAGACGCCTAATTGGGCTATCGCAGAGTACATACCTTGATAAGATATTAAATAAGTTTAATATGGACGGAAGTAAGAAGGGGTACTTACCTATGTTGCAAGGCAAGACATTGAGTAAGACTCAAAGTCCGGCTACGGCGGAAGAAAGAGAGATAATGGATAAGATCCCCTATGCCTCAGCCATAGGCTCTATAATGTATGTCATGCTATGTACAAGACCGGATGTGGCACATGCTATTAGTTTGACTAGTAGGTACCAATCTGATCCGTGTTCGAACATCAGATAGCGGTCAAGAATATCCTTAAGTACTTGAGAAGAACTAAGGATATGTTTCTTGTATACGGAGGTGAAGAAGAGCTAGTCGCTAAGTGTTATGTCGATGCTAGCTTTGACACTGATCCGAATGACTCTAAGTCTCAATCCGGATACGTATTTCTCTTGAACGGAGCAGCAGTTAGTTAGAGGAGTTCCAAACAACCTGTGGTGGCTGGATCAACAACGGAGGCGGAATATGTTTCTGCTTCAGAAGCGGCGCCGAAGGCAGTTTGGATGAAAAAGTTCATTACGAAACTGGGTGTGGTTCCCAGTGCGTTGGACCCGATGGTGATCTATTGTGACAACAATGGAGCCATAGCCAACACAAAGGAACCGAGGTCTCACAAGAATTCCAAACATATTAAGCGCCGGTTTCACTCCATCCACGAGCATGTCAAGGATGGAGATATAAAGATTTGTAAAGTGCACACGGACCTGAATGTAGAAGATCCGTTGACTAAAGTACTCCCTAGGGCAAAACATGATCAACACCAGAACTCCATGGGTGTTAGATTTATCACTATATAAACTAGATTATTGTCTCTAGTGCAAGTGGGAGACTGAAGGAAATATGCCCTGAGAGGCAATAATAAAGTTGTTATTATGTATTCCTTGTATATGATAGATGTTTATTTTGCATGCTATAATTGTATTGATAGGAAACATCAATACATATGTGTTTAATAAACAAAAATGGTTCCTAGTTATGCCTCTCTTATAGACTAGCTTGTTGATTAACAAGATGATCAAGGTTTCCTGATCATGGACATTGGATGTTGTTAATAACAAGGTCACATCATTTGTAAAATGATGTGATGAACATTCATCCGAAGTATAGCATTACGATCAAGTCATTATGTTTATATTGCTATAACATTATACGAAGTAATCTTTATCCTTAGACCATGAGATCATGTTAATTGCTAACACCGGAAGAGTATCTTGATAACATCAAACGTCACACCGTAGCAGGGTAACTATAAATATGGGTTCAGTACTACGAAGGTGTTATGTTGAGGCTCATGGATCAAGAGTGGAATTTGTCAATCCCGATGACGGATAGATATACTCTGGGCCCTCCCGGTGATATCACATTAGGATAGCTTGCAAGCAAGTGATGTGATCACTAGAATGTTATATCAGAACGAAAAGAGTGCATGTCGGTAACGAGATCAAACTAGGTATGGAGATACCGATGATCGAATCTCGGACATGTAATATATCAAGAGACAAAGGGATTTAGTTACAAGCGTTAAAGGTTCTCACGATCACAGGAGTCATCATTGAATGTGTAGGAGTCAGTACGGATCTCCAGGTCCCGCTTCTGACTATTGATCTGAGAGGAGTCTCAATCATGTCTGCATTATTCACGAACCATAGGGTGACACACTTAAGAGTTACCAGACACCATTTTGGAGCACATATGTTTCAGACGGAAGAATTGCAAAGCGCATGAATTGTTTTGATAGAAACCGGAAATTGTTTCGGGTGAAATTGCAGAAAGTGGTTCTGCATGTGATATTGAAATATTGCAAGGGGCTATATGTGAATGTTTGTTAATTAAAGTAATTAAAAAATTCTGAATAAATTTAATAAAAGAGTTTTATTAAATGAGAGAGCATTAAACTTGGAGAAATTTAATGCATTTAAAGTGGAGACTTTAAAAGGGAATGTGAAGAGGCATTTTAATGTGGAGGGGTTACCACCACATGAATGAGGGAGGTGAGGGGTCACCCCCCATGCGCCATGGAGAGAGGGGGCACCCCTCTCCTCCTATAAAAGGCCACCCGGTCCCTCCTTCATCCACACACCTCCTTGTGAAGGATCTCTCTCCCCCTCTAGAATTATTCCCCCATGGTCTCGGATTAGCGAGAGACATGTTCCAGTGGCATTTAAATGCGGAAGGAGTTGCTCACTGGATCACTGGAGCAAGGAGGTGGAGGTTATCCGGTGGCTTGAGCGAAGTGTCTTGATGCCGCTGAGTTGCGGCGCTCGGACTTCCTCACGATCTTGAGATCGGCAAGTGTACGACTACATCAACCACGAGTTCCTACTCGTTAACAAAGCTCGTTGTCTTCGAGGGTAAGTTCTCCATGGATGTATGTCCACCCGTTGCTCTGTATCTAGTAGATAGATCTTGGCGTATAGTTCTCATCGTAGGAAATTTTTGTTTTCTATGGTGCGGACCCAACTCTATCATAGATCCGAGGGCAAGGTTTTTGTTGCCAAGAATGGATCCTTTCTTGAGAAGGAGTTTCTCGCGAAAGGTGTGAGTAGTCGGAAGGTAGAACTCGAAGAGGTTATTGAACCTTCTCTTCATGAAATGGCGAGTAGCACAGCACCAGAAGTTGTTTCGGAGTTGACTTCACCTAATGAAGAGAGAGCTAATGATATTGATCATGAAACTCCGAAAGAGGACACTACCGAACCTCGCAGGTCAAGCAGGACACGTGCAGCTCCTGAACTGTACGGCAATCCTATTGTGAATTTCATGGTTGATGAAATGGATGACCCTGCGACGTATGAAGAAGCGATGATGAGCCCGAATTCCAACAAATGGCTAGAAGCCATGAAATCCGAGGTGGAATCCATGTACGGGAACCAAGTTTGGACATTGGTGGAGTTACCTCACAATCGAAAGGCCGTTGAGAATAAATGGATTTTCAAAAGAAAAACTGATGTTGATGGTAATGTGACCATCTATAAGGCTCGACTTGTTGTAAAGGGGTTTCGACAAATTCAAGGAGTTGACTACGATGAGACATTCTCTTCCATAGCGATGCTTAAGTCGGTTAGGATTATGTTAGCAATTGCTGCATATTTCGATTATGAAATATGGCAGATGGATGTCAAAACTGCGTTCCTCAATGGTAATATTGAAGAAGAGTTGTATATGATACAACCTAAGGGTTTTGTCGATCCTAAGGATGCTAATAAGGTATGCAAACTTCAGCGATCCATCTATGGACTGAAGCAAGCATCACGAAGTTGGAATCTCCGCTTTGATGAGGTGATCAAAGAGTTTGGATTTGTCCAAACTTATGGAGAGGCTTGTATTTACAAGAAAGTGATCTGGAGCAATGTGGCATTTTTGAAATTATATGTGGATGACATATTATTGATAGGAAATGATTTAGATCTTTTAAACAGTGTTAAAAGTTATCTAAACAAAGAAATTTTCGATGAAAGACCTTGGTGAAGCGTCATATATATTAGGCATTAAAATCTATAGAGATAGATCAAGGCGCCTAATTGGGATGTCGTAGAGTACATACCTTGATAAGATATTAAAGAAGTTTAATATGGACGAAAGTAAGAAGGGGTTCTTACCTATGTTGCAAGGCAAGACATTGAGTAAGACTCAAAGTCTGGCTACGGCGGAAGAAAGAGAGATGATGGATAAGATCCCCTATGCCTCGGCCATAGGCTCTATTATGTATGCCATGCTATGTACAAGACCGGATGTGGAACATGCTATTAGTTTGACTAGTAGGTACCAATCTGATCCGTGTTCGAACACCGGATAGCGGTCAAGAACATCCTCAAGTACTTGAGAAGAACTAGGGATATGTTTCTTATATGGAGGTGAAGAAGAGCTAGTCGCTAAGTGTTATGTCGATGCTAGCTTTGAGACCGATCCGGATGACTCTAAGTCTCAATCCGGATACGTATTTCTCTTGAACGGAGCAGCAGTTAGTTGGAGGAGTTCCAAACAACCTGTGGTGGCTGGATCAACAATGGAGGCGGAATATGTTGCTTCAGAAGCGGCACAGGAAGCAGTTTGGATGAAAGAGTTCATTACGGAACTAGGTGTGGTTCCCAGTGCGTTGGACCCGATGGTGATCTATTGTGACAACAATGGAGCCATAGCCAACGCAAAGGAACCGAGGTCTCACAAGAATTCCAAGCATATTAAGCGCCGGTTTCACTCCATCCATGAGCATGTCAAGGATGGAGATATAAAGATTTATAAAGTACACGGACCTAAATGTAGCAGATCCGTTGACTAAAGCTCTCCTAGGGCAAAACATGATCAACACCAGAACTCCATGGTCATTAGATTTATCACTATGTGAACTAGATTATTGTCTCTAGTGCAAGTGAGATCAAGGAAATATGCCCTGAGAGGCAATAATAAAGTTGTTATTATGTATTCCTTATATATGATAGATGTTTATTTTGCATGCTAGAATTGTATTGATCGAAAACATCAATACATGTGTGTTTAATAAACAAAAAGGGTTCCTAGTTATGCCTCTCTTATAGACTAGCTTGTTGATTAACAAGATGATCAAGGTTTCCTGATCATGGACATTGGATGTTGTTAATAACAAGGTCACATCATTTGTAAAATGATGTGATGAACATTCATCCGAAGTATAGCATTACGATCAAGTCATTATGTTTATATTGCTATAACATTATACGAAGTAATCTTTATCCTTAGACCATGAGATCATGTTAATTGCTAACACCGGAAGAGTATCTTGATAACATCAAACGTCACACCGTAACAGGGTGACTATAAAGATGGGTTCAGTACTACGAAGGTGTTATGTTGAGGCTCATGGATCAAGAGTGGAATTTGTCAATCCAGATGACGGATAGATATACTCTGGTCCCTCTCGGTGATATCACATTAGGATAGCTTGCAAGCAAGTGATGTGATCACTAGAATGTTATATCACGGGAACGAGAAAAGAGTGCATGTCGGTAACGAGATCAAACTAGGTATGGAGATACCGATGATCGAATCTCGGACATGTAATATATCAAGAGACAAAGGGATTTAGTTACAAGCGTTAAAGGTTCTCACGATCACAGGAGTCATCATTGAATGTGTAGGAGTCAGTACGGATCTCCAGGTCCCGCTTCTGACTATTGATCTGAGAGGAGTCTCAATCATGTCTGCATTATTCACGAACCATAGGGTGACACACTTAAGAGTTACCAGACACCATTTTGGAGCACATATGTTTCAGACAAAAGAATTGCAAAGCGCAGGAATTGTTTTGATAGAAACCGGAAATTGTTTCGGGTGAAATTGCAGAAAGTGGTTCTGCATGTGATATTGAAATATTGCAAGGGGCTATATGTGAATGTTTGTTAATTAAAGTAATTAAAAAAATTCTGAATAAATTTAATAAAAGAGTTTTATTAAATGAGAGAGCATTAAACTTGGAGAAATTTAATGCATTTAAAGTGGAGACTTTAAAAGGGAATGTGAAGAGGCATTTTAATGTGGAGGGGTTACCACCACATGAATGAGGGAGGTGAGGGGTCACCCCCCCATGCGCCGGCCATGGAGAGAGGGGGCACCCCTCTCCTCCTATAAAAGGCCACCCATTCCCTCCTTCATCCACACACCTCCTTGTGAAGGATCTCTCTCCCCCTCTAGAATTATTCCCCCATGGTCTCGGATTAGCGAGATACATGTTCCCGGTGGCATTTCGTCTGGAAGGAGTTGCTGCTTCCGCTGGATCACTGGAGCAAGGAGGTGGAGGTTATCCGGTGGCTTGAACGTGTGAAAGTGCAGATCTGGCTGCTGAGTTGCGGCGCTCGGACTTCCTCACGATCTTGAGATCGGCAAGTGTACGACTACATCAACCACGAGTTCCTACTCGTTAACAAAGCTCGTTGTCTTCGAGGGTAAGTTCTCCATGGATGTATGTCCACCCGTTGCTCTGTATCTAGTAGATAGATCTTGGCGTATAGTTCTCATCGTAGGAAATTTTTGTTTTCTATGGTGCGGACCCAACTCTATCATAGATCCGAGGGCAAGGTTTTTGTTGCCAAGAATGGATCCTTTCTTGAGAAGGAGTTTCTCGCGAAAGGTGTGAGTAGTCGGAAGGTAGAACTCGAAGAGGTTATTGAACCTTCTCTTCATGAAATGGCGAGTAGCTGACACCAGAAGTTGTTTCGAGTTGACTTCACCTAATGAAGAGAGAGCTAATGATATTGATCATGAAACTCCGAAGAGGACACTACAACCTCGCAGGTCAAGCAGACACGTCCTCCGAAGCTGTACGGCAATCCTATTGTGAATTTCATGGTTGATGAAATGGATGACCCTGCGACGTATGAAGAAGCGATGATGAGCCCGAATTCCAACAAATGGCTAGAAGCCATGAAATCCGAGGTGGAATCCATGTACGGGAACCAAGTTTGGACATTGGTGGAGTTACCTCACAATCGAAAGGCCGTTGAGAATAAATGGATTTTCAAAAGAAAAACTGATGTTGATGGTAATGTGACCATCTATAAGGCTCGACTTGTTGTAAAGGGGTTTCGACAAATTCAAGGAGTTGACTACGATGAGACATTCTCTTCCATAGCGATGCTTAAGTCGGTTAGGATTATGTTAGCAATTGCTGCATATTTCGATTATGAAATATGGCAGATGGATGTCAAAACTGCGTTCCTCAATGGTAATATTGAAGAAGAGTTGTATATGATACAACCTAAGGGTTTTGTCGATCCTAAGGATGCTAATAAGGTATGCAAACTTCAGCGATCCATCTATGGACTGAAGCAAGCATCACGAAGTTGGAATCTCCGCTTTGATGAGGTGATCAAAGAGTTTGGATTTGTCCAAACTTATGGAGAGGCTTGTATTTACAAGAAAGTGAGTGGGAGCAATGTGGCATTTCTGATATTATATGTGGATGACATATTATTGATTGGAAATGATTTAGATCTTTTAAACAGTGTTAAAAGTTATCTAAACAGCAAATTTTCGATGAAAGACCTTGGTGAAGCGTCATATATATTAGGCATTAAAATCTATAGAGATAGATCAAGGCGCCTAATTGGGATGTCGTAGAGTACATACCTTGATAAGATATTAAAGAAGTTTAATATGGACGAAAGTAAGAAGGGGTTCTTACCTATGTTGCAAGGCAAGACATTGAGTAAGACTCAAAGTCTGGCTACGGCGGAAGAAAGAGAGATGATGGATAAGATCCCCTATGCCTCGGCCATAGGCTCTATTATGTATGCCATGCTATGTACAAGACCGGATGTGGCACATGATATTAGTTTGACTAGTAGGTACCAATCTGATCCAGGTTCGGAACACTGGATAGCGGTCAAGAACATCCTCAAGTACTTGAGAAGAACTAGGGATATGTTTCTTATATATGGAGGTGAAGAAGAGCTAGTCGCTAAGTGTTATGTCGATGCTAGCTTTGAGACCGATCCGGATGACTCTAAGTCTCAATCCGGATACGTATTTCTCTTGAACGAAGAAGCAGTTAGTTGGAGGAGTTCCAAACAACCTGTGGTGGCTAGATCAACGACGGAGGCGGAATATGTTGCTGCTTCAGAAGCGGCGTAGGAAGCGGTTTGGATGAAAGAGTTCATTACGGAACTAGGTGTGGTTCCTAGTGCGTTGGACCCGATGGTGATCTATTGTGACAACAATGGAGCCATAGCCAACGCAAAGGAACCGAGGTCTCACAAGAATTCCAAGCATATTAAGCGCCGGTTTCACTCCATCCGCGAGCATGTCAAGGATGGAGATATAAAGATTTATAAAGTACACACGGACCTAAATGTAGCAGATCCGTTGACTAAAGCTCTCCCTAGGGCAAAACATGATCAACACCAGAACTCCATGGCTGTTAGATTTATCACTATGTGAACTAGATTATTGTCTCTAGTGCAAGTGGGAGACTGAAGGAAATATGCCCTGAGAGGCAATAATAAAGTTGTTATTATGTATTCCTTATATATGATAGATGTTTATTTTGCATGCTAGAATTGTATTGATCGAAAACATCAATACATGTGTGTTTAATAAACAAAAAGGGTTCCTAGTTATGCCTCTCTTATAGACTAGCTTGTTGATTAACAAGATGATCAAGGTTTCCTGATCATGGACATTGGATGTTGTTAATAACAAGGTGACACCATTGATGGAATGATGTGATGAACATTCATCCGAAGTATAGCATTACGATCAAGTCATTATGTTTATATTGCTATAACATCATACGAAGTAATCTTTATCCTTAGACCATGAGATCATGTTAATTGCTAACACCGGAAGAGTATCTTGATAACATCAAACGTCACACCGTAACAGGGTGACTATAAAGATGGGTTCAGTACTACGAAGGTGTTATGTTGAGGCTCATGGATAAAGAGTGGAATTTGTCAATCCCGATGACGGATAGATATACTCTAGGCCCTCTCGGTCATATCACATTGAGATAGCTTGCAAGCAAGTGATGTGATCACTAGAATGTTATATCACGGGAACGAGAAAAGAGTGCATGTCGGTAACGAGATCAAACTAGGTATGGAGATACCGATGATCGAATCTCGGACATGTAATATATCAAGAGACAAAGGGATCTAGTTACAAGCGTTAAAGGTTCTCATGATCACAGGAGTCATCGTTGAATGTGTAGGAGTCAGTATGGATCTCCAGGTCCCGCTGCTGATTATTGATCGGAGAAGGGTCTCGATCATGTCTGCATTATTCGCGAACCATAGGGTGGCACACTTAAGAGTTACCGGACACCATTTTGGAGCACATATGTTTCAGACGAAAGAATTGCAAAGCGCAGGAATTGTTTTGATAGAAACTGGAAATTGTTTCGGGTGAAATTGCAGAAAGTGGTTCTGCATGTGATATTGAAATATTGCAAGGGGCTATATGTGAATGTTTGTTAATTAAAGTAATTAACAAAATTCTTAATAAATTTAATAAAAGAGTTTTATTAAATGAGAGAGCATTAAACTTGGAGAATTTTAATGCATTTAAAGTAGGGACTTTAAAGGGGAATGTGAAGAGGCATTTTAATGTGGAGGGGTTACCACCACATGAATGGGGGAGGTGAGGGGTCACCCCCCATGCGCCGGCAATGGAGAGAGGGGGTACCCCCCCCTCCTCCTATAAAAGGCCACCCTCCTCCTCCTTCCACACACCTCCTTGTGAAGGATCTCTCTCCCCCTATAGAATTATTCCCCCATGGTCTCGGATTAGCGAGATACATGTTCCCGGTGGCATTTCATCTAGAAGGAGTTGCTGCTTCCGCTGGATCGCTGGAGCGAGGAGGTGGAGGTTGTCTGGTGGCTTGAATGTGTGTGCGAGTACGGATACACTGCTGAGTTGCGGCGCTCGGACTTCCACTCGATCTTGATATCGGCAAGTGTACGACTACATCAACCACGAGTTCCTACTCGTTAACAAAACTCATTGTCTTCGAGGGTAAGTTCTCGTTGGATGTATGTCCACCCGTTGCTTTGTACCTAGTAGATAGATCTTGGCATGTAGTTCTCATCATAGGAAATTTTTTGTTTTCTATGCTGTGGACCCAACAGGTTTAGGGAGTTGGATGCATGAGTGGAACTCATACTTGGTTGTGGAGGCTAGCAAAAGACTGGGAGAACTAAGAGAGCAATAATGGCCATAATCATGCAGAGCGACAAAACATCATTGATAAAAGGATAAAGTGATACTAAAAGTTGAAAACTAAAGGATCACAAAGGCTTAGTCATAACATGGTGGGAGCATGTGCCAAGTCAACCCAAATAAAGCATCAAAGGAGAATACCACTATACTATGCTTTAATATGCTAAAACAACGCATGATTCATCCAAGGCACATTAAGCAATCTCAATTGTTTATAACAAGTCATGCTACATCAAAGAATACTAAGCATAAATCCAAAACAATATCAAGCATGGCATGACAAAGCATAGACCACAGTCAAAAATGAGCTCTTTTTACCACATAAGCATGAACTTTCCTACTCTTTTCCAAACCAAACCAAACTATTTGCAAACCAATGTATTAAAGAGGGGATCCAACCAATTTATTCAGAAAACTAAGCAAACAAAAGCAAACAAAAACCAAAACGAAAACGAAAAAGAAGACGCTCCAAGAACAACACAACTGTGCATGAAACAATAAAAATGAAGCGTTTGGAAGAAACCTGGGATTTTTATTGATGAAGAAGGGGATGCCTTGGGCATCCCCAAGCTTTGACGCTTGTACTTCTTGGAGATTTCTTGGGGTGACACGCGTGGCATCCCCAAGCTTGAGCTTTAGTCCATCCTTTATCTCATTACTCATTCTT
Organism: Avena insularis; assembly: GCA_023614405.1. Classification (NCBI taxonomy): domain Eukaryota; kingdom Viridiplantae; phylum Streptophyta; class Magnoliopsida; order Poales; family Poaceae; genus Avena; species Avena insularis. Next base: position 28,617,557 of record CM042692.1, read on the forward strand.
TCCATACACCTAAATTTTTTCTTCATACAAAACTTCACACAATCTTTATTAGCAACATTAGTGCACTCAAGATAAATAAGTCTTAAGGTTCAGTTCCAACACCAATAAACTTCCATTAGAACACTAGATACTGTAGCACTTCCCTCAAAAAGCTCAATTCCCCAAAAGAACTCAAAAAGGAACCAACAAGAAGCAAATGCAGAAAATGGCAGAAATCTGTCAAAACTGACCAGTAGGTAAAGACGAATTTTTTTGAAGACCTTCTGTTGCTCAAATAAAAAGGTGGTGAACTAACGAAAGTTAGATAACAACCTAGGGCAGAAGCAGAAATATTCACGCCTCAAAAAGACGTTCAGAGATTTTACACGAATTTTTACGGTGAAGCACAAAAATCTGTTTCGGGATAGCAACTTTCCCAATCATTACTTCTCTCTCATTAGAGGTTACTCTTGGCACAAAAAGCAAATAAAAAGGATAAGGAGAGGTTATTACTGAAGTAATAACTTCCAAGACTCATCTAAAACTATTGGGTTATCTCCCAATAATTACTTTTCTTTAACGGCTTTAAGTTAGGCATAAGAAACAAGAAAAAGAATCAAGTGTTCTCAAATGAAGAAGTATTAAAACCAAATTTCTTGCCCTTACCTCTCTTACTTTTATTCTTAACCTTGGGGAAATATGATTGTTTGGCAGAGAAGAAAGGTGCATGGTCCCCTTTCCCACATCTATTATTGCTCCAAGGAGTTCTAATAGGGACCTTCCAAGTGTAATTTGTCCTTTTCCTGCACATTCAATAACAAGATAATCAGTAGAAATCATTTTCCCAAGGATCTTTGTAAACACTCCTTCAGCTATTCCAAGAGGTAATATGGTAGCATTATTAGCAAGAGATATTTCTTTTACTCCTTCAGTGAGCCCCCAAGTATTCAAAGATTCATAAATATCCTTGGGCATAAGACAAAATTCAGACATGATATCACAGCGGGTTTGAAAAGTTTCAGTGTTTATCTCAATCTTTACTGTAGGGAGCCACTTTGATGGTTCAGAATTTTTTGGAACATAATTGTGATGCTCCCTAAGCGTATTATAGCAATCTTTTAAGCTAGTAGTGCTAGTCTCAAGAGTGTTCAATCTAGCAAATATTCTTGCGAAGGAAATATCAGTGTGGCTAGGCAAGTTGTAAGTGAGGATCAATTTCTTTCTGCCATTTATAGCATCATCCTCATTACATTGGAGGAAATTTCCTCCCACAACAGCATCTAAAGCATATCTATAGCAAAGAGCAATTCCAAGGTAAAAACTGCTAAGGAACAAGCTTTGAGTCATTTTAGGCTCAGTTTTTTCATGTAGATCAGAGATTCTAGCCCAAGCTTCTTTAAAACTTTCCTCAATTCCTTGTTTAAAAGTGAAAATCATTTCCTCGAGTGACATAGTGATTGGAGAAAGGCTATACATAGTGGAAACTTAAGAAAGGAACTAGTTTTTTTTGTGTTTTTGAAATAAGAAAACAAACTAGTGAAACTAATTTTTTGTGTGTTTTTGATAAAGAAACAAGCAAACTAAGCAAAAAGAAACTAAGCAAAACAAAAATAACAAAGTAAAGAGATTGGTTATGAGGGACTCTCCTTGTGAAGATGTCCTTGACACCCCGGCAACGGCTCCAGAAAATAGGCGTTTGCCGTGGGAGGTTCTTCTTCTTTAATCCTCCGGTGTGAATACCTTTTACCTTACCTCCCCAGCAACGCCGCCAGAAAATAGGGGTTTGCCGTGGGAGGTTTTTCTTCTTTAATCCTCCGGTGTGAATACCTTTTACCTTACCTCCCCGGCATAGGCGCCAGAAAAATGCTTGATGGCTCAGTGTACGGCGCCAGAAAAGTGCTGGTGCGGTGTTGATGTAGAGCTCGTTGGGAACCCCAAGAGGAAGGTATGATGAGCACAGCAGCAAGTTTCCCTCAGTTATGAAACCAAGGTTTAATCGAACCAGTAGGAGCAAGGAAACACCCCAAAGGTGTTGCTAGCTGAGCCTTGGCAGGGCGCACTACCGGTGCTAGTAGCAACGTGGAGACCTGCACAACACAACCATAGAACTTTGTCCCCAACTTGCGATGAGGTTGTCAATCTCACCGCGTTTTGCAGAAAACAAAGGATTAAACGTATCGAATGGAAGGAAGTAATAGTTTGCAGAAAGTAAACACAAAGCAGTAAACCGTTTATAGATTGTATGTAAAGAAAAAGGACTGGGATCCATAGTTCACTAGAAGTGGCTCTCCTTAGATAGATAACATGCTGGGTGAACAAATTACAGCGGGGCAATTGACAAACATCGAGAAAGCAATACATGCATATACTAATCATATTGACTCCTTTGGAACTTGATTGGGCATTACAACATTATACATAGACCCCCATCCAACTGCATCTATGACTAATAATCCACCTTTAGGTTATCATCCGAACCCCCTCCAGTATTAAGTTGCAAGCAACATATTATTGCTTTACAAACTGCGTGTAAAGTAAACAGTACGATTGTTCTATGAACAAAAGATTGTTGTTTTCTCCCTAGTGGCAACAGCACATCTAGTACCTTAGAGATTTCTATCACTTCCCCAGATTACCAGAGGCATGAACCCACTATCGAGCATAAATACTAACTCTTGGAGTTGCTAGCATCTACTTGGCCAAGATAGCTACTAACAACGGAAAGCATGCAAGATCACAAATAACAAAGACATGATAGAATCAATAATCAATCTGAAATAGCATCTCAATATCCATCGGATCCCCGCAAACACAACATGCAGAATTACAAATAGATGATCTTGATCATGAACAGAGCTCACAAGATCTAAACATGAAAGCACAAAGGAGGAGAACCAGCCATCTAGCTACTACAAGGATCCGTAGTCCAAGGATGAACTACTCACGCATCACACCGGAGGCTTGCATGGTGATGAAGAAGGCCTGTGGTGAATTCTCTCCGTAGGGGTGCCGGGAAGAGCTTCAGATCCCTCCCGATCTAGGGATGGAGATGACGGCGGCTACAGACTCTTGTGGATTTTTGATCGGGTCCTTAGGGCTTTCGTCCCGTGGGCATCTTATAGGCGGAAGGAGAGGCCGAGGGGGTGCCTGGGCTGGCCATACCACCCCCTGGCACGGGCCAAGCCTAGCCGCGTGGCCAGGTGGTGTGGCCGCCCTCTGGCCCCTCTCCATCTCGTATTCTGGCATCTGATGACTTTCAGAAAAATAGGCACTTTGGCTTTTGTCCCGTCCAATTCCGAGAATATTCATTTTCTGACTTTCCTGGAACCAAAAACAGCAGAAAACAGTGCCGGGCACTATGGCTCTTGTTAATAGGTTAGTCCAAGAAATCATATGAAAAGTACTCCAAAGTGTGGACAAAACACAAGAAAGTGGATAAAACCAAGCATGGAACATCAAAAATTATAGATACATTTGCAATGTATGATGTACCAAGTATGAGTTCCACTCATAAATCCAACTCCAAATAAAACCAAGTTATTCCAAAGAGTCCACCATACCTACCTATTAGCATTATTGCTATTCCAAATATATTCATGTTTTTATCTACCTTCCGAATTAAACTTGTTATATGAAAATTAGTGATTAAAGCTCTCATGAACTTGATGGCACACTTTACTTTTCTTGCACTTAATAAACTTGAACGATTGTGCCCATCTATGTTACGTATATGCTTGCGTTTTGTAAGTTGTGAATTAGCAGAACCATGTTACCATGGGGAACGCTTTTAACATTGCACTTTATTTAGTTGATATCTGATACATTGCAAATGTATCTATAATTTTTGATGCTCCATGCTTGGTTTTATCTACTTTCTTGTGTTTTGTCCACACTTTGGAGTACTTTTCATATGATTTCTTGGACTAACCTATTAACAAGATGCCATAGTGCCACTTGCCTGTTTTCTGCTGTTTTTGGTTCCAGGAAAGTCAGAAAATGAATATTCTCAGAATTGGACGGGACAAAAGCCAAAGTTCCTATTTTACGGAAGACTCACGAAGCCAGAATACGAGACGAAGGAGGGCCAGGGCCTGGCCACACCCCCCCAGGGGCAGGTACCCCCAGGCCGCGCCAGGGCATGGCGTGGGCCACCTGGCTAGCCACCGACCTTGCCTCCTTCGCCTATATATTCCTCCTGAGGCAGAAACCCTAGATCGTCAATCAGAAATCCACGAAAAGTTCCGCAGCGCTGCCGCCACCGAAGGGGAGATTCGGGGGACAGAAAATCTCTGTTCCGGCACCCTGCCGGGACAGGGAAGTGCCCCCGGAGCCATCTCCATCGATCTCCACCACCATCTCCATCACAGTTGCTGATTCTGATGATGAGGAGGGAATAGTTCTCTCTCGAGGCTAAGGGTTCTACTGATAGCTATGTGTTCATCTCTCTCTCTCTCTATGCATGATCTTATTGAGATCATGAGCTTGTAATCTATAGATCTACCTTGCTACTCAAGTGCTTTAATAGATCTCTGCTCTCCCCATGTGTGTGAAAGTGACAGCGTGCACACCATGGTGGCACTTAGGCTAGATATTACAAATACTTGTTATGAGTTATATTTGGAGTTGGATGTATTTATGAAATTGTGGTGTTTATTGGACTCATCTAGTGCTCAAGGTGACAGTGTGGGGTTTTCTAGATGGGAAAGATGAACTTTGAGGTGTGCTGTTATAGCCCTACCATCGATTAGAGTGTCCAACCAGAGAGTAGTTAAGAGTAGTATCATAAAGAGAAGCTATTTATATGAGAGTGTTCACTAGTGAAAGTATGATCCCTAGGCCTTGTTTCTAAGCACTGAAACACCGTTTGCAACTAGATCTGGTACATGTTTGCTTGCTTCCATCTTTATTTCAGTTTGCCTTTAGTCTCTTCCATGCCATCAAAGTATTTTCTATCACCATTACCACTTGTATTTCACTATCTCTTTGCTGAACTAGTGCACCTATACACCTGACAAGTGTATTGGGTGTGTTGGGGACACAGGAGACTTCTTGTATCTTGATTGCAGGGTTGCTTGAGAGGGGATACCTTTGGCCACTTCCTCCCTGAGTTTGATAAACCTTGGGTGATCCAGTTAAGGGAAAACTTGCTGCTGTTTTACAAACCTCTACACTTGGAGGCCCAACAACTGTCTATAAGAATAGAAGTGCGTAGACATCAAGCTATTTTCTGGCGCCGTTGCCGGGGAGGTAAGGTAAAAGGTACTCACATCCTCCAGTGTGAGTGCTCGAAGTTATTTCCTTTAGATTCTGCAATTTTGTATTTTTGTTTCTTGTTTTCACTAGTTAGGCTTAATGGAAAACAACAACAAAATTAGAGAGCTTTATAGTATTTATCTTGAGTTAGGACATGAAGTGTTTGAAGAGAAAATTAAAAAACCTATGGAACCTTATTTGCATGCTAATAGCAATGTTGTTAGTATGAACTCTTTGGACACCGTTATTGCTAATGCTATGGAAAAGTCTAAGCTTGGGGAAGCTAGTTTTTATGAAAATGATCTTTTTAGTTCCCCATCTTTGGAAGATAGCTATTCTATTGCTTATGATGATGCCAAACCTCCAATATATGATAATTACAATGATGAATATGATATTTTCATCCACCTACTATTGAGGAGGAAATTAATTATGATTACAATATGCCTCCTATATTTGATGATTATGGTGATGAAAATAATAATGATAGCTATTTTGTTGAATTTCTCCCACTACAATCAATAAGAATGACTATGTTTATATGGGGAGTATTAATTCTTTTATGCATGTGGCTCATGATAAGAATGTTTCTTGTGATAGTTATATTGTTAATTTTATTCATGTTGCTACTGAAAGTTATTACGAGAGAGGGAAACATGGGCTTATGTATCTCAACATTATTAAGTTTCCCCTCTTTATGTTGAAAGTCTTGAAGTTGCACTCGTTTTGCTTTCCTATGATTGTTTCTTTGTGCTTTCATGACTTGTTTATTTACAAGATTCCTATGCATAGGAAGTGGGTTAGACTTAAATGTGCTTTGAATTTGCTTCTTGATGCTCTCTTTTACTTCAATTCATATTTCTTATGTGAGCATCTTCTCAAACTACCAAGCCTAACTTAAAGGCGTTAAAGAAAAGTACTTATTGGGAGATAACCTAAAAGTTTTAGTTGAGTCTTGGAAGTTATTGCTTTATTAATAACCTCTCCTTATCCTTTTTTATTTGCTTTTTGTGCCAAGAGTAACCTCTAATGAGAGAGAAGTAATGATTTGGAAAGTTGCTGTCCCAAAACAGATTTCTGTGCTTCACCTTAAAAATTCGTGTAAAATCTCTGTACGTCCTTTTGAGGCGTGAATGTTTGTGCTTATTCCCTAGGTTGTTATCTAACTTTCGGTAGTTCAACACTTTTCGATTTGAGCAATAGAAGGTCTTCGAAAAAATTCGTCTTTACCTGCTGGTTTGTTTTGACAGATTTCTGCCATTATTTGCATTTGCTTCTTGTTGGTTCCTTTTTAGTTCTTTTGGGGAATTGAGCTTTTTGAGGGAAGTGCTACAGTAGCTTGTGTTTTAATGGAAGTTTTATTGGTGTTGAAACTGAACCTAAAGACTTATTATCTTGAGTGCACTAATGTTGCTAATAAAGATTGTGTGAAGTTTTGTATGAAGGAAAAATTTCAGGTGTATGGAGAGAATGAGGTAATGATGAAGAATGGACTAAAGATCAAGCTTGGGGATGCCACCCCATGTCACCCCAAGAAATATTCAATAGGTACAAGCGTCAAAGCTTGGGGATGCCCAAGGCATCCCCTTCTTCATCAATAAAAATTCCAGGTTCCTTCCAAACACTTCATTTTTATTGTTTCATGCACAGTTGTGTTGTTCTTGGAGCGTATTCTTTTTTGTTTTTCGTTTTGGTTTTTGTTTGCTTTGTTTTCTTAGTTTGCTGAATAAATTGGTTGGACCCCCTCTTTCATACATTGGTTTTCAAATAGTTTGGTTTGGATTGGAAAAGAGTAGGAAAAGTTCATGCTTAAGTGGTAAAAGGAGTTTGTTTTTGACTATGGCCTATGCTCTTTTGTCTATGGATGTCGTCGGTGTGAAATGAAAGGGGAGCTTGTAAGTCCATGGATTTATGTATGTGTGTTAGAGAAACGCCTGGGCCGTCGGTATAATCCATGCTGTCATGGTGGAAACCTGCAGCGTAACCATAATGAGCTGTCTATGAAACATTCTTCTTATAAAAAGGAGTCAGATATTGAGAAAAAAAGAGAAAAAGAAAAAACAGAGATATGAGAAAAGAGGAAAGAGAGAAAAAAAGCACCATTTTCACATGGTAAATAAGAAGATTGCTGAGATGCTTAGTGTCTGCTTGCCTTGTCATTTTGATATGGGGATTCTTCCGTATCATCGGGCAAGGGGTACCCCGTTGGCGTTTCTCTATGATACACATGTACTTACTATGACAAGAACTTACCGGTAACTAAACTTGAGTACCATGAGGAGAGACCCTCGTATTCAAGGGACATGAGATTTCCAACTTATACTTTGTCAAGCATATACTCCATAGTTTGTTCACTTTAACCTTAATCACTTCAAGATTCTTATGATAGGAGCAATGAGAGCTGAAAGCTAATAAGTATCATAATTTTTGGAAGCTCTTTATGAGACTTGAATCTCTGTTTCTTTCTATGAAGGCCTTTCTTTTACTTTTATGTTGAGTCTCCATCTTCTATCTTTATGCACCTATTGAGAGAGCATAGTGGTCATTCTTAGTTTAATGTGCATTGTCCCAAGACTTGTTGATTGATGCATAACTTTGATATTGCTTATTCTTAAACTACTTGTATCTAGTCACCCTTATGAACTTTGAAGGTGTCCTATGCATTTATGTTTTGCTACACTATGAGGGACAAGCTGAATACCATTCTCATTATGCTTTCTATATGTGAAACAAACAAATGTCTTGTAGAGCATTGTTATTCATGATTTTGTTTGTATCCTTTCATGTTACAACATAGTTGCTATGTTTTATTGTTAGAACTCTATCTTTCATGTTCATGTTTAGAGTACCTTGATCCCAGCTATCAATGCTTTTACAATAATGATGATCAAGATTGTATTGGCTGCGTGTCACCTCAAAAATTATATTGTTTTTATAGTTTATCTATTCGAGGACGAGCAGGAACTAAGCTTAGGGATGTTGATACGTCCATAACGTATCTATAATTTTTGATGGTTTTATGCTAATAATATGTTTTTGTTACTCCTTTTTATATAAAGTTTATGATTTATTTGGACTAACCTACTAATAGTTGCAAAAGTGCGCAATGTTCTTGTTTTACACTTTGATGTGTAGGAATTACCAACAATACAAGTGGAAACCTTGTTGGAGTCAAATTGAGATTTTCCAGAAATCTGTCTTAGAACTCTTTTTCAATATGGTCACGTTTCGGGTCGAAGAGGGCGTCAAACGGAAAACTCTTCAACTACAAAGTTGTTAGAAATTTCGCGGCAAACGTTCTGGACATAAAATTTAGCTGATTCCGAGTCCGGACGGGCCCGATAGGCCCGATTTACTGCAGCCCAAGATGGGATGACGGGAATCCGAGAAGCTATAAAAAGGGCTTGTTCATCTGCGGTACCAAAGTTGACAGGCCAGCGCAAGGCGGTACCTAAGTTGCCTGAAATTACCGCGTTTCGAAAAGTTGGACCGCCAACTACTGAGAGGGGCCATTTCGAGGCAAACTCATCTCACCCCTGCCAAATACAAATATTCCGTTAAACCGCCCCGTGAAGTAGACGGTCGGGACCCACATGTCGGTTATCTGTCCGTGACACGGGCGCCAACGCCACAACCTCTTAGGCAAATCGAGCAGCTAAGTGGATTGGATGCGTTGACCGATTTCACAAGTCCATTCCCAGCTTTCCCCTAGCACCGGCAGCGTCGGAATCCACCCTCCAGGCAGGACGATCCCTTCGGACATTTGACTTCCGGGGCCAAGTTGCTGCGCCCAGTCACTGATACCGAGCTCCAATGGCGCATGCCGTAGCCACCGTTGCGAGGCTCTAGCCCGCCTACGTCGACGACGAGCCGAGCAGCTCGGAGGATGGCAGATCCTACTATCAAGAAAGAAGAAGTTCTGTCTACAAGCGGGTGATCTACCCTTCTCTTTGCTATTCGCACTAGTTACAACTGCTAGTTGGCTACTGAACATCAAATTGTTTGTTAGCCTAACGCTGACAAACATATTCTATCCATAGTTTTCTGTCAAGTGGGATCTGCGCGGACCCCCCTTACCTGGTTACGGTAGTCCTCTATAGGTACGACTCTAAGGGCAAGATGTATGGACACCATTGTTTCACGACGGAAGAAGCGCCTGCGCAGATCTGCACTATATCTGGTATGGTTGCTGCTCTGCGTAATCATGTTAAATTATGGCTGAAGCAGACTACAAAGTTCAGCTTCATGGATGAACGTGGCATCATGGTTCCTATAACGTGTGACAGTCAGCTAATTGGGTTGATGAAAAGGTATGCTTCGGCTGCCATGTTTGAGCTGAAATGTGATGTACTGGATGTGGAAGCTGCTGCAACTGGGAGTCGCCCTTCTATTCTTGGACAGGGTGGTTGCTCGAACCCAATTAGCTCCTGGTAAGCAAAGGTCTCTTGGGGTTCGCATGTTTATGCTGAATTGTAATTTTTGTTTTATTTACTCTGTAGATATTGGGCAGTTATGCAACAGTCTTGTTTCTTTGACAGGAAGCGCCGCAAGGTTAGAAACATGACTGTCGGGTTAGTCATTTTGCTGCCCGAAGAAATTAAAAATGAGTGGAAAGATGTCATTTTGCTGCCCGAAGAAATTAAAAACAAGTGGAAAGATGATGTTGGACACGATTCTGGTGCCCATTGTCCTGGCGATGCAGAGTACGTGAAGCTAAGAAAATTGACACCAAGAAAGAGGAAGAAGGCAGGAAATGAAGAAGCCATTGGACATGAAGGGTTGGCACCCAGGCTGCAGAAGAAGGCTACTAGCAATGAAGATGCATAGTAATGTGTTGAACTTGAACCTATATATGTAATTTTGTTAAATTCTGATCGCTCTGTGTGTGGCACGTTGCTAGGCGAAACAATCTACCCACGTTCTCTGAGTAAAATGTACCGCGACTTAGGGTTTGGAAACGCTCGAGTCAGTAGTTTAATCCGAAATTGTGATTATGCCACTGCTATCTGAAAATAAGGATCCACCGGTTCCACGATTGCTGAGGAGCAGGAGGTCTCCAAATACGACGGAATGTAAGTGGCACATAAATAAATTATTTAAGCTGTCACACTCCACGAAGCAGCAACTTATTTTAGATGCTGCACAACGACGTGGCAACATAAACATCAATGTTCTCACCGATAATTCCCAGATGAGGAGGAAATGGGTACCACTTTCTGGCCTAATCTTGACCCCGTCTATCTCACCGCCTCTCGCTCGCATCCCCGTGATCTGGCGAAGCTCCGGATCTCCAAAGAGGGTGTACGTGCTTCCACTTTATAAATTGTGGTTGTGCCATTTGCATGCGGCACAATCCACGTAGATTATATTTAAACAAACCACCAATGTCAGAATACACTAGTAGAAAAGGTGTCTTTGGTCCACAGTCACGTTTCCAATCTGGGACAGAGATCTAAATCAAGGCAGAAATTGATCTAAATCACAAATTCTTCCACAAATTAATATGGGGTCAGAGCAATTTTTTTCCTCCCTGGAATCCGAGACCAATAGTTCAGACCGCTAGGTCAACAAGTACAAATATTACAACTTAAAAAGGCACGGAGCTTAAGCTAAATAGAACTAGTTATCACACATCTCCTTGATCTTCCTAATCTTGGCCCGATGCGCATCTTCCTGCGAGAGCAAGGATCGAATTGTCTGCTCCTTCCTTTTAGCATCTTCCTTGCACAGCTTCAATTGTTTCTCTGCATTTTTCCTCATGCACTTGTCAATACTCGTAGTTGTGTACTGCAGGACTTTGGCCTGGTGGAGATCGTTCCTTGCTTGAGTCAGTTCTTGCTCTGCTTTAGCCTTCAGGGCCAACGCCGCGTCCCTCTCCTTCTCGACTTTGATAACCATGTCTTGCACCCACCTGAGATCTCGCTTATGCTTGGTCATGTCAACTGGTTCCCATAGCTTCATGTCAACACTGTCAAGAACTGAGCTGAATACGGATTCTTTTAACTCTACAGTCATTTCCCATAGTTTGTCCAGCGTTTTCTGCATCAATTTGGGCCACTCTGGATCTACCCATTTGACAACACCGCAACTTCCGCCTTGCATCATTGCACGATGTCCTTGACACCGTAGAAACCTCCTGCCTGTGTTTCGTCCTTCGAAGGCTACAAATTTAGCGGGCACATATCCATGTTTACATACCATAGGACTGTCTTCATCCTCTAAACCGTGATAGTCGGAGTCATACATCGTCTGATTGGCCTAACACATCATACGCGCATGAGTAAACAGATTAGATCTAGCTCAAAAAATAGATAACTGGCCACAGATGATAGAAATAGAGATGAGACGACTCACATCGAAATCACCATCCCTGTCGTCACGACGTGTTTCCTCGCCGTCTCCCCATGAACCCATGGCAAGAGGGGTGGGGGGTGGCTGCCGGAGAGGGGATTGGGATGGAGGCGCCGTCGGCTTGCGGCTACGGCAGGATGGGAGTGAAGTGGGGAAAGTGGCTTCGAGGGTAAGGAAGAGAAGTACGGGGAGGAAGATAAGTAATGGGGATGTGACACTAGGATGTGGCCCAATGAACTCGTGAGACGTGACACTCGCAACAGGGGAGCGCCCGGTGTTGCCAGTTTGTCCAGAGCAAGCGTGGCCAATCATGTCGCAGAACAGCCTACTCGCGGATCGCTCTCACGAAGACCATCCAATCGTCCAAGCACCCCAATAGAATGGTATGTAACAATCGTCAAGCAGAACAATTGTGTTAGGGCGTGCCTTCTAGAAGACTTGGTCTAACGGCTACCCATGCAATGACACTGGTGTATCCATGTGTGGTTTGTGAAAAGAACAGACATGCAATCACACTAGGTGGATCCATATGCGGTTTATGGAAGTAACACACATGCAATGACTCTAGCTGTGATTCATGAAAAGAACTGACATGCAATGACATTGGGTGTGGTTCATGAAAAGAACACGCATGCAATGACACCGGGTGGATCCATATGTGGTTTGTCAGGAGAACACACATGCAATGACTCTAGCTATGGTTCATGAAAAGAACACGCATGCAATGACACCGGGTGTGGTTCATGAAAAGAACAGACATGCAATGACTTATGTGGTTTGTTTAGAAGAACACACATGCAATGACACTAGGTGTGGTTCATGAAAAGAACAGATAGGTAATGACACTGGTGGATCCTTATGTGGTTTGTTTAGAAGAACACACATGCAATGACACTGGGTGTGGTTCATGAGAAGAACACACATCCAATGACACTAGTGGATCCTTATGTGGTTTGTTTAGAGGAACAGACATGCAATCACACTAGGTGGATCCATATGTGGTTTATGGAAGTAACAGACAGGCAATGACTCTAGTTGTGATTCATGAAAAGAACAGACAGGCAATGACACTGGTGGATCCATGTGTGGTTCATGGGAAGAACAGACATCCAATGACACTGGTGGATCCTTATGTGGTTTGTTTAGAAGAACACACATGCAATGACACTGGGTGTGGTTCATGAGAACAACACATCCAATGACACTGGTGGATCCTTATGTGGTTTGTTTAGAGGAACAGACATGCAATCACACTAGGTGGATCCATATGTGGTTTATGGAAGTAACAGAATGCAATGACTCTAGCTGTGATCCATGAAGAGAACAGACAAGGAATGACACTGGTGGATCCATGTGTGGTTCATGGGAAGAACAGACATCCAATGACACTAGTGGACTCTAGCTGTGGTTCATGAAAAGAACAGACATGCAATGACACTGGTGGATCCATATGTGGTTTGTCAGGAGAACACACATGCAATGACACTGGGTGTGGTTCATGAAAAGAACAGACATGCAATGACATCGGTGGATCCTTGTGTAGTTTATGGAAGTAACAGACATGCAATGACTCTAGCTATGGTTAATGAAAAGAACACACATGCAATGACACTGGGTGATGTTCATGAAAAGAACAGACATGCAATGACACTGGTGGATCCTTATGTGGTTTGTTTAGAGGAACAGACATGCAATGACTCTAGATATTGTTCATGAAAAGAACATACATGCAATGACACCGGGTGTGGTTCATGAAAAGAACAGACATGCAATGACTTATGTGGTTTGTTTAGAAGAACACACATGCAATGACACTGGCTGTGGTTCATGAGAAGAACACACATCCAATGACACTGGTGGATCCTTATGTGGTTTGTTTAGAGGAACAGACATGCAATCACACTGGGTGGATCCATATGTGGTTTATGGAAGTAACAGATATGCAATGACTCTAGCTATGATCCATGAAAAGAACAGACAGGCAATGACACTGGTGGATCCATGTGTGGTTCATGGGAAGAACAGATATCCAATGACACTGGTGGACTCTAGCTCTGGTTCATGAAAAGAACACGCATGCAATGACACCGGGTGGATCCATATGTGGTTTGTCAGGAGAACACACATGCAATGACTCTAGCTATGGTTCATGAAAAGAATACGCATGCAATGACACCGGGTGTGGTTCATGAAAAGAACAGACATGCAATGACTTATGTGGTTTGTTTAGAAGAACACACATGCAATGACAATGGGTGTGGTTCATGAAAAGAACAGATAGGCAATGACACTGGTGGATCCTTATGTGGTTTGTTTAGAAGAACACGCATGCAATAACACTGGGTGTGGTTCACAAAAAGAACAGACACGCAATAACACTGGTGGATCCTTATGTGGTTTGTTTAGAAGAACACGCATGCAATAACACTGGGTGTGGTTCACGAAAAGAAAAGACACGCAATAACACTGGTGGATCCTTATGTGGTTTGTTTAGAGGAACAGACATGCAATCACACTAGGTGGATCCATATGTGGTTTATGGAATTAACATACATGCAATGACTCTAGCTGTGATTCATAAAAAGAACAGACATGCAATGACACTGGTGGATCCTTATGTGGTTCATGAAAAGAACAGACAGGCAATAACACTGGTGGATCCTTATGTGGTTTGTTTAGAAGAACACACATGCAATGACACTAGGTGTGGTTCATGAGAAGAACACACATCCAATGACACTGGTGGATCCTTATGTGGTTTGTTTAGAGGAACAGACATGCAATCACACTAGGTGGATCCATATGTGGTTTACGAAAGTAATAGACATGCAATGACTCTAGCTGTGATCCATGAAAAGAACAGACAGGCAATGACACTGGTGGATCCATGTGTGGTTCATGGGAAGAACAGACATCCAATGACACTGGTGGACTCTAGCTGTGGTTCATGAAAAGAACAGACATGCAATGACACTGGTGGATCCATATGTGGTTTGTCAGGAGAACACACATGCAATGACACTAGGTGTGGTTCATGAAAAGAACAGACATGCAATGACATCGGTGGATCCTTGTGTGTTTTATGGAAGTAACAGACATGCAATTACTCTAGCTATGGTTAATGAAAAGAACACACATGCAATGACACCGGGTGTGGTTCATGAAAAGAACAGACATGCAATGACTTATGTGGTTTGTTTAGAAGAACACACATGCAATGACACTGGCTGTGGTTCATGAGAAGAACACACATCCAATGACACTGGTGGATCCTTATGTGGTTTGTTTAGAGGAATGCACATGCAATCACACCGGTGGATCCATATGTGGTTTATGGAAGTAATGATATGCAATGACTCTAGCTATGATCCATGAAAAGAAATGTATGCAATGACACTGGTGGATCCATGTGTGGTTCATGGGAAGAACAGATATCCAATGACACTGGTGGACTCTAGCTATGGTTCATGAAAAGAACACGCATGCAATGACACCGGGTGGATCCATATGTGGTTTGTCAGGAGAACACACATACAATGACTCTAGCTATGGTTCATGAAAAGAATACGCATGCAATGACACCGGGTGTGGTTCATGAAAAGAACAGACATGCAATGACTTATGTGGTTTGTTTAGAAGAACACACATGCAATGACAATGGGTGTGGTTCATGAAAAGAACAGATAGGCAATGACACTGGTGGATCCTTATGTGGTTTGTTTAGAAGAACACGCATGCAATAACACTGGGTGTGGTTCACGAAAAGAACAGACACGCAATAACACTGGTGGATCCTTATGTGGTTTGTTTAGAGGAACAAACATGCAATCACACTAGGTGGATCCATATTTGGTTTATGGAATTAACATACATGCAATGACTCTAGCTGTGATTCATAAAAAGAACAGACATGCAATGACACTGGTGGATCCTTATGTGGTTCATGAAAAGAACATGTGCAATAACACTGGTGGATCCTTATTTGGTTTGTTTAGAAGAACACACATGCAATGACACTAGGTGTGGTTCATGAGAAGAACACACATCCAATGACACTGGTGGATCCTTATGTGGTTTGTCTAGAGGAACAGACATGCAATCACACTAGGTGGATCCATATGTGGTTTATGAAAGTAACAGACATGCAATGACTCTAGCTGTGATCCATGAAAGAACAGACAGGCAATGACACTGGTGGATCCATGTGTGGTTCATGGGAAGAACAGACATCCAATGACACTGGTGGACTCTAGTTGTGGTTCATGAAAAGAACAGACATGCAATGACACTGGTGGATCCATATGTGGTTTGTCAGGAGAACACACATGCAATGACACTAGGTGTGGTTCATGAAAAGAACAGACATGCAATGACATCGGTGGATCCTTGTGTGTTTTATGGAAGTAACAGACATGCAATGACTCTAGCTATGGTTAATGAAAAGAACACACATGCAATGACACTGGGTGTGGTTCATGAAAAGAACAGACATGCAATGACACTTGTGGATCCTTATGTGGTTTGTTTAGAGGAACAGACATGCAATGACTCTAGATATGGTTCATGAAAAGAATAGACATGCAATGACACCGGGTGTGCTTGATGAAAAGAACAGACATGCAATGACTTATGTGGTTTGTTTAGAAGAACACACATGCAATGACACTGAGTGTGGTTCATGAAAAGAACATATAGGCAATGACACTGGTGGATCCTTATGTGGTTTGTTTAGAAGAACACACATGCAATGACACTAGGTGTGGTTCATGAAAAGAACAGACACGCAATGACACTGGTGGATCCTTATGTGGTTTGTTTAGAGGAACAGACATGCAATCACACTAGGTGGATCCATATGTGGTTTATGGAAGTAACAGACATCCAATGACTCTAGCTGTGATTCATGAAAAGAACAGACATGCAATGACACTTGTGGATCCTTATGTGGTTCATGAAAATAACAGACAGGCAATGACACTGGTGGATCCTTATGTGGTTTGTTTAGAAGAACACACATGCAATGACACTGGGTGTGGTTCATGAGAAGAACACACATCCAATGACACTGGTGGATCCTTATGTGGTTTGTTTAGAGGAACAGACATGCAATCACACTAGGTGGATCCATATGTGGGTTATGGAAGTAACAGACATGCAATGACTCTAGCTGTGATTCATGAAAAGAACAGACAGGCAATGACACTTGTGGATCCATGTGTGGTTCATGGGAAGAACAAACATCCAATGACACTGGTGGACTCTAGCTGTGGTTCATGAAAAGTACTGACATGCAATGACACTGGTGGATCCATATGTGGTTTGTCAGGAGAACACACATGCAATGACATTGGGTGTGGTTCATGAAAAGAACAGACATGCAATGACATCGGTGGATCCTTGTGTAGTTTATGGAAGTAACAGACATGCAATGACTCTAGCTATGGTTAATGAAAAGAACACACATGCAATGACACTGGGTGATGTTCATGAAAAGAACAGACATGCAATGACACTGGTGGATCCTTATGTGGTTTGTTTAGAGGAACAGACATGCAATGACTCTAGATATTGTTCATGAAAAGAACATACATGCAATGACACCGGGTGTGGTTCATGAAAAGAACAGACATGCAATGACTTATGTGGTTTGTTTAGAAGAACACACATGCAATGACACTGGCTGTGGTTCATGAGAAGAACACACATCCAATGACACTGGTGGATCCTTATGTGGTTTGTTTAGAGGAACAGACATGCAATCACACTGGGTGGATCCATATGTGGTTTATGGAAGTAACAGACATGCAATGACTCTAGCTGTGATTCATGAAAAGAACAGACATGCAATGACACTGGTTGATCCATGTGTGGTTCATGGGAAGAACAGACATCCAATGACACTGGTAGACTCTAGCTGTGGTTCATGAAAAGAACAGATATGCAATGACACTGGTGGATCCATATGTGGTTTGTCAGGAGAACACACATGCAATGACATTGGGTGTGGTTCATGAAAAGAACAGACATGCAATGACACTGGTGGATCCTTATGTGTGGTTCATGAAAAGAACATACATGCAATGACACTGGTGGATCCTTATATGGTTTGTTTAGAAGAACACACATGCAATGACACTGGGTGTGGTTCATGAAAAGAATAGACACGCAATGACACTGGTGGATCCTTATGTGGTTTGTTTAGAGGAACAAACATGCAATCACACTGGGTGTGGTTCATGAAAAGAACATACACGCAATGACACTGGTGGATCCTTATGTGGTTTGTTTAGAGGAACAGACATGTAATGACACCGGTGGATCCACGTGTGGTTCATGAGAAGAAGACACATCCAATGACACCGTTAGATCCTTATGTGGTTCATGAAAAGAACTGACATGCAGTGACACTGGGTGTGGTTCATGAAAAGAACAGACATGCACTGAAACTGGGTGTGGTTCATGAAAAGAACATACATGCAATGACACTGGTGGATCCTTATGTGGTTTGTTTAGAAGAACACATATGTAATGACACTGGTGGATCCATGTGTGGTTTATGAGAAGAACACACATCCAATGAACTCTAGTGGATCTATCTTGGCATAATTTGATGTATTCCACGATGTATTTCATTGTACAAGACACTTTCCAGTTTTATACTACTCAGTTTTGCCCTTGGTTTTATGTGGTACTACTTAGTTTTGCCCACCCCCTCTCTATCTTTCATAGAAGCCCAAAACTGTGCTCACCCTATCTGCTACTCCCTGATTGGTTGTCACAGTTGTCATGCGGATCATGCGCACCAACCGTTGATTTTGTGCGAGCCAACGATGATCGTTGCACACCTCGTGCCCTTCACAGTACAGCGTGAGACAGCACAGACGTCTCCCTCCGCGAGACTTCTACAGGAATGAACACGATGCCGTCCATGGAAAAAGTCGTCGAGCGGTCATGTCAAGTTTAATCAAGTCTGAAAAGCCTACTACTGCTACTACAACTCATGCATAGGGCAACGGGGTCATCGAGTGCACGGTTGTCGACGGGACGCTGCAATTTATTGCCACTTGATTTTAATCAGACATATCCCATTTTTACGCAACGCTCTCAATCTCACTTCCAACTGGCCCCTACCACTAGTAAATTCCATGAGTCAAGGGCCCCCCTCGAGTAGATCTAACGTTGCTAGAAATTAGTTCCACGCCACTTGCATGCAGTGGAATCGAGGTCTGCCATGAGCGTGTTTTCAGTGCAGCTCTAAAGTGGAGATCGTGGCTGTTTCAAAAAAAAAGGGAACCGAAAAAAAGGGTGGACATCGTGGTAGCCCCCCGCCCACCACACGTGTCCACTCGAGGAATACGAACGGTCCGGTGTTTATAAAGCCCCTCGACCTTCTTTTTCCATGAGCTCGTGTCATTTCCCCCCAGTCTGTCTAGTCCCAAGACCCCAATCTACAAATGCCGTGCGTGCCGAAGCTCCCTCGTTTGCACGACCTCCTTCCCTTGGTGCGCCATGAAGCGTACGCATGGAAAAGATCCGGAGGTGAAGCCAGTTGAAGGCGCAGCAGCAGATGGCTCGGTCGTTGCCAAGCAGACGGAGGCATCTTCTTCGGGCACGAACGCCGCTCGTCGCCCCACCGTCGAGGGTGCGAACTCATCCGTCCAGCCAGTAGCCGTCACCACCGAGCAGCAGGTGGTAGCCGTCGCCGCCGAGCAGTAGTTGGTAGCCGTCGCCGCCGAGCAGCAGGTGGTAGCCATCGCCGCCGAGCAGCAGGTAGTAGCCGTCGCTGCCGAGCAGCAGGTGGCCAACAACGTCGTGGTGCCAGCGGCAGATTTGGATGGGGGGCAGGCGGCAGGCGGAGGCAATCCGGTGATCTACATCGACGACCCCATCGCCGTTCAAGAAATCTTCGACGCAATCACGGAGAATGATGAGTTCGAGGAGGAGGTCCCTGATGAGGAGTCTGAGGTACTATATTGCTAGCTTCTCTAGTCGCAGCCGCAGTTTTCACTGTTCATACATAGGATTTGCTCAATCATGTACAGATTCTTTTGCTCTTGAAGTAGGGTAGTATATATATGATTCGATTGGTTGATTGATGCATCTGCCATCTAGTCACAAAACCCCAATCCGTCTAGTCACAAAACCCCAATCTGCTCATCTGTCATCTAGTTGAGTTTGCTAGTTGAGTGTTGATTTCGATACACAGCAGGCCTATAACATTACATTTATATTCCTTACTGAGCCCAATGATTCAATTTTGCCCCAAAATAGTGCAAGGGCATCTGATGGTCTCGTTTTCTTAGGGATGGTTAGTGGCCCTGAGGCAGCAATGCACATAAACAATATAGGTTGTGCTGTTGGTATTTTGGTTCTCTGACTCCATCACTGAAAAAATGGGGCCCTAATTTTTTCTCTCATATGGAACCTAAATATATAATATTTGTATTGTTTCTGATCTATGAATGCGTTGTATGATGCATTTGTATATCCCTGAATTTTGTTTGGTATGATTACATTTCAATTTCTTATTGTGTCCAATGATTCAAATTTGCCCCAAAGAGAGGCAGACACATTGGTGTCAAATTTTTACAGGGATGAGTGAGCGAACCAGGGGCCATGTACAAGATCAATATAAGTTGTGCAATTGTTACTTGGTTCGCATACGCCATCTCTGTAGAAACTTATGAGGCTGCAATCTTTATTCTACATTCATAGAACTATGATATTTGAATTATCTATTCCATGCATTCATAGTGTATAAGAATTACATTTTAGTTTGTCACCGAGGCCGATGATTGAAATTTGCCCCAAAAGAGTTCAAGTGGAGACACGTATGATGGTGTCGTGTTTTAGGGATGGGTTGGTGAATCTGAGGCAGCAATGCAGACAAACAATATAGGTTGTGCTGTTGGTACTTTGGTTCCCCAACTCCATCTCTGAAACAAATTTTGAGGCCCTAGATTTATTCTCATATGGAACTACATATATGATCCTTGAAATGTTTCTGATCTTTTAATGATTGGTATGATGCATTTGTATATGAATGGTTTTGATCATAAGTATTTTTAACATGTACCTAAAGATTAATTGTTTGATTTTTTATTTATAATTACAATATTTAGGCTTTTTTTTGTACCTGACTATGTATATCCCTGAATAATGTTTTGTACGATTATATTTCAATTACTTATTGTGGCCAATGATTTAAATTTGCCCCAAAAGAGAGGCAGACACATTGGTGTCAGATTTTTTCAGGGACGAGTTAGTGAACCTAGGGCGATGTACAAGAACAATATAGGCTGTGCAATTGTTACTTGGTTCACTTAATGGTCCCCTCAGAAAAATTATGAGGCCTTAATCTTTATTCTACATTCATAGAACTATGATATTCGAATTACCTATTCCATACATTTAGTGTATAAGAATTACATTTTAGTTTGTCACCGAGGCCGATGATTGAAATTTGCCCCAAAAGAGTTCAAGGGGAGACACGTATGATGGTGTCGTGTTTTAGGGATGGGTTGGTGAACCTGAGGCAGCAATGCACACAAACAATATAGGTTGTGATGTTGGTACTTTGGTTCGCCAACTCCATCTCTGAAACAAATTATGAGGCCCTAGATTTATTCTCATACAAAACTACATATATGATCATTGAATTGTTTCTGATCTTTTAATTATTGGTATGATGCATATGTATATGAATGGTTTTGATCATAAGTATTTTTAACATGCACCTGAAGATTAATTGTTTGGTTTTTTATTTATAATTACAATATTTAGGCTTATTTTTGTACTTGACTATGTATATCCCTGAATAATGTTTTGTACGATTACATTTCAATTTCTTATTGTGGCCAATGATTCAAATTTGTCCCAAAAGAGAGGCAGACACATTGGTGTCAGATTTTTTCAGGGATGAGTTAGTGAACCTGGGGCGATGTACAACAATATTACAGGTTGTGCAATTGTTACTTGGTTCGCTGACTCCATCCTTGAAGAAACTTATGAGGCCGCAATCTGATGCAATTATTTGTCATTGTGTTGAGATGAAATGATATATGAACCGATCAAACTATTGCTGAGATGCTTTATCTTTGATATCCACGGATATATTGTCTTACATATACATGTTGTCAATTCTTGAGTTGTAATACAATTCAATCATATGTACGAGTTCTAAGTTATGTTCTTAAAAATCAACAGGATGATGATGATGATAAAGTGGACGATAGCAAGGTATCCAGGGACAACAAGAGCTGCTACGTGCTGAGGTGG
Source organism: Avena insularis (assembly GCA_023614405.1). Taxonomy (NCBI): domain Eukaryota; kingdom Viridiplantae; phylum Streptophyta; class Magnoliopsida; order Poales; family Poaceae; genus Avena; species Avena insularis. Next base: position 28,639,418 of record CM042692.1, read on the forward strand.
TTACGGTGTGGGCTAATCCGTTTCCACCATAGGGGAGACTGTTTTGCCCATTCTGTGGCAGAGTAATCAATGTAGACCTCAACAACATGATCCAGCAGGCGGAGGGCGTTGGCAGAGGCAGAGGCGGAAGCCATCGGCCGATTACCTTGGCACGGCATGCAGCCTACGGCAAATTCCTCCAGGAGTATGTCAGGACTGGCCTGTATCCCATCGACTAGGCTGTCGCTGCCTCCTGCTGATAAACCCCTGTCCTGCTAGGCGTCTCCGTGTCCCAGCCTCCTACGGCACCCCCTACTTTTATTTTGTTCTAGTTAATTATTACCTGTGTGTGGCATGTAAGACAATATATCCGTGGTGTCTCTGGTGAACCTTATATATTAATCTACTCCTTTGTATGGAGTGCCTTAAAGTTTCTAGTGTTCAATTATATTTACTGATCATGCTCATGCACACTACAAAATATTTCTAGTGCTCGATTATATTATAATTGTCAAGAAATACATCAACAAGTTAAATTGGTCGAAATTTTATATTGAAGTAACTAAATGTATCACACACATAATAAACTAGAAACTAAAATCTAGTTCAAACACATAATGTATCACCACCACTTGTTGTCGTCCTTGACTTGCTTCCCCTTCAGCCGCTTGATGTCGCCACCGTCCCAAGATCCTCGCGTCTTGAAACCGTCATTCCTCCTCGCGCTTCTTCTCCTGGGCTAGCTTGCAACCAGGGCATAGCTCTCTCACAAAAAACCCCGCCTTAACCATCCCATCTTTCATGGTAATGAGCTTACTGTACAACTCGTACGCCATGTAGGTGTCTCTGGCTGCATACTCGAGGTGCACCTGGCTCATCGGCTTCCACTCCCAGTAGTCGTGATTGAGTTGCTTCAATTTCTTCAGTTTTTCATAGGATTTATCGATGATTTCCGCTGCCAGATCACCCATGCCATCCTTCGCTGGGTATGATTTGATCTTGTACAGATTTTGGATGTCGATGTGGTGCCCTCCGATTTTTATCAATGCACGAGAAAGCATAATTGTGTCATTTGTGATATCCACGCTAGTGAAAGTTATCCCTTTCCTACACAAGAACTCGACGAGCGGACAACGCATCTCAGTTGGTTTACTCCTGCACTTAGATGGTTCTAGGGATGTAAGGGAACAAGGGATGCAGAAGTGGTGATCTCAAATTTAAATTTCACATACCTGCAGAAGTGGTAAACGAGGACCTCCTCATGTATGGTGATTTGCACGACAGCGATCTCTTGTGGAGGATTTTTTCGCTTATTTGCACGGGTGTACTCCAAGTATAGCCCCACAAACTTGTGCTTCTCTTTCTCAAGCAATTGCTCAAACCTGGCGAGAGTTGTCTCCACAGTCGCTGCATCATTTGTGTACACCACTGTCAAAGTCGTGGTGCCATAGGCAGGGACCAAGTGGGTCTCTATTGTGTGTTTCCCATCGTCCATGCCTGCAAGGAAATGGGTGAAAGGAACTGCCTGCAAGAAACTGCCTGCGAGAGGAAGAAGAAGATGAACCGACGGTTCCAGAACAGAGGAAGAAGAAGCGCCTAGGCAAAACTGCAGAGGAATGACCGAGGAAGAGGAATGACTGCAGAAGAAACGTGGTAACTGCAACTTTCGGTTCGAGAACTCATCGTGGTTACATGGAGATCGTGGTAGTGCCGCCGGTTCAACAAGTGGGGCCAGTTCCTGCGAGAATATGAAATTAGCTGTGCATTTTTCTATGCGAGAAATTGAGAGAAGTCATTTATATTTTGTCTTTCATAATTAAACACAATGAAGTTGGTACATTCGAAGAGATTTGAACAAAAGATATTTGCTAGTTTAACATACAACAACACTTACAGGCCCAACATGGCAGAACTTGGAGAGCCCCAGAACTTGAGCTACCACAGAGACCTCGGTAGAGGTGGCAGAATTGGTGCGGGTGCAACCACGACGACGGCGAGCTCGGATTCTAGAGGAGGAAAACAGAACCGAGCATGGTCGACAAGGTGATAGATCTCACCGGGAACCAATTCTCGTCCCCGACCGTGCCATGGGTGCGTCCATGGTGAGGGCGAGCTCCGACTCGGGATGGGGAGGAGAGCGGGGCTGAGCAACTTCGTCACTTCCCAGCTCTGCGCCATGGCCACGACCACAGATTGCCGCTCCAGGGAAGAAGAGAGCTGGGCCGAGCAGGTTCGTCCACGTCCCAGCTCCGTGCCATGGCTGCGACGCCGCACAGATTGCCGCTCCGGGGAAGAAGAAGACGCGTAATGGATGCAGCGTAGCGCAAGCCTAATTGACACCTAAGCGACGGGAGTGACAGGAGCGACATAACGCGAAGCGGCTGGGGGCCCAACTTGACGGCCGTTAGCCTGATTTTTTGTATTGAAACATAAAGTTGAATTCGTGCCAAAAAAGACCCTCTGAGTATTTGGCACACCAACTGTAGTCATCGCAGATGATTTCAGGGAACTCGGGTACCGCGTTGCCTGGACACCCCAACTTTCGGGCCGCAAAATGATATTCTCCTATAAAAAGGGAGGAAACCTAATTCATGGAGGATCTCTCCACCCACGAATTTGCAGCCACCAAAGCCACGTTTTTGCATCTCCAAGAAGCCATGAAGGAAGGGGGCTAAGGGGCGGTGCTCCCCCATGATACCGGCGACGGGGAAGGAGTCCCCCATGTTGTCGCCGCCCTCTTCACCATCTCCACCGCCATCTCTATCACCGTTGCTGATTGCCATGATGATGAGACAGTAGTTCTTCCTCGAGGCTAAGGGTTCTACCGGTAGCTATGTGTTCATCTCTCTCTTTATGCATGATCATATTGTGATCATGAGCTTTGTAATCAAGTAGATCTATCTTGCTACTCAAGTGCTTTAATAGATCTCTGGCTCTCCCCATGTGTGTGAAAGTGACAGCGTGCACACCATGGTGACACTTAGGCTAGAGATTACAATTACTTGTTATGAGTTATATTTGGAGTTAGATGTTTCTATGAAATTGTGGTGTTTGTTGGAACCATCTAGAGCTCAAGGTGACAGTGTGGGGTTATCTAGATGGGGAAAGCGGACTTTGAGGTGTGCTGTTATAGCCCTACCATGGATTAGAGTGTCCAACCGGAGAGTAGTTCAGAGTAGTATCATAAAGAGAAGATATTTATATAAGAGTGTTCACTAGTGAAAGTATGATCCCTAGGCCTTGTTTCTAAGCATTGAAACACCGTTTGCAACTATATTTGTTACATGTTTGCTTGTTTCCATCTTTATTTCAGATTGCCTTTAGTCTCTTCCTACCCGTCAAGCTCTTTTCTGGAACCGTTACCACTTATAATTATCCATACCACTTGTATTTCACTATCTCTTTGCCGAACTAGTGCACCTATACACCTAACAAGTGTATTGGGTGTGTTAGGGACACAAGAGACTTCTTGTATCTTGATTGCAGGGTTGCTTGAGAGGGATACCTTTGACCACTTCCTCCCTGAGTTCAATAAACCTTGGGTAATCCACTTAAGGGAAACTTGCTGCTGTTCTACAAACCTCTGCACTTGGAGGCCCAACAACTGTCTACAAGAATAGAAGTGCGTAGACATCAGGCATCCCCTTATTCATCAATAAAAATCTCAGGTTTCTTCCAAACACTTCATTTTTATTGTTTCATGCACAATTGTGTTGTTCTTGGAGCGTCCTCATTTTTGTTTTTAGTTTTATTTTGCTTAGTTTGCTTGAATAAATTGGTTGGACCCTCGCATTCATACATAGTTTCAAATAAGTTGATTTGGATTGGAAAAGAGTAGGAAAGTTCATACTTATAAGTGGTATAAAAGGAGCTTGTTTTTTACTGTGACTTAGACTTTATCATGTCATGCTTGATATTGATTTGACTTTATGCTTAGTGATTACTGATATAGCATGACTTGTTACGAACAATTGAAATTGCTTAATGTGCCTTGAAAGAATCATGCGTTGTTTTAGCATATAAAAGCATAATATTGTGGTATTCTCCTTTGATGCTTTATTTGGGTTGACTTGGCGCATGCTCACACCATGTTAAGACTATACCAAGTCACCATAGCCTCTATGATCATTTAGTTTTCGACTTGTAATATCACTTTATGCTTTAATTAATAATGTTTTGTCGCTTTGCATGATTATGGCCATTATTGCTCTCTTAGTTGGTCGCTCCCAGTCTTTTGCTAGCCTGCACATGTACCAAGTATGAGTTCCACTCATGCATCCAACTCCAAATAAAACCAAGTTATTCCAAATAGTCCACCATACCTACCTATTAGCATTATTGCTATTCCAAGTATATTCATGTTTTTATCTACCTTCCAAATTAAACTTGTTATGAGAAAATTAGTGATTAAAGCTCTCACGAACTTGATGGCACACTTTACTTTTCTTGCACTTAATAAACTTGAACCATTGTGCCCATCTATGTTGTGTATATGCTTGCGTTTTGTAAGTTGTGAATTAACAGAACGATGTTACCATGGGGAATGCTTTCAACATTGCACTTTATTTAGTTAATATCATGTTCTTTTGCTTATGGATCCCGGCGGTGTGAAATGAAAGGAGAGCTTATAAGGCTCATAGAGTTCGTATATGTGTTAGAGAAACGCCTGGGAGGTTGGTCTAAGCCATGCCTAATCATGGTGGAAACCTGCAGCATAACCATAGTGAGCAATCTGTGAAGCATCCTCAATAAAAGAACCTATGCAAATAGGAAAGAAAATAAATAGCCTATGCAAATAGGAAATAAAAGGATCGCTGAGATGCTCATTGTCTGCTTGCCTTGTCATTTTGATATGGGAAAGCTTCCGTATCATCGGGCAAGGGGTACCTCGTTGGCGGTTCTCTATGATACACATGTACTTACAATGACAAGAACTTACCTGTGACTAAAGTTGAGTAGCATGAGGAACGGTACTCGTAAGTAAGGGGCATGAGATTTTCAGCTTATAACTTGTCAAGAATATCCTCATATTTGTTCACTTTAACCTTAACCACCTAAAGATGCTTATGATAGGGGCAATGAGAGCTGAAAGCTAATAAGTACCATAATTTTTGGAAGCTCTTTATGAGACTTGAATCCCTGCTTCCTTCTATGAAGGGCCTTTCTTTTACTTTTATGTTGAGTTTTCATCTTCTATCTTTATGCACCTATTGAGAGAGCATAGTGGTCATTCTTAGTTTAATGTGCATTGTCCCAAAACTTGTTGATTGATTATAAAACTTTGATATTGCTTGTTCTTAAACTATTTGTATCTAGTCACCCTTATGAACTTTGAAGGTGTCCTATGCATTTATGTTTTGCTACACTATGAGGGACAAGCTGAATACCATTCTCATTATGTTTTCTATATGTGAAACAAACAAACGTCTTTCAAAGCATTGTTATTCATGAATCTTTTGTTTGTACCTCTTCATGTTACAACATAGTTACTATGTTTTATTGTTAGAACTATATCTTTCATGTTATGTTAAAGTACTATGATCACAGCTATCAATGTTTTACAAATACCTTGATCAAGATTATGACGGTGCATGTGACCTAAAAAATTATTCTTTTTTATCACTTACCTACTCGAGGACGAGCAGGAGTTAAGCTTGGGGATGTTGATACGTTGTAAACGTATCTATAATTTTGGATGTTCCATGCTTGTTTTATATCTACTTTCTTATGTTTTGTCCACACTTTGGAGTATTTTTATACATTTTCTAGAACTAACCTATTAACAAGATGCCACAATGCTAGTTGCCTGTTTTCTGCTGTTTTTGGTTTCAGAAAAGCTAGTAAGGAAATATTCTCGAAATTGGATCGGACAAAAGACAAAGTCAATATTTTACCTTAAGCAACACAGAGTCCAGATGGGAGACGAAGTGGCGCACCAGGGCGGCCACACCTAGTGGTCGTGCGGCCTGGGGGGGTGGGGTGGGCCACCAGGGGGTGTGGGCCCCCTAGTACTCCATCGACCTTGCCCCTTCGCCTATAAAAGCCTCCCGGGACGAAAACCCTAAGTACCCGATCAAAATTTCACAAAAGAGTCTGTAGCCGCCGACATCTCCATCCCTAGATCGGGAGGGATCTGAAGCTCTTCCCAGCACCCTGCCGGAGGGGAGAGATCACCCTGGAGGCCTTCTTCATTACCATGCCTGCCTCCGGTGTGATGCGTGAGTAGTTCATCCCTGGACTACGGGTCCATGTAGTAGCTAAATGGTTGGTTCTCCTCCTTTGTCCTATCATGTTTAGATCTTGTGAGCTCCGTTCATGATCAAGATCATCTATTTGTAATCTTACATGTTGTATTTGTGGGGATTCTATGGATATTGAGATGCTATTTCAGATTGATTATTGATTCTATCATGTCTATGTTATTTGTGATCTTGCATGCTTTCCGTTGTTAGTAGCTATCTTGGCCAAGTAGATGCTAGCAACTCTAAAAGGGAGTATTTATGCTCGATAGTGGGTTCATGCCTCTAGTAATCTGGGGAAGTGACAGGAATATCTAAGGTACTAGATGTGCTTTTGCTACTAGGGAGAAAACAACAATCCTTTTTCCATGGGAAAATCGTATTATTTACTTTACACACTTTGCTTAATGTAATTATCTGTTGCTTGTAACTTAATACTGGAGGGGGTTCGGATGATAACCTGAAGGTGGATTATTAGTCATAGATGTAGTTGGATTACGGTCTATGTATAATATTGTAATGCCCAATCAAATCTCATAGGAGTCAAGATGATTAGTATATGCATGTATGCTTTCTCGGTGTGTGTCAATTTCCCTGTTGTAATTTGTTCATCCAACATGTCATCTATCTTAAGGAGAATCACCTCTAGTGAACTATGGACCCCGGTCCATTCTTTTACCATCAATCTACCATCTATTTACTGTTTACTATTACTTTCTGCAAGCAATTACTATCTTCCACACAATATGTTTAATCCTTTGTTTTCAACAAAACTGGTGAGATTAACAACCTCACTGTAAGTTGGGGCAAACTTCTGTGGTTGTGTTGTGCAGGATTCCAAGTTGGAAACGACACCTTGGAGTTGTTTCCTTGCTCCTACTGGTTCGATAACCTTGATTTTATAATTGAGGGAAAACTTGTTGCTGTGCTCATCATACCTTCCTCTTGGGGTTCCCAACGAGCTCGAATATATTTTGAGCCATCAGCGCTCGTGGCATCCAAGGCAGAGACAAAGGAGACGGACCGCCGTGAGCGGGGGGTGGGGGAAGGGGTGGGGGCGGCCATCGCCACGGTGACCTTGGCCCAAAGCGCCGAGGAGGTAGAGGCCGAGGCGGTCGCGGGTGGCTCCGGAGGCGGCGCCGACGAGGAGGTGGAGGTCGGCGTCCTCGACGAGATGGAGGTGGACGTCGTCGTCCTCGACGACTAGCCGGCCGCCGCGGAGCTCCGTTCTTCACGAAAAGCACGAAGAGTTCGATTTTGGCCTCACGTGGACGCGTCGACGTCCCTGGCGAGCTCTCCCCCTAATTAAGTTTGTTTTTAGGATTTTAGTGTGTATTGTATCAACTGGTTGAGCTGGTGCGTTCGCGCGTAAAATTTATCGCCGGAGTTGTTAAATTTCGAATTTCCGGGTTGAATTTACGGGATACGATCTGCGCCGAATAGCTAGAACCTGTAAATCGCGAGTACAACAGCCTGTACTCGCGATTTACAGCTTGGACGTTTAAGAGCTCCATTAGGGAAGCTCAACAGACTAGCCAATATGGGTGGGTCGCACGACTTATAGTGTCAGCGTGTCTCTTCTGATTATATGGACAAATCAATGTTACAAATACATGTGTAGGTAAATACAAAAAAAAAAAACCTAACATATACGTATACAAATATGTATATCGCGTATTCTATCACCCGCCATCAATCTCAACTGGTAAAGATAGATTGAAATTGCGCCTACAGAGCTCATACAAAGGTAAAGGGAGTGGCTTGGTGAAGATTTCAGCAACTTGATCTTGAGAAGAGATGAACCAAATATGAAATTGTTTCTGAGGAACATGCTCACGAACAAAGTGAAAGTTGACCTCGGTATGTTTTGTCCTTTTCATGAAAAACCGGGTTCGAAAGACAGGTACGTCGCTCCGATGTTGTCACACTATAACACCAGAGGTTGCGCTTATGTAACACTAAGGTCCTATAGCAAAGACTAAACCAATACAAGCTTCGTTATAGCATTAGCAAGAGCTTTATACTCAGACTCTGTGCATTATTTGTCACAAGAACACACTAATCTTGAGGGGCACCTTGATTTTCCACATAGCACAGAATTGCTTAAAAAGAACTCCATAGCAAAGTTTAAGTAACCGACCCAAGAACCTAATCGAAGGTCCAAGAATTTTTGTTCTCGGATGGGAGAAGGCGTAGTCCCTCAATCAACCAGACAAGATTTTGATGGTTTCCGCCAGCCCCAACTCCCCACGGAAGGGAATTTGCCAAATGTCATATCGCAAGGCGCTTGTGCCACCAATTTAGCAAAAATTTAGTGGATAGGCCATTGTTAACCTTATGTTTACCCCCAAGCTAAATAGGTTTTTGTATTTTTAAATGGCGTTTCGAAACTGCAAACTCGGATGTTATGAGACCATAAGGAGGTCCTCGAATCAGAGGTATTTGTTTCGCAAGATATCGATCCATAGGCCTTGTTCCTGGGAGTACAAAAGCCAAATCCACTTGAGCATGCGGCAAAATGTTCGTAGTATTAGTGTCCAAGATGCCCGGGCCACCCTTGGCACTTGGACGGCAGATTATCGACCATCGTAGTGTATGATATTTGTGCTTCGGTCACATGGCCTCCCAATAGAACCTAGCTCGATGTTGATTTATCACAAGATCAACACCATATCCTAGCATATGCACACCCATTGCATGCATGTGAAGGATGGAGAGACAAGCATAAGGCTCGCCAAGGAGGACATGAACTTGCGAATCCAAACGATCGACCCCTCTTAGCCACTTCACCTCTCATAACTTGGCAAACAATACTTAACAAATCCCCAGCTCAAATAATCGGCACCGCATATATATCGCATATGCATCACACACACGAGATGAAAAAGACGTGATGTAGTCCTATATTTCTAATCACTTGGTCATTGACTCAGACCTGTGACGGAGCTCGGTTTTCCCGTTTGTTTAGGCTTAATATAGTACATACATACAAGCACGACACCCTGCCTGGTTTTGATATGTTAAAATAGCTCCTTTGGAGGAGTATTTTTCTTCTGCAACGCGTATTTTAAACGGGGTTGGCGAGATTTGCACAGCGGACAACATCCCGACGCGGCACCTTCACGCCAGCCACTATCGGTGTTCTTTTGCCTCTGGTCCTATCCACAGCGCCAGCAGTCCCGAGGGCAAAGTCGTTGTTTACTGGCCATACGGTACAGCACCGCGGCGCAACAATGGCTAGAGACCAAGCGCATCGATCACAGCGATGGCAGGAGCGTTCAGGTTTGGTCAAACACCCATGGCCCTCCGCACCATCGTCCACGGAATACGTATCGTGAAAGTGGAAACCGGAAAAACTCGGGCAGGACCAGCAACTAATGCGAAGCAGGGGAATCTACCCCCACATATTCCCCGGTGCGCACCGAGGAAATGCTGATTCGTCTCACGGAGACCCTCCCTGCACCGGTTCTTGGTACGCCAGAAAGCCCAAGGAAGGGAACCGGGCCGCCCTCCCCGTGTACATACGCCACTCGTCACTCCAGCCGCCTCCCTCACCGGTGTACGCAAGCCGGCTCCACGCAGCCTGTTCTTCGCCTCCGCCCCACCACCACCTCCTCCCCCACCCAAAACCCGCCCCATCCCCGTGTCAAAACCTCCGACCTCGCCAAAGAGCGATCGCCAGCTCAGCACACGCCGGCGACGAGCCAGGTGACCCATGGAGGACGTGCTGGAGTCCGCGGTGGGGGCCCACTTCAGCGGCCTCCGCCTCGAGTCGCGCCGCCTCTCATCCTCCTCATCCCTCCCTTCCTCGCCCTCCTCCGCGACCTGCAACGGCACGGCCGACGCCTCCTCCGCCGCCACCACCGCGGCGGCCAACGGCCTCGCCTCTCCCACGGCCAGGCAGCCCTTCGTGATCGGTACGCCTCTGCGCCGCTCTCTCTCCCACGATTTCTCCGTTCTGGTTTTATCTTGAAACCTTTTTGTTTTGGGGTGCTTCCTCTGCTGGTTCTCAAGGGGTGTCGGGAGGGACGGCCTCGGGGAAGACGACGGTCTGCGACATGATCATCCAGCAGCTGCACGACCACCGCGTCGTGCTCGTCAACCAGGTGATTGCGCTCTTCCTTGCTCTGCTCGTCCGGCTGCAGTGCAGTTTTTATTCATCTGAATTTATTCTCCGATAGTGCCTACTGTCCTGCATCGATGCCGATATGCTCGTGTAGTGGAGTTCTGCTCAATTTTGGAGCATCCGTTGTTGGAGTCCGGAATCGTGTACTCTGATGATTGATGGCTTGTTTCATAAATAAATGATTCCCACGGTTGGCAAGTTGGTCTATCTGTTCGGGGAATTCGGATCTAGTAGACGTTATCTTGTTACCAATATCCCTTTCCATTACCTACTCCGTCCGCATTAATGTTTCTGTTACTAGATCGGACCCAATATTGGATGAGCACATCAGGGTGCTCCACCCAGTCGCAAGAATAATTAAACTTTGGGTTGTAATTTTGCAGGATTCATTCTACCGTGGTTTAACCGAGGAACAGTCTGAACACGTTGGAGAATACAACTTTGATCACCCTGGTACTTGCTTTGATGCAAATCTATCATGTTTTCTACCACAGGTTTTCAATCTAATAGTATATACTTTTGCATAAGGATGATTTTGTATGTCTTTCTATCTCTGCAGATGCATTTGACACCGATCGACTTCTAGAGTGCATGGGAAAGTTAAAAAGTGGACAATCTGTAAATATTCCTATATATGATTTCAAGAATCATCGACGATGCTCTGAGAGCTTTAGAAAGGTATAATACCTGCATAATTAACAATTGGTGCCTTTGTTATTTATGATGTTATTATGGGCGATAACTTTGGCTCAAAATGTTATACTGTATATGTGAAATACCCAGACGAGATAAAGAATTAATGACATGACACACGTGTTGTATTCTGTTAATCCAGTGTGTGTCGATTAATTTATGTTATTTATGCTTCAGAGAATGTTGCTGTAGTTTTATGTTCTGATTTCCCATTAATTAATAGGCATTTGACCACACCAACCTTCTAACAAGTACCGTGAGGCTTTCACCCTCAAACGAGCTACATATAATACAAGAGCGTTGAAACTCTAAAACCATGAGGTTTTGTAGATGGAGGGATATGTAATAATGTACAAAGGATGATGAAATAACGTATATAAGAAATGATTGTTTGGCTCTTAATCTATGCAACACTTGCAATTTACAAAAGTGCTGACTGTCTCGCCACCAGGATCCAAGCTCTTCCATTGTAAATTTGTAATAGAACACGGAAGCTTGTGTTGAACAGAGACATCTAGTGGTCTTGGTGCTCCATTTGCTGTCTTCCGTTAATCCAAGTGAACCCAAATGGAAATGATGGTTAACTAGGTCCAAAACTCCTCTTATCAATGAATTACTGATTAATTGTTTTTGTTAGGTCAATGTATCAGATGTCATCATTTTGGAGGGCATTTTAGTGTTTCATGATCAAAGGGTGCGTGACTTGATGGACATGAAAATTTTCGTTGACACAGGTTTGTTGCTGTTCTCTTTGGTACATATATTTTTGTTAACATCATGGCTACAATGTTGAAGACATTGCATGCACTGAGTGTATTCCAGTTTTTGTTGGTTAGTCATGTTTGTTGCTAGTCTTTGATCACTCACCCTCTCTTCTGTTGGTCTTTATGCATCTGTTTTAGATGCTGATATTAGGCTTGCCCGGCGAATAAGGCGTGATACAGTTGAAAGAGGGAGAGATGTTCTCTCAGTGCTTGACCAGGTAATTCAAACAAGCTGCTTCAGTTTTGAATCTAAGACTTATTCTATTCGAATGCATTATACTCTCTTTAATTATTTCAACATATAAGGTGTCCACACAGTTTAAACTATATTTCTCTATTATTGTGCTGTCATTTAACTTGCCTCTCCCCTTTTTGTCAAAAATATTTCATGGAATAATTAGTATGGGAGGTTTGTGAAGCCCGCGTTTGAAGATTTTGTTCTGCCTTCCAAGAAATATGCTGATGTGATCATACCACGAGGAGGTGATAACCATGTTGCCATTGATTTAATCGTGCAACATATTCGTACTAAACTTGGCCAGCACGACCTGTGCAAATTTTATCCAAATGTGAAAGTAGTTCACACAACTTTCCAGGTACTTTTTTTTTGTCACTTGTTGATTTGAGCTTTATAATATTGCTTTAGATTTCCAAAATTTAGAAGTTACTAAACATTCATCTGAACAGATACGGGGAATGCATACTCTCATTCGTGATCAGGAAATTACTACTCCTGATTTTGTCTTTTATTCAGATCGGCTGATTCGTCTGGTAATGCTGTTGTTACTTGTGGCATCTACCTCTTATGTCCTTTTTTAGATAACTTCTCTACTTTGGTGGCTAAGTTGAACTGCATAGTTCATAAATGTGGTTAGTAGTAACGTGTTGCTGATATGGAAATACCATGCTAGGTAGTTGAGCATGGTCTGGGGCACTTGCCATTTACAGAGAAGCAGGTCATTACACCTACAGGTACATAACTGCCTTCGTTGTATCGTACACTTTTTTGTAAGTTGTTCTCTACGAATTTCTTAGCTCTGCTTCGTTCAGGTAACTTGATTCCATAATATGCTTCATTTACGGTTGGAGAGCTGGAATAGCCACCCTTTTATCGAGAAATATGGTGTGAGCTCTGCTTTTCATTTAGAAGAATATAACAGACATTACAGATGCCTAGTTTCTTATACGAAAACCAGGCAAAAGAACACAGAATAGCCCCTTTATAACGTCAATACTGATCTGCCTTGTTACTGATTACCAGAGTTTGTGTAGAGATAAGGTGGAGTAGCTTATTCCCTCAAAGTGTGAAATAAAACCTGTATTTCGTAAGCATTTGGTGCATTATGTAATCTCACTGGCTTGGTCCAATATCCATTTAATCTTCTGGAAGCCTGGGACTTCTGAAGATTGTTGATTGTTTCCCCTGTTTACTTCATACAACTGTGAACTGTACATTCTTTAAGACAAGGCTTGTGTATGCATTCACATTCTGTAATGAACAAACAATGGGAGTTTTGTACACTAACATCATGGTTATCTATGCATTGTCCAGGATCTATTTATTCGGGAGTTGACTTCTGCAAGAAGCTATGTGGAGTGTCAATTGTTAGAAGGTGTGCCCCATTTTTTAATCTGATAGTTAAAAGGCTAGAATTTAAGGTAAAGGCTAGAATTTAAGGTACCACCATAATATATATGTTTGACTGCAGTGGTGAAAGCATGGAGAATGCGTTGCGTGCTTGTTGTAAGGGGATAAAAATAGGTAAAATCCTAATACATCGGGATGGAGACAATGGACAACAGGTTGAGTGTTCTTTACATATACTTTTGTTGTAAATGTTCATGAAAATAGTACAGTTCAGCGATTCTGTGAGTATATCTTATTTATGTTCCCTGTCCAGCTCATATACCACAAGTTGCCCATGGATATTGCTGAACGTCATGTTCTACTTATGGATCCTGTGCTTGGTACAGGTAGTGTTGCATATCCTTGAAACCTTTTCTTGATAGTTTTGCATATATTTGTTCAAATTAAGAACAAATAGAGGTCAGTTATGTAGCACGGGACTCATTTTTCATCATCTATTTTCTTGATAATTCTGTACGTATATTTGTTCAAATTAAGGACTGATAGAGGTTGGCAATGTAGCCCGTGGCTAAAGTTTATTATACTACCTTGTTTTCTACAGGTAACTCAGCAAACCAAGCTATAGAGCTTCTTATAAGAAAAGGAGTTCCTGAGGACCAGATCATGTTTCTTAATCTTATCTCGGTAAAGTTGTCTAGCTCCACCTCTCTACATGTTGCCCTTGTTTTTGGTTAGTTTATTTACAGCATTTCATGGACAGGCTCCTGAAGGAATCCACTGTGTCTGCAAGCGATTCCCTCGTCTGAAGATTGTGACATCAGAGATCGACGTCGGGTTAAACGAGGATTACCGTGTCGTCCCTGGATTGGGCGAATATGGTGACCGCTACTTCGGCACAGACTAGTTGACCATCGGTACTGCTTTCATCGGCATTGAAAAATGATAACCGGATTAGACCTAACAGGAGATATACTGGTGTTTGATGGTGTGTGGTATACTAGCAGAGTGGGGCGGAGAGATCACTCTGCTAACAGTTGGACGTACCAAGCCGAAGGGCACACGAGGATGTGCACCTTCATATTTCATATGACTTTAGCTAGACACATCTGGTGTGCTGCTCTTTCTGTTCTTGTAACGAACTTGGCCCTTCTGTAAAATGTATAGCTTGCCTTGGATTGTGGGTCTGCGGCTGGTGCCGTGCTATTTCAGTTGTGTGCACTGCATGCTCAGTTGAAGCTTAATAAAATATACATTGGCAAAGCTAGCGCTCTTGCATAAGCTACAGGTCTTGCTCATATTTGGAAGAAAAAAAAGGAAAATTTGCTACATGACATTGTTATTTTCTGACCCGAAACACATCGCTCAATTATGTTTTTGCCAGGTACCATTTCAATTTTGTGAGACATTTGTCATCGCATGGCCAAAAACAGAAAGTCTGGCACATTTTCTTCAAAACTGGACATAGCATGATCATCCCAAGTAAAAATATCAAACTTTCCATTCTTGGTCATGTGGTGTGTTGCAAAGACACCATCGGACAATGTGTTTTGGCAAACAATAAAATGATCTACAGTTGATATTGTGCGATGTCGAATTCTTTTTTCAACGCAAGTACACAGAAGCTCCATATCAGTTTTGCAGAAATTCCGCATGAAACTTGCAGGCTAACACAACACACCATGGTGCGAACGGGGTGAAGTATGGGCCTAAATCATTCGCCAACGGCCCATATCCAACGACTACGGCCCACGTCATCCAGCCCATGAACCCTCCCGTCACGCGATTTGAGCACGGAGTAAGGAGGCGGCACGAGAGCTCAACTGCGCAGAGACGAAGACGGCGCGACCATCATCCCGTTTTCAGTTCCCCAACGCGTGGTCTCGGGGTCAAAGCCGCCTCCTCCTCCGGTAACGCGCCGTCACTACTGGCCGCTGGGGCGACGCCGCCGCCGCTGCCGCCTCGGTAATCACCATTTCCCTCTGAGTTAATTTTACCGTGCATGGTTTAGGCATTGGAAGAAGGATTAACTACTGCGAGTTCGTGAGGGTTTAAATTATATCGAAGGCAGTGTAGATCAAGGTAGTTAACTGAAGCACTCTAATTGATTTGATGCATCTAGCCGCACGATCATGGTATTTTGCAAGGTACTCGTACATTCCTGCATGGTACTGTAGGCTGTAAGATCGAAAGTATATACCTCGTGGCCTTTCCGTGTTCGTATTAAAATATACTCAATCCCCGCAGAAAAAAAAAATCCATCCGTTCCAAACGGAGTGATAACAATTTGGAAAATTTGTAGTCAAACTTCACTATTTTGACAACAACAACCAATTCACACGCAGAAATGTACCTTTGGTTTTACGGATGGGTATTATTGGTGTGCGTGTGATATTTGTAGAGTGAACATGGTAAGTGAACCAAAGTTTGCCCAAAATTTGGTTGATCCATTGGCACAGAACAAAACCATTTGCTTGTCCATTTGGACAGCATATTCGTTCCCGTTCTGCCACTCCCACTTTCAATTCCTTCATTCTTCAGGCTCACAAATTGCCACATACCTTGCTCTGCATCATCATACAAAATCTAAGGCATTAGAGAAAATCTTCAGCATTAGATTACAACTCAGTTACCTTAATCTGCAGCATTACGTGCGTCCCATAAGTCCCCGCACAACCAAAAGGTCATTTGTGATTCCCAACTTGCCAAGTGCTATATATATATGTACTAGTGCTAGGAGCAGAAGCTGCAGCTTGCCATAACAAAACATGGCACTCTTCTCTGATGATGATACAGCCCATTATCAGACTAGGAGCAGCAAGAACATGACTTGCAAGGCCAGAGGGGACATGAGCAAGCTCCTACCAGTCACCTCCTTCTTCCTTGGCGCGGCGTTGACAGCGGCGCTCGTCTTCCTCAATGCTACTGTGGATGTGAACTGGCGGCCCTCCGCCATGGCCTCATGGGGCAATGGTGCTCAGCCGCCCCCCAAGCCCAAGGTAACTGATCCCTCTGCTCTTCATTTGCCTTGTTGTTTTTGTTTGTAAGGTTCTGTGGTCGAATACATCCATTTCCTGAACATTGACAGTTTCATCTTGCAACGCAATAGAAGAGCAATCTTCCTCTTAACAGTAACATGGTATTGTATTGTCCTTTTTAAAGGAGAAGAAGAAATGTTTATTAGTAGTAGTGATGCATCCGTAGGTAGAAATAAAATCTAACCATGCACATTTGTTGAGTGGAGCTACTTCACTAACCATGTGGTATGAAGACTGGCGATTAATTGTCCTCTTTTGGAAACAGAAGTTCCAAAAACAAAATAACAGAAGGGAAAATGACAATGCTAAGATAATTAGTGGTTTACTGACCGTGGTTATTGAAAATACAGTTTCTTTTTCCTTACAGTTCTATATTTCAAGATATTCATGATACAGTTAGATGATCAAATTTCGTCAGGAGTTTATGACCATAATAAGAGTAGTGAGATGTGGAAGTGCAACTATGTACTCCTTTGCTTTTCTCCCAGATTCTTAGCTATATCTCCACTCAGTGAACTAATAAGAATTCGTGTTGGATATAATACTTCAGCCATGTTTTAGGCAGTAATCGAGCTTAAAATTGAATTCTAAAGCCAAACAGGACAATTCATGCTAACTTTGCAAGATTGGCTGAGGATAGGCCTCCTATAGCTTTTTAATATTCGGGTAAGCCTTTCAGCTGAATTTGATCGTGCAGAGGCAACGAATATGCTAGCCGCAGTGTAGTACGTACTGTACCAAAAGGTCTTTGTGACAAAATGATTTGGGTGATCATATAGAAATTTATTCATGGATTTTTAGCTCCGAACTCAGATATTCAGTTAATCATGCATCTGTTCAGATTACTGTAATGGGAATATACCGAACTGTCATATTTGCAGCATCTAAATTCTAATCGTGACTCTTCTTCGAAAAAATTCTAAACCTAGCCATCTTTCTTTTCTGTGCAGGCGAAACCATTTGCGGAACTTGCAGAGGTGCTGAAGAACGCGTCCATGGAGGACGGCACAGTGATCATGACGTCCATCAACCGGGCGTACGCCGCTCCGGGTTCCCTCCTGGACCTCTTCCTGGAGAGCTTCCGTCTCGGCGAGGGCACGGCGCACCTGCTGGACCACGTCCTCATCGTGGCAGTCGACCCCGGCGCGCTCCGTCGGTGCCGGTCGGTGCACCGCCACTGCTACCTCCTCCGCCGCTCCCCGGGCGCCGTCGACTACAGCAACGAGAAGCACTTCATGACCAAGGACTACCTGGACATGATGTGGGGCAGGAACCGGTTCCAGCAGACCATCCTCGAGCTCGGCTTCAACTTCCTCTTCACGGTATGTACTACGTTTGCAAGTTTACGGCCGGCCGGTGCAACTGTGATTGGTGAATGAATGATATGTGTGTTTGGTATTTCGTCAGGACATCGACATCATGTGGTTCCGGAACCCGCTGCGGCACATCGCCATCACGTCGGACATCGCCATCGCGAGCGACGTCTTCAACGGCGACCCAGAGAGCATGGGGAACCTGCCCAACGGCGGGTTCCTGTACGTGCGGGCGGCGAACCGGACGGTGGATTTCTACCGGCGGTGGAGGCGCGCTCGGCGGCGGTTCCCGGAGGGGAGCAACGAGCAGGAGATCCTGGGGCGGGCGCAGGGGGAGCTGAGCCTGCGCGCCGGCGTGCGGATGCAGTTCCTGGACACGGCGCACTGCGGCGGCTTCTGCCAGCTGAGCGGCGACATGGGCAGGGTGTGCACGCTGCACGCCAACTGCTGCACGGGCCTCGCCAACAAGGTGCACGACCTCAGGAACGTGCTCAAGGACTGGAAGAACTACACGTCGGCGCCGCCCGAGGACAGGCGCCGGGGAGGGTTCCGCTGGACTAGGCCCGGCAGGTGCATCCACTGACAGTGACAGAGAGAGGCATTAGCAGCTGGTACTAGTCATCGCTTGCAACATGGTCACGGTTAATTAATCTGCACGTACTATCCTTTGTTTCTGCGTGGGCAATGGCCGTTTTTATCCGAGTGAGATTGAATGTTTGGCATTTCGCAACTTTGGAGGTTTGTGTTCGCTGATAGGAAATTGTAGAAACGAATGTTATCATGGTTGTATTGTACTAGCTCATACTTGGATTGTGAATTATGAACTATGTTTACAAGAGTGTCTGAATTGTGAATTGGGAATTATGAATTGTGTTCGACTCTGTTGTTAGAGTAGTACATTTGGGTACTTGGATTGTGGTGGATTGCGACAAGCATTTCCTCGAAGGAATCGCTACAGCATTAGCAGGCTATAGCATTTGTGAGGTCATCAGAATCATATGTGGAAGATAAAATAGTAGAGAGCACAGCCGGCTCTTGTAATAGTGCCCGATGGTAGCATAACAAAATAAAAAAAGGTTTGCATGCATCTTGGGCCCAATAGTATGCATGATTTGAATTATTAAATCTTAATGAAAGCCCACCTAATACTACTATAGCTTAAGCGTGAAGGGCTACCAGCATGGTGAGAGCTCCTGGCAAGACACGATTTGTGGACATTCGATCATGGTGAGAGCTCCTGGCCGACGGTGCGTTCTGTGGAGCAGGGGAAGGCCGAGGTAGTCACGACGTGGGTGGCGGGCCAATGTGCTGCGCATGGCTGTACTAGATGCAGCTCGTCTCGAGTCACAGAGACACAACAGCTGCTCTGCACATTCCAACCGAGCAACGCCACATGCATCATTTTCTCATATTATCAGCATCAACATAGAAACACATTCAGACAACACATAAGTTGTCCGCTTCTTGATACAACCACGAGACATCTCCTGTCTCCCCTTGTCTGCTTACTGCAACACCAGCAGCGCTACTTCCTCTCTACTTGGGTCCGGTTATGCAGTTAGCGATAAGCAGCTTAGAGCAAACCTGGTTCTACATTGAATAGTGAGCTAGCTAAAATGAAAGAGTAAATTCCAGTTTTTACCCCTAATTTAATATTGTTGACACTAGTTACCCTATTTAATAAATTTTCATTCATATTACCCCATTTAGCGAAAATTTACCATTTTTTACCCTTTTTAAAAGACCGGGAGCAATTTGCTACATCCATCCCGGCTGTCAGATACCTGTAGCATCGTTCTCTTTCTCCTGGCGCTTTTTCACACCCCGAATCTGTCTAATAGCTTAGCCGAGTCATTTTCTTACTCATGGTATATGTGTACGTACACATTGCTTTTACCCTGCAAGTAGGGGATCGTCGAGATAATGACCAACGATTTCAATGCCGGAGAAAGCAATCCAAGAAACGGTGCATTTGGCTGATGGCAACAACGCGTATGCGGATGCAGCTGACGGGTAGACGACGAAAATTGATTAGCCATAGGCACATAATTCATGCATCCCACTTACTTTCTATTTCTTGCAACGTGATTGTATCTGTACACAACAACATTGAGATGTAACTCGGTGATGGAATTAAACACAACTCGGGCAACATACATACGGACACGTGTGTAAGTGTAATCGATGTTGTGATTATTTCCCACACCATAGTAGTTATGAACATAACTTTTTTGGGCTTTAAGTTTCGTTCGGGTGCAGGAAAAAGCAGGAGGGAAGATACCGACTAAGAACCGTATGAAAGATCACGTTCAAAATCTTATTAAGGGTAAAATTTGGTAAAACTTTCGCTAAATGAGGTAATATGGATGAAAAGTTGTTAAATGGAGTAATCAATGTCCAAAATATCAAATTAGGGGGTAAAATATGGAATTTACTCAAAATGAAATAGTGAGCTCGGAGCTAGCTGATGTGTTTAGTATGGCATATTTTACAAAGCTCTGTTTGGAGAAAAATAGGTTTTTGCAACGTACCAGTATGCATGGATACCTTGGGTAACCAAAATTCCAAAACAAAGTGTCACGTGTACGGTAAAATCAATCCAATCTACAATCTAATTGAATTGTACTCCATCTTAATTACCAATGTTGTGATTCACCCATAAGTGTTTTTTCTGTTAGATGGATTCACTCAGTTGTCACTTGTGGTAAAGAAGATATGTGAGCTATATTAGCGGGATTATCTTCGAGTATTTCAATTCAGTTTTACACTGGATCTTTTTTTACATTTTTTTGATGAGATTGATCTTTGTTTATATCCCTTCAGCGACTGGATGGGTAAGAGGCATGCATCATTTTTTTGGATGCTCTAGGTATCAGCTTTCTTCTGGTTTAATGATATCAGGAGTATTTTCAGACAACCATGGCAGGTTTTGAGGCTTGATCGTGGTGATATGTTTCGCAATGAAACATGTTTTGTTGGTAGATTAAGTAGCTCTTTTCCTTGGAAATCAATTAATATAGACATGATGTGCATCCTTCGTTCCTATAGCATCATTCCATCGAGAATGATATATATAGGTCTATTGGTGTAATATTTTCTCTTGGGGTGATTGCCTAAATCCAAGTAGTATGTGATTTAGAACTCCAACATACTACTTGATGCTGATTATAATGTGATTTAGAACAATAATCCATCTCTCTCTCTTTGTTGTTTCCAAGTTTGAAACCAATTCTCCATTCAAAGATTACCAGAAGTGGTAATATGCATAACTCGGTCTTAATGTCATATCTTCTATATGTTCAGAAAAAACAGAGTTATGTATATATGCTTTGCTTTGCTTGTCCTGTTTGTAAATGGTACTTTTCAGATTTTGCTACATGTCGGTCTGTACTTGATCATGAATACAATTATACCTATAATGACATACCCTTTCTTGGTTTTTGCCTATAGACCATGATTTTAATTCATCCACAACCTCGCTAGCTTGAAGGACAAACATGCCTAATGGTGTTGTTCTATGTGAATGTTCTAAAAATACGTTACTATCTTTTCTTTGTCGATTCCATGGAAGGGCATTTCAAAAGAAGTTTGGACTAGAGAGCGGAAAGATTTATGCATCGACTAATCTCCACTATTGTATCAAATATTTGCTAGCAATAAATATGCTATGAATAAATATGTAATGTACTAATATTTATAACTATGGTTATCTATGTTGTTTATAGGCAAATACTAGCTGCAGCTATCGTTTTTGATTAACAACTATTATTGTTTTTGATTAACAGCTGAACTATCTGTTGTAGCTAAGTTATGCTTGTTTTACATCACTTCTTTGATTCTAAAATGAGTCAACAAAACGGTAACAAGGATAGAAATAAGACGAATCACTTACATGCCATCGCGATGAAGCTTAAACATATGCATTGTACTTATTACATATCTTTGCTAGCCAAACATACCAACATAGCATAGTGTTCAATATATGTCTGACCTAATCTTCCATGTAATGAGTCAAAGCATGACCAAAAGACTTTGAACAAGTTAGATCAGAAGACTTTAAACAACTTAGAATTCACCATTGCAGCATAACATGCCTAATATATCTTCTATATTTATTTTACACATACATTAAAACAAAAACAGAAGAAACTAACCACTTTATAGAGGATAGTGACACGTCTCAAAACACACCTAGATCAACCATGCCTATCACACAATACCGAATCACAAAACAAGCGGCGAGGCGAAGCTCATTTATTCATCTAGTAAAAATATAAGGCTAGTATCATACAAGGTACTAGCAAAATGCTGATGGTACAACAATTAATAAAATGAGGGGTGCTAGAGGTGCTAGAGTTATCATAACACATATAATAAAAAAGTTAATATCAAATACATTTTGCACACGAGATTGCATTGAGATTCTACAAATAATTAAATACCATAAGACTATGATACAACTAGTATAATATACATTATACTAGTACATGATATTTTTCACTACGACAGCCTAATAGTAGTACACTGTATTGTTGAGCTCTTACACTGACTATAACTGACATGGCATGCCTATATAGCCAAAGCGGCTCTCTTATTAAACTTTTCCTTACCGCAGTGAAGGGCGTAAGTGCAATCACATCAATCACACCAAGGTCGCTACATGTGATCGTGGATCCGGAAACTTCTCGACATGTAAGATGCAAAATATGGATGAAATTGCGGTAGAAAATCAAATGACACAAGCGTCGCACTGTTGGTAAGCTTGGATGGCTGCCAGGACAGGAGGGATGGTAGATCTGCCTCTCGCAACATGGACACGCGACCGAAAGGCACATACTGCCTCGTGTAAGAAAATTTTGTTGACCTTTTGCGTTATATAATTTTGTATTATCTTAATTGAAACTCACTTACAACTAAAAAATCTCAGCTGCAATGCCACTTGAAATTGGAAATCCGAGTTGCAACCTCATTTGCAACTCATAGAACGTACGAATCCCGATGCAAATCCAATAGATTTGGACTGAATAAGCTCGAACTTACTTCTCAATCGACTGAGAAATAGAAAAACCAAAAAATTTGCGTTATTCACAACTAGAAGAAGGGTTGTCCATTTGGGTGGGAAGGGAGGGGGGGGGGGGGGTTGTGTGGAACGCTCATTGGTCCACTCCGTAGGCTCCATGCTGTTTGCTTAAGGTTCTAAGGATAACGCTTAATCTCATCGCGTAGAGTAAATTGCAAAAAAACATCAAAATTGAGGTAAAGTTATCAATTCTTCAGAAAAAACCACCGGAAAACATTACGGTGGGTGTTTGATAACTTACCGAAATTGTGGTGTTTTCTTTACATTTTACTCCGTGGCATAGGATAATTGATTATGTGTACGAGTAGGAGAGAGAGTGTTACTAGCTTAGCCTCTTAATAAAAGTTATCCTAAGAGTCGACATTATTGACTACAATGTCGACTCAATGATAATGCTTCGTCTAGAGTCAGTCTAAAGGCATACTATAATGTGTGCTCTATTTTCATCTGACACAAAATAACCAAAGAGTCATTTACTGACTCTAACTCTGTGGATGCCTTAAGAGCATCTCCAGCAATGACTCCTACGAATTTGACCGTGCTCTAAACCTCAAGTAGGGTCATGAAGGGGTCACATCAGAAAAAAATCATAACGACGAGAACAACATAGTCAATGTCTAGCTATGCAGATGTAAAGTAACGAAAGGGATTCAGTGTTTCATACCCTTAAACACCAAAAGCGGGATTACGTTCCCGTGCAAACGTTTTTTCTGTAGTCGTACGACGTCGCCGACCTCAAGGTCGAGTAGGCGTCCAAGAAACGAGCACCACAACTAGCGGTGCCTCCACATTTATACACACGTCCGGTGTAGAGACGTCTTCCGTGCTCCAGTCCAGCGAAGCAGTGAAAAAAGAAGATCCGGACCGATTCCAATGGCATGACGGTGTGCGTATGGTGGATAAATATCTATATCGTTGCGCATGTTCCAAACTTGGGAACACCCATGTGAGGGAGAGAGGGAAAGAGAGAAGGCATAAGCCAATGTGATGATTTGGGGAGGAGGGACCCTCCTCTTTATATAGAGGAAAGGGGAGCACCACAACCAAAAAGTCCCGGGGTGGGACTAAAAAGAGGAGAAGGTGGCCATCAACGGTGGGGTGGGCCTCACCCCGCGCACGCCTTGGCCCCTGGGACGGTCAACGGTGTGGAGGGCCCCTACCCCCGCGTACCATGCCCCCTTGGGGCGGTTTGCCCCCATGGGCCCTTCCCTCCGGGAAGGCCCATGTAAGTGGGCTGCCCTTTTAAATTAAATAAAAAAAATATATTTAAATATTAATTCATTTAATTAATATTAAATGTATATTATTATTTTTTTTTCACTTTGAAACACCTTTCGAACCCCTCTGAACAACTTCAGATTCTCTAGGAACGATTCCGGTTCTCTCTTCTCTATTCTCTTACGACCTCGGATCAACCCTAAGAGTCTCTACCCTTAAGTGTGCCACCCTACGGTTCAGGAACGCGCGGGCATAATCAAGACATCTCTCCGATCAATGACCAACAACGAGATCTAGAAACCCATTATGGTCCCCATGCATTCCATGAATTACTTGATCGATTGAACCTTAAACGTCGAGTCCCATTCCCTTTGCTCTTTGGTACATGGTTTGTCAAATATCTAATCTCCGGTATCTCAATACCTAGTTCGATCTTGTTACTGGCCAACAAGTTTACTAATTCCTGTGATATTACATCCCCGTGACCTAGTCACCTGCTTGCAAGCTTTATAGATGTAATCTCACCAAGTGGGCCTAGGGTATCTATCTGTCACTCGGATGGGAAAATCTCGATCTCGATGCATATGCTTCAACCTATCTCTTTGGAATACCTGATAGACACCTTTATGACCACCCTATTATGGTGTGATAGTTGATGCACTCAAAGCAGCCACGTGTGATAGTGATTAGATATGATCTCATAGTCAAAAAAATGAGTTACTACATTTTACTAGATATCGCAATGTTGAACTTTGTGACTGGATCTTATTGCAATACTATGGTTGGGTGTGTTTTTATCACATCATTCATCCAATGACATGACCACATTGTCAACTAAAATAAATGTCCACGATCAAAAAACCTCGATCATTGGTTGACCAACGAGCTAGTCGACTAGAAGTTACTAGAGACTTGGTTTCTTTACATACCACACGTGTATTAATGTTTCTGCTTAACACAGTTATAGCATGGTATAAAACTATTATAAACATATGAGATATAACAATAAAAACATCTTTATTATTAGCCTCTAGGGCATATCTCCAATAGTCTCCCACTTGCACTAGAGTACAAATAAACTAGTTTACATTTAGCAATAATCTAACACCAATAGCATCCTGGTGTTGATCATGCTTTGCTCGTGGTAGAGGATTTGTAAACGGATCCGTGGCATTCAGATTCGTATGTACTTTCGAAATTCTAATGTCACCATCACTGACATACTTCCTTATTACATGGTAACGTCGGAGTATGTGCTTGGTAGTAGAGTGGAACCTCTGATCCTTCGCATTCTCAATGGCCCACCGTGTTGTTGCAGTAGATGCTCACAGGGTCTTGCATGCTTAGAGACACTCCTAGTTTGATGATGAACTTCTGTAGTCACATCGCTTCATTCGCCACTTCCGAAGCAGCAATGTACTCCGATTCCATCGTAGATTGAGCTACCAAGGGTTGCTTCTCGCTCCTCCAGCTGACCGTGCCACCATTTACCAAAACCACATACCCTGTTTGAGATTTTGAGTCATCTAGATCAGTGTCAAAACTTGCATCAATGTAACCAGTTACGGCAAGTTCCTCTTCACGTCCTCCATAGAAAATAAACATATCTTTAGTCCTTATTAAGTACTTCAGGATATTCTTAACTATCTTCTAATGAACCATCCCTGGGTTACTTTAAAAATGGCTCGTCAAACTAAGAGCCAGGGTCACATCCGGTTGAGTACTCAGAATGGCATACATGATAGAACCTATGACTGAAGCATAGTGGATGTTAAACATTATTTCTCTATCATCATCTATTTCTGGACATTGAGTCGAACTCAATGGTTCACCTTTTACTGTAGGCAATAACCCTTTCTTCGCCTGATCCATTTTGAACGTCTTCAAAACCTTTTCTAGGTAAGTACTCTGACTTAGTGTTACTAGGCATTTTGATCTATCTCTATATATTTTAATGCCTAATATGTAAGCAGCTTCACCCATATCCTTCATGGAAAATTTATTGTTTAAATAGTCCTTCATGCTATTCCGAAGATTCACAACATTCCCAATTAGTAATATGTCATCCACATATAGTACTAGGAACATCAATGAGCTCCCAGTCACTTTCTTGTAATGCGGGCTTCTTCTTCATTTTGGACAATCCAAAACCTTTGATTACCTTACCAAAGCAAAGATTCAAGCTCCGAGATGCTTGTTTTAGTCCATAAATGGATGTTGAAGCTTGCATACTTTTCCAACATCCTTAGGACCAACAAAACCTTCTAGTGGCATCATATATAACTCTTTCTCAATGTTTCTATTTAGGAATGTGGTTTTCACATCCATCTGTCATATTTAATAATCTAAATGTGCAACAATTGCTAGTAAAATCCGAATAGACATAAGCTTTGCTATGGGAGAGAATATCTCAATGTAGTCAACTCCTTGAATTTGTCAACTACAAGCTAGAAACTATTTTAAAAAACCGCAAGAAGACTCACCCGTCAAAGTTGTCAAGGTCGAAGTCCTCATCCGATTCCTGCTTCTACTTCCTCGACTTCTTCAATGGCGGAGGGGCCATACTGCGTACAGGAACCGCCGGAATCGGATCCGCGGTACCCACCTCAATCGAAAGATCTTTAGGCGTCTCCGACGAGGATGCATCTGAATGCTCACTTTGGGGGCTCTTGCGAGTGGCACCCTCGCTGGACTCGGGGGCTTCCCGCTCCTCAACAACGGGCATGATTGACCCAGACTTATCCTCCTCTTCAGCCTCGGGAGGTTGATACATTGCAAATGTATCTATAATTTTTGATGTTCCATGCTTGGTTTTATCTACTTTCTTGTGTTTTGTCCACACTTTGGAGTACTTTTCATATGATTTCTTGGACTAACCTATTAACAAGAGCCATAGTGCCAGCTGCCTGTTTTCTGCTGTTTTTGGTTCCAGGAAGTCAGAAAATGAATATTCTCGGAATTGGACGGGACAAAATCCAAAGTCGCTATTTTACCGGAAGACATCTGGAGCTAGAATACGAGACAGAGAGGGGCTGGGGCTTGACCACACCACCTGGCCATGCGGCCAGGCCTGGTCCGTGCTAGGGGGTGGTCTGGCCGCCCCAGGCACCCCCTCGGCCTCTCCTTCCGCCTATATATTGCCTCTGATACGGAAACCCTAAGGACCCGATCAAAATTCCATGAAAGAGTCTGTAGCCACCGTCATCTGCATCCCTAGATCGGGAGGGATCTAAAGCTCTTCCTGGAACCCTGCCAGAGAGGGGAATTCACCCTGGAGGCCTTCTTCATCAGCATGCAAGCCTCCGGTGTGATGCGTGAGTAGTTCATCTCTGGACTACGGGTCCATGTAGTAGCTAGATGGTTGGTTCTCCTCCTTTGTGCTTTAATGTCTAGATCTTGTGAGTTCCGTTCATGATCAAGATCATCTATTTGTAATTCTGCATGTTGTGTTTGCGGGGATCCGATGGATATTGAGATGCTATTTTAGATTGATATTGATTCTATCATGTCTTTGTTATTTGTGATCTTGCATGCTTTACGTTGTTAGTAGCTATCTTGGCCAAGTAGATGCTAGCAACTCCAAGAGTTAGTATTTATGCTCGATAGTGGGTTCGTGCCTCTGATAATCTGGGGAAGTGACAGAAATCTCTAAGGTACTAGATGTGATGTTGCTACTAGGGAGAAAACAACAATCCTTTGTTCATAGAACAATCGTATTATTTACTTTACACGTAATTCATAAAGCAATAATCTGTTGCTTGCAACTTAATACTAGAGGGGGTTCGGATGATAACCTGAAGGTGGATTATTAGTCATAGATGCAGTTGGATGGCGGTCTATGTATAATGTTGTAATGCCCAATCAAGTCTCAACGGAGTCAAGATGATTAGTATATGCTTGTATGCTTTCTTGATGTTTGTCAATTGCCCCGCTGTAATTTGTTCACCCAGCATGTTATCTATGTTAAGGAGAGCCACCTCTAGTGAACTATGGACCCCGGTCCTTTCTTTTACATACAATCTACAAACTGTTTACTGCTTTGTGTTTACTTTCTGCAAACTATTACTTCCTTCCATTCGATACGTTTAATCCTTTGTTTTCAGCAAAACCGGTGAGATTGACAACCTCATCGCAAGTTGGGGACAGAGTTTTGTGGTTGTGTTGTGCAGGTCTCCATGTTCTCGCTGCACCGTAGTGCGCCCTGCCAACGTTCAGCTAGCTACACCTTTGGGGTGTTTCCTTGCTCCTACTGGATTGATAACCTTGGTTTCGTACTGAGGGAAAACTTACTGCTGTGCTCATCATACCTTCCTATTGGGGTTCCCCAACGAGCTCGTTAATATACGAGTCAGCAAGTACTTTTTCTGGTGCCGTTGCTGGGGAGTCAAGGACATCTTCACAAGGGGAGTCCCTCATAACCAATCTCTTTACTTTGTTGTTTTTGTTTTGCTTAGTTTACTTTTGTTTTGTTTGCTTGTTTCTTTATCAAAAACACAAAAAAAATTAGTTTTACTAGTTTGCTTTCTTTATCAAAATCACAAAAAAATGTCTACTCTTGAAAACACTAAGTTGTGTGACTTCACTAGCACCAACAACAATGATTTTATGAGCACACCTATTGCTCTACCTGTTCCTGAAGCTACTTTCTTTGAGATTAAACCTGCTTTACTCAATCTTGTTATGAGAGAACAATTTTCTGGTATTGGTAATGAAGATGCTGCTGCCCATCTAAATAACTTTGTTGAACTTTGCGAGATGCAAAAGCATATGGATATAGATGGTGATATTATTAAGCTGAAATTGTTTCCTTTCTCTTTGAGAGGAAAAGCTAAAGAATGGTTGAATTCCTTAACTAGGAATAGTATTGATTCTTGGACTAAGTGCAAAGATGCTTTCATTGGAAAATACTATCCTCCTGCTAAGATTATATCTATGAGAAGTGAAATAATGAAGTTTAAACAATCTGATAATGAACATGTTGCTCAAGCTTGGGAAAGAATGAAATCTTTGGTAAAGAATTGTCCCACTCATGGACTGACTGCTTGGATGATCATCCAAACTTTTTATGCAGGATTAAACTATTCATCAAGGAACCTATTGGATTCTACTGCTGGAGGTACCTTTATGACCATTACTTTGGGTGCTGCAACAAAGCTTCTGGATAATATGATGGTTAACTACTCTGAATAGCATACTGAGAGAGCTCCACAAGGTAAGAAGGTAAATTCTATTGAGGAAACCTCCTCCTTGAGTGATAAGATTGCTGTTATTATGTTTATGCTTGTTAATGGGAAAGCCCAAATTGATCCAAATAATGTTCCTTTAGCTATTTGGTTGCTCAAGAAGAGCAAGTTGATGTGAACTTTATAAGAAATAATAATTTTGGCAACAATGCTTATGGTAATAACAATTATAGGCCCTACCCTTCTAATAATAGTTATGGTTATAATGGTAAACCTGGATTACCTAGTGAAGGAAGAATTTTAGAAGTTGAAAGAGCCACTAAGAACTTCATGCAAATGCAATATGAGCAAAATCAACTATTTACTAAAACTATGGAGGAACAATCTATCATTTTGAAGAACATTAGCCCTCAACTTGAGAGTTTAAATAGGGAAATTCTTAGTTTACAACTGAAACTTTCTAATCCTAAAAGAAATATATCATCTCTGTCTGAAGCTCAATCCTCTTTGATTAATAAAATGGCTGCTAAACCTGAAACTAATGATAATCCCTTTGTAGTTACTAATGCCATACAAGTAAGGATTGATGAAAATGTTAGACTATTAGTTGAATTACATGCTAAGTGGGAAAGAGAAGATGAAATTGCTAGAAACATTAGTGTTTCTACTATCACTACCACTAGTGTTAAGGCTAGTAATAGTTCTACCACTCTAGATTATAATTTTGATTTTGATCTTGATGGTTGTAATATCTCTGAAGTTATTAAGTTCCTACAAAAGCTTGCTAAAAGTCCTAATTCTAGTGCTATGAACATGGCCTTTTCAAAACACATTACTGATGCTCTCATAAAGATTAAAGAAGAAAAGATGAAACATAAAGCTTCTATTCCTATAAAACAAGAAGATGGTTGGGAACCCATCATTAATATGAAAGTGAATGATTTTGATTCTGAAGCTTTATGTGATCTTGATAGTAGTGTTTCTACTATGCCTAGAAGGATTTATGATATGCTTGATTTGCCTCCACTTGAAGACTGTTATTTGAATGTCCCACTTGATGATAATGCTAAAAAGAAACTCATGGGGAGTCTTAATGATGTTCTTATTATGGTTAACAATGCTTATGTCCCCGTTGATTTCTATGTTTTGGATGTTGAATGCAATGCTTCTTGTCCTATTACTTTGGGAAGACCTTTTCTTAGAACTGTTGGTGCCATTATTGATATGAAAGAAGGCACCATTAAATATCAACTCCCACTCAAGAAAGGTATAGAACACTTCCCTAAGAAGAGAGAGCAGATTTCTTTTGCCTCTCCTATGAAAACAAAATTTGGTTTTAATGCTTCTTCATTTGAGAACACTTGATCCTTTTTCTTGCTTCTTATGCCTAACTTAAAGGCGTTAAAGAAAAGTACTTATTGGGAGATAACCCAAAAGTTTTAGATGAGTCTTGGAAGTTATTATTTCAGTAATAACCACTCCTTATCCTTTTTATTTGCTTTTTGTGCCAAGAGTAACCTCTAATGAGAGAGAAGTAATGATTGGTAAAGTTGCTGTCCCGAAACAGATTTTTGTGCTTCACCGTAAAAATTCGTGTAAAATCTCTGTAAATCCTTTTGAGGCATGACTTTTTGTGCTTCTGCCCCAGGTTGTTATATAACTTTCGTTAGTTCAACACTTATTTATTTGAGCAACATAAGGTCTTCGAAAAAATTCATCTTTACCTGCTGGTCTGTTTTGATAGATTTCTGCCATTTTCTGCATTTGCTTCTTGTTGGTTCCTTTTTGAGTTCTTTTGGGGAATTGAGCTTTTTGAGGGAAGTGCTATAGTAGCTAGTGTTTTAATGGAAGTTTTATTGATGTTAGAACTGAACCTAAAGACTTATTATCTTGAGTGCACTAATGTTGGTAATAAAGATTGTGTGAAGTTTTGTATGAAGAAAAAAAATTCAGGTGTATGGAAGAAATGAGTAATGAGATGAAGGATGGCCTAAAGCTCAAGCTTGGGGATGCCACGTGTGTCACCCCAAGAAATATCCAAGAAGTACAAGCGTCAAAGCATGGGGATGCCCAAGGCATCCCCCTCTTCATCAATAAAAATCCCAGGTTTCTTCCAAACGCTTCATTTTTATTGTTTCATGCACAGTTGTGTTGTTCTTGGAGCATCTTCTTTTTCGTTTTCGTTTTGGTTTTTCGTTTGCTTTGTTTGCTTAGTTTTTTGAATAAATTGGTTGGACCCCCTCTTTCATACATTGGTTTTCAAATAGTTTGGTTTGGTTTGGAAAAGAGTAGGAAAGTTCATGCTTAAATGGTAAAGAGAGCTTGTTTTTGACTGTGGCCTATGCTTTGTCATGCCATGCTTGATATTGTTTTGTCTTTATGCTTAGTATTCTTTGCTGTAGCATGACTTGTTATAAACAATTGAGATTGCTTAATGTGCCTTGGATGAATCATGCGTTGTTTTAGCATATTAAAGCATAGTATTGTGGTATTCTCCTTTGATGCTTTATTTGGGTTGACTTGGCGCATGCTCACACCATGTTATGACTATCCAAAGTCACCACAAGCCTTTATGATCCTTTAGTTTTCAACTTGAAGTATCACTTTATGCTTTGATCAATGATGTTTTGTCGCTCTGCATGATTATGGCCATTATTGCTCTCTTAGTTTGTCGTTCCCAGTCTTTTGCTAGCCTCCGCAACCAAGTATGAGTTCCACTCATGCATCCAAATCCTAAACCAAGTTATTCCAAAGAGTCCACCATACCTACCTTTTAGCATATGCTATTCCAAGTATATTCATGTTTTTGTTTACCTTCTGAATTAAACTTGTTATGAGAAAACTAGTGATTAAAGCTCTCACGAACTTGATGGCACACTTTTCTTTTCTTGCCCTTAATAAACTTGAACCATTGTGTCGTCTATGTTGTATATGCTTGCACTTATTTGTTGGGGATTAGCAGAACCATGCTGTCATGGGGAACGCTTTCAACATTGCACGGGTACTTTGTACCTAGTTGATATCATTCTCTTTTGTCTATGGATGTCGTCAGTGTGAAATGAAAGGGGAGCTTGTAAGTCCATGGAGTTATGTATATGTGTTAGAGAAACGCCTAGGCCGCTGGTTGATACGTCCATTTTTCATCACTATTCTATGTCATAATTCACTGTTATTCATTGATATATTTCGTATTGAGAGGTGATACTTATGTTATTTCATCTGTTTTTGCATGGTTGATGACTTTTGGAGCATGGACCACTGTAGTCAGGATTTTGATGGAAAATGTGCTGTTTGGAGGCAAAATTCGCGAAGATCAGAAAATCCGGGAAAATATACGGAAAATCCTATTTTTCCAGAAGACGAAGGAAGCCAGAAGGAGGGCTGGAGATGGGCCACAGGGGGCCCACACCACCCCCTGGCGCCAGCCAGCCTAGGCCGCGCCACCAGGTGGTGTGGCCACCCTGGTCCACCCCTGGCACTCCCCTCTAAGGTATATTATCCTCCTGAAACTCTAAGACTCGGGGGGCGACCACAAAAAGATTCCGCACAGGCAGAAAACACCGAGAGAAGATCTCTGCGGACATGATTCTGAGGGGAATTCCTTCCCGGAGAGGGGAGACCGTTGCCATCAACACCACCATCAAGCTAGACTTCATCGGGATCATCATCATCATCATCATCACCACCATCATCACCATCAGCACCCTCATCACCATCTCCATATTACTGTAACAATTGTGTTGAATCTTGCATAGTTCATAGGGGAAACTTTCCTGGTGTTGATTACTCTTTGTAGTTGATGCTATTGAGTGAACCGTTGAATTATTGTTTATGTTCAGATTGTTATACATCATTATTCCATCTCTGATCATGATCCATATGATGTCTTGTGAGTAGTTCGTTTTGTTCTTGAGGACATGGGAGAAGTCATGTTGTTAGTAGTGGAGTTGTGTTGAGAAAGATTCAATAGTTTGATATTTAAGTTGTGGTGTACTTCTTCTAGTGGTGTCATGTGAACGTCGACTACATGACACTTCACCTATATGGGCCTAGGGGAATGCATTGTGTATTTGGCTACTAATCGTAGGGGTTGCGAGTGATGTAAACCTGAACCCCCGTTAGGAAACCATTGCACAAGTGACGTAAGGGTCTTAGAGTTTAAAGCTGTGGTTAGGTTTCTACCTTAATTACTTTCTTATACTTACAGATGTTTGCAAGGGGTATAATCACAACTTTGTATTAGTCCTAGGAAGGTCGGTACATTAGCACAAGTTCACCCACACAACACTTAGCAAGCTAAAGAAGATTAATCAACTATATGAAGCGAAAGCACTTGACAGTCTTCCCATGTGTCCTCGAGAATGTTTGGTCATCTTAAGTAATACAACCGACTTGTCCTTTGCTGCATAAAGGATTGGGCCACTTGCTGCATTTATTCCTATTGTCTTTTATTTACGCGTACTTTGTTTACTTGCTTTATCAAAAACCCCTAAAAATACATTTGCTAAGTATTTGCAGAGAATTCCTGATCCATACCACTAGCCAGCACCTTCTGCTCCTCGTTGGGTTCGACACTCTTACTTATCGAAAATACTGTGATACACCCCCTATACTTGTGGGTCATCACTGGTCTAATCCATGCTGACATGGTGGAAACCTGCAGCGTAACCATAATGAGCTGTCTATGAAGCATTCTTCTTATAAAAAAAGAGTCCTATATTGAGAAAAAAGAGAAAAAGAAAAAAAGAGATTATGAAAAGAGGAAAGAGAGAAAAAAGCACCATATTCCCATGGTAAATAAGAAGATTGCTGAGATGCTCGTTGTCTGCTTGCCTTCTCATTTTGATATGGGGATTCTTCCGTATCATCGGGCAACGGGTACCCTGTTGGCGGTTCTCTACGATACACATGTACTTACGATGACAAGAACTTATGGTGACTAAACTTGAGTAGCATGAGGAGCGGCCCTCGTATTCAAGGGACATGAGATTTCTAACTTATACTTCGTCAAGCATGTACACCATAGTTTGTTCACTTTAACCTTAATCACTTCAAGATGCTTATGATAGGGGCAATGAGATCTGAAAGCTATTAAGTACCATAATTTTTGGAAGCTCTTTATGAAACTTGAATCTCTGCTTCCTTCTATGAAGGCCTTTCTTCCACTTATATATTGAGTCTCCACCTTCTACCTTTATGCACCTACTTTGAGAGCATAGTGGCCATTCTTAGTTCTATGTGCATTGTCCCAAGACTTGTTGATTGATGCATACCTTGATATTGCTTGTTTTAAAACTATTTGTATCTAGTCACTCTTATGAACTTTGAAGGTGTCCTATGCTTTTATATTTGCTATTCTATGAGGGACAAGATGAATGCTATTATGCTATGTTTTCTTTATGTGAAACAAACAAACGTCTTGCAAAGCATTGTTATTCATGAATCTTTTGTTTGTGCCTTTTCATGTTGCATCATAGTTTCTTTGTCTTATTGCTAGAATTTTGTCTTTCATGTTATGATTGAAGTACTATGATCCCAGCTTTGAATGTTTACAAATACTTTGATCAAGTTTATGATGGTGCATGCCACCTCAAAAATTATTCTTTCTTTTTATCACTTACCTACTCGAGGACGAGCAGGAGTTAAGCTTGGGGATGTTGATACATTGCAAATGTATCTATAATTTTTGATGTTCCATGCTTGGTTTTATCTACTTTCTTGTGTTTTGTCCACACTTTGGAGTACTTTTCATATGATTTCTTGGACTAACCTATTAACAAGAGCCATAGTGCCAGCTGCCTATTTTCTGCTGTTTTTGGTTCTAGGAAGTCAGAAAATGAATATTCTCGGAATTTGACGGGACAAAAGCCAAAGTCACTATTTTACCGGAAGACATCTGGAGCCAGAATACGAGACGGAGAGGCGCTGGGGCCTGGCCACACCACCTAGCCACACGACCAGGCCTGACCCGTGCTAGGGGGTGGTCTGGCCGCCCTAGGCACCCCCTCGGCCTCCCCTTCCGCCTATACATTGCCTCTGATACAGAAACCCTAAGGACCCGATCAAAATTCCACGAAAGAGTATGTAGCCACCGTCATCTCCATCCCTATATCGTGAGGGATCCGAAGCTCTTCCCAGCACCCTGCCGGAGAGGGGAATTCACCCTGGAGGCCTTCTTCATCAGCATGCAAGCCTCCGGTGTGATGCGTGAGTAGTTCATCTCTGGACTACGGGTCCATGTAGTAGCTAGATGACTGGTTCTCCTCCTTTGTGCTTCCATGTCTAGATCTTGTGAGCTCCGTTCATGATCAAGAGCACCTATTTGTAATTCTGCATGTTGTGTTTGTGGGGATCCGATGGATATTGAGATGCTATTTTAGATTGATTATTGATTCTATCATGTCTTTGTTATTTGTGATCTTGCATTCTTTCTGTTGTTAGTAGCTATCTTGGCCAAGTAGATGCTAGCAACTCCAAGAGTTAGTATTTATGCTCGATAGTGGGTTCATGCCTCCGTAACTGGGAAGTGATAGAAATCTCTAAGGTACTAGATGTGATGTTGCTACTAGGGAGAAAACAACAATCCTTTGTTCATAGAACAATCGTATTATTTACTTTACACGTAATTCGTAAAGCAATAATCTGTTGCTTGCAACTTAATACTAGAGGGGGTTCGGATGATAACCTGAAGGTGGATTATTAGTCATAGATGCAGTTGGATGGCGGTCTATGTATAATGTTGTAATGCCCAATCAAGTCTCAACGGAGTCAAGATGATTAGTATATGCTTGTATGCTTTCTTGATGTTTGTCAATTGCCCCGCTGTAATTTGTTCACCCAGCATGTTATCTATGTTAAGGAGAGCCACCTCTAGTGAACTATGGACCCCGGTCCTTTCTTTTACATACAATCTACAAACTGTTTACTGCTTTGTGTTTACTTTCTGCAAACTATTACTTCCTTCCATTCGATACGTTTAATCCTTTGTTTTCAGCAAAACCGGTGAGATTGACAACCTCATCACAAGTTGGGGACAGAGTTCTGTGGTTGTGTTGTGCAGGTCTCCATGTTGCTGCTGGCACCGGTAGTGCGCCCTGCCAACATTCAGCTAGCTACACCTTTGGGGTGTTTCCTTGCTCCTACTGGATTGATAACCTTGGTTTCGTACTGAGGGAAAACTTACTGCTGTGCTCATCATACCTTCCTCTTGGGGTTCCCCAACGAGCTCGTTAATATATGAGTCAGCAGAGGTAATATCCCTTTCGGCTGAGGAGGCAGTACAGTTTCAATGTTCCATTCTTGTTGAAACCATTAGGTTACAACAACAAAGTACAACATGGACAGTGCAAAAGAAAAAACTTGACGATAAGCTTACCGCAGGAGGAGCGTCGCTTGCCTAGAAGGGAAGAGTAGCCGAATCCTTTGGCAGGACGTCCTTGGCAGTGAACTTGGTCAGAGCCCTGGCCCTTTTATCCACCTCTACTGAGGACATATCCTCTTGGGAGACGCGACTGACGTCCATCACGCTAGTCCAGCAGGACATCGGGTGTACCCTAGCCTACATCGGCTGCACTCGATGTCGCAACCATGTGCGGATGAGGTCCATGCTGGTAACTTCTTTGCCTCGGATAAGCTAAAGATCACAGACGCGCTTGGACAAGACTTTGACTTCCTCTAACTCGTCCGGCATCACGACATTCTTCCAAGACCTTTGTCTCTTCAGCTTAGCCTTCGGGTCAAAGGGAGCAAGCCCGAACCTTTCTTCATCAACCTTCTAGTCCCGGATATAAAACCATTTCTCTATCCATCCTTGCACAGACTCGAGAAGGTTGAGGATAAAATACTAGACATTGGAGTCCACATAAATACCATAGCCTCCAATATCGTAGACTACAGAACCAGAGCCCGACTGCCTCTTTAGCTTGAAAAGCTTCTTGAAAATCCCAAAGTGTGGCTCAATTCTGAGCCAGCACTCGTAGAGCGTGATATAGCACACAATGTGCAAAATGAAATTGGGCGTCAACTGGTGTAGTTGAAGCCCATAGAATCACAGTAACCCTCGCACAAACTTGTGGAGCGGGAGAGAGAGACCATGGAGGACGAAAGCCAGAAAAATCACTCAAAATCCAGCAGGGGGATCGGGGATTACCTCTGGCCCAGGGAGTTGACAATCCGCCATGTCGGCCGGTAGCAGACCGTCCTGGCGATGAGTTTGGAGCTCATGCTCCTTCACGGACAAGCGCCTCCACGACCCATTGGTGACGCGGGTCCCCGCGCCATTCTTCTTTGTGGTCGTAGTAGTGGTGCCGGACCCAGCAGCGACGATGCCCTTCTTCTTCGATGTGGCGACATTAGCGACAAATCTAGCAGCAGCGATGCTTTCCTTCTTCCC
The DNA here is from genome assembly GCA_023614405.1 of Avena insularis. NCBI lineage: Eukaryota > Viridiplantae > Streptophyta > Magnoliopsida > Poales > Poaceae > Avena > Avena insularis. The sequence goes on from CM042692.1 coordinate 28,677,028, forward strand.
CATATTTCGGTGACGAAGGGATTAGAGGAAGTAGCTAGGAAAGGCCTTCAGTACGTCCAGTGCAGTGGAGGAGATGGACGTGGTGATGCAGATGAAAATGGCAATGGCAGCAATGCGCAAAGGAGGAAGAAGATCACTGTGGAAATTACCACACAAAGAACCCTACTTAAGTAACAGGGCATGCCATCCAACGGTCTGCAAAGCTTCACTCAGACGTGTGGCACAAATGGATGAAGATGTATGGTAGTGGAAATGATGAACCATCGCCGCATGTTCCCCACTACACGCAAGAATCAAGGACACATAGTTAAAAAAGATTACGCGTGACTAGTTAAATTCTAGTTAGACTTGGGGCCCCACTTCTGGCACGTCCCATCAACTCCTCTTATGTGGGCAACTAAGCTCATCCAATTGTCAGCACTGACGTCATCGCAAGATGTACTCCGGCAGGAGATTCTTTCGACTGATCTAGTCCTTTATTGACTCTACGACTTGACCAAACACTCGGGGGCTACTCCTAACAGGAGCGCTTGCCGCGCACCCAAAGATTTTATAGGCACAGAACTGCCTCGACAAGACATTTACACCCCTCCCTTGAATCAGTGATTCGATTACGGACTTGGGGGATACTCCCGTAGGGAGCACTGGAAGCACAGTCGACTAAACAAGCAGCTGTCGATAGCAGTTGAAAAGGTAAAAAAGTCCCCACTCGAGTCTATGACTCGAATAGGCACTCGGGGCTACTACCATAGGGAGCGCTGGCCTCACACCCTATGAAAAACAAAAATAATTATGAAAAGCATTGACCACGTCCGCAGCAGTCGAAGCATTTGGCGACTCCGCCTCATACTTTTACCCTGCAAAGAGACTACATCTCCTGGGTCACCCAAATCACCTCCGCGGTGACTAAAAAATTTGGATGCCGCATTTACAATGTGAAGGTAAGACCTGGAAAAAGGTCTGGAAACGCACCTGCTACGCTCTACCAGAAATAAACCGTGCCCGCAGGCACGATGAAATAAGCCTTGATGGACGTGTCGAGTGCTCACATTAAATCAACTAGAATTCGGCTCTGTAAGGCCTCCGCGGCATGAGTCGAATTACGCCAACAATGTTCTGAATTCGAGTCCGGGGACTCGAGTTTGAGTAGATAGGTTGTTTTTCCCTAAGGAAGTTAACTGACCCCGATCCGTTGGATGAATCATACACGCATATCAACAATCCCTATGACACAAACAAAGGCACCCGAAAATACTTTCAGCTGGCTACACGCTTGAAAACTTTATAGTCTCCACCTGAATCTGCGATTCGACTGGACACTCGGGGGCTACTGACATGGGTATACCTTACAGGTACTCGTGATGAGCATATACGGTCTAGCCCAATAGGATTCCATGGTGTTGCTGGATCCCAATACAAGTTCGGGTGGCCCAAAGAGAGTTGACTTCTTGAAGAACACAGTAAGGAATATATACAAAATTAAAGGGAAAACCCTAATCTATAACCGACTCAGCCTGCTCTCCCTAGACCTAGCCTCCCTATATAAAGGCTAGGAGGGGTGACAAGGAGGACGACACACAACCCCCATACACCTCGCCAGATTGCATCTGTGCAACCTTGTAAGTTTTGACTCCCCAAAAAAAAGAGCAGACAAGGAGTAGGGACCTCTTCGAGGCCTAAACCTGGGTAAAACCTCGTGTCTCCCTGTGTGCTTGTTTGCTAGCCGATTTATGCCTCTAGCGCTCCCCACTTCCTCGAACCTAAGCCCATCAACGATGGGCATTGATGAGTTAGCCCCTCGTCATAGACGATCACATTACCATCTGCATCTGTCTTTTTCTTAAAGATCTATTTATTATCAACAGCCTTGCGGCCATCGGGAATATCAACAAAAGTTCATACTTAGTTGTCATACATGGATACTATCTCGGATTTCATGGCTTAAAGCCATTTCTTGGACTCAAGGTCCTTCCATTGCTTCCTTGTAGTTCGCATGTTCGTCTTGTTCTACTAATATGATAGTGTTAACAAGATTACCATACCACTCAAAAGCAGTACAGACTCTTGTAGACCTGCAGGTTCAGTAGGTGCCCAATATGTTCATTTTACATCATCAATATAGTGAGTTATATGATCTATTTTGAATGTTTGCCATGTTCTATCATTATTAATGCCTTTTTAATTGATTTATGGAACTTTCCTACAAAGTCCCTTTCTTTGGTATTTAATTTCTGGGAGGCAGAAAACCCCCTTTTCGCATTTTGCCATTTCAGGGACCTTATAGACACCTAAAAATCAAAGGAAAAATACTTGATCAGTTTTTTACCCGGAAAAGGACCGTGAGCAAAAGAATCAATCGAGGGGAGCTGTTGGGCTCAGAAGAGACAAGGTGGCATGCATTCCCTTGCTAGGCATGCCACCTATGCTCATTTGACCCATGAGTGTCGCCTCGGCTCCTTATTTTTACATATTCCTCCATCTTGCTAGAAAACCTACACCATATTTTCCCCACGATTTACAGAGGCGACAGCAGAGGCGAAAGTCCTCTCCTACTCCAGGAGAGGCAGATCCTGGAGCACCGGAGCCTCCTGTGAGGGGGAAATCGACGCCATCATCATCACCAATCCTCCTTGGTGTAGGGGGATTCCTCTCCATCAATATCTCTATCATCACCATCTCCTTCTCCAAAATCTACCTCGTCCCCCTCATAGTTTGTGATTGATTGAACCCCAAATTGTTTTAAGTGTTATTTGCATGTTTGTGATTGGCAACTTGTCTTTATTTGGTGGAGATATTCTCAGATTGTGTTGTAATACATATGCCACTGGTCCATATCATGTTTGTCACTTGTGAGTAGATCCCCATGTTCTAAGGGCATAGGATGAATTAGCTATGATTTCCATATAATATGCAATGAGTATTCGGTCAAGTTTTTATATTTTATGTGGTTCTATGATGGTTTTATGCGAATGTTGACTCAATATTACTTCACCTATATGGCCTCATAGGGATACACTTTAATGCAATGATGAGGGCTAGAAGGGACGGGATGACACAAATCGTTTTCCTATACTTTGAGTTGCATTAGAGGGATTTTTGTCGAGGACCAATGAACTAACTACTATGGTGGGACATTTATGTCTTAATGATTCCTGTACTTTCTCATGAAAATGGCTCTAGGACCCATATAAGGAGTGTACTTGCTCATATCTAAGGTTGCACCTAATTTATGGCTCCACCCTAAAGGAATGAAACTTGACAAGATGTTCACCATGTTATATAGAAATCTGTATGCTAAGTAAATCCATGCCGCCCTCAGGAACGCTTGTCACATATAATTTCACACACACTTGAGCTTTCCCTCTTTCTACATAGAGGATTGGGATTTCTGTCATTGATAGCATTTACTTGTTGTTATTTACTTTTAGTACTTTATTTCACTGCAAACTACAAACCCAAAACACCAAAACCAGGCACCCTTTTATTTTTTTACTTATCAAATTTGTAACCAATACCTTCATATCCTCATGGGTTCGACAACTTTTATTATTGAAAAGTACTACAATTGATCTCCTGCACTTGGGAGCCATCAAGGCACTTTTTGGCGCCGTTGTTAGGAGCGTCACACTATTGGTAAGTTGTTTGGTAAGAAAACTTGAAAGTTTTTTTACTATTTGTATTATAATGGATTTCTTAGGTCGTGAAAATATGAAACTAATCTATAATATTATGTTCATTCTGTTAAGAACAAGGTTGAAAAACCTCCTGAACCAAAAGTGGCGTATCAAATCCCTATTAGTATTGCCAAAAAGGCTATGAAACTAACTTTTGCAAGGGATGGAAGCCAAACTGCTATTGGGCATTTACACGCCATTGAATATCTATGTTATCTATTTAAACTTGATGCTATTCCTCATGATGAAGTGAAAAGGAAGTTATTATATTTATGTCTTTCTCGTAATGCTCGCATATGGTTTAGATCTCTGGATGATACATACCGTCTTGATTGGGAATATCTGAGGAAGGCTTTCTATCTCAAGTATTACACTCCTAAAGAAGCTTATGATGATCGTTGTTATATTTATAACTTTTGGCCTCATGTTGGAGAAAGTATTGCTCAAGCTTGGGGGAGATTGAATGAACTCATTCGTGAGAATCCTTGTCATGGTAAACTTGAAAGAATTATATTAATCAACTTCTATGTGAGATTACCCTAGCATCTAAGGAACTTTCTGAATAATTTCTCTGAAGGAAGTTTCACTAATAGAACTAAAAAATAAGCATGGGACTTATTGGATACTATTTCTAAAATTAATGATGCTTGGGATCTTCATAAAGGTAACAAACCCTATTTTGAATATGAATATTCATGCATAGAGAATTTCTCTACTTCTATATTGTTTAAAGAACTAAGTAACAAGTTTGGCCTTGATCCTCATGTTTAGTTAGAAGTTACTAAATCTTTTGCTAATCACGTGAATGTTCCTAAGAAAGGATTTGATGTTTATGTTGAGACTTTTAAATACTCTACAGTTGTTCCTAAAGTTGTGAAACAGGTTAATTAAGTATCATATGCCAAAACTGAATAATAAGTTGAAACTCCTTTACTCACCACTATTGCAAACAAGAGTGCTAGAAGATGTAGTGAACCATATGAACAAATTGAAGTTAAACATTAAATTTTGGCGATTAAAGAACTGGATGAAGAAACACGTTGTGATGTTTATTTATGTGAAGATTCCACCATGGTAATTCAAGGTAACACCACCAAAGTTTGTAAACCTATTATATCATGTGCTATTGGAACTTCATTCCATCATGGTCTATGTGATATTAGAGCAAGTATAAGTGTGATACCATATTCTCTATATCTTGAAATCAAGCCTGACATTGATCCCATACACATGGAAGAGATAGGTATAACTATCCAACTTGCTAATAAAGAGTATATTTGTCCACTATGTATGGTTAGAGATGTTGAAGTATTAGTAGGAAAGATCAAATACCCCATAGATTTTATTGTGCTTGGTTGCTCCCAAGACTCATTTTATCCTATCATATTTGGTAGACCATTCTTACATACTATGGGTGCTGAAATTAGTTTATCAAAAGAGAAGGTATTCATTAAATGTGCTAGTGAAAGAATAGAATTTAAATTTTCGAAATTTACTGATAAGCATTTAGAAAAAAATCAAAAGATATAGTGGAAACTCTTGCTTGTGTGGCAGTCGCTTCACCAGACGTGATGGAACGATATGTGCTTAATGAAGAGGAGCCATTTAGTGATGAAGAGAGAGAAGCACTAGAACAAATACTATCACAGCAACCACCACAACTAAAGTTACATATCCCACCTGATGATCTAGGAGAACTACCCCCACCAAAATAGGATCCTAGTTTTAAACTTAAACCTCTACCTGAAGATATGAAATATGCATTTTTTTATGAGAAGAAAATATATACTTTTGTTATTAGTGCTAACCTTTCAAGTCAAGAAGAAACAAAGCTGCTTGTAGTACTATGAGCTCATAGGCAAGCTATTGGATATTCACTTGATGACTTGAAAGGTATAAGCCATGCTTTATGCATGCATAAAGTTAACTTGGAAGAAGATGCAAAGCATGTTGTTGACTACCACCGTCGTCTTCATCCAAAAATGAAATAAGTGGTAAGGAAAGAGGTAATCAAACTCATTGATTCAGGTATTATCTATCCCATAGATAATAGTAAATGCGTAAGTCATGGTTCCAAATGATGAAAATGAACTTGTAGCTAAACGTACTTTTACTGGTTATAGAATGTGCATTGATTTCATGAAGCTAAAAAATATACTCATAAAGATAATTATCCTTTGCCATTCATTGATTAGAATGATTATCTAAACACTCACCCTTTTGTTATCTAGATGGTTATTCAGGTTTCTCCCAGATTCCAGTGCACAAAGATGATCAAGAAAAGAAGACCTTCACATGTCCCTTCGGTAGTTTTGCTTACAGGAGAATGGCATTCAGTTTGTGCAATGCTCCTGCTACTTTTCAAATATGCATGCTATATTTGCTAATTATATTGAGAAAATTATGGAAGTATTCATGGATGAATTTTGTGTGTATGGTACCACTTTTGATAATTGCTTGCACAATCTTAACAAAGTTTTGCAGCATTCTGAGGACCAACATTTAGTCCTAAACTAGGAAAAGTGTCATTTTATGGTAACAAAAGGTGTTGTTCTTGGACACCGAGTTTCAGGAAGAGGCATTGAAGTGGACCGCGTAAGCCATAGATAAGCTACCATATCCGAAGGATATCAAAGGTATAATAAGTTTTCTTAGTCATGTAGGTTTTTATAGAAGATTTATCAAAGAATTTTCCAAAATATCAAAGCCTCAAACTAACCTTTTGTAAAAAGATGTTCCATTCTTTATTAATGATGATTGTGTAGAGTCTTTTAATGTCTTAAATAATGTTTTGTAAGTGTTCTTATAGTTCAACCTCCTAATTGGAATTTTCCCTTTGAAATCATGTGTGATGCTAGTGACTATGTTGTAGGTGTTGTTTTAGGCCACAGAGTTGATAAGAAACTGAATGTCATATACTATGCTAGCAAAACTCTTGGTGGCGCCCAAAGAAACTATGCTACCACTGAAAAAGAATTTCTAGCTGTGATCTTTGCATGTGATAAGTTTAGACCCTATATTATAGACTCTAAAGTCATAGTACACTCTGATCACTCTACTATTAAATATCTTATGAGCAAGAAAGGCGCTAAGCCTAGACTTATTAGATGGCTTCTCTTGCTACCAGAATTTGACTTACACATTATTGATAGGAAAGGTGAGGACAATCCGGTAGCTAATCACTTGTCTAGAATGGAAAACATTCTGGTAGATCCTATTCCTATTAATGACAACTTTGCTAATGAATAACTAACAAACATTAATGTATCTAGTGCTAGAGTAGCCTCCCCATGGTTTGGTGATTATTCTAACTTTATTGTCGGGAAAGTTATGCCACCACACTTCACTTCCCAACAAAGAAATAAATTATTTTATGATCTTAGACATTACTTTTGGGATGATCCATTCCTTTATAAGAAAAGTGTAGATGGTATTATTAGATGTTGTGTGCTTGAATTTGACCAGTAGGATATCATAAGAGATTTCCATGCTAGTCCTTATGGAGGACATAACTAGGAGACCGCACCGCTACAAAGGTATTACAGTCTAGTTTTTATTGGCCTACTTTATTTAAAGAATGTGCTAACTATGTTAAAGCTTGTGACAAATGTCAACACGTTGGAAACATCAGTAAGAGAAATGAAATGCCTATGAACTATTCACTGCCTCTTGAACCATTTGATGTATGGGGATTTGAATTTATGGGATCATTCTCGTCATCAACAACAAAAAAACTCACATCTTGGTTGCAGTGGACTACGTTACTAAATGGGTTGAAGCAATTCCAACAAAAAGTGTAGATCATGCTACAACAATGAAGATGCTTAAAGGCATCAGCTTACCCAGGTTTGGAGTACCTAGATTTTTAATTACTGATGGTGGTTCTCGCTTTATACATGGAGTCTTTAGAAAAACTTTAGCTAAGTATGGTGTCAATCATAGGGTATAATCCCCATATCACCCTCAAACTAGTGGTCAAGTTGAGCTAAGCAACATGAAAATCAAACACATTTTAGAAAAGACAGTCAATAGAGCTAGTTTTGATTGGCCAACTGTAGCACCCCGCTAAAACCACTACTAGAAAATAGCTTGCTATTCATGTTTTGTGCATCATCATGACCGCATGCTCATGTCATCATGCCACATTGCATTTGAGCATCGTCATCATCATGCATATGTTTTCCTAAAACTATTTTGTAAAAGCCTATCCTTGTTTTCTCTTTGCTCCCTCTTTATTTCAAATGTAAAACCCGGTCCTTCCGGATATTTTATTTTGTCTACAAACTATTTTATTTTATTTTTTATAAAACTAGGGGAGGCAGCCAACCAGTACCGACCATCTACCACCCAGCGCAACTCTGCATCGCGACACCCCGCCGTGCGGTACACCTAGCCCAGACCCGCTCCCAGCTCACTGCTTGGACTGCGTGACACGCCAGCAACCACCCCATGAGTCTGCCCTACCACGACCGCAAGATCTGTTCTCGCCTCGCGAGCGACACGACCACCCACGCGATCCCCACCCCATCCCCGAGTCCCTTGCCTCCTTCGATCCCACCAACCGCCACCGACCTCTCCTCTCCTCTCCGCCTTGCTGCTTCTCGTCTCCCTCTCCGGGCGTCTCCCTCGTCGTCGCCCTCCTCTTCACCGAGGCCGGCCAGCCTCGCTGCCAGCGGCCACCACTGCCCTCTACGCGTCCCCAGTGCCCCGTCGAGCCCGACCCGAGCACCGTCGTGATCTGGCCCCTCTCCACCCAGAGCTCAACCCGGCCTCGCCCCTGCGACCGACGACCTTCCTCTTCCCCGCGACCTCTGCAGCGCGCCTCCTCCTGCTTCGACCGCTGTTCACCGTCGAGCCGCCAGGTGCCTCGCGTATGGCCTCCGTCTACCGCAGCCCCTCCCCTGGAGTTTCGGCACCGCTCGCCGTCCCTGACCTGCTCCTCGCGTCGATCCCCGACGCCTCGGCTTGGGCTCGCCTGCCACCGCTACAGCGGGCCGCCGCAGCTCCATAGGTCTGCCTCTGTTCCGTATGGCACCGTTAGCCGCCATGGCCCTGGCGCCCTTCTACTCCGCCCGTGGCCGTGTCCTTCTCTACAACCTCCTTGCGACCGTGTCTAGCCACCGATGTCCTTACAGCCGCCAGATTCCTCCGCATCGCTTGTTTCCGCGAGTCCCATCCTCGTGTGTTCCTCCTGCAGTGAACGTGAACCCTGGCTATGTGTGTGTTTCAGATGTTTTCTGTCAGGCATCACATCGCTGCTGAAAACTCCTGTAGTCAAGTTTGTCTCACGGCTTTTCTTCCATCATCTGCCGTTTACAAGGTCTGGGTCACTCAGAATCTCAGGATCTTCATACAGGGACGCTCACCGACAAGACCTTCTTGATGTCGAATGTTCTGAAGAATGGACATGGCACTACCCGAGGGGCCCCGATGCTTCCTCCTTACCAGACCCGAAGACTGATCCCGTCGAGACCCTCGACCCGAAGACCTCGGAACACCTCGAGTTCACCTTCACGACATCCGAAGGCCGTTGCCCGAAGTTCGAACCCCCGGATCCGAAGATCGATCCCTTGAACCGTCGGAACCCCAAGATCATTGATCCGACATGTGTGATCCCTTTTCCGAAACCCCTATTTTATAAATTGCCATGCATATAATTGTTGCATATAAATTGTTCATGCTCGCATACATATTTATTTGTTTGGGGGCATTATGTCGATTCACCTCCTAATTAAATATGGAGCGCATATGCGGGTTATTCTTGTTTTATATCGCCTCCATTTAAATTTGTGCAGTGAACCGATGCCATGCTTTGCCTTGTTAATTCAACATTTAAATTGCGGGGTACCTAAATAACTTGAACCTTCTATATAAATGTTGGGACCCCAGTTCCGCTTAATATTGACAAGTCGCATCGCATCTTTGCTACATCATGCATCATACACGCATCATGCCCGATCTTCTGCACTAGTATTAAATAGTGCATTCGGTGTTTCTGTTAGTGCTTTGGTTCTTCACAGATTAGGCCGTTGAGTTCATGCGAGTATCGACAAGTTCTTCAGATATGAACCGTCGGCTATGTTTCCCAGGCGAGCAATCTCCCCCTTTCTACCTATTTTATGTTTATAGTCTTTACTTCCTCCTTTTGATCTATTGCTATCCTTGTTGCGATGCTTTAGTTTCTGTGCACCATTTATACTCCTTGTAGCCCCTATATTGCCTTGGACACATCCTATTGCTTTAGTGGTGTCGAATTGTAGCACCCCGCTAAAACCACTACTAGAAAATCGCTTGCTATGCATGTTTTGTGCATCATCATGACCGCATGCTCATGTCATCATGCCACATTGCATTTGAGCATCGTCATCATCATGCATATGTTTTCCTAAAACTATTTTGTAAAAGCCTATCCTTGTTTTCTATTTGCCTCCCTCTTTATTTCAAATGTAAAACCCGGTCCTTCCGGATATTTTATTTTGTCTACAAACTATTTACAAGAAACTTTTGTTTTAAAAATAAAAATGAAATATTTTTTATAAAACTAGGGGAGGCAGCCAACCGACCAGGCCCAAGTGGCCCAGCCGGCCAGCCATCTACCACCCCAGCGAGAGCCACCCCAAACCCTAATCTACATCCCATCCATCCCACCCAGCCGCCGCCAGCGCGCATAGACCCGCAGTCGCGCGCCGCACCCACTCTGCGCGCACACACTGCCTTGACACGGCCACGCCAGCGACCAAGCATCCGACACCTCACGGCACACACCTAGCATACCATACCCACTGCTTGCTCGTGATCGCCACGCCGCAACCACCCCGAGCCCAGCCCACTAAGACCCGTGCCGCCTGCCTCGCCTGCACGACCACCCACGCGATCCCCACCCCATCCCCGAGTCCCTCGCCTCCTTCGATCCCACCAACCGCCACGACCTCTCCTCTCCACCTTGCTGCTTCTCGTCTCCCTCTCCGGGCGTCTCCCTTGTCGTCGCCCTCCTCTTCACCGAGGCCGGCCAGCCTCGCTGCCAGCGGCCACCGCTGCCCTCTATGTGTCACCAGCGCCCCGTCGAGCCCGACCCAAGCGCCGTCGCGATCTGGCCCCTCTCCGCCCAGAGCTCCACCCGGCCTCGCCCCTGTGACCGACGACCTTCCTCTTCCCCATGACCTCTGTAGCGCGCCTACTCCTGCTTCGGCCGCTGTTCGCCGTCGAGCCGCCAAGTGCCTCGCCTCCGGCCTCCGTCTCCCGCAGCCGCTCCCCTGGAGTTCCGGAACCGCTCGCCATCCCCGACCTGCTCGTCGCGTCGATCCCCGGCGCCTCGGCCTGGGCTCGCCTGCCACCGCTACAGCGGGCCGCCGTAGCGCCACAGGTCTGCCTCTGTTCCGTATGGCACCATCAGCCACCATGGCCCTGGCGCCCTTCTGCTCCGCCCGCGACCATGTCCTTCTCTACAACCTCCTTGCGACCGTGTCTAGCCACCGATGTCCTTGTAGCCGCAGATTCCTCCACATTGCTCGTTTCCGCGAGGCCCATCCTCGTGTGTTCCTCTTGCAGTGAACGTGAACCCTGACTATGTGTGTGTTTCAGATGTTTTCGTTTTCTATCAGGCATCGCATCACTGCTGAAAACTCCTGTAGTCAAGTTTGTCTCGCGGCTTTGCTTCCATCATCTGCCGTGTACAAGGTCTGTGTCACTCGGAATCTCAGGATCTTTGTACAGGGACGCTCACCGACAAGACCTTCTCGATGTCGAATGTTCTGAAGAATGGACATGGCGCTACCCGAGGGGCCCCGATGCTTCCTCCTTACCGGACCCAAAGACTGATCTCGTCGAGACCCGCGACCCGAAGACCTCAGAACACCTTCATGACATCCGAAGGCCATTGCCCGAAGACCGATCCCCCAGATCCGAAGACCGATCCCTCGAACCGTCGGAACCCCAAGATCATCGATCCGACATGTGATCCCTTTTCCGAAACCCCTATTTTATAAATTGCCATCCATATAATTGTTGCATATAAATTGTTCATGCTCGCATACATATTCATTTATTTGGGGGCATTATGTCGATTCACCTCCTAATTAAATATGGAGCGCATATGCGGGCTATTCTTATCTTATATCGCCTCCATTTAAATTTGTGCAGTGAACCGATGCCATGCTTTGCCTTGTTAATTCAACATTTAAATTGCAGGGTACCTAAATAACTTGAACCTTCTATATAAATGTCGGGACCCCGGTCCCGCTATATTGACAAGTCACATTGCATCTTTGCTATATCATGCATCATACACGCATCATGCCCGATCTTCTGCACTAGTATTAAATAGTGCATTCGGTGTTTCTGTTAGTGCTTTGGTTCTTCACGGATTAGGCCGTTGAGTTCATGCGAGTATCGACAAGTTCTTCAGATATGAACCGTCGGCTATGTTTCCCAGGCGAGCAATCTCCCCCTTTCTACCTATTTTATGTTTATAGTCTTTACTTCCTCCATTTGATCTATTGCTATCCTTGTTGCGATGCTTTAGTTTCTGTGCACCATTTATACTCCTTGTAGCCCCTATATTGCCTTGGACACATCCTATTGCCTGTTGTTTGATAGATAGTTGGCCTTGCGAGTCGTAGTTGCTTGCGCATGTGCTGTTTCGTGTAGTTGTCGTTCCACGGTTGTTGGAAGGTTGACACATGCATAATGGTGGGTATGCTTAATGGTGGAGATGGTCATGACTTTAATTACAACTTGATATTAAAATGCTGGGAATAGATATAACTAATACAGAGGCACCGCTGGGCGATAGCTAATATTTGGTTCTTCCATGCTCACTTGTGTCCCGTAGGCCCCGAGTATTTGATACCTATTCCTTGACTATTCGCACTATCCACATACGGGAGACTCTATGAATCCCCCTTTGCCTGAGCTTGATTCACACTTTATTTCTTGGGGCCACGAAGTAGTTTGGAGCTTTATTACTATCCTGTACTTATGCCATGCTTTACTGCTTTATTTACGTTTGTGCGTGGAGCACCTGTACTATTTTGGAACATGGAATGTTTTCGTGGTATCGGCAAGCCCAGTCACACTTTCGGGTTCCTAGTCATTTACAACCATTGTCACAAACCCTGGGTCCGTCTCGGAGCTGGCCAACTTCGTTGCTGGTAGCTTAGTGGGGTGGCCCCCTGAAATGATTTATGAATCCTGTGAATGCTTTGTCGTGAAGCCTCGTTGTGTTTTATTTGGTTCTTCCCAAGGTTGATCGTGCGTGTGTTGCTATTTGTGCACCCCTATAGGGTAAAACTTTCTAAAAGCCATGTCCGTGGTTATGGATGACTTGGAGCACACTATCTCGATCATAGACAACTATAACTAAAGTAGTGCTATAAATTTGACTTTGACATGTCTAGTAATCAGATTCACTACAACGGAATGAGTAAATAAAAGTGCCAACAACTGCTGGTTTTGGGAGGTCTCATGCTATTTGTATCTGACTAGTAAGTATTGCAACTACAACGGAATGGTTAACTAAAACTGCCCACTGCTTATGATATCAGGATGACTCATGCTATCTATATCTGACTAGTAAGTGTTGCAACTATAAGGGAATGAATAAAACTGCCAACTATGTGAGTTCCTCGGTTTGACTTCCTCGTGTGGTCTCGAGGGGGAAATACCAGGATGGGTATGATTGGTGTTAGTATCAGGTTGGTCCCGAATAGGTCTCTCTTATCCCTCTCTAATAGCCGATAGTTGTATCGAGTCTCTATAGGTTGTTTAGTGCATGCTTCGCTGCCGCTTCAGTCCACCATACCTATGTAGGCGAGAGCCGCCGAATTCTAGCCTCGCCGTGTACTGGCCTCAGTACTGACCGCTCCCTTTTTTCCTTTGCCCTTTGTCGGCACCCCTTTTGTTTAACAGGTATGAGTTCGACGTCGTTAGCAAGGTTACCCTTCTAGCTTGGCCTAGGCAGGGTTATGGATGTCATTGGTTATTCTTTAGGGCTCTTAGCCCCATTTGCATCTTATCTGTACTCGGATGTTGTATCATTTTCAAGGTGATTTTGATCTTTGTACTGTATATCTGTATTCTTGACTCGTTGATTCATTGTTGTATATATATGTGTTGTGGGTTCCATCATGGACTATTGTGTAATGATATTACTTCGTTTTCCACCCACACGCAAGTGCCTGATGGGCATCTTTGAATCGTTTCTATGCGGGTTTGGTGGAAATCGCTAAAGCTTGCATAGGGCCGATTCGAGGATGTTACACCAACCAAAATCAATGATGCTTTGTGGGATTATAGAACTGCTTTTAAAAATCCTATGGGTATGTCTCCTTATAAAATGGTTTATGGTAAAGCATGCCACCTCGCCGTAGAATTAGAACATAAAGCTAGATGGGTTGTTAAACAACTCAACTTTGACTTCAAAACTGCTGGAGAGAAAAGAATTCTAGACCTAAACTTATTAGATGAATGGAGAAATGAAGCTTATGAAAGTGCTAGGCTATTTAAAGAAAAGTGAAGATCTAGCATGATATAAAAATAAAGATAAAGGATTTTAAAGTAGGAGATCAAGTATTATTGTTTAACTCTCGTTTCAAGTTCTCTGCAGGGAAGTTAGCATCAAAGTGGCAATGCCCATTAGTTGTGTAGGTGGCGTATCGCTCTAGAGCCATCTGTCTTCATGGAGACTACAAAGGTAAACCTCATGTTGTTAATGGACAATGTCTTAAACATTATATTGTAGGCCAAAAATTTGTTGGAAAGGTAGAAGAGTTAAATCTCTAGAGCCCCGAGGTCATAATTGCAAAGAAAATCCCCTGCCAGATGCCAGAAATCATTATTTTTAGGTAAGTAACTGTCTCAGAATATTTGCATACTTTAGCTAAGTCATTATTTTTGGAAAATTAAAGTGTGTAGCGAAATAATTGGATGAAATGGAGTCCCGAAGAGGGCAAGAGGACAGGTGGCGCACCCACCCTTTTTAGGCGCTCCACCTAGACTCTTTCGCCCCTCCAACATCCGTTTCGCCCTGGTTTTGTCCCAAAAATTTCTTCTTACCCTAAAAATGTCAATATATACCCCTCTCTGCCAATATAATCTCACATCGAGTCTTTTTGAGCGAACCTTGTTTTCTGTCCCTGATTTTACAGATCTCATCTCTGCAACTAGTCATGTCTTCATGGCAGAGCAGCCCAATGGGAGGATTCCCGTGTGCACCCACCAAGGAGTCGGCTGCAAAGGGAAGAAGAATACCCAAGGGACAATGGCCTTTGGAGGACACAACTTGAAGATGGAGCAAGGAGGATGATAGAGGTTGAAGAGCCTCAATTCAGGGGCTTGGCTGACCCGGATCTTCAAGCACAGATTGACCTCCTTCACCAACAAATTTCTAACTAAGATAAGCCCTCATCTAGCTCTCTCCATCATATTAAATTATTACAGGATTACGAAGAGGCGGTGAACACAAAGTATGTTAGGAGCATGTAAACAAACTCCGCAGTTTGCATGGAGAATATTGAAAGGCCAGAGGAAGAGCTCAAGAGTTACAAGGCCAAGTGGGAGGAGCAAGTTGAAGTCAACAAGAAGTTGCATGCAACCTTGGAGAGGATCAGGAACACTATTGATGATGAGTTCATGAAATTCATTGCTCAGGGACCTACATCAACACTCAAGCTTGGGGGAGTTTTATCAAGTCTTTAATGCTTTTTAGTTTCTTATACTGCTTCTCGTCGTTATCTTTAGATTGGTTTTTTCTTTTATCTATTAGGTATCAATTTTCTCATCACTTAAAAAGCTCTTAGGGCATTATCTTGTATCCTTGGTCGAGAGGTTTTTAATGAAATATGAAGTATGGTGTGGTCCATGATTCTCTTATTTAGATATTTATGGGCAACACTCATGCAGATGTGCACCTCATATCTATAAGTTTCAGTTACATATTGTCTTGAATTAGATTAACTTGAGTGTGTTGGACAAGCATAGAACTTCTTAAACAATCCAAAACTTGCAACAAAGGAAAGATCAATGCAAGTGAAAAATTTATAAAACAAAATCACATTGAATTTGTAGTAGAGATATGGTTTTGTAGAACAAATAGTTAGGAAGAGATGATGACAAGGGGACATGAAATACTCTTGTTCTATTTAGTAATGAATGAGTAAACCGAGGTCATGGATATTTCAATACATATGCTCTATGGAAAGTGTATGAAAGGCAGGCACCCGAGGGTTCGGTTAGCCATGGAAAGTGAAAGTCAAAGGTTAAGTAGAGCATATGACATGATTGAAAGATCCATGAATAAGGTTTATACTGGTTACTAGGAGGCAAGACTGTTAACTAATGCCATTTAAAAAATGGTGAAAGTGTTTGACGAAATCAAACTTCATGTCTATCTTGTTGTTTAATAACTCTCTTCTTTTAACTAGTTGTTCTATGAGAATTTTATCTTCATTGCAAAGGCAAGAGTGAATCAAAAATAACAAGGTAAAAAAACATGCAAGCTAATATTAGCAAAAAGAAAAGAAAATTTGAGACTTGTTCAATTGTCCAACATACAATGGTTAGTTTTGTTCAAAAGCAAGGGGTAGTTGCTAGAGCTCCTATCTATGTAGCCCACATGACGAGGGTTTAACTCATCAATGCCCATTGTTTATGGACTTGGGTTTTGGAGAAGGAGGGAGCGCTGGAGACATCTATCGGCTAGCAAACAAGTACACAGGGGACAAAGGATTTACCCAGGTTCAGGCCTCGTAGAGGTCCCTACTCCTTCTTGTCTGCTCGTGGAATTATCGAAGGAGTCGAAAGTTACAATGGTGCGCAGATGCAATCTAGCGAGGGTTGTGGAAACTAGGGTGGCGTGTGTCCTCCTCACCGCCCCCTCCTAGCCTTTATATAGATAGGCTAGGTCTCGGGTAGCAGGTCGAGTCGGTTACAAGTTAGGGTTTTCCCCTTCAAACTTTCTATCTTTAGCTTCTTCTTGTTCTTCAAGCAATCGAGAGTCAACAGGTCACTCGAGTCCTTTCATCCGGGCCTTGGCGACACCGTGGGCCTGTACGTATTTGGACCGTATATACCAAGCTCGAGTACCTGTAGGGTATACCCATGTCAGTAGCCCCCGAGTGTCCAATGGAATCGTAGATTCGACTAGGGACTTTTTGAAGTCTTCAAGTGCTTGATTGAGTACATTTCGACTGCTTTTATTTGTGTCATAGGGATTGTTGATATACGTGCCTGATATAACCGAAGTACCGGTATCAGTTAACCACCTTACGGTGAAACAACGCAATTTACTCGAACTCGAGTCCTCGGGCTCGAATCCGTAAAAGTGCTGGCGTAATTCGACTCAGGCCGCGGAGGTCTTACAGGAGTCGAATTCCAGTTATTCGGGTGTGAGCACTCGACGCGTCCGTTAAGGCATGTTCATCGTGCCTGTAGGCACGGATATATTTCTGGTAGTGTGCAGCTAAATGTGTTGCCAGGCCTTATTCAGGTCTTACCTTCACGCTGTAAGCGCGGCATCCGAATTTTATTATCGCGAAGACGATTCGGGGGACCCAGGAGACGTAGTCTCTTTGTAGGGAAAAATTATGAGGCGGTGTCGCCATGAGCTGCGAGTGCGGATGTTATCAACACACAGTTTTCTGTGCAAATAATCATAGGGTGCGCGACCAGCGCTCCCTATGGGAGTAGCCCCCGAGTGCCTAGTTGAGTCGAAGACTCAGGCAGGGACTAAATAACGTTTGCGACTACTGTCGTCTTTTGGTTGCTTGTTTCAGTCAAAAGTTTCCAGCGCTCCCTATGGGATTAACCCATGTCCATAGTCGAATTGTATTTCGAATGGTTTGGGTTTGCTTTTGATTGTCCTTGTTCCTGCAAAAAGAAAAGAAAATCGTAGGGTGCGCAGCCAGCGCTCCCTATGGGAGTAGCCCCCGAGTGCTTGGTGGAGTCGAGGCCTCTAGCAAGGACTCAAGAAGTCGAATTTTTTCACTGCGTAGCTTTGATGACGTCAGTGCTGACGCTTGTATGACCTCAGTTACCCGCGTGAGCGAATTTGATGGGACGTGACGAGTGGTGGGTCCCACTTCCTGACTTTGATTTGACTAGGCGTGCGTAATCTTTATTTTAACTGCGCCTCCTTGATTTCCGCGTGTAATGAGAGTAGTGGAGGGATGGTTCACGCTTCCCCTTTTCCACGTGTCCAACACGATGTGTGCCACGCGTCCAGTAGGGTTTTTCTGAGCCATTGGATTGCATCTTCTAGGGGTTAAGTAGCGATGCTATGGCGGTAATTTCCCATCTGTGCTCTTTCTTCCTTACTGCCATCGCCATTGCTGCTGCTCTTCTGCTTTTTCTTGCGCTCGTTTCCTCCACAACGCTGAACCACCTCCGCTCGTTTCCGAGCTACTTTCTGCGCTCGCATCATCGCCGTTCAATGGGGAAGAAGAAAGGAGGCGATGTTGCTGATTCCGCAGCCACCATCGCCGCAGCGAAGAAGAAGGGTGGCTCTGCTGCTGCGGGCACCAGCACCGCCACTGGCGGGAAGAAGAAGGTCGCGGGCACCCGCGTGACAAATGGTGTGTGGCGCCCTTCCATCATAAAGGCGTCGGATCTCCGTCTTCTTCGCCAAGACGGAGTTATCTCCGCAGCAGTCGCCGATGCGCGCGTCCCCAACTGTGAGACCATTCCTGCTCCTCCCGCCGGTTTTCGAGTGATGTTTCTTGCATTCGTCATTCGCGGTCTTTCCTTGCCTCTCCACCCCTTTCTTAAGGGTCTTCTTTGTTTCTACGGGCTCCAGCTCCATCAGCTGTCCCCAAATTCGATCCTCCACATCACCTGCTTCATCACTCTTTGCGAGTGCTGGCTCGGAATCGAGCCACACTTTGGACTTTTCAAGCGCATATTTAAATTGAAGAGTCAGTCCGCATCTGGCTCTTTAGTTTATGACATAGGTGGTTGCGGAATCCACATCGACCCATCCGCCACCTACTTCAACATCAAGCTCACCAAGTCCGTCTAGGGATGGAGGGACAAATGGTTCTATGTCCGTGATCAGAAGTCCAAAGATGAGCACTTTGGACTCGCGCCCTTTGATCCTGCGACTCCATGCAAGAAGATGCGTTCCTAGAAGAACGTAGTTATGCCTTGCGAACTCGCGGAGACAGACGTGCTATATCAACGCGTCTGCGACCTCGAGAGTCGCATAGACGTAGAAGAGGGAGGCTGCGCCCTTATCCGAACCTGGCTGCGCCGTCGCATCCAACCCCTTCAAGCCAGAGTTCATCCCATGTTTCAATGGGTTGGCGCTGATGATGCCACTCGCGTGTCTGCTGATGGCATGTCCGCGAGTGAGGTGGATAAGAGGGTTCGACTAGTCACGAAGTACACTGGCAAGGATGTGCTTCCGAGTGAACCAGTTGTTCCTCCTTTTGATGCTTCGAATCCTCCTCCTGAGGTACAGTTGTGCTACGCAGTAGCTTATTTTCTCGATTGCTTTTCTGTTGCTTACTTGTTCTTTTTGCTGATCCTCGCTGTCTGTATGCAGGATTGGGCGGTGTCGCCTTGTTTGCCCCCTCTCCCTGAGGGGATTATTCCTCGCGAAGCGTTGGAAGAGGACGAGTCTGAGTCGACTGTCCCTTCTGATGTGGAAGAGGAAGCCCTCGAGTCCAAGAGCCCGGATACTCGCAAGCGTTCGCGCAGCGAGGATTCCGACGCATCGTCTCCTTCGACTCCAGAAGGCACGGTTGTTGGCGCGGAGTCGCCAATTCTCGCCGTTCCTGTGAGAGCTGTGGCACCATCTTCTCGCAAGAAGATGCGATTGCCTAAGGAGTCTTCGTCGGAGTCGGTGGAGGCCACGTTTGATTTTGACAAGTTTGACTGGTAAGTTTTCGAGTTCATTTGTTCTTCTTTGTTTTCTTCTTGTTGGCTTTGCCCTGGAGTTTGCCCTTTCTCAATGTGGATTTTGTCTTGTAGTCAAGAGGCGTCGTCATCTTCTAGCGACGTCGAGTTTTTGAAGGAATCAGGAGTCGCGAGCTCAAGGGCCAAGGAAGAGGTCGAGCACGCTCCTTCCCCTCCGGTGGCGGCCCACTCCGGGCGCAATTCTTCGAGCTCTCCTCATGTAGGGGAGCATCGAATGGTTGCTCGGATGACGGTATAGCAAACCTCTTCGGAGTCGTTGGAGGATCATGTAAGTATATCTTTCCTTCTTTTTAGTGTGGCGGTCGATGTTATCCGTTGCTTTCACTGATTCCTTGTTTGTGCGATAGCTCCTTGTAAAGGAAGCCGCGCAAGTGGCAGAGCAGGTGATGGTGATGGGTCGCCAGCATGCAATGCTGGAGACGCGTCACCGCGTGGTCGAAAGTGAGTGTTCTACACTTATTCTTTTTCGTCTTCTCCTTTTTTGGTATAGTCGACTGATAGTCCACTTTTGATTGCCATGTAGCTGAACATAACGCTTTACTGCGCAACGTCGCCACCTTGGAGAAAACGCTTGCCGCGGCTGTGAAGGGTCGCGACGAGGCACTCGCAGCTCGTGACGAGGCACAGAAGCGTGAAGAGGATCTGCGTGCGTCCTTTGCGGCCAGGGAAAGGTTGTTCGAAGAACAACTGTTCTCAGTCGCCAAGGCTCTCTCAGGTACCTTTGCATGTTGATATTATTTGTTGTCCTTCTCTGCATCTAGTGTTTTTGCTGGTGGCGCTAAAGTTTTGATTCATGTGTTGGTTCCTGGACAGATGCTGGCGATTTGAGCTTCGACCCGCAGACCCTTCGTCGTGATGACGCTCTGGCAGGCGTGGTGTCTGCAGTCGAGGACCGCAGCACCGCCGTCCAAGATACACTTTCCAAGGCCAAGGTCGCCCTCAGTCACCTCCAAGAGGAGTTGATGCCAAAGGCAGAGCTCATCGATAATATGGAGGAGCTTGTGGAGTCATTCGCCGGTGGTGTGCCTTCCACCTACAAGAACTCCCTCCGCGCGGCTAGCGCGTCTATGACACTCACGATGGTGCAGGCCCATGGAGCTGATATCGATCCTTCCGCGGTGTCGAAGGCGATGCCGGTTGGCGCGAATGGTCAGCAGGTAGTCTTTGCTCCTTTTGTGACTGCCTGTGCTAAATGTGGCCATCACTTGATAAATACTGTTGCGAAGTACTCGGAGGAGCTCCAACGTGCTAAGAAGGCGGCGAAAGCCTCGGCCTCAGGGGCCGGCGGAAAGTCAGTGGCGTCTGACACTGCCACGGACTTGATGAAGCCCCCGAAGCCGTCAAATTCGAAGAAGCCAGCTGCTCCATAGTTATCTTTTGTAATAGTTGATTGATTGTTCTTTTGGTTTAAGAACATGCCTGCTAGCGAGTGTGTCTGTGAATACTTATGCCGATCCTGAATGCATCTGTTCCCTTTGCCTTTGTGTTAATTTGGTCGCCTTATTTGCCTCTGTCTTGACTTGTGGTAGGGTACATCAAGTGATCCCGTGGGGAGAACCCAGGACTCGCCATCTCTTGATGATACAGTGGTACCACCGCGCTTTAGGGTAGAGGAGCTATCCTTGCTTTCGCGACTTCGTGACCGCGTGAAGCAGCTGGAGCGCGAGTTGCCCGTGATCCGCGATAGCGCAGACGTGTGGAAGTCAAAGGCGGAAAAAGCCGTCGCCCGCGAGCAATATCTGCTTGGCGAGGTGACGCAGCTGGGCGACCAGTTTAAGTGTTAGTTTGCTTATTCTCATCTTTTCCTTTGTAGTTACTCGCAGCGGTACGTTGTACTCATGCTATTGATGCTGCTTCGTGTAGTTGTTAGCGCGCGCCATCCGCAGGAGCAGAAGGATAGAATTGACATTCGCCTTCATGATCTCACCCAGGAGAAACTTCAAGAGAGTGGATACTTCTGGGTAGATCATGATCGTGCGACTGCGTTGGCGACCCTGCAGGATCGCGCATCGCGAGTGCTGCTCTTCCTGAAGAAATCGCAGTCGTGCTTGAAGAACATTTATCAGGCGATGTTCCCGCTAGACGACACTCCATCAAGCCTGCTGGCTCTTCTTGCCAAATTTCAAGACCTGTCCGCGGTTCGCGAGTGTGTGAGGCAGCAGTTGGTGGCTGGTGCCAAGGCTGCCCTCTCAATGGTGCGATTGCACAGGCCTGACGTGGATGTTGCCGCCATTGCCTCTAGGCCACCAGCGCCACCAGCAGGATCTGCCTGGAATATGGTAACGCACTATCAGGCGGTGGACCGTCCAGCAGAGGAGATCGTCGACTTCTTCGAGGAATAAACCAATGTTCTTCTGTTGCAGGAGTAGCCAAATTTGTATCCTGCACATAAGTGTACTTGTGTTGTAAAGTTCGTATAGATGTTGTAAATTTATTGTCGAATGTGTATAAAGAGCTTTGTGAGCATGAGGTGTGTTGCACTATGCGAGTCCTTTTTGTTTAGCCTGGCCATCTTTTATCTCGGTCCCTTGTCAACCTGTCAGGTGCGTTGCAGCTGGGTTGAGTTTGTGTTAAGGGGTTCGATTGATGTGCCAGGTACTCAGGATATCGCGTTTTTGGTTCGAAGAACAGATATATGTAGGGTGGCGCAACCCCCGAGTATAAAAATTGACAAAGTGAAGGAGAACACGGAGTTTTGGGGCACTTAGCTTTTATTTATTCGAAGAACAATGCGAGGTACAATGTGCGGCTAAGTAGCCTTGGCTGAGTAGCCTTATTTGTGATGTAAAAGTAAAAAACGACTAGGGGTAGAAGCGTCGCAGTTGTGCGACGTTCCAAGGGTTGGAGTATGCGACTCCTGTCTCTAAATCTTGAAGGTGATAGGCGCCACCTGGGATTACTTCTGTAATCACGTACGGTCCTTCCCAGGGGGACTCGAGCTTGAAATGTCCCTGCTGCTTCAGGCGCAGGACCAGGTCACCTTCGACGAAGGATCTGGGGCGAAGCCTTCTACTGTGATAGTTGCGCAGGTTCTGCTGGTAGATCGTGGATCTTTCTGCGGCGATTTCTCTTGCTTCGTCAAGGAGGTCGACGGAGTCTTCGAGTGCGAGGGATGACTCTTGTTCGCTGTAAGCGACCATGTGCGGCGCCTTGTACCATACTTCGGCGGGTAGTACTGCTTCTGCTCCGTGCACCATAAAGAATGGCGTGTAGCCCGTGGCACTGTTTGGAGTTGTACGTAGGCTCCAGAGTACGGATTGCAGCTCATCTGGCCAGCAACCCGTGGCTTGTTCGAGTGGTCGGAGGAGTCGCTTCTTGATGCCGCTGCAGACGAGCCCGTTTGCTTTTTCTACCTGACCGTTGGTCTGTGGATGCGCTACTGAGGCATAGCTGATGTTGATCCCCAGGTTCTCGCAGAATTCTTGGAAGTCCTTGGATGTGAAGTTCGTCCCGTTGTCGGTGATGATGCTGTGCGGCACGCCGAAGCGGTAGATGATGGACTCGAAGAACTTGACTGTGCTGTGCCCTGATTGGTTGGTCACCGGCATGGCCTCGATCCACTTGGTGAATTTGTCGTCTGCAACCAAGAGGTAGACGTAACCTCCACGCGAGGACCTTGGAAGCTTGCCAACCATGTCAAGCCCCCACTGTGCGAAGGGCCAGGCCAATGGAATAGGCCGTAGCTCTGCACCTGGTGCATGTGGCTTGTCCGCGAATCACTGGCAAGCATTGCATTTTTGGACTATGTCCTTAGCGTCGCGCATGGCCGTGGGCCAGTAAAATCCAGCTCGTAGAGCTTTGGCAACGAGGGCGCGACTGCCAGCGTGGTGCCCGCAGGTCCCTTCATGGATGTCGAGGAGAACTGCTTTTCCATCGGCCATGGAGACGGATCGTTGTAGCACTCCTGTGATGCTGCGTTTATACAGTTTGCCGTTGATAACGGCGAATGCCTTGGAGCGCCACGCGATGTGCCGTGCAGCTGTCGGGTCGTCCGGTAGTCTCTTGCTGAGGAGGTACGTAATGTACGGCTGCGTCCAAGATTGCTCGATCATCATGACGCTCATTGGTCCCTCGAGTCCTGTGTCCAGCTCCAAGTCACCGAGTGCCATTGACTCATTGGGTGGCATAGCCCCCGAGTCTGTTGCTGCACTTGTTTTCTTCTCTGCGGCCTTTGGCTTGATGGAGCGTTCGCATATGCGCTCGAAAAATATCCCAGGTGGTATGGGGGCGCAGGTAGAGCCTATGTTGGCGAGTGCGTCCACCTCCTCGTTGCTTTCGCGACCTACGTGTCGCAACTCGCAACCATCAAAGTCTCCTTCGAGTGTATCATAGAGGTCGCGGTACGCGATCATGTTGTCGCTCAAAGGCCGTGACTCGTGCATTGTTTGGTTGACGACCAACTTGGAGTCGCCATATATGATGAGCCTCTTAGTGCCGCAAGCTTTTGCCATCCTCATCCCGTGCAACAAGGCCTCGTATTCAGCCTCGTTGTTTGAGGCTGTGAACTGCATTTGCAGGATATACTTCAGCTTGTCCCCTTGAGGTGATGTCAGTATGACACCGCGCTGGCCTTTCCGCTTGGACCCATCGAAGTGCATTGTCCAGAGGTAGGACATATCTGGCTTGTTCGGGAGCTGGTTCTCCATCCAGTGCACGAGAAATTCAGGGAGCACTTGCGACTTGATTGCGTCGCATTTTTCGTATGTGATGTCTCGTGGAGACAACTCTATTCCCCAAAGCGCGACTCGCCCCGTGGCGTCGAGGTTATTGAGGATATGTCCCAATGGGGCGTCGTTGACTACCACAATTGGGTGTTCCTGGAAGTAGTGGCGCAGTCGTCGGGCGGTCATAAAGACGTCGTACGCCAGCTTCTGGTAGTGTGGGTACCGCTGTTTTGTTGGCGTGAGGACCTCGCTGAGGTAGTATACCGGGCGTTGTACGCCGTGGACCTTGTTTTCCTCAGCTCGCTCGACGACGAGCACTGTGCTGACCACCTGGTTGGTGGCGGAGATGTATAGCAACAGTGGTTCCCTTTCTCGTGGAGTCACCAGTACTGGCGAAGTGGATAGCAGGCGCTTGAGATCTTTGAATGCTTCTTACGCTTCATTGGTCCACTCAAATTTTTCAGCTTTGCGGAGGAGCTGGTAGAAGGGCAGTGCCTTTTCACCCATCCGACTGATAAATCGACGAAAGGCCGCGGTTCGTCCGGCCAGTTGCTAGACGCCTCTTATGTTCTTTGGCTTCTCCATGGCCAGTATGGCTTTTATCTTCTTAGGGTTTGCCTAGATTCCTCTCACAGAGATGAGATATCCGAGTAGCTGCCCAGATGGTACACCGAAGGTGCATTTGTCCGGATTGAGCTTGATCCGGTAGCGATCGAGGTTG
The DNA here is from genome assembly GCA_023614405.1 of Avena insularis. Lineage (NCBI taxonomy): Eukaryota > Viridiplantae > Streptophyta > Magnoliopsida > Poales > Poaceae > Avena > Avena insularis. Next base: position 28,701,996 of record CM042692.1, read on the forward strand.
GCGAAGGTTTCGCGTAAATCATCGATTAGAGAGGCTTCCTCCTTGGTCTTGATTACTATGCCGTCGACATAGACTTGGATGTTGCGACCCAGTTGTTCCTTGATGCAATCCTGCATGCGCCGCTGGTAGGTGGCTCCAGATCTTTAGCTTTGAAGGGCATTATGTTGTATGTGAGAACACCAAAGGCGTTAAACGCTATTTTCTCCTGTCTTCCTCCCAAGGGTTTCGACATAGTAAATCAAAATTTTCTCTGAGCGAACAGAGGAAAGCCAAGATCTAATCTAGGAGATGCAAACAACGAGAGAGATTGGATTAGATCTTCATACCCTTTGAAGATTCGACAGCGAACGCTCGCCTAACGTGGGTGATGTAGTCGACTCGCTTCTCCTCCTCGCGATCCGATCCGATCTAGCACCACAAGTGGCGGTGCCTCCGTGATATGCACACGCAGCACCTCGACGCCTCCTCCTTCCTCGGACCAGCAAGTATGGTGGAGAGAGATTGGATCTACAGACGACGCGTGGTGTATATGGTGGAGAATTTCTGCCACAGGGCTTCGCCTACAAACAGTCGGGAGGGAGAGTGGAAGGGCAGCAGGGCAACTAGGGTTGGAGGAAGGTGTGTAGGGAGGGGGGCGCACCAGCCCTCTATTTATAGAGGGGGGGAGGCCAGCCCTAGCCTCTCCTCCAAGCCTATCTCTAGTTTAAACAATTTAAACTCTCCCTTATCTAGAAATCCTATCTTATCTTATCTCTAGTTTAAACGATTTAAACTCTCTAGGATCGAATGCGGCCAGGACACTCCCTCATAGGCCCATGCCCCCTCCCGGAAGGTGGGACCACGTTGGCCCCCTTCCGGAAGGTTCTAGAAGCTTCTGGTACAATACCGATTAACCCGGAACAATTCCGAACTCCAAAAACCAATTGCCTTATATGAATCTTATTCTCCGGACCATTCCGGAACCTCTCGTGATATCCCGGATCCCATCCGAGACTTCGAACAAAAATTCATAAACCAATTATCCAATCTATCCTAGCGTCGAGACATGTTAAGTGTGTCACCCTGCGGGTTCGAGAATATGCAGACATGATCTTCTATCAATAATCAACAGCGGGGTCTGGGCACCCATATTGACTCCCACACATTCATCGATGATCATATCGGATGAACCACGATGCCAGGATTCAATCAATCCCATATATATATTCCCTTCGTCTCGCGATATTTTACTTGCCCGAGATTCGATCGTCGGTATCGTCATACCTAGTTCAATCTCATTCACAGCATGTACTTTACTCGTTCCGTAATCCGATGTCACTTTGTGATTAACTCCTTAACCACATGCTTGCAAGCAGTGTTGATATCGATTACTGAGTGGGCCCGAAGTATATCTCTCCGACTTGGGAGGGACAAATCCCATCTCGATACATACAACCCAACAGATACTTTCCGATCACCTGAGAGACACCTTTATGATCACCCTCTCATAGGATGACGTTTGATGACCTCAAAGCTTTCTTCCGATACCAGGGAGTTGCATTATCTCATGGTCTAAGGAATACAATATTTGACATAAGAAAAGCTTCGAAAAGACGAACACGATGACACGATCTAATTGCTTCGCTTAGTTTGGTCTCATCCACCATATCATTCTCCCAATGATATGATCTCATTATCAATTGACAACTCATGTCTATGGTCAGGAAACCTTAACCATCATTGATCAATGAGCTAGTCCATAGAGGCGTACTAGGGACACGGTGTTGTTCACAAACCACACAAGTATTAATGTTTCCGCTTAATACAATTCTAGCATGGAATATAAACTTTATCATGAACAAGAATTATAATAATAACATCTTTATTATTGCCTCTAGGGCATAATTCCAACAGTCTCCCACTTGCACTAGAGTCAATAATCTAGTTTACATTTGGCAACAATCTCACACCCATGGCACTGAGGTGCTGATCATGTTTTACACGTGGAAGAGGTTTAGTCAATGGATCTGCGACATTCAGATCTGTATGTACTTTGCTGATCTTCAGATCTCCATCTGCTATATAATCTCGGATTATATGAAACTTGCGGTTGATATGCTTGGTCTTTGGATGATATCTTGGTTCCTTAGCGAGTGCTATGGCGCCAGTGTTGTCACACAATATCTCCAAGGTCCAACGACTTGAACTACGCCAAGCTCGATGATGAAGTTTGATCCAAACTCCTTCACTTGACGCTTGCAGCAGCCATGTATTCCGCTTTCATCAGAGATCCCGCGATCACGCTTTGCTTGCAGCTTCTCCAGCTCACAGCTCCTCCATTCAAAGTATACACGTATCCTGTCTAAGATTTAGAATCATCCTTGTCGGTGTCGAAACTAGCATCGACGTAACCTTTTATGACGAGCTGTTCATCACCCCCATAGACTAAGAACATTTCTTTAGTCCTATTTAGGTACCTTAGGATGTTCTTCACGGCTGTCCAAAGGTTCCACTCGGATCACTTTGATATCTTTCGTCAAACTAAGAGCATTGGACACATCCGTCTAGTACACAAAGATGGCATACATGATGGAACCTATGGCCGAGGCATAAGGCACTTTGCTCATAGCTTCCCTATCATTTATCAGAATGGACATCGAGCCTTGCTCAATATCTTACTCGACAACATAGGCACGAACCTTTCAATGCCTTATCCATTCTGAACCTTTTCATAACTTTGTCTAGGTATGTACTCTGGCTTAAAGCTATCAGGCGTCTTTGTCTATCTCTATAGATTTTGATGCCCAATATATAAGCAGCTTCACCTAGGTCTTTCATTGAAAAACACTTGTTCAAATAACTCTTCACATCGTTAAGCATGTTGATGTCATTTCCAATAATCAATATGTCATCCACATATAGTACCAGAAACGTCACCGAGCTCCCACTCACTTTCTTGTAGATGCAAGCTTCGTAGCAATTTGGAACAAATCCAAAGCTCTTGATCACTTGATCAAAACGAAGGTTCCAACTCCGAGATGCTTGCTTCAGTCCATAAATGGAACGTTGAAGTTTGCATACTTTATCAGCATCCTTAGGATCGATAAAACCTTCGGGTTGCATCATATACAACTCTTCATCAATGTTGCCATTGAGGAATGCAGTCTTGACATCCATCTGCCATATTTCATAATCATGAAACGCAGCAATTGCTAATAAAATCCGAATGGACTTAAACATCGCTACGGGAGAGGAAGTCTCATCGTAGTCAACACCTTGAACTTGTCGAAAACCTTTCGCAAGCCGTGCTTTATAGACGGTAACATTACCATCCGCTGCTTTCTTCTTGAAGATCCATTTGCACTCAACGGCCTTTCGTCGCTAGGAGGGTCCACCAAAGTCCATACTTGGTTTTCGCTCATGGATCCCAATTCGGATTTCATGGCTTCTAGCCATTTCTCGTAGTCCGGCTCATCATCGCTTCCTCATAGTTCGAGGTTCACCGTCTTCTACTAACAAGACACCAAGACAGGTTGCCGTACCACTCGTGAGGGGCACGCGACCTTGTCGACCGCGACGCTCAAGAGCAGCATCGTCCAAGCTTCATGATCCTTGTCATTAGCTTCCTCTATTGTTGGTGCAAAGTGCACTAGAACAATTTCAGGTGCTGCGCTACTCTCCAATTCAAGAGAAGGTTCAATAACCTCGCCTAGCTCTACTTTCCTCCCACTCACTTCTTTCGAGAGAAACTCCTTCTCAAGAAAGGAACCGTTCTTTGACAAACACTTTGCCTTCGTTCTGTGATAGAAGGTATACCCAATAGTTTCCTTAGGGTATCCTATGAAGACGCATTTCTCCGCTTTGGGTTCGAGCTTGTCCGCATCAACTTCTGACGAAGCTTCAGATCCCCAAACTTTAAGAAACGATAACTTAGGTTTAGCACCAAACCACAGTTCATACGGTCGCCTCAACGGATTTAGATGGAGCCCTATTTAAAGTGAATGCAGCGGTTTCTAATGCATAACCCCAAAATGATAACGACAAATGAGTAAGAGACATCATCGATCGGACCATATCTAATAGGGTTCGATTCGCTGCTCGCAACACACCATTGCTGTGGTGTTCCGGTGGCGTGAGTTGTGAAACGATTCCACTTGCTTTGAGATGCGTGAGAAAATCATAACTCAAATATTCGCCTCACGATCGGATCGTAGAAACTTAATCTTTACGTTACGATGGTTCTCCACTTCATTCTGAAATTCTTTGAACTTTTCAAACGCTTTCAGATTTATGTTTCATTAAATAGATATACCCATATCTACTTAAGTCATCGGTAAAAGTGAGAAAATAGCGATATCCACCGCGTCAAACACTCATCGGTCCGCATACATCGGTATGATTTCCAACAAGTCCGTTGCTCGCTCCATCATACCGAGAACGGGTTTTGATCATCTTGCCCATGAGGCATGGTTCGCATGTGTCAAATGATTCAAAATCAAGAGACTCCAAAAGTCCATCGTAATGGAGTTTCTTCATGCGCTTTACACCAATATGACCTAGACGACAAAGTACAAATAAGTAGTATTATCACTATCTACTTTGCATCTCTTAGCCTCAATGTTATGGATGTGTGTTTCATCCCTTTCGAGATTTAGTAGAAATAAACCATTCACAAGAGGTGCATGACCATAAAAGATGTTACTCATATAAATAGAACAACCATTATTCTCCGATTTAAATGAATAACCGCCTTGCAATAAACACGATCCGAAATAATGTTCATGCTCAACGCAGTACATAATAACATTTATTAAGGTTTAAAACTAATCCTCAAGGTAAAACTAAGGAGAGCGTCGACGGCCATCACATCAACTCTTGATCCGCTGCAACGCGCACCATCACCTCATCCTCGCAAGCCGCCGCTCATTCCGTAGCTCTGCTTCGAGTTACAAATATTAGCAACTGAACCGTATCAAATACCCGGCACTACAACGAGGGCTAGTAAGGAAAACATCAATAACATGTATATCAAATATACCTTTGATGGTGCCAGCCTTCTTGTCCGCTAAGTACTTGACATTATGCCCCAAAGGACCCTTGTCCTTGCAATAGAAGCACTCAAAGGTCCGGTTTAGGACCAGACTTGAGCTTCTTCTCAGCAGGGCAACGCGCGCTTGCCGCCGCTTTCTTGAAGGGCTTCCTTGCACCCTTACCTTTCTTGAAGGTGGGGGCTTGTTGACCATCAACACATGATTATTCTTTTGATGTTCACCTCCGCTACTTTCATCTTAGCAAAGAGCTCGGTGATCATATCGGTGGAACCAATCTGATTGTGATCAACTACAAAACTTTTGTAGCTAGGAGTGTCAATCTTGAGCTCCTCGAATCTTGCAGTCCAGTTGCTCAAGGTGTTGAGTGTAGCCCGTCATCTCAATGGCGTGCTCACTAACGGAACTCCTTCCTCCATCTTGTAGTTAAAGAATTTCTTAGAGATCTCATATCTCTAACGGGCTTGAGTCGAAACATGTTTTCAGCTCCTCGAGAATCTCAAAGGGCCCGAACTCCTCAAACGATTTTGAAGATCCGATTTCATAGCATACAACATGGCGATCTTAATCAAATCATAATCATCCTTGCGACCGATAAACAGCTTTTTCATTAGCTTGTAGCTGCAGGGGTTACCTAACGCTTTCTCAAGGACATAGTCCTTTGTCCGAATGTAATGATTCTTAGATCGGAACCAGTTGGTGAAGTTAGACCCATTGTTTCTAAGCTTTTCTTTCTCAAAGAAAAACGCGTTGAAGTTGAAGTTGGACTTGGCCATGTGATCTACAGTATTTGCAAGTACAATTTAGACTATGTTCATGATAAATAGTTCAACTTAATCAAATTACTAGATGAACTCCACTAAATTCAACATCCCTCAAGTTGTTTAGTGAACATGATCCAAATTCACCACACCTAATCCGATCATCACGAGAAGTGATGTGGTTTCAATGGTGGACAACGAAGCGTCGATCATATCATTCATATGACTCATGCTTAACCTTTCGGTTCTTGTGTTCGAGGCCATGTCTGTACATGCTAGGCTCGTCAAGCTAGACCCAAGTATTTCCGTGTGCAAAACTGCTTGCACCGTTGTATGTGAGCGAGAGTCTATAGCACCCGATCATCACGTGATGCTTGGACACGATTTAACTTTCGCAACGGTGCATACTTGGGGAGAACATAGTTTTATCTTGATCTTTATGAGGAATCATCTTATAATGCTACCGTCGATCTAAGCATAATAAGATACATAAAAGGATAAACATCACATGCATATAACTTTATGTGACATGGTATAGCCAATCTTCGCAAGAATGATCTCCATCTTGTGCTCCGCATGATCTCCATCACTCCACCATGATTGCCTCCACCACGAATAGCAACTACAACTATTGCTAACTACTTAGCGATAAAGTAAAGCTATTACATGGCATAAGAAGTTGACTCAGGTCATACACAATTATAAAGACAACCATATGGCTCCTCACGGTTGTGTACTCATCGACATGCAAGTCGTGAAACATTACAAAACATGATCATCGTGACACATTATACACATCACATCTTGGGCCATACCATATCACAGAACACTCCTGCAAAAACAAGTTAGACGCCTCTACTTTGTTGTTGCATGTTTTACGTGGCTTATGGGAGTAGATGCTAAGAACGATTCTTACCTACGGAAAGCCACAACGGTGATATTATGGTTGCCAAACTCCGTGTTAATCCCATGAACACTATAGTGAGAGAAACGACATCCACCACCGCATGTGTGGAACAAGCCACACGTCAAGTGCGGAGCCGGTCTCATGAACGACGTCGCGTAAGGTTGGCCTGGACCGCTTCAATCTCACTATGCCGCCATAAGAAGAACACAAACAAGAGGCTTGCAACAGAACATCAACGCTCGCAACAACCATGTTATGCGTTCTACTGTGAATCACATCTACGCATAGATCTAGCTCGATACCAATCAAGGGTTTCAAAGATAGTAAATCAAAATTTTCACGGAAGCTTAACAGAGGGAAAGCCAAGATCTAATCTAGGAGATGCAAACAACGAGAGAGATTGATTAGATCTTCATACCCTTTGAAGATTCAAGACAGCGAACGCTCATTTAACGTGGGTGATGTAGTCGATCGCTTCTCCTCCTCGCGATCCGATCCGATCTAGCACCACAAGTGGCGGTGCCTCCGTGAGATGCACACGCAGCACTCGACGCCTCCTTCCTCGGACCAGCAAGTATGGTGGAGATATAGATTGGATCTACAGACGACGGCGTGGTGTATATGGTGGAGAATTTCTGCCGCAGGCTTCGCCACAAACAATCGGGAGGGAGAGGAAGGGCATAGGCAACTAGGGTTGGAGGAAGGTGTGTAGGAGGGGCGCACCAGCCCTCTATTTATAGAGGGGAGGCCAGCCCTAGCCTCTCCTCCAAGCCTATCTCTAGTTTAAACAATTTAAACTCTCCTTATCTAGAAATCCTATCTTATCTTATCTCTAGTTTAAACGATTTAAACTCTCTAGGATCGGCTGGGCCCTATGGGGCCTTGTGCCCTGGCCCAATGCGGCCAGGACACTCCTCATAGGCCCATGCCCCTCCCGGAAGGTGGGACCACGTTGGCCCCTTCCGAAGGTTCTAGAAGCTTCCGACAATACCGATTAACCCGAACAATTCAACTCCAAAACTGCACCGCTTTATATGCACATGATCTTCTATCAATAATCAACAGCTGGGTCTGGGCACCCATATTGACTCCCACATTCATCGATGATCATATCGGATGAACCACGATGCCAGGATTCAATCAATCCCATATATATATTCCTTCGTCTCGCGATATTTTACTGCCCGAGATTCGATCGTCGGTATCGCCATACCTAGTTCAATCTCGCTCACAAGATGTACTTTACTCGCTTCGTAATCCGATATCACTTTGTGATTAACTCCTTAACCACACGCTTGCAAGCAGTGTTGATATCGACACGAGGGCCCAAGTATATCTCTTCGACTTGGGAGGGACAAATCCCATCTCGATACATACAACCCAACAGATACTTTCCGATCACCTAAGAGACACCTTTATGATCACCCTCTCATAGGATGACGTTTGATGACCTCAAAGCTTTCTTCCGATACCAGGGAGTTGCATTATCTCATGGTCTAAGGAATACAATATTTGACATAAGAAAAGCTTCGCAAAGACGAACACGATGACACGATCTAATTGCTTCGCTTAGTTTGGGTCTGTCCACCATATCATTCTCCCAATGATATGATCTCATTATCAATTGACAACTCATGTCTATGGTCAGGAAACCTTAACCATCATTGATCAATGAGCTAGTCCATAGAGGCGTACTAGGGACACGGTGTTGTTCACAAACCACACAAGTATTAATGTTTCCGCTTAATACAATTCTAGCATGGAATATAAACTTTATCATGAACAAGAATTATAATAATAACATCTTTATTATTGCCTCTAGGGCATAATTCCAACACCTCCTTCATTCGAATTTGATTATAGCCTGAGTAGGCGTCGAGGAAGCAGAGGTTCTCGCATCCAGCGGTGGAGTCGATGATCTGGTCGATCCGTGGCAGCGGGAAGTGATCTTTTGGGCAGTGCTTGTTTAAAGAAGTGAAGTCCATGCACATCCGTAGGATATCCATGTCCTTTTTTGGTACCAGCACCGTATTGGCGAGCCAAGTGCTTTCCTTGATCTCGCGTATGAACTTGGCCTCGAGGAGTCTGTTGATCTCCATTCATTGCAAGGCCGTGGCTCGAGACGATCGCGATTGTTTGCTTGACTGGCCTTGCATCGGAGTTGACGTTGAGTGCATGCTCGGCGAATTCCCTGGGAACTCTTGGCATGTCCCCAGGACACCAGGCAAAAATTTCCCAGTGCTCACGGAGGAATTCGACGAGCGTGAGTTCCTATGCGGGACTCAAGTTGTTGGTGATGAGGGCCGTCTTGGCGGGATCCGATGGATGGACCTGCACCTTCTTTGTGTGCACAGATGAGTCGAAGGAGAGGTCAGGTGAGCTTGGCCTACTCAGGGGAGGCAGACTGTTGTCTATCATCTCTTTCAGTCTTGCGAGTTCCTCCTGAATGCCAAAGGACTGGGAGATTCTGTTGAATTCCCTATCGCAACCGTCAGATCGCTCAAAGCTCCCATTGATTGTTATGACACTGTTGGGACCTGGCATTTTCATCTGCAGGTAGGCGTAGTGGGGCACTGCCATGAACCTGGCGAATGCAACGCGCCCAAGGATGCAATGGTATTGTGAGGGCCAGTCGACGACCTCAAAATCGATGCGCTCGCGCCGGAAGTTCTTCGACATGCCAAAGATAACGTCGAGGTTGATTTTGCCCAGGGGATATACGCCTTTCCCTGGGACGATGCTGTGGAATGTTGTGTCCGATGCCTCCAGGCAGGTTAGAGGGATCCTCATTGCTCGCAAGGTACTCGCAAATATGAGGTTGATGCCTCTTCCGCCATCCATGAAGACGTGACTCATGTCAAAACCTCCAATTTGCGCCTCGAGTACAAGGGGGCAATGACCTAGGCGAGGTATCTGAGGCGGGTGGTCGCGTTTGTCGAAGGTGATGCACGACTCGCTGCCACTGAGGTACTCAGTGGTGGATGGTGGCGAGTGCATGGCCAAGTTGACTTGGCGAGTGATGGCCTTCTGCACCCAGTTGGAGGGGCGCCCCTTTTAGATCATCATGGTACCCATGGCCCGTGGGTATGGTTTGCCCCGTGGTGCTGGTCCGGTGCGGCTCCGTTCGGGAGTGGCCCAGGTGGTGGTGGTGGTGCGCCATGTGCCACGGCGCCTGGAGCGGCTCCGTAGCCTCTTTTGACTGCATTGCGGTTCATCCGAACCAATCCCTCGTGTAGCTTGAGGAACTCGCGATAGTCCTTGAGGAGGTGGCTAGACTTTCTCTTGCCATCATGCTTGTCGATGTAGAAGTGTACCGTGCATGGCCCGGACAATTTGTCCTCGATGGAGGTCGCGGGTGCTTCATCGCGAGTGCGGCATTGCCATACTTGCGTGGTTTTCCTAGAGTCGTGGTATCCGCCGCTACGGTATCCGCTATTGCGGTTATCGTCGCGTCTATCGGCGTAGCCGGCCGCGACCATGTTGACATCGTCGTGGTCATCGTAGATGCACATGCGGCGCTTGCCTCGGCGGTCACGTCTGCGTTCGAGTTCTGCCTCCTCGTCGGAGTGAGCACGATTTTTTACTGAATCTTCTCCATCGGCCCACCGATTTGCAATCTCCATCAGGTGGTCGATGGTCTGGGGCTTTGAGCGGCCCAGCTCCTCCCTAAGATCTAGGCGGCGGACACCATCGTTGAATGCATCAATCGTGCGGTCTTCTAAGATGTTTTCCGCGGAATTCTTAATGATGGACCACCTTTGGATGTAGGAGCACAGCGATTCGCCAGATCTTTGTTGGCAGCATCTCAACTCTTCGATTGATGTGGGTCGTTTGTACGTGCCCTTAAAGTTGCGCACGAAGCTGTAAACCAGCTCATCCCAACTGCAAATGGATCTGCGTGGGAGGTTATTGAGCCATGCTCGGGCGGCGCCCTGCAGCTGTAGCTGTAAGCATTGCATGGCAGTACTTCGACTGCCTCCGTGGAGCCTGACGGAGGATATGTGGTCCTCCAGCCAGACCTTGGGGTCCTACAGACCGTCAAATTTCGGGTTCTCCGATGGGAGTTTAAACCCTTTAGGCATTCGCTTCTGCCTAATGGATCTGCTGAAGCATCGGGCACCACAGAGCTCCCCATCTTCTTCTTTCGTGTCAGTCGACCGAGCACGTCGTGCCCTTGATTTGTCGATCTTGCGCTGCATGAGGTCGCCGTGCACATCATAGTCACGGTCGTGTCTCCGTGAGCGGCGGCGTCGAGACAGGTCATGACTGTCGTCGCTGGATGAGGGCGAGGAGTGGCGCTTTGCTAGCGCTTTGCCCTTTTTGGGGTCTGGTACTGGCTCCTTGTCGAGGGCGGCCTCGATTAACCCCAAACCCGCGATCGTAGATTGGTGCATGGCAGTTCGGGGATCTCCAGTTGGCGGCTAGTTATTGAGGAGGTACATGATGGCTGCCGTCACCGCAGCCTACGGCGTCCTGGGAACGACGTTGCCTCTCGTGTCGACTGTCATAGAGCCGAAGTCGAGGACTTTCGCGGTCTCTATGCGCTCTTGTTCGGTGAGGTGAGCCATCCGCGACTGCCTCTTCTTGGCGAGGTGTTCGTTGCCTCTTGAGGAGGATCCTCCGTAGGAGGAGAGCCTAGCACGACGAAGGCTCGATTCGTCCGCTGCCTTTTTACGCGCCTCTAGTTGCACGATTGTTTGCAGTTGGTGCTTGAATTCTTCCTTCAGGAGCCAGTGATAGCCCATCAGCAGTTCCTGCGGGGACCCAAAGGGTAGAGGTGTGCCCCGTAGGGCTTCGCGGCAGCGATCCCACTCTTGCTCGTTGAGCTTGATTACGACGCGTTCGCCAGTTTTCTCATTGATTATGCCGAGGTTCGCGCTCCTCCGTTTTTTGAGCGCCGATTGCCGCCATTACCGCCGTTGCCACCGTTGCCGGCGTTGGGTGGATCGGTGCCGTTACCGGTGTTACCACTATTGTCGCGATTAGCAGAGGTGTCGCCTGTGTTGATGACGGCGCACATGAAGTGATTGGGGAAGCTATTGCTTCCACAACTTTCAGATCCGGAACCGTAGGTTCCATCTTTAGTGGCCAGATCGCTCAGATCAGAATCGCGACTGCTGTCGCTGATCGTATTCTCGACTACCACCGGGGCATTGAGCTTGCTGAGGGTGCCGATCGATGGAGGGAACCATGATGACGGGACAATCGCCGGTGTTGTCGGCTGATCAGGCATGCGAAGCGTGCCCATCTGACCAACTTAGAAGCGGAAGCTCCCAATCGCCAGGCTGATTCCGTCGCCCACAGACTCGAAGGCCGGCGGGTGGTCGGCGTGTGGATGGTGAATTCGAAGGCGCCGAAGAGCTGGCGAATCTCCGCTGTTGCGGAGTTGTAGATCGCAGTTGATGGGGCCGAAGAAGCCGCAACATCAGCACTCCCACTTCCCACAGACGGCGCCAATTGACGAGGGTTTAACTCATCAATGCCCATTGTTATGGACTTGGGTTTTGGAGAAGGAGGGAGCGCTGGAGACATCTATCAGCTAGCAAACAAGCACACAGGGGACAAAGGATTTACCCAGGTTCAGGCCTCGTAGAGGTCCCTACTCCTGCTTGTCTGCTCGTGGAATTATCGAAGGAGTCGAAAGTTACAATGGTGCACAGATGCAATCTGGCGAGGGTTGTGGAAACTAGGGTAGCGTGTGTCCTCCTCGCCGCCCCCTCCTAGCCTTTATATAGATAGGCTAGGTCTCGGGTAGCAGGTCGAGTCGGTTACAAGTTAGGGTTTTCCCCTTCAAACTTTCTATCTTTAGCTTCTTCTTGTTCTTCAAGCAATCGAGAGTCCGCAGGTCACTCGAGTCCTTTCATCCGGGCCTTGGCGACACCGTGGGTCTGTACGTATTTGGACCGTATATACCAAGCTCGAGTACCTGTAGGGTATACCCATGTCACCACATTTGTGTGATTGTTAGTCTATAGATCTTTTAAGACAAGTGAATATGCATAAGTTGATGATTCCATTCTCGTATTTTATTATCGACCATAAGCTCATTGCTACATGATATGATCTATTCACTTATTTGCTCGAGGACGAGCAAAGGTTTAAGCTTGGGGGAGTTGATATGTGCATTTTAAATCATTAATATAGTGACTTATATGATATGTTTTGAATGATATTTTCCATGTTATATCATTATTTATGCCTTTTTAGTTGGTTTATGGGACTTTCCTACAAAGCCCCTTCTTTGGTATTTAATTTTTGGGAGGCAGAAAACCTCCTTTTTTGTATTTTGCTATTTCAGGGACCTTCGGGAGACCTAAATATCAAAGAAAAAAAATACTTGATTAGTTTTTCACCTGGAGAAGGACCGTGAGTGAAAGAATCAAGTGATAGGAGTTGCTAGGCTCAAAAGAGCCTAGGTGGAGCGCCCTTCCTTGCTGGGCGCGCCACCCATACTTGTTTGTCCCATGAGCGTAGCCTTGGCTCCTCCTTTTTACAGTTGCCTCTGCCTCGCTAGAAAACCTACACCAAATTTTCCCCATGATTTATAGAGGCAGTGGCAGAGGAAAAAGTCCTCTCCTACTTTGGGAGAGGGCAGATCCTACAACACCGAACCTCCGGTGAGGGGGAAATTGACGCCATCGTCATCACCACTCCTCCTTGGCATAGGGGGGGGCCTCTCCATCAACATCTCTATCATCATCATCTCCATCTCCAAGATCCACCTCGTCCCCCTCATAGTTTGTGATTGATTGAACCCCAGATACTGTTTTAAGTGTTATTTGCATGTTTGTGATTGGCAACTTGTATTTATTTGGTGGAGATATTATATTTTCATATTGTTTTGTAATCCATATGCAACTGATCCATTCATGCTTGTCAATTATGAGTATATCCCCATGTTCCTGAGGGCATATGATGAATTGGCTATGATTTCCATATAATATGCAATGAGTATTTTCTCAAGTTTTTATGTTTTATGTGGATCTATGATGGTTTTATGCGAACATCAACTCCATATTACTTCACCTATATGGGTTCATAGGTCTACACTTTAATTCAAAGATGAGGGTTGGAAGGGACGGAATGGCAGAAACCGTTTTCCAATACTTGAGTTGCATTAGAGATTTTTTTGTCGGGGACCAATGAACTAACTGCTATGGTGGGACATTTATGTCTTAATGATTCCTATACTTGCTCATGAAAATGGATCTAGGACCCATCATAATGGTTGTACTTGCTCATATCTAAGGCTACACCTAATTTAGGCTCCGCCTAAAGGAATGAAACTTGACAAGATGTACACCATGTTATGTAGAAATCTGAATGCTAAGTAAATCCATGTCGCCCTGAGGAACACTTGTCACATATAAGTTCACACACACTTGAGCTTGTCCTCTCTATGCATAGAGGATTGGGATTTCTCTCATTGAGAGCATTTACTTGTTGCTATTTACTTTTAGTACTTTATTTCACTACAAACTATAAACCCAAAACATCGAAACCACTACACCCTTTTATTGTTTTACTTGTCAAATTTACTAACCAATACCTTCAGCTCCTCATGGATTTGACAACCTTTCTTATTGAAAAGTACTACAATTGATCTCTTGCACTTGGGAGCCATCAGTGCCTCAATGTGAGTGTCATGATCATCATCATTTTCTCCCACTCCAATTGGAGGACTGATGACCCACAAGTATAGGGGGTGTATCGCAGTATTTTTGACAGAAGTGAAACCCAATTTATTGATTCGACACAAGGGGAGCCAAATAATATTTATAAGCCTTAACAACTGAGTTATCAATTCAGCTGCACCTGGAAACAATCTTGTTCACAGCAGCTTATCAGTAGCAACCGTTTTGTAGTAACGATAACAAAGTAATATCAGTAGTAAAGTAAAGACGGTAGTAACAATTACAGTAAACAGTAGGATTAAAGCGCGGTAGGCATAGGGATGGATGGATGGGCGTTGCATGGACAAGACAATTCATATGGAAATCAAGGCGTAGGGTATTTGCAGATAAATAAGATAAAGCATCCAAGTACTAAATAATCATAGGCATGTGTTCCATATATAGTCATACGTGCTCGCAATGAGAACTTGCACAACATCTTTTGTCCTGCCAGCCCATTTGCAGCGGGGCCTCAAGGGAACTACTGGCAATTAAGGTTCTCCTTTTAATAGAGCACCGGAGCAAAGCATTAACACTCCATGAACACATGTGATCCTCACATCAAAGCCATCCCCTCCGGTTATCCCAATTGTTGTCACTTCGGGGCCTTTGGTTCCGGACAACAATATGTGTATACAACTTGCAGGTAAGACCATAAACAATACTATCATAATGAATCAATAACATGTTCAGATCTGAAATCATGGCACTCGGGCCCTAGTGACAAGCATTAAGCATAACAAGTTGCAACAAAGTCAAAAAGCACTAATAAAAGATCCATGCCCTAACAATCTGATGCCATTACATGAATGATCTCATCCAATCCCTACCATCCCCATAGCCTACAGTGGGGGATTACTCACTCATAGATGGGGGAAACATGGATGGTCGATGGAGAAGTGATGGTGATGATGATGGCGATGATCTCCTCCAATTCCCCGTCCCGGCAGGGTGCCAGCACGAAGTTTCTGGTTCCGTTTCATGGATTCTGGTGGTGGCGGCGCAGCGGAACTCTTTCTAGAAAAACGTCGAACCACCCGTGGATTTTAGGTCAAGAGGCAACTTATATGCGAAGAGGGAGGCCGAGGGGGCAGCCGAGGCGGCCACAACACCCCTAGGAGTGGCCTGGCCTAGCCCGCGCGGCCAGGTGGTGTGGGCCCCTCGTGGCCCTACTCCGTCTCGTCTTCTGGCTCCGTGAGTCTTCTGGTGAAATAGGATTTTTGGCATATTTTCCAGGATTTTTCCTGATAGTTGATTTTCTACACAAAAACTAGATACCAAGGTAATTCTGCTGAAAACAGCGACAGTCCGTGTTAGTTGTATCCAAATCACACAAGTTTAGAGGAGAAACAATAGCAAAAGTGTTTGGAAAAGTAGATACGTTTTAGACGTATCAAGGACTGTCCCGGAACATATTCTATTGCGCTACTCGGTATTTTGGAGATCAGCATCAACAATCTCATCGAGCTCTACTTTCCTTCTACTTACACCTTTCATGAGAAACTCTTTCTCGAGGAAGGTACCATTCTTAGAGAGAAACAGTTTTCCCTCGATCTTGTTGTAGAAGGTATACCCAATAGTTTCCTTTGGATACCCTACAAATATACACTTTTTTGCTTTCGGATCGAGTTTGTTGGGTTGTAGTATCATAAAATAAGCCTCACAACCCCAAACTATCAGGAATGACAATTTCGGCTTCGTGCCATGCCATATCTCATACGACGTTGTCTCCATGTACTTGGATGGCGTCCTATTTAAAATGAATGCAGTTGTTTCTAACGCATATCCTCGGAATGATAATGATAAGTTGGTAAGTGATATCATAGATTGCGCACTATCTAATAGAGTGTGATTACTTCCCTTAGACACACCATTACGATGTAGTGTTCCAGCTCACGTAAGTTGTGGTACAATATCACAAGTCTTGAGATGCATGCCAAACTCTTAACTCAAATACTTGCCACCTCGATCATATCGAAGGTGCTTGATTTTCTCGTAGAGATGATTTTCAACTTCACTCTAAAATACCTTGAACTTTTCAAAGGTTTCAAACTTGTGTTTCATTAAGTAGATATACCTATATCGACTTAAATCATTAGTGGAGGTGAAAAAGTAACGATAACCATTGCGCGTTGAAACCCTCATTGGCTCACATACATCGATATATATGATTCCCAATAAGCCCGCTGCCCGCATCATACCAGAGAATGGTGTCTTGGTCATCTTGCCCATAAGGCACGGTTCACATTTGTCGAGAGATTCAAAATCTAGCGACTCCAAAGTCCATCAGAATGGAGTTTTTTCATGCGTTTAACACCGATATGACCCAGACCGCAATGCCACATATACATGGAATTTATCATCACTATAATTACATCATTTGTCATCAATGCTATAAATGTGCGAATCTCTACTATCAAGATTTAATAATAACAAACCACTACTTTCTGACGCATGAGCATAAAATACATCATTCATATAAATAGAACAATCACTTGTTTCTGATTTAAAAGAATAAAGGTCTTGGACCAAGAAAGACCCACTCACAATATTCATGCTTAACGTGGGTATAAAGTAACATTTATTCAAAACTAAAATCATACCCGACGGTAGACACAGAGGGATAATGACAGCCACCATATCAAATTTGCAGCTGTTGCCAACATGCATCATCACCTCGTCCTTCACCAAGCGCTGCTTATTCCGCAACTCCTTCTAAGAATTACAAATGTGAGCAACAGAATCAGTATAAAATACCTAAGTGTTTCTCCTAACACTTGTGAGGAAAACATCAATAACATGTATATTACAGATACCTTTCTCTTTCGTGATAATCTTGCCGGCCTTCTTATCTTTTAGATACTTGGAGCAGTTTGCTTCCAGTGATGTCCCCCTTGTAGTAGAAGCACGTGACGCCAGGCTTGGGTCCGGGCTTGGGTGCATTGGAGGTAGGGATGTAAACGGTTCAGATCAGGTCACATATTGCTATTTCCATGTCCTTTACCATATTTTTTGGCGGATTTGGATTAGAGCGATAGTCGAATGCGGATTCGAATGTGGATTACATCGGATTGCGGATATGGAGCGGATTCGAAGCGAACTCGGATCGGAAGAGGATAATCGAACAAATACACATAGAAAAATAAAAAATTATTTAGTTTATGCAAAAAAATCACAAGAGTGCGTGCAACATTAGATAGCAGCAGTATAAATATGCAAGATTGGTAATAGCATAATATAACATGTATATGTAGCATGCATAGCTCGCCGATATAATACCTAGGTTGTCTAGATATGGGGGTTGTGCTAAATTTATCGTATTATCCTATTTGAGTATCTCGGATAATCTACATAGAATATCGGATTATTCTTATCCGTTGGATATCATCAATACCATATCCGCTACCATATCCATCGGATATCCGCTCGACAAATATCCGTACCCGCGTCCATATCCGCCGGATATCTAAAAATGTATACCATATCCTCAAAAAGGGACACGGATGCGGATTCGGAGCGAAAATTATCCATACCATTTACGTCCCTACTTGGAGGAACCGGCAATATGCTTGTCGTCCTTCTTCGGTTTGACCCTCTTGCCCTTACCCTTCTTGCTAGGCTTCTTAAAGTCGACGGTCTTATTTACCATCAACACCATATGTTATTTCTTGATTTCCACCTCAGCAGTCTTGAGCATAGCGAACAACTTTGACAGGGTTTTGGTCATCCCCTGGATGTTGTAGTTCAAGACAAATACTTTGTAGCTAGGGCAACAATTGCAGCACCCTATATCAAACGCCAACTCGTCGTGGATTTTGCAATCCAGGGCGTTCTCTCACACTACTTTGCTCTCTCATCTTGGCTGAGAAGAACAATTCTGAGGCTTCATACCTCTTGGCCCTGGCTTGAGGTGCAAAGATAGCTTTGAGATCGGTGATTTTATCATAAGCACTCATCTTCTCAAAGCGCTTTTGCAGATCGGCCTCCATGGCATAGAGCATGCCACTCTGGACACGGGCTTAATCACCCGTTGAAAGGACAAATGATGTCGTCTAGAGGGGTGAATAGGATTTTAAAATAATTACGATTTAGGCTCTAATAAATGTGTAATAAAACTAACGTTTAATTTATTGAGCACAAAACCTAAAAACACTAGGTTCAACTAAGTGCACCAGCAACCCATGTTATGCAATAGAAACAAGGTGATAACAAGATAGATTATTTTAAGCACAATGGCTATCACAATGTAAAGTGCATAATTAAAGGGCTCGGGTATAGGAATAACCGATGGATGCGGAGACGAAGATTTTATCCCGAAGTTCACTTCCAAAGAAGATCCGGACCGATTCCAATGGCACAAAGGTGTGCGTATGGTGGAGAAATCTCTATCTCGTTGCGCATGTTCCAAACTTGATAACACACACGTGAGGGAGAGAGGGAGAGGGAGAGAAGGCAAAAGCCAATGAAATGGTTTGGGGAGGAGGGATCTCCCCTCTTTATATAGGGGAGAGGGGAGCACCATCACCAACAAAGTCCCGGGGTGGGACTAAAAGGAGGAAGAGGTGGCCGTCGGTGGTGGGGTGTCCCCCCTGCGCGCCTTGTCCCCTTGGTCGGCCGGCGGTGGAGAGGGCCCCCACTCCACGTTCCATGCCCCCTTGGGGTGATTTGCCCCCATGTAGGTGGGATGCCCTTTACTTGATTCCTTTCACTTTGAAACACCTTTCGAACCCCTCCGAACAACTTCAGATTCTTCCAGAACGATTCCGGTTCTCTCTTCTCTATTCTCTTATGATCTCGGATCAACCCTAAGCATCTCTACCCTTATGTGTGCACCCCTATGGCTCGCTCTTCGATACCTGGTTTGTCCAAGATCTAATCTCCAGTATATCTCGATATACCTGGTTCAATCTTGTTATAAACAAACACGTTTATTATATCCATGTGACCTAGTCACATGCTTGCAAGCTTCATAGATGTAATCTCACCAAGTTGGCCTAGAGTATCTATCCGTCACCCGGATGGGCAAATCCTGATCTCGATGCATACGCTTCAACCTATCCCTTTGGAATACCTTATAGACACTTTTATGATCATCATGTTACGGTGTGATAGTTGATGCAGTCAGAGCAGACGTGGGTGATATGAGTGAGTTACTACGTTTTACTAGATATCACAATGTTGAACTTTGTGACTGGATCTTATTGCAATACTATGGTTGGGTGTGTGTCCATCACATCATTCATTCAATTACATGACCCCGTTGTCAATGGACATTTATGATCGAAAAACCTCGATCATCGGTTGATCAACGAGCTAGTCGACTAGAGGTTACTAGAGACTTGTTTTGTTTACATACCACATCTGTATAAATGTTTCCGCTTAACACGGTTATAGCATGGTATCAAACTATTATGAACATATGAGATATAACAATATATTAATTTTATTATTGACCTCTAGGTCATTATCTCCAACAGGGCAAACCCTTACTTATTTAACTCCTTTTTTCAGTATTTGTACGTAGAGCTCCTACTTTTGTGTACTGAATTATTTTATAACAAGATAATGCAAGGTTTGAATTATTTTATAGTGTGTTGAAATGTATTACTCCACTAGAAATGAGGTTAATATATGCAAATGGGTGTGAGAAATAGAAAAGTAAAAAGGTTTTGGTAGTTAGGTTTAGGAAAGTAGTGCACCACCAACCCAAAAAAAATCCGTTAAGGCTTCTTATGTTTGTTTCGTGCTTCAAGATTCATGTAACCTCTACGAAACTACGCAATACTTACACGCACCTCTTATGAAAAAAAATCCGTACCGGAGCTGATTAAGTACCGTTCCACACTCCACAGGCCAAGTCTCGCTCTTCGATTTAAAGCGGAGTCGTCTTGTTTTCTTTCAACGGACCCTGCCACTGGCTAAGCTGGCCAAGTGGCCATGCCATCGTCCATGGACGCACCAGCAGAGACAAACGCAAGCAACGGCGATGGCAGAGCACACGTGCTTGTCGTGCCGTACCCATCGCAGGGCCATCTGGTGCCGCTCCTGGATCTCGCGGAGCTCCTAGCTGCGCGGGGTCTCGCCCTCACCGCCGCCGTCACGGCAGGTAACGCGCCGCTCGTCGCGGCACGCTCATCCGTCGCCATGGTCGTGCTTCCCTTCCCTGCCTCGACCTTCCTCCCGGCCGGGTGCGGCGAGAACACCAAGGATCTCCCGGCCCACCTCTTCCGGCCGTTCATGGCCTCCCTCGCCGCCCTCCGCGCGCCGCTCCTGTCGTGGTGCAAGGCCCAGCCACGCCGCGTCACAGCCATCATTTCCGATCTCTTCACGGGGTGGACTTTCCCGCTCGCCGTGGAGCTCGGCGTGCCGCACGTCACCTTCTCGCCCGCCAGTGTCCACTACCTCGCCACGTCGCACTCCCTCTGGCGCCGCATGCCCACGAGGCGCGACGATGCCGACGACGCCTTCGCCTTCCCGGACGTGCCAGGCTCGCCTATCTTCCCCTGGCGCCACCTTTCATTGCTGTTCCGGATGCACGTGGCCGGCGGCGACGACGAGGTGTCGGACACGATCCGGCAGATCTTCCTGTGGAACCTAGAGAGCTGCTGCTTCGTGGCCAACTCGTCGGCGGCGCTCGAGACAGCTTACGTGCGCGACCCACTCCCGGACCTGGAGGGGAAGCGGGTGCTCGCGGTGGGCGCGCTGTCGGAGGCCGTGCGCACACGCGCGTCGCCACCGGCCAAACCGGCCGCGTGGGCGTGGCTGGACGCGTCCGATGACGGCTCCGTCGTCTACGTCTCTTTCGGGACGCAGCAGGCCTTGCTGCCGGCGCAGGTGGCGTGCGTGGCCGACGCCTTGGCCCTAAGCTCGGCCGCGTTCGTCTGGGTGGTGACGAGCGGCACCGTCTTGCCGAAAGGGTTCGAGGCGGCCACGGCGTCGCGGGGCGTGGTGATCCGCGAGTGGGCGCCGCAGGTGGAAATCCTGCGCCACCGAGCCGTCGGATGGATCCTCACGCACTGTGGCTGGAACTCGATGCTCGAGGCGGCGGCGGCCGGTGTGGCGATGCTGACGTGGCCGATGGCCGCCGACCAGTTCGCGAACGCGTGGTTGTTTGCGAAGGCCGGCGTGGTGGTGCCGATAGCGGAGGGCGCCGACACCGTGCCCGACGCCGGACAGATGGCGAGCACCATTGCGGTAGCTGTCGCCAAAGAGGGGGAGTCCGTGGCTGTGAGGCAGCGTGTGGTGGAGCTCAGCCGGGGGCTAGCAGCTGCGGTGGCGGAGGGCGGGACTTCCCGCCGTGACCTGGACGAGCTGGTGTGCATGCTTAGTGACGTTAGCTAGTGCGGATTTATTATTCGGACACGTGGTTTGCGTGGCGTAACGATGGATGGATATCGATCGTGTCATCATATATGTGATATGTCGTCTCATCCCTACGGTAGGGTGCAAGCCTCGCATAGCGTGTATGCGATGTCATGTTTGATAGTGTTACAGATATACGTGTGCCTTACTCCATCCATCTCCCTACACACCACGAAAACTTGTTTCTACCAGCGCCAGTATGTACCGTGGTCCGATCCACCGCACGAGCAGTTAAAATATTCGTGCTGCCGTTTCTTTGCCTTTTTCTGTCTAACTGCCTTCCATCTCGTCTAGGTCCTACGTCCCTACAAATACGAAAATGCTAGACTTAGGGGTTGTTTCTTACGGAAAGAAAGCTACGGGATAACGTGGGAGTTACTGGCTGGTGGAAATACTTTTGCGTTCCGTGATTTCAGGGCTACAAATGCTCAGATTTTCTCCACGTCATCCAGTAAGTAAATTCCGTAACGTGTAGCTCGTAAGTGTAGCATTACTAGCTTGCCCACCCACCGACGCGTGAGAGGCGTGGGGCTCTCTCTCTTTCCCTTCCACAGAGTTTTCCTCCCTCTTGTCAGATCCCAAAAACCAGAGCAGCGGCGTGCGAGCGGTGGCCGGAGGAAGCCCCGGCGGCGGCGGAGCGCACCATGGTGTTCGGAGCACGACCGGACTTCGCGCGAGCGGTCGGGTCGCAGCGGCACAAGCGGCAGGAGCTCGAGCAGCGTCCGACGCGTGGGCAGCGAGCTCCAGCGGACAGCGCGAGCGCGGGCGGCGAGCAAGCGTTGGATAGCTGCCTCTTCTGCTTGCTGAAGTCCTCACTCATGAGCGTACCAATTAGCTCTCGCTGCTTTGCCTCCTCGGCTATGGAGGTTGGCTTTTTGGGAGAAACAATTTCTTACTGGGCAAAGGAGATGTGACTTATGGTAGCGATTTCTTGTACTCCCTCCTGTTCATATTATGGTTCTCAAATTTATCTAAATTTAGATGTATCTAGTTAAATATTTAGACTAGATGCATCTGAATCTAGACAAAGTTGAGGACAATAATATAGATCGGAGGGAATAGTAAGTTTGACAAAAATCAGATTTTATCAAAAAATGTATGTGAAATTCTTTCAGTTTTTTTAACGATGAAAACAATACTACTAAATAGAACTTACTGCAGTATATGCAAGTCAAACATAACACCAGAGGAGCAAAATTTACAGTTATCATGTAGCGACAGTGTTACTCAGGCACGACCGGGGAGGACATGTTTCACATAGGCCGGTAAGTGGGCATGTCCACGGCTGCCCGTGGGCATGCCGTTTATTTTCGTTTGATTAATCGGAACCTCGGTGCTAGATGTGCTTAACTGTAAGCTGAATCACTGTCACAGTTGTATTTTGGTAAAATTTTAATCGGATCGACGGACATTGGCGGCACAAAGGTAGACAAAATTGTAGTCCTAATTAATTAAACGGAGACAAATGGCAATCCCAAGGACAGCCGTGGGAGCGCCCACTTACAGGCCTAGTTTCACACATTCCGGAGCTAGTGGAGGACGACGCATGTGTGGCGCGGCCGGAGCGGGGCGGAGGCCAGCGCGTGTACGGCGTGATCGGAGCTGGCAGAGGACGGCGCGTGGGCGGCGCGGCCGGAGCGGGCGGAGGCCGGCGTGCGTGTGGTCATGGCCGGAGGTGGCGGAAACCTGCGGCGTATCGAGACAATTGAAACCACAAAAAACATGTTTGAAATAATTAAAACCATCACCCAAGATTTTATGAAAAATTTGGCATCTTAATGAACATCTTTGAAGCAATTGAAACTATAACAAACATCTTTTAATCAATTAAAACCATTTCGTAAATATTTTATCAATAATTTGAAACCACATTGAACCTTATTAAATCTATCGAAACCAAATTAAACCTTTTTGAAATCTTTATGAATTAATTGAAACCATATAAGAAAGTTCGAAATAAATGAAACCACACAAATACTTCATGACACAATTGAAAGCACAAAAAACATGTTTAAAACAACTGAAACCACCACCCAAGTTTTTATGAAGAATTTGGCAATTCAAGAAACCTGTTTGAAACAATGAAAACCATAACAAACATCTTTAATAAATTCAAACAACCGCGCAACTATTTATAAAGATTTTGAAACCACGTTGAACCTTATTGAAACCAAATTAAACCTTGTTGAAACTTCTGTGAACCAATTAAAACCACACAAGCATGTTTTAAACGATTGAAATCATAGATAATTTAAACTATAAAAACATTTTTGAAAAAATTAAAACCATCACCCAAATATTTATGAACAGTTTAGCCACCCAATGAACCTCTTTGAAACATTTGAACCACGACAACATTTTTTAATCAATTGAAACCACCTCGCGACTATTTATCAATATTTTGAAACCACATTGAACATTAAACCTTACTGAAACTATTGAAATCAAATTGAAACTGGTTGAAACCTTTTTGAGCCAATTGAAACCACACAAGCTTGTTTGAAACTGTTGAAACCACCACCCGATATTTTATGAACACTTTGAAAATCAAATAAACCTCTTTGAAACATATAAAACCGCAACAAACATCTTTTAATCAATTGAAACCACCTCGCAATTATTTACCATTATTTGAAAACCACATTGAACCTTGTTAAAACTATTAAAACCAAATTTAACCTTGTTAAAACCTTTGTGAATCAATTGACTCCAAACAAGCATGTTTGGAACAATTGAAACCACACAAAACATGTTTGAAAAAATTAAAACAATCACCCAAGATTTTATGAGAAATTTGGCACCTCAGTGAACTTCTTTGAAGCAATTGAAACCACAAAAAACATCTTTTAATCAATTGAAACCACCTCACAACTATTTTATCAATAATTTGAAACCACATTGGACCTTATTGAATCTATCGAAAGCCAATTGAACCTTTTTGAAACCTTTGTGGATCAATTGAAACCATACAAGCATGTTTGAAAAAATTGAAACCACACCAATGCTTCATGACACTATCGAAACCACAAAAAACATGTTTGAAACAATTGTAACCACCACCCAAGATTTGATGAACAATTTAGCAACTTGATGACCCACAAGTATAGGGGGTGTATCGCAGTATTTTCGAGGGAAGTGAAACCCAATTTATTGATTCGACACAAGGGGAGCCAAAGAATATTTATAAGCCTTAACAACTGAGTTGTCAATTCAGCTGCACCTGAAAACAATCTTGCTCACAGCAGTTTATCAGTAGCAACAGTTTTGTAGTAAGAATAGTAAAGTAACAGCAGTAGTAAAGCAAAGACAGTAGTAACAAAAGCGATGTGATGACATTGAGTGCGGTAGGCATAGGGATGGATGGACGGGCGTTGCATGGACAAGACAATTCACATAGCAATCAGAACATAGGGCAATTGCAGATAAATAAGATAAAGCACCCAAGTACTAGACAATCCTAGGCATGTGTTCCATATATAGTCATACGTGCTCGCAATGAGAACTTGCACAATATCTTTTGTCCTGCCAGCCCGTTTGCTTGGGGCCTCTAGGTGCTCCTTTTAATAGAGCACCAGAGCAAAGCATTAACACTCCGTGAACACATGTGATCCTCACATCAAAGTCATTCCCTTATGGTTATCCCGGTTTCTCTCATTTCAGGGCCATAGGTTCCGGACAACAACGTGTGTATACAACTTGCAGATAAGACCAAGAACAATACTATCATAATGAATCAATAATATGTTCAGATCTGAGATCATGGCACTCGGGCCCTAGTGACAAGCATTAAGCACAACAAGTCACAACAAAGTCATAAAGCACTAATAAAAGATACTAGGAACCATGCCCTAACAATCTGATGTCATTACATGAACGATCTCATCCAATCTCTACCATCCCCATAGCCTACAATAGGGGATTACTCACTCATAGATGGGGGAAACATGGATGGTCGATGGAGAAGTGATGGTGATGATGATGGCGATGATCTCCTCCAATTCCCCGTCCCGGCAGGGTGCTAGAACGGAGTTTCTGGTGTTGTTTCGTGGAATCTGGTGGTGGCGGCGGAGCGGAACTTCTTCTAGAAAAACGTCGAACCTCCCGAAGTTTTTAGGTCAGAAGGCTCCTTATAGGCGAAGAGAGAGGCCGAGGGGTGCTGGGGGCCCACCACACCTCGGCGCTGGCCTGCAAGGCCACCAGGTGGTGTGGCCACCCCCTGGCTCTTCTCCGTCTCGTATTCTAGCTCCTGAAGTCTTCGGGTGAAATAGGATTTTTGGCATATTTTCCGGGATTTTTCCTGATAGTTGGTTTTCTGCACAAAAAGTAGACACCAAGGCAATTCTGCTAAAAACAGCGTTAGTCCGTATTAGTTGTATCCAAATCACACAAGTATAGAGGAGAAACAATAGCAAAAGTGTTCGGGAAAGTAGATACGTTTTGGACGTATCAACTCCCCCCAAGCTTAGCTTATTGCTTATCCTCAAGCGATTCAGTTGAAAACTGAGTGCGATAAAAGAACTTTCACGAACACATTTGCTTCATATGATGTAAATATTCTCAGCAATGTGATCAACTACTTGGACAATTCATAATAAAGAGTATGCAACTGAGTCTACTTAATAGTCATTGCAAGCTATGAAGAGATTCCAACTCAAGAATAATAAGTAGCACGAAGCACAAACTTAAGCAACATTACAATGCTCATAAAAAGGTATGATAGAGTGGTATCTCGCTTGCCTTTTATTATGAATGCCAAGGCACCTCTGAAGTTCAAGTGATGACTAGAAGTAAAGATATCAAAGATACAAGCATCAAAGTCATAACACAATGTTGGGTCCGCAGCATAGAAAACAAAAATTTTCCTACAATGAGAACTATACGCCAAGATCTATCTACTAGATACAGAGCAACGGGTGGACATACATCCATGGAGAACTTACCCTAGAAGACAACGAGTTTTGTTAACGAGTAGGAACTCGTGGTTGACGTAGTCGTACGCTTGCCGATCTCAAGATCGTGTGGAAGTCCGAGCGCCGCAAATCAGCAGCGCATCCGTCCTCGCACACACGTTCAAGCCACCGGACAACCTCCACCTCCTCGCTCCATCAATCCAGCAGAAGCAGCAACTCCTTCTAGACGAAATGCCACCGGGAACATGTATCTCGCTAATCCGAGACCATGGGGGAATAATTCTAGAGGGAGAGAGAGATCCTTCACAAGGAGGTGTAAGGATGAAGGAGGGAATGGGTGGCCTTTTATAGGAGGAGGGGGGTGCCCCCTCTCTCCATGGCCGGCGCATGGGGGGGTGACCCCTCACCTCCCCCATTCATGTGGTGGTAACCCCTCCACATTAAAATGCCTCTTCACATTCCCTTTTAAAGTCTCCACTTTAAATGCATTAAATTTCTCAAAATTTAATGCTCTCTCATTTAATAAAACTATTTTTATTAAATTTATTCAGAATTTTGTTAATTACTTTAATTAACAAACATTCACATATAGCCCCTTGCAATATTTCAATATCACATGCAGAACCACCTTCTGCAATTTTACCCGAAACAATTTTCGGTTTCTATTGAAACAATTCCTGCGCTTTGCAATTCTTTAAATGAAACATATGTGCTCCAAAATGGTGTCCGTAACTCTTAAGTGTTCCACCCTACGGTTCGAATAATGCAGACATGATCGAGACCCTTCTCCGATCAATAATCAACAACGGACACGGAGATCCGTACTGACTCCTACACATTCAACGATGACTCCTGTGATCGTGAGAACCTTTAACGCTTATAACTAAATCCCTTTGTCTCTCGATATATTACATGTCCGAGATTCGATCATCGGTATCTCCATACCTTGTTTTATCTCGTTATCGACATGCACTCTTTTCTCGTTCCCGTGATATAACATTCTAGTGATCACATCACTTGCTTGCAAGCTATCCTAATGTGATATCACCGAGAGGGCCCAGAGTATATCTATCCGTCATCTGGATTGACAAATTCCACTCTTGATCCATGAGCCTCAACATAACACCTTCGTAGTACTGAACCCATCTTTATAGTCACCCTGTTACGGTGTGACGTTTGATGTTATCAAGATACTCTTCCGGTGTTAGCAATTAACATGATCTCATGGTCTAAGGATAAAGATTACTTCGTATGATGTTATAGCAATATAAACATAATGACTTGATCTTAATGCTATACTTCGGATGAATGTTCATCACATCATTTCACAAATGTTGTGACCTTGTTATTAACAACATCCAATGTCCATGATCAGGAAACCTTGATCATCTTGTTAATCAACAAGCTAGTCTATAAGAGAGGCATAACTAGGAACCCTTTTTGTTTATTAAACACACATGTATTGATGTTTCCTATCAATACAATTATAGCATGCAAAATAAACATCTATCATATACAAGGAATACATAATAACAACTTTATTATTGCCTCTCAGGGCATATTTCCTTCAGTCTCCCACTTGCACTAGAGACAATAATCTAGTTTATATAGTGATAAATCTAACACCCATGGAGTTCTGGTGTTGATCATGTTTTGCCCTAGGGAGTACTTTAGTCAACGGATCTGCTACATTCAGGTCCGTGTGCACTTCTAAATCTTTATATCTCCATCCTTGACATGCTCGCGGATGGAGTGAAACCGGCGCTTAATATGCTTGGAATTCTTGTGAGACCTTGGTTCCTTGGCGTTGGCTATGGATCCATTATTGTCACAATAGATCACCATTGGGTACAATGCACTAGGAACCACACCTAGTTCCGTTATGAACTCCTTCATCCAAACCGCTTCCTGCGCTGCTTCCGAAGCAGCAACGTATTCCGCCTCCGTCGTTGATCCAGCCACCACAGGTTGTTTGGAGCTCCTCCAACTAACTGCTGCTCCGTTTAAGAGAAATACGTATCCAGATTGAGACTTAGAGTCATCCGGATCAGTGTCAAAGCTAGCATCGACATAACACTTAGCGACTAGCTCTTCTTCACCTCCGTATACAAGAAACATATCCTTAGTTCTTCTCAAGTACATAAGGATATTCTTGACCGCTATCCAGTGTTCTGAACCTGGATCAGATTGGTACCTACTAGTCAAACTAATAGCATGTGCCACATCCAGTCTTGTACATAGCATGGCATACATTATAGAGCCTATGGCTGAGGCATAGGGGATCTTATCCATTATCTCTCTTTCTTCCGCCGTAGCCGGACTTTGAGTCTTACTCAATGTCTTGCCTTGCAACATAGGTAAGTACCCCTTCTTACTTCCGTCCATATTAAACTTCTTTAATATCTTACCAAGGTATGTACTCCGCGATAGCCCAATTAGGCGTCTTGATCTATCTCTATAGATTTTAATTCCTAATATATATGAATCTTCACCAAGGTCCTTCATCGAAAATTTGCTGTTTAGATAACTTTTAACACTGTTTAAAAGATCTATTCCATTTCCAATCAATAATATGTCATCCACATATAATATCAGAAATGCCACATTGCTCCCACTCACTTTCTTGTAAATACCAGCCTCTCCATAAGTTTGGACAAATCCAAACTCTTTGATCACCTCATCAAAGCGGAGATTCCAACTCCGGGATGCTTGCTTCAGTCCATAGATGGATCGCTAAAGTTTGCACTCCTTATCAGCATCCTTAGGATCAACAAAACCCTTAGGTTGTATCATATACAACTCTTCTTCAATATTACCATTGAGGAACGCTGTTTTGACATCCATCTACCATATTTCATAATCGAATATGCAGCAAATGCTAACATAATCCTAACCGACTTAAGCATCGCTACGGGAGAGAATGTCTCATCGTAGTCAACTCCTTGAATTTGTCGAAACCCCTTTGCGACAAGTCGAGCCTTATAGATGGTTCCATTACCATCAGCATCAGTTTTTCTTTTGAAAATCTATTTATTCTCAACGGCCTTTCGATCGTGAGGTAAGTCTACCAAGGTCCAAACCTGGTTTTCGTACATGGATTCCATCTCGAATTTCATGGCTTCTAGCCATTTGTTGGAATCCGGGCTCATCATTGCTTCTTCATACGTCGCAGGGTCATCCATTTCATCAACCATGAAATTCACAACAGGATTGCCGTACAGTTCAGGAGCTGCACTTGTCCTGCTTGACCTGCGAGGTTCGGTAGTGTCCTCTTTCGGAGTTTCATGATCATTATCATTAGCTCTCTCTTCATCAGGTGAAGTCAACTCCGAAACAACTTCCGGTGCTGCGCCACTCGCCATTCCATGAAGAGAAGGTTCAATAACCTCTTCGAGTTCTACCTTCCGACTACTCACACCATTCGCGAGAAACTCCTTCTCAAGAAAGGATCCATTCTTGGCAACAAAGACCTTGCCCTCGGATCTGTGATAGAAGGTATACCCAATCGTTTCCTTAGGGTATCCTATGAAGACGCATTTTTCCGCTTTGGGTTCAAGTTTATCCGGTTGAAGTTTCTTCACATAAACATCGCATCCCCAAACTTTAAGAAATGACAGCTTAGGTTTGTTTCCAAACCATAATTCATACGGTGTCTTTTCAACGGATTTAGATGGTGCCCGATTTAAAGTGAATGCAGCTCTTTCCAGTGCATAACCCCAAAATGACAGTGGCAAGTCAGTCAGAGACATCATAGATCGAACCATATCCAATAAGGTACGATTACGACATTCCGGCACACCATTACGTTGTGGTGTTCCGGCAGGCGTGAGTTGTGAAACTATTCCACAGTCTTTCATATGTGTGCTAAACTTGTAACTAAGATACTCTCCTCCATGGTCGGACCGCAGAAATTTGATCTTTCTGTTATGATGATTTTCCACTTCATTCTGAAATTCTTTGAACCTTTCAAAGGTTTCAGACTTATGTTTCAACAAATAGATATACCCATATCTACTCAAATCATTCGTGAAAGTAACAAAATAACGATATCCACCTCGCGCCGACACACTCATTGGTCCACACACATCAGTATGTATGATTTCCAATAAATCTGTCGCCCGTTCCATTGAACCGGAAAACGGCGTTCTAGTCATCTTGCCCATAAGGCATGGCTCACATGTATCAAATGATTCAAAATCAAGTGATTCCAAAAGTCCATCAGAATGGAGTTTCTTCATGCGCTTAACGCCAATATGACCTAGACGTCAGTGCCACATATATGTAGATATATCATTATCAAGTTTAATCCTTTTAGCATCAACATTATGAATATGCGTAATACTACTATCGAGATCCAACATAAATAAACCATTCAACACAGGTGCATGACCATAAAATATATTATTCATATAAATCGAACAACCATTGTTTTCAGACTTAAACGAATAACCACTTTGCATCAAACACGGTCCGGATACAATGTTCATGCTCAGTGCAGGCACCAAATAACAATTATTCAGGTTTATAACTAATCCCGACGGCATATGGAGAGGCAGCGTTCCGATGGCGATCACATCAACTCTTGATCCATTGCCGACCCGCATTGTGACCTCATCCCTTGCTAGTTGTCGCTTGTTCCGCATCCCCTGAACTGAGTTACATATATTAGCAACCGATCCCGTATCAAATACCTAGGTGCTACTGCGAGAATTAGTCAAGTACACATCAATAACATGTATATCACATATACCTTTGTTTGCCTTGCCGGCCTTCTTGTCCGCCAAATACTTGGGGCAGTTGCGCTTCCAATGGCCAGTCCCCTTGCAATAGTAGCACTCGGTGTCAGACTTAGGCCCAGCTCGGGGTTTCTTTTCAGGTGCGGCAACAGATTTGCCGCCCTTCTTTCCCTTCTGCTTGCCTTTCTTGTCCTTCTTGAAACCAGTGGTCTTATTGATCATCAACACTTGATGTTCTTTCCTAATCTCCACTTCTGCAGTCTTAAGCATTGACAAAAGCTCGGGAAGAGAGTTCTTCATGCCCTGCATATTATAGTTCATCACAAAGCTCCTGTAGCTAGGTGGCAGAGATTGGAGAACACGATGTATGCCTAAGTCAATGGGAATCGTTATTCCCAAGGATACAAGCTTATCGGTGTACCCAGACATTTTGAGTACGTGCTCACTAACGGAGCCGTTCTCTTCCATCATGCAGCTAAAGAACTTTTCAGAAGCATTATAACTCTCTACGGCAGCATGGGTATCGAAAATCATTTTCAATTCTCCCATGGTATCAAAGGCATTGCCATTTTCGAAACATTTTCGAAGTTCTGGCTCTAGCCCATACAGTATGCCGCAATGAACTAAGTTGTGGTCCTCCTGACGAGTTATATAGACGTTCTTTTCCTCGTCAGGCATCAGAGCTGGTGCGGGGACTAGCGGCGCCTCTAGCACATATTGCTTTTGTGCAGCAGTGAGGAGAATCCTCAAATTCATAGCCCAGTTGGTGAAGTTGCTACCATTCGCAGCAAGCTTCTCTTTCTCCATGAACACATTGAAATTAAAAGCAGGTGGTGCCATCTACAACAGAATTTGTAAAATATATTTAGACTAAGTTTATGATAGATTGAGTTCAACTAATCCAAATTACTAATGAACTCCCACTCAAAAACGACATCCCTCGTGTCCTTTTGGTGATTACATGAACCAAATCCACTACACCAAGTCCGATCATCACGTGAGTCGGTGTAGCTTCAAAGGCGAGCATCTATATGGGCATCATATCAACTATATGACTCATGCTTAACCTTTCGGTCCGTGTTCCGAGGCCATGTCTGTACATGCTAGACTCGTCAAGTAAGAACCTAAGTATTTGCGTGTGTAAAACTGTCTTACACCCGTTGTATGAAAGCGTAGAGTCGAGAACACCCGATCATCATGTGATGCCTCAAAACACGATCCACAAAACAGTGCATATTTAAGGAAGAACACATTTTATCTTGATATCTAAATGAGGGATCATCTTATAATGCTACCAAAAGCGCCAAACTAGCAATATAAGATGCTAATGTGTGAAGTGAGGTGATATGGTCCATGCATTTGATCTCTATCATTTGCATCGTGGTATGATCTCTATCATTCCTTTGTGTGTAAGGCCAAGGTCTATGGAACTTACACGTTAAGTGAGTTGTAAGAGTATCTATCATACATCTACTTACAACAATACCATATCAAGACACTAGCCCAACAACGATCTAAACTAGACGCCTCTAATTTATCAATTGCAAGTTTTACGTGGCTTAGGGCTTTCGGAGATAGAACCGGTCTTACCTATGAACATGAACCACAACGAGGATAACCAAGTTATTAGCAACTCGTTGTAAATCAGATATTGACTATAGTAGGAGAGACAAACACCCGCTAGCCACTTATGCAAAACTAGTTGCATGTCAGTCGTGGAACCGGTCTCATGTACGATGACATGTAAGGTTGGTCCGGGCCACTTCATCCCACTATGCCACCAATATCCAAAGTACATAGAAGATGCAATAACATGATCATCATCGCCCACATATAAACATATGTGTACTACCCGTGCAAAGCACCTACGCAAAGATCAGGCTCTGATACCACTGTTGGGTCTGTAGCATAGAAAACAAAAAATTTCCTACGATGAGAACTATACGCCAACATCTATCTACTAGATACAGAGCAACGGGTGGACATACATCCATGGAGAACTTACCCTCGAAGACAACGAGTTTTGTTAACGAGTAGGAACTCGTGGTTGATGTAGTCGTACGCTTGCCGATCTCAAGATCGTGTGGAAGTCCGAGCGCCGCAAATCAGCAGCGATCCGTCCTCGCACACACGCTCAAGCCACCGGACAACCTCCACCTCCTCGCCTCGGTGATCCAGCGAAGCAGCAACTCCTTCCTGCATTTAAATGCCACCGGGAACATGTATCTCGCTAATCCGAGACCATGGGGGAATAATTCTAGAGGGGGAGAGAGATCCTTCACAAGGAGGTGTAAGGATGAAGGAGGGAATGGGTGGCCTTTTATAGGAGGAGGGGGGTGCCCCCTCTCTCCATGGCCGGCACATGGGGGTGACCTCACCTCCCCATTCATGTGGTGGTAACCCTCCACATTAAAATGCCTCTTCACATTCCCTTTTAAAGTCTCCACTTTAAATGCATTAAATTTCTCCATATTTAATGCTCTCTCATTTAATAAAACTATTTTTATTAAATTTATTCCGAATTTTGTTAATTACTTTAATTAACAAACATTCACATATAGCCCCTTGCAATATTTCAATATCACATGCGTAACCACCTTCGCAATTTCACCAAACAATTTCCGTTTCTATTGAAACAATTCTGCGCTTTGCAATTCTTTCGTCAAACATATGTGCTCCAAAATGGTGTCCGTAACTCTTAAGTGTGCCACCCTCGTCATGAATAATGCAGACATGATCGAGACCCTTCTCCGATCAATAATCAGCAATGGACACGGAGATCCGTCGACTCCTACACATTCAACGATGACTCGTGATCGTGAGAACCTTTAACGCTTGTAACTAAATCCCTTTATCTTCGATATATTACATGTCCGAGATTCGATCATCGGTATTCCATACCTAGTTTGATCTGCTATCGACATGCACTCTTTTCTCGTTCCGTGATATAACATTCTAGTGATCACATCACTTGCTTGCAAGCTATCCTAATGTGATATCACCGAGAGGGCCCAGAGTATATCTATCCGTCATCTGGATTGACAAATTCCACTCTTGATCCATGAGCCTCAACATAACACTTTCGTAGTACTGAACCCATCTTTATAGTCACCCTGTTATGGTGTGACGTTTGATGTTATCAAGATACTCTTCCGGTGTTAGCAATTAACATGATCTCATGGTCTAAGGATAAAGATTACTTCGTATGATGTTATAGCAATATAAACATAATGACTTGATCGTAATGCTATACTTCGGATGAATGTTCATCACATCATTTCACAAATGTTGTGACCTTGTTATTAACAACATCCAATGTCCATGATCAGGAAACCTTGATCATCTTGTTAATCAACAAGCTAGTCTATAAGAGAGGCATAACTAGGAACCCTTTTTGTTTATTAAACACACATGTATTGATGTTTCCTATCAATACAATTATAGCATGCAAAATAAACATCTATCATATACAAGGAATACATAATAACAACTTTATTATTGCCTCTTAGGGCATATTTCCTTCACACAAATAATCAAGTAATGGAACAAACACAAAGAATGACAACTATGCTTCTCAAGAAGGTGCTCAAATAATATGTGGAGACTCAACAAGTAGAAGAAAAGGTTTTTAATAATTTTGAAAGGCTTCCAAATGCTGAAAGTATGGTACTCGTTAGCTTTGAGCTCTCATTGCCCCTATCATAAGCATCTTTAATGTGGTTAAGGTGAAAGTGAGGTCCAATCTGAGTTATATGCTTGACAGACTATAAACTGAAAATCCCAAGTCCCTTGAGTATGAGGGCCGCTCCTCATGCTACTCAACTTTAGTTACCGGTAAGTTCTTGTCATTGTAAGTATGTGCGTATCATTGAGAACCGCCAACGGGGTATGATACATTGCAAATGTATCTATAATTTTTGATGTTCCATGCTTGGTTTTATCCACTTTCTTGTGTTTTGTTCCAACTTTGGAGTACTTTTATTACAATTTCTTGGACTAACCTATTCACAAGAGCCACAGTGCCTTTTGTTTTCGCTGTTTTGGTTCTAGGAAAGTCGAAAAATGAATATTCTCGAATTGACGGACAAAAGCCAAAGTGCCTATTTTTCTAGAAGGGATCAAGTGCGAATATGAGGCGGAGAAGGGTGGGGCGGCCACACCACCTGGTCAGCGTGGCTGCGGCCTGTGCTGGGGGTGGTCCGCCGACCCGCAACCTCTCGGCCTCTCCTTCCGCCTATAAGTTTCCCTCGGGACGAAAACCCTAAGTACCCGATCAAAAATCCACGAAAGAGTTTGTAGCCGCCGCCATCTCCATCCCTAGATCGGGAGGGATATGAAGCTCTTCCCGGCACCCTGCCGGAGAGGGGAATTCACCCTAGAGGCCTTCTTCATCACCATGCAAGCCTCCGGTGTGATGCGTGAGTAGTTCATCCTTGGACTACGGATCCATGTAGTAGCTAGATGGATGGTTTCTCCTCCTTTATGCTTTCATGTTTAGATCTTGTGAGATCCGTTCATGATCAAGATCATCTATTTGTAATTCATACATGTTGTGTTTGCGGGGATCCGATGGATATTGAGATGCTGTTTCAGATTGATTATTGATTCTCTCATGTCTTTGTTATTTGAGATCTTGCATGCTTTCCGTTGTTAGTAGCTATCTTGGCCAAGTAGATGCTAGCAACTCCAAGAGTTAGTATTTATGCTCGATAGTGGGTTCATGCCTCTGGTAATCTGGGGAAGTGACAGAAATCTCTAAGCTACTAGATGTGTTGTTGCTACTAGGGAGAAAACAACAATCCTTTGTTCATAGAACAATTGTATTGTTTACTTTAAACGCAGTTCGTAAAGCAATAATCTGTTGCTTGCAACTTAATACTGGAGGGGGTTCGGATGATAACCCGAAGGTGGATTATTAGTCATAGATGCAGTTGGATGGCGGTCTATATATTATGTTGTAATGCCCAATCAAGTCTCAAAGGAGTCAAGATGATTAGTATATGCATGTATTGCTTTCTCGGTGTTTGTCAATTTCCCCGCTGTAATTTTTTCACCCAACATGTTATCTATCTAAGGAGAGTCACCTCTAGTGAACTATGGATCCCGGTCCTTCTTCTTTACATACAATGTACAATCTTTTACTGCTTTGTGTTTACTTTCTACAAACTTTTACTTCTTTCCATTCGATACGTTTAATCCTTTGTTTTCCGCAAAACACGGTGAGATTGACAACCTCATCGCAAGTTGGGGACAAAGTTCTGTGGTTGTGTTGTGCAGGTCTCCACGTTGCTACTAGCACCGGTAGTGCGCCCTGCCAAAGCTCAGCTAGTAACACCTTTGGGGTGTTTCCTTGCTCCTACTGGTTCGATTAAACCTTGGTCTCATAACTGAGGGAAAACTTGCTGCTGTGCTCATCATACCTTCCTCTTGGGGTTCCCAACGAGCTCTACGTCGATCGTCGAGTGCATCAAGCTATTTTCTAGCGCCGTTGCCAGGGAGTCAAGGACATCTTCACAAGGGGAGTCCCTCATAACCAATCTCTTTACTTTGTTGTTTTTGTTTTTCTTAGTTTCTTTTTGCTTTGTTTGCTTGTTTTTTCTTCAAAAAACACAAAAGAAATTAGTTTTACTTGTTTGTTCTCTTATTTCAAAAACACAAAAAAATAAGTCTCCTCTAGTAGTCACCTCTCCCCTAGCTCACCATGTTGATCCCTACATTTACCTTGAAAGACCTTTCAATTGGTAGTGGTTCTATAATTGGGAAAGATAATATTGAAGAATTCTTTAATCATGTTAGCAAACATGAAGATACTGAGGATAGATCCCTTGTAGAACTTGCTCCAAATTATGAGATTGCTGCAGCTTCTCTAATTCACATGTTAGAAGCTAGGTTTGTTAACCTCAACCCCTTAATGCAAGTAATGTTTCTTAAGCTTAAAGAAATTGAAGACCCTGAAAAGAGGGATTTTATTCTAGAAACTTTGTTTAAGGAGTTCTATGATGTTGCCAAGGAAGCTAGAAAAGTCTTTGAACGTTTCAATATGCTAGGCTCATGTGTAGATGTTATTGGTACACGAGAAAAGATGAACAAAACCGAACCTAAGGGGGAGGAACCTAAGATACCAATACCCCTTAAACTAGTAGCAATACATGATGCCATAGAAAAGAATCTCGATTGGATTGTTCCTGCAAACCCTTTTGATGAGAATAGTGAACCTAAGAGAATTGAGAGAGGATCCTCTAGAACTTATTTGGATGATATACCTTGCCTTGTTGAAAATATTTCTGGTATTGATCTTAATGCTCCTTCATTTGAGAACACTTGATTCTTTCTTTGCTTCTTATGCCTAACTTAAAGGCGTTAAAGAAAAGTACTTGTCGGGAGATAACCCAAGAGTTTTAGATGAGTCATGTAAGTTATTACTTCAGTAATAACCGCTCCTTATCCTTTTTATTTGCTTTTTGTGCCAAGAGTAACCTCTAATGAGAGTGAAGTAATGATTGGGAAAGTTGCTCTCCCGAAACAGATTTCTGTGCTTCACCGTAAAAATTCCTGAGAGAGTTCTGTACGTCGGATTGAGTTGTAAGTTTTTTTGCTTCTGACCCAGGTTGTTATATAACTTTAGTTAGTTCAACACTTTTTGATTTGAGCAACAGAAGATCTTCGAAAAAATTCGTCTTTACCTGCTGGTCTGTTTTGACAGATTTCTGCCATTTTCTGCATTTGCTTCTTGTTAGTTCCTTCTTGAGTTCCTTTGGAAAATTGAGCTTTTTGAGGAAAGTGCTACAGTAGCTAGTGTTCTAATGGAAGTTTATTTGGTGTTAAAACTGAACCTTAAGACTTATTTATCTTAAGTGCACTAATGTTGCTAATGAGATTGTGTGAAGTTTTGTATGAAGGAAAATTTTGAGGTGTATGGGAGGAATGAGTAATGAGATGAAGGATGGACTAAAGCTCAAGCTTGGGGATGCCACACGTGTCACCCCAAGAAATATCCAAGAAGTACAAGCGTCAAAGCTTGGGGATGCCCAAGGCATCCCTTTCTTCATCAATAAAAATTCCAGGTTTCTTCCAAACGCTTCATTTTTATTGTTTCATGCACAGTTGTGTTTTTCTTAGAGCGTCTTCTTTTTCGTTTTCGTTTTGGTTTTTAGTTTGCTTGGTTTACTTAGTTTTCTGAATAAATTGGTTGGACCCCCTCTTTCATACATTGGTTTGCAAATAGTTTGGTTTGGTTTGGAAAATAGTAGGAAAGTTCATACTTTTGTGGTAAAAAGAGCTCGTTTTTGAGTGTGGCCTATGCTTTGTCATGCCATGCTTGATATTGTTTTGGCTTTATGCTTAGTATTCTTTGCTGTAGCATGACTTGTTATAAACAATTGAGATTTCTTAATGTGCCTTGGATGAATCATGCGTTGTTTTAGCATATTAAAGCATAGTATAGTGGTATTCTCCTTTGATGCTTTATTTGGGTTGACTTGGCACATGCTCACACCATGTTATGACTATCTCAAGTCACCATAGCCTTTATGATCCTTTAGTTTTCAACTTGTAGTATCACTTTATGCTTTGATCAATGATGTTTTGTCGCTCTGCATGATTATGGCCATTATTGCTCTCTTAGTTTGTCGCTCCTAGTCTTTTGCTAGCCTCCACAACAAAGTATGAGTTCCACTCATTCATCCAACTCCCTAAACCAAGTTATTCCAAAGAGTCCATCATACCTACCAACTAGCTTATGCTATTCCAAGTATATTCATGCTTTTGTTTACCTTCCACTTGTTATGAGAAAACTAGTGATTAAAGCTCTCACGAACTTGATGGCACACTTTACTTTATTGCCTCTAATAAACTTGAACCATTGGGTCCTTCTTTGTTGCGTATATGCTTGCACTTTATAAGTTGAAATTAGCAGAACCATGTTTCATGGGAAACTCTTTCAACATTGCACTTGTACTTTGTACCCCATTGATATTATGTTCTTTTGCTTACGGATCCCGGCGGTGTGAAATAAATGTGGAACTTGTAAGATCATGGAGTTTGTATGTGTGTTAGAGCAACGCCTGGGCCGCTATCCTAAGCCATGCCTAATCATGGTGGAAACTTGCAGCATCACCATAATGAGCATCTATGAAGCATCCTCAATAAAAACCTATGCAAATAGCAAATAAAAAGATCGCTGAGATGCTCATTGTCTGCTTGCCTTGTCATTTTGATTATGGGAAAGCTCCTGTATCATGTGCAAGGGGTACCCCGTTGGCAGTTCTTAATGATACACATATACTTACAATGACAAGAGCTTACTCGTGACTGAAGTTAAGTAGCATGAGGATCGGTCTTTGTAAGTAAGGGGCATGAGATTTCGATTTATAACTTGTCAAGCATATCCTCTTAGTTGTGTTACTTTAACCTTAATCACCTTCAAGATGCTTATGATAGGGGCAATGAGAGCTGAAAGCTATAAGTACCATAATTTTTGGAAGCTCTTTATGAGACTTGAATCCCTACTTCCTTTTAAAAAAGGCCTTTCTTCCACCATTATATTGAGTCTCCACCTTCTATATTTATGCACTTACTTTGAGAGCATAGTGGCCATTCTTAGTTCTATGTGCATTGTCCCAAGACTAGTTGATTGATGCATAACTTGTTATTGATTGTTTGAAACTATTGTATCTAGTCACTCTTATGAACTTTGAAGGTGTCCTATGCATTTATATTTTCTACTCTATTGAGGGACAAGCTGAATACTATTATGCTATGTTTTGTTTATGTGAAACAAACAAACGTCTTGCAAAGCATTATTATTCATGAATCTTTTGTTTGTGCCTTTTCATGTTGCATCTTAGTATCTTTGCTTATTGCTAGAACTTTGTCTTTCATGATTATGATTGAAGTACTATGATCCCAGCTTTGAATGTTTTGCAAATACTTTGATCAAGTCTTTGATGGTGCATGTCACCT
This sequence comes from Avena insularis, assembly GCA_023614405.1. Lineage (NCBI taxonomy): Eukaryota > Viridiplantae > Streptophyta > Magnoliopsida > Poales > Poaceae > Avena > Avena insularis. The sequence goes on from CM042692.1 coordinate 28,742,333, forward strand.
AAAAAATTATTCTTTTTATCACTTACCTACTCGAGGACGAGCAGGAGTTAAGCTTGGGGATGTTGATACATTGCAAATGTATCAATAATTTTTGATGTTCCATGCTTGGATTTATCCACTTTTTTGTGTTTTGTTCCAACTTTGGAGTACTTTTATTATGATTTCTTGGACTAACCTATTAACAAGAGCCACAGTGCCAACTGCCTGTTTTCTACTGTTTTTGTTTCCAGGAAAGTCAGAAAATGAATATTCTCGGAATTGGACGGGACAAAAGCCAAAGTGCCTATTTTTCTGGAAGGGATCAAGTGCCAGAATATGAGACGGAGAAGGGCTGGGGGCCGGCCACACGACCTGGCCGCGCGGCCAGGCCTGGCCCGCGCCAGGGGGTGGTCTGGCCGACCCCAGCACCCCCTCGGCCTCTCCTTCTGCCTATAAGTTGCCCTCGGGACGAAAACCCTAAGTACCTGATCAAAAAATCCACGAAGAGTTCAGAGTCGCCGTCATCTCCATCCCTAGATCGGGAGGATCTGAAGCTCTTCCGCACCCACGGAGAGGGAATTCACCACGAGGCCTTCTTCATCACCATGCAAGCCTCCGGTGTGATGCGTGAGTAGTTCATCCTTGGACTACGGATCCATGTAGTAGCTAGATGGCTGGTTTCTCCTCCTTTGTGCTTTCATGTTTAGATCTTGTGAGCTCCATTCATGATCAAGATCATCAATTTGTAATTCATACATGTTGTGTTTGCGGGGATCCGATGGATATTGAGATGCTATTTCAGATTGATTATTGATTCTATCATGTCTTTGTTATTTGAGATCTTGCATGCTTTCCGTTGTTAGTAGCTATCTTGGCCAAGTAGATGCTAGCAACTCCAAGAGTTAGTATTTATGCTCGATAGTGGGTTCATGCCTCTGGTAATCTGGGGAAGCGATAGAAATCTCTAAGCTACTAGATGTGTTGTTGCTACTAGGGAGAAAACAACAATCCTTTGTTCATAGAACAATTGTATTGTTTACTTTAAACGCAGTTCGTAAAGCAATAATCTGTTGCTTGCAACTTAATACTGGAGGGGGTTCGGATGATAACCTGAAGGTGGATTTTTAGTCATAGATGCAGTTGTATGGCGGTCTATGTATTATGTTGTAATGCCCAATCAAGTCTCAAAGGAGTCAAGATGATTAGTATATGCATGTATTGCTTTCTCGGTGTTTGTAAATTGCCCCGCTGTAATTTGTTCACCCAGCATGTTATCTATCTAAGGAGAGCCACCTCTAGTGAACTATGGATCCCGGTCCTTTTTCTTTACATACAATCTACAATCTTTTACTACTTTGTGTTTACTTTCTGCAAACTTTTACTTCTTTCCATTCGATACGTTTAATCCTTTGTTTTTCGCAAAACACGGTGAGATTGACAACCTCATCGCAAGTTGGGGACAAAGTTCTGTGGTTGTGTTGTGCAGGTCTCCACATTGCTACTAGCACCGGTAGTGCGCCCTGCCAAAGCTCAGCTAGTAACACCTTTGGGGTGTTTCCTTGCTCCTACTGGTTCGATTAAACCTTGGTCTCATAACTGAGGGAAAACTTGCTACTGTGCTCATCATACCTTCCTCTTGGGGTTCCCAACGGCTCTACGTCGATCGTCGAGTGCATCAGGGTACCCCTTGCCCGATGATACGGAAGAATCCCCATATCAAAATGACAAGGCAAGCAGACAATGAGTATCTCAGTAATCTTCTTATTTACCATGGGAAAATGGTGCTTTTTTCTCTCTTTCCTCTTTTCATAAATCTCGTTTTTTTCTTTTTCTCAATAGCTATCTCTCTCTTTTTTTATAAGAAGAATACTTCATAGATATCATTATGGTTACGCTGCATGTTTCCACCATGTCAGCATGGATTAGACCAGTGGCCCAGGCGTTTCTCTAACACACATACATAACTCCATGGACTTACAAGCTCCCCTTTTATTTCACACCGATGACATCCGCAAACAAAAGAGCAAGGTATCAACTGGGTATATATTTACAAGTGTTGAAAGTGTTCCCCGTGACAGCACGGTTCTGCTAATCCCTAGCCTATAATTTGCAAGCATATAACTTTCATGGAGAGTTCACAATGGTTCAGGTTTATTAAGTGAAGGAAATAAAGTGTGCCATCGAGTTTGTGAGAGCTTTACTAACTAATTTTCCCATAACAATCAAACATTTTATTCGGAAGAAAACAAGGCATAATGAATATGCACAGGAGTAGCAAATGATTCTAATAGGTAGGTATGGTGGACACTTTGGAAATATTTGGTTTAGGGAGTTGGAAACATGAGTAAAACACTTAGTGGAAGTGAAGGCTAGCAAAAGTAAGGGAGCTACAAACGAGAGAGCAATAGCTGTCATTATCATGCTTGCAACAAAACAGGACTACTCATGGCATGAAAATGATTCAAGATCCTCAAGGCAAAATAATTCATCAAGGCTTAACTGATTATCACAGTCTTGTGCATGCGTGAGCATGTGCCAAGTCAATTCAAATGAAACATTCAGAGGAGGATACCATGGTGTCATACCAATTTTTTGAATAGAGTAATGCAAGCAAACATTCATAAGACATGCTACAAACTATTAGCGAGCTGGAGCTAATCATAAGAAAGCAAGAACTACTAAGCATCCAAAGATGACATACACCCTATTTGAACGGACTAAGCAAGCCCACAGTGATGAGTATATGTACAAAAATGAAAACAAATAGAGTTAGTTACCAGCCTCTTACCACGCCTCAAGTTGTCATTGATCCTCATTATTGCTCTTCACTTGTGTGGCTTGAATAATAATATGAAACCAATCCACTGAGGACTGCCGAACCCTGTAGCAAACTCGCAAAAACCAAAGAAGAACGACAAATATTTTTGGTGTTTTCGATTTTTAAACAAGAACCAAAAGGGAAAAACAAGCAAAGCAAAATCTTTTGGGGTTTTTCGAATAGTTCAAACAAAGCAAAAAGGGAAAAACAAACCAAGGCAAAAAGAAGAAGCAAACCAAAGAGAAACAACAAAAATATTTTTGGTCTTTTTGTGTTTTAGAAAGCGAAAGCAAAGAAGAACGAAAACTAAAAAGAGAACGAAAACATGAATATACAAAGTACCGACGCAACATGATATGGAGATGAGTGCGGTGTGGCATTCTCCCCAAGCTTAGGCTTTTGGCCTAAGTGGGTATCAATCCATGTACGAATAGGGGTTCCAAGCGGGCGGATCTTGGTAAGAATGGTCGTAGCTGGGCCCATGAGAAGAAGAAGAAGCTCCCCAATCATAACGGGCTACTGGTATGAAGACTCTCCCTCATTCGAGGGCTGGACCGAATCATCCGTGACCTCCCTTCTAGTGTCCTGCTCCTGTTGGGAGAGCTCTCCCAAGTACGTGTCAAGCTCCTCCTCAGTGAGGGACCATCCTTCCCTGTTATCAAGGTTAAACAAAACAGGTGCAGGCAAAAGAACAACACACTCGGACTTGCTCTTTCTCCAACCAGCGTTGAGAAAGGTTATTTCATAAGATAACTCACTCAAACTATCTCACGAGGAAACAAATTTATGTTGTATCATGGAATTAAGATCAAGCCTCTCTATGGTAAACTGTAGTTCTAGATGATGAGGCACTAAACCATGCAATGTTAGTAGACGAGAAGCAATAAGGCCTCCACAAATTCCACCTTTCTCACGGTTAGCAGCAAGACGGAAAGCTATCAAAGTACCCAAGTTGTAAGACCTATCTCGTCTAAGAGCAGCAGAGATAAATGGTAGATCAAACGAAGATAACTTATTGACAGTTTTTCTAGCAAGAACACACTTGGCAATAAAGTAGGCAAAGTAGCGAATGGAGGGAAGATGAATGTTACGGATTTTTCCACTCTCCTTCGAGAAGCTACTCCCTTGGCAAATTTCTGCGTATAAATCTATGGGTGGTTCTGGTCTCTCTTTAATCTTCCTACATGATCCCCATTGAGGTACCTTAATAGCTGCCCAAAAGTCATCAAGAGAAAGGTTGACAGCAATATTGTAAATTTTGTAATGGACCATGGGGTTAGGCAAAGAGTGACTAAATTGGAAGTCCTGCACCACAGACATGGTTAGCTTCACAAATTGACAAGGTTCATCTTCCAAAAAGTGCTCTAACCCTACATTAGAAACCAAAGTGTGGAAATCTTGTAGAATTCCTGCAGCTCTCACGAACTCAGAGCATGGATAAATGGAAGGAAAAACTTCCTCCTCCTGGTGGACCTTCATGACCTCAGGCACCCAAAGCTCATGTTGGTTTAGGTGGTGTTCACTCATCTTCTATTCTGAAATTTAAACACCTATTAAAACAAGTGATTGCAAAGTAAATATAATAAAGGATTCTACTCATAGGGACTTGCAAGAGGCCTAAACATGCATCAAAACTATATCTCTAAGCATCAAACAAGCTTACAAGCTCTCATAACCAGTCACCTACAGCAGCAAAATACTCAACATATAATCCACTAAACACAAATCTACTTGGACAAGGGGAGGAGTCACATACCAGGGAACAAATGCTCCAAATTTCAGCAAGAAAGATGGGATGAGCAAGGAGATCGAAAAAATCGAGAGCAAGCACAGCAAGAACACGATTTTGAGCTATGAACTGGAGCTTACTCGGGAGAGAGAAGAAAGTGGCAGGTGAGAGAGTTGGTGGGGGGATAGGGGTGGCCCACACCAGGGCATGGCGCCACCCAAGGCTGGCCACGCCACCATGTGGTGTGCCTGCCTGGTGGGCCTCCCTGGTACCTACCATGTACTCCTCTGCCCCTTTTTTCACGTAAAAATTTAATATGAATTTTCTGGAATTTTTTGAGACACTTTATTTTTGGGCAATTTTCAGAAATAGAAGAATGATTTTTTTGAAAGACAGATTTTTTTCTTTTGGAAACATGATGCAAGGACAAAACAAGGCTAGAACTACAGAAGTTCTAGCATGCAAACAACTAACAACACAAAGGAAACTAAACGAAAGCAAAAACTAAAATGCAAAGGATGGAAATAAACGGAGATAATCATAATGAAAACATTGTTTTGTTCAATGGAATCCTTTTGTTAGCAAGGTCGATCAAGTCTTGCTACCAAAACAATTGCATATGAGACAAAACTTTGTACTTCACTAATGATTATGTTACCTTAACCTCGATAGCAATGGTCCCAATCATAATAGTTTCAAATTTTTCTCTTGGTATGGGACAATATATTTCTCCAACTTGAATGCCTTCAACATGTTCAATTGAATTCAAACCATAAGTCCTTTCAATCTTCTTGGGGAAATAGACAGTATGTTCCTTATCATTAACATTGAAGGTCACCTTTCCTTGATTACAATTAATAACAGCTCCTATAGTATTAAGAAAAGGTCTCCCAAGAATAATAGACATATTATCATCTTCAGGCATTTCAAGCACAACAAAATCAGTTAGTATCAAGCAATTGTGAGCCACCTGAACAGGTACATCCTCACATATACCCACAGGAATAGTGGTAGATTTATCAGCCATTTGCAAAGATATATCAGTTGGTATTAATTTTTCAAGTTGAAGCCTCTTATAGAGAGAGAAAGGCATAACACTAACTCCAGCTCCCAAATCACACAAAGCAGTTTTAACATAACTGTTCTTAATAGAGCAAGGGATAGTTGGAATCCCTGGGTCTCCAAGTTTCTTAGGAACCTTACCATTGAAGGAATAATTAGCAAGCAAAGTAGAAATTTCTTCATTACGGATCTTTATTTTATTCGAGACAATGTCCTTCATATACTTTGAGTAAGGAGGCAATTTAATAGCACCAGTCAAAGGAATTTGCAAGAATAAAGGCTTCATCCACTCACAAAACTTATTATAGTGTTCATCTTCCTTTGACTTGTGTTTCTTATCGGGGAAAGGCATAGGTTTTTGGACCCAAGGTTCTCTTTCACTACCATGTTTCTTAGCAATAAAATCTTCTTTGGTGTATTTAGTATTCTTAGTGTGGTTTTCAAGTTCTTCTTCAACTTTTTCTTCATTAGGAACAACATTTTCTTCATTACCACTTTCAGTTTCAGCATCAGAGATAGATATACTATTAGGATCTATAGCAGGTTCAGAGGGTTCTACAACAGTTTTATGTTTCTTTTTCCTTTTCTTACGAGTAGAACCACTATTTTCAGCTTGTTGAGAATCCTGCTCAATTCTTTTGGGATGCCCCTCAGGATATAGAGGATTCTGGGTAGCAGCTCCACTTCTAGTTCTAATTTCATAAGCATGTTTTTCTTTAGCAGCATTAACTAGCAAGTATTTTTGCACTTTAACGAGTTGATCTATTTGAGTTTGAACCATTTGAAAGTGTTTAACAATCATTTTAACATCATTAGAGGTTCTTTCCACAATATCTTTCAACTCAACAATAGCTCTAGTGTTTTCCATTAGATGATTTTGCACCCTTTTATTAAAGTTATCTTGCTTAACAATAAACATATCAAATTCTTCTAAGCATTGATCAGGAGGTTTAGAGTAAGGGATATCACCATCATCAAAGTGTTGGAGAGAGTGTACCTCAATAGTGGATGAGTAGGGAATAGGCTTACATAATTCTTCTATAGGAGGTAAATTCTTGACATCTGTAGCTTTAATTCCCTTCTCCTTAAGACATTTCTTAGCTTCCTTCATCACTTCATCATTTAATTCAATAACTCCCCTCTTATTTGATGTTGGAATAGGCTCAGGAATAGATGGTTCAGATACAATTACTTCAGGTATAGCTTGTTTAGGAGGAGTCCAATCTTCATAATTCTTGCTTATTTTAGCCATTAATTCCTCAGCTTCCTTAGGAGTCCTATTCCTGAAAACACAATCAGCACAACTGTCTAGGTATGTCCTAGATTCCTCGGTTAGTCCAATATAAAATATATCAAGAAGCTCATTCTTAGGTAATGGACTTCCAGCCTGTGCATGAATCAAAGCACAAAACCTTTCCCAAGATTCAGGCAATACCTCTTTTTCTCCCTGTTTAAAATCAAAAAGTTCCTGCAAAATAGCATGTCTAGCACTGGGAGGAAAATATTCTGCAGGAAAGTACTAATCAAGCACTCAGGGTTATCAATAGATCCAGGAGGTAAATTACTAAACCAAGTTTTAGCTTCTCCTTTCAGTGAAAAGGGGAAAATCTTAGCAACAAAGTAAGTACGCATCTTAATATCATCAGAAAACAAGCCACTCATGGTAGAAAGTTCATTCATATGTGCTACCGCACTTTCATTCTTAGTCCCACAAAAAGGTTCTTTCTCGACAATAGCTATGTAAGATAGATCGAGAGAGAAATCATAATCTTCATCTATAATGTTTATAGGAGAAGCAGCAAACTTAGCAGTAGGAGATAATTTGGGTCTAATAGTACGCCTCTCAAGGAGACTCTTAGCAGCGCTCCTATCATGAGTGTTCTTACATTCTTTAATAAACTCATCGGTCATCTCAACATAACCATCTTCAATATCATAACTCTCACTAGACTCAGGTGAGCTAACAGGTGTGGTAGTGTGTTCATTAGGAGTTTCAGTATTTCCAGCTATAGTTCTAGCAATCGTAGCATCTAGGAAAGGACCTAATGAACCACTCTTATCAAGCACAGTAGAAGCAGCATCATCAGTATCAAAAGTTTCAGATTCAACAGTAGTAGTAGTGTGTGTAGCATGTGTATGTGGTGGTGTAAGGAACTTACTCATAACAGATGGTGAATCAAGAGCAACAGAGGTGTTCAGAACCGTACATCTTCTTGTAGTGGGTGGTAAAATAGGAACCTTGCCATCACGAGACTTACCCATGATGGATGGGTAGCAGCGAACAATAGAGAATCCAAGTGAACTTGATAAATAAAGTTATGCTCCCCGGCAACGGTGCCAGAAAATAGTCTTGATGACCCACAAGTATAGGGGATGTATCGCAGTATTTTCGTGGGAAGTGAAACCCAATTTATTGATTCGACACAAGGGGAGCCAAAGAATATTTATAAGCCTTAACAACTGAGTTGTCAATTCAGCTGCACCTAGAAACAATCTTGCTCACAACAGTTTATCAGTAGCAACAATTTTGTAGTAGGAATAGTAAAGTAACAGCAGTAGTAAAACAAAGACAGTAGTAACAAAAGCAGTAAATAGTGGGATTCGAGTGCGGTAGGCATAGGGATGGATGCATGGGCGTTGCATGGACAAGACAATTCACATAGCAATCAAAACATAGGGCAATTGCAGATAAATAAGATAAAGCATCCAAGTACTAGACAATCCTAGGCATGTGTTCCATATATAGTCATACGTGCTCGCAATGAGAACTTGCACAACATCTTTTGTCCTGCCAGCCCGTTTGCAGCGGGGCCTCTAGGGAACTACTGGCAATTAAGGTGCTCCTTTTAATAGAGCACCGGAGCAAAGCATTAACACTCTGTGAACACATGTGATCCTCACATCAAAACCATTCTCTTCCGGTTATCCCGATTTCTGTCACTTCAGGGCCATAGGTTCCGGACAACAACGTGTGTATACAACTTGCAGATAAGACCAAGAAGAATACTATCATAATGAATCAATAACATGTTCAGATCTGAGATCATGGCACTCGGGCCCTAGTGACAAGCATTAAGCACAACAAGTCGCAACAAAGTCATAAAGCACTAATAAAAGATACTAGGCACCATGCCCTAACAATCTGATGCCATTACATGAACGATCTCATCCAATCCCTACCATCCCCATAGCCTACAGCGGGGGATTACTCACTCATAGATGGGGGAAACATGGATGGTCGATGGAGAAGTGATGGTGATGATGATGGCAATGATCTCCTCCAATTCCCCGTCCCTAGGTGCCGAACGGAATTTCAGTGTTTGTTTCGTGGAATCTGGTGGTGGCGGCGGAGCGGAACTCCTTCTAGAAAAACGTCGACCCCCCCTAAGTTTTTAGGTCAGAAGGCTCCTTATAGGCGAAGAGAGAGGCCGAGGGGGTGCCTGGGGGGCCCACACCACCCCCTGGCGTGGCCTGGCCTGGCCCGCGCCACTAGGTGGTGTTGCCACCCCTGGCTCTTCTCCGTCTCATATTCTGGCTCCTGGAGTCTTCGGGTGAAATAGGATTTTTGGCATATTTTCCAGGATTTTTCCTGATAGTTGGTTTTCTGCACAAAAAGTAGACACCAAGGCAATTCTGCTGAAAACAGCGTTAGTCCGCATTAGTTGTATCCAAATCACATAAGTATAGAGGAGAAACAATAGCAAAAGTGTTCGGGAAAGTAGATACGTTTTGGATGTATCACAACTCAAGGAACATGTTTGAAACAATTAAAACCACAACAAATATCTTTTAATCAATTGAAACCACCTCGCAAATATTTATCAAGATTTTGAAACCACATTGAATCTTATTGAAACCAAATTGAACCTTGTTGAAACTTCTGTGAACCAATTGAAACCACGCAAGCATGTTTTAAACAATTGAAATCACAAACAATTTAAACATAGAAAAACATTTTTGAAATAATTGAATCCACCATCCAAGATTTATGAACAGTTTGGAAACCTAATGAACCTCTTTGAAACATTTGAAACCAGGTGAAATATCTTTTAATCAATTGAAACGACCTCGCGACTATTTATCAATATTTTGAAACCATGTTGAACTTTGTTGAAACTATTGAAACCAAATTGAACCTGGTTGAAATCTTTTTGAACCAATTAAAACTACACAAGCCTGTTCAAAACAGTTGAAACCATCACCCAAGATTTTATGAACAATTTGGAACCCCAATGAACCTCTTTGAAACATTTGAAACCATAACAAACATATTTTAATCAATTGAAACTACCTCGCAACTATTTATCAATAATTTGAAACCACATTAAACCATGTTGAAACTAGTAAAACTAAATTTAACCTTGTTGAAACCTTTGTGAACCAACTAAAACTGCACAAGCATGTTTGGAACAATTGACACACATAATTGAAACCAAAAAAAACATATTTGAAAAAATTGAAACCACCTCCCAAGATTTTATAAGAAATTTGGCACCTCAATGAACCTCTTTGAAGCAATTAAAACCACAACAAACATCTTTTTATTGATTAAAAGAACCTCGCAAATATTGTATCAATAATTTGAAACCACATTGAACCTTATTAAATCTATCGAAACGAAATTGAACCTTTTTGAAACTTTGTGAATCAATTGAAACAATACAAGCATGTTTGAAACAATTGAAACCACAATAATGCTTCATGGCACAATTGAAACCATAAAAAACATGTTTCAAATAATTGAAACCACCACCCAAGATTTTATAAACAATTTGGCAACCCAAGGAACCGGTTTGAAATAATTGAAACCATAACAAACATCTTTTAATCAATTGAAACCATCTCGCAACTATTTATCAAGATATTGAAACCACATTAAAACTTATAAAAACTATTGAAACCAAATTAAACGTTGTTGAAACTTATGTGAACCAGTTAGAACCACACAAGCATGTTTTAAACAATTGAAATCACAGACAATTTAAACTACAAAAACATTTTTGAAACAATTGAAACTACACCCCAAGATTTAAAGAGGTTCAAACATTTATAAATGATATAATTGAAACTACAAAAAAACATGTTTGAAACCATTGAAACCATCACCCATGATTTTATAAATAATTTGGCAACCCAAGAAACCTGTTTGAAATAATTGAAACCACAACAAACATCTTTTAATCAATTCAAACCATCTCACAACTGCTTATCAAGGTTTTGAAATCACATTGAACCTTATTAAAACTATTGAAACCAAATTGAACCTTGTTGAGACTTTTGTGATCCAACTAAAACTACACAAGCATGTTTTAAACGATTGAAACCATGAATAATTTAAACTACAAAAAAACCTTTTTTAAATAATTGAAACCACCACAAAAGATTTTATGATCAGTTTGGAAACCCAATGAACCTCTTTAAAACATTTGAAATTATGACAAACATCTTTTAATCAATTGAAACCACCTCGCAACTATTTATTAATCTTTTGAAACCACATTGAACCTTATTGAAACCAAATCGAACCTTATTGAAGTTTTTATGAACCAATTGAAACCACACAAGCATGTTTGAAACAATTAAACTACCATATAAATAAATGAAACCTTTATGATACACGGTCCACCCGTTTTTAAAATTGTTTTGAACAACTCAAATCCAGTGAAATAGTACCACCTGTTTTCAAACTATTTGAAATGAATTACGGAAAAATTGAGGTCAGAGGCGCGGCCAACTCTGGTGTGCCGTACGTGTGGAGGGTGAGGCGCAAACGGCGCAGCTCAGCGAAGAACGTCCTGTTGGAGCGTTGGGGCGCGCGCATATGCCTCGGAAGCCCGATGATCCACCGCGGCACGGCGGCATCCCAGCGAAGCGCGACGGCGCGTGGCGAGCGAAGAGAAGGCGGAGCGTGGGGCGAGCGAGGAGAGGAGAGGAGAGGAGCGGTTGCATGGAGAGAAGAGGAATCTTCAATGGTAGTTGAGCGACGCGTGCGTACGGTTTATAGCGCGTCCGAAACGGGCCCAAGTTTTGGCGCCTAGGATAATACAATAGCGCGCGGGGCAAAGGTTTTTAGAGAGCGGGGATTTTTGGCGCGTCCACTGGTGGAGCGCGGGAGGCTTTTCGGCGCTAAACGGACGGTTTTTATAGCATGTCTGTGGTATAGAGTGCTTGTTGGAGATGTTCTTAGAATACTCCCTCTGTTCCCGTGTTTAGGTCCCAGTACCAAAATATTTGTTTCGAATTACCCGCTGGAATGTAATTGTTTCGAATTATCGCTGGAATAGCCTGCTTCTGTAATTAAGACCCTCTAATTAATCGCTCCAGATCTGTATGCATGCATTAGATTGACCGATGCATACTGTTTCTATCGCACTAGATTGGCTAATGACATTTTAGCTAGAGCTAGAATTAAGGAGGGAGTAGTTAATGACCAGCGGAGGGCCAAACAATTAAGGCCTTTTTCAATGGGTGTATCTTAGCATATTTTATAGGTGCTATTCAAACTTAAGAAACAATTATAACAATGGGGTGTATCTTAGATGGTGTTTCTTAGGGATGTTTCATTTAATGATTTTGTGCTTATGCATGTGTGTGATTGGATAGTCATGTTCTTTTACTTATGGTAGCGTGCAAGTGATGTATCTTAGCTAAGATATAAAGACCATCTCTCTCTTCATTAAGTGACATGCCATATAAGCAAAATACCTATAATACCGTGCTAAGAAACACCCATTGTGAAAGGTCTAAGACTAGTCACAATGGGGAGTATCATATAGTAGTATCATGCATATGATACTAGTATATGATACCATCTCCACAATGCATAGTATCATAGTCTTAGTGTATTTATTGTTTTGTAGAATCTCAATGTAAAGTTATGGACAAGATTTGTTTGAGATTAATTTTTCTAGTTTTACGCGCTATGTTACTGTATCTACCTATGATACCAACACAATCTCTTTCATCATTTATTGATTTGACACATAAACATTTTGCATGCATGTGATGCATGATACCACCTATGATACCCCTATTGAGGCTAGTCTAAGTGATGTCGTCTAGATGCCAGCGAGAATCCAACGCATGTGGGTGGGGTCCAGCTAAGGAATCTATACAAACGGCAGCGACAAACGATTTCTTCTCTAGAAAAAGCTGGCACAAATCTCAAAACAACAACAAGCGGCTGATCGGACGCCGGCACATACCGGTGCCGGTAGAATCTTTGTATTCCTACACACCGCTACTGCAGTTAGATGACTCCAAATTAAATACTCCTTCTATCATACTGATACATAACACAAAAATTAAAAATCTATAGTTCTATACACTACTTTTTTTGGAAAATATTATATATTAATATCGCGGAGATACTAATTACACCTAGCCTCTGCAACAACGCATGCTCTAGCAGCCTTACAGATACACACAACCTAGAAAAAAGAAAGAAGAATTAAAAAAAGAAAAGTCCCGCTACAGAGAACTATTTCTCAAAGCAACGACACTGATGCCACCGGAACAACACCAGTAGTCCACCACTCCAATAACAACGCTCCAAGAAGAAAACAGTGCAGAAGCATCATTGTTGCCTGATCAAAGATTATAGGTTTTCACCCTGGAGAAAATCCTCGCTCGCAAAACAATGTCTTCAACAAGGCCATTGCCAGGCACAATCAATTAAGGCCAGACCTTAGATTTTTACCCTGCAAGGTAAGACTCGGAACTCCTCCTGTGTTGTCTCCCCCCCACAAATAGTCGCTGCTATAAGTCATAGATCACATAGCTAGTTCGTTGTTGCCACAAAGACTCAAATCACTATCGCTGCCCTCATGTTCCCGCTTTCCTGACCTTCTCCGCATCTGACTTCACCATGGCTCATTGAAAATGACACATGATGGTAACAAACAGCAGAGTTTCACAACGCTCCCGCTGAAACCAAACAGCTAGAAAAAACATGGGCATGCATGGTTGAATACCTTCCGATCCAGCAATCTCCAGGCCTGATGCGTCCATGGGAGTTCGTCGACGGAGCCTTCCGAAACTCGACACTCCAGCCAGATCAATGAGGGAAATCATCAAGAAGATCATCGTCTTCGTGTGGTAGGAACCCTAGGACCGTCTACTTTATTCAAGCACACCAGTAGGCCCCCACACTGCCGATCGGAACAACGAAGGAGAAGGCAACCAGCGTCAGAGACAAGTACCAGATCGTACCTAGAGGTCCAGATCGAACCCATCTTCCATCACACCCCGCGACCTCACTTTGCCACTCTGGCTCGCACCCACCATGGCGAAAATGACCATGGCCTCGCCTTGATCCCACCATCAATTAGGGTTAGAGGGCTGATCTAGGTCTTCCAAAGGAATCCCCAACACCAGCGCCTCCTCCACCAGATCGCCACCACGGGAACCACCGCCACAACCCCGACGCCACCTAGATCGTAGTATGTCGGCCTCCGCAGCCGCCGTCCCAGCAGCTTTGGCTTCCGCCTCCATCACACCGCCCTCCCAGCCACCTTCGGCAGCTAGGCCTGCCGCCACCGTGGCGATGTTCGGCGGCAGCGGCGGGAGGCCTCTGGCGACACGAAGGTCGCCCCTGATGTCGCCCTGGGGTGCGACATGGGGGGTACATCTGCTTCACAAGAGTCACAAGAGCTAAAACATCTTATCTTCTATACACTACAAGCATATATTTAGACAAATAGAAGAAAGCAAAAGATTTCTAGAAAACCTGAGCAGGGACTCCAATGTTTGGTAAAGGAAATGAGCCTAGATACTCCGTGGCTAGAAAACCACATCCATTTGCTCGATTTAACAAAAAAAGTGCACAAGTCACACTCGCCTGTTAGAAGTGATTTTAGGAAAATACTGGATTTGTGCCTACGGACAAAAAGAGAAGGTCTCTCTCGCATTGCTGGAAAATTCAGTACATAGTATGAGGGAAAATAGTCAGATCGATGTGTCTTACTCCATTCATCCCTACACACCCCTGCATATTTAGGGATTGCTTGCTTCTCTCGTTTTCACTAGTGTATTTAAAGGGATTGAAAGGGATTATTTCAATTCCCATAAAATTTCCATGGTCCATTTACTACCAAGCAGTGTTTTGCCGGGATAATCTCAAGATATCTCCACAAATTTGCTTGTTTTTGTCTAAACTAAAAACTCTCTTTCATAGTAGTGTATTTCCAGGAAGTGTAATCGAGTGGATTGGAGAGGATTTGGTGAACACCAAATCTTTTCCCATCCCCAAAACCTTTAGGACTTGTATTTGGGTGGACGAGGGAGTATTTACCCCACGGATATTTGGTGGAACCACTCTGTTCACGCAAAACGCGAGCCTTGTCCCGTCCAACAAGCGACAAAAACGCAAAGTAGGGCTAGCATTTTAATACACACGCATATCAAAGGGTTTCGAGGGGTTCGCCAGGTTAACTGGGGCTGAGCCCGTCCAAAACCGACATGCAAAACAGTCCATCGGGGATTTGGTGGAATCTCCATGATCCCCAAAATAACATCTACGCAAAACGAGGCCTTAGGCACACAGCCCCACGCACACGTCGCCACCAACCACGCCTATCCTCCTTTTCCGCACGCACCTCGGACGTCGCCATCCGCGTGTGTATCGGACGTCAGCCCCATCTGTGTGTGTACCGGTCGCCGCCCCGCCTCCGGGAGCTCGAACCCCTCGTCTCCCTAGACCTCGAGCCAGCCTGCCTCTCTCCCATCTGGGGCGATTGCTGATGTCCATGGCCACGCCCGCTGACTCATGTCCCCGTGTTCCCGGAGCTCCTCCGCCGCACAGCCGCGCACCGGTGTCGTTCCTCGTGTCATCTGTTGTTCTTGAACCATGGACAACTCGGTACAGGGGCTGGCAAGGGCGTGGCGGCGCCGTCCTCAAACCATGACCACAAAGTCATCAAAGAATTCTTTGCTTCAATGGTTGTGTAATGTTGGGACATAAAAGAGATTGTTTTGCTACATATGGCTTTCTTGAACTTGCAAAATATGAACAAATTTTTGCTACAATCAAACAAAGTTCTTGCTACAATCGTTCTTGTGTTTCGCTACAATATTACAAAAAAATTGCTACATGGTCTCTTGCGAGTCTCCGGTGATGCCAGCTTTTGCTACATTAGCATAATTTTTTGCTACGTCTGTTTTCTAATTTTGCTGCAATAGTGCAAATTGTTTTCTATGATGTCTCCGGCGAGGTTTCTCGGCGAAAGTCTCCTGCGAAATCGGTTTTGCTACATTAGTACAATTTTATGCTAAAAAGTCTTTGGTGAGGTTTCTTTTTTTGTTACATTTCTGACCGAAGCGGGACTTTGTGTAGCAAAAACGGGATTTAGTGTAGCAAAAGCAGGATTGAGAGCATCTCCACTTACCCACCCTAAAGGTCCCCCAAAGGACTATGGGGGTTGTCGGCGCAAAAAATCATGCTCAGCCGCACCCCCCCAATTTGGTTTTGGCGTCAGCGCGGCCCAACTAGTTATATGGCGCCCACAGGCCAAACCCAAACCACGAGGGGTCTAGCGGGGGCACCGGATGAACGAGAAGGCGATATGGGCCAGTCCTGGCAGTGAGATAGACAGTCCACATGTGCGCGAATGTAGACGCATGTGCCTCCCGGAGTACCTGGTAGGCTCCTACCACGGCGTGCGCCGAGCGATGACGAATACGAGGAGGACTACGAAGACTCCTACTATATGCCTAGACAAGTATAGGACTAGTTATTTTAATGTATTTCGCATTCTATTCGAATTTATGTATTAAAAAAATTAAAAATGGACTTGTGTTATGGGGGTCACGGTTGGGCGCTAGAAGTCGTATGGGGGGCACGACTAAAGATGCTCTTATGACTTGTGTCAACACTGGAATCTAGGAGATGGGAGGTTTTGATCACCCGGAGACGCCTAGTACTACCCAGGGATAGTACTACTTGTGCCGGAGAAATCTGAATGTGAAATCAGAAATCTACGACAAGTTCAAGACAGAGGGAGTAAAATAATAAGGAGTAGAACATCACACGAGTTAATTGGATAAAACTACCACAATTACGGCAACCGGTACGAGTCGGTACCAGTTTTGGTAAATTTTGCAAGTCAGTACCAGTTCTGAGATACAGCGTTGCAAATTGCACTAACTTTCATATAATAGTGTTTTAACACACCTAGACCCATCTGCAGAGCTGACTAGACATTTTGACTTTTCCCACCTACATCATTAAAGCTAAGGTGGACGTGGGGCCCACCTGCCAGCCCTCCATCTTTCCTCCTCATATGTCTCTCTGGTCAGATCACGACGACATGGAGGTGTGCGTACTGCTCCGTCGTGGCCCCGCCCCCTCCATCACGGCCTCGCCTCCACCGCGACCCCAAGCTCATCCAGTGCCGCCCGCACATGTCTAGGATCTCTGTCGCTGCCCCAAGCCCAGCCAGCGCCATCGTCACGCGACCCTACTCCAACCACCGCCGTTGGCCCGCCCCACAACCTACGCACTGCTCTGTCGTGGCCCCGCCCCCTCCATCGCCGTCGCGCCTCTGCCGCAGCACCAAGCTCGGCCAGCACCGCCCGCACACGCCCAGGAGCTCCGCCGTGACCCCAAGCCCGGCCAGCGTCGTCGCCGCGCGGCCCTACTCCAACCGCCCCTGCCCCCGATGTGTTGCCTTCGGGGAAGCCCGCCTCCGTGGCGGCCCGAAGCCCGGCCATCGCATGCCCAGGATCTCCAAGCCGGCGACGGGAATTTGTTCGTGTGGGGGGTACATTAGTTCAAATAAATAGTTGGTAGACGCTAAGACGTTTGCTTGATTAGAAAGTAATATGGCATGCTTGCATGCGTAATGTAGGTCATAGTTATGTATATTCCATGGTCCACCGGAGTAAGGGAAATCGCCCACTAAAATTATTATTTCATACATGGACATAGTTGAGTTATATTTTCACAAAGTTTTTGTATTTATTTTTCTAAAATCCTTGTCGTTTCCGTTTTCATCGGAAATGTCTCCTTTTTTTCTTTTTTCTTTTTCGTTTAGAATATTCTGTTCTTTTTCTGCAAAATACCTTTTTTGTTTTTAGCTCTCTATTTTCTCTTTCTTCGGAAATAAACAGAATGTGAGAATTGTGGACAACATGTCAATCATTGTCGGTTTCAGGTGAGGGAGGGGGAGGACGGCGGCACGCCTTCAACTCGGTTACTTGCTTATAGTCGTTGGTAGGTGGTTCAAAATCTATTTATTATTATTATTATTATTATTATTATTATTGTCACGTATATTACTAGATCCAGTAAAAATTTCTAAAAACAACATCCCTTCCGTGAGTCTAGAATCGTGCATGCTTTTGATTTTTTTTTCATATAGTCCTACATATGTGTGTGCTTGCAGCAAAGCACCGGTTGGTGCAGGCCGGCATGCATCCATGCGTGGCGTGCTCTCTCCTGACATAATTAGCAGCAAACAATGCCGTTAAGATTGCCATGCTTACCCGAACGTAGCCGTTGGTGTTGCCATTTTCATCCCCCTCCATGCACGATGCATCCCTGCTTATATAAGCACGCGCCCACAAAGATCTCCACCGAAATATTTGAAAGATCCACGAAATCCCAGAAACTCACACCGCGATCTAGCGCTAGATCGTCACCAATCATGTCAGCGGTGCCCGGCAACGTGGAAATGCAGCCGGAGGGAGACCAGCTGGAAGTCGGCGGCAACCATCCGAAGCGGTGCGCCGCGTGCAAGTACCTGCGGCGGCGATGCGCCAACGACTGCGTGCTCGCCCCCTACTTCCCGGCGTCGCAGCCTCACCGCTACGCCTGCGTGCACCGGGTCTTCGGCGCCAGCAACGCCGCCAGGCTGCTCCAGGTTCGTACTAGTCCGCCATTGACAAACCATCAGCTAGTTTACTTGCTAGTGTAGTAAGTTAGTCAAAGAGGATCGGACTTGCATGGTTGATGATTTACATTATTGGCCATTCTGCAGAGCTTGCCGGTTGAGGAGAGAGGGCAGGCGGCGGAGACGCTGGCCATAGAGGCGCAGTGGAGGGTGGAGGACCCGGTGTACGGATGCGCCGGGATCATCAATAACCTGCAGGAGGAGATTCTCGCCGCGCAGGGCGAGCTCGCCAGGACGCGGGCGCAGCTCGACCTCGCCGCCGCGCACCACGCGCAACTGCAGCAGCAGGCTCATGTTCCTCTTACTCCGCCGCCGCATTCTCCGCAGCGACCCGGCGGCCACCACCAGGCTGTCGCCGTCGCACCGAGGCAGGAGGAGGCGCCGCTTGACCCAGACGATCGAGTTCCTCGATCTTGATGGATTCTGAGCTTTGATCGATCGGGTCCAGTGCGTGTACGTAGGCGCATGCCAGCTCTGATCGATGGTGGCATATTGGGCGGCTTTTACCGCAGAAGTTATTATTGGCTGGTGAACGAAATGAATAATGTACTACCTCCGTCAAAATAGGTGTCGAAAACTTGTTAAAACTTGCGCGTATCTAGACACTATTTAGTATTAGATATATTCAAATCTGAACAAATTTTCGACATCTATTTTGAGACGGGGAGTACTGTTGCAATTTGTAATCAGATCTTTAATGTTGTTTTCTTTAGTCTCTTTGTAGCTTTAGAATGTGGGCTGCCTACGTGTGCATCAACATTTCGTACCATTTAATAAAATGCACGTACAATTTCTTGACTAAATCTGTTACTACGTATACATATACCAAATTTATAGCACTCCCTTATGGTAATATGTGGAGAATGGGTATCTGGGCTAGCTGTGCATGAGGTACAGGGTGTCGAATGCACTCGCTAAAAAGCTGTAAGGAAATTTGAAAATAAGTAAAGACATATGTACAACACACTTTTAATATTTATAGAAATTTTAATTTTAAAATTAATCTAAGTCTTACAAAACAAAAAGGAAACTTAATGTTATGAAATGTAATTTTTTGGCGAGTATGAAATGTAATTAATCTAATGTAATCCATGAATGGAGACTGTTAACGTTAACACAGGCAAGTGTCTCTTTGTACTAACGGGAATGCGTTTGGTCTGTAGAATTTAAAAAGGGTAGAAATTATTCTTAGGATCTACTCCATCCGTTCCAAAATATAACATGTTCACAAAATGTATGTCTTATATTTTAGAACGGAGAGATTACTAACTCAAGAATTTAATTATAAAGAAGAATTAACCAAAAAAATATAACACTATGTTGTATTTTCATTTTTTGTAGGAACATGACATGCTTTTCCGATTACTGTGTTTTTAAGTACCACCGGTGTTTAAATATGACTGCAGATGAAAATGGCACGTTCAGAAAAAGTATGGATGTTTAAAATGCCGAGTTATTTCCTTGAGAAGTAAAGTAAGAAAAAAAATATTTTCAAATATATTAAATGATAATGAAAGAAGGACAGATAAGGAAAATAAGCATAGGGTGTTGGAGTGGACAATCAGGCGTGCATGCAAAACGGTACCGTGAGGAAAGGATATAGGACGATCGTGGTCTAAAAACCTATCTAGGGTTTCCTCTCCATCGCCGGCGACACCGCTAGTCGGTGTGACAGACAATGTCCCCTTGCATGCATAAGGGTTCATGGTTTTATGTTTAGGTTGTTTTTTAGTGTTTTCTTTGGAATGGTGAGGCGGCGACTATGTTCTGAAGTTAGAATAAAATTCCCTGTGTTATCCTCGCTCCGGTGGTGCGTCTAGTGCTGAAGGAGTGCCCATGGAGTGGTGTGTCTAACGGGTTTCATGGGATCCAATCTTTTTTATGTTCGTTGGTGTGATTTCATGTCAGTCTCTTTCGATCTATAGTTGTCATCATTGACGATGGTTGCTGGTCTGATATGATGGACCTTTAGAGATTTAGCATGATGACTTTCCATATGTCTACGACAATAAGATCTATTACGACAAGATTTGTCCGGTTCTGGTGATGGAGGGGCGAAGACGACGGCGTGCTTTCGGCTCGCGCAAGTGTCTCTAGTCGTCATTAGGTGGTCCAAACACCGTTTTGTATTTTTTTACTTTTCGTGCTCTTTGTGAAGGAGATATGCCCTAGATGTTAATAATAAATTTGTTTTTGTCGATATATCTCATACGTTTATAATAGTTTTGTATCATGCTATAACTGTATTAAGTGAAAACATTAATACACATGTGATATACAAACAAACCCAGTCCCTAGTATTCTCTAGAGACTAGTTCGGTGGGCAGCCGGTGATCGAGGTTTCCCGATCATTTTCATGTCAACTGACAACGAGATCATTTCATTAGATGAATGATGTGATCAATACACCTAAACGTAGAATTGCAATGTGATCCCGTCACAAAGTTTAGCATTGCAATATCTACCAAAGCGTACTAACTTAATCCTTTGACCATGAGACCATGTTTAATCACTATCACCCGCGGCTAATTTGATCACATCAACCGTCACACTGTAAGAGGGTGGCCATAAAGGTGTATGTGTCGAATATTTCAAAGGGATATGTTGAGGCATATGCATCAAGATCGGGATTTGCCTATCCGAATGACTGATAGATACTCTGGTCCCACTTAGTGAGATTACATCAATAAGCTTGCAAGCATGTGACTAGGTCACGAGGATGTAATATCACGGGAACGAGTAAATGCATTTAATGGTAACAAGATCTAACTAGGTATAGCGATACCGGAGATCAGATCTTGGACAAACCAGGTATCATAGTGCAAAGGAAATGGGACTCAATGTTTAAAGTTCAAATGATCAATCAATTCGTGGAATGTAAAGGGGCCATCATGAGTTTCTAGACACCGCTACTGGTCATTGATCGGAGAGAAGTATCGATAATGTCCGAGCATTCCACAACCGTAAGGATGTCACGCTTAAGGGTAGAGACGCTTAGGATTGTTCCGCGATCGTAAGAGAAATAGGACAAAGAGAACCTAAATCTTTTCGGAGAAATACCGAAGATGTTCGGAGGACTTCGAAAGGTGTTTCGAAGTGAAATTTATTGTTTAAGTTGTATTTATTATTAATTAAATGAATGAATTAATTAACAAATAAATATTTAAATAAATAAATATAGCAAAGCCCACCTCATGGGACCTCCCGGAGGGACGGTCCCAAGAGGGCAAGGAGGCGCGCGGGTGGGGGAGCCCCCCACCACCGGCAAGCCAAGGGCGCGCGTAGGTGGGGCCCACCCCACGCCGGTGGCCAGCCCCTCCTCTTCCTTGGTTTAGTCCCACCCCGGGACTTATAGGGAGGGAGTTCTCTCCTTTTTCTATATATATGTCGGAGGTCCCTCCTCCCACATCATCCCATCAATTGGCTTTGCCATTTTCTCTCTCCCTCTCTCGCTCTTGTACCTGTTTCCCAGTTAGGAACATGCGCTACGAGGTAGAGAATTCTCCACCATACACACGCTTCGTGGAGTTGGAGTCCGTCCAGATCTTCTTCTTCAGCTGCCTTGCTGGACTGGGGCCTAGGAGACTTCTTTAGACTAGATGTGTGCAAAACTTCGGAGGCACCGCCACTTGTAGTGCTAGATGCTTGTAGCCTTCTCGTCCTTGAGGTTGACAATGCGTCGACTACAATATCTCAGCAGCATTTGTGCGGGAATGTAATCCCGCTCTCGGTCTTCAAAGGTATGATCATAGACCCCTCTCGTTGCTATACATCTGCATATATAGATCTTGGCTATGGTGTTCGTCATTAGGATTTTTTGTTTTTTACCATAGAACCCCTTTAGTGGTATCAGAGAACGTGGTCATAATGTATTTGCGCCCTAGGCTCGGTTTGATAGGTATGAGGTTTGAACCTCTTCTTCTCGGCCAAAATGGAAGAGCACATCAGTTTGAGAGAGCATGTGGTCAAAATATCTGGCTACGTTCAACGCCTAAACACCCTTGATTGCAAAATCGATGACAATCTGGCAATTGATAGGGTACTGCAATCGTTGCCCCTAGCTACAAAGTATTCGTCCTGAACTACAACATGCAGGGTTTGACCAAAACCCTGCCTGAGTTATTCAAACACACCGAGGTGGAGATCAAGAAGGAGCACACTGTCTTGATGGTTAAAAAAGGTTGACTTCAAGAAGTATGGTAAGAAGGACAAAGTAAAGAAGGGAAAACCAAAGAAGAATGGAAAATTTGTTGTCGGTTCCTCCAAGGCATCCAAGTTCAAGCCCGGCGTCACATGCTTCTACTGCAAGGGTGAGGGTCACTGGAAGCACAACTGCTTGAAGTATCTAGAGGATAAGAAGGTCAGAAAGATCGCTGCCGAAGAGAAAGGTATATATGATATACATGTTATTGATATTTTCCTCGCAAGTGCTAGGAACAACACCTAGGTATTTGATACTAACTCTGTTGCTCATATTTATAACTCTCAGCAGGAGTTGCGGAGTAAGTGGCACTTGGTCAAGGATGAGGTGAAGATGTGTGTCGGCAATGGCCACAAATTTGAAGTGATGGATGTTGGCACTCACCCTCTCCGTCTCCCATCGGGATTGATTTTAATTTTGAATAATTGTTACTATGTACTAGCGTTAAGCATGAATATTGTTAGTGGATCTTGCTTGTTGCAAGATCATTATTCATTTAAATCAGAGATAAATGGTAGTTCTATTTACATGAATAATGTCTTTTATTCTCATGCACGACAAAGTAAAGGTTTATTCTTATTGAATATTGACTGTAATGACACACACATCCATATCATTGGTTCGAAGTGATGTAAGCAGAGTAGGATAATTCCATGTATATGTGGCATTATCGTCTTAGTCATATCAATGAAATGCATGAAGAAACTCCATTCTGATGGAAATTTGGAATCTTTAGATTTTGAATCTTTCGATCGATGCGAACCATGCCTTATGGGAAAATTACCAAGATGCCATTCACCAGTATGATGGAATGGGTGGCAGACCTATTGGGATTCATATATTCAGATGTATGTGGACCAATGTGCGTCTACACGTGCAATAGTTACCGTTACTTTGTCACCTTCTATGATGATTTGAGTAAGTATGGATATATCTACTTGATGAAGCACAAGTCTAAAACTTTTGAAAAGTTCGAGGAATTTCAGAGTGAAGTCGAAAATCAACTCGACAAGAAAATCAAGAACCTTCGAACTGATCGAGGGGAGAGTATTTGAGTTACGATTTTGGCGTGCATCTGAAGAATTTTGGCATCATACCACAAATTACGCCAGTTGGAACACCAAAACTTAATGGTGTTTCTAAGCGAAATAACCACACTTTATTGAATAGTGTGCGGTTTATGATGTCTCTCACCAACTTATCTGTATTATTCTAGGGATACACAATAGAAACTTCTCCATTCATTTTAAATAGAGCGCCATCCAAGTACATGGAGACAACTCTATATGATAAATGGTATGGAAGAAAGCCAAAGTTGTCTTTCCTGAAATTTTGGGGATGTGGGGCTTATGTTAAGAAACTACAGCCTGACAAACTCAAACCAGAAGCGGAGAAGTTCATTTTTGTAGGATATCCAAAGAAAACTATCGGATACACCTTCTACAACCAAGCTGAGGGCAAAACATTTGTCGCTAAGAACGGCACCTTCCTCGAGAAAGAATTTCTTGTGAAAGGTGTAAGTGGAAGGAAAATAGGACTTGATGAGATTGTTGATCCTGATTTTCAAATACCAAGTAGTGCAACGAAAGATTTTCTAGAACCGTCCTCATCAATTGTAGGAGCAAATGATTATGATCATGAAAGACAAGATACCTATTGAGCCTCGCAGGTTAACAAGAAGGCGTACTAATCCTAAGTGGTACGGACAACTTGTAAACATGCTCATGTTGATTGAACATGATGAGCCTACGACCTACAAGGAAGCAATAGAAGGCCTTGAGTCCGAGAAATAGCTTGAAGCCATGGAATCCTAAATGCAATCCATGTAAAACAATCAAGTATGGACCTTGGTAGATATTCCTGAAGGCCGCAATGACGTAGAGAATAAATGGATCTTCAATAAAAAGACCGATGCTGATGGAAACATCAACGTCTTCAAAGCTCGACTTGTCACGAAAGGTTTCCAGCAAATTTAAGGAATTGATTATGAGGATACGTTCTCTCCCGTAGCGAAGCTTAAGTCTATTCAGGTTTTACTAGAAGTTGCTGCATATTTCAATTACGAAATATGGAAGATGGATGTGAAAACCGTCTTCCTGAATGGTAACATTGAGGAAGAGTTGTATATGATGCAGTTGGAAGGTTTTATTGATCCAAAGGATGCTGTGAAAGTGTGCAAGCTTCAACATCCTATTTATGGACTGAAACAAGCATCTCAGGCTGGAATCTTTGATTTGATCAAGTTATCAAAGGTTTTGGATTTGTCCAAAATGAGGGATAAGCCTGCATTTATAACAAATTTAGTGGGAGATTAGTGACATTCCTGGTACTATATGTGGATGACATATTACTAATAGAGAATGATGTGAATCTTTTGAATAGCGTAAAAGATTATTTGAATAGTAAATTCTCTATGAAGGACATGGGTGAAGATGCATATATATTAGGAATTAAGATCTATAGAGATAGATCAAAGTGCTTAGTAGAACTAGGTCAGAGCACTTACCTAGAGAAGGTTCTGAAATGGTTCAGAATGGATGAGGCAAAGAAAGGTTTGTAGCCCATCGTGAAAGGTAAACTGTTGAGTGCAACTCAATGACCAGAAACGGTACAGGATAAGGAAACAAGGAAAAGTGTTCTCTATGTATCAGCCATTGGTTCCATCATGTATGCCATGCTGAGCACTTGACCATATGTGGACCTGGCTCTTAGTTTGATGAGCCATTTCCAAAGCAACCCGGTGATGGTTCATTGTACTGCAGTTAAAAACATCCTTACGTATCTGAAAAGAACTAAGGATATGATTCTTGTCTTTGGAGGACATGATGTCATAACTGTTTACATAGACACAAGCTTAAACACTGATCGAGATGACTCAACGTCTCAAACAGGGTATGTGTTTTTGCTGAATGGTGGCGCGGTAAGCTGGAGGAGCGGGAAGCAATTCTCGATGTCTCAATCTACAATGGAATAAGAGTACATTGCAGCTTCAAAAGCGGCAAATGAAACCGTGTGGCTGAGGAAGTTCGTCGTTAAGCTTGGAGTGTTCCCAAGCGCGCAAGACCCTGTGTGCACCTACTACGACAACATGGGGACCACTGAGAATGCGAAGGATCATAGGTTCTGCTCCACTGCCAAGCACATACTCCGACGTTACTATGTAATAATAGAGTTTGTTAGCAAGGGTAACATTAGAGTTTGCAAAGTACATATAGATGTGAATGTAGCAGATCCATTCATAAAGCCTCTACCATGAGCTAAGCATGATCAACATCAGGATGATATTGGTGTTAGATCATTGCTAGATATACACTAGTTTATTTGTACTCTAGTGCAAGTGGAAGACTGGAGGAGATATGCCTTAGAAGCCAATAATAAAGTTGTTTTTATTGATACTAGACTTCTCTCTACGCCCCCTAGAGTGCGGCTAGTAGGTTCAACGCTTAAAGAGGAAAATCGATTATTGAGACAGATAGATGACAATACCGAGAAACGTGAACATGCTGCGCAGTGTCTTCACTCACGCATGGGACTATTCCGTACTTGGTATCACACAAAAAAATTAGGAGAGTCCCTAGCGGACAACAAACCATACGCGTTCTTGCATACATACAAATTTAAAACACTGAAAGTAGGCAAAACAAACAAAATTTACTTCTTCGACGCACGCTAAAACCCATACATAAGTCGAAGCGTTTCATAATCGCTTTTACACCAGCGCACAAATTATTTCAAACGGAACAAACCGTTCCAAAATATGAAAGCGTACAAACTGTTTCTGACAGTACATCATACAATTTATTTGGAACAAAAAATGAGTCACTATCCTACACACATAAGAACGTAAACATGGCAGAAACCCTATACAAAAGCCAGGTACAAGGAGAAAAGATCCACCGCATCTACCTAATTATTTGTGACGTCTTCCCAGATGGACTATTTCTTAGGAGCACCGTCGTCATTGGACAAGCTCCCTCTCTCAGTATTGTCGTCGGTGCTCATGAACGCCTCATCGACTCCCGTTGTGACCTCACCAAAGCCCTTGTTCCGACGGACGTCGTACAACCCCGTCTTGTTAGCAGCCGATGCGATGCAAAAACCCTAGCGAGCCAAAATCCGCAGACGTGCCAGAACCTCCTCGTCCCATTCCTCGGGAGGCAGATGAGAGAGAACTCTCTGAAAGAAACGACTTACCATCAACGCTGTAGACAACGGCTCTCGAACCAACAAAGAGGCACACCACAAGTACGGAAAGACGACGAAGATCTAGCAGTTCCTCTGAAGCGCAGACACCAAGTTATGGCACACAGGTAGGGCATAGAAGAGGATGCTCTTGCAGATCCGAGCAAACCGAAGAGAGTGGAGGAGAGGAAATGCAAGGTCCTTGTACGATATAGAAACAACCGCTAGGAAATAGCGTATAAGTATCCAGAGAATTGTGTATGAATAACGCTGCCTAAGGGCATTTACGGTACATGGTGGGAGGAACAATGAGGCTCATAGGCTACAACCGAATACAGCTTGCAGCCCAGCCGAACGTAAAATAGACACACAAAGAAGCTGACTCCGAAACTGCATGAGCTATGAAACATCGCAAAGACAAGAAAAATACAAAAAACCGTACTCATTTACTATAGGAAGTACAAACGCATAACATCGTGAACAACAAAAAATGAAAGTTATTTCTTATTTATTAACGATTACATCCAATACGTTCATATACACACATAAAACACAGATTACGTACAACACACCTACCTACAGTATACTACGCTACACCAACACATCTAACCTACTACTCTACATCTTAAGTCGTCTTTAAACGTAGGAGCCTCTCGATGAACAACAATTATGTACACATGCATCAGCTGTAAAAATAAAAAACCAAGAAGATGTATTTGCGATTAGTAGATCTGCCCAAAAAAGCAGGAAAAAAGATAGCGATAAAAAAATCCGCATAAAGAAGTATGTCATACCTTTGGGTCCTCTATATGTGGAATCCCCCCGACGACAGGGGAAGCGTGCACGACGCATTTCCTGAAAAAAATAGGCAGATATATTAGCGATCACAAACCTGTCGAAAAACAAATAGTAAAACGACAGCGAGAAGGAAACACACCTTAAGAGTGAACTACGGTTTACCTTTGGTCTTTGGCCCCTTTCACAACTTTGACGTAGAAGTATCTCACCGAACAGGACTTCGTGTACAACCTCAGCCTCTGAAAGAACCAAGCAAATAGATGAGAGATTTGTAAATCTACGTAAAAATGAAGAAAACAATTAGCAAGGAAGAAGAACAAACGTACAACCGGGTAGCTCGCGCACACACTCCAAGAGGAGGATACGAAGGAGAAGCGTCGTGGAAGCGGTTGCTTATCGATAGAGGTGTGCATGCTAAGCTTGAGTGAAATTCGATCAAGGGTTGGCTGAAGAATAGCTAGCGTTGGTTCGAATGAGACTCCTGCCTAGAAACAGGCTAGTCGAGAGCAACACGTAGAGAGAGAAAAGAAGAAGTAACGTAATGCATTAGCGAGTCAACTGCGAGGCTGTATTTATAGAGAGCCGGAGCCTTAGGTCGAGTCGCAAAGCTGGCGTACGCGTAAATGAGCGTACTGCTAGTGCGTATCATACTCACATATCGTTATCGCTTCCAGTGCACAATCACACTTCGACAATCCACTGACGTCTATAGCCAATGTTGACAGGTCGTCTACGAAAGTGTCACATGGTACGATCTCATCGTGATAACCCGCGTCGTCTATGCTCTACGATGACATACACCAAGGCCTAACATCTCCACGTCCGTTTTGTATGGCACCATCCCCCGAGAAACCGCGGACGACATGGGCTCACGACGCCACGTAGTCACTGAACTGACCCACGTCCGCGAGAAAACATGATTGACACGGGCTTACGGCACCACGACAGCTTCGTACGGGCCCCATTGCTGTGACTATCCGCATCTAGCCATAATGTATGCCTAGGCGTCCGCCTAGGCGGGTCCCGCGTTCGAGAGATTACGCGATAGTCTAGGATCTATGCTGCCATGCTGGTTCTCTCGTGGACACCATGACCGCGATAAACCACGTAGGCTTTCGGCAGGCCCCACAACCCGCCAAGTGCAGAGGCCTATCACGCCGGGAACGCCTCTGACAAAGCGCGGTCCTACCCAAGCATGCTAACTGTAGGCCCATGCGCGCGTGCGGTCCACCTTCCAGTGAGTGTACGACGGCGCGCGGTACACCCGTCCGCGGTATGGAATCTTGCGCCCTGGCCCACAGCGGGACCTGTCTCACGGGATAGCAGGGGTCCGCTGTGACATCACCGCATGCCCTTCTCGGCCTCCATCACACGGCCGAAAATAATCGGGACGACGTGCATATCAGTTTGAGCTAAAACAATCTAGTGCTATTATTTACTCTAGATATCTCATATGTTCATAATAATTTTGTATCGCGCTATAACTGTATTACGTGGAAACATAAATACACATTTAATATACAAACAAAACAAGTCCCCAGTATCCTCTAGAAGACTAGTTTGTTGGGCAACCGATGATCGAGGTTTCCCAATCATGAACTTTTCATGTCAACTGACAACGAGGTCAATTTATTAGATGAATGATATGATGGGACACACCCAACCGTAGAATTGCAATGTGATCTCATCACAAAGTTCATCATTGAATATCTACGAAGCATGGTAACTCAATCTTTTGACCCTGAGATCATGTTTAATCACTATCACTCGCGGCTTATTTGATCACATCAACCGTCACACCATAACAAGGTGGCCATAAATGTATGTGTTGAGTATTCCAAAGGGATATGTTGAGGCGTATGCATCAAGATCAGGATTTCCTATCCAAGTGACGGATAGATACTCTAGACTCACTCAGTGAGATTACATTAATGGACTTGTAAGCATGTGACTAGGTCACAAGGATATAATATCACGGGAAGGAGTAAATGCGTTTGTCGGTAACAAGTTCGAACTAGGTATAGCGATACCAGAGATCATATCGTGGACAAACTAGGGATCGTAGTGCAAAGGGAATGGGACTCAACGTTTAAGGTTCAAGCGATCAATCAATTTGTGGAATGCAAAGGGGCCATCATGAGTTTCCATACACTGTTGTTGGTCATTGATCGGAGAGAAGTCTCGATCATGTCTTAGCATTCCTGAACCATAAGGGTTTCACACTTAAGGGTAGAGATGCTTAGGGTTGATCCGCGATCATAAGAGAAATAGGACGGAGAGAACCGAAATAGTTTTGGAGATATACGGAAGATGTTCGGAGGACTTTGAAAGGTGTTTCGAAGTGAAAGGTATTGTTTAAATTGAATTTATTATTAATTAAATTAATTAATTAATTAATATTTAAATAAATAAATAGAGCAAATCCCACATCATGGGCCCTCCTGGAGGGAGGATCCCAAGAGGGCAAGGAGGCACGCGGGTGGGGGATCCCCCCCCCCCCCGCCGGCTGGCCATGGCCCAAGGGCGCATGCGGGTAGGGCCCATCCCATGCCGGCGGCCATCCCCCTCCTCTTGTTTGGTTTAGTCCCACCCTGGGACTTATAGGGAGAGAGTTCTCTCCTTTTTCCTCTATCTATGTGGGAGGTCCCTCCTCCCACATCATCCCATCACACTACAAAAATACCCCCATACCCGGTGGATTTTTGGGATAGCATAATGAAAAAGAACTGGCAAATGTTGGTTACGTGGTAGATGGGCTATCGTGGTAGCCACTTATATGTCATGGCACACTCGATACCGGCAGATTATGGTGCCATGGTACGTGACTGGCAAGCCCGGCGCCACCGAATGCCATGCTAGCTCGATGGAGGATGTTACGATTACACCGTGGATGGTAAGCGTCGTGCTGACTCGTCAAACGCATCAGACTAAGTGATGAGACCCACCACTAATAAGTTTTTTCCTATTAGAATCGGTTGTTTGCATTTTTTTATCAGACCTAGAATGAATGTTTTCTGTTTCCTC
The DNA here is from genome assembly GCA_023614405.1 of Avena insularis. Taxonomy (NCBI): domain Eukaryota; kingdom Viridiplantae; phylum Streptophyta; class Magnoliopsida; order Poales; family Poaceae; genus Avena; species Avena insularis. The sequence continues at coordinate 28,773,016 of CM042692.1, forward strand.
TCTCGCCATTTTTATTTTTTGAGGGATCCTCTCCCACAATTGAAGCAAGACTGTCTGCCTCCTCCAATCCTTCTCGTATTTTTTAGATTACTCCAATCCTTCTCGTGTCTGACTATAGGGATAAGGAAAGTGTTATGACATTTCTTGATGGGCCTTTGCGAATGTGGCCTAAAAAGCTGGATGCCTGGACCGCACTTGCTCAAATGGCCTAGACTTGCTACACCCCACTCCCCATTCTATATAATATAGAGGATCCCTAGCAACTATCCCATTATCAGTACTCACCTCACAAAGACACCTCCAACTTAAGAACTCCACGAGCAACATCTCAACCGGGTAGCGCATAATCTAGCACGACTGTACCATCCCAGATCTTGTGCGGTTGTTGGCTCACCAGATCTTGCGTGGCCCAGTCGCGCCGGATCTTGCTCATTCCCACCGCGATGGATCTTGCGTAGGCCTACCATGCCGGATCGCAGGCCCAATGTTGGCTTGTTCGATCACAGGTTTGGTCGTCATCTTTTGTACACATCTTTGTTGGCTTGCTCTTTTAGATCCGCTGCTTTTCTCTATCCCGTCTTAATCATATTTCTTGTTGTTCTTTCAGTTCCAAGCGAAGTTACCAGCATATGGCGTGTGCTCAAAGTCAGATCCGTTTTGATGATGTTGGCGAGCATAGACTCTTTAGCGCTAACATGATGTTGATGTCAATCAGTGTTGTGCCTTGATTTTCGACAACAGGGGTATGAGTCACCTTTGTTGTTCGGCTAGGGGCACAATGACCGGTGAGCTAGATGGACACAATCATAGAGATATACACAAGTTTTTTCACCCAAGTTTAGGTCCGTAGTGAGCAGATCCCTACATCCTGCAACTAGATACTATCTAAGTATCACAAGGTTACACTAGGTTCCTTCCCCGGGAAGGTTCTCTAGTCCAAATATCGCCCTCTTTCAGTCCGACATGGGCCTCCTTTTATAAAGACAAGGGGACACCACAAGGGTCAGTTCACACATGTCGGTGCGAGCTTAGCCACACGGCAGGCCACGACCTACAACTTGGCCTAGCAATCCTGCCTTGGCACCGCATGTCGCCTGATGCCTGTAGACTAATGTAGGGATGCGTCATGTGAGCATGATTCCTGTCGCCCGGTGATCCACCCGGGCTGGGATCGTTGACGGGAGTGTTGTCGGGTCCTGGAAGGATGTCCCGGTAGTGCCCTCCTTCTCGGGTCATGGTCCGCTCATTGTATACGGGATACCCGGCTCGCACAGATGCGACACTAGCCCCCCGCCGCGCTCTAGCCAGGTCGTGTTTGGCTAGGGCCGCGTCCTTATCCTGAGAGGTCCTACGACCGGGGCCTTCCTTATCCTGAGCAGGCAAGGTGTCGTGCTAGCCTTGCGATGCGCGATCGGGGCCGTCCGTCAATCGCTAGTTGGTCTTGATAGTAATTTGGAGCGGAGGGTGGGTGGATAGGTTTCCTAGGCCTGGGCCTATAAAGAAACGGTATCTGCCACTCATCCACTCAACGCATCCTCCATTTACGCTTCTCCTTTCCCTCGAATCTTGTCACGTCTTGTCACTATGGCTCCCATGTTGTGCCAAGGATTCAAGGGGTCTTCGACTAGAATCGATCTGGAGCTTCAGGGTGTTGCATGTCCTCGAGAGCTCTCCTTACACCCACCATAGTCCATCTCAAACTTGAGGCCTTGAGGCTTCTCATGGCGGATGAATGCCATGAGAACAAAGACACCATGCTCTGCTGCCCTGGTAGGGGTGTCGGTGAAGGGGAGATGCCCATCTATTGCTGCTCTTCCTAAAGATAGTCCTGGTTGCCCCTTTTTCCGATTTCTTCATGTAGGTGATGGCCTCGTATGCCCATCACCTTGTTCAGATCCATCCCAATGCTCTGCTAGCATTGTCCGCATTCGTGCATCTGTGTGAAGGATTCGTCAGGGTGATGCCTTTGGTGGCACTGTTTCGCCACTACTTCGCTCCTCGGGTTGACAAGAAACCGAGGATAGTAGGCGGCAGCACTTTTCGCCTACGGAACAATCTTTCTGATAGGTACCTCCTAGGGAAGTCTAAATCCAAGTGGGAAGAATGGCGAGGTGAGCACTGTGTTGTGCGCATGGACCACCATTTCCAGTGGATGTACGACCCTCGGGAAGTGGCACAACCTCTCCTGGGATGGAGGAGGTTGAGCTCTCAGGATGCGGACCTGAAGCCTGTGACAGACATGATTTAGGTCCTCGCAACCAAAGGTTTGATGGTGCACACTGTTATTTCTGATTATCTGAGGCGGTGCCTGGTGCCGCTGTATAGGAGGTCTCGCCTAGACTAGGCTTACCAAGATCCTAAAGACACAATCCAGCTCTATCCCGGGAGGGATCAAGATTTTACCCGGGAAGCGAATGCTGGCTTGATGAAGGAGCTTCTGTTCCCGATGGCCATTGGGGGCCACCCGAAAGGGCTCCTCCCTCTCTTCTTTGACAAGCATCAGGAGGGTATAATCAGGGGCCTCCCACGTTTCAATGCCAAGGACCTTGTGGGGGTCGAGGAGTGCTCTTCTGATGTTGGTCATGACATAAGGGAGGACGAAGCACCCTCGAAAATTAGTGCGGTCTAGTCTCCCATGACTAACTCTTCTACGGGGGAATCCTCTCGCGAAGATTCGCCCCCGCAAGCCAAGAGCATGTATGTGGGAAATGCCTCCCTTGTCGATTTGATCAGCGATGTGACCCGATCATGACTCTCAGAGTGGCACAACCCCTCCTGGGATGGAGGAGGTTGAGCTCTCAGGATGCGGACCTGAGGCCTATGACAGACATGATTTAGGTCCTTGCAACCAAAGGTTTGACGGTGCATGCTATTATTTCAAATTATCTTAGGTGGCGCCTGGTGCCGCTGTAGAGGAGGTCTCGCCCGGACTGGGCTTACCAAGGTCCTGAAGACCCGATCCAACTCTGTCCCGGGAGGGATCAAGATCTGACCCGAGAAGCGAATGTCGGCTTGATGAAGGAGCTTATGTCCTTGATGGCCACTAGGGGCCACCTGAAAGGGCTCCTCCCTCTTTTCTTCAACAAGCGTCGGGAGGATATAATCAGGGGCCTCCCGCGTTTCAACGCCAAGGGCCTTGTGGGGGCCAAGGAGTGCTCTTCTGATGTTGGTGATGACAAGAGGGAGGATGAAGCACCCTCGAACGTTAGTGCAGGCTCGTCTCCCATGACTAACTCTTCTACGGGGGAATCCTCTCACGAAGATTTGCCCCCGCAAGCCAAGAGCAGGTATGCGGGAATGCCTCCCTTGTCGATTTCTTCAGCACCGTGACCTGATCACGACTCTCAGAGGGGGATCCGCCACGCTCAAAGGTTGGCCTGGCGCCTTTGTCTCCTCGGGTCGACCTCAACTCCCCGCTTGATGAACAACCCGACGACCTGGTGGTGGCACCAAGTCCCCTAGATGTCCACCACGGGCCTGTCCTTTCGGGGCCCGAGGCTCCCACAGGGCCAACATGTGAAGTTTTTCTTCGTGTTGCTGATTTGAAGATGCACTTGACTTCTCTTATTTAACGGCAGGTCTTTTCTCTTCAGAGCCTCTTGCTATGGTTGGAGTCCGCGCGGGGCAGGCTAGTGATCCCCCAACATCCCCGAGGAGTCCCCCAACCGGGTTCCTCACTAGTGGGAGGTGGAGGAGGGGTCCTTGCCGATTACCTTGGCGAGAGCGTGGCTCTCCGGTATTTCTCCCAACAATGCGGATCTTGGCCCTTAATTGGGGTCCGTGTGCTAGCTAATCAGCAAGGCTTGGTCAGCGGCATGCGGGCGATGTCCGTCTGTCATGTAGAGTGCTTGTCTCTCTGTGCCCATCTGCACACTGTGGGCGATGATGTGGCCCCAGGGTGCTCCTTCCCAGTGGCCTGGTGTGTGGAGTGCCTCCGTCGGTTAGCGAGGTGCGTCGCTGGAAGAGGATCCTGGGTGACACGGGGTTCTCGAGGCAACCTTGCCTTGGCGACCCTCGTCCTCCCAGGAAGAGGATTTCTCTGTTGGGTGGCGCCTCCCCCGACCTGATGCGGAGGGTTTAGTGCTTGAAGACCCATTTGGACGGGGCTCGGGAGGAGGCCGAGGAGGCAATGTAGGCCCTTCATGAGGAGCAGAAGTTTAGCGATGAAAACTCCGCATCCCTCCTCCGGGTGACCTCCAAGATGAACAAACTTTTTGAGTCCCTCCGCATGCCGCCAGTCGAGCCCCCTAGCCAGTGGGCTGTTGTTGGAATTATGCCCTAGAGACAAATAGTAGTATGGATTATTATCATATTTCATAAAGTTTATGATTAAGTTTTATATCATGTTATTACTGTATTGAAAGGAAACATCAATACACATGTGATATATAAACAACCAGGAGTTCCTAGTGAAGCTCTACTCACTGGTTCATTGGTCAACGAATGATCAAGGTTTCCTGATCATGTGGCATTTATGCTAGTTGAAAATGGAGTCACCTCATTGTGAGAATGAGATGATGAGCTATACCCAACCTAAGCATCGTGACCTGATCATGTCACAAAGTTCAAGTTACGATGATTAGAATAGACTTAGTGTACTATTTCTTAGACCGTGAGGCCATATCAATCACTGTTACCCGAGGGTTGTTGGGGATATACTTTCTGGGTATCCTCAATGTGCCTGACTGTCCAGGGTGGCCCACTTTGGGTTAGAGCTTTGCTTCACGGGCGGCCCAGCCAGGGAGACCAGAAGACTTACTGACATAGGCCTGTTATGTTACTTGTAGTTCAAGATGTACTCTGTAACGGACTCTTAGTCATAGCCGGATAGGTCTCTCCTATAAACCCTAGGCCGGATATCTATATAAGCCATCCTAGGGTAAGCCTTTTGGGCACCTCACAATAGTTTACAATCTCAACTCACACAGGCAAAACCCTTGTAACCCATATTCCGGCTCTGCTGTATTACTGGATTGCTAGTAGGAGTAGGATCCTTCCAAAGCCGGCGGATTCGAACCTGGGTAAACTTGTGTGCTCACCATCCCAGAACACTGTACGCCTCACACCCCTCTCTTCCGCACGCCTCGAGGACCCCCTCATGGCATACTTGTCATCAATCCAATGAAAATTGGCGCCTACCGTGGGGCAAGTGAGCTTCGGATCTGGGTTCTGAGCGGAATCTGCAAGAATCGGAATCGGTGAGACCATCGCCGTTGGTCGCGTCCTCTATGCCAGCAACGTCCCTCTCTTCATTCTAGACGAGACTTGGGTTCCGGCTAGGGAGGCCGTGACTGCCTACACCATCATGTCCTTTGGCGAGATCGATGTGTACATCGGTTTTGCTGAACCTGCCCCACCCACCCCAGCGGTGATGATAGAGGCAGAGGAAGTTTCTAGGTCCACTTTGTCAGCGGAGGCGGCAGAGTTCCGGATCTTGGAAAACCCTAATCCCACCCAGCCCGCACCTAACACAGAGATAGTGGAGGAAGCTGAGCCCGAAGCAGATCTTGTGGCGCAAGTCGAATCTGGAGTGGATATCCCTAGCAAGGTCGAATCCTAGATCGATCTGCCCGCCGAGATCGAAATCTAGGAGGAGCAAGACAACAATTTTGGCTCTAGCTCTGCCAATGCCAGAACAGATCAACCCTTCCTGAGGCACGCGTTGAGGCGCATAATGCGGCAAGGCGCAGATGTGGATGAGGTTCTCAAGACCATCAAGCGTTTCAAGGAAGCCCACGAGGAGAGCCACAACTACCTTAGGACGCACGCGTCGCAATTTGTCGGATATGTTGGATCCGGATCCGGCTCTGCCGATGCTGGAGACAATGAAGACTTGGTGCTAGAGGCGATCGGAACAAACACCGACTTACCGGCATCTTCGGATGATTCCATGACGTCGACGGATTTCCGAAAGTTCTCCGTGGAATATGAAGAGGAGTTCAACTCCAAAGCTGTAGAAGAAGGAGAAGCATGGACGAAGGATCCGGAGAAAACTCTCCCAAAGCGAAGGATGACATGGATCTCGGAGATAATCCTGACATCCAAATGTCCGAAAGTACCGCTCAGAGCTTGACTCTGGGAAACGGACCCAAAGCCGTCTTTGCTACCAGTGTTGCCAAGAAGGCAAAGAAGAAGAACAAGACCCCGACAAAAGATCCTCCAATGGAGGAAGTGGGTGCCGAGGAATATGAAGAAGACTCGGATGGATCTCTCATCCTAGACGCGCCAAAGGAAACTCCAGTGGATGGATACGTGGTTACTGCTGGTGCCCGTAAACTCATCGATGTTGCATTAACTACGCCAATCCCTACAGCTGTAGAGCTTACACCTGCAGAATTGGAAGAAAGGGCTCAAGCCCTAGAAGCGCGTCGTCAAGTACTCCTGGATGAGGCTAACAACCTTATGGAAGAGAAGAAGCACATTGCATATGCAGGGCAGTTCAACTCCCTACAGCATCAGAAGACCCGGAACGGCCCCGTGTAGGCTAACAAAAAATCCAGAAGTCCATAAGACCCTCTATGAGGGAGATGATGCTTGATACATTGCAAATGTATCTATAATTTTTGATGTTCCATGCTTGGTTTTATCCACTTTCTTGTGGTTTGTTCCAACTTTGGAGTTCTTTTCATATGATTTCTTGCACTAACCTATTAATAAGAGCCATAGTGCTAGCTGCCTGTTTTCTGCTGTTTTTGGTTCCAGGAAAGTCAGAAAATGAATATTCTCAGAATTGGACGAGATAAAAGCCAAAGTGTCTATTTTTTTGGAAGTCATCAGATGCCAGAATACAAGATGGAGAGGGGCCAGAGGCCGGCCACACTACCTGTCCGCGCGGCTAGGCTTGGCCCGTGCCAGGGGGTGGTGTGGTGGCCCCTGGCACCCCCTCGGCCTCCCCTTCCGCCTATAAGATGCCCTCAGTACGAAAACCCTAAGTGCCCGATCAAAAATCCACGAAAGAGTCTGAAGCCGCCGTCATCTCCATCCCTAGATCGGGAGATATCCAGCTCTTCTGGCACCACGGAGAGGGGAATTCACCCTGGAGGCCTTCTTCATCACCATGCAAGCCTCCAGTGTGATGCGTGAGTAGTTCATCCTTGGACTACGGATCCATGTAGTAGCTAGATGGCTGGTTCTCCTCCTTTGTGCTTTCATGCCTAGATCTTGTGAGCTCCGTTCATGATCAAGATCATCTATTTGTAATTCTGCATGTTGTGTTTGCGGGGATCTGATGGATATTGACATGCTATTTCAGATTGATTATTGATTCTATCATGTCTTTGTTATTTGTGATCTTGCATGCTTTCCGTTGTTAGTAGCTATCTTGGCCAAGTAGATGCTAATAACTCCAAGAGTTAGTATTTATGCTCGATAGTGGGTTCATGCCTCTGGTAATCTGGGGAAGTGACAGAAATCTCTAAGGTACTAGATGTGCTGTTGCTACTAGGGAGAAAACAACAATCCTTTGTTCATAGAACAATCGTATTGTTTACATTACACGCAATTCATTAAGCAATAACCTGTTGCTTGCAACTTAATACCGGAGGGGGTCCGGATGATAACCTGAAGGTGGATTATTAGTCATAGATGAAGTTGGATGGCAGTCTATGTATAATGTTGTAATGCCCAATCAAGTTCCAAAGGAGTCAAGATGATTAGTATATGCATGTATGGCTTTCTCGATGTTTGTCAATTGCCCCGCTGTAATTTGTTCACCCAGCATGTTATCTATCTAAGGAGAGCCACCTCTAGTGAACTATGGATCCCGGTCCTTGTCTTTTACATTCAATCTATAAACTGTTTACTGCTTTGTGTTTACTTTCTGCAAACTTTTACTTCTTTCCATTCGATACGTTTAATCCTTTGTTTTCCGCAAAACATGGTGAGACTGACAACCTCATCGCAAGTTGGGGACAAAGTTCTGTGGTTGTGTTGTGCAGGTCTCCACGTTGCTACTAGCACCGGTAGTGCGCCCTGCCAAAGCTCAGCTAGTAACACCTTTGGGGTGTTTCCTTGCTCCTACTGGTTCGATTAAACCTTGGTTTCATACTGAGGGAAACTTGCTGCTGTGCTCATCATACCTTCCTCTTGGGGTTCCCAACGAGCTCTACATCAACACCGCTCCAGCATTTTTCTGGCGCCATACACAGAGCCATCAATGCTTCCAAAGGAGAACCTCGGTTGTATAGCAAGGGAGATCTGGTGTATGGCACGCCAGTGGAAAACACCGTTGCAGCTCGAGATATCCTGGCAAACAATCCAAACCTAGATCAAATCCCGTTGGGCGTGAAGCTGCTCACCAAGGGTCTGGAGCAACAAAAGGTCGCGAAATCTAGAAGCGGAAAATTGGTTTCTCAATCAAACCAATGTCACACGAATCTGGCCTAGAATGACATGTTGCTCAAGCTTGGGAAAGAATGAAATCTTTGGTAAAGAATTGTCCCACTCATGGACTGACTGCTTGGATGATCATCCAAACTTTTTATGCATGATTGAACTATTCTTCAAGGAACCTATTGGATTCTGCTGCTGGAGGTACCTTTATGACCATCACTTTGGGTGCTGCAACAAAACTTCTAGACAATATGATGGTTAATTATTCTGAATGGCATACTGAGAGAGCTCCACAAGGTAGGAAGGTAAATTCTATTGAGGAAACCTCCTCCTTGAGTGATAAGATTGATATTATTATGTCTATGCTTGTTAATGGGAAAACCCATATTGATCCAAATAATGTTCCTTTAGCCTCTTTGGTTTCTCAAGAAGAGCAAGTTGATGTGAACTTCATAAGAAATAACAATTTTGGCAATAATGCTTATAGGAACAATTTTGGTAACAACAATTATAAGCCATATCCTCCCAACAATGGTAATGCTTATGGAAATTCTTACAACAATAATAGGAGTGCTTCCTCTGAACTTGAAGTAATGCTTAAAGAGCTTATTAGTAAACAAACTACTTTCAATAAAACTATTGAGGAAAAGCTCTCTAATGCTGAAAGAAATATAGCATCTTTGGCTGAAGCTCAATCTTCTTTGAATAAAATAGCTGCTAAACCTGAAACTAATGATAATCCCTTTGCAGCTACTAATGCCATACAAGTAAGAATTGATGAAAATGTTAGACTATTAGCTGAATTACATGCTAAGTGGGAAAGAGAAGATGAAATTGCTAGAAACATTAGTGTGTCTACTATCAATACCACTAGTGTTGAGGCTAGTAATATTTCTACTACTTTAGATGATAAATTTGATTTTTATCTTGATGGTTGCAACATCTCTGAAGTTATTAAGTTCCTACAAAAGCTTGCTAAAAGTCCTAATGCTAGTGCTATGAACATGGCCTTTACAAAACACATTACTGATGCTCTCATAAAGATTAAATAAGAAAAGATGAAACATAAAGCTTCTATTCCTATAAAGCAAGAAGATGGTTGGGAACCCATCATTAATATGAAAGTGAATGACTTTGATTTCAAGGCTTTATGTGATCTTGATAGTAGTGTTTCTATTATGCCTAGAAGGATTTATGATATGCTTGATTTGCCTCCACTTGAAGATTGTTATTTGAATGTCCCACTTGATGATAATGCTAAAAAGAAACTCATGGGGAGTCTTAATGATGTCCTTATTATGGTTAACAATGCCTATGTCCCCGTTGATTTCTATGTTTTGGATGTTGAATGCAATGCTTCTTGTCCTATTACTTTGGGAAGACCTTTTCTTAGAACTGTTGGTGCCATCATTGATATGAAAGAAGGCACCATTAAATATCAACTCCCACTCAAGAAAGGTATAGAACACTTCCTAAGAAGAGAGAGAAGATTTCTTTTGCTTCTCCTATGAAAACAAAATTTGGTCTTAATGCTTCTTCATTTGAGAACACTTGATTCTTTTTCTTGCTTCTTATGCCTAACTTCAAGGCGTTAAAGAAAAGTACTTATTGGGAGATAATCCAAAAGTTTTAGATGAGTCTTGGAAGTTATTAATACAGTAATAACCGCTCCTTATCCTTTTTATTTTCTTTTTGTGCCAAGAGTAACCTCTAATGAGAGAGAAGTAATGATTGGGAAAGTTGCTGTCCCGAAACAGATTTCTGTGCTTCACCGTAAAAATTCGTGTAAAATCTCTGAACGTCTTTTTGAGGCGTGAATTTTTATGCTTCTGACCCAGGTTGTTATCTAACTTTAGTTAGTTCAACACTTTTTTATTTGAGCAATATAAGGTCTTCGAAAAAAATTGTCTTTACCTGCTAGTCTGTTTTGACAGATTTCTGCCATTTTCTGCATTTGCTTCTTGTTGGTTCCTTTTTGAGTTCTTTTGGGGAATTGAGATTTTTGAGGGAAGTGCTACAGTATCTAGTGTTCTAATGGAAGTTTATTTGTGTTGGAATTGAACCTTAAGACCTATTATCTTGAGTGCACTAATGTTGCTAATAAAGATTGTGTGAAGTTTTGTATGAAGGAAAAATTTCAGGTGTATGGAAGGAATGAGTAATGAGATGAAGGATGGACTAAAGCTCAAGCTTGGGGATGCCACGCGTCTCACCCCAAGAAATATACAATAAGTACAAGCGTCAAAGCTTGGGGATGCCCAAGGCATCCCCCTCTTCATCAATAAAAATCCCAGGTTTCTTCCAAACGCTTCATTTTTATTGTTTCATGCACAGTTGTGTTGTTCTTGGAGCGTCTTCTTTTTTGTTTTTGTTTTGGTTTTTCGTTTGCTTGGTTTGCTTAGTTTTCTGAATAAATTGGTTGGACCCCCTCTTTCATACATTGGTTTTCAAATAGTTTGGTTTGGTTTGGAAAAGAGTAGGAAAGTTCATGCTTAAGTGGTAAAGAGAGCTCGTTTTTGACTATGGCCTATGCTTTGTCATGCCATGCTTGATATTGTTTTGGATTTATGCTTAGTATTCTTTGCTGTAGCATGACTTGTTATAAACAATTGAGATTGCTTAATGTGCCTTGGATGAATCATGCGTTGTTTTAGCATATTAAAGCATAGTATAGTGGTATTCTCCTTTGATGCTTTATTTGGGTTGACTTGGCGCATGCTCACACCATGTTATGACTACCACAAGTCACCATAGCCTTTATGATCCTTTAGTTTTCAACTTGTAGTATCACTTTATGCTTTGATCAATGATGTTTTGTCGCTCTGCATGATTATGGCCATTATTGCTCTCTTAGTTTGTCGCTCCCAGTCTTTTGCTAGCCTCCACAACCAAGTATGAGTTCCACTCATGCATCCAACTCCCTAAACCAAGTTATTCCAAAGAGTCCACCATACCTACCTACTAGCTTATGCTATTCCAAGTATATTCATGCTTTTGTTTACCTTCCAAATTAAACTTGTTATGAGAAAACTAGGGATTAAAACTCTCACAAACTTGATGGCACACTTTAATTTTCTTGCCCTTAATAAACTTGAACCATTGTGTCGTCTATGTTGTATATGGTTGCACTTATTTGTTGGGGATTAGCAGAACCATGCTTTCATGGGGAACACTTTCAACATTGCACTTGGTACTTGTACCTAGTTGATATCATGCTCTTTTGTATATGGATGTCGTCGGTGTGAAATGAAAGGGGAGCTTGTAAGTTGATGGAGTTATGTATATGTGTTAGAGAAATGCCTGGGCCGCTGGTATAATACATGCTGACATGGTGGAAACCTGCAGCGTAACCATAATGAGCTGTCTATGAAGCATTCTTCTTATAAAAAAAGAGTCCTATATTGAGAAAAAAGAGAAAAGAAAAAAAAGAGATTATGAAAAGAGGAAAGAGAGAAAAAAAGCACCATATTACCATGGTAAATAAGAAGATTGCTGAGATGCTCGTTGTCTGCTTGCCTTGTCATTTTGATATGGGGATTCTTCCATATCATCGGGCAAGGGGTACCCGTTGGCGGTTCTCTATGATACACATGTACTTACAATGAAAAGAACTTACCGGTGACTAAACTTGAGTAGCATGAGGAGCGGCCCTCGTATACAAGGGACATGAGATTTCTAACTTATACTTCGTCAAGGATGTACACCATAGTGTGTTCACTTTAACCTTAATCACTTCAAGATGCTTATGATAGGGGCAATGAGAGCTGAAAGCTATAAGTACCATAATTTTTGGAAGCTCTTTATGAGACTTGAATCCCTACTTCCTTTTATGAAGGCATTTCTTCCACCATTATATTGAGTCTCCATCTTCTACCTTTATGCACCTACTTTGAGAGCATAGTGGCCATTCTTAGTTCTATGTGCATTGTCCCAAGACTAGTTGATTGATGCATAACTTGATATTGCTTGTTTTGAACTATTTGTATCTAGTCACTCTTATGAACTTTGAAGGTGTCCTATGCATTTATATTTGCTACTCTATTGAGGGACAAGCTAAATGCTATTATGCTATGTTTTCTTTATGTGAAACAAACAAACGTCTTGCAAAGCATTGTTATTCATGAAACTTTTGTTTGTGCCTTTTCATTTTGCATCATAGTTTCTTTGACTTATTGCTAGAACTTTGTCTTTAATGTTATGATTGAAGTACTATGATCCCAGCCTTGAATGCTTTACAAATACTTTGATCAAGTCTTTGATGGTGCATGTCACCTCAAAAATTATTCTTTCTTTTTATCACTTACCTACTCGAGGACGAGCAGGAGTTAAGCTTGGGGATGTTGATACATTGCAAATGTATCTATAATTTTTGATGTTCCATGCTTGGTTTTATCCACTTTCTTGTGGTTTGTTCCAACTTTGGAGTTCTTTTCATATGATTTCTTGCACTAACCTATTAATAAGAGCCATAGTGCTAGCTGCCTGTTTTCTGCTGTTTTTGGTTCCAGGAAAGTCAGAAAATGAATATTCTCAGAATTGGACGAGATAAAAGCCAAAGTGTCTATTTTTCTGGAAGTCATCAGATGCCAGAATACAAGATGGAGAGGGGACAGAGGCCGGCCACACTACCTGTCCGCGCGGCTAGGCTTGGCCCGTGCCAGGGGGTGGTGTGGTGGCCCCTGGCACCCCCTCGGCCTCCCCTTCCGCCTATAAGATGCCCTCAGTACGAAAACCCTAAGTGCCCGATCAAAAATCCACGAAAGAGTCTGAAGTCGCCGTCATCTCCATCCCTAGATCGGGAGATATCTGAAGCTCTTCCTGGCACCCTGCCGGAGAGGGGAATTCACCCTGGAGGCCTTCTTCATCACCATGCAAGCCTCCAGTGTGATGCGTGAGTAGTTCATCCTTGGACTACGGATCCATGTAGTAGCTAGATGGCTGGTTCTCCTCCTTTGTGCTTTCATGTCTAGATCTTGTGAGCCCCGTTCATGATCAAGATCATCTATTTGTAATTCTGCATGTTGTGTTTGCGGGGATCCGATGGATATTGAGATGCTATTTCAGATTGATTATTGATTCTATCATGTCTTTGTTATTTGTGATCTTGCATGCTTTCCGTTGTTAGTAGCTATCTTGGCCAAGTAGATGCTAGCAACTCCAAGAGTTAGTATTTATGCTCGATAGTGGGTTCATGCCTCTGGTAATCTGGGGAAGTGACAGAAATCTCTAAGGTACTAGATGTGCTGTTGCTACTAGGGAGAAAACAACAATCCTTTGTTCATAGAACAATCGTATTGTTTACATTACATTAATTGAGAGAAATAATCTGTTGCTTGCAACTTAATACTGGAGGGGGTTCGGATGATAAGCTGAAGGTGGATTATTAGTCATAGATGCAGTTGGATGGCGGTCTATGTATAATGTTGTAATGCCCAATCGAATCTCAAAGGAGTCAAGATGATTAGTATATGCTTGTATGCTTTCTCGATGTTTGTCAATTGCCCCGTTGTAATTTGTTCACCCAGCATGTTATCTATCTAAGGAGAGCCACCTCTAGTGAACTATGGATCCCGGTCCTTGTCTTTTACATTCAATCTATAAACGATTTACTGCTTTGTGTTTACTTTCTGCAAACTTTTACTTCTTTCCATTCGATACGTTTAATCCTTTGTTTTCCGCAAAACACGGTTAGATTGACAACCTCATCGCAAGTTGGGGACAAAGTTCTGTGGTTGTGTTGTGTAGGTCTCCATGTTGCTACTAGCACCGGTAGTGCGCCCTGCCAAAGCTCAGCTAGTAACACCTTTGGGGTGTTTCCTTGCTCCTACTGGTTCAATTAAACCTTGGTTTCATACTGAGGGAAACTTGCTGCTGTGCTCATCATACCTTCCTCTTGGGGTTCCCAACGAGCTCTACATCAACACCGCTCCAGCATTTTTCTGGCGCCATAGACAGAGCCATCAATGCTGTCAAAGGAGAACCTCGGTTGGATAGCAAGGGAGATCTGGTGTATGGCACGCCAGTGGAAAACACCGTTGCATCTCGAGATATCCTGGCAAACAATCCAAACCCAGATCAAATCCCGTTGGGCATGAAGCTGCTCACCAAGGGTCTGTAGCAACAAAAGGTCGCGAAATCTGGAAGCGGAAAACTGGTTTCTCAATCAAACCAATGTCACACGAATCTGGCCTGGAATGACATTAGGCCCCAATGGGTCTCGGAACAACATTACCGTTCTAACCATCGGGAAGATAACTACTCAAGAACCGGATCTTCAAGGCAGTGGAACAAAACCACACGTGATTGGAGCAATGTTGCTCTAGCCGTAGAGCGAGACACTGTTGCGGCACTGGTTCCGAGACAACCTCCTATACTTACAAGCCGTCTGGCAGAACACCACCACAGTGGGAGGAACGATGGACGAAGGAATAACGGACACCATGCCGAGTCAAGCCGGCAGGGGGCTCGTCATAATGAAGACCTTCCCTGGAACCAGAATAATGACGCTCTGGATGGAGGCCAGCGATCAGTCGAAAACAATCCACCTACACCACCCTCTCCGCCAAGCAGCCATCACAACGACTCTCAAGGAGGCCAAGGAGGGCGTCGTGGCAGAGGAGGTGGTGGCAGAAGCAGAAGTCTGGCTCCAAGGCACCACAACCATAGCGAACAACCAAGACGGCGTTCCCTGTCACCAAGTGACACGAGACACCATATCAACTCTAACATAGAGGCGTGGTGCTACGAGAACGACGATATCTACGTGGGTCCAAAATGCTTCGGACCACGAAATCGGCAAACACACTTCCTGGAAGGATTTGCTATCTCAAGACACATCCAAGCCTACAATGGAGTGGCCCGGCCAGATACTTGGCTCCAGGATTTTTCCAGGCTTGCTTCATCATAAAGGTGTGTTCAGGTATTCGGAGGAACCGTTGAGGCAATATGCGTCAAGAGAGTGATTTTTCCATCTACATGATGGAATAAATACTCAAGGGCCCACTCAGAGAAGTTGTATCCAATAGCTGTGTAGCGTGTGATTTGATCACGGGGATATCACTTGTCGGAACGAGTCAAGTAGCATTTGTTGGTAAGGAGATTGAACACAACATGGTGATGGCATTGATCAGATCTTGAACAATGCAAGTATCGAGAGACAAAAGGAATATGACATGACAATCATGGTTTAAGCGATGAAAGATTTCATGGAATGCACAGGGGTCACATGGCCATCATGTTCCCTTTGTTGATCATTGGTGCGGGAGTGTCCCAACCATGTCTGGAGTGTTCCCGACCCATGGGGTATCACACTTAATGGCTTCATGATGCTCAGAAAGTGTTTTGGGATTGGTAGAATCACCAAAGAAAAGAGAGAAAATCGAAAGGGTTTTGGTAAGTCCGGAGGATGTCCGAAATGAGAGGGAACGAGTTCCACATCAACCACGCTCTTCCGAGCGTTGACAACCTTTTCGGTCTTCAATGGTAAATTTGCGAAAAGCCCCTCCCGTGACTGCATTACTAATAGATAGGTCCTGGCAACTGGGGTTCTGGGCGTAGGAAAAAAATTATTGTTTTCATGCACGAACCCCTACAGTGGTATCAGAGCTAGATCTATGTGTAGTATTTGTGTAGTATTTCTAGTATGGGTAGAACGCACAAGTTCTAGCGTGTGGGCGTTGATCTTTTAGTTGTTACCCTCCCACGTGTACTTGTGTATACCGCAGTAATGCTTGATGAAGCGCCCCCCCAACCGACTTTACGCGTTCATTTGGGGGTGTCTTTCTCTCTCGCATTAGTTGGTATGCCATTTGCAACGGAGGGCCCCGAAAGGGGTGTTGTATAGACAACTACTTGATCAGCGTTGTGGTGAAAGTTCGTAGGTAAGAATGATTCTTGTTCGAAAGCCCTATCAGCCACGTAAAACATGCAAAGATAAACTAGAGGCATCTAACTTTGTTTTGCAGGGGGCATTGTGATGTGATATGGTTGTGGCGAAGGTAAAGTAGTTTACTTTAAGTTGCTAAGTAGTAGTAGATGATGGACTACCATGCCGGAAGACACCGGTACCCTGGTGCCTATGGCGCCGGAACCCTAGCACCGGCTGTGGGATGGAGATCACAACATGAAGGACCGTATCGCATGACACTTATATTCAATGTGTATTGTTTGTGCATCTTATTGTGTGCTAGTATTAGATACTCGACGGTAGCCTAATAATAGGATCGCTAATCAAAATACCAATATAAATGTTCTCCCTTAGTGTGCACCACCAAGAAACTTCTCCGATATGAGGTAGGTCATGACGATCGGGTGTTAGACATATCTGCGTTCGCATACAGTGGGTGTAAGCCATGTTGCACAGCGAATACACTAAGGTTGAATGGCGAGCCTAGCATGTGTAGACATGGCCTCAGAACACGGATGGTCGAAAGATCGAGCACGAGTCACATGAATGATGTGATCGACGTTTCAATGTCCACCTTTGCAACTATATCGCCGGCCGTGACGATCGAGGGTGGTGTAGTGAATAGGGATCGTGTAATCGCTAGAACCCTTCTAGGGATAGGAGTTTTTAGTGGAGTTATTGTTTTAACTCATATAATTATAAACTTATTCTAAATTCCTTTTGCAATTATAAATGCAGAAAATGGTTCTCCCCGATGCTACCTTCCCTGATGATAATTGGTTATATGGAGAGAAGCTCAAACTAGACGGATCAAAATTTTCTATGTGGGTTACGCGTCTCCATGTTCTCCTTAGTGAGAATGATGTGGTCGACTATATACTTTACGAGATGGATTTGGAGCGACCCTATTCCTATGAGACCCTAGAGCAGCGGGAAGACCGATATTACCGTCGTGAGATGTCCACCTTCATATCAGTGACAATGCGCTTTGGAATGGTTGATGAGTTGTGGCCAATCGTGGGTAACCTTGACCCTCGTACGGTTATATATGGAAGAGCTTAGATCACATTCCGTGCAACAAGTGCGCATATGGGAGCATGATCTGATGGGAGATTTCCTCTCCATAAATAGGGAGGAGAACTCTTCGCTTGATGACCACTTGGAGTGCATGCATGATGCATACATGAGGCTTGCATACTTCCTGGATAACTGGTTGATGAGCTCTTTTTAAAATAGCGTGGTGCTTCGGTCGCTGCCTCCCAGCTACCAAGCACACGCCATGACTTGCATCATGAGAGGTGATACGGAAACACAGGATTTCCACGAGTTCATATCACATTTCAGGAATGTGAAGGTTGAACCTGTTGCCGGAGAGGTCATCGGTGACAAAGGTATATATTTGATATATAGTTTTATAAATGTTATAATCTTGCAAACAAATATTGCAGTGTTAAAGTATTTGATACTTATTCTGTTTTGGTGAAAACGGGTCCTTCTGCATGAGAGCTCTTGCTGGAGAGGAGGTGATGTTGCATGTTGATGGCGAGCATGATGATGATGGCCAACGACACTCTCCCTCGACATTTATCATTTAGTTTATCTTTTTGGATGATTATCATAATCGATGGATTGTGAACTTCTTTAGTGTGTCTCACACTTTATGAGACGGTTATTCATATGAGTTTGTAACAAACAATTGTTCTGCTTCTATGAATGATTTCTATTTGGGTTCATATGTTGTTCGATTATGTGTGAATTATCCTGGTTTTTGAAACTAATTGATAATGCATGAACATTTGTAAAACATTGAAAATGCCTTGAAAATACCCAATTTAATGATATACTCATTTTGAATGAAACCATTGTTTAAATTCGAAGTTATGTTGATAATATGTGAAAGACATTTGATTTCTTGCTGCATATGAATCATGCTCAAGTTCGGCAAGATAACTTAAACATCGTGCATTGCATGAATGCAAAGTGTTTGATGAATTGTTGAAAGATAATACATATTCGATGTATCGTATTTCAACGAAGTGGTGATTATCATTTTGTGATTGTTTGAATTTAGTAAAAGAGTTTACCAAAGGAAACATGAGCATGAAACTATTTGATATGATGAAAGTATTTCATCATCCAAGGGTATTAAAGATAAAAGAGAATCTAATTACTATGATTTGATCAATAGTAATGAAATTCAACATTATAAGATTGGCATAAGGAATTGTGAAATGCAATGCGTTTGGAACGTCAAAGTTCAAAGCATCATAATATGATATTAATTATCAAGTGGGTGGATAGATGGTGCCAAATAAATCGTTTTAGTGTAAGTGTAAAGACCATTAGTTAGAAATAGTTAACGCTCAATTAGTATATATAGTGAACCATCTGAATTCGTGAGATCAACACCATATCTTGTATGGATCATCGTGAAAGTTTTGGAGTTATTCGATATCACCAAAACAATAGCGAATAAGTCCTTGTAGTATATTCATTGGAAACTTTGAATGCAAAATCCGTGGCTAGATCCAAAATAAAGGCAAAACTAGTATTGCTTGAATTTTGGTGCATTCTCGAGAAAGTTTATGTTCTCGACTGAAAAGCTTATGGAAGATAGTTAAAAGCATGATTAGGATTCAAAACATTGCATCAGAGTGTTGAGAAGCGCAATGGAAAGTATTCCTGAACGATTCTCTTCGTAAAGGAAAGAATCAATGATAATGATCATTGTGTTTTCCCCACTAGTGTTTTCACTACATGAAGTAGGATTCAAAATGTACTCCACATATAGTATGGAGACATTTGTGAATCGCTTGTCATATTACCGGAATATGACATACCTACAAACTACAAAGGAAATAAATGGTAAACTAAAATTATGAGAAATCCTAGAGGTAAAATTCACTTAAGATTAGAAAGCACTTTATTGTTGAATCTTACCAAGTAATGGGTTACTTGAATTTTCCAAACAACTGCAAAGTCATGAAGGAAAAGGTGAATCACAAAGGCACGATTTGTCATGAACAATGTATTGGACAAATTCAAAAGAATTTGATTCAGAAGTGCCAAAAGTCTAGTGGATTTAATACTAGTAAGGTACTAGCATCTCATAGTAAATCTCTTAGTTTGATAAGTGATCAAAGGATTTTTAAGTTATTCAAAATAGTGAGAGGATATACAATTTGCATAAAATTGAGTGGGAGCCATAAAAGTCTTCCTAAAATAATATGTGAATGACATTTTTTGAGTGGGAGCATTATAAGTCTCGAACTCAAATATGTTGGGAACATATTTTGAGTGGGAGCTTAATGATTGATTCTTAAGTGTGTACGGCACATTAAGAATAAGAGCGCAAGTATCGATAAATAATGATTTATAGAGATTAGAAGTTGATAATAAGTCAATGACGATATTATGTCATATTCCTAAAAGAGCTAGAAAATAATTTCAGAATAGGAATTGATTAAGGACTGGTCCTTGGTCACTCAAATTAGGAATAACATTAAGTTAAACATCAATGGTTGGAAAGAAAGAAAAGGATTATTGCCATCCACTATGTTGAGACATAGGTTCTATCCTGGAAGCCATCATGACAACTTAACATGATATATGATCCGAGAAAGAATGTTTGAAAAGTGATTAAGTACGAATCACGGAACATTGAGCTAAGTTTTTTCCATAGTATCTATATAAGAACTATAGACATGTTTCCAAATCCATGAAGGATGACATATCTTAAATCATAAGGGATTATGTTATAAGGTAATGTGTTAACCTTAGAAGATTGGAAATTCCTGTATTGATAATACCGACTAAAGTCAAATAGGAAGCGAAGTGATAAAACATCGAAAGTTGCACATGATGCACTAGTGTTTCGATGATTACATTTATAATAATAGACAAGAGTACCATCTAAAGTGATGCATATTGTTGTGGCGGGACTAGTTCATCTTTACGTGGAAGGTGTGTCCCAGGGCACAGTGCCCATGAGAAAGCTCATAGTGGCTGATCTAACGTCACTGTTGGATCCTGGAAACCGACCTCATTCTACTGCCATAACTATGATGCATACACAAAGATGATATCATGAGATGATAAAGTATTACTATCAATCAAGGTGACATTAGTAAGTTGCAAAGGATTTGGGACTATAAAGTATAGACCCAAGACTCAACCTCTTCTATGAGCAAGCATGTTCAAAGGTGCCGAGATATATGGTGCCAATGATTAAGAAGAAATGCAACTAGTTTATTTGTACTCTAGTGCAAGTGGGAGACTATTGGAAATATGCCCTAGAGACAAATACTAATATGGATTATTATCATATTTAAGTTTATGATTAAGTTTTATATCATGCTATAACTGTATAGAAAGGAAACATCAATACACATGTGATATATGAACAACCAGGAGTTCCCAGTGAAGCTCTAATCACTAGTTCATTGGTCAATAGATGATCAAGGTTTCCGGATCATGTGGCATTTATGCCAGTTGAAAATGGAGTCACCTCATTGTGAGAATGAGATGATGAGATATACCCAACCTAAGCATCGTGACCCGATCATGTCACGAAGTTCAAGTCACGATGATTAGAATAGACATAGTGTACTATTTCTTAGACCGTGAGGCCATATCAATCACTATTACCCGAGGGTACTTTGATAGCATCAAACTTCATCTGGTGACTCGGTGATCATAAAGGTGTGTTCAGGTATTCGGAGGAACCATTGAGGCAATATGCGTCAAGAGTGGGATTTGTCCATCCGCGTGACAAAATAGATACTCAAGGGCCCACTCGGAGAAGTTGTATTCAATAGCTGCACAGTGTGTGATTTGATCACGGGGATATCACTTGTCAGAATGAGTCAAGTAGCATTTTTTGGTAATGAGATTGAACACGACATGGTGATGTCATTGATCAGATCTCGGACAATGCAAGTATCAAGAGACAAAAGGAATATGAAACGATGTTCATGGTTCAAACAACGAAAGATTTCGTGGAATGCATAGGGTCACATGGCCATCTAGGTCCCTCTATTTATCATTGGTGCGGGAGGGTCCCGACCATGTCTAGAGTGTTCCTGAACCGTGGGGTATCACGCTTAAGGGATTGATGATGCTCATAGAGTGTTTTGGGATTGGCAGAATCACCAAAGAAAAGAGAAGAGAGAAAACAGGAAGGGTTTCGATAAGTCCGGAGGATGTCCAGAATGAGAGGGAATGAGTTCCACATCAACCATGCTCTCTCGAGTGTTGAAAACGCTTTTCGGTCTTCAAGGGTAAGTTCGCGAAAAGCCCCTCCCATTATTGCATTACTAATAGATAGGTCCCGATAACTGGGGTTCTGGGTGTAGGGAAAAATTTATTGTTTTAATGTGCGAACCCCTACAGTCGTTGCCAGCCTGAGTCTCTTGTCGCCTTTTCTGTCTCATATCAAAAGCTTCCGCGCATCTATAGACTCGATGATGCTAGAGGAAGGCAAGGAGGTGGCATGCGGCGTAGGCTGGGAGTTGTTGTCCCGGGTTCACCACCATGTTCCCGGCTTCAATGTCGAGGTGATCTTCAAGACCCTAGCCCGGGTAGGAGCTTCCACGCTTCCTAGGAGGCCGTGGAAGCAGCGGTGTCCAAGGTGGTGGCATTTCTTCATCGCGATCCGGCTGTTTGAAGTTGTCCCTTCCCTTTCTTTTTCTGTTTAGGAATAAAAGAGCCAAAGCATTGAGCTTTGCAGTTCTGTTATTCTTACGACGCATAATTGTGCTGTCTACTAGCCAATAAAAACTTCTTCGGTGTACTCTCATGTTCGCAGCTAGCCTCACTCAGAGTACTTACTGCCCCACATTTCTCCGGGGGATCGATCGGTGTGACTACACTAGCCGTAGGACTAGTAGTCGGGCTCCCTAGTACCGACTAAGGTGTGCATCCCTACCTCGCAACCTCTTCGCCTTTCGGTCGGAAAACTCCCCAGCACTAAGGACCCTGGGCCAGACCCGAGCGATGTGTAAGGAGGCGCTCCCTTCCTAAGGCGCCCTTTGTACGGTTAGGCACACGCTGAAGAGGTCTAGCATCCTAGATGGAGCACACCTAAGACGCGGTTTTGCCTTTTTTGCAAAAGAGCTTCTTCGCCTTTTTGTGACTGAACAACACTTATCTTTCTGGTCGAGTCTAAAGGTCGTGCATGACTCCCGCGTGGAACTGACTTTGTTTCCAGTGCTGGGATCCCGGGCGTCGTACCAGACGATCCTCGAAGGGGTGCCTCACCCAGAGTGGCATTTGGTCCCAGGGATGCTCATTTGACCTAACAGTTCAATTACTCTGCCCCCTCATTGCCCTACGGTAGCCAACGCGAGATCGCTCTAATGTTGAGGTGCAAGGCTGACTTTCCACTTATGTTTTCAAAGGCGTACCCCTGCACATATCAAAGCCACGCATTAGGTGCGACGCCTCCCCGACTGAGAGCTCGTCTGGGGCATGCATCCCCTTTATCTTACCGGTCTCCTTAGTGGGGTGTTCTGGAGGTCCCCTCAGCCTGCCTCTCATCTCTCCTAGTTCCTCTCCTGGCGAGACCTCATGGCAAGGCCTCGGTCATGGTCCCCACGGTCCTCCCCTCCTCGCTAAGTACAACTCATCTTCCTCGATCCTGGCGCAGAGATCCGCCATGTCGAACATTCCTGACATCGTACTTACACCCTAGACCCGTATTTCCCTCCGAAAAAGCGTGTAACGCATTCCCCATTGGAGGGCCTAGATAACAAGCACAGGAGGCGCCTCATGTATGGTGTCGAGGATGAGCCTGAACCGACATAGGTAATCTCGAAGGTGCTCTCCTAGCCACTGCTGGAGTTTGTTGAGGTCGTTGATGTGCCTAGGTCGACGCCACCATCTTGGCAGCCATATCCCGTTCCCAGGGCGTATGGCCGTGCAGGAGACGGGCCGCCCTGGCAACACATTGAACACCGGCTAGAGGGAGAGGGTTGGGGCCGTCGGAACAGGCGGCGGTTCCCTTCCTCTGTTGGCCTCCCTAGGAGGTGCCAAGGTTATCCATGCTCCCAAGTCTTCTCCCGAGCCCCCTGGTGAGTCTCCTTCCCGCTAGGAGGTCGCGGAGACCCTGGTCATGGTTCCTTGCTCGATCATGATCGCTGGCTAGTGACTTCGCCGAAGAAGATCGCTTGGGTTACGCCCCTACCTGGCACGCCATATGTCATGTCTTGATTTTTGACACCGGGGGTATGAGTCCCCCTTTCTTGTTTGGTCAGGGGCGCAACATCCGATGAGCTAGACAAACACAATAACAGAGAGATATGCAGGGTTTTTTACCCAGGTTTAGGTCCATAGTGAACTTATCGCTACGTCCTGCATCTAGCTACTATCTCATCATCACAAGGTTACACTAGTTTCCTTCCCCGGGAAGGTTCTCTAGTCCAAATCTCGCCCTCTTTCAGTCCGACCTGGGCCTCCTTTTATAAAGACAAGGGGCACCACAAGGGTCGGTCCACACACGTCAGTGTGAGCTTAGCCACATGGTAGTCCACGGCCTACACCGCATGTCGCCTGATGCTTGCAAACTAATGCAGAGACGCATCATGTTAGCCTGATTCCTGTCGCCCGGTGATCTACCTAGGCTGGGATCATTGGCAGGAGTGCCATCGGGTCCTGGGAGGACGTCCCGGCAGTGCCCTCTGTGCACCCTCATTCTTGGTTTGTGGTCCGCTTGTTGTATCCAGGATACCGCGGGTCCCATGGATGCGACAATCGAAATAGAGAGGCGCTCAAGAAATCTAGGATTAGATAGGATTGTCTCCTAATTAGGTGTAGTTTTAGGTTTTAGAGGTAAATGTGGTGAATAGAGAGGGGCTCAAGACCCTCAATGTTATTAGCAGATGCTACCTCTAATTTAATGATTAGAGAGGGGCTCAAATCCAGTGTAATATGATATGATGTAATGAATATTTTATATATGAACAAACTGGAATGTTCGAATTGCAATGAGATTATCAACGTAAATCGGTTACTATTAATGTAATTAACTTTAAGTGATGTTGGACGGTGTAACACGACAAATAATGCGCGGTTACGCGACACTAAATTTCTGCCGTCTTCTGTAATGTAATGTGGCGCTTCCTATGTCGCGCCGCAGAAGCCCTAGGATGGTGGATCACATTGTGTCGAGCCAAAAAAACTACCGCGGATGCATAATCCCCGACGCAGTTATCACTGGTAGCTTCTTTTTCATGCCAGCGCAAGTGCGGCGACTTAGGCTGTGCCTCGGCGTCTATAAGCTCCAGGGCCTGAGATCCTTGTTGTAGTGTCAATTGGCTTTGCCATTCTATCTCTATCCCTCTCTCTCCCTCTCCTGCATGTTCCCAGTTAGGAACATGCGCTACAAGGTAGAGACTGCTCCACCATATGGACGAGAATATCATTTTGCGGCCCGAAAGTTGGGGCGCCCAGGCAACGCGGTACCCAAGTTCTCTGAAATCAGCCAGGATGACTACGGTTCATGTGCCAAATACTCAGATGGTCTTTTTCGGCACGAATGCAACTTTACGTTTCAATACAAAAAATTAGGCTAACGACCATCAAGTTGGGCCCCCCTGTCAGTTCTCACCATTATGTCGCTCCCGTCGCTTAGGCGGGGTGGCTATCACATAGGCTTGCAGCATTGGCACAGTGGATAGGACAACACCCCCTGCCCAGTGTATTGACGTGACAAAGCAGGGCACATGTATCGGTGTTATAATTAATTTTTATTTACTCAGAAGCTGGAACGACCACCGCCACGCGTCTCTCCTTGGACTTCCGTCCCTGTCGTTAACCACTACCTTAAAAGCGCATTGGTGGTTCCACCGTTCCCCTGCCTCGCAGAAACCACTCTTCTTCTTCCTGTCATCTGTCCTCTTCCCGTCTTCTCCTTGCCGCCATGGAAGGTCGTCGCACTCTAGAGCCAAGCTTCACTACCCATGACAATAAGAAGATAGACGTTGTCTACACCAACGAGGAGCAGACAGTGGTGCGTGTCCTGAGGATGTATGAGGGTTGGATTGAGAAATACGAGGAAAAGTTTGTGGGATTGGACCTCGAGTACACCCCGGAGCACCCATATGAAGGGAGTGAAGTCGCCGTCGTTCAACTGGCCATGAGGAAACACGTCCTCGTCTACCACCTCTCCCGGTTTGTAGATCTGCTCTCTGTACCTAACCACTTTTAGGGTTTTCTCCTCTTGTTCTTTATCCATTTGCTCATCTTGCAACTACTGGATTTTATTTAGGACCAAATAAATTATGACAAGACAATGTTGAGAGTCTTGATCTTGCATTTACTAAACTTTTCAAAATTATATTCAGATGATGATCTTGCATTGACAAAATATTTGTAGTTACAAATTTTGGTGATGACAAACTACATACTTTCAGGACTGACAGGAAATGTCCGGCGCTGCGCCAGTTCCTTGTAGAAAAGGGAATTGTTTTCTGCACTGTCGACAATACAACTGATTTTTTGAAATTTTATCGAGAGGCAATTATAATTCCTGCCCACAACTGGATCGATATTCAGCGTCTTGTCAAGATCCTAGGGGCCTCGAGGAAGGATGGAATGGCATCACTCGCAACTAGAATCCTTGATGAGTCGTACGACAGAATGAAGGAAGATTTCCCTACAGATAGGCACGATTTCTGGGACGAGTGGCCGTTGTCTGATATAAACCTGAAGTATGCAGCCATAGATGCTTACGTGACCTACCAGCTGTACAAGAAGATCCATTTTTTCTACGTTACCTTGTGTTTTTCCCTATTTGCAAGAGGGAAGACGAGCTTAGGGGAGCCCTTTGTAGAAAATGCAGAATAGCTGAGTTTGAAGCTGCATATGCAAAGGAAATGGCTGCATCTGAAGCAGCTGACAGAGAGGCTGCATAAGCACCTGAAAGAGAGGCTATAGCTGAAGCAGCAAACAGAGAGGCAGCATCTTCTAGCGGCTACAATCAGGCATGTGATGCACCACTAATTGTGCTACAGGATGCTGAAGATAGGGAAGCCAAGTCAGATCCCAGGTGGGACGAACTTGCATTTCGTGAGTTGTGGAGGGCCAATAATGTAAGATCCACCTGGAATGATCGCAGTTGGTCGCCTAGGAACGATGGCAAGAGCCTCAAGTGGTCTGATGAGAAGTGAATTAAATTTTACTTCTCAGTGCTATGTTTCTATTTTTTGGAACTCGATTATCCTATCAAGATGTCTAGCGCCTCAAGTGAGAGTAGTAAAATAAATTTAACCCTCTTTGTGTTATGTTTATGTATGTGTCTTGTAACTTGTCAAGATGGTAGCTCGTTAACTGGCAGTTTGAAAGAGTACCCTTTTCCTCTCTCGCTAAACAGATATGTTTGCCCAAATTGGTAGAAAATCTAGAGAAGATTCTCTCTTCGATAATTCATTCCCTTTTGGACCTCCTTTTTCCTCCGATCAGGTAGCAAATCTAGAGTAGCAAATCACACCAGGCAGAATACATTCATTCGGAAAACAAAACAAATGTAGAAATAGATGTGCGCAACTAAATAGGATATAGTGATAGAAAGTAGGTTGCTTAGCGAGGTTCGATGCATTCAGCCAGAAATAGGATGCAAGCAGAATATAGAAAATCAAAATAAGCTGCTTAGCAGTAGCCGCCGCCGCAGCTGTAGGCACATTCAAGGCCTTCAAGCGCCCGCGCCTCCGCCTCCTCCCTCTGGCGCTTCCTCTACTTCTTGCTGCCTAGTCCCTTGATCTTGCGGGCCTTGGGCCTGATTGGAGGCATGCGACCCTCTTTGATGGCCACCCGCTGGAGGTTTCAGAGGTGAATGCTGAGAGCCCGGTGTTCAGCGATGTAGGCATTGATGTTCACGGTCTCGCGCTTTCCGCCTTTGTGGATGCCGGAGCCCGTGGCCTCTGCATGCTTCCGTAAGGTGTTGAAGTCGGTGCCATCGGCGTGACTCATCCACCAGTAGGCGATCCCCTTGTAGAAGGGGCAGCTATATTCGCCGCCCCTAAAGAAGGCGTCGTACTGGTCGGCCCACAGCCTCCTCAGCACCTGACGAGCCTTGGTGTGAATGGACTCGTCATCGCTGCAAACGTCGCTACTGGAAACCTATTGGAAGAAAAGGAAAATGGGGGAGTAGATATTGTAAGAATATCGAGCAATCGAAATGCGAACAAGCGAATCCTAATAAACCAAGATCTAGCATCCAACAATGGGAACGGTAGAAGAACCAGGGGAGGGGAGCAAACCCTAGTTACCTCCGACCATGGGTCGTCAATGCCGGTGTCGTAGGGGTTCAGCGGATCGATGTACTTATCTAGATCGTAGGTGCCCAAGAAGTGCTTGACCTGCTTGTGACCGGTGGGGGCCTCGACTGGGGCCTAGACAGGGATGACGGTTGCTTTCAACGCGTTGAGGGGGATCGGCGAGGAGACGGGGGCCTCCTCGCTGGCGGCCTCGGAGGCGACGATGGCCTCCTTATCCTCCTCGGCCATCACCGACATGGACGGGGTATTCTCGGGAGTTTGCGGATGCTGGTGGGATAGTGGAGAGGGTTGCGTGGGGAGAGTGAGCGAGAGTGAGAGTGGGCGTGTGGAGAGGGGCTCTATAGTTAAGGTGGATGGAAGCAAGGCACGTTTCGTTGCACCACCGTGCAACACACCGCGCAGTCTACTGCACTATGCACCGTGACACGCGCACGGTACGTCACGTTTTTTCCCGGGCTATGCATGGCAGTTCTGTATTGAGCCGCATGCAAAGGGTGCATACACAATTTCTATGTACGAAGTTTGACACGGCCCTAAAATTGGCGATAGTTAAAAGTGGAAATGTAGAGGGGAAGGTAGGTGGCTGTACGGCGAGATTTGTGGGGTTGTGCTAGATCGGGTAGAGGGATGTGTTGATGAAGGCGAAGACGTTAGGTCTCGTCGAGCTCAGCTCTTCGGCCTCCGGCTAGCACGTGCAAGATTCTTACGGTCGGGCCCAGTTGGAAGTGAGATTGAGAGCCGCTGCGTAAAAAATGGGATATGTCTTATTAGAATCAAGTGGCAATAAATTGCAGCTGTCCATCAACGACCGTGCACTTGATGATGCATGCGTTGTGGCGTAGTAGTAGCAGTAGTAGGCTTTTCAGACTTGATTAAACATGACATGACCACTCGACGACTTTTTCCATGGACGGCATCATGTTCCTTCTTGTAGAAGTCTCGCTGAGGGAGACGTCCATGCTGTCTCACATTGTACTGTGAAGGGCACGACGTGTGCAACGATCATCGTTGGATCGCACAAAATCAATGTTGGTGCGCACGATCCGCGTGACAACTGTGACAACCAATCAGGGAGTAGCAGACGGGGTGAGCACATGTTTGGGCTTCTAGGAAAGATAGAGAGAGGGGGAAAAACTGAATAGTACCACATAAAACCAAGGGCGAAACTGAGTAGTATAAAAATGGAAAGTGAGTGTAATGAAATACATCATGGCATACATCAAATTATGCCAAGATAGATCCACTAGAGTTCATTGGATGTGTGTTCTTCTCATAAACCACATGGACCCACTAGAGTTCATTGCATGTGTGTTATTGTCATAAACCACATGGCTCCACCGGTGTCATCGCATGTGTGTTCACATGTTGAAACCACATAAGGATCCACCGGTGTCATTGGATATGTGTTCTTTTCATGAACCACACCCAGTATCATTGGATGTGTGTTCTTCTCACAAACCACACATGGATCCACCAGTGTCATTGCATGTCTGTTCTTTTCATGAACCACACATGGATCCACCTAATGTGATTGCATGTGTGTTCTTCTCACAAACCACATAAGGATCCACCAGTGTCATTGCATGTCTGTTCTTTTCATGAACCACACATGGATCCCCCTAGTGTGATTGCATGTGTGTTCTTCTCACAAACCACATAAGGATACACGAGTGTCATTGCATGTCTGTTCTTTTCATGAACCACACACAGTGTCATTGGATGTATGTTCTTCTCACAAACCACACATGGATCCACCGGTGTCATTGGATGTGTGTTCTTTTCATGAACCACACACAGTGTCATTGGATGTATGTCCTTCTCACAAACCACATAAGGATCCACCAGTGTCATTGCATGTGGTCATTGCATGTGTGTTCTTCTAAACAAACCACACATGGATCCACCAGTGGTCATTGCATGTATGTTCTTCTCATGAACCACATCTAGAGTCATCGCATGTATGTTCTTCTCACAAACCACATAAGGATCCACCAGTGTCATTGGATGTGTGTTCTTTTCATGAACCACACCCAGTGTCATTGCATGTGTGTTCTTCTAACAAACCACACATGGATCCACCAGTGTCATTGGATGTGTGTTCTTTTCACAAACCATAGCTAGATTCATTGCATGTGTGTTCTTCTCACAAACCACATAAGGATACACCAGTGTGATTGCATGTGTGTTCTTTTCACAAACCACAGCTATAGTTATTGGATGTGTGTTCTTCTCACAAACCACATAAGGATCCACCAGTGTCATTGCATGTATGTTCTTCTTATGAACCACAGCTAGATTCATTGCATGTGTGTTCTTCTCACAAACCACATAAGGATCCACCAGTGTCATTGGATGTGTTATCCTTTCATGAACCACACCCAGAGTCATTGTATGTCTGTTCTTCTCACAAACCACATAAGGATCCACAAGTGTCATTGCATGTGTGTTCTTCTCACAAACCACAGGTAGAATCATTGCATGTGTGTTCTTTTCATGAACCACACCCAGTGTCATTGGATGTGTGTTCTTTTCATGAACCACACCCAGTGTCATTGGATGTGTGTTCTTCTCACAAACCACACATGGATCCACCAGTGTCATTGCATGTCTATTCTTTTCATGAACCACACATGGATCCACCCAGTGTGATTGCATGTCAGTTCTTCTCAAAAACCACATAAGGATCCACCGGTGTCATTAGATGTGTGTTCTATTCATGAACCATACACAGTTTCATTGGATGTATGTTCTTCTCACAAACCACATAAGGATCCACCAGTGTCATTGCATGTGTGTTCTTCTAAACAAACCACACATGGATCCACCAGTGGTAATTGCATGTCTGTTCTTCTCATGAACCACATCTAGAGTCATCGCATGTGTGTTCTTCTCACAAACCACATAAGGATCCACCAGTGTCATTGGATGTGTGTTCTTTTCATGAACCACACCCAGTGTCATTGCATGTGTGTTCTTCTAACAAACCACACATGGATCCACCAGTGTCTTGGATGTGTGTTCTTTTCACAAACCACAGCTAGAGTCATTGCATGTGTGTTCTTCTCACAAACCACATAAGGATCCACCAGTGTCATTGGATGTGTGTTCTTCTCATGAACCACACCCAGAGTCATTGCATGTGTGTTCTTCTCACAAACCACATAAGGATCCACCAGTGTCATTGGATGTGTGTTCTTTTCATGAACCACACCCAGTGTCATTGGATGTGTGTTCTTCTCTCAAACCACACATGGATCCACCAGTGTCATTGGATGTGTGTTCTTTTCATGAACCACACCCAGTGTGATTGCATGTGTGTTCTTCTCACAAACCACATAAGGATCCACCAGTGTCATTGCATGTCTGTTCTTTTCATGAACCACACCCAGTGTCATTGCATGTTTGTTCCTCCCATAAACCACACATGGATCCACCGTTAGACCGAGTCTTCTAGAAGGCACACCCTAACAAATTTGTTCTGCTTGACGATTGTTACATACCGTTCGATCGGGGCGCTTGGACGATTGGGATGGTCTTCATGAGAGCGATCCACGAGTAGGCTGTTCTGCGGCATGATTGGCCACACTTGCTTTGGACAAACTGGCAACATCGGGTGCTCCCCTGTTGCGAGTGTCACGACTCATGAGTTCAGTGGGCCATATCCCAGTGTCACGTCCCCATTACTTCTCTTCCTCCCCGTACTTCTCTTCCTTCCCCTCGAAGCAACTTTCCCCACTTCACTCCCATCCTGTCGTAGCCGCAAGCCGACGGCGCCTCCATCCCAATCCCCTCTCCGGCAGCCACCCCCTCCCCTCTCACCATGGGTTCAAGGGGAGACGGCGAGGAAACGTGTCATGACGATAGGGACGGTGATTTTGATGTGAGTCATCTCATCTCTATCTCTATCATCTGTGGCCAGTTATCTATTTTTTGAGCTAGATCTACTATGTTTACTTATGCGCGTATGATGTGTTAGGCCAACCAGACGATGTATGACTCCGACTATCACGGTTTAGCGGATGAAGACAGTCCTGTGCTATGTAAACATGGACATGTGCCCGCTAAATTTGTAGCATTTGAAGGACGAAACGCAGGCAGGAGGTTTCTATGGTGTCAAGGACATCGTGCAATGATGCAAGCCGGAAGTTGCGGTGTTGTCAAATGGGTAGATCCAGAGTGGCCCAAATCGATGTAGAAAACGCTCGATAAACTATGGGATATGACTGTTGAGTTGAAAGAATCCATAGTCAGCTCACTTCTTGACAGTGTTGAGATGAAGCTGTGGGACCCAGTTGACACGACCAAGCTTAATCGAGATCTCAGGAGGGTGCAAGACAAGGTTAGCAAAGTCGAGAAGGAGAGGGACGTGGAGTTAGCCCTGAAGGCTAAAGCAGAGCAAGAACTAACTCAAGCAAGGAATGTCTTCACCAGGCCAAAGTCCTGCAGTTCACAACTACGAGTATTGACAAGTGCATGAGGAAAAATACAGAGAAACAATTGAAGCTGTGCAAAGGAAGATGCTAAAAGGAAGGAGCAGACGAATCGATCCTTGCTCTCGCAGGAAGATGTGCATCGGGCTAAGATTAGGAAGATCAAGGAGATGTGTGATAAATAGTTCTATTTAGCTTGAGATCCATGCCTTTTTAAGCTGTAATAGTAGTACTTGTTGACCTAGCTGTCTGAACTAGTGGTCCCGGAGTCCTAGGAGGAAAAAAATTGGTCTCTTGTTATTCTGTCTTAACCCTGCATCACTTCCTTTTGTCTGATCATGGTGGTATTCTGACATTGGTGGTTTGTTTAAACGTAATCTACGTGGATTGTGCCACATGCAAATGGCACAGCCACAATTTATAAAGTGGAAGCACGTACACTCGGTTAATGGAGATCCGGGAGCTTTGCCAGACGCAGGGGATGCAGGAGCAGGGAGGCGGTGAGATAGACGGGCTCAAGCGTCTGGGCATTATCGGTTGCCATTGCTATTTATGTTGCCACGTCGTTGTGCAGCATCTGAAATAAGTTGTTGCTTCGTGGAGTGTGGCAGCTTAAATAATTTATTTTTGTGCCACTTACATTCTGTCGTATTTGGAGACCTCCTGCTCCTCAGCAATCGTGGAACCGGTGCTGCGTGTTTTCAGATAGCAGTGGCACAATCACAATTTCGGATTCAACTACTGACTCGGGTGTTTCCAAACCCTAAGTCGTTGTACATTTTACTCAGAGAACGTGGGTAGATTGTTTCGCCCAGCAAAGTACCACACATAGAGCTCTAGAATTTAACCGAATTACATATATAGGTTCAAGTTCAACACATTACTATGCATCTTCATTGCCAGTAACCTTCTTCCGCAGCCTGGGTGCCAAGCCTTCACGTCCACTGGCTTCTTCATTTCCTGCCTTCTTCCTCTTCCTCGGTGCCAATTTTCTTAGCTTCACGTACTCTGCATCGCCGGGACAATGGGCACCAGAATCGTGTCCAACATCATCTTTCCACTTTTTTTAATTTCTTTGGGCAGCAAATGATCGACCGGCAGTCATGTTTCTAACCTTGCGGCGCTTCCTGTCAAAGAAACAAGACTGTTGCATAACTGCCCAATATCTACAGAGTAAATAAAACAAAAATTACAATTCAGCACAAACATGCGAACCCTAAGAGACTTTTGCTTACCAGGAGCTAATTGGGTTCGAGCAACCACCCTGTCTAGGAATAGAAGGGCGACTCCCAGTTACAGCAGCTTCCACATGCAGTACATCACAATTCAGCTCAAACATGCAAGCCGAAGCATACCTTTTCATTAACCCAATTAGCTGACTGTCACACGTTAGAGGAACCATGATGCCATGTTCATCCATGAAGCTGAACTTTGCAGTCTGCTTCGGCCATAATTCATCATGATTACGCAGAGCAGCAACCATACCAGATATAGTGCAGATCTGCGCAGGCGCTTCTTCCATCGTGATACAATGGTGTCCATACCACTTGCCCTTAGAGTCGTACCTGAAGAGGACTACCGTAACTAGGTAAGGGTGGTCCGCGGAGATCCCACTTGACAGAAAACTGTGGACAAAATATGTTTGTCAGCGTTGGGCTAATAACCAATTTTAGGTTCAGTATCTAGCTAGCAGTTATAATTAGTGCGAATAGCAAAGAGAAGGGTAGCTCACCCGCTTCTAGCCAGAACTTCTTCTTCCTTGGTAGTAGGATCTACCATCCTCCGAGCTGCTTGGCTCGTTAGTGGTGGAGGCAGGCTAGAGCCTCGCAACGGCGGCTATGACATGCGCCATTGGAGCTTGAGATCAGCGACTGGGCGTAGCAACTGGCCGCAGCAACTTGGCATTGGAAGTCAAATATCCGAAGGGATTGTCCTGCCTGGAGGGTAGATTCCGACACTGCCGGTGCTAGGGGAAAGGTGGGAATGGATTTGTGAAATTGGTTAACGCATCCAGTCCACTTAGTTACTCGATTTGCCTAAGAGGTTGCAGCATTGGTGCTCGCGTCACGGATAGATGACCGACATGAGGGTCCCGACCGTCTACTTCACGGGGCAGTTTAACGGAATGTTTGAATTTGGCATGGGTGAGATGAGTTTGCTTTGAAATGGCCCCTCTCAGTAGTTGGCGGCCCAACATTTCGAAACACGGCAATTTCAGGAAACTTAGGTATCACCATGCGCTGGCCTGCGAACTTTGGTACCACAGACGAACATGCCCCATACGGACGCCGTCGTGCAATTGGAGTCGGTTCGGATCTTCTTCTGCTGCTGCCTTGTTGGACCGGGGCCCAGGAGACGTCTTTACACCAGACGTGTATAAAACTTCAGATGCACCACCACTTGTGGTGCTGGATGCTTGAAGCCTTCTCGACCTTGAGGTTGGCTACACTTCGGCTGCATCAACAACTTTTGTGCAGGAACATAATCCCTCTCTTGGTCTTCAAAGGTATGATCACTAGATCCCTCTCATTGTTATACATCTGCATAGATAGATCTTTGCTTTGGTGTTCGTTGTTAGGAATTTTGTTGTTTTCTGCCATGGAACCCCTTCACTTTGTACTAATGTTGATGATTATTAATAGATCAGTGGAATTTTCACAAAAATAATTACAGGTAAGACGTGAAGACGTTGTCGGCCGCTTTTGTTTCTAGATATTCAAATTGCAATCTTTCCTTATTTGTTTATGAACTGGTTTGACACATTATTATATCTAAATAAACAAATTTCCTCCAACGAAATTATTACCATAAAGCTCAAAGATCGAAGAGCTTAATGGGAACTTGGTTGCTCGGCTCATTTGAGCTCGACCCGTTTTCTTAATGAACCAAGATGAGCAACAATTTTTGCTTGTTATCCTTACGAGCTAAACAATTGAGTTGATGAAGTTCGTGAGCTACTTGTTAAGCTCGGTAACAACCAAGTATTTCTCACTTATATTGCTACATGCCTAAACTCATAGCCCATCTAAGGTGAATGAGGCAAATAGCTAGCATCAGTGATTGGCTAGTGTTTAGCTGATGCATGTCAACACATATCGTTTAAATGTATGTATTTTGTGCTAGCTTTCTTTGTTTCACTAAACGCATAGCTTGCTTAGCTAAATGTCTGAGTTCTTGCTTACTTGGCTCTATCTGAATTTGAATGCATTTTCTTACTAACCAGCTCGTGAGAGCCCGTGAGCATATAACAAACCAAGCCGATCTTTACTTTTTGCTTGTTATTATTAATGAGTTTATTTGATCTGAGCCATAACGAGTGCGAAGCTTAAAGAGCTGAGCCTTAACGAGTTGAGTTGCTCGATAGTTTAGCCATAATAACATGTGGCCTAATCCACAATCCCTGCACATGAAGACCTCGTCATACAAGAATCAAAGGCGTGCACCCAGAAGCTCTCAATTTACCTTACCTATGGGGATGCAAGATAGCTCTCTGGATATTCCCGAAGACCGGATGTACATCCAAGGAGGTCAGGGATCGACTTAACATGCAAACACTACCGACTGCTATATATATACTTGAAGACAATCACCTAAAGGGGACACACCCATAATCGCCCAAGTCGTAGCCATTAACCTTAGTCATAAAACCCTATATTCATCTACTCTTGCGGGTACTATTATAAACCCATCGAGATCATCTTGTAGCCACATTGTATGATCCAATGGTCACCTTATGAATAAAGTTGGGGTGAGTCCCCCCTGTTATACACCTATCTTTGTCTTTTATATCCAAACCGACTGACCCGAGCTGATTACCGAATAGATAAAACTCTCTTTCGATCAATGGAAGTGAGGATTTCGTGGCATCATGAAAACAATCAATCGTCGGTTGGCACGCCGGTAAGGGGGAGCCCGCGTCATGCAGATCTCTCCACTTCCCTACTTGTTGGACCACGCAGAGATAAACAAAAAAAATTCCCTATGCGGTACACCCAAGATCTAGCTCAGGTGATAGGCCACAAGATTTACCAGTAGACGTGCAGGTCGGATTATTGATGAAGCACGTCATTTTATGTCGTGTCGAACAATCCCATGTACAGCACATCCAGATCCCCACAACTCCTCCGCAGGATCCCCACGAACTCCTTTTTCTCCACGTGCAACGCCTGCACCGGTATCCACAAGTATGGGGAGGAGCTCCGAGCATAGGACTTCTAGATCATGTCTAGGCCGAAATGGGAGTGGAGAAAGTGATGGCTAGGTCAGGGAACTATCCCTTGTCACTCCACTTATATACACTCCTAGCTAGGCGCAATGCTTGAGGTCCATCTAGGCCGTATCTCAGTCTCCACATGGATCGAAACCACATGGGCTCCTTTCCCTTAAGTGTGTGACCCTGTAGGTTCACCCACACATTGACATGACACGAGTCACCACTCTGAGTCGATAGCTGGTAGCAGCCTCTAGCAAGACGTGCCAACTCCCAAGCGTCGTAAAGTCAGAAGACGAACCTTTCACAATGTGACTTTCTTCCAAGTTCCTTTGCATCATGATATACCTTGTCAAGATATAGGCGAGTAGTTGCCATCCCTTTAATAGCTCGAATCTCTCTTCTCATTACATGATATACAACTCACAGACTAACACTTATTCCGACTCCTTGGTTAACACTTAACCAAGTCGCGCATGGCCATGCTTGTAAATCATATCACACAAGAGGGCCTAGAGAATATCTCTCCACTACAGAGGGGCAAATTCCATCTTGGTAATCTATGTCACGCAGCTTGATTCACAACCATCCCAAACTCTACCTTTATAATTGCACATTTATGGAATAGCGTTTGATATAACCTAAGCTGATGATCCACAATTCATATCATGTGATCACCTCAGGTCAAAGGATTCCATTGCTTGAGACTGCAAATGACAACATGATAGTTGCATCTCAACCGTGGGTTAGTCCAACTCGCTAAACTCTTTACCTGAGTCCGTGTTAGTCAGAATAGCATCACCATGCCCATGACAAGTGGAACCGAGTCATCAACCACCTTTCACATTAGTATAAGTTATGTGTCTAGCACAACCTCAACGACTAAGGACATCTAGTATAAACAACATGAATATATAGTTCCACCACTGAATCACATATTCAATGAAATATATATGATGTTCATACTATGAAAACTTAATAACTTTATGAATACATTGGGAATTACATCATACATGATTGCCTCTAGGGCATATTCCCAACACTGCTCTTCCATGTGAAGCAACAATATTGATGGAGATTCACTAGAGCACGATGACTAGAAACTCAAGGTCGACGTGCGGACATCATTGCAACTGACCACGTAGGGAGAAGAGGGGTGGATCCATGACTGGTTGCCCCTATCTCTTAGGAACCGGGGCAACTGGTGTGGCCTCCACAAAATGGTGACGCACTCACACCATGACTGCCATCCAAGAACCTACAAGGCCCTACACGTTGGGGGGTGGCCAGGGCCTGTCCGAGATCGGGTCCTAGGTCTGTGACACCTATCGAGCAGCTTTCATGTGAAAACCTCTGCCTCCCAGGCAGAACCCATTGATGGATCTATCAATCACGTTCACTAATGAAGACCAACAGAAGCGAGGCGATGCTGTGGGGGAATATCCTTTGCTAGTGTCGCCCATCATTTCTATCACCCTAGTCGGGCAGGTCTTGGTTAATGGGAGTTGTTCATGCACCCTTATAACAGTCAAAACCCTAAACTGACTCTAGATTCTGTGGGGCCTGGTGCATCCCGTGGTGAAGCTTATAGTGGGGATAATTCCCGAAAACATTGGCACCCTACTCGGGCAGGTCACACTCCCGGTGACGTTCAGAATAGGGGACAACTTTCGGACGGATATGTGTTTGTTCGAGGTTATGAACATGGACATTCCCTATAATGCTATCCTATGGAGACCTCAGATTTCCCAATTCTATGCCATCCCCTATGAGTACTATCGTGTTCTCACGCTTCTAGGACTAGAATGAGTAATCATGATCTAGGGGAGGTATATCGCAACAACCCTTAGGCTGCTAGAAGGTCCGGTGTGACCTGCCCACCGTGGTTTTCTCCTGTCCAGGCCGAGGAGCGCAAGATGATGGGGTTGAAGGAAGACGACAGTCCTGCCCAAGCTTCAAGATCAAGCCCACTAGTCCGATCAGTGGAGCAAGGTCACGTGGCCTCGTTACATGAAGATGATCCTGTCATCTCCATGGGAATAGGGGTACCTTGGATCCTATAGGCGGGACGGGACCCTGGAACCAAGAGGCCCACGAGGGCAGCCAGGATTCTTCTGGGGCCCGGGAGGCCCTCGGGCAGGACATGACTACGTATCTACGAAAAAGAGAGAGACCCGACAATGAGCTATTAGACAGAAGTCAGGCCAATATGGGACATATGCCAGCGTGCCTGCTCAGGCACGACAGGCCACCTGACCATGGCGCAGGAGCATCCTGCCATGTTGTGGACATGCGTGCGGTGCTCCTCCACATGTAAATTGACTGTTGAGGTGTCCCCTTGTCACTATAAAAGGAGGTCTAGGTCGGAGAAGGAAAAGGTGGAGAAAAAGGGGGAAGAACATGTTGTGTTCTTCCCCGAGAACAAACTCTATAACCGTGTGTTCATCCACCCGATAGTAGATAGTTGCAGGATGTAGGGATCCGCACATCGCAGCCTAAACCTGGGTAAAAAACATGTGTCTCCATATGTGATTGTGTTCATCTAGCTCACCGATCAAGCTCGCTGGATGTTGCGCTCTTGGCCAAACTAAAAAGGGTATCATCCATCCTCGATGTTGAAATCTAGGACACGACATCTAGCACACCAGGTAGGGGGCACATACGTCACGAGCTCCACCCACCAACACCACCATGCCCGGACCACTGTGTCCTAGGGTATAGGCAACTTGCTGCCTCCTCGGAGCTGGTGAGGAGATAGTAGATGACCGCAACACTTTGTCAATCCCTCCCCCACTCGAGCCACCCCACCTGCGGGGTGGAATGCGCGCGGGCACCACCAAGCAAGCCTGTCGCCACCTTCCCCTATGGTGGTATCACAAGGAGCACCAGAGTGGGGAATGTGGTGGCAGCAAGATGACTTAAAAGACCTCCTCAGGGTTAGGCAAAGAATGGGAGCACGCTAGAGTAGTTTCTCTAGGCGATTTTCTCAAGTCCTCTCGACCCTTCCGGGGGAGTCTACCTACAGTGTGGAGCTAGCCTTATTTCGAGGGTTGTGAAGCCCTTTGATGATAATAGAATGACTACATGTGCCTTTGAATCTACCGCAGAGATCTTCTCCATTGCATACGCTTGAGTTTGCATCAAAGAAGGGGTGTTCTCTTCCCGTCCTCTATAGTAGGATAGGCGGTGGCGCCCGTTTCCAGGCCAGTATTGGCTAGCCGCATGTGCAAGATTGCATTGCTTGTTGAGGACAAGGAGAACATGCCCACGTGGGCATCACCGATGACCCTGGTCCCGTGCCGAGCCGGGGGCTCTATTCCAAAACTAACTAAGCAGGAGTGGGGGCCCGGATGCCCGACAATGCCTCTCCATGACCCTGGAGGGAGATGACCTGGGTCATCACTTAGGAACCCATAAGAAATTCTGAGCCAGGGGATCCTACATATCCTTGGTTGGGGAAGGTAACCTTGGATGCCCGAAAGTGCCCCCTCATGGGCCTCGTAACTCTGATGGATCTTCCCTAGGAAGGGGAGATGGCCACCAGGGGATAGAAAATAAAATGATCTTCACCAACAACTGGCGTTAAGCAGCCCCCGAGTGGCGCCCCAACCCCTGACACTACTCCATGGCGAGCGCGGAGAAACATCCTCGCCGGGGATGAGGGGAAGATGCCCGCACCGGTATCGCTAATGGCCTTAGTCAAATACCAAGATAGGGGATCTTCTTAGGACTTTGTCCGACTAAGATAAGGCCCCTGGATGCCAGGTGGTGCCTCTCCACTGCCCTAATGAGGCAAGGCCCGGGAGGGATATGGCCAAGGTCATCATTGAAGGCTCCGAAGTAAGCTCTAAGCCACAAATGCCCCCAACCAGAAGTTAGTAAGGCCACCTAGATTCCTGAAAGCGCCCTCTCTTGAACCTTTATACCCCGGCGGACTCCCTATGAAGGTGGGGGGCAATAGGGCGAAAATAAGAAACTATCAGCGACAACACCAAACAACGCCTATCAGTGAATCGAATCAGGGTCGCCCCTGAGTGGCACCCCGGCCGATCGAACCGCTACCACATGATCTGCATAGAAAGCATCCTTGCCAAGGGTAGAAAGGGGTGCCACTCTAGGCAACCCCCGTTAGATTTGCAGGTAGACGTTGTCTAGGGTTGTCGCTGCTAGTTTCTTCTTTTTGCCCCCGACGCCCCCCCCCCACCTTCACGGGGAGTCCGTCGACGTTGTAAGGTCCGGGAAGGGCGCTTTCAGGCATCCGGGGTGGCCTTACCAACCTATGGTTGGGGGCGCCCTGGCTCGAAGCTTACTCCCAGATTTTCAGCAATGACCTTGGCCATTTCCCTCCTAGGCCTTGCCTCATTAGGGTGGTGGAGAGGAGTTGTAACAACCTAGGACCCTACGCTCTAAGTTCAAGCCTGGATGGACCAAAAGTGGTTAAGGGTTTTACAGCGGGGGCCCAGGGACACCCACGTGTAGGCCCGTCGACCGCCCTAACCACTTCCAAGAACATCGGGACAAGAGCGAGCGGCGTAGGAAATAGGCGAAGAGATCAAATACATACACAAGTGAGTATGTATGCAAGCTACCTTACAACAGTTCTCAGAGCCATACCATCTAAAAGAAATAGAAATATCGCAACGCCATACGGCAAGATCCAAATATCCTAGATAGAGATAATAGTGTAGGATAGCTCCTCATACATCAATCAACATAGTGTCAAGCGGAAGCGGGAAACAAGATCGAGTACGGATAAGAAGCAAATCGGCATAAGATGCCACATAATTAAGCACATCCCGCCCACAGATCTCACGGATCCCCATCCCCGGAATCTCTACACCGAGTGATCGTTGCCTACATCATCTGTCTCCTCCACCCAGTATCCATCTTGCGAATACACCTATTCATCTGAATCAAACAATTTATCGTGTGAGACCCTAGGGGTACTCATCAAGTCTTTATGCCTCTAAAGGGGACATATACCTGGGGTGACGCAATTGTAGCAAAAGAT
The DNA here is from genome assembly GCA_023614405.1 of Avena insularis. NCBI lineage: Eukaryota > Viridiplantae > Streptophyta > Magnoliopsida > Poales > Poaceae > Avena > Avena insularis. The sequence continues at coordinate 28,814,177 of CM042692.1, forward strand.
AATAACTAACAAGTCTATAGATACTCGCTAACCATCCGCCAAACCAAGGATAGACGGATGTCCGTTAATTAGAAACAACAGTTATAACAGTATAAAGTAACAGATCCATCCTCCTTCTCGCTTACCAACAAGAAAGCGGACGAACAACCCATCCGTTGGCAGTTTTATTAATCATTCCTTGAGTATTGCACTAATTACTAGTCAGATCTTTAGTCAAGACGGTCCTTTAGTTATGCTTGTCTATGATCGAGAAACTGTGCTCCAAGTCTTCCATAACCGTGGACACGGCTTTCAGAAAGATTTACCCTGCAGGGGTGCACAAATAGCAACACACACACGATCGACCTCGGAAAAACCAATCAAAACCCAACTAGGCTTTCACGACAAACCAAATCATAGGATTCATAAATTATTTCAGGGGGCCACCCCATTAAGCTACCTGCAACGAAGTTGGCCAGCTCCGAGATGGACCCAAGGTTTGCGCCAATGGCTGTAAACGACTAGGAACCCGAAAGTGTGACTGGGCTTGTCGATACAGCAAAAACACTCCGCAATTCCTAAACAGTACAGGTGCTCCACGCACAATCATAAATAAAGCGGTAAAGCATGGCATAAGTACAAGATAGTAATAAAGCCCCAAACTACTTTGTGGCCCCAAGAAATAAGAATGAATCAAGCTCTGACTAAGGGGATTCATGGTCCCATAAGCGGATAGTGCGATAGTCAACGAACAGGTATCAAGTACTCGGGGTCCTACGGGACATAAGTGAGCATGAAAAACCAAATGACAGATATTGCCCACCGGTGCCTATTTCATTAGTTATCCCATTACTACTCAGGTTAAGTTGTTTAGGTACCTCGTTAACCATCAGACACTCACATACCCTACACATGTTGTTCTACGACTCGCTTGGCTCAAACAACTCCTGTAGTAGTGGCTCATGGGATGGAGGAACAAGCTTCGGTGGGGTTTAAAAGTAAGGCCATGCAATACTTGGGATTCAGTTTAATGCAACCGCGACTCAATGATGCAAGAATAAGATAGAAGCAATAGGTACTATATGTATGCAAGCATGTGGTAGTGCTTGCCTGGCAGCTCAGTTGAAGCGAGAGATGGATCTGGGTAGCACTCACAGGATTCTGATAATTCCACACTTTCATGTCTATTCGAAAGAAGAACCAAACAAACAAGGGCCAACATAAATAAAGTGCACAAGCATATAAATAAAATGCGACAAGTAACCAATCGCCATGATGAATGATGCACAATTTACATGGCAATAATGTAGCATGGCATGGGTGAGGTGTGGGGTACAAGAATAAAGCATTTTATTAAGTTTTTAGTCATGTTTTGCTCCCATATAACTTTCTGTCCACTTAATATTTATATGATGCATGCTTCAATTCATATCATGGAATGCACAATCAGAATAGGCTCTTCGCGCTGATCGATTTAGACATATCATTTGTCAAATTTGGAGTTATAGAATTAAAGTTACTACTTAATTGATAAAAGGCATTTTTATTGCAATTTAATCATCTCGAAAATTAAAATTAGTCCAACATTATTTTGGATGGCATATTTGAATTCCTCACATCTTTCTGATTCAAAAACATATATTATTTGTATTATTTGGATTTATTAATTAAAAGTTATTAATTTTTGGACTTAAAACATATTTAACAATTTTTGAAATCATTTTTATTAAATAGAAAAAGAACAGATACTTTTTATACTCAGAGAGATTTAGCCACCGTCACAGACAAGTGGGGCCGGCGCTGACTCAGCAGTAGGTGGGTCGCAGCGGTCTACGCGGGGCTTTTCTCACCTAGGGTTCAGCCAGCCGCGGAGGATGACAAGCGGGACCCGCGCCTGTGCGGATCCACATGCGGGCACGCGAACAGGGCGCGACCACGTGGGGAATTCGGGGGAGTGCGGGTGGGAAAACCTCAAAGCACGGGTACCTTTTTGCAAAACGGGGGAGGGGCTGACTGGTGGGCCTAAAGGGGCTGCGGAGGGACTAGCCGGTGCGCGACGAAACAGCGAAGGGGGTTTCTTGCAAAAACATGGAGGGCTGCTGTTTAACTGAACCCGACGCGGAAACTGAACTCGGTCGATCCCGACGGCAGCGATGTTTTCCGGTGGGATTGGCGGCTAAACGGCGGCGAACTAGAGGAAACTCGCACCACGAAAAATGAAGAGGGGTCTACGCTCTACGACTTTCGTTTAGGGAGAAACTCCGGAGGCGAACTGTGTCGGCCGGGCTTCGACAATGAACAGGAGGCTGCGGGGAAGCACCGCTAATACTGCCGGCTGCAGGCGTGCATCAGACAGTGCGAGCGGCGGCGCACGGAGGCTGCTCGACGGAGCGCGGCGGCGTTGCGGCGAGCTAGAGAGGAAAAGGGGATGTCCGGGAGGGAGGAGGTGCTCACGAGAGTGCGCCCGCGAAGCCGTGGAAGCCGGGGTGGCAGGGTACTAGCACGATGCTGGCGATCCGCTCCTTCGGTTCATGGCGTCTACGGCGGCACGGCGTCAACTCCGGCGATCTCCTGGCGGGGGGTCCTGCACAGGACGAAGAAGGGGAAGCCGGGGAGTGTCCAGGTACCCTCGGAGCGGCTTGGCGTCCACCTGAACGAAGGAGATCCGAGGGGGTTCGTGGCTAGGGTTGATGAAGGCATGGCTATGTCTTGGGGAGGAAGAAGGAGGAAGGGCTGGCGCATGGGGTCTCGATCTAGAGCCTGGGAGAGGGGGTGGTGATAAGGGTGAGGCAGAGGTACAAGGGGGAAGATGGCTGTCACCTTTTGCCAAAGTAAGGGAGAGATCGGTGGGGGGTAGGGTTTTCTTCCCTCTTTCCTTTCTCTCTCTACTTAGCTAGGAGGAGGGGTAGGTCATTAGGTTAGGAGGGTGGTGGTCGAGCTGGCTGCTCTTTTTGCAAGCAAGACAAGGGGGTGGCTCGACAAGGGGGAGTGGCTCGGCAAGGTAGCTAGGAGAGACATAAGATGGACAAAGAGAGAGTAAGATGGTGAGGGTTTGTGTAAGAGCAAAGGGGGTAGAGCTAAAGAGAAAAGGAATGTCCACTTGATATATGCATGCCATATAGCTTAACAAAACCAAGAGAGGATGAGCCCTAAGATGGTTGGACTCAAAATTGAGCAAGCTTGAATTGATTTCAAAGGAACCAAGCTCCACAAAAAAATCAAAGAAAAAGCCAACTAAAAGAAGAGGGTGGTGATCTTGCATGGCCCATGCATAATTAATAAATGCCATGTTTATTATTGTGAAAACAATTGTAAAGAACCATGGACATTTATTTACACATGCATTCCCAAAATATGGAATTAAGGCCAAGCCAAAAGAGTACATTGGTGTTCCATGTGGAGTAGATGGGATATGCTCATATTTGAATATAATTTGGACATGCTAGTGTGTATGTCCCACTAGATGCATAAATAGCCTCAAATATATTGCAACATGAGCATACATTCAAAAACAATCCATATGGAAGCTTGACAAGGGGTTCCACTCACGTATCATGCAAAGGTGGCCATGTGGCTCTCCACATATCAATAATGTGAAAACAACATGATGCATATATGGGAGCATGTGGAATTGTATGTGGATCCATCCCAACCCACATGAGCTAGAGGTAAAACCAAATAAATTGCAAGGCTCACATATCGTTGGATGGTGGAATAATGGGGTGGTGACAAGAAAGGTGGTGGAGTTTAATAAAAGATATGCCTCCAACTCAACTTGGGCATCAAGCATTTATCAAGAACCAAATACAATGTATCAAGAGGCCAATACAATTAATAATGCGCATGAGATAAGAACCAAATGAAAAGGGTTTTATATGATGCTGAAATGCAATGTGGCATGATGACATGAGCATGATATAATTATGATGCAACAATTATATGTAGGAAGTAGCATTTTATTATACTAGGCTAGTAACATTGTAATTGTTAGACAATTGGGATGCTACAACTCTCCCCCACTAAACAAGAATCTCGCCCTGAGATTCCTAGGAAAAGAAAACAACACAAGGAGAGGCGATGTTCGGAACGAAGGTGACCCTCACGTTCCCAAGTTGAAGAACAACGGAATGGTTCGACCACTGCACCTTGCAAAACTTGTTAGACTTGTTGCGAGTTTTGCGTTTTGCTTGAGAAACACGGTTTAGAAGAGTTGAAGGATTGTCGTGAGACAAGAAGGATAGGATGAACATAGCCCCGGTTTTTCAGGAAACATGATAAAGAATAGAAACACTTGAAAGAATAAGGAAGGCCGATGTATCATGGAGAAAGAAAGACACACCGTTAGGATTAGAGATCAACAGATGCACATGACGCTGATTCTTTGCCTCGCCGGAAGAAATAGCTACTTTGGAGAAGTTAGATACCACTATGAAAATAGCATTGTTTCTTCCCTCGGATTTGAGAATTGAAGTCTAGAACAATATTGCCTTCAAACAATAGAGTTCCTTGATATCAATAGAAAGATTGAGTTAGACATTGTCGGATTATATTCTTGTTGCGCTGGTAAGAACCAAAGGATCACGCAATTGAGGTGCACGGATATAACTTCTAGACAAGGAGGTGATGCTAGATTATGGTGGGATCCCAAGAAGAAAAGAATATAGAGGATCTGGAGTTTATTGTAGGGATACTTATTGCTTTCTTTAACCTTGAGGCTAATGCAATAGATTTGCGACTGATGGCATCAACCATAATTGGCTTTACCACGAGAAAGGATTGACAAAAGGAAGTCAAATATATACTTCATCCATCTTGTTGACGATGTCGAACACTAGTGGAATGAAGGGGAACTGAGAAGATATTGCATTTGCTTCCACCAGATAATTAAAGATTTTTCTCCATGTAGAAAGGACGAGATCACCAATAAGAGATTATTAATTATGTTCTTGAGAGAAAACTCCAGAAAACAAGGACGTAAATAGAAGTATCGAGAAATAAAGGCCACTTCTACTTCCGCGGAATGAGTTAAATCGCACAAATTCACCAATCCAATGTACAAGAGGGAATGATAAGAGTAGTGGTATGGTAGCTACTCCATCCCGCACTCAAAGCATTACTCCGCACATGAATAGGAAAACCATGCAACCCAACTCCCAAAACAGACTAAATATCTTGACAAAAGAACTCATGGAACTCCATTAGAAAACAAGGATAGATGCAAATGATTCGCCGGATTCAAAGATAGATATAGATGATGATGTTGTCGTCATGTCGGAAGATCCAAACCACCGGAAAAGATATGAAGGAAGATTATGGAGAACAGCTGCAAGATTCGATAGATAAGGAAAAGATAGCGACAACTTGAACAAAAGGATTACAAAAGATCTGAAAAGTCTTCATGGCCTCCGGTGGATTGAGCATCGACGATAGAACGAGAGGGTTTCAAAGGTTACTTGATGAGCGGAAGATTAAAAGAATTACTGATCCTTCTGAAGAATAACTAAGAGAGATTTAGCTGTCTTGAGGAAACTTTGGCGAAATGCTGATGATAACTTGCCAACAAGTACAACTCCGGTTTGATTGAAGGTGGAGGATGGAATTAACAATGGGCTTGCTGACTCCAGAATTGAAGCGATGTATTTAGCAGAAGGACGTGGTCGAGATATGTGACTTCAAGAAGTCAGGATTTACACTCTGAGAACTTTGCACACAGGCAGTGTTCACGAAGCTTGAGAGAAAGAGACACAGATGACCTTCCATGTTCTTCCATTGATATAGAATAGGCAAGCATATCATCAAAATATACCATCATGGATTAACAAGATATTCCAAGAATATCAAGTTCAAGAGACGGAAGAAATGAAATGCTCGAAACACTTTCTGAGCTGAACGCTCTTTGAAAGATCAACGTTACGAGCAAGGATTCATGTTGAAAGAGATGCATTGACGGAATAGATTATCTGGTCCTTCAAAAGAAAAAGAGAGATGCCGCCTGGTTCACATTGTCGATCGGAGCACCAGTTGAAAGATAAGGAGATCTTGGATAAGAAGCGATGATAACTCATACATTAAGCAAAGCTATCAGAGACGAAAAGATGAAATTCCTTCGTATTAAAGAGAATTTTGCGGATATGGAGTTCAAAAAGATGTGAAGCATGATAAACATATGATAGACCACCGTAGTGTTGGGTCCGCAGCATAGAAAACAAAAAAATTCCTAGGATGAGAACTTTACGCCAAGATCTATCTACTAGATACAGAGCAATGGGTGGACATACATCCATGGAGATCTTACCCTCGAAGACAACGAGTTTTGTTAACGAGTAGGAACTCATGGTTGATGTAGTCGTATGCTTGCCGATCTCAAGATCGTTTGGAAGTCCGAGCGCCGCAAATCAGCAGCGCATCCGTCCTCGCACACACGTTCAAGCCACCGGACAACCTCCACCGCCTCGCTCCAGTGATCCAGCGGAAGCAGCAACTCCTTCTAGACGTAATGCCACCGGGAACATGTATCTCGCTAATCCGAGACCATGGGGGAATAATTCTAGAGGGGGAGAGAGATCCTTCACAAGGAGGTGAAAGGATGAAGGAGGGAATGGGTGGCCTTTTATAGGAGGAGGGGGGTGCCCCCTCTCTCCATGGCCGGCGCATGGGGGGGTGACCCCTCACCTCCCCCATTCATGTGGTGGTAACCCCTCCACATTAAAATTCCTCTTCACATTCCCTTTTAAAGTCTCCACTTTAAATGCATTAAATTTCTCCAAATTTAATGCTCTCTCATTTAATAAAACTCTTTATTTAAAATTTATTCAGAATTTTGTTAATTACTTTAATTAACAAACATTCACATATAGCCCCTTGCAATATTTCAATATCACATGCAGAACCACCTTCTGCAATTTCACCTGAAACAATTTCCGGTTTCTATTGAAACAATTCCTGCGCTTTGCAATTCTTTCGTCTGAAACATATGTGCTCCAAAATGGTGTCCGGTAACTCTTAAGTGTGCCACCCTACGTTTCACGAATAATGCAGACATGATCGAGAACCTTCTCCGATCAATAATCAGCAAAGGACACGGAGATCCGTCTCGACTCCTACACATTCAACGATGACTCCTGTGATCGTGAGAACCTTTAACGCTTGTAACTAAATCCCTTTGTCTCTCGATATATTACATGTCCGAGATTCGATCATCGGTATCTCCATACCTAGTTTGATCTTGTTACCGACATGCACTCTTTTCTCGTTCCCGTGATATACCCAGAGTATATCTATCTGTCATCTGGATTGACAAATTCCACTCTTGATCCATGAGCCTCAACATAACACCTTCATAGTACTGAAACCATCTTTATAGTCACCCTGTTACGGTGTGACGTTTGATGTTATCAAGATACTCTTCTGGTGTTAGCAATTAACATGATCTCATGGTCTAAGGATAAAGATTACTTCGTATGATGTTATAGCAATATAAACATAATGACTTGATCGTAATGCTATACTTCAGATGAATGTTCATCACATCATTTCACAAATGTTGTGACCTTGTTATTAAGAACATCCAATGTCCATGATCAGGAAACCTTGATCATCTTGTTAATCAACAAGCTAGTCTATAAGAGAGGCATAACTAGGAACCCTTTTTGTTTATTAAACACACATGTATTGATGTTTCCTATCAATACAATTATAGCATGCAAAATAAACATCTATCATATACAAGGAATACATAATAACAACTTTATTATTGCCTCTCAGGGCATATTTCCTTCAGTCTCCCACTTGCACTAGAGACAATAATCTAGTTTATATAGTGATAAATCTAACACCCATGGAGTTCTGGTGTTGATCATGTTTTGCCCTAGGGAGTACTTTAGTCAACGGATCTGCTACATTCAGGTCCGTGTGCACTTTACAAATCTTTATATCTCCATCCTTGACATGCTCGCGGATGGAGTGAAACTGGCGCTTAATATGTTTGGAATTCTTGTGAGACCTTGGTTCCTTGGCTTTGGCTATGGCTCCATTATTGTCACAATAGATCACCATTGGGTCCAACGCACTAGGAACCACACCTAGTTCCGTTATGAACTCCTTCATCCAAACCGCTTCCTGCGCTGCTTCTGAAGCAGCAACATATTCCGCCTCCGTCGTTGATCCAGCCACCACAGGTTGTTTGGAGCTCCTCCAACTAACTGCTGCTCCGTTCAAGAGAAATACGTATCCGGATTGAGACTTAGAGTCATCCGGATCAGTGTCAAAGCTAGCATCGACATAACACTTAGCGACTAGCTCTTCTTCACCTCCGTATACAAGAAACATATCCTCAGTTCTTCTCAAGTACTTAAGGATATTCTTGACCGCTATCCAGTGTTCTGAACTGGATCAGATTGGTACCTACTAGTCAAACTAATAGCATGTGCCACATCCGGTCTTGTACATAGCATGGCATACATTATAGAGCCTATGGCTGAGGCATAGGGGATCTTATCCATTATCTCTCTTTCTTCTGCCGTAGCCGGACTTTGAGTCTTACTCAATGTCTTGCCTTGCAACATAGGTAAGAACCCCTTCTTACTTTCATCCATATTAAACTTCTTTAATATCTTATCAAGGTATGTACTCTGCGATAGCCCAATTAGGCGCCTTGATCTATCTCTATAGATTTTAATGCCTAATATATATGAAGCTTCACCAAGGTCCTTCATCGAAAATTTGTTGTTTAGATAACTTTTAACACTGTTTAAAAGATCTATATCATTTCCAATCAATAATATGTCATCCACATATAATATCAGAAATGCCACATTGCTCCCACTCACTTTCTTGTAAATACAAGCCTCTCCATAAGTTTGGACAAATCCAAACTCTTTGATCACCTCATCAAAGCGGAGATTCCAACTCCGGGATGCTTGCTTCAGTCCATAGATGTTTCGCTGAAGTTTGCACACCTTATCAGCATCCTTAGGATCGACAAAACCCTTAGGTTATATCATATACAACTCTTCTTCAATATTACCATTGAGGAACGCGCAGCAATTGCTAACATAATCCTAACCGACTTAAGCATTGCTACGGGAGAGAATGTCTCATCATAGTCAACTCCTTGAATTTTTCGAAACCCCTTTGTGACAAGTCGAGCCTTATAGATGGTTACATTACCATCAGCATCCGTTTTTCTTTTGAAAATCCATTTATTCTCAACAGCCTTTCGGTCGTGAGGTAAGTCCACCAAGGTCCAAACCTGGTTTTCGTACATGGATTCCATCTCGGATTTCATGGCTTCTAGCCATTTGTTGGAATCAGGGCTCATCATCGCTTCTTCATACGTCGCAGGGTCATCTATTTCATCAATCATGAAATTCATAACAGGATTGCCCGTGATTCAGGAGCTGCACGTGTCACGCTTTACTGCGAGGTTGGTAGTGTCCTCTTCGGAGTTTCATGATCAATATCATTAGCTCTCTCTTCATTAGGTGAAGTCAACTCCGAAACAAACAACTGCGCTACTCGCCATTTCATGAAGAGAAGGTTCAATAACCTCTTCGAGTTCTACCTTCCGACTACTCACACCTTTCGCGAGAAACTCCTTTTCAAGAAAGGATCCATTCTTGGCACCAAAGACCTTGCCCTCGGATCTGTGATAGAAGGTATACCCAATCGTTTCCTTAGGGTATCCTATGAAGACGCATTTTTCCGCTTTGGGTTCGAGTTTATCGGTTGAAGTTTCTTCACATAAACATCGCATCCCCAAACTTTAAGAAATGACAGCTTAGGTTTGTTTGCAAACCATAATTCATACGGTGTCTTTTCAACGGATTTAGATGGTGCCCGATTTAAAGTGAATGCAAGCATTTCGGCATAACCCCAAAATGACAGTGGCAAGTCAGTCAGAGACATCATAGATCGAACCATATCCAATAAAGTACGATTACGATGTTCTGACACACCATTACGTTGTGGTGTTCCGGCAAGCGTGAGTTGTGAAACTATTCCACACTCTTTCATGTGTGTGCTAAACTCGTAACTTAGTTACTCTCCTCCACGGTCAGACCGTAGAAATTTGATATTTTTATTACGATGATTTTCCACTTCATTCTGAAATTCTTTGAACCTTTCAAAGGTTTCAGACTTATGTTTCATCAAATAGATATACCCGTATCTACTCAAATTATCTGTGAAAGTAACAAAATAACGATATCCACCTCGCGCCGACACACTCATTGGTCCACACACATCAGTATGTATGATTTCCAATAAATCTGTCGCCCATTCCATTGAACCGGAAAACGGCGTTCTAGTCATCTTGCCCATAAGGCATGGCTCACATGTATCAAATGATTCAAAATCAAGTGATTCCAAAAGTCCATCAGAATGGAGTTTCTTCATGCGTTTAACGCCAATATGACTTAGACGGCAGTGCCACATATATGTAGATATATCATTATCAAGTTTAATCCTTTTAGCATCAATATTATGAATATGCGTAATACTACTATCGAGATCCAACAGAAATAAACCATTCAACATAGGTGCATGACCATAACAGATATTATTCATATAAATCGAACAACCATTGTTTTCAGACTTAAACGAATAACCACTTTGCATCAAACACGATCCGGATACAATGTTCATGCTCAGTGCAGGCACCAAATAACAATTATTCAGGTTTATAACTAATCCCGACGGCATATAGAGAGGTAGCGTTCCGCTGGAGATCACATCAACTCTTGATCCATTGCCGACCCGCATCGTGACCTCATCCCTTGCTAGTTGTCGCTTGTTCCGCAGCCCCTGAACCGAGTTACATATATTAGCAACCGATCCCGTATCAAATACCCAGGTGCTACTGCGAGTACTAGTCAAGTACACATCAATAACATGTATATCACATATACCTTTGTTTGCCTTGCCGGCCTTCTTGTCCGCCAAATACTTGGGGCAGTTGCGCTTCCAATGGCTAGTCTCCTTGCAATAGTAGCACTCGTTGTCAAACTTAGGGCCAGCTCAGGGTTTGTTTTCAGGCGCGGCAACAGATTTGCCGCCCTTCTTTCCCTTCTACTTGCCTTTCTTGTCCTTCTTGAAACCGGTGGTCTTATTGATCATCAACACTTGATGTTCTTTCCTAATCTCCACTTCTGCAGTCTTAAGCATTGTGAGTAAGCTCGGGAAGAGACTTCTTCATGCCCTGCATATTATAGTTCATCACGAAGCTCTTGTAGCTAGGTGGCAGAGATTGGATAACACGATGTATGCCTAAGTCAATGGGAATCGTTATTCCCAAGGACACAAGCTTATCGGCATACCCAGACATTTTGAGTACGTGCTCACTAACGAAGCTGTTCTCTTCCATCATGCAGCTAAAGAACTTTTCAGAAGCATTATAACTCTCTACGGCAGCATGGGTATCGAAAATCATTTTCAATTCTCCCATGGTATCAAAGGCATTGCCATTTTCGAAACGCGTTCAAGTTCGGCTCTAGCCCATACAGTATGCCGCAATGAACTAAGTTGTGGTCCTCCTGACGAGTTATATAGACGTTCTTTTCCTCGTCAGGGGCATCAGGAGCTGGTGGGGGCCTAGCGGCGCCTATAGCACATATTGCTTTTGTGCAACAGTGAGGAGAATCCTCAAATTCATAGCCCAGTTGGTGAAGTTTCTACCATTCGCAGTAAGCTTCTCTTTCTCCATGAACACATTGAAATTAAAAGCAGGTGGTGCCATCTACAACAGAATTTGTAAAATATATTTAGACTAAGTTTATGATAGATTGAGTTCAACTAATCCAAATTACTAATGAACTCCCACTCAAAAACGACATCCCTCGTGTCCTTTTGGTGATTACATGAACCAAATCCACTACACCAAGTCCGATCATCACGTGAGTCGGTGTAGCTTCAAAGGCGAGCATCTATATGGGCATCATATCAACTATATGACTCATGCTTAACCTTTCGGTTCGTGTTCCGAGGCCATGTTTGTACATGCTAGGCTCGTCAAGTAAGAACCTTAGTATTTGCGTGTGTAAAACTGTCTTACACCCGTTGTATGAAAGCGTAGAGTCGAGAACACCCGATCATCACGTGATGCCTCAAAACACGATCCACAAAATGGTGCATACTTAAGGAATAACACATTTTATCTTGATATCTAAATGAGGGATCATCTTATAATTCTACCAAAAGTGCCAAACTAGCAATATAAGATGCTAATGTGTGAAGTGAGGTGATATGGTCCATGCATTTGATCTCTATCATTTGCATCGTGGTATGATCTCTATCATTCCTTTGTGTGTAAGGCCAAGGTCTATGGAACTTACACGTTAAGTGAGTTGTAAGAGTATCTATCATACATCTACTTACAACAATACCATATCAAGACACTAGCCCAACAACGATCTAAACTAGATGCCTCTAATTTATCAATTGCAAGTTTTACGTGGCTTAGGGCTTTCGGAGATAGAACCGGTCTTACCTACGAACATGAACCACAACGAGGATAACCAAGTTATTAGCAACTCGTTGTAAATCAAATATTGACTATAGTAGGAGAGACAGACACCCGCTAGCCACTTATGCAAAACTAGTTGCATGTCAGTCGTGGAACCGGTCTCATGTACGATGACATGTAAGGTTGGTCCAGGCTGCTTCATCCCACTATGCCACCAATATCCAAAGTACATAGAATATGCAATAACATGATCATCATTGCCCACATATAAACATATGTGTACTACCCGTGCAAAGCACCTACGCATAGATCAGGCTCTGATACCACTGTTGGGTCTGCAGCATAGAAAACAAAAAATTCCTACGATGAGAACTATATGCCAAGATCTATCTACTAGATACAGAGCAACAGGTGGACATACATCCATGGAGAACTTACCCTCGAAGACAACGAGTTTTGTTAACGAGTAGGAACTCGTGGTTGATGTAGTCGTATGCTTGCCGATCTCAAGATCGTGTGGAAGTCCGAGCGCCGCAAATCAGAAGCGCATCCGTCCTCACACACACGTTCAAGCCACCGGACAACCTCCACCTCCTCGCTCCAGCGATCCAGCAGAAGCAACAACTCCTTCTAGACGAAATGCCACCGGGAACATGTATCTCGCTAATCCGAGACCATGGGGGAATAATTCTAGAGGGGGAGAGAGATCCTTCACAAGGAGGTGTGAGGATGAAGGAGGGAATGGGTGGCCTTTTATAGGAGGAGGGGGGTGCCCTGTCTCTCCATGGCCGGCGCATGGGGGGTGACCCCTCACCTCGCCCATTCATGTGGTGGTAACCCCTCCACATTAAAATGCCTCTTCACATTCCCATTTAAAGTCTCCACTTTAAATGCATTAAATTTCTCCAAATTTAATGCTCTCTCATTTAAGAAAACTCTTTTTATTAAATTTATTCAGATTTTTGTTAATTACTTTAATTAACAAACATTCACATATAGCCCCTTGCAATATTTCAATATCACATGCAGAACCACCTTCTGCAATTTCACCCGAAACAATTTCCAGTTTCTATTGAAACAATTCCTGCGCTTTGCAATTCTTTAAATCGAAACATATGTGCTCCAAAATGGTGTCCGGTAACTCTTAAGTGTGCCACCCTACGGTTCGCGAATAATGCAGACATGATCGAGACCCTTCTCCGATCGATAATCAGCAGCGGGACCTAGAGATCCGTACTGACTCCTACACATTCAACGATGACTCCTGTGATCGTGAGAACCTTTAACGCTTGTAACTAAATCCCTTTGTCTCTCTATATATTACATGTCCGAGATTCGATCATCGGTATCTCCATACCTAGTTTGATCTCGTTACCGACATGCACTCTTTTCTCGTTCCCGTGATATAACATTCTAGTGATCACATCACTTGCTTGCAAGCTATCCTAATGTGATATCACCGAGAGGGCCCAGAGTATATCTATCCATCATCTGGATTGACAAATTCTACTCTTGATCCATGAGCCTCAACATAACACCTTCGTAGTACTGAACGGATCTTTATAGTCACCCTGTTACGGTGTGACGTTTGATGTTATCAAGATACTATTCTGGTGTTAGCAATTAACATGATCTCATGGTCTAAGGATAAAGATTACTTCGTATGATGTTATAGCAATATAAAAATAATGACTTGATCGTAATGTTATACTTCAGATGAATGTTCATCACATCATTTCACAAATGTTGTGGCCTTGTTATAACAACATCCAATGTCCATGATCAGGAAACCTTGATCATCTTGTTAATCAACAAGCTAGTCTATAAGAGAGGCATAACTAGGAACCCTTTTTGTTTATTAAACACACATGTAATGATGTTTCCTATCAATACAGTTATAGCATGCAAAATAAACATCTATCATATACAAGGAATACATAATAACAACTTTATTATTGCCTCTCAGGGCATATTTCCTTCACATAGTGCCTTGAGAAAACTCCGGATTGCCAAAAATACTTGAATATGCATAGATATGATCATGGTGTAACTCAAAATCACAGGAGATAACCGCCATCATTTGGAGGATTGGATTTATAGTATTAAGCCTATTCCACTCATGATAAGTGTCATATAGCTATGCTGAGAACCAAATTACAATCACACGCATCGGATCGACACACGTTATGTATTTAGCCCAGAAGAATTGATGATGAAGTAAAAATCCAGGATTAAGCACCGGTGACAAAAGAATGAGTTAGCACGACCATGTTGATAAAAGAAACATAGACAATGTTTCACACACGACTGGAGAGGAGTGTGGAAACACAGATGTATCAAAGAAAAATTTCCCGCATTTTTCGGCCTTAAAATACCAATAGATGCGCAAAACACTTATCAGGTAGAGATTAGCAACTCCACATTCTGTGAAAGCATGCTGGAAGGAAGAACAGCCTTAACAAGATGGCACCGGTTAACAAGGAGTCGGATAGATCGTGTCGGTTTACAAAAGCCAGTCATTATGGAATGTACCAACAGTTGATAACCAAAGGCAGATTGTGACAACAAGGTTGGATGCAACAGGTAGACAAAGAATTACACACACACACACTCACTCAACCTATGGTACTACGGAACCCAGAACACATGAATCCTAGTTTGAATTTTAGAAGAGGATTGAAAACGTTACACTTCCTTACCAGAAAAGGGTGGGTATGAAGAAAAATGGAACCAGTCCTACTCTCGCGTTTTGTTTTTCCCTAGTATACATAACTACCAAAATATTTGCTAGACTAACAACGACAAATTTGGCTGAGACCCTGAAGGGCGGAATGGCTCTGATACCAATTGTATCAACCTCAGACCCTATGCTCTAAGTTCAAGCCTAGATGGACCAAAAGTGGTTAAGGGTTTTACAGCGGGGGCCCAGAGCCACCCACGTGTAGGCCCGTCGACCGCCCTAACCACTTCCAAGAATATCGGGACAAGAGCGAGCGGCGTAGGCAACAGGCGAAGAGATCAAATACATACACAAGTGAGTATGTATGCAAGCTACCTTACAACAGTTCTCAGAGCCATACCATCTAAAAGAAATAGAAATATTGCAACGCGATATGACAAGATCCAAATATCCTAGATAGAGATAATAGTGTAGGATAGCTCCTCATACATCAATCAACAGAGTATCAAGCGGAAGCGGGAAACAAGATCCGAGTACGGATAAGAAGCAAATCAGCATAAGATGCGACATAATTAAGCACATCCCGCCCACAGATCTCACGGATCCCCATCCCCGGAATCTCTACACCGAGTGATCGTTGCCTACATCATCTATCTCCTCCACCCAGTATCCATCTTGCGAATACACCTATTCATCTGAATCAAACAATTTATCGTGTGAGACCCTAGGGGTACTCAGCAAGTCTTTATGCCTCTAAAGGGGACATATACCTGGGGTGACGCAATTGCAGCAAAAGATAATAACTAACAAGTCTATAGATACTCGCTAACCATCCGCCTAACCAAGGATAGACGAATGTCCGTTAATTAGAAACAACAATTATAACAGTATAAAGTAACATATCCATCCTCCTTCTCGCTTACCAACGATAAAGCGGACGAACAACCCATCCGTTGGCAGTTTTATTAATCATTCCTTGAGTATTGCACTAATTACTAGTCAGATCTTTAGTCAAATTAAAGACGGTACTTTAGTTATGCTTGTCTATGATCGAGAAACTGTGCTCCAAGTCGTCCATAACCGTGGACACGGCTTTCAGAAAGATTACCCTGCAGGGGTGCACAAATAGCAATACACACACGATCGACCTCGGAAAAACCAAATCAAAACCCAACGAGGCTTTCACGACAAAGCAATCACATGATTCATAAATTATTTCAGAGGGCCACCCCATTAAGCTACCCGCAACGAAGTTGGCCGGCTCCGAGACGGACCCAAGGTTTGCGCCAATGGTTGTAAATAACTGGGATCCCGAAAGTGTGACTGGGCTTGTCGATACCGCGAAAACACTCCGCAATTCCTAAACAGTACAGGTTCTCCAGGCACAATCAAATAAAGCGGTAAAGCATGGCATAAGTACAAGATAGTAATAAAGCCCCAAACTACTTTGTGGCCCCAAGAAATAAGAATGAATCAAGCTCTAACTAAGGGGATTCATGGTCCCATATGCAGATAGTGCGATAGTCAAGGAACAGGTATCAAGTACTCGGGGTCCTACGGGACACAAGTAAGCATGAAAAACCAAATGACAGATATTGCCCACCGGTGCCTCTTTCATTAGTTATCCCATTACTACTCAGGTTAAGTTGTTTAGGTACCTCGTTAACCATCAGACACTCACATACCCTACACATGTTGTTCTACGACTCGCTTGGCTCAAACAACTCCTGTAGTAGTGGCTCATGGGATGGAGGAACAAGCTTCGGTGGGGTTTAAAAGTAAGGCCATGCAATACTTGGGATTCAGTTTAATGCAATTGTGACTCAATGATGCAAAAATAAGATAGAAGCGATAGGTACTATATGTCTGCAAGCATGTGGTAGTGCTTGCCTGGCAGCTCAGTTGAAGCGAGAGATGGATCTGGGTAGCACTCCTGGGATTCTTGATAATTCCCCTGCTCGGCGTCTATGTGATATGATGCATGCTTCAATTCATATCATGGAATGCATAATCAGAACAAGCTCGTCGCGCTGATCAATTTAGACATATCATTTGTCAAATTTGGAGTTATAGAATTAAAGTTACTACTTAATTGAGAAAAGGCATTTTTATTGCAATTTAATCATCTTGAAAATTAAAATTAGTCAAACATTATTTTGGATGGCATATTTGAATTTCTCACATCTTTCTGATTCAAAAATATATATTATTTGTATTATTTGGATTTATTAATTAAAAGTTATTAATTTCTGGATTTAAAACATATTTAACAATTTCTGAAATCATTTTTATTAAACAGAAAAAGAACAGATACTTTTTATACCCAGAGAGATTTAGCCACCGTCACAGAAGTGGAAGTCTTCACGCAGGCTTTTTCTCACCTAGGGTTCAGCCAGCCATGAGGATGACAAGCGGGACCACGCCCTTGGACCCACGCCTTGCCTTGAACAGTATGCGCCATGGGGAATCCGGGGGAGTGCGGGTGGGAAAACCTCAAAGCACGGGTACCTTTTTGCAAAACGGGAGGGTCGTTGGTGGGCCTAAAGGCGGCGGAGGACTAGCGGTCTTGTGAAACAACGAAGGGGGTTTCTTGCAAAAATGTGGCAGGCTTCTATTTAACTGAACCCGATGCGGAAACTAAACTCGGTCGATCCCGACGGTGGCGACGTTTTCCGGCGGGATTGGTGGCTAAACAGCGGCGAACTACAGGAAACTGGCAACACGAAAAACGAAGAGGGGTCTATGCTCTACGGCTTTCTTTTAGGGAGAAACTCCGGAGGCGAACTATGTCGGCCGGGCTTCAACGACGAACAGGAGGCTACGGAATCTTGATATTCTTGCCAGCGGTAGTGCATCGACAGTCTGGCGGCGCCACGGAGGCTGCTCGACGGAGCGCGACGGTGTTGCCGCGAGCTAGAGAGGAAAAGGGGATGTCCGGGAGGGAGGAGGTGCTCATAAGAGTGCGCCCGCGAAGCCGTGGAAGTCGGGGTGGAGGGGTACTGGCGCGGTGCTGGCGATCCGCTCCTTCGGTTCATGGCGTCTACGGCGGCGCGGCGTCAACTCCGGCGATCTCCTGGCGAGGGGTCCTGCATAGGACGAAGAAGGGGAAGCCGGGGAGTGTCCAGGTACCCTCGGAGCAGCTTGGCGTCCACCTAAACGAAGGAGATCCGAGGGGGTTCGTGACTAGGGTTGATGAAGGCATGGCTATGGCTTGGGGAGGAAGAAGGAGGAAGGGCTGGCGCATGGGGTCTCGATCTAGAGCCTAGGAGAGGGGGTGGTGATAAGGGAGAGGCAGAGGTACAAGGGGGGGAAGATGGCTGTCACCTTTTGCCAAAGTAAGGGAGAGATTGGTGGGGGTAGGGTTTTCTTCCCTCTTTCCTTTCTCTCTCTACTTAGCTAGGAGGAGGGGTAGGTCATTAGGTTAGGAGGGTGGTGGTCGAGCTGGCTGCTCTTTTTGCAAGCAAGACAAGGGGGTGGCTCGGCAAGGTAGCTAGGAGAGACATAAGATGGACAAAGAGAGAGTAAGATGGTGAGGGTTTGTGTAAGAGCAAAGGGGGTAGAGCTAAAGAGAAAAGGAATGCTCCACTTGATATATGCATGCCATATAGCTTAACAAAACCAAGACAGGATGAGCCCTAAGATGGTTGGACTCAAAATTGAGCAAGCTTGAATTGATTTCAAAGGAACCAAGCTCCACTCAAAAATCAAAGAAAAAGCCAACTAAAAGAAGATGGTGGTGATCTTGCATGGCCCATGCATAATTAATAAATGCCATGTTTATTATTGTGAAAACAATTGTAAAGAACCATGGGCATTTATTTACACATGCATTCCCAAAATATGGAATTAAGGCCAAGCCAAAAGAGTAGGTTGGTGTTCCATGTGGAGTAGATGGGATATGCTCATATTTGAATATAATTTGGACATGCTAGTGTGTATGTCCCACTAGATGCATAAATGGCCTCAAATATATTCCAACATGAGCATACATTCAAAAACAATCCATATGGAAGCTTGACAAGGGGTTCCACTCACGTAGCATGCAAAGGTGGCCATGTGGCTCTCCACATATCAATAATGTGAAAACAACATGATGCATATATGGGAGCATGTGGAATTGTATGTGGATCCATCCCAACCCACATGAGCTAGAGGTAAAACCAAATAAATTGCAAGGCTCACATATCGTTGGATGGTGGAATAATGGGGTGGTGACAAGAAAGGTGGTGGAGTTTAATAAAAGATATGCCTCCAACTCAACTTGGGCATCAAGCATTTATCAAGAAATACAATGTATCAAGAGGCCAATACAATTAATAATGCACATGAGATAAGAACCAAATGAAAAGGGTTTTATATGATGCTCAAATGCAATGTGGCATGATGACATGAGCATGATATAATTATGATGCAACAATTATATGTAGGAAGTAGCATTTTATTATACTAGGCTAGTAGCATTGCAATTGTTAGACAATTGGGATGCTACAACTCTCCACCTGTAACACCCCGTCCACTCCTGGGCCTGGGGGGTGTCACTCCTGGCAGCTTAATAGGATATCTAGACTGGCCCCATAGACCAACACTAGTCTTTTCTGCGCACTTTGTCCTCACTCGTGCGCACCCGGTTACTACCCACTTCCCGGTCGGTCACCCATCCTAGAATTGCTCTACGCCAAGCACGCTTAACCTTACAGTTCTTTTCGAATGAGCTTCTGAAAAAGAAGTTACAACTTGTTGATATGGGTATCCTATCAATCCTATTAAGCCATGTGCCTGGATCTCACATAATACCTTTGTAACACCCCGTCCACTCCTGGGCCCAGGGGGTGTCACTCCTGGCAGCTTAATAGGATATCTAGACTGGCCCCACAGACCAACACTAGTCTTTTCTGCGCACTTTGTCCTCACTAAATGCTTTGATTCCACTTCGGTCGGTCACCCATCCTAGAATTTCTCTAGGCCAAACACGCTTAACCTTAGAGTTTTTGAATGAGCTTGGAAAAGAAGTTGCAACTTGTTGATATGGGTATCCTATCAATCCTATTAAGCCATGTGCCTGGATCTCACATACACCCACCCTTTAGAAGATCGATGCCCTCATCGATCAAGCACACCTCAGGAACGTTCCCTCTTAGTACGCATCGCATTGCGTCGGTCTTAAACACATGTGCCATGCCGTGTCACTCCAGACCACGCGCCATGCTCCACATGTCCATGTGACCACTTTACCGATGTGTCGCAAGGATCGGCTCGATACCACTTTGTAACACCCGTCCACTCCACAGGGCAGGGGTGTCCTCTGGCAACTTAATAGGATATCTAGGGGCCCCACAGGACCAACACTAGTCTTTTGCGCACTTTGTCCTCACTCGTGCTTTTGGTTCTACCACTTCGGTCGGTCACCCATCCTAGAATTGCTCTACGCCAAGCACGCTTAACCTTAGAGTTCTTTTCGAATGAGCTTCCGGAAAAGAAGTTGCAACTTGTTGATATGGGTATCCTATCAATCCTATTAAGCCATGTGCCTGGATCTCACACCCCCACTAAACAAGAATCTCGCCCCGAGATTCCTAGGAAAAGAAAACAACACAAGGAGAGGCGGTGTTCGGAACAAAGGTGACCCTCACGTTCCCAAGTTGAAGAACAACGGAATGGTTCGACCACTGCACCTTGCAAAACTTGTTAGACTTGTTGCGAGTCTTGTGTTTTGCTTGAGAAACACGATTTAGAAGAGTTGAAAGATTGTCATGAGACAAGAAGGATAGGATGAACATAGCCCCGGTTTTTCAGGAAACATGATAAGGAATAGAAACACTTGAAAGAATAAGGAAGGCCGATGTATCATGGAGAAAGAAAGACACACTGTTAGGATTAGAGATCAACAGATGCACATGATGCTGATTCTTTGCCTCGCCGGAAGAAAGAGCTATTTTGGAGAAGTTAGATACCACTATGAAAATAGCATTGTTTCTTCCCTCGGATTTGAGAATTGAAGTCTAGAACAATATTGCCTTCAAACAATAGAGTTCCTTGATATCAACAGAAAGATTGAGTTAGACATTGTCGGATTATATTCTTGTTGCGCCGGTAAGAACCAAAGGATCACACACAATTGAGGTGCACGGATATAACTTCTAGACAAGGAGGTGATGCTAGATTATGGTGGGATCCCAAGAAGAAAAGAATATAGAGGATCTGGAGTTTATTGTAGGGATACTTATTGCTTTCTTTAACCTTGAGGCTAATGCAATAGATTTGTGACTGATGGCATCAACCATAATTGGCTTTACCATGAGAAAGGATTGACAAAAGGAAGTCAAATATATACTTCATCCATCTTGTTGACGATGTCGAACACTAGTGGAATGAAGGGGAACTGAGAAGATATTGCATTTGCTTCCACGAGATAATTAAATATTTTTCTCCATGTAGAAAGGATGAGATCACCAACAAGAGATTATTAATTATGTTCTTGAGAGAAAACTCTGGAAAACAAGGACGTAAATAGAAGTATCGAGAAATAAAGGCCACTTCTACTTCCATGGAATGAGTTAAATCGCACAAATTCACCAATCCAATGTACAAGAGTGAATGATAAGAGTAGTGGTATGGTAGCTACTCCATCCCGTACTCAAAGCATTACTCCGCACATGAATAGCAAAACCATGCAACCCAACTCCCAAAACAGACTAAAGATCTTGACAAAAGAACTCATGGAACTCCATTAGAAAACAAGGATAGATGCAAACAATTCGCCGGATTCAAAGATAGATACAGATGATGATGTTGTTGTCATGTCGGAAGATCCAAACCACTAGAAAAGATATGAAGGAAGATTATGGAGAACAGCTGCAAGATTCGATAGATAAGGAAAAGATAGCAACAACTTGAACAGAAGGATTACAAAAGATCTGAAAAGTCTTCATGGCCTCCGGTGGATTGAGCATCGGCGATAGAACGAGAGGGTTTCAAAGGTTACTTGATGAGCGGAAGATTAAAAGAATTACTGATCCTTCTAAAGAATAACCAAGAGAGATTTAGCTGTCTTGAGGAAACTTCGGTGAAATGCTGATGATAACTTGCCAACAAGGACAACTCCGGTTTGATTGAAGGTGGAGGATGGAATTAACAATGGGCTTGCTGACTCCAGAATTGAAGCGATGTATTTAGCAGAAGGACGTGGTCGAGATATGTGACTTCAAGAAGTCAGGATTTACACTCTGAGAACTTTGCACACAGGCAGTGTTCACGAAGCTTGAGAGAAAGAGACACAGATGACCTTCCATGTTCTTCCATTGATATAGAATAGACAAGCATATCATCAAGATATACCACCATGGATTAACAAGATATTCCAAGAATATCAAGTTCAAGAGACGGAAGAAACGAACAAATGCTCGAAACACTTTCTGAGCTGAACGCTCTTTGAAAGATCAACGTTACGAGCAAGGATTCATGTTGAAATAGATACATTGACGGAATAGATTATCTGGTCCTTCGAAAGAAAAAGATAGATGCCGCATGGTTCACATTGTCGATCGGAGCACCGGTTGAAAGATAAGGAGATCTTGGATAAGAAGCGATGATAACTCATACATTAAGCAAAGCTATCAGAGACGAAAAGATGAAATTCCCTCGTATTAAAGAGAATTTTGCAGATATGGAGTTCAAAAAGATGTGAAGCATGATAAACAGATGATATACCACCGCAGTGCCTTGAGAAAACTCCGGATTGCCAAAAATACTTGAATATGCATAGATATGATCACGGTGTAACTCAAAATCACAGGAGATAACCGCCATCATTTGGAGGATTGGATTTATAGTATTGACCCTATTCCACTCATGATAAGTGTAATATAGCTATGCTGAGAACCAAATTACAATCACACGCATCGGATCGACACACGTTATGTATTTAGCCCAGAAGAATGGATGATGAAGTAAAACTCCAGGATTAAGCGCCGGTGACAAAAGAATGAGTTAGCACGATCATGTTGATAAAAGAAACATAGACAATGTTTCACACACGACTGGAGAGGAGTGTGGAAACACAGATGTATCAAAGAAAAATTTCCCGAATTTTTCGGCCTTAAAATACCAATAGATGCGCAAAACCACTTATCAGGTAGAGATTAGAAACTCCACATTCTGTGATAGCATGCTGGAAGGAAGAACAGCCTTAAAAAGATGGCACCGGTTAACAAGGAGTCGGATAGATCGCGTCGGTTTACAAAAGCCAATCAGTATGGAATGTACCAACAGTTGATAACCAAAGGCAGATTGTGACAACAAGGTTGGATGCAACAGGTAGACAAAGAATTACACACACACACACACTCACACAACCTATGGTACTACGGAACCCAGAACACGTGAATCCTAGTTTGAATTTTATAAGAGGATTGAAAACATTACACTTCCTTACCAGAAAAGGGTGGGTGGGTGGGTAAGAAGAAAAATGGAAGCAGTCCTACTCTCGCGTTTTGTTTTTCCCTAGTATACATAACTACCAAAATATTTGCTAGACTGACAACGACAAATTTGGCTGAGACCCTGAAGGGCGGGATGGCTCTGATACCAATTGTAACAACCTCGGACCCTACGCTCTAAGTTCAAGCCTGGATGGACCAAAAGTGGTTAAGGGTTTTACAGCGGGGGCCCAAGGCCACCCACGTGTAGGCCCGTCGACCGCCCTAACCACTTCCAAGAATATCGGGACAAGACCGAGCGGCGTAGGCAACAGGCGAAGAGATCAAATACATACACAAGTGAGTATGTATGCAAGCTACCTTACAACAGTTCTCAGAGCCATACCATCTAAAAGAAATAGAAATATTGCAACGCCATACAGCAAGATCCAAATATCCTACATAGAGATAATAGTGTAGGATAGCTCCTCATACATCAATCAATAGAGTATCAAGTGTAAGCGGGAAACAAGATCCGAGTACGGATAAGAAGCAAATCAGCATAAGATGCCACATAATTAAGCACATCCCGCCCACAGATCTCACGGATCCCCATCCACGGAATCTCTACACCGAGTGACCGTTGCCTACATCATCTGTCTCCTCCACCCAGTATCCATCTTACGAATACACCTGTTCATCTGAATCAAACAATTTATCATGTGAGACCCTAGGGGTACTCAGCAAGTCTTTATGCCTCTAAAGGGGACATATACCTGGGGTGACACAATTGCAGCAAAAGATAATAACTAACAAGTCTATAGATACTCGCTAACCATCCGCCTAACCAAGGATAGACGGATGTCCGTTAATTAGAAACAACAGTTATAACAGTATAAAGTAACAGATCCATCCTCCTTCTCGCTTACCAATGATAAAGCAGACGAACAACCCATCCGTTGGAAGTTTTATTAATCATTCCTTGAGTATTGCACTAATTACTAGTCAGATCTTTAGTCAAATTAAAGACGGTACTTTAGTTATGCTTGTCTATGATCGAGAAATTGTGCTCCAAGTCGTCCATAACCGCGGACACGGCTTTCAGAAAGATTTACCCTGCAGGGGTGCACAAATAGCAGCACACACACGATTGACGTCGGAAAAACCAAATCAAAACCCAACGAGGCTTTCACGACAAAGCAATCACATGATTCATAAATTATTTCAGGGGGCCACCCTATTAAGCTACCCGCAACGAAGTTGGCCGGCTCCGAGACGGACCCAAGGTTTGCACCAATGGCTGTAAACGACTGGAACCTGAAAGTGTGACTGGGCTTGTCGATACCGCAAAAACACTCCGCAATTCCTAAACAGTACAGGTGCTCCACGCACAATCATAAATAAAGCGGTAAAGCATGGCATAAGTACAAGATAGTAATAAAGCCCCAAACTACTTTGTGGCCCCAAGAAATAAGAATGAATCAAGCTCTGGCTAAGGGGATTCATGGTCCCATATGCGGATAATGCGATAGTCAAGGAACAGGTATCAAGTACTCGTGGTCCTACGGGACACAAGTGAGCATGAAAAACCAAATGACAGATATTGCCCACCGGTGCCTCTTTCATTAGTTATCCCATTACTACTCAGGTTAAGTTGTTTAGGTACCTCGTTAACCATCAGACACTCACATACCCTACACATGCTGTTCTACGACTCGCTTGGCTCAAACAACTCCTATAGTAGTGGCTCATGGGATGGAGGAACAAGCTTCGGTGGGGTTTAAAAGTAAGGCCATGCAATACTTGGGATTCAGTTTAATGCAATCGCGACTCAATGATGCAAGAATAAGATAGAAGCAATAGGTACTATATGTCTACAAGCATGTGGTAGTGCTTGCCTGGCAGCTCAGTTGAAGCGAGAGATGGATCTGGGTAGCACTCCTAGGATTCCTGATAATTCCCCTGCTCGGCGTCTATTCGAAAGAAGAACCAAACAAACAAGGGCCAACATAAATAAAGTGCACAAGCATATAAATAAAATGCGACAAGCAACCAAGCATGCCATGATGAATGATGCACAATTTACATGGCAATAATGTAGCATGGCATGGGTGAGGTGTGAGGTACAAGAATAAAACATTTTATTAAGTTTTTAGCCATGATTTGCTCCCATATAACTTGCTGTCCACTTAATATTTACATGATGCATGCTTCAATTCATAGCATGGAATGCATAATCAGAACGGGCTCGTCGCGCTGATCGATTTAGACATATCATTTGTCAAATTTGGAGTTATAGAATTAAAGTTACTACTTAATTGAGAAAAGGCATTTTTATTGCAATTTAATCATCTCGAAAATTAAAATTAGTCAAACATTATTTTGGATGGCATATTTGAATTTCTCACATCTTTCTGATTCAAAAATATATATTATTTGTATTATTTGGATTTATTAATTAAAAGTTATTAATTTCTGGATTTAAAACATATTTAACAATTTCTGAAATCATTTTTATTAAACAGAAAAAGAACATATACTTTTTATACTCAGAGAGATTTAGCCACCGTCACGGACAAGTGGGACTCAGTGACTCAGTGGCAGTGGTCGGTCACTGTGAGGCTTTTCTCACCTAGGGTTCAGCCAGCCGCGGAGGATGACAAGCGAGACCACTGCATGCGGACCCTGTGAGTGCGTGAGCAGGCGTGACCACGTGGGAATCCGGGAGTGCGGTGGGAAAACCTCAAAGCACGGTACCTTTTGCAAAACAGGGAGGGGTGTTGGTGGACCTAAAGGGCTGGAGGGACTAGCCGGTCTTGCAGAAACAGCGAAGGGGGTTTCTTGCAAAAACATGGCGGGCTGCTGTTTAACTGAACCCGACGTGGAAACTAAACTCGGTCGATCCCGACGGCGGTGACGTTTTCCAGCGGGATTGGCGGCTAAACGGCGGCGAACTAGAGGAAACTCGCAACACGAAATCAAAGAAGGGTCTACGCTCTACGGCTTTCGTTTAGGGAGAAACTCCGGAGGCGAACTATGTCGGCCAGGCTTCGACGATGAATAGGAGGCTGCAGGGAAGTACCGCTGTTACTGCCGGCTGCAGGCATGCATCAGACAGTGCGAGCGGCGGCGCACGGAGGCTGCTCGATGGAGCGCGGGGGCATTGTGGCGAGCTAGAGAGGAAAAGGGGATGTCCGGGAGGGAGGAGGTGCTCACGAGAGTGCGCCCGCGAAGTCGTGGAAGTCGGGGTGGCGGGGTACTGGCGCGGTGCTGGCAATCCGCTCCTTCGGTTCATGGCGTCTACGGCGGCGCGGTGTCAACTCCGGCGATCTCCTGGCGGGGGGGTCCTGCACAGGACGAAGAAGGGGAAGCCAGGGAGTGTCCAGGTACCCTCGGAGCGTCTTGGCGTCCACCTGAACGAAGGAGATCCGAGGGGGTTCGTGGCTAGGGTTGATGAAGGCATGGCTATGGCTTGGGGAGGAAGAAGGAGGAAGGGCTGGCGCATGGGGTCTCGATCTAGAGCCTGGGAGAGGGGGTGGTGATAAGGGAGAGGCAGAGGTACAAGGGGGGGGAAGATGGCTGTTACCTTTTGCCAAAGTAAGGGAGAGATCGGTGGGGGGTAGGGTTTTCTTCCCTCTTTCCTTTCTCTCTCTACTTAGCTAGGAGGAGGGTAGGTCATCGGGTTAGGAGGGTGGTGGTCGAGCTAGCTGCTCTTTTTGCAAGCAAGACAAGGGGGTGGCTCGGCAAGGGGGAGTGGCTCGGCAAGGTAGCTAGGAGAGACATAAGATGGACAAAGAGAGAGTAAGATGGTGAGGGTTTGTGTAAGAGCAAAGGGGGTAGAGCTAAAGAGAAAAGGAATGCTCCACTTGATATATGCATGCCATATAGCTTAACAAAACCAAGACAGGATGAGCCCTAAGATGGTTGGACTCAAAATTGAGCAAGCTTGAATTGATTTCAAAGGAACCAAGCTCCACTCAAAAATCAAAGAAAAAGCCAACTAAAAGAAGATGGTGGTGATCTTGCATGGCCCATGCATAATTAATAAATGCCATGTTTATTATTGTGAAAACAATTGTAAAGAACCATGGGCATTTATTTACACATGCATTCCCAAAATATGGAATTAAGGCCAAGCCAAAAGAGTAGGTTGGTGTTCCATGTGGAGTAGATGGGATATGCTCATATTTGAATATAATTTGGACATGCTAGTGTGTATGTCCCACTAGATGCATAAATGGCCTCAAATATATTCCAACATGAGCATACATTCAAAAACAATCCATATGGAAGCTTGACAAGGGGTTCCACTCACATAGCATGCAAAGGTGGCCATGTGTCTCTCCACATATCAATAATGTGAAAACAACATGATGCATATATGGGAGCATGTGGAATTGTATGTGGATCCATCCCAACCCACATGAGCTAGAGGTAAAACCAAATAAATTGCAAGGCTCACATATCGTTGGATGGTGGAATAATGGGGCGGTGACAAGAAAGGTGGTGGAGTTTAATAAAAGATATGCCCCCAACTCAACTTGGGCATCAACATTTAGGAAACAAGAGGGCATCCTAGACACGTCAAGGCCATGCATGTTCCACCCTGATGTGTGGTATCCACGTGTCGTTGCTTGATGATCGACGCTTGTCGTATCCCTTGTCACTATAAAAGGAGGTCCATGTTAGAGAAGGAGAGGGGAGGGAGAGAGCGAGGAAGAACAGGTTGTGTTCTTCCCTGGGAACAAAGTCTGTATCTATGTGTTCATCCACCAGATAGTAGACAGTTGCAAGACGTAGGGATGCACATCTCGGCCTGAACCTAGGCAAAAAACTTGTGTCTCCCTGTGTGATTCTGTCCGTCTAGCTCGCGATCGAGCTCGACGGACATTGATCCCCTGGCCGTACTAAAAAAGAAGGAGATGCCCGCCTTGGCATTGTTGAATACCCCGGTCAAGTACCGAGTTGGGGCTTGTCTCTGATTCTCGCTAGAGTCGGAGAGAGCCCTTGGATTCCCGAAAGAGCCCCTCCCCACCCTAGAGAGGACCTCAAGCCATAGAAGATACGAGGGAGCTCCCGAGTGGTGCCCAGAACCTTCATCAAGTTCCCAACAATCAATCGGTTGATGTGCCACTCATCCCCGACAAGGAAAGAGATGTCCCTGGGGACCTCGCCGATGGCCCCAGTCACGCACCAAGATGGGGGTGTCCACAGATCTATGATGAGATCCCGGTGACTCCCTCGGATGCCTGATAATGCCCTTTCCTTGTGCCATTCAATCTAAGGAGGGAGATGACCAGCTGGTCATTGCTAATGGCTCGGGTGTGAAAACTAAGCCTTGTACTCTTATTTGAATCTTTGAGTCAAGAAATCAAACAGGGATGCCATAAAGCGCCCCCTCCCAAATCCAACGACTCCCCGAGTCGAGGGCACCCTTGAATGGCGCCCTCCCCGCAATTCTCACCCAAAGGAAAACTCTAGATTTGTTAAACAGCATATAGAAAGAAGATGGGACCAACTGAGCTGTGGAGGCATATGTCCTGGTGTAAAAACCGAGCCTTATGCGTTTGTCTGACTTCTCGTGTCAGAAGAGCACACTAGGATGCCTGAAAGTGCCCCTCCCTATATCGAACGACTCCCTGAGATGGGGGTGCCCTTGAACAGTGCCCTACCCATGATGCTCACCACCAGGAAGACTCCCATCATGCATTATGGCTTATAGAAGGAGATGGAGCAAGCTGAATCATGGAGGGATATGACCCGTGTGTCATTGCTGAGGGCCCCGGTATGAAAACTGGGCCTCGTATGCCTACCCGACTCTCTGGAGTCGGAAAGGCAAACTAGGATGCCTGAAAGCGCCCCCTCTCGCCTCTGGCGACCTCCTGAGCTGATATCACCTTCGAACGGTGCCCTCCTTGTGATGCTCACCACAAGAACAAGTCCAGCCACTTGATGACTGCAAGTGCACAGATCGATTGTAGCTAGTTTCAAAATAAGAGTATCGAACCCACAGAGAGCTATTTGGTTAAGGTCTTTATGCCCCTCGTCACTATCTACCAATGGATACTTATAAGCTGCCTTCGATTTCAATTAAGGGTGTTTGGAAGGTTTTGTATTTGTGTGCAAGAAAGTAAATAAAACAAGTAAACAAAAGCAAATAACGAAAGCGTTGGAAATGGTGTTGGAACTCAATAGGGCGAAAGCGTTCACGGAGATTTAGGATACACCGCTAGCATGGGGTAATTAATCATAATTAGGATAACCTATTTCTTGTGTCATGACATGTGTGGAGAGAGTTCCATAATAAGATGTTCACTACAAGGCTCGTGGGCAGCCACTTTCTTGAGTCAGGTAATGAGGCCATCTCTAAATAACCACTACAATGCCTTGGAGCAGCAACTCATACATACGACCACAATTAAGGGTTTCCCCATGGATATCGTAATTAGCTTAGTGAATCTCTCTTTATTCCTCCTTAGACCGTGCAGGTTATAAGACAATGCTTGTAGTCACGAATAACACTAGACATACTCCCATACATGTCCTAAAAATATCACCCTCTCTTTAGCCCTAAAGGCAAATGATATGTGGCCGACTACACATACCATCTAAAGAGAGAGATCAAACACAAGATCATAAATCAGTAGATCATGGACACAAGTAATAGATCATCTTTATTTCATCTCATAATAATGCTAGGGTTTCTCCATCTCTCCAAGAACAAAGGAACTACTCACATATAAAGGCAATCAACATCATGGCAATAATATGGATGGGATATGAGAGTACAATCGAATACAAGTGAATATCCACACTAGGGTTTGGATTACATAAAGTACACATAGGGGATCAATGTTGGAGACGTTGGTGATGATGATGGTGATGTAGATAGGTGTTGAGGCCTTCAAGATCCAAGTACCTTCTCCTCTTGAGCAATGGTAATGGTGGATAACTTTTGGAGGCGGCAGCTATGGAGTTTGCAAGGCGGTAGGGCTCTGTCGTGGAGGTATATGGAGAGGATCCTTATCCCTAGGCTCCTCCCCTCTTTATATAGGCCTAGGGGGTCTCTCCTACCCCCTCCCATGTTATCTATGACCTAAGGAAGGTCCATGAACAAACGGGGAAAAATATGTGAAGAAACATGTCCAGAAAGGCAGTTTCCATGCATCCTGACCTGTCGTACGGGCGGACGGTATGACCGGACCCTCCCGTACTAGTGGTCGTTAAATCCTTAGTATGATTTCATATTTTGTCTGCTATTTCTTCATACGAACTCTGATTTGTGTGATCTTTGGGTTGTTGGATTCATATGGACGAAGGCTACAACACCATAGCCTTGGATCTTCATTTGGATTTTATAGAAAAATCCACCTTTTCCACCTCTCAAATGACTAAGTCTAGTGCCTGCAGCTCTTCCATATTGCATATTCTTGGTTCCTTTTGTCTTGCTTTATCCATAATCCATCACAACACCTACACACAAGTCAAAGATAAGGAAAATTAATAAAATCCTAATAAAACTACTAGTTGTGCAAAGTCCATGTGAAAATGAATGAGAACTAGTAATCATACATAATAGGCATAGTTGTAGCTAGATATAGCATGTAATGAGTGACAATATGAATAATTTGCATGCTTAAATATGAAACATATTTGCACTCATCAACTTTCCCGAGCTAAATGGTGTTCATCCTCGAGCAAGAGAGTTTATAAAAATGCATGCTATCATCTAGCTTACCATAGAAGATTGATGCCTTGTATCCTTATTTTCCCTACAAAATAAATGTGAGATTGAACATATTCATACAAGGCAACACAAGTGCAGTTATTTCAATCCATAAAAGATCATTTGAAACTTCAATGCTCGATGTCAAAACTAAATCTAAATTTAAAGCAAACTTGTGGTCCTCCTATTGCGCCTTTTATATTTTGTATCCTCACTTGTGTAAAGTAGAGGCTTAGAAATTAACAGTGAGGGATCAAGTCATAAGAATCATAGCATTAGAGTGTCTCACTAGAACACACATATCAATAGATCAAGACTATCAAACACTAATATTCCATTCACTATCTTTCAAGAAAATTCATGCAGTAGTAATGAGACCATGCCAAAAACTTGTTGTGTGGATCTTCATTTTTCAAGGGTAATTCTCAACAAGGATCATCGAGTGATTCTTCTAAACAATATTTTGCATAGCCTTTGAGAGTACCAATAATTTTTTCCATTATGGTGACAAGTGACACCCATGTCGTCAACTCATAGACGAAATCAGGGGTTGCACCATTGATCATTCGTTGGCCAGCGGAGTTGATGGCATCCAAATTTGTGCATCAAAAACATAGAACTTTTAAAATAGTATCACAGTTTGATCCACAAGGTTAGCTTTTGCATGGATCACAATTACCACTAGACTTTATTTCAATCAAACAACTCCTTTTCAAGAGTGTTATCAAGTCTTATCAATAAATCTATGGGGTTGAGTATCTATAAGGCTAGAATCTTAAGATAATTAAACATCACTCGAGAAAGTATTTAGAGTCTTCATCAATATACTTTTAATCATGTCAAGTGTAGAAATCATGGCAATATATTCTAGAGGATCACAATAATCTTCTCAAGCTGGATAAAGATTTTAACATAGTACATTAAAGCTCTAACTCAACTCTAGTGAACCTTAACAAAATCAAGTGCATCCCTTATATAACTATGAAACTTATCTTACCTAAGCAAGCATTCGAAAGCAGCGGGATACATGATTGCATGAAAATTTCATCGAACAAGAACATTGCACAAGCATCTACACATGCATAAGTAACTTCTCCAAGCTAGAACTTTTGCAAGAACCAAAATTGAATAGATTACCACAAGAAAAGAGAAATGGCAATTATCAAAAGAGATTGTGAGAAGTGTTTACCTCCCCAATCTTGAATAAAGCAAGGGTGACACACTTTACCATTTAGGTACGAATAACCTCATTTTTTATGGACATGGACCTTTGGTTCAACGAATACTTCCTTGTTGAAGCGTTGAGTTGAAACAACCAAGTGGATTATGCAAGTATACACCGTTCACACAAACTATGCACGTCTTCACATAAGGTTCAAGTCCCTGCGAAAATAACAAATAAAGTAAAATAAAATGAGTCGGTGTACGAACATAGTTCGTTCACCCAACCTTGAAAAGAAAAATAAAAGAAAAATGAAACACTAGAGAGAATTATAGGCTAGGGAGTTTCAAAGGTGGAAAAAATAAAATAAAGTACAATGGAAGATGTAGAAAGCAACCCACTGACCTGAGGTTGTTAAAATAAAGAGATTGGAGTGGTTATAACCTTTTTGTACTCGTCCCTATCCTTGCCGCGTGGTTCCGCTCCTTGGTACGGGCGCATGGTACGGATGGGCTCCGTCCGTACTGCACCTTGTCTTCTCCTTTTCTCCCTCTTTTATTAAAGGCTCTCGTTGAAGTTGGTACGACCGGGTGGTACGAGCGGGTTGCACCCGTACGGGTGGTTGTTACGCCCTCTAGAAAGTATGCATACTCTCTTTGTCTGGTAACGAGGGCGGTACGGGTGGACGGTACGGACGCGTCCCACTTTACCGATGCTTGTTAAGCTTGCAATATATTTTCTGGATTTTTTTGCTTCTATCTATGTGTCACATGAGTAGTATGGGTGCGCGGTAAGGACGTATCCACTCGTACTTCTGCTCGTTAAGCTCACTGTGAGCTCTGAAATAAGTTATTTTTCTCCAAAGATTTTATTATAGATTTGAAACATTAGTCCAGCATCCAAATAAAGCATACATATATTTTTGTTGAGAAGATTTAACCAAGAGAAGCAACATATGATTAGAGAAACAAGCAATTCTACCTTTCGAAATTAGTCCCAATCCAACTCTAATAGTAAATCATGCAAATATACAAGTGCCAATGCAACATGAATGCAACTAAACTCAAGACAAAAAATTAAGATAGACACCTAAAAACTTCCGGGTTGCCTCCCGGGAAGCGCTTTCTTTAAATCCATAGCTAGGCTTCGATGCTCTATTATTATTTCAATAGATATCAACTAGATAATTATTTATTCTTACCTCACACGGAAGTTTGGAGCACTTACTCTCATAGTTCGGTCTAAGTCGAACCCCCTTATGGTGCATAGGAGTTTGGTAGATGAATAAATTGTCGTTTCCAAATGATGATGGATATGTCATGTATGGTGAACATGCATGCATAGATATCTTCATCAAAAGTATTAGAGACTTACATATGAATTCAAATGTTTTACCTTGGTTGTCCTCATAAGGATATAATTCATAATACTCCTCTTTAATTGCACTATCATGGTGCAATATTTTGGAGCACCTTTATTTTGTAACAGGGAAAAAATTCAAAGTTGTCTTTCTCCTCTAGTTCATCACACTTTCTAGCAAGTTCATCAGTTCTAGAGACATCAAGCCACTCACAAAAGGAAGCATCATCAACAAATGTTTCATGCGCAATGTGCTCTGCTTGTCCCTGCACATCAGTACTACAAGATTTTATATCCAATTCATCATTATTTATGTTTTCCAAATGAGTATCTAGGCACAAGGCCTCCGTAGATAAATTATGTTTAGTTTCAAAATAATAAGAATCATTACTAGAGAGATATGCATCATAAACTAATTTGTCATTTTTTATATGACATATTGGTTCCTGCTCATGAGTATCAAATATATGAATAGGATTTGGAGTAGAGGGTATATGTGAATGATCACTTAGATCATCCTCCTCTTCTTGTTCCTCGCCTTCCATTAATTCATCTTTAAGAAGATTCTCTACTTCAGGTGTGATCTCGAGGATATTATCCAGATCTTCCTTTCCAAAATCATTTGGGAGTGAGTCATTGTTCGTCAAGCTTCTTTCTAGTTCAGTTTGTGGGGTGCCAAAATAAACTCTTCAATAGTTTTTTCTTCCTTGATTTAAATCTTCTTTTCATATGGCAACTTTTTAAATTGGATGTCTTCTTCTCCAAATTGTAAAGACATAACTTGTTTCTTGGGACCAACCTTAGCGGGTTTAACATTACAAGGTTGTGTGTAACGTTCCCACTCCTTTGGAATCTGTAAATGCCCAGCATAGGTTTTGACAATTTGAACAATTATACGAGGGTGAAGATTAAAATTTCCAAGTAGTTCCTCTACTCTACCAGATGCTAGAAATTTTATTAAGCAATCATATTATATAGGATCCTCTTCATTAAGTTCAATTCCACAATGGGATTTTTCCATCAGTTCATCTCGTACCTCTGTTATCTCACCATCGGTAATATATTCTTCGTACCATTCTTTATTCTCCTCCATTGAGGATTCCTGCATCATATTAGTTGCATCACAATTTTCATAGAAAGATTCCATCTTTAGTTCCTCACCAAAGTTCCCAAAATCATTAGCTAGGCATGAGGCCTCCTCGGACCAATCATCATCAGTTTGAGTCTCATAAGAATTATTACTGAAGAATGAGATATCATTTGCATGTATACTATTTGTGTGTGAAAAGTTTTTTTAGAAGTAGGAGATTCAAGTGGTTGATCAAGTTGCTCCTCTTCATTCTTACTAAGGTAACTTGCGAATAGCCCAGCGATAGTCTTACCTTCGGGCTTACCTTCAACTAATTGAGAGGGTGCAACGTCAAGTGATGCCTCTTTATTAACAATATGTTCTGGTGGTTTAGGTGGAGGTTCTTCAAGTGTAGTTTCCTCTACATCATCCTTTGGAGCACCCTACAAAAAAGTTAGGTTCTTCCTTGGTGGCTTTAATCTGCTCACCAACAAATGCATTATTAAGGAAGTTGTCTTGGCAATAGCAGAATATAGGGTGAACTGCTTTATAGATCATATCAAGTGATTTACTTTCTACCTATATATCTCTAAAACAAAATAACAACACTTGGCAACCGATAAAAAACACAAATTGTACTCTATCCTCTCTAGCATGGTATTTAAACTCATCACTATTATAGTTTGCTAGTTCGGTATCAAAATTATAATCACATTGATAATTGAGGTGATCTGGAGATTCGTAGCAATCACAATATAATTGATAAGAGGCACATAGTATGGATGAATACTTGTCTACCCAAGCCAGCCATTCAATATGCCATGCCTCTTCATCACATTTCACATAATCTCTTCCTTTGACTCCACCATTAAAATTTCATCTGTTGAAACATAGTCATCTCGGAAGACATGATTACTAACAATAGTTTTTCTAAATTTTTGTTTTGTAATTTTTTGTTATTTTCAAATAAGTAAAATCAAAAAGACAAAAAGCAATAAACGGTAATAACTTGGAACTAAAACAACTTTAGTAAAGTAATAATAAATTAGCAACTAAGAGCAAAGACCAAAAGCACTTAGCTCCCTAGCAACAGTGCCAGAAAATAGCTTGATGAATGCAAGTGCACAGATCGATTATAGCTAGTTTCAAAATAAGAGTCTCCAACCCACATAGAGCTATTTGGTTAAGGTCTTTATGCCCCTCGTCACTATCTACCAAAGGATACTTGTAACATGCCTTTGATTTCAAGTATGGGTGTTTAGAAGGTTTTGTATTTGTGTACAAGAAAGTAAATAAAGCAAGTAAACAAAAGCAAATAACGAATGCGTTGGAAATGGTGTCGAAACTCAATAGGGCAAAAACGTTCTCGGGAATTTAGGATACACCGCTAGCATGGGGTAATTAATAATAATTAGGATAACCTATTTCTTGTGCCATAACATGTGTGGAGAGAGTTCCATAATAAGATGTTCACTACAAGGCTCATGGGCAGCCGCTTTCTTGAGCCAAGTAATGAGGTCATCTCTAAATAACTACTATGATGCCTCAAAGCAGCATTTCATACAGGCCACCACAATTAAGGG
Organism: Avena insularis; assembly: GCA_023614405.1. Lineage (NCBI taxonomy): Eukaryota > Viridiplantae > Streptophyta > Magnoliopsida > Poales > Poaceae > Avena > Avena insularis. Next base: position 28,850,609 of record CM042692.1, read on the forward strand.
TTTCCCCGTGGATATCGTAATTATCTTAGTGAATCTCTCTTTATTCCTCCTTAGACCATCAGGTTATAAGCCGATGCTTGTAGTCACGAATAACACTGGACATACTCTCATACACGTCCTAAGGATATCACCCTCTCTTTAGTCCTGGAGGCAAATGATATGTGGCTGACTACACATACCATCTAAAGAGAGAGATCAAACACAATATCATAAATCAATAGATCATGGACACAAGTAATAGATCATCTTTATTTCATCTCATAATAATGCTAGGGTTTCTCCATCTCCCCAAGAAAAAGGAACTACTCACATATAAAGGCAATCAACATCATGGCAATAATATGGATGGGATATGAGAGTACAATCGAATACAAGTGAAGATCCACACTAGGGTTTGGATTACAACCAAGTAGACGAAGGGGATTGGTGTTGGAGACGTTGGTGATGATGATGGTGATGTAGATCGGTGTTGAGGCCTTCAAGATCCCTTCTCCTCTTGAGCAATGGTGATGATGGAGATCTTGTGGAGGTGGAGGCTATGGAGTTTGCCAGGTGGCAGGGCTCCGCCGTGCAGGTATGTGGAGAGGATCCTTCTCCCTTGGCTCCTCCCCTCCTTATATAGGCCTAGGGGGTCTCTCCTAGCCCCTCCCATGTTACCTATGACCTAAGGAAGGTCCAGGAACAAACGAGGACAAATTCTGAGAAGAAACGCATCCAGAAAGGTAGTTACGTGCGTCCAGACCCGTGGTACGGGTGGACGGTATGACCGGACCCACCCATACTAGTGGTCATTAAACCCTCAGCATGCTTTCATATTTTGGCCGTTATTTCTTATTACAGACTCCAATTTGGGTGTTCTTCAACTCATTGGATTCGTATGGATGAGGGATACAAAATCATGGCCTTGGATATTCATTTGGAGTTTATGGAAAAATCCACTTTTTTCACCTCTCAAATGGCTAAGTCTGGTTCCTATAGCTCCTCCATATTGCATCTTCTTGGTTCCATTTTCCTTGCTTTATCCATAATCCATCACAACACCTACACACAAGTCAAAGACAAGGAATAGTAATAAAATCCTAATAAAACTACTAGTTGTGCAAAGTCCATGTGAAAATGAATAAGAATTAGTAATCATACATAATAGGCATAGTTCTAGCTAGATATAGCATGTAATGAGTGACAATATGAATAAGTTGTATGCTTAAATATGCATAGTATTTTCACTCATCACCACTTCACAAGGCTTATGGAAGAATATGGGGCATACCTTTCAAAGGATTTGCCCTGACACCTGAGGTATGAAGACTAAGGCACCGGGGTCCCGTGGAAGGTGGCCACGACTCCCCGTTCTAGCAGGCTACATAGTCGCAGGGGATGGGAATGCGCGCTCGCACTCTATCCCTGGGCTCGTGAATCCCTCACACACTTCCACAAGAACAAGATCAAGACAGAAGCAGGGGCAGTCTACCCCACATGGGGACAAGTGCCCACCCGATTGCGACCACCTCCGGGTGGTCGCAAACAAGATGTCGTATAAGAAGCTGCACCTGCATGTTCCCCCTCTTTTCTCGTGTCAGTTAGGAAGAGGGCGCAAGGAATCGGGTAGGTCCCTAAGTGTGGGTCACCGGGTTGTGAGTAGGACTCTTCCATGTACCGAGCATCGCTGGACCTGACATCCCGGTGGCACCACAAAAGGCATCATGGCCCGGCTCAAGACGATGCGAAGATGAAAGGTTAGGTTTATCCTGAAGAAGAGCCTAGCATTGTGACCACTGGTCATTCCACAACACTGTATCCAGGCTTGCCCGCGGTAGGACTCGTACTGCGGGACAAATCCCTGTGCGAGCAGACTACTTGTGGGTTGTCCCCCTCGTAATGAAAAGCCTTATGTGCCAGCTGGGTCCCATAGCACAAGCAGTGTATCTAGAAGCAATTCATGTGGATGAATATGAATGAGTTGATCTTCCGCGCACTCATTTTGATTATCATTCATCTAGGATGCTTTATTAATGGAGAGTCGCGTTTCGATTGGTCGCATGTTTTCTCGGAACCTGCCAGTTGGGTGCAAATCAAGAAGCATGACCCCGTCAGCACAGCCATGGAGGTAGGCCAGAAGAAATTCCGTCCAGGGGCTTCCAAACATTGTCAGCTTCAACCACACAAAGATAAGTTTCCCCTCTACATGCCAATTTTCTCGAAAGGACCGTATCCCAAGCAATTTCTTGTACGGATGAGAACCCTAGGTTGATGGGCAGCCACCCATGGGTGCCCTAGGCGTTCTCGGAAATTCCCCGTCCCTCGAGAGGCCTCCTGGGTCACACCCGGGAGGTCGCTCCGGAGAAGAGGGGTTGAGACACGGCCGGACCTTGATACTAGGGACCAGGGCATGTAAATAAAATAGAAGGAGGAGAGGCTAGGCGCAAACACCTTACAAATGGTTGGTGCGCATTGTGCTAGCGAGTCGGCTAGGTGTTCGGTGCTAAGTCGTGGATGCATAGAGAAAAACGACTATGTCGCAAAACAAATAAGCTCTTCCTCCTTCTCAAGGGGTTTTCTTTACACAGGAAGGGTGCAACTTTGAATCAGCGAGGGGACAAGATTAAGCGCAAGCCCTGCTTTAGGATCCCCCAAGGCCCACAAGCTGAAGCTCGACGCAAATTGGCCTACCATTGAATACCATGACGATTAGCTCTCTACAACCGTCGAAGGTGAAGAAGACGAGATCTCCTAGATCCATATGGTAAGAGGATGCGAACCATCCCTAGCCGCGCTTAAAAATAGCTGCCCGCCTGCACCAAGGAAGACCTTCACCAGCAGTCACTCGTAGAAGCAACCCTCGTCCTGCACCCCGAAGAGACTAGGGAAGCTCCCCCCATAGGCTTCGGCCACTATTGCGGGAAGCTCCAACACTACAAGAAATGTCTCCATCCACAACGGTTTGATCTGTCGAGCATCGTAGAATGTGCCTCTTTTTCAATAATTTTGTTCGCTTGACCATGGTAGATGGAAAACTATTTTCCATTTTGGCGGCCCTCTACAATGAAATTGCTAAAAATGTGGATGTAGCTTGACCGACACGTGGTAGAAATGTAAGATTTTTAATTCCTCACGCGATGTTGACTCACCGAAATATTTTGGGGCATGTGGGTCTTAGATGCCAGTTTCTCTAGCAGACCATACTTTTCGGTCGCGCCTCCCTAATTTGAACTTGATATCGTTGCTCGACGCATCTACCATTTAGTCAGGCTGCTGGGTCCCCTGTGTCAGCCTCTGATTAGAAGAAACGTGTGTATGATTGGATTTTTTTTCTTCGCTCACGCTTCCCTATTTTTAACTTGATAACGATGCTCAATTCATATGCCGTTTAGTTAGGGTTGCTGGGTCCAACATGTCAGCCTCTTGTTAGAAGAAACATGTGCATGATGGAATTTTTTCCTTGGCTCATGCCTCCCTAATTTGAACTCAATAACGTTGGTTGATGCATCATCCATTTATTCAGGCTGCCGGGTCCCCCATGTTAGCCTCTCATTAGAAGAATCGTGTGTATGATGGAATTTTTTCTTCGCTCGTGCTTCCTATTTCGAACTTGATAGTGTTGCTCGATGCATCCGACATTTGGTCACGTTGTTGGGTGCCACATGTCAGACTCTATTTAAATGAAACATATGTATGATGGAGTTTCGACCGCATTCGCTATTTTGACTGTGGCATCATTGCTTGATACCTTCAATCCGGATTTACGAATGTAGTATAGTAACTTTTTCCCTAGTAGACCTAGGTTTAATCAAACCTTGGGAAACAATGCTAAATGGAAATTACATGAGACACATTTGCAAGACTTGTTTGTTTGTTTTACCTTTGTTTACCGGACCTTTCTAGTTTACTTTTAGAACGTTGTTTGTTGCAACGGATGGATATAGGACAAGGTTGAAGATTCACCTGCAGATGCACATCATATGGGATAAAGATAGTAATACGCATATTCATGTGTAATGATTTAACAAAGATTAAATTTGTGGGAAGCACATCCTAATATACTAGAGCCCCTGCGAGTCACAAATAAACCCTTCAACAAAGGTGTGTGTGACCATAAAAGAAGTTATTCATATAAAAGGAACAACCATTGTTCTCCGATACAAATGAATAACCATCTTGCATTAAACATGATCCAGACATGATGTTCATGCTCAACGCAGGCACATAATAACAATTATTAAGGTTTATTGTCAATCCCGATGGTATATGGAATGAAAGCGTCCCGGCGGCGATCACATCAACCTTCGATCCATTCCCTATGCACATCGTCACTTCATCCTTAGCTAGAGGTCGACTATTCCTTAGTCCCTATTTCAAGTTACATATATTAGCAAATGAACCGGTATCAAATACCTAGGTACTACTTCGACTACTAGTAAGGTACACATCAATAACAAGTATATCGTATATACCTTTGTTCACTTTCCCAGCCTTCTTATCTGCCAAGTACTTCGGGCAGTTCCACCTCCAGTGTCCAACCTCCTTGTAGTAAAACCACTCAGTATCGGGCTTAGGGCCTCCCTTGGTTTTCTTCTCAAGCGCGGCAACAGACTTGTCGTCCTTCTTGAAGTTACCCTTGGGCTTGCCCCTCCGGCCCTTTTCTTGAAACTAGTGGTTTTATTGACCATCAAAACTTGTTTTCCTTTTTGATGTCTACCTCAGCAGTCTTAAGCATAGCTACGAGTTTAGTGAGCAACTTGTCGGCACCATTCATCTTGTATTTAATTACAAATTCTTTGAAACTCGGTGGCAACGATTGCAGAACCCTGTCCGTCATGAGATCAGCTAGAATCTCACATCCTAGTGTCTCAAGACATTGAGCGTATCCCGTCATCTTTATGATGTGCTCGTTCACAGAGCTGTGCTCCTCCATTTTAGTGCTAAAGAACTTTTCCGAGATCTCATATCTCTCGGCACGGATTTGGTCGCCAAACATAGTTTTCAGTTCCTCTACCATGACATCAGGATCAGTAAGTTCAAAACGCTTTTGGAGCTCGGGCTCCAATGATTGGAGCGTTGCGCACTGCACAAGAGTGTAGTCATCAAACTTTGTGTCATACACATTGCGCTCCTCCTGAGTCACAGTTTCTGCAGGGGTGTCACCTAACGGACCGTCAAGTACATAGGACCTTTTTATGCCCGCGAGGATAATCCTCAAATTGCGGTGCCAGTTGGTGAAGTTAGGCCCATTATCCAGCAGCTTTTGTTTCTCAAGGATGCATTGAAATTGAATGTAGGGGTGCCATGATCTACAAAGTATTTGCAAAGACTATTTAGACTAGGTTTATAATAGACAGAGTTCAAGCTAATTCAAAATTACTATGTGAAATCCCACTCAAAATGGCATCCCTCTAGTCATTTTAGTGATTACACGAACCAAATTAACTATGCCACTGATGGCCCAAGATATCTCGAGCTCATTGGGGAACCCCAAGAGGAAGGTATGATGAGAACAACAGCAAGTTTTCCCTCAGTTATGAAACCAAGGTTTAATCGAACCAGTAGGAGCAAGGAAACACCCCAAAGGTGTTGCTAGCTAAACTTTGGTAGGGCGCACTATCGGTGCCAGCAGCAACATGGAGACCTGCACAGCACAAGCACAGAACTCTGTCACCAACTTACAGTGAGGTTGTCAATCTCACCGGTTTTGCTGAAAACAAAGGAATAAACGTATTGTGTGGAAGAAAGTAATAGTTTGCAGAAAGTAAACTGGAAGCAGTAAACAGTTGATTGTAGATTGATGATAAAAGAAAGGACCGAGGTCCATAGTTCACTAGTGGTGGCTCTCCTTAAGATAGATGACATGTTGGGTGAACAAATTACGGCGGGGCAATTGACAAACATCGAGAAAGCAATCATGCATATGCTACTCATCTTGACTCCTTTGAGATTTGATTGGGCATTACAACGTTATACATAGACCGTAATCCAACTACATCTATGACTAATAATCCAGCAAAGTTATCATCAACCCCTCCAAGATACGTTGCAAGCAACAGATAATTGCATTACGCATTGCGTGTAAAGTAAACAATAGGATTGTTCTATGAACAAAGGATTGTTGTTTTCTCCCTAGTAGCAATAGCACATCTAGTACCTTAGAGATTTCTGTCACTTCCCCAGATTACTAGAGGCATGAACCCACTATCGAGCTTAAATACTAACTCTTGGAGTTGCTAGCATCTACTTGGCCAAGATAGCTACTAACAATGGAAAGCATGCAAGATCACAGATAACAAAGACATGATAGAATCAATAATCAATCTAAAATAGCATCTCAATATCCATCAGATCCCCGCAAACACAACATGTAGAATTACAAATAGATGATCTTGCTCATGAACGGAGCTCACAAGATCTAAACATGATACCACAAAGGAGGAGAACCAGTCATCTAGCTACTACATGGACACGTAGTCCAAGGATGAACTACTCACGAATCACACTGGAGGCTTGCATGATGATGAAGAAGGCCTCCAGGGTGAATTCTCCCCTCCGGCAGGGTGCTGGGAAGAGCTTCAGATCCCTCCCGATCTAGGTATGGAGATGACGGCGGCTACAGACTCTTTCGTGGACTTTTGATTGGGTACTAAGGGTTTCTGTATCAGAGGCATCTTATAGGCGAAAGGGGAGGCCGGGGTTCTGGCTGGCCACACACCCACCCTCGGCAGGCAGGGCCTGGCCGCACGGCCAGGTGGTGTGGCTGCCCTCTGGCCCCTCTCCATCTCGTATCCTGGCTCCGTGTGTCCCTCTGTGAAAAACTGACTTTGGCTTTTGTCCTGTCCAATTCCGAGAATATTCATTTACTGACTTTCCTGGGACCAAAAACAGTAGAAAACCTGCAGTTGTTACTGTGGCTCTTGTTAATAGGTTAGTCCAAGAAAGTGTATAGAAAGTACTCCACGGTTGGAACAAAACATAAGAAAGTAGATAAAAACCAAGCATGGAACATCAAAAAATATGGATACGTTAGCAACGAATCAACATCCCCAATCTTAACTCCTGCTCGTCCTCGAGTAGATAAGTGATAAAAAGAAAGAATAATTTTTGAGGTGACATGCACCATCATAAACTTGATCAAAGTATTTGTAAAACATTGGTAGTTGGGATCATAGTACTTCAACATAGCATGAAAGACAAAGTTCTAACAATAAGACATAGCAACTATGTTGCAACATGAAAAGGCACAAACAAAAGATTCATGAATAACAATGCTTTGCAAGACGTTTTTTTGTTTCACATAAAGAAAACATAGCATAGTAGCATTCAGCTTGTCCCTCATAGAGTAGCAAACATAAATGCATAGGACACCTTCAAAGTTCATAAGAGTGACTAGATACAAATAGTTTAAACAAGCAATATCAAAGCTATGCATCAATCAACAAGTCTTGGGACAATGCACATAGAACTAAGAATGGCCACTATGCTCTCAAAGTAGGTGCATAAAGATAGAAGGTGGAGACTCAACATAAAAGTAAAAGAAAGGCCTTCATAGAAGGAAGTAGGGATTCAAGTTTCATAAAGAGCTTCCAAAAATTATGGTACTTATTAGCTTTCAGCTCTCATTGCCCCTATCATAAGCATCTTGAAGTGATTAAGGTTAAAGTGAACAAACTATGGTGTATATGCTTGACGAAGTATAAGTTGGAAATCTCATGTCCCTTGAATATGAGGGCCACTCCTCATGCTACTCAAGTTTAGTTACCGGTAAGTTCTTGTCATAGTAAGTACATGTGTATCATAGAGAACCGCCAACGGGGTACCCCTTGCCCGATGATATGGAAGAATCCCCATATCAAAATGACAAGGCAAACAGACAATGAGCATCTCAGCAATCTTCTTATTTACCATGGGAAAATGGTGCTTTTTTCTCTCTTTCCTCTTTTCTCAAATCTTTTTTTTCTTTTTCTCTTTTTTTCTCAATATCTGACTCTTTTTTTATAAGAAGAATGCTTCATAGACAGCTCATTATGGTTACGTTGCAGGTTTCTACCATGACAGCATGGATTAGACCAGCGGCCCAGGCGTTTCTCTAACACACATACATAACTCCATGGACTTACAATCTCTCCTTTCATTTCACACTGACGACATCCATAGACAAAAGAGCATGATATCAACTAGGTACAAAGTACAAGTGCAATGTTGAAAGCGTTCCCCATGACAGCATGGTTCTGCTAATCCCCAACATATAAGTGCAAGCATATACAACATAGACGACACAATGGTTCAAGTTTATTAAGGGCATGGAAAGTAAAGTGTGCCAACAAGTTCATGAGAGCTTTAATCACTAGTTTTCTCATAACAAGTTTAATTCGGAAGGTAGATAAAAACATGAATATACTTGGAATAGCATATGCTAATAGGTAGGTATGGTGGACTCTTTGGAATAACTTGGCTTTAGGAATTGGATGCATGAGTGGAACTCATACTTGGTTATGGAGGCTAGCAAAAGACTAGGAGCGACCAACTAAGAGAGCAATAATGACCATAATCATGCAGAGAGACAAAACATCATTAATCAAAGCATAAAGTGATACTACAAGTTGAAAACTAAAGGATCATAAATGCTATGGTGACTTGGGATAGTCATAACATGGTGTGAGCATCTGCCAAGTCAACCCAAATAAAGCATCAAAGGAGAATACCATAATACTATGCTTTAATATGCTAAAACAACGCATGATTCTTCCAAGGCACATTAAGCAATCTCAATTGTTTATAACAAGTCATGATACAACAAAGAATACTAAGAATAAAGCCAAAATAATATCAAACATGGCATGAGAAAGCATAGGCCATAGTCAAAAACAAGCTCTCTTACCACTTAAGCATGAACTTTTCCTACTCTTTTCCAATCCAAACCAAACTATTGGAAACCCAATGTATGAAAGAGGGGGTCCAACCAATTTATTCAGAAAACTAAGCAAACCAAGCAAACGAAAAACAAAAACGAAAAATAAGACGCTCTAAGAACAACACAACTGTGCATGAAATAATAAAAATGAAGTGTTTGGAAGAAACCTGGAATTTTTATTGATGAAGAAGGGGATGCATTGAGCATCCACAAGCTTTGACGCTTGTACCTCTTGAATATTTCTTGGGGTGACACGGGGTGGCATCCCCAAGATTGAGATTTAGTCCATTCTTCATCTCATTACATCATTCCTTCCATACACCTGGAATTTTTCTTCATACAAAACTTCACACAATCTTTATTAGCAACATTAGTGCACTCAAGATAATAAGTCTTTAAGTTCAGTTTCAACACCAATAAAACTTTAATTAAAACACAAGATACTGTAGCACTTCCCTCAAAAATCTCAATTCCCCAAAAGAACTCAAAAGGAACCAATCAAGAAGTAAATGCAAATAATGGCAGAAATCTGTCAAAACAGACCAGCAGGTAAAAACCAATTTTTTCGAAGACCTCCTGTTGCTAAAATCAAAAAGTGTTGAACTAACGAAAGTTAGATAACAACCTAGGGTAGAAGCACAAAAATTCACGCCTCAAAACAACATACAGAGATTTTACATGAATTTTTACTGTGAAGCACAGAAATCTGTTTCGGGACAGCAACTTTCCCAATCATTACTTCTCTCTCATTAGAGGTTATTCTTGGCATAAAAAGAAAATAAAAAGGATAAGGAGCGGTTATTACAGAGGTAATAACTTCCAAGACTCATCTAAAACTTTTGGGTTATCTCCCAATAAGTACTTTTCTTTAACGCCTTTAAGTTAGGCATGATAGTTTGAGAAGATGCTCACATAAGAAATCTGAATTGAAGTAAAAGAGAGCATCAAGAAGGAAATTCAAAACACATTTAAGTCTACTTTTCATGATATACAAACACATAATTTTTATCAAGCTCAAAAATAGTGGGATTAAAACCTTCAAACCCACTTTTAACAATTTTATAACAAGATGGCTGATCAATCTCATTTTCAATAGTAGTACAATTAATATTATCAACCAATATAGGACCATCATCTAGAGCTTTATTATAAAAATTTCAAAAGAATCCACGGGAACATGACATTCGTCCTCCTTTGGTAAGCATCGAGGATAATCAAATAATGTAAGGGGTAAAGAGTTACTCTCATTAGAAGGTAGGGATGGGTTCCATTCTTCCTCCTCTTGATCATCACTCTCCTCCTCTTTTTCATCCAATGAGCTTCCAGTTTCAGCAATTTCTTCTTCCATAGGATCCTGCAAGGCCTTAGTCTCTTCCATTGGTGGAGAGCATCTATTAAGATATTCAAGAATATAGCCATTTTCTACCTTGTAGTTTTCAAAGCAAAATTTAAGTATATGATAAACCTCATATTTATAAGGTGAATCATCAGTATTTTCAAGCAAACTAGCAAGTTCAAATGCACCCTTCCAAGCAATAAATTCTTCAATTTGTTCCACATCATAAAAGTCATAATTTCCCTTAAAATAAGAGGATATGGTAACATCATCATTATACTCACATTGAAAAGGGAGGTGTTTATACCTCCTACAGCAACAAGATTTATCAAAGCAATAAGTAACATTATAAGTAGAGCACACGTTTATAGCAATGGTATAAAATTTATCAATTTATTCCCATAAGTGTTTCCCTTTTTGTGACAAGCGGTGTTCCTTATAAAAATATTTTTGTTCTTCCGTGAACCTACCTTGCCAATAAGATTCAGTTTCAAAGAAACCAACCATTGATAGAAAGCATGATAAAGCAAGACAATAACAGACCAATGAAAATAACAACTATAGTAGGAACTAATTTTTTGTATTTTTGATAAAGAAACAAGCAAACAAAGCAGAAATAAACTAAGCAAAACAAATAAAACAAAGTAAAGAGATTGGTTATGAGGGACTCCTCTTGTGAAGATGTCTTTGACTCCCCGGCAATGGCGCCAGAAAAAGCTTTGATGGCCCAAGATATCTCGAGCTTGTTGGGGAACCCCAAGAGGAAGGTATCATGAGCACAGTAGCAAGTTTTCCCTCAGTTGTGAAACCAAGGTTTAATCGAACCATTAGGAGCAAGGAAACACCCCAAAGGTGTTGCTAGCTGAACTTTGGCAGAGCGCACTATCGGTGCCAGCAGCAACATGGAGACCTGCACAACACAACCACAGAACTTTGTCCCCAACTTACAGTGAGGTTGTCAATCTCACCAGTTTTGCTGAAAACAAAGGATTAAATGTATTGTGTGGAAGAAAGTAAAAGTTTGCAGAAAGTAAACAGGAAGCAGTAAACAGTTGATTGTAGATTGATGATAAAAGAAAGGACCGGGGTCCATAGTTCACTAGTGGTGGCTCTCCTTAAGATAGATGACATGTTGGGTGAACAAATTACAGCGAGGAAATTCACAAACATCGAGAAAGCGATCATGCATATACTACTCATCTTGACTCCTTTGAGATTTGATTGGGCATTACAACATTATACATAGACCGTAATCCAACTGCGTCTATGACTAATAATCCACCTTCAGGTTATCATCTGAACCCCCTCCAGTATTAAGTTGCAAGCAACATATAATTGCATTACGCATTGCGTGTAAAGTAAACAATACGATTGTTCTATGAACAAAGGATTGTTGTTTTCTCCCTAGTAGCAACAGCACATCTAGTACCTTAGAGATTTCTGTCACTTCCCCAGATTACTAGAGGCATGAACCCACTATCGAGCATAAATACTAACTCTTGGAGTTGCTAGCATCTACTTGGCCAAGATAGATACTAACAACGGAAAGCATGCAAGATCACAAATAACAAAGACATGATAGAATCAATAATCAATCTGAAATAGCATCTCAATATCCATTGGATCCCCGCAAACACAACATGTAGGAATTACAAATAGATGATCTTGATCATGAACGGAGCTCACAAGATCTAAACATGATAGCACAAAGGAGGAGAACCAGCCATCTAGCTACTACATGGACCCGTGGTCCAAGGATGAACTACTCACGCATCACTCCAAAGGCTTGCATGATGATGAAGAAGGCCTCCAGGGTGAATTCTCCCCTCCGGCAGGGTGCCAAGAAGAGCTTCAGATCCCTCCTGATCTAGGGATGGAGATGATGGCGGCTACAGACTCTTTCGTGGATTTTTGATCGGGTGCTTAGGGTTTCTGTATCGGAGGCATCCTATAGGCGAAAGGGTAGGCCGAGGGGGTGCCTGGGCTGGCCACACCACCCCCTGGCGTGGCCGCCGCCAGGTGTGGTGTGGCCGCCCTCTGGCCCCTCTCCATCTCGTATTCTGGCTCTGTGTGTCCCTCGGTGAAAAACTGACTTTGGCTTTTATCCCGTCCAATTCCGAGAATATTCATTTTCTGACTTTCCTGGAACCAAAAACAGCAGAAAACAGGCAGCTGGCACTATGGCTCTTATTAATAGGTTAGTCCAAGAAAGTGTATAGAAAGTACTCCAAAGTTGGAACAAAACATAAGAAAGTAGATAAAAACCAAGCATGGAATAGCAACGTATCAGCCACGACCGATCATCACGAGTGGTGTTACAGATCCAATGGCGAGCAGCATATGGGTCATCATATCTTCATATGACTCGTGCTTTACCTTTCGGTTCATGTTCCAAGGCCATGTCTGTACATGCTAGGCTCGTCAAGTAAGAACCTTAGTATTCACGTCTGTAAAACAGTCTTACACCCATTGTATGCGAATGTTGAATCTATCACATCCGATCATCATGTGGTGCTTCGAGACGACGAACTTTCTTAAGTGTGCATACTAAGGAAGAACATTATTTTATCTTGATATTTAGTGGGATGGATCATCTTATAATTCTACCAAGGCAATCAAATACTACCTAGGCGATCAAATAAACACAAAATAAGATGCATCAAAGGATAAACATCACATGCATATATATGTGATATGATATGGTCCTTCTCGCATTTGATCTCCATCTCATGAGTCATGGCATGATATCTATCATTCCACCGGTGTGTCACCTGGCGCCACCATCAAGGTTGTTCTCCACTAATCTAATTACATGGATTTCCATTTTCTGGCACGAAGGCCATAAAATAAAATAACAACCATATGGCTCTTGTCGTTTGTTTTACAATAAAACACATTGCATCTAACAACATTTGTATCATAGACCATATCACATCACATGCCCTACAAAAACAAGTTAGACGCCTCTAATTTATTTTTGCATATTTTACGCGACTGTGGGCTTTCTAGGATAGAACCATTCTACCTACGAACTTCAGCCACAACGGTGATAACCAATTTATTAAGCAGACCGTTGTAAATCAGATATCAACTAGGGATTTCTATTTTCGTGCCCCTTGTTTGTTAGTTATACTCAGTTTTCCCGAGTCTCTTAGCTTTTCCTCGCTTTTCCCCTCCCTCTATTCTAAAACCCTCACAGGCGCTCGGAAGGGGGGGTGTCGTCAGGTCAAAGGCTTGACCATTACATGCTGACTGGTGGGACCACGTTGGGGCGGGTCGTGCATTGAGCGTTATGTTACATCGCATCGACTGTTACATGCTGACGGGTGGGGCCAGGATACACGGTAGACCAGCCATCCATCTCTCGCTGACTTGTGGGTCCCATTTTTCCTAATTGTGTGGTCGGTACAGCCAATGACAAATTGGGCCATTTTGTGGGGCTGTCATAGCCAATGAACGATGGGGACGCTATGTGGGGCCGTTCTGTGGGGACGTCGTAGCTAATGACCGGTGGGGCCATCATGTGGGGATGGAGGGGGATTTGCATATTTTCCACATTTTACTTTGAAACTTGCATATTTGTCATTTTGTGTATCACTGACACGTGGTGGTCATGTGGCAAATATGCAAATTTCAAAGAAAAAGTTTGGCAGATATGCAAAATTGGCAAATATGCAAAAATTGACAGGTGGGGTCGTGTATGACACATCGTCTCTCTCTCTCATCCGCTTTCAGCCCATAGCCCCGAGCAGCTCCTATCCCACCGGCAGACAGAGTAACCATTGTCGGCGCATCGCCGAATCCGTCCTACGGTGGTATCGGACGGACTACCGTGCTGCACCTCAACCATGGCTCCAGCACATGTTTTGTCCGCACGCATTGTACGTTGAGGCAGTGCCGACCGCAGGCGGGTCCACCTCCCACAACGGCTAGGATTTGGTTCCACTGCCATAGCTCGATGAACAGTCACAGCAATTGATAGTAGTGCTTGGTAAGACCTTCGCTCATGCTCCACCCACCCTAATCAATTCGGTTCCCGTAATTTCCTCAATATTGCAGGTGCAAATTAGTCCTCAATGTCTCGTCGTAGCGGGTGTACCGGTGAGGGTGGGGAATCAATCTTGTCGTGGCCACATTCTCCTTCTCCTACCACGTCAGAAGTGCATGTAGCTCCTTCTCTTTGTACTACTGTTGAATTTGAAGTGCTACCATGGCCTGTCGGACTGATTTCAATTGGGTTTGTTTTGGGATTGTTACAGTGTGCTATGCAGGCCAATGATCCATGGTACATTGCATAGCAAGATGAATCAACCCAGTGGTCTCTCCAGAGGATGGATTTGGAGGAGATGGTTACCAAGTTAGGTGATGAATTGGCTCGTAAAAACCTGTTGATATTCGAGTTGAAGTGTATTGTCGAGGAAGAATTTAGAGCTTATTCGCAAAGAGAAGTTGACACTTGAGGCTGATCTTGCTGTATCTGATCAAGTGGTAGAAAATCTAAAACATGAACCTCAAGTGAAGGGGAGGAGAATAGTAGATTCATGTGGGCATTTTTAGTGTTGTCATCCGCGTCCTAGTAGTTACTCTATGCGGTTGTGGTGAAGGGTGGCACGTGTAATGATTATTTGAATAGATAAATAATTTAGAGAGTAGAATTGTTATTCAATGGATGGTTGTGAGTTCCTGCTAATTTATTCACTTTGCGGTCCCAAAGTTGTTGAGAGAATGCATTGTGGGGCCTGAGTTGCTTGCCATTGGATCTAGCGGTCCCAAAGTTGTCGAGAGAATGCATTGCAGGGCCCGAGTTGCTTGCCATTGGATCTAGCAGTCCCAAAGTTGTCGAGAAAATGCATTGCGGGGGCTCGAGTTGCTTGCCATTGGATCTAGCTACCCATAGTTGGTGGGCCAAATGCCTAGAGGGTCAAGTTGGGGCCTATAAGTTTTGACAGTTCTGTCGCCACCATCGTGGCTACCATGTAGACTTGCAGCGTTGGCAGAAGCATCCATTCCCCGTTCCAAATTAGTGGTTGAGATTGTCAATCCAAGTTTGTTGACTCAAATTCGTCAAGATACAATCAAATCTAGACAAATCTAAATCAACTAATTTGGGTTGGAGGGAGTACTACTTTGAATCAGGTTTAGAGCATATCCACCGTCCTCACAGCTCAAATACATATCGATTTTGATTCAAATCATACATATTTCGATCAAATTTATACAAGCACACCGGAGATTGTCAAAGCAAGTACTACTACTTATGAATCAGCTTTAGAGCATTTCCACTGGTATCACGGCTCAAATACATATCAAATTTATTCAAATCATACATATATTTTAGGTTACGTAATTTTGGTTCAAATTGGGATCAAATTTGTCCCAATTTTAAGTGGACGGTGAGCTAGCCACCCTCCCCGCCATATGTGTACTCCAAGAAGTACGGGCAAAGTGCTCCCATATGGCCATGAGTTACATCCGGCCTTCACCGTCAAAGTGCACCTCGACGTGCCAGTCGCGGCCTGCCTCCCACAACTTCTCTTCACGAGGGCTTGATCTGCGTTGTCACAGTGATGTTATGGTTGATGGATTCAATCGTCTTTGCATTGATTACCACTATCGGCACCACCGCCATCGTACTGATGTTGTGGATGATGTCTTACATCGATGTGTTTCATCAGCAACGGATCTGAGGATGTGAACGGAAGTGAGACAGACAGAGACAGAAATTTCAGACGGTTAGATCTTCATCGCCGCACGCCATTCCAGCTGCCACGCTTAGATACTCACTGTCGCACGCTGTTCTAGCCGCCACGCTTAGATCCGCACTGCCGCAAGCCGTTCTATCCCCCACGCGTAGGTCCGCGCTGCCGCAAGCCATTCCGACTGCCACACTTAGGTCCGTGCCGCCGCACACCATTCAGACCGACACGCTTAGATCCGCGCCGCCGCATGCTATTCGGACTATCGCGCCACCGTACGTTGATAGGAGGGGAGGAAGATGCGGTTGGTATACGTGCGACAGGGAAAGGGAGGGAGAGACATCCAGCCCGCCGGGCTCTCCTCTCTATAGCCCAACAGGAGAGAGAGACCTCTAGCCCGTCGGATCATGATGTATCCAACAATGGTTGGCCAAGATCCGTGTGACAAACATCTCGACCAATCAGAGCGCAGCCAAACTGAGCGCTAGTTAATGTGGCTTGTATACGTGCGACAGGGAAAGGGAGGGAGAGACATCTAGCCTGCCAGCCTCTCCTCGTCATACAAGGTTAGGTGCACCCATCAGGAGAGAGAGACCGCCAACCCGTCGGATCGTGATGTATCCAACGGCGGTTGGCCAAGATCCGTGTGACATACATCTCAACCAATCAGAGCACGGCCAAACTGAGACATGAGAGAGGGGGAAAGTGATGAAAACTTTAGCGGGAGGGGAAAAGTGAGGAAAACTTTAGCGGGAGGGGAAAACTGAGGAAAACTTTAGCAGGAGCGGAAAACTGAGTAGAGCTAAGGAAAACAAGGGCACTCAGATAAAAAATGACTAAGGGAAATTCAAGCTTTTTGCATAACAAATGGAAAATGTGTTATTTAAACAAAATAATCCATCTTGGATGACATTATATTGTTTGCAACTCAAAGATACACAAGTGTTCCAAATTTGGCCTCATTTAGACAAAGTATGTTTTGGGATGGGTTATTTTGGAGGTTGATTGAGTAGAAAGCCATGCATCTTCATAGCTAGTAGCTCATTCCAAGAAGGGTTTAAGAAGTGGTTTAGGGGATAAGTACATTTCTCTTTATTTCCTTTTCCGTTATTATTCATGTTAGGTTGTGGGTAACATAACAAGACACCATGCAAAGGTTGCACTATGTTTTGACTTTTTTTGAATTAAACTAACCCTAAAACCATTTTTTTGAATTTAATCACTTAGAAAAAGAAAGTGTGGCTGATTACAAGAATACAAAATTTCCAATTTCACATGGTAAGTCAATCCAAGATACACAAGTGTGCCAAATATTGGATCAATTGGTCAACGTTTGCTATGGTTTAAGCCATGAACTAGCTAAACCCCATGTGTTGACCACATGTCGAGGGAAAAACTGAGTAGTGCTAAGTAACTAGGTGGATGACCATAGAAACTTGCAATAACACATACATTATGGGATTATCCAACATACAAACTTGGGAGAATCACACTAGTTCGAATTCAATACAAACATTGATAGTAGTTCAAATTCATCATACAAATTCAAATTAATAATTCAAATTATTTTTTTCTTGCTCCTAGTGTTTTTCGCTAGGTTCACCACCTTGCTTCGGGTGATCCTAGCTAGAATATTTGCGGAGTCCACCATCAGCTTCTTCTGTTTGTTCCCTTTGTTCTTTTTCTCTGCATCCAATGAATCAAGTTCTTCAGTCTGTCGTACAATTGGTTCAATCATGTTTCGATCCACTCGTTCATACGGTTCAAAATGCATTGGCATCATTTCTTTAATATCCACTTGTGTAATTCTTTTAATGTTGAACTCTGCTTCCAATGAATAAATTGCTTTATTCTCATCTTGATCCATTGGTTCAAACTCCTCTCGGTCCATTGGTTTAAACTTTTCTCGATCCATTAGTTCAATCTCCCCTACATTTGGTTCAATCTCCTCTGTATTTGGTTTAATCTCCTCTCGATCCATTGGTTCAATCTCCCCTGCATTTGGTTCAATCTCCTCTAGATCCATTGGTTCAATCTCCCCTGCATTTGGTTCAATCTCATCTGCATTTGGTTCAATCTCCTTTCGGTCTGTTGGTTCAATCTGCAATGTATCCATTGCTTCATTCTCCTCTCATTCAAATAATTCATTCTCATCTGCATTTGTTGCTCCCGCCTAATCATCCATTCCATAAGTTGGGTCTGTTGCATTTTTACAAAGCCTAGCAATGTGCCCTAGGATCCCACAATGTTTGCACTTATGTCGTCGAGGTGGTGCACCACCCTCTGCACTATCTCTCATCATATTCTTCCTTGGCCTACCTGCTGGTCTAGTAAAAACTAGAGGGTATAGCTTGAAGCCTGGATCCACTTCCATCCATTGGTATTTCCCAACAAGGCTGGAACATTCTGAGCATATGTTGCCCTAAATTTGGTAACGGAGAAATACTCTGACACGTACTGATCAACTTCACCCTCTTCACCTCCTAGAACACCCATGAAAAACAATGCATGTATGCAGGGTTTCCCATGGAGCTGCCATTACCTGCAATGGCATGTCCTATCAACCAAACTCACTAGATACCTCCATTGCCTATCTTTACTGTCAGTGTACGTTACCTCAGCCTCCATTCCTCTTCTAATGCATTTCAACTTCAATTCTTTTTCCCTGGCATGCAAAGCCTTAATCAAAGATGGGAGGATGAGATGGCCAGCATATACATACTGTTGATGCAATTCTTCGACGCAAATCGATCTTTATCATGATCGTCTACCTAATCTTATCAAATATTTGCCACAGCATAAGCCCTTTCAATGACTTGACCTTTGCATTCAAACTCTCTGCAAGGTTACTTGTTACATAGTCTAGTTGCAAATTTCATTGAATTGGCTTCTTGACCACACCATTCCATGATGTGCATCCAAGTACTCCTTCACCGTAGGTTTTTGTTTATACAATACTTCCAAATGATACAGATGCTTCCTCAAACTGCATGTGTATGAAGCTAGCCATAGGTTGTCAGTATAAACTTTGCCCTTGAATTTCTTTGTAAAATTATGCACAAGTGTCGCATACATTCCTATGCTCCACTCTAGGGAATATTGCTTCTACAGCTTTCTCCAAACCTATGCAAGCGTCCGTGTGGATAGTAAGTCCTGGCGGATGACCTATAAGGTCGCACAAATTCTCTAGAAACCAAGTCCAACTTTCCTCTGACTCAATCTCCAAAACTCCAAAAGCAACAGGGAACATCCAACTGTGGCCATCAACTGCAGTAGCAGCTACTGATTGTCCTTTAAATCTGCCATGAAGAGTTGTTTCATCCACGGCCAAATAAGTCCTGCAACTATCCAGAAACCCTTGCTAGCAAGCTTTGAAACAAACAAAAGGCCTTCTAAAGCACTCCTTCTCCTTTGTCTTCCCTCTTATTTTGTACTGAACTTTATGCATGTCTATCTGTACAACACTACCTGGACTAGCCATCTCCACTTCAGCTTTGAAGCTATAAAGCAACTGAAAACTTTCATTCCATGGACCATTTATCCTATCAAGAGTCATTTTCTTTGCATAGAATATCCTCATGTAAGGTACTGTAATATTAAACTTTTGAGAAACTTCTTTTATGAGCGTTGTTGCACCAAGTGATGGGTTCGCTCTCATCCAATACATGATTGCATCTTCCAACCACCTAGTCTTTTCTAGTTTTGTTTTGTCCTTTGGTTGTCCCCCTTGAGGTGGACAAGAATGTTCGAACCGATTACTTTTTATCTAAAACATAATGAAAATGTCAGGTAAAGTTAACAAACTCTACACAATGATCTAAAATATACAACTGGTTGTAATACCTGAACCAAACTGCTCCTGAGCATAGTGGATGCATGCATCCTCCACCTACACCTCTTGTATGGGCACTTCACTATGAACCTTCCTGGCTCACTCTTAATAACATCATAATCATTATTGGTGTGGATGCAATATGTAGTAAGGGCATTATGATAGTCCCTCATCGTTTCAAATACGGTGCCTTCTGGAATCTTAGGATCATTCTTGTCCCACTCAATTACTAGCAAGTCATCACCATCGTACTCGGCTAAAACGAGACTGACATTGTTCTCCTCATTCTCTTTGTCATCAATGTCATCAAATCTGGCACCGTTGGCCATTTCCTCCATGTATTGATCCTCAAGTGCCTGTTTACTGAATCTATCTACCAATTCAGGAAACATCAACTCATCCTCATCATATAGTGGAGGCGCTCCCTCATCAGGCTTTGCTTCGTCCTCCACATCGGCTGCACGAGCGATTTGGCTTACACTCGCAGTGCGAACAGATGGTACTATTGTGGACCTACAAGGAGCGCGGGTGTAACACACTCGAATCGGCCCTTTGCAAGTTTTAGCGCTTCCCGCCAAACCCGCATAGAAACGATTCAAGGACGCCCACCAGGCACTTTCGTGCGGGTGGAAAACAAAGTAATACCATTACACAACAGTCCTCGATGGGACCCACAGAACAGATACATATACAACAGCGACTCAACGAGTCAAGAATACAGATATACAATACAAAGATCCAAATCACCTTGAAAACGTTACAGCGTCCGAGTACGGACAAGATGCAAATGGGGCTAAGATCCCTGAAGAATAACCAATGGCGTCCATAACCCTACCCAGGCCAAGCCGGTGTTGGAGATATGCCCTAGAGGCAATAATAAATGTAGTTATTATCATATATCTTTGTGTTTATGATAAATGTTTACATTCATGCTATAATAGTATTAACAAGGAAACCATTAATACTTGTGTGATTTGTAAACTTAATTTGAAGTCCCTAGTATAGCCTCTATACTTCACTAGCTTGTTGGTTGATTGATGATTGTGGTTTCCCCATCATGAACATTGAGATGTTATCAACAACAAGATCATATCGTTAGGAGAATGATATGGTGGACATACTCCTATAGACAAGCGTAGCATAAAGATCAAGTCATTTCAATAGTTCAATTGCTATATGCTTTCTGATACATAGTAACCTAAGTCCTTCGACCATGAGATCATGCATATCACCTTTACTGGATGGATGCTTTGATGTCATCAAACACCACACCGTAATGTGGTGGCTATAAAGGTGGCATTGAGTGTTTGGAAAGTATTGGTTGAAACACATGGATCAAGAGTGGATTTGTCCATCCACATGACGGATAGATATTCTCTGGGCCTCTCGGTGAAATGTCATCCAATTAGCTTGCAAGCATGTGACTTGGTCACAAGGGATCACATATCACGGAACGAGAAAAGAGTACTTATCAAGAACGAGGATGAACTAGGTATGCAGATACCGACGATCATAACTTCGGATAAGTAACATATCGTGAGACAAAGGGAAATTGGTACCGTATGTAAGTGGTTCATTCGATCGCAAAGTAATCGTAGAAATATGTGGGAGCCATATGAATTTCCAGATTCCTCTATTGGTTATTGTTCGGAGAAGTGTCTCGATCATGTCCGCATAATTCACGAACCGTAGGGAGACACACTTAAGGATTCGACGTTGTTTTGAGTAGTTATGGTATTATGAGAAAGAGACCGAATGTTGTTCGGAGTCTCGGATGGGATCCGGGATATCACGAGGTGATCCGGAATGGTCCGGAGAATAAGATTCATATAAGGAAAGTCCTGCTTTGAGTAGCGGAATGATTCCGTGTTTTCATCGAACATTCTAGAAGGTCCCGGAATGTCCCAGACTGAGGGGGAAGGGTACCTGAGTGTGTCATTACATATTGGAATGATTGCATATTGTACTAAGTGTTCTTTCTGTCCCATATAAAGGATTAATTTAAATCCTAAATTTAAAAGTCAAACGTCTAGTTTGAAAGTCAAACGGCAGTTTTGGGAAGTGGGAAAAGAGGAGGAGAGGTGGAGGCCGAGTTGGAGGAGGGTTCCTCCCCTTGGCCGGCGCACCTCCCTAGGCCGAGTTGGGGAGGAACTCCTCCCCTTGGCCGCCGGCCCTCCCACCTATAAGAGGAGGGGCAGGGCCTCCTCCTCTAGACACACAAGTTTCCTATCTTCTACTCTAAACCCTAGATCTAGACCCCGGTTTAGAGCTATTCGGTTTAGAGCCTTCTAATTGGTTTAGAGCCTTCTAATTGGTGTGTCTAATTACTAGACCACTAATAGCCTCTCTCATAATCTCCACCATACTACCAAGCTTAAGGCGAAGCCTCATGGATTTCCCTCTACCTCCTGTACCACGCCACAGTCCGCCGGAATCGCGAGGAGAGTGCTACAACCTTCACGCTGCTGGAACAAGGGAGAGGAAGGTCTTCATCGAAATTTAACGCAGTGACCGATCATGGAGCGCCATGCGAACGCTGGCGCTGGAAGGATCGTCACGCGATCTTGAGATCGGAAAGAGTACGACTACATCACCCAAGAATCGCTCTCGTTAAACACTTTGGAATCTTCGAGGGTGAGTTATTCCATCGACTCGCTGCTACAATCTAGTAGATAGATCTTGGCTTGTTTGTTTGTATGCGGTAGAAAATTTTGTTTTCCATGCTACGAACCCCACAAAGGGTATCGTAGTCGTGTCTATATGTAGATCTGTAGACGAGTAGAACACAATGGTCATTGTGGGCGTTGATGTTTTATTGTAGATTGCTTTTCGTACTTTGCATCTTGCGGTATGTTGGGATGAAGCGGCCCGGCTAACCTTACATGACATCGTTCATGAGACTTGCTCCATGTTTGACATGCAACTCAGATTGCATAAGTGGCTTTATGGTGCCTGCTTTCTCCTAGCATAGTAAAGATCCAATTTACAACGGGTAATCAACAATACTAGTATCAATGTTGTGGTTCTTGTTCGTAGGTTAGAACGACACCTATGGAAAGCCCCAAACCACGTAAAATATGCAAAGAAAGTAGAAGCGTAACTTTGTTTTGCAGGTGTGCAAAGTGATGTGATATGGCCATGATTGTGATTATATTTGATGTATGCAATGTTCCTTATTGTAAGTTGGCAACCGCGGAGCCATATGGTTGTCTTTAATTTCTGTTAAGACTGCGTGTCTATTCAAAATAGTTGTAATAGTTGAAGCTGGTGGAAGACAACCATGAAGAAGCGTCATTGACCTTGATGCTATGCCGGTGATGATGGAGATCATGTTCGTGCTTGAAGATGGAGATCGGAAGCACAAAGAAGAAAGGCCATATCATATCACATATTATGAATTGCATGTGATGTTAATCCTTTATGCATCTTGTATTGCTTAGTAGACGACGGTAGCATTATAAGATGATCCCTCATGCACATAAATTTCAAGTTCTAAAGTGTTCACCCTTAGTAAGCACTGCTACAAAGCTTGTCGCTCAAGCACCACGTGATGATCGGGTGTCTTTGATTCCTGGTGAATACAACGTAAGCAAGCCAGATTTGCTTATGCGGTAGCTAAGGTTTGATCTTGACGAGCCTAGCATGTACGCATACATGGCCTCGTGAACACGGATCGCCGAAAGGTAAAGCATGAATCATATAGTAGATATGATGAACATGATGATTGTTCGCCATTGAAACTATATCAACTCTCGTGATGATCGGTGTTGATGTAGTGGATTTGGTTCGTGTGATCACTAAAACAATGTGAGGGATGTTGTTTTGAGTGGGAGTTCACCTAGTTTAATTTCATTAATTAATTTGAACTCAATTTGTCATAAACTTAGTCTAAACTATTGCAAATATGTTGTAGATCAATGGCACCCTACCATCAATTTTAATGCGTTCCTAGAGAAAGAAAAGTTGAAAAACAATGGAAGCAACTCATGGATTGGTTCCGCAATTTGAGGATTGTCCTCACAGCTGGTAATTTGACCTATGTGCTGGATGCACCGCTAGGTGACCCACTGCAGCTGATGCTACCGATGAAGTAAAGAATGTTTACCTCGCTCTAAGAATCAAGACTCCATAGTTCAGTGTGCTATCTTGTATGGTTTAGAATCGAGCTCGTAAAAGATTTGAAGAGTCGATCCATATGATATTGTCGAGGATCTCAAATTAATCTTTGAGACTCATGCGGCAATTGAAAGTTATGAAGCTTCGAAAAGTTCTTTAACCGCAAGATGGAAGAGGGTAGCTCCGTCGGTGAGCATGTGCTTAAGATGTGCGGGCACGCAAATAAACTTCAAAGTTTGGGTATAGTGATTCCTAATACTTTGGGGTTTACCGCATCCTCCAATCACTACCACCAAGTTACAAGAACTTTGTGATGAACTACAACATGCGTAACATGAACAAAGAGTTGCCGAACTATTTGCTATGTTAAAATCTGCAGAAGTGGAGATCAAGAAAGAGCACCAAGTGTTGATGGTCAATAAGACCACCAAATTCAAGAAAGGCAAGTCTAAGCAAAGGGACACTTCAAGAAGGGTGGTAAGAAAGTTACCACGCCGAAGAAGACCAAGGCTGGACCTAAGCCTGAAACTGAGTGCTTTACCGCAAGGGAGAAGGTCCTTTGAGCGGAATTGCCCAAAGTACTTGGCGGATTTGAAGATCGGCAACATCAAGAAGAAAGGTATATCTGATATACATGTTATTGATGTGTATCTCACTAGTACTGTAGTAGTGCTCGGTATTTGATCTTGGTTCGGTTGCTCATATTTGTAACTCAAACAGAGCTGCGAATAAACGGAAGCTAGTGAAGAACGAGGTGACGATGCGGCGTGGGAAGCGGATCAAAGGTTGATGTGATCGCGTCGGCACGCTACCTCTTCATCTACCATCGGGATTAGTTTTATACTTAAATAATTGTTATTTGGTGCTGCGTTAAGCATGAACATTATATCGAGGATCTTGTTTATTGCGAGACGATTACTTGTTTAAATCCGAGAATAATGGTTGTTCGATTTATATGAGTAATGTGTTTTATGCACATGCACCTTTGATAGATGGTCTATTCATATTGAATCTCGATAGTAGAAATACACATATTAATAACATTGAAGCTAAACGTTTGAAATCAAGCGATGACGACCTATATGTGGCAATCGTCTTGGTCACATTGGAGTGAAGCGTATGAAGAAACTCCATTCGATGGACTTCTTGAATCACTTGATTTTGAATCACTTGAAAGATGCGAAGCATGTCCGATGGGTAAAATGACTAAGACTCCATTTTACGGTATGATGGAGCGAGCTACGACGTATTGGAAATCATACATACCGATGTGTGTGGTCCAATGAGTGTAGCATCGCCGTGATGGTTATCGTTATGTTCTTACCTTCACGGATGATTTGAGTAGATATGGGTATATCTATTTTATGAAACATAAATCCGAAACTTTCGAGAAGTTTAAGGAGTTTCAAAGTGAGGTAGAGAATCAACGTAACAAAAGATTAAATTTCTACGTTACGATCGTGGAGGTGAATATCTAAGTTACGAGTTTGGCGAGCATTTGAAGAAATGTGGAATACTTTCGCATTGACACGCCGGGAACACCACAGCGTAATGGTGTGTACGAACGTCGTGTCGAACTCTCTTAGATATGGTTCGTTCTATGATGTCTCTTACAGATTTACCACTATCATTTTGGGGTTATGCATTAGAAACAGCGCATTCACTTTAAATAGGGCACCGTCTAAATCCGTGCAAACGACACCGTATGAATTATGGATTGGGAAGAAACCTAAATTGTCGTTCCTAAAAGTTTGGGCATGAGAAGCCTATGAAAAGAAGTTACAGCAGTACAAGCTAGAACCGAAAGCGGAAAAATGCGTCTTCATAGGATACGAAGGAAACTATTGGGTATACCTTCTATCATAGATCCGAAGGCAAAATCTTCGTTGCTAAGAATGGATCCTTTCTAGAAGAATTTCTCTCGAAAGAAGTATTTGGAAGGAAAGTAGAACTCAACGAGGTTGTCGAACCTTCTCTCGAAATTGCAGTAGCGCAGCACGGAAGAAGTTCTGTGGTGCCTGCACCAATAAGAGAGGAAGCTAATGATAGCGATCATGAAACTTGGTTGAAGTTGCTCTGAGCCTCGGAGGTCAACGAGAACTCGTACCACTCCAGTTGGTATGATTCCGTTATGAATGTCATGTTGGTGGACAACACCGATGACCCTGAGACATATGAGGAAGCGATGATGAGCCCAGTTTCCATTAAATGGCAAGAAGCCATGAAATCCGAGATTGGATCCATGTACGAAAACCAAGTATGGACTTTGGTGGACTTACCGGATGGTAGGAAGGCTGTCGAGAACAAATGGATTTTCAAGAAGAAAACAGATCTTGATGGTAATGTTATTGTCTATAAAGCTCGACTTGTCGCAAAGGGTTTCGACAAATTCAAGGAGTTGACTACGATGAGACTTTCTCACGGTGAAGCTAAAGTCTGTGAGGATTATGTTAGCAATCGCTGCATATTATGATTATGAGATATGGCGGATGGATGTCAAACAGCATTCCTCAATGGAGACATTGATGAAGAGTTGTATATGATACAACCCAAAGGTTTTGTCGATCCTAAAGATGCTAACAAGGTATGCAAACTTCAACGGTCCATCTATGGATTGAAGCAAGCATCGAAGTTGGAATCAACGTTTTGATAAGGTAATCAAAAGTTTTGGTTTTATACAAACTTATGGAGAAGCTTGTATTTACAAGAAAGTGAGTGGGAGCTCTGTAGCATTCTTAATCTTGTATGTGGATGACATATTGTTGATTGGGAATGATGTAGACCTTCTTAATAGTGTCAAAGAGTATTTGAATAATAGTTTTTCAATGAAGGATCTTGGCGAAGCAGCTTACATATTAGGCATAAAGATTTATAGAGATAGATCGAACGCTAAATATCATTGTCACAAAGTACATATTTGGACAAAGTTCTAAAGAGGTTTGGAATGGAAGATAGCAAGAAAGGGTTCTTGCCCATGTTTATATCGACCTTGAGTAAAACTCAAAGTCCGACATCGGCGTAAGATAGAGAAAGGATGAGTAAGACTCCTATGCATCAGCCATAGGATCTCTAATGTATGCCATGCTATGTACTAGACCCGACATCGCATATGTCGTTAGTTTAACTAGCAGATATCAAAGTGATCCAGAGTGGATCATTGACAATGATCAAAAACATCCTTAAGTACTTGAGAAGAACTAAGGATATGGTTCTTTCTTATGGAGGTGATGAACAGCTCGTTGTTAATGGTTACACCGATGCTAGTTGGAACACCGATCCGGATGATTCTAAATCACAATCTGGATCGTATTTATTTTGAATGGTGCAGCGATTAGCTGGAGGAGTGCAAAGCAAAGCGTTGTGGCGAGATCTTCAACTGAATCGGAATACATGGCTGCTTGGAGGCTTCACAAGAAGCGATATGGATGAAAGAGTTCATTGCAGAGCTGGGTGTGGTTCCAAGTGCGCTGGACCCAATGTCTATCTACTGTGATAACATGGGCGCCATAGCCAATGTGCAAGAACCAAGGTCACACAAGAAGCTGAAGCATATTAAGCTGCGTTTTCACGCTATTCGAGAACATATCCAGGATGGGGATATAAAGATTTGCAAAGTACACAGATCTGAATGTGGCGGATCCGTTGACTAAACCTCTCCCGAGGGCAAAACATGACCAACACCAAACTGCCATGGGTGTTCGGTATATTACCATGTAATCTAGATTGGATGACTCTAGTGCAAGTGGGAGACTGTTGGAGATATGCCCTAGAGGCAATAATAAATGTAGTTATTATCATATATCTTTGTGTTTATGATAAATGTTTACATTCATGCTATAATAGTATTAACAAGGAAACCATTAATACTTGTGTGATTTGTAAACTTAATTTGAAGTCCCTAGTATAGCCTCTATACTTCACTAGCTTGTTGGTTGATTGATGATTGTGGTTTCCCCATCATGAACATTGAGATGTTATCAACAACAAGATCATATCGTTAGGAGAATGATATGGTGGACATACTCCTATAGACAAGCGTAGCATAAAGATCAAGTCATTTCAATAGTTCAATTGCTATATGCTTTACGATACATAGTAACCTAATTCCTTCGACCATGAGATCATGCATATCACCTTTCTTGGATGGATGCTTTGATGTCATCAAACACCACACCGTAACAGGGTGGCTATAAAGGTGGCATTGAGTGTTTGGAAAGTATTGGTTGAAACACATGGATCAAGAGTGGGATTTGTCCATCCACATGACGGATAGATATTCTCTGGGCCCTCTCGGTGAAATGTCATCCAATTAGCTTGCAAGCATGTGACTTGGTCACAAGGGATCACATATCACGGGAGAAAAGAGTACTTATCGATGCGAGGATGAACTAGGTATGCAGAGATACCGACGATCATAACTTCGGATAAGTAACATATCGTGAGACAAAGGGAAATTGGTACCGTATGTAAGTGGTTCATTCGATCGCAAAGTAATCGTAGAAATATGTGGGAGCCATATGAATTTCCAGATTCCTCTATTGGTTATTGTTCGGAGAAGTGTCTCGATCATGTCCGCATAAGGATTCGACGTTGTTTTGAGTAGTTATGGTATTATGAGAAAGAGACCGAATGTTGTTCGGAGTCTCGGATGGGATCCGGGATATCACGAGGTGATCCGGAATGGTCCGGAGAATAAGATTCATATAAGGAAAGTCCCGTTTCGGAGTAGCGGAATGATTCCGGTGTTTTCATCGGGAACATTCTAGAAGGTCCCGGAATGTCCGGCACTCCGGAGGGGGAAGGGTACATGAGTGTGTCATTACATATTGGAATGATTGCATCATGTACTAAGTGTTCTTGCTGTCCCAAATAAAGGATTTATTTAAATCCTAAATTGAAAAGTCAAACGGCTAGTTTGAAAGTCAAACGGCAGTTTTGGGAAGTGGGAAAAGAGGAGGAGAGGTGGAGGCCGAGTTGGAGGAGGGTTCCTCCCCTTGGCCGGCGCACCTCCCTAGGCCGAGTTGGGGAGGAACTCCTCCCCTTGGCCGGCCAGCCCTCCCACCTATAAGAGGAGGGGCAGGGCCTCCTCCTCTAGACACACAAGTTTCCTATCCTCTAAACTAAACCCTAGATCTAGACCCCGGTTTAGAGCTATTCGGTTTAGAGCCTTCTAATTGGTTTAGAGCCTTCTAATTGGTGTGTCTAATTACTAGACCACTAATAGCCTCTCTCATAAGCTCCACCATACTCGCACCGGCTTAAGGCGAAGCCCTGCGGATTTCCCTCTACCTCGGTACCACGCCAGTTGTCTGGAATCGCGAGGAGAGTGCTACAACCTCCATTGCTTTGGAACAAGGGAGAGGAAGGTCTTCATCAAAACCGAACGTGTGACCGATTGGGGGCGCTGAGGCCATGCGCTGGAAGGATCGTCTACGCGATCTTGAGATCGGAAAGAGTACGACTACATCACCCACGAGAATCTGCTCTCGTTAAACACTTTGGAATCTTCGAGGGTGAGTTATTCCATCGACTCGTTGCTACAATCTAGTAGATAGATCTTGGCTTGTTTGTTTGTATGCGGTAGAAAATTTTGTTTTCCATGCTACGAACCCCTACAGCCGGAAGGGTAACCCTGCTAACGACGTCGATCTCAAACCTGCTAAAACAAAAGGGGTGCCAACAAAGGGCAAAGGAAAAAAGAGGAGCGTCGGTATTGAGGCCGGTACATGGCGAGGCTAGAATTCGGCGGCTCTCGCCTACATGGGTATGGTGGACTGAAGCGGCAGCGAAGCATGCACTAAACAACCTATAGAGACTCAATACAACTGTCGGCTATTAGAGAGGGATAAGAGAAACCTATTTGGGACCAACCTGATACTACCACTAAACATACCCATCCTTGTATTTCCCCCTCGAGACTAGACGAGGAAGTCAAGCCGAGGAAACCCACACAGTTGGCAGTTTTATTCATTCATTCCATGGTGGTTGTCCAACTTACTAGTCATATCAGATACAAGTCATATTATAACAACAATTCCTTAGTTATAGTTGTCTATGATCGAGAAACTGTGCTCCAAGTCATCCATAACCACGGACACAGCTTTTCGAAAAGATTTAACCCTGCAGGGATGCACCAAAGTATCCACAGGCACTTCAACCCATTTTGTCAGATCTGAATATGAGCAAGATCCTGAACATACACCCAACAATATGCGACGGGGCCTCGGACACGACGTTTCCCAGACCCAAAGTAAATACATGGGGGCCACCCCACTAAGCTACCCGCAACAAAGTCAGCCGGCTCCGGGACGGACCCAGGGTTTGTGTCAATGGCTGTAAACGACTGGGAACCCGAAAGTGTGACTGGGCTTGTCGATACCACGAAAACATTCCACATTTTTTCCTAAACAGTACAGGTGCTCCACGCACAATCGTAATTAAAGCAGTAAAGCATGGCATAAGTACAGGATAATAATAAAGCCCCAAACTACTTTGTGGCCCCCAGCACAGTACTTTGAAATCAGGTAGTAAGCCGATGGGGTGCCCACACACCCACATGTGGTTAGCGCGCTTGATCTCGGAACAGGTGTCAGGAACTCGGGTCCTAGGTGGACACAAGTGGGCAGTTAAAAACCAAATATTGACTATTACCCACCGATGCCTATGCATTATATCTATTCCTAGCATTTTAATTAACAAGTTATAATGTAAGCCATGATCATCTCCACCATCAAGCATCTCCACCATTAAGCATATGCCAACCTCCCAACAACGGTGGAACAACAACGACGCGAAGCAGCACTTGAGCAAGCAACTACGACAAGCAAGGCCGACTATCTATCAAACAACAGGCAATAGGATGTGTCCAAGGCAATATAGAGGCTGTAGGGAATATAAATGGTGCACGGGAACTAAAGCATCGCAATACAGATAGCAATAGATCAACAGGAGGAAGTAAAGACTACAAATGCAAAAATAGGTAGAAAGAGGGAGAATGCTCGCCTGGAAAACATAGCCGAAGATACACCGAATAACTTGTCGATACTCACATCAACTCATCAGCCTAATCCGCGAAGAAGCAAAGCACTAAAAGAAACACCGGATGCACTATTTAATACTACGACAAAAGATCCGGCATGATTATGATATGATGCATGGCATGGCATGATGTGGTGCACTTAGAAATATTAAGTGGAACCAGGGTCCCGACATTTAATTAGGAGGTTCATGTTGTTTAGTTACCCCGCAATTTAAATGTTGCATTAACAAGGCAAAACATAGCATCGGTTCTCTACACAAATTTAAATGGAGCCGATATAAGACTAGATTAGCCTGCATATGGCCTCCATATTTAATTATGGGGTGAATCGGCATAATGCCCCTAACCCACAACATATGTATGCATGCATGAATAATTTATATGCAACAAATGATAATATCATATTATAAAATAGGGTCTCGAATAGGGGATTACACTTAGGGGTTTCGGTGAACTTGGTTCCGAGGGTTCGGTTCGGTCACCGGGATCGGTCTTCGAATCCGTGTAGATGGTCATGGCGTTCGGGGAGTCGATCTTGGTTCAGGGCTTTGGATCCTCGGGAACGGGGTCTTCAGGGTTCCGGCGTTGTGATCGGTGATGAACTCGCCTCGGTGTCTCCATGGCATCACGATGGTACTCCGGGTTCGGACTTGGCAAGGTGTAAGCTTGGACAAACGGACAGCGGCTTCGAGAAGATCTTGTCGATGTGGGCATGGACTCCTCTCTGTTGGCCTTGACTATGGGTAGGGGGCTTCGGTACACAGATGGAGGCGCACAGGAACGAACACCTCGAGCCGTTAGCAGGTATAGCAGCTAACCAAAAACCCATACTAGCGAACCAGGAGCAACAAAACAAGAACCAAGCACGTGTCCTGCAGAACCGTGCAGCGAGCGACAACGTCCTTCACGGCAGCAAAACCAGCGCTGGGACGGCCACGGCGGCGCTACGGCAGCAGAGGAGGCGTCAGCACGGAGACGATAGACGGCGAGTGAAGGAGGCCGCGTGCAGGACGGGGGGAGCTCGGTGACGTGGTGAAGATGATGGCCGGGCCGGCGAGGAGCCGTGCAGAGGGCAGACGGCGCGCGGTGGTGCAGAGGCTTGTCGGGCGGCCACGGAGGAAGGCTGAGGTCGTGGGCGGAGCGTACGACGATAGAGGGTCGCAGGAGCTCGCGGGCTTGCGAGGTAGGCCGCGGTAGACGGGGTCGAACTGGAGGGCGTGGTCTCCGGTCGGGGTGGATCACGGGGAGGCCGGAGACGAGGCCGACGCCGGTGCTACTCGCAGGAGGACGGCCGCAGAGGAGACCAGCATCAGGCGTGCGTGGCTCATAGACGAAGAGGCTCAGGGAGGAGGCGGTAGGAGATGCACGAGAAGGGGAGGCCGGCGATGGGCGTCGGGCGCGGCCAGAGGGGGAGCGGCATGCGACAGCCGGACATGGAGGGGCGGTGCTCAGGTCGGGCGGCAGCAGGGTAGAGGCGAGCTCTGCGAGGGAAGCTCAGGGAGTTTGCAAGGCCAGCTGGGGCGGAGGAAGACGGCAGGTAGCCTTGGACGGCGGCCTGGGAAGGAGGAGGATGACCCCTGGAGCGGTGGCGGTGCTACGGGTTGGAAGAGGGAGGCGGTCGAGCATAGAGGAAAGGGATGGGAATCGCGGGGTGGCGTTGTCGGTCTTGTTGGGGTGGGGATCGATCGTGGGAAGGTGGGGCCAGGTATGGGGTGGTGTTGTTCGGGTCAGTCGGTGCACTGGGTTCGGGTCGAGGTTTGGTGGGGGACAACGTCACAACGCTGTCGCTGCATGCGTGTGTGCGGCGTGCGCGTGTCGTGTTGGTTAGGTGTGGGCTAGGGTCTATCGGCGGGGTGGAGGGAGTAGAGTGGGTATGGTTGGTAGGATTAGGGTTAGGCTAGGTTTGGGTATATGGGGTAGTAGGCTAGCTAGCTGGGCCTTTTGGCCCGGCCGGCTGCCTCCCCCTAAAAAATAGCTTTAATTATTTTTATTTTGTCCAAAATGACTCTGGTAATTATTTTGTAGACAAAACAAAATATCTGGAAGAGGCCAGGTTTTAATTTGAAATAAAGAAGGGGCGTTTAGAAAACAAAACCAGACTTTTCAAAAATAGTTTTCAAACAAACCATGCATGATGATGACGATGCTCAAATGCAATGTGGCATGATGACATGAGCATGCGGTCATGATGATGCAATGCACAAAAACACAGCGATTTTCTAGTAATGGTTTTACCGGGGTGCTACAATTCGACACCACTAACAATGGATCTCGCCCTCGAGATCCGCCTCATGGTACGGGGAAGAAGGCCGACGATCTGAATCTTCTCGCTTCATGTAGATCCTCGCGACACCACTAACAATGACTCTTGCTCTATCTTGAAATCGGCAACACCACCAACAAGAGGTCGTTGCTCATGTTTGTCGAGAGGACACTTCGGAGAAACAAAGACAAAGTTAAAGGTCACAAGGCTACCTCTAACTTCAGTGGAATGAGTAAATTGCATTGATCCACCAATTCAATATACAAAAGCGAATGATAAGAGTAGTGGTATGGTCGCGACTCCATCCCGCACTCATATCATTACTCCGTACATGAATAGCAGAATTATGCAACCAACTCTCGGAATCAGACTGAAGATCTCCACAAATGAGGTTCGGAAACAAGGAGTGATGCAGACTCTGCACCGGATCTGGCGTAGCTGATGATGACGTCATCTCGAAAACTCCGGAAGGCACAAGAAGGGACAAAGAGGAGTCCATCAAATGAAGGATTCCTCGGAGAGCATGAAGACCGGATGTAGAAGCACCGTTACCAAAGGAGGAAGTGAAACCCTGAAGGTACGACGGAAAACCCAAACATGAGAAATCCTGGACTCGAAGAAAAGATAAGAGAGCAGATTTAAAACATGCAGAGATAAGAGGGGAATAGCAGAGGGTAAGGAGTAAAACCAGACCTAATCAGATCAATCGAACCGATTTTGCAAAATAGTTTGACACTCTACTTCGGCCGTTAGCTAGGTTATCCTACAGGCTAGACCATTGGGGTATCGCAACTGCTGAGCTCTGATACCACTCTGTAACACCCTCGAATCGGCCCTATGCAAGTTTTAGCGCTTCCTGCCAAACCCGCATAGAAACGATTCAAGGACGCCCACCAGGCACTTTCGTGCGGGTGGAAAACAAAGTAATACCATTACACAACGGTCCTCGATGGGACCCACAGAACAGATATATATACAATAGCGACTCAACGAGTCAAGAATACAGATATACAATACAAAGATCCAAATCACCTTGAAAACGTTACAGTGTCCGAGTACGGACAAGATGCAAATGGGGCTAAGAGCCCTAAAGAATAACCAATGGCGTCCATAACCCTGCCCAGGCCAAGCCGGAAGGGTAACCCTGCTAACAACGTCGATCTCAAACCTGCTAAAACAAAAGGGGTGCCGACAAAGGGCAAAGGAAAAAGAGGAGCGTCAGTACTGAGGCCAGTACATGGCGAGGCTCGAATTCGGCGGCTCTCGCCTACATAGGTATGGTGGACTGAAGCGGCAGCGAAGCATGCACTAAACAACCTATAGAGATTCAATACAACTGTCGGCTATTAGAGAGGGATAAGAGAAACCTATTCGGGACCAACCTGATACTACCACCAAACATACCCATCCTTGTATTTCCCCCTCGAGACCAGACGAGGAAGTCAAGCCGAGGAAACCCACATAGTTGGCAGTTTTATTCATTCATTCCATGGTGGTTGTCCAACTTACTAGTCATATCAGATACAAGTCATATTATAACAACAATTCTTTAGTTATAGTTGTCTATGATCGAGAAACTGTGCTCCAAGTCGTACATAACCGTGGACACGGCTTTTCGAAAAGATTTAACCCTGCAAGGATGCACCAAAGTATCCACACGCAGTTCAACCTTTTTTGTCAGATCCGAATATGAGCAAGATCCTGAACATACACCCAACGGTATGCGACGGGGCCTCGGACACGACGTTTCCCAGAACCAAAGTAAGTACATGGGGGCCACCCCACTAAGCTACCCGCAACGAAGTCGGCTGGCTCCAAGACGGACCCAGGGTTTGTGTCAATGGCTGTAAATGACTGGGAACCCGAAAGTGTGACTGGGCTTGTCGATACCACGAAAACATTCCACATTTGTTCCTAAATAGTACAGGTGCTCCACGCACAATCGTAATTAAAGTAGTAAATCATGGCATAAGTACAGGATAATAATAAAGCCCCAAACTACTGTGTGGCCCCCAGCACAGTACTTTGAAATCAGGTAGTAAGCCGATGGGGTGCCCACACACCCACATGTGGTTAGCGCGCTCGATCTCGGAATAGGTGTCAAGAACTCGGGTCCTAGGTGGACACAAGTGGGCGGTTAAAAACAAAATATTGACTATTACCCACCGGTACCTCTACATTATATCTATTCCCAGCATTTTAATTAACAAGTTATAATGTAAGCCATGATCATCTCCACCGTCAAGCATCTCCACCATTAAGCATATGCCAACCTCCCAACAACGGTGGAACAACAACGACGTGAAGCAGCACTTGAGCAAGCAACTACGACACGCAAGGCCGACTATCTATCAAACAACAGGCAATAGGATGTGTCCAAGGCAATATAGAGGCTACAGGGAATATAAATGGTGCACGGGAACTAAAGCATTGCAATACATATAGCAATAGATCAACAGGAGGAAGTAAAGACTACAAATGCAAAAATAGGTAGAAAGGGGGAGAATGCTTGCCTAGAAAACATAGCCGAAGATACACCGAAGAACTTGTCGATACTCACATCAACTCATCGGCCTAATCCGCGAAGAAGCAAAGCACTAAAAGAAACACCGGATGCACTATTTAATACTACAGCAAAAGATCCGGCATGATTATGATATGATGTATGGCATGGCATGATGTGGTGCACTTAGAAATATTAAGTGGAACCAGGGTCCCTACATTTAATTAGGAGGTTCATGTTGTTTAGTTACCCCGCAATTTAAATGTTGCATTAACAAGGCAAAACATAGCATCGGTTCTCTACACAAATTTAAATGGAGCCGATATAAGACTAGATTAACCCGCATATGGCCTCCATATTTAATTATGGGGTGAATCGGCATAATGCCCCTAACCCACAACATATGTATGCATGCATGAATAATTTATATGCAACAAATGATAATATCATATTATAAAATAGGGTCTCGAATAGGGGATTACACTTAGGGGGTTTCGGTGAACTTGGTTCCGAGGGTTCGGTTCGGTCACCGGGATCGGTCTTCGAATCCGTGTAGATGGTCATGGCGTTCGGGGAGTCGATCTTGGTTCAGGGCTTCAGATCCTCGGGAACAGGGTCTTCAGGGTTCCGGCGTTGGGATCGGTGGTGAACTCGCCTCGGTGTCTCCAGGGCATCACGATGGTACTCCGGATTCGGACTTGGCAAGGTGTAAGCTTGGACAAACTAACAACGGCTTCGAGAAGATCTTGTCGATGTGGGCAAGGACTCCTCTCTGTTGGCCTTGACTATGGGTAGGAGGCTTTGGTACACAGATGGAGGCGCACAGAAACGAACACCTCGAGCCGTTAGCAGGTATAGTAGCTAACCAAAAACCCACACTAGCAAACCAGGAGCAACAAAACAAGAGCCAAGCACGTGTCCTGAAGCAGTGGACACGCACCACTTGCAGAACCGTGCAGCAAGCAACAACGTCCTTCACAGCAGCAAAACTAGCGCTGGGACAGCCACGGCGGCGCTGCGGCAACAGAGGAGGCGCCAGCACAGAGACGATAGACGGCGAGTGAAGGAGGTCGCGTGCAGGACGGGGGGAGCTCGGTGATGTGGTGAAGACGATGGCCAGGCCGGCGAGGAACCGTGCAGAGGGTAGACGGCGCGCGGTGGTGCAGAGGCTTGTCGGGCAGCCGCGGAGGAAGGCTGAGGTCACGGGCGGAGCAGACGACGACAGAGGGTCGCAGGAGCTCGCGGGCTTGCGAGGTAGGCTGCGGTAGACGGGGTCGAACTGTAGGGCGCGGTCTCCGGTCGGGGTGGATCACGGGGAGGCCGGAGATGAGGCCAACGCCGGCGCTACTCGCAGGAGGACGGCCGCAGAGGTGACCAGCATCAGGCGTGCGTGGCTCACAGACGAAGTGGCTCGGGAAGGAGGCGGTAGGAGACGCACGAGAAGAGGAGGCCGGCGATGGGCGTCGGGCGCGGCCGGAGGGGGAGCGGCATGCAACAGCCGGACGTGGAGGGTGGTCCAGTCAGGCGATAACAGGCGAGGCGAGCTCGCGAGGGAAGCTCGGAGGCGGCAAGGCCAAACGAAGCCAGGCGGTGCAGGCCCGGGGGCGCGCCACTGTATGAAGGAGGACGACCCCTGGAGCGGCAGCGGTGCTGCGGGTTGGAAGAGGGAGGCGGTCGAGCATAGAGGAAAGGGACGGGAATCGCGGGGTGGCGTTGTCGGTCTCGCTGGGGTGGGGATCGATCGTGGGAAGGTGGGGCCAGGCACGGGGTGGTGTTGTCCGGGTCGGTCGGTGGACTGGGTTCAGGTCGAGGTTTGGTGGGGGACAACATTGCAACGCCGCCACTGCATGCATGTGTGTGGCATGTGCGCGCCGTGTTGGTTAGGTGTGGGCTGGGGTCTGGCGGCGGGGTGGAGGGAGTAGAGTGGGGATGGTTGGTAGGATTAGGGTTAGGCTAGGTTTGGGTATATGGGGTAGTAGGCTGGCTAGCTGGGCCTTTTGGCCCGGCCGGCTGCCTCCCCCTAAAAAATAGCTTTAATTATTTTTATTTTGTCCGAAATGACTCTGGTAATTATTTTGTAGACAAAGCAAAATATCCAGAAGAGGCCAGGTTTTAATTTGAAATAAAGACGGGGCGTTTAGAAAACAAAACCAGACTTTTCGAAAATAGTTTTCAAACAAACCATGCATGATGATGACGATGCTCACATGCAATGTGGCATGATGACATGATGCGGTCATGATGATGCAATGCACAAAAACACAACGATTTTCTAGTAGTGGTTTTACCGGGGTGCTACAGCGGGGGCGCACACTATTAGCAGAGACAACAAAGACACATGATGCCCGACCACCTGATGATGCCTGACCAATAGATGATGCTTTAACCCTCTTTCCCATATGTTCAACTTTAGGTTGCACATGGAGACAAATTCGACCAAAACGTTCGGCAGCATTCAAAGATAAAAGCATTACCAAATTAGCTTCGCTAGTTAGTGGGAGCAATCTTTGCTCACTAATGTTGAAATATTGCAAATCAACTGAATCGC
Source organism: Avena insularis (assembly GCA_023614405.1). Lineage (NCBI taxonomy): Eukaryota > Viridiplantae > Streptophyta > Magnoliopsida > Poales > Poaceae > Avena > Avena insularis. Next base: position 28,888,838 of record CM042692.1, read on the forward strand.
CATTGCTCTAGGGGAATTTAGAATAGATTTTGTATTTCAAATCTCTGAGAGTTATGGAGGTTGCAACCACCGCTGGGAAGTAAAATCCAGAGATATACTGTTCACAACCACGAATTACGCTAGTATCTAGTCTAACTGCCAGCCGAAATGCCAACGCTGGATCAATCCTATTTGAAAAGCAAGGCAGTTAGTTGAGCACTAGCAATTCGCGCTCAATTACTGCATATAATCAATCCACAGAGGGAAATGATGCTTACCTAGATGGAATCCATGCGTTAGATCCCTCCGATTCCACCCAATCTTCTTCGTGCTTGACGGTGAGGACCGGTTCACCAGCCGGCGTTGCATACTGTTCTGCAAAAGGGGTAGATCTAGCAGGGGCGGGAGCAGAGCCGGAGGTGGAGTGGGATCCACGGCTAGGGAGAGTTGGTGGCTCGACGGCGGGGGAGCGGAGGGGCGGTGTGTGAGATGTTCTAGGCTCAGGGAAGCGAATGCTTTGGGTGAGCGAGAATGGCCAGTTCAACGTGTCTCCATGCGGCCCCACCCATCAGCATATAACGGTTGAGGCGACATAACATAATGCTCAACGCACGACCCGCCCCAACACGGTCCCACCGGTCAGCATGTAACTGTCAAGCCTTTGACCTAACGGCATCCCCTTGTCTGAGCGCCTGTGAGGTTTTCAGAATAGAGGGAGGGGAAAAGTGAGGAAAAGCTAAGCGGTTGGGGAAAACTGAGTACAACTAATGAACCGAGGGCACGGAAATAGAAATCCCTATCAACTAGAGTGGGAGAGACAGACACCCGCTAGCCACTTATGCAAAACGAGTTGCATGTCAAGCATGTAACAGGTCTCATGTGCGAGGACATGTAAAGTTTGTCCGGGCCACTTCATCCCACAATGCCACCAATATCCGAAATACAAGAGATTTGCGATAACAAGACTTATCAACACCCACATATCCATGTGTTCTAACTATACAAAGCATCTACGCATAGACCTAGATTTGATACCACTGATGGGGTTCGTTGCATAGAAAACAAAAAAATCCTATGGTTTGCAACCGCCAAGATCGAATCTAGGCGATACTTTGTAACGGTTACAGATGAACTCACCCTCATAGACTGTAAGCGGGATAACATTCCCACAAACAAATGTGGTTGATGTAGATGGTACACGACCGTCCTCAATAACGTGAAGACGATCAGCACCATAGATAGGCAGTGCCTCCATAATTGGGCACATGTTTGGTGTGTCAACGACTCCTGATCCCTTGATCCAGCCGGGTAGCTGAAGTAGCGGATCCCCGGGAACTCCAACAGCGCTAAGCCATGGTAGTGGTGGTGGAGGGGAAGGTTTAGAGCAGGGCTTCACCGAGCACATTTTCTAGTGGCAATGGACAAGGCAAGCAAGGGGAAGATGTCAACCTTGGGGCATATGAGAGAGCTTGTGAGAGAGTGTGTGGAGAGGAGGAGGTGGCCACCTCCTTTTATAGGCACCATGGGGCTTCCCCCTCCCCTCCTCTCATTCAATCTCCATTAAAGCACTTTAATTCCCTTAAAGGTATATCCATTAAAGCACTTTAATTCCCTTAAAGGTCTTTCCATTAAAGCACTTTAATTCCATTTTAATGCAGCTCAATTTAATGAACACTTCATTTAATGAGTACTTCATTTAATGAACACATTAACATTTTGATCCCTTGCTTTGTTTTGATACCCGAAACTATTTCGGCAGATTCGGTAGAAGAATTTTCTACGATGTCCATTGACTTCCCCTATGTTCCCTTTCCGATGAAACGCGTCGGTTAACCTTAAGCATGTCTACCTACGGGTTCGAGAACTATGTAGACATGATCGATACTTTCTCTGATCAATAATCATTAGCGGGACCTGGAGATCCATAATGACACCCACTAGTTCCATGAAAATCAGATGATCGTATGAACCTATTTCGCTGCAATCAAATTCCTTTTATCTCGCGATATATTACTTGTTCGGGATTAAATCATTCGATATCATCTATACCTGGTTTAATCTCATTCTTGATAAGTACTATTTTTCTTGTTCATGTGATATGATATTCTAGTGATCAAATCACTTGCTTGCAAGGTTATGTCAATGTGATATCATCGAGAGGGCCCTGAGTATATATCTCCGTCATCTGGATAGAAAAATCCCAATCTTGATCCACGAACCTCAACTGCCACTTTCCAAATACCTGACGTCACTTTTATAATCACCTTGTTATGGTGTGACGTTTGATGTAATCAAAGTACTCTTCTGGTGAAAGTGATTGACATGATCTCATGGTCTAAAGACATTGAGTTACTATGAATGTGATAACAATTTAAACTTGATGGCATGATCGTATTTCTATATCTACTACGGGTGACTGTTCATCATATCATTCTCTAATGATATGACACTGTTATTAACAACATCCAATGTTCATGATTAGGAAAACTTTGATCATCTGTTAATCAACAATCTAGTATAAAGAGAGTCTTTACTAGGAACCGTATCTGTTTATAATTCACACATGTATTAATGTTTCCTTATTAATACAATTCTAGCATGAAAAATAAACATATGTTATAAACCTGGAATAGCATAATAACCACTTTCTTATTGCCTCTTGGGCATATTCCTTTCACAATGGTCGTCGAATCACAAGGAGATCTCAAGTACAAGCTAATGGATATGGCTATGGAGAGGATGGAGGATGGAGAGGATGAATTATGGTGGTGGATCTCCTTTGGTGGTGTTGTGATGAAATTTGATAATGATGGCCTTTTGCGCAGTGGCTGGGACCTCGTAATATATAGGTTCCTTCACGAAAGTTGTAGGTTTTGACTTGACGGAGCCGCTGCCACATGGTACGGGTGGACCTTGCCCATACTGTTGGTCATTAAACCCTCTAGAGGCCGGGTTTTGACCCTGGCTTACTTTTCCATGTAGACACCCTCATAATCTCCATTAATAGCTCCTGATTCCGCCTTAAAAGTGTGATTTTCTACACAACACAATTTAAAACAAAGGGTTGCACATATTTGCAATAATTAGTCATTATTAGCAAGGCTAGAGAGATTGTTGGTCATTTGTTTGACTAAAAATGTGATTTAAACACAGAGAAATATGGCTATTTTCACAGCCATCGACTTCCCCAAATCTCAAACCTTGATTGTCCTTGAGCAAGAAAACAACAAAACCATAAAGAACTCACCGTTTAAACCAAAATAACGAGAATATGAATCCACTTACGGTTGGTAGTCATATGCATTCAACACTTATTCAATTTGAAAAGCTCATCAAAGTTAGGGAGGTGCCAAGAATACTATGCAAGCTTTGATAACTCAGAACAATCAAAGTAGAGTTTAATATAAGTATAAACAACTAGAGATGTAACAATTGTTCAATTCCTCTAATTAACTCCAGCTTTCCAAGGAACACTTGAATATTTCATAATAGAAAATTTAAGTAAGAGAGATAATGTACTAAGTAGTATAACAGTGAAGTGTCTCATTGATGCCCACATAAGTAAATCAATACTATCAAAACACTACTATTCCAATCATTGTCTTTCAAGAAAATCCATAGAGTAGTAACGAGACCATGCCAAAGACTGTTTTGTGTGGATCTTTATTTTTCAAAGATAATTCTCAATAAGGATAATTGAGTGGTTATTTTAGCAAATGGTTTGCACAGCCTTTCAAGAGTGCCAATACTTTTGCCCATTACGGTAACAGGTTTTACCCATGTCGTCAACTCATGACCGAAATTAGGGCTTGTATTAATCGTTCATAGGCCAGCAGAGTGTTGACATCCAAAGGTGTGCATCAAAAACATATACACTTTAAGCAGTATCACATTTTGATCCACAAGGTTTAGTTTTGGGCTGAATCACAATTACCACTAGACTTCATTTCAATCAAACAACTCCTTTCAAGAGTGCCATCAAGTCTATTAAAATACCTATGGGGTTAAGTATCTTCAAAGGTAAACTCTTAATACAATCACTCATCAAACAAGTCATAAATTGGAGACTTTTTCTTGTTGTACTCGTTTGGCAATACTATTTCCAAGGAAAGACTCGATTAACTATAAGAACTAGAGCAAAATCTTCCACAACTACATAACTCATACAAATAAAAAGCTTTACTCTAACTACTTTGAATTACTCCAACTATAATAGGATCTTAACAAATCAACTAACTAGGACAAACATTTTAATCTCTAAAGTGGGAGACATAGGACATACCTCTCATCGGTGACTTCACAATTCTCTTCCTTATGGGGATGTATTCCTTCAAAACTCAAATCAAATCACTCTCATAATAATATTGAAGCAAAGAGGCAATGCGAAATCCACTTTCACAAAAAAGGAGAATGGGCATTAAAGAATAGAAAAAACTTGCGACCAAGCAAGAAACTAAGAAAAGAAAAACAAACAAACGAAAAGCAAAAGAAAACGAAAACAAAAGGCAAAAGAAAAAAGTGAAGTGTTGGAACAAACCAACATGAGTGTTTCAAAGCTCACATGGATATGGAGTATAACCTCAATATTACACAAATATAAATGTTGGAGGACACATCCCCAAGCTCAAGCTTTTGCAAACCCTTTTTTGCTCATTTTGGTGGTGGTGGATAATCTCCCAAGTTTCATTGGCTGCTGCAATTGGTGAACTGGGTTGAGAGGTTGGTGGTAGTATCTTGAAGGTGGATGGAGAGGTCGCTCATATTATGAATGCTTCCTTCGAGGGAATAGATATCTTCATAAGTGGTGTAGTAGTTTGGTGGCTACTGCTCTTGTTTGGGTCCATCTTGTTCTGCTTCTTTATCTTATCCTTCTTCACCCACGGGTTCTTCTTGTTGGGGTAGATTTTCTTCAACTTGTGCGTCAAAATGCAAATATCCGTCCTTGATAGAGAACAAACCATTAGGCAAAGGAGCTACGATCAAGTGATCATCTCAAGTATATCAAGGAAATATCTACCATTTGATTTAGAAACCATACCACAAGCTTTGAGAGTAGTGAAACCGAAATGATGAGCACCTGCCAATGGTTGGATATTACGTAGGTTTATGTGAAGTGCACCATCAAGAATGGGGAAAACTCCTCCACATATGGGACTACGGGATTGAAGAGCTTGATGATTAAGATAAAACACGAGAAGGGTGCCCAAATTTGGCATCAAGTTACAATTTGGAATAGCATATTTTGTGAGGATTAACATGTCCTCTTTAGTGACTCTCGTAAACTCACCACGTTCCTGCAAACTGTTAGCAATAACATAGAACAAATAATGAATAGCGGGATGATCAATTTGATTTCCCTTGGGTGTGTTTCCATGGATTCTCATATAATTAAAGTACTCCAAGGATGTGGGATTAAGAACGAAACTGGTGGTCCGTATGTCAGTGGTGTTGTTAGCAAACCCAAAATGATGAGCCCATTGGTTGAGTGTCAAGGTGCACTCACGGTTCATAAGGCAGAAAGTGATGCGATCAATTCCATGGTTATACTCCTTGGAGAAGTAGTATTGACCCACCGTATGCGTAAAGGTACTGAGAAACTCAAGCATCAAGTGGCGATATGTGGTGGCGTCCTGAAAGACAAAGTGATGCAAACCAACATTGTTGCAAAGTAAATCAAAATCACTATGAATACCCAGTTGGTTAAGGACATAAGGACACACCCACTTGGTGGACTTGATTTCTCGGTTCTTGAGATGGTTGAAACAAGTGAGTTGAAACTCCTCGGTGAACTCGATGCCAAATGACTTGGGGGTTAGCATATCAACGGGTGGCGCGGCTTGTTCCGCAGCCACTACATGTGTATGGCTCCTTGTGTTCATCTAAATATAAAATTAAAGCTAATTAAGAATTTGTTCAAATAGAAACATAGAAAAAACTATCCTCTACACTTCTTACAAAATAAAATCCTCTAAAAACAAAACTAAGCATGCTCATAATAAAGGTTAGCTCAAGAACAAGACCTAAGTCTAGATTGATAATGGTGAAAGATTGAGCAAGGTTTTGACGTAGATAAAATGGGGACTGGGGGAGAAACATACCTTATATTGATTGGGTGCGAGGAATCAAAGAAAGAACAAGTAGATTTGAAGATCCAATGGGTAGTTTGGAGTTTGGAGAAAGAAGAAAGAGGAATTTGTGATTTTAGGTTTAGGTTTACCTCTTCCTGGGGTTAAAATCACGGACAATTAGGTGGTACGGGCGGGTGGTGCGGCCGGAGCCCGCCCGTACCGAATGTATTACCTTGGGGTCAACGGATCCTTCAGGCGATGCACTTGGTACGGGCGTGTGGTCCATTGGCCCCACACGTACTACATGTTGTTAAAGACTCAGATCATCTGCTTCAAACTTGATGTTTTGCTCGGGGTATGGTATGGGCGGACGCACGGACGGTACGGGTGGCCTCCGGTCATACATGTGGTCATTAAACGCTCTGTACTCTATGACAAAAATCAAAGATTGCATCCTTTTGTGTCGAGATGTGGTATGGGCGGATGGTACAGCCGGGTCCAGTCGTAATGTTGGTCGTTAAGCACCTAGTACGCTTCAAAAACTTGATAAGTTAGTTAAAACCTCATACGCACTTGCACATCAAAATAACACAAGAATGACAACAAAGAAACTTTATAAAACTGCAGTACCTTAAGGCCATGTGTTAGTGAATATCATAGAGTGAGGATTACCTTAATTTCTTGTCCTCTCTTCAAAGGACCTTCTTGAAGACTCTTTATTAAAAACAAACAAAACTCATAAAACAAAACAAAACTAACACAAGATAAAAAAAACTTTATTTCACATGGGTTGCCTTCCATGGAGAGCTTCTAGTTAAGGTCAATTAGCTTGACCAATATGGTGATTATTTAGGCTTTGCAAGCAGAACTCTCACTCCAAAGTAATTAGCTTTTAAAGTGATTACACCATCATCGTTAGACTTAGCCTTCTTCTTCTTAGGGAAGTGGACTATAAAAGGATCTCTATTCGGTACTCCTATTCTCACATTCCCTTCATGTAAATTAATCAATACTTTAATGGTTCTTAGGAATGGCCTACCTAAAATTATAGGTGATATGGGATCTTTAGGCATGTCTACTATAACTAGATCAATAAGAGCAGGACATCCTTTAATTTCAACAACTATGTTTTCTTTTATCCCAACACCTTGTTTATAAGTAGAATCAGCAAGACGTAGTCTCATTTCAGTAGTTGTGAATGGCCCTAAGTTCAATTTATCAAATAAACTATTAGAAATTGTTGAAACACTTGCACCAAGATCACAAAGAGTAGCTATTTCATTGATTCCTATTTTAAATTTAATAGTGGGCTCAAAAACATCATCTAGCTTAGCTAGAAGTTTATCAGCTAGCTTCTTATATTCCATCTCTAGCTCACGAACTTTAGATGCTACTTCTTTTATAAATTGTTGGTATGTAGCATCGTTACCTTGTTCCATACCTAGATTCTTTATGGTGATCATCTTTAGTATATCTTCCATGGTATAATCTAGCACGAGCATTGATATAATCTAGTTCTTTAGGCTTCTCATCTTTATTTCCTTCCCTCGTCATCTTGAGGTCTTCTATCGGGTTTGGCTTAGGCTTTCCAGCAAATTTTGCAAGTATGAGAGCTTGACTCTCATCTACCTTGCCCAATTGTACCTCCACAGTCTTGGTTCTTTCCTATAGATCCTGCACATCATTTCTAATTGCAGCGGCCTAGTTAGATAATTTGCCAGTACTATTTTCATGGTTCTCCGAGATTTTAATAAGCATATTATTTTGCTCGTTGATCTTGCATAAAAGTTCTAATAGAATTCTCTAAAGAGAGATTGCCATGATTTACTTCACTATGATTATCGAAATTATTATTATGTGGAGCACCTGCAGGATTAAAATATATTTTTTGAAAATTTGAGGCAAAGTTTTGACTTTTCCAAGCAGGATTATACGGATTATGAGCTATATAAAATTAACTTCATTAGCATCGGTAGTGATAACATTAATTTGGGTATCTTCCTTACCCTTTGCAATATTGAGTAACTCATCTACCTTTGTAGTAAGCTCTTCATTATGTTCCTCGGTGATTGATTTCACCATTTTTGAGGATCTCTCTACATGCCATTGGGCATGGTTGCTTTGCATATCATCAAGTAGTTGTTTTGCAACATTCACTTGATTTCTCATGATAGTTCCTGTAACACCCTCGAATTGGCCCTATGCAAATTTTAGCGCTTCCCGCCAAAACCCGCATAGAAACGATTCAAGGACGCCCACCAGGCACTTGCGTGCGGGTGGAGAACAAAGTAATACCATTACACATTAGTCCATGATGGAACCCACAGAACATATATATACAACAACGACTCCATGAGTCAAGAATACAGATATACTATACAAAGATCCAAATCACCTTGGAAACGATAGAGCGTCCGACTACGAACAAGATGCAAATGGGGCTAGGAGCCCTGAAGAATAACCAATGGCGTCCATAACCCTGCCCAGGCCAAGCCGGAAGTCTAACCCTGCTAACGACGTCGAACTTATACATGCTAAAACAAAAGGGGTGCCGACAAAGGGCAAAGGAAAAAGAGGAGCGTCAGTACTGAAGCCAGTACACAGCGAGGCTAGAATTCGGCGGCTCTCACCTATATAGGTATGGTGGACTGAAGCGGCAGCGCAGCATGCACTGAACAACCTATAGAGACTCGATAAAGTATTGGCTATTAGAGAGAGATAAGAAAGACCTATTCGGAACCAACATTATACTAACACCAATCATACCCATCCTGGTATTCCCCCTCAAGACCAAACGAGGAAGTCAAACCGAGGAACTCACACATTTGGCAGTTTTATTCATTCCATTATAGTTACAGCACTTACTAGTCAGATATAGATAGCATGAGTCATCCCGATAGCATAAGTAGTGGGAAGTTTTAGTTAACCATTCTGTTGTAGTTGCAATACTTACTAGTCACAGACAATTAGCATGAGACATCACAAACCCAGCAGTTGTTGGCACTTTTATTTCATTCCATTAGAGTTGCGATACTTACTAGGCAGGTATAACATGACACGATACACCCTAGTTCCACCAGTTGTTGGCACTTTTATTATCCATTCCATTGTAGTGAAGTTGATTACTAGTCACATATTAAGTCAAATTTATAGCACTACTTTAGTTATGCTTGTCTATGATCTAGATACTGTGATCCAAGTCGTCCATAACCGCAGACACGGCTTTTAGAAAGATTTACCCTACAGGGGTGCACAAATAGCAACACACACACGATCAACCTCGGAAAAACTAAATCAAAACCCAACGAGGCTTTCATGACAAAGCAATCACAGGATTCATAAAATATTTCAGGGGTCCACCCCATTAAGCTACCCGCAACGAAGTTGGCCGGCTCCGAGACAGACCCAAGGTTTGCGTCAATGGCTATAAACGACTGGGAACCCGAAAGTGTGACTGGGCTTTTCGATACCGCGAAAACACTCCGCATCCAAAACAGTACAGGTGCTCCACGCACAATCGTAAATAAAGCAGTAAAGCATGGCATAAGTACAGGATAGTAATAAAGCTCCAAACTAGTTTGTGGCCCCAAGAAATAAGAAATGAATCAAGCTCTGGCTAAGGGGGATCCATAGGGTCTCCAGGATGTGGATAGTGCGAATAGTCAAGGAACAGGTATCAAGTACTCGGGGCCTACGGGACACAAGTGGACACGAAAAACCAAATAACTGATATTACCCACCGGTGCCTCTTTCATTAGTTATCCCAGCAATTTAATAGTTGTATTTAAAGTCATGATCAACTCCACCGTAAAGCATCCCCACCATTAAGCATAAGCCAACCTTCCGCCAACGGTGGAACGACAACGACGCGAACCAGCACATGAGCAAGCGACTACGACTCGCAAGACTGACTATCTATCAAACAACAGGCAATAGGATGTGTCCAAGGCAATATAGAGGCTGCAGGGAATATAAATGGTGCACGGAAACTAAAGAATCGCAACGAGGATAGCAATAGATCAAAAGGAGGAAGTAAAGACTATAAATGCAAAATAGGTAGAAAGGGGGAGAATGCTCGCCTGGGAAACACTGCCGAAGATTCATTATCCGAAGGACTTGTCAATACTCGCATCCACTCGAGGGCCTAATCCGTCAAGAACCAAAGTACTAAAAGAAACACCGGATGCACTGTTTAATACTACGGCAGAAGATCGGGCATGATGCATGTATGATGTATGTCATGGCAAAGGTGCGATGCAACTAGGCAATATTAAGCGGAATCGGGATCCCGACAATTAATTAGATGGTTTATGTTGTTTAGATACCCCACATTTTAAATGGTGTATTAACAAGGCAAAGCATGGCATCGGTTTGCTATGCAAATTTAAATGGGGTCAATATAAGACTAGAATAGCCCGCATATAGTCTCCATATTTAATTATGAGGTGAATCGGCATAATGCCTCCAAACACATGATGCGATGTATGCAAAAATGAATAGATATAATATGCAACAAGTCAAATATCATATTACAAAAATAGAGGCTTAGGGTCGCTCGTTTAGGGTCGATGATCTTGGGGTTCTGAGGGTTCGGGTCTTCGAATCCGTGTAGACGGTCATGGTGTCTGGGGAGGCGATCTTGGTTCAGGGCTTCGGATCCTCGGGACCGGGGTCTTTAGGGTTCGGGGATGGGTCTTGGCATTCCGTGAAGGAGATCTTCGGGTCATCGGGTTCGGAAGGAGGTCATGGCGTCCGGGGTCTCGATCATCGGATCTAGGAAGGAGGTCTTCGAGTTACGCGCGCATCACCTCACATCGGTAGCATACCACTTCACCATCGGGATCCGAGCAAGAAGCAGGCAACACAACAGTTGAAGCACCGATTACAAACAGACATGGATATGATAGCACATCTCACATCGATAGCCACTAGGGGCAACGGTACTGCAGAGGAGAGGTGATGGAGTCCATGGGAGAGGGGTCGATGTACAGGAGGGGCCGCGATCGGCGCATAGGTAGGGGCTCCGGGAGGGCAACGCCAGGGGATGGCCGAGGAGAGCGACGGTGGCGACCTCGAGCGAAGGAGAGCGCCAGCAAGGGACGGCGAACTGTAGAGGAGGCAGGGCTTGAAGGAGCATGCGCAGTGAAGGTACCGGGTCGCAGCGGTGGTGGCTACGAGGCGGCCGGCTCGATGGCGGAACGGGGGACGCCGCAGCGCAGGGCTTCCTGGGTCGTGACGACGCGGGGTCTGGCAGCGGTGGTGCCCTGGTTCATAGACGGAGGCGGGAAGCCGACGGAGCAGCGAGGGAAGCTTGGCGCAGACAGAGGCCGACAGCAGCGACCGAACACGGGCGAAGTTGAGGAAGATCTTGGCTCGGGGACGACGGGGAACACGCAGGTCGACGAGGCGACGCGCTTGGGACGGAGGACGGCGAGACCATCCGACGACGAGGTAGAAGAAGCGCGGTGGTGGGTTCGAGCCGACAAGGTCGCCGGTTGGCTGGGCGCGGAGCGGCTTGGCGGCGGAAGCTCCATCAGGGAGAGGAGAGTGCACGGCGACGCTTCTCGCAGAGCAGAGGCGGGGCGGCGGGCAGGTCCGGGTGTCCGGCGAGGGCGACTACTGCGAGGCAAGCCAGGCGAGGCGAGGGGATCGCGTGCGGGATCGTGTCGCGGGTGGGGCCAGGGCAAGAGCGGGGAGACAGATGCGTGTCGGGTCGGGTTGCGGCTGGGATAGCTTGTCGCAGCGTCTGCGAGGTAGGCCGCAGCGCTCTTGGCTGTCGTGCTTGCACAAGGCACAGTTTAGGCAGCGTGATGTGGGTCTGGTCGGTTTGTGGTGGCTGGCAGGTGGATTTGTGTGGAGGGAATTAGGGTTTGGCCTAGATGGGTTGGGTCGGGTAGCAGGTGGTCTAGTCGGTTGGGCCTCTGGCCCGCCCGGCTAGACTGCCTCCCCGAAAAAAAACATTTATTTTATTTTTAGAAAACAAAAACTTTAGAATAATAGTTTTAGACAAACACAAGATCCGAACGGACCTAGAGTTTTGATTTGAAATAAAAACAGGGGATATTTAGAAATCAAAGATAGGTTTTTGGAAATTAGTTTTAGGCAAACAAATGCAGGATGACATGACGATGCTCAAATGCAAGGTGGCATGATGACATGAGCATACGGTCATGATGATGCAAAAAACAAAAACACAGCAATTTTCTAGTAGTGATTTTATCGGGGTGCTACAATTTGACACCACTAACAATGGATCTCGCCCTCGAGATCCGCCTCATGGTACGGGGAAGAAGGCCGACGGTCTAAATCTTCTCGCTTCGTATAGATCCTCGCGACACCACTAACAAGGATTCTTGTTCCCTCTTGAAGTCGTCGACACCACCAAAAAAAGGTCGTCGCTCACGTCCATTCAGAGAGCACTCCGGATAACAAAGGACGAAGGTAAAGGCATCGAGAAATAAAGCCACCTCTAACTTCTATGGGAGGAGTACAATTGTTTGATCCACCGATTCAATGTACAGGAGCGAATGATAAGAGTAGTGGTATGGTAGTTACTCCATTCCGCACTCAAAGCATTACTCTGCACATGAATGGAGAATTATGCAACCGACTCTCGGAATTCAGGTTGAAGATCTTGACAAGCAAGGTTCGGAAACACAAGAATGTTGTAGGCTCTTCATCAGATCTGACGCGGAAGACATCGTCGGATTGGGAAAACACCAGAAAATACAAAAGAAATATTTCAGTGGATTTTGATCCACCGAAAGGTACAACCGATGAAGGGCTACTACGATGGCACGAAGACCGGATGTGGAACACCATTGCAAGAGGAAGGAATCGAAACCCTGAAGGTACGACGGAAACCCAACCACGAGAAATCCTGGACTCGAAGAGAAGATAAGAGAGCAGATTCAAACACGCAAAGGAAAGAGGAGAAGAGCATAAAGGTAAGGAGTAAAAGCAGACCTAATTAGATCTATCCAACCGATTTCCAAAAATAGTTTTGACACTCTAAATCATCCGTTAGCTAGGTTATCCTACAGGCTGGACCAGTGGGGTATCGCAACTGCTGAGCTCTGATACCACTTTGTAACACCCTCGAATCGGCCCTATGCAAATTTTAGAGCTTCCCGCCAAAACCCGCATAGCAACGATTCAAGGACGCCCACCAGGCACTTGCGTGCGGGTGGAGAACGAAGTAATACCATTACACATTAGTCCACGATGGAACCCACAGAACATATATATACAACAACGACTCCATGAGTCAAGAATACAGATATACTATAGAAAGATCCAAATCACCTTGGAAACGATAGAGCGTCCGACTACGAACAAGATGTAAATGGGGCTAGGAGCCCTGAAGAATAACCAATGGCGTCCATAACCCTGCCCAGGCCAAGCCGGAAGGGTAACCCTGCTAACGACGTCGAACTTATACCTGCTAAAACAAAAGGGGTGCCTACAAAGGGAAAAGGAAAAAAAGAAGCGTCAGTACTGAGGCTAGTACACGGCGAGGCTAGAATTCGGCGGCTCTCGCCTACATAGGTATGGTGGACTGAAGCGGCAGCGCAGCATGCACTGAACAACCTATAGAGACTCGATAAACTATCGGCTATTAGAGAGAGATAAGAAAGACCTATTCGGAACCAACCTTATACTAACACCAATCATACCCATCCTGGTATTCCCCCTCGAGACCAAACGAGGAAGTCAAACCGAGGAACTCACACAGTTGGCAGTTTTATTCATTCCATTATAGTTGCAGCACTTACTAGTCCGATATAGATAGCATGAGTCATTTTGATAGCATAAGTAGTGGGCAGTTTTAGTTAACCATTCTGTTGTAGTTGCAATACTTACTAGTCAAAGACAATTAGCATGAGACATCCCAAACCCAACAGTTGTTGGCACTTTTATTTCATTCCATTAGAGTTGCGATACTTACTAGGCAGGTATAACATGACACAATACACCCCAGTTCCACCAGTTGTTGGCACTTTTATTATCCATTGCATTGTAGTAAAGCTGATTACTAGTCACATATTAAGTCAAATTTATAGCACTACTTTAGTTATGCTTGTCTATGATCGAGATACTGTGATCCAAGTCGTCCATAACCGCAGGCACGGCTTTCAGAAAGATTTACCCTACAGGGGTGCACAAATAGCAACACACACACGATCAACCTCGGAAAAACCAAATCAAAACCCAACGAGGCTTTCACGACAAAGAAATCACAGGATTCATAAAATATTTCAGGGGGGCACCCCATTAAGCTACCCGCAACAAAGTTGGCCGGCTCCGAGACGGACCCAAGGTTTGCATCAATGGTTGTAAATGACTGGGAACCCGAAAGTGTGATTGGGCTTGTCGATACCGCGAAAACACTCCGCATCCAAAACAGTACAGGTGCTCCACGCACAATCGTAAATAAAGCAGTAAAGCATGGCATAAGTACAGGATAGTAATAAAGCCCCAAAATAGTTTGTGGCCCCAAGAAATAAGAAATGAATCAAGCTCTGGCTAAGGGGGATCCATAGGGTCTCCCGAATGTGGATAGTGCGAATAGTCAAGGAACAGGTATCAAGTACTCGGGGCCTATGGGACACAAGTGGACATGAAAAACCAAATAACAGATATTGCCCACCGGTGCCTCTTTCATTAGTTATCCCAGCAATTTAATAGTTGTATTTAAAGTCATGATCAACTCCACCGTAAAGCATCTCCACCATTAAGCATAAGCCCACCTTCCGTCAACGGTGGAACGACAATGACGCGAACCAGCACATGAGCAAGCGACTATGACTCGCAAGACTGACGATCTATCAAACAACAGGCAATAGGATGTGTCCAAGGCAATATAGAGGCTGCAGGGAATATAAATGGTGTACGGAAACTAAAGAATCGCAACAAGGATAGCAACTGATCAAAAGGAGGAAGTAAAGACTATAAATGCAAAATAGGTAGAAAGGGGGAGAATGCTCGCCTGGGAAACACTGCCGAAGATTCATTATCCGAGGACTTGTCGATACTCACATCCACTCGACGGCCTAATCCGCGAAGAACCAAAGTACTAAAAGAAACACCGGATGCACTATTTAATACTACGGCAGAAGATCGGGCATGATGCATGTATGATGTATGTCATGGCAAAGGTGCGATGCAACTAGGCAATATTAAGCGAAATCGGGATCCCTACAATTAATTATATGGTTTATGTTGTTTAGATACCCCGCATTTTAATGGTGTATTAACAAGGCAAAGCATGGCATCGGTTCGCTATGTAAATTTAAATGGGGTCAATATAAGACTAGAATAGCCCGCATATAGTCTCCATATTTAATTATGAGATGAATCGGCATAATGCCCCCAAACACATGATGCGATGTATGCAAACATGAATAGATATAATATGCAACAAGTCAAATATCATATTAGAAAAATAGAGGCTTAGGGTCGCACGTTTAGGGTCGACGATCTTGGGGTTCTGAGGGTTCGGGTCTTCGAATCCGTGTAGACGGTCATGGTGTCTGGGGAGGCGATCTTGGTTTGGGGCTTTGGATCCTCGGGACCGGGGTCTTCAGGGTTCGGGGATGGGTCTTTGCATTCCGTGAAGGAGATCTTCGGGTCATCGGGTTCGGAAGGAGGTCATGGCGTCCGGGGTCTCGATCATCGGATCCGGGAAGGAGGTCTTCGGGTTACACGCGCATCACCTCACATCGGTAGCATACCACTGCACCATCGGGATCCGAGCAAGAAGCAGGCAACACAACAGTTGAAGCACCGATTACAAACAGACATGGATATGATAGCACATCTCACATCGATAGCCACTAGGGACAACGGTACTGCAGAGGAGAGGCGATGGAGTCCATGGGAGCCGGGTCGATGCAGAGGAGTGTTGGAGATATGCCCAAGAGGCAATAATAAAGTGGTTATTATTATATCTTTATGTTTATGATAAATGTTTACATCCCATGCTATAATTGTATTAACCGGAAACATTAATACTTGTGTGTTTTGTAAACATAAAAGAGTCCCTAGTAAGCCTCTTGTTGAACTAGCTTGTTGATTGATTGATGATCATGGTTTCCTGATCATGGACATTGGATGTGATTAATAACAAGGTTATATCATTAGGAGAATGATGTGATGGACACACACCCATAGTAAGCGTAGCATAAGATCAAGTCATTAAGTTCGTATTGCTGCAAGCTTTTCAAATGCATAGTAACCTAATCCTTCAACCATGAGGTTATGTTAATCACCATCACCGGATGGGTACTTTGATGACATCAAACACCGCTTCATAACTGGGTGGTTATAAAGGTGTCATTGGGTATTCTGAAAGTATGTGTTGAAGCGCATGAACCAAGATTGAGATTTGTCCATCCATATGACGGATATATATGCTCTGGGCCCTCTCGGTGGAATGTGTTCTAGATAGCTTGCAAGCATGTGACTAGGTCACAAGGGATGACATAACATGGAATGAGTAAAGAGTACTTATCAGTAACGAGGAAGAACTAGGTATGAAGATACTGACGATCAAACCTCGGATAAGTAGAATATCGCGTGACAAAGGGAATTGTTTTCGTATGTTAAATGGTTCTATCGATCACGAAGTAATCGTTGAGTATGTGGGAGCCGTTATGGATCTCCAGATCCTGCTGATGGTTATTGATCGGAGAGGTGTCTTCATCATGTCTGCATATTCACGAACCGTAGGGTGACACACTTAAGGTTCGAAGTTGTTTTAAGTAGATATGGAATTTGCATTGGAGACCGAATATTGTTCGGAGTCTCAGAATAGATCCGGGACATCACGAGGAGATCCGGAATGGTCCGGAGAATAAGATTCATATATTGGGGATCATTTTCTAAGTTGGGAAATGTTCCGGAGTGTTTGTATGGAGATTCTAGAAGGTTTCGGAATGTTCTGGAAGGTTCTAGAGGATTTCTTGGAGTTTACTTGAAAACCAAGAAAGGGATCAAGGGAGTCCAAGTGGGGAAATACACGGATTCGTGGGGGAGGAGGAATCCTCCCCCTAACCCGCCGGCCCAAGGAGGAGGGGAGTCCTACTAGGACTCCCCCTCCCCAGGCACGCCTCCCTTCTTTAAATAGAAGGGAGGGGGCGCCCCCTCTTGCCCTCTCTCATAACAAGCTCTAGCCGCCGCCTCTCTCCTCTACCTTCGCTCTGCTTCGGCTTAGGCGAAGCCTTGCAGAATTCTCTACTCCACCACCACCACCACGCCGTCGTGCTGCTGGGATTCCGTGGAGAAGATCTACTACCTCTGCTGCTTTCATTTGGAGCAGGGAGAGGAAGGTGCTTTGACTCACGCGTGTGACCGTCTGAGCGGCTCTGGGAGCAGCGCGGAACGATCGTCCACATGATCTTGAGATCGGCAAGTGATCGACTACATCATCCACGAGATATAATCTCGTAACGCTTTCGGTTCTACGAGGGTTAGTACCGATCTATCTCGTTGTTCATGTCTAATAGATTAGATCTTGGCTTTTGTCTAGATTAGATCTGGGTTTTGTTCGTTCTTGCGGTAGAAATTTTTTGTTTTCCATGCTACGAACCCATCAGTGGTATCAGAGCCGTGTCTATGCGTAGATCTGTTGCACGAGTAGAACACAATGGTTTTGTGGGCGTTGGTGCTCGTGCCGTCTTTTGCTTTGTGTACTTTGCATCTTGCGGTATGGTGGGATGAAGCGGCTCGGGCTAACCTAACATGTCATCGCACATGAGACTTGCTCCACAGTTGACGTGCAACTCGTATTGCACAAGTGGCTTTGCGGGTGTCTGTCTCTCCAATCATAGTATAGATCCAATCTACACTTTGCACTTGATAGCACTTGTATCAACGTTGTGGTTCAGTTTCGTAGGTAAGATCCGTTCTTATTCGAAAGCCCCAAACCACGTAAAACATGCAAAGAAAATTAGAGGCGTCTAACTTGTTTTTGCAGGGGTTTTGTGATGTGATATGGCCATCATGTGATTGTGATTATATTTGATGTATGCAATGATCCTTGTTGTAATATGGCGGCGAGGAGCCTAATGGTTGTCTTTAATTCTGTTAAGACCTGCGTGTCTATTCATCTTGTAATAGCTTTATTCCAAGTAGTTGTAATAGTTGATAGTGATGATGGACAACCATGAAGCGGTAATCGACCTTGACGCTTAATGCTGGTGATGATGGAGATCATGTCCGTGCTTTGGAGATGGAGATCAAAGGCATAAGAAGAAAGGGCCATATCATATCACACTAATTATGAATTGCCTGTGATGTTAATCCTTTATGCATCTTGTATTGCTTAGATCACGACGGTAGCATTATAAGATGATCCCTCTCACTAAATATCAAGTAATAAAGTGTTCGTCCTTAGTAGGCACCGTTGCTAAGACTCATCGTTTCGAAGCATCTCGTGATGATCGGGTGTGATAGATTCTACGTGTGCATACGACGGGTGCAAGCCAGATTTGCACATGCGGATACTAAGGTTAACCTTGACGAGCCTAGCATGTACAGACATGGTCTCGGAACACGGAATACAGAAAGGTAAAGCACGAGTCATATGGATGATATGATGAACATGTTGATTGTTCGCCTTTGAAGCTACATCATCTCACGTGATGATCGGACTTGGTGTAGTGGATTTGGTTC
The DNA here is from genome assembly GCA_023614405.1 of Avena insularis. Lineage (NCBI taxonomy): Eukaryota > Viridiplantae > Streptophyta > Magnoliopsida > Poales > Poaceae > Avena > Avena insularis. The sequence continues at coordinate 28,907,560 of CM042692.1, forward strand.
GTGTAATCACTAAAACAACTCGAGGGATGTTGTTTTGAGTGGGAGTTCATTTGTAATTTGGATTAGTCAAACTCAATTTATCATAAACACAATCAAAGTGAATTTGCATAGTTTGTTGTAGTCATTGGCATCCGTTCACCGCCTTACGCTTAGTTATAGTTGAGATAGTAGAACTATAGAAATTCTGGATATTTGCTTTACGAACTGGTATCGTATTGTTTTGAGTGTCAATCTAAAAGTTTAAAAGTCATATTGCAAACTTTCAGCAAACTCCGTTTACTCTGTGAAGTTTAATAAACAGTATTAAATCAAGAGTAACAATTCCAGTGTTAGTATCTAATATATCATGTTTGCCTCCATGATTCTTGATACTCAAAAGATTATTTTTTAATATCAAGTTTATCTAAGAGCTGAAAGCAATGTTTCAGAAACCATCATATGTGAAAGGTATTGCGATATCTAAAACAATGTGTTGGTTACAACATGATAGAGTATATGTCCTCATATTTGATGAGAATTTGTGAAGGTTAGAGACGCTGGTCGTCCTAATCCTTCAAAAGGTTTTGAAAAAGAAACATTATACTCGCAGTTCACCTTTATAAGCTATAGCAGCTTGATCATGAAAGTTGTCATGATAAGGATGAATAGAAGATGTAAGTAAAATGTTTACTACACTAAAAGATTGCTAAAGAATGGAATTCTGAAAGAATGCCAAACATTTGATGAAGGTGATCCACTTCAAAGTGCAAGTCCAAAGGTATTAGTATTTGACTATACACACTTTGTACTATGTGTCATGTAAATGACACCACTATTGATGTTGATAGATTCTTTTAAAAGAAAAGGAATTGTTGAAAGAGAATCTATAAAATATTTGGCAGAAAAGAAAAGATTGGAGATATCCAACTTAGGTATATAGAAGATACATGTTATGGTTGTATTCCTTGGTTGTTAAACAATGTGGTTCTGCGGTACAGGATACCGAATTGGTTGGTATGAAGTGTCATACAGGACAACGCAATTCATGAACTGCAATGGCCTAAGTAACTAACAAGATAATATGTGATGATGTTCATCGAAAACAAACAAAGGGTTGTTGTGTTGCTCGTTAACATCAAAGCTTGCCTTCAAGATTTGTTTCAATAATTGTTATTTTGATCAGGTATTATGACGACAAAAGGTTGTTCAAATAATTACCGCATTCCATAATAGATGGATGATATACAAGTCTGGTTGGAAAAATAACGACCATAAAACTAATGCTAAAATGTCGCAAGACAAATGATTGAAAGATCACTTGCGAAGTGACATCACCGTTTAAATTATATTAGGGATACATGAAGAAACTCCATGTTGATGGATTTTTGGAGTCTTTGATTTTGATCAAATGATGCTTGTGATACTTTCCTGGAGATAATTAAAACTCCGTTCGTAGGCCAAAAGAGGAACGGATGACTAACTGATTGGAATTTGTACATATTGATGTATATAGTCCATTATGTGTAGTCGTGGGCGATGGATTTCAACTTCATATGCTTTCTCCGAAGATTTGAGTGAGTATATGTATATACCTACTCCATAAGGAAGAAGTATGAAACATTTGAAAATGTTCAAAGACTTTCAAGATGAAGTGGAAAATTATTGTAACCAGAAAATAAAAAGGTTTATGATTGGATCATAAAGATGTTTGAGTTACAAGTTTAGCAAAACACCTAAGATTTGAGGAATCGTTCCATAGATTTGCATTTCCCAAAACACCATAGGAGTATGGAGTGTTCGAGATATGTAATGAAACCTTGTTTGACATGGTAAGATCAAAGGTGTCATTTATAAAACTGCCATTATATTTTAAAGATTAAAGCTTTAGTGACTACCACTTTTACACTGAAAAGAGCTCCATCGTGATCCGCAGAAATGACACCATATAAGTCATGGTTTGGGATAAAACCCAGGTTGTCCTTTCTTAAATTTTTGGTATGCTAGGCATAAGTAAAGTGTTTACAACCAAAGTCGGATGAGCATGTCTTTGTAGGTTATTTCGAATAACCATTGGGTATTCCTCCATAACACCGAAGACAAAAGTGTTTGTCGTTTAGAATGTCGAGTTTCTTGAGAAGGAATTTTTGGTGAAAAGTCAAGTGGGAGGATAATAGAACTTTGACAAGGCTGTTGAACCTTGGCTAAAATGTGCTGAGTTGCGCAGCGTCGGTAAGTGTCCTGGAGGCAGCAACAATGCTCATGGCTCACGTGCCTCAAAGGTTGTGGTCACGGAGATCTAAGTTACTATTAAACCAAGTAGGTCGGGTAAGTAATCAAATGCCAAGATTTGAGAGTTAAATCATTGTTGTTTGACAATGATGAACTGACTACATGCAAAGAAGCAATGATGGGACCTGACTTCGTTAAGTGGCTTGAAGCCATAAAATCCGTGATAATTCCATACACGAGAAATCAAGCTTTGAATTTGAAAGACCCTTTGGAAAGGTGCAAGACCTTACAGTCGTATATGGATCTATAAAGAAATAGACATGGATGTTTCACATCTATGAAATAGTCGACATGTCGGAAAGAGTTTACGGCAATGTTCAAGGAATTGACTATGATAAGGTTTGATCTTTCATAGCGATATTTAGTCTGGACGGATTAATGTAGTAACCACTACATATATTTTGGTATATGGTAGTTGAACAAACAAAACAAGTTCTTCTAATAGAATGGTTACCTAGGATGTGTCCATGACACGATCCAAAGGGTTTTGTTAATTCAAAGGATGCTAAAAGAGTATGCAAAGCTTCAATGGTTGAAGTGAGCATCGCGGAGTTGGAATCTTCACCATGATGAAACCGTTAAAAGGTTTAATTTCATCAGAGACGATGAAGATGCTTGCATTTTTGCAAGAAATTAAGTGGGAGCACTAAGACATATTTCTAATACATTATGTGAAAGACATATTGTTGATTAGAAATGATGTATCTTTTATTGACACGGGTTAAGAATTTCATTTCGATGAAAGACTTAGGCATAACCCAAGAATTAGGCATCAATGTCTATATGGATAGATTGAGGCGCTAATATGGTTTTGCCAAATGTACATAGATAAGATGTTGAATGAGTTCAATATGGAAACAACAAGAAAGGTTCTTGGCCTTGCGGAAAGGACTGAATCAAGATTCAAGTGTGTTGACACGAGATTCAAGTGTTTTGACACTTGGTGAAATCACAAGAATATTTTGATCAATCATTCTTTGAGATGTACACATCCAGATATGTTATGCTCTAAATGTTATGAGCATATACCAGAATGACTCATAAGATGATCATTGGACAATAGTAGGGATATTCTCATTATCTTTGGAAGAACTAAGAATATATTACTTATATAGTGGTGACAAATAGTTCATTGTAAATTGTTACATTGATACTAGTTTTGTCACAAATTAAGTTTATCTCAACTTAAACTATGGGTGGCACAATATAATGGAAAGGAAGTTCCATAACGGATTTGGTTGAGTACCAAAGTTAAAACATTGTGACAGATACTACAACAAAAGGCTAAGTATATGACTGCTATTGTAGCAGCAAATGAGGGCATTTGCGTCAAGTAGTTTGTTATCAAACTAGGTGTGGTTCATAGCGGGATAATACTATGAAGATACATTGTATGACAATTGTATCAACATGATTTAATCCCAAGGAACTAAAGGTCTCACCAAAGGACCAAATTTATACAATGCCATCTCATTGGAGAATGAGTAATGCGTAGAGACGCAAGGACATGCAAATACACACGAACCTGGAAGTGTCAGATCGGAAGATTATGTTTACCACTAGCAATAGTGTCTATACAACACCAGAAAGCCATAGGTGTTGAATGCACAAGTTTTTAACTAGATTATTGACTCTAGTGCAAGTGGGAGACTGTTGGAGATATGCCCAAGAGGCAATAATAAAGTGGTTATTATTATATCTTTATGTTTATGATAAATGTTTACATCCCATGCTATAATTGTATTAACCGGAAACATTAATACTTGTGTGTTTTGTAAACATAAAAGAGTCCCTAGTAAGCCTCTTGTTGAACTAGCTTGTTGATTGATTGATGATCATGGTTTCCTGATCATGGACATTGGATGTGATTAATAACAAGGTTATATCATTAGGAGAATGATGTGATGGACACACACCCATAGTAAGCGTAGCATAAGATCAAGTCATTAAGTTCGTATTGCTGCAAGCTTTTCAAATGCATAGTAACCTAATCCTTCGACCATGAGGTTATGTCAATCACCATCACCGGATGGGTACTTTGATGACATCAAACACCGCTTCGTAATTGGGTGGTTATAAAGGTGTCATTGGGTATTCTGAAAGTATGTGTTGAAGCGCATGAACCAAGATTGGGATTTGTCCATCCATATGACGGATAGATATGCTCTGGGCCCTCTCGGTGGAATGTCATCTAGATAGCTTGCAAGCATGTGACTAGGTCACAAGGGATGACATAACATGGAACGAGTAAAGAGTACTTATCAGTAACGAGGAAGAACTAGGTATGAAGATACTGACGATCAAACCTCGGATAAGTAGAATATCGCGTGACAAAGGGAATTGTTTTCGTATGTTAAATGGTTCTATCGATCACGAAGTAATTGTTGAGTATGTGGGAGCCGTTATGGATCTCCAGATCCCGCTGATGGTTATTGATCGGAGAGGTGTCTTCATCATGTCTGCATATTCACGAACCGTAGGGTGACACACTTAAGGTTCGAAGTTGTTTTAAGTAGATATGGAATTTGCGTTGGAGACCGAATATTGTTCGGAGTCTCGGAATAGATCCGGGACATCACGAGGAGATCCGGAATGGTCCGGAGAATAAGATTCATATATTGGGGATCATTTTCTAAGTTGGGAAATGTTCCAGAGTGTTTGTATGGAGATTCTAGAAGGTTTCGGAATGTTCTGGAAGGTTCTAGAGGATTTCTTGGAGTTTACTTGAAAACCAAGAAAGGGATCAAGGGAGTCCAAGTGGGGCAATGCAGTTCATGGGGAGGAGGACTCCTCCCCCAACCCACGACCCAAGGAGGAGGGGAGTCCTACTAGGACTCCCCCTCCCCAGGCGCGCCTCGCTTCTTTAAATAGAAGGGAGGGGCGCCCCCTCTTGCCCTCTCTCATAACAAGCTCTAGCCGCCGCCTCTCTCCTCTACCTTCGCTCTGCTCCGGCTTAGGCGAAGCCCTGCAGAATTCTCTACTCCACCACCACCACCACGCCGTCGTGCTGCTGGGATTCCGTGGAGAAGATCTACTACCTCATTGCTTTCTGGAGCAGGAGAGGAAGGTGCCTTCGACTCCAGACGTGTGACCGTCTGAAAGCGCTAACGCAGGCGCCGGGAAGGATCGTCCACACGATCTTGAGATCGGCAAGTGATCGACTACATCATCCATGAGATCTAATCTCGTAACGCTTTCGGTTCTACGAGGGTTAGTATCGATCTATCTCGTTGCTCATGTCTAATAGGTTAGATCTTGGCTTTTGTCTAGATTAGATCTGGGTTTTGTTCGTTCTTGCGGTAGAAAATTTTTGTTTTCCATGCTACGAACCCATCAAGGAGGGGTCGCGGTCGGCGCACAGGTAGGGGCTCCGGGAGGGCAACGCCAGGGGATGGCCGAGGAGAGCGATGAAGGCGACCTCGAGCGAAGGAGAGCGCCAGCAAGGGACGGCGAACTTCAGAGGAGGCAGGGCTTGAAGGAGCACGCGCAGCGGCGGGTACCGAAGCGGCCGCGCAACAGGGTGGCCGCAGAGGCGGCCGGCTCGACGGCGGAACGGGGGACACCGCAGTGCAGGGCTTCTGGGTCACGACGACGCGGGGCCTGGCAGCGGCGGGGCCCTGGTTCATAGACGGAGGCGGGAAGCCGAAGAGCAAAGGGAAGCTTCAAGGCAGAGGCCGACAAACACGGGCGAAGTCGAGGAAGATCTTGACTCGAGGACGACGGGGAACGCGCAGGTCGACGAGGCAACACGCTTGGGACGGAGGACGGCGAGACCAGCCGACGACGAGGTGGAAGGAGCACGGTGGCGGGTTCGAGCCGACAAGGTCGCCGGTTGGCTGGGCGTGGAGCGGCTTGGCGGCGGAAGCTTCGTCAAGGAGCGGAGAGTGCGTGGCAGCACTTCTCACGGAGCAGAGGCGGGGCGGCGGGCAGGTCCGGGCGTCCGGCGAGGGCGACGGCTGCGAGGCAAGCCAGGCGAGGCGAGGGGATCGCGTGCGGGATCGTGTCGCGGGTGGGGCCAGGGCAAGAGCGTGGAGAGAGATGTGTGTCGGGTCGGGTTGCGGCTGGGATAGCGTGTCGCGTACGCGGGGTAGGTAGGCCGCGTCTCTGCGCTGTCGTGTGCCGTTGCGCTGCGTGCGGTTTAGGCAGCATGACATGGGCCGGGTCGGGCGGCTGTGCAGGTGGTGGCTGGCAGGTGGGTTTGTGTGGAGGGAATTAGGGTTTGGCCTAGATGGGTTGGGTCGGGTAGCAGGTGGTCTAGTCGGTTGGGCCTCTGGCCCGCCCGGCTAGACTGCCTCCTCAAAAAAACATTTATTTTATTTTTAGAAAACAAAATGTTTAGAATAATAGTTTTAGACAAACACAAGATCCGAATGGACCTAGAGTTTTGATTTGAAATAAAAACGGGGGATATTTAGAAATCAAAGATAGGTTTTCGGAAATTAGTTTTAGGCAAACAAATGCAGGATGACATGACGATGCTCAAATGCAAGGTGGCATGATGACATGAGCATACGGTCATGATAATGCACAAAACAAAAATACAGCGATTTTCTAGTAGTGATTTTATCGGGGTGCTACAGTTCCTCCTGATGTGGTATCTAGCATAGACTTATACATTGGGTTAACACCATTATAAAATAAATGTAGTATAAGTCATTCTTCCATCCCATTACTAGGATAGTCTATTATGGCTTCTTTCATTCTCTCCCAAGCAAGCGCTAGTGGCTTGTCTTCTTGTCTAAAGCTAGCAATGTTGGATCTTACATCCGTAGTCTTAGTTGGAGGGAAAAATAGTAATAAAAAGAGTAGTGAATTTCTTCCAAGTTTTAATTGTGCCTTTAGGAAAAAAGCTACAACTAGTCCTTAACCTTTCCTCTTAAAGAGAAAGGAAATAAATGTAATTTCATCGCATTAGGGTCAACATTTTTAATACGCATCATGTCACAAATTTCAGTAAAAGTATTTAAGTGTAAACCTGAGTCCTCAGTAGATGATCCTCCAAATTGATTCTATTGAACCAAACTCAAAAGGTTAGGCTTAATTTCATAAGTTTCTGCATCAACAGCAGGCTGAGTAATAGGTGCACGAATAAAATCATCAGTGGGAGTAGCATACACCCCAAGTTTCTTTTGAGCCATGGCTCTTTTCTTTTTGGTATTTTAAGGATAAGAGAAACAAATAGACAAGTAACTAGTTTTTTAGCGTTTTTAATAGATAAAAAAAGTTTTTAATAGATAAAAAAAGTAAACTAATAAGAAGAAATAAACTACAAACAAAAATAAAAATAAAAACAAGGACTCTAGTGACCTCACTAGGATAGCGAATTGCTTTCCCGGCAACTTCGCCAGAAAAAAGGGTTGATACCTTCGATCTTGATTTACGGATGTAGTATAGTAGCTTTTTCCCTTATAGACCTAGGTTTAATCGAACCCTGAGAAACAATGCTAAATATAAATTAAATGAGACACGTCTGCAAGACTTGTTTGTTCATTTTACCTTCATTTACCGGGCCTTTCTAGTTTACTTTTAAAACGTTGTTTGTTGCAATGGATGGAGACAGGCCAGGGTTGAAGATTCACCTGCAGCTACGCATCATGTGGGATAAAGATAGTAATGTGCATATTCATGTGTAATGATTTAACAAAGATAAAATTTATGGACAACGCATTCTAATATACTAGAGCCTCTGCGGTCCACATGCATGTCAATAGTCTTTTGATCCAGCTGTTATACCATGAAATACCGGGCTACACAAATTATTAAGTGAAAACACAGATCAAAGTCTTAAGAAGTGATATTTCTGTTGTTCCCAAATGGATCGCTAAACGAAGACCATACTCCCCTTTCTATCACTGGGTTTCCTACAAGATCGCCGCTCACCAAGCATCTCACCTCAAGCCTTTATCAATCTCTGGGGTCTTGGGTACCTATAAGTCCATAGATCGAGACAAGAGACAAAGAAACAAAGATACAAAGATACAAATCTCTATTAAATCAATACATAGTACTCCCATAAATTTATATGCATAAAGTCGCTACAAGGTTTCACCTCAACCTGCAGCCCATGAGGAATACTCACTTATAACAATAAGATCAAGGATAGAAAACATTGTGCAAAATACTTAGATTGAAATCAAATATTCTTACAATGGTCGCCTAATCACAAGTAGATCTCAAGTACAAGCTAATGGCTATGGCTATGGATAGGATGGAGGATGGAGAGGATGAACTATGGTGGTGGATCTCCTTTGGTGGTGTTGTGATGCAATCTAACAATGGCATCCCTCTAAGCGGCGGCTGGGACCTCGAAATATGTAGGTGCCTTCACGAAACTTATAGGATTTGACTTGACAGAGCTGCTGCCACATGGTACGGGTGGGCGGGGTGGGTGGACCTTGCCCGTACCGTTGGTTGTTAAACCCTCTAGAGGCCGGGTTTCAACTCAGGCTTGCTTGGTCATGTAGACATCCTCATAATCTTCATTAATAGCTCCTGATTTCTCCTTAAAAGTATGATTTCCTGCACAACACAATTTAAAACAAAGGATTGCACATCTTTAAAATAATTAGTCATTATTAGCAAGCCTAGAGATATTCTTTGTCATTTGTTTGACTAAAAATGTGATTTAAACATGGAGAAAGATGGCTATTTTCACAGTCATCATTGCTCGATGCATCAGCCGTTTAAGGTCTGCATGTTGGGTCCTAGATGTTAACCTCTCTATGAAAGAAACGTGTGTATGTTGGAATGTTTTTTAGGCCGAGTCCGTCATTTTGAACTTGCAACGGTGCTCGATGCGGCTTCCGTTTATTTTGGTCCTAGATGCGCGCCCATTGTTTGGCCTTGCCAACATTGTTTGTTGCAGCCGTATATGGTCTAGCTGCTGGGTCCCTGATGCCAGCCTCTCTTTACAAGTATGTTGGATAATTTGTTAAGCGTGATTGTTGTACAAGTACTTTTTAAACCCGCTCGTTAAACTTGATCTCTTGTATGTTAAGGTTGATGGGCGCTAGCTCCAGGAAGGTGGGTCCGTGATGTCAGTCTCTCAGTACAGAAATATTGCTACAAAGCTTATATATAAACTAGACTTCTCTTTGTTCCTGGTCGCGGCCGATAGGCAGAACGCTGAATGACATAAACGCACCACATTTGCTTATAAGCGCTCTGCAGCCCCAGAACGCGATTGGAAGTAGGACGCTACTGAGAAAGATGGAGTAAACCATGTGTCCTAAAACGCTATTCCAATGTCTGTGCTAGTCTCTACCTGTTACTAAATTCTCTTCATACGCACGTCACTTGGTCTATTCAGTCAGCACAACGTGTGGACGTGTTACGTCGTCTTCGTGATGTCATGTCTCTGCGGGGTCATTTTTCCACGAACCGAGACATACACGCATCGCTATTTTTCATGCGTGCTATTTTCTTGATGCATATGGCAAGCAAAACGTTTGATGGCATGGTCTAATTGCCCTCTTGATTGCGTCGGCGACCGTGTATATGTTGTGCGTCGATTATCATATACACGTTGTGTTCAATAACATGTTACTGATACATGACTGGCAAATAATGGCGTGATAAATCAACAAAAATAACTCTACTCTAGGACGCTGATGAGAAAGCCAAAGAAAATCATCTGACCTAAAACGTGCTCTTTCGCTGAAAAAAGAAAAGTACTTTTATTTCTTTAGCTAAATCGTCGTATGACGCTGAACCGATGCATAGGTTGTTAAATAAAAAGAAGTGAATCCTAGAACGAATTAAATTAACTTACATAGATACAATACATGTTTGGAAAGGAATACGAAAAAATCTAAGGAACACAGTAAAGCAATAAACTGTAAGGTCGGTGCCACTGTTGTCCTCCAACTGGTCTCCCCCGTCGCGCATCCTGTATCCCTCATGATGAACACGTAGCGGCGGATGCACTACTTCTGAGATCTTGTTCAGCCAGACACGCACACTATCAGCGGTTGGACTTGAGCCAGCGTTGGACGTACACAACTGTAAACGGGGGTTCAAAGTCGAACCTCTCCCCTAACAGATCGGTTCCTAGATACGTACCTTCGCTAGCCTCAGTTTCCTCGATCTTGTTCTCGATCATGTCATGTGCGTATGCAATAGCCAGCAGAAGATCGATAGACTCGAGAGTAACGAACGCACCTTCGATGACCGAAGGTTCGTCGACCTCGAGATCGAGCATGTCTTGAGAATAAGAAAGGACGGGTAAAGGATAAATAGGCTTGAGAGGACCCAATAGTGCGTCGTACAACTCGGCTAGGTCGAGCTGACGACCTCCCGAGTCTACCTGCCCAGACGAATGCTCATTAGCCACAGATCCCAGCGGCATAACTAGCCGCTCCCTCGCAAAACCACAAAATTGCCGCTACCGAAGTCAATAAGAGTGGACCGGAAGAATCTTCGACGTGGTCGAAGTCGAGGTATGTCGGCGCACCTTCAGTAGCTCACTCTACAAGCTAAGGAACCGGTTTAGGATCGCCGATTCAGGCATAGACCACCGAGGACTACGGGAACAATGCGAGAAAGACAGACCGCACACGCGGCGACCAGCCACATGGGTTCGTTGGAGCGGCGGAGGGACCATCTAACAGTAAAACTATTTGGCTGAATAGTATTAGGAAGAAGATGCTCGAGTACTTTGTGCGTTGTATTTTTTTTTTTATCACTGAGTTTGTTTTATAGGACAGCGATGAAAGGTAGTGAAAGACAGAGGGACTACCGCGCATGCTGTGCGTGGTAAGTCAGTCACTTAAAACTATCATTACGTGCAACATAAAAAGAGATTGACTCTCTACGCAGAAAAGAAATAGACGGTAAGTAAAGCACGAAAGGCTAAACTAACAAACGCAAACGCATGTAGGTTTTTTCATTAAACGCGAACAACAAACGGCCGATGCAGGAGGAAATCTCGTCCAAAGCGAATAGTACACGCAAGCACATCATAACAAATTTACTTTATACGCACGCACTGAAGTTATGATCAAAAAATATGAAGAAAATACGGGACAAACACACAGTTTCTTCATTGCACGTAGACAATAAGCCCAAGAGTACATACCATCGTAGCACACCAGATCTGGTTTTCACGCATACAACTAAGGTAAAACCTAAACGCGGGTAAGAAATGCAAGACAAAAACAAGGAGATTTCATTTCACGCAAACACTGAACGCAAACACTATTGGAACGGCTTTTCATTCAACGCGAACAATAATAAACGTATAAACATCGCAATAGATTTCCTTTTCACGCACACAATGAAGCTACAAACATGAAAGAAATATAGGACAAACACACATCTACGAGACACAAACCTGGCAAGTCGGCCATCGCGGAGAAACTGCGACGACGCCCGTGTCGATCCTATCGCCTCGAGACGGAAGTTGACCGCCGTGAAGAAACTATGGCGGCGCTCGTATAGCTCTTGTCGCCGAGAGACCTCGTTCTTTAGCGTGGTTCGTGGAGCTATTCCCGCCGACCCGCTGTCTTATGGCGTCGGCCGCTGAGCTCTTGTTGCCTGAACACCGTCCTCTGTCGTGGCTCGTGGAGCTTTTCTCAGCGCAACTCCAGGGTTCGCGGAAGCGCAGACAGAAACGGCGCAACGCACTGAGCCATGACAGAAAGGCCAAGAAGTGTCCTATCGCGCTCGGCCGATCACCGGTGACACGTAGAGCAACACACACAACCCGTCTGTGGAAACTACGGAGTAGGGCAAGCATGCAGTACTTCCCGCCGCCGGCGTACCCGCAAAAAAAGGGTGAAACCCGGAGAAACCTACGATAAATAGCGAAAGAGAGAAAGTAGACCTAAGGCTTTGCGAATGAGAGAGCTACCGCGGCGTGTTTTATAATCGAATAAGAGGGCAAGATGGCGTGAGAGGAAAGCTTTCACCCGCCTAAGCAAGCCTACGCTGGCAACTGCGCTTCTACCGCGAGAACTCGCAGCCAGATAGGTCCTAGGGCATCACGCCGGCTATTAACAGATCTCACTATACGATCTCACCGTGACAACCTGCGTCGTCTATCATCTACGCTGACAGACAGTCCTACGTCTGTGTAAATCCACAGGCTTATGACTCCACGTCGGTTCCCAGTCGGGCCTACGACCACGAGAAATCGCGAACATTATGGGTTTATGTACCCACATCGTCTCCTGTCGAGCCCCGTGTCCACGAGAATCGCGGCTGGTATGGGCTTACGGCCACCACGTCGTCTACCGTTGGGTGCCATGGCTGCGAGAAGACGTGTCTGGTACAGCCTCACAATGCCATGTAGGCTCTCGGCGGGCCCATGCCCGCGAGAGTCCATGGCTAGCCTAGGCTCAAGGCGCCACGTCGGCTCTCGGCGAGTGCGGAGCATTGTCACGCAGGGTGCATGGTCAAACCCGCCTAGGCTGACGACGGGTCCATGTCGCACGCAGGGCCCACCTTCCAGCGACGCGGGGTACGACGACGCGCAGTACACCCGTCCGCGGAATGTAAGCAACGCGGGGTATGACGGCACACAGTACACCCGTCTGCGGAATGTAATCTTATGCCCTAGCCCGTAATAGGGTCTGCCTCACGAGATAGCAAGATAGCAAGGCTCCATTGCGGTGACATCTCATATTCCATTTTTGGCTATTTTTGTTGACCAGTGAGCTCTATTATGTTGTGTCTTGTAACTGGCACTGACTCGCAAAATAATTGTGGTAGTTTTATCCAATTAAAACACATCAGACAGATTGTTTGTCAAGCATAGTGTAAAGTTCAGCATAAGAATCAACTCGTATCTGAAATTTGGTAAGTCCATTCAACTGTTCACACTGACACTTTTCCCTACAGAGGGTAAGGTCAGGTAAATAAACAAAGCGCAAACGCTCAGCATAGAACCAAGTCGACTCAAATCACATGTCAAGAAAAAAAGTCGACTCAATCAACAACAAACTGCATACAACTGGGTAGAGATAATAATCACCAACCCCTTGGTCAGAATGAACCAACTTGTATATAGATATACGAAGTGAAAAGCTGGGCAATAAGCAATAAAAAAGTGCATAGAATACTTGTAAGTGAACAGCCGAACAAGACACGCATATTCGGCTATAAGTTCCAATAGGCACTGCTCAAATATATGAAACAGTTTTAGCATATAACGACCATTCGCAATCACAAGGATCGCATCAACCTTAACAAATCCTGACTCAAACATTGGATTAACTTAAAGGCAACATTGACATAAAGGCACTTGGAAAGAACTACAGCTACAACTCTTGGACGGATTCTTGGTTGGATAAGGTCACTCCCATGGGCTTAAACAGCTTTCCTTTGTGCGACGACGTTGTCAGGCTACAAAAGAGAAAATGTGGATTAGGAGAAACAGTTACAGAAATATCCATACAAGAACAACATCTTAAACTGACAGGATTTATGCATTGTCATAAACATTGCAACATATAGTGAATAAAAAACCAATATAGAAGGAGAATCGTAAGAATTTTGATTCAGAGATCCAGAAAATAGTGGCCAAAACAGTGCTCAACCATGTTATATGATCCAATGAAATGAGAAAATATATAGAAGGATAAAAGAACATACCTCCTTCTTCACGGGCTCTTCCTTCTCTGACAAGATAAGCTCGATGTGGCAGGGATTGGACATGTAAGCTGCCATAAAAGAAATATTAGTACGATGTCCAATAAAAGCAGAATACATATCTTGATACAACCCTTGCCGATGAAAGCAACATAGACATCTCAAAATAACCCTTGATTAACTTACGATTAATGCGTCCATGAGCACGGTATGTGCGCCGCCTCTGCTTCATGGCTTGGTTCACCTGGATGTGTGAAATGTAGAGGCTGTCCACATCCAAGCCTTTAACCTACATAAACAACAGATCTTGAGTAACCCCAAAAAAAACTTGATAGCATGGTTCCTCTGAAAAAAATACTCAGAAGGAAAAACTACTAGCAGCAGCAGCATACCTCAGCATTACTCTCAGCATTCTTCAGCAAATCCAGCACGAACTGGGCTGACTTTGCAGGCCAGCGACCCTGACCATTTGGCTGGCGGTTCTTTGCTTGTGCTGTACGGCCAACACCTCTGCAGTACCTCCTGAAGGGAATAGCTTGCTTGTGGGCCAAAACATCCTCAAGGTACCTCTTAGCCTTGTTCAAAGGCATCTTGCGAAGGGCAAACGCTGTCTCGCGTGTGTTCTGCAAAGATTATTAGGAACTTAGCCAGAGAAAAAAAATTCATCAAGTAAAAACAAACATTATTACTCCAGGACAACCTGCCAAAAGATCATTGCACTGTCATAGGGGTTGTATGATAAACTACTCGCAGAACTTGGAAAAGGATTTCACACCCGCGGACAATTTATTTCAACTATAAGACCGAAAGTTACTCATTTTACCTACATTACTACTCAATGTTACAGAGTACGTTATAGAGCAACTAGGTGACTAGATACAAAAAGTTCGCATATATGAAGTTAACCAAAATTTGGCATGTCCTGCATAACGAATGCTGATTCAAAGTACAAAATATAAAGATCAGAAACATAAAGATGACAAGGTATCACCAACAACATAAAAAAGAATGTATCCTTGCAAAAAATACATAGAAGGGGTGTTCAACCAGGTTATATCTGAGAGAGAAATTAGCTAAGCGGTTAATCCTGACTTAAATATAAGGTGCAAAAAAATCACTAGACCTCAGATTTGAACAGTGCAGAGTAATGATAATCATCAGGACGTAACTTGCACGACCCTAATAATATTGTGACATAGGTATCAATGCTCTACGTACACAGTATTAGACAAATAATAAGGAACAAAACTTGCAGTAAGACATAGAATTTGGATGAAACTGGGAACATGGTTTTGACATTCAACAACCAGAACATCCCTAAAAATGGCTGTCCTATCGACATTGCAGTGATTCTCTGAACCATTTGTCACGGCTCATGATACAAAGGCTCATCAGAGAGCAATGCATCGATATCCCTAAAGTAAAGTGGGAACTGTCCATACAAACAACAGAACAAAATCATTTACTCTTTAGGTTTAGCACAATTCAGCCCACTTATAACACCCTCTGCGCTCTCCCTAACCCTAAATCAACAAGATCGCATGTAGCGAATCTGCAACCAATCAACTAGGAGGTGCACAGCACAAACGAAATATATGGCCAAGAGCAGGTTCACGAAACGTACCTTGAAGTGGACCCTGAGATCCTTGCCACAGGCCTTGGCCGCTGCGCAACAAAACACGAAACATCGTATCAAAACCCACCGTACGGAGAAGGCGAACGGCAAAACGAGACGAAACCATTGCACGAAGAGAGGGAGAGGAGATCTTACACTTGGTCGGGTTGGACGGATCCCTCGAGTACTTCACCTACGACGGATGGAACAGCAAGGATGTGAGGACAGAGGCAGATAAACACGGGCAGAGGACTTTACGTAAGAGAAGAGGGGCTACGCTTACCATGGCGGCGGCGGTGGGGGTGCGGCCGGAGAGGAGGAGGAACGGGATACGGAGGGCTGGCCTTCTCACGAACTCTCCGAACAGAGAATGCGCTGAGGAGGCGGCGGAGGTCTAAGAGGAGGCGAGAAACCCTAGAGCTTTATCGCTCTTCATGGGCTGATGGGCGGACGTGACTCGCGTATTTGGATCATGGAGGCCCATACATGGTACAAAGGC
This sequence comes from Avena insularis, assembly GCA_023614405.1. Lineage (NCBI taxonomy): Eukaryota > Viridiplantae > Streptophyta > Magnoliopsida > Poales > Poaceae > Avena > Avena insularis. The sequence continues at coordinate 28,923,531 of CM042692.1, forward strand.
CAGGCCGTTTTCCATCACATATTCACAAGGCAAACTGCCCAAATGTTCTTTTTTTCATGCAGACCGTCCAAATGTTTTGGCTTTGACAGTGAGAGCACTTCTTTATTTTCCATCAGGTAGCTTCATTTGTTGGAATGTATAACGAAAATGAGCACACAAAAGTTTTCTTTACTTGTTTGTGTTTAAAAAAATTAAAAAGTACACACAAAATTTAAGATATACCTCATAATCAAGACTCACACACACCTCATAATCAAGCCCCACACATTAGCTATGAGATTGGAGAGGTTCTAAGAAAATGACCTCTATCTTTTGGTAACTGAAAAATCCAATCCACGACTACTCGAGTGGGTATACCATCCAACTTAGGGCAAAGATCTTCTGTAGAATGCCCCCAAAATAGAGGTATATATTCAAGTCATCTCGATACAATGACAACTTCTATATTAAAGAAACAATGCCCAACTTATGTGTTTGGATCATATGAGTTACAGAAAAATAAGATGGTTAGTACTTTGTGGAATTAGTTCCTTAGAAATAAAATTTGCTAGGCTTCCCTTAGAGAGTAATGTGGCATTGGAATGGGGTGCTATTAATGTTTGATGTATGCTCTTGGTAAGACCTCACTAGTCACTCCGATGATTGAGTTCAAGCATAGGCGGACTCAACATCCCTCTAGCATGGGCACTTGCCCGGGCTTGCCAGACGGATGTTGCCTTACTTTTATATATCAACGTAGCATTTTTAAACAAAACTTAGCATTTTAAGCGAGAATGGATTTTGTGTTTGTACAAGCCGGTATGGGTGCTATCTTGTCCGTTGGTACAGCCACCGAGATCCGTGCCCGCTCTGTCCCTTACAATATGTGAAATCATTTTCTTATGTTTATCATGTCACATCCCGATGAATTATTCCTTCCTTTACACCATGGAACGTGGATAGCACAGTAGCCTTTGTTCTGTTCTCTTGCGCCCTACCCCACGTGCCCATCCCGTGCTTGGCGATAGGCCCGATGTCCCTTGTTGACGCACGCGCCCGCGTCGCACCCCCACCTCTCCGTAAAGCTCCACAGCCGCCGGCCTCCGCTTGCCTCTCTCCTGCGACCGCCTTTGCCTCGCCACCTCTCTCCCCGCCGCCGCAGCAATAAGTCGCCGCCTCTGCCGCGAGCAGCGCCGTCCCGCGACCTCGGCCCTGCGCTGCCTCGATCTCCGCCTCGCCCAGCCCCTTCCGGCCGCCCCTGCAGCGCCCCGTTTCCGCCGCCGGGCCCTCTCCTCATTGGAGCCCCTCTCGTCTCTCCGCATGCCGCCCCCAGGTCCTGCCCTCTAGTCTGTCCCGTGGCACGGCGGCGTGGTCGGACTCGATCTGGCGCAGTGCCCCGTGCGCCTTCTTGGCGTTGGTCTCCTGCCGAACACCGACGGCGGCGTTGATCACGAGGATGAGGAAGATGATGAGCGGCTCGACGAAGCCGGAGAGGGTGAGGGTCCCCGCCGAGGAGGAGATGGTGGCGGCGAAGAGGATGCGGACGAGCGTGTCCTCGAACTGTTGCGCCATGGGTTGTGGCATGGAGGGGCCCGGGTGCTCCTAGAGCTCGTTGTGGCCGTGGGCACGGAGCTGCGCCGCCGCGTACGAGAGGCCCAGGTACCGGTCCACACTGAACCGCTTCTTGCACTCCTCCATGGTGCGTGCCCACGCCGGGAACACTTCATCCACGTCCTTCATTGCCGTCGGCGCGTCGTGTCTGGCCTCTCCCATCTCAACCGCTGCTGCTCAGTTGGGCACAATCGTCCGCACCTTTTCTCAATCTCATCCCGCTTCCTTCCTCATCAATGGTGGCAGCTCGTCATGTTGTCAGATGCGCTTCTTCTCTCAGTGTGGGCACCAGGTGTCTCTCCTCCCACGAATTGATGATTTATGATGCCAATTGAGGAGTACTACTACTTGTCAGAATCTTCCACGGATAAAATCATGTGAAAATGTGGGAACATAAGCAACAATGGAGGCAGTGCACATGGAGTAAAGGATGGAGAACTACCACATTTATGCCACGGTTGTCAGGTTGCTACCTCTTTTGCGTGAGTTGACACATAAAGACTTTTTTTGGGGCGGGTCGGGGACAGAGAGCACTGATTGTGCGTTTTACCAGGCCTAACCCGTTTTCTGGCAGGTGGGGCCCTCTGTCAGACATGACGTGGCATCTGCATTAACAGAACGAGGCCACGACCGTTAGGTTTGCGTCGAACGTAACGTATCCCCCGCTTCCAACCGCGTCGGTCTTTTGTGCTCACCTTCTCCCTCGCTGTAGGTCCAGCTCGGAGCCGCCCGTGGCTGCTACGCTTCCGTCTCCCCCCACCGGCGGCAATGGTTTCTTGGGGCGATGGAGAGGAATCTTCAACTGATCTGAGCTCCGATTCGGAGGTATTTCATCCATTCCTCTTTAGCTAGGGTTAGGGTTCATATAGATTTGGGGGTTTCCAATTTTGGCACGAATTTGGTGTAGTTACTGTGTACAAATGAATGTTAGGGTCCAACTACAATGTATGACTCCGATTACAATGGATTAGCCAACGATGGAGGAAATCCAATCCGTTGTAAATGCAATGTCGTGGCTACCAAAAATGTTGCCTTCGAGGGATGTTGGACCGGTAGGAGGTTCTTGACCTGTGTAGGTGTGTGCAAATTTTTAAATGGTTTTCAGATAAATTGATGTACATCTACCTCTATTTAGGCTCACATATTGTTTTTTGTATAACATCATAATTGTAGTTTGGTGAATCTTGTGACTTTCTTCATTGGGTTGATGATGTGTGGCCTGATCCACTATGCAAATGCCTCTCAAAGCTCTGTGAGATGTATTCAGAAGTGAAAGAAAGCAGAGTTCATGTTGCACTAGACCATGTTGAAGCAGAGTACAAGTACTAGGATGAGATTTCCAAATTGCACACTGACTTGAGGAATGCCCAAGATGAGCTCAAGCTTGTGGTTGAGGAAAAGCAGGTGACACTAGCTCTCAAGGCCAAAGTTGAACAAGCAATGCTGGAAGCAGTTGCCGAACTGGAGCAAAAGAAGTCTCTGGATGCATGTACTACTAACATGCACAAATGCTTGAGGGTAAAGGCTGAGAAGGACAGGGATCAGATGAAGGATGAAAAAATAAAGGCTGAGAAGGAGAGGGATCAGATGAAGGAAGAAAAATGGAAGCTTGAGTTCATCATTGCTGAATTGCTCAAACAGAAGGAAGGAACCAGGGCTAAACTTAGGAAGATCAAGGCTATATGTGATGAGTGATGACCCTGCAGTTTCAAAAAATGTTGCATTTATGTTTAATGAACTGTTGTCTTAGTATCAGTTATTTGTGAGTTGGACAAGTACCTATTGTAATGTTTGGATTAAGTTTGGTGTTGCATTATGAGTGTTTCTATCTATGAGATGAACTAGATTGTAATGTTGAATTATAATGTATCTTTGAGATATAATGGATTGTAATGTTGAATTATAATGTATATGTGGATGTACTGGTTGTTCCTTCTATTATATTGCAACATACATATTTGTCTACAGATGGAATGTACTGGTAGTTCCTTATGGTGAAGCAAGTATCACAGAAATAGCAAGAATGGCAACACATAGTTCATTCCATAGACAACCACAATGATAGTAGAGTTTTAGCAACTACATCACTCCACAGACAACCAAAATGATAGTAGAGTTTTAGCAACTACATCACTCCATAAACAACCATAATGGCAGTAGAGTTTTAACAACTACATCACTCCACATACAACCAAAATACTCAAGCTTTTTAGCCAATTCAAAGACCATCATGTCCAGAACACTTCACAGACCACCAGATCCATCTAGAGGACTAACACCTGCATCTCTATCAAAACCAGCATTTGCACCAGCTATGAAGTATGACCTAAAACCTGGAGCTCTTGGTGCAGCTTGAGCTCTTGGTTCTACCTGTGAACTTGGTTTAGCTTGTGTCCTTGGTTGAGCTTGTGTTCTCGCATGGGGTGTGGAAGAACTTGGAACTACATCTGGCATTGACCTATTTGCCTACACAGAACAAGTTAATGAACGTCTGTTATTTAATAAGAAAATTAGATACAACAAGTAATTGTAGCATATTTACCTTGTGATTATTTTTCCTTAATAGAAGATCTGGCCTCAATGGCATAGAGGAACTTGTGTACTTGTGACCTTGAAGATTGCAGTTTCTACATGTAATTGTAGCCATCCTAGATGTGTCCTTAGGTTTAGGCACTTCAAACTTCCCTTTCCTCCTTTTTCCTGCCTTCTTCCTTTAATATGATCTTTGAAAGTTGGTGGTATGATGTATGTTGTATTGGTTTTTGTCCAACCATGTTATGCTGGCATTGGTTGAAATACTGGCAGGTAGCTCTTCAAATATAAGCTCTTTTTGAAGAAATCACTAACATAATCTTCAGGATGCTGGCAGGCTTTGTATATGGCAGCTACAACATGGTTGCATGGCAATCCTGTAATTTGCCATTTTCTGCAAGAACAACTCCTAATGTTCATGTTAACTGAATGAGTTGTTGTGCCACTCTTCACTTGCCATAATCCAACATCAGCCTTCTTGGGGATGTAGTCCCTAGAGTATTTTTTTCATGAGCTCCAGCCTCTCTACATAGTAGGGAGTGATTTTCCAACTAGCCTTTCTAGCACCATCCCTCTTCCCATCATGCCTAACCATCTGTTTATCATATATTCCAACCAGCATTGTTACTATAGGTTTGTTCCTAACATCCAAAATGTACTTGTTGAACACTTCACTCAGATTGTTGTTTACCAAGTCAGTTTGACAATTTGTATAAAATGCCCATCTTACCCAGGTATGCACTGAAATCTTTGAAAACCAGAGCCAAGCTTGCTCACATTGCTTCTTCATGTCCTCCATTTCCTTTCTCCAAACCACCTCTAGTGTATGAATAAGCAGCAGTATCCATACACTTCTTCAGATCCTCTCCTCTAAAACCTACTGTCTAGAAATTGGCATAGATGTGCCTAAGGCAGAATCTCTATGGATAATTTGGAAATACAGTGTTGACTGCTTTGATTAATCCTTTCTGCCAGTTTGACATGATAGTGTAGTACCCAAATTTTCCTTTTTCTCCACCTAATGCCTCCTTCAACTGCTCAAGAAACCATTGACAATTCTCCGTATCTTCTTTAGCTACTACTGCCTATGCAAGAGGATATATATTATTGTTCCCATCTCTAGTTGTTACTACAATAATTTGAGCTCCTGTTGTTAGCTTGATGAAGCAGCCATCCAAACCAATGAATGGCCTACAACCTTCTAGGAAACCCTCTCTAGCAGCATTAACGCAGAAAAAGAGGCCATGGAATCTTGGGGTGTAGCTGATATCAACCACATGGACTTTCTTCATTTCTTCTAGATGTTCTTCTGTAGGTCCAGTGGCAGTGGTGACAATACACCTGGAATCAGGGTTTTTGTCTACGATAGTCTGCAGGTAATCTCTGATCCTGTAGTACTGCTTCTTATGGTCTCCCAACACTATCTGTCTAGCTTTAGTCCTAGCCCTATAGGCCATCCTCTTGGGCACATGCACCCCCAAAATCCTTTTTTTGCTTTATCTTGGAATGAGCATATGCCTGTGGTAATGTCTGAACTAAACTTGTCCACATAAGTAGTGCTCGGGCACTTGGAATTTACCCTACTGTTTGCAGGCTCAGTTGGACATGTGTGTACCAAATGCATTTTCTTAATGCAAAAAAGTTTTATCATGCTTTATTTTAGATGTTGTCATGTAAAACTCAAACTTTTCATTCTGACTACACCAAACAATAATCATCTCAGGTGTGTTCCTATGGTAATGGAAGTTTCTAACCTGCACTATGTGAAGTCTATACAATGCTTCTCTGAATTGGTATATGATGAATGCATATTTGCATCATGTTTTATATTATTATTTTGCATTATAGATGTAGGATCTTGGTATTTTATGGCGCTTGGGCGCACATTTTATGTCTATTTTCACTAGGATCAAGACAGATGATGGATCCAATGGATACAATTCTTGGAACAGTTGTACTTTGGAGAAAATGAGTCCAAAACAACGTAAATCGCTTATTTGGGAAATATTAATAATACCATAAGAAAACCAGAAGCGAACAAGGGAGGCAGAGAGTTCAACGACCAACTATACGGGCGGAGCAATTTTTTCGGCCATATAGCTCCGGCTGTATAGCTGGCAGCACCTCCGCCTCGTCAAATAGTTTCACCCCGTGCAATTGGTTCGGTGAGATGACATACAGAACACCCAAAAATCGCAAAAACCTCACCTCCGAAAAGCATCTGGAGGGGGAACTCATCCACAAGGGATCCATCTTCGCCCTGTGCAGATCCGGGAGGCTAAGGCATCGATCTTCATCATCCACTGCTGCATCACCACCATCTCCATCCATCCCATCTACATCTTGTCTAGATCTTGTTGTAATTCCTATACTCGTTGTGGATTTATATAAGTACTATTCGTTTATGATTATTTCCATTACCATTGCTATGATGTTAATTGCCTCCATGTCTGAGTAGATATCTAGTTCTTGGGGAGATGGAGAAACCCTATCATATGACTGAGATGAGATAGAGATTATTATATTATACATCATTATGTGTACGTGTTAATTGTCTTCATATTGATGTTGGGAGTTGTGCACCTCCTTAACATTTGCCTCTCACGGGGACTCGATGAAGGTGATTACTTGTTGGTAGACGGAGGGATGATAGCGCTTACTGTGACTATAAAGCTGTTGTCATTCTTTACGTACTAACTTGGGGAATCAAGGAGAAATCATCAAGCCATGTCCATGCCACGGGAGAAATCCCTTAATAGCGCGGTAACGCGATGGTTGTCGGTTACTGTCTGCTGTGGTTATGAGGACGATGTGTGCAACGGTTGCTGGCAAATCATTCATATATGGAGCTCCTCCCACATACATACACATTATGAGAATATTCGTTATAATACTCTCGATTACTTAGTCTAAATTGCTAGCGGTGTATCCACTATTCCCTGAGAAGCCTTTTCCCTATTGTAGTTCCAAAGTTCGCGATTCTTACTTTCTGCATTAAGTTTTGTTTTACTTTAAATCACCTTGTTCAACCAAAAACCCAAAAACAACTCTACTTTACTTGCATCTTAAAGTTATTTCTTAAGTACTACGTTTAGTTATAGTTAAAAGCATTTTAGTCTTTCGCCTACTGCTCCCTGTGGGATCGATAACTTTATTTCGAAACTAGCTACAAATGGTCTGTGCACTTGCAGTCATCAAGCTATTTTTTGGCGCTGTTGCCGGGGAGCTTAGCGCTATAAGTCACTTTACTTTTAGTTATTTACTTTCGTTGTACTAATTTTTACTTGAGTTGCAGGACCGCAACAATGGACAACACTCAGCATTTAAATCAGCTTGAGGTAGTAAGGAAAATGGGTTCGCCCATGGACGCTTTTATAACTGTCAACAAAAGCATAAATCCGGATGGAGTCGAGATCCATCCTCTGTTATTTGAGTTATTACATTCTAAGAAATTTGCAGGAACCAATGAAGAAAGTCCATATGGACACTTATAATTCTTTGAAGATACTCTTAGTTCCTTTATATTTGATGACTGTAATCTTGGTATGGTTAAAACCCAGTTGTTTAGACAAACTCTCTCTAATAATGTTTGTGACTGGTATAGATCTTTTTGTGTAGAAGCACCAAGGACTTGGACAGAATTGACAACCAATTTCCTATCAAAATATTACTCCAAAAGCAAAGCTCACAGGATGAGAGGTATTATTATCAGTTTCAAAAATAGTCCTGATGAGGGTTTGTATGAAGGGTATCTAAGGTACAAGAGCTATCTAGATAATTGCCCCATCATCATTTGCCTGATTGGTTAATCACCCATACCTTTTATGGAGGGCTAAGTATTGAAAATAGAACAAATCTAGACACTGCTTATAATGGTAGTTTTCTATCGTATACTTATGATGAGGCTTGGAATCTAATAACAAAAATGAGAGAAGCAACTAAAAATTTTAAAGATAAGGAAAATATTACAAATAGTTTTTCTGAATATGCTTGCATTAATGATTTCCTTGCAGATGAGAGGACAAATACAATGATTAAAACCCTCAGTATTGATTCTTACTCAGTAAAGAAATTTATTGAGAATTATGCAGGGCATTTGCAGGTACCTACAGAATGGGAACCTCGTAAACTCCTCGAAGAGAAGAAGCGTGCAAGAGCACTAATGGAAGAGTTCTCCTCGATACCTATACAGGGGATCTATGAAAAAAGACAAAGAGAGGAAGAACAAATAAAGAAGAGACCGAAGAAACCAGAAAGGAATTCTGAAGCTAAAAATATAAATAATGTTATAATGAAGGATCTTATGGAAGCATAAATAGTGGAAGATGAAGTGGTTATGTTAGACCTTGAAACCTCAGAATTCATCAAAGGTAAGGTTCGAGGTAATGAAACTTCTAAAACTATGATCCCTATATATTGTGGAGAAACTTTCTTATATGGAATTTGTGAAGAAATATCCACTATAAATATTATGCCTTCATCACTTTATGAGGAACTCCGCTACAATTTAAATAATCCAGATGTGGAACCGGTGGACACTGTTATCAAATTGTCTAATAGAACCAATATAAAACCAGAAGGAGTAATCATAAATATCTATGTCTTTATCGGCTCACTCATGTACCCCCTTGATTTTCATATATTTGATATGCCTCGAGATTCTTTTTATCCTATTCTTTTGGGCAGGCCTTTTATTTCCATCACTAAAGCTCGAATACATAATCAGAAGGAAACTATTCCACTGAAGTTTGGAGAAGAGGAAATGACATTCCACTTTGCCAAACTAAAGAAGAGGCCATATGAAGTGGAGGATATCAAGGAAGAAAAGACGATTGCCGAGTTAGCGACAATTCATTTTAGTACTCCACAGTATGAATTGGAAAGAAGCTTGATTAATTGGGAAGAAGCACTAGATGATGAGAAGAAAGAAGACATGGATGATTACCTTGATTCAATTCCAGAAGCACAAAATCCACATGACTATGAATAATTGGTAAGAACAGGAGATGAAGAACCTCCACCAATAGAATTGAAAAAACTTCCAGACAATATGAGGTATGAGTTTTTAGATAATAAAAATAAATGTCTTGTTATTATTAGCAAGAATCTATCAGAAAATGAAACGAATAAACTCATTTCAGTTTTGGTTAAGCATCGTGAAGCCTTTGGATAACATTGAGCGATATTAAAGGAATAGATCCATCTATTGTAACACATAAGATTACCATGCTTGATGATGCTGAACCCGTAGTAGATACGCAAATAAGGCTTAATCCTAAGATGAAGGAAGTAGTAAGAAAAGAAGTTATACGCTTACTAGATGCTGGCATAATATATCATATTTCTGATAGTAAGTGGGTTAGCCTAGCTCATTGCATACCAAGACAAGGTGGTCTTGATGCTGCTACGAATGAGGATGCTGAGCTAGTTCCTATTTTGCCAATTGTAGGATATCGTATATGCATTGATTTTAGGAAGCTAAACCGTGAGACACATAAAAATCATAAACCTATACCATTCATGGATAAAATTTTAGAAAGACTTAGTAATAATTCTTACTTTTGTTTTCTCGACGGTTATTCTGGATACTCTCAAATTTCCATACAACCGGAAGATCAAGAGAAAACAACTTTCACTTGTCCTTATGGAACATATGCTTATAGATTAATCCCATTTGGCTTATGTAATGCAGCAGCAACTTTTCAGGAATGTGTTCTAAAGATTTTTGATGATTTTATTGATAAGACTATGGAAGTCCTAACAAATGATTTTGTCGTTTGTGGAACAACTTTTGATAATTGCCTCTACAATCTAACCAAAGTTTTGTAGAGATGCAGGCAATTAAACTTGGTTTTGAATTGGGAACAATGTCGTTTCATGGAAAGAGAAGGTAAAGTTTTCGGGCACAAAGTTTCTAAGAAGGGAATAGAAATAGATAAAACTAATATAAATGCTATAGAAAATCTCCCCATACCTCAGGACATTAAAAACTTAAAAATGTTTCTAGGACATGCAGGTTTTTATAAGCGGTTTATATTTTTTTCCAGGCTTGCTATGCCCCTCACCAATCTTCTTGATAAAGAGACTCTATTTTATTTAGATCATGACTGCATTGCAGCTTTTGAGAACCTTAAGGATAAACTAGTTTCGGCACCTATCATGCAACCTCCATAGTGGGATGAACCTTTTGAAATTATGTGTGATGCTAGTGATTATGCTTTAGGGGCTGTTTTGGGTCAGCGAGATGGAAAGAATTTGAATGTTATTTATTACGCTAGTAGACCTCTTAATAAGATTCAAAAACATCATGCTACTACAGAAAAAAAAATTCTAGCTATAATTTTTGCTTGCAAAAAATTTAGATCTTACATAATTAATTCTAAGGTAATAATTCATACGGATCACCAAGCTTTGTGTCACCTCCTTGTAAAAAAGGATGCTAAGCCTAGGTTGATTAGGTGGGTTTTATTACTACAATAATACGATTTGCAAATAGTAGATAGGAGGGGTAAGGATAATCCTATAGAAGATCATCTCTCTAGGATGGAGGGAATAATTAATGACCCCGTACCTATTAATGAATCATTTCTGGGAGAATATTTAGCAAAAGTAGAAATTGTTGATCCATGGTATGTAGATTATGCTAACTATCTAGCAACAAAATTTATAACTCCCGGTATGTCAAGAAATCAAAGAATGAAATTCTTTAATGATCTTAAATATTATTTTTGGGATGATCAGTATCTATATTGTCATGGAGTTGACGGAATGATTCGGAAGTGTGTGCCTAATCATGAAATGAATACGATATTGAAGGCTTGTCATGACAGTCCATATGGAGGGCATCATGCAGGTAAAAAAACTGCTGCAAAGGTACTTCAATCCAGATTCTACTGGCCCACCTTACTCAAGGATGCACACAGGTATGTGGAATACTGTGATGCTTGCCAAAGAAGAGGTAATATAGGCAGGAGACAAGAAATGGTAATGAATTATAGTCTCATAATTGAACCCTTTGATGTATGGTAAATGGATTACATGGGACCATTTATAGTCAAATGGTTATACTCATATTCTTGTTGCTGTTGACTATGTTACTAAGTGGGTTGAAGCTATTCCAACAAATCATGCAGATGCAGCTACCTCAGTAAAGATGATCAAGGATGTCATATTCCCCAGGTTCAGAGTGCCTAGATTTTTAATTATTGATGGTGGTTCTCATTTTATGAAAGGGACTTTCAGGAAAATCCTCAGCAAGTATGGAGTAACTCACCGCATTGCTTCACCATATCATCCCCAAACAAGTGGTCAAGTGGAACTCTCTAATAGAGAACTGAAGACCATACTCGAGAAGACGGTGGACAAATCGAGAAAAGATTGGTCACACAAGTTAAATGACACTTTATGGGCATACCGTACTGCGTTCAAAAATCCAATGGGTATGACACCTTATAAAATGGTGTACGGTAAGGCATGCCATTTACCTTTAGAACTAGAACACTAAGCTTTTTGGGCAATCAAGAATCTAAATTATGATCTCAAAGCCGCAGGAGAAAAGCGTTTATTAGATATGCATGCTTTAGATGAGTTTAGAAGTGAAGCCTATGAGAATGCTAGGTTGTTTAAGGAAAAAGTTAAAAGATGGCATGATAAAAAAAGAGAGAATAAAACTTTTAAAAGCGAAGACAAAGTGTTACTCTATAATTCTCGTCTTAAGTTGTTTCTAGGAAAACTCAGATCAAAATGGGAAGGTCCATATGTAGTTGAAGAAGCCTATCCGTCAGGAGCAGTAAAGCTCCAAGGGAAAACACCCTCTCTTGCATGGGTGGTAAATGGACAACGCTTGAAGCATTATCGGGTGAAAGAAGATATAAGTGCAATCACCATAGAATTGAGCACCCCCGAAGAAGTGATAAAGCGAAGATATACGAAGAATGGCAATTACAAGAAGAATGAACTCAAGACGGAATGAGCGGTACTACGATCAAGCTATTGACCGTAAAAGAACGCTTCATGGGAGGCAACCCATGTGAAATAAAGGTTTGAGTAAGTTTTTAAATTTTCAGCTAAAGTTTAATTTTAGTACTATGTTAAAAGAGAAACAATTCATGCTCTAGCAAAGAAGAAGGAAGATTGATGATGCCAAAATTGGTCGAAAATTTAAACTCACATTTCTCTGTCAAAACTTGATATTTTGTTAAGTTTCAGATTAATAAAGAATTCTTGGAGAAACAGGAATTTTTTGGTGGACACAGAAGGTTTAACGACCAACTATACGGTGGGAATAAAAATTCTGGCCGTATAGTTTCGGTCGTATAGTTGTTGCAACATCAACACTTCCATCCATGAAAGGTACTGAGAGTTTAATGACCAACTATACGGTCGGAACGAAAAATTCCACCTGTATAGTTGCGGTCGTATAGTTGTCAATGCTTTTGACAAAATAATTTCCGCATTACTGAGAGTTTAATGACCAACTATACGGCCAGAATTAAAAATTCCGCCCGTATAGTCGCGGTCGTATAGTTGTCGACCCCTCTCCAAAAAAAATATATATGATACAGAGAGTTTAACGACCAACTATACGCCCAGAATTAAAAAATTCCGCCCGTATAGGTCTGGCCGTATAGTTGAGTTCTATAGTAGATCCAATCTATAGTCGGTTCATAATTATATGGCGTGAACTATACGGGCTGCGCCCGTATAGTTGCTTGTTACGCAAGGCAGCTAGGGTTTTTTGACCCCTCCTTTTAAAGCTAATCGCATCTAACCTTTTTCATTAAGTTTTCGCAGAGCTATAACCTCTAGCCTCGAAAGATCTTCGTCATCCCTATACATGTCCCTTTAACAAACATCAATACAGCGAAGCCATGCAGCCCTTCCACGTCAACAAGATCTGGAAGAAAAAAGAAGAGAAGCCCGCGAAGAGGATCGAAGAAGCATAACCAAAAGGATCATCGTCATCATCTGGCTCGGAGATCAAGCCTCTCCCAAATTGGGAGGACATGTTCCTACAAAGGATGGAGATGATGAGACAAGCTGAGCGGGGAAGGAACAAGGATGAGTACCTCCCCAATCCTTATCGTTACAACATAGGATCCTATTATAAACCTCCTCTTGGTCCATCACCTCTTAAACCTAAGAAGGTGCGGCAAGATGAGATTCATGATAAGATCTATGAATTGGAAAAGGCTTCTAAGGAATGTGTTGAAACAATTGGAGAAGGGATTGACTCCTACTGAATGATTAGCAAAGACCTTGAGAAAAAGGTTGATGACATCGATGGTAGAGTTGGTTTCTTAATTAAAACTGTCTTTGAGTTGACAGATGAGAAGAAATTCTTCAAGAGAAAAATGTTGAAGCTCCAATACGACATGGCCGAGCTCAGCATTCGCTTTGCAAGCATAGTTAAAGAGGGCAACGTGAAATAAGAAGGTGACGCTCTTTTTGCCCAGGAGGAAGAATAGGTACCAGTAAGGAGTTAATTGATCCCACCTGGCTTGATTCCAAGCTTGGGGAGATCTTTAAAGACCTTGTAATATTTCTTACAAGTTTTATACTATCGTTTTTGCATTAATTCAAACTACAAATAAAGTTTGCATCATTAGGATTCTCTTCAGGAATAGTCGGTCCCTTTTATGAAATTCTGAGTTTATTATTATATATGGAGCAATTTTGAGTTTGTGTTTGTTTTTATTGATATACGAATGGCTTGAGTATAATTTTACTTGTACTTGATGATATCAATAGGAGTCTTCCACATCATTGGTATTAATGGAACACCTAAAAGATAATTTGGTCAATATACTGTAAATCTACGGTTTGATTTATAAAGAAAATTATCTATATGATTAAATTATAAAAGAAATCTTGAACAAAGGAAAATGAAAGTGTTATCAAAATAGAATAAGAACAAGTGGAGGTAGAATCTTCAAGTCATAAGTACGCTTCATATACAATTGGAATTTGGTAATCGAGATCGTTAAACTTTGAATTCCTGCATGAAGTGGAATGTATGGCTAGCTCCTTTGCACAACACTTAACAAAAAGTGTGAGCATATATACAAAATAAAAAGAGCGAGTGTGCAAAGAGCAAGTAGGCATATACCACTGTGTTGCAGTATGACAAAGAGATACTTTCGATATTCTAAATCCTAAGTGAATACATTGATCCAAAAACACTTGGGACTACCTCGCTAACTCATTCGGTCGAACCGGATTCTTTTACATTATGTTGAGATTCATCTTTTTGTGAACTATTGATCACTAAGGCGTGGAAGCCTTCTAATACTATTCAGATGGTTCGAGTAAGGTACTATTCATGAACTTATTCTTATGTATCATACATGATAAACACATGTTGCAATTGCCTCATTTATTTTATCGACTCAGCTTCATGAATATGAGGATCACATCCATTAAGCTACAAACTTGCTCGGGACGAGCAAGAGTCTAAGATTGGGGAAGTTGATGAGTGCATATTTGCATCATGTTTTACATTATTATTTTGCATTGTAGATGTAGGATCTTGGTATTTTACGGCGCTTGCGCGCATATTTTATGTCTGTTTTCACCAGGATCAGGACAAATGATGGATCCAATGGATACAATTCTTGGAGCAGTTGTACTATGGAGAAAAGGAGTCCAAAACAACTTAAATCGCTTATTTGAGAAATATTAATAATACCAGAAGAAAACCAGAAGCGAACAAGGGAGGCAGAGAGTTCAACGACCAACTATACGGGCGGAGCAATTTTCCGGCCATATAGCTGGCGCCGCCTCCGCCTCGTCAAATAGTTTCACCCCGTGCAATTGGTTAAGAGAGACGGCATACAGAACACCCAAAAATCGCAGAAACCTCACCTCCGGAAGGCCTCTGGAGGGGGAACTCATCCACAGGGGATCCATCTTCGCCCCGCGCAGATCCGGGAGGCTAAGACATCGATCTTCATCATCCACTGCCGCATCACCACCATCTCCATCCATCCCATCTACATCTTGTCTAGATCTTGTTATAATTCCTATACTCGTTGTGGATTTATACAAGTACTATTCGTTTATAATTATTTCCATTACCATTGCTATGATGTTGATTGTCTCCATGTCTGAGTAGATCTCTAGTTCTTGGGGAGAAGGAGAAACCCTAGCATATGACTGAGATGAGATAGAGATTATTATATTATACATCATTATGTGTACATGTTAATTGTCTTCATCTTGATGTTGGGAGTTGTGCACCTCCTTAATATTTGCCTCTCATGGGGACTCGATGAAGGTGATTACTTGTTGGTAGACGAAGGGATGATAGCGCTTACTGTGACTATAAAGCTGTTGTCATTCTTTACGTACCAACTTGGGAATGAAGGAGAGCTCATCAAGCCATGTCCATGCCACGAGAGAAATCCCTTAATAGCGCTATAACATGATGCTTGTCGGTTACTGTCTACTGTGGTTATGAGGACGATGTGTGCAACGGTTGCTGGCAAATCATTCATATATGGAGCTCCTCCCACATACATACACATTATGAGAATATTCGTTATAATACTCTCGATTACTTAGTCTAAATTGCTAGCGGCGTATCCACTATTCCCTGAGAACGCCTTTTCCCTATTGTAGTTCCAAAGTTCGCGATTCTTACTTTCTGCATTAAGTTTTATTTTACTTTAAATCACCTTGTTCAACCAAAAACCCAAAAACAACTCTACTTTACTTGCATCTTAAAGTTATTTCTTAAGTACTATATTTAGTTATAGTTAAAAGCATTTTAGTCTTTCGCCTACTGCTCCTTGTGGGATCGATATCTTTATTTCGAAACTAGCTACAAACGATCTGTGCACTTGCAGTCATCAGTATACATCTCTGAAACATAGGGACAACATGAATTGTTGCTCTGCATTTTCCCTTGCTTCATCATACCAAACCATCTCCTTTGCCTTCTTAGCTCTGCTCTTTCTTCCTTTGGGATGCACAAATGGAAATGGCTCATACCCATCATCATCTTTAGGTTTCAGAAAACCTTGCTCTTCCTCATCATCAGAAGGAATCCACTATGGGATTTTATCCTTAACCACCTGAGAATGTGATCTCTCTGTTGGCCCTGGCCTCTTCACTATCTTCTTCAAAGGTTTTGCTGCTGCTATCTGTACTGGATCATCTTGTGTCTCGAAGATGTCCTCTATGTCTATCTCACCCTCAGTGTAGCAGTGCATCATTCTTCCTCCTCCCCATCTCTGCAATTTCCTTGTACAATTCATCTTCCTCTATTCTTCTCCTTTCCTCTTCCTCTTCTGGGTTGTATTGGCATGGATAAGCCCAACCATCATCAGATGATTCCTCTTCTGCCATATCAGATGGTTCCTCCTCTACCTCTTGGTTGTCATAGCACACACTATACTGTGTCAGCAACTGCACTAGATTGTGCTCATCTATTTGTGTGCACACATTTTGATAGTACACACTGTCTTGAGTTTGCATCTGGTATGATATAGGCTCTTCATCCTCCATGTCAATATCAATATGTACTATAGGGTTTGGTCTTCATTGGGGACAACACAATTGCTTGACTTCTCTTGTCCCTCATCACTATCAACACAAGTTTCCTAGATAAATCATACTTTCTCACTATTTCTTCAACCTTCAAATTGTTATCTACAACTGCAAGCCCATTCAGTCTCTTGCCTTCATGCTTAACGTAGTATAGTGAATCACTAATGCCATATCCCTCTGACTCCATGATGGACAGCAAATTAAGATATCTAATATCTGCTCGGCACATTTTTTTTGCACAAACTTGGCTCCATCAAACTGAAAATAGAGGTCCCAAACTTCTGATTCTGGCCTAAATTTCAGAAAAGAACAAGAATTTCAAGCTATTGTCTGACGAAACCCTAAAAATTTCGATCCCCAAATTCAGAAAGAGGAGATAGATTTCTTACCCATCTTCAGAGACGTAGTGGCTCATGGGGTCCTCGCCAGATGTGCTCCTAGCCAACGTCCACGCCTTCTCCATTGTGGGTCGTGGGGGGCTCGCCGCCGCCAGCCGCCGCGACACAGCCAGCTCTTGTTCCCAGCCATCATGAATCCCTTCTCCTGCACCCTCATGGCCGCCGAACAGCCTTGCACGGACGTGCCGGTCATCACCTGCGCCGCCACCGCCATCTCCGTTCCCGCGAGGCTAGCGGCGCCGGATGCCGCCGCCACCACCAGTCACCATTGACTGTCTTTTCCAGCGCGGGAGAAGGAGGGAGTGAGGAGACTGAGGGAGAACGGACTCGTCAACGCGGACCTAACGGCCGCCACCCCCTCCGTGTCAACCACGCCACATAGGACTGACTGGTGGGCCAAGAACGTCAGAAAACGGGTTAGGCCTAGTAAAACGCACAATCAGTGCTCTGTGCCCACGTCCTGTCCCAAAAAAGGTCTTTATGTGTCAACTCGCGCAAAAATGGTAGCAAACTGAGAAGATTGGCACAAATGTGATAGTTCTCCATCATTTACTCGTGCACATGTGGGAAGAAGAGAGAGGGTCATGGGTGAGCGGCTCGGTGGGCTACAGTCACGTTGCTGCCTAGGCTCTAGTGCGGCTATATCGTAGGTACAGAGGCCTCTCCTCACTTTCCCGGGTATCTGGGGTACGGGGACTGTGCTTTCCCGAGATTTCCTCTATTTCTTATATTTTGAAAATAGACATAAAAGCAGCATTGGGCAACAATTTGTTCCGGATCTCAAAGCAACATTTAGCATCTGAACGACCGGATAAGTCCCGTACCCGCTTGTACAAACACAAACGTATTTCCCATTTTAAGCCTATGGAATTGTAGTTTTCCCATCCTTCCAAACGGTTCCGAGTCCGCCACTAGGTTGAAGCAATGGCAGGGCATCGACATCCCGTGTCAGAGCTAGGCTTGGTGTGGGAGTCAATAATACAAACAATAAGATAACTAGTTTGTGATGCATTGTAGACCGTACTGCAGTGCAAGACGTTTTTTCTGGCTTTGTGAATGCAAACAAGTAGGAGTAGATGAATGAGATCTCTAGATGAATGGGCAACCACAAGGGATATTTGTTGCAGCAAACCTCGTATAAAACTACTAGTGCCTATTAATAAGAAAATAGTTTGCCCCCTCCTTCCCGAGCATGTACATAACTCTGCCAGAATGGGCACCCGCATCAAAATTCTGCAAGCGGGAAAAGCCATATTGACGACGGTATATGGACCTTGTAGCATTTCGACTAGCTTGTCACTAACAAAGAGCATGAAGCAACAAGGAAAAGGAGAAATAAGAAAGTAACTGATCAGAGCGGAGAATGTGTGGAGAAGGCAAGAGTCGGTGTCATTGTACATGTGAAACCACGCCAAATCGGCATTTGATCCAACAAACATGATGACTCGAACATTTGAAAATAAAGACTCCGCCTTTTGGGTGTTGGTCGACGTCGTTCTTATAGATCTTGAGCTTGCTCTGGGGATTTGTGTGTGTCACGAGGGACTAGCTCGTCGGGGCCATGTGACACTTCACACGTGCATCGGCGAGACGGTACACAAAATCTCCATGAGGTCTAGCTCGTGAACTAGTCTTGGAGAAAATGGGAGATGGAATTGTGGGTATGGCTCCGGACCTTAATTACTTGTGTATAATTTGTGGCCGACAGATGCTACGGGATTTGATCGAGCGGTTATACTAGTCAACCGGGTCGTTTTATGGGCACGTGTAGGGTTAGTTTGGTCCAAATTGACATATTCGGCGAGAAAAGGGTTACATGTGATTTTTTATACGGGAAAAGATGTGCTCCACTCATTTTATTAAAATTAATTAAAGTACATACTCCCGCCGTTCATTAACGTAAGACCTTGTAGATATTTTATAATAGACTAGATTCGGTTGAAAATGGATGAACCTAAACATAAAATATATCTACGTACATGCATTTGTTTTTAAAAGCTAAAAGGTCTTACATCAGTGAACAAAGAGAGTAAACACTCTCTCCATCCAGGTTTATTGGGCTTAATAGGAGCAGCGCTGCGGTCAAGGTGGGATTCGATAGGTGGAGAAAAATGGCATAGACGGGTTGTAATCCCTGACTTCCTCTCATTAACTATGAGGATTAATTAATAGGAGCAGATCTTCAGTTACATGCAATGTCATGCATAGGGTAGTCTTATGGAGGCATGCAGAAAAGGTTGTCACGAGGCTGGTTTCCAGGAGGCAGTTAAACCATGTATTAAGTAGTAAATATAGCCTAATTTTTTAAATTTTTTCTAATTCTACTAATAGCCAATAAACCTGGATGAAGGGAGTATCTATTTTAATCATGGTTCAAGGGGTGTGGTGTTTTGGCACATGGGTCCAAATGCTCCTGCCTTTATGGACCAACCACATTACCTCTAGAACTGCACCTGTCAGAGCTACCTCTTGTTGAAGATGCCTGGAAAATGCATGTAAAAGGTGCGCGTATACAAAATGCCAGTAATAAATCCGATGCTGAGCAGCACAAATGGTGAAGGTAACCGAATAGGGAGTACATGATAGCACGCAAATATTGTACTATTGTGGGTACATGTTTCTACCCACTGCCCCTGTTCCGGTCTCCCGGAGCTCCTTGGTGTTCACCGCCTAGATTGCGTTGCACCCGGCTGTCCCGTCCCGCAGCTCGCGCGTAGAAACTGACCCGCACATGCGGTGCGCGTACTGCCGAAGGTGCGTACTCCTCGAGCTGACGTGATGGAGGCATGGAGAACAAGCACCCACAGGATATGGAGCTAAGCATGCTGGCTGGAGCTTCATGAGGCAGCCCTGCCTTGCAGATGCTCACGCTGTCCGGGGCTGGTGCAGAGTCGCTGCCGAAGTGTCGATCCCCACCGACGAAATAGCTAGCTAGGCGATGTCCCTTTCTGGCGCCCGTGTCCGTGGTCGCGCTGCTGCTCTTTACTGTTTGGAGCTTGGATTGATTGATGCACCGATGAAGGCGTGAAGCTAGCTTGGATACCAGGCGGCGGTGCACTGCAGGCGTGATGCACTGGTTGGCGTGTGGCTGCACAAGCTCGGCCCTTGTGACACTCCAATATAGGTAGGTTCGATTGCCTCCCGCATCACCCTTTATGGCGAGGAGCGGTGTAACATCCTAAAAATATTAATCAAGATTATCAAGTTTGAATCATCCAAGTTTAGGGTTAACAAAAACTTTTATTAATAAATTGAATATGAATGTATGTGTGATTTGCATTAGTATATGATTGAGTGAAATTGCCATGTTTGATTGCTACAAATGATAAAAAATGGTTTAAAGATAAATGCTACATCGTCTAGGCCAATTACAAACAAAATTCAAAGAAAAAGAAATCAAATATGAATCAAATAAGTAAATGGTTATTTTGACCAAAGTTAACCACTAGGCCACTTTGAGTGTTCCTAGTAAAGATTTTCTAACAGAAACAATTCCATTTCTTTTCACCCCTTCCTAGACCAAGTAAAAGTGAACCCAAGCCTACTTTACAAACTCACTTAAACTATTTTCAAATCTATTTAAAGAACAGTTCAAAATTGAATCAAATTCATATGGTAAGATCACCATTTTACAAAAACCACCCAAATCAATTAACCTTGCCTTTTCCAAGCAACCTTAGACACTCAAGCATAAGATCAAAACACTCACCAAATTTCATTGAAAAATTTCAAATTTAATTTCTTGCGGCCATTAAGTCGAACACCTTGCAGACACAAATCAATTACTACCTAACTCTACTGTTTGGAGCAGTGATCACTTGACCACTTGCCCTCATTGCACTCCCCCTGTCTCCCCCATCATCTAGCAGCACCAGACGATCCCTCCTCCTTGTTGCGTGCCAGCGCAGCGCCGCTTGAAGCTTTCACGGCCGACCATGGACAGAGCGCCATGGACCACGCCGCCCTCTCCCACGACGACCAGGAGACAGGCGATCGTCCACCGCCACCCCCTGTCCAGCCCTTGACCGCAGGAGAGCCATGGACCACCCCAGCATCGCCGCGCCCACTTTCTCTGCATCATGCCAAGAGCACGCTAGAGCGCCGCAGACGACCAGCTCGCACGCGCCGCGCCTCGCCCTCGGCTCGCGTGCACACACTCGTCATAACCCCAGCTAGCTCCTAGACATCCCCGCTCGCCGCCGCGCGACCCGTAGCCCCCGTGCACCGTCTCGAACACCGCCAGTTCCGTGCAGAGCATCGCACGCGCCCGACCATCCTCGACCGCTTCGTGCCGTGCCATTAAGCCCGTGATGACCGCCAGGGAGCACTACGTCGCCCTCTACCCTCAGCCATGCCGATAGCTCGTTGTACCGCCATAGCCGGAGAAGCCAGTCCATCCCGCTCGGTCCCCTCGCCGGTGTATAAATAGAGGCCCTCTCTGCCTCAATTCGCCACACCACCTCACTCCCCACTCCTCACAACCCCTCCCACACTTCTCCTCGGAGCAAGGCGAGCACCACATCGCCGGAATTTGGCCGGAGCCTGCCGCTGTAGAAGAAGAAGGGAGCCGTTGATTGGAGCCGTCCCAGGAGCCGCCGCGACCACCGTTCGAACCGCCGTCGTCGACAACGTCATTCGCCCCCATCGCCGACCCTAGATGGAGCCCTGGTGAGCCTCACACGACCCCCACCGCCGCGTTAGGGTTTAGACCTCGCCGGAGCTGTTCGTCATCGACGATGAATGTTAGCCATTAGATCAGATTCTAATCGTAGGGCCTAGATTGAAAGATCCTGTTTCGGTTAGATAGAGTCGCTGACTAGTGGGACCCCCCTGTCAGTAGCCCACTGCACCGCGCTGTGTAGATTGGTCTGGCCTGTTTACTTTCCCGCGCAAGCCCGTGAATTCAAATAGGATTTTTCCAATTTAGTTAAAACCAAATTCTGTCAGTAGATTCAAAAATCAATTCAAAGAGATTCACTAAACCAAATTGCATGATTCCAATTTTGTTAGAAAGATATTTAAATTATCTATCCAATCCCGTTGGATTCAAATCATTTGGAGTTAGAGATCACCTATAGTAAAAATAACAAGACATAGACTTTTCCAACTTCAAACATTTTTCAAAAATCAACCATAAATGCTTTTGAGTTGATTCCAACTCTCAAAAATCACATTTGATAAGATCTATCTGAATATGTAAAAATATTTAGGTTTGCATGCAGTGACATTGGACTAGTACCAAAAGAATGATATTTGGAAATTTCTAGTCAATTTAATTGTATTAAATAATAATCTTAAACTTTATAAAATATGACCACCACTTTAAATCATATTCCCAAGTATTAGAATATGTGGTGATGACATGTGTCAACATGATCCCATATTTTAATTGGAGAATATAAATCTTAAGTATTTTTCAATGAGTAGAATTACTTTTCTAAAATAAGACAAACAAGATTAATCCTTTATTTCATGTGATGATTGTGATGATGCTAGATCATCTAGTGTGAACCTTAGTTTGTTAAATAGAAATAGTTAAGTATTGTTTGGTGATTGTGTATCCCGTATTCATTTATAGACGATAGTACCAACCCGGGATATGAGGAGGAGGAGTACTACCAAGAAGAAGAAGAAGAAAACTTCAACCACTGCACTACTCAAGGCAAGCCTAGCACTACAAGTTAACTATGCAAGCTAACACTTGTAAGTCTCATACCTATGCAAGCCATCACTAATTGCAAGCTAGAACTATGCAAGCTAACACTTGCAAACTTGATAACCTATGCAACATGCATTAGGCATGCTTGGTTATGCAACTTTGATTATACCAATCCCAAGTTTTACTTGCAAGCTTTATTCTTTTACTTTACCCAAGTTCTTTACTTTTAGTTAGTATTTTGTGAGTATTGGAAAAATAGTATAGATACCATAAAGAGTATAAAACTAGGCCTAAGTAGTTATACTTAGATGTCATTCCAAGGCATGAGATTAGAGTTGGATAGTTACCCTTGATTAGCACCCCTAATTAGTGAAATACTATCAACTTTAGTGGCTAGTGCTAAGCTTAAAAGTTGATCACGTTAGATGGGAATACTTGGTGAAAATGATTATGAAAACCTTGGAATGAGGATTCATTCTATTGAAATGTTTTGATATGTGTTGAGAAACACAAAAGGATTTGATGATGAAAATGTTGAGGCATGAGCCTTAGCCCTTTATAAAAACTGATGGTTGGGTTCGGATGCGATATCATTCCAATTTTATTGTACAACCACAATACCTGAATTGGGTAGGGCTTAACTGGAAGTTTATATGCCTTAGTATGGGTTCCCTCGCGGAAGAGGTTGATCTGAGGCTACCTCGTGAGTGTGAATGTCCACCTATGCAGGGCCCAGGATGGCAGATGGCCATGGCTGGGAGGCCAAGCTCATAGGGTAGGTGCCTATACTAGAGTGTGTAATTGAAAGGTTATGATTGATTATCCGCATACTAAGTATGATGATTCAGGGTTATCCCTGCCGGGTGTATCGAATTTTGTGGTGAAAGTGTACCACCTCTGCAGAGTGTCAAACTATTCGAATAGCCGTGTCCGCGGTCATGGATAGTTGGAGTGGCCATACTGTTCCGTCGTCAGATGTTTTCAAAATGACTTATGAATTGAGCTATGACTTTGACTTGACCACAACAGGGTTGTGGATATGAAAACTATTCCCACTTAAGTGATTTAGAACCTTAACTTAGTTTTCTTTACTTCTAAATTTAGTTTTAGATAAATCTTCCTTTTTGCAAATAAACCTAGAGCTTAAGATTCCTACTAGAACTACCTTACTTGTTAGTGATAGTTTGCGAGTACATAAAGAGTACTCATGGCTTTGTCCCTGGCTATTCCCATGGCCAGACTATGAGGAGGACTACCAGGATGATGGACAGCAGGAGGTCTACGACAACTAGGATCATCTCCCATCATCAGCATTGCCTGTGACTCTAAAGATGGAGCCCCTACTACGTTTATTTTCCGCTGCTTGATTTGTATTAAGACTGGATCCTGAGATCCTTTATTGGTAAGACCTTATTATGGTTTGTAATGGATGATGTACTGTGATATCAATCTATTATGTCTCGCAAAAATGGTAATCCTGGGATTGCGAGGTATGGCATAACAAGCATCTGGGATTAAAAATCCGGGTGTTGACAAGTTGGTATCAGAGCCATCCTGACCATAGGAGACCCTAGTTAGAATGGACGCCCGAACAAAAAACTTAGTTTCGAAACAAAATAAGTGAGTATTTATGAAAACCTATTACCACTCTTATCCTTGAGATTCTTTAAAAAAAATTATGTTCCTCAAAAACTTCTTTCTTTCCTACATAAAATTTGACACACTTGATCACCTCACTAACTTACTCACCCTAAATTCTTATAGATGGAAGTCCAGTATTGCAAGTTCTACTAGCTGGGCAACGGAGGCCAACTGATCTTTGAGAGGGACCTAGATGCACTGTCAGAGTATCTTGAGTGTCCGCATCCGGAATTCTTTGGGGCCCAACTCAACGATCACATAGGAGGAAATCTACAATGGCTGATAGTTGCAGATCCCAGAGGCAAGATGGAAGCACCCACTTCGGAGAAGATCCAATTCACCTTGCGTGAGAACAACTGACTAAATGGATTAGTGATACGTCCATAACGTATCTATAATTTTTGATGGTTTTATGCTAATAATATGCTTTTGATACTCCTTTTTATATAAAGTTTATGATTTATTTGTATTAACCTACTAATAGTTTCAAAAGTGCACAATGTTATTGTTTTACACTTTGATGTGTAGGAATTACCAAGAATATAAGTGGAAACCTTGTTGGAGTCAAACTGGGATTTTTCAGAAATCTATCTCAGAATTCTTTTGAAGATGGTCACGTTTCAGGTCAAAGATAGCGTCAAACGGAAAACTCTTCAACTACAAAGTTGTTGGAAATTTCTTGACAAACGTTCTAGACATAAGATTTAGCTGATTCCGAGTTCGGACGAGCTCGATAGACCTGATTTACTTCAACCCAAGATGGGGTGACGGGAATCCAAGAAGCTATATAAAGGGAGGAAACCTAATTCGTGGAAGACACCTCCACCCACGAATTTGCAGCCACCAAAGCCACATTTTTGCCTCCCCCATAGATCCCATCTCCATGGGAGAGGGCTCCCAATAAGCCATGAAGGAAGGGGGCTAAGGGGCAGTGCTCCCCTGTGATACCGGCATTGGGGACGGAGTCCTCCGCACCGCCGCCGCCTCTTCACCATCTTCACCGCCATCTCCATCGCCGTTGCTGATTCCCATGATGATGAGGGAGTAGTTCTTCCTCAAGGCTAAGGGTTCTACCGGTAGCTATGTGTTCATCTCTCTCTCTATGCGTGATCTTATTGAGATCATGAGCTTTGTAATATAGATCTACTTTGCTACTCAAGTGCTTTAATAGATCTCTGCTCTCCCCATGTGTGTGAAAGTGACAGCGTGCACACCATGGTGGCACTTAGGCTAGAGATTACAAACACTTGTTATGAGTTACATTTGGAGTTGGATGTCTCTATGAAATTGTAGTGTTTGTTGGAACCATCTAGCGCTCAAGGTGATAATGTGGGGTTATCTAGATGGGGAAAGTGAACTTTGTGGTGTGTTGTTATAGCCCTACCATGGATTAGAGTGTCCAACCGGAGAGTAGTTCAGAGTAGTATCATAAAGAGAAGATATTTATATGAGAGTGTTCACTAGCAAAAGTATGATCCCTAGGCCTTGTTTCTAAGCATTGAAACACCGTTTGCTACTATATCTATGACATGTAACATGTTTGCTTGCTTCCATCTTTATTTCAGTTTACCTTTAATCTCTTCCACACTATCAAAGTATTTTCTGGCACCGTTGTCCTATATCCATACCACTTGTATTTTACTATCTCTTCGCCGAACTAGTGCACCTATACGCCTGGCAAGTGTATTGGGTGTGTTGGGGACACAAGAGACTTCTTGTATCTTGATTGCAGGGTTGCTTGAGAGGGATACCTTTGACCACTTCCTCCCTGAGTTCGATAAACCTTGGGTAATAAACTTAAGGGAAAACTTGCTGCTATTCTACAAACCTCTGCACTTGGAGGCCCAACAACTGTCTACAAGAATAGAAGTGCGTAGACATCAAGCTATTTCCTAGCACCGTTGTCGGGGAGGTAAGGTAAAAGGTACTCACATCCTCTGATGTGAGTGCTCGAAGTTATTTCCTTTAGATTCTGCAATTTTGTCTTTTTGTTTCTTGTTTTCACTAGTTAGGCTTAATGAAAAACAACAACAAAATTAGAGAGCTTTATAGTATTTATCTTGAGTTAGGACATGAAGTGTTTGAAGAGAAAATTAAAAGACATATGGAACTTTATTTGCATGCTAATAGCAATGTTATTAGTATGAATTCTTTGAACACCATTATTGCTAATGCTATGGAAAAGTCTAAGCTTGGGGAAGCTGGTTTTGATGAAAATGATCTTTTTAGTTCCCCATCTTTGGAACATAGCTATTCTATTGCTTATGATGATACCAAACCTCCAATATATGATGATTACAATGATGAATAAGATATTTTCAGTCCACCTACTATTGAGGAGAAAATTAATGATTATAGTATGCCTCCTATATTTGATGATTATGGTGATGAGAATAATAATGATAGCTATTTTGTTGAATTTGCTCCCACCATAATTAATAAGAATGACTATGCTTATGTGGAGAGTAATAATCATTTTATGCATGTGGTTCATGATAAGAATGTTTTATGTGATAGTTATATTTTTAATTTTATTCATAATGCTACTGAAAGTTATTATGAGAGAGGGAAACATGGTTTTATGTATCTCAACAATATTAAGTTTCCCCTCTTTATGTTGAAAGTCTTGAAGTTGCACTTGTTTTGCTTTCCTATGCTTATTGCTTTGTGCTTTTATGACTTGTTTATTTACAAGATTCCTATGCATAGGAAGTGGGTTAGACTTAAATGTGCTTTGAATTTGCTTCTTGATGCTCTCTTTTACTTCAATTCATATTTCTTATGTGAGCATCTTCTTGTGTGGTTCATGCCTAACTTAAAGGCGTTAAAGAAAAGTACTTCTTGGGAGATAAACCAATAGTTTTTTTGAGCCTTGGAAGTTATTACTTCTGTAATAACCTATCTTTATCCTTTTTTTATTTGATTTTTGTGCCAAGAATAACCTCTAATGAGAGGGAAGTAAGATTTGGGGAAGTGCTGTCCCGAAACAGATTTTTGTGCTTCACAGTAAAAATTCGTGAAACATCTCTGTATGTCGTATTGAGCTGTAAATTTCTGTATAAATCCCCCAGGTTGTTAGCTAACTTTCGTTAGTTCAACACTTTTCTATTTGAGCAACAGAAGGTCTTCGAAAAAATCGGTTTTCACCTGCTGGTCTGTTTTGACAGATTTCTGCCATTATTTGCATTTGCCTCTTTATCGATTTCTTTTTGGGTTCTTTTTGGTGAATTGAGCTTTTTTAGGGAATTGCTACAGTAGCTTGTGTTTTTAATGAAAGTTTTTCTGTTTTAAAACTAAACCCCAAAGGTTTATTATCTTTTGAATGCACTAATGTTGCTAATGAAGATTGTGTGAAGTTTTGTATGAAGAAAATTTTCAGGTGTAGGGAAAGAATGGTGTAATGATATGAAGAATGGACAAAATCTCAATATTGGGGATGCCACCCCATGTCACCCCAAGAAATATCCAAGAAGTACAAGCGTCAAAGCTTGGGGATGCCCAAGGCATCCCCTTCTTTATCAATAAAAATCTCAGGTTTTTTCCAAACACTTCATTTTTATTGTTTCATGCACAGTTGTGTTGTTCTTGGAGCGTTTTTGTTTTTGTTTTTAGTTTTCGTCTGCTTGGTTTGCTTAGTTTTCTTGAATAAATTGGTTGGACCCCCTCTTTCATGCATTAGTTTTCAAATAAGATTGGTTTTGAAAGTGCATGTGTGTCCCATGTGTGGTTTTGGTAATTAATAACAATCTTTATGGACTTATGTTTGCATTGAGTTTTACCTATAGGATTTTTCCATAGGCAATGCTTGAACCATATGTTGGCTTCAAGGTTGGGAGAAGAAGAAAGTGAAGAAAATTAAGTGTTGACCAAGGTTTCAATGAGTGATCCGGAGATTGGTCAAGTGAGAGTTGATCCTATAGCAAGTGTGTCTTGAAGACTAAAGTTGGAGTGATATCTCTTATGTACCTTTAAGACACCAACATAATAAAGAAAGAAGAAATGATGTGCAAGTTCAATATGAGCCATCTCGAAGAGATCATTTGCTTGAAGATTTCCATCCTATGGTGATCATGGATATGAGAAGATGGTATGCCCAAAAGAGAAGCTCTACCATAGTGGAGTATGGGGAGCAATTTGCAAGTCTTCACCAAGCTAGCGCAATCAAGAAAGGTGTTCCATCTTGAGGTGGACAAGATCGCTACCATCAAGCTCAAGTGGAATATGTTCAAGGCAAAGGTATGTTCTTGATAGGGTTTCTTTCTTACCGGTCTCATGGTGTTAGTTGGGGAGACCGGTTTATAGGATAGATAGCCATACTATCAAGAGGGGCTCTCGAGTGAGTAACTTGATCATATCCTTCGGAGAGAGCTCAAACCTTCACATACTTGGCATCATCCTTCTTGGTTGTTATTTTGATCTTATCCATGTGAGGTTCTTGAGCTTGTGGTAACATTCATAACAAGCTCTAGTTCATCGAAAACGGATTTCATAACATTCTCTATTGTGTTTTCGATATTGGAGGTTTTACCAGTTTGTCTTTTAGAGATTAGTAAAACCTTCCATTATTTAGTTCTTATCCATGAGAGGATTTATAGCTTGTGTTAATCTTCATGACAAGCCCAAGTTCAGCGAAAACGGATTTCTTATGCATTCTCTATTGCGTTTTTTATGTTGGAGGTTTTACCTGTTCGTCCTTTTGAGAGAGGTCAAACCTTTCGTCATTTGGTTCTATCCTCCCTTGCTGGACTATGATGGTTCCCTGAATGATCTTGTAGAGTTTGTTGTCCTCTTTAAAACAAGCCCAAGATCATCAAAATCAGAGTCTGGATGCAAAAGTTATGGGTATTTTCGTATTGTTGTTTCTGTCAGTTTTGCGTTGGCCGGAATGTCCGGCGTGAATTGACCGGAATGTCCGGCCGGCGCGCTCCAGGGCTATAACGGTTGGATTTTGGAGGACCTATATAAGGGGCCCTTCTTCCCCAATGTTTACCTAACCTTTCTTGCAAGTTTTCCCCTCCATTGATGACCTTCTTGAGCTTGCTATCCCTCAATACCTCCATTGATTTTTGCATATTCTTGAGGGATTTGAAAGAGAAGATCTAGATCTACAATCCCACCAATCAATCTCTCCTCTAAGTGAGGGAAACATCTTGGGATCTAGATCTTAGAGTCTTGTGTGGATTTCTTCCATTGTTCTTCCCCTCTTATTCCCCCATAAGCTTTTGTAGCTTTGGTGGAATTTGCGAGAGAAGGACTTGAGCACTTCTTGTGTTCTTGCCATTGCATTTGGTGCATCGGTTTGAGTTCTCGGTAAGGATTCGATTGGGTGAAAGTAGAGAAGCTTTTTACTCTTGGGTTCATTGGAACCCTAGACGGTTTGGTGGTTTTGCAGGTTTGTGGATTTCTTGGGGCCTCCAATTAAGTTGTGGAGCTTTCCCCAAGCTTGTTTGTTGGGAGCCTTGATGGCTCAATGCATGTCGCCCAGAAAAGTGTTGGTGCGTGGTTGATGTAGAGCTCGTTGGGAACCCCAAGAGGAAGGTATGATGAGCACAACAGCAAGTTTCCCTCAGTATGAAACCAAGGTTTAATCGGACCAGTAGGAGCAACGAAACACCCAAAGGTGTTACTAGCTGAGCTTTGGCAGGGCGCACTACCGGTGCTAGTAGCAACGTGGAGACCTGCACAATACAACCACAGAACTTTGTCCCCAACTTGCGATGAGGTTGTCAATCTCACCGTGTTTTGCGGAAAACAAAGGATTAAACGTATCGAATGGAAAGAAGTAAAAGTTTGCAGAAAGTAAACACAAATAAGTAAACAGTTTGTAGGTTGAATGTAAAAGACAAGGACCGGGATCCATAGTTCACTAGAGGTGGCTCTCCTTAGATAGATAACATGCTGGGTGAACAAATTACAGCGGGGCAATTGACAAACATCGAGAAAGCAATACATGCATATACTAATAATCTTGACTCCTTTGAGACTTGATTGGGTATTACAACATTATACATAGACCGCCATCCAATTGCATCTATAACTAATAATCCACCTCCAGGTTATCATCCGAACCCCCTCCAGTATTAATTTTCAAGCAACAGATTATTGCTTTACGAACAGCGTGTAAAGTAAAAAATACGATTGTTCTATGAACAAAAGATTGTTGTTTTCTCCCTAATAGCAACATCACATCTAGTACCTTAGAGATTTCTGCCACTTCCCCAGATTACCAGAGGCATGAACCCACTATCGAGCATAAATACTAACTCTTGGAGTTGCTAGCATCTACTTGGCCAAGATAGCTACTAACAACGGAAAGCATGCAAGATCACAAATAACAAAGACATGATAGAATCAATAATCAATCTGAAATAGCATCTCAATATCCATCGGATCCCCGCAAACACAACATGCACAATTACAAATAGATGATCTTGATCATGAAAGGAGCTCACAAGATCTAAACATGAAAGCACAAAGGAGGAGAACCAGCCATCTAGCTACTACATGGATCCGTAGTCAAAGGATGAACTACTCACGCATCACACCGGAGGCTTGCATGGTGATGAAGAAGGCCTCCAGGGTGAATTCCCCTCTCCGGCAGGGTGCCAGGAAGAGCTTCAGATCCCTCCCGATCTAGGTATGGAGATGACGGCGGCTACAGACTCTTTCATGGATTTTTGATTGGGTACTTAGGGTTTTCGTCCCGAGGGCATCTTATAGGCGGAAGGAGAGGCCGAGGGGGTGCATGGGCTAGCTACACCACCAAGCCTGGCCAGTGGTGTGGCCAAGCCCTTCTCCGTCTCGTATTCTGGCATTTGATGACTTCCGAAAAAATAGGCACTTTGGCTTTTGTCCCGTCCAATTACGAGAATATCCATTTTCTGACTTTCCTAGAACCAAAAACAGCAGAAAACAGGCAGCTGGCACTGTGCCTCTTGTTAATAGGTTAGTCCAAGAAATCATATGAAAAGTACTCCAAAGTGTGGACAAAACACAAGAAAGTGGATAAAACCAAGCATGGAACATCAAAAATTATAGATACATTTGCAATGTATCAACATCCCCAACCTTAACTCCTGCTCGTCCTCGAGTAGGTAAGTGATAAAAAGAAAGAATAATTTTTGAGGTGACATGCACCATCAAAGACTTGATCAAAGTATTTGCAAAACATTCAAAGCTGGGATCATAGTACTTCAATCATAACATGAAAGACAAAGTTCTAGCAATAAGCAAAGAAACTATCTTGCAACATGAAAAGGCACAAACAAAAGATTCATGAATAACAATGCTTTGCAAGACGTTTGTTTGTTTCGCATAAAGAAAACATAGCATAATAGTATTCAGCTTGTCCCTCAAAGAGTAGCAAAAATATAAAATTGCATAGGACACCTTCAAAGTTCATAAGAGTGACTATATACAAATAGTTTAAAACAAGCAATATGAAGATATGCATCAATCAACTAGTCTTGGGACAATGCACATAGAACTAAGAATGGACACTATGCTCTCAAAGTAGGTGCATAAAGATAGAAGGTGGAGACTCAATATAATGGTGGAAGAAATGCCTTTTTATAAAAGGAAGTAGGGATTCAAGTCTCATAAAGAGCTTCCAAAAATTATGGT
The DNA here is from genome assembly GCA_023614405.1 of Avena insularis. NCBI lineage: Eukaryota > Viridiplantae > Streptophyta > Magnoliopsida > Poales > Poaceae > Avena > Avena insularis. Next base: position 28,955,523 of record CM042692.1, read on the forward strand.
ACTTATAGCTTTGAGCTCTCATTGCCCCTATCATAAGCATCTTTAAGGTGATTAAGGTTAAAATGACACAACTAAGAGGATATGCTTGACAAGTTATAAACCGAAATCTCATGCCCCTTACTTACGAAGACCGATCCTCATGCTACTCAACTTTAGTCACGAGTAAGCTCTTGTCATTGTAAGTACATATGTATCATAAAGAACCATTAACGGGTACCCTTGCACATGATACGGGAGCTTTCCCATAATCAAAATGACAAGGCAATCAGACAATGAGCATCTCAACGATCTTTTTATTTGCTATTTGCATAGGTTTTTATTGAGGATGCTTCATAGAGTGCTCATTATAGTGATGCTGCAAGTTTCCACCATGATTAGGCATGGCTTAGGCTAGTGGCCCATGCGTTTCTCTAACACACATACAAACTCCATGATCTTATAAGTTTCACTTTTATTTCACACCGTCGGGATCTGTAAGCAAAAGAACATGATATCAACGGGGTACAAAGTACAAGTGCAATATTGAAAGCGTTCCCCATGAAACATGGTTCTGCTAATTTCAACTTATAAAGCGCAAGCATATACGCAACAAAGAAGGACCCAATGGTTCAAGTTTATTAGATGCAAAAAAGTAAAGTGTGCCATCAAGTTCGTGAGAGCTTTAATCACTAGTTTTCTCATAACAAGTTTAATTTGGAAGGTAAACAAAAGCATGAATATACTTGAATAGCATAAGCTAGTAGGTAGGTATGGTGGACTCTTCGGAATAACTTGGGGTAGGGAGTTGGATGCATGAGTGGAACTCATACTTGGTTGTGGAGGCTAGCAAAAGACTGTGAGCGACAAACTAAGAGAGCAATAAAGGCCATAATCATGCAGAGCGACAAAACATCAATGATCAAAGCATAAAGTGATACTACAAGTTGAAAACTAAAGGATCATAAAGGCTATGGTGACTTGAGATAGTCATAACATGGTGTGAGCATGCGCCAAGTCAACCAAAATAAAGCATCAAAGGAGAATACCACTATACTATGCTTTAATATGCTAAAACAACGCATGATTCATCTAAGGCACATTAAGAAATCTCAATTGTTTATAACATGTCATGCTACAGCAAAGAATACTAAGCATAAAGACAAAACAATATCAAGCATGGCATGATAGAGCATAGTCCACAGTCAAAAACAAGCTCTTTTTACCACATAAGCATGAACTTTCCTACACTTTTCCAAACCAAACCAAACTATTTGCAAACCAATGTATGAAAGAGGGGGTCCAACCAATTTATTCATAAAACTAAGAAAACCAAGCACACACAAAACCAAAACGAAAACGAAAAAGAAGATGCTCCAAGAACAACACAACTATGCATGAAACAATAAAAATGAAGCGTTTGGAAGAAACCTGGGATTTTTATTGATGAAGAAGGGGATGCCTTGGGCATCCCCAAGCTTTGTCGCTTGTACTTCTTGGATATTTCTTGGGGTGACACGCGTGGCAACCCCAAGCTTGAGCTTTAGTCCATCCTTCATGTCATTACTCATCCCTTCCATACACGAAATTTTTCCTTCATACAAAACTTCACACAATCTTTATTAGCAACATTAGTGCACTCAAGATAAATAAGTCTTAAGGTTCAGTTATAACACCAAATAAACTTCCATTAGAACACTATCTACTATAGCACTTCCCTCAAAAAGCTCAATTCCCCAAAAGAAATAAAAAATGAACCAACAAGAAGCAAATGCAGAAAATGGCAGAAATCTGTCAAAACAGACCAGCAGGTAAAGACGAATTTTTTGGAAGACCTTCTGTTGCTCAAATCAAAAAGTGTTGAACTAACGAAAGTTAGATAACAACCTGGGGCAGAAGAACAGAAATTCACGCCTCAAAAAGACGTTCAGAGATTTTACACGAATTTTTATGGTGAAGCACAGAAAGCTGTTTCGGGACAGCAACTTTCCCAATCATTACTTCTCTCTCATTAGAGGTTACTCTTGGCACAAAAAACAAATAAAAAGGATAAGGAGAGGTTATTACAGAGGAAATAACTTCCAAGACTCATCTAAAACTTTTGGGTTATCTCCCAATAAGTACTTTTCTTTAACGCCTTTAAGTTAGGCATACGAAGCAAAGAAAGGATCAAGTGTTCTCAAATGAAGAAGCATTAAAACCAAATTTTGTTTTCATAGGAGAAGCAAAATAAATCTTTTATCTCTTTTTAGGGAAGTGTTCTATACCTTTCTTGAGTGGGAGTTGATATTTACTGGTGCCTTCTTTCATATCAATAATGGCACCAACAGTTCTAAGAAAAGGTCTTCCCAAAGTAGTAGGACAAGAAGCATTGCATTCAACATCCAAAACATAGAAATCAACAGGGACATAGACATTGTTAACCATAATAAGAACATCATTAAGACTCCCCATGACTTTCTTTTTAGCATTATCATCAAGTGGGACATTCAAATAACAATCTTCAAGAGGAGGCAAATCAAGCATATCATAAATCCTTCTAGGCATAATAGAAACACTACTATCAAGATCACATAAAGCTTTAAAATCAAAGTCATTCACTTTCATATTAATGATGGGTTCCCAACCATCTTCTTGTTTTATAGGAATAGAAGCTTTATGTTTCAGCTTTTCTTCTTTAATCTTTATGAGAGCATCAGTAATGTGTTTTGTAAAAGCCTTGTTCATATCACTAGCATTAGGACTTTTAGCAAGCTTTTGTAGGAACTTAATAACTTCAGAGATATTGCAACCATCAAGATCAAAATCAAATTTATCATCTAAAGTAGTAGAACTATTACTAGCCTCAACACTAGTGGTAGTGATAGTAGAAACACTAATGTTTCTAGCAATTTCATCTTCTCTTTCCCACTTAGCATGTAATTCAGCTAATAGTCTAACATTTTCATCAATTCTTACTTGTATGGCATTGGTAGCTGCAAAGGGATTATCATTAGTTTCAGGTTTAGCAGCCATTTTATTCAAAGAAGATTGAGCTTCAGCTAAATCTGCTATATTTCTTTCAGCATTAGAAAGTTTTTCCTCAATAGTTTTATTGAAAGCAGTTCGCTTACTAATAAAGTTTTTAAGCATAACTTCAAGTTTATAGGGTGCACTCCTATTATTGTTGTAGGAACTTCCATAAGCATTACCATTGTTGGGACGATATGGCTTATAATTATTGTTACCAAAATTGTTCCTATATGCATTATTACCATAAGCATTGTTGCCAAAATTGTTATTTCTTATGAAGTTCACATCAACTTGCTCTTCTTGAGAAACTAAAGAAGCCAAAGGAACATTATTTGGATCAATATGGGATTTTCCATTACCAAGCATAGACATAATAATATCAATCTTATCACTCAAGGAGGAGGTTTCCTCAACAGAATTTACCTTCCTACCTTGTGGAGCTCTCTCAGTATGCCATTCAGAATAATTAACCATCATATTGTCCAGAAGTTTTGTTGCAGCACCCAAAGTGATGGTCATAAAGGTACCTCTAGCAGCAGAGTCCAATAGGTTCCTTGAAGAATAGTTCAATCCTGCATAAAAAGTTTGGATGATCATCCAAGCGATCCATGAGTGGGACAATTCTTTACCAAAGATTTCATTCTTTTCCAAGCTTGAGCAACATGCTCATTATCAAGTTGTTTAAACTTCATTATTTCACTTCTCATGGATATAATCTTAGCAGGAGGATAATACTTTCCAATAAAAGCATCTTTGCACTTAGTCCAAGAATCAATACTATTCCTAGTTAAGGAATTCAACCACTCTTTAGCTTTTCCTCTCAAAGAGAAAGAAAACAATTTTAGCTTAATAATATCACCATCTATATCCCTATGCTTTTGCATCTCACAAAGTTCAACAAAGTTATTTAGATGGGAAGCAGCATCTTCATTACCAATACCAGAAAATTGTTCTCTCATAACAAGATTGAGCAAAGCAGGTTTTATCTCAAAGAAAGTATCTTCAGGCACAGGTGGAGCAATAGGTGTGCTCATAAAATCATTGTTGTTGGTGCTAGTGAAGTCACACAACTTAGTGTTTTCAAGAGTAGTCATTTTTTTTGGGTTTTCAAATAAGAAAGCAAACTTGTAAAACTAATTTTTGTGTGTTTTTGAATAACAAAACAAGCAAACAAAGCAAAAAGAAACTAAGCAAAACAAAAATAACAAAGTAAAGAGATTGGTTATGAGGGACTCCCCTTGTGAAGATGTCCTTGACTCCAAGACAACGGCGCTTTAAAAATGCTTGATGGCTCAATGCACGGCGCCCAGAAAAGTGCTGGTGCGTGGTTGATGTAGAGCTCGTTGGGAACCCCAAGAGGAAGGTATGATGAGAACAACAACAAGTTTCCCTCAGTATGAAACCAAGGTTTAATCGGACCAGTAGGAGCAACGAAACACCCAAAGGTGTTACTAGCTGAGGTTTGGCAGGGCGCACTACCAGTGCTAGTAGCAACATGGAGACCTGCACAACACAACCACATAACTTTGTCCCCAACTTGCGATGAGGTTGTCCATCTCACCGTGTTTTGCAGAAAACAAAGGATTAAACGTATCGAATGGAAAGAAGTAAAAGTTTGCAGAAAGTAAACACAAAGAAGTAAGCAGTTTGTAGGTTGATTGTAAAAGACAAGGACCGGGATCCATAGTTCACTAGAGGTGGCTCTCCTTAGATAGATAACATGCTGGGTGAACAAATTATAGCGGGGCAATTGACAAACATCGAGAAAGCAATACATGCATATACTAATCATCTTGAATCCTTTGAGACTTGATTGGGCATTACAACATTATACATAGACCGCCATCCAACTGCATCTATGACTAATAATCCACCTTCAGGTTATCATCCGAACCCCCTCCAGTATTAAGTTGCAAGCAACAGATTATTGCTTTACGAACTGCGTGTAAAGAAAACAATACGATTATTCTATGAACAAAGGATTGTTGTTTTCTCCCTAGTAGCAACAACACATCTAGTACCTTAGAGATTTCTGTCACTTCCCCAGATTACCAGAGGCATGAACCCACTATCGAGCATAAATACTAACTCTTGGTGTTGCTAGCATCTACTTGGCCAAGATATCTACTAACAACGGAAAGCATGCAAGATCACAAATAACAAAGACATGATAGAATCAATAATCAATCTGAAATAGCATCTCAATATCCATCGGATCCCCGCAAACACAACATGCAGAATTACAAATAGATGATCTTGATCATGAACGGAGCTCACAAGATCTAAACATGAAAGCACAAAGGAGGAGAACCAGCCATCTAGCTACTACATGGATTCGTAGTCCAAGGATGAACTACTCACGCATCACACCGGAGGCTTGCATGGTGATGAAGAAGGCCTCCAGGGTGAATTCCCCTCTCCAGGTGCCGGAAGAGCTTCAGATCCCTCTCGATCTAGGGATGGAGATGACGGCGGCTATAGACTCTTTCGTGGATTTTTGATCGGGCACTTAGGGTTTTCGTCCCGAGGGCATCTTATAGGCGGAAGGGGAGGCCGAGGGGGTGCCAGGGGCCACCACACCACACCCTGGCATGGGCCCAGCCTGGCTGCGTGGCCAGGTGGTGTGGCCAGACTCTGGCAGTTCTCTGTCTCGTATTATGGCACTTGATGACTTCCGGAAAAATAGGCACTTTGGCTTTTGTCCCGTCCAATTCTGAGAATATTCATTTTCTGACTTTCTTGGAACCAAAAACAGCAGAAAACAGGCAGCTGGCACTGTGGCTCTTGTTAATAGGTTAGTCCAAGAAATCATATGAAAAGTACTCTAAAGTGTGGACAAAACACAAGAAAGTGGATAAAACCAATCGTGGAACATCAAAAATTATAGATACATTTGCAATGTATCAAGCCTCCAATTGAGTTGTGGAGAAGTGCCCCAACCTTTTGAGAGGTTCCGGATTGCCACCGACAAGTGCACCGATAGTGGAAGTGTGGATCGATCCTGTTGGGGTGAGATTCACAGGAGAACATGGGAGGCCTTTTGTGGCGTTGGTGGTTTGATACCACCCCCTCTCCAAACGAGACGTACTCCATGTTGGGAGGAACTCGGTAAAATATCGTCGTCTCCGCGTGCCTCGGTTATCTCTATATCCGGCTCTTACTTATGCACTTTACTTTGTGATAGCCTTCGTGCTTGAAGTATATATCTAGCTATCACATAGTTGCTTGTATTGCTTAGCATAAGTTGTTGGTGCAAATAGGTGAACCCTAGTTATTCTAGTTTTGTGCTTAACAAAGTAAACGCTAGTTTATTTCCGCCTTTGTTGAGCCACTCTCGGAAAAGTTTTTAACCGCCTATTCACCCCCCCTCTAGGTGGCATATGTATCCTTTCAATTGGTATCAGATCCTGGTCTCTCATTTTAGGCTTCACCGCCTTGAGAGTAAAGATGTCGACTAGGGGATTTGTGCACAATGAAATGTTCATATTCAATGGCACAAATTATGATATATGGAAAACTCGTATGCTTATTCATTTTCGGGACATGGACCCAAATTTGGAGAGTATTGTAGATATAGATTTTTCTCCTCCTATGGATTTTGAAAATCTATCTTGTGAGGATGAGAAAAACTTATATCTCGATGCTCAAGCTTCTAATGTGCTTGTTAATGCTTTGAGCTATGCAGTTACTTCTTCAATCATACCTTTTTGGAGTGCTCATGAGTTATGGACAAAACTTCAAGATAAATATGATGTGTCCAACATTATTGAGGATGATTGTATTGCTTCCACTTCTAGCCATGATGAGTTCTCATCTTCTTCCACTTCACCAAAGTGTGGCATGACACAAGGTAATGATATGGTGAGTGGTGATGAATATTGCAATGTTGATATTAAGCTTACTCTTGATGATCCTTCATCTCTATCTCATCGCAATGCTTCATCATTGGACTTAAACACGTCTAGCACTATATATGATTTACATGCTACTGTTGATAGTCCTTGCATATCATGTATAAATTGCCTCAATAAAACTCATGATGATATGATCTCTTTGCCTTGTTGCCATAATACATATGCTTCTATTTACTCTAGTTGTTGTGTGTCTAACAATGTAGAGGAAACCGAAGATTCTATTGGTAAAGACATGATTTTGAATGGAGCTTCAAGTAATTCTTCATCATCATCATCTCACGGTTCCCACCTATGCCCTATGGCTAGGGATTCAAAGGTAACTCCTAATTTGTAACCCAATACCTCTTGTGATGATGAGGATGAGGATAATGAGGAAAAAGAGATTAATGTTGATGATTTATATGAAAAGGGTGAGATGGTTTATCATGCTCTTGTTAAGAATAATAATGCTTGCTCTAACTTAGTTGAAATCTTGGACTTTGATATTAAGAGAAAAGAACATATTGATAAGTTAGAAGCACAAATTGAGGAGCATGAGAACACCATTGATAAAATGAGTAGCCTAGAGCATGGGTATGCTAATAAAATTGCAAATATAAATGAAGCTTTTGAAGAGGAACAAACTGATACATTGCAAATGTATCTATAATTTTTGATGTTCCATGCTTGGTTTTATCCACTTTCTTGTGTTTCGTCCACACTTTGGAGTACTTTTCATATGATTTCTTGGACTAACCTATTAACAAGAGCCACAGTGCCAGTGATGGATCAGTGTACGGCGCCAGAAAAATGCTGGTGCGGTCTTGATGTAGAGCTTGTTGGGAACCCCAAGAGGAAGGTATGATGAGCACAACAGCAAGTTTCCCTCAGTTATGAAACCAAGGTTTAATCGAACCAGTAGGAGCAAGGAAACACCCCAAAGGTGTTGCTAGCTGAGCCTTGGCAGGGCGCACTACCAGTGCTAGTAGCAACATGGAGACCTGCACAACACAACCACAGAACTCTGTCCCCAACTTGCGATGAGGTTGTCAATCTCACCGTGTTTTGCTGACAACAAAGGATTAAACGTATCGAATGGAAGGAAGTAATAGTTTGCAGAAAGTAAACACAAAGCAGTAACAGTTTGTAGATTGTATGTAAAGAAAAAGGACCGGGATCCATAGTTCACTAGAGGTGGCTCTCCTTAGATAGATAACATGCTGGGTGAACAAATTACAGCGGGGCAATTGACAAACATCGAGAAAGCAATACATGTATATACTAATCATCTTGACTCCTCTGAGACTTGATTGGGCATTACAACATTATACATAGATCTCCATCCAACTGCATCTATGACTAATAATCCACCTTCAGGTTATCATCCGAACCCCCTCCAGTATTAAGTTGCAAGCAATAGATTATTGCTTTACGAACTGCGTGTAAAGTAAACAATACGATTGTTCTATGAACAAAGGATTGTTGTTTTCTCCCTAGTAGCGACATCACATCTAGTACCTTACAGATTTCTGTCACTTCCCCAGATTACTAGAGGCATGAACTCACTATCGAGCATAAATACTAACTCTTGGAGTTGCTAGCATCTATTTGGCCAAGATAGCTACTAACAACAGAAAGCATGCAAGATCACAAATAACAAAGACATGATAGAATCAATAATAAATCTGAAATAGCATCTCAATATCCATCGGATCCCCGCAAACACAACATGCAAAATTACAAATAGATGATCTTGATCATGAACGGAGCTCACAAGATCTAAACATGAAAGCACAAAGGAGGAGAACTAGCCATCTAGATACTACATGGATCCGTAGTCCAAGGATGAACTACTCACGCATCACACCGGAGGCTTGCATGGTGATGAAGAAGGCCTCCAGGGTGAATTCCCCTCTCCGGCAGGGTGCCGGGAAGAGCTTCAGATCCCTCCCGATCCAGGGATGGAGATGACGGTGGCTACAGACACTTTCGTGGATTTTGATTGGGTACTTAGGGTTTTTGTCCCGAGGGCATCTTATAGGCGGAAGGAGAGGCCTAGGGGGTGCCTGGGCTGGCCACAACACCCCCTAGCGCGGGCCAGGCTGGGCCGCGCGGCCAGGTGGTGTGGTGGCCCCCTGGCCCCTCTCCGTCTCGTACTCTGGCATCTGATGACTTCCGGAAAAATAGGCAATTTGGCTTTTGTCCCGTCTAATTCTGATAATATTCATTTCTGACTTTCCTAGAACCAAAAACAGCAGAAAACAGGCAGCTGGCACTATGGCTCTTGTTAATAGGTTAGTCCAAGAAATCATATGAAAAGTACTCCAAAGTGTGGACAAAACACAAGAAAGTGGATAAAACCAGGCATGGATCATCAAAAATTATAGATACATTTGCAATGTATCAACATCCCCAAGCTTAACTCCTGCTCGTCCTCGAGTAGGTAAGTGATAAAAAGAAAGAATAATTTTTGAGGTGACATGCACCATCAAAGACTTGATCAAAGTATTTGCAAAACATTCAAAGCTGGGATCGTAGTACTTCAATCATAACATGAAAGACAAAGTTCTAGCAATAAGACAAAGAAACTATGATGCAACATGAAAAGGCACAAACAAAAGATTCATGAATAACAATGCTTTGCAAGACGTTTGTTTGTTTCACATAAAGAAAACATAGCATAATAGTATTCAGCTTGTCCCTCAATAGAGTAGCAAATATAAATGCATAGGACACATTCAAAGTTCATAAGAGTGACTAGATACAAATAGTTTAAAACAAGCAATATCAAGTTATGCATCAATCAACTAGTCTTGGGACAATGCACATAGAACTAAGAATGGCCACTATGCTCTCAAAGTAGGTGCATAAAGATAGAAGGTGGAGACTCAATATAATGGTGGAAGAAAGGCCTTCATAGAAGGAAGTAGGGATTCAAGTCTCATAAAGAGCTTCCAAAAATTATGGTACTTATAGCTTTCAGCTCTCATTGCCCCTATCATAAGCATTTTGAAGTGATTAAGGTCAAAGTGAACAAACTATGGTGTACATGCTTGACGAAGTATAAGTCAGAAATCTCATGTCCCTTGTATACGAGGGCCGCTCCTCATGCTACTCAAGTTTAGTCACCGGTAAGTTCTTGTCATCGTAAGTACATGTGTATCATAGAGAACCGCCAACGGGGTACCCCTTGCCCGATGATATGGAAGAATCCCCATATCAAAATGACAAGGCAAGCAGACAACGAGCATCTCAACAATCTTCTTATTTACCATGGGAATATGGTGCTTTTTTCTCTCTTTCCTCTTTTGATAATCTCTTTTTTTCTTTTTATCTTTTTTCTCAATATAGGACTCTTTTTTTATAAGAAGAATGCTTCATAGACAGCTCATTATGGTTACGCTGCAGGTTTCCACCATGTCAGCATGGATTAGACCAATGACCCAGCGTTTCTCTAACACATATACATAACTTCATGGACTTACAAGCTCCCCTTTCATTTCACACCGACGACATCCATATACAAAAGAGCATGATATCAACTAGGTACAAGTACCAAGTGCAATGTTGAAAGCGTTCCCCATCAAAGCATGTTTCTGCTAATTCCCAACAAATAAGTGCAAGCATATACAACATAGACGACACAATGGTTCAAGTTTATTAAGGGCAAGAAAAGTAAAGTGTGCCATCAAGTTCGTGAGAGCTTTAATCACTAGTTTTCTCATAACAAGTTTAATTCAGAAGGTAAACAAAAGCATGAATATACTTGGAATAGCATAAGCTAGTAGGTAGGTATGGTGGACTCTTTGGAATAACTTGGTTTAGGGAGTTGGATGCATGAGTGGAACTCATACTTGGTTGTGGAGGCTAGCAAAAGACTGGGAGCGACAAACTAAGAGAGCAATAATGGCCATAATCATGTAGAGCGACAAAACATCGTTTATAAAAGCATAAAGTGATACTACAAGTTGAAAACTAAAGGATCATAAAGGCTATGGTGACTTTGGATAGTCATAACATGGTGTGAGCATGCGCCAAGTCAACCCAAATAAAGCATCAAAGGAGAATACCACTATATTGTGCTTTAATATGCTAAAACAACGCATGATTCATCCAAGGCACATAAAGCAATCTCAATTGTTTATAACAAGTCATGCTACAACAAAGAATACTAAGCATAAAGCCAAAACAATATCAAACATGGCATGATAGAGCATAGGCCACAGTCAAAAACGAGCTCTTTTTACCACATAAGCATGAACTTTCCTACTCTTTTCCAAACCAAACCAAACTATTTGCAAACCAATGTATGAAAGAGGGGGTCCAACCAATTTATTCAGAAAACTAAGAAAACCAAAGCAAACAAAAAACCAAAACAAAAACAAAGAAGAAGACGCTCCAAGAACAACACAACTGTGCATGAAACAATAAAAATGAAGCGTTTGGAAGAAACCTGGGATTTTTATTGATGAAGAAGGGGATGCCTTGGGCATCCCCAAGCTTTGACGCTTATACTTCTTGGATATTTCTTGGGGTGACACACGTGGCATACCCAATCTTGAGCTTTAGTCCATCGTTCATCTCATTACTCATTCCTTCCATACACCTGAAAATTTTCCTTCATACAAAACTTCACACAATCTTTATTAGCAACATTAGTGCATTCAAGATAAATAAGACTTAAGGTTCAGTTCTAGCACCAAATAAACTTCCATTAGAACACTAGATACTATAGAACTTCCCTTAGAAAGCTCAATTCCCCAAAAGAACTCAAAAAGGAACCAACAAGAAGCAAATGCAGAAAATGGCAGAAATCTGTCAAAACAGACCAGCAGGTAAAGACGAATTTTTTCGAAGACCTTCTGTTGCTCAAATCAAAACGTGTTGATCTAACGAAAGTTAGATAACAACCTGGGTCAGAAGCACAAAAATTCACGCCTCAAAAAGAGGTTCAGAGATTTTGCACGAATTTTTACGGTGAAGCATAGAAATCTGTTTCGGGACAACAACTTTCCCAATCATTACTTCTCTCTCATTAGAGGTTACTCTTGGCACAAAAAGCAAATAAAAAGGATAAGGAGCGGTTATTAATGAAGTAATAACTTCCAAGACTAATCTAAAACTTTTGGTTATCTCCCAATAAGTACTTTTCTTTAACGCCTTTAAGTTAGGCATAAGAAGCAAAAAAAAGAATCAAGTGTTCTCAAATGAAGAAGCATTAAGACCAAATTTTGTTTTCATATGGGAGGCAAAAGAAATCTTCTCTCTCTTCTTAGGGAAGTGTTCTATACCTTTCTTGAGTGGGAGTTGATATTTAATGGTGCCTTCTTTCATATCAATAATGGCACCAACAGTTCTAAGAAAAGGTCTTCCCAAAGTAATAGGACAAGAAGCATTGTATTCAACATCCAAAACATAGAAATCAACGGGGACATAGGCATTGTTAACCATAATAAGAACATCATTAAGACTCCCCATGAGTTTCTTTTTAGCATTATCATCAAGTGGGACATTCAAATAACAATCTTCAAGTGGAGGCAAATCAAGCATATCATAAATCCTTCTAGGCATAATAGAAACACTACTATCAAGATCACATAAAGCTTTAAAATCAAAGTCATTCACTTTCATGTTAATGATGGGTTCCCAACCATCTTCTTGCTTTATAGGAACAGGTGTGCTCATAAAATCATTGTTGTTGGTGCTAGTGAAGTCACACAACTTAGTGTTTTCAAGAGTAGTCATTTTTTTGGGTTTTTGAATAAGAAAGCAAACTTGTAAAACTAATTTTTGTGTGTTTTTGATAAAGAAACAAGCAAACGGCACCAGAAATGAATAATCTCGGAATTGGACGGGACAAAAGCCAAAGTGCCTATTTTCCGGAAGTCATCAGATGCCAGAATACGAGACGGAGAAGGGCTAGAGGGCGGCCACACTACCTGGCCGCGCGGCCAGGCTTGGCCCGTGCCAGGGGGTGGCGTGGCTAGCCCATGCACCCCCTCGGCCTCTCCTTCCTTCTATAAGATGCCCTCGGGACGTAAACCCTAAGTACCCGATCAAAAATCCACGAAAGAGTCTGTAGCCGCCGTCATCTCCATACCTAGATCGGGAGGGATCTGAAGCTCTTCCCGACACCCTGCCGGAGAGGGGAATTCACCCTGGAGGCCTTCTTAATCACCATGCAAGCCTCCGATGTGATGCGTGAGTAGTTCATCCTTGAACTACGGATCCATGTAGTAGCTAGATGGCTAGTTCTCCTCCTTTGTGCTTTCATGTCTAGATCTTGTGAGTCCCGTTCATGATCAAGATCATCTATTTGTAAGTGTGCATGTTGTGTTTGCGGGGATCCGATGGATATTGAGATGCTATTTCAGATTGATTATTGATTCTATCATGTCTTTGTTATTTGTGATCTTGCATGCTTTCCGTTGTTAGTAGCTATCTTGGCCAAGTAGATGCTAGCAACTCCAAGAGTTAGTATTTATGCTCGATAGTGGGTTCATGCCTCTGGTAATCTGGGGAAGTGACAGAAATCTCTAAGGTACTAGATGTGCTGTTGCTACTAGGGAGAAAACAACAATCCTTTGTTCATAAAACAATCATATTGTTTACTTTACACGCAATTCGTAAAGCAATAATCTGTTGCTTGCAACTTAATACTGGAGGGGGTTCAGATGATAACCTGATGGTGGATTATTAGTCATAGATGTAGATGGATGGCGGTCTATGTATAATGTTGTAATTCCCAATCAAGTATCAAAGGAGTCAAGATGATTAGTATATGCATGTATTGCTTTCTCGATGTTTGTCAATTGCCCCGCTGTAATTTGTTCACCTAGCATGTTATCTATCTAAGGAGAGCCACCTCTAGTGAACTATGGATCCCGGTCCTTTCTTTTACATTCAGTCTACAAACTGTTTACTGCTTTGTGTTTACTTTCTGCAAACTATTACTTCTTTCCATTCGATACGTTTAATCCTTTGTTTTCAGCAAAACACAGTGAGATTGACAACCTCATCGCAAGTTGGGGACAGAGTTCTGTGGTTGTGTTGTGTAGGTCTCCACGTTGCTACTAGCACCGGTAGTGCGCCCTGCCAAGGCTCAGCTAGCAACACCTTTGGGGTGTTTCCTTGCTCCTACTGGTTCGATTAAACCTTGGTTTCATAACTGAGAGAAACTTGCTGCTGTGCTCATCATACCTTCCTCTTGGGGTTCCCAATGAGCTCTACATCAACACCGCACCAGAATTTTTCTGGCACCGTCAACACTGAGCCATCAAGCATTTTTCTGGCGCCGTTGCCGGGGAGTCAAGGACATCTTCACAAGGGGAGTCCCTCATAACCAATCTCTTTACTTTGTTATTTTTGTTTTGCTTAGTTTCTTTTTTCTTCGTTTGCTTGCTTTGTTATCAAAAACGCACAAAAAATACTTTTACTAGTTTGCTTTCTTATTTGAAAACACAAAAAAATGACTACTCTTGAAAACACTAAGTTGTGTGACTTCACTAGCACCAACAATAATGATTTTATGAGCACACCTATTGCTCCACCTATGCCTGAAGATACTTTCTTTGAGATAAAACCCGCTTTTCTCAATCTTGTTATGAGAGAACAATTTTATGGTATTGGTAATGAAGATGCTGATGCCCATCTAAATAACTTTGTTGAACTTTGTGAGATGCAAAAGCATAGGGATATAGATGGTGATATTATTAAGCTGAAATTGTTTCCTTTCTCTTTGAGAGAAAAAGCTAAAGAATGGTTGAATTCCTTAACTAGGAATAGTATTGATTCTTGGACTAAATGCAAAGATGCTTTCATTGGAAAATACTATCCACCTGCTAATATTATATCTATGAGAAGTGAAATACTAAAGTTTAAACAATCTGATAATGAACATGTTGCTCAAGCTTGGGAAAGAATGAAATCTTTGGTAAAGAATTGTCCCACTCATGGACTGACTGCTTGGATGATCATCCCAACTTTTTATGCAGGGTTGAACTACTCTTCAAGGAACCTATTGGATTCTGCTGCTGGAGGTACCTTTATGACCATTACTTTGGGTGCTGCAACAAAACTTCTGGACGATATGATGGTTAATTATTCTGAATGGCATACTGAGAGAGCTCCACAAGGTAGGAAGGTAAATTCTGTTGAGGAAACCTCCTCCTTGAGTGATAAGATTGATATTATTATGTCTATGCTTGTTAATGGGAAAGCCCATATTGATCCAAATAATGTTCCTTTAGCCTCTTTGGTTGCTCAAGAAGAGCAAGTTGATGTGAACTTCATAAGAAATAACAATTTTGGCAATAATGCTTATAGGAATAATTTTGGTAACAACAATTATAAGCCATATCCTCCCAACAATGGTAATGCTTATGGAAATTCCTACAACAATAATAAGAGTGCACCCTCTGAACTTGAAGCTATGCTTAAAGAGTTTATTAGTAAACAAACTGCTTTCTATAAAACTACTGAGGAAAAACTCTCTAATGCTGAAAGAAATATAGCATCTTTGGCTGAAGCTCAATCTTCTTTGAATAAAATGGTTGCTAAACCTGAAACTAATGAGAATCCCTTTGAAGCTACTAATGCTATACAAGTAAGAATTGATGAAAATGTTAGACTATTAGCTGAATTACATGCTAAGTGGGAAAGAGAAGATGAAATTTCTAGAAACATTAGTGTTTCTACTATTACCACCACTAGTGTTTAGGCTAGTAATAGTTTTACTACTCTAGATGATAAATTTGATTTTGATCTTGATGGTTGCAATATCTCTGTAGTTATTAAGTTCCTACAAAAGCTTGCTAAAAGTCCTAATGCTAGTGCTATGAACATGGCCTTTACAAAACACATTACTGATGCTCTCATAAAGATTAAAGAAGAAAAGATGAAACATAAAGCTTCTATTCCTATAAAACAAGAAGATGGTCGGGAACCCATCACTAATATGAAAGTGAATGACTTTGATTTCAAAGCTTTATGTGATCTTGATAGTAGTGTTTTTATTATGCCTAGAAGGATTTATGATATGCTTGATTTGCCTCCACTTGAAGATTTTTATTTGAATGTCCCACTTGATGATAATGCTAAAAACAAACTCATGGGGAGTCTTAATGATGTTCTTATTATGGCTAACAATGCCTATGTCCCTGTTGATTTCTATGATTTGGATGTTGAATGCAATGCTTCTTGTCCTATTACTTCGGGAAGACCTTTTCTTAGAACTGTTGGTGCCATTATTGATATGAAAGAAGGCACCATTAAATATCAACTCCCACGCAAGAAAGGTATAGAACACTTCCCTAAGAAGAGAGAGAATATTTCTTTTGCTTCTCCTATGAAAACAAAAATTGATCTTAATGCTTCTTCATTTGAGAACACTTGATTCTTTCTTGCTTCTTATGCCTAACTTAAAGGCGTTAAAGAAAAGTACTTATTGGGAGATAACCCAAAAGTTTCAGATGAGTCTTGGAAGTTCCTTATCCTTTTTATTTGCTTTTTGTGCCAAGAGTAACCTCTAATGAGAGAGAAGTAATGATTGGGAAAGTTGCTGTCCCGAAACAGATTTCTGTGCTTCACCATAAAAATTCGTGTAAAATCTATGAACGTCTTTTTGAGGAGAGAATTTTTGTTCTTCTGCCCCAGGTTGTTATCTAACTTTCTTTAGTTCAACACTTTTTGATTTGAGCAACAGAAGGTCTTCGAAAATATTCGTCTTTACCTGCTGGTCTATTTTGACAAATTTCTGCCATTTTCTGCATTTGCTTCTTGTTGGTTCCTTTTTGAGTTCTTTTGGGGAATTGAGCTTTTTGAGGGAAGTGCTACAGTAGCTAGCGTTCTAATGGAAGTTTATTTGGTGTTAGAACTGAACCTTAAGACTTATTTATCTTGAGTGCACTAATGTTGCTAATAAAGTTTGTGTGAAGGAAAAATTTCAGGTGTATGGAAGGGATGAGTAATGAGATGAAAGATGGACTAAAGCTCAAGCTTGGGGATGCCACGCGTGTCACCCCAAGAAATATCCAAGAAGTACAAGCGTCAAAGCTTGGGGATGCCCAAGGCATCCCCTTCTTCATCAATAAAAATCCCAGGTTTCTTCCAAACGCTTCATTTTTATTGTTTCATGCACAGTTGTGTTGTTCTTGGAGCGTCTTATTTTTCGTTTTCGTTTTGGTTTTTCGTTTTCTTGGTTTTCTTAGTTTGCTGAATAAATTGGTTGGACCCCCTCTTTCATACATTGGTTTGCAAATAGTTTGGTTTGGTTTGGAAAAGAGTAGGAAAGTTCATGCTTATGTGGTAAAAAGAGCTCGTTTTTGACTGTGCCTATGCTTTGTCATGCCATGCTTGATATTGTTTTGGCTTTATGCTTAGTATTCTTTGCTGTAGCATGACTTGTCATAAACAATTGAGATTGCTTAATGTGCCTTGGATGAATCATGCATTGTTTTAGCATATTAAAGCATAGTATAGTGGTATTCTACTTTGATGCTTTATTTGGGTTGACTTGGCGCATGCTCACACCATGTTATGACTATATCAAGTCACCATAGCCTTTATGATCCTTTAGTTTTCAACTTTTAGTATCACTTTATGCTTTGATCAATGATGTTTTGTCGCTCTGCATGATTATGGCCATTATTGCTCTCTTAGTTTGTTGCTCCCAGTCTTTTGCTAGCCTCCACAACCAAGTATGAGTTCCACTCATGCATCCAACTCCAAATAAAACCAAGTTATTCCAAAGAGTCCACCATACCTACCTATTAGCATTTGATATTCCAAGTATATTCATGCTTTTGTTTACCTTCCAAATTAAACTTGTTATGAGAAAACTAGTGATTAAAGCTCTCACGAACTTGATGGCACACTTTACTTTTATTGCCCTTAATAAACTTGAACCATTGTGTTGTCTATGTTGTATATGCTTGCGCTTATTTGTTGGGAATTAGCAGAACTATGCTTTGATGGGGAACGCTTTCAACATTGCACTTGGTACTTGTACCTAGTTGATATCATGCTCTTTTGTATATGGATGTCGTCGGTGTGAAATGAAAGGGGAGCTTGTAAGTCCATGGAGTTATGTATATGTGTTAGAGAAACGCCTGGGCCACTAGTCTAATCCATACTGACATGGTGGAAACCTGCAGCGTAACCATAATGAGCTGTCTATGAAGCATTCTTCTTATAAAAAAAGAGTCCTCTATTGAGAAAAAAAGAAAAAAAGGAAAAAAAAGAGATTACGAAAAGAGGAAAGAGAGAAAAAGCACCATATTCCCATGGTAAATAAGAAGATTGCTGAGATGCTCGTTGTCTGCTTGCCTTGTCATTTTGATATGGGGATTCTTCTGTATCATCGGGCAAGGGGTACCCCGTTGGCGGTTCTCTATTATACACATGTACTTACGATGTCAAGAACTTACCGGTGACTAAACTTGAGTAGCATGAGGAGCAGCCCTCGTATACAAGGGACATGAGATTTCCGACTTATACTTTGTCAAGCATGTACACCATAGTTTGTTCACTTTAACCTTAATAACTTCAAGAAGCTTATTATAGGGGCAATGAGAGCTGAAAACTATAAGTACCATAATTTTTGGAAGCTCTTTATGATACTTGAATACCTACTTCCTTCTATGAAGGCCTTTATTCCACCATTATATTGAGTCTCCACCTTCTACCTTTATGCACCTACTTTGAGAGCATAGTGGCCATTCTTAGTTCTATGTGCCTTGTCCCAAGACTAGTTGATTGATGCATATCTTGATATTGCTTGTTTTAAACTATTTGTATCTAGTCACTCTTATGAACTTTGAAGGTGTCCTATGCATTTATATTTGCTACTCTATGAGGGACAAGTTGAATACTATTATGCTATGTTTTCTTTATGTGAAACAAACAAACGTCTTGCAAAGCATTGTTATTCATGAATCTTTTGTTTGTGCCTTTTCATGTTGCATCATAGTTTCTTTGTCCTATTGCTAGAACTTTGTGTTTCATGTTATGATTGAAGTAATATGATCCCAGCTTCGAATGTTTTACAAATACTTTGATCAAGTCTTTGATGGTGCATGTCACCTCAAACATTATTCTTTATTTTTATCACTTACCTACTCGAGGAAGAGCAGGAGTTAAGCTTGGCGATGTTGATACATTGCAAATGTATCTATAATTTTTGATGTTCCATGCTTGGTTTTATCCACTTTCTTGTGTTTTGTCCACACTTTGGAGTACTTTTCATATGATTTCTTGGACTAACCTATTAATAAGAGCCATAGTGCCAGCTGCCTGTTTTATGCTGTTTTTGGTTCTAGGAAAGTCAGAAAATGAATATTCTCGGAATTGAACGAGACAAAAGCCAAAGTGCCTATTTTTCTGGAAGTCATCAGATGCCAGAATACGAGACGGAGAAGGGCCAGAGGGCGGCCACACCACCTGGCCACGCGGCCAGGCTTGGCCCGCACCAGGGGTGGTGTGGCCAGCCTAGGCACCCCCTCGGCCTCTCCTTCCGCCTATAAGATGCCCTCGGGACGAAAACCCTAAGTACCCGATCAAAAATCCACGAAAGAGTCTATAACCGCCGTCATCTCCATCCCTAGATCGGGAGGGATCTGAAGCTCTTCCTGGCACCTGCCGGAGAGGGGAATTCACCCTGGAGGCCTTCTTCATCACCATGCAAGACTCTGGTGTGATGCGTGAGTAGTTCATCCTTTGACTACGGATCCATGTAGTAGCTAGATGGGTGGTTCTCCTCCTTTGTGCTTTCATGTCTAGATCCTATGAGCTCCGTTCATGATCAAGATCATCTATTTGTAATTCTACATGTTGTGTTTGCGGGGATCCGATGGATATTGAGATGCTATTTCAGATTGATTATTGATTCTATCATGTCTTTGTTATTTGTGATCTTGCATGCTTTCCGTTGTTAGTAGCTATCTTGGCCAAGTAGATGCTAGCAACTCCAAGAGTTAGTATTTATGCTCGATAGTGGGTTCATGCCTCTGGTAATCTGGGGAAGTGAGAGAAATCTCTAAGGTACTAGATGTGCTGTTGCTACTAGGGAGAAAACAAAAATCCTTTATTCATAGAACAATCGTATTGTTTACTTTACACGCAATTCGTAAAGCAATAATCTGTTGTTTGCAACTTAATACTGGAGGGGGTTCGGATGATAACCTGAAGGTGGATTATTAGTCATAGATGCAGTTGGATGGCGGTCTATGTATAATGTTGTAATGCCCAATCAAGTCTCAAAGGAGTCAAGATGATTAGTATATGCATGTATTGCTTTCTCGATGTTTGTCAATTGCCTCGCTGTAATTTGTTCACCCAACATGTTATCTATCTAAGGAGAGCCACCTCTAGTGAACTATGGATCCCGGTCCTTTCTTTTACATTCAGTCTACAAACTGTTTACTGCTTTGTGTTTACTTTCTGCAAACTATTACTTCTTTCCATTCGATACGTTTAATCCTTTGTTTTCAGCAAAACACGGTGAGATTGACAACCTCATCGCAAGTTGGGGACAGAGTTCTGTGGTTGTGTTGTGTAGGTCTCCACGTTGCTACTAGCACCGGTAGTGCGCCCTGCCAAGGCTCAGCTAGCAACACCTTTGGGGTGTTTCCTTGCTCCTACTGGTTCAATTAAACCTTGGTTTCATAACTGACGGAAACTTGCTGCTGTGCTCATCATACCTTCCTCTTGGGATTCCCAACAAGCTCTACATCAACACCACACCAGCATTTTTCTGGCGCCGTCAACACTGAGCCATCACAAACCACTAAGGAATATCTTGAAGAGACTTTTGCTCTAGAGTTGTCTAGAGTAAAGGAATCTCATGATAGAGATCTTGAGGTGGCAAGTGATCTCAAAAGTAAAAATGATGGGCTTCAAGTTGCTTATGCTAAACTCCTTGAGGATTTTGAGCACCTAAAAAATGGCTCTAGGGTCATCAAGTGTGAGCTCATCAAACTCACCGAGTCACATGATTAACTTAAAGCCTCTTACTCAAAAGAGCCTTCAAAGTTGCCCTCACCTCTTGCAATTAATTATGATGCTTGTGCTACTAACTCTATTTCTTGTGAAGCATCCATTTTGAAGGAAAATGTTAAGCTAAAGACTCAACTTGCTTTGCTAACTAGCAAGTATGGGATCTTGGAAGAAAGTCATGGTAAGCTATCATGCTATCATGAGGATCTTCTAGCCTCCCATGGTAGGCTAAAATTAGCTCATGAGGCTATTATGTCAAAGGTAACATCTAATGAGCCTCATGTGGACATTAGCACTACTTCTACTCCAAATGTCATATTGCCATGTGCTAGTCCTTGTAATTCATCCACTCATGCCATTGCTACATATTGTGATGAATTACTTTCCGTACCTTGTTGCTCTAACAATGTAGAATCCACTTCCTCTAGTATTTTTGTTCACACTAACTATGTAGAGGAAATTAAAGAGCTCAAGGCTCAAGTCACTTCTTTGAAGAATGACTTGAAAAATGGTCATAAGGGGAAGGCCACACTCAACAATATCTTGAGTGTGCAAAAATCCCCCAATGACAAGGGTGGGCTTGGATTCAAATCCAATGTCAAGAACAAGTCCACTAACAAGAAGAAGTCTAAGAGCAACAATAAGAAGGGCCAAGAACAAGTCAAGAGTTCGGCCAAGTTTATTTGCTTCAAGTGCAAAATTGAAGGGCACCATGTTAGATCTTGCCCCTTGAAAAAGAAGCATTTTGGTGAGAAGCAAAAAGGGAAGAGGCCTCTAGTTCAAGGTCATGGCCTATCTCAAGTTGGAGAAAGGCCACTTCACAAGAAGATTCAAGCTAATACTCCCATTATGGAGAAATCAAGTGAAAAGAATGGGAAGAGAAGAACTTGCTACTTATGTCGTGAGAAGGGTCACATCTCTTCCTCTTGCACTATTGGTAACTCCTCATCCAACCCAATCATGATTGATGATGTTTATTCTCTTAGGAAGGATGAGGTTGGAAATGCGTTTGCCAAATATGTTGGTGCTCAAAGTGGTGTCAAGAAAAGAACCATTTGGGTTGCCAAGCCTATTGTGACTAACTTCTTAGGACCCAACTTGGTTGGGGACCAACAAGCCAAAACTTGATCAATAGGTGTGTTTGGAGGGCATTGGAGGATTCGTTACATTATGAAGAATTGAGGGATCTTCATCATTTATTCTTGTCAAGTCAAGCCATTTGGATTATCATGCTTCTATCATATATCCAATGTTCCTCCTTGCGGTAACATGTGCTTAACTCATTTACATTGAAAGTTACTTGCTCCCTTGTGCATATGTTGGTTTTGTACCTTTGTATGTGTTTATACATGTTGTGCTTCCCTCATACTTATA
The DNA here is from genome assembly GCA_023614405.1 of Avena insularis. NCBI lineage: Eukaryota > Viridiplantae > Streptophyta > Magnoliopsida > Poales > Poaceae > Avena > Avena insularis. The sequence continues at coordinate 28,977,770 of CM042692.1, forward strand.
TTGAGTTATCAAGTATACTTGTGTATGTTGGTTGTCACACCATGTATTTGTGTCTCTTAGGTTGGAGCCTTTGTTGAATTTATTTGGTATCTTTCTTGGCTCTTGTGAGAGATTAATGGATTATCCCATTTTGGGGGAGTGTTATGCTTGGGCATTCCACAATCCTAAAATGTGTGTACATGAGGAATACGACTTAGTATGTATATTGCAAGTTTATCTAGTCTCTATGTGGTATGTCTTTCTCATGAGAAATTCAAGTTCCATAATGTTCATTAATCATCTCTATTTGGATGTTTTTTACCTATTGTTGAGTATTCTTGGTTTATCACATTATGGGGGAGTCATACGCTTTGTGCATATTACAAACCTAGAAAATGTGGACATTTGAGGTAGTGTCCGATGACCCACAAGTATAGGGGGTGTATCGCAGTATTTTCGATAAGTAAGAGTGTCGAACCCAACGAGGAGCAGAAGGTGCTGGCTAATGGTATGGATCAGGAATTCTCTGCAAATACTTAGCAGACGAATTTTTAGGGGTTTTGATAAAGCAAGTAAATAAAGTACGAGTAAACAAAAGACAATAAGAATAAATGCAGCAAGTGGCCAAATCCTTTATGCAGCAAAGGACAAGCCGGTTGTATTACTTAAGATGACCAAACGTTCTCGAGGACACATGGGAATTCTGTCAAGTGCTTTCGCTTCATATAGTTGATTAATCTTCTTTAGCTTGCTAAGTGTTGTGTGGGTGAACCTGTGCTAATGTACCGACCTTCCTAGGACTAATACATACTTGTGATTATACCCCTTGCAAACATCCGTAAGTACAAGAAAGTAATTAAGGTAAAAACCTAACCACAACTTTAAACTCTAAGACCCTTACGTCCCTTGTGCAATGGTTTCCTAACGGGGGTTCAGGTTTCTGTCACTCCGGCAACCCCTACGATTAGTAGCCAAATACACAATGCATTCCCCTAGGCTCATATAGGTGAAGTGTCATGCAGTCGACGTTCACATGACACCACTAGAAGAAGTTGTCTTTCTCAACACAACTCCACTACTAACAACATGACTTCTCCCATGTACTCAAGAACAAAACGGACTACTCACAAGACATCATATGGATCATGATCAGAGATGGAATAATGATGTATAACAATCTGAACATAAACAATAATTCAATGGTTCACTCAATAGCATCAACTACAAAGAGTAATCAACACCGGGAAAGTTTCCCCTAAGAACTATGCAAGATTCAACCCAATTGTTACAGCAATATGGAGATGGTGATGAGGGTGCTGATGGTGATGATGATGGTGATGATGATGATGATCCCGATGAAGTCCAACTTGATGGTGGTGTTGATGGCGATGATCTTCCCTCTCCGGAAAGGAATTCCCCCGGCAAAAATCTGTCTGCCAGATAGATCTTTCTCTCTCGGTGTTTTCTACTCCGCAGAGGCGGTAGAATCTTTCTGTGGTTGCTCCCCGAGTCTTAGGGTTTCGGGAGGAATATATATGCCAGAGGGGAGAGCCAGGGGTGGGCCAGGGCGGCCACACCACCTGGTGGCGTGACCTAGGGTGGCCCGCACCAGGGGTGGTGTGGGCCCCCTGTGGCCCCATCTCCACTCCCTCTTTTGGCAACCTTCGTCTTCTAGAAAAATAGGATCTTCCGTATATTTTCCCGGATTTTCTGATCTTCGCGAATTTTGCCTCCAAACAACACCTTTTCCATCAGAATCCTGACTGCAGTGGTCCATGCTCCAAAAGTCATCAACCATGCAAAAACATATGAAATAACATAAGTATCATCTCTTAATATGAAATATATCAATGAATAATAGTGAATTATGACATAGAATAGTGATGCAAAATGGACGTATCAACTCCCCCCAAGCTTAGACTTCGCTTGTCCCCAAGCGAAACTGAGCTCAATAAACATGACCTCAGGTTTATGGAGTGAAGAGTTGATAAAAAGAATACGGACAAGAAGCATCACATTCATCAGTACATAGATCATAATAGAAGACAACTCACTATTATATAACTTAACTTGCAATAATTAAAAGAAGCACAATAAAGATACATAAAGTGAATCATAATTGGTAATGGCAAACTTAGCTCTTGGTCGAAGAATAGTTGATAATTTGCTGGAGTTCACAAATAACTGATTTTTCAATGAAAGCTTTCAAAGTAGTAATCACCAAGATAAGAGCAATGTGAAAAACAAGGAACATAAGAAACATGATTGAATAAATCATCATATGAATGAATGAAACACAAGAACTCAAAATACTTGCTGAGATAGAAGGGAATAGGTTTACTGACTCAACTAAAAAGTAAAGAAAGGCCCTTCGCAGAGGGAAGCAGGGATTGCAAGTCTCATAAAGAGCTCCCAAAAATTATGATACTTACTAGCTTTCAGCTCTCATTGCCCCTATCATAGGCATCTTTAGGTAATTAAGGTTAAAGTGATCAAATATGAGTATATGCATTGACAAGTTGTAAATTGAGAATCTCATGTCCCTTGAATACGAGGGCCGCTCCTCATGCTACTCAAGTTTAGTCACCGGTAAGTTCTTGTCATCGTAAGCATATGTGTATCATAGAGAACCGCCAATGGGGTACCCCTTGCTCGATGATACGGAAGAATCCCCATATCAAAATGACAAGGCAAGCAGACAACAAGCATCTCAGCAATCTTCTTATTTACCATGGGAATATGGTGCTTTTTTATCTCTTTCCTCTTTTCATAATATCTCTTTTTTCTTTTTCTCCTTTTCTCAATCTCTATCTCCTTTTTTATAAGAAGAATGCTTCATAGATGCTCGTTATGGTTACGCTGCAGGTTTCCACCATGTCAGCATGGATTAGACCAATGACTTGCATTTCTCTAACACACATGCATAACTCCATGGACTTACAAGATCCCCTTTCATTTCACACCGACGACATCCATAGACAAAATAACATGATATGAACTAGGTACAAAGTACCAATGCAATGTTGAAAGCGTTCCCCATGACAACATGGTTCTGCTAATTCACAACTCACAAAGCGCAAGCATATACGCAACATAGATGGGCACAATGGTTCAAGTTTATTAGATGCAAGAAAGTAAAGTGTGCCATCAAGTTCGTGAGAGATTTAACCACTAATTTTCACATAACAAGTTTAATTTGGAAGGTAGATAAGAACATGAATTTACTTGGAATAACAACAATGCTAATAGGTAGGTATGGTGGACACAAATGGAATGGGTTTGGTTTAAAGGAGGTGGATGCACGAGAAGAATTCCCTCTTAGTACAGGTTTTTGGCTAGCAAGGTTGGGTAGCAAGTATAAGAGTTGAAGGAAACAAACAAACATACAAGTGATAAAAACAAACATGCAATCTTCCTTGGAAGCACAATAGATCTTAACCAGAGAATACTAGACTTATGAGCAAATCAAGAAAGAAAGATGATGAAATTATATTTCTTTAGAGTACTTTTATCTTTTCATTCAACTCTCAAAAATAGTGTTGCTACTGACCAAGCCAGGTTTGCCAAAACCAACTAAATTAACTCAATGATCCCAAAGTGATACCAATACTAACAAGAAGATCACTCATATAACCACGAATTGAAAACTAATATAAGCTATGCAAAAGAGTAAATGATAGAACTTCTCATTAATATTCCAAAACGTTAGCTCACACCAAGGGATACATATCTAACGAGAGAGGGGACACTTCCATAATGCAAACCATCCTACATAATAACTTCTCTATTCATGATATGACTCTACTAAAAAGGGTAAAAAGATGGAAGATAGTGATGTGATACCGCGGCACTCCCCCAAGCTTGGAACAAACCAAGGGGATGCCAAACCTGATGACAAATTACTCCTTTGGTGGTGGTGGTATCCTCTCCATGAGCTCTTTGATCAGTTTCCCCAAGTCCTCAATCTTGAAGGTGAGATTACGAATAAGCTGCGAGTTTTGCTCAATGCGGATCATGATCATGTCGGGTTGAGAATCCCAGCTCTTGAGATCCTTTCCCGACTCTACCTCCTTGAAGTCTTCTTTTCCTGCATGGCTAGAACGAGGCAAATCCCAATTGGAGGGTAATTTCCCCTTGGGCATATTCTGGTATTGATGCTCATGGATAAGAGTATGGAAATGATTCTTGGTGCGTGGAGGAAGTGACCAGGGATCTAAACGGTGATGAGGAGGCTTACCTCCAATTGACATAGTCCTGGCAGGGTTTGCCACCACTCCAATGCTTGCAACGGTAGTGTGATACATTGCAAATGTATCTATAATTTTTGATGTTCCATGCTTGGTTTTATCTACTTTCTTATGTTTTGTCCACACTTTGGAGTACTTTTCATATGATTTCTTGGACTAACCTATTAACAAGAGCCACAGTGCCAGTTGCCTGTTTTCTGATGTTTTTGGTTCCAGGAAAGTCAGGAAATGAATATTCTCGGAATTGGACGGGACAAAAGCCAAAGTTCCTATTTTCTCGGAAGACTCACGGAGCCAGAAGGAGAGTCAGAGAGGGGCCACAGGGTGGCCAAACCCCCCTTGGAGCGGGCAACCCTAGGCCGCACCAGGGCATGGTGTGGGCCCCCTGGCCGACCACCGACCTTGGCTCCTTCGCCTATATATTCCTCCCGAGGCAAAAAACCTAAATAGTCAATCAGAAATCCACGAAAAGTTCCGCAGCGCCACCGCCACCGAAGGGGAGATTCAGGGGACAGAAAGTCTCTATTCCGGCACCCTGCCGGGACAGGGAAGTGCCCCCGGAGCCATCTCCATCGATCTCCACCACCATCTCCATCACCATTGCTGATTCCCATGATGAGGAGGGAGTAGTTCTCTCTCGAGGCTAAGGGTTCTACCGGTAGCTATGTGTTCATCTCTCTCTCTATGCATGATCTTATTGAGATCATGAGCTTGTAATCTATAGATCTACCTTGCTACTCAAGTGCTTTAATAGATCTCTTCTCTCCCCATGTGTGTGAAGTTGACAGTGTGCACACCATGGTGGCACTTAGGCTAGAGATTACAAATACTTGTTATTAGTTATATTTGGAGTTGGATGTCTTTATGAAATTGTGGTGTTTGTTTGAACCATCTAGTACTCAAGGTGATAGTGTGGGGTTATCTAGATGGGAAAGATGAACTTTGAGGAGTGCTGTTATAGCCCTACCATCGATTAGAGTGTTCAACCAGAGAGTAGTTAAGAGTAGTATCATAAAGAGAAGATATTTATATGAGAGTGTTCACTAGTGAATGTATGATCCCTAGGCCTTGTTTCTAGGCATTGAAACACCGTTTGCTATTAGATCTATTACATGTTTGCTTGCTTCTATCTTTATTTCAGTTTTACTTTAGTCTTTTCCACGCCATCAAGCTATCTTCTATCATCGTTACCACTTATAATTATCTATACCACTTATATTTCACTATCTCTTCGCCAAAATAGTGCACCTATACACCTGACAAGTGTATTGGGTGTGTTGGGGACACAAGGGACTTCTTGTATCTTGATTGCAGGGTTGCTTGAGAGGGAATACCTTTGACCACTTCCTCCCTGAGTTTGATAAACCTTGGGTGATCCACTTAAGGGAAAACTTGCTGCTGTTCTACAAACCTCTGCACTTGGAGGCCCAACAATTGTCTACAATAATAGAAGTGCGTAGACATCAAGCTATTTTCACAAGGCTGTGCGGGAGGTAGTAAAGGCACTCACATCCTCCGGTGTGAGTGCTCGAAGTTATTTCCTTTAGATTCTGCAATTTTATCTTTTTGTTTCTTGTTTTCACTAGTTAGGCTTAATGGAAAACAACAAAAAAATTAGAGAGCTTTATAGTATTTATCTTGAGTTAGGACATGAAGTGTTTGAAGAGAAAATTAAAAAACCTATGGAACTTTATTTGCATGCTAATAGCAATGTTGTTAGTATGAATTCTTTCGACACCATTATTGCTAATGCTATGGAAAAGTCTAAGCTTGGGGGAGCTACTTTTGATGACCATGATATTTTTAGTCCCCCAAGCATGGAGGAGAAAGTTTACTTTGATGATACTATGCCTCCAATCTATGATGATTATAATGATGAATATGATATTTTCAGTCCACCTACTATTGAGGAGAAAATTAATGATTACAATATGCCTCCTGTTTTTGATGATTATGGTGACGAGAATAATAATGATAGCTATTTTGTTGAATTTGCTCCCACTATGATTAATAAGAATGACTATTCTTATAGGGAGAGTAATAATTGTTTTATGCATGTGGCTCATGATAAGAATGTTTCATGTGATTGTTATATTGTTAATTTTATTCATGATGCTACTGAAAGTTATTATGAGAGAGGGAAACATGGTTTTATGCATCTCAATAATATTAAGTCTCCCCTCTTTATATTGAAAGTCTTGAAGTTGCACTTGTTTTGCTTTACTATGCTTGTTGCTTTGTGCTTTCATGACTTGTTTCTTTACAAGATTCCTATGCATAGGAAGTGAGTTAGACTTAAATGTGCTTTGAATTTGCTTCTTGATGCTCTCTTTTACTTCAATTCATATTTCTTATGTGAGCATCTTCTCAAACTATCATGCCTAACTTAAAGGCGTTAAAGAAAAGTACTTATTGGGAGATAACCCAAAAGTTTTAGATGAGTCTTGGAAGTTATTACCTCAGTAATAACCGCTCCTTATCCTTTTTATTTGCTTTTTGTGCCAAGAGTAACCTCTAATGAGAGAGAAGTAATGATTGAGAAAGTTGCTGTCCCGAAACAGATTTCTGTGTTTCACCGTAAAAATTCGTGTAAAACCTCTGTACATCCTTTTGAGGCATGAGTTTTTGTGCTTCTTCCCCAGATTGTTATCTAACTTTCATTAGTTCAACACTTTTCGATTTGAGCAATAGAAGGTCTTAGAAAAAATTCATCTTTACCTGCTGGTCTATTTTGACAGATTTCTGCTTTTATTTGCATTTGCTTCTTGTTGGTTTCTTTTTGAGTTCTTTTGGGGAATTGAGCTTTTTTAGGGAAGTGCTACAGTAGCTTGTGTTTTAATGGAAGTTTTATTGTTGTTAGAACTAAACCTAAAGACTTATTATCTTGAGTGCACTAATGTTGCTAATAAAGATTGTGTGAAGTTTTGTATGAAGGAAAAATTTCAGGTGTATGGAGAGAATGATGTAATGAGATGAAGAATGGACTAAAGCTCAAGCTTGGGGATGCCACGCGTGTCACCCTAGTGCGTGGTTGATGTGGGAGCTTATTCTTCTTCTTCAGTCCCCGGCAATGGCGCTAGAAAAATGCTTGATGGCTCAGTGTTGATGTAGAGCTCGTTGGGAACCCCAAGAGGAAGGTATGATGAGCACAGCAGCAAGTTTCCCTCAGTTATGAAACCAAGGTTTAATTGAACCAGTAGGAGCAGGGAAACACCCCAAAGGTATTGCTAGCTGAGCCTTGGCAGGGCGCACTACCGGTGCTAGTAGGAACGTGGAGACCTACACAACACAACCATAGAACTATGTCCCCAACTTGCGATGAGGTTGTCAATCTCACCGTGTTTTGCTGAAAACAAAGGATTAAACGTATCGAATGTAAAGAAGTAATAGTTTGTAGAAAGTAAACACAAAGCAGTAAACAGTTTGTAGACTGAATGTAAAACAAAGGACCGAGATCCATAGTTCACTAGAGGTGGCTCTCCTTAGATAGATAACATGCTGGGTGAACAAATTACAGCGGGGCAATTGACAAACATCGAGAAAGCAATACATGCATATACTAATCATCTTGACTCCTTTGAGACTTGATTGGCAATTACAACATTATACATAGACCGCCATCCAACTGCATCTATGACTAATAATCCACCTTCAGGTTATCATCCGAACCCCCTCCAGTATTAAGTTGCAAGCAACAGATTATTGCTTTACGAATTGCGTGTAAAGTAAACAATACGATTGTTCTATGAACAAAGGATTGTTGTTTTCTCCCTAGTAGCAACAGCACATCTAGTACCTTACAGATTTCTTTCACTTCCCCAGATTACCAGAGGCATGAACCCACTATCGAGCATAAATACTAACTCTTGGAGTTGCTAGCAACTACTTGGCCAAGATAGCTACTAACAACATAAAGCATGCAAGATCACAAATAACAAAGACATGATAGAATCAATAATCAATCTGAAATAGCATCTCAATAGCCATCGGATCCCCGCAAACACAACATGCACACTTACAAATAGATGATCTTGATCATGAACGGAGCTCACAAGATCTAGACATGAAAGCACAAAGGAGGAGAACCAGCCATCTAGCTACTACATGGATCCATAGTGCAAGGATGAACTACTCACGCATCACACCGGAGGCTTGCATGGTGATGAAGAAGGCCTCCAGGGTGAATTCCCCTCTCCGGCGAGTCGGGAAGAGCTTCAGATCCCTCCCGATCTAGGGATGGAGATGACGGCGGCTACAGACTCTTTCGTGGATTTTTGATCGGGTACTTAGGGTTTTTGTCCCGAGGGCATCTTATAGGCGGAAGGAGAGCCCGAGGGGGTGCTGGGGGTCAGCCAGACCACCCCCTGGTGCGGGCCAGGCTTGGCCGCGTGGCCAGGTTGTGTGGCCGGACCCCAACTCTTCTCTCTCTCGTATTCTGGCATCTGATGACTTCCGGAAAAATAGGCACTTTGGCTTTTGTCCCGTCCAATTCCGAGAATAATCATTTTCTGACTTTCCTGGAACCAAAAACAGCAGAAAACAGGCAGCTGGCACTGTGGCTCTTGTTAATAGTTTAGTCCAAGAAATCATATGAAAAGTACTCCAAAGTGTGGACAAAAGACAAGAAAGTGGATAAAAACAAGCATGGAGCATCAAAAATTATAGATACATTTTCAATGTATCAACATCCCCAAGCTTAACTCCTGCTCGTCCTCGAGTAGGTAAGTGATAAAAAAATAGAATAATTTTTTAGGTGACATGCACCATCAAAGACTTGATCAAAGTATTTGTAAAACATTCAAAGTTGGGATCATAGTACTTCAATCATAACATGAAAGACAAAGTTCTAGCAATAAGACAAAGAAACTATGATGCAACATGAAAAGGCACAAATAAAAGATTCATGAATAACAATGCTTTGCAAGACGTTTGTTTGTTTCACATAAAGAAAACATAGCATAATAGTATTCAACTTTTCCCTCATAGAGTAGCAAATATAAATGCATAGGACACCTTCAAAGTTCATAAGAGTGACTAGATACAAATCGTTTAAAACAAGCAATATCAAGTTATGCATCAATCAACTAGTCTTGGGACAATGCACATAGAACTAAGAATGGCCACTATGATCTCAAAGTAGGTGCATAAAGGTAGAAGGTGGAGACTCAATATAATGGTGGAAGAAAGGCCTTCATAGAAGGAAGTGGGGATTCAAGTCTCTTAAAGAGCTTCCAAAAATTATGGTACTTATAGCTTTCAGCTCTTATTGCCCCTATCATAAGCATCTTGAAGGTGATTAAGGTTAAAGTGACACAACTAAGAGGATATGCTTGACAAGTTATAAACCGAAATCTCATGCCCCTTACTTATGAAGACCGATCCTCAGGCTACTCAACTTTAGTCACAAGTAAGCTCTTGTCATTGTAAGAACATACGTATCATAAAGAACCGCCAACGGGGTACCCCTTGCACATGATACAGGAGCTATCCCATAATCAAAATGACAAGGCAAGCAGACAATGAGCATCTCAACAATCTTTTTATTTGCTATTTGCATAGGTTTTTATTGAGGATGCTTGATAGAGTGCTCATTATGGTGATGCTGCAAGTTTCCACCATGATTAGGCATGGCTTAGGCTAGCGGCCCAGGCGTTTCTCTAACACACATACAAACTCCATGATCTTACAAGTTCCACTTTTATTTCACACCACCGGGATCCGTAAGCAAAAGAACAAGATATCAAAGGGGTACAAAGTACAAGTGCAATGTTGAAAGCGTTCCCCATGATTCATGGTTCTGCTAATTTCAACTTATAAAGCGCAAGCATATACGCAACAAAGAAGGACCCAATGGTTCAAGTTTATTAAGGGCGAGAAAAGTAAAGTGTGCCATCAAGTTCGTGAGAGCTTTAATCACTAGTTTTCTCATAACAAGTTTAATTTGGAAGGTAAACAAAAACATGAATATACTTGGAATAGCATAAGCTAGTAGGTAGGTATGGTGGACTCTTTGGAATAACTTGGTTTAGGGAGTTGGATGCATGAGTGGAACTCATACTTGGTTGTGGAGGCTAGCTAAAGACTGGGAGCGACAAACTAAGAGAGCAATAATGGCCATAACCATGCAGAGCGACAAAACATCATTGATCAAAGCATAAAGTGATACTACAAGTTGAAAACTAAAGGATCATAAAGGCTTATGGTGACTTGAGATAGTCATAACATGGTGTGAGCATGCGCCAAATCAACCCAAATAAAGCATCAAAGGAGAATACCACTATACTATGCTTTAAAATGCTAAAACAACGCATGATTCTTCCAAGGCACATTAAGCAATCTCGATTGTTTATAACAAGTCATGCTACAACAAATAATACTAAGCTTAAAGCCAAACCAATATCAAGCATGGCATGACAAAGCATAGATCACAGTCAAAAACAAGCTCTTTTTACCACATAAGTATGAACTTTCCTACTCTTTTCCAAACCAAACTATTTGCAAACCAATGTATGAAAGAGGGGGTCCAACCAAATTATTCAGAAAACTAATAAAACCAAGCTCACAAAAAACCAAAACGAAAATGAAAAAGAGGACGCTCCCAGAACAACACAACTGTACATGAAACAATAAAAATGAAGCGTTTGGAAGAAACCTGGGTTTTTTATTGATGAAGAGGGGGATGCCTTGGGAATCCCCAAGCTTTGATGCTTGTACTTCTTGGATATTTCTTAGGGTGACATGCGTGGCATTCCCAAGCTTGAACTTTAGTCCATCCTTCATCTCATTACTCATCCCTTCCATACACGAAATTTTTCCTTCATACAAAACTTCACACAATCTTTATTAGCAACATTAGTGCACTCAAGATAAATAAGTCTTAAGGTTTAGTTCTAATACCAAATAAACTTCCATCACAACACTAGCTACTATAGCATTTCCCTCAAATGCAGAAAATTGCAGAAATCTGTCAAAACAGACCAACAGGTAAAGACGAATTTTTTAGAAGACCTTCTGTTGCTCAAATCAAAAAGTGTTGAACTAACGAAAGTTAGATAACAACCTAGGACAGAAGCACAAAACTTCAGACCTCAAAAAGACGTTCAGGGATTTTACACGAATTTTTATGGTGAAGCACAGATATCTGTTTCAGGACAACAACTTTCCCAATCATTACTTCTCTCTCATTAGAGGTTACTCTTGGCACAAAAAGCAAATAAAAAGGATAAGGAGCGATTATTACTGAAGTAATAACTTCCAAGACTCATCTAAACCTTTTGGGTTATCTCCTAATAAGTAATTTTCTTTAACGCCTTTAAGTTAGGCATAAGAAGCAAGAAATAATCAAGTGTTCTCAAATGAAGAAGCATTAAAACCAAATTTCTTGCCCTTACCTCTCTTACTTTTATTCTTAACCTCAGGGAAAATATGATTGTTTTGTGGAGAAGAAAGGTGCATGGTACCTTTTCCCACATCTATTACTGCTCCAAGGAGTTCTAATAGGGACCTTCCAAGTGTAATTTGTCCTTTTCCTTCACATTCAATAACAAGATAATTAGTAGAAATCATTTTCCCAAGGATCTTTGTAAACACTCCTTCAACTATTCCAATAGGTAATATGGTAGCATTATTACCAAGAGATATTTCTTTTCCTTCTTCAGTAAGCCCCCAAGTATTCAAAGATTCATAAATATCTTTGGGCATAAGACAAAATTCAGACATGATATCACAGCGAGCTTGAAAAGTTTCAGTGTTTATCTCAATCTTTACTGTAGGGAGCCACTTTGATGGTTCAGAATTTATTGGGACATAATTGTGATGCTCCGTAAGCGTATTATAGCAATCTTTTAAGCTAGTAGTGCTAGTCTCAAGAGTGTTCAATCTAGCAAATATTCTTGCGAAAGAAATATCAGTTTGGCTAGGAAAGTTGTAAGTGAGGATCAATTCCTTTATAGCATTTATAGCATCATCCTCATTACATTGGAAGAAATCTCCTCCCACAACAGCATCTAAAGCATATCTATAGCAAAGAGCAATTCCAAGGTAAAAACTGCTAAGGAACAAGCTTTGAGTCATTTTAGGCTCAGTTTTTTCATGTATATCAGAGATTCTAGACCAAGCTTCCTTAAAACTTTCCTCAATTCCTTGTTTAAAAGTGAAAATCATTTCCTCGGGTGACATAGTGACTGGAGCAAGGCTAAACATAATGGCAACTTAAGAAAGGAACTAATTTTTTGTGTGTTTTCAAATAAGAAAGCAAACTAGGAAAACTAATTTTTTTGTGTTTTTGATAAAGAAACAAGCAAACAAAGCAAAAAGAAACTAAGCAAAACAAAAATAACAAAGTAAAGAGATTGGTTATGAGGGACTCCCCTTGTGAATATGTCCTTGACTCCCCGACAACGGCGCCAGAAAAATGCTGGTGCATGGTTGACGTGGGAGCTTCTTCTTCAGTCCCCGGCAACGGTGCCCGAAAAATGCTTGATGGATCGGTGTTGATGTAGAGCTCGTTGGGAACCCCAAGAGGAAGGTATGATGAGCACATCAGCAAGTTTTCCTTAGTTATAAAACCAAGGTTTAATCGAAGCAGTAGGAGCAAGGAAACACCCCAAAGGTGTTGCTAGCTGAGCCTTGGCAGGACACACTACCGGTGCTAGTAGCAACGTGGAGACCTGCACAACAAACCACAGAACTTTGTCCGCAACTTGCGATGAGGTTGTCAATCTCACCGTGTTTTGCTAAAAATAAAGGATTAAATGTATCGAATGGAAAGAAGTAATAGTTTGCAGAAAGTAAACACCAAGAAGTAAAAGATTGTAGATTGAATGTAAAAGACAAGGACCGGGATCCATAGTTCACTAGAGGTGGCTCTACTTAGATAGATAACATGCTGGGTGAACAAATTACAGTGAGGCAATTGACAAACATCGAGAAAGCAATACATGCATATACTAATCATCTTGACTCCTTTGAGACTTGGTTGGGCATTACAACATTATACATAGACCGCCATCCAACTGCATCTATGACTAATAATCCACCTTCAGGTTATCATCCGAACCCCCTCCAGTATTAAGTTGCAAACAACAGATTATTGCTGTACGAATTGCATGTAAAGTAAACAATACGATTGTTTTATGAATAAAGGATTTTTGTTTTCTCCCTAGTAGCAACAACACATCTAGTACCTTAGAGATTTCTCTCACTTCCCCAGATTACCAGAGGCATGAACCCACTATCGAGCATAAATACTAACTCTTGGAGTTGCTAGCATCTGCTTGGCCAAGATCGCTACTAACAACGGAAAGCATACAAGATCACAAATAACAAAGACATGATAGAATCAATAATCAATCTGAAATAGCATCTCAATATCCATCGGATCCCCGCAAACACAACATGTAGAATTACAAATAGATGATCTTGATCATGAACGGAGCTCACAGGATCTAGACATGAAAGCACAAAGGAGGAGAACCACCCATCTTGATCATGCATCCAACTCCTAAAACTAAGTTATTCCAAAGAGTCCACCATACCTTCCTATTAGCTTATGCTATTCCAAGTATATTCATGCTTTTGTTTACCTTCCGAATTAAACTTGTTATGAGAAAACTAGTGATTTAAGCTCTCACAAACTTGATGGCACACTTTACTTTTCTTGCCCTTAATAAACTTGAACCATTGTGTCATCTATGTTGTATATGCTTGCATTTATTTGTTGGAGATTAGCAGAATCATGCTATCATGGGGAACGCTTTCAACATTGCACTTGTACTTTGTACCTAGTTGATATCATGCTCTTTTGTCTATGGATGTGGTCAGTGTGAAATGAAAGGGGAGCTTGTAAGTCCATGGAGTTATGTATGTGTGTTAGAGAAACGGTTGGGCCACCGGTCTAATCCATGCTATCATGGTGGAAACCTGCAGCGTAACCATAATGAGTTGTCTATGAAGCATTCTTCTTATAAAAAAGAGTCATATATTGAGAAAAAAGAAAAAAAGAAAAAAAGAGATATGAGAAAAGAGGAAAGAGAGAAAAAAGCACCATATTCCCATGGTAAATAAGAAGATTGCTGAGATGCTTGTTGTCTGCTTGCCTTGTCATTTTGATATGGGGATTCTTTCGTATCATCGGTCAAGGGGTACCCCGTTGTCGGTTCTCTATGATACACATGTACTTACGATGACAAGAACTTACCGGTGACTAAACTTGAGTAGCATGAGGAGCGGCCCTCGTATTCAAGGGACATGAGATTTCTAACTTATACTTTGTCAAGCATGTACACCATAGTTTGTTCACTTTAACCTTAATCACTTCAAGATGCTTATGATAGGGGCAATGAGAGCTGAAAGCTAATAAGTACCATAATTTTTGGAAGGTCTTTATGAAACTTGAATCCCTGCTTCCTTCTATGAAGGCCTTTCTTTTACTTTTATGTTGAGTCTCCACCTTCTATCTTTATGCACCTACTTTGAGAGCATAGTGGCCATTCTTAGTTCTATGTGCATTGTCCCAAGACTTGTTGATTGATGCTTAGCTTTGATATTGTTTGTTCTTAAACTATTTGTATCTAGTCACTCTTATGAACTTTGAAGGTGTCCTATGCATTTATGTTTGCTACTCTATAAGGGACAAGCTGAATGCCACTATGCTATGTTTTCTTTATGTGAAACAAACAAACGTCTTGCAAAACATTGTTATTCATGAATCTTTTGTTTGTGCCTTTTCATGTTGCATCATAGTTTCTTTGTCTTATTGCTAGAACTTTGTCTTTCATGCTATGTTGAAGTACTATGATCCCAGCCTTGAATATTTTACAAATACTTTGATAAAGTTTATGACGGTGCATGTCACCTCAAAAATTATTCTTTCTTTTTATCACTTACCTACTCGAGGACGAGTAGGAGTTAAGCTTGGGGATGTTGATACATTGCAAATGTATCTATAATTTTTGATGTTCCATGCTTGGTTTTATCTACTTTCTTATGTTTTGTCCACACTTTGGAGTACTTTTTATATGATTTCTTGGACTAACCTATTAACAAGAGCCACAGTGCCAGTTGCCTGTTTTCTGCTGTTTTTGGTTCCAGGAAAGTCAGAAAATGAATATTCTCGGAATTGGACGGGACAAAAGCCAAAGTTCCTATTTTCCCAGAAGACTCACGGAGCCAGAAGGAGAATCGGAGAGGGGCCACAGGGTGGCCACACCCCCCTTGGCACGGGCAACCCTAGGCCGCGCCAGGGCATGGTGTGGCCCCCTTGGCCGGCCACCGACCTTGCCTCCTTCGCCTATATATTCCTCCTGAGGCAAAAACCCTAAATAGTCAATCAGAAATCCACAAAAAGTTCCGGAGTGCCGCCGCCACCGAAGGGGAGATTCGGGGGACAGAAAGTCTCTATTTCGGCACCCTGCCGGGATAGGGAAGTGCCCCCGGAGCCATCTCCATCGATCTCCACCACCATCTCCATCACCATTGGTGATTCCCATGATGAGGAGGGAGTAGTTCTCTCGCGAGGCTAAGGGTTCTACCGGTAGCTATGTGTTCATCTCTCTCTATGCATGATCTTATTGAGATCATGAGCTTGTAATCTATAGATCTACCTTGCTACTCAAGTGCTTTAATAGATCTCTGCTCTCCCCATGTGTGTGAAGTTGACAGTGTGCACACCATGGTGGCACTTAGGCTAGAGATTACAAATACTTGTTATGAGTTATATTTGGAGTTGGATGTCTTTATGAAATTGTGGTGTTTGTTTGAACCATCTAGTACTCAAGGTGACAGTGTGGGGTTATCTAGATGGGAAAGATGAACTTTGAGGAGTGCTGTTATAGCCCTACCCTCGATTAGAGTGTTCAACCGGAGAGTTGTTAAGAGTAGTATCATAAAGAGAAGATATTTATATGAGAGTGTTCACTAGTGAAAGTATGATCCCTAGGCCTTGTTTCTAAGCATTGAAACACCGTTTGCTATTAGATCTATTACATGTTTGCTTGCTTCTATCTTTATTTCAGTTTTACTTTAGTCTTTTCCACGCCATCAAGCTATCTTCTATCATCGTTACCACTTATAATTATCTATACCACTTGTATTTCACTATCTCTTCGCTGAACTAGTGCACCTATACACCTGACAAGTGTATTGGGTGTGCTGGGGACACAAGGGACTTCTTGTATCTTGATTGCAGGGTTGCTTGAGAGGGAATACCTTTGACCACTTCCTCCCTGAGTTCGATAAACCTTGGGTGATCCACTTAAGGGAAAACTTGCTGCTGTTCTACAAACCTCTGCACTTGGAGGCCCAACAACTGTCTACAAGAATAGAAGTGCATAGACATCATAGTTCCGGTGTGTTTTGCCTCCTCTTCACCTTCACTCTTGATCTCCTTCTCCTGCCTAGGGTCTTGGAGATCATCTTCCATAGGCTCCTTCCTTTATCCTTGGCGAACACCATTTTGCTTCTAAACCTTCGAAGAGTATGTCCTGGCAGAAACAGATCGAAACGAAAACATGACAAAAACACGATATACGAACCTCGGGAGATCCGGGGGGTTATATAGTACGAAGTTTCATAACAAAAGGAAGGTACTGGGAGAAAACGAGTCGGAGACGGAGTCCAGAGTGGCCACACCACCTGGTGGCGCAGCCAGGGGTGGGCCCGTGGCACAGGGTGGTGTGAGCCACCCTGGCTCCGTTTCCGTCCCTTTTTCGCTTCATAACTTTCCTTATTGTCTAAAAACTGCAAAAATATAGTTGGATAGTATTTTCGCGGAACTTTTCTTACCAGAAGTGTTACCTATTTGAAAATAGACTCTGCAGGTCTCTGAATTTGGTATCTAGTAGATTCTTCTAGAGTCACCACTTGAATAACATCAATATCTTCATCTTCATATACTTATTTCTTGAGTCATAAAACCTTTCACTTCCTTACTACACCATTATCTCCACTACCTGGAAATTTCTTTTACACAAAACTTCACACAGTCCCATTAGCAACATTAGTATAAGTGAAGTGATAAAACCTTTTGAGTTCAACTTCAAATGAAAACCATCAAAACATAATCTACTATAGCAACTCCTTCCGAAGACCCAAAAATAATTCAAAAAGGAAATCGAATAAAGAAGCAAATGCAAGATTGGCAAAATCTGTCAAAACAGACCAGCAGGTAAAGATCAACTTTTTTGAAAATCTTCTGTTGCTCAAATCAAAAAGTGCAAAACTAACGAAAGTTAAATAACAACCTGGGGCAGAAGCACAAAAAATTACAGCTCAAACAGACATACAGAGACCTCTCAAGAATTTTTACGGTGGAGCACAAAAATATGTTTCGGGACAACAACTTCCCCAAATCTTACTTCTCTCTCATTAGAGGTTGATCTTGACACAAAAACCAGACAAAAGGATAAGGAGAGGTTATTACCAGGGTAATAACTTCCAAGACTCAATGAAACAAAAACAAACTGAAAGCAAAATCAAATTGGGTTGTCTCCCAAAAAGCTCTTTCTTTATAGCCATTAAGATGGGCAAGATAATTTTGAAGATGCTCACATAAGAATATGAATTGAGGTGAAAGGGAGCATTAAGAAGCAAAAATACACACGTTTAAGTCTAACCCACTTCCTATGCAAGGGAATTTTGTAAACAAACAAGTTGTTGAAACCAGAGGCTTCTTGCATAAGAAGGCAAAACAAGTGCAACATAAAAACTTTCAGCATAAAACGAGGAAACTTGATATTATTGAGATACATAAGAACACTTTTCCCTCTCTCATAATAACTTTCAGTATCATCCATAAACTTAACAATATAACTATCACAAGGGCCATCATAACAAGGATCACTTATTCTAACAGAAAACACAGGAATACTAGCTCTCATAATACTACTTTGTGAAACAATATTAGAGGTATCCTTACAAAGGATAGTGTGTCCCTCTTCTTCATATTTTGTAACAAAGTCTTTCACATTTGCTATAATAGGTTCATCAACCATTTTTTATTAGGTTCAACAGCTTTGATTATACTTTCATTAACCATACTAGCTATCATAGAATGTTCCTTTACCTTAACTAGGAAAGGTATTTTCTCAATATAAGGTTCAGGTAAAACATGATTAGCAGTATAAACTTCAGTATTTCCTGCAGGAACACTCTTAGAAATATCTTTATAAGGTTCATGATACTTATTCCACTTCTTTTTAGGCACTTCAATGTAGGAAGAAAAAGCCTTAAAATAAGAAGCAATGGCTTAAGAGTCTAGACCATAAGCATTTTTAAAATTTTGAAAGTCATCAGTTCCCATAAAAGATTCAATGCATTCATAATCATAATTTATACCTAACTTTCTACCTTTGTCATTCTCCCAAGCTTTAGCATTGTCTTGAATACGGTCTAGAAGATCCCATTTAGCTTCTTCTTCCATGCGAGTGAATGATCCATCACAAGAAGCATCCAATAAATCTTTATCATGTAGAGGGAGCCTTGCATAAAAGTTATTGATAATAATATTATTGGGGAGCTCATGAATGGGACATTTGAGCATTAGTAACTTCAATCTCCCCTAAGCTTGAGTTGTACTCTCTCCATCAAGAGGCCAAAAGTTGTATATTTGATTCTGATCTTTATGAATCTCACTAGGAGGATAAAACTTTGAATAAAAGAGAGGTACTATTTCCTCCCACTCAAGAGCTTGACCATTCTTCAGCAGCTTATACCATTCATCAGCTCTTCCTTTCAGTGATAAAGAGAATAACTTCTTCTTAACTTGATCTGTAGTAATACATGCACACTTGAACAACCCGCATAATTCGTGTATAAAGAGTAAATGATCACCGGGATGGACAGTTCCATCCCCAACATAGTAGTTATCCATAACACGATCAATAATTCTTGTAGGTATTTTAAAAGCATCATTCTCAGCAGGTGGTGGTTCATCTACTACCTTAGCAGTGGTAGTAGAATTACCAAATACGAAACTCAGCGAATTATCCATAACGAAAATAAAGCAACTAACAAAAATAAACAATACTCACAGTAGAAGTTTCCTTTACCAGTTCCACACTCCAATAGCGCTTCACTCCCCGACAACGGTGCCAAAAAATAGTCTTGATGACCCACAAGTATAGGGGGTGTATCGCAGTATTTTCGATAAGTAAGATTGTCGAACCCAACAAGGAGCAGAAGGTGCTGGCTAGTGGTATGGATCAGGAATTCTCTGCAAATACTTAGCAAACGGATTTTTAGGGGTTTTTGATAAAGCAAGTAAATAAAGTACGAGTAAACAAAATACAATAAGAATAAATGCAGCAAGTGGCCCAATCCTTTATGCAGCAAAGGACAAGCCGGTTGTATTACTTAAGATGACCAAACGTTCTCGAGGACACATGGGAATTCTGTCAAGTGCTTTCGCTTCATATAGTTGATTAATCTTCTTTAGCTTGCTAAGTGTTGTGTGGGTGAACCTGTGCTAATGTACCGACCTTCCTAGGACTAATACATACTTGTGATTATACCCCTTGCAAACATCCGTAAGTACAAGAAAGTAATTAAGGTAGAAAACTAACCACAACTTTAGACTCTAAGACCCTTACGTCCCTTGTGCAATGGTTTCCTAACGGGGGTTCAGGTTTCTATCACTCCGGCAACCCCTACGATTAGTAGCCAAATACACAATGCATTCCCCTAGGCCCATATAGGTGAAGTGTCATGTAGTCGACGTTCACATGACACCACTAGAAGAAGTACACCACAACTTAAATATCAAACTATTGAATTTTTCTCAACACAACTCCACTACTAACAACATGACTTCTCCCATGTCCTCAAGAACAAAACGAACTACTCACAAGACATCATATGGATCATGATCAGAGATAGAATAATGATGTATAACAATATGAACATAAACAATAATTCAATGGTTCACTCAATAGCATCAACTACAAAGAGTAATCAACACCGGGAAAGTTTCCCCTAAGAACTATGCAAGATTCAACCCAATTGTTACAGCAATATGGAGATGGTGATGAGGGTGCTGATGGTGATGATGATGGTGATGATGATGATCCCGATGAAGTCCAGCTTGATGGTGGTGTTGATGGCGACGATCTTCCCTCTCCGGGAAGGAATTCCCCTGGCAGAAATCTGTCTGTCGGAGAGATCTTTCTCTCTCGGTGTTTTCCGCCCTGCAGAGGCGGCGAAATCTTTTTGTGGTCGCTCTCCGAGTCTTAGGGTTTCGGGAGGAATATATACGCTAGAGGGGAGAGCCAGGGGTTGGCCAGGGCGGCCACACCACCTGGTGGAGCGGCCTAGGGTGGCCCGTGCTAGGGGATGGTGTGGGCCCCCTATGGCCCATCTCCACTCCCTCTTCTGGCAACCTTCATCTTCTTGAAAAATAGGATTTTCCGTATATTTTCCCGGATTTTCTGATCTTCGCGAATTTCGCCTCCAAACAACACCTTTTCCATCACAATCCTGACTGCAGCGGTCCATGCTCCAAAAGTCATCAACCATGCAAAAATAGATGAAATAACATAAGTATCATCTCTTAATATGAAATATATCAATGAATAACAGTGAATTATGACATAGAATAGTGATGCAAAATGGACGTATCAGTGTCACTTAGAATTAATATTGATAATTATCTAGCTCCTAAGTGGCACATTTAGCTCAAACAAGTTCCAATTCCCTTGGATTGATTTTATTGCTCATCTTTTGGATCTTGTTTGTGAGAGTTTTCTTGGTATGTGATTCCCCGTATTTAGACCTCCATATCCTCCATGGAAGCCATTTGCTTCAAGTTACTTTAATCTTTTATGATTGTGTGACTATTTGGAGCTATCAAGAATCTCTATCTAAGCATCAAGCTTAATTTTTATATTTCGTAATATGCTTATTGGTGTGAATATGATCATGATATCCTTGAAAACTACCTTGGGAAATGTTTCCCCATAGTTCTTGTCATTGGACAAGTGGTACTCCATATATGGTAGAGTTTATTGATCATATTCATTTTGGCCTTTGCTTAAATTTTGTTCTACCTCTAGCCAACAAAATGTTTTTTGTTTTCTCCCAAGCTTTCCTTGCCTCTTGTGGATATTCTTATTTTTTTGTATCCTCGAGTGTTTTATTTAATGTAGGTACTAGTGATGATCCCATTTGTGTGCATTTTGCATTCAAAAGGAAAATCCTACATAATGCATTATCCATGGGGGAGCTCTCCTACATTATTTAGAACACTCATATTTATGCTTCTTGTTTTGTTCCATATCATGTTTTATGTGCTTGGAAGTTTGATATTTTCTTTTGGTACTTTGTGACATCATGAAAAGTGTAGAGAGTTTGGTTTGTGTGTTGGAACCTTGCTTTTTGGGAGTTGGTTTTGTCACATTCCTTGTTACTTGTTTGATCCCTTAGGATGGTATAAATCCTTGAGCATTGGTGTTTTTGTCTATCTTTTGCTCTTTGGCTATTGACTTGTTCATTTGTTGAATTTGTGTCCTTTCATGTGTTGATTTGGCTCTTTGATACAATTTGGACACCCTTTTGTCATGTCACACTCTTGTGTGCGACTTCTTGGTTTACTTGGTGTTTTTGTTCAAATTGTACCTCCTTTTTGGTTCTTGAAATCTTGTGCATGCATATTTACTTCATGTTCTATATTATGGCATGCTTTCTTTCTTGATCCAATATATAGGGGATTCTCCAGCAAATCTTATCAGCTAAGATGTGCACGAAATTCAATTTCATAACAATATGCACATATTTATGTGGAGT
The DNA here is from genome assembly GCA_023614405.1 of Avena insularis. Taxonomy (NCBI): domain Eukaryota; kingdom Viridiplantae; phylum Streptophyta; class Magnoliopsida; order Poales; family Poaceae; genus Avena; species Avena insularis. The sequence goes on from CM042692.1 coordinate 28,999,771, forward strand.
CTCTCCTATGTATTGTAGTTTATCTAACTACTTTGGACCCAATGAGTTTTGGGACCATTGTGTACTTGAATGTGTTATATGTACATTAGAGATTCATTGGATGCTTTTCAATAATAAGAAGATGTGGGGACTAAATGATAATTGGAGTCAAGCTAGGATGATCAACAAACTCATATCTACTTCATCCTACCAATGGTATCTCGGTAACAAGTATCCCTCTAATGCATACTTTTCTAGCATCCAACCTTTGTGGTTGCATCATGGCATGATTTCCTTCAGTTGCTTTTATTGTGGTTCTTGCAAGATTTTATCGTATCATCCTTATTGTTATATGAGTAAGTTGAGATGAATGCATATTTTGGGGAGTATATAAAATTCATGTTTATGATTCACCAATCCCACATATGCCAATCTAGCAATTCTATTGCCAATCATTTCCTCAATTTCTCTCATGTGCAATATGGATGAATTTGTAAGGTTTATTTGTTCTTTATGATACGTGTTGCTTTTTCCAATGCATTCCAACTATCTCTTGTTCCCTTGTGATAGTTGTGATGTATTCTTTGGTGTTTCAAGGTCATTGATGATCAATAAGATAAATTTGAGCCTTTGGCCATGCTTTGTAGCAAAAATCTTACTGGAATATCTATGACTTTCTTTTGGATATCTTGTTCATTCTTGAGTATCCATTTTGTGTGTACATGTTTCTTTGTGGATGTATATCTTGGTGATTGTTGTCTACCTAGAAACTTATACACATAATTATGGCTGAATCTCTAGTTGATATCCTTTTGCTTTGGAGTCTACACCTTGTGCTCCTTTTTATTCTTTGGTGGCTCCAAATGTTTTGCTTTGAGTGCTTGACCTTTTCATTTGCATCTTTTGGCACTCATTGGTGTTAAGAAAGTTGATCTCTCACGCCTTTATGTTGTTATGTAAGTTTGGGGGAGCAAGGATACCATGTTTATGCACTTTGCATTCAAATCAATTATTATATTTGGTGCATAAACCTTGGGGAGCTTTCCTAATCTACCTAAGAACACACATTTTCTTTCTTGTTCTTGTTTGGTGTTTTGTTTGATTATGGGGAGTTAGGATTCCATAATTGTGCACTTTGTTGTGCATGAACCTTGGAGAGCTTCCTATTTTCATCTAAACACTCATTTTCTCTCATCATAATATCTTCTCACTTGCTCGTGCTCGTGGTTTAAATGATATAGAGGGAATGATGATGCCATGTTTGTGCATATTGTATTCAAACGCAAATTATAAGTTGTGCACAAACCTTGGGGAGTCTCCTCATATTATTTAGATCACTATCTTTTCAACCTTGTCATAATATCTATCTTTCTTTTGGTATCTTCCTTTTGTGAAGTGCTTCTTTTGATCTTTTGATTGCTTGCTTCATTTGTTGATGCTTCTTCACCATTTTATTTCTTTGCAATCTTTGGATCCTCAATTTAGTTTGATTTCCTCATGGTATTCGTCATTGGATACGTGCATTTTATTCCACTCATATTATGAGAAATGCACACCATATGGAGGAACTCTCACTAAATTGGCCTTCTAAAGTTTTTCACCCATTTCGGCAATCGATGCTAATGGGGGAGAAGTTTTAGAGGGTTTTAAGGGAATTTGGTTTTGTGTTTTGAGTTTTGTACTTAAACATTTGCCTTTGCTTTGCATGTTGAATATATCGAGGAAACTCCACCACCGGTAATGGTTGGCAATATATGCAATGAAATTCAAGTTCATCCACACGTGCATAGATTATGGGGGAGTTTGCTCAATATTTTGGTTGTACTAACATCACATACTTATGTAGTATTTAATGTTAGCACAAAGTTTTGTTCAGTTAATTCCTTATATAAACCCTCTCAAAGGGATTGTCATCAATTACCAAAATGGGGGAGATTGAAAGTGCATGTGTGCCCCCATGTGTGGTTTTGGTAATTAATGACAATCTTTATGGACTTATGTTTACATTGAGTTTTACCTGTAGGATTTTTCCATAGGCAATGCTTGAACCATATGTTGGCTTCAAGGTTGGGAGAAGAAGAAAGTGAAGAAAATTAAGTGTTGACCAAGGTTTCAATGAGTGATCCGGAGATTGGTCAAGTGAGAGTTGATCCTATAGCAAGTGTGTCTTGAAGACTAAAGTTGGAGTGATATCTCTTATGTACCTTCAAGACACCAACATAATAAAGAAAGAAGAAATGATGTGCAAGTTCAAGATGAGCCATCTCGAAGAGATCATTTTCTTGAAGATTGCCATCCTATGGTGATCATGGATATGAGAAGATGGTATGCCCAAAAGAGAAGCTCTACCATAGTGGAGTATGGGGAGCAATTTGCAAGTCTTCACCAAGCTAGCGCAATCAAGAAAGGTGTTCCATTTGAGGTGCCCAAGATCGCTACCATCAAGCTCAAGTGGAATATGTTCAAGGCAAAGGTATGTTCTTGATAGAGTTTCTTTCTTACCGGTCTCATGGTGTTAGTTGGGGAGACCGGTTTATAGGATAGATAGCTGTACTATCAAGAGGGGCTCTCGAGTGAGTAACTTGATCATATCCTTCGGAGAGAGCTCAAACCTTCACATACTTGGCATCATCCTTCTTGGTTGTTATTTTGATCTTATCCATGTGAGGTTCTTGAGCTTGTGGTAACATTCATAACAAGCTCTAGTTCATCAAAAACGGATTTCATATACATTCTCTATTGCGTTTTCGATATTGGAGGTTTTACCAGTTTTTCTTTTAGAGATTAGTAAAACCTTCCATTATTTGGTTCTTATCCATGAGAGGATTTATAGCTTGTGTTAATCTTCATGACAAGCCCAAGTTCAGCGAAAACGGATTTCTTATGCATTCTCTATTGCGTTTTTTATGTTGGAGGTTTTACCGGTTCGTCTTTTTGAGAGAGGTCAAACCTTTAGTAATTTGGTTCTATACTCCCTTGCTGGACTATGGTGGTTCCCTGAATGATCTTGTAGAGTTTGTTGTTCTCTTTAAAACAAGCCCAAGATCATCAAAATCGGAGTCCGGATGCAAAAGTTATGGGTATTTTCGTGTTGCTATTTCTGTCAGTTTTGCATTGGCCGGAATGTCCGACGTGAATTGGCCGGAATGTCCGGTCCGCACGCTCCAGGGCTGTAACGGTTGGATTTTGGAGGACCTATATAAGGGGCCCTTCTTCCTCAATGTTTACCAAATCTTTTTTGCAAGTTTTCCCCTCTATTGCTGACCTTCTTGAGCTTGCTATCCTCAATACCTCCATTGATTCTTGCATATTCTTGAGGGATTTGAAAGATGAGATCTAGATCTACAATCCCACCAATAAATCTCTCCTCTAAGTGAGGGGAACATCTTGCGATCTACATCTTGGAGTCTTGTGTGGATTTCTTCCATTGTTCTTCCTCTCGTATTCCCCCATAAGCTTTTGTAGCTTTGGTGGAATTTGGGAGAGAAGGACTTGAGCACTTCTTGTGTTCTTGCTATTGTATTTGGTGCATCGGTTTGAGTTCTCGGCGAGGATTCGATTGGGTGAAAGGTGAGAAGCTTTTTACTCTAGGGTTCATTGGAACCCTAAACGGTTTGGTGGTTTTGCAGGTTTGTGGATTTCTTGGAGCCACCAATTAAGTTGTGGAGCTTTCCCCAAGCTTGTTTGTTGGGAGCCTCCAATTGAGTTGTGGAGAAGTGATGGCTCAATGCATGGCGCCCAGAAAAGTGCTGGTGCATGGTTGATGTAGAGCTCGTTGGGAACCCCAAGAGGAAGGTATGATGAGCACAGCAGCAAGTTTCCCTCAGTTATGAAACCAAGGTTTAATCGAACCAGTAGGAGCAAGGAAACACCCCAAAGGTGTTACTAGCTGAGCTTTTGTAGGACGCACTACCGGTGCTAGTAGCAACGTGGAGACCTGCACAACACAACCACAGAACTTTGTCGCCAACTTGCGATGAGGTTGTCAATCTCACCTTGCTTTGTGGAAAACAAAGGATTAAACGTATCGAATGGAAAGAAGTAAAAGTTTGCAGAAAGTAAACACAAAGCAGTAAAAGATTGTAGATTGAATGTAAAAGGCAAGGACCGGGATCCATAGTTCACTAGAGGTGGCTCTCCTTAGATAGATAACATGCTAGGTGAACAAATTACAGCGGGGCAATTGACAAACATCGAGAAAGCAATACATGCATATACTAATCATCTTGACTCCTTTGAGACTTGATTAGGCATTACAACATTATACATAGACCGCCATCCAACTGCATCTATGACTAATAATCCACCTTCAGGTTATCATCCGAACCCCCTCTAGTATTAAGTTGCAAGCAACAGATTATTGCTTTACGAATTGCGTGTAAAGTAAACAATACGATTGTTCTATGAACAAAGGATTGTTGTTTTCTCCCTAGTAGAAACATCACATCTAGTATCTTAGAGATTTCTGTCACTTCCCTAGATTACCAGAGGCATGAACCCACTATCGAGCTTGGCCCAGATAGCTACTAACAACGGAAAGCATGCAAGATAACAAATAACAAAGACATGATAGAATCAATAATCAATCTGAAATAGCATCTCAATATCCATCGGATCCCCGCAAACACAACATGCAGAATTACAAATAGATGATCTTGATCATGAATGGAGCTCACAAGATCTAAACATGAAAGCACAAAGGAGGAGAACCAGCCATCTAGCTACTACATGGATCCGTAGTCCAAGGATGAACTACTCACGCATCACACCGGAGGCTTGCATGGTGATGAAGAAGGCCTCCAGGGTGAATTCCCCTCTCTGACAGGGTGTCGGGAAGAGCTTCAGACCCCTCCCGATCTAGGGATGGAGATGATGGCAGCTACAGACTCTTTCATGGATTTTTGATCGGGTACTTAGGGTTTACGTCCTGAGGGCATGTTATAGTCGGAAGGAGGGAGGAGGGTGCTGGGGCCACCACACCACCCCCTGGCACGGGCCCAGCCTGGCCGCGCGGCCAGGTGGTGTGGCCGGCCTCTGGCCCCTCTCCGTCTCATATTCTGGCATCTGATGACTTCCAGAAAATAGGCACTTTGGATTTTGTCCCGTCCAATTCCGAGAATATTCATTTTCTTACTTTCCTGGAACCAAAAACAGCAGAAAACGGGCAGCTAGCACTATGGCTCTTGTTAATAGGTTATTCCAAGAAATCATATGAAAAGTACTCCAAAGTGTGGACAAAACACAAGAAAGTGGATAAAACCAAGCATGGAGCATCAAAAATTATAGATACATTTGCAATGTATCAACATCCCCAAGCTTAACTCCTGCTCGTCCTCGAGTAGGTAAGTGATAAAAAAATAGAATAATTTTTTAGGTGACATGCACCATCAAAGACTTAATCAAAGTATTTGTAAAACATTCAAAGCTGGGATCATAGTACTTCAATCATAACATGAAAGACAAAGTTCTAGCAATAAGACAAAGAAACTATGATGCAACATGAAAAGGCACAAAGAAAAGATTCATGAATAACAATGCTTTGCAAGACGTTTGTTTGTTTCACATAAAGAAAACATAGCATAATAGTATTCAGCTTGTCCCTCATAGAGTAGCAAATATAAATGCATAGGACACCTTCAAAGTTCCTAAGAGTGACTAGATACAAATAGTTTAAAACAAGCAATATCAAGTTATGCATCAATCAACTAGTCTTGGGACAATGCACATAGAACTAAGAATGGCCACTATGCTCTCAAAGTAGGTGCATAAAGATAGAAGGTGGAGACTCAATATAATGGTGGAAGACAGGCCTTTTTATAAAAGGAAGTAGGGATTCAAGTCTCATAAAGAGCTTCCAAAAATTATAGTACTTATAGCTTTCAGCTCTCATTGCCCCTATCATAAGCATCTTGAAGTGATTAAGGTTAAAGTGAACAAACTATGGTGTACATGCTTGACGAAGTATAAGTCAGAAATCTCATGTCCCTTGTATACGAGGGCCGCTCCTAATGCTACTCAAGTTTAGTTACCGGTAAGTTCTTGTCATTGTAAGTAGATGTGTACCATAGAGAACCGCCAACGGGGTACCCCTTGCCCGATGATATGGAAGAATCCCCATATCAAAATGACAAGGCAAGCAGACAACGAGCATCTCAGCAATCTTCTTATTTACCATGGGAATATGGTGCCTTTTTTTCTCTCTTTCCTCTTTTCATAGTATCTCTTTTTTTCTCTTTTCTCTTTTTTCTCAATATAGGACTCCTTTTTTATAAGAAGAATGCTTCATAGACAGCTCATTATGGTTACGCTGCAGGTTTCCCCCATGTCAGCATGGATTAGACCAGCGGCCTAGGCGTTTCTCTAACACATATTCATAACTCCATGGACTTACAAGATCCCCTTTCATTTCACACCGACGACATCCATATACAAAAGAGCATGATATCAACTAGTTACAAGTACCAAGTGCAATGTTGAAAGTGTTCTCCATGAAAGCATGGTTCTGCTAATCCCCAACAAATAAGTGCAAGCATATACAACATAGAAGACACAATGGTTCAAGTTTATTAAGGGCAAGAAAAGTAAAGTGTGCCATCAAGTTTGTGAGAGCTTTAATCACTAGTTTTCTCATAACAAGTTTAATTTGGAAGGTAAACAAAAGCATGAATATACTTGGAATAGCATAAGCTAGTAGGTAGGTATGGTGGACTCTTTGGAATAACTTGGTTTAGGGAGTTGGATGCATGAGTGGAACTCATACTTTGTTGTGGAGGCTAGCAAAAGACTGGGAGCGACAAACTAAGTGAGAAATTATGGCCATAATCATGCAGAGCGACAAAACATCATTGATCAAAACATAAAGTGATACTACAAGTTGAAAACTAAAGGATCATAAAGTCTATGGTGACTTGAGATAGTCATAACATGGTGTGAGCATGTGCCAAGTCAACCCAAATAAAGCATCAAAGGAGAATACCACTATACTATGCTTTAATATGCTAAAACAACGCATGATTCGTCCAAGGCACATTAAGCAATCTCAATTGTTTATAACAAGTCATGCTACAACAAAGAATGCTAAGCATAAAGTCAAAACAATATCAAGCATGGCATGACAAAGCATGGGCCACAGTAAAAAACAAGCTCTTTTTACCACATAAGCATGAACTTTCCTACTCTTTTCCAAACCAAACCAAACTATTTGCAAACCAATGTATGAAAGAGGGGGTCCAACCAATTTATTCAGAAAACTAATAAAACCAAGCAAATGAAAAACCAAAATGAGAACGAAAAAGAAGACGCTCCAAGAACAACACAACTGTGCATGAAACAATAAAAATGAAGCGTTTGGAAGAAACCTGGAATTTTTATTGATGAAGAAGGGGATGCCTTGGGCATCCCCAAGCTTTGACGCTTGAACTTCTTGGATATTTCTTGGGGTGACACGCATGGCATCCCCAAGCTTGAGGTTTAGTCCATCCTTCATCTCATTACTCATTCCTTCCATACACCTAAAAATTTTCCTTCATACAAAACTTCACACAATCTCATTAGCAACATTAGTGCACTCAAGATAAATAAGTCTTAAGGTTAAGTTCTAACACCAAATAAACTTCCATTAGAACACTAGCTACTGTAGCACTTCCCACAAAAAGCTCAATTCCCCAAAAGAACTCAAGAAGGAACCAACAAGAAGCAAATGCAGAAAATGGCAGAAATCTGTCAAAACAGACCAGCCGGTAAAGACGATTTTTTCGAAGACCTTATGTTGCTCAAATCAAAAAGTGTTGAACTAATGAAAGTTAGATAAAAACCTAGGGCAGAAGCAAAAAAATTCACGCCTCAAAAAGACGTTCAGAGATTTTACACGAATTTGTACGGTGAAGCACAGAAATCTGTTTCGGGACAACAACTTTCCCAATCATTACTTCTCTCTCATTAGAGGTTACTCTTGGCACAAAAAGCAAATAAAAAGGATAAGGAGCGGTTATTACTGAGGTAATAACTTCCAAGACTCATCTAAAACTTTTGGGTTATCTCCCAATAAGTACTTTTCTTTAACGCCTTTAAGTTAGGCATAAAAAGCAAGAAAAAGAATCAAGTGTTCTCAAATGAAGAAGCATTAAAACCAAATTTCTTGCCCTTATGAACTATTTGTATTTTAATGTGCATTTTCCCAAGACTTGTTGATTGATGCTTAACTTTGATATTGGTTGTTCTTAAACTATTTGTATCTAGTCACCCTTATGAACTTTGAAGGTGTCCTATGCATTTATGTTTGCTACTCTATGAGGGACAAGCTGAATACCATTCTCATTATGCTTTCTTTATGTGAAATAAACAAACGTCTTGCAAAGCATTGTTATTCATGAATCTTTTGTTTGTGCATTTTCATGTTACAACATAGTTGCTATGTCTTATTGTTAGAATTATATCTTTCATGCTATGTTGAAGTACTATGATCCTAGCTATCAATATTTTACAAATACTTTGATCAAGATTGTGTTGGCTGTGTGTTACCTCAAAAATTATATTGTTTTTATCATTTACCTACTCGAGGACGAGTAGAAACTAAGCTTGGAGATGTTGATACGTCCATAACGTATCTATAATTTTTGATAGTTTTATGCTAATAATATGCTTTTGATACTCCTTTTTATATAAAATTTATGATTTATTTCAATTAACCTATTAATAGTTGCAAAAGTGCACAATATTCTTGTTTTACACTTTGATGTGTAGGAATTACCAAGAATATAAGTGGAAACCTTGTTGGAGTCAAATTGAGATTTTCCAGAAATCTATCTCAGAACTCTTTTTGAAGATGGTCACGTTTCGAGTCGAAGGCTGCGTCAAACGGAAAACTCTTCAACTACAAAGTTGTTGGAAATTTCGTGACAAACGTTCTGGACATAAAATTTAGCTGATTTCCAGTTCGAACAGGCCCGGTAGACCCGATTTACTGCAGCCCAAGATGGGTGACGGGAATCCGAGAAGCTATATAAAGGGAGGAAACCTAATTCGTGGGAGACACCTTCACCCACGAATTTGCAGCCACCAAAGCCACGTTTTTGCCTCCCTGTAGATCCCATCTCCATGGGAGAGGGATCCCAATAAGCCATGAAGGAAGGGGGCTAAGGGGCTGTGCTCCCCTGTGATACCGGTGGCAGGGAAGGAGTCCTTCGCGCCGCCGCCTCTTCACCATTTTCACCACCATCTCCATCGACTCCACCACCATCTCCATCGCCGTTGCTGATTCCCATGATGATGAGGGAGTAGTTCTTCCTCGAGGCTAAGGGTTCTACCGGTAGCTATGTGTTCATCTCTCTCTCTATGCGTGATCTTATTGAGATCATGAGCTTTGTAATATAGATCTACTTTGCTACTCAAGTGCTTTAATAGATCTCTGCTCTCCCCATGTGTGTGAAAGTGACAGCATGCACACCATGGTGGTAGGCTAGAGATTACAAATACTTGTTATGAGTTATATTTGGAGTTGGATGTCTCTATGAAATTGTGGTGTTTGTTGGAACCATCTAGTGCTCAAGGTGACAGTGTGGGGTTATCTATATGGGGAAAGCGAACTTTGAGGTGTGCTGTTATAGCCCTACCATGGATTAGAGTGTCCAACCAGAGAGTAGTTCAGAGTAGTATCATAAAGAGAAGATATTTATATGAGAGTGTTCACTAGCGAAAGTATGATCCCTAGGCCTTGTTTCTAAGCATTGAAACACCGTTTGCTACTAGATCTGTTACATGTTTGCTTGCTTCCATCTTTATTTCAGTTTACCTTTAGTCTCTTCCACGCCATCAAAGTATTTTCTGGCACCGTTATCCTATATCCATACCACTTGTATTTTACTATCTCTTCGCCGAACTAGTGCACATATACACCTGACAAGTGTATTGGGTGTGTTGGGGACACAAGAGACTTCTTGTATCTTGATTGCAGGGTTGCTTGAGAGGGATACCTTTGACCACTTCCTCCCTGAGTTCGATAAACCTTGGGTAATCCACTTAAGGGAAACTTGCTGGTGTTCTACAAACCTCTACACTTGGAGGCCCAACAACTGTCTACAAGAATAGAAGTGCGTAGACATCAATTAGCCAGGGCTATGCATGAAGCTCTTGCCCGTCTGTGTGGGCAAAACATCAACCTGATATGGGGAACTCGCTTTGCTCACTTCGCAAGGCGTGATTCTATGGGAATGCCCTTGGAGATGCCAGGACACCCGGAGCTGAAGCACAAGGTGGACAATCTTGACTTCATGTTGTATGATAGGCAGAAGGAATTGGACAATGCCCGTGCCTATGCCAACCACAACCATGCCATTGCAGTCAAGAAGGACTAGACCCTCGCCATTCTTGCCAAGGAACGCCAATCACTTCATCGCCAGTGCAACAAGAAGGATCACACCATCTATCTTCTTCGCAAGAAGGTGTCCGCTCTCGAGAAGACCATCCGTGAACAGGAAGTCCAGCTTGAAGCGAAGGAGGAGGAAGGTGAAGATATCCAGGGAGATCTTTACTCTTACCTCAGTGATGACAACGACTACCTGGAGGATGATGCCATGGAGTTCCACACTGATGATGATGATTTCAACTTCATTGATGATGATTAGATGCACTTGATCACTACTGTAGGAATGAGTTGTACCGGTCCCACTGTATCGTAGTTTCCCAGAATGTTTCCTAAAACCATCTGTTTTCTATTTGTGTTTTGGTGTGTGTTTGTATTGTGTGCTTTGAATGAATGAATGAATGAGAGGAAGGTGTTAAAACCTGAGTTAAACTCAAAGTTTAAAGCTGTTGAAACAAAACCATGAACCCTAGAGATTTCCCTCTTATCTCATTATCTATCTCAATCTTTAGATGACTCGTGGAAACCTCGGAGGAAGCAGTTCATCTCAGGACTCAATGTTGCAGATTCTGCAAATGCTAGTTTCTGACCGTGAAGCTAGTAGATCCGAACACTAAGCCAACCTAGCCACTCTTCAACAGATAGCTCAGATGGCCCACAATAACAAGGTCACGGAAACCAGGATCACCATGGATCCAAGCTCAAGAACTTTCAGAATACCAACCCACCTATCTTTAGTAAGACTGGCTGCAAACCATTGAGAACAATCTGGAGGTCGTAGGAGTTAAAGCCAATGAAAAAGTACTATTTGCCACCCATTATCTGGCAGGAGATGCAAGAGCCTAGTGGAATAGCACCTGTACCATGAACGAGGGTCAGATGATGACTTGGGAAGCATTCAAGATCAAGTTCAGTTGGACTCATGTGCCCCAAGGTTTGGTCACCAGGATGAGGGATGAGTTCAGGGAACTGAAGCAAGGAAGGATGACGGTAGTTGAGTACCATGACAAATTTCTGTCCCTAGCTAGATATGCCCCTGATGAGATTAACACCAAAGCAAAGAAGAAGGAAAGGTTCCTGAATGGATTACATGATGAGATGCAGACTGTATTAGTCAACATCCATTTTGGAGTTCTAGAAGAGCTAGTAGATTCTGCCATTCACATGGAAGGGAAGATAAACCAAGCCAATGACAATCGCAAGCGCAGGATGATGCACCAGACTGGATCCCACCATACAGAGAAGTATCGCCCCAACCCGTCTGCAGGATATGCCCCAAGAAACAACAGACCCCCTATGTCCCGTCCAAGCTATCCCAATTGTAGCGGAGGAAACCTAAAGTCTAGAGGAAACCACAACAACAACCCTGGCAACTCCAACAACTTCAAACGTGCACCTCCCAAGTCCAACAACAACAACAATAACAATACTGCCCCCAGGACTGGAAGCAATGCTGTGCCTATTGCAGGAAAAGACAAGTCCCAGATTACTTGCTTTGAATGTGGAGTCAAGCGTCACTACTCCAATGAGTGCCCCAAGAAGCTTGCAGCAGCAACCAATGTGAATGCACCCGCTCAACAACAACACTGTGTTCAGCCTGGAAGGAGATTTTCCCTAGGGAACTCGCTCAACCACAATAGCCGTCTGTTCCACATGAATGCTGAAGAAGCTCGAGCGCCGATGTCGTCTTTGGGTATGTTTTACGTTAACTCAAGATTGCAAGAGTGTTGTTTGATTCGAGCATCGCACTGCTTATTCGTAAGAATTTGCATGCACTAGTAAGATTCAACCAACAAAATTGAAGCATGTTATGATAGTTCAAATACCTGGTTCAACCACCAAAGCTAGAAAAATTTGCATGGCTATACCTATCAGAATCCATGGAATAGATTTTTATGTCAATCTAATAGTACTTGGAACCAAAGGTTTGGAAGTAGTACTAGGAATGGATTGGATGTCAAAACAAAAAGGATTGATCGACTGTGCCAAGAAAGCCATAACCATGACCAGCAGCTCTGGAGTATCAGTAGAGCATGTATCTGAGACCTTGCCCCGTGAATTCAAATGCAATAAGAGTCTAGCCCAACCAACCATAGACCAAGTCAGAGTAGTCTGTGAATACCCCGACGTATTCCCAGATGAATTGCCCGGTATGCCCCCAGATCGGGATATCGAGTTCATCATTGAACTAGTTCCTGGAACTGGACCCATAGCTCAGAGACCTTATAGTATGAACCCATTTGAATTAGTGGAGCTGAAGAAACCACTTGATGCTATGCTGGAGAAAGGTCTGATTCAACCAAGCGCATCGCAATGGAGATCGCCTGTATTGTTTGTGGATAAGAAGGATGGAGGTAACCGTTTGTGCATGGATTACTGGAAGCTAAATGATGTCACCATCAAGTACAAGTACCCACTGCCGAAGATAGAGGATCTATTTGACCAGTTGACTGGTGCCAGAGTGTTTTCTAAGATTGATCTTAGAACTGGTTGTCATCAACTCAAGATTCGTGCAATGGATATTCCAAAGACCGCCTTTACCACTAGATATGGATTGTATGAGTATACTATCATGTCTTTTGGATTAACCAATGCCCCCGCTTATTTCATGAATCTTATGAATAAGATTTTTATGAACTTCCTGGATAAGTTTTTCGTTGTTTTTATCGATGATATTCTGATCTATTCCAAGTCAGAAGAAGGCCATGAGCTACACCTGAGAACCATCCTTGAAACCCTTAGAGAACATCAATTGTATGCTAAGTTTAGCAAGTGTGAGTTCTGGTTGAAGGAAGTAGGATTCCTAGGACATATTGTGTCAGCAGGAGGAGGAGTCGTTGATCCCGCCAAGATCAAAGATGTTGAAGAATGGAAAGCCCCAACCACTCAAACCCAAGTCCGTGCATTTCTAGGATTAGCAGGATACTACCGCAAGTTCGTTGAAGGATTTTCGAGCATCGCAAGACCGATGACCCAACTGTTGAAGAAAGATAAGAACTTTGAATGGACTGACAAATGTGAAGCAAGTTTTCAAGAGCTCAAGAAGAGATTGATTTCAGCCACAATTCTGGTTATGCCGGATACCAAGAAGCCTTTTGACGTGTATTGTGATGCATCCAAGATTGGTCTCGGATGTGTGTTGATGCAAGAAGGCAAAGTCATAGCATATCTGGCCAGACAACTGAAGCAGCATGAGCAAAACTACCCTACCCATGACCTTGAACTAGCAGCCGTAGTTTTAGCCTTGAAGACATGGCGTCATTGCCTTATCGGTAACTGATGACCCACAAGTATAGGGGGTGTATTGCAGTATTTTCGAGGGAAGTGAAACCCAATTTATTGATTTGACACAAGGGGAGCCAAAGAATATTTATAAGCCTTAACAACTGAGTTGTCAATTCAGCTGCACCTGGAATCAATCTTGCTCACAGCAGTTTATCAGTAGCAACAGTTTTGTAGTAGAAATATCAAAGTAACAAGATCAAGAAGCAAAGACAAAGAGAACTATAGCAAAGAAAAAGTGCGCTAAGCATAGGGATGGATGGACGGGCGTTGCATGGACATGACAATTCACATAGAAATCAGAACATAGGGCAATTGCAGATAAATAAGATAAAGCATCCAAGTACTAGATAATCCTAGGCATGTGTCCCATATATAGTCATACGTGCTCGCAATGAGAACTTGCACAACATCTTTTGTCCTGCCAGCTCGTTTGCAGCGGGGCCTCAAGGGAATTACTGGCAATTAAGGTGCTCCTTTTAATAGAGCAATGGAGCAAAGCATTAACACTCCGTGAACACATGTGATCCTCACATCAAAGCCATTCCCTCCGGTTATCCCGATTTCTTTCACTTCGGGGCCATTGGTTCCGGACAACAACGTGTGTATACAACTTGCAGATAAGACCATAAACAATACTATCATAATGAATCAATAACATGTTCAGATCTGAAATAATGGCACTCGGGCCCTAGTGACAAGCATTAAGCATAACAAGTCGCAACAAAGTTATAAAGCACTAATAAAAGATACTAGGCACCATGCCCTAACAATCTGATGCCATTACATGTACGATCTCATCCAATCCCTACCATCCCCATAGCCTACAACAGGGGATTACTCACTCATAGATGGGGGGAACATAGATGGTCGATGGAGAAGCGATGGTGATGATGATGGCGATGATCTACTCCAATTCCCTGTCCCGACAGGTTGCCAGAACGGAGTTTCTAGTGCTGTTTCGTGGAATCTGGTGGTGGCAGCGAAGCGGAACTCCTTCTGGAAAAATGTCGACCCCTCTGAGTTTTTAGGTCAGAAGGCAACTTATAGGCAAAGAGGGAGACCGAGGGGGTGCGTAGGGCGGCCAGACCACCCCCTAGCGCGGCCAGGCCCAGCCCGCATGGCCAGGTGGTGTGGCTGGGCCCTAGCCCCACTCCGTCTCATATTCTGGCTCCGGGAGTCTTCTGGTGAAATAGGATTTTTGGCTTTTGTCCCGTCCAATTCTGAGAATATTCATTTTCTGACTTTCCTGGAACCAAAAACAGCAGAAAACAGACAACTAGCACTGTGGATCTTGTTAATAGGTTAGTCCAAGAAATCATATGAAAAGTACTCCAAAGTGTGGACAAAACACAAGAAAGTAGATAAAACCAAGCATGGAACATCAAAAATTATAGATACATTTGCAATGTATCGACATTGTGAGATTTATTCGGATCACAAGTAAAGTATATTTTCACCCAGAAGGAGCTGAATATGAGGCAAATGAGATGGATAGAGTTAATCAAGGATTATGACCTTGACATTCACTATCACCCCGGCAAAGCCAATGTGGTAGCGGATGCTCTTAGCAGATTACCGTGTAGATTGAACACCATGATAAAAGAAGCCTAGCCAAGTTTGCATGAAGAGTTGGAGCAGTTTAGAATGGAGCTAGTTAGCAAAGTATTTTTAGCTAGCATAGAACTTCAACCCACTTTGATCAGTCAGATCAAGGAGGCATGAAAGAAATCAGTATTAGCGGAATCAAGCGTCGTATCGGTACAGGAAAGGTACCCAGATTCACCGAAGATGAAGAAGGAGTTTTGTGGTACAAAGGACGTATCTGTGTGCCAGTAGATTCCAAGCTGAAACAAGTTATCATGTAGGAAGCTCATGATACTCTTTATTCTATCCACCCCGGAGGAACGAAGATGTTGAGTTTGAACAATTTTGGTGGCATAAGATGAAGAGAGAAATGAAGCTACATAGCCAAGTGTGATATACATCGAGAGTCAAAGTGGAACATCGAGACCCGCGAGACTTTTGCAACCATTGTAGATTCTAGAATGGAAATGGGATTACAGGAATGGATTTTATCACGGTTTGGAGAATCCCATTTCCATCACGGTTTTGGAAATCATATCACACTTTGCAATGATTCGAATAAATCAAAATTTGACTTATAAATAATAATGACGCCATGTCTTCAAAGCTAAAACTATAGTTGCTAATTCAAGATCATGGTAGGGTAGTTTTGCTCATCTTTGCTTGTTAGCCGACAGATATGCGATGACTTTGCCTTCTTGCATCAACACACATCCGAGACCAATCTTGGATAAATCACAATACACATCAAAAGGCTTCTTGATATCTGGCATGATCAATATTGGGGCTGAAATGAATCTCTTCTTGAGCTCTTGAAAACTTGCTTCACATTTGTCGGTCCATTCAAACTTCTTATCTTTGTTCAACAATTGGGTCATCGGTCTTGCGATGCTCGAAAATCCTTCTACGAACTTGCGGTAATATCCTGCTAATCCGAGAAATGCAGGGACTTGGGTTTGAGTGGTTGGGGCTTCCCATTCTTCAACATCTTTTATCTTGGCGGGATCAACCGCGACTCCTCCTGCCGACACAGTATGTCTGAGGAATCCAACCTCCTTCAACCAGAACTCACATTTGCTGAACTTGACATACAACTGCTGCTCTCTAAGGGTTTCAAGGATGGTTCTCAGGTGTTGCTCATGGTCTTCTTCTGACTTGGAATAGATAAGAATATTGTCGATAAAAACAACGACAAACTTATCCATAAAGTTCATAAAAATCTTATTCATGAGATTCATGAAATAAGCGGGGGCATTGGTTAATCCAAAAGACATGACCGTATACTCATACAATCCATATCTGGTGGTAAAGGCGGTCTTTGGAATATCCGTTGCACGAATCTTGAGTTGATGATAACCAGTTCTAAGGTCAATCTTAGAGAACACTCTGGCACCGGTCAACTAATCAAACTGATCCTATATCTTGGGCAGCGGGTACTTGTTCTTGATGATGACATCATTCAATTTCCGATAATCCATGCACAAACGGTTACCTCCATCTTTCTTGTCCACAAATAGAATAGGTGATCTCCATGGCGATGCGCTTGGTTGAATTAGACCTTTCTCCAGCATAGCATACAATTTCTTCTTTAGCTCCACTAGTTCAGATGGGTTCATGCTATAAGGTCTCTGAGCTATGGGTCCAGTTCCAGGAATTAGTTCAATGATGAAATCGATATCCCGATCTGGTGGCATACCGGGTAATTCATCTGGGAATATGTCGGGGTATTCACAGACTACTCTGACTTGGTCTGTGGTGGGTTAGGCTAGACTCTTGTTGCATTTGAACTGACGGGGCAAGGTCTCAGATACATGCTTTACTGATACTCCCGAGCTACTGGTCATGGTTATGGCTTGATACATTGCAAATGTATCTATACTTTTTGATGTTCCATGCTTGGTTTTATCCACTTTCTTGTGTTTTGTCCACACTTTGGAGTACTTTTCATATGATTTCTTGGACTAACCTATTAACAAGAGCCACAGTGCCAGCTGCCTGTTTTCTGCTATTTTGGTTCCGGAAAGTCGAAAATGAATATTCTCGAATTGGAGGGACAAAAGCCAAAGTGCCTATTTTTCGGAAGTCATCGGATGCGAATCACGAGGCGGAGAGGGGCCAGGCCACCACACCACGACCACGTGGCCCAGCTCGCGCCAGTCGTGGTGGCTGCCCCACCCCTCGTCCTCTCCTTCCGCTTATATATTGCCCTCGGGACGAAAACCCTAAGGCCCCGATCAAAAATCCATGAAAGAGTCTATAGCCGCCGTCATCTCCATCCCTAGACCGGGAGCGATCTGAAGCTCTTCCCGGCACCCTGCTGGAGAGGGGAATTCACCTTGGAGGCCTTCTTCATCACCATGCAAGCCTCCGGTGTGATGCGTGAGTAGTTCATCCTTGGACTACGGATCCATGTAGTAGCTAGATGGCTGGTTCTCCTCCTTTGTGCTTTCATGTCTAGATCTTGTGAGCTCCGTTCATGATTAAGATCATCTATTTGTAATTCTGCATCTTGTGTTTGCGGGGATCTGATGGATATTGAGATGCTATTTCAGATTGATTATTGATTCTATCATGTCTTTGTTATTTGTGATCTTGCATGCTTTCCGTTGTTAGTAGCTATCTTGGCCAAGTAGATGCTAGCAACTCCAAGAGTTAGTATTTATGCTCCATAGTGGGTTCATGCCTCTGGTAATATGGGGAAGTGACAGAAATCTCTAAGGTCCTAGATGTGCTGTTGCTACTAGGGAGAAAACAACAATCCTTTGTTCATAGAACAATCGTATTGTTTACATTACACGCAATTCGTAAAGCAATAATCTGTTGCTTGCAACTTATCTTGGAGGGGTTCGGATGATAACCTAAAGGTGGATTATTAGTCATAGATGCAGTTGGATGGCGGTCTATGTATAATGTTATAATGCCCAATCAAGTCTCAAAGGAGTCAAGATGATTAGTATATGCATGTATTGCTTTCTCGATGTTTGTCAATTGCCCCTCTGTAATTTGTTCACCCAACATGTTATCTATCTAAGGAGAGCCACCTCTAGTGAACTATGGATCCCGATCCTTTTCTTTTACATACAATCTACAAACTGTTTACTGTTTGTGTTTACTTTCTGCAAACTTTTACTTCTTTCCATTCGATACGTTTAATCCTTTGTTTTCAGCAAAACACGGTGAGATTGACAACCTCATCGCAAGTTGGGGACAAAGTTCTGTGGTTGTGTTGTGCAGGTCTCCATGTTGCTACTAGCACCGGTAGATGCGCCAAGGCTCAGCTAGCAACACCTTTGGGGTGTTTCCTTGCTCCTACTGGTTCGATTAAACCTTGGTTTCATAACTGAGGGAAACTTGCTGTTGTGCTCATCATACCTTCCTCTTGGGGTTCCCAACGAGCTCTACATCAACACTGAGACATCATGGCTTTATTGGCACAGTCGATCAATCCTTTATGTTTCGACATCCAATCCATTCCTAGTACTACTTCCAAACGTTTGGTTCCAAGTACTATTAGATTGGCATAAATATCTATCCCATGGATTCTGATAGGCACAACCTTGCAAATTTTTCTAGCTTTGGTGGTTGAACCAGGTATTTGAACTATCATAACATGCTTCAATATTTTTGGTTGAATCTTACTAGTGCATGCAAATTCTTCGGTAACAAAACAGTGCGATGCTCCAGAATCAAACAACACTCTTGCTATTATCGAGTTAACAGAAAACATACCCAGCTCAACATCGGGCGCTTCCTAGGCTTCTTCAACATTCATGTGGAACATACGACCGTTGCGGTTGAGCGAATTCCCTGGGGCAAATCTTCTTCTAGGCTGAACACGACACTGCTGCTGAGCTAGGGCATTTAGATTGGTGGTGGTTGCAAGCTTCTTGGGACACTCGTTGGAGTAGTGACCCTTGACTCCACATTCAAAGCAAGTAATCTGGGACTTGTCTTTGGCTGCAACTGGCACGACATTGCTTCCAGTCCTTGGGTCAGTATTGTTGTTGTTGTTGTTGGACTTGGGCGGTGCACGGTTGAAGTTGTTGGAGTTGCCGAGGTTGTTGTTGTGGTTTCCTCCAGACTTCAGGTTTCCTCCGCTACGATTGGGGTAGCTTGGGCGAGACATCAGGAGTCTATTGTTTCTTGGGGCATATCCTGTAGACGGGTTGGGGCGATACTTCTGGGTATTGTAGGACCCAGTCTGGTGCATCATTCTGCGCTTGCGGTTGTCATTGGCTTGGTTTATCTTCCCTTCCATCTGGATGGCAGAGTCGACTAGATCTTCGATATCTTCAAAACGGATGTTGACTAACACCGTCTGCATCTCATCATGCAGTCCGTTCAGGAATCTTTCCTTCTTCTTGGCTTCAGTGTTGATCTCATCAGGTGCATACCTAGCAAGGGACAGAAATTTGTCACGGTACTCAACTACCGTCATTCTTCCTTGCTTCAGTTCCCTGAACTCATCTCTCATTCTGGTTACTAAACCATGCGACTCATGGGTGCAGCTGAACTTGATCTTGAAAGCTTCCCAAGTCATGATCTGACCGTGGTTCATTGTATGGGTGCTATTCCACCAGGTTCTTGCATCTCCAGCCAGATAGTGGGTGGCAAACAGTACCTTCAAGTTGGCATCAACTCCTGTGACTTCTAGGTTATTCTCCATGGTTTGTAGCCAGTCATCAGCATCTAAGTGATCCTCAAATTTTTTAAAGATAGGGGATTGGTATTCTGGAAGTTTTTGAGCTTGGATCCATGGTGATCCTGATTTCCTTGGCCTTGATTGTTGTGGGCCATCTGAGCTATCTGTTGCAGAGTGGCTAGATTGGCTTGGCTCTCTACTCTACTAGCTTCATGGTTGGAAACTAGCATCTGCAGAATCTGCAACATCGGGTCCTGCGATGAGCTGCTTCCTCCGGGGTTTCCATGAGTCATCTGAAGATTGGGATAGATAAAGGGGTAAGAGGGAAAGTTCTAAGGTTCATGGTTTTGTTTTAAAAGCTAAAACTTTGAGTTTGAACTCAGGTTTTGCAACTAACTTCTTCTCATTTATTCATTCATTCAGGCACACAATACAAACACACACCATAACACAAAAGGCAAACAGATGGTTTTAAGAACCATTCTGTGAAGCTAAGATACAATGGGACCGATACAACTCCTTCCTATAGTAGTGATCAAGTGCATCTACTCATCATAAATGAAATCGGAGCCATCATCATGGGTGTAGAAATCCATGGCATCATCCTCCAGGTAGTCATTGTCATCACTGAGGTATGAGTGAATATCTCCCTGGATGTCTTCACCTTCTTCCTCTTCTTCTTTTGCTGCAAGATGGGCTTCTTGTTCCTGGATGGTCTTCTCGAGGTCGGCCACCTTCTTGCGAAGACGAGCAATGGTGCGATCCTTCTTCTCGCGTTGCCGGCAAAGTGATTGGCGATCCTTGATGAGCATGGCGAAAGTCTGGTCCTTCTTGGCGGCAATGGCAAGGTTGTGGTTAGCGTAGGCTCGAGCATTGTCCAATTCCTTCTGTCTATCATATAGCAGGAAGTCAAGATTCTCCACTTGGTGCTTCATCTCCGGGTGACTTGGCATCTCCAATGGCATTCCCATAGAATCACGCCTTGCGTAATGAGCAAAGCGAGTTCCCTGGATCAAGTTGACATTTTGCCCACACAAACGAGCAAGAGCTTCATGCATAGCCCTAGCTAATCTATCTAGCCAGTTGTTCTCTCGCACGGTGAATTGAATCTTCTCATAAAGGGGTGCTTCCATCTTGCCTCGAAGATCTGCAACTATCAGCCATTGTAGATCTCCTCTTTGAAAATCCTTGAGTTGAGCTCCGAAGAATTCCGGATGCCGGCGCTCAAGATATTCTGACAGTGCATCAAGATCCCTCTCAAAGATCAGCTGGCCTCCGTTGCCCAACTGGTAGAACTTGCAATACTGAACTTCCATCTATAAGAATTTAGGATGAGTAAGTTAGTGAGGTGATCAAGTGTGTCAAATTTTATGTAGTAATGTAAGAATTTTTGAGGAACATGATTTTTTTTGAAAGAATCAAGGATAAGAGTGGGGATATGTTTTCATAAATACTTACTTATTTGGTTTTGAAACTAAGTTTTTGTTCGGACGTCCATTCTAACTAGGGTCTCCTATGGTCAGGACGGCTCTGATACCAACTTGTCAACACTCGGATTTTTAATCCCAGATGCCTGATATGCCATACATCGCAATCCCAGGATTATCATTTTTGCGAGACATAATAGATTGGATATCATAGTACATCATCCATTACAAACCATAATAAGGTCTTACACAAATAAAGGATCTCATGACCCAGTCTTAATACAAACAAGAAGCGGAATAATAAGCGTAGCGGTGGGCTCCCTCTTCAGTGTCACAGGCAATGCTGACGATGGGAGATGATCCTAGTTCTCGTAGCCATCCTGCTATCCATCTTCCTGATAGTCCTCCTCATAAGCTGGCCATGGGAATAGCCAGGGACAAAGCCATGAGTACTCTTTAAGTACTCGCAAACTATGACTAACAAGTAAGGTAGTTCTAGTAGGAACAGTATGGCCACTCCAACTGTCCATGACCAGGGACGCGGCTATTCGAATAGTTTGACACTCTGTAGAGTGGTACACTTTCACCACAATATTCGATACATCCGTCAGGGGTAACCCTGAATCATCATAGTTAGTATGAGGATAATCAATCATAACCTTTCCTTTACACACTCTAGTATAAGCACCTCTCCTATGAGCTTGGCCTCCCAGCCATGGCCATCTGCCATCCTGGGTACTGCATAGGTGGACATCATCAAGAGGTAGCCTCAGCTCAAACCTCTTCCGCGAGGGAACCCATACTAATGCATATAAACTTCCGGCTAAGCCTTACCCAATTTAGGTATTGTGGTTGTACGGTAAAATTGGAATGGTATCGCATCCGAACCCAACCATCAGTTTTTATAAAGGGCTAAGGCTCATGCCTCAACAATTTCATCATCAAATCCATTTGTGTTTCTCAACACATGTCAAAACATTTCAATAGAATGAAGCATCATTCCAAGGTTTTCATAATCATTTTCACCAAGTATTCCCATCTAAAGTGATCAAGTTTTATGCTTAGCACTAGCCACTAAGTTAAGAGTGTTCACTAATGAGGGATGCTAATCTCAATCTCATGCCATAGAATGACATCTAGTATAGGCCTAGTTTTATACTCTTTATGCTATCTATACTATCTTTCCAAACCCTCACAAGGCATTAACTAAAAGTAAAGAACTTTGGTAAAGTAAAAGAGTAAAGCTTGCAAGTAAAACTTGGGATGGGTATAAATCAAAATGTATAACCAAGCATGCCTAATGCATCTTGCTTAGGTTAACTTGCATCTAGTGATGGCTTTCAAGTATTAGCTTGCCAATAATAGCTTGCCTTGATTGGTGCAGTGATTGAAGTTTTCTTCGTCTTCTTCGGGGTAGAACTCCTCCTCCTCGTAGACTTGGTCGGTACTATCGTCTATAAATGAATACAGGGTACACAATCACCAAACAATACTTAACTAAGTCTAATTAGCACACTAAGGATTCAAACTTGATGATCTAGCATCATCACACTCATCACAAGATTTAAAGAACTAGTTTCATTTATTTTATTTGAGAAAAGTAATTTCTACTCATTGAAATTAATTAAGATTTAATATTCTCCAATTAAAATATGGGATCATGTGGACACATGTCATCACCACATATCCTAATACATGGGAATGTGATTTAAAGGGCTTGTCACATTTTATAAAGTTTAAGATTATCATTTAAATGATTCAAAGTGACTAGAAATGCCTATATAGCATTCTTTTGGTACTAGTCCAATGTCACTGCATGCAAACCTAAATATTTTACATATTCAGATAGGTATTGTCAAATGTGATTTTTGAGAGTTGGAATCAACTCAAAAGCTATTATGGTTGATTTTTGAAAAATGTTTGAAGTTGCAAAAGTCTATGTTTTGTTATTTTTGCTATAGATTATATCTAACTCCAAATGATTTAAATCCAACAGACTTGGATAGATATTTTAATTATCTTTCTAACAAAATTTGAATCATGCCATTTGGTTAAGTGAAACTCTCTGAATTGATTTTTGAATAAGTGGACAGAATATGATTTCAACTAAATTGGAAAATCACTTATTTGAATCTTTGGGCCACCGCGGGGAAGCTAACGAGCCGGCCCAGTGGCACTTCGCGGCGCAGCAGGCTGCTGACAGCGCGGACCCACTGGTCAGTGACTTATCCAACGCTAACCAATATCTTTTAACCAGAGCCCTATGATCTAAATCTAATCCAACGGCCGAGGGTCGTCGTCGACGACGAACAGCTCCGGCGAGGCATGAACCCTAACGTGGTGGTGGGGGTCTATCGGGGCTCACCTGGGCTCCAGCTAGGCTCAGCGATGGGGGCAAACGGTATGGTAGACGACGGTGAGGTGAGGTGCAGTCACGGCGAGGCTTGGGGTGGTCGCAATCGACGACACCCTTCTCCTCCAGCAGCGGCGGACTCCGGTGCAATTCCGGC
The DNA here is from genome assembly GCA_023614405.1 of Avena insularis. NCBI lineage: Eukaryota > Viridiplantae > Streptophyta > Magnoliopsida > Poales > Poaceae > Avena > Avena insularis. The sequence goes on from CM042692.1 coordinate 29,023,558, forward strand.
ATGATGGTGCTCGCCTTGCTTCAGGTAGGTGGACGGTGCGGTGTCTCCTGGCGGTTCTTACGGACTTAATGGCGCAGCGTGGGGTGGGGTGTAACAGTCGGGCGCATGCGGCGCTCTGGGCGGAGGAAGTTGTATTTGCGACGGCGCACGGGAGCTACGGGTCACGCGGCGGTGAACGGGGGTGTGTGTCGGGGTGGCATGATCATGGCGAGGCTGCAAGGGCGCAGTGAGGGCAAGGCGTGAGCTGGCGGGGCTGGTCGGGCGCGGCGCACTGGCGCGCTCTAGACATGGCGCAGAGAGGCAGTGCGCGGTGGTGCTAGTGTGGTCTAGGGCTAGGCTTCAACCGTGGGGTGGACATGGGTGGCGGTAGGTGCTCGCGTGTCTGGTGCATGTCTTGGGCGGGGCTGGCGTGGCTCCTGGCATGCTGCCCACTATCGGCCGACAACGACCAAGAACGGGCGGCACTCCACTGTGCCAATGGCTGAGAGGGAAGCTGCTCTAGGTTGAGTTAGGCTTAGAGGGGACAGGGGGTTAAATTGGAGACAAATGGTCGATGATCACTGTATGAAACTGAAGCTAGTCTAGTGTTTATTCTATGCCTGCCAAGTGTTTGATGAAATGGCCGCATGAAGATTATTTTTGAATTTTTGATTCAAAATTTTTGGGTGAATTTGCCTTAAGCTTGAGAGACTAGGTTTGCTTGGATAGGTCAAGGTGAATTCATTTGATGTGTTTTTGAAAAAGTGTGATCTTCTCATATGAATTGGATTCAATTTTCAAATGTTCTTTAAATGGCTTTGCTAGATGTTTTTGTAAGTTTGTAAAGTGGGCCTTGGTACATATTTACTTGGTCTAGCAAGGGGGAAAAGAGTTGGAAAAGTTTCTGTTAGAAATCTTCTCCTAGGAACACCTAAAGTGGCCTAGTGGTTTAAAATGGTCAAAATGACCATTTGCCTTATTTAATCTTATTTGGTTTCTTTCTCTTTGGATTTTGTTTGTAAATGGTCTAGATGATGTGGCATTCACCTTTAAACCATTTCACAACATTTAGAACAATCAAGCATGGTATATACACTAAATTCTACACTAATGCAAACACACATGCATTCATATGCCTTTTTCTTAATAAAAGTTTTTGTTAACCCTAAATTGGGTGATTAGGGACTTGATAACCTTGATTAAAGATATGGGATGTTACAACAGGCTATTTAAGGAAGAGAGAGGGGATGTTGTATCTTAGCTAAGATACATCCCATGCACACAACTATAGGCAAAAATACTTGGATTGTCCAATCACATCCACGCATGAGGCTAAAATCATTTATTGCAACCTCCCTAAGAAACAACCTCTAAGTGCATTGTACTAGTTGTTTCTTAAATTTTAATTGCTCTGATGAAAACATGCTAAGATACAACCCATTGTGAAAGGCCTTACTGAGTATATTGTCGGAAATATGCCCTAGAGACAAATAGTAATAAGGACTATTATCATATTTCATAAAGTTTCTGATTAAGTTTTATATCATGATATAACTGTGTTGAGTGGAAACATCAATACACGTGTGATATACAAACAACCAGGGGTTCCCAGTGAAACTCTAGTCACTGGTTCATTGGTCAATAGATGATCAAGTTTCCTGATCATGTGGCATTTATGCCAGTTGGAAATGGAGTTAACTCATTCTGAGAATGAGATGATGAACCAATACCCAACCTAAACATCGTGACCCGATCATGTCACGAAGTTCAAGTTATGATGATTAGAAATGGATCCTTGTGGACTATTCCTTAGATCGTGAGGCTATATCAATCACTGTCTCCCGAGAGTGCTTAGATAGCATCAAGCGCCACTTGGTAATACAATGGTTATAAAGGTGTCTTCAGGTACTCAGAGGAAACCGTAGAGGTAATATATGTCAAGAGCGGGATTTGTCCGTCCACGTGACGGAAAGATACTCAAGGGCCCACTCGGAGAAGTTATATCCAATAGCTGCGCAGCATGTGATTTGATCACAAGGATATCACTTGTCGAAACGAGTCAAGTAGCATTTTTCGGTAATGAGATTGAACATGACATGGTGATGTCATTGAACATATCTTGGGCAATGCAAGTATCGAGATACAAATGGAATAAGACATGGCCGTCCCGGTTCAAACGACGAAAGATCTTCGTGGAACGCATAGGGGTCACATGGCCATCTAGGTCCCTCTATCGATCATTGGTCCGGGAGTGTCCCGACCATGTCTGGAGTGTTCCCGAACCGTAGGGTATCACGCTTAAGGGTTTGAGGATGCTTAGAGAGTGTTTATAGGATCAGTAGAATCGCTGAAGAATAGTAGAGAGAAAACCGAAAGGGTTTCGGTAAGTCCGGAGTGGAGGTGTTCCATAGTTATGAAGATTGAATAATATATGAATGAATGTTAAATATTGATTTAATCATTTATCCATAATTATTTAATAAAAGAGAAAATCAATCCAAAGGTCAAAAGGCTTAATGGGCCAATTCCAAAGGGAAGAGGGACCATTAGGGAAAGGAAAGAGGGGAGAAGGGGCAAGGGGGTGGCCGGCTGGGCCAAGCCCGCCCGTGCGGGGCCCACTAGGGCCGGCCGGCGGCTGCCCCCCTGATACATTGCAAATGTATCTATAATTTTTGATGTTCCATGCTTGGTTTTATCCACTTTCTTGTGTTTTGTTTCAACTTTGGAGTAATTTTCATATGATTTCTTGGACTAACCTATTAACAAGAGCCACAGTGCCAGCTGCCTGTTTTCTGCTGTTTTTGGTTCCAGGAAAGTCAGAAAATGAATATTCTCAGAATTGGAGGGGACAAAACCCAAAGTGCCTATTTTTTCGGATATCATCAAGTGCCAGAATACGAGACGGAGAGGGGCCAGGGGGCCAACACACCACCTGGCCACGCGGCCAGGCCTGGCCCGCGCCAGGGGGTCGTGTGGCCGCTCCCGGCACCCCCTCGGCCTCTCCTTCCGCCTATATATTACCGTCGAGACGAAAACCCTAAGGCCCCGATCAAAAATCTATGAAAGAGTCTATAGCCGCCGTCATCTCCATCCCTAGATCGGGAGGGATCTAAAGCTCTTCCCGGCACCCTGCTGGAGAGGGGAATTCACCTTGGAGGCCTTCTTCATCACCATGCAAGCCTCCGGTGTGATGCGTGAGTAGTTCATCCATGGACTACGGATCCATGTAGTAGCTAGATGGCTGGTTCTCCTCCTTTGTGCTTTCATGTCTAGATCTTGTGAGCTCCGTTCATGATCAAGATCATCTATTTGTAATTTTGCATGTTGTGTTTGCGGGGATCCGATGGATATTGAGATGCTATTTCAGATTGATTATTGATTCTATCATGTCTTTGTTATTTGTGATCTTGCATGCTTTCCGTTGTTAGTAGCTATCTTGGCCGAGTAGATGCTAGCAACTCCAAGAGTTAGTATTTATGCTCGATAGTGGGTTCATGCCTCCGTAATGTGGGAAGTGACAAAATCTCTAAGGTACTAGATGTGCTGTTGCTACTAGGGAAAACAACAATCCTTTGTTCATAGAACAATCGTATTGTTTACATTACACGCATTCAGAAAGCAATAATCTGTTGCTTGCAACTTAATACTAGAGGGGTTGGATGATAACTTTGAAGGTGGATTATTAGTCATAGATGCAGTTGGATGGCGGTCTATGTATAATGTTGTAATGCCCAATCAAGTCTCAAAGGAGTCAAGATGATTAGTATATGCATGTATTGCTTTCTCGGTGTTTGTCAATTGCCCTGCTGTAATTTGTTCACCCAGCATGTTATCTATCTAAGGAGAGCCACCTCTAGTGAACTATGGATCTCGGTCCTTTTCTTTACATACAATCTACAACTGTTTACTTCTTTGTGTTTACTTTCTGCAAACTATTACTTCTTTCCATTCGATGCGTTTAATCCTTTGTTTTCCACAAAACACGGTGAGATTGACAACCTCATCGCAAGTTGGGGACAAAGTTCTGTGGTTGTGTTGTGCAGGTCTCCACGGTGCTACTAGCACCGGTAGTGCGCCCTGCCAAAGCTCAGCTAGTAACACCTTTGGGGTGGTTCCTTGCTCCTACTGGTTCAATTTAACCTTGGTTGCATAACTGATGGAAACTTGCTGCGGTGCTCATCATACCTTCCTCTTGGGGTTCCCAACAAGCTCTATATCAACCACGCACCAGCACTTTTCTGGGCGTCGTGCACTAAGCCATCAAGCATTTTTCTGGCGCCGTTGCTAGGGAGTCAAGGACATCTTCACAAGAGGAGTCCCTCATAACCAATCTATTTACTTTGTTGTTTTTGTTTTGCTTAGTTTTCTTTTTTCTTTGTTTGCTTGTTTTGTTATTCAAAAACACAAAAAAATTAGTTTTACTTGTTTGCTTTGTTATTCAAAAACACAAAAAAATTAAGTCTCCTTTAGTTGTCACCTCTTCCTTAGCTCACCATGTTGATCCCTACATTCACCCTGAAAGACCTTCCAATTGGTAGTGGTTTTATAAATGGGAAATATAACATTGAAGAATTCTTTAATCATGTTAGTAAGCATGAAGATACTGAGGATATATCCCTTGTAGAACTTGCTCCAAACTATGAGATTGCTGCAGCTTCTTTAATTCACATGTTAGAAGCTAGGTTTGTTAACCTCAACTCCTTAATGCAAGGAATGTTTCTTAAGCATAAAGAAATTGAGGATCCTGAAAAGAGGGCTTTCATTTTAGAAACTTTGTTTAAGGAGTTCTATGATGTTGCCAAGGAAGCTAGGAAAGTATTTAAACGTTTCAATATGCTAGGCTCATGTGTAGATATTGTTGGTACACGAGAAAAGATGAACAAAACCGAACCTAATGGGGAGGAACCTAAGATACCAACACCCTTTAAACTAATAGCAATACATGATGCCATAGAAAAGAATCTTGATTGTTCCTGCAAACCCTTTTGATGAGAATAGTAAACCTAAGAGCATTGAGAGAGGATCCTATAGAACTTATTTGGATGATATACCTTGCCTTGTTGAAGATATTTCTGGTATTAATCTTAATGCTTCTTCATTTGAGAACACTTGATTCTTTTTCTTGCTTCTTATGCCTAACTTAAAGGCGTTAAAGAAAATTACTTATTGGGAGATAACCCAAAAGTTTTAGATGAGTCTTGGAAGTTATTACTTCAGTAATAACCACTCCTTATCCTTTTTATTTGCCTTTTGTGCTAAGAGTACCTCTAATGAGACAGAAGTAATGATTGGGAAAGTTGTTGTCCCGAAACAGATTTTTGTGCTTCACCGTAAAAATTCGTGAGAGAGCTCTGTATGTCAGATTGAGCTATAATTGCTTTTTCTTCTGTCCCAGGTTGTTATCTAACTTTTGTTAGTTCAACACTTTTTGATTTGAGCAACAGAAGGTCTTCGAAAAAATTCGTCTTTACCTGCTGGTCTATTTTGACAGATTTCTGCCATTTTCTGCATTTTTCTTCTTGTTGGTTCCTTTTTGAGTTCTTTTGGGCAATTGAGCTTTTTGAGGGAAGTGCTACAGTAGCTAGTGTTCTAATGGAAGTTTATTTGGTGTTAGAACTGAAACTTAAGACTTATTTATCTTGAGTGCACTAATGTTGCTAATAAAGATTGTGTGAAGTTTTCTATGAAGGAAAAATTTCAGGTGTATGGAAGGAATGAGTAATGAGATGAAGGATGGACTAAAGCTCAAGCTTGGGGATGTCATGCGTGTCACCCCAAGAAATATCCAAGAAGTACAAGCGTCAAAGCTTGGGGATGCCCAAGGCATCCCCTTCTTCATCAATAAAAATTCCAGGTTTCTTCCAAACGCTTCATTTTTATTGTTTCATGCACATTTGTGTTGTTCTTGGAGCGTCTTCTTTTTCGTTTTCATTTTGGTTTTTCATTTGCTTTTGTTTGCTTAGTTTGCTGAATAAATTGGTTGGACCCCCTCTTTCATACATTGGTTTGCAAATAGTTTGGTTTGGTTTGGAAAAGAGTAGGAAAGTTCATGCTTATGTGGTAAAAAGAGCTCTTTTTTGACTGTGGCCTATGCTCTGTCATGCCATGCTTGATATTGTTTTGGCTTTATGTTTAGTATTCTTTACTGTAGCATGACTTGTTATAAACAATTGAGATTGCTTAATGTGCCTTGGATGAATCATGCGTTGTTTTAGCATATTAAAGCATAGTATAGTGGTATTCTCCTTTGATGCTTTATTTGGGTTGACTTGGCGCATGCTCACACCATTTATGACTATCTCAAGTCACCATAGCCTTTATGATCCTTTAGTTTTCAACTTGTAGTATCACTTTATGCTTTGATCAATGATGTTTTTTTGCTCTTCATGATTATGGCCATTATTGCTCTCTTAGATTGTCGCTCCTAATCTTTTGCTAGCCTCCACAAATGTATCTATAATTTTTGATACATTGCAGGAGTTAAGCTTGGGGATGTTGATACATTGCAAATGTATCTATAATTTTTGATGTTAAGCTTGGGGATGTTGATACATTGCAAATGTATCTATAATTTTTGATGTTCCATGCTTGGTTTTATCCACTTTCTTGTATTTTGTTCCAACTTTGGAGTACTTTTCATATGATTTCTTGGACTAACCTATTACAAGAGCCATAGTGTCAGCTGCCTGTTTTCTGCTGTTTTTGGTTCCAGGAAAGTCAGAAAATGAATATTCTCGAAATTGGACGGGACAAAAGCTAAAGAGCCTATTTTTCCGGATGTCAACAAGTGCTAGAATGCGAGACGGAGAGGGGCCAGGGGGCCACCACACCACCTGGCCACGTGGCCAGGCTTGGCCCGCGCCAGGGGGTGGTGTGGCTGCTCGCGGCACCCCCTCGGCCTCTCCTTCCGCCTATATATTGCCCTCGGGATGAAAACCCTAAGGGCCCGATCAAAAATCCACGAAAGAGTCTGTAGCTGTCGTCATCTCCATCGCTAGATCGGAAGGAATCTGAAGCTCTTCCTGGCACCCTGCCAGAGAGGGGAATTCACCTTGGAGGCCTTCTTCATCACCATGTAAGCCTCCGGTGTGATGCGTGAATAGTTCATCCTTGGACTACAGATCCATGTAGTAGCTAGATGGCTGGTTCTCCTCCTTTGTGCTTTCATGTGTAGATCTTGTGAGCTCCGTTCATGATCAAGATCATCTATTTGTAATTCTGCATGTTGTGTTTGCGGGGATCCGATGGATATTGAGATGCTATTTCATATTGATTATTGATTCTATCATGTCTTTGTTATTTGTCATCTTGCATGCTTTCCATTGTTAGTAGCTATCTTGGCCGAGTAGATGCTAGCAACTCCAAGAGTTAGTATTTATGCTCGATAGTGGGTTCATGCCTCAGGTAATCTGGGGAAGTGACAGAAATCTCTAAGGTACTAGATGTGCTGTTGCTACTAGGGAGAAAACAACAATCCTTTGTTCATACAACAATCGTATTGTTTACATTACACGTAGTTCGTAAAGAAATAATCTGTTGCTTGCAACTTAATACTAGAGGGGGTTCGGATGATAACCTGAAGGTGGATTATTAGTCATAGATGCAGTTGGATGGCGGTCTATGTATAATGTTGTAATGCCCAATCAAGTCTCAAAGGAGTCAAGATGATTATTATATGCATGTATTACTTTCTCGGTGTTTGTCAATTGCCCTGCTGTAATTTGTTCACCCAGCATGTTATCTATCTAAGGAGAGCCACCTCTAGTGAACTATGGATCCCGGTCCTTTTCTTTACATACAATCTACAACTGTTTACTTCTTTGTGTTTACTTTCTACAAACTATTACTTCTTTCCATTCGATACGTTTAATCCTTTGTTTTCTGCAAAACACGGTGAGATTGACAACCTCATCGCAAGTTGGGGACAAAGTTATGTGGTTGTGTTGTGCAGGTCTCCATGTTGCTATTAGCACCGGTAATGCGCCCTGCCAAAGCTCAACTAGTAATACCTTTGGGGTGTTTCCTTGCTCCTACTGGTTCGATTAAACCTTGGTTTCATAACTGAGGGGAACTTGCTGTTGTGCTCATCATACCTTCCTCTTGGGGTTCCCAACGAGCTCTACATCAACCATGCACCAGCAATTTTCTGGGCGCCGTGCACTGAGCCATCACCCTCCTCTCCCTCTCCTTTAGTCCCACGCTGGGACTTTGAGGGAGGTAGTACCTCCCCTCCCCCTATATATAGTGGGGGTATTTGGCCAGATAAATACACACAATATTCAATAAAGGTCTTCTCACTTTTGGGAAGACCTCCAATTGATATTCTCTCTCTCTCGTGACCATGGTCCCAAGTTCGGACTACGCGAATGAGAGATGTCTTCACCGTGGAGCAGCGTCAAGCTGCAGGATTTGGATCCCGGAGCTCTAGTTCCACAATTGCTCCTGGATCGGGGAAGCGGGAGTCATCGTCAGGCACCGGACGTGTGTAACTCCCTGCGAGGTGTCACACTTGAGGCACTCAAGTCATTGGAGCCGCTAGAGCGCAAGGACTTGATCACGACCTTGAGGTCGGCTTCGGCTCGTCTACATCAACCACGCTCTCTTGAGCGTTGACAACGCTTTTCGGTCTTCAAGGGTAAGTTCGCGAAAATCCCCTCCTGTTACTGTATTACTAATAGATAGGTCCTAGCAACATCAGGGGTTCAGGGGCGTATGGTAAAAATTTATTGTTTTCATACGCGGAACCCCTACAGTGGTATCAGAGCTAGATCTATGCGTAGTAATGCTAGTACGGGTAGAACACACGAGATGTAGCGTGTGGGCGTTGATATTTTAGTTGTTACCCTCCCTCGTGTACTTGTGTATACCGTAGTAATGCTTGATGAAGCGGCCCCCAACCGACTTTACGCGTTCATTCGCGAGACTGGTCCACGCTTGACATACGACTTGTACCGTATAAAGTGGCTTGGGGGGTGTTTGTCTCTCTCGCATTAGTTGGTATACCATTTGCAACGGAGGGCCCCAAAAGGGGTGTAGTAGAGACAACTACTTGATCAACGTTGTGCTGAAAGTTCGTAGGTAAGAACGGTTCTTGTGCGAAAGCCCATTCAGCCACGTAAAACATGCAAAGATAAAGTAGAGGCGTCTAACTTTGTTTTGCAAGGGCGTTGCTTTGTGATATGGTTGTGATTACCTTATGTTACGTAGTAGTAGATAGTCACAGAGGTGACGGACTACCACGCCAGAAAGACACCGGTACCCTGGTGTCTACGGTGCCGAAACCCTGGCGCCGGAATCCGGTGACGATGGATGGAGATCACGACGTGAAGGACCATATCACATCGCATTTACATTCAATGTTATTGTTTGTATATATTATTGTGTGCTAGTATTAGATACTCGACGGTAGCCTAATAATATGATCCCTGTTAAAATTACCAATGATTGTGTTCCCCCTTAGTGTGCACCACCAAGAAAGTTCTTCGGTAGGCAGGCCATGATGATCGGGTGTTAGACATATCTATGTTCGCATACAGTGGGTGTAAGCCATGTTACACAGCGAATACACTAAGGTTGAGTTGGCTAGCCTAGCACGTTACAGAGACGTGGCCTCGGAACGCGGATGGTCGAAAGATCGAGCACGAGTCACATGAATGATGTGACCAACGTTTAGCGTCCACCCTTGAACCCACATTGATGGCCGTGATGCTCGAGGGAGATGTGGCTGAAAGGGGTCATGTTATCACTAGGAACCTGTTGGGTGTGCAGCATAGAAAACAAAAAATTCCTACGATGAGAACTATACGCGAAGATCTATCTACTAGATACAGAGCAATGGGTGGACATACATCCATGGAGAACTTACCCTCGAAGACAACGAGTTTTGTTAACGAGTAGGAACTCGTGGTTGATGTAGTCGTACGCTTGCCGATCTCAAGATCGTGTGGAAGTCCGACCGTCGCAAATCAGCAGCGCATCCGTCCTCGCACACATGTTAAAGCCACCGGACAACCTCCACCTCCTTGCTCCAGCGAATTAGCGGAAGCAGCAACTCCTTCCAGACGCAAGGCCACCGGGAACATGTATCTCACTAATCCGAGTCCATGGGGGAATATCTACAGGGGGAGAGAGATCCTTCACGAGGAGGTGTGCTTTGTGAGGGAGGAGAGGGGGGCCTTTTATAGGAGAGGGGGGACTCCTCCCCTACCATGGCCGGCGGCCAAGGAGGGAGCCCCCTCCTCTTCCTCATTCATGTGGTGGAAGCTCCACTCACATCAATTCAAGCTCCACCCAAAGTTCCACTCACATGCATTAAATTTCCACCAAATTTAATGCCACTCTCAATTAATAAAACTCTTTTATTTATTTTATTCAGAATTTTTTTAATTACTTTAATTAACAAACATTCACATAAAACCCCTTGCAACATTTAAATATCACATGCAGAACCACTTTCTGCAATTTCACCCGAAACAATTCCGGTTTCTATCGAAACAATTCCTATTTCTATCGAAACATTTCCTGCGCTTTGCAAACCTTTTGTCTGAAACATATGTGCTCCTAAATGGTGTCCGGCAACCCTTAAGTGTGTCACCCTATGGTTCGCGAATAATGCAGACATGATTGAGACTCCTCTCAGATCAATAATACATGTCTGGGACCTGGAGACCCGTACTGACTCCTGCACATTCAACGATGTCTTCTGTGATAGTGAGAACCTTTAACGCTAGCAATTTAATCCCTTTGTATCATGATATAATACATGTCCGAGATTCGATCATCGGTATCCAAATACCTAGTTTGATCTTGTTACCGACATGCACTCTTTTCTCGTTCTCGTGATATAACATTCTAGTGATCACATCACTTGCTTGCAAGCTATCTTAATGTGATATCACTGAGAGGGCCCAGAGTATATCTATCCATCATCGGGATTAACAAATTCCACTCTTGATCCATGAGCCTCAACATAACACCTTCATAGCACTGAACCCACCTTTATAGTCACCATGTTACGGTGTGACGTTTGATGTTATTAAGATACTTTTCCGGTGTTAGCAATTAACATGATCTCATGGTCTAAGGACTAAGACTACTTCGTATGATGTTATAGCAATATAAACATAATGACTTGATCGTAATGCTATACTTCGGATGAATGTTCATCACATCATTTCACAAATGCCGTGACCTTGTTATTAACAACATCCAATGTCCATGATCAGGAAACCTTGATCATCTTGTTAATCAACAAGCTAGTCTATAAGAGAGGCATAACTAGGAACCCTTTTTGTTTATTAAACACACAAGTATAGACGTTTCCTATCAATACAATTACAGCATGCAAAATAAACATCTATCATATACAAGGAATACATAATAACAACTTTATTATTGCCTCTCAGGGCATATTTCCTTCAGTCTCCCACTTGCACTAGAGACAATAATCTAGTTTACATAGTGATAAATCTAACACCCATGGAGTTCTGGTGTTGATCATGTTTTGCCCTAGGGAGCACTTTAGTCAACGGATCTACTACATTTAGGTCCGTGTGCACTTTACAAATCTTTATGTCTCCATCCTTGACATGCTCACGGACGGAGTGAAACCGGCGCTTAATATGCTTGGAATTCTTGTGAGACCTTGGTTCCTTGGCATTGGCTATGGATCCATTGTTGTCACAATAGATCACCATTGGGTCCAACGCACTAGGAACCACACTTAGTTCCGTTATGAACTCCTTCATCAAAACCGCTTTCTGCGCCGCTTCTGAAGCAGCAACATATTCTGCCTCCATCGTTGATCCAGCCACCACAGGTTGTTTAGAACTCCTCCAACTAACTACTGCTCTGTTCAAGAGAAATACGTATCCGGATTGAGACTTAGAGTCATCCGGATCAGTGTCAAAGCTAGCATCAACATAACACTTAGCGACTAGCTCTTCTTCACCTCCGTATACAAGAAACATATCCTTAGTTCTTCTCAAGTACTTAAGGATATTCTTGACCGCTATCTAGTGTTCCGAACCTGGATCAGATTGGTACCTACTAGTTAAACTAATAGCATGTGCCACATCCGGTCTTGTACATAGCATGGCATACATTATAGAGCCTATGGCTGAGGCATAGGGGATCTTATCCATTATCTCTCTTTCTTCCGCTGTAGCCGGACTTTGAGTCTTACTCAATGTCTTGCCTTGCAACATAGGTAAGAACCCCTTCTTACTTCCGTCCATATTAAACTTCTTTAATATCTTATCAAGGTATGTACTCTGTGATAGCCCAATTAGGCATCTTGATCTATCTCTATAGATTTTGATGCCTAATATATATGAAGCTTCACCAAGGTCCTTCATCAAAAATTTGCTGTTTAGATAACTTTTAACACTATTGAAAAGATCTATATCATTTCCAATCAATAATATGTCATCCACATATAATATTAGAAATGCCACATTTCTCCCACTCACTTTCTTGTAAATACAAGCCTCTCCATAAGTTTGGACAAATCCAAACTCTTTGATCACCTCATCAAAGCAGAGATTCCAACTCCGGGATGCTTGCTTTAGTCCATAGATGGATCGCTGAAGCTTGCATACCTTATCAGCATCCTTAGGATCGACAAAACCCTTAGGTTGTATCATATACAACTCTTCTTCAATATTACCATTGAGGAACGCAGTTTTGACATCCATCTGCCATATTTCATAATTGAAATATGCAGCAATTGCTAACAATATCCTAACCGACTTAAGCATCGCTACGGGAGAGAATGTCTCATCGTAGTCAACTCCTTGAATTTGTCGAAACCCCTTTGCGACAAGTCGAGCCTTATAGATGGTCACATTACCATCAGCATCAGTTTTTCTTTCGAAAATCCATTTATTCTCAACGGCCTTTCGATCGTGAGGTAAGTCTACCAAGGTCCAAACCTGGTTTTTGTACATGGATTCCATCTCGGATTTCATGGCTTCTAGCCATTTGTTGGAATCAGGGCTCATCATCACTTCTTCATACATCGCAGGGTTATCTATTTCATCAATCATGAAATTCATAACAGGATTGCTGTACTGACATGGGTATACCCTATAGGTACTCGAGCTTGGTATATACGGTCTAAATACGTACAGGCCCACGGTGTCGCCAAGGCCCAAACGAAGGATTCCAGTAACCTACGGACTCTCGATTGCTTGAAGAACAAGAAGAAGCTAAAGATAGAAAGTTCAAAGGGGAAAACCCTAATTTGTAACCGACTCGACCTGCTACCCGGGACCTAGCCTATCTATATAAAGGCTAGGAGGGGGCAGCAAGGAGGAAACACACACAACCCTAGTTTCCACCACCCTCGCCAGATCGCATCTGCGCACAATTGTAACCTTCGGTTGCTTCGATAATTCCACGAGCAGACAAGCAGGAGTAGGGACCTCTACGAGGCCTGAACCTGGGTAAATCTTTTTCCCCTGTGTGCTTGTTTGCTAGCCGATAGATGTCTCCAGCGCTCCCTCCTTCTCCAAAACCCAAGTCCATAACAATGGGAATTGATGAGTTAAACCCTCGTCAATTGGCGCCGTCTGTGGGAATAGGGAATAATGATGTTGCGGCTTCTTTGGCCCCATCAACCGCGATCTACAACTCCGCAACTGTGGAGATTCGCCAGCTCTTCGGCGTGTTCGACTTCACCGTCCACACGCCGGCTACTCGCCCAGCCTTCGACTCCATGGGCGAAGGAATCATCCTGGCGATCGGGAGCTTCCGCTTCCAAGTTGGTAAGATGGGCACGCTTTGCATGCCTGATTAGCCGACAGCACCGGCGATTGCCCCAGCATCATGGTTCCCTCCATCGATCGGCACCCTCAGCAAGCTCAACGCCAGTCGAGAACACGGTCAGTGACAGCAGTCGTGACTCCGATCTGAGTGATCTGGCCACCGAAGATGGAACCTACGGTTCCGGATCTGAGAGTTGTGGAAGCAGCAGCTTCCGAAATCACTTCATGTGCGCCGTCATCAACGCAGGCGACACCTCTGCCAACCGCGACAACGGCGGCAATCGCGGCAACGGAACTGACCCGTCTAACGGTGGCAATGGTGGCAACAGCGGCAACGGTGGCAATCGCGTCCCCGTTGACAACGGAGGGGCAGTCGAACCTCCAACCATAGTAAATGAGCAAACCGGCGAACGCGTCGTAATCAAGCTCAACGAGCAAGAATGGGCTCGCTGCCGTGAGGCCCTGCGAGGCACCCCTCTACCCTTTGGATCCCCTCAGGAGCTGCTGATGGGCTATCACTGGCTCCTGAAGGAAGAATTCAAGCGCCAAGTACAAACAATCGCGCAACTCGAGGCGCGCAAAAAGGCGGCAGACGAGTCGAGCCTTCGTCGTGCTAGACTCTCCTCCTACGGAGGATCCTCCTCAAAGGGCAACGAGCACCTCTCCAAGAAGAGGCAGTCTCGGATGACCCATCTCACCAAGCAGGAACGCATAGAGGCCGCAAAGGTCCTCAACTTCGGCTCTATGACAGTCGACACCAGGGGCAACGTGGTCCCCAAGACGCCACAGGCTACGGTGATAGCGGCCACCATGTACCTCCTGAACAACCAACCACCAGCTGGAGACCCCCGAGCCGCCATGCACCGATCTACGATCGCGGGCTTGGGATTAATCGAGGCCACCCTCGACAAGGAGCCGACACCAGAACCAAAGAAGGGCAAAGCGCTAGCAAAGCGTTACTCCTCGGCCTCATCCAGCAATGACAGTCACGACTTGTCTCGACGTCGCCGCTCACGATGACATGACCACGACTACGACGCACGTGATGACATCACGTAGCGCAAGATTGACAAATCAAGAGCACGACGTGCTCGGTCGACTAACTCAGAAGAGGAGGACGTGGAGCTCTGCGGCGCCAGATGCTTCAACAGATCCATTAGGCAGAAGCGAATGCCTAAAGGGTTTAAACTCCCGTCGGAGAACCCGAAGTTTGACGGCCTACAGGACCCAAAGATCTGGCTGGAGGACCACATCTCCTCCACCAGACTCCATGAAGGCAGTCTAAGCACGGCCATGCAATGCTTGCAGCTACAGCTGCAGGGCGCCGCCCAAGCATGGCTCAACAACCTCCCACGCGGATCCATTCGCAGTTGGGACGAGCTGGTTTATAGCTTCGTGCGCAGCTTTAAGGGCACATACAAGCGGCCCGCATCAATCGAAGAGCCGAGATGCTGCCAGCAAAGATCTGGCAAATCACTGCGCTCCTACATCCAAAGGTGGTCCATCATCAAGAACTCCACTGAAAACATCTTGGAGGATCGCGCGATTGACGCATTCAACGGTGGCGTCCGCCGTTTAGAACTCAGAGAGGAGCTGGGCCGCTCAAAGCCCAAGACCATCGACCACCTAATGGAGATCGCGAATCGGTGGGTCGATGGAGAAGACTCAGTGAAGAATCGCGTTCACTCCGACAAGGAGGCGGAGCTCGAGCGCAGACGTGATCGCCGAGGCAAGCGTCACATGTGCATTTATGACGACCGCGACGACGTCAATATGGTCGCGGCTGGCTACGCTGAAAGACGCGACGACAACCGCAACGGCGGATACTGTAGCGGTGGATACCGCGACTCTGGGAAAACCACGCAAGTGTGGCAACACCGCACTCGCGACGAGGCACCCGCAAGCTCCATTGAGGATAAACTGTCCGGGCCATGTATGGTGCACTTCTACATCGACAAGCATGACGGCAAAAAGAAGTCTAGCCATCTCCTCAAGGATTGCCGCGAATTCCTCAAGCTACATGAGGGACTGGTTTGAATGAACCGCAATGTAGTCGAAAGAGGCTACGGATCCAGGCGCCGTGGCACATGGCGCTCCGCCAGCTCCACCTAGACCACCCCCGAATGCAGCTGCACCAGACCAACACCACGGAGGCGAGCCGTACCCACGGGCCATGGGGACCATGATGATCCAAAAGGGACGCCCCTCCAATAGGGTGCAGAAGGCCATCACTCGCCAAGTCAACTTGGCCACACACTCGCCACCATCCACCACTGAGTACCTCAGTGGAAGCGAGTCCTGCATCACCTTCGACAAACGTGACCATTCGCCTCAAGTACCCCGTCCAGGCCATTGCCCCCTCGTACTTGAGGCGCAAATCGGAGGCTTCGACATGAGCCGCGTCTTCATGGATGGCGGAAGCGGCATCAACCTCATATTCGTGAGTACCTTGCGAGCAATGAGAATCCCTCTAACCTGCCTAGAGGCATCGGACACAATGTTCCACGGCATCGTCCCAGGGAAAGGCATATACCCCCTAGGCAAAATCAACCTCGACATCATCTTCCGTACGCCGAAGAACTTCCGGCGCGAGCGCATTGACTTTGAGGTCGTCGACTGGCCCTCACAGTACCACTGCATCCTCGGGCGCGTCGCGTTTGCTAGGTTCATGGCAGTACCCCACTATGCCTACCTGCAGATGAAAATGCCAGGTCCCAATGGCGTCATCACAATCAACGGGAGCTTGGTGATCGGCGATTCAGAGGGAATTCAACAGAATCTCCAGATCCTTGACATGCAGAGGAACTTCGCAAGGCTGAAGGAGACGACGGACAACGATCGCCCCTTTAAGTAGGCCAAGCTCACCTGATCTCTCCTTTGACTCATCTGTGCACACAAAGAAAGTGCAGGTCCACCCATCGGATCCCGCCAAGACGGCCCTCATCGCCAACAACTTGAGTCCCGCATAGGAACTCGTGCTCATCGAATTCCTCCATGAGCACTGGGAAATTTTCGCCTGGTGTCCTACGGACATGCCAGGAGTTCCCAGGGAATTCGTCGAGCACGCACTCAACGTCAACCCCGACGCACGGCCAGTCAAACAAATAATTCGGCGATTGTCTGAGCCAAGAGCGCAGGCAGTCGGAATGGAGATCAACAGACTCCTCGAGGCCAAGTTCATACGCGAGATCAAGGAAAGCACTTGGCTCGCCAACACGGTGCTGGTACCGAAAAAGGACACGGATATCCTGCGGATGTGCGTGGACTTCACCTCTCTGAACAAGCACTGCCCAAATGATCACTTCCCGTTGCCGCGGATCGACCAGATAATCAATTCCACCGCGGGATGCGAGCGCCTCTGCTTCCTCGATGCCTACTCAGGCTATAATCAAATTCGAATGAAGGAGGAAGATCAAGAGAAAACAGCGTTTACAACACCCTTTGGTGTGTTCTGCTACAACACAATGCCCTTCGGGCTAAAGAACACGGGATCCACCTACCAGCGGTGCATGCAGGCTTGCCTCAAGGAACAACTGGGTCGCAACATTCAAGTCTATGTTGACTACATAGTAATTAAGATCAAGGAGGAAGCCTCTCTAATCAACGATTTGCGTGAAACCTTCGCCAACCTCGAACACTACCGGATCAAGCTCAATCCGGACAAATGCGCCTTTGGCGTACCAGCTGGGCAGCTGCTCGGGTACCTCATCTCCACGAGAGGAATCAAGGCGAACCCGAAGAATATAAGAGCCATACTGGCCATGGAGAAGCCAAAAAACATAAGGGGCGTCCAGCAGCTGGCTGGACGAATCGCGACCCTCAGTCGATTCATCAGTCGAATGGGCGAAAAGGCGCTGCCCTTCTACCAGCTCCTCCGCAAAACTGAAAAATTTGAGTGGACCACTAAAGCGCAAGAAGCATTCGAAGACCTCAAGCGCCTGCTATCCACTTCGCTAGTACTGGTGACCCCACGAGAAAGGGAGCCACTGTTGTTGTATATCTCCGCCACCAACCAGGTGGTCAACATAGTGCTCGTCGTCGAGCGAGCGGAGGAAAACAAGGTCCACGGCGTACAACGCCCAGTATACTACCTTAGCGAGGTCCTTACGCCAACAAAACAGCGGTACCCGCACTACCAGAAGCTGGCGTACGGCGTCTTCATGACCGCCCGACGACTGCGCCACTACTTCCAGGAACACCCAATCGTGGTGGTCAACAGCGCCCCCTTGGGACACATGCTCAATAACCCCGATGCCACGGGACGAGTCGCGCTTTGGGGAATAGAATTGTCTCCACGAGACATCACGTACGAAAAGCGCGACGCAATCAAGTCACAAGTTCTCCCAGACTTCCTAGTGCACTAGATGTAAAACCAGCTCCCGGACAAGCCAGATATGTCCTACCTCTGGACAATGCACTTTGATGGGTCCAAGCGGAAAGACGGAGCAGGCGCAGGTGTCATGCTGACATCACCTCAAGGGGACAAGCTGAAATATATCCTGCGAATATAGTTCACATCCTCAAACAACGAGGCTGAATACGAGGCCCTGTTGCACGGGATGAGGATGGCAAAAGCCTGCGGCGCCAAGAGGCTCATCATATATGGCGACTCCAAGTTGGTCGTCAACCAAACAATGCATGAGTGCGACGCACTGAACGATAACATGATCGCGTACCGCGACCTCTACGACACACTCGAAGGAGACTTCGACGGTTGTGAGCTACGACACGTAGGTCGCGAAAGCAACGAGGAGGCGGACGCACTCGCCAACATAGGCTCTACTTGCACCCCATACCGCCCGGGGTATTTCTCGAGCGCATCTGCGAACGCTCCATCAAGCCAAAGGCTGCAGAGAAGAAAACAAACGCAGCAACGGACTCGGGGGATACGCCACCCAATGAGCCAAGGTCACTCGATGACTTGGAGCTGGACACAGGACTCGAGGGACCAACGAGCATCATGATGATCGAGCAATCCTGGACGCAGCCATACATCATGTACCTCCTCAGCAAGAGGCTACCAGATGATCTGACAGATGCACGGCACATCGCGCGTCGATCCAAGGCATTTTCTGTTATCAACGGTGAACTATATAAACGCAGCATCACGGGAGTACTCCAACGATGCGTCTCCATCGCCGATGGAAAAGCAGTTCTCCTAGACATTCACGAAGGGACCTGCGGGCACCATGCCGACAGTCGCGCCCTCGTTGCCAAAGCTCTACGAGCTAGATTTTACTGGCCTATGGCCATGCGTGACGCCAAGGACATAGTCCAAAAATGCAACGCTTGCCAGTGATTCACGGACAAGCCACACGCACCAGGCGCAGAGCTACGGCCAATCCCATTGGCCTGGCCCTTCGCACAATGGGGGCTCGACATGGTCAGCAAACTTCCAAGGTCCTCGCAAGGAGGCTACGTCTACCTCTTGGTCGTAGTCGACAAATTCACCAAGTGGATTGAGGCCATGCCAGTGACCAACCAATCAGGACACAACGCAGTCAAATTCTTCGAGTCCATCGTCTACCGCTTCGGGGTGCCGCATAGCATCATCACCGACAACAGGACGAACTTCACATCAAGGAGTTCCAAGAATTCTGCGAGAACTTGGGGATCAACATCAGCTACGCCTCAGTAGCACATCCATAGACCAACGGTCAGGTGGAAAAAGCAAACGGGCTCGTCTGCAGCGGCATCAAGAAGCGACTCCTCCGGCCACTCGAACAAGCCACGGATTGCTGGCCAGACGAGTTGCAATCCGTACTCTGGAGCCTATGTACAACTCCAAATAGCGCCATGGGCTACGCGCCATTCTTTATGGTGCACGGAGCTGAAGCGGTGCTACCCGCCGAGGTACGGTACAAGGCACCGCGTGTGGTCGCTTACAGCGAGAAAGAGTCATCCCTCGCACTCGAAGACTCCGTCGACCTCCTTGACAAGGCAAGGGAAATCACCGTGGAAAGATCCACGATCTACCAGCAGAACCTGTGCAACTACCACAGTAGGAGGCTTCGCCCTTGATCCTTCGTCGAAGGTGATCTGGTCCTGCGACTGAAGCAGCAGGGGCATCTCAAGCTCGAGTCCCCCTGGGAAGGACCATACGTGATTACAGAAGTAATACCAGGTGGCGCCTATCGCCTTCAAGATTTAGAGACAGGAGTCGCATACTCCAACCCCTGGAACGTCGCACAACTGCGACGCTTCTACCCTTAGTCGTTTTTACTTTTCATTACAAATAAGGCTACTCAGCCAAGGCTACTTAGCCACATGTTGTACCTTGCACTATTCTTTGAGTAAATAAAAGCTAAGTGCCCCAAAACTCTGTGTTCTCCTTTAATTTTTCAATTTACCTACTCGAGGGTTGCGCCACCCTATACACATATGTTCTTCGAACCAAAACGCGATATCCTGAGTAGCTGGTACATCAATCGAAACCCTTAAACACAACCTCAATCCAGCTGCAACGCACCTGACAGGTTGACAAGGGACTGAGATAAAACATGGCCAGGCTAACGAAAAAGACTCGCATAGTGCAACGCACTCCATGCTAACAAAGCTCTTTATGCACATTCGACAACAAATTATTTACAAGACCTATACGAACTTTACAACACAAGTACACTTATGTGCAGGATGCAAACTAGGCTACTACTGCAGTAGGAGAACGTTGGTTTGTTCTTCAAAGAAGCCGATGATCTCTTCTGCTGGGCGATCCACCGCCTGGTAATGCGACACCATATTCCAAGTAGAACATGATGGTGGGGCAGGCGGCCCAGACGCAATCGCCGCAACATCTACATCAGGCATGTGCAGTCGCACCATTGACAGGGCAGCCTTGGCACCAGCCACCAACTGTTGCCTCACGCATTCGCGAACTGCGGACAGATCTTGAAACTTGGGAAGCAGGGCCAACAAGCTTGATGGAGTATCATCCAACGGGAACATTGCCCGATAAATGTTCCTCAAGCATGACTATGACTTCTTTAGAAAAAGTAGCACTCGCGACGCACGATCCTGCAGCCAGCGCAGTCGCACGATCATGATCTACCCAGAAGTATCCACTCTCTTGAAGTTTCTCCTGGGTAAGATCATGCAGGCGAATGGCAATCCTATCCTTCTCCTCCTGCGGATGACGGCCGACAACTACGAGCAAAGCAACAGCAGCATGAGTACAACGTACCAACTGCGAGTGACTGCAAGGAAAAGATGAGAACAAGCAAACTAACACTTGAATTGGTCGCCTAACTGCATCACCTCGCCAAGAAAATATTGCTCTCGGGCGGCGGCTTTCTCCGCCTTCGACTTCCACACATCCGCATTACCGCGGAGCACGGGCAACTCACGCTCCAATTGCTTCACGCGGTCACGCAGTCGTGAAAGCAAGGATAGCTCATCTACCTTGGAGCGCGGCGGCGCCACGGTATCATCAAGGATCGGCGAATCCTGAGTTTCCCTCAAAGGATCACTCGATGTACCCTACCACAAGTCAAGACAGAAGCAAATAAGACGACCAAATCAACACAAAGACAAAAGGATCAGATGCATTCAAGACTAGCAAAAGTATCAGCAGATACACTCGCCAGCAGGCATGTCTTTAAAACAAAAGGACACAATCTAAACTAACTATTACAAAACTCTCTAAGGAGCAGGTGGCTTCTTTGACTTCGACAGCTTCGGGGGCTTCATCAAGTCCGTGGCAGTGTCAGACGCCACTGACTTTCCGCTGGCCCTTGACGCCGAAGCTTTCGCCGCCTTCTTGGCACGTTGGAGCTCCTCAGAATACTTCACAATATTATTTATCAAAGGATTCCCATATTTACCACATGCAGTCGTGAAAGGAGCGAAGACTACCTGCTGACCGTCCGTGCCAACAGGCTTCGCCTTTGACACCGTGGCAGGATCGATCTTGACTCCATGGGCCTGCACCATGGCAAGCGACATGGACGCGTCAGCCGCGCGGAGTGAGTTCTTATAGCTGGAGGGCACACCCCCGACGAGTGACTCCACCAGCTCGTCCATATTATCGATCAGCTCCGCCTTGGGCATCAACTCCTCCCGAAGACGGCTGAGGTCGCCCTTGGCCTTGGAAAGTGTATCGTGGACGGCGGCGCTACGGTCCTCGACTGCCGACAGCGCACCCGCCAGAGCGTCATCACGACGAAGGGCCTACGGGTCGAAGCTCAAATCGCTAGCATCTGTACATAAACCCACGCATGGACAAAAACATCAACACCACCGGCGAAAACATTAGAAGCAGAGAAGGATAACAATATCCACAAGCAAAAGTACCTGAGAGAGCCTTGGCGATTGAGAACAGTTGTTCTTCGAACAACTTTTCTCTGGCCGCGAAGGAGGCACGCAGATCCTCTTCACGCTTCCGTGCCTCGTCACGCGCTGCGATTGCCTCGTCGCGACTCTTCACAGCAGCGATAAGTGTCTTCTCCAAGGTGGCGGCGTTACGCAATAAGGCATTACGTTCAGCTACTCGACAAACAAAAGTTGATTATCAGTCGACTATATCAAAAGGAGAGGACGAAGAAGAATAAGTGTAGAACACTCACTTTCAACCACGCGGTGACGTGTCTCCAGCATTGCATGCTGGCAGCCCATCACCATCACTTGTTCAGCCAAGTGCGCGGCTTCCTTCACAAGGAGCTGTCGCACAACAAAGAATCATCAGAAGCAATAAATAACATCGACTGCAACACTACAAAGGAGAAAAGTTACACTTACATGGTCCTCTAGTGACTCCGAAGATGTCTGATGTACCGTCATCCGGGCAACCATTCGATGCTCCCCTGCATGAGGAGAACTGGAAGAGTTGTGCCCGGAGTAGGCCACCACTAGAGGGGAATGAGCGCGCTCGACCTCTTCCTTGGCCTTCGAGGTCGCGACTCCTGACTCCTTCAAAAAATGGACGTCGCCAAAAGATGACGACACCTCTTGACTGCAATATAAAAACCATATCAACAAAATGGCAAACCCAGAGACAGGCCAACAAGGGCAAAACAGAAAAGGACAAGTAAGCTAGCAAACTTACCAGTCAAACTTGTCAAAATCAAATGTAGCCTCCTTCGACTCCGACGAAGACTCCTTGGGCAATCGCATCTTCTTGCGAGAAGATGGTGCCACAACGCTCACGGGAACAGCAGGAATTGGCGACTCTGCGCCAACGCACGTACCTTCCGTAGTCGAAGGAGATGAAGCATCGGAATCCTCGCCGCGCGAATGCTTGCGAGTGTCCGGACTATCGGACTCGGGGGGCTTCCTCCTCCACATCAGAAGGGACGGTCGACTCAGACTCATCCTCTTCCAAGGCTTCGTGAGGAATAATCCCCTCGGGAAGAGGAGGCATGCAAGGCGACACCGCCCAATCCTGCATACAGACAACGAAATTCGGCAAAAAGCAAGTAAACAACAGAAAAGCAATTGACAAAATCAGCTACTGCATAGCACAACTATACCTCAGGAGGAGGGTTCGAAGCATCAAAGGGAGGAACAACTGGCTCACTGGGAAGCACATCCTTGATGGTGTACTTGGTGACCAGTCGAACCCTCTTGTCCACCTCACTCGCCGACATGACATCGGCAGACACGCGAGTGGCATCATCAGCGCCAGCCCACTGAAACATGGGATGGACTCTAGCTTGCAGGGGCTGGACGCAACGGTGCATCCAAGTACGAATGAGAGCGCATCCTCCCTCCTCTTTGCCTATGCGACTCTCGAGGTCACAGACGCGCTGATACAGCACGTCTGTCTCCACGAGCTCGCCAGGCATGACTACGTTCTTCCAGGAGCGCATCCTCCTGCACGGCGTCGCGGGATCGAAGGGTGCGAGTCCAAAGTGCTCACCATTGGCCTTCTGATCATGGATATAGAACCATTTGTCCCTCCACCCTTGGACGGACGCCGTGAGCTTGATGTCGAAGTAGGTGGCGGATGGGTCGACGTGGACGCAACCCCCTACATCGTAAACTAAAGAGCAGGGCGGTATCGCTTCAATTTGAAGATGCGCTTGAAAAGGCCGAAGTGTGGCTCGATTCCGAGCCAGCACTCGCAGAGCGTGATGAAGCAAGAAATATGGAGGATCGAATTTGGGGACAGCTGATGTAGCTGGACCCCGTAAAAACAAAGAAGACCCCTAAAGAAGGGGTGAAGAGGCAAGGAGAGACCGCGAATGATGAATGCTAGAAAAATCACTCGAAAACCAGCGGGTGGAGAAGGAATGGTCTCACCGCTAGGGACGCGTCTGCGTTCTGGGCGAGACAATACTCCGTCTTGGCGAATAAGACGGAGATCGGACGCCTTGATGATGGAAGGGCGCCACGCACCATTCGTGACGCGGGTGCTCGCGACTTTCTTCTGCCCGCCGGCGGCGGTGCTAGTACCCGCAGCAGTGGAGCCGCCCTTCTTCTTCGCCACGGCAACAGTGGCCACGGAATCAGCAGCAGCGCCTCCCTTCTTCTTCCCCATTGCACGACGACGATGCGAGCGAAGAAAGTAGCTCGGAAACGAGCGAAGCTGGTCCAGCGTTGTGGAGGAGATGGGCGCAGAGAAAAGTAGAGGAGCAGCGGCAATGGCGATGGCAGCAAGGATGAATGAGAACAGATGGGAAAATTACCGTCGCATCGCTGCTACTTAACCACTAGAAGATGCAATCCAACGGCTTAGAAAAAACCTACTGAATGCGTGGCACACATCCCGTTGGACACGTGGAGAAGGGAAAGCGCGAACCGTCCCTCCACTACTCCCATTATGCATGGAAATCGAGGAGACGCAGTTAAAATAAAGATTACGCACGCCCAGTCAAATCAAAGTCAGACAGTAGGACCCACTGCTCGTCACGTCCCGTCAAACTCGCTCACGCGGGCAACTGAGGTCATACAAGCGTCAGCACTGACGTCATCAAAGCTACGCAACGGAAAACTTCGACTACTTTAGTCCTTGCTGGAGTCTTCGACTCCACCAAGCACTCGGGGGCTACTCCCATAGGGAGCGCTGGCCGCGCACCCTAAGATTTTTCTTTTCTTTTTTCAGGAATATGGACAATCAGAAGCAAACCCAAACCACTCGAAACACGATTCGACTATGGACATGGGTTACTCCCATAGGGAGCGCTGGAAAAAAATTCGACTGAAACAAGCAAGCAAAAGACGACAGCAGTCGCAAAATGATTCTTTAGTCCCTGCCTGAGTCTTCGACTCAACCAGGCACTCGGGGGCTACTCCCATAGGGAGCGCTGGTCGCGCACCCTATGATTATTTATGCAAAAACTGTGTGTCGATAAAATCCAAACTCGAAACTCATGGCGACACCGCTCATAATTTTTCCCTACAAAGAGATTGCGTCTCTTGGGTCACCCAAATTGTCTCCGCGACGATAAAATTCGGATGCCGCGCTTACAACGTGAAGGTAAGACCTAAACAAGGCCTGGCAACGCATTAGCTGCGTACTACCAGAAACATATCCGTGCCTGCAGGTACGATGAATATGCCTTGACGGACGCGTTGAGTGCTCACACCCATATAACTGGAATTCGACTCCTGTAAGACCTCCGCGGCTTGAGTCGAATTACACCAGCACTTTTCCGGATTCGAGTCCGAGGACTCGAGTTCGAGTAGATTGCGTTGTTTCACCCTAAGGTGGTTAACTGATACCGATACTTCGGTTATATCAGGCACGTATATCAACAATCCCTATGACACAATTAAAAGCAGTCAAAATATATACTCGTTTAGGCACTCGAAAGACTTCAAAAAGTCCCCAGTCAAATCTGTGATTCCACTGGACACTCGGGGGCTACTGCCATGGGTATACCCTATAGGTACTCGAGCTTGGTATATACGGTCTAAATACGTACAGGCCCACGGTGTCGCCAAGGCCCAAACGAAGGATTCGAGTAACCTACGGACTCTCGATTGCTTGAAGAACAAGAAGAAGCTAAAGATAGAAAGTTCAAAGGGGAAAAGCCTAATTTGTAACCGACTCGGCCTGCTACCCTGGACCTAGCCTATCTATATAAAGGCTAGGAGGGGGTGGCGAGGAGGACACACACAACCCTAGTTTCCACCACCCTCGCCAAATCGCATCCGCGCACCATTGTAACCTTCGGTTCCTTCGATAATTCCATGAGCAGACAAGAAGGAGTAGGGACCTCTACGAGGCTTGAACCTAGGTAAATCTTTGTCCCCTGTGTGCTTGTTTGCTAGCCGATAGATGTCTCCAGCGCTCCCTCCTTCTCCAAAACCCAAGTCCATAATAATGGGCATTGATGAGTTAAACCCTCGTCACGTACAGTTCAGGAGCTGCACGTGTCCTGCTTAACCTACGAGGTTTGGTAGTGTCCTCTTTTGGAGTTTCATGATCAATATCATTAGCTCTCTCTTCATCAGGTGAAGTCAACTCCGAAACAACTTCCGGTGCTACGCTACTCGCCATTTCATGAAGAGAAGGTTCAATAACCTCTTCGAGTTCTACCTTCTGACTACTCACACCTTTCGCGAGAAACTCCTTCTCAAGAAAGGATCCATTCTTGGCAACAAAACCTTGCCCTCGGATCTCTGATAGAAGGTATACCTAATCGTTTCCTTAGGGTATCCTATGAAGACGCATTTTTCCACTTTGGGTTCGAGTTTATCTGGTTAAAGTTTCTTCACATAAACATCGCATCCCCAAACTTTAAGAAATGACAGCTTAGGTTTGTTTCCAAACCATAATTCATACGGTGTCTTTTCAATGGATTTAGATGGTGCCCTATTTAAACTGAATGCAGTGGTTTCCAGTGCATAACCCCAAAATGACAGTGACAAGTCAGTCAGAGACATCATAGATCGAACCATATCCAATAAAGTGTGATTGTGACGTTCTGACACACCATTACGTTGTGGTGTTCCGGCAGCGTGAGTTGTGAAACTATTCCATAGTCTTTCATATGTGTGCTAAACTTGTAACTAAGATACTCTCCTCCATGGTCAGACCGCAGAAATTTGATCTTTCTGTTATGATGATTTGCCACTTTATTCTGAAATTCCTTGAACTTTTCAAAGGTTTCAGACTTATGTTTCATCAAATAGATATACCCGTATCTAGTCAAATCATCCGTGAAAGTAACAAAATAACGATATCCACCTCGCGCCGACACACTCATTGGTCCACACACATCAGTCTGTATGATTTCCAATAAATCTGTCGCCCGTTCCATTGAACCGGAAAATGGCATTCTAGTCATCTTGCCCATAAGGCATGGCTCACATGTATCAAATGATTCAAAATCAAGTGATTCCAAAAGTCCATCAGAATGGAGTTTCTTCATGCGTTTAACGCCAATATGACCTAGACGGCAGTGCCACATATATGCAGATATATCATTATCAACCTTAATCCTTTTAGCATCAACATTATGAATATGCGTAATACTACTATCGAGATCCAACAGAAATAAACCATTCAACATAGGTGCATGACCATAAAAGATATTATTCATATAAATCGAACAACCATTGTTTTCATACTTAAACGAATAACCACTTTGCATCAAACACGATCCGGATACAATGTTCATGCTCAGTGCAGGATCCAAATAATAATTATTCAGGTTTATAAATAATCCCAACGGCATATGGAGAGGTAGCGTTCCGACGGCGATCACATCAACTCTTGATCCATTGCCGACCCGCATTGTGACCTCATCCCTTGCTAGTTGTCGCTTGTTCCGCAGCCCCTGAACCGAGTTACATATATTAGCAACTGATCCCGTATCAAATACCCAGGTGCTACTATGAGTACTAGTCAAGAACACATCAATAACATGTATATCACATATACCTTTGTTTTCCTTGCCAGCCTTCTTGTCCGCCAAATACTTGGGGAAGTTGCGCTTCCAATGGCCACTCCCCTTGCAATAGTAGCACTCGGTATCAGATTTAGGGCCATCTCGGGGTTTCTTTTCAGGCGCGGCAATAGATTTGCCGCCCTTCTTTCCCTTCCGCTTGCCTTTCTTGTCCTTCTTGAAACCGGTGGTCTTATTGATCATCAACACTTGATGTTCTTTCCTAATCTCCACTTCGACAGTCTTAAGCATTGACAGAAGCTCGGGAAGAGACTTCTTCATGCCCTGCATATTATAGTTCATCACGAAGCTCTTGTAGCTAGGTGTCAGAGATTGGAGAACACGATGTATGCCTAAGTCAATGGGAATCGTTATTCCCAAGGACACAAGCTTATCGTCCTACCCAGACATTTTGAGTACGTGCTCACTAACGGAGTTGTTCTCCTCCATCATGAAGCTAAATAACTTTTCAGAAGCATTATAACTCTCTACGGCAACATGGGTATCAAAAATCATTTTCAATTCTCCCATGGTATCAAAGGCATTGACATTTTCGAAACGCTTTCGAAGTTCTGGCTCTAGCCCATACAGTATGCCGCAATGAACTAAGTTGTGGTCCTCCTGAGGAGTTATATAGACGTTCTTTTCCTCGTCAGGGGCATCAGGAGCTGGTGGGGGGCCTAGCGGCGCCTCTAGCACATATTGCTTTTGTGCAGCAGTGAGGAGAATCCTCAAATTCATAGCCTAGTTGGTGAAGTTGCTACCATTCGCAGCAAGCTTCTCTTTCTCCATGAACACATTGAAATTAAAAGCAGGTGGTGCCATCTACAACAGAATTTGTAAAGTATATTTAGACTAAGTTTATGATAGATTGAGTTCAACTAATCCAAATTACTAATGAACTCCCACTCAAAAACGACACCCCTCGTGTCCTTTTGGTGATTACATGAACCAAATCCACTACACCAAGTCCGATCATCACGTGAGTCGGTGTAGCTTCAAAGGCGAGCATCTATATGGGCATCATATCAACTATATGACTCATGCTTAACCTTTCGGTCCGTGTTCCGAGGCCATGTATGTACATGCTAGACTCGCCAAGTAAGAACCTTAGTATTCGCGTGTGTAAAACTGTCTTACACCCGTTGTATGAAAGCGTAGAGTCGAGAACACCCGATCATCACGTGATGCCTCAAAACACGATCCACAAAACGGTGCATACTTAAGGAAGAACACATTTTTATCGTGATATCTAAATGAGGAATCATCTTATAATGCTACCAAAAGCGCCAAACTAGCAATATAAGATGCTAACATCTAATGTGTGAAGTGAGATGATATGGTCCATGCATTTGATCTCTATCATTTGCATCGTGGTATGATCTCTATCATTCCTTTGTGTGTAAGGCCAAGGTCTATGGAACTTACACGTTAAGTGAGTTGTAAGAGTATCTATCATACATATACTTAAAACAATACCATATCAAGACACTAGCCCAGCAACGATCTAAACTAGACGCCTCTAATTTATCAATTGCAAGTTTTACGTGGCTTAGGGCTTTCGGAGATAGAACCGGTCTTACCTACGAACATGAAACACAACGAGGATAACCAAGTTATTAGCAACTCGTTGTAAATCAGATATTGACTATAGTAGGAGAGACAGACACCCGCTAGCCACTTATGCAAAACTAGTTGCATGTCAGTTGTGGAACCGGTCTCATGTACGATGACATGTAAGGTTGGTCTGGGGCGCTTCATCCCACTATGCCACCAAAATCCAAAATACATAGAAGATGCAATAACATGATCATCATCGCCCACATATAAACATATGTGTACTACCCGTGCAAAGCACCTACGCATAGATCAGGCTCTGATACCACTGTTGGGTCCGCAGCATAGAAAACAAAAAATTCCTACGATGAGAACTATACACCAAGATCTATCTACTAGATATAGAGCAACGGGTGGACATCCATCCATCGAGAACTTACCCTCGAAGACAATGAGTTTTGTTAACAAGTAGGAACTCGTGGTTGATGTAGTCGTACGCTTGCCGATCTCAAGATCGTGTGGAAGTCCGAGCGCCGCAAATCAGCAGCGCATCCGTCCTCGCACACACGTTCAAGCCACCGGACAACCTCCACCTCCTCGCTCCAGCGAATCAGCGGAAGTAGCAACTCCTTCCAAACGCAAAGCCACCGGGAACATGTATTTCGCTGATCCGAGACCATGGGGGAATATCTAGAGGGGGAGAGAGATCCTTCACGAGGAGGTGTGCTTTGTGAGGGAGGAGAGGTGGGCCTTTTATAGGAGAGGGGGGACTCCTCCCCTACCATGGCCGGTGGCCAAGGAGGGAACCCCCTCCTCTTCCTCATTCATGTGGTGGAAGCTCCACTCACATCAATTCAAGCTCCACCCAAAGTTCCACTCACATGCATTAAATTACCACCAAATTTAATGCCACTCTTAATTAATAAAACTCTTTTATTTATTTTATTCAGAATTTTGTTAATTACTTTAATTAACAAACATTCACATAAAACCCCTTGCAACATTTAAATATCACATGCAGAACCACTTTCTGCAATTTCACCCGAAACAATTCTGGTTTCTATCGAAACAATTCATGTTTCTACCGAAACATTTCCTGCGCTTTGCAAACGTTTTGTCTGAAACATATGTGCTCCTAAATGGTGTCCGGCAACCCTAAAGTGTGTCACCCTACAGTTCGTGAATAATGCAGACATGATTGAGACTCCTCTCAAATCAATAATCAGAAGCGGGACCTGGAGATCCATACTGACTCATGCACATTCAACGATGACTTATGTGATCGTGAGAACCTTTAACGCTAGCAATTTAATCCCTTTGTCTCATGATATAATACATGTCCAAGATTCGATCATCGGTATCCAAATACCTAGTTTGATCTCGTTACCGACATGCACTCTTTTCTCGTTCCCGTGATATAACATTCTAGTGATCACATCACTTGCTTGCAAGCTATCTTAATGTGATATCACCGAGAGGGACCAGAGTATATCTATCCGTCATCGGGATTGACAAATTCCACTCTTGATCCATGAGCCTCAACATAACACCTTCATAGCACTGAACCCACCTTTATAGTCACCCTGTTACGGTGTGACGTTTGATGTTATCAAGATACTTTTCCGGTGTTAGCAATTAACATGATCTCATGGTCTAAGGACTAAGACGACTTTGTATGATGTTATAGCAATATAAACATAATGACTTGATCGTAATGCTATACTTCGGATGAATGTTCATCACATCATTTCACAAATGTTGTGACCTTGTTATTAACAACATCCAATGTCCATGATCAGGAAACCTTGATCATCTTGTTAATCAATAAGCTAGTCTATAAAAGAGGCATAACTAGGAACCCTTTTTGTTTATTGAACACACATGTATTGATGTTTCCTATCAATACAATTATAGCATGCAAAATAAACATCTATCATATACAAGGAATACATAATAACAACTTTATTATTGCCTCTCAAGGCATATTTCCTTCAGAACCCTTCATGGGATATGTGTTTCTCAGTGGAGTTATTATTAACTCATTTAATTATAAACTTAGTCTAAATTCCTTTTGCAATTATAAATGTAGAGATGGCTCACCGTGAAGCTTACTTTGTCATTGAGGAATGGGTAATGGGTGAGAAACTTAGACTTGATGGATCCAACTTCCCTAGTTGGCTTGTGCGCCTGAATGATCTCCTTACTAGGAATCATGTGGTAGAATACATATGCCGCACGATGGATTTGACTGAGCCAGACCACTATGAGACCCCACAAGAGCTGACAGACCGCTACTATCGTCAAGAGATGTCCACCTATCAGATAATAATGCGTTACAGGATGGTGGATGAACTCCATCCGCTCATGGGTGATCTTGATCCATATTTGATGGTGGATTAGCTGAGAGCAGAGTTCATAAGCCATGTGCGCATGTGGAAGCACGAGCTGCTTGGAGAGTTCCTTTCCATACATATGGAGGAGCACACATGTCTGAAGGGTCACTTGGAGCGCATGCTTGATGCACACATGAGACTGGTTCACTTCATGGACTACTGGATGGATGATCCGTTTGCGATAGGCCTGCTGCTTCGATCGTTGCCTCCCAGCTACGAAGGACATGTCCGGAGTAGCATCATGAGTGGTGATACGGAAACATTAGATTTCCAAGAGTTCATATTACTTTTCAGGAACGTAAAGGTTGAACCAATCACCGGAGAGGTCATCGATGACAAAGGTATATATTTGATATACAATTTTATAAATGTTATAATCTTGCAAACACATTTGCAGTGTTAAGTATATTTGATACTTGTTCTGTTTTAATGAAAACAGGTCCTTCTACATGAGAGGTGCTTGCTGGAGAGGAGGTGACGTTGCGTGTTGATGGCGATCATGATAATGATGGCCAACGACACTCTCCCTTGACATTTATCACTTAGATTATGTTTAGGATGATTATTGTAATCAAAATATTGTGAACCTCTTTAGTTTGTCTCACACTTTGTGAGACGGTTATTCATATGAGCTTGTAATAAACAATTGTTCCACTTTTATGAATGATTTCTATTCGTGTTCATATCTTGTTTGATTATGTGTGAATTATCCTTGTTTTGAAACTAATTGATAATGCATGAACATTTGTAAAATATTGAAATGCCTTGAAAAATACCCAATTTAATGATATATTCATTTTGAGTGAAACCATTGTTTAAATTCAAAGTTATGTTAATAATATGTGAAAATCATTTGATTTCTTATCACATATAAATCATGCCTAAGTTCGGCAAAATAACTTGAACACTGTGTATTACTTGAATACGAAGTGTTTAATGAATTGTTAAAAGTAAATACATATTCGATGTATTGTGTTTTGAAAAATGGTAATTATCATTATATGATTGTTTAAATGTGTAAAGAAGTTTACCAAAGGAAACATGAATATGAAACTATTTGATATGATCAAAGTGTTTCATCAAACAAAGGGTGTCAAATATAAAAGAGAATCTAATTACTATGATTTCATCAATAGTAATGAAATTCAACTTTATAAGATTGGCATAAAAGAAATTGTGGAATGCAAAGCGTTTTGAAACGTGAAAATGCAAAGCATCACAATATGATATTAGATATCAAAATGGGTGAATAGATAGCACCAAATAAATCATTGTAGTGTAGATGTAGAGACCATTAGTTAAAAATAGTTAGCACTCAATTAGAATATATAGTGAACCATTTGAATTCGTGAAAGCGGCTCCATATCTGGTATGGATCGTCGTGAAAGTTTTGGAGTTATTCGATATAACCAAACCAATAGATAATAATTCCTTGTAGAGTATTCATTGGAAACTTTGAATACAAAATCCATAGCTGAAACCAAAAGAGAAGCAAAACTAGAATTGCTTGATTTTTGGTACATTTTCAAGAAAGTTCGCATTTAGTGATATTTCTTGATTATGAAGCAAATGCAAGATAGTGAAAAACACGACCCTGCATCAGAGTGTTGAGAAGCGCAACGGAAAACATTCCTAAATGATTCTCTTTACAAAGGAAAGAATCAATGATATTGATTATTGCGTTTTCCCCACTGGTGTTTTCACTACATGAAGTAGGATTCAAAATGTAACCCATATCTTGTATGGAGACATTTGTGAATCATTTGTCATGATTCTTGGAATATGACATACCTACGAACTACTAAGGAAATAATGGTAAACTAAGGATATGAGAAATCACAAACTAAAATTCACTTGAGATTAGAAAGCAATTCATTGCTGAATCTCACAAGTAAAAGGGGTTACTTGAATTTTCCCAAATGACTACAAAGCCATAATGGAAAAGGGGGTGAATGACAAAAGCACAATTTGTCAAGTATTGGACGAATTCAAATGAATTTGATTCATGTGTGCTTAATGTCTAGTGGATTTAAAACTAGTAAAAGTACTAGTGTCTCATAGTAAATCTCTCACTTTGATATTTGATCAAAGGATTTGAAGTTGTTCAAAATAGTGAGTAGATATGCAATTTGCATATAAATTGAGTGGGAGCTATAAAAGTCTTCCTAAAACAATATGTGAATGACATATTTTTGAGTGGGAGCAATATAAGTCTCAAATTCAAATCTGTAGGAACATAGTTTGAGTAAGAGTAGTGACTCATACCCAAATATGTTAGGAACATATTTTGAGTGGGAGCTTATAGAGTGATTCTTAAGGATGTTAAGAATAAAAGCGCAAGTACCAATAAATAATGATTTATGAGGTGTAGAAGTTGATAATAAGTATATTATGATATTATGTAGTATTCCTTAAGGGATTCTGAAAAGAGTTTCAGAATAGAAGTTAATTAAGGAACTAGTCCTTAATAACTCAAGTTAGGAATAGTATTAAGTTTAAAATCAATGGTTGAAAGGAAGAAAAGGATGATCACCATCCACTATGTTGAGACATAGGTTCTATCTTAGAAAACCATGATGATAACTTAACGTAATATATGATCCAATAAGGAACGTTTAAAAGTGATTAAGTTTGAATCATGGAACGTTGAGCTAAGTTTGTCCGCAGTGTCTAATAGAGAACTGCAGACAT
This sequence comes from Avena insularis, assembly GCA_023614405.1. Classification (NCBI taxonomy): domain Eukaryota; kingdom Viridiplantae; phylum Streptophyta; class Magnoliopsida; order Poales; family Poaceae; genus Avena; species Avena insularis. The sequence goes on from CM042692.1 coordinate 29,057,773, forward strand.
ATTTTCCAAATCTATAAAGGATGACAGATCTTAAAACAAAAAGGTTTATGCTATAAGGCAATATGTTGGAATCTCCTGTAAATACCGATTAGAATCAAGTAGGAAGCAAGGTGAATAAAACATCAAAAGTTGCATCAGAATGCACTCGAGTTTCGATAATTACATTTATAATAATAGATAAGGGTACCATTTAAAGTGTTGTATAATGTTATGGCGGGGCTAGTTCGCTTTTAACATAGAATGATGTGTCCCAGGGCATAGTGCCCATGAAAAAGCCCTCGAGGTTGATCTAAAGTCACTGTAGGCTCATGGAATCAGGCCTCGTTCTACTGCCATAGCAACGATGCATACACACAGATGTGATCATGTGATGATAAAGTATTAATGTCAATCAAGGTGATATTAGTAAGTTGCAAAAGATTTGGGACTGTAAAGTACAGACCCAAGACTCAACCTCTTCCATGAGCAAGCATGTTTAGGGTACCAGATATATGGTGCCAATGATTAAGAACAAATGCAGCTAGTTTATTTGTACTCTAGTGCAAGTGGGAGACTGTTGGAAATATTCCCTAGAGACAAATAGTAATAAGGACTATTATCATATTTCATAAAGTTTATGATTAAGTTTTTTTATATCATGCTATAACCGTGTTGAGTGGAAACATCAATACACGTGTGATATACAAACAACCAGGGATTCCCAGTGAAACTCTAGTCACTGGTTCATTGGTCAACAGATGATCAAGTTTCCTAATCATGTGGCATTTATGGCAGTTGGAAATGGAGTCAACTCATTCTGAGAATGAGATGATGAACCAATACCCAACCTAAACATCATGACCCGATCATGTCATGAAGTTCAAGTTACGATGATTAGAAATGGATCCTCGTAGACTATTCCTTAGGTCGTGAGGCTATATGCATCACTGTCTCCCGAGAGTGCTTAGATAGCATCAAGCGCCACTTGGTAATACAGTGGTTATAAAGGTGTGTTCAGGTACTCGGAGAAAACCGTAGAGGCAATATATGTCAAGAGCGGGATTTGTCCGTCCACGTGACAGAAAAATACTCAAGGGCCCACTTGGAGAAGTTATATCCAATAGCTGCGCAACATGTGATTTGATCACAGGGATATCACTTGTCGGAACGAGTCAAGTAGCATTGTTCGGTAACGAGATTGAACATGACATGGTGATGTCATTGATTAGATCTCGGGCAATGCAAGTATTGAGAGACAAAGGGAATAAGACACGACCATCCCGGTTCAAACGACGAAAGATCTTCGTGGAACGCACAGGGGTCACATGGCCATCCAGGTCCCTATGTCGATCATTGGTCCGGGAGTGTCCCAACCAGGTCTGGAGTGTTCCCGAACTATAGGGTATCACGCTTAAGGGTTTGATGATGCTTAGAGAGTGTTTATAGGATCGGTAGAATCGCCAAAGAATAGTAGAGAGAAAACTGGAAGGGTTTCGGTAAGTCCGGAGTGGAGGTGGAAGGTGTTCCGTAGCCACGGAGATTGAGTAATATATGAATGAATGTTAAATATTGATTTAATCATTTATTCATAATTATTTAATAAAAGAGAAAATCAATTCAAAGGTCAAAAGGCTTAATGGGCCAATTCCGGAGGGAATAGGGCCCATTTGGGAAAGGAAAGAGGGGAGAAGGGCAAGGGGTGGCCGGCTGGGCCAAGCCCCCCCCCACGTGGGGCCCACTAGGGTCGGTCGGCGGCTGCCCCCCCCCCTCTCCCTCTCCTTTAGTCCCACCCCGGGACTTTGAGGGAGGTAGTACCTCCCCTCCCCTATATATAGTGGGGGTATTTGACCAGATAAATACACACAATATTCAATAAATGTCTTCTCACTTTTGGGAAGACCTCCAATTGATATTCTCTCTCTCTCTCTCTCTCTCTCTCTCTCTCTCTCTCTTTCTCTCTCTCGTGACCGTGGTCCCAAGTTTGGACTGCTTTGAGCAGAGATATCTTCTGTGAGCGCCATCGTCTTGGGATTCGGATCCAGGAGCTCTACTTCCGCAACTGCTCCTGGATCGGGGAAGCGGGAGTCATCGTCAGGAACCGGACGTGTGTAACTCCCCGCGAGGTGTCACACTTGAGGCACTCAAGTCGTTGGAGCCGCTGGAGCGCAAGTACTTTATCACGACCTTGAGGTCGGCTTCGGCTCGTCTACATCAACCACGCTCTCCTGAGTGTTGACAATGTTTTTCGGTCTTTAAGGGTAAGTTCGCGAAAAGCCTCTCCCGTTACTGTATTACTAATAGATAGGTCCTGGCAATATCAGGGGTTCAGGGGCGTAGGGTAAAAATTTATTGTTTTCATACGCAGAACCCTTACATATATATTTTAAAAGCTAGTAGTAGTAAGATTTTTCTCCAAATCCATTTAATATAAGTCCACTTTCCAAAACTGACTTGATCCATTCAACAAGTCTCACGAAAGAGAACATCGGAATCCGTACTCCATCTGCACATGTTATGGTGGCTACGACAATGTGCTATATGTAACAAGAATTTTCTTGTCCACAGTAACTGCGTGCGCCCCTTCCCTCGTTGGGCCGCTCCCTGGTCCTCTCCGCCGGAATAGCCGGCCGGAGATGGACAGGGAGGCGTGCCAGAGTAGGTAGTTCTAGTAGGTGTTGCGGCCATGTGCTGGATGTGGGGTATTTGCCCGGTAGCAGATGCGGAGCTGCGGATCTTGGTCGCCAGATCGTGGGCGTAGTAGGGTTTCTTGCTACTGCTGCTCTTCTCTGACGGCTGGAGTAGAGGGGTGGAGAAAGGAGCACCACATCCATTAATAAAGGCGTCGTGGGTGGCCTCTTCGAGATTCTGTGGGGGCATGAGGTGGACCTTCTTCTGGATGGCCATGGTGGCGAGGGGAAGAAGCGAAGCGGCATGGTTTGCAGTGTGGTGAATCTTATCCCGGTCGACCGTGGAGGCGAGGGGGATAAGAAAAGTTGCGGCTGGTCCCATCTTTCTCTGAGATGGCCCAAATCCGGGATAGGTGTTTGTTGGATTTGTTGCTACTGCATCTTTTATGGCCTCCTCTTCTCATCTCGGGCAGGAGCTCTAAGGAGAGAGCTCGGTTTCTTAGCGTAGCATCGACGAATCCTGAAATCTCATAGTTGCTGTTCTTTGGCGTCTCCTATCCTCCTGGGTGCAATGGTTGTGACAGATTGGGAGGGTGCTTCGAGAGGCAACGGCGAAGGGCTTTCTAGGAGAAGTGAAGCCAATCTTTTCTACAGATCCAAATCGGAGGCAGGCAACCAGCCGATTATCCTGGCCAAATCGAGGCCATCAACATCGCCGGTGAAGTTCGGCGTTCTTTCAACCTCCATCGCAAGGCCATCCAGTTGCAGAGGAGAGATGGAAGGTGGGCCCGATTGCTTTTCTCTGTATTCTTCCAGGGTTCTCTTTGTAAAACGTTTAGACCTGGTTCTCTTTTATTTTATTTTAGGGTCCTGTGTGAAAATGTGTAGCTCCACCGTCTTGTTATGATAAAAGACTTTCAGCCCCGGAATCCTTGTTCAAACAAAAATCTGTACCTGTTTCAGATTGTTTATTGGTTCTTCTCTCTGCGCCGCATTCCCCCATATGCAACAACCTCCGTGACACCCAAAACAGCTACACAAAGCGTTAACATCTCCTTCTCTATGATGAAACAAGGCCAAAGAAAACACAACATCACATATCCCATTTTGATACTACTCCCTCCGTTTAGAAATATAAGACGTTTTAGTTTTATGAATCGAATGTATCTAGACGTCTTCTAGTGTATAGGTTCATAGAGGTTCGAAGTGAACCTATACACTAAAAGAGGTTTAGATACATTCATTACACAAAGCTAAAATATTTTATATTTTTGAACGGAGAGAGTATAAAGGTGACGGAGACCGTATAGATAAAATATGAATGGGATGTTCCAATATAGCAAACCATGAATTACCAAGAAAATATGCATATATTCGTAATTTTCATGATCCGCTAGAACAATATGCTTGAGTTTGGTGGGAGGTGGCGACATGAGAAAAAATCGACGCTTTCGTGTTATTCTCCAGCAGATGTCTTACCCATTAGTAGAATAGAATGAGGTGACGTGTAATGGAATATTTTCCCCCACTTAGGCTTTGTTCGGTGTCACTTGTCACTTCCGCGAGATGAAACTGCCAAAGAAAGTGATTAGCTGCTGAACATGCGTAGCTGATTGTTAAAGAAAGGACATGTTCTACCGAGAATACCCAGAAGAACATTGGGTCTAGGTAGACCTGATTATCAAATATTCTCAAAAATCATATTTTAAAATCTTATGGAAGAAATTACGAACTTACATATTACCTTGATACTTGTTTGTACAAATTTTCATGAAAAATACAATCGTGCCTACAAACAAATTGAACTTTGTAATTTTTCTACAGAGTAAAACACAGGTTTTGTACTTTTACCTAGACACTTTGCCTTTCTCGCACAAGTTATACACTTATATATTTTAGTTTCAAAATTAACATGCACGTACTGTTAGATTTATATGGGCTGCGGCCATGTAGGCAGTCCATCTAGTCTAATAAATTCTGAAATCTCAAGGCCCATCTACTATGACAGGTTGGGAGCTCTGTGGGAAACAAAGTTTAGTCCCACATTGCTAGTTGGGAGAGAGTTGGACCAGCTTATAAGGTGAGATGTTTCACTCCCACTAAATGAGTGAGAAGCGAAGTAGTCCATGCGCACTCCTCCTCCGCTGCCCGCCTCGCCCGCGCGCGCGTCGCGTTTGGTGAATCGAGTTTGAGTTAGACACTCGTTTTGTGGAAGACTAAATTTTTGCTTGGTGTACCAGCTGTTGGGTACGTGTCAACATTCGTGTGCATGTTTGACGCGTGTCGACTTGGTCGGCTCACCTCCCAGGCTATAGAGCGAGACACAGACAGATCTAGATGGATCCAGTTCTTTTCTCAGTCTCTCTCGCTGTGTGTTCTCTTGCTGCGCTGCTCTCTAGGCTTCCCCATCCCGGCGGCTGCGTGCACGGCTGTCCGGGAGAGCAGGCATCCGAAACCCTGTCCGTTGAGATCCTGCACCGGAAGACGGGCGATAAGGTTTTTGGGGAGCGTCTCGGCGCGACTGCTCGCCTTCGTTCATGTGTTCTTCTTCGGCAACCGACGACCTCATCAGCACCATGGGCGACAACAACAATGACCATGGTACTGCTACGGTGATGACCTTTCCGGTCAATCTGTACGTGCTATTCTTCTCTTTGTATGCACTAGTTCTTGCTAGATTTTCAGATCTACTAGATGTGGTTGTTTGACTGCATGTGTTTAGATCTGCTAGTGCTTACATAATGTTGATTTTGGTAATTAATCTCATGGGGAAATTGCCTAATAATCCAACAATCCAAAAACCTTATTTATTTAGGCAATTTTCGTCATCTGCCTTTGCTGCTTCGTTGAAATCGAGCCCTTTTACGGGTGCTAATTTTAAGAGATGGCAAGAGAAAACCCTCTTGTGACTCACTGCTATGGGCATAGAAAAAGTTGCAGATGGTACTACTAGAGGTCCGCTTACTCTCAAGGAAGAGAGAGAGAGTTCATGGAGGCCACTGTACTTTTTGTGGGCTCCGTACTCAATATGCTTGGAGACAAGTTGGTTGATGCATATTTGCATATCCGTGATGCCAAGGAACTGTGGGATGCGCTAGACGCTAAGTTCGGTGCTGCCGATGCCGGTGGTGAACTGTATGCTATGGAACAGTTCAATGACTACAAGATGGTTAAAAACCAATCTGTAGCAGAATAGGCTCATGAGCAACAGATCATGGCAAAGGAACTCGAACTCCTCAAGTGTGTGCTTCCGGACAAGTTTGTCGCGGGATGCATTGTCGCTAAGCTTCCCCTTCATGGAGGAACTTTGCCACTTCTCTGAAACATCAGAGGCATGAGCTCTTTGTTGAGTACCTTATTGGTTCTCTAGATGTTGAAAAGAAGGCGAGGGCAAAAGACAAACACACTAGTGGAACCGAGGGACATTCTACTGCCAATATGGTGCAGAAAAATGCCCACAAGTCCAAAGGAAATAACAAAGTCTGCCAGACTACCAACTTTAAGAAGAAGAAGGGACAGAACAAGGAAAAGAAAGAACCTTGCTGGGTGTGTGGCGAGATTGTCCATTGGGCTCATCATTGTCCACAGAAGAAAGGCAAGAAGGGTCAGGCTGGACAGAGTTCTAAATCTGTCAACATGGTTATTGGCAATACTGATGCAGGAACTTCAGGTTCTAGGTACGGTAATTTATTATCTACTGTTCTTTCAGTATTTCAACCCATAGAATGGTGGGTTGATACGGGTGCCAATGTTCATGTGTGTGCTGACATTTCCATGTTCACCTCTTATTAGGCTCGAGATTCCTCAGTCATGATGGGGAATGGGTTACATGCTACTGTTCTTGGTGCTGGCACGGTAGATCTGAAGTTTACTTCGGACAAGATCGTGCAATTGAAGAACATGCAGCATGTCCCTTCTATCAAGAAGAATCTCGTTAGTGGTTCTCGTCTTATGAAAGATAGTTTTAAGTTGGTATTTGAGTCCAATAAAGTTGTATTGTCTAAGTATGGAACCTTTGTTGGAAAAGGCTATGAATGCGGAGGCATGTTTCGTTTTTCATTGGTAGACTTCTGTGATGATGTAGTGAACCATGTTTGCACTACTAGTAACGAAACTAATGTTTGGCATTCATAAATTTGTCATATTAATTTCGCTTGTATGTCGTGGCTTGCTGGTATGAGTTTAATTCCGAAATTTACTATTGTCAAAGGCTCTAAGTGCCATGCTTGTGTGCAAGCAAAGCAGCCTCGCAAGCCTCATAAGCCTGCAGTGGAAAGAAACTTGGCACCTCTTGAGCTCATACATTCAGATCTATGTGAGATGAATTGTGTGTTGACTATTAGTGGAAAGAAATATTTCATGACTTTGATGATTCTACTAGGTATTGTTATGTATATCTCTTGAAAACTAAAGACGAGGCTTTAGATTTCTTTAAAATCTATAAGGCAGAAGTTGAAAATCAACTTGAGAGAAAGATCAAAAGAATTCGGTCTGATCGTGGTGGAGAGTACTTTTCTAATGAGTTCAATTTATTCTGTTTGGAACATGGCATTATACATGAGAGGACACCTCCCAATTCTCCTCAATCCAATGGGATTGCTGAGAGGAAAAACCGGACTCTAACAGATTTGGTTAACACCATGTTAGACACTGCCGGTTTATCCAAGGAATGGTGGGGGGAGGCTATATTGACTTCATGTCATGTCCTAAACCGTGTTCCAACTAAGAATAAAGAGATAACTCCATTTGAATAATGGGAAAAGAAAAGGTTGACACTCTCATACTTACGAACTTGGGGTTGTTTGGCAAAGGTCAACGTGCCAATCAACAAGAAGCGTAAGCTTGGACCGGAAACTGTGGACTGTGTCTTTCTTGGCTATGCTTCTCACAGCATTGCATATAGATTTCTTGTGGTGAAATCTGAAATGGACGACATGAGTGTCGGTACCATTTTTGAATCAAGAGATGCTACATTCTTTGAGGATATATTTCATATGAGAGATATGCCTAGCATATCTAATAAGGAATATGATCCAGTTTCTGAACCTAAAACTCCCATGGAGACAGATGAACAATCAGATGATGAGAGTTCATATTCGGATGAGGATGACAATGAAGCTCCCACAAGGAGTAAGAGACAAAGGACCGCAAGGTATTTTGGTAATGATTTCATTGTGTACATAGTGGATGACACTCCCACTACCATTTTAGAAGCTTTTGCATCTCCGGATGCAGACTACTGGAAGGAAGCGGTTCAAAGCGAGATGGATTCCATCTTGGCTAATGGAACGTGGGAGATATCTGAACGTCCGTATGGGTGCAAACCTGTAGGATGTTGATACGTCCAAAACGTATCTACTTTCCCGAACACTTTTGCTATTGTTTTTTCTCTAAACTTGTGTGATTTGGATACAACTAACATGGACTGACGCTGTTTTCAGCAGAATTACCTTGGTATCTAGTTTTTGTGCAGAAATCAACTATAAGGAAAAATCCCGAAAAATATGCCAAAAATCCTATTTCACCAGAAGACTCACGGAGCCAGAAGACGAGACGGAGGAGGGCCACGAGAGGCCCACACCACCTGGCCGTGGGCCAGGCCAGACCGCGCCAGGGGGTGGTGTGTCCGCCTTGGTCACCCCCTCGGCCTCCCTCTTCGCCTATAAGTTGCCTCTTGACCTAAAAACCAAGGGGGGTTCGACATTTTTCCAAAAAGAGTTCTGCTGCACCGCCACCACCAGATTCCGTGAATCGGAACCAGAAACTCTGTTCTGGCACCCTGTCGGGACAGGGAATTGGAGGAGATCATCGCCATCATCATCGCCATCGCTTCCCTATCAACCATCCATGTTTCCCCCATCCATGAGTGAGTAATCCCCCGATGTAGGCTATGGGGATGGTAGGGATTGGATGAGATCGTTCATGCAATGACATCAGATTGTTAGGGCATGGTGCCTAGTATCTATTATTAGTGCTTTTTGACTTTGTTGCAACTTGTTATGCTTAATGCTTGTCACTAGGGACCGAGTGCCATGATTTCAGATCTGAACATGTTATTGATTCATTATGATAGTATTGTTTATGGTCTTACCTGCAAGTTGTATACACATATTGTTGTCCGGAACCAAATGCCCCGAAGTGATAGCAATCGAGATAACCTGAGGGGATGGCTTTGATGTGAGGATCACATGTGTTCACAGAGTGTTAATGCTTTGCTCCGGTGCTCTATTAAAAGGAGAACCTTAATTGCTAGTAGTTCCCTTGAGGCCCCGCTGCAAACGGGCTGGCAGGACAAAATATGTTGTGCAAGTTCTCATTGCGAGCACGTATGACTATATATGGAACACATGCCTATGATTATCTAGTACTTGGATGCTTTATCTTATTTATCTACAAATGCCCTATGTCTTGATTGCTATATGAATTGTCTTGTCCATGCAACGCCCGTCCATCCATCCCTATGCCTACCGCGCTTTAATCTACTGTTTACTACAATTGTTACTACTGTCTTTACTTTTACTACTGCTATTACTTTGCTGTTGCTACTACAAAACTATTGCTACTGATAAACTGCTATGAGCAAGATTGTTTCCAGGTGCAGCTGAATTGACAACTCAGCTGTTAAGGCTTATAAATATTCTTTGGCTCCCCTTGTGTCGAATCAATAAATTGGGTTTCACTTCCCTCGAAAATACTACGATACACCCCCTATACTTGTGGGTCATCAAGACTATTTTCTGGCGCTGTTGCCGGGGAGCATAGCTTTATTTATCAAGTTCACTTGGAATCACTATTGTTCGTTGCCATCCATTCATCATGGGTAAGTATCGTGATGGAAAAGTTCATATATTACCATCCACTACAAGGAGAGGTACGGTTCTGAACACCTTTGTTGCTCTTGATTCACCATCTGCTATGAGTAAGCTCCTTACACCACCACATACACATGTTACACACACTACTACTACTGCTAAATCTGAAACTTCTGATACTTATGGTGTTGCTTCTACTGTGTTTGATAAGAGTGGTTCTTTAGGTCATTTCCTAGATGCTACGATTGCTAGAACTATAGCTGGAAATACTGAAACTCCTAATGAAGACACTACTACACCTGTCAGTTCACCTGAGTCTAGAGAGAGCTATGATATTGAAGAGAGTTATATAGAGATGACCGATGAATTTATTAAAGAATGTCAAAACACCCATGATAGGAGTGCTATTAAGAGTCTCCTTGAGAGGCGTACTATAAAACCCAAATTATCTCCTAATGCTAAGTTTGCTGCATCTCCCATAAATATTAAAGATAAGGATTATGATTTCTCTCTTGATTTATCTTGCATAACTATTGTTGAGAAAGAACCTTTTTGTGGGACTAAGAATGAAAGTGTGGTAGACATATGACTGAGCTTTCTACCATGAGTGGTCTATTTTCTGATGATATTAAGATGCGCACCTACTTTGTTGCTGCCTTTTTCACTGAAAGGAGAAGCTAAAACTTGGTTTAATAATTTACCTCCTGGATCTGTTGATAGCCCTGATTGCTTGATTAGTACTTTCCTTCAAAAATATTTCCCTCCTAGTGCTAGACATGCTATTTTGCAGGAACTTTTTGATTTTAAATAGGGAGAAAAAGAGTTATTGCCTGAATCATGGGCAAGGTTTTGTGCTTTGATTCATGCATAGGCTGGATGTCCATTACCTAAAAATGAGCTTCTTGATATATATTATAATGGACTAACTGAAGAATCTAGGACATACCTGGATAGTTGTGTTGATTGTGTTTTCAGGAATAGAACTCCCAAAAAAGCTAAGGAATTAATGGCCAAAATAAGCAAGAATTATGAAGACTGGACTTCATCTGAACCGACTATACCCGAGACAACTATACCTGAGTTAACTGTGCCTACGCCTATACCAACATCAAAGAAGAGGGGAGTTATTGAACTAAATGATGAAGTGATGAAGGAAGCTAAGAAATGTCTTAAGGAGAAGGGAATTAAAGCTACAGATGTCAAGAATTTACCTCCTATAGAAGAATTATGTAAGCCAATCTCCCACTCATCCACTATTGAGGTACACTCTCTCCAACATTTTGATGAAGGTGATATTCCTTACTCTAAACCTCCTGATCAATGCTTAGAATAATTCAATGTTTTTATTGTTAAGCAAGATAATTTTAATAAAATGGTGCGAAATCATTTAATGTAAAACTCTAGAGCTATTATTGAGTTAAAAGATATTGTGAAAAGAACCTCTAATGATGTTGAAATGCTTGTTAAACATTTTCAAATGGTTCAAACTCAAATTGATCAGCTTATTAAGGTACAAAAAGACTTGCTAGTTAATGCTGCTAAAGAAAAACATGCTTATGAAATTAGAACTAGAAGTGGTGCTGCTACCTAGGATCCTCTATATCCTGAGGATCCTAAAAGAATAGAGCAGGATTCTCAACAAGTGAAAATAGTGGTACTACTCCTAAGAAAAGAAAAAAAGAAACATAAAACTATTGTAGAATCCTCTGAACCTTCTAAAGATCCTAATAGTATATCTGTCTCTGATGCAGGAACTGAAAGTGGTAATGAAGAAAATGATGCTCCTGATAAAGAAAAAGTTGAACAAGAACCTAAAAGGCACACTAAGAATACTAAATACACTAAAGAAGATTGTGTTGCTAAGAAACATGGTAGTGAAAGAGAGCCTTGGGTCCAAAAACCTATGCCTTTCCCTGATAAGAAACACAAGTCAAAGGAAGATGAACACTATAATAAGTTTTGTGAGTGGATGAAACCTTTATTTTTGCAAATACCTTTGACTGATGCTATTAAATTGCCTCCTTATTCAAAGTATATGAAGGATATTGTCTCTAATAAAAGGAAGATCCCTAATGAAGTAATTTCTACTTTGCTTGGTAATTATTCCTTTAATGGTAAGGTTCCAAAGAAACTTGGAGACCCAGGGATTCCAACTATTCCATGCTCTATTAAAAATAGTTATGTTAGAACTGCTTTTTGTGATTTGGGAGCAGGAGTTAGTGTTATGCCTTTTTCTCTCTATAAGAGACTTCAACTGGAAAAACTAATACCAACTGATATATCTTTGCAAATGGCTGATAAATCTACTACTATTCCTGTTGGTATATGTGAGGATGTACTTGTTCAAGTGGCTCATAATTGCTTGATATTAACTGATTTTGTTGTGCTTGAAATGCCTGAAGATGACAATATGTCTATTATTCTTGGGAGACCTTTTCTTAATACTGCAGGAGCTGTTATTAATTGTAATCAAGGAAAGGTGACTTTTAATGTTAATGGCAAGGAGCATACTCTCTATTTCCCCAAGAAGATTGATAGGACTTATGGTTTAAATTTAATTGAACATGTTGAGGGCATCCAAGCTGGAGAAATATATTGTCCCATACCACGAGAAAAATATAAAACTATTATGATTGGGACCATTGCTATCAAAGTTGAGGTAACACAATCATTAGTGGAATGCAAAGTTTCGTTTCATATAAAATTGTTTTGGTAACAAGACCTGATCAACCTTGTTAACAAAGGGATTTTAATGAACAAAACAATGTTTTCACCATGATTATCTCCGCTTACTTTTATTTTATCCATTTTAATTTTTGCTTTCGCTTAGTTTACTTTTCTATTGCTAGTTGCTTGCATATTAGTGTCTTAGAACTTCTGAAGTTTTAGTTTTGTTTTGTCATTGCATCATTCCAAAAATGCCTTTTTGTCAGAAAATCATTCATTTATACCTGAAAATTGCTCAAAAATAAAGTGTCTCGAAAAATTCCAGAAAATTCATATTAAATTTTTACGTGAAAAAGGGGCAGAGGAGTGCCTGGAGTGACCCAGGGGGGCCACCAGGCAGGCACACCACCTGGTGGCGCGGCCACCCTAGGGGCGTGCCTGGCCATGGTGTGGGCCACCCCTGGCCCTCCACTCACTCTCTTACTTGCCACTTCCTTCTCTCTCCTAAGAAAACACCAGCTCTTTTCTTGAAATCGCGTTCTTGCTGTTATGTCCATGATTTTTCGATCTCCTTGCTCAGCCCATCTTTGCTGCTGAAATTTGGAGCATTTGTTCTCCGGTATGTGAATCCTCCACTTGTCCAAGTAGATTTGTGTTTAGTGGTTTATATCTTGAGTATTTTGCTGCTGTAGGTGATAGGTTATGAGAGCTTGTAAGCTTGTTCAATGCTTAGAGATATTGTTTTGATGCATGTTTATGCCTCTTACAAGTCCCTATGAGTAGTTTCCTTCATTATGTTTTCACTTTGTAATCACTTGTATAATGGTTGTTTAAATTTCAGAATATCAAAGATGAACAACCACACCTTTGGAGAAATATTTGAGAGGGACACACCTAGGAGGGCAAGGCCTTCAAGATCAGCCTCTCAGTTTAGGCCCTCATACAATGAAGATCTTATTCACCACGCTTTAGCAATGAAGGAGATTAGGGAGATGCTCACCCATCTACCTTCCCTTGTTTTACCTTTTTGCAAGCTGCAGAGATCCTCAATGACTTCTTACTACTGGTTCAGAGGGTTGGTTTGACCATGTACATGGAAGATGAGAGTGAGAAATATGTCATGCTCACCAAAACTTTCGTGGAGAGTTTTGTTTTCACCAACACCCTTTATCAGTCAACTGTTTCGTTCAAAATTTATAATCAGCCTATTACCATGTCATTGGAAAGATTTTGCAGCATTATAGGTATAGGCATGACGGGGATAGTGAAGAAGATCCAAGGTCGACCCACTGATTTGCTGGAGCTCTATCGAAGTGTGACAAATGACGATGACCGCGTAGCTCAGCGCGAGAAGATAAGGAACATTGAACTCACAGCTCTTAGATATTTTGCTTATTATCTTACCACTAGCATTCTTGGTAGGGAGAACACTAGTAATATTTCTAATTATCATTTAGCCTTCCTCGCTGCTGCACTTAATAATGATACCAAGTAAAATCTTGGCTCTCTCATTGCTCGCTGCCTAGCTGCTAGGGGACCTATTTATGGGGGAATCATTGCCTCACGCATGGTTGCTGCATTAGAACTTTCTGTGGATCCTAATGGCATTGTGTTGGCACCACAAAGGCTTGATCTTGCTGCTACGAAAACGCATCACTTCATCACTGCTGACTCTGATACGGACAGTTTAGTATACATGATGTTGTTTACTAACGGAGACGAGAGGGAAATTCCTTTGCCACAATCCACTTTGTTCAGTATTTACATGAGGCCATGGTCGCGTTCTAAGGAGGAGGTGGATGAGCAGCTTTGCTTGCTTGGTTTCCACAGGCATCCCTAGGAGGATGTGCCTTCTTATGACTACTCTGCGCACTATGGTGGGGCGTCCTCGAGCTCGTATCAGGACGAGGATACCTCCTCGCCGTACTACGGAGGCGCTCCATCTTGGCCAGCTTGGGATTGATACCCACTTAGGCCAAAAGCCTAAGCTTGGGGGGAGGTACACCGACATCACACTCATCTACATATCATGCTTAGTCGATACTTTGTATATCCATGTTTCGTTCTCTTTTTAGTTTTCGTTATTTCTTTACTTTTGCTTTCCAAAACACAAAAAGACCAAAAATATTTTTGTTGTTTCTCTTTGTTTGCTTCTTTTTTGTTTTTGCCTTGGTTTGCTTCTTCCTTTTGGCTTTGTCTTAATTATTCGAAAAACCCAAAAAGATTTTGCTTTGCTTGTTCTTCCTTTTTGGTTCTTGCCTTTAAAAATCAAAAACCCAAAAATATTTGTTGTTCTTCTTTGGTTTTGTGAAGTTTGTTGCAGGGTTTAGCAGTCCTTAGTGGAATTTGGTTTCATGTTATTATTCAAGCCACACAAGTGAAGGGCAATAATGAGGATTAATGACAACTTGAGGTGTGGTAAGAGGCTGGTAACGAACTCTATTTGTTTTCATTTTTTTACATATACTCATCATTGTGGGCATGCTTAGTCTGTTCATGTAGGGTGTATGTTATTTATGGATGCTTAGTAGTTCTTGCTTTCTTATGATTAGCTCCAGCTTGCTAATGGTTTGTAGCATGTCATATGAATGTTTGCTTGCATTGCTCTATTCATAACTTGGTATGACACTATGGTATCCTCCTCTGAATGTTTCACTTGAATTAACTTAGCACATGCTCATGCATGCATATGACTGAAACAATAATCAGTTAAGCCTCGATGAATTATTTTGCCTCAGGGGTCTTGAATCACTTTCATGCCATGATTAGTCCTGTTTTGTTGCAAGCATGATTATGACAGTTATTGCTCTCTCGTTTGTTGCTCCCTTACTATTGCTAGCCTTCACTTGCACTGAGTATAAGCTTTACTCGTGTTTCCAACTCCCCAAAACCAATATTGCCAAAAGGGTCCACAATACCTACCTATTAGCATCATTTGCTATTCTGTGCATATTCAATATGCCTAGTTTTCTTCCAAATAAAATGTTTGCTTGTTATGAGAAAGTTAGTTAGTAAAGCTCCCACAAACTTGATGGCACACTTTATTTCTTGCACTTAATAAACCTGAACCATTGTGACTGTCCATGAAACTTATATACTTGCAAATTATAGGTTGGGGATTAGCAGAATCGTGCTGTCACGAGGAATGCTTTCAACACCTGTAAATATATACCCCGTTGATATCATGCTCTTTTGTTTGCGGATGTCGTCGGTGTGAAATAAAAGGGGAGCTTGTAAGTCCATGGAGTTATGTATGTGTGTTAGAGAAACGCCTGGGCCGCTGGTCTAATCCATGCCTAATCATGGTGGAAACCTGTAGCGTAACCATAATGAGCTGTCTATGAAGCATTCTTCTTATAAAAAAGAGAGATAGCTATTGAAAAAAAATGATGAGAAAAGAGGAAAGAGAGAAAAAAGCACCATTTTCCCATGGTAAATAAGAAGATTGCTGAGATGCTCGTTGTCTTCTTGCCTTATCATTTTGATATGGAGATTCTTCCGTATCATCGGGCAAGGGGTACCCCGTTGGCGGTTCTCTATGATATACATGTATTTACGATGACAAGAACTTACCGGTAACTAAAGTTGAGTAGCATGAGGAGCGGCCCTCGTACTCAAGGGACATGAGATTTCTAGTTTATGGTATGTCAAGCATATAACTCAGATTGGACCTCACTTTCACCTTAACCATTTAAAGATGCTTATGATGGGTTCAACAAGAGCTCAAAGCTAATGAGTACCATACTTTCAGCATTTGGAAGCCTTTCAAACTTTTCAAAACCTTTTCATTTCCTTGTTGAGTCATCACATATTCTATGAGCACTTTCTTGAGAGCATAGTTGTCATTCTTAGTGTAATGTGCTTGTCTCAAAACTTGATTAATTATGTCATGACTTTGATGCATGTATCTTTGATATCTTTACTTCTAGTCTTCACTTGAACTTCAAAGGTGCCTTGGCATTTATGTTTGCTCTACAATCAAAGGCAAGCGAGATACCACTCTATTATACCTTGTTATGAGCATTGCAATGTTGCTTATGTTTATGTTTCATGCTATTTACTATTTTTTGAGTTGGAATCTCTTCATAGATTGCAATGACTATTAAGTAATCTTATTTGCATACTCTTTATTATGAATTGCTTAAGTAGTTGATCATATGCTCAGAATATATACATCATATGAAGCAAATGTGTTCGTGAAAGTTTCTTTTATCACACTCAGTTTTCAATAGAATTGCTTGAGGACAAGTAATAAGCTAAGCTTGGGGGGAGTTGATACGTCCAAAACGTATCTACTTTCCCGAACACTTTTGCTATTGTTTTTTTCTCTAAACTTGTGTGATTTGGATACAACTAACACGGATTGACGCTGTTTTCAGCAGAATTACCTTGGTGTCTAATTTTTGTGCAGAAATCAACTATCAGGAAAAATCCTGAAAAATATGCCAAAAATCCTATTTCACCAGAAGACTCACAGAGCCAGAAGACGAGACGGATGAGGGCCACGAGGGGCCCACACCACCTGGCCACGCGGGCCAGGCCAGGTCGCGCCAGGGGGTGGTGTGGTCGCCTCGGTCACCCACTCGGCCTCCCTCTTCACCTATAAGTTGCCTCTTGACCTAAAAACCAAGGGGGGTTCGATGTTTTTCCAGAAAGAGTTCCGTTGTGCAGTCACCACTAGATTCTGTGAATCCGAACCAGAAACTTCATTCTGGCACCCTGTCGGGACGGGGAATTGGAGGAGATCATCGCCATCATCATCACCATCGCTTCTCCATCGACCATCCATGTTTCCCTTATCCATGAGTGACTTGTAGGGGATCGGTGCGGAAAACAAAAAATTTCCTACGATGTAACCCCCAAAACTTGCCTAGGATCTATCTATGTAGTAATGCGGTAACATCCGGAGCGTATAGAATACATACCCTTGTAGACCCTACGCGGTTAACGTTCTGCAGGGAACGTGGTTGAAGTAGTCGTACTCGTAGCCGACCTCAAGGTCGCGAAGCTCCTCGCAGGTCACCCCTTGCTCCTTCTTCATCTTCATCGTGCAACAGCTCCGGCTCACGACATTTAAGCGCCCCAAGTGTTGCGCCTCGTGTCTTCGTACACATCCGATGCACGATGAGACCTCCGGCTCCCCGATCCCACCAGGAGTGTGGAAGTTGATATCCGGCTAGGAATCCCTGCAGCGCAACAGCGTGTTGCAGGTGTGCCTCGATCGCACAGCCCAAACTTGGGGCCATGGTCACAAGGGATAGAGAGAGAGAGGGAAGGAGGAAGTCAACCAAAGGACTTCTCTAAATATTGGTGTGTCTATTCCCACCTATGGGAACCCCTTTATATAGGGGGTAGGGGGTGTGCCCTCCCCTTTGGGTTTCCCATGTGGGACTAAACACGGGAGAGAGGGGGGAAGGCGCATGGGCCTCATGGGCCGCCGGCCAGGGGTGGTCCCCACCCCGCACACAGCCCTAGGCTGGCCGGGTGGGCCCCCTTGAGGCGCCTGGGCCTTGGCCCTTCCCCCTTCGGTTTTCCCTCATGGGCCCTTTTTCCCTTGGAAGTTTGGCCCATTAGTGGAATAGCCCTTCACATTAGATTTTAATATTATATTTAATATTAATTACATTAATTAATATGTAAATACATATTACAAAATCCGTCTTGACCCGAAACACCTTTCGGTTCCCTTTTGATTTCATCCGAACGACTTCGGATCTTTCCCAGAACGATTCCGGTCCTTTATTCTTTCTCCGAACAACTTCGGATCTCTCTACGGAACGATTCCGGCTTTCTATTTCTCTACTATGATTTCGTCTTACGAATGATCGCTCTCATCGTACCCTTAAGTGTATCCTCTCATGGCTCAGGAATGCTCTAGACATGATCTGTATCAATGATCAACAGAGGGACTAGGGATGTCCATGTGACCCCTATGCATTCCTGATGACAATGTCGTTTGAACTGCTAAATGTAGCATCCTCTTCCTTTTGTTTCTCGATACGACTTGTTCGAGATCTGATCATTGGTATCCCATACCTTGTTCAATCTCGTTCACAACAAGTTTTGTTTTCTTGTTACCGTGATATTGCATCCCCGTGACCTAGTCACATGTTGCAACATTTATGGATGTAATCTCACCAAGCCGGCCGTATGTATCTTTACCCGTCATGTGGGTGAACAAATCCCGGTCTTGCAGTCACATGTCATCAACTGTTCCTTTGGAATACCCAACATACACCTTTATGGCCACCGTATTACCAGATGACGGTTGATGTAGTCAAAGCAGCCTCGGGAAACAGTGAGTAATATGAGCTCACGGTCTAAGGAGAAGGAGTCTAGGTATAGCTATTGCAACAATGAACTATATGACTTGATCGTGTTGCAATCCTTCGAGGAATGTCCAATCACATCATTCTCCAATGATATGATCCCGTTGTCAGTCGGTATACATTCCCATCATCTTGAAACCCAGATCATCTTCGTGACCAACGAACTATTATAAATAGAGGCTACTAGGGACTTTGTTGTTTCATACCACACTTGTACCAATGTTTCTACTTGGCATAGTTCTAGCACAATATGAAACTATTATAAACTAATTGAGATATGACAATAAAAACCTATTTATTATTTGCCTCTAGGGCATATCTCCTTCATGAGTAATCCCCCGTTGTAGGCTATGGGGATGGTAGGGATTGGATGAGATCGTTCATGTAATGGCATCAGATTGTTAGGGCATGGTGCCTAGTATCTATTATTAGTGCTTTTTGACTTTGTTGCAACTTGTTATGCTTAATGCTTGTCACTAGGGCCCGAGTGCCATGATTTCAGATCTGAACATGTTATTGATTCATTATGATAGTACTGTTTATGGTCTTACCTGCAAGTTGTATACACATATTGTTGTCCGAAACCAAAGGCCCCGAAGTGACAGCAATCGGGATAACTAAAGGGGATGGCTTTGATGTGAGGATTACATGTGTTCACCGGAGTGTTAATGCTTTGCTCCGGTGCTCTATTAAAAGGAGCACCTTAATTGCCAGTAGTTCCCTTGAGGCCCCGTTACAAATGGGCTGGCAGGACAAAAGATGCTATGCAAGTTCTTATTGCGAGCATGTATGACTATATATGGAACACATGCCTATGATTATCTAGTACTTGGATGCTTTATCTTATTTATCTGCAAATGCCCTATGTCTTGATTGCTATATGAATTGTCTTGTCCATGCAACGCCCGTCCATCCATCCCTATGCCTATCGCGCTTTAATCCTACTGTTTACTACAATTGTTACTACTGTCTTTACTTTACTACTGCTATTACTTTGCTATTGCTACTACAAAACTGTTGCTACTAATAAACTGCTGTGAGCAAGATTGTTTTCAGGTGCAGCTGAATTGACAACTCAGTTGTTAAGGCTTATAAATATTCTTTGCCTCCCCTTGTGTCGAATCAATAAATTGGATTTCACTTCCCTCGAAAATACTGCGATACACCCCCTATACTTGTGGGTCATCAGATTTATATGGGCTGCGGCCCATTTAGGCAACCCATCTAGTCTAATAAATTCTGAAATCTCAAGGCCCATCTACTATGGTAGCTTGGGAGCTCTGTGAGAGACAAAGTTTAGTTCCACATTGCTAGTTGGGAGAGAGTTGGACCAGCTTATAAGGTGAGCTGTTTCACTCTCACTAAGTAAGTGAGAAGAGAAAGAGTCCACGCCAAGCCATACGCGTCACGTTTAAGGAATCGAGTTCGAGTTAGAAACTCGTTTTGTGGAAGACTAAATTTTTGCTTGGTGCACCAGCTGTTGGATACGTGTCAACATTCGTGTGCATGTTTGACGTTGGCTCACCTCCCAGGCTATAGAGCGACAAACAGATAGATCTAGACGAATCCAGTTCTTTTCTCAGTCTCTCTCGCTATGTGTTCCTCTTGCTGTACTGCTCTCTAGGCTTCCCCATCCCGGCGGCTGCGTGCACGGCTGCCCGGGAGAGCAGGCCTCCGAAACCCTGTCGGTTGAGATCCTGCACCGGGAGACAGACGATAAGGTTTTTGGGGAGTGTCTCAGCGCGACTGCTCGCATCCGTTCGTGTGTTCTTCTTTAGCAACCGACGACCTCATCAGCACCATGGGCGACAACAACAATAACCAGGGTGCTGCTGCGGTGATGGCCTTCCCGGTTAACCTATACGTGCTATTCTTTTCTTTGCATGCACTAGTTCTTGCTAGATTTTCAGATCTACTAGATGTGGTTGTTTGGCTGCATGTGTTTAGATCTGCTAGTGCTTATATAATGTTGATTTCGGTAATTAATCTCATGGGGAAATTGCCTAATAATCCAACACATACATGTATACATTCCTTACGCTCATGATTTACACAATATTTTTGGAGTACTCTATCCGATTTTACAGTTGATAAGAGTCCACGTGAACCATGTCCACCAAATCGGTATCACATGTTGTACTTCCTCCGTCCAGAAATAACTGACTTGAATTTATTTAGATTCGAATGTATCAAGAAAATTTTAATATATAGGTACATTCAAATTTATACAAACACACGTCGGTTATTCCTAGACAGATGGAGTACATCACAAATTCGGAATGAACCAGTGTAAAACCGTGTATGGTTCATGAGATAGGAATGCTTGTCTCTTACTATTTTTTCTTGCATGTTGATCGGATTGTGGGAATCAAGTACATTTATGTAAATGTGGACTTGACGATAAAGATATATTAGCGATAAGATAATGACGATAAAGATATATTGTGTACCATTTAGTAGGAGTACTACTCCCTCCGTCCTAAAAATATATGTGTTGGGTTTGTTAAAATTTGGATAAATCTAGACAACAATCCACGATATCTATTTTAACTTTTAAGATGAAGAGAGTATGAAAGATCAGAAGAGGTCTAATAGTGTCTAGATTTATCGAAATTTTGATAAATCTATGATATCTATTTTAAGATGGAGGGAGTATGAAAGATTCAGAAGAGGTCTTTATCCTTGACTTTTTTTGGCAAGTCATGGGCCCAATGCCTAATTTTATCCGGGGCCAAAACAAGAGAAGTACTTGTCCTAGGCTTAGCGACCGCTGACCATTGACTTCTCTCCAAACAAGGAGTAGACATTAATAACACAGTAGACGTTTACTACGGTCCACGGGCACGGAGGATATCTTGGGGTGGCTATCTGACAAGCAATTGGAGAAGCTAGAGGAGAACTGCGACGTGTTTCTGTCAAGGTTTGTGTTCTTCAGAAGGTGTGCACAAATTTACCATCCAATTTGCAGTCGAGAAACAATTTATTCTGTTAACTTTGTTCGTTTCGTAGGAGAGTTGGAGTTCACATAAATTAATTTTCTTAAAACACGCTTTCGTCCGACTATATTGATATAGCAATCACCCAATACAACGATACAACTGCTCAGCGCAGCCAAGCACAAAAGAGAAAAGAGAGAAACAAAAGAGGAAATAATGACAACAATGTCAGATCGACAAAACGAAGATGACTCTCAAACGTGGACCCTTCAAAGATGTCCCACCATGCATCTAGAGCTTCGAAACATCGTGTATCAAGCAACACCTTCAAGAAAAAAAAACGATGACGATGCTGTTGCCCGGACCTGACCTAGGGTTTCCCCGTACGCGGAGGTGAGTAGGAAAGGGGTACACCCGATGTCCTTCAAGAATGAATAGCGACAACCGCGGGCGTCACCTCGTCGGTGCCGGTGTCGAAAGACTGATAGGAATTTCTCCAGACCCCCAAAAAACAACTACCCCGAGCGCTTCTAGTCTTCCACCCATTATCGTCGCCCACCAACATGCGCCAGGACGATCTTGACGTCACTGTGAATCAATATGGGACCTAGAGGACGAAAGACGGAGAACAACAAGTATCAGAGAGGCAGCGCCGCAGCCGCGTGGGACGGAACTACCTCCACCGCTTTCGCCGAGGTCGACCAGACGTGACAAACAGGGGCAAACATGGCCCGACGAGCCAGGCTGGGCCCGGATTTGGCTCATGAAGCCCCCGCCGCCATGTTGCAGCAGGCCGGCTGAGCACCGCCACCCTGCACCCGCCGTCCCCTCCAACCCGCACCTCCAGGTAGCGCCACCATAAGACTGCATGGGCAGCCGCTGGACCTAGATCGGGCTCAAACATGCTAGATCTAGGCCGAGGGAGTTCTGCCACCTGCACGCGGTAGCGCTCTGCCTCCAAGGGACCGCACCACCACAATGTCATCCACCCAGGGAAGCCGCGCAGCCATCAAAATCGTCACTAGCCTCGGGGCACCGCCGCCGAATTTTCCCTCCTGAGCCAAAAATCCGTCCGCGTGGGAAGAGGAGAGGCCGCGCTGCCGACATCAAGACACGGCGCGCCTGACGGCCAGAGGCGGTGGCGGAGAGGGGGAGGAGGATGAGTTTCTGGTCGCCCGTGCGTGGCGGCAGGGACAAAGACCACATAAATTAACTTGCGTAGTTGCATCGGCGAGAACAACAGTGTTCTAGAAGCATATACTCCAAAGATGTTATTACATTGTTTTCTCTGCAATTCGAGCATATACCGTGGACATGCAGGAACACATTGTCCATGCAGCTACCGGAAAATCTCGACTGACTTGGCCCTAACTTCACACATGATGTTCAATTGTTCATACCGAATGTTCTCCGTTAAGACCTCAATGCCTGAACAGGCTACTGAATACAACTACCACACGACTTCTCCACACTCATCAAGGACGACCTTTCCATGAACACGACCGGGGATCGACCGTCCAGAGTACTCTTCAACCGAAACAGACGTTCATCTATTATTAAAACGGTTAGAAAAATGTCACATTTATCTGTCAAGGAGTCAAGGACGAGTATAAAACCGCACCTCTGAATATTCTGTGGCGTTCCAAAAACCGCGGCGAAAATAATCTAGGAATTGCCCGACACGGCGCCCGCGACCGAGACCGTGTTTGCTTCGCTTGGTTGCCTCGCCCCTCGCACGTCAACGTTACAAAACGATCGAACCACACCACACGGGCTGGGTAGGTGGCGACGAATACTTTCACCGGGTCTTCCCACGCTACCACCACCCAAGAAGCGAACGAGCTTTCTTGCTGTTCCCGCGAGACCAGACGACCCCGAGACGATCGCGTTTGCTGAGGCGACCATGGCCAGCGCGAGCGCGTCGTCGCCGCCCACCGACGTAGCGAAGAGGATGGCCGTGTCCAAGAACGCCGCCGATGACATGATGCGCGTGCTGTCTATCTACGACACGGGCGTGCTCCCCATGTCCCCTCCTCCGGCTGCGGGTGAAGCGGACGGGGAGGCGTGCGATCAGAGGGAGGACGACGACGAGGAGGAGGCGTTCGCGGCCGCCGAGGACGTCATCCGCCGGTGCAACTCCTCCTCCTCGTCCTCCGGCATGACCGACTACCTGTACGCCGTCGACGACGCCATCGCCGCCGCTGCGCTGCAGGGCAGCCTCGCCTCCCGCGCCGCCGAAGCCGTGCAGGCCGCCATGCCGCGGCTCGAGGAGGAGGCGCGCGCGCTGCTCTGCTCCTCTTCCTCCTCGCGCCGCCTCTCACGATCCTTCTCGGACGACTTTGTTGACGACGCGGCCACGCCGCCCGACGCATCGCCGTCGCCGCGCCTCTCCCCGCGCGCGGCCGCCTCCGTCCGCGGCGTCGCGGACCGCATGCTGCGCGCCGGGTACGGCCCGGAGCTCGCGCAGGTCTACGTCGCCGTCCGCCGGGACGCGCTCGCCGAGGCCGTGGCGCACCTGACGGGCGCCGCCGAGCCCGTCGCCATCGAGGAGGTGCTGAGGATGGAGTGGGCGGTCCTCGACCAGAAGATGCGGCGGTGGAGCCACGCCGTCAGGGCCGTGGTCAGGACCCTCCTCGCCGGCGAGCGGCAGCTCTGCGACGAGGTCTTCGCCTCGGACGAGGAGCTCGGCCACGAGTGCTTCGCCGACGTCTCCAGGGGCTGCGTCCTGCAGCTGCTCGGCTTCGCGGACGCCGTCGCCATGTCCGCGCGCGCCACGGAGAGGCTCTTCCGCACGATCGGAATGTACGAGGCGCTCGCAGACGTCGCGCCGGAGCTCGATGCCCTCTTCGCCGGAGACGCCCGCGAGCTCTTCGCCGCCGAGGTCTCCGCCGTCTCCGCGCGACTGGGCTGCACCGTGCGCCGCACGATCGAGGAGTTCGGGGGCGTCATCCAGGCCGAGTCGTCGCGGAGGCCCGTGCACGGCGGAGAGATCCACCCCATGACCCGTTACGTGCTCAACTACTGCGGCCTCCTCGCCGACTGCCGCGGCACGCTGGACATTGTCCTTGCCGACGCCATCCGCTCCTTTGACGGCGGCGAAGCTGCCAACGACGGTGGCGGCGCGACCTCAACGCCGTCGGGGCGGTGCATGCGCGAGCTGATGAACCGGCTGCTGCGCAAGATGGACGAGAAGTCGTGCCTGTACGACGACGCCGGCCTGAAGCACATATTCCTCATGAACAACCTCTACTACATCGTGCAGAAGGTGATGGACTCCCCTGTCCGTGAGCTCCTCGGCGATGACTGGATTCGGCGCCACCGCGGCCAGATCCGGCAGTACGAGACAGGCTACCTCCGGGCGTCGTGGATCGCGGTGCTGTCCTGCCTCAGGGACGACGGCGGCAGCGCGGGGCCGACGGTCAAGGACAAGGCGAGGAGCTTCAACGCGGCGTTCGAGGAGCTGTACCGGAACCAGACGTCGTGGAAGGTGATCGACCCGCAGCTCCGGGAGGAGCTCCGGATCGCCGTGTCGGAGCGGCTGATCCCGGCGTACCGGTCGTTCCTCGCGCGGCCGAGGCCGCATACGGGGTCGTCGTCCGGCAGCGGCCGGCACTCGGCGTCGAGGCACATCAAGTACAGCCTCGAGGACCTCGAGGACTACATGCTGGATTTCTTCGAAGGCGTGCAGAAGTTCGTCAAATGATCAGAGGAGCAGAGGAGCTCTGCTTTTTGGTCGCTAGTACAATCTTCAGCGGGCGGCAGCCCTGTGCATTCTCACGGATTCATTATTTGTTGACATGGTTTTGGCAGAGAGCATTGCTCACCTTGCTCGAGTTCGCGATAAATCAGTCGATGCTCACGTTTGTCGACACTGTAAATAGGACAAGAAGTTGGGAGTGTACTAGACGGACACACGCGCTTCGCCGCGCCGTCTTCATGATGTTATCATACAGTGTAACCGTTATATCACACTAACCGATGCTTTAATTGTGACATCGCTTAGAACGTATATGTTTGTAGCGTCATTGTCCATGGAGACACTCAATTCCATCTTTAGCAGTCGGGCCTTCTCGATCTCTTCCTGATTCTCACCGTAGACGGTCGGTTAGCCGTGTGGAGAATAAAGTACGACTTATTTAACACCTCTCCATTATTTATTGATGGATGTCAAACTATTAGAGTTCAATGCAACACAGAAGACATGATTTATTTTGGCTACCGGCAGAAGCATATCATGTTGGACCTTACTCAAGGAGATAGTTGATTTAATCGCTCAGGTCTTTAAGACTTCAAGAACTACAAGGGCAATTTAAAAAATGTTTTAGATTTTGGCACAAGAACTCAAATTGTTTCCAACTTGACCCTGTGATAGACCTTCTCTCCCACCTCCCGCGCGGCAGTGCGCCTGAAGGTGTCATCAATAGAGGTGACCGCACGACACCTAGCACTCAGGTGTCTACATCCTTCCGTCTATATCACCAGATCGTCAACTACAACACAGTGGCCGCCTTTGTCGATTCCATGGCGATTGCTGAAGGGAAACTCAACACCTACAAGAGGTCCGTCAACTACCAATCTTAAGAGCATATCTAACATTTTGCACTAAAAGAGTGCATGACTTTTTGGTTTCTAGGCACCATTTTGGCTGTTTTAGTGGGTGCGGCAGGCTACAAAATTTCTAGGCGGACGAAAATGCAATGCTATGCAGGCAGCAGTTTTCTAGCCACACTAAAATAAGTCGCGATTGGCTTCCACTTGCCAAGATTAAACGCATCTCAACTTGCCAAGATCAAACAAAAGTGATAAACATATAAATCTAATTTCCAACACACACATAAATTCAAGAACATGACTTGATCATCATACATAGATTAAATCCATGGCATAGTTTAAAATCATAGCATAATTCAACACAACCAAATTCATCATAATTGAAGTTCAAATAAACACATAAAACATTAACATTAATGCCTACGACCATCATGCCTCGTCCTTTTCATGGGCATCTCCATCTTGTGCTTCATCATCATTAGAAACTTGGACGGTGTTGGTGTATTCTAGGAGCATGTGCCATCACCCATGTAAACTCCAAAACAACCACTCATGGGATGCATGTGATATACCATGATAGTCATGAATGCACCCATTCTAGCTCCCATGTCATCCATTATAGATCCCATGCCTCCAATGCCACCCGAAGGTACTCCCATGTCGTCAATGCCACCCATTGTAGCTCCCATGGGTGCACCCATGCCTCCAATGCCTTCTATAGGTGCATCCATTCCACCAATGCCTCCCAAATAGGTACACTCATGCCACCCATGCCTCTAATGCCACTTGTAGGTGGTCTCATGCCGACAGTGCCTCCTATAGGTGCACTCATTCCACTCATGCCTCCCTTAGGCGCTCCCATGCCACCCATGTATCTTCCCATGTTAGCACCTCTCATGTATCCATTCATGTAACTTCCCATCATTCTTTTTTTGAGCCAAGACTTGATCATGACAAAGGTTGATGTATTCCTTTATCCTTTCACCGAGGTCGGTTGTGTCCATGAAGAAGATACTTTTCTCATGCTCCATGAGACAGATAGTTTCTTCGATAGCAACTTTCTTCTCCTCTATGAAGGCCCTCCTCTCCTCGGCTACATCCTTTCTCTCATTGCTCGTCGACCTATCCTGTATTTCTTTGTTCCTCGAAAACTTCCTCTCCTCAAAAGATTTCTTTCTTGCACTCACAATAGCATCCAATGACTTCTTTATGTCACCATATCCGAGTTTGGAGTATGGATTCTCTTTCCATCCTTGCTTGATGATTCATCGTCATCAATGATTCTTGCCTCCATAGTTGACTATGTCTCTCTTTGGCACTTGCAACACATAACATTCTTCCATTTCTCTTCATTCTCTAGCTCCTTATAATAATGGGCCAATATGAATGGCCTTCCTTGAACCAGCTTGCCCTTGGGGAATGTTGAGCTACATGAACCAAAAGAGAGAAAATTAGTCATGGACAATAATTATTGAACAAAGTATCCACATGAAAGATAAACAAATGTCACAAAAGAATACAACATACCCTATCCCTGTCATTTGTGCCACTTGGGTTCATTCGTTCAACATTTGCCAATATCACCGCCCACCTTTGACAATTCAATGAAACTGCAAACCAACGGAAACGAAAATATATATCCGTCCGCCCAATTCCACTTTGGTCGTATGTACTGAAGTACTCCTTCATCCTAACCCAATAAGTGTCTCTTGTTTGCTCCGTGCTTATGATCGAATCCATGCCCACATTGCACCATGTGTTGCATAGTAAAATGCCTTACTCCATGGTGTAGTTGGCCGCCCGCCCCTTCAGTGCATCACCAAAAACCTCACCCTCACCATCATTCTCCATGTCAACTTTATCACCATGTTGTTCAGTTTCATATTCTTGAGACCAATACTCTTGTGAATGTGATGACCCAACATTCATAGTTGACATTGACGTTTCATCATCCATACTACAATGCATGAAAGTTAACACACATCAAACTACATTAAATTTCATCATTTATATTCATCTATATAATTCAAAATAATAAAAAAGCAATTATATGCCTTGTCGTCATTGGGTCGAACATGTTGGGTGCAACAGACGACGCTACCTCCTCCGCAGTCGCTCATGGCTGGGGTGGCTGCAGTAGAGGTTGCGGTAGCTGGAATTGGCCGTCTGCATGCCCTGCTACAGGTTTGCCGTGTGGATCCACGTCGATCTTGCCCTTCTTCTGGCTAGGAACCGCAATAGATGTCATCCGCTTGGGCACGACATTCATTGGCTTCAAGGCGGGCGGTGGATGATAACATGTGGATTCGTTGGTCGTGGTGGTGCAAACATTTAGCTGCAGACGATGTTGGCGTTAGGTCTGGGTGCAGCGGCGGTGATGGGAGGATGCTACGAGCGGTGATGAAACTGTTGCATCGGCAGATGTGGAGGTGGAGGAAAAGGGGTTGGGGAGTGGCGGAATATCCCACCATGGCCGGGATTTCGCTAGCGGCGGGATGAAGTAAGCCACACACGGAAGTTTCAGTTTGGCGGTTGGGCAGCGCTGGCCAGCACACCAAGTTTGCAGCGAAAGGATTAGGCTTTTTGTGTGCGTGTCCTAAATTGTTTTGTGCGCAACCTATTTTTGGACCTCTGCTGGAGCACGAATTTGCCTCGACGTGCTTAATAATAGCCGTCTTTTTGTACCGACGGATTTTTGTGCGTCCAACAAATTGAAGATGCTCTAACTATGTTTGTTTGA
Source organism: Avena insularis (assembly GCA_023614405.1). Taxonomy (NCBI): domain Eukaryota; kingdom Viridiplantae; phylum Streptophyta; class Magnoliopsida; order Poales; family Poaceae; genus Avena; species Avena insularis. The sequence goes on from CM042692.1 coordinate 29,086,414, forward strand.
TTTTTTCCGCAGATAGGCCTTGACTAATTACTCATTTTCTTTAAGCTGACCATGTTTAATCTTTTTTTTCTTGGGCCCACTAGCCATAGACATATACTCCCACATGGCTTGAGAATGCTTCCTTTTTACCAAATTTAAGTCTATAGATAATATATCTAGTGCATTTGATTCTGCTTTAGGGAAATTCAAAAATAATTTCGGACAACAATTTCAAGAGGTCCATTTACAAATAAAGACTAAAAAACAACCGTTCTATTGCATTTTGCTAACTCGCATTGCCCCGGTCGCTCGCGTGAGGGGACTCCGGGGCGTCCTCCTCGAAACCCTAGAAGCCGATGTCGGGCCCTCTTCCTCCGGCCGCTGTCGCCGCCACCGGCCACGCGTTGGCCGCCGAAGGCGCGCGGTTTACGCGGCCTCCGCCGATCTCCTTCGCGGGGGGGGGGGGGGGGGGTAGGCCCCTTGGGGCTGCACCGGTGGTTCTGGGCTACGGGCGGCGGCGCAGGCTGGCGGCTCGGATGGGAGGCGCGGAGGAGCAGATGGAGATCTGGTGCGATCCTGGAGGCGGCGGCTGCCCTGCGGCGATGCTGCATCCCGGATTCGGCCCAATCTCTGGGTTCGACCATGGGATCGAAAGGGCCGAAGGCTTCCCCGCTCGTTCCGCTTGCTGGAAGCCGGCCGACAGTGTGGCGACTGCTGGTTCAGCCCGAATAATGGTGGCGGTCCTAGGGGTCCTTCAGCACGAAGATGAAGATCTGATTGTTGCCTGCCCTCGTTGATCTGGCCTGGAGAGGCGAGTTCCGGAAGGCTCTGCGGACGAACTTCCATGTGCACATCATTCCTAGAGATTGCTGGATCGAAAGGTATTCGGTCGTGCGTACCCATGTTTTTTCCTGGCTGTTTGGTTTCAGCGGGAGCATTGGGAAGCTCTGTTGTTTGTTACCATCATGTGTCATGTCTTCGACGATCCATATGTGGAGAATGTCTGGAAAGCTGGAACATGAGGGCAACGATGATGATTTGAGTCCTTGTGGCGATGAGAAACTGGCTGCATGATCTATGACTCATATCAGCGACTGTTTATGGGGGTGGCAACACGGGAGGAGTTCCTAGGCTTACCTTACAGGGTGAAAATCAAAGATCTGATCTTAATTGGTTGTGACTGAAAATGGCCTTGTTGAAGGCATTGTTTTGCTAGCGATAACTTTTTTTAGGGTGAAAACCTATGATCTTTGATCAGGCGACGACAATGTTTATGCACTGTTTTCTTCTTGAAGTCGTTGCTATTGGAGTGGTTGGGCTACTGGTGTTGTTCTGGTGATGTTAGTGTTGTTGTTTTGAGGAATCGTTCTCTGCAGTGGGATATTTTTTTTTAATTCTTCTTCCTTTTTTCTGACTTCTGTACGTCCGTAAGGCTGATAAGGCATGTGCTGTTGCTTAGGCTGATTGTAATTAGTATCTCTATGATATTAATATATACTTCTTTCTTAAAAAAAAGGGCACACATTTACTCACAAGTAAACTGTGCACTGACAAAAATACAAGTCGCGAGGACAAGGGTACAATATCAATATACAATCAACGGTGTGTTGTAATTGCACTATGTGTCTCTCGCATCGTGTTTACTATCTCCCGTAGTTGCTTGTGTTCAAAGTACTCTATTATCTTTTGGCAGTGTCGGATGAAAAAAACTGAGGAAAGCTCTCAAAGGCTAGGATCTGAATATAGAAGGTAAGCACAGAAAAGATAGGAAAAGTATTTCTGCTCAATTGGATTTGATTGATATTAACAGTGAGCTAGCTGGGTTATCAGCTGCTGACTATGACTTGAGAAACTCTTCACGGTCTCAACTTAATGCTATCCTGAAAGAGGAGGAAATCAAGTGGAGACAATGGGCTAGAGAGGAGGAGGTTAGGGAAGAAGATAGGAATACAAAATGTTTCGAGTAGCTGGACTCACGCGTGGAGAGGCACCGCCCTCCAGCAGCAGCGCTGCGCACGCGCAAAGGGCCACAAGCAGTGCCAGCGTGTCACAGAGCAGCGAAGGCCCACAGCCATCGACAAGGATCGATAGCGAGCGCGGCAGAGGGTCTCAGAAAGCTCAGCTGCTCAGGCTTAAGCCTATAAATAATTCCATGGTTAAGGCTAGTGGTTGAAAAAGGAGTAACAAGATTTTAAATTTATTCAGGATGAGGGTATTATTCAAGGTGATGACAGTTTGTTGAAATTTGCTACTAATTTCTATAAGGACATGTTTGACCCTGTAGATTTGTTACATGTTTCTCTCTCTATTCCATTGGATTCTGTTCTTTCTCTAGAGTCACAAAAGAAATTAACTGCTACCTTTTCTCTCCAAGAGATCAAGGATGTTGTTGAGTGGACTAAGCAAATGCTAATGGGAAGGAATATGAATATAATGGTTAATGAGTTAGTTGGCACATATTTTAAGACTAGAGAATGGGTGAGACAAGGCGACCATTTATCACCAATTTTGTTTATTTTTGTAGATGTTCTAGCAACTCTGATTATGGGGCTAATGAATAAGGCTTCCTTAAGGGCTTAATTCTGTTGGGTCCACAACATAGAAAACAAAAAAATTCCTACGATGAGAACTATACGCCAAGATCTATCTACTAGATACAGAGCAACATGTGGACATACATCCATGGAGAACTTACCCTCGAAGACAACAAGTTTTGTTAACGAGTAGGAACTCGTGGTTGATGTAGTCGTACGCTTGCCGATCTCAAGATCGTGTGGAAGTCCGAGCGCTGCAAATCAGCAGCGCATCCATCCTCGCACACACGTTCAAGCCACCGGAAAACCTTCACCTCCTCGCTCCAGCGAATCAGCGGAAGCAGCAACTCCTTCCAGACGCAAGGCCACCGGGAACATGTATCTCGCTAATCCGAGACCATGGGGGAATATCTAGAGGAGGAGATAGATCCTTTACGAGGAGATGTGCTTTGTGAGGGAGGAGAAGGGGGCCTTTTATAGAAGAGGGGGGGGGGGCTCCTCCCCTCCCATGGACGGCGGCCAAAGGGGGGTGCCCCCACCTCTTCCTCATTCATGTGGTGAAGCTCCACTCACATAAATCTTGACTCCACCCAAAATTCCACTCACATGCATTAAATTTCCACCAAATTTAATGCAACTCTCAATTAATAAGACACTTTTATTTATTTTATTCAGAATTTTGTTAATTAATTTAATTAACAAACATTCACATAAAACCTCTTGCAAAATTTCAATATCACATGCAGAATCTCTTTCTTCAATTTCACCCGAAACAATTCCGGTTTCTATCGAAACAATTCCTGTTTCTATCGAAACATTTCCTGCGCCTTGCAAACCTTTTGTCTGAAACATATGTGCTCCTAAATGGTGTCCGACAACCCTTAAGTGTGTCACCCTATGGTTCACGAATAATGCAGACATGATTGAGACTCCTCTCAGATCAATAATCAGAAGCGGGACCTGGAGATCCATACCGACTCCTGCACATTCATCGATGACTTTTGTGATCGTGAGAACCTCTAGTGCTAGTAATTTAATCCCTTTGTCTCATGATATAATACATGTCCGAGATTCGATCATCGGTATCCAAATACCTAGTTTGATCTCGTTACCGACATGCACTCTTTTCTCGTTCCCGTGATATAACATTCTAGTGATCACATCACTTGCTTGCAAGCTATCTTAATGTGATATCACCGAGAGGGCCCAGAGTATATCTATCCGTCATCAGGATTGAAAAATTCCACTCTTGATCCATGAGCCTCAACATAACACCTTCGTAGCACTGAACCCACCTTTATAGTCACCCTGTTACGGTGTGGCGTTTGATGTTATCAAGATACTCTTCCGGTGTTAGCAATTAACATGATCTCATGGTCTAAGGACTAAGATTAGTTCGTATGATGTTATAGCAATATAAACATAATGACTTTGATCGTAATGCTATACTTCGGATGAATGTTCATCACATCATTTCACAAATGCTGTGACCTCGTTATTAACAACATCCAATGTCTATGATCAGGAAACTTTGATCATCTTGTTAATCAACGAGCTAGTCTATAAGAGAGGCATAACTATGAACCCTTTTTGTTTATTAAACACACATGTATTGATGTTTCCTATCAATAAAATTATAGCATGCAAAATAAACATCTATCATATACAAGGAATACATAATAACAACTTTATTATTGCCTCTCAGGGCATATTTCCTTCAGTCTCCCACTTGCACTAGAGACAGTAATCTAGTTTACATAGTGATAAATCTAACATCCATGGAGTTCTGGTGTTGATCATGTTTTGCCCTAGGGAGAAATTTAGTCAATGGATCTGCTACATTCAGGTCCATGTGCACTTTACAAATCTTTATGTCTCCATCCTTGACATGCTCGCGGATGGAGTGAAACCGGCGCTTAATATGCTTGGAATTCTTGTGAGACCTTGGTTCCTTGGCGTTGGCTATGGCTCCATTGTTGTCACAATAGATCACCATTGGGTCCAATGCACTAGGAACCACACCTAGTTCCGTTATGAACTCCTTCATCCAAACCGCTTCATGCACCGCTTCTGAAGCAGCAACATATTCTGCCTCCATCGTTGATCCAGCCACCACAGGTTGTTTGGAACTCCTCCAACTAACTACTGCTCCGTTCAAGAGAAATATGTATCCGGATTGAGACTTAGAGTCATCCGGACCGATGTCAAAGCTAGCATCGACATAACACTTAGCGACTAGCTCTTCTTCACCTTCGTATACAAGAAACATATCCTTAGTTCTTCTCAAGTACTTAAGGATATTCTTGACCGCTATCCAGTGTTCCGAACCTGGATCATATTGGTACCTACTAGTCAAACTAATAGCATGTGCCACATCCGATCTTGTACATAGCATGGCATACATTATAGAGCCTATGGCTGAGGCATAGGGGATCTTATCCATTATCTCTCTTTCTTCCGTCGTAGCCAGACTTTGAGTCTTACTCAATGTCTTGCCTTGCAACATAGGTAAGAACCTCTTCTTACTTCCGTCCATATTAAACTTCTTTAATATCTTATCAAGGTATGTACTCTGCGATAGCCCAATTAGGCGTCTTGATCTATCTCTATAGATTTTAATGCCTAATATATATGAAGCTTCACCAAGGTCCTTCATCGAAAATTTGCTGTTTAGATAACTTTTAACACTGTTTAAAAGATCTATATTATTTCCAATCAATAATATGTCATCCACATATAATATTAGAAATGCCACATTGCTCCCACTCACTTTCTTGTAAATACAAGCCTCTCCTCAAGTTTGGACAAATCCAAACTCTTTGATCACCTCATCAAAGCGGAGATTCCAACTCCGGGATGCTTGCTTCAGTCCATAGATGGATCGCTGAAGCTTGCATACCTTATCCGCATCCTTAGGATCGACAAAACCCTTAGGTTTGTATCATATACAACTCTTCTTCAATATTACCATTGAGGAACGCAGTTTTGACATCCATCTGCCATATTTCATAATCAAAATATGTAGCAATTGCTAACATAATCCTAACCGACTTTAGCATCGCTAGGGGAGAGAATGTCTCATCGTAGTCAACTCCTTGAATTTGTCGAAACCCCTTTGCGACAAGTTGAGCTTTATAGATGGTCACATTACCATCAGCATCAGTTTTTCTTTTGAAAATCCATTTATTCTCAACGGCCTTTCGATCGTGAGGTAAGTCCACCAAGGTCCAAACCTGGTTTTCGTACATGGATTCCATCTTGGATTTCATGGCTTCTAGCCATTTTTTGGAATCAGGGCTCATCATCGCTTCTTCATACGTCGCAGGGTCATCTATTTCATCAATCATGAAATTCATAACAGGATTGTCGTGACAGGGAGAGCTGCATGTGTCACCTTGACTGCGAGGTTCGGCAGTATCCTCTTTCGGAGTTTCATGATCATTATCATTAGCTCTCTCTTCATCAGGTGAAGTTGATGGCTCAATACACGGAGCCTAGAAAAGTGCTTGGTGCGTGGTGTTGATGTAGAGCTTGTTGGGAACCCCAAGAGGAAGGTATGATGAGCACAGCAACAAGTTTCCCTCAGTTATGAAACCAAGGTTTAATCAAACCAGTAGGAGCAAGGAAACACCTCAAAGGTGTTACTAGCTGAGCTTTGGCAGGGCGCACTACCGGTGCTAGTAGCAACATGGAGACCTGCACAACACAACCACAGAACTTTGTCCCCACCTTGCGATGAGGTTGTCAATCTCACCGTGTTTTGCGGAAAACAAAGGATTAAACGTATCGAATGGAAAGAAGTAAAAGTTTGCAGAAAGTAAACATAAAGCAGTAAAAGATTGTAGATTGTATGTAAAGAAAAGGACCGGGATCCATAGTTCACTAGAGGTTGATCTCCTTAGATAGATAACATGCTGGGTGTACAAATTACAGCGGGGCAATTGACAAACACCGAGAAAGCAATACATGCATATACTAATCATCTTGACTCCTTTGAGACTTGATTGGGCATTACAACATAATACATAGTCCGCCATCCAACTGCATCTATGACTAATAATCCACCTTCAGGTTATCATCCGAACCCTCTCCAGTATTAAGTTGCAAGCAACAGATTATTGATTTACGAACTGCGTGTAAAGTAAACAATACAATTGTTCTATGAACAAAAGATTGTTGTATTCTCCCTAGTAGCAACAGCACATCTAGTACCTTAGAGATTTCTGTCACTTCCCTAGATTACCAGAGGCATGAACCCACTATCGAGCATAAATACTAACTCTTGGAGTTGCTAGCATCTACTTGGCCAAGATAGCTACTAACAACGGAAAGCATGCAAGATCTCAAATAACAAAGACATGATAGAATCAATAATCAATCTAAAATAGCATCTCAATATCCATCGGATCCCCGCAAACACAACATGTATGGATTATAAATAGATGATCTTGATCATGAACGGAGCTCACAAGATCTAAACATGAAAGCACAAAGGAGGAGAAACCAGCCATCTAGCTACTACATGGATCCGTAGTCCAAGGATGAACTACTCACGCATCACACAGGAGGCTTGCATGGTGATGAAGAAGGCCTCCAGGGTGAATTCCCCTCTCCGGCAGGGTGCCGAGAAGAGCTTCAGATCCCTCCCGATCTAGGGATGGAGATGAGGGCGGCTACAGACTCTTTCGTGGATTTTTGATCGGGTACTTAGGGTTTTCGTCCCGAGGGCAACTTATAGGCGGAAGGAGAGGCCGAGGGGGTGCTGGGGTCGGCCAGACCACCCCCTGGCGCGGGTCAGGCCTGGCCGCGCGGCCAGGTGGTGTGGCCGGCCCCTGGCCCCTCTCCGTCTCGTATTCTGGCACTTGATCCCTTCCGGAAAAATAGGCACTTTGGCTTTTGTCCCGTCCAATTCCGAGAATATCCATTTTATGACTTTTCTGGAACCAAAAACAACAGAAAATAGGCAGCTGGCACTGTGGCTCTTGTTAATAGGTTAGTCCAAGAAATCATAATAAAATTACTCCAAAGTGGGAACAAAACACAAGAAAGTGGATAAAACTAAGCATGGAACATCAAAAATTATAGATACATTTGCAATGTATCAACATCCCCAAGCTTAACTCCTGCTCGTCCTCGAGTAGGTAAGTGATAAAAAGAAAGAATTTTTGAGGTGACATGCACCATCAAAGACTTGATCAAAGTATTTGCAAAACATTCAAGGCTAGGATCATAGTATTTCAATCATAACATGAAAGACAAAGTTCTAGCAATAAGCAAAGAAATTAAGATGCAACATGAAAAGGCACAAACAAAAGATTCATGAATAACATGCTTTGCAAGATGTTTGTTTGTTTCACATAAAGAAAACATAGCATAATAGTATTCAGCTTGTCCCTCAATAGAGTAGCAAATATAAATGCATAAGACACCTTCAAAGTTCATAAGAGTGACTAGATACAATAGTTTCAAACAAGCAATTATAAGTTATGCATCAATCAACTAGTCTTGGGACAATGCACATAGAACTAAGAATGGCCACTATGCTCTCAAAGTAGGTGCATAAAGATAGAAGGTGGAGACTCAATATAATGGTGGAAGAAAGGCCTTTTGTAAAAAGGAAGCAGGGATTCAAGTCTCATAAAGAGCTTCCAAAAATTATGATACTTATAGCTTTCAGCTCTCACTGCCCCTATCATAAGCATCTTGAAATGATTAAGGTTAAAGTGAACAAACTATGGTGTACATGCTTGACGAAGTATAAGTCAGAAATCTCATGTCCCTTGTATACGAGGGCCGCTCCTCATGCTACTCAAGTTTAGTCACCGGTAAGTTCTTGTCATTGTAAGTACATGTGTATCATTGAGAACCGCCAACGGGGTACCCCTTGCCCGATGATACAGAAGAATCCCCATACCAAAATGACAAGGCAAGCAGACAACAAGCATCTCAACATTCTTCTTATTTACCATGGGAATATGGTGCTTTTTTCTCTCTTTCCTCTTTTCATAGTATCTCTTTTTTTTTCTTTTCTCTTTTTTCTCAATATAGGACTCTTTTTTTTATAAGAAGAATGCTTCATAGACAGCTCATTATGGTTACACTGCAGGTTTCCACCATGTTAGCATGGATTAGACCAGCGGCCTAGGCGTTTCTCTAACACATATACATAACTCCATGGACTTACAAGCTCCCCTTTCATTTCACACCGACGACATCCATATACAAAAGAGCATGATATCAACTAGGTACAAGTACCAAGTGCAATGTTGAAAGCGTTCCCCATGAAAGCATGGTTATGCTAATTCCCAACAAATAAGTGCAAGCATATACAACATAGACGACACAATGGTTCAAGTTTATTAGAGGCACTAAAGTAAAGTGTGCCATCAAGTTCGTGAGAGCTTTAATCACTAGTTTTCTCATAACAAGTGGAAGGTAAACAAAAGCATGAATATACTTGGAATAGCATAAGCTAGTAGGTAGGTATGGTGGACTCTTTGGAAAAACTTGGTTTAGGGAGTTGGATGCATGAGTGGAACTCATACTTTGTTGTGGAGGCTAGCAAAAGACTGGAAGCGACAAACTAAGAGAGCAATAATGGCCATAATCATGCAGAGCGACAACACATCATTGATAAAAGCATAAAGTGATACTAAAAGTTGAAAACTAAAGGGTCATAAAGTCTATGGTGACTTGAGATAGTCATAACATGGTGTGAGCATGTGCCAAGTCAACCCAAATAAAGCATCAAAGGAGAATACCACTATACTATGCTTTAATATGCTAAAACAACGCATGATTCATCCAAAGCACATTAAGGAATCTCAATTGTTTATAACAAGTCATGCTACAGCAAAGAATACTAAGCATAAAGCCAAAACAATATCAAGCATGGCATGACAAAGCATAGCCACAGTCAAAAACAAGCTCTTTTTACCACATAAGCATGAACTTTCCTACTCTTTTCCAAACCAAACCAAACTATTTGCAAACCAAAGTGTGAAAGAGGGGGTCCAACCAACTTATTCAGAAAACTAAGCAAACCAAGCAAACTAAAAACCAAAACGAAAACAAAAAAGAAGACGCTCCAAGAGAAACACAATTGTGCACGAAACAATAAAAATGAAACGTTTGGAAGAAACCTGGAATTTTTATTGATGAAGAAGGGGATGCCTTGGGCATCCCCAAGCTTTGACGCTTGTACTTCTTGGATATTTCTTGGGGTGACACGCGTGGGATCCCCAAGCTTGAGATTTAGTCCATCCTTCATCTTATTACTCATTCCTTCCATACACCTGAAATTTTTCCTTCATACAAAACTTCACACAATCTCATTAGCAACATTAGTGCACTTAAGATAAATAAGTCTTAAGGTTCAGTTCTAACACCAAATAAACTTCCATTAGAACACTAGCTACTGTAGCACTTCCCTCAAAAAGCTCAATTCCCCAAAGGAACTCAAGAAGGAACTAACAAGAAGCAAATGCAGAAAATAGCAGAAATCTGTCAAAACAGACCAGCAGGTAAAGACGAATTTTTTCGAAGACCTTATGTTGCTCAAATCAAAAAGTGTTGAACTAACGAAAGTTAGAAAACAACCTGGGGCAGAAGCACAAAAAATTACAACTCAATCCGACGTATAGAGCTCTCTTAGGAATGTTTACGGTGAAGCACAAAAATCTGTTTTGGGACAGCAACTTTCCCAATCATTACTTCACTCTCATTAGAGGTTACTCTTGGCAAAAAAAGCAAATAAAAAGGATAAGGAGAGGTTATTACAGAGGTAGTAACTTCCAAGACTCATCTAAAACTCTTGGGTTATCTCCCAACAAGTACTTTTCTTTAACGCTTTTAAGTTAGGCATAAGAACCAAAGAAAGAATCAAGTGTTCTAAAATGAAGAAGCATTAAGACCAACTTTCTTGCCCTTACCTCTCTTATTTTTATTCTTAACCTTTGGGAAAATGTGATTGTTTGGTGGAGAATAAAGGTGCATGGTCCCCTTTCCCACATCTATTATTGCTCCAAGGAGTTCTAATAGGGACCTTCCAAGTGTAATTTGTCCTTTTCCTGCACATTCAATAACAAGATAATCAGTAGAAATCATTTTTCCAAGGATCTTTGTAAATACTCCTTCAGCTATTCCAATAGGTAATATGGTAGCATTATTAGCAAGAAATATTTCTCTTCCTCCTTCAGTAAGACCCCAAAGATTCAAAGATTCATAAATATCTTTGGGCATAAGACAAAATTCAGACATGATATCGCAGCGGGCTTGAAAAGTTTCAGTATTTATCTCAATTTTTACTGTAGGGAACCACTTTGATGGTTCAGAATTTATTGGAACATAATTGTGATGCTCCCTAAGCGTATTATAGCAACTTTCTAAGCTAGTAGTGCTAGACTCAAGAGTGTTCAACCTAGCAAATATTTTTGCAAAAGAAATATCAGTTTGGCTAGGCATAGTGTAAGTGAGGATCAATTTCTTTATAGCATCAATGGCATCATACTCATTACATTGGAGGAAATCTCCTTCCACAATAGCATCTAAAGCATATCTATAGCAAAGATCAATCCCAAGGTAAAAACTGCTAAGGAACAAGCCTTGAATCATTTTAGGCTTAGTCTTTTCATGTAGATTAGAGATTCTAGACCAAGCTTCCTTAAAACATTCCTCAATTCCTTGTTTAAAAGTGAGAATCATTTCCTCGGGTGACATAGTGATTGGAGCAAGGCTATACATAGTGGCAACTCAAGATAGGAACTAATTTTTTTTGTGTTTTTCAAATAAGAAAGCAAACAAGTAAAACTATTTTTTTTGGATTTTTGAAGAACAAAACAAGCAAACAAAGCAAAAAGGAAACTAAGCAAAACAAAAACAACAAAGTAAAGAGATTGGTTATGAGGGACTCCCCTTGTGAAGATGTCCTTGACTCCCCGGCAACGGCGCCAGAAAATCGCTTGATGGCTCAATACACGGTGCCCAGAAAAGTGCTTGGTGCATGGTGTTGATGTAGAGCTCGTTGGGAACCCCAAGAAGAAGGTATGATGAGCATAGCAGCAAGTTGCCCTCAGTTATGAAACCAAGGTTTAATCGAACCAGTAGGAGCAAGGAAACACCTCAAAGGTGTTACTAGCTGAGGTTTGGCAGGGCGCACTACCGGTGCTAGTAGCAACGTGGAGACCTGCACAACACAACCACAGAACTTTGTCCCCAACTTGCGATGAGTTTGTCAATCTCACCGTGTTTTGCGGAAAACAAAGGATTAAACGTATCGAATGGAAAGAAGTAAAAGTTTGCAGAAAGTAAACACAAAGCAGTAAAAGATTGTAGATTGTATGTAAAGAAAAGGACCGGGATCCATAGTTCACTAGAGGTGGCTCTCCTTAGATAGATAACATGCTGGGTGAACAAATTACAGCGGGGCAATTGACAAACACCGAGAAAGCAGTACATGCATATACTAATCATCTTGACTCCTTTGAGACTTGATTGGGCATTACAACATAATACATAGACCGCCATCCAACTGCATCTATGACTAATAATCCACCTTCAGGTTATCATCCGAACCCCCTCCAGTATTAAGTTGCAAGCAACAGATTATTGCTTTACGAACTGCGTGTAAAGTAAACAATACAATTGTTCTATGAACAAAAGATCGTTGTTTTCTCCCTAGTAGCAACAGCACATCTAGTACCTTAGAGATTTTGTCACTTCGCCAGATTACCAGAGGCATGAACCCACTATCGAGCATAAATACTAACTCTTGGAGTTGCTAGCATCTACTTGGCCAAGATAGCTACTAACAACGGAAAGCATGCAAGATCTCAAATAACAAAGACATGATAGAATCAATAATCAATCTAAAATAGCATCTCAATATCCATCGGATCCCCGCAAACACAACATGTATGGATTACAAATAGATGATCTTGATCATGAATGGAGCTCACAAGATCTAAACATGAAAGCACAAAGGAGGAGAAACCAGCCATCTAGCTACTACATGGATCCGTAGTCCAAGGATGAACTACTCACGCATCACACCGGAGGCTTGCATGGTGATGAAGAAGGCCTCCAGGGTGAATTCCCCTCTCCGGCAGGGTGCCGGGAAGAGCTTCAGATCCCTCCCGATCTAGGTATGGAGATGACAACGACTACAGACTCTTTCATGGATTTTTGATCGGGTACTTAGGGTTTTCGTCCCGAGGGTAACTTATAGGCGGAAGGAGTGGCTGAGGGGGTGCTGGGGTCAGCCAGACCACCCCCTGGCGCGGGCCAGGCCTGGCCGCACGGCCAGGTGGTGTGGCCGGCCCCTGGCCCCTCTCCGTCTCATATTCTGGCACTTGATCCCTTCCGGAAAAATAGGCACTTTGGCTTTTGTCCCATCCAATTCCGAGAATATTCATTTTCTGACTTTTCTGGAACCAAAAACAACAGAAAATAGGCAGCTGGCACTGTGGCTCTTGTTAATAGGTTAGTCCAAGAAATCATAATAAAAGTACTCCAAAGTTGGAACAAAACACAAGAAAGTGGATAAAACTAAGCATGGAACATCAAAAATTATAGATACATTTGCAATGTATCAGAAGTCAACTCCGAAACAACTTTCAGTGCTGCGCTAGTCGCCAATTCACGAAGAGAAGGTTCAATAACCTCTTTGAGTTCTACCTTCCGACTATTCACACCTTTCGCGAGAAACTCCTTCTCAAGAAAGGATCCATTCTTGGCAACAAAAACCTTGCCCTCGGATCTATGATAGAAGGTATACCCAATCGTTTCCTTAGGGTATCCTATGAAGACGCATTTTTCCGCTTTGGGTTCGAGTTTATCCGGCTGAAGTTTCTTCACATAAACATCGCATCCCCAAACTTTAAGAAATGACAGCTTAGGTTTGTTTCCAAACCATAATTCATACGGTGTCGTTTCAACGGATTTAGATGGTGCCCTATTTAAAGTGAATGCAGCGGTTTCCAGTGCATAACCCCAAAATGACAGTGGCAAGTCAGTTAGAGACATCATAGATCGAACCATATCCAATAAAGTACGATTACGACGTTCCGACACACCATTACGTTATTGTGTTCCGGCAGGCGTGAGTTGTGAAACTATTCCATAGTCTTTCATATGTGTGCTAAACTCGTAACTAAGATACTCTCCTCCACGGTCGGACCGCAGAAATCTGATCTTTCTGTTATGATGATTTTCCACTTCATTCTGAAATTCCTTGAACTTTTCAAAGGTTTCAGACTTATGTTTCATTAAATAGATATACCCGTATCTACTCAAATCATCCGTGAAAGTAACAAAATAACGATATCCACCTCGCGCCGACACACTCATTGGTCCACACACATCAGTATGTATGATTTCCAATAAATCTGTCGCCCGTTCCATTGAACCGGAAAACGACTTCTAGTCATCTTGCCCATAAGGCATGGCTCACATGTATCAAATGATTCAAAATCAAATGATTCCAAAAGTCCATCAGAATGGAGTTTCTTCATGCGTTTAACGCCAATATGACCTAGACGGCAGTGCCACTTATATGCAGCTATATCATTATCAAGTTTAATCCTTTTAGCATCAACATTATGAATATGCGTAATACTACTATCGAGATCCAATAGAAATAAACCATTCAACACAGGTGCACAACCATAAAAGGCATCATTCATATAAATCGAACAACCATTGTTTTCAGATTTAAACGAATAACCACTTTGCATCAAACATGATCCGGATACAATGTTCATGATCAGTGCAGGTACCAAATAACAATTATTCAGATTTATAACTAATCCCGATGGCATATGGAGAGGCAGCGTTCCGACGGCGATCACATCAACTCTTGATCCATTGCCGACCCGCATCGTGACCTCATCCCTTGCTAGCTGTCGCTTGTTCCACAGCCCCTGAACCGAGTTACATATATTAGCAACCGATCCCGTATCAAATACCCAAGTGCTATTGCGAGTACTAGTCAAGTACACATCAATAACATGTATATCACATATACCTTTGTTTGCCTTGTCGGCCTTCTTGTCCGCCAAATACTTGGGGCAGTTGCGCCTCCAATGGCCAGTCCCCTTGCAATAGTAGCACTCGGTATCAGACTTAGGGCCATCTCGGGATTTCTTTTCAGGTGCGACAACAGATTTGCTGCCCTTCTTTCCCTTCTGCTTGCCTTTCTTGTCCTTCTTGAAACCGGTGGTCTTATTGATCATCAACACTTGATGTTCTTTCCTAATCTCCACTTCTGCAGTCTTAAGCATTGACAGAAGCTCGGGAAGAGACTTCTTCACGCCCTGCATGTTATAGTTCATCACGAAGCTCTTGTAGCTAGGTGGCAGAGATTGGAGAACACGATGTATGCCTAAGTCAATGGGAATCGTTATTCCCAAGGACACAAGCTTATAAGCGTACCAAGACATTTTGAGTACGTGCTCACTAACGGAGTTGTTCTCCTCCATCATGCAGCTAAAGAACTTTTCATAAGCATTATAACTCTCTACAGCAGCATGGGTATCAAAAATCATTTTCAATTCTCCCATGGTATCAAAGGCATTGCCATTTTCGAAATGCTTTCGAAGTTCTGGCTCTAGCCCATACAGTATGCCGTAATGAACTAAGTTGTGGTCCTCCTGACGAGTTATATAGACGTTCCTTTCCTCGTCAAGGGCATCAGGAGCTGGTGGGGGGACTAGCGACGCCTCTAGCACATATTGCTTTTGTGCAGCAGTGAGGAGAATCCTCAAATTCATAGCCTAGTTGGTGAAGTTGCTACCATTCGAAGCAAGTTTCTCTTTCTCCATGAACACATTGAAATTAAAAGCAGGTGGTGCCATCTACAATAGAATTTGTAAAGTATATTTAGACTAAGTTTATGATAGATTGAGTTCAACTAATCCAAATTACTAATGAACTCCCACTCAAAAACGACATCCCTCGTGTCCTTTTGGTGATTACATGAACCAAATCCACTACACCAAGTCCGATCATCACGTGAGTCGGTGTAGCTTCAAAGGCGACCATCTATATGGGCATCATATTAACTATATGACTCATGCTTAACCTTTCGGTCCGTGTTCCGAGGCCATGTTTGTACATGCTAGGCTCGCCAAGTAAGAACCTTAGTATTCGCGTGTGTAAAACTATCTTACACCCGTCGTATGAAAGCATAGAGTCGAGAACACTCGATCATCACGTGATGCCTCGAAACACGATCCATAAAACGGTGCACACTTAAGGAAGAACACATTTTATCTTGATATCTAAATGAGGGATCATCTTATAATGCTACCAAAAGCGCCAAACTAGCAATATAAGATGCAAACATCTAATGTGTAAAGTGAGATGATATGGTCCATGCATTTGATCTCTATCATTTGCATCGTGGTATGATCTCTATCATTCCTTTGTGTGTAAGGCCAAGGTCTATGGAACTTACACGTTGAGTGTGTTGTAAGAGTATCTATCATACATCTACTTACAACAATACCATATCAAGACACTATCCCATCAACGATCTAAACTAGACGCCTCTAATTTATCAATTGCAAGTTTTATGTGGCTTAGGGCTTTCGGAGATAGAACCGATCTTACCTACGAACATGAACCACAACGAGGATAACCAAGTTATTAGCAACTCGTTGTAAATCAGATATTGACTATAGTAGGAGAGACAGACACCCGCTAGCCACTTATGCAAAACTAGTTGCATGTCAGTCGTGGAACCGGTCTCATGTACGATGACATGTAAGGTTGGTCCAGGCCTCTTCATCCCACTATGCCACCAATATCCAAGATACATAGAATATGCAATAACATGATCATCATCGCCCACATATAAACGTATGTGTACTACCCGTGCAAAGCACCTATGCATAGAAAAGGCTCTGATACCACTGTTGGGTCCGCAGTATAGAAAACAAAAAATTTCCTACGATGAGAACTATATGCCAAGATATATCTACTAGATATAGAGCAACAGGTGGACATACATCCATGGAGAACTTACCCTCGAAGACAACGAGTTTTGTTAATGAGTAGGAACTCGTGGTTGATGTAGTCGTATGCTTACCGATCTCAAGATCATGTGGAAGTCCGAGCGCTGCAAATCAGCAGCGCATCCGTCCTCGCACACACGTTCAAGCCACCAAACAACCTCCACCTCCTCGCTCCAGCGAATCAGTGGAAGCAACAACTCCTTCCAGACGCAAGGCCACCGGGAACATGTATCTCACTAATCCGAGACCATGGGGGAATATCTAGATGGGAGAGAGATCCTTCACGAGGAGGTGTGCTTTGTGAGGGAGGAGAGGGGGGTGCTCCTCCCCTCCCATGGCCGACGGCCAAAGGGGGGTTCCTCCACCTCTTCCCCTTTGATGTGGTGAAGCTCCACTCACATAAATTTTGACTCCACCCAAAATTCCACTCACATGCATTAAATTTCCACCAAATTTAATGCAACTCTCAATTAATAAAACTCTTTTATTTATTTTATTCAGAATTTTTTTAATTACTTTAATTAAGAAACATTCACATAAAACCCCATGCAACATTTCAATATCAAATGCAAAACCTCTTTCTACAATTTCACCCAAAACAATTCCGGTTTCTATCGAAACAATTCTTGTTTCTATCAAAACATTTCCTTCGCTTTGCAAACCTTTTGTCTAAAACATATGTGCTCCTAAATGGTGTCCAACAACCCTTAAGTGTGTCACCCTACGGTTCGCGAATAATACAGACATGATTGAGACTCCTCTCAGATCAATAATCAGAAGCGGGACCTGGAGATCCATACTGACTCCTGCACATTCAACGATGACTTCTGTAATCGTGAGAACCTTTAACGCTAGTAATTTAATCCCTTTGTCTCATAATATAATACATGTCCGAGATTCGATCATCGGTATCCAAATACCTAGTTTGATCTCGTTACCGACATGCACTCTTTTCTCGTTCCCATGATATAACATTCTAATGATCACATCACTTGCTTTCAAGCTATCTTAATGTGATATCACGAGAGGGCCCAGAGTATATCTATCCGTCATCGGGATTGACAAATTCCACTCTTGATCCATGAGCCTCAACATAACACCTTCGTAGCACCGAACCCACCTTTATAGTCACCCTGTTACGGTGTGACGTTTGATGTTATCAAGATACTCTTCCGGTGTTAGCAATTAACATGATCTCATGGTCTAAGGACTAAGATTACTTCTTATGATGTTATGGCAATATAAACATAATGACTTTGATCGTAATGCTATACTTTGGATGAATGTTCATCACATCATTTCACAAATGCTGTGACCTCGTTATTAACAACATCCAATGTCTATGATCAGGAAACTTTGATCATCTTGTTAATCAACGAGCTAGTCTATAAGAGAGGCATAACCAGGAACCCTTTTTGTTTATTAAACACACATGTATTGATGTTTCCTATCAATACAATTATAGCATGCAAAATAAACATCTATCATATACAAGGAATACATAATAACAAATTTATTATTGCCTCTCAGGGCATATTTCCTTCAAATTCCTGAACTTTATGAAGGTGGTTTGGCGATGTTTCAATGCGCCGACAATGTTGGGAATATACCCTAGAGGCAATCATGAAAGATGTAATTCCCAATGCATTCATAAAGTTATTAAGTTATCCTGATATGAACATCTGATATGTATAATTAAATATATGATTCAGTTGTGGAACTATATATTCATGTTGTTCATACTAGATGTTCTTGGCCATTGAAGTTTTGTTGGACACACAACTTAGACTGTGAAAGTCGGTTGGTGACTAGGTTCCACTTGTCATAGGCATAGTGATGTTAATCTGACTTACACAGACTCGTCTAAGAGTTTAGCGAGTCAGACCGATCCATATTAAGATACTATACAATGAGCAAGTCATCATTTTTATGTCTCAATCAATGTAATCCTTAGACCCGAGGTTGTCGCGCAATCCGAGTTGTGTATCAACCGAAAAAGTTTCTCCGTAACATGGTAGTTATAAAGGCAGAGTTCGGGTCAACTGAGAATCAAAATGTGTGATGTGAATAACTAAGATGGGATTTTCCCCTCCAACTAGAGAGATATTCTTTAGGCCCTCTCGTGTGATATGATTCGGAAGCATGGCTATGCGTGACTCCAGTTAGTCAGATGAATCACATACCACGGATCGAGAAGAGAGTTGAGCTATTAAAGGGATGATGATTATTCGCCTATGTCTTGACAAGGTATATCGTGATGCAAAAGAGATTCAAACCTAAGTCACATTGGAAGGTATGTCATCATAACTCTATAGCACTTGGGAGTTGGCACATTCTGCTTGGAGACGCTACCAATTGATCGATTGCGAGTCGGACTCCAACCGTGTCCAAGTCGCCATGAGCCTGTGGGGTCACACACTAAAGAGCGGGAGCAGTATGTCGGTCGGGTTGGACCTGAACCAGACATGGACTAGGTTTGTGAGTGAGATGAGGTCTTGATTTGCATCGCAGCCCATCTACCGCCCATTCGCCCTTTTCTCAAACACACTTTCCATCCACACCGCCCAAAATTGCCGCCGCCATGTCAGTAGATCGGCTGCGTCTACATCCGCAACACTTTCCCCTTACCTCCTATCCATCTCGTTGTTGACGCTCGAACGAGGTGGCCACTCCGCACGCCCATCTTGCACGCAAGGTGTTTGGCTGTTTGCTTTGGTACACCATTTTTCATAGTTCTTGCCTTTCTAGTCATCTCGGTTAATTGACGTTTTTCTATGTTCACCGTAGACATGGACAACGAGGACGAGACGATGATCCATCAGTTGATGGCGGAGGATGATGCCACTGACGCCAATGTTTAGGAGCACTTGTCTAGCCTTTCTTGTCTTTGATGGTTGCAAATCTTCGAGCAGGACAAGGCTAGTCTAAAGTGTGGCAATTCCAAGCTTGGGAGAAGGAAATGCAAGCCACAACAGAGGATGGAGGGGCATACCATGCTCTACACCGACTACTTTTCTGAGAATGCATCATATACTGGAAATGATTTTTGGACGCGGTAGGATGAGCAAGGAGTTGTTCATGGAGATTCTACTTTCTCGCAAAAAAATCATTTTTGTAGTGACCCTTGAGCAAGTTTTCTAATTTGAGAATTTTAGGGGGGGAGCAAAACTCATTTTTTCTCGAGACAAGAGAAGATTATTCATGTATATACTCGTTGCATCCATTAGGGACTCAACGTGTATCCCATCCATGCTTATCGATTACTAATCAGACGATTCTGGTTTTTTGCAGTTTTGGGAACATTATAGAACCTTTGGGTTCTGGTTCTTCTGTTTTCTTTTGTTTTCCTTTTTGTTTCTTTTATTTAAAGAGAATATGCATCCCCATGTATAGTTTTGGTAATTAATGATAATTTTTATAGACTAATGGTTATATTGAGTTACACTTGTAGTAGTTGTCCACTGGCATCACTTGAACCATATGTTGGATTCAAGATTGAAATAATAATAAGCTATGGCCAAGGAGTTATTCAAGGTGTGATCCGAAGATTGGTGATAGAGAAGAAGTTACAAGAATGATCAAGACAAAATTCAAAGAGTGGATCTGAGTGGACCATCACCAAAGAAGATATGAAGGGCAAGTGCAAGATGGGACATCTCGAGAAAATTTTATGGTGATCATGGATATGTGAAGACATGCCTAAAGAAGAGTCTCTTACATAGGAGTGGGGGCAATTCGCATGTCCTCATGAAACAAGCACGAGCGAGCTCAATCAAGAAAGGTATTCCATCTTGTAGCAGCCAAGATCTTTATCATCTAGCTCAAGTGGAATGCGCAAGCCAAATGTATTATCTTGATAGGTTTTTTATTTTACCGATATGATGTTGTCAGTTGGGAGACCAGGTTATAGGATAGATAGCCATACTATTAAGAGGAGCTCTCGAGTGAGTAACTTGATCAATCATACAAATAGAGCTCAAACCTTTGCATGCTTGACATCATATTTCTTGGTTGTTGTTTGGATCTTATCCATGTGAGGTTCTAGAGCTAGTGGTTATCTTCATAACACACTCTACTTCATCAAAAATGGATTTTGGATGAATACTGACGAGGGTTTAACTCATCAATGCCCATTGTTATGGACTTGGGTTTTGGAGAAGGAGGGAGCGCTAGAAGCATCAATCGGCTAGCAACAAGCACACAGGGGGACTCGAAGATTTACCCAGGTCCAGGCCTCGTAGAGGTCCCTACTCTTGCTTGTCTGCTCGTGGAATTAATAGAAGAATTGAAGATTACAATGGTGCACAGATGCAATCTGGCGAGGGTTGTGGAAACTAGGGTTGCGTGTGTCCTCCGCGCCACCCCCTCCTATCTTTAATATAGATAGACTGGGTCTCGGGTAGCAGGTCGAGTCGGTTATAGGTTAGGGTTTCCCTTTAAACTTTCTATCTTTAGCTTCTTCTTGTTCCGCAAGAAATCGAGAGTCCGTAGGTTACTCGAGTTCTCCATTTGGGCCTTGGCGATGCCGTGGGCTTCCGCTGTATTCAAGCCTTATATACAAAGCTCAAGTACCTGTAGGGTATACCCATGTCAGTAGCCCTCGAGTGTGCAGTGGAATCGCATATTCGACTAGGGACTTTATGAAGCCTTTCGAGTGCATGACTGAGTACGTTTTTTCAACTGCTCTGTTTGTGTCATAGGGATTGTTGATGTGCATGCCTGATTTAACCGATGTATCGGTATCAGTTAACTACCTTAGGGTAAAACAACGCAATCTACTCGAACTCGAGTCCCCGGACTCGAATTCGGAAAAGTGTTGGTGTAATTCGACTCAAGCAACGGAGGTCTTACAGGAGTCGAATTCCAGTATATGGGTGTGAGCACTCGACGCATCCGTCAAGGCATGTTCATCATACCTGTAGGCACAGATATATTTCTGGTAGTGTGCAGCGAATGCGTTTCCAGGCCTTATTCATGTCTTATCTTCACGCTGCAAGCGCGGCATCCGAAATTTATCATCGCGGAGATGATTCGGGTGACCCAGGAGACGCAATCTCTTTGTAGGGAAAAATCATGAGGCGGTGTCGCCATAAACTTCGAGTGTGGATGTTATCGACACAAAGTACGATGTACAAATAATCATAGGGTGCGCGACCAGCGCTCCCTATGGGAGTAGCCCCCGACTGCCTGGTTGAGTCGAAGACTCAGGCAGGGACTAAAGAACTTTTGCGACTATTGTCGTCTTTTGTTTGCTTGTTTCAGTCAAATTTATTTCCGGCGCTCCCTATGGGAGTAACCCATGTCCATAGTCGAATCGCGGATTCGAGTGATTGCGTATGCTTTAAATGTCCATGTTCCCGCAAAAGAGAAAAAGAAAAATCGTAGGGTGCGCGACCAGCGCTCCCTATGGGAGTAGCCCCCGAGTGCTTGGTGGAGTCAAAGACTCGAGCAAGGACTAAAGTAGTCGAAGTCTTCTGCTGCTCAATTTTGGATGACATTAGTGCTGACGATGTGATGATCTCAGTTGCCCGCGCGAGCGGGTTTGACGGGACGTGACGAGCGGTGGGTCCCATTTTCTGACTCTGACTTGACTAGGCATGCGTAATCTTTGTTTTAAGTGCGCCTCCTCGATTTCCACGCGTAATGGGGGTAGTGAGGGACGGTTCGCGCTTCGGGTCCTCCACGTGTCGATCACGATGGGCGCCACGCGTCTGATAGGGTTTTTGCTGGCCGTTGGATTACATCTTCCAGGGGATTAAGTAGCAGTGCTGTGACGGTAATTTTTCCCATCTGCTCTTTTCTCTGCCTTTGCCTCCGTCGCCATTGCTGCTACTCCTCTGCTTCCTAGAGTTCATCTTACTCGCGGCACTGGACCTGCTCCGCGTATTCCCTAGTTACTTCCTCCGGTCGCATCGCCACCGCAAGATGGGGAAGAAGAAAGGAGGTGTCGCGGCTGAATCCGCCGCCGCCACTGTCGCTGCCAAGAAGAAGGGCGGCTCCGCCGTTTCGGGCACCAGCACCGCCGTCACCAGGAAGAAGAAGGGCACGGGCACTCGCGTCACCAATGGCGCGTGGTGCGCGTCCGTTATCAAGTCATCTGAGCTCCGTCTCCTGCGCCAAGACGGAGTTCTGTCTCCCGCGGTCGCTAACTCGCGAGTCCCAGGTGGTGAGGTAACCCCTCGTCCTCCTGCCGGTTTTCGGGTGATGTTCCTAGCGTTCATCATCCGCGGTCTCTCGCTTCCCCTGCATCCTTCCTTTAGGGGCCTTCTTTGTTTCTATGGGCTCTAGCTGCACCAGCAGTCCCCCAACTCCATCCTCCATGTTGCTTGCTACATTACACTTTGCGAGTGCTGGCTCGAAATCGAGCCACACTTTGGTCTCTTCAAACGTCTATTCAAACTGAAGCGCCTGTCAGCGTCTGGCTCCGTAGTCTATGATGTAGGAGGCTGCGGTATCCATGTCGACTCCTCTGTCACTTATTTTGACATCAAACTCATGGCGTTCGTCCAAGGGTGGAGGGACAAGTGGTTCTACATCCGCGACCAGAAGACCGACGAAGACCACTTCGGACTCGCGCCTTTCGATCCCGTGACGCCATGCAAGAGGAGGCGCTCCTGGAAGAATGTGGTGATGCCCGGTGAGTCTGCGGAGACAGATGTGCTATACGAGTGCGTCTGTGACCTCGAGAGTCGCATGGGTAAAGAAGAGGGAGGATGCGCCCTTATTCGCACGTGGTTGCGCCGTCGCGTCCAGCCTCTGTAGGCCAGAGTCCACCCTATGTTCCAATGGGCTGGCACGGACGATGTCACTCGCGTATCTGCCGATGGCATTTCCGTAGATAAAAGGGTGCGACTGGTCACCAAGTACACCGCCAAGGATGTGCTCCCCAGTGAACCATTCGTACCTCCATTCGATGCTACTAATCCTCCTCCTGAGGTATGGTTGTGCTATGAAGTAGTTTTGTTTATCGAATGCTTCTTTTTCCTTGACTTTTGCTGACTTGTTGTCTGTATGCAGGATTGGAAGGTGTCTCCCTGTATGCCTCCTCTTCCTGAGGGGGTTATTCCTCGTGAAGCTTTAGAAGAGGACAAGTCGGAGTCGACCGTCCCATCTGATGGGGAGGAGGAAGCCCCCGAGTCTAGCAGTCCGGACACTCACAAGCGTTCACGCAGCAAGGATTCCGATGCATCATCTCCTTCGACTCCAGAAGGCGCAACTATTGGTGCAGAGTCGCCGATACCTGCCGTTCCTGTGAGTGCTGTGGCGCCGTCTTCCCACAAGAAGATGCGGCTGCCGAAGGAGTCATTGTCGGAGTCAGAGGGCCAAACCTTCGATTTTGACAAGTTTGATTGGTAAGTATACGAGTCTTTTCTTTGGAGTTGCATTTTCTTGATGTTGGTTTTGTTTTGCAGTCATATGGTGTCGTCATCTTCTGGCGACATCCAATTTTTGAAAGAATCTGGAGTCGTGACCTCCAAGGCAAAGAAAGTAGCTGGGCGGACTCCTTCTCCTCCGTTGGCGGCCCACTCCGGGCACAATTCATCAAGTTCTCCACACGACGTGGAGCATCAGATGGTTGTCCGGACGACTGTGCGTCAATCAACTTCAGAGTCACTGGAGGATCACATATGTGTAATGTTGCTTCTTCTGATTTTTGTAGTCGAATGTATCATCCATATCATCTGCTGATCCTTTGTTGTTTCTTCTGTCGCAGGTTATTGTGAAGGAAGCTACTCGCTTGGCGGAGTAGGTGCTTGCGATGGGTTGCCAACATGCAATGCTAGACAATCGTCATCGCGTGGTTGAAAGTGAGTGTTTTTTCTTCTTCTTCTTCATCCTTGTGATATACTCGACTGACAGTCTATCTTTGTTTGTTTCACAGCTAAGCATAATGCACTCCTTCACGACGCTACTTCCCTCGAAAAGGCGCTTGTCGCGGCGGTGAAGAGTCGCGATGAGGTAGTCGCAGCACATGACGAATCACGGAAACGCGAAGAGGATTTGCGCGCCTCCATCGTAGCTAGGGAGAAGTTGTTCGAAGAACAGCTTTTCTCGATTACCAAGGCTCTTTCAGGTATTCCCTCGACTGGATTTTCGTCGTCTCCCTTCTTTCAAATTTGTTGTTGTGCTGACTTTTGTGCCAATGCTTGATTCTTGTGTAGATGCCAGCGGTCTGAGCTTCGATGCCCAGGCACTCCGTCATGATGATGCCTTGGCAGGTGCCATCTCGGCAGTCGAAGATCGCAGTGCTTCCGTTCAGGGGGCGCTCATCAAGGCCAAGGGCGAGCTCAGTCGCCTCCGTGAGGAGCTGGCGCCCAATGCTGAGTTAATCAAAAATGTAGATGATCTGGTGGAGTCCCTTGCTGGAGGCATTCCTGCAGGCTTCAAGAACTCACTCCGTGCGGCTGGCGCTTCGATGTCACTCGCAATGGTTCAAGCCCATGGAGTCGAGGTTGATCCTGCTGCGGTCTCCAAGGCAATGCCTATCAGTGCGGATGGACAACAGGTAGTATTTGCTCCTTTCGCAACTGCCTGTGGCAAGTACGGGACGCAGCTAATCAACACAGCTGCGAAGTACTCTGAGGAGCTGCAGCGAGCCAAGAAGGCGGTGAAGGCTGCGATGTCAGGGGCCGGCGGGAAGTCTGTGGCATCTAATACTGCCACAGACTCGATGAGGCCCCCAAAACCGAAGTCTAAGTCAAAGAAGCCAGTTGCTCCTCAGTAGTCATGTCTGTAATAGTTAATAGCCTGTCTCTTTTGTCTGGAACATGCCTTTGGCGAGTGTATCTGTTGATACTTTATTATGCTTGAATGCATTCGAGTCTTTTGTCCATGCATTGCCTTAGTCTTATTATTATCTCTTGCTTGGCTTGTGATAGGGCACATCGAGTGGTCCTTCGAGTGAACCTCGGAATATGCCATCCACTGATGATACTTTGGCATAGTCGCGCTCAAGGGTGGATGAGCTGTCTCTGCTCTCGCGACTCCGTGACCGCGTGAAGCAGTTGGAGCGCGAACTGCCTGTGGTCCGTGGTAACACGGATGTATGGAAGTCGAGGACGGAGAAGGTCGTCGCCCGAGAGCAATATTTTCTAGGGGAGGTGACGCAGATGGGCGACCAATTCAAGTGTTAGCTTTCTTCTTCCTTATCTTTTCTTGTAGCCACTCGCGATAGTTCGTTGTCTTCATACTTTTGCCTTTGCTTGGTATAGTTGTCAGTGCACGCCATCCGCAAGATGAGAAGGACAGGATTGCCATTCGCATGAATGATCTGACCCAATAGCAGCTTCAGGCGAGTGGGTACTTCTGGGTGGATCATGATCGTGCAATCGCACTTGCGACCCTGTAGGATCGTGCTTCGCGAGTGCTTCACTTCCTGAAGAAGTCACAATCGTGCTTGAGGAATATTTATCAGACGATGTTCCCGCTAGACGTTGTTGCATCGAGCCTGTTGGCCCTTCTTGCCAAATTTCAAGACTTGAGTGCAGTCCGCGAGTGTGTACGGCAATAGTTAGTGGCTGGTGCCAAGGCTGCTCTATCGCTGGTCGACTACACAGGCCTGATGTGGATATTGCAGCGGTTGCTGCCGGACCGCCAGCGCCGCCAGCAGGTTCGACCTAGAACATGGTTCCTCACTACTAGGCGGTGGATCGCCCAGCGGAGGAAATCATCGACTTCTTCGTGGAGCAGACAAATGTTCCTTTGTTGCAACAGTAGTTTAGTTTGTATCCTACACATAGTTGCACCAGTGTTTGTAAAGTTCATATATATATGCTGTGTATAATTGATTGACATTGATGTATATAAAGAGCTTGTTAGCGTGTATGTTTTGCGAGTGCGTTGCACTATGCGATTCCTTTTCGTTAGCATGACTTGTGTTTATCTCAGCACCTTGCCAACATGTCAGGTGCGCTGCAACTGGGTTGATGTTTTTCAAGGGTTCGATTAGTGCGTCAGCTACTCAGGATATCGCGTTGGTTCGTAGAACAAATGTGTATAGGGTGGCGCAGCCCCCGAGTGGATAATTTGCAAAAATAAAAGAACACAGAGTTTGGGGCACTTAGCTTTATTTACTCGCAGGATAGTACGGGCTACAATGTGTGGCTAAGTAGCCTTGGCTGAGTAGCCTTATTTGCAATGTAAAAAAATAAAAGACGACTAAGGGTAGAAGCGCCGCAGCTGCGCGACGCTCTAGGGTTGGAGTACGCGACTCCTATCTCAAAATCTTTAAGGCGATAGGCGCCACCTGGGATTACTTCTATAATCACGTATGGTCCCTCCCAGGGGGACTCGAGCTTAAGGTGCCCTTGTTGTTTCAGTCGCAGGACCAGGTCTCCTTTGACGAAGGACCTAGGGCGTACTGCTGTGGTAGTTGCGCAGGTTCTACTGGTAGATCGTTGATCTTTCCACGATGATTTCTTGTGCCTCGTCAAGGAGGTCGACAGAGTCTTCGAGTGCAAGAGTTGATTCATGCTCACTGTAAGCGACCACTCGTGGTGCTTTGTATTGCACTTCTGCGGGTAGCACTGCTTCAGCACCGTGCACCATGAAGAACGGGGTGTACCCCGTGGCATTGTTTCGGGTTGTGCGTAGGCTTCAGAGTACCGATTGCAGCTCGTCTGGCCAGCAGCCTGCGGCTTGTTCGAGTGGCCTGAGGAGTCGCTTCTTGATTCCACCGCAGACGAGCCCGTTGGCTTTTTCGACCTGACCGTTGGTCTGTGGATGTGCTACAGAGGCATAGCTTACGTTGATTCCCAGATTCTCGCAGAATTCTTGGAACTCCTTGGATGTGAAGTTCATCCTGTTGTTCGTGATGATGCTGTGTGGTACTCCGAAGCGATAGACGATGGACTCAAAGAACTTGATTGCGCTGTATCCTGACTGGTTAGTCACTAGCATGGCCTCTATCCACTTGGTGAATTTGTCGACTGCGACCAAGAGGTTGACGTAGCCTCCTCGTGAGGACTTTGAGAGCTTTCCGACCATGTCGAGTCCCCATTGCGTGAAGGGCCAGGCCAATGGAATTGGCCGGAGCTCCACGCCAGGTGCGTGTGGCTTGTTCGTGAATCACTAGCAAGCGTTGCATTTTTGGACGATGTCCTTGGCGTCACGCATGGCCATAGGACAGTAGAATCCAGCTCGTAGAGCTTTGGCAACAAGGGCTCGACTGCCAGCGTGGTGTTCGCAAGTCACCTCATGGATGTCGAGGAGGACAGCTCTTCCATCAATGTTTGAGGCGCATTGTTGGAGTACTCCTGTGATGCTGTGCTTGCACAGTTCGCCGTTGATAATAGTGAATGCCTTGGATCGACGCGCAATGTGCCGTGCGTCAGTCGGATCGTCCGGTAGCCTCTTGCTGAGAAGGTATGTGATGTACGGTTGAGTCCAAGATGGCTCGATCATCATGACACTCATCGGTCCTTCGAGTCCTGTATCAAGCTCCAGGTCGTCGAGTGCCATTGGCTAATTGGGCGGCTAGCCCCCGAGTCCGTTGGTGCGCTTGTTTTCTTCTCTACGGCCTTTGTCTTGATGGAGCGTTCATAGATGCGCTCGAGAAATACCCCAGGTGGTTTGGGGCGCAGGTAGAGCCAATGTTGGCGAGTGTGTCTGCCTCTTCATTGCTTTCGCGGCCTATGTGCCGCAACTCGCAACCGTCGAAGTCCCCTTTGAGTGTGTCGTATAGGTCGCGGTAGGCGATCATATTGTTGTTCAGTGCGTCGCGCTCGTGCATTGTCTGGTTGACGACCAGCTTGGAGTCGCCGTATATTATGAGCCTCTTGGTGCCGCAGGCTTTTTCCATCCTCATCTCGTGTAGCAGGGCCTTGTATTCAGCTTCATTGTTGGAGGCGGTGAACTGCATTCGCAGAACATATTTCAGCTTGTCTCCCTGGGGCGATGTCAGTATGACACCTGCGCCAGCTCCATCCTTTCGCTTGGATCCGTCGAAGTGCATTGTCTAGAGGTAGGACATATCTAGTTTTTTAGGGAGCTGGTTCTCCATCCAGTGCACGAGGAAGTCAGGGAGAACTTGTGACTTGATTTCATCATGTTTTTCATATATAATGTCTCGTGGAGACAGTTCGATCCCCCAAAGCGCGACTCGTCCGGTGGTGTCGGGATTGTTGAGGATATGTCCAAGCGGGGCGTCGTTGACCACCACGATTGCGTGTTCCTGGAAGTAGTGGCGTAGTCACTGGGCTGTCATGAAGACGCCGTACGCCAGCTTCTGGTAGTGCGAGTACCACAGCTTTGTTGGCGTGAGTACCTCGCTGAGGTAGTAGACTGGGCGCTGTACCCCGTGGACCTTGTTTTCCTCGGCTCGTTCTACCACGAGCATCGTGCTGACCACCTGGTTGGTGGCGGAGATGTATAGCAACAGTGGTTCCCTTTCGCGTGGGGTCACTAGTACCGGCGAGGTGGACAATAGGCGCTTGAGGTCTTCGAATGCTTCATGTGCCTCGTTGGTCCACTCGAACTTGTCAGCTTTGCGGAGAAGTTGGTAGAAGGGCAGTGCCTTTTCGCCCATTCGATTGATGAATCGACTGAGCGCCGTGATTCGCCCAGCCGGCTGCTGGACACCTCTTATGTTCTTCGGCTTCTCCATGGCCAGTATGGCTTTTATTTTCTTCGGGTTCGCCTCGATCCCCCTCGCGGAGATGAGATACCCGAGTAGTTGCCCAGATGGTATGCCGAAGGCGCACTTGTCGGATTGAGCTTGGTCCGGTAGCGGTCGAGGTTGGCAAAGGTTTCGCGTAAATCGTCAATTAGTGAAGCTTCCTCTTTGGTCTTGATTACGATGTCATCAACATAGACTTGGATGTTGCAACCAAGTTGGTTCTTGAGGCAAGCCTGCATGCACCGCTGGTAGGTGGCTCCTGCGTTTTTTAGCCCGAAGGGCATTGTGTTATAGCAGAACACACCAAAAGGCGTTGTAAACACCATTTTCTCTTGATCTTCCTCCTTCATTCGAATCTGATTGTAGCCTGAGTAGGCGTCGAGGAAGCAGAGGCGCTCACATCCCGTGGTGAAGTCGATGATCTGGTCGATTCGTGGCAGCGGGAAGTGATCCTTCGGGCAGTGCTTATTCAGAGTGGTAAAATCCACGCACATCCGTAGGATATCCGTGTCCTTTTTTGGTACGAGCACCGTGTTGGCGAGCCAAGTGGTTTCATTGATCTCGCGTATGAATTTGGCGTCGAGGAGTCTGTTGATCTCCATTCCGACTGCTTTTGCTCTTGGCTTAGACAGTCGCCGAATTGTTTATTTGACTGGCCTTGCGTCTGGGTTGACATTGAGTGCGTGCTCGGCGAATTCCCTGGGAACTCCTGGCATGTCTGCTAGACACCAGGCAAAGATTTCCTAGTGCTCATGGAGGAATTCGACGAGCGCGAGTTCCTATGCGGGACTCAAGTTGTTGGCGATGAGGGCCATCTTGGCGGGATCCGATGGGTGGACCTGAACTTTCTTCGTGTGCACCGATGAGTCGAAGAACAGGTCGGGTGAACTTGGCCGGCTTAGGGAGGCGGTATGTCGTCGACTCCTTCAATCTTGCGAGTTCCTCCTGCATGCCGAAGGACTGGGAAATTCTGTTGAATTCCCTGTCGCAACTGTCGGATCTCTCGAAGCTCCCGTTGATTGTGATGACGCCGTTGGGGCCTAGCATTTTCATCTGTAGATAGGCATAGTGTGGCACTGCCATGAACCTGGCGAACACGAGACGTACGAGGATGCAGTGGTACTGTGAGGGCTAGTCGACGACTTCGAAGTCGATGCGTTCGCGTCGAAAGTTTTTCGGCGTGCCGAAGATGACGTCGAGGTTGATTTTGCCAAGGGGATATATGCCCTTGCCTGGGACGATGTCGTGGAATGTTGTGTCCGAGGCATCTAGGCAGGTCAGAGGGATACTCATTGCTCGCAAGTTACTTGCGAACATGAGATTAATGCCGCTTCCTCCATCCATGAAGATGCGACTCATGTCGAAGCCTCCAATTTGTGCCTCGAGTACGAGGGGACAATGGCATGGACGAGGTACTTGGCGCGGGTGGTCACGGTTGTCAAAGGTGATGCAAGAGTCGCTTCCACTAAGGTACTCAGTGGTGGATGGTGGTGAGTTTGTCGCCAAATTAACTTGGCGAGTGATGGCCTTTTGCACCCGGTTGGAGGGGCAACCCTTTTGGATCATCATGGTGCCCATGGCCCGTGGGTACGGCTCGCCTCCGTGATGCTGGTCAGGCGTAGCTGCATTTGGCGGTGGTCCGGGTGGTGGTGGAGGAGCTCCATGTGCCACAGCGCCTGGGGCGGCT
Organism: Avena insularis; assembly: GCA_023614405.1. Taxonomy (NCBI): domain Eukaryota; kingdom Viridiplantae; phylum Streptophyta; class Magnoliopsida; order Poales; family Poaceae; genus Avena; species Avena insularis. The sequence continues at coordinate 29,117,242 of CM042692.1, forward strand.
CTGTAGCCCCTGTTGACCGCGTCGCGATTCATCCGAGCCAGACCCTCATGAAGTTTGAGGAACTCGCGACAGTCCTTGAGGAGGTGGCTGGATTTCTTTTTGCCATCATGCTTGTCGATGTAGAAGTGCACAGTGCATGGCCCGGACAGCTTGTCTTCGATGGATGTTGTGGGTGCTTCATCGTGAGTGTGGTGCTGCCATACTTGTGTGGTTTTCCCAGAGTCACGATGTCCACCGCTACGGTAGCCGCTGTTGCGGTTGTCGTCACGTCTGTCGGTGTAGCCAGCTGCGACCATGTTGATGTCGTTGCGGTCATCGTAGATGCGCATTCGATGTTTGCTTCGACGGTCGCGTCTGCGTTCGATTTCTGCTTCATCGTCGGAGTGAACGCGATTTTTCACCGAATCTTCTTCATCTGCCCACCGATTCGCGATTTCCATTAGGTGGTCAATGGTTTTGGGCTTCGAGCGGCCCAGCTCCTCCCTAAGCTCTATGCGGCGAATGCCGCCGTTGAATGCATCGATTACGCGATCCTCCGAGATATTTTGTATGGAGTTCTTGATGATGGACCACCTCTGGATGTACGAGCGTAGCGATTCGCCCGACCTTTGCTGGCAGCACCTCAGTTCTTTGATTGAGGTGGGCCTTTTGTAGGTGCCCTTGAAGTTGCGCACAAAGCTGTAGACTAGCTCTTCCCAACTGCGAATGGATCCGCGTGGGAGGTTGTTGAGCCATGCTCGGGCGGCGCCCTGTAGCTATAGCTGCAGGCATTGCATGGCCGTGCTTCGACTCCCGCCATGGAGCCTGACGGAGGAGATATGGTCCTCTAACCAGATTTTCGGGTCCTGCAGACCGTCAAACTTTGGGTTCTCTGATGGGAGCTTAAACCCCTTGGGCATTCGCTTTTGCCTGATGGCCCTGCTGAAGCATCTAGCGCCACAGAGCTCCACATCTTCGTCTTCTGAGTCAGTCGATCGGGCACGTCGCGCCCTTGACTTGTCGATCTTGCGCTGCGTGATGTCATCACGCGCGTCGTAGTCGTGGTCATGTCGTCATGAGCGACGGTGTCGAGACAGATCGCGACTGTCGTTGCTGGATGAGGGTGAGGAATAGCGTTTTGCTAGATCCTTGCCTTTCTTCGGCTCCGGTGTCGGATCTTTGTCGAGAGCAGCCTCGATTAACCCCAAGCCTGCGACCGTAGATCGGTGCATGGCAGCTCGAGGATCTCCAGCTGGCGGCTGGTTGTTGAGGAGGTACATGGTGGCCGCCGTTACCGCAGCTTGTGGCGTTTTTGGGAGCACATTGCCACGCGTATCCACCGTCATGGAGCCGAAATCGAGGACCTTTGTGGCTTCTACACGCTCTTGTTCGGTGACGTAGGCCAGTCGAGATCGCCTCTTGTTAGCGATGTACTCGTTGCACTTGGAGGAGGATCCTCAGTAGGAGGAGAGCCCAGCTCGCCGAAGGCTCGACTCGCCTGCCGCCCTTTTACGCGCCTCGAGTTGCGCGATTGTATGCAGTTGGCGTTTGTATTCTTCCTTCAGGAGCCAATGGTAGCCCATCAACAGTTCTTGCGGGGAGCCGAAGGGTAGAGGGTTGCCTCGTAGGGCTTCTCGGCAGCGGGCCTACTCGAGAATATTGAGCCTGATCACGACGTGTTCACCTGTTTTCTCGTTCACCATGGTGGGGAGTTCGGCTGCCCCTCCGTTGTTGACGGGGCCGCCGTTAGTGGGGCTGCTGTTGGGTGGTCCGCCATTAGGTATGCCACCGTTTGGTGGGTCGGTTCCATTGCCACCGTTGCCCGTGTTGTCGCGTTTGGCAGAGGAGTCGCCCATGTTGATGACATCGCACATGAAGTGGTTGGGGAAGCTGCTACTCCCGCAACTTTCAGATCCGGAACCGTAGGCTCCATCTTCAGTTCCTAGATCGCCCAGATCGAATTCGCGACTGTTGTCACTGTCCGTATTCTCAACTGTTGTCGAGGCATCGAGCTCACTGAGGGAGGCGATCGGCTGAGGGAACCACGATGCTGGAGCAATCGATGGTGTTGTCGGCTGGTCAGGCATGCGAAGCATGCCCATCTGACCAACTTGGAAGCGGAAGCTCCCGATCGTCAGGCTAATTCCATCACCCACGGACTCGAAAGCCGGGCGAGTGGCCAGCGTGTGGACGGTGAAGTCGAACGCGCCGAAGAGCTGGCGAATCTCCGTTGTTGCGGAGTTGTAGATCGCAGTTGATAGGGCCGAAGAAGCCACAACATCAGCACTCCCAATCCCCACAGTCGGCGCCAATTGACGAGGGTTTAACTCATCAATGCCCATTGTTATGGACTTGGGTTTTGGAGAAGGAGGGAGCGCTGGAAGCATCAATCGGCTAGCAAACAAGCACACAGGGGGACTCGAAGATTTACCCAGGTTCAGGCCTCGTAGAGGTCCCTACTCCTGCTTGTCTGCTCATGGAATTAACAGAAGAATCGAAGATTACAATGATGCGCAAATGCAATCTGGCGAGGGTTGTGGAAACTAGGGTTGCGTGTGTCCTCCTCGCCGCCCCCTCCTAGCTTTTATATAGATAGGCTGGGTCTCGGGTAGCAGGTCGAGTCGGTTACAGGTTAGGGTTTCCCTTTAAACTTTCTATCTTTAGCTTCTTCTTGTTCCGCAAGCAATCGAGAGTCCGTAGGTTACTCGAGTTCTCCATTTGGGCCTTGGCTATGCCGTGGGCTTCCGTTGTATTCAGGCCATATATACCAAACTCGAGTACTTGTAGGGTATACCCATGTCAAATACCTTATTGTGTTTTTGATATTGAAGGTTTTACCGGTTCTTCACCCTTGGGAGTTTCTCACCTCTTCCTACTTGATATTTTATTCCTTGGTGGTATCCAATATTTTCTCTCTTACATGCTTGACATCATCTTTGTTGGATACTACGCGTCTTTATCTTTCCAACAAAATTGGTTTCACCCTGATCTGAGTTTGGTAGCTCAAGTTGTTGTCAATTTTGTTTTATCGTTTTCTAGAAAAAAATAAAAAGGGAAGGATGCCCGGAGTGGTCCGGACTAGATCTGGTGGTAATCAGGATCGTAGTAACCCGTTCGGCCTACCTATCAGAGTGGTCCGGGTGGGCCGGCCCATCTCGCCCGTGCCTCGGCCTCCTGCCTGGATTGGCTGCCAGGACTAGTCTGGCTCATCTTTCCTGTGTGATCTGCTGCTCTCCTTCGCTGACTGGCCAGCCGGTCGGTTCAGACTAGGCCAAGCCACTCCTCCCGCGTGTTGTGCTTCTACCATGTTGTTGTCCGGACTGGTCCAACCTATGGTCCGGCCGGCCAGAGTGGTTCGTCCTGGGTCGACTAGTCCGTGCACCCAGCATGCCTGCCAACGGCTAGAATCGTCCCGTTTTGCCTCTCCCCCATATAAAAGGCCCCTTTCTCCTTCCCTAAGACATGGCTTGCATTCTCTCTCCTCCATTATTTTTTCTCTCAAGAGCTTGCAATTCCTCTCAATCACTCCCATACTTCTTGAATCTTTTTTGGAGATTTAGAAGGGAAGATCTAGATCTACAAATCCACCAATCCATCTCTCCTCTAAGTGAGGAGAACATCTTGGGATCTAGATCTTGGAGATTTTTGTGGTTTTTCTCTTGTGTTCTTTCTCTCTTATTTCTCCAATAGCTTTTATAGCTTTGGTGGAATTGGGGAGAGAAGGACTTGAGCACTTGTGTTCTTGCCATCACATTAGGTGCATCGATTTGAGTTCTCTAAGGAGAATCAGTTGATGAAATTAAAATAAGCTTGTTACTCTGGATCCCTGAAACCCTAGATGGCGTAGTGGCCTTGGTCGTGATTCTTTGGGGCATCCAATTAAGTTGTGGAGATTTCTTAACCTATAGGCCTTGGTGGTGATTTCTTGGGAGCCTCCAATTAAGTTCTAAAGATTGTTCCAAACTTGTACGAGTCTGATGATCGTCTTCAAGTTTCTCCTAGTGGATCGGGTTCTCGGAAGAATAGGATCAGGCCTCTTGTGGAGTTGGTGCTCTTAGTACGCCCACCCCTCCAACGGAGATATACTTTTTCTCAAAAGGAAGGAACTTGGGATAAATCCTCGTCTCCGCATCCCTAGGTTATTTATTTATCCAAGCTAGCTCTTATTGTTTGTATTGCTTAGCGTAAGTTGTTGGTGCACATAGATGAATCCTAGTGTTTATACTTTTCGTGCTCGACAAGTTAAAAGCTAGTTTTATTCTGCACTTGTTTAAGCCTTAACCGTAAACGTTTTAAAACGTCTATTCACCCTCTCTAGGCGGCATCCTTGATCTTCCAACTTCTCTTTTTTTGGCTTTTTTTTTCCTTTTTATAAAGTCTGAACATTTTAAAATTTGAGCATTTTCTGATCTGAATAATTTTTTACATCATAGTTTATTTCAAGTTCTGAATGTTTTGTTATCTAAACATTTCTAAATAAATAAAATAAAGTAACAGAAACGAAAAATCGTAGGAAGAGAAGCTTATCTGGACCGGCCTAACAGGAAGCACCGACGCGTCTACGCAGTAGGCGACACTATATGTGTAATATAGGGGCTCCGAATTCATGATTTGTACATGAGGAATAACAGTCATCCATTGGGCCTAGCCCAAGAACAAGTCATCGCAGATCATACTTTTGGCATGATTAGGATGGGCCTTAGACTCACGAATGCTTCATGAGCAACCCCACAAAAAATCATGCTCCATGAGCAGGAGTCTTTGATTCAATCAGAAGGAAGAAGCAAATGTCCTCGGTATCTTCAGCAGCGTGAAGGATCAAAGCTCCTGTTGCTACGGTCCATCCTAAGGGCATGCACAACATGAGCTTTTTCTTAGAGTGGCCACATCGGATTTTTTGCTTAGTTGGTGAAGAGAGATCGAAGAAATAGAATGTTTTTTTTCCACGCAACTCTCTCGCAGGGGGACGAATTCCATTACTCGTCAGAATAACGGAATACATAGTATTAGGTTTCTAACGATCCTCTTAGCAAACTTCCACAGCAAAAGCAAACACAAACCCCTACATGAGTGGTCCAGAACTAACTATAGAAGGAAAAGCCGCCTACTAGTAGCAACATGAATAACTAACAATTTTTTGTCTAGAAGTCTACACCGTCTTGAGCCACTCCCAGGGTCACTCATGGCCAAAATTTCTACCATCTCTTCTAGCATTAGCGCGATAGACACCATTCATTTCCTTCTTGTTGTATCACCATCCTCATCTGCGGCAAGAGATCTCCCGTCAGTAATCAACCTTGTCGAAGACCATCCAGTGGAGGCACCTGGGGCAGTATCTCCCATCCCTCTAGTAGCTAGATCCATCAAATGAAGAGCACCTGTGCGAAGGGTATCCTGATCCTCAGAAGAATGAGCACCTACCCAATAGTTCATGAACACAGTAGAATAACAAATTAGTTCAACAGGGGAATGGATTAGTTTTCCTTCAAAGCAAGCTCTATTATGCATTTTCCAAATGTCCCAACATATGGCCGCCACCCCAACAATCTGGACATTTCTAGAAACTTGTGAATGTCTAGGAATCCACCAGAAGACCTGGGAAAAGTGTTGGGTTCGCAGCATAGAAAACAAAAAAAATCCTACGATAAGAACTATACGCCAAGATCTATCTATTAGATACAAGCAACGGGTGGATATACATCCATAGAGAACTTACCCTCGAATACAACAGAGTTTTGTTAACGAGTTGGAACTCGTGGATGGTGTAGTTGTACGCTTGTCGATCTCAAGATCGTGTGGAAGTCCTAGCGCGGCAAATCAGCAGCGCATCCGTCCTCGCACACATGTTCAGGCCACCGAACAACCTCCACCTCCTCGCTCCAGCGAATCAGCGAAAGCAGCAACTCCTTCCAGACGCAATGCCACTGGGAACATGTATCTCGCTAATCCGAGACCATGGGGGAATATATCTAGAGGGGGAGAGAGATCCTTCACGAGGAGGTGTGCTTTGTGAGGGAGGAGAGGGGGGCCTTTTATAGGAGAGGGGGGCCTCCTCTCCTACCATGGACGGCGCCGATGGGGGGTGCCCCCACCTCTTCCTCATTCATGTGGTGGAAGCAACACTCACATCAATTTAGCCTCCACCCAAAGTTCCACTCACATGCATTAAATTTCCACCAAATTTAATGCAACTCTCATTTAATAAAACTCTTTTATTTATTTTATTCATAATTTTGTTAATTACTTTAATTAACAAACATTCACATAAAACCCCTTGTAACATTTCAATATCACATGCAGAACCAATTTCTGCAATTTCACCCGAAACAATTCTGGTTTCCATCGAAATAATTCTAGCGCTTTGTAATTCTTTCATCTGAAACATATGTTCTCCAAAATGGTGTTTGACAACCCTTAAGTGTGTCACCCCACGGTTCGCGAATAATGCAGACATGATTGAGACTCCTCTCAAATCAATAATCAGAAGCGGGACCTGGAGATCCATACTGACTCCTGCACATTCAACGATGACTTATGTGATCGTGAGAACCTTTAACACTAGTAATTTAATCCCTTTGTCTCATGATATATTACATGTCCAAGATTCGATCATCGGTATCCAAATACCTAGTTTGATCTCGTTACCGACATGCACTCTTTTCTCGTTCCCGTGATATAACATTCTAGTGATCACATCACTTGCTTGCAAGCTATCTTAATGTGATATCACCGAGAGGGCCCAGAGTATATCTATCCGTCATCCGGATTGACAAATTCCACTCTTGATCCATGAGCCTCAACATGACATTTTTGGAGTATCTGAACCCACCTTTATAGTCACCCTTTTACGGTGTGACGTTTGATGTTATCAAGTTACTCTTCTGATGTCAGCAATTAACATGATCTCATGGTCTAAGGATAAAGATTACTTCGTATGATGTTATAGCAATATAAACATAATGACTTTGATCGTAATGCTATACTGCGGATGAATGTTCATCACATCATTTCACAAATGTTGTGACCTCGTTATTAACAACATCCAATGTCCATGATCAGGAAACTTTGATCATCTTGTTAATCAACGAGCTATTCTATAAGAGAGGCATAACTAGGAACCTTTTATTTGTTCATTAAACACACATGTATTGACGTTTCCTATCAATACAATTATAGCATGCAAAATAAACATCTATCATATACAGGGAATACATAATAACAACTTTATTATTGCCTCTCAGGGCATATTTCCTTCAGTCTCCCACTTGCACTAGAGACAATAATCTAGTTCACATAGTGAAATGGCATTTATGCCCTTACTATTATTTTGATGTTTGGTGACAACACTTGGATAAGTTTAATCATCTGTTAAATGTTTCAGGAGATTCCAGATGCCCCTATGAATGTTGAAATAAAGGAAAAAGAGCTGCCCAGGATCTGGCCTGTGCAAAGGACATGCCTCAGCCAGACTGTCCGGCTGATCCTGGCCAGAGTGTCCGGCCAGGCCGGACTGTCCGGTGGGATTCGGCCGGACTGTCCGCCCATGAGAAGTGGGCAACTTCTCTGGACACTCAGAATAGGTTTTCGGACACTCCCCGGACACTTCCTGGATTCTGGCCGGAAACTTGGCCAGGCCGGAGTGTCCGACTGGTCTCACCCGGAGTGTCCGGCTGGGCCGGACTGTCCGGCTGGTTCTGGCCGGACTGTCCTTGGTAAGTGGCTCCCAACGGCTCCATTTCCAGGGGGTCTATATAAAGGCCCCTTCTTCTACCTTGGAAGCTGCTCGTCCACCTCAAGAACTCCAACACCATTTGAGTCACCAAATCCACAAGATCTCCTCACTCAACCATCCAAAGTCATTGATCTTTGGAGAATCGAAGGAGGAGGCCTTGATCTACATCTTCACCAAGAGAGATCTTCATTTCCCCTCATTCACTTGAGGGCCCCTTGCTCTAGTGTTTCATTGGAAACCCTAGCTTGTGATTTGGTTCTTACTAGCTTGTCTTTGATTGTTTGACAGCTAGCTTGTATTTGGGAGCCTCCAATTAAGTTGTGGATGTGTGCCCCAAACTCGTTGTAAAGGAGCTGGCTTCCACCTCGAAGGTTGTCGTATAGTGGAAGAGGTGAATCGAACCCCTTGGGGTGAGGTTCATCGGAGAACAAGGGAGGCCTCTCGTGGCGTTGGTGGTTTGATACCACCCCTCTCCAAACGTAGACGTACTTCCCCTCAAAAGGAAGGAACTACAGGAAACAAATCCTTGTGTCTCCGAGCGCTCCACTTTGGTTACTTCTATCCTTTACCACACTTTACTTATCCAGTTCTTGCTTAGTACTTGTGCTAGGTTGACATATAGGTAAATTCACCTTAGTTGCATAATCTAGAGAATTTACCTTTTGTGTCAAACCCTAAATTGAAAAAGAGTAAAATTTGGTGTAGCACCTATTCACCCCCCCTCTAGGTGCCCATATGATCCTTTCAATTGGTATCAGAGCCTCGGCTCTTTATTCAGGCTTAACCGCCTAAGAGATTATGGGCAACCCAGAGGAGGGAGAAAGTGAGGCTAGCCATTCGGTGACCATGGTAGATCTCAAGAAGTTGGAAACAAGCTTGAGCTCTACCTTGGGCAACGAAATCCAACAGTTGTGTCAACTCGTTGAGCAACTTGTTAGGGATAAGCAAACCTCACCTCCTCCCTCTCCAGAGGAAACACCACCAAACCGAAAGGCTAATGCTCCGGCTAAGCCTTTGGAGGAAGTGGTGGGGGATGAACATAATTCCACTAACTCCACCACCAAAAAGGGTGATGCGAAGGAAGAGCACCATGCGGTTCCCGGATGGTACTCTCTTGACCCTCCTATCCCTCACCCACATATAAATAATAGAGGCGACCCACCTAAGTTAGCTGCACATACTTTTGCTCAATGGCAAGTTTTAGTGAAATCTCATGTGCGCAGCTCTTGCATTGATTTGTGGAATATTATTGAAGAAGGACTCAAAATTGAGGATCCAACCAATTTGACTAGAAGAGAAGTGGTCAATAGCCAACTCAATGCGACTGCTTTGCACATGATCCAACTTGGAGTGGGGTAAAGGATTTTCCCCACATTGAGCACTACAACACCGCCAAGGAAGCTTGGGATGCTCTCATTGACTTGTTTGTTGGCAATGAGAGTATGGGAAGAAATAGATATGATGCCTTAAGCAATGAGGCCGAAGGTTTCTTCATGAAGGATGGTGAGGATCATGAAGATATGTATCGAAGACTCAAATCCACAACCACCGCCTTCAGGAATGTTGGTGCCTCTCACATTGATGATGCTTGGATCAAGAGGAAGTATGTGAGTGCACTCATGCCTTTTGAGCCTACTGACTTGAAGAGTCTCCAAGGAAGACACAACTAGCATCTCATGACCTCCAATGAAGTGATGCAAGAGATGGCCGTCTTCAAGGTTGCTGCCAAGAATGCCAAAGACGCCCGTGCTCGTGCCATTGGAATGAGTAGTGGTGTCAATCTTGCCTTGAAGGCCAAGGTTGTGGAGTATGATGAAGATGAAGGAAGTGATGAGGGACTTTCAATGAGCCACCTTGAAGATGTCAAGATTGCTCATGGTGAATACATGGCCTTCTATGCAAGAAACTTTTGGAAAGATCTCGCCAAGGCCAAGATGGAAATGCAACGAAGAAGCAACCCCAATGGGAGAAGAGACAATGGGTCCAAGTTGAGAACTTGTTTCAATTGTGGTGATCGCTATCACTTCGTTGCGGCTTGTCCCTGTTGTGGTGGTGTCACGGCAGATGCCATGGATAGGCTGAAGGTGGGGACTAATATGCGCTAGGGGAATCCAGGGAGGGATAGTAGAGTGATTCTCTACACAGAAGCTTCGTTTTGATGTTCTATCTCTCAGATTACAAGTGCTCCTCGAGCTGTATTGACAAGAGGAGGAAGAAGAAACTCTCTTACTCTTGCCTACCCACTAGCCCCGAGAACCCAAGATCCACTAGTGCTCTCCTTGCTATGTATCTGAAAAGACCCAACCCCCCTTACCAGAACCCCAACCCCCCCTTATATAGGGGTGGTTCGGTCCTGGCCTAGGGCATACGTGGAGGCATATTCTTAGGAATATGCCTCCTCCCAAATTAGTAACCCGACAGGGGTGCTTTTCCCCCACGTCACTCTTGCTTTAGCGACGTTGCCTCTGCGGCGCCTGCGTCAGCCGACGTGAGCGTCGTCACCCTTGTCGGCCACGATCCGGTGGTCCTGCCCTTGCTTTATTCGCTCATCCAGTACGCACCGGGCCTTCTTTTTGACCAGAGATATTCCTTCCTTCTCCTAGAAGCCAAACGAGGATCCGGATCATAGTTGATCCGGCCACACCTGTTCCTGCATATAAGCTAGACAAACATTTCCGACTTACTCCTTAAGTCGGACGAGACAATGTTAGGCGACCCCCTGGTCCGGGTTACTCCGTGATCCGGCCTGCCTTGAGGTGACTCAGCCAGCATCCACTTTGACCTTGCCGACCCTCGGCTAACTCGGCCCTTATATCCCGGAGTGACCCTACCCGGGGTTATCCCCCCAACATTAGTCCCCGAAGCTGGTGCGGCCTTAGCGGCCTTGGTCGCTAAGGCCACATCAGGTTCATTCGTATCCAAGCTTCAGACGTTTATTTCCGGGTTAACTTTTTGTCTCGGATTATATGGACTTACGTTCCCTTCGCACGCTCCAAGTTTTCACTTGCCAGCCGGGTCACCACTTTGGCTCGGATCGTTTGGTTTTACTTTCCCTCCGCACGGTTCAAGTTTTCACTTGCCGGCCGGGTTACCATCGTGGCTCGGATCCGGGCCTTGCTTCCTTCTCTCGTACGCCAACCCACGTAACGGTTAATCATTACGTTGCCTTATTTTAAGGGCCTGTGCAGTAATCGCCACAGTAAATGTCAGTGATTACTGTGCGGGGGTTACGTCACGTATGTCTCCTCGTTTACCGCAACTGCACGTCGTGTCATTGGATCACATTTACTCTGCGGCCCCCGGTGTGGCTCCTCTCTGATTGGTCGATGCTGGTTATACACGGCCACATCGTGTGGTTTTCCTGCGCAGCACGATCCCACTCGTTGATGACTGGGGGCGGTTAAATAGGGGAGGGGCACGCTCCTTAGAACTTTTCCATCTCCGTGCCCCCTCGCCCGTTCCTCTTCTTCCTCCTCGCAACCGCGCCGCCGCCAGTGCCCGTTGCAGCAGCGCCGCCGCCGCACCTTCTCCGTTCCTCCGTACCACAGTCACCGCTGCGCCTCTGTTTAGCCACGGGTCCTCGTCAGTCTAAACCACAGAGCCCCGCCACCGCCAGCTCCAGCGAGGACAGCGGAATCGAGATGACGGAGGAGGAGCTCATCATCGTTGAGCAGGAGATGGAGGAGGACGCCGGCGCGGCGGACCGCGGCGCGTGGGCCGGCTCCTGGGTCTGCGAGGACGACATCGCCTGGCTCTACCGGACCCGGCGCATTCCCGCCGGCGTCGTCGCTCGTCTCCCCTCCTCAGAGTTGGCCCCCTCATCCAATCCAGGTGAGTTCGTTGTTTTCTTACCCCATTTCCAACGAGGATTTGGGCTTCCAGTGAGTGATTTCTTCCGGGACTGGATCCGGACCTATCACTTGCAACCACATCATCTCCCGGCGAACGCCATCACCTCTCTGTCCGCTTTCATTTCTTCGATTGAGGGCTACACCGGGCTATGGCCTACAAAGGAGTTGTGGATCCGGTTCTTCGGCCTCCGCCGCAACGTCGTCCCCAACATCCACGTCAAGTCGGAGGACAAGCAGCTAACTCAGTTCGGAGCTGCCTCGATCTTGCCCTGGAGGTATTCAATCTTTCCCCGGGTCACCGGGCTTGACTCCTGCAAAGGATGGGCCCGGACCTTCTTCTACGTCCAGAACGAAGGCACGGAAGATTTGATCCGGTTGCTGCCCTACGCTCCGGGTCCCCCTAACACGGATTTCTGGGAGGAGGTTGACAAGAAACCTACGGCTCTTGCCAACCAAGTGAACAAAAGGTTTGCAGAGCTGAAGAAGCTCGGATTGTGCAACGAGGATGCCATGATCACATTCGTGCGCAACCGAATCTCTCCCCTTCAGTGGCACACTCACAAGTTGTGCCACATGAGCTTCAGTCGCGACCCCAACCGAACCTCCTCGTTCGAGTTGAGCAATACGGAGATCTTCCGCCGGGTCAAGGCTCTTTTCACCACCCACAAGGACTTCTCCGCCGAATGGACGTGGGGAATCGAGCATTACTGCCGTGACAGGCTCCCTCCCGCGGTAAGCTTCGCGGGGTAAACTTATCTCGGATCAATTTCATGTCGGCTCTTATCACATTCTTGACTTTGCTCCTTGTGCTTTTTTCTCAGCTGTTTCTCCAGCAAACCCTCGAGGATGGCCCGGATCCGACCCTTAAGTGGGTCCTGGACCGAGAAATTCCGGACGAGGAGGAGCCGGACCAGGAGATGTTCCTCCCTACACCCGATGCCACCAGACGACCCAGCGGTAAATTCTCTTCTCTTAGAGATTGGCCCGACGATGAGGATGACTCGGATATCGATGTGATTGAACCCGTTGAGGCCGTCCCTCTTTCTTTTGCTTACCCGGCATCAGCTAACCCGGTGGGCACATCCATGAGGATCCTCCCCTTGCCACGGGCGAGCCTGCTCCGGCGGCGTCAAAGAAGAAGCGCGGAACCGCGTCGAGTTCTACTTCCTAACCTTCTCAGCCTTCCAAAAGGCAAAAGAAGGCCGGAGACAAGACTGCCTCCAAACGGGTAGGCAAAGCCCCGGCAAGGAGGGCCCGGAAACCTAAGGAGGCAGAGACCTCGGATGCGTAAGTTCTTTTTTCACTGCGCAACACACTTCTCCCTGCTTCGGGGTAATTTCACTCCTGACATTATGTTCTCTTGCAGGGCTCCTGTGGAGGTCCCTCAGAGCGGCTCGAGCATCTCCTCTCCTCTTCGCTCCAGTCCTTCCCCTCCCCGTGACGACGAGTCACGCCCGCTGTGCCCTATTCCGGAAGGCTCTGTGGCCGCTCCGGGTTCCGCAGTACCTCCTTCAGAGGGACGCGACCTCGGATCAGGAGGGGTCGGATCGGCCGAGGCGATGGCGTCCGGCACTTCGGCATTGCCGCAACCAGCAACAATTAAGTCTACCGCAACTCCAGCCCCAACAGCAGCTCCAGCACCAGCCACCGAACCAGTACCTGTCTCGGTTCCGAAGAAACCAACAGCAGCTCCAACGCCAGCCACCAAAGCTCCTATGCCAAGCTCATCTGCCTCGTCCGAGTCATCTCAAGCTCGGCGAGGACCCACTCCAGCGGTTTCCAAGGGAAAATCCACTGCGGTCACTTCATTCTAGCAGGCCAAAGGCAAATTCACCTCCGCCGAGGCTGGGCAGCGAACCTTGTCGTCGATGCTTCCAAAGAAATCCCCAGCAGCGACGGATCCTCCTGCCGAGCCAGTTGATTCGCAGCAGATGGTTCTTCACACTAGCCCAGCTCTTGCCCTAATTGAGAGGAAAGAAGCTCACGCCAAGGGTTTGGTGGCGCCTCACATGCCCACTGGCGAACGTTACCCTCCGAGCCTCATCGAGTTCGTCATGAATTGGAATAAGGCGGGATTCGTCTACAACGACGATCTCCCGGAAAAGTTCGGCCCAGCTGAATTTTCCGCTCAGATGAATACTGCCGCCAAGGCCATTAACCTCGTTGGGCGTATGATGGAGGTACGTTGTTTCTTCTTTACGTGCTGTATATAATAACCATTAGTCCCCGAGCCTCCGGCGGAGTAACTTGTTACTCGGCCGGATGCTCCTTAGAAGATCAACGTAGCTGCATGTAAACTTTGAATATGCACACACCTAGAGCCGGGTTAAGTTCCGCTTGGCCCGGATCTTGTACACTTCGAGTATGCACACATCTAGAGCCGGGTTAAGTTCCGCTTGGCCCGGATATTGTACACTTTGAATATGCACACACCTAGAGCCGGGTTAAGTTCCGCTTGGCCCGGATCTTGTACACTTCGAATATGCACACACCTAGAGCCGGGTTAAGTTCCGCTTGGCCCAGATCTTGTACACTTCGAATATGCACCGAACTAACTTTACACGCATGTGCCTTTGTCAAGTAACCACCAACCGTCGGAGCGCCGAGTTCTAGCGCCTGCTTGATACCCATAAGATCTTGCGCGCAAAACACGTTGCACTTGGCGCAGAGCATGAAAAGAGAGGTAATTTCCTCCCTTAACACCTCACCATTTCGTTTGCTTCTGCCGGACTAACCTCCTTATTCGGTTTTTTGTAGCTGGGGTGGAGGCTGAAAACAAGATTATGCGAAAAAACTTGGAGGAAATCCGAGGTATGTCCTCTTTCGGCCAACGTCGCTGTGTTTGCCATTCTTTCTTTTTCTTGGCTCGGCAAACATTCACTCCTCGGCTTTGCCGGGTCAACACACTATTTCAGCATCGCTTGAGGATAGTGTGCCCGTGCCTGATATGATGCTGCATTTTCTCGAACAAGCAGGACAGCATCAAGCCGAGCTGAAGAAGAAGGACGATGAGCTTTCCCTCCTCCAGACCAAGGACGGCGAGATAGCCAAACTTAAGGCCGAGATGGAGAAGATGAAGGCCCAACACAAAACCGAGCTCCAAAAAGTTGGCCAGAACTTCACCGAAGAGCGTGAGCGCTTTACCCTTCAGATCTCCAAGGACCAGGATCTGCTCAAGGAATCCGAAGTCCGGCTTGGGTCGGCGCTTGCCGAGCTTGAACAACTTCGGCAGAGACGCGATAGTTGTATCCATGAGTTGACCCGGATCCATCACCATATCTCACGTAAGTGTCTTTTCCTTGCCCGACGCAGTTTTCCGGGTTAACTCATATGCCTTTGCTTCAGCATCCTCCCTTTCCTTATTTTCAGATAACTTTCCGGAGGGTACTGCCATCGCCAGTGCTGCCGTTGCCAAATTCCGCCAAGAGAGGGGTACTCCCATCGCTCCTGATGGTGAGAGCATCCCCTTGGACATGGAGGACTTGTTGGTTAGCGTGTCAGCTCGGGTGGAAACTATCAAGAACTATGGAAAAGAACTCCTCGACGTTGCGGTCCGGATCTTCAACACATTCTGGCCAAGCGAGGACGCTCTAGAAAGGATCACGCTCCTTGCAGAGAAACTGATGGAGATTGAGACTCAACTTGACCTCTGGAGGGAATCCGCTGGGCGTGCCGCGGCAGATACCCTTCTCCATCATATCCTTTCATGGTACGAGAAAATTGATCTAAGCCTCCTCACCCGTCGGTGCACCGGATCCAAATGGACTGATGATCCGGAGTGGGTAGCTCGGCGCCAAGCTTGCGCCTACAGCCTCATCGAATATTCTCCAGTCCATGACTGGGTTGAGGGGCCGAGCTTTCTGGAATCCGGCGAGGAGGAACAGATGGAGAACGTGGAGGATGGGTCAGGCGATGACGGAGAAGATGCTGCTTCAGATATCGAAGACAGTGATGATGACGCCGAACTTCCTCCTCCTACCGCTCCTTAGTTGAAAAAACTTGAAAATTTATCAGATCCCCGGTATGCCGGGTGTAATTATATGCTGAATACTAATATTTTGCTACTATGCGTGTATGCTGGATTAACTTGGGCGTAGTCCCCGAGTTTCATTTTCTTGTTCGTCCAATTCTTCGGCTCGATCCATGTCTACCTTGATTCGGTTTTATGACTTACGAATCCAAGCTTCAAGAATCATTTTAACAATACTGAGAAACTTTGAGGCTTGGCTCAAAATAATTCAACATAATAGCTTGAAAGTAAATACGGGGTTAGTCGAAAAAAGGCAAACGTTAGCTGGAATAGGATCGTTTCCTTAGTAGTTTTTCATGTGCTATGCAATTCCAAACTTGTTCCCTTGCTCGCCATGAAGCCAATTCTTGTTGGACAGCAGCGAGTCGAAAGGTTGGGTTTTTGGTGCTCCCACATTACTAATCCGGGTTAAGCGAAATGAGTCATTCCAGCTAACGCATAAAAAGTAACAAGAATCATTTATTAAGGCAGTCCCCGAGTTACTGCTCGAGGCCCTGCTATTTCATTGATAAGCCTATTGCCAACATACATACCGACATAAGAGGATGACTTGGGTACATACACTCTTTAGCTAAGTGTAGAAGGGACGAAGTAGTGCTACATTCCATGGTCGCTTGGATTCCTCTCCGGACTTGTCCGCCTTGTTCTTTTCCTGTGGCTTTGCATCTATGAGATAGTAAGAGTCATTGTGCAATGCTTTGCTCACGATAAATGGTCCTTCCCATGGGGGGGATAATTTATGCATGCCAGTGGTATGCTGTACCAACCGGAGCACCAGATCGCCTTCCCGGAAGACTCGGGGGCACACTTTCCGGCTATGATAGCGTCGGAGATTTTGCTGATATATGGCGGATCTGGACAAGCGCTGCTTCTCTCGCTTCTTCCAGCAGATCAACATCATTTTGTAGGGCTTCTTGCACTTCGGCTTCTGTGTATTGGGTGACTCTAGGCGAATCATGCTCTATGTCGGCTGGTAATACAGCTTCTGCCCCATATACCAGAAAGAACGGCGTGTAGCCTGTTGATCGATTCGGAGTGGTTCTTAAACTCCACAATACCGTTGGTAGTTCTTCAATCCAGCACCCCGCTGATCTTTGCAGCGGCTCAATGAGCCGGGGTTTTATCCCGGATATCACTAATCTGTTGGATCTTTCCACTTGTCCGTTCGATGCGGGGTGGGCTACCGAGGCTATGTCGAGTCGGATTTTCTTATCTCGGCAGAATCGTGCAAATGCTCCTTCAGCAAAATTGGTGCCGTTATCAGTTATGATACTGTGAGGATAACCGTATCTCAAGATGATGTCTTTGAGAAATGTCACAGCCGTAGCTCCATCACATTTTCTTATAGGCTTCACTTCGATCCATTTTGTAAACTTGTCCACCATGACCAGAATGTGCGTCATGTTCCCTTTTGCTGGTTTGAACGGGCCAACCATATCCAAGCACCACACAGCAAATGGCCATGTAATTGGTATGGTTTTGAGTTCCGACATAGGCATATGTGTCTTGGTGGCGTATCTTTGGCAACCATTGCATTTTCTCACCAGATCCTCCGCTTGCTCCAAGGCGCTTGGCCAGTAAAATCCATGCCGGAATGCCTTTGCCACTAAGGCCCGGGATGAGGCGTGATGCCCGCATTCTCCTTGGTGTATATCTCGGAGGATGTCAAGTCCTTCTTCCGGACCAACACACCGCTGGAGGACACTGGTTATACTCCGTTTGTACAGCTCGGAATTGATGATGGTGTAAGCTTTGGCTCTCCTCTGAGTTTGCCTGGCTAGCACTTCCTCAGTGGGTAACGTTCCATCTTTCAAGAACTGATATATAGGCAGTGCCCAAGCTGGTACTGCTCTCGCAGGGAACATCTCCTCATCAATTTCCATCTGATCCACCAGCATAACTTCAGCCAGATCACGCTGAACAGTCCCCGGGTCTGGTGAGGTAGTCCCCGGGTTTGTCGAGGTAATCCCCGGGTTCGGCGTACTACTTCCCATGTCAATGTCCATGGGCTCAGCTCCAGATTCCGCGTTTTCCGGGACATAGATTGAGTCGGTTCCTGGGGACGGCCTGATAGATGGCTTTCTGAGGTGCTCCAATGCAACGCCCGGTGGAATTGCCTGTCGGGTCGAACCGAGCTTCGACAGCATGTCGGCAGCTTCGTTTTCCACGCGAGGTACATGATGAAACTCACATCCCTCAAAGTAACCCGAGATTTTCTGCACATGAAATCTGTATAGTGCCATGTTTGGATCCAGGGCGTCCCACACTCCGGATACTTGCTGTATTACTAGATCCGAGTCGCCAAAGCAGATTATCCGTTTTATGCCAATTTCCTTTGCCACTTTGAGACCATGCACAAGAGCCTCGTATTCAGCGACATTGTTTGATGCCGCGAAATGGATCTGCAATACGTACTTGAGATGATCCTTCTTTGGTGAGGTAAGCACAACCCCGGCACCTAATCCGGTTTTGGTCTTTGATCCGTCGAAGTGCATCTTCCAGTAGTTTGGATCCGGTGGCGGTGGTTCGTATTGTACCTCGGCCCAATCCACGAAAAAGTCCGCTACAGCCTGGGACTTGATCACTTCTCTTCTATCGTATTGGGGCACGTATGGTGCTAGCTCAATTGCCCATTTCGCAATTCTGCTATTCGCATCTTTGTTACCCATTATCTCGGATATGGGGGCTTCGCATATCACTTTGATGGGATGCTCCTCAAAGTAGTGCTTTAACTTCTTTGCTGCCATATAAACTCCGTATGCCACCTTTTGAAAATGCGGGTAGTTCTGTTTTAAGGCAGACAATACCTCGCTCAAGTAATACACTGGTCTCTGCACCGACTTACCCTCTTCATCTTGTTCCACTACAATCACTACACTTACAACTCGGTTGGTTGCGGCTATGTAGAGCAACATTGGCTCCTTCGACAGTGGAGAAGCTAACACTGGTGCAGTGGCCAACATCTTTTTTAAGTGGGAAAAAGCTTCATCGGCCTGCGGCGTCCAAACGAATTTATCTGATTTTTTCATGAGTTGGTAGAGAGGCAGTGCCTTTTCCCCTAGCCGACATACAAACCGACTCAACGACGCCAGGCATCCAGTGAACTTCTGGACGTCATTGAGACACTTCGGCATCTCCATTCGTTCCGCTTTCCTTGGTCTTGATAACCACATCATCCACGTAGACTTGCACATTTTGACCTATTTGATCGTGCAAACATTTTTGCATACACCTTTGGTACGTTGCTCCTGCGTTTCGTAAACCAAACGGCATAGTGCGATAGCAATAAGCCCCGTACGGGGTAATAAAGGCAGTTTTTATTTGATCATCCGGGTTCAGAGGTATCTGGTGGAAACCGGAATAAGCGTCAATAAATGACAACAGTTCACATCCCGCGGTGGAGTCGATGACCTGATCTATCCTCGGCAGTGGAAATGGATCTTTTGGACACGCCTTGTTCAGGTTCGTGTAATCGATGCACATACGCCAAACCACCGCCATGTTCGGATCATCCTTTTTCTTTTCTACCAGCACCGGATTAGAGAGCCAATCCGGATGCAGCACTTCACCGGCCTTGCTCCGGGTCTTACATTCAGAGAGTGCTCGGCCAACTCCCTCGGAACACCTTGCAAGTCCTGTGTGGACCAAGCAAAAATATCCCGATTCTCACGGAGGAAGTTGACGAGCTCGCTTTCCTATTTGTCAGTTAACCCGGCCCCAATTGTCACGGTACGCTCCGGAAACACGTTATCCACCGGGATCTTCTTGGTGTCCTTCGCGGCTTGAAATGAAATGCTTCCATGCGGGTTGCTTAACGCCGGCATATACTGCTGCGCGGACTAAGCTAATGTCGTCACTTCTTGGATTTTTCTTTTCTCTTGGGAAATTACAAGTGACTCGGCTAGGTTAGACCCGGCTGAAGCGCACTCAATAGAACGTCGGAAATCCCCAACGATAGTAATTGCACCATTTGGCCCGGGCAAATTCATCTTCAGATAACTAACGTGGCAACTTGCCATGAATTTGCTCAGTGCCGGTCTCCCGAGTAATGCATGATACGCGCTCTCCAGGTTTACCACTTCGAACTCCAGATCTTCGGTTCGGCAATTATCCCTCGTATCGAATAGCACATCGACTCGGACTTTGCCCATGGGTTCGCAGGATATGCCGGGCACGATACCGTGAAAAGTTGTTCTCGTAGCCTGGAGCATGTTCTCCGAGATGCCCAACTTGCGCATCGTATCCGCATACATGATGTTAATGCTACTGCCATTGTCGATCAGTACCTTGGAGAACCTCACATTAATATTTGGTCCAATGAACGTCGGATCTAACACCAGTGCATACGAGCCCGGACTAGGCATAAGATTGGGATGATCTTTAACGCTCCAGGTAATTTCCTGGTCCGACCAAGACATATACCTCGTCACTGCAGGCATAACCGCGTTAACCTCCATATGTCGGCGCTGCAAGCTTTTCCTATCCGTTTTCTCTGTTGTGAACACGCAATAGCTCTGGTGATGTTCCCTATACTCATTCCTTCCCTCATTTCCGGAATACCTCTGATCCGGTTGTTGCTGGTTTTCTATCTGATGCACTGCATCCCTTCTCTCACTGTTGTCATACCTCGGCGGAGGGGGAGGCAACATCAGTTGCTGCGTGTTTGCTCCGGAGAGCAATTGCTGCCGGGGTAACTCCTACCGAGGTTGATCATTCGAGGTGCCTGAGCATTCCCCGAACCACCTTGTTCTATCTTGCGCATCCACTCACATTGTCTCGTCATGTGACCCGCCGGGCTGCTCGGATTTGGCGTGTGAAACTTGCACGGCTGGTCCAACATTGACTCGTAGGTATACCTCGGACGATCTTTCTTTTCTTGCCATTGCTTCTTCTGCTCCGGAGTCCACGTTTTCTTGCCATCGTTTCGAGGAGTCCACTGCCCTCCCGTTCTCTGGCATTGGTTGCTCCATGCCCCGGGCTGATCTTGACTCACGGCCGCAACTTGTTGCGAGCCATATCGATGGTCCGGTCTATCATCTCTCCTTTTTCCCCTGTAATCGTTCCTCCGGGATGACCCGGGTCCGTCCCTCGGATAGTACTCCTCATTTGACTCATTCGACGCGATCCTAGGTTGAGTTGGATCACCCAAAGCATAAGAATCCGCGATCCGGATCATCTCTGCCAATGTGACTGGCATTTTCCTTTGCAATTTCATCCATAACTCGCTGCCATATCTACATCCTTGTGCGAACCACGCTATAGCCTGTGACTCTATGACTCCCTCACATGAGTTTCTCACGGTACACCACCGGGTCAGGAATTCACGGTCCGTTTTGTTAGATCTCTGCTTGCACATCGCCAGGGTCTGCGGTCTATTCGGTCTCTGGTATGTACTTGAGAAGTTGCTGATAAACATTTCTTCAAAATCTATCCAGCAATTGATGCTTCCGGGTGGCAGATTATTCAGCCAAACCCTAGATGGACCTTCCAACATTTGGGGTACGTATCGTATAGCCCACCTCAAGTTGCCAGTTGCAATTTTCACAGCTGTTGCATAGTTTATTAGCCAATCCTCCGGCTTTGTACTGCCGTCATACGTCTTTGTGCCCATGGGTAATTGGAAATTGGGTACTGGCGGTTCCTTCATGATCCGGGGCCCGAAGCACGCTGGACCCGGAGGACCTTGACATTCAATCTGTTCCGACCTATACAGGCGATCCAGTTTCAATCTTGCGTCATCCGGCATCAAATCTCTGTTTCCCAATCTCGACCCTATTACATGATAGTCCGGTCTAGCATATCCCGCATTCATCATCTCCGAGTCTCCATCGTTGTATCGGTCTTGCTCTCTTTGTGCTCCTCTCTGTTGCATACCCCGGCCGGCACTTTGCTCTTGCCTTGGTGCATTCCGCTGATGCGGTTGACCCGCTCCCACCGGGTTTCGCTGTCCGGCATTGCCGTTGACAGCATTCCCTTGACTGGCCTTGCCTTGGTCGTGGTTACCTCGGCTCACACTTCGTCGATCGTCATTTTCCGTATCTCTTTTTCCTCTCCCGCACGTGTTGGGTCGTACGGAACGATCTGCTTGTTCCGTCTGGCCGAGGTTACTACCTCTTCTCTTCTAGGGCCACCATGAGGCGATGATGCGGCTCCAGCGGATTTCTCCGGGTTACCCATCACCGAATGGACGATTTTAGAAGCTCCAACTCTCTCTGGGTTACCTCTCAACAGCTCCTCATTCTGCCTGTTCGCGATCCGAACCAGCTCGTTAACCCGGTCTTGCTGTCTTTGGCGGGCTTCACCTGTCAGATCCTCTAGCTCGGACGCCGCGGCATCTGCTGCTCTGAGGTTCTTCGCCGGGGTACTATACTTCGGCAACCCCACAGACAGATAGTTTTCCGACCCTTCGGGTCCATCATCACCTTCTCTGTTCATCTTGCTTATGAGGTTTCTCCCTTTTACCCTCACTGCATCAACCTTGTTTGCTTTCGCATATTCGCGCAGCGTCATGTTCAACGAGTGCTGAGCCGCTGCTATTTTCTTCGCGCCCTCCAGTATATTTTGCCAGGTCTCCTCTAGCTCGGCATGTGCCTGAGCCGGATCCACCACTGCTGCCACCGGGTTAGCCAAGCTATCCATAGCTTCCCTCAGCACGTTCTCGGGCCTCTCTAGCAGAGGACCCCTAGCTTTCCTTGGTGCCTTGGGTGTTGCCTCCGGGTCCGGCGCCGGATCCTTGCTCGCGCCCGTGCCTGGCGCAGTCATGATCACCTCCGCATGGTCTGGGGAGCGAGCGATACGTGCCCCGCGAGCCACAGTGAGGGGTGGTTCCCCCGCATCGACGACGCGACGCGGATGAACGCAAGACACGTCCACGACAACATAGACCTTGTGCGCGCCGAGCTTGACGAAGACACCGTTGCGCGGAAGGGGGCGCGTGCCGAAGCAGCCAACGTTGTCGCTGACGTTGTGCAGCGCATCGAAGCGCTGAACGAGCCTGGAGACGATGCGTTCACCGGTGCCGATGAAATTTCCCATCCGGATCTTCACCCCTGCTAGCGCCGCTAGCCCCACGGTGGGCGCCAACTGTCATGGTGGTGTCACGGCAGATGCCATGGATAGGCTGAAGGTGGGGACTAATATGCGCTAGGGGAATCTAGGGAGGGATAGTAGAGTGATTCTCTACACAGAAGCTTCGTATTGATGTTCTATCTCTCAGATTACAAGTGCTCCTCGAGCTGTATTGACAAGAGGAGGAGGAAGAAACTCTCTTACTCTTGCCTACCCACTAGCCCCGAGAACCCAAGATCCACTAGTGCTCTCTTGCTATGTATCTGAAAAGACCCAACCCCCCTTACCAGAACCCCAACCCCCCCTTATATAGGGGTGGTTCGGTCCTGGCCTAGGGCATACGTGGAGGCATATTCCTAAGAATATGCCTCCTCCCAAATTAGTAACCCGACAGGGGTGCTTTCCCCCATGTCACTCTTGCTTTAGCGACGTTGCCTCTGCGGCGCCTGCGTCAGCCGACGTGAGCGCCGTCACCCTTGTTGGCCACGATCCGGTGGTCCTGCCCTTGCTTTATTCGCTCATCCAGTATGCACCGGGCCTTCTTTTTGACCAGAGATATTCCTTCCTTCTCCTAGAAGCCAAACGAGGATCCGGATCACAGTTGATCCGACCACACCTTTTCCTGCATATAAGCTAGACAAACATTTCCGACTTACTCCTTAAGTCGGACGAGACAATGTTAGGCGACCCCCTGGTCCGGGTTACTCTGTGATCTGGCCTGCCTTGAGGTGACTCGGCCAGCATCCGCTTTGACCTTGCCGACCCTCGGCTAACTCGGCCCTTATACCCCTGAGTGACCCTACCCGGGGTTATCCCCCCAACAGTCCCTATGAGAAAAGAGAAGACCATGGGGTAAACTTGTGTTCAAGAAGACCTCCAAAGCTCCCTACAAGAAACCCTTCATCAAAAGGAACTCAAGCAACAAGAAGCCAGGAGAAATTGTCTTGATCACACGTGAAGAGTACTCCTCCGATGATGATGATGAAGATGAAGATGAAGAAGAGGATACATCAAGTGGTGTGGCGACTCTTGCCACTACCTCTACCCCGTCATTCTCCCTCTTCGATTCTCCAAATGAGAATATCTCCAACAAGAACGTCACTTGCCTTATGATAAGAGGAACATAGGTATTATCATCAACACACTCCACCTCCCTAATCAATGATGATTTTGATGATGAGTGATACGTCCAAAACGTATCTACTTTCCCGAACACTTTTGTTATTGTTTCTCCTCTATACTTGTGTGATTTGGATGCAACTAATGCGAACTGACGTTGTTTTTAGCAGAATTGCCTTGGTGTCTACTTTTGTGCAGAAAATCAACTATCAGGAAAAATCCCGGAAAATATGCCAAAAATGCTATTTCACCCGAAGACTCCAGGAGCCAGAATACGAGACGGAGAAGAGCCCTGGGGAGGCCACACCACCTAGTGGCGCGGGCCAGGCCAGGCCGCGCCAGGGGGTGGTGTGGGCCCCCCAGGCACCCCCTCGGTCTCTCTCTTCGTCTATAAGGAGCCTTCTGACCTAAAAACTCCGGGGGGGTTTGACGTTTTTCCAGAAGAAGTTCCGCAGTGCCACCACCACCGAAGAGGAAATTCGGGGGGACAGAAAGTCTCTGTTCTGGCACCCTGCCGGGATGGGGAAGTGCCCCCAGAGCCATCTCCATCGATCTCCACCATCATCTCCATCGACCATCCATGTTTCCTCCATCTATGAGTGAGTAATCCCCCGCTGTAGGCTATGGGGATGGTAGGGATTGGATGAGATCGTTCATGTAATGGCATCAGATTTTTAGGGCATGGTGCCTAGTATCTTATATTAGTGCTTTATGACTTTGTTGCGACTTGTTGTGATTAATGCTTGTCACTAGGGCCCGAGTGCCATGATTTCATATCTAAACGTATTATTGATTCATTATGATAGTATTGTTTCTGGTCTTATCTACAAGTTGTATACACACGTCGTTGTCCGGAACGTATGGCCTCGAAGTGACAGAAATCGGGATAACTGGAAGGGAGGCTTTGATGTGAGGATCACGTGTGTTCATGGAGTGTTAATGCTTTGCTCCGGTGCTCTATTAAAAGGAGCACCTTAATTGCCAGTAGTTCCCTAGAGGCCCCGCTGCAAGCGGTGGCGAGGACAAAAGATGTTGTGCAAGTTCTCATTGCGAGCACGTATGACTATATATGGAACACATGCCTAGGATTGTCTAGTACGTGGATGCTTTATCTTATTTATCTGCAATTGCCCTATGTTCTGATTGCCATGTGGATTGTCTTGTCCATGCAACGCCCGTCCATCCATCCTTATGCCTACCTTTTCGAATCCCACTTTGTTCTTGCTTTTGTTACTCTTGTCTTTGCTTTACTCTGCTGCTACTTTACTATTCCTACTACAAAACTGTTGCTCTTGATAAACTGCTGTGAGCAAGATTGTTTCAGTGCAGCTGAATTGACAACTCAGTTGTTAAGGCTTATAAATATTCTTTGACTCCCCTTGTGTCGAATCAATAAATTGGGTTTCACTTCCCTCGAAAATACTGCGATACACCCCCTATACTTGTGGGTCATCAAGACTATTTTCTGGCGCCGTTGCTGGGGAGCATAGCTTTATTTATCAATTTCACTTGGATTCTCTATTGTTCGCTGCTATCCATCCATCATCGGTAAGTCTCGTGATGGAAAGGTTCCTATTTTACCATCCACTACAAGAAGAATGCGGTTACGAACACCTCTGTTGCTCTTGATTCACCGTTCATTATAAGTAAGATCGTTACACCACCACATACACATGCTACACACACTTTGCTACTGCTGAATCTGAAACTTCTGATGCTGCTTCTACTGTGCTTGATAAGAGTGGTTCATTAGGTCCTTTCCTAGATGCTACGATTGCTAGAACTATAGCTGGAAATACCGAAACTCCTAATGAAGACACTACCAGACCTGTTAGCTCACCTGAGTCTAGTGAGAGTTATGATATTGAAGAAGATTATGTTGAGATGACCGATGAGTTTATTAAAGAATGTAAGAACGCCCATGATAGGAGCACTGCTAAGAGTCTCCTTGAGAGGCGTACTATTAGACCCAAATTACCTCCTGCTGCTAAGTTTGCTGCTTCTCCCATAAACATTATAGATGAATATTATGATTTCTCTCTCGATCTATCCTACATATCTATTGTCGAGAAAGAACCTTTTTGTGGGACTAAGAATGAAAGTGCGGTAGCACATATGAATGAACTTTCTACCATGAGTAGCTTGTTTTCTGATGATATTAAGATGCGTACTTACTTTGTTGCTAAGATTTTTCCCTTCTCGCTACAAGGAGAAGTTAAAACTTGGTTTAGTAATTTACCTCCTGGATCTATTGATAGCCTCGAGTGCTTGATTAGTACTTTCCTGCAGAAATATTTTCCTCCCAGTGCTAGACATGCTATTTTGCAGGAACTTTTTGATTTCAAACAGGGAGAAAAAGAGGTATTGCCCGAATCTTGGGCGAGGTTTTGTGCTCTGATTCATGCACAGGCTGGAAGTCCATTACCTAAGAATGAGCTTCTTGATATATTTTATAATGGACTAACAGAGGAATCTAGGACATACCTAGATAGCTGTGCTGATTGTGTTTTCAGGAATAGGACTCCTAAGGAAGTTGAGGAATTAATGGCTAAAATAAGCAAGAATTATGAAGATTGGACTCCTCCTAAACAAGCTATACCTGAAGTAATTGTACCTGAACCATCTATTCCTGTGCCTATTCCAACATCAAAGAAGAGGGGAGTTATTGAATTAAATGATGAAGTGATGAAGGAAGCTAAGAAATGTTTTAAGGACAAGGGAATTAAAGTTGCAGATGTCAAGAATTTACCTCCTATAGAAGAATTATGTAAGCCTATTCCCTACTCATCCACTATTGAGGTACACAAGGAACATACTGTCTATTTCCCCAAGAAGATTGAAAGGACTTATGGTTTGAATTCAATTGAACATGTTGAAGGCATTCAAGTTGGAGAAATATATTGTCCCATACCAAGAGAAAAATTTGAAACTATTATGATTGGGACCATTGCTATCAAGGTTAAGGTAACATAATCATTAGTGGAGTACAAAGTTTTTTCTCAGATGCAATTGTTTTGGTAGCAAGACTTGATCAACCTTTCTAACAAAAGGATTCCATTGAACAAAAAAATGTTTTCATTATGATTATTTCCATTTATTTCTATCTTTTGCTTTTTAGTTTTTGCTATCGTTTAGTTTTATTTGTGTTGTTAGTTTGCTTGCATGCTAGAACTTCTAT
The DNA here is from genome assembly GCA_023614405.1 of Avena insularis. Classification (NCBI taxonomy): domain Eukaryota; kingdom Viridiplantae; phylum Streptophyta; class Magnoliopsida; order Poales; family Poaceae; genus Avena; species Avena insularis. Next base: position 29,144,199 of record CM042692.1, read on the forward strand.
AGTTCTAGCCTTGTTTTGTCCTTGCATCATGTTTCCAAAAGAAAAAAAATCTGTCTGTCAGAAAAATCATTCTTCTATTTCTAAAAAAAGCCCAAAAATAAAGTGTCTCGAAAAATTCCAGAAAATTCATATTAAATTTTTACGTGAAAAAGGGGCAGAGGAGTACCTGGTAGGTACCAGGGGGCCCACCAAGCAGGCACACCATGTGGTGGCGCGGCCAGCCCTGGGTGGCGCCATGCCCTGGTCTGGGCCACCCCTGGCCCCACACTACCTCTCTCACCTGCCACTTTCTTCTCTCTCCCGAGTAAGCTCCAGTTCATAGCACAAAATCGCGTTCTTTCTATGCTTGCTCTCGATTTCTTCGATCTCCTTGCTCAACCCATCTTTTTTGCTGAAATTTGGAGCAATTGTTCCTTGCTATGTGACTCCTCCCCTTGTCCAAGTAGATTTGTGTTTAGTGGATTATATGTTGAGTATTTTGCTACTGTAGGTGACTGGTTATGAGGTCTTGTAAGCTTGTTTGATGCTTAGAGATATAGTTTTGATGCATGTTTAGGCCTCTTGCAAGTCCCTATGAGTAGAATCCTTCATTATATTTACTTTGTAATCACTTGTTTAATAGGCGTTTAAATTTCAGAATACCAAGCATGAACAATCATACTTTTGGAGAGATATTTGAGAGTGATGCACCTAGGAGGTCGAGGCCCTCAAGAACAGCCTCTCAAGCTAGGCCCTCATACAATGAAGATCTCATTGCAACTCGTATTGGTAGTAAAAGGGATGATGGGGATGCTCACCCATCCTCTTTTCCTTGTTTTACTTTCTTGCAAGCTGCAGGTATTCTTGATGATTTCTTGCTACTGATTGAGAGGGTTGTCTTAACCTCTTATATGCAAGATGAGAGTGCACAATACGCTATGCTCACCAAAACTTTTGTTGAGAGCTTCTCATTTACTAACACACCCTATCAATCTACTGTCTCTTTTAAAATCTATGATATGCCCTTCACCATGCCTTTGGAGAGATTTTGTAGTATTGTAGGTGTGCGTATGACAGGGACCGTGAAGAAAATTCAAGGGTGACCCGCTGATTTGTTGGAGCTTTACCGAGGGGTGACCAATGATGATGACCACGTGGCGCAGCGCGGAAAGATAAGAAATATCCAACTCCCGGCTCTTAGATACTTTGCATATTATCTTGCCACTAGTGTATTGGGTAGGGAGAACACTAGTAATATCTCCAACTATCACTTAGATTTCCTTGTTGCTGCGCTCAGCAATGATACTCGGTACAATCTTGGCTCTCTTATTGCTCGCCGCCTAGCTGCTGGGGGGCCTATCTATGGAGGCATCATTGCATCGTGCATAGTCAATGCATTAGGTCTTTCAGTGGATCCCTATGATGCTATGCTGGCACCATAGAGGCTTGACCTTGTTGCCCTGAAAACTCATCACTTTGTCACTGCTACCTCTGATTTGAACAATCTATTATATAGGATGCTTTTCACTGACGGGGATGCAAGGGAGATCCTTTTGCCACAGCCTGCTTTGTTTAGTGTTGACAGGAGACCGTGGTCGTGCTCCAAAGAGGAGGTGGACGAGCAGCTTCGCTTGCTGGGTTTCCACGAGCAGCACCAGGAGGATGTGCCCTCATATGATTACTCCGCACATTACGGGGGGCATACTCGAGCTCGCACCAGGACGAGGGTACCACCTCGTCGTACCACGGTGACAATTCATCTTGGCCAGCTTGGGATTGATACCCACTTAGGCCAAAAGCCTAAGCTTGGGGGGGGGGGGGTATGCCGACACCGCACTCATCTCCATATCATGTTGTGTCGGTACTTTCTATATTCATGTTTTCGTTCTCTTTTTAGTTTTCGTTCTTTTATGCTTTTGCTTTCTAAAAACACAAAAAGACCAAAAATATTTTTATTGTTTCTCTTTGGTTTGCTTCTTCTTTTCGCCTTGGTTTTTTTTCCCTTTTTGTTTTGTTTGAACTATTCAAAAAAAAGATTTTTCTTTGCTTGTTTTTCTCTTTTGGTTCTTATTTAAAAATCGAAAACACCAAAAATATTTGTCGTTCTTCTTTGGTTTTTGCGAGTTTGCTGCAGGGTTCGGCAGTTCTCAGTGGATTATTGGTTTCATATTATTATTCAAGCCATACAAGTGAAGAGCAATAATGAGGATTAATGACAACTTGAGGCATGGTAAGAGGCTGGTAACGAACTCTATTTGTCTTCATTTTTGTACATATACTCATCATTGTGAGCTTGCTTAGTCCGTTCATGTAGGGTGTATGTTATCTTTGGATGCTTAGTAGTTCTTGCTTTCTTGTGATTAGCTCCAGCCCGCTAATAGTTTGTAGCATGTCTCATGAATGTTTGCTTGCATTACTCTATTCATAAATTGGTATGACATCGTGGTATCCTCCTCTGAATATTTCATTTGATTGACTTGGCACATGCTCACACATGCACATGACTGTAATAATCAGTTAAGCCTCGATGAATTATTTTGCCTTGAGGATCTTGAATCACTTTCATGCCATGAGTAGTCATGTTTTGTTGCAAGCATGATAATGACAGCTATTGCTCTCTCGTTTGTCGCTCCCTTACTATTGCTAGCCTTCACTTTTTCTGAGTATGTTTTACTCAAGTTTCCAACTCCCTAAACCAAATGTTTCCAAAGTGTCCACCATACCTACCCATTAGCATCATTTGCTACTTGCGTGCATATTCAATATGCCTCGTTTTCTTCCGAATAAAATGTTTGCTTGCTATGAGAAAGTTAGTTAGTAAAGCTCTCACGAACTTGATGGCACACTTTATTTTCTTGCACTTAATAAACCTGAACCATTGCGTCCTTCTTTGTTGTGCATATGCTTGCGCTTTATGAGTTGAAGTTAGTAGAACCATGTATCATGGGGACCGCTTTCAACGCTTCATAGGTACTTTGTACCTAGTTGATATCATGTTATTTTGCTTATGGATCCCGGCGGTGTGAAATAAAAGTGGAACTTGTAAGATCATGTAGTTTGTATGTATGTTAGAGAAATGCCTGGGCCGCTAGCATAAGCCATGCCTAATCATGGTGGAAACTTGCAGCATAACCATAATGAGCATTCTATGAAGCATCCTCAATAAAAATCTATGCACATAGTAAATAAATAGATCGTCGAGATGCTCATTGTCTGCTTGCCTTGTATTTTGATCATGGGATAGCTCCCGTGTCATGTGCAAGGGGTACCCCGTTGGCGGTTCTCTATGATACGTATGTACTTATAATGAAAAGAGCTTACTTGTGACTAAAGTTGAGTAGCATGAGGATCGGTCTTCGTAAGTAAGGGGCATGAGACTTCGATTTATAACTTGTCAAGCATATCCTCTTAGTTGTGTCACTTTCACCTTAACCACTTTAAAGATGCTTATGATAGGGGCAATGAGAGCTCAAAGCTAACGAGTATCATACTTTCAGCATTTGGAAGCCTTTCAAAATTATTCAAAACCTTTTTCTTCTATTGTTGAGTCTCCATATATTCTTTGAGCACCTTCTGGAGAGCATAGTTGTCATTCTTTGTGTTTGTTCCATTACTTGATTATTTGTGTTATGACTTTGATTCTTGTATCCTTGATACCTTTACTTCTAGTCACCACTTGAACTTTGGAGGTGCCTTGGCATTCATAATCAAAGGCAAGTGAGATACCGCTCTATCATACCTTTTTATGAGCATTGTATTGTTGCTTATGTTGTGCATGGTTGCGACTTTATTAGTGCTTTATGACTTTGTTGCGACTTGTTGTGCTTAATACTCTTCACTAGGGCCCGAGTGCCATGATTTCTGATCTGAACGTATTATTGATTCATTATGATAGTATTGTTTCTAGTCTTATCTACAAGTTGTATACACACATCGTTGTCCGGAACCTATGTCCCCGAAGTGACAGAAATCAGGATAACCGGAAGGGAAAGGCTTTGATGTGAGGATCACGTGAGTTCACGGAGTGTTAATGCTTTGCTCCGGTGCTCTATTAAAAGGAGCACCTTAATTGCCAGTAGTTCCCTACAGGCCCCGCTGCAAACGGGCTGGCAGGACAAAAGATGTTCTGCAAGTTCTCATTGTGAGCCCGTATGACTATATATGGAACACATGCCTAGGATTGTCTAGTACTTGGATGCTTTATCTTATTTATCTGCAACTGCCCTATGTTCTGATTGCTATGTGGATTGTCTTGTCCATTCAATGACCGTCCATCCATCGCTATGCCTACCTTTTCGAATCCCAATTGTTTCGCTTTTGTTACTATCTTTGCTTTACTCTGCTTTGCTTTACTATTCCTACTACAAAACTGTTACTCTTGATAAACTGCTGTGAGCAAGATTGTTTCAGTCGGCTGAATTGACAACTCAGTTGTTAAGGCTTATAAATATTCTTTGGCTCCCCTTGTGTCGAATCAATAAATTGGGTTTCACTTCCCTCGAAAATACTGCGATACACCCCCTATACTTGTGGGTCATCAATGAGTTGCTCTTGAGGCCAAAAAGGAATTAGTTGCTTTTGATGTGTTCATGAACAACTTGCAAGGGGAACACAAGAAACATGTTGTGGACCTCTTAAATCAACTTGCACACACACACACAAGAACTTCGAGATGAGAGATGTCAATTAGGAAGAGAGCACATGATTGAGGTAGAAGCTCTAAATAATGCTCTAGAAGAAGAACAAGAAACTAGATTATCTCTTGAAACTAAACTAGAGGGTCTTGATGAAGCAAATGATCTCATTATTAATAAACTCATCAAGGAACGTGATCATGCTATTGCTAAATATAAAAAGGCTAAAAAGGACAAGATTGAGTTTGATGTTGTTCATGAAAAACTTACCGATGACTTTAGGACACTTGACAAGGCTCACAAGGCCTTGGAAGGTGAACTCTTGTCGCTCACAAAGTCTCGTGAAAATCTTCAAACTCAATTGATCAATACTCCCTCACCTAGCATGTTCATTCCTTCTAGTTGTACAAATACACTTGAAGAACATGCTAGGTTGAAGGGGGAGCTAGCTAAGTCCTCCTTTCCAAAAGGAAACAAGTCTATTGATGATCTCTTGAGCAAGCAAAGGTCAAATGTTGAAAAGGGGGCATTGGTTTTATCTCTAAAACCAAGAAGAAAAAGAACAACAAGAAGAAGAAGGCCAAGCCCGCCCAAGAAAAGAACAAGGTCATTGTGGGAAGTAAGACCACAAGTGGAAAAACTATGTCTCATGATGATTTTGCGGGTAGTGCTAACCCTCACTATGTTTTAATGCGTGATTATTATGGTAATGTGTATGCACAATATGTTGGCCCATTTGAAGGTTATATTGCATGGTCTATTTGGGTTCCCAAGACCCTTGTTGCTAACAAAAGAGGACCCATTGAAAAATGGGTACCTAAAAACTAGTTTGATCTTTTGTAGACCTATGCTTCTGGAGGGTCAAAATGGGTGCTTGATAGTGGATGCACAAGTCATATGACCGGAAGCGCATCTAGTGTCAAGGAGTTGAGACCAAATGTTGATCAAATATCCGTGACATATGCCGACAAGTCAAAGTCTAAGGTAATGGGTTTCGGCAAAGTTGTGGTTGCACACGATATCACTCTCGTGGACGTCATGCTTGTTGAGACCCTTGGCTATAATTTACTTTTAGTTCGTTCTCTTGGAAAGATGGGTTTTGCCGTATTTATTAATAATGATATTGTGATCCTCATGTGGAGCAAGTCTCTAAAGGTCGCTTTCGTTGGGTACGTCGAGAATGACTTGTATGTGGTGGACTTCTCGGGGAAAACCACTACAAGTCCGATGTGCCTGTTCGGAAAGGCCGATGTGGGTTGGCTATGGCATCACCGTCTAGCCCATGTCAACATGAGAACTTTGTAAAGCCTCCACAAGGATGGTCATATTGTTGGATTAAAAGAAAATGTTTGCTTTGCCAAATATCGTGTTTGTAGGGCATGTGTTGAAGGAAAGATGCATGATTCTCCCCACAAGCCAAAGAACTACATCAAGTCCAAGAGGATCTTGGAGCTCCTTCATGTGGATCTATTTGGTCCTCCGTCTCATGCGAGACTTGGTGGGAAGAAATATTGTTTGGTGATTGTTGATGACTACTCAAGATACACTTGGGTATATTTCTTCAAGTTAAAAAGTGAGACCCAAGAGAACTTCATTGACTTCATCAACATGGATCAACGTCAACACAATGTCCCAGTATTAACAATAAGAAGTGACAATGGTACCGAGTTCAAGAACTACACATTAAATGGATTTCTTAGAGATGAGGGAATAAAACATCAATATTCCACTGCATATACCCCTCAACAAAATGGTGTAGCTGAGAGGAAGAACCGGACTCTTATTGATATGGCAAGGACTATGTTGGCGGAATTCAAAATCTCCATACAATTTTTGGGCTGAAGCTATCTCCACAGCATGCCATGCATCAAACCGTCTCTACCTCCGCAAAGAATTGATCAAGACTCCATATGAAATCCTTACCGGTAACAAGCCAAATGTTTCTTACTTCTGGGTATTCGGTTGTAAGTGCTTTTATCGCATTAAGGGCATTCGTTTATCCAAGTTTGATTCCAAAGCATTAGAGGGTAGTTTTGTTGGTTATGGTCTCGAATCCCACACTTATAGAATCTATGACAAGCTCTCCGGAATTGTCATAGAATCTTGTAGTGTGGTGTTTGAAGAATATGATGGTCCCCAATGAAGGAGATATGCCCTAGAGGCAAATAATAAATAGGTTTTTATTGTCATATCTCAATTAGTTCATAATAGTTTCATACTACGCTATAACTGTATTAATACGAAACGTTACTACACGTGTGGTATGTAAACAAACCGTGTCTCTAGTTACCTCTAGCGAACTAGTTAATTGGTCATGAGGATGATCTAGGGTTTCGAGATCATGGGCATTTATGCCAATTGACAATGAGGTCACGTCATTAGTTGAATGATGTGATAGACAAACAACCCAACCAGTTGTATCTTAATGATATCTAGTTACAAAGTTCACCATTAATGATATGATGGGTTCGTAGCATGGAAAACAAAAAATTTCTACCGCAAGAACGAACAAAACCCAGATCTAATCTAGATAAAAGCCAAGATCTAATCTATTAGACATGTGCAACGAGATAGATCTGTACTAACCCTTGTAGAACCGAAAGCGTTACGAGATTAGATCTCGGGGTTGATGTAGTCGATCACTTGCCGATCTCAAGATCATGTGGACGATCCTTCCGGCGCCGCGTTCCGGCAGCGCTTCATGATCGGTCACACGTCGGTCGAAGCGGACCTTCCTCTCCCGTTCGGTGAAAGCGTGAGGTAGTAGATCTTCTCCACGGAATCCCAGCAGACGACGGTGTGGTGGTGGTGGTGGAGTAGAGAATTCTGCAGGGCTTTGCCTAAGCCGGAGCGAAGGAGGAGGAGAGAGGCGGCTAGGGTTTGTTATGGGAGAGGTCTAGGGGTGGCGCCTCCTCTATTTAAAGGAGGAGGCGCCATGGGAGGAGTCCTAGTAGGACTCCCCTCCTTGGCCGGATTGGGAAGGGGAGGACTCCTCCTCCCCACGAATCCGTCTTGCCCACAAAGACTCCTTGATCCTTTCTTGGTTTTCAAGCAAACTCCAAGAAATCTTCTAGAACCTTCCAGAACATTCCGAAACCTTCTAGAATCTCCATACAAACACTCCGGAACATTTCCTAACTTAGGAAATGATCCCCAATATATGAATCTTATTCTCCGGACAATTCCGGATCTCCTCGTGATGTCCCGGATCCAATCCGAGACTCCGAACAACATTCGGTCTCCAACGCATATTCCATATCTACTTAAAACAACTTCGAACCTTAAGTGTGCCACCCTACGGTTCGTGAATATGCAGACATGATGAAGACACCTCTCCGATCAATAACCATCAGCGGGATCTGGAGATCCATAATGGCTCCCACATACTCAATGATGACTTTGTGATCGATAGAACCATTAACATACGAAACCAATTCCCTTTGTCACGCGATATTCTACTTATCCGAGGTTTGATCGTCGGTATCTCCATACCTAGTTCTACCTCGTTACTGATAAGTACTCTTTACTCGTTCCATGTTATGTCATCCCTTGTGACCTAGTCACATGCTTGCAAGCTAACTAGATAACATTCCACCGAGAGGCCCTAGAGCATATCTATCCGTCATATGGATGGACAAATCCCAATCTTGGTCCATGCGCTTCAACACATACTTTCAGAATACCCAATGACACCTTTATAACCACCCGATTCTGAGCGGTGTTTGATGTCATCAAAGTACCCATCCGGTGATGGTGATTAACATAACCTCATGGTCGAAGGATTAGGTTACTATGCATTTGAAAGCTTACAGCAATATGAACTTTAATGACTTGATCTTATGCTACGCTTACTATGGGTGTGTGTCCATCACATCATTCTCCTAATGATATAACCCTGTTATTAATGACATCTAATGTCCATGATCAAGAAACCATGATCATCATTTAATCAACAAGCTAGTTCCACAAGATGCTTACTAGGGACTCTTTTATGTTTACAAAACACACATGTATCAGTGTTTCCTTATAATACAATTATAGCATGGGATGTAAACATTCATCATAAACACAAAGATATAATAATAACCACTTTTATTATTGTCTCTTGGGCATATCTCCAACAGTCTCCCAGTTGCACTAGAGTCAATAATCTAGATTACATGGTAATATACCTAACACCCATGGCGTTCTGGTGTTGGTCATGCTTTGCTCTAGGGAGAGGTTTAGTCAACGGATCTGCCACATTCAGATCAGTGTGTACTTTGCAAATCTTTATGTCACCATCTCGGACATACTCGCGAATAGCATGGAAACGTAGCTTGATGTGCTTCAGCTTGCTATGTGACCTTGGCTCCTGTGCATTAGCTATGGCACCTGTGTTGTCACAGTAGATGGCCATCGGGTCCAACGCACTGGGAGCCACGCCAAGTTAAGTAATGAACTCCTTCATCCATATGGCTTCTTGTGCAGCCTCTGAAGCAGCTATGTATTCCGATTCAGTTGAAGATTTCGCCACAACGCTTTGCTTGGCACTCCTCCAGCTCACTACAACACCATTCAAAATAAATACGTATCCAGACTATAACTTCGAGTCATCCGGATCGGTGTTCCAACTAGCATCAGTGTAACCGTTTACAACAAGTTGTTCATCACCTCCATAAGAAAGAACCATATCCTTAGTCCTATTCAGGTACTTTAGGATATTCTTGACCGCTGTCCAGTGTTCCATTCCAGGATCACTTTGATATCTGCTAGTCAAACTAACAGCATGTGCTATATCCGGTCTTGTACACAGCATGGCATACATGACAGAACCTATGGCCGAGGCATAGGGAATATTATTCATCTTTTCTCTATCTTCTGCCATAGCCGGACTTTGAGTTTTACTGAAGGTCTTACCTGACAACATGGGCACGAACCCTTTCTTGCTCTCTTCCATTCTAAACTTCTTTAGAACTTTGTCTAAGTATGTACTTTGTGAAAGCGCTATTAGGCGTCTTGATCTATCTCTATAAATCTTGATGCCTAGAATATATGCCGCTTCGCCAAGATCCTTCATTGAAAAACTATTATTCAAATAGGTTTTGATGCTATTAAGAAGTTCTACATCATTCCCAATCAACAATATGTCATCTACATATAGTACTAGGAATACTACAGAGCTCCCACTCACTTTCTTGTAAATACAAGCTTCTCCATAAGTTTGTATAAATCCAAAGTTTTTGATTACTTTATCAAAACGTTGATTCCAACTCCAGGATGCTTGCTTCAGTCCATAAATGGAGCGCTGAAGTTTGCATACCTTGTCAGCATCACTAGGATCGACAAAACCCTTGGGTTGTACCATATACAACTCTTCCTCAATGTCACCATTAAGGAACGCCGTTTTGACATCCATCTGCCAAATCTCATAATCGAAATATGCAGCGATTGCTAACAAAATCCTCACAGACTTTAGCTTCGCTACTGGTGAGAAAGTCTCATCGTAGTCAACTCCTTGAATTTGTCGGAACCCTTTCGCGACAAGTCAAGCTTTATAGACGGTAACATTACCATCAGCATCTGTTTTTCTTTTGAAAATCCATTTGTTCTCGACAGCCTTATGGCCATCCGGTAAGTCCACCAAAGTCCATACTTGGTTTTCGTACATGGATCCCATTTGGTTTCATGGCTTCTAGCCATTTGTGAATCTGGGCTCACCATAGCTTCTTCATACGTCACAGGTCATCGTGTTGTCCACCAACATGACGTTCAAGGCGAGTCATACCAATCAGAGTGGTACGAACCCTCGTTGACCCACGAGGTTCAAGAGTAACCGTTCAAGTTTCATGATCATCATCATTAGCTTCCTCTCTAGTTGGTGCGCGGCACAAAAACATCTTCGGTGCTGCGCTTACTCTCAACTCCGAGAAGGTTCAATAACCTCATCGAGTTCTACTTTCCTTCCAGTCACTTCTTCGAGAGAAACTCCTTCTCAAGAAAGGATCCATTCTTAACATGAAAACTTTTCCTTCGGATCTATGATAGAAGGTATACCCAATTGTTTCTTTAGGGTATCCTATGAAGACGCATTTCTCCTTTGGGTTCAAGCTTATCAGTTGTAACTTCTTTACATACGCCGCAACCCCAAACTTTAAGGAGCGACAACTTAGGTTTCTTACCAAACCACAATTAAATGCAGGTCGTTTCAACGGATTTAGATAGTGCCCTATTTAAAGTGAATGCGGCTGTCTCTAATGCATAGCCCCAAAACAATAGCGGTAAATCTGTAAGATACATCATAGACCGAACCATATCTAAGAGAGTTTGATTACGACGTTCGGACACACCATTGCGCTGTGGTGTTCCCGGCGGTGTCAACTGTGAAAGTATTCCACATTTCTTTAAATGCATGCCAAACTCATAACTCAGATATTCACCTTCGCGGTCAGAACGCAGAAACTTAATCTTCTTGTTACGATGATTTTCCACTTCACTTTGAAATTCCTTAAACTTCTCGAAAGTTTTGGACTTATGTTTCATAAAGTAGACATACCCATATCTACTTAAGTCATCCGTGAAAGTGAGAACATAACGATATCCACCACGCGATGCTACACTCATTGGACCACACACATCGGTATGTATTATTTCCAATAAGTCTATAGCTCGCTCCATTATTCTAGAGAATAGAGTCTTAGTCATTTTTCCCATTAGACATGCTTCGCATCTTTCAAGTGATTCAAGAAGTCCATCAGAATGGAGTTTCTTCATACGCTTCACTCCAATGTGACCAAGACGATAGTGCCACATGTATGTAGAATTATCATTCAATTTTATTCATTTAGCATCTATGTTGTGAACATGTGTATCACTACTATCGAGATTCAATAAGAATAAACCATTCATCTCAGGTGCATTACCATAAAAGATATTACTCATATAAATCCAACAACCTTTATTCTCAGACTTAAAAGAGTAACCGTCTCACAATAAACAAGATCCAGATATAATGTTCGTGCTTAACGCAGGCACCAAATAACAATTATTTAAATTTAAAACTAATCCCGAAGGTAGATGTAGAGGGAGCGTGCCGACGGTGATCACATCAACCTTGGAGCCATTTCCAACGCGCATCGTCACCTCGTCTCTCGCTAGTCTTCGTTTATTCTGTAGCTCCTGTTTCGAGTTACAATTATGAGCAACCGAACCAGTATCAAATACCCAGGCACTACTATGATTACTAGTAAGATACACATCAATAACATGTATATCAAATATACCTTTCTTCTTGATGTTGCCGTTCTTCAGATCCACCAGGTACTTGGGGCAGTTACGCTTCTAGTGACCAGCACCCTTGCAGTAGAAGCACTCAGTTTCAGGCTTAGGACCAGCCCTGGGCTTCTTAGCAGGTGCGGCAGCTTTCTTGCCGTCCTTCTTGAAGTTGCCCTTTTTCTTAGGCTTGCCCTGTTTCTTGAAATTGGTGGTCTTATTGACCATCAACACTTGGTGCTCCTTTTTGATCTCCACTTCAGCAGTTTTAGCATGGACGATAGTTCAGGCAACGTCTTGTTCATGCAGTGCATATTGTAGTTCATCACAAAGTTCTTATAACTCGGTGGCAGTGATTGGAGGACACGGTGAATCCCTAACTCATTAGGAATCGTTATCCCCAACTCTTGGAGATTGTTTGCATGCCCAGACATGGTGAGCACGTGCTCGCTAACGGAGCTTCCCTCTTCCATCTTGCAGGTAAAGAACTTTTCGGAGGCCTCATAGCTCTCCATGGCCGCGTGAGTCTCAAAAATGAGCTTGAGCTCCTTAATGATCTCGAACGGGTCGTGGTGCTCAAAACGCTTCTGGAGCTCTGTTTCCAAACCGTACAGGATGGCACACGAATGTGAGTAGTAATTTTTTTCCGAGTGGCGTAAACATTCTTTACGTCATCGGTGGCAACATCTGCAGGTGGGTCACCTAGCGGTGCTTCGAGCACATAGGTCATCTGACCAGCCCTGAGGACAATCTTCAGACCACGGAGCCAGTCTGTGAAGTTGCTTCCATTGTTCTTAAGTTTTTCTTTCTCTAGGAACGCATTGAAATTGATGGAGAGATTCGCCATAATCTACAACAAATTTGCAAGTAGTTTAGACTAAGTTTATGATAAATTGAGTTCTACTTTAATTCTTAAATTAGCTAGGTGAACTCCCACTCAAAACAACATCCCTCACATTGTCTTAGTGATTACACGAACCAAGTCCACTACACCAAGTCCGATCTTCACGAGAGAGGATGTAGTTTCATCAGCGAACAATCTTCATGTTCATCATATCACTTATATGACTCGTGCTCTACCTTTCGGTATTCCGTGTTTCGAGACCATGTCTGTACATGCTAGGCTCGTCAAGATTAACCTTAGTTTCCGCATGTGCAAATCTGGCTTGCACCCGTTGTATGCACACGTAGAATCTATCACACCCGATCATCATGAGATGCTTCGAGACGACGAGTCTTAGCAATGGTGCCAACTAAGGACGAACACTTTATTACTTGAAATTTAGTGAGAGGGATCATCTTAAAATGCTACCGTCGTGATCTAAGCAATAGAAGATGCATAAAGGATTAACATCACAGGCAATTCATAATTAGTGTGATATGATATGGCCCTTTCTTCTTATGCCTTTGATCTCCATCTCCAAAGCACGGACATGATCTCCATCATCACCAGCATTGCGTCAAGGTCAGTGGCGCCGCTTCATGGTTGTCCATCATCACCAGCAACTATTACAACTACTTGGAACAAAGCTATTACAAGATGAATAGACACGCAGGTCTTAACAGAATTAAAGACAACCATTAGGCTCCTGCCATTTGCCATATTACAACAAGGATAATTGCATACATCAAATATAATCACAATCACATGATGGCCATATCACATCACAAAACCCCTGCAAAAACAAGTTAGACGCCTCTAATTTTCTTTGCAAGTTTTATGTGGTTTGGGGCTTTCGAATAAGAACGGATCTTACCTACAAAACTGAACCACAACGTTGATACAAGTGCTATCAAGTGCAAAGTGTAGATTGGATCTATACTATGATGGGAGAGATAGACACACGCAAAGCCACTTGTGCAAAGCAAGTTACACGTCAAGCGTGGAGCAAGTCTCATGTGCGATGACATGTAAGGTTAGCCCGAGCCGCTTCATCCCACCATACCGCAAGATGCAAAGTACACAAAGCAAAAGACGGCACGAGCACCAACGCCCACAAAACCATTGTGTTCTACTCGTGCAACAGATCTACGCATAGACAAGGCTCTGATTCCACTGATGGGTTCGTAGCATGGAAAACAAAAAATTTCTACCGCAAGAACGAACAAAACCTAGATCTAATCTAGATAAAAGCCAAGATCTAATCTATTAGACATGTGCAACGAGATAGATCTGTACTAACCCTTGTAGAACCGAAAGCGTTACGAGATTAGATCTTGGGGTTGATGTAGTCGATCACTTGCCGATCTCAAGATCGTGTGGACGATCCTTCGGCCAGCGTTCGGCAGCGCTTCATGATCGATCCTGCGTGCGGAGTCAAAGCAGACCTTCCTCTCCCCGTTCCAGCAAGCAGTAGAGGTAGTAGATCTTCTCCACGGAATGCCAGCAGCACGACGGTGTGGTGGTGGTGGTGGAGTAGAGAATTCTACAGGGCTTCGCCTAAGCCGGAGCAGAGCGAAGGAGGAGGAGAGAGGCGACGACTAGGGTTTGTTATGGGAGAGGTCTAGCGGGTGGCGCCCCCTCCCTCTATTTAAAGGAGGGAGGCGTGCCATGGGAGGGGGAGTCCTAGTAGGATTCCCCTCCCTCCTTGGTCGGCGAATTGGGAAGGGGGGGAGGAGTCCTCCTCCCCCACGAATCCGTGTCTTGCCCCATAAAGACTCCTTGATCCTTTCTTGGTTTTCAAGCAAACTCCAAGAAATCTTCTAGAACCTTCCAGAACATTCCGAAACCTTATAGAATCTCCATACAAACACTCCAGAACATTTCCTAACTTAGAAAATGATCCCCAATATATGAATCTTATTCTCCGGACAATTGCAGATCTCCTCGTGATGTCCTGGATCCAATCCGAGACTCCGAACAACATTCGGTCTCCAACGCATATTCCATATCTACTTAAAACAACTTCGAACCTTAAGTGTGTCACCCTACGGTTCGTGAATATGCAAACATGATGAAGACACCTCTCCGATCAATAACCATCAGCGGGATCTGGAGATCCATAATGGCTCCCACATACTCAACGATGACTTCGTGATCGATAGAACCATTAACATACGAAACCAATTCCCTTTGTCACGCGATATTCTACTTATCCGAGGTTTGATCGTCGGTATCTCCATACCTAGTTCTACCTCATTACTGATAAGTACTCTTTACTCGTTCCATGTTATGTCATCCCTTGTGACCTAGTCGCATGCTTGCAAGCTAACTAGATGACATTCCACCGAGAGGGCCCAGAGCATATCTATCCGTCATATGGATGGACAAATCCCAATCTTGGTCCATGCGCTTCAACACATACTTTCAGAATACCCAATGACACCTTTATAACCACCCAGTTACGAAGCGGTGTTTGATGTCATCAAAGTACCCATCCGGTGATGGTGATTAACATAACCTCATGGTCGAAGGATTAGGTTACTATGCATTTGAAAGCTTACAGCAATACGAACTTTAATGACTTGATCTTATGCTACGCTTACTATGGGTGTGTGTCCATCACATCATTCTCCTAATGATATAACCCTGTTATTAATGACATCTAATGTCCATGATCAGGAAACCATGATCATCATTTAATCAACAAGCTAGTTCCACAAGACGCTTACTAGGGACTCTTTTATGTTTACAAAACACACATGTATCAGTGTTTCCTTATAATACAATTATAGCATGGGATGTAAACATTCATCATAAACACAAAGATATAATAATAACCACTTTTATTATTGTCTCTTGGGCATATCTCCAACATGATAAACTAAGGAAACCTCGCAACCTATCCTTAGACTGTGAGATAATGCAAATCACCGTTCTGGAGGG
The DNA here is from genome assembly GCA_023614405.1 of Avena insularis. Classification (NCBI taxonomy): domain Eukaryota; kingdom Viridiplantae; phylum Streptophyta; class Magnoliopsida; order Poales; family Poaceae; genus Avena; species Avena insularis. The sequence continues at coordinate 29,159,889 of CM042692.1, forward strand.
AGCTTAGATGGTTATCAAGTATCACTCCGTGACTGGGTGATCGAAAATGTGCTACTCAAGTTTCCCAAAGGAGCGCATAGAGGAGTACATATCAAGACCAGGATTTGCCAATCCATGTAACGGATAGATACATATGTGGCCATCTCGGTGACGTTGCATTACCGAAGCTTGCAAGCGTGTGACTGGGTCACAGAATGCAACAACACGGAAACGAGAAAACAAGTTCATCGGTAACAAGATCGAACGAAGGTATGGAGATACCGTAGATCAAATCTCGGATGAACTAGGTATCAAGTGGCAAAGGGAATGGGAAACAACTGTTTACGGTTCAAATGATATTATCATTGTGGAATGCACAGGGGTCATTATGGGCATCCCGGTCCCGCTATTGATCATTGATGGAGATCATGTCTGTGCCATTCCCGAGCCATGGGGAAATACACTTAAGGGTACGATGATCTAGAGATCCTCTGTAAGTTGGAATCACCATATGAAAGAGAAAAGGAAACCGAAAAATTTCCATGAGAGAACCATAATCGTTCTGGGAAAGTTCCGAAGTCGTTCGGAGGAAATCAAAAGGGAACCGAAAGGTGTTTCGTGTCAAATCGGATTTTGTAATATGTATTTCATATTAATTAATGTAATTAATATTAAATATAATAATAAAATCTATTTTGAAGGGGTATTCCACTAATGGGCCAAACTTCCTACGGAAAAAGGGCCCATTAGGGAAAATCGAAGGAGGGAAGGGCCAAGGCCCAGGCGCCTCAAGGGGTGATACATCCATTTTTCATCACTATTCTATGTAATAATTCACTGTTATTTATTGATATATTTCATATTAAGAGGTGATACTTATGTTATTTCATCTGTTTTTGCATGGTTGATGACTTTTGGAGCATGGACCGCTATAGTGAGGATTCTGATGGAAAAGGTGCTGTTTGGAGGCAAAATTCGCGAAGATCAGAAAATCCGGGAAAATATACGGAAAATCCTATTTTTCTAGAAGGCGAAGGAAGCCAGAAGGGGGGCTGGAGATGGGCCATAGGGGGCCCACACCACCCCCTAGCGTGGGCCAGCCTAGGCCGCGCCACTAGGTGGTGTGGCCGCCATGGTCCACCCCTGTCACTCCCCTCTGGCGTATATTATCCTCCCGACACCCTAAGACTCGGGGAGTGACCACAGAAAGATTCTGCCGCCTCTACGGGGCGGAAAACACCGAGAGAGAAAGATCTCTCCGGCAGACAGATTTCTGCCGGGGGAATTCCTTCCCGGAGAGGGGAGATCGTCGCCATCAACACCACCATCAAGCTGGACATCAGGATCATCATCATCATCACCACCATCATCACCATCATCACCCTCATCACCATCTCCATATTGCTATAACAATTGCGTTGAATCTTCCATAGTTCATAGGGGAAACTTTCCCGGTGTTGATTACTCTTTGTAGTTGATGCTATGAGTGAACCATTGAATTATTGTTTATGTTCAGATTGTTATACATCATTATTCCATCTCTGATCATGATCCATATGATGTCTTGTGAGTAGTTCGTTTTGTTCTTGAGGACATGGGAGAAGTCATGTTGTTAGTAGTGGAGTTGTGTTGAGAAAGATTCAATAGTTTGATATTTAAGTTGTGGTGTACTTCTTCTAGTGGTGTCATGTGAACGTCGACTACATGACACTTCACCTATATGGGCCTAGGGGAATGCATTGTGTATTTGGCTACTAATCGTAGGGGTTGCCGGAGTGACAGAAACTTGAACCCTCGTTAGCAAACCATTGCACAAGGGACGTAAGGGTCTTAGAGTTTAAAGCTGTGGTTAGGTTTCTACCTTAATTACTTTCTTGTACTTACGGATGTTTGCAAGGGGTATAATCACAAGTGTGTATTAGTCCTAGGAAGGTCGGTACATTAGCACAGGTTCACCCACACAACACTTAGCAAGCTAAAGAAGATTAATCAACTATATGAAGCGAAAGCACTTGACAGTCTTCCCATGTGTCCTCGAGAACGTTTGGTCATCTTAAGTAATAGAACCGGCTTGTCCTTTGCTGCATAAAGGATTGTGCCACTTGCTGCATTTATTCCTATTGTCTTTTATTTACTCATACTTTGTTTACTTGCTTTATCAAAAACCCCTAAAATCCATTTGCTAAGTATTTGCAGAGAATTCCTCATCCATACCACTAGCCAGCACCTTCTGCTCCTCGTTGGGTTCGACACTCTTACTTGTCGAAAATACTGCGATACACCCCCTATACTTGTGGGTCAGCAAGAATATTTTCTGGCGCCGTTGCCAGGGAGTGAAGCGCTATTGGAGAGTGGAACTGGTAAAGGAAACTTCTACTATGAGTATTGTTTACTTCTGCTAGTTGCTTTATTTTCGTTATGGATAATTCGCTGAGTTTCTTATTTGGTAATGCTACTACCACTTCTAAGTTAGTAGATAAGCCACCACCTGCTGAGAATGATGCTTTTAAAATACCTACTAGAATTATTGATCGTGTTATGGATAACTACTATGTTGGGGATGGAACTGTCCATCCCGGTGATCATTTGCTCTTTATACACGAATTATACGAGTTGTTCAAGTGGGCAGGTATTACTACAGATCAAGTTAAGAAGAAGTTATTCTCATTATCGCTGAAAGGAAGAGCTGAAGAATGGTATAAGCTGCTGAAGAATGGTCAAGCTCTGGAATGGGAGGAAATAGTGCCTCTCTTTTATTCAAAATTTTATCCTCCTAGTGAGATTCATAAAGATCGGAATCAAATATACAACTTTTGGCCTCTTGATGGAGAGAGTACAGCTCAAGCTTGGGGAGATTGAAGTTACTAATGCTCAAATGTCCCATTCATGAGCTCCCCAACAATATTATTATCAATAACTTTTATGCAAGGCTCCCTCTACATGACAAGGATTTATTGGATGCTTCTTGTGCTGGATCATTCACTCGCATGGAAGAAGAAGCTAAATGTGATCTTATGGACCGTATTCAAGACAATGCTGAACCTTGGGAGAATGACAAAGGAAGAAAGTTAGGTATAAATTATGTTTATGAATGCATTGAATCTTTTATGGGAACTAATGACTTTCAAAATATTAAAAATGCTTATGGTCTAGACTCTCAAGCTATTGCTTCTTATTTTAAGGCTTTTGCTTCTTACGTTGAAGTGCCTAAAAAGAAGTGGAATAAGTATCATGAATCTTATAAAGATATTGCTAAGGTTGTTCCTGCGAGAAATACTGAAGTTTATACTGCTAATCATGTCTTACCTAAATCTTACATTGAGAAAATCCCTTTCCCAATTAAGATAAAGGAACATTCTATGATAGCTAGTATGGTTAACGAAAGTACAAATAAAGCTATTGAATCTGATAAACAAATGGTTGATGAACCTATAATAGCAAATGTGAAAGACTTTGTTACTAATTATGAAAAAGAGGGACACACTATCCTTTGTGAGTATATCCCTAATATTGTTTCACAAAGTAGTGTTATGAGAGCTAGTATTCCTGTGTTTTCTGTTAGAATAAGCGATCATTGCTATGATGGCCCTTGTGATAGTTATATTGTTAAGTTTATGCATGATACTGGAAGTTACTGTGAGAGAGGGAAAAGTGTTCGTATGCATCTCAATAATATCAAGTTTCCTCGTTTTATGCTGAAAGTTTTTATGTTGCACTTCTTTTGCCTTCCTATGCAAGTAGCCTCTGGTTTCAACAACTTGTTTGTTTACAAAATTCCCTTGCATAGGAAGTGGGTTAGACTTAAATGTGTCAATTTTTGCTTCTTAATGCTCTCTTTCACTTCAATTCATATTCCTATGTGAGCATCTCCAAAATTATCATGCCCATCTTAATGGCTATAAAGAAAGAGCTTTTTGGGAGACAACCCAATTTGTTTTTGCTTTCATTTTGTTTTTGGTTATTTGAGTCTTGGAAGTTATTACTTCGGTAATAACTGCTCCTTATCCGTTTTGTTTGGTTTTTGTGTCAAGATCAACCTCTAATGAGAGAAGTAATATTTGGGGAAGTTGCTGTCCCGAAACAGATTTTTGTGCTTCACCGTAAAAATTCGTGAGAGATCTCTGTATGTCGGATTGAGCTGTAATATTTTGTGCTTCTGCCTCAGGTTATTATTTAACTTTCTTTAGTTTTTCACTTTTTGATTTGAGCAACAGAAGATTTTCGAAAAAAATGATCTTTACCTGCTGGTCTGTTTTGACAGATTTTGACGCTCTTGCATTTGCTTCTTTATTCGATTTCCTTTTTGAATTCTTTTTGGGTTTTCAGAAGGAGTTGCTACAGTAGCTTATTTTTTGATGGTTTTTAGTTGAATTTGGGTTCAAAAGGTTTTATCACTTCATTTATACTAATGTTGCTAATGAGAACTGTGTGAAGTTTTGTGTGAAAGAGATTTCCAGGTAGTGGAGATAATGGTGTAATAAGGAAGAGAAGGGTTTTATGACTCAAGTAATAAGTGTATGAAGATGAAGATATCAATGTTATTCAAGTGGTGACTTCGGAAGAATCTACTAGATACCAAATTTAGAGACCTGCAGAGTCCGTTTTCAAATTGGTAACAGCTCTGGTAAGAAAAGTTCCGCGAAAATACGATGCAACTGTATTTTTGCAGTTTTTAGTCAATAAGGAAAGCTACGAAGTGAAAAAAGGGACGGAAACGGAGCCAGGGTGGCTCGCACCACCCTGTGGCGCGGGCCCACCCCTGGCCGCGCCACCAGGTGGTGAGTCCACCCCGGACTCCACCTCCGACTCGTTTTCTCCCAGTACCTTCCTTTTGATATGAAACTTTGTAATATATAACCCCCAGGATCCCCCGAGGTTCGTATATCGTGTTCTCGTCGTGTTTTTGTTTCGGCCTGTTTCTGCCAGGACATACTCTTTGAAAGTTTAGAAGCACAATAGTGTCCGCCAAGGATAAAGGGAAGGAGCCTATGGAGGAAGACCTCCAAGACCCCGGGAAGGAGAAGGAGATCAAGAGTGAAGGTGAAGAGGAGCAAGGCCAACATCCGCACACCGGCACTACCATTGCAAGCATTGGAGTTGTGAGAAAACCTGCCAGGGTTAGAAGGACTGCACGGATGCAGACTGGGGGGAAAGCTCCTCGTCACTTCTTGGCTCCACGGTCACTTCCTCCACGCACCAAGAATCCAATCCATACCCTTATCCATGAGCATCAATACCGGAATATGCCCAAGGGGAAATTACCCTCCAATTGGGATTTGCCTCATTCTAGCCATACAGGAAAAGAAGACTTCAAGGAGGAAGAGTGGAGAAAGAATAGCAAGAGCTGGAATTCTCAACCCGACATGATCATGAGCCGCATTGAGCAAAACTCACAGCTGATTCGTAATCTCACCTTCGAGATTGAGGACTTGGGGAAACTTATCAGAGAGCTCATCGAGAGGATACCACCACCACCAAAAGAGTAATTCGTCATCAGGTTTGGCATCCCCTTGGTTTGTTCCAAGCTTGGGGGAGTGCTGCGGTATCACATCACTATCTTCTATCTTTTTACCTTATAAGTAGAGTCATATCATGAATAGAGAAGTCATTATGTAGGATGGTTTGCATTATGGAAGTGTCCCCTCTCTCGTTAGATATGTATCCCTTGGTGTGAGTTGCTGTTATGGAATATTAATGAGAAGTTCTATCAATCAATCTTTTTCATAGCTTATATTAGTTTTCAATTCATGGTTATATGATTGATCTTGTTGTTAGTATTGGTATCACTTTGGGATCATTGAGTTAATTTAGTTGGTTTTGGCAAACCTGGCTCGGTCAGTAGCAACACTATTTTTGAGAGTTAAATGAAAAAGATAAACATACTCTAAAGAAATATAATTTCATCATCTTTCTTTCTTGATTTGCCCATGAGTCTAGTATTCTCTAGTTAAGATCTTTTGTGCTTCCAAGGAAGATTGCATGTTTGTCCTTATCACTTGTATGTTTGTTTGTTTCCTTCAACTCTTGTACTTGCTACCCAACCTTTCTAGCCAAAAACATGTACTGAGAGGGAATTCTTCTCATGCATCCACTCCTTAAAACCAAAACCTTTGCCATTTGAGTCCACCATACCTACCTAGTAGCATTATTGCTATTCCAAGTAAAGTCTTGTTTTATCTACCTCCCAAATTAAACTTGTTATGTGAAAATTAGTGATTAAAGCTCTCACGAACTTGATGGCACACTTTACTTTCTTGCACTTAATAAACTTGAACCATTGTGCTCACCTATGTTATGATATGCTTGCGCTTTGTAAGTTGTGAATTAGCAGAACCATGCTGTCATGGGGAACGCTTTCAACATTGCACTGGTACTTTGTACCTAGTTGATATCATGTTCTTTTGTCTATGTATGGCATCGGTGTGAAATGAAAGGGGAGCTTGTAAGTCCATAGAGTTATGCATGTGTGTTAGAGAAACGCCTGGGCCGCCGGTCTAATCCATGCTGACATGGTGGAAACCTGCAGCGTAACCATAATGAGCATCTATGGAGCATTCTTCTTATAAAAAAAGAGTCTGATATTGAGAAAAAAAGAGAAAAAAGAAAAAAGAGATTATGAAAAGAGGAAAGAGAGAAAAAAGCACCATATTCCCATGGTAAATAAGAAGATTGCTGAGATGTTTGTTGTCTGCTTGTGTTGTCATTTTGATATGGGGATTCTTCCGTATCATCAGGCAAGGGGTACCCCGTTGGCGGTTCTCTATGATACACATATGCTTACGATGAAAAGAACTTACCGGTGACTAAACTTGAGTAGCATGAGGAGCGGCCCTCGTATTCAAGGGACATGAGATTCTCAATTTACAACTTGTCATTGCATATCCTCATATTTGATCAATTTAACCTTAATCACCTAAAGATGCCTATGATAGGGGCAATGAGAGCTGAAAGCTAGTAAGTATCATAATTTTTGGGAGCTCTTTATTAGACTTGCAATCCCTGCTTCCCTCTGCGAAGGGCCTTGATACATTGCAAATGTATCTATAATTTTTGATGTTCCATGCTTGGTTTTATCTACTTTCTTATGTTTTGTCCACACTTTGGAGTACTTTTCATATGATTTCTTGGACTAACCTATTAACAAGATGCCAAAGTGCTAGTTGCCTGTTTTCTGCTGTTTTTGGTTCCAGGAAGTCAGAAAATGAATATTCTCGGAATTGGACGGGACAAAAGCCAAAGTTACTATTTTCTCGGAAGACTCACGGAGCCAGAAGGAGAGTCAGAGAGGGGCCACAGGGTGGCCACACACCCCCTTGGCATGAGCCAGCCCAGGCCGCGCCAGGGCATGGTGTGGGCCCCCTGTCTAGCCACCGACCTTGCCTCCTTCGCCTATAAGAGCCTCCCGATACCAAAACCCTAAATCATCAAGCCTCCAGCCACGAAAAGTTCCACAACACCGCCGCCACCTAAGGGGAGATTCGGGGGACAGAAAGTCTCTATTCCGGCACCCTGTCGGGACGGGGAAGTGCCTCTAGAGCCATCTCCATCGATCTCCACCTCCATCTCCATCACCGTTGTTGATTCCCATGATAAGGAGGGAGTAGTTCTCTCTCGAGTCTAAGGGTTCTACCGGTAGCTATGTGTTCATCTCTCTCTCTATGCATGATCATATTGTGATCATGAGCTTTGTAATCTAGTAGATCTACCTTGCTACTCAAGTGCTTTAATAGATCTCTGCTCTCCCCATATGTGTGAAAGTGACAGCGTGCACACCATGGTGTCACTTAGGCAAGAGATTACAAATACTTGTTATGAGTTATATTTGGAGTTGGATGTCTTTATGAAATTGTGGTGTTTGTTGGAACCATCTAGTGCTCAAGGTGACAGTGTGGGGTTATCTAGATGGGAAAGGCTTACTTTGAGGTGTGCTGTTATAGCCCTACCAACGATTAGAGTGTCCAACCGGAGAGTAGTTAAGAGTAGTATCATAAAGAGAAGATATTTATATGAGAGTGTTCACTAGTGAAAGTATGATCCCTAGGCCTTGTTTCTAAGCATTGAAACACCGTTTGAAATTAGATCTATTACATGTTTGCTTGCTTTCATCTTTATTTCAGTTTGCCTTTAGTCTTTTCCACGCCATCAAGCTATTTTCTATCACCGTTACCACTTATAATTATCCATACCACTTGTATTTCACTATCTCTTCGCCGAACTAGTGTACCTATACACCTGACAAGTGTATTGGGTGTGTTGGGGACACAAGATACTTCTTGTATCTTGATTGCAGGGTTGCTTGATAGGGGATACCTTTGACCACTTCCTCCCTGAGTTCGATAAACCTTGGGTGATCCACTTAAGGGAAAACTTGCTGCTGTTCTACAAACGTCTGCACTTGGAGGCCCAACAACTGTCTACAAGAATAGAAGTGCGTAGACATCAAGCTATTTTCTGGCGCCGTTGCCGGGGAGGTAAGGTAAAAGGTATTCACACCGGAGGATTAAAGAAGAAGAACCTCCCATGGCAAACGCCTATTTTCTGGCGCCGTTGCCGGGGAGGTAAGGTAAAAGGTACTCACATCCTCCGGTGTGAGTGCTCGAAGTTATTTCCTTTAGATTCTGCAATTTTGTCTTTTTGTTTCTTGTTTTCACTAGTTAGGCTTAATGGAAAACAACAACAAAATTAGAGAGCTTTATAGTATTTATCTTGAGTTAGGAGATGAAGTGTTTGAAGAGAAAATTAAAAAACCTATGGAACTTTATTTGCATGCTAATAGCAATGTTGTTAGTATGAATTCTTTGGACACCATTATTGCTAATGCTATGGAAAAGTCTAAGCTTGGGGAAGCTAGTTTTTATGAAAATGATCTTTTTAGTTCCCCAGCTTTGGAAGATAGCTATTCTATTGCTTATGATGATACCAAACCTCCAATATATGATGATTACAATGATGAATATGTTATTTTTAGTCCACCTACTATTGAGGAGGAAATTAATTATGACTACAATATGCCTCCTATATTTGATGATTATGGTGATAAGAATAATAATGATAGCTATTTTGTTGAATTTGCTCCCACCACAATTAATAAGAATGACTATGTTATGTGGAGAGTATTAATTCTTTTATGCATGTGGCTCATGATAAGAATGTTTTATGTGATAGTTATATTGTTAATTTTATTCATGATGCTACTGAAAGTTATTATGAGAGAGGGAAACATGGTTTTATGCATCTCAATAATATTAAGTTTCCCCTCTTTATGTTGAAAATTTTGAAGTTACACTTGTTTTGCTTTCCTATGCTTGTTGCTTTGTGCTTTCATGACTTATTTCTTTACAAGACTCCTATGCATAGGAAGTGGGTTAGACTTAAATGTGTTTTGAATTTTCTTCTTGATGCTTTCTTTTACTTCAATTCATATTTCTTATGTGAGCATCTTCTCAAACTATCATGCCTAACTTAAAGGCGTTAGAAAAGTACTTATTGGGAATAACCCAAAAGTTTTAGTTGAGTCTTGGAAGTTATTACCTCTGTAATAACTGCTCCTTATCCTTTTTATTTGCTTTTTGTGCCAAGAGTAACCTCTAATGAGAGAGAAGTAATGCTTGGGAAAGTTGCTGTCTCGAAACAGACTTCTATACTTCACCGTAAAAATTCGTGTAAAATCTCTAAACGTATTTTTGAGGCGTGAATGTTTTTGCTTATGCCCCAGGTTGTTATCTAACTTTTGTTAGTTCAACACTTTTTGATTTGAGCAATAGAATGTCTTCGAAAAAATTCGTCTTTACCTGCTGGTCTGTTTTGTTATATTTCTGCCATTTTCTGCATTTGCTTCTTGTTGGTTCCTTTTTGAGTTCTTTTGGGGAATTGAGCTTTTTGAGGGAATTGCTTCAGTAGCTAGTGTTCTAATGTAAGTTTATTTGGTGTTAGAACTAAACCTTAAGACTTATTTATCTTGAATGCACTAATGTTGCTAATAAAGATTGTGTGAAGTTTTGTATGAAGGAAAAATTTTAGGTGTATGGAAGGAATGAGTAATGCGATGAAGGATGGACTAAAGCTCAAGCTTGGGGATGCCATGCATGTCACCCCAAGAAATATCCAAGAAGTACAAGCGTCAAAGCTTGGGGATTCCCAAGGCATCCCCCTCTTCATCAATAAAAATCCCAAGTTTCTTCCAAACGCTTCATTTTTATTGTTTCATGCACAGTTGTGTTGTTCTTGGAGCGTCTTGTTTTTTGTTTTCGTTTTGGTTTTTCGTTTGCTTGATTTGCTTAGTTTTCTGAATAAATTGGTTGGACCCCCTCTTTCATACATTGGTTTTCAAATAGTTTGGTTTGGATTGGAAAAGAGTAGGAAAGTTCATGCTTAAGTGGTAAAGAGAGCTTGTTTTGACTGTGGCCTATGCTTTGTCATGCCATGCTTGATATTGTTTTGGCTTTAGGCTTAGTATTCTTTGCTGTAGCATGACTTGTTATAAACAATTGAGATTGCTTAATGTGCCTTTGAAGAATCATGCGTTGTTTTAGCATATTAAAGCATAGTATAGTGGTATTCTCCTTTAATGCTTTATTTGGGTTGACTTGGCACATGCCCACACCATGTTATGACTATCTCAAGTCACCATAGCCTTTATGATCCTTTAGTTTTCAACTTGTAGTATCACTTTATGCTTTGATCAATGATGTTTTGTCGCTCTGCATGATTATGGCCATTATTGCTCTCTTAGTTTGTCGCTCCCAGTCTTTTGCTAGCCTCCACCACAAAGTATGAGTTCCAATCATGCATCCAACTCCCTAAACCAAGTTATTCCAAAGAGTCCATCATACCTACCTACTAGCTTATGGTATTCCAAGTATATTCATGCTTTTGTTTACCTTCCAAATTAAACTTGTTATGCGAAAACTAGTGATTAAAGCTCTCACGAACTTGATGGCACACTTTACTTTTTTTGCATCTAATAAACTTGAACCATTGGGTCCTTCTTTGTTGCGTATATGCTTGCGCTTTATAAGTTGAAATTAGCAGAACCATGTTTCATGGGGAACGCTTTCAACATTGCACATGTACTTTGTACCCCGTTGATATCATGTTCTTTTGCTTACGGATCCCGGCGGTGTGAAATAAAAGTGGAACTTGTAAGATCATGGAGTTTGTATGTGTGTTAGAGAAACGACTAGGCCGCTAGCCTAAGCCATGCCTAATCATGGTGGAAACTTGCAGCATCACCATAATGAGCACTCTATGAAGCGTCCTCAATAAAAACCTATGCAAATAGCAAATAAAAAGATCGTTGAGATGCTCATTGTCTGCTTGCCTTGTCATTTTGATTATGGGAAAGCTCCCGTATCATGTGCAAGGGGTACCCCGTTGGCGGTTCTTTATGATACACATGTACTTACAATGACAAGAGCTTACTCGTGACTAAAGTTGAGTATCATGAGGTTCGGTCTTCGTAAGTAAGGGGCATGAAATTTCGGTTTATAACTTGTCAAGCATATCCTCTTAGTTGTGTCACTTTAACCTTAATCACCTTAAAGATGCTTATGATAGGGGCAATGAGAGCTGAAAGCTATAAGTACCATAATTTTTGGAAGCTCTTTATGAGACTTGAATCCCTACTTCCTTGTACAAAGGCCTTTCTTCCACCATTATATTGAGTCTCCATCTTCTATCTTTATGCACCTACTTTGAGAGCATAGTGGCCATTCTTAGTTCTATGTGCATTGTCCCAAGACTTGTTGATTGATGCATAACTTTGATATTGCTTGTTTTAAACTATTTGTATCTAGTCACTCTTATGAACTTTGAAGGTGTCCTATGCATTTATGTTTGCTACTCTATGAGGGACAAGCTGAATACTATTATGCTATGTTTTCTTTATGTTGAAACAAACAAACGTCTTGCAAAGCATTGTTATTCATGAATCTTTTGTTTGTGCCTTTTCATGTTGCATCATAGTTTCTTTGTCTTATTGCTAGAACTTTGTCTTTCATGTTATGATTGAAGTACTATGATCCCAGCTTTGAATGTTTTACAAATACTTTGATCAAGTCTTTGATGGTGCATGTCACCTCAAAAATTATTCTTTCTTTTTATCACTTACCTACTCGAGGACGAGCAGGAGTTAAGCTTGGGGATGTTGATACATTGCAAATATATCTATAATTTTTGATGTTCCATGCTTGGTTTTATCTTTTTTTTATGTTTTTTCCACACTTTGGAGTACTTTTCATATGATTTCTTGGACTAACCTATTAACAAGATGCCACAGTGCCAGTTGCCTGTTTTCTGCTGTTTTTGGTTCCAGGAAGTCAGAAAATGAATATTCTCGGAATTGGACGGGACAAAAGCCAAAGTTACTATTTTCCCGGAAGACTCACGGAGCCAGAAGGAGAGTCGGAGAGGGGCCACAGGGTGTCCACACCCCCCTTGGCGTGAGCCAACCCATGCCGCGCCAGGGTATGGTGTGGGCCCCCTGGCTGGCCACCGACCTTGCCTCCTTCGCCTATAAGAGCCTCCCGATACCAAAACCCTAAATCATCAAGCCTACAGCCACGAAAAGTTCCACAGCGCTGCCGCCACCGAAGGGGAGATTTGGGGGACAGAAAGTCTCTATTCTGGCACCCTGCTGGGACGAGGAAGTGCCCCAGAGCCATCTCCATCGATCTCCACCGACATCTCCATCACCGTTGCTGATTCCCATGATGAGGAGGGAGTAGTTCTCTCTCAAGGCTAAGGGTTCTACCGGTAGCTATGTGTTCATCTCTCTCTCTATGCATGATCATATTGTGATCATGAGCTTTGTAATCTAGTAGATCTACCTTGCTACTCAAGTGCTTTAATAGATCTCTGCTCTCCCCATATGTCTGAAAGTGACAGCGTGCACACAATGGTGGCACTTAGGCTAGAGATTACAAGTACTTGTTATGAGTTATATTTGGAGTTGGATGTCTTTATGAAATTGTGGTGTTTGTTGGAACCATCTAGTGCTCAAGGTGACAGTGTGGGGTTATCTAGATGGGAAAGGCTTACTTTCACGTGTGCTGTTATAGCCCTACCAACGATTAGAGTGTCCAACCAGAGAGTAGTTAAGAGTAGTATCATAAAGAGAAGATATTTATATGAGAGTGTTCACTAGTGAAAGTATGATCCCTAGGCCTTGTTTCTAAGCATTGAAACACCGTTTGCAATTAGATCTATTACATGTTTGCTTGCTTTCATCTTTATTTCAGTTTGCCTTTAGTCTTTTCCACGCCATCAAGCTATTTTCTATCACCGTTACCACTTATAATTATCCATACCACTTGTATTTCACTATCTCTTCGCCGAACTAGTGCACCTATACACCTGACAAGTGTATTGGGTGTGTTGGGGAGCCCAGAGACTTCTTGTATCTTGATTGCAGGGTTGCTTGAGAGGGGATACCTTTGACCACTTCCTCCCTGAGTTCGATAAACCTTGGGTGATCCACTTAAGGGAAAACTTGCTGCTGTTCTACAAACCTATGCACTTGGAGGCCCAACAACTGTCTACAAGAATAGAAGTGTGTAGACATCAGGCCTTTCTTTTACTTTTTAGTTGAGTTAGTAAACCTATTCCTTTCTATCTCAGCAAGTATTTTGAGTTGTTGTGTTTCATTCATTCATATGATGATTTATTCAATCATGTTTCTTATGTTCCTTATTTTGCACATTTCTCTTATCTTGATGTTTACTACTTTGAAAGCTATCATTGAAAACCAGTTATTTGTGAACTCCGGCAAATTATCAACTATTCTTCGACCAAGAGCTAAGTTTGCCATTACCATTTATGATTTACTTTATGTATCTTTATTGTGTTTCCTTTACCCATTGCAAGTTAAGTTATATAATAGTGAGTTGTCTTCTATTATGATCTATGTATTTGATGAATGTGATACTTCTTGTTCGTATTCTTTTATCGACTCTTCACTCCATAAACCTGAGGTCATGTTTATTGAGCTCGGTTTCGCTTGGGGACAAGCGAAGTCTAAGCTTGGGGGAGTTGATACGTCCATTTTGCATCACTATTGTAAGTCATAATTCACTGTTATTCATTGATATATTTCGTATTGAGAGGTGATACTTATGTTATTTCATTTGTTTTTGCATGGTTGATGACTTTTGGAGCATGGACCGCTGCAGTCAGGATTCTGATGGAAAAGGTGCTGTTTGGAGGCAAAATTCGTGAAGATTAGAAAATCTGGGAAAATATCTAGAAAATCCTATTTTTCAGAAGACGAAGGAAGCCAGAAAGGGGCTGGAGATGGGCCACAGGGGGCCCACACCACCCCTTGGCGCGGGCCATCCTAGGCCACGCCACCAGGTGGTATGGCCTCCCTGGTCCACCCCTGGCACTCCCCTCTAGCGTATATTATCCTCCCGAAACCCTAAGACTCGGGGAGCGACCACAGAAAGATTCCGCCGCTTCTGCGGGGCGGAAAACACCGAGAGAGAAAGATCTCTCTGGCAGACAGATTTCTGCCAGGGGAATTCCTTCCCAGAGAGGGGAGATCGTCGCCATCAACACCACCATCAAGCTGGACTTCATCAGGATCATCATCATCACCACCACCACCATCATCACCATCAGCACCCTCATCACCATCTCCATATTGCTGTAACAATTGCGTTGAATCTTGCATAGTTCATAGGGGAAACTTTCCCGGTGTTGATTACTCTTTGTAGTTGATGCTATTGAGTGAACCATTGAATTGTTGTTTATGTTCAGATTGTTATACATCATTATTCTATCTCTGATCATGATCCATATGATGTCTTGTGAGTAGTTCGTTTTGTTCTTCAGGACATGGGAAAAGTCATGTTGTTAGTAGTGGAGTTGTGTTGAGAAAGATTCAATAGTTTGATATTTAAGTTGTGGTGTACTTCTTCTAGTGGTGTCATGTGAACGTCGACTACATGACACTTCACCTATATGGGCCTAGGGGAATGCATTGTGTATTTGGCTACTAATCGTAGGGGTTGCCGGAGTGACAGAAACCTGAACCCCTGTTAGGAAACCATTGCACAAGGGACGTAAGGGTCTTAGAGTTTAAAGTTGTGGTTAGGTTTCTACCTTAATTACTTTCTTGTACTTACAGATGTTTGCAAGGGGTATAATCACAAGTATGTATTAGTCCTAGGAAGGTCGGTACATTAGCACAGGTTCACCCACACAACACTTAGCAAGCTAAAGAAGATTAATCAACTATATGAAGCGAAAGCACTTGACAGTCTTCCCATGTGTCCTCGAGAACGTTTGGTCATCTTAAGTAATAGAACCGGCTTGTCCTTTGCTGCATAAAGGATTGGGCCACTTGCTGCATTTATTCCTACTATCTTTTATTTACTCGTACTTCGTTTACTTGCTTTATCAAAAACCCCTAAAAATCCATTTGCTAAGTATTTGCAGAGAATTCCTGATCCATACCACTAGCCAGCACCTTCTGCTCGTTGGGTTCGTACTTATCTAAAAAATCTTTGAATATATACACCCTTACTTGTGGGTCAGGGCGGGCCCACCCACCCAACCCCTATAGGGTCTGGATGGGGCCTTTACATCGTCCAAAATGTATCTACTTTCCCGAACACTTTTGCTATTGTTTCTCCTCTAAACTTGTGTGATTTGGATGCAACTAATGCGGACTGACGCTGTTTTCAGCAGAATTGCCTTGGTGTCTACTTTTTGTGCAGAAAACCAACTATCAGGAAAAATCCCAGAAAATATGCCAAAAATCCTATTTCACCCAAAGACTCCAGGAGCCAGAATACGAGACGGAGGAGAGCCAGGGGTGGCCACACCACCTGGTGGCGCGGGACAGGCCAGGCCGCGCCAGGGGTGGTATGGGCCCCCAAGCACCCCCTCGGCCTCTCTCTTCGCCTATAAGGAGCCTTCTGACCTAAAAACTTCGGGGGGTTCGACATTTTTCCAGAAGGAGTTCCGCTCCGCCGCCACCACCAGATTCCACGAAACAGCACCAGAAACTCCGTTCTGGCACCCTGCCGGGATGGGGAATTGGAGGAGATCATTGCCATCATCATCACCATCGCTTCTCCATCGACCATCCATGTTTCCCTCATCTATGAGTGAGTAATCCCCCGTTGTAGGCTATGGGGATGGTAGGGATTGGATGAGATCGTTCATGTAATGGCATCAGATTGTTAGGGCATGGTGCCTACTATCTTTTATTAGTGCTTTATGACTTTGTTGCGACTTGTTGTGCTTAATACTTGTCACTAGGGCCCGAGTGCCATGATTTCAGATCTGAACATGTTATCGATTCATTATGATAGTATTGTTGATGGTCTTATCTGCAAGTTGTATACACACATTGTTATCCGGAACCTATGGCCCCGAAGTGACAGAAATCGGGATAACCGAAAGGGAATGGCTTTGATGTGAGGATCACATGTGTTCATGGAGTGTTAATGCTTTGCTCCGGTGCTCTATTAAAAGGAGCACCTTAATTGCCAGTAGTTCCCTAGAGGACCCGATGCAAACGGGCTGGCAGGAAAAAAGATGTTCTTCAAGTTCTCATTGCGAGCACGTATGACTATATATGGAACACATGCCTAGGATTGTCTAGTACTTGGATGCTTTATCTTATTTATCTGCAATTTCCCTATGTTCTGATTGCTATGTGGATTGTCTTGTCCATGCAACGCCCGTCCATCCATCCCTATGCCTACCGCACTCGAATCCCATTGTTTGCTGCTATTGTTACTTCTGTCTTTACTTTACTAGTGTTGCTACTTTGCTATTCCTACTACAAAACTGTTGCTACTGATAAACTGTTGTGAGCAAGATTGTTTCCAGGTGCAGCTGAATTGACAACTCAGTTGTTAAGGCTTATAAATATTCTTTGGCTCCCCTTGGGTCGAATCAATAAATTGGGTTTCACTTCCCTCGAAAATACTGCGATACACCCCCTATACTTGTGGGTCATCAAGACTATTCTTTGGCCGCTGTCGGAGCATAGCTTTATTTATCAAGTTCACTTGGATTCTCTATTGTTCGCTGCTATCCATCCATCATGGGTAAGTCTTGTGATGGTAAGGTTCCTATTTTACCATCCACTACAAGAAGAGGTACGGTTCTGAACACCTCTGTTGCTCTTGATTCACTGTCGGTTATGAGTAAGTCCCTTACACCACCACATACACATGCTACACACACTGCTACTACTGTTGAATCTGAAACTTCTGATGCTTATGATGCTGCTTCTACTATGCTTGATAAGAGTGGTTCATTAGGTCCTTTCCTAGATGCTACGATTGCTAGAACTATAGCTGGAAATCAGACCAAACTCCTAATGAAGACACTACCACACTGTTAGCTCACCCGAGTCTAGTGAGAGTTATGATATTGAAGATGGTTATGTTGAGATGACCGATGAATTTATTAAAGAATGTAAAACACACCCATGATAGGCGCTGCTAAGAGTCTCCTTGAGAGGCTTTATTAGACCCAAATTGTCTCCTGATGCTAAGTTTGCTGCTTCTCCCATAAACATTATAGATGAAGATTATGATTTCTCTCTCGATCTATCTTACATAGCTATTGTCCAGAAAGAACCTTTTTGTGGGACTAAGAATGAAAGTGCGGTAGCACATATGAATGAACTTTCTACCATGAGTGGCTTGTTTTCTGATGATATTAAGATGCGTACTTACTTTGTTGCTAAGGTTTTCCCCTTTTCACTGAAAGGAGAGGCTAAGACTTGGTTTAGTAATTTACCTCCTGGATCTATTGATAGCCCTGCGTGCCTGATTAGTACTTTCCTGCAGAAATATTTTCCTCCTAGTGCTAGACATGCTATTTTGCAGGAACTTTTTGATTTTAAACAGGGAGAAAAAGAGGTATTTCCTGAATCTTGGGCAAGGTTTTGTGCTTTGATTCATGCACAAGCTGGAAGTCCATTACCTAAGAATGAGCTTCTTGATATATTTTATAATGGACTAACCGAGGAATCTAGGACATACCTAGATAGTTGTGCTGATTGTGTTTTCAGGAATAGGACTCCTAAGGAAGCTGAGGAATTAATGGCTAAAATAAGGAAGAATTATGAAGATTGGACTCCTCCTAAATAAGCTATACCTGAAGTAATTGTACCTGAACCTTCTATTCTGGTGCCTATTCCAACATCAAAGAAGAGGGGAGTTATTGAATTAAATGATGAAGTGATGAAGGAAGCTAAGAAATTTCTTAAGGAGAAGAGAATTAAAGCTGCAGATGTCAAGAATTTACCTCCTATAGAAGAATTCTGTAAGCCTATTCCCTACTCATCCACTATTGAAGTACACTCTCTCCAACACTTTGATGAAGGTGATATCCCTTACTCTAAAACTCCTGATCAATGCTTAGAAGAATTCGATATCTTTATTGTTAGGCAAGATAACTTTAAGAAAAGGGTGCAAAATCATCTAATGGAAAACACTAGAGCTATTGTTGAGTTGAAAGATATTGTGGAAAGTGAAGGAAATATGCCCTGAGAGGCAATAATAAAGTTGTTATTATGTATTCCTTGTATATGATAGATGTTTATTTTGCATGCTATAATTGTATTGATAGGAAACATCAATACATGTGTGTTTAATAAACAAAAAGGGTTCCTAGTTATGCCTCTCTTATAGACTAGCTTGTTGATTAACAAGATAATCAAGGTTTCCTGATCATGGACATTGGATGTTGTTAATAACAAGGTCACAACATTTGTGAAATGATGTGATGAACATTCATCCGAAGTATAGCATTACGATCAAGTCATTATGTTTATATTGCTATAACATCATCATACGGTAATCTTTATCCTTAGACCATGAGATCATGTTAATTGCTAACACCGGAAGAGTATCTTGATAACATCAAACGTCACACCGTAACAGGTGACTATAAAGATGGGTTCAAGACTACGAAGGTGTTATGTTGAGGCTCATGGATCAAGAGGAATTTGTCAATCCAGATGACGGATAGATATACTGGGCCCTCTCGGTGATATCACATTAGGATAGCTTGTAAGCAAGTGATGTGATCACTAGAATGTTATATCACGGAACGAGAAAAGTGCATGTCGATAGCAGATCAAACTAGGTATGGAGATACCGATGAATCTCGGACATGTAATATATTGAGAGACAAAGGGATTTAGTTACAAGCGTTAAAGGTTCTCACGATCACAGGAGTCATCGTTGAATGTGTAGGAGTCAGTACGGATCTCCAGGTCCCGCTGCTGATTATTGATCGGAGAAGGGTCTCGATCATGTCTGCATTATTCGCGAACCATAGGGTGGCACACTTAAGAGTTACCGGACACCATTTTGGAGCACATATGTTTCAGATGAAAGAATTGCAAAGCGCAGGAATTGTTTCAATAGAAACCGGAAATTGTTTCAGGTGAAATTGCCGAAGGTGGTTCTGCATGTGATATTGAAATATTGCAAGGGGCTATATGTGAATGTTTGTTAATTAAAGTAATTAACAAAATTCTGAATAAATTTAATAAAAAGAGTTTTATTAAATGAGAGAGAGCATTAAATTTGGAGAAATTTAATGCATTTAAAGTGGAGACTTTAAAAGGGAATGTGAAGAGGCATTTTAATGTGGAGGGGTTACCACCACATGAATGGGGGAGGTGAGAGGTCACCCCCCATGCACCGGTCATGGAGAGAGAGGGGGCACCCCCCCTCCTCATATAAAAGGCCACCCATTCCCTCCTTCATCCTTACACCTCCTTGTGAAGGATCTCTCTCCCCCTCTAGAATTATTCCCCCATGGTCTTGGATTAGCGAGATACATGTTCCCGGTGGCATTTCGTCTGGAAGGAGTTCTTGCTCACTGGATCGCTGGGCGAGAGGAGGTTGTCCGGTGGCTTGAACGTGTGCGAGGAATCTATTGCTGATTTGCGGCGCTCGGACTTCCACACGATCTTGAGATTGGCAAGCGTACGACTACATCAACCACGAGTTCCTACTCGTTAACAAAACTTGTTGTCTTCGAGGGTAAGTTCTCCATGGATGTATGTCCACCCGTTGCTTTGTATCTAGTAGATAGATCTTGGCGTATAGTTCTCATCGTAGGAAATTTTTTGTTTTCTATGCTGCGGACCCAACAAAAAGAACCTCTAATGATGTTAAAATGATTGTTAAACACTTTCAAATGGTACAAACTCAAATAGATCAACTCGTTAAAGTGCAAAACGACTTGCTAGTTAATGCTGCTAAAGAAAAACATGCTTATGAAATTAGAACTACAAGTGGTGCTACTACCCAGGATCCTCTATATCCTGAGAGGCATCCCAAAAGAATTGAGCAGGATTCTCAACAAGCTAAAAATAGTGGTTCTACCAGTAAGAAAAGGAAAAAGAAACATAAAACTGTTGTAGAACCCTCTAAACCTACTATAGATCCTAATAGTATATCTATCTCTGATGCTGAAACTGAAAGTGGTAATGAAGAAAATGAAGTTCCTAATGAAGAAAAAGTTGAAGAAGTACCTGAAAACCACACTAAGAATACTAAATACACCAAAGAAGATTTTATTGCTAAGAAACATGGTAGTGAAAGAGAACCTTGGGTCCAAAAACCTATGCATTTCCCTAATAAGAAACACAAGTCAAAGGAAGATGAACACTATAATAAGTTTTGTGAGTGGATGAAGCCTTTATTCTTGCAAATTCCTTTGATTGATGCTATTAAATTGCCTCCTTATTCAAAGTATATGAAGGACATTGTCTCGAATAAAAGGAAGATCCCTAATGAAGAAATTTCTACTTTGCTTGCTAATTACTCCTTCAATGGTAAGGTTCCTAAGAAACTTGGAGACCCAGGGATTCCAACTATCCCTTGTTCTATTAAGAACAGTTATGTTAGAACTGCTTTGTGTGATTTGGGAGCTAGAGTTAGTGTTATGCCTTTCTCCCTCTACAAGAGGCTTCAACTAGAAAAATTGATACCAACTGATATATCTTTGCAAATGGCTGATAAATCTACCACTATTCCTGTGGGTATATGTGAGGATGTACCTGTTCAGGGGGCTCACAATTGCTTAATATTAACTGATTTTGTTGTGCTTGAAATGCCTGAATATGATAATATGTCTATTATTCTTGGGAGACCTTTTCTTAATACTGCAGGAGGTGTTATTAATTGTAATCAAGGAAAGGTGACCTTCAATGTTAATGACAAGGAGCATACTGTCTATTTCCCCAATAAGATTGAAAGGACTTATGGTTTGAATTCAATTGAACATGTTGAGGGCATTCAAGTTGGAGAAATATATTGTCCCATACCAAGAGAAAATTTTGAAACTATTATGATTGGGACCATTGCTATCAAGGTTGAGGTAACATAATCATTAGTGGAATACAAAGTTTTGTATCATATGCAATTGTTTTGGTAGCAAGACTTGATCAACCTTGTTAACAAAAGGATTCCATTGAACAAAACAATGTTTTCATTATGATTATCTCCGTTTATTTCTACCCCTTGCATTTTAGTTTTTGCTTTTGTTTAGCTTTCTTTTTGTTGTTAGTTGCTTGCATGTTAGAGTGTCTTAGAACTTCTTTAGTTCTAGCCTTGTTTTGTCCTTGCATCATGTTTCCAAAAGAAAAAAAATCTGTCTGTCAGGAAAATCATCCTTCTATTCTGAAAAATGCCCAAAAATAAAGTGTCTCGAAAAATTCCAGAAAATTCATATTAAATTTTTACGTGAAAAAAGGGGCAGAGGAGTACTGGGGAATGGGCCCACCAGGCAGGCACACCACATGGTGGCGCGGCCAGCCTTGGGTGGCGCCATGCCCTGGTGTGGGCCACCCCTGGCCCCCCACTAACTCTCTCACCTGCCACTTTCTTCTCTCTCCCGAGTAAGCTCGAGTTCATAGATCAAAATCGCGTTCTTTCTGTGCTTGCTCTCAATTATTTCGATCTCCTTGCTCAGCCCTTCTTTCTTGCTGAAATTTGGGGCATTTGTTCCTTGGTATGTGACTCCTCCCCTTGTCCAAGTAGATTTGTGTTTAGTGGATTATATATTGAGTATTTTGCTGCTGTAGTTGACTGGTTATGAGAGCTTGTAAGCTTGTAAGCTTGTTTGATGCTTAGAGATATAGTTTTGATGCATGTTTAGGCCTCTTGCAAGTCCCTATGAGTAGAATCCTTCATTATATTTACTTTGCAATCACTTGTTTAATAGGTGTTTAAATTTCAGAATAGAAGATGAGTGAACACCACCTAAACCAACATGAGCTTTGGGTACCTGAGGTCATGAAGGTCCACCAGGAGGAGGAAGTTTTTCCCTCCATTTATCCATGCTCTGAGTTCATGGGAGCTGCAGGAATTCTACATGATTTCCACACTTTGGTTTCTAATGTAGGGTTAGAGCACTTTTTGGAAGATGAACCTTGTCAATTTGTGAAGCTAACCATGTCTGTGGTGCAGGATTTCCAATTTAGTCACTATTTGCCCAACCCCATGGTCCATTACAAAATTTACAATATTGCTGTCAACCTTTCTCTTGATGATTTTTGTGTAGGTATTAAGGTACCTCAACGGGGATCATGTAGGAAGATTAAAGAGAGACCTGAACCACTCATGGATTTATATACAAAAATTTTCCAAGGGAGTAGCTTCTCAAAGGAGAGTGGAAAAATCCGTAACATTCATCTTCCCTCCATTCGCTACTTTGCCTACTTTATTGCCAAGTGTGTTCTTGCTAGGAAAACTGCTGATAAGTTATCTTCGTTTGATCTAGCATTTATCTCTGCTGCTCTTAGACGAGATAGGTCTTACAACTTGGGTGCTTTGATAGCTTTCCGTCTTTCTGCTAACCGTGAGAAAGGTGGAATTTGTGGAGGCCTCATTGCTTCTCGTTTACTAGCATTGCATGGTTTAGTGCCTCATCATCTAGACCTACAGTTCCCCATAGAGAGGCTTGATCTTAATTCCATGATACAGCATAAATTTGTTTCCTCGTGGGCTAGTATGAGTGAGTTATCTTATAAAATAACCTTTCTCAAAGCTGGTTGGAGAAAGAGCAAGTCTGAGCGTGTTGTTCTTTTGCCTGCACCTGTTTTGTTTAACCTTGATAACAGGGAAGGATGGTCCCTCACCGAGGAGGAGCTTGACATGTACTTGGGAGAGCTCTCCCAACAGGAGCAGGACACTAGAAGGGAGGTTACGGATGATTCGGTCCAGCCCTCGAATGAGGGAGAGTCTTCATATCAACAGCCCGCTTATGATTGGGGAGCTTCTTCTTCTCATGGGCCGAGCTACGACCATTCTTACCAAGATCCGCCCGCTTGGAACCCCTATTCGTACATGGATTGATACCCACTTAGGCCAAAAGCCTAAGCTTGGGGGAGGTACGCCGACACCACACTCATCTCCACATCATCTTGCGTCGGCACTTTGTATATTCATGTTTTCGTTCTCTTTTTAGTTTTCGTTCTTCTTTTGCTTTTGCTTTCTAAAAACACAAAAAGACCAAAAATATTTTTGTTGTTTCTCTTTGGTTTGCTTCTTCTTTTTGCCTTGGTTTGCTTTTTCCCTTTTTGCTTTGTTTGAACTATTCGAAAAACCCAAAAATATTTTGGTTTGTTTGTTTTTCCCTTTTGGTTCTTGTTTAAAAATCGAAAACACCAAAAATATTTGTCGTTCTTCTTTGGTTTTGTGAGTTTGCTACAGGGTTCAGCAGTCCTCGGTGGAATATTGGTTTCATATTATTATTCAAGCCACACAAGTGAAGAGCAATAATGAGAATTAATGACAACTTGAGGCATGGTAAGAGGCTGGTAACGAACTCTATTTGTTTTCATTTTTGTACATATACTCATCATTGTGAGCTTGCTTAGTCCGTTCATGTACAGTGTATGTTTTCTTTGGATGCTTAGTAGTTCTTGCTTTCTTATGATTAGCCCCATCTCGCTAAAAGTTTGTAGCATGTCTTATGAATGTTTTCTTGCATTGCTCTATTCATAAATCGGTATGACACCGTGGTATCCTCCTCTGAATGTTTCATTTGAATTGACTTGGAACATGATCACGCATGCACATGACTGTGATAATTAGTTAAGCCTTGATGAATTATTTTGCCTTGAGGATCTTGAATCACTTTCATGCCATGATTAATCCTGTTTTGTTGCAAGCATGATTATGACAGCTATTGCTCTCTCGTTGGTCGCTCCCTTACTATTGCTAGCCTTCACTCACACTGAGTATGTTTTACTCAAGTTTCCAACTCCCTAAACCAAATATTTCCAAAGTGTCCAGCATACCTACCCATTAGCATCATTTGCTACTTCCGTGCATATTCAATATGCCTTGTTTTCTTCCGAATAAAATGTTTGCTTGTTATGACAAAGTTAGTTAGTAAAGCTCTCACGAACTTGATGGCACACTTTATTTTCTTGCACTTAATAAACCTGAACCACCGCGTCCTTCTTTGTTGCGTATATGCTTGCGCTTTATGAGTTGAAGTTAGCAGAACCATGTATCATGGGGACCGCTTTCAACATTTCATTGGTACTTGTACCTAGTTGATATCATGTTCTTTTACTTATGGATCCTGGCCGTGTGAAATAAAAGTGGAACTTGTAAGATCATGGAGTTTGTATGTATGTTAGAGAAACGCCTGGGCTGTGATACATTGCAAATGTATCTATAATTTTTGATGTTCCATGCTTGGTTTTATCTACTTTCTTATGTTTTGTCCACACTTTGGAGTAATTTTCATAAGATTTCTTAGACTAACCTATTAACAAGATGCCACAGTTCCAGTTGCCTGTTTTCTGCTGTTTTTGGTTCCAGGAGGTCAGAAAATGAATATTCTCGGAATTGGACGGGACAAAAGCCAAAGTTACTATTTTACCGGAAGACTCACGGAGCTAGAAGGAGAGTCGGAGAGGGGACATAGGGTGGCCACACCACCCCTAGGCGCGGGAAACCCTAGGCCGCGCCAAGGCATGGTGTGGGCCCCCTGGCCGGCCACCGACCTTGCCCCTTCGCCTATATATTCCTCCCGAGGCAAAAACCCTAAATGATCAATCAGAAATCCACGAAAAGTTCTGCAGCGCTGCCACCACCGAAGGGGAGATTCGGGGGAAGAAAGTCTCTGTTCCGGCACCCTGCCGGGACGGGGAAGTGACCCCGGAGCCATCTCCATCGATCTCCACCGCCATCTCCATCACCATTGCTGCTTCCCATGATGAGGAGGGAGTAGTTCTCTCTCGAGGCTTAGGGTTCTACCCGTAGCTATGTGTTCATCTCTCTCTCTATGCGTGATCGTATTGTGATCATGAGCTTGTAATCTATATATCTACCTTGCTACTCAAGTGCTTTAATAGATCTCTGCTCTCCCCATGTGTGTGAAAGTGACAGTGTGCACACCATGGTGGCACTTAGGCTAGAGTTCTCAAATACTTGTTATGAGTTATATTTGGAGTTGGATGTCTTTATAAATTGTGGTGTTTGTTGGACTCATCTAGTACTCAAGGTGACAGTGTGGGGTTTTCTAGATGGGAAAGGCTTACTTTAAGGTGTGCTGTTATAGCCCTACCATCGATTAGAGTGTCCAACCGGAGAGTAGTTCAGCGTAGTATCATAAAGAGAAGATATTTATATGAGAGTGTTCACTAGCGAAAGTATGATCCCTAAGCCTTGTTTCTTAGCATTGAAACACCGTTTGCTACTAGATCTGTTACATGTTTGCTTGTTGCCATCTTTATTTCAGTTTGCCTTTAGTCTCTTCCATGCCATCAAGCTATCTTCTATCACCGTTACCACTTATAATTATCCATACCACTTGTATTTCACTATCTCTTCGCCGAACTAGTGCACCTATACACCTGACAAGTGTATTGGGTGTGTTGGGGACACAAGAGACTTCTTGTATCTTGATTGCAGGGTTGCTTGAGAGGGAATACCATTGACCACTTCCTCCCTGAGTTCGATAAACCTTGGGTGATCCACTTAAGGGAAAACATGCTGCTGTTCTACAAACCTCTGCACTTGGAGGCCCAACAACTGTCTACAAGAATAGAAGTGCGTAGACATCAAGCTATTTTCTGGCGCTGTTGCCGGGGAGGTAAGGTAAAAGGTATTCACACCGGAGGATTAAAGAAGAAGAACCTCCCACGACAAACGCCTATTTTCTGGTGCCGTTGCCGGGGAGGTAAGGTAAAAGGTACTCACATCCTCCGGTGTGAGTGCTCGAAGTTATTTCCTTTAGATTCTGCAATTTTGTCTTTTTGTTTCTTGTTTTTACTAGTTAGGCTTAATGGAAAATAACAAAAAAATTAGAGAGCTTTATAGTATTTATCTTGAGTTAGGACATGAAGTGTTTGAAGAGAAAATTAAAAAACCTATGGAACTTTATTTGCATGCTAATAGCAATGTTGTTAGTATGAATTCTTTGGACACCATTATTGCTAATGCTATGGAGAAGTCTAATCTTGGGGAAGCTAGTTTTTATGAAGATGATCTTTTTAGTTCCCCAACTTTGGAAGATAGCTATTCTATTGCTTATGATGATACCAAACCTCCAATATATGATGATTACAATGATGAATATGATATTTTCAGTCCACCTACTATTGAGGAGGAAAGTAATTATGATTACAATATGCCTCCTATATTTGATGATTATGGTGATGAGAATAATAATGATAGCTATTTTGTTGAATTTGCTCCCACTACAATCAATAAGAATGACTATGTTTATGTGGGGAGTATTAATTCTTTTATGCATGTGGCTCATGATAAGAATGTTTCATGTGATTGTTATATTGTTAATTTTATTCATGATTTTACTGAAAGTTATTATGAGAGAGGGAAACATGGTTTTATGCATCTCAATAATATTAATTTCCCATCTTTATGTTGAAAGTCTTGAAGTTGCACTTGTTTTGCTTTCCTATGCTTATTGCTTTGTGCTTTCATGACTTGTTTCTTTACAAGATTCCTATGCATAGTAAGTGGGTTAGACTTAAATGTGCTTTGAATTTGCTTCTTGATGCTCTCTTTTACTTCAATTCATATGTCCTATGTGAGCATCCTCTCAAACTATCATGCCTAACTTAAAGGCGTTAAAGAAAATTACTTATTGGAAGATAACCCAAAAGTTTTAGATGAGTCTTGGAAGTTATTACCTCTGTAATAACCGCTCGTTATCCTTTTTATTTGCTTTTTGTGCCAAGAGTAACCTCTAATGAGAGAGAAGTAATGATTGGGAAAGTTGCTGTTCCGAAACAGATTTTTGTTCTTCACCGTAAAATTTCGTGAGAGAGCTATGTATGTCGGATTGAGCTGTAATTTTTTTTCTTCTGCCCCAGGTTGTTATCTAACTTTAGTTAGTTGAACACTTTTTTATTTCAGCAACAGAAGGTCTTCGAAAAAATTCGTCTTTACCTGCTGATCTGTTTTGACAGATTTCTGCCATTTTCTGCATTTGCTTCTTGTTGGTTCCTTTTTGAGTTCTTTTGGGAAATTGAGATTTTTGAGGGAAGTGCTTCAGTATCTAGTGTTCTAATGGAAGTTTATTTGGTGTTATAACTGAACCTTAAGACTTATTATCTTGAGTGCACTAATGTTGCTAATAAAGATTGTGTAAAGTTTTGTATGAAGGAAAAATTTCAGGTGTATGAAAGGAATGAGTAATGAGATGAAGGATGGACTAAAGATCAAGCTTGGGGATGCCACGTGTGTCACCCCAAGAAATATCCAAGAAGTACAAGCGTCAAATCTTGGGGATGACCAAGGCATCCCCTTCTTCATCAATAAAAATCCCAGGTTTCTTCCAAACACTTCATTTTTATTGTTTCATGCACAGTTGTGTTGTTCTTGGAGCGTCTTCTTTTTCGTTTTCGTTTTGGTTTTTCATTTTCTTGGTTTTCTTAGTTTGCTGAATAAATTGGTTGGACCCCCTCTTTCATACATTGGTTTGCAAATAGTTTGGTTTGGTTTGGAAAAGAGTAGGAAAGTTCATGCTTATGTGGTAAAAAGAGCTTGTTTTTGACTGTGGCCTATGCTTTGGCATGCCATGCTTGATATTGTTTTAGCTTTATTATTAGTATTCTTTGCTGTAGCATGACTTGTTATAAACAATTGAGATTCCTTAATGTGCTTTGGATGAATCATGCGTTGTTTTAGCATATTAAAGCATAGTATAGTGGTATTCTCCTTTGATGCTTTATGTGGGTTGACTTGGCGCATGCTCACACCATGTTATGACTATCCAAAGTCACCATATCCTTTATGATCCTTTAGTTTTCAACTTGTAGTATCACCATGCTTTGACCAATGATGTTTTGTCACTCTGCATGATTATGGCCATTATTGCTCTCTTAGTTTGTCGCTCCCAGTCTTTTGCTAGCCTCCACAACAAAGTATGAGTTCCACTCATGCATCCAACTTCCTAAACCAAGTTATTCCAAAGAGTCCACCATACCTACCTACTAGCTTATGCTATTCCAAGTATATTCATGCTTTTGTTTACCTTCCAAATTAAACTTGTTATGAGAAAACTAGTGATTAAAGCTCTCACGAACTTGATGGCACACTTTACTTTCTTGCCTCTAATAAACATGAACCATTGGGTCCTTCTTTGTTGCGTATATGCTTGCGCTTTATAAGTTTAAATTAGCAGAACCATGTTTCATGGGGAAAGCTTTCAACATTGCACTTGTACTTTGTACCCCGTTGATATCATGTTCTTTTGCTTACGGATCCCGGCGGTGTGAAATAAAAGTGGAACTTGTAAGATCATGGAGTTTGTATGTGTGTTAGAGAAACGCCTGGGTCGCTAGCCTAAGGCATGCCTAATCATGGTGGAAACTTGCAGCATAACCATAATGAGCATTCTATGAAGCATCCTCAATAAAAATCTGTGCACATAGTAAATAAAAAGATCGCCGAGATGCTCATTGTTTGCTTGCCTTGTTATTTTGATTATGGGATAGCTCCCGTGTCATGTGCAAGGGGTACCCCGTTGGCGGTTCTCTATGATACGTATATACTTACAATGACAAGAGCTTACTGGTGACTAAAGTTGAGTAGCATGAGGATCGGTCTTCGTAAGTAAGGGGCATGAGACTTCGATTTATAACTTGTCAAGCATATCCTCTTAGTTGTGTCACTTTAACCTTAACCATTTAAAGATGCTTATGATAGGGGCAATGAGAGCTCAAAGCTAACAAGTACCATACTTTCAGCATTTGGAAGCCTTTCAAAATTATGCAAAACCTTTTTCTTTACTTGTTGAGTCTCCATTTATTCTTTGAGCACCTTCTTGAGAGCGTAGTTGTCATTCTTTGTGCTTGTCTCATTACTTGATTATTTGTGTTATGACTTTGATGCTTGTATCCTTGATATCTTTACTTCTAGTCATCACTTGAACTTCAGAGGTGCCTTGATATTCATAATCAAAGGCAAGCGAGATACCACTCTATCATACCTTTCTATGAGCATTGCAATGTTGCTTATGTTTGTGCCTCATGCTACTTATTATTCTTGAGTTGGAACCTCTTCATAGCTTGCAATGACTATTAAGTAGACTCAGTTGCATACTCTTTATTATGAATTGTCTAAGTAGTTGATCACATTGCTGATAATATTTACATCATATGAAGCAAATGTGTTCGTGAAAATTCTTTTATCGCACTCAGTTTTCAACTGAATTGCTTGAGGACAAGCAATAAGCTAAGCTTGGGGGGAGTTGATACGTCCAAAACGTATTTACTTTCCCTAACACTTTTGCTATTGTTTCTCCTCTAAACTTGTGTGATTTGGATGCAACTAATGCGGACTGATGCTGTTTTTAGTAGAATTGCCTTGGTGTCTACTTTTTGTGTAGAAAACCAACTATCAGGAAAAATCCCGGAAAATATGCCAAAAATCCTATTTCACCCGAAGACTCCAGGAGCCAGAATACGAGACGGAGGAGAGCCATGGGTGGCCACACCACCTGGTGGCGCGGGCCAAGCCAGGCCGCGCCAGGGGGTGGTGTGGGCCCCCCAGACACCCCCTCGGCCTCTCTCTTCACCTATAAGGAGCCTTCTGACCTAAAAACTTCAGGGGGAGGGGGGTTCGACGGTTTTCCAGAAGGAGTTCCGCTCTGCCGCCACCACCAGATTCCATGAAACAACATCAGAAACTCCGTTCTGGCACCCTGCCGGGACGAGGAATTGGAGGAGATCATCGCCATCATCATCACCATCGCTTCTCCATCGACCATCCATGTTTCCCTCATCTATGAGTGAGTAATCCCCCGCTGTAGGCTATGGGGATGGTATGTATTGGATGAGATCGTTCATGTAATGGCATCAGATTGTTAGGGCATGGTGCCTAGTATATTTTATTAGTGCTTTATGACTTTGTTGCGACTTGTTGTGCTTAATGCTTGTCACTAGGGCCCGAGTGCCATGATTTCAGATCTGAACATGTTATCGATTCATTATGATAGTATTGTTTATGGTCTTATCTGCAAGTTGTATACACACGTTGTTGTCCGGAACCTATGGCCCCGAAGTGACAGAAATCGGGATAACCGGAAGGGAATGGCTTTGATGTGAGGATCACATTTGTTCATGGAGTGTTAATGCTTTGCTCCGGTGCTCTATTAAAAGGAGCACCTTAATTGCCCATAGTTCCCTAGAGGCCCCGCTGCAAACGGGCTGGCAGGACAAAAGATGTTGTGCAAGTTCTCATTGCGAGCACGTATGACTATATATGGAACACATGCCTAGGATTGTCTAATACTTGGATGCTTTATCTTATTTATCTGCAATTTCCCTATGTTCTGATTGCTATGTGGATTGTCTTGTCCATGCAACGCCCGTCCATCCATCCCTATGCCTACCACACTCGAATCCCACTGTTTACTGCTATTATTACTGCTATCTTTACTTTACTACTGTTGCTACTTTGCTATTCCTACTACAAAACTGTTGCTACTGATAAACTGATGTGAGCAAGACTGTTTCTAGGTGCAGCTGAATTGACAACTCAGTTGTTAAGGCTTATAAATATTCTTTGGCTCCCCTTGTGTCAAATCAATAAATTGAGTTTCACTTCCCTCGAAAATACTGCGATACACCCCCTATACTAGGGCTGTGTGTGGGGTGGGGCCCACCTCTGGCCAGCTGGCCCATGAGGCCCATGCGCCTCCCCCTCTCTCCCTTGTTTAGTCCCACATGGGAAACCCAAAGGGGAGGGCACACCCCCTCCCCCTATATAAAGGGGTGCCCATGGGTGGGAATAGACACACCAATATTTGGAGAAGTCCTTTGGTTGACTTTCTCCTTCCCTCTCTCTCTCGTCTCTATGCGTTGGCATGGTCCCAAGTAAGGATTGTCCAAGCAAGAGACACCACACCTGCAGCACGCTGTTGCGCTGCAGGGATTCCAAGCCGAAGATCTACTTCCACACTCCCGGTAGGGATCAAGGAGTAGGAGGTCATCATCATACACCGTATGTGTACGAAACCACGAGGGGCCTCACTTGAGGCACCTTGGATGTCATGAGCCGGATCTGCTGCACGATGAAGAAGGAGCAAGGGGTGACCTGCGAGGAGCTTCGCAACCTTGAGGTCGTCTACGAGTTCGACTACTTCAACCATGTTCCCCTCAGAACGTTAACCGCGTACGGTCTACAAGGGTATGTATTCTATACGCTCGGCCGTTACCGCATTACTACATAGATAGATCTTGGCAATATTAGGCGCTTCCGACGTAGGAAAATTATTGTTTTCTGTTGTGGAACCCTTCAGTGGTATCAGAGCCGATCTATGCGTAGGAGTATTATACGGCCAGTACGCACAAATTTTGTGCGGGCATTGATCCCTTGGTTGTTACCCTCTAACGTGTACTTGTTTATATCATGGTATTGTTTGATGAAGCGGCCCAGACCGACCTTACGCGTATTCATACGTGAGACTGGTTCCACGCTCGACATACGGCTTGTTCCATATAAGTGGCTAGCGGGTGTCTGTCTCTCATTCAATAGTTGATATAGCATTTACAACGAAGGGCCCCGAAAGGGGTGTAGTAGAGACAACTGTTGGATCCATGTTGTGGTTGGAAAGTTCGTAGATTAGAAACGGTTCTATTGCGAAATCCCTAACAACCACGTAAAACTTGCAAGAGATAAAGTAGAGGAATCTAACTTTATTTTGTAGGAGGGCTTGTGTTATGATATGGTATTGGTCATTACGAAGGTAAAGTAGTTTACTTTTATGTTACTAAGTTAAGTAGTAGCAACCATCGTTCTGATGGATGACCGGGTGGTGGCGTCGTGGACTTGGCGTCAAACCAGGGGCAAGATGGAGGAGATCAAGGCACAAGAAGGACCATATCATATCACAAATTTGCATGTGATGTTGATACCCGCTTTATATCTTATTATGTGCTAGTATTAGATACTCAATGGTAGCAAATAAGATAATCCCTAAGTAATTCCAATGATAGTGTTCCCCTTGTGTGTGCACCACCAAGAAAGTTTGCTGTTATGAAGCCGGTCATGACGATCGGGGTTAGACATATCTACATTCGCATACAGTGGGTGTAAGCCATGTTGCACAACAAATACACACAAGTTAGATTTGGCGAGCCTAGCATGTGTAGACATGGCCTCGGAACACAAGAGATCGAAATCGAGCATGAGTCACATGGATGATGTGATTGACATTAGGGAATGTCTACCTTTGATGCTGCAGTGATGGCCGTGACGATCGGGGAGGTGCAGAGGATTGGGATCATGTGATCACTAAAATCGTCCAGGGGATGACAATTTTAGTGGAAGCTCAATTAGGATTGAACTCATATTATGAACTTAGTTTAGATGTCTGTTTGTAAATATCTTAGTAGATCATGGCCTATCCCATTGAGGTCCTTTGCGACCATGGGAATATACTTCTTGATATGGAACTTAGCGAAAGGGTCCAACTTCATAGATTAATACCCACGCATGAGGGATATCCTCGTAAAAGGTGATCTTCTCTTCTTGATACAATGACCATTAGGAGATAATCCAATGACTCCACAATGTTTGTGTATTCTCCGTAATCATCCAATAAACCATTCTCCATTCGATGGAGAGTTGGATTACAATCTTGTATTCTGCAAGATCAGGCACATAAATTATGAGCCATTGGATGAGTTTTCTTCCATGATGTATGAAAATAGAATATTTGGAGAAACACTTACCAATCTTGCATTAGAGTCTCTCAGAAAGGCTTGATTGCAATGGAGGTCATGAATGAAAAAGGGTATATGTTAGATATACAAATTTATAAATGTAATTCTTGCAAAACTCGTTGCAGTTTATATAAGTATTGGATACTTGTCCCGTTTTGTGAAAACAAGATGGTCTACTTGAGAATTGCTGGAATTGAGGCAATGTGGCATGATGTCGACAAGCAAAACAGTTTATGGCCGACATCACCCCTTTCCTCAAAGGTTTATCATTTGGATTAGTGGACTTGAATATAATTTGTAATCCTTGTTGTGTGTCTTGCTTTTGGCGAGACGATTGTTCATATGAATGAGTTACAAGACAGTTGTACTATTCTTATGAACAATACCATTATGGTCACATTACGATTATAAATGAGTTACTCTCAACACTATGTTAATGATAATAGTTTAAACATTTATAAAAGATTAGAATGCTAAAAGATATCCAAGGTTTAGTAATGACATGACACTATAGTTTAAGTCATTTTGGTTATTGCATGTTCTTCATGAAGATCGGGGTCCTAGATTCTTAATCTAGAGACTTTGCAAAACCATGCTTGGTTGGGCAGAATGACTAAAACTCCGCATTCTGGTAAAATGGTGATATGCGAAGAAATGTTGAACTTTATACATAACGATGTATCATATTTTCAACAAGATAGTGGAAATCATTATTTCATACTTAATTGTGGACTTAAGTGAATAGGCATATTTACTTAATAAAACATAAGTTTGAAACTATTTTTGAATAGTTCAAAAGATTTCAAAGGAAAGGAGGATATTGAATTAATAAGAATACAAAAGTCTCTTAGATTTGATCGACATGACTAAAGTATTTAAGTTAATTTTAGCATAAAAGGACATGTGAAAGAGGTTTCACAAATTATGATAATAGGGGCAATTTCAAAGTGTATTGAAATGTCTAAATATCATAATCATTATGTATTAGATACATACGTTATAATATTATCACTTATCGGGGTTATAATTATCATTTAGAGTTAGAGATTGAAATGAGCGAACACTCGGTTGAAATACAAAGGAACATCTAAAGATTCGTGGAAACAACCCCATAAGTGTTATGGCATGTTCGAGTTTCTGGAGATTTCGATAAGTTGAAATCGTGGCGAATAAAAAAGTCTTTGTAGAGCATTCTTATGAAGCTATGAATGCATCTTCCACAAGGGACAAACCTGCTATTGTCCAAAGTTGACGTGTCTTGATGAAGATACAGGTGGAAGAAAGTAAAAGATCAAAACAAGGTATTTGACCTTGCCTCTGAATTATTGAGTGGCACAGCGGAATTTGTTTCGTGAAACCGAACTCTACAAATAGAGGAGAAACTAATGATAATGATCATAAAAGTTTCAGCGAATACTTTTACTAAAGAAAGTAGGATTCAACAATATATACTCTGCAAGTTCGTGGAAATATATTATTGATTCACTTGTCATGTTTATGAACAAGACATACCTACGAATTACAAAGAAGCGTGATGGACCTAAGTGCGAGAAATGACTAGGAGTCATAAAATCATATATTAAGTTACATTTAAGATTGCAAAGTAATATGTTACTTGATCTTATTAAGTAAAGAAGTTTACTTGATATTTTTGAATGACTTCAAAGTCATAAGATGGAAATGAAACTTAATGAAGACGTAAAAGCTCAATTTGTCTCAAAGTAGGACAAATTCAAGGAGTTGACTACAATGTAGCGATGCTTGAGTCTATTGGATTTACACCAGCAATATATGGATATTAGAATCTCGTAGCTGGAATTCTCAATTTGATGATGATCAAAGAATTTTGGAATATCCAAGATTATAGAGAGGACCTGCATTTGAGTGGGAGCTAATTAGCTTGGCCAAATCTTAATATGTAAGATACA
Source organism: Avena insularis (assembly GCA_023614405.1). NCBI lineage: Eukaryota > Viridiplantae > Streptophyta > Magnoliopsida > Poales > Poaceae > Avena > Avena insularis. Next base: position 29,194,998 of record CM042692.1, read on the forward strand.
TATTTTGAGTGGGATCTAAGTAGCTTGGCTGAATCATAATATGTATTAGACATATTTTGAGTGGGAACTAAGTGAAATCCCTGGATCTCAAATATGGATGCCATATTTGAGTGGGAGCGTGAGATCATTCTAGGATATGTGGACGACATATGTGAATGATGTGATTGGTATTGATAACATTTAAGTTAGTAAATATGGATGAAGTTGAACAAGTTATTAAACAATGAGATCTATTGAGATAGATTGGTAAGTTTAATAAACATCACAGTTGAATGCTTCCTAGACTTGATTCTGAAGATGTTCATAATATCCTAGATGAGATTCTTACTTGTATGAAGCATTGAGTTAGTCTTAGTATTGCAACGATGGTTAAAAGGAAGAAAGAGATGTGTTGCATCTCCTATGCCTCAGTCATAGGTTCTTCCATACAACCATATTGTATACTCGACATAATGTGACCCGAAGTTCTGGTTGGAAGGACAAGCTTTTAACTGTAAGAACATGCCTTAAAGTGATTCTTGAGTTAATCACTGAACCAGAATTAAGTTTGTACTTAAATGGCAAGAAGCAAAGTAAGTGGCATAGTTGCATTTCATGCACTAGGATCTACATAGATATAGAAGTATAAAGGCTCCATCTGATGAGATGTATATTGTTATGGTGGGGCTAGTTCGTTTTTAACGTAGAATGATGTGTCCCAGGGCACAGTGCCCATGAGAAAGCCCTCGAGGTTGATCTAAAGTCACTTTAGGCTCCTGGAAATCAGCCTCGTTCTGCTGCCATAACTGCCGTATATACACAAAGGATTGCAAAGTGTGTTTCGAAGTTCAGATGACAATAGTGAAAACGACCGTCATTATAAACAATAGAAACAAAGTCTCACTTTGTTGCCAAACGAATACTTCAACCCATTATGAGATAATGGTGTGAATGTCAAAGTTAGGAAGACATTAACAATTTGCAAAGACATGATGATCTGGTAAAATGGAACATGGACAGGACGTTTTCCATAAGCATGCATGATCAATAAACGCATATGTGATATGGTTTATGATGAGTAAAATGCAACCTAGATTATTTGTACTCTAGTGCAAGTGGGAGACTGAAGGAGATATGCCCTAGAGGCAAATAATAAATAGGTTTTTATTGTCATATCTCAATTAGTTCATAATAGTTTCATACTATGATATAACTGTATTAATACGAAACGTTAATACACGTGTGGTATGTAAACAAACTGTGTCTCTAGTTACCTCTAGTGAACTAGTTCATTAGTCATGAGGATGATCTAGGGTTTCGAGATCATGGGCATTTATGCCAATTGACAATGAGGTCACGTCATTAGTTGAATGATGTGATAGAAAAACAACCCAACCAGTTGTATCTTAATGAGATCTAGTTACAAAGTTCACCATTAATGATAAACTAAGGAAACCTCGCAACCTGTCCTTAGACTGTGAGATAATGCAAATCACCGTTCTGGAGGGAGCTTAGATGGTTATCAAGTATCACTCCGTGACTGGGTGATCAAAAGGTGCTACTCAGGTTTCCCAAAGGAGCGCGTAGAGGAGTACATATCAAGACCAGGATTTGCCAATCCATGTAACGGATAGATACATATGTGGCCATCTCGGTGACGTTGCATTAACGAAGCTTGCAAGCGTGTGACTGGGTCACAGAATGCAACGACACGGAAACGATAAAACAAGTTCATCGGTAACGAGATCGAACGAAGGTATGGAGATACCATAGATCAAATCTTGGATGAACTAGGTATCAAGTGGCAAAGGGAATGGGAAACGACTGTTTTCGGTTCAAACGATATTATCATCATGGAATACACATGGGTCATTATGGGCATCCCGGTCCCGCTATTGATCATTGATGGAGATCATGTCTGTGCCATTCCCGAGCCGTGGGGAAATACACTTAAGGGTACGATGAGCTAGAGATCCTCTGTAAGTTGGAATCACCATATGAAAGAGAAAAGGAAACCGGAAAAGTTTCGTGAGAGAACCAGAATCGTTCCGGGAAAGTTCCGAAGTCGTTCAAAGGAAATCAAAAGGGAACCGAAAGGTGTTTTGGGTCAAATTGGATTTTGTAATATGTATTTACATATTAATTAATGTAATTAATATTAAATATAATATTAAAATCTAATTTGAAGGGGGTATTCCACTAATGGGCCAAACTTCCTAGGGAAAAAGGGCCCATTAGGGAAAACTGAAGGAGGGAAGGGCCAAGGGCCAAAGGGACAAGGCCCAGGCGCCTCAAGGGGGCCCACCCAGCCAGCCTAGGGTTGTGCGTGGGGTGGGGCCCACCCCTGGCCGGCTGGCCCATGAGGCCCATGCGCCTCCCCCCTCTCTCTCCCTTGTTTAGTCCCACATGGGAAACCCAAAGGGGAGGGCACACCCCCTCCCCCTATATAATGGGGTGCCCATGGGTGGGAATAGACACACCAATATTTCGAGAAGTCCTTTGGTTGACTGTCTCCTTCCCTCTCTCTCTCGTCTCTATGCGTTGGCATGGTCCCAAGTAAGGACTGTCCGAGCAAGAGACACCGCACCTGCAGCACGCTGTTGCGCTGCAGGGATTCCAAGCCAGAGATCTACTTCCACACTCCCGGCAGGGATCAAGGAGTCGGAGGTCATCATCATACACCGTATGTGTATGAAACCACCAGGGGCCTCACTTGAGGCACCTTGGATGTCGTGACCCGGAGCTGCTGCACGATGAGGAAGGAGCAAGGGGTGACCTGCGAGGAGCTTCGCGACCTTGAGGTCGGCTACGAGTTCAACTACTTCAACCACGTTCCCCTCGAAACGTTAACCACGTATCGTCTACAAGGGTATGTATTCTATACGCTCGGCCGTTACTGCATTACTACATAGATAGATCTTGGCAGTATTAGGCGGTTCCAACGTAGGAAAATTATTGTTTTCTGCTGCGGAACCCTTCACCCAAGCAGGGCGTGTCGATGTCTGTGATGTAGATGATGAAATGCCTCAGGATGCCATAGGAAGAATGGGTGCGGGCTTCATCCGCCCTATTGAGGAACCCCTTATGGCGGATCAATAAGAACTATGCTCTACTCAAGTGGAGCCCTCATCTTCACAACATCAACAAGCTCCTGTCGAGGAGGACAATGACCCATGCCAAAGACAAGTTGTAGACCCTCAACCTGCTGATCAAGAAGAAACCTCTAGCCAGGAGTTACTTGAGTCTCCATTTGCTAGAATGTCCAATGGTGCTAAGTCATTACACAAGGAAGATCTATAGAAACTGCCATAAGGGAAGCTCAATGCCTGTCTAGAAGTATGCTTGATCAAGACCAAGGTCAATCCTTGCCTCTTATAGAAGAGAATAATTCCAATGATGATCAAGGTCAAATTGATGGTCAAGACGAGGACCAAAATGATGAAGTGATTCCCCCAAGAAACAACAAGGAGATCGAAACTCGTCGCCAAGCTAGAATGGATAGAATATTGGAATTAAGAGATCACACTCTTGAGAATGTGGTAGGAGATCTAAGAAGAGGGATATCTACTCGAGCTCAACAGAAGAACTTTGGTGAGCACCAAGCACACATTTCCATGGTGGAACCAAAGAAAGTATGGGAAGCCCTTGAAGATTCAGATTGGTTGGATGCAATGCACAAAGAGCTCAACAACTTTGAGAGAAACAAAGTATGTAAATTAGTTGAAAAGCCAAAAGATTGCCGCAATGTTATAGGCACCAAGTGGATTTTCAAGAACAAGCAAGATGAGCATGTAATTGTGGTGAGGAACAAGGCAAGATTGGTTGCACAAGGGTTCTCTCAAATTGAAGGCATTGATTATGGAGAGACTTATGCACCTGTGGCTCGCCTTGAGTCCATCCGTATCCTTCTTGCTTATGCGGCACATCATAAATTTAAACTACAACAAATGGATGTAGAAAGTGCATTTCTTAATGGTCCATTGCATGAGTTGGTATATGTGAAACAACCCCCAGGGTTTGAGGATCCCAACTTTCCAAACCACGTCTACAAACTCGATAAGGCACTCTATGGGCTCAAGCAAGCCCCACGCACGTGGTATGAGAACCTTAGAGAGTTGTTGTTAGATCATGGGTTTGAGGTTGGGAAAATCGATCCCACTCTTTTTACTAAGAAGGTCAATGGGGAAATTTTTGTATGCCAAATTTATGTAGATGATATTATCTTTGGCTCATCTAACAAAGCTTTTAATGATGAATTCTCAAAGCTTATGACTGATAGGTTCAGGATGTGTATGATGGAAGAATTGAGAGTATTTCTTGGTTTTGAGATCAAGCAAGTGAGAGGAGGAACATTCTTCAATCAAGCCAAGTATACTTAATATATGCTCAAAAGATTCAACATGAAAGACCTAAATGGAGCTCCCACTCCCATGGCAACAAAGACTCATCTTGAACTAAACCCAAATGGTTAAGATGTGGATCAAAAGGTATACTGGTCCATGATTGGCTCTTTGCTTTACCTTTGTGCATCTAGACCCGATATTGTGTTGAGTGTAGGAGTGTGTGCACAATATCAAGCGGCTCCTAAAGAAAGCCATTTGATGGCAGTCAAGAGAATCTTTCGATATTTGGTTCATACCCCAAACTATGGTATTTGGTATCCTAGAGGCTCAACTTTCTCTCTTTGTGGGTACACGGATTCGGATTGGGATGGTGACAAGGATGATAGGAAATCAACCGCCGGGGCTTGCCAATTCCTTGGGAGGTCCTTGGTGTGTTGGTCTTCTAAGAAGCAAAATTGTATATCTCTTTCCACCGCCGAAGCCGAGTATGTGGCAGCTGCTAGTGCTTGTACACAATTGCTATGGATGAGGCAAACTTTAAAGGAATACGGTGTCCATTGTGACAAAGTGCCTCTTCTATGTGACAATGAAATTGCTATCAAGATTGCATATAACCCAGTGGATCATACAAGGACAAAGCATATTGAGATTCGTCATCACTTCATTAGAGATCATGTTGCTCGAGGTGATATTGAGCTATCCTATGTATCAACCAAAGACCAACTTGCCGACATTTTCATGAAGCCACTTGATGAAGCAAGGTTTTGTTATTTGAGGAATGAACTAAATATCATAGATTCTAGGAGCTTGACTTGATCACCTTGCATACTCACCTATATCTTGACTCTTATTTGGTTTAGGTGCAGGCATGGATATAGGGGAGTGCGGTTCTAATACATTGGACTATTCCTCCCCCATAATGCCAACATTAAGAAATTAAATTCTCCTAATATTTTATTTAGTGATATGTGAGCTTCGTTGATAAGTAGTGGCAATGAACCCAAGGATAATTCTTCGCGGTGTCATGCCACAATCTCTTACATGGTGGCCTCAGCCACCGCCCTCTTCATATTTGAAGAGGTGGTTCTTGACTTGTGTGGTTTGGATCTTGATTTGCCATCTTTTGACTATCTATGCCTTTTTTGGTTCTTCACAGTACATCCTCTGAATCCCAGGCCTTTACTCATCCCTAAACATGCTCCTCTTGCCACACATTTGTCCAACTATTGTACCTGGAGTTTTTCTGGTCGTGGGGGCCGGAATGTCCGCCCTGTACCGACCAGAGAGTCCGGCCGGGCCGGACACTCTGCTTGATACAGCCCGGACACTCCGGCCGGGCCAGACACTCCGGCTAAATTCGCCCGGACACTCCGTCCCCACCTGTTTTAGTCCTGTAAAAGGGGTCGGGGGAAGTGGACGGTTCAGTCCTCCTTCTTCGCCCGACTCTCTTCTCTCCACAACCTGCTACCCCGGACCAGGATCTTCCCCGGGAGGGCCTCTCCACCCCAGATTCGACCGTTGCCGCCGGCCATTGTCGTCCCTTTGCCGTTGGCACCCGTTTCCCTCCGGTGAAGGCCCCATGGATGCTGGTATTTGCCCCCCTCTTCTACATCTCTAGGGTTTCCTCTAGACGCCTTTTTTGGGAGGCAATGACCTATCTTGATCCATGGATTCATCACTGCGTGCATATGGCGTCTTAGTAGTAGTCCTAGCAATCCCGATCTACTCCGATTGAGTACATTCGTGCTGCCCGAAAAATCACTAGATCTCCCGCCGGACTGTTTGGTGTGTACTAGGCGGACACTCCGGCCCGGCCGGAGTGTCCGGCCTGTATGCACCGGACTGTCCGCCCCTAGCGGAGTCTCCGGCTCAATTTTGCCGGACAGTCCGGGTTTCCTCAATCTGTTTTGATCTGGTATTCCTTCCACTACTCCTATGTGCTTTCACCTCCTGGACAAATGTGCTTACCCTGCTGCTATCTTTCTACTCTGAATTCACAGGTAGCTCCCATCCTCGTTTCTCTAGGGCCGCTCAGAAAGCCCGTCCTTGCCGGTACCGTGATGAAGAGAATGAGGTTCATGTGGATCCATCCATGGTCAGGCAGGCATCTCGTGACCGTGTTGTAGCAAAGCAGGAGAAGGTCAGAAAACTAAATAGGGATGAAGCCAAGCGCATGAAATTTGAGTCTTTAACCACTTTGGCAAATTTGGGCACCGAAGAGTTTGTGGAGATGCGTGTCCAGCAATTCTATTCTCTGTAGTGCACTTCTGAGGATCATCGCTTTTGGAGGAATGAGCAGGCCCTACTCTTCTCTGAGGTGTTTTCTGCTTTCAGGAATCCTATGTGCCCTATGCAGTGGTTAGGTATTCCGAAGCTCCAGGCCCACGGGTACTTTGAGGACGCTCTCTGGGTGACTGAGAAGATGGGACTGCACACCATCTTTCAAACAAGAGAAGATTACAACATTGAGTTGGTTCAGCAGTTCTATGCCACGGTGGTTTTTGGGGACACTCCTGATATTCCCCTTGAGTGGATTTCTAGCACTATAAGATGTCGTTCCAGCATGGCTCAGTTTGCCCATCTCCTTGGTGTGCCTTTCAAACCCAATGCTCATAGTGGTCACCGGATGCATGTGCATGGTCAGGCGTATGACAAACAGCTATTGGCTCCTATCTACTCTCAGAATGGTGTGGTTGGCCAAACCTCCAATATCAAGCTCATTTACAACATCCTGCTCCGCATGTTTCGCCACACTCTCACTCCGAAGGCGGGCAACAAGGATGCGATGCGGGGTGCTAAGATCAATCTTATGGCCCATGCCCACTCCATGTATGTTCGCGGTCCAGCTCACCCAGGTGGTGCCATAGATGTCATGGACTTCATCTATCAGGATATGTACAAGTGCATCACTGACAAGAAGTGTCCTCTATTTGCTCCATATGTGATGAAGCTCATTGTTGCTCAGGCTCCAGTCACTCCACTGATCTACACTAAACTTGTTGCTCACCTCCCTGCCAAGCTACAGAGGAAGGGTGCCCCCACCTCCAAGGCACCTCGTGGCTACCCTCCTGCTCAGGATATTTTTGAGGATGATGAGATAGATGCCTTTGATAGTGATGATGGTTCTGAGGAGGTTCCGGAGGCTATGACTCATGGCTCTCGCATGAAGCATGCCAACAACGCATATCGCTTCACCACCTCCAAGGAGGAAGTGCACAAGAAGGTGAAGAAAGCCTCCTGGTGGAAGAAGCTTCTTCTGTGCCAGAACATTGACATTCGCCATGGTCAGTACGATGCATACAAGGCGAACAGGAACGTGATGAAGGAGCTCAAGCGGATCAACCAGCCCATGGATGTTGACAATTCTCAGCAGCAGGTGTCTGATGGCACTCTCTCCTATGGTCACTGGAGTTAGGGCCGTGTGGATTGGTCCATGTTTGAGGATGTATCTTCTTCTTCTCACCCTCATGGCCAGAGTTCTACTCATGAGGATTAGGATGATGAGGATGGTGATGAGGACGGGGACGAGGATGAGGAGGAGGACGACGATGACGAAGACTACAGTGGCTAGAGTTGGCCTTGGGATGTTTTAGTTGTGCTCTTTTCTCTTTTGGCGTCTCGATGCCAAAGGGGGAGAAGTAGCCCCTTTATTAGGTTGCTACCGAGGATTTGCATGGGTACACGAGCTTCACGTTATTTCGATTTGCCTCTTTGAAGCTTCGTGTCTTTATCCTACTTGTTGAGTACTTTGTTGTGTTGAACTTTGTGTTGTGTGTTGTGACATGCTTACCCGATTGTGTTAAGTGACTATGTTATCTATGCCTAGCTTATTGATCTAGTTGTGTTTATATATCATGTCATATCTTGTTAGCCACAAAATCTAGAGAGGATGTAATCCTATGGTGTGTGATCTTGTATTCAAATGCAAAGCAAAAATGGTCACACATCTAGGGGGAGCCTCGCTATATTTTGTATATCTCCACTTGTGAACATTTATAGCTATCCCTTTTGCAAATCCTTGGGTTGTCATCAAACACCAAAAAGGGGGAGATTGAAAGGGCATTTATGCCCTTACTATTATTTTGATGTTTGGTGACAACACTTGGATAAGTTTAATCATCTGTTAAATGTTTCAGGAGATTCCAGCTGCCCCTATGAATGTTGAAATAAAGGAAAAAAGAGCTGCCCAGGATCTGGCCTATGCAAAGGACATGCCTCAGCCGGACTGTCCAGTTGATCCTGGTTGGAGTGTCCGGCCAGGCCGGACTGTCCGGTGGGATTCAACCGGACTGTCTGCCCATGAGAAGTGGGAAACTTCTCTAGACACTCAAAATAGGTTTTTGGACACTCCCCGGACACCGGATTCTGGCCAGAAACTTGGCCAGGCCGGAGTGTCCGGCTAGTCTCACCCGGAGTGTCCGGCTGGGCCGGAGTGTCCGGCTGGTTCTGGCTGGACTGTCCGGGGTAAGTGGCTCCCAACGGCTCCATTTCCAGGGAGCCTATATAAAGGCCCCTTCTTCTACCTTGGAAGATGCTCGTCCACCTCAAGAACTCCAGCACCATTTGAGCCACCAAATCCACAAGATCTCCTCACTCAACCATCCAAAGTCATTGATCTTTGGAGAATCGAAGGAGGAGGTCTTGGTCTACATCTTCACCAAGAGAGATCTTCATTTCCCCCTCATTCACTTGAGGGCCCCTTGCTCTAGTGTTTCATTGGAAACCCTAGCTTGTGATTTGGTTCTTACTAGCTTGTCTTTGATTATTTGACAGCTAGCTTGTATTTTGGGAGCCTCCAATTAAGTTGTGGATGTGTGCCCCGAACTCATTGTAAAGGAGCCGACTTCCACCTCGAAGGTTGCCGTATAGTGGAAGAGGTGAATTTAACCCCTTGGGGTGAGGTTCATCAGAGAACAAGGGAGGCCTTTCGTGGTGTTGGTGGTTTGATACCACCCCCTCTCCAAATGTTAGGGGGATGATCCCCGGGTACCCCATCCGAATAAGAAAGCAGGGGATCGGATCGCGTCCAGTGACCGGTCTGGCCGAGACAGGACAGGATGGGCGGCTATCACCCCATAGCCGGATCGAAAGAGGCGGCCGGATCTGACGACATAGCGGACCCAATCAGAGGCAGGGGCGGCGTGCGTGTCGGTGCATGGTACGCATGCAGACGATGACAAGACGGGCAACCACCTGCCCATACCGAAGACTTTGCGTGGGTGACGCGGGAATAGTGGCCTATGCTGATGACAGGCTCGCACGGCGTCCACTGCACCTACGACAGCCATACCACTCATACACCGATAAGACAAGCCATGCTGGACACTACAGATGACTAGTCGGCTGGGACCTGCATGTGGGGCCCGCCGGTCGGACTAGCCAGCGAGACCTTTGCATCTCTGCCTATATAAGGAGAGGCAGGGCCTCAGTAGAAAGGGTTGGTCTTAGTGCATTGAAGGCAGTTGCTAGAGAATACAGCTCGAGGAGCACCTGTAGCTCGTATATCCCACATAGACAGATCAGGCAGGAGTAGGGGCTTTACCTCACCACGAGGGCCCCGAACCTGGGTACTTCTTGCGTCCCTTCGCCGCTTATCCAATCCCGCCTGCGGACACCGTCGATAGCTTCCCTGCTAGTCCCCACACCTCTATCTAACCTCCTCAGGTACTGCCGTTCCCAATACAACGACAGTTGGCGCCCACCGTGTGGCAAATGGCTTCGACCGGAGTCACATTCTGCACAGGACCCCGCACTTTAGCCGGTGAGCGCGTGGCCTCCGGCCTGGTGCTCACGCTCGGCAAGTTCGACTGCGTCATCGACAACGCCTCCTGCTTCGTCGGAACTTCCTTCCCAGCGAACGACACCGTCCTGCTATTCGGCGATCTCCCCATCTACATCGCCACCGTCCCGGAGAGTTTCCCTAGGGAAATCGTCTCTGTCGCGGGGCTGCCGTGCTCAGACCACAGCATCTCCGCCGCACCTCGCGGCGTGGAGGTCATGATGGCTGGATCCAGCTCGCATCCCCGCAAGCCGCGGGCGAAACGCAGACGGTCGAACTTGCTCCCCGCAGCCGGAACCGGTGGAGAATGCCATTGATAGGCTCGACGCGGTTAACCTCGGGACAACCGGAGGCGGAGGCCAACTTCACCATGGAGGCAGATCCTCCTCGAGAGGCCATGGGCTGGCGGCAGCCATAAGAAACTTGAGATCGCTAAGCGCGAGTACGACCAAGCCTGCGGCCTCACTCCGGCTACCATGAAGCCCGGCAGCCGAATGCAGCGTCAGGCGGTGAGCTGGGCGGTAGGATGGAGAAGGACGAGGAACGGATCCGCGCTGCCCTCACACGGCCCACCTGCACGCCCATCAAGAACCTGCAGTGGCGCCCGTGCAGAACTACCCAGCACGGAGGCGAGGCGAAGCCCGCCCGGCCGCTCGCGTCGAGCTCCTCCGCGTCGCGGGCAGACGAACAGGCAGCGCCAATCGCGAGCAGGAAGACCTGCTACTCGGAGAAAGCAAGCTACACAACAGCGAGGCGCAGCGTGACACCAGCAGGCGTCCTCCCTCGGCCGCCTAGGGCCCTGGCGGCGCGCAGCTCGGGCGGCGAGGCGGCCAGCGCCAGGAAGCGACGGTGAACAGCAACCCGCCACCTCCCCTCCACCAGCGGGCGCCAGACCAGCGGTTCCCGTCTCTCGGGCGGGTGGGGGCTAACCGGATTGTCCGGATGCCGCGACGCATCGAGCTCCTCGCTCAAGCACGCATCACGGAGGAGGAAGATTCTACCGGTCGGTTTGTTTGGACCCAACGAACGAGGCTGTTTCGGATAAATTCTCCTGCCGAGGACACCCCAAGCCGGAAGATCGGTGACCGACTACGCTACGGCGGCGCCATACAGGAATAAGCGCACAGCTATGCGCTCGTCCCTCTCATGCTAACCGGGTCGGCAGGACATGGCGCAATAGCCTTGCGCCAACAGCATCAACGCTGGCCGACTTGAGAAGGTGTTCGTCCGCAACTTCAATGGCGTACAAACATCCGGACGCCACGCGACCTGGCCTTGTGCATCGAGGCGGCCGTGAGACCGACCGCGAGTACCTCGCCAAGTGGGCGGAGCTCCGCAACACTTGCGAGGCATCTGGAGAGCAAAGCCATCAGCTTCTTCATCGAAGGATGTCGAGAGGCACCATGCCGCCACCGCTCTTGTGTGACGAGCGAAAACCATGGCGGAGCTCGCGATTGCGGACGATGCGCCACGGCGGATGCCGCCATGAAGAAAGCCCCTCCGAGTAAACACGGATGGCGTCCGACTCCCCACGGGCCCTCGCGACCGTCGAGCAATCCGACCGTGAAGCGGATCCTCGAGCCACGACAACGACAACCGGTTCCATGGGGACCGCCAGGCCGGACAACAGAAGCCTCGCTACCACGCGCGGCAGGTCAATGCTGTGGAGGGTGTGCCCGACGCACCGGCTAACAACGCAAGAAGGCAGAAGCCCCGGCTCACCTTCGACCAGATGATTGACGGCCCGTGCAAGTGGCATAGCGGTCCCTTCAAACCGGCTACCCACACCACCCGGAACTGCAGCTGGACTCGCCAGCTAAAGGACCAGGGCAACCAGCCTCGTCTCCCGCCTCCCCCACCGGGTGGACCCCCACCACCGGCTAGGGGAGCCGATAATGACGGCAACGGCGGCAACAACAACAACGGCTACCCCCAGCCGCATGCCGCTTACTACATCTTCGAGACGGAGCAGGACGACAGGCACAGCCGCAGGCGACGCTCCAAGGAGGTCAACGCCATTGTTTCTCCGGTCCCCCAGTACCTGAACTGGTCGGAAACCCCCATCACCTAGAGCCGGGCAGATCAGCCTGAGCATCTGCCGACTCCCGGGGGCTACGCCATGGTGCTCGACCCCCTCATCGTCTCCAACGCGAGCACCTGCTGATTCTCGCGCGTCCTCATCGACGGAGGCAGCAGCCTCAACCTCCTCTACCAGTCCTCGCTGGAGAAGCTGGGCATTCGCGAAAGCGACCTGCGCCCGACTACCACGACGTTCCACGGTGTACTGCCGGGGCTAGCCTGCGCTCCGCTGGGGAAAATCCAGCTGGACATCATCTTCGGGACCGAGGAGAACTTCCACCATGAACCAATCTGGTTTGAAGTGGTAAATCTGACGAGCTCCTACCATGCTCTCCTCGGGCGCCCCGCCCTCGCCAAGTTCATGGCCATCCCCCACTACGTGTACCTCAAGACGAAGATGCCGGTACTCTACGGCGTGATCACCGTCGTCGGCTGCTTCAGGCGATCGATGGAGTGCGCCTCAGCCGGTTCCAAACTGGCAGAGGCCCTCATCATAGCCGAGGAAAAACGCGCGATCATGCGCAACGTGGCCATGACCCAGCAGGACATTCCGGCTAGCAGCAAACCGGCTGGAGAAGGAGCTTTCCAGCCGGCAAAGGAGACGAAGAGGATCCTGCTCAACCCCTCTGATCTGACTAAGTTCGTCACCACTGGTGCCAGCTTGGACAGCAAATAGGAAGGCGCGCTCGTCGACTTCCTCCGTGAGAATCGGGACATCTTCGCATGGTCTCCCAAAGACATGCCGGGTGTGCCGAGGGAGTTCGCCGAGCACTCACTTCACGTGCTTCCGGATGCCAGGACGGTCAAGCAACCTCTGCGCCGGTTCGCAGAGGAAAAGAGAAAGATAATCGGTGACGAGATCACCCGGCTCCTTGCAGCCGGGTTCATCATGGAAGTGTACCACCCAGACTGGCTGGCGAACCCAGTCTTGGTGTTGAAGAAGAACAAGACCTGGCGCATGTGTATCGACTACACCAGCCTGAACAAGGCGTGCCCGAATGACCCCTTCGCCTTGCCTCGTATCGATCAAGTCATCGATTCCACGGCCGGCTGTAATTTTTTGTCTATTCTAGATTGTTATTCTGGGTACAATCAGATCTGGCTGAACCTGGCTGATCAGATTAAGACATCATTCATCACCCCCTACGGGGCTTTCTGCTATGTAACCATGCCTTTCGGCCTAAAGAACGCAGGCGCCACCTATCAGCGATGTATGCAGAAATGCTTGCACTCGCAGATAGGCCGAAACGTGCACGCTTACATGGACGACATAGTCATCAAGACCAAGGAAAAGCGCACCCTCCTCGAGGATCTGAGAGAAACATTCGGCAACCTCCGTCAGTACCAGATGAAGCTGAACCCGGAGAAGTGCGTCTTTGGAGTACCATCCGGTTAGCTACTCGGTTTCCTCGTATCTCAACGAGGTATCGAGGCGAATCCGGAGAAGATCGCGGCCATCGAGAGGATGCAGCCGCCCAAGAACCTGCTTGGAGTCAGTTCACGGATGCAGGCTTCCCTTAGTCGTTTAAATCGGCCGGTTGGGGAGAAGGCACTCCCGTTGTACCAACTAATGAAGAAGACGGACAAGTTCTCCTGGACTTCGTAGGCCGACACCACGTTTCACGACCTCAAGCGCATGCTATCCACAGTGCCGGTTCTAGCCACGCCGGCTAGCAAGGAGCCGATGTTGCTCTATATAGCAGCCACCAGCCGGGTCGTCAGCATCGTCTTGGTGGTGGAGCGCCCTGAGGAAGGCAAGGCTCAACTGGTTCAGAGACCCGTCTACTACCTCAGCGAGGTTCTCTCCCTCTCCAAGCAGAACTACCCCCACTACCAAAAGATGTGCTACGGTGTGTACCTGGCATGCAAGAAGCTCAAGCACTACTTCCAGGAGCACCCGATCAAGGTCGTGTGCACTGCACCCCTTTCAGAAATCATCGGCAACAAGGACGCCACCGGCCGAGTCGCCAAGTGGGCCATCGAGCTCGCCGCCTACTCCATCCAGTACGAGCCCCGGCTCACGATCAAGTCACAGGCGTTGGCGGACTTCCTCGTCGACTGGGCCGAGACCCAGTATCTCCCACTGGTCCCGGATTCAGACCACTGGCGGATGCACTTTGACGGGTCGAAGATGCTCGGGGGCTTGGGAGCTGGCATCATGCTCACCTCGCCCAAGGGAGACCGGCTGGAGTACGTGTTGCAGATCCACTTCAAGGCCTCCAACAACGTGGCGAATCTGAAACCTTTGGCGCACGGGCTCCGGCTGGCCAAGGAGATCGGCGTCAACCGGATCATGTGCTTCAGTGATTCGTACTTGGTGGTGCAACAGGTGTCCGGGGAATGGGACGCCAGAGATGTAAACATGGCTCTCTACGGGTTCCACATCCAAAAGCTCAGCGCCTCCTTCGACGGGTGCAAATTTCATCACGTCCCCCGCACCAACAACGAGGCAGCCGATGCGCTCTCCAAGATAGGATCCACCGTGCAGCCATCCACCAGGGCCTCCTTGGAGCATCTGCAAAACCATCCATCAACCCGTCACGGTCGATTCCATCGTCTGGCGGGAAGCGTTCAGCGGCGAACAGCGAGCAGGCCGACAGAACCACCAAAGAAGAAAACCTGCACCAACTCCGGCCAGGCAGTGCCCTCCGGCTCGCAAGACCCGAGGGCCGCCGGCTCGCCTAGTGGCTCGGGGGCTGCCGTCCCGGATATTCCACCCGAACGACCCCCCGACACCCGTCAGCCGGAGGACAGGAGCGTCCTCGTCATCCGGGAAGTGCCATCCTGGGCACAGCCCTTCATGAACTACATTGCCAACGGGGAACTCCCGGACGACGAGGTAGAGGCCAGGCAAATCTGACGCCGCGCGCATACATACACCATCATAAACGGCGAGTTGTACAAGCGCAGTGTATCCGGTATCTTCCAAAGATGTGTCGATGTAGACACAGGCTACCGGCTACTCAAGGACATCCACCAGGGTGAGTGTGGGCACCATGCTTCGTCAAGGGCGATAGTCACCAAGGCGTTTCGCCATGGTTTCTATTGGCCCACCGCCCTCGAGGATGCCGAGCAGCTGGTCCGCGCGTGCAATGGATGCCAGCGCTTCGGGCAGCTCAGGCACATGCCAACCTCGGTGCTCAAGACCATACCGATCACCTGGTCCTTCGCAGTTTGGGGCCTCGACATGGTCGGGCCCTTCAAGCAAGCCCGCGCGGGAATGACCCACCTGCTGGTAGTGGTGGACAAGTTCACAAAGTGGATCGAGGCCAAGCCTATCCGGAAGCTGGATGGAGCGACGGTCATTACCTTCTTCACCGACATCATCAACCACTTTGGCTACCCCAATAGCATCATCACCGACAATGGCACGAACTTATCCAAGGGGGCCTTCGCCCGGTTCTGCAGCAACAAGGGCATCCGGCTGGACCTCGCCTCCATCGCACACCTGCAGTACAACGGGCAAGTCGAACGAGCAAATGGATTGGTGCTAGCCGGCATCAAACCGCGTCTCATCGAGCCATTGGAGCGGTCACCCGGATGTTGGATCGAAGAACTTCCGGCTGTGTTGTGGAGCCTCCGCACCACACCGAATAGGTCAACCGGCTACACGCCATTCTTCCTGGTCTACGGATCGGAAGCCGTCCTCTCCGCCGACATCGAATTTGACTCCCCTCGCAAGCTCCTCTACGACGAGCAAGCCAACAAGGAGGCGCGAGAGGACGGGGTGGATCTCCTGGAGGAGGCCCGCAAGCTGGCCCTGTCCAGGTCTGCCCTGTACCAGCAATGACTACATCGCTACCATTCAAACCGGATTCGCCCAGTCGCATTCCGCGAGGGCGACCTGGTTCTCCGGCTGGTGCAAGACACGAAGGGCATGCACAAGCTATCACCACCCTGGGAGGGCCCCTTCATCATCAGCCAGGCGCTGCCCAACGACTCCTATTACCTCATAGACGCACAGCAGCCATGCAAGAACAAGATGGACAAATCGGACGAGGAGACCGAACGTCCTTGGAACGCGGCCCTGCTGCGCCTGTTTTACACCTAGTCGCCAGACAGTGTATGTATCCTGAAAACCCCATGAATGAAAATGCGGACTCCCACGAGAATCTCGGGGGATCCTTCTAGAAATGTGTGTGCACCTGTTGTTCGGTTCAAATTTTCCGGCTCCGGCAACCCCTACCCGGGGGCTCGCCGGCTGGCCCGACCTGTTAAGCCAACAAACTAGCTGAGTAGTGTGCGATGATGTCAGAGGCCCACTCTTCGGCTCAGCTACAGACCGCAACCCGGCTGTCCGGCTAGTAAGAGCAAAAGCCCGAGGCATCCCACACGAAAAACAGGGAAGAGGCACGACAGATCGGGCGTCCCGGCCCCGCAACTAGCTCGAACCAATCCAGCTGCTAAGCCGCTAGTACCGTGCGTAATGTACTGTCAGCTCCCTTCGATTCCGGCTGTAGACCGCAACCCGGCTGCCCGGCAAGGACGCAACGAAAACAGTAGAACACACGAGAAGGCGACTAAGTGTCTAGAAAGGAGCAAGCCAGTTTTCAAAAAAACAAGCCGTTTTCCGGCTACGATTTGACAGACTAACCTATTAACCTGTGAAGATGTATGTGTGCATATGTGCATTCTTGTTCGACTACTTCGAGTCGGAATTCAAGAGAAGGAAAGAAGATTCGAAGTCCTTGCCTTCATCAAGCGCTCCAAATCTCGGGGGCTACACCCACTGGGTGCGCTCGCGCGCCCCTAGTGGAATCTTGTAGTTCCTGACCGGCTAAGGGCGTTTAGCCGGCCGTTCGGAGCCCAGGTGAGGGAAAGGGCGGGAGCAAGAAAAGACAAGAAAGATTCGAAGCACCTGGCTATGCCAGCTACTCCGAATCTCGGGGGCTACACCCAGTGGGTGCGCTCGCGCGCCCCCACTGGAATGTTAGTTCCCTGGCTGAAGGCGTCCAGCCGACAAAAGCGGCCGACTGGGACGAGGCCAGTCGGATAAAGTTAGAAGACTTGGCAGAAATAAGAAAGATTCGAAGCACTGCCAGCCTCACGCCGAATCTGGAATTACACCAGTGCCATGCGCGCCCCTTGGAGGTGCAGGTCGCCCGACTAAAGGTGTGTATCCGGACGAAGTTAGTCGGGCAAAATACGCAAAAGGAAAGCTCAACACACAAGATTCAAGAATTTCAACAAAAATAAACAAAAAGGAGACGAAGCTCTCATAAGTTACCCGGCATCGCAGATAGCCGGTACAAACGAACAAAGTTCACAAACGTATAAGACAAGACTAATACACCCGGCATCCCGGGGCAGCAGCTAAACGGCAGGGCCTTTGCCGTGGGGGAGTTCTTGGCCGGCTGGGGCGGAGGAGGAACCAGTGCTCGATCCGCCCGCTGCCGGCGGCGGCACCGGGGCCTCCACATCGGGAGTACCGATGGACTCCGAGTCGGTGAGCACCTCGTCCGGGTCCACATAGTCGGCGATCTTGATGGCAGACCCGCGAAGCTTCGGATGGGCTTGGCGGACGGCGGCAAGATCAGCTCCAGCACGGAAGCCCCCATCGATCTTCTCGACCCGAGCGTCCTTGTACCAGGAGAGCATCAGTGCCAGGGCCATCTCCGCTCCGGCCCGCGCTGCCAGGTCCCGCAGCCGGTCCACTGCAGCCGGTACCTCTCCCACTTTCACCGCCAGCTGCGCCATCATCTCCGGAACTGGAGCCTCCAGCCACATGAAGGAGAAGACGTCCCGTGCCGCCTGACGAAGCTTCACAGCTTCCTCGCCAAGAAGGACGACGAGCTCCTGAGCCGTCGGCTGTGCTCTCGGCCAGTTCTCATGCAGCCGGTTGTAGGCGGCAGAGTCTATGCCGGGTAAAAGCTGTCGAAAAGGAGTCAGATCCGGCTACTAGATCTGGAAAGAAAAGAAGACGGAAGAAAGAACTCACCTTTGGCAGTGTGGCCGACCTGCATCAGCTCCTCCACCAGCGCCTTCTCCTTGACCGCTAGCCGTTTTATCTCCTTCTCTTGGTCCTTGTTCTGGGCCTCGAGGAGGGAGAAGGCTTCGGCCCGGCTAGCAAGCGAGGCGTCGCGCTCCTTGACGGTGGCCTCCAAGCCGTCTACCCGCGCGTGCCAATCCTTGTTCTGCAGCCGCAGAGTGGAGTTGGACCTGCTCAGCCGGTCGTTCGCTTTCTTCAAGTGATCGATCTCGCGCTAAGCGCACACGAGGATAGCTGCAACGAAACCGGCTATCAGAAAAAAAATGAGAGAGCAAGACGGATAAGGCGAACTCACTCTGGGAGGTCCCGTTGGCGGCAGCAAGCTTCTGCTCTAGGGTCCGGTTCCCGCCGGCTGTGGCCTCAAGCAGCTGGATCTCCTTCACCGCCAGCTCGAGCGTGGCGGCAAGGTCCGACAGCGAAGTGGCAGAGGAGGCATCGTCGTCCACGGCATTGACGGCCAAGGACTCCTTCGCCGCGACCACCGCCGTTCGCCACTCCTTCCCAAGCTCCTCGTCGGAGTTGTCATCACCAACAACGACGAGCTCCTTGCCGACAGCCCCCCGCGTGCCCGCGGAGGAGCCTTCCGGCTGGGAGAGATCCACTTCCGGCTGGGGACCCTCCGGCTGGGAGGAGGCAGCCGGCTCAGCTTGAGGGGGAGGCAGAGGCTGCGCCTCAGAGGAAGGAGAGGCGCCGTTGGCTCGATGGGCGCGGGCGGGCGACCAGTTGGCGCCGGCCAGGCTCGGCAACCGAAGAAACCAACACGCTAAAGAGAAGGAGGAAAAGGCAAGAGCAAAACAAGCCAAAGTCAGAAAAACAAGAAGGAGGACAAACAGACAGAAGGCACCGAAAGATAGAGGGGGAGAGGAAAAACGTACCCCGGCACGACCGGGGGCGGCCCATTCTTCCGGCCAAGATGGCTCAGCGGCAGGGCGCTGGACCGACTCCTCTTCGGAGCCGGCTCCTCCGCCGCAGGCCGGCGGGAGCCAGAACAGCTGGAGCCGCTCCCACCTGCTTCGCCATCCGTCCCAGAGCGTGTCACCGACTCCACAGTCGGCCCGGCCTCCTCCTCCTGATGCACCTCCGCGTGCGGGTCGACGGCCGGCTCGTCGTTCCGTCTGGGGAAGGCGTCGCCGTCCCCATCCGATTCCTCGCCGGACCGCCGAGCGCGCGGCTCGGGCAAGTCTGGCGTGAATACCTCGAGGGGAGCCTCGCCCTCCTCGCGAAGGATGCAGGCGAAGATCTGACGAATGCAAGAAGTCAATCAGACAGAACAAGGAAATAACATAAAAAGAATAAGCAAAATTTCCGGCTACGAAGAACTTACCCGAGGCGCGCGATTCTCCCGGCTGTAGGGCGCCAGACTGAACTTCCAGTTCTCCGGCAGCCGCTCCTTGCTGATCATCCACAACCACTCCTTCAAGTTGTGGTAGCGGGGATCATGGCAATGGTCGGGCCAGCCGGCCGGAGTAGAAGCACATCTTGTGCGCCCGCTGCTGCATCGGCATCATCAGCCGGGACATCCAGCTAAGAGTGATATCCCGACTGATTAGCTGGCAAGTGATGAGGGAGCGCATGCGTGCCAGCATCGCGTCCGTCTCCGCCTTGTCGCCGTAGATCTTCAGGTCCCAGTGCTGCCGGCTGGACTCGACGTCTTGGAAGGCCGGCAGGTTTATCCGGTCGACGTTGGTGACGTTCTTGATGTAAAAATACGACTGCTGCCACAGCCGTACCGTGTCCTGGAGCAAGAACTTCGGGTAGCCGGATTGGGTGCGGGAGTATATGGAGGCGCCGCTGCAGCCGACTAGCGGCCCCTTCGTGTACTGCACCTGCGGCCGAACTCGGAAGAGCCGGCAGAAGAGCCCGAGATCCGGCTGGATCCCGAGGTAACTCTCGCAGAACGCCATGAGGTGCGCCAGCGTTCCGATTGCGTTGGCGCCGAGGTGGTGGAGGCGGAGGTCGAAGAAGGCCAAGAACGTAAGGAAGAATGGATGCAGTGGCAACGCGAACCCGCGTGCCAGGTGCGAAAGGAAGATGATGCGCTCCCCCTCCACCGGATGCGGCGACACCTCCCCCACCAGCGCCAACCGCACCGCCACCTCCTCCGCCGGCGGGAGGACGCGGGTCGCGCGATACTTCACGATTTGGTCCTCAGTGACGGAGGAGCCGCACCAGGCTCCGCGGTCGGCGGCCATTTCCGGCTGATGGAGAGGAGCGGCAACGGAAGAGTGATACTGCCCATAACATCGACGACGGCGAGCGGGCGACGCAGAGGGCAAGAGCACAGGAGCAAGAGCACGCGAGGGAGAAGGGGATTGCAGCGGGGAGCGAAGGAGAAGAACTGCCTCTCCCGCAACGTCCCTTTAAACGATCGGAAGGGCAACCGTCGGCAGGGCCACGTGGCGCGCATCTGGGCAACCCACACCCCAACCGCCACCTAGATCCCGTGTGCCAGGGCAGGATGCGCAGAAGATCCTGGACCGAGAACCGAAGCGCCGGACAGCAGTTTCCCGAGGCGACGTGCGACAGGACGTTACGCTGCCCGCCGCAGAGCAATGATGGCGCGTGCGTGCGTCGTGGCGGCGTCGACCGACGCCACGGGTAGCGCAACCGCCAGGCTCAGCCGGATGAAAAATTCGAAAAGCAAGAAGGAGCGTGTGCACATTTCGCCTAAGGGCGGAATCCACACGCGCTCGGGGGCTAGTGTCAGGGGGATGATCCCCGGGTACCCCATCCGAATAAAGCAGGGCGGTCGGATCACGTTGGTGACAGATGCAAACCGGCAGACGGGCGGGCGGCTATCACCCGTAGCGAATCGAAAGAGACAGCCGGATACGATGACGTAGCCGGACCCAATCAGAGAGACAGGACGACGTGCATATCAGTGCACAGTACGCCCTGTACGATGACAAGACGGGCAACCACCTGCCCATACCGAAGACTTTGCGTGGGTGACGAGAGGGCACTGGCAGCAAGGCTCGCACGGCGTCCACTGCACCTACGACAGCCATACCGCTCATACACCGATAAGACAAGCCATGCTGGACACTGCAGATGACTAGTCGGTTGGGACCCGCCCGTGGGGCCTGCCAGTCGGACTAGCCAGCGAGACCTTTGCCTCTCTGCCTATATAAGGAGAGGCAGGGCCTCAGTAGAAAGGGTTGGTCTCAGTGCATTGAAGGTAGTTGCTAGAGAATACAGCTCGAGGAGCACCTGTAGCTCGTATATCCCACATAGACAGATCAGGCAGGAGTAGGGGCTTTACCTCACCACGAGGGCCCCGAACCTGGGTACTTCTTGCGTCCCGCTACCCTCACTTGTATCCAATCCCGCCTACGGACGCAAAAAAATTGTTTATAGTCTGTCGATATAAGGTAGTAATCCATGTACTATTTTTTTTACAGGAAGCGCAAGGTAAGAAACAAGACAGCTGACTTAGTGATTTTGCTGTGGGAAGAAAACCAAAACGAGTGGAGTGATGATGCCGGACAAGATTCTGGTGCTGATTGGCCTGGCTTCCCTCGGCCCGGAGATGCAGGGTACATGAAGGTAAGAAAATTGGCACCCAGGAAGAGGAAGAAGGCAGGAGATGAAGAAGCCAGTGGACGTGAAGGAAAGAGGAAGAAAGTTGGCACCAAGGTAGAAAGAGGGCTAGCAGTGTAGCAGTCTAATGATGTATTGAACTTGAACCTATATATGTAGTTCGGTTAAACTCTGGAGCTGTGTGCATGGAACTTGTCGGGCGAAACAATCTGCCTCTCGTACTCGGAGTAAAATGTATCGTGACTTTAGGATTTGATACGGCCGAGGCCACTAGTTGAATCCAAAACTATGACTGTGCCACTACTATCTGAACAATCGCGATAGCTGAGCGGTTAAATCCTCTCCAAAATCGATGGGTGTTAGTGGCACAGACATGATTTATTTATAGGCGCTTAATAAATCCCTATTGTTGGCATTACACTTATGATAAGTTTCTGGGCTGGAAAACAATTTCTTAAGCTGGCCGCTACACTCCACGAAGCAGCAACTTATTTCAGCTGCTGGACAATGACATGGCAACATAAACTGCAAATGCAACAGATAATGCCTAGATAATGAGGAAATTGTGTCCACTATCTGGCCTAATCTTGAGCCCGTCTATCTCACCACCTCCCTGCCCCTGCCTCCCTTGCACCTGGCGAAGCTCCTGGATCTCTCGCTCCATCGCATGAATCTCCTCTTTCTTGTCCCACACAGCATTACGCAGATCCTGAACAAGCTCTTTGTGAAAACCTGTCAGTGGCTTTTTGATCCACACAAACTTGTCACAGCCAATCCCCCTTCCTTCCTGTGTAGTAGATCGAAGGAAACAAAAAAAAGAATTACATTGCGCTTTCCGGATCCGGGTTACCATTGTACCTACAGTAGGAACTTACCGTTCTGATGCTGCAGTTGCTGAATTTTTCTGCAGTATTTTCGTCGGTCCACGAAATCCATCTCGGCATCTTCTCACCACACAAACACACCATTTCGGGGTAGTAATCGTAGGGCGCCCTCCGGTACCTGATGGGGGCACCCGCCTGGTGGCGTTGAGCCGACCCTGATTCCGCCCGAGACGAACTGCACGAGCTGCGAGCCATGAGAGAGGGGAGCGAGGGCAGAAGAAAGAGGAGCCTTTGGATGTTAGGGTAGTGGTGAAGCGTGATTTATCCCTACTTAATAACTTGGGCAGAATCCTACTGTCCACATTCGGCTGACAGGTGGGGGAGCTAGCGTCTGGACTTGTCAAAAGAAACTCGCGCCTTCGTGGTTGAAAAGCCATGTCGCGCGCATTGGACGAAATTTTTTGGTACCTTGCCCACGTAGATATCACTAGGAGGTCTTGCTCAGGAACTAGACATGCCTGGCCCACAATCTTACTCCCTCCTAGGAACTTGTCATGGCTCACGCCGGCAGATCCATCCGCTCCACCGCTTCCGGTAGGGCTCGACGCGGCGGATCCACCCCAAGATCCTACCATCGCAGTATCAAATGGCCATGATTTCTTGAGAGGAGCGACGATGCTACGTATGCGAGCTCGGCCCCTCCTACCTGTAGAAGGACTGATGCGGCGTCGAGCTCAAGCAGGAGCCACCAGGCGCGATGGCGCTCGGTCCATGCTAACCCCGTCACCTTCATCATTGTCGATTCCGATGTGGAGGGCGACGGGACGAAGCTGTGCAGAACGCCATTGTTGCCTCCTTGGCGAAGGGCAAGCCACGGGCGGGAGTGGATGTCGCCAGGAAGGGCACGGCGGTGTCACCAATCAAGGTGGACTCCGACGACAGCTGTGTGATGTGGGTTTAGATGTTGTTTAGGATGGTTGCAATTTCGGTTGTGTTTAATGCGAGTACAATTATTGTAATGTGTTTGTCGAGCTATATTAAGAAATGTGTGCAATAGCAGCCGGTGAGTGCTTCCACTTTAGAAATTGTGTTTGTGTCATTTGCATGTTGCATTATCAACGTAGATTACTTGTAAACAATCCAACGAAAATCATCAGATTACAACCATCGGACGGGAGTGGCAGGATGGAAGAGAAGTTGGGACAGTGGCTTCGAGGGGAAGTACACTGGCAGGTGGGCCCTCGGAACACGTGACACTGACATGCGGGAGCGGGAGCACACGGTATTGCCGGTCTGGCCAGAGCAAGCGGACTTTGCAACGTGACAACAGCAAGCTGATTGGACCAATATAATAACTCGTCGAAGTATTAAGGAGTACTCAAAACTACAACTGGGGTACATTCGCACAACACGTATGCTCTAAGCACGTGAGAAGCATCGCTTAAGTCTAACAGTAACGACAGCACAAGTACAACATTTGTCTGTCGGTCTTCTCGATATAAATGTAGAAATGCATCTGCTTGCTCGGTCCAGCACCGACAAGGTACTGAGATGGCATGCATAGGATCGACCTTAGGTCCACATACTCCACCTCCCGCGGCGTCGGGCAGCTCGGCTAGCACAAGAATGCTATCCGACAATGGCGGCTGGGCGTTCGCCCACATGGGCACCATGTATACGGGCCAGCGCCTGAAGACCGACTGACGCACTGGCACCTGACGGTGGGCCCGGCTCTGGTTCCCGGAACACCGGCGGTGATGGTTAGGACGAAAACAGAGCCGCCTCCCCTGGAAAATTAGCAGGCGGTGTGCCGAGTCAGTGAACGGCACCTGCTCTTGGAGAAGTTGGGCTTGCCCGTACGAGATCCTAATCACTTTGATCAA
Organism: Avena insularis; assembly: GCA_023614405.1. Taxonomy (NCBI): domain Eukaryota; kingdom Viridiplantae; phylum Streptophyta; class Magnoliopsida; order Poales; family Poaceae; genus Avena; species Avena insularis. The sequence continues at coordinate 29,219,414 of CM042692.1, forward strand.
GTGCCCATCTGCAAGGTGGACGACGAGCTCTGCCGGCGGGCCGGTGTAGTTGCAGCCCGGCTCCGTGCAGGCGCACGCGCCGTGCGGGCACGCGAGCTCGTGGAGCGGGAGCTCACGGTAGGAGTAACGGAGAAAGCATCTTGGGTGGGAGCACACGAGCGGGAACGCCGCTGCGAAGTTGCGCGCGAGGATCTCCAGATTCTTGGGCTCCCACATCTGCCACAACTAAAGTTCGTCGAGAAATCGGAAAAAAGATCAGCAGTTAGATTGGCGAATAGCGGGAATGTGTAGGATAAGTTCAAAAGCTTGTAAAATAATTTCTTACCATGAAGGTAGCGACCAGAGAATTGGCGAATGTCGTTGGCTTGCGGCTACGGCGGGATGGAAGTGAAGTGGGGAAAGTGGCTTCGAGGGGAAGGAAGAGAAGTACAGGAAGGAAGAGAAGTAACGGGGACGTGACACTGGGATATGGCCCACTGAACTCGTGAGTCGTAGCACACGCAACATGCCAGTTTGTCAAGAGCAAGCGTGGCCAATCATGCCGCAGAACAGCCTACTCGAAGATCGCTCTCGCGAAGACCATCCCAATCGTCCAAGCGCCCCAATCGAACGGTATGTAACAATCGTCAAGCAGAACAACTGTGTTATGGCGTGCCTTCTAGAAGACTCGGTCTAACGGTGGATCCATTGGGGGGCAGTGCTATTTTTAGTATAAGAACAAGCATGAAATGACTCAAATGGATCCATGTGTGGTTTGTGGAAATAACACACATGCAATGACTCTAGTGGTTGATCCATGTGTGGTTTGTGGAAAAGAACACACATGCAATGACTCTAGTGCTGGTTTGTGGTTTTAGTATAAGAACAAACATGCAATGACTCTAGTGGTTGATCCATGTGTGGTTTGTGGAAAGAACACACATGCAATGACTAGTGGTTGATCCATATGTGGTTTGTGGAAATAACACACATGCAATGACCACTGGTGGATCCGTGTGTGGTGTGTGGAAAAGAACACACATGCAATGACTAAAGTGCTAGTTTGTGGTTTTAGTATAAGAACACACATGTAATGACTCTAGTGGTTGATCCATGTGTGGTTTGTGGAAAGAACACACATGCAATGACCACTGGTGGATCCAAGTTGGTTTTAGTATAAGAACACACATGCAATGACTCTAGTGGTTGATCCATGTTTGTTTGTGGAAATAACACACATACAATAACTCTAGTGGTTGATCCATGTGTGGTTTGTGAAAAGAACACACATGCAATGACTCTAGTGTTGGTTTTAGTATAAGAACACACATGCAATGACTCTAGTGGTTGATCCATGTGTGGTTTGTGGAAAGAACACACATGCAATGACTAGTGGTTGATCCATATGTGGTTTGTGGAAAGAACACACATGCAATGACCACTGGTGGATCCATGTGTGGTTTGTGGAAAAGAACACACATGCAATGACTCTAGTGCTGGTTTGTGGTTTTAGTATAAGAACACACATGCAATGATTCAAGTGGTTGATCCATATGTGGTTTGTGGAAAGAACACACATGCAATGACCACTGGTGGATCCATGTTGGTTTTAGTATAGGAACACACATGCAATGACTCTAGTGGTTGATCCATGTTTGTTTGTGGAAATAACACACATGCAATGACTCTAGCGGTTGATCCATGTGTGGTTTGTGAAAGGAACACACATGCAATGACTCTAGTGTTGGTTTTAGTATAAGAACACACATGCAATGACTCTAGTGGTTGATCCATGTGTGGTTTGTGGAAATAACACATACGCAATGACTCTAGTGGTTGATCCATGTGTAGTTCGTGGAAATAACACACATGCAATGACTGTAATGGTCCACATGTGGTTTGTGGAAAGAACACACATGCAATGACCACTGGTTGATCCATAAGTTGTTTATGGAAAAGAACACACATGCAATGATTCTAGTGGATCCATGTGTGGTTTGTGGAAAAGAACACACATGCAATGACTCTAGTGCTGGTTTGTGGTTTTAGTATAAGAACAAACATGCAATGACTCTAGTGGTTGATCCATGTGTGGTTTGTGGAAATAACATTCAATGACTCTGGTTGATCCATATGTGGTTTGTGGAAAGAACACACATGCGATGACCACTGGTGGATCCATGTGTGGTTTGTGGAAAATAACACACATGCAATGACTCTAGTGCTGGTTTGTGGTTTTAGTATAAGAACACACATGCAATGACTCTACTGGTTGATCCATGTGTGGTTTGTGGAAATAACACACATGCAATGACTCTAGTGGTTGATCCATGTGTGGTTTGTGGAAAGAACACACATGCAATGACCATTGGTGGATCCATGTTGGTTTTAGTATAAGAACACACATGCAATGACTCTACTACTGGTTTATGGTTTTAGTATAAGAACACACATGCAATGACTCTAGTGGTTGATCCATGTTTATTTGTGGAAATAACACACATGCAAAGTGGTTGATCCATGTGTGGTTTGTGAAAAGAACACACATGCAATGACTCTAGTGTTGGTTTTAGTATAAGAACACACATGCAATGACTCTAGTGGTTGATCCATGTGTGGTTTGTGGAAAGAACACACATGCAATGACCATTGGTGGATCCATGTTGGTTTTAGTATAAGAACACACATGCAATGACTCTAGTGATGGTTTGTGGTTTTAGTATAAGAACAAACATGAAATGACTCTAGTGGGTCCACATGTGTGGTTTGTGGAAAGAACACACATGAAATGACTCTGGTTGATCCATATGTGGTTTGTGGAAAGAACACACATGCAATGACTGTAGTGGTGGATCCATGTGTGGTTTGTGGAAAATAACACACATGCAATGACTCTAGTGCTGGTTTGTGGTTTTAGTATAAGAACAAACATCCAATGACTCTAGTGGTTGATCCATGTGTGGTTTGTGGAAATAACACATATGCAATGACTAGTGGTTGATCCATGTGTGGTTTTTGGAAATAACACACATGCAATGACTATAATGGGTCCACATGTGGTTTGTGGAAAGAACACACATGCAATGACCACTAGTTGATCCATAAGTTGTTTGTGGAAAAGAACACACATGCAATGACCACTGGTGGATCCATGTGTGGTTTGTGGAAATAACACATATGCAATGACTCTAGTGGTGGTTTTGTTTTAGTATAAGAACAAACATGCAATGACTCTAGTGGGTCCACGTGTGTGGTTTGTGGAAAGAACACACATGCAATGACTCTGGTTGATCCATATGTGGTTTGTGGAAAGAACACACATGCAATGACTCTAGTGGTGGATACATGTGTGGTTTGTGGAAAAGAATACACATGCAATGACTCTAGTGCTGGTTTGTGGTTTTAGTATAAGAACAAACATGCAATGACTCTATTGGTTGATCCATGTGTGGTTTGTGGAAAGAACACACATGCAATGACTAGTGGTTGATCCATATGTGGTTTGTGGAAAGAACACACATGCAATGACCACTAGTGGATCCATGTGTGGTTTGTGGAAAAGAACACACATGCAATGACTCTAGTGCTGGTTTGTGGTTCTAGTATAAGAACAAACATGCTATGACTCTAGTGGTTGATCCATGTGTGGTTTGTGGAAAGAACACACATGCAATGACTCTGGTTGATTCACATGTGGTATGTGGAAAGAAGACAAATGCAATGACCACTGGTGGATCCATGTGTGGTTTGTGGAAAAGAACACACATGCAATGACCCTAGTGCTGGTTTGTGGTTTTAGTATAAGAACAAACATGCAATGACTCTAGTGGTTGATCCATGTGTGGTTTGTGGAAATAACACACATGTAATGACTCTGGTTGATCCATATGTGGTTTGTGGAAAGAACACACATGCAATGACCACTGGTGGATCCATGTGTGGTTTGTGGAAAAGAACACACATGCAATGACTCTAGTGCTGGTTTGTGGTTTTAGTATAAGGACAAACATGCAATGACTCTAGTGGTTGATCCATGTGTGGTTTGTGGAAAGAACACACATGCAATGACTCTGGTTGATCCATGTGTGGTTTGTGGAAAGAACACACATGCAATGACCACTGGTGGATCCATGTGTGGTTTGTGGAAAAGAACACACATGCAAAGACTCTAGTGCTGGTTTGTGGTTTTAGTATAAGAACAAACATGCAATGACTCTAGTAGTTGATCCATGTGTGGTTTGTGGAAATAACACACATGCAATGACTCTGGTTGATCCATATGTGGTTTGTGGAAAGAACACGCATGCAATGACCATTGGTGGATCCATGTGTGGTTTGTGGAAAAGAACACACATGCAATGACTCTAGTGGTTGATCCATGGTGGTTTTAATATAAGAACACACATGCAATGACCACTGGTGGATCCATGTGTGGTTTGTGGAAAAGAACACACATGTAATGACTCTAGTACTGGTTTGTGGTTTTAGTATAAGAACACACATGCAATGACTCTAGTGGTTGATCCATGTGTGGTTTGTGGAAATAACACACATGCAATGACCCTAGTGGTTGATCCATGTGTGGTTTGTGGAAAGAACACACATGCAATGACCACTGGTGCATCCATGTTGGTTTTAGTATAAGAACACACATGCAATGACTCTAGTGGTTGATCCATGTTTGTTTGTGGAAATAACACACATGCAATGACTCTAGTGGTTGATCCATGTGTGGTTTGTGAAAATAACACACATGCAATAACTCTAGTGTTGGTTTTAGTATAAGAACACACATGCAATGACTCTAGTGGTTGATCATGTTTGGTTTGTGGAAAGAACACACATGCAATGACCACTGGTGGATCCATGTTGGTTTTAGTATAAGAACACACATGCAATGAATCTAGTACTGGTTTATGGTTTTAGTATAAGAACACACATGCAATGACTCTAGTGGTTGATCCATGTTGGTTTGTGGAAATAACGCACATGCAATGACTCTAGTGGTTGATCCATGTGTGGTTTGTGGAAAGAACACACATGCAATGACCACTGGTGGATCCATGTTGGTTTTAGTATAAGAACACACATGCAATGACTCTAGTGGTTGATCCATGTTTGTTTGTGGAAATAACACACATGCAATGACTCTAGTGGTTGATCCATGTGTGGTTTGTGAAAATAACACACATGCAATAACTCTAGTGTTGGTTTTAGTATAAGAACACACATGCAATGACTCTAGTTGTTGATCCATGTGTGGTTTGTGGAAAGAACACACATGCAATGACCACTGGTGGATCCATGTGTGGTTTGTGGAAAGAACACACATGCAATGACCACTGGTGCATCCATGTTGGTTTTAGTATAAGAACACACATGCAATGACTCTAGTGGTTGATCCATGTTTGTTTGTGGAAATGACACATGCAATGACTCTAGTGGTTGATCCATGTGTGGTTTGTGAAAATAACACACATGCAATAACTCTAGTGTTGGTTTTAGTATAAGAACACACATGCAATGACTCTAGTGGTTGATCCATGTTTGGTTTGTGGAAAGAACACACATGCAATGACCACTGGTGGATCCATGTGTGGTTTGTGGAAAAGAACACACATGTAATGACTCTAGTACTGGTTTGTGGTTTTAGTATAAGAACACACATGCAATGACTCTAGTGGTTGATCCATGTGTGGTTTGTGGAAATAACACACATGCAATGACCCTAGTGGTTGATCCATGTGTGGTTTGTGGAAAGAACACACATGCAATGACCACTGGTGCATCCATGTTGGTTTTAGTATAAGAACACACATGCAATGACTCTAGTGGTTGATCCATGTTTGTTTGTGGAAATAACACACATGCAATGACTCTAGTGGTTGATCCATGTGTGGTTTGTGAAAATAACACACATGCAATAACTCTAGTGTTGGTTTTAGTATAAGAACACACATGCAATGACTCTAGTGGTTGATCCATGTTTGGTTTGTGGAAAGAACACACATGCAATGACCACTGGTGGATCCATGTGTGGTTTGTGGAAAAGAACACACATGTAATGACTCTAGTACTGGTTTGTGGTTTTAGTATAAGAACACATATGCAATGACTCTAGTGGTTGATCCATGTGTGGTTTGTGGAAATAACACACATGCCATGACCCTAGTGGTTGATCCATGTGTGGTTTGTGGAAAGAACACACATGCAATGACCACTGGTGCATCCATGTTGGTTTTAGTATAAGAACACACATGCAATGACTCTAGTGGTTGATCCATGTTTGTTTGTGGAAATAACACACATGCAATGACTCTAGTGGTTGATCCATGTGTGGTTTGTGAAAAGAACACACATGCAATAACTCTAGTGTTGGTTTTAGTATAAGAACACACATGCAATGACTCTAGTGGTTGATCCATGTTTGGTTTGTGGAAAGAACACACATGCAATGACCACTGGTGGATCCATGTTGGTTTTAGTATAAGAACACACATGCAATGAATCTAGTACTGGTTTATGGTTTTAGTATAAGAACACACATGCAATGACTCTAGTGGTTGATCCATGTTGGTTTGTGGAAATAACACACATGCAATGACTCTAGTGTTTGATCCATGTGTGGTTTGTGTAAAGAACACACATGCAATGACCACTGGTGGATCCATGTTAGTTTTAGTATAAGAACACACATGCAATGACTCTAGTGGTTGATCCATGTTTGTTTGTGGAAATAACACACATGCAATGACTCTAGTGGTTGATCCATGTGTGGTTTGTGAAAAGAACACACATGCAATGACTCTAGTGTTGGTTTTAGTATAAGAACACACATGCAATGACTCTAGTGGTTGATCCATGTGTGGTTTGTGGAAATAACACATATGCAATGACTCTAGTGGTTGATCCATGTGTGGTTTGTGGAAATAACACACATGCAATGACTGTAATGGGTCCACATGTGGTTTGTGGAAAGAACACACATGCAATGACCACTGGTTGATCCATAAGTTGTTTGTGGAAAAGAACACACATGCAATGAGTCTAGTGGATCCATGTGTGGTTTGTGGAAAAGAACACACATGCAATGACTCTAGTGCTGGTTTGTGGTTTCAGTATAAGAACAAACATGCAATGACTCTAGTGGTTGATCCATGTGTGGTTTGTGGAAAGAACACACATGCAATGACTCTGGTTGATCCATATCTAGTGTCGAGAAAGAATACACATGCAATGACCACTGGTGGATCCATGTGTGGTTTGTGGAAAATAACACACATGCAATGACTCTAGTGCTGGTTTATGGTTTTAGTATAAGAACAAACATGCGATGACTATAGTGGTTGATCCATGTGTGGTTTGTGGAAAGAACACACATGCAATGACTCTGGTTGATCCATATGTGGTTTTTGGAAAGAACACACATGCAATGACCACTGGTGGATCCATGCGTGGTTTGTGGAAAAGAACACAAATGCAATGACTCTAGTGTTGGTTTGTGGTTTTAGTATAAGAACAAACATGCAATGACTCTAGTGGTTGATCCATTTGTGGTTTGTGGAAAGAACACACATGCAATGACTCTGGTTGATCCATGTGTGGTTTGTGGGAAAACACACATGTAATGACCACTGGTGGATCCATGTGTGGTTTGTGGAAAAGAAAAAACATGCAAGGACTCTAGTGCTGGTTTGTGGTTTTAGTATAAGAACACACATGCAATGACTCTAGTGGTTGATCCATGTGTGGTTTATGGAAATAACACACATGCAATGACTCTAGTGGTTGATCCATGTGTGGTTTGTGGAAAGAACACACATCCAATGACCACTGGTGGATCCATGTTGGTTTTAGTATAGAACACACATGCAATGACTCTAGTACTGGTTTGTGGTTTTAGTATAAGAACACACATGCAATGACTCTAGTGGTTGATCCATGTTGGATTGTAGAAATAACACACATGCAATGACTCTAGTGGTTGATCCATGTGTGGTTTGTGGAAAGAACACACATGCAATGACCACTGGTGGATCCATGTTGGTTTTAGTATAAGAACACACATGCAATGACTCTAGTGGTTGATCCATGTTTGTTTGTGGAAATAATACACATGCAATGACTCTAGTGGTTGATCCATGTGTGGTTTGTGAAAAGAACACACATGCAATGACTCTAGTGTTGGCTTTAGTATAAGAACACACATGCAATGACTCTAGTGGTTCATCCATGTGTGGTTTGTGGAAATAACACATATGCAATGACTCTAGTGGTTGATCCATGTGTGGTTTGTGGAAAATAACACACATGCAATGACTGTAATGGTTCCACATGTGTGGTTTGTGGAAAGAACACACATGCAATGACTCTGGTTGATCCATATGTGGTTTGTGGAAAGAACACACATGCAATGACCACTGGTGGATCCATGTGTGGTTTGTGGAAAAGAACACACATGCAATGACTCTAGTGCTGGTTTGTGGTTTTAGTATAAGAACAAACATGAAATGACTCTAGTGGTTGATCCATGTGTAGTTTGTGGAAAGAACACACATGCAATGACTCTTGTTGATCCATATGTGGTCTGTGGAAAGAACACACATGCAATGACCACTGGTGGATCCATGTGTGGTTATTGGAAAGGAACACAGATGCAATGACTCTAGTGCTGGTTTGTGGTTTTAGTATAAGAACAAACATGCAATGACTCTAGTGGTTGATCCATGTGTGGTTTGTGGAAAGAACACACATGCAATGACTCTGGTTGATCCATATGTGGTTTGTGGAAAGTACACACATGCAATCACCACTGGTGGATCCATGTGTGGTTTGTGGAAAAGAACACACATGCAATGAATCTAGTACTGGTTTGTGGTTTTAGTATAAGAACACACATGCAATGACTCTAGTGGTTGATCCATGTGTGGTTTGTGGAAATAACACACATGCAATGACCCTAGTGGTTGATCCATGTGTGGTTTGTGGAAAGAACACACATGCAATGACCACTGGTGCATCCATGTTGGTTTTAGTATAAGAACACACATGCAATGACTCTAGTGGTTGATCCATGTTTGTTTGTGGAAATAACACACATGCAATGACTCTAGTGGTTGATCCATGTGTGGTTTGTGAAAATAACACACATGCAATAACTCTAGTGTTGGTTTTAGTATAAGAACACACATGCAATGACTCTAGTGGTTGATCCATGTTTGGTTTGTGGAAAGAACACACATGCAATGACCACTGGTGGATCCATGTGTGGTTTGTGGAAAAGAACACACATGTAATGACTCTAGTACTGGTTTGTGGTTTTAGTATAAGAACACACATGCAATGACTCTAGTGGTTGATCCATGTGTGGTTTGTGGAAATAACATTCAATGACTCTGGTTGATCCATATGTGGTTTGTGGAAAGAACACACATGCGATGACCACTGGTGGATCCATGTGTGGTTTGTGGAAAATAACACACATGCAATGAATCTAGTGCTGGTTTGTGGTTTTAGTATAAGAACACACAAGCAATGACTCTACTGGTTGATCCATGTGTGGTTTGTGGAAATAACACACATGCAATGACCCTAGTGGTTGATCCATGTGTGGTTTGTGGAAAGAACACACATGCAATGACCACTGGTGCATCCATGTTGGTTTTAGTATAAGAACACACATGCAATGACTCTAGTGGTTGATCCATGTTTGTTTGTGGAAATAACACACATGCAATGACTCTAGTGGTTGATCCATGTGTGGTTTGTGAAAATAACACACATGCAATAACTCTAGTGTTGGTTTTAGTATAAGAACACACATGCAATGACTCTAGTTGTTGATCCATGTGTGGTTTGTGGAAAGAACACACATGCAATGACCACTGGTGGATCCATGTGTGGTTTGTGGAAAGAACACACATGCAATGACCACTGGTGCATCCATGTTGGTTTTAGTATAAGAACACACATGCAATGACTCTAGTGGTTGATCCATGTTTGTTTGTGGAAATAACACACATGCAATGACTCTAGTGGTTGATCCATGTGTGGTTTGTGAAAATAACACACATGCAATAACTCTAGTGTTGGTTTTAGTATAAGAACACACATGCAATGACTCTAGTGGTTGATCCATGTTTGGTTTGTGGAAAGAACACACATGCAATGACCACTGGTGGATCCATGTGTGGTTTGTGGAAAAGAACACACATGTAATGACTCTAGTACTGGTTTGTGGTTTTAGTATAAGAACACACATGCAATGACTCTAGTGGTTGATCCATGTGGTTTGTGGAAATAACACACATGCAATGACCCTAGTGGTTGATCCATGTGTGGTTTGTGGAAAGAACACACATGCAATGACCACTGGTGCATCCATGTTGGTTTTAGTATAAGAACACACATGCAATGACTCTAGTGGTTGATCCATGTTTGTTTGTGGAAATAACACACATGCAATGACTCTAGTGGTTGATCCATGTGTGGTTTGTGAAAATAACACACATGCAATAACTCTAGTGTTGGTTTTAGTATAAGAACACACATGCAATGACTCTAGTGGTTGATCCATGTTTGGTTTGTGGAAAGAACACACATGCAATGACCACTGGTGGATCCATGTGTGGTTTGTGGAAAAGAACACACATGTAATGACTCTAGTACTGGTTTGTGGTTTTAGTATAAGAACACACATGCAATGACTCTAGTGGTTGATCCATGTGTGGTTTGTGGAAATAACACACATGCCATGACCCTAGTGGTTGATCCATGTGTGGTTTGTGGAAAGAACACACATGCAATGACCACTGGTGCATCCATGTTGGTTTTAGTATAAGAACACACATGCAATGACTCTAGTGGTTGATCCATGTTTGTTTGTGGAAATAACACATGCAATGACTCTAGTGGTTGATCCATGTGTGGTTTGTGAAAAGAACACACATGCAATAACTCTAGTGTTGGTTTTAGTATAAGAACACACATGCAATGACTCTAGTGGTTGATCCATGTTTGGTTTGTGGAAAGAACACACATGCAATGACCACTGGTGGATCCATGTTGGTTTTAGTATAAGAACACACATGCAATGAATCTAGTACTGGTTTATGGTTTTAGTATAAGAACATACATGCAATGACTCTAGTGGTTGATCCATGTTGGTTTGTGGAAATAACACACATGCAATGACTCTAGTGGTTGATCCATGTGTGGTTTGTGTAAAGAACACACATGCAATGACCACTCGTGGATCCATGTTAGTTTTAGTATAAGAACACACATGCAATGACTCTAGTGGTTGATCCATGTTTGTTTGTGGAAATAACACACATGCAATGACTCTAGTGGTTGATCCATGTGTGGTTTGTGAAAAGAACACACATGCAATGACTCTAGTGTTGGTTTTAGTATAAGAACACACATGCAATGACTCTAGTGGTTGATCCATGTGTGGTTTGTGGAAATAACACATAAGCAATCACGCTAGAGGTGGATCCATGTGGGGTTTGTGGAAATAACACACATGCAATGACTGTAATGGGTCCACATGTGGTTTGTGGAAAGAACACACATGCAATGACCACTGGTTGATCCATAAGTTGTTTGTGGAAAAGAACACACATGCAATGAGTCTAGTGGATCCATGTGTGGTTTGTGGAAAGAACACACATGCAATGACTCTAGTGCTGGTTTGTGGTTTCAGTATAAGAACAAACATGCAATGACTCTAGTGGTTGATCCATGTGTGGTTTGTGGAAAGAACACACATGCAATGACTCTGGTTGATCCATATCTGGTCTGTCGAAAGAATACACATGCAATGACCACTGGTGGATCCATGTGTGGTTTGTGGAAAATAACACACATGCAATGACTCTAGTGCTGGTTTATGGTTTTAGTATAAGAACAAACATGCGATGACTATAGTGGTTGATCCATGTGTGGTTTGTGGAAAGAACACACATGCAATGACTATGGTTGATCCATATGTGGTTTTTGGAAAGAACACACATGCAATGACCACTGGTGGATCCATGCGTGGTTTGTGGAAAAGAACACAAATGCAATGACTCTAGTGTTGGTTTGTGGTTTTAGTATAAGAACAAACATGCAATGACTCTAGTGGTTGATCCATTTGTGGTTTGTGGAAAGAACACACATGCAATGACTCTGGTTGATCCATGTGTGGTTTGTGGGAAAACACACATGTAATGACCACTGGTGGATCCATGTGTGGTTTGTGGAAAAGAAAAAACATGCAAGGACTCTAGTGCTGGTTTGTGGTTTTAGTATAAGAACACACATGCAATGACTCTAGTGGTTGATCCATGTGTGGTTTATGGAAATAACACACATGCAATGACTCTAGTGGTTGATCCATGTGTGGTTTGTGGAAAGAACACACATCCAATGACCACTGGTGGATCCATGTTGGTTTTAGTATAGAACACACATGCAATGACTCTAGTACTGGTTTGTGGTTTTAGTATAAGAACACACATGCAATGACTCTAGTGGTTGATCCATGTTGGATTGTAGAAATAACACACATGCAATGACTCTAGTGGTTGATCCATGTGTGGTTTGTGGAAAGAACACACATGCAATGACCACTGGTGGATCCATGTTGGTTTTAGTATAAGAACACACATGCAATGACTCTAGTGGTTGATCCATGTTTGTTTGTGGAAATAATACACATGCAATGACTCTAGTGGTTGATCCATGTGGTTTGTGAAAAGAACACACATGCAAGGACTCTAGTGTTGGCTTTAGTATAAGAACACACATGCAATGACTCTAGTGGTTCATCCATGTGTGGTTTGTGGAAATAACACATATGCAATGACTCTACTGGTTGATCCATGTGTGGTTTGTGGAAATAACACACATGCAATGACTGTAATGGGTCCACATGTGTAGTTTGTGGAAAGAACACACATGCAATGACCACTGGTGGATCCATGTGTGGTTTGTGGAAAGAACACACATGCAATGACCACTGGTGGATCCGTGTCGGTTTTAGTATAAGAACACACATGCAATGACTCTAGTGCTGGTTTGTGGTTTTAGTATAAGAACAAACATGAAATGACTCTAGTGGTTGATCCATGTGTGGTTTGTGGAAAGAACACACATGCAATGACTCTGTTGATCCATATGTTGTTTCTGGAAAGAACACACATGCAATGACCACTGGTGGATCCATGTGTGGTTCTTGGAAAATAACAACCATGCAATGACACTAGTGGTGGTTTCTGGTTTTAGTATAAGAACACACATGCAATGACTCTAGTGGGTGATCCATGTGTGGTTTGTGGAAAGAACACACATGCAATGACTCTGGTTGATCCATATGTGGTTTGTGGAAAGTACACACATGCAATGACCACTGGTGGATCCATGTGGTGTTTGTGGAAAAGAACACACATGCAATGAATCTAGTACTGGTTTGTGGTTTTAGTATAAGAACACACATGCAATGACTCTAGTGGTTGATCCATGTGTGGTTTGTGGAAATAACACACATGCAATGACTCTAGTGGTTGATCCATGTGTGGTTTGTGGAAAGAACACACATGCAATGACCACTGGTGGATCCATGTTGGTTTTAGTATAAGAACACACATGCAATGACTCTAGTGGTTGATCCATGTTTGTTTGTGGAAATAACACACATGCAATGACTCTAGTGGTTGATCAATGTGTGGTTTGTGAAAAGAACACACATGCAATAACTCTAGTGTTGGTTTTAGTATAAGAACACACATGCAATGACTCTAGTGGTTGATCCATGTGTGGTTTGTGGAAAGAACACACATGCAATGACCACTGGTGGATCCATGTTGGTTTTAGTATAAGAACACACATGCAATGACTCTAGTACTGGTTTGTGGTTTTAGTATAAGAACACACATGCAATGACTCTAGTGGTTGATCCATGTTGGTTTGTGGAAATAACACACATGCAATGACTCTAGTGGTTGATCCATGTGTGGTTTGTGTAAAGAACACACATGCAATGACCACTGGTGGATCCATGTTAGTTTTAGTATAAGAACACACATGCAATGACTCTAGTGGTTGATCCATGTTTGTTTGTGGAAATAACACACATGCAATGACTCTAGTGGTTGATCCATGTGTGGTTTGTGAAAAGAACACACATGCAATGACTCTAGTGTTGGTTTTAGTATAAGAACACACATGCAATGACTCTAGTGGTTGATCCATGTGTGGTTTGTGGAAATAACACATATGCAATGACTCTAGTGGTTGATCCATGTGTGGTTTGTGGAAATAACACACATGCAATGACTGTAATGGGTCCACATGTGGTTTGTGGAAAGAACACACATGCAATGACCACTGGTTGATCCATAAGTTGTTTGTGGAAAAGAACACACATGCAATGAGTCTAGTGGATCCATGTGTGGTTTGTGGAAAAGAACACACATGCAATGACTCTAGTGCTGGTTTGTGGTTTCAGTATAAGAACAAACATGCAATGACTCTAGTGGTTGATCCATGTGTGGTTTGTGGAAAGAACACACATGCAATGACTCTGGTTGATCCATATCTGGTCTGTCGAAAGAATACACATGCAATGACCACTGGTGGATCCATGTGTGGTTTGTGGAAAATAACACACATGCAATGACTCTAGTGCTGGTTTATGGTTTTAGTATAAGAACAAACATGCGATGACTATAGTGGTTGATCCATGTGTGGTTTGTGGAAAGAACACACATGCAATGACTCTGGTTGATCCATATGTGGTTTTTGGAAAGAACACACATGCAATGACCACTGGTGGATCCATGCATGGTTTGTGGAAAAGAACACAAATGCAATGACTCTAGTGTTGGTTTGTGGTTTTAGTATAAGAACAAACATGCAATGACTCTAGTGGTTGATCCATTTGTGGTTTGTGGAAAGAACACACATGCAATGACTCTGGTTGATCCATGTGTGGTTTGTGGGAAAACACACATGTAATGACCACTGGTGGATCCATGTGTGGTTTGTGGAAAAGAAAAAACATGCAAGGACTCTAGTGCTGGTTTGTGGTTTTAGTATAAGAACACACATGCAATGACTCTAGTGGTTGATCCATGTGTGGTTTATGGAAATAACACACATGCAATGACTCTAGTGGTTGATCCATGTGTGGTTTGTGGAAAGAACACACATCCAATGACCACTGGTGGATCCATGTTGGTTTTAGTATAGAACACACATGCAATGACTCTAGTACTGGTTTGTGGTTTTAGTATAAGAACACACATGCAATGACTCTAGTGGTTGATCCATGTTGGATTGTGGAAATAACACACATGCAATGACTCTAGTGGTTGATCCATGTGTGGTTTGTGGAAAGAACACACATGCAATGACCACTGGTGGATCCATGTTGGTTTTAGTATAAGAACACACATGCAATGACTCTAGTGGTTGATCCATGTTTGTTTGTGGAAATAATACACATGCAATGACTCTAGTGGTTGATCCATGTGTGGTTTGTGAAAAGAACACACATGCAATGACTCTAGTGTTGGCTTTAGTATAAGAACACACATGCAATGACTCTAGTGGTTCATCCATGTGTGGTTTGTGGAAATAACACATATGCAATGACTCTAGTGGTTGATCCATGTGTGGTTTGTGGAAATAACACACATGCAATGACTGTAATGGTTCCACATGTGTGGTTTGTGGAAAGAACACACATGCAATGACTCTGGTTGATCCATATGTGGTTTGTGGAAAGAACACACATGCAATGACCACTGGTGGATCCATGTGTGGTTTGTGGAAAAGAACACAGATGCAATGACTCTAGTGCTGGTTTGTGGTTTTAGTAGAAGAACAAACATGAAATGACTCTAGTGGTTGATCCATGTGTAGTTTGTGGAAAGAACACACATGCAATGACTCTTGTTGATCCATATGTGGTCTGTGGAAAGAACACACATGCAATGACCACTGGTGGATCCATGTGTGGTTATTGGAAAGGAACACAGATGCAATGACTCTAGTGCTGGTTTGTGGTTTTAGTATAAGAACAAACATGCAATGACTCTAGTGGTTGATCCATGTGTGGTTTGTGGAAAGAACACACATGCAATGACTCTGGTTGATCCATATGTGGTTTGTGGAAAGTACACACATGCAATGACCACTGGTGGATCCATGTGTGGTTTGTGGAAAAGAACACACATGCAATGAATCTAGTACTGGTTTGTGGTTTTAGTATAAGAACACACATGCAATGACTCTAGTGGTTGATCCATGTGTGGTTTGTGGAAATAACACACATGCAATGACTCTAGTGGTTAATCCATGTGTGGTTTGTGGAAAGGACACACATGCAATGACCACTGGTGGATCCATGTTGGTTTTAGTATAAGAATACACATGCAATGACTCTAGTGGTTGATCCATGTTTGTTTGTGGTTTTAGTATAAGAACAAACATCCTCTCTCTCTCTCTCGTAGAATCCCAAACTTGTGCCCACTCTGTCTGCTATGCCCTGATTGGTTGTCACAGCTGTCACGCGGATCGTGCGCACCAACCGTTGATCATGTGTGATCCAACAAGGCTCGTTGCACACGTTGTGCCCTTCACAGGACAGCGCGAGACAGCACAGACGTCTCCCTTAACGAGACTTCTACAAGAAGGAACACGATGTCGTCCATGGAAAAAGTGGTCGAGTGGTCATGTCATGTTTAATCTAGTCTAGAAAGGCTACAAGTCTACTACACGGCAACTGGTCATCCACGGACCACCGTCTATACCATTTTTACTATGCAGCGCGCCTGCACTCTCACTTCCGTCAGGCCCCCACCACATGAACCTTCCACGCGGCAGCCGCAGCCGGAAGAGCTGTCAATCAGGGCCCTCGAGGAGGCCTAAACATCCCCGCATTAAAAACCCAGCCTATCGGGTCCTCCATTCGCACTCATCCACTACTCTCTCTTCCCTATCTAGCAAAACACCACAATCTTGAACGTACTTGCACGAACCTTCTCCATGAAACCAGTGCGTGGGGGTGAGTGTCCGGGCATCACCGTCGGGGTGGTGCTTCACGCGGCAGATCTGGAGGAGCATCACGCAGCACAGGCCGAGGAGGATGTGTAGTTCAACCCCTTGGGGGACCATGTGCACGCCGGTGTTGACGACTTCAGAGGCGCCGATGAGGGCGTGGAGTTCGACGAACACGCTCCGCTCGTGTACCCGGAGGTACATCTATTTCTACATGTTTCATATTTTCTGCTCGAGCTTAATCTATCCAGGCGTCATAAAAAAAATCTAGTCCTAATGATTAGATGCAACGTACAAACCGGTACATGGAGAGATCTAGTCTGTTTTGAATGAATCCACATTATTTATTTATTAATAAGTTACCAAGAACACAAACCACATTAATTTAGGAGCGAAATGGGAGACAGTAGTAATGAATCGCTGAACTCAGATAGACATGTTATTGCATCGAAAGTAACTTGGAATGGTGGAAGGAATATATATTTATTATTTTGCTCATTTCGGTTTGTATTCCATACATTACAAGTGTATTCAAGTGAGATGGACTCTGACAAGGAGACCAGGGACAATAAGAGCCGCCATGTCATGAAGAAGCTCAAGAGCGGGATAATCCCTTTCCACACTCGACTTGGGGAGCTCAGGTGCCCTTTCTGTAAGAAAGGAGTCAACCCGAGGATTGATAGCTTGATTCCGCATGCGGTTGGCATCGGTAAAAGCCCGGCTAGTAAACATAAGTCGGCGACCAAGGCTAAGCACGCTGCTTATGGCAAGTTCCTGAGGGAGTATGTCAAGAACGGCCTAGTGTCCCCTTACTTAGGAATCAGCAACTCCTAGCCGACCAACCCCATCACTGTGTTGGCCCGCCCACTAATAATATTTAGTTCTCTTACCATATCTAGACCCTTAAACTATGTCGATTTCTATTTTCGTACCCTTCAAAATATATTCAAGTTCATCTGTTTATGTTGTTAAAGTTCCGGTGGCATACTCGTTATTTTGCATGAATAGAGGGGTGCCCCCGACAGATATAAGGGTTATCCTGTCCGCTAGATCACAGAGGATCAACGGTTGGTGGGCAAAACTGAGTACAACTGAATCGCCATGGTTAGACACGAGGGAAAAAATGTGACTCACGGTACGCGTGTGCGGTGCACGGGGTGGTAGCGGACACGTGTGGCCGTGCACGGTGCATTAGCCTACGTGGTGCATGGTAGTGCAACGAAATGCCGCGTCCCTTCTCCTTTAATAGAGGCCTCCCCACTCCCACTCCCACTCATCACGCACTCGCTCACTCAACCGTTTCCACTGTCCCATCACCTTCTGCAAACACCCAACAAAACCCCAACCACGCCGGCGATGGAGAAGATCGACGCGGTGGCCATCGGCGCCTCCAAGGCAGCCGGCGAGGAGCCCCCCGTCCCCGTCCCCGCATCCGCCGTAGACTCCGGCGTGGAGGCCCCCGCCGGTCTCAGACAGATCCCGCTCGGCTGGGACCCCTACGAGGAGGTTGTCTACATAAGGCCGGAGAACCCCTACAACACCAGCATCGCCGACCCGTGGTCTGAGGTAACCAGGGTTTTCTCCCCTTCCCTTGTTCTTCCCCCGTTCCCATCGTTGGATGCTAGATCGTATGTTATTAGGGCTCGGCTGTTCATATTTTTTACAGTAGATAATCCTATTGTGTTAGATCTCGATTTTCGATGAATCCCCTGTTCGTAGTTGGGATCGGTATTCGATTTGGTTTGAGATTTGGGGAATAATCAGGAGATCTCATTCGGTTAATTTATGGAAAAAATCAATCCCGATAATCAAAGTATCTCAATCATGTCCTTATTTCACTCTTCTGTTTTTTCCAACAGGAGGATAGCAGCAACCTCCGCAGCAACAACGAGTCGCAGGACACCAAGACTCGTCATGTGCTGAGGAGGCTAAAGTTCGGTCAGTACAACAACTTCTTCGTCGGCGACGTGTACAGGTGCCCCTTCTGCCCCACCAGGAGGCTCCGCGGCACGGACTTCAACTCCCTCGTGAAGCATGCCGAGGACGTGAGGACCTGCGGCGAGTCCGTGAATGTCCACGGCTTCAGGGCCAAGCACCAGGCGCTCGGTCTTCACCTCCAGAAGGTGGCTATCGAAAAGGGTCGCATGCCCCCGATCAGACCCAAGGTGCCCAAGGTCAAGGGGCTAGGCAGCAAGAAGTGGAGGAGGCGCCAGAGGGAGGAGGCGGATGCCCTCCTGGCAGAGGCCACGAGGGGCCACTGATCAGCCGCTGCTGCTGTAAAGCAGCTTCTTTTGTCTTGTCTATGTTGAAGCAGTCTGCTGCTGCTGCTGAGCAGCCTAATTGTCGAACCTCGTTAAGTACCGTACTATATAACCTATATTAGCTGCTTTATCTACATCTGCTCTATTTACTGAATTTATTTATGGTGCTGGTTTGTTTTGCTGTTCTAGATTTGCTACCATATTGGGGTAAAACAATCGCAAAAGGAACAATGAATGAAGAGGAAGCGGCTCTAGATTCCCTACCTTTTTGGGCAAAAAAAACACAATTGTTAGAGAGAGAGGGGAAAAGGCGCTCTTTAAAAAGGCCACTTTAGGCGTCATGGCGCACGTAACGGCCAAGCCTTTGAGCAGACGGCACCCCCCTCCGAGTGCATGTGAGGGCTTCGGAATATCGGGAGGGCAAAAGTAAGGACAAACGAGACACAATGTTGCTATAACTAAATCTGACAAAAAGCTAAATTTGGCTTTACCATGCAATTTGGCTAGAGCTCCACAATGTAGCTATTCTAAATCCCTAAACTATGTGGTGCATTGAAACCTAATGCTTTTCCACCGACACGTGTGTTGCAAAGTTGCTTGATCGTGCATGCTTACACAAGTGGCCTATAGAGAAACTTATAGAAGCATGGGCAAACGAACTTCATTTTGGCAAATTTGGGACAAGCTTTGCGCAATCGGTAGGCCTAATCGGCTAGGCGGCTGCCCCGAGGTGTAGGGATGCTAGGTCCATGTCTATGCTTACACTTCTTAAACTTGTACACTTCATTCTGTCCTGTCACGTTAAGTCGTGTCAGCACCGCGCACCCGCTGCGGATCGGCAACGGGATGGTGGTCTACGTGACCGGTCTCTGCCACGCCAAAGCCACGTCAAGACACCGCCCCATCGCCACCGGATGGACGCCGAATTTAATCGCTAGGATTGGAAACCATAGGTGCTTGCCCGGTCAAACTTGCTTCCGCATGGGTATGATCGGAATATTGGTAAACGGAATTTAAGCATCGCCTTTTGTCTCCTCAGCACATCACTGTGCAAAAATCCCCAACTCATTCCTTCCGCTGGCGCCGCCACTGCAAGAACCATCGACGCTGCCACAGGCACCGCCTCCGCCTGGCCATACCACCGCAACAGATCACTCCACCTCCACGCCCAGTCCCAGCCACCGCTACCGAAACTAGGCCACCGCCGCCACATTAGCTGCTGCCATGGACGCAGAGTACGGCGTGTTCGGCGACAGGAGCGACTACACCGACGAGTACACTGTCACCGCCCATGGCACCACCAAGCTGACGGTCGTCCACTCAAATGCATCAGTGGAGGTGGCCAAGGTCATCGCAATGTACGAGCGGTGGCTACAAGATCCGATGGACAGGTACAAGATCGTCGGCCTTGACCTCGAGTATATCAGAGATAGGAAGAGGACGGCGCTTTTGCAGTTGTCCATGCGCAACCACTGCCTACTATATCACGTATGTAGGGACAAATCTGTATGCCCGGAGCTTCACGAGTTCCTACACAGGAGGGAGATCTACTTCGCCAGCGTCGACATCAAGAACGACACTCCGAAGCTAGAACGGGATCTCCTCGTTCATGTCGTCAATCACGTCGATCTCCAACGTTTGTGGAGGTACCCGGATGGCGATCGGGAAAGCCGCATGGCTAGACTCGCTTCAACATCATCGACCGCGAGTATGCGGCATGAAAATCGAGTTCGAAGCCTGCACGAGCGATGGGAGTGGGGCACTGGATTACGATGCGATCAAATACGCAGCGAGGGACGGCGTATACGCTACGAGATGCTCAACAGGATCTGGCGGGTGGGTGAGTGTGATGTTTACCACTACTAGTTTCGCATTTCGTTCCTAGTTTTATCTCGCATGTATTTTCTAAGCATTCTGTGTGTAAGAACCAAGCTCGTATGATCCCTGTGCTATTAGCTACTTAACCTGTATGAATTACATTCCCCCTTTTGTATGCTCAACATTCATTCTTACAAATTCTATCTGTGCCATTTGCATGCGGCAGAATCCAGGACAAACATGCATAAGGTGTGATACAGTCATAAGTCATAACCAAACCCAGATTATAGAGGAGGATACAGTCATAAACCAGATTATAGTTTGACAAAGGTAATACACAGCAGTTCGTAATTTCTCACATAGTGTACTTATGAAATAACATGTTTTCATAAACACAACAATCATGCACTGATAGTCTACATCCTAGCCTGTTGGAGAAGGCAACCGATCCCAGGATGCCTTCGGTTGCTTGCCCCGGTTTGTAGATTCATCTACGATCCGGCATCTGGGACAAACAACCTGCCTTGGTGGTGGTTCAATGATGCGATGCCTGGAACGAGATTTTACAATCTGGCGGTACAGCTCGTGGCTAACATACCCGTCAATTGCAGCGTACTTCAGATTAGGTTCAGAAAGTGGCTTATCCTCCCAGTAATCGTGCCCTAAACGCCTCCACGAACATCTCGGCAATATGTCCTTCATGTCAGCGTACCACGGATCTATGAGTTCGGAGGCAAGAGCGGCCATCCCAGTCTTGCTGCCCTTCGTCCCTAGGATCCAGTAAATTTCCTAGATGTCCACTCTGCACTCCTTTGGGATTCTAATGTTGACAGTCGGGCTATCAAGCAGTTTACTGTTATTCGTGATGTCAACACTGGTAAATGTTATGTGCTGGTTCACGAGAAAGTCATGAAACAGATCCCTAATGCTTTCGCCCCACCTGCATGAAAATGAATTTAGAAAAATAATATAGCAATAACTTTTGCAAACAGACGGTTTAGGAACAAAAAGACAGAAAAGTCTACCAGATCCCGTCAGCCCCCTTCTCGCAAAAAGGCTGGTATACGAGGACGTGCCCCTTCATGGAGAGTTGCACCACGGCGATCCTCCGGCAATCGCGGTTGTACTCGAGGTCGAGACCTACGAACCTGTTTTCTTCGAACTGCAGCCAACTCGTGAAATTATTCAGAGTGTTCCTCACCGTCCGAGGGTCGGTGGTGTAGACGACATCGATCTTCTTCCCGTCATGTACTTCGATGTCGAAGTGCGCAGTTTCTTGCCTGCCGTTGTTTTGGACGTCCAGAGCATCCATGACTACAGGCAAGAGCGAAAGGATACAGAGGAAGAGGGTGATGCGGTGGTGGAGGAAATGGATGAGGCCGTGGAGGAGAAACACGATGAGGCCATGGAGGGGGAAATGAGACGGAGAAGTGAAATATTGGAACCGCCCTTACCAATATCTGGAATGGTGCACGACCGTTCGTAGTAGGGTGAAGGTGGCGAAAAACGGCGGTTTTACACATCGATGCTAGCACTTCCTAAAATTTGTTCTGTGCCACTTGCATGCGGTGGAATCAATTCAAACGTAGGCACGTTTACGCATGCTGACCTTCACTCACTGACAGGCGGGCCACACATTTCCCTTTTACGATTTATTTTTTCACTTCCTCTAGACGGTTTCGGTGCCCGCCCTCAATAATTACGCCCCCCGTTCTTTTCTTCCACGCGGACGAGAACCGGCGATGGCAGCGGTTCCTTGCAGATTCGCTCCCCACTCGAACAACTGCCCCCATCCCTGATTCCACCCCCTCTCGAATCCATCCGCCTCCTCATCACAACGCCTCCATTAATCTACCGGATTCCAGACTCCATTTGCTGATATGGGTAGAGCTTGGGGTAGCAGCAGGCTGAAGCGAAAGGCATGCGACGATGACACGGATGGCCAGGGCGACCGCTACCGTGAGGATTGGGGATGGCCGAACCTCAGCGCCGTGAACGTGCACAGGATCGCCTCGGAGTTGGACATCATCTCAGCCGGCCGCCTTGCTGGCTGCATCCCTGGCTAACGTGTGACGATGTGGAACATGGACGAACAACCGTTCGACACGCCAGGCCTTCTTTACCCCGATAATAGCAAATGGCCAGACAACCGCGATGGTCACGTAAGTTCCAGTATCTAGCTTATTTGTTCAGTCATATTGTTGATTCATATGTGCTGAACTCTCATCGGAATCCTATGTTCCTTTCGTCGAACGTGTTGTGTGCACGTGCGATTTGAGCAAATCGAACCATTTAAGACTATTCTATACAGCGGAAGCTCTGCTCGTACCTGATATTCTGGTATTTTCATAGTGACACAGTCTTACTTTAGGTGATAGACGAATTGTCAATTTCGATTTTGCAATGGAATGCCTGCTAGGTGATATTCTGTTTCCTAAAATAAAAACAAACAGATTAGACGATTTAAGGTTGTTATGCCCCAAGCTGTTTAATTATGATCATCGTCAGGAGTTTGTTCTGGGGGGCTCTACTCCTACTCCATATATTGAGTATCTTCGTAGTGACACATGCACAATTTAGGCGATATCTAAGGAGACACTCGTATTTAGGCGATATTTTGTGTACTTTAATCTAAAGGTCCAGTTGTCAAATTGTATCTGCAATGGAATCCATGCTAGGTGATTGTACCAACTGACAACAAACTCTATAGAATATTCATGCAAAACTGATGCTGCTGGATAAGTGGTCGGAATCAGTAGTGGTGAATATCAAGGAAGAAGAAGAGACGAAAATGAGAGATGACCAGAACTAGGTGGGTGGCAACGGCGAGTGGCTGGTCCTTTTATACCAGGATGGGAGTACTTGGACTCTAAAAAATTGCTACAGATTGAAGAGACTAGCAGTGCCATCTTTGAAGGGTGTCGGCATTACTGCATTCAACAGCAGGTGGCCGCCGCCCATTTCCAAATTCTCTTATAGGTTCAACATGGCATAACTTGAGCTCGTGAAGGTACAGCTCCCACATAGACCGCGGGAGGGGGCATGGAAGAACTAGGAGTACGACCTCTTAGCGGTGTTCGACAAGGCAATCGCATTCATTAGATGCCCAGAAGACAAGGAATGGACAGTCTTGCACGACGACTTTCTACGGCCGGAGAAGTATGTCGACACCGTCTTCACCTACGGCTACTCTTCGTATAGACCGCAACGCATTTATGCGGTCACTGAACCTAGCGGCGACGTGCGTGTTTGGGAGCCGTCCATTTGGGGTGAGTCATGGTGTCATATAGCATGTAAAATCCCATTCAAAATTCTGCTTACTGACTGTTAGTAACACGCAGGTACCCACGCAGCCCCACGCATAATTCCAGCTCCGGTCATCGAAGATGCAGTAGCAGATGCTGAACTTTGGACACGGCGCTGGTTCCTGGCACCTCTCGGAGACAACACGGAACAACATGATGAACTCTTGTGGATTCATATCAGGGGAGCACTAAACAGTGTTGGTGATACAATAGAACATATGGGGACACAACTTTCTTCATACCCATCACTGCGGTGTCATGTTTTCTCGAGGTCCGCATGCCCATCCGAAGACCCAATAGAGCAAGTCTGGAGCAGAGTCAACAATCTGAAGGGACAATCTGTGTTTCTTGGGATCAACTACCCTTTCTTTGTCGAAGCCCTGAGCTGTTGAACTGTAATTGCTCAGCACCGCCCCTGGCCCCTGATGCTTTGGTGGTGGTGGTGGTGGTGGTGTTGGTGGTGGTGGAGCTAACGAGGAACTAGCTATTGCTGCTCCTGGTGAAGCTGACGAAATACTTGGTGATGCTACTGCTAGTGAAGCTGACGAAATACTTGCTAATGCTACTGCTGGTGAAGCTGACAAAATACCTGCTGAGGCTGCTACCGGAGTCTAGGAAGAACATGCTGGTGTTGTTGCTGAGGTGCCAGCACTTCCAGTGTTGATAGCAGACTGTGTGTTTGTTGCACACTCACGCGCCTATCATGTTGACACTCTAGATCCGACCTGGAGCCAAATCCACGTCGGGGGGAGGGGGCCTACAATTGGCTCATCAGTGGGGTCGTACTATTTGAAGGAGAATGAAGGATGACCAAACACAGCATTCTGGTTCGTTCCGACGATACCACCAGCTCCAGGGACCTAGTGCTCATACTGGCAGATCCGATGAACCATTTGTCTTTATCTTTATCATTAGTTATGCTTATGTGTGTAAAGACTAAGTTGTGCTTATTTGTGTAAGACTAAGTTAGGCCTAACTGCATAACATTTAGTGAAGCCCAGCTTTTCTTTCCACGCCCATAACAACAGAATTGCACCATAGAACATACAAATGTAATGTGCATACCACGCATTTTTGCTCAGGATAACAACCACTTCAAGCAAATGATACATCGTGTACGCATTTGAACGCATCACTAAAATGTGCCACCTATTGATGATTGATGACATGGATCTAGCTTTTCTGCGCTTATTTGCATTGAATCGCTCATTGATTTGTTCACATATTTTTTGGCAATGGCTGATGAACTCCACTCTCTTGGTAACTTGCTTTCGTCGAGCACTTGTTGATGCAATGCAAAGTACAGAACATGGTCATCATCGTCATTCCATTTAGGTTCTCTATGTTTCGTCATCACGGAGCTACTAATTTCAAATGAAAATCTAGTAAACAATATATGTGTACATTGTTAGAGGATGCTACGGCCATGGTACATACATGTTTTTCTACAATCACAAGAAGAAAACTTGATGCATTTTCACCTTGTTGGCGTTGTGCCGAACTGGGTGGATGTGGCTTTGGGGTTCGGAGAGGAAGGCGTCGTGGCTGGTGCGTGTGCGACCACGGCGACGCGAGCTCGGATTCTGGAGGAGACCAACAGGACCGAGCATGGTCGGCATGGGTACAGATCTCACCCGGGAATGAATTCCCGTCCCCGCGTCGTGCCAATGGTGCGGTCATGGTGAGGGCGAGCTCTGATTCAGGATGGGGAGGAGAACGGGCCGAGCAGGTTTGTCCAAGTCCTAGCTCCGCGCCATGGCCGCGACCACAGATTGCCGCCCCGGAGGAAGAAGCGGACGTGTAAAGGATGCATGCGCCAACGCTGCAAGCCTACATGGCAGCCTACATGGCAGCGACGACGACAGCGACATAACGGCGAAAGCTGACAGGGGGGACCCAACTTGACGGCCGTTAGCCTATTTTTTGTATTGAAACGTAAAGTTGAATTCGTGCCAAAAAGGACCCTCTGAGTATTTGGCACGCCAACTATAGTCATCAAGGATGATATCAGGGAACTCGGGTACCGCGTTGCCTCGCCACCCCAACTTTCGGGCCGCAAAATGATATTCTCCCTCTAGGTGCCCATACGATCCTTTCACATAGTGATAAATCTAACACCCATGGAGTTCTGGTGTTGATCATGTTTTTCCCTAGGGAGAACTTTAGTCAACGGATCTGCTACATTTAGGTCCGTGTGTACTTTACAAATCTTTATATCTCCATCCTTGACATGCTCACGGATGGAGTGAAACCGGCGCTTAATATGCTTGGAGTTCTTGTGAGACCTTGGTTCCTTGGCGTTGGCTATGGCTCCATTGTTGTCACAATAGATCACCATTGGGTCCAATGCACTAGGAACCACACCTAGTTCCATTATGAACTCCTTCATCCAAACCGCTTCATGCGTCGCTTCTGAAGTAGCAACATATTCCGCCTCCGTCGTTGATCCAGCCACCACAGGTTGTTTGGAACTCCTCCAACTAACTGTTGCTCCGTTCAAGAGAAATACATATCCGGATTGAGACTTAGAGTCATCCGGATTGGTGTCAAAGCTAGCATCGACATAACATTGAGTGACTAGCTCTTCTTCACTTCTGTATACAAGAAACATATCCTTATTTCTTCTTAAGTACTTAAGGATATTCTTGACCGCTATCCAGTGTTCTGAACCTGGATCAGATTGGTACCTACTAGTCAAACTAATAGCATGTGCCACATCCGGTCTTGTACATAGCATGGCGTACATTATACAGCCTATGGCTGAGGCATAGGGGATCTTATCCATTATCTCTCTTTCTTCCACCATAGCCGGACTTTGAGTCTTACTCAATGTCTTTGTTGGGGATATACTTTCCGGGTATCCTCACAGTTCCTCACTGGCCAGGGTGGCCCACTTCGGGTTAGAGCTTTGCTTCACGGGCGGCCCAGTCAGGGAGAAAAGACGAAGTCCAATCCGGCTACGGGAAGGCCCAGAAGACTTACCAACTTAGGCCCATAAGTGTTACTTGTAGTTCAAGATGTACTCTGTCACCGACTCTTAGTCGTAGTCGGATAGATCTCTCCTGTAAACCGTAGGTCAGATATCTATATAAGCCGTCCTAGGGAGAGCCTTTAGGACACACCACAATAGTCTACAATCTCAACTCGCACAGGCTAAACCCTTGTAACCCATATTTCGGCTCTGCCGTATTACTGGATTGCTAGCAGGAGTAGGATTCGTCCAAAGCTGGCAGATTCAAACCTGGGTAAACTTGTGTGCTCACCGTCCCGGAACACCGTACGTCTCACACCCCTCTCTTCTGCACGCCTCGAGGACCCCCTCATGGCGTACTTGTCCTCAATCCGACGACAGTTGGCACCCACCGTGGGGCAAGTGAGCTTCGGATCTGCATTCCAAGCGGAATCTGCAAGAATCGGAATCGGCGAGACTATCGCCGTCAGTCGCATCCTCTATGCTAGCGATGTCCCTCTCATCGTTCTCGACGAGACGTGGCTTCTGGCTAGGGAGGCTGTGACTTCCTACACAATCATGTCTTTTGGCGAGATCGATGTTTACATCGGTTTTGCTGAACCTGCCCCACGCACCCCAGCGGTGATGATAGAGGCAGAAGAATCTACTGGGTCCCCTTTGTCCGTGGAGGCGGCAGAGTTCCAGGTCTCAGAAAACCCTAATCCCACCCAGCCCGCACCAGCTGCGGAGATAGTGGAGAAATTGGAGCCTGAGGAAGACCGAGCGGTTAAAGCCGAATCTGGAGTGGATCTCCTTGGAGAGGCCGGATCCCATATCGACCCACCTGCGGAAGTCGAAATCCAAGAGGAACTCATCAACGACACTGATTCCGGCTCTGATGACGCCGGGACAGACAGGCCTTTCCTAAGGTACACACTGCGACGTATGATAATGCAAGATGCAAGCGCAGATGCAATTCTTGAGACCATCAAAAGTTTCGAGATGGCTGATCGCGAGAGCCGCAGGTACCTCAAGAAGCACGCGTCGCACTTCGTCGGATATGTGGGATCCGGATCCGGCTCTGCCGATGCTAGAGAAAACACCGACTCTATGCTGGAGGAAATTGGAACAAACGCCGATGTACCCGCATCCTCGGACGAATCGATGACGTCAGCAGATTTCCGAAAGTTCTCCGCGGAATATGAAGAAGAGTATAACTCCAAAGCTGCAGAAGAAGGAGAAGCCATGGATGAAGGATCCGGGGAACACTCTCCCAAAGCGCAGGATGACATGGAAGTCAGAGATAATCCCGAAGTCCAGATGTCCGAAAGTACCGATCAGATCTTGACTCCGGGAAACAGACCCAAAGTCATCTTTGCTACCGACGCTGCCAAGAAGGCAAAGAAGAGGAATAAGAAGAACAAGACCCCGACAAAAGACCCTCTGATAGAGGAAGTGATTGCCGAGGAATATGAGGAAGACTCGGATGGAGCACTTATCCCTGAAGAGCTGAAAAATAAGAATCGGTGGATGGACACGTGATAACTGAAGGTGCGCGTAAACTCATCGATGCTGCATTAACCACACCTATCCCTACAGCTGCAGAACTCACTGCTGAAGAGCTAGACGAAAAGTCCCAAGCCCTAGAAGCACGTCGTCAACAACTCCTGGATGAAGCCAAAAACATCGAGGAGGAAAAGAAACGCATGGCAACTAAGGATTACATGTCACGGTTGCATCAGAAGACCCAGAAACGTTACACAGGTGACGGTAAATTTTCGGAAGTGAATAGGGTACTCTTTGAAGGAGATCCAGGGATGCCTTGCAACATAGGTAAGAACCCCTTCTTACTTCCGTCCATATTAAACTTCTTTAATATCTTATCAAGGTATGTACTTTGCGATAGCCCAGTTAGGCGCCTTGATCTATCTCTATAGATTTTAATGCCTAATATATATGAAGCTTCACCAAGGTCCTTCATCGAAAATTTGCTGTTTAGATAACTTTTAACACTATTTAAAAGATCTATATCATTTCCAATCAATAATATGTCATCCACATATAATATCAGAAATTCCACATTGCTCCCACTCACTTTCTTGTAAATACAAGCCTCTCCATAAGTTTGGACAAATCCAAACTCTTTGATCACCTCATCAAATCGGAGATTCCAACTCCGGGATGCTTGCTTCAGTCCATAGATGGATCGCTGAAGCTTGCATACCTTATCAGCATCCTTAGGATCGACAAAACCCTTAGGTTGTATCATATACAACTCTTCTTCAATATTACCATTGAGGAACGCAGTTTTGACATCCATTTGCCATATTTCATAATCGAAATATGCAGCAATTGCTAACATAATCCTAACCGACTTTAGCATCACTACGGGAGAGAATGTCTCATCGTAGTCAACTCCTTGAATTTGTCGAAACCCTTTTGTGACAAGTCGAGCTTTATAGATGGTCACATTACCATCAGCACACGTTTTTATTTTGAAAATCCATTTATTCTCAACGGCCTTTCGATCGTGAGGTAAGTCCACTGATACATTGCAAATGTATCTATATTTTTTGATGTTCCATGCTTGGTTTTATCTACTTTCTTGTGTTTTGTCCACACTTTGGAGTACTTTTCATATGATTTCTTGGACTAACCTATTAACAAGAGCCACAATGCCGATTGCTTTTTACGCTGTTTTTGGTTCTAGGAAAGTCAGAAAATGAATATTCTCGGAATTGGACGGGACAAAAGCCAAAGTTCCTATTTTACCGGAAGACTCACGGAGCCAGAAGACGAGACGGAGAGGGGCCACAGGGCGGCCACACCATGTGGTGGCGCGGGCTAGCCCTGGCTGCGCTACCAGGTGGTGTGGGCCCCCTGGCCACCCACCGACCTTGCCTCTTTGCCTATAAGAAGCCTCCCGATGCATAAACCCTAAATAGTCAATCAGAAAGCCACGAAAAGTTTCATAGTGCCGCCGCCACCGAAGGGGAGATTCGGGGGACAGAAAGTCTCTGTTCCGGCACTCTGTCGGGACGGGGAAGTGCCCCCGGAGCCATCTCCATAGATCTCCACCGCCATCTCCATCACCGTTGCTGATTCCCATGATGAGGAGGGAGTAGTTCTCTCTCGAGGCTAAGGGTTCTACCGGTAGCTGTGTGTTCATCTCTCTCTCTATGCATGATCTTATTGAGATCATGAGCTTGTAATCTATAGATCTACCTTGCTACTCAAGTGCTTTAATAGATCTCTGGCTCTCCCCATGTATGTGAAGTTGACAGTGTGCACACCATGGTGGCACTTAGGCTAGAGATTACAAATACTTGTTATGAGTTATATTTGGAGTTGGATGTCTTTATGAAATTGTGGTGTTTGTTTGAACCATCTAGTGCTCAAGGTGACAGTGTGGGGTTATCTAGATGGGAAAGGCTTACTTTGAGGTGTGTTGTTATAGCCCTACCATCGATTAGAGTGTTCAATCGGAGAGTAGTTCAGCGTAGTATCATAAAGAAGAATATATTTATATGAGAGTGTTCACTAGTGAAAGTATGATCCCTAGGCCTTGTTTCTAAGCATTGATACACCGTTTGCAATTAGATCTGTTACATGTTTGCTTGCTTCCATCTTTATTTCAGTTTGCCTTTAGTCTCTTCCACGCCATCAAGTTATTTTCTATCACTGTTGCCGCTTATAATTATCCATACCACTTGTATTTCACTATCTCTTCGCCGAACTAGTGCACCTATACACCTGACAAGTGTATTGGGTGTGTTGGGGACACAAGAGACTTCTTGTATCTTGATTGCAGGGTTGCTTGAGACGGGATATTTTTAGTCCACCTACTATTGAGGAGGAAATTAATTATGACTACAATATGCCTCCTATATTTGATGATTATGGTGATGAGAATAATAATGATAGCTATTTTCTTGAATTTGCTCCCACTATAATTAATAAGAATGACTATGTTTATGTGGAGAGTATTAATTCTTTTGAACATGTGGCTCATGATAAGAATGTTCTTTGTGATAGTTATATTGTTAATTTTATTCATGTTGCTACTGAAAGTTATTATGAGAGAGGGAAACATGGTTTTATGTGTCTCAACAATATTAAGTTTCCCCTCTTTATGTTGAAAATTTTGAAGCTGCACTTGTTTTGCTTTCCTATGCTTGTTGCTTTGTGCTTTCATGACTTATTTCTTTACAAGATTCCTATGCATAGGAAGTGGGTTAGACTTAAATGTGCTTTGAATTTTCTTCTTGATGCGCTCTTTTACTTAAATTCATATTTCTAATGTGAGCATCTTTTCAAACTATCAAGCCTAACTTAAAGGCGTTAAAGAAAAGTACTTATTGGGAGATAACCCAAAAGTTTTAGATGAGTCTTGGAAGTTATTACATCAGTAATAACCGCTCCTTATCCTTTTTATTTGCTTTTTGTGCCAAGAGTAACCTCTAATGAGAGAGAAGTAATGATTGGGAAAGTTGCTGTCCCGAAACAGATTTCTGTGCTTCACCGTAAAAATTCGTGTAAAATCTCTATACGTCCTTTTGAGGCGTGAGTTTTTGTTCTTCGGCCCTAGGTTGTTATCTAACTTTCGTTAGTTCAACACTTTTCGATTTGAGCAACAGAAGGTCTTCGAAAAAATTCGTCTTTACTTGTTGGTCTGTTTTGACAGATTTGTGCCATTATTTGCATTTGCTTCTTGTTGGTTCCTTTTTGAGTTCTTTTGGGGAATTAAGCTTTTTGAGGGAAGTGCTACAGTAGCTAGTGTTTTAATGGAAGTTTATTTGGTGTTATAACTGAACCCTAAGACTTATTATCTTGAGTGCACTAATGTTGCTAATAAAGATTGTGTGAAGTTTTGTATGAAGGAAAAATTTCAGGTGTATGGAAGGAATGAGTAATGAGATGAAGAATGGACTAAAGCTCAAGCTTGGGGATTCCACGCGTGTCACCCAAGAAATATCCAAGATGTACAAGCGTCAAAGCTTGGGGATTCCCTAGGCATCCCCTTCTTCATCAATAAAAATCCCAGGTTTCTTCCAAACACTTCATTTTTATTGTTTCATGCACATTTGTGTTGTTCTTGGAGCGTCTTCTTTTTCGTTTTCGTTTGCTTGGTTTTCTTAGTTTGCTGAATAAATTGGTTGGACCCCCTCTTTCATACATTGGTTTTCAAATAGTTTGGTTTGGTTTGGAAAAGAGTAGGAAAGTTTATGCTTAAGTGTTATAGAGAGCTTGTTTTTGACTGTGGCCTATGCTTTGTCATGCCATGCATGATATTGGTTTGGCTTTATGCTTAGTATTCTTTGCTATAGCATGACTTGTTATAAACAATTGAGATTGCTTAATATGCCTTGGATGAATCATGCGTTGTTTTAGCATATTAAAAGCATAGTATTGTGGTATTCTCCTTTGATGCTTTATTTGGGTTGACTTGGCGCATGCTCACACCATGTTATGACTATCCCAAGTCACCATAGCCTTTATGATCGATTAGTTTTCAACTTGTAGTATCACTTTATGCTTTTATCAATGATGTTTTGTCCCTCTGCATGATTATGGCCATTATTGCTTTCTTAGTTGGTCACTCCCAGTCTTTTGCTAGCCTCCGTAACCAAGTATGAGTTCCACTCATGCATCCAACTCCCTAAACCAAGTTATTCCAAAGAGTCCACCATACCTACCTATTAGCATAAGCTATTCCAAGTATATTCATGTTTTTGTTTACCTTATGAATTAAACTTGTTATGAGAAAACTAGTGATTACAGCTCTCACGAACTTGATGGCACACTTTACTTTTCTTGCCCTTAATAAACTTGAACCATTGTGTCGTCTATGTTGTATATACTTATTTGTTGGGAATTACCAGAACCATGTTGTGACAAGAACTTACGATGACAAGAACTTACCGGTGACTAAACTTGAGTAGCATGAGGAGCGGCCCTCGTATTCAAGGGACATGAGATTTCTAACTTATACTTCGTCAAGCATATACTCCATAGTTTATTCACTTTAACCATAATCACTTCAAGATGCTTATGATAGGGGCAATGAGAGCTGAAAGCTATTAAGTACCATAATTTTTGGAAGCTCTTTATGAAACTTGAATCTCTGCTTCCTTCTATGAAGGCCTTTCT
This sequence comes from Avena insularis, assembly GCA_023614405.1. Classification (NCBI taxonomy): domain Eukaryota; kingdom Viridiplantae; phylum Streptophyta; class Magnoliopsida; order Poales; family Poaceae; genus Avena; species Avena insularis. The sequence continues at coordinate 29,252,926 of CM042692.1, forward strand.
TCCACTTATATATTGAGTCTCCACCTTCTATCTTTATGCACCTACTTTGAGAGCATAGTGGCCATTCTTAGTTCTATGTGCATTGCCCCAAGACTAGTTGATTGATGCATAACTTTGATATTGCTTGTTCATAAACTATTTGTATCTAGTCACCCTTATGAACTTTGAAGGTTTCCTTTGCATTTATGTTTGCTACTCTATGAGGGACAAGTTGAATGCCACTATGCTATGTTTTCTTTATGTGAAACAAACAAACGTCTTGCAAAGCATTGTTATTCATGAATCTTTGTTTGAGCCTTTTCATGTTGTAACATAGTTTCTTTGTCTTATTGCTAGAACTTTGTCTTTGATGTTATGATTGAAGTACTATGATCCCAGCTTTGAATGTTTTACAAATACTTTGGTCAAGTTTATGACGGTGCATGTCACCTCAAAAATTATTCTTTCTTTTTATCACTTGCCTACTCGAGGACGAGCAGGAGTTAAGCTTGGGGATGTTGATACATTGCAAATGTATCTATAATTTTTGATGTTCCATGCTTGGTTTTATCTACTTTCTTGTGTTTTGTCCACACTTTGGAGTACTTTTCATATGATTTCTTGGACTAACCTATTAACAAGAGCCACCTTTGCCAGGTTACTGTTTTTTGCTGTTTTTGGTTCCAGGAAAGTCAGAAAATGAATATTCTCGGAATTGGACGGGACAAAAGCCAAAGTTCCTATTTTACCGGAAGACTCACGGAGCCAGAAGACGAAACGGAGAGGGGCCACAGGGCGGCCACACCATGTGGTGGTGCAGGCTAGCCCTGGCCGCGCCACCAGGTGGTGTGGGCCCCCTGGCCACCCACCGACCTTGCCTCTTCGCCTATAAGAAGCCTCTCGATGCATAAACCCTAAATAGTCCATCAGAAAGCCACGAAAAGTTCCATGGCGCGGCCTGCTTGAAGGGAGATTGAGAGACAGAAAGTCTCTGTCCACAGCCGGGACGGGGAAGTGCCCCCGGAGCCATCTCCATTGATCTCCACCGCCGTCTCCATCACTGTTGCTGATTCCCATGATGAGGAGGGAGTAGTTCTCTCTCGAGGCTAAGGTTTCTACCGGTAGCTATGTGTTCATCTCTCTCTATGCATGATCTTATTGAGATCATGAGCTTGTAATCTATAGATCTACCTTGCTACTCAAGTGCTTTAATAGATCTCTGGCTCTCCCCATGTGTGTGAAGTTAACAGTGTGCACACCATGGTGGCACTTAGGCTAGAGATTACAAATACTTGTTATGAGTTATATTTGGAGTTGGATGTCTTTATGAAATTGTGGTGTTTCTTTGAACCATCTAGTGCTCAAGGTGACAGTGTGGGGTTATCTAGATGGGAAAGGCTTACTTTGAGGTGTGCTGTTATAGCCCTACCATCGATTAGAGTGTTCAACCGGAGAGTAGTTCAGCGTAGTATCATAAATAAGAATATATTTATATGAGAGTGCTCACTAGTGAAAGTATGATCCCTAGGCCTTGTTTCTAAGCATTGATACACCATTTGCAATTAGATCTGTTACATGTTTCCTTGCTTCTATCTTTATTTCAATTTGCCTTTAGTCTCTTCCACGCCATCAAGTTATTTTCTATCACCGTTACTGCTTATAATTATCCATACCACTTGTATTTCACTATCTCTTCGCCGAACTAGTGCACCTATACACCTGACAAGTGTATTGGGTGTGTTGGGGACACAAGAGAATTCTTGTATCTTGATTCCAGGGTTGCTTGAGAGGGGATACCTTTGACCACTTCCTCCCTAAGTTCGATAAACCTTGGGTGATCCACTTAAGGGAAAACTTGCTGCTGTTCTACAAACCTCTGCACTTGGAGGCCCAACAACTATCTACAAGAATAGAAGTGCGTAGACATCATCCACCAAGGTCCAAACCTAGTTTTCGTACATGGATTCCATCTTGGATTTCATGGCTTCTAGCCATTTGTTGGAATCTGGGCTCATCATCGCTTCTTCATACGTCGCAGGGTCATCTATTTCATCAATCATGAAATTTATAACAGGATTTCCGTACAGTTCAGGAGTTGCATGTGTCCTGCTTGACCTGCGAGGTTCGGTAGTGTCCTCTTTCGAAGATTCATGATTATTATCATTATCTCTCTCTTCATCAGGTGAAGTCAACTCCGAAATAATTTCCGGTTCTGCACCACTCGCCATTTCATGAAGAGAAGGTTCAATAACCTCTTCGAGTTCTACCTTCCGACTACTCACACCTTTCGCGAGAAACTCCTTCTCAAGAAAGGATCCATTCTTGGCAACAAAAACCTTGCCCTAGGATCTATGATAGAAGGTATACCCAATCGTTTCTTTAGGGTATCCTATGAAGACGCATTTTTCTGCTTTGGGTTCGAGTTTATCCGGCCGAAGTTTCTTCACATAAACATCGCGTCCCCAAACTTTAAGAAATGACAGCTTAGGTTTGTTTCCAAACCATAATTCATACGGTGTCGTTTCAACGGATTTAGATGGTGCCCGATTTAAAGTGAATGCAGCAGTTTCCAGTGCATAACCCGAAAATGATAGTGGCAAGTCAATCAGAGACATCATAGATCGAACCATATCCAATAAAGTACGATTACGATGTTCCGACACACCATTACATTGTGGTGTTCCGGCAGGCGTGAGTTGTGAAACTATTCCACAGTCTTTCATATGTGTGCTAAACTCGTAACTAAGATACTCTCCTCCACGGTAAGACTAAAGAAATTTGATCTTTTTGTTATGATGATTTTCCACTTCATTCTGAAATTCCTTGAACTTTTCAAAGGTTTCAGACTTATGTTTCATCAAATAGATATACCCATATCTACTCAAATCATCCGTGAAAGTAACAAAATAACGATATCCACCTCGCGCCGACACACTCATTGGTCCACACACATCAGTATGTATGATTTCCAATAAATCTATAGCCCGTTACATTGAACCGGAAAATGGCGTCCTAGTCATCTTGCCCATAAGGCATGGCTCACATGTATCAAAATCAAGTGATTCCAAAAGTCCATCAGAATGGAGTTTCTTCATGCGTTTAATGCCAATATGACCTAGACGGCAGTGCCACATATATGCAGATATATCATTATCAAGTTTAATCCTTTTAGCATCAACATTATGAATATGCGTAATACTACTATCGAGATCCAACAGAAATAAACCATTCATCATAGGTGCATGACCATAAAAGATATCATTCATATAAATCAAACAACCATTGTTTTCAGATTTAAAGGAATAACCACTTCGCATCAAACACGATCCGGATACAATGTTCATGCTCAGTGCAGGCACCAAATAACAATTATTTAGATTTATCACTAATCCCGACGACATATGGAGAGGTCGCGTTCCGACGGCGATCACATCAACTCTTGATCCATTGCCGACCTGCATCGTGACCTCATCCCTTGCTAGCTGTCGCTTGTTCCGTAGCCCCTGAATCAAGTTACATATATTAGCAACCGATCTCGTATCAAATGCCCAGGTGCTACTGCGAGTACTAGTCAAGTACACATCAATAACATGTATATCACATATACCTTTGTTTGCCTTGCCGGCCTTCTTGTCCGTCAAATACTTAGGGCAGTTGTGCTTCCAATGGCCAGTCCCCTTGCAATAGTAGCACTCGGTATTAGACTTAGGGCCAGCTCGGGATTTCTTCTCAGGTGTGGCAACAGATTTGCCGCCCTTCTTTCCCTTCTTCTTTCCTTTCTTGTCTTTCTTGAAACCGGTGGTCTTATTGATCATCAACACTTGATGTTCTTTACTAATCTCCACTTCTGCAGTTTTAAGCATTGACATAAGCTCGGGAAGAGACTTCTTCATGCCCTGAATGTTATAGTTCATCACGAATCTCTTGTAGCTAGGTGGCAAAGATTGGAGAACATGATGTATGCCTAGGTCAATGGGAATCGTTATTCCCAAGGACACAATCTTATCGGCGTACCCATACATTTTGAGTACGTGCTCACTAACGGAGCTGTTCTCCTCCATCATGCAGCTAAAGAACTTTTCAAAAGCATTATAACTCTCTATGGTAGCATGGGTATCGAAAATCATTTTCAATTCTCCCATGGTATCAAAAGCATTGCCACTTTTGAAACGCTTTCCAAGTTCTTGCTCTAGCCCATATAGTATGCCGCAATGAACTAAGTTGTGGTCCTCCTGACGAGTTATATAGACATTCTTTTCCTCGTCAGGGGCATCAGGAGTTGGTGGGGGGCCTAGAGGCGCCTCTAGCTCATATTGCTTTTGTGCAGCAGTGAGGAGAATCCTCAAATTCATAGCCCAGTTGGTAAAGTTGCTACCATTCGCAGCAAGTTTCTCTTTCTCCATGAACACACTGAAATTAAAAGCAGGTGGTGCCATCTACAACAGAATTTTTAAAGTTTATTTAGACTAAGTTTATGATAGATTGAGTTCAACTAATCCAAATTACTAATGAACTCCCACTCAAAAACGACATCCCTCGTGACTTTTTTGGTGATTACATGAACCAAATCCACTACACCAAGTCCGATCATCATGTGAGTCGGTGTAGCTTCAAAGGCGAGCATCTATATGGGCATCATATCAACTATATGACTCATGCTTAACCTTTAGGTCTGTGTTCCGAGGCCATGTCTGTACATGCTAGGCTGGCCAAGTAAGAACCTTAGTATTCGCGTGTGTAAAACTGTCTTACACCCGTTGTATGAAAGCGTAGAGTCGAGTACACCCGATCATCACGTATGTCTCAAAACACGATCCATAGAATGGTGCATACTTAAGGAAGAACACATTTTATCTTGATATTTAAATGAGGGATCATCTTACAATGCTACTAAAAGCGCCAAACTAGCAATATAAGATGCGAACATCTAATGTGTAAAGTGGGATGCTATGGTCCATGCATTTGATCTCTATCATATGCATTGTGGTATGATCTTTATCATTCCTTTATGTGTAAGGCTAAGGTCTATGGAACTTACACGTTAAGTGTTGTCAGGGGGATGGTCCCCAGGTACCCCAACCGGATAAGAAACAAGACAGTCGGATAGCGTCCGGTTGGCCAGATGCAGCCGGACAGGGTAAGACAGGCCAGCTATCACCCGGTAGCCGGATCAGGAAGAGACAGCCGGATACGGTGACGTAGCCGGACCCAGTCAACGAGATAGGACGACATGCGTATCAGTGCACGGTATGCCCTGTACGATGACAAGACTGACAACCACCCAGCCATACCGAAGACTTTGCGAGGTGGCGAGAACGATGGCATGTCTTGACGGCCAGGCTCGCCTGGCGTCCGCCTCTCTGACCATACCGCTCGTACTCCGATAAGACATGCCATACTGGATATTGTAGATGACTAGCCGGCTGGGACCCGCCTGTGGGGCCTGCCAGTCGGACTAGCCAGTGAGACCTTTTGCCTCTCTGCCTATATAAGGGGAGGCAAGGCCTCAGTAGAAAGGGTTGGTCATTCATCATTTAAGGCAGCAGCTAGCACATACAGCTCGAGGAGAACTTGTAGTTCGTATATTCCACATAGTTAGATCCCGCAGGAGTAGGGTTTTTACCTCACCACAAGGGCCCCGAACCTGGGTACTTCTTGCGTCCCTTCACTCATTGGTATCCAATCTACTTTGGACGCGTCGATAGCTTCCCTGCTAGTCCCCACACCTCTATCTAACCTTCTTAGGTACTGCCGTTCCCAATACAACGACAAGTGTGTTGTAAGAGTATCTACCATACATCTACTTACAACATTATCATATCAAGACACTAGCCCAGCAACAATCTAAACTAGACGCCTCTAATTTATCCATTGCAAGTTTTACGTGGCTTAGGGCTTTCGGAGATAGAACCGGTCTTACCTACGAACATGGAACCTAGCGAGGATAACCAAGTTATTAGCAACTCGTTGTAAATCAGATATTGACTATAGTAGGAGAGACGGACACCATGACCACTTATGCAAAACTAGTTGCATGTCAGTCGTGGAACCGGTTTCATGTGCGATGACATGTAAGGTTGGTCCGTGCCGCTTCATCCCACTATGCCACCAATATCCAAAATACATGAAAGAAGCAATAACATGATCATCATCGCCCACATATTAACATATGTGTACTACCCGTGCAAAGCACCTACGCATAGATCAGCCTCTGATACCACTATTGGGTTCGCAGCATAGAAAACAAAAAATTTCCTACGATGAGAACTATACGCCAAGATCTATCTACTAGATACAAGCAACGGGTGGATATACATCCATAGAGAACTTACCCTCGAAGACAACAGAGTTTTGTTAACGAGTTGAAACTCGTGGATGATGTAGTCGTATGCTTGCCGATCTCAAGATCGTGTGGAAGTCCTAGCGCGGCAAATCAGCAGCGCATCCGTCCTCGCACACATGTTCAGGCCACCAAACAACCTCCACCTCCTCGCTCCAGTGAATCAGCGGAAGGAGCAACTCCTTCCAAACGCAATGCCACCAGGAACATGTATCTCGCTAATCCGAGACCATGGGGGAATATATCTAGAGGGGGAGAGAGATGTTGGAAATATGCCCTAGAGACAAATAGTAGTAAGGACTATTATCATATTTCATATAGTTTATGATTAAGTTTTATATCATGCTATAACTATATTGAGTGGAAACATCAATACACGTGTGATATACAAACAACCAGGGGTTCCCAGTGAAACTCTAGTCACTGGTTCATTGGTCAACAGATGATCATGTTTCCTGATCATGTGGCATTTATGCCAGTTGGAAATGAGGTCATCTCATTCAGAGAATGAGATGATGAACTAATACCCAACCTAAACATCGTGACCCGATCATGTCACAAAGTTCAAAGTTACGATGATTAGACATGGATCCTCATAGACTATTCCTTAGACCGTGAGGCTATATCAATCACTGTCTCCCGAGAATGCTTAGATAGCATCAAACGCCATCTGGTAATACGGTGGTTATAAAGGTGTGTTCAGGTATTCGGAGGAAACCGTAGAGGCAATATATGTCGAGAGCGGGATTTATCCGTCCATGTGACGGGAAGATACTCAAGGGCCCACTCAGAGAGGTTATATCCAATAGCTATGCAGCGTGTGATTAGATCACGGGGATATCACTTGTCGGGACGAGTTAAGTAGCATTGTTCAGTAACAATATTGAACACAACATGGTGATGTCATTGATTGAATCTCGGGAAATGCAAGTATCGAATGGCAAAGGGAATAAGACACGACTGTCCCGGTTCAAACAACGAAAGATCTTCGTGGAACCCACAGGGGTCACATGGCCATCCAGGTCCCTCTGTCGATCATTGGTGCGAGTGTCGACCATATGCAGGTGTTCCCGAACCGTAGGGTATCACGCTTAAGGGCTTGATGATGCTTAGAGAGTGTTTATGGGATTGGTAGAATCACCGAAGAAAAGAAGGGAGAAAATCTAAAGGGTTTCGGTAAGTTCGGAGGATGTCCAAAGTGGAGGTGGAAGGTGTTCCATGGCCACGGAGATTAGATAATGTGTGAATGAATGTTAAATATTGATTTAATCATTTATTCATAATTATTTAATAAAGAGAAAATCAATTAAAAGGTCAAAAGGTCTAATGGGCCAATTCCGGAGAGAGAGGGCCCATTAGGGGAAAGGAGAAAGGGAGAAGGGGCAAGGGGGAGGCCGGCTGGGCCTAGCCCCCCCCCCCCCCCAGGGCCCACTAGTGGTCGGCGGCCACCTCCTCCCCCCTCCTCTCCTTTAGTCCCACCCCGGGACTTGAGGGGAGGTAGTACCTCCCCTCCCCTATATAAAGTGGGGTATATTGGCCTAGAAAATACACCCAATAATCAATAAAGGTCTCCCCACTTTTGGGAGGACCTCTAATTGATATTTTCTCTCTCCCCCTCTCTCTCGTGACCGTGGTCCCAAGTGCAGGACTGCTTGGCGAGACATCTGCACCGAGGCGCCGTGTGTGCGGAGATTCGGATCAGGAGCTCTACTTCCGCTTGCTGCTAGATCGGGAAGCGGAGTCATCGTGGACACGGACATGTGTAACTCCCACGTGGTGTCACACTTGAGGCACTCAAGTCGTTGGAGCCAGAAGGGGCGTAAGGACTTCATCACGACCTTGAGGTCGTCTTCGGCTCGTCTACATCAACCACGCTCTCTGGCGTTGACAACGCTTTTCGGTCTTGAGGGTAAGTTCGTGAAAAGCCCCTCCGTTCTTGTATTACTAATAGATAGGTCTGGCAGCTTGAGGGTTGAGGCGTGAGTAAAATTTATTGTTTTTATCGCGGAACCCCTACGGTGGTATCGAGCTAGATCTATGTGTAGTAATGCTAGTCTGGGTAGAACACCGAGATGTAGCGTGTGGGCGTTAATCTTTTAGTTGTTACCCTCCGTGTACTTGTGTATACGTAGTAATGCTTGATGAAGCGGCCCCCAACCGACTTTCTGCGTTCATTAGAGACTGGTCCGCAACTTAACATACGGCTTATGCAGGTATAAAGTGACTTAAAGTGTCATCTCTCTCGCATTAGTTGGTGTACCATTTGCAACGGTGGGCCCCGAAAGGGGTGTAGTAGAGACAACAACCTGATCAGCGTTGTGCTGAAAGTTCGTAGGTAAGAACGGTTCTTGTGCGAAAGCCCATTCAGCCACGTAAAACATGCAAAGATAAAGTAGAAGCGTCTAACTTTGTTTTGCAGGGGGGCGTTGCTTTGTGATATGGTTGTGGCAAAGGTAAAGTGATTACCTTTTGTTGCATAGTAGTAGATAGTCACGGTAATGAAAAACTACCACGCCGAAATGACACTGGTACCCTAGTGTCTACGGTGTTGGAACCCTGGCGCCGGAACCCGGTGACGACGGATAGAGATCACGACGTGAAGGACCATATCACATAGCATTTACATTCAATGTTATTGTTGGTATATCTTATTGTGTGCTAGTATTAGATACTCGATGGTAGCCTAATAAGATGATCCCTGTTAAAATAACCAACGATTGTGTTCCCCCTTAGTGTGCACCACTAAGAAACTTCTTCGGTATGAGGCAGGCCGTGATGATCGGGTGTCAGACATATCTACGTTCGCATACAGTGGGTGCAAGCCATGTTGCACAGCGAATACACTAAGGTTGAGTTGGCGAGCCTAGCACGCTAGAGAAGCGTGGCCTAGGAATGCGGATGGTCGAAAGATCGAGCACGAGTCGCATGAATGATGTGACCGACGTTTAGCGTCCACCCTTGAGCCCACATTGATGGCCGTGATGATTGGGGGAGATGTGGCTGATAGGGGTCGTGTTATCACTAGGAACCCTCTTTAGGGATAGGTGTTTCTGAGTGGAGTTATTATTAACTCATTTAATTATAAACTTAGTCTAAATTCCTTTTGCAATTATAAATGTAGATGGGCTCTTTCGTGTTGACAACTAAATGGTTAGAAGGAGAGAAGCTCAGATTAGATGGATCGAACTTCTCCATCTGGGTTGCCAGTCTCCATGTTCTCCTTAGCGAGAACAACATGGTTGACTACATACTCGACGGGATGGATCTGGATCCATCCATAGACCTTGAGACCCTAGAGGAGCGGAAAGACCGCTATCTCCGTCGGGAGATGGCCTCCTATATTTCAGTTCTGATGCGTTTTGGAATGGTGGACGAGCTGTGGCCTTTCATGGGTGATGTCAACCCTCGTTCAGTGATGCTATAGCTTAGGACGCATTTCGTGGAGGAGACACGCATCTAGGAGCATGAGTTGATGGGAGACTTCCTCTCCATTAAGATGGAGGAGAACTCGTCACTGGACAGCCACTTACAGCACATGCATGATGTGTACATGAGGCTAGCATACTTCCTAGACGTCTGGATTACAGGCACTTTCGCAAATGCTGTTGTGTTGCGGTTGCTGCCACCAAGCTACCAAGCACAAGTCAGGACTTGCGTAATGAGGGGCGACACGGAAACAATGGAGTTCCACCGGTTCATGACACATCTCACGAATGTGTTGGTTGAACCAGATGTCGCTCAGGTCATCAACGACAAAGGTATATATTTGATATACAGTTTTATAAATGTTATAATCTTGCAAACACATTGCAGTGTTAAGTATATCTGATACTTGTTCCGTTTTACTGAAAACAGGTCCTTCTGCATGAGAGGTGCTTGCTAGAGAGGAGGTGACGTTGCATGTTGATGGCGAGCATGATGATGATGGCCAACGACACTCTCCCTCGACATTTATCATTTAGTTTATGTTTTAGGATGATTAATGTAATCAAGAGATTGTGAACTTCTTTAGTGTGTCTCACACTTCGTGAGACGGTTATTCATATGAGTTTGTAACAAACAGTTGTTCTGCTTTTATGAATGATTTCTATTCGTGTTCATATCTTGTTTGATTATATGTGAATCATCCTTATTGTTTGAAACTAATTGATAATGTATGAACATTTGTAAAATATTAAAATGCCTTGTTTGAAATACCCAACTTAATGATATTTCATTAATGAATGAAACCATTATTTAAATTCAAAGTTATGTGATAATATGTGAAAGTCATTCGATTTCTTGTCACATATAAATCATGCCTAAGTTCGGCGAAATAACTTGAACACCGTGTATTACTTGAATACAAAGTGTTTAATGAATTGTTAAAAGTAAATACATATTCGATGTATTATGTTTTAACGAAAAATGGTAATTATCATTAAAAGATTGTTTAAATGTGTAAAGTAAGTTTACCAAAGGAAACATGAATATGAAACTATTTGATTTGATCAAAGTACTTCATTAATAAAAGGGTATAAGTATAAAAGAGAATCCAATTACTATGATTTGATCAATAGTAATGAAATTCAAATTTATAAGAATGGCATAAAAGAAATTGTGGAATGCAAAGTGTTTTGAAACGTCAAAATACAAAGCATCACAATGTGATATTAGATATCAAAAAGGGGGTTGAATAGAAGGCACCAAATAAATCATTGTAGTGTATATGTAGAGACCATTAGTTAGAAATAGTTAGCACTCAATTAGAATGTAGTAAACCATTTGAATTCGTGAAAGTTTTGGGGTTATTCGATATAACCAAAACAATAGCGAATAAGTCCTTGTAGAGTATTCATTGGAAACTTTGAATATGAAATCCATAGCTAAACCAAAAGGAAAGCAAAACTTGTATTGCTTGGACTTTGGTGCATTCTTGAGAAAGCTCACCTCTAGTGATGTTTCTCAATTATGATCAAATGGAAATTAGTATAAAATATGATGAGGATTCAAAACCCTGCATCAGAGTGTTGAGAAGCGCAACGGACAATGTTCCTGAACGATTCTCTTTATGGAAGGAAAGAATCAATGATTCTGATCATTGTGTTTTTCCCTCCACTATTGTTTTTCACTATAAGAAGTAGGATTCAAAATGTAAATCCATATATTGTATGGAGACATTTGTGAATCACTTGTCATGATTTTTGGAACATGACATACCTACGAACTACAAAGGAAATAATGGTAAACTAGAATTATGAGAAATCCTAATTGTAAAATTCCCTTGAGATTAGAAAGCAATTCATTGCTGAATCTCACAAGAAAAAGGAGTTACTTGGAATTTTCCCAAATGACTGCAAAGCCATTGTAGGAAAAGGGGTAAATGACTAAAGCACAATTTGTCAGGCATTGGTCAAATTCAAATGAATTTGATTCATGTCTGCTAAATGTCTAGTGGATTTAAAACTAGTAAAGTACTAGTATCTCATAGTAAATCTCCAAGTTTGATATTTGATCAAAGGATTTTGAAATCGTTCAAAATAGTGAGTGGATATGCAATTTGCATAAAATTGAGTGGGAGCTATAAAAGTCTTCCTTAAACAATATGTGATTGACATATTTTTAAGTGGGAGCAACATAAGACTCAAATTCAAATATGTAGGAACATAGTTTGAGTAAGAGTACTGACTCGTACCCAAATATGTTAGCAACATAGTTTGAGTGGGAGCTTATAGGAGTAACTCTTAAGTAAGTTAAGGATGAAAGCGCAAATACTTATAAATAATGATTTATAAGATGTAGAAGTTGATAATAAGTGTACTATGATATTATGTAGTATTCCTTAAAGGATTCTGAAAGCTGTTTCAGAATAGAAGTTAATTAAGGAACTGGTCCTTAATAACTCAAATTAGGAATAGCATTAAGTTTGAACATCAATGGTTGAAAGAAAGAATAGGATGATCATCATCCACTATGTTGAGACATAGGTTCTATCTTAGTAAACCATGATGATAACTTAGCATAATATGTGATCTAAATAAGGAATGTTTAAAAGTGATTTAGTTCGAATCACAGAATGTTGAGCTAAGTTTGTCCGCAGTGTCTAGTAGAGAACTGTGGATATATTTTCCAAGTCCATAAAGGATAACATATCTTAAAGCATAAAGACTTATGTTATAAGGGAATATGTTGGAAACTCATGTAGATACCAATTAAAGTCAAATAGGAAGCAAGGTGAACAAAACATCGAAAGTTGCACAGAGTGCACGGGTGTTTCGATGAATACATTTATAATAATAGATAAGGGTACCATCTAAAGTGGTGTACAATGTTATGGTGGGGCTAGTTCGCTTTTAACGTAGAATGATGTGTCCCAGGGCACAGTGCCCATGAGAAAGCCCTCGAGGTTGATCTAACGTCACTGTAGGCTCCTGGAATCAGGCCTCGTTCTGCTGCCATAACGATGATGCATACACACAGATGCTATCATGTGATGATAGAGTATTGATGTCAATCAAGGTGACATTAGTAAGTTGCAAAGGATTTGGAACTGTAAAGTACAGACCCAAGACTCAACCTCTTCCATGAGCAAGCATGTTCGGGGTACCGGATATATGGTGCCAATAATTGAGAACAAATGCAGCTAGTGTATTTGTACTCTAGTGCAAGTGGGAGACTGTTGGAAATATGCCCTAGAGACAAATAGTAGTAAGGACTATTATCATATTTCATATAGTTTATGATTAAGTTTTATATCATGCTATAACTGTATTGAGTGGAAACATCAATACACGTGTGATATACAAACAACCAGGGGTTCCCAGTGAAACTCTAGTAACTGGTTCATTGGTCAACAGATGATCATGTTTCCTGATCATGTGGCATTTATGCCAGTTGGAAATGAGGTCATCTCATTCAGAGAATGAGATGATGAACCAATACCCAACCTAAACATCGTGACCCGATCATGTCACGAAGTTCAAAGTTACGATGATTAGAAATGGATCCTCATAGACTATTCCTTAGACCATGAGGCTATATCAATCACTGTCTCCCGAGAATGCTTAGATAGCATCAAACGCCATCTGGTAATACGGTGGTTATAAAGGTGTGTTCAGGTATTCGGAGGAAACCGTAGAGGCAATATATGTCGAGAGCGGGATTTGGCCGTCCATGTGACGGGAAGATACTCAAGGGCCCACTCGGAGAGGTTATATCCAATAGTTGCGCAGCGTGTGATTAGATCACAGGGATATCACTCGTCGGGACGAGTTAAGTAGCATTGTTCAGTAACGAGATTGAACACGACATGGTGATGTCATTGATCAAATCTCCGGCAATGCAAGTATCGAATGACAAAGGGAATAAGACACGACTGTCCCAGTTCAAACAACGAAAGATCTTCATGGAACGCACAGGGGTCACATGGCCATCCAGGTCCCTCTGTCGATCATTGGTGCGGGAGTGTCCCGACCATGTCTAGAGTGTTCCTGAACCGTAGGTTATCACGCTTAAGGGCTTGATGATGCTTAGAGAGTGTTTATGGGATTGGTAGAATCACCGAAGAAAAGAAGGGAGAAAACCGAAAGGGTTTCGGTAAGTTCGGAGGATGTCCGAAGTGGAGGTGGAAGGTGTTCCATGGCCACGGAGATTAGATAATGTGTGAATGAATGTTAAATATTGATTTAATCATTTATTCATAATTATTTAATAAAGAGAAAATCAATTAAAAGGTCAAAAGGTCTAATGGGCCAATTCCGGAGGGAGAGGGCCCATTAGGGGAAAGGAGAAAGGGAGAAGGGGTAAGAGGGGAGGCCCGCTGGGCCTAGCCCCACACCCCCCCCCCCCCCGCGGGGCCCACTAGTGGTCGGCGGCCACCTCCTCCCCCCTCCTCTCCTTTATTCCCACCCCGGGACTTGAGGGGAGGTAGTACCTCCCCTCCCCCTATATAAAGTGGGGTATATTGGCCTAGAAAATACACCCAATAATCAATAAAGGTCTCCCCACTTTTGGGATGACCTCTAATTGATATTTTCTCTCTCCCCCTCTCTCTCTCGTGACCGTGGTCCCAAGTGCAGGCTCTTGGCGAGACATCTTCACCATGGAGCCGCGTCGCTCTTGGGATTTGAATCGAGAGCTCTACTTCCATGCTTCTTTGGATCGAGGAAGCGAGAGTCATCGTCGAGGCGTGACGTGTAACTCCCACGAGGTGTCACACTTGAGGCACTCAAGTCGTTGGAGCCAGAAGGAGCGCAAGGACTTCCTCACGACCTTGAGGTCGGCTTCGGCTCGTCTACATCAACCACGCTCTCCTGAGCGTTGACAACGCTTTTCGGTCTTCGAGGGTAAGTTCGCGAAAAGCCCCTCCCTTTACTGTATTACTAATAGATAGGTCCTGGCAGCTTCAGGGGTTCAATGGCGTAGAGTAAAATTTTATTGTTTTTATGCGCGGAACCCCTACAAGAGATCCTTCACGAGGAGGTGTGCTTTGTGAGGGAGGAGAGGGGGGCCTTTTATAGGAGAGGGGGGGCTCCTCCCCTACCATGGCCGGCGCCCATGGGGGGTGCCCCCACCTCTTCCTCATTCATGTGGTGGAAGCTCCACTCACATCAATTTAGCCTCCACCCAAAGTTCCACTCACATGCATTAAGTTTCCACCAAATTTAATGCAACTCTCATTTAATAAAACTCTTTTATTTATTTTATTTAGAATTTTGTTAATTACTTTAATTAACAAACATTCACATAAAACCCCTTGTAACATTTCAATATCACATGCAGAACCAGTTTCTGCAATTTCACCCGAAACAAATCCGGTTTCCATCGAAATAATTCCAGCGCTTTGCAATTCTTTCGTCTGAAACATATGTGCTCCAAAATGGTGTTTGGCAACCCTTAAGTCTGTCACCCTACGATTCGCGAATAATGCAGACATGATTAAGACTCCTCTAAAATCAATAATCAGAAGCGGGACCTGGAGATCCATACTGACTCCTGCACATTCAACGATGACTTCTATGATCGTGAGAACCTTTAACGCTAGTAATTTAATCCCTTTGTCTCATGATATATTACATGTCCGATATTCGATCATCGGTATCCAAATACCTAGTTTGATCTCGTTACCGACATGCACTCTTTTCTCGTTCCCGTGATATAACATTCTAGTGATCACATCACTTGCTTGCAAGCTATCTTAATGTGATATCACCGAGAGGGCCCAGAGTATATCTATCCGTCATCGGGATTGACAAATTACACTCTTGATCCATGAGCCTCAACATGAAATATTCGGAGTATCTGAACCCACCTTTATAGTCACCCTTTTACGGTGTGACGTTTGATGTTATCAAGTTACTCTTCAGATGTCAGCAATTAACATGATCTCATGGTCTAAGGATAAAGATTACTTCGTATGATGTTATAGCAATATAAACATAATGACTTTGATCGTAATGCTATACTTCGGATGAATGTTCATCACATCATTTCACAAATGTTGTGACCTTGTTATTAACAACATCCAATGTCCATGATCAGGAAACTTTGATCATCTTGTTAATCAACGAGCTAGTCTATAAGAGAGGCATAACTAGGAACCTTTTATTTGTTTATTAAACACACATGTATTGAGGTTACCTATAAATACAATTATAGCATGCAAAATAAACATCTATCATATATAAGGAATACATAATAACAACTTTATTATTGCCTCTCAGGGCATATTTCCTTCAAAAAGGAGGCTGGTCTGTCCAGAGCTCCAATGGATTTAGCAATAGCACTCCACACAAACTTAGCTGCAGGACAGAGAAGAAGAGGTGGTGAATAGTTTCAAGCTCGTCACAAAACTGACATCTGGGATTACCAACCCATTGTCTTTTAATCATATTATCCTTAGTAGCAATGGCATTGTGCCAAATTAACCATAACCAGATTTTAATCTTCAGGGGTATCTTAGCTTTCCACAGATGCTGAAAGATCTGTCTAGTCCAGAGTTGCACAGGAACTTGTACATAGATTTAATAGTGAAGATTCCGTTTTTAGACCATTTCCAAAAGGTTTTGTCCTCCATCTTAGAAAGATTAATGTTAACTAGTAAGCTTACAATGCCCTGCATCTTCTCTTGTAAATCAGTTGGCAACCATCTTCTAAAAGTGAATCTCCCACATACTCTAGCTGCATCTACCACTGAAATATGATGCTCATTGCACAAGTCAAAAAGTTCAGTAAATTTATCCTTCAGAGGACCATGCCCACTACATGCACCCCCTAGAAACTAGTTCTTTTTTCCATTACCAACAGTCATCCTTCTGCCACAAACATACAGGTCTCTTACATGCAGTATATCTGACCAGAATGCAGAGTCACCAGGCCTGTGTTTAGCATCATAGATCCCTTTGTTACCAAGATATTTCTTTCTCTTAAAATCTTGCTAAGGACCCTCCCCATTCTCCAATTTCCACCACCATTTACACATAAGACTCAGATTGAACCTGGTCAGATCTTTTACCCCCAGTCCTGATGGGTTCGTAGCATGGAAAACAAATATTTTCTACCGCAAGAACGAACAAAACCCAGATCTAATCTAGACAAAAGCCAAGATCTAATCTATTAGACATGTGCAACGAGATAGATCTGTACTAACCCTTGTAGATCCGAAAGCCTTGTGCGAGATCGGATCTCGTGGTTGATGTAGACGATCACTTGCCGATCTCAAGATCGAGTAGACGATCCTTAGGCACCGCGTTAAGCGGCGCTTCCGATCGGTCACACGTCTTGAGTCGATGTAGAACCTTCCTCTCCCTGTTCCGGTGACGTGGTAGTAGATCTCTCCACGGAATCCCGGCAGCCACGGCGTGGTGGTGGAGTAGAGAATTCTGAAGGGCTTCGCCTAAGCCTGAGCAGAAGGAAGGAGGAGGAGAGAGGCGGCTAGGGCAAGAGTGGAGGGGCAAGGGGGTGGCGCCTCCACCCCTCGATATATAGAGGAAGGGGTGCGGCCTAGGGTTCCCACCCCTAGGCCCATCTCCTAGGGCCGGCGCACAAGGGGGCTTGGGGGGAGTTTCCTTCCCCCCCCAAGTTTCCCCTTTTTCTTTCTTGGTTTTCAAGTAAACTCCATAGAAATTTCTAGAACCTTCCGGAACATTCCAAAACCTTCTAGAACCCCCATATAAACACTCCGGGACATTTCCGAACCTAGAAAATGATCTCTATTATATGAATCTTATTCTCCGGATAATTCCGGACCTCCTCGTGATGTCTCAGATCCAATTCGAGACTCCGAACAACATTCGGTCTCCAACGCACATTCCATATCTACTAAACAACATCGAACCTTAAGTGTGTCACCCTACGGTTCGTGAATTTGCAGACATGATGGAGACACCTCTCCGATCAATAACCATCAGCGGGGTCTGGAGATCCATAACGGCTCCCACATACTCAACGATGACTTCGTGATCGATAGAACCATTAACATACGAAACCAATTCCCTTTGTCACGCGATACTCTACTTATCCGAGGTTTGATCGTCGGTATCTCCATACCTAGTTCTACCTCGTTACTGACAAGTACTCTTTACTCGTTCCATGTTATGTCATCCCTTGTGACCTAGTCACATGCTTGCAAGCTAACTAGATGACATTCCACCGAGAGGGCCCAGAGCATATCTATCCGTCATATGGATGGACAAATCCCAATCTTGGTCCATGCGCTTCAACACATACTTTCAGAATACCCAATGACACCTTTATAACCACCCGATTCTGAGCGGTGTTTGATGTCATCAAAGCACCCATCCGGTGATGGTGATTAACATAACCTCATGGTCGAAGGATTAGGTTACTATGCATTTGAAAGCCTATAGCAATACAAACTAAATGACTTGATCTTATGCTACACTTACTATGGGTGTGTGTCCATCACATCATTCTCCTAATGATATGACCTTGTTATTAATGACATCCAATGTCCATGATCAGGAAACCATGATCATCTATTAATCAACAAGCTAGTTCAACAAGAGGCTTACTAGGGACTCTTTTATGTTTACAAAACACACAAGTATCAGTGTTTCCTAATAATACAATTTTAGCATGGGATGTAAACATTCATCATAAACACAAAGATATAATAATAACCACTTTTATTATTGCCTCTTGGGCATATCTCCAACAGTCTCCCACTTGCACTAGAGTCAATAATCTACATTACATGGTAATATACCTAACACCCATGGCGTTCTGGTGTTGGTCATGCTTTGCTCTAGGGAGAGGTTTAGTCAACGGATCTGCCACATTCAGATCAATGTGTACTTTGCAAATCTTTATGTCACCATCCTGGACATACTCGCTAATAGCATGGAAACGTAGCTTGATGTGCTTCAGCTTGCTATGTGACCTTGGCTCCTGTGCATTAGCTATGGCACCTGTGTTGTCACAGTAAATGGCCATCGGGTCCAACGCACTAGGAACCACGCCAAGTTCAGTAATGGAGTCCTTCATCCATATGGCTTCTTTTGCAGCCTCCGAAGCAACTATGTATTCCGTTCAGTTGAATATTTCGCCACAACGCTTTGCTTGGCACTCCTCCAGCTCACTGCAGCACCATTCAAAATAAATACGTATCGGTGTGACTTGAGTCATACGGATCGGTGTTCCAACTAACATCGGTGCAACTGTTTACAACAAGCTGTTCATCACCTCCATAAGAAAGAACCATATCCTTAGTCCTATTCGGTACTTTAGGATATTCTTGACCATTGTCGATGCTCCATTCGGGATCACTTTGATATACGCTAGTCAAACTAACGGCATGTGCTATATCCGGTCTTGTACACGCATGGCATACATGATAGAACCTATGGCGAGGCATAGGGAATTTTTTTCATCTTCTCTCTTTCTTCTGCCGGTTCTGGACTTTGAGTCTTACTCAAGGTCTTACCTGACAACATGGGCACGAACCCTTTCTTGCTCTCTTCCATTCTAAACTTCTTTAGAACTTTGTCCAAGTATGTACTTTGTGAAAGCGCTATTAGGCGTCTTGATCTATCTCTATAAATCTTGATGCCTAGAATATATGCCGCTTCGCCAAGATCCTTCATTGAAAAACTATTATTCAAATAGGCTTTGACACTATTAAGAAGTTCTATATCATTCCCAATCAACAATATGTCACCTACATATAGTACTAGGAATGCTATAGAGCTCCCACTCACTTTCTTGTAAATACAAGCTTCTCCATAAGTTTCTATAAATCCAAAGTTTTTGATTACTTTATCAAAACGTTGATTCCAACCCCGGGATGCTTGCTTCAGTCCATAAATGGAGCGCTGAAGTTTCCATACCTTGCCAGCATCTTTAGGATCGACAAAACCCTTGGGTTGTACCATATACAACTCTTCCTCAATGTCACCATTAAGGAACGTCGTTTTGACATCCATCTGCCAAATCTCATAATCAAATAAGCAGCAATTGCTAACAAAATCCTCACAGACTTTAGCTTCGCTACTGGTGAGAATGTCTCATCACAGTCAACTCCTTGAATTTGTCGGAACCCTTTCGCGACAAGTCGAGCTTTATAGACGGTAACATTACCATCAGCATCTGTTTTTCTCTTGAAAATCCATTTGTTCTCGACAGCCTTACAGCCATCCGGTAAGTCCAGCAAAGTCCATACTTGGTTTTTGTACATGGATCCCATCTCGGATTTCATGGCTTCTAGCCATCTGTCGGAATCTGGGCTCACCATAGCTTCTTCATACGTCGCAGGGTCATCAGTGTTGTCCACCAACATGACGTTCAAGGCAGGGCCATACCAATCAGGAGTGGTACGAACCCTCGTTGACCTGTGAGGTTCAGCAGCAACTTCGCTTGAAGTTTCATGATCACCATCATTAGCTTACTCTCCAATTGGTGCAGGCGGCACAAAAACATCTTCCGGTGCTGCGCTACTCTCAACTCTGAGAGAAGGTTCAATAACCTTGTCGAGTTCTACTTTCCTTCCAATCACTTCCTTCGAGAGAAACTCCTTCTCAAGAAAGGATCCATTCTTGGCAACGAAAACTTTGCCTTCAGATCTATGATAGAAGGTATACCCAATTGTTTCTTTAGGGTATCCTATGAAGACGCATTTCTCCGCTTTGGGTTCAAGCTTATCAGGTTGTAACTTCTTTACATACGCTTGACCCCAAACTTTAAGGAGCGACAACTTAGGTTTCTTTCCAAACCACAATTAAATGCGGTGTCGTTTCAACGGATTTAGATGGTGCCCTATTTAAAGTGAATGCGGATGTCTCT
Organism: Avena insularis; assembly: GCA_023614405.1. NCBI lineage: Eukaryota > Viridiplantae > Streptophyta > Magnoliopsida > Poales > Poaceae > Avena > Avena insularis. Next base: position 29,273,522 of record CM042692.1, read on the forward strand.
AATGCATAGCCCCAAAACGATAGCGGTAAATCTATAAGAGACATCATAGACCGAACCATACCTTTCTCCCTGGGTCTACACATGTATTTCCATTTCACCATATGATATTTTCTTTTATCATCATTGCCAGCCCAAAAGAAGGATCGGATTGGTTTAGTTATATTCTCAATGATGGTCTTGTGCATAATGCACATCGACATAGGGTACACGATCACATCAATAAGACATGCATTAATTTTTATCACTCTACCACCAATAGACATAGCACCACCCATCAAACCTCCTAGTTTCTTGGTCAACTTCTCCTTCAAGAACCCCATCTCTGCCACAGTAATTCTTCTTGAACAAACAGGAGCACCTAAATATTTAATAGGCCAAGAACCTTGCTGACAGTTGAACAAGTCGGCATACATCTCTGCTTTATCATCATCAGCAGATATCATCAAAACCTCACTTTTTTCAAAATTGATTTTCAAGCCTGACATGGTTTCAAACAGATATAGCAGAATTTACAAGTTTCTGGCTCCTTGAATCTCATCTTTTATCATAAGAAATGTATCATCTGCATACTATAAGATAGCAATCCCCTGTGGTACAATATGGTCCACCACTCCAGTGAATAAGCCATGTTGTAAAGCAGAAGTCATCATTTTAGCCAGGATGTTAGCAACCATGTTGAACATAAAGGGAGCAAAAGGATCACCTTGTCTTACACCTTGGTGGCTGCAGAAGTAGGGCCCTACAGTGTCATTAACTCTCACACTCAAAGTACCCTGTGAGACAACCTGTCTGATCCATTTCAGCCATCTATCACTACACCCTTGCTGTCTACAACAATTAAACAGAAATTCCCAATTCACCTTGTCATAAGCTTTCCCAAAATCAATTTTCAAAACCACACCTTGCTGCTTTTTAACTGTGGATTCCCTCAGCACCTCATGAAGCAGTGTAACTCCATCAGCAATATATCTTCCCTTTATGAAAGCATTTTGACAAACATCAATCAGTTTGTGCATAACAGATTCAACCCTGATTGTAAGAGCTTTGGTGAAGATTTTGAACAAAACCTACAGTAAACAGATGGGTCTAAACTTTTGGATTCTATCTGCATCTTCACCCTTTGGGATCAGAATAATCACTCCATAGTTGATGCTAGCTAGCTCAATTTTATGATTGTAGAAATCATTAAACACCTCCATGATGTCCCCCTTGATCACTTCCCAACATGTCTAGAAGAATTCAACAGGAATGCCATCAGGTGCCTTATTTTTTTTTCCATCGTATCAATCACATTTTTGATTTCTGCTTTAGTGAAAGCACTGTGCATATCATCTCTATCTTCATCAGACAATCTCTCACTATCAGACCAGACATCATTGGATAATCTAACATTGGTGGCACTAACTGGACCAAATAAATTTTTGTAATAATCTGTGGCATGTTTTACTAAGGTTGAGGTCCCCTGAATCAATCCCAGCTCACTTTTCAAGGAAAAAAATAGAGCTATTCCTCTTTCTACCATTGGCAATTCTATGGAAATACTAAGTATTGTTGTCTCCGTCTCCGTGTAGCAGCCATTTCTCACTGGAGCATTGTTGCCAATAAGCTTCTTCCTCAGCAAAAATTTCGAGAACCTCCTCTTGAATGTGACTTTTTCTTTTTAACTGTTCAGAAGTCAACAAGCCATATTCTAAGTTTCTAGCTCTGCTAGCTCCTCCAGCATCTTTTTATTTTTTTGAATGGACTGACCTCTTAAATTGGCACCCCATCCTTTTAGATCTTTCTTCACACTCTTTAGTTTTTTTGCACCAGATCCAGGCTATTTTTGGATCTGACAGGCTGAGCCCAAACTCTGGAAACTCTCAAAAGGAAAGTTTCCTCTTTCAGCCATCTCTTGTCGAATCTGAATTCTCTGTTTCTTCTCTCTCTGCCTTCCATAGTATGTAAAACAATGGTGTTATGATCAGAAACATCTCTAGTTAATTTGTGAATAGTTGTCAAGGGAAAAAGCATCTCCCACTCACTACTCATCAAGAATCTATCAAGCTTCTCCAAAGTGGGCACAACATGGATGTTAGACCAAGTGTAGCTACCTCCAGACATGTGAATTTCTCTCAACTCACAAGTATTTATAATGGGAGTTGAAAATATCAGACCACTTGCTAAGCTTACCACCTTTGTTTTTCTCTGTAGAAAATTTGAGAATATTGAAGTCCCCACCAACCAACAAAGGTAGTTGTTGGTTCCTACAAATATCCCCTAATTCAATCAGAAAATCTTCCTTATATTTTTCCTGAGCAGCCCCATAAACAATGACCAAACTCCAATAAGTTTGGATATTTATGTCAAACAAAACAACTTTCACATAGAATCTCCCTGTAGCTCAATTATAGATCCTGAATCTCTCATTACTGAAGCCACCTAGAATTCCACCAGATCTGCCCACAAAAGCAACCCATTTCCAAGAAAATCGATTCAAAGGATCGATTCTCCTGGAAAAAATTGGAGAGTAATCTTTCTTTATAGTTTCCTGCAGACCCACAAAATTCAAGCATTGATCTTTGATCAGATCAGTCAAAAACACACTCATGCCCTTCTTACCCACACCTCTACAATTTAAACTGGCTCCAATCATTGGAATTTTGGGTTCTTCTTCCTCACTCTGGTTCCAGTAACAATGCCACTCAAAGTGTGGTCATTGTTTACCTTCACTGAGGCAGCGCTAGATTGATTTTGTGCTCCTCTAGAACAAGTACCAGATTGGGATCACACTTTTCCAAAACTAAGCTTGCATGCAGATTTACCTTTTCTCCGCTTTTCTTGGAAATGACAGGAGTAAAACCTTCCAAATCTTCATCCATCTCACCAAACTCTAGTAGAACAAATTATTTATTTTGAACATGATCATTATCAGAAACAGTTTTATGTTTATTAGCTAGATTATGCCTAGAAATTTCTAAGTCTTGCATGAGATTAACTTTCTCCAGATCAAAAGAAGATGGATCAACCCCATCTCAAGGGCTCTATTAAAAACACCATCAGCATCTAAAACAACAAAAGAATTAGATGAGGTGAGATTGGTACCTTCCAAATTTCTAGCAGCAGCTTGATTACCTTCTCTTTGATCCACCCTCATATGAGCTTCTGGTTGTGCAACCAATCTAGAACTTGCTCTGGGAGGGACATCTTCAGGAATAGCCATATTATCTTCTAGCTCCTCCTGAGTACAATCAACTTCAGGTTGAGAACCATCAACAGGAATCACCATAGCTCTATGCTCCTGAGAGAGAACTGGAGCAGCAATTCCTAAAATGGCTCCAGAGATAACTCCACTATCCATATCAGCCCCAGAATCTGACCCTGCATCACTATCACCATAGTCTATAAGATCTTCATTATTATCAACATCCATAGCTGAATTCCTGTCAATCTCCTCATCATCATTGCCCTCCATATCCTCAAAGATGGGATCTAATAGATTCTTGTACTGTTTTCTGATTTCAAACACTTTGTCACTATTGGGTTTAGCTAGGATGTTAACAAAGGTAGTAAAACTGGGATCATTATCCTGCACTTCTTGCTCACCATCAGCAGCAATATTCTCTAGAGCCAGTGAAGAGATAACATCACGATGAACTTCAGAGAGATTTTGATGTAAGACAGATCTTTGCTGCCCACCATCAGCGTTAGTATCACCATGCTGACTGCTACCTTGCACATCTGCACCCATAAAGGTGCCATTCTAGCCTCAAAAGAAAAGTAACCAGAAGAAAATTCCTCCTCAGGAACTATATTCTTGCCTTTGTTAGCTTGAGTATTGATTTCAGAAAGAATCCTAGCCTAATGACCACTATTATTTATGTTATCATCATTTCTGGAAGGAGTAGCACCAACAGTACCCTCTCCTGCATTCCCCACATTGTCAGACTAATTAATGGTTCTCTGTCTTTTAGGGGTCCCCTATTGCTCCCCAATCACATCAGTAACAGCAGCTTGTGCAGCTTGATCTGCAGGTGCAATATTTGGGTCAAACAATTCTCTAGTGTACTGGAATTCACAGAATCCCTTTTTGATTTCTCCAATTCTTGAATTGGGCACAAGAGACACATCTTGACAACCAATCTTGACTCTGATATAAGCATAGTTCCTTAGGAAATTTTTATCTAGCATCAAAGGTTTACCAACCAAACTAGCAACATAAAAGGTTGTTGATCTGTTTCTGAATTTCAGAGGAATCCCTTTAATCTTGAACCATGCTTCCTCCATAACTGCAAATGGTTCAATGTCACCAGTCCATTTCTGTAGTTTGATTAAAGCTTCAGGCATTTTCTTCATATAAAAACGACCAAAGTGAGGCAGTTCATCAATACATCTGGCATAGGGGAATCTAGTTTTGAGGTTGAGACAGCTTTTACAAAGAATCTCCACTTGATATTCACAGAGTCAACCCACACCTGCAACTCATGTTCAATGTCTTTGCAGTTCACTTCCCCTTTCTCTACAATGATGTGAGCATAGTTCAGCAGTTCCATTGGTTGTACATCAGTCTCAATCGCAGGAATGGAGTAGAATCCTTGATCAAAATCGGAGCAGCCAGAGAAAGGAGCAACATAATCCCAGGGATTCCTAGTTTGACAGACAACAATTTGGTGTTCTCCCCCACAGTTCTCACATATGATATTATAACTATCAACCACTTCCCTCTCCACATTTTGTCTAGCACCTTCATTATCTGGAACCGATGGAGGTACAGAGGACCCCATAGGCACCAGACTCACAGTCGCAACTGACCTAGAAGTAGGGGGATTTTGACTGACAATTGCATCATGCTGCTGCGAAGGTTGAGCGCTTACCGGATTTCGAGAACTTGTTGGAATCAAAGGGGCCAACTCCTCTTGCCTCGCAACCACTGGAACAGCAGTGGAGGCCCTGGTATCATGATGATTTGAAGCAGCGGAAGCACTTGAACCACCTTGCATCTCTTGTCTGTGCGCCCATCGATCTCTTTTCGCAGTGCGCGATTCCTCCTCCTTCCGTCTGCGCTCGAGCAGCGCCCTCTCTCTAGCCAATCTCTCTGTGTTGCGCAGAACTTCGATTCGACGATTCTCTTCATCCTGCCGACGTCGCTCGTCAGCGCGCCGCCTGTCCTCATCTAGCCGTGCTCGCTCCTCCGATCGACGGTGATTCGAAGAAAGAGAATGTTGTCTTCCCTTAGCTAAGGTCCTTATAAAATAAGAGGGACGATTTTCTCTAATTGTACCACATGTTTCTCTTAGCGATATAATTTTCTACTAGAGTTAATCAATTTTCATTAATTGCTAGAGATACCTGCAAGTGATAATGCATTGTATAGTTTATCTATTGCCTTGTCTAGACGATATGGATGATTAAAAAAAATAAGGATTGTTTAAGAGAGGAGAAAATCGTCTCAGCATGTTCTCTGTTCATGAACCGCATTCGATGATGGTTGGCCATGCCTGGTTTTTCTCTCTCCTGGCGATCGCTTGTACTCCCACCAGATTCTCTTTTTCTTTGGGAACAAGAGCTTTCTACTCCCACTAACAAGCGACCAGTAAAACAAATCCTGGCTCGCTAGTCGCTAAGCATCGTCTTGGAAACGAAGCAAAGCCATCGACGATGTAATCACGGAGCTAAACAGTGTGGTTTTGTTCTAACGAAATAAAACCAGGGGCCATCCCCTGTTTCCAGAGCCGAGAGGGCCCCGCGTGTCACGTCACAATGAAATGTTAGGCTCGGGAGTGGCGGCCTCGCGTCGCAAGTGGCCACTCATCGCATCGCACGCCCACCACCAAGCCGGTCTCTCCTCCTGATCTCCTTCCTCTCTCTCGGTGTCGTCGTCTCCCGAATTTTGTTTACGCAACAAAACGCCCCGGGTGCGTGTGTGCGTGCCAGAGAAAACAAACAGACAGACAGCAGCCAGTGACCAGGCGAAGGCGAAGGCGAAGCGCGAGAGGAGAGAGATGCCGGGGCTCACAGCGCCGTCGGACTACGCGGAGGAGCCGCCGCGCCACCCCGACCTCAGGATCAACTCCAAGGTTCGCTCCTCCATCAGTTCGTTTCTGCCCAGGCTGTTCGGTCGCGTGGTGTGGGTTTGGCATGTTGCGGATTCCGGCCCTGGTCTGATCGATTCTTTTGCGGGGCTCCGCCGCCGCGGCGGGGGATCGAGGGCGTCGCTGTTTATGCCGCCCGACCGCCGATATGCGCCGTGAGCAATGAACTGAGCATGCGCGCTTAGGCCTTAGGACCGGAATTTTAGTGAGGTGATGGTGGGGAGCAGATGATTCTAGGGCGTGCGACCAGGTTCCCGTCCCAGTTCTGACAGAAGGCAGACATGTTTAGGTTTCGGGAGATGTGCTTCTTGTTCTATGCTCGATTCTGTTACAAGGATCGCTGCCAGCCTGTTCCTGTTGTAGAGGGGCATTTAGCAAGAGCTGATCCCGAATTTCTCAAAAGTTACATGAATAGAGCGACATGATTTACTTGGGAAGTTTAGTCCACTGGCTGTTCATTTGGAAGTTGGAACATGACTATCGTCATTCAACTTCGATGCTCTATAATCATTTAGCTCTATGTGCAGCATGGACTACACCTTAACACTGAAGAGATAAAACATGGTAAATGAAGGATTACTGATTATCCATGTTTTTGGGAAAATTATGGGAGCAAGGTTGTTGCAACGCCAATTGTAGTGAAACCCACTGCGGCACTCTGTATGTTAGCCATTGCACAGGAGTACTATCTGATTCTTAGGAAAGAATAAGAAATGGAGGAGTTTATTTACCTTTTCAGTACTATATGTTTCTTGAATATTATGGCAGTGACCCAATGAGATTGTTATGCAGGAGCCATTTAATGCTGAGCCTCATCGCTCTGCGTTGGTTTCATCTTATATCACCCCAGTAGATTTCTTCTACAAGAGGAATCATGGACCAATTCCAAAAATCGATGATATCTCAAGGTTTTCATTTTTAGAAAGAATTATAGATACCCATATATTGTTGTTACTGCAAACCCTTAAAATTAAGGACCAGCCCTTATGTTTTCATATAACCTGTTTGACAGATACAGTGTTTCCATCAATGGCCTTGTGAACAAGCATATTCAGCTATCCATGGCCGACATTAGGTAATGTATATCTTAGCCTCTTATCATGCACCTTCAAATATTTCTCATCTTTGATTAGATAATCAACATAAACTTTACATTCAGATTGCTTCCAAAGTACAATGTCACTGCAACGTTGCAGGTTTGTGACAAGTGCCTTCTATTTTCCTTCAATCTTTCTAATATCTTATAGTGGCTTAAGTATGAGTGTACTAGCCAATAGTTATTTAGAGTACATATATAACAGTGTGCAGGCAATAAGAGGACTGCAATGAGTAAGGTACGAAAAGTGAGAGGTGTTGGATGGGACGTATCTGCTCTTGGAAATGGTAAGTCGCGAATTATTGTAAATTTCATGTCCAGAATGTAATGGTTTATTTTATCTCAAGATTATAGAAATGCAATCTGATGTACCCATGTTAGTAAATAAGAACACCTAGAAGAATTTGCATTTTGAGATCTAGGCATGCTGATAATATTACTGCATTAATATATTTAGCATACTAGAAGAACTGTAAGGATACCAATCGTACAAGTGGTGGAAGTTTACAAGTATAGGCTTATAGCTAGCCTTTTCACTAGCGGTATAATTAGATTTCTGCTTCAAGTTGAAAGCTTATTCGTTCTAGAAAAATCTGAAAGCTTAATTTTATAGACCATTTCTGTTTACCTTTGTTTCATCTATTGAATTAAGAACAATATCCTACTTGATTATTATATGACACATAAAGTACCAAATGGAGCTGATTTGCCTTCATCGAATTTTATTGTATAAAGAGGCTAAATTTTTGTTCTCTTTTAACTTTTTTGCTCTACAATAGTTTTATCCTTTGTGCTATTTCAGCAACTTGGGGAGGAGCAAAACTATCTGATGTCCTTGAACTAGTTGGAATACCTAAACTCAGTTCAGTCACAGCTTTAGGAGGCAAACACGTTGAGTTTGTCAGTGTTGACAGGTGTAAAGTGAGTATCCCTGTTTCCATCAACCGGCAGCAATCCTTTTAGCCTACCTCACTAATCTTGAGGTGTTCGTATTTCAGGAGGAGAAAGGTGGTCCCTATAAGGCATCAATTCCATTAAAGCAGGCTACAGATCCTGATGCTGATGTCTTGCTTGCATATGAAATGAACGGAGAGGTGACTAAGCATTTTTTTCCCGTTAACAGTTGAAAACTGAATTGATATAATGTTCCTTATGGGGTTTAGACTATTTTTAATTTCTATTTTCTGATCGCTTATATCCTAGTTTTTGCTTCTTTCTCTCTTTTTTATGTGATGCTACTGTATTTTTGAAGCTGATTTTGATGAAACAGAGTGATAGTACTGCATAGTATGACATCATAACAATGTATATGGCATTTTCTCAAACACAATAATTTATTACATTTATATAGGGGTTTACTGCCTAATGCAGAATGATGAGTGCACAAACAACACCTGAAGCATCTTTTACTGAACATAAATATCCACCATAACCTTATTTTGCATTGACTCCAGTGTGGTACTGTAGCTGTTTAGCACTGCTACACCAGATTGTGAGTATGAAATATTTACTTGTCAATAATTCTTTCGTCAGGTTTAGATGCAACCTTGTTCTTTTGCTACATTTCCTGCTGTCATGGTTCCAATGTTGGTACATACAGTACTTTACCCATTGTGATTTACCATGAATAGATCATCAATCGTGACCATGGATACCCACTCCGTGTTGTCGTACCTGGTGTCATAGGCGCGCGTTCGGTAAAATGGCTGGACAGCATCAGCGTAATCAAGGAAGAATGTCAGGTTTGCTGAACATTTAAATGCAGTATCTCTTCATCATGTACTCTGGGAACAAATACTGATCTCTGCTCTCAACCAGGGTTTTTTTATGCAAAAAGATTACAAGATGTTTCCACCTACCGTAGACTGGGACAATATTGATTGGTCGACTAGAAGACCACAAATGGATTTTCCTGTACAGGTATATACTGTACTAGTAATTCTTCCATGTTAATCTTTTCTTTTGAATCAATCACACTTGGGTTAGATTGGTAAAATAGGATGACACATATCATGCCTTATTCTGGGTGGGTTCATTTTCCTTACCTTGTACTAGTTATTATTTAGGGTTAGTCCTCAACAATACTAAGACATGCACTATATCATGTCACTGCCCAGTTGTTCACATTAGCACTACAAAACATTTTCACTTTCAAGTTCTGTTTTTTCTTTTTGCAATTTATCTTCACAATTTACAGCAACGAGAATATTTGAAACCATGCACCACCATATTGGCTCGCACTTCTGATTTACTACAGAATTTGCAGCTGGCAGTGGATTTGAAATTATTTGTTGCGGATATTAAGATGACATTCTCATCAGTAGAAATCCGCATTAATCTTTGTGCTGAATTTTCGAGAAAAGATTATTTATAGAATACTGATATATTATTGAATATTAAAACACAAAGATTGATGCAGTTTTCTACTGAACTCTTCTAGCAAGTATTAACCATTTTATTTTAAATTAATCGTTTTGCCTGCTTGATTGGCAATTGGAAGGTCTGAAATTAAAACATCTGCTCAGAATGTCATCTTGGTGTCCACCTTGGATTTAAGAATCTTTTAATTAGGCTCTAAAATTGTGCAACAGAATGCTGGGTCCGGTCTTAGATGCGTCCTTTTCTGATTAGTGGAGCTAGTATTCCTGTAAAAGTTAATTTACCACGAGTTTGTTCTGTTTTTTAGGTTATTTGTTTACTGCAGATGCACCTATTAGGCATTGAAGCACTTAATTCTCCTAAACTTTGTTTAGCTTATGTGTTAATGAAGATGAGTTAAGTTTGTGGGTATCTTATTATCTTCACTTGTTTTTGGATCGACCATGCAGTCTGCTATTTGCACCCTAGAGGATGTGGATGTTATCAAGGAAGGAAAGGTTAGTATCACTTCCATTATAGAAAGGGATGTGTATGCTGAGACTGCATTTTGCGTAGGTAGCGTCAGTAAATTTTGATGAGATGTATACACTGATGTGCTTGTTCGACAGCAGGCTAGAATTGCTGGATATGCAGTCTCAGGTGGTGGTCGTGGCATTGAGAGAGTAGATATATCTGTTGATGGAGGTAAAACATGGGTTGAGGCTCATAGATATCAGAAAAGCAGTGTGCCATACATCTCTGATGGACCTCAAAGTGACAAGTGGGCATGGGTTCTCTTTGAGGCTACGTTGGACGTACCAGCAAATGCCGAGATAGTAGCTAAGGCGGTAAGTGAAATTCAGTACTGGATCCAGTACTGTTTCTCCTTTTGTTCCTCAAGTAACTAAGTCTGAAAATGCATCTTGTGGACCACAGGTGGACTCAGCCGCGAATATTCAACCCGAAAAAGTGGAGGACATATGGAACCTCAGAGGAATCCTCAATACATCTTGGCACCGGATCAAAATACAAAATTCAAGATCCAAAATGTGAAAGAAGTATGTTGCTGTCTCTAGAACACGCAACATCCTGGTCCTTACGCCTCCATGATAGTCTAAGAAATAATAAGCCACTGGAGCTTACTTTCTCCAATTTTCATTTAGACTGTGCCACGAAACTATGTCTGAGCCACGTTGCTGATCCGAACTTTTTTTCTGTAACCAACATGAAGATATTGTAATGACGTATGCTTTAAAAGTGGAGATTAATAAAATGCTTTAAGAAAGTGTCGATTGTACTAGTTTCAAAAGCTAAAAAGCAAATGTGAAACTACATTTGGCTACACGCTGTGGCTAACTCAGAGATGCGAAGAGGGATATCTCTCTCATCTTTGCAAAGATCAAGTAGCACTGACACTACCAGTGAGAGTCACCTAAGCTAAACATCTATGTAAATGCATTCTTCAGCTTACACCTGTACCTCAACATAAAACTTTTGCTCGCGGTTCCTAGTTTTCTCTAATTTGGAACCACCTCCAGTCCTCCACAACGTAGGGAGCTAGTACTAAAAAAAAAACAAAGATGGACCTATATTTGGCTACACGTTGTGGCTACCCTAACGCGGAGATGTGAAGTGAAGAGGGATATCTCCCTCATCTGTGCAAAGATAAAGCATCACCGATACTACCAGTGAGAGTCACCTAAGCTAAACATCTATGTAAACACATTCTTCAGCTTACACCCGTGCCTCAACATAAAACGTAACACATCCACCATTATACATTTCTCAGGTGCTTTGCTGCTAAAATCTCCTTAGATCTAAAAAAAATATACAAATAATAATTTTCTAAGTGCCTTTTGCTGCTTCTCCATACCCATAGGCATTACGCTGCAAAAAATAATGAGAAACATTTGAAATTAGTAATAACACTGTAAAAATGTGGATTGCAAAAGGGAAAGGAAATCAGTCAACTCTCTGCATACGTATGAAGAATCATTACTCACAGCATTTGACGCTTGGCCCATGGTTGGGTATAAATCCTTCAGCATTTTGTCTAAAGAATCCTTAGCTAAATGGAGCTTCCCTTCTCCCTCTCCAGATTCAGACGACACCTTTGCTGATGATGTACCACACTGAAGCTGCAGGGAAGATGATGATCCACATGGTTAGTCTTTCATCAAAGATATCTCTCATTGTACCCAAAAAGTAATGAAAAGATAATCCAAATAGAAAATCTTCCCAAACCAATCAATGAACGCTTCTCTCACATACAAAAGGATGATAAGCATATCACTTATCAACTAATTTCCAGCAAAACTGCAAGGTATTTGTGCAAAAGCACATGCTATCAAATGTTTTTAACTACCTCTGTAATAGCTGGTTGCTCTGATACGTCTTGATTTGTACTCAAATCGCCTTTAGTTGTTTCCAAATTTGTCGCAGATGCCTACAAAACAACACATTGCGGTGAACTTGAGACACAAATCCTTCAGATAATAAGGAGAATTTATGTTGACATCACTACACAAACACTAACAAAAAGTAAAACTAAGAAAAATGCTAACCATTGGCCGAAATACTGAACTGCTCGACTGATACTTGTGAAACTAAGAGACTACAGAAATCTTCTAGTACTTAGATTAATTTATGATAACTAGCATTAGACCAATTACATAGTTTTCGGATGAAAAATTAAGCCAGCCATACGTTGCTGCTCCAGTACCTGATCCTTTAAGGTGTCATCTCGCCACTCTGGCTGAAACTTCTGCAGAAGCAGCTTGAGCAACCTTTGCAGCTCGGGCGAAACCTGCTGAGGGAAAAGCTTCGCGATGTCGTCCTTTGCTATGTCTTCGTGGACACACCTGCGGATCAGTATCCTGAGGCACACCAACAGCTGCGAGCGAGAGGAGCATCAGCAGATGGAGCCGGGGAATCCGGACCGCCGCAGCTTGGCGCGAGCAGCGGCGCGGAAGGGGAAGCGGCAGAGAGCGGGGAGGTACGTACGGGGTCGAGCTCCGAGTCGGTGGAGATCTGGAGGATGTCGCGGACGACGGCTCGGTCAGCGGCGTCGAGGCCGGTGCGGCGGGTGCGCCAGAGCGCCTGCAGGATGTACTCCACCGAGTCCTTGGACCGCGCGCGCGCCAGCAGCGGGAGGTGCTCGTGCCCCCAAAGCGCCTTCGACGGCGCCCCTGCTGGCGCCCCGCGTTGCCGCGCCTCCATTGCTGGCCAAGTTCTGCCGCCGCGTGTGGGTTGAGACTTGAGACACAACGCGATTTGATACTAGGCTGAAAGTAGGCATGGGCCTTAGAGCATCTCCACTCCACCATACGGCTCCGGCTGGCCCATTTTCTGCCGTCGGGTGCCGGCGCGATGTTGCCAAATGAGCAGCCGTGCCCCACATAAAATTTAAATTCTTTAATTTAGGAAAAATTTAGAGAAACAGTTCAAAGTTCAACGAACAGTCTAAACTTAATAAAAATTTATAAAAAAACAAAAAAAGACATCTAGTGGTGGCCACGGCCGATCCTGAGCCGGCGGTACATCGCCGCGGCGTAGTCGAACATGGCGTCCTCGTCATCGTCGTCGCTGGGCGGCTCGTCCTTCGTCGGCGGCAGGCGGCTGCACCCCTCGCCGCTGGTCCTGCGCGTCGCCGCGTGAAAGGACCAGCCGCCCCTCGTCGTCGTCGTTGTGGCGCCTAGCGCGCTCGGCTTCTCGCCGCCGCCCTGCGGACCAATGGCGGCGAACTTCGCCGATGGCGGCCGGGACGCCGTTGAAGGATGCCGCTCGGCATCCTCTCGACCGGAAATTCTTCCGGGTCTCGCCGTCCGCCAGTGGAAGCGATGTCGCCTTGTACTCGGCGGTGGCGTCACTCCTTCTGCTCGGGCTTGGGCTCGCCAGCGGAGGCGGCGAAACGAGGGGCGTCACGCGCTGCGCAGTGGGCTCGTCGGCTCGTCCTTCACCGGCGGGAGCGCGAGGTAGCGCGACGACGGCGAGGGGTACGGCGAGTACCGCGTCGGGGACGTCGACGACCGCGAGGAGGAGGAGGAGGAGGACGTCGACGGCGCGCGGCGAGGCACCCAACGGTTGCTGGCCTGCTGGCGATCACGCGGGATGCGCGGCGGCATCACCAACGGCGGGTTGTTGCCATTGGCGATGTGCTCCAGGACCCAGGAGAGGGTCCATCTCGGAGCGCTCCACCACCGCTTCCGGCCTTCACTGTTGTAGTTGGCCGGCGGTGGGCCAACGCCGTCGTAGGCCTCGATGCGTTCCTCGCGCTGTCGCGCGAAGAACGCCACCCACGTCTGGAGGTTGTCGGGATCCCACTGGGGGTCGTTGCGCTCCGCGTCGGTGAGCACCCCCTAGTAGTGCTCGTAGATGGTGGCCCTACGGGCCGCGCCGGTGGGGATGGGTGGCACAGCGAGGCCGTCGCGGCTCACCGCCCACCCCGTCGGGAGCCAGAAAGCCGGCTCCACTGCGCCTGCGCCTCGTCAACGTGGAGCCAGAGGCGGCCAAACCCGTTGGCCGCCGCGCCGTCATAGCCGTCGTAGCGCGCCATCACAGAGAGAGAGAGGGAGAAGAGGGCGACGTTTGGGGGAGGAGATGGTGGAGCTCGCCATCGAGGTAATGCGCGTGCGGCGGCAATGGAAACTGATGGCCCAAAATATATCGAGCTCGTTGGGGAACCCCAAGAGGAAGGTATGATGAGCACAACATCAAGTTTTTCCTCAATTATGAAACCAAGGTTATCAATCCAGTAGGAGCAAGGAAACATCCCAAAGGTGTTGCTAACTGAATTTTGGCAGGGCACACTATCGATACCAGCAGCAACGTGGAGACCTGCACAACACAACCACATAACTCTGCCCCCAACCCGCGACGAGGTTGTCAATCTCACCGGTTTTACTAAAAACAAAGGATTAAACGTATCGAGTGGAAGAAAATAATAGTTTGCAGAAAGTAAACACAAAGCAGTAAACAGTTGATTGTAGATTGATAGTAAAAGAAAGGACCGGGGTCCATAGTTCACTAGTGGTGGCTCTCCTTAAGATAGATGACATGTTGGGTGAACAAATTACAGTGGGAAAATTGACAAACATCGAGAAAGTAATATGCATATACTACTCATCTTGACTCCTTTGAGATTCGATTGGGCATTACAACATTATACATAGACCGCCATCCAACTGCATCTATGACTAATAATCCACCTTCAGGTTATCATTCGAACCCCCTCCAGTATTAAGTTGCAAGCAACAGATAATTGCATTACGCATTGCGTGTAAAGTAAACAATACGAGTGTTTTATGAACAAAAGATTGTTGTTTTCTCCCTAGTAGCAACAACACATCTAGTACCTTAGAGATTTCTGTTACTTCCCCAGATTATTAGAGGCATGAACCCACTATTGAGCATAAATACTAACTCTTGGAGTTGCTAGCATCTACTTGGCCAAGATAGCTACTAACAACGGAAAGCATACAAGATCACAAATAATAAAGACATGATAGAATCAATAATCAATCTGAAATAGCATCTCAATATCCATCGGATCCCCACGAACACAACATGTAGAAATTACAAATAGATGATCTTGATCATGAACGGAGCTCACAAGATCTAAATATGATAGCACAAAGGAGGAGAACCAACCATCTAGCTACTACATGGACCCGCAGTCCAAAGATGAACTACTCACGCATCACACCGGAGGCTTGCATGATGAAGAAGGCCTCCAGGGTGAATTCCCCTCTCCGACAGAGTGCCGAGAAGAGCTTCAGATCCCTCCCGATCTAGGGATGGAGATGACAGCGGCTATAGACTTTCGTGAAATTTTGATTGGGTACTTAGGGTTTCTGTATCGGAGGCATCTTATAGGTGGAAGGAGAGGCCGAGGGGGTGCCTGGGCTGGCCACACCACCCCCTGGCGCGGGCTAGGCCTGGCCGCGCGGCTAGGTGGTGTGGCCGCCCTCTGGCCCCTCTCCGTCTCGTATTCTGGCTCCGGGTGTCCCTCGGTGAAAAACTGACTTTGCCTTTTGTCCCATCCAATTTCGAGAATATTCATTTTCTGACTTTCTTGAATCAAAAACAGCAGAAAATAGGCAGCTGGCACTGTGACTCTTGTTAATAGGTTAGTCCAAGAAAGTATATAGAAACTACTCCAAAGTTTGAACAAAACATAAGAAAGTAGATAAAACCAAGTATGAAACATAAAAAATTATGGATACGTTAGTAACGTATCAGAAACCGCCGCGGGTTTTTATACTGGGGGGAGGGGGAGGCGAGCGGTGGGCATTAACGCCGCCCTTCCCCTTCGACGGGACGCGTCGGCTGCACCGCCTGCTGCCATTTGCTAGGAAGGCTGCGGCGAGCAGCGCCATTACTCGGGCTGATGGCGAGGAAGAACGGCTCTACGCGGCTGCTACGTGGGCCAGCTTTAACCGAGGTGGTTTGGCGCGCGCGCTCCCGCCTAATCGTCCTGCCACCCGTCCTGCCACGCGTCCATCCGGCGCCCCCGCTCGCCTCCCTGTACATTGGGTTTGGCTTGGGGCCACCGGGTAAATAACTGGGCCGCGCCGGTGCCAAACAAAAAATGGGGCGCGCGGCTGGGCTCGAAATTTCGCGCCGACGCCCCCCAAAATGCTATGGGGGGCCTTTGAGGCCCCCGAGTGGAGATGCTCTTAGAGCATCTCCAGCAGATGCGCTAAAATGAGGCGCGCAGCAAATATTTAGCGCGGCACTGCATTTTGCGCTATTTGGAGCACAAAATATTGGGCTCCGACTACAGCGCGCGCTATCGTTGGCGACGCGTGGGAAGAACCAACCATCGGACTTTTCCCTCGCGCACTCTCTTCTTCCCTCCATCCAGTTCAGCGCCGCCCGCCAACCCCGTTGGCGCTGCCGCCAACTTCAGCCTACCCGTCGGTGCTCCGCTCACCTCCCGGCGTTGCCCCTTTCGCTGGCGCTCGCCGCCACCCTACAGCCGCCACCGCCCACCACGCCCGCGCCCTGGTGGATTCTGAAGCTTGCGCCCAGCTGGCTCGATTCGTTGGCGGCGTGCTTCTGTGACGCCGCGCTCAAGCTCGTCGGCGCCGATGTCTTCCTCGAGCCGGGAGGCAACTTGGCGCACACAAGGTGTTCGTCGAAATTACCGCATGGTTCGTTCCGCCGCGCCCGCGCTCATTTTTTGTGCATTTTAGATGGTAGAAGTTATTTCAATTATTTTGCATATGTGTAGATGAGTTCATCCTACGATGACTCCGATGATGAGTTCGATATGGAGGAAGATGAGGCCATTTCCATGCTATTGGCTTGGCGAGCCAACAAGAAGCCGAAGATAGGTGGCTCGGTTTTTGGTAGGCAGAAATTATGGAGGGAACGGATCCAAGGCCACAACAAGTTGATGCGGATGTATTTTAATGACAATGCAACATTTCCCGAGAGCTATTTTCGTCGTCATTTTCGGATGAGCCCCGGGTTGTTCAAACAAATCGCGGAGAAGGTGGACAAGTATGATATATACTTCGTGCAGAGGAGGAATGCCGCCGGAGAGCTCAGGCATAGAACCTATCAGAAGGTGACCGCCACTTTGAGGATGTTGGCATACGGTATACCGGCGGATCTCATTGATGACCACTTGGCCATGGGTGAGAGCACCGTTATCATGTGTGTGAAGTGGTTTGTTGTGGCCATTGTGCAAGTGTTTGGCGCCACATATTTGAGAGCCCCCAATGCCGAGGACATGGCTAGGCTCTTGGAGGAGAACGTGGCTCGGGGATTTTCCGGAATGTTTGGCTCCATAGATTGCATGCATTGGAGTTGGAAGAATTGTCCTGCGGCATGACATAGGCAATTCAAAGCGCACAAAAAGGATTCCACTATAATCCTTGAAGCGGTGGCCAACCACGTGACATGGATTTGGAATGCATTTTTTTGTATGCCCGGGTCTTGCAATGACATCAATGTCATCCAACGGTCTCCTCTTATGACAAGGATTGCTTTGCGTGAAGGTCCACAAGTGGAGTTTGAAGCAAATGGCCGTAAGTACAACTATGGATACTATCTTACTGACGGCATCTATCCAAGGTGGCAAACATTTGTGAAGCCGGTCCACAAGCCCAAAGGTAAGAAACAAACCAACTTTCACGCAGCGCAAGCGGCGGCTAGGAAAGATGTGGAGAGAGCATTTGGGATTTTGCAAGTCCAATTTGCTATTGTGAGAGGACCGGCTAGATTTTAGGACCAAGAGTGCTTTGGTATATCATGAATGCTTGTGTCATCATGCATAACATGATCATAGAGGATGACCGTGGGAAAGATGTAGAACAAACCACTCACTATGACTTGATGGGTGTGCCCGCACAAATTCAACGCTCAGAACATAAGATTGCACGGTTCATGGCCTCTTATCATGCAATCCGCTCCACTGACGCACATGATGAGCTTCAAAATGATCTCATTGAGGAGTGGTGGAAATGGTTTAGAGGCCGGTAGTTCATTTATATGTTTGTTGTATTGTTGTGAAACAATTTGTTGTATTTGTTGATGAACGACATTGTTGTATTGTTGTAAAACTATTTGTTGGTGTGTTGTAAAATTATTTATGCTATTGGTGATGCAAAACTTGTTGTAATAAATTTTCTAGACAATTTATTGTTAATTTTTTGGTGTTTGTTTGATCTCGTTGAATGTGTGTTTGTGCCTGTAGCGCGCGCTCTATTTTACAGCGCCCGGTGGGGACACAAAACTCGCAGACACTCGGACGCTGCATTTTAGCGTCTCTGGCGGAGGTCACTCGATTTTGCAGCGCTCGAATACGATAGCGCGCGTTCCAAAACTGATTTCCAGCACTGCATTTTTGGGCTTCTGCTGCAGATGCTGAGGACGATCATTTCGCGTCGCGCAGCATGGCTGGCCCATTTTGTCAAACAGGGTCCCACGGCCGCTCACACTGCAGCTTGGGATGGCCGAACAAGGCTAGAAAAATGGCTTCGTTTTTAAGACCATATCTAGCGGATCCTTTAAAAGCCCGATCCTTAAAACAGGTATACAGATCGAGAAAGCTGTTATTTCCGCGCACTCGGGCTGGAGCGATACATAAACCTTATTCACGATCTTAAAAGAGAATATTCTCTTTTGATTCCCAAAGTCGTCTCATCGTCTTCGTGTATATATGCTCACGGCCGGGAGTTCATCCCACCCCCAGTCTCTCTTCCCCATCCCGCCGCCATGTAGACGCCCAATCTCAATCTCTATGAGGTCGTGAAGTTCGCTCACTACGACATCCTCGCGTCGCGCGCGTGAGGCTTTCGACCGGCTTCGAGCTCAGCTACGCCGGTGTGCCCATGGCACCGCTCTTGCGTGGCAACGAATTGACGATGCAGATCAAGGAGCGCCGCCACCAGCTGCCAAAGCGAAAGTGGGCAATGGCCCGGTACTCGCCCACGAGCGCGTACTGGCCGAAACGGTTCAAGAAGGAGAGGAAGGTGGAGCTTTGGCGGTGCGATGCTCACCGCTGGCAGCTCCACCCAGATCTGTGCATCCCTGAAGGGAGGGGGCGCTTGTAGGAAGTGCCCGGACGTACGGTCTACACCATCGAGGTGGCGCGCCATGAAGAATTCATGAGGATGGCGGAGGCCGCCGGGATCGTTGACATCGATTCTAACACGGAGGAGGAGGACAACGACGCGGAGGATGGCATCGATTACGAAGACGGCAATAACGGTAGCGAAAGCGGCATAGTCGATTAGGATTACCTTTAGGCCTTCGTTTTATCTATGTATGAAGCTATGTATCTAAATCAATGGAGAGTTCATCAGATTGTATCTTGTTCCATGGCCGCTGTCTGAATTGGCGAGCGGGATCTCCGTCGCGCATCGACCTCTGGCCTACCGCGTGTGGGAAACGGTAGGGGCAGGCGCCGACGGGCTTCTTCGTGGGAGGAATCGGCGGCCGAGCGCGGCGGCGGCGGTTGGCGGTGGGAGGAGGGGAACAAGTTCGGCGCTGGTTCAAATGTACCCCTCCCCGCCAGGGTTTCTAGTGAGATACGGGGAACCGTCGCGTCGACCTTTGTTCGGAGTCAAAAACCTTGAATCTAAGGCCTTGGGGTGGGAGGTGTTTTTGATGGCTCCCTTAAAAAAATTAAGGGCCGACCCGTTTGCGATATCTGGTCTGGCTATTTTTTACGACCGAAACCGCAAGCTAGCGGTTATTTTTAGATTTCGGTACTTAGAGATGCTCTGATAAAAACAAATCAAATGCTAGGCAGCTGTCCCTTTTTACAAAACCACACACTTTATCAATTCAAAACCAAGTTTGTACAGTCAGTCTGAAGGCCGTGACTAAGAAAGAAAATCTGGAATTACATCTAGCCAAACTGACTCTATTGCATAAATCACACACGTAATGTGCACACTCATGTGCCACGACATTAGCCGTGCGCCCAACAAACTGAAAATCAAAAAACTTGACAGAAAAACACAGCTCTTCTACCCCGCCGATGATATGTGCTATCGAGGACCTCTCCGACGTCCTCTTCTTCCACAACTAAACAGCACCTCACAATCAGATTCACATATAATCTTTTTGTAGCCTTGCTTGTTAGAGCAGCTCTATCAGTCGCGCTATCGCTCAGCGCACTAAAATTTGGATACAGTGCGCGCAACGCTGGCTTCTTCTCCACCGAAAGGCTATATTCTGTGCGCTAAAAGTAGCAAAAGTTTGTTAGCTTTGCGACAATCAAATGACGAAGGACGATAAAGAAATCACAGCAAAGAGGACACAAATTTAACGTGGAAAAGTCTCTCCAACAAAAGAGAAAAAAACCATAGACGCCAGCGAGCGAAACTTCACTATAACGGGAAGTGTTTACACAACACCAGAAATTTTCACAGATGCAATTTATCCCAGCTGTCGGCTTACAGAAGGTTTATATAGCGGTGATAACCGGTCCGTTAGAAATTGGCCTTTACTTTGTAGAATTTAGATTAACATATAACAAACTTACCCCCCAGCAGGCGCGCTAAATACAACCCCTCAAACACAATTTGCACAGAAGTAGCACCTCCTTAAGATATAGAAAATAGGCTATTTTTTTTGATAGAACAGGAAATAAACTCTAATGCATATATTTACACAGTGCATATATTACATAGTACACGAAATAGATTGTGCAGAAAATAAACAAAATAGTGCAGAAAATGAATAAACTAGTGCAGAAAAACAAACTGCCTCTGGTTGGCGTAGTACTGCCTCTCGGCGGTGACGTCCTCCGGGAACCGCTGCGCCCACTCGATCAGGGCGCACTCGTACCGCTCGGCAATGAGAAGGCGGCGCTCCAGGGCGCGTTGCCGGGCACACTCCTTGCCGGGCACACTTCTCCTGGGTGATGATGCGCGGCGGCAGCGCGAGCGCCTCGTCTTGCTTGCGCGTACACACGTCGTGGAAGTTTATCGAGGCGTGCGGACCCCTGAGCCGCCATGCCACCATGTCGTACGCGCGCCGCCTCGTGCTGCGGCCGATGCGCTCGTCGCCGGTGTGAATCTCGGCGTAGTAGTTACCAATGGGACGCGTGCGGACGCCACGCTACCCCAAGATCGACCGTGGCAGGCAGGTGTGTGCGCGGCGCGTGGCGGGCGGCAAGCGCGCGCGGCGCTGACGGCAGAGAAGCGGTGGAAAGGGAAAAGAGCGCGCTAAAGAGTCTATGACAGTTGGAGCCGTGCGTCACGCGTCTTTTATGCAGCACGCTCAGCAACGCCCAAAATAGAAAGCGCGCGCCCGCTTTCAAAAATAGCTTTTGAGTGCTTAAGGAGCTGATAGACGGGTCCACTCAGTGCCACGTCGACAAATACATTGCTGTAATGAGACATCAATCGTATTTAGTGACGGTAAATCCGTATTTCTAAGATCGATGACCATATTAATAAAAATGGGCAAATTCAGGTACGGTTGGTGGATTTTACTCTTTCTCAGCAAACAAGGACCACACAGCGTAGCCCTTGACGGGCACCTGGATGACACGAGAACCTTTCTCAGCACTCAGCCACGGACACCGAAGAGGCCAACGTTTTCTAGCCAGGAGTTCACATGATAGTGAAAATGGAAGCATTATTTGACTTAATCCTAGTACAACAAATTGATATCAGATTCTTGTTCCTACGTTTGATTCCAATATGTTACTCTGCCGAGCCCTTTGCAGCTGTGAGGTTCTCAACATCTTCCACCGTGTTCGTTGATGGAATAAACTTTTTGGATTTTTTTCATTAGAGTAAGTAAATTATCTACTCCCGCGGTCTTAAAATAGATGTCGCAAGTTTACCTAAATTTGGGTGTATCTAGACCAAGATACATTCAAATTTAGCCAAATTTATGGCATCTATTTTGAAACGAAGATAGACACTAAATAGTCTAGATACATCTAAATTTGAACAAATTTGCGACATCTATTCTGAGACCGAGGAAGTAGATTATTTTTCGGAAAGAAGGATTCTCAAAAAGGGCAGACATCACCTTTGTTATTTACCTGAGTTCATGTCATTTTTGTTTATTACAATACACGTCGGCAGATAACAGGAGACAAAAAAGAGTTATAGTTTTGTTTTTTTTCTGTTAGGATTTTCTGCCAGGGAAAGAATTTGCTGAGTGCCAGATATCGTATCTTAGGAGACTTTATTATTATCTGAAAACACACTGAGAACAGCAAGTTCAGTCATGAGATTAAACACCGGGACAACATCAAACATGGCAGAAAGGTGGTCCTGAAAAGATCTAGCCATGACTTAATGGAACACTCAAAAAAAAAGTGGTCCTGAAACAAGCATTTCATATTAGTAACGGTGAATGAGATCGCCAAATGCCCCTGGATTCTTCGAGTAGTGATCAATCTCAGCCTGAAAAAAAAATCAAACATTGCACAAAAGTCAGGCACGTGTGAGTTTTATAATACTATGAAGGACATGACTTAAGAACTGACCTTTCGTACAGCAATAATGGCTGTGATAAGCCTATCACCGATTAGTTCATGCAAAGTTTTGTCTGCAGCCAGTGATTCTACAGATTCCAGCAAGTCCTGTGGCAGTCTTTTGAGTTTTGAAGCATAATCTGCAGGATTTGATTCTGCAAGAGACAATAAGACACATTATGACATAAGACACTCTTTGAGGAAACCAAAATCTAGTCAATAGAAAAGAATACAAATCCAGACATATAAAACCAGGTGTAGCTGGACGATGATGGGATATATGCTCCTGTTTTTATAAGACACATTATGACATAAGACACTCTTAAGATCATTTAGTTTTAAAAAAATGAAACAGTGCGAGGAAGAACTGGATACTTTTTTTGATATAGTAGAAGCGGGTCGGCGTGAGAATTCCAAAAATTCATCCTTAACAAGGATCGAAGTCTGGTCACTAGGATGCGCCAACTGCGTTCCAACCATTAGGCTACTGCCCCATTATCCATTTAGTTTAGGATAACAAAACTGTAACTTCTTTTTACTCCTTATATATAGAAGATAGATACTGGCTGTTTCTTATTTATGTTGTATCTACACAAGTCCAACAATATTTGGTTTCTTGTTTAGTATAATGTATAAAAAAATTAACTGTGTTGTATTCATATGAGCCCACTTCCAGTTGGACTTCAGTTTTTGAACTGTTGTTCCATTCTTTCTGCTGTGTAACAACACTTGAATCCCATCAGGGCAGCATGGAAGGAGTCTTGAATTGTATTTTGTCCAGACTTGAGCATTAGGCATGGCACAGCCGCTAATTTGCTTGGTTGTTGGCATGCAGTGCTGTGTCATTTACTTCGGAGGTTGTATGGATAGTTCACCGGAGGCCGTGGCCGGCGGTGTCGGGTAGGTGCCGTGGTTGAGGCGACAAGAAGCAAGGGATTGGGAGATTAGAGAAGTAGATTGGATCGAGGGAGCATATAGGGTAGAGAGATACTTTTGTATATTGCTTGACCAAAAGACAGGGGATACACATCCTCTTATAGGAGGACTAGGACTAGCAGTAGTATTCAACTAGTACTCTTATTCAACTAGGACTCTTATTCAACTATGACTCTTATTTGACTCGGACACAAAATAACTCATACGGATAGACTGCTGCAGTAATTGACCTGGACTCTAATTGACCTATACTACTAACGCCACAACACTACTCCCCTCATAGGAGGACTAGGACTAGCAGTAGTATTCAACTAGTACTCTTATTCAACTAGGACTCTTATTCAACTATGACTCTTATTTGACTCGGACACAAAATAACTCATACGGATAGACTGCTGCAGTAATTGACCTGGACTCTAATTGACCTATACTACTAACGCCACAACACTACTCCCCTCATAGGAGGACTAGGACTAGCAGTAGTATTCAACTAGTACTCTTATTCAACTAGGACTCTTATTCAACTATGACTCTTATTTGACTCGGACACAAAATAACTCATACGGATAGACTGCTGCAGTAATTGACCTGGACTCTAATTGACCTATACTACTAACGCCACAACACTACTCCCCTCATGCAGACACAGCTCGTCCTCGAGCTGTAATTCATGGTGGATCTTCCTCCTCGACATCATCAATCACTTCAAGGTAGAAAAGACGCCGACAACGATGGCCTCTCGAGAATTTTTCGTCGCAGTTGAAGCACAATCCCTTTTCCCTTCTCTGCCATCTCTGTGGTTGTCAATCTTCGGATCGTCCGTTCTTCACCAACTGGAACAGTGCGATTCAAGGACATACAATTCAATGACATACCTTGCTGTTGTCCGATGGCCGTGGATGACTTCTCGTTAGAGGTTGCTGCTACGATAGCAGACCGCTGTTCATATGAGTGTGCCAGACTCATGGCGACTTGAAGGTCCAGTGGCTTTTGCATCTCAACATCCACTCAGAGCAAGTCAGTGAGACCTGACGTAAACAGTTGAACCTGCTGCTTTGTCGACAGGGGGTCGTTGTGAGCAAGCAGGGACAAAAATTTCTCCGCGTATTCTATCACTGTGCCGGATTTCCACATTCTTGCTACCTCGCCAAGAGGATTGCTCCGGATTGGTGGCCCAAAGTGTAGGTTACAACATTCTTTAAACCTAGGCCATGATGGCATACCCTCATCGCGCTCCAGATGCATATACCACTCTTGAGCTACACCCACCATATGATAGGCCGCCAACCAAACTTTGAATGCTTCATCCGTGCGTTGTCCCCGAAAAAATTGCTCGAAACGATTCAGCCAGGTAAGTGGGTCTTCCTTGCCCTCAAACTTAGGAAAATCCAATGCTGTGTGTGTGTGTGTGGGGGGGGGGGGGCAGATACTTGGAAACCTGGGTTGTTGTTGCTGCTGCGGGGTGAGTGCATGCGCAAGGAGGTGGTCGGGTAGAGGTCCCCCGAGCTACTACACCTGAGAATCACGGCTCCTGTCCTAAGGTCCTTCACAGAAAAGCCCCAAGGGTCAAACTCAATAGATCATAGGTTGTCACGAGTAAACTGACGAACAGAAATCAGATTTTTAACTACGCGTGGAGTAACAAGGACGTCGCGAAGAGTAAGACGACGAGATGAAGCATGGAGAGATGTATGGCCATAGTGAGAGGTAGGAATAGAGGAACCATCTCCGACCATAATATGTTTATGTGGAGGATTAGAAGAAAGGGAGTTTAGGTTACCGGCGTCTGAGGACATGTGAGCAGAGGCTCCAGTGTCCATGATCCACTCTGAGGGAGCTTGCAGACTCATGGTGTTGACGTAGCTTGCGAGGGCGGATGGATCCCAAGTCGGTGTCGCGGGGGCGCCGTAGTTGGGGTAGCCGGTGTAGGTGTATGTCATGGGCGATGGAGGGGCGGGCGACGGGGTGGGCATGGCCACGTAGCCCTAGGCAGGAGGGCGAGGCGGTGGGGCGGACGACTGTGGCCCTAGGAGGCCGGCGTGGGGGCCGCCTTGGCCCATCATCGGGTACATGTGGATGGCACGGCCTAGGGGTGTTGTATGCTGGGGATGACGGGGGCGGTCCGCTGCTGCTTCTTCTTCCCACGGTAGTGACCCGAACCGTTGCCGGTAGGAGCGCCGTAGGGCACGACGGCGCCGAAGCTAGGGCGCGTGGCGTAGGGCTGCGTGGAGGGGCAGGACCGCGAGGACCCCCAGCAGGAGGGGTGGTGTAGAAGACCGCGGGCGATGACGAGCTTGACCGCGAGGAGGGCTTGAGTTCCTGTAGAGGAAGCATGTTGCAAAATTGAAGGAAGGAGGGGAATGGCATGAGGAGAGGAGCGAGGTTCCCAATGTCCTTGTAGTGGTCGTCGAGGCCCTTGATGGTGTTCCACACTAGCGTGTCGTCGGAGACCAGCGCGTTGACGTCGGCGAGGGAATCGGTGGCCGTCTTTTGCTCGAGGCAGTAGGCGATGGCGCTCTTGTCCCCTTGCTTGATGTTTCGGAACTTCTGCCCGAGGTAGCCCGTGCGGGCCTGTTGGTTGGCGAAGGCGGTGGTACCCACAACCATGACCATGTCGGCGATGTCGGGGGTGATGGAGTCGTATAGTCATTGGAGGACCATGGAGTCCATCTGTAGCCACTCCTCATCGACCGGGGGATCGGCGTGTCGAGGTGGTCCGCGAGGGCAAATTGTGTGACAGCGATGGCGAGGAAGTTCCGCCACTTGGTGAAGTTGGAGGCTTTGAGATCGAGGGTGACAGGGATCAAGCTTTTGATGTTCTTGGTGGCGGTAGCCGAAGCCCATAGGGTGGCATGGGGGTGGAGTGGGGCGGCGGCGGGCATGGCGGTGGTGGCTGAGGGAGAAGGGGGGGTGCGCGCAACCCTAGGGCGGCGGCGGTAGGTGATGGCAGAAGCAGAGAATCATTTGGCTGATACCATGGTGGTAGAGAGAGAATGGGAGAATTGACCACACAATCATGGGTCTTTGGTATCTTGTATTTATAGGCAGATTACACAAGTATACACGGGAACGATCCCACAAATCCTAACCATAATGGCCAAAGTAATAATAAAATCAAGCACTAGTGATGGCAGGATATGACCGAATATTGGGGCATATTCGGTTTGCCTAACACGCTCATCGACGGGATCGCGAGCAGGCTCCTTACATGGAAAGCAGGGCTGATGCAGCGAGCAGGATGCCTTGCCATGATCAAATCCATCCTGTGAGCAGGACGCCTTGCCATGATCAAATCCGTCCTCAGCGCCATCCCTGTCCACCAGCTGATCGCCTACGAGCCCCCAAAGAAAATGCTCAAGCAGATCACTAGCATCTAACGTGGGTTCCTTTGGGCCAAGCGGCCACTGCCACGTCAATTGGAGCCGAGTCAGCCGCCCCACCTCCCTTGGTGGCCTCAACATACCCTACATAGAACGGCAAGGCCTAGCGCTCAGACTACAATGGCTCTGGCTTTCTGGCACCGACGACAATAGGGCCTGGAGTGGTATGGACCTGCAGTTCTCCTCGGAAGAACGTGCGTTGTTCCATGCCTCCACCACCATGATGGTAGGCAACGGCCTCAAAGCGCAAAGCGCTGTTCTAGGAGGATTGTTGGATCCAATGGTGAGTCGATCAGCGAGATCGCACCGGACTTATACAAATGCATACCTAGGGGAAGGCGCAAAATCAGAATGGTGGCACAAGGACTGCACGCCAACAGCTGGGCTCGGGACATTCATGGCACAATTGGTTTACACGAGATCGGACAATACATCCAACTCTAGAGAGGCCTTTTCCTCCTGGGCCGTCAGCGCGTGGCGGCTCCGGAGGACTCCCTCCCAACCCTAGAAAACCACCTCCCTCCGACTACCTTCCCCGACAGCTGCCGCCGCGATGGCGGCCATGCACCTGTTGCCGAAGGCGGGAGGGGGGGGCACGATCTGCATGCCCCGTCGGTATCCCTAGCTGCCGCCGTGGTGGCGTACGCCTGTTGCAAGGCGGGAGGAGGGCAGGATCTGCGTTCTGCTCGGTACCCTTCGGCGTGGGAGATCGGCACTGGCAAGTGAGTCCATGCGGCGGTGAGGCGGCGTCCACTCCGGCGGGGCGGCATCGCGCGACGTCGCACGGATGGGAGGCGCGGAGCAGGCTGGATGCGGGAGCGGAGTTGGCGGGGGAGGCTGCGCGATCTGCCCTTCGTGGCGACGACATCGTTTTTCCTTGGATCAATTCGCGGACCAAATATAGGGCTTCCACGGGCTCATCCGGGGCCTGTGGTTCTCCCGCTCGTTCCGATCGCCGGGAGCCAGCCAACGGTGTGGGGATTGCTGGGCTGGTTTGGCTTGAATAAAGGTGGTCGTCCTTGGATTTTCCTCTCGCCGTGATGAAGAACTTCCTGCCGCCAGTCGTCATTGATCTTGGGTGGACTACCAAGTTCCGAAGACTCCGTCGGTGAATTCCAAATGGACAACATGCCTGGAGTTTGCCGGAGCAGACGGTGTTTCGGTCGCGCGAAACCATGTTTTTTGCTGGCCGTTTGGTTTCAGAGGTGGTGTTGTGAAGCTCCGCGGTCTGTTGCCATTATGGGACATGCCTTGGTTCCACAGTGAAGTCAAACGCGGATAATGGCATGGAAGACGAGAACTGAAGACTGGCAATGGAAGTTCGAGTCCTGGGGATCTAGGGTTTCTGGCTTGGTATTTTGTGATTTGGAGCAGCGGAATTGGCAAGCGGGGGCGACAACACAGGAGGATTTCAGTGTCTAAACATGCAGGGTGAAAACCCAAGGTCTGGCCTTAACTGGTTGTGCTTGGCAATGACCTTGTTGAAGGCATTGTTTTGTGTGTGCGGACTTTCTCCAGGGTGAAAGCCTATGGTCTTTGATCAGGGCGATGCCGGCGCTTGAGCATTGTTCCCTTCTTGGAGGCATCTCTTTTGGAGTTGTTGGATTTCTGGTGCTGTTTTAGTGGTGTTTTGTCTGCTGTTTCAAGGAACTGATCAGCGGGACTTTCTTTTTTGTAATTCTTTTTTTCTTTTGTTGGCTGTGTGCATCCGTAATGCCAATAGGGTATTGTATTGTTGCAGAGGCTGGGTGTAATTGGTATCTCATGATATTAATATATGCTCCTTTCCAAAAAAAAAATCCAACTCTGGAGAATCTTGCAAGGCACAACACTCACAGATGCCCAAGATCAGCTCCAGTGGAAGGGGACACTGGATGGAACCTACTTGGCGCGCTCCTGCTACCTTGCCACCTTCCACGGATCAACATCTTGTTACTCCTGGAAGCTGATTTGGAAGAGCTGGGTGCGGCCTAAGGTGAAATTCTTCCACTGGCTGGCCTACCTGAATCGATGTTGGACGGTTGAGCGCCTGGCGCGCCATGGACTCTAGCACCATCTCAGGTGCCCGCTTTGCGACCAGGCTCCTGAGACGATCCGGCACCTACTCCTTGGTTGCCCAATTGCCCGCCAAGCCTGGCACGAGATCCTTGCCTGGCTCCGGATGATAGCCAGACCGCCCGACCAAGAGCCATCGATCATGGACTGGTGGCTGCAAGCCAAGCCCAACATTCCCGAGGAGATGCGCAAAGGGCTCGCCACCAAATCGCTCCTCATCCCTTGGATGATCTAGAAACACAGAAACACGTGCGTCTTCGAGGGAGCAAGACCCTCACTCCACGCCCCAAAGTACTTTTTTTGGTTCGATAGGTGGCTCCTTCCTGAGCCCTTAGCTACTGCCTTCCCCGCCATCTTCTCACACCATACTAAACCACATATGTTAGTTTCAACGGTTCTGCAGGGTGAGATCGAATATGACATTCGTAACAGGCTAACCTCGGCCGCTGCTAGCGAGCTCTTGTCTCTTCGTGTCTTGCGGCTGATCATCGGACGATGCTCGACAGTTCCAGCTTCTCTACTAAGAGTGCTTATGCTGCCCTCTCGACTCAGCTCTAGAGCCACCACCTGGTCTACGTATGGGAGTCTATGGGAGTCCTTCGTCCCCCAAAAGGTGAAGATCTTCGGTTGGCTTCTCTCCCTGTATAGAATCAACACGCGAGAGAATCTGCACAAACAGACTATTATTGGCTCTGCGACTTGTCCTAGGTGCGGCCACACCGTGGAAAGTAGAGATCACCTCTTCTTTATTTGCCCTTGCGCGCAGGAGATATGGAATAAAATCAATGTTCAACCGGCCTTCCAGGACTTCTCCGACTTGTGGACTACTCCGGTTCCTGCTTAGCTTCACTCCTCTGTTTGGCCCTCTATCACTCTCGTCATTCTTTGGAAAATTTGGGATGCTAGAAACAGTATGGTGTTTAGAAACGTTGATCAATCCTCTTATGTAAATATTTCCAAAATTGTGGACGACATCACTCTCTATGGTCGAATCGTTGTAGGGATTTGGCTCAAAAAAGTCACGCCGGCTTGTGGCGTGACTACCTCTCTTCACGACGCTCATGAAACCTGTTGTTGATCTTCTGGAGTAATATATTCAGGAGGTGAGGATCCTCTTACCCCCACGGTTGATTGTTTCAAAAAAAAAGAGGCAAGGCTCTGGGCTCGAGCTGGCGCGCGTGGGCTTCGCGTTGTGCTCCCAACCACCTGGGATGTTCACTACTTTACATGTATCCCTGCTTGTCAAACGGCCTCCTAGGAGGATGTAAAACTGCTCTAGCTGTTCAATGAAATAAAGCGCAAAGGTCCTTTGCGTTTTCTCGAAAAAAAACATAACATGCTCTTTCCAGGAGCATTTTCAGACAACATAGTAGCAGGCCAAATATCAGTAATTCTCCGAGAGAAAGACAAAAATATAAGCAGTTAAAAAATCATACCAATTGGTTCAGGCAACTTAAGGCCTCTCCTCAGTCCATCAATCCCTGCAGCAACAATAGCAGCAAGTCCCAAGTGCGGATTTGCGCACCCATCAAACGATTTAATTTCAAAGTTACTGACCATATCGAGGGGCACACCAGGTGGGCATGCGGTTCTCAATGGAGCCTCCCGGTTCTCTTTCCCCCAGCATAGATAGGCTCCACTCCATGTGTTTGGCTGGATCCGATCATAGCTACATACAGAGAAGCCAAGGATCATTAAAATGGGTACTTCAGTGTTCAACATTTTTATGTAAATCGTAAGTTTAGGATACAAATGCATTGACATCCTGTAAGCAACAAGAAGCTTAAGCAAGAAACAAATACGGAGTACCAAATTTAGTTATCAATTAAGATGCATTCTTACTTTGCTGGAAGATATTACCTGTTAGGGTGAGGAGCTGTAAATGCCAAGATTGATGGAAGATGATGATATACTCCAGCAAGGAACTGTTCTCCAACATTTGACATTCCATGGTAATTGTATTCATTTGATCCCATAAAAACATTCTGATCATTCTTCCATAAACTCAGATGCACATGGGAACCAGATCCAATATCATTCAGGTCAGGTCTGTGTCCAGCAGAACAAAGCATCAGGTACTAGAAAGGCAAGTTTCACATGATTGACGTTTTTTCAAACTCATACGTAATTGGTGGTTTGGTATTGGTAAAAACCCAACATTTACATATAGTGTCAGAGTAAAACATTGGGGTAGATCATTTCGATTATGTTTTAAATAAAATGTAACTGTTTTAAAGCCAATAATGTTGCCTGGCAACACTGCATAGCGAGTTATAATCTCCTGATAACACAAAACAGTATACACAATAGTATTCATACTTAACAACATGCTACTGACAAAAAACAAAGTGTAGATAGATATTGTTTGATGTGCTAAGAGAATTAACTCCCCTTTACAGTTGTTTCACTTATGATCACAAAGTGTTGAAGAAAGGTGTTGGACTCCACTTTCCAATAGGATGACTTGTATGCAGATAATAAAAAATTGAAACGAGATGGCAGTTGAATATGACATGTTGATGCATGAACTTACTTTGGAAGGAACGTTGCTATCAACTCATGCTTTCGAGCAACTGATTTAATAATCTCACGAGCATATATCAGATTGTCAGCTGCAAGAGTGCACAGCACATACTTCAAGGCTACCTCGAACTGCCCTTTTCCAGATTCAGCATGCAGCTTTTATTTTATTTTATTTGGAGAAAAAGTAGATGTAAACACAGAAAAACAATCAATCACTAAATCATGACATATAATCAAAAGGTAAAGAATTTGATATCAAACACCACAAGTCTTGGCATGTTTTTTGGCGGTAAATACACTTCGTACCTGCTCTACCACAATGTTTGCTTCTTTAAGAGAAGAATATACTTCTTGTAGTATAGATGAGGCACCATCAAAAGATGAAGTTGAGCAGTAACTGCTCTTATCGTATGGAACCCAACTCTCATGTCCCTCACTGTCACAGTTTTTTTGTAAATTTGGTCACATAAATAACACACAGCCTTTAACAGGATATATCGTACTCAGAGTCAGGCTCCTCGGGGAAAAGTACCTTACTAATTTTCTGCGGAGATAAAATTCATTCTCGAAACCTGCCTTCATTGTCTACAGGGAACAAACAGCAAAGCACGAATACGAAAATAAATGCACCTAAAGAACTGACAAGACGGTAAATGGTCTTCACAAAGTTATGTAGGAAAAATGATGGGTTTATTCTTACCACATTGAATTCATCCAGCAGAACTCTTGTGACTTTTCTTAAAGCAAATCTAGGACAGTATTGCCAGGCTTCTCCTGGCCTTATTTGCATGTCAGCCATCACCATTTCCTCACGTCTTGACCTTGCAAAAGGAGTGAATTACCATTACTTTAATGGTGCCTTAATAAGTTTGGCAGAATCTATTGTCCACAAACAAGAAACTATTCAAATAGAATACTAGTTGTGTGATTGTAAGATTTCTTTAACTTCTAAGGTTGTCAGGACTCAGGAACCAGATATCTATTTAATAATACAATAGCAAGTTTTTTTTTTTTTTTTGATAATGACAACAGTAAGTAATTACTAATAGAACCATCATGATATCCTTTGTTGAATATACACAACAAATAAAGTTAATATGCATATGATTTGGGTGTGGGTGGATGTGCGTGAGAGAAACAAGATTCCAAGTCCAAAGACAAAATAGTGAAAGATAAGTGAAGTTGCAACGGATGGCTCAATAGAAAGAAGTCCTGTCAAGACATTAAATGAATCAAGTTTACCATGGGAGCCTCAAAATTGTTGACATATCTGGCATCAGCCTGATCTCGCCTACGCCAGTAAGGTTTGTCCCATCAGCTGGGCCATCACAAAAGGAAGTCATCCCCATTGATGCAAAAGTCAGGCCAACACCCTTATTCTTTGCAATCTCATAAAATCTTCCAGCTGGCACAACCTGAAAGTGAAGTTCTATTTTCTCAACATTTGTTATGATATTAGCAATTATAAGATTGCTCAGGTAGGTAAGATGATCGTCTACACAAAGTCACAAGCGTGCACATCCTACACCATGCAATTATTTAGTAGTTTCACAAGTATTACATTGACCGTCTATTGGAATGGAACAGCTTGTAGGCAATCTTCAAATGTTCATGCTAACTATTGGGTCTGCATAGCATGTTAACAATGCAGCATGTGCTGGAAAAGATGTGCTTACACGGCATCTATGTTGACCTGAAGCATCATTCCAGACAATCCGAACAAAGAGCACATCTCGCTCAACACAAGATGTTGGTATCCTAGTGTCAGTTATCGTAGTTTTCTGATGGACTGACCCATTGGCAACGTTCAGCTTGTACAGATCCAATGCATTTCTCCTAAAGATGTTCTCAACTGCATCGATTGCTTCCTGAATGCAAAGATCACCATCTTCACACGCAGCTGAAAGGACACGGTAAACAACATCGCGTGCCCTTCTTGCACCTGTGAATCAGCACAAGCTATAAATTATCGCATAAAATCAATAACTACATGCACACTCTGGAAGCTCTCTGTGCTTTGGGGTAACTTTCATTGTATGCACTACAAATTTTGATGAGCATATATATGTACAAGAAGGACCAAAACTTTCTATTCTTCTATTTATTATTGATGCAAAAGTTTGTTTGATTTCTGAAAGATATCTAACGTTCATACTGACATATAATGGTCTTTAATCATCTTCTAAAGTATGTAAGACAGATGATTTTACCTAGATAGTATGTCTCTGGAAAAGCATATCCATCTGTACTAAACATGACCTGCAAATAATTAACAAATAAAAATATCATTGACGTAGTATCACTAGAAGTTACAAAAGAAATGAGAATGAACATACATAAGTGACAATGTAACCTGCCTCAAGATACTTGCAGAGTGAATTATTACAAAGGAAACTTAACAGTAATTATTACACACAAGACTAACACAAGTAAAATTAGATGCATCATAAGAGAAAAATAGGAAAGAGAGGTTCTCAAACCGGATACCATCTTAAAAAAGATCGAGAGTAACCTAACACATAGTTATGGAAGAATAATATTTAGTTCAGTTCTTCTGCACCTTCTAACACGAAGCAAAATGTGTTTTCCCAATAACGAATACGAATCTCCAGCTTTTACAGAAATAATTCTTCAGAAGACAGACATGGTACCTTCTTTATGGGAGCTAGCTCCAGAAGCTCTTTAAGTGATGATGTCATTCCTTGAACACTAAGTTTTGGGATTGCCAAACCAAAATCAAGATAGACCTGTTTTTGGTTTGTTTATGTTGGTTAACATAAATTAAACATAATGGAAAAATAATTGTATAAAGATAAGACTCCAACCTGGGAGTAAACAGATGCAAGATAGGATGCTTCTTTGGAAAATGGATAAGAAGCATGTAAAAGAACTAGTTGGCAATTAGCGAATCTTTCATCCTCAAGAACACAACGCAGATGCAGAGGGTTGCATTTTCGTAAGTCTAGGTCTTTATCTCCAAAGCTGAAATTATGTAGGAGACATGTTGAAATGACCTAACAGAAAATTACTCCAAAAAAATGTAAAATGTAGTCATTACCCTGTGTGAATCTGCATTGGTAAGTGAAACAGCACTGCAATTTCAAGACTGCAAGTAAATATATAGTCGATCAAGCTCTTATTTGTAACCCGGAAAGGTTTTTGACCTGAAAAGTATGGAGGATAAGCATAAAATTGATCTTACAATCATAGGTGGTAACATGTTTTATCTATTTAGACATTTCTCCCACCCCACAGAATAAAATATGTTTACCTGCTAGCTCCTTACGAAGACCATCCTCTGCGTCTGTCTTACTAACGCATGGATCAATATGTAAGCCACTTCTGTATGCGGCTATGCTTTTCAGCCCAACAATTGTATTGGCAACTGTAATAAATTAGTTAAGGATACCCCTGCAGATAACAAACCAAAATTCGTCTAATCTGTCAACAGAAACTCTGGAGGATATGATTTGAGCTTTGTCCGAAAAATTTCACTGAATGAATCCAACGTCCAGCTTGATCCACTGAACGAATCCTGAAAGTAGCAATTAGTTTTGTCAATATTTAATTATGAAGGTTTACTTGAAAATATTTAGACAAGTTAACAGATGTACTTTTTTTCGAGAGAACAACAAAAGCGTATCCACACATTGATAGAATGAAAATAAGCCCTAGCCTTAGAGAAGGTGAACACGCAGCATGCCACACGAGGACATGCCCCTAAGGAGGCAGAAGAGCTCTCAGCAGCAAAGCGCCCCGTCCTCACACCAAGCCCTAGCCTTAGATATTCGGGAAAAAAAACCTAGCCTTAGACATAATCATATGGACTTGGCATTGCACTACCAGGCGGTTGCAGTTGAAGGCACATGCATTGTGTGTCTTCCAGATCAGTCAGGCAGCTAGGAGGATGAGCGTGGGCACTCCTTTCTGTTGTGTCTGAGCCAACGACCACTCGATGAAATCTGTCTCCGAGCTAACAGAGGCACTGAAAATACATTGACATACTGATGTCTGAGCCAACTACGGTTATTGATCTATTATTTGAGGCTCCAAATGTCATGTAGGTCAATTAACATTTTGAAAGAAAACAAAATGTGGATGACTATTTTGTGCATAAAATATTTACAGATGTCATTTACTACCATTTATTAGAAACAACAAACAGTACAGAAAAGCGCACTCACATCATTGATGATAGTTTCCGCCAGCCACTCGATTCTCAGAACTCTGCCAACCGTGGGAACAAAATCCTTGTGGGACTCCAGCTCAAGCATTCTATCAAATTGTATGCCATCATCCATGAGGATGGCGGATATATTGGCAGCTTGGAAGCATTTTGAAGTGATAGATGACAACCCCTGGGCCTTTCTGAACTTCTCCACCTTGTCAAGCGAGGCTTCACATTTGTACAACTCAGCAATGTCCTTGAGGCTTCTCTGCAATCGTGCCATTGCAAGGATGTCATGAGATGCTCTACCCTTTGGATACCATGCAGTAACCATGGAATAAGCAAGTGGAAAAACATTCGTATTGTTAGACAGAAGAAGAAGGACATTAATTCCCATTCAAGAAACGAAGAATGTAAGAGCATTTTGAACCACAGAAAGCTGCAAGTGCCTCAAAAGACAGACAGAGCACTGACCACCAAATATGGCCCACATCACATGATATAAGTTGAGAAGGAAGAACCATGCCAGTTAACCCCAGCACCTCCCCATGGGCCTAGCAGCGTGCCATTAAAAGTACACACGCCTCCCCCCCAGGCCCCAGCCCATCCCTGGAATGGACCTTGCTGCAGGGCAAAAGGTCCACTGCACGGCACCACCACCGCACAACGGTGTTTGGCAAAGCAGGCATACAGCTGGTGGTTAGAGAAAAAGACGAACGTGTTCATCCGCATATTCTGCTGATACCGCCAGTCACTAGTAACGGACGGATGAACATGGTGTCATAGACTCCTTTTCATCAGTGCCGTCCAAAACCACCAGCTGTGGCCGCCGTTCGGAATTACTCCATCCCACTAGTACTACACAGGACGGAATCATAATAACTTGGGATATTTTGTTCCATTCACAAAAAACTCGTAATAATTCATTCGTCTAAAACAAAATCCTGGAGCACAAAATAGGAGTAGTATGCCCCAACTCCATGGCCGACACAATCTAGAACGCACTCCGGTCTTCACTACTACAGCGATTGATAGCTAAATTTTGCAAGTCACCCACGCGAGGGGCGCCGTCAAAGCCGGCGGCGCCCTGGGGAGCGGAGCAAGCAGAGTGAAGTTTGCGATTGTCGTACCTTGAAGGAGAGGGAGTGGGGCGCGAAGGCGAGCGCGTCGCCTTCGGCCTCGGAGAAGCAGCGGAGGAAGGGGAAGGAGGAGTCCACGGCGACGAGGTTGTGCGCGTGCCCGTCCACCGCCGCCGTCTCCTCCACTGCGCGCCGCAGCTCCGCGTACTTGGCCTCCATGCTTGCTCGATCGATCTCCTCGCCCGGTAGGGGGCGGCGCCTTGTTTGACCGTGCGAACCTGAGACTGAGAGGTCGGTCTTGTGTTTCTGTTGGGATGTGAAGTGGAACTCGGGTGGCGAGGCAGGGAGAATTTCCCGTTTATAGTACTCATATGCAGGAAGTAGACGCTGCATACTCTCGGCGCACGCCCCACGCGGCACGACCTCCCTGCCGGCCACTCGTCAGTTCTGCTCCTCTGCTCGGCGGCTACTCACGAGTGCGGTAGATGCGGCGATGAAACGGGAGTCTGGATGTCCTGTGGGCTCCGCCTGTCTGTCAGTGTGGTGTTTGGTGAGCTGGGGATTTGGTCAAATATTGCCACTCAATGGCCTTAAAAACATGGGGAAAAAAGGAGGATATTATATTCTACTATAGCTTAAGTCTGAGCAAAAGCGAGTCATATGAGGTCATCTTTCCGCGCGGCGTTTCTGAACGTCTGATCTTCACTCTGAGTCATCTCACCGTGCAGTTTCAGGTGTTGACCAAAGTCTTACGACCTGATCCCTCATGTCTCCGCCCCCACCCCCATCTCCGATCATGCTCCCCTCCACACGAGCCCCCGAGTCTCGATCTCCCGCACATCCCTTCCCCTCCCCCGTCTCTCCCAGCAACCTGCGCCGCCCCCTCCGCTCCCGAGGTCTTCCTATCACCTCCGCTCCCTCCGCCCCTCCATGCACAAGGCCACCGTCTCCCGTCCAGCTCTCGCATCTAGCGTCGGTCGCTTCTGCTTTCCCGCCTTAAACTTTCCAATTACCGACTCAACATCACCCCTGATCTCGCGCACCCGTCCGCCGCCATGCTTTGGGGGTGCTGAGGAAGATAAGGAGGAGGTGAGTGCATGGGACGGTAGGAATGAGATAGAGGGTGATGCACGGGTAGAGATGCTCCTATGCGGGACTACGCGAAGATGTCGCATCATCCTCACTACTTTGACTAGAAAAATTAGGCACGGATAGCAGAAAAAGAAATTTAAAAGGAGAAGGCCCCTTCGCTCTCGAGATCTCCCTCTCGCATCCGCTCTCGCCGTCCCTCCACCCACGAGGCCACTGCATCCCGTCCAGCTCCCGCATCCAGTGTCGCCCGTCTTGAACCTGCCCAATACCAATTCAACATCGCCCCCGAGCTCGCGCACCCGTCCGCCGTCACCATTTTTCGGTGGTGAGGAAGATAAGGAGGAGGTAATTTATGGTAATACAAACAAAAAAGTGTAACTAGCGGTAAGTACAACATACCTATCACACTCTGCCAAATAGACTGTAGGTGGCATGGCGAAGCGCGCATGTCCATCTAGTAACATGTAATACTACGAAGTTTAGGGCCCGTTCAGAGAATACTTCGGTTTTTTAAAATACTTAAATATCGAATACTTTAGGGTGTTTGGACCCAATAAATATTGTGGTTTTAAAATTGAAATATCCTAAAAAATGTGGCATTTTTTAAGTATTTGAGAAAGAGGCAAGACCCACTTTTTTCTAAAACTGAGAAAGGAGAAAAACTATGATATTAGTTTGCCAGACACTAAAATACTTTGGTTTTAGAATACTTCGTTTACGAAATACTAAGCTACCAAACAGAGCTTAATGTTTTAGTGATTGATTAAACCGAAGTTTGTACTGTGCGCTATTGACCATGGAGTACGATACGAATGGTCCATACATACTTAATTAATTACTGCCTTTGTCCGGAGTTCGTAACGCCACCCACCATGTTTTGATTGATGACGACCCGGTGTCTTATTGGGAAACCTATATGCATGATTTATGTCGACTGATTGCGACACACTACATACATGAGAGGATCAGGCCGAGACGTCTTGGCATGGACGACGCTCCAAACACAGGAGAAAAATCCTATGACACACCGCGACGTAGGGTCTCCATGGCATGTCCATAATTGATGGATTTGAATTTTCGAAAAGGTAATATGCGCTGGTGATTTGGTCGGTTGACAGACAAATAAGAGGCACGATTTATCCAGTTAGGTTCAGGCTCTAAGAGGAAAAATCATATTACTGCTTGTCTGTTCTTGGTTGATGATGAAAATTATAACTCAACTAGAAGATTGTAGATACGCAGATTGGATCTAGCATATGCTATAAATTGTGTATCGAGTATGGTTATAAGTTGGATTCTATCTCTATGCTTTTCTAATTTAGGAGTTTCTTTTTATTTGACACGTCTGGAGTCGGTAACTTCATGGGCTTTGTATCAACCGAACAGTTCTAGCTTCGGAGACCTTAGCAGATCATCACGTGGGCCCTCAATTGGGCCGAGCCAGGCAGGCTAGAGGCAGACGCCTGTTAGGCATACCTATGTCAGTAGCCCCGAGTGTCCAGTCGAATCAAAGATTTGGGTGAAGACTTTGTAGTCTCGAGTGCATGGTCGAGGTCGACAATATCATAAGGCTAAGTATGGACCCAAAAGTACATTGAGTTAGCAATTTGTATACCGTAATTTCTTAGTATCCATAAGGATGCTGATAAACGTGTCTGGTGCTCTCGACAGATCGGGGTCAGTTAATTTCTCTTGGGCAAAAATAGTCGCTACCTACTCAGACTCGAATCCCCGGACTCGAACCTGGTATAGGCTAGGGTAATTCGACTCATGCCGCGAAGGTCTTACTAAGTCAAACTCTAGCCGATAAGTGTATACCAAACGCATCCATCGGGATTTTCTTCATGATGTAGGCATGGTATCTATTTGGTAGAGCGCAGCGGATGCGGTTGCTAGGCCAGCAAATTAAATCTGTAGGTCTTATCTTTACGTCGTAGACGCAACATCTAGATATGTTCTCGCAACGGATGCAATCCGGGCACTTGAGAAGATGTTATCTTTGGACTCCACATTGATATGAGATGCGTAATGGGCGAAGCCACCAAGTACTCTGACTATTGAAAGTAATGAGACGACACTATGGACGCAGTCGACACAATGGAAAAAATATAAGGTGTCCGACTAGTTCTCTCTATGGAAGTAGTCCTCGAGTGTTTGGTCAAGTCATATACCTGGGAAGAGACTTAAGGTTATGTAGTTGTCAGTCGACAATCTTTTTAAAAAGATTGACCTAAAAGTTTATCGGGTCAATTTTTACTTGTAGTTTCAGATAATCGTCAGTCAATGGTGTGGACTTTAAATGATTGTCAATCGATGGTGCGGATGCAGTCGATGTATATATCAATATTGAATACACGGCCAGCGCTCCCTATGGAAGTAGCCCCCAAGTGTCTAGTCGAGTCATAGACTAGAGTAGAGACTCGGATCAAATATCGTGCGGTCGTATTCGACAATCATGCAAGAAGAAACCATTGACTCGAAAGTACATCGAGTCAGCGTCTTGCATGTAAGGAGCCAAGAGTCAACACTACAGTCGGATTCGATGCAGTGGCGTCGTGTGGTGTTTATCCAGAAGGAGTCGACGCTGCAGAGAGAGTCGATGTGGCAGAGTCATGCGGCGCTTAGCTGGAAGGAGTCAATGTTGCAGATGGAGTAGACGCGGCAGAGTCGTGCGATGCTCAGTTGGAAGGAGTCGACACTGCGGACAAATCAACGTGGTCATTTCTGTAGGGTGCACGACCAGCGCTGTTGGGTGCACGATCAGCATGCATGACCAACTCTATCGAGTGCGCGACCAATGCTTTTTATGGGAGTAGCCCAAAGACTATGTGCGGCAACTTGTGGCCAAGCATAGGCTCATTCTTTCGTAGCGTCAAGCGAGGAAACACTTGAGGAATTGCTTAACTCAGGCAACGCGTCAGATTTGTTGTTTATCGACTCCGTTGGAGGACTCGATAAAGTTGCTTGGTGTAGTCGACGTCCTTGTAACTGCAGAAAATATAAAAAATTGTGAAATACTTGTCACTTAAGAAAAATATTATATTTGCGACTTAGTTGTTAGTTGTGATTGAACTTGGCGCGTCGTCACTGTACGCAGGCCTTTTCATTACCTGATTTCCTTGGTCTTTGTGTCTTACCTATCTATCAGTTAGGCTGCAACTCGGGTAGTCATGTGTGAGGCATTGACCATGAAGTCGATGCCATGTAAGATTAGATGCCATGTAAGATTAGTGTGCAGCCCCCGAGTGTCAGGTGCGGTGAAAGTAAATAGTTATTGACTCTTGGAGGAGGAACACTTAGCTTTATTGATAGTCGATGAGACGAACGAACTCGACATGGTAACGAGTCGTGTGCAACCGCCAAGTGTAGATTCAACATGGTCAGAAAAAGTCGGGCGGCAGATGGAGTTTACACACCGGTGAGTCGCGTAGTGGACACCGAGTCAACACTACGGCGAGTCGCATGGTAGACGGAGTTGCGCGGTAGACACGAGTTGACACAATGGTGACTCGTGTGGTGAACGGAATCGCATGGTGGAAATAGAGTCAATACACGGGTGTGTAGTCGAGGTCGGCGGATGGGAGTCGGGCAGTCGGTGCATCAGTGATGAAACAGACGATAGTTACATGAAGCCGGCAATGTCAAAACCAATTTGGTGAAGCTATGTCGAAGAAGATGTAGTTTGCGACGAGATTTGACCGTGACGGTGCCGTAATTGGTGTGGAGGAGACAAAGCAGCCGCGATGGATGCGACTGAATATATGATGCTCGGCAACATAAACCTTCTCTTTTTTCTTTAATTCACCCGAGTAAAGCCATGTAGCCTGCTCTATGTACTTATAAGCTAGCTCCTAAGCGAGCAACTGGATCGGATTTTTCCCTGAATGTGATCCGATCCGATTTTTTTGTTCTGATCGGATTTTTTATTCTTCACGAGATGTGCTTGTAACACATATGTGATCTTTGTGAAAGCTTTGATCCGTATACAATTTGGATTTGATGTTGGACTCAATACGTATGGTCCTTTACGTGAGAAGTAGAAAATTCTGAATTTAGCTTTGACCAATTGATGGACCGCTGTGTAGATCAATCCGGATCGTGCACAAGTTTGGTGGATTACTTATTGAGCTTGACGGCTCGATCTCAGCTGCTCGGCTACTCGCTGACTTATTCCTGTTGGACGAATCTTTGATAATTTTGATATGTTGTCTACAACACATGGGACACCGAGCAGTTTGTGGCGTAGGATGTACAAGCCATAGGATTCATGGCGATGTGTTCGCGACTTTCAGAGTCGATGTTGTTATACGCGATGATGTAGAGATTCCGCCGGTTTAGCCTAGAAGCTGGTGGAAGTTGCTGCTGGCAACTCTACGGACTGGCCGTCAACCTATCTGTATTGAAGATGACTGCCGAGTTTGCCGACTCGGCCTTGATGGAATTAATGATGACGGAGCCCGCCGAAGTCGCAACATTAGTGCACAGGCTTCCCACATATGACGGCAATTGACGTTGGGTGTCCACGGCAATGCCGATACTTGATGATTTTGGTTTTTAGGAAGGTGATATACGTGACCTCGTCGGTTGACAAACAAACAAGGAGGCACGATTTACCCAGGTTCAAGCCCCCGGAGAAAAAAACCCCACTCCTTATTGTCTATTCTTGATTGATGATGAAAATTACAAGTCGCCGAGATGGCCATGGATGCGAAAATTGGATCTGATGTATGCTATGGATTGTGTCTCGGGTCCACTCCTCGACGGCCCCTCCTACCCTTTATATGGGGAGGAAAGCTCTCGGGTACCATACCGAGACGGTTACAAGTTAGATTCTATTTCTATGCGTTCCTAGTTTAGGAGCTTCTTCTTGTTTGACATGTCTGAAGTTGATAACTTCATGGGCTTCGTATTAGCCGAATAGGTCTAGGCTTCGTAGATCTCAACAGAT
Source organism: Avena insularis (assembly GCA_023614405.1). NCBI lineage: Eukaryota > Viridiplantae > Streptophyta > Magnoliopsida > Poales > Poaceae > Avena > Avena insularis. The sequence continues at coordinate 29,316,183 of CM042692.1, forward strand.
CATCATGTGGGTCCTCCGGTGGGCCGTTCCAGTAGGCTAGAGGTAGGTGCCCGTCAGACATACTTATGTCACCTGGTATATCTCTCCATCAGGATAGACCCAACTGAGAACATGACATGTGTGGCGCAAATCTCAAAGGTATTCTTCACCAGGGTTTATTCTGCTTCACTGGGTTTCCCATACGCGCCCACAAACTTCACCAATTTGTACATGTGTTGTATGTCCTCCAAACCACCGCCATCGTCAGCATAGCACATATCAGATGGCGTCACGGCCTTCCCCATGGCAAAACAATAAAGGTCATACAAAAATAATAATACGAGTGTGCATCATAGTAATGGATTAAGTTTTCCTCTGAGCAACTAAAATATTTAGAACCTCATACAATACTTCTCAACCAATTTAATTCTTATCTATTCCTAATTCTACAAGCAATTCGTTACTCTCTTTCTCTATCCCTTGATGAATCTCCAACCTTGTATTCACGGGAGAAGGAGAAGGTGATGGAGCGCTTCAGGCACAGGAGCACAGTCAAGTTTAGGGTTTTCGGTGTGGCTATGTGCCCACCGTTAATCAGTTTATATATACATCAACAAAGCAGGTTATAATACAAGTTGTATACGGTACAAGCATCATGTCTGATTCTAACACATACCCTCAACCTAAACTGGTACGTACAATATTTAGATTGGTTCTGAATCGTCAAACATCTACCGCATGGCTGGTTTAGTAAATACATCAGCCAACTGATCACCTGAAAAAATAAATCTCACTTCTAAGGCACCATCATCTACTCGCTCACGCACAAAATGGAAGTCTATCTGAATATGCTTTGTACGAGCATAAAATACTGGATTTGCTGTTAGGTAAGTAGCCCCTAAGTTATCACACCATAAAATGGGAGCATGCTGCCGGGGAACCCTGAGTTCTTTGTGCAAAGACTCCAGCCAAATAGCTTTAGCAGCGCCATTGGTCAAGGCCTTTCAGCCTCTATACTTTACCACGGTATAGTAGGCAGCTTCTTCAAACTCCATGGCACAAGATTAGACCTAGCAAAGACCGCGAAGCCTCCAGTAGAGCGGCGATCATCAACACATCTTGCCTAGTCTACATTTGTAAAAATGATAATACCCACAGAAGGTGACTTGTGGATAGTCAAACCGATGTTCAGAGTTCCTTTAACATAACGCATGATACGTTTAACATCTTCCCAATGTACCTTCGTAGGCTGGGAGAGGAACCGACACACCTTTTTAACAGCAAAAGAAATATATAAATGTGTGAGTGTCAAATACTGTAAACCACCAACAATACTATTGTAAAAAGAATCATCAATACCCAATGGTGAACCAGTATCTCGGACCAATGTAATATCCCATATATTATGATATATGAAAATGGATAGAGGATAGTTGTATGCATTGCATCCATGCATATAAAATCGAGGCCAACTAAAAACTTTTTCATAGAACGTGTAAAGTGATTGAAGTTCCACTTGAGCTAATGATTTAGGACTAGTTCATCATGTTGAGTGTTCCAACTTTGAAATAATCTTTGGTAAACTTCTATGTTAGGAAGGGTATAAGTAAGTTTCGTAAATAAAAGTAAACTAACACACTCCACATATTTAATGAACAAGTAAAACTTGATGGTTAACTTATCTTCTCTAAACATCATTTAACTCATGTGATAAACAAACCATAGCATATGATCACACCCTAAAAACAAGATTAAATACATTCTTAACCATCTTATCTTAAACCTCATTCATTCTACCAAATATTGATCTTCCAAACCTATTCTTCTTGATCAAAGACATTCCTTCTTATCTAAATTTAAGGCCACTCAAAAGGATCTCTGAACACCCTATATAGAATTATGGAAAACCACAGGGTCTAAAGTGCATAATAGCCATGCATTCCACTTGTCATGATCCAAAAATAAATTCCAAATATAAAACTTGGCTCCCAAGTTGCTTCAAGCGTAAGCTTCCTTAGGAACCTTGGCCACCAAGGTATCTCATGAGAGCTTGACACCTAGCCATGCAAACTAGTGAGGTGTCACCATTCTATGCATCCCAGGACACTATAAATAGCCATGCACCCAAGACCCTGATACGTCCAAAACGTATCTACTTTCCCGAACACTTTTGCTATTGTTTCTCCTCTAAACTTGTGTGATTTGGATGCAACTAATCGATTGTATTTGTTTTAGCAGAATTGCCTTGGTGTGTACTTTTTGTGCAGAAAACCAACTACCAGGAAAAATCCCGGAAAATATGCCAAAAATCCTATTTCACCCGAAGACTCCAGGAGCCAGAATACGAGACGGAGAAGAGCCAGGGGTGGCCACACCACCTGGTGGCGCGGGCCAGGCCAGACCAGGCCGCGCCAGGGGGTGGTGTGGGCCCCCCAGGCACCCCCTCGGCCTCTCTCTTTGCCTATAAGGAGCCTTCTGACCTAAACAATTTGGGGGGTTCGATGTTTTTCCAGAAGGAGTTTCGCTCCGCCGTCACCACCAGATTCCACGAAACAGCACCAGAAACTCCGTTCTGGCACCCTGCCGGGACGGGGAATTGGAGGAGATCATCGCCATCATCATCACCATCGCTTCTCCATAGACCATCCATGTTTCCCCCATCTATGAGTGAGTAATCCCCCGCTGTAGGCTATGGGGATGGTAGGGATTGGATGAAATCGTTCATGTAATGGCATCAGATTGTTAGGGCATGGTGCCTAGTATCTTCTATTAGTGCTTTATGACTTTGTTGCAACTTGTTGTGCTTAATGCTTGTCACTAGGGCCCGAGTGCCATGATTTTAGATCTGAACATGTTATTGATTCATTATGATAGTATTGTTCTTGGTCTTATCTGCAAGTTGTATACACACGTTGTTGTCCGGAACCTATGGCCCAGTGGCGAAATCGGGATAACCGGAAGGGAAAGGCTTTGATGTGAGGATCACATGTGTTCATGGAGTGTTAATGCTTTGCTCCGGTGCTCTATTAAAAAGAGCACCTTAATTGCCAGTAGTTCCCTAGAGGCCCCGCTGCAAACGGGCTGGCAGGACAAATATGTTGTGCAAGTTCTCATTGCGAGCACGTATGACTATATATGGAGCACATGCCTAGGATTGTCTAGTACTTGGATGCTTTATCTTATTTATCTGCAATTGCCCTATGTTCTGATTGCTATGTGAATTGTCTTGTCCATGCAGTGCCCGTCCATCCATCCCTATGCCTACCTCACTTGAATCCCACTATTTACTGCTTTTGTTACTACTGTCTTTGCTTTACTACTGCTGCTACTTTACTATTCCTACTACAAAACTGTTGCTACTGATAAACTGCTATGAGCAAAATTGTTTCCAGGTGCATCTGAATTGACAACTCAGTTGTTAAGGCTTATAAATATTCTTTGGCTCCCCTTGTGTCGAATCAATAAATTGGGTTTCACTTCCCTCAAAAATACTGCGATACACCCCCTATACTTGTGGGTCATCAAGACTATTTTCTGGCGCCGTTGCCAGGGAGCGTAGCTTTATTTATCAAGTTCACTCGGATTCTCTATTGTTCGCTGCTATCCATCCATCATGGGTAAGTCTCGTGATGGCAAGTTTCCTATTCTACCATCCACTACAAGAAGAGGTACGGTTCTGAACACCTCTGTTGCTCTTGATTCACCGTCTGTTTTGAGTAAGTTCCTTACACCACCACATACACATGCTACACACACTGCTACTACTGCTGAATCTGAAACTTCTGATGCTTATGATGTTGCTTCTACTGTGCTCGATAAGAGTGGTTCATTAGGTCCTTTCCTAGATGCTACGATTGCTAGAACTATAGCTGGAAATACCGAAACTCCTAATGAAGACACTACCACACCTGTTAGCTCACCTGAGTCTAGTGAGAGTTATGATATTGAAGATGGTTATGTTGAGATGACCGATGAGTTTATTAAAGAATGTAAGAACACCCATGATAGGAGCGCTGCTAAGAGTCTCCTTGAGAGGCATACTATTAGACCGAAATTATATCCTGCTGCTAAGTTTGCTGCTTCTCCCATAAACATTATAGATGAAGATTATGATTTCTCTCTCGATCTATCTTACATAGCTGTTGTCGAGAAAGAACCTTTTTGTGGGACTAAGAATGAAAGTGCAGTAGCACATATGAATGAACTTTCTACCATGAGTGGCTTGTTTTCTGATGATATTAAGATGCGTACTTACTTTGTTGCTAAGATTTTTCTCTTTTCACTGAAAGGAGAAGCTAAAACTTGGTTTAGTAATTTACCTCCTGGATCTATTGATAGCCCTAAGTGCTTGATTAGTACTTTCCTGCAGAAATATTTTCCTCCCAGTGCTAGACATGCTATTTTGCAGGAACTTTTTGATTTTAAACAGGGAGAAAAAGAGGTATTGCCCGAATCTTGGGCAAGGTTTTGTGCTTTGATTCATGCACAGGCTGGAAGTCCTTTACCTAAGAATGAGCTTCTTGATATATTTTATAATGGACTAACCGAGGAATCTAGGACATACCTAGATAGTTGTGTTGATTGTGTTTTCAGGAATAGGACTCCAAAGGAAGCTGAGGAATTAATGGCTAAAATAAGCAAGAATTATGAAGATTGGACTCCTCCTAAACAAGCTATACCTGAAGTAATTGTACCTGAACCATCTATTCCTGTGCCTATTCCAACATCAAACAAGAGGGGAGTTATTGAATTAAATGATGAAGTGATGAAGGAAGCTAAGAAATGTCTTAAGGAGAAGGGAATTAAAGCTGCAAATGTCAAGAATTTACCTCCTATAGAATTATGTAAGCCTATTCCCTACTCACCCACTATTGAGGTACACTCTCTCCAGCACTTTGATGAAGGTGATATCCCTTATTCTAAACCTCCTGATCAATGCTTAGAAGAATTTGATATCTTTATTGTCAAGCAAGATAACTTTAATAAAAGGGTGCAAAATCATCTAATGGAAAGCACTAGAGCTATTGTTGAGTTGAAAGATATTGTGGAAAGAACCTCTAATGATGTTAAAATGATTGTTAAACACTTTCAAATGGTTAAAACTCAAATAGATCAACTCGTTAAAGTGCAAAATGACTTGCTAGTTAATGCTGCTAAAGAAAAACATGCTTATGAAATTAGAACTAGAAGAGGAGCTGCTACCCAGGATCCTCTATATCCTGAGGGGCATCCCAAAAGAATTGAGCAGGATTCTCAACAAGCTGAAAATGGTGGTTCTACTCGTAAGAAAAGGAAAAAGAAACATAAAACTGTTGTAGACCCCTCTGAACCTGCTATAGATCCTAATAGTATATCTATATCTGATGCTGAAACTGAAAGTGGTAATGAAGAAAATGTTGTTCCTAATGAAGAAAAAGTTGAAGAAGAACCTGAAAACCACACTAAGAATACTAAATACACCAAAGAATATTTTATTGCTAAGAAACATGGTAGTGAAAGAGAGCCTTGGGTCCAAAAACCTATGCCATTCCCTGATAAGAAACACAAGTCAAAGGAAGATGAACACTATAATAAGTTTTGTGAGTGGATGAAGCCTTTATTCTTGCAAATTCCTTTGACTGATGCTATTAAATTGCCTCCTTACTCAAAGTATATGAAGGACATTGTCTCGAATAAAAGGAAGATTCCTAATGAAGAAATTTCTACTTTGCTTGCTAATTATTCCTTCAATGGTAAGGTTCCTAAGAAACTTGGAGACCCAGGGATTCCAACTATCCCTTGCTCTATGAAGAACAGTTATGTTAGAACTGCTTTGTGTGATCTGGGAGCTGGAGTTAGTGTTATGCCTTTCTCTCTCTATAAGAGGCTTCAACTTGAAAAATTGATACCAACTGATATATCTTTGCAAATGGCTGATAAATCTACCACCATTCCTGTGGGTATATGTGAGGATGTACCTGTTCAGGTGGCTCACAATTGCTTGATATTAACTGATTTTGTTGTGCTTGAAATGCCTGAAGATGATAATATGTCTATTATTCTTGGGAGACCTTTTCTTAATACTGCAGGAGTTGTTATTAATTGTAATCAAGGAAAGGTGACCTTCAATGTTAATGACAAGGAACATACTGTCTATTTCTCCAAGAAGATTGAAAGGACTTATGGTTTGAATTCAATTGAACATGTTGAAGGCATTCAAGTTGGAGAAATATATTGTCCCATACCAAGAGAAAATTTTGAAACTATTATGATTGGTACCACTGCTATCAAGGTTAAGGTAACATAATCATTAGTGGAGTACAAAGTTTTGTCTCATATGCAAATGTTTTGGTAGCAAGACTTGATCAACCTTGCTAACAAAAGGATTACATTGAACAAAACAATGTTTCATTATGATTATCTCCATTTATTTCTATCCTTTGCGTTTTAGTTTTTGCTTTCGTTTAGTTTTCTTTGTGTTGTTAGTTGCTTGCATGCTAGAACTTCTATAGTTCTAGCCTTGTTTTGTCTTTGCATCATGTTTCAAAAAGAAAAAAATCTGTTAGAAAATCATTCTTCTATTTCTGAAAAATGCCCAAAAATAAAGTGTCTCGAAAAATTCCAGAAAATTCATATTAAATTTTTACGTGAAAAATGGGGCAGAGGAGTACTGGAGGTACCAGGCCCTGGCAGGCACACCACATGGTGGCGCGGCCAGCCTTGGGTGGCGCCATGCCCTGGTGTGGGCCACCCCTGGCCCCCCACCAACTCTCTCACCTACCACTTTCTTCTCTCTCCCGAGTAAGCTCTAGTTCATAGCTCAAAATCGTGTTCTTGTTGTGCTTGCTCTCGATTTTTTCGATCTCCTTGCTCAGCCCATCTTTCTTGCTGAAATTTGGAGCATTTGTTCCCTGGTATGTGACTCCTCCCCTTGTCCAAGTAGATTTGTGTTTAGTGGATTATATGTTGAGTATTTTGCTGTTGTAGGTGACTGGTTAATCTTGGCTCGCTTATTGCTCGCCGCCTAGCTGCTAGGGGGCATATCTATGGGGGCATCATTGCCTAGTGTATAGTCAATGCATTAGGTCTTTCAGTGGATCCCTATGATGCTATGCTGGCACCACAGAGGCTTGACCTTGTTGCTATGAAAGCTCATCACTTTGTCACTGCTACTTCTGATTTGGACAGTCTAGTATATAGGATGCTTTTCACTGACGGGGATGAAAGGGAGATCCTTTTGCCACAACCTTCTTTGTTTAGTGTTCACAGGAGACCGTGGTCACGCTCCAAGGAGGAGGTGGACGAGCAGCTTCGCTTGCTGGGTTTCCACGAGCAGCACCAGGAGGATGTACCCTCCTATGATTACTCCACGCATTATGGAGGGACGTACTCGAGTTCGCACCAGGATGAGGGGACCTCTTCGTCGTACCAGGGTGACACTTCATCCTGGCCAGCTTGGGATTGATACCCACTTAGGCCAAAAGCCTAAGCTTGGGGGAGATATGCCGACACCGCACTCATCTTCATATCATGTTGCGTTGGTACTTTGTATATTCATGTTTTCGTTCTCTTTTTAGTTTTCGTTCTTATTTGCTTTTGCTTTCTAAAAACACAAAAAGACCAAAAATATTTCTATTGTTTCTCTTTGGTTTGATTCTTCTTTTTGCCTTGGTTTGCTTTTCCCTTTTTGCTTTGTTTAAACTATTTGAAAAACCCAAAAAGATTTTGCTTTGTTTGTTTTTCCCTTTTGGTTCTTGTTTAAAAATCGAAAACACCAAAAATATTTGTCGTTCTTCTTTGGTCTTTGCGAGTTTGCTTCAGGGTTCGGCAGTCCTCAGTGGATATTGGTTTCATATTATTATTCAAGCCACACAAGTGAAGAGTAATAATGAGGATCAATGACAACTTGAGGCGTGGTAAGAGGCTGGTAACGAACTCTATTTGTTTTCATTTTTGTACATATACTCATCAATGTGGGCATGCTTAGTCTGTTCATGTAGAGTGTATGTTTTTTTGGATGCTTAATAGTTCTTGCTTTCTTATGATTAGCTCCAGCTCGCTAATAGTTTGTAGCATGTCTTATGAATGTTTGCTTGCATTACTCTATTCATAAATTGGTATGACACCGTGGTATCCTCCTCTGAATGTTTCATTTGAATTAACTTGGCACATGCTCACACATGCACATGACTGTGATAATCAGTTAATCCTTGATGAATTATTTTGCCTTGAGGATCTTGAATCACTTTCATGCCATGAGTAGTCCTGTTTTGTTGCAAGCATGATAATGACAGCTATTGCTCTCTCGTTTGTCGCTCCCTTACTATTGCTAGCCTTCACTTTCACTGAGTATGTTTTACTCAAGTTCCCAACTCCCTAAACCAAATATTTCCAAAGTGTCCACCATACCTACCCATTAGCATCATTTGCTACCTCCGTACATATTCAATATGCCTTGTTTTCTTCCGAATAAAATGTTTGCTTGTTATGAGAAAGTTAGTTAGTAAAGCTCTCACGAACTTGATGGCACACTTTATTTTCTTGCACTCAATAAACCTGAACCATTGCGTCCTTCTTTGTTGCGCATATGCTTGCGCTTTATGAGTTGAAGTTAGTAGAACCATGTATCATGGGGACCGCTTTCAGCGCTTCATAGGTACTTTGTACCTAGTTGATATCATGTTCTTTTGCTTATGGATCCCGGCGGTGTGAAATAAAAGTGGAACTTGTAAGATCATGGAGTTTGTATGTATGTTAGAGAAACGCCTGGGCCGCTAGCCTAAGCCATGCCTAATAATGGTGGAAACTTGCAGCATAACCATAATGAGCATTCTATGAAGCATCCTCAATAAAAATCTATGCACATAGTAAATAAAAAGATCGCCGAGATGCTCATTGTCTGCTTGCCTTGTTATTTTGATTATGGGATAGCTCCCGTGTCATGTGCAAGGGGTACCCCGTTGGCGGTTCTCTATGATACGTATATACTTACAATGACAAGAGCTTACTTGTGACTGAAGTTGAGTAGCATGAGGATCGGTCTTCGTAAGTAAGGGGCTTGAGACTTCAATTTATAACTTGTCAAGCATATCCTCTTAGTTGTGTCACTTTCACCTTAACCACATTAAAGATGCTTATGATAGGGGCAATGAGAGCTCAAAGCTAACGAGTACCATACTTTCAGCATTTGGAAGCCTTTCAAATTATTTAAAACCTTTTCTTGTTGAGTCTCCATTTATTCTCTAAGCACCTTCTTGGGAGCATAGTTGTCATTCTTTGTGTTTGTTCCATTACTTGATTATTTGTGTTATGACTTTGATGCTTGTATCCTTGATATCTTTATTTCTAGTCATCACTTGAACTTCAGAGGTGCCTTGATATTCATAATCAAAGGCAAGCGAGATACCACTCTATCGTACCTTTCTATGAGCATTACAATGTTGCTTATGTTTGTGCCTCATGATACTTATTATTCTTGAGTTGGAATCTCTTCATAGCTTGCAATGACTATTAAGTAGACTTGGTTGCATACTCTTTATTATGAATTATCCAAGTAGTTGATCACATTGCTGAGAATATTTACATCATATGAAGCAAATATGTTTGTGAAAGTTCTTTTATCGCACTCAGTTTTCAACTGAATTGCTTGAGGACAAGCAATAAGCTAAGCTTGGGGGGAGTTGATATGTCCAAAACGTATCTACTTTCCCGAACACTTTTGCTATTGTTTCTCCTCTAAACTTGTGTGATTTGGATGCAACTAATGCGGACTAATGCTGTTTTCAGCAGAATTGCCTTGGTGTCTACTTTTTGTGCAGAAAACCAACTATTAGGAAAAATCCCGGAAAATATGCCAAAAATCCTATTTCACCCAAAGACTCTAGGAGCCAGAATACGAGACGGAGAAGAGCCGAGGGGTGGCCACACCACCTGGTGGCGCAGGCCAGGCCAGGCCACGCCAGGGGGTGGTGTGGGCCCCCAGGCACCCCCTTGGCCTCTCTCTTCGCCTATAAGGAGACTTCTGACCTAAAAACTTGGGGTTCAAGTTTTTCGAAGGAGTTCATTCGCCGCCACCACCAGATTCCACGAAACAACACCAGAAACTTCGTTCTGGTACCCTGCCGGGATGGGGAATTGGAGGAGATCATCGCCATCATCATCACCATCGCTTCTCCATCGACCGTCCATGTTTCCCCCATCTATGAGTGAGTAATCCCCCGCTGTAGGCTATGGGGATGGTAGGGATTGGATGAGATCGTTCATGTAATGGCATCAGATTGTTAGGGCATGGTGCCTAGTATCTTCTATTAGTGCTTTATGACTTTGTTGCAACTTGTTGTGCTTAATGCTTGTCACTAGGGCCCGAGTGCCATGATTTCAGATCTGAACATGTTATTGATTCATTATGATAGTATTGTTCTTGGTCTTATCTGCAAGTTGTATACACACGTTGTTGTCCGAAACCTATGGCCCCGAAGTGACATAAATCGGGATAACCGGAAGGGAAAGGCTTTGATGTGAGGATCACATGTGTTCACGGAGTGTTAATGCTTTGCTCCGGTGCTCTATTAAAAGGAGCACCTTAATTGCCAGTAGTTCCCTAGAGGCCCTGCTGCAAATGGGCTGGCAGGACAAAAGATGTTGTGCAAGTTCTCATTGCGAGCATGTATGACTATATATGGAACACATGCCTAGGATTGTCTAGTACTTGGATGCTTTATCTTATTTATCTGCAATTGCCCTATGTTATGATTGCTATGTGAATTGTCTTGTCCATGCAGCGCCCGTCCATCCATCCCTATGCCTATCGCACTAGAATCCCACTGTTTACTGCTTTTGTTACTACTGCCTTTACTTTACTATTGCTGCTACTTTACTATTCCTACTACAAAACTGTTGCTACTGATAAACTGCTGTGAGCAAAATTGTTTCCAGGTGCAGCTGAATTGACAACTCAGTTGTTAAGGCTTATAAATATTCTTTGGCTCCCCTTGTGTCGAATCAATAAATTGGGTTTCACTTCCCTCGAAAATACTGCGATACACCCCCTATACTTGTGGGTCATCAGACCCCAAGCCTCACAACTCACCATCCTAGCTTGGACCAAAAAACAAACACACTCACTTTAGAGACAGATCTAGAGGGATTAATGAAGCAAGAACTTGAAGAACAACTTCAAGAACATGAAGAACAAGGAGGAGCATCTACAGTTCTTCGCCAAGCAAACTTAGGAATCTACAAAGGTTCTAGTCTAGTCTCTAGGATCAAATATTAGTAGATTGGTGGATAGAGGGAATGATTAGCGAGATATTAGGTGAGTGATTATGCATAGTTTATCAAGAAAAACTAGACAATAACATGATTTTGTCTAGGAATGCATATTTCTATCATCTATACATTTCCTAGGAACCCAATTCATTTTTCTAGATCATATAATTTTATTCTAAATACCATCATGTACAACTAAATGCTCTTGTGATCATCAAGAACACATATAAGAACATCTAGAATCACTAACTCCTATTTGTTAGTAATGAATCCACTAAAATCACTTATCAAATTCTTTATAAGTATGAAAGGGTATTTACCCTCTACTTTTTTTGGTTAACAATGACACCGTAGTTAGGACGGACTAATGCTACCTACTAGTTTCTTACACAGGTTTTAGTCCGATGGCGTGTTGGAAGATCGTCGGAGAACCTCCCATTTTGATAACGAATCTTTGTGCCAGAGTTTTGCTTTATTATGTAACTTGAGTCTTTAGGAACTCCGCACTCTTAAGAGGGGTTTTCTTGATGAGCTTGTTGGGGATGAATTCCTAAGCCATACACACATCCCATACACCTACTTGTCCCATCACCAAAGAGAGAGCAGAGGGAGATCTACCTTTCAAAGCTCTTCTACATGATCCGGTTTGCAATCCAGTTGTATCGGCTCCCAGACCAGGTGGTCCGGTGTTAGTGAAAAAAACCCGACTCTGAATCGAGATTGCCAGTTGTTTATACCGAGTCTATCCGGAACTGGGGACAGTAACCATTCCCGGTTGAGTTCTGGTCATCCGGCCTAGAAACCGGGACATCCGGTCTATGAGCCGATGCAACCAAACTTAAAACTGGATTCATGCAGAATTGCTCTAAATGGCTAGATTTCTCCCTAGGGTATAAATACCCCTTCTTCCACCTTGAGTAGGTTAGGCATTCCATTTCATATTCATTCTTGAAGCTCTCTCTCCCCATTGTTGAAACACAATTCCTTGAGGATCTCCCATTCTACCCAACCAATTTCAAATCCCTTTGGTAGAAAGCAAGAGGAGGTCCTGATTTACGTTTACACCAAGCCAAAGTTCATTCCCCCTTGAGTTCATCGATTTAGCTTGTTACTCTTAGGTATGTGGGAAACCCTGGGTAGCTAGGGTCGCCCGGAGGCATTCAGCTTGTGATTTTCTCTATGGAAAGTTTGTGAGGGTTTGGAGACTAACTTAAAGTCTACCACGAGTAAGTGAGCTATTCCTTCGTGATATAGGCTCGGAGAAGAAGGTGATCCTTCGTGGTGTTGGGGAATCCTTCGTGGAATCTCACACCTCTCCAACATGGCGTAGCCCCCTTCCCAAAGGTGGTGAACACGGGAATACATCTTCATCTCTGCGTGCTTCGGTTATTCCTTAACCAATCTCTTACTTGTGTTGTTTACATTGTGATAGCCTTCGTGTTTGAAGTATCATGTATCATCATCTAGGTGAGAATATCATTTTGCAGACCGAAAGTTGAGGTGCCCAGGCAACGCGGTACCCAAGTTGCTTGTAATCAGCCGTGTTAACCACAGTTGGCGTGCCAAATACTCAGAGGGTCTTTTTCGGAACGAATTCAACTTTATGTTTGAATACAAAATATCAGGCTAACGCCCATCAATTTGGGCCCCCCTGTCAGTTTTCGCCGTTATGTCGCTGTCGTCATGACTGCCATGTAGGCTTGCAGCTTTGGCGCCTGCATCCATTACGCGTCTTCTTCTTCCCCGGAGCGGCAATCTATGGGTCATCGCGGCCATGGCGCAGAGCTGGGATGTGGACGAACTTGCTCGGCCCCGCTCTCCTCCCTGTAGGCTTGCAGTGTTGGCACCTGCATCCATTACGCATCTTCTTCTTCCCCGGAGCGGCAATCCATGGTCGCGGCCATGGCGTGGAGCTGGGACGTGGATGACCTGCTCGGCCCCGCTCTCCTCCCCATCCCGAGTCGGAGCTTGCCCTCACCATGGCAAGGCGCGGGGACGAGAATTGGTTCCCGGTGAGATCTGTCACCGCGTCGACCATGCTCGGTCATGTTTTCCTCCTCCAGAATCTGAGATCACCATTGCCGTGGTCGCACCCACGCCAATTCTGCCACCCCTGCCGAGGTCTCTGTGGGAGCTGTACCCTCAGTAGCTCAAGTTTTGCCATGTTGAACCTGTAAGCGAATTGGGAGCTGGGCGGCGGCAACCCGTTGTTGAACCTGTAAGGAATTTGCCGAAGGCTGCATGCTGTGCCAAGGTCTTCGGTTGATGCCTTTGGCCTCGGCTTCTGCCAACATCCACCACCGATGTGAGATCATTTAGTTACTTCAATATGAAATTTCGACCAATTTAACTTGTTGATGCATTCCTTGACAATTATAATACAATCGAACACTGGAAATATTTGGTAGTGTGTATGAGCATGATCAGTAATATAATTGAACACTACAAATTTTAAGGCACTTCATATAAAGGAGTAGATTCACCGAAGACACCACAGATATATTGTCTTACATGCAACACACAGGTAATAATTAACTAAAACAAAATAAAAGCAGGGGCAGCAACAGGAGGCCGGGACACGGAGATTCCTAGTAGGGAAGGGGCAGCCTAGTCGAGGGGATACAGGCTAGTCCTGACATACTCCCGGAGGAAATTGCCGAAGGCTGCGTGCCGTGCCAAGGTAATCGGCCTATGCCTTGTGCCTCCGCCTTTGCCAACGTCCACCGCGTGCTGGATCATGCTGTCGAAGTCCACGTTAATTGATCTGCCACAAAATGGGCAAAATAGTATCCCCCTACGGTAGAAACAGGTTTGCTTACACCGTAACCGCCTCAACACGTAGCGGCTCTTGTTGTCCATGAATTGCTTGCTATCGTCCATGTCATCATCATCCTCCTGTTGATTTTTAAGAATATAACTTAGAACTCATACATATGATTGAATTGTATTACAACTTAAGAATTGACAACATATATATGTAAGAAAATATTAAGTTGATATCAAAGAGAAAGCATCTCAGCAATAGTTTGATCAGTTCATATATCATTTCATCTCATCAAAATGACAATTAATTGGATCAGAGTGTATGTAGAATAAATCTAGGGGCCTCATAAGTTTCTTCAGGGATGACATAAGCGAACCAAGTAACAATTGCACAATCTATATTGTTCTTGTACATCGCCCTAGGTTCGCCAACTCATCCCTAAAAAATCTGACACCGATGTGTCTGCCTCTCTTTTGGGGCAAATTTGAATCATTCTCCACAATAAGAAATTGAAATATAATCGTACAAAACAATATTTAGGCATATACATAGTCAGGTACAAAAACAAGCCTAAATATTGTAATTATAAATAAAAACCAAACAATTAATCTTCAGGTACATGTTAAAAATACTTATGATCAAAACCATTCATATACATATGCACCATACGAATCATTCAAAGATCAGAAACAATTCAAGGATCATATATGTAGTTCCATATGAGAATAAATCAAGGGCCTCATAATGTTTTTAGAGATGGAGTTGGAGAACCAAAGTACCAATAGCACAACCTATATTGTTTGTGTGCATTGCTGCCTCAGGTTCACCAACCCATCCCTAAAACACGACACCATCATATGTGTCTCCCCTTGAACTCTTTTGGGGAAAATTTCAATCATCGGCCTCGGTGACAAACTAAAATGTAATTCTTATACACTATGAATGCATGGAATACATAACTAAAATATCATAGTTCGATGAATGTAGAATAAAGATTGCGGCCTCATAAGTTTCTTCAGAGATGGCGTAAGCGAACCAAGTAACAATTTCACAACCTATATTGTTCTTGTACATCGCCCCAGGTTCGCTAACTCATCCCTGAAAAAATCTGACACGAATATGTCTGCCTCTCTTTTGGGAAAAATTTGAATCATTGGACACAATAAGAAATTCAAATGTAATCATACAAAACAATATTCAGGGATATACATATGCATCATACGACTCATTCGAAGATCGGAAACAATACAATGATTATATATAGGTTCCACATGAGAATAAATTAAGGGCCTCATTATTCTTTCAGAGATGGAGTTGGAGAATCAAAATACCAACAACACAACCTATATTGTTTATGTACATTGCTGCCTCAGGTTTACTAACCATCCCTAAGAAAATGACACCATCTGATGTGTCTCCCTTGCACTATTTTGGGGCAAAATTGAATCATTGGGCTCAGTAAGGAATAGAAATGTAATGTTATAGGCATGTTGTGTATCAAAATCAACACTCAACTATCAAACCCTAAAACCCCTAAATCAAATGTTAATCGATTAAATTTATAGCATAAGAAGAAACGTATGAACAACAACAAGTTAAGCAAATGTAAATTTACTAGATGGGTGATGAGCAGACTGGGGTTTTGTGACTAGAAGAATTGGAGTTTTGTGACTAGATGGCAGATGCATGAATCGACCGTTCGAACCATATATATACTACCCTACTTAAAGAGCAAAATAATCTATACACGATTGAGCAAATCCTATGTATGAACAGTGAAATCTGCGGCTGTGACTAGAGAAGCTAGCAATGTAGTCCCTCGGACTCCTCATCAGGGACCTCCTCCTCAAACTCGTCATTCTCTGCGATTGCGTCAAAGATTTCTTGGACGATGATGGGGTCGTTGATGTAGGGCACCAGATTGCCTCCGCCTGCCGCCTGCCCCCATCCAGATCTGCTGTTGGCACCACGATGTTGTCGGCCACCTGCTGCTCGACGATGATGGCTACTGGCTAGATGGATGAGCTCGAACCCTCGACAACATAGCGACGAGTGGCATGCGTGCCCGGAAAAGATGCCTCCGCCTGCTTGGTGACGACCGAGCCATCTACTGCTGTGCCTTCAACTGGCTTCACCTCCGGCTCGTCTCCACGCGTACGCTTCATGGCGCACCTAGGGAAGGAGGTGGTGCAAGCGAAGGAGCTTCGGCGCACGCGGTAGGTGCAAATTAGGGTTTTGGGACTAGACAGATTGGGGAAAATGACACGAGCTCATGGAAGAAGAAGGCCAAGCGGGTTTATAAACACTAGACCGTTCGTAGTCCTCGAGTGGACATGTGTCGTGGACGGGGGGATGGGGATACCACGATCTCCACTTTTTTTTGGGTTCCCTTTTTTTTGAAACAACCACGATCTCCACTTTAGAACTACATTGAAAACACGCTCATGGCAGACCTCGATTCCACTGCATGCAAGTGGCGTAGAACCAATTTCTAGCAACGTTAGGTCTACTCGAGGGCCCCCTTGATGCATGTAAGTTAATTGCGGTAGGGCCCAGTTTGAAGTGAGATTGAGAGCGCTGCGTAAAAATGGGATATGTCTTATTAAAATCAAGTGACAATAAATTGCAGTGTCCTATCGAGAACCATGCACTCGATGACCTTGTTGCCATATGCATGTGTTGTAGTAGCAGTAGTGGGCTTTTCAGACATGATTAAACATGCCATGACCACTCGAGGAATTTTTCCATGGACGGCTTCGTGTTCCTTCTTATAGAAGTCTCGCTGAGGGAGACGTCTGTGCTGTCTCACGCTGTACTGTGAAGGGCATGACGTGGGCAACGATTCTTGTTGGATCACAAAGGATCAATGGTAGGTGTGCATGATCCGTGTGACAACTGTGTCAACCAATCAGGGCATAGCAGACATAGTGAGCACAGGTTTGGGCTTCTACCAAAGAGAGAGAGGGCAAAACTGACTAGTATCAAAAAACCAAGGGCAAAACTGAGTAGTATAAAAATGGAAAGTGAGTGTCTTGTACAATGAAATACAATGAATGTGTGTTCTTTTCACAGACCACATATGGATCCACCAGTGTCATTGCATGTCTATTCTTTTCATAAACCACATATGGATCCCCTAGTGTCATTGCATGTGTGTACTTTTCATTAACCATAGCTAGAGTCATCGCATGTGTGTTATTTTCACAAACCACATATGGATCCACCAGAGTCATTTCATGTGTGTACTTTTCACAAACCACATATGGATCCACCAGAGTCATTGCATGTCTGTTCTTTTCATAAACCACATGAGCATGTATTTTTTTCACAAACCACATATGGATCCACCAGAGTCATTCCATGCGTTTTCTTTTCACAAACCACATATGGATCCACCATAGTCATCGCATGTCTATTATTTTCATAAACCACATGAGCATGTGTGTTCTTTTCACAAACCACATATGGATCCACCATAGTCATTGCATGTGTGTTCTTTTCATAAACCACATATGGATCCACCAGAGTCACTACATGTGTATTCTTTTCATAAACCACATATGGATCCACTAGAGTCATTGAAAGTTTGTTCTTTTCACATACCACATATGAATCCACCAGTGTCATTGCATGTGTGTTATTTTCATAAACCACAACTAGAATCATTGGATGTGTGTTATTGTCATAAACCACATGGATCCACTAGAGTTCATTGCATGTGGGTTCTTATCATAAACCACATGGATCAACTAGAGTCATTGCATGTGTGTTCTTTTCACAAACCACATATGGATCCACTAGAGTCATTGCATGTCTATTCTTTTCATAAACCACATATGGATCCACCAGATTCATTGCATGTTTTTTCTTTTCGTAAACCACATGGATCCACAAGAGTCATTGCGTGTGTGTTCTTTTCACAAACCACACATGGATCCACTGGTGTCATTGAATGTGTGTTCTTTTCACAAACCACATATGGATCCACCAGTGTCATTGCATGTGTGTTCTTTTCATTAACCACATATGGATCCCCTAGTGTCATTGAATATGTGTTCTTTTCACAAACCACATATGGATCCACCAGTGTCATTGCATTTGTGTTCTTTTCATGAACCGCATATGGATCTCCTAGTCTCATTGCATGTGTGTTGTTTTCATTAACCACAGCTGGAGTCATTGCATGTGTGTTCTTTTCACAAACCACATATGGATCCACCAGAGTCATTTCATGTGCGTTCTTTTCACAAACCACATATGCATCCACCATATTCACTGCATGCCTATTCTTTTCGTAAACCATATGAGCATGTGTTTTTTTTCACAAACCACATATGGATCCACCAGAGTCATTTCACGTGTGTTCTTTTCACAAACCACATAGATCCATCGGAGTCATTGCATGTCTGTTCTTTTCATAAACCATATGATTATGTGTGTTATTTTCACAAACCACATATGGATCCACTAGAGTCATTGCATGTGTGTTCTTTTCATAAACCACATATGGATCCACCAGAATCACTACATGTGTGTTATTTTCATAAATCACATATAGATCCACTAGAGTCATTGAATGTGTGTTCTTTTCACAAACCACATATGGATCCACCAGTGTCATTGCATGTGTGTTCTTTTCATAAACCACAACTAGAGTCATTGGATGTGTGTTATTGTCATGAACTACATGGATCCACTAGAGTTCAATGGATGTGTGTTCTTCTCATAAACCACATGGATCAACTAGACTCATTGCATGTGTGTTATTTTCACAAACCACACATGGATCCACCGGTGTCATTCAATGTGTGTTCTTTTCACAAACCACATATGGATCCACCAGTGTCATTGCGTGTGTATTCTTTTCATTAACCACATATTGATCCCCTAGTGTCATTGAATGTGTGTTCTTTTTACAAACCACATATGGATCCACCAGTGTCATTGCATGTGTGTTCTTTTCATGAACCACAACTAGAGTCATTGCATGGGTGTTCTTTTCACAAACCACATATGGATCCACTAGAGTCATTGCATGTCTGTTATTTTCACAAACCACATATGGATCCACTAGAGTCATTGCATGTGTGTTCTTTTCACAAACCACATATGGATCCACCAGAGTCATTACATATGTGTTGTTTTCATTAAGCACAACTAGAGTCATTGCATGTCTGTTCTTTTCACAAACCACATATGGATCCTCTAGAGTCATTTCATGTGTGTTCTTTTCACAAACCACATATGGATCCACCAGAGTCATTGCATGCCTATTCTTTTCATAAACCACATGAGCATGTGTGTTGTTTTCACAAACCACATATGGATCCACCAGTGTCATTGAATGTGTGTTCTTTTCCTAAAACACATATGGGTCCACCAGTGTCATTGCATGTGTGTTCTTTTCATGAACCACAACTAGAGTCATTGAATGTGTGTTCTTTTCACAAACCATATATGGATCCACCAGTTTCATTGCATGTGTGTTCTTTTCATTAACCACATATGGATCCCCTAGTGTCATTGAATGTGTGTTCTTTTCAGAAACCACATATGGATCCACCAGTGTCATTCCCTGTGTGTTCTTTTCATGAACCACAGCTAGAGTCATTGCAGGTGTGTTCTTTTCACAAACCACATATGGATCCACCAGAGTCATTGCATGTCTGTTCTTTTCACAAACCACAAGTGGATCCACTAGAGTCATTGCATGTGTGTTATTTTCACAAACCACATATGGATCCACTAGAGGGATTGCATGTGTGTTCTTTTCATTAACCACAGCTAGAGTCATTGCATGTCTATTCTTTTCACAAACTACATATGGATCCACTAGAGTCATTTCATGTGTGTTCTTTTCACAAACCACATATGGATCCACCAGAGTCATTGCATGTCCGTTCTTTTCATAAACCACATATGGATCCAACAATGTCATTGAATGTGTGTGCTTTTCCTAAAACACATATGGATACACCAGTGTCATTTCATGTGTGTTCTTTTCATGAACCACAACTAGAGTCATTGAATGTGTGTTCTTTTCACAAACCACATATGGATCCACCAGTGTCATTGCATGTGTGTTCTTTTCATTAACCACATATGGATCCCCTAGTGTCATTGAATGTGTGTTCTTTTCACAAACCACATATGGATCCACCAGTGTCATTGCATGTGTGTTCTGATACGTCCATTTTGCATCACTATTCTATGTCTTAATTCACTATTATTCATTGATATATTTCGTATTGAGAGGTGATACTTATGTTATTTCATCTGTTTTTGCATGGTTGATGACTTTTGGAGCATGGACCGCTGCAGTCAGGATTCTGATGGAAAAGGTGCTGTTTGGAGGTAAAATTCACGAAGATCAGAAATTCCGGGAAAATATATGAAAAATCCTATTTTTCCAGAAGACTAAGGATGCCAAAAGACGGAGTGGAGATGGGCCACAGGGGGCCCACACCACCCCCTTGCACGGGCAGCCCTAGGCCATGCCAGCAGGTGGTGTGGCCGCCCTAGCCCACCTCTGGCTCTCCCCTCTGGCATATATCATCCTCCCGAAACCCTAAGACTCGGAGAGAGACCACAGAAAGATTTCGCCGCCTCTGCAGGGCGGAAAACACCGAGAGAGAAAGATCTCCGTGAGACAGATGATTCTCACGGGGAATTCCTTCCCGGAGAGGGGAGATCCTCGCCATCAACACCACCATCAAGCTGGACTTCATCGGGATCATCATCATCATCACCACCATCATCACCATCAGCACCCTCATCACCATCTCCATATTGCTGTAATTGTTGCGTTGAATCTTGCATTAGTTCATAGGGGAAACTTTCCCGGTGTTGATTACTCTTTGTAGTTGATGCTATTGAGTGAACCATTGAATTATTGTTTATGTTCAGATTGTTATACATCATTATTCTATCTCTGATCATGATCCATATGATGTCTTGTGAGTAGTTCGTTTTGTTCTTGAGGACATGGAGAAGTCATGTTGTTAGTAGTGGAGTTGTGTTGAGAAAGATTCAATAGTTTGATATTTAAGTTGTGGTGTACTTCTTCTAGTGGTGCCATGTGAATGTCGACTACATCACACTTCACCTATATGGGCCTAGGGGAATGCATCGTGTATTTGGCTACTAATCGTAGGGGTTGCCGGAGTGACAGAAACCTGAACCCCCGTTAGGAAACCATTGCACAAGGGACGTAAGGGTCTTAGAGTTTAAAGCTATGGTTAGGTTTCTACCTTAATTACTTTCTTGTACTTACGGATGTTTGCAAGGGGTATAATCACAAGTACGTATTAGTCCTAGGAAGGTCGGTACATTAGCACAGGTTCACCCACACAACACTTAGCAAGCTAAAGAATATTAATCAACTATATGAAGCGAAAGCACTTGACAGTCTTCCCGTGTGTCCTCGAGAATGTTTGGTCATCTTAAGTAATACAACCGGCTTGTCCTTTGCTGCATAAAGGATTGGCCCACTTGCTGCATTTATTCCTACTGTCTTTTATTTACTCGTACTTTGTTTACTTGCTTTATCAAAAACCCCTAAAAATCCGTTTGCTAAGTATTTGCAGAGAATTCCTGATCCATACCACTAGCCAGCACCTTCTCCTCCTCGTTGGGTTTGACACTCTTACTTATCGAAAATACTGCGATACACCCCCTATACTTGTGGGTCATCATGTTCTTTTCATAAACCACAACTAGAGTCATTGCATGTGTGTTCTTTTCACAAACCACATATGGATCCACTAGTGTGATGGGATGTGTGTTCTTTTCATAAACCACAACTAGAGTCATTATATGTGTGTTCTTTTCACAAGCCATATATGGATCCACCAGTGTCATTGAATGTGTGTTCTTTTCACAAACCACATATGGATCCACCAGAGTCATTGCATGTGTGATATCTTCATAAACCACATAAGGATCCCCTAGTGTCATTGCATGTGTGTTCTTTTCATTAACCACATCTAGAGTCATTGCATGTCTGTTCTTTTCACAAACCACATATGGATCCACCAGAGTCATTTCATGTGTGTTCTTTTCACAAACCACATATGGATCCACCGGAGTCATTGCATGTCTGTTTTTTCATAAACCATATGAGCATGTGTGTTCTTTTCACAAACCACATATGGATCCACCGGTGTCATTGAATGTGTGTTCTTTTCCTAAAACACATATGGATCCAGCAATGTCATTGCATGTGTGTTCTTTTCATGAACCAAAACTAGAGCCATTGAATGTGTGTTCTTTTCACAAACCACATATGGATCCACCAGTTTCATTGCATGTGTGTTCTTTTCATTAACCACATATGGATCCCCTAGTGTCATTGAATATGTGTTCTTGTCACAAACCACATATGGATCCACCAGTGTCATTCCATGTGTGTTATTTTCATGAACCAGAGCTAGAGTCATTGCATGTGTGTTCTTTTCACAAACCACATATGGATCCACCGGAGTCATTGCATGTCTGTTCTTTTCACAAACCACATATGGATCCACTAGAGTCATTACATGTGTGTTCTTTTCACAAACCACATATGGATCCACCAGAGTCATTGCATGTGTGTTCTTTTCATTAACCACAACTAGAGTCATTACATGTATGTTATTTTCACAAACCAAATATGGATCCACAAGAGCCATTTCATGTGTGTTCTTTACACAAACCACATATGGATCCACCAGAGTCATTGCATGTTTGTTATTTTCATACACCACATATGGATCCACCAGTGTCATTGAATGTGTGTTCTTTTCCGAAAACACATGTGGATCCACCAGTGTCATTGCATGTGTGTTCTTTTCATGAACCACAACTAGATTCATTGAATGTGTGTTGTTTTCACAAACCACATATGGATCCACCAGCGTCATTGCATGTGTGTTGTTTTCATTAACCACATATGGATCCCCTAGTGTCATTGAATGTGTGTTCTTTTCACAAACTACATATGGATCCACCAGTGTCATTGCATGTGTGTTATTTTCATAAACCACAACTAGAGTCATTGCATGTGTGTTCTTTTCACAAACCACATATGGATCCACCAGAGTCATTGCATGTCTGTTCTTTTCATAAACCACATGGATCCACTAGAGTCATTGCATGTGTGTTCTTTTCATAAACCACAGCTAGAGTCATGGGATGTGTGTTCTTTTCATAAACCACAACTAGAGTCACTAAATGCGTGTTCTTTTCACAAGCCACATATGGATACACTAGTGTCATTGAATGTGTGTTCTTTTCGCAAACCACATATGGATCCACCGAAGTCAGTGCATGTGTGTTCTTTTCATAAACCACATATGGATCCCCTAGTGTCATTACATGTGTGTTCTTTTCATTAACCACAGCTAGAGTCATTGGATGTCTATTCTTTTCACAAACCACATATGGATCCACCAGAGTCATTTCATGTGTGTTCTTTTCACAAACCACATATGGATCCATCAGAGTCATTGCCTTCCTGTTCTTTTCATAAACCACATGAGCATGTGTGTTCTTGATGGCAAAACAAAAAACAAAGTAAAGAGATTGGTTATGAGGGACTCCCCTTGTGAAGATGTCCCTGACTCCTCGACAACGGCGCTAGAAAAAAGGCTTGATGGCTCAAAATATATCGAGCTCGTTGGGGAACCCAAGAGGAAGGTATGATGAGCGCAACAGCAAGTTTTCCCTCAGTTACGAAACCAAGGTTATCGAATTAGTAGGAGCAACAAAACACCTCCAAGGTGTTGTTTCCAACTTGGAATCCTGCACAACACAACCACAAAACTTTGCCCCCAACTTACAGTGAGATTGTCAATCTCACTGGTTTACTGAAAACAAAGGATTAAATGTATTGTATGGAAGATACTAATTGCTTGCAGAAAGTAAACAGTAAATAGTAAATAGATGGTACATTGATGGTAAAAGAATGGACCGGGGTCCATAGTTCACTAGAGGTGATTCTCCTTAAGATAGATGACATGTTGGGTGAAAAAATTACAGCGGGGCAATTGATTGATACCGATAAAGCATACATGCATATACTAATCATCTTGACTCCTACGGGATTTGATTGGGCATTACAACATTATACATAAACCATAATCCAACTACATCTATGACTAATAATCCACCTTCAGGTTATCATCCGAACCCCCTCCAGTATTAAGTTGCAAGCAACCGATAATTGCATTGAACAAAGTGTGTAAAGTAAACAATACGATTGCCCCATGGACAAAGGATTGCTGTTTTCTCCCTAGTAGCAACAACACATCTAGTACCTTAGAGATTTCTGTCACTTCCCCAGATTACTAGAGGCATGAACCCACTATCGAGCATAAATACTCCCTCTTGGAGTTTCTAGCATCTACTTGGCCAAGATAGCTACTAATAGCGGAAAGCATGCAAGATCACAAATAACATAGACATGATAGAATCAATAATCAATCTAAAATAGCATCACAATATCCATCGAATCCCCGCAAACACAACATGTAGGATTACAAATAGATGATCTTGATCATGAACGGAGCTCACAATATCTAAACATGGTAACACAAAGGAGAAGAACCAACCACGCATCACACGGGAGGCAGTCATGGTGATAAACAAGGCCTCCAGGGTGATCTCTCCCCTCCGGTAGGGTGCCGGGAAGAGCTTCAGATCCCTCCCGATCTAGGGATGGAGATGGCGGCGGCTACAGACTCTTTCATGGAATTTTGATCGAGTACTTAGGGTTTTCGTCCCGGGAGGATTTTATAGGCGAGAGGGCAAGGTCGGTGGAGCACCAGGGGGCCCACACCCCCTGGTGGCGCGCCCCTAGGCCACACCGCCACCAGGTGTGGCCGCCCTGGTGCGCCACTTCGTCTCCCCTCCGAACTCCGTGTTGCTTCGGGTAAAATATTGACTTTGGCTTTTGTCCGGTCCAATTCCAAGAATATTTCCTTACTAGCTTTTCTGAAACCAAAAACAGCAGAAAACAGGCAACTGACATTGTGGCATCTTGTTAATAGGTTAGTTCCAGAAAATGTGTAAAAATACTCCAAAGTGTGGACAAAACATAAGAAAGTAGATATAAAACAAGCATGGAACATCAAAAATTATAGATACATTTACAACATATCAACATCCCCAAGATTAACTCTTGCTCGTCCTCGAGTAGGTAAGTGATAAAAAGGAATAATTTTTGAAGCGACATGCACCATCATAATCTTGATCAATGTATTTGTAAAACATTGATAGTTGGGATCATAGTACTTTAACATAGCATGAAAGATATAGTTCTAACAATAAGACATAGCAACTATGTTGTAACATGAAAAGGTACAAACAAAAGATTCATGAATAACAATGCTTTGAAAGACGTTTGTTTGTTTCACATATAGAAAACATAATGAGAATGGTATTCGGCTTGTCCCTCATAGTGTAGCAAAACATAAATGCATAGGAAACCTTCAAGGTTCATAAGGATGACTAGATACAAATAGTTTAAGAACAATCAATATCAAAGTTATTAATCAATCAACAAGTTTCGGGACAATGCACATTAAACTAAGAATGACCACTATGCTCTCTCAATAGGTGCATAAAGATAGAAGATGGATACTCAACATAAAAAGTAAAAGAAAGGCCCTTCATAGAAGGAAGCAGGGATTCAAGTCTCATAAAGAGCTTCCAAAAATTATGGTACTTGTTAGCTTTCAGCTCTCATTACCCCTATCATAAGCATCTTTAGGTGATTGAGGTTAAAGTGAAAAAAATATGAGGATATGCTTGATAAGTTATAAGTTGAAAATCCCATGCCCCTTGCTTACGAGTATCGAACCTCGTGCTACTCAACTTTAGTCACAAGTAAGTTTTTGTCATTGTAAGTACATGTGTATCCTAGAGAACCGCCAACGGGGTACCCCTTGCCCGATGATACTGAAGTTTTCCCATATCAAAATGACAAGGCAAGCAGACAATGAGCATCTCATCGATCTTTCTATTTGCTATTTGCATAGGTTTTTATTGAGGATGCTTCACAGATTTCTCACTATGGTTATGCTGCAAGTTTCCACCATGATTAGGCATGGCTTAGGCTAGCCGCCTAGGCGTTTCTCTAACACATATAAAAACTCCATGAGCTTACAAGCTCCCCTTTTATTTCATACCGCCGGGATCCATAAGCAAAAGAATCATGATATCAACTAAATAATGTGCAATGTTGAAAGTGTTCCCCATGGTAACATGGTTCTGCTAATTCACAACTTACAAAGTGCAAGCATATACGCAACATAGATGGGCACAATGGTTCAAGTTTATTAAGTGCAAGAAAAGTAAAGTGTGCCATCAAGTTTGTGAGAGATTTAATCACTAATTTCCACATAACAAGTTTAATTTGGAAGGTAGATAAAAACATGAATATACTTGGAATAGCAATAATGCTAATAAGTAGGTATGGTGGACTCTTTGGAATAACTTGGTTTTATTTGGAGTTGGATGCATGAGTGGAACTCATACTTGGTACATGTGGAGGCTGGCAAAAGAATAGGAGCGACCAACTAAGAGAGCAATAATGGCCATAATCATACAAAGCGACAAAACATTATTAATTAAAGCATAAAGTGATATTACAAGTCAAAAACTAAATGATCATAGAGGCTATGGTGACTTGGTGTAGTCTTAACATGGTGTGAGCATGCGCTAAGTCAACCCAAATAAAGCATCAAATGAGAATACCACAATATTATGCTTTTATATGCCAAAACAACGCATGATTCTTTAAAGGCACATTAAGCAATCTCAATTATTTGTAACAAGTCATGCTACAACAATAATCACTAAGCATAAATTCAAAGCAATATCAAGCATGACATGATAAAGTCTAATTCACAGTAAAAAACAAGCTCCTTTTATACCACTTATAAGCATGAACTTTCCTTCTCTTTTCCAATCCAAATTAACCTATTTGAAACTATGTATGAATGCGGGGGTCCAACCAATTTATTCAAGCAAACTAAGCAAATGAAAACTAAATACAAAAATGAAGGCGCTCCAAGAACAACACAATTGTGCACGAAACAATAAAAATGAAGTGTTTGGAAGAAAACCTAAGATTTTTATTGATGAAGAAGGGGATGCCTTGGGCATCCCCAAGCTTTGACGCTTGTACTTCTTGAATATTTATTGGGGTGACATGGGTGGCATCCCCAATCTTGAGCTTTTGTCCATACTTCATCTTATCACATTGTTCTTCCCTACACTTTAAAATTTCCTTCATACAAAACTTCACACAATCTTCATTAGCAACATTAGTGTACTCAAGATAATAAGTCTTTAGGTTCAGTTTCAACACAAGTAAAACTTCCATTAAAACACAAGCTACTGTAGCACGTCCTTTTAAAAGTTCAGGTGAGCAAAGAGAACTCAAAGAGAAAGAGATTAAGAGGCAAATGCAAATAATGGCAGAAATCTGTCAAAACAGATCAGCAGGTAAAAACCGATTTTTTTCGAAGACCTTCTGTTGCTCAAATAGAAAAGTGTTGAACTAACGAAAGTTAGATAACAACCTGGGGCAGAAGCACAAAAAATTACAGCTCAATTCGACATACATAGATTTTTCACTAATTTTTACAACGAAGCACAAAAATCTGTTTCGGAACAGCAACTTTCCCAAGTCTTACTTCTCTCTCATTAGAGGTTATTCTTGGCACAAAAACCACACAAAAATGATAAGGAGAGGTTATTACTGAAGCAATAACTTCCAAGACTCAACAAAAAATTCCTAAAGAAATTTGGGTTATCTCCCAATAAGTGCTTTTCTTTAACGCCTTTGAGCTAGGCATAAGAAGCAAGATCAAGTATTCTCGAATGAAGAAGCATTAAGAGCAAATTATGTTTTAATAGGAGAGGCAAAAGGAATCCTTTCTCTCTTCTTAGGGAAGTGCTCTATACCTTTCTTGAGTGAGAATTGATATTTAATGGTGCCTTCTTTCATATCAATAATGGCACCAACAGTTCTAAGAAAAGGTTTTCCCAAAATAATAGGACAAGAAGCATTGCATTTAACATCCAAAACATAGAAATCAATGGGGACAGAGGCATTGTTAACCATAATAAGAACATCATAAATACTCCCCATGAGTTTCTTTTTAGCATTATCATCAAGTTGGGCATTTAAATAACAATCTTCCAATGGTGGCAAATTAAGCATTTCATAAATCTTTCTAGGCATAATAGAAACACTACTATCAAGATCACATAAAGCTTTGAGATCAAAATAATTCACTTTCATATTAATGATGGGTTCCCAACCATCTTCTAATTTCATAGGAATAGAAGCTTTATGTTTCATCTTTCTTCTTTAATTTTTATGAGAGCATCATGAATGTGTTTTGTAAAGGCCATATTCATAGCACTAGCATTAGGACTTTTAGCAAGCTTTTGTAGGAACATAATTACTTCAGAGATATTGCAACCATCAATATCAAAATCATAATTTCCATCTGAGGTAGTAGAGCTATTTTTTTCCATATTTTGAAGAATTTCAACATTTTTATTAGAAAAGGTTCCATTGGTTTTAGGCATTGTAGCAAAAGGAATGGGGACTTCATGTGGTTTGCTAGCATCAACATTAGTGGTGGTGATAATACAAATACTACTATTTCTAGCAATTTCATCTTCTCTTTCCCACTTGGCATGCAATTCAGCAAACAGTCTAACATTTTCATCAATTCTAACTTGTATGGCATTAGTAGCAGCAACGGGATTTTCAATAGTTTCAGGTTTAGTAGCCATTTTATTAATCAAAGAGGATTGTGCTTCAGACAAAGATGATATATTTCTTCAGCATTTGAGAGTTTTTCCTCAATAGTTTTATTGAAAGCAGTTTGTTTACTAATAAAATCTTTAAGCATGACTTCAAGTTTAGAGGGTGCACTTCTATTATTGTTGTAGGAATTTCCATAAGCATTACCATTATTGGGAGGATATGGCCTATAATTATTATTACTTAATTTTTTCATGTAGGCATTGTTGCTAAAATTATTATTTCTAATAAAGTTCACATCAACTTGCTCTTCTTGAGCAACCAAAGAAGCTAAGGGAACATGATTTGGATCAATATGATATTTCCCATTAACCAGCATAGACATAATAACATCAATTTTATCACTCAAGGAGGAGGTTTCTTCAACAGAATTTACCATCTTACCTTGTGGAGCTCTCTCAGTGTGCCATTCAGAATAGTTAACCATCATATTATCCAGAAGCTTTGTTGCAGCACCCAAAGTAATGGTCATAAAGGTACCTCCAGCAGTAGAATCCAACAGATTTCTTGAAGAATAATTCAGTCCTGCATAAAAGGTTTGGATAATCATCCAAGCAGTCAGTCCATGAGTGGGACAATTCTTTACCAAAGATTTCATTCTTTCCCAAGCTTGAGCAACATGTTCATTATCAGATTGTTTAAATTTCATTATTTCACTTCTCATAGATATAATCTTAGCAGGAGGATAGTATTTTCCAATGAAAGCATCTTTGCATTTAGTCCAAGAATCAATACTATTTCTAGTTAGGGATAGCAACCATTCTTTAGCTTTTCCCCTCAAAGAGAAAGGAAACAATTTAAGCTTAATAATATCTCCATCTATATCCCTATGTTTTTGCATCTCACAAAGTTCAACAAAGTTATTAAGATGAGCAGGAACATCTTCAGTACCAACACCGGAGAACTATTCTTTCATAACAAGATTGAGTAAAGCAGGTTTAATTTCAAAGAAAGTAGCTTCAGGAACAGGTGGAGCAATAGGTGTGCACATGAAATCATTGTTGTTGGTGCTAGTGAAGTCACACAACTTAGTGTTTTCAAGAGTATTCATTTTTTTGTGTTTTTAATATAAGGAAGCAAACCAGTACAACTATTTTTTTGTGTGTTTTTGATAAAGAAACAAGCAAACAAACAAAAATAAACTAAGCAAAACAAAAAGCAAAGTAAAGAGAGTGGTTATGAGGGACTCCCCTTGTGAAGATGTCTCTGACTCCCCGACAACGGCGCCAGAAAAAAGGCTTGATGGCTCAAAATATATCGAGCTCGTTGGGGAACCCCAAGAGGAAGGTATGATGAGCATAGTAGCAAGTTTTCCCTTAGTTATGAAACCAAAGCTATTGAACCAGTAGGAGCAAGGAAACACCTCCAAGGTGTTGTTTCCAACTTTGAATCCTACACAACACAACCACAGAACTTTGCCCCCAACTTATAGTGAGGTTGTCAATCTCACCGGCTTTGCTGAAAACAAAGGATTCAACGTATTGTGTGGAAGATAGTAATTGCTTGCACAAAGTAAACAGTAAACAGTAAATAGATGGTAAAAGAATGGAACAGGGTCCATAGTTCACTAGAGGTGATTCTCCTTAAGATAGATGACATGTTGGGTGAACAAATTACATCAGGGCAATTGACAGACACCAAGAAAACATACATGCATATACTAATCATATTGACTCCTACGAGATTTGATTGGGCATTACAACATTATACATAGACCGTAATCCAACTACATCTATGACTAATAATCCACCTTCAGGTTATCATCCAAACCCCCTCCAGTATTAAGTTGCATGCAATAGATAATTGCATTAAGCAAAGTGTGCAAAGTAAACAATAAGATTGCCCCATGGAGAAAGGATTGCTGTTTTCTCCCTAGTAGCAATAGCACATCTAGTACCTTAGAGATTTCTGTCACTTCCCCAGATTACTAGAGGCATGAACCCACTATCGAGCATAAATACTCCCTCTTGGAGTTGCTAGCATCTACTTGGCCAAGATAGGTGCTAACAATGGAAAGCATGCAAGATCACAAATAACATAGGCATGATAGAATCAATAACCAATCTAAAATAGCATCTCAATATCCATCGGATCCCCGCAAACACAACATGTAGGATTACAAATAGATGATCTTGATCATGAACGAAGCTCACAAGATCTAAACATGGTAGCACAAAGGAGAAGAACCAACCATCTAGCTACTACATGGACATGTAGTCTAGGGATGAACTACTCACGCATCACACCGGAGGCAGTCATGGTGATGAAGAAGGCTTCCAGGGTGATCTCTCCCCTCCGACTCTTTCGTGGAAGCCGGGAAGAGCTTCAGATCCCTCCTGGTCTAGGGATGGAGATGGCGGGGGCTACAGACTCTTTCGTGGAATTTTGATCGGGTACTTAGGGTTTTCATCCCGGGAGGATTTTATAGGCGAGAGGGCAAGGTTGGTGGAGCACCAGGGGCCCACACCTGGTGGCCTTCAAGTTCTGCACACAAGTTATACGCCACAGCCACTTTGTCTCCCCTCCGGACTCCGTGTTGCTTCGGGTAAAATATTGACTTTGGCTTTTGTCTGGTCCAATTCCGAGAATATTTCGTTACTAGATTTTTTGAAACCAAAAACAGCAGAAAACAGGCAACTGGCACTATGGTATCTTGTTAATAGGTTAGTTCCAGAAAATATGTAAAAGTAATCCAAAGTGTGGACAAAACATAAGAAAGTAGATATAAAACAAGCATGGAACGTTTTACAACGTATCAGTTCTTTTCACAAACCACATATGGATCCACAAGTGTCATTGAATGTGTGTTCTTTTCCTAAAACACATATGGATCCACCAGTGTCATTGCATGTGTGTTCTTTTCATGAACCACAACTAGAGTCATTGAATGTGTGTTCTTTTCACAAACCACATATGGATCCACCAGTTTCATTGCATGTGTGTTCTTTTCATAAACCACAACTAGAGTCATTAAATGTGTGTTCTTTTCACAAACCACATATGGATCCACCAGTATCATTGAATGTGTGTGTTGTTTTCACAAACCACATATGGATCCACCAGAGTCATTGCATGTGTGTTCTTTTCATAAACCACATATGGATCCCCTATTGTCATTGCATGTGTGTTCTCTTCATTAACCACAACTAGAGTCATCGCATGTCTGTTCTTTTCACAAACAACATATGGATCCACGAGAGTCATTTCATGTGTGTTCTTTTAACAAACCACATAAGGATCCACCAGAGGCATTGCATGTTTGTTCTTTTCATAAACCACATGAGCATGTGTGTTCTTTTCACAAACCACATATGGATCCACCAGTGTCATTGAATGTGTGTTCTTTTTCCTAAAACACATATATATCAACTAGTGTCATTGCATGTGTGTTATTTTCATGAACCACAACTGGAGTCATTGAATGTGTGTTTTTTCACAAACCACATATGGATCCACCAGTTTTATTGCATGTGTGTTCTTTTCATTAACCATAGCTAGAGCCATTGCATGTGTATTCTTTTCACAAACCACATATGGATCCACTAGAGTCATTGCATGTGTGTTCTTTTCACAAAACACATATGGATCCACCAGAGTCATTGCATGTGTGTTCTTTTCACAAACCACATTTGGATCCACCAGAGTCATTGCATGTGTATTATTTTCATAAACCACATGGATCCACCAGAGTCATTGCATCTGTGTTCTTTTCATAAACCATATATGGATCCACCAGTGTCATTGAATGTGTTTTATTTTCACAAACCACATATGGATCCACCAGAGTCATTGCATGTGTGTTCTTTTCACAAACCACATATGGATCCACAAGTGTCATTGAATGCATGTTCTTTTCCTAAAACACATATGGATCCACGAGTGTCATTGCATGTGTGTTATTTTTATGAACCACAACTAGAGTCATTGAATGTGTGTTCTTTTCACAAACCACATATGGATCTACCTGTGTCATTGCATGTGTGTTCTTTTCATGAACCACAACTAGTGTCATTGCATGTGTGTTCTTTTCACAAAGCACATATGGATCCACCAGAGTCATTGCATGTCTGTTCTTCTCACATATGGATCCACTAGAGTCATTGCATGTGTCTTATTTTCACAAACCACATATGGATCCACCAGAGTCATTGCATATGTGTTCTTTTCATAAACCACATGGATCCAGCAGAGTGATTACATGTGTGTTCTTCTCATTAACCACAGCTAGAGTCATTGCATGTCTGTTCTTTTCATAAACCACGTATGGATCCACCAGAGTCATTGCATGTCTGTTCTTTTCGTAAACCACATGGATCCACCAGAGTCATTGCATGTGTGTTCTTTTCACAAACCACAAATGGATCCACTAGTGTCATTGAATGTGTGTTCTTTTCACAAACCACATATGTATCCACCAGTGTCATTGCATGTGTTTTTTTTCATAAACCACATATGGATCCCCTAGTGTCATTGCATGTGTGTTCTTTTCATTAACCATAGCTAGAGTCATTGCATCTCTATTCTTTTCACAAACCACATATGGATCCACTAGAGTCATTTCGTTTGTGTTTTTTTTGCACAAACCACAGATGGATCCACCAGAGTCATTGCATGTCTATTCTTTTCATAAACCACATGGATCCACCAGAGTCATTGCATGTGTGTTCTTTTCATAAACCAGAGCTAGAGTCATGGGATGTGTGTTCTTTTCATAAACCAGAACTGGAGTCATTAAATGTGTGTTCTTTTCACAAACCACATATGGATCCACCAGTGTCATTGAATGTGTGTTCTTTTCACAAACCACATATGGATCCACTAGTCATTACATGTGTGTTCTTTTCAGAAACCACATATGGATCCACCAGTGTCATTGAATGTGTGTTATTTTGCTAAAACACATATGGATCCACCGATGTCATTGAATGTGTGTTATTTTCCTAAAACATATATGGATCCACTAGTGTTATTGCATGTGTGTTCTTTTCATGAACCACAACTAGAGTCATTGAATGTGTTGTCTTTTCACAAACCACATATGGATCCACTAGTGTCATTGCATCTGTGTTCTTTTCATTAACCACAACTAGAGTCATTGGATGTATGTTATTGTCATAAACCACATGGGTCCATTAGTGTTCATTGCATGTGTGTTCTTCTCATAAACCACATGGATCAACAAGAGTCATTGCATGTGTGTTCTTTTCACAAACCACATATGGATCCACTAGAGTCATTGCATGTTTGTTATTTTCATAAACCACATGGATCCACCAGAGTCATTGCATATGTGTTCTTTTCATTAACCACAACTAGAGTCATTGCATGTTTGTTCTTTTCATAAACCACATATGGATCCACCAGAGTCATTGCATGTCTTTTTTTTCATAAACCACATGGATCCACCAGAGTCATTGCATGTGTGTTCTTTTTGCAAACCACACATGGATCCACTAGTGTCATTGAATGTGTGTTCTTTTCAAAAACCACATATGGATCCACTCGTGTTATTGCATGTGTGTTCTTTTCATTAACCACATATGGATCACCTAGTGTCATTGAATGTGTGTTCTTTTCACAAACCACATATGGATCCACCAGAGTCATTGCATGTGTGTTCTTTTCATCAACCACAGCTAGAGTCATTGCACGTCTGTTCTTTTCACAAATCACATATGGATCCACCAGATTCATTGCATGTTTGTTCTTTTCATAAACCACATATGGATCCACCAGAGTCTTTGCATGTCTGTTCTTTTCATAAACCACATGGATCCACTAGAGTCATTGCATGTGTGTTACTTTCACAGACCACAACTAGATCCACCAGTGTCATTGCATGTGTGTTCTTTTCATAAACCACAACTAGAGTCATTGCATGTGCATTCTTTTCATAAACCACAACTAGAGTCATTGCATGTGTGTTCTTTTCATAAACCGCATGGATCAACAAGAGTCATTTGCATGTGTGTTCTTTTCATAAACCACATGGATCCACCAGTGCCATTGAAATGTGTGTTATTTTCATAAACCACATGGATCCTAACCTTAGGAGAGCCCTAACCTTAACCCCAATGGTGGCTGTTAGACCGAGTCTTCTAGAAGGCACGCCCTAACACAGTTGTTCTGCATGATGATTGTTACATACCGTTCGATCGGGGCACTTGGACGATTCGGATGGTTCTTCATAAGAGCAATCCACGAGTAGGCTGTTCCGCGACATGATTTGCCATGCTTAATGTCCGCTTGCTCTGGACAAACTGGCAACACAGCGTGCTCCCCTTTTGCGAGTGTCACGAGTTCCATGGGATATATGCCAGTGTCATGTCCCCTTTACTTCTCTTCCTTGCCATACTTCTCTTCCTTCCCCTCGAAGCCACTTTCCCCACTTCTCTCCCATCCCGCCATAGCTGCAAGCTGACGGCGCCTCCGGCCATCTCTCCCACAGCCAGCCTAGTCCCCCACCCCCCTCTTGCCATGGGTTCGAGGGGAGATGGTGAGGAAACGCGTCGTGACGACAGGGACGGTGATTTCAATGTGAGTCGTCTCATCTCTATCATCTATGGCCAATTATCTATTTTGTGCTAGATCTACTCTATTTAGTCATGCACGTATGATGTGTTAGGCCAACCAGACGCTCTACGACTCCGACTATCACGGTTTAGCGGAGGAAGACAGTCCTTCGCTATGTAAACATGGATATGTGCCCGCTAAATTTGTAGCGTTCAAAGGACGAAACGCAGGCAGGAGGTTTTTACGGTGTCAAGGACATCGTGCAATGATGCAAGGCATAAGTTACGGTGTTGTCAAATGGGTAGATCCAGAGTGGCCCAAATCAATGCAGAAAACGCTGGACGTTCACATGACACCACTAGAAGAATAACACCACAACTTAAATAGCAAACTATTGAATCTTTCTCAACACAATTCCACTACTAACAACATGACTTCTCCCATGTCCTGAAGAACTAAACGAACTACTCACAAGACATCATATGGATCAAGATCAGAGATGAAATAATGATAAGTAACAATCTGAACATAAATGATAATTCAATGGTTCCACTCAATAGCATCAACTACAACAAGTAATCAACACCGGGAAAGTTTCCCCTAAGAACTATGCAAGATTCAACCCAATTGTTATAGCGGTATGGAGTGGTGATGATGGTGCTGGTGGAGATAATGATGGATATGATGATGATGATCCCGATGAAGTCCAGCTTGATGGTGGTGTTGATGGTGACGATCTCCCCTCTTCGGGAAGGAATTTCCCCGGCAGATTTCTGCCTGCTAGAGTGCTCTTTCTCTCTCTGCAGTTTTCCGCCCCGCAGAGGCAGCGAAATCTTTCTGTGGTTGCTCCCTGAGTCTTAGGGTTTCGTGGGGATAATATACGCCAAAGGGGAGAGCTAGGAGTGGGCCAGGGTGGCCACACCAGCTAGTGGCACGGCCAGGGGTGGCCCGCGCCAGGGGTGGTGTGGCACCCCTGTGGCCCAACTCCGCTCCCCCTTCTAGCATCCTTCGTATTCTAGAAAAATAGAATTTTCCATGTATTTTCCCGGATTTTCTGATCTTCGCGAATTTCGCCTCCAAATAGTGCCTTTTCCATCAGAATCCTGACTGCAGCGGTCCATCCTCCAAAAGTCATCAACCATGCAAAAACAGATGAAATAACATAAGTATCATCTCTTAATATAAAATATATCAATGAATAGCAGTAAATTATGATATAGAATAGTGATGCAAAATGGACCTACCAATAGCTAGCTAGCAGTTATAGTTTGTGCGAATAGCAAAGAGAAGGGTAGCTCACCCGCATGTAGCCAGAACTTCTTCTTCCTTGGTAGTAGGATCTGCCATCCTCCAAGATGCTCAGCTCGTCGGCGGCGGAGGCGGGATAGAGCCTCGCAATGGCGGCTACGTCATGCACCATGGGAGCTTAAGATCAGCGAATGGGCGCAGAAACTTGGCGCCAGAAGTCAAATGTCTGAAGGGATCGTTCTGCCTGGAGGGTGGATTTCGACAACGCCGGTGCTAGGGGAAAGGATGGAATGGATTTGTGAAATTGGTCAACACATCCAAGCCACCTAGTTCCTCGATTTGCCTAAGAGGTTGCCGTGTTGGCGCTCGCGTCACAGACAGATGACCAACATGTGGGTCCCGACCGTCTACTTCATGGGGCAGTTTAACAGAATGTTTGAATTTGGTAGGGGTGAGATGAGTTTGCCTCGAAATGTCCCCTCTCGGTAGTTGGCATCCCAACTTTGTGAAATGCGGCAATTACAGGCAATTTGGGTACCGTGATGCACTCGCCCAGGAACTTTCGGGCCGCAAACCAACAAGACCCATCTAGGTTGCCTCACCTAGTTTACATTTAGGCACACTTATATTCCACAAAGACTAAAACTTGCAAAAGATTACGAAGAATTTTGTAGAAACCTATTCACCCCCTCTAGGTAAACCATCTTACACTTTCAATTGGTATCAAAGCCAAGGGCTCTTATAAGGGCTTTACCACCTAATAGAAAAGATGGTTTTCTCTGATGATTATGAGGACAAGACTTATTTGGTCAAGGAGCTTCGTGAATTCTTTGCCAAAAGTTCCCATGAAAAGGCAAAGGCAGATTCCGATCTCCATGCTCTAATAAGTTTCCTTGAAGGATGTTTTATGGGGTTGGGCGAGGGGGTCATGCTTGCCGGACCTTCGGTAGTACCTCATGGGAGGCTGATGGACACCGATAAGGAGACCATGAATGAGTCCTCTAGTGAGAGTGACCCAAGTAAGTCCCCATGCCTCCTAATCCATTTTCGTATATATATCCTAAGCAAAAGAACATCATGCCTCATATTAATTGTTCAGGTCCCGCACCTCATTATGATGGAACTCACTTCTCTCATTGGAAAGCTTCTATGCAATCTCATCTTCGTAGGTGTAGTGTGAAGCTTTGGGAGATTGTGTGCAAAGGCATCTATCCACGAGATCTCGACAACCTCACTCCGGGAGAGTACTATGATCATCAACTAAATGCAATGCTTGTGACAAGATAAGGAGTGCCATCCACCGCACTCTCCATGATCAAGTTAGTGACATCCCCACTACAAAGGATCTTTGGGATAGGATCATCAGTATCTAGGAGGGAACGTCTCTTATCCAAAAGTCCAAGCATGAAGCTGCCAAGTCGGAGACGAACATGTTCATGAACCATGATGGTGAGTCCATCGCGGAAGCATACAAGAGACTTGTTGCCCTCCGTGTGAAGATTAGTGGTCTTGGTTGTGACAAGTATGATGATTGGTTCAACTTGAATGATGAGCTCATCAAGTCCAAGATTATCTCCATGATCGCAACTGCCGACAAGAAGATTGCCTTGAACTTGCAACTCCTAGATTCAGCTAGCCATTTCTCTCCCGATGATCTAGTATCATTCTTGTTGCCACGGGTAACTTGGCTGATGAAGGACAAAAGATCAAGGAGATCAATTGTGCTATTGGGTCTTCTCATTCTCTAGCATTGAATGCCAAGCATGCACAAGAAGATGTTGCAAGTGAAGAAGAGAATGATAGTGATGGAGTTGATGATATGCTCTCTCAACTTGCACTCTTCACCAAGAACTTGAAGTTCCGAAGAAGGAGAAGTTCAACCGGACCAAGTGAGAAGCAGAGGACTTGCT
The DNA here is from genome assembly GCA_023614405.1 of Avena insularis. Taxonomy (NCBI): domain Eukaryota; kingdom Viridiplantae; phylum Streptophyta; class Magnoliopsida; order Poales; family Poaceae; genus Avena; species Avena insularis. The sequence goes on from CM042692.1 coordinate 29,354,668, forward strand.
ACAATTGTGATGAGTCGGATCAATTTACCAACAAGTACCCATATGAGAAGAGACTTGATAATCCCAAGTATGAAGAGGGCGCCAAGCCAAGATTGAAGCCAAACCCCATCAACGAAATATATAAGAGGAACAAGAAGCATGATGGTAAAGGCTTCCTAGGCCAAGAATACTTATACGATGCAGAGAGTGAATGATGAGAAGGTTGTGGGAGTGGCCGCCTTGTCTTTTGCCGAACCCGGGCCACTCTTCACATATGACTACACCAAGGACTACGTCGATGACTCCACTACTCCCAAGGTCGCCGGTACTTGCCTTATGGGAAGAAGCTCCAAGGACACATGCGACGAGGAGTGTGAGGACGAGGAGAAGGTGTTTGGTGAGCCTAGTTTGGTTTACACCAAACTCGGGTCACTACTCACCTATGACTATACCAAGGACGACATCGATAAATATCCTACTCCCAAGGTCGCCGGCTCTTGCCTTATGGCAAAGAGCACCAAGGTAATATCTTCTCCCCCATCTCTCTCTAGCATCTTGGATGATCATGTTAGTACCAATGATATTGACAATGATGAATTTGATGAAAACTATGTACAAGAAATGTATAAAATCATGAAGTCTCTTCCTAGGAATGCTTGTACAAGATTCAAGCAATTAATGGACCTTGTCAACTCACATGACGAGACCATTGATAGCTTGGAATCTCATATTGATGATGAGAAATGGAGATTCAATCTCCTTGAGAAAGATCTAAGCAAGGAAAATAACATCACTTCACTTCTTAAACAACGAATTGAAATCTGTGAACTTGATAAGGCAAAAGATGTGGATACCCTAGATAGGGCTATTACCTTGTCCCAAGAGCTTGATGCTTCAAAGAAGGAACTTGAGATTTCTCATGATTCTCTCACCAATGACCTTGAGGACCTTTAGAAATCTAATTTTCTTGTCAAGTGTGAGCTCATAAAACTTGGGGAGAATCATGATCAACTTAGAGTATCTGATGAAAAGGCTCTTGGTACATTGAAGGATCCAATCATTGTTGAGAATATTACTTGTTCTTCTAACTCTACCTTGGATCAAGCTTGTCTCCTTGAGGAAACCAAGAATTTGAAGGAACAACTTGAGAAGGAGAGTCTCGCACCTACCTCCAAGGGGATGATATTCTTGCTCACCAAACGGTGAGAGCCCCAAGGCAAGGTATGGGGTTTGACCCCCAAAACAACAAGAATGGTGACAAACCACCTAAGAAGAACAACTTTGTGCGAGAAGGGCACAAGAGGGGTGACCAAGTAAACAAGAATGTTGTGAATGGGGGGAGCCACAAGGGGTAACCCTAATCACGAGCTTGTAGGAAAATCTAATCCATCCTATGTTCTATGTAAGGGCACCCAAGGAGATGTGTATGCCAAATATGTTGGCCCTTGCAATGGTTATGCTTATAGGTAGTACTCAATTTGGGTACCAAAATATCTTGTTGCTAATGCTAGGGGACCCGTTACTCAATGGTTTCCTAAATCAAAGAATTGATTTTGTAGGAGTATGCCTCCGGTGGATCAAAGTGGGTGTTTGATAGTGGATGCACCAATCATATAATCGGAGGTAGAAGTGCGCTTGAACAATTCATTCATAATGTCAATTTAATGTCAAGCATCACTTTTGGAGACAACTCTAAAAGAAAGGTACTAGGTTATGGCAAGTTGGTGGTCTCCAAGGCTTTGACCCTAGATACCGTCATGCTTGTTGAGAACCTTGGCTACAACTTGCTTTCAATTAAACATATTGCGGATGCCGGTTATGATTCCTATTTTTCGAGAACATTTGTGAAAGTCTTTAGGAGTGATAATATTAATTTGGTCCTTGTTGGATATGTGGAAGACAACCTTTACAAGGTCGATCTCTCGCAAGAGAACCAACCTCTTTCCACATGTCTAATGGCCAAGGTTGACGAGGGATGGCTTTGGCATCGCCACTTTAGCCATTTCAACATGAGAAATCTTAAATAACTCCTAAAGGATGAGCATATTGTTAGACTTATTGGTGTGCCTTTTGAGAAGGATCGCGTGTGTAGTGCTTGCATCTCCAGAAAGCAAGGCGGGAAGATTCATCCATCAATATCCAAGGTGGCCACCTCAAGACCTTTGGAGCTTCTCCATTTGGATCTCTTTGGGCCATCAACATATGATACTATTGGTGGAAGAAAGTATGGTCTTATCATCATTGATGATTATTCAAGGTACACTTGGGTCTTCCTCCTCAAGACAAAGGATGAGACCTACAAGTACTTCATGATCTTCGCCAAGCAAGCTCAACGTACCCATGAAGTGGCGATCAATACCATTAGGACCGACAATGGCACCAAATTCAAGAACTACACCATGCAAGAGTTTGTTCAAGATGAGGGAATCGAGCATGAATTCTTGGATCCATATACCCCTCAACAAATTCTTGGCACCGACTATCATCGAGATGGCAAGAACAATGTTGAGTGAGTTCAAGTCACCCCACAACTTTTGGGGAGAATCCATCGCTACCACGGTTCACTACTCGAACCATCTCTTCCTCCTAGCTCCCTTTGACAAGACTCCATACGAGATTCTCACAAAGAACAAGCCCAACATCAACTACTTCCATGTATTTGGGTGTAAGTGCCTCGTCAAGAATAAGAAAGAAAAGCTCAGTAAATTATAATCTAGAACTATAGAGGGTATCTTTGTTGGTTATGCAGAAAACTATAGATACTACAACAAAACCAATGGTTGTGTTGAAGTATCTTGTGATGTGGAGTTTTTGGAGAATAATGGCCCCCAAGAGGGGAAAGTTGTTCCACGTGTTGTAGGTGATGGATATTCTTCTCAAGTCATCAAGTTGATAGGAATTGGGCATATTTTGCCCACTGAATATCGTATCCATGATCAAGAAGTTGATGGGGTGGATCAAGACCAACTCAAGAAGAGCCTAGCTCTACTCAAGTTGAACCATCAAGTGCACCACAAGACGAACAACTCTCGCAAACTGAAGAACAAGAACCAAGCCCTCAACCCGTTGAGCAAGACCAAGATGACGAACAAGTTCCTCAACACAAAAGTAATGCTCAAGAAGTTGTCAATGATCAAGGACCGTCAAAAGATGAATTTGTTGATCATGAAGGCACAGTCTAGAAGATCAAGTACGCCTCTATTGCAAGTGGGATCCAAGTCAATAATATACTTAGAAGCATATCAAGAGGGATCAAGACTCGCAACAACAAGAAGAATCTCACTACCTTTTTGTGGCCATCATGCATTTGTGTCCAACTTTGAGCCACTCAAGGTCGATGAAGCTTTGGAGGATCTAGATTGGGTCATTGACATGAAAAAGAACTTGAGTGTTTCACCTGTAATGAAGTTTGGTCTCTTGTGGAGAGGCCTAAAGATCATCGCATCAATGTCATTGGGACCAAGTGGGTGTTCAAGAACAAGCAGTATGAGAACAGAACCATCACAAGAAACAAAGCAAAGTTAGTGGTGCAAGGGTATGCCCAAATAGAAGGTATTGACTATGAGGACACCTTTGCGCCCGTTGCTCGCCTTGAAGCTATTCGTCTTTTACTTGCATATGCATCTTTTCATAACTTCAAGCTTTATCAAATGGATGTGAAAAGTGCATTTCTTAATGGTCCCTTGAAAGAGGTTGCATATGTAGCTCAACCCCCAGGTTTCGAAAACACATGCTATCCCAACCATGTGTACCTACTCCATAAGGCTCTCTATGGACTAAAGCAAGCTCCTCATTCTTGGTATGAGCACCTTAGGGATTTCTTACTCATGGACGGATTTAGCGTGGGTAAGGTTGATTCCACCCTTTTCACCAAACAGGTTAAAGGCGGTGGCTTATTCATTGTTCAAATTTATGTTGATGATATTATCTTTGGTGGAGCTAATGAATCTCATAACAAAGCTTTTGCCGAGTTGATTACCAAGAAATTTAGGATGTCCATGATGGGAGAGTTGAAGTATTTCCTAGGCTTCATTGTGAAGCAACTTGCTCAAGGCACCTTCATCTCCCAAGATAAGTACGTGAAGGACATGCTCATGAAGTTTGAGATGACCAATGCCAATCCCATGAAGACACCCATGCCACTCAATGGGAAACTTGGTCTTGGAGAAGGTGAGAAGGACGTGGACCAAAAGGTATATCGCTCAATGATGGTTCCTTGGTCTACCTTTGTGCTTCTAGATTGGATACCATGTTAAGTGTTGGAATGTGTGCTCATTTTCAATCCGCTCCCAAGGAGTGCCATTTGATGGCGGTCAAAGGTATTTTTAGGTACCTTTTTCTCACTACTACACTCGGGTTTTGGTATGCAAATGGGCCAACCTTTGAGCTTGTTGGCTATTCGGATTCCGATTGGGTCGGTGATAAGGTTGACCAGAAGTCAAGCTCCGGGGCTTGCCAATTCATTGGCCATTCGTCCATGAGTTGGTCATCAAAGAAACAAAACTCCACTACCCTATCCACCATCAAAGCCGAATACATTTCTGCGGCATCTTGTTGCGCTCAATTGTTATGGATGAGGCAAACCTTGAAAGACTATGGTGTGTCTCTTGGTACGGTGCCTCTTCTATGTGACAATGAAAGCACAATAAAGATCGCCAATAACCCCGTCCAACATTGCCACACCAAACATATTGACATCCGCCACCACTTCCTATGTGACCCTGTCGCAAATGGTGACATCAATATCACTCATATGGGAATGATGTTCCAATTGGCGGATATTTTCACGAAACCTTTGGATAAAGCCCGTTTTGTCATGTTGAGGCGAGAACTCGGTATTCTAGATACTAAGAACTTGGATTTATTTACGTCATGCATTATATTTGAAAGGATATTGATTCCTCTAAGTGTTTTGATGTTGATGACAACTCCTCTTATGGTTTCACCATTTGCCTAAGTTGCGGGTTTTTACTTACGAATGGTTTGGTGTGTGGACTCGCCTCTTGAAGAATCATGAAGATGGTGCCTCTTAGTTAGACTTTCTCTCTTTGTTGTGTTTTAGGAGGCCGTACTATCAAGAGGGGGTCCACCTAGGAAGGTTGTGAGAAATCGTGTTTTCATGCATAGACCATACTTGCACGTCCACGGCCTTCCTATTGTTCTGCAAGAGAGTGATCCTATGAGGAGTTTGAGGTATTTCTACCCTGGCCGGAAGTATTGGCCAGGCGTCGGTAGTTCTGCCCATAGTTTTCTGCGGGGCTGGCCTGGCAGTAGTTACGGCTCAGTTCCGGTGGAATTTCCGCTCACGTTTAGTAGCTCTATGTTTGAGAGTGCTCTATTTGACGAAATTAACACCAGAAGTTGGTCTGGTAGTACTGGTCAGAAGTTTCTATCACCCCTAACAGGAACTTCCGGCTAGCACTATTGGCCACCTCCCTTGAGCGGTACTACCTCTAGGGCACCGGTAGTTCTAGTCAAGACCTTGCGACCCAGTATTTTCGGCGCTAGTTCCGATCCAAGTTCCGCCGATGCTCAAATTCGATTCAGAACACTTCTGTTTTGAAGTGTCATATTTGTTAGAACTTGTGGTGGAACTTCTGTCGGTAGTACCGGTCAGGTAGTTCCACCCAACTCCATCGGAACTTCCGACCGGACCGGGAACCGCTCCAATCTGCTTTCGAGCCGTTGAAGCATGCTCACCGGAAGTACCGTCCTACCACTGGTAGTACTGGTGGTGTCATGGGGGTAGTAGCGGTTCAGTTTGAAGGGGGCCTATTTAAGACACCCTTCTTCCTGCTCCCAGCCTAACTCTTCAATTTTCTTTCTCCTCCATTAATACAAGAGCTTCATCTTCCTAGATCTCTCTCCCTAGCCACTCAAACCTCTTTATCTTTTGAGGAGTGGGAGAGGTGACCTAGATCTACAGTTCCACCAAAGGAATTGTGATTTCTCCCACCCATCCTTTGTGGATCTTGTTAATCTTGGGTTCTTTGAACCCTAGACGATGTAGGGCATCCTCGAAGCTAGGGAAATTTTTGTGAAGGTTCGTGGTGTTGTTGAGGGCCTCCAATTGAGTTGTGGATCCTTCTATCAACCTTGTTGTAAAGGTATCGGTTGGCGCCTTCAAGGTCACCGGTTAGTGGATTGTGTGGCCACCTTTGTGGTGGAGATCACCGAAGGTGAGGCCTTTGTGGCACTCGGGTGACCTTGTGTGGCCCCGACACCTCTCCAACCTAGACGCAACTTCCTTGGAAGTGAATTACGGTAATTACATCTCCGTGTCCCCTTGCCGGTTTACTCGTTCCTCTCCTTGACTACTTGCTTTACCGCTTTGTTTACTTGTTGTATCGTTTGGCATATAGATTGTCCATCTAGTTGCATATCTAGATAACTTAATTTTGTGCAAAGCCAAAATTTGTAAGGAAAAATATAATAATTGGTAGTCTCCTATTCACCCCCTCTAGTCAACCAAAGTTGGACCTTTAAATTTATATTAGAGTCGAGGCTCTTACTTCGGGCTTTACCGCCTAACAGGCGATGGCCGACGAAGAGGGTAGTGGGGTTGAAACCACCAAGAACACTTGGCCTCCATGGATGACCTCAAGCGATTGGAGACATCCATTGTTGACCAAGTTTGAGGAAATGATGACCTTTTTTACAGTCCTTTAAGCCTAACCCCATAATTGCGACTCCTCACGTTTCCTCCGAGACCACCGAGCCTCCTCCTAAGACCGTTCCCGTGATCGCCGCATGGTGAATCCCGTGGCGGTCTCCACACACTTGGGTTTAGGCTTTGTTGCTCAAACCTCTAAGCACCCAAGCGAGAACACCGAGGGGCTAGGTGACTCATCCTCCAAAGAGGGAGATGAGGGAAAGGATTACTCAGTGGTGCCCCCACCTCCAAAGTACACTCCGGACCCACCTATTCCTATGCCGCATATCATACCTCAAGGAGCACCTCCCATGCTAGATACTTCAAATTTCGCCAATTGGCAATATCTAATGCAGTCTCACATTTCCATCTCTTCTATTGAATTTATGAGGATTGTGGAAGAAGGATTCTCGCCATATGATGCAAAGAAGTGTAGGGTTTCGTAGCATGGAAAACAAAATTTTCTACCGCATACAAACAAACAAGCCAAGATCTATCTACTAGATTGTAGCAACGAGTCGATGGAGGAACTCACCCTCGAAGATTCCAAAGCGGTTAACGAGAGCAGATTCTCGTGGGTGATGTAGTACTCTTCCGATCTCAAGATCGCGTGAGCGATCCTTCCAGCGCCACGTTAAAGCGCTTTCCCTTGATCGGTCACACGTTCGGTACTCGACGAAGACCTTCCTCTCCCTTGTTCCAGCAGGCAGCGGAGGTTGTAGCACTCTCCTCGCGATTCCAGCTGGCGTGGTACAGGAAGTAGAGGGAAATCCGAGGCTTCGCCTTAAGCCGGTGCGAGTATGGTGGAGCTTATGAGAGAGGCTATTAGTGGTCTAGTGATTAGACACACCAATTAGAAGGCTCTAAACCAATTAGAAGGCTCTAAACCGCTGGCTAAAGCAATTAGAAGCTCTAAACCAAAACGGCTCTAAACCGGAGATTAGAGGTGGAAACTTGTGTGTGCTAGGAGGGAGCCCTGCCCCTCCTTATATAGGTGGGAGGGCTGGCCAAGGGGAGGAGAGTCCCTCCCCAAGTCGGCTTGGTGGGGCGCCGGCCAAGGGAGGAACCCTCCTCCAATTCGGCCTCCACCAATCCTCCTCTCTTCCCACTTCCCAAAATTGCCGTTTGACTTTCAAACTAGCCGTTTGACTTTTCAATTTAGGATTTAAATAAATCCTTTATTTTGGACAGCGAAGACACCTAGTACATGATGCAATCATTCCAACTTACAATGACACATTCATGTACCCTTCCCTCCGAGTGCGGACATTCAGGGACCTTCTAGAATGTTCGATGAAAACACCTAACCATTCCCCAACTCCAAACGGGACTTTCCTTATATGAATCTTATTCTCGGACCATTCCGGATCACCTCGTGATATCCGGATCCCATCCGAGACTCAACAACATTCGGTCTCTTTCTCATAATACCATAACTACTCAAACAATGTCGAATCCTTATGTGTCTCCCTACGGTTCGTGAATTATGCGGACATGATCGAGACACTTCTCGATCAATAACCAATAGAGGAATCTGGAAATTCATATGGCTCCCACATATTTCTACGATTACTTTGCGATCGAATGAACCACTTACATACGATACCAATTTCCCTTTGTCTCACGATATGTTACTTATCCGAGGTTATGATCGCTTGTATCTCTGCATACCTAGTTCAACCTCGTTCGATAAGTACTCTTTCTCGTTCCGTGATATGTGATCCCTTGTGACCCAGTCACATGCTTGCAAGCTAATTGGATGACATTTCACCGAGAGGGCCCAGAGAATATCTATCCGTCATATGGATGGACAAATCCCACTCTAGATCCATGTGTTTCAACCAATACTTTCTGAACACTCAATGCCACCTTTATAGCCACCCTGTTACGGTGTGGTGTTTGATGACATCAAAGCATCCATCCGGTAAAGGTGATATGCATGATCTCATGGTCGAAGGAATTAGGTTACTATGTATCAGAAAGCATATAGCAATTGAACTATTGAAATGACTTGATCTTTATGCTACGCTTATCTATAGGAGTATGTCCATCACATCATTCTCCTAATGATATGACCCTGTTGTTAATAACATCTCTATGTTCATGATCAGGAAACAATGATCATATATTAACCAACAAGCTAGTTTAACAAGAGGCTTTACTAGGGACTCTTATTTTAGTTTACAAATCACACAAGTATTAATGTTTCCGGTTAATACAATTATAGCATGGTATGTAAACATTTATCATAAGTATGAAGATATGATAATAACCACTTTATTATTGCCTCTTGGGCATATCTCCAACAGTCTCCCACTTGCACTAGAGTCAATAATCTAGTTTCAAACCTTTGTGTTTTCAACACCTATGGCTTTCGGTGTTGTATGTACACGATTGCTAGTGGTTAATCGATCTCCGGATCCGACACTTCCAGGTCCGTGTGTAATTGCATGTCTTTGCGTCTCTACGCATCACTCATTCTCTAATGAGATGGCTTTGTATGATTTGGTCTTTCGGTGTGACCTTTAGTTCTTTGGAGTTAAAACATGTTGATAATATTGTCGCACAATATATCTTCATAGTATTATCCCGCTGTGAACTACACCTAGTTTGATAACAAACTACTTGACACAAATGCCCTCTTTTGCTGCTATAATAGCAGTCATATACTTAGCCTTTTGTTGAAGTATCTGTCACAATGTCTTAACTTTGGAACTCATCCAAATCCATTATGGAACTCACTTTCCATTATATTGTGCCACCCTTAATTTAGATTGAGATAAACTTAATTTGTACTTTGTGACAAAACTAGTATCAATGTAGTACTTTTACAATGAACTAACCATCTATTTGTCACTTCTACAAATAATATACTCTTAGTTCTTCCAAAAGATCATAAGAATATCCTTACTTTCGTCCAATGATCATCTTATGAATCATTCTGGTATATGCTCATAATATTTATAGCATAGGACATATCTGGATTTGTACATATCACAGTATGATTGATATAAATACTCTTTGTGATTTCATACATCAAGTATCAATCTATACTTGAATCTTTGTTTCACTTACCAAGTGCCAATACACTTGAATATATCATCAACATTGAACTCTTTCAATCCTTTCTCGTGCAACAAGAACCTTTCTTGTAGTTTCTATATTGAATTCATTCAATATCTCGTTTATGTATACGGCACAACCATATTAGCGTCTATTGATGCCAAATATTTGGTTTTGCCTAAGTCTTTCATCGGGATGAAATTCTTAATATGTGTTAATAAAAGATACATTATTTCCAATCAACAATATGTCTTCCACATAATGTATTAGAAACATGTCTTAGCGCCCCACTTAATTTCTTGCAAATGCAAGCATCTTCATTGTCTCTGATGAAATTAAACTCTTTAACAGTTTCATCATAGTGAAGATTCCAACTCCGCTTATGCTTACTTCAACCATTGAAGTTTGCATATGCTTTTAGCATCCTTTGAATTAACAAAACCCTTTGGACCGTGTCATGCACACGTCCCTAGGTAACCATTCTATTAGAAGAACTTGTTTTGTTTATTCTACTACCACATAACAAATTATATGTAGTGGTTGCTACATTAATCCGTCTAGACTAAAAATCGCTATGAAAGATCAAATCTTGTCATATACAACCTTTGAACATTGTTGTGAACTCTTTCCCAACATGTCGACTATTTCATAGATGTGAAACATCCATGTCTACTTCTTTATAGATCCAAACACAACTGCAAGGTCTTACACCTTTTTCGAGGGTCCTTCAAGTTCAAAACTTGATTTCTCGTGTATGGAACTATCACGGATTATATGGCTTCAAGCCATTTGACGGAGTCAGGGCCCATCATCGCTTCCTTGCATGTAGTAGGTTCATTATTCTCAAATAATGATTCAACCCTCAAATCTTGGTATTTGATTGTTCATCCGACCTACTTGTTTCAATAGAAACTTAGACCTCCGTGACCACAACCTTTGATGCACGTGAGCCATGAGCATTATTCTTGCCTCTAACACTTTTCGGTGCTGCGCAACTTTGCACATATAGCTAAGGTTCCTTTAACCTTATCAAAGTTCTATTGTCCTCCCACTTAACTTTTCACGGAAAATTCCTTCTTAAAGAAACTTGACGTTCTAAGCGATAAACACTTTTGTCTCCGGTGTTTATGGAGAAATACTTAACAGTAATACAAAGACAGGTTTATCCGACTTTGGTTGCAAACATCTTTCTTATGCATAGCATACCAATGTTTAAGAAAGGACTACTTGGGTTTTATCCCAAACCATAACCTTATATGGTGTCATTTCAGCGGATTATGATGGAGCTCTTTTAGTGGAAAACGGTAGTCTCTAAAGCTTTTAATCTTTAAAATATAATAGCAGTTTTATGAATTATACCTTCGATCTTACCATGTCAAACAAGGTTCAATTACATATCTCAAACGCTCCATACTCTTATGGTGTTTCGGGAAATGCAAATCCACGGACCGATTCCTTAAATCTTAGGTATTATGCTAAACTTGTAACTTAAATATCTTCCTTTATGATCTTATCATAAACTATTTATATTCTTGTTACAATGATTTTGCACTTCATCTTAAAACTCTTTGAACTTTTCAAATATTTCACACTTCATCCTTATTAAGTAAATATTCATATATTCACTCAAATTTTCGGAGAAAGCATATGAAGTTGAAATCCATCGCCTTTGACTACACATAATGGATTTCGTCAACAATATGTACAAGGTCAAATAAGCTAGTCCATCGTTCCCTTTTGGCCTATGAACGAAGTTTTAATTATCTCTAGGAAAGTTTCACAAACGTCATTTGATCAAAATCAAATAGACTCCAAAATTCCATCCATATGGATTTTCTTCATGTTTTCTTTCCAATATAATTTAAACGGCGATGTCACTTCCTAAGTGATCTTTCAATCAATTTGTCTTTCGACATTTTTTAGCACTAGTTTTATGGATGTGATGTCTCCAACGAGATTTGCGAATCATCCATCTTTTATGGATTACGACAATTATTTGAACAACCCTTTTGTTCTCATAATACCTGATAAAACAAATCTTGAAGGCAAGCTTTTGATGTTTAACGAGCAACACAATAACCCTTTATTTTGTTCTCGATGAACATCATCACATATTCTTTTGCTAGTTACTTAGGCCATTGTAGTTCATGAATTATGTTGTTTCGTATGACGATTCATACCAACAAATTCAGTATCAAAATACTTAAGAACCACATCGTTTAATAAGCAAAGAATATAGCCATAACATGTATATCATCTATATACTTAAACTGAACAATTCTAGTCTTTTCTTTTCTGCCATATACTTATGAGATTCTCTTTCAGTATTTCCTTTTTCTGTTTGAAAGAATCTATCAACATCAATAGTGGAGTCATACATATGACACATAATCCAAAGCGTGTATAATTAAATACAAATGTCTTTGGACTTGCACTTTGAAGTAGATCACCATCATCAAATGTTTGGTGTTCTTCCAAATTCCTTTCTTTAGTAATCTCTTGGTGTAGTAAACATTTTACCTTCATCAAATATTCACCTTATCATGGAATCGTCCATGATCAAGCTACTTTTAGCTTATAACGATAAATTATGAGTATAATGTTGCTTTCCAAAACCTTTTGGAAGATTAGGACAACAAGTGTCTCCAACCTTTTGCAAATTCTCATCAAAATATGAGAACATGAACTTTGCCATATTATACTCTATCATGTTGTAACCAAAACTTCGTTTTAGATATCACAATATCTTCCACACATCATGGTTTCTGAAACAACTCTTTCAGATCCTAGATTACCTTGATATTAAGACAATCCTTTGAATATCAAGAATCATGGAGATAAACATGATACTTATATACTAACATTTGGAATTGTTACTCTTGATTTAATACTAATTATTAAACTTCATGGAGTGACCGGAACTTACTGAAAGTTTGCAATAGGACTTTTAAACTTTAGATTAACACTTCAATACAATACGATACCAGGTTAAAGTAACTAACCAGAATTCTATAGTTCTATCATCTCAATTATAACTAAGCGCAAAGGTGGTAAACGGATGCCAATGACTACAACAACTATGCAAATTCACTTTGATTTAGTTTATGATAAATTGAGTTCTAATTAATAATTAAATTAATCTAGGTGAACTCCCACTCAAAACAATATCCCTCACATTGTTTTAGTGATCACACGAACCAAATCCACCACATCAAAACCGATCATCACGAGTTGATATAGCTTCAATGGCGAACAATCAACATGTTCATCATATCTACTATATGACTCATGCTCTACCTTTCGGTAATCCGTGTTCTGAGGCCATGTCTGTACATGCTAGGCTCGTCAAGATCAAACCTTAGCTACCGTATAAGCAAATCTGGCTTGCTTACGTTGTATTCACCCGCGGAATCAAAGACACCCGATCATCACGTGGTGCTTCGAAGCAGCAAGCTTTGGCAACGGTGCATACTAAGGGTGAACACTTTAGAACTTGAAATTTATGTGCATGAGGGATCATCTTATAATGCTACCGTCGTCTACTAAGCAATACAAGATGCATAAAGGATTAACATCACATGCAATTCATAATATGTGATATGATATGGCCTTTCTTCTTTGTGCTTCCGATCTCCATCTTCAAGCACGAACATGATCTCCATCATCACCGGCATAGCATCAAGGTCAATGACGCTTCTTCATGGTTGTCGCCCACCAGCTTCAACTATTACAACTACCTTGAATAGACACGCAGGTCTTAACAAAATTAAAGACAACCATATGGCTCCGCCGTTGCCAACTTACAATAAGGAACATTGCATACATCAAATATAATCACAATCATGGCCATATCACATCATCAGACACCCACGCAAAACAAAGTTAGACGCCTCTACTTTCTTTGCATATTTTACGTGGTTTGGGGCTTTCAATAAGTGTCGTTCTAACTTACGAACAAGAACCACAACATTGATACTAGCATTGTTGATCACCCGTTGTAAATTGGATCTTTACTATGCTAGGAGAAACAGGCACCATAAGCCACTTATGCAATACAAGTTGCATGTCAAGCGTGGAGCAAGTCTCATGAGCGATGTCATGTAAGGTTAGCCGGGCCGCTTCATCCCAACATACCGCAAGATGCAAAGCACAAAAAGCAATCTACAATAAAGCATCAATGCCCACAATGACCATTGTGTTCTACTGCAACAGATCTACATATAGACACGGCTCGATACCTTCAGGGTTTCGTAGCATGGAAAACAAAATTTTCTACCGCATACAAACAAACAAGCCAAGATCTATCTACTAGATTGTAGCAACGAGTCGATGGAGGAACTCACCTCGAAGATTCCAAAGCGGTTAACGAGCAGATTCTCGTGGGTGATGTAGTCATTCTTCCGATCTCAAGATCGCAGAGACGATCCTTCCCGCCACGTTCGGCAAGCGCTCCCGCAGTCGGTCACACGTTCGGTACTGACGAAGACCTTCCTCTCCCTTGTTCCAGCAGGCGGAGGTTGTAGCACTCTCCTCGCGATTCCGCAAAGACAACGGCGTGGTACCTAAGTAGAGGGAATCAGCAGGCTTCGCCTTAAGCCGGTGCAGTATGGTGGAGCTTTTGTGAGAGGCTTTTTGTGGTATAGTTATTAGAAACACCATTTATAAGGCTCTAAACCATTTAGATGGCTCTAAACGGCTGGCTAAAGCAATTAGAAGCTCTAAACCAAAACGGCTCTAAACCGAGATTAGAGGTGGAAACTTGTGTGCTAGGAGGGAGCCCTGCCTCCTTATATAGGTGGGAGGGCTGGCCAAGGGAGAGAGTCCTCCCAAGTCGGCTTGGTGGGCGCTGGCCAAGGAGGAACCCTCCTCCACCCGCCTCCACCAATCCTCCTCTCTTCCCACTTCCCAAAATTGCCGTTTGACTTTCAAACTAGCCGGTTGACTTTTCAATTTAGGATTTAAATAAATCCTTTATTTTGGACAGCGAAGACACCTAGTACATGATGCAATCATTCCAACTTACAATGACACATTCATGTACCCTTCCCCCCTCCGGAGTGCCGGACATTCCGGGACCTTCTAGAATGTTCCGATGAAAACAGAACCATTCCCCAACTCAAACGGACTTTCCTTATATGAATCTTATTCTCCGGACCATTCCGGATCACCTCGTGATATCCCGAATCCCATTCGAGACTCCGAACAACATTCGGTCTCTTTCTCATAATACCATAACTACTCAAACAACGTCGAATCCTTAAGTGTGTCTCCCTACGGTTCGTGAATTATGCGGACATGATCGAGACACTTCTCCGATCAATAACCAATAGAGGAATCTGGAAATTCATATGGCTCTACATATTTCTACGATTACTTGCGATCGAATGAACCACTTACATACGATACCAATTTCCCTTTGTCTCACGATATGTTACTTATCCGAGGTTATGATCGTCGGTATCTACGCATACCTAGTTCAACCTCACATCGATAAGTACTCTTTTCTCGTTCCGTGATATGTGATCCCTTGTGACCCAGTCACATGCTTGCAAGCTAATTGGATGACATTTCACCGAGAGGGCCCAGAGAATATCTATCCGTCATATGGATGGACAAATCCCACTCTAGATCCATGTGTTTCAACCAATACTTTCTGAACACTCAATGCCACCTTTATAGCCACCCTGTTACGGTGTGGTGTTTGATGACATCAAAGCATCCATCCGGTAAAGGTGATATGCATGATCTCATGGTCGAAGGAATTAGGTTACTATGTATCAGAAAGCATATAGCAATTGAACTATTGAAATGACTTGATCTTTATGCTACGCTTATCTATAGGAGTATGTCCATCACATCATTCTCCTAATGATATGACCCTGTTGTTAATAACATCTCTATGTTCATGATCAGGAAACAATGATCATATATTAACCAACAAGCTAGTTTAACAAGAGGCTTTACTAGGGACTCTTATTTTAGTTTACAAATCACACAAGTATTAATGTTTCCGGTTAATACAATTATAGCATGGTATGTAAACATTTATCATAAGTATGAAGATATGATAATAACCACTTTATTATTGCCTCTTGGGCATATCTCCAACAAGAAGTTGACCCGGGCCGAGGTTGTGGACAAGCATCTCAATGCCATATCCTTGGGCATGATTCAAAAGGAATTGACTCCGAAGGAATTTGCTCACATTCACCAATTCTCCACTGCCAAAGAAGTTTGGGATCATCTCACCGGGTTATTTGTCGGGAATGCTAGCATCCAAAGCTCCAAGTTTGATGAAGTCAACAATGAGTCTGATGGATTTGCTATGCAACATGATGAGACTCTCGAAGACATGTATCACCGTCTCAATGTTCTTTGTTGCACTATGGGGGACCTTGGAGCTACCTATGTTGATGACAAGTTCATGAAGAGAAAGTTTGTTCAAGCCCTTCTTCCTTTTGAGGAGCAAAAGCTCAACTCCATCAAGGGGAGAAGCAACTATCACTTCATGACATCACAAGAAGTGTTGAGTGAAGTTATTGCCATGATGATTGCCAAGAAGAATGCGGAGTCCGCTCGTGCTCGTGCATATGGATCTCAAAAGGTGAATCTTGCCTTGAAGGCCCAAGTGGTGGAAATTGATGAAGAAGAAGACACTAGTGAGTGGTCTCAAGAGGACATCAAGTATGCCTTCAATGAGCATTTGGCTCTCGCATCAAGAGCCCTTTGGAACTAGCCGGGCATGAAGTCAAGGTCAAGGGACAACTCAAGATTCAACTCAACCATGAAGGCTCCTAAGATAAGATCTTTCTACAATTGTAATGACAAAAGTCACTTCATGGCCCGATGTCCTTTCGAAAATAGAGAGGACAATGGTGGCCGTCTCATCTGGAAGAGCAAACCAAGACCTCCTTACCCAATGAACAAGAACTTCCTGAACAAGAACCTCGCAAACAAGTAAAGGGAAATGGTGGTCCATGAAGAGTACTTCTCGGGCGTGGATGATGATGATAATGATAGTGAAGGTCAAGGAGGGGAGATCATGGGAGTTGCCGCTATTTCCACTTCTTCTACCCCACGAGTGTCTATCTTCGACTCGTCTAATGAGAACATCATCCACCCCAACCAAAAGTGTCTCATGGCCAAGGCAACCGAGGTAACACCTGCCTCCAAGCCTCCATCAAATGACCTTCCTTTGCATGATCTCGATGGTCTAGAGGTAAAGAAAGAGATGGTAAACATGTGTGAATTCATATAGCGCCTAGATAATTATACTAGAATATGATTTGAAACTCATGCAAACCAACTTGACCATGCTAGGGAAATGCTAGATGAAAAAGAAAAACTAATTGATACGCTAGGCAAAAATGAAAGAGAGGCCGCCGATGAAATTGCATATCTCTCACAATCTCTTGAAGATGAACATAATATGAGAATTACTCTCGAGGAGAGTGTTACTAAGCTTGTAGATGACCATAATGCATCCATGTCTCAACTTGTTAAATAACGTGATCATGCTCTTGCTTTTGTTAAAGTCCTTAAAAATGAAAAGGTTAAGTTTGGTGTTGGTCATGAATGTCTAAAGGACTTTGAGAAACTCAAAGAGGAACCCCGTGCCTTGGATACCAAATTCTCAAGTCTTTTTTAAGCTCATGAGAAACTTCAAACTCAATTGAACAATGAACAATCAAAGTCTTCCACTATGCCTATTATAGATTTGCCTTGTTCTTCTAACCCTTGTTGCAAGCATGTGAAACTTGTTGAGGAAAACAAGGAGTTGAAAGAACAACTTGCAAAAGGACAAGTTGACAAGAAGGGTATTGGGTATGCTCCTAAGCCCAATAAGAAGAACAAGAAAAAGAAGAAGAGAAAGAACTTTGCTCAAGGACCCGCTTATGGTTACACCTTTGTGCAAAGTGATAGCTTTGCCGGGAAGAACAACCCCTCATATATTCTTTGCAAATCTTTTGATGATCATGTTTATGCAAAGTACATTGGAACTTATTATACTCATGATTATCACTAGACTATTTGGGTACCAAAGACCCTTGTGACTAACAAAAGGGGACCCATTGCAAAATGGGTACCTAAAACCAAAGCATGATTTTCTTGCAGGAATTTTCTTCCCATGGAGCAAAATGGGTGCTTGTAGTTGAGCTACAAGCCATATGACCGCAAGCAAGTCTATCATTTCGGAGATTAGGCCAAAATTTTCCAATACTATGGTATCCTATGGTGATAAAACAAGTTCTTAGGTATTGGGTTTTGGTAAGATGGTAGTAACCCCGAATGTTTCCTTGGTTAATGTCATGCTTGTCAAAACCCTTGGGTATCCTTTCCATTCGTGCTTTAGCCATTATGGGTATTTTGTCCTTCTTTAATGAGCATTCCGTGGTCCTCATGTGAAGCAAGACTCTCATGGTGTCTTTCGTTGGATACATAGAGCATGACTTGTACGTGGTGGATTTCTCCAGAAAACCCTCTACACATGCTATATGTCTCTATGCGAAAGCCGACGTGGGCTAGTTGTGGCATCGCCGCTTGGCCCATGTAAACATGAAGTCTTTGCAAAGTCTCTACACAGGGGGCCACATCCTTAGACTAAAAGACATTTCCTTTGCCAAAGATCATGTGTGCATGGCTTATATTGACGGAAAGATGCATGAAAAACCTCACAAGATCCTCAATCAAATCACCACCTAATGGTGCTTGGAACTCCTTCATATGGATATTTTTGGGCCTCCATCTCATGATAGCCTTGGAGGGAAGAAGTATTGTTTGGTGATTGTAGATGACTTATCAATATACACATGGGTCTACTTCTTCAAGTTCAAGAGTGAGACTCAACAAACCGTCATCGACTTTGCCAATCAAGTTCAACGGAAACACAATGCTACAATTCTTTCCATTTAGAGTGACAATGGGACCAAGTTCAAAAACTACACCTTGGATGAATTCCTTAGTGATGAGGGGATCAAGCACCAATACTCAACTCCTTATACCCCTCAACAAAATGGTGTTGCCAAAAGGAAGAACCGTACTTTGATGGATGTGGCCTAGACCATGTTGGCAGAATTCAAGTCACCATACAACTTTTGGGCCGAAGCCATTTCCACCGCTTGCCATGCTAACAACCTCCTATACCTACACAAGAAGAAGAACATGACTCCATATTAACTCTTCAGCGAACGCAAGCCCAATGTCAAATACTTCCGGGTGTTTGGTTGTAGATATTTAATTCTCAAGAAGGGTGTCCGGTTGTCGAAGTTTGAGTCTAAGGCACAAGAAGGTATCTTCGTTGGTTACTCCAATCAATATCATGCCTACAGAGTCTACAATAAAGCCAATGGAAGAGTTGAAGAAACTAGCAATGTTGAGTTCGATGAAGATCATGAGTCTCTCGTGAGGCAATATGGTGTTCGTGATCCAAGTGATGAAATTCCTCCCCAGGCCATAAGAAGAATGGGTGTGGGATTCTTCCACCCCGTTGAGGAACCCCTCATGGCCAAAGGAGAAGGACCAAGCTCTACTCAAGTGGAGCCCTCGCTCTCACAAGATCATCTTGTCTCTCAAGGACAAATTGTTTCACCTCAAGATTCTCCAAGATCTTCCCAAGATCCTCATGACCATGAATCTCCAAGCCGCCTTCAATGTTAAGCTCCTCAAGCTCTACCTCTCCAAGATTGTGGAACTCCACAAGACAATGCTGATCAAGTCCAAGATTTAGAAGATCAAGGTTAAGCTATAGAAGAACAAGGTCAAGCTACAATGACCAATGCCAAGCTAATGTCTCTCCACCCATTGATGATGATTCTCCATTGGTTGATATTGATGAAGATAGTGATCAAGTTCGTGCATATAGTTAAGGCGGGGACTCAAATCGTGGTGATGACCAAGTGGTTGCTCAAGAATCTCGTCTTGATACCCAAGCCCGCCTTCAAGCATATCGTCTCATCAAGCTCATCAAATATGGCCATATCCTTAATAATGTTTATGGAGATTTCAATAGGGGTTTTACTACTAGGAGGCAACTAACCTCTTTTAGCTCTCACCATGCTTTTATCTCTCATGTTGAACCCCAAAAAGTCTTCGAAGCACTTGAATATGATGATTGGCTTGATGCTATGAATGAAGAACTTCACAACTTCAAGAGGAACAAAGTGTGGACATTGGTGAAGCGACCAAGAGATTGTCAAAATGTCATCGGGACCAAGTGGGATAGTCGTCCACAACAAGGCAAGGTTGGTAGCCCAAGGATACTCCCAAGTTGAGGGCATTGACTATGGTGAAACTTATGCCCACATTGCTCGTCTTGAATCCATTCGCATGCTTCTTGCTTATGCTACTCATAATAATTTTAAATTGTAACAAATGGATGTTAAGAGTGCTTTCCTTAATGGTCCCTTAAAGGAAGTGGTTTATGTTAAGCAACCTCTGGGTTTTGAGGATCCTCTCTTCCCGGACCATGTCTACAAACTTGATAAGGCACTATATGGTCTTAAATAAGCCCCACGCATGTGTTATGAGTGCCTTAGAGAGCTCTTATTAGACCGTGGTTTTGAAGTTGGGCTATTCAACCCCTCTTTTTATTAAGAGAGTTGGAGGTAACTTGTTCATTTGCCAAATTTATGTTGATGACATTATTTTTGGGTCTACTTACAAAGCTTTTAATGAGGATTTTTCCAAGCTCATGAGCGATCGTTTTGAGATGTCTATGATGGGGGAGTTGGAACTCTTTCTTGGTTTTGAAGTCAAGCAATTAAGGAAGGGAACCTTCATAAACCAAGCCAAATATATTCAAGACATGCTCAAGAAGTTCAACCTTGATCAAGTCAATGGAGCCAAGACTCCCATGCCCACAAAGGTTAATATTGACCTCGATCCCAAGGGGGTAAGAATGTGGATTAAAAACTTTATCGCTCGATGATTGGTTCTTTGATTTATCTTTGTGCATCTCGAATGGATATTATGTTGAGCGTGGGTATGTGTGCAAGACTCCAAGCCACACCAAAGGGAAGCCACATGAGGGCGGTCAAGAGAATCTTTCTATATTTGGTTCATACCCCAAACTTCGGGTTGTGGTACCCCAAGTGACGTGGGCATACCTTACAGGTACCTAAGATTAGCATATACGGTTCATCCCAAGAAGGAGTACATAGTGCAATCTAATCCCAACAAAGATTCGGGTGGCCCGCTGGATGTTCGACTTCTTGGAGGACACGACAAATTATAGATAGAAACTTAAAGGAAAACCCTAACTTGTAACTGACTCGATCTGCTACCCCGAGACCTAGCCTCTCTATATAAAGGTACGAGGGGGGCGAGGAGGACCAACGCATACACACCGCCAGATTGCATATGTGCACCATTGTAATCTTCGATTCCCTCATAATCAAGAGTAGACAAACATGAGTAAGGTCCTCTACGAGGCCTGTACCTGGGTAAAACCTCGTGTCACCTGTGTGCTTGTTTGCTAGCCGATCGATGCCTCCAGCGCTCCCCACTTCCTCGAACCTAAGTCCATCGATGATGGGCATTGATGAGTTAACCCCTCGTCAATTGGCGTCGTCTGTGGGAAACATGAGTGTTGATGTTGCGCCTTCCTCGGCCCCATCAACCGCGATCTACCACTACAGAGCAGCGGAGACTCACCTCCTTTTTGGCACCCTCGACTTCACCGTCCAAGCGCCGGCAACTCGCCCGAATTTCGGTTCCGTGGGTGACGGGGTCGGCTTGGCAATCAGGAGCTTAGGATTCCAAGTTGGTCAGCTAGGCACACTTTGCCTCCCTGATCAGCCGAAGGTTCCTGCGATTGCTCATGCGTGATGGTTCCCACTATCGATCGGCACCCTGAGCAAACTCAATGCCTCGACATCAATCGAGAATACGGATGGCAACATCAGTTGCAAGTCCGATCTAGGCGATCTAGCAACAAAAGACGAAACCTATGACTCTGGATCTGAGAGCTGTGGGAGCAACAGCTTCCCCAGCCACTACATGTGTGCCATCATCAACACGGGCGGCAGTGGCACTCGGGAAAACACCGGCACCACGGTGGCATCTCAGTCGCGAATGGCGCCCCCTCCAACAGCGCCCCCACCAACAACGGGCCAACAAACCAACCCCCCGTCATCGGTCTTGTCCAAGAAAATCAGCCGCACATCCCTGCGGGTGAACATGCCAGTGAATGATAGCTGATCAAGCTCAGCGACGCCGAGTGGGCCTGCTGCAGCGAGGCCTGACGGGGTAACCCCTACCACCAAACTCATCGCAACAAATGTTGATGGGTTTCCACTGGCTTCTTATAGAGGAATTCAAGCGCCAGCAACGAGTGATCGCCCAACTCAACGAGCGTAGAAGGGTGGCGGACGAATCGAGCCTCCATGAGCTGCCCTCTCTTCCATCAGAGGATCCTCCTCTAGGGGTAATGATCATGTAGCTTCCAGAAGGCGCTCTTGATTGGCTCACCTCACTGACAGGGAGCGAGAAGAGGCCACTCGAGTCCTCGAGTTCTCATCCATGATAGTGGATTCAAGGGGCAACGTGCTCCCCAAGACACCACACGTAGAGGTGACAACAGTCACCATGTACCTGCTCAACAACCAGCCACCAGCTGGGGATCCATGATCCGCCATGCACCGATCTATGATCGCTGGGCTGGGGCTAGTCGAAGCCGCGCTCACCAAGGACCCCGTGCTGGAGCCAAAGAAAAACAAGGCTCTGACCAAGTACTACTCGCATTCCTCCTCCAGCGATGACGAACATGACATGTCACGGCGGTGCCGCTCACGTCGACATGATCATGACTACGATGCACGCGATGACATCACGCAACGTAAGGTCGACAAGATGCACGCAAGGCGCGCTCGCTCGACGGACTCGGAGGATGATGGAATAGAGCTCTGTGGCGCCAATTGCTTTACAAGAGCCATATGGCAAAAGCGAATGCCGAAGGGGTTCAAACTTCCATTAGAGAACCCAAAGTTTGACGGCCTCCAGGACCCGAAGATCTGGCTGGAGGATCACATCTCCTCCGTCAGGTTGCACGGCAGAACCACGATCATGGTCATGTAATGCCTACAGCTGCAGATGTAAGGCGCTGCCTGCGCATGGCTCAACAACCTCCCCCGCGGGTCGATCCGCAGCTGGGATGAGCTAGTATACAGCTTCGTGCAAAACTTCAAAGGCACTTACAAAAGGCCTGCACAATCGAAGAGCTAAAGGGCTGCTACCAAAAGTCCGTCGAATCACTACGCTCCTACATCCAGAGGTGGTACATCATTAAAAACTCAGTAGAGGACATCTCCGAGGACCACGCAATTGACGCGTTTGACATCAGGTACGCCATAGAGAGATTAGGGAGGAGCTAGGCCCGCGAAGCCCAAAACAATTGACTGCCTGATGGAGACCGCAAACAGGTGGGCTGATGGAGAGGACTCGGTGAAAAACAACCGTGTCCACTCAGACGACGATGACGAACATGGCCGCAGACTTGACCGTCGAGGCAAACATCGAATGCGTGGTTACGAAGACCGCGAAGAAGTCGATATGGTCGCAGATGGCTATGCCGATAGATGCGATGATGACAACCGCAACAATGGATACCGCAGCGGTGGATACCGCGACAGCAGGAAGACCACGCAGGTATGGCAACGCTGTACCCGCGATGAGGCACCAGGAATGTCTATCCAGGACAAACTGTCTGGACCTTGCAACATCCACTTCTACATCGACAAACATGACAGCAATAAGAAGTCCAGCCACCTCCTAAAGGACTGCCGCGAGTTCCTCAAGCTCCACGAAGGCCTCACTCAAATGAATCACGACGCGATAAATCAGGGTTACAGAGCTGCCCCGGCGCTGTGGCTCATGAAGCGCCACCACGACCACCCGGGCTACCACCGCCTGCGGCTGCACCACTACAGAACAATGGAGGCGAGCAATACACACGAGCGTTGGGGAATATGGGCATGATCCAAAAAGGACGCCCATCAAATCGGGTGCAAAAATCAATCACTCGCCAAGTCAATTTGCCGATCAACTCTCCACCCTCAACCACTAAGTACCTCAGTGGGTGCGAGTCTTGCATCACCTTCAACAAGCGCAATCATCTGTGCCAAGTACCTCGCCCATGTCACTCTCCCCTAGTGCTCGAGGTGCAAATTGGAGGCTTTGAGATGAGCCGCATCTTCATGGACGGTGGCAGCTGATGGCCAAAGATATCTCGAGCTCGTTGGGGAACCCCAAGAGGAAGGTATGATGAGCACATCATCAAGTTTTTCCTCAATTATGAAACCAAGGTTTAATCGAACCAGTAGGAGCAAGGAAACACCCCAAAGGTGTTGCTAGCTGAACTGTGGCAGGGCGCACTACCAGTGCCAGCAGCAACGTGGAGACCTGCAAAACACAACCACAAAATTTTGCCCCCAACTTACATTGAGGTTGGCAATCTCACCGATTTTGCTGAAAACAAAGGATTAACGTATTGTGTGGAAGAAAGTAATAGTTTGCATAAAGTAAACAGAAAGCAGTAAATAGTTGTAGATTGATGGTAAAAGAAAGGACCGGGGTCCATAGTTCACTAGTGGTGGCTCTCCTTAAGATAGATAACATGCCGGGTGAACAAATTACAGCGAGGCAATTGACAAATATCGAGAAAGCAATATGCATATACTACTCATATTGACTCCTTTGAGATTTGATTGGGCATTACAACATTATACATAGACCGTAATCCAACTGCATCTATGACTAATAATCCACCTTCAGGTTATCATCCGACCCCCCTCCAGTATTAAGTTGCAAGCAACAGATAATTGCAGTACGCACTGCGTGTAAAGTAAACAATACGATTGTTCTATGAACAAAGGATTGTTGTTTTCTCCCTAGTAGCAACAACACATCTAGTACCTTAGAGATTTCATCACTTCCCAGCATTACTAGAAGCATGAACCCACTATCGAGCATAAATACTAACTCTTGGAGTTGCTAGCATCTACTTGGCCAAGATAGCTACTAACAACGGAAAGCATGCAAGATCACAAATAACAAAGACATGATAGAATCAATAATCAATCTGAAATAGCATCTCAATAACCATCGGATCCCCGCAAACAGAACATGTATGAATTACAAATAGATGATCTTGATCATGAACGGAGCTCACAAGATCTAAACATGATAGCACAAAGGAGGAGAACCAGCCATCTAGCTACTACATGGACCCGTAGTCCAAGGATGAACTAGTCACGCATCACACCAGAGGCTTGCATGGTGATGAAGAAGGCCTCCAGGGCGAACTCTCCCCTCCGACAAGGTGCCGGGAAGAGCTTTAGATCCCTCCCGATCTAGGGATGGAGATGACGACGGCTACAGACTCTTTCGTGGAATTTTGATCGGGTACTTAGGGTTTCTGTATTGGAGGAGATATATAGGCGAAAGGGGAGGCCGAGGGGGTGCCGGAGGCGGCCAGACCACCCCTGGCACGGGCCAGGTTGGGCCGCGTGGCCAGGTGGTGTGGTGGCCCCTGGCCCCTCTCCGTCTCGTACTCTGGCTCCTTGTGTCCCTCGGTGAAAAACTGACTTTGGCTTTTGTCCCGTCCAATTCCGAGAATATTCATTTTTTGACTTTCCTGGAACCAAAAACAGCAGAAAATAGGCAGCTGGCAGTGTGGCTCTTGTTAATAGGTTAGTCCAAGAAAGTGTATAGAAAGTACTCCAAAGTTTGAACAAAACATAAGAAAGTAGATAAAACCAAACATGGAACATCAAAAATTATGGATATGTTAGCAACGTATCAACATCCCCAAGCTTAACTCCTGCTCGTCCTCAAGTAGGTAAGTGATAAAAAGAAAGAATAATTTTTGAGGTGACATGCACCATCATAAATTTGATCAAAGTGTTTGCAAAACATTAATAGATGGTATCATAGTACTTCAATCATAACATGAAATATAAAGTTCTAACAATAAGACATAGCAACTATGTTGCAACATGAAAGGGCACAAACAAAAGATTCATGAATA
The DNA here is from genome assembly GCA_023614405.1 of Avena insularis. Classification (NCBI taxonomy): domain Eukaryota; kingdom Viridiplantae; phylum Streptophyta; class Magnoliopsida; order Poales; family Poaceae; genus Avena; species Avena insularis. The sequence goes on from CM042692.1 coordinate 29,380,386, forward strand.
AGAATGCTTTGCAAGACGTTTGTTTGTTTCACATAAAGAAAACATAGTATAGTGGCATTCAACTTGTCATTCATAGAGTAGCAAACATAAATGCATAGGACACCTTCAAAGTTCATAAGAGTGAATAGATACAAATAGTTTAAAACAAGCAATATCAAAGCTATGCATCAATCAACAAGTCTTGGGACAATGCACATAGAACTAAGAATGGCCACTATGCTCTCAAAGTAGGTGCATAAATATAGAAGGTGGAGACTCAACATGAAAGTAAAAGAAAGGCCTTCATAGAAGGAACTAAGGATTCAAGTTTCATAAAGAGCTTCCAAAAATTATGGTACTTATTAGCTTTCAGCTCTCATTGCCCATATCATAAGCATCTTTAGATGATTAAGGTTAAAGTGACACAACTAAGAGGATATGCTTGACAAATTATAAGCTGAAATCTCATGCCCCTTACTTACGAAGACCGAACCTCATGCTACTCAACTTTAGTCACAAGTAGGCTCTTGTCATTGTAAGTACATATGTATCATAGAGAGCCGCCAACGGGGTACCCCTTGCACATGATACAGGAGCTATCCCATAATCAAAATGACAAGGCAAGCAGACAATGAGCATCTCAGCGATCTTTTTATTTGCTATTTGTATAGGTTTTTATTGAGGGTGCTTCATAGAGTGATCATTATGGTTATGCTGCAAGTTTCCACCATGATTAGGCATGGCTTAGGCTAGCAGCCCAGGCGTTTCTCTAACACAAATACAAACTCCATGATCTTACAAGTTCCCCTTTTATTTCACACCGCCGGGATCCATAAGCAAAAGAACATGATATCAACGGGGTAGAAAGTACATGTGCAATGTTGAAAGCGTTCCCCATGATACATGGTTCTGCTAAATTCAACTTATAAAGCGCAAGCATATACGCAACAAATATGGACGCAATGGTTCAAGTTTATTAAATGCAAGAAAGTAAAGTGTGCCATCAAGTTCGTGAGAGCTTTAATCACTAATTTTCACATAACAAGTTTAATTCGTAAGGTAGATAAAAACATGAATATACTTGGAATAGAAAATGCTAATAGGTAGGGATGGTGGACTCTTTGGAATAACTTGGTTTTAGGAGTTGGATGCATGAGTGGAACTCATACTTGGTTATGGAGGCTAGCAAAAGACTGGGAGCGACAAACTAAGAGAGCAATAATAGTCATAATCATGCAGAGCGACAAAACATTATTAATCAAAGCATAAAGTGATATTACAAGTCGAAGAATAAAAGATCATAAAGGCTATGGTGACTTGGGATAGTCATTACATGATGTGAGCATGTGCCAAGTCAACCCAAATAAAACATCAAAGGAGAATACCACAATATTATGGTTTAATATGCTAAAACAACGCATGATTCTTCCAAGGCACATTAAGCAATCTCAATTGTTTATAACATGTCATGCTACAGCAAATAATACTAAGCATAAAGCCAAAGCAATATCAAGCATGGCATGACAAAGCATAGGCCACAGTAAAAAACAAGCTCTCTTTACCACTTAAGCATGGACTTTCCTACTCTTTTCCAATCCAAACCAAATTATTTGAAAACCAATGTATGAAAGAGTGGGTCCAAACAATTTATTCAGCAAACTAAGCAAACCAAGCAAACGAAAACCAAAAACAAAAACGAAAAAGAAGACGCTCCAATAACAACATAATTGTGCATGAAACAATAAAAATAAAGTGTTTGGATGAAACCTAGGATTTTTATTGATGAAGAAGGGGAAGCCGTGGGCATCCCCAAGCTTTGACGCTTGTACTTCTTGGATATTTTTTGGGGTGACACGCATGGCATCCCCAAGCTTGAGCTTTAGTCCATTCTTCATCTCATTACTCATTCCTTCCATACACCTGAAATTTTTCCTTCATACAAAACTTCACACAATCTTTATTAGCAATATTAGTGCACTCAAGATAATAAGTCTTTAGGTTCAGTTCCAACACCAATAAAACTTCCAATAAAACACAAGCTACTGTAGCACTTTCCTCAAAAGCTCAATTCCCCAAAAGAACTTAAAAAGGAACCAACAAGAAGCAAATGCAAATAATGGCAGAAATCTGTCAAAACAGACCAGCACGTAAAGAAAAAAAAATTCGAAGACTTTCTGTTGCTCAAATAAAAAAGTGTTGAACTAACGAAAGTTAGATAACAACCTGGGGCAGAAACACAAAAATTCACGCCTCAAAAGGAGGTACAGAGATTTTACACGAATTTTTACGGTGAAGCATAGAAATCTGTTTTGGGACAGCAACTTTCCCAATCATTACTTCTCTCTCATTAGAGGTTACTCTTGGCACAAAAAGCAAATAAAAAGGATAAGGAGCGGTTATTACTGAAATAAAAACTTCCAAAACTCATCTAAAACTTTTGGGTTATCTCCCAATAAGTACTTTTCTTTAACGCCTTTAAGTTAGGCATAAGAAGCAAGAAAAAGGATCAAGTGTTCTCAAATGAAGAAGCATTAAGAGCAAATTTTGTTTTCATAGGAGAGGCAAAAGATATCTTCTCTCTCTTCTTAGGGAAGTGTTATATACCTTTATTGAGTGGGAGTTGATATTTAATGGTGCCTTCTTTCATATCAATAATGGCACCAATAGTTTTAAGAAAAGGTCTTCCCAAAGTAATAGGACAAGAAGCATTGCATTGCACATCCAAAACATAGAAATCAACGGGGACATAGGCATTGTTAACCATAATAAGAACATCATTAATACTCCCCATGAGTTTCTTTTTAGCATTATCATCAAGTGGGACATTCAAATAACAATCTTCCAATGGTGGAAAATCAAGCATATCATAAATCCTTCTAGGCATAATAGAAACACTACTATCAAGATCATATGAAGCTTTGAAATCAAAATCATTCACTTTCATATTAATGATGGGTTCCCAACCATCTTCTTGCTTTATAGGAATAGAGGATTTATGTTTCACCTTTTCTTCTTTAATTTGAGCATTAGTAATGTGTTTTGTAAAGGCCATATTCATAGCACTAGCATTAGGACTTTTAGCAAGCTTTTGTAGGAACTTAATAACTTCAGAGATATTGCAACCATCAAGATCAAAATCATAATTATCATCTAAAGTATTAGAGCTATTACTAGCCTCAACACTAGTGGTAGTGATCACTAATGTTTCTAGCAATTTCATCTTCTCTTTCCCACTTAGCATGCAATTCAGCTAATAGTCTAATATTTTCATCAATTCTAACTTGTATGGCATTAGTAGCAGCAAAGGGATTATCAATAGTTTCAGGTTTAGCAGCCATTTTATTAATCAAATAGGATTGTGCTTCAGACAAAGATGATATATTTCTTTCAGCATTAGAAAGTTTCAATTGCAAACTAGGAATTTCCCTATTCAAACTCTCAAGTTGATGACTAATATTCTTCAAAAGGGTAGATTGTTCCTCCATAGTTTTAGTAAATAGTTTATTTTGTTCATATTGCATTTGCATGAAGTTTTTAGTGGCTCTTTCAACTTCTAAAATTCTTCCTTCACTAGGTATTCCGGGTTTGCCATTATAACCATAAGTATTATTAGGAGGGTAGGGCCTATAATTGTTATTACCATAAGCATTATTGCCAAAATTGTTATTTCTTGTAAAGTTCACATCAACTTGCTCTTCTTGAGCAACCAAAGAGGCTAAGGGAACATGATTTGGATCAATATGAGCTTTCCCATTAACAAGTATAGACATAATAACATCAATTTTATCACTCAAGGAGGAGGTTTCTTCAACAAAATTTACCTTCTTACCTTGTGGAGCTCTCTCAGTGTGCCATTCAAAATAATTAACCATCATATTATCTAGGAGCTTTGTTGCAGCACCCAAAGTAATGGTCATAAAGGTACCTCCAGCAGCATAATCCAATAGATTTCTTGAAGAATAGTTCAATCCTGCATAAAAGGTTTGGATAATCATCCACGTAGTCAGTCCATGAGTGGGAGAATTCTTTACCAAAGATTTCATTCTTTCCCAAGCTTGAGCAACATGTTCATTATCAGATTTTTAAATTTCATTATTTCACTTCTCATAGATATAATATTAGCAGGAGGATAGTATTTCCCAATGAAAGCATCTTTGCATTTAGTCCAAGAATCAATACTATTCCTAGTTAAGGAATTCAACCATTCTTTAGATTTTCCTCTCAAAGAGAAAAGAAACAATTTAAGCTTAATGATATCTCCATCTATATCCCTATGCTTTTGCATCTCATAAAGTTCAACAAAGTTATTTAGATGAGCAGCAGCATCTTCATTACCAATACCAGAAAATTGTTCTCTCATAACAAGATTGAGTAAGGCAGGTTTAATTTCAAAGAAAGTAGCTTCGGGAACAGGTGGAGCAATAGGTGTGCTCATGAAATCATTGTTGTTGGTGCTAGTGAAGTCACACAACTTAGTATTTTCTAGAGTAGTCATTTTTGTGTTTTTAAATAAGAAAGCAAACTTGTAAAACTATTTTTGTGTGTTTTTGATAAAGAAACAAGCAAACAAAGCAAAAGCAAACTAAGCAAAACAAAAATAACAAAGTAAAGAGATTGGTTATGAGGGACTCCCCTTGTGAAGATGTCCTTGACTCCCCGGCAACAGTGCCAGAAAATGCTTTGATGGCCCAAGATATCCCGAGCTTGTTGGGGAACCCCAAGAGGAAGGTATGATGAGCACAACAGCAAGTTTTCCCTCAGTTATGAAACCAAGGTTTAATCGAACCAGTAGGAGCAAGGAAACACCCCAAAGGTGTTGCTAGCTGAACTTTTGGCAGGGCGCACTACCGGTGCCAGTAGCAACATGGAGACCTGCACAACACAACCATAGAACTTTGCCCCCAACTTACAGTGAGGTTGTCAATCTCACCGGTTTTGCTGAAAACAAAGGATTAAACATATTGTGTGGAAGAAAGTAATAGTTTGAAAAAAGTAAACAGAAAGCAGTAAATAGTTGTAGATTGATGGTAAAAGAAAGGACCGAGGTCCATAGTTCACTAGTGGTGGCTCTCCTTAAGATAGATAACATGATGGGTGAACAAATTATAGCGGGGCAATTGAAAAACATCGAGAAAGCAATCCACCTTGACTCCTTTGAGATTTGATTGGGCATTACAACATTATACATAGACCGTAATCCAACTGCATCTATGACTAATAATCTACCTTTAGGTTATCATCCGAACCCCCTCCAGTATTAAGTTGCAAGCAACAGATAATTGCATTACGCATTGCGTGTAAAGTAAACAATACGATTGTTTCTATGAACAAAGGATTGTTGTTTTCTCCCTAGTAGCAACAACACATCTAGTACCTTAGAGATTTCTGTCACTTCCCTAGATTACCTGAGGCATGAACCCACTATCGAGCATAAATACTAACTCTTGGAGTTGCTAGCATCTACTTGGACAAGATAGCTACTAACAACGGAAAGCATGCAAGATCACAAAGAACAAAGACATGATAGAATCAATAATCAATCTGAAATAGCATCTCAATATCCATTGGATCCCCGCAAACACAACATGTATGAATTACAAATAGATGATCTTGATCATGAACGGAGCTCACAAGATCTAAACATGATAGCACAAAGGAGGAGAACCAGCCATCTAGCTACTACATGGACCCGTAGTCCAAGGATGAACTACTCACACATCACACCGGAGGCTTGCATGGTGATGAAGAAGGCCTCCAGGGTGAATTCTCCCCTCCAGCAAGGTGCCAGGAAGAGCTTTAGATCCATCCCGATCTAGGGATGGAGATGACAGCGGATACATACTCTTTCGTGGAATTTTGATCGGGTACTTAGGGTTTCTGTATCGGAGGCGATATATAGGCGAAAGGAGAGGCCGAGCGGGTGCCGAAGGCGGCCATACCACCCCCTGGCGCAGGCCACGCTGGGTCATGCGGCCAGGGGGTGTGGTGGCCCCCTGGCCCCTCTCCGTCTTGTACTCTGGCTCCTTGTGTCCCTTGGTGAAAAACTGACTTTGGCTTTTGTCCCGTCCAATTCCGAGAATATTCATTTTCTGACTTTCCTGGAACCAAAAACAGCAAAAAATAGGCAGCTGGCACTGTGGCTCTTGTTAATAGGTTAGTCCAAGAAAGTGTATAGAAAGTACTCCAAAGTTGGAACAAAACATAAGAAAGTAGATAAAACAAAACATGGAACATCAAAAATTATGGATACGTTAGCAACGTATCAGCAGCGGCAACAATCTAATGTTCGCCAGCACCTTGCATGCCATGCGGATCCCACCCTCTTTTCTAGAGGCCTCAGACACAATGTTCCACAACATCGTCCCAGGGAAAGGAATATACCCCTCAGGGAAGATTAACTTGGACGTCATCTTTGGCACGCTAGCTAACTTCAGCGAGAACGCCTAGAATTCGAAGTCATCGACTAGCCCTCATAGTACCATTGCATCCTCGGACGTGTCGCGTTCGCGAGGTTCATGGTGGTGCCACACTATGCCTACCTGCAGATGAAAATGCTAGGACCGAACGACATCATCACCATCAGCAGAAACTTCACCGAGTTAGATAGTTGTGACAGGGAATTCAACAGAATCTCCCAATCCTTCAGAATGCAGGAGGAGATAGCAAGGCTGAAGGAGTCGACAAACAATAGTCTTCCTCCTCCTAGTAATCCAAATGCACCTGATCAATCCTTTGACTCGCCGGTGCACACCAAGGCGGTCTAGGTCCATTCAACGGATCTGACCAAGACGACCCTCATTGCCAACAACTTGAGTTCCGCATAGGAACTCGCGCTCGTCAAATTCCTCCGTGAGCGCTGGGAGATCTTTTCCTGGTGTCCAGCGGACATGCCAGGGGTTCCCAGGGAATTTGCCGAGCACTCACTCAACGTGAATCCTGAAACTAGACCAGCAAAGCAGACGATACATCGACTGTTAGAGCCAAGGGCAAAAGTGGTCAGTATGGAAGTCAACAGACTCCTCGATGGTAACTTCATACGAGAGATCAAGAAAAGCACCTGGGTAGCAAACCTCGTGATTGTTCCTAAAAAGGACACGGATATCCTGCGGATGTGCGTGGACTTCACTTCCCTGAATAAGCATTACCCCAAGGATCACTTCCCATTACCGTGGATCGACCAAATAATTGATTCCACCATGGGATGTGAGCGTTTATGCTTCCTTGACGCCTAGTCAGGCTACCACTAGATTCGAATAAAGGAAGAGGACTAGGAGAATCGGCCTTCATCACGCCTTTTGGCATCTTAGCCACCTACCAGCGCTATATGCAGGCCTGCCTCAAGAGCCAACTTGGCCGAAATATCCAGGTCTACATCAACGACAGGAGGAGGCCTCATTACTCGACGATCTCTGCGAGACCTTCGATAACCTTGACCGTTACCAGATCAAGCTAAATCCAAAAAATGCGCCTTTGGCGTACCATTTGGGCAATTTCTCGGGTACCTCATCTCTGTGAGGGGAATCGAGGCAAACACAAAGAAGAAAAAGGCCATACTAGCCATGGATAAGCCGAAGAACGTCAAAGGCGTCCATTAGTTAGCTGGGCAAATCGCGGTGCTCAGTCGATTCATCAGTCGAATGGGCGAGAATGCACTACCGTTTTACCAACTCCTCTACAAAGCTGAGAAGTTCGAGTGGATAGAAGAAGCGCAAGAAGCATTTGAAGACCTCAAGCGTCTACTCTCCACCCCGCCAGTACTAGTAACGCCTAGAGAAAAGGAGCCCATGATGCTATACATCTCTGCCACTAACCAGGTGGTTAGTACTATGCTGGTAGTGGAACAAGCCGAGGAGAACAAAGTCCACATGGTGCAACGCCCAGTCTACTACCTCAGCGAGGTTCTCATGCCGACGAAGCAGCGGTACCTGCACTATCAGAAGCTAACATACGGCGTCTTCATGATGACCCGACGACTACACCACTACTTCCAGGAGCACCCCATCATTGTGGTGAACGACGCTCCACTGGGGCACATCCTCAATAACCCCGATGCCACCGGACAAGTCGCGCTTTGGGGGATCGAGCTGTCTCCACGAGACATCACATACGAGAAGCGAGACGTGATTAAATCATAGGTGCTCCTAGATTTCCTCGTTCACTGGATGGAAAAGCAACTCTCTGATACACCAGACATGTCCTGCGTATAGACAATGCACTTCGACGGATCAAAACATCGAGAAGGAGCTGGCGTCGGCGTCATCCTGATGTTGCCATAGGGTGACAATATGAGGTATGTTCTGCAAATGCAGCTCCGCGCCTCAAACAATGAAGCTGAATACGAGGCTTGATGGCTGCAAGTGCACAGATCATTTGTAGCTAGTTTCAAAATAAAGATATTGATCCCACAGGGAGTAGGAGTCTGAAGTCTAATAACTCTTGAAATAAATATTAAGATAGAAATGCTATATAAAGTTCTAAGTGACAAGATAAAATGCGAGTATTGTGTAAAAAGGTGTTTTTGGGTTTTGGGTATAAGAGCAATAAAGTAAAGTAAAACAACTGAGTACAGAAAGTAAGTATCGCGTATGTAAGAGAGATTGGAAGTACAGTAGGGAAAAAGCGTTCTCAGGGAGTAGCGGATACATCACTAGTATTGTAAAGATCTAAGATAAAGATTATCATCATGAACATTCTCAACTATGTATGTGTGGGAGAAACTCCGTACTTGGACGAATAGGTAGCAACCGCTGCTCACATCATCCTCATAACCACAGCAGTCAGCAATCGAAATCAATCGAATTACTATGTTATTAAGGGACGTAATCCCGTAGGACGTATCCCATGGCATGGATAGTGTTCCACGATTTTCCTCTGTTTCCCAAGTTGATACGTAAGAGGTGCCAACAGCTTTATAGTCACTGTAAGTGCTAGCACGCCTCCATCTACCAACACGTAATTTCCTCCATCAAGTCCCCACAAGAGGAAAATATTGAGAGGTCGACTTCTCTCAACATCAAGATGTAGAAAGTCTAACACATGGTCACAGCGATGAATATCATAATAGACTTTATCTTATTTCAATCTCATACTAGGGTTTCTCCATCTCCCCAAGAACTAATGATCTACTCAGACATGGAGGCAATCAACATCATGGCAATGGTAATGGAAACAATCATAGATGAATAACACTTGTATAAATCCACAACAAGTATAGGAATTACAACAAGATATAGACAAGATGTAGATGGGATGGACAGGGATGGTGGTGATGCAGCGGTGGATGATGAAGATCGATGCCTTAGCCTCCCGGATCTGCGCAGGGCAAAAATGGATCCCCGATGGATGAATTCCCCCTCTAGATGCCTTCCTGAGGTGAGTTTTCTATGATTTCTCGATGTTTTGTATGTCGTATCCTCGAACCAATTGCACGGGGTGAAACTGTTTGACGAGGTGGAGGCAGCGCCAACTATACGGCTGGAGCTATACAGCTGGAAAAATTGCTCCAGTCGTATAGTTGGTCATTGGACTCTCTGCCTCCCTTGTTAGCTTTTGGTTTTCTTCTGGTATTATTAATATTTCCCAAATAAGCGATTTACATTGTTTTTGACTCCTTTTCTCCACAGTACAACTGCTCCAAGAATTGTATCCATTAGATCAATCATTTGTCCTGACCCTGGTGAAAATAGACATAAAATGTGCGCGCGAACACCGTAAAATACCAAGATCCTACATCTACAATGCAAAATAATAATGTAAAACATGATGCAAATATGCACTCATCAAGGCCCTGCTCCATGGGATGCGGATGGCCAAGGCCTATGGTGCAACGTGACTCGTCATTTACAGTGACTCCTAGCAAGTGGTGGATCAAACCATGAACCAGTACGATGCCCTGAGCAACAACATGATCGCCTACCGCAACCTCTACGACTCACTCGAAGGAGATTTCGATGGCTGTGAGCTGCAGCATGTAGGCTGCGAAAGCAACAACGAGGCATATACACTCGCCAACATAGGCTCCACCTGTGCTCTGGTACCACTCGGATTCTTCCTAGAGTAGATATGCGAACGCTCCATCAAGCTAAAGGCTCTAGAGCAACCAGCTGGCACATCGAAGGATTCAGGAGCTGTGTCACCTAGAGGACTCAAAAAAACAGACGATGGAGAACAAGAACCTGGAGGACTCGAAGTCCCCATGGAGGTCATTCTCATCGAGCCATCCTAGACATAGCCGTACATCACATACATGCTCAGCAAAAGGCTGCTAGACAATCCGACAGATGCGCGACACATAGCGCGACGCTCAAAAGCCTTCACCATCATTAACGGCAAGTTGTACAAGCGCAACATCACATGAGATCTTCAACGATGCGTCTCCAATGGCGATGGAAGAGCCTTCCTCCTCGAGATACATGAAGGCAGCTGCGGCCATCACGCCGGGAGTCGCGCCCTCGTCATCAAAGCTCTACGAGCTGGTTTTTATTGGCCAATGGAAATGCGTAATGCCAAGGATATCTTCCAAAAGTGCAATGCCTGCCAAAGGTTTGCAGACAAACCGCATGCACCTGGCGAGGATCTTAGGCCAACACATGTGGCCTGGCCCTTCATGCAATGGGGACTTGACATGGTCGACAAGCTTCAAAAGTCATCACCGGGAGGTTACACTTTCCTCCTCGTCGCAATCTTCAAGTTCACCAAGTGAATCAGGGCCATGCCGGTGACAAATCAAACATGCGCCACCACCGTCAAATTCTTCGAGTCCATTGTTTACAGGTTCGGGGTGACACACAGCATCATCACCGACAACGGGACGAACTTCACTTAGATTGAGTTCCAGGATTTCTGTGAAAACCTGGGAATCAACATCAGCTACGCTTCGGTAGCACACTCGTAGACCAATGGCCAAGTCAAGAAGGACAACAGCCTCGTCTGCAACAGCATCAAGAAAAGGCTCCTCAGGCCACTCGAACGAGCGGCTGGGTGCTGGCCCGAGGAACTACCATCAGTACTATGGAGCCTGCGCACAACACCAAACAGCGCCACGGGCTACACTCCTTTCTTCATGGTACATGGCGCCGAGGCAGTGCTACCTGCATAAGTACGCTATAAAGCCCCAAGGGCCGTGGCGTACAGCGAGGCCAAGCCAACGGCCACACTCGAAGACTCTGTTGACCTCCTCGATGAAGCACACGAGATCGTAGCGGAGCGATCCATGATCTATTAGCAGAGCCTCCACAACTAATACAGCCGACAACTACGTCCAAGGTCCTTCGTCGAAGGAGACCTCATCCTACAACTAAAGCAGAAAGGACACCTCAAGCTCGAGTCCCCCTGGGAGGGACCCTATGTGATTACCGAAGTAATCCCAGGTGGTGCATATCACCTGAAGGACATAGAGAGTGGAGTCGCATACTCCAACCCCTGGAATATCGCGCAGCTGTGTCATTTCTACCCTTAAATGTTTTTTCCTTTTTACAATAAGGCTACTCAGCCAGGCTACTTAGCCAAACAATGTACCTCCTGATATTCTACAAATAAATAAAGCTAAGTGCCTCCAACCTTGTGTTTTGTTTTTACTTACATTGCTATTTTATACTCGGGGGCTGCGCCACCCTGTTTACCTCGTTACACAAGAAAACGCAGTAACCTGAGTAGTTGTCGTACTATTAATCGAACCCTTGAGAAAACCCAACCCAGCTGCAACGCATCTAACGTACTATTAATCGAACCCTTGAGAAAACCTGACCTAGCTGCAACGCATCTGACAGGTTGGCAATATGCTGAGATAAGTCCACGTCATGCTAACGAAAAGGCACTACATAATACAAGTCACTCGAAAAACATACAAGCTAGCAAGCTTTTACATACAATACGAGTATCAAAACACCCAGTCCAAACTATACAAACTTTACAACACCTATACATCTCTGTGCAGGTCCAAAACTACTCTACTGACGTAAAAGAAGAACGTTGGTACGCTGGTCGAACAACTCGATAATGTGGTATCATGTTCCACGCCATGCCCTCCGGAGGTGGTGGTGGCCCTGTAGCAATGACACCCAAGTCCAGGTCGGGTCGATGCAGGCGCACAAGTGCCAATGTGGCCTTGGCACCCACAACCAACTGCTGGTGCACACACTCGTGAACCGCATCGGCACTTTGGAATTTCCCCATCAGGGCTAGGAGGCTCGAGGGTACTGCATCCAAGGGAAACATCGCCCTGGAAGATGTGCTCCAAGCATGACTTGGCCTTCTTCAAGTAGTGCAACACCTAAGACACACGATCTTGCAGCATTGCCAAAGCAACTGCACGATCCCGATCAACCCAGAAGTACCCACTAGCTTCCAATTGCTCTTGGGTCAGGCAGTTCAGTTGAATACTTACACGGTCCTTCTCTTCCTGCGGGAGACGAAGAGTCACAACTGCAAAGGATAATCAAGTAGAAAAAGAGTGAGTTGCCATCACAAGCGGTGCGACAAAAGGGAAAAGGGAGACTAGCAAACTGACATTGCAGCTTCTCATTAAGCCGAGCCACCTCACGAAGCATATAGGCTTCCCGCTCTAAAGCCTTTTCTTCCTTCGACTTCTAGACATCAGCAATACCACGAACGACTACTGCCTCTCGCTCTAAATGCTTCATGCGGTCGCGCAGTTGAGACAACAGTGACAACTCCTCCACCTTTGTACGTGGTTGCGCCACAAGTTCACCAGGGGACGATGGACCAGGAGCGTGAGCAGAGAGCGCATCAGGCGAATCATTTGAAGATCCCTAACCAGGCAACATAACAGAAGAATAAGAGCCATCACTCGAAAGAAGAAAAGTACAGAAGAACCAAGCATCAAACTTAACAAGTTTTGATAGGGACACTCCCCACAACCATAATTCAGAATAAGGTCTGCAAGTATTAGCATGATTACAAAAGGACAACACGACTACGCCTATAACTATGCATTGGCACTCAGGGGCTTCATCGACGCCGTGGTTTCCTCCGACGCCGTGGTCTTCACTGTCTTCAACCTTTTCCACTCCTTCGAGTACCTCGCGACTGTCTCTATGATCCGAGGCCCATATTTTTGCCAACGAGTGGCAAAGGGGCAAAAACTACCTGCTGGTCATCCATAGTAACTGGCATCATTGTGGAGACTTGGCTAGGGTCCAAGTTGACACCATGGGCATGTGCCATTGCAAGCACCATTGTAACTCCAACCCCTTTCTGTGCATTCTTGTACTCCACAGGGACGCAACCAGCAAAGGACTCGGCGAGGCCATTAAGATCTTCAATAAGCTTGGCCTTGGGAAACATCTCCTCTCGAAGACGCCCAAGAGCATCCTTAGCCTTCTTGAGTGAGTCCTGAACACCGACGCCGCGGTCTTCGACTGTAGCCATGGCGCTAGCCAACACATCATCGCGGGCAAGAGCTTGGGGGTCAAAATTCACCCCAGTAGCATCTGCATAAAACCCATGATTAAAATCATCAAACTCCAAAGAAAGGAGGAAAAGGAAATTCTTTACGGAGCAAAAAACAACAGCAGCAGATACTTGAAAGTGCTTTAGCGTTAGAGTGAAGTTGTTCTGTGAATGCCTTCTCCCGCTCAGCCGTGGTAGCTGCGAGGTCATCTTCGTGCCTCTTCGACTCCTGCTCAGAGCGCTCGAGGGTTGCAAGTGCCTCATCCCTTTTCTTCTCCGCAATGTTAAGGCCCTTCTCGAGGGTAGTAACGCGGCGGAGGAGATCATTGTTCTCAGCTGCAAGAATGATACAGAAAAGTCAAGACTCAGCCAAATTTCTACAATAAACATAAAAATGTATAGAGGATCACCGTCGAGCTGGTGAGTGCGATTATCTATATAGGCATGCTGCCGGCCCAAATTTGCAATATGTTCACCAAGGTGAATAGACTCTTTCAAGACAGGATGTAGAAGACAGTGCAGCATCAGCACAAAAACAACTTCGAATGATAAGAATGAAGACACTTACATGATCATCCAGGGACTCCAAAGTTTCCTTCTGGGTGGACGTCTAGGCAACCATCTGATGACCCCCCGCGTGGGGGGAGCTCGAAGAATTAGCACCGGAGTTGTCCGCTACCTGGGGAGAGCACTGATGCTCCTCCACATCCTTGCCTTTGGAGTCTATGACTCTGATCTCTTTCAGAAAGTGACAATCATCAGATGATGATAACGCAGTTTTGCTGTAGCAAAATGCATAACTAACTTCAGGAAAAAGAACCTCAAGACATGGAATTACAATAGCAATGTCTAAAACTTTACCCATCGAAGTTATCAAGGTTGAAGGAGTCCTTCGACTCATCTTTCTGCTCCTTCATCTTCTTCCGTGCAGGAGGAGCTACAACACGCATGGGCACTCCGGCGACAAGGCATCCGAGTCCTCGCTCCGGGAGCGCTTGCGAGTGTCATCCCCGCTGCACTAGGAGGATCCTTACTCCTTAACGACAGGGACAGTGGAGACGGATTCGTCCTCCTCCTTCGCCTCGGGAGGAATTATCCCTTTCGGCTAGGGAGGGAGGACAGTCGCCACTTTCCATTCCTGTAACAAACATACACAATGGCATCATAAACAGCCTTGTAGGCAATCGAAGAACCTCAGAAGAAGCAATAATAAAACTACCTTAGGTGGAGGGTGACTCGCGTAGAACAGGAGGACGACTGATTCACCTAGGAGCTTCTCCTTGGCGGTGAACTTGGTCACCCTCGGAACCTCTTGTCCACTTCACTCGAAAAAATATTCTCCTGGGAGACGCGGGTGATGTCACCAGCGCTAGTCCAGCAGTACATTGGGTGTGCCCTAGCTTGCAGTGGTTGCACCCGATGATGCATCCAAGTGCGGATGAGGTCAGGGCCATCAATCTCCTTTCCTCGAATGAGTTGGAGGTTGCAGACGCGCTTTTACAAGACTTCGACTTCCTCGGCCTTGTCGGGCATCACCACATTCTTCTAGGATCACATCTTCTTCAATTCCGCCTTCGGGTTGAAAGGAGAAAGCCCGTAGTTCTCACCCTCAACCTTATGATCACGGATATAAAACCATTTTCCCTCCACCCCTGGACAGAGTCAGAGCTCTTGAGGGAGAAACATTGGATAGTCGTGTCCTCATGGATACCGCAGCCTCCAATATCATAGACCATGGACCTAGAGCTTGACTGCTGTCGTGGTGGTGTCATGGCAGATGCCATGGATAGGCTGAAGGTGGGGACTAATATGCGCTAGGGGAATCCAGGGAGGGATAGTAGAGTGATTCTCTACACAGAAGCTTTGTATTGATGTTCAGTCTCCAAGACTACAAGTGCTCCTCGAGCAGTTTTTGACTAGAGGAGGAAGAAGGGGCTCTCTTACTCTTGCCTATTAACCAGTCCTAGAACCCTAGACCCACAAGTATTTTCCTTGCTATGTATCCGAAAAGACCTAACTTCATTGTAACCCCAACCCCCCCTTATATAGGGGTGGTTCGGTCCTGGCCTAGGCCATACGTGGAGGCATATTCCTAAGAATATGCCTCCTCCCAAATTAGTAACCCGACAGGGGTGCTTTTCCCCCACGTCACTCTTGCTTTAGCGATGTTGCCTCTGTGGCGCTGGCCACGACGTGAGCGTCACCCTTGTCGGCCACGATCCGTGGTCCTACCTTGCTTTATTCGGCCATCCAATACGCACTGGCCTTCTTTTGACCGTAGATATTCCTTCCTTCCCTAGAAGCTAACGAGGATCCGGATCACAGTTGATCCGGTCACACCTGTTCCTGCACATAAGCTAGACAAGTGTCTCCGACTTATTCCTTGAGTCGGATGGGACAATGTTAGGCGACTCCCTGGTCCGGGTTACCCCGTGATCCGGCCTGCCTTGAGGTGACTCGGCCAGCATCCGCTTTGACCTTGCCGACCCTCGGCTAATTCGGCCCTTATACCCCAGAGTGACCCTACCCGGGGTTATCCCCCCAACATTAGTCCCCGAAGCTGGCGCGGCATTAGCGGCCTCGGCTGCTAAGGCCACATCAGGTTCATTCGTATCCAAGCTTCGGACTTTTATTTCCGGGTTATATGGATTTACGTTCCCTTCGCACGCTCCAAGTTTTCACTTGCCAGCCGGGTCACCACTTTGGCTCGGATCGTTTGGTTTTACTTTCCCTCCGCACAGTTTCAAGTTTTCACTTGCCGGCCGGGTTACCACTTTGGCTCGGATCTTGGCCTTGCTTCCTTCTCTCGTACGCCAACCCACGTTACGGTTAATCATTACGTTGCCTTATTTTAAGGGGCGCATAAAGAACCGCCCAAGATGGCGACATCGCGGCGGGGTTACGCCACGCCTGCTTTCCTCGTTTACCGCAACTGCACGTCGTGTCATTGGATCACATTTACTCTGCGGCCCCCGGTGTGGCTCCTCTCTGATTGGTTGATGCTGGTGATACACGGCCACATCGTGTGGTCTTCCTGCACAGCACCATCCCACCTGTTGATGACTGGGGGTGGTTAGATAGGGGAGGGGCGCGCTCCTTAGAACTTTTCCATCTCCGCGCCCCCTCGCCTGTTCCTCTTCTTCTTCCTCGCAACTGTGCCGCCGCCAGTGCCCGTCGCAGTAGTGCCGCCGCCGCATTTTCTCTGTTTCTCCGCACCGCAATCACCGCTACGCCTTTGTTCAGCCACGGGTCCTCGTCAGTCTAGACCGCAAAGTTCCGCCGCCGCCAGCTCCAGCGAAGACACCGGAATTGAGATGACGGAGGAAGAGCTCGCCGTTGTTGAACAGGATATGGAGGAGGACGCCGGCGCGGCGGACCGCGGCGCGTGGGCCGTCTCCTGGGTCTGTGAGGACGATATCTCTTGGCTCTACCGGACCCGGCGCATCCCCGCCGGCGTCGCTGCTCATCTCCCCTCCTCGGAGCTGGCCCCCTCACCCAATCCGGGCGAATTTGTTGTTTTCTTATCCCATTTCCAACGAGGATTTGGGCTTCCAGTGAGTGATTTCTTCCGAGACTGGATCCGGACCTATCACTTGCAACCACATCATCTCCCGGCGAACGCCATCACCTCTCTGTCCGCTTTCGTTTCTTCGATTGAGGGCTACACCGGGCTATGGCCTACGAAGGAGCTGTGGATCCAGTTCTTTGGCCTCCGTCGCAACATGGTCCCCAACATCCACGTCGAGTCGGAGGACAAACAGCTAACTCAGTTCGGAGCTGCCTCGATCTCGCCCCGGAGGTCTTCAATCTTTCCCCGGGTCACCGGGCTTGACTCCTGCAAAGGTGGGCGGACCTTCTTCGTCCGGAATGAAGGCACGGAAGATTTGCACCGGTTGCTGCCCTACGCTCCGGGTCCCCCTGACACGGATTTTTGGGAGGAGGTTGCCAGGAAGCCTACAGCCCTGGCCAACCAAGTGAACAAAAGGTTTGCGGAGCTGAAGAAGCTCGGATTGCGCAACGAGGATGCCATGATCACATTCGTGCGCAACCGAATCTATCCCTTTCAGCGGCGCACTCACAAGTTGTGCCATATGAGCCTTAGTTGTGACCCCAACCGAACCTCCTCATTCGAGTTGAGCAATATGGAGATCTTCCGCCGGGTCAAGGCTCTTTTCACCACCCATAAGGACTTCTCCGCCGAATGGACGTGGGGAATCGAGCATTACTGCCGCGACAGGCTCCCTCCCGCGGTAAGCTTCGCGGGGTAAACTTATCTCGGATCAATTTCATGTCGGCTCTTATCACATTCTTGACTTTGCTCCTTGTGCTTTTTTCTCAGCTGTTTCTCCAGCAAACCCTCGAGGATGGCCCGGATCCGACCCTTAAGTGGGTCCCGGACCGAGAAATTTCGGACGAGGAGGAGCCGGACCAGGAAATGTTCCTCCCCACACCCGATGCCACCAGACGACCCAGCGGTAAATTCTCTTCTCTTAGAGATTGGCCCGACGATGAGGATGACTCAGATATCGATGTGATTGATCCCGTTGAGGATGTCCCTCTTTCTTTTGCTTACCCGGCATCAGCTAACCCTGATGGGCACATCCACGAGGATCCTCCCCTTGCCATGGGCGAGCTTGCTCCGGTGGCGTCAAAGAAGAAACGCGGAACCGCGTCGAGTTCTTCTTCCGGACCTTCTCAGCCTTCCAAAAGGCAAAAGAAAGCCGGAGACAAGACTGCCTCCAAACGGGTAGGCAAAGCCCCGGCAAGGAGGGCCCGGAAACCTAAGGAGGCAGAGACCTCGGATGCGTAAGTTCACTCTTGACATTATTGCGCAACACTCTTCTCCCTGCTTCGGGGTAATTTCACTCCTGACATTATTTTCTCTTACAGGGCTCCTGTGGAGGTCCCTCAGAGCGGATCGAGCATCTCCTCCCCTCTTCGGTCCAGTCTTTCCCCTCCCCGTGACGACGAGTCACACCCGCTGAGCCCTATTCCGGAAGGCTCTGCAGCGCTCGGTTCCGCAGTACCTCCTTGGAGGGGCGACCTCGGATCGGGAGGGTTGGATCGGCCGAGGCGATGGCGTCCGCACTTCGCATTGCCGCAACTAGCAACAATTAAGTCTACTGCAACTCCAGCCCGGCGAGCTCCAGCACCAGCCACCGAACCAGCGCCTGTCCCGGTTCCGAAGAAACCAACAGCAGCTCCAACGCCAGCCACCAAAGCTCCTGCGCCAAGCTCATCTGCCTCGTCCGAGTCATCTCAAGCTCGGCGAGGACCCACTCCAGCGATTTCTGGGGGCAAATCCACTGCGGTCACTTCCTCCCAGCAGGCCAAAGGCAAATTCACCTCCACCAAGGCTGGGCAGCGAACCTTGTCGTTGATGCTTCCAAAGAAGAAGTCATCAGGCTCGACGGATCCTCCCGCCGAGCCAGCTGATTCGCAGCAGATGGTTCTTCACACTAGCCCGGCTCTTGCCCTGATTGAAAGGAAGGAAGCTCACGCCAAGGGCTTGGTGGCACCTCACATGCCCACTGGCGAACAGTACCCTCCGAGCCTCATCGAGTTTGTCATGAACTAGAATAAGGCGGAGTTCGTCTACAACGATGATCTCCCGGAAAAGTTCGGCCCAGCTGAATTTTCCGCTCAGATGAATACCGCCGCCAAGGCCATTAACCTCGCTGGGCATATGATGGAGGTACATTGTTTCTTCTTTACATGCTGTAGATAATAACCATTAGTCCCCAAGCCTCCGGCGGAGTAACCTGTTATTCGGCCGGATGCTCCTTAGAAGATCAACGTAGCTGCATGTAAACTTCAAATATGTACACACCTAGAGCCGGGTTAAGTTCCGCTTGGCCCGGATCTTGTATACTTCGAATATGCACACACCTAGAGCCGGGTTAAGTTCCGCTTGGCCCGGATCTTGTACACTCGAATATGCACATACCTAGAGCGGGTTAAGTTCGCTTGGCTGGATCTTGTACACTTCGAATATGCACATACCTAGAGCCGGGTTAAGTTCCGCTTGGCCCGGATCTTGTACACTTCGAATATGCACCGAACTAACTTTACACGCCTGTGCCTTTGTCAGGTAACCACCAACCGTGGGCCGAGTTTCGCGCTGCTTGATACCCATAAGATCTTGCGGCATAAAACATGTTGCACTTGGCGCGGAGCATGAAAAGAGAGGTAATTTCCTCCCTTAACACCTCACCATTTCGTTTGCTTCTGCCGGATTACCCTCCTTATTCGGTTTTTTGTAGCTGGGGTGGAGGCTGAAAACAAGATTATGCGAAAAAACTTGGAGGAAATCCGAGGTATGTCCTCTTTCGGCCAACATCACTGTGCTCTCTATTCTTTCTTTTTCTTGGCTCGGCAAATATTCACTCCTCGGCTTTGCCGGGTCAACACACCATTTTAGCATCGCTTGAGGATAGTGTGCCCGTGCCTGATATGATGCTGCATTTTCTCGAACAAGCAGGACAGCATCAAGCCGAGATGAAGAAGAAGGACGATGAGCTTGCCCTCCTCCAGACCAAGGACGGCGAGTGTCGTGGTGGTGGTACGGCAGATGCCATGGGTAGGCTAAAGTTAGGGGCCAATGGATGCTAGTGGGATCTGGGGAGGGAAGATGTAGTGGATTCTACACATAGAAAGCTAACGCAAAGATCTGTATTTCTCCTTCCTTGAGTTACAAGTGCTCCTTGAGCTGTATACAAGGAGAAAGAGAGAACTTTACCAGCCTAACGGTCCCAAGAATCAGTCCATCCCCTCCTTAGGGTCCAAGCCTGCCCTTATAAAGGAGAGCCTTGGATTCCTTTAGGGCTGATGTGGCAAGCATATTCGAGGAATATGCTTGTCCCAATATAGTAGTTCGGCGCCCCCCTTTCCCTGTCGCTCCCCTAATGACGGCAAGGTTCGGAGGGCCCTCTGTGTGCCTTGGGCCTCAGGACTGTCGCCTCCGTGACCTCCTTCTGTCTCTCTGTCGCTCTGCACCTTTGTCCCTAGTGCTTGGCTTCGCTCAGATTCTCCCTAGCCTGCTACTAGAGTTTGACTTTAGGCTTCTCCTTCTCCTGCAAGCTTCGTATCATTCGGCCCTGCCTCGCGTAACTTCGGCTTGTCCTTCACCTGCATCAAGATTACTTGGGCTAACCCGGCCGACTTACGCAGTATCTCGGCCGGGTAATGCCTTGCCATTATTATAAGGGTCCTGTCTTTTTCTATCTCGGCCGACCTCTACAGGATTCGGCCGACTCAGAGTGTAACTCGGAAACTAGACGGGGAACACCCTTTCATCTTTCCCTGTCTTTACCCTATCCGAGGTTACCTCCCCAACATTAGTCCCTGAAGCTGGTACGGTTCTGCCAATAACCTCGGCCGGGTCGTATCAGTTTCACGACACTTGTTATGTATTGTTTCCGAGTTATATTGTCGTGGTGATAACACCGTATTTAGTAGTGCACGCCTCGTCCCACGTGTCATTCTCATCATTGTTTCTCTAGTTTTTTGTTCCTCTACAGCGTTTACTGACAAGCTACAGTTACTGTCGCGCCTGTCGCGCCGTTGCTGCGACGCCTCGTGCGCCGTTCTCGTTGGGGATCGTGAGCTCCTTGGTCAATCGTGTGGCCTTCGGTGCGGTTCCGCTCAGCGACGTGTGGTCGTGCTGCGCACACGATCCGCGCTGCCAACTGCCACACCCACGATCCCACTACCTTGCCTGCGGCTAGGTTATAAAGAGGGGCGCGGCGCCTGGGAGTTTCTTTTTCCCCTTCTCGCTCGCCCGCACCCTTCTTCTTCCTCGCGCTTCTGCGCTCGTTCGTGGTTCCGCCGCCGCACGCTCAACTGGTTCTGCGACGAGGAGGACTCCGCCGCGCTGCTCCGTCTGCCTCGTCGCCGCTTACTTGTTCCGGCGTTGTCGCCGGTGAATTCTTTTTCGGTCTTGCCGCCTAGGCTTTCCTCTAGATCTCTTCGTTTCCTCTTTGTTCGTGCACTGCGGTTCTCTCGTCATTCCGCCGCCGTTTTCGCGTAGAATTGCGACGGGGCCTCGTAGCTCTAAGTTTTCCTCCGCCGCGAGTTGTTCCTCCGGCGATCTCTCCGGCGAAATCATGTCTAGTTCCTTTAGCGGTGCCCTGGTAGAGGATGATGATGCTGCCTCTGGGCCTGAGCGGGGCTCGTGGCAGGGCTCCTCAGTTACCCGGCGGGAGATCGAGTGGCTCATCCGAACCCGGAGGATTCCCGCCGAGGTCTCTTGTCGTTTACCCGGCAATGAGTTATCTCCGGAAATTAGTGAGGGCGAGTACGTAGTTTTTATGTCGCATATCTCGTGCGGCTTCGGTCTCCCTCTTAGCGATTTTGCAAGAGAGTTTCTCGACTACTTCGGCCTTCAGCCGCATCATCTTCCTGCGAACGCCATCGCTTCTCTTTCTGCATTCATCTCCGCCTCGGAGGGATACTTCGGCCTATGGCCGTCCGTGCACGTCTGGGCAAAGTTCTTCCAGATCCGTTCTAATGTAGTCCCTGACAAGTCTCTGCACCCTTCCGAGAAACTGCTTTTCGGTGGCGGCGTCCATTACACCTCGGAGGAAGTCTGTATTTCCTCGCGTCACGGGTTAGAGTCGTGCAAGTGGCACAAATCCTTCTTTTACGTCAAGAACAAAGGAACAGAAGACAAGATTCGGCTCCCTGCCTTCTCCATTGGTCCGCCTTCCAAGGTGAATTGGACTTACAATCCGAGGAGGAGCCACGTCTTGGCCGAGCTTTTCGAGACTCGGCTCAAAGAACTGATCCGGGCCGGATTACGTGGCGAGGACTTGATGGCTACCTTCATCAGCAGTCGAATCTGCCCATTCCAGAAAAGGACGCACAAACTTTGCTACATGAGTGGTCCACTCGATCCCAACCGAGTCTCTACCGTCGAACTGGACAACTACCTTGTCTTCAAGCGCGCCCGAGCTATATTTAAGACGGATATGCCTGAAGATTGGACCTGGGGATTGAAACCATTTACCCGTGAGCGTCCTTCTCCCGCAGTAAGTTTAACCATCAATGCTTTGATTTTCTATTGTTTTCATAGCTGTTTTCCCTAACCTTCCTTCTTTTTCACCTCACAGAGGTTCGCAGAGCAAAAGGACGAGGACGCCGAGGTTTTGTCGCTTCCGTGGACTGCGGATCGGAATACCCCGGACGTTGGGGAGCCGGACTCCGAAGAATTCGTCCCTAAGTCGGATCCTGCTACGGCTCGCGCTCGTGGCAAAACTTCGGTCCATGAGGAGGAAGGTGATTCGGACGAGGTCCAAGCTCTTGAGGTAGTTGCCGCAATGCCTATTTCTTATGCATTTCCGGCTTCTACTTTCCCAGCTAATCCGGCCGGTCAGGTTCACGACGCCGAGCCTATTGCATCCCGGCCCCCAGTTACCTCGGGGAAACGCGGGGCTCCTGCTAGTGCTTCAGAGGCGGCCCCCAAGAAACGAATGAAGAAGTCTGCTCCGAACCCTCCCAGGCGCAAGACCATGCCTGGGGTCGCAGGGTAAGTCTGCTTTTGCTCAGATTTCTTGTTTCCTTGTTTCTGTTTTCATCCCGACACCCTTTTCCTTTCTTATTTTCGCAGTGCTTCGCTTAAGCCTGGCGGTCCTAGCATGACTAGCCGCCCGATTCGGCAGCCGTCTCCTCCGCCCGTTGAAGATACTAGGATTCCTAGTCCTGCTCGTGCTACATCTCCTCCAGCTCCACATATGTCACCCCCTCGTCACGATGCGCCTGATATTCGCGTCTCCGAGATTTCTACTGAACCCGTTGCCCCTCCACTGAATCCGAGCATATCCACCGAGCCTCTTTCTACCTCGGTGGCTCCTACTGTAACCCCAGCCGCAGCCGTGGTCGTTAATACTCCGGCGCCCTCAGCGCCTGTGATCCCTCCTGCTTCTAAGGGCACTGTTCCCATTGCCGAGGTATCAGCTTCTGCTGGTGCCTCCACAGTAAGAAAAACTGTTGCCACTAAAACTTCCACTTCCCAAAAAGGTCTTGCCGGCTCTTCTCAGCCGAGTATCACCGACGTGCTGCGCAAAGGAGCTGCGCCTACCAAAGCCTCTGCTACCTCGGCTGCCAGCAAAGACATTTTGCTCTTCATACAAGCCTGCAGTTGGTGGTTGCACAACATGTCCGAGGTAAAGTCTTAACCCGGACGGCTAGTGGGAACAGACTCGGCTCGCTGGTGGAATATGCTCATAACTGGAATGCTGCTGATCAGCTTGAGGGCAATCGAAACAGTCAGCCGTTTCAACTTTCCTACATCAGCAGCCGTTTGGATCAAGCTGCCAAGATCATTCTGGATAGCAACAAGATGAACGAGGTAATTGCTACTTCCCGGGGTTTAGACTGATTCTCCATATGTTATTATATATACATTAGTCCCCGAAACTTGCAAACGAGTAACTTGTTATTCGCTTGGAAGTTTTTATAGTGCTATACTTAGCTCTACTTAATTTAGGGTTCGAGCCTATAACCGAGTAGATCTGTCTTAAACTTTTGCTTAAAATTTATCTAGCTGTTCTTTGAATGTCTAGCCACATAGGTCTGGGTTAAGCTTTCGCCTGATTCGAATCTACTTTTGGCTTTTAATATCCAGCCACCTAGATCTGGGTTAAGTTTTCGCTTAACTCGGATCTGCTTTAGCTTCGAATATCCAGCCACCTAGGTCCGGTTAAGTTTTCGCTAACTCGGATCTGCTTTAGCTTCAATATCCAGCCACCTAGATCTGGGTTGTTTTCGCTTAACTCGGATCTGGTTTAGTCAATATCCAACCACCTAGATCTGGGTTAAGTTTTCGCTTAACTCGGATCTGCTTTAGCTTCGAATATCCAGCCACCTAGATCTGGGTTAAGTTTTCGCTTAACTCGGATCTGGTTTAGCTTCGAATATCCAGCCACCTAGATCTGGATTAAGTTTTCACTTAACTCGGATCTGCTTTAGCTTCGAATATCCAGCCACCTAGATCTGGGTTAAGTTTTCGCTTAACTCGGATCTGGTTTGGCTTCGAATATCCAGCCACCTAGATCTGGGTTAAGTTTTCGCTTAACTCGGATCTGGTTTGGCTTTGAATATCCAGCCACCTAGATCTGGGTTAAGTTTTTGCTTAACTCGGATCTGTTTTGGCTTTGAATATCCAGCCACCTAGGTCCGGGTTAAGTTTTCGCTTAACTCGGATCTGTTTTGGCTTTGAATATCCATTCATTGTTTGTTCTATTGCTCAGGTTGCACATGACCGGCGGACTGCTGAATTTCAAAGACTGCTTTTCTCGCACAAGAAGTTGGAAGAAAAATATGAAAAAGTTATTCCTGTGGTGAAAAAAGCAGGTATGCCGATCATTTTCCTTGTCATCTCTAATATTGTCATTGTTGTGTCTGCGGGATGCCGGCTTACTTTGTGGGTTAACAGGTAACATCAATAATCTCAACATTCGTCTTGAGAAGAAAGTCAAGAGCTTGGAAGGTTAGTTTTCCATCTACCTTGTACTTTTCCCTTTCTAAGACGTGTACTAAGTTTCTTTTGCTTTGTTTGGCTTTGGTAAAGCCGAGATACGAAATTTTGCATCATCTCACCAAGATTGTACGCCCATGCCTGATGTAATGCTGCATTATTTAGAACAAGGCGCCACTCATTCGGCGCAGCTAAAAGAGAAGGATGACGAGATAGCTCGCCTAAGCGCCGAGGTGGAGGCCCTTAAGCTTTCTCAGAAATCCGAGCTAGAAAAGGTCGATCAGGAGTTCTCCGAGGAGAAGAACCGGCTGGCTTTGGAATTGCAAAAGAACAAAGAGCTCTTGGAGGCTGCCGAGCTGAAAACTCGAGGAATGAGCGAGGAAATTGCTCGCTTTGAGAAGAACAAGATTGACTGGGCGAAGGACCTTCAGCTGATGATGAGTTACATTCATCGTAAGCATCTTAACGCAGCCGGATTATCTTTCTTCCTTCTGCTGCCCTCTGACGCCTCCCTTTTTTGCGCAGGTCATTTTCCTGAAGCTAAGCCCGTGAGCTCTAAAGCGGTCCTTGCTGCTCGTGACGCTGAGGTCTTCTCATGACGTGAATTTTGAATATTCAATAGAAGATTTCTTGGTTTTACATCGGCGCTGCCCTTGGTCCGATGAAAATCATGGGCGGGGACTTGGTGTTGGCAGCTATTCGAGCCCACCGTGCTCTCGGCGAATACCTCTGGACTCCTAACATCACGAGATCGAATTGCTGGTGACTAGATTGAATGCCACCGAAAAACAACTAAGTCTTTGGAGGAATCTCTTTGGGCGAGCTGGTGCTGATATGGCCCTCACCGTTATCATGTCATGGTACGAAGACATTTCTCTTGATATCCTGAGGAATTTTCGCACAGGATCCCGTTGGGTTGAGGATCCCACCTTTGTTGCTCTTCGGCAAGCTCGCGCCTTTCAACTCGTCGAGTATGCCGACGTGCACACCTGGAATGAAGGGCCGAGTTTCCTTTCAAACCCGGACGAGGAGGTCGTAGTCGAGGATGCATCAGATGATTCAGCTGAGCAAGGGGGAGATGAAGATGACTCGGCCACTTCTGGTGACTCCAGTTCGAGCTCGGATGACAACAAATGACGCGATCCTCCTCCAAGGGTACCGGGCATTCCACTGCGCAAATTGATGCTCCTCAGCAGCCTCAGGCTTCGGCCGAGGTTGCACCTAGGTCTGCGGAGGGCGAGGTAACATCGGCCGAAGTTCCTCCTACCTCGGAGTCCCCAGTCCCTGACCAGGTTGCCGCCTCTCCAGTGAAAAACGTTTAAGTCATTTCCTATCCCTGGTATGTCGGGCGTACGATGTCCGTGGAATACTTGTTAATTTCCTGTATGACCTGAATCTCCTTTTGCCGTACATTGCTGCGACATATAAGTTTGCAGTTATTATAACTTTGCTTAAGTGGGTTCCCATCCCAATTCTTGCTTTGGTATCCTGCATATTTTGGTGTTAGGATGTATCTTTGTCTTTGTTTTCTCGTGTTTTAGTCGAGTAATCTGTGTGTGAGCTTCGAACATCATACGGGGTTGATCTGTTCTTATCTCGAGTCAAGTGTGATACCCTTTCCGTATCAAAGATTGATCGCCACTTTGGAACAATACATGGCAGTCCCAGTGATTGCCTGCTCGCTGAAGTTTAGTGTGTAAACTAAATCTCGTGAACAATATAAGACCACCTTGGAGAGCCTTTGCCAGGCGTCAAGGTTTGGTGCTAAACATAGCTCTGGGGCGGTATATGGTAGTTTTCTAGTTGCTGCTCTGGATGCCGAGGTTTAATACATAACATGAAATTGAAATAACATATGGCAGTCCCCGAGTCACTGCTCTGGATGCCGAGGTTTAATACATAACATGAAATTGAAATAACATATGTCAGTCCCAGTCACCGCTTCTGGATGCCGAGGTTTAATACATCACATGAAATTGAAATAACATATGGCAGTCCCAGTCATCGCTCGGATGCCGAGGTTTAATACATCACATGAAATTGAAATAACATATGGCGGTCCCAGTCACCGCTCTGGATGCCGAGGTTTAATACATCACATGAAATTGAAATAACATATGGTAGTCCCCGAGTCACT
Source organism: Avena insularis (assembly GCA_023614405.1). Classification (NCBI taxonomy): domain Eukaryota; kingdom Viridiplantae; phylum Streptophyta; class Magnoliopsida; order Poales; family Poaceae; genus Avena; species Avena insularis. The sequence goes on from CM042692.1 coordinate 29,407,388, forward strand.
GCTCTGGATGCCGAGGTTTAATACATCATTGGTCCTTGACCTTGAAATACTATGCTATGAGTAAAATGGATGAAGCAGGGCTACGTTCCATGGCCGCTTTGTTTCTTCGCCAGCTTTGTCTGCCTTGTCCCTTCCGGGGGATTGAGCATCGATTAAATAATAGGCATCGTTATGTAATGCCTTGCTCACGATGAATGGTCCCTCCCATGGAGGTGACAGCTTGTGCATGCCAGCCGTGCGTTGCACGGTCCCGAGGACTAAATCTCCTTCTTTGAATACCCTTGGATTCACCTTTTTTGTGATATCGTCGCAGGTTCTCTGATAAATAGCTGATCGTGATAGTGCCGATTCTGGCTTCTTGTAGCAGTCTCTAAGATTATCTTGCGAGCTATTTCGTTTACTTCGAGGTTGTATCTTGAGTAACTCTTGGCGAGTCATGTATTATGTCGGCCGGGAGCACGGCCTGCCCGATACTAGAAAGAATGGTGTGTATCCTGTTGACCTATTTGGAGTAGTTCTGAGGCTCCATAACACGGCTGGGAGTTCCTCAATCCAACATCCTGCCGACCTTTGCAGTGGTTCAACAAGTCGTGGTTTTATTCCTGATAATAATAGTCCATTAGACCTTCCCACTTGCCCATTAGACGCTGGGTGAGCCACAGAGGCAATATCTAACCTTATGTATTTTCTCTCTGAGAATCGGCAAAGGCTCATACGCAAAATTTGTGCCATTATCTGTGATAATCTGTGTGGTACCCATATCTTAAAATAATATCTTTGAGAAATTTTACTGCTGTGGGCCCATCGCACTTTTTTATTGGTTTCACTTCAATCCATTTTGTGAACTTGTCCACCACAACCAATATGTGGGTCATTCCCCCTCGGGCCGGCTTAAATGGTCCCACCATATCTAAGCCCCACACAGCAAATGGCCAAGTGATGGGTATTGTTTTTAACTCGGCCGACGGCATATGTATTTTGGTTGCGTATCTCTGGCAACCATTGCATTTTTCCACCAACTCTTTGGCTTCTTTCAACGCCGTCAATAATAAAATCCATGCCTGAATGCTTTGGCTACCAATGCACGAGATGAGGCATGATGTCCACACTCTCCTTGATGTATATCTAGGAGGATCTCCCGGCCTTCTGCCGAACTCACACATTTTTGCAATACGCTTGTGACACTTCTTTTATATAGCTCATTGTTTATGATCGTATAAGCTTTCGCTCTCCTTACAGTTTGTCTTGCTAATACTTCCTTGCTTGGTAATACCGCGTCTTTAAGGTAAGAGAATATGGGTTGCGCCCATAGCGGTGTGACTTTTTCTGGTGTGGTCTCACTGTCTATTTCCATGTTTTCTGCCGATATATCTACCTCGGCCTTCTCCATAATTGTGCTTACTTCTACTGTCCTCCTCTTGGGGGATTCCGAGTTACATTGCTGGTCTACCTCCATCGGCACATTGTCTGCTGCCGAATTAGACGGGATAAAGATAGATTCGGATTCGGGTGAAGGGATTATTGATGGTTTTCTGAGGTGTTCCAGGGCAATACCCGGTGGAATTGACTGCCGGGTTGATCCGAGCTTTGACAACGTATCTGCGGCATCGTTTTCTGCCCGAGGTATGTGGCTAAATTCACATCCTTCAAAGTATCCACTGATCTTTTGCACATGAAATCTGTATAAAGCCATATTAGCATCTAATGCATCCCAATTTCCTGAGACTTGCTGTACTACTAGGTCCGAGTCCCCATAGCATAAGATTCGGCGTATGCCAATCTCTTTTGCTACTTTCAATCCATGAACCGGTGCTTCATATTCGGCTACGTTGTTGGATGCGGCAAAATGTATTTGTAGCACATATTTTAGCTGATCTCTTTTAGGCGAGGTTAACACTATTCCCGCCCCCAAACCATTTCTTAGTTTGGAACCATCGAAATGCATCGTCCAATAATTTGGATCTGGTAATGGTGGCTCGTATTGCACTTCGGCCCAATCTACGAAGAAGTCGGCGACTGCTTGAGATTTGATTGCATCTCTCCTGTCAAATTGTGGAGCGTATGGTGACAATTCGATTGCCCATTTAGCTATTCGGCCACTTGCATCTTTGTTGCTCAATATGTCGGATATGGGCGCTTCACAGATTACTCTAATGGGATGCTCTTCGAAGTAATGTTTAAGCTTTTTTGCCGACATGTACACCCCATAAGCCATCTTCTGATAATGTGGGTAATTCTGTTTTGAAGTGGACAACACCTCACTTAAATAATATACCGGCCTCTGTACCAACTTATTATCTTCAAGTCGTTCTACTACGACTACAGCACTTACTACTCTATTGGTAGCCGCTATATAGAGTAACATAGGCTCTTTAGATAATGGAGAAGCCAAAATAGGTGTTGTGACCAACATTTTTTTCAACTCATGAAACGCGCTGTCCGCTTGTGGTGTCCAAACGAATTTATCTGATTTCTTCATCAGCTGATATAATGGTAGCGCCTTCTCTCCCAGCCAACATACAAATCGGCTGAGCGAGGCTAGACAACCCATGAATTTTTGCACATCATTTAAGCATCTTGGTAATTCCATTCTTTCTACTGCCTTAATCTTTGTTGGGTTGGCCTCTATACCTCGGCTGGATACAAGAAAACCGAGTAATTTTCCTGCCGGCACGCCAAACGTGCACTTGTCCGGATTAAGCTTTATTCGGAACCTTCTCAAGTTCGCGAAGGTTTGCCGTATATCCTCCAGTAACATTTTGCTTTCCTTGGTTTTAATGACTATGTCATCCACATATACTTGTACATTTTTTCCTATTTGATCGTGTAGACATTTTTGCATGCATCTCTGATATGTTGCTCCTGCATTCCGCAGGCCGAATGGCATTGTGCGATAGCAATAAGCCTCGTACGGGGTAATAAATGCAATCTTTATTTGATCGGTCGGATTTAACGGTATCTGGTGGAAACCAGAGTACGCGTCTACAAATGATAATAACTCACAACCAGCGGTCGAATCAATGACTTGGTCTATTCTAGGCAATGGAAAAGGATCTTTTGGACACGCCTTGTTCAGGTTCGTGTAATCGATACACATTCGCCATACAACGGCTACATTGGGATCATCTTTCTTCTTTTCTACCAGCACCGGATTCGACAACCAATCCGGGTACAGCACCTCCATGATGAACCCGGCTGCGAGGAGCCGAGCTATTTCATCCCCTATTATTTTTCTCCTGTCTTCGGCGAAGCGGCGGAGAGGTTGCTTCACCAGCCTTGATCCTGGCCTTACATTCAAAGAGTGCTCAGCCAACTCCCTCGGAACACCTTGCAGATCCTGAGTTGACCATGCAAATATGTCCCGATTCTCACGGAGGAAGTTGATGAGCTCGCTTTCCTATTTAGTGTCCAGGCCTGCACCAATAGTAACAGTACGCTCCGGGTATTGCTCATCTATCTGAAACTTCTTCGTTTCTTTAGTCGGCTGAAAAGAGACACTGCCATGCGGGTTGGCAGTCTTAGGCATGTTCAGTGCCTGAGCGAGGGCCGCTACCTCCTGAATCCTTCTTTTTTCTCTTGCTATGACCAGTGATTCGGCCAAATTTAACCCGGCTGATGCACACTCCATTGATTTCTTTTAATCCCCTGTTATAGTTATCACTCCTTGTGGTCCAGGTAGCTTCATTTTCAGATAACTTATATGACAGCTGCTCATGAATTTGGCCAACGCTGGTCGTCCGAGTAGAGCATGATAACAGCTCTCTAGATCCACCACTTCAAACTCTAAGTTCTCCGCTCTGCAGTTATCTCTTGTGCCGAATAACACATCTACTCGGACCTTACCAATGGGTTCACATGAAAGCCCTGGCACTATCCCATGGAAAGTGGTCCTCGTGGATTGCAACATGTTCTGCGATATTCCGAGTTTATGCATGGTATCTTTGTACATGATATTGATACTACTTCCATTGTCTATGAGTACTTTTGAAAATTTGACATTGATGCTCGGTCCAACAAATGTCGGATCCAGCACAAGTGCATATGATCCGGGATTTGGCATTATCTTGGGATGATCCTTTATGCTCCAAGTTATCTCCTGATCCGACCAAGGCACATATCTCGGTATTGCCGGCATTACTGCATTTACTTCCATATGCCGGCGCTGCACACTTTGCTTGTCTTGTTGTTCCGTCGTGAACACGCAATAGGACTGATGGTGTTCTCTGTAATCATTGCGTCCGGTAGTCGCCGGATTTGTTCTTCCATCCTGGACTTGGTTCATCACTTGATGCAATGCTCTCCGATCCGAGTTATCGCATACCTCGGAGGAGGAGGCGGTAACATCGATTCTGTGCATTTGCTCCACCAAGCGTGGCTGATGCTGCTAATGTACTTGATGGGTGCACGAACCCTCGCGGGTTCCCCATTGCATTTTTCATCCATGCACATTGGCGGGTGGTATGGTTGGCTGGCCTGGATGGGTTTGACGTGTGAAATTTGCACGACTGATCTAACATGGATTCAACGTACTTCGCCCTCTCGCCACGCTTTTTCTTTTGTTCTGGGGTCCACTGCCTTTTTCCTTCATTTCTTGGTGTCCACTGTCGAGGACCATTCTTCTGCCGTTGAGTTGCTCCATGACCCGGTGGGTCCTGTGCTACCGCCGCCACTTGTGCTGAATTATACCTATAATCCGGCCTTTCTTCTCTTCTTCTTCCACTGAAATCACCGCGCCTGGATGACCCGGCCAAATCTCTTGCATAATGGTCCTGTTGCTCGCGATGATCTGCCGACATTAATTCTGGTTGCGTTGGGTCTCCTAATGCGTAGGAGTCCGCTATTCTGATAGTTTCTGCCAATGTGGTCGGCATATCTCTCTGCAAACGTTGCCATAATACGCTGCCATAACGGCATCCTTGCGCGAACCAAGCTATTGCTTGCGATTCTATGACTCCTTCACATGAGTTTCTCAGGTTGCACCACCGAGTTAAAAATTCTCTATCTGTTTCATTCGGCCTCTGCTTGCACATGGCTAACTATTGTGGCTTGTTTGTCCTCTCGTATGTACTGGTAAAGTTGCTGACAAACATTTCCTCAAAATCCAGCCAACAGTTGATACTGCCGGCTGGTAGATTATTCAGCCACACTCTAGCTGGTCCTTCCAGCATTTGTGGTACATACCGTACTTCCCATCGTAGGTTCCCACCCGCTATTTTCACAGCAGTGGCATAGTCAATTAACCAGTCTTGTGGTTTGGTACTTCCATTGTATGTTTTCGCGCCCCTTGCCAGCTGAAAGTTCGGCACAGGAGGTTCGCCCATGATCCGTGGTCCAAAGCATGCTGGCCCTGGTGGACCCTGTTCTTCCAACAACTCGGACCTGTATAGCCGGTCCAGCTTCATTCTTGCATCATTTGATGGCAAATCTTTGTACATAATTCTGTCCTGTATTCCATAATGGTTGTTTCCGCCATGGATTGCATATTCCATTTCGGAATAACCATCATTGTATCTCTCATTAATTTGATTGTGGCGAGCTGGCCTTGTTTCTCTTTCCTGCCGGGGTTCATGCCTCGGTTGTGGGTTGAGTGGCAGTTCTCTCCTTACTTCGACCGGGGTATTGTTCTCATGATTGCCTCTCGCGGGCTCTCTTCTGCCGAGGTCTCCGTTGCCTCGGCTTCCGCCGTCTTTCTCCACACGGCCGTGGCTTCTCTCCCCATTGTTACCTCGGCTTGCATTGCCTCTGTTTTCATTTGCCTTTCCGGCCATTGCCAGATCATATGAGACAATCTGCTTGTTCCTCTTTCCCGAGGTTACTGCTTTGTCTCTTCGAGCATTATTTCTGGGTGAAGATGCTGCTGCCACAGACAAGGCTGGTGCTGCTCCTGCCGAATGAACCATTCGCGAGGCCCCCGGCCTCGCCGGGTTTTCTCTGAGCATTTCCTCGTTTTGCTGGTTCGCAATGCGCACCAGCTCGTTTACTCTTTCTTGTTGTTTCTGCCGGGCCTCACCGGTCAACCCCTCTAACTCTAATGCTGCATTTGCGCTCTTAGGTTTCTTGCCGGTACCTCGGCAAGCCTAAATCTTCTGATTCTGCTTTATGAGCTTCCTGCTCTTTATTGATGTCATCCATGAGGTTCTTCCCTCTCAATCTTAGTTCGTCCACCCGTTCGGGCGCAACGCTGCTTATTTGTTTGGCATATTCTCGCGAGGTCCTGTTTAAGGACTCACCGACCTTTTTTTGCCTCTATCAAGACCTTTTGCTGGTTTCCTCTAACTCTGCTGAGCATTTGCGAATTAAGTATCGGCGCTACAGTGTAGTCAAGCTTTCTATGGTCTCAAGAATATTCTCTGGCCTTTCCAGAGGTGGCCCTCTTACTCTTGGTGCCTTTGGGGTGGTGTTCTGCACCTCGGTCGGGTTGGTTGCTGGTGGGATTACCTCGGAGGATATTGGTGCTGTCTGCCTGTGTGTGCCCTGTACACCGGTGGCGGGTTCTCTGCCTGATCCGGCAGCTTCTACTCCAGTTTGCACCCCAGCCACGACCATTACCTTGACGCTACCTGCAGGATGCACTCCGGGCGGACGGCGTGCAACGTTAAGAGGTGGATCTCCTGCAACAACAACTTGGTGAGGATAAACGCTAGAGATGTTGACGCCGACGTAAACCTGGTGCCCGCCTAGGTTGATGAAGACACCATTACGCGGGGGAGCTTTCCCCCTGAAACTCCCTGCATTGTCGCTGACGTAATCACAGAGACCAAATCTCTGGACTAAGCCAGAAACAACGCGCTCGCCGGTCTTGATGAAGTTTCCCGTCCGGATCATAACTCCAGCTAGCACCGCTGCTGGCCCCACGGTGGGCGCCAACTGTCGTGGTGGTGGCACGGCAGATGCCATGGGTAGGCTAAAGTTAGGGGCCAATGGATGCTAGTGGGATCTGGGGAGGGAAGATGTAGTGGATTCTACACACAGAAAGCTAACGCAAAGATCTTTATTTCTCCTTCCTTGAGTTACAAGTGCTCCTTGAGCTGTATACAAGGAGAAAGAGAGAACTTTACCAGCCTAACGGTCCCAAGAATCAGTCCATCCCCTCCTTAGGGTCCAAGCCTGCCCTTATAAAGGAGAGCCTTGGATTCCTTTAGGGCTGATGTGGCAAGCATATTCGAGGAATATGCTTGTCCCAATATAGTAGTTCGTCGCCCCCCTTTCCCTGTCGCTCCCCTAATGACGGCAAGGTTCCAGAGGGGCCCTCCTGTGTGCCTCGGGCCTCGGGACCTGCCGCCTCCGTGACCTCCTTCTGCCTCTCTGCGCTGCACCTTTGTCCCTAGTGCTTGGCTTCGCTCAGATTCTCCCTAGCCTGCTACTAGAGTTTGACTTAGGCTTCTCCTTCTCCTGCAAGCCAGTATCATTATTACCCTGCCTCGCGTAACTTCGGCTTGTCCTTCACCTGCATCAAGATTACTTGGGCTAACCCGGCCGACTTACGCAATATCTCGGCCGGGTAATGCCTTGCCCTTACTATAAGGGTCCTGTCTTTTCCTATCTCGGCCGACCTCTACAGGATTCGGCCGACTCAGAGTGTAACTCGGAAACTAGACGGGGAACACCCTTTCATCTTTCCCCGTCTTTACCCTATCCGGGGTTACCTCCCCAACAGCGAGATAGCCAAACTCAAGGCCGAGATGGAGAAGATGAAGGCCCAACACAAAACCGAGCTCTAGAAAGTTGTCCAGAACTTCACCGAAGAGCGTGAGCGCTTTACCCTTCAGATCTCCAAGGACCAGGATCTGCTTGAGGAATCCGAAGTCCGGCTTGGGTCGGTGCTCGCCGAGCTTGAACAACTTCGGCAGAGACGCGATAGTTGTATCCAGGAGTTGACCCGGATCCATCACCATATCTCACGTAAGTTTCTTTTTCTTGCCCGACGCAGTTTTCCGGGTTAACACATATGCGGTTTGGCATCCTCCCTTTCCCTATTTTCAGATAACTTTCCGGAGGGTACTGCTATCGCCAGCGCTGCCGTTGCCAAATTTCGCCAAGAGAGGGGTACTCCCATTGCTCCTGATGGTGAGAGTATCCCTTTAGACCTGGAGGACATGTTGGTTAGCGTGTCAGCCCGGGTGGAAACTATCAAGAACTATGGAAAGGATCTCCTCGACGTTGCGGTCCGGATCTTCAACGCATTCTGGCCAAGCGAGGACGCTCCGGAAAGGATCACACTTCTTGCGGAAAAGCTAATGGAGATTGAGACTCAACTCGACCTCTGGAGGGAATCCGCCGGGCGGGCATGGCAGCGTATACCCTTCTCCATCATATCCTTTCATGGTACGAGAAAATCGATCTGAGCCTCCTCACCCGTCGGCACACCGGATCCAAATGGACCGATGATCCGGAGTGGGTAGCTCGGCGCCAAGCTTGCGCCTACAGCCTCATCGAATATTCTCCAGTCCATGACTGGGTTGAGGGGCCGAGCTTTCTGGACTCCGGCGAGGAGGAGCAGATGGAGAACACGGAGGATGGGTCGAGCGATGATGGAGAAGATGCTGCTTCAGATATTGAAGACAGTGATGACGATGCCGAACTTCGTCCTCCTGCCGCTCCCTAGTTGAAAAAACTTGAAAATTTATCAGATCCTCGGTATGCCGGGTGCAATTGTATGCTGAATACCTAATATTTTGCTACTATGCTTGTATGCTGGATTAACTTGGGCGTAGTCCCCGAGTTTCATTTTCTTGTTCGTCCAATTCTCCGGCTCGATCCGTGTCTACCTTGATTCGGTTTTACGACTTACGAACCCGAGCTTCAAGAATCGTTTTAACAATATTGAGAAACTTTGAGGCTTGGCTGAAAATAATTCAACATAATAGCTTGAAAGTAAATACGGGGTTAGTCGAAACAAACATTAGCTAGAATAGGATCGTTTCCTTAGTAGTTTTTCATGTGCTACGCAATTCCAAACTTGTTCCCTTGCTCGCCATGAAGCCAATTCTTGTTGGATAGCAGCGAGTCGAAGGGTTGGGTTTTTGGTGCTCACACATTACTAAACCAGGTTTGCTTAAACGAGTCATTCCGGCTAACGCATAAAAAGTAACAACAATCATTTATTAAGGCAGTCCCCGAGTTACTGCTCGAGGCTCCGCTATTTCATTGACAGGCTCATTGCCGACATACATACCGACATATGAGGATGACTCGGGTACATACACTCTTTAGCTAAGTGTAGAACGGACGAAGTAGTGCTACATTCCACGGTCGCTTGGATTCCTCTCGGACCTGTCCGCCTTGTTCTTTTCCTGTGGCTTTGCATCTATGAGATAGTAAGAGTCATTGTGCAATGCTTTGCTCATGATAAATGGTCCTTCCCAAGGGGGGGATAATTTATGCATGCCAGTACTGTACCAACCGGAGCACCAGATCGCCTTCCGGAAGACTGGGGCACACTTTCCGCTATGATAGCGGAGATTTTGCGATATATGGCGGATCCGGGCATGCGATTCTCTCGCTTCTTCCAGCAGATCAACATCATTTTGCCGGGCTTCTTGCACTTCGCTTCGTATTGGGTGACCCTAGCGAATCATGCTCTATGTCGGTGATAATACAGCTTCTGCCCCATATACCAGAAAGAACGGCGTGTAGCCTGTTGATCGATTCGGAGTTGTTCTTAAACTCCACAATACCGCTGGTAGTTCTTCTATCCAGCACCCCGCTGATCTTTGCAGCGGCTCAATGAGCCGGGGTTTTATCCTGGATAGCACTAATCCGTTGGATCTTTCCACTTGTCCGTTCGATGCAGGGTGGGCTACCGAGGCTATGTAGTCGGATTTTCTTATCTCGGCGAATCGCAAATGCTCCTTCAGCAAAATTGGTGCCGTTATCAGTTATGATCTTTGTGAGGATAACCGTATCTCAAGATGATGTCTTTGAGAAATGTCACGCTTGTAGCTCCATCACACTTTCTTATAGGCTTCACTTGATCCATTTTGTAAATTTGTCCACCATGACCGAAGGTGCGTCATGTTCCCTTTGGATGGTTTGAACGGGCCAACCATATCCAAGCACCACAGCAAATGGCCATGTAATTGGTATGGTTTGAGTTCACATAGGCATATGTGTCTTGGTGGCATATCTTTGGCAACCATTGCATTTTCTCACCAGATCCTCCGCTTGCTCCAAGGCGCTTGGCCAGTAAAATCCATGCCGGAATGCCTTTGCCACTAAGGCCCGGGATGAGGCGTGATGCCCGCATTCTCCTTGGTGTATATCTCGGAGGATGTCAAGTCCTTCTTCCGATCAACGCATCGGCCGGAGGATATTGGTTACACTCGCTTGTACAGCTCGGAATTGATGATTGTGTAAGCTTTGGCTCTCCGCTGAGTTTGCTGGCTAGCACTTCCTCGATGGGTAACGTTCTATCTTTCAAGAATCGGTATATAGGCAGCGCCAAGCTGGTCTTGCTCTCGTGGGAACATCTCCTCATCAATTTCCATCCGATCCACCGGCATAACTTCAGGATCACGCTGAACAGTCCCGGGTTTGGTGAGGTAGTCCCGGGTTTGCCGAGATAATCCCGGGTTTGCGAGGTAGTCCCCGTTCGCATTACTACTTCCCACGTCAATGTTCATGGGCTCAGCTCCGGATTCCGCGTCTTCCGGGACATAAATTGAATCGGTTCCTGGGGACGGCCTGATAGATGGCTTTCTGAGGTGCTCCAATGCAACACCCGGTGGAATTGCCTGTCGGGTCGAGCCGAGCTTCGACAGCATGTCGGCAGCTTCGTTTTCCATGCGAGGTACATGATGAAACTCGCATCCCTCAAAGTAACCCGAGATTTTCTGCACATGAAATCTGTATAGTGCCATGTTTGGATCCAGGGCGTCCCACACTCCGGACACTTGCTGTATTACTAGATCCGAGTCGCCAAAGCAGATTATTCGATGTATGCCAATTTCCTTTGCCACTTTTAGACCATGCACAAGAGCCTCGTACTCGGCGACATTGTTTGATGCCGCGAAATGGATCTGCAACACGTACTTGAGCTGATCCTTCTTTGGCGAGGTAAGCACAACCCCGGCACCTAATCCGGCTTTGGTCTTCGATCCGTCGAAGTGCATCCTCCAGTAGTTCGGATCCGGTGGCGGTGGTTCGTATTGTACCTCGGCCCAATCCACGAAAAAGTCCGCTATAGCCTGGGACTTGATCGCTTCTCTTCTATCGTATTGGGGCGCGTATGGTGCTAGCTCAATTGCCCATTTCGCAATTCTGCCGTTCGCATCTTTGTTACCCATTATCTCGGAAATGGGGGCTTCGCATATCACTTTGATGGGATGCTCCTCAAAGTAGTGCTTTAACTTCTTTGCCACCATATAAACTCCGTATGCCACCTTTTGAAAATGCGGGTAGTTCTGTTTTGAGACAGACAAAACCTCGCTCAAGTAATACACTGGCCTCTGCACCGACTTACCCTCTTCATCTCGTTCCACTACAATCACTACACTTACAACTCGGTTGGTTGCGGCTATGTAGAGCAACATTGGCTCCTTCGACAGTGGAGAGGCTAACACTGGTGCAGTGGCCAACATCTTTTTTAAGTGGGCAAAAGCTTCATCAGCCTGCGGCGTCCAAACGAATTTATTTGATTTTTTCATGAGTTGGTAGAGAGGCAGTGCCTTTTCCCCTAACCGACATACAAACCGACTCAACGACGCCAGGCATCCGGTGAACTTCTGGACGTCATTGAGACACTTCGGCAGCTCCATTCGTTCGATGGCTCGGATCTTAGTTGGATTAACCTCGATACCTCGGCTAGAGACGAGAAATCCGAGTAATTTCCCAGCCGGGACACCGAAGGTACATTTCTCCGGGTTAAGCTTCATCCGGAATCTCCTCAAGTTCACGAATGTTTGCCTTATGTTGTCAAGGAGCGTTGCACTTTCCTTGGTCTTGATAACCACATCGTCCACGTAAACTTGCACATTTTGACCTATTTGATCGTGCAGACATTTTTGCATACACCTTTGGTACGTTGCTCCTGTGTTTCGTAAACCAAACGGCATAGTGCGATAGCAATAAGCCCCGTACGGGGTAATAAAGGCAGTTTTTATTTGATCGTCCAGGTTCAGGGGTATCTGGTGGAAACCAGAATAGGCGTCAATAAATGACAACAGTTCACATCCCGCGGTAGAGTCGATGACCTGATCTATCCTCGGCAGCGGAAATGGATCTTTCGGACACGCCTTGTTCAGGTTCGTGTAATCGATACACATACGCCAAACCACTGCCACGTTCGGATCATCCTTCTTCTTTTCTACCAGTACCGGATTAGAGAGCCAATCCGGATATAGCACTTCCATGATAAATCCTGCTGCTAGCAACCGAGCTATCTCGTCACCAATGACCTTTCTCCTATCCTCGGCGAAGCGTCGGAGAGGCTGCTTCACCGGCCTTGCTCCGGGTCTTACATTCAAAGAGTGCTCGGCCAACTCCTTCGGAACACCTTGCAAGTCCTGTGTGGACCAAGCAAAAATATCCCGATTCTCACGGAGGAAGTTGACGAGCTCGCTTTCCTATTTGTCAGTTAATCCGGCCCCATTTGTCACGGTGCGCTCCGGAAACACGTTATCCACCGGTATCTTCTTGGTGTCCTTCGCGGCTTGAAATGAAACGCTTCCATGCGGGTTACTTAACGCCGGCATATACTGCTGCGCGGACCGAGCTAATGCCGTCACTTCTTGGATTTTTCTTTTCTCTTGGGCAATTACGAGTGACTCGGCTAGGTTAGACCCGGCTGAAGCGCACTCAATAGAACGTCGGAAATCCCCAACGATAGTAATTGCACCATTTGGCCCGGGCAACTTCATCTTCAGATAACTAACGTGGCAACTTGCCATGAACTTGCCCAGCGCTGGTCTCCTGAGTAATGCATGATACGCGCTCTCCAGGTTTACCACTTCGAACTCCAGATTTTCGGTTCGCCAGTTATCCCTTGTACCGAACAGCATGTCGACCCGGACTTTGCCAATGGGTTCGCAGGATATGCCGGGCACGATACCGTGAAAAGTTTTTCTCGTAGCCTGGAGCATGTTCTCCGAGATGCCCAACTTGTGCATCGTATCCGCATACATGATGTTAATGCTGCTGCCATTGTCGATCAGTACCTTGGAGAACCTCACATTAATGTTTGGTCCAATGAACGTCGGATCCAACACTAGTGCATACGAGCCCGGACTTGGCATAAGCTTGGGGTGATCTTTGACGCTCCAGGTAATTTCCTGGTCTGACCAAGACATGTACCTCATCACTGCAGGCATAACCGCATTAACCTCCATATGTCGGTGCTGCAAGCTCTTCCTATCTGTTTCTTCTGTTGTGAACACACAATAGCTCTGGTGATGTTCCATGTACTCATTTCTTCCCTCGTTTCCGGAGTACCTCTGATCCGGTTGCTGCTGTGTTTCTATCTGATGCATTGCATCCCTTCTCTCACTGCTGTCATACCTCGGCGGAGGGGGAGGCAACATCAGTTGCTGCGTGTTTGCTCCGGAGAGCAATTGTTGCCGGGGTAACTCCTGCAGAGGTTGATCATTCCGAGGTGCCTGAGCATTCCCCGAACCACCTTGTTCTATCTTGCGCATCCACTCACATTGTCTCGTCGTGACCCTGGCTGCTTTCGATTTGGCGTGTGAAACTTGCACGGCTGGTCCAACATTGACTCGTAGGTATACCTCGGACGATCTTTCTTTTCTTGCCATTGCTTCTTCTGCTCCGGAGTCCATGTTTTCTTGCCATCGTTTCGAGGAGTCCATTGCCCTCCCGTTTTCTGGCGTTGGTTGCTCCCTGCCCCGGGCTGATCTTGATTCACGGCCGCAACTTGTTGCGAGCCATATCAATGATCCGGTCTATCGTATCTCCTTTTTCCCCTGTAATCGTTCCTCCGGGATGACCCGGATCCGTCCCTCGGATAGTACTCCTCATTTGACTCGTTCGACGCGATCCTAGGTTGAGTTGGATCACCCAAAGCATAAGAATCCGCGATCCGGATCATCTCTGCCAATGTGACTGGCATTTTCCTTTGCAATTTCATCCACAACTCGCTATCATACCTACATCCTTGTGTGAACCATGCTATAGCCTGTGACTCTATGACTCCCTCACACGAGTTTCTCACGGTACACCACCGGGTCAAGAATTCACGATTCATTTCGTTAGATCTCTGCTTGCACATTGCCAGGGTCTGTGGTCTATTCGGTCTCTGATACGTACTTGAGAAGTTGCTGATGAACATCTCTTCAAAATCTATCCAGCAGTTGGTGCTTCCGGGTGGCAAATTATTCAGCCAAACCCTAGCTGGACCTTCCAACATTTGGGGTACATATCGTACAGCCCACCTCAAGTTGCCAGTTGCAATTTTCACGGTATGCTATGCGTAGTTTATTAGCCAATCCTCCGGCTTTGTACTGTCGTCACGTCTTCGTGCCTCGGTAATTGGAAATTGCATCGGCGGTTCCATCATGATCCGGCCAAGTGCTGGACCCGGAGGACCTTGACATTCGATCTGTTCTGACCTATACAGGCGGTCTAGTTTTAGCCTAGCGTCATCCGGCATCAAATCTCTGCTTCCCAATCTCGACCCTATCACATGATAGTCCGGTCTTGCGTATCCCGCATTCATCATCTCCGAGTCTCCATCATTGTATCGGTTTTGCTCCCGTTGTGGTCCTCTCTGTTGCATACCACGGCTGGCACTTTGCTCTTGCCTTGGTGCATTCCGCTACGGCGGTTGACCCGCTCCTGCCGAGTTTCGCTGTCCGGCATTGCCGTTGGCAGCATTCCCTTGACCGGAATTGCCTTGGTCATGGTTACCTCGGCTCACACTTCGTCGATCGTCGTTTTTCCGTATCTCTTTTTCATTTCCCTTTACGTTGGGTAAATGCAGAACGATCTGCTTGTTCCGTCTGGCCGAGGTTACTACCTCTTCTCTTCTAGGGCCACCATGAGGCGATGATGCGGCTCCAGCGGATTTCTCCGGGTTACCCATCACCGAATGGACGATTTTAGAAGCTCCAACTCTCTCCGGATTACTTCTCAACAGCTCCTCATTCTGCATGTTCGCGATCCGAACCAGCTCGTTAACCCGGTCTTGCTGTCTTTGGCGAGCTTCACCCGTCAGACCCTCTAGCTCGGACGCCGCGGCATCTGCTGCTCTGAGGTTCTTCGCCGGGGTACTATACTTCGGCAACCCCACAGACAGATAGTTTTCCGACCCTTCTAGTCCATCATCACCCTCTCTGTTCATCTCGCTTATGAGGTTCCTCCCTTTTACCCTCACTGCATCAACCTTGTTCGCTTTCGCGTACTCACGCAGCGTCATGTTCAACGACTGCTGAGCCGCTGCTATTTTCTTTGCGCCCTCCAGTATCTTTCGCCAGGTCTCCTCTAGCTTGGCTTGTGCCTGAGCCGGATCTACCACTTCTGCCACCGGGTCAGCCAAGCTATCCATAGCTTCCCTCAGCACGTTCTCGGGCCTCTCTAGCGAAGGACCCCTAGCTTTCCTTGGTGCCTTGGGTGTTGCCCCCGGGTCTGGTGCTGGATCCCTGCTCACGCCCACGCTTGGTGCGGTCATCATCACCTCTGCATGGCCTAGGAAACGGGCGATATGCGCCCCGCGAGCCACAGTGAGGGGTGGTTCCCCCGCATCGACGACGCGACGCGGATGAACGCCAGACACGTCCACGGCAACATAGACCTTGTGTGCGCCGAGCTTGACGAAGACACCGTTGCGCGGAAGGGGGCGTGTGCCGAAGCAGCCAACATTGTCGCTGACGTAGTCCAGCGCACCGAAGCGTTGAACGAGCCCGGAGACGATGCGTTCACCGGTGCCGATGAAATTTCCCGTCCGGATCTTCACCCCTGCTAGCGTCGCTAGCCCCAGTGGCGCCAAGCGCCGTGGTGGTGTCACGGTAGATGCCATGGATAGGCTGAAGGTGGGGACTAATATGCGCTAGGGGAATCCAGGGAGGGATAGTAGAGTGATTCTCTACACAGAAGCTTTGTATTGATGTTCAGTCTCCAAGACTACAAGTGCTCCTCGAGCAGTTTTTGACTAGAGGAGGAAGAAGGGGCTCTCTTACTCTTGCCTATTAACCAGTCCCAGAACCCTAGACCCACAAGTATTTTCCTTGCTATGTATCCGAAAAGACCCAACCCCCTTACCAGAACCCCAACCCCCCCTTATATAGGGGTGGTTCGGTCCTGCCTAGAGAGCACGTGGAGGCATATTCCTAAGAATATGCCTCCTCCCAAATTAGTAACCCGACAGGGGTGCTTTTCCCCCACGTCACTCTTGCTTTAGCGACGTTGCCTCTATGGCGCCTGCGTCAGTCGACGTGAGCGTCGTCACCCTTGTCGGCCACGATCCGGTGGTCCTACCCTTGCTTTATTCGCTCATCCAGTATGCACCGGGCCTTCTTTTTGACCAGAGATATTCCTTCCTTCCCCTAGAAGCCAAACAAGGATCCGGATCACAGTTGATCTGGTCACACCTGTTCCTGCACATAAGCTAGACAAGTGTCTCCGACTTATTCCTTGAGTCAGATGGGACAATGTTAGACGACTCCCTGGTCCGGGTTACCCCGTGATCCGGCCTGCCTTGAGGTGACTCGGCCAGCATCCGCTTTGACCTTGCCGACCCTCGGCTAATTCGGCCCTTATACCCCGGAGTGACCCTACCCGGGGTTATCCCCCCAACAACTGCCGCTTCAACTTGAAGAGATTTTTGAAGAGACCGAAGTGCGGCTCGATTCTGAGCCAGCACTCGCAAAGAGTAATATAGCATGCAATGTGCATAATAGAATTTGGGGTCAGCTGATGCAGCTGAAACCTGTAAAAATAGAGTAACCCTCACACAAACTTGTGGAGGGGGAGAGAAAGGCCCCGAAGGACAAAGGCAAGGAACATCACCCAAAATCCAGCAGGGGGATCAGGGATTACCTCTAGGCCAGGCATCTTGTAGTCTTTTGCATCAGCAGCAAGAAGACCATCCTGGCGGTGTTGCTCGAGCTCATGTTCTTTGATGGCGGTGTGCCGCCACAAGACGTTGGTGACGCGCATCCCCACACCCTTCTTCTTTTCGGCCATAGCTGTGGTGCTAGAACCGGTAGCAACATTGCCCTTCTTCTTGGTCGTAGCAGCGATGGCGGTAGATCCAAATGCGGCTGCACTTTTCTTCTTCCCCATCTTTCACTAACGGTGGGAGCGAAGGAAGTAACTGGGGAAGGTTTTGAGTCCATCCAGTGCAGCGGCGTAGGAAGATCAGCAGAGCAGCATCGGGCAATGAGAGAGGTGTGCAAGGAGGAAGACGATGAACTATGGGGAATTTACCGCACAAGAACCCTTACTTAATCTCAAAGCAGATGCAATCCAACATCCAGAAGCGCACCAGCCAGACACGTGGCGCAAATCAAGGCGGACACGTGGCGAAGGAAACGCTGAACCGTCACTGCACTTTCCCCACTACATGCAAAAATCGAGGAGACGCAGTTAAAACAAAGATTACGCATGCCTGGTCAAATCCCAGTCAGAGATGGGGCCCCACTTTCGTCACGTCCCACCAATACCGCTTGGGCAGGCAAATGAGATCATCTAATCATCAACACTAACGTCATCTGCTTCAGCAGAAGATACACTTGACTACTTTAGTCCTTGCTTGACTCTGCGAGTCGACCAAGCACTCGGGGGCTACTCCTAATAGGAGCGCTGGCTGCGCACCCGAAGATTTTCATAAGCATAGAACTACCTTCATCAAAGCATTACTCCTCTTTGAATCAACGATTCGTTTATTTTACTCAAGGGTAGCTCCCATAAGGAGTTCTAAAAACATTTTTGGCTGAAACAAGAAATGATAGCAGTCGAAAGCATATTCGAAGTCCCAACCCGAGTCTATGACTTGAATAGGCACTCGGGGCTACTCCCATAGGGAGCGCCGGTCGTGCATCCTATGAAAAACTTTAGTTATTAAACATGTGTTGATTACATCCACATTCGAAATGGCGACTCCGCCTCACATTCTCCCTACAAAGAGACTACGTCTCCTGGGTCACCCGAATCACCTCCGTGGTGACCAAAACTTCAGATGCCGCATTTACAACGTGAAGGTAAGACTTGAAAAAGGCCTAGCAACGCATCTGTTGTGCTCTACCAGATATGAACCATGCCTACAGGCACGATGAAATAATCCTTGACGGACGCATCGAGTGCCCACACCTAAAACACTGGAATTCGAACTCTGTAAGACCTTTGCGGCCAGAGTCGAATTATGCTAGCATTTCGGATCCGAGTCTGAGGACTCGAATTTGAGTAGATAGCGTTGTTTTTTCCTAAGGCAGTTAATTGATCCCGATCCATCGGGCGTATCAGGCACGCTTATCAACAATCCCTATGACATAAACTAAAGTACCCGAAATAACTTCGGATGAGCTTATATCCCATGCACTCGAAACTTTATAGTCTCCACCTGAATCTGCGATTCGGCTGGACACTCGGGGGCTACTGACGTGGGCATACCTTACAGGTACCTAAGATTAACCTATACGGTTCAGCCCAAGAAGGAGTACACGGTGCAATTGAAGCCCAACAAAGATTCAGGTGGCTCGTTGGACGTTCGACTTCTTGTAGGACACAGTGAAGTATAGATAGAAACTTAAAGGAAACCCCTAACTTGTAACCGACTCGATCTGCTACCCCGAGACCTAGCCTCTCTATATAAAGGTAGGAGGGGGTGAGGAGGAGGACCAACGCATACACACCGCCAGATTGCATCTGCGTACCATTGTAATCTTCGATTCCCTCATAATCAAGAGCAGACAAGCAGGAGTAAGGTCCTCTTCGAGGCTTGAACCTGGGTAAAACCTTGTGTCACCTGTGTGCTTCTTTGCTAGCCGATCGATGCCTCCAACGCTCCCCACTTCCTCAAACCTACGTCCATCAATGATGGGCATTGATGAGTTAACCCCTCGTCACCAAGGGAGCTAGCTTTGACCTCATTGGATACACGAATTCTGATTGGGCGGGAGACAAGGTGGGAAGGAAGTCAACCTCAAATGCTTGTCAATTTCTTGGAAGATCCTTGGTGTGTTGGCCCTCCAAGGAGCAAAACTGTGTGTCTATGTCCATCGTTGAAGCCGAGTATATATCCGCCGCAAGTTGTTGTGCTTAATTGCTACGGATGAAGCAAACTTTGAAGGATCTTGGTTTCTCTTTCAACAAGGTGCCCCTTCTTTGTGACAATGAGTTCGCCATTGCCATTGATCACAACCCGGCGCAACACAACCGCACCAAGAATATTGAGATTCGTCATCATTTCATTTGGGGTCATGTTGGAAGATGAGACATTTCTTTGATGTATGTTCCTACCAAGGCCAATCTAGCGGATCTTTTCACAAAGCCACTTGATGAAGGAAGAATATCTTTGTTTGGATGTAGGCATGGACTTAGGGGAGTGTAGTTCCTCATATGAACCAACACTCTCCCTATTAGGCGCACATTCATGTATTCATCCTCTATGGTCTCTCAACGAGACAAAATGAGCTTCAATGATGAGTTTTGGCAATGAACCCAAGATATATCTTCACGGTGTTAAGCCAAATTTACTCATATATGGTGGCCTCGGCCACCAACCTTTTGTGTTTTTTGTGTGTTTTCCCTTGTGTTTGTTTGGTGTTTCTCTTAGTTTTGTTTTTTGCTCTTTCCGTGTTTGGGTGTTGGTACCTTCGATCCGGATTCATGGATGTAGTATAATAGCTTTTTCCCTACAAGACCTAGGTTTAATCGAACGTTGGAGAGCAATGCTAAAAGGAAATAAAAAGGACACGTCTACAAGAATTTGTTTCTTTGCTTTACCTTCGTTTACCGGGCCAATCTAGTTTACTTTTATAATGGGTTGAATCAATGGATGGAGATAGGCCAGGGCTGAAGATGCACCTGCAACTGCATGTCATATGGGATAAAATATAATAATAAGCACAGTCATGTGTAAAGTTTTAATAGGGAAAATATCTTGTGGGCAACACATCCTAATATACTAGAGCCCCTTGATGCAGCGGGCATAGCAATAGTCTTTCAATCCAACTAAGTGTACCACAAAGCAACGGGCTACAAATGATTATTAAGTGTAAAACACAGATCAAAGCATTAAGTGGTGATGTTGTTGCGATCCCGAATGGGTCGCTAAGTGAAAACCGTACTACCCTTTCTGTCAATAGGGTTCCTATGAGATCGCCGCTAGACAAGTATCTCACCTCAAGCCTTTATCAATCTATGGGATCTTGGGTACCTACAAGTCCACAGATCGAGACAAGAGACAAAGAAACAAAAGATACAAATCTCTATTTCAAACAATACACAATGCTCCCATAGATTAGATGCACATAATCGATGCGAGGTTTATCCCTAACCCGCAGCCCGTGAGGACTAGTCACTCATAACAATAAGGTCAAGGATAGAGAACATTGTGCAAAATACTTAGATTGAAATCAAATATTCTTACAATGGTCGCTGAATCACAAGGAGATCTAAAGTACAAAGCAATGGCTATGGCTAATGGAGGGGATGGAAGATGGATGGATGAACAATGGTGTGGATCTCCTTGAGGTGTGTTGTGATGCAATCTAAGAATGGTGGCCTTCTGCGCGGCGGCTGAGACCTCAAAATATATAGGCGTCTTCATGAAAGTTGTAGGGTTTGACGAGGCGGAGCCATTACCAATTGGTACGGGCGTACGGTATGGGCGGGCCCTTCCCGTATCAGTGGTCATTACGGCCATTGTCTTCTATAATTAACTCCACAATTACTTGGTCGTGTGGATTTCCTCAAAAACCTTCATTATGACTCCAGATTTTGCATTAAAAAGCATGATTTCCTGCACAACACAATTCAAAGCAATGGTTTGCATATCTTTGCAATTATTAGTCATTAGTGGCAAGGATTGAGAGTTTCTTGTCAATTGCTTGACTAAAAACAATGTTTAAACACGGTGGAAGATGGCTATTTTTGGAGCCATAAGGTGTTCTTTTGGTTCTTCATAGTTTGAGCTTTCTATCCCAAGCATGTTCTCCTTCCAAAAACCCCGCCTATCTCTTGCACGAGTTCATTCCTTGCCAAATTCTGAATCTGGGAAACTTTTACTTGCAACACTAGAAATTCCGACCAGTCGCCGGTAGTACCGGTCTCGTGGGATTTTCTCTGAAATTTCTCCCCAGAACGGTACCACCGCCTGGGTCTAGAATCTCCACGTCACCGGTAGTTCTAGCCCCTGGCCGGTACTACCGGTCGGGCTCATCGACCTATAAATATCGGGCCTAGGAAGAAAATGGGGACTCTTCCCCATTTCCTCCCAGGCCCGAGTTTTATAGGGAGCCGCCGTTGGCCAAAGTTCTCCCGCAGAGGCTCCACCAGCACCTCTGATTCAGGACACCCCTCTCTGATCTGCTCCATGGGATCCATCCCCACCTCAATCTCCCGCCATGGACTCCGGTATTTTCCCCTAACTTCCTCCATTGATGGAGATCTTGCTCATCCTATTGCTTGAGTTAGGGCATGCCATGTCTATGGTTGTTCTTTGACTAGAACTATCTAAGGAGATCTTGGTAGGCCTCGGAACCTTTGCTAGAGTAGATTGAACAAATACAATGCTTGAATCCATATTGTTCTGCTCGTAGATCTGATGAACCGCTCCGTTCATGCTCTCACTAGTACTATCGGTGGGGCACGACCGGTACTTCCGGTGGACACTTCACCACCGGTAGTTCCAGCGGATCACCGGAACTTCTGGTGCACCCAATTTGGATTCATTATCTGTATTTTTTCAATCTCTCTTTGTTTTTCCCTTCGAACTTGTGTGCTTTCCCTCCCTTTCCATCCCTGCCTTATGCTTTCTTGTCAGGGCAAGGTGGTTCCCGTGGTGGATCCAAGCATTCATGTGCTTTCTCAAGTGCTCCGCTAGAGATTGATGAGGATGATCTAGAGGTTTTGCGTCTATCTGGCTAGACTGCCTGTCATAAAGCAGCCACTATGCTCCATGCTACTAAGGCTAAAGGAAATAGGTCTGTTGTGGCCTCCTATAAGAAAACCACCATACGGCCCGACTAGTCCAAGAAGAAGATCTCTCAGTGGCCGTAGGTAGCTTATGAGCAATTTCGCAAGCAGGATCCCTATGCTGCTCCTCATGACCATCTGTCTCCAGACCTCTACTTCCATACGACTCGTCAAGAAGAGATCTATCTTGAAGTGTACGCCTCTAAGAAGAAGAATATTGTTGCCCCTAGAAGCACATCAATGTGGCTCACATGGAGAGCAAGCCTGCTTATTTTGGTGAAGCCCTTGAGATGTGCAGGAAGTTTGGGCTCATCAAGCTCATGGAGCATCGTCAGAATTATGATGAGAGGGCCATTGCTCAGTTCTACACCACTCTCTACATTGCTAATGATCCTCAAGATAGAACTTTGAACTGGATGAATCATGACAGGCTGATGACCACCAAGTGGTCTGAGTTTGCTGATCTTCTTGGTTATCCCATTCAACAAGGCAAGCGTGCAAATGGGTGGCGCATCCACAGGTCCAAGTCCTCCACTCCTGAAGTTTTGGAGCCTTTGTACATTGAAGGTTGGGGTGTGAATAGTCAGGTAGCTCATCTCCTTCCTACCTATGACACCATGCACAGAGTGTACCAGAACACAATTGCTCCCAAGGCAGGTAACTTCGATCAGCTTCATGCCTTCCAGATTGACCTTATGTATCAGACTTACCACCACAGAGAGTTTGAGGAGCGCCTTGATGTTATGGATTATCTGTTCCAAGATATCTGGCTTGCCCTGATTGAGAAGCGGTCATGTCCTTATGCTCCACACAGCCAGTCTCTCATCAATGCCAAGCAGCGGGCCGCCACCCACTCTCGTTTTCCTGAAGATGGCTTCACTATCCATGAGGATAAGCTCCGTGTGATGAATCATGAGAAACCCCGATCTCAAGTTGAAAGGGAAGCTGCTATGTTGACGGCTGCAAGGGACAATGTTGGGGCTTCAGGCCATGCTAGGTCTAGTGATGGGGATCGCGCTGAGGCTTCTCCTCCACATGACTTGAGAGATAGCCATATTGGGCCAAGAAGCTGTTGAAGAAGGTCAAGAAGACATTTTCTTTCATGCAAGACCGTGAGTACCAAGCCTATGTTGACCAGAGGCATGGTTTCAAGAGGGAGAAGGCAATGATGAAGAAGCTTGACATTGATGTATCTTCTGACTCTAGCTCCATCACCGCTCCCAAGGATCACTAGATCAATGCTCATTGCAAGTGGACTGACAGTGATGATGAGGATGATGTCTCTGGCCCTCTTCCGCCCGCTTGGAACAATGCCACATGGGACCCCGAGCCTTCTCCTCCTTATGTTGGTGGTTGGGGTGCATAGTTTGGTGTCTTTGTCCCTTTTTGGCGTCTTGATGCCAAAGAGGGAGAAAGTTATCTATTAGGATGCTTACGAGATTTGCATGGGTCGTGTCACGAGATCGTTCTTGCCTTGATCATTTTAATGCTCGTGAAAACTTTATTTCTCTATGTATGTTTGTGGACCTCTATTAGTTGCATGTGGACCTCCTTTATTTGTGATATCTATGTGTATGAGACTATGTATTGTGATATCTATGTGGTATTCTCGTGGTTGGTTATATTTGGTGGAGCTATCTGTTTTATCTCATATATTGTTTCTCACCATATGGTTGTTGGTGCAAAGGTATGACTCACTCTCTGTCATTTATTTCCTTGCACTTGTCTTGCCTTTGTAATGCTAAGGGGGAGCCCTCTCGTATGTGTGCTTGTTGCATTCCATAATCAAACTTTCATCTCTTGCACACATCTAGGGGAAGCTACTCTTACCGGTACAAAAGGTTGTTCCTTTATGATCCTTATCTATGCAAATCTTATGGGGTTGTCATCAAACACCAAAAAGGGGGATATTGATTTCTCTTAGTGCTTTGGTGTTGACGATAACTCCTCTTATGGTTTAACCGTTTGCTTAAGTTGCAGGTTTTTACTTACGAACGGTTTGGTGTGTGGACTCACCTCTTGAAGAATCGTAAAGATGGTGCCTCTTAGTTAGACTTTCTCTCTTTGTTATGTTTTAGGGGGGCATAATATCAAGAGGGGGTCCACCTAGGAAGGTTGTGGGAAATCACGTTTTCATGCACAGACCATACTTGCACATCCACAACCTTCCTATTGTTCTACGAGAGAGTGATCTTGTGAGGAGTTTGAACTATTTCTGCCCTGACTGGAAGTACCAGCAGGCATCGGTAGTTCCGCCCAGAGTTTTTTGTGGGGTTGGCCTGGTAGTAGTTCCGGCTCAAGTTCTGGTGGAAGTTCTGCTCACATTCAGTAGCTATCTGTTTGAGAGTGCTCTATTTAACGGAATTAACACCAGAAGTTGGTCTGGTTGTACCGGTCAGAAGTTTATGTCACCCCTGACAGGAACTTCCGGCCAACACTACCTGGTCGACACTTGTAATTCCGGTCAGGACCTCGTGACCCAGTATTTCCGGCGGTAGTTCTGATCCCAGTTCTCCCGATACTCGAATTTGATTCAGAACACTTATGTTTTGAAGTGCCATATTTGTTAGAACTTGGTCCAGAACTTCTGCCGGTAGTACCGGTCAGATAGTTCCGCCCAACTCTGTCAGAACTTCCGGCTGGACTAGGAGCCGCTCCAATCTACTTTTGAGCCGTTGGAGCCTTCTCACAGGAAGTACCGGTCACCCACCGATAGCACCAGTGGTGTCATGCAGGCAGCAACGGTTCAATTTGAAGAGGGCCTATTTAAGGCACCCTTCTTCCTCCTCCCCACCTAACTCTTCAATTTTCTCTCTCCTCCATTAATACAAGAGCTTCATCTTCCTAGATCTCTCTCCCTAGCCACTCAAACCTCTTGATCTTTTGAGTAGTGGGAGAGGTGACCTAGATCTAGAATTACACCAAACGGGTCGTGATTTCCCCCACCCATCCTTTGTGGATCTTGTTACTCTTGGGTTCTTGGAACCCTAGACGGTGTAGGGCATCCTTGGAGCTAGGGCAATTGTTGTGAAGCTTCGTGGTGTCATTGAGGGCCTCCAATTGAGTTGTGGAGCCTCCCCTTGACCTTGTCGTAAAGGTTTCGGTTGGCGCCTTCAAGGTCCAGTTAGTGGATTGTGAGGCCACCTTTGTGGTGGAGCTCACCGGAGAACAAGGTGAGGCCTTTGTGGCGCTCGGGTGACCTTGTGTGGCCCCGACACCTCTCCAACATAGACGTAGCTTCCTTGGAAGTGAACTGCGGGAATTACATCTCTATGTCCCCTTGCTAGTTTACTCGTTCCTCTCCTTTACTACTTGCTTTTCCGCTTTGTTTACTTGTTGTATCGTTTGGCATATAGGTTATTCATCTAGTTGCATCTCTAGATAACTTAATTTTGTGCAAAGCCAAAATTTGTAAGTAAAAAGATAAAAATTGGTAGTCTCCTATTCACCCCCTCTAGTCGACCAAAGTTGGACCTTTCAATATTCTTGCTCTTAACTTGCTATGTAGCCTAGTTGCACATCACATATGGGGATAGCCATCCTACCATGCCTTGGTTTGATGCATTCCTATGTGTGCGATATTAATTTATCTTGTTTCATGATATGGGTCCAAGCATCTATCTTTGAGGCGCCCTGACATGTGTGCTTAAACATAGGGGAGAAATCCCCCGCCAATCATTGGCTTGTCTTTTTGGCTCTTATCACGTGTCGCTCTTGATATTCTCGAATCATGCATATTGTTGTTATTGTGTGTTTGAACTTGGTTATTTTCCAATAGGCATGCCTAGATCACCTACTTCCTCTACCCCTTTGGAGTCTACTATCTTCTTCTACATGCACATGCCATCCTCGAAAGGTTTCTGTTTTCTGGAAAAAAATTGGAGTTTTTCTAGGCTTTCCGATTGGTGGCCCGGTCTGATCGGCTGCAGGACTAGACCATGTGGTGCACGGGCCAGATATGAACTGAGTCTATCTGAACCTGCGAACAGAGAAGTCCCGGTTGAACTTCGGTGGTCAGCCCGGTCTAGAACAAGCGCTCTGGTCCTGGAGCCGGTTGACCGGACTTTCCACCGAATCTTTCCCACAACCTCCCCGTACCCAGATTTGGTTTTAAGTTCGATTATCCATCCCGGGGACCGACCGGTCCGGTCTGCATCTCGGTTGAACTGGCTCCCACGCTGGATATGACAATTGTCTCCTCCTTCTTCCTGACCGGATCCCACCCCTCCACCCGTTACTTTTTCACTTCCCCCGACCCCTTCTCTCTCCATTGCCGCCCCTCCCACCCTCCCCTCATCTCCTAGGATGATTCCACCCATAGGATCCATAGATCGGGCCACCAAATCGTGTACAAGGACCTTTGGAGGCTCTCCACCGAAGGAATCTCTACATCTCGCGATGGTTTGGGAGCTTTTTGTGTTCTTCCTCCTCAAGGCTTCTTTGGTTTCCTCCAAGGGAAGCCATGTCCTCGGGCAATCCTTTGCTTCCACTCTTGTGCTTCTGAAGTCCCCATGTTTTGCTATACATCTTGTTGGATTTGACAAGTTAGGGTTCCACCTTTGTTCTTGTATGCCAACCACGTCAAACCATGGTCTGCACTTCTTGTTAAATTTGTATTTGTGTAAGTTTTTGAGTCGTGGGTAAATTTGTACATTGCATAGATGGGATATTGGATCTCCCCGTGAGATTCGGTTCCTCCCCCGGTTGAACCAGACCTACAATCGGGTCATCCGGTCCTCTAGCTTGGGCACTGGACTGTCCGGTTTGCTTTCAGTTCACCGGTGATGCCACCGGACCATCCGGTCCTGGAGCCGGTCCTGGCATCGGACCTCTCTGCAGTGGTATTTTTTAACCATGCACTTGACTAAATCCAAGTTTTTCCTCCTATTTTCCTTGTGGCATGTGTTCTTATCTTTGTGCTCCCCAACCTCTCTCTCTTTTCACAGGTGAAGATGATAACTATGAGAGTGAGGAACCTGGCAGGGCAAGAGGGCTTATTGGGCCAGTCAGTCTGTGCAGCGTGAGGCTACAAGAAGCACTCGTTCTGGTCGCATCAAGATCAAGGCCAACATGGGTAAGAAAGCTATCGTGCAGGCTAAGGATGAATATGTGCCTAATCAAAATCTGAAGAATATGGAGATTGCTCTATACCAGACTCTTCGCAAGTAGAATCCCTATCATTTCAAGACTCGTACCTATACTGGCCCTGACAAGAAGTTTTGGACTAAGACTCAAGCTTTGATGTGGGATCACATTTACACTCAGTTCAAGGTCACTCTCTGCGATCACATTGCTGCTTTCAATGTGGAGTGGTTCAACATGTATGCAGCCTCAAATTATCGTTTTGTTGATGGCACTCTAAAGAAGATGGATTTGCATTGTTTGACCTTGTGTGTCTCAAGGACGACTACTACCCTGGGTATATCCGTTAGTTCTTTTGCCCAGTCAATTTTCATGATGATGCTGAGCGCACTATGTCTTGGATGACGGGCGTGCGACGGTTTCATGCCACCTATGATGATTTGGTTGAAGTTATGGGTTATGCTAGCAAGGGAGGTGGCTTTCGCATTCATAGTGAAAAGGTCAAGTCTGCTGACGCTCTTACTTTCTACTATCCTAGGGATTCTAAGTGGGATCCTCCGTGCATTACTGGCATGTATTTCTATTATCACACCTTGGCCAAAATCTTTCATTAGTCCCTTGTTCCCTGAGTTGGAGATGTTACAAACTGTCGTGGGTACTTTGCCAATCTTCTACACTATTGTCACCCTGACTAGCTGAGGAAGATTGATGGTTGTGACTTCATGTAGTGTGAGCTGCGGCGGGCTACTTTGGACAGGATGACCCCCACCTTCTATGTGTATGTGCAAAAGCTGCTCAACAAGGTTGTGCCTTCCGGTGTGATGGTGGGCAAGCATGTGGAACATGAGGTGCTTGCTCTTTCTCACCGTGGTCAGCCACCTGATGTTCCTGAGATGAGGCCTCCTGAGTAGCACACCAAGGCTATTCACGACCGCCAGACTCATATTGCTACTAGGGCTGGTTCTCGTCATCCTATTGGTGAGTCTCCTTCTCGCCCAAGGCACAAGGGTGGTGCTGCCACGTTCTTCAAGAGGTTATTTCAGATGTGTTATTTGTCCTATGATGTGACCCACAAGGCTCTAGAGATGAGCCAAGAGACTCGACATAGGCACAATGAGTTTCTCGTGATCCAGAAAGTCACTCCTCCACCCGATGGTTGCGAGATGACTCATGTTCCCTATGTCAACTATGAGATGTTGCCGATTGATGATGTTATGTTCTATGGCTACTTCCCCGGTCAGTTCCCTCCTATTGTCCCTAGAGGTTCCTCTACTGCTCCTCATGGTTCTGGTGATGACGAGGAGGAGGAGGAGGAGGAGATCTAGGAAGAGGAAGATGCCAACATCCACCCTCCTCCATTGCCTACATTCTTCTAGTTGGGATACGTTGGCATCACTCTACTTCTCTTCCTTTTTGGTATTTTGATGCCAATGGGGGAGAAGAGTAGAGTTCTGTTAGATATCTACGGGTTCCTTGCTGGGGTTTTCTGGGGTTCGCCGTTAGCACAATGCCCCTTTATTTCGCATTGCTTCTTATGGCATTGTGCTTTCCCTTTGTTTTCTCGCTTGAACTATTTGCACTTCTTCTGTGTGATGGACAAGTTTGTCTTATGTGGTGTGAACCATGGATATTTGTATTGTGCTATGACTATGTGTATTGCTATTATTTGTCTAGCTCTATTTAGATATCCATGCTTTATATCTTGTCTTGTCATGCTTGCTTCCATGAAGACATGTGGGAAGCTTTCCATATACTATTTAGGTGCACCTTGCATTCAAACGCAAATTCAACCAAGTGCATACTTTATGGGGGAGCTTCACGTATGTCTTTATGGAATTCTCCGTTAATAACTCTTTATGATATCTTTGCGATCTCTAGCTTGGTTTGTCATCGCCAACCAAAAAGGGGGTGATTGAAAGGGTAGTTTACCCTCTACTATTTTTGGTTGACAATGACACCGTAGTTAGAGCAGACTAATGCTACCTACTAGTGGCTTACACAGGTTTTAGTTTGATGGCATGTTGGAAGATAGTCGGAGACCCCCCCCCCCATTTTGATAATGAAGCTTTGTGCCGGAGTTTCGCTTTATTATGTAACTTGAGTCTTTAGGAACTCCGCACTTGTCGTTGTATTGGGAACGGCAGTACCTAAGCAGGTTAGATAGAGGTGTGGGGACTAGCAGGGAAGCTATCGATGGCGTCCGCATGCGGCATTGGATACAAGCAAGTGTAGCAGAATGCAGGAAGTACCCAGGTTTGGGGCCCTCGTGGTGAGGTAAAGCCCCTACTCCTGCCGGATCTGACTATGGGGAATATCCGAACTACAAGTGCTCCTCGAGCTGTATGTGCTAGCTACTGCCTTAAATGCTATATGACCAACCCTTTCTACTGAGGCCTTGCCTCTCCTTATATAGGCAGAGAGGCAAAGGTCTCACTGGCTAGTCCGACTGGCAGGCACCATAGGCGGGTCCCAGCCGGCTAGTCATCTACAGTATCCAGTATGGCATGTCTTACCGGAGTACGAGCAGTATGGTTGTCGTAGGCACAGTGGACGCCGTGCGAGCCCGTTGTCAGCACAACACTGTTCCTGCGTCATTCTCGCAAAGTCTTCGGTATGGTCGGGTGGTTGCCAGTCTTGTCATCGTACAGGGCGTGCCATGCACTGATACGCACGTCGTCCTGTCTTGCTGATTGGGTCCGGCTACGTCACCGTATCCGGCTGTCTCTTCCTGATCCGGCTAGCGGGTGATAGTCGGCCTGTCTTTACCGTCCGGCCAGATCCGTCAGCCAGACGCGATCCGACTATCTTATTTCTTATCTGGTTGGGGTACCTGGGGATCATTCCCCGGACACTAGCCCCCGAGCGCGTGTGGATTCCTCCCTTAGGCGAAATGTGCGCGCGCTCCTTCTTGTTTTTGAATTTGCGTCCGGCTGAGCCTGGCGGTTGCGCTTACCGTGGCGCTGCCGACGCTGCCACGCGCAAGACGCCGCCATCATTGAACTGCGGCAGGCAGCGTAACGTCCTGTCGCATGTCGCCTCGGGAAATCGCTGTCCGGCGCTTCGGTTCTCGCTCCGGGATCTTCTGCGCATCCTGCCCTGGCACACGGGATCTAGGCGGCGGTTGGGGTGTGGGTTGCCAGGGTGCATGCCACGTGGCCCCGTCGACAGTTTCCCTTCCGGTCCTTTAAAGGGACGCCGCGGTGGAGGCAGTTCCTTTCCTTCGCTCCCCCGCTGCAGTCTTCTTCTCCCCCGCGTGCTCCTGCTTCTGCGCTCTTGCCCTCGCGCGCCGCAGCTCGCTGGCCGCTTCGCCGTTGTCGGCCTTCACGGGCCACCGCCACTCTTCCGTCGCTGCTCCTCTCCACCAGCCGGAAATGGCCGCCGACCGTGGGGCTTGGTGCGGCTCCTCCGTCACCGAGGACCAGATTCAGAAGTACCGCGCCACCCGCGTTCTCCCGTCAGAGGAGGAGGTGGTGGTGCGGTTGGCGCCGGCGGGAGAGGTGTCGCCGCAACCGGCGGAGGGGGAGCGCGTCGTCTTCCTCTCCCATCTGGCACGCGGGTTCACCCTTCCGGTGAACCCCTTCCTCTTGACGTTCCTCGCCTTCTTCGACCTTCGTCTTCACCACCTCGGCGCCAACGCCATCGGGACGCTGGCGCACTTCATGGTGTTCTACGAGAGCTATCTCGGGATCCAGCCGGATCTCAGGCTCTTCTGCCGGCTCTTCCGAGTCCGACCGCAGGTGCAGTACATGAAGGGGCCGCTAGTCGTCTGCGGCGGCGCCTCCATCTACTCCCGCTCCCAATCCGGCTACCCCAAGTTCTTGCTCCAGGACACGGTACGACTGTGGCAGCAGTTGTACTTCTACGTCAAGAACATCACCAACGTCGATCGGATAAATCTTCCGGCCTTCCAGGATGTCGAGTCCAGCCGGCAGAACTGGGACTTGAAGTTCCATGGCGACAGGACGGAGACGGACGCGATGCTGCAGCGCATGCGCTCCCTCGTCACCTGCCGGCTAACCAGCCGGGACATCACTCTTAGCTGGATGTCCCGGCTGATGATGCCGATGCAGTAGCGGGCGCACAAGATGTGATATTACTCCGGCCGGATGGACCCGACCGGTATCGCCGCGCCATGATCCCGCTACCACAACCTGAAGGAGTGGTTGTGGACGACCAGCAAGGAGCGGCTGCTGGAGAACTGGACGTTCAGTCTGGCGCCCTACAGCCGGGAGAACCGCGTGCCCCGGGTAAGTTCTTATAGCCGGAAACTTTATTTGCTCTTTCTGTGTTGTTTCCTTGTTCGGTCTGACTGACTTCTTGTATTCGGCAGATCTTCGCCTGCATCCTTCGCGAGGAGGGCGAGGCTCCCCTCGAGGTATTCACGCCTGACTTGCCTGAGCCGCGCGCTCGGCGGTCCGGCGAGGAATCGGACGGGGACGGCGATGCCTTCCCCAGCCGGAATGACGAGCCGGCTGCCAACCCGCACGCGGAGGTGCACGAGGAGGAGGAGGCTGCGCCGATCGTGGATCTGGCGACGCGCTCTGCGGCGGACGGCGAGGCAGGCGGGAGCGGATCCAGTCGTTCCGGCTCCCGCCGGCCTGCGACGGAGGAGCCGGCTCCCAAGAGGAGTCGGTCCGGCGCCCTGCCACCAAGCCGTCTTGGCCGGAAGAAGGGGCCGCCCCCAATTGTGCCTGGGTACGTTTTTTTCTCCCCCTCTATCTTTCGGTGCTTTCTGTCTGCTTGCCCTTTCTTCTTTTTCTGACTTTGGTTTGTTTTGCTTTTGCCTTCTCCTCTTTCTTTTTAGCACACTGGTCTCCTTTGGAGCCGCGAGCCGCAACATGGCGCCGGTCGCCGCCTGCCGACTGCGCCAACCGGCGCCCCTCCTTCTTCTGACGTGTGGCCCTCGCCTCCCCCTCGAGCTGAGCCGACCGCCTCCGCCCAGCCGGAAGGTCCTCAGCCGGAAGCGGAGCCCTCCCAGCCGAAAGGCTCTTCCACGGGCACGCAGGGGGCTGCCGACAAGGATCTCGTCGTTGTTGGCAACGATAACTCCGACGAGGAGGCCGGGGAGGAATGGCGAACGGCGGTGGTCGCGGCGAAGGAGTCCTTGGCCATCAACGCCGTGGACGACGACGCTTCCTCCACCGCCTCGCTGTCAGACCTTGCCGCCATGCTTGAGCTGGCGGTGAAGGAGATCCGGCTGTTGGAGGCCACAGCCGGCGGGAACCGGACGTTGGAGCACAAGCTTGCTGCCGCCAACGGGACTTCCTAGAGTAAGTTCGCTTCACCCAGCTCATTTTTTTTACTGATAGCCGGTTTTGTTGCAGCCATCCTCGTGTGCGCTCAGCGCGAGATCGATCGCTTGAAGAAAGCGAACGACCGGCTGAGCAAGTCCAACTCCACTCTACGGCTGCAGAACAAGGATTGGCACGCGAGGGTAGACGATCTGGAGGCCACCGTCAAGGAGCACGATGCCTTGCTTACTAGCCGGGCCAAAGCCTTCACCCTTCTCGAGGCCCAGAACAAGGACCAAGAGAAGGAGATCAAACGGCTAGTGGTCAAGGAGAAGGCGTTGGTGGAGGAGCTGATGCAGGTCGGCCACACTGCCAAGGGTGAGTTCCTTTTCCCGTCTTCCTTTCTTTCCGGATCCGGCAGCTAGATCTGACCCTCTTTTCTGACAGCCTTTTACCCCGGCATAGACCTGCTGGCCTACAACCGGCTGCAGGAGAACTGGCCGGGACAGCCGACGGCCCAAGATCTCGTCGCCCTTCTTGGCGAGGAAGCCGCCAAGCTTCGTCAGGCGGCACGGGACGTCTTCTCCTTCGTGTGGCCGGAGGCTCCGGTTCCGGAGACGATGGCGCAGCTGGCTGCGAACGTGGGAGAGGTGCCGGCTGCGGTGGACCGGCCGCGGGACCTAGCGGCGTGGGCCGGAGCGGAGATGGCTCTGGCCCTCATGCTCTCCTGGTACAAGGATGCCCGCGTCGAGAAGATCGACGGTGGTTTCCATGCTGGAGCCGATCTTGCCGCCATCCGCCAAGCCCATCTGGAGCTTCGTGGATCCGCTATCAAGATTGCCGACTACGTGGACCCCGACGAGGCGCTCACCGACTCGGAGTCCATCGGTACTCCCGACGTGGAGGGCCTGATGCCACTGCCCGCAGGCGCTAGAACCGGATCAAGCTTCGCGCCTCCTCCGTCGCCTGAAGCTTCTGCCGGCCAAGATCCCCCGCACGGCAAGGGTCCTGCCGCCTAGTTATTGCCCCAGGATGTCGGGTGTATTTGTCTTGTGTTACATGTTTACGAATCTTGTCTGTTTGTACCGGATGTCTTTGATGCCAGGTAACTTATGGGAGCTTCATCTCCCTTTTGTTTGTTAATCATTGAAATTCTTGAGTCTCTTAACTTGTGCGTTGAGTTTCCTTTTGATATTTTTGCGCTTTGCTCCTTTGGTGACCTCGTCCGGCTACACTCTTAGCCGGACTACACCTCCATGAGGCGCCAAGCGACCCACGGTAGCCCCGAGATTCAGAGTAGCTGGCGTAGCCAGGTGCTTCGAATCTTCCTTATTTCTGCCAAGTCTTCTAACTTTATCTGACTGGCCTCGTCACGAACGCTTTCACCGGGGAACTAACATTCAGTGAAGGCGCGGCACCCACTGATGTAACCCCGAGATTGAGTAGTGGCGTGGTGTGCTTCGAATCTTTCTTGTCTTTTCTTGCTCCTGCCCTTGCCCTCACCTGGGCTTCGAATGGCCGGCTAAACGCCCTTAGTCGGTCAGGAACTACAAGATTCCACTGGGGGCACGTGAGCGCACCTAGTGGGTGTTGCCCCCGAGATTCGGGGTGCTTGATGAAGGCAAGGACTTCGAATCTTATTTCCTTCTCCTGAATTCCGACTCGAGGTAGTCGGACAAGAATGTACATACGCATACACA
Organism: Avena insularis; assembly: GCA_023614405.1. Classification (NCBI taxonomy): domain Eukaryota; kingdom Viridiplantae; phylum Streptophyta; class Magnoliopsida; order Poales; family Poaceae; genus Avena; species Avena insularis. The sequence goes on from CM042692.1 coordinate 29,441,487, forward strand.
CATGTCCACATAGGTTAGTAGGTTAGTCTGTCAAATTGTAGCCGGAAAATGGCTTGTTTTTTCGAAAACTGGCTTGCTCCTTTCTAGACACTTAGTCACTTTCCCGTGTGCTCTGCTGTTTTTGCTGCGTCCTTGCCGGGCAGCCGGGTTGCGGTCTGCAGCCGGAATCGAAGGGAGCTGACAGTACATTACGCACGGTACTAAAGGCTTAGCAGCTGGATTGGTTCGAGCTAGTTGCAGGGCCGGGACGCCCGATCTGTCGCGTCTCCTCCCTGTTTTTCGTGTGGGATGCCTCGGGCTTTTTCTCTTGCTAGCCGGACAGCCAGGTTACGGTCTATAGCTGAGACGAAGAGTGGGCCTCTAACATCGTCACACACTACTCAACCGGTTTGTTGACTTAGCAGGCTGGGCCTGCCGGCGAGCCCTCGGGTAGGGGTTGCCGGAGCCAGAAAACTTGAACCGGAAAACAGGTGCACACATTTCTAGCAAGGAGCCCCCAAGATGGGTCCGCATTTTCATTCATGGGGTTTTCGGGATACATACACTGCCTGGCGACTAGGTGTAAAACGGGCGCAGTAGGGCTGCGTTCCAGGGACGCTCGGTCTCCTCGTCTGATTTGTCCATCTTGTTCTTGCACGGCTGCTGCATGTCGATGAGGTAATAGGAGTTGTTGGGCAGCGCCCGGCTGATGATGAAGGGGCCCTCCCAGGGTGGTGATAGCTTGTGCATGCCCTTCGTGTCTTGCACCAACCGGAGAACCAGGTCGTCTACACGGAATGCGACTGGGTGAATCCGGCTTGAATGGTAGCGACGTAGTCGCTGTTGGTACAAGGCTGATCTGGACAGGGCCAGCTCGCAGGCCTCCTCCAGGTGGTCCACTCCGTCCTCCCGCGCCTCTTTGTTGGCTTTTTCGTCGTACAGGAGCTTGCGAGCGGAGTCGAACTCGATGTCGGCGGAGAGGACGGCTTCCGATCCGTAGACCAGGAAGAATGGCGTGTAGCCGGTTGACCTATTCGGCGTGGTGCGGAGGCTCCACAGCACAGCCAGAAGCTCTTCGATCCAACATCCGGGTGACCGCTCCAACGGCTCGATGAGACGTGGCTTGATGCCGGCTAGTACCAAGCCGTTTGCTCTTTCGACCTGCCCGTTGGACTGTGGGTGCGCGACAGAGGCAAGGTTCAGTCGGATGCCCTTGTTGCTGCAAAACCGGGCGAAGGCCCCCTTGGCGAAGTTCGTGCCGTTGTCGGTGATGATGTTGTTGGGGTAGCCGAAGCGGTTGATGATGTCGGTGAACAAGGTGACAACCGTTGCCCCATCTAGCTTCCGGATAGGCTTGGCCTCGATCCACTTTGTGAACTTGTCCACCGCTACCAGTAGGTGGGTCATGCCCGCGCGTGCTCGCTTGAAAGGACCGACCATGTCGAGGCCCCAAACCGCGAAGGGCCAAGTGATCGGTATGGTTTTGAGTACCGAAGTTGGCATGTGCCTGAGCTGCCCGAAGCGTTGGCACCCATTGCATGCACGGACCAGCTGCTCAGCGTCCTCGAGGGCGGTGGGCCAATAGAAACCATGGCAGAATGCCTTGGCGACTATCGCCCTTGACGAAGCATGGTACCCGCACTCGCCCTGGTGGATATCCTTCAGTAGCCGGTAGCCCGTGTCCACATCAACACATCTTTGGAAGATACCGGACACGCTGCACTTGTACAGCTCGCCGTTTATGATGGTGTACGTGTGTGCACCGCCGGATTTGCCTAGCCTCCACCTTGTCGTCCGGGAGTTCTCCATTGGCGATGTAGCTCATGAAGGGTTGTGCCTAGGATGGCACTTCCCGGATGACGAGGACGCTCATGTCCTCAGGCTGACGGATGTCGGGGGGTCGTCCGAGTGGCGTACCTAGGACGGCGGCCCCCGAGCCACTAGGCGAGCCGGCAGCCCCCGGGTCTTGCAAGCCGGAAAAGCCTTGCATGGCGGGTGGTCGGGTCTTCTTCTTGGCGTTACGCGGCTCCGCCTCTGCCGTTCCGCCAGCCGGAAAGCTTCCTGCCCAGATGATGGAGTCTGATTCTGGTGACGGGTTGATGGATGGCTTGCGCAGGTGCTCCAAGGAGACCCCTGGTGGGATGGCCTGCCTGGTGGATCCGATCTTGGAGAGCGCATCGGCTGCCTCGTTGTTGATGCGGGGGACGTGGTGAAATTCGCACCCGTCGAAGGAGGCACTGAGCTTCTGGATGTGGAATCGGTAGAGGGCCATGTTTGCATCTCTGGCGTCCCATTCTCCGGACACCTGTTGCACCACCAAGTCCGAATCACCGAAGCATAGGATCCGGTTGACACCGATCTCCTTGGCCAGCCGGAGCCCGTGCGCCAGTGCCTCGTATTCGGCTACGTTGTTGGAGGCCTTGAAGTGGATCTGCAGCACGTACTCTAGTCGGTCTCCTTTGGGCAAGGTGAGCACGATGCCGGCTCCCAAGCCCCCGATCATCTTCGACCCGTCGAAGTGCATCCATGGTCGAATCCGGAACGGTGGGAATCTGGTCTCGGCCCGGTCGGCGAAATCATAGCATGTGACTTGATCGTGAGCGGGGCTCGTCTTGGATGGAGTAGGTGGCGAGCTCGATGGCGCTTGGCGACTCGGCGGTGGCGTCCTTGTTGCCGATGATTTCGAAAGGTGCGGTGCACGACCTTGTCGGGTGCTCTGGAAGTAGTGCTTGAGCTTCTTGCATTCTAGGTACACCGTAGCACATCTTTTGGTAGTGGGGTAGTTACGCTTGGAGAGGAGAGGACCTCGTGAGGTAGTAGGCGGGTCTCTGAACGGTGAGCCTTGCCTTCCTCGGGCGCTCCACCACCGGGACGGCCAGCGACGACCGGTGATGGCTGCTATATAGAGCAACATCGGCTCCTTGCTAGCCGGCGTGGCTAGAACCGGTGTTGTGGATAGCGTGCGCTTGAGGTTGTGAAACGCGGCGTCGGCTTGCGAAGTCCAGGAGAACTTGTCCGTCTTCTTCATCAGCTGGTACAATGGGAGTGCCTTCTCCCCCAGCCGGCTGACGAAGCGACTGAGGGAAGCCAGGCATTCGGTGAACTTCTGGACCCCAAGTAGGTTCCTAGGCGGCTGCATCCTCTCGATGGCCGCGATCTTCTCCGGATTCTCCTCGATACCTCATTGTGATACGAGGAAACCGAGTAGCTGGCCGGATGGTACTCCGAAGACACACTTCTCTGGGTTCAGCTTCATCTGGTACTGGCAGAGGTTGCCAAATGTCTCTCCCAGATCCTCGAGGAGGGTGCGCTTCTCCTTGGTCTTGATGACCACGTCATCCACATAAGCGTGCACGTTTCGGCCTATCTACGAGTGCAAGCATTTCTGCATACATCGCTGATAGGTGGCGCCTACGTTCTTTAGGCCAAAAGGCATGGTTACATAGCAGAAAGCCCCGTAGGGGGTGATAAATGATGTCTTAATCTGATCAGCCGGGTTTAGCCGGATCTGATTGTACCCGAAATAACAATCTAGAAAAGACAACAAATCATAGCCGGCCGTGGAATCGATGACTTGATCGATAAGGGGCAAGGCGAAGGGGTCTTTCGGGCACGCCTTGTTCAGGCTGGTGTAGTTGATACACATGCGCCAGGTCTTGTTCTTCTTCAGCACCAAGACTGGGTTCGCCAACCAGTCCGGGTGGTACACTTCCATGATGAACCCGGCTACAAGGAGCCGGGTGATCTCGTCACCAATTATCTTTCTCTTCTCCTCTACGAACCGGCGTAGAGGTTGCTTGACCGGCTTGGCATCTGGATGCACATGAAGTGAGTGCTCGGCGAACTCCCTCGGCACACCCGGCATGTCTTTGGGGGACCATGCGAAGATTTCCTGATTCTCACGGAGGAAGTCGACGAGCGCGCCTTCCTATTTGTTGTCCAAGCCGGCACCAATGGTGACGAACTTAGTCGGATCGGAGGGGTCGAGCAGGATCCTCTTCGTCTCCTTTCTTTGGAAAGCTCCTTCTCGGCCCGGTTTGCTGCTAGGAATGTCTGATGGGCCATGGCCACATTATGATCACGTGTTTTCTTCGGCTATGATAAGGGCCTCTGCCAGATTTGGAACGGTGGCGCCTCCATCGACCGCTGAAGCAGCGGCGGTGATCACGTGGGGTCTCGGCATCTTCATCTTGAGGTATCGTAGTGGGGATGGCCATGAACTTGGCAAGGCGGGCGCCCGAGGAGAGCATGGTAGGAGCTCGTCGGTTACCACCTCGAACCAGATTGGTTCGCGGAAGTTCTCCTCGGTCGAAGATGGCGTCGGCTGGATTTTTCCGGATGCGAGGCTAGCCCTGGCAGTACGTCGTGGAACATCGTGGTAGTCGGGCGCAGGTCGCTTTCGCGAATGCCTAGCTTCTCCAGCGAGGACTGGTAGAGGAGGTTGAGGCTGCTGCCTCCGTCGATGAGGACGTGCGAGAATCGGCAGGTGCGCGCGTTGGAGACAATGAGAGGGTCGAGCACCATGGCGTAGCCCCCGGGAGTCGGCAGATGCTCAGGCTGATCCGCCCGGCTCCAGGTGATGGGGGTTTCCGACCAGTTCAGGTACTAGGGGACCAGAGAGACGATGGCGTTGACCTCCTTCGAGCGTCACCTGCGGCTGTGCTTGTCGTCCTGCTCCGTCTCAAAGATGTGGTAGGCAGCGTGCGGCTGGGGGTAGCTGTTGTTGTTGTTGCCTCCGTTGCCGCCGTTACCATCATTACCGGCTCCCCTAGCCGGTGGAGGAGGTCCGCCCGGTGGGGGAGGGGGAGGCGAGGCTGGTTGCCCTAGTCCTTTAGCTGGCGGGTCCAGCTGCAGTTCTGGGTGGTGTGCGTAGCCGGTTTGAAGGGACCGCTATGACACTTGCACGGGCCGTCAAACATCTGGTCGAAGGTGAGCCATGGCTTCTGCCTTCTTGCATCATCAGCCGGTGCGTCGGGCGCACCCTCCACAGCATTGACCTGCCACGCGTGGTAGCGAGGCTTCTGCTGTCCAGCCTGGCGGTCCCCATGGAACCGGTGTCGTTGTCGTGGCGTCTAGAGGATCCGGCTTCTCCTGCCGAGTTGCTTGGTCGGTCGCGAGCCGGCTCCGTGGGAGGCGGACGACCGTCCGCGTTTACTCGGAGGGGCTTCTTCATGGCGGCATCTACCATAGCGTACTGGTCCGCAACCGTCATGAGCTCCGCCATGGTTTTCGGCTCGTCACACAGTAGCCGGTGGCGAAGCATGGTGCCTTCTCGGCAACCCTCGATGAAGAAACTGATGGCTTGGCTCTCCAGGATGCCCTCGCAAATATTGCGCAGCTCCGTCCACTTGGCGAGGTACTCGCGGTCGATCTGATGCGCCACAGGCGCACAAGGCCAGGTCGCGGGCGCCCTGGACGTTTGTACGTGCCGTTGAAGTTGCGGACGAACACCTTCTCGAAGTCAGGCCAGGCGTTGATGTTGTTGGGCGCAAGGCTATTAAGCCATGTCCTTGTCGACCCGGTTAGCATGAGAGGGACGTAGCGCACGGCTGTGCGCTTGTTCCCATGGGCGATGCCGACTGCCGTATCATAGTCGGTCAACCAGTCTTCCGGCTTCATGATGCTGTCGTACTTGGGGGTGTCTCTGGGCAGGGAGAATTTATCCGGAAACGGCTCATTCCGGATGCGGGGTCCGAAACAAACCGGGCCGGTCGAATCTTCCTCCTCCGTGACGTGCGCTTGAGCGAGGAGCTCGATGCGGTCGCGGGCATCCGGACAATCCGGGTTGGGTGCTCCCACCCGGCCCGAGAGACGGGAACCGTCTGGTCTGAGCGCTCCGGCTGGCGAAAGGGGAGGTGGCGGGTTGCTGTTCACCGTCTGCTCCTGGCGCGGCTGGCCCCTGTTGCCAGACCTACAACGCCTGCTGCGGGCCCTGGGCGGCTGAGGGGAGGACGCCTGCTGGGTGTCGCGCGGCGCGCCCCTGCTGTTGGCAGGTAGCTTGCTCCCCCTGGAATAGCTAAGGTCTTCCTGCATCTGCCGGTTGGCACCGGCCTGTTCGTCCGCGACGTGGAGTAGCTCCTGCACGCGAGCGTGCTGGCAGGCTTGCTCCTCGCCCTCCAGGCTGGGTAGTTCCTCCGTCGCGGCTCACGCCGCGCGTAGGTTCTTGATGGGCGTGTTGTAGGAGGGCCATGTGAGGACAGGCGTGGGATCCGGTTCCCCGTCCTTTTCCATCCTGCCGCCCAGCTCACCGCCCCGACGCCGTACCTGGTCGCGTCGGCTCAGCTCCGCGGTAGCTGGAGTGAGGCCGTGTGCACGGTCGTACTCGTGCTGGGTGATCTCGAGTTGCTTGCGGGCTGCCACCAGCTCCATGGCCTCCTGGAGGAGGATCTGTCTCTCCATGGTGAAGTTGGCCTCCGCTTCCTCCGGGTTATCCCCGAGGTTAACCAGCGTCAGGAGTCGATCAATGGCATCCTGCACCGGGTTCCGAGGCTGCGGGGGGCGGAAGTTCCGACCTCGTCCACGCCTCGCTCCCGCGGCTGGCAGGGATGCGAGCTGGAACCGGCCATCATGACCTCCACGCCGCGGGGTGCGACGGAGGCGCTGCCGCCTGAGCGCGGCAGCTCCGAGACAAAGGCGATTTCCTTAGGGAAACGCTTCGGGATGGTGGCGACATAGACGGGGAGATCGCCGAATAGCAGGATGGTGCCGTTCACTGGGAAGGAGGTTCCGGTGAAGCAGGAGGCTTTGTCGATGACGCAGTCGAACTTGCCAAGCGTGAGCACCAGGCCGGAGGCCACGCGCTCACCGGCTGAAGTGCGGGGTCCCGTGCGGAACGTGACTCCGGTCGAAGCCATGAGGCCCCATGATGGTCGCTAACTGTCATTGTATTGGGAACGGCAGTACCTAAGCAGGTTAGATAGAGGTGTGGGGACTAGCAGGGAAGCTATCGACGGTGTCCGCAGGCGGGATTGGATACAAGCAAGCATAGCAGGACGCAGGAAGTACCCAGGTTCGGGGCCCTCGTGGTGAGGTAAAGCCCCTACTCCTGCCGGATCTGACTATGGGGAATACCCAAACTACAAGTGCTCCTCGAGCTGTATGTGCTAGCTACTGCCTTAAATGCTGTATGACCAACCCTTTCTACTGAGGCCTTGCCTCTCCTTATATAGGCAGAGAGGCAAAGGTCTCACTGGCTAGTCCGACTGGCAGGCCCCACAGGCGGGTCCCAGCCGGCTAGTCATCTGATATCGATATGGCATGTCTTATCGAATTACAAGTGGTATGGCTGTCGTGAAGCACGATGGGCGCCGTCGAGCCGTTGTCGGCCACAGCCTTTGTTCTGCGTCACTCTATAAAGTCTTGGTATGGTCGGGTGGTTGCAGTCTTGTCATCGTCTGAGGCGTGCCATGCCGCACATCGCCGTCGTCTGTCTCGCTGATTGGGTCAAACTCGTCACGTATCCGGCCGTCTCTTCCTGATCCGGCTAGCGGGTGATAGTCGGCCTGTCTTACCCTGTCCGGCTGCATCTGGTCAGCCGGACGCAATCCGACTCTCTTGTTTCTTATCCGGTTGGGGTACCTGGGGATCATTCCCCTGACAGCACTATTAAGAGGGGTTTTTGCGATGAGCTTGTCGGGGATGAATTCCTAATCCATACACACATCCCATACACCCACTTGTCCCATCACCAAAGAGAGAGAGGAGAGGGAGATCTTGATGACTGCAAGTGCATAGATCGTTTGTAGCTAGTTTTGAAATAAAGATATCGATCCCACAGGGAGCAGGAGTCTGAAGTCTAACAACTCTTGAAATAAATATTACGATAGAAATGCTAAATAAAGTTCTAAGTGACAAGATAAAATGCGAGTATTGTGTACAAAGGTGTTTTGGGGTATTAGGTATAAGAGCAACAATAAAGTAAAGTAAAACAACTGAACACAGAAAGTAAGTATCGCGTATGTAAGAGAGATTAGAACTGCAATAGGGAAAAAGCGTTCTTAGGGAGTAGCAGATACACCACTAGCATTATAAGGAACTAAGATAAAGATTATTATCATAAACATTCTCAACTATGTATGTGTGGGAGGAACTCCGTATTTGGACAAATAGGCAACAACCGCTGCTCACATCATCCTCATAACCACAACAGTCAGCAATCAACATCAATCGAATTACTGCGCTATTAAGGGACATAATCCCGTAGGACGTATCCCATGGCATGGATAGTGTTCCGTGAGTTTCCTCGGTTTCCCAAGTTGATACGTAAGGAGTGCCAACAGCTTTATAGTCACTGTAAGTGCTAGCACACCTCTGTCTACCAACAAGTAGTTCCCTCCATGGAGTCCCATGAAAGGAAAATATTGAGAGGTCGACTTCTCTCAACATCAAGATGAAGACAACCTAAAACATGGTCACAGCGATGAATATCATAATATACTTTATCTTATTTCATTCTCATACTAGGTTTCTCCATCTCCCCAAGAACTAATGATCTACTCAGACATGGAGGCAATCAACATCATGGCAATAATAATGGGATCTACCATAGATGAATAGTACCTATACAAATCCACAACGATTACGGAAATTACAACAAGATCTAGACAAGATGTAGATGGGATGGATGGAGATGGTGGTGATGCAGCGATGGATGATGAAGATCGAAGCCTTAGCCTCCCGGATTTGCGCATGGCGAAGATGGATCCCCGGTGGATGAGTTCCCCCTCTAGATGCCTTCCGGAGGTGAGGTTTCGGTGATTTCTGGGTGTTCTATATGTCGTCTCTCTGATCCAGTTGCACGGGGTCAAACTATTTGAGGAGGCGGAGGCGGCGCCAACTATACAGCCAAAAAATTTATTCCGGTTGTATAGTTGGTCGTTGAACCCTCTCTCTCTCCTTTATTCGCTTCTAGTTTTCTTCTAGTATTATTAATATTTCCCAAATAAGCGGTTTATTTTGTTTTTGACTCCTTTTCTCCTCAATACAACTGCTCCAAGAATTGTATCCATTAGATCCATCATCTGTCCTAATCCTGGTGAAAACAGACATAAAATGTGCACGCGAGTGCCATAAAATACCAAGATCCTACATCTACAATGCAAAATAATAATGTAAAACATGATGCAAATGTGCACTCATTAGATCTACCTTTCAAAGCTCTTTTGCAGGATCCGGTTTGCAAGCCGGCTGGACCGGCTCCCAGACCGGGTGGTCCGGTGTCAGCGCTGGAAAACTAACTCTAAACCGGGATTGTCGGTGTTTATACCAAGTATATCCGAAACTGGGGATAGTAACAATTCCGGGTTGAGTTTCGGTCATCTGGCCTGGAAACCGGGACGCCCAGTCTATGAGCTGGTGCAACCGAACTTAAAACCGGATTCGTGCAGAATTTATCTAAACGGCTAGATTTCTCCTTGGGGTATAAATACCCCTTCTTCCACCTTGAGTAGGTTAGGCATTCCATTTCATATTCATTCTTGAAGGTCTCTCTCTCCCCATTGTTGAAACACAATTCCTTATCCAACCAATTCCAAATCCCTTTGGTAGAAAGCAAGAGGAGGTCTCGATCTATGTTTCCACCAAGCCAAAGTTCATTCCCCCTTGAGTTCATCAAGTTAGCTTGTTACTCTTGGGTTTGTGGGAAACCCTAGACGGCTAGGGTCGCCCGGAGGCATGATTTGCTTCGTGGAAAGTTTGTGAGGGTTTAGAGAGTACCTTAAAGTCTACCATGCGTAAGTGAGCTATTCCTTCGTGGGATAGGCTCAGAGAAGAAGGTGAGCCGTCATGGCATTGGGGAATCCTTCGTGGAACCTCACACCTCTCCAACATGACGTAGACCCCTTCCCAAAGGTGGTGAACATGAAAATACATCTTCATCTCCGCGTGCTTCGGTTATTCCTTAACCAATCTCTTACATGTGTTGTTTACATTGTGATAGCCTTCGTGCTTTAAGTATCTTGTATCATCATCTAGGTTGCCTCACCTAGTTTGCATTTAGGCACACTTATATTCCGTAGAGCCTAAAACTTGCAAAAGATTACAAAGAACTTTGTAGAAACCTATTCACCCCCTCTAGGTAAACCATCTTACACTTTCAAAGTATCTTAACTCAAATTTGAGTGACATAAGATCTTATGAAGTACTTTTAAAAGACAAATGAATCCATTTAAGATTTCTCCCAGATGGAAAACCTTAGTGGTTATCCTGCATCATCGTATCAATTAATGATTGTAGAAATCCTTTATAAATGTATAAGAGAAAGTAATGAAACCATGGAAACATTAGTGTTCAAAATATTTATTTTGAACAAGGATCCATTTGAAGGTTTTAAAGTATTTACTCTCATACAAAATTCTTTCATGCTAAGTAGTAAAATACCCCACATCAATTTTCTAAGAAAGGTGATCCAAAACCTTCATACAAATACACGAGAACATCTTGACTTCTCAAAATGGTTCTTATACACTTTCCCATTTAAAATGGTGAAATAATAATGGACCGCACATATTGTTATGTGAAGAAAGCATCCATCAAAACCATTTCAAGAGCCATTGGTTAAATACCATGAATCAATCCATAAGAATTTTTTGACCTCTCAAAATATTTCTTCTGATCAAATCCTTTTAAAATGATTAAGCAATATGAAAATAACCATATTGTTATTTAGGGAAATATTAACCTAAAAATCACTTTTCAAATAATTTGAGAGATGTCAAGTTACCTCTCTGCCGTAATGTCAATTCTTCAAATGTTTGAATTATTCAAACACATTTTTCAAACTTGAAAATGGTGAAGTCATAATATGAAAATCACATACTTATATGTGAGGAAATAATGATTTAAAAACCATTTTCTAAAATTATGTTGGCCTATAACAAATACAACTTAGTGGCATCCATGAGGATCCACACATTTGAAATAGCCAACCAATCCAAACTTGAACATATCATTTTTGAAATGGCCAAATATGAATATCATATATTTCTATATGACAGAAAAATAGCCTAAATTCATTATCCAAATTATTTTGGGGAATACCAAAATAAATTTGTGTGCCATTCGAAATGATCCTCATATTTGTAATATTAAAACTCCTATTTAAATATAAGCCAAATTCTAAACAGAATTCAAATGAAAATTTCAAAAAAAATAGAAAAACAAAAACAAAAAGGATTAGAAGAAAAACATACCTGGGCAGCCACCTGGGTCGAAACCACCTAACCCTAGCCCAACAACCAGCCTAGACAGAACCCAACAGAAAGGACAAGGATGTCTCCTAGAGGGGGTGAATAGGCGGTTTAAAAACTTTTACGAGAGGGGTTCAATAAAGGCAGAATTAAACTAGCGTTTAATTTGTCAAGCATAAAACCTAGAATAACTAGGGTTCACCTATGTGCACCAACAACTTATGCTAAGCAAGATAAGCAACTATGTGATAGCAAGATATAGACTTCAAGAACGAAGGTTATCACAAAGTAAGGTGCATAAGTAAGAGCTCGGGTATAGATATAACTGAGGCACGCGGAGACGATGATGTTTTACCGAATTCCTCCCAAAGATGGAGTACGTATCGTTTGGAGAGGGTGGTTTCAAACCACCAATGCCACAAAAGGCCTCCATTGTTCTCGAGTGGATCTCACCCCAATGGGATCGATCCACACTTCCACTATTGGTGCACTTGTCGGTGGCAATCCGGAACCTCTCACAAGATTAGGGCACTTCTCCACAACTCAATTGGAGGCTCCCAACTAACAAGCTTGGAGAAATCTCCATAACTTAATTGGAGGCCCCAAGAAATCCACAAACCTGCAATACAACTAAACCGTTTAGGGTTCCAAGAACCCAAGAGTAAAAAGCTTCTCACCTTTCACCCAATCGAATCCTCACCGAGAACTCAAACCAATGCACCAAATTCAATGGCAAGAACACAAGAAGTGCTCAAGTCATTCACTCCCAAATTCCACCAAAGCTACAAAAGCTTATGAGGGGATAAGAGAGGAAGAACAATGGAGCAAATCCACAAAAGACTCCAAGATCTAGGTCCCAAGATGTCCCCCTCACTTAGAGGAGAGATTTATTGGTGGGGTTATAGATCTAGATCTCCTCTTTCAAATCCCTCAAGAATATGCAAGAATCATAGGAGAGATTGAGGGATAGCAAGCTTCAAGAGGTCATCAATGGTGGGGGGAAACTTGCAACAGAGCTAAGGAACCATTGGGAAAGAAGGGGCCCTTAAATAGGTCCCTAGAAATCCAATCGTTAGGCCCAGGAATACCCCTGTCCTGAGTCTCCGGACTGGGACCGGAGTCTCCGGTGTACCTAGGACAAACGGGGACAAACTGGATGCCATTCAGCACGCGGTCCGGAGATAGACTGGAGATTTGGTCCGGAGTCTCCGGTCTTACAAAAACTGGTAGAAAGACCAATACGAAAACAACCATAACTTTTGCATCCGGACTCCGATTTTGATGATCTTGGGCTCGTTTTAAAGAGGACAACAAGCTCTCAAGATAACACGAAAAAACATCATAGTCCAGAAAGGGAGGATAGAACCAAATGACGAAATGTTTGACCTCTTTCAAAAAGACGAACCGGTAAAACCTCCAACATCGAAAACACAATAGAGAATGCATATGAAATCCCTTTTCGATGAACTAAAGCTTGTGATTAATATTACCACAAGTTCTAGAACCTCACATGGATAAGATCCAAATAACAACCAAGAAATATGATGCCAAGTATGCAAAGGTTTGAGCTCTCTTCGAAGGATATAATCAAGTTACTCACTAGAGAGGCCCTCTTGATAGTACGGCTATCTATCCTATAAACCGCACCACGAGAGCGATAAGAAGGAAACCCTATCAAGAACATACCTTTTCCTTGCACATATTTTACTTGAGCTTGATAATGACGATCTTATCCACCTCAAGGTGGAACACCTTTCTAGATTGCGCTAGCTTGGTGAAGACTTCCAAATTGCTCCCCCATACTCCACTATGGTAGAGCTTCTATTTTGGGCATATCATCTTCTCATATCCATGATCACCATAGGATGGCAAGCTTCAAGCAAATGATCTCTTCGATATGGCTCTTCTTGAACTTGCGCATCATTTCTTCATTCTTCATTATGTTGGTATCTTGAAGGTACATACGAGATATCACTCCAACTTTTTCTTCCAAACACACTTGCTATAGGCTCAACTCTTTACAGATAATTTTTTGCCCATTAGGGAAATATCACACCGGAGATTCCGGCATGGAGACCGGAGACTCCGGCCTAGAGACTGGAGATTTAGATCAAAAATTCACACCGGATATTCCGATCCATCTCCGGACAATCTCCGAACCCCTATACAGACTAGCTTGGACTTGGTTTCGAGGAACACACCCGAGACTCATGCCAGAACTCTGGTTGGGACACCGGAGACTCCGGTCCTTGCATACCAGAGATTTCGGTCCATCTCCGGATCACTCATTGAAACCTTGGTTAACACTTGATCTTCTTCAATTTCTTCTTCTCCCAGCCTTGAAGCCAACATATGGTTCAAGCATTGCCTATGGAAAAACCCTACAAGTAAAACTCAATGCAAACATAAGTCCATAAAGATTGTCATTAATTACCAAAACCACACATGGGGCGCACATGCACTTTCAATCTCCCCCATTTTGGTAATTGATGACCATCCCTTTGAGAGGGTTTATATATGGAATTAACCGAACAAATGATTGTACTAACGTCAAATACTACACTATTATTTGATGTTAGTACAACCACAATATAGAGAAAACTCCCCCACAGTCTATGCATGTGTGGATGAACTTGAATTTCATTGCATATATTGTCAACCATTACTGGTGGTGGATTTTCCTCGATATATTCAACATGCAAAGCAACACGCTAAGATGCAAAGCACAAGAGGCAAATGTTTAAGTACAAAACTCAAAGCACAAAACCAAATTCCCTTAAACCCTCTGAAAATTCTCCCCTATTGGCATCGATTGTTGAAATGGGTGAAAAAAATTAGAAGGCCAATTTAGTGAGAGTTCCTCCATATGGTGTGCATTTCCCATAATATGAGTGGAATCAAATACACATATCCAATGACGAATACCTAGAGGGGATCAAACTAAATTGAGGATCCAATGATTGCAAAGAAATAAACTAGTGAATAAGCATCAACGAATGAAGCAAGCAATCAAACGACCCAAAGAACCACTTCACAAAATGAAGATACAAAAAGAAGGATATATTATGATAAGATCGAAAGGAGAGTGATTTAAATAATATGAGGATACTCCCCAAAGTTTGTGCACAAATTATAATTTGCATTTGAATACAATATGCATAACATGGCATCCTCGTTCCCTCTATATCATTTAAACCACAAGCACGAGCAAGATAGAAGATATTATGATGAGAGCAAATGAGTGTTTAGATGAAAATAGGAAGCTCCCCAAGGTTCATGCACAACAAAGTGCACAATTATGGAATCCTAACTCCCCATAATCAGACAAAACACCAAACAAGAACAAGAAAGCAAATGTGTGTTCTTAGGTAAATTAGGAAAGCTCCCCAAGGTTTATGCACCAAATATAATAATTGCTTTGAATGAAAAGTGCATAAACATGGTGTACTTGCTCCCCCAAACTTACATAACAACACAGAGGCATGAGAGATCAACTTTCTTAACACCAATGAGCACCAAAATATGCAAATGAAAAGGTCAAGCACTCAAAGCAAAACTTTTGGAGCCACCATGGGATAAAAAGGAGCACAAGGTGGACTCCAAAGAAAAAGGATACCAACTAGAGATTTAGCCATAATCATGTGTATAAGTTTCTAGGTAGACAACAATCACCAAGATATACATCCACAAAAAACATGTACGGACAATAATGGATACTCAAGAATGAGCAAGATATCCAAATGAAAGTCATAGATAATCCTAATAAGATTTTTTCTAGAAAGCATGGCCAAAGGCTCAAATTTGTCTTATTGTACATCAATGGCCCTCAAACACCAACAAATACATCACAACTATCACAAGGGAAAAGGAGATGGAATGCATTGGTAAAGGCAACAAGTATCATAAAGAACAAATAAACCTTGCAAATTCATCCAAATTGCACATGAGAGATATTGAGAAAATGATTGGCTATAGAATTGCTAGATTGGCATATGTGGGATTGGTGAATCATAAACATGATTTTTATATACTCCCCAAAATATGCATTCATCTCAGCTTACTCATATACAATAAGTATGATAAAAAAAATCTTGCAAGAACCGCAATAAAAGCAACTAAAGGAAATCATGCCATGATGCAACCACAAAGGTTGGATACTAGAAAAGTATGCATGAGAGGGATACTTGTTACCGAGATACCATTGCTAGGATGAAGTAGATATGAGTTTGTTGATCATCCTAGCTTGCCTCCAATTATCATTTAGTCACCACATCTTATTATTATTGAGATAAGCATCCAATGAATCTCCAATGTACCTAAGACACATTCAAGTACATAGTCCCAAAAACTCATTGGGCCCAAAGTAGTTAGATACACTACAATATATAGGACAAACTCCACAAAAACATGTGCATATTGATATGAAATGAAATTTTACACACATCTTAGGCAAAATAGGATTTGGTGGAGTTTCCCTTATATATTATATCAAAGAAAGCAAGCATACCATAAAATATACATTTAGTAAATATGCATGCACAAGACTTTCAAGAACCAAAAGGATATATAGTTTGAACAACAACACCAAGAAAGCCAAGATGGCACACCTAAGTGTGACACGATAACGGCTCTCCAAAATATATCAAGGACCAAATCAACACATAATAGACCCCAAGTTCAACAAATGAACGAGGCAAAAGCCAAAGAGAAAAATGGATAAACAAATGCTCAACAATTTATCTCATTCTAAAAGGTCAAAACACGAAACAAGGAATGAGACAAAGTCAACTCCCAAAAAGAGCAAGGTTCCAACAATTAAACCAAACTGTCGACACTTTTCATGATGGCACAAAATACCAAAACGAAAAGATCAAACTTCCAAGAACATAAAGCACGATATGGATCAAAGCAAGAAACATAAAGGAGTGTTCTAAATAATATAGGAGAGTTCCCCCATGAGTAGTGCATTATGTAGGATTTTTCTTTTGAATGTAAAATACACACAAATGGGATCATCACTATAACCTAAATTAAATAAAACATATGAGAATACTAATTAAATCAATAGATCCAAAAGTAGCAAGGAAAACTTGGGAGCAACATAAGCACTCAAAAACCAATGTGAATATGATCAATAAGTTCTACCATATATGGTGTGCAAATTGTCCAATGACAAGAAGTAGAGAGATAATTTCCAGAGGTAGCTTACAAGGATATCCAAGATCATATTCATAACACAAGCATATGACAATATATAAGAGTTACGTTTGATGCTTAGGGAGAGAATCTTGATAGCTCCAAATAGCTACACAATCGTTAATGATTAGAGTAACTTGAAGCAAATGGTTTCCATGGAGGATATAGATGTCCAAATATGAGGAAATGCAGACCAAGAAGAGCTCACACAAACAAGATCCAGAAGATGAGAAACAATGTATTCAAGCAAATTTGAACTTGTTTGAGCAAATGTGTCACATAGGAGTGACACAAGCTCGAATATTCACATTTTCTAGGCTTGTAATATGCACTAAGCATATGACTCCCCCATAATGTGATAAACCATAAATATCAACACGAGGCAAAAGGATCCAATAGAGATAATTAATGGACATTATAGAACTTAAATTTCTCATGAGAAACATACCACATAGAGACTAGATAATATTGCACTATCAATACTAGGTGGTATTCCTCATGTACACACATTTTTAGGATTGTGGAATGCCCAAGCATAACACTCCCCCAAAATGGGATAGTCCATTAATCTCTCACAAGAGCCAAATAAGATACCAAACATATACAAGAAAGGCTCCAACACAAGAAACACACGAACATGGTGTGCCACCCAACATACACAAATAAACTTGATAACTCAAGATAAGTAAGTGGCAAGCACAACATAT
Source organism: Avena insularis (assembly GCA_023614405.1). Lineage (NCBI taxonomy): Eukaryota > Viridiplantae > Streptophyta > Magnoliopsida > Poales > Poaceae > Avena > Avena insularis. Next base: position 29,458,555 of record CM042692.1, read on the forward strand.
ACAAAAGCATGAAAGTTACAAAACCAACACATGCATAAGGGGCGAGTAACTTTCAATATAATGAGTTAATCACATGTTACTGCAAGGAGGAACATTGGAAATATGATAGAGGCAATATAATTCACATGACTTGGCTTGACAAATATACTAGATGAAGATCTCTCAATTCTTCCTGATGAAACCAAGTCTCCATTGTCCTCCAAAATCACCTATTGATCAAGTTTTGGCTTGTTGGTCCCCAACCAAGTTGGGTCCTAAAAATTTAGTCACAATAGGCTTGGAAACACAAATGGTTCTTTTCTTGACACCACATTGGGCACTAACAAATTTGGAAAACACATTGCCAACATCATCCTTATGAAGAGAATAAGCATCATAAATCATGATAGGATTGGATGAGGAATTACAAATGGTGCACGAGGAAGAATGTGCCCTTTCTCGTAGAAATGTAGCAAGTTCTTCTCTTGCCATCTTTCATTTTTGGTGACGCAACAGCTTGAGGAAGAGGTTGAGTCTTCTTGGGAGGAGGCCCATCTGTAACAAGAGGTAGATCTTGAGGCCTATTCCCTTGTTGCTTCTTGCAAATGGGCTTCTTATTTAATGGGCAAGACTTAACATGATTCCCTTCTTCCTTACACTTGAAGCAAACAATGTTGGCCGGATTCTTGATTTGATCTTGGACCTTTTTCTTGTTGCCCTTGTGCTTCAACTTGATATTGGACTTGTTCTTGATATTGGAGTTGAATCCAAGTCCTTTCTTGTCTTTGGGGGATTTTTGCACACTAAAGATGTTGTTGAGTGTGGCCTTCCCTTTATGACCTTTTTTCAAGTCATTCTTCAAGGAAGTGACTTGAGCCTTAAGCTCTTTAATTTCCTCTACATGGTTAGTGTGAACAACAATACTAGAGGAAGTGGATGATACATTGTTAGAGCAATAAGGTATGGAATGTAATTAATCACAAGATGTAGCAATGGCATGAGTGGATGAATTACAAGGACTAGCGCATGGCAATATGACATTTGGAGTAGAAGTAGTGTTAATGTCCACATGAGGCTCATTAGATGTTACCTTTGACATACTAGCCTCATGAGATAACTTTAGCCTATCATGGGATGCTAGAAGGTCCTCATTAGAGCTAGAAAGATTTTCATGACTTTCTTCCAATTTCCCATACTTGCTAGTTAGCAACTCAAGTTGAGCCCTTAGCTCAACATTCTCCTTAAAAATAGATGCTTCAAAACAAATAGAGTTAGTAGCACAAGCATCATAATTAATTGCAAGAGGTGAGGGCAACTTCGAAAGATCTTTTGAGTAAGAAGCTTTAAGTTGATCATGTGACTCGGTGAGTTTGATGAGCTCACCCTTGATGACCCTAGAGCCATTTTTGAGGTGCTCAAAATCCTCAAGGAGTTTAACATAAGCAACTTGAAGATCATCATTTTTACTTTTGAGATCACTTGCCACCTCAAGATCTATATCATGAGATTCCTTCACTCTAGACATATCTAGAGCAAAAGCTTCCTCAAGAGATTCCTTAGTGGTTTGTTCCTCTTCAAGAGATTCTATTAGATTTGCAATTTTATTAGCATACTCACGCTCAAGGCTACTCATTTTATCAATGGTGTTCTCATACTCCTCAGTTTGTGCTTCTAACTTAACAATATGTTCTTCGCTCTTAATAGCGAAGTCCAAGATTTCAACGAAGTTAGAGAAAGCAATATTATTCTTAACAAGAGCATGATAAACAATCTCACCCTTTTAATAAATCATCAACATTAATCTCTTTTCCTCATTATCCTCATCCTCATCATCACAAGAGGTATTGGGATCCAAAGTAGGAGTTACCTTTGAATCCCTAACCATAAGGCATAGGTGGGAACCATGATATGATGATGATGATGAATTACTTGAAGCTCCATTCAAAATTGTGTCTTTACCAATAGAATCTTTGGTTTCCTCTACATTGTTAGACACAAAAGAACTAGAGGAAATAGGAGCATTTATATTATGGAAACAAGGCAAAGAGAGCATATCATCATGAGATCTATTGAGGCAATTTATACATGATATGCAAGGACTAGTAACACTACCATGTAAATCATATATAGTGCTAGACGTGTTTAAGTCCAAAGATGAAGCATTGCAATGAGATAGAGATGAAGGATCATAAAGATTAAGCTTACTATCAACATTGCAATATTCATCACCACTCACATATCATTACCTTGTGTCTTGACACACTTTGGTGAAGTGGAAGAAGATGAGAACTCATCACGACCGGAAGTGGGAGCAATACAATCATCCTTAATAATGTTGGACACATAATACTTATCTTGAAGTTTTGGCCATAACTCATGAGCACTCCAAAAGTTAGGATTGAAGAAGTAACTACATAGCTCAAAGCATTAACAAGCACATTAGAAGCTTGAGTATCGAGATATAAGTTTTTCTCATCCTCACAAGATAGATTCTCGAAATTCTTAGGAGAAGAAAAACCTATATCTACAATATGCTCCAAATTTGGGTCCATGTCTCGAAAATGAATAAGCATACGAGTTTTCCATATATCATAATTTGTGCCATCGAATACGAACATTTCATTATGCACTAATCCCCTAGCCAACATCTTTACTCTCAAGGCGGTGAAGCCTAAAATGAGAGACCGGGCTCTGATACGAATTGAAAGGACAAGGATGTCGCCTAGAGGGGGTGAATGAACAGTTTAAAAACTTTTACGAGAGGGGATCAACAAAGGTGGAATTAAACTAGTGTTTACTTTGTCAAGCATAAAACCTAGAATAACTAGGGTTCACCTATTTTCACCAACAACTTATGCTAAGCAAGACAAGCAACTATGTGATAGCAAGATATAGACTTCAAGCACGAAGGCTATCACAAAGTAAGGTGCATAAGTAAGAGCTCGGGTATAGAGATAACCGAGGCACACAGAGATGATGATGTTTTATCGAGTTCCTCCAAATAATGGAGTACGTCTCGTTTGGAGAAGGGGTGGTTTCAAACCACCAACGCCATAAAAGGCCTCCCTTGTTCTCCGATGAATCTCACCCCAACGGGATCGATCCACACTTCCACTATTGATGACTACAAGTGCACAGATCGTTTGTAGCTAGTTTTGAAATAAAGATATCGATCCCACAGGGAGCAAGAGTCTGAAGTCTAATAACTCTTGAAATAAATATTACGATAGAAATGCTAGATAAAGTTCTAAGTGACAAGATAAAATGCGAGTATTGTGTAAAAAGGTGTTTTGGAGTTTTGGGTATCAGAGCAATAAAGTAAAGTAAAACAACTGAGTATAGAAAGTAAGTATCGCGTATGTAAGAGAGATTGGAACTACAGTAGGGAAAAAGCGTTCTCAGGGAGTAGCGGATACACCACTAGTATTGTAAAGATCTAATATAAATATTATTATCATGAACATTCTCAACTATGTATGTGTGGGAGAAACTTAGTATTTGGACGAATAGGCAGCAACCACTGCTCACATCATCCTCATAACCACAGCAGTCAGCAACCGACATCAATCGAATTACTGAGCTATTAAGGGACGTAATCCCGTAGGACGTATCCCATGGTATGGATAGTGTTTCGTGAGTTTCCTCGGTTTCCCAAGTTGATACGTAAGGGGTTCCAATAGCTTTATAGTCACTGTAAGTGCTAGCACGCCTCCGTCTACCAACAAGTAATTTCCTCCATCAAGTCCCCACGAGAGGAAAATATTGAGAGGTCGACTTCTCTCAACATCAAGATGTAGAAAATCTAACACATGGTCACAGCGATGAATATCATAATAGACTTTATCTTATTTCAGTCTCATACTAGGGTTTCTCCATCTCCCCAAGAACTAATGATCTACTCAGACATGGAGGCAATCAACATGATGGCAATGGTAATGGAAACAATCATAGATGAATAGCACTTCTATAAATCCACAATGAGTATATGAATTACAATAAGATCTAGACAAGATGTAGATGGGATGGATGGAGATGGTGGTGATGCAGCACTGGATGATGAAGATCGATGCCTTAGCCTCCCGGATCTGCGTAGGGCGAAGATGGATCCCCGATGGATGAGTTCTCCCTCTAGATGCCTTCTGGAGGTGAGGTTTCTATGATTTCTGGGTGTTCGGTGTGTCGTCTCCTCGAACCAATTTCATGGGGTGAAACTATTTGACGAGGCGGAGGCGACACCAACTATACGGTCAGAAAAATTGCTTCAGTCATATAGTTGGTCGTTGGACTCTCTACCTCCCTTGTTCGCTTCTGGTTTTCTTCTGGTATTATTAATATTTTCCAAATAAGCGATTTATGTTGTTTTTTACTCCTTTTCTCCACAGTACAACTGCTGCAAGAATTATATCCATTGGATCCATCATCTGTCCTGACCCTGGTGAAAACAGACATAAAATGTGCACGTGAACGCCGTAAAATACCAAGATCCTACATCTACAATGCAAAATAATAATGTAAAACATGATGCGAATATGCACTCATCAACTATCGGTGCACTTGTCGGTGGCAATCCAGAACCTCTCACAAGATTGGGGCACTTCTCCACAACTCAATTGGAGGCTCCCAACTAACAAGCTTGGGGAAATCTCCACAACTTAATTGGAGGCCCCAAGAAATCCACAAACCTGCAATACAACTAAACTGTCTAGGGTTTTAAGAACTCAAGAGTAAAAAGCTTCTCACCTTTCACCCAATTGAATCCTCACCAAGAACTCAAATCGATGCACCAAATGCAATGGCAAGAACACAAGAAGTGTTCAAGTCCTTCACTCCCAAATTCCACGAAAGCTACAAAATATTATGGGGGAATAAGAGAGGAAGAACAATTGAGGAAATCCACAAAAGACTCCAAGATCTAGATCCCAAGATGTTCCCCTCACTTAGAGGAGAGATTGATTGGTTGGGTTATAGATCTAGATCTCCTCTTTCAAATCCCTCAAGAATATGCAACAATCATAGGAGGGATTGAGGGATAGCAAGATTCAAGAGGTCAACAATGGTGGGGGGAACTTGCAAGAGAGCTAAGGAACCATTGGGGAAGAAGGGTCCCTTAAATAGGTCCCTAGAAATCCAACCGTTAAGCCCAGGAATCGCCCGTACGGAGTCTCAGGACTGGGACTGGAGTCTCTGGTGTACCCAGGCCAAATAGGGACAAACTGGATGCCATTCAGTACACGGTCCGGAGATAGACTGGAGATTTGGTCTAGAGTCTCCGGTCTTACAAAAACTGGCAGAAAGACCAATACGAAAACAACCATAACTTTTGCATTCGGACTCCGATCTTGATGATCTTGGACTCTTTTTAAAGAGGACAATAAGCTCTATAAGATCATATAGAAAAACATCATAGTACAGCAAGGGAGGATAGAACCAAATGATGAAAGGTTTGACCTCTCTCAAAAATACGAACCGGTAAAACCTCCAACATCGAAAACGCAATAGAGAATGCATATGAAATCCGTTTTCGATGAACTAGACCTTGTTATGAATATTACCACAACTCTAGAACCTCACATGGATAAGATCCAAATAATAACCAAAAAAGATGATGCCAAGTATGCAAAGGTTTGAGCTCTCTTCGAAGGATATGATTAAGTTACTCACTCGATAGCCCCTCTTGATAGTACGGTTATCTATCCTATAAACCAGTCTCTCTAACTAACACCACGATACCGATAAGAAGGAAACCCTATCACGAACATACCTTTGCCTTGAACATATTTCACTTGAGATTGATGATAACGATCTTCTCCACCTCAAGGTGGAACAACTTTCTTGATTGCGCTAGTTTGGTGAAGACTTGCAAATTACTCCCCCGTACTCCACTATGGTAGAGCTTCTCTTTTGGGCATATCATCTTCTCATATCCATGATCACCATAGGATGAAAAGCTTTAAGCAAATGATCTCTTCAAGATGGCTCATCTTGTATTTGCACATCATTTTTTCATTCTTCATTATGTTGGTGTCTTGAAGGTACATACGAGATATCACTCCAACTTTTTCTTTAAGACACACTTGCTATAGGCTCAACTCTTTACAGACCATTTTCTGCCCATTGGAGAAATATCACACCGGAGACTCTGGCCTGGAGACCGGAGATTTTGGTCAGAAATTATATCACACCAGATATTCTGGTCCATCTCCGGACAATCTCCGGACCCCTATATAGACTGGCTTGGACTTGGTTTCAAGAAACACACCGGAGACTCGTGCCGAAACTCTGGTTGGGACACTGGAGACTCCGGTCCTTGCATACCAGAGTTTTCGGTCCATCTCTGGATAATCTTCGGATCACTCATTGAAACCTTGGTCAAGACTTGATCTTTTTCACTTTCTTCTTCTCCCAACCTTGAAGCAAACATATAGTTCAAGCATTGCCTATGGACAAACCCTACAAGTAAAACTCAATGCAAACATAAGTCCATCAAGATTGTCATTAATTACTAAAACCATACATGGGGCACACATGCACTTTCACCAACCCACTGAACTCCCGCGTTTGCACTTGAACCCACGCTTGCTAGGGGGTTTTCTGCAAAATCATGAAAGAACCGTCGCAAATTGCATCGTCTTCATCCCCGACATTAGTTCACGTCACTGTCAACTTACCGCCATGACTGCGTCGAGTCCACACAACTGAACTGACCTCCGAGCACTATAAACAGCCACGTACACCACCCTAGACCCTCACAACTCTCATTCTCCCCCTCTCGGGCTCTCGCGCAGGAGCTCTGGCGACACCATAAAAATAGGAACACCGGAGCAACCGCGAGGGAGCTCCTGTTTGATTAATACGAAGCGATGTTGCTCCGGCAAGACACTAATCGAAATTTGGTCGATGCTCGCTTGTCGGGTTGGCTTGAGGAGAGTGAATCGTGCCCTTCTTCTCCGACGAGCTCCGCTAGAATCTGCGACGCAATCATATTCTCCAGCGACATCAAGGCTTCAAGGATGGGGTAGGACCCCCTACGTGAGTGTATGAGTCCGTAGGCCCCCTTAGTTTGTCATAGCTTAGCCTATAGTGTAGTTGCGGTAGTTCACCGGAGGGCGCCGCCGCAATAGGTTAGAGTAGTCGTCGTCTCCGATAAAGATTCGGTCTTGGGAGTAGCCCATTCGATTCACGGTGCTTCCAGGCATCGAAAGCAACCACTAGATCGTCCTAGAAATATCGGTAGGGGTAGTTTCCGTCGAGCGCTGCCGTGCACCGCCACAGATGGTGGTCCTCGTCGTCGACTCTGACAACCTCATGGTCGTTGAAGTACGTCATTAGAACCGCCTTTCTCGTCTCGTTCCAATGTACCACCACGCTTGCTAGAGCGCCATAAATCGGCATCGCTGCCATGTTCCGCCTCGCCGGCGTTGAGCCGCCGTGGAGGTGGACCATGGGTCAGTTAACCAGTCCACTTGGCCAACGTGGCAGTTGACGTGGACAAGGACCCACATGTCACTCTCTCCGGCTAAAACTCTCTGAGTGAAAAATGTTTCACTTAAATATCGTGTCACCTGGACCCACCTGTCAGTGACACATGTGCATATCACATTATCCACTAAGGAATTTTTATAAAATCATTAAATTTAAGAAAAATCATAACTAATTCATCCTAACTCAGAAAAATACAAATAATATATCAAAATGTTTAGAAAAATAAACTCTACCATCTACATCATAAAAAAGTACTTATGTGGAATGAAAACAAATAAAATTATAAAACCTTCCCACATGCTTTCATAAAACATTGTTAAAATGTAATTAATAAGACAAAATCACCAATTAAAAATGGAATAAAATAAACCATTATATCCCTTGAAGAAAAATATATCACAAATAAATTATTCTTGAGTGATGTAGTGAATATATTAATTCAAAAGAAATAAATAGGAAAAATCCAATAGATTAAAAAATGCTTAGAAAATAATATTTCTCACCTAGCAATCCTTTGATGAATAATTTCTCTTCAACTTTAAAATAATTAGTTAAAATATGGTTGAATACAAAAAGAATAGTAAATGCCATGCTCTCATTAAAGAAAATGAAATACCCTTTACTTTAAATAGACTTCTCACTCTGCCCCGGGGGCGGACGGTAGACATAACGCTTCATGATACGATGGTGCTATATCTACGTGCAAAAAAAAAATATTTTCTTAGGACGCTAAGTGATAGCTCTTTCAGGATAACAACATCGCGTTCTTATGTTGTGGGCCTCCACGTAGTAGAACCGAGTTCGTACCTCTAAATCTTACGATAGTATTCCGAAGCACGTAGTCTATGATTCAGTTGGCGCAGGTTATTGCACGACGGCTCTTACGTAGGTAGACGGACTAAGCGAGTGTTGAATATATGAGCAACAAATCATATGTTTCAATCCGAATAAGCTGATAAAGCATGATTAAATTAACAGTAATTAACGTTTTCCAAGATAGATGGATTAGAGTACCGAGCATCGTAAACATAATGCTTAACATCACTATGGCGCGAAAAAATATCGAAGAGCACTTAGCAAAATACGACGAACCATACAAGTATCTGCATATACGTACGGCTGCATATAAATCTAAACCACTGAAAGTAGACAAAAACAAATTGTACTTCTTTAACACACGCCAGAAGTAACACTTCTTTCAAATGCTAAAGCCGAGTGTTTTATAGCTTTAAACCAAAAGATACAAAAAAATACGAACAAAGGCATAAAAATAAGATTAACAGCTCTCAGGCTTCGATACTCTTAGGAGTTCCTATCATGAGAGCAAGAAGACCGATGGCAATCTCCAAGTATTTGTCCAAAACTCCACATTGTCCGGAGTCTGGACGATGTCTTCCAGGTTGGTTGGCATTTTCTTCATGTCTGATCTTGTCGTCGCTAGTCTGCCGAGCGAACGGCTCATCCAGAAGGAACACCGAGGGATCTCGCCGTAGGAGCGAGGTGAAGCGTCGTACGCGTCTCTTCCTTCGAGATAGTACCGTACTGATGCTAGCTACAATTGTACGTCACCTCCTACTTAAAATAGAGGGGAAGCTTGGGCTAGATGTGTGCGCAGAAGCCAATGAATGTTCTTGCACAACATCATGGTTAAGAGACAACCCTAGCACGGGATCTAACAACAAAAAATGTATGGTGTAGTGGCGAAGAAAAGAACGGACAAAGTGTTAAGAAGAAGAGTGGACGAAGAAAGAGTGCCAATTTTTCGGACAGAGGTGGAAGTCGATGGCTAGCTTCTAAATAAAGGACGAATGGAGGGTGAAGGGAAGAGCGAGCAGAGTAAAAGCGACAACTTGTATGGTCGGACTATGGCAAGAATAAGAGCTGAAGAGCGAGCATAGTAAGAGGGGCAACGTTTATGGTTGGACGATTACGAGGGTAACACTGGAAGAGCGGGCATAGAAAAACTTCCAACGGTTATAGTATGAGCATAGCGAGGTGAAAAGTAAACGGATAAAGAATAACAGTAGCACACACGAAAATCCGCGCCGCGTGTACGTCTATTTTCGCGGTGAAACTACCTCGCAGAGAGATGGCATCATGGAGATAATGTAACATGTCCACGTATTGTGTTGACTAAATAGATTAGGTAACGCACGTACGAAGAGAATACAGGAACATGTAGATATCATCACAGACTTTGGAATAGAGTACAAACGTAGATACCATAGAAATTTCAAACGGAAATACGCTAATCTGGATGATGATTTATTTCACATATGCGTACACACGGACGACGACACAGCCAATTTTGAAAATTAAAGTCTATTAATCCTAGCCTACGTCGTATTTCCGTTACGCTTCTTAGCATCACTGCTCTTTGGATAGAGCCCTATGCTGTCGTTTTCTTGCTTTCTGTACGACACTATTAGCTCGTAAAACACCTCAGCAACATTTACGTGCACAGCCTCTACAATAAACAAACTATTGTATCTTCATCAAAGACCAGCGTTGAACTATAAAAAAAAGAAAAGATTAAATAACGAAACCATTCGTATATAATAACCAACTCTAGAAAAAAAATAGATCCAAACCTATCGAGCGCTTACGAAGTATAAGGAACACGTGGACACTGCGGATATTGATCTCGCAGCCGAATCCTGATGAGAGAAAAAAAGAACATCAGCGCGATAGAAAACACAGTAGTCTAAGACTCCAACAAACAAAACGTGAAAACATATCTTGTCCGAGAACAGACGATGAAGCACTCGAAATCCAGCAAGCTGTCACCATCTGAAAGTGCAGTAGGCAGAAACGTCAGACGTATAACTCCGAAGGCGACTCGTGAAGAAAAAAAAACAAAAATTACAGCTATCGATGACGACGACGAACTACAAGACGACGAAAAAATAATGAATGCACGCTGAAAAATGATGTCTGTGCATTTATCGGGAAGGAAATTTAAAACGCAAAGAGGACACTCTTTAGGTCTCGCAACGGCTGTGTTCCATGACTGGGCATAGTTGGCTAGGGACTTAGTGATTGTAACTTTTGTTCACTGCTCTAAGTCGAACGAGGCAGCAGATGATTAAGCTAGGCATGCGATCAAATCAGTTCTAGGGCCTTGGTTAGATGATCTGCCAAACTTTCTTCTGCCAAAGCTTGTAAAAATGTTACAATCTTTGAGGAATAAAGGTTTTCATTCACCGTCAAAAAAAAAGAACGGGCTAAAATCAGTGCTGCCCATAAGAGCAAGGTAAAAACTAGGATACACCCTGGGAGGTGTATCAAACATACAGAAGGACTGCCGACGGCAGGTTACAACACCGCGCAGCGGCAGATTTATACTGTCAACAGGGGTGACAGCTCCCCAGCCCTAGGCCTACTCTCCGTACATCCACAACAAGGGCACTGGCTCCAGGAAGCCAAACGTCTCAGACCGAAATAACCTAGCTAGTCGTCACTGTGCGTAGTCCTCCTTGATCCTTGTCTGAATGGTCCCCACGGCCGGTCTTATCTTGTTGAAGACCACGTCGTTCCGATGCCTCCAGATGGACCAAAAGACCAATATGATCGCTGTCCAGAGGTCCCGCCTATGGGCCACCAGGCTCGGTCTCGTAGACCACCACTATAGCAGGTCCGAGTCCGCCATCGGCATCCACTCGAGCCTGCCCCACCTCTGCAGTGCCCACGCCCACACCTCCCTCGTCACCACACACCCCAGGAGCAAGTGTTGTATGCTCTCCGGTGCCTGATCACACAAGGGGCACCTGGCTGGCCGCGGTAGACCCCACCGCTCCAGTCTGTCTACCGTCCAGCAGCGGTCCCTGGAGGCCAGCCAAGCAAAGAACTTGCAGTTGTTCGGGGCCCGGGATTTCCAAACCTAGCTCGCACACGGCGCCAGGGTGGTAGCGGCGAAGAAAGCCCTGTATGCCGACTTCGCCGAGTAGCAACCATCTCCTGCCCACCTCCAGGTTAGCACGTCCTCACGCTCCGGGGTCAACTGAATCCCGGCAATAGCGTGCCACAACAGGAAGAACTCCGGTACCGCCTCAGCCCCTAGGTCAGGCCCACAGTCCAGCAGCCAAGTGCCACTCAGGCCCTCACGTACCGATCTCTCTCTGACCTTGCGTGGAGGGATCATGGCTAGCAAATTCGGGGCGATCTCCTCCACCCTCCTGCCATTAATCCAACGGTCCTGCCAGAAACGCGCCCGCTGCCCATCCCCCAACGTGTAACAGGTGGCCGCATGGAACAGCTGCCAGGTCCGTCGGGGTAGCCCCAAGTCAAACTCGGCCCACGGTTTATCAGTGTCCACCCTCTGTAGCCAGGCCTAGCAGCACCGTAGAGCAAAGTTCATGAGTCGAAGGTTAGAAATCCCCAGCCCCCCGTGCGCCTTAGGGGAGCACACCTTCTCCCACGCGACCAGGCAATGGCCTCCATTGGCCTCCCTCCTGCCCCTCCACAGGAAAGCCCTAAGCACCTTCCGGAAGGCTACCAAAGTCTCTGGCGGGACATCCAACGAGAGCATCGCATGAATCGGGATGGCCGCCAACGTCGTGGTCACAAGTGTGGTACAACCCCCGCGGCCCATGAGGCCAGCACACCACGGCTGCATCCTATTAGCCGCATTGTCCACAATGTATTGGAGCTGGGCCGAAGTCGGTTTGCGCAAACCCAGAGGGAGGCCCAAGTACTTGCATGGGAAACTCTCCACTGCGCAGCCTAGGATGCTGCGCGCCAACTCCACCTGTTGGGGGGCACCGGATTGGGTGGATGGAGCACTTAGCCAGGTTGGTGCGCAGCCCCGAGGCCCCTCCGAAGTCATCCACAATCGCCGCATAGGTGCGGAGATCCAGGGGCGTGGTCAAACAAAGGTGATGACATCATCCGCATACATGGAGGTGCGGTGGAGAAATCCTCTGTCCGCCAGCCCCGATAGAAGGCCCTCGCCAGATGCCTTCTCGAACAACAGATGTAACACATCCATGACCACATCAAAAAGCAATGGGGACAGCGGATCCCCTTGCCGTAACCCCCTCCGGTTGTAAATCACCGAGCCATCCACCCCGTTCACCAGCACACGTGTGGAGGCTGCACTCAGGAGCCCGCAGATCATCGAGGTCCACCTGGTGCCAAACCCAAGCTTGGATAGCACCTCGAGCAGGAATGCCCAGTCCACCGTGTCGAAAGCTTTGGTAATGTCTAACTTAAGCATGACCGTGTCCGACCGACGCCGGTGCAATTCCCTGGCTGTGCACTGGACCAGCTGGAAGTTGTCATGAATACAATGCCCCCTTATGAAGGCACTCTGACGGGGGCCGACCAGCCATGGCATCTTGGGCGCCAAACGGACCGAGAGCACCTTAGCCATCAACTTGGCCACGCTATGGATCAGGCTGATCGGACGGTAGTCCTTGACTTCCACCGCATCCACACTCTTCGGCAGTAGAGCAATGAGGGCCTTGTTAACGGCATGAAACCCCCGACAGTCTCCATTCCACCAGGATTGGAACGCATCCAACACATCAGCCTTAACAAACTGCTAGCAGGACGTGTAGAACCTACCGGTGAACCCGTCCAGTCCAAGCGCCTTGTCCTACTCTTGGGCCTTGATTACCCATAAGAGCAAGGTGAAACCTGAACTAAAAAACACGCTACATGAAGTAAAGCACGCTAACGTCACTCAACATTATCTTCATCGCCCCAAACAAGCCTGCAACTCCGACTTCACCATAGTTGGTCAGCAAAGCAAACTGCAGGCAACGACATCAAGCATACGTGGACCAGACCTTTTGACCATTGATGTACTAGGCGAGTTTTCTACTACTCCCTCGGTCTATGTCAGAAATTTGTTAAATTTTAGATGTATCTATATACTAAATTAAATTCATTGAATTTTGACAAATCTATGACGTCTATTTTGAGACGGAGGAAGTATACAGTTTACAATGTTACACATTAATAATCTAAGCATTCCTTGCATATATGGGCTTTTCGAACTGTTATATGTTGATCCAAATTCTACAAAGTAGAGGCCAACTTCTGACGGAGCGGAGCGAGGCCTCGTTGATGACCTAGGTTACCACCGTTATATATACCTCTTGTAAGCCGCCGGCTGGGACAAGTTGCATCTGTGAAATCCCCGGCGTTGTGTAAACACTCCCCATTATAGTGAAGATTCGCTGGCTGGCGCCCGTGGTTTTTCCCTCTCTTTGTTTGAGAAGGGTTTTCCATGTTAAATATGTGTCCCCCTTGCTGTGATTTTATTTTCGTTCTTCGTTATTTACTTGTCGCAAAGCTAACAAGTGGTATCAGAGCCCCAAGTTCTAATCTAGGGTTTGCGACATGTCGTCATTGAAGTTCGATCTATCGCAGTTGTACTACTCCACAAGATTCTGCTTGTGGCAGGTGAAGATGCGGGCGATTCTCGCCCGAACTTCAGATCTGGATGATGCGCTGGATAGATTCGGGGAAAAGGATGCTAAGAGCTAGTATGACGAAGAAAAGCGAAAAGATCGTAAGGCTTTGTCTATGATTCAACTTCATCTATCCAATAATATTTTGCAGGAAGTCTTGACAGAGAAATCTGCTGCTGCCCTTTGGGGGAAACTGGAATCGATATGCATGTCAAAAGATCTAACCAGTAAGATGCATGTGAAGATGAAGTTGTTCTCGCATAGATTGCAGGAAGGTGGATCGGTTCAGAGAGATTATTTCTGATTTGCAATCTATGGAAGTAAAATATGATAATGAGGATCTAGCCCTATTACTCTTATGCTCGCTGCCTAGTTCTTATACTCACTTTCGTGATACAATGTTATTGAGCCGTGATAAGATAACCCTTGATGAAGTGCAAGATGCCCTCAAACATAGGGAAAGATGAAATCTATGGTGCAGGCAGATGGGGCGTCTTCCAAGGCTGAAGCTCTGCAGGTTCGTGGCAGGACCGAGCAGAGATTTACCAACCATGGCAACCGAGATAAGAGCAAAGATGGCAGAAGTCGTTCGAAGTCCAAGGGAAAGGACAAGTTCTGCAGGTATTGTAAGAAATCTAATCATGTTATTGATGATTATTGGAAGCTGCAGAATAAGGAGAAAAGGAACGGTACTTACCAACCGAAAGATAAGAATCAAGGTAATGGTAAGGCTGCTGTTGTTTCTGGTGATAGTTCTGACGGTGAATGTTTAGCCGTTTTTGCTGCTTGTGCTTCTCGTGATGATGAATGGATACTTGATACTGCATGTTCGTTTCATATTTGTTGTAACAAAGATTGGTTCAGTTCATATGAGTCTATGCAGACTAGAGATTTTGTACGTGTGAGGAATGACAACCCGTGCCATATTGTCGGAGTTGGATCTGTTAGGATCAATACACATGATGGCGTGACGCGTACGTTGAATGAGATGAAGCACATACCAAGCATGGCCAGAAATTTGATCTCCCTGAGTACTATGGACATTGATGGATACAAGTACGCCGGAGGGCGTAGGTTGTTGAAGGTATCAAAAGGTTCTCTTATTCACATGATAGGTGATATGAATTCTGCTAAGTTATATGTTCTTAGAGGTAGCACTTTGCCTGGTATTGCTGCTGCTGTTACTTCTAATGATTCTGATGATTGTGGTAAAACAATGCATATGCGTCTTGGGCATATGAGCGAACATGACATGGCAGAGTTGGTTAAGAGAGAACTGATTGATGGTTGCAACTTGGGTAAGTTTGAGTTCTATGAGCACTGCATTTTTGGTAAGCACAAAAGAGTTAAATTTAATGCTTCCGTTCATACCACCAAAGGCATTTTAGATTATGTGCATGCTGATGTATAGGGGCCTTCCCGTAAGACATCTATTGGTGGTGCTAATTACATGCTTACTATTATTGATGACTACTCAAGAAAAGTGTGGCCATATTTTCTGAAACATAAATCTGATATTTTTGATGCTTTTAAGAAGTGGAAAGTTATGGTAGAAAAGCAAACTGAAAAGAAGGTAAAGGTACTACGTACAGACAATGGTATGGAATTCTGTTCTAATGAGTTTGAGGAGTTTTGCAGTAATGATGGTATGATCAGGCACCACACCATCCCTTACACTCCTCAGCAGAATGGCGTGGCTGAGCGCATGAACAGGACCATCGTCTCGAGGGCTCGCTGTATGTTGTCCAATACAGGTATGCATAGACGTTTCTGGGCTGAAGCAGCCAACACAGCGTGTTACCTCATCAACAGGTCACCTTCTATTCCACTTGAAAAGAAAACTCCCATTGAGGTATGGTCAGGTTCGCTTGCTGATTATTCACAGTTGAGAGTTTTTGGTTGCACTGCTTATGCTCATGTTGATAATGGAAAGTTAGAGCCTAGAGCTATCAAGTGCATATTCCTTGGTTATGGTTCGGGAGTTAAGGCATATAAACTATGGAATCCTGACACTAAAAAGATTTTGTTGAGTAGGAATGTTGTTTTCAATTAATCCATTATGTATCATGATAACTTACCATCAGATCCCTCTCCTGATGCTATTGGAGAGGAGGGAGTTCGTGTGCAGGTGGAGCACCTACAGAAAACTGTTGATAATAATGTTGCTGTTGATGATACTTATGAGGAAAATATTGATGATGATGTTGTTCAGCACTCACCTACTGTTTTGCAGCAACCATAGGAATCTATTGCTGCTGATAGACCGAGGCGTAACATTGTTCCACCTCGTCGTTTGATTGAAGAGTGTAATCTTACTCATTATGCTTTGAGTTGTGCTGAACATGTGGAGCATGATACTGAACCTGCTACATACAATGAGGCTGTTGCATCCGTTGATCGCGAGAAGCAGATTTCTGCTATGCAAAAAGAGATGCAATCGCTTGATAAGAATGGCACATGGGAAGTTGTGCGCTTGCCTAAACAGAAGAAGGCCGTCCGCTGTAAGTGGATATATAAGAGAAAGGAAGGTTTGTCTCCTAATGAGCCTCCAAGGTTTAAGGCAAGGTTAGTAGCAAAAGGTTTTAGCCAGATTCCAGGTATTGACTATAATGATGTTTTTCTCCGGTTGTGAAGCATAGATCTATTCGTACTTTCTTTGGTATTGTTGCTATGCATGATCTTGAGCTTGAACAGCTAGATGTAAAGACTGCTTTTCTGCATGGTGAACTGGAGGAGGAGATTTACATGGACCAACCTGAAGGGTTCATAGTTCCTGGAAAAGAGGATTTTGTGTGCAAATTGAAGAGATCGCTTTATGGTTTGAAGCAATCTCCAAGATAGTGGTATAAAAGGTTTGATTCATTTATGATCTCACAAGGTTTTAAGAGATCTCAGTTTAATAGTTGTGTTTATATAAAGTTTGTTAATGGATCACCTATTTGCTTGCTGTTATATGTTGATGATATGTTAATTGCTGCCAAGAGCATGAAAGAAATCACTACTTTGAAGGCACACCTAAGTAGTGAATTTGAGATGAAAGATCTTGGTGCTGCTAAGAAAATCTTAGGTATGGAAATTAAACGGGACAGAAAATCTAGGTTGTTGTTTCTTAGTCAGCAAAGTTACGTTGAGAAAGTTCTTCAACGTTTTAATATGCATGATGCAAAGTCAGTTAGCACTCCTGTTGCTCCTCACTTTAAATTGTCAGTATTGCAATGTCCTAGTTCTGATGAAGATATTGAGTACATGTCTCAAGTTCCTTATTCTAGTGCTGTTGGTTCTTTGATGTATGCCATGGTTTGCTCTCGCCCTGATTTATCATATGCTACGAGTTTGGTGAGTCGTTACATGGCTAATCCTGGTAAAGAACATTGGAAAGTTGTTCAATGGATTTTCAGGTACCTCTGTGGCACATCCAACGCTTGCTTGAAGTTTGGCAAGACTGATGAGGGACTCGCGGGCTATGTGGATTCAGATTTTGCTGCCGACTTGGATAAGAGGAGGTCCCTCACAGGTTATGTGTTCACGGTAGGTGGATGTGCCGTGAGTTGGAAGGCAACGCTGCAACCAGTTGTTGCTCTATCTACAACCGAAGCAGAATATATGGCTGTTGCTGAAGCTTGCAAAGAGTCTGTTTGGTTGAAAGGTTTGTATGCTGAGCTTTGTCAGGATGATTCTTGCATTAACTCGTTCTCGTGATCAAAGTGCTATTTACCTTACTAAGGATCAGATGTTCCATGAGAGAACAAAGCACACTGATATCAAGTACCATTATGTTCATGATGTTGTTGCACAAGGTACACTGAAGGTATGCAAGATAAGCACTCATGATAATCATGCTGATATGATGACAAAGCCTGTTCCTGTTACTAAGTTTGAACTATGCTCAAGCTTAGTTGGTATAACTGTTTAGCCCAAGTGGCTATTGGCGCCAAAAGTGTTTTCTTTGTGTGTTCAGGGAGATGATTACTGTTGATGCTACAAGAAGGAATTTGTCTCAAGGTGGAGTTTGTTATATGTTGATCCAAATTCTACAAAGTAGAGGCCAACTTCTGACGGAGCGGAGCGAGGCCGTCGCCGGAGGCTTAGGCCGATGCGGAGCGGAGTCTGGAGTTGGCCCACTCTGTCTATATGAGGGGCCTTTGTGGGGGTGTGGGGCACGACCCCTTGATGCACGGATCGTTGATGACCTAGGTTACCACCGTTATATATACCTCTTGTAAGGCGCCGGCTGAGACAAGTTGCATCTATGAAATCCCCGGCGTTGTGTAAACACTCTCCACTATAGTGAAGATTCACTGCCTGGCGTCCATGGTTTTTCCCTCTCTTTGTTTGAGAAAGGTTTTCCACGTTAAATCTGTGTCTCCCTTGCTGTGGTTTTATTTTCGTTCTTCGTTATTTACTTGTCGCAAAGCTAGCACGAACTAAAACTCACGAATGTGTCGGCTGGGTTGGATTGCACTGTCCTGTTTTCGCCGCAACAGTCTCGCAGATCACGTGCAATAAATATCTCTTTAAAATATATTTTTTGTTACATGCCGAAGCAATAATTGAGAGATAAAGACAGAGTCGCAGACGACAGACCTAAGAAAAGAAACAAAACAGCTAGTAAGTACAATCCCCGTAACAGTCCTCAATACCCTTTCAGCCCCTTCGCAGCCACTTGGCTACATATAGGCCGGCCACGACCAGCCATAGCGTACACCGGACTCGCACCACACCAGCCTGTAGCTCAGCAGCTCCCCGTGCCCGTAAGCACGAGTTACATGAGGAGAAGAGGCATGGGGGTGGTTCCTGCCGTCCTGGTGGCGGTGCTCGCCTTGGCGGCAGTGGCGTCGACGGCAAGCGCATCGCCGGCGGAAGGGATCCAGCCGCTGTCCAAGATCGCCATCCACAAGGCCACCGTCAACCTACACGGCTCCGCCTACGTGCGGGCGACGCCGGCGTTGCTCGGCGACCAGGTATATATGAAAGCTAATCAATTCGCCAGTTCATTAACATTGATGAGCTAATTTGACCGGTAGAAGAGGGAGTATGTAATTCATTAGCTGGTATATTTTTTTTTCGGGGGAAAGGATAATAAATTAAGCTGGAGAAGGATTACAATCATGAGCGAGTGCTTCGGCAATCTCCTGGGGGAAATTCCTCAGCCACACCGCGGTTCTACCCTGAGTTCTACCAAACTTAGCAAGTTCATGACTAGCCACATTAGCACCGTGGCTAATCTTAACTATCTTAACGTTCCTTTCCTTTAACAGATCACGAATAACACTAATTCTAAAAGCATAAGATGACGTGTTTGGAGAGCTCTCCTTAATCATATCGAGAGCTTCGGCACAGTCCGTTTCAACTGTAAAGTTCAACAGGGTCTAGTGAAGGGCAAGCCGTAGTCCTTCCTTCATCGCCAAGATCTCCGTCTCTATAGCATCATTGCATCGCTGCAGCTCGCGGCACGCTGCAAAAATGACCTCGCCTTTGTCATCACGCAGGATCATTCCTGTCCCAGCATTCCTCTCCGTAAAGGCCCCATCTGTGTTTAGTTTGGCCTCGTTGCTCACCGGCAAGCTCCACTTCTTCCTCACATTTTCCCTTCCGTCCATCTGTACGCACTTCTTTTTGAATCCCAGCTCCGGATTGATTGCCATTTTCCCTTTCACCATATCTGCATCAGGAAATTGTTTAATGATCACAAGGGAGTTTAGGTAGCTTACCAGGAATCTGCGAGATCCCTCGATGGTCGGACATGGCTTGTTGTGTGTCATCTCGTTATGCGCATGCCATATCCGCCACAACGTCATTAGTGTTGTCACCCTTTGATTCTCAGGTATGGAGTGCAGGAGCTGAAGCAGCCACTCGTTGCCGGACGGCCGTAGAAGATTATCTTTTGGCATCTCCCAAACCTCGGCCATGGCTTGCCATAGACTGTACGCGTGTGGGCAACGTATAAACACATGGAAGGTGTCTTCGTCTTCACGTCCGCAAAGCTGACAGAGGCCAGACGAAGCCATGCCTCGTCTAAACATATTCAGTTGTGTTGCCAAAGCATTCTTACAGACCTTCCATGCAAGCAGTCTCACCTTAGGTGGTACGGGACAGCTCCAAATTAACTTGTAGGCCGGCCTGGCACCATTTGGTCGTACACTTGTAGCTCCACAGTCCTGTGTTCGCATCCGATTATGTAGAGTCATCCTGTACGCACTCTTAACCGAAAATATACCTCTTTTGTCTGGGAACCATGCTAAGAAGTCATTTTCATTCCTGCTCGATGTCTGGATCTTTAGTATCTCTGAAACATCCTCAGGATTGAAGGACTGTTGTAGGCGTTGCACATTCCAGGAGCCATCGGCCAGTAAGAAATCCGCCACCCAGCGGTAGCGGCATCGGCCTTGGACTGATCTTGGGTGGTGGTTGGCCTCCCTCGGGATCCAGGGGTCACGCCAGGCACGGATGGAGGCACCATTGCCGACGCGCCATATTACTCCTTGTTTACTCCCTGTTTAAGTAGCTGGTATATTTAACTGCTATTTATGAGTTTAATTTGACTGGTAGCTAAATTTTTTGTCATACGGGTTAGTGCTGTTGTTACAAGGAATAGATCGCTATAGCGGGGCTTTTCTTTTTTATAATTTCTCTTTTTTTTTTTTGGCTATGTGCATCCGTATTGCCGCTAGGTGATGCGTTGTTGTAGAGGCTCGGTGTAATTGGTATCTTCGCGATATTAATATATACTCTTTATCGAAAAAATAAACATTGATGAGCTAATTTGACTGGTAGAAGAGGGAGTATGTAAAAGCTGATTTATTAGCTAGTATAATTAACTGCTATTCATGAGTTTAATTTGACTAGTAGCTCATTTTTTACAATGAATTTGATCACCGTTTTTGGCTTCGGATTTCGGAAAACGAATGTTGTAGGGGTAGTAAAACAGGAGGTTGATGAAAATACAAATAATTAACTCTTAGTTGATCTACAAATTATTCACACAAATCTACAAAAAATTGACATGTTATAGATATTTGTTCATCTAGTGTAAAAGAGCTAACATTGTCTGAATCGATTTTACAAAAAAATCATACAGATTAAAAAATGTTGCTCATGTAGTGAAACAAAACGAAATGTTTGCTCTCGAAGTTATTTGTAAGATAGAATCTTGTACAGATCTTAGCGCGTATTGCCAGTCCACTGAGATGTAACTAATTCTCAGACCAATGTGAATTAGCTCACAAAAATATTATGCTACGACTATATATTATCACACTCCGAATAACCCTCTCAATTACCACTATTGGCATCGACATCGGTTAGGTGTTGTAGCGAGAAGAAATATAGGCCGCGACATGCGGTAAGATTATACAAGGTGGTATGTAGCGGATGAGGGTCTAACTGATTCATTGATCCGTCCTACTTTACACCTTTTTGACATAATTTGACAGCATCTACATCGAACGGTCAAACTATACAACAATTTCTTATCAAGCATCACCGATTAAATAGTAAGCAAACTTTTAACTGAGATACTATAATAGTGTCAAGTGACTTCAGCCACCGAGCTCACCATACAAATACTCCCTTCGTCTTAAAAATGATGTCTGATGTGTTTTAGTATATAGATATAGACCATTGGTGATGAGGGACAGAGCTAGTTGTTCATTAGACATGGACCCCACACCATGGAAGCTTGCTATTGTCGATGGTTCATAGGTAATTAAGCAATAATCCTACACTTATTACGGATGAATCCTACAGGTTTTTTCTTATGGACTGAAGTGAAGCCATGCGGTTGGTGATGATTCTCATCCTTCCTTGACTTGTGGAGCACTCTATTGTTTTTTCCCCAATTAGTGGCAGAGATTGGGCCGAACCACTGGGGGCCAAATGGGCTGCAGACGCATGCTAGGCCAATGTTGGGGGCAGATAAGCCAAATACTACTACTATTTTTAGGCAAAATTGGCCAATTTCTACTATATTGTACCTAAACTTCTCGTGTGGGGTGGGGTGGGGTGGGGTGGGGCGGGGGGCAACGGACCCCCTGAACCTACATACCTCCGCCTCTGCTCTGCATGTTTATGATGTTGTCACCATATATATGATAGATTACTTTTTTCTGATTATGTGCTTCATATACAAATCAGAGCATGTAGACAACACGAGATATCTTGCCTACTGATAGTTGTCAATGGAAGACTGGTTTCACTAATCATTAAACTAGCTACACGTGAAAGCCAAAAAAGCTGCACACAAAATGGGACTTAACCATTTGTCGTTGGTCGTGTAAGAATGTGTGTGCCATTGTAATGGAGCCGGCGCCTTGATTGGCGGGGTGAAAATTCAGTAGTTTCATGTTGTTACTCCGGAGTGCATCTAGCAGATACTTTGTAGCTATTTCATGCATAGTGTGGTTTCTTTGTAGCTAGTTCGATATGAATATAGAAGTGTCACATGTGCTCTACTCAACATGAAAAAGGAAAATATAAGCAAGTTTTCGTCTGAATTTTGAGCCTTCTTGAATTTGTCTAGATTCATATACTTTATATATTAAAACATATCTGAAATCTGAACAACTATGCAACATCTAATTCTGGACAGAGGAAGTAATACAAAGACGTAGAAGGGCAGAGTCATTTGTTCATTAGAGGCGGACCCCACACCATGGAAGTTTGCTATTGTCGACAGTTTGTAGGTAGTAATTAAGAACTCGTAGCCTGACAATTGCAGAATGACTAATACAGCTTTTGATTTGATCACTCTGCATGTTTATCATGCTGTCACCATATATTTGCGGGATCATTTTATCCCAATTATGTACTTCATATACAAATCAGAGCATGTAGATAACAGGAGATATCTTTAGCTACTGATAGTTGTTACTGGCTTCACTGATTATCAAACCAGCTACACGTGAAAGCCGAAAAAAGGTGCACAGAAAATGGAACTTGACAATTTGTCATTGGTCGTGGAAGAATGTGTGTGTCCTTGTTGTAGAGCTAGTGGCTTTGCCCCAGTTCTTCTAAGAGCATCTCTAACAGATACCGTAAAACTTGGAACCGTAAAAATAGTCTGCGGTAAACAGTAAACCTGTTTTGTGGTAAAATTTGTGTCTCGGCAGAACAGATTCTATATATTTATGCTGCAAAACAGAATATTCCAAAAATATTCTGTCATCTTGTTTGTAGAGTCGTCTTCCTCGCGGGTGTGCAGATCCCTGGTGCACATGCGGCTGGCCGGCAAACTGCTGTTGCATGCGGCGAATAGTGGATGTGTGCATGCATGTGGTCGATTGATTACTTGATGGGTGCATGCGGGGTTGAGTTGTGCATGCGGCCGGCTGGCACAACACTACTTGGGGGTAGCTGCTCGGGCTCCAACAATGATGCCCAAAAGAATCAATGATTTACGACTCAAAAATTAACAATAGATGTAGGGAATCGAATCTCCTCGTCCGTAATTGTAGATTGGCACGGGTAATCGAGCCACCTCGTCGAAATCGAGCTTGGAGGGCGGCGGGGATGGCGCTGGACGGGAGCAGTTGGTGTTGTATTTTCGGTGGAGAGAAGCGTTGACCGGTTTGCAGTTTACTAGAAAAACAGCCTCCAAAACTGAATATATGCGGTACACAAGGACTAATACGGGGGAGCTGCAATTTTTTTTACGGTTTTAACCACTTTCGGGCCGGTTTTAGACCAATACTGCAAATGTTACGGGTTTGACCAGATATGCGGTATCTGCTAGAGATGCTCTAACAGAAAATTACCATTAATCTCTCCGTACTATACTGTACTCAGAAAATTACTGATTGGGTGAACATTCAGTAGTTTCATGTTGTGACTCTGGAGTGCATCTAGCAGGTACTACTACTTTGTAGCTATTTCCTTGCATATGGTGTGATTTCTTCTGGTATCTGCACAGCCGAATACTTTGCAATGGTGGTTCGACATGAATAAAATATCGCCTGTACTCTAATATTCAAAACGAAAAAGAAAAATATAAGCAAGTTTTGGTCAGAATTTTGAGCCGCCTCTGGCAGGACGAAGACACTGCATGGGTCAATGTGAAATTCGGCTCGGAGAAACCCTCCAACGATGACTGGATCGCCGTCTTCTCCTCGGCCGATTTCGTGTAAGACCTCCTCTTAGGCTTCCTCTTGACATTCCAATAAATTCCGTTTCTGGTCTGGCCCTCTCTGAATCCTCTGACATCGATCAACGCCTATAATGTCTATGTGCAGCTCGGGATCGTGCCCTAACCCACAGAGGTACCCCGACGAGCCGCTCCTCTGCACGGCACCTATCAAGGTAGGCTGTGTGTCAACTAACCAAAAATTTGTCCTGAAATTCCAAGGCAATTTTTGCAGCAGCATCCTCAACTGAAAATTGTTGCTGTTGCTGTGTGTGGGGGGAAGTGCAGTATCAGTACGCCAACTACTCAGCGAACTACCTGGACTGGGGCAAGGGCACCATCCGGTTCCAGCTCATCAACCAGCGCGCCGACTTCTCCTTCGCCCTCTTCACCGGCGGCCTCGAAAATGTAATCTCCACGACCTGAACTCACCTCCACAGAATGCAAGAAAAACAAGGATATAAATTGCACGGGCACACGATGGTTTTTTGCTTTTTCTTCTTTGCAGCCGACTCTGGTGGCGGTGTCGAAGCAGGCGGCGTTCAAGAACCCATGACGAGATGACGGTGACGTGGACCAGCGGCTACGACATCAGCGAGGCGTACCCGTTCGTGGAGTGGGGCATGGTCACCTCACCTCCGGCATCGGCAGCGGCAACCCCATGCGCGCGCCCGCCGGGACGCTGACCTTCAACCGCGGCAGCATGTGCGGTACGTTGTACGTACGGTGCTGTGGAGGCACCGATCACGCCGTTTCTCCCCAAGGTTTATGTTAGCGAGAGGGCCTGAAGTGGTTTTCATCTTTTTATCAGGCGAGCCCGCGCGGACCGTTGGGTGGAGAGACCCCGGGTTCATCCACACGGCGTTCATGAGGGAACTGTGGCCCAACAAAGAGTACGTACGCAGACGCAGAAATATATTACTGTACTACTACCAAAACGATCATGTAGTAGTAGTTGGAATGGAATTGACAAATGCAGTACTCCCAGTCCCATGCTCATATTGCCCGCGTTTACTCAAGATCAATTTGTTCTTTGTATTCAGGTACTCCTACAAGATTGGGCATGAGCTGTTGGACGGAACCATCGTGTGGGGCAAGTCCTACACTTTCAAGGCACCACCAACCCCCGGGCAGAACTCGCTGCAGCGCATCATCGTCTTCGGTGATATGGGAAAGGTACAAATACCTCGATCTGTTTTGTTTGTAATGCAGGAATTTCATAGGAAAACAGAGGATGGAGGGGAAACATACCATGCATGACGCACACATAATATGGGCGTTACCTCTGAGTCGATGAATGAAAGAAGTAACTTGGAAGACGACAGTATGGCATTCTGGCAGAATTTATATTATTGTTTGGCCTTTTCAGGCGGAGAGGGACGGATCGAACGAGTTCGCAAACTACCAGCCAGGGTCGCTGAACACGACGGACAGGCTGGTCGAAGATCTGGACAACTACGACATCGTGTTCCACATCGGCGACATGCCCTATGCCAACGGGTACCTATCCCAGTGGGACCAGTTCACCGCCCATCAGCGCCAAGAAGCCCTACATGATCGCAAGGTACATACTACTACTGTACACATTGATCAAGCCACAACCGTGCACGTGCCGAAGCATGGAGCAGGGTCATGTAAACAAATAAACTGCCAGCAAACTAACTTACATCCTTGTCATGTGTGCGTTGTTGCAGCGGCAACCACGAGCGGGACTGGCCCAACACGGGCGGGTTCTTCGACGTCAAGGACTCAGGCGGCGAGTGCGGCGTGCCGGCCGAGACCATGTACTACTACCCGGCGGAGAACAGAGCCAACTTCTGGTACAAGGTGGACTACGGCCTTTTCCGGTTCTGCGTGGCGGACTCGGAGCACGACTGGCGCGAGGGGACCCCGCAGTACAGGTTTGTCGAGGAGTGCCTGTCGACGGTGGACCGGAAGCACCAGCCGTGGCTGGTCTTCGCGGCGCACCGGGTGCTGGGGTACTCCTCCAACTCGTGGTACGCGGAGCAGGGGTCCTTCGAGGAGCCCGAGCTCACGGCCACAGGGACTACGGCTTCACCAAGCTCACGGCCTTCAACCACTCCTCCAAGAAGAGCAGCGACGGCAAGGTCTACGACTCCTTCACCATCCACAGGGACTACCGCGACGTGCTCAGCTGCGTGCACGACAGCTGCTTCCCCACCACGCTCGCCACCTGACGAGCGAGTCGGTGGTCGACTAGCCTGTAGGAGGGAAGCTGGCCAGCAGCTAGAAAGAAAGTCGATTGATCCTGTATTCTTTTTTCCGGGCGTTGTGCAATAAAATGGCCACCTGCACAATGTGAGCATGCCTTTTTTCTCTAGGAAATACTACTAACACACACAGCTGGCCGCTAAATAAGATAAGACGTCGCTCTCCATGTACACCTCGCTGAGGTGACAGGCCAACACCAGAAAGAAAGGCACGGCATGATATCAGATAGCGAGTCGCCCTTATAGACCCAAATTCACGTAAAACAACGTGGATGCCGGCAAATATCAGCAATCCGCAAATGGAGTCGGCAGGCAGGTCGTTAAGAGCAGAGAGAACAGATAGCTAGACATGGCATGGCAGGCAAATTGGCCAGAAGAAATTACGTGGCTGGAAATAGCAACTTCCATGCTCGGTGCAGGGAAACGTCGTGATTACCTGCAAACCAAGTTACTCAATAAATGGGCACCGGGTGAGCAACTGACCCGTTGCTTTCAGATCTACCAGCCAGTAACCACCGAGTAACGTTTCCTTCTCAAAGCAATCCACATGTCCAAAGAAAGTAGCACCCATGCCCATTTGTGTGCTCGGCTTCAGCCGTAAGCTCACCGCCGATACAGAGCAAGTCCAATGAGGATGCAGAGGACCATCACTGTGATGTAGAACACTCATCTTTTTGTCTCAGATGCAACGCATTACGCATGGAAAGGGAAAGATGTGAGTAGACAGTGCCTGCCCAACCTGAAAATAGGAAGGCCAGTGACAAAAGAAGTACTATAAAGAAGCAGCAAAGCAACCAAGGGGGGGAAGCCTTGCACCTAAAGCTTCAGGCTTTGATTCAGCTCATGGCGACACCAACCACAGATGTGGTGGTGGTGCTACTTGTCTTGCAAGCAAAACCAGCATCTAAAGCCACTCGCAGCATCCATCCACTCATACTACTTACACATCTCTGAACCCTCCGATGCATGCTCTCTAAGCTTAGTACACCCATTTGGGTTGCTCCTACAAGTTTTTGCTCTCAGATTGTCAGGAGATCTTCGAGATGGGGTCGCTCAGGACGGCTGAAAGAGCTCACGTCCCGGCGCTCCCAGAATCCTCGTGCACATACCTGCTTCAAGAACTGAAGGTGCACAGATTTCTCCTCCCTTATTACCTGAATTTGAATTTGTTCCGCTTTCACAAGAGCTTATATTCTTATTATGCTTACTGAGCTCCATACGGTGCCAGATGATATGGGATGAGGTTGGTCAAGAAGATAATGAGCGCGAAAGAATACTGGACGAGCTAGAGCAAGAATGCCAGGAAGTTTACAGGAGGAAAGTAAATAGTGCTAATATGTCTCGGATTCAATTGCATCAAGCACTGGCTGATTCCGAAGCAGAATTTACCAATCTACTTCTTTCCCTTGGAGAACGATCATTTCCAGGCCGAGTATAATTCTCAGCTTCAAGGCGCTTATCATTAAAATCACATATCAGAAGGGAAACATTTCAAAGGTAACCTGAATTTTCTTTATGCAGCCTGAGAAAATGAACGGCAATCTAAAGGAGCAGCTGAATTCCATTACACCAGCCCTGCAAGAAATGCAAATGAGAAAAGAAGCCAGGCTAAAACAGTTCACAGAGGTCCAAACTGAAGTGCAAAGAATCGCTTCCGAAATAGCAGGGCGCTCGGAGAATGAAGTCGTCACCGTAAATGAAGACGATTTGTCACTGAAGAAACTCGAGGAGCACCAAAGTGAGCTGCAAAGACTTAAAAGAGAAAAGGTACATACATGCTGAAAACTTGTGCTACAACAGTACTAGTCGTATCACTTACCACTCTTACTATTTTCTTTTAAGGGCGATCGTCTATGCAAAGTTGAAGAGTATAAAGTTCTGATCTGTAATTTCGCGAAAATTATGGGGATGGATCCTTCAAAGGTCCTTGCTAATGTTCACCCCAGCATGCAGAATGGAGCAAATGAACAACAAAAGAAGAACATCAGTGATGACATCCTTAACAAGCTCAACGCCATGGTCCAAAAGCTTAAAGAAGAAAAGAACCACAGGATGGAAAAGGTAATTCATTATCCTTGTTCAAATACTCCTGTGGTGCACAGATCTTATGGAATCATCAGAATAATGTAACAAACAACACCAGGAACTAGGAGACGATAGTAAAAGGTAGAACTTAAACAGAACCCCCCAGGTGCCAAAACACCTGATAGCATTCCAAGTTCAACACCATCAGGCAGACAGGCTAAACAAATTTATAACAAACTTCCCTAATCAGTTTTAAGAAATTCTAACTATTCAACTCTTTTGTGATGTTCATGTAGCATTAGGACGTTACTGATTTTTCTAGTTCCAAACATACCATAAAATCGTAGAATAACCAAACATTAAATGTTTGCGGAACTACCAACTGATGCAGGTGCTACTTTGCAGCTCCATAGCCTTGGAAAAGCGCTGACAAACCTATGGAATATTCTAGATACTAATATGGAAGAACGCCAACCGTACGGGCAAATCAAGATGTTTCCGATGACTTCAGGAAATGGTATGTTAGGTCCTGGAAGCCTCACACTTGAGAAAATTGAGCAGGTAAACTGGAGACACCAGCCTAGAAAACAAAGCTTGAACTGTGCTGCATGAATTTTACTAGCTGCCCCTGCAGCTGACAGGTGTTTAATATTGCTATTATGAATGAAATAGATTGAATCTGAAGTTCAGCGACTAGATGAGTTAAAAGCAAGCAAAATGAAAGAGCTATTCATCAAAAAGAAAGCAGAGATTGAGGAAATCTGCAAGATATCCCACATGGATATGCCTCACCAGTCAGAACTGGACAACATAGCAGGACTGATTGTGTCAGGTGCGTTCCAACAGTCATACACCATGCCCTTATTTTTAAGGAGATAATTATTCTTCTTTCACTCGTAGAATAACATCTCCATTATATCTGAAAAATATATGTACAGGAGATGTGGACCATGATTATCTACTTAGGACAATGGATGGATATATATACAAAACAAAAGAAGAGGCCACAAGTCGTAAGGAAATAATGGACAAAGTTGAAAAATGGATAACTTCATGTGATGAAGAGCGATGGCTAGAAGAATACAGCAGGGTGCAGTGCCTGCCTAATGATTCATGGCTTACATCCAAGTAAAAAAAATGATTTAACTAAATTCTATTTCTCTCTACAGGATGAAAAAAGGTACTCAGTAAGCAGAGGAGCACACAAGCACTTGAAACGGGCAGAACGTGCTAGAATTGTAGCAAACAAAATTCCAGGTAAGTACAGAGATGCTAGGTAGAACTATCAAATTGAAGAAACAATAGCTAAGATATATTAACTAATGAATGTGCAGGCTTGGTAGAACTTCTAATGGCAAAGACACAGATCTGGGAACATGAGAGGAAAAAGATCTTCTACTACGACGAGGTGAGAGCTTATAACTTGGAAGTCAAAACAGAATCCCATCCTCCATAAATTATTCATATTTCAGTATTTTAGCAGAAGAAAAATGATAATTGGAATGAACCAATACCAAATCTACATGGTGTCATTGTTCGTACTGGAACTAGCAAGTGGCAACTGGCCAGTTGGCCCAGTTCCCTACCGGATTTAGTATAAACATAATTGTTCTGTGATCTCGCGGTTCAGTTATCATACTATTAATTGAAATACACAAACATAACTTTACAAAGTGCAAAATTAGTAAATAATGAATCCAACACTTGTAGAACGATCATGGATATAGGATAGCCAGACCATAAGCTAACCCTTAATGAAAACAACATTGCCGAAGCAGATTGTCAGTCACATTTGACATGCCCCTATGACACTGCATACGAGGAAGAATAGCAATACTAAGCCGATGACTGGAAGAAACCTATCTATATCTTCTTATAAAGTAGACCCCCACTAACTATTCTATCTCAACATGCAAGCTATCCACATCAACTACTTTAATAGCCACTCAAAAGTCCATGTCATCCCACTAACAATCATTTATAATGGTGTATTTTACATGCAAACCAATCGACGTCACTATTTTCTTCCATCCAACTATTCACGTCACCAATTTATATTCGTCAAATATATCATAATTTTACATCAATTTAATTTACGATTTCAACTAATTTGAACAAATTCAATATTTCTCTATAAATTCTTTTAGAAAACTGCAAGTTCTATACGTATTACACCTTTTTATTTATACAATGTAGTTTTTGAAGAAATTTCCGCTGCAACGCGCGGGGTACTTTTCTAGTTCCTTAACATGTTACACCCAAAAAGATATAAATAACCAAAATATCTTCCAGAATGGTGCCTGAGGTGATATAGTTGTTCAAATGTTAAAGCTATGCAATCACGTAAAATCAAGAAATACCAGGATGACCAAGGACCTATGGAAATTTGAAAAATATGAACAATAAATAACTATGATTCTCAAATGAAATGCATTATGCCGCACAGCCAAAAACCTTGTCTTACCTTGCATGCTACATCATGTGTCTGCCACAAAATATTACTGGTGCATGAACATCGTGCAACACTGGACCTAAATTTCATAAATAACAATTTTCAGTAACCTTTTGAACACATGACAACAAGCAAAGTACTGGCAAATAAACCTAATACTGTTTATATTCAGCACTAAACAACAAAGTACTGGTAAATAAACCTAATACTTGAAAAAATACTCACAGACGTCTGATGTGTGAGGAACAACACTGCATAAGAACACATTAGTTCAATGATAGCACTAAGAAATATTTTAAAACAGTTCATCACATTCTCTTGTTTTCAGTTCGCATAATGTAGTAGTTAGTACAATGGCAAGTAGATGCTAGCTTGCTCCTAATATTCTGATAACAATACTGCTTTCCATATCCACCGTGAGTTTGGGCTGAAGTCCCGAAACTCATGTAAAAATGACCTGGACAATGAAAGTAGTCATCTGGCTTGAAACATGTGGTACCAATTCAACATACAAGTTCAGGTACATATTTGTAAGTATTTGGCTACAGTATATCTTCAGATGACGCGCAAAAAGCATTTGTGCGACTTCTCAATAAGTTGATAGAAACAAGTTAAATAGGTATAAGAGTAACTGAGGCCCCAGGACATACGAAAAACACACTCCTCGCAGCACCCAGAACACGCATAACACACACAAAAGCATAATCTCACGCGGCTCATCCAACCCAGGATGGTAAGCATGGTGTCAACGCTCAGCCTCCACTTTGATCTTGTTTAGCACCATACTGGCTACAAAAGTTAGAAAGCTAACAATAGTTTTTGCAGCTTCCCCTTTTGGCAATGCTGAAAGACTACATGTTAACAATTAAGGAAAGGGAAGAAGAGAGATACAAGCAACGGGTGAGTAGCTATTGTTCAATTGATGTTACAGGGGATTGCCTCATCTGGCTCATAACTGTATCAACATTTTTCTAAGATCAGAAACTATCAAACAGTCAGGTTGATATTGATTTCCTAAACATTCTCTTTACAGGAGAATAAAAAAGTACAGACTCAACTTGTAAAGAGGAATGAAAATTCATTTATATCAAGGCCCAACACAAGCTGCAGCCGTCCATCCAGCCGAGGCTTCAATACCAGCCAGCGTTCTACCTCATTTTCAGGCCGCAGAGTTTCTTCTTTAGATCAACAACCTATTTCAGATATTTCTTCAGCTGAAAAAGATATGCATATAATAAAAGTTAGGAACAGAAGTATGCAGAGTACATTGGGGAATAACAGAAGCTGTTCAATCCCCGATGAAGATAAAATATCAGGAGTATCCACAAAACAAGGCCTTTCATCAATTTGATTATCCCCATGTTTTTTGGTCTCATTAGATGTGATCATGTGAACATACAACTACTGCTCCAAGATACTGCAAAAATGAATAGCAGTAGATTCATATGTATTGATGCCACATTCATGTATTTATTATTATATCACGCAGTAAACCTTGCTCCCTTTTAGCTGTTTGTGTACCAATACTATGCATGCTCATCAGTGAAAGAAAACACAAAATAAGGTAACTTGCCATTAGTGAGATCATTGTACAATTCCTGGCAGCATATTACTCATTTCCTGGCAGAGGGTACGTGAGGCGCCAATTAAGATCTGGACGCCCATTTTTATTATGATACAAAACCTGCCAAATGAAGCAAAAGTAGCCAAACATCATAAACAAGGCAAACAGTCACCCTTTTACAATAACAGAAAGAAATATGGGCATGTCTGGTTAAATGCATGTATTTCCATCTATAGTGTGGCTAGGAACCAAACAAATGCCTAACTCGGTCTAACTTCCCTAACTTGGAGCTTTGAGTGTAGCAAGGTGTTGATACAAACCAAACAGGCCGTACATAAGCATGTGCTTTAAGTGTGATTTTACCCTCTGGAGAATGCTAACGGCCAGTTGCACGCATAAAGGCAAGTAAGGTGGGAGAAACCTGCCAATAGCATCTTCAAGATTTTCTCAGTTGTGTGACACATTGATTAGTGTTAATTTTGTTTCTTTTTAATGTCACTGTTTGGTAAACATATCCAAGAACATTGTGAAGTTGTGTACCAAATTTTTCTTACATCTTTTGTGTGGTTGCAGACCCACAAAACAATCTAAACCACACTATCCATCCATGCATTATAACGTTGTAGAAAGGAATGGACTAAGAGGCCAAATAAGAACTCACAACTTTTTGATCGCTTCCTCCTGTGGAGATGTATTCATCATTAGGGGCTACAGCAACCTGAAATTTGTTTCATGCCAAACTTGTATTATTAGAAAAGTTCGCTAAAGGACTGCCAGTAGAATATTGGAGAACATGCTTACAGCATTGGCACATCGATTATGAGTGATGATGTGTCTGACACAAGGCTGCCCTAGAGTGACATCCCACATTCCAACGCTGCAGACCAAGTAGTTGAGCATATTTTGCAAGTACAACACTCAAGTATAAATGATCAGATCATCTTATTTTACTCACCTGCCATCACCACTGACAGTGACAAGGACAGGTTGATTATGCAACCACTGTGCGGCATTTACTCCCTGATCACCCTCATCAACATGACTGTAAAATGAAGAAAGTTTTATCAAGACCAACTGGAGTTCTGAAACAAAGGAAACTATATACAAGCCATAGGTGATACCAAATGAGATGTACAATAAATATAAAAGTACAAAATGATATTTATGACCGATCATAATCGGCTAAATTATCCAAGCAAAGTAGGGTGGGCTGTCTATCACTGTGGCAGTAGGGACTATTTATCGGCTAATTACACATTCCTCAATATTCAGGTAATGCTGCTAGAAAGGGGATAACAAGTTACTACCTTTGGTCCAATGAATAAGGTGTTTTTTTTAAGTCAAACTATGTAAAGTTTGACTAAGTTTTAGCATAAATCATTAACATGTACGTAAAATACAAAATCATTATCGTTAGATACATCAATAAATATATTTCATATGATATCTATATAGTATTGAAGTTGTTGATAGTTTTTTTCTAAAAGTTTGGTCAAACTTTGCATAGTTTGACTATTAAAAAAAAATAGGCCTTACTCATTGGAACGGAGGGAATAGATTACAAGTCACAACAGTGCATATACACTGATGTACTGGATTATAACCACTATTAGTGATGAAGATTTTATTTCTAGCTAGCTATCTCCAAAATCTACATTGTCAATGCCAGTGCCTGTTTGAATTCGGCCACAATGTAATTAGCAACTTCTATGAAATTAAATCAGACAATGCACATATGGAGCTATGGACATGGTCAATAAATTCTGTTGGTGGATCATATAGCTTCACCGACTAAATCAGCACACTGAGGTTTTTACTTAAGAAAATGGAGGTTAATTACATTCTTGTACTGCGGAGTTATCACTTTTATTGTACAAGAACGCAAATTGTGCATCCATGGACACAATAAAACAAGGGCAAGTGGTGTAGGTCATATAAGGTTCATAGAGTATGCCCGATTACTTATAAACAGTACATCAAGCATTGAGTCAAAAAACTACAGTTAGCTTCAGAGGATAAACGACTTCCAATTAGCTCAGCAGGGAAGATCAACGATAACCATAAACACTATTGACAACAAACAATCATTAGATACAGTAACACAAAACTTATATTTAATGCAATTACCCTGGCAGTTGGCTTGTATATTCTGCAGTCGGCATCTGCTTGCCATGGCTCAAGCAATGTAAAGGCCGGAAAAAACGCATGTCTTTACTTCGCGAAACATCCCTGGTGTGACTTGCTGGAACTAATCTCGTATCCCAAACCAAAGTGTTATTTGATGTGCCAGAAGCAGAAAAGTAGGTACCGCAGTTGCTAAATGAAACAGACGTAACCTGTTGAGCAACAATACCATTATTATCAGTTCTCAAGGAAGAAACAAGGTGGTACCATTGAAATAAAGAATTAAATATAATGCAACCTTACAGAAAAGAAGATCCACTAAGAAGAGATTAAAAGCTTAACGAAAATATCCCCTTGCAACAATACTATTATATATCCTTAGATGGGAACTAACATGAGAAGACATAGTTTATAAATGATCCGTGCAAACTCCACCCAATAATTTCAGCTTCTACTACTTGTAGCAGACTAATAGGCACAAGAGGTACCAAAGGAGTCATTTTAATACTTAGAGCTATGCGTTCTCTAAATAGAACAGTTAGAGCTATGGCATGTGTCACAGAATGAGCGACCGAAACCGAAACAATTTCTACAATAGTGTTACCGAAGTTGCAAATCCTTTTCTTTCCACTCACTGAATGGGCATCCAAAGAGGAAATGAGGCACAAAATTCACAAGGGGCAAATGAGAACTCCAGATTAGGCAGAATATCATATAATAATGGATGCACTCTAAGCATTTCATGTTGCAATTTATAATGTAAGGGCGATATCAGCTTTTGGTCAAAGTACAAACCACAAACACTGTTATCAGTAAACTAAGGAAAATATATTCAAAAGAAATATCTGCGAACTAGGATAACAGAAAGCATCAGTATGCCTGATAGAATTAAGTATACTACCTCAGAACCAGACCCCACTGACAAATGATTAATTGCAGAACAAGCACGGATGTCAAATAAGCCAATAGTCCCGTCTCCAGAACCTGCATATTGAAAGAGGCAAACATAACTACAGTGTCTATAGTTTGGCTGCAACAGAGGGATTCTATACACCACAGAGAAGGAGCATAACCTGTAATGATAGTGTTGCCAGCAGGATTGATTTTAAGGGAAGTAATATACTGTGAAAGAGACTTGTTAGTGTTGTGTTCAGTGACCACCTCTAAAACTTTCAGTAAGAAACTTAAAGAAAACTACATACAGAATCGCTGGCAGAGAAAGATAAGTAAGATTCTGGGGACTCGATATCCCATAATTGCACCACAGCAGAGCCGCCATAATCACAGTCACTTCCACATGCCAGAAGATTCTCACTGCAGAACTCCATTGTATCAATTGAAGGATAGACCATATCCTGTGACCTGCATGAACAAGATAGTTGATAAGGTTTACATCTATGACAAGACGAATTAGAATCATGGGAATGCACAGGCTTAAGTGGAAACAGAAAATCTCTAAACACGTGAACCAAGGAACACTATAAGCTTGCACTATCTATATCCTAGGAAGTGCAATCAATGGAAAACATCACTGAGGCTTGAGCAAAATATATATTGCACTAATTAACAACAGATATGTGGTTGGGTAACTGATATCATTTGCTCAAGCCAAAAGGGAGTCCCCACTTCAGGACAGCTGCGCTAAATCGCTAATGGATGAATAGTTAATGTTCGGCGTAAATTACACCAGCACCACTAGTGCATGAAGTTGCGAGGTGGGTGCATCTAGGTCAATAAACTTGTCGGACTGAGCATGAATCCAAAGGTGGGTTGGAAATGGTTGGCATAGATGCGGCGTGATGGTACATGGTAATGTGTCACTGAGGTGGCAATTCCTCCAAGCAACCATCTAGTACTAACGTGGACGACTTGACAGGCATTCAAAAATCCTTTTGGATCTCTCTTTCTTGGTCTAACTAGTTAGCTGGCCCATGTTACAACTGTAACAAAAACTGTCATAATGTTGATACTTATTTTTCTCTAGTATCTCATTCATGTGTCAGGCACGCAGTTCAGCCAGGTGGTACCTACTTCCCTAAGAGCATCTCCAGAAGTAGCCTCTAAAACAGGGCCCTTTAACACCTGTTAGGGGCTGGCCCCAATTTTTAGAGGCCCAAAAAATGCTGCCAGCTCCAGCAGCAGGCCCTATTTTTCAGCCCCTTTTTCCTTTCGATTTTACACTTTTGTGGAGCCTATATGTCAGTGGAACAGTTTTTCATTCATTTTCCTCTTTTTTCTGTTTCTTTCTCTTCTTCTGTTCCCATAGTCCAGCACGAGCACGAGAGAATGTCGGCGCGCGGCACTGGCAGCAGTTCCTGTCGACGGCGGATGGCGGCAGGAAGGGAGGGGAGGAGGTGGCTGGGGAAGAAAGGAGGAAGGCAACGTCGGAGGGAGGAGTCGTGCTGCGGAGGAATTTCAGGGCGCCAAACAAACAGTACAGGGGCCTTCATACACCACCTGCGGGAAAAGGAGCTGGGGGGAGGGGAGAGATTTAGGGTCCTCACTATTTATGTGCCTGTTTAGGGCCCTGCTGGACCTTTTTTTTTCCTCTAGCCCTTAAAAACTGTTCAGGGGCCCTGTTGGAGATGCTCTAAGAGATAGATAGGTCTACCAAAACTAATGGAGTGGCAGCTATGACACGTTGGGCGATAAAGCGGGAATTAGTTTGCCAAAGATCTAACCAAATCACATGCGTTTCATTTCCCAGAGTTGTGACAAATCTGGCAATGGAGCAGCCACAGCTCAGTGAAAAGATACACTACACTAAACGTTGAGACTTTGCAAAACGCTAGCAGGAGTAAGGCCTTCTGCTAGGGCATGAGAAGAACATTTGCTTGCTAGACTCCTCATCAGATGATTCTTATCTCAAGAGAACAGAGAACATGCACACAAAAAAAGCAGTCCTCATGTAAATACTCCCTCCGTTCACTAATTTAAGACCTTCTAGATATTTCGAAGTGGACCAGATACACTCCAAAATGAGTGAACCTACTCACTAAAACATGTCTAGTTACATGTGTTCTAGAAAAAGGCTAGAATGTCTTACATTAGTGAACAGAGGGAGTAGCATATTGACATAACTAGTACGACAAGCAAAGTTTTGGTTTTTTCTTAGGATGTGAATTGACTTGTACATAAAGCATGATATACAAAAGGGCCTTCCTTTATCAAATAGTGTCACAAGTCCATATGGATAACTTAGAGGCAGACAAGTTGGTTAATCAGCCTGTATTCTTTACAAATTACATTAGAAAAACTATATCAAGGTAGAAGACATGGATATCTAATCAGAATACATACCCTCCATCATATGACACGACATATTATATGATTATACAATTCTGGAAGACTGGAAGTGTTTGATGCTAAACTATGATGTTTTAATATGACCAACTGAAATATAATCCTAATGGGTAAAGTTTGAAATTTTTCCTGCACGATACCAAAATGGCATATACCTTGAAACTTAGGGACTAGGGAGCATTCCAGAACAAGAGCATGCAATGACTAAATGGTGGAGCAAAAAGGATCCAGCTTACCTCAGATTCGAATTTAAATCAGAAGCAAGTTCACCCCTCAAAGCATTCCATAATAGAAGCTTTCCATCACCTTTTGCTCCACTAGTGACAACCAGACCTATAAGTGTAAAGTATGTTGAAAACTAGAATAATTTAAACGGAAAGTATAACAGAGATACTCTATAAAGAATTTAGAGTACTCCCTCCGTCTCGAAATAGATGTCGGAGATTTGTCTAAATTTGCATGTACCTATACACTAAAAAGCGTCTAGATACATGCGAATCTAGACAAATCTCCGACATCTATTTCGATACGGAGTAGAATACAAGTTTGGATACAACAAATACTTAGGGTACCAAAGGAAAAACTATATCCAAGTGATAAATCATTTGTATTTATTTCCTTGTGTTTCCTAATATAAGACGTTTTGACAAATTAAATTAGTTTGCCAAAACATCTTATATTAGGGAACGGAAGGAGTAGTTAGTAAAACACACTTACAGGATTGCCACTTATTCACTGCCATAGCATTAATATTTTGAGTATGCCCCACTGAATTTTCGTCATCAACACCCAGTGTGTAGAGGCAAGAGCCAGTTATGCAGTCCCATACCTATTATTTTGATAAAGAAAAATATTAACATCATTCTTTCCTCATTTGTTGCGTCGATTAGTATTTAACAGAGAATACGGTCACCTTTAGTAAATTGGAAGCGCAAGATACTACGCTTGCTCCTTTAACTGCAAATGAGGTTGCCTGGATCTGAGAATAATTCAACAGAATCAAATGAAACACTACTAATAGTCATAGTAAAATGGCAAAAAAAGAAGGTAAGGCATGCCAAATACAAGCACAAAATACCAAAATCCCGAACAATCATCTTATGATGACTAATGGAAGTTAAGGGTTAGTTAGCACTAGCATAGTACTGTACTTGTGAATTTCTTTTACGTAGTAGTAGCATGGTTACCAAGAAACAGATGCTTATAAAGGTTCGCAATTTCTCCTTGTATGTCAGGATGAAAGTGGACACGTCCACGGGCGTCCGCGCCGTGTCCGTCACGTCCGCAACCCAGTTTAGCGGCTTCACGGGTGCCCGCCAGTCCGAGACGTTCTGCCGCGGACGTCTGCGATTTCCGCCGGTCCACTAGGTGTCCCGTACTCTGAAGCAATATGTACTCAACTCGATGCTACTCCTAATTTGAATCTGCCAAGATCAGAACAAAAAAAGATGTGCCACCTCGCTGCTCAACCACTGCGTGCTCACGCATGGTCGACGATCCCTTGACGGCCAGCCTCCGCGGGCAAGTATACCTGCGGCTCAAGTTGCTCTAGACGGGTCTACCGGCCGCGGTGAGCGGGGAGCCGGGCGGAGGCCCTCGGCCAGGTGCTGAGCGGAGACGAGCGGAGAGCTGAGACCTGGCCGGCGGCCGCGACGCGGCACTAGGCGGCAAAGAAAGCGGCAGCGACGAGCAGGGTGTTGGGCGGGCGATGATTTTGGTGGTGCGACCTGCAACTAATATTAGCAGGCTAAATGGACTTAGCTGGCTAAGCGGCCATGTCCGTGATGGCCGTCTAATTCTAGCAGGCTGTCCGTTACGCCATTTGCACGGTTTAAGCGGCGCGGACGGGACAGACTCGCGGACCGCGTCCGCCTACATCCTGACTTGTATGGGACAAGCTTGAAACAAATGTTTAAGCATGAAAAAGGACAATTAAATATTGCAGGGGAAAGAGGGTTAAGCATGTCATAGGATGACTTCTTTTGCATTTTTCATTGCAGTGATCTTTACTCTTGAGTTACTCTATCCTAGCTAGAAAAGTAAACTATTTTCCAAGCACCAAAGGACAAAGGAGGAAGGCAGTGTAGACTACTGGACTCACTAGCTCAGAAGATACTTTATACGCGTACTTGAGTAGATATAATAACATAAACGAACTTGTATGGCATACCTTAGTATTATGGCCTCTAAGTTGAATAGCCCTTCCAGAAAGAAGATTGAAAAGCAATAATTCATTTGGTGCCTGGATTGATAGAATAATATGTTATATGCATCAAAAGAACAGAACTACAAAATATACAAATAGGAATCTGAAGAATAATAGGGATGTATCAAGGCATTTCACTATGGTAGCAGCAGAATATGCAGATACAGTGGCATGCTTGTTGCCAGCCCCCCTCCCAGGGTCCTCCTAACTGTTAGGAAATATTAAATGCAAAATGTACCAATAATCTTAAAAGGTACTAACCTCATTGGAGCAAGAAACAAGCTGAGGCAACCCTTCTGGATGAAATTTTACATCAAGAACTTTGCGTACACCTTGCTGAGCCAAACAAAGTATGGAATTCAAGAACAGAAATGTGTATATTGGTATAAAATAATAAATAACAAAGCACACGAAGGTCCCTTCAACTTGCATGGACATGTCACTTGGGTCTCTGGACATGAAAATTACTCATTAGGCCTCTAGGCTTGTATAAGAGGTTCAACACAAGTCCAATCATATTTGTTAGTAAGACACAATGACTCCTTGCTTGTCCCTAAATAGCAACTTAACAATGTGACCGCCATCTGGTATCATTG
Source organism: Avena insularis (assembly GCA_023614405.1). Taxonomy (NCBI): domain Eukaryota; kingdom Viridiplantae; phylum Streptophyta; class Magnoliopsida; order Poales; family Poaceae; genus Avena; species Avena insularis. Next base: position 29,499,050 of record CM042692.1, read on the forward strand.
GAGAACTTATGTTTGGGCTCAAAAGAAGGTTCTGCATGTCATCTTGTCAGGTAACTTACACGAGCTTTTGATTGGTTTAGTTAGCAATCACATAGCCATACTTTGTCTTAAACAGAGCCAAAGTGTCAAATGGTCATCACTTGTTAATTGAGTATGGTTTGGACCTTTATTGACACACTTACACAAGCTCGCAGACCCGAATGTGCAATTCCCAAGTTCATGGAAAGAAGTAAACATACACACAAGTTTAGGGACCTATAGTGCACTTCACTCTATATCAAACAAAGAGCACAATGGAGCATAGCTACATTACTCGGTTTTGCAAATTGATGGATGCTTAAACAGGGGCAACAAAAAATACTATTACGCTGAATACTCACGTACAAGTCTATCTTGTCCGTAATATAACAATGACAGAAAGTAAACCACAGATTAGATATGCTGCATGGTTTTTAAGGCGTTAAGGCGACCTAAGGAGACCTAAGGCGATCTAGGGGCGCTCTGACGCCTAGGCGGGCGCTTTGGACGCCTAGGCGCCTAAAGCGGCCATTTTTTCAAAGCGGAGGAGGGGCGCCTAGACGCCTAGGCGACGCCTTTAAAACCATGTATGCTGGTAATGTTCAACCAAGTATTTAAGCCCATAAGATTGGCTAGCCCCAGCATCGCTCCTCTTTTTTCCATTTCACTCGGTTCAACCAAACCAATCCAGTTGGCGCATTTGTTAAGGACTAGTCTGGTACACCTGGTTTTTCCTGCCACTATTGACCTTCAAGCAAACCAAGCCTCCCGAGTTCAGTGGTTCTGTTTTTTTCCAGTTCAACTTGCTGTTCAGTTTTCGGCTTCTTAGACTACATCTGATATTACATAAGCTTAAAGGGAGCTAAAGCAAACTGAAAGACTAAATTATCAACCATTTGAACTAGTAGCAAATTGCATTACCAAACATTTGAGAGATCCATACCCTGTCATGAGGCTGAGCAGAAGGAGCACTTGACGTATAAGCAAATGAAGTTGGATACCAAGATAAGTAACTTTTTTTTACAGCTTGTACTGCAGGCCCTTCAAACTGGACTGCAGGTGAATTCCATCCTAATATTGAAATCAAGAAGAATCTATCATGATATAGAAAATGAAAAGTTGAAAACTATTAGGTGTAGTTTTCAAAAATACAAAAGGACTATTGAACGACACTATTGTTTAGAGGCCACAACAAACATGCCTTCAAGAAAAGGGGTCCATCTTTCACAGTTCCTTCCCACATAACCTCCATAAGAACAAACTTGAGACCAGTTGCTACCAATTTCACGCCCCTCTAGGCAGAACAATAGGTTTTTCTTAATAGATCTATGCAGAAACAATGGACTAGCATGTCCCTTCCACATACTGAAACTTCTTGCGCCATCACTATGTGAACTAGAATTTGTTTCATGCTCCGAGGTCCCTGTAACATCACTTTTCAGTTGATATAGATATTAATAAGAAATTTGCAATTATATGACCGTGGAAAATGAAAGGCTCCTCGCAGAAGAAAAAACTGAAAGGCATCTGACATGACATTTTGACAGATTAAAGAACATGCCTGGAATCGTAGAATATACATCGAACAGCCAAAAGGAAGTATCCTAAGTCTGTAAATTAACTTGTATGATTGTATCGAAAAGAACAACAGGTGATCTTACTACCATGAAAAAGGACGAACCTGGTGCAGCTTCACTGAAACACCACGCAGGTGTAACAATGATAGGGTTTCTCTTTCTCTTTTGGCCAAATTCACCCTCTACTGCTCCTCCTGAGTTTTGTTGTTCATTGATATAAATATTTGGCACATCAGCAAGGTTTGATGTGCTTGCAATAGTTGTCCCTTCTTGTATACATATATTAGTCTCTGGCTTTTGAATATCCATATACAGTGAATCTGTATCTTTGATGGCAACAGTACGACACTGCTTTAACAGCACGCTGGTCAACTGATTCTGCAAATCTGTCAAACTGGAATACATGCAAGTATATTTTATCATAGGCCATTAGTGAATGTAGCAAATCCATTAATAACCCTAAGAATAGTACAAGAGTCAGGTGCATACAGTTCATATTTGAGGAGAGCTTCTTTCTTTTTGGACAATGACATATTTTTGTCCCTTACTGTTGCAGTGCCCCCTGGAGATCTCCCTGCACCATCTCCTGGAGATTTGCCTGCACTGCCACCTGGAGAAATGCTTGCACTGCCTCCTGGAAATCCACCTACAGTAAAGCATAATGCATATGATTAAGGAGAACATCAATTATCACTTATCGAAAAAATGCCGAATCAATAGAAGTAAAACCTGTCACTGGAGGTAGAGATGCCGGTAAGGTCACTGCACTTTCTAGTGGGGTCACTGGAACAGCACTTCGCTGGAATGTGGCTCTAGCCGCAGAAAGTTGTAGAGTCTGTTATTGAAGCATCAAATTTTGTAAAGTTGGTATCTTCAAGGAACAAGAAAAGAACATGAACTGCCATAATGTAAGGACTATCTAGAGTAATGACAATATAAACGGGTCCACCAGCTGCAAAGTCGCTTGCTTATTGTTGAAGAGAGGCCGTTTGATGTGAACCACAGGTGCTTGCTTTTTCGTTAAAAAGCAGCAGATGATGCAAACCGTTGGATCTAAATCCACAGCCAACATAGGCCTCTCCGTCTTCCCATCCCTCCTTCTAACCACATCCCATCACAGTCGTCTCTCTTGTCGCCCGTCTCTGGCAGCTAAAACCGTCACCTCCAATCAACCAGCTGGCTCTCCCCATCCAGCTATCCTCCCAACAGATAATCCCCACCCTGAACCTACAACCAAACCTGAACCCTAACCCAACACGCTGTCACTGCCAGAGTGGAAGATGAAACCCACAGAAACAGTTGTGTGAGGAGATCCAACGGTGAATAAATCAAATGTGTGTTTCATCCTTTCTCAAGCGATTGAGAAATAGCCGGTCAGAATGTTATTTGCAAGGATAGCAAGATGAATTCACAGAATAAACTCATGGAAATAAAGCAACTATATGAGATACTAATATGAGTATGTTGTATGAAGTACTATTACCTCATATCATCCCTTGCAAATGCAACTTAACTAGCCGACCCGAAAAGAGTATGTACTCCTTTAGAGGAGACTAGGTTCATCCCTTTTCTGAAACAAACTAATAATAATACAAAAGGGTAACAGCTAATACTGCTAGGGTATTGAATCTAGATTTGACATTAAGCTGAATGTGCAGGTGGAGGCAGGCAGTCCGCACTCCGCACACCCGCAAAACCCCCCCTACAAAAAGAATTTTGTGGTTACCCTGAATGTGCAAGGAATCCTACAGGCATATGCTCAGAGCACGGGATTAAAGATCAACTTCTGCAGAAGCCAGCTCACTCCCATCAATATCTCTGAAGAAAAACATCCGAACTTGCAGCGACGATTGGCTTTCAGGTAGGCAAGATGCCGTTCAACTACTTGGGCTTGCAAATGGGCACGACCAGGCCTACGGTTGCAGACCTGATGCACATGGTCAGTAGTGCGGAAAGGAGACTATCCAGCTCAGCGTACTGGCTCACTTATGGTGGGAGACTAACTTATGTAAATGCCACTATCACACCACTAATGATCTTCGCGACGTGCACTCTAAAAATTCCTCTGAAAATATTCAAATTATGTGATCGAGCTTGCAGACACTGTCTTTGGCGCAAATTCTCTGATGAAGAAAGTAAATGCCATCCATTGGCGTCGTGGGATTTGTCCTGTGAACCGAAGAAAAAAGGTGGACTAGGGCTAGGTCTGCTGATCAAATTCTGGATAAGTTCCATTGAAATGCGATAGCCCATGGGTGCAGATTGTCTGGGCGTGTCACTACGAAAACCAGGTTCCACATGTGAGGCCACCATCTGGCTCTTTTTGGTGGCGAGACGTGGCGAGTCTCATGGGAATCTTCAGAGGGATCACCACCTGTAGCATCAGGGCAGGAGATACTATACCTCTAAGGAAGGATCACTGGTCAGACACACTTCTCTGCGATAGTTCAGCGAGGTTGTTCTCATTTGCAAAAAAATGGAGATCTTTCCTTCAAAGAGTTTGCTAAAAAATCAGGACCCAAGCTCCAATTTCCATCTACCTCTGTTGACTGAGGCACATGAAGAAATGGTCCAGTTCCAGGTCTGCATGAATGAGAGTATACTGGAAGTTGATATGCCAGATGGGTGGTCATTTATCTGGGGTGCAGACTCATACAAAACCAGTGGCTTCTACAAATTTTGCTTCAGGGAAATTATTCCGCCTAGTTACTTACCCACGATCTGGAAATCAAAGTGTACCATGAAATATAAGGTATTTGTGTGGCTAATGCTGATAAAAAGAATTAACACCCGGGAATGTTGGGCTGTTCTTGGGGTGGTGTCGAATGTCGATCTAGCCGTTGACTCCATTATTGAGGAAACAAAGAGAGCGTGGACTAGACCGATCTTCACTGAAGCTATGATCTTGGGTGCATGGAATATTTGGAAAATTCGCAACGGTGCACTATTTGATGGTGTCAGTCCTGAAATTGCAAATTGGCGGAGGCAAATGGTGCAGGATCTCACCATCCTAGGGTGCAGAATTAAGGAGAAGCACCAGACAACGCTCAGGGATCTGATTGAACTTGTTTCATCGTAAAGGTAGAAAAAGTAAAAGAGCAAAAACTAGACTTATAGCTTCATGTTTTCTGTTAGAGGTGCGAGGCACTGGTCAAACCTGTAAATATATGTAACCTGATTTCTCTTCTAATATATAGACAGTAGGAGTCTCTCCTGCTGTAAATCTTCAAAAAAAGATAGTCAAACACACTAGCCAAGTAGCCATGGAACGAATCCACTGTATTTAAGTTCCTCGCTAGTTCTGCAGTTCGCGGAGGTGGGACTAAACAAATTACGTTGCTGTTACCGTGCATGAACTGCAATTTTGTAGAGTGTGGCCAGCAAGATCGGTCTATTATATCTTTGAGAAATAACCAGCCTTACTAGTTTGTAAGTCCATACTACTTGTGTGTGTTAAGGCTCAGTCACAAAAAGGAACTTGTGTATGTTATGGGCTTACAGCCTGCCCTATTGTTACGGCCACACACTTGTGTGTCTGTAGTAATCATTACTATTTAGTTTTATGTCAGTGATGATACTATCACTTGTTATATTTTTTTTTTTTGAGGATACTTTGTAATATATAAATTAATTATATTCAAAAATAAATATCTCATAGTATCGTGATACTATGGTATGATCCGGTACTGCTGACAGAAAAACATCCCTGTGCTGAAAACCATGGTAGAAATAATTATGCTTTGATCATACTAAGTTGATATGTTGGATTCATGAAACAAAATAGGAACCAATCAGAGTACCATGCACTTCCTATAAACATAAAATATAAACATAATTTTAAATCAGATTATAAATACAGTATTATTTGGAAAGGTATAAATCTCTTCAGCCAATAAAAACAAGTATACCCCCATCCAAACAAAGTGGTTCAGAAAAGTATGTACCTTTGGCAACTTCCCTCTCTTCTTGAGCAACTTCAAGTGCATCCGCTGGCTGTAGTGTATCAAATGATATTTGGAGTGCTTCTCGACCAGCCTGTTCATTACCTGAGGGTTCGCTGCAAGCCACTCTGATATCTGCTTTGATTCAACTAGAGTGTCCATCTCAAGAGTTTCCAACCACTGATACACAGGCTTCCAGAGATCAGTTCGCTGGAACCTGTATGGGAATGCACTTTGGTCTGCATCTAGAACCTGATGGAAACCAGAAACAAAATTGCACCCTGAAATCAGCTTCCTTGGTCACTAGAAAGATTTATATAGGAATACAAAAGAAAACTCTGACGGATGGATTTAAGAGCTATTGAGCAGATAACGTTGAGCTAACGAAGCTCGTAAGCATAGCTGAAGTAAGAGTTCAATGTGCTCGAACTAGGGTTCCAATAAAACTAATAGTGAGTCAGCGAAGTTCAGGAAACCTAACTTTTTTTTGTGGAGATGAATCAGTAACCTAAATTGACAAGCTAACTTTCCCATGACTAGTAGCATTGAGCATTTTAGGAATCGACAAACAATAGTCTTTTAAAAGATACCCCACGCCCATAAATAAATCTATCATGATTCGTGCTTAACCACTGTAAGATTACTGAGAGTTCAAGTCGATCAATCCAATTAACTTAACCACGACGGAATTCCAGCCAATGTGCGAATCGCCTACAGGAAAGGGGGTAGATGGGTTACCTGGTCGCCGCGGAGAGCGAGGAGGCGCTGGTGTAGCTGGGAGCGGGGGAGGGACGGGAGCTCGGGGCGGTGGGAGTCGATGTAGGCGTCGACCTCGGGTTCGGTGGGAGGGCGGCCGTCGGGGAAGGACTCGAGCCAGGCGCGCGCGGCTATCTCCCATGGGTGCGGCGGCCGCGTGGAGGTCGAGGAGGAGGGCGGCTGCGCGGCCGGGGGAGGGGTCGGGTTCGGGGGCGTGGCCGGGGCCGGGGCCGGGGTGGCGCTGGGGTTGGTGTTGGCGGTGGGGACCGGGGACTGCTGGTGGAACGGCGGGGGGAAGGGGAGCGGCGCGTCCGGCGGCAGCGCGCGGAGGGGGAGGATGGCCTGCGGCTCCGGCATTCTCCCCGGCTTCGGTGGCGGAGAGGTGGACAAGGGGGGGAACCGCGGTTTTGGGAGGGTTTGCTTTGCTCGCCAGGAAGGCTGCCGTAAAATGTGGATTTAACTCCACCTCGGGGAGCTAGTGCCTAGGGAGGCCTTCATGCTTCATCTGCTCGAGTTAAGGTGAAAAAAATCTGAATGCTTGGGGAATTAACTCTCCTGTTTCATTCAAGCTTTGGAGATTTGAATTATGCCGTTCAAATACACATCTCATACCATAGTATTCACGCAAAATTATGCTTCTGCTTATCGGTTTGGATCTCAGAACAATTTATCAGAAAACTATGTTCTGTTCACATCCATAGTTTACACAAAATTGCCGCATAAGATGTAGTACTCTGTCCAGAAAAAGATGTCGCAGATTTGCTTTAGACAAATTCACAACATCCTTTTTACGATGGAGGGAGTATTACTGTACTAGAATGGAAAACAAATACAAAGAGAAGAATCAAGATTTATCATTTCGGGCACGTCATGGATACACAACTCAAAAGATCTGTTAACGTTGTGGAAAGATGGTTCTTTTACAGCATTGGTTTTCTAGGTAATACATCCATAAAGGACTGAAGACGATACAAAAGTAAAACATGTCAAAACTACGAACATCACGCATTTTCATTGAACATAAGTACTAGCTGGAAGTAGATTCATATAACAACTGTAACTTGAATTGATGGTGCAACCATGTGGATTGCCTGCAGCGGTTCACTACCGCTTGCACTTGGCTTTCGCCATCTTCTTCCTCTTCTTCTTATCAGCCTTGGGGATCTTCGTCTTGCGGGTTTCCCTTTTTTCCTCCTTCACCTTCTTCTTGTTTTCCTTCCGAGCAGCCTTCCTTTCCTCGGGCCCCAGCTTCGTGGACTCCTGCCACGAACCGTCTTCGTCAGAATCAGAGCAAGATTCACTGTCGTCCGATTCATCTTCCTCCTTGTTCTCCAATGAGCACTTATTCTGCAGGTCCAAGGGTTCTTCCGGTGTTTCTTGTGCTGGCTGTTCTTGCTGCTTCTCTCTAGGCTCATTTTTAGCCCGCACAAATCCTAATTGTGGCAGGTCATAAAGCTTATCTGCTGTTGGTTCATAACCAAGGGATGGACGTTGCGCTACTGACATGTTGACAATATCTGCCTCGCATTGCTTCACATAATCCAATGTCTATTGAAAAGAGCAAAAGATATAACTATTAGCAAGTGAATAGTACACCATGCAGTAAAACATTAAAAAATATATCTTAAAAACTTGTATAAGAGATCCGTGAGAGATCACGTCCTATATCTTCAACCCCATATGTACAACCAATATAACTTCATAGTGTACAACAACAAAAGGCCTTTTCTCCCAAGCAATGGCCATACTATTGAACTAAAATATATAAAAGTAGCATATTCTACATTTGCAATGAGGTGATTTATGGGTAAATACATATGCAGTAAATGAAAGTATGCTTCAGATATTAGGGTCTGTCACTGAAGAAGTGAAGATGCTCCCTGCTGTAAAATATATTTCTGGCGAAGCTGCAGAAATGCATAATCATAAAACACTATGTATTCCTACCTGCACCAAGACTGTCGGATCAATTTCATCATCCTTTGAAGCTGTATCTCCATTATCCAAAATCTTTTGCTGAACCTGATATAAGGAAAAATGTTGACCATCAGGTTTTGTGCCTGATCATGACCATAGTATCCCAAGAAATCGATTATTAGAATGTAATGGAACTACTGAAAGTAAAATAAAGACCAACCTTCTCCAGGTAATCATCAACACCTTCATCAGCAATATTTTGATCAACAACAAAATTAAATAGCTCTGTTACTGTCATGACAGCAACACCTCGTTTTTCAAAGAAGTCCTGGAATCAGCATTGCACACATATTAAAAACCATGAGCTATCCATCTCTGGAAAAATTTAATATAATTGTAACTCACATTAACATGCAAGCAATCCTCCTTCAGGAAATCCAACGCTAAAGGATGGTCGAGGTCTACAGACTGTGAAACATCAATGATGTACAGGTGTCCCTGCACAACATGGAAATAAGAATGAGAAAGGAACTTGTTAACTGGGAAAGTGAAGAAACTTAGTCTTGATCAAAAGTGCCAAACTACCTCAAAATAAAGAATGTTGTATTCACTCAAATCACCATGGACAAGCTTGCACTTTTGGTAGAGTGTCCGCATCGTTGTAACTATCTGAAAAAAGAAGCAATGGAAAATATATGGGGAAGTGGTACACTACAAGTATCCAAAATCTAATATTTGGGTCCTTGTTCATTCTTCTATAGGTAAGACCATGTACAGCTGACATGTAATGGTAAAGGGAAAATGTTATCCATGGGTATGAGCAGATAAAAACATCTACTATCCTACTAGCTTAACCACGAAATTCTGCACATGAGTTCTCACACATTCACAGTTCACCGCACATATTATGTAAGATAGCATGTAGAAATGTAAGTGACCCTTATAATTAGGTTACAGCAACAAAAGTCACATAAAACTGTCTGTGGACAATGGTGATCCTAGAGACCTTCCCAGACTCATGTCACTACTTACTAGTTACTAGTACCATTTTCACCATATTTTTTTCCTTCCCAGACTCATGTCACTACTTCCCGTGATGTTTAGGAACTGGTCATAACATAGGGAGGCGCATATTTGGTCACATTGATGCAGAATCATTGTTAATAACTACATGGACATGCCCTGGTACAAATTCTACATGAAAGGATATGAACAGAACACCAACGTTGCATAACACAACTGATGCCAGCCATTGAGTAGAAAATGTAGTGCATGAATGCAGCAAGGGTAGAGCTCTGTCTTGGGTTAAATGTGAATGACATCCAAAAGTGATCAAACATGTACAAGGTTGCAAATATATAAGTTGACTAATGGTAACATTTGCAATCATTTAGCACAGACCAAAGTTCACATCCACATCTTGCAAAATAAAGGATGACAGAAATAGAATACAAAAATAGCTACTATAAGGTGCAAATATTAACTTGTTAATCTTTGTCATGTACCTCAAAGTAAGCTTCACGCAACTTATCATTCGACAAACCAGCATCCTTAAGGCGAGGAGCAGCATGACCATCTTTTCCTGAAGGAGAACCAACTCAATTTATTAAATGTACTGATAATACCATGAAAGTACTGTTCGGTGAGATGTTCCACCAGCCCGATGTACGTTTTGAACAATTAGTAGGTTGTGATATTATGCCATTTCTACAGGCATTCAAATAAACAAATTTATCACAAGTTTTACCTATAAAATCCATCGCCAAAACATGAAGCTTCAAGTGCTTTGGCTCCGGGCATCGGATTCCTTTTTCTCCGACTCTGAACAGGGTAAGAATAAGTGTATGCGATTCAAAGTTACAACCTATTTCATTTTCCTATTTGACTAACTGAAGGCATTCTTTGAAGTACTGCAGAAGAAGATAAAAGTAAAGAGGGTCGGAACTTAATTTGGGGATAGACGGAACAAAATAAAGGATGGCAACTATAGCTTATGCCTCCAAGTGCATCCTCTTTTCCCACAGAAATTAATCCATTTTAACAAAAGAATCCTACCGGGAGAAATCTTGCCAAAATAGTGGAATGCCAATCATAAATAAAGCATGCTAAATGAGAATAATCCTCACCGTATAAGATTTCGTGTTTCCTTTTCAGCCCAGGTTTTTACCATTTTCCGAGGATTATGCTTGCAGTAACCATGTCTAAAACGATAATCTCCTTGGACGTATCGGTCTCTATCCCTGCAACAAGGAATGATGTAGTTTGTTCACATGCAAACTCTTTTAAATCAAAATAACTAAGTACAGAAAGGGTACAACAAAATAACCAGAGTCATCTTTCGGCAGCAGCTCTCAATAAGAATCCAATTAGAATACACAACAATTATAAATCAATATCTTACTTAAAAACGAGGACGGACGTTTTGTAGACTTTGATTGCTAACTCAGTGCCATCTCTCTTTGTTGCATGGTATACATTTGCCTACATAGGAAAAGACAAATGAACTGTGGCAGTTAGTATTGAGTCTATTAATCCAGTTACACATATACAGAATGATGAATAAAAAATTGCAATGTAGTTCTGTATGCATTTTCTATGTTCTTCTGTCAACAGTTGAAGTAGCGATGTACTCCGTATACCGCAGATGCAATGACACTGGCAAGTAGCAGAAGACATGTAATGCGATATGCACTGAAATTGAAGATTACCTCTTTTCCAGTTGAAATACAACCATTTATGTTATCAAAAATGCCTCTGTTTAACATCCTGAATAAAACCATGCGTGTTCTCGGGTCAATAGCCTGCATATAAAACAAATATATCAAGCATTCAGGAAACCACTTCACTAAAACATTAGACTTCTCATGAATTTACAAACAAAAGAACCAATAGAAAATGAAGCTGAAGTCAAGTCTGGTGAAAGCATACAATGAGATCGCAAACAAGATTTAGAAAACTTTTTGTTAAGCAGTCAACAGTGGATTAATGATGCCAGGGACAGTCCAGGGGGGAGCGTGCCCCCCCCCCCTGGTGATTTTTTATGAAACCCCTAAATATGTGGATTTGATCCCTAAATTTGGCAAAATTTAGCTATATGGCCCCCTCCCAGTTATGTAATGCAGAATCGTCCCCCCTTGTAGTGTATTATTGGCTGTCCCTGAATGATGCCACTTTTTTTTTTGAGGGACTGAATGATGCCACTTAGACCAACATATAATCATGAATGCAATAGGTTAGGGAATATGTTACAGTGGGAGGTAGAGCAGGATCTGAAATGACTTGCATAAAAATTCTTACCCGTGTACATCAAACCAAGAGTTTTATAATCTAGAAACTAAACATTGTTTTCTTGCATACTTTGTAAGTGAAGAAATATTTGAAACAGGAATGTGCAAGTGTACAGGTTGATTTCCAAGCAGAGAATGAAATAAGCATCACCCAACAACAAAAAAGATACAAACCTGTTCAACTGTAGCACGATCAGCCTTCCCAATGTTCTTTGTCTTCCCAATTGCAGAATCTCTTACGCTGTCCCTGATTGTAGTCGTCACTGAATTTGACATCCCCACGTTCATTCTGCCTTCCCACTCCTGAGTGGTTCAAAACTCACGAAATCAAATATTCAGCATAGTACTACAGCACACAAAATGAATAAAGCATGGCCAGTGTTTCGTTCCGATACTATGACCATGTGTGCTTCTATAGCCGGTACTACTAGGCCTAGCTCCATGATCAGGTGTAACCAACTTTAACGACAATATAGTGAACCAGTCCAGTAAATGTCCAGCACAAGCCGAAATTTTACTTAACTAATCCAAGGTGAGGAGTTGAAACAGCATACCTCCAAAGACCCGGCGCGGAAGTGCGAGGCTAGCTTCTGTTGGCGGTTGGAGAGCGGCTGGAGGGTGCGGGCGAGCATGCCGCCGTGCGCGTTCGGCCTACGCGCCGTGCCTCCGGAGGCCGAGAAAGAGGCGGAAAGCCGCGTTGAGCCATCCGGACCCTCCGCAGCGTCGAGCCAGGCTAGGGCTTCGTCCACGTCTTCGTCGGTCCAGTCGTCCTCGTCCTCATCCTCTTCCTCCTCCGCCTCCGCGGGCTCCTCGGCCGGTGCTGCTGGTTTCTCTTCCGCGTCGGCAAAGCGCCCGTCCAACTCTCCCTGCTGCAGGGCGAAGGTTCGGGGGTCGTGCGACGGTACGGCGGCTGTGGCGGCGGCTGTGGCGGCGGCGGCGGCGGCGGTGGCCATGGTGGGAGCAGCGAAACTGGGGAGGTGATATATTCCGCTTTTAGCGATACATGTGACCCGCGCTGCCTGAGGCATAGTCAACATGGGCCGGCCCATGGTAGGGCTTCGGTCGCTGTTTGCTGTGGTGGTTCGACCACTTGATTTGAGGTACATACGAGCGAGCGAGTTGAGTGTTCTTATATAAAAAAAGTTAAATACACTCACAATCCTCTATCCTTGTCTAACTGACTCGATTTAGTCCTCGTACTCGAAATTTGCTAAAGTTTGTCTGTGTACTTGTGATGAATTGGACTCGATTTAGCCCTAATTCATTTTTGGTGTCGAAATTGCGTTGATTCGGACGCCACGTGCTCATAGGGGTAGGGTGTGCGTGTGTGCGTTCATAGGGGTGGGTGCATGTACGTATTGTGAGCGTCTACGATTGTACTGTGTTTCTGAAAAAAAATCTTGCAGGAACACCCTCCCACATCTGGAACTTTTTTTCCACTGCCTGATATTTGCGCGTATCTCTCTCCCCATCATATCCATTATGCAGAGCGTCCCACGATGTTACAGATCATTTCTATCTAGAGAGTTCTATTCGAGGGAGGGAAAAAAGGAAGGACTCGACGGAGGCGGAGGCGACGAGCAGGCGACGAAGGTGGTGATCGCTGGACCAGAAGGTGGAGTGACATATTTATAATGGAAGATTAACTAACGATAACAGAGTAACACGAGAGGGGCTAACTGCAAATTTCCGGTCCATCTTTGCTCTTGCAAGTGGGACACGCCTGCATGTGGCATCCGAGTCGGCGTAATTTCAATGTCAAACATGGATTATGACTAAATCGAGCTCAATTCACAAGTACACGGACAAAATTTAGCAAATTCCAAATAGAAGGACTAAATCAAGTCAGCCCAATAAATACATAGACTGTCAGTGTATTTAACTAAAAAAATACATGTGAGCATCTAGATCGTTGCTTCCCACGTATGGATAACTAATCAATTCCATCCGCTCCACGGTTTGTTGGCTCACATGAGCTAGCTAGCACAAGCCTGTTTCCAAACCTAAATCAACAATAATTTTTTCTAATATCCATGAAGTTGTTTTTGAAAAAACATGAACCAGTTTTTGAAATTCATAAACAATTTTACAAAAACTTGTACATTTTTATGAAACACCATGAACCAAATATCAAAAATCATAAATAAAAATTCAAAAGTCATGAACAAATTTTCTAAAATCATGAACAATTTTATAAAATTCATGAACAACATTTCAAACATCATGAACATTTTTTAAAAATCATGAAAAAAATTCAAAACTCATGAACCAAATTTTGAAAATTCATGAAACAATTTAAAAAATATGAACCAAATTAAAAATCGTAAACCATTTTTTGAAAACATGATTTTTTCAAGAAAAAACAAGAAAGAGAAAACCAAAAACCTGTGAACCAATTTTTCAAAATCATGAACCAATTTCTCAAGCGGTGAACCAATTTTCAAAATCATGAACAAATTTTCAATACCATGAACAAATTTTCAATGTCATGAACCATTTTAAAAAAATCATGAACATTTTTAAGTCATGAACAATTATTCAAAATCATAAACTTAATTTAACACTAATAAAAAACTGAAATGAGAAAGAAAATAAGAAACAAACAAGAAGAAAAATAAAAGAAAGAGGAGAAAAAAGAAAAACTAACCAAAAAAGGAAGAAAAAAGCAAAAATAATGCAGCGGAAAAAAAGGACCGAAAAAATGGCAGAACTAACGTACGAAAGAAGCTAAGAAAACGGTGCAAGACAACAACGCGCACAATATGAAACGATTCAAATGGATCGATCCAGATGGTCTAGGGATATGCGGCGCGACGCCCTGGCGCCGCAATAAGCGGCAAATAGCATTTGGCACGAAACTATCGACGGCACGGCGAAAGCTAACTCGCGTAGACCGCTCGACAATAACATGTACTCCTACACCAGGCTAAAGAAACTGCATTCTGCATAGGAAAATACGGCCTTCCAATTGATGTTTAATAGACTTTTTGGCACACGGATCGTGACAGTTTTTTTACATCAAAAATGTTTTTTAACACCTCAAAAAATCAAAAATGTTTTTTTCTAAAATTCTACTAATCTATTAATAACCATCGACAGGAGCCTACAAAGAGTTCCAAACATAATAAAAATTACAAATATATCATGTTAAGAGACCCCAAAGAACCAGCACACTAGAGCAGCAATCATCGCTAATAAAAACATTTGTAGATCGACTGATCAATATTAGTTTAGCACTAGCAACTATCAATGAAGGTATCAATATTGAGGGGTGCTAATCAAGTATCACTATCTAAGTCTAGTTCTATGCTCTTGATAGCATCTGTCCTATTTTTCCACTAATCACCATTTAATTAACTACTTAAAAAACTTTGGTAAAGGGAAGAATAAATCTTGCAGGTAAAACTTGGGATTGGTATACTCAAGTTTGCATCACAATAGCATGTATGGTGTATCTTGCATAGATTAACTTGCATAGTGGAGCTTGCCTTGGTTGGTACAGTTGTCGAAGTTCTCCTCTTCTTTTTCGTAGAATTCTTCCTCCTCGTAGCCCGGGTTGGTACTAGCGTCTATAAATAAATACGAGGTACACAATCACCAAATAATACTTAATTACTTATATTTAGCACACCAAGGTTCACACTAGATGATCTAGCATCATCTCAACCACCATATGAATTAGTGACATAGTCTTATTTATCTTATTTTAAAAATGCAATTTCTACTCATTGAAAAATACTTACGATTTAATATTCTCCAATTATAAAATATGGGATCATGTTGACATCCAATACTTGGGAATATGATTTAAAGTGGATGGCATAAGTTACAAAGTTTATTTTGCTATTTAATATGATTGAAATGACTAGAAATGACTATATAGCCATTCTTTTAATACTAGCCCAAGATTACTTCATGTAAAACTAAATATTTTTACATATTCAGATAGATCATGGCAATGTGATTTTTGACAATTGGAATCAACTCAAATGCATTTATGGTTGATTTTAGAAAAATGTTTGAAGTTGGAAAAGTCTTTGCCTTGTTATTTTTACTATGGGTGATCTATAAATTCAAACAGTTTAAATCCAATGGGAGTGTTTAGAGATTTTCATTTCCTTTCTAACAAAATTAGAATCATGCAATTTAGTTCAATAAATCTTCTTGAATTCAATTTTGAAATCAACTACAGAATAGGGTTTTGGAATAAAAAGAAAATCTAAATTTGAATTGAGCACGCTGGAACGATACGGGCTGCCCCATTTTGCTATTGGCCCCACATATTAGTGGTTGTTCTAATGCGAAGCGGTATAAGCTAATCTTGGCCTCACGATTAGAGCGCGATCAACGGCTCAGCGTCATCGTCTTCGTCACACGGCGCGCACGAGATTTTAACCCTAGCTCTACGGCGGAGGTCGTCGGGGGATTACCAGGGCTCCAGCTGGGTACGGCGGTATGGGCGAACCAGCTGGTAGACGACGGCGGTTCGAACGGTGGTCAGAGGTCACGTGGGGTCAAGTGGGCATGTCTGGGAGCTTGCTAGTGTCGTGGCGAGTGCATTGGTGCAAGGGAGAGCGAGGCGCGGCGTGGTCGCGTGGATTGCTCGGCGCTCTGGCGCGGTGCTCGGCATGGCGTACAGAGAAGTGGGTGCGGCTGTGCTGGCGTCTCCAATGGTTGTCGTTGATCGAGGCGTACACAGGCAGGTGCGGTGAGGTCATGGCTATCTCCTAGACATCATGGGCGAGGGCGGCGAAGCTTGTGGCGTCGTGTCCATGTCGGGTCGGCATGGTGAGCTCGGGTACGGGCTGGAACTGGTTCAAGGGGTGAGTGAGAGAGGCTCAGTTGCACGGGCTGGTACTAGGGTGATCGTGGGCGAGTAGTGGAGGCTTAGTGAGGTACCAAGGTGATCACAAGATTGCTCTAAACAGTGTATAGTTGGTAGCTTTGTACTGTGCCTGATAAGTGTTCGATCAAATGGTGGCAAGAGGTAAACTTTTGGATTTTCAAATTCTTTTTAGTGGGTTGGATGATCATAAGCTTGAGAGTCTCTGGTTGCAAGGATTGATCAAGTGGAGAAAGTTTGGATGGTTTTTGAAAAATGGCTATCTTGATACATACTCTAGATTCAATTTTGAAAATTTCCTCAAATGGATTTGAATTTGTTCTGGTAAGTTTTGAAAGTTCACTTGTGTTCATTGTCACTTAGTCTAGCAAGGTGAGAAAAGAAATGGAATTGTTTCTGTTTGAAATCATTTACTAGAGATGCTCCAAGTGAGCTAGGTGTTAACTTTTGCAAAAATGACCATTAGGTCATATGCTTCATAATTTGATTTGATTTTGATTTGGTTTGGATTTGACCTAGATGATATTGTTTTGATCTTTAGATCAATTCTCATCATTCACAACAAACAAACATGGCATGACATGCATTAATACATCATTAACAATGCCACTTGCATTCATATAGTTTTTAATAATAAAAGCTTTTGTTAACACTAATTTTGGTTGATTGGAAATTGATATTCTCCTTTTAATATTTTTGAGATGTTACAAACCTTCCCTCCTTAAACAGAATCTCGTCCCAAGATTCAAGAAAAACTAGGAACTAAAGAGATTTGGAAACTCGGTCCTAATATAATCTTCTCGCTCCCAGGTGGCTTCTTCTTCAGTGTGGTTGCTCCGCTGGATTTTGAGAAACTTGATACTTCTGGCTCGGGTGGTTCTGAAGGCTTCTTCCAAAATACGAAAGGGTACTTCACAATAAGTTAAATCCTTGTTGATATCCACGGCTCCATGAAAACTTCGGTCTTCTCCGGAACTTCTAAGCATTTCCTAAGTAACAAGATATGAAACACATCATGTACAACTGACATCTCTTCAGGCAGTTCTAGCTGATAGGATACTTCTCCTCGGTGACTTAAAATCTTGAAGGGTCCGATATATCTAGGTGCAAGCTTCCCTTTGAGTTGAAAACGTTGCATTCCTTTTAAGGGTGATACTTTGAGATACACAAAGTCTCCGATATTGAAGGTCAGTTCTTGACGTATTTTGTCAGCATAACTCTTCTGTCTGGATTGAGAGGTCTTGAGGTGTTCACGGATCTTGTGAACCTTCTCTTCGGCTTCTTGTAGGATGTTTGGTCCGAATATCTGACTCTCTCCTACTTGCGACCAATTCAGGGGGGTACGACACTTCCTTCCATACAAAAACTCAAATGGGTCCATTTGCAAACTGGCCTGATAATTGTTGTTGTATGAGAATTCTGCGAAAGGCAGACAGTCTTCCCATTTAGATCCATATTCTAATACACAGGCTCTCAGCATATCTTCTAGTATCTGGTGTACTCTTTCCGTCTGTCCATCGGTCTGTGGATGATAAGCTATACTGAAGTTCAGTTTGGTTCCTAATCCTTCTTGGACTTTCTTCCAAAACCTTGAGATAAACTGTGTTCCTCGGTCTAACACAATTGTCTTGGGGGTTCCGTGCAGACTGACTATTCTAGCAATATACAACTCTACCAGCTTCGAGCTTTGATCGTGGTCTTGATGGGTATGAAATGAGCTACTTTGGACAGTCTATCTACTATGACCCAAATAGAATCATTTCCTCTACTAGATGTAGGCAAACCGGTGATGAAATCCATTCAAACTGAATCCCATTTCCATTCTGGAATTTGCAATGGCTGCAAAAGTCCTACGGGTCGCTGGTGTTCCACTTTGACTCTGACATATGCACACTTGGCGATATATCTTCCAACTTATCTCTTTATTTTGTGCCACCAAAATTGCTCCTTCAAATCCTGGTACATCTTTGTTCCTACCGGATGAATAGAATAAAGAGTATCATGGGCTTCCTGTAAAATGACTTGTTTCAACTCCGAATCTGCTGGCACACAGATGCGTCCTTTATACCACAGAACTCCTTCTTCATCTTCAGTGAATCCGGGTACCTTCCCTGTACCGATACGACGCTTGATTCCGTTGATACTAGCATTTCCTTTCTAAGCTTCCTTTATCTGAGTAATCAAAGTGGGTTGAAGTTCAATATTGTCTACAAATCCTTCGCTAACTACCTCCATTCTAAAATTCTCCGACTCCTCATGCAAACTTGGCTGATCTTCCTTAATCATGGTGTTTAACCTACACAACAGTCCACTAAGAGCATCTGCTACCACATTGGCCTTGTCGGGGTGGTAGTGAATGTCAAGGTCATAATCCTTGATTAACTCTATCCATCTCCGTTGCCTCATATTCAGCTCCTTCTAGGTGAAAATATACTTCAGACTCTTGTGATCCGAATAAATCTCACATCGGTTACCCATGAGGTAATGACGCCATGTCTTCAAGGCTAAAACTACAGCTGCTAGTTCTAAGTCATGGGTGGCATAATTCTGCTCATGCTGCTTCAGTTGTTGGGACAGATATGATATTACTTTGCCTTCCTGCATCAACACACATCCGAGACCAATCTTGGATGCATCACAATATACATCAAAAGGCTTTTTGATATCCGACATGATCAAAAATGGGGCTGAAATCAATCTTTTCTTGAGCTCTTGAAAACTTGCTTCACATTTGTCTTTCCATTCAAACTTCTTATCTTTCTTTAATAGTTGGGTCATCGGCCTTGCGATGCTTGAAAATCCTTCAACGAACTTGCGGTAATATCCCGCTAATCCAAGGAATGCGCGGACTTCGGTTTGAGTGGTTGGGGCTTTCCATTCTTCAACATCCTTAATCTTGGCGGGATCAACGGTAATTCCTCCTGCTGATAAGATATGTCCTAGGAATCCTACTTCCTTTAACCAGAACTCACATTTGCTAAACTTGGCATACAACTGATGCTCTCTAAGGGTTTCAAGGATGGTTCTTAGGTGCTGCTCATGGTCCTCTTCTGACTTGGAATAGATCAGAATATCATCAATAAAAACAACGACAAACTTATCCAATAAGTTCATAAAAATCTTATTCATAAGATTCATGAAATAAGCGGGGGCATTGGTCAATCCAAATGACATGACATTGTACTCATATAATCCATATCTGGTAGTGAAGGCAGTCTTTGGGATATCCATTGCACGGATCTTTAGTTGATGATAATCAGTTCTAAGATCAATCTTAGAAAACACTCTAGCACCAGTCAGTTGGTCAAACAGGTCTTCTATCTTCGGCAGTGGGTACTTGTTCTTGATGGTGACGTCATTCAGCTTCCGGTAATCCGTACACAAACGGTTGGCACCATCTTTCTTATCCACGAACAAACAGGTGATCTCCACGATGATGCACTTGGTTGTATCAGACCTTTCCCCAACATGTCATCAAGTTGCTTCTTTAGCTCCACTAATTCAGTTGGGTTCATACTATAGGGTCTCTAAGCTATGGGTCCAGTTCTAGGAACTAGTTCAATGATAAACTCGATATCCCGATCTGGGGGCATATCGGGTAATTCATCTGGGAACACATCGAATCGGGGTATTCACAGACTACTCTGACTTGGTCTAGGGTTGATTGGACTAAACTCTTGTTGCATTTGAATTAACGGGGCAGCGTCTCAGACACATGCTCTATTGATACTACGGTGCTACTGGTCATGGTTATGGCTTTCTTGACACAGTCTATTAATCCTTGATGTTTCGACATCCAATCCATTCCTAGTACTACTTCCAAACCTTTTGTTCCAAGTACTATTAAATTGGCATAAAAATCTATTCCATGTATTCTGATAGGCACGACCTTGCAAATTTTTCTAGCTTTGGTGGTTGACCCAAGTATTTGAACTATCATAACATGCTTCAAATTTGTTGGTTGAATCTTACTAGTGCATGCAAATTCTTCTATAACAAACGAGTGTGATGCTCCAGAATCTAACAACACTCTTGCAAATACCGAGTTAACAGAAAACATACCCAGCACGACATCTGGCGCTTCCTAGGCTTCTTCTGCATTCATGTGGAATAGACGGTCGGTACGGTTGTGCGGGTTGCCTGGGGCAAACCGCTTTCTAGGCTGGACACGGCACTGCTGCTGGGCAGGTGCAGTGACATCGGTGGCTACAGCAAGCTTCTTGGGGCACTCATTGGAGTAGTGACCCGTAATTCCACATTCAAAACAGGTGATCATTGACTTGTCCTTCCCGGCAATAGGCACAACATTGCTTCCAGTCCTTGGGGTAGTATTGTTGTTGTTGTTGGTGTGATTGGTGGACCTTGGCGGTGCACGATTGAAGTTAGTTACCAGTGTTGTTGTTGTGGCCTCTGGACCTCGGGTTTCCTCCGCCTCGATTGGGAAAGTTCGGACGAGACATAGATGGCCTATTGTTTCTTGGTGCAAATCCTACAGACGAGCTGGGGCGGTACTTCGGGGTATGGTGGGGTCTAGGCTGGTGCATCATACGACGCTTGCGGTTCTCACTGGCTTGATTGATCTTTTCTTCCATCTGGATAGCAGAATCCACTAGAGCTTCTAGGTCGTTAAACGGAATGTTGACTAACACTGTCTGCATTTCATCATGCAGGCCATTCAGGAATCTTTCCTTCTTCTTTGCCTCAATGTCGATCTCATCGGGGGCATACCTAGCCAGAGACAGAAATTTGTCACGGTATTCCACCACAGTCATTCTACCTTGCTTCAACTCCCTGAATTCATCCCTCATCCTCTTGATCAAACCTGGGGGCACATGGGTCCTGCTGAACTTGATCTTGAATTCCTCCCAAGTCATCATTTGTCCTCCGTTCATTGTACGAGTGCTATTCCACCAGAATCTTGCATAACCTGCCAGATAGTGGGAGGCAAACAGTACTTTCTCCGCAACATCTACTCCTGCAACTTCTAAGTTGTTCTCCATTGATTGCAGCCAGTCCTCAGCATCTAAGGGCTCTTCAGATTTGCAACATATAGGAGGGTTGGTGTTTTGAAAGTTCTTGAGCTTAGATCCATGGTGATCCTGATTTCCATGGCCTTGGTTGTTGTGTGCCATCTGGGCGATCTGCTGAAGAGTGGCGAGATTGGCTTGACGCTCGGCTCTACCGGCTTCTCGATCTACTACAAGCATTTGCAGAATCTGAAGCATTGGGTCCTGGGATGAGTTGCTTCCACCGGGGTTACCGCGAGTCATCTGAAGATTGAGGTAGATCATAAGACAAGAGGGAAATTTCTATGGCTTATGGGTATGGTTCAAGAGTTTTAAACTTGAGTCCCGCTAAGGTTTGAAAACCAACAACTCCTTTTCATTCATTCCAAGCAACACATACAAACCACACATCACAAACAACACATCATAATTACCCCACAAATGCTTTAAGAACCATTCTGTCATTCTACGATACATTGGGACCGGATACAAACTCACACCTACGATAGTGATCTAGTGCTACTACTCATGATCGGAACTGGTGGGTTCTCCGTCATCCAGGAAATCGACGTCCTCCTCGTCTGTCAACACCCGGATTTTTAATCCCAGATGCCTGTTATGCCATACATCGCAATCCCAGGATTACCATTTTTGCGAGACATAACAAATTGGATATCACAGTACATCATCCATTACAAACCATAATAAGTTCTTACACAAATAAAGGATCTCATGATCCAGTCTTAGTACAATCAAG
Organism: Avena insularis; assembly: GCA_023614405.1. Taxonomy (NCBI): domain Eukaryota; kingdom Viridiplantae; phylum Streptophyta; class Magnoliopsida; order Poales; family Poaceae; genus Avena; species Avena insularis. The sequence continues at coordinate 29,521,152 of CM042692.1, forward strand.
TAGCGGAATAAATAGCATAGCGATGGGGTCCATCTTCAGAGTCACAGGCAATGCTGACGATGGGAGATGATCCTAGTTGTCGTAGCCGTCCTGCTATCCTCCTTCAGGGTAGTCCTCCTCATAGTCTGGCCATAGGAATAGCTAGGGACAAAAGCCATGAGTAATCTTTAAGTACTCACAAACTACCACTAACAATAAGGATAGTTCTAGTAGGAAATGCTAACTCTAAGTTTGTTTGTAAAGTTAAGTTTGAAACCTAAGCTGAGTTCGGAAACAAAGAAAGATAAAAGAAGTTTGAAAACACCTAAGTGGGAACTTAGTTGTCATAGTCACAACTCTGTTGTGGTCAAGTCATGTCACAAATCATTTCATAAGTTGTTTTGAAAACATTTGACAATGTAACAAGATGGCTACTCTAATCTGTCCCATAATCATGGACGCGGCTATTCGAATAGTTTGACACTCTGCAGAGGTGGTACACTTTCACCACAAGATTCGATACATCTGTTAGGGATAACCCTGAATCATCATACTTAGTATGCAGATAATCAAACATAACCTTTCCTTTACACACTCTAGTATAAGCACCTATCCTATGAGTATGGCCTCCCAGCCATGACCATCTATCATCCTGGGCACTGCATAGGTGGACAACATTGAGAGGTAGCCTCAACTCAAACCTCTCCCACAAGGGAACTAATACTAATGCATATAAACTTCCGGCTAAGCCTTACCCAATTCAGGTATTGTGGTTGTACGGTAAAATTGGAATGGTATTGCATCCGAACCCAACCATCAGTTTTTGGTAAAAGGGATAAGGCTCATGCCTCAACATTTTCATCATCATCATAAACCATTTGTGTTTCTCAACACATGTCAAAACATCTCAATAGGATGACTCATCATTCCAAGGTTTTCACAAATCATTCCAACTACTAAGTTAAGAGTGTTCACTAAGGTGGGATGCTAATCTCAATCTCATGCCATAGAATGACATCTAAGTCTAACTAGATAGGTCAAGTTTTATACTCTTTATGCTACCTTTAAACAAGTAAAGGACTTCGGTAAAGTAAAGAAGGTAAAGCTTGTAAATAAAACTTGGAGTAGGTATAAGTCAAAGGGTATAACGAAAGCATGCCTAATGCATTTGCTTAGTTAAGTGGGCAAGTGTTAACTTGCTTAGTTCTAGCTTGCATAGTTAATACACTTGCAAGTGTTAGCTTGCCAATAATAGCTTTCCTTGGTTGGTGCAGTGGTTGAAATTCTCTTCCTCCTCCTCTTGGTAGAACTCCTCCTCCTTGTAGACTTGGTCAGTACTATCGTCTATAAATACATACGGAATACACAATCACTAAACAATACTTAACTAGTCTACTTAGCACACTAAGGCACACATTTGATGATCTAGTATCATCACAAACATCACAAGGTTTAATGAACTAGCTTCATTCTTTTTATTTGAGAAAAGTAATTTCTACTCATTGAAATTAACTAAGATTTAATATTCTCCAATTAAAATATGAGATCATGTGGACACATGTCATCACCACATATTCTAACATATGGGAATGTGATTTAAAGGGTGGAATCATATTTTAATAAGTTTAAGTTTAATAATTAATGATTTAAAGTGACTAGAAATGCCTATATAGCATTATTTTGGTACTAGTCCAAAGTCACTGCATGTAAACCTTAATATTATTATATATTCAGATAGGTATGGTTAAATGTGATTTTTGAGAGTTTGAATCAACTCAAAAGCTACTATGGTTGATTTTATAAAAATGTTTGAATGTGAAAAAGCTTATGTCTTGTTATTTTTGCTAGGAGAGATCTCTAACTCTAAATGGTTTAAATCCAACGGGCTTGGATAGAGTTTTTCATTATCTTTCCAAAAAAAATTGGAATCACTCAATTTGGATTTGTATAACTCTCTGAGTTGATTTTTAAACTAAAGAATAGAACTAAGTTTTAATTAAAATAGAAAACCATATATTTGAATTACTAGGTCAGCGCAGGAAACTAAATGGGCCGGCCCGTGTACACTCCACGGCGCTGAGGGCTGCTGACAGGGGGGTCCCGCCTGTCAGTGACTCATTAAACGTGAAGTGGTACGGGGCGATAAGAACCACATGATTGGAACACAGATCTATGGCTCACAGTCATCGTCGACGACGGACACGTCGCCGGCGAGACTAAACCCTAGCACGGTCAGTGGGGGTACGGTGGGGGTATACCAGGGCTCCATCTAGTGCGGCGAGGCAGGCAAACAAACGAGACGACGATGGCGGACTCAGGCGAAGTCGTGGCAGGGGCTGAGGTGGACGAAATCGACGGGGACTTCTCCTCCTCTGTTGCGGCTAACTCCAGTGCAATTCTAGCGATGGGATGCTCGAGCGGCTCCGGCGAGAGAGGGGAATGATCAGAGGAGAGAGGGGAGTGGAATGGTGTGGCGATTGAGGCTGGGGTGGCCTCCTTATATAGGCTCGACGAGGGGACCGAAGGGTGCGGGCGGAGCTCGTCGGTGACGACGGCACAAGGGGCTACCAACATGGGCAAGGTAGGCGGATGGTGGGCGGTGCCCTGGAAATCATCTAGAGCTTAATGGCGACGCTAGGGCGGTGGCTAGCGGTGCTCGACGGTGCTCCTGGCGATTGTGGGTCGCGCGGTGGTGCACGACCGTGTCTAGCTGGGTGAGGGGGTCAAGGCGGAGCAGCGTGCGTGGTCGGTGGCGTGCTGGCGGTGATGGCGCTCTAGCGTGCTCTGGATGCGCGTAGAGACTTAGTGCGTGGTGTTTCCTCGGTGGTATAGGGACTGGCAGTGATCGTGGGGTGGACCGTGGGCGGCGGTGAGGTCATGCCTCACTCCTTAGAGCGGCGGAGAAGGGATGGCGGTCTGCTGCGAGCTGCGCATGCTCGACCGGCGAGCATGGCCTCGGGTTGGCGGTGCACTGCTGCTAGGGACTAGGGGATGGGTTAGTTTAGGCTTGGTTAGAGCTAGGAGGGATAGAGGGATTAAATTGAGGTCAAATGGGTGGCAAAACCCTGTAGAAACAGTGAACCTAAACTAGAGTGTGATCAGTGCATGCCAAGTGTTCGACCAAATGGCCGCATGAACACAAGATTTGAATTTTTCAAAATCTTTGGTGAAGTGGTTTATCTTATGCTTAAGCATCTAGGTTTGCTTGGGATCTTCAAATTGAATTCATTTGAGTGGTTTTTGAAAAAGTGGGATCTAGACATATGAACTAGATTCAATTTTCAAATGTCATTTAAATTTAGAGTTTGAATGTTTTTGGGATGACACAAAGTGGGCCTTGGCACATCACTACTTGTACTAGCAAGGGGTGCAAAGATCCACAATTGTTTCTGTTTGACATTGAGTGCTAGGAACAGCCAAAGTGGGCTAGGTGATTAAAATGGCAAAAGTGACCATTTCCTTTATTTAATTCTTTTTTATTTCTTTTTCTTTGGGATTTGCTTGGGGATGATCTAGATGATGTGTAATTCACCTTAGAGTCATTTTACAACCAATAGATCACTCAATGATGGCAATTCAAAACAACTCCTATTTTAGATGCACACACATATGAATGCTTAAAGATTTTTAATAGAAAAAGGTTTTGTTAACCCTAAATTGGGTAGATTTGATCTTGATCACTTGGATTAAAGTTTTGGGATGTTACAAACCTTCCCCCCTTAAACAAAATCTCGTCCCGAGATTTAAGAAAGAAAACTAGGAACTAAAGAGATCTGGGAACTTAGTCCTAATGTAATCTTCTCGTTCCCAAGTGGCTTCTTCTTCGGTATGGTTGCTCCATTGAATCTTGAGAAATTTGATACTCCGGGTCCTGGTGGTTCTATAGGATTCCTCCAAGATACGGATGGGCACTTCACGATACGTCAGATCCTTGTTGATATCAACAGCTCGGTGATCGATGTTCTTGAAAACTTCGGTCTTCTCCCGCACTTCTAAGCATTTGTGAAGTAACGAGATATGGAACACATTATGGATGGCAGAGATCTCCTCTGGCATTTCCAGTTGATATGATACTTCTCCTCGGCGATTTAGAATCTTGAAAGGTCCAATATATCTGGGGTCTAACTTTCCTTTCAGACTAAAATGTTGCGTTCCCTTCAATGGCGAAACCTTGAGATACACAAAATCTCCGACATTGAAAGTCAGGTCTCTCCTTCTCTTGTTAGCATAACTCTTCTGTCTGGCTTGGGCGGTCTTGAGGTGCTCACGAACTTTGTGAACCTTCTCTTCATCTTCTCGGAGAATGTCGGCTCCAAAAATCTGACTCTCTCCTACTTGCACCAATTCAAAGGGGTATGGCACTTTCTTCCGTATAGGAACTCAAATGGTGCCATTTGCAAACTGGCTTGATAACTGTTGTTATATGAGAATTCTGCGAAAGGCAGACAATCTTCCCATTTTGATCTATATTCCAACAAACAAGCTCTTAACATATCCTCTAGGATTTGGTTAACTCTTTCAGTTTGTCCATCGGTGTGCGGGTGATAAGCGGTGCTGAAATTCAACTTGGTTCCTAATCCTTCTTGGACTTTCTGCCAAAATCTCGAGGTAAATTGGGTTCCTCGATCCGACACTATGGTCTTGGGGGTTCCATGCAAACTGACAATTCTAGCAATGTACAATTCTACTAGCTTCGAACTCTGGTAGGTTGTCTTGACAGGTATAAAGTGAGCTACCTTGGACAGTCTATCAACAATGACCCAGATTGAGTCATTTCCCTTACTCAAAGTAGGCAAACCGGTGATAAAGTCCATTCCAACAGAATCCCATTTCCATTCCGGAATCTATAAGGGTTGCAACAGTCCTGCGGGTCTCTGATGTTCCGATTTGACTCGTTGACAGATATCACACTTGGCGATGTAGCTTCCGATTTCTCTCTTCATCTTGTGCCACCAAAATTGCTCCTTCAAATCCTGATACATCTTTGTTCCTCCGGGGTGGATAGAATAAAGAGTATCTTGAGCTTCTTGCATGATAACTTGCTTCCACTCTGAATCTGCTGGCACATAGATACGGCCTTTGTACCACAAAACTCCTTCTTCGTCTTTAGTGAATCTAGGTACCTTTCCTGTACTAATACGACGTCTGATTCCGTCAATACTTTCATTTCCCTTCTGGGCTTCCTTGATTTGGCTAATCAAAGTGGGTTGAAGTTCAATGCTAGCTAGAAATCCCTTGCTAACTAGCTCAGTCCTAAACTGCTCCAACTCCTCATACAAACTTGGTTGCTTCTCCTTGATCATGGTGTTTAGCCTACACGACAATCTGTAAGAGCATCCGCTACCACATTGGCTTTGCCAGGGTGATAGTGAATGTCAAGGTCATGATCCTTGATTAACTCTATCCATCTCCTTTGCCTCATATTCAGCTCCTTCTGAGTGAAAATATACTTCAAGCTTTTGTGATCTGAGTAAATCTCACAGCGATTACCCATAAGATAATGACGCCATGTCTTCAATGCCAAAACTACGGCTGCTAACTCGAGATCATGAGTAGGATAGTTCTGCTCATGCTGCTTCAGTTGTCTAGACAGATATGCGATAACTTTGCCTTCTTGCATCAATACACATCCGAGACCAATCTTGGATGCATCACAATACACATCAAACGGCTTCTTGATATCTAGCATGATCAATATTGGGGCTGAAATCAATCTCTTCTTGAGCTCTTGGAAACTTGCTTCACATTTGTCGGTCCATTCAAACTTCTTGTCCTTCTTCAACAATTGAGTCATGGGCCTGGTGATGCTCGAGAATCCTTCTACGAACTTGCGGTAATATCCCGCTAATCCGAGAAATGCACGGACTTGGGTTTGAGTGGTTGGGGCTTCCCATTCTTCGACATCTTTGATCTTGGCGGGATCAAAAGTGACTCCTCCAGCAGACAGAATATGTCCTAGGAATCCTAGTTCTTTTAGCCAAAACTCATATTTGCTAAACTTGGCATACAACCTATGCTCTCTAAGGGTTTCAAGGATGATTCTCAGATGTTGCTCATGCTCTTTTTCTGACTTGGAGTAGATAAGGATATCGTCGATAAACACCATGACAAAACTTGTCTAGAAAATTCATAAAGATCTTATTCATGAGATTCATGAAATAAGCAGGGTCATTGGTTAATCCAAAAGATATGACCGTATACTCGTATAATACACAACGAGTAGTAAAGGCGGTCTTCGGAATATTGTTGCATGAATCTTAAGTTGGTGATAACCAGTCCTAAGATCGATCTTAGAGAACACATTTGCTCCAGTCAACTGATCAAATAGATCCTCTATCTTTAGCAATGGGTACTTGTTTTTGATGGTGACATCATTCAGCTTCCTGTAATCTGTGCACAAATGGTTGCCTCCATCTTTCTTGTCGACGAATAACACTAGCAATCTCCATGGCGATGCGCTTGGTTGAATCAAGCCTTTCTCCAGCATAGCATCCAACTGCTTCTTCAATTCCACTAACTCTGAGAGGTTCATACTATAGGGTCTCTGGGCTATGGGTCCGGTTCCAGGAATTAGTTCAATAATGAACTCAATATCCCTATCCGGGGGCATACCGGGTAATTCATCTGGGAATACGTCAGGGTATTCACAGACTACTCTGACTTAGTTAATGGTGGGTAGGGCTAGACTCTTGTTACACTTGAATTGACGGGGCAAGGTTTCAGATATATGCTCTACTGATACTCTAGAGCTACTGGTCATGGTGATGGCTTTCTTGGCACAGTCTATCCTTTATGCTTTGACATCTAGTCCATTCCTAGTACTACTTCAAAACCTTTGGTTCCAAGTACTATTAGATTGGCATAAAAATCTATCCCATGTATTCTAATAGGCACAGCTTTGCAAATTTTTCTAGCTTTTGTAGTTGAACTAGGGATTTGAACTATCATGACATGCTTCAAATTGGTTGGGTGAACCTTACTAGTGCATGCAAATTCTTCGGTGACAAATGAGTGCGATTCTCCAGAATCAAACAACACTCTTGCTAAAACTGAGTTGACAGAAAACATACCCAACACTACATCTGGCGCTTCTTGGGCTTCTTCGGCGTTCATGTGGAAGAGACGGCCGTTGCGGTTATGAGGGTTCCCTAGGGCGAATCTTCTTCCTGGTTGAACACGACGCTGCTGTTGAGCTGGGGCATTCACATTGGCAGTGGCGGCAATCTTCTTCGGGCACTCATTGGAATAGTGACCCTTCACTCCACACTCGGAACAAGTAATCTGAGACTTGTCTTTTGCTGCCACGGGCACAACATTGCTTCCAGTCCTGGGTGAAGTGTTGTTGTTGTTGTTGTTTCTCTTGGGAGTTGCATGGTTGAAATTGCTGGCGTTGCCGGGGTGGTTGTTGTTTCCTCCGAACTTCACATTTCCTCCGCTACGGTTGGGGTAGCTTGGGCGAGACATTCGGGGTCGATTGTTCCGCAGGGCATATCCGGCAGACGGGTTGGGATGGTACTTCTGGTGACTGTTGGATCCAGCTTGGTGCATCATACGACGTTTGCGGTTGTCGTTTGCTTGATTAATCTTCCCTTCCATCTGAATGGCAGAGTCGACTAGCTCTTCGAGATCTTCGAAACGGATGTTGACGAGGACAGTCTGCATCTCATCATGCAGTTCGTTCAGGAATCTCTCCTTCTTCTTGACCTCCATGTTGATCTCATCAGGTGTATACCTGGCTAGGGACAAGAATCTATCATGGTACTCCACTACAGTCATTCTGCCATGCTTCAACTCTCTGAATTCATCCCTCATTTGGGTGACTAGACCCTGCGACACGTGGGTGCGGCTGAACTTGATTTTGAAGGCTTCACATGTCATCACTTGACCATGGTTCATTGTGCGGGTGTTGTTCCACCATGCTCTTGCATCTCCTGCCAAATAGTGGGTGGCAAAAAGAAACTTCTCGTTAGCATCCACTCCTTCTACTTCTAAGTTGTTCTCCATTGTCTGCAACCAGTCATTAGCATCTAGTGGGTTCTCCGAAGTGCTAAAGATTGGGGGATTGGTATTCTGGAAGTTTTTGAGTTTGGATCCATGATGATCCTGATTTACATGGTTCTAATTGTTATGAGCCATCTAGGCGATCTGCTGTAGTGTTGCTAGATTAGCTTGGCGCTCTGCCCTACTAGCTTCATAGTCTGCAATGAGAGTCTGCAGAATCTGTAGCATTGGGTCTTGCGATGAGCTGCTCCCTCCTTGGTTTCCACGAGTCATCTAAAGATTGAGATAGATAAAGGGGTAAGAGGGAAAGTTCTAAGGTTCATGGTTTTGATTTTCAAAGCTAAAACTTTGAGTTTGACTCAGGTTTTACAACTAACTTCTTTTCATTCATTCAAGCAAAGCACACGATACAAACACACACACACCACAACATCAAAGGAAAATAGATGGTTTTAAGAACCATTCTGTAAGCTACGATACAATGGGACCGATACTCCTCACTCTACGATGGTGCTCTAGTGCATCTACTCATCATCGATGAAGTCGGAGTCATCATCGTCGGTGTAGAAGTCCACGACATCCTCCTCTAGATAGTCATCATCATTGTTGAGGTAGGAGTCAATATCCCCTTGGATATCTTCACCTTCCTCTTCTTCTCCCTTTGCTGCAATCTGAGCTTCTTGCTCCTTGATGGTCTTCTCGAGGTCGGCCACCTTCTTGCAAAGACAGTTGATGGTGCGATCCTTCTTGGCGCGTTGACGGTGAAGAGACTGACGATCCTTGATGAGCAGTGAGAAAGTCTGGGCCTTCTGGGCGGCAAGGGCGAGGTTGTGGTTGGTGACCTCTCTAGCATTGTCCAACTCCTTCTATCTGTCGTACAGTAGGAAGTCGAGGTTCTCCACTTGACGCTTCAATATTGGGTGACTTGGCATCTCTAGCGGCATTCCCATTGAATCACGCCTTGCACAGTGAACAAAGCGGGTTCCTTGGATTAGGTTGACACCCAGGGCACACAGACGTGCGAGAGCTTCATGCATTGCCCTGGCTAATCCATCTAGCCAGTTGTTCTCTCTCATGGAGAACTGAATCCTCCCAGATACAGGTGCTTCTATCTTGCCTCGAAGATCAACAGTTACTAGCCATTGTAAATCCCCTCCTGGTGGACCCGGGAGTTGAGCTCCAAGAAATTTCGGATGAGGATGCTCCAAGAACTCAGACAGTGAATCCAGATCCCTCTCGAAGATCAGTTGGCCTCCGTTGCCCAACTAGTAGAACTTGCTGCATTGGGCTTCCATCTATAAGAATTTTAGGATGAGAAAGTAAGTGAAGTGATCAAGTGTGTCAAAGTTTTATGTAGTAATGTAAGAATTTGGATGAACATGAATTTTTGAGAGAAAGAATTCCCAAGGGTAAGATAGGAAATAGTTTTCATAAATACTCACTTTGGTTTTTGAAACTAAGTTTTTGTTCGGACGTCCATTCTAACTAGGGTCTCCTATGGTCAGGATGGCTCTGATACCAACTTGTCAACACCCGGATTTTTAATCCTAGATGCCTGTTATGCCATACATCACAATCCCAGGATTACCATTTTTGTGAGACATAACAGATTGGATATCACAGTACATCATCCATTACAAACCATAACAAGGTCTTACACAAATAAAGGATCTCATGATCCAGTCTTAGTACAATCAAGTAGCGGAATAAATAGCGTAGCGGTGGGGTCCATCTTCAGAGTCACAGGCAATGCTAACGATGGGAGATGATCCTAGATGTCATAGCCGTCCTGCTGTCCTCCTTCAGAGTAGTCATCCTCATAGTCTGGCCATAGGAATAGCCAGGGACAAAAGCCATGAGTACTCTTTAAGTACTCGCAAACTACCACTAACAAGTAGGATAGTTCTAGTAGGAAATGCTAACTCTAAGTTTGTTTGTAAAGTTAAGTTTGAAACCTAAGCTGAGTTCAGAAACAAAGAAAGATAAAATAAGTTTGAAAACACCTAAGTGGGAACTTAGTTGTCATAGTCACAACTCTGTTGTGGTCAAGTGTGTCAAAGTTTTATGTAGTAATGTAAGAATTTGGAGGAACATGAATTTTTGAGAGAAAGAATTCCCAAGGGTAAGAGAGGAAATAGTTTTCATAAATACTCACTTTGGTTTTTGAAACTAAGTTTTTGTTCGGACGCCCATTCTAACTAGGGTCTCCTATGGTCAGGATGGCTCTGATACCAACTTTTCAACACCCGGATTTTTAATCCCAGATGCCTGTTATGCCATACATCACAATCTCAGGATTAATATTTTTGTGAGACATAATAGATTGGATATCACAGTACATCATCCATTACAAACCATAATAAGGTCTTACACAAATAAAGGATCTCATGATCTAGTCTTAGTGCAATCAAGTAGCGGAATAAATAGCGTAGCGGTGGGGTCCATCTTCAGAGTCACAGACAATGCTGACGATGGGAGATGATCCTAGTTGTCATAGCCGTCCTGCTGTCCTCCTTCAGGGTAGTCCTCCTCATAGTCTGGCCATAGGAATAGCCAGGGACAAAAGCCATGAGTACTCTTTAAGTACTCGCAAACTACCACTAACAAGTAGGATAGTTCTAGTAGGAAATGCTAACTCTAAGTTTGTTTGTAAAGTTAAGTTTGAAACCTAAGCTGTGTTCAGAAACAAAGAAAGATAAAAGAAGTTTGAAAACACCTAAGTGGGAACTTAGTTGTCATAGTCATAACTCTGTTGTGGTCAAGTCATGTCACAAATCATTTCATAAGTTGTTTTGAAAACATCTGACAACGGAACAGTATGGCCAATCCAACTGTCCATAACCACGGATGCGGCTATTCGAATAGTTTGACACTCTACAGAGGTGGTACACTTTCACCACAAGATTCGATACATCTATCAGGGATAACCCTGAATCATCGAACTTAGTATGCAAATAGTCAAACTTAACATTTCCTTTACACACTCTAGTATAATGGCGATGCTAGGGACGGTGGCTAGCGGTCAGGAGCTTCCCGCGCTCTGAGGGACAGGGGCGGTGCTTGACGGTGCTCCTTGCGACTATGGGTCGCTGATACGTTGCTAACGTACCCATAATTTTTGATGTTCCATGCTTGGTTTTATCTACTTTCTTGTGTTTTGTTCCAACTTTTGAGTAATTTTCATATGATTTCTTGGACTAACCTATTAACAAGAGCCACAGTGCCAGTTGCCTGTTTTTTGTTGTTTTTGGTTCTAGAAAGTTAGAAAATGAATATTCTCGGAATTGGACCGGACAAAAGCCAAAGTCGTTATTTTCCTGGAAGATTCACGGAGCCAGAAGGAGAGACGAAGGGGGACCACAGGGCGGCCAAACCACCCCTAGGCGCGGGTCCCCCTGGCCGCGATAGGGCATGGTGTGGGCCCCCTGGCTGGCCATCGACCTTGCCCCTTCGCCTATAAGATCCTCCCGATGCAAAAACCCTAAATCATCCAACCTCCAGCCATGAAAAGTTCCACAGCACCGCCGCCACCGAAGGGGAGATTCGGGGGACAGAAAGTCTCTGTTCCGGCACCCTGCCGAGACAGGAAAGTGCCCCTGGAGCCATCTCCATCAATCTCCACCACCATCTCCATCGCCATTGCTGATTCCCATGATGAGGAGGGAGTAGTTCTTCCTCGAGGCTAAGGGTTCTACCGGTAGCTATGTGTTCATCTCTCTCTCTATGCATGATCATATTGTGATCATGAGCTTTGTAATCAAGTAGATCTACCTTGCTACTCAAGTGCTTTAATAGATCTCTGCTCTCCCCATGTGTGTGAAGTTGACAGTGTGCACACCATGGTGGCACTTAGGCTAGAGATTTCAAATACTTGTTATGAGTTATATTTGGAGTTGGATGTCTCTATGAAATTGTGGTGTTTGTTGGAACCATCTAGTACTCAAGGTGATAGTGTGGGGTTATCTAGATGGGAAAAGCGAACTTTGAGGAGTGCTGTTATAGCCCTACCATGGATTAGAGTGTCCAACCGGAGAGTAGTTCAGCGTATTATCATAAAGAAGAATATATTTATATGAGAGTGTTCACTAGTGAAAGTATGATCCCTAGGCCTTGTTTCTAAGCACTGAAACACCGTTTGCTATTAGATCTATTACATGTTTGCTTGCTTCTATCTTTATTTCAGTTTTACTTTAGTCTTTTCACACCATCAAGCTATTTTGTATCACCGTTACCACTTATAATTATCTATACCACTTGTATTTCACTATCTCTTTGCCGAACTAGTGCACCTATACACCTGACAAGTGTATTGGGTGTGTTGGGGACACAAGAGACTTCTTGTATCTTGATTGCAGGGTTGCTTGAGAGGGGATACCTTTGACCACTTCCTCCCTGAGTTCAATAAACCTTGGGTGATCCACATAAGGGAAAACTTGCTGCTGTTCTACAAACCTCTACACTTGGAGACCCAACAACTATCTACAAGAATAGAAGTGCGTAGACATCAAGCTATTTTCTGGCGCCGTTGCCGGGGAGGTAAGGTAAAAGGTACTCACATCCTCCGGTGTGAGTGCTCGTAGTTATTTCCTTTAGATTCTGCAATTTTATCTTTTTGTTTCTTGTTTTTATTTTCACTAGTTAGGCTTAATGGAAAACAACAACAAAATTAGAGAGCTTTATAGTATTTATCTTGAGTTAGGACATGAAGTGTTTGAAGAGAAAATTAAAAAACCTATGGAACTTTATTTGCATGCTAATAGCAATGTTGTTAGTATGAATTCTTTGGACACCATTATTGCTAATGCTATGGAAAAGTCTAAGCTTGGGGAAGCCAGTTTTTATGAAAATGATCTTTTTAGTTCCCCAACTTTGGAAGATAACTATTCTATTGTGTATGATGATACAAAACCTCCAATATATGATGATTACAATGATGAATATGATATTTTCATTCCACCTACTATTGAGGAGAAAAATAATGATTACAATATGCCTCCTATATTTGATGATTATGGTGATGAGAATAATAATGATAGCTATTTTGTTGAATTTGCTCCCACTATGATTAATAAGAATGACTATGCTTATGTGGAGAGTAATAATTATATGCATGTGGCTCATGATAAGAATGTTTTATGTGATAGTTATATTGTTAATTTTATTCATGATGCTACTAAAAGTTATTATGAGAGAGGGAAACATGGTTTTATGCATCTCAATAATATTAAGTTTCCCCTCTTTATGTTGAAAGTCTTGAAGTTGCACTTGTTTTGCTTTCCTATGCTTGTTGCTTTGTGCTTTCATGACTTGTTTCTTTACAAGATTCCTATTCATAGGAAGTGGGTTAGACTTAAATGTGTTTTGAATTTGCTTCTTGATGCTCTCTTTTACTTCAATTCATATTTATTATGTGAGCATCTTCTCAAACTATCAAGCCTAACTTAAAGGCGTTAAAGAAAAGTACTTATTGGGAGATAACCCAAAAGTTTTAGATGAGTCTTGGAAGTTATTACTTCAGTAATAACCGCTCCTTATCCTTTTTATTTGCTTTTTGTGCCAAGAGTAACCTCTAATGAGAGAGAAGTAATGGTTGGGAAGTTGCTGTCCCGAAATAGATTTTTGTGCTTCACAGTAAAAATTCGTGTAAAATATCTGTACGTCCTTTTGAGGCGTGAATTTTTGTTCTTCTGCCCCAGGTTGTTATCTAACTTTAGTTAGTTCAACACTTTTCTATTTGAGCAACAGAAGGTCTTCGAAAAAATTCGTCTTTACCTGCTGGTCTGTTTTGACAGATTTCTGCCATTTTCTGCATTTGCTTCTTGTTGGTTCCTTTTTGAGTTGTTTTGTGGAATTGAGATTTTTGAGGGAAGTGATACAGTAGCTTGTGTTTTAATGGAAGTTTTATTGGTGTTGAAACTGAACCCAAAGACTTATTATCTTGAGTGCACTAATGTTGCTAATAAAGATTGTGTGAAGTTTTGTATGAAGGAAAAATTTCAGGTGTATGGAAGGAATGAGTAATGAGATGAAGGATGGACTAAAACTCAAGCTTGGGGATGCCACACGTGTCACCCCAAGAAATATCCAAGAAGTACAAGCGTCAAAGCTTGGGAATGCCTAAGGCATCCCCCTCTTCATCAATAATAATCCCAGGTTTCTTCCAAACACTTCATTTCTATTGTTTCATGCACAGTTGTGTTGTTCTTGGAGCGTCTTCTTTTTCATTTTTGTTTTGTTTTTTCGTTTGCTTGGTTTGCTTAGTTTTCTGAATAAATTGGTTGGACCCCCTCTTTCATGCATTGGTTTTCAAATAGTTTGGTTTGGATTGGAAAAGAGTAGGAAAAGTTCATGCTTAAGTGGTAAAGAGAGCTTGTTTTTGACTGTGGCCCATGCTTTGTCATGCCATGCTTGATATTGTTTTGGCTTTAGGCTTAGTATTCTTTGCTGTAGCATGACATGTTATAAACAATTGAGGTTGCTTAACGTGCCTTGGAAGAATCATGCGTTGTTTTAGCATATTAAAGCATATTATTGTGGTATTCTCCTTTCATGCTTTATTTGGGTTGACTTGGCACATGCTCACACCATGTTATGACTATCCCAAGTCACCATAGCCTTTATGATCCTTTAGTTTTCAACTTTTAGTGTCACTTTATGCTTTGATCAATGATGTTTTGTCGCTCTGCATGATTATGGCCATTATTGCTCCCTTAGTTGGTCGCTCCTAGTCTTTTGCTAGCCTCCATAACCAAGTATGAGTTCCACTCATGCATCCAACTCCAAATAAAACAAAGTTATTCTAAAGAGTCCACCATACCTACCTATTAGCATATGCTATTCCAAGTATAATCATGTGTTTATCTACCTTCCGAATTAAACTTGTTATGAGAAAACTAGTGATTAAAGCTCTCACGAACTTGATGGCACACTTTACTTTTCTTGCCCTTAATAAACTTGAACCATTGTGTCGTCTATGTTGTATATGCTTGCACTTATATGTTGGGGATTAGCAGAACCATGCTGTCATGGGGAACGCTTTCAACATTGCACCTGTACTTTGTACCTGGTTGATATCATGCTCTTTTGTCTATGGATGTCGTCGGTGTGAAATGAAAGGGGAGATTGTAAGTCCAGGGAGTTATGTATGTGTGTTAGAGAAACGCCTGGGCCGCTGGTCTAATCCATGCTGACATGGTGGAAACCTGCAGCGTAACCATAATGATCTATCTATGAAGCATTCTTCTTATAAAAAAAGAGTCAGATATTGAGAAAAAAGAGAAAAAAGAAAAAAAAGAGATATGAGAAAAGAGGAAGGAGAGAAAAAAGCACCATATTCCCATGGTAAATAAGAAGATTGCTGAGATGCTTGTAGTTTGCTTGCCTTGTCATTTTGATATGGGGATTCTTTCGTATCACCGGGCAAGGGGTACCCCGTTGGAGGTTCTCTATGATACACATGTACTTTGGATGACAAGAACTTACCGGTTACTAAACTTGAGTAGCATGAGGAGCGTCCCTCGTATTCAAGGGACATGAGATTTCCAACTTATACTTTGTCAAGCATATACTCCATAGTTTGTTCACTTTAACCTTAATCACTTCAAGATGCTTATGATAGGGGCAATGAGAGCTGAAAGCTAAAAAGTACCATAATTTTTGGAAGCTCTTTATGAGACTTGAATCCCTACTTCCTTCTATGAAGGCCTTTCTTCCACTATATATATTGAGTCTCCACCTTCTATCTTTATGCACTTACTTTGAGAGCTTAGTGGCCATTCTTAGTTCTATGTGCATTGTCCCAAGACTTGTTGATTGATGCATAGTTTTGATATCGCTTGTGTTAAACTATTTGTATCTAGTCACTCTTATGAACTTTGAAGGTGTCCTATGCATTTATGTTTGCTACTCTATGAGGGACAAGCTGAATTCCACTATGCTATGTTTTCTTTATGTGAAACAAACAAACGTCTTGCAAAGCATTGTTATTCATGAATCTTTTGTTTATGCCTTTTCATGTTGCAACATAGTTGCTATGTCTTATTGCTAGAACTTTATCCTTCATGCTATGTTGAAGTACTATGATCCCAGCTATCAATGTTTTACAAATACTTTGATCAAGTTTATGATGGTGCATGTCACCTTAAAAATTATTCTTTCTTTTTATCACTTACCTACTCGAGGACGAGCAGGAGTTAAGCTTGGGGATGTTGATACGTTGCTAACGTACTCATAATTTTTGATGTTCCATGCTTGGTTTTATCTACTTTCTTATGTTTTGTTCCAACTTTGGAGTACTTTTCATATGATTTCTTGGACTAACCTATTAACAAGAGCCACAATGCCAGTGCCTGTTTTTTTGCTGTTTTTGGTTCCAGAAAGTCAAAAAATGAATATTCTCATAATTGGACCGGACAAAAGCCAAAGTCGTTATTTTCCTAGAAGATTCACGGAGCCAGAAGGAGAGACGAAGGAGGGCCACAGGGTGGCCAAACCATCCCTAGGCGCGGGTCCCCCTGGCCGCGCCAGGGCATGGTGTGGGCCCCCTGGCTAGCCAGCGACCTTGCCCCTTCGCCTATAAGATCCTCCCGATGCAAAACCCATAAATCATCCAACCTCCAGCCACGAAAAGTTCCGCAGCGCTGCCGCCACCGAAGGGGAGATTCGGGGGACAGAAAGTCTCTATTCCGGCACCCTGCCGGGACGGGGAAGTGCCCCCGGAGCCATCTCCATCGATCTCCACCACCATCTCCATCGTCGTTGCTGATTCCCATGATGAGGAGTGAGTAGTTCTTCCTCGAGGCTAAGGGTTCTACCGGTAGCTATGTGTTCATCTCTCTCTCTATGCATGATCATATTGTGATCATGAGCTTTGTAATCAAGTAGATCTACCTTGCTACTCAAGTGCTTTAATAGATCTCTGCTCTCCCCATGTGTGTGAAGTTGACAGTGTGCACACCATGGTGGCACTTAGGCTAGAGATTTCAAATACTTGTTATGAGTTATATTTGGAGTTGGATGTCTCTATGAAATTGTGGTGTTTGTTGGAACCATCTAGTACTCAAGGTGACAGTGTGGGGTTATCTAGATGGGAAAAGCGAACTTTGAGGAGTGTTGTTATAGCCCTACCATGGATTAGAGTGTCCAACCGGAGAGTAGTTCAGCGTAGTATCATAAATAAGAATATATTTATATGAGAGTGTTCACTAGTGAAAGTATGATCCCTAGGCCTTATTGCTAAGCACTGAAACACCGTTTGCTATTAGATCTATTACATGTTTGTTGGCTTCTATCTTTATTTCAGTTTTACTTTAGTCTTTTCCATGCCATCTAGCTATTTTCTATCACCGTTACCACTTATAATTATCTATACCACTTGCATTTCACTATCTCTTCGCCAAACTAGTGCACCTATACACCTGACAAGTGTATCGGGTGTGTTGGGGACAAAAGAGACTTCTTGTATCTTGATTGCAGGGTTGCTTGAGAGGGGATACCTTTGACCACTTCCTCCCTGAGTTCGATAAACCTTGGGTGATCCACTTAAGGGAAAACTTGCTGCTGTTCTACAAACCTCTGCACTTGGAGTCCCAACAACTGTCTACAAGAATAGAAGTGCGTAGACATCAGTCGCGCGGTGGTGCACGGCCGTGTCTGGCGGGGTGAGGGGGTCAAGGCGGAGTGGCGTGCACGGTCTGGTGTCGAGGCACGGTCTATGGCGTGTTGGCGGCAAGGGCGCTCTGGCGTGCTCTGGCTGCGCGCAGAGACTAAGTGCGTGGCGTTTCCTCGGTGGTCCAGGGGCTGGCAGTGATCGTGGGGTGGACCGTGGGCGGCGGTGAGGTCACGCCTCAGTCCCTGGAGCGGAGAAAAGTGACGGTCTGCATGAGCTCGCATGCTCGGCCGTGAGCATGGCCTGGTTGAGTTGGTGCTGCTGCTGCTAGGGACTAGGGGATGGGTTAGTTTAGGCTTGGTTAGAGCTAGGAGGGACAGAGGGATTAAATTGAGGTCAAATGGGTGGCAAAACCTTGTAGAAACAGTGAACCTAAACTGGAGTGTGATCAGTGCATGCCAAGTGTTCGACCAAATGGCCGCATGAACACAAGATTTAAATTTTTCAAAGATTTTTGGTGGAGTGGTTTATCTTATGCTTAAGCATCTAGGTTTGCTTGGGATCTTCAAATTGAATTCATTTGAGTGGTTTTTGAAAAAGTGGGATCTAGACATATGAACTAGATTCAATTTTCAAATGTCATTTAAATTTAGAGTTTGAATGTTTTTGGGATGACACAAAGTGGGCCTTGGCACACCACTACTTGTACTAGCAAGGGGTGCAAATATCCACAAATGTTTCTGTTTGACATTGAGTGCTAGGAACAGCCAAAGTGGGATAGGTGATTAAAATGGCAAAAGTGACCATTTCCTTTATTTAATTCTTTTTGATTTCTTTTTTCTTTGGTATTTGCTTGGGGATGATCTAGATGATGTGTAATTCACCTTAGAGTCATTTTACAACCAATAGATCACTCAATGATGGCAATTCAAAACAACTCCTATTTTAGATGCACACACATATGAATGCTTAAAGTTTTTTAATAGAAAAAGTTTTTGTTAACCCTAAATAGGGTAGATTTGATCTTGATCACTTGGATTAAAGTTTTGGGATGTTACAAACCTTCCCCCCTTAAACAAAATCTCGTCCCGAGATTTAAGAAAGAAAACTAGGAACTAAAGAGATCTGGGAACTTAGTCCTAATGTAATCTTCTCGTTCCCAAGTGGCTTCTTCTTCGGTATGGTTGGTCCACTGAATCTTGAGAAATTTGATACTCCGGGTCCTGGTGGTTCTGTAGGCTTCCTCCAAGATACGGATGGGCACTTCACGATACGTCAAATCCTGGTTGATATCAACAGCTCGGTGATCGATGTTCTTGAAAACTTCGGTCTTCTCCGGCACTTCTAAGCATTTGCAAAGTAACGAGATATGGACCACATTGTGGATGGCAGACATCTCCTCTAGAAGTTCCAGTTGATATGATACTTCTCCTCGGTGATTCAGAATCTTGAAAGGTCCAATATATCTGGGGGCTAACTTTCCTTTTAGACTAAAACGTTGCGTTCCCTTCAATGGCGAAACCTTGAGATACACAAAATCTCCGACATTGAAAGTCAGGTCTCTCCTTCTCTTGTCAGCATAACTCTTCTGTCTAGATTGGGCGGTCTTGAGGTCCTCACAAACTTTTTGAACCTTCTCTTCAGCTTCTCGGAGAATGTCGGGTCCAAAAATCTGACTCTTTCCTACTTGCGACCAATTCAAAGGGGTACGACACTTTCTTTCGTATAGGAACTCAAATGGTGCCATTTGCAAACTGGCTTGATAACTCTTGTTATATGAGAATTCTGCGAAAGGCAGACAATCTTCCCATTTTGATCCATATTCCAACACACAAGCTCTTAACATATCCTCTAGGATTTGGTTAACTCTTTTAGTCTGTCCATCGGTTTGCGGGTGATAAGTAGTGCTGAAATTCAACTTGGTTCCTAATCCTTCTTGGACTGGTAAATTGGGTTCCTCGATCCGACACTATGGTATTGGGGGTTCCATGCAAAATGACGATTCTAGCAATGTACAATTTTGCTAGCTTCGAACTCTGGTAGGTTGTCTTGACAGGTATAAAGCGAGCTACCTTGGACAGTCTATCAACAATGACCTAGATTGAGTCATTTCCCTTACTCGAAGTAGGCAAACCGGTGATAAAGTCCATTCTGACAGAATCCCATTTCCATTCCGGAATCTGTAAGGGTTGCAACAGTCATGCGGGTCTCTGATGTTCCGCTTTGACTCGTTGACAGATATCACACTTGGCGATGTAGCTTCCGATTTCTCTCTTCATCTTGTGCCACCAAAATTGCTCCTTCAAATCTTGATACATCTGTTGCAACAATGTGCTTCTGGTTGGTGTAGGCACAGGCGTTGTCCAACTCCTTCTGGGTCTTGTGCAGCATGAAGTCGAGGTGATCCACATGATGCTTCAGCTCCGGATGTCCTGGCATGGCCAAGGGTTGTCCCATGGAGTCACGTCTTGCATAGTGAGTGAAGCAAGTGCCATTTATCTGATTTACATTCTGTGCACACAAACGGGCAAGTGCTTCCTGCATTGCTCTAGCTAGTCATCCAGCCAGTTGTTCTCCCTCGCGGTGAACTGTGTCTTCTCCGAGGTGGGTGGCTCCATCTTTCCTCTCAGATTTGCAACGATCAACCACTGCAGTTCTCCTCCTGGCTGATCATTGAGTTGCGCTCCAAAGAACTCAGGGTGCGGGCGTCCAAGAAACTCCGCTAGCTGACTCAAGTCCCTCTCGAAGATGAGTTTTTCTCTGTTGCCAAGCTGATAGAACTTACAGTACTTGACTTCCATCTATAAGAAATTAGGATGAGTAAGTTAGTGAGGTGCTCAAGTGTGTCAAATTTTATGTAGGATTGCAAGAATTTTGAGGAACAAGTGAACACTTTTTGAAAGAATCTCAAGGATACGAGTGAGAATAGGTTTTCACAAATACTCACTTCCTTTGTTTTGAAACTAAGTTTTTCAGACATCCATTCTAACTAGGGTCTCCTATGGTCAGGATGGCTCTGATACCAACTTGTAAACACCCAGAATTTTAAGTCCAGATGCCTGTTATGTCGTACATCGCAATCCTAGGATTACCATTTTTGCGAGACATAACATAATTGATAACACAATACCTCATCCATTACAAACCATAATAGGCTTACAAATAGTTGATATCATGATCAAGTCTTAATACATATCAAAACAACGGAAATAAACATAGTAGAGCATGTCTTCATTGTCACATGCAATGCTGACGATGGGAGATGATCCTAGTTATCGTAGACATCCCACTATCCGTCCTCCGGGTAGTCCTCTTCATAGTCTGGCCATGGGAATAGCCAGGGACAAAGCCATGAGTACTTTTTAAAGTACTCGCAAACTATCACTAATGTAATTAAGACAATTCTAGTAGGAATCCTAAGCTTTAGGCTTGTTTGCAATAAGCTAGTTTTATTTCATAAGTACTTAGTAGTAAAGACCTATTTTAGTTATCTAGATTACTCAAGTGGGAACCTAGTTTCATGTTCACAACCCTGTTGTGGTCAAGTCAAAGTCATCCTTCAAGTCACAAGTCATTTTGAAAACATCTGACAACAGAACAGTATGGCCATCCAACTGTCCATGATCGCGGACGCGGCTATTCGAATAGTTTGACACTCTGCAGAGGTGGTACACTTTCACCACAAAATTCGATACATCCGTCAGGGATAGCCCCGAATCATCATACTTGGTATGCGGATAATCAATCCTAACCTTTCAATTACACACCCTAGTATAGGCACCTCCCCTATGAGTTTGGCCTCCCAGCCATGGCCATCTGCCATCCCAGAAACTACATAGGTGGACATTCATATTCACGAGGTAGCCTCAACTTATCCTCTTTTCGCGAGGGAACCCGTACTAAGACACATAAACTTCTAGTTAAGCCCTACCCAACTCAGGTATTGTGGTTGTACGGTAAAGTTGGAACGGTATCGCATCCGAACCCAACCACCAGTTTTTATTCAAAGTCAAGGCACATGCCTCATTCATCATCATCTTCAAGTCATTGTGTTTCACTACCCATGTCAAAACATTTCAATAGAATTACTCATCATTCTAAGGTTTTCATAATCATTTGCTCCAAGTGTTCCCATCTAAAGTGATCAATATTAGTTTAGCACTAGCAACTATCAATGAGGGTATCAATATTGAGGGGTGTTAATCAAGTATAACTACCTAAATCTAGTTCTATGCTCTTGATAACATCTGCCCTATTTTTCCACTAATCACCATTTAATTAACTACTTGAGAAACTTTGGTAAAGGGAAGAATAAAGCTTGCAGGTAAAACCTGGGATTGGTATAGTCAAGGTTGCATCACAATAGCATGCATAGTGTATCTTGCATAGGTTAACTTGCATAGTGGAGCTTGCCTTGGTTGGTATAGTTGTCGAAGTTCTCCTCTTCTTCTTCGTAGAATTCTTCCTCCTTGTAGCCCGGGTTGGTACTAGCGTCTATAAATAAATACGAGGTACACAATCACCAAACAATAATTAACTAATTCTATTTAGCACACCAAGGTTCACACTAGATGATCTAGCATCATCTCAACCACCATATGAATCAGTGACATAGTCTTATTTATCTTATTTTAGAAATGCAATTTCTACTCATTGAAAAATACTTAAGATTTAATATTCTCCAATTATAAAATATGGGATCATGTTGACACATGTCATCACCACATATTCCAATACTTGGGAATGTGATTTAAAGTGGATGGCATAAGTTACAAAGTTTAATTTGCTATTTAATCTGATTGAAATGACCATATAGCCATTCTTTTAATACTAGCCCAAGATTACTTCATGTAAAACTAAATATTTTTACATATTTAGATAGATCATGGCAAATGTGATTTTTGACAATTGGAATCAACTCAAAAGCATTTATGGTTGATTTTAGAAAAATGTTTGAAGTTGGAAAAGTCTTTGCTTTTACTATGGGTGATCTATAAATTCAAACTGTTTGAATCCAATGGGAGTGCTTAGATATTTTTATATCCTTTCTAACAAAATTGGAATCATGAATTTGGTTTAGTAAATCTTCTTGAATTCAATTTTGAAATCAACTACATAATAGAGTTTTGGAATTAAAGGAAAATCTAAATTTGAATTCGTGGGCACGCGCGGGAACGATACTAGGCCGGCCCAACTGCACGGCGCACGCAGCGGGCTGCACTTACGCTGGCCCCACATGTTAGTGGTTGTTCTAACACGAAGCGATATAAGCTAATCTTGGCCGCACGATTAGAGCACGATCAACGGCTCAGCGTCATCGTCTCCATCACACGATGCGCGCGGGATTTTAACCCTAGCTCTACGGCGGGGGTCATTGGGGGCTTACCAGGGCTCCAGCTGGGTACGGCGGTGCGGGCGAACGAGCTGGTAGATGATGGCGGTTCGAACGGTGGCCACATGTCACGCGGGGTCAAACGGGCATGTCTGGGGGTTGCTAGTGTCGTGGCGAGTGCATTGGTGCAAGGGGCGAGCGAGGCGTAGCGTGGTAACTTGGGATTGCTCGGCGCCCTGGCGTGGTGCTCGGCATGGTGGACAGAGAAGTGGGCACGGCTGTGCTGGCGTCTCCACTGGCTGTTGTTGATCGAGGCGTACACAAGCAAGTGCGGTGAGGTCATGGCTATCTCCTAGACATCATGGGCGAGGGCGGCGAAGCTTGTGGCGTCGTGTCCATGTCGGTTCGGCATGGTGAGCTCGGGTACGGGCTGGCACTGGTCCAAGGGGTGAGTGAGAGAGGCTCAGCTGCACGGGCTGGTACTGGGGTGATCGTGGGCGAGTAGTGGAGGCTTAGTGAGGTACCAAGGTGATCACAAGATTGCTCCAAACAGTGTATAGTTGGTAGCTTTGTACTGTGCCTAATAAGTGTTCGATCAAATGGCCGCAAGAGGTAAACTTTTGAATTTTCAAATTCTTTTTAGTGGGTTGGATGATCATAAGCTTGAGAGTCTCTGGTTGCAAGGATTGGTCAAGTGGAGAAAGTTTGGATGGTTTTTGAAAAATGGCTATGTTGATACATACTCTAGATTCAATTTTGAAAATTCCCTCAAATGGATTTGAATTTGTTCTGGTAAGTTTTGAAAGTTCACTTGTGTTCATTGTCACTTGGTCTAGCAAGGTGAGAAAAGGAATAAAATTGTTTCTGTTTGAAATCATTTACTAGAGATGCCCCAAGTGAGCTAGGTGTTAACTTTTGCAAAAAATGACCATTAGGTCATATGCTTCATAATTTGATTTTCTTTTGATTTGATTTCGATTTGACCTAGATGATATTGTTTTGATCTTTATATCAATTCTCATCATTCACAACAAACAAACATGGCATGGCATGGATTAATACATCATTAACAACACCACTTGCATTCATATAGTTTTTAATAATAAAAGCTTTTGTTAACCCTAGTTTTGGTTGATTGGAAATTGATATTCTCCTTTTAATATTTTTGAGATGTGAGAAGTGCTAGACACACCACCAAAGCGAGAATATGGCAGGAAGGATATTATTATGACTTTGGGATATATTTGTTGCCTCACCATTTTGAAAAGACATACAAAAACAGTGTAAAGCAAAACGAAACCCCTGTCGGCGAGAGGCTATGGTCTGCCGTGCCTCCAAGATCCCAAGACCACCGGAGACGGAGCGGTGTAAACCAAATCGGAAATCAACTATGCTCTAAGCTTGATGATGAAACAACTCTAAGGTGTACTTTATGTTGTGGATATGCTAAATGGGTATCACCATTGCATGTCTCTAATCCAGCTAACCTGGGTGGCCCACAGTTGGTAGCACGACCCATGGCCTGCTGGGCGGCCCAGTTAGATGGATTCAGAAAGGAGGCCCATGCCGGAAGAAGGAAGTTTATGGTGTAGTCACCGACCAACCTAGAGCCTTAGAGTACAAGACACGAGGACTAGTTAGTATTAGTGTATGACTCTCTAACCTCTCCGACAAGGATCTTTCCCTGTAACCCTAGGTTCTGGTGCCTTTATAAGCCTAACTTGTGGGAGCCTTTAGGAAAATACTCGGTAGTGCATAGCACAACACCTCGCACAACAAACTGATCCCTATAACTTAGAGTATTGCCATTATATTGATTTATAGCAGGAGTAGGGTTCCGCCACCGTTATGGGACCTGAACCTGGATAAGCTGTGTTACCTCGTACCCGCCAACTCACCGCCTTCCCCCACCTCTCTAAACACGTTATGTGAGGACCCCTCTATGTTTTAAAAGTTAGTTAAATTTGTTGGTTTAACTTGGATTTATGGTTTTAAGGAGTTCCCTAAATATTATGGTTTACCCTTAAGTGTTATTATAAAGCCAAGTTATGGATTTGGAGCTAGCATTTGAATATAAAAAATTTAAGGTTTATAGCAAGTTGTGAGTATTTCTTATTTTAAGAAGTGTTTTTAAAGAATTTATAAAATATGTATTATATAAAATGGATAAAGATTTATTACTTCAAAATCTTAAAAACTTTTGGAATATTATATTTAGTATTATTCTAGTAAAATATATTTATTCAAGATCTTAAAAATGATTTTTATTTATTTTTAAGTATTATTCTTATTTTTATCAAATTCTACAAAGGATTCATGTCTTTGAATATTTGCTTCAAGTTTTATTTCTGAAAATTTAAGTTAATATTTTTATAAAAATATTAGATGGATTTTTATACACAAAAATGATTTTTATTAATTTTTAGGGCTTTTACTTTTTTTTTGAGATTTCATTTAGGATTTAATAGTGTTAATATATATTTGCATTTTATCTAACTTAAATAGGTAAAGTTATATTTTTCCTAAGTATATATTATTTTTGTGATTATTTTTGATATATTATATGTATTTTTGGGATTTTTCTATATTTTTCTAGAATTAAATAAGTTCAAGGGTATACTGGTAATTTATTAAATAGGAAACCGATTTTATGGGGATAAATAGTTGGGTTGTGGCTTTCTTAAGGAGTATTGGACCTTGTCCAATCAGACCAAGTGATTTCGGCCCACTAATCCAGCCCAACCCGAGTTGGGTCCAACCCCACCCCATCCTTCTCTCCCTCTCTCTCCCCACTCCCGCAGGCACACTCACACACCTCACGCGCCCTGGCCGCCGCTTGATGCTCGCCACTCTAGCAGTCGCTGGCCGCATCCACTACCACTGCTCACTGGCGCCGCCTATCCATGGTCTTCTCTGTCTGTTTCCCCCATCCTCTATGCCAACCAGCTCCCGTATAGGCCCCTGTTCCCTGGCTAACCCTAGCTCATGTGGTATGGGTGTGTCAGCGCGCCTCTGGCTACTTCTTAGGCTCTGCCTTCTCTCCTCTGCCTCTTAGTCCGTCCTTGCGTCGACCACGACCTGCTGCTGCTGCCCTTCTCGAGGTGGTGGGATACGGCGAGTTCTGCTGCTTACGCCATGGTTGGTCACGACCTCCTGGTGCTCTTCGTCGACCTGGACCTCACCTTCCTCAATTCAATGCCAACAGGAAGGTGCACAAAGCGCAACCCCAGTGTCTCCTGCTCATGATACCTACGGGACAGCGCTGACAGTGCAACCCCGGCGTCTTCGGTGCTTGCTCGGTTACGGTGATGGTGCACTAGGGTATGGACGTGCCCGTGCCGGCGTGGCTTGGTGTGGGTGGTGCTGTGGCGCCCTCGTGCTATCGCGCTGCCATACTGTGGTGGTCACTGCGAAGGTCATCCAAGAGCTACCAATTTATGGCCACTACTCATACCTCGAGGTGCTCAACCTCTTGTTCCCCTATTCCTCACTTTCTTATTTTTCCTTCTACCTAACATTTGGTTCCTCACATGAAGTTTGTGCAACTCATAGTTATGCCTCAATTTAGTTGTCTAATGTTTGATTTCTAATCTAGTTAACCTAGATGATTAATTGATACTATGTGTTGGTGAGCCTTTGATCAAATTTAGTGGCTACTTTGATTAAATTCAATGAATTATAAAGGATGTGCTTGACTGAACCATTTGGTTCAGTATGTGTTGGTTGTGAGTTGGAGAATATGATGCCTGCCAAACTAATGTTTGTACTGCTCCATGACCATATTGTGTTTCTTTCCTGAACAAGTATCATACTAGTTGTTGAAATAACCTGATAATAGTGTGAATGTTCTAGATAGATAACCCTTCTGTGATATTGTGCATAGTGTCCTTCAATAATATTGAGAAGAGCATGGTCTTGTTCAATTAAAGATTCAAGCATGCCAAAAAAATTATACATGTGCTACTTCCTAGCACCTCTATTCTGAAAACAGAGAATACATGTTGGGTTCCTAGGCAAAGATGTACCTAATGTGTAGGAGTGTGTATATGGTTGTTATTTGGTCTGGTTAGCATGCCGAAACTAAATTGGCTAACATCCTAATTATTTGATAGATCAATTTCTTGATTTATTGCAAGCAAACAAGTGACATATTATTGCCATACTTGTTGTTCTAAATGTCACTGATATTGTCTTGCAAATTATTGAGGAATGAAAACATACTTATTGTGAAATACCTGATGTCTAGCATGTTACCTTGATATGATTAATTTCTAGATGTGTCATGTAATTCTTTTGGGTAATCAGAAAATCATCTAGATGTGTTTGGCATGATGTAAATCAAGTTTATATAAGTATATGATATATTAATGATGTGTCTGTTCATATTTATTGGGTAGATTTGGTAGGGTCAGATACTCTACTTGCTTTTTAGCTCTGCCAATGATGCAAAGGCTGAGGCTCACTTTACTACAAAGAATAGATACTATGCCCTTGTATTACTAGCTCTAGGATGAACTAGTGTAACACATCTACACTGATCTGAGAGCTTTTTACTTCCACAGTCTGGAATATAATGCTACTGCAGACTAAGTCTAAGAAGAACAAGTGCTTTTCATACTAGCCAAAGTAAAATACCCTAGATCAGATGTATGGCATTGATCTTCTTCTTTTGAGGTTGTTGGTTGGATTCCAATGATGATCTTGGGTCAGCTCCTTCTTATTGATTGTTGACCAGTTCCTCCTGGCTGCCATTAGTTATTGCCCACCGGTGCCTCTACAATAGTTATATCTATTCCCAACATTTTAATTGACAAGTTATATTGAAAGTCACGATTATCTCCACCATTAAGCATGTGTCAACCTCCCAAAAATGATGGAACATCGATGATGCGAAGCAGCACCTGAGCAAGCAACTACGACTCACAAGGCCAAATGTCTATCAAACAACATGTAATAGGAGGTTTCCAAGGCAATATAGGCTACAAGGGATATAAATGGTACGTAAACTAAAGCATCGTAACACGGATAGCAATAGATCAACAAGAGTAAGTAAAGACTATAAATGTAAAATAGGTAGAAAGGAGGAGAATGCTCGCCTAGGAAACACTGCCGAAGATACATTACCCGAAGAACTTGTCGACACTTGCATCCACTCAATGGCCTAATATGAAGAAGCAAAGCACTAAAATAAACACCAGATGCACTATTTAATACTACGACAGAAGATCTGGCAGCATGTCATGTTAAAGATGCCATGCAGCTAGGCAATATTAAGCGGCACCGGGGTCCCAACAATTAATTAGTTGGTTCAAGTTATTTAGATAGCCCACAATTTAAATGTTGACTTAATAAGATAAAACATGGCAACGGTTTGCTACACAAATTTAAATGGAGGCAATATAAGGAAAGAATAGCCTGCATATAGTATCCATCTTTAATTATGAGGTGAATCGACAAAATACCCCCAAACAAATGAATATGTATGTGAGCATGAACAATTAAATGCAACAAGTATATGCCATTTATAAAAATAAGGGTCTAGGAAAAAGGGGTCACACATAGGGGACTCGGCTATCTTGGGTCTCGGGGTTCGACGGGATCAGTCTTTGGTTCATCTGGTCCGGAGGTATCGGCCTTCGGACGCCGAGATTAGGGTCTTCAGGGTTCCATGTAGGAGATGTCCTCGGGGTCTCGATCGTCGGATCTATGATGGAGTACTTGTCGCTCTGAGACGTGGAACTTATGTCGGTGGCCTTTGGGCGACAATAACTTCAGAAGATCTTGCGGTGGTAGGCAAAGATGGTCTTGGCGAAACTTGGCGTCGATTTGTCCTCGGAAGATCTTGGTGACATCGCGATAGGGTTTGCTATGGAAAATGCTTCAGAGGACCGGACCGGGCAACGCTCATCGGGCATCGAAGATCTTGGCATCAGGAGGGTAACACTCAACATCACCTCAACACCACCACACCATCTTCAATTCCATAACATCACCAAGGCCCAAGCAATGTTCAGACAACAGAATAAACAGAGCATAGACCAAAACAAAGCTATCGATGTAGCATCGCACTTTAGAGGGCCAAAAGGAGCAGTAGCACTGTAGACACACCAGGACAAGAGGATGGACCAAGTCGCTGCATGGAGCCTGCACGAGCACACCTGACCAAAAATGAGCGGGTGGCCTTGGAGAGGTTGCAGGGGAACGGGGAGGCAGAGGACGGGTCAGGTTCTCACGGCCTGAGGTCGGCAGAGCACGACCGGTGGAGATGCGGGAGCGCTCGGGGAAAGGTCGCATATAGGCGACGATTTCTACAGGCGGAGAAGGGAGCTTGCGGGCAAGACGCCGTCGGGATGGAGATCGATGGGAGGAGGCAGCGCGTGGCGGCGGCCTGCGGCAGGGAGGCTCCAGCATGCTCGGGGACGGGCGACGAGGAGGACGAGCGGAGAGAGTGGCGCTATGAGCACCGAGCGAGGTTAGCCAAGAGGGGGCCAACGCCATGGGACCGGGAACAGGGCAGCGTAGAGGGAAGCTTCGCAGCAAACACGGGTGAGGGCGAGCGGCGAGGCCAATCGAGCGAGGAAGAAGGTGAGCGGAGTAGGCATCGTCTCTGCCACCGCCGGGGAAGAGGGGCGCTGGGGGCTCGCAGCGGGAGAGATCGAGCTTGGTTGAGGCGTTGAGTAACTCACAAGGTCGGGGGTAGGTGGGGGTGCGCTCGAGCTGGGGGAGCATCGGGGTGGGACCAGGTCGCGTGTCGAGCGAAACGGCG
Organism: Avena insularis; assembly: GCA_023614405.1. Taxonomy (NCBI): domain Eukaryota; kingdom Viridiplantae; phylum Streptophyta; class Magnoliopsida; order Poales; family Poaceae; genus Avena; species Avena insularis. The sequence continues at coordinate 29,550,837 of CM042692.1, forward strand.
AGGCATGGTTACGTCTTGGCATGCGGTCAGCAGTGCAAACACTGCGTGGGTGGGGAAAGATCACGGATGCCACCTAGAGGAGAGGTGAATAGGCGGTTAAAAACTTCTAGGAGATGGGCTTAACAATGGCGGAATAAAACTAGCGTTTTCTTTTGTTAAGCACAAAGCCTAGATATACTAAGATTCACCTATGTGCACCAACAACTTATGCTAAGCAAGACAAGCAACAATATGATAGCAATATGGATTACTTCAAGCACGATGGCTATCACAATGTAAAGTTCATAAGTAAAGAGCTCGGGTATAGAGATAACCGAGGCACACGGGGACAACGATATTTTACCGAGTTCCTCCCAACAAGGGAGTACGTCTCGTTGGAGGGGTGGGCGGTACTAAGACCACCAACACCACAAAGGCCTCACCCTATTCTCCCGAGCACCTACCACGCGGCAAGCACCCATTCCACTATGGGACACTTTAGGGTGGTCACCGAACCTGTACAAGATTGGGGCTTTCTCCACAACTTAATTGGAGGCTCCCAATAAATTCCACCAAGGTCACAATCTCGGGGAGAGCTTCACAACTTAATTGAAGGCCCCAAGAACACGCCACAAAGGCCACACAACCTTCTAGGGTTCCAAGAACCCAAGAGGGACAAGCTTCAATGAATATCACCGAACAAATCCTCCTGGGAGAACACAAACCGATGCACCTAATACAAATGGCAAGAACACCACAAAGATGCCCCAAATCTTCACTCTCAAGTTCCAACAAGGCTACTAAAGCAATTGGGGGAATAAGAGAGGAAGAACACAAAAGAGGAACACAAAATGCCCCAAAGATCTAGATCCCAAAGATTCACTCATAAAGAGGTGATTTGGTTTGGTCAAAATTTAGATCTAGAACTCCTCTATCTTCCCCTCAAATATAGGCTAGAATCATTGGAGGGGGAGGAAAGAATCAAGCTCAAAGGATTAACCAAATTGGGGAAAAGGCTTGAGAGAAAATAGAGAGAAGGAGCAAAGATTAGCTGGGCCTCAAGGAGCAACCCAAGCGGGGGAAGCGGAGCAAGCGAAGCGACATGGAAACTGGGCGCGTGTGCAGGGGATCGGGCGATCGGGCGAGGCGGTGGACGAGCGAGCTCGCGGGAACAGCGTGCGCACAGGGTGGGAGCAAGCTGTGACTGGGACGAGCTAGCGCACAAGGCAGGACATGCAGCTAGGCCTGGAGCGGGGAAGGGCCGCTGGGGAGGGACTGGGCCGGCCGGTAGTGCCGGCCTGGCCGGGCGGTAGTACCGGGCTAGGCCGGTACAACCGGACCGGGCCACCGGATGGGGCAGAGGAGAGTGGAGGCTGCCCAGGGCAAATGGACGCAAACAGCAGTCAAGCAGTAGTACCGGACGGCCCAGGAATAAGCCTTTTCTTTTTCAAATTAAAATCAAATAAGAGGCAACTCCAAACTGCGATAACTTTGGCTAGGGAACTCCGATTGACCCGAAACCAATTTTGTTGGAAAGAGGACAATAAGTGCTACCCAACCAAAAGGGAAAATATTGGATATCACCAAGTGGGAATGTATCAAGTATTATAATGTGAGATACCTCACCTGGTGAGAATCCGGAAAACCTCCAACAACAAAATTGCAACAAGATATAAAAGGAAGATCCGATTTCAATGAACTAAAGCTTGTATTGAGCAAAAGCTCTAGAGCTAAACATGGATAATATCCAACCAACAACCAAGAATGATGATGCTAAGAATGCAATGGTTTGAGCTCTGTCCGAACGATATGATCGAGTTACTCAATCGAGAGCCCCTCTTGATAGTACGACTATCTATCCTAAACCCGGTCTCTCAACTACCAACATGAGACTGGCAAAAGGGAAAATCTATCAAGAATACATTTTCCTTGAGCATACTTTGACCTTGTCTTCATCGATCCATAATCACCGAGGATGGCAAGCAACAAACATGATATCTTCTAGAGATGGCGTATATAGGGCTTGCACAACGCATCATCTTCTTCATTTCATCTACCTTGAAGCTAACACATGCTCCAAGTGATGCCAATGGACAAATCCTACAAGTGCAACTTAGTACAAACATTAGTCCATAAAGATTGTCATTAATTACCAAAACCACACATGGGGGCCCACATGCTCTTTTAGGTGGGGTGGGACATGTGGCGTGCAGTGTACATGTCGCGGGGAGCGTTGCGTGGAGAGCGGGCGCACCGCGTCGCTGTGTGCGGTGGCGGCGGCTGGGGTGGGTTGGCTTCAGCGAAGTGCGGGGTGGGGTTCGATGGGCATAGGGTTAGGGTTTTGTTGGACCGGGGTTGTAGGTGGCCTGGCCTAAGGGCTGGACTGCCTCCCCCGATATAAAGTACTTCTATTTATCTAGTTTTATTTAAACACTTTTGTAAATATCTTTTAGACAAACAAAATATCCGGAAGAGACCGAGGTTTTGATTTAAAATAAAGATGGAGGATATTTATAAAAAAAGGTAGGCTTAATGGGAAAATAGTTTTAGGAAAATAGTATGCATGTAGTCATGAGGATGCTCAAATAAAATGTGGCATGATGACATGAGCATTCGATCATGATGATGCACAAAATAAAAACAACACGCGATTTTCTAGTACTCCCTCTGATCCAAATTAATGTTCTCACATTTGTCTAGATTCAGATGTATCTAATCATGTTTTAATGCTAGATACATCCGAATGTAGACAAACCTAAGAATATTAATTTGGATCGGAGGGAGTAGTGGTTTTACCTGGGGTGCTACAGTCTTCCATGTGGAACTTCTCCCCTCCTAGCTTTTGGATGGTTGTTCAAGCAACCATATGCTTGTGAGGGGAAATGACCTTAGGTGAGATAATATGGTAGTGAGTGATGGTGGGAAGAAGTGGTTCTGGTGGTAAACTAGTGGTGGTGTTCTTGGCTAAGTGTGGTGGAAATGGAATAGCTAGCCTTGTTGTTATGGCTGGTTTCTTCGCTTTTCTATAACTGGTGCTCTCCTTGAGATGTTGAAAACACATCAGTTGCATGTGGTGTGTGAGATGCTATAGCTGGGCCCCACTGGGTTCAAGTTCCCACATGTGGGAGACTTGGTGTTGTGGATGAGCTTTAGCTGCTTTGGTATTATCGTATTTTGGTTATTCCTTTCATTGGAAATGGTGAAATTTTCCGCTGCCTGTGATGTTCTAATGAGGCATATACCCTGATAAGAACAAATTCTAATTTGGCCCTTCCAATAATACTCAATGATGAAATTGGCATAGCACTTAAATGCCCAATCTGAGATTATAGCTATCCCGATAACCCCCTATTTTCCGTTTCTTGTTGTTTGTTGTCTTTGCTTGCAGGGAACAAGATCAAGAATATGAAGAATTGAGGGACAAAGGACACATGAATAGTTAGAAGAATAGTCTAAGTTTTCCTTTTACAAAATATTGTGATTTCTCTTCTGTTTGGATATTGTAAAAACCTTGTATTTTTATATTATTAATAAAGTGGAATTTAGACATTTGTAAACAATGGTGTAATATTTGTATTATTGTGATAAAATGATTCTTTTCTACTACATTAGTCCTATTATCCCTTTTGTTCATACTTGTAAAAATAATATAATATTGTGTGATGTAAATAAGATAGTCTTTATCAATTCTTGTTTATTATTTCTTTATTGTAATATCATATTACATTACTCAATTATTCATATCACTTCTATAAGTTCTGTTTTATTATCTGAGACTTGTAAATATTGTATCTTATTCATAAATAAGATTTCAATTCTTAATTCTTATTGAAATTCAATTTTCATTTATTATTCCATGTCAAATTCTTTTGGAATTCAAATTTATCAATTCAATATTCAAATTTGAATTGTCTTCCCCTCAAACACAAAAATACAGTAGATGTCATGTCAAAATCCATAGCACTTGCGCTGATGTTTTCGTAAGAACAAGAGAGATCTCGATCCCTCTATAGCTCTTTAGTTTTGCGCGAAAATTCCCCGGATTTTCTTATGCATGAATGCAATGCACACACATGTGCTCTCTCTATTTCTAGGTGCTAATCATAGAATGTTACACCCGCCCACCCCTATTTCGGTACCCGCCAATTTCAACAATGGATCCGATCTCATTATCGAAAGTTTCCACTTTCAGATAGAGGAACCCGAAGAACCGCACCTCTCGGCTCTGATCTCATTTGGACCGTCGGTCGAAAAATCTACGCCTACGGTGATACCTGCATCATCTGTCGGATCAACCACAGAAACTACACTCCAGGCGGAGAAAACACTGAAAACACAGCAGATCTGGGGGACCTTGCTGGCCTTTACGACAATCTCTCCCTTGGATCAGACTATCAAACTCCACCACATGGATCGGACCGAGCAAACGCCAAACTCGAAGAAAGTGGCGAAAGTATCGACTTTGGAATCACGATGGCTGAAATTTACCCAGAGAAGAAACTGCTAGACTTCACTAATCCCCTTAACAATGTCTCTCACGGATCCGACGACGTCACTAGTCCATATATAATGTGCCACCAAGTGTGCGTGATTATCGGAGATGCCTCAACCCAACACAATTCCAACATTAACCCTCTCGTTTCCCCCAATGATATTTTATCAGATGACAATGCAGGAGAACATGGAAACGAAGGTGAACATGAAAACGAAGGAGACCCAACAAACAACCGCATAATCGTAGGAGGAGGAGAACAATGCAGAGGCGAAAGGCAAACTCTCTGACTACTAGACGAAGCATGGAAAAAAGCAAGGGAAGAAATTTCGGATGTTGTTCCAATGACAGCTGAGGCCACGCCCAAAGATCTACTAGCCTACCAGTATTTGCTCCATCATAAGAAAATAGATCTCCCAAGGATGGAGAGGCAACTCGATGAAAGAAAAAGGCTAGCCGACGAATCCAGTTTTAGGCGGACACAACTAAGCTCTACCCAAGGATCAGGAAGCATAATTGGGGGAGCACCATCAAGAAGGGGAACATCACAACTTCAGAACATCCCCTAAGCTTAAAGAAATGAATTGACTAGAGATCTCGACCTGTCGTTCATGTTAGTAGATCCAACAGGATACATCAAAGCAAAAATAGCTCAAGCCACAATTATAGCCGCGCAAACAAACCTGATCACAATTCAACCCGCACCCGACGATCCTCGCTCCGCTCTCCATCGCTCCACTCTGATGAATCTTGGCATGGTAGGAGCGTCTCTTACACAAGTAGAACATGGAATCACACATTAACCTGACAGATCCCCACGCCATCGCAGCAGCCCTTGACAGCTGGGGCACACCGGACGATCTCGATCACCACATTGGGTGAAATTCTTAGGTTCTGAACCGCGAAGAAACGATCCCACATAGCAGAGGAATGATGGATCAAGGGATGAGAGCTGCAACCGAAGATACTACAATGGTGACAGTGAAGATGACTATGAGTTATGCGGAGCCAGCTGCTTTACCCAGCGGGTTCGTAAGACCCAAGCACCCAAGGATTTTAAACTTCCACATGACCGCCAGAAGTACGATGGCCTACAGGAACCCGAAGCCTGGCCAGCATATTATCTGGCCACGGTCAAGTTGCAGGGTGGCTCCACGACCACTGCAATGAAGATCCTGCAGCTACACTTAACCAGCGCCGCACGGTCATGGCTCAGACAACTACCCGAAGAGTCCATGTGCAGCTGGAATGACCTTGAAGATAAATTCATCCGACATTTTCACTCCACATTCAAATGACCCGCATCTTTGGAGCAATTGCGAGCATGCAAATAGAAACCTAGAGAACCAATAAGAGCCTTCATTCAGCAATGGAACATCATCAAGAACTCAACTGAGGCCATATCTGATGAAAGAGCAATTGACGCCTTCAACGACAGCCTCTGCCATCGAAAATTCATAGAAGAAATAGGACGGGTCAAGCCCAAAACAATCTCACAACTAATGGATATGGCGAATCGTTGGGCTGATGGAGAGGACGCAGTTCACAACAAGCAAACATGTTCACCCAAAGAAGACAAGGATAGACGTAATAGCGATAGAAGATGAAGGAACAATGACAAACACAGGAGACTAAGCTATGCTGCAACTAGTTTCTTGGGAGAGGATAACCACAAAAGCGATGATTACAGCGGCGGGTACCACAACAATAGGGATGGCGTTGGAGGAAGCCAACCAACACCACGACATCAGACAAGAACCCGAGACCCACCAATGTCCGTAATGCAAATGCTAGAAGGACCCTGCAATATGCACTTTTATGTCGACTCAACAGGCAAAAGGCGATCTAACCATCTCATGAAGGACTGCTGAACGTTTTTAAAGATGCAAGAGCTATGCAATGCAAAGGCAATCAAACCAGCAATCAGGGGATACGCCACTGCACCCGACGCTTTTGCCATTGGCGCACCTCCGCCACCGCTGGTACATCCGCCAACAGGGCAACCGCAAAATACAGCAAATCAAAAAAGAATACCCCAGTTCCAAGGGAGCAATGCCAATGATTCAGAAAGGGAGCCCCTCCAACAGGATCCAAAAGCTAATTACAAGACAAGTCAACATGGTAGAAATGGCGCCACCAGCCACACCCGAATATCTCCACTCGTCAGAACAAGAAGTCACATTCAACAGAGCCGATCACCCACTTTGAGTGCTGCGACCGGGCCATTCAGTCTTAATAGTAGAAGCACAAGGTCATTCATGGATGCGGGAACACTACAAGAAAAGTTGGCTTTTACAATGGACAATTTTCGGGGTTGAAGGCCCGTTTTTCATGGCCAAAGAATCTTGCACGATGAATGACCTTCGTGGTAAAAGTCCCGTCACAAATGAATTAACCATGGTTTTTTTTTCGACCGTGGTGGATCACACCCTTCAGCCACGAAAACGTGTTCCGTCGTAGATTTGTTCGCCAGCCACGCTGATGGCTGACGTCATGCAAACTGCCACGTGGCAGCCGCCGTTAGCGGCTAGTTACCGTCGTTAACGGTCATAGAAACCATGGCAGAAGCCAGGCCCAGCCAAGGCCTGCTAAATACTAACTGGGCCGGCCCATTAGGGGAGCCTAACAAGAAGATGGCCCTTTACTATTTTGTCCTGCACTGTTTGAAATGGGCCAAAAATGCAGCCAGCAGCGGCTCGCGAACTTTCAGGCCCGATTCTGTTTCGGCCTATAGAAGGCCCATGTTGGTCCAACACTATGCTGCCACTTGAGGCCTGCACAAATTCGGCCTAGCACTGTTCAGGCCTGTTGCCAATTTAGCCTTTTACTATTTAGTCCTATTACTGTTCCAGACTTTTAGGAATTTCGACCCGTTACTGTTTAGGCCCTTTAGTATTTGGGCTTTTGCCTGTTCAGGCCGACACTGTTTGGCCTGTTACTATACTGGCATGCCATCGTACTAGCCTTTTGTTCTTGATACCTTTTACAGTTCCGGCCTTTCACTATTCCAGCCTTTTCTCTGTTCTGGCCTTTTACTATTCTGGCCTTTTACTATTCTAGCCTTTTACTGTTCTGGCCTTTTACTATTATGGCCTTCTACTATTCTGGTCTTTTCCTGTTCTGGCCTTTTACTGTTCTGGCTTTTTACTATTCTGGTCATTTTGGGTTGTCCATGCGCATGTTGTTTCAACGTTCGGCATGCTACTGCTCCGACCTGTTACTGTTTCAGACTTTTTTGCTAGCGCCTACTTTTCACAGAACATGTGAATATCAAGACATCAATTAATAAACACACATAAATTAAAATTACTTATTACACAACAATAAAAGTTTGTTACAATAGGTTATACAACAAGATCGTAATTCCGACAGATTACAACGTGTTAGTACCATCAATAAGAGATCGGTACATGTTGATTCGCTTCAATGTATCATCTGTCCTCTTCTTCAACATTTCAGCTACAGATCTAAGAGCAGCTACACCCTTTTGTTCTGCATGCAATACAACATTTATATATTTATCACCTTCAGGAATTGTTCTGGGTGAACTGTTAAGTAAGTTGTTTGCTTTGAAAATGCAATGGGAGGATGAATGGGACGAGGGATCACAACTTTCAGTCCTGCCTTCCAAGGACTCCTGCTGGGTTTTAACTGCAGTCTGCTAAAATATGGTGAAACAGGTTAAAACAAACAACAAGGGGAACATGTAGTATTATATAAAGTAGAGATCATTTAAAGTAAGTATGAACTTATAGTAGCACATTCAGGCTGACAGTAGCTCCTTCACGAGCGGGTGCGACTCCTGGTCAATCTGCTAGAAGAATCTGAGCAGAGCAGTTGGAACTCTGGTCCTTGTACTCCATTGTCATTTCTCTGCATGACATTTGAAACCAAGTTGGTTGGTTTGGAAGGATGAAAAATCTTGAAAAACACAAAAAACATAGCATTAAAAATTACCAGATGTATGTTTCAAACTAGACTAGATAGCTGGTTTGGAAGGATGAAAGCAGGTGAAAACACCATGTCATGGTGGTGGCACGACATATGCCATGGATAGGCTAAAGATGGGGCCAATGAGCACTAGAGGAATCCAGGGAGGGATACTGTGGTGATTCCACACACCGATGCTTGTATTTCACTCTATCAATGGTGATTTACAAATGCTCCTCGAGCTGTTCGTGAGAAGGAGACTAGGTCTCTTACCCCCCCCCCCACAACTATGCTCTAGAGTTCTCCCAAGACAGAATGATCGATCCCCTGCTATGGAGGTCCTGGTGCTCCTTATATAGGGGAGCTCAGGTTACAAAGTTAGGGCATACATGGAGGCATATTCCCTGAATGTGCCCATTGGTTAAAGCTAGATGCTTCTTTATTCACTTTAACGGTTCGTCCGGACTATGGACGTAACCCTCTGCATACTCCATGCCTTTAAGCGTCACCAGACACGGGCTATGTCAGCCGACACTGCCCGTATCATCTTGGTCGGCCACGCCCCACTGGTCCTTCCCTCTGCTTGTTACGCTCACGCTATAGTGGACAGAGGCCACCTTTTGACCAACGTGATATTCCTTCCTTCTCTTGGAAGCCAAATGGTATCCCGACTAGTGCTTGGCTAACCCGGCTACGAGGGTACCTGCATATTTTAGTGGATGAACATGGCTGACATATATTTTATGCCGTCCGGATTAACGCTAGGTGAATGCCCAATGGGCCAGGTTACTCCGAAAGTCGGCCTGCCTTGAGGTGACCCAGCCAGCACTTGCTTTGACCGTGCCGTACCTCGGCTAACTCGGCCTTTATACCCCGACATGACCCTACCCGGGGGTATCCCCCCAACATTAGTCCCCGAAGCTGGTGCGATCTTAGCAATTTCAGTTGTTAAGGCCACAATAGGTTCCCCTATCCGGATCTGTGCTTCTTCAGCCGAGTTATTCTGTAATTTAGACTCTTTACTTTGATGCTCCCTTGGCTTGTTCCGAGTTATTTCTCGTTGGCCGGGTTTCTGCTCACGTATCCGGGTTACCTTTCCTTCTCTCATATGCTTCCCCACGTCCTACGTGGAGGGTAATCATCACTTTGCCTCATTTTAAGGGTCGCGCTTGTTTACTGTGCCGGTTACTGTTGTAATGTCAGGAATAACTGCTCTATACGTCCCGTCGCGGCAGCACCTCGTTAATTGCATCACAACATCACGTCATGGGATCTCCTGTGCCCTATGCCCTTTGTTGTGGCTTGTGCTTGATTGGTCGGTTTGGTGCTGTGGCAAATCCTCCTTCAGCAAAATTTGTGCCATTATCAGTTATGATACTGTGGGGATAGCCATATCTCAGGATTATATCCTTGAGGAACTTTACTGCTGTTGCCCCATCACATTTCCTGATTGGCTTCACTTTAATCCATTTAGTAAACTTGTCCACCATAACCAAGATATGGGTCATTCCTCCATTAGCCCACTTAAATGGTCCTACCATGTCTAGGCACCATACATCAAATGGCCAAGTAATGGGGATGGTCTTTAGTTCCAACATTGGTACATGGGTTTTGGTGGTGTACCTCTGATATCCATTACATTTTCTCACCAGATCCTCTACTTGTTCCAAGGCATTTGGCCAATAAAATCCATGCTGAAAAGCCTTTGCCACTATTTCTCTTGAAGATGCATGATGGCCACATTCTCCTTGGTGAATATCTCGGAGTATCTCAAGCCCTTCCTCCGGATCAATGCATCGTTGTAGCATAGTGGTTACACTTCTTTTGTATAACTCGGTGTTGATGATAGTGTATGCCTTTGCCCTTCTCTGGATTTGCCTTGAGAGTACCTCATCATCCGGCAAAATTCCCTCCTTTAGGAAATCAAATATTGGCTTAGCCCAAGTGGGTATAGGTCGGATGGGAAAAAGTTCCTCATCGATTTCCATCGCCTCCACCAACATAACTCATGTCTGGTTTAGCTAAACAGTCCCCGGGTTTATATAAAGCCCCCGGTTCATCAAGGGGCCCCGGTTTGCTGAAGTGCCTCCCCAATCTATTTCCATAGGTATAGCTTCTGACCCGGAGAGAGCCGGGATATAGATTGACTCAGATTCTGGCAATGGTGTAATAGATGGTTTCCTTAAGTGTTCCAAAGCAAAATTTGACGGGATTGGTTGCCAGGATGAGCCCAACTTGGACAGTACGTCGGCTGCCTCATTTTCAATCCTAGGTACATGGTGGAATTCACACCCCTCAAAGAATCCGCTTATCTTTTGAACATGAAATCTGTAAAGGGACATGTTGGCATCCAAGGCATCCCAATTACCAGATACTTGCTGCACCACCAAATCCGAGTCTCCAAATCACTGTATCCGATGTATCCCTACTTGTTTTGCCACTTTGAGCCCATGCACAAGTGCCTCATATTCCACAACATTGTTCGAGGCACTGAAATGGATTTGGAGGACATACTTCAACTGATCTTTTATGGGCGAAGTAAGTACTACTTCGGTGCCCAGTCCCTGTTTCAGTTTTGACCCGTCAAAATGCATTCGCCAATAATTGGAGTCCGGCAGAGGTGGTCCGTATTGCATCTCGGCCCAATCCACAAGGAAATCCACCACAGCCTGCGACTTGACCGCATCTCTTTTGTCGAACTGTGGTGCATATGGGGCTAGCTCGATTGCCCACTTTGCTATCCGGCCGCTAGCATCTTTGTTCCTCATAATTTCTGATATGGCCGCTTCACATATCACTTTGATGGGGTGTTCCTCAAAGTAGTGTTTGAGTTTCTTGGCCGACATATACACGCCATATGCCATTTTTTGGTAGTGAGGATAATTCTATTTTGAGGTCGACAATACCTCGCTTAAGTAATACACTAGACTTTGCACTAACTTTCCATCCTCTTCACGCTCCACTACAATTACTACACTTACGACTCGGTTGGTCGCGGCTACATAGAGCAACATTGGCTCCTTGGGTAGTGGCCCGGCTAATATTTGTGCAGTGGACAACATTTTCTTCAGCTCATGGAACGCATTATCCGCTTGCGGTGTCCATGTAAATTTGTCTGCCTTTTTCATCAACTGTAGAGGGGTAATGCCTTCTCTCCCAGCCGACATACAAACTAGATTAACGATGCGAGGCAACCAGCGAACTTCTGCACATCATTAAGGGACTTCGGCAGTTCCATTCTCTCTATAGCTCGGATCTTTGTCGGGTTAGCTTCGATACCTCGGCTTGATGCGAGGAAACCCAATAATTTCCCAGCTGGCACGCCAAATGTACATTTTTCTAGGTTAATCTTCACCCGGAACCGTCTGAGGTTTGCGAATGTCTGCCGGATATCATCAAGGAGCGTATTGCTTTCCTTAGTCTTTATCACAACATCATCCACATAAACTTGCACATTCTGACCTATCTGGTCATGTAATTTTTTTTGCATGCATCGCTGGTACATTGCCCCTGTATTACGTAATTCGAACAGTATAGTGCGATAGCAATAAGCCCCGTATGGGGTAATAAACGCAGCTTTTATTTGATCATCCGGATTCAGGGGTATCTGGTGGAAACCAGAATACGCATCTATGAATGACAATAACTCACACCCCATAGTTGAATCTATGACCTGATATATCCTTGGCAGTGGAAATGGATCTTTTGGACACGCCTTATTCAGGTTTGTGTAATCAATGCACATACGCCATACCACTGCCACATTCGGATCACCTTTCTTCTTTTCTACTAGCACCGGATTAGAGAGCCAATCCAGGTAAAGTACTTCCATGATAAATTCGGCTGCAAGGAGCCTAGCTATCTCATCTCCAATGACTTTTCTCCTATCCTTGGCGAAGCGGCGGAGAGGTTGCTTCACCAGCTTAGCCCCGGGTCTCACATTCAAAGAGTGCTCGGCTAACTCCCTCGGCACACCTTGTAGATCCTGCGTGGACCAACCAAAGATATCCCGATTCTCACAGAGGAAGTTGACGAGCTCGCTTTACTATTTGTCACCTAACCCAGCACCAATGGTTACAGTGCGCTCTGGGAACTGATCATCGATTGGCACTTTCTTAGTGTCTTTGGTTGCTTGAAACGATACACTTCCATGCGGGTTGGTCAGGGCTGACATATGTTGCTGCGCGGACTGAGCCAATGCCGCCACCTCTTGTATTCTCCTTTTTTCCTGAGCTATCACTAGTGACTCGGCTAAGTTAGATCCGGCAGAAGCGCACTCGATCGAACGCCTAAAGTCCCTTGATACGGTTATTACTCCTCTTGGTCCGGGCAGTTTCATCTTTAGGTAGCTGATGTGAGTACTTGCCATGAACTTGTTCAGGGCGGGCCTCCCGAGTAACGCGTGATAGGCGCTCTCCAAGTTTACCACTTCGAACTCCAAATTCTCAGTCCGACAGTTGTCCCTTATGCCAAACAGCACATCAACCCGGACCTTACCAATAGGCTCACAGGAGATTCCAGGCACAATGCCATGGAAAGTGGTCCTAGTTTCTTGAAGCATATTCTTTGATAGCCCCAACTTGTGCATGGTATCCTTGTACATGATGTTTATGCTACTGCCATTGTCTATCAGCACCTTGGAAAACCTCACATTGAGATTTGGTCTGATGAACGTCGGATCCAGGACCAGTGCGTAGGTCCCAAGACTTGGCATAATTTTCGGGTGATCCTTGATACTCCAAGTAATTTCTTGATCCGACCAAGGCATATACCTCACCACAGCCGGCATTACCGCATTTACCTCCATATGCCGGTGCTGCAAGCTCTTTTGGTCAGTTTCTTCCGTGGTAAAGACACAGTAGCTTCGGTGATGATCCCTGTACTTGTTTTGCCCCTCATTAGCGCGGTAACCTTGCTCTTGCTGTTGTTGGTTATTCACTTGATGCACAACATCCCTCCTTTCCTGATTTTAATACCTCGGTGGAGGTGGAGGCAACATAAGCTGCTGTTGGTTCCCCCTAGTGAGCAACTACTGCTGAGGTGCTTCATTCTAAGGTCCATCATGCCGAGGGGCATCGTGCCGAGGTGCCTGAGCATTCCCTGAACCACCTTGCTCTAACTTCCTCATCCATTCACATTGCCGGGTTGTATGGTTCGCCGAACTATTGGGACTTGGAGTATGGAATTTGCATGGCTGATCCAGCATAGACTCGAATGTATACCTCGGACGGTCCTTTCTTTCTTGCCACTGTTTTTTCTGCTCTGGGGTCCAAGGCTTTCTTCCTTCATTCTTTTGCTGCCACTATTGACCTCCCGTTTTCTGATGCTGGTTCGCGCCGGCACTAGGCTGATCTCGGTCCACAGCGACCACTTGCTGCAAGCTGTATCGATAATCTGGACGGTCGTCCCTTCTTTTACCTCGGAAATCATTCCTCCTAGATGATCCGGAACCATCTCGGTTGTAGTAATCCTCATTTGTCTCGCTTGACATTAGCCGAGGTTGAGTCGGGTCTCCTAGAGCATACGAATCTGCGATCCGGATCGTCTCATCCAAAGTGGTTGGCATATCTCGCTGTAACCTTTGCCATAACATGCTTCCATATCTACAGCCTTGGGCGAACCACACAATTGCTTGTGATTCAATTACCCCCTCACATGAGTTGTGCATGTTGCACCATCGAGTCAGAAAGTCTCGGTCAGGCTCATTCAGTCTCTGGCAGCATAACGCCAAAGTCTGTGGCATATTGGGCCTCTTGTAGGTGCTTGAGAAGTTGCTAACAAATAGCTCCTCGAAATCCAACCAACAGTTGACACTCCCTGGTGGCAAGTTGTTCACCCAAATTCTCGCAGGTCCTTCCAACATTTGAGGCACATACCTCACTGCCCATCTCAAATTTCCCATTGCGATCTTGACTGCTGTTGCATAGTCAATAAGCCAATATTCTAGTTTGGTGCTACCATCGTAGGTATTTGTTCCTTTGGCCAATTGAAAGTTCGGTACTGGTGGTTCCCTCATGATCCGAGGTCCAAAGCATGTCGGCCCCGGAGGTCCTTGTACCTCGATCATCTCCGACCTATAAATCCGGTCAAGCTTGAGCCTTGCATCATCTGGCTGCAAGTTTTTGCTTCCCAGCCTTGACCCAATCACATGGTGCTCCGGTCTTGGGTACCCATCATTGACCATCGCCGAGTAACCATCATTGTATCTCCCATGATCCGGAGGAGCCTTCTGCTGTTGTATCACTTGGCTAGCACTTCTCTCCTGCCGAGGTGCGTATTGATCCTGTTGCTGCCGAGGTGCATTTTGCCCCGCTCTCGCCGGATCACGCTGTTCGGCATTGCCATTGGCAGCGTTCCTTTGACCAGCATTGCCTTGGTCGCGGTTACCTTGCCCAGCTTCACCTCGGCTGGTACTGTGACGATCTTCATCAACTTGAACTGCTTTCCGTTTTCTAGCTCTCACCGGGTCATAGGTGACCATTTCTTTGTCTCTACTACCCGAGTTTACCACTTCATCTCTCCTTGGGTTATGACCCGGAGATGATGCGGCTTCGGCGGATTTGGCCGGGTTATTTCTGGCCGAATGAACCATGTGTGATGCTCCAAGTGGCATCGAGATTGGCTTGTTTATTTCCTCATTTTGCTGGCAAGCCACCCTCAACAAATGGTTTACTCTCTCTTGTTGCCTTTCTCGGGCCTCTCCAGTTAGAACCTCTATCTCGGATGCAGCTGCATTTGCCGCCCTGAGGTTCTTCGCTATGGTACTGTACCTCTCCAGCCCTCCTGTCACTATCGTGGCTGTTTGACCCGGTCTAGGCTCATACTCCTTGTCAATTGATAGCTCGTGTATTAACAAGCTCGTTGGGGAACCCCAAGAGGAAGGTATGATGAGCACAACAGCAAGTTTCCCTTAGTTATGAAACCAAGGTTTAATCGAACCAGTAGGAGCAAGGAAACACCCCAAAGGTGTTGCTAATGAGCCTTGGTATGCACTACGGTGCTAGTAGCAACATGGAGACCTGCACAACACAACCACATAACTCTGTCCCCAACTTGCGATGAGGTTGTCAATCTCACTGTGTTTTGCTGAAAACAAAGGATTAAACGTATCGAATGGAAAGAAGTAAAAGTTTGTAGAAAGTAAACACAAAGAAGTAAACAGTTTATAGATTGTATGTAAAAGAAAAGGACCGGGATCCATAGTTCACTAGAGGTGGCTCTCCTTAAGATAGATAACATGCTGGGTGAACAAATTACAGCGGGGCAATTGACAAACATCGAGAAAGCAATACATGCATATACTAATCATCTTGACTTCTTTGAGATTTGATTGGGCATTACAACATTATACATAGACCGCCATCCAACTGCATCTATGACTAATAATCCACCTTCAGGTTATCATCCGAACCCCCTCTAGTATTAAGTTGCAAGCAACAGATTATTGCTTTACGAATTGCATGTAAAGTAAACAATACGATTGTTCTATGAACAAAGGATTATTGTTTTCTCCCTAGTAGCAATAGCACATCTAGTACCTTAGAGATTTCTGTCACTTCCCTAGATTACCAGAGGCATGAACCCACTATCGAGCATAAATACTCGAGTTGCTAGCATCTACTTGGCCAAGATAGCTACTAAAAACGGAAAGCATGCAAGATCACAAATAACAAAGACATGATATAATCAATAATCAATCTGAAATAGCATCTCAATATCCATCGGATCCTCACAAACACAACATGCAGAATTACAAAATAGATGATCTTGATCATGAATGGAGCTCACAAGATCTAGACATGAAAGCACAAAGGAGGAGAACCAGCCATCTAGCTACTACATGGATCCGTAGTCCAAGGATGAACTACTCACGCATCATACTAGAGGCTTGCATGGTGATGAAGAAGGCCTCCAGGGTGAATTCCCCTCTCCGGCAGGGTGCTGGGAAGAGCTTCAGATCCCTCTCGATCTAGGGATGGAGATGACGGTGGCTACAGACTCTTTCGTGGATTTTTGATCGGGTACCTAGGGTTTTGGTCCCGAGGGCATCTTATAGGCGGAAGGAGAGGCCGAGGGGGTGCTGAGGTCGGCCAGACCACCTCCTAGCACGGGCTGGCCCGGCTGGCCAGTGGTGTGGTGTGGCCCCATCCCTTCTCCGCCTCGTATTCGCATCCGATGACTTCCGGAAAATAGGCACTTTGGCTTTTGTCCCGGCCCAATTCGAGAATATTCATTTTCGACTTTCCCGGAACCAAAAACAGCAGTAAAACAGTAGCCGTAATCGTGGTTCTTGTTAATAGGTTAGTCCAGGAAATCATATGAAAAGTACTCCAAAGTGTGGACAAAACACAAGAAAGTGGATAAACCAAGCATGGAACATCAAAAATTATAGATAC
Source organism: Avena insularis (assembly GCA_023614405.1). Taxonomy (NCBI): domain Eukaryota; kingdom Viridiplantae; phylum Streptophyta; class Magnoliopsida; order Poales; family Poaceae; genus Avena; species Avena insularis. The sequence goes on from CM042692.1 coordinate 29,567,634, forward strand.
ATTTGCAATGTATCAACATCCCCAAGCTTAACTCCTGCCGCCCCTCGAGTAGGTAAGTGATAAAAAGAAAGAATAATTTTTGAGGTGACATGCACCATCAAAGACTTGATCAAAGTATTTGTAAAACATTCAAAGTTGGGATCATAGTACTTCAATCGTAACATGAAAGACAAAGTTCTAGCAATAAGACAAAGAAACTATGATGCAACATGAAAAGGCACAAACAAAAGATTCATGAATAACAATGCTTTGTAAGACGTTTGTTTGTTTCACATAAAGAAAACATAGCATAATAGTATTCAGCTTGTCCCTCATAGAGTAGCAAATATAAATGCATAGGACACCTTCAAAGTTCATAAGAGTGACTAGATACAAATAGTTTAAAACAAGCAATATCAAGTTATGCATCAATCAACTAGTCTTGGGACAATGCACATAGAATTAAGAATGGCCACTATGCTCTCAAAGTAGGTGCATAAAGATAGAAGGTGGAGACTCAATATAATGGTGGAAGAAAGGCCTTTATAAAAGGAAGTAGGGATTCAAGTCTCATAAAGAGCTTCCAAAAATTATGGTACTTATAGCTTTCAGCTCTCATTGCCCCTATCATAAGCATCTTGAAGGTGATTAAGGTTAAAGTGAAACAACTAAGAGGATATGCTTGACAAGTTATAAACCAAAATCTCATGCCCCTTACTTATGAAGACCGATCCTCATGCTACTCAACTTTAGTCACAAGTAAGCTCTTGTCATTGTAAGTACATATGTATCATAAAGAACCGCCAACGGGGTACCCCTTGCACATGATACAAGAGCTATCCCATAATCAAAATGACAAGGCAAGCAGACAATGAGCATCTCAACGATCTTTTTATTTGCTATTTGCATAGGTTTTTATTGAGGATGCTTCATAGAGTGCTCATTATGGTGATGCTGCAAGTTTCCACCATGATTAAGCATGGATTAGGCTAGCGGCCCAGGCGTTTCTCTAACACACATACAAACTCCATGATCTTACAAGTTCCACTTTTATTTCACACCGCCGGGATCCGCAAGCAAAAGAACATGATATCAACGGGGTACAAAGTACAAGTGCAATGTTGAAAGCGTTCCCCATGATACATGGTTCTGCTAATTTCAACTTATAAAGCGCAAGCATATACGCAACAAAGAAGGACCCAATGGTTCAAGTTTATTAGATGCAAAAAAGTAAAGTGTGCCATCAAGTTCATGAGAGCTTTAATCACTAGTTTTCTCATAACAAGTTTAATTTGGAAGGTAAACAAAAGCATGAATATACTTGGAATAGAATAAGCTAGTAGGTAGGTATGGTGGACTCTTTGGAATAACTTGGTTTAGGGAGTTGGATGCATGAGTGGAACTCATACTTTGTTGTGGAGGCTAGCAAAAGTTTTGGAGCGATAAACTAAGAGAGCAATAATGGCCATAATCATGCAGAGCGACAAAACATCATTGATCAAAGCACAAAGTGATACTACAAGTTGAAAACTAAAGGATCACAAAGGCTTATGGTGACTTGAGATAGTCATAACATGGTGTGAGCATGCGCCAAGTCAACCCAAATAAAGCATCAAAGGAGAATACCACTATACTATGCTTTAATATGCTAAAACAACGCACGATTCATCGAAGGCACATTAAGCAATCTCAGTTGTTTATAACAAGTCATGCTACAGCAAAGAATACTAAGCATAAAGCCAAAACAATATCAAGCATGGCATGACAAAGCATAGGCCACAGTCAAAAACGAGCTCTTTTTACCACATAAGCATGAACTTTCCTACTCTTTTCCAAACCAAACCAAACTATTTGCACACCAAAGTATGAAAGAGGGGGTCCAACCAATTTATTCAGAAAACTAAGCAAACCAATAAAATGAAAAACCAAAACAAAAACGAAAAAGAAGACGCTCCAAGAACAACACAACTGTGCATGAAACAATAAAAATGAAGCGTTTAGAAGAAACCTAAGATTTTTATTGATGAAGAAAGGGATGCCTTGGGCATCCCCAAACTTTGACGCTTGTACTTCTTGGATGTTTCTTGGGGTGACACGCGTGGCATCCCCAAGCTTGAGCTTTAGTCCATCCTTCATCTCATTACTCATTCCTTCCATACACCTGGAATTTTTCCTTCATACAAAACTTCACACAATCTTTATTAGCAACATTAGTGCACTCAAGATATATAAGTCTTAAGATTCAGTTCTAACACCAAATAAACTTCCATTAGAACACTATCTACTGAAGCACTTCCCTCAAAAAGCTCAATTCCCCAAAAGAACTCAAAAAGGAACCAACAAGAAGCAAATGCAGAAAATGACAGAAATCTATCAAAACAGACCAGCAGGTAAAGACAAATTTTTTCGAAGACCTTTTGTTGCTCAAATCAAAAGGTGTTAAACTAATGAAATTTAGATAACAAACTGGGTCAGAAGCAAAAAAATCACGCCTCAAAAAGACGTTCAGAGATTTTACACAAATTTTTACGGTGAAGCGCAGAAATCTGTTTCGGGACAACAACTTTCCCAATCATTACTTCTCTCTCATTAGAGGTTCCTATTGGCACAAAAATCAAATAAAAAGGATAAGGAGAGGTTATTACTGAAGTAATAACTTCCAAGACTCATATTAAAACTTTTGGGTTATCTCCCAATAAGTACTTTTCTTTAACGCCTTTAAGTTAGGCATAAGAAGCAAGAAAGAATCAAGTGTTCCCAAATGAAGAAGCATTAAAACCAAATTTCTTGCCCTCTTATTTTTATTCTTAACCTTGGGGAAAATATGATTGTTTGGTGGAGAAGACAGGTGCATGGTCCTGTTTCCCACATCTATTATTGCTCCAAGGAGTTCTAATAGGGACCTTCCAAGTGTAATTTGTCCTTTTCCTGCACATTCAATAACAAGATAATCAGTAGAAATCATTTTCCCAAGGATATTTGTAAACACTCCTTCAGCTATTCCAATAGGTAATATGGTAGCATTATTAGCAAGAGATATTTCTTTTCCTCCTTCAGTAAGCCCCCAAAGATTCAAAGATTCATAAATATCTTTGGGCATAAGACAAAATTCAGACATGATATCACAAATGAGCTTGAAAAGTTTCAGTGTTTATCTCAATCTTTACTGTAGGGAGCCACTTTGATGGTTCAGAATTTATTGGGACATAATTGTGATGCTCCCTAAGCATATTATAGCAATCTTTTAAGCTAGTAGTGCTATTCTCAAGAGTGTTCAATCTAGCAAATATTCTTACGAAAGAAATATCAGTTTGGCTAGGCAAGTTGTAAGTGAGGATCAATTTCTTTATAGCATTTATAGCATCATCCTTGTTACATTGGAGGAAATCTCCTCCCACAACAGCATCTAAAGCATATCTATAGCAAAGAGCAATTCCAAGGTAAAAACTACTAAGGAACAAGCTTTGAGTTATTTTAGGCTCAGTTTTTTCATGTAGATTAGAGATTCTAGACCAAGCTTCCTTAAAACTTTCCTCAATTCCTTGTTTAAAAGTGAAAATCATTTCCTCGGGTGACATAGTGACTAGAGCAAGGCTAAACATAGTGGCAACTTAAGAAAGGAACTAATTTTGTGTGTGTTTTTGAATAAGAAAGCAAACTTGTAAATCTATTTTTTGTGTGTTTTTGATAAAGAAACAAGCAAACAAAGCAAAAAGAAACTAAGAAAAACAAAAATAACAAAGTAAAGAGATTGGTTATGAGGGACTCCCCATGTGAAGATGTCCTTGACTCCCCGGCAATGGCGCCAGAAAAGTGCTTGATGGCTCGTGTATTAACAAGCTCGTTGGGGAACCCCAAGAGGAAGGTATGATGAGCACAGCAGCAAGTTTCCCTCAGTTATGAAACCAAGGTTTAATCGAACCAGTAGGAGCAAGGAAACACCCCAAAGGTGTTGCTAGCTGAGCCTTGGCAGGGCGCACTACCGGTGCTAGTAGCAACGTGGAGACCTGCACAACACAACCACAAAACTCTGTCCCCAACTTGCGATGAGGTTGTCAATCTCACCGTGTTTTGCTGAAAACAAAGGATTAAACGTATCGAATGGAAAGAAGTAAAAGTTTGCAGAAAGTAAACACAAAGCAGTAAACAGTTTATAGATTGTATGTAAAAGAAAAGGACCAGGATCCATAGTTCACTAGAGGTGGATCTCCTTAAGATAGATAACATGCTGGGTGAACAAATTATAGCGGGGCAATTGACAAACATCGAGAAAGCAATACATGCATATACTAATCATCTTGACTCCTTTGAGATTCGATTAGGCATTACGACATTATACATAGACCGCCATCCAACTTCATCTATGACTAATAATCCACCTTCAGGTTATCATCCGAACCCCCTCTAGTATTAAGTTGCAAGCAATAGATTATTGCTTTATAAATTGCGTGTAAAGTAAACAATACAATTGTTCTATGAACAAAGGATTGTTGTTTTCTCCCTAGTAGCAACAACACATCTAATACCTTAGAGATTTCTGTCACTTCCCCAGATTACCAGAGGCATGAACCCACTATCGAGCATAAATACAAACTCTTGGAGTTGCTAGCATCTACTTGGCCAAGATAGCTACTAACAACGAAAAGCATGCAAGATCACAAATAACAAAGACATGATAGAATCAATAATCAATCTGAAATAGCATCTCAATATCCATCGGATCCCCGCAAACACAACATGCAGAATTACAAATAGATGATCTTGATCATGAACGGAGCTCACAAGATCTAGACATGAAAGCACAAAGGAGGAGTACCAGCCGTCTAGCTACTACATGGATCCGTAGTCCAAGGATGAACTACTCACGCATCACACCGGAGGCTTGCATGGTGATGAAGAAGGCCTCCAGGGTGAATTCCCCTCTCCGGCAGGGTTCCGGGAAGAGCTTCAGATCCCTCCCGATCTAGGGATGGAGATGACAGCGGCTACAGACTCTTTCGTGGATTATTGATCGGGTAACTAGGGTTTTGGTCCCAAGGGCATCTTATAGGCGGAAGGAGAGGCCGGGTGTTGGGTCGGCTGCACCACCCCTCGGGCATTGTGCCAGGCCCGCCACGTGGCTGTGGTGGCCGCCCCCAGCCCTTCTCCGTCTCGTATTCTGGCATCTGATGACTTCCAGGAAAATAGGCACTTTGGCTTTTGTCCCGTCCAATTCCGAGAATATTCATTTTCTGACTTTCCTGGAACCAAAAACAGCAGAAAAGGCGGTGACAATCGTGGCTCTTGTTAATAGGTTAGTCCAAGAAATCATATGAAAAGTACTCCAAAGTGTGGACAAAACACAAGAAAGTGGATAAAACCAAGCGTGGAACATCAAAAATTATAGATACATTTGCAATGTATCATCAATCTCAGTGATTAGGTTTCTACCTCGGATTTTCACCCCATCTATGCGGTTTGCCTTTGCATATTCCCTCAGAGTGATGTTCAAAGACTACTGTAACTCCGCTACCTTCTTTACACCATCTAGCATCTTCTGCCTAGTTTCCTCTAACTCAGCCTGCGCTTGAGCCGGATCTACTACAGAAGCTATCGCCATTGCTAGGCTATCTATTTCTTGTTGGAGTACATTCTCTAGCCTTTCTAGCGGTGGAAATCTAGACCTTGCCTGCTTTGGTGTGACTTCCGGATCTGGCGCCGGGTCCTTGCTTGCTCCTGCGTCTAGCGCGGCCATCATGACCTAAATGCTGCTAGCGGGGCGAGTAATACGCATACCGCAAGCCGTGCTGAGAGGCGGTTCGCCTCCCTTGACAACGTGCCGCGGATGAACACAGGACTCGTCCATGCCGACGTAGATCTTGTGCGCGCCAAGCTTGATGAAGAGGCCGTTGCACGGAGGAGGATGCTTGCCGAAATTTCCTGCGTTGTCGCTGATGTAGTCCAGCGCTTCAAGGCACTGAACCAGGCCGGAGACAACACTCTCACCAGTGCTGGAGATGCTTCCCGTCTGGATTTTCACCCCTGCTAGCCCCACGGTGGGCGCCAACTGTCATGGTGGTGGCATGACAGATGCCATGGATAGGCTAAAGATGGGGCCAATGAGCACTAGAGGAATCCAGGGAGGGATAGTGTGGTGATTGCACACACCGATGCTTGTATTTCACTCTATCAATGGTGATTTACAAATGCTCCTCGAGCTGTTCGTGAGAAGGAGACTAGGTCTCTTACCCCCCACAACTATGCTCTAGAGTTCTCCCAAGACAGAATGATCGATCCCCTGCTATGGAGGTCATGGTGCTCCTTATATAGGGGAGCCCGTGTTACAAAGTTAGGGCATACGTGGAGGCATATTCCCCGAATATGCCCATTGGTTAAAGCTAGATGCTTCTTTATTCGCTTCAATGGTTTGTCCGGACTATGGACGTAACCCTCTGCGTACTCCATGCCTTTAAGCGTCACCAGACATGGGCTACGTCAGCCGACACTGCCTGCGTCATCTTGGTCGGCCACGCCCTGTTGGTCCTTCCCTCTGCTTATTTTGCTCACGCTACAACGGACATAGGCCACCTTTTGACCAACATGAGATTGCTTCCTTCTCTTGGAAGCCAAATGGTAGCCCGGCTAGCGCTTGGCTAACCCGACTACGAGGGTACATGCATATTTTAGTGGATAGACATGGCTGACATATATTTTATGCCGTCCATATTAACTCTAGGTGAATGCCCAATGCGCCGGGTTACTCCAAAAGTCGGACTGCCTTGAGGTGACCCAGCCAGCACTTGCTTTGACCATGCCGTACCTCGGCTAACTCGGCCTTTATACCCTGGCATGACCCTACCCGGGGGTATCCCCCAACACACCAACATATATCATTAAAAATGACCAGATATATCATCCAAACTAGATGGACATTTTCTGAATGAAACATTCACACATATATTCACAATTGAACATAAATGCAAATGTCATGGCAAGTTCTTAGATAGAATGACTTATTAACTTATTAGGAATGCAGGTTATACAACTAATTAACATGACAAGAAACTGGCCTAAGTAACACAAGGAAACCTCACGATTTAGCCTTGCTGGGCATCAGATTATCAGTGTTGGATCCTCTATGAGCTGTTTGCATGACCCGTGCGAGTTCTCGAAAAGAATAGAATCTATGAGTTCGTGTTGGAGGATTAAACCGATAGCGTGAGAATAAAGAAAGGGAATAAAAGCGAGAAGCTAATGAGGTGGATAGGACCTACAATATGAAGGGTGCAAACGAAATGGCAATAGCATCCAGGATATTGAGCAACATCCTAAAGATTTCGTAGCTTAGGAGTACCAAAAATATAGCAAACGGACAAGAGAAATTACCACTGCGCGGTGAGGACGGGTGGGACGTGCAAGTGGGCGGCGGGGGCGGCGGCTTGGCATTTCGGGGTCATCAACGAATGATTCGGTGAAGCGGCCCCGATAGGGCAGACGACAGCGTTGGTGAAGCAGATCCGGTGCTGCGAGGGAGTCAGTGAAATAGTTCCGGTGAAGAGCGCTTGCAGTGGAAGAGCACCGGTGTGGAAGAGAGGGACGACGGTGAAGCAGCTAGAGGAAGGTCGAGGTTGGAGGGGTGTGGGTGGGGAAGAGACGATGGGGGAATGTAGGTGGGATGACGCACATTTACGACATATACCCCTCTATTATTGCAGTACTCCCACGATCCGTGTTTCCGGAGTAGGGATAAAAGAGGAATTTTGCATTTGCAAAAAACGGGGCGGGATATTTGAATAGATGCACGGGATATTTGAATAGATGTTCGTGGGATGTTTTAGTGCCATTCGGAAATTTTGAGGTTGAAGCTTCCGATGTACGCTACTCCGACGCGGCCGCTCTCACGTGTTGGCCCCGTCTAGACCCACACGCCAGCGACAGTATGCTTACCAACATATAAATTAGTTTCCACACATTTGCCGAAATTGATAAACAATATATTCTGAAGGCTTTCATACAAGATGACCAAGGTCACGGCCATATCTCTATTATAGTTTATAATAGCATGTACATATCTGGTAGATAGCTGCATCTTGGTATTTCAAAAGAAGATTCTAGATTTGATGGACAATGCCCAACTTGCATGAATTTCCAAACTTTCTAGCTAAATCTATGCAATAAAATGACTTTTTGATAATCTGAAGTAAATTTGTCTAATTTCGAACTAGAAAGTGTGTGATATACCTTGCTCTTGACCTTTTAAAATAATTCAAAGATATCAAGTAGTCAAATATTGGAGAACCACCGAGACTTTTTGATATGAATGGTAATGACACCTAATTTTAGCCATTTTAAAATAAATACAAAGAAACAAAATATAAAAAGAAATGCATCCATTATTTTCTCTCTTCGTGTCTCACTATGTGCACTAGGTAGTTTCCATGGGAAAATATAATCTTGATTTTTGATAATTTCTAAGAAAAAAGTGTATCACAATATATGGAGTACCATGTAAGAATATGCATGGCTTTCAATAATAATGTTCAAGCTTTATATATATGGTTATATTCATGGAATAGAATGGCGTTATCACAATTTAATACAAGTATTTCAAAATTTGATCTATAAGTGCATTATACCTCCTTGGTAAGGGTTTAGGGTTCTAGGGTTAGGAAGTTAGAGTTCTAGGGTTAGGAGGTTATTAGGGTTTACGGTTAAGGGTTTTTTATTTTCAATAATGTTCAAGCTTTATGCTTATATTCATGTAATAGAATGGAATTACCACAATTTAATGGAAGTATCTCAAATTTTGATCTATAAGTGCATGGTACCTGCTGGTTTAGGGTTTATGGGTCGATGATTTAGGGTTTTACGGTTTGGGTTTTATGGGTTGTTTAGGGTTTAGGGATTAGCGATTTTTCAATAATGCTCAAAGATTTATGCTTATATTCGTCGAATAGAATGGCGTTACCTACTTTAATGAAAGTATCACAAATGTTGATCTATAAGTGCATGATGCCTGCTTGGTTAGGGTTTTAAAGTTTAGGTTTTATCGTTGTATAGGGTTTAGAGTTTAGCGAATTTAGAATAATGCTCAAGCTTTATTGTTATATTCATCGAATAGAATGACGTTACCTAATTTATTGAAAGTATCTCAATTTTTGATCTATAAAGTGCATGATACCTGCTTGGTTAGTGTTTATGGGTTGAGGGTTTGGGGTTTTAGGGTTTAGGATTTAGGGGTTGATTAGGGTTTAGGGTTTAGGGAATTTTCGATAATGCTCAAGATTTATGCTTATATTCGTCGAATAAAATGGCGTTACTAAATTAAAAGAAAGTATATCAAATTTTGATCTATAAGTGATGTGGGCATACCCCACAGGTACTCTAGTTTGGCATATATGGTCCAAATACGGCAGAAGCCCACAGTGTTGCCAAGTCCCAATTCAGGATTCAGGTGACTCACGAAGACTCTGATTGCTTGCAGCGCAAGACAAAGCTTAAGATAGAAAGTTCAAAGGGACGAACCCTAATCTGTAACCGACTCGGCCTGCTACCCGAGACCTAGATTATCTATATGAAGGCTAGGAGGGGGCGGCGAGGAGGACAATCACAACCCTAGTTTCCACAACCTTGCCAGATTGCATCTGCGCACCCCTGTAACTTTCGACTCCCTCGATAATTCCAAGAGCAGACAAGCAAGAGTAGGGACCTCTACAAGGCCTAAACCTGGGTAATCCTTGCATCTCTGTGTGCTTGTTTGTTAGCCGATTGATGCCTCCAGCGCTCCCTCCTTATCCAAAACCCAAGTCCATAACAATGGGCATTGGCGAGTTGAACCCTCGTCAATTGGCACCTTCTGTGGGAACTGGGAGTGCTGATGTCGCGGCTTCTTCGGCCCCGTCAACCGTAATCTACAACTCTGCAACAATGGAGATTCGCTAGCTCTTCGGTGATTTTGACTTTACCATCCACACGCCAGCCTCTCGCCCGGCTTTTGAGTCCGTGGGCGATGGGATCGGCCTGGCGATTGGAAGCCTTCGCTTCCAAGTCGGTCAGCTAGGCACACTCCGCCTCCCTGATCAACCAACAACTTCCGTGATCGCTCCAACATCGTGGTTCCCGCCACCAATCGGCACCCTCAGCGATCTCAATGCCTCGACAATAGCTGGGGGCACGAACAGCGACAATAGTCGCGGATCCGATCTGGGTGGCCTGGCCACAGAAGATGGATCCTACGGCTCCGGATCTGAAAGTTGTGGGAGCAACAGCTTCCCCAATCACTTCATGTGTGTCGTCATCAACGCAGGTGACACTAGCGTCATTCGCGAAAATGCTAGTACCGGTACTGGACCGACCAACGGTGGTATACCAGTCGCAAACGATGGCCCCACCAACGGTGCGCCCACCAACAACGGGACAGGAGGAGAACCGCACTTCACGGCGAATGAGAATACTGGAGAGCGCATGCTGATCCATCTCAATGACAACGAGTGGGCTCGCTGTCGAGAAGCTCTGTGGGGTAATCCTCTGCCCCCGAACTCGTCGCAAGACATGTTGATGGGTTACCATTGGCTGATCAAGGAGGAGTACAGGTGCCAACAGCAAGTAATCGAACAACTGGAGGCACGCAGAAAGGCGGAGGACGAGTTGAGCCTTCGGCGGGCTCAACTCTCTTCCCATGGAGGATCCTCCTCTAAAGGCAACGACTACGTGGCCGCCAAACGACGATCTCGATTGGCCCACCTCACCGAAAAGGAACACGAAGAGGCAGCAAGAGTCCTTGACTTCGGCTCCATGACGGTGGATACGCGGGGCAATGTGCCCCCGAAGACACTGCAAGCAGCGGCGACAGCGGCCACCATGTACCTCCTCAATAACCAGCCACCGGCTGGAGATCCGCGAGCTACCATGCACCGATCTACGATCGCGGGCCTGGGGCTAATCGAAGCTGCTCTCATCAAAGAGTCAACACCGGAGCCAAAGAAAAGCAAGGCTTTGGCCAAACGCTACTCCTCGCCCTCGTCCAGTGATGATAGCCATGACCTGTCTCGATGTCGCCGCTCACGGTAGCACGATCAGGACTACGACGCATATGATGACATCACACAATGCAAGGTCAACAAAATGCACGCAAGGCGTGCTCGTTCGACTGACTCAGAAGATGACGAGGTGGAACTCTGCGGCACCAGATGCTTCAGCAGAGCCATCAGGCAGAAGCAAATGCCTAAAGGGTTCAAAGTCCCATCAGAGAACCCGAAATTTGATGGCCTACAGGACCCGGAGATTTGGCTGGAAGATCACATCTCCTCCACCAGGCTGCATGGTGGGAGCCGAAGCATGGCCATGTAATGCCTACAGCTACAGCTGCAAGGCGCCGCTCGCGCATGGCTCAACAATCTCCCGCGCGGATCAATTTGCAGCTGGGAAGAGCTAGTCTATAGATTCGTGTGCAACTTCAAGGGCACTTATAAAAGGCCCGCATGAATCGAAGAGCTAAGAAGCTGCCATCAGAGATCTGGCGAGTCACTGCGCTCGTATATCTAGAGATGGTCTATCATCAAGAACTCCGTAGAAGACATCTCTGAGGATCACGCAATCGACGCGTTCAACGGCGGCGTACGCCGCAGAGAACTCAGGGAGGAGCTGGGCCGCTCAAAGCCCAAAACAATTGACCACCTGATGGAAATTGCAAATCGATGGGACGATGGAGAGGACTCGGTGAAAAACCATGCCTACTCCGACGACGACGACAACCTCGGGCGAAGACACGACCGCCAAGGGAAATGTTGAATGTGCGGATACAAGGACCACGATGAGGTCAACATGGTCGCAGCCAGCTACGCCGACAAACGCGATGACAACCACAACAACGGATATCACAACAGTGGATAACGCGACAGTGGGAAAACCATGCAGGTGTGGCAACGCCGCATTCGCGAAGAGGCACCCGCAACATCCATCCAGGACAAACTGTCTGGGCCGTACAACATGCACTTCTACATCGACAAGCACGACGGCAAGAAAAAGTCCAGTCACCTCCTAAAGGACTACCGCGAGTTCCTCAAGCTCGGCGAAGGCCTGGCTCAGATGAATCGCAACGCGATCAACCAAGGCTATGGAGTTGCCCCGTGCGTTATGGCACTGCTGGCTCGTGGTTGATATCGAGCTTATTGGGGAACCCCAAGAGGAAGGTATGATGAGCACAGTAGTAAGTTTCCCTCAGTTATGAAACCAAGGTTATCGAACCAGTAGGAGCAAGGAAACACCTCCAAGGTGTTGTTTCCAACTTGGAATCCTGCACAACACAACCACAGAACTTTGCCCCCAACTTACAAAAAGGTTGTTAATCTCACCGGTTTTGCTGAAAACAAAGGATTAAACGTATTGTGTAGAAGAAAGTAATAGCTTGTAGAAAGTAAACAGAAAACAGTTGTAGATTGATGGTAAAAGAAAGGACCAGGGTCCATAGTTCACTAGTGGTGATTCTCCTTAAAAAGATGACATGTGATGTGCTCGTCGTTCGACGTAGAGCTCGTTGGGAACCCCAAGAGGAAGGTATGATGAGCACAGCAACAAGTTTTCCCTCAGTTATGAAACCAAGGTTTAATCGAACCAGTAGGAGCAAGGAAACACCCCAAAGGTGTTACTAGCTGAGCTTTGGTAGGGCGCACTACCGGTGCTAGTAGCAACATGGAGACCTGCACAACACAACCACAGAACTTTGTCCACGACATCATCCCGGGTCGTAAGGCATACCCAATCGGCAAGGTGACGCTGCCAATCACCTTCGGCAACCCCGCCAATTACCATAATGAGTGAATCGTCTTCGAATTGGTGAACTTCCAAAGCCTGTATCACTTCGTGCTGGGGTGGCAGACATTCGCCAAGTTCATGGTGGCCCCCCACTACGCCTACAACATGATGAAGCTCCCAGGGCCACGTGGAACCATCACCGTCCATGGCGACCCGACATGGCCGTGGAATGCCAGGACAACGGTGTCAAGCTCGCCGACACCGTAATCACAGAGGAAACAAACCACGAGGACGAACTCGCGAAATACGCGAGTGGCATTAACAAGGACGACCTGACGATCCTGAAGAAGCCCACCACGGCAAGCTCCACGCCAGCAGCCTTCGAGGCCTCTGCGCACACTCGCACCACCGAGCTCGTCCCAAGCGACTCGAGCCAGAAGGTCACAGTGGGGACCAAAATGAGCCCTAATAGGAAAGCGCATGATGACCCACAAGTATAGGGGGTGTATCGCAGTATTTTCGAGGGAAGTGAAACCCAATTTATTGATTCGACACAAGGGGAGCCAAAGAATATTTATAAGCCTTAACAACTGAGTTGTCAATTCAGCTGCACCTAGAAACAATCTTGCTCACAACAGTTTTTCAGTAGCAACAGTTTTGTAATAGCAATAGCAGTAGTAAAAGTAAAGACAGTAGTAACAATTGCAGTAAACCGTAGGATTAAAGTGCGGTAGGCATAGGTATGGATGGACGGGTGTTGCATGGATAAGACAATTCATATAGCAATCAAGACACAAGGCATTTGCAGATAAATAAGATAAAGCATACAAGTACTAAATAATCATAGGCATGTGTTCCATATATAGTCATACGTGCTCGCAATGAGAACTTGCAGAACATCTTTGTCCCGACCCGTTTGCAATGGGCCTCAAGGGAACTACTGGCAATTAAGGTGCTCCTTTTAATAGAGGACCGGAGCAAAGCATTAACACTCCATGAACACATGTGATCCTCACATCAAAGCCATCCCCTCCGGTTATCCCGATTATTGTCACTTCGGGGCCTTTGGTTCCGAATAACAATATGTGTATACAACTTGCAGGTAAGATCACAAACAATACTATCATCATGAATCAATAACATGTTCAGATCTGAAATCATGGCACTCGGGCCCTAGTGACAAGCATTAAGCATAAAAAGTTGCAACAAAGTCAAAAGTCACTAATAATAGATACTAGGCACCATGCCCTAACAATCTGATGCCATTACATGAATGATCTCATCCAATCCCTACCATCCCCATAACCTACAATGTGGGATTACCCACTCATGGATGGGGGAATCATGGATGGTTGCTGCAGAAGCGATGGTGATGATGATGACGATGATCTCCTCCAATTCCCCGTCCCGATAGGGTGCTAGAATGGAGTTTCTAGTTCTGATTCGTGGAATCTGGTGGTGGCGGCGTAGCGGAACTCTTTCTGGGAAAACATCGAACCCCCTGATGGCTCAGTGTACGGCGCCAGAAAAATGCTGGTGCGGTGTTGATGTAGAGCTCGTTGGGAACCCCAAGAGGAAGGTATGATGAGCACAGCAGCAAGTTTCCCTCAGTTATGAAACCAAGGTTTAATCGAACCAGTAGGAGCAAGGAAACACCCCAAAGGTGTTGCTAGATGAGCCTTGGTAGGGCGCACTACCGCTGCTAGTAGCAACGTGGAGACCTGCAAGACAAAGAACTACGTCCCCAACTTGCGATGAGGTTGTCAATCTCACCGTGTTTTGCTGAAAACAAAGGATTAAACGTATCGAATGGAAGGAAGTAATAGTTTGCAGAAAATAACACAAAGCAGTAACAGTTTGTAGATTGTATGTAAAGAAAAGGACCGGGATCCATAGTTCACTAGAGGTGGCTCTCCTTAAGATAGATAACATGCTGGGTGAACAAATTACAGCGGGGCAATTGACAAACATCGAGAAAGCAATACATGCATATACTAATCATCTTGAGTCCTTTGAGACTTGATTGGGCATTACAACATTATACATAGACCGCCATCCAACTGCATCTATGACTAATAATCCACCTTCATGTTATCATCCGAACCCTCCAAGATAAGTCGCAAGCAACAGATTATTGCTTTACGAACTGCGTGTAAAGTAAACAATACGATTGTTCTATGAACAAAGGATTGTTATTTTCTCCCTAGTAGCAACAACACATCTAGTACCTTAGAGATTTCTGTCACTTCCCTAGATTACCAGAGGCATGAACCCACTATCGAGCATAAATACTAACTCTTGGAGTTGCTAGCATCTACTTGGCCAAGATAGCTACTAACAACGGAAAGCATGCAAGATCACAGATAACAAAGACATGATAGAATCAATAATCAATCTGAAATAGCATCTCAATATCCATCGAATCCCCACAGACACAACATGTAGAATTACAAATAGATGATCTTGATCATGAACGGAGCTCACAAGATCTAAACATGAAAGCACAAAGGAGGAGAACCAGCCATCTAGCTACTACATGGATCCATAGTCCAAGGATGAACTACTCACACATCACACCGGAGGCTTGCATGGTGATGAAGAAGGCCTCCAGGGTGAATTCCCCTCTCTGACAAGGTGCCGGGAAGAGCTTCAGATCCCTCCCGATCTAGGGATGGAGATGACGGCGGCTACAGACTCTTTCGTGGATTTTTGATCGGGTCCTTAGGGTTTTCGTCCCGAGGGCATCTTATAGGCGGAAGGAGAGGCCGAGGGGGTGCCGGGAGCAGCCACACCACCCTTAGCGCGGGTCAGGCCTGGCCGCGCGGCCAGGTGGTGTGGTGGCTCCCTGGCCCTTCTCCGTCTCGTATTCTGGCACTTGATCCCTTCTCGAAAAATAGGCACTTTGGCTTTTGTCCCGTCCAATTCCGAGAATATTCATTTTATGGTTTTCCTGGAACCAAAAACAATAGAAAACAGGCAGCTGGCACTGTGGCTCTTGTTAATAGGTTAGTCCAAGAAATCATATGAAAAGTACTCCAAAGTTGGAACAAAACACAAGAAAGTGGATAAAACCAAGCATGGAACATCAAAAATTATAGATACATTTGCAATGTATCAACATCCCCAAGCTTAACTCTTGCTCATCCTCGAGTAGGTAAGTGATAAAAAGAAAGAATAATTTTTGAGGTGACATGCAACATCAAAGACTTGATCAAAGTATTTGCAAAACATTCAAAGCTGGGATCATAGTACTTCAATCATAACATGAAAGACAAAGTTCTAGCAATAAGCAAAGAAACTATGATGCAACATGAAAAGGCACAAACAAAAGATTCATGAATAACAGTGCTTTGCAAGACGTTTGTTTGTTTGTTTGTTTCACATAAAGAAAACATAGCATAAAAGTATTCAGCTTGTCCCTCAATAGAGTAGCAAATATAAATGCATAGGACACCTTCAAAGTTCATAAGAGTGACTAGATACAATAGTTTAAAACAAGCAATATCAAGTTATTCATCAATCAACTAGTCTTGGGACAATGCACATAGAACTAAGAATGGCCACTATGCTCTCAAAGTAAGTGCATAAAGATAGAAGGTGGAGACTCAATATAATGGTGGAAGAAAAGCCTTTGTAAAAGGAAGTAGGGATTCAAGTCTCATAAATAGCTTCCAAAAATTATGGTACTTATAGCTTTCAGCTCTCATTGCCCCTATCATAAGCATCTTGAAGGTGATTAAGGTTAAAGTGACACAACTAAGAGGATATGCTTGACAAGTTATAAACCGAAATCTCGTGCCCCTTACTTACGAAGACCGATCCTCATGCTACTCAACTTCAGTCACGAGTAAGCTCTTGTCATTGTAAGTATATGTGTATCATTAAGAACCGCCAACGGGGTACCCCTTGCACATGATATGGGAGCTTTCCCATAATCAAAATGACAAGGCAAGTAGACAATGAGCATCTCAACGATCTTTTTATTTGCTATTTGCATAGGTTTTTATTGAGGATGCTTCATAGAGTGCTCATTATGGTGATGCTGCAAGTTTCCACCATGATTAGGCTAGCGGCCCAGACGTTTCTCTAACACACATACAAACTCCATGATCTTACAAGTTCCACTTTTATTTCACACCGTTGGGATCCGTAAGCAAAAGAACATGATATCAATGAGGTACAAAGTACAAGTGCAATGTTGAAAGCGTTCCCCATGAAACATGGTTCTGCTAATTTCAACTTATAAAGCGCAAGCATATACGCAACAAAGAAGGACCCAATGGTTCAAGTTTATTAGAGGCAAAAAGTAAAGTGTGCCATCAAGTTCGTGAGAGCTTTAATCTCTAGTTTTCTCATAACAAGTTTAATTTGGAAGGTAAACAAAAGCATGGATATACTTGGAATAGCATAAGCTAGTAGGTAGGTATGGTGGACTCTTTGGAATAACTTGGTTTAAGGAGTTGGATGCATGAGTGGAACTCATACTTTGTTGTGGAGGCTAGCAAAAGACTGGGAGCGACAAACTAAGAGAGCAATAATGGCCATAATCATGTAGAGCGACAAAACATCATTGATCAAAGCATAAAGTGATACTACAAGTTGAAAACTAAAGGATCATAAAGGCTATGGTGACTTGAGATAGTCATAACATGGTGTGAGCATGCGCCAAGTCAACCCAAATAAAGTATCAAAGGAGAATACCACTATACTATGCTTTAATATGCTAAAACAACGCATGATTCATCCAAGTCACATTAAGCAATCTCAATTCTTTATAACAAATCATGCTACAGCAAGGAATACTAAGCATAAAGCCAAAACAATATCAAGCATGGCATGACAAATCACAGGCCACAGTCAAAAACAAGCTCTTTTTACCACATAAGTATGAACTTTCCTACTCTTTTCCAAACCAAACCAAACTACTTGAAAACCAATGTATGAAAGAGGGGTTCCAACCAATTTATTCAGAAAACTAAGCAAACCAAGCAAACTAAAAACCAAAACGAAAACAAAAAAGAAGACGCTCCAAGAACAACACAACTGTGCATGAAACAATAAAAATGAAGCGTTTGGAAGAAACCTGGGATTTTTATTGATGAAGAAGGGGATGCCTTGGGCATCCCCAAGCTTTGACGCTTGTAGTTCTTGGATATTTCTTAGGGTGACACGAGTGGCATCCCCAATCTTGAGCTTTAGTCCATCCTTCATCTCATTGCTCATTCCTTCCATGCACCTGAAAATTTTGCTTCATACAAAACTTCACGCAATCTTTATTAGCAATATTAGTGCACTCAAGATATATAAGTCTTAAGGTTCAGTTCTAACACCAAATAAACTTCCATTAGAACACTAGCTACTGTAGTACTTCCCTCAAAAAGCTCAATTCCCCAAAAGAACTCAAAAAGGAACCCACAAGAAGCAAATGCAGAAAATGGCAGAAATCTGTCAAAACAGACCAGCAGGTAAAGACGAATTTTTTCGAAGACCTTCTGTTACTCAAATCAAAAAGTGTTGAACTAAAGAAAGTTATATAACAACCTGGGTAATAAGCACAAAAAATTACAGCTCAATCCTACATACAGAGCTCTCTCACGAATGTTTACGGTGAAGCACAAAAATCTGTTTCGGGACAGCAACTTTCCCAATCATTACTTCACTCTCATTAGAGGTTACTCTTGGCACAAAAAGCAAATAAAAAGGATAAGGAGAGGTTAGTAAATTCCAAGACTCATCTAAAACTTTTGGGTTATCTCCCAATAAGTACTTTTCTTTAACGCCTTTAAGTTAGGCATAAGAAGCAAAGAAAGAATCAAGTGTTCTCAAATGAAGAAGCATTAAGACCAAATTTTGTTTTCATAGGAGAAGCAAAAGAAATCTTTTCTCTTTTTTTAGGGAAGTGTTCTATACCTTTCTTGAGTGGGAGTTGATATTTAATGGTGCCTTCTTTCATATCAATGATGGCACAAACAGTTCTAAGAAAAGGTCTTCCCAAAGTAATAGGACAAGAAGCATTGTATTCAACATCCAAAACATAGAAATCAACGGGGACATAGGAATCATTAACCATAATAAGAACATCATTAAGACTCCCCATGAGTTTCTTTTTAACATTATCATCAAGTGGGACATTCAAATAGCAATCTTCAAGAGGAGGCAAATCAAGCATATCATAAATCCTTCTAGGCATAATAGAAACACTACTATCAAGATCACACAAAGCTTTGAAATCAAAGTCATTCACTTTCATATTAATCATGGGTTCCCAACCATCCTATTGTTTTATAGGAATAGAATCTTTATGTTTCATCTTTTCTTCCTTAATCTTTATGAGAGCATCGGTAATGTGTTTTGTAAAGGCCATGTTCATAGCACTAGCATTAGGACTTTTAGCAAGCTTTTGTAGGAACTTAATAACTTCAGAGATATTGCAACCATCAAGATCAAAATCAACTTTATCATCTAAAGTAGTAGAACTATTACTAGCCTCAACACTAGTGGTGGTGATAGTAGAAACACTAATGTTTCTAGCAATTTCATCTTCTCTTTCCCACTTAGCATGTAATTCAGCTAATAGTCTAACATTTTCATCAATTCTTACTTGTATAGCATTGATAGCTGCAAAGGGATTATCATTAGTTTCAGGTTTAGCAGCCATTTTATTCAAAGAAGATTGAGCTTCAGATAGAGATGATATATTCCTTTCAGCATTAGAGAGTTTTTCCTCAATAGTTTTATTGAAAGCAGTTTGTTTACTAATAAACTCTTTAAGCATAACTTCAAGTTCAGAGGGAGCACTCTTATTATTGTTGTAAGCATTTTCATAAGCATTACCATTGTTGGGAGGATATGGCTTATAATTGTTGTTACCAAAATTGTTCCTATACGCATTATTACCATAAGCATTGTTGCCAAAGTTGTTATTTCTTATGAAGTTCACATCAACTTGCTCTTCTTGAGCAACCAAAGAGGCTAAAGGAACATTATTTGGATCAATATGGGATTTCCCATTAACAAGCATAGACATAATAATATCCATCTTATCACTCAAGGAGGAAGTTTCCTCAACAAAATTTACCTTCTTACCTTGTGGAGCTCTCTGTATGCCATTCGGAATAATTAACCATCATATTGTCCAGAAGTTTTATTGCAACACCCAAAGTGATGGTCATAAAGGTACCTCCAGCAGCAGAATCCAATAGGTTCCTTGAAGAATAGTTCAATCCTGCATAAAAAGTTTGGATCATCATCCAAGCAGTCAGTCCATGAGTGGGACAATTCTTTACCAAAGATTTCATTCTTTCCCAAGCTTGAGCAACATGCTCATTATCAAGTTGTTTAAACTTCATTATTTCACTTCTCAAGGATATAATCTTAGCAGGAGGATAGTATTTTCCAATAAAAGCATCTTTGCACTTAGTCCAAGAATCAATACTATTCCTAGTTAAGGAATTCAACCACTCTTTAGCTTTTCCTCTCAAAGAGAAAGGAAACAATTTCAACTTAATAATATCACCATCTATATCCCTATGCTTTTGCATCTCACAAAGTTCAACAAAGTTATTTAGATGAGAAGTAGCATCTTCATTACCAATACCAGAAAATTGTTCTCTCATAACAAGATTGAGCAAAGCAGGTTTTATCTCAAAGAAAGTATTTTCAGCCATAGGTGGATCAATAGGTGTGCTCATAAAATCATGAAGGAAATATGCCCTGAGAGGCAATAATAAAGTTGTTATTATGTATTCCTTGTATATGATAGATGTTTATTTTGCATGCTATAATTGTATTGATAGGAAACATGAATACATGTGTGTTTAATAAACAAAAAGGGTTCCTAGTTATGCCTCTCTTATAGACTAGCTTGTTGATTAACAAGATGATCAAGGTTTCCTGATCATGGACATTGGATGTTGTTAATAACAAGGTCACAACATTTGTGAAATGATGTGATGAACATTCATCCGAAGTATAGCATTAAGATCAAGTCATTATGTTTATATTGCTATAACATCATACGAAGTAATCTTTATCCTTAGACCATGAGATCATGTTAATTGCTAAACACCGGAAGAGTATCTTGATAACATCAAACGTCACACCGTAACCGGGTGACTATAAAGATGGGTTCAGTACTACGAAGGTGTTATGTTGAGGCTCATGGATCAATAGTGGAATTTGTCAATCCAGATGACGGATAGATATACTCTGGGCCCTCTCGGTGATATCACATTAGGATAGCTTGCAAGCAAGTGATGTGATCACTAGAATGTTATATCACGGGAACGAGAAAAGAGTGCATGTCGGTAACGAGATCAAACTAGGTATGGAGATACCGATGATCGAATCTCGGACATGTAATATATCGAGAGACAAAGGGATTTAGTTACAAGTGTTAAAGGTTCTCACGATCACAGGAGTCATCGTTGAATGTGTAGGAGTCAGTACGGATCTCCAGGTCCCGCTGCTGATTATTGATCGGAGAAGGGTCTCGATCATGTCTGCGTTATTCACGAACCGTAGGGTGGCACACTTAAGAGTTACCGGACACCATTTTGGAGCACATATGTTTCAGACGAAAGAATTGCAAAGCGCAGGAATTGTTTCAATAGAAACCGGAAATTGTTTCGGGTGAAATTGCAGAAGGTGGTTCTGCATGTGATATTGAAATATTGCAAGGGGCTATATGTGAATGTTTGTTAATTAAAGTAATTAACAAAATTCTGAATAAATTTAATAAAAAGAGTTTTATTAAATGAGAGAGCATTAAATTTGTTAAAGTGGAGACTTTAAAAGGGAATGTGAAGAGGCATTTTAATGTGGAGGGGTTACCACCACATGAATGGGGGAGGTGAGGGGTCACCCCCCATGCGCCAGCCATGGAGAGAGGGGGCACCCCCCTCCTCCTATAAAAGGCCACCCATTCCCTCCTTCATCCTCACACCTCCTTGTGAAGGATCTCTCTCCCCCTCTAGAATTATTCCCCATGGTCTCGGATTAGCGAGATACATGTTCCCGGTGGCATTTAAATGCAGGAAGGAGTTCTTGCTTGGCTGGATCGCTGGAGCGAGGAGGTGGAGGTTTTCCGGTGGCTTGAACATATGTGCGAGGACGGATGCGCTGCTGATTTGCGGCGCTCGGACTTCCACACGATCTTGAGATCGGCAAGCATACGACTACATCAACCACGAGTTCCTACTCGTTAACAAAACTCATTGTCTTCGAGGGTAAGTTCTCCATGGATGTATGTCCACCCGTTGCTCTGTATCTAGTAGATAGATCTTGGCGTATAGTTCTCATCGTAGGAAATTTTTTGTTTTCTATGCTGCGGACCCAACAGTGGTATCAGAGCCTGATCTATGCGTAGGTGCTTTGCACGGGTAGTACACATATGTTTATATGTGGGCGATGATGATCATGTTATTGCATCTTCTATGTACTTTGGATATTGGTGGCATATTGGGATGAAGCGGCCCGGACCAACCTTACATGTCATCGTACATGAGATCGGTTCCACGACTGACATGCAACTAGTTTTGCATAAGTGGCTAGCGGGTGTCTGTCTCTCCTACTATAGTCAATATCTGATTTACAACGAGTTGCTAATAACTTGGTTATCCTCTTTGTGGTTCATGTTCGTAGGTAAGACCGGTTCTATCTCCAAAAGCCCTAAGCCACGTAAAACTTGCAATTGATAGATTAGAGGCGTCTAGTTTAGATCGTTGCTGGGCTAGTGTATTGATATGGTATTGTTGTAAGTAGATGTATGATAGATACTCTTACAACTCACTTAACGTGTAAGTTCCATAGACCTTGGCCTTACACACAAAGGAATGATAGAGATCATACCACGATGCAAATGATAGAGATCAAATGCATGGACCATATCACCTCACTTCACACATTAGCATCTTATATTGCTAGTTTGGCGCTTTTGGTAGCATTATAAGATGATCCCTCATTTAGATATCAAGATAAAATGTGTTCTTCCTTAAGTATGCACCATTTTGTGGATCGTGTTTTGAGGCATCACGTGATGATCGGGTGTTCTCGACTCTACGCTTTCATACAACATGTGTAAGGCAGTTTTACACACGCAAATACTAAGGTTCTTACTTGACGAGCCTAGCATGTACAGACATGGCCTCGGAACACGGACCGAAAGGTTAAGCATGAGTCATATAGTTGATATGATGCCCATATAGATGCTCGCCTTTGAAGCTACACCGACTCACGTGATGACCGGACTTGGTGTAGTGGATTTGGTTCATGTAATCACCAAAAGGACACGAGGGATGTCGTTTTTGAGTGAGAGTTCATTAGTAATTTGGATTAGTTGAACTCAATCTATCATAAACTTAGTCTAAATATACTTTACAAATTCTGTTGTAGATGGCACCACCTGCTTTTAATTTCAATGTGTTCATGGAGAAAGAGAAGCTTGCTGCGAATGGTAGCAACTTCACCAACTGGGCTATGAATTTGAGGATTCTCCTCATTTTGCACAAAAGCAATATGTGCTAGAGGCGCCGCTAGGCCCCCCACTAGCTCCTGATGCCCCTGACGAGGAAAAGAACGTCTATATAACTCGTCAGGAGGACCACAACTTAGTTCATTGCGGCATACTGTATGGGCTAGAACCAGAACTTCGAAAACGTTTCGAAAATGGCAATGCCTTTGATACCATGGGAGAATTGAAAATGATTTTCGATACCCATCTGCCGTGAGAGTTATAATGCTTGAAAAGTTCTTGAGCTGCATGATGGAAGAGAACAGCTCCATTAGTGAGCACGTACTCAAAATGTCTGGGTACGCCGATAAGCTTGTGTCCTTGGGAATAAAGATTCCCATTGACTTAGGCATACATCATGTTCTCCAATCTCTGCCACCTAGCTACAAGAGCTTCGTGATGAACTATAATATGCAGGGCATGAAGAAGTCTCTTCCCGAGCTTCTGTCAATGCTTAAGACTGTAGAAGTGGGGATTAGGAAAGAACATCAAGTGTTGATGATCAATAAGACCACCGGTTTCAAGAAGGACAAGAAAGGCAATCAGAAGGGAAAGAAGGGCGGCAAATCTGTTGCCGCGCCTGAAAAGAAACCCCGAGCTGGCCCTAAGTCTGACACCGAGTGCTACTATTGCAAGGGACAGCCATTGGGCATAAGCCCCCAAGTATTTGGCGAACAAGAAGGCCGGCAAGGCAAACAAAGGTATATGTGATATACATGTTATTGATGTGTACTTGACTAGTACTCGCAGTAGCACCTGGGTATTTGATACCGGATCGGTTTCTAATATTTGTAACTCGGTTCAGGGGCTACGGAACAAGCGACAACTAGCAAGGGATGAGGTCACGATGCGGGTCGGCAATGGATCAAGAGTTGATGTGATCGCCGTCGGAACACTGCCTCTCCATATGCCGTCGGGATTAGTTATAAACCTGAATAATTGTTATTTGGTGCCTGCACTGAGCATGAACATTGTATCCAGATCGTGTTTGATGCAAAGTGGTTATTCGTTTAAGTCTGAAAACAATGGTTGTTCGATTTATATGAATAATATCCTTTATGGTCATGCACCTATGTTGAATGGTTTATTTCTGTTGGATCTCGATAGTAGTATTACGCATATTCATAATGTTGATACTAAAAGGATTAAACTTGATAATGATATATCTACATATATGTGGCACTGCCATCTAGGTCATCTTGGCGTTAAACGCATGAAGAAACTCCATTCTGATGGACTTTTGGAATCACTTGATTTTGAATCATTTGATACATGTGAGCCATGCCTTATGGGCAAGATGACTAGAACGCCGTTTTCCCGTTCAATGGAACGGGCGACAGATTTATTGGAAATCATACATACTAATGTGTGTGGACCAATGAGTGTGTCAGCGCGAGGTGGATATCGTTATTTTGTTACTTTCACAGATGATTTGAGTAGATACGGGTATATCTATTTGATGAAACATAAGTCTGAAACCTTTGAAAGGTTCAAAAAATTTCAGAATGAAGTGAAAATCATCATAACAGAAAGATCAAATTTCTGCGGTCCGACCGTGGAGGAGAGTATCTTAGTTACGAGTTTAGCACACATATGAAAGACTGTGGAGTAGTTTCACAACTCACGCCTGGCGGAACACCACAACGTAATGGTGTGTCAGAACGTCGTAATCATACTTTATTGGATATGGTTCGATCTATGATGTCTCTGACTGACTTGCCACTGTCATTTTGGGGTTATGCACTGGAAACCGCTGCATTCACTTTAAATAGGGCACCATCTAAATCCGTTGAAAAGACACCGTATGAATTATGGTTTGGAAACAAACCTAAGCTGTCATTTCTTAAAGTTTGGGGATGCGATGTTTATGTGAAGAAACTTCAACCGGATAAACTCGAACCCAAAGCGGAAAAATGTGTCTTCATAGGATACCCTAAGGAAACGATTGGGTATACCTTCTATCACAGATCCGAGGGCAAGGTCTTTGTTGCCAAGAATGGATCCTTTCTTGAGAAGGAGTTTCTCGCGAAAGGTGTGAGTAGTCGGAAGGTAGAACTCGAAGAGGTTATTGAACCTTCTCTTCATGAAATGGCGAGTAGCACAGCTCCAGAAGTTGTTTCGGAGTTGACTTCACCTAATGAAGAGAGAGCTAATGATATTGATCATGAAACTCCGAAAGAGGACACTACCGAACCTCGCAGGTCAAGCAGGACACGTGCAACTCCTGAACTGTACGACAATCCTGTTATGAATTTCATGATTGATGAAATAGATGACCCTGCGACGTATGAAGAAGCGATGATGAGCCCTGATTCCAACAAATGGCTAGAAGCCATGAAATCTGAGATGGAATCCATGTACGAGAACTAAGTTTGGAACTTGGTGGACTTACCTCACGACCGAAAGGCCATTGAGAATAAATGGATTTTCAAAAGAAAAACTGATGCTGATGGTAATGTAACCATCTATAAGGCTCGACTTGTCGCAAAGGGGTTTCGACAAATTCAAGGAGTTGACTACGATGAGACATTCTCTCCCGTAGCGATGCTTAAGTCGGTTAGGATTATGTTAGCAATTGCTGCATATTTCGATTATGAAATATGGCAGATGGATGTCAAAACTGCGTTCCTCAATGGTAATATTGAAGAAGAGTTGTATATGATACAACCTAAGGGTTTTGTCAATCCTAAGGATGCTGATAAGGTGTGCAAACTTCAGCGATCCATCTATGGACTGAAGCAAGCATCCCGTAGTTGGAATCTCCGCTTTGATGAGGTGATCAAAGAGTTTGGATTTGTCCAAACTTATGGAGAGGCTTGTATTTACAAGAAAGTGAGTGGGAGCAATGTGGCATTTCTGATATTATATGTGGATGACATATTATTGATTGGAAATGATATAGATCTTTTAAACAGTGTTAAAAGTTATCTAAACAGCAAATTTTCGATGAAGGACCTTGGTGAAGCTTCATATATATTAGGCATTAAAATCTATAGAGATAGATCAAGATGCCTAATTGGGCTATCGCAGAGTACATACCTTGATAAGATATTAAAGAATTTTAATATGGACGGAAGTAAGAAGGGGTACTTACCTATGTTGCAAGGCAAGACATTGAGTAAGACTCAAAGTCCGGCTACGGCGGAAGAAAGAGAGATAATGGATAAGATCCCCTATGCCTCAGCCATAGGCTCTATAATGTATGCCATGATATGTACAAGACCGGATGTGGCACATGCTATTAGTTTGACTAGTAGGTACCAATCTGATCCATGTTGAACATTTGGATAGCGGTCAAGAATATCCTTAAGTACTTGAGAAGAACTAAGGATATGTTTCTTGTATACGGAGGTGAAGAAGAGCTAGTCGCTAAGTGTTATGTTGATGCTAGCTTTGACACTGATCCGGATGACTCTAAGTCTCAATCCGGATACGTATTTCTCTTGAACGGAGCAACAGTTAGTTGGAGGAGTTCCAAACAACCTATGGTGGCTGGATCAACAACGGAGGCGGAATATGTTGTTGCTTCAGAAGCGGCGCAGGAGGCAGTTTGGATGAAAGAGTTCATTACAGAACTGGGTGTGGTTCCCAGTGCGTTCGACCCGATGGTGATCTTGTGACAACAATGGAGCCATAGCCAACGCAAAGGAACCAAGGTCTCACAAGAATTCCAAGCATATTAAGCACCGGTTTCACTCCATCCGCGAGCATGTCAAGGATGGAGATATAAAGATTTGTAAAGTGCACACGGACCTGAATGTAGTGATCCATTGACTAAAGTACTCCCTAGGGCAAAACATGATCAACACCAGAACTCCATGGGTGTTAGATTTATCACTATATAAACTAGATTATTGTCTCTAGTGCAAGTGGGAGACTGAAGGAAATATGCCCTGAGAGGCAATAATAAAGTTGTTATTATGTATTCCTTGTATATGATATATGTTTATTTTGCATGCTATAATTGTATTGATAGGAAACATGAATACATGTGTGTTTAATAAACAAAAAGGGTTCCTAGTTATGCCTCTCTTATAGACTAGCTTGTTGATTAACAAGATGATCAAGGTTTCCTGATCATGGACATTGGATGTTGTTAATAACAAGGTCACAACATTTGTGAAATGATGTGATGAACATTCATCCGAAGTATAGCATTAAGATCAAGTCATTATGTTTATATTGCTATAACATCATACGAAGTAATCTTTATCCTTAGACCATGAGATCATGTTAATTGCTAAACACCGGAAGAGTATCTTGATAACATCAAACGTCACACCGTAACAGGGTGACTATAAAGATGGGTTCAGTACTACGAAGGTGTTATGTTGAGGCTCATGGATCAATAGTGGAATTTTTCAATCCAGATGACGGATAGATATACTCTGGGCCCTCTCGGTGATATCACATTAGGATAGCTTGCAAGCAAGTGATGTGATCACTAGAATGTTATATCACGGGAACGAGAAAAGAGTGCATGTCGGTAACGAGATCAAACTAGGTATGGAGATACCGATGATCGAATCTCGGACATGTAATATATCGAGATACAAAGGGATTTAGTTACAAGCGTTAAAGGTTCTCACGATCACAGGAGTCATCGTTGAATGTGTAGGAGTCAGTACGGATCTCCAGGTCCCGCTGCTGATTATTGATCGGAGAAGGGTCTCGATCATGCTGCATTATTCACGAACCGTAGGATGGCACACTTAAGAGTTACCGGACACCATTTTGGAGCACATATGTTTTGCATTTAAAGAATTGCAAAGTGCAGGAATTGTTTCAATAGAAACCAGAAATTGTTTCGGGTGAAATTGCAGAAGGTGGTTCTGCATGTGATATTGAAATATTGCAAGGGGCTATATGTGAATGTTTTTTAATTAAAGTAATTAACAAAATTCTGAATAAATTTAATAAAAAGAGTTTTATTAAATGAGAGAGCATTAAATTTGGAGAAATTTAATGCATTTAACGTGGAGACTTTAAAAGGGAATGTGAAGATGCATTTTAATGTGGAGGGGTTACCACCACATGAATGGGGGAGGTGAGGGGTCACCCCCCCATGCGCCGGCCATGGAAAGAGGGGGCACCCTCCCTCCTCCTATAAAAGGCCACCCATTCCCTCCTTCATCCTCACACCTCCTTGTGAAGGATCTCTCTCCCCCTCTAGAATTATTCCCCCATGGTCTCGGATTAGCGAGATACATGTTCCCGGTGGCATTTCGTCTGGAAGGAGTTGCTGCTTCCGCTGGATCGCTGGAGCGAGGAGGTGGAGGTTTTCCCGTGGCTTGAACGTGTGTGCGAGGACGGATGTGCTGCTGATTTGCGGCGCTTGGACTTCCACACGATCTTGAGATCGGCAAGCGTACGACTACATCAACCACGAGTTCTACTCGTTAACAAAACTCGTTTGTCTTCGAGGGTAAGTTCTCCATGGATGTATGTCCACCCGTTGCTCTGTATCTAGTAGATATATCTTGGCGTATAGTTCTCATCGTAGGAATTTTTTTGTTTTCTATGCTGCGGACCCAACAAATCATTGTTGTTGGTTCTAGTGAAGTCACACAACTTAGTGTTTTCAAGAGTAGTCATTATTTTTTGGGTTTTCAAATAAGAAAGCAAACTAGTAAAACTAATTTTTTGTGTGTTTTTTATAACAAAACAAGCAAACAAAGAAAAAAAAAACTAAGCAAAACAAAAACAACAAAGTAAAGAGATTGGTTATGAGGGACTCCCCTTGTGAAGATGTACTTGACTCACGGCAAGCGCCCTTAAAAGATCTTGATGTGCTCGTCGTTCGACGTAGAGCTCATTGGGAACCCCAAGAGGAAGGTATGATGAGCACAGCAGCAAGTTTTCCCTCAGTTATGAATCCAAGGTTTAATCGAACCAGTAGGAGCAAGGAAACACCCCAAAGGTGTTACTAGCTGAGCTTTGGCAGGGCGCACTACTGGTGCTAGTAGCAACGTGGAGACCTGCAGAACACAACCACAGAACTTTGTCCCCAACTTACGATGAGGTTATCAATCTCACTGTGTTTTGCGGAAAACAAAGGATTAAATGTATCGAATAGAAAGAAGTAAAAGTTTGCAGAAAGTAAACACAAAGAAGTAAACAATTGTAGATTGTATGTAAAGAAAAAGGACCGGGGTCCATAGTTCACTAGAGGTGGCTCTCCTTAGATAGATAACATGCTGGGTGAACAAATTACAGCGGGGCAATTGACAAACACCGAGAAAGCAATACATGCATATACTAATCATCTTGACTCCTTTGAGACTTGATTGGGCAATACAACATAATACATAGACCGCCATCCAACTGCATCTATGACTAATAATCCACCTTCAGGTTATCGTCCGAACCCCCTCCAGTATTAAGTTGCAAGCAACAGATTATTGCTTTACAAACTGCGTGTAAAGTAAACAATACGATTATTCTATGAACAAAGGATTGTTGTTTTCTCCCTAGTAGCAACATCACATCTAGTACCTTAGAGATTTCTGTCACTTCCCCAGATTACCAGAGGCATGAACCCACTATCGAGCATAAATACTAACTCTTGGAGTTGCTAGCATCTACTTGGCCAAGATAGCTACTAACAACGGAAAGCATGCAAGATCACAAATAACAAAGACATGATAGAATCAATAATCAGTCTGAAATAACATCTCAATATCCATCGGATCCCCGCAAACACAACATCTACGAATTACAAGTAGATGATCTTGATCATGAACGGAGCTCACAAGATCTAAACATGAAAGCACAAAGGAGGAGAACCAGCCATCTAGCTACTACATGGATCCGTAGTCCAAGGATGAAATACTCACGCATCACACCGGAGGCTTGCATGGTGATGAAGAAGGCCTCGGGTGAATTCCCTCTCTGGCGGTCTTTGGGAAGAGCTTCAGATCCCTCCCGATCTAGGGATGGAGATGACGGAGGCTACAGACTCTTTCGTGGATTTTTGATCGGGTACTTAGGGTTTTCGTCCTTAGGGTAATATATAGGTGGAAGGAGATGCTGAGGGGGTGTCGGGAGCGGCCACACCACCCCCTGGCGCGGGCCAGGCCTGGCCGCGCGGCCAGGTGGTGTGGTGGCTCCCTAGCCCTTCTCCGTCTCGTATTCTGGCACTTGATCCCTTCCGGAAAAATAGGCACTTTGGCTTTTGTCCCGTCCAATTCCGAGAATATTCATTTTCAGACTTTCCTGGAACCAAAAACAACAGAAAACAGGCAGCTGGCACTATGGCTCTTGTTAATAGGTTAGTCCAAGAAATCATATGAAAAGTACTCCAAAGTTGGAAGAAAACACAAGAAATTGGATAAAACCAAGCATGGAACATCAAAAATTATAGATAAATTTGCAATGTATCAACATGTTGGGTGAACAAATTACAGCGGGGCAATTGACAAACATCAAGAAAGCATACAAGCATATACTAATCACCTTGAGTCCTATGAGATTTGATTGGGCATTACAACATTATATATAGACCGTAATCCAACTGCATCTATGACTAATAATCCACCTTCAGGTTATCATCTGAACCCCCTCCAGTATTAAGTTGAAAGCAACAGATAATTGCATTAAGCATTGCGTGTAAAGTAAACAATATGATTGTTCTATGAACAAAGGATTATTGTTTTCACCCTAGTAGCAACAACACATCTAGTACGTTAGAGATTTCTGTCACTTCCCAAGATTACTAGAGGCATGAACCCACTATCGAGCATAAATACTCCCTCTTGGAGTTGCTAGCATCTACTCGTCCAAGATATCTACTAACAACGGAGAGCATGCAAGATCACAAATAACAAAGACATGATAGAATCAATAATCAATCTGAGATAGCATCTCAATATCCATCGGATCCCCGCAAACACAACATGTAGATTACAAATAGATGATCTTGATCATGAACGGAGCTCACAAGATCTAAACATGATAACACAAAGGAGAAGAACCAACCATCTAGCTACTACATGGACCCGTAGTCCAAGGATGAACTATTCACGCATCACACCGGAGGCTTGCATGGTGATGAAGAAGGCCTCCAGGCGATTCTCCTCCCAGTGCCGGGAAGAGCTTCAGATCCCTCCCGATCTAGGGATGGAGATGACTGCGGCTACAGACTCTTTCGTGGATTTTTGATCGGGTCCTTAGGGTTTCTGTATCGGAGGCATCTTATAGGTGAAAGGGGAGGCCGAGGGGGTGCTCTGGGCGGCCACACCACCCCCTGGCACGGGCCAGGCTTGGCCACGCGGCCAGGTTGTATGGGCGGCCCCT
This sequence comes from Avena insularis, assembly GCA_023614405.1. Taxonomy (NCBI): domain Eukaryota; kingdom Viridiplantae; phylum Streptophyta; class Magnoliopsida; order Poales; family Poaceae; genus Avena; species Avena insularis. The sequence goes on from CM042692.1 coordinate 29,599,150, forward strand.
GGCCCCTCTCCATCTCGTATTCTGGCTCCGTGTCCCCCTCGGTGAAATATTGACTTTGGCTTTTGTCTCGTACAATTCCGAGAATATTCATTTTCTGACTTTCCTGGAACCAAAAACATCAGAAAACAGGCAGCTGGCACTGTGGCATCTTGTTAATAGGTTAATCCAAGAAAGTGTATAAAAAGTACTCCAAAGTGTGGACAAAACATAAGAAAGTAGATATAAACCAAGCATGGAACATCAAAAATTATAGATACATTTGAAACGTATCAACATCCCCAAGCTTAACTCCTACTCGTCCTCGAGTAGGTAAGTGATAAAAAGAAAGAATAATTTTTGAGGTGACATGCACCATCATAAACTTGATCAAAGTATTTGTAAAACATTGATAGTTGGGATCATAGTACTTCAACATAGCATGAAAGATAAAGTTACAACAATAAGACATAGCAACTATGCTGTAACATGAAAAGGCACAAACAAAAGATTCATGAATAACAATGCTTTGCAAGATGTTTGTTTGTTTCACATAAAGAAAACATAGCATAGTGGCGTTCAGCTTGTCCCTCATAGAGTAGCAAACATAAATGCATAGGAAACCTTCAAAGTTCATAAGGGTGACTAAATACAAATAGTTTAAGAACAAGAAATATCAGAGTTATGCATCAATCAACAAGTCTTGGGACAATGCACATTAAACTAAGAATGTCCACTATGCTCTCTCAATAGGTGCATAAAGATAGAATATGGAGACTCAACATAAAAGGTAAAAGAAAGGCCTTCATAGAAGGAAGCAGGGATTCAAGTTTCATAAAGAGCTTCCAAAAATTATGGTACTTATTAGCTTTCAGCTCTCATTGCCCCTATCATAAGCATCTTGAAGTGATTAAAGTTAAAGTGAACAAACTATGGAGTATATGCTTGACAAAGTATAAGTTGGAAATCTCATGTCCCTTGAATACGAGGGTCGCTCCTCATGCTACTCAAGTTTAGTTACTGGTAAGTTCTTGTCATAGTAAGTACATGTGTATCATAGAGAACCGCCATGTGGGTACCCTTGCCCGATGATACGGAAGAATCCCCATATCAAAATGACAAGGCAAGCAGACAACGAGCATCTCATCAATCTTCTTATTTACCATGGGAAAATGGTGCTTTTTTCTCTCTTTCCTCTTTTCTCATCTTTTTTTTTCTTTTTTCTCAATCTCTGTCTCTTTTTTTATAAGAAGAATGCTTCATAGATTGCTCATGATGGTTACGCTGCAGGTTTCCACCATGATTAGGCATGGATTAGACTGGTGGCCCAGGCGTTTCTCTAACACACATACATAACTCCATGGACTTACAAGCTCCCCTTTCATTTCACACTGATGACATCCATAGACGAAAGAGCATGATATCAACTAGGTACAATGTACAAGTGCAATGTTGAAAGCGTTCCCCATGATAGCATGGTTCTGCTATTCCCCAACATATAAGTGCAAGCATATACAACATAGACGACACAATGGTTCAAGTTTATTAGGGACAAGAAAAGTAAAGTGTGCCATCAAGTTCATGAGAGCTTTAATCACTAGTTTTCTCATAACAAGTTTAATTCAGAAGGTAGATAAAAACATGAATATACTTGGAATAGCAAATGCTAATAGGTAGGTATGGTGGACTCTTTGGAATAACTTGGTTTTATTTGGAGTTGGATGCATGAGTGGAACTCATACTTGGTTATGGAGGCTAGCAAAAGACTGGGAGCGACCAACTAAGAGAGAAATAATGGCCATAATCATGCAAAGCGACAAAACATCATTAATTAAAGCATAAAGTGATATTACAAGTCGAAAACTAAAGGATCATAGAGGCTATGGTGACTTGGGATAGTCTTAACATGGTTTGAGCATGCGCCAAGTCAACCCATGTCGTGGTGGTGGCACGGCAGATGCCATGGATAGGCTAAAGATGGGGCCAATGAGTGCTAGGGGAATCCAGGGAGGGAGAACGTGGTGATTCCACGCACATATGTTCTTGTATTCTATCTATCAATGGTGTTTACAAACGCTCTTCAAGCTCTCAGTAAGAAGGAGACTATGTCTCTTACTCCCTACCAACTAGCTCTAGAGTTCTACCTTAGACAGAGAAAATGATCGATCCCCTTCTATGGAGGGCCCCGGTGCTCCTTATATAGGGGAGCCTGGGTTACAATACTAGGGCACACGTGGCAGCATATTCAGAGAATATGCTCCTTGCCTAAAGCTAGATGCTTCTTTATTCTCTTTAACGGCTCGTCCGGGCTTTGGACGTAACCCACAACGTAATCTTTGTCTTTAAGCGTCACCAGACACGGGCTACGTCATACGACATTGCCCACGTCACCTTGGTCGCCCCTGACCCGCTGGTCCTCTTCTTTACTTTGCTTTGCTGATGCTACAGCTAATAAAGCCACCTTTTGACCAGCGGGGGGTTCCTTCTCTTGGAAGCCATAAGATAGTCTGGCTAGCATATTGCTAATCCGGCTATCAAGTTACCTGCAAAACAGTTAGATAAACATGGCTGGCATATATTTTATGCCGGCCGGACCATAGTCAAGGAGATGCTCCATGGGCCGGGTCACTCTGTGGTTCGGCCTGTCTTGAGGTGACCCAGTCAGCCCTTGCTTTGACCACGCCGTACCACGGCTAACTCAGCCCTTATACCCCGGCGTTACCCTAGCCGGGGGTATCCCCCCAACATTAGTCCCTGAAGCTGGTGCGGTCTTAGAAATTTTTGGTTGTTAAGGCCACATCAGGTTCCCATATTCGGATTGTTGCCTCTTTGGTCGAGTTAACCAGTAACCCGGAGTTTTCCCTCTTGCAATCCCTTGGCTCATTCCGAGTTATTCCTCGCTGGACGGGTCTTTTGCTTGCTTATCTGGGTTACCTTTCCTTCTCTTGTACACTTCCCCACATCCTACGTGGAGGGTAATCATCATTTTACCTCATTTTAAGGGCCACGCGCATTTAATGCGTTCTTTATCGTAATGTCAGAATAACTATCATGCGTCACTTCAACTGATTGCCTCGTTAATTGTAACATTACATCGCGTCATGGGATCCTTTGCCCCTGTGGCCCTTGTTGTGGCCATGCTCTGATTGGCTGATGCGGTCGCATACATGCCTATTGCACGCGGTGTGGAAACCGCAAAGGATCCCACTACGCGCCCATTGCGCAGTTAAGTAGAGGTCCTGGGGCAACCACTGGGAGAGTTCCCCATTTTCTGTGCCTCCCAGCCTCATTTCTCTCTCGCCGTATCCTTGCCGCCGCCGCTAGTTTCTTTCTGCACCAGCATCGTCACGACCGTGCATAGGCAGCATCTTGCGCCTGCGCCGCTGTTCCCATTCAAGATCTCCATCACGGGGCCTTGCGCTTCCCGTTTCCCCTCCTCCGGTTACCTCTACTCTGATTTCTCTCTCGAGGATCTCGAATCCACCATGACTAAGGAGGAAGCAGCCGTGGTGGCGCAGCAGGAGGAAGGAGCAGAGGGCCACGAGCGCGGCTGCTGGGATGGCTCTATCGTCCGCGAGGATGACTTGGACTAGCTCCGTGCCACGCGCCGCATCCCCGCCGGCGTCGCCTGTCGTCTCACCTCCGGCGAGACCTCTCCTTCCCCCAATCCTGGGGAATATGTTGTTTTCCTTTCGCATTTTCAGCGCGGCTTTGGCCTCCCCACCTCAGATTTCTTTTTTGATTTCATTTCCACCTACAAACTGCAACTGCATCATCTCCCCACCAACGCCATTACTTCTTTGTCCTCCTTTGCCTCCGGCATTGAGGGATACATTGGCCTCTGGCTAACCAAGGAACTTTGGATTAAGTTCTTTGGTCTCTAGAGGAACGTAGTTCCGGACAAGGAGCTTGCTCCGGAGGATAAGCAATTGACCCAGTGTGGCACTTGATACGTCCATTTTGCATCACTATTCTATGTCATAATTCACTGTTATTCATTGATATATTTCGTATTAAGAGGTGATACTTATGTTCTTTCATCTGTTTTTGCATGGTTGATGACTTTTGGAGCATGGACCGCTGCAGTTAGGATTCTGATGGAAAAGGTGTTGTTTGGAGGCAAAATTCGTGAAGTTCAGAAAATCCGGGAAAATATACGGAAAATCCTATTTTCCAGAAGACGAAGGAAGCCGGAAGGGGGGCTGGAGATGGGCCACAGGGGGCCCACACCACCCCCTGGCGTGGGCCAGCCTAGGCTGCGCCACCAGGTGGTGTGGCCGCCTTGGTCCACCCCTGGCTCTCCCCTCTAGCGTATATTATCCTCCTGAAACCCTAAGACTCAGGGGCGACCACAGAAAGATTCCACCGCCTCTGCGAGGTGGAAAACACTGAGAGAGAAAGATCTCTCCGGCAGACAGATTTCTGCTGGGGGAATTCCTTCCCGGAGAGGGGAGATCGTCGCCATCAACACCACCATCAAGCTAGACTTCATCGGGATCATCATCATCATCACCACCATCATCACCATCAACACCCTCATCACCATCTCCATATTGCTATAATAATTGGGTTGAATCTTGCATAGTTCATAGGGGAAACTTTTTCGGTGTTGATTACTCTTTGTAGTTGATGCTATTGAGTGAACCATTGAATTATTGTTTATGTTCAGATTGTTATACATCATTATTTCATCTCTGATCATGATCCATATGATGTCTTGTGAGTAGTTCGTTTTGTTCTTGAGGACATGGGAGAAGTCATGTTGTTAGTAGTGGAATTGTGTTGAGAAAGATTCAATAGTTTGATATTTAAGTTATGGTGTACTTCTTCTAGTGGTGTCATATGAACGTCGACTACATGACACTTCACCTATATGGGCCTAGGGGAATGCATTGTGTATTTGGCTACTAATCGTAGGGGTTGCCGGAGTGACAGAAACCTGAACCCCCGTTAGGAAACCATTGCACAAGGGACGTAAGGGTCTTAGAGTTTAAAGCTATGGTTAGGTTTCTACCTTAATTACTTTCTTGTACTTACGGATGTTTGCAAGGGGTATAATCACAAGTATGTATTAGTCCTAGGAAGGTCGGTACATTAGCACAGGTTCACCCACACAACACTTAGCAAGCTAAAGAAGATTAATCAACTATATGAAGCGAAAGCACTTGACAGTCTTCCCATGTGTCCTCGAGAACGTTTGGTCATCTTAAGTAATACAACCGGCTTGTCCTTTGCTGCATAAAGGATTGGGACACTTGCTGTATTTATTCCTACTGTCTTTTATTTACTCGTACTTTGTTTACTTGCTTTATAAAAAAAACCTAAAAATCCGTTTGCTAAGTATTTGCAGAGAATTCCTAATCCATACCACTAGCCAGCACCTTCTGCTCCTCGTTGGGTTCGACACTCTTACTTATCGAAAATACTGCGATACACCCCTATACTTGTGGGTCATCAAGACTATTTTCTGGCGCTGTTGCCGAGGAGTGAAGCGCTATTGGAGAGTGGAACTGGTAAAGGAAACTTCTACTGTGAGTTTTGTTTACTTCTGTTAGTTGCTTTATTTTCGTTATGGATAATTCGCTGAGTTTCTTATTTGGCAATGCTACTACCACTGCTAAGGTAGTAGATAAGACACCACCTGCTGAGAATGATGTTTTTAAAATACCTATAAGAATTATTGATCGTGTTATGGATAACTACTATGTTGGGGATGGAACTGTCCATCCCGGTGATCATTTGCTCTTTATACACGAATTATGCGGGTTGTTCAAGTGTGCAGGTATCACTACAGATCAAGTTAAGAAGAATTTATTCTCATTATCACTGAAAGGAAGAGTTGAGGGATGGTATAAGATGCTGATGAATGGTCAAGCTCTGGAATGGGAGGAAATAGTGCCTCTCTTTTATTCAAAGTTTTATCCTCATAGTGAGATTCATAAAGATCGGAATCAAATATACAACTTTTGGCCTCTTGATGGAGAGAGTACAACTCAAGCTTGGGGGAGATTGAAGTTACTAATGCTCAAATGTTCCATTCATGAGCTCCCCAACAATATTATTATCAATAACTTTTATGCAAGGCTTTCTCTTCATGATAAAGATTGATTGGATGCTTCTTGTGCTGGATCATTCACTCACATGGAAGAAGAAGCTAAATGGGATCTTCTGGACCGTATTCAAGAGAATGCTGAAGCGTGGGAGAATGACAAAGGTAGAAAGTTAGGTATAAATTATGATTATGGATGCATTGAATCTTTTATGGGAACTGATGACTTTCAAAATATTAAAAATGCTTATGGTCTAGACTCTCAAGCTATTGCTTCTTATTTTAAGGCTTTTGCTTCCTACATTTAGGTTCCTAAAAAGAAGTGGAATAAGTACCATGAACCTTATAAAGATGTTGCTAAGAGTGTTCCTGCAAGAAATACTAAAGTTTATACTGCTAATCATGTTTTACCTGAACCTTACATTGAGAAAATGCCTTTCCCAGTTAAAATAAAGGAACATTCTATGATAGCTAGTATGGTTAATGAAAGTACAAATAAAGCTATTGAACCTGATAAACAAATGGTTGATGAACCCATAATAGCAAATGTGAAAGACTTTGTTACTAAATATGAAGAAGAGGGAAAGGTACTGGGAGAAAACGAGTCGGAGGCGGAGTTCGGGGTGGACTCACCACCTGGTGGCGCGGCCAGGGGTGGGCCCATGCCACAGGGTGGTGTGAGCCACCCTGGCTCCGTTGCTGTCCCTCTTTCGCTTCGTAGCTTTCCTTATTGACTGAAAACTGCAAAAATATAGTTGGATTGTATTTTCGCGGAACTTTTCTTACCAGAACTGTTACCTATTTGAAAACAGACTCTACAAGTCTCTGAATTTGGTATTTAGTAGATTCTTCCGGAGGCATCACTTGAATAATCATCAGTATCTTCATCTTCATACACTTATTACTTGAGTCATAAAACCCTTCTCTTCCTTATTACACCATTATCTCCACTACCTGGAAATTTTTTTCACACAAAACTCCACACAGTTCTCATTAGCAACATTAGTATATATGAAGTGATAAAACCTTTTGAGTCCACTTTCAACTGAAAACCATCTAAACATAAGCTACTGTAGCAACTCCTTCCGAACACACAAAAATAATTCAAAAAGGAAATCGAATAAAGAAGCAAATGCAAGAGTGGCAAAATCTGTCAAAACAGACCAGCAGGTAAAGATAAGTTTTTTCGAAAATCTTCTGTTGCTCAAATCAAAAAGTGCAAAACTAACAAAAGTTAAATAACAACCTGGGGCAGAAGCACAAAAAATTACAGCTCAATCCGACATACAGAGATCTCCCACGAATGTTTACGGTGAAGCACAAAAAATCTGTTTCGGGACAGCAACTTCCCCAAATATTACTTCTCTCTCATTAGAGGTTGATCTTGACACAAAAACCAAACAAAACGGATAATGAGAGCTTACTACTGAAGTAATAACTTCCAAGACTCAAAGAAACAAAAAACAAACTGAAATCAAAAACAAATTGGGTTGTCTCCCAAAAAGCTCTTTCTTTATAGCCATTAAGATGGGCGTGATAATTTTGGAGATGCTCTCATAGGAATATGAATTGAAGTGAAAGAGAGCCTTAAGAAGCAAAAATACACACATTTAAGTCTAAACCACTTCCTATGCAAGGGAATTTTGTAAACAAATAAGTTGTTGAAACCAGAGGCTACAAACATAGGAAGGCAAAAGAAGCGCAACATAAAAACATTCAGCATTAAACGAGGAAACTTGACATTATTGAGATGCATAAGAACACTTTTCCCTCTTTCATAATAAATTTCAGTATCATGCATAAACTTAACAATATAACTATCACAAGTACCATCGTAGCAATGATCACTTATTCTAACAGAAAACACAGGAATACTAGCTCTCATAACACTAGTTTGTGAAATAATATTAGAGGTATCCTTACAAAGGATAGTGTGTCCCTCTTCTACATATTTAGTAACAAAGTCTTTCACATTTGCTATAATAGGTTCATCAACCTTTTGTTTATCAGGTTCAATAGCTTTACTTGTACTTTCATTAACCATACTAGCTATCATAGAATGTTCCTTTATCTTAACTGGGAAAGGCATTTTCTCAATGTAAGGTTCAGGTAAAACATGATTAGCAGTATAAACTTCAGTATTTCTTGCAGGAACACTCTTAGCAAGATCTTTATAAGGTTCATGATACTTATTCCACTTCTTTTTAGGCACTTCAATGTAGGAAGCAAAAGCCTTAAAATAAGAAGCAATAGCTTGAGAGTCTAGACCATAAGCATTTTTAATATTTTGAAAGTCATCAGTTCCCATAAAAGATTCAATGCATCCATAATCATAATTTATACCTGACTTTCTACCTTTGTCATTCTCCCACGCTTCAACATTCTCTTGAATACAGTCCAGAAGATCCCATTTAGCTTCTTCTTCCATGTGAGTGAATGATCCAGCACAAGAAGCATCCAATAAATCTTTATCATGAAGAGAAAGCCTTGCATAAAAGTTATTGATAATAATATTGTTGGGGAGCTCATGAATGGGACATTTGAGCATTAGTAACTTAAATCTCCCCAAGCTTGAGCTGTACTCTCTCCATCAAGAGGCCAAAAGTTGTATATTTGATTCCGATCTTTATGAATCTCACTATGAGGATAAAACTTTGAATAAAAGAGAGGCACTATTTCCTCCCATTCCCGAGCTTGACCATTCATCAGCAGCTTATACCATTCCTCATCTCTTCCTTTCAGTGATAATGAGAATAAATTCTTCTTAACTTGATCTGTAGTGATACCTGCACACTTGAACAACCCGCATAATTCGTGTATAAAGAGCAAATGATCACCGGGATGGACAGTTCCATCCCCAACATAGTAGTTATCCATAACACGATCAATAATTCTTGTAGGTATTTTAAAAGCATCATTCTCAGCAGGTGGTGGCTTATCTACTACCTTAGCAGTGGTAGTAGCATTGCCAAATAAGAAACTCAGCGAATTATCCATAACGAAAATAAAGCAACTAACAGAAGTAAACAATACTCACAGTAGAAGTTTCCTTTACCAATTCCACTCTCCAATAGCGCTTCACTCCCCGGCAATGACGCCAGAAAATAGTCTTGATGACCCACAAGTATAGGGGGTGTATCGCAGTATTTTCGATAAGTAAGAGTGGCGAACCCAACGAGGAGCAGAAGGTGCTGGCTAGTGGTATGGATCAGGAATTCTCTGCAAATACTTAGCAAATGATTTTTAGGGTTTTTTGATAAAGCAAGTAAACGAAGTACGTGTAAATAAAAGACAGTAGGAATAAATGCAGCAAGTGGCCCAATCCTTTATGCAGCAAAGGACAAGCCGGTTGTATTACTTAAGATGACCAAACGTTCTCGAGGACACATGGGAAGACTGTCAAGTGCTTTCGCTTCATATAGCTAATTAATCTTCTTTAGCTCGCTAAGTGTTGTGTGGGTGAACCTGTGCTAATGTACCGACCATCCTAGGACTAATACATACTTGTGATTATACCCCTTGCAAACATCCGTAAGTACAAGAAAGTAATTAAGGTAGAAACCTACCCATATCTTTAAACTCTAAGACCCTTACGTCCCTTGTGCAATGGTTTCCTAACGGGGGTTCAGGTTTCTGTCACTCCGGCAACCCCTACGATTAGTAGCCAAATACACAATGCATTCCCCTAGGCCCATATAGGTGAAGTGTCATGTAGTCGACGTTCACATGACACCACTAGAAGAAGTACACCATAACTTAAATATCAAACTATTGAATCTTTCTCAACACAATTCCACTACTAACAACATGACTTCTCCCATGTCCTCAAGAACAAAACGAACTACTCGCAAGACATCATATGGATCATGATCAGAGATGAAATAATGATGTATAACAATCTGAACATAAACAATAATTCAATGGTTCACTCAATAGCATCAACTACAAAGAGTAATCAACACCGGGAAAGTGTCCCCTATGAACTATGCAAGATTCAACCCAATTATTATAGCAATATGGAGATGGTTATGAGGGTGTTGTTGGTGATGATGGTGGTGATGATGATGATCCCGATGAAGTCCAGCTTGATGGTGGTGTTGATGGCGACGATCTCCCCTCTCCGGGAAGGAATTCCCCCGGCAGAAATTTGTCTGCCGGAGAGATCTTTCTCTCTCGGTGTTTTTTGCCCCGCAGAGGTGGTGGAATCTTTCTGTTGTCGCTCCCCGAGTCTTAGGGTTTCGAGTGGGTAATATACACCAGAGGGGAGTGCCAGGGGTGGACCAGGGCGGCCACACCACCTGGTGGCGCGACCTGGGATAGTCCGCGCCAGGGGGTGGTGTGGGCCCCCTGTGGCCCATCTCCAGCCCCCCTTCTGGCTTCCTTCTTCTTCTAGAAAAATAGGATTTTCCGTATATTTTCCCGGATTTTCTGATCTTCACGAATTTTGCCTCCAAATAGCACCTTTTCCATCAGAATCCTGACTGCAGCGGTCCATGCTCCAAAAGTCATCAACCATGCAAAAACAGATGAAATAACATAAGTATCACCCCTCAATATGAAATATATCAATGAATAACAGTGAATTATGACATAGAATAGTGATGCAAAATGGACGTATCAACGATACTGAAGGTTACTATGAGAGAGGGAAAAGTGTTCTTATGCATCTCAATAATATCAAGTTTCCTCGTTTTATGCTGAAAGTCTTTATGTTGCACTTCTTTTGCCTTCCTATGCTTGTAGCCTCTAGTTTCAACAACTTGTTTGTTTACAAAATCCCTGGCATATGAAGTGGGTTAGACTTAAATGTGTGTATTTCTGCTTCTTAATGCTCTTTTTCACTTCAATTCATATTCCTATGTGAGCATCTTCAAAATCATCATGCCCATCTTAATGGCTCTAAAGAAAGAGCTTTATGGGAGACAACTCAATTTGTTTTTGCTTTCAGTTTGTTTTTGTTTCTTTGAGTCTTAGAATTTATTACTTCAGTAATAACCTCTCCTTATCCGTTTTGTTTGGTTTTTGTGTCAAGATCAACCTCTAATGAGAGAGAAGTAAGATTTTGGGAAGTGCTGTCCCGAAACAGATTTTTATGCTTCACCGTAAAAATTCGTGAGAGATCTCTGTCTTCGGATTGAGCTATAATTTTTTGTGCTTCTGACCCAGGTTGTTATTTAACTTTAGTTAGTTTTGCACTTTTTTATTTGAGCAACAGAAGACTTTCGAAAAATTGATCTTTACCTGCTGGTCTGTTTTGAATTTTTTTGCCACTCTTGCATTTGCCTCTTTATTCGATTTCCTTTTTGAATTCTTTTTGGGTTTTCAGAAGGAATTGCTAGAGTAGCTTATGTTTTGATGGTTTTCAGTTGAAGTTGGACTCAAAAGGTTTTACCACTTCATATATACTAATGTTGCTAATGAGAACTATGTGAAGTTTTGTGTGAAAGAAATTTCCAGGTAGTGGAGATAATGGTGTAATAAGGAAGAGAAGGGTTTTATGACTCAAGTAATAAGTGTATGAAGATGAAGATATTGATGATATTCAAGTGGTGACTCCAGAAAAATCTACTAAATACCAAATTCAGAGACCTGCAGAATCCGTTTTCAAATAGGTAACAGTTCTGGTAAGAGAAGTTCCACGAAAATACTATCCAACTATATTTTTGCAGTTTTTAGTCAATAAGGAAAGCTACGAAGCGAAAGAGGGACGGAAACGGAGCCAGGGTGGCTCACACCACCCTGTGGCACGGGCCCACCCCTGGCCGCGCCACCAGGTGGTGAGTCCACCCCTGACTCCGCCTCTGACTCGTTTTCTCCCAGTACCTTCCTTTTGCTTTGAAACTTCGTAATATATAATCCCCTAGATCCCCCAAGGTTTGTATATCGTGTTTTCGTCGTGTTTTTGTTTCGATCTGTTTCTGCCAGGAACTATTCTTGAAGCTTTGAAGCACAATGGTGTCAGCCAAGGATAAATGGAAGGAGCCTATGGAGGAAGACCTCCAAGACCCCGGGAAGGAGAAGGAGATCAAGTGTGAAGGTGAAGAGGAGCAAGGCCAACATCTGCACACCGGCACTACCATTGCAAGCATTGGAGTGGTGACAAAACCTGCCAGGGTTAGAAGGACTACACGAATGCAGACTGGGGGGGAAAGCTCCTCGTCACTGCTTGGCTCCACGGTCACTTCCTCCATGCACCAAGAATCCTTTCCATACTTTTATCCATGAGCATCAATACCAGAATATGCCCATGGAGAAATTACCCTCCAATTGGGATTTGCCTCGTTCTAGCCATGAAGGAAAAGAAGACTTCAAGGAGGAAGAGTGGGGAAAGAATAGCAAGAGCTGGAATTCTCAACCCGACATGATCATGAGCCGCATTGAGCAAAACTCACAGCTGATTCGTAATCTCACCTTTGAGATTGAGGACTTGGGGAAACTTATCAGAGAGCTCATTGAGAGGATACCACCACCACCAAAGGAGTAATTCGTCATCAGGTTTGGTATCCCCTTGGTTTGTTCCAAGCTTGGGGGAGTGCCGCGGTATGACATCACTATATTCTATCTTTTTACCTTTTTAGTAGAGTCATATCATGAATAGAGAAGTTATTATGTAGGATGGTTTGCATTATGGAAGTGTCCCCTCTCTCGTTAGATATGTATCCCTTGGTGTGAGGTGCCGTTATGGAATATTGATGATAAGTTCTATCATTTACTCTTTTGCATATCTTATATTAGTTTTCAATTCATGGTTATATGATTGATCTTGTTGCTAGTATTGGTATCACTTTGGGATCATTGAGTTAATTTAGTTGGTTTTGGCAAACCTGGCTCGCTCAGTAGCAACACTATTTTTGAGAGTTGAATGAAAAAGATAAAATCACTCTAAAGAAATATAATTTCATCATATTTCTTTCTTGATTTGCTCATAAGTCTAGTATTCTCTAGTTAAGATCTTTTGTTCTTCCAAGGAAGATTGCATGTTTGTCTTTATCATTGTATGTTTGTTTGTTTCCTTCAACTCTTGTACTTGCTACCCAGCCTTGCTAGCCAAAAACCTGTACTAAGAGGGAATTCTTCTCATGCATCCATTCCTTAAACCAAACCCATGCCATTTGTGTCCACCATACCTACCTATTAGCATTATTCTATTCCAAGTAAATTCTTGTTTTATCTACCTCCCAAATTAAACTTGTTATGTGAAAATTAGTGATTAAAGCTCTCACGAACTTGATGGCACACTTTACTTTCTTGCACTTAATAAACTTGAACCATTGTGCTCACCTATGTTATGATATGCTTGCGCTTTGTAAGTTGTGAATTAGCGAACCATGTCATGGGGAACACTTTCAACATTGCACTGGTACTTTGTACCTAGTTGATATCATGTTCTTTTGTCTATGGATGTCGTCGGTGTGAAATGAAAGGGGAGCTTGTAAGTCCATGGAGTTATGCATGTGTGTTAGAGAAACGCCTGGGCCGCTGGTCTAATCCATGCTGACATGGTGGAAACCTGCAGCGTAACCATAATGAGCATCTATGAAGCATTCTTCTTAAAAAAAGAGATAGAGTTTGAGAAAAAGAGAAAAAGAAAAAAGAGATTATGAAAAGAGGAAAGAGAGAAAAAAGCACCATGTTCCCATGGTAAATAAGAAGATTGCTGAGATGCTTGTTATCTGCTTGCCTTGTCATTTTGATATGGGGATTCTTCCGTATCATCGGGCAAGGGGTACCCCGTTGGCGGTTCTCTATGATACACATATGCTTACGATGACAAGAACTTACCGGTGGCTAAACTTGAGTAGCATGAGGAGCGGCCCTCGTATTCAAGGGACATGAGATTCTCAATTTACAACTTGCCAATGCATATCCTCATATTTGATCACTTTAACCTTAATCACCTAAAGATGCCTATGATAGGGGCAATGAGAGCTGAAAGCTAGTAAGTAGCATAATTTTTGGGAGCTCTTTATGAAACTTGCAATCCCTGCTTCCCTCTGCGAAGGGCCTTTCTTTTACTTTTTAAGTTGAGTCAGTAAACCTACTCCCTTCTATCTCAGCAAGTATTTTGAGTTGTTGTGTTTCATTCATTCATATAATGATTTATTCAATCATGTTTCTTATGTTCCTTGTTTTGCACATTGCTCTTATCTTGATGTTTACTACTTTGAAAGCTATCATTGAAAACCAGTTATTTGTGAATTCCAGCAAATTATCAACTATTCTTCAACCAAGAGCTAAGTTTGCCATTACCAATTATGATTTAGTTTATGTATCTTTATTGTGTTTCCTTTACTCATTGCAAGTTAAGTTATATAATAGTGAGTTGTCTTCTATTATGATCTATGTATTGATGAATGTGATGCTTCTTGTCCGTATTCTTTTATCGACTCTTCACTCCATAAACCTGAGGCCATGTTTATTGAGCTGGTTTAAGCTTGGGGACAAGCGAAGTCTAAGCTTGGGGGGAGTTGATACGTCCATTTTGCATCACTATTCTATGTCATAATTCACTGTTATTCATTGATATATTTCATATTGAGAGGTGATACTTATGTTCTTTCATCTGTTTTTGAATGGTTGATGACTTTTGGAGCATGGACCGCTGCAGTCAGGATTCTGATGGAAAAGGTGCTATTTGGAGGCAAAATTCGCGAAGTTCGGAAAATCCAGGAAAATATACGGAAAATCCTATTTTTCTAGAAGACGAAGGAAGCCAGAAGGGGGGCTGGAGATGGGCCACAGGGGGCCCACACCACCCCCTGGCGCGGACCAGCCTAGGTCGCGCCACCAGGTGGTGTGGCCGCCCTGGTCCACCCCTGGCACTCCCCTCTGGTGTATATTATCCACTCGAAACCCTAAGACTCGGGGAGCGACAACAGAAAGATTCCACCACCTCTGCGGGGCGAAAAACACCGAGAGAGAAAGATCTCTCTGGCAGACAAATTTCTGCCGGGGGAATTCCTTCCCGGAGAGGGGAGATCGTCACCATCAACACCACCATCAAGCTGGACTTCATCGGGATCATCATCATCACCACCATCATCACCAACAACACCCTCATCACCATCTCCATATTGCTATAATAATTGGGTTGAATCTTGCATAGTTCATAGGGGAAACTTTCCCGGTGTTGATTACTCTTTGTAGTTGATGCTATTGAGTGAACCATTGAATTATTGTTTATGTTCAGATTGTTATACATCATTATTTCATCTCTGATCATGATCCATATGATGTCTTGTGAGTAGTTCGTTTTGTTCTTGAGGACATGGGAGAAGTCATGTTGTTAGTAGTGGAATTGTGTTGAGAAAGATTCAATAGTTTGATATTTAAGTTATGGTGTACTTCTTCTAGTGGTGTCATGTGAACGTCGACTACATGACACTTCACCTATATGGGCCTAGGGGAATGCATTGTGTATTTGTCTACTAATCGTAGGGGTTGCCGGAGTGACAGAAACCTGAACCCCCGTTAGGAAACCATTGCACAAGGGACGTAAGGGTCTTAGAGTTTAAAGCTATGGGTAGGTTTCTACCTTAATTACTTTCTTGTACTTACGGATGTTTGCAAGGGGTATAATCACAAGTATGTATTAGTCCTAGGATGGTCGGTACATTAGCACAGGTTCACCCACACAACACTTAGCAAGCTAAAGAAGATTAATTAGCTATATGAAGCGAAAGCACTTGACAGTCTTCCCATGTGTCCTCGAGAACGTTTGGTCATCCTAAGTAATACAACTGGCTTGTCCTTTGCTACATAAAGGATTGGGCCACTTGCTGCATTTATTCCTACTGTCTTTTATTTACACGTACTTCGTTTACTTGCTTTATCAAAAAACCCTAAAAATCATTTGCTAAGTATTTGCAGAGAATTCCTGATCCATACCACTAGCCAGCACCTTCTGCTCCTCGTTGGGTTCGACACTCATACTTATCGAAAATACTGCGATACACCCCCTATACTTGTGGGTCATCAGTGCTGCCTCCATTTCTCCCTGGAAGAACTCTGCATTCCCTCGGGTCACCAGACTCGAGTCCTGCAAGGGCTGGGCCTAGACTTTCTTCTATGTCCGGAACACCACCAACAAGGACTTGAACCGGCTCCTCCCCTTCAAGATTGGCCCTCTAAATACCTTGCTTTGGGAGAGCATTCCCAAGCGAGCCACGGCCGTGGCGAATCAGGTGGAGCGCCGGATCAAGGAGCTGCTCAAGGAGGAGCTCCGGGGGGAGGACATCATGATTACTTTTGTCCGCAGCCGGGTCTCCCCCTTCAGAAGAGATCCACAAGATCTGTTACCTGAGCGGCCCCCTCGACCCCCACTAGACTTCATCTATCGAGCTGGATAACTCGGCGGTTTACCGCCGGGTTAAATCCATCTTCAATGTGGAGAAGGAATTCACCGAGGATTGGGAGTGGGGACTCGAGCCCTTCACCCGGGTCAACCCTCCTCCAAAGGTAAATTTGCTTCTCTCTGTTTTCCGGATCTTCTATGTATGTCGGTTTACTTTCGTAACTTAGCAATTGTTGTCTTGTTCTCAGCGATTCCTCCAGCAGCCACTAGAGGATGGCGAGGTGCTGGCAAGCAAGTGGCTGCCGGACCGTACTGAGGAGGATGCGGAAGAGCCTGATCCGGAGACCTTTCTTCCTACCCCAGACGTCGTCAAATGTAGCGCTGGTAAGGCCTCTTCTCTAAGGGATTGGCCAGATGAGGATGACTCGGACGTTGAGGTCCTGGAGGTACTTGATCTGGTTCCCATCTCTTACGCGCATCTGGTTATGTCCGAATGTTCAGCTAACCCGGACGGTCAGGTCCACGAGATTCCTCCCCTTGCCACTGGTGGTCCGGCCCGTGCTTCTTCCCAGAAGCGCGCGGCTACCTGGGCCGCAGCTTCGGAGGTGCCACCGCCCAAGAAGAGGCAGAAGAAGTCCGGTGTGAAAGCCTTGTCTAAGCCGGCCGCCAAGAGCACGGTCCGGAGGGTGCCCAAACCTCGTGCTCCTCCAACCTCGGATGAGTAAGTCCTTTTGCACTAATACTTGGGGATTTTTCCTTTGCTTGCCTTTGTCTCTTATTGGTTCTCTCTCTTTTTGACTTGGTGTTTTTCTTCTTTTCAGAGCTCCTAGGGTCACCCCTTAGAGTGGCTCCGGCATAGCCTCCCCAATCTGGAGCAGCCCTTCCCTCCCCCCCCCCCCCCGCAACAATGATACTCGCCCGCTCAACCCCATTCAAGAGGGCTGTGCGGCTGCGCCTGACCAGAGCCCACCTCGTCATGAGGAGGGCAATGTCGGCGCGGGGGGTAGCGGGGTAGATCTGGATACGGCGATGCCGGATCTCCCCAGTTCTTCAGCCTTAGCGCCAAGTCATGAGGTGCCAGTTTCATCGGCACCGCCCCTAATAAGTTCTTCTATCCCAGTGTTTCCAGCACCAGTAGCACCAACAGCAGCATCAACATCAACAGCAGCACCAGCAGCACCAGCGCCAGTACCAGCACCAGCACCAGCACCGGCACCAGCAGCAGTAGCACCAGCACAAACAGCAGCAGCCAAAGCCTCCACCAAGCCTCCCAAGAGGAAGGCCCCATCAGCTCCCTCTGGGTCAACTCCTTCAATTGCAGACATTTTCCATCCAGCTCCTCAGGCTCCATCCGGCAAGCTCAAGAAGGCTACTGGGTTAGCTAAGCGGGTCTCGTTTGGGTCTACCGTCACCGGGTTAGAGGGTAGAAGGCAGCTGGTTCTGCACACCAGCCCCACCACAGCTCAATCCGCCAGGCAAGAGGCCCATGTCAAAGGTCTTGTGGTGAACTACTCTCCTAGTGGTGAAAGTTACAGTCCATAGCTCCTTGAGTATGTGAAGAACTGGAACAACGCAGAATTCATCGACCCACAAGATGATCTGCCAGAGAAGTTCGGCCCAGCCGAGTTCAGCGCACAGATGAACTCCGCTACCAAGGCTATCTCTTTAGCTGGCCGGATGATGGAGGTAACTCCTTTCCCCTACTGTTGGTACCTTGTATAACTAAGCACTTGTAAACATAGCCCCTAGTCCTCGAGCCTCCGAGGGAATAACTTGTTATTCGGTCGGATGCTCCTTATAGGATTCTAGTTTTTGTCCATAGCAACGTTAAATTTTAACATAGTTAGAGCCGGGTTAAGTTCCCTTGGCCCGGATCTTATACACTTCCAATATCCACACACCTAGAACCAGGTTAAGTTCCACTTGGCCCGGATCTTGTAGAGTTCGAATATCCACACACCTAGAGCCGGGTTAAGTTCCACTTGGCCCGGATCTTGTAGACTTCGAATATCCACACACCTAGAGCCGGGTTAAGTTCCACTTGGCCCGGATCTTGTAGACTTCGAATATCCACACACCTAGATCCGGGTTAACTTCCACTTGGCCCAGATCTTATAGACTTCAAATATCCACATACCTAGAGCCGGGTTAAGTTCCACTTGGCCCGGATCTTATAGACTTCGAATATCCACACACCTAGAGCCGGGTTAAGTTCCACTTGGCCCGGATCTTGTAGACTTCGAATATCCACACACCTAGAGCCGGGTTAAGTTCCACTTGGCCCGAATCTTGTAGACTTCGAATATCCACACACCTAGAGTCGGGTTAAGTTCCACTTGGCCTGGATCTTATAGACTTCGAATATCCACACACCTAGAGTTGGGTTAAGTTCCACTTGGCCCGGATCTTGTAGACTTCGAATATCCACACACCTAGAGCTGGGTTAAGTTCCACTTAGCCCGGATCTTATAGACTTCGAATATCCACACACCTAGAGCCAGGTTATGTTCCACTTGGCCCGGATCTTGTAGAGTTCGAATATCCACACACCTAGAGCCGGGTTAAGTTCCACTTGGCCTGGATCATGTAGAGTTCGAATATCCACACACCTAGAGCCGGGTTAAGTTCCACTTGGCCCGGATCTTGTAGAGTTCGAATATCCACACACCTAGAGCCGGGTTAAGTTCCACTTGGCCCGAATCTTGTAGAGTTCAAATTATTTTCAACTTTGCTTTTAAACTTGACATTTCCTTATTTCAGATTACTGCTAATCATGGAACCGCTGAGTTCCAGCACTTGCTGGACTCTTATAAGGATATGCGCGCGCGTTATGGCAAAGTCCTGGAGGAGTACCAGAAGAGAGGTAATTTTCCTTTCTTCCTCTTCCGTCTTCGTTCACTCAAAACTCCCTAGGATCCGTATTAATTTGCTATCCAAATCATGTAGCCAAGGTTGAAGCTGAAAATATCATTATGCGGAAGAATCTGGCTGAGATCAAAGGTAATTTTATCCCCTTCATACGATCACGGTACTTTCCTTCTTTTATCCGGTGGACACTTATACTTTGGGTCCTCCGAATCATTACATTGCTGCAGTTGCTCTCGAGGACAGCGTTAGCATGCCTGAAATGATGACCCATTTCCTTGAACAAATAGGGAAGCATGAGGCTGAGCTGAGGAAAAAAGATGAAGAGATAGCTCGGCTCCAGCTCCAGGACTCGGAGATCACTCGGCTGAATGCCGAAATTCAGAGGCTCAAGGGCTTCCATAAGTCCGAGTTGGAGAAGGCTGACCAGGAGTTTGCCGAGGAGAAAGAGCGTTTAACCACGCAAATCTCCAAGGACAAAAGCTTATTGCAGGAGGCCGACATCAAGCTTACGTCGGTGACAACTGAATATGAGAAACTCCAGGCCCATAGCACCGATGTACATTCCGAGCTATAGTGACTCCTCTTCCAGATTGCACGTGAGTTTTCTGCGCTTGCTTAATTTTCCTTCCTCCAGGTTTGATGCTTTTGTTCACTGTTTCCTCTTCTCCACTCTCAGGCAAATTTCTAGAGAGTGATGCGCTCGTGCTTGAATCTGGTCCCACGAACAGCATGGTGCCGCTAGTAGAGCCCCGATCTTAATCCATATACCATGGAGGACCTGCTGGCGAGTCTCACTGCTCGCCTTGAGCTGGTGAAGAACCATGGTGTAGACATCATTCCAGCAGCAACGCGGATGTACGGCTCCCTCTGGCCCACTGATCCCATTCCCAAAACTGGTTTGACTTTCATAGCCAAACTGATGGAGTGTGAGCATCAACTGAACCTATGGCGCGAATCTGCTGCACGGGCTGGCGCTGACATCGCTTTGCAGTTCGTCATTTCGTGGTATGAAGGGATTGCTTTGGGGTTGCTTACTCACATGCGCACTGGGTCTAAGTGGTGTGAGAATCCGGATTGGATTGTGCGCCGCAAAGCCTGTGCGAATAAGCTCATTCAATATTCCTTCTGCCACGCTTGGAATGAAGGGTCGTGTTATCTTGATGTCTTTGATGATGAAGCCGTGTCTGGAAATGAAGAAGAAGAAGGGAGTGAAGGTGAGGCCTTGGAGCTAGGCGACGAGGCCGAAGACCCGGAGGATGGCGAGGTTAATCTTGAGGATGAAGCCGAGGCTAGTGCCCCTCCCCCACACTCCGAAGTACCTCCTTCATCGATAGATGATTCGTCTGCTGCCCGTGCTCCTTAAAACAACTTATCATATTTATCACATCCCCGGAATGACGGGCGGAAATGTATTTAAATACCCTAGTTTGGTTGTGCTACAATTTATTGTTCCGAACTAAGTTCTTAATGCTGGATTATCATGGGCAAAGTCCCCGAGTTTCATTTTCTTGTTCCCCAATTCTTGACTCGGCTCGCGTCTACCTTGTTTTGGCTTCTCGACTTACGAGTCCGAGGTTCAAAAAATTGATTTAACAATACTTGAAACTTTGAGACTAGCTCAAATTGATCCGGTATTTTAATGAGCATAATAAACCAAGGGTTAGTCAAAATAACAAATGTCGGTTCGTTTAAGTTCTTTTCCTTAGTCGTTTTTCATGTGTTTTGCCATTCCAAACTTGTTCTCTTGCTTGCCATGAAGCCAATTCTTGTTGGACAACATCGGAGTCGAAGAGTTGGGTTTTTGGTTCTCACACATTACTAATCCGACTAAGATATAAGTGGCTTAACCCAACATATAGCATATAAAACGAGGAATTATTATTACGGGGGTCCTCGAGTCTACTTTCGGGGTGCCAAAGTTTTTATTAATAAGCTCATTGCCGACATACATACCGACATATGAGTAGCTCGGATACATTCATCTCTTAGGTGTAGAAAGGACGAAGTAGTGATATGTTCCACGGGTGCTTGGATTCCTCTCCGGACCTGTCCGCCTTGTTCTTTTCCTAGGGTTGTGCATCAATAAGATAGTAGGAATCATTGTGCAAGGCTTTGCTTACAATGAAATGTCCTTCCCATGGAGGGGATAGCTTATGCATGCCAGCTGTGCGCTGTATCAACTGGAGTACCAGGTCACCTTCCCGGAAGACTCGGGGGTTTACTTTCTGGCTATGATAGCGTCGGAGATTTTGCTAATATATGGCGGATCTGGACAAGGCCAATTCTCTCGCTTCTTCCAGCAGATCAACATCATTTTGCCGGGCTTCACGCAATTCGGCTTCTGTGTATTGGGTGACTCTTGGCGAATCGTGCTCTATGTCGGCTGGTAATACAGCTTCTGCCCCATATACCAGAAAGAATGGCGTATAGCCTGTTGATCGATTTGGAGTTGTTCTTAAGCTCCACAGTACCGCTGGTAGTTCTTTTATCCAGCACCCCGCTGATCTTTGCAGCGCTCTATGAGTCGGGCTTTTATCCCGGACAATACCAGTCCGTTGGATCTTTCCACTTGACCGTTCAATGCGGGGTGGGTGACTGAGGCGACATCTAGCCGGATCTTCTTTTCTTGGCAGAATCTCGCAAATGCTCCTTCAGCAAAATTTGTTCCATTATCAGTTATGATTCTATGGGGATAACCATATATTAGGATTATATCCTTGAGGAACCTTACTTCTATTACCCCATCACATTTCCGAATTGGTTTCACTTCAATCCATTTGGTGAACTTGTCAACCATGACTAGGATATGGGTCATCCCTCCTTTAGCCGGCTTAAATGGCCCTACCATATCTAGGCACCATACAGCAAATGGCCAGGTAATGGGGATAGTTTTCAGCTCCGACATTGGTAGATGAGTTTTCGCGGCGTATCTTTGACAGCCATTGCATTTTCTCACCAAATCCTCTGCTTGCTCCAGAGCACTGGGCCAATAAAATCCATGCCGGAAAGCTTTTGCTACTAATGCCCTTGAGGAGGCATGGTGGCCACATTCCCCTTGGTGGATATCCCGGAGTATGTCAAGTCCTTCCTCCGGATCAACACACCGTTGCAGTATCATTGTCACACTTCTTTTGTATAGTTCGGTGTTGATAATTGTATAGGCCTTTGCCCTTCTCTGGATCTGCCCTAAGATTATTTCATCATCCGGCAAGATTCCCTCTTTCAGGAAATCAAAAATTGGTTTGGCCCAAGTTGGTACAGTCCGGACGGGAAATGGTCCCTCGTTAATTTCCATTGCATCCACCGACATAACTCCTGCCGGATCAGGCTGATCAGTCCCCGGGTTTGCTGAGGTGCTTCCCCACTCTATCTCCATAGGTGCAGCTCCCGATCCGGAGAGCGCCGGGATATAAATTGAATCTGATTCGGGTGAGGGCGTGATAGATGGTTTTCTCAGATGCTCCAAAGCAACATTTGGTGGGATTGACTCCCGGGATGAGCCTAACTTGGACAGCGTATCCGCTGCCTCGTTTTCAATCCGAGGTATGTGATGGAACTCACACCCCTCGGAAAACCCACTTATCTTTTGAACATGGAACCTGTATAGGGCCATGTTAGCATCCAAGGCATCCCAATTTCCAGACACTTGCTACACCACCAAATCGGAATCTCCAAAGCATTGTATCCGACGTATCCCTACTTCTTTTGCTACTTTGAGACCATGTACCAATGCTTCGTACTCCGCCACATTATTCGAGGCACTGAAGTGGATTTCAAGGACATATTTCAGTTGATCCTTCTTGGGCGAGGTAAGCACTACTCCGGCGCCCAACCCATCTTTCAGTTTCGATCCATCGAAGTGCATTTGCCAGTAATTGGAGTCCGACAGGGGTGGCTCATACTGCATTTCAGCCCAGTCCACAAAGAAATCTGCCACGGCTTGCGATTTGATAGCATCTCTTCTGTCAAATTGCGGCGTATATGGAGCTAACTCGATTGCCCATTTTGCTATCCGGCCACTTGCATCTTTGTTACTCATAATCTCTGAAATGGGTGCCTCACATATCACCTTGATGGGATGTTCTTCGAAATAGTGTTTGAGTTTCTTGGCCGACATATATACACCGTACGCCATCTTTTGATAGTGAGGGTAGTTCTGTTTTGAAACTGACAGTACCTCGCTCAGATAATACACCGGCCTTTTCACCGACTTTCCTTCTTCCTCACGCTCCACTATGATTACTGCACTTACGACTCGGTTGGTCACGGCTACGTAGAGCAACATTGGCTCCTTGGGTAGTGGTGCTGCTAGGATCGGCGCAGTAGATAACATCTTTTTCAGCTCTTGAAATGGGAGGTCCGCCTGTGGCCTCCATGTGAATTTGTCTGCCTTTTTCATTAATTGGTAGAGGGGCAAGGCCTTGTCTCCCAATCGACATACGAACCGACTCAATGATGCCAGGCAACCTGTGAACTTCTGCACATCGTTAAGGCATTTTGGTAGTTCCATTCTCTCTATGGCCCGGATTTTCGTCGGATTAACTTCAATGCCATGGATAGATACCAAAAAACCGAGTAACTTTCTAGCGGGCACGCCAAAGGTGCACTTCTCCGGGTTCAACTTCATTCGGAACCTTCTCAAGTTCGCGAACGTCTGCCGGATATCATCGAGGAGCGTATTGCTTTCCTTAGTTTTTATCACCACATCATCTACGTAAACTTGCACGTTCCAACCTATTTGATCATGTAAGCATTTTTGCATGCATCGTTGGTACGTTTCTCCTGCATTACGTAGTCCAAATGGCATAGTGCGATAGCAATAAGCCCCGTACGGGGTAATAAACGTAGTCTTTATTTGATCATCCGGATTCAGGGGTATCTGGTGGAAACCAGAATATGCATCAATGAATGACAGTAGCTCACATCCGTCTGTTGAGTCTATGACTTGATCTATTCTTGGGAGTGGAAATGGATCTTTGGGACACGCCTTATTCAGGTTCGTGTAATCATGCACATGCGCCATACCACAGCCACGTTCGGATCATCTTTCTTCTTTTCCACAAGCATCGGATTAGAGAGCCAATCCGGATAGAGTACTTCCATGATAAATCCGGCCGCTAGGAGCCTAGCTATCTCATCTCCAATGACTTTCCTTCTGTCTTCGGCAAAACACCGGAGAGGTTGCTTTACCGGCTTAGCCCCGGGTCTTACGTTTAATGAGTGCTCAGCCAACTCCCTCGGTACACCTTGCAGATCCTGAGTAGACCAATCAAAGATATCCCGATTCTCACCGAGGAAGTTGACGAGCTCGCTTTCCTATTTGCTGCTTAACCGGACACCAATGGTTATAGTGCGCTCTGGGAACTAATCATCGATTGGCACTTTCTTCGTGTCCTTGGTCACTTGGAATGATACTCTCCCGTGCGGGTTGGTCAGAGCCGACATATGTTGTTGCGCAGATTGAGCCAATGCCGCCACCTCCAATATCTTCCTTTTTTCTTGAGCTATCACGAGTGACTCGGCTAAGTTAGATCCGGCTGAGGCGCACTCGATCGAATGCTGGAAATCCCGTGATACAGTTATCACACCCCTTGGCCCGGGCAGCTTCATCTTAAGGTAACTGATGTGGGTAGTTGCCATGAACTTGTTCAGCGCTGGCCTGCTGAGTAACGCGTGATAAGCACTCTCCAGATTCACCACTTTGAACTCCAAATTTTCAGTCCGGTAATTATCTCTCATGTCGAATAACACATCAACCCGGACCTTACCAATTGGCTCACAGGAAATACCTGGTACAATGCCATGAAAAGTGGTCCTCGTTGCTTGCAACATGTTCTCTGTTATAACCAACTTGTGCATGGTATCCTTGTACATTATGTTGATACTACTGCCATTATTGATCAGTACCTTGGAAAACCTCACATTGAGATTCGGCCCGATGAACGTTGGATCCGGGACTAGAGCATAGGTCCTAGGGCTAGGCATAATCTTTGGGTGATCCTTGATACTCCATGTGATTTCTTGATCTGCCCAGGGCATGTATCTCACTACCGCCGGCATTACCGTGTTCACCTCTATATGCCGATGTTGCAAGGTTTTCCGGTCATTTTCTTCCGTGGTCCCTCATTTTCGTGGTAACTCTAACCTTGCTGCTAATTATTGCCTACTTGATGTATCGCATCCCTTCTTTCCCGATTCTCGTATCTCGGCAGAGGTGGTGGCAATATCAGTTGATGTCCATCCCCCCTGTTAGTAACAGTGGCCGTGGTGCCTCATTCCGAGGTGCTTCATTCCGAGGTGCCTGAGCATTCCCTGAACCACCCTGCTCTAACTTTCTCATCCATTCACATTGCCGGATTGTATGATTTGCCGGACTATTCGGGCTTGGTGTATGGAACTTGCATGGTTGATCCAACAAGGACTCGAATGTATACCTTGGTCTATCTTTTCGCTCTTGCCATTTCTTTTTCTGCTCCGAGGTCCAAGGATTTTTCTCTTCATTTTTCTGCTGCCAATTTTTTGGCGTTGGCTGGCAACGACATTGGGTTGATCCCGGTCTACCGCTGCTACCTGCTGCGAGTTATATCGGTAATCCGAATGCTCATCCCTTCTCTTTTCTCGAAAATCATTTCTCCTTGATGATTCGGAGCCATCTCGGTTGTAATATTCCTCCTTTGCATCGCTCGACATTAGCCGGGGTTGTGTTGGATCTCCCAAGGCATATGAATCCACGATCCGGATTGTCTCAGCCAAAGTAGTTGGCATCTCTCGCTGCAATCTCTGCCACAGCATACTTCCATATCTGCATCCCTGAGCAAACCATGCAATAGCTTGTGATTCAATTACCCCCTCGCACGAGTTACGCACGTTGCACCACCGAGTCAGGAAGTCTCGGTCTGGCTCATTTGGTCTTTGCCAGCATAGCGCCAGAGTTTGTGGCCTGTTGGGCCTCTTGTAAGTGCTTGAGAAATTGCTAACGAACAACTCCTTGAAATCCAGCCAACAGTTGACACTTCCTGGTGGCAAATTGTTCAGCCAAACTCTTGCTATTCCTTCTAGCATATGTGGCACATATATTACTGCCCATCTCAAATTTCCTGTTGCAATCTTGACCGCTGTGGCGATTTGCCAATCTTCTGGCCTAGTACTTCCATCATAGGTTCGGGTTCCTCTGGCCAGCTGAAAGTTCGGCACTGGTGGCTCCTTCATGATCCAGGGCCTAAAGCATGCTGGACCTGGTGGACCTTCTACCTCAATTAGCTCTAACTTATAAATTCTATCCAGCTTCAGCCTCGCATCATCTGGCTGCAAGTTCTTGCTTCCCATCCTTGACGCAATTATATGGTGATCCGGTCTGGGGTATCCGTTGTTGATCATAGCCGAATAACCATCATTGTATCTTTCCTGATCCGGGCAAGCATTTTGTTGTGCTGCTTGTCCTACACTCCCCTCTTGCTGAGGTGCGCATTGTTGCTGCGGCTGAGGTATAGTTTGCCCCGTTCCCACGGGATCACGCTATTCGGCATTGCTATTGGCAGCATTTCTCTGACCGGCATTGCCTTGGTCTCGGTTACCTCGTCCGGCCACACCTCGGCTGGTACTGTGCCGATCTGCATCAACTTGCACTGCTTTGCCTTTTCCAGCCCTTACTGGATCATAGGGAACCATCTGTTTGTCTCTTCTCCCGGAGTTTACTACTTCTTCTCTCCTGGGATTGTGACCCGGAGATGATGCGGCTCCTCCGGATCTTGCCGGGTTATTCCTGGCTGAATGTACCACATGTGACGCTCCTGGTGGCACCGGGTTTGCCTTGTTCATCTCTTCATTTTGCTGGCAAGCAACTCTCAGCAAATGATTCACTCTCTCTTTTTGCCTTTGCCGGGCCTCTCTAGTTAATCCCTCTAACTCAGACGCGGCCGTGTTTGCTGCCCTGAGGTTCTTTGCAGGGGTACTGTACCGATCCAGCCCTCTTGTCACTATCGTGGCTGTCTGACCTGGCCTAGGTTCGTATTCCTTGTCAATCTCAGTGTTCAGGTTCCTACCCCGGATTTTCACTCCATCTATGTGGTTTGCCTTAGCATATTCTCTCAAGGTGATGTTCAAAGACTGATGCAGCTCTGCTACCTTCTTTGCCCCAGCTAACATTTTTCGCCTAGTTTCCTCTAACTCAGCTTGTGCCTGAGCCGACTCTAGTGTCGGGCCCTTGCTTGGTTCCGCATCAGGTGCAGTCATCAGGACCTTAATGCTGTTGGTGGGGCGAGTGATACGCACTCCACGAGCTGTGCTGAGAGGTGGCTCGCCTCCTTCGATGATGTGCCGCGGATGAACGTAGGACTCGTCCATGCTAACGTAGATCTTGTGCGTGCTAACCTTGATGAAGACGTCGTTGCACGGAGGGGGGGGTGCCTGCCGAAGCTTCCTGCATTGTCACTGACGCAGTCCAGCGCTCCAAAGCGCTGAACCAAGCCGGAGATGATGCGCTCACCGGTGCTGGAGAAGCTTCCCGTCTGGATTTTCACCCCTACTAGCACCTATAGCCCCATGGTGGGCGCCGACTGTCGTGGTGGTGGCACGGCAGATGCCATGGATAGGCTAAAGATGGGGCCAGTGAGTGCTAGGGGAATCCAGGAAGGGAGAACGTGGTGATTCCACACACAGATGTTCTTGTATTCTCTCTATCAATGGTGTTTACAAATGCTCTTCAAGCTCTTAGTAAGACGGAGACTATGTCTCTTACTCCCTACAACTA
This sequence comes from Avena insularis, assembly GCA_023614405.1. NCBI lineage: Eukaryota > Viridiplantae > Streptophyta > Magnoliopsida > Poales > Poaceae > Avena > Avena insularis. The sequence continues at coordinate 29,627,086 of CM042692.1, forward strand.
GCTCTAGAGTTCTACCTTAGACAGAGAAAATGATCGATCCCCTTCTATGGAGGCCCTGGTGCTCCTTATATAGGGGAGCCCGGGTTACAATACTAGGGCACACGTGGCAGCATATTCGGAGAATATGCTCCTTGCCTAAAGCTAGATGCTTCTTTATTCTCTTTAACGGCTCGTCCAGGCTTTGGACGTAACTCACAGCGTAATCTTTGTCTTTAAGCGTCACCAGACACGGGCTACGTCATCCGACATTGCCCACGTCACCTTGGTCGCCCCTGACCCACTGGTCCTCTTCTTTACTTTGCTTTGCTCATGCTACAACTAATAAAGCCACCTTTTGACTAGCGGGGGGTTCCTTCTCTTGGAAGCCATAAGATAGTCCGGCTAGCATATAGCTAATCCGGCTATCAAGTTACCTACAAAACAGTTAGATAAACATGGCCGACATACATTTTATGTCGGCCGGACCATAGTCAAGGAGATGCTCCATGGGACGAGTCACTCCGTGGTTCGGCCTGCCTTGAGGTGACCCGGTCATCCCTTGCTTTGACCGCACCGTACCCCGGCTAACTCGGCCCTTATACCCCGGCGTTACCCTACCCGGGGGTATCCCCCCAACAACCCAAATAAAGCATCAAAGGAGAATACCACAATACTATGCTTTAATATGCTAAAACAACGCATGATTCTTTCAAGGCACATTAAGCAATCTCAATTGTTTATAACATGTCATGCTACAACAAAAATCACTAAGCATAAAGCTAAAACAATATCAAGCATGACATGACAAAGCATAGGCCACAGTCAAAAACAAGCTCTTTTTACCACTTAAGCATGAACTTTTCCTACTCTTTTCCAAACCAAACCAAACTATTTGAAAACTAATGTATGAAAGAGGGGGTCCAACCAATTTATTCAAGCAAACTAAGCAAACCAAGCAAACAAAAACCAAAAACAAAAACGAAGATGCTCCAAGAACAACACAACTGTGCATGAAACAATAAAAATGAAGTGTTTGGAAGAAACCTGAGATTTTTATTGATAAAGAAGGGGATGCCTTGGGAATCCCCAAGCTTTGGCGCTTGTACTTCTTGGATATTTCTTGGGGTGACACGGGTGGCATCCCCAAACTTGAGCTTTAGTCCATTCTTCATCTCATTACATCATTCTCTCCATACACCTGAAATTTTTCCTTCATACAAAACTTCACACAATCTTTATTAGCAACATTAGTGTACTCAAGATAATAAGTCTTTGGGTTCAGTTTCAACACCAATAAAACTTCCATAAAAACACAAGCTACTATAGTACTTCCCTCAAAAAGCTCAATTCCCCAAAAAGAACTCATAAAGGAATCAACAAGAAGCAAATGCAAATAATGACAGAAATCTGTCAAAACAAACCAGCAGGTAAAAACCAATTTTTTCGAAGATCTTCTATTGCTCAAATCGAAAATTGTTGAACTAACAAAAGTTAGATAACAACCTGGGGAAGAAGCACAAAAATTAACGCCTCAAAACGACGTACAGAGATTTTACAAGAATTTATAGTGAAGCACAAAAATCTGTTTCGGGACAGCAACTTTCCCAAGCCTTACTTCTCTCTCATTAGAGGTTACTCTTGGCACAAAAAACAAATAAAAAGGATAAGGATAGGTTATTACTGAAGCAAGAACTTCCAAGACTCATCTAAAATTTTGGTTTATCTCCCAATAAGTACTTTTCTTTAACGCCTTTAAGTTAGGCATAAGAAGCAAGCAAAAGAATCAAGTGTTCTCAAATGAACAAGCATTAAGAGCAAATTTGGTTTTCATAGGAGAGGCAAAAGGAATCTTCTCTCTCTTCTTAAGGAAGTGTTATATACCTTTCTTGAGTGGGAGTTGATATTTAATGGTGCCTTCTTTCATATCAATAATGGCACCAACAGTTCTAATAAAAGGTCTTCCCAAAGTAATAGGACAAGAAGCATTGCATTCAACATCCAAAACATAGAAATCAACGGGGACATAGGCATTGTTAACCATAATAAGAACATCATTAATACTCCCCATGAGTTTCTTTTTAGCATTATCATCAAGTGGGACATTTAAATAACAATCTTCCAATGGTGGCAAATCAAGCATATCATAAATCCTTCTAGGCATAATAGAAACACTACTATCAAGATCACATAAAGCTTTGAAATCAAAATCTTTCACTTTCATATTAATGATGGGTTCCCAACCATCTTATAGTTTCATAGGAATAGAAGCTTTATGTTTTATCTTTTTTCTTTAATTTTTATGAGAGCATCAGTAATGTGTTTTGTAAAGGCCATATTCATAGCACTAGCATTAGTTCTTTTAGCAAGCTTTTGTAGGAACTTAATAACTTCGGAGATGTTGCAACCATCAAGATCAAAATCATAATTATCATCTAAAGTATTAGAGCTATTGTTTCCCATGTTTCGAAGAATTTCAGTATTTTTATTAGAAAAGGTTCCATTGGGTTTACTAGCTTCAACATTAGTGGTAGTGATAGTAGAAACACTAATATTTCTAGCAGTTTCATCTTCTCTTTCCCACTTAGCATGCAATTCAGCTAATAGTCTAACATTTTCATCAATTCTAACTTGTATGGCATTAGTAGCAGCAAAGGGATTCTAAATAGTTTCAGGTTTAGCAGCCATTTTATTAATCAAAGAGGACTATGCTTCAGACAAAGATGATATATTTCTTTCAGCATTAGAAAGTTTTAATGGTAAACTAGGAATTTCCCTATTTAAACTCTCAAGTTGATGACTAATATTTTTCAAAATGGTAGATTGTTCCTCCATAGTTTTAGTAAACAATTTATTTTGTTCATATTGCATTTGCATGAAGTTTTTAGTGGCTCTTTCAACTTCTAAAATTCTTCCTTCACTAGGTATTCCAGGTTTGCCATGATAACCATAAGTATTATTAGGAGGGTAAGGCATGTAATTGTTATTACCATAAGCATTGTTACCAAAATTATTATTTATTACAAAGTTCACATCAACTTGCTCTTTTTGAGCAACCAAGGAGGCTAAGGGAACATGATTTGGATCAACATGAGCTTTCCCATTAACAAGCATAGACACACTAACATCAATTTTATCACTCAAGGAGGAGGTTTCTTCAACAGAATTTACCTTCTTACCTTGTGGAGCTCTCTCATTGTGCCATTCAGAATAGTTAACCATCATATTGTCCAGAAGCTTTGTTGCAGCACCCAAAGTAACGGTCATAAAGGTACCTCCAGCAGCAGAATCCAGTAGATTTCTTGAAGAATAATTCAATCCTGCATAAAAGGTTTGGATAATCATCCAAGCAGTCAGTCCATGAGTGGGACAATTCTTTACCAAAGATTTCATTCTTTCCCAAGCTTGAACAACATGTTCATTATCAGATTGTTTAAAATTCATTATTTCACTTCTCATAGATATAATCTTAGCAAGAGGATAGTATTTTCCAATGAAAGCATCTTTGCCTTTAGTCCAAGAATCGATACTATTCCTAGTTAGGGATTGCAACCATTCTTTAGCTTTTCCTCTTAAAGAGAAAGGAAACAATTTAAGCTTAATAATATCCCCATCTATATACCTATGCTTTTGCATCTCACAAAGTTCAACAAAGTTATTTAGATGAGCAGCAACATCTTCAGTACCAATACCAGAAAATTGTTCTCTCATAACAAGATTGAGTAAAGCAGGTTTAATTTAAAGTAGCTTCAGGAACATGTGGAGAAATAGGTGTGCACATGAAATCATTGTTGTTGGTGCTAGTCAATTCACACAACTTAGTGTTTTCAAGAGTAGTCATTTTTGTGTGTTTTTGATAAAGAAACAAGCAAACAAAGAAGAAATAAACTAAGCAAAACAAATAAAACAAAGTAAAGAGATTGGTTATGAGGTACTCCCCTTATGAAGATGTCCTTGACTCCCCGGCAAGAGCGCCAGAAAAATACTTGTTGGCTCGTGGTTGATATCGAGCTCGTCGGGGAACCCCAAGAGGAAGGTACGATGAGCACAGTAGTAAGTTTCCCTCAGTTATGAAACCAAGGTTATCGAACCAGTAGGATCAAGGAAACACCTCCAAGGTGTTGTTTCCAACTTGGAATCCTGCACAACACAACCATAGAACTTTGCCCCCAACTTACAGTGAGGTTGTCAATCTCACCGGTTTTGCTGAAAACAAAGGATTGAACGTATTGTGTGGAAGAAAGTAATAGCTTGCAGAAAGTAAACAGAAAACAGTAAATAGTTGTAGATTGATGGTAAAAGAAAGGACCGGGGTCCATAGTTCACTAGTGTAGATTCTCCTTAAGATAGATGACATGTTGGGTGAACAAATTACAGCGGGGCAATTGACAAACATTGAGAAAGCATACATGCATATACTAATCATCTTGATTCCTATGAGATTTGATTGGGCATTACAACATTATACATAGACCGTAATCCAACTACATCTATGACTAATAATCCACCTTCAGGTTATCATCCAAACCCCCTCCAGTATTAAGTTGCAAGCAACAGATAATTGCATTAAGCATTGCATGTAAAGTAAACAATATGATTGTTCTATGAACAAAGGATTGCTATTTTCTCCCTAGTAGCAACAGCACATCAAGTACCTTAGAGATTTCTGTCACTTCCCCAGATTACTAGAGGCATGAACCTACTATCGAGCATAAATACTCCCTCTTGGAGTTGCTAGCATCTACTCGGCCAAGATATCTACTAACAACGGAGAGCATGCAAGATCACAAATAACAAAGACATGATAGAATCAATAGTCAATCTGAGATAGCATCTCAATATCCATCGGATCCCCAAAACACAACATGTAGATTACAAATAGATGATCTTGATCATGAACGGAGCTCACAAGATCTAAACATGATAGCACAAAGGAGAAGAACCAACCATCTAGCTACTACATGGACCCGTAGTCCAAGGATGAACTACTCAGGCATCACACCGGAGGCTTGCATGGTGATGAAGAAGGCCTCCAGGGTGAATTCTCCCCTCTGGTAGGGTGCTGGGTAGAGCTTCAGATCCCTCCCGATATAGGGATGGAGATGATAGCGGCTATAGACTCTTTCGTGGAATTTTGATCCGGTCCTTAGTGTTTATGTATCGGAGGCATCTTATAGGCGAAAGGGGAGGACGAGGGGGTGCCCTGGGCAGCTACACCTCCCCCTGGCGTGGGCCAGGCCTGGCCGCGTGGCCAGGTGGTGTGGGTGGACCCTGGCCCCTCTCTGTCTCGTATTCTGGCTCCGTGTCCCCCTCGGTGAAATATTGACTTTGGCTTTTGTCCCGTCTAATTCCGAGAATATTCATTTTCTGACATTCCTAGAACCAAAAACAATAGAAAACAGGCAGCTGGCACTGTGGCATCTTGTTAATAAGTTAGTCCAAGAAAGTATATAAAAAATACTCCAAAGTGTGGACAAAATATAAGAAAGTAGATATAAACCAAGCATGGAACATCATAAATTATAGATACGTTTGCAACGTATCATGCACATGGAGCTCCCCCACCACCGTCAGGACTACCACCACCAGTGTGATTTAACAAACATTAAGTTCTTATAAACCAATAGTCTTGTTATAGAAAAAATGCATACATTAAGTCTATTAATAATAACTATCTACACATATTGAGAATACATCCTACTGTTCTATGAAATTTTGGGGGTGGTGACATGATGGTTCCAGAACATGGTGGAGTTTGCTCTAGGTACTACTCAACATGAATCCAACTGCTCTGAACCATTGGTTCTAACAGTCGAACGGTCAGGATTAGTGCTATGGATCTAATTCAAAACTGCTCCTTTATAGTAGTAGAGAAAAAATGACATGGCATATACTTCTAATATCTGATTCTCACGTGCAAATCATGTGTAACTTAATAATAAGATATATAACACGAATAACTTTGGACATCAATCGTCGGATATAGATTGACATATTTCAACATTGGTGATTGTTGGATCTCTTGCAAATTCAAAAAAGAACCTATCACCCTTACTTGTAGTTCAAATTTGACCTACTTTCTTTACATCAACATAAAGTTATTTGAGTGCATGGGCGTAGTTAGCTAATATATAGGGAAGCTTGAAACATGCTAAGACTAGGGAATTGTAACAAAACATGGTCCGCTTTTTCTGAAAATCGGGTGGTGGCACTTTTTTTGACTAGGGTATGTCATGAAGGAGTGAGATGCTTCAAGAATTAACACAGTTAGTGCATGTGTACATGTTACACCAAATACCCTAAAAAAGTGAAAATTACATCCAAGTCCAAAGGACCCTACAATCAAGCAATGAAAATTAGTAGTCGGGTCCTGCTCCTCCACCACGGAGCTGAGCCATGCTCTTCGTAGTAGTACCAGTAAGCTGCATGTGCCTTGCACATGAAACTCACATAATATATAGAAGCATTACATGTCATCAATATATAACATTATAATAGGTAAAGCTCAAAATATCTATGAATTTGAGCCACATCTCTAAAGTATGAGTGTATATTTGGTTCTTGCACTTTATATCATGTAGAAATAAACGTTTATTAGCTACCTAATAATTGAAAATTCTAGAACCATGGTCTAGAGAAACAATCGAGAAGATTCTAGAATGATGGATAAGTGTGTTTTGAGGTTTTTCTACATATATAGCATTCATTGTGCTAAAGACTATTAATAGAATCTTGTTAATGATAGAATGGAAAAGAAGATCCAACGATTTGTAATGTTAGGATTTGCGAGTCTTGATCCAACGGTCAATATTCAAAGTAACTCATACACTATATATACTAGTAAAAGGCACGTGTCATACACATATATACTGTATGAAATATGATTTAACAAACATTAAGTTGTTATTAATCAACAGTCTTGTTAGATAAAAAAGCATACATTAAGTCTATTAATAATAACTATCTACACATATTGAGAATATAAACTACAGTGCTATGGAATTTTTTTGGGAGGGATGTGACATGATGGTTCTAGAACATGGTGGAGTTTGCTCTAGGTACTGTTCAACACGAATCCAGCTGCTCTGAACCATTGGATCTAATAGCCCAACGGTCAAGATTGGTGTTATGTATTCAATTCAAAACTGGTCCATTATAATAGTAGAGATATATATATAGTGGTGGTAATGGTAAGACTAGTACCTGCTTCTCATTTTTCAAGGCAAGTACTACACATAAGAGGATGTAACGGAAAAGTATTTTATTTTTCTTTGTTTTATTTAAATGTTTGCAAAACATGGTTGAATTCATCGGCATGCCGATTCTTAGCACGAAGTTAGTTGCATTTTTTAAAAATCTATGTGGTGCTTTATATATAGACATCGTGGGTCCCTTCAGACGATGTTTGGAAAATTCAAGAGGAATCTACCGCGCTTACTTGTAGTTCAAATTTGACCTAATTCCTTTAAATCAACATAAAGTCATTTAAGTGGGTGCAGTTAGCTAGGGAATCTTGAAATGTGCTAAGACTACGGAATTGTAAGAAAACATGGTCCCCACTTTTTTTGAAAACCGGCGGGCGGTGGCACTTTTTTTTGCCTAGGGTATATCCCAAGGGAGCGAGATTCTCTTCGATTAATTAACACCGTAACTGGATATGTACATGTTATACCAAGGACCTCAAAAAATGAAGATTACATCCAAGTCCATACATAGATACATATATTAAAGACGGACCAATTCTCAGCCTCTCACCGATCGAGCATGTTTACTGTAGATTTCGTTTCTAGACCAATCGGTGTTGGACGCTTGTTTAGCATAAAGGACCCTAAAACCAAGCAATCAGAAGTAGTCATGTCCTGCTTCTTCTCCATCGTGGAGCTAATAATCCATGTTCTTCCTAGTAGTACCACTAAGTTGCACGTGCCTTGCACGTGAAACTCACGTAATATACAGAAGTATGACATATCATACTATATAAAATTACAATAGGTAAAGCTCGAAATCTCTACTACTATAATGGAACAGTTTTGAATTGGATCCATAGCACCAATCCTAACCGTTGGGCTGTTAGATCCAATGGTTCAGAGCAGCTGGATTCGTGTTGAATAATACCTAGAGGAAACTCCACCATGTTCTAGAACCATCATGTCACCACCCCCAAAATTTTCATAGCACAGTAGGTTGTATTCTCAATATGTGTATATAGTTATTATTAATAGACTTAATGTATGCATTTTTCTCTAACAAGACTATTGGTTAATAACAACTTAATGTTTGTTAAATCACATTTCATATAGTATGTATGTGTGTAGCAGATCTTGTTGAAAAAGATGCACGAATCTATCAGATGTGGGAACTATATCATAAACTATACTAGTAAAAGGGACGTGCCACACACGTATATACTGTATGAAATGTGATTTAACAAACATTAAGTTGTTATTAACCAATAGTCTTGTTAGAGAAAAAATGCATACATTAAGTCTATTTATAATAACTATCTACACATAGTGAGAATACAGCCTACTATGCTATGAAGTTTTGGGGGTGGTGACATGATGGTTCTATAAAATGGTGGAGTTTGCTCTAGGTACTATTCAACATGAATTCAGATGCTATGAACCATTGAATCTAATAGCCCACAGTCAGGATTGGTGCTATGGATCCAATTCAAAACTGCTCCATTATAGTAGTAGAGAGAATACAGTCTACTATGCTATAAAATTTTGGGGATGGTGACTTCATGGTTCTAGAACATGGTGGAGTTTTCTCTAGGTACTCTTCAACACAAATCCAGCTGCTCTGAACCATTGGATCTAACATCCCAATGGTCACGATTGGTGTTATGCATCCAATTCAAAATTGCTCCATTATAATAGTAGAGATAGAGATATGATGTCGATATGGTCATCCTTTGAATAACCTTCATTCCTGATGTTTGGAAAGGAAGAGAAAAAAATCCAAAGTTTGAATTCTACTGATTTTTGCTGCCAATGCCCTAAGTGGTTCCTTCCTATGTACACCAACGCACATGCCAGAGACACAGCTGAGCCGCCATACCAAGACACACATGCGCAACACTGTGGACGAGGGAGTGCTGAGGAGAGATGGATGGTGAGGCAGCGAATGAGAGAGAAGCAACAAATTTATTTTGTTTTGAGTGCACATAAGTCCTAAAACTTACTACTAGTACTGGTAGAGTGTGTACGTTGTAAAGGCTATAGTACCTCATGTCAGAAATCCATCATAATTCTTCTCTGACATCGCACCGCCCTCAAGTGCCTTGTCACACTGCCTTCCCGTCCTGCCTCCCTTTTATTCTCTAAGATCCTCTTGCTCTTCATTTTTTTCCTCATGTTAGTAGTACCTCCGTCCCAAAGCTTAAGGCTTTTTTCTAAGAAGTCAAGCTATGAAAAGTTTGACCAAACTTCTAGAAAAAACTGTCAAGAACTACTGTATGCTATTAGTAGATACCATATGAATATATGTTTCATGATGTATCAAAGGGTATGTATTTCATATTGTAAATATTAATATATTTTTATACAAACTTGGTCAAATTTTGCATAGTTTGACTTTTCAAAAAAAATAGTCCTTGAGCCTTGGACGCAGGTACTACTACTGTTTAGTACTCCGCCCCAGAACTTAAGGCTTGATATATAGACATCGTGGGTCCCTTTAGACGATGTTAGGAAAATTCAAGAGGAATCTACCGCACTTACTTGTAGTTCAAATTTGACCTAATTTCTTTAAATCAACATAAAGTTATTTAACTAGGCACAGTTTGCCAGGGAATCTTGAAATGTGGTAAGACTAGGGAATTATAAGAAAACATGGTCCCCACTTTTTCTAAAACCGGGTGGTGGTACTTTTTGACTAAGGTATGTCCCGAGGGATCGATATTCTTCAATTAATAAACACGATAAGTTGATGTACATGTTACACCAAGGACCTAAAAAATGAAAAATGCATCCAAGTCCATACATTTAGCACAAAGGACCCTAAAATCAAATACTTGAAATTTTTGGTAACATGGTCTATAGAAACGAGGGGGAAGATTCTAGAATGATGGAGAAGTGTGTTTTGAGGTTTGTGCATAGAATTTCATTGTGATGAAGACTATCAATAGAATCTTCTAGATGTTATAATGGAAAAGAAGATCCAACGACTGGAAATGGTGGGATTCGTGAGACTTGATCCAACAATCAATATTCAAAGTTTTCCGTACACCATATAGTGTTAAGATAGTGGTAGTGGTAAGACTAGTACTTGCTTAACAAAATAAAACAACGCACTGCTCACTTTCAGCAGATCTTATTAATGAAGATGCATGAATCTACGAGATGCGGGAACTATATCATAAACTATATATGATGCCAATATGGTCATGACCTTCACTATTCGGGTCAAAACCAGGAATGTTCATACACCATAGGCCAATACACATTGTGAAGAAGTCGAAGAATTTTTTGTATTCAAAGGTGTCAAAACACATGTTTCTCCCATTTTTTTTCTTAGCACTATATAGTGTACGAATAACTTTGAATATTGACCATTGGATCAAGACGCGAATCCCAACATTGTCAGACGTTGGATCTTAATTTCCATTTTAGCATCGACAAGATACTATTGATAGTCTTTCTTTTCTTATCTTACCACTATTATATATAGTGTGCAGATAACTTTGAATATTGACCGATGATTCATGACCCGTGAATCCCAACATTGCTGCTAGTTATTGGATCCTCTAATCCATTCCATCATCTAGAATATACTCCCTCCATTTTTATTTACTTCGTGTTCTGGGTTTAGTCAAAGTCATACTTTATCAAGTTTGACCAAAAATATTGCAAAATATATTAATACCCATCATTGCAAATACATATAATATGAAAATATACTTTATGAAGATTCCAATAATATTATAGTTTTACATTATAAATGTTGATATTTTCTCTAAATAGTTGGTCAAACTTTATCAAGTTTGACTTTGACTAAACCCAGAACGCGAAGTATTTGTGAACGGAGGGAGTACTATTGATAGTCTTTGTTATCTTATCTTACCACTATATAATGTACGAATAACTTTGAATATTGACAGTTGGATCAAGACTCGCGAATCCCAATATTGCTAGTCGTTGGATATTCTTTTCCATTCTAGCATCTATTATTAGTCTTTCTTACCTTATCATACCACTATATAGTTTACGAATAACTTTGAATATTGACCGTTCGATCGATCAAGATTCACGAATCCCAACATTGGTAGTCGTTGGTTCTCCTTTTCCATTCTATAGTAGCATCTTGAAGATACTATTGATAGTCTTTCTTATCTTATCTTACCACTGAAGGAAATATGCCCTAGAGGCAATCATAGATATGATTGTATTTTATATGTATCAATGAGTTTTTATAATGTTCCTTGAATATCCATATATCAGGCAGCTTGTATTATTGGCAATTATGTGAATTATTTGTGAAACTCTTTACTTGTATGGTTATCTAATAGTTGTCCCTAGTCAGAGTTCATGTGAGGACACATGTGAATATTATACTAGCACATCGATTGGTTGATGACTATGTTTTGCAAGTCATAGATATGGAGATGTCAAACCAATGATGTGGACACATGTTATGAATATGGGGTTGGACCGACCAAACTTGAGACTGGCAATAATACTTGCAGCTCTCTCTACACATCATGTACGTTTTGTTCTTACACCTAAGATTGTCGCATATACTTGATATGTGGATCGACCTACTTTGGGGCTATCAACCTCTACTCCGTAACTGGGTAGTTATAACGATAACTTTCGGGTTTGTCCTGATACATGCTGCAAGACATTGGTCAATCAAGATAGGATTTACCCCTCTCTACTTGAGAGAGATATCTCTGGGCCCCTCGAGTGATTGGATCCATAAATGCATGCCCGTGCTACATATGGTTAAGAGTTAACCTAGTAAAGGGATTTCGAATCACAGTATCGAGAAAGAGAGATTAGCTTGGAGCTAGACCAAATATCATAGGGCAAAGGGAAAGACATGTACTCAACCTTATGATGGTTCATCCGAATGTTTTTTATATGCGTTTAGGAGTTGGTATGTCTTGCTAGAGGTCGCTATCAACTATTGACGGAGTAAGTGTACTCGTGTCATGTATATACGTATATGAACCTATAGGATCACACACTTTAGGGGCTGGAAGCCTAATGAGGATTGGATCCGAATTAGGCTCGGCTTAGGCTGCTAATGGGCTGCTAATGTAGAAGCCCACCAGGGATGCCTATATAAGAGAGAGTGAGGCAAGCTGAATAGGGTAGAGCATTCTACCCAGCCGCCACTCCTCTTACGCCTGTGTTGCACAAGCAGTATGGCGTGTGACGGCTTACACTCCGGACGTGTGGATACCTCGTAGGTGTTGCAGCTGTAGCACTTGGACGAGCCGCGTAAAGGGGATATGCTCATGGGATGAGGACGAGGAGGAGACGTAGAACATCTACACTGCCTCGACGTGCTTCATCAAGTTCCGCAACTGCACGTCTAGTGTTAATCCCGTGATCTATGACATTAGTATTCCTGGTTGATGCGGTAGAAAATTTTGATATACGCTAGTGTAGCCTACGCGTTATCCTACAACCACTAGTAGTAAGTTGCACGTGCCCTGCATGTGATACTCATATAATAAACGTATGACATATCATCACTATATACAATTATAATAGCTAAAGGATAGAAATTTACAAATTTGATCAACATCTATAAAGTATATATGGGTGTATATTTGGTTCTTGTACTTTGTATCATCATGTAGAAGTCAAAGATTATTAGCTACCTAACACTTGAATTTTTTAGGTCTAGAGAGAGAAAAATGAGAAGATTCTAGTATGATGGAGAAGTACTGTGTTTTGAGGTTTGTGCATTATAGTATTCATTATGCTGAAGACTATCAATAGAATCTTCTAGATACTAGAATGGCGGAAAAGAAGATTCAATCGCTAGAAATGTTGGGATTCACGAGTCTTGATCCAATGGTCAACATTCCAAGTTATTATTTCTTATCTTCTCTCTTATATTATCTTATCTTACCACTATATAGTGTACGAATAACTTTGAATATTGACCGTTGGATCGGGACTCATGAATCTGAACATTTCCATCCATTGGATCTTCTTTTCCATTCTAACATCTAGAAGATTCTATTGATAGTCTTCAACACAATGAATATTATGCACAAACATCTCAAAATACACTTCTCCATCATACTAGAATCTTCTCCCTCATTTCTCTAGACCATGTTACCAAAAATTTCAAGTGTTAGGTAGCTAATAATTTTTGACTTCTACACATGATGATACAAAGTAGAAGAACCAAATATACACCCATACTTTATAGATGTTGATCAAATATATATATTTTTTGCTTTACCTATTATAATTTTATATATTGATGATATATGAGACGTCTATTATCTAAGCCTCAGGGCACGCGCAACTTACTAGTCTTACCACTATATAGTGTATGAATAACTTTGAATATTGACTGTTGGATCAAGACTCACAAATCCCAACATTTCCAGATGTTGGATCTTCTTTTCCATTTTAGCATCTAGAAGATTCTATTGATAGTCTTCATCATAATGAATGTTATGCATAAACCTCAAAATACACTTCTCCATCATTATAGAATCTTCTCCCTTGTTTCTCTAGACCATGTTACCAAAAATTATAAATTTTAGATAGCTAATAATCATTGACTTCTACATGATATACAAAGTACAAGAACCAAATATACAATCATAATTTATAGATTTTGATCAAATTTATAATTTGTTTGCTTTAATTATTATAATTTTATATAGTGATGATATGTCAGACGTCTATTATTTGAGTCTCACGGGCAGGACACGTGCAACTTACTAGTTTCTCTATAGTGTACGAATAACTTTAAATATTAACCATTGGAACAAGACTCGCGGATCCCAACATTTCTAGCTATTGGATCTTCTTTTCTTATCTTACCACTATATAGTCTATGAATAACTTTGAATATTGACCGTCGAATCGAGACTCGTGAATCTGAACATTACCAGTCTTTGGATCTTATTTTCCATTCTAGCATGTAGAAGATACTAATGACAGTCTTTAGCATAGCGAGCGCTATGCACAAACGTCAAAACTCACTTTTCCATCATTCTAGAATCATCTCCAGCATTTCTCTAGACCATGTTACCAAAATTTTCAAGTATTAGGAATAGCTAATAAATGTTGACTTCTACATGATATAAAGTACACGAACCAAATATACACTCATACTTTCTAGATGTCGATCAAATTTATATTTTTTTAGCTTTACCTATTATATATTAATCTAACCACTATATAGTATACAAATAATTTGAACTTTGACAGTTGGATCAAGACTAGCAAATCCTAACATTGCAAACTATTGGGTCTTCTATATCCATTCTAGCATCTAGAAGATTCTAGTAATAGTCTTTAGCACAATAAACGTTATGAACAAACCTCAAAACACACTTCTCAATAATTCTAGAATATTATAAGAAAACAACGTCCACCTTTTTTTGAAAAGGGTGGTGGCACTTTATTTTTTTGACTAGGGTATGTCCCGAGCGAGCGAGATGCTTCAATTAACACGGTCAGAGGATGTGTACATATATGTTACACCAAGGACCTCAAAAAAGAGAAAAAATACATCCAAGTCCATACATTTAGCACAAAGGACCTTGGAATCAAGCAAGGAAATAAAAGTATTCGGGTCCTACTCCTTCTCCAACGCGGAGCTGAGCCATGCTCTTCCTAGTAGGACGAGATTATATAGTATACGAATAACTTTGAGTATTGACCGTTGGATCAAGACCCGTGAATCCCAACATTTCCAGTAGTTGGATCTTATTTTCCATTTTAGCATGTAGAAGATTCTATTGATAGTCTTCATCACAATAAATTCTATGAACAAACCTGAAAACACACTTCTCCATCATTCTAGAATCTTCTCCCTTATTTCTCTAGACCATGTTACCAAAAATTTCAAGTTTTAGATAGCTAATAATTGTTGAATTCTACATGATATATAAAGTACAAGAACCAAATATACACCCATACTTTATAGATGTTTATCAAATTTATAATTTTTTTGCTTTACCTATTATAATTTTGATATAGTGATGATATGTCAAACGTTTATTATTTAAGTCTCACGTGTAGTGCACGTGCAACTTACTAGTTTCACTATAGTGTACGAATAACTTTGAATATTGACCATTGGATCAAGACTCGTGGATCCCAACATTTCTACCCGTTGGATCTTCCTTTCTTATCTTACCACTATATAGTATACAAATAACTTTGAGTATTGACCATTGGACCGAGACTTGCGAATCCAAACATTACTAGTCTTTTGATCTTAATTTTCCATTCTAGCATGTAGAAGATACTAATGATAGTCTTTAGCATAGTGAATGCTATGCACAAACGTCAAAACACACTTCTCCATTATTCTTGAATCTTCTCCATCGTTTCTCTAGACCATGTTACCAAAATTTTAAAGTATTAGGAATAACTAATAAATGTTAACTTCTACGAACCAAATATACACCCATACTTTATAGATGTTGATCAAATTTATAATTTTTGAGCTTTACCTATTATATAATAATCTAACCACTATATAGTGTACAAATAATTTGAACTTTGATAGTTGGATCAAGACTTGCGAATCCTAACATTGCAAACCATTGGATTTTCTATATCCATTCTATCATCTAGAAGATTCTAGTGATAGTCTTCAGCACAATGAATGTTATGCACAAACCTAAAAACACACTTCTCAATAATTCTAGAATATTATAAGAGAACATTGTCTACTTGTTTTGAAAAGGTTGGTGGCACTTTATTTTTCTAACTAGGGTATGTCCTAAGAGAGCAAGATGCTTTAATTAACATGGTTAGAGGATGTGTACATATATGTTACACCAAGGACCTCAAAAGATAAAAATACATCCAAGTCCATATATTTAGCACAAAGGACCCTGAAATCAAGCAAGGAAATAAATGTAGTTCGGTCCTGCTCCTTCTCCAATACGGAGCTGAGCCATGCTCTTCCTAGTAGGACGAGTAAGTTGCACGTGCCTTTGCACGTAAGACTCACGTAATATATAGAAGTATGACATATCATCACTATGTGAAATTAGAATAGGTAAATCTCGAAAAAATTATAATTTTGAGCCACATCTATAAAGTATGGGTGTATATTTGGTTCTTGTGTACTTTGTATCATGTAGAAATAAACGTTTATTAGCTACCTAATACTTGAAAATTCTCATACCATTGTCTAGAAAACAACAAAGAAGATCTTTGTATCCTATCATATACTATATAGTATACGAATAACTTTGAATATTGATCTTTGGAACAAGACTCACAAATCCCAATATTGCTAGCAGTGAATATTGACCGTTGAATATTAACTTTGAAAATATAGTTCATGACAATTCAAATCAAGTGGACTTTACATTATACTATAGATGTACTAGTATTTTTCTTACATTCATTTTTCTTACATTCAAAGTTTACAAAATTTGACTTTAAAAAATCTAGGACACGGGGTAATTGTGAAGAGGAAGTACTACTATAGTAGTAGAAGAACTACTTTACTAGATAAGTACTAGTACAAAATAGAAGACCACTCAGAGGAAAAGCAAGACCATATCCACACGTATACTAGATCGCGGCCATTCCCTAGCAGGAACTGGGATCACGTGACGGCATGTCACGGCTTAACATGCACTTGCATCTACCATCCAACCTCCATCCGACGGAAAAAAATAAACCGAAGCACCCAAAAAACTCACAATTACTCTCTAGTTCTTAGACTACACAATTTTAATTAGAATATAAATTTGACAAAAGTATGAAAATTAATTTATGCAAATTTGGTAAAATTGTATGTCTGTATTTTTTGAATAAGTATATGCATGTATTTGAACTATTAAATGACTGACAAATTGTTTTTATTGTCTAGTGTCTAAAAAAATTATACATAGTTGAAAACTAGAGCGTAAGTGTGAGATGTTTTCTTTTCTATGTTGCTTTGGATCACTTTTGTCCATCAGATGAATATTGGATGGCAGATACAGGGGGCATGATACGGTGTGACATGCCATGGGCATGTTACCTGATCTCAGTCCCCCTAGCAGTGGGTACATGGGGTAGTAGTTGAACAATTTTAGAAAACACTTAAAATCCAAAATATAAACATTAGCAGCAAAGTCAGTTTACAGCTGAAATACACCCTTTCTAGTGCCAAAAGAGACCCTGTCTCCGATTACTACTACATTAACTAGTAAGAGAGTGGTACTCATCTACAACTAAATTAACTAGTAATACATCATTACCATCGCATTAGGATCACTTAGCCAAAGATTAAGATCAATTCATCATATCGATGCAAACGCAGAAAGACAACACCTTGATCGTCCGGTACTGTCCGTCAGCCGCGGTAATGTACCGTGGCGGCACCATGAGGAACATCAGATCTTCGAGGCCAACACTATTGGGCGACACATAGCTTGTCGGCTCAATGACCCCATTAAGGGTGTTTATTGAGAAGTCCGTCGGTGACTGCGGGCCAGTCGCGCACAGCTTCACCCTGTATCGGGCCCACGAGCACGCGGCCGCCCTGACGCACACTGAGGAAACGGCAGCGGCCTGGCCGAGCTCACTGATGATGAGGTTGAACACGGTAGCGTCATCATCATAGACGATGACCATGGATGGCGGAAAGGATGGTAACAACATCGTTACTATACACTCCATGGGCTAGTCGTACGATAGCTTATGCACTTGTATCTTGTGGATGCCGTTGAGGTGTAAAAGGAGCACGACCAGCGAGATGGTGAACATGCAGCAAACCTCCCTGTAGCCGCACAGACTGTATGGGCACGCAGACTTGTGGTCGTCGAGCTCGTGGTAGGCGACCATGGTGTGGCAGCCGTCGTGGGGGCATAGAACAGTTATCGGCGCTAGCTCATCTTTGTCCATCGCCGGCTATCTCTTGGTGGAATCCGTCGATGCGCCCAGCGTTGGAGTGGTTCCCTGAAAGCTCGGCTCGTTGATGTAGTGCCCGCAGTCTAGAATTTTTATGCAGCATTGAGGGAATTGTATATGGGGTCCCATGATCCATCCTAGAGCCACGCTCCTACATAAAAATGTATTGTACTACTCATAGTAATCGCCGCACCGGTGGCAGTTGACTGGCTAAGGCTATGCAGTATAACGCAAGATATTAGTGAAGGCCACTTCAACACCATGCTTCACACAGCTCGGTCAAAATAAGGCTGCAAAAAGTTTTTTTTGAATGAAGGCTGGAGAAAATTGACAGGTGAGAGTAAATTAGGTATCACCCTGTATAGTACTATACCAGACAAACAGATCCTACCAACATGAGTGGTAAGAAGGTCTACACCTAGAGAGAGACAGAGAAACCTGGGTCCTGGCGCAAAGTGTACAGTGCTGCAGGGGAGAGATCGAGGACTGTATGCATGTGTTTAGAACCATCTGTATTTTATTCTATGTGCTTGTCTCTTCTGGCTCTTTTGTTTCTCAGCATGGTAGACTTGTTTCTCTTCTCCATTTATTTCTTATGGTTAATAAAGCTTGTCTAGATACAGAGTAGTAGTACAGTTGAACTAGTACTCCAGTATACAGAGTATATATCTTTTTATACACAAGTAGTACTACTAGTACTCCAATAGTGATACATATGTCTTCTTTTTACTATACTCCAGTAGGTAGGTATCTGCGGGCGGCGGGTGACGGTGGCTATTTGCGGCTTTTTGCTGCTCCTAGGGCGGCGGGTGGCAGGCAGCGGTGGCAATAGGGTTCTAGTAGTACTCGAGTACTTCTGCTCACTGATTCATGAAGTAAGACTTGATTAGTGTATTGTAGTCCTGTACTGCTCAGATGCAGCTACCATCACACGGTTCTTAGGGAGACGCCAGAGACACAGGTGCTCAGATGCACATCCTAGGTGGACCCCGATGCATAGTGTTTGGATAAAGCCTTGCTACCTGACCACACAGCCAAGGCAATTCATTTTGCTACTCTCTATTTCTTGGTGATTTTCTTCTCTTTGCTCGCTCTTCATTTCTTGGCAAACTTCTAGGAGTAATTTTTTGTTGGCCTCTATGACAAATTGGTGCTCGGCCACCAAACTTGAAAAAAGTTAGGGACAAAGCAACTCTACAAAAAATCTAGGGAGAGAGCGTGGGGATATCAATCTCAGATCCAATGGTGGGTGGCCATGACGAGTGAGAGTTTGGAAAGATTGAACTTCTTGCTAAGAATATGCATGCCTAGAAATTTGACCGTGTTTTGAAAATAATCAAAGAGACTATGACTCACCGTGTTTTGAAATTTTGGCTATGTTTTGAAATTAACTTCACACCCTGCAATAATCTGTTCAATGGACCCACCAGGCCATCAATTAATGTATCGAGAGTGAGTGATAGTTTCGAAAGATTCAACTTCTTGCTAAGAATATGCATGCCTAGAAATTTGACCGTGTTTTCAAAGCAATCAAAGAGACTATGAATCATCATGTTTTGAAAACAATCAAAGATATTATGACTCACCGTGTTTTGAAATTTTGGCTGTGTTTCGAAATTAACCTCACACCTTGCAACAATCTATCCAATGGACTCACCAAGCAGTCAATTAATGTATTGAGAGCGAGTGATAGTTTGGAAAGATTCAACTTCTTGCTAAGAATATGCATGCCTAGAAATTTGATCGTGTTTTGAAAATAATCAAAGAGACTATTGATACGTCCATTTTGCATCACTATTTTATATCATAATTTACTGTTATTCATTGATATATTTTATATTAAGAGATGATACTTATGTTATTTCATCTGTTTTTGCATGGTTGATGACTTTTGGAGCATGGACCGCTGCAGTCAGGATTCTACTGGAAAAGGTGTTGTTTGGAGGCAAAATTTGCGAAGATCAGAAAATGTGGGAAAATACATGGAAAATCCTATTTTTCCAGAAGACAGAGAAAGCCAAAAGGGGAAGTGGAGATGGGCCACAGGGGGGCCACACCACCCCCTAGCGCGGGCCACCCCAGGACGCGCCACCAGGTGGTGTGGCCGCCCTGGTCCACTCCAGCCTCTCCCCTCTGGCATATATTATCCTCCCGAAACCCTAAGACTCGGGGAGCGACCATAGAAAGATTCCGCCACCTCTATGGGGCGGAAAACACTGAGAGAGAATGATCTTTCCGGGAGACAGAATTCTGTCAGGGGAATTCCTTCCCGGAGAGGGGAGATCATCGCCATCAACACCACCATCAAGATGGACTTCATCGGGATCATCATCATCACCACCATCATCTCCACCAGCACCATCATCACCACTTCATACCGTTGTAACAATTGGGTTGAATCTTGCATAGTTCTTAGGAGAAACTTTCCTGGTGTTGATTACTCCTTGTAGTTGATGCTATTGAGTGAACCATTGAATTATCGTTTATGTTCAGATTGTTACATATCATTATTTCATCTCTGATCATGATCCATATGATGTCTTGTGAGTAGTTTGATTTGTTCTTGAGGACATGGGAGAAGTCATGTTGTTAGTAGTGGAATTGTGTTGAGAAAGGTCGGTACATTAGCACAGGTTCACCCACACAACACTTAGCAAACTAAAGAAGATTAATCAACTATATGAAGCGAAAGCACTTGATGATATTCCCATGTGTCCTCGAGAACGTTTGGTCATCTTAAGTAATACAACCGGCTTGTCCTTTGCTAAAGAAAGGATTGGGACACTTGCTATATTTATTATTATTATCTTTTATTTACTCGTACTTTATTTATCAACATTATCAAAAAAACCTAAAAATCTGTTTGCTAAGTATTTACATAGAATTCCTTCTCCAAGCCACTCGTTAACACCTTCTGCTCCTCGTTGGGTTCGACACTCTTACTTATCGAAAATACTGCGATACACCCCCTATACTTGTGGGCCATCAAGACTATTTTCTGGCGCTGTTGCCAGGGAGTGAAGCGCTATTGAAGAGTGGAACTGGTAAAGGAAACTTCTACTGTGAGTATTGTTTATTTCTGTTAGTTGCTTTATTTCATTATGGATAATTCGCTAAGTTTCTTATTTCAAAATGCTACTACCACTGCTAAGGTAGTAGATGAACCACCACCTGCTAAGAATGATACTTTTAAAATACCTACAAGAATTATTGATCGTGTTATGGATAACTATTATGTTGGAGATGGAACTGTCCATCCCGGTGATCATTTGCTCTTTATACACGAATTATGCGGGTTGTTCAAGTGTGCAGGTATTACTATAGATCAAGTTAAGAAGAAGTTGTTCTCATTATCACTTAAATAAAGAGCTGAAGAATGGTATAAGCTTCTAACGAATGGTTAAGCTCTTGAATGGGAGGAAATAGTGCCTCTCTTTTATTCAAAATTTTATCCTCCTAGTGAGATTCATAAAGATCGGAATCAAATATATAACTTTTGGCCTCTTGATGGAGAGAGGACAGCTCAAGCTTGGGGGAGATTGAAGTTACTAATGCTCAAATGTCCCATTCATGAGCTCCCCAACAATATTATTATCAATAACTTTTATGCAAGGCTTTCTCTTCATGATAAGGATTTATTGGATGCTTCTTGTGCTGGATCATTCACTCGCATGGAAGAAGAAGCTAAATGGGATCTTCTGGACCGTATTCAAGACAATGCTGAAGCATGGGAGAATGACAAAGGAAGAAAGTTAGGTATAAATTATGATTATGAATGCATTGAATCTTTTATGGGAACTGATGACTTTCAAAATATTAAAAATGCTTACGGTCTAGACTCTCAAGCTATTGCTTCTTAGTTTAAGGCTTTTGCTTCCTATATAGAAGTTCCTAAAAAGAAGTGGAATAAGTATCATGAACCATATAAAGATGTTGCTAAGTGTGTTTCTGCAAGGAATACTGAAGTTTATACTGCTAATCATGCTTTACCTGAACCTTACATTGAGAA
This sequence comes from Avena insularis, assembly GCA_023614405.1. Classification (NCBI taxonomy): domain Eukaryota; kingdom Viridiplantae; phylum Streptophyta; class Magnoliopsida; order Poales; family Poaceae; genus Avena; species Avena insularis. Next base: position 29,649,139 of record CM042692.1, read on the forward strand.
AATACCTTTCCCGGTTAAGATAAAGGAACATTCTATGATAGCTAGTATGGTTAATGAAAGTACAAGTAAAGTTGTTAAACCTGATGAACAAAATGATGAACCTATAATAGCAGATGTGAAAGACTTTGTCACTAAATATGTAGAAGATGGACACACTATCCTTTGTAATGATATCCCTAATATTGTTTCACAAAATAGTGTTATGAGAGCTAGTGTCCCTGTGTTTTCTGTTAGGATAAGTGATCATTGCTACCATGGTTCTTGTGATATTTATATCATTAAATTTATGCATGATACTGAAAGCTACTATGAGAGAGGGAAAATTGTTCTTATGCATCTCAATAATATCAAGTTTCCTCGTTTTATGCTAAAAGTTTTTATGTTGCACTTCTTTTGCCTTCCTATGCTAGTAGCCTCTGGTTTCAACAACTTGTTTGTTTACAAAATTCCCTTGCATAGGAAGTGGATTAGACTTAAAAATGTGTATTTTTGCTTCTTAATGCTCTCTTTCACTTCAATTCATATTCTTATGTGAGCATCATTGAAATTATCATGCCCATCTTAATGGCTATAAAGAAAGAGCTTTTTGGGAGACAACCCAATTTATTTTTGCTTTCAATTTGTTTTTGTTTCTTTGAGTCTTGGAAATTATTACTCCGGTAATAACCTCTCCTTATCCTTTTTGTTTGGTTTTTGTGTCAAGATCAACCTCTAATGAGAGAGAAGTGAGATTTGGGGAAGTTGCTGTCCCGAAACAGATTTTTGTGCTTCACCGTAAAAAATCGTGAGAGATATCTGTATGTCGGATTGAGCTGTAATTTTTTGTGATTATGCCCCAGGTTGTTATTTAACTTTCGTTAGTTTTGCACTTTTTGATTTGAGCAACATAAGAGTTTCGAAAAAATTGATCTTTACCTGCTGGTCTGCTTTGACAGATTTTGCCACTCCTGCATTTGCTTCTTTAAATCGATTTCCTTTTTGAATTCTTTTTGGGTTTTTGGAAGGAGTTTCTATAGTATCTTATGATTTGATGGATTTCAGTTGAAATTGGACTTAAAAGGTTTATTACCTCGCTTACACTAATGTTGCTAATGAGAATTGTGTGAAGTTTTGTGTGAAAGAAAAATTTCCAGGTAGGTGGAGAAAATGGTGTAATAAGAAAATGAAAGGTTTCATGACTCAAGAAATATGTGTATGAATATGAAGATATTAATGTTATTCAAGCGGTGACTCCGGAAGAATCTACTAAATGCCAAGTTCAGAGACCTACAGAGTCCGTTTTCGAATAGGTAACAGTTCTGTTAAGAAAAGTTCCGCGAAAATTCTATGCAATTATATTTTTTGCAGTTTTTATCCAACAAGGAAAGCTACGAAGCGAAAGAGGGACAGAAACAGAGCCAGTGTGGCTCACACCACCCCCTAGCGCGGCCCCCTGGCCGCGCCAGCAGGTGGTGTGGCCACCTCGGCCTTCGTCTCCGACCCGTTTTCTCCCAGTACCTTCCTTTTGTTGTAAAACTTTGTAATATATAATCCCCCGGATCCCCCGAGGTTCGTATATCGTGTTCTCATCGTCTTTTCGTTTTGATCTGTTTCCGATAGGTAGAGTCCTAGATTTGGAGCCACAATGTCTTCCTCTGGATCAACCAAGGAAGATTCCTCAGCGGATATCATCAACCCATACATGAGAGAGTTGAAGATTCATCCCAAGGAGTTGTTGCTTGAAGATGGGGAGATACGGATAAAAGAGGTTCAAGGCCCTAAAGGTAAAGGAAGTCTGGAGGACAGGATGGAGGCATTGGAGCAAGAAGTCTTTAGGTACAAGAAGATGGCGGAATGCGAAGTGGATATCATCCACAAGATTTGTTCCAAACTCATCGCCGAGCACCAAAAGGAGACTGCTGAGCTCAAGGATGAAATTCTCTCACTCCACCAAACAACAAACCAACTGCAAGCACATCTCTACGACGTTCAAAATCAAAACTATGAGTATGAGGTTAGGTTTAAACGCATAAGTGCTGCTGCAGGTTTCAGGATGCTGGAAACCACGATGTCTTTTGTTGATGGGGAACCCTTACCTTGGAAGTCAAACGATGACGAGAGAATACCACCACCACTGAAGGAGTAATTCGTCATCAGGTTTTGGCATCCCCTTGGTTTGTTCCAAGCTTGGGGGAGTGTCGCGGTATCACATCACTAATCTTCTAACTTTTTACCCTTTTAGTAGAGTCACATCATGAATAGAGAAGTTATCATGTAGGATGGTTTGCATTATAGAAGTGTCCCCTCTCTCGTTAGATATCTATGTATCCCTTGGTGTGAGTTGCCGTTATGGAATATTAATGAGAAGTTCTTTCATTTACTCTTTTGCATATCTTATTTTAGTTTTCAATTCATGGTTATATGATTGATCTTGTTGTTAGTATGGGTATCACTTTGGGATCATTGAGTTAATTTTGTTGGTTTTGGCAAACCTGGCTCGGTTAGTAGCAACACTATTTTGAGAATTGAATGAAAAAGACAAAAGTACTCTAAAGAAATATAATTTCATCATCTTTCTTTCTTGATTTCCTCATAAGTTTAGTATTCTCTAGTTAAGATCTTTTGTGCTTCCAAGGAAGATTGCATGTTTGTTCTTATCACTTGTATGTTTGTTTGTTTCCTCCAACTCTTATGCTTGCTACCCAGCCATGCTAGCCAAAAACCTGTACTGAGAGGGAATGCTTCTCGTGCATCCAATTCTTAAACCAAAACCTATGCCATTTGTGTCCACCATACCTACCTGTTAGCACTATTGCTATTCCAAGTAAATTCATGTTTTTATCTACCTTCCAAATTAAACTTGTTATGAGAAAATTAGTGATTAAAGCTCTCACGAACTTGATGGAACACTTTAATTTCTTGCAATTAATAAACTTGAACCATTGTGTCCATGTTTGTTGTGTATATGCTTGTGCTTTATAAGTTGAAGTTAGCAGAACCATGTATCATGGGGAACGCTTTCAACATTGCACTTATATTCCGTTGATATCATGATTCTTTTGCTTATGGATCCCGGCGGTGTAAAATAAAAGGGGAACTTGTAAGATCATGGAGTTTATATGTGTGTTAGAGAAACGCCTGGGCCGCTAGCCTAAGCCATGCCTAATCATGGTGGAAACTTGCAGCATAACCATAACGAGCACTCTATGAAGCATCCTCAATAAAAACCTATGCAAATAGCAAATAAAAGGATTGCTGAGATGCTCATTGTCTGCTTGCCTTTTCATTTTGATTATGGGATAGCTCCTGTATCATGTGCAAGGGGTACCCCGTTGGCGGTTATTTATGATACATATGTATTTACAATGACAAGAGCTTACTTGTGACTGAAGTTGAGTAGCATGTGGTTGAGTACTCGTAAGTAAAGGGCATGAGATTTCAACTTATAACTTGTCAAGCATATCCTCTTAGTTGTGTCACTTTAACCTTAATCACCTAAAGATGCCTATGATAGGGGCAATGAGAGCTGAAAGCTAATAAGTACCATAATTTTTGGAACCTCTTTCTTTTACTTTTTAGTTGAGTCAGTAAACCTATTCTCTTCTACCTCAGAAAGTATTTTGAGTTGTTGTGTTTCATTCATTCATATGATGATCTATTCAATCATGTTTCTTATGTTCCTTGTTTTGCACATTGCTCTTATCTTGGTGATTACTACTTTGAAAGCTATCATTGAAAACCAGTTATTTGTGAACTCCTACAAATTGTCAACTATTCTTCGACCAAGAGCTAAGTTTGCCATTGCCAATTATGATTTACTTTATGTATCTTTATTGTGCTTCCTTTACTTATTGCAAGTTAAGTTATATAATAGTGAGTTGTCTTCTATTATGACTTATGTATTGATGAATGTGATGTCTTGTCCGTATTCTTTTATCGACTCTACACTCCATAAACCTGAGGTCATGTTTATTGAGTTCAGTTTCGCTTGGGCACAAGCGAAGTCTAAGCTTGGGGGGGTTGATACGTCCATTTTGCATCACTATTCTATATCATAATTTACTGTTATTCATTGATATATTTCATATTAATAGATGATACTTATGTTATTTCATATGTTTTTGCATGGTTGATGACTTTTGGAGCATGGACAACTGCAGTCAGGATTCTGATGGAAAAGGTGCTGTTTGGAGGCACAATTCGCGAAGATCAGAAAATCCGGGAAAATACATGGAAAATCCTATTTTTCTAGAAGACGAAGAAAGCCACAAGGGGAAGTGGAGATGGGCCACAGGGGGCCCACACCATCCCCTAGCACGGGCCACCCCAGGTCGCGCCACCAGGTGGTGTGGCTGCCCTGGTCCACTCCAGCCTCTCTCCTCTGTGTATATTATCCTCCCGAAACCCTAAGACTCGAGGAGCGACCACAGAAAGATTTCGCCGCCTCTGCGGGGCGGAAAACACCAAGAGAGAAAGATCTCTCCGGCAGACAAAATTCTGCCAGGGGAAATCCTTCCCGGAGAGGGGAGATCGTCGCCATAAACACCACCATCAAGCTGGACTTCATCGGGATCATCATCATCATCATCACCACCATCATCTCCACCAGCACCATCATCACCACTTCATACCGCTGTAACAATTGGGTTGAATCTTGCATAGTTCTTAGGGGAAACTTTCCCGGTGTTGATTACTCCTTGTAGTTGATGCTATTGAGGGAACCATTGAATTATCGTTTATGTTCAGATTGTTACATATCATTATTTCATCTCTGATCATGATCCATATGATGTCTTGTGAGTAGTTTGATTTGTTCTTGAGGACATGGGAGAAGTCATGTTGTTAGTAGTGGAATTGTGTTGAGAAAGATTCAATGGTTTGATATTTAAGTTGTGGTGTATTTCTTCTAGTGGTGTCATGTGAACATCGACTACATGATACTTCACCTATATGGGCCTAGGGGAATGCATTGTGTATTTGGCTACTAATCGTAGGGGTTGCCGGAATGACAGAAACCTGAACCCCCGTTAGGAAACCATTGCACAAGGGACGTCAGGGTCTTAGAGTTTAAAGTTGTGGTTAGGTTTCCACCTTAATTACTTTCTTGTACTTGTGGATGCTTGCAAGGGGTATAATCACAAGTATGTATTAGTCCTAGGAAGGTCGGTACATTAGCACAGGTTCACCCACACAACACTTAGCAAACTAAAGAAGATTTTTCAACTATATGAAGCGAAAGCACTTGATGATATTACCATGTGTCCTCGAGAACGTTTGGTCACCTTAAGTAATACGACCAACTTGTCCTTTGCTAAAGAAAGGATTGGGCCACTTGCTGCATTTATTCTTATTGTCTTTTATTTACTCGTACTTTATTTACCTGCATTATCAAAACCCCCTAAAAATCTGTTTGCTAAGTATTTATAGAGAATTCCTGCTCCTAGCCATTCGCCAGCACCTTCTGCTCCTCGTTGGGTTCGACACTCTTACTTATCAAAAATACTGCGATACACCCCCTATACTTGTGGGTCATCAACTATGAATCACCGTGCTTTGAAAACAATCAAAGATACTATGACTCACAATGTTTTGAAATTTTGGCTGTGTTTCGAAATTAACTTCACACCTTGCGACAATCTGTTCAATGGACCCCCCATGCAGTCAATGTATCGAGAACAAGTGGTAGTTTGGAAATATTCACACTTCTTGCAAACAATATGCATGCCTAGAAATTTGACCGTGTTTTGAAAACAATCAAAGAGACTATGACTCACCGTTTTTTGAAATTTTGGTTCTGTTTCGAAATTAACTTCACACCTTGTGATAATCTGTTCAGTGGACCCACTGGGCAGGTAATGTATCGAGGACGAGTGAGAGTTTGGAAAGTTTCAAATTCTTGCTAAGAATATACATGTGCCTAGAAATTTGACCGTATTTTGAAAACAATCAAAGAGACTATGACTCACCATGTTTTTGAAATTTTGGCTGTGTTTCGAAATTAACTTCACACCTTATAAAAATTTGTTCAATGGACCCACCATGCAGTCAATGTATCGAGAACGAGTGAGAGTTTGGAATGATTCAACTTCTTGCAAAGAATATGCATGCCTACTGGAATTTGGCTGTGTTTTGAAAACAACAAAAGAGACTATGAGCTTAGAGAATACTAGTAAAAGGTACATGTTACACACTTATATGTACTGTATGAAATGTTTTTTGTTAACAAACGTTAAGTTGTTGTTAACCAACAGCCTTGTTAGGGAAAAAAGACATACATTAAGTACATTAATAATAACTATCTACACATACTAAGAATACATCCTACAGTGCTATCGATTTTTTTGGGAAGGGGTGTGACATGATGGTTCTACAACATGGTGGAGTTTGCTCTATGTACTGTTCAACATGAATCCAGCTACTCTGAACCATTGGATCTAACAATCCAACAGTCAGGATTGGTGCTATGAATCTAATTCAAAATTGCTACATTATAGTAGTAGAGAAATCAAGAGTAGCAAAGAGGAGTTGAAGGCGGTGTGATGTCAAAGAAAATTTAAGATGTGTTACTTAGACAAGGTATAGTGTAGTAATATACATGAACTAGTATATTATAGTAAGTTGCACATTTCCTGCATGCGAGATTCAGATAATAGATGTATGACATATCATCACTATATAAAATTATAATAGGTAAAGCTAAAAAAATTACAAATTTGATCAAAATCTATAAAGTATGGGTGTATATTTGGTTCTTGTACTTTGTATCATCCTACAGAAGTCAAAGATTATTAGCTACCTAACACTTGATTTTTTTATAACATGGTCTAGAGAAACGAGAGAGAAGATTCTACTAGTATGATGGAGAAGTGTGTTTTGAAGTTTATGCATATCATTTATTATGCTTAAGACTATCAATAGAATATACTAGAATGGAAAAGAATATCCAGCGGCTCGGATTCGCGAGTCTTGATCCAACGGTCAACATTCAAAGTTATTCATTCTCTACATAGTGGTAAGATAAGATAAGATAAGAACAACAAGATATACCAATATACATGTGTGTGCAAATTGTTTGCTCATTATGATAATATCACTAAGTAGTAGTGAGAATTTTTTCTGTTACGCAAATGACAAAGAATATGGTTGTGAATGCCACAAACCATTTTTCATACAAAGAGGACTCATGCCTAGAAACTTGAATACTCGGTCGTACTTCTATTGAACCAGGGGTACATGAAAATTAACCCTAAATCTTCAAAATAGGATAAGAAATACTATAGGGGCAACAAAGTGGAGTAAAAATAAACGGGAGGCATTGCAAGAGCAGCAAAGAGGACTGGGCGATGTCAGGGCAAAGATATGATGGGCTTCTAAGACGAGGTGCAGGGTGAAGTGACTAGTTGTACTAGTAAATTTCAGGATCTTTACTATATATGCACGCAAAACAATTTGTGTGTTTTGTCTCTCCTTCGCAGCCTCCCATCACCATCTCTCCTCCCTCGTCCTGACTTGGCCCTGCACATGTGTGCCTTGTACGGTAGCTCTGTGTCTGGCATGTTCGTTGGATGTGTTGGTGTACATTGGAAGGTAGCATTTTGGATCTTGTCTGCATTTTAAAGCAGGAGTACTACTAGTAGTAGCAAATCAAACATTCAAACTTGTCCAGTTTCGAAATTAATTTCACACATTGCGATAATCTGTTCAGTGGACCCACCAGGCAGTCAATGTATCAAGAACAAATGAGAGTTTGGAAAGATTAACTTCTTGCTAAGAATATGCATGCCTAGAAATTTGACTATGTTTTGAAAACATCAAAGAGACTATGACTCATCGTGTTTTGAAATTTTGGTTGTGTTTCGAAATTAACTTCACACCTTGCGATAATCTGATCAATGGACCCACCAGGCAGTCAATGTATCGAGAACTAGTGAGAGTTTGGAAAGATTCAACTTCTTGCTAAGAATATGCATACCTAGAAATTTGACTGTGTTTTGAAAACAATAAAAGAGACTATGACTCACCGTGTTTCGAAATTTTGGTTGTGTTTCGAAATAAACTTCACACCTTGCGATAATCTATTCAATGGACCCACCAGGCAGTCAACGTATCGAGAACGAGTGAGAATGTGGAAATATTCAACTTCTTGCTAAGAATAATATGCATGCCTAGAAATCTGACCATGTTTTGAAAACAATCAAAGAGGCTATGCCTCACCGTGTTTTGAAATTTTGGCGGTGTTTCGAAATTAACTTCACACCTTGTGATAATCTGTTCAATGGACCCACCATGCATTCAATGTATCGAGAACGAGTGATAGTTTGAAAAGATTCACATTTCTTGCTAAGAATATGCATGCCTAGAAATTTGACCGTGTTTTGAAAACTATCAAAGAGACTCCAACTCACCTTGTTTTGAAATTTTGGATGTGTTTCGAAATTAACTTCACACCTTGCGATAATCTGTTCAATGGACCCACTAAGCAGTCAATGTATCGAGAATGAGTGATAGTTTGGAAAGATTCAACTTCTTTCTAATAAGAATATGCATGCCTAGAAAATTTGACTGTCTTTTGAAAACAATCAAAGAGGCTATGACTCACCATGTTTTGAAATTTTGGCTGTGTTTCAAAATTAACTTCAAACCTTGCGATAATCTATTCAATGGACCCACTAGGCATTCAATGCATCGAGAATGAGTGATAGTTTGGAAAGATTCACACTTCTTGCTAAGAATATGCATACCTAGAAATTTGACCGTGTTTAAAAAAATCAAAGATACTATGACTCATAGTGTTTTGAAATTTTGGTTGTGTTTTGAAATAAAGTTCACACCTTGCGTTAATCTGTTCAATGGACCCACCAGGCAGTCAATGTATCGAGAACAAGTGAGAGTGTGGAAAGATTCAACTTCTTGCTAAGAATAATATGCATGCCTAGAAATCTAACTGTGTTTTGGAAACAATGAAAGAGGCTATGACTCACCGTGTTTTGAAATTTTGGTTGTGTTTCAAAATTAACTTCACACCTTGCGATAATCTGTTCAATGGACCCACCAGGCAGTCAATGTATCGAGAACGAGTGATAGTTTGGAAAGATTCACACTTCTTGCTAATAATATGCATGCCTAGAAATTTGATCGTGTCTTGAAAATAATCAAAGAGACTCTTACTCACTGTGTTTTGAAATGTTGGCTATGTTTAGAAATTAACTTCACACAATGCGATAATCTGGTCAATGGACCCACCAGGTACTCAATGTATTGAGAATGAGTGAGAGTTTGGAAAGATTCAACTTCTTGCTAATAAGTATGCATGCCTAGAAAATCTGACCGTGTTTTAAAAACAATCAAAGAGGCTATGACTCACCGTGTTTTGAAATTTTGGCCGTGTTTGAAAATAAACTTCAAACCTTGCGATAATCTGTATGTTCAATGGACCCACCAGGAAGTCAATGTATCGAGAATGAGTGATAGTTTGGAAAGATTCACACTTCTTGCTAATAATATGCATGCCTAGAAATTTGACCGTGTTTTGAAAATAGTCAAAGAGACTATGACTCACCGTGTTTTGAAATTTTGGCTGTGTTTCAAAATCAACTTCACACCCTGCAACGATATGTTCAATGGACCCACCAATCAGTAAATGTAGCAAGAACTAGTGATAGTTTGGAAAGATTCACACTTCTTCCTAAGAATATGCATGCCTAGAAATTTGACCGAGTTTCGAAAACAATCAAAGAAACTATGACTCGCCATGTTTTGAAATTTTTGTTGTGTGTTTGGAAATTAACTTCACACCATGTGATAATCTATTCAATGGACCCACCAAGAAGTCAATGTATCAAGAACAAGTGAGAATTTGGAAATATTCAACTTCTTTCATAGAATATGCATGCCTAGAAATTTGACCGTTTTTGAAACATTTGAAAATAATCAAAGGAACTATGACTCACCGTGTTTTGAAATTTTGGCTGTGTTTTGAAATTAACTTCACACCTTGCGATAATCTGTTCAATGGACCCACGATGCAGTTAATGTATCGAGAATGAGTGAGAGTGTGGAAAATTCATCTTCTTGCTAAGAATATGCATGCCAAGAAATTGATCTAACCGTGTTTTGAAAACAATCAAAGAGGCTTTGACTCACCATGTTTTGAAATTTTGGTTGTGTTTCGAAATTAACTTCACACCTTGCGATAATCTGTTCAATGGACCCACCAGGCAGTCATTGTATCGAGAACGAGTGAGAGTTTGGAAAGATTCAACTTCTTGCTAAGAATGTGCATACCTAGAATTTTGACTGTGTTTTGAAAACAATCAAAGAGACTATGACTCACCATGTTTTGAAATTTTGTTTGTGTTTCGAAATTAACTTCACACCTTGCGATAATCTATTCAATGGTCCCACCAGGCAGTTAATGTATCGAGAATGAGTGAGAGTGTGGAAATATTTAACTTCTTGCTTAGAATATGCATGCCTAGAAATCGATATGACCGTGTTTTGAAACAATCAAAGAGGCTTTGAATTCTCACCGTGTTTTGAAATTTTGGCTATCTTTTGAAATTAACTTCACACCTTGTGATAATCTGTTCAATTGACCCACCAGGCAGTCACTATATCGAGAACAAGTGAGAGTTTGGAAAGATTCAACTTCTTGCTAAGAATATGCATATCTTGAAATTTGACTGTGTTTTGAAAACAATCAAAGAGACTATGACTCACCATGTTTTGAAATTTTGGCTGTGTTTCAAAATTAGCTTCACACCTTGCGATAATCTGTTCAATGGACCCACTAGGCAGTCAACGTATCAAGAATGAGTGAGTGTGTGGAAAGATTAAACTTCTTGCTAAGAATAATATGAATGCCTAGAAATCTGACCATGTTTTTGAAACAATGAAAGAGTTTATGACTCACCGTGTTTTCAAATTTTGGCTATGTTTCGAAATTAACTTCACACCTTGCGAAAATATGTTCAATGGACCCACCAGGTAGTCAATGTATCAAGAACGAATGATAGTTTGGAAAGATTCACACTTCTTGCTAAGAATATGCATGCCTAGAAATTTGGCCGTGTTTTGAAAACAATCAAAGAGACTCTAACTCAACATGTTTTGAAATTTCGGCTATGTTTTGAAATTAACTTCACACAATGCGTTGATCTGATCAATGGACCCACCAGGCACTCAATGTATCGAGAATGTGTGAGAGTTTGGAAATATTCAACTTCTTGCTAATAAGAATATGCATGCCTAGAAAATTTGACCATGTTTTGAAAACAATCAAAGAGGCTCTGACTCACCGTGTTTTGAAATTTTGGCTGTGTTTCAAAATAAACTTCAAACCTTGCGATAATCTGTTTAATGGACCCACCAGGCAGTCAATGTATCGAGAACGAGTCATAGTTTGGAAAGATTCACACTTCTTGCTAAGAACATGCATACCTAGAACTTTGATAGTGTTTTGAAAACAATCAAAGTGACTATGACTCACCGTGTTTTGAAATTTAGGTTGTGTTTTGAAATTAACTTCACACCTTGTGATAATCTATTCAATGGACCCACAAGTCAGTAAATGTATTGAGAACGAGTGACAGTTTGGAAAGATTCACACTTCTTGCTAAGAATATGCATGCCTAGAAATTTGACCATGTTTTGAAAACAATCAAAGAGACTATGACTCACCGTGTTTTGGAATTTTGGCTATGTGTTTCGAAATTTACTTCACACCTTGCGATAATCTGTTCAATGGACTCACTAGGCAGTCAATGAATCGAGAATGGGTGATAGTTTGGAAAGGTTCACACTTCTTGCTAAGAATATACATGCCAAGAAATTTGACTGTGTTTGAAACATTTGAAAGTAATCAAAGGGACTATGACTCACCGTGTATTGAAATTTTGGCTGTGTTTCGAAATTAACTTCACACCTTGCGATAATCAGTTCAATGGACCCACCAGGTAGTCAATGTATCAAGAACAAGTGAGAGTTTGGAAAGATTCACACTTCTTGCTAAGAATATGCATGCCTAGAAATTTGGACGTGTTTTGAAAACAATCAAAGAGACTCTGGCTCTCCGTGTTTTGAAATTTTGGCTATGTTTCGAAACTAACTTGACACGACGTGATAATCTGTTTAATAGACCTACCAGGCAGTCAATGTATCGATAACGAGTGAGAGTTTGGAAATATTCAACTTCTTGGTAATAAGAATATGCATGCCTAGAAACTTTGACCGTGTTTTGAAAACAATCAAAGAGGCTATGACTCACCGTGTTTTGAAATTTTGGCTGTGTTTCAAAATTAACTTCAAACCTTGTGATAATCTATTTAATGGACCCACCCGACAGTCGATGTATCGAGAACAAGTGATAGTTTGGAAAGATTCACACTTATTACTAAGAACATGCATACTTATAACTTTGATAGTGTTTTGAAAACAATCAAAGAGACTATGACTCACCGTGTTTTGAAATTTTGGTTGTGTTTTGAAATTAACTTCACACCTTGCGAAAATCTGTTCAATGGACCCACCAGTCAATAAATGTATCAAGAATGAGTGACAGTTTGGAAAGATTCACACTTCTTGCTAAGAATAGGCATGCCTAGAAATTTGACCATGTTTTGTAAACAATCAAAGAGACTATGACTCACTGTGTTTTGGAATTTTGGTTATGTGTTTCGAAATTTACTTCACACCTTGTGATAATCTGTTCAATGGACTCACCAGGAAGTCAATGTATCGAGAATGGGTGATAGTTTGGAAAGATTCACACTTCTTGCTAAGAATATACATGCCTAGAAATTTGACCGTGTTTGAAACATTTGAAAGTAATCAAAGGGACTATGACTCACCGTGTTTTGAAATTTTGGCTGTGTTTCGAAATTAACTCCACACCTTGCGATAATCTATTCAATGGACCCACCAGGCAGTTAACATATCAAGAATGAGTGAGAGTGTGGAAAGACTCAACTTCTTGTTAAGAATATACATGCCTAGAAATCGATCTGACCGTGTTTTGGAAACAAGCAAAGAGGTTATGACTCATCGTGTTGTGAAATTTTGGCTGTGTTTCAAAAGTAACTTCACACCTTGCGATAATCTTTTTGATGGGCCCACCAGGCAATCACTGTATCGAGAACGAGTGAGAGTTTGGAAATATTCAACTTCTTGCTAATAAGAATATGCATACTAATGACTGTAAGTGCACATACCAATTATAGCTAGTTTCTAAGTAAAGATATTGAACCCACAGTGAGCTATTGTTAAAGGTCTTTATGCGTCTCGTTACTATCTACCAAAGAATACTTGTAAGTTGTCTTTGATCTCAAGTAAAGGGTGTTCGAATGTTTTATGGTTGTTTGTAGAAAAGTAATTAAAACAAGTAAAAGAAAACATGTAACAAGATTGTATGAAAGTGTGGTTGAACTCAATAGGGCTAAAACATTCTAGGGGATGTAGGATACACCACTAGCATAGTACTATTATTATGTGAAATCAAGATAACATACTTCTTATGTCATGATATGTGTGGAGAGAGCCCCATAATAAGATGTTCACGACAAGGCTCGTAGGGAGCCACTTTGTTGAGCCAAGTGTGAGGTCACCTCTAAAAAACCACTGCAATGCCTGAGAGCAATCACCCATACAGGCCACCGCAGTTAAGGGTTTCCCCATGGATACCATAATTAGCTTAGGGAGTCCCTTTTTATCCCCCTTTGACTCTGTTGGTTACGAGCCGGTGCCAATCTGTCACGGGGCACTCTAGGTACGCTTCCAATACACGTCCAAAGGGTTTCTTCCTCCCTTTAGTCCCGAAGGCAAATGATATGTGGTCGACTTCACATATCATCTAAAGAGAGAAATCAAACACAAGTCATAATTATATCATAGGCACGCAAGTCATATGGACACAAGAATATGTCATCTTTATTACAAGTTCATAGTGGTGCTAGGGTTTCTCCATCTCCCCAAGAACAAAGGAACTACTCACTCATGGAAGCAATCAACAACATCATCATAATCAAATGTATGGATTAAAGTACAGGGGTAGATCTAATGCAAACCATAATTGGATCTGGAGTTACAAAGAGATCTAATAGATGAAAGATGGAGTAATGGTGGTGATGAAGATGCAGCGGTTGATGGTGAAGGGGATGATGCGTTGTCCTCCAATGATCCGCGAAGCAGCTGGGATTTTACCCCAGCCAAGTTCCTCCTTCAGATCCCTCTCGGATGTGGTGTTTCGTGGTTTCTGGTGGCTGTGAATGTAAGATCTCCCTCCCATCTTCGCTAGGAGAAACTATTTGACGAGGCGGTCCCGATGGCGCCTGGTACGGGCGGATGGTACGGGCGGGCTCCGCCCGTACTAGTGGTCGTTATCGGTTCTGATTCCTCCTTCTTGTTTGCTATTCTTCCAGGTGCGAAGGTAAATTCATAAATGACTTTTATCACTTAGAAATATCATATAATTAAATAATATGATAGCTCTAATTGATATGTTCATAAATGACTCCATGATTTGGGATCCTATTGAAACAAGAACAAAATAGCGCACGTAGGTGTAGTGAAATACAAAAATCCCTATATTTATGCAAAAATAAAAGGTAAATATGCTTCAATTTTGGATGCATCAACTCCCGCAAGCTAGGCTCTTGCCTGTCCCCGAGGAAGATGGTGGCTTATGGACAAGATCATCATGTTCATGAGACATGAGACGTTACAATAAATGAGGCAAAAATTGAAACGGAAGTACAACATCGGATGTAGAGATACATCAGGGGTATTGCCATACCCTTACACATTACATAACTTAGAGGCTTCCACACCTTTTCCTAGTTTTAATGAAATTATAAGAAGCTACTAGTGATTCAACATATCATATAATCACCAAGTTTAGAGATTTGTAGCTCTAAGTTTAATAGTGAAGATTCATGATCATTTTCTCTTTTCTCTTTTTTAATATGCTTGATTTTTTTGATAGTTGCTTTCTTTTTATTTCTTGATACTTGCATATCTATATTTTTCCTTGCTCCCTTTTTCTCTTCTTCTTTTCAGCAAGCTATTTGATCATGCTCACTACTTCAATGGCTTTCAATCATAATATGCTACAAGAATTCTTCTTCTCATAACTTAATCAATACTTCTATAGGTGTGGAAGTCCCTAAAATTATGATAGTTGTACAAGTAAACACTCAACCTAGTTCAATCATCTAATATAATAATCATGAATCAAACATAGCTTCAATTATCATAAAGTCTCATAACTCAATGGATATAATTCTTCTCTTGAACAAAGGGAACTCGAAGTTGATGCAACTAATGCAAATTCGGAAATTTAAACCTAACCATGCACGCAGAAAAGTAAACATGCTAAAACTGTAAGATATATTACAAGGTTCTCACAGATCCCCCAAGCTTGGAGTGAAGCCGAGTGGATCAAATAGTCCCTTGCGATTATTCGATACCGTGGCGTGCTTCATGGTGGAGAGGCTCCGAAATCGCGAAGACTTGCATGGAGCATCTTGTTGATATCTCCAAGATCAAGATACGGATCTGGCGTTGCTCATTGACCTTCTCCAACTGCTTAACAATAGCTTTGTACATCTCTATTGTTTGCTTCTGAGTGTTAATGGATCTGAGGCTGATGTTAGGATTTGCCTCTAGTCCCTTCATTATCTTCAAGTCCATTTGGTCCAGGTAGCGGCACAATAATTCAATATGTTTAGAAGATCCTGGAGCTTACCTCAATCTTCTTGATGCGACGATCGAGCTTGTCTAGGGAGGCTTGAATCTCCTCCCCTTGTCTCTTCACCTTTTCCAAGAAAAACACTCCATCTCCTTCTAAATCAAGTTGAACTTCATCAAAGTCGTCTTCTTTTCCAATGCCCAGGCTAAACACCTTGTGTCCATCCTTTACTATTTCCATCAGCTTGAATCCATCCTCATCTTCATGCTTCTTCTCTTCTGGTACAACAGCTTTATCTTCCTCTGTAACCCTTGAAGACGACCCATAGAGATCTTCCTCCTCTTGAAGGGTGCTCCATATAGAGGTCATGGTTCCAGAGAGTTTTTGTGGAAGAAGTAAATCATGGAGAAGATCTGTATTATCAATACAAAGGTAGAACCCTTCTAGAAGACTTATAAAGGGTTAGAGGCTAGGTAAAATTCGTGCTGGGAGGAAAAGGGTCGCCCAAGAAAAGAATCCTAACAAATAAGGAAACAAATAAATGCAAAAGAAGGAAATTCAGGTCGTAATGACCAATTTGGTATGGGCGGCGCCCGTACGACGCACCTGTACGGGGTCGTTTCCAAAGGCGACACGGTACGAAGTCGGTAAAACTTCAACCGACTAAGTGGTATGGGCGGGTTCTGTCCGTACTACCCGTCCGTACCGAATTCGTAACTTCTTGTTTTTATATGAAAAGTGTAAACGAGAAATAGAAGAAGGAAGTCACTGAACCGATAACGACTAGTGGTATGGGCGGGTATGCCCGTACCGCATGGTCGTACCGCTTCCGCGAGAAATTTATCGAGACATCAGTGGGCTTAACGACCATCGGTACGGGCGGATCCGGCCATACCGTTCGCCCGTACCGATCTCGTAAGACCGGCAATGGACTCAGAAACACGAAAGAAACTCAAATATGTAAAAAAGAAATAGCAGAAAATCGTCCAGAACAAAGGTGTGTTGAGAATTTCATAACTCGTGTTCATCGAGGGAATATGGTCTCATTTGAATTTCTTTTCTTCCTCTCTTCGAATAAAACAGGTCACAGAAAATCGCCAAAACCATTGTAAGGGGAAATAGGGAACTTCCTTTTTGGTTGTGGGGTTCCCACAGGTATGCACAAGGATGATACCTCTTTAGGATGAAGAGCTCCTTGAGTAACTGTGAATGCTTCCTCCAGCTCTTATTTCCTTTGTAAGATCTATAAATCAAATTCTTCTAGAAGTAGAGTCCAACAGATCATTCTTGGCTTAACATCAGTCCTTTCCAGGATTTCTTTCAAGCCAACATGATCAGTCTGTACTCTAACTTTGGAGTCCATGATGTAAGATCTAAATTTATCACAAATAAAGACTACATCAAAGAATTCTTTTTCAGCCATAGGATAGTTCTTCTGGGCCCTATTTAAGGTGCGACTAGCATGATGAATGATATTGAGATCATCACCATCATACTGGCAAAGAATTGCCCCTACAGCTTCATGGCTAGCTTCACAAAATATCTCAAAAGGTTTCTTCCAATTAGGTGGTTTAATAATTGGTGCTTCAAGAAGGGCTTGTTTTAATATGTTGAAAGTAGTAAGACATTTTTCATCAAAATTAAAACGAACATCATTTTGAAGAAGGTTAGTTAATGGTTTAGCAGATTTGGAAAAATTCTTAACGAATCTTCTATAAAACCCTACATGTCCCAAAAATCTTCTTATACCTTTTATATCTCGAGGAGGGGGCAATCTTCCTATTGCTTCAATCTTTGCCTTATCGACTTCTAGCCGTTACCTGAGACTTTGTGACCGATTACTATACCTTCTTGGACCATGAAATGGCATTTCTCTCAGTTCAAGACTAAGTTAGTGTCTTCGCATCTTTGCAAAACTTTATGCAGATTATGGAGACAATGATTAAAGGAGGTTCCATAAACAGAGAAATCATCCATGAACACCTCCATAATACTTTCAACATAATCAGCAAAAATAGTAGTCATGCATCTTTGAAAAGTGGCAGGAGCATTGCAAAGACCAAAAGGCATACAACGATAAGCATACAGACCATAAGGACAAATGAAAGTAGTTTTTAGTTGATCATCAGGGTGTACAACAATTTGGGAAAACCAGAATAACCGTCTAGGTAGCAAAAATGATAATTCGTAGCAAGCCTTTCTAAAGTTTGGTCTATAAACGGTAAAGGGTAATGATCCTTCCTAGTTTCCTTATTAAGTTTTCTATAGTTAATGCACATCCTATGGCCAACAACAGTTCTAGTTGGTACCATTTCATTATGTTCATTTTCTACAACAGTGAAACCACCTTTCTTTGGAACACAATGAACATGACTTACCCATTCACTATCCTCCACATGAAAGATGACGCCTGCATCCAACAAACGTATTATTTCTCTTCTTACCTCCTCTTTCATGTGAGGTTTAAGACGTCGCTGAAAGTTCGCCACCGGTTGGGCTCCTTCTTCCATGAATATTCTATGGGTGCCTATCGAAGGACTAATCCCATTCAAGTCACTCATTGAATACCCAAGAGCATTTCGATGCATGTGGAGAACCTTCATTAAATTTTCATCATTTTTCTCTGCGAGGTTAGCACTTCCAATAATAGGGAAATTATTTGTATCATCGAGAAATCTATATTTTAATTCCTTTGGTAGAGTTTTAAGGGTTGGAGGAGGAAGAGCCTCATATCCTTTCCTTATAGGTTCTTCATATTTTTGATTAATCTCAATGTCCACCTCCGGTGTGGAGTCGAGATAGTTATCTATTTCAATTTTTTCTATGTCTTCAAGAATGTTATTATTGTTGACTAAACTTCTTGTTAGATCATCATCTAGAGTCTCGGTAATTATTGAGGCTAAGTATATTATATTACCTTCTTCCTCACGTTCGTACTCATCATCATCTAATTCTTCAATAGCTCGTTTATGGTCAAATTTGGAGAAATGAAAATCCATCTTCTCTTCACCAAACTTGAGAGACACAGTTTGCTTCTTGCAGTCTATGTTCACACTTGCGGTATTTAGAAAAGTTCTTCCAAATATGATGGTGCAATAAATGTCAGTGGGCATATCAATAAGCACAAAATCGATAGGATATTTGTGAGGTCCAATACATATTGGTACGTCCCTAATTATTCCCATAGGGACTCTTAGAGTTTTATCTGCAAACATTATAGTCATATATGTATCTTCCATTTCATCTAGGGCTAATTCATTTTGAAATTTTAAATAAAAGTTAAAAGGAATAACATTAATAGTTGTACCGGTATCGCAAAGACCATAATAGGAAGTTCCTCCGAAAGTACATGGAAGGATAGGCTTACCCACTTCTTTAGGTTTTACCTTTCCTTCAACAAATTGTGAGGCTTCAGAATATAGCTCAATCACGTTGCAATGTGCAAACATGGTCAGAATATCTTCTTTTATTGATGCCTCTTCCTCTTGTTCACTTTCTTCCTTGGTTTTCCTCTTTGAGTTTCTTCTTCCAGCTCCTTGAGAAATAATTCTTCCTCTTTGCGTTGATCCTCAAGTTGCTGAGCCATCATGTGTCTTCTTACCGTCCTTTGAAAAGGAAGGGGTTCAACATACGAAGGCACTTCCCTCATTGGCTCGACAGGGGCCATAATTATTGGATCTTCTTCAACAACTGGCTCAGGTGGCGGGGTATAATGAAGTCAGTCCTTCTTTGGAGCTTCAATATGTTCTATAGAAGACTGAAGGATTTGCAAGACAATATCATCATCAAGTTGCAGTTCATTAGCAGTTTCATTTACCTTACCGGAGTCTCTATAAGCATTGAGACAATCATATTCAATTTCTATACCTCCTTCGCCTCCTAAATCAGATCCCCATGTTTATCTATTACAACGAATTTGTTCTAAAGTTCCCAAGCTTTTATTATAGTTAACTCCATGAAAGAACCTCTAGAATTAGTGTCAAGCTCATGTTTAATTTCTTTATTAAGTCCTCCATAAAAAATATGTAGTACATACCATTCTGGTAAATCATGATAGGGACATTTGTGAAGTAGAGACTTATACCTTTTGTAGGCTCTTACCAAACCTTCACCTAGGAGGTTCTTGAAGTTTGTAATTGCCCTTCTTACCTTAGTAGTTTTTACCTTGGGAAAGAATCAAGACACAAATTCTATTTTAAGCTTTTCCCAGGTATCAATTTTCTCTGCAGGGCAAATTCTATACCAAGCCAAAGCAGTGTTGGTTAGAGATTGGCTAAACAGTTTAAGTTTCAATTCATCATCAGAATAGCCTCTCAATTTTAGAGTACAACATAGCTCGGTAAAGTGCATTAAATGATTATAAGGATCCTCATCGAGATCATCTCCTGCAAAAGTTTTTTCTTTAATAATAGCGATAAAATGAGGGTTAACCTCGTACTATGGTTCGCTCCTACTCGGGAATTCTTTAACTAATCCTCTATTGAATCTCCCAAGGTATTTAGTAGCATCGATCTGCAGTTCGAGTGCAGCCATGGTGTTTACCTTAAACTAGTAAACAACATTAGTAGAACAATGAGTAAAACAAGTAACTAAGAACAAAGACCAAAAGCGCTTAGCTCCCCAGAAACAGCGCCAGAAAATAGCTTGATGACTGCAAGTGCACAGACCAATTGTAGCTAGTTTCAAAGTAAAGATATCGAACCCACAGAGAGCTATTGGTAAAGGTCTTTATGCCCCTCGTTACTATCTACCAAAGAATACTTGTAAGTTTTCTTTGATTTCAAGTAAAGGGTGTTTGAATGGTTTATGGTTGTTTGCAGAAAAGTAATTAAAATAAGTAAAAGAAAACAAGTAAAAAGATTGTATGAAAGCATGGTTGAACTCAATAGGGATAAAACGTTCTCGGGGATGTAGGATACACCACTAGCATAGTACTATTATTATGTGTAATTAAGATAACATACATCTTATGTCATGATATGTGTGGAGAGAGCCCCATAATAAGATGTTCAAGACAAGGCTCGTAGGAAGTCACTTTGTTGAGCCAAGTGTGAGGTCACCTAAATAACCACTTTAATGCCTGAGAGCAATCACCCATACAGGCCACCGCAATTAAGGGTTTCCCCATGGATATCGTAATTAGCTTAGGGAGTCCCTCTTTATCCCCCTTTGACCGTGTTGGTTACGAGCTGACGCCAATCTGTTACGGGGCACTTCGGGTACGCTTCCAATACACGTCCAAAGGGTTTCTTCCTCCCTTTAGTCCCGAAGGCAAATGATATGTGGTCGACTTCACATATCATCTAAAGAGAGAAATCAAACACAAGTCATAATTATATCATAGACAAGCAAGTCATATGGACACAAGAATAGGTCATCTTTATTACTAGTTCATAGTGGTGCTAGGGTTTCTCCATCTCCCCAAGAACAAAGGAACTACTCACTCATGGAAGCAATCAACAACATCATCATAATCAAATGGATGGATTAAAGTATGGGGGTAGATCTAATGCAAACCACAATTGGATCTGTAATTATAAAGAGATCTAATAGATGAAAGATGGAGTAATGGTGGTGATGAAGATGCAGTGGTTGATGGTGAAGGGGATGATATGTTGTCCTCCAATGACCCACGAACTAGCCAGGATTTTACCCCAGCCAAGTTCCTCCTTCAGATCCCTCTCGGATGCGGTGCTTCGTGGTTTCTGGTGGCTATGAATGTCGGATCTCCCTCTCGTCTTCACCAGGAGAAACTATTTGACGAGGCGGCCCCGATGGCGCTTGGTACGTGAGGACGGTATGGGCGGGCTCTGCCCATACCAGTGGTCATTATCGGTTCTGATTCCTCCTCCTTGTTTGCTATTCTTCCCGATGCGAAGGTAAATTCATAAAATGACTTTTATCAGTTAGAAATATCATATAATTACACAATATGACAGCTCTAATTGATATGTTCATATATGACTCCATGATTTGGATCCTATTGAAACAAGAATGAAATAACACACGTAGGCACAGTGAAATACAAAAAACCCTACTCTATTTATGCAAAAACAAAAGGTAAATATGCTTTAGTTTTGGATGACTCACATGCCTAGAAAATTTGACCGTGTTTTGAAACCAATCAAAGAGTCTATGACTCACCGTGTTTTGAAATTTTGGCTGTGTTTCAAAATTAACTTAAAACCTTGCGATAATTTGTTTAATGGACCCACCAGGTAGTCAATGTATCGAGAATGAGTGATAGTTTAGAAATATTCACACTTCTTGCTAAGAACATGCATACATAGAACTTTGATAGTGTTTTGAAAATAATCAAAGATACTATGACTCACTGTATTTTGAAATTTTGGTTGTGTTTTGATATTAACTTCACATCCTAAGGTGCTATCAATTTTTTTGGGAAGGTGCACCTTAGAAAGATTCACACTTCTTGCTAAGAACATGCATACATAGAACTTTGATAGTGTTTTGAAAATAATCAAAGATACTATGACTCACTGTATTTTGAAATTTTGGTTGTGTTTTGATATTAACTTCACATCCTAAGGTGCTATCAATTTTTTTGGGAAGGTGCACCTTAATGCTGATGCAATCGCAGGAGCCTTGCAGGTGAGCATCAAAGGGACCGTGGCTAGATAGGGATATGATTCTAATGTTTGTGTGTCTACAGGATTCTTCTTGCGTGTAGACCGATGTTTGCGTGCTTTCTTGATTTTGCAGGTGACACAACCTTTTTGACATCTCGCGGTGACAACAAGGGGATAGGGAGAGCACGTGGCACGTTGGGCGTAGTTGAGTTTTCAAATTAATATGACATTAAATAATTTCAAATCAATGCCGCAAGGAGATGATTTACGTACACTGTACAAAGGTTATTTTTTATCAAGGGACTTTGCTATACTACTACTCCATATTTCACTTATAATGATTTATATTAGTAATTAAAGGAGCACTACGAATACATGTTGTTTCCCAGGCTTCTTCCTTTTAGTATTAATTACCTGAATTCATGTGAGTAATTAACGTGGGTTTCTCTATATTGGCACCCTTCTTTCCTCGAACGCTTGCAGAAATTAAGGGAAGGAAGTAATTTAACCTTCCTAGGTAATACAAGAGGTTTTGTTGCGTCACAGCGAGATATGAAATGACAAACGGAGTACTTATGCTAGAGGATCGCAACCACCGTTCCAATTTGCACTTGATAGTAATATTCAATCTCCGAACATTATTGATGAAGGAAGTAGAGGTGAAATTAAACAAAATTAATCCTAGGACTTCTTCTTCTTCTTGGACCTGGATCCTTCCACTGTCACCTTCACGTTGGCATCGTCCTTCTGCTTCCCATGGCATCCCCCAGCTCTCGCCATCTTCTTCTTCTTCAAGCCTCCCGCCTCCTTCTCCTTCCTCTTCTCATTGCCGATGAAGGCGGGATTGAGTGCACTCTTCTTAGAGACAAAGTCCCGTACCTGGAGAAATGGCCATAAATCTTCCGACCCCTCATCCTCCTGCTTCATCTTCTTATCGAAGGAGGATGGATCGAGTGAACTCTTCTTGAAGACGACATCTCCTTCATAGAGGAAATACCAAGCATCCTCCTTCCCCTCCTCATCCTCCTCCTCCTCCTCCTCCTCCTCTTTGCTCTCTACCGGCGGCATCCCCTGCATCAGATGATGGAAAGAAGGGTCCTCGTTGAAAAAATTACCTTCCGGTGTGTCGGAATAGTACGGCATGTCAACAGACTCCCCCTATCACCATGGTAGGGACTGATACCCCCGTTCACCCGTGTGTTGGACTCATCAATGGAGGTGCACTGCTCGGAGCAGATGTGCGGCATTTTTGTGTGCGTGGTGGCTTGGTTGGCCTAAAGGGACAGGGAGAGTCAGAGAGAGTTCTTCGCTGTGTGCGTTGTGCCTAGATGGGAGAGGTGGTCGTTGTTGATGGCCGCTTAAAAGGGCTTGCTCGGGACATCTAGGAGTTGCCACATGTTGTAGGAGCAGTCTGGCAGCTCCCTTCCATCGTTCTTCTTTTACAAGAGTTCCCTTCCATTGTTTTTTACAAGAGTTCCTTCCATCTTTTTTTTACAATTGTGTTCCATTGATAAACATTCGTGCTCCTCTTCCTATAGTCAGATTTTAGCAATTCAATACAAAAAGGTTGTTGGACATGCTCCAAAACCCAATAATTTTTTCTTTTTAAATAAGAACAATAGTGATTACCTCGACTAATTAATTGTGGTATGATACGTTGCTAACGTATCCATAATTTTTGATGTTCCATGCTTGGTTTTATCTACTTTCTTGTGTTTTGTCCACACTTTGGAGTACTTTTCATATGATTTCTTGGACTAACCTATTAACAAGAGCCACAGTGCCAGCTGCCTGTTTTCTGCTGTTTTTGGTTCCACGAAAGTCAGAAAATGAATATTCTCGAAATTGGACGGGACAAAAGCCAAAGTCAGTTCTTCACCGAGGGACACCCGGAGCCAGAATACGAGACGGAGAGGGGCTGGGGCCTGACCACACCGCCTGGCCGCAAGACGGGCCAGGCGCCCAGAGGGTGGTCTCAGCTACCCTGTGCACCCCTCGGCCTCTCCTTCCGCCTATAAGTTGCCTCCAATATGTAAACCCTAAGTACCCGATCAAAATCCACGAAAGAGTCTCAGAGTCATCTCCATCCCTAGATCGGGAGGGATCTAAAGCTCTTCCGCACCTGGGAGAGGGAATTACCCACGAGGCCTTCTTCATCATCATGCAAGCCTCCGATGTGATGCGTGAGTAGTTCATCTCTGGACTACGGGTCCATGTAGTAGCTAGATGGCTGGTTCTCCTCCTTTGTGCTATCATGTTTAGATCTTGTGAGCTCCGTTCATGAGCAAGATCATCTATTTGTAATTCTGCATGTTGTGTTTGCGGGGATCCGATGGATATTGAGATGTTATTTCAGATTGATTATTGATTCTATCATGTCTTTGTTATTTGTGATCTTGCATGCTTTCCGTTGTTAGTAGCTATCTTGGCCAAGTAGATGCTAGCAACTCCAAGAGTTAGTATTTATGCTCGATAGTGGGTTCATGCCTCCGTAATCTGGGAAGTGATGTAAATCTCTAAGGTACTAGATGTGTTGTTGCTACTAGGGAGAAAACAATAATCCTTTGTTCATAGAACAATCGTATTGTTTACTTTACACGCAATTCGTAATGCAATTATCCGTTGCTTGCAACTTAATCTTTGGAGGGGTTCGGATGATAACCTGAAGGTGGATTATTAGTCATAGATGCAGTTGGATTATGGTCTATGTATAATGTTGTAATGTCCAATCGAATCTCAAAGGAGTCAAGATGAGTAGTATATGCTTGTATGCTTTCTCCATGTTTGTCAATTGTCCCGCTGTAATTTGTTCACCCAACATGTCATCTATCTTAAGGAGAGCCACCTCTAGTGAACTATGGACCCCGATCCTTTCTTTTACTATCAATCTACAATCAACTGTTTACTGTTTTGTGTTTACTTTCCACAAACTATTACTTTCTTCCACTCGATATGTTTAATCCTTTGTTTTCAGCAAAACCGGTGAGATTAACAACCTCATCGCAAGTTGGGGACAGAGTTCTGTGGTTATGTTGTGCAGGTCTCCACGTTGCTGCTCGCACCGGTAGTGCGCCCTGCCAAAGTTCAGCTAGCTACACCTTTGGGGTGTTTCCTTGCTCCTACTGGATTGATAACCTTGGTTTCATAACTGAGGGAGACTTACTGCTGTGCTCATCATACCTTCCTCTTGGGGTTCCCCAACAAGCTCGTTAGTACATGAGTCAGCACGGTATGCGTATGTTGTACTATTGTACTTCATATAATATGTTATGTGTGCATCACCGAACAAATTTCAAAAAACCTGAAGGAAAACATGGCCGCATTAATCGATGAGCGCGAAGTAAGGATGACAATGGGTAGGGTACGAGTAGGGTAGAGCAATATCATACGCACTCCCGTTTAGTTAGTGGGTAGAAAATTTTACCCATACCCGTACTCGCGGGTATAAAACTTTACCCATGCCCATACCCGACGGTTACCCATACCCGTTTGGTAGGTTCCCGGCGGGTTGATCCAATAGTACACAAATTATTCATAATTTTACGTTCATCAATAGCATATTAGATAAAAAAATAACTATCTCTACTCAATAGTAGGTAGACAAGTACATAAAAATTATCGAAGTTTTGAAGTCACAGTATCATACTCTTCCCTGGGTTGCTCGGCCCCATAGGTTGAAACTCTACAGCTAAGTTTTACTACTATGTCAGTTTAAATGGGTAGGGTATGGGTATACCTACCTGTGCCCGTACCCATGACTTAACGGGTTAGGTTATGGGTATTATCCATGGGTATAAAAGTGTGCCCATACCCTACCAACGCGGGTACGGTATCTGTGGGCACTCCTGGGTAAAAATGCCATCCTTAGCGCAAAGGGACAATAAGAGTTGTGAGAATAAAGTACTTGTGGGGCCTAGCAAATTTCACATTTTTTCGTTGAAAACACCGTCGTTGCTTACCTTATTAGTGGTTTGATGTTGTCGCTCAGGCACTAGATTATTCACGTTGGCAAAATAGTGGGTTCCCAATTTTTTTTAGAATAGAAGTCTCAACACACCCAATCATAGTGATTTAAAATTTATCAATAAAGGGCGCTTTATTTTTTAAAACTTGGGGCTCTTTATTACTACACTCGATTCCCCATCCCACCAGCCTACCATTCTACTATTATTACTTGGACTATGGATAAATTCAAATTTAGTCCAGTTGGTTGGGGCTTCAATCGTAATTTTCGGGCTCACTACTGATGACCCACAAGTATAGGGGTGTATCGCAGTATTTTCGATAAGTAAGAGTGTCGAACCCAACAAGGAGCAGAAGGTGCTGGCTAGTGGTATGGATCAGGAATTCTCTGCAACTACTTAGCAAACGGATTTTTAGGGGTTTCGATAAAGCAAGTAAACAAAGTACGAGTAAATAAAAAACAGTAAGAATGAATGCAGCAAGTGGCCCAATCCTTTATGCAGCAAAGGACAAGCCGGTTGTATTACTTAAGATGACCAAACGTTCTCGAGGACACATGGGAAGACGGTCAAGTGCTTTCACTTCATATAGCTGATTAATCTTCTCTAGCTTGCTAAGTGTTGTGTGGGTGAACCTGTGCTAATGTACCGCCCCATCCAAGACTAATACATACTTGTGATTAAACCCCTTGCAAAGATCCATAAGTACAAGAAAGTACTTAAGGTAGAAACCTAACCACAACTTTAAACTCTAAGACCTTACGTCCCTTATGCACTGGTTTCCTAACGGGGGTTCAGGTTTCTGTCACTCCGGCAACCCCTACGATTAGTAGCCAAATACACAATGCATTCCCCTAGGCCCATATAGGTGAAGTGTCATGTAGTCGGCGTTCACATGACACCACTAGAATAAGTACACCACAACTTAAATAACAATCTATTGAATCTTTCTCAACACAACTCCACTACTAACAACAAGACTTCTCCCATGTCCTCAAGAACAAAACGAACTACTCACAAGAAATCATATGGATCATGATCAGAGATGGAATAATGATGTATAACAATCTGAACATAAACAATAATTCAACGGTTCACTCAATAGCATCAACTACAAAGAGTAATCAACACCAGGAAAGTTTCCCCTATGAACTATGCAAGATTCAACTCAATTGTTACAGCAATATGGAGATGGTGATGAGGGTGCTGATGGTGATGATGGTGGTGATGATGATCCCGATGAAGTCCAGCTTGATGGTGGTGTTGATGGCGACGATCTCCCCTCTCCGGGAAGGAATCCCCGTAAATCATGCGGAGATCTTTCTCTCTTGGTGTTTTCCGCCTCGCAGAGGCGGCGGAATCTTTCTATGGTCGCTCCCTGAGTCTTAGGGTTTCGTGGGGATGATATGCGCTAGAGGGGAGAGGCTGGAGTGGGCCAGGGCGGCCACACCACTCCCAGGCGCGGCCTAGGCCTGCCCGCGCCATGGGGTGGTGTGGGCCCCCCTGTGGCCCACCTCCACTCCATCTTCTAGCATCCCGAGTCTTCTGAAAAAATAGGATTTTCCGTATATTTTCCCGGATTTTCTGATCTTCGCGAATTTTGCCTCCAAACAGCACCTTTTCCATCAGAATCCTGACTGCAGCGGTCCATGCTCCAAAAGTCATCAACCATGCAAAAATAGATGAAATAACATAAGTATCACCTCTCAATATGAAATATATCAATGAATAATAGTGAATTAAGACATAGAATAGTGATGCAAAATGGACGTATCAACTCCCCCCAAGCTTAGACTTTGCTTGTCCCCAAGCGAAATTGAGCTCAATAAACATGACCTCAAGTTTATGAGTGAAGAGTTGATAAAATAATACAGACAAGAAGCATCACATTCATCAAATACATAGATCATAATAGAAGACAACTCACTATTATATAACTCAACTTGTAATGAGTAAAGGAAACACAATAAAGATACATAAAGTGAAGCATAATTGGTAATGGCAAACTTAGCTCTTGGTCGAAGAATAGTTGATAATTTGCTGGAGTTCATAAATAGCTGGCTTTTTCAATGAAAGCTTTCAAAGTAGTAAACATCAAGATAAGAGCAATGTGCAAAGCAAGGAACATAAGACATGATTGAATAAATCATCATATGAATGAATGAAACACAACAACTCAAAATACTTGCTGAGATAGAAGGGAGTAGGTTTACTGACTCAACTACAAAGTAAAAGAAAGGCCCTTCAAAGAGGGAAGCAGGGATTGCAAGTCTCATAAAGAGCTCCCAAAAATTATGATACTTACTAGCTTTCGGCTCTCATTGCCCCTATCATAGGCATCTTTAGGTGATTAAGGTTAAAGTGACACAACTAAGAGGATATGCTTGACAAGTTATAAGTTGAAATCTCATACCCCTTACTTATGAGTACCGATCCTCATGCTACTCAACTTCAGTCACGAGCAAG
Source organism: Avena insularis (assembly GCA_023614405.1). Taxonomy (NCBI): domain Eukaryota; kingdom Viridiplantae; phylum Streptophyta; class Magnoliopsida; order Poales; family Poaceae; genus Avena; species Avena insularis. The sequence continues at coordinate 29,677,818 of CM042692.1, forward strand.
CTCTTGTCATTGTAAATACATGCGTATCATTGAGAACCGCCAACGGGGTACCCCTTGCACATGACACAGGAGCTATCCCATAATCAAAATGACAAGGCAAGCAGACAGTGAGCATCTCAGCGATCTTTTTATTTGCTATTTGCATAGGTTCTTATTGAGGATGCTTCATAGAATGCTCACTATAGTTATGCTGCAAGTTTCCACCATGATTAGGCATGGCTTAGGCTAGCGGCCCAGGCGTTTCTCTAACACACATATAAACTCCATGATCTTACAAGTTCCACTTTTATTTCACACTGCCGGGATCCATAAGCAAAAGAACATGATATCAACTAGGTACAAGTACCAATGAAGTGTTGAAAGCGGTCCCCATGATACATGGTTCGGCTAACTTCAACTCATAAAGTGCAAGCATATACGCAACAAAGAAGGACCCAATGGTTCAAGTTTATTAAATGCAAGAAAGTAAAGTGTGCCATCAAGTTCGTGAGAGCTTTAGTCACTAATTTTCACATAAAAAGTTTAATTTGGGAGGTAGACAAAACATGAATTTACTTGGAATAGCAATAATGCTACTAGGTAGGTATGGTGGACACAAATGGCAAAGGTTTTGGTTTAAAGGAGGTGGATGCACGAGAAGAATACCCTCTCAGTACAGGTTTTTGGCTAGCAAGGCTGGGTAGCAAGTATAAGAGTTGAGGGAAACAAACAAACATACAAATGATAAAGACAAACATGCAATCTTCCTTGGAAGCACAAAAGATCTTAACTAGAGAATACTAGACTTATGAGCAAATCAAGAAAGAAAGATGATGAAATTATTTTTCTTCTCTAGAGTACTTCTATCTTTTTCTTTTCAACTCTCAAAAAGGTGTTGCTACTGACCGAGCCAGGTTTGCCAAAACCAACTAAATTAACTCAATGATCCCAAAGTGATACCAATACTAACAACAAGATCAATCATATAACCACGAATTGAAAACTAACATAAGCTAAGCAAAAGAGTGAATGATAGAACTTCTCATTAATATTCCATAACGGAAACTCACACCAAGGGATACAAATCTAACGAGAGAGGGGACACTTCCATAATGCAAACCATACTACAAAATAACTCCTCTATTCAAGATATGACTCTACTAATAAGGTAAAAAGATAGAAGATAGTGATATGATACCGCAGCACTCCCCCAAGCTTGGAACAAACCAAGAGGATGCCAAACCTGATGACGAATTACTCCTTCGGTGGTGGTGGTATTATTTCCTTAGTTGGCGTGAGGAAATCTTCCAACATCTTGCGAATCCTATTATTCTCCCATTGAAGCATGTCCACCTTCCTCCGCAAGTCTCGGTACTTATCGCAGAACTCCTTAGTGACTCGTAGGGCTTCTGTTGATGTAGGGCAAGAGACTAAAGGTACCAGCCCCTGCTTGGGGTCTTGGAGATCCTCCTCCATAGGCTCCTTCCCTTTATCCTTGGCGGACACCATTGTGCTTCTAAGCTTTCAAAGAGTATGTCTGACAAATGATCGAAACAAAAACACGAAAACACGATATATACGGACCTCGGGGATCCGGGATTATATATTATGAAGTTTCATGTCAAAAGGAAGGTACTTGGGAGAAACGGGTCCAGACGGAGTCCTGGGTGGCCTCACCACCTGGTGGCGCGGCCGGGGGTGGGCCCGCGCCATGGGGTGGTGTGGGCCACCCCGGCTCCGGTTCCGTCCCTTTTTCGCTTCGAAACTTTCCTTATTGACTGAAAACTGCAAAAATATAGTTGGATTGTATTTTCGCAGAACTTTTCTTACCAGAACTATTACCTATTTGAACACGGACTCTGCAGGTCTCTGAATTTGGTATCTAGTAGATTCTTCCGGGTCATCTCTTGAATATCATCGATATCTTCATCTTCATATACTTATTACTTGAGTCATAAAACCTTTCTCTTCCTTATTACACCATTGTCTCCACTTCTTGGAAATTTCTATCACACAAAACTCCACACAGTTCTCATTAGCAACATTAGTATATAAGAAGTGATAAAACCTTTTGAGTCCAACTTCAACTGAAAACCATCAAAACATAGGCTACTGTAGCAGCTCCTTCCGAAAACCCAAAAATAATTCAAAAAGGAAATCGAATAAAGAAGCAAATGCAAGATTGGCAAAATCTGTCAAAACAGACTAGAAGGTAAAGATCAATTTTTTCGAAAATCTTCTGTTGCTCAAATAAAAAAGTGCAAAACTAAATAAAGTTAAACAACAACTTGGGGCAGAAGCACAAACAATTACAGCTCAATCTGACATACAGAGATCTCTCACGAATTTTTACTGTGAAGCACAAAAATCTGTTTCGAGACAGCAACTTCCCCAAATCTTACTTCTCTCAAATTAGAGGTTGATCTTGACACAAAAACCAAACAAAACGGATAAGGAGAGGTTATTACCGAAGTAATAACTTCCAAGACTCAAAGAAACAAATACAAACTAAAAGCAAAAACAAATTGGGTTGTCTCCCATAAAGCTCTTTCTTTATAGCCATTAAGATGGGCATGATAATTTTGAAGAAGCTCTCATAGGGATATAATTGAAGCGAAAGAGAGCATTAAGAAGCAAAAACACCCACACATTTAAGTCTAACCCACTTCCTATGCAAGGGGATTTTGTAAACAAACAAGTTATTGAAACCAAGGGCAACTTGCATAAGAAGGCAAAAGAAACGCAACATAAAAACTTTCAGCATAAAACGAGGAAACTTGATATTATTAAGATGCATAGGAACACTTTTCCCTCTCTCATAATAACTTTCAGTATCATGCATAAACTTAACAATATAGCTATCACAAGGACTATCATAGCAATGATCACTTATTCTAACAGAAAACACAGGAATACTAACTCTCATAACACTACTTTGTGAAACAATATTAGAGGTATCCTTACAAAGGATAGTGTGTCCCTCTTTCTCATATTTAGTGACAAAGTCTTTCACATTTGCTATTGTAGGTTCATCAACCATTTGTTTATCAGGTTCAACAGCTTTTCTTGTACTTTCATTAACCATACTAGCTATCATAGAATGTTCCTTTACCTTAACTGGGAAAGGGATTTTCTCAATATAAGGTTAAGGTAAAACATGATTAGTAGTATAAACTTCAGTATTCCTTGCGGGAACACTTTTAGCAACATCTTTATAAGGTTCATGATACTTATTCCACTTCTTTTTAGGCACTTCAATGTAAGAAGCAAAAGCCTTAAAATAAGAAGCAATAGCTTGAGAGTCTAGACCATAAGCATTTTTAATATTTTGAAAGTCATCAGTTCCCATAAAAGATTCAATGCATTCATAATCATAATTTATACCTGACTTTCTACCTTTGTCATTCTTCCAAGCTTCAGCATTGTCTTGAATACGATCTAGAAGGTCCCATTTAGCTTCTTCTTCTATACGAGTGAATGATCCAGCGCAAGAAGCATCCAATAAATCTTTATCATGTAGAGGGAGCCTTGCATAAAAGTTGTTGATAATAATATTGTTGGGAAGCTCATGAATGGGACATTTGAGCATTAGTAACTTCAATCTCCCCCAAGCTTGAGTTGTACTCTCTCCATCATGAGGCCAAAAGTTGTATATTTGATTCCGATCTTTATGAATCTCACTAGGAGGATAAAACTTTGAATAAAAGAGAGGCACTATTTCCTCCCATTCCAGAGCTTGACCATTCTTCAGCAGCTTATACCATTACTCAGCTCTTCCTTTCAATGATAATGAGAATAACTTCTTCTTAACTTGATCTGTAGTAATACCTGCACACTTGAACGACCCGCATAATTCGTGTATAAAGAGTAAATGATCACCGCGATGGACAGTTCCATCCCCAACATAATAGTTATCCATAACACGATCAATAATTCTTGTAGGTATTTTGAAAACATCTTTCTCAGCAGGTGGTGGCTTATCTACTACCTTAGCAGTGGTAGTAGCATTACCAAATAAGAAACTCAGCGAATTATCCATAACGAAAATAAAGCAACTAGCGTATAAACAATACTCACGAGAAGTTTCCTTTACCGTTCCACTCTCCAATAGCGCTTCACTCCGCAACGGCGCCGGAAAATAGTCTTGATGACCCACAAGTATAGGGGTGTATCGTAGTATTTTGATAAGTAAGAGTGTCGAACCCAACAAGGAGCGAAGGTCTTGGCTAGTGGTATGGATCAGAATTCTGCAACTACTTAGCAAACGGATTTTTAGGGGTTTTCGATAAAGCAAGTAAACAAAGTACAAGTAAATAAAAGACAGTAAGAATGAATGCAGCAAGTGGCCCAATCCTTTATGCAGCAAAGGACAAGCCGGTTGTATTACTTAAGATGACCAAACGTTCTCGAGGACACATGGGAAGACTGTCAAGTGCTTTCGCTTCATATAGCTGATTAATCTTCTCTAGCTTGCTAAGTGTTGTGTGGGTGAACCTGTGCTAATGTACCGCCCCATCCAAGACTAATACATACTTGTGATTAAACCCCTTGCAAACATCCGTAAGTACAAGAAAGTAATTAAGGTAGAAACCTAACCACAACTTTAAACTCTAAGACCCTTACGTCCCTTGTGCACTGGTTTCCTAACGGGGGTTCAGGTTCTTGTCACTCCGGCAACCCCTACGATTAGTAGCCAAATACACAATGCATTCCCCTAGGCCCATATAGGTGAAGTGTCATGTAGTCGACGTTCACATGACACCACTAGAAGAAGTACACCACAACTTAAATAACAATCTATTGAATCTTTCTCAACACAACTCCACTACTAACAACAAGACTTCTCCCATGTCCTCAAGAACAAAACGAACTACTCACAAGACATCATATGGATCATGATCAGAGATGGAATAATGATGTATAACAATCTGAACATAAACAATAATTCAACGGTTCACTCAATAGCATCAACTACAAAGAGTAATCAACACCGGGAAAGTTTCCCCTATGAACTATGCAAGATTCAACTCAATTGTTACAGCAATATGGAGATGGTGATGAGGGTGCTGATGGTGATGATGGTGGTGGTGATGATGATGATCCCGATGAAGTCCAGCTTGATGGTGGTGTTGATGGCGACGATCTCCCCTCTCCAGGAAGGAATTCCCCCGGCAAAAATCTGTCTGCCGGAGAGATCTTTCTCTCTCGGTGTTTTCCGCCCCGCAGAGGCGGCGGAATCTTTCTATGGTCGCTCCACGAGTCTTATGGTTTTGGGGATGATATCGCCTGAGAGGCTGGAGTGGGCCAGGCAGCCACACCACTCCCAGGCGCTGCCTAGGCCATGGGGTGGTGTGGGCCCCCTGTGGCCCACCTCCACTCCATCTTCTGGCATCCTGAGTCTTCTGAAAAAATAGGATTTTCCGTATATTTTCCCGGATTTTCTGATCTTCGCGAATTTTGCCTCCAAACAACACCTTTTCCATCAGAATCCTGACTGCAGCGGTCCATGCTCCAAAAGTCATCAACCATGCAAATATTGATGAAATAACATAAGTATCACCTCTCAATACGAAATATATCAATGAATAATAGTGAATTAAGACATAGAATAGTGATGCAAAAGGACGTATCAACTACCTGTCTTGGTGAAAACAAATTCATACGCATCATCATTGATGAATGGATACAATATGGAAATATATCAATGCCATAGTATTTTAGTGCCTACCAAAGCAATACTTCAGTTTTCTCTCTTCTCAGTTTCTTCAAAAACGGGCCTGACCTCTTTCTCAATTATTTTAAAAACATAGTTTTGGAGGATACTTCAGTTTAAATCCATATTATTTGTTGGAACCAAACACTGAAAGGTATTTAATAGTTCAGTTTATTCAGAAATTAAAACATTTTCTAAATAATCTAAAAATACTTTGCGACCAATCTGGGCCTTAATATCCGAACCGAGCCAATCTAGGCCATCCATGATCAATATTTAGATGCCAAATGGATAAATGGGGCCTTAATTTCTGAACTAGGGCAGTATGGGCCATGGATGATCACCGATGTGCACGTCGGCCTTTGATTATAGGGAGTACAGCTTTATCAATTTACTACTACTTGGACTATACATAAATCTGAATTTAGTCGAGCGGGAAAATCTCCCACCATCCCTGAAATATTTCGCGCCCCAATGTTTCAAACATATTGGAATCCCCCTTCGACCCCTAGTGAAGTTGGTTCATTGGGGATTCAATCGTAATTTCCCTGTTCAGTACCTCTGGTGTTGTGGATGCATGTTTCTGGGGTTCTGGGGGGCACTTCTTTCTCGTCGCCTGAAGCCTCTTTATATAAGGGTCCCTTCACGAAAGTTATTCTGTTTGACCTAGCGGTGTTGATGGCAACTATTAGGTCGGAACTATGCGGCCGGAATTTTATTCCCGCAGTATAGTTGGTCGTTAAATCTTCTGTCTCCACTTCACGACCCCTGGTTTCTTTGGGTTGTTGCAAATCTCGTAACTTTGACTTTAATGTTGTGATTCCCATCATCAAACGTCATTATTTGCACAGAAAAAATAGAAAGAAAGGATTGCATACTCCTTTGATCATTAGGCATTAGTGGTAGGGTTTAGAGAGATATTTCATAAAAAACATGAATAATATCCAGTTTAAATGTGGATGTAGATGTCTATATTTCACAGCCATCAATGTAGCAATAACATGAGTGGTTGAATTATAAGGATTAGCGCATGGAAATAATACATTTTGAATGGACATAGTTCTAATATCCACATGAGGCTCACAAGATGTTACATTTCACATAATAGCCTTATGAGATATCTTTAGCCTACCATGGGAGACTAAAAGATCCCCATGCGAGCTTGAGAGCTTAAAATGAATTTCTTCCAATCTCCCATAGTTGATATATAGCAAAGCAAGTTGAGCCTTTAGCTCAACATTATCCTTCAAAATAGATACTTCACCAGAAATAGAGTTAGTAGCACAAGGATCATCACAAATCGCAAGAGGTGAGGGCAACTTGGCAAGCTCTTTCGCACATGAAGCTTTAAGTTGCTCATGCGACTCAGTGAGTTTGATGATCTCATTCTTAACGACTCGAGAGCCATTTTTGAGGTGCTTAAAATCCTCAATGAGTTTAGCATGGGCAACTACAAGTTCATCATTTTTAGTTCTTAGAACATTTGCCACCACACGTTCTCTATCATGGTTTTTCTTTACTCTAGATAATTCTAGAACAAAAGTCTCCTCAAGAGATCCCTTGGTGGTTTGTTCTTCTTTAAGGGAGCTCTTCAGATAAGCAATTTCGAGTGCACACTCATGCTCATGTTCATTCTTTTGAAAAATGATATTTTCTTGCTCCTCAATAAGTTTCTTGCTCTCAGTAGAAATAGTCATAATTTCAATGAAGTTGGAGCAAGCAATTTTATTTTTATTAAGAATGGGAAAGACAATCTCTCCCTTCTCTTGAATGGAGGCTACATCACAATCAACAAGATGATCATCATCATCATGAGATACAATGGGATCCAAAGAAGGAGATACCTTTGTGCCCCTAGACATAAAGCATATGTGAGAACCAGAAGAGGGTGATGATGAGGGTCTATTTGAAGCTCCATTCAAAACCATGTCTTGTCCCATGGAGTCTTAGGGTTCCTCTACATGGTTAGCAACACACGTACTATAGCAAATAGAAGTAGTTTTTATCATGGCCACAAGACAAGACAAGCATATCATCATGAGATGTATTCAAGCCATTTCTACAAGATATGCAAGGACTATCAACACAAGTAAGTAAGGAATTTTGAGTGCTAGAAGTGTTAATGTACAAATATAGAACATTGCAATGAGATAAAGATGCAGGATCATCAATAGTACTATCCATACATTGCATTTTCTATCACCACTCACCATATTATTACCTTGTGACGAATCACATGTTGGTCAAGTGGTAGAAGATGAAATCTCATCACGGTCGGAGGTGGAGGGAATACAATCATATTTATCTTGAAATCTCATGGGAACTCTGAAAAGGTATGATTCAAGAAATAACTACATTGATCATAGCAAGTAAAAGCACTTTAGTAGCTTGAGCATCTATATAAGAGTTTATCCTCTCCTCTAAAGATTCATTTTGGGGATCCATAGGAGGATAAAAACCCATATATAGAATTCCCTCAATATTTGGGTGTATGCCCCGAAAGTAATCAATAATGCAAGATTTCAAAACACCATAATTATTTGTGCCATCGAGTATATAAAGAGAATCGTGCACTACTCCCCTAGTCGGCATATTTACTCTCAAGGTGGTGAAGCCTAAAAGCGAGAGACCTTGCTCTGATACCAATTGAAAGGACACCGATATCGCCTAGAGGGGGTGAATAGGCGGTATAAAACTTTTACGAGATGGACTTAACAAAGGCAGAATAAAACTAGCGTTTACTTTGTCAAGCACAAAACCTATATATACTATGGTTCACCTATGTGCACCAACAACTATGCTATGCATAACAAGCAACTATGTGATATCAAGATATATGACTTCAAGCATGAAGGCTATCACAAAGTAAAGTGCATAAAGTAAGAGGTCGGGTATAGAGATAACTGAGGCATGCGAAGACAACAATGTTTTACCGAGTTCCACCCTACATGGGAGTATGTCTCGTTGGAGTGGTGGGCAGTAATAAGACCACCTGCGCCACAAGAGGCCCCACCCCATTCTCCTGAGCACCCGTCGCACGGCAAGCACCCAATCCACTATGGGACACTTGAGGTCGGTCACCAAACCCGTACAAGATTGGGGCAATCTCCACAACTTAATTGGAGTCTCCCAATAAGCACCACCAAGGCCACAAACTTGGGGAGAGCTTCACAACTTAGTTGAAGGCCCTATGAACTCGCTGTAAAGGCCACTACACCATCAGTGTTCCAAGAACCCAAGAGAATAAGCTTCTTGATTTCACCAACCAAATCCTTTGAGGAAAACTCAAATCGATGCACCTAATGCAATGACAAGTCCTTCAATCCCAAATTCCACCAAAGCTACAAAAGCTATTGGAGGAATAAGAGAGGAAGAACACAAGAGGAAATCCACAAAATACTTCAAGATCTAGATCCAATGGGTTACCCTCACTTATAGGAGAGATTGATTGGTAGAAATATAGATCTAGATCTCCTCTCTCTTTTCCCTCAAGAATATGCAAGAATCATTGGAGGGATTGAGATATAGCAAGCTTGGGAAGGTCAACAATGGAGGATAAAACTTGCAAGAAGAGTTGGGGAACCATTGGGGAAGAAGGCCCCTTAAATAGGTCCCCCAAAAATCCAACCCTTGCAGCCCAAACATGCGAATCCCGGTACTACCAGACTTTTTCCCGGTACTACCGGACTTTCCCGGCACTATCGGACATTCCCTAGGGTTTCCAGGTCGCCCAAACACACTCTTATAGGTAATCTCGGTACTACCGGACTTTTTCCTGGTACTACCGAAGTCCCTAAGGTTCTAGGTCGCCCAAACACGCTCTCTACAGGAAAACCCGATACCAAGGGGCGGTACTACCGGACCTCCGGTACTACTGGATTCTGGTTCGGTACTACTGGTCATCCTTGAACAAAAACGGCAATAAATTTTGCATCTGGACTCCAATTTCGATGATCTTGGGGTCGTTTCGAAGTGAACAACAAGAACTACAAGATCATGCAGAGAAACATCATTGTACAACCACGGGGATAAAACAACAAGATGAAATGTTTGACCTCTCTAAAAGAGACGAACCGATAAAACCTCCAAAACGCAAAACGCAATAACTTGACCTTGGAAACTCCGAATAGGTTGAAACCAAATTTGTTGGAAAGATACGAATAAATAGCATCCAAAAAATGGTAATTTTGGACACCACCAAGGGAGAAAATATCCAGTTTATATATGTGAGATATCTCCCAAGACCTGGAGCCAGAAAACCAGCAAGATCAAAAACATAATAAGATATATAAGCGAAATCCGTTTGATGAACTAGAACTTGTTATGAAGATTATCACAAGATCTAGAACCACTAATGAATAATATCCAAAAACAACCAAGAAATATGATGCTAAGTATGCAAAGGTTTGAGCTCGCTCCGAAAGATATGATCGAGTTACTCACTCGAGAGCCCCTCTTGATAGTACGGTTATCTATCCTAAACCCGGTCTTCCAACTACCAACATGAGACCGGTAAAGGGAAAACCTATCAAGACCATACATTTGCCTTGAGCATTCCACTTGAGCTTGATGTGGACGATCTTGTCCTCCTCAAGATGGAACACCTTTCTCTATTGCTCTTACTCGCGCTCGCTTGATAAAGACTTTGCGACTTGCTCCCCCATACACCATGGGGAAGACACATCTTTGACTTTGCCTTTATCAATCCATGATCACCGAGGATGGCACGCTTAAAGCATAAGATCTCCTAGAGAAGCGCATCTTGAACTTGCACATCATTTCTTCTAACTCCATTAGGATGATGTCTCGAAGATATTCATGAGGAACTCCTTCTTCTTCAAGACACTCTCGATCTTATTTTCTTTATTCTTCTTCTTCAACATGATTCACAAAAGGCCCAAAGCCCTTGGACATTGCTTATTGTTCTTCGTCTTTCAACCTTGAAGCTAACACATGGTTCAAGCGATGCTAGTGGACAATTTATACAAGTGAAACTCAATATAACCGTTATTCCATAGCGATTGTCATTAATTAACCACACATGCACTTTCAACGACGACTTCCCGTCTGTCTACTACAACAAACTCTACTACGATAAGTTTTGTCCGGCTTCGGTGATAAAGTGGCGAGGACGGCGCCACGCCTTTGACTCGTGCTAGTGTCTGTAGTCGTCGCTAGGTGGTCCAGTGACCTATTTGTAATTTTTATTACTTTTAGGCTTGTTTGTACTGATGTTGATGATTATTAATAAATCGGTAGAATTTCGAAAAAAGTGTCATCGACTCTATTGTAATGTACTCATTCCTGTTGTATCTCGAAAAAGTTGGGATCAGGAGGGTTATGCGGGTCAATGATTTTGGCAAAACGTGGATCTGTGTAAGTATTTTATCTAAATATTGATTTTTCTCTTCCATTAAAAAGCATGTTTTGTAGTACTTCACTTTTGAAAATATATCCTGATATTGATGGTCAAAAAAACCGCGAGATTCCTGAAAAGTGAAAAATATCTTGAGCGCTGAAAAGGAAAACAAAAGAAATCGGATAATGTGGGGGGAAAAAAGCCAGCCGGCTGCGAGCAGGGGACCCGATCCCGGCGCCAAGAGCTCAAGCCGCCGCTACAGCCAATGGCCACCACCGCCAACCCCGCCAGCGACCTCTTCTCGCGCCTCTCCTTCCGCCGCGCCGTCTCCCCCTCCCCGCTCCGCCTACCCTCACAGAGGCCCCGTACGCCGCGCGTCTCCACCGCCATCGTCGCCCTCCACAAGCGCAACCCCAAGCGCCTCAAGTACGCCTCCCAGCGTCAGTTCACGGTGCGTCCCCACTCCCCTTTCATTCCGCACGGTTCCTCCTTCCAGATTCCCGGAGCTAATTAGCGGCTCTTTCTCCGGCGATTGGATTACCCTCGCGCGCGAAGAGAGGGGACGGTGGGATGCTGCGGGTGAAGGTGGAGCCCTCAGGCGAGGACTTCTGGAAGCTGGACCCCGTCGTCGACCTCATCAACAGCGGCGCTGTCGGCGTCATGCCTACTGACACCGTGTATGCTATGCGATGCTTTGCCTTTACTTGTGTTGGTCTTGCTTCTCTCGGTGGAACAACCTGACATCACATCCCGAGACTGGCGAGATGCTGCACCGTGTGCATTGCATTTTGCGTTGCAGTTTATTCCCGTGCATGCAGAGTGTCGTGTAAACTGAAGCACGGATTCGTACCGCCATTTTGTGTATTTGTGATCAAGTTCTCTACAATTTTCGTGAGATAGGCTTTGCTTGGGGCGGTTTGGTTTCAGCTGAAGCTGAACTTCTATTACTGATGAGCAGCCAGTTTGTCTGTCTGTCCATCTTATTGCGTGGGTGTCTGCTCATGTTCTCATCAGAGATTAAAGTTCTTAAGATTTCAGATTTTTATGTGAACCATGCGCTGTGCTGAGCACACATAATAACAAGTCCCTTTTTTTACAGCTACTCCATTGTCTGTGACCTGAGCAACAATGACTCTATTGAGCGCCTCCGCAGGTACAGTCATTTCTCTGGTTACTCGGTTTATTCTTTTTCGATACCTGTCTTACACATGAAGTAAAGCATTACAAGTTTAATGGGCACTATATGTCTGTTTCCTCATGCAGAATCAAAGGCATTGTAGATTCAAAGGCAAGATATGAAAGAGAGTAAAAAGTCCTTTTCGTACGAAGCTTATTCTGGAGCAGAGGCACAACTACAGAGAACACTTTTTTTTGTTGCAAATGTAGTATGTTCTAATGCCAACTTTTATTTATATAGCCTCTCAGCATCTTGTGCCGCTCGTTGCGAGACATTGATACCTACACAACAGGATTTCCTCTAGGTACCAACCAAGGGCAAGCTAACATTTTCCGTGCTGTCAAGCGTATATTACCAGGGCCCGTAAGGATATCTGCCTCTTCACAATGGACCACCCTCTTGTAGTTCACAAATAACCTGTCTGTTTATTCATGTTCAGTACACCTTTATTTTACCTGCGGCCAAGGAATTGCCGAAGCAATGCATCAAGCATGGGTCATCTACTAGATATGCGAAAAGGAGGCAGGTTGGTGTTCGAATGCCAGATGACCCTATATGTCAAGCAATACTGCAAAGTCTGGAAGAACCGTTGATCTGCACAAGGTTGGTTCTAGGCTTATACCTCAACTTTTCTCTATTTATTTTTTCCTCCTGATGTGTCATTTTACACTGGTACTTTGTGTTGTGATGCTCCTTTCTCCCCTTTATTTATAGTGTCAAGTATCTGTCGGAGGATGAATGGATACTTGATCCGGTATACATTGCTGATATTTACGAGCCACTGGTATGTTTCCTTCTTTATACTACTGTACCGGAAACTCTACTTACAGTGACTTTTCAAAGAACCTTTTTGTACCAACATTGTGAATTTTTTGCCTTGATCAATACTGTTCTATAGAGTGTCAGTTGCTTTCCATTTGGAGAACCCCAGTCACATTTTGAATTACTGTTTGATGTCATTTTGTATCATTTGCATCCTCATTATAATTTACAGTCAATTGATTGTATGGCGAGGGGTGAATTGTACCTGCTCGGACCTTGGGAAGTCAGTGAAACAAAAAGACATAAGCAAAAGGTTTCCAGTCCAGTGACTGTCAAATGGTTTGCATATATGGGATTTCCAAATGTATAAAATGTAGTGATGGCTTTATCAGTGGTTGGTTAAACAATTACAGAGTTACCACCCATTAACTGCTTTTATTAACACAAGAGTAGGTGGAAAATAGATGGCTTGGAGTGCATGACATGCTTTAATGTTTACAGGGCCTTGATTTCATTGTCGATGGCGGTGCTAGAATTGCTGATCCATCTACTGTCGTTGACATGACTGGAAGTTATCCTACCATTATTCGTCAGGGAAAGGTACACAACTACATGTTTAATGAACTAAAAAACAGTCATTACCCATTATTCAAAGCTTCAAGTCCTGTTTATGAATATAGTCCAGTATATATCATAGTGTATTTCTGAAAAGCCATGGAATCCTGTATTTTGTTGATGCTTAGCTAGCACTTGGATACACCAAAATGTGTTGTATCTCTTCATGTATCTGACCTATACATATGGAAGTATAACCTTTACGTCTCATACTTGAGTCTTCATGTTATATCTTTGATTTCATGCATGATCATCCAGCCTATAAACATGGTATACTACGATTTTAACTACTCACTTCATTTTTTTTCTTGCTTTAGGGTCCAAAGCTTGATTGGATGGTCACAGGCACGGACCAAGAAGTGTAATCGACCTATTATCTGAAAGCAGCTTGAAACCTTGCCGTGCTGACCTACACTATGAGTTGTAACTACGGGTGCTCATGCCAGTTTTTTGATAACGTTAATCTACTTTGTAACTTGGAGCATAGTAGTTGAAGACCTCTCGCTAAATGGTTTAGTTTTTTTTGGGCACTAATCATCGGTTTCCACGGGTTGAGAATAACTGATTTTGAACACTACAAGTTGTATATTCCCCGCATGGTAACTCGACTCCAAGACAATGCAGTCTTCAGTTGCCATGGGTCTGCTTACCAGGAATTTCGCTGAATGTCCAGAGTTTGTTTTTTCTTTGAGGGTAAGAATGTCTACAACTTTCCTGTTCAAATTGGTGCAAGGTGCCAGCCCGCAGTAACACCAAGGTTGCACACAAAGGTTTGGCTTTGCTCGTGATTTTATTGATATTGATGGAGAATATATTAGTGTGGACGAAAAGACCATTAGCTCTGAACCCCATATGCAGGGTCATAAAAATAAGAAGCCATATATGTCGAAGTCCAAACTAAGGGTGAAGACAGACCAGGACAAATGGATAACGAATAACCTGATTGGCAACTTCATTCTGCTGGGTGCATTTTCGTCCAAAATTCAGTTTTGGATAAACAGTAGTACAAAACTCAGATAATCATTTGACTTAAAACAGTAATCCGGATATGATCTATTTCTACACATAGTTCGCACTAAAGTCTCAAATCATGTGCTAGTTAGCTCAAGCACGTGTTGGAAGTGTTAACGATTGTTTAGTCTATTTTTTTTGGGATGTTGAGACGGCGGCTACGTGAGTCGGAATAAGGTCATTCCCGCTCTATCCTCGCTCTGGTGGTGCATCTAAAACCGACGGAGGGCACGTGGAGTCGCGTCTCCAAAGGATCTCTTGGGATTTGTTCAGTCTTTATGTTTGGTGGTGTGGCTTTAGGTCAGTCTCTTCTGATCTACGACTATCATCATTGGTGATGGTTACTGCTCTAGTACGTTGGCTCTTTGGGGTTTTAGCACGATAACTTCCCGTCTGTCTACTACAATAAGCTCTACCAGGACAAGCTTTGTCCATCTCTGGTGATAGGGGCAGGGACCGCGGCGCGCCTTTACCTCGCACTAGTATCTGTAAATGTCGCTAGGTGACCTATTTCTATTTTTTATTATTTTTGGGTCTCTTTATATGTTGATGATTATTAATATATAGGTCGGTGGAATTAAAAAAAAATAAAGACATATTGTTATCTTTTGTTTTTTAGAGAATTTTAGGAGCTTTATTAAGTAATGGCTCCGTTACAATCAGTCCGTAGACTGGATACAAGAAAAGGTGGGCTCTCATCGAGCCAGCTACTAGTCGACTCTAGTGTACGACCTAACTAAGCACACAAATGAGCCGAATTACTCGCAGATTGTCTAACATGCTTTATTAAGAAAGAAGCAAATCTGAAACCAGCTCCCTAACTTCGTCTAGGATCGACGCTACCGCTGAACAATCAACGTGACGCAAGTGTCAGAGATTGACAATCTTTAAACATTCTATCTCCATCACCACATGAGAGTATCCCCGCAACTTCGCGAAAATCACTCCATCCTGAAAGGCTAACACATCATCGTAAGAGGATCGGTAACACCCAACAGGGGCTTACTCCATGCGCCCATGAAAGAGAGATGTGAGCGAACAACACCCCCTCCTCCACCTTTCTGTTTCTATGTATTGATGGCACCGTCTGTATTGATCTTGATCCAGCCCGGAACGGGAGGACGCCAACACTAACCCGGAGGAGTTTTAGACCTCCTAATAACTTCGCAATCTAGCAGCTGCAACTCTTCACGGATCTTCTTCAAAGATTGGAGTGGATCGTACCTCTCATTGTGTGTCAGCCTGTTACGTGAAGACCAAATAGAGTACATGATGCTAATTATTTGAGCTCTTTGTGTATCATTGAACATTTGATCACATAAAATATCCGGTGATCAACTTCTGTCATGCAAACATGTGGTAGCTTTAGATCCAGGATCTTCCTTGCTTCCTCCCAAGATCCCTTGGCATGAGATCAATGGATCAACACATGCTTTAATGTTTCTTCTACAACTAAACAAATATCACATCTGCTCAGCTCACGAATATCCAATATTTTAGAGTGCATGCATCCGGCAAAATACCCTGAGCCACATACCACCAAAAAAACCTGACGGTAGTACTTTGAGTTTCCATAGGGTTTTCCACATCTGCTCGTCAGCCGTTGAAGTACCCATAACCAGCCCTTTCTATCAACAGAACTACTCCACCAAAATCTTCCCATCAGCGACACTAGGCTCTTCAACACCTCCTTTGTTAACTTGAAACAACTCCTACCAAAGGTTTGTATGGCATGTATCACCGCCTTAAGTAAAGTTTCTCTAGCAGCACTAGATAACCACCCTTCCGACCAACCTTGCATACATCCACTGATCAACAATATGATCAAACATGCCAATAGTAATCCTCCCCACAACTGTTGGTAGCCCCAAATATCTTTCAAAAAAAGCTTCCACATTAACACCAGGGGTAGTTTTTACACTATCTCTTAAAGGCTGCAACGCATTTGGACATCGAACTCTTCTCTTTATTGACTTTCTGTCCAGAACATTCAACATACATATTCAAGACCTTCGTTAACCGCTCAACACTTGCATCAAATGCACGCATAAAAGTGATACTATCGCCTGCAAATAATAGGTGATTCACCCATGGTGCTCTAAAACTCACACAAATACCTCGACCAATATGAGATCCATTGTTGAGGAGAGCCGTTAAACCCTCACCAAAGATTACAAGAGGTATGGTGACATCGGATCGCCTTGTCTCAATCCCCTAGATGGAGTAAAAAAGGGGAGAAGCTCCCCATTAACCTTCACTGCAAATCGGACAGATGATACACATTTCATAATCAAACGTACGCAATTGCTATCCAAGCCCAACGTCAGTAGCATCGCTTCAAGATAGTGTCACTCCACCCTATCATATGCTTTCATCGTGTCTGATTTTACCGCACAAAAAGCCTTTTTATCTCTTTCCTCATGTCATGCACACTTTCATAAGCCACAAAAGCATTATCAGTTATTAATCAACCTGGAACAAACACACTTTGTTCTTCTCCAATTACCTCATCCAACAACCCTCTCACGCGACTTTCCTGCTATTTTATACAACACTTGACAAAGCAAAATCAGACGGTACTGAGAAATATATTGTGGGTTCCGTACGTTTGGGATTAAAGTGATTATGTATCATTTATCCCCTCGGGTAGCTCCCCACCATTCAGAAAATCTAGCACCGCCGGTAATAGATCATCCTTCAGCACCTCCCAGTGACTCTGAAAAAAAATCACACGGTAAAACCATCCACGCCCATTTGATGACGCGGTTTTAATTTCCTCAGCCTCAAACCTTTTAGAAAGTGTGGCATTCATCTACACAATTGTTATCTGAAATACTCCCTCCCTTTCAAAATATAGGATATTTTAACTTTGTGAAAGAAGTGTATCTAGACCTATTTTAGTATGTAGGTTCATGTATGTTTGGAGTGAAGCTATACACTAAAAGGGGTCTAGATACACTCTATTCATAGAGTTAAAACATCTTATATTTTGAGATGTAGGGAATAGTTCATAACAGAGGAACAATCTACTCCGTATGCATTTTCCATGTAGATAGTAGCCAGCATTGCCGGCGCAGTACCATGTTCCAAAAAAAAAAGGTGCGGTGGTGCAGGGCCGAACTGAAACAAACAAGAACACCAAACTTTGGCCCCTGCCCCGACCGAACTGGCACCGGCCTGCGGCCACCGCTGGCCTCGTACTCGCACACAGGTGCAAGACACGCTACGTACATAACGTGCCGATACTGTGCGCGGGCACGTTGCTGGCCTGTGAATGCTAGCTGCAATGCCAGGAACGTACTACGACCTCTGTAACTGTAAGGAAGGTGCCCCGGAATTGGACTACGGGGCCAAGGAAAAGTCCGATTAAAGTGTCTGGCGCTTAATTAAGCAGCGGCCGTAAAAGAGCGGGCATCTACAGTAGTACCGTAGATCTCTGCTTTCTCTTGTCCCTTCCTTTCACCTTGAACTATTTTATTTATTTACACAGTACCTGTGCATAGCTGTAGCTTTTACGGGCGATTTACAGACCAAGATTTGTTGGGTGACTGAGTACCAAGTATTCTACCAGTAGTAGAAAATCTATCAGTAAAATAAAAAGGAAACAGCCGTACGTACGCATGCTCGAAATAAACACAAGTACGGTGGTAACCGACAAGTTCCAGTTCAATTTCATTTTAAAAAAGTGAAGGCAGATCGAGCCAGAAGCCAGAAGCCATGCTGCATGCAGCGTTACGTACTTTGTACGTGATCCTGATTATTTAACCGCCACCTACTCGAATTAATCGACTGAACGAACGGCAGCTGTCAGCAAACTGCAGGGCCTCAGCCCATGTCGCCAGAGGGCAGACAAACAGACAGCCATCCAGGTCCAGCCGACTGGACCACCGTTGGATCGACGGGAGTGGAGGCACGTACGGTGTAGAACAGTCGCCAGCAGAGCATGTCGTCGTCGTAACTCGTATATGGACCATGGCGTTTCTTTTCGAAACCATGCGATGGACATGGACCGTCATGGCCTTGTCGATCGCCTCACGTGCACACGGACGGCAGCCGTACGCTGCGTGGATCCGCATGGACCTGCACAAACTAAGGGGGCGTTTGGTTCCACTAGCTGGCAGAGATATTTATCCTGTGTTTGGTTTAGAGGATAAAAGAGAACAAGGATAACCAGATTCTTGGAACATACTCTAAAACGGTGGTTGAGCTCATCCAACCCAAACTACTGGATAAGGCCAACCACTTTTGGCTGGCTCACATCCGAACGTTTTCTCTCGCTCACCTTCTCGAGAAACACCGCTGCCTAACATTATCTGGACGACCGTCTCTAGTTCTCACTGTTAGTTGCCACGGCGGCGCCAAATCGAGCAAAGGCTATGGAGCATCAAGGGCGGAAGCGATGGCTGGACGGTTCCATTTCTCTCCCTCTCCTCCGCTGATCACTCCTCCTATCATTTGGGATATCGAGGAGGACGAGGCGTAAGACATCCTTAAGCCAGCGACGACGCCGACTTTCAGTCGCGAGGGTGACTTGCATACTGTACTGGGACAGACTCGTGGGTGGGCAACCGAGCTAGCTAATTTCTCTCGTGTACAGCCAGCTAGCCAGCTTCTGATCTCTCGTCTTTAGCTATGGTGTAAATTGTGTCGAAGTGTATTTGTTTTGTCCGTGTATACACAATCTTTTCATACCAATATATATTCTAAAGTATCAGTGTCACTCATTTTTGTGTTTTATTTTTACAAATGAGCTACGAGGATTTTTTTACTAGAATTAGTTACCCAAATTAGAATTAGCATGCGTATCTCACTTTAATTTATTTCATAGGGTACTCTCACCACATCAATCAAAGAGATGACCACATAGACTCATCCACTCTTCAACCTTTGAACCAAACACAAAAATGGTTATTCCTAACCACCGTTCATCCCATCTAACCAAACATAAAAATTGGCTATCCCTAGCCAGGTGGTTGGAGATATCCTCATCGCCTAAACAATATCCCCTCAACCAAATAGCCCCTAAGAGCATCTCCACCGCGTCCCGACGCCGAGTTCCTGCCTTTCTTCTCCACCTTCCCGCATTTCTTCTCCATTTCCCGCCACATCTCCCGCCAGTTCCCCGAGCTCCCACCCACCATGCCGCCCAAGGGTTTCGTCAAACCCCGATTCGCCGTCGGCGTACCAAAGGAGAAGAAACCGAGGAAGCCGCCGCCAAGGCTAGAGGGCTTCATGGACGCCGAGTGGTTGAAGGAGTGTCGGCGGAGGAAGATCGAAAGAGATAGCCGCAAGGATAGGACAGAGAGGTCGGAGCAGGCGCAGGCGATGAGGGAAGCGCATGATTGCAAATATATCTATAATTTTTGATGTTCCATGCTTGGTTTTATCCACTTTCTTGTGTTTTGTTCCAACTTTGAAGTACTTTTCATATGATTTCTTGGACTAACCTATTAACAAGAGCCATAGTGCCACCATTTCTACTGCTGTTTTTGGTTCCAGGAAAGTCGAAAAATGAATATTCTCGAATTGGATGGGACAAAGCCAAAGTGCCTATTTTTCCGAAGTCATCATATGCCGAATACGAGACGGAGAGGGGCAGGGGCCACCACACCACCGGCTGCTGACCCTGCCCGCGCCAGGGGGTGGTGTGGCCGCATTCGGCACCCCCTCGGCCTCTCCTTCCGACTATAAGATGCCCTCGGGACGTAAACCCTAAGTGCCCGATCAAAAATCCACGAAAGAGTCTATAGCCGCCGTCATCTCCATCCCTAGATCGGGTGGGATCTGAAGCTCTTCCCGGCACCCTGCCGGAGAGGGGAATTCACCCTGGAGGCCTTCTTCATCACCATGCAAGCCTCCGATGTGATGCGTGAGTAGTTCATCCTTGGACTACGGATCCATGTAGTAGCTAGATGGCTGGTTCTCCTCCTTTGTGCTTTCATGTCTAGATCTTGTGAGCTCCGTTCATGATCAAGATCATCTATTTGTATTTCTGCATGTTGTGTTTGTGGTGATCCGACGGATATTGAGATGCTATTTCAGATTGATTATTGATTCTATCATGTCTTTGTTATTTGTGATCTTGCATGCTTTCTGTTGTTAGTAGCTATCTTGGCCAAGTAGATGCTAGCAACTCCAAGAGTTAGTATTTATGCTCGATAGTGGGTTCACGCCTCTGGTAATCTGGGGAAGTGACCGAAATCTCTAAGGTACTAGATGTGCTGTTGCTACTAGGGAGAAAACAACAATCCTTTGTTCATAGAACAATCGTATTGTTTACTTTACATGCAATTCGTAAAGCAATAATCTGTTGCTTGCAACTTAATACTGGAGGGGGTTCGGATGATAACCTAAAGGTGGATTATTAGTCATAGATGCAGTTGGATGGCGGTCTATGTATAATGTTGTAATGCCCAATCAAGTTCCAAAGGAGTCAAGATGATTAGTATATGCATGTATTGCTTTCTCGATGTTTGTCAATTACCCCGCTATAATTTGTTCACCCAGCATGTTATCTATCTTAAGGAGAGCCACCTCTAGTGAACTATGGATCCCGGTCCTTTTCTTTTATATACAATCTATAAACTGTTTACTGCTTTGTGTTTACTTTCTACAAACTATTACTTCCTTCCATTCAATACGTTTAATCCTTTGTTTTCAGCAAAACACGGTGAGATTGACAACCTCATCGCAAGTTGGGGACAGAGTTCTGTGGTTGTGTTGTGCAGGTCTCCACGTTGCTACTAGAACTGGTAGTGCGCCCTGCCAAGGCTCAGCTAGCAACACCTTTGGGGTGTTTCCTTGCTCCTACTAGTTCGATTAAACCTTGGTTTCATACTGAGGGAAACTTGCTATTGTGCTCATCATACCTTCCTCTTGGGGTTCCCAACGAGCTCTACATCAACACTGCACCAGCACTTTTTTGGGCGCCGTGCACTGAGCCATCAAGCATTTTTCTGGCGCCGTTGTCGGGGAGTCAAGGACATCTTCACAAGGGGAGTCCCTCATGACCAATCTCTTTACTTTGTTATTTTTGTTTTGCTTAGTTTCTTTTTACTTTGTTTGCTTGTTTCTTTATCAAAAACACAAAAAAATTAGTTTTACAAGTTTGCTTTCTTTATCAAAAACACACAAAAATGACTACTCTTGAAAATACTAAGTTGTGTGACTTCACTAGCACCAACAACAATGATTTTATGAGCACACCTATTGCTCCACCTGTGCCTGAAGCTACTTTCTTTGAGATAAAACCTACTTTACTCAATCTTGTTATGAGAGAACAATTTTCTGGTATTGGTAATGAAGATGCTGGTTCCCATCTAAATAACTTTGTTGAACTTTGTGAGATGCAAAAGCATAGGGATATAGATGGTGATATTATTAAGATGAAATTGTTTCCTTTCTCTTTGAGAGGAAAATCTAAAGAATGGTTGAATTCCTTAACTAGGAATAGTATTGATTCTTGGACTAAGTGCAAGGATGCTTTCATTGGAAAATACTATCCACCTGCTAAGATTATATCTATGAGAAGTGAAATAATAAAGTTTAAACAACTTGATAATGAGCATGTTGCTCAAGCTTGGGAAAGAATGAAATCTTTGGTTAAGAATTGTCCCACTCATGGACTGACTGCTTGGATGATCATCCAAACTTTTTATGCAGGATTGAACTATTCTTCAAGGAACCTATTGGATTCTGCTGCGGGAGGTACCTTTATGACCATCACTTTGGGTGCTGCAACAAAACTTCTGGACAATATGATGGTTAATTATTCTGAATGGCATACTGAGAGAGCTACGCAAGGTAAGAAGGTAAATTCTGTTGAGGAAACCTCCTCCTTGAGTGATAAGATTGATATTATTATGTCTATGCTTGTTAATGGGAAAGCCCATATTGATCCAAATAATGTTCCTTTAGCCTCTTTGGTTGCTCAAGAAGAGCAAGTTGATGTGAACTTCATAAGAAATAACAATTTTAGCAACAATGCCTATATGAGTAATTTTGGTAACAACAATTATAAGCCATATCCTCCCAACAATGGTAATGCTTATGAAAATTCTTACAACAACAAAAGGAGTGCACCCTCTGAACTTGAAGTTATACTTAAAGACTTTATTAGTAAACAAACTGCTTTCAATAAAACTATTGAGGAAAAACTCTCTAATGCTGAAAGAAATATAGAATCTTTGGCTGAAGCTCAATCTTCTTTGAATAAAATGGCTGCCAAACCTGAAACTAATGAGAATCTCTTTGCAGCTACTAATGCTATACAAGTAAGAATTGATGAAAATGTTAGACTAATAGCTAAATTACATGCTAAGTGGGAAAGAGAAGATGAAATTGCTAGAAACATTAGTGTTTCTACTATCACCACCACTAGTGTTGAGGCTAGTAATAGTTCTACTACTTTAGATGATAAGTATGGTTTTGATCTTGATGGTTGCAATATCTCTGAAGTTATTAAGTTCCTACAAAAGCTTGCTAAAAGTCCTAATGCTAGTGCTATGAACATGGCCTTTACAAAACACATTACTGATGCTCTCATAAAGATTAAAGAAGAAAAGATAAAACATAAAGCTTCTATTCCTATAAAACAAGAAGATGGTTGGGAACCCATTATTAATATGAAAGTGAATGACTTTGACTTCAAAGCTTTATGTGATCTTGATAGTAGTGTCTCTATTATGCCTACAAGGATTTATGATATGCTTGATTTTCCTCCATTTGAAGATTGTTATTTGAATGTCCCACTTGATGATAATGCTAAAAAGAAACTCATGGGGAGTCTTAATGATGTTCTTATTATGGTTAACAATGCCTATGTCCCCGTTGATTTCTATGTTTTGGATGTTGAATACAATGCTTCTTGTCCTATTACTTTGGGAAGACCTTTTCTTAGAACTGTTGGTGCCATCATTGATATGAAAGAAGACACCATTAAATATCAACTCCCACTCAAGAAAGGTATAGAACACTTCCCTAAGAAGAGAGAGAAGATTTCTTTTGCTTCTCCTATGAAAACAAAATTTGGTCTTAATGCTTCTTCATTTGAGAACACTTGATTCTTTCTTGCTTCTTATGCCTAACTTAAAGGCGTTAAAGAAAAGTACTTATTGGGAGATAACCCAAAAGTTTTAGATGAGTCTTGGAAGTTATTACCTCTGTAATAACCTCTCCTTATCCTTTTTATTTGCTTTTTTGCCAAGAGTAACCTCTAATGCGAGAGAAGTAATGATTGGGAAAGTTGCTGTCCCGAAACAGATTTCTGTGCTTCACCGTAATAATTCGTGTAAAATCTCTGAACGTCTTTTTGAGGTGTGAATTTTTGTGATTCTGACCCAGATTGTTATCTAACTTTTGTTATTTCAACACTTTTTTATTTGAGCAACAGAAGTTCTTCGAAAAAATTCGTCTTTACCTGCTGGTCTGTTTTGACAAATTTCTGCCATTTTCTGCATTTGCTTCTTGTTGGTTCCTTTTTGAGTTCTTTTGGGGAATTGAGCTTTTTGAGGGAAGTAATACAGTAGCTAGTGTTCTAATGGAAGTTTATTTGGTATTAGAACTGAACCTTAAGACCTATTATCTTGAGTGCACTAATGTTGCTAATAAAGATTGTGTGAAGTTTTGTATGAAGGAAAATTTTCAGGCGTATGGAAGGAATGAGTAATGAGATGAAGGATGGACTAAAGCTCAAGCTTGGGGATGCCACACGTGTCACCAGAAGAAATATCCAAGAAGTACAAACGTCAAAGCTTGGGGATGCCCAAGGCATCCCTTCTTCATCAATAAAAATCCCAGGTTTCTTCCAAACGCTTCATTTTTATTGTTTCATGCACAGTTGTGTTGTTCTTGGAGCGTCATCTTTTTCGTTTTTGATTTTCATTTGATTGGTTTGCTTAGTTTTCTGAATAAATTGGTTGTACCCCCTCTTTCATACTTTGGTTTGCAAATAGTTTGGTTTGGTTTGGAAAAGAGTAGGAAAGTTCATACTTATGTGGTAAAAAGAGCTCGTTTTTGACTGTGGCCTATGCTATGACATGCCATGCTTGATATTGTTTTGGCTTTATGCTTAGTATTCTTTGCTGTAGCATGACTTGTTATAAACAACTGAGATTGCTTAATGTGCCTTGGATGAATCATGCGTTGTTTTAGCATATTAAGGCATAGTATAGTGGTATTCTCCTTTGATGCTTTATTTGGGTTGACTTGGTGCATGCTCACACCATGTTATGACTATCTCAAGTCACCTAAGCCTTTATGATCCTTTAGTTTCAACTTGTAGTATCACTTTATGCTTTGATCAATGATGTTTTGTCGCTCTGCATGATTATGGCCATTATTGCTCTCTTAGTTTGTCGCTCCCAGTCTTTTGCTAGCCTCCACAACAAAGTATGAGTTCCACTCATGCATCCAACTCCCTAAACCAAGTTATTCCAAAGAGTCCACCATACCTACCTACTAGCTTATGCTATTCCAAGTATATTCATGCTTTTGTTTACCTTCCAAATTAAACTTGTTATGAGAAAACTAGTGATTAAAACTCTCACGAACTTGATGGCACACTTTACTTTTCTTGCCCTTAATAAACTTGAACCATTGTGTCGTCTATGTTGTATATGCTTGCACTTATTTGTTGGGAATTAGCAGAACCATGCTTTCATGGCGAACGCTTTCAACATTGCACTTGGTACTTGTACCTAGTTGATATCATGCTCTTTTGTATATGGATGTCGTCGGTGTGAAATGAAAGGGGAGCTTGTAAGTCCATGGAGTTATGTATCTGTGTTAGAGAAATGCCTGGGCCGCTGGTCTAATCCATGCCGACATGGTGGAAACCTGCAGCTTAACCATAATGAGCTGTCTATGAAGCATTCTTCTTATAAAAAAGGAGTCCTATATTGAGAAAAAAAGGAGAAAAAGAAAAAAAGAGATATTATGAAAAGAGGAAAGAGAGAAAAAAGCACCATATTCCCATGGTAAATAAGAAGATTGCTGAGACGCTCGTTGTCTGCTTGCCTTGTCATTTTGATATGGGGATTCTTCCGTATCATCGGGCAAGGGGTACCCCGTTGGCGGTTCTCTATGATACACATATACTTACAATGACAAGAACTTACCGGTGACTAAACTTGAGTAGCATGAGGAGCAGCCCTCGTATACAAGGGACATGAGATTTCTAACTTATACTTCGTTAAGCATGTACATCATAGTTTGTTCACTTTAACCTTAATCACTTCAAGATGCTTATGATAGGGGCAATGAGAGCTGAAAGCTATAAGTACCATAATTTTTGGAAGATCTTTATGAGACTTGAATCCCTACTTTCTTTTATAAAAAGGCCTTTCTTCCACCATTATATTGAGTTTCCACCTTCTACCTTTATGCACCTACTTTGAGAGCATAGTGGCCATTCTTAGTTCTATCTGCATTGTCCCAAGACTAGTTGATTGATGCATAACTTGATATTGCTTGTTTTAAACTATTTGTATCTAGTCACTCTTATGAACTTAGAAGGTGTCCTATACATTTATATTTGCTACTCTATTGAGGGACAAGCTGAATGCTATTATGCTATGTTTTCTTTATGTGAAACAAACAAACGTCTTGCAAAGCATTGTTATTCATGAATCTTTTGTTTGTGCCTTTTCATGTTGCATCATAGTTTCTTTGTCTTATTGCTAAAACTTTGTCTTTCATGTTATGATTGAAGTACTATGATCCCAGCTTTGAATGTTTTACAAATACTTTGATCAAGTCTTTGATGGTGCATGTCACCTCAAAAATTATTCTTTCTTTTTATCACTTACCTACTCGAGGACGAGCAGGAGTTAAGCTTGGGGATGTTGATACATTGCAAATGTATCTATAATTTTTTATGTTCCATGCTTGGTTTTATCCACTTTCTTGTGTTTTGTTCCAACTTTGGAGTACTTTTCTTATGATTTCTTGGACTAACCTATTAACAAGAGCCACAAAGGCTACCTTTTCTGCTGTTTTGGTTCCAGAAAGTCGAAAATGAATATTCTCGAATTGGACAGACAAAAGCCAAAGTGCCTATTTTTCCGTAAGTCATCGATGCGGAATACGAGACGGAGAGGGGCTGGGGCACCACCACCTGGCCACGCGGCTCAGCCCGCCGCAGTGGGTGTGGCCCTTCACCCCCTCGGCCTCCCCTTCCGACTATAAGATGCCCTCAGGACGTAAACCCTAAGTGCCCGATCAAAAATCCACGAAAGAGTCTGTAGCCGCTGTCATCTCCATCCCTAGATTGGAAGGGATCTGAAGCTGTTCCCGGCACCCTGCCGGAGAGGGGAATTCACCTTGGAGGCCTTCTTCATCACCATGCAAGCCTCCGGTGTGATGCGTGAGTAGTTCATCTTTGGACTACGGATCCATGTAGTAGCTAGATGGCTGGTTCTCCTCCTTTGTGCTTTCATGTCTAGATCTTGTGAGCTCCGTTCATGATCAAGACCATCTATTTGTAATTCTACATGTTGTGTTTGCGGGGATCCAATGGATATTGAGATGCTATTTCAGATTGATTATTGATTCTATCATGTCTTTGTTATTTGTGATCTTGCATGCTTTCTGTTGTTAGTATCTATCTTGGCCAAGTAGATGCTAGCAACTCCAAGAGTTAGTATTTATGCTCGATAGTGGGTTCATGCCTCGTAACTGGGAAGTGATGAATCTCTCAGGTACTAGATGTGTTGTTGCTACTAGGGAGAAAACAACAATCCTTTATTCATAGAACAATCATATTATTTACTTTACACGCAATTCGTAAAGCAATAATCTGTTGCTTGCAACTTAATACTGGAGGGGGTTCGGATGATAACCTAAAGGTGGATTATTAGTCATAGATGCAGTTGGATGGCGGTCTATGTATAATGTTGTAATGCCCAATTAAGTTCCAAAGGTGTCAAGATGATTAGTATATGCATGTATTGCTTTCTCGATGTTTGTCAATTGCCCCACTGTAATTTGTTCACCCAGCATGTTATCTATCTTAAGGAGAGCCACCTCTAGTGAACTATGGATCCCGGTCCTTTTCTTTTACTTACAATCTATAAATTGTTTACTGCTTTGTGTTTACTTTCTGCAAACTATTACTTCCTTCCATTCGATACGTTTAATACTTTGTTTTCAGCAAAACACGGTGAGATTGACAACCTCATCGCAAGTTGGGGACAGAGTTCTATGGTTGTGTTGTGCAGGTCTCCACGTTGCTACTAGCACCGGTAGTGCGCCCTGCCAAGACTCAGCTAGCAACACCTTTGGGGTGTTTCCTTGCTCCTACTGGTTCGATTAAACCTTGGTTTCATACTGAGGGAAACTTGCTGCTGTGCTCATCATACCTTCCTCTTGGGGTTCCCAATAAGCTCTACATCAACACCACACCAGCACTTTTCTGGGCGTCGTGCACTGAGCCATCAATCAGCTCCTCGCCCATCCCCTTCGGCGACCCAGACGCCCGCAACGTGTTCGATGGTATGGCAGGTGACGCCTACATCTCGGACATGATCGCCTCTGGTTCCGCAGTGGCCGACTTCTGTTGGAATTATGCCCTAGAGGCAATAATAAAGATGTTATTATTATAATTCTTGTTCATGATAAAGTTTATATTCCATGCTAGAATTGTATTAAGCGGAAACTTTAATACTTGTGTGGTTTGTGAACAACACCGTGTCCCTAGTACGCCTCTATGGACTAGCTCATTGATCAATGATGGTTAAGGTTTCCTAACCATAGACATGAGTTGTCAATTGATAATGAGATCATATCATTGGGAGAATGATATGGTGGACAGACCCAAACTAAGCGAAGCAATTAGATCGTGTCATTGTGTTCATCTTTGCGAAGCTTTTCCTATGTCAAATATTGTATTCCTTAGACCATGAGATAATGCAACTCCCTGGTATCGGAAGAAAGCTTTGAGGTCATCAAACGTCATCCTATGAGAGGGTGATCATAAAGGTGTCTCTCAGGTGATCGGAAAGTATCTGTTGGGTTGTATGTATCGAGATGGAATTTGTCCTCCCAAGTCGGAGAGATATACTTCGGGCCCACTCGGTAATCGATATCAACACCTCTTGCAAGCATGTGGTTAAGGAGTTAATCACAAAGTGATATCGGATTACGGAACGAGTAAAGTACTTGCTGTGAACGAGATTGAACTAGGTATGACGATACCGACGATCGAATCTCGCAAGTAAAATATCGCGAGACGAAGGGAATATATATGGGATTGATTGAATCCTGGCATCGTGGTTCATCCGATATGATCATCGATGAATGTGTGGAGTCAATATGGGTGCCTGCACCCGCTGTTGATTATTGATAGAAGATCATGTCGCATATTCTCGAACCCGCAAGGTCACACACTTAACGTGTCTCGACGCTAGGATAGATTGATAATTGGTTTATAAATTTTTGTTCGAGTCTCGGATGGGATCCGGGACATCACGAGAGGTTCGGAATGGTCCGAGAATAAGATTCATATAAGGCAAAGGCAGTTTTTGGAGTTCGAATTGTTCGGATTAATCGGTATTGTGGAAGCTTTAGAACCTTCCGGAAGGGGCCAACGTGGTCCCACCTTCCGGGGAGGGGCATGGGCCTATGAGGGAGTGTCCTGGCGCATTGGGCCAGGGCACAAGGCCCCATAGGGCCCAGATCCTAGATAAGTTTAAATTGTTTAAACTAGAGATAGGATTTCTAGATAAGGAGAGTTTAAATTGTTTAAACTAGAGATAGGCTTGGAGGATGGGCAGGGCTGGCGCACCCCCTCTATATATAGAGGGCTGGTGCGCCTCCCCCAACCACACACATCTCCCTCCAAGCCCTAGTTGCCCCGCCGCCTTCCTCTCTCCCTCCCCGACCGCTTGTAGGCGAAGCCCTGCGGCAGAAATTCTCCACCATATACACCACGCCGTCGTGTTGTAGATCCAATCTATCTCTCCACCATACTTGCTGGTCCAAGGAAGGAGGAGACGTCGAGGTGCCGCACGTGTGCATCTCACGGAGGCACCGCCACTTGTGGTGCTAGATCGGATCGGATCGCGAGGAGGAGAAGCGAGTACGACTACATCACCCACGCTCCGATTTAACGCTCCGCTGCGTAATCTTCAAGGGTATGAAGATCTAATCCAATCTCTCTTGTTGTTTGCATCTCCTAGATTAGATCTTGGCTTTCCTTCTGCTCGCTCAGAGAAAATTTTGATTTACTATGCTGCGAAACCCTTCAGTGGTATCAGAGCTAGATCTATGCGTAGATGTGATTCACGAGTAGAACGCAACATGGTTGTTGTGGGCGTTGATGTTTTCTGTTGCAAGCCTCTTGTTTGTGTTCTTCTTATGACACGGCATAGTGAGATTGAAGCAGTTCAGGCCAACCTTACGCGACATCGTTCGCGAGACCGGCTCCGCACTTGACGTGTGGCTTGTTCCACACATGCGGCTGGTGGATGTCAGTTTCTCTCACTATAGTGTTCATGGGATTAACACCGGAGTTTGGCAACCATAATATCACGTTGTGGCTTTCCGTAGGTAAGAATCGTTCTTAGCATCTACTCCCATAAGCCACGTAAAACATGCAACAACAAAGTAGAGGCGTCTAACTTGTTTTTGCAGGGAGTGTTTTCTGTGATATGGTATGGCCCAAGATGTGATGTGTGTATTGTATGCGATGATCATGTTTTGTAATGTTTCACGACTTGCATGTCGATGAGTACACAACCGGCAGGAGCCATATGGTTGTCTTTATAATTGTGTATGACCTGCGAGTCAACTTCTTATACGCCATGTAATAGCTTTACTTTATCGCTAAGTAGTTAGCAATAGCTGTAGTTGCTATTCATGGTGGAGGCAATCATGGTGGAGTGATGGAGATCATGCCGGAACGCACAAGATGGAGATCATTGCGCGAAGATTGGCTATACCATGTCACATAAAGTTATATGCATGTGATGTTTATCCATTTATGTATCTTATTATGCTTAGATCGCGACGGTAGCATTATAAGATGATTCCTCACTTAAAGATCAAGATAAAACTGTGTTCTCCCCAAGTATGCACCGCTGCGAAAGTTCGTCAGGTCCAAGCATCACGTGATGATCGGGTGCTATAGACTCTCACGCCACATACAACGGGTGCAAGCCAGTTTTGCACACGCTGAAATACTTGGGTCTAGCTTGACGAGCCTAGCATGTATGACATGGCCTCGGAACACAAGAACCGAAAGGTTAAGCATGAGTCATATGAATGATATGATCGACACTTCGTTGTCCACCATTGAAACCACATCTCTTCTCGTGATGATCGGATTAGGTGTGGTGAATTTGGATCGTGTTCACTAAACAACTTGAGGGATGTTGAATTTAGTGGGAGTTCATCTAGTAATTTGATTAAGTTGAACTATTTATCATGAACATAGTCTAAATTGTACTTGCAAATACTGTAGATCACATGGCCAAGTCCAACTTCAACTTCAACATTTTTGCTAAGAAAGAAAAGCTTAGAAACAATGGGTCTAACTTCACCAACTGGTTCCGCAATCTAAGAATCATTCTGTCTGGCGGACAAAAGGACTATGTCCTTGAGAAAGCGCTAGGTGACGCCCCTGCTATAGATGCGCCGGCTGATGAAAAAGCTGTTTATCAGTCACGCAAGGATGATTATGATTTGATTAAGATCGCCATGTTGTATGCTATGGAATCGGATCTTCAAAATCGTTTTGAGGAGTTCGCCGGGCCCTTTGAGATTCTCGAGGAGCTGAAAAACATGTTTCAGACTCAAGCCCGTTCTGAGAGATATGAGATCTCTAAGAAATTCTTTAACTACAAGATGGAGGAAGGGAGTTCCGTTAGTGAGCACGCCATTGAGATGACGGGCTACACTCAACGCCTTGAGCAACTGGACTGCAAGATTCCAGAGGAGCTCAAGATTGACACTCCTAGCTACAAAAGTTTTGTAGTTGATCACAATCAGATTGGTTCCACTGATATGATCACTGAGCTCTTTGCTAAGATGAAAGTAGCAGAGGTGAACATCAAAAAAAAATAATCATGTGTTGATGGTCAACAAGCCCCCCACCTTCAAGAAAGGTAAGGGTGCAAGGAAGCCCTTCAAGAAAGAAGGCGGCAAGCGCGTTGCCCCTGCTGAGAAGAAGCTCAAGTCTGGACCCAAGCCGGACACTGAGTGCTTCTATTGCAAGGACAAGGGTCACTGGAAGCGTCCAAGTACTTAGCGACAAGAAGGATGGCACCATCAAAGGTATATTTGATATACATGTTATTGATGTTTTCCTTACTAGCCCTCGTTGTAGTGCTCGGGTATTTGATACGGTTGGTTGCTAATATTTTTAACTCAAACAGAGCTACGGAATAGACGGCGGCTTGCGAGGGATGAGGTGACGATGCGCTGGCAACGGATCAAGAGTTGATGTGATGGCCGTCGCACGCTCTCCTTAGTTTTACCTTCGGGATTAGTTTTAAACCTTAATAAATGTTATTATGTGCCTGCGTTGAGCATGAACATTATTTCTGGATCGTGTTTATTGCAAGACGGTTATTCATTTAAATCGGAGAATAATGGTTGTTCTATTTATATGAGTAACATCTTTTATGGTCATGCACCTCTTGTGAATGGTTTATTTCTTCTAAATCTCGAAAGGGATGAAACACACATCCATAACATTGAGGCTAAGAGATGCAAAGTAGATAGTGATAATACTACTTATTTGTGGCACTGTCGCCTAGGTCATATTGGTGTAAAGCGCATGAAGAAACTCCATTCTGATGGACTTTTGGAGTCTCTTGATTTTGAATCATTTGACACATGAACCATGCCTCATGGGCAAGATCAAAACCCGTTCTCGGTATGATGGAGCGAGCAGCAGACTTGTTGGAAATCATACATACCGATGTATGCGGACCAATGAGTGTTTGACGCGGTGGATATCGCTATTTTCTCACTTTTACCGATGACTTAAGTAGATATGGGTATATCTATTTAATGAAACATAAATCAAACGCTTGAAAAGTTCAAAGAATTTCAGAATGAAGTGGAGAACCATCGTAATGAAAGATTAAGTTTCTACGATCCGATCGTGGGGCGAATATATTTGAGTTATGATTTTCTCACGCATCTCAAAGCAAGTGGAATCGTTTCACAACTCACGCCACGGAACACCACAACGCAATGGTGTGTCTCGACCGCGGAATCGAACCCTATTAGATATGGTCCGATCAATGATGTCTCTTACTGATTTGCCGTTATCATTTTGGGGTTATGCATTAGAAACCGCTGCATTCACTTTAAATAGGGCTCCATCTAAATCCGTTGAGACGACACCGTATGAACTGTGGTTTGGTGCTAAACCTAAGTTGTCGTTTCTTAAAGTTTGGGGATGCGAAGCTTACGTCAAGAAGTTGATGCCGGACAAGCTCGAACCCAAAGCGGAGAAATGCGTCTTCAGAGGATACCCTAAGGAAACTATTGGGTATACCTTCTATCACAGAACCGAAGGCAAAGTGTTTGTCGCAAAGAACGGTTCCTTTCTTGAGAAGGAGTTTCTCTCGAAAGAAGTGAGTGGGAGGAAAGTAGATCTAGACGAGGTTATTGAACCTTCTCTTGAATTGGAGAGTAGCGCAGCACCTGAAATTGTTCCAAAGTCACGCTGCACCAACAATAGAGGAAGCTAATGACAAGGATCATGAAGCTTGGACGATCTGCTCTTGAACGTCGCAGTCGACAAGGTCGCGTGCCCCTCTGAGTGGTAATGGCAACCTGTCTTGACTGTCTTGTTAGTAGAAGACGGTGAACCTACGAACTATGAGTAAGCGATGATGAGCCCAGACTCTGAGAAATGGCTATAATCCATGAAATCCTATTTGGGATCCATGAGCGAAAACCAAGTATGGACTTTGGTGGACCCTCCTAGCGACCGAAAGGCCGTTGAGTGCAAATGGATTTTCAAGAAGAAAACGGACGCGGATGGTAATGTTACCGTCTATAAAGCACGGCTTATTGCGAAAGGTTTTCGACAAGTTCAAGGTGTTGACTACGATGAGACTTTCTCTCCCGTAGCGATGTTTAAGTCCATTCGGATTTTATTAGCAATTGCTGCGTTTCATGATTATGAAATATGGCAAATGGATGTCAAGACTGCTTTCCTCAATGGCAACATTGATGAAGAGTTGTATATGATGCAACCCGAAGGTTTTGTCGATCCTAAGGATCTTGATAAAGTATGCAAACTTCAGCTCCATTTATGGACTGAAGCAAGCATCTCGGAGTTGGAACCTTTGTTTTGATCAAGTGATCAAGAGCTTTGGATTTGTTCCAAATTGCTACGAAGCTTGCATCTACAAGAAAGTGAGTTGGAGCTCGGTGACGTTTCTGGTACTGTATGTGGATGACATATTGATTATTGGAAATGACATCAACATGCTTAACGATGTGAAGAGTTATTTGAACAAGTGTTTTTCAATGAAAGACCTAGGTGAAGCTGCTTATATATTGGGCATCAAGATCTATAGAGATAGACAAAGACGCTTGATAGCTTTAAGCCGAGTACATACTAGACAAAGTTCGAAAAGGTTCAGAATGGATAAGGCATTGAAAGGTTCGATTGCCTATGTTGTCGTGGAAGATATTGAGCAAGGCTCTGTCCAGCTACGGTAAATGATAGGGAAGCTATGAGCAAAGTGCCTTATGCCTCGCCATAGGTTCCATCATGTATGCCATCTTTGTGTACTAGACCGATGTGTCCAATGCTCTTAGTTTGACGAGCAGATATCAAAGTGATCCAGAGGAACACCGACAGCCGTGAAGAACATCCTAAGGTACCTAAATAGGACTAAAGAAATGTTCTTAGTCTATGGGGTGATGAACAGCTGTCAGAAAAGGTTACGTCGATGCTAGTTTCGACAATCGACAAGGATGATTCTAAATCTCACAGGATACATGTATATTTTGAATGGAGGAGCTGTGAGTCGGAGAAGCTGCAAGCAAAGCGTGATCGCGGGATCTACAGAGAAGCGGAATACATGGCTGCCGCAGAAGCGCCAAGTGAAGGAGTTTGGATCAGAACTTCATCATCGAAGCTTGGCGTGGTTCCAAGTGCATTGGACCCACTGGAGATATTGTGTGACAACACCTGGCGCCATAGCACTCGCTAAGGAACCAAGATATCATCCAAAGACCAAGCATATCAACCGCAAGTTTCATATAATCCGAGATTATATAGCAGATGGAGATCTAAAGATTAGCAAAGTACATACAGATCTGAATGTCGCAAATCCATTGACTAAACCTCTTCCACGTAAAATGATCAGCACCTCGCCATGGGTGTGAGATTGTTGCCAAATGTAAACTAGATTATTGACTCTAGTGCAAGTGGGAGACTGTTGGAATTATGCCCTAGAGGCAATAATAAAGATGTTATTATTATAATTCTTGTTCATGATAAAGTTTATATTCCATGCTAGAATTGTATTGCGGAAACTTTAATACTTGTGTGGTTTGTGAACAACACCGTGTCCCTAGTACGCCTCTATGGACTAGCTCATTGATCAATGATGGTTAAGGTTTCTAACCATAGACATGAGTTGTTAATTGATAATGAGATCATATCATTGGGAGAATGATATGGTGGATGACCAAACTAAGCCAATTAGATCGTGTCATTGTGTTCATCTTTGTAAGCTTTTCCTATGTCAAATATTGTATTCCTTAGACCATGAGATAATGCAACTCCACGGTATCGGAAGAAAGCTTTGAGGTCATCAAACGTCATCCTATGAGAGGGTGATCATAAAGGTGTCTCTCGGTGATCGGAAAGTATCATTGGGTTGTATGTATCGAGATGGAATTTGTCCCTCCCAAGTCGGAGATATACTTGGGCCCACTCGGTAATCGATATCAACACCTCTTGCAAGCATGTGGTTAAGGAGTTAATCACAAAGTGATATCGGATTACGGAACGGTAAAGTACTTTGTGAGCGAGATTGAACTAGGTATGACGATACCGACGATCGAATCTCGGGCAAGTAAAATATCGCGAGACGAAGGGAATATATATATGGGATTGATTGAATCCTGGCATCGTGGTTCATCCGATATGATCATCGATGAATGTGTGGGAGTCAATATGGGTGACAAGAACCCGCTCTTGATTAATGATAGAAGATCATGTGCATATTCTCGAACCCTTGAGGTCACACACTTAACGTGTCTCGACGCTAGGATAGATTGGATAATTGGTTTATAAATTTTGTTGGTCTCGGATGGGATCCGGGACATCACGAGAGGTTCCGGAATGGTCCGGAGAATAAGATTCATATAAGGCAGTGCAGTTTTTGGAGTTCGGAATTGTTCCGGATTAATCGGTATTGTACCGGAAGCTTCTAGAACCTTCCGAAAGGGGGCCAACGTGGTCACACCTTCCGGGAGGGGGCATGGGCCTATGAGGGAGTGTCCTGGCCGCATTGGGCCAGGGGCACAAGGCCCCATAGGGCCCAGCCGATCCTAGATAAGTTTAAATTGTTTAAACTAGAGATAGGATTTCTAGATAAGGGAGAGTTTAAATTGTTTAAACTAGAGATAGGCTTGGAGGATGGGCAAGGGCTGGCCGCACCCCCCCTCTATATATAGAGGGCTGGTGCGCCCCTCCCCCCAACCACACACATCTCCCTCCAAGCCCTAGTTGCCCTGCTGCCCTTCCTCTCTCCCTCCTGACTGTTTGTAGGCGAAGCCCTGCGGCAGAAATTCTCCACCATATACACCACGCCGTCGTGTTGTAGATCCAATCTATCTCTCCACCATAGTTGCTGGTCCAAGGAAGGAGGAGACGTCGAGGTGCCGCACGTGTGCATCTCACGGAGGCACCGCCACTTGTGGTGCTAGATCGGATCGTATCGCGAGGAGGAGAAGCGAGTACGACTACATCACCCACGTTCCGACGAATGTTCCGCTGTGCGAATCTTCAAGGGTATGAAGATCTAATACAATCTCTCTCGTTGTTTGCATCTCCTAGATTAGATCTTGGCTTTCCTTCTGTTCGCTTCCGTAGAAAATTTTGATTTACTATGCTGCGAAACCCTTCAACTTCTTCACTAAAGAGCAGTCTCGGGCTAACACCTACCATGGCCTCGAGTCCCAGGATTTCGACGAAGAGGAAGCCTTGACCGAGGCGTACGCCGACCAGACGCAAGCCGAAGAGGGCGCCTTGGTGGCGGCAAAGGGCAAGGGCAAAGGCAAGAAGAAGGCGAGGTCGATGGAGCCCCGCGTCAAGTGGACGAAGCTTGAGGACCTTTGCCTCGCCGGAGCATGGAAGTCGGTGAGCATGGACCCCATCACAGGCGCAAATCAAAATTCGGATAATTACTAGAAGCGTGTGAAGTTGGCGTTTGATGAGCGCAACCTCATGGACCCGAAGTTCAGCAAGATCCACATGGAGCACAACGAGAAGGCCATGATCAATCATTGGGGATTCATACAGCAGGCGTGCAACAAGTGGCACGACATTCTCAAAGAGATCAGGTGCACACAAGTCAGCGGCGAAAGCATGGATAGCAAGGTAGTTCGCCAACCTCAAGCCTAAACTATGCCAACTTGATGCTTGTCCTGACACACTTTGCCTTGTCTATGCAGCTCGTCCATGTGCTCGTCATGTATAGGGACAACACCAGCATGGAGTTCAAGTTCCACCATGTCTTCGACAATATTCATAACTGCCCGAAAATAGTCGGACACTCGCGTGAGCCTCGCCAAGAATAAGGACGGTGTGTACAACCCCGAGGCTCCCCTAGTTGCAGAAGAAGGACGGACGGAAGTCGGATAGAAGAAGGCGAAGATGCTGAAAGATACATGACCTCATGCCGAACATATCCACTCGTCGATCGAGAAGTGCATCGCCGACTCCAAGGCCCATGCCGTAAAGAGGGAGGAGAAGGCCGAGGAGAGGTGGAAGCAGCTACTGCAGAACCAAGACAGGAAGCTCGACCTCCTCAAGGCGAACTTCACCTCCAAGAAGAGGAACACATACCTCTAGTTCCTCTTGGGTGGCGAAGACACCTCGGCGATGAGCCCCCAGGTCAAGGCCTGGTACATGGCACGCCGCACCACCATCCTCGACGAGGACGTCACCGCCAACACTCCAAGTCTGGTGCCTACCATCTCGACCACCACTCCTTCGCCGAGCTCTACCTCTACCTCCTCCAATTCGTCAGCGAGCCCTGTCCTGACCGAGGAGCCCATCCCCGTTGCACCAGACACGCTAGAGGAGACTATCTCCGTCGATGAATGATCGCCGGATTTCATCATGTTTTGTAATAATTTGATAGCTGACCCTTTTGGGGTGTATTTCTGTCGAACTCTTCTGGTCTATTTCTGTCGAACACCTTTGAGCGAGATTTCACTGGCGGGAACAAAAAATATTCAAATATGGCGCCGATTTTGCATCGCCTGGGAACCATGCCTGGGAACGTGAGTGGGAAAACAGCAATGAAAGGGAAACAGTCGTCGCCTAGAGGGGGGTGAATAGGCGTTTTAAAATTATTACGGTTTAGGCTCTAATAAATGCAGAATAAAACTCAACGTTTAATTTATCAAGCCAAAACCTATATCAACTAGGTTCAACTAAGTGCACCAACAACCTATGCTAAGCAAGACAAGCAATAAGGTGATAGCAAGATATAATACTTCAAGCACGATGGCTATCACAATGTAAATTGCATAAGTAAAGGGCTCGGTTGAGAGATAACCGATGGATGTGGAGACGATGATTTGTTTCATGGAGTTCACTTCCAAAGAAGCCACGTCTCTGTTGGAGAGGTGCGGGGGCGCAATGTACTTTGAACGCCACAAATGGCTCACCTTGAGGTGTGGTGGATCGATGCTTACCAAACTTCACACAAGGCCTCACCCCAAGATGCGAAGGCACGCAACTCACCGACGCCACAAAAGGCTCACCCTATTCTCCCGTGAGCTCGCCATAAAGGCCTACTCACGTTACACCATGGGACACTTGAGGACGGTCACCGAACCCGTACAAGGCTTGGGGAAAACTCCATAACTCAATTAGAGGGCTCCCAAGAAATGCCACAAAAGGCCAAGAAGCTTGGGGAATCTCCACAACTCAATTGGAGCCTGCAAGAACACACTACAACTACACACAACCGTCTAGGGTTCCAGGAACCCAAGAGAAACAAGCTCAAGATCTTGAACTCGCCGAATCTCCAAGGAGAACTCAAACCTATGCACCAAATGCAAGAGGCAAGTCCTTCTCTCTCAAATTCCACCAAAGCTACAAAAGCTGTTGGGAGAATAAGAGAGGAAGAACACAAGAGGAGAACACAAAACTCTCCAAGATCTAGATCCCAAGGATTTCTTCACAAAGAAGGGATTTGGTTTGGTGGGGTTGTAGATCTAGATCTTCTCTCTCAAATCCCTCCAAAAGATGCAAGAATCATAGGAGGGGGAAGGGGGAGGGCAAGATCTTCAAGGTCAATATTGGAGGAGAGAGAGTGGAAAGCGGACCAAAAGAGCTAACCCCACGAAGGGGAAGGGGAGCTCCTTTTAAAGGGCTCTCTGATCTGCCCGTTATGCACAGAATCACGCATGGCCAGTAGTAACGGTGGGCGGTGGGTTGCCGGTACTACCGGTGGCACCCAACCAACGGTCCAAAACAGCGACGCGAACAAACACAAAAATGGTCCTAGCCGGTACTACCGCCGTCCACCAGAACTTCCAGCGGGGACGGTACTTGACATGGGTATACCCTACAGGTACTCGAGCTTGGTATATACGGTCCAAATACATACATGCCCACGGTGTCGCCAAGGCCCGGAGGGAGGGACTCGAGTAACCTACGGACTCTCGATTGCTTGAAGGACAAGAAGAAGCTAAAGATAGAAAGTTTGAAGGGGAAAACCCTAACTTGTAACCAACTCGACCTACTACCTGAGACCTAGCCTATCTATATAAAGGCTAGGAGGGGGCGGCGAGGAGGACACACGCAACCCTAGTTTCCACAACCCTCGCCAGATTGCATCTGTGCACCATTGTAACTTTCGACTCCTTCGATAATTCCATGAGCAGACAAGCAAGAGTAGGGACCTCTACGAGGCCTGAACCTAGGTAAATCCTTTGTCCCCTGTGTGCTTGTTTGCTAGCCGATAGATGTCTCCAGCGCTCCCTCCTTCTCCAAAACCCAAGTCCATAACAATGGGCATTGACGAGTTAAACCCTCGTCAATTGGCGCCGTCTGTGGGAACTGGGAGTGCTGATGTTGCGGCTTCTTCGGCCCCATCAAACGCGATCTACAACTCTGCAACAGCAGAGATTCGCCAGCTTTTCGGCGCCTTCGACTTCACCGTCCACACGCCGGCTACTCGCCCGGCCTTCGAGTCCGTGGGCGACGGAATCAGCCTGGCAATTGGGAGCTTCCGCTTCCAAGTTGGTCAGATGGGCACGCTTCGCATGCCCGATCAGCCGACAGCACCGGCGATTGCCCCAGCATCATGGTTCCCTCCATCGATCGGCACCCTCAGCGAGCTCAATGCTCCAGCGGCAGTCGGGGAACATGATCAGCGACAACAGTCGCGACTCCGATTTAAGCGATCTGGCCACTGAAGATGGAACCTACGGTTCCGGATCTGAAAGTTGTGGAAGCAACAGCTTCCCAAATCACTTCATGTGTGCCGTCATCAATGCAGGCGACACCTCCGCCAACCGCCGCAACGGCGGTAACACCGGCAACGGCACTGACCCGCCCAACGCCGCCAACGACGGCAATGGAGGAGCAGTCGAACCCCCCAGCATAATCAACGAGCAAACTGGCGAACGCGTCGTGATTAGGCTCAACGAGCAAGAGTGGGAACGCTGCCGCGAAGCCCTACGAGGTGCACCTCTACCCTTCGGGTCCTCTCAGGAACTACTGATGGGTTACCACTGGCTCCTAAAAGAGGAATTCAAGCGCCAGAAACAGGCAATCACGCAACTTGAGGCGCGTAAAAAGGCGGTGGACGAATCAAGACTTCGCCGCACTGGGCTCTCCTCCTAAGGAGGATCCTCCTCAAGAGGCAACGAGCATCTCGCCAGGAAGAGGCAATCGCGGATGGCTCACCTCACCGAACAAGAACGCATAGACGCCGCGAAAGTCCTCGACTTCGGCTCTATGACAGTCGACACGAGAGGCAACGTGGTTCCCAGAATGCCACATGCCGCAGTGACAGCGGCCACCGTGTACCTTCTCAATAACCATCCACCGGCTGGAGATCCCCGAACTGCCATGCACCAATCTACGATCATGGGCCTAGGGCTAATCGAGGCTGCCCTCGACAAAGAACCAGTACCAGACCCAAAAAAGGGCAAAGCGTTAGCAAAATGCTACTCCTCGTCCTCGTCAAGCGATGACAGTCACGACCTGTCTCGGCGCCGCCGTTCACGATGACATGATCGCGACTACGATGCACACGACGAGCTCATGCAACGCAAAATCGACAAGTCAAGGGCATGACGTGCTCGGTCGACTGATTCGGAAGAAGAAGATGGGGAGCTCTGCGGCGCCAGATGCTTCAGCAGATCCATCAGGCAAAAGCGAATGCCTAAAGGGTTCAAACTCCCATCGGAGAACCCGAAATTTGATGGTCTGCAGGACCCCAAGATCTGGCTGGAGGATCACATCTCCTCCATCAGGCTGCACGGAGCCAGTCAAAGTACTGCCATGCAATGCTTGCAGCTATAGCTGCAGGGCGCCGCCCGGGCATGGCTCAATAACCTCCCACGCGGATTCATTCGCAGCTGGGATGAGCTGGTCTACAGCTTCATACGCAACTTCAAGGGCACGTACAAATGCCCCGCTTCAATCGAAGAACTGAGATGCTGCCAGCAAAAATCTGGCGAATCGCTGCGCTCTTACATCCAAAGATGGTCCATCATCAAGAACTCCGCGGAAAACATCTCGGAAGACCGCGCGCTTGATGCATTCAACGGTGGTGTCCGCCGCATGGAACTCAGGGAGGAGCTAGGCTGCTCAAAGCCCAAGACCATCGACCACCTGATGGAGATCGCGAATTGGTGGGCTGATGGAGAAGATTCGTTGAAGAATCGTGTTCACTCTGACGAGGAGGCAGAACTCGAACGAAGACTCTGCCACCGGAGTAAATGTCGTATGCGCGTCTACGATGATCGCGATGACGTCAACATGGTCGCAGCCGGCTACGCCGATAGACGCAACGATAACCGCAACAGCGGATACCGCAGCGGCGGATACCGCGACTCCGGGAAAACCACGCAAGTATGGCAATGCCGCACTCGCGATGAAGCACCCATGACCTCCATCGAAGACAAACTGTCCGGACCATGCACGGTACATTTCTACATCGACAAGCATGACAGCAAGAGAAAATCCAGTCACCTCCTCAAGGAGTGCCGCGAGTTCCTCAAGCTACATGAGGTGTTGGTTCGGATGAACCGCAACACAGTCGAAAGAGGCTACGGAACCACTCCAGGTAGCGATGGTGGCGCACATGGCACCACCACCACAGGCCACCCCGAACGGAGCTGCACGGACCAGCATCACGAGGCAAACCATACCCACGGGCCATGGGTACCATGATGATCCAAAAGGGCGCCCTCAATAGGGTGCAGAAGGCCATCACTCGCCAAGTCAATTTGGCCACGCACTCGCCACCATCCACCACTGAGTACCTCAGTGGTAGTGAGTCGTGCATTACCTTTGACAAACGCAACCACCCGCCTCAAGTACCTCGCCCAAGTCATTGCCCCCTCGTACTCGAGGCTCAAATTGGAGGCTTCGACATGAGTCGCGTCTTCATGGATGGCGGAAGCGGTATCAACCTCATATTCGCGAGTACCTTGCGAGCAATGAGGATCCCTCTAACCTGCTTGGAGGCATCGGACACAATGTTCCACGGCATCGTCCTAGGAAAAGGCGTATACTCCCTGGGCAAAATCAACCTCGACATCATATTCGGCACGCCGAAGAACTTCCGGCGCGAGCGCATCGACTTTGAAGTTGTCGACTGGCCCTCACAATACCACTGCATCCTCGGGCGTGTCGCGTTCACTAGGTTCATGGCAGTACCTCACTACGCCTACCTGCAGATGAAAATGCCAGGTCCAAACGGCGTCATCACGATCAACGGGAGTTTCGAGCAATCTGACAGTTGCGACAGGGAATTCAAT
Organism: Avena insularis; assembly: GCA_023614405.1. Lineage (NCBI taxonomy): Eukaryota > Viridiplantae > Streptophyta > Magnoliopsida > Poales > Poaceae > Avena > Avena insularis. The sequence continues at coordinate 29,720,646 of CM042692.1, forward strand.
AGAATCTCCTAGTCCTTCGGCATGCAGGAAGAACTCGCGCGACTGAAGGAAATGACAGACAACAGTCTGCCCCCCTGAGTAGGCCAAGCTCACCTGACCTCTCCTTCGACTCATCTGTGCACACAAAGAAGGTGCAGGTCCATCCATCAGATCCCGCTAAAACGGCCCTCATCGCCAACAACTTAAGTCCCACATAGGAACTCGCGCTCGTCGAATTCCTCCGTGAGCACTGGGAAATTTTTGCCTGGTGTCCTGCGGACATGCCAGGAGTTCCCAGGGAATTCGCCGAGCACGCACTCAACGTCAACCCCGACGCAAGGCGGTGAAGCGCATAATCGATCGTATGCGAGCCACGAACAGCGGTCGAATGGAGATCAACAGACTCCTCGAGGCCAAATTCATACGCAAGATCAAGGAAAGCACTTGGCTCGCCAATACGGTGCTGGTGCCAAAAAAGGACACGGATATCCTTCGGATGTGCATGGACTTTACTTCTCTAAACACGCACTACCCAAAAGATCACTTCCCGCTACCACAGATCGATCAAATCATCGACTCCACTGCCGGATGCGAGCGCCTCTGCTTCCTCGACGCCTACTCAGGCTATAACCAAATTCGAATGAAGAAGGAAGACCAGGAGAAAATCGCGTTTACAACGCGCCCTTGGTGTTACGCTACAACACAATGCCCTTCGGGCTAAAAAACGCAGGAGCCACGTACCAGCGGTGCATGCAAGCCTGCCTCAAGGAGCAACTTGGTCGCAACATCCAAGTCTATGTCGACGACATAGTAATCAAGACCAAGGAAGAAGCCTCTCTAATCGACGACTTGCGCGAAACCTTCGCCAATCTCGATCGCTACCGGATAAAGCTCAATCCAGACAAATGCGCCTTCGGCGTACCCTCTGGCAAGCGCCGGGTATCTCATCTCCGCGAGAGGGATTGAGGCAAACCCGAAAAAGATAAAGGCCATACTGGCCATGGAGAAGCCAAAGAACATAAGAGGCGTTCAACAACTAGACGGGCGAATCGCGGCCCTCAGTCGATTTATCAGTCGAATGGGAGAAAAGGCGCTGCCCTTCTATCAGCTCCTCCGCAAAGCTAACAAATTCGAGTGGACCAACAAAGCGCAAGAAGTATTCGAGGACCTCAAGCACCTACTATCCACCTCGCCAGTATTGGTAACTCCACGAGAAAGGGAACCACTGCTGCTGTACATCTCCGCCACCAACCAAGTGGTTAGCACAATGCTCGTCGTCAAACGGGCCGAGGAAAACAAGGTCCATGGCGTACAACGCCCGATATACTACCTCAGTGAGGTCCTCACGCCAACAAAACAGCGGTACCCGCACTACTAGAAGCTGGCGTACGGCGTCTTTATGACCACCCGGCGACTGCGCCATTACTTCCAGGAACACCCAATCTTGGTAGTCAACGACGCCCCATTGGGACACATCCTCAATAACCCTGACGCCACAAGGCGAGTCGCGCTTTGGGGAATCTAACTATCTCCACGAGATATCACATACGAAAAGCACGGCGCAATCAAGTCGCAAGTTCTCCCTGACTTCCTCGTACATTGGATGGAAAACCAACTCCCGGACAAACCAGACATGTCCTACCTCTGGACAATGCACTTCGATGGGTCCATGGATCAGGAGTAGGTGTCATACTGACATCGCCTCAAGGGGACAAGCTGAAATACATCCTACGAATGCAGTTCACAGCCTCAAACAATGAGGCTGAATACGAGGCCCTGTTACACGGGATGAGGATGGCAAAAGCCTGCGGCGCAAAGAGGCTAATTATATATGGCGACTCCAAGCTGGTCGTTAACCAAACAATGCATGAGTGCGACGCACTAAACGACAACATGATCGCATACCGCGACCTCTACGACACACTCGAAGGAGACTTCGATGGTTGCGAGTTACGACACATAGGTCGCGAAAGCAATGAGGAGGCGGACGCACTCGCCAACATAGGATCCACCTGCGCACCCATACCACCTGGGGTATTTCTCGAGCGCATATGCGAATGCTCCATCAAGCCAAAGGCCGCAGAGAAGAAAACAAGCGCAGCAACGGACTCGGGGGCTATGCCACCCAATGAGCCAATAACAATCGATGACTTGGAGCTCGACACAGGACTTGAGGGACCAATGAGCGTCATGATGATCGAACAATCCTGGACGCAGCCGTACATTATGTACCTCCTCAGTAGGCGCCTACCGGATGACCGAACAGACGCACGACACATCGCGCGACGCTCCAAGGCATTCGCCGTTATCAACGGCGAACTGTATAAACACAGCATCACAGGCGTGTTACAGCGATGCGTCTCCCTAGCCGATGGAAAAGCAGTACTCCTCGACATCCATGAAGGGACATGCGGGCACCACGCCGGCAGTCGCACCCTCGTTGCCAAAGCTCTACGAGCTGGATTTTACTGGCCCACGGCCATGCGCGATGCCAAAGACATAGTCCAAAAGTGCAATGCTTGCCAGCGATTCGCAGACAAGCCACGCGCACCAGGCGTAGAACTCCGGCCTATCCCATTGGCCTGGCCCTTCGCCCAGTGGGGACTCGACATGGTTGGCAAACTTCCAAGGTCCTCACAAGGAGGCTACGTCTACCTCTTGGTCGCAGTCGACAAATTCACCAAGTGGATCGAGGCCATGCCAGTGACCAAGCAATCAGGACACAGCGCAGTCAAGTTCTTCGAGTCCATCGTCTACCGCTTCGGCGTGCCACACAGCATCATCACCGACAACGGAACGAACTTTACATCCAAGGAGTTCCAAGATTTCTACGAGAACCTGGGGATCAACATCAGCTATGCCTCGCCAGACACCCAGACCACCGGTCAGGTGGAAAAGGCAAACGGGCTCGTCTGCAGCGGCATCAAGAAGCGACTCCTCTGGCCACTCGAACAAGCCGCGGGCTGCTGGCCAAACGAACTGCAATCCGTACTTTGGAGCCTACGTACAACTCCAAACAGTGCCACTGGCTACACACCATTCTTTATGGTACATGGAGCAGAGGCAGTACTACCCGCCGAGGTACGGTACAAAGCACCTCGCGTAGTCTCCTATAGCGAGAAGGAGTCATCCCTCGCACTCGAAGACTCCGTCGACCTCCTTGACGAAGCAAGAGAAATCGCCGCAGAAAGATCTACGATCTACCAGCAGAACTCGCAAGAACTACCATAGCAGAAGGCTTCGCCCAAGATCCTTCGTCGAAGGTGACCTAGTCCTGCGACTGAAGCAGCAGGGGCATCTCAAGCTCGAGTCCCCCTAGGAAGGACCGTACGTGATTACAGAAGTAATCCCAGGCGGCGCCTATCGCCTTCAAGATATAGAGACAGGAGTCGCACACTCCAACCCTTGGAACGTCGCTCAACTGCGACGCTTCTACCCTTTGTCATTTTCCTTCACTTTTGCATCGCAAAATAAGGCTATTCAGCCAAAGCTACTTAGCCACACATTGTACTACGTACTGTTCTCCGAATTAATAAAATCTAAGTGCCCCAAAACTCTGTATTCTCTTTTCTTTTGTCAACTTTCATACTCGGGGGCTATGCCACCCTATACACATATGTTCTTCGAACAATAACGCGACATCCTGAGTAGCTGGCACATCAATCGAACCCCTTAACACAAACTCAACCCAGCTACAACGCACCTGACAGGTTGACAAGGGAACGATACAAGGATGGCTAGGCTAACGAAAAGGAATCGCATAAGTGCAACGCACCCAACGCTTAGAAAGCTATTTGTGTACACTAAACAATAAGTTATCTACAAATATGTATGAGCTTTACAACACCAGTACACTTATATGCAGGAAACATATTTGGCTACCCTTGCAATAGAAGAACATTAGTCTGTTCCTCGAAGAAGTCGACGATCTCCTCGGCTGGACGATCCACCGCCTGATAGTGCGGCACCATGTTCCAGGAAGATCCTACTGGTGGCACCGGTGGCCCAGATGCGATGGCGGCGACATCCACGTCAGGCCTGTGCAAACGCACCACGGAGAGGGCAGCCTTGGCACCAGCCACCACCGCTTTTCACGCACTCGCATGACCGCGGACATATCTTGCAATTTCGTCAGAAGGGCCAGCAAGCTTGATGGAGTATCGTCCAACGGGAACATCGCCCGGTAGATGTTCTTCAAACACGACTGCGACTTATTCAGAAAGAGCAGCACTCGCGAGGCGTGATCCTGCAGGGTCGCTAACGCAGTCGCACGATCATGATCTACCCAGAAGTATCCACTCTCCTGAAGTTGCTCTTGGGTGAGATCATGAAGGCGGATGGCAATCCTATCCCTCTCCTCCTGCGGACGGCGTGCGCTAACAACTACACGAAGCAGCATCAATAGCATGAGTACAACGTACCATTGCGATTAACTACAAAGGAAAAGACGAGGATGAGCAAACTAACACTTAAACTGGTCGCCCAGCTGCGTCACCTCGCCAAGCAGATATTGCTCGCGGGCGGCAGCTTTTTCAGCCTTTGACTTCCACACGTCCGTGCTACCATGGATCAAGGGCAACTCACGCTCCAGTTGCTTAACGCGATAAGGAAGTGGCGAAAGAAAGGAAAGCTCCTCTACCCTGTGGATGGTGCCATTGTATCCTCAAGAGATGGCGAGTCCGAGGTTCCCCCCACAGGGCCACTTGACGTACCCTACCAAAAATCAAGCCAGAGGCAAAATAAGGCGACCAACTCAAAAGTCAAAAGTAACAGGTGCATTCAGGATCAATAAAAGTATCTACAAACACATTCACCAACAGGCATGTTCTCCAATCAAAAGAGCAAGTTCATCAGCTATTACAAGGAACTAACTACGGAGCAGCTGGCTTCTTCGACTTCGATGACCTCGGGGGCTTCATCAAGTCCGTGCAAGCGATGCCATCGACTTTCCGCCGCCCCGAGGTCAAGTTTTCGCCGCCTTCTTCGCGCAATTGAGCTCCTCCGAATACTTGGCAACAGTGTTTATCAAGGAATGGCCATATTTGGCACAAGCAGTCGCAAAGGGAGTGAATACTACCTGCTGACCATCCACGCCAATAGGCATCGTCTTCGACACCGCGAGGATCCGCCGACTCAGGCTTGCACCATGGCAGCGACATGGTCGCGCCAGCCTTGGAGGGAATTCTTGTACGTGGAAGGCACACCCCCAGCGAGCGACTCCACCAGCTCCTCCACATTGTCGACCAGCTCCGCCTTCGGCATCAGCTCCTCCCGGAGGCGACTCAGGGTGGCCTTGGCATTGGACAACGTATTTTGGACAGCGGTGCTACGATCTTCGACCATAGATACCACGCCCGCCAGAGCGTCATCGCGACCAAGGGCTTGTGGATCAAAACTCAAGCCGCCAGCATCTACACCAAAATACACACACGAATCAAACTTCTAATGCCACCGGCACTACAAAGGAAGAGAAGAACATCAATAAAATATCTACCAAGTAAAGGTACCTGAGAGGGCCTTGGCGACTGAGAACAGTTGCTCTTCGAACAACTTCTCCCTGGCCGCAAAGGAGTCACGCAGATCCTCTTCGCGCTTCTAGGCTTCATCACGAGCCGCGATTGCCTCGTCACGCCCCTTCATAGCTGCGGCCAGCGTCTTCTCCAACGTGGCGACATCACGCAGTAAAGCATTATGCTCTACAGGCGGTCAAAATTTGGGCATCAATGATTCTACCAAAATACAGAGAAGACAAAAAGAATAAGTATAAAACACTCACTCTCAACCACGCGGTGGCACGTCTCCAGCATCGCATGCTGGCGACCTATTGCCATCACCTGCTCCGCCACCTGCGCGGCTTCCTTTACAAGGAGCTGTCGCACAAACCAAGGAGTCAGCAGAGGGCAACATAAGGGCATTGACTGACAAATTATAAAAGAAAGAAAGATATACTTACATGGTCCTCTAGCGACTCCGAAGAAGATTGCTGAATCGTCACCCGAGCAACTACTCGATGCTCCCCTACGTGAGGAGAGCTCGAAGAATTGTGCCCGGAGTGGGCCGTCGCCGGAGGAGAAGGAGCACGCTCGACCTCTGTCTTGGCTTTTGAGGTCGCGACTCCTGATTCCTTCAAAAATTCGACGTCGCCAGAAGATGACGACGCCTCTTGACCGCAAGACAAAATCTGCACTCAGAAAGGGCAAACTCCAGGGCAAAGCCAACAAGAAGAAAACAAGAGAAGAATGAATGCACTAGCAAACCTACCAGTCAAATCTGTCAAGATCAAATGTGGCCTTCGTCGACTCCGACGAAGACTCCTTGGGCAATCGCATCTTCTTACGAGAAGACGGTGCCACAACCCTCACAGGAACGGCGGGAATTGGCGACTCCGTGCCAACAGCCGCGCCTCCTAGAGTTGAAGGAGTCGACGCGTCGGAATCCCGCTACGCGAATGCTTGCGAGTATCCAGACTTTTAGACTCAGGGGCTTCCTCTTCCACATCGGAAGGGACAGTCGACTCAGACTCGTCCTCTTCCAAAGCTTCACGAGGAATAATCCCCCCAGGAAGGGGAGGCATGCAAGGCGACACCGCCCACTCCTGCAGACAAAAAGTAAAACAGATAAGCAACAGAAGACGCAATCGAGAAATTAAGCTACTACGTAGCACAACCATACCTCAGGAGGAGGATTCGAAGCATCGAAAGGAGGAACGACTGGCTCGTTCGGAAGCACATACTTGAGGGTATACTTCGTGACCAGTCGCACCCTCTTATCTACCTCACTCGTGGACATGCCATCAGCAGACACGCGAGTGGGATCATCAGCGCCACCCCATTGGAACATGGGATGGACCCTGGCCTAGAGAGGCTGGACGCGACGACGCAGCCAAGTCCTGACAAGGGCGCAGCCTCCCTCTTCTGCGCCTATGCGACTCTCGAGGTCGCAGACGTGCTGATATAACACGTCTATTTCCACGAGTTCGGAAGGCATGATCACGTTCTTCCAAGAACACATCTTCTTGCAGGGAGTCGCGGGATCGAAGGGCGCGAGTCCAAAGTGCTCGTCCTTGGCCTTCTGGTCGCGCACATAGAACCATTTGTCCCTCCATCCCTGGATGGACTTGGTGAGCTTGATATCGAAGTAGGTGGCAGATGGCTCAACATGGATTCCGCAACCACCTACGTCATAAACTAAAGAGCCAGATGCGGACTGACGCTTCAATTTAAAGATGCGTTTGAAAAGACCAAAGTGCGGCTTGATTCCGAGCCAGCACTCACAGAGAGTGATGAAACAAGTGATGTGGAGGAGAGAATTTGGGGACAGCTGATGGAGCTGGAGCCCATAGAAACAAAGAAGACCCCGAAGAAAGGGGTGAAGAGGCAAGGAAAGACCGCGAATGATGAATGCAAGAAACATCACTCGATAACCAGCGGGAGGAGCATGAATGGTCTCACCACTGGGGACGCGTGAATCGGCGACTGCTGCAGAAATCACTCCGCCTTGGCGAAGAAGACGGAGATCCGACGCCTTGATGATAGAGGGGCGCCATGCGCCATTGGTCACGCGGGTGCCCGCGACTTTCTTCTTCCCGACGGCGGCGGCACTGGTGCCGGCAGCGGCGAAGCCACCTTTCTTCCTCGTTGCAGCGAGGGTGGCCGCGGAATCAGCGGCAGCGCCTCCCTTCTTCTTCCCCATTGTGCGGTGGCGATGAGAGCGAAGAAAATAGCTTGGGAACGAACGGAGCTGGTCCAGCATCGTGGGGAAGATGAGCGCAGAGGAGAGCAGAAAGGCAAACGGCAATGGCGATGGCAGCAAGGAAGAAAGAGCACATATGGGAAATTACCGCCTCAGCATCGCTACTTAACCCCTGGGAGATGCAATCCAACGGCTGACAAAAACCCTATTGGACGCGTGGCACGCATCGCGTAGGACACGTGGCAAAGAGGAAGCACGAACCGTCCCCCCACTTCTACCATTACACGTGGAAATCGAGGAGGCACAGTTAAAAATAAGATTACGCACGCCCACTCAAATCAAAGTCAGAAAGTGGGACCCACCGCTCGTCACGTCCCGTCAAAACCGCTCACGCGGGCAACTAAGGTCATACAAGCGTCAGCACTGACGTTACCAAGCCTATGCAGTGGAAAACTTCGACTATTTTTAGTCCTTGCTGGAGTCTTCGACTCCACCAAGCACTCGGGGGCTACTCCCATAGGGAACGCTGGCCGTGCACCCTACGACTTTCTTTTTCTTGTTGCAGGAACATGGACAATCACAAAAGCAAACCCAACCACTCGAAACACAGTTCGATTATGGACATGTGTTACTCCCATAGGGAGCACCGGAAACAAGCAGGCAAAAGACGACAACAGTCGCAAAAATATTTTAGTCCCTGCCTGAGTCATCGACTGAAACAAGAAGGCAAAAGATGACAGCAGTCACGAAAGTGTTTTAGTACCTGCCTGAGGCATCGACTGAAACAAGCAGGCAAAAGACGACAACAGTCGCAAAAGTTCTTTAGTCCCTGCCTGAGTCTTCGACTCAACCAGGCACTCGGAGGCTACTCCCATAGGGAGCGCTGGCCGCGCACCCTATGATTATTTGTGCAAGAAAAACTGTGTGTTGATAACATCCACACTCAAAACTCATGGCGACACCGCCTCATAATTTTTCCCTACAAAGAGACTGCGTCTCCTAGGTTACCCAAATCGTCTCCGTGATGATAAAATTCGGATGCCGCGCCTACGGCGTGAAGGTAAGACCTGAATAAGGCCTAGCAACGCATTTAACTACGCACTGCCAGAAGCATATCCGTGCCTACAGGCACGATGAACATGCCTTGACGGACGTGTCAAGTGCTCACACCCATATAACTGGAATTCGACTCCTGTAAGACCTCCACGGCCTGAGTCGAATTACACCAGCACTTTTCCGGATTCGAGTCCGGGGACTCGAATTTGACTAGATTGCGTTGTTTCACCCTAAGGTAGTTAACTGATACCGATACTTCGGTTATATCAGGCACGTATATCAACAATCCCTATGACATAAATAAAAGCAATCAAAATGTACTCATTTAGGCACTCGAAGGCTTCAAAAGTCCCCAGTCAAATCTGCGGTAAAATAGAAAACCTACCAAGATCATACCTTTGCCTTAAGCATTCCACTTGAGCTTGATGTAGACCATCTTGTCCTTCTAAATATGGATCGCCTTTTCTTGATAGCACTTGCTTGCTCTTGCTTGATGAAGACTTGAGAAATGCTCCCCCATACTCCATGGGGAATCCTCTTCTTCGAACTTGTCTTCATCATTCCATGATTGTTGAGGATGGCAAGCTTCAAGCATGAGATCTTCTAGAGATGACGCATCTTGAGCTTGCACTTCAAATCTTAATGATGTCTTGAAGATAGCCATGGGGAACTCCATCTTCTTTTTCTTTTTGTTCTTCTTCTTGAAGACATAGTTGATCTTCTTCTTCTTCTACTTGATTCTAATAGGCACAAAGCCCTTGCACATTGCTGTAGGGGTTCTGTGCATAAAAACAATAAATTGTACTCTACGCCCCTGAACCCCTGAAGCTGCCAGGACCTATCTATTAGTAATACAGTAACGGGAGGGGCTTTTCACGAACTTACCCTTGAAGACCGAAAAGCGTTGTCAACGCTCATGAGAGCGTGGTTGATGTAGACGAGCCGAAGCCGACCTCAAGGCCGTGATGAAGTCCTTGCGCTCCTTCTGGCTCCAACGACTTGAGTGCCTCAAGTGTGACACCTTGTGGGAGTTACACACGTCCGGTGCCTGATGATGACTCCCGCTTCCCCGATCCAGGAGCAGTTGTGGAAGTAAAGCTCCCGGATCCGAATCCCGTAGCGCGACGGTGCTCCGCGGTGAAGATGTCTCTCGCTCGTGTAGTCCAGACTTGGGATCACGGTCACGAGAGAGAGAGGGGGAGAGAGAAAATATCAATTGGAGGTCCTCCCAAAAGTGGGGATACCTTTATTGATTATTGGGTGTATTTTTCTAGGCCAAATACCCCACTTTATATAGGGGGAGGGGAGGTACTACTTCCCCTCAAGTCCCGGGGTGGGACTAAAGGAGAGGAGGGGGGAGGAGGTGGCCGTCGGCCACTAGTGGGCCCCGCGGGGGGGGGGGGCTAGGCCCAGCCGGCCTCCACCTTGCCCCTTCTCATTTTCCCCAATGGGCCCTCTCCCTCTGGAATTGGCCCATTAAGCCTTTTTGACCTTTAATTGATTTTATCTTTATTAAATAATTATGAATAAATGATTAAATCAATATTTAACATTCTTTCACATATTATTCAATCTCCGTGGCCATGGAACACCTTCCACCTCCACTCCGGACATCCTCCGGACTTACCGAAACCCTTCCGGTTTTCTCCCTTCTTTTCTTCGGCGATTCTACCGATCCTATAAACACTCTCTAAGCATCATCAAGCCCTTAAGCGTGATACCCTACGGTTCGGGAACACTCCAGACATGGTCGGGACACTCCCGCACCAATGATCGACAGAGGGACCTTGATGGCCATGTGACCCTGTGCGTTCCACGAAGATCTTTCGTCATTTGAACCAGGACAGTCGTGTCTTATTACCTTTGTCATTGATACTTGCATTGCCCGAGATCTGATCAATGACATCACCATATCTTGTTCAATCTCGTTACTGAACAATGCTACTTAAATCGTTCCGACAAGTGATATCCCCGTGATCTAATCACACGCTGCGCAGCTATTGGATATAACTTCTTCGAGTGGGCCCTTGAGTATCTTTCCGTCACATGGACGGACAAATCCCGCTCTTGACATATATTGCCTCTACGGTTTCCTCCGAATACCTAAACACACCTTTATAACCACCATTTTACCAGATGGCATTTGATTCTATCTAAGCATTCTCGGGAGACAGTGATTGATATAGCCTCATAGTCTAAGGAATAGTCTACGAGGATCCATTTCTAATCATCGTAACTTGAACTTCGTGACATGATCGGGTAACGATGTTTAGGTTGGGTATTGGTTCATCATCTCATTCTCCGAATGAGATGACCTCATTTCCAACTGGCATAAATGCCACATGATCAGGAAACATGATCATCTATTGACCAATGAACCAGTGACTAGAGTTTCACTGGGAACCCCTGGTTGTTTGTATATCACACGTGTATTGATGTTTCCACTCAATATAGTTATAACATGATATAAAACTTAATCATAAACTATATGAAATATGATAATATTCCTTACTACTATTTGTCTCTAGGGCATATTTCCAACAGTCTCCCACTTGCACTAGAGTACAAATACACTAGCTGCATTTGTTCTCAATCATTGGCACTATATATCCGACTCGAACATGCTTGCTCATGGAAGAGGTTGAGTCTTGGGTCTGTACTTTACAGTCCCAAATCCTTTGCAACTTACTAATGTCACCTTGATTGACATCAATACTCTATCATCACATGATAGTGTCTGTGTGTATGCATCATCGCTATGGCAGCAAAACGAGGCCTGATTCCAGGAGCCTACAGTGACGTTAGATCAACCTCGAGGGCTTTCTCATGGGCACTGTGCCCCGGGACACATCATTCTACGTTAAAAGCAAACTAGGCCCGCCATAACATTATACAACACTTTAGATGGCACCCTTATCTATTATTATAAATGTATTCATCGAAACACTGGTGCACACTGTGCAACTTTCGATGTTTTGTTCACCTCGCTTCCTACTTGACTTTAATTGCTATCTATAGGAGTTTCCAACATATTCCCTTATAACATAACCCTTTATGTTTTAAGATATGTTATCCTTTATGGATTTGGAAAATATATCCACAGTTCTCTACTAGACACTACGGACAAACTTAGCTCAACATTCTGTGATTCGAACTTAATCACTTTCAAACATTCTTTATTTGGATTACATATTATGCTAAGTTACCATCATGACTTCTAAGATAGAACCTATATCTCAACATAGTGGATGATGATCATCCTTTTCTTTCTTTCAACCATTGATGTTCAAACTTAATGCTATTCCTAATTTGAGTTATTAAGGACTAGTTCCTTAATTAACTTCTATTCTGAAACCCTTTTCAGAATCCCTTAGAATACTACATAATATCATAATAGACCTATTATCAACTTCTACATCTTATAAATTATTATTTATAAGTATTTGTGCCTTTCATCCTTAACATACTTAAGAATTACTCTTATAAGCTCCCACTCAAAATATGTTCCCACATATTTGAATTTGAGCCTTACATTGCTCCCACTTAAAAAATATGTCAATCACATATTGTTTTAGGAAGACTTTCATAGCTCCCACTCAATTTTATGCAAATTGCATATCTCTTATTACTTTGAACAACTTCAAAATCTTTTGATCAATTATCAAACTTGGAGATTTATTATGAGATACTAGTACTTTACTAGTTTTAAATCCACTAGACATTTAGCACACATGAATCAAATTCATCTGAATTTTTCCAATACTTGACAAATTGTGCTTTTGTCATTCACCCCCTTTTCCTACAATGGCTTTGCAGTCATTTGGGAAAATTCCAAGTAACTCCTTTACTTGTGAGATTCAGCAACGAATTGCTTTCTAATCTCAAGGGAATTTTGTTTCTCGGATTTCTCATAATTTAGTTTACCATTATTTCCTTTGTAGTTTGTAGGTATGTCATATTCCAAAAAATCATGACAAGTGATTCACAAATGTCTCCATACAAGATATGGATTTACATTTTGAATCCTACTTCATGTAGTGAAAAACAATAGTGGAGGGAAAAACACAATGATCAAAATCATTGATTCTTTCCTTCTGTGAAGGGAATCGTTTAGGAACGCTGTCCTTGCGCTTCTCAACACTCTGATGCAGGGTTTTGAATCCTCATCGTGTTTTACACTATTTTCCATTTGCTCCATAATTGAGAAACTTCACTAAAGGTGAGCTTTCTCAAGAATGCACCAAAATCCCAGCAATACGAATCTTGCTTTCCTTTTGGTTTCAGCTATGGATTTTGTATTCAAAGTTTCCAATGAATACTCTACAAGGATTTATTCGCTATTGTTTTGGTTATACCGAATAACCCCAAAACTTTCACGAATTCAAATGGTTCACCAATTCTAATTGAGTGCTAACTATTTCTAAGCTAATGCTCTCTACATATACACTACAACGATTTATTTGGTGCCTTCTATTCAACCCCTTTGATATCTAATATCACATTGTGATGCTTTGTATTTTGACGTTTCAAAACACTTTGTATTTCACAATTTCTTTCATGCCATTCTTATAAAGTTGAATTTCATTACTATTGATCAAATCATAGTAATTGGATTCTCTTTTATACTTATACCCTTTTATTGATGAAGTACTTTGATCAAATCAAAATAGTTTCATATTCATGTTTCCTTTGGTAAACTACTTTACACATTTAAACAATCTTTTAATGATAATTACCATTTTCGTTAAAACACAATACATCGAATACGTATTCACTTTAAACAATTCATTAAACACTTTGTATCCAAGTAATACACGGTGTTCAAGTTATTCTGCCGAACTTAGGCATGATTTATATGTGAAAAGAAATCGAATTACTTTCACATATTATCACATAACTTTGAATTTAAACAATGGCTTCATTCATTAATGAACATATCATTAAATTGGGTATTTTAAACAAGGCATTTTTAATGTTTTACAAATGTTCATACATTATCAATTAGTTTCAAACAACAAGGATAATTCACAAATAATCAAACAAGATATGAACACGAATAGAAATCATTCATAAAAGTGGAACAACTGTTTGTTACAAACTTATATGAATAACCGTCTCACGAAGTGTGAGACACACTAAAGAAGTTCAAATCTCTCGATTACAAAAATCATCCTAAAACATAAACTAAGTGATAAATATCGAGGGAGAGTGTCGTTGGCCATCATCATCATGCTCGCCATCAACACGCAACATCCCTCTCTAGCAAGCACTGCTCATGCAGAAGGACCTGTTTTCAGTAAAACAGAACAAGTATCAGATATACTTAACACTGCAATGTGTTTGCAAGATTATAACATTTACAAAACTGTATATCAAATATAGACCTTTGTCGTTGATGACCTGAGCGACATCTGGTTCAACCAACACATTCCTGAGATGTGTCATGAACCGGTGGAACTCCATTTCCGTGTCGCCCCTCATTACGCAAGTCCTGACTTGTGCTTGGTAGCTTGGTGCTAGCGACCGCAGCACAGCAGCATTTGCAAAAGAGCCTGAAATCCAGACGTCTAGGAAGTATGCTGGCCTCATGTACACATCATGCATGTGCTGTAAGTGGCTATCCAGTGACGAGTTCTCCTCCATCTTAATGGAGAGAAAGTCTCCCATCAACTCATGCTCCCAAATGCGTGTTTGATCCACGAAATGTGTCCTAAGCTGTAGCACCACCGAACAAGGGTTGACATCACCCACGAAAGGCCACAGCTCGTCCACCATTCCGAAACACATCACAACTTAAATATAGGAGGCCATCTCCCGACGGAGATAGCAGTCTTTCCGCTCCTCTGGGGTCTCAAGGTGTGTGGCCGTGCTAAGGAGAACATGGAGACTGGCAACCCAAATGGAGAAGTTCGATCCATCTAATCTGAGCTTCTCTCCTTCTAACCATTTAATTGTCAACACGAAAGAGCCCATCTACATTTATAATTGCAAAAGGAATTTAGACTAAGTTTATAATTAAATGAGTTAATAATAACTCCACTCAGAAACACCTATCCCTAGTGAGGGTTCCTAGTGATAACACGACCCCTATCAGCCACATCTCCCCCGATCATCACGGCCATCAATGTGGGTTCAAGGGTGGACGCTAAACGTCAGTCACATCCTTCATGCGACTCGTGCTCGATCTTTCGACCATCCGCATTCCGAGGCCATGTCTGTACATGCTAGGCTCGCCAACTCAACCTTAGTGTTTTCGCTGTGCAACATGGCTTACACCCACTGTATGTGAACGTAGATATGTCTGACACCCGATCATCACGACCTGCCTCATACCGAAGAACTTTCTTGGTGGTGCACACTAAGGGGGAACACAATCGTTGGTTATTTTAACAGGGATCATCTTATTAGGCTACCGTCGAGTATCTAATACTAGCACACAATAAGACATACAATCAATAACATTGAATGTAAATGCTATGTGATATGGTCCTTCACGTCGTGATCTCCATCCTTCGTCACCGGGTTCTGGTGCCAGGGTTCCGGTGTTGTAGACACTAGGGTACCAGTGTCATTCCGGCGTGGTAGTTTGTCATTACTGTGACTATCTACTACTTACGTAACAAAAGGTAATCGCTTTACCTTTGCCACAACCATATCACAAAGCAACGCCCTCCTGCAAAACAAAGTTAGACGCTTCTACTTTATCTTTGCATGTTTTACGTGGCTGAATGTGCTTTCGCACAAGAACCGTTCTTACCTACGAACTTTCATCACAACGCTGATCAAGTAGTTGTCTATACTACACCCCTTTCGGGTCCTCCGTTGCAAATGGTATACCAACTAATGCGAGAGAGACAGACACCCCCCTAAGCCACTTTATACGGTACAAGCCGTATGTCAAGCGTGGACCAGTCTCGCGAATGAACGCGTAAAGTCGGTTGGGGGCCGCTTCATCAAGCATTACTGCGGTACACACAAGTACACGTGGGAGGGTAACAACTAAAAGATCAACGCCCACACGCTACATCTTGTGTGTTCTACCCGTACTAGCATTACTACGCATAGATCTAGCGCTGATACCACTGTAGGGGTTCTGCGCATAAAAACAATAAATTTTACTCTATGCCCCTGAACCCCTGAAGCTGCCAGGACCTATCTATTAGTAATACAGTAATGGGAGGGGCTTTTCGCGAACTTACCCTTGAAGACCGAAAAGCATTGTCAACGCTCAGGAGAGCGTGGTTGATGTAGACGAGCCGAAGCCGACCTCAAGGTCGTGATGAAGTCCTTGCGCTCCTTCTGGCTCCAACGACTTGAGTGCCTCAAGTGTGGCACCTCGTGTCCGGTGCCTGACGATGACTCCCGCTTCCCTGATCTAGCAGCAGTTGCGGAAGTAGAGCTCCCGGATCCGAATCCCACAGCGCGACGGCGCTCCGCGGTGAAGATGTCTCTCGCTCGCGCAGTCCAGACTCGGGAGCACGGTCACGAGAGAGAGAGAGAGAGGGAGAGAGAAAATATCAATTGGAGGTCCTCCCAAAAGTGGAGAGACCTTTATTTATTATTGGGTGTATTTTTCTAGGCCAAATACCCCACTTTATATAGGGGTGGGACTAAAGGAGAGGAGGGGGGAGGAGGTGGCCGCCGACCACTAGTGGGCCCTATGGGGGGGGGGGCTAGGCCCAGCCGGCCTCCCCCTTGCCCCTTCTCCCCTTTCTCATTTTCCCTAATGGGCCCTCTCCCCCCGGAATTGGCCCATTAAGCCTTTTTGACCTTTAATTGATTTTATCTTTATTAAATAATTATGAATAAATGATTGAATCAATATTTAACATTCTTTCACATATTATTCAATCTCCATGGCCATGGAACACCTTCCACCTCCACTCCGGACATCCTCCGGACTTACCGAAACCCTTCCGATTTTCTCCCTTCTTTTCTTCGGCGATTCTACCGATCCTATAAACACTCTCTAAGCATCATCAAGCCCTTAAGTGTGATACCCTATGGTTCGGGAACACTCCAGACATGGTCGGGACACTCCCGCACCAATGATCGACAGAGGGACCTGGATGGCCATGTGACCCCTGTGTGTTCCACGAAGATCTTTCGTCGTTTGAACCATGACAGTCGTGTCTTATTCCCTTTGCCATTCGATACTTGCATTGCCCGAGATCTGATCAATGACATCACCATGTCGTGTTCAATATCGTTACTGAACAATGCTACTTAACTCGTTCCGACAAGTGATATCCCCGTGATCTAATCACACGCTGCGCAGCTATTGGATATAACTTCTCCGAGTGGGCCCTTGAGTATCTTTTCGTCACATGGACGGACAAATCCCGCTCTTGACATATATTGCCTCTACGGTTTCCTCCGAATACCTGAACACACCTTTATAACCACCGTTTTACCAGATGTCATTTGATGTTATCTAAGCATTCTCGGGAGACAGTGATTGATATAGCCTCACGGTCTAAGGAATAGTCTACGAGGATCCATTTCTAATCATCGTAACTTGAACTTTGTGACATGATCGGGTCACGATGTTTAGGTTGGGTATTGGTTCATCATCTCATTCTCCGAATGAGATGACCTTATTTCCAACTGGCATAAATGCCACATGATCAGGAAACATGATCATCTGTTGACCAATGAACCAGTGACTAGAGTTTCACTGGGAACCCCTGGTTGTTTGTATATCACATGTGTATTGATGTTTCCACTCAATACAGTTATAGCATGATATAAAACTTAATCATAAACTATATGAAATATGATAATAGTCCTTACTACTATTTGTCTCTAGGGCATATTTCCAAAAATTGCTTCTTCCTTTTCATCCTTGAAACCAAACACATGGTCCAAGCGATGCCAATGGACAAACCTACAAGTGAAACTGAATTTGCACATTAATCCATAGAGATTGTCATTAATTACCAAAACCACACATGGGGGCATACATGCCCTTTCAGGCCATTCCCAGGCCGAAAGTTACATCCGTCCAGCGCTAAATAACACCGGATTTTGGCCTGGGAACGCGCGAGTGTAGGTGCTCTAAGGACACGGCTCCCATGCCAGATTGGTAGTAACTTTGTAAAGTTTTTCTTTACTTTGTGATTCTATGTTTAGTCAAAGTGGCCGGCCTCCAAACCTCTTCCTCCACCGGAGGATCGCCGCCCTGCCCTCTTCGCCTGCTCGGCCAGTTGATGTCTACGCACTTCTATTCTTGTAGACAGTTGTTGGGCCTCCAAGTGCAGAGGTTTGTAGAACAGCAGCAAGTTTTCCCTTAAGTGGATCACCCAAGGTTTATCGAACTCAGGGAGGAAGTGGTCAAAGGTATCCCCTCTCAAGCAACCCTACAATAAAGATACAAGAAGTCTCTTGTGTCCCTAACACACCCAATACACTTGTCAGGTGTATAGGTGCACTAGTTCGGCGAAGAGATAGTGAAATACAAGTGGTATAGATAATTATAAGTGGTAACGGTGATAGAAGATACTTTGATGGCATGGAAGAGACTAAAGGCAATATGAAATAAAGATGGAACAAGCAAACATGTAATAGATCTAATAGCAAACGGTGTTTCAGTGCTTAGAAACAAGGCCTAGGGACCATACTTTCACTAGTGAACACTCTCATATAAATATCTTCTCTTTATGATACTACTCTTAACTACTCTCCGGTTGAACACTCTAATCGATGGTAGGGCTATAACAGCACACCTCAAAGTAAGCCTTTCCCATCTAGAAAACCCCACACTGTCACCTTGAGTACTAGATGAGTCCAACAAACACCACAATTTCATAGAGACATCCAACTCCAAATATAACTCATAACAAGTATTTGTAATCTCTAGCCTAAGTGCCACCAAGGTGTGCACATTGTCAACTTCACACACATGGGGAGAGCAGAGATCTATTAAAGCACTTGAGTAGCAAGGTAGATCTATAGATTACAAGCTCATGATCTCAATAATATCATGCATAGAGAGAGCTGAACACATAGCTACCGGTAGAACCCTTAGCCTCGAGAGAGAACTACTCCCTCTTCATCATGGGAATCAGCAATGGTGATGGAGATGGTGGTGGAGATCGATGGAGATGGCTCCGGCACTTCTCGTCCGGCAGGTGCTTAATGGAGACTTTTTGTCCCCTGAATCTCCCCTTCGGTGGCGGCGGCGCTGCGGAACTTTTTGTGGATTTCTGATTGATTATTTAGGGTTTATGCATCGGGAGGCTTCTTATAGGCGAAGAGGCAAGGTCGGTGGGCGGCCAGGGGGCGCACACCATGCCCTGGCATGGCCTAGGGCTGCCCGCGCCTGGGGGGTGTGGCCACCCTGTGGCCCCTCTCCGACTCTCCTTCTGGCTCCGCGAGTCTTCCGGGAAAATAGTAACTTTGGCTTTTGTCCCGTCCAATTCCGAGAATATTCATTTTCTGACTTCCTAGAACCAAAAACAGTAGAAAATAGGCAACTGGCACTGTGGCATCTTGTTAATAGGTTAGTCCAAGAAATCATATGAAAAGTACTCCAAAGTTGGAACAAAACACAAGAAAGTAGATAAAACCAAGCATGGAACATCAAAAATTATAGATACATTTGCAATGTATCAACATCCCCAAGCTTAACTCCTGCTCGTCCTCGAGTAGGTAAGTGATAAAAAGAAAGAATAATTTTTGAGGTGACATGCACCATCAAAGACTTGATCAAAGTATTTGTAAAACATTCAAAGCTGGGATCATAGTACTTCAATCATAACATGAAAGACAAAGTTCTAGCAATAAGACAAAGAAACTATGTTGCAACATGAAAAGTCACAAACAAAAGATTCATGAATAACAATGCTTTGCAAGACGTTTGTTTGTTTCACATAAAGAAAACATAGCATAATAGTATTCAGCATGTCCCTCATAGAGTAGCAAATATAAATGCATAGGACACCTTCAAAGTTCATAAGAGTGACTAGATACAAATAGTTTAAAACAAGCAATATCAAGATATGCATCAATCAACAAGTCTTGGGACAATGCACATAGAACTAAGAATGGCCACTATGCTCTCAAAGTAGGTGCATAAAGGTAGAAGGTGGAGACTCAATATATAATGGTGGAAGAAGGGCCTTTGTAAAAGGAAGTAGGGATTCAAGTCTCATCAAGAGCTTCCAAAAATTATGGTCCTTATAGCTTTCAGCTCTCATTGCCCCTATCATAAGCATCTTTAAGGTGATTAAGGTTAAAGTGACACAACTAAGAGGATATGCTTGACAAGTTATAAACCGAAATCTCATGCCCCTTACTTACGAAGACCGATCCTCATGCTACTCAACTTCAGTCACGAGTGAGCTCTTGTCATTATAAGTATATGTGTATCATTAAGAACCACCAACGGGGTACCCCTTGCACATGATACGGGAGCATTCCCATAATCAAAATGACAAGGCAAGCAGACAATGAGCATCTCATCGATCTTTTTATTTGCAATTTGCATAGGTTTTTATTGAGGATGCTTCATAGAGTGCTCATTATGGTGATGCTTGATGAACCACAAGTATAGGGGGTGTATCGCAGTATTTTCGATAAGTAAGAGTGTCGAACCCAACGAGGAGCAGAAGGTGCTGGCTAGTGGTATGGATCAGGAATTCTCTGCAAATACTTAGCAAACGGATTTTTAGGGGTTTTCGATAAAGCAAGTAAACAAAGTACGAGTAAATAAAAGACAGTAAGAATAAATGTAGCAAGTGGCCCAATCCTTTATGTAGCAAAGGACAAGCCGGTTGTATTTCTATAGATGACGAAACGTTCTCGAGGATACATGGGAAGACTGTCAAGTGCTTTCGCTTCATATAGTTGATTAATCTTCTCTAGCTTGCTAAGTGTTGTGTGGGTGAACCTGTGCTAATGTACCGCCCCATCCAAGACTAATACATACTTGTTATTATACCCCTTGCAAACATCCATAAGTACAAGAAAGTAATTAAGGTAGAAACCTAACCACAGCTTTAAACTCTAAGACCCTTACGTCCCTTGTGCAATGGTTTCCTAATGGGGGTTCAGGTTTCTGTCACTCCGGCAACCCCTACGATTAGTAGCCAAAGACACAATGCATTCCCCTAGTCCCATATAGGTGAAGTGTCATGTAGTCGACATTCACATGACACCACTAGAAGAAGTACACCACAACTTAAATATCAAACTATTGAATCTTTCTCAACACAACTTCACTACTAACAACATGACTTCTCCCATGTCCTCAAGAACAAAAAGAACTACTCACAAGACATCATATGGATCATGATCAGAGATGGAATAATGATGTATAACAATCTGAACATAAACAATAATTCAATGGTTCACTCAATAGCATCAACTACAAAGAGTAATCAACACCGGGAAAGTTTCCCCTTTGAACTATGCAAGATTCAACGCAATTGTTATAGCAATATGGATATGGTGATGAGGGTGCTGATGGTGATGATGGTGGTGATGATGATGATGATCCCGATGAAGTCCAGCTTGATGGCGGTGTTGATGGCGACGATCTCCCCTCTCCGGGAAGGAACTCCCTCGGCAGAAATCTGTCTGCCGGAGAGATCTTTCTCTCTCGGTGTTTTCCGCCCCGTAGAGGCGACGGAATCTTTCTATGGTCGCTCCCTGAGTCTTAGGGTTTCGGGAGGTTGATATACGCCAGAGGGGAGAGGCTGGAGTGGGCCAGGGCGGCCACACCACTCCTAGGCGCGGCCTAGGCCTGCCCGCGCCATGGGGTGGTGTGGGCCCCCTCTGGCCCACCTCCACTCCATCTTCTAGCATCCTGAGTCTTCTAGAAAAATAGGATTTTCCGTATATTTTCCCGGATTTTCTGATCTTCGCGAATTTTGCCTCCAAACAGCACCTTTTCCATCAGAATCCCGACTATAGCGGTCCATGCTCCAAAAGTCATCAACCATGCAAAAATAGATGAATAACATAAGTATCACCTCTCAATACGAAATATATCAATGAATAATAGTGAATTAAGACATAGAATAGTAATGCAAAATGGACGTATCAACTCCCCCCAAGCTTAGACTTCGCTTGTCCCCAAGCGAAACTGAGCTCAATAAACATGGCCTCAGGTTTATGGAGTGAAGAGTCGATAAAAGAATACGGACAAGAAGAATCACATTCATCAAATACATAGATCATAATAGAAGACAACTCACTATTATATAACTCAACTTGCAGTGAGTAAAGGAAACACAATAAAGATACATAAAGTGAATCATAATTGGTAATGGCAAACTTAGCTCTTGGTCGAAGAATAGTTTGATAATTTGCTGGAGTTCACAAATAGCTGGCTTTTTCAATGATACCTTTCAAAGTAGTAAACATCAAGATAAGAGCAATGTGCAAAGCAAGGAACATAAGACATGATTGAATAAATCATCATATGAATGAATGAAACACAACAACTCAAAATACTTGCTGAGACAGAAGGGAGTAGGTTTACTGACTCAACTACAAAGTAAAAGAAAGGCCCTTCAAAGAGGGAAGCAGGGATTGCAAGTCTCATAAAGAGCTCCCAAAAATTATGATACTTACTAGATTTCAGCTCTCATTGCCCCTATCATAGGCATCTTTAGGTGATTAAGGTTAAAGTGACACAACTAAGAGGATATGCTTGACAAGTTATAAGTTGAAATCTCATGCCCCTTACTTATGAGTACCGATCCTCATGCTACTCAACTTCAGTCACGAGCAAGCTCTTGTCATTGTAAATACATGCGTATCATTGAGAACCGCCAACGGGTACCCCTTGCACATGACACAGGAGCTATCCCATAATCAAAATGACAAGGCAAGCAGACAGTGAGCATCTCAGCGATCTTTTTATTTGCTATTTACATAGGTTTTTATTGAGGATGCTTCATAGAATGCTCACTATAGTTATGCTGCAAGTTTCCACCATGATTAGGCATGGCTTAGGCTAGCGGCCCAGACGTTTCTCTAACACACATATAAATTCCATGATCTTACAAGTTCCACTTTTATTTCACACCGCCGGGATCCATAAGCAAAAGAACATGATATCAACTAGGTACAAGTACCAATGAAGTGTCGAAAGCGGTCCCCATGATACATGGTTTGGCTAACTTCAACTCATAAAGCGCAAGCATATACGCAACAAAGAAGGACCCAATGGTTCAAGTTTATTAAATACAAGAAAGTAAAGTGTGCCATCAAGTTCGTGAGAGCTTTAATCACTAATTTTCACATAACAAGTTTAATTTGGGAGGTAGACAAAACAGGAATTTACTTGGAATAGCAATAATGCTACTAGGTAGGTATGGTGGACACAAATGGCAAAGGTTTTGGTTTAAAGGAGGTGGATGCACGAGAAGAATACCCTCTCAGTACAGGTTTTTGGCTAGCAAGGCTGGGTAGCAAGTACAAGAGTTAAAGGAAACAACCAAACATACAAATGATAAAGACAAACATGCAATCTTCCTAGGAAGCACAAGAGATCTTAACTAGAGAATAGTAGACTTATGGGCAAATCAAGAAAGAAAGATGATGAAATTATTTTTCTTCTCTAGAGTACTTCTATCTTTTTCATTCAACTCTCAAAAAATAGTGTTGCTACTGACCGAGCCAGGTTTGCCAAAACCAACTAAATTAACTAAATGATCCCAAAGTGATACCAATACTAACAACAAGATCAATCATATAACCACGAATTGAAAACTAATAAAAGCTATGCAAACGAGTGAATGATAGAACTTCTCATTAATATTCCATAACGGCAACTCACCCCAAGGGATACATATCTAACGAGAGAGGGGACACTTCCATAATGCACACCATACTACATAATAACTCCTCTATTCATGATATGACTCTACTAATAAGGTAAAAAGATAGAAGATAGTGATATGATACCGCGACACTCCCCCAAGCTTGTAACAAACCAAGGGGATGCCAAACCTGATGACGAATTACTCCTTTGGTGGTGGTGGTATCCTCTCATCTTCGTCCGTCTTCCAGGGTAAAGGCTTCCCATCAACAAAGGACATCGTGGTTTCCAACATCCTGAAACTTGCAGCAGCACTTATGCGTTTAAATCTAGCCTCATACTCACAGTTTTGATTTTGAACGTCATAGAACTGTGCTTGCAGTTCGTTGGTTGTTTGGCAAAGTGAGAGGACTTCGTCTTTGAGTTTAGCAGTCTCCTTCTGGTGCTCGGTGATGAGTTCGGAACAAATCTTATGGATGATATCCACTTCAAGCTCTGCCATCTTCCTGTACCTAAAGACTTCATGCTCCAGTGCTTCCATCCTGTCCTCCAGACTTCCTTCAGTTTTAGGGCCTTGAACCTCTTTAATCCGGACCTCTCCACCTTCGAGCAACAACTCCTTGGGATGAATCTTCAATTCTCTCATGTATGGGTTGATGATATCTTCTAAGGAATCTCCCTTGGATGATCCAGAGGAAGACATTGTGGCTCCAAATCTGGGATTCTCCCTGGCAGAAACAGATCGAAACAAAAGCACGACGAAAACACGATATACGAACCTCGGAAAATCCGGGGGTTATATATTACGAAGTTTCTCCTCAAAAGGAAGGTACTGGAAGAAAACGAGTCAGAGGCGGAGTCCTGGGTGGCCTCACCACCTGCTGGCGCGGCCAGGGGTGGGCCCGCGCCATGGGGTGGTGTGGGCCACCCTAGCTCTGTTTCCGTCCCTTTTTCGCTTCGCAGCTCTCCTTATTGACTGAAAACTGCAAAAATATAGTTGGATTGTATTTTCGCAGAACTTTTCTTATCAGAACTGTTACCTAGTTGGAAACGGACTCTACAGGTCTATGAATTTGGTCCTCAATGAATTTCTTTGGAGTTATAACTTGAAAGGCATCAACATCTTCATTGTAAGAATCTCCAGCAATATAGTGTTTGAGTTGCTGTCCATTCACTACTTGTGTAGTATTATCTTTTAGAGAAGAAATTTTTATTGCTCCTGAACGGTATACTTCTTCAATGATGAAAGGTCCTTCCCATTTTGATAGTAGCTTACCTGCAAAAAATCTGAGACGAGACCTATACAATAGAACTTTCTCACCAACATGAAATTCTCTCTTAAGTATTCGCTTGTCATGCCATCTTTTAACTTTTTCCTCAAAGAGCCTAGCATTCTCATAGGCTTCACTCCTCCATTCATCTAAAGAACTTAAGTCAAATAATCTTTTCTCACCAGCGAGCTTACAATCTCTATTTAGTTCTTTCACTGCCCAGTAAGCTTTGTGTTCTAACTCTAAGGGTAAGTGGCAAGCTTTCCCATAAACCATTTTATAAGGAGACATTCCCATAGGATTTTTATAAGCAGTTATATAAGCCCATAAAACATCATTCAACTTCTTAGCCCAGTTTTTTCTAGACCTATTAACAGTCTTTTGCAAGATAGATTTAATTTCTCTATTTGATAACTCTACTTGCCCGCTAGTTTAGGGGTGATAAGCTGAAGCAATTCTATGATTAACATCATACTTAGCGAGGGTCTTCCTAAAACCTCCATGAATGAAATGAGAACCCCCATCAGTCATGAGATACCTAGGCACTCCAAACCTAGGAAAGGTAACGTCCTTAAGCATTTTTAGAGAGGTTTCACAAGACTTTTTGTAGGAATGGCTTCTACCCACTTAGTAACATAATCAACGGCAACAAGAATATGAGTGTAACCCTTCGAAGGAGGGAAAGGACCCATAAAGTCGAATCCCCAACAATCAAAAGGTTCAATAACTAGAGAGTAGTTCATAGGCATTTCATTGTGTCTAGAAATGTTACCAACACGCTGACATTCATCACAAGATAAAACAAATTTTCTTGCATCCTTAAAAAGGGTAGGCCAGTAGAAACCTGATTGTAGTACCTTTTGTGCAGTTCTATCTCCTGCATGATGTCCTCCATAGGTACTACCATGACATTTACGCAATATCTCTTTTTGCTCATATTCTGGAACACATCTTCGCATAATACCATCAACTCCTTCTTTGTATAAGTGTGGGTCATCCCAAAAATAATGCCTCAAATCATAAAAGAACTTTCTTCTTTCTTTGTAAAAGTTGGATGCAAATACTTGGAGACAATAAAGTTAGCATAATCAGCATACCAAGGGCTTCCTCGAGAGCTCACCCCTACTGCGGCTAACTGTTCATTTGGGAAACTATCATTAACAGGCATAGGATCAAAAGAGATGTTTTCCAAACGAGATAAATTATCAACTACAGGATTTTTAGCACCCTTCCTATCTACTATGTGTAGATCAAACTCTTGTAAAAGTAGTACCCATCTAATAAGCCTAGGCTTAGCGTCCTTCTTTGTCATAAGATATTTAATAGCAGCATGATCAGTATGAATGGTTACTTTTGAGTCCACAATATAGGGCCTAAACTTATCACAGGCAAAAACAACAGCTAGAAATTCCTTTTCAGTAGTGTCATAATTCCTTTGAGCAGCGTCTAAAGTCTTACTAGCATAATGGATAACGTTTAACTTTTTATCAATACGTTGCCCAAGGACAGCCCCTACAGCAAAATCACTAGCATCACACATTATTTCAAAGGGTAAACTCCAATCAGGTGGTTGAACAATAGGGGCTGTAGTTAAAGCCTTCTTAAGAGTTTCAAAAGCTTCCTTACAATCATCATCAAAAACGAAGGGTACATCTTTTTGAATAAGATTAGTAAGGGGTTTTGATATCCTAGAAAAGTCTTTAATAAACCTTCTATAGAAACCAACATGACCAAGGATACTACGAATACCTTTGATGTCTCTTCGGCATGGCATCATCTCAATTGCCTCAACCTTAGCTCTATCAAGTTCTATGCTTCTTTCAGAAACTTTATGACCAAGAACAATCCCTTCATTAACCATGAAGTGGCATTTCTCCCAATTAAGAACAAGATTAGTTTCTTCACATCTCTACAAAACTTTATCAAGGTTGTGTAGACAATTATCAAAAGAAGTTCCATAGACAGAAAAGTCATCCATGAACACTTCTACAATTTCCTCACAAAAGCCATGAAAGATAGCAGACATGCACCTTTGGAAAGTAGTAGGAGCATTACATAAACCAAAAGGCATACGTCTATAAGCATAAGTTCCATAAGGGCAAGTAAAAGTAATTTTTTCTTGATCTTGTTGTTTAACAGCAATTTGAGAGAAACCAGAATAACCATCAAGAAAACAAAAATGGGTCTTTTTAGACAACCTTTCCAACATTTGATCAATAAAAGGAAGCGGGTAGTGATCTTTCTTAGTAACTTTATTGACTTTCCTAAAATCGATGCACATCATATAGCCTACCACTATTCTTTGAGGAATAAGCTCATCGTTATCATTAGGGACAACGGTAATACCTCCCTTTTTAGGAACACAATGAACAGGACTAACCCATTCACTATCAGCAATAGGGTAAATAATACCAGCATCAAGGAGTTTCAATACCTCATTCCTTACCACTTCCTTCATCTTAGGATTTAAAACGTTGGTGCTCCACCTCGGCTTCATCTGGTTCTATGTTGATAGAATGCTGACATATCCTAGGTGAAATCCCTTTCAAATCATCTAGAGTATAGCCCATAGCTCCTCGGTGTTTCCTCAAAACCTCCAATAATCTTTCTTCTTCCTCCCCTGAAAGTTTAGCGCTAATAATAACAGGATATATCTTTTTATCATTAATAAAAGCATATTTAAGATCATCAGGGAGAGGTTTTAGATCGAAAACTGGATCCTTTTTAGGTGGCATCGTGGTACCCAAGTCTTCTACATGCAAGTCGTGCTTAAGCATCATAGGTTGATCACGGAGAATCATGTCAATCTCGTTCCTTTCTTCCATGAAGATTTCACTTTCATGTTCTTCCATAAATTGCTGCAAAGCATTGTTAGGAGCAAGAGAAATAGAAGCAAGTTGTTCAACCCTAAAATCCTCATTATGGGTTTCCTCTTCGCAAGGTTCTTTAGCAAATTTCGAAAAATTAAACTCATAAGATTCCCCATCAAACTTAGTCAAGATTTTCTCCCTCTTGCAATCAATAATAGCTCCACAAGTATTCAAGAAAGGTCTACCAAAAATGATAGGATAAGTTTTACTAGCAGCTGAACCAAGTACTTGTCGTCGGATTGATGACAAGTACGCCATGAGGGGGTCCTCGAGGCGTGCGGAAGAGAGGGGGGGTGATACGTACGGTATTCCGGGACGGTGAGCACACAAGTTTACCCAGGTTCGAATCCGCCAGCTTTCGACGGATCCTACTCCTGCTAGCAATCGATGTCTGAGAGCGGAATATGGTTACAAGGGTTTCGCTTTGCGAGTTGAGATTGTAGACTATTGAGGTTATGCCTAAAGGCTCTCCTGGGATGGCTTATATAGATATCCGCCTAGGGTTTTGGGAGAGATCTATCCGCTATGACTAAGAGTGCATTACAGTACATCTTGAACTACATGTAACATCATGGCCTAAGTTGGTAAGTCTTCAGGCCTTCCGTGGCGGATTGGACTCCGTCTTCTCTCCTGGAGGCCGGTGAAGCGTAACTCTAACCCAAGTGGGCCACCACAGTCGGTGAGGAACTGTGAGGATACCCGGAAAGTATATCCGCAAGCAGCCCCGGAGGCCTCAAGATCCAAAGTCGGATTTATCATCGTCTAGCTTGATCTTCGGCTTGCAGAATCTTGAAGGGTTCCTGAAACTTCACAACAAAAGATACGATCCGGGTCTTAAAAAATAAGTCGAACCTTTCAGTTGGTAACTCAGATTTTTCAGCTCATTTTCAAACTAAGCCGGAACTTGGTCTCTAACGCCACCTGACACAAGCATGGTCAAGTCACGTCATCTGACAGCCCGTCGGACGACGTTAGTGGGTCCAGTCCGCGGAACTGGGGCGCCGTTTCAATGCGTGCGTGGAGATCGAGGTGACACAATCATCGCGCGGGCCCTTCCTAGTTCTTTCCATGACGCGTGGCGGTTACACTATAGCGTTTGCACGAATCTTGGCGCAGTTAGGTGGATATAAGGGGTTTAGATTTCTTCTTCTCATCCCCACCAGTCCTTTGTTGTTCCTTCCTTCCCAATCTTCCCACGCGCACAGAGCCTCCTCGTCCTCCTCCCACAGAGCTCCTAGCGCTGCCACCTTAAGGTCACTTTTTCCACCGGAGAAAAATGGCTTCATCTTCGTCTTCCTTGCGGCGGCATGGCCAGAAGCAAAGGCGGAGAAGGAGAGTTTCCAGGGAGTCTGGATCCCCTGCGCCCTCAACGAGGAGGGCCTCAAGAACGTGGAGAAGGAGGGGCTTCTCACCGTCAGCGACTGGCGGACCGGCTTCGGGGAAACCGTCCCCAATCCGCGCAAGGGCGAGCGCGTCAACTTCGGCACCCATCTGGACCGAGGTTTGTCCTTTCCTCCCTCGGAGTTCTTCTCCAAGGTGATTGACCACTATGGAGTTCAACTCCACAATCTTCCTCCTAATTCCCTTCTAGAAATGAGCGCATATGCTGCGCTTTGCGAGGGCTTCCTCGGCATTAGGCCGAGTTTGCTTCTCTTCCGGTACTATTTCCATGTCCGGAGAAATTCTATTACTGCCGGTGTTCCTTACATCACCGGTACCATTAGTTTTTCTGTTAGACGAGAGCGGGCATATCCCAAAATTTCTACCAGTGACTCGGTCAAACAATGGCCAACCACTTTTTTCTACCATAGGGATATTCTGGCTCCCGGCAAAGCTACTGCTTTGCCGGATTTTGTCGACGGAGCTGCCACGGCCCAGCCTTCTTGGGACGAGGCTGCTCCGGCTCTCACCGACAATCTGATCCTCGCTAAGAGTCGGATCGAATACCTTATCAAGCACAAGGGGTTGAAAGGATCCAACTTAGTCCAATGCTGGGTCTCACATCGGATCCAGCCACTTCAGTACCACGAGGATAGACTGATGCACTCCATCACGTCTTCCAAAAAAGACTCTCTCCGCATCAGCCCCAAAGCCTACTCCACTCAAGACTACATCAGCCAGATCAAGTGGCTGATCAAGGGGCGGATCGAGAGGAGGATTCCGGAGATTTCTCTGGATATGCACACGGCGGAAAACCCCGTGGTAGCGGTAAGCTTCTATCATAACATCTTCTGCGTGTTTCACTTTTCGAGTTATATCACAGTGCTGATTTGTGTTCTTATTTTCAGCTTGCTGACCTCCTCGAGTCGGAGTTTGCTCCACTCGAAGGATACCCTCCTGAGTTTTCTTAGGAGACAGAAGTAGTCCCATTGCCGGATCTTGCGCTCAAGAAGCGCAAAGCTCCGACAGTGGCAGTTGGCACAAAGGAGGTGCCAGTCGTGAAGAGGTAACCTTTTGTCACAAGTTTTCCGCCTTTGTTGTTTACTCAAGTTTCTTTCCGAGATGTAATGTTTTCGTCTTTACTACCTTCTCAAAGCAAAATCAATCATCAAGAGTAAGGGGAAGGGAACTTCCTCGAAGCCCTTGCACCAGACGAAGCTTACAATAGCTTCCCCTACCGTGGCTCCTCCGACTCTGGCCCCTCAACCTTCTGCAACTCCGGTGATCATCCCTCCGGTGATTGCAGAAGATCCGGCTCCTCAAGCGGAGCCGGCGATCCTTGGGACACATACTGACGTCACCGCGAGTGCGTCAGGTCAAGATAAGGGTGAACCCTCTTCGGGTAATGATCCCTCGGCTGAAGTCCTCGCCAAAAACCTCCTCAACAATCCGGGTCTTGCCAAATTTGGCCTAACCCGGAAATCTGCAGAGGAGATCCAGCGGCTAGCCAGGCAAGTCCTGGACAAAAGCCATCTATCCCCTGAAGAGGAGGCGCAAGAAGCAGAGGACGTCAAGTTCTCCGACCTTCTCACTCAAGTCCGCCTTCGCGACGAGAGGATCAGGACTGGCGAGCTTCCAACAGCTCTAGTGATCCCTCTTACTCTCGCCGAGAAGGTGGCAGCTGAAGTGAACGCGGGTTTAGACAAACTCACCCGCGAGCAATATGTAAGTCGGAATTCCAACTCTTATTTTTACATTATGTTATATCATATCCTCTAGCCCCCAAGCATGAAGTAGGATATAGAATCCGAGTTTATGCTTTCATTAGGATGCCAAAGAACGAACTAGTGTAGCCCCCAAGGCTCGTGCTGATATTTAGTAAAAATATTAGCCCGAGTCTTAAGTAGCTTTCTGACTTTGGGTATTCTGACTTACAGAAAGTATGTTCCTATAACCAGGAATTATTGTCCAATGTCTGTAATAAGCAGAGAGAGATCAAAGCTCTCCGGCTTAAAAATGTTGAGCTCAAGTTAGCCAAGGACGAAGCCGAAGGTAAACATTTCGAGATTCAAACCTTGCCTTTTTCTTTTTAATGTCGAATTTTTCTGAACTGTTGTTCTTTTTGTCTTACAGCGTTGGTGAAACAATCCATCGCTATGATTGAAGAGGCCGAGAACCTCAAAACCTTGGTGGTGGAAAACAAGGGACTTCGCCAAGAGCTGGATAAGCTCAAGGCGGATCATGAAACGAGCATAACTCAAGTCCTGGAATCCTCCTCCATGGCCACTGAAGAGCGCGATCGCAAGATTTCCGCTCAAGATAAAGTAATCTCGGACCTCAAGAATGAGCTTGGCAGAGAGAAGGATATATCCCAGGCGCTCCGGGCTAAACTTCAGAGTCTCCGGGACGAGAAGACCAAGATTGACGGCGTCATTCTTGGTACGTTCCACCTTTCTAACTTATCTTTTCTTCGACTGTTATCAATGTCGGATTTTTCTTGACTTGTTTTGTGTATAGGTCCTCTAAAGTTGTCGGACTCTTCCTCGTCCGAGCCCCGCACCCACCGGCTTACCCAAGTCGGTGATCTTCTTCATGACTACCGCCAGTCCCTTGAGGACATTGACGAGTCTCTCAAGATTCCGGACATGCCAAGCATATCGGATTTTGAGGTGCGGGACAGGGCCAAGGAGATGCCGCAGCTTGTTCGGGACTGGAATATGTCCTACGCGCGGACTGTCGCGCAGAATGCCCTCTCCAAGGTCATGAGCCACCATGGAAACATGGAAATATGGCAAGTGACTAAAGGGTACTGCAAGGTAGACAAAGACGGCCAGGAGCAGGACCTTCAAGCCATCATGCACTCCTGCGCTGGATATGGGTGCCACGTAGCTGATCTGACCAGCTACGAGATCCCCTTCTTCACCCGCGTGGATACTCCGCCTCCTCTTGCAGAAGAAGCCGAAGAAGTTTCCGATGATGAACGCACCAACTCGGATACGGATATCTCGGAACGATATCAAGGCGGAGTGACCAGCAAGCCAGTAGATCCTTTATCTCCTCTTGCATCATAGACCACAAACTTATGTATTATTCTGTGAAATAACATGATGTGTTTTGTAAATATTAAGTACTATGACTTTTTGTTAGTGCTAAGTTTTTTATCTATTCAGCACATTTGTCCTTAGACTTTTTTTTGTGTGCCTGAAATGTTTTCACAAGCACTTATATTTTTCGTCTCGACTTATCGTTTATCTGGCTTTCCGCCTCGTCCCTTTCGTGAGCCGGCTAAACCTTCAGCCGGAAACTTTGCCGAGCAACGGAGCTCAATTGCTAAACCAGTTTAAACTCGGAAACAAAGCCGGCTTCCAGTACCAACAATTCACTACTCGGAAAATGCCCACATCTGGCAATCAGATAAATAATCAAAGTAAAGACTAGAAATTTTTAGATTTATACCCAAAGGTAGCAGTTTTTAGAAATCGGAAATCTAGACCAGAACGAACATGAGCATAAAGTACTTTCAAGCATTCTGGGATTTTCGACTATGACATAATCATTCAGAAATAAGATGGTTTAAGAACTTCTCAGAAAAACTTGAGGCAACCAAAACTTTTATTTCTCACAGAACATGTACATACGTATGATTATAAAGAAGGATAAACTAAGAATAAAAGGGACGTAGCTGAGCAATATTCCATGGTCTGTCTAACTCATCCGGATTTGTACTGCCTCCAGCTCTCTTTCTCTTCTTAGTAGCATGTCTTTCTTTGACTGGCCTCATGTCAGTTAAGTAGTATAATCCATTGTGCAATACTCGACTAACTAAAAATGGCCCTTCCCATACTGGGGAAAGTTTGTGCTTTCTTTGTTGCACAAGCCGGAGAACCAAATCACCTTTATTAAAAGATCTAGTTCGGACTCTCTGGCTATGATACTTGCGTAACTTCTGCTGATAGGCTGTAGATCTCATTTTAGCAACGACGCGAACTTCTTCGACTAAGTCGAGATCATTTTGTCGAGAAATCTCGGCATCCTCTTCGATATACGTGGCCACTCTAGGAGAAGTATGAATTAAATCACTAGGAAGAACTGCTTCTGCGCCATAGACCAAGAAGAAAGGTGTATATCCTGTTGACCTGTTCGGAGTTATTCGCAAACTCCAAATTACAGAGGGTAGTTCCTCTGCCCAAGCCCCTGCAGCACGTCTCAGTGGTGCTTCGAGTCTTGGTTTCAAGCCTTGTAGAATTAAACCATTTGCTCTTTCGACTTGTCCGTAGCCTGTGGATGTGCGACTAACGCAATGTCAAGCCAGATATTTTGCTCGTCGCAGAATTCAGCCAATTCTCCCATGGAAAAATTACTCCTGTTGTCCGTGATAATGCTATGCGGATAACCATACCGGATTATAACATCCTCGACAAATCTTTTGGCTGTTGGTCCATCACAACTAGTGACAGGTTTAGCCTCGATCCATTTCGTGAATTTATCCACCATCACTAAGAGGTGAGTGAATCCACTTGGATCTCGTTTAAAAGGTCCTACCATATCTAGCCCCCAGACCGCAAAAGGCCATGTTATAGGTATTGTTCGCAGCTGATCAGCCGAAACATGAGCTTGCTTGGCGTACTTTTGGCAGCCTTTGCATGTCTTGACTAATCGTTCGGCATCTGCCTGAGCTGTAAGCCAGAAAAATCCATGTCTAAAAGCTTTTGCCACTAAAGACTTGGCTACAGCGTGGTGACCACACTCGCCTTCGTGGATTTCTCTTAAGACTTCCACTCCTTCTTCCGGAGATACACAGCGCTGAAAACCCCCAGAAACACTCCGTTTATGGATCTCACCTTTAACAATAGTATAGGCTTTTGCTCGTCGGATAATCTGTCGGCTCAGCACCTCGTCTTCGGGTAATTTGCCATCTACCAAGTAATCAAGGTAGGGTTGAGTCCAGCTGGGAATTACAGCCAGAACTGCTATTAAAGGTGAGTCGGATTTGGTCGGATATTCCTCATCTACTCCCTTTATCGAGGGAACTTTGAGGTGCTCTAAAAATGCGCCATCCGGAACCTATTTCTGCGCAGAGCCTATTCGAGATAGTGCATTTGCTTCCTCGTTTTCTGCTCGAGGGATGTGTTGAACTTCAAACCCTTCGAACGATTTAGATAGATCATCCACGATAGCTTTATATGCTGCCATGTGCTTATTTGCATTACAAATATCTGAGACTTGCTGAGCAACAAGATCCAAATCTCCGTAACACATCAAACGTCGGATGCCAATGTCCTTAGCAATCCAGTTCCCAGTTCCATTCTTGCAGTACTTCATACTATGTATATGTGTTGTGTGGATGCTGGCGGATTATAAATAATTAACTCCTTGGGTGATTTGATGCACACACCACCACAGCCCCCCCCCCTCCCTTTAGACCCCATCGAAAAGAGGGGTCAATTACGACTCAGGGAGGACCATGTTCTCCTTCGTCTCTGTCCAATCAGCGACAAAGTCGGCAAGGATCTGGGATTTGATTGCTGTCCGATGTTTATACTCAATATCGAAAGCGGCAAGCTCTATACCCCATTTGGCGACGCGTCCTGTGGCATCGCTATTGTTGATTATATCTCTCATGGGAGCTTTGCTCACCATGGTAATTGGATGCTCCTGAAAATAGTGTCGTAACTTACGAGATGCTAGAAAAACACCGTAAGCCAACTTTTGATAGTGCGGACCGCTGTTTTGATTATGTCAGGACCTCGCTGATAAAGTATGTCGGACGCTGCACCAGGTGCTCCTGATTTTCCTCTGGTCTCTCCACCACCATAACTATACTGACAACCTTATTTGTCATAGCAATGTAAAGCAACATCGGTTCCTGAGGTTCCGACGCTGCAAGGATAGGAGCAGATGAGAGTACTTTCTTCAGGTCTTGTAGTGCAGCTTTAGCTTCGTCAGTCCAGACAAAATCCTTGGTTTTCTTCAGGAGTTTGTATAATGGTGCGGCTCTTTCACCAAGCCGGCTTACAAATCGACTGACCACGACAATGCAACCAGTTAGTCTTTGTACGTCCTTCAGGCGAGTTGGCCTGGAAATATTAAGTATAGCCTTGATTTTGTCGCGGTTCACCTCTATGCCTCTTTGAGACACGATGAAGCCTAACAATTTTCCGGCTGGTATTCCAAAGAAGCATTTCTTTGGGTTAAGCATGATGTTGTATTTTCGTAGATTGACGAACATTTCCTCCAAGTCGGAAATGAGTGTTTCCTTCTTTTTGTACATCACCGCGATATCATCCACGTATGCATGTACATTGAGTCCGAGTTGGTCGTGGAGGCAACGCTGCATCGTGCGCTGGTACGTAGCTCCTGCGTTCTTCAACCCAAAGGGCATCGTAACAAAACAGAAGGTTCAGAAAGGGGTTATGAATGAAGTTTTGACTTTGTCAGATTCCTTCATCCGGAATTGGTGATAACCGGAATATGCGTCGAGAAAACAGAGGAGTTCCGAGCCTGCCGTAGAATTGATAACTTGATCAATTCTAGGCAAAGCGAATGGATCTTTTGGACAAGCCTTGTTCAAGGTAGTATAATCAACACACATCCTTAAATCAGTGGTGTCCTTTTTAGGGACCATTACAGGATTGGCCGACCACTCAGTGTGGATGACCTCTTCTATGAATCCGGCTAACTTGAGCTGTGCTAGTTCCTTAGCTATTGCCTTACGCTTTTCATCGCCAAACCGTCGTAAGGACTGTTTGACGGGTTTAGCGTTCGGGTTTACATTTAGAGAGTGCTCGGCAAGCTCCCTAGGTACTCCGGTCATGTCAGATGGCTGCCATGCGAAGATATCTTGATTTGCTTGGAGGAACTTGACGAGCGCGCTTTCCTATGCGCTATCTAGGCCTACGCCTATCTGGGTCACCTTGGAGGGGTCATCTTCCTTCAATGGTGCTTTCTCCGTCTCTTCTGATGCCTTGAACTCCGGATTTGGCTTGGTAACCTCCTTCTTCGTTGCGGGCATCTCGGACGGATCTATGCTCTTCTTGATCTCCTGGTACTCCTGGCGTGCAAAGACGGCTTCAGCAAAGGCGGCATTTCCATCCTCGCACTCTCGCGCTTTCTTCGGGTCTCCCCTGATGGTGATCACGCCGTTGGGACCTGGAATTTTCATCATATTGTAAATGTAACATGGACGAGCCATAAAAGCCCAGTAAGCTGGACGTCCGAATATAGCGTGGTATGCGCTCTTGAACAGGACCACTTCGAAGGAACGTGCCTCCGTTTGATAATTCTTTGGAGTTCCAAAGGTAACATCCAAAGTGATCTCTCCCAGGGAATTAGCTTGTCTTCCTGGGACAACTCCGTGAAAAATCACAGAGCTATGGTTCAGCTGTGTCTCCGAGATCTTCATCTGGCGTAACGTTTCGACATAGAGAATATTGATGCTACTACCATCGTCCATGAGGGTCTTGGAGAAACCATAACCGTCAATAAGTGGGTTGACAATTAAGGCGTATTTTCCTCGCCTGTGTCGCTTAGGCCGATGATCATCGCGGTCAAACGTGATTGCCACTTCCGACCAGTCCAGATACTAGGGGACAGCCGGAACTGTTGCATTGAGCTCGTGTAGAACTGCTTTCTTGACCTTTGCTGGTTGAGATTCGAGGAAGGTGGCATAAGTGTCCTTCTTGGTAGGAAAAGTCTTCTTCCCTTCCGACTTGGGATTTGAAGCATCGGCTTCTTCCATGTTAGAATCCTCCTTGGTCTCTTTGTCTTTTTTGGGATTTTTCTTTCCCTTCTTCCGCTTAGCTTTGTAGCCTGCGGTGTCATATCTTTTGATGTCGTCGTTGAAACAACATTCAGCGTTGGTGTGGGACGAGCCCCCACTGGCGTCTAAGTGATGCACACATGGGTTATTGGCAATGTCGGACCAAGAGTAGGTTTTGCCTGGTTGTTGTTCTCCTCTACCTTGGACCCTTGATGTCCCACGGCCACGCCCGCGGCCTCCTCCACGTCCTCCTCGTCCTCCAAACCCGGAAACAGTAGTGACTACTGCTATTTCCGCGTTGGGTTTTTCTTCCGAGGTGTCTTTGCGCTTCTGAGCTTGTTGCTTTGGTTGTTTTGCCGACTGAGGCACAGCTAGGGCATTGAGTAGTCCTTCTGCATCGTCGTCAGCGTCTGCATACTTGCTCGCTGTTTCTATCATCTCTCCCAAATCGGTAACCTTGTCGCACTTCAAGCGACGGTGTAGAAAACCAATAGGGAGACCTGCGATGAAAGCTTCAATCGCAGTTTGATCATTTACTCCTTCGCAGGAGTTCTTGGTGTCGATCCATCATCCGAGGCAATCCCGGCAAGTTTCTCCGGCTTTCTGGGTGCAACGATGTAGGTCTCCAACCGTACAGGGCCTCCGATATGTGCCTTCGAAATTCCGAAAGAACGCGCTTTGTAAATCATACCAGTTATGGATGGTGTTTGCCGGAAGTTCATTGAGCCATGATCGTGCCGTCTTCCGCAACATAAGTGGGAGATATCGGGTTGCGACGAGGTTGTTTCCGCCTTTGGCGATGCAGCAAGCTTGGAAGAAATCCTGTAACCAGGTGTCTAGCCGAGCAATGTCGTCGTAGGCTTGGATATGTCTTGAGATAGCAAATCCTTCCGGGAATTTTGTAGCTCTGATGCGTGGACCGAAGCACTTTGGGCCCACGTACACGTCATCGTTTTCATAGCGCCGAGCCTCTATGTTGGAGTTAATCATGTGTCTTGCGTCATTCGGGGATAGAGATCGTCCGAATGCGGTTGTAGCTCTTGATGCCGTGGAGCCAGACTTCGGCTTCTGCCACCACCTCCTCCGCCATGTCATCCTCCTTGCCCTCCATGGGAGCCGTTGTGATGACTGTGTGGTGGAGAAGGTGGAGCAGCTGGATAGTTTCTGGCTGATCGCTGGCCTCCGTCCGGAACGTCATTATTCCGATTCCGGGGAGGGTCTTGACTACGATGAGCCCCCTGCCGGCTTGTACCTGCATGGTTTCCGTTGTTACTTCGTCCGTCGTTCCCACCATAGTGAGGCTCAGTCGGACGGTTCTCATGTCTAGGAGGCGGCATTCTCTGACGATCCTCCTCCCAATGTTTCTCTTTATCTTCTCCCCTTTGATCCTTAGATTCTCATCAGGGAGGATTCGTCGGATTCAGGGCAGCGATGGCGTCTTTCTCGGCCGCTGGCGCGACATTACCCCAACCGCGTGTGGTTTTGCGATGCTGTCCTGACGATCCGGTTCTCGAATAATTGTCTTCCCGTCGTTCGGGGCGATAATACTGCTCCGAAACGTAATGGGGTCTTACGTCAGCCCATGCCAGATCTGTGCGACATTGGTCAGTATCTGAGACCAGTTTTTAACTTCCGGACATGGTGACCTTTTGCTGCTCCAGTCCCTTGTTGAGTAGCTTGATACCCACACGGATCTCCTCTGGTCCTGGATTAGCCGATAGAATTTCTCGGGCTGCCACGGTATTTTATACTGGTGTTGGGTATACCCAATCTCCGTTGCTATCTTTCCGTGGCTTCCCCATCTCATATCCAAAAAGGACGGAACGAACACGTGGGAATTGGTTGTCATCTATGTGACGCTTCCGTGTCTTCTGATGCAGACGAGACATGTACTCCTTGTTCGACATGCATTTCTTCTCCACCTCGATGTTTTTGGCTTCATAGAGGAGTTGTTGACGATGCGCTTCTAGGGCTTGTGCCCTTTCATCCAGCTCATCTGCAGTAAGTTCTGTAGTTGTAGGGATAGGTGTAGTTAATGTCGCATCGATGAGTTTACGCGCACCTTCAGTGATCACGTGTCCATCCACCGATGCTTCTTTCTTCAGCTCGTCTGGGATCAGTGCTCTGTCCGAGTCTTCTTCGTATTCCTTGGCAATTACTTCCTCTGTCAGAGGGTCTTTTGCCGGGGT
This sequence comes from Avena insularis, assembly GCA_023614405.1. Taxonomy (NCBI): domain Eukaryota; kingdom Viridiplantae; phylum Streptophyta; class Magnoliopsida; order Poales; family Poaceae; genus Avena; species Avena insularis. The sequence goes on from CM042692.1 coordinate 29,759,612, forward strand.
CTTGTTTTTCTTGTTCTTCTTCTTTGCCTTCTTGGCAGCGCTGGTAGCAAAGACGGCTTTGGGCCCGTTTCCCGGAGTCAAGCTCTGATCGGTACTTTTGGACATTTGGACTTCGGGATTGTCTCCGAGGTCCATGTCATCCTGCACTTTGGGAGAGTGTTCCCCGGATCCTTCATCCATGGCTTCTCCTTCTTCTGCAGCTTTGGAGTTATACTCCTGTTCATATTCCGCGGAGAACTTTCGGAAATCTGCTGACGTCATTGACTCATCCGAGGATGCGGGTACGTCGGCATTTGTTCCAATTGCCTCCAGCACCGAGTCGGTGTTTTCTCCAGCATCGGCAGAGCCGGATCCGGATCCCACGTATCCGACGAAGTGCGACGTGTGCTTCCTGAGGTACCCGCGGCTTTCGCGATCAGCCATATCGAAACTTTTGACGGTCTCGAGGATTGCATCTGTGCTTTCGCCTTGCAGTATCATACGTCGTAGTGTGTACCTTAGGAAAGGCCTGTCTGATCCAGCATCATCAGAGCCAGAATCAGTGTCATTGATATGCTCCTCCAGATTCGACGTTGACCGCTAGGTGTTCTTCAGGTTCGGATTTCTCCACTGTCTCTGCAACTGGTGCGGGCTGGGTGGGATTAGGGTTTTCTGAGATCCGGAACTCTGCTGCCTCCGCGGACAAAGGGGACCCAGAAAATTCTTCTTCCTCTATCATCACCACTAGGGTGGGTTGGGCAGGTTCAGCGAAACCGATGTAAACATCGATCTCGCCAAAAGACATGATTGTGTAGGCAGTCACGGCCTCCTTTGCCGGAATCCAAGTCTCGTCGAGAACGATGAGAGGGACGTCGCTGGCGTAGAGGATGCGACCGACGGCGATAGTCTTGCCGATGCCGATTCTTGCAGATTCCGCTCGGAATGCAGATCCGTAGCTCACTTGCCCCACGGTGGGCGCCAACTATCGTCGGATTGATGACAAGTACGCCATGAGGGGGTCCTCGAGGCGTGCGGAAGAGAGGAGGGTGATACGTATGGTATTCCGGGACGGTGAGCACACAAGTTTATCCAGGTTCGAATCCGCCAGCTTTGGACGGATCCTACTCCTGCTAGCAATCGATGTCTGGCGAGACGGAATATGGGTTACAAGGGTTTCGCCTGTGCGATTTGAGATTGTAGACTATTGAGGTTATGCCCTAAAGGCTCTCCCTAGGACGACTTATATAGATATCCGGCCTAGGGTTTACAGGAGAGATCTATCTGGCTACGACTAAGAGTCTGTTACAGAGTACATCTTGAACTACAAGTAACATCATGGCCTAAGTTGGTAAGTCTTCTGGGCCTTCCCGTAGCCGGATTGGACTCCGTCTTCTCTCCCTGACTGGGCTGCCCGTGAAGCAAAACTCTAACCCGAAGTGGGCCACCCTAGTCAGTGAGGAACTGTGAGGATACCCGGAAAGTATATCCCCAACAGTACTAGAAAATCAGCAGGGTACTTAATCTTACCGCAAAGAACTTCCACGTCTCGCACAATACCAATTGGAGAGATGGTCTCTCTATTAGCAAGGTGAATAACCACATCAATCTCTTCCAACTCGCAAGGACTGATCTCATGCAGAATTTCTCTCTAAAGCTCATAAGGAATAGCACTAGAACTTGCACCAATATCACATAAACCATAATAGCAATGATCACCAATTCTAACAGAAAGCACAGGAACACTAGCCTTTTTAGTTCTATTAGGATGTGAAACAATATTAGAAGCATCCTCACAAAAGACTATGTGCCCATCTTCTACGCTTTTAGTGACAAGGTCTTTCACAATTGCTACCACAGGTTCAATGTTTATTTGTTCATCAGGTTTTACAGTTCTTTTTTCACTTTTGGTGATTACATTAGTTATCATTGGATGGTCCTTTACCTTTTTGGGGGAGGGAATCTTCTCGATATAAGGTTCAGGTAAGATGGGGTCGATGATGCAATACTCAGCACTTCCAATAGGGGCATAGTCAACTATATCTTTGTAAGGCGCATGGTACTTGTTCCATCCCCTTTTTGGAATTTCGATATAGGAAGCAAAAGCTCTAAAGCAATTCGTAATAACTTGCAAATCAAGACAATAAATATTACTAATATTTTGAAAGTCATCAGTTCCCATAAAAGATTTAATGCATTCATAATCATAATTTATACCTGACTTTCTACCTTTGTCATTCTCTCAAGCTTCAGCATTGTCTTGAATACGATCTAGAAGGTCCCATTTAGCTTCTTCTTCCATACGAGTAGGGGTGGGCATTCGGTTAGCCTGAACCGAACGATCGCGGTACTTCGGTATTCTGAAATCTTCGGTTCCCAGGAAACGTGCACCGTTCAGTCTCCAAAAAATAAAGGAACCGAGTATTCGGTCACCTGATCGATCGGTTCGGTACTTTCGATTACGTGCAGATCAAGTAAGATAATGTGGGCTGCTCGTCTACCGATATGTTGGGCTGTTACCTGCTAGTTGGGCTGGGCCACTGGGAACCTTGGTTTAGGTAGGGCTTGCAAATAACAATGCCAGGTCATTACTAGCTTTGATCTAAAAAAAAGGTTGTCACCCGTGCAGGAAAACACGTACAATACAGGCAAACCGGTACAGGAAAATTTGCCAGAGCTTCCCAACCTGTTCCCATCGTTTCAAACAAGAGCAAAACCTGACAGAAAATAGGAGCAACATACTTCACAGAAAGTGGACATAAACATAGCAAATTTGACTCAATAATTAACATCCAGCAAATTGGAATAGTGTAGCACACATGACACGATGACAAGTCTAACAATCACGCTTAAGTTCGATAGAAATAAATAGAAGTAGCAGGAAGCGCACAGGAGCAGTAGCACCGCGCCGCTGCCATCCGCCAATTCGCCATCTTCTAGACTCCACGCTTTATTGCGTATTCTTCAAAGAGAAACCATCCATTGAGAACTACAACCAACCATGTAAAAAATCATAAGTACCATAATTTTAGATACATTACAACCAACCATATAAAAAATCATGAGTACCAAAATTTTAGATACATCAGCGGTAGATCATAGAAGTGCGATGAATAAATAAAGTGATGTTGAAAGTACAAGGTGAAGAACCATGTATGATGAGGACATGAACATGTCAAAAGTACCAAGGTAAAGAACCATGTATGATCAGGATATGAAACAAAGTAGAAGCTCACCAAATCTTCTTCATGTAGACTTTGCGCTGGCATTCGACTTAGTTGCCTTTGCTTTGATATCCTTATACTTGGCAATTAATTCTGAAAATAGTTAACAGATGCAACAAGGATTATAAAACAACAAATGAACACATATTACATGATACAATTGAAGGTTTTTGAGTTACCTTGTTCAAGCTTGGTCAATTCTTCAGTGTTCTCTGCGATGTCAATAGGAGTGGTATGTCGAAGCCAATCCTGAGTGCATACAAGAGCTTCTACCATGAAAGGAGTCAATGACGTCCTAAAGTCATCAAGAACACGACCACCAGTGGAGAATGCAGACTCTGATGCTACTGTGGATATCGGGATTGCAAAAACATCACGTGCCAAAACATGTCTGAAACCTAGATGAGTTACCCTTCCACCAAGATAATATCTCAAATTTCAGACCATCATCTTCAGGTTCCTCAGCAAGGAACTTATCAAGCTCAGACTTGTTGTTGCTGCTACTACCACCATTGTTCAGCCTCATCTTTTTGGCAATCAAGGACTTCATCATGCTTGCACGGCCTCCACTTGATTCAGCTTCTTGAGAAAAACTAGCTTGAGCAGATGCAATATTTGGAGCATACATCACCCTGTATTCTTCAAACAACTCTCTAAGACAATTGTTGACGGCGGCCCACACCTTAGGACCATTGTTATCCCCATAAATTTCAAAAATGGCAAACTGTGTGTATTCTGAAAGTTTGTACCTACAAGTCAATAATATAGAAGAATTCATTAGTGCTCATGCAATCAAAAAAGCAGTCCATAATGCAAAATGAGAGAATTACAATATTCAAAAGGTTTTACCTTGGATCAAGTGTTGCTGAAATAAAAATCATCAAGTTGATGTTCTCCTTTTCCTTCCCCTTTTTGCTAGGATCAGGCTCGTGCCAATTGCCCCAATACTTGTCAAACTTGTCCTTCATCCTTTGCCCCATTGCTTGCTGCAAAACATCATCACTGTCGATCCAGTTTTTCACTAACAAATTCACCTCTCCAATCTCATGGAAACAATTGTGGGCCATCACATGTAGCGAGGCAGAAACACGAGTAGTCAGATCAGCAAAATGTCCAAGAAAATCTGCCATCTTCCTAGCATTCTCCCAATCATACTCATCTGGAACTCCAATACATATCTCTTTACCTTTATCACTAAGTAGATCAAGTGCAAAATAAGGATCTTCCTCACTGTACCTTGCAAAAACTTTGTCATAGCTCACAGCTGCCTTCAACATAAAGTATGTGGAGTTCCACCTAGTGCTGACATCCAGATTCAAGAATGCCTTGGTGTTAACCTTCTCTAGTTCAGCACATTCCTTGAACTTGGCTATCCTAGCTGGACTATTCTTCACATACTTAACAGATGCACGCACACGCTTGGTTGAAGGTTCAACTTCTTCTAGACCATCGGTAACAGCTAAGTTCAAAATGTGGGCAAAACATCTCATGTGAAGATATTTAACATCAGCTATGCTATTTTTAGCTTTAATCAGTTCCTTTTTCATGTAAGCAATACCACCATCATTACTAGAAGCATTATCAACAGTAATTGTCATGACCTTCTCTATCCTCCAATCAATCAAGCATTTCTGCAAGTGTTTCCCAATATCATCTCCTCTATGACCCTTAACCTTGAAAAAACTAATGATTTTCTTGTGAAGTTTCCAATCAGTACAAATGAAGTGGGCAGTAACTGTCATGAAGCTTTCTTGTTGTTGGGACGTCCAACAATCAGTGGTAAGACACACTCTTTCACATTGTTCTTTTAAGAAAAGTTTAAGTTTAGCCTTCTCTTCAAAAAATATGCGAACAGTGTCTCTAGTGCTTGTTCTCCTAGATGGTATGGACAAACGTGGGCATGCTATAGTCATGAACTTCCTAAACCCTGACTTTTCACCAAATGCAAATGGTAGTTCATCCTCTATTAGCATTGTAGCAAAAGAATTCCTAATAGCCTCAGGATCAAACTTCCAACAAAGCACACTATCACCAAGATTTACTTGCAGCACAGCTTGCTTACCATCAGCAGTATTCTTATGAGGATTACGCTTGCAAACTTTAAAGTGTTTGCCTAATGCAGTTGTACCATTGGTAACGGAGTGAGCAGCGATATCGGTCTTGCAGTACTTACATTTTCCCTTCTGCAGAATACCATCAATCAGGATCTTCTCAAAGTGGTTCCACATCTTAGATCTTGAAGCCATCTGCTTTCGAGCATTTTTCTTTTCACCCTCCTTCAGCTTTCCATCATCCACCTGCCCTGATTTCACTGCTATCTCCTCACCAGCACCACCAGTCCCCTGCCCTACTTCCGCTGCGTGCACCTCCCCAACGACAACAATGGTCTTGTCCACATCCATAGGTACAACAGCCTGGGACACTTTGCCCAAAGAGGGGTTGTTGTACCCATGTTCTCCGCCTCGGACGACATCTAAATAAAAAAGGGACATAGCAATTGATAAGTATTCACACAAATTATTGAGCCAATTACCATAAATAGCAAACTGCAATAGACAAGCTAATAAAAATACACACACGAATCCAGTATACAAAGCTATGGACTATGCACATACATGCTGCGATCGTTACGTACATTCAAAGCGTTGGGGTGCAATCCTTCTGTACACTCAAAGCTATGGACTATACACACACTATGCTTCAATCGTTCTGCATACACACGAATGTACAAGAGTAGTTTGTGCAAAACATGGCAGCTTTCTCCTAGATAAAAATCTTAATCTCTATCACCGTAAGTGCAATCATATTCAGAAGTGTGCCCATATCAAAGATTTTATTTTGGTCACTGGCAATTTGGCACGGTCATGAGATTTATATCTTCGGCTGCAGACTTTTTAGTATACTGCGCATGTATGTATAAAAACGAATTTGCTGTTCATAGTTTCAAAGGATACACCTGACCAGCGGTAGCAGCAGCGCTCGGGCAGTGCCCACTAGCATCAGGAGGGAGAGTACCAAATTATGAACCAAAAATATTTAGTGCTTCCTACTCCTAGCAATAGCAGCAGCGCTCAATCAATCCAGAATTGATTTCTAATGCCCAATCAAAAACAATCCCCGTCGGGACATCTCTATTCACTAATATTCAGTTTACAAAGAAGTAGCATAAACCTTGGAGCTTGTGGCCTAGCAGCGCTGGGTTCGGAGTGCGGAAGCCTTCCGATCTGGGGCTCCGTCGAACAGCGCCGTCGCCCGCGCCCGCGGCAGCGCCTAGGAATTGCCGAGTGGAGGTGGAGCGACGAACTCGGAACAGATGCATCGGGCCTGGATGGAATCCCGCCTTATATAAGGAGTTGGGAGGCAACGATCAATCGATTTGGAAGGAGAAGATCACGCTCCCGTGAGAATTGAAGAGCGAAATAACTTTGCTGTCGGCACCATGATTTCTGGAGAAGGGATTTGGAAGTGGATCGCTGATTTAGAGGGGAAGAAGGGGAGTCAACGCGGCCAGCCACAACGTCTAGGTGCGGCCGTGCGGGGGATCGATGGGATGGGGTCGGTTCTTCGGTCGATTCGGGGCACCGAGGGTAGGCACCGATATCACCGATATTAATTCGGTTTTACAGATCAGCTAACCGAGTTACTTACCCAAGCATTCGGTTTCGGTCATATCGGTTTCGGTCCAAGTCTTTTCGGGTCGGTTAATCGGTTCTCGGGTTTTATGCCCAGCCCTACATACGAGTGAATGATCCAGCACAAGAAGCATCCAATAAATCTTTGTCATGTAGAGGGAGCCTTGCATAAAAGATATTGATAATAATATTGTTGGGGAGCTCATGAATGGGACATTTGAGCATTAGTAACTTCAATCTCCCCCAAGCTTGAGTTGTACTCTCTCCATCAAGAGGCCAAAAGTTGTATATTTGATTCCGATCTTTATAAATCTTACTAGGAGGATAAAACTTTGAATAAAAGAGAGGCACTATTTCCTCCCATTCCAGATCTTGACCATTCTTCGGCAGCTTATACCATTCCTCGGCTCTTCCTTTCAGTGATAATGAGAATAACTTCTTCTTAACTTGATCCGTAGTAATACCTGCACACTTGAACAACCCGCATAATTCGTGTATAAAGAGTAAATGATCACCGGGATGGACAGTTCCATCCCCAACATAGTAGTTATCCATAACACGATCAATAATTCTTGTAGGTATTTTGAAAACATCTTTCTCAGCAGGTGGTGGCTTACCTACTACCTTAGCAGTGGTAGTAGCATTACCAAATAAGAAACTCAGTGAATTATCCATAACGAAAATAAAGCAACTAGCAGAAGTAAACAATACTCACAGTAGAAGTTTCCTTTACCAGTTCCACTCTCCAATAGCGCTTCACTCCCCGGCAACGGCGCCAAAAAATAGTCTTGATGACCCACAAGTATACGGGGTGTATCGCAGTATTTTTGATAAGTAAGAGTGTCGAACCCAACGAGGAGCAGAAGGTGCTGGCTAGTGGTATGGATCAGGAATTCTCTGCAAATACTTAGCAAACAGATTTTTAGGGGTTTTCGATAAAGCAAGTAAACAAAGTACGAGTAAATAAAAGACAGTACAAATAAATGCAGCAAGTGGCCCAATCCTTTATGTAGCAAAGGACAAGCCGGTTGTATTTCTATAGATGACCAAACGTTCTCGAGGACACATGGGAAGACTGTCAAGTGCTTTTGCTTCATATAGTTGATTAATCTTCTCTAGCTTGCTAAGTGTTGTGTGGGTGAACCTGTGCTAATGTACCACCCCATCCAAGACTAATACATACTTGTGATTATACCCCTTGCAAACATCCGTAAGTAGAAGAAAGTAATTAAGGTAGAAACCTAACCACAACTTTAAACTCTAAGACCCTTACGTCCCTTGTGCAATGGTTTCCTAACGGGGGTTCAGGTTTACCACTCCGCAACCCCTACGATTAGTAGCCAAATACACAATGCATTCCCCTAGGCCCATATAGGTGAAGTGTCATGTAGTCGACGTTCACATGACACCACTAGAAGAAGTACACCACAACTTAAATATCAAACTATTGAATCTTTCTCAACACAACTCCACTACTAACAACATGACTTCTCCCATGTCCTCAAGAACAAAACGAACTACTCACAATACATCATATGGATCATGATCAGAAATGGAATAATGATGTATAACAATCTAAACATAAACAATAATTCAATGGTTCACTCAATAGCATCAACTACAAAGAGTAATCAACACCGAGAAAGTTTCCCCTATGAACTATGCAAGATTCAACGCAATTGTTATAGCAATATGGAGATGGTGATGAGGGTGCTGATGGTGATGATGGTGGTGATGATGATGATCCTGATGAAGTCCAGCTTGATGGTGGTGTTGATGGCGACGATCTCCCCTCTCCGGGAAGGAACTCCCCCGGTAGATATCTGTCTGCCGGAGAGATCTTTCTCTCTTGGTGTTTTCCGCCCCGTAGAGGCGGTGGAATCTTTCTATGGTTGCTCCCCGAGTCTTAGGGTTTCGGGAGGTTGATATACGCCAGAGGGGAGAGGCTGGAGTGGGCCAGGGCGGCCACACCACTCCCAGGCGCGGCCTAGGCCTGCCCGCGCCATGGGGTGGTGTGGGCCCCCTGTGGCCCACCTCCACTCCATCTTCTGGCATCCTGAGTCTTCTAGAAAAATAGGATTTTCCGTATATTTTCCAGGATTTTCTGATCTTCGCAAATTTTGCCTCCAAACAGCACCTTTTCCATCAGAATCCTGACTGCAGCGGTCCATGCTCCAAAAGTCATCAACCATGCAAAAATAGATGAAATAACATAAGTATCACCTCTTAATACGAAATATATCAATGGATAATAGTAAATTAAGACATAGAATAGTGATGCAAAATGGACGTATCAATGCTGCAAGTTTCCACTATGATTAGGCATGGCTTAGGCTAGCGGCCTAGGCGTTTCTCTAACACACATCAAACTCCATGATCTTACAAGTTCCACTTTTATTTCACACCGCCGGGATCCGTAAGCAAAAGAACATGATATCAACAGGGTACAAAGTACATGTGCAATGTTGAAAGCGTTCCCCATAAAACATGGTTCTGCTAATTTCAACTTATAAAGCGCAAGCATATACGCAACAAAGAAGGACCCAATGGTTCAAGTTTATTAGAGGCAAGTAAAGTAAAGTGTGCCATCAAGTTCGTGAGAGCTTTAATCACTAGTTTTCTCATAACAAGTTTAATTTGGAAGGTAAACAAAAGCATGAATATACTTGGAATAGCATAAGCTAGTAGGTAGGTATGGTGGACTCTTTGGAATAACTTGGTTTAGGGAGTTGGATGCATGAGTGGAACTCATATTTGGTTATGGAGGCTAGCAAAAGACTGGGAGCGACAAACTAAGAGAGCAATAATGGCCATAATCATGCAGAGCGACAAAACATCATTGATCAAAGCATAAAGTTATACCACAAGTTGAAAAATAAAGGATCATAAAGGCTATGGTGACTTGAGATAGTCATAACATGGTGTGAGCATGCGCCAAGTCAACCCAAATAAAGCATCAAAGGAGAATACCACTATACTATGCTTTCATATGCTAAAACAACACATGATTCATCCAAGAAACATTAAGCAATCTCAATTGTTTATAACAAGTCATGCTACAGCGAAGAATACTAAGCATAAAGCCAAAACAATATCAAGCATGGCATGACAAAGCATAGGCCACAGTAAAAAACAAGCTCTTTTTACCACATAAGCATGAACTTTCCTACTCTTTTCCAAACCAAACCAAACTATTTGCAAACCAAAGTATGAAAGAGGGGGTCCAACCAATTTATTCAGAAAACTAAGCAAACAAAAGCAAACGAAAACGAAAAAGAAGACACTCCAAGAACAACATAACTGTGCATGAAACAATAAAAATGAAGTGTTTGGAAGAAACCTGGGATTTTTATTGATAAAGAGGGGATGCCTTGGGCATCTCCAAGCTTTGACGCTTGTACTTCTTGGAGATTTCTTGGGGTGACATGCATGGCATCCTTAAGCTTGAGCTTTAGTCCATCCTTCATCTCATTACTCATTCCTTCCATACACCTGAAATTTTTCCTTCATACAGAACTTCACACAATCTTTATTAGCAACATTAGTGCACTCAAGATAAATAAGTCTTAAGGTTCAGTTATAACACCAAATAAACTTCCATTAGAACACTATCTACTGTAGAACTTCCCTCAAAAATCTCAATTCCCGAAAAGAACTCAAAAAGGAACCAACAAGAAGCAAATGCAGAAAATGGCAGAAATCTGTCAAAACAGACCAGCAGGTAAAGACGAATTTTTTAGAAGACCTTCTGTTGCTCAAATCAAAAAGTGTTGAACTAAAGAAAGTTAGATAACAACCGAAGGAAGAAGCACAAAACATCACGCCTGAAAAAGATATTCAGAGATTTTACACGAATTTTTACGGTGAACCACAGAAATCTGTTTCGGGACAGCAACTTTCCCAATCATTACTTCTCTCTCATTAGAGGTTACTCTTGGCACAAAAAGCAAATAAAAAGGATAAAGAGCGGTTATTACTGAAGTAATAACTTCCAAGAATCATCTAAAACTTTTGGGTTATCTCTTAATAAGTACTTTTCTTTAACGCCTTTAAGTTAGGCATGATAGTTTGAGAAGATGCTCACATAAGAAATATGAATTGAAGTAAAAGAGAGCATCAAGAAGCAAATTCAAAACATATTTAAGTCTAAGCCACTTCCTATGCATAGATATCTTGTAAAGAAACAAGTCATGAAAGCACAAAGCAACAAGCATAGTAAAGCAAAACAAGTGCAACTTCAAGACTTTCAACATAAAGAGGGGAAACTTAATATTGTTGAGATGCATAAAACCATGTTTCCCTCTCTCATAATAACTTTCAGTAGCATCATGAATAAAATTAACAATATAACTATCACATAAAACATTCTTATCATGAGCCACATGCATAAAAGAATTAATACTCTCCACATAAACATAGTCATTCTTATTAATTATAGTGGGAGCAAATTCAACAAAATAGCTATCATTATTATTCTCATCACCATAATCATCAAATATAGGAGGCATATCATAATCATAATTAATTTTCTCCTCAATAGTAGGTGGACTGAAAATATCATATTCATCATTGTAATCATCATATATTGGAGGTTTGGTATCATCATAAGCAAAAGAATAGCTATCTTCCAAAGCTGGGGAACTAAAAAGATTATTTTCATAAAAACTAGCTTCCCCAAGCTTAGAATTTTCCATAGCATTAGCAATAATGGTGTCCAAAGAATTCATACTAACAACATTGCTATTAGCATGCAAATAAAGTTCCATAGGTTTTTTAATTTTCTCTTCAAACACTTCATGTCCTAACTCAAGATAAATACTATAAAGCTCTCTAATTTTGTTGTTGTTTTCCATTAAGCCTAACTAGTGAAAACAAGAAACAAAAGACAAAATTGCAGAATCTAAAGGAAATAACTTCGAGCACTCACACCGGAGGATGTGAGTATCTTTTACCTTACCTCCCGACAGCAGCCTTGAAAATAGGCGTTTGCCGTGGGAGGTTCTTATTCTTTAATCCTCCGGTGTGAATACCTTTTACCTTACCTCCCCGGCAACGGCGCCAGAAAATAGCTCGATGTCTACGCACTTCTATTCTTGTAGGCAGTTGTTGGGCTTCCAAGTGCAGAGGTTTGTAGAACAGGAGCAAGTTTTCCCTTAAGTGGATCACCCAAGGTTTATCGAACTCAGGGAGGAAGTGGTCAAAGGTATCCCCTCTCAAGCAACCCTGCAATCAAGATACAAGAAGTCTCTTGTGTCCCCAACACACCCAATACACTTGTCAGGTGTATAGGTGCACTAGTTCGATGAAGAGATAGTGAAATACAAGTGGTATAGATAATTATAAGTGGTAACAGTGATAGAAGATACTTTGATGGCGTGGAAGAGACTAAAGGCAATCTAAAATAAAGATGGAAGTAAACAAACATGTAATAGATCTAATAGCAAACGGTGTTTCAGTGCTTAGAAACAAGGCCTAGGGACCATACTTTCACTAGTGAACACTCTCATATAAATATCTTCTCTTTATGATACTACTCTTAACTACTCTCCGGTTGAACACTCTAATCGATGGTAGGGCTATAACATCACACCTCAAAGTAAGCCTTTCCCATCTAGAAAACCCCACACTGTCACCTTGAGTACTAGATGAGTCCAATAAACACCACAATTTCATAGAGACATCCAACTCCAAATATAACTCATAGTAAGTATTTGTAATCTCTAGCCTAAGTGCCACCAAGGTGTGCACACTATCAACTTCACACACATGGGGAGAGCAGAGATCTATTAAAGCACTTGATTAGCAAGGTAGATCTATAGATTACAAACTCATGATCTCAATAAGATCATGCATAGAGAGAGAGAGATGAACACATAGCTACCGGTAGAACCCTTAGCCTCGAGAGAGAACTACTCCCTCTTCATCATGGGAATCAGCAATGGTGATGGAGATCGATGGAGATGGCTCCGGGGGCACTTCCCTGTCCCGGCAGGGTGCCGGAATAGAGACTTTCTATCCCCCGAATCTCCCCTTCGGTGGCGGCGGCGCTGCGGAACTTTTGTGGATTTCTGATTGATTATTTAGGGTTTATGCATCAGGAGGCTTCTTATAGGCGAAGAGGCAAAGTCGGTGGGCGGCCAGGGGGCCCACACCATGCCTTGGCACGGCCTAGGGTTGCCCGCGCTTGGGGGGTGTGGCCACCCTATGGCCCCTCTCCGACTCTCCTTCTGGCTCCGTGAGTCTTCCGGGAAAATAGTAACTTTGGCTTTTGTCCCGTCCAATTCCGAGAATATTTATTTTCTGACTTCCTGGAACCAAAAACAGTAGAAAACAGGCAACTGACACTGTGGCATCTTGTTTATAGGTTAGTCCAAGAAATCATATGAAAAGTACTCCAAAGTTAGAACAAAACACAAGAAAGTAGATAAAACCAAGCATGGAACATCAAAAATTATAGATACATTTGCAATGTATCACCAGTGCGAGAGCGTGGGGAGGCTCTGATCTAAGGGGGACCCATAGTCTGTCTCGTTAGGGTTTGTTTTAGGTTATGTTTTGGTCACTGGTGGCGAGGCGACGACGTCACTATCAACATGGAATAAGTCCTCCCCACCTCATCCTTGTTATGGTGGTGCTTCTTGGCATAGTTGGGAGGCGTGTGGATCTTAGTGTGTTCTCCCCGTGCGTGCGATATGGCGAGATTTGGTGTCATATGCTTTTGATCGACTCAAGGGTTCAATGGCGATGATTTCGGCTCTAGGGCGATGGTCCTTAAAGGCTCGTGCACAAAGACTTTCTGGCTTTCATCAATAAAGTCAAGCCGGCTTCGGTAACGGAGCGGTGATAACGTTGTGCCGACGGCTCGTTCTGGTGGCAGTATTGGTTGTACGATGGTTCAGGGATCTCAATGTAATTTTATTACATTTGGAGTGTTTTGTACTCATGAACCTTGATAATAGATCTGAATATTTTTAAGAAATAGTTATACTTTATAAAGTTTCAACAAAAATAAAAAATATTAACATCTATAGTGTCGAATTCATACAACTTGAAAATATACGTTATGAGTTATGCTGATTCCAATATAATAGACTTTATAGTGTACTTTTGAAAAGGCTAGATTTTATATTATGGATGTTGATATTTTGTAAAGTGAAGCTAAGTAGCAATTAGTTAAAGGATGTGTTTGCAAGAAAATTGGACATTATACGATCTAATGTTTCTACTCTTAGGATCGAATAAATTGGACATTTCTGGGTGAGCAAGTTTACGCTCGGCACTCAACAACGCGTTGGGGCAGGTTTGGGGGTGCCGGTGGTGATGCTCTAAGGTGTGAGGCGGTGGGGCGCGTACGTCTCCAATATTGCGAAGTGTCGTGTTTCGGAAGTCTCCGCCGGTGAACTCTACTAGACAACTTATGCCTGGAGATTGCCGGTTCGGAGGGGATTCGGTCGCGCGCAACACTGTTTTTTCTGACCATTTGGTTTCAGAGGGAGCGATGCGAAGCTCTGCAATTTGTTGCCATCGTGAGACATGCCTTTGGTTTCATGGTGATGTCAGTAGTGAAGAATGACATGCAAGCAGAGATCTGTGGACTAGTAATGGTGGTTCGAGTCCTCGTAGAGATGATAGACTGGCTTTGGTGTTTTGTGACTTGGATCAGCGACATCGGCAAGGGGGGGTGATACAGGAGAAGTTTAGAGTCTAATTTTCAGGATAAAAACCTAAGGTCTGACCTTAATTGGTTGTGCTTGGCAATAGTCTTGTTGAAATCGTTGTTTTTGAGAGGGCGGACCTTCTTCAGGGAGAGAACCTATGCTCTATGATCATCGCGACGATGTCGGTGGAGCATTGTTTCCTTTTTTTAGGCGTTGTTTTTTGAGAAAATAGAATTCTTGTGATGGTCTTGGTGGTGGTTGGTCTGCTGTTATAAGGAATAGATCACTGTAGCGGGACTATTATTTTTTTATAATTTTTCTTTATTTTTTGGTTGTGTGCATCCGTATTGAAATTAGGACATTGCTTTATCGTAGAGGTTGAGTGTAATTGGTATCTTCATGATATTCATATATTTTCTTTATCAAAAAAACTTGACACTGCTAAAATTTGCCTCTACAGGATACAAGGATGTGAAGAGCCAGAGAGAAACTACCGTGCCCTGCCACGATACAATCGAAGAGCGCGCGGGGGCCGGCAGAGTCGGTCGGGCGGGTAGCGTCTCAGACAAAGTCAGAAGCAAAACAACAACAGGACATCAGCTAGCTAGCAGATCGATCTAGCTATACCCGCACCAGCTTGCTAGCTTTTTACTTCATAGCAGGAAAGGTCGACGACGGGACAGCGGGTTTACTGCCCAAACTTTCCCCCATTAACTGGCAGCTTCAATCGCCTACAGCTACAGTGCCGTGACACATGCAGTCACGCGCACGGTTTGGAGCTCGATCGAAGGTGACGGAGCTAGCCACAGCCATAGTGTGGTGCCGTCGCTTTTCCAGGGCTCGGGCACTGTTGCCGCCAGCAATGCCGAGGCGGGCACGCAACCGGCCGGGGTCCGGCCGGAGAGAAGGACGGCGACGGCGGCCTGTCCACGGACCACGGACCACATATATCGGCGGGATCTTTAATCACGACCTGGCTGGCGATCAAGCTAGCAGGCTTGGTTTTTGTTCAGCATCGGTGTCGTGTCGCCATCACTACACGAGCCAACAAGCTAGATCGACTGGTCAAGAGAAGAGCGTATCTAACTCAGAGACAAGCAAGTTCCGTTGGAGATGTTTGCTGGCAGCAAGCAAGATGTGCAGGCGTACACGCTGACCAAAGCAAGCTGCACATTTTGTTTCAAAAAGGTGTGCAGGCATACCGTTCGGCGTATGGCGAGATCGACCGGGCCGGTCTTATTTGCCACACACTCTCGGTTTTTCTATCATAGCTTAATTATCCATTACCATTAATTATTACTCCCTAATATGTTAGCCTAAATATTGTACAAACACAAAAACTGCAAAGATGATTCAAAAAATGGCAGTAAAATACAGAGCGAGTAGTTTGTAGTACGTGGCCGCGTGCGGGAACAGTACCTACAGCGACTTTGAATCGTCTCCCTCTCACTCTCTATCACTCACACACACACACACACACACACACACACACACACACACACACACAGTAATATAAAGCACTAAAAGCAGTACCAGATGTTGTTAATTTTCACGCTGTGGTGCAGATTATCCAGATTAAAGAGGCGCAACCGTTGCATCATGTCAACTGAGCGGCTCAGATGAGAGCAAAGTGTCCTACTGTCAGCTGATTGGTGCGCCTCGTTTGCTATAGATGCATGTGGATGTGGTACGTCATGCGTGTGCAGTTAATTGCATCAACCCAGTAATTTCACAGCCACAAATGTTGATCGGTGTATTCGGCCACAACCCAATGCTCAGGCCATAACCAGCCTACGACATATGGTTAGCCACATGGTTAGTTTTACTGTTGTGAAGAAAAAATAGGTGGCCTTACAGAAATGGCAGGTCACCTAAATAATCGTTCGGGATCGGGTGTCAAGCAACGCTTTATTTAAAGAAAAATCATAAACTTCATTTTAAAAACTCAAAAATTCGAAATAGTATATCCGTATTAATTGTTCTGGACATATCTTTTCAGATGTGATCTAGAGAAAAAACAAATACAAGGAGCATAAATGAGATTTTTTCCCTCTTTAGAGCCATGCTTTTTTCTGCGTAGACCAAACTGCAAAATGTTGTTCAGCAAAACTTTATAGATATGGAGGTGTGCTTCGGTGTCCCCCCCTCAAACTTAAGTTTGCATGGACTAGTTTTCTTTTGATCCGTCAAAACCCATATCCAGACTATGTATACCTCTGTATAGATGTACTCGGTCGAGCTAGATATACTACACGTTCTCACTGGCTGCTCCCACCTCCTGTTATCGCGATCTACGTCTATGCATGCCACGTTTGAAATTTTGTCGTTGCCGCTATATATCTTCCTGTTTCCGCCTCCCGCAGGCACGTGAGTATACGTGTAGGGTGAGTATACGTTTAAAAGGGCCATACGGGTTTCGGGTAGATTCATATGGTCTTTGAACGAATCAGTATCGAGTTTTTATTGTCAAAGTTTGAAAAGGAGGGGAAGGGAGGGACCGAAGCAAAAGTGATATGTGTAATACATATATATGTATAGACGAAAAAAAAACTAAGATTTTTTAGAAAAACTTAGGACTACCGTTTCTGATACTTTTTTTTTTTTAAAAAGAGGGGTACCTGGCACCCGAGAGCAAATCTCCTCCTCAAGGTGAAGCACTTAAAATATAAGTAGAACCTAAATTTGAGGCAAGAATCTGACAATGGGAAGGGGAAGCATATTATCCAGTGAGCCCGGCCAAACCTAACCCTGACGAGATCTCTAGAAAGAAACAGAATACAGACGCAAGTTTTGATCTCTCCTGAGGCTATGGAAGGTCTTCCCTCCCGCATTGCCCACTGTGAGAGAGGTAAAATTTCTTGCTTTTGCAGAAGCAATGCGATATGTGCTTGATTGGGTGGGATGTCGTGTCGACTACCATTACTTCAGTTCGAGGAGTAAAATACTGAGCTATTGGTATTTGCTAAAGATGTGTTTTATTTTCAAATTGTAAGGTTTATTGGCTATTTTTGTGGATCTGTGCAATACGGGAGGGTTCAATTATACTCCTCCATTTAGAAATATAAGACATTTTAGCTTTATAAAATAAATGTATCTAGACGTTTTAGTGTATAGATTTCCTCCGAACCTCTACAAACCTAGCTATACGCTAAAATATATCTAGATACATTCCATTTACGAACCATTTACAAAGCTAGAATGGAGGGAGTACTAGATGCATCCCATTACCCGACGATGAAATCCTGGATCGGCCACAAAATGACAGACCTTGGATTCCTGGATCTAGCCAGTACGGACGTACTCGTTGATCAAAGTATGTCACTTGCATGCACGCACGGACAAGCCATAGCTGATTGATCCGGTTCCCCGACGAAAAGGGCACTGCATCTGCATGCAAACTGAAACAACTTTTTCGCTGAGCGGTACTTACTATGGACTGTAGCGATGTTAGATCGATCAATCACAAGTAGTGCCCACGGCCACGGCGCCCTTTTTAACTAATTGGCAGGTGGTACCAGCTTTTAGGAACGTACGTACGTACGTGGTACTTAGAGATCTGCATTTCTTGCAAGGGTAGTGCATTGTGTCGCTAGTTAGCTGGTCCATAATAATGCTGATTAACTTCGTTTCTTACGCGTCCACGGCAGATTTGTTTCCGGACGTACGCGTTGATCTTAGTCAGGGTCGTCATTAATTGTAAGGTATCAACACCGCGTGCCGACCTTTAGGTGTACAAGGATTTGTTTTTCATTAAGATTTTTATTTATGGGGTTCACATTATTTTTATTTGAGTGGATTCTACTCTTTTACACTAGCTTGTAATTTTGCTATAGTGTTCACTCTACTTCTATTTTATTTTTAGGACAGTTTACTCCAAACTTGTTACAATGTGTCAAGTTTTGCCCCATTTAACAGTTTGCTCTTGATTCTGATAGCATCATCCACTAGTCAGGCCGACGTGGACGACATCACATTGCAGTCATATTCGACCTAGGCGTTTTCTCCTCACCCGTGTTCCACACCAACCATTTCCCAGTTCTCACCTGACGCGGATCCGCAACACGCATTCAATTCCACCCATGTTAACTTCAGGATACCGTAAAACATCTCTTTCAATTTTTTGTGGGGGGATTCACATGTTTATTTTAGATCATGGTTAATTCTAGACTTGTCTAGAGACACACTATGTAACGTAATGGTGTTGTGCTTGCGCCAGTAACCCCCACCCTCTCCTTCTCCTTTTGTTGACAAACTAGAACGGCCAAGTTTGGTTGGAGAAGAATGGGACTCTATTTTTTTCCTACTTCCTCCGTTCGGATGTGACTTGGATTTGCCTGGATTCACATGTATCTACGCACTAAACCACGTCTAAATACATGTGAATCTAAAAAAAATCGAGGCACTCCTTATTTATAGACGGAGGGGGTATTACATAGTAGATGCATAAACATTAGAGTACATTTCTAACCACATGCTAGAAATGACAGTGACCCCCTCCCCCTGTTTCTGTTGACAAACCAGAACGGCCAAGTTTGGTTGGAGAAGAATGGGACCATGTATTTTCTCTTTCTGTTACACTATATGCATAAACACTGGAGTACACGCGAGCAACAATGTAATAATTCAAGTTTGGTTGGAGAAGAATGGCCAAGTTTTCTAACCACTCTCTAGAAGTACTGAGCACCACATCGAGATAAATTCATGCATCTCACTAAATTTATACTGACGAGTGGATCTTAACGTGCGTAAACAAATGCATGCCAACAGGAGGAATTTCGCTCGTTTTTCATGCACAAGGGACAAGCGCCGCTGAATACGAAATTCGAAATCGCTCGCCAAAAAAAAAAGAATACGAAATTCGAAATGCCCGGCATGCACTACCGTGGGCATCGCGACAAAGATGCACCCGAACATTGCTGCTACCGTCCTCATGTTCCTGGCTTTGGGCATGCATATGTGGGGGATTTATGAGCAACTGTGCCAAAAACTGGCGTGGACCGCCGGCCCTCCAATGGACGGCCCGGATCGGGCGAGGGCCCCGCGAGGCCGCGCGAGCAGGCAAGGTACGTACGCACTGCCGGCACATGCACGCCGCTGACACGCATGCGTCGCCTGCCGCATATGCGCGCAGCGCGAGTGGCTGGCTGGCTGGCTGGCTCCCCGCGGCAGCAGGTGTTTGCGCGTAGCACAGGAGTGGGAGACTGGGGGGAGCTTAGCCTAGGTAGCGCCAGCTCCGTCGATCGAGGTCGAGGGTGGCGGCGCTGGCGCGTACCGGAGTACGGCGCCGTCGTGCGGCGGTGCTTGGGCAGGACGGACCGCACCGCACCTCGCGCTTGGGCAGGCCCTGGCAGACATGCAGAGTTTGTCGTCACTGTTTTGCTGCTTCGGGTCCGCCGGAGGTGGTGGTGGGGGCGCCAGGGCCCCGGCCGCCTCGGTCGGTTGTAGCTGTACGGACGGCACGGCACGCGTGTAGTACGAGGCAGGCACGGGCACAACGTGGCAAATCAGGCCGCGCACTGTTGCCGGACTCTAGTACGTACGCACTACCTTGCATGCAACGCAAAGGTAAGTACTACTTGGCTCACGTCTACCAGATCGCAGACCACGGGAGTGAAACCATGTCAGCAGATCAACCCAGTTGACCGCACAGTCACATTATCTTCGAGTTTGTAAAAACCAAGCGCTGCAAAAAGCAGAGGAATACATACTTGTCATTTCAAAACACAGACCAAAAGAAAAAGGAGGAAAGATAGACTCCACTTGCATGCATGGCCAATCATGCTCCCACGACGACGCTTTACCACACACACATATTGGCCGTTATCGCCTACTACTCTCCAGGAAGCCAAAGACCACTGCTACTACAACTACACCAAAGACCTAAAAAGAGCAAACAGACGAGCAGCATGTCGCTCAGAGAGGTCTTGTTTCCGGATGGCTCCCATCATCAAAAATAATTTCCAACATATATGATTGTACTTGCGACCTTTTAAACACCAATTGAAAACCGGGGCTAGCTAAGCTAGCAGTAGGAACAGCTCCATTTCTAGATAAGGCTTGCAAGTGATGCAAGCTTGCACCTAGAAAGCGCCCAGCCCAGAATATATGGTTTTGTATGGGGAGCCGCGGCAGAATATGTATGTGGCTCACCGCTCACGCACTGCCAAACGAGGAAACAACCTGTGGTCGGCTTCGTTAGCTTTTAGTGATGCGCGTGTTAGTTTAACCGGTTCAGGCATATGCTAAAAGGAAGCGGGTTAGGCTAACTAGCTACCGATGATGCAACTGGTGTTGTTGTTGATAGACATGCTGCTCTGTTCATCATCAGACAGCACTTGCCCAAGTTTTATAATAATGAAATTGAATCAGACGGCATCTGATTAGTATTCTCTACTGCGTGGCTATAATAAAGCCTAGCTACTACTAGTATTCATATCCGTTTTGCGGTCGACGGACAGCGCGGCCCAAAAACGAGCCCCCAGCTGGGGGAGCAAACGGTCCGCAGGCCCTGGACCGGCATCCACTGCTAAATTATGTGGCGCGTCTGCGCTCGCGCGTGTCCGCGCGGACAGGTCGCGCGTTCACTCTCCGTCCGCCCTGACCCACATGGCAGCGACCCACACACACTTGCATCCTACGCTGGCAATTAATGGCAGTCGTTGAACCCTTGTGTCGGTTGTGTGTCTCTTCCTCGTCTCGTCTGCTTCTCCTCGTTGACCACGCCCGGATAAGGGAGCAAGTTCCTGCGCCTTCTACCGATTTCCCGCTCTTTCCCCCTCCATTTGGTGGCGGCTATATGAAGGCGACCTTCTTCTCGCCTTACCATTGCTACCGAGTTCCCGCCACGTCCCCCTACCATCATGTACACCGGCGGCGCTGGCTCCACGATTGGGAGGCGCGCACCTTGTACGAGGCAAACTATTCGGCGCCTCCGAACTACCTCTGCTCCAGTGGGTGGGTGTAATGGTAATTGTCCCTATGTGTGATTTTGGTAATTAATGACAATCCCTGAACTAATGTTTTCATTGAATTTATAGGAAGGAATATTTCATAGGTCATGCTTATAGTTTATGCGTTGGATTCGAGTATGGATGCCATTAAGATAAAGTTATACCTTGAGTATTGGCATCAAGATCATCGAGTTGAAGAGAAAAATATGATATGATCAAGATCTTGAGAGTTTAATCTCAATAGAAGGATTCAAGTTATATCTCTAAGTCGGTGTCATGATAACCTCATGATGAGCTATGGTTGACTCAGATTTAAAGCATGCAATCAAATGAAGAATTATTTGTGTGCCTCAAGATATTGAGATAGACCATGAGAAGTTACATGGTTGACCAATACAAAAAGTGAAGAGTGATTTCAAGTTGGTCAACACATGAAGCATCAAGAATGTACCACATGGATCTTGTGGTATGGTAAGCATTGTCAATTATGCTTCATGAACAAACCCATTATATATGTGTCTTTCTGTTTTCTATATGGGCTAGGTATCTTTTCATGGGCATGCATCAAAAGTGAAAATTTCATATAGCCCATGAGAGGATGACATCAAGTGGTGATCGTCATCAAGGTTGAGATGATAAAATTCAATATAAGCATATCAAGAAGATCATATGGTTAAAGGTTGATGTCCATATTGGCAATAATGGACATGTGAAGATGTTCCTTAATGAAGCTATCCCATAGTGGTGTATGGGGAGAAAATTATGAGTCTTCACGAAGCAACAATAATAAAGTGAAGCATTCCGTCTTGAATGGAGCTTGAAGCGTGTCATCAAGATCAAGAGGGGTGCGCAAGACAAATGTATGGCCTTGCTAGGTTTTTATTTTACCTGTCTCAAGGTGGTGGTTGGGAGATCGAGTTATATGATAGATATCCGCACTATCAAGAAGGGCTTCCAGTTAGGTAACTTGATCACATCGTATTAGGGAGATTAATCCTTTACATACTTTGGATCTCCCTATTTGGTTGTTGAAAGGACAATGGATGTCGCCTAAAGGGGAGTGAATATGCATTAAAAATAATTACGGTTTAGGCTCTAATAAATGCGGAATAAAACTAGCGTTTAGTTTATCAAAGCATAAAACCTAAAACCACTAGATTCAACTAAGCGCACCAACAAGCTATGCTAAGCAAGTCAAGCAACAAGGCGATAGCAAGATAAAATACTTCAAGCACGATGGCCATCACAATGTAAATTGCATAAATAAAGGGTTCGGTTGAGAGATAGCCGTTGGATGCGGAGACGATGATTTTTATCCAGAAGTTCACTTCCAAAGAAGCTACGTCTCAGTTGTATAGGTGCGATGGCACAATGCTATCTGAACGCCACAAATGTCTTACCTTGAGGTGTGGTGGCTCGATGCTCACCATCACCACACAAGGCCTCACCCCAAGATGCGAATACATGTAACTCACTAACGCCACAAGTGGCTCGCCCTATTATCCCGTGAGCTCACCATAAAGGCCTACGCAGGATCCACTATGGGACACTTGAGAGTGGTCATCGAACCCGTACAAGGTTGGGGTTATCTTCACAACTCAATTGGAGGCTCACAACAATCACCACAAAGGTATCTAGCCTAAAGAATCTCCACAACTCAATTGGAGGCCCCAAGGATATCACGCCACACTATACAACCGTATAGGATTCCAAAGAACCCAAGATAAACAAATCCCACAAGCTTGAACTCGCCGAGTCTCCGAGGAGAACCCAAACCTATGCATCAAATGCAAGAGGCAAGTTCTTCACTCTCAAATTCCACCAAAGCTACAAAATCTATTGGGGGAATAAGAGAGGAAGAACACAAGAGGAGAACATAAAAAAACTCCAAGATAAAGATCCCAAGGATTCCTTCACAAAGAAGGAATTTGGTTTGGTGGTGTTGTAGATCTAGATCTCCTCTCTCAAATCCCTAAAAAGATGCAAGAATCATAAGAGGGAGAAGTGAGAGGACAAGCTCTTCAAGGTCAACAATGGAGGAGAGAGAAAACCAGACAAAAAGAGATGACCCCATGAAGGGGAAGAAGAGCCCCTTTTAAAGGGCTCCCAAATCTGAACATTTGGGTCATTTACGTGTCCGGCCGATAGTATCGGTGAGCCACCGAAAGGTCCGGTCAGCCCAGCTCAAACGGCTCGAAAGCAGTTGAAAAGACCTAGTTGTATAGGACGGACGTTTCGCCCGACCTGGGCCAGAACTTCTAGCCGGTACTACCGGTCTACTACCGGCCAAGTGCCGATAATAAAACGCGACCAAACAGAGAGATGAATGCGGGGTGTCACGGGCTGAGCGGGAGTGGGCTGGAATTTCCACCGGTACTACCGGTGGCAAAATATGCCCAAGCGGTACTTCTAGTCCCTGGCTGGTACTTTCGTTCGCGTTGCTTGAACGCCTCTTCCGACTAGTACTACTGGTCTACTACCGACCCAAGTATCAGTAAACATCCAAAAACAGAACGGATGTTGTGAGCGTTCACATGCTCACCGAAACTAGCCCGGTACTTTTGTTAGTACTACCGGCGCCAATATTGGCCTAGCGGTACTTCTAGTAAGGCAACGGTACTTCCGGTCAGGTAAACTCTAGAACTAAAACTGCCATAACTTTTGCATCCGAAATCCAAAAGGGACGAAACCAATTTTGTTAAAACCAAAAGGGATGAAACATTGGGTATCACCAAGGGAGAAAATACCATGAAAAAATATGTGAGATACCTCTCAGGGTGTGGAGCCGGAAAACCAGCAAAATAAAAAACGTAGTAAGATATTCAAGTGAAATCTGTTTTTGATGAACTGGAGCTTGTTATGAAGATAACCACAAGCTCTAGATCCTCACATGGACAAGATACAAGCAATAACCCAGAAAGATGATGCTATGTATGCAAAGGTTTGAGCTGTCTCTGAAAGATACGATCGAGCTACTCACTCGAGAGCACCTCTTGATAGTACGGCTATCTATCCTAATCCCGCTCTCCCAACATACAAGATACTCGTTTCATAGAAAATCTATCAATATCATACCTTTTCCTTGAGTATTTCACTTGAGATTTATGTATACAATCTTGTCTTCCTCAAGATGGAACATCTTTCTTGATTTCATTTGCTCGCGCTCGCTTGATGAAGACTTGCGAATTGCTCCCCCATACCCATGGGGAAAACTCTTCTTTGAACTTGTCTTCATCACTCCATGATCACCGAGGATGGAAAGCTACAAGCATGTGATCTTCTATAGATGGCGCATCTTGACCTTGCACTTCATTTCTTCTAACTCTATTAGGATGGTGTCTTGAAGATAACCATAAGGAACTCCATCTTCTTCTTCAAGACACTCTTGGTCTTCTTCTTCTTTGTCTTCTTCTACATGATTCCAATAGGCACAAAGGCCTTAGACATTGTCTCTTCTTCATTTATTCAACTTTCAACCTTGAAACCAACACATGGCCCACATGATGCCAATGGGTAATTCCTACAAGTGAAACTCAATTCAAACATTAATCCATAGAGATTGTCATTAATTACCAACACCACATTTGGGGGCACACATGCACTTTCAGTTGCTTATTGGTATTTCTCTATGTGAGGTTCTTGATCTTGTTGCTATCCCTTCAACAAGCCCAAGTTCATCGAAAATGGAATTCATATGCATATTCTATTGCATTTTCGAGGTTGGAGGTTTTACCGGTTCTTTAGTTAGAAAGGTTTCATACCTCTCCTTATTTGGTATTTTAACTCTTGATCTTTTTTAATATTTCTAGTCGCTGTTAGGTATCTCTTGTTCTCAGCTTTCCAAAAAGGCTAGTGGGCAAACCGGCGCTGGCGGTTCTGCTACTAAACCAGTCAGTGGGCCGCTGGTATACACCGGTTTCCTCCCAACCGCTATACCGAGCGTTTGGTCGGTGGGGCACCGATTAATCCGGCATGGCACCAGTTCATTCGGCAGGAAAACTAGCACACCGGGTCTGGCACCGATTTATCCGGTGCATGGTTCGGCTCTGCCGAACTTTTTGCAGGTTTTGCTTAGACTGCACGTTTTCAGCCCCAACAGGCAGATTTGCTTTCCCCTATAAAATGAGCTTCTTCCCCAAGGTTTTCTAGGGTTCTCAAGCACGAAAATTGACCACCATTATTGACCCCTTTGAGCTTTCTTCCTCTCCCTTACCTCCAATAATTCTTGCATCTTTTTGAGATCATTGGAAGAGAAGATCTAGATCTACAATCCCCACCAATCAATTCCTCCTCTAAGTGAGGGAAACCCATTGGATCTAGATCTTGGAGTCTTTTTTTTGATTTCCACCATTGTTCTTCCTCTCCAATTCCTCCCAAGCACTTGTTGCTTTGGTGGATTTGAGTGCGAATGATTTGAACACCTTTAGTGTTCTTATTTTGCATCCTTGCATAAGTGTTGAGCTCTCCATTACGATGTGTTCGAGTGAGAGACCGTGAGCTTGTTACTCTTGGAGGGTGACCTCCTAGTTGGATCGAAGGTTGGTATCATAGTGCCCTCTTCATGGAAGATTGTGAAGAGGCCCGGACTTTCCCCTTCATGGGATTTGTAAAGTGGTTGTGGAGCTTGTCATCCCCAGAGTGGAGGAAAATATAGTCGTAAGGGAAGTGGTTATTCCCTCCTCGGGATAGCCTTGGAGATAAGGTGCCCTTCGTGGCTTGGGGAAATCCTTCATGGGATCTGACACCTCTCCAAATGTGACGTAACTTACTTTTAAGGGAACACGGAAATACATCTTAATCTCCGTGTGTCTCACTTATCTCTATACCTGAGTTTACTTTCCTTATTTATTTGGAAAGGAGCATATATTAATATCACGAGATGCCAATCACACCTAGCCTCTGCAACAACGCATTACCCTATTGGCATTACGGATGCACACAACCAAAAAAATAAAAGAAAAGTCTCGCTTCAGTGATCTGTTCCTTGAAACCGTGAACAAACACCACCAAAATAGTTCCAGAAATCCAACAACTCCGGAAGTGATGCCTCCAAGAAGGGAACAGTGCTCAAGCATCGTCATCGTACTGATCAAAGACCATAGGTTTGCACCCTGGAGAAAGTCCGCATTCACAAAACAATGCCTTCAACAAGGTCATTGCCAGGCACAACTAGTTAAGACCAGACCTTGGGTTTTCACCCTGCAGGTTTAGACATTGAATTCCTTCTGTGTTGTCGCCCCCACTTGCCAATTCCACTCCTCCAAGTCACAAAACACCAAGCCAGAACCCCTACACTCACAGGACACAAACTTCCATTGTTAGTCTTCAGTTTTCGGCTTCCAAGCCATTATCCACATGTGACTTCACGGTGGAACCAAGGCATGTCCCCTGATGGCAACAAACCACAGAGCTTCACAACACCCCCTCTGAAACCAAACGGCCAGCAAAAAACATGGTTGCGCTTGACCAAAACATCATCCGCATCGACAAACTCCAGGCATGTTGTCCATTTGGAATTCATCGGCGGAGTCTTCCGGAACTCGGTAGTCCACCCAAGATCAATAATGACCGGCGACAAGTAGTTCTTCATCACAGCGAGAGAGAAATCCAAGGATAACCACCTTTATTCAAGCCAATCCAGCAGTCCCCATACCATTTGTTGTCTCCCGGTGATCGGAACGAGCGGGCCAACCTCCGGCCCAGACGAGCTCGAGGAAATCCTAGATCCGACCGCAAATCGAGACAGAAAACAATGCCACTGCCATGAGGGAAGGTCATCGCCACCCCCGACCATTTCTTACTTTCCTTGCACTACAAAAATACTCCCATACACGGATTTTTGGATAGACATAAGCAAAAATAACCGGGAATAGTTGGGTACATGGCGAATGCACAATCGTGGCACCATTTTTTTTGGCGGTGGCCAATTATATGCCTGGACACACATGGTACTGGCGGATTTTCGTGCCGTGGTAGGTGTCCGGGTAGGCTGGCATATTGTAATGCCGTAGTAGATGGATGGGGGAATATATTAGTGCGTCGTGCATTGTAGTGCCGCAGTAGAGTGTGTCCCATGTTGTCGACTGGTTAACCATCACATGTTGACTGGTTAGGCTGGTCTCACTGACTAGTGTGACCCACCACGATAGAACTATTTTGTTCTCTATTATATACTCTGCATCCACATCCACACACCCTCTTCCAACAGCTTTCATTAACATACGGAGGGTACTATAGAGGTGGCTGCCGACGGCGACATCGAGATGCAGAATCCTCAAGGTGCTGAGCGCGAAGGCGGAAGCGAGATGTTGCATCGTGGACGTGTTCAAGGTAGCGGCAAAGTCCGTGCTTATGTAATTAAATTTTGTATTTCTTTAATCTCCTATATCTGAAATACTAATTTGGGGTTTTCTCGATCAGGGCATGGTGCTGAGGTGGATCGGTTTGAAAGTAGATGGGTGGACTTACATCTTCAAATCAAACTCCGATCTACTTTGCAAGTGCGGCCTACAGCCGCTTTGCCTAATCGCATACGAGGGAGTGAACATCTGCCGCAAGTTCCTCGGGTGTCACCGCGAGCAAACGAAATGCGACTTCGTATTTTATGTTGATAAAGAACACTCGTCGGAGCTGCAACATGTGTTGGTGGCCTTGTGAAAGGACACGGTCCACAACTTGTCCGAATTGTCCGATTCCGACTATGAGGAAATGGTGATGCAAGTGAAAAAGGAATTAGAGGACGAGATGGCTCCTGTGATAAGGGCGGTTATGACGACGTGTGCGTCTGTGGCCGACGTGCTGGAGCCGCTTGCGGAAATTCTAGATGGGCTTACTTATGAGTAATGTAGGCAGCAATATGTAAAACACTCATGTGTATTTTTGGTTCTTTTTTAGAGAATAATTTATTTCCCTCACTGACTTGCGTGTCCCATCAACAAGTGAGTGACGGATTAGCCTACTATGGGCCCTCGGAGCTACCGCGGCCCATAATGTTATGTCACACGACCTAAAGGCACATCAGAAACCCTAATCTCCATACCCCAATCCTAGTTATTATATAATACAACAAATCCTTACTTCACTCAGCAGTCGCCGTACTCCTGGATCTCCCCACTATCAAAATCAGAATTTTCCTACTCCATCTTCTTCTCTTTTTTAATCTCATCTCTATACGAGTTAGATCTGCGAGCAGATCGACCGCGGAAAAATCGGCCGCGAGCAGATCCACCGTGCGGAAGATCGACCGCGGGTTGATCGACCGCAGGTTGATCCACCACGGGTAGATCGACCGCAAGCAAATCCATCGCGCGGAAGATCAGCTGCGAGAATATTCACCATGTGGAAGATCGACCACGCGGAAGATGGTGGCGAAGCGTTGAAGATCCACTGTGAGGAAGATCGTGGTGATGCTTGATCCACCGCGGGGAAGATGGCGGCCAACGCCCTATAGATCCACCTCCGTATAGAGCAAAGATTTTTTTAGTGTAATTAGGTTAGGTTAGATCAACGATTATTGCACTTTTCTAATCGTCCTCGATTTTAAAATCGATACATTAGATGAACGATTTTAAATTTAGTGGAATAATGAAATGTAATGTAATTGAGTTTTATATCTTAAACAACTGTGCATCACAATTTGCTTATATTAGCAACGTAAATCATTTATTATTAATATAATTAACTTTTAATGATGCTGGACGGTGTAACATGGCAAATAATGCGCGGTTACACGGTAATAAATTTGCACCGTCTTCTTTAATGTAACGTGGCGCTTCTGTTGCGCGTCGCGGAAATGCTAGGTCGGTGGACCCTATTGTGCCACGCCAAAAAATCCGTCGACATTTCAGAATCCCCGACGCAGTTATTCCTGATGGCTTGTTTTTGCCGTGCCAGCGTGACCACGACGACTAAGGCTGTGTTTTGACGTCTATAAGCGCCGGCGCCCGGGCTTCGTGTCGTAGCGTTGTGATTGCCATCAAGTTTGAAGTACTTATAACTTGTGCTATCTTACTTAGTTTAACTTGTTGTTGATGCACTTAGTTGAGTCTAGTATATTTAAGTTTTGTGCTTGTAAAATTAACGTTAGTTTAATTTCGTATTCTATTAAGCCAAAACCATAATAGTTTTAAAACTACCTATTCACCCCGTCTAAGCGATATCTCTACCCTTTCGATTAGCATGGTAAAAGGAAGCGGGTTAGGTAGCTAACAACCGATGGAGACAGAAAAAACCCCTCGCGTGTCGCTCCCTAGGGCAACACCGGGGGCGCCGTCGCCTGCCGCTAAAGCCCCCCTCCATCGCTACTCCTCTCGCCGCCACTATCGATAGCCTCGCCATGGTGGCAGCGGGCCCAGCCGCCGAATGGTGGTCTAGGGTCGGTGGAAGCCGGAATTGGCCGCCATGGATGCTAGGGCAAAGATGGCCTGGTTCGACGATGACTAGCGACCTGTGCGTTGACCTTGGTTGGGGTGGAGGCGGAGGTCTTTCCCGGCGGCACCATGATCGGCGGTGGAAGTCCTGGGCCAAGCCGGCTGGTGTGGGAAACCCTAGATCTTGAGATCCGGGGCTCCGATGCTGCCTTCCCAGACCTCCCCACTGCTGGTAGGGCCAGATCCAGTGGGGATCAACCCTGCTCTGCTATCATCTCTCTCATTACTAGCCTAGCCGCAAGGCTGCTGGTAGGGTTTGGTGCGGCAGATCTTGCAGGTTGCGGTAGGTGGCGAGGAGGCTGCCGGCTCGGTTTGAATAAAGGGGGTGGTCCTCATATCTCTCTCGCACCAAGACGAAGATCTACATGATGCGTGTCTCCCTTGATCTGGTCGGAGTGTCTGGTTTCGAAAGGCTCCATCGGCGAACTCCCATGGGTGCATATGCCTGGAGCTTGCTAGATCGGAAGAAATTCGGCCATGCGCACCGGTGTTTTTGCTGGGCGTTTGGTTCCAGTGGGAGCACAGTGAAGCTCTACTACCTGTTATCATCATGCGACATGTATTTAATGATACACATGCTGAAGGCAGATGCGGAGAATGCCATGAAGGCAGAGACATGTGGGCGAGCTATGGTGGATTGAGTCTTTATGACGATGAGGATCTGACTTGGATATCTGTGACTCGTAGCAGCATCCGTTAAAGGGGGCGACATCACAGGAGGATTTCACAGTCTTACCTTGCAGGGTGAAAATCCAAGGTCTAGCCTTCATTGGTTGTGCTTGGCAATGGTCTTGTAGAAGGCATTGCTTTGTGAGCGAGGACTTTTTCCAGGGTGAAAACCTAAGATCTTTGATCGGGCGATGACAGCGCTTGTGCACTGTTTTCTTCTTGGCGTTGTTTCTTTTGGAGGGGTTGGACTTCTGGTGTTGTTTTGGTGGTGGTAGTGTCGCTGCTGCTAAGGATCGGATTCCTGGAGCGGGACTTTTTTTTTGTAATTCTTTTTTTTCTGACTGTGTGCATCCGTATTGCCATTAGGATATGCGTTGTTATAGAGGCTGGGTGTAATTCGTATCCTTGTGATATTAATATATATATATATATATGCTCATTTAAAAAAATAGGTAACAACCGATGAGGCAACTGGTGTTGTTGTTGATAAACATGCTGCTCTGTTCATCATCAGACATCACTTGGCCAAGTTTTATAATGAAGTGTTAGATTTATATGGACTGTGGCCCATGTAGGCATCCCATCTAGTCTAATAAATCCTGAAATCTCAAGGCCCATCTACTATGGCAGCTTGGGAGCTCTGTGGGAGACAAAGTTTAGTCCCACATTGCTAGTTGGGAGAGAGTTGGACCAGCTTATAAGGTGAGTTGTTTCACTCCCACTAAGTGAGTGAGAAGAGAAGGAGTCCACGCGCACTCCTCCTCCGCCGCCCGCCTCGCCTCGCCTGCACACGCGTCGTGTTTCGTGAATCGAGTTCGAGTTAGAAACTCGTTTTGTGGAAGACTAAATTTTTTGCTTGGTGCACCAGCTGTTGGGTACGTGTTAACATTCGTGTGCATGTTTGACGCCTGTCCTTGTCTTCCAACATGTGGCGACTCGGTCGGTTCACCTCCCAGGATATAGAGTGAGAGACAAACAGATCTAGACAAATCCTAGTTCTTTTCTCAGTCTCTCTCGCTGTGTGTTCCTCCCTCTGCGCTGCTCTCTAGGCTTCCCTATCCCGGTGGCTGCGTGCGCTGCTGTCCGGGAGAGCAGGCCTCCAAAACCACGTCCGTTGAGATCCTGCACTGGGAGACGGGCGATAAGGTTTTTGGGGAGCGTCTCGGCGCGACTGCTCGCCTCTGTTCGTGTGTTCTTCTTCAGCAACCGACGACCTGATCAGCACCATGGGCGACAACAACAATGACCAAGGTGCTGCTGCGGTGACGATCTTCTCGGTCAACCTGTACGTGATATTCTTCTCTTTGTATGCACTAGTTCTTGCTAGATTTTCAGATCTACTAGATGTGGTTCTTTGGTTGCATGTGTTTAGATCTTCTAGTGCTTACATAATGTTGATTTTGGTAATTAATCTCATGGGGAAATTGCCTAATATTCCAACAATCCAAAAACCTTATTTATTTAGGAAATTTTTGTCATTTGCCTTTGCTGCTTCGCTGAAACCGAGCCCTTTTACGGGTGCTAATTTTAAGAGATGGCAAGGTAAAACCCTCTTGTGGCTCACTGCTATTGGCATAGAAAAAGTTGCAGATGGCACTCCCAGAGGTCCTCTTACTCTCGAGGAAGAGAGAGCGTTCAGAGAGGCCACTGTACTTTTTGTTGGCTCTGTACTCAGTGTGCTTGGAGACAAGTTGGTTGATGCATATTTGCATATCCGTGATGCCAAGGAACTGTGGGATGCGCTGGACGCTAAGTTCGGTGCTGCCGATGCCGGTGGTGAACTGTATGCTATGGAGCAGTTCAATGACTACAAGATGGTTGAAAACCGATCTGTAGTAAAACAGGCTCATGAGCTACAGATCAGGACAAAGGAACTCGAACTCCTCAAGTGTGTGCTTCCGGACAAGTTTGTCGCGGGATGCATGTCGCTAAGCTTCCCCCTTCATGGAGGAACTTTGCCACTTCTCTGAAACATCAGAGGCACGAGCTCTCTGTTGAGTACGTTATTGGTTCTCTAGATGTTGAAGAGAAGTCGAGGGCAAAAGACAAACACACTAGTGGAACCGAGGGACACTCTGCTGCCAATATGGTGCAGAAAAATGCCCACAAGTCCAAGGGAAATAACAAAGTCTGCCAGACTACCAACTTCAAGAAGAAGAAGGGGCAGAACAAGGAAAAGAAAGAACCTTGCTGGGTGTGTGGCGAGATTGGCCATTGGGCTCATCGTTGTCCACAGAAGAAAGGCAAGAAGGTCCAGGCTGGACAAAGTTCTAAATCTGTCAACATGGTCATTGGTATCTTGATCAGAACTTCAGTTCGGTACGGTAATTTATTACCTCTTGTTCTTCGATTTCAACCCACAGAATGGTGGGTTGATACGGGTGCCAATGTTGATGTGTGTGCTGACATTTCCATGTTCACCTCTTATCAGGCTCGAGATTCCTCAGTCATGATGGGGAATGGGTTACATGCTACTGTTCTTGGTGCTGGCACGGTAGATCTGAAGTTTACTTTGGGCAAGATTGTGCAATTGAAGAACGTGCAACATGTCCTTCTATCAAGAAGAATCTCGTTAGTGGTTCTCGTCTTATGAAAGATGGGTTTAAGTTGGTATTTGAGTCCAATAAAGTTGTACTGTCTAAGTATGGAACCTTTGTTGGAAAAGGCTATAAATGCGGAGGCAAATTCCGTTTTTCATTGGTAGACTTCTGTGATGATGTAGTGAACCATGTTTGCACTACTAGTAATGAAACTAATGTTTGGCATTCACGACTTTGTCATATTAATTTCGGTTGTATGTTGCGGCTTGCTGGTATGAGTTTAATTCCGAAATTTACTATTGTCAAAGGCTCTAAGTGCCATGCTTGTGTGCAAGCAAAGCAGCCTCGCAAGTCTGCAGAGGAAAGAAACTTGGCACCTCTTGAGCTTATACATTCATACCTATGTGAGATGAATGGTGTGTTGACAATTAGCGGAAAGAAATATTTCATGACTTTGATTGATGATTCTACTAGCTACTGTTATGTATATCTCTTGAAAACTAAAAACAAGGCTTTAGATTTCTTTAAAATCTATAAAGTAGAAGTTGAAATTCAACTTGAGAGAAAGATCAAAAGGATTCGGTCCGATCATGGTGGAGAGTACTTTTCTAATGAGTTCAATTTATTTTGTTCGGAACATGGTATTATACATGAGAGGACGCCTCCCAATTCCCCTCAATCCAATGGGATTGCTGAGAGGAAAAACCGAACTCTAACAGATTTGGTTAACGCCATGTTAGACACTGCCAGTTTATCCAAGGAATGGTGAGGGAGGCTATATTGACTTCGTGTCATGTTCTAAACCGTGTTCCAACTAAGAATAAAGAGATTACTCCATTTGAAGAATGGGAAAAGAAAAGGTTGACACTCTCTTACTTATGAACTTGGGGTTGTAAGTCAACGTGCCAGTCAACAAGAAGCGTAAGCTTGGACCGAAAACTGTGGATTGTGTCTTTCTTGGCTATGCTTCTCACAGCATTGCTTACAGATTTCTTGTGGTGAAATCTGAAATGGACGACATGAGTGTCGATACCATTTTTGGATCAAGATATGCTACATTCTTTGATGATATATTTCCTATGAGAGATATGCCTAGCATATCTAATAAGGAATATGATCCAGTTTCTGAACCTGAAACTCCCATAGAGATTCGGATGAGGATGACAATGAAGCTCCCACAAGGAGTAAGAGACAAAGGATCGCAAGATCTTTTGGTAATGATTTCATTGTGTACCTAGTGGATGACACTCCCACTACCATTTCAGAAGCTTTTGCATCTCCAGATGCAGACTACTGGAAGGAAGCGGTTCAAAGCGAGATGGATTCCATCTTGGCTAATGGAACGTGGGAGATATCTAAACGTCCATATGGGTGTAAACCTGTAGGATGTAAATGGGTATTTAAAAAGAAGCTTAGGGCTGATGGTACTATTGAAAAGTACA
Organism: Avena insularis; assembly: GCA_023614405.1. Classification (NCBI taxonomy): domain Eukaryota; kingdom Viridiplantae; phylum Streptophyta; class Magnoliopsida; order Poales; family Poaceae; genus Avena; species Avena insularis. The sequence goes on from CM042692.1 coordinate 29,794,132, forward strand.
AAGATCAGCTTGTGGCTAAAGGCTATACCCAAAAGGAAGGTGAAGATTTCTTTGATACTTACTCACCTGTGGCTAGATTGACCACAATTCGAGTACTACTATCACTAGCTGCCTCACACGGTCTTCTCGGTCATCTAATGGACGTTAATACGGCTTTCCTAAATGGAGAGTTGGATGAGGAAATTTACATGGAACAACCTGATGTTTTTGTACTAGAAGGTCAAGAAAGAAAGGTGTATAAATTGAAGAAATCTTCGTATGGCCTCAAACAAGCTCCCAAGCAATGGCATGAGAAGTTTGAAAGAACTTTGACATATGTGGGCTTTGTTGTAAATGAAGCCGACAAATGTGTGTACTACCGCCATGGTGGGGGTGAGGGAGTTGTCCTATGTCTCTATGTTGACGACATACTAATTTTTGGGACAAGTCTCAAAGTGATTAATGATGTCAAAATCTTCTTGTCTCAATGTTTTGAGATGAAGGATCTTGGAGAAGCTGATGTTATCCTAAACATCAAGCTACTGAGAGATGAAAATAATGAGATTACACTCATGCAATCACATTATATGGAGAAGGTGTTGAGTAGATTTGGATATGATGATTGCAAATCCTCTCCCACACCTTATGATCCTAGTGTTTTGCTTCGAAAGAATCAAAAGGCACCTAGAGATCAATTGAGATACTCTCAGATTATTGGCTCACTTATGTATTTAGCTTGCGCTACGAGGCCTGACATCTCGTTTGTTGTGGACAAACTTAGCCGGTTTGTGTCCAACCCGGGAGATGATCACTGGCATGCTCTTGAGAGAGTAATGCGTTATCTAAAGGGAACCGTGAGCTATGGAATTCATTATACCGGGTATCCAAGAGTACTTGAAGGGTATAGTGATTCAAATTGGATATCAGATGCTGATGAGATAAATGACACAAGTGGATATATATAGACTCTTGGTGGTGGTATTGTTTCATGGAAGTCTTGCAAGCAGACCATCTTAACGAGGTCAACTATGGAAGCAGAACTCACAACATCAGATACTGCGACTGTCGAAGCAGAATGGCTTCGTGAACTCTTAACAGATTTGCCTATGGTTGAAAAACCAATACCGGCAATCCTTATGAACTGTGACAACCAAACTGTGATTGTCAAAGTGAATAGTTCTAAGGACAATATGAAGAGTTCAAGACATGTCAAGAGAAGACTGGAGTCTGTCAGAAAGCTGAGAAACTCCGGAGTTATAGCATTGGATTATGTCCAAACGGCTAAGAATCTGGCAGATCCTTTTACGAAAGGACTATCAAGAAACTTGATAGAAAATGCATCGAGGGATATGGGTTTGAGACCCACGTGAGTTGTCAAGGGGGTAACCCAACCTATGTGATTGGAGATCCCGTGAATTAGGACCTGGGAAAACAAACCGAAACAACTGAGTTGAGAGAAACTTTTACACTCCTACTCTACTGCAGATGCAATTCTCTCATAGTATAGTGTAAGGAAGGTTGATTATATCTTAATGTGTTCTAATTGTCTCCTTAGGAGCAAAGACGCAGTCCTACAGAGCGATCTTGAAAGAACACACCTATATGAGCTACACTGCTGGTCACAATGTATGAGATTTGGGTGAATCTCTAGGAAGATCATGAAAGGCCGAGGAGTGTGACTTATAAGCTCCACCCGAGGGGTAGCCTATGGCAGCCAAGTACTGGTAACGGCATTGAGTGAAACTTGCTGCACAAGACTAGCAATTCAAGGCATAGTCCATTATTCAGTTGTAGTAAGCGTATCTCTTTGTCTAGGTGGAAGTTCAACTTAACAGTCTCCATTGAACTTCAGGTATATTAAACAGTGATTGGAACTGATGTGCCATATAATGTGCCTCTGAAATCTAGTGGGGGGTTGTTAGATTTATATGGGCTACGACCCATGTAGGCAGCCCATCTAGTCTAATAAATCCTGAAATCTCAAGGCCCATCTACTATGGCAGCTTGGGAGCTATGTAGGAGACAAAGTTTAGTCCCATATTACTAGTTGGGAGAGAGTTGGACCAGCTTATAAGGTGAGATGTTTCACTCCCACTAAGTGAGTGAGAAGAGAAGGAGTCCACGCGCACTCCTCCTCCTCCTCTGCCGCTCGCCTCGTCTCGCCCGCACGAGCGTCGCGTTTCGTGAATCGAGTTCGAGTTAGAAACTCGTTTTGTGGAAGACTAAATTTTTGCTTGGTGCACCAACTGTTGGGTACGTGTCAACATTCGTGTGCATGTTTGATGCGTGTCCTTGTCTTCCAATGCGTGGCGACTCGGTCGGCTCACCTCCCAGGATATAGAGCGAGAGACAGACAGATCTAGACGAATCCCAGTTCTTTTCTCAGTCTCTCTTGCTGTATGTTCCTCTTGCTACGCTGCTCTCTAGGCTTCCCCATCCCGACGGCTGCGTGCACTGCTGTCGGGGAGAGCAGGCCTCCGAAACCCCGTCCGTTGAGATCCTGCACTGGGAGACGGGCGATAAGGTTTTTGGGGAGCGTCTCGGCGCGACTGCTCGCCTATGTTCGTGTGTTCTTCTTCAGCAACCGACGACCTCATCAACACCATGGGTGACAACAACAATGATCAAGGTGTTGCTGCGGTGACGACCTTCCCGGTCAACCTGTACGTGCTATTCTTCTGTTTGTATGTACTAGTTCTTGCTAGATTTTCATATCTACTAGATGTGATTGTTTGACTGCATGTGTTTAAATCTGCTGATGCTTACATAATGTTGATTTCGGTAATTAATCTCATGGGTAAATTGGCTAATATTCCAACATGAAGAAAAATCAGACGACCTCTGATTATTCTCTACTGCGTATAAATAAAGCCTACCGATAGTATTAGTGTATTAGCTACTAGCTAGCTACTACTAGTAAAAAAAGAGGGCAGTAGTAATACATCTTCAAACGATCTCACACCTCTCCAAACGTGACGTACCTTACTTGTAAGGGAACACAGGAATACATCTTTGTCTTTGCGTGCCTCGATTATCTCTATACTCAAGTTTACTTTTATTGTTTTTTTGTTTTTTAAAAGGAGCATATATTAATATCACGAGATGCCAACCTAACCTCTGCAACAATGCATTATCCTATTGGTATTACAGATGCACACAATCAAAAAAATAAAGAAGAATTACATAAAAAAAAGGTCCCACTTCAGTGATCGGTTCCTTGAAACCGTAGACAAACACCACCAAAACAGTTCCAAAAATCCAACAACTTCAAAAACGATGCCTCCAAGAAGGGAACAGTGCTCAAGCGCCGTCATCGCTCTGATCAAAGACCATAGGTTTTCACCTTGGAGAAAGTCCGCACTCACAAAACAATGCCTTCAACAAGGTCATTGCCAGGCACAACTAGTTAAGACTAGACCTTGGATTTCACCCTGCAAGTTTAGACACCGAATTCCTCATGTCGCCCCCACTTGCCAATTTCTCTGCTCCAAGTCACAAAACACCAAGCCAGAATTCCTACACCCACAGGACCAAAACTTCCATTGCCAGTCTTCAGTTACCGGCTTCAATGCCATTCTCTGCGTCTGAGTTCATCGTGGAACCAATGCATGTCCCTTGATGGCAACAGACCATAGAGCTTCACAATGCCCCATCTAAAACCAAACGGCCAGCAAAAAGCATGGTTGCGCGTGACCGAAGCACCGTCTGCACCAACAAACTCTAGGCCTATCGTCCATTTAGAATTCACCGGCAGAGTCTTCCGGAACTCGGTAGTCCACCCAAGATCAATGACGACAGGTAGTTCTTCATCACGACGGGAGAAAAATCCAAGGACAACCACCTTTATTCAAGGCAATCCAGCAGTCCTCACACCGTTTCTCGTCTCCAGTGATCGGAACGAGCGGGTCAACCTCCGGCCCAGACGAGCCCGAGGAAACCCTAGATCCAGCTGCAAATCGAGCCAGGACACAACACCGCCGCCACGAGGGCAGGCCGCCGTCGCCCCCGGCCATCTCTTACTTTCCTCGTGATTGTCATCGAGATTGAAATACTTATATCTTGTGCTATTTTGCTTAGCTTAACTTGTTGTTGGTGCACTTAATTAGACCTAGTGTATTTAGGTTTTGTGTTTGTAAAATATACGTTAGTTTAGTTTCGCATTCTATCAAGCCAAAATCGTAATAGTTTTAAAATTAGCTATTCACCGGAGAAACATCTATATCTTTTCAATTAGCATGCTAAAATGAAGCTGTTAGGCTACCTAGCTACCGATGAGGCTAACTGGTGGTGTTGTTGATAAACATGCTGCTCTGTTCATCATCAGACAGCACTTGGCCAAGTTTTATAATGAAAAAAAATCAGACGACCTCTGATTATTCTCTACTGCGTATAAATAAAGCCTACCGATAGTATTAGTGTAGTAGCTACTAGCTAGCGACTACTAGTAAAAAAAAGAGGGCAGTAGTAATAGCAGTGGGTGCATTGCTGAAACCAAACCCCCAATAATTGCAGCACCCCAAGCCATATAGCCTTCCATGGCAGTGTTAAAGGCGAACATGGCCCCGAGGGCCCCTCTCCAAGCTTGTCAGGGATTGAATGGCTGCGACACAGATCATCTCCCCCTTCTCTCTCTCTGTTTCCAGTGCAAGTACTTGTACTGACCACGCCCCGGCTTCTCTTGGTATCTTTGTTCTCTCTCTCTCTACCATCTGCGGCGCTGGTTTTATTTGACATCTTTGGTTTGGTGCGGCAATTAACCCGCAGACACAGATCCGGAGCTACTAGTAGTTGGTACGTACAGTAGTGTGTAGAGGCGGTACTGCCAGGCAAGCTAGCTAGCAGGCGCTCCTTGCAAAAGGAAAGAGAACACATTGCCCTCGGAATGAGAGGGACAGACAGGGGGAGGAAGAGGAGGAGCGAAGCCGAACACACAAGCTCCAGACAGCGACCCGAGTTGCTTCTGCGGGTGAGTGCGAGATGAAAGGGAGAGCTCTCAGCTTAGCCCATAACTAGCGGCGAGCTACACCTACGCGCGCCTAGCTAGGCAGACCGGCCTACGCCAAGGCCAAGCTAGGTAGCTAGCGCTCTAGTGGTGTACGTGTCCTCGCTCCGCGCGCGCCGGAGTGCTCGTGCTCGTGGTCGGCATGGACTGGGACCTCAAGATGCCGCCAGGGGGCTGGGACATCGCCGACCTGGAGCACGATGCCGCCGCCGCGCAGCCGGGCGGGCCGGCGCCGCCACCGGCGGGTGGCAGCATTGGGAATGCCGCCGGTGGCCGGTCGGAGTGCTCCGTCGACCTGAAGCTGGGCGGGCTGGGCGAGTTCGGCGCCGGCTCGGACACTCGTGCTGCCGGCAAGGCGCCCGTGGCGGCGTCGGCGGCGCCCGGCGCGGCGAAGCGGCTGCGCGGGACGTCGGGCGGGAGCGGCGCGGGGCAGCAGCAGTGCCCGTCGTGCGTGGTGGACGGGTGCAAGGCGGACCTCAGCAAGTTCCGCGACTACCATCGCCGGCACAAGGTGTGCGAGCCGCACTCCAAGACCCCCGTCGTCACCGTCGCAGGCCGCGAGATGCGCTTCTGCCAACAGTGCAGCAGGTAAAATTCCCTTCCTTCCTTCACTTCACCCGCCAAATTCCACTACACATACTAATTGGCTAGGCATTCTGATCAAGAGCTCTAGCTTCTTCATCGAATCCATGATCCATCCGCTGCCCTGCCGTCGTCACGTTATACCACCTCTTTTTTCTCTCTTTGTTTCAGCGGCATAATTCTGCCTGTCTCATTTCGAGGATGCACATCTTTACCTTTCCCGGCATCGTCCCTTTTCGGCCTCTCGTTTTCTCTTGTCACCCTTTATCATGGCAGCTTGTGTTACCTGAATTATTGCAACGCTTTTCCTTTATTTTTTCCCCGCTGCTTTCGTGCTGCTCAGAACTTGTTGGAGGAGCGCAGCAATTCCTAGAACCACGCTTTTCCACTGCTTAGAATTACCACATCACCTTCTGAATCCTGACCCCATTCATCAGCACTGCAAGAAAAGCCACACTTGCACTCCATCTCATCTGCCAAAGATCACACAGCCACCCAAACCCAATGATCATCAATTGAATCTGCCCCTCTTGTGTCCAGTTGTCGCAATTGCGCTGTAATTAGAGACGTTTATTCTCTGTTTGCGCACTGTTCTTGTACCAGTTACAGCAACACGCGTCGTGACTGCTGATAACCCCAGACGCCTGATATGATTTGCCTCTGCCCTCGGCCCTTTTCCATGTGCAAACTCGCCACAAATAGGTGGATCCATGTGCAGTTTTGCACTTTTTCCTGTGGATTTCTTGGCCGCGACAGAATGTTTTGCGTGGGACTAGGACTGTCAATTCCTTAAAAATGGCAGCCTGCTTTATTCATCACGCGGCAAGAACTGCCCTACCACAGCTGCCACCGTGAGCCTTCTGTTTCAAAGAAAAAGTGTGACACTAACGCCCAAGCCTAGAAAGTTTCTAGTACCGCTACAAGAGCGCTTGCTCTGACTAGAAGCATATTGTGTGGAGCCAGTTATGTACAATACAAGGACCATATATGTATGTTGACAAATAAATCTGTGTTGTCAGGTTGGCCAGCCTTGCCCACCTGCCAAGGGACTGAAACTTTTGAATGCTCATTAAGTTTCATTGCATGCTTAATGGTATTGACAGCTGAAAATGATGTACTTATAAGTATTAAAGGACGACACTAAACCCATAATTAGTGTGAACTAATTGTTCGGTTGATGAACACGAGCAAAATCAGATCTCCAGCATCCTCAGTTTGGTCTTCATGGGAAACGGATGATTGCCCTTATCGAATGTTCTTTTAATAAAGATAGACAAAATTTTAAAACATGCAGGATCAAATACTGTTTCTCATATTAATGTTTCACAGTTCTTGGCACTATTTTGTGGGGATAGCATTTCTAGGACATGTAAGTATCATATGGTGGTCCTCGGAAAAGAAAAAAAACAAGAAGAATATCATATCATGATGATATCTCATTTTGAAGTTCAGCTTACTTCATAATGGATGATAGTTTGCTTGTTTCTGGTGCTCTGGGACCACCTGACCCTTCTGTTATCCAAGTATAACTTCTGTAATTATCCTTCTAAGATAGTTTTGCTATTTGTTTGCATGCATTAGCCATAAGACTGAGGTAAATAGGTAATGGCCATTCTATGAATAGAATTACACCTTAATATTTTATTTTAAGAAAATATGCTACAGGGATTGTCTTTTAACGTAAATCAATAGTTTTAGGGTAGTCGTCTACCCACCACATGAACCATCCATAACATTATTATTGTTCTGGATTTTGGTCCCCTGAATTATTTCATTTATTTTCGGACCTTGGTCCACTTTAAAGAACAATCTTGGTTCTTCCAATTTTTATGTTGCTGAACAAAGCAGGCGATTATATTCTACCTTTACACCTTCATAACTTGATAGGGTGTTAATGTGTTCTTCTCATCATTTTTATTCCCTCGATACACAAATATCTTACCAAGTGGGGACAGTTTTCCGAGATTGATTGATCCGTCAGTTGTTGCAGACTTTATAAATTAAGTGCTCCTATTGTCCCAACAAGCATGCATAACATATGGTTACAGATATATTATACTGTGGTCCATGTTAAACATCCTTTTGCAATATTTTTTCTTCAGTACAACATTTTTTCTCCAAGATGAAGGCGCCCAAGCACTGAAAGGAGTGATTGACAGATTAATTAAGTGGTCCCTTTGTGCACTGTACATTATATATTCCAAGAATATGTCTAAAAAATATTAAGTATTCTGACAATATGTAGTTTCTTAAGTTTAGTGGGAACATATTTTTATACTTCCAATCATGTGTCCAACTACCCAGGAGCATCTTATCTTGTTATAAACTCAACCCAGAAGCAGAAATATCTCATTTAATTAATAAAAAAAGACTAGAAATATGTTGTCTCCTTAGATCTTAGAAAAGAAAGCTACACCCTAATTAAATAATCTCTGTTGCTCCCCACAATAAATTAATAAATCTCTGTTGCAGTGTTCTTTCTAGAAAAAGGGCGTATGATGCCCCAGTTTTATAAAAACAAATTAGGATAGCCGCAAAAAAAAAGGATAGAATGTTTCTATGTTTCAGATGCATATATTTATGTTATGGGTGATTTTTTTTCCAAAATTTTCTCCCTCTTTTTCATAGTTTCCCTTCAAAGTTATTTCCTCCATTATATTTTGATACTTGGGAGTTCATATAATTTATTTTTTACTGGGAGAGACTCTTGAGGCATTGTTTATTCCAGTATCTGTGGTGGCAGCTTTGCTTTTGAAAGTAGCTTGAAACATACTAAATCTGAGATTTTTGTAAATCAATCTTCAGCATGTTATTAAGATTTTGTGTCAACAGTTTGCTCATTTGCATTGCATTATCTTTATTTCCTGGTGTTATGACTTGATATTGATCCTTTACGCATAAGTAATAACTACTGTCTTGATCTTGCAATTCTTATTTCCTAACTTACATGAATTTCTGTATGTTTAGGTTTCACATGCTTAGTGAGTTTGATGAAGTCAAGCGCAGCTGTAGAAAGCGTCTTGACGGGCACAACCGTCGCCGCAGGAAGCCCCAGCCAGATACCTTGAATCCTGCAAGTTTTATGACGAGTCAACAAGGTCACTTTTTACCACTGATTTATTTTTTTAACAGTCCATATATGGTTGGAAACATGGAATAGTTTGTCAGACGCATTTTAATTCATGTCCCACCAAGGATGTTGATATTCACATTTTTCAGTATCTTGCGCCTCTGAAGTTACGCGGCAGCCTGTTACTTCACCATGTTGCACATTTGTAGTTTATTCAGCTATTTTCCTTCTGTAAATGAGTCGCAATTGCCATTAGTATTCACATGCTTCGAACCCTTGCAAGATCATATACCCCCTCCGTCCCAAAATAAGTGACTTGCATTTGTCTAGATTCGGATGTATCTCACACTAAAATAAGTCTAGATACATACGAATCTAGACAAATCCAAGTCACTTATTTTGGGACGGAGGGAGTAGATCCCTACAAAGATTAAATGGTTGTTTACCTTTTCGGTGTGCTTGATAAATATTCATTTTCATTAGTTGTGGTGCTTAATTCACTGCAAATTAATTCAGGAATTCATTCGAGGTTGCCACATTCCTCAGTTTTTTGCAGAATTAAATGGCGGCATAATGATATGATTTTACTGATTCTCTTGGCATATGCATGTGTAGCATATTCATTACGTTTTTATCTCAACTAATTGACATTGTTCTGAAACGCAGGAACAAGGTTTCCATCATTTCCAACTCCAAGACCGGATCAAAACTGGTCAGGGATCATAAAGACTGAGGAGAGCCCTTATTACGCACACCAAATCCCTCTGGGTATCGGCAGCAGGCAGCATTTCGCTGGTTCTACATCCTCTTACCCCAAAGAAGGACGGCGCTTCCCTTTCCTACAGGAAGGCGAGATAAACTTCGCCACCGGCGGCGGCAGCGGCGTGGGCGTGGCGCTGGAGCCTTCTGTGTGCCAACCGCTCCTCAAGACGGTAGCTCCTCCCGAGAGCAGTAGCAGCAGCAGCAAGATGTTCTCCGATGGGCTGACTCCGGTGCTCGACTCCGACTGTGCTCTCTCTCTTCTGTCAGCTCCAGCAAACTCCTCCGGCATCGATGTTGGCCACCAGATGGTCCAGCACCAGCAGACCGAACACCACATCCCCATCGCCCAGCCTCTCTTCTCCAACCTGCAGTTCGGCAGCTCGTCCTGGTTCTCGCGCTCTCAGGCTTCCACCGGTGGTGCCGTCTCGGCGACAGGGTTTTCCTGCCCCGTGGTGGGAAACGAGCAGCAGCTCAACACCGTCCTAAGCTCGGACAACAATGACATGAGCTACAACGGGATGTTTCATGTCGGCGGCGGCGAAGGCTCCTCGGACGGCGCCCCGCCGTCTATGCCCTTCCCTTGGCAGTAGCTGCTCTTGCGTGCTTACAGACAGTAGAGCTCTTCTCTTCTCCCTAGTGTTCGGCATTGTTTCTGTTCATTCTGCATCGCTCCTTTTATTGTATTCATTTTAATCGCAAGCATTCCGTGTGAACAAATTAATGCAGCATAAATTGCTAATCGAAATCCTTTTCGCATCATGGTGTCGAGTGCCAACTTTTGTACTTTCAGCATAAATCTCAAGATTCCAGTTCCGAACTGGATTCCTCTTCTGTCACATCCTTCTTCTTGACTATTACTAGGTCACGATTACAGTACATCGTCTAGCCACTGTTCGCTGCACGATCAGTGACGGAGCCAGGATTTTCGCATTGGGTATTCAAAGTAAAAAAAAAAAAAAATCATCCTTGAACAAGTAGCAAACAAAGCGAACTGCACCTAGATGAACACTATACTCAAGCCATTTGTATTTGTCAAACTAATGAGATGTAAAGCATGGACTACCTCCAATATCTCTTATTGGGAAATCATGTTGCCTTGGTTGACATGGCCCTAATGCAATGAATCTCCTGATAACATCTCGGTCGTTGACATCATAGCATAAGATGGGCGAAGAACCTGAGAATCATGAACTATGCGTTGCGTATGCGGTGGAGGTGGATGGCTTTGACAGATGTTGAAAAACCCTCGCAAGGACTGGATTTCGAGATTGCTAACGAGGCAGAGGAGATGTTCATGACCTATGTCAAATTCGAACTGGGGAATGGAGCAAGACTAAACTTCTGGTCGGATAGATGGACTGAGGGCCCAAGTGTCGAACAATTAGCTCTGAATTTGATCCAATGTGTGAAGCCTGAGTAAAGAAACTCACGGTGGCGGAAGTGATGTTGAACAACACCTGGGTCAGGGAGATAAGGGGAGCGCCATCGATCGCGGCTATAGCTGAATTCATGGATCTCTGGGAGCTGATCAGTGCCCAAGTGCTACGCGCTGAAGAGGACAAAATAACTTGGAAACTGTCAACTAGTGGAACCTACCCGGCAAAGTCAGCTTACATGGCATTCTTTCCAGGCAGAACGCGGGCACCTTCCGCCACTGAACTTTGGAAGGCCGGGGGGCCGCTGTTACATAAGATGCACCTGTGGTTTGCGATGGAGGATCGCATGTGGACAGCTGGTAGGCTACAGAGGAGAGACCTACAACACCCTTCGACGTGCCCCCTTCGCTGTCAAGAGCCGGAATCAGCGGATCATCACGATACAGTGCTCCTTCTCAAGGAAAATATGGTATTCCTTCTTGCTTCAGTATAGGCTCCATAGATTCACTCCTGATGATTCTATCATGGACTGGTGGGCTACGCTCTCTGTTGTTTCCCTGCACGCTTTGCGGAAATAAGTCAATACACTGGTGATATTGGTAGCACGTTGTCTCTGGTTGGAGCGCAACAGCATGGTCCTCGATAAGTTTGAAACGATTCCAAGGGTGGTCTGTCGGAAGATCAAAGTGGAGTTCGAGCTGTGGAAGCAAGCCAAATTTTGCGGATCTTTAGGAGAGATAGAGTAGATTGTAATAGGTGGAGGTTGGACCACATCGTCTGTGATCTGATGTCCTAGTCGAAGGTTGTAAAACTATTCCCTATCTTAATAGGGAAAACACGTAACACCCGTGCGTGTTCTTGAAAAATCATAGCATAAGATGGGAGTCCTCTTGCTTGGATCATGCTCAATTTCATAGTACTACTTCATCATCAGATACTTTATCTTCTAAAACGGGGGAGCCAATCTCCGGTTATCTACCACTATCATCATGATTATTTTTTGAGGCCAAGGAGGCCGTATCTGCCATCCGATTAGATAGAATAGAGTGACCTAGTTTATAAGCAAAACTGGGTCTAAAAACCATACAAACTGTACATTGCCTGGTTTATAAGGAAATCCGTGACGAAAAACCACACAAGCCAGGAGGTCCGTTGTCCACACAACACAGCCACCGAAAGCAACAAAGACACCACCGGCTCCGGGGCCACCGCCCCAACTTACACCACTCGACACCAAAGCCGCACTCGAGCCGCAATGCCACACGACCTAGCCGTCTTGTAGCCCTCGCTACACAGTCGTCTGCCTGTAGACCTCGAACATCATGCCAAATCCGGGGCTGCCTTCCCGACGTAGCAGCCAGATCGACCTTTGCATTACCCGAAGACGAACCAACCAGGTCGGCAAACTTATTGTCCACACAAATCTCCAAGTCACCACCCAAGCCCCATGATAGGCCACGACCCAACCCCATAGGGTCATCACTGCATGGAGATTAGAGGACGCCGCCTCGACACCCAACCCCCATCCAAGGCCGCCACCCCAGAATCCGCCTCCCCTGACCATAGAGCCACCTGCCCAAACATCGCGAACCATTATCACCGTGAGGGCCAAGAGCTCCAAGGCGAAGCCTCCAACAAAGTAGTGACGCGTCCTCCACCGCTGCCCACTCCCGATGGAGCTTAGGCTTTCGCCCGGAGATCTTGAAACCACTCAAGTCGGTCGGGAGCGAAGCTCCACAACGATGCCAACAAGGAGAATGATGTCCAGAGGCACCGCCGTCGTCGGCACTGACCGGAGTCGGTGCAGGGATTTCGCCCAGGGTTCAATCCGCCTGTAAAACCCAAGGAGCTGCAAGCCGGCAGCATGTCTATGTCGTCGACCGCCCAGCTCCTCGGCAAACCATAACTGCCCCCGGCACCTCACACGATGACAACTGCCCTGCCCGCTACAACCACCGCAGTGGCCGTTCCGGGGCCGCCGCCCCAGCTTCCTTGCTATCGGAGCCCGAGCGTGGCACCTCTCTCCATGAAAGACTCCCAGCACCATCATCTTTTTCCTGGGGCCGCTGCCCCAACATCCTCTGCCCACAACCGCTGCACGGACGACCGCCGCCCATGGCCTCCTCGTAGCGCCGAATCTCTTGCCCCCTCGCAAGCAGGCAGACACCGCGACAACCACATTCCAGATGCACGCCCAGCCCCTGCAGCAGTCGCACCACTCTCGGCCCAGGCAGGGCCTAGATCGGGCCTGCGCTGCTGCCAGCCGCAATGCCCCTCTAAGCTGACGCAGCACTCTTCCAACCGCGCCTCCATGCCCTCCTGGCCATGCTACGCCGCAACGTGATACCCGCAGCCCGTCGCTGCCGCACCCCCCTTCAACACCACCGCCAGATCCCGCCACCTAGAAAGCCCCCCTCGTAGAGAGGAGAGAAAAACACCCCGTCGCCCCCTTCCCTGAGGCGTGCATGGCTTCGTCGGCAGCCCCTCTGGCGGCGGCGACACGGGAGATGGCGGTGAGAGGCCACTAGAGGTTGGAGGATAACTAGAAGACAAATCTTCCTATCATCATGATTATGTGGTTCACTGCCATTGCTATTATGTATTTGCACTAGTGCCAACCACAATTCATCGGGCGAAGGATTGCTCACGTTTTCTTCTTGACTTTGGCTTTCAACCTCAATAGATATCGACATTGATGTTGACATCCAAGTTATCTTCGGTTTCTTTGCACCTTTATCCCAGATATGTTTCATATCACTACATTTTTCATGCTTTTACTTGTTCTTCATTTTTCGAAACTAAAATGTTATTTTAACTAACTGAGGAAAATCTCAGTTAGAGAAAATAAAAAAATCGGGATCAGGTTCTTTTTACCTTGAGTGAACACTTCTGAATTCAGAGTCAAGGATTATTTTAGAAGAAAAGGTCCTTGCCCCGATTCCCATTATTGAAACCAATGAGTCCGTTACAACGTTACCCACACACTCGGAGAATTATATGATGTAAAACTCAGAAAGTATTAGAGGCTCGACGCACATTCCATTTCTACACACACACCCAAAACTGTCAGTTACAACAAACAACTAAACATAACTAAAGCAGATGATCTCATAGGGATAGCAGCAAACTAATACATTCCACGCTCAACCTTGAAACATTTGCCATCTTCCACCATGACCAGAGAATTAGCCTTCAATGTACGTGATACGTCCATTTTGCATCACTATTCTATATCATAATTTACTGTTATTCATTGATATATTTCATATTAAGAGATGATACTTATATTATTTCATCTGTTTTTACATGGTTGATGACTTTTGGAGCATGGACCGCTGTAGTCAGGATTCTGATGGAAAAAGTGTTATTTGGAGGCAAAATTCGCGAAGATCAGAAAATTCGGAAAAATACATGAAAAATTCTATTTTTCCAGAAGACGAAGATTGCCAGAAGGGGGAGTGGAGATGGGCCTGAGGCCCACACCACCTGGCGCTGGAGCCCTAGGCCGCCGATGTGGTGTGGCTACCCTGGCCCACTCCAGGCTCTCCCCTTTGGCGTATATTATCCCCACGGAACCCTAATACCGGGAGAGGGACCACAGAAAGATTCCGCCGCCTCTACGGGGCGGACAACTACAGAGAGAGAAAGATCTCTCCGGTAGACAGAATTCTGCCGGGGTTCCCGGAGAGGGGAGATCGTCTCCATCAACACCACCATCAAGCTGGACTTTATCGGGATCATCATCATCATCATCACCATCATCATCTCCACCACCACCATCGTCACCACTTCATACCGCTGTAACAATTGGGTTGAATCTTGCATAGTCCTTAGGGGAAACTTTCTCGTTGTTGATTACTCCTTGTAGTTGATGCTATTGAGTGAACCATTGAATTATCGTTTATGTTCAGATTGTTACATATCATTATATCATCTCTGATCTTGATCCATATGATGTCTTGCAAGTAGTTCGTTTAGTTCTTGAGAACATGGGAGAAGTCATGTTGTTAGTAGTGGAATTGTGTTGAGAAAGATTCAATAAAAATAGTTTGATATTTAAGTTGTGGTGTAATTCTTCTAGTGGTGTCATGTGAACGTCGACTACATGACACTTCACCTATATGGGCCTAGGGGAATGCATTGTGTATTTGTCTACTAATCATAGGGGTTGCCGGAGTGATAGAAACCTGAACCCCCGTTAGGAAACCTTTGCACAAGGGATGTCATGATCTTAGAGTTTAAAGCTATGGTTAGGTTTCTACCTTAATTACTTTCTTGTACTTGCGGATGCTTGCAAGGGGTATAATCACAAGTATGTATTAGTCCTAGGAAGGTCGGTACATTAGCACAGGTTCACCCACACAACACTTAGCAAACTAAAGAAGATTAATCAACTATATGAAGCGAAAGCACTTGACGATATTCCCGTGTGTCCTCGAGAACGTTTGGTCATCTTAAGTAATACAACCGGCTTGTCCTTTGCTAAAGAAAGGATTGGGCCACTTGCTGTATTTATTATTATTATCTTTTATTTACTCGTACTTTATTTATCTACATTATCAAAAAACCCTAAAAATCCGTTTGCTAAGTATTTACATAGAATTCCTTCTCCAAGCCACTCGTTAACACCTCTGCTCCTCGTTGGGTTCGACACTCTTACTTATCGAAAATACTGCGATACACCCCCTATACTTGTGGGCCATCAAGACTATTTTCTGGCGCCGTTGCCAGGGAGTGAAGCGCTATTGAAGAGTGGAACTGGTAAAGGAAACTTCTACTGTGAGTATTGTTTATTTCTGTTAGTTGCTTTATTTCAATATGGATAATTCGCTGAGTTTATTATTTCGTAATGCTACTACCACTACTAAGGTAGTAGATGAACCACCACCTACTGAGAATGATACTTTTAAAATACCTACAAGAATTATTGATCGTGTTATGGATAACTGTTATGTTGGAGATGGAACTGTCCATCCCTGTGATCATTTGCTCTTTATACACGAATTATGCGGGTTGTTCAAGTGTGCAGGTATTACAACAGATCAAGTCAAGAAGAAGTTATTCTCATTATCACTAAAAGGAAGAGCTGAAGAATGGTATAAGATGCTGAAGAATGGTCAAGCTCTTGAATGGGAGGAAGTACTACCTCTCTTTTATTCTAAATTCTATCCTCCTAGTGAGATTCATAAAGATCAGAATCAAATATACAACTTTTTGCCTCTTGATGGAGAGAGTACATCTCAAGCTTGGGGGAGATTGAAGTTACTAATGCTCAAATGTCCCATTCATGAGCTCCCCAACAATATTATTATCAATAACTTTTATGAAAGGCTCTCTCTTCCTAATAAGGATTTATTGGATGCCTCTTGTGCTGGATCATTCACTCGCATGGAAGAAGAAGCTAAATGGGATCTTCTAGACCGTATTCAAGACAATGCTGAAGCATGGGAGAATGACGAAGGAAGAAAGTTAGGTATAAATTATGATTATGGATGCATTGAATCTTTTATGGGAACTGATGATTTTCAGAATATTAGTAATGCTTATGGTCTTGATTATCAAGTTATTGCAAATTGTTTTAAGGCTTTTGCCTCTTATATTAAAATTCCAAAAAAGGAATGGAACAAGTATCATGCACCATATAAAGATATTGTTGACTATGTTCCTGTTAGAAGTACTGAATTTTGTACTATTGATCACATCTTACCTGAACCTTATATCGAGAAAATACCCTTCCCAGATAAGGTAAAGGAGCACCCTATGATAACTAGTGTAATTAATAAAAGTACAAAGAGAACTATAAAACCCAATGAACCAATAAACATTGAACCTGCAGTAGCAATGGTGAAAGACCTAGTCACTAAAAGTGTAGAAGATGGACACATTGTCTTTTGTGAGGATGCTTCTAATATCGTCTCACATCCAAATAGAACTAAAAAGGCTAGTGTCCCTGTGCTTTCTGTTAGAATTGGTGATCATTGCTATTATGGTTTATGTGATATTGGTGCAAGTTCAAGTGCTATTCCTTACGAGCTTTATAAAGAAATTATGCATGAAATTAGTCCTTGCGAACTAGAAGAGATTGATGTGGTTATTCACCTTGCTAATAGACAGACCATCTCTCCAATTTGTATTGTAAGAGATGTGGAAGTTCTTTGTGGTAAGATTAAATATCCTACTGATTTTCTAGTACTTGGTTCAGCTACTAGTAAAACCTATCCTATCATTTTTGGTAGACCTTTCTTGAACACATGTGGAGCCATTATAAATTGTAAAAGGGAGACAATTTTAACTAAATTTGATGGGAATCTTATGAGTTTAATTTTTCGAAATTTTCTAAAGTTCCTTGTGAAAATGAAGCCCCTAATGAGGATTATAGAGTTGAACAACTTGCTTCTATTTCTCTTGCTCCTAACAATGCTTTGCAACAATTTATGGAAGACCATGAAAGTGAAATCTTCATGGAAGAAAGAAATGAGATTACGAGATTCTCCGTCGTCAACCGAAGATGCTTAAGCATAACTTGCCTGTGGAAGATTTGGGTACCACATTGCCACCTAAAACAGATCCGGTTTTCGATCTAAAACCTTTACCTGATGATCTTAAATATGCTTACATTGATGATAATAAAATATATCCTGTTATTATTAGTTCTAAACTTTTAGGGAATGAAGAGGAAAGATTATTGGAGGTATTGAAGAAACACCGAGGAGCTATGGGCTATACTCTGGATGATTTAAAGGGAATTTCTCCTACTATATGTGAGCATGCTATCAATATAGAATCAGATGCAAAGCCAGTGGTAGAACATCAATGTCGTTTAAATCCTAAGATGAAGTAAGTGGTAAGAAACAAGGTAGTAAAACTCCTTGATGCTGGTATTATTTATCCTATTGCTGATAGTGAATGGGTTAGTCCTGTTCATCATGTCCCTAAAAAAGGGGGAATTAACGTTGTGCCTAATGATAATGATGAGGTTATTCCCCAAAGAATAGTAGTAGGTTATAGGATGTGCATTGATTTCAGAAAAGTTAACAAAGTTACTAAGAAAGATCATTACCCACTTCCTTTATTGATCAAATGTTAGAAAGGTTGTCTAAAAAGACCCATTTTTGTTTTCTTAATGGATACTCTAGGTTTTTTCAAATTGCTGTTAAACAAAAAGATCAAGAAATAACTACTTTTACATGTCCTTATGGAACCTATGCTTATAGACGTATGCCTTTTGGTTTGTGTAATGCTCCTGCTACTTTTCAAAGATGCATGTATGCTATCTTTCATGGTTTTTGTGAGGAAATTGTGGAAGTATTCATGGATGATTTTTCCGTCTATGGAACTTGTTTTGATAATTGTTTGCACAACCTTGATAAAGTTTTGCAGAGATGTGAAGAAACTAATCTTGTTCTTAATTGGGAGAAATGCCACTTCATGGTCAATGAGGGGATTGTCCTAGGGCATAAGATTTCTGAAAGAGGCATAGAAGTTGACAGAGCTAAAGTTGAGGCAATTGAGAAAATGCCCTATCCAAGAGACGTCAAAGGTATTCGTAGTATCCTTGGTCATGCTGGTTTCTATAGAAGGTTTATTAAAGATTTCTCTAAGATATCAAAACCCCTCACGAATATTCTTCAAAAGGATGTATCCTTTGTTTTTGATGATGATTGTAAGGAAGCTTTTGAAACTCTAAAAAAGGCTTTAACTACTACTCCTATTGTTCAACCACCTGATTGGAGCTTACCCTTTGAAATCATGTCTGACGCTAGTGATTTTGCTGTAGGTGCTGTCCTTGGGCAACAAATAGATAAAAAGTTAAACGTTATCTATTATGCTAGTAAGACTCTTGATGCTACTCAAAAGAATTATGCTACTACTGAAAAAGAATTCTTAGCTGTTGTCTTTGCTTGTGATAAGTTTAGACCTTATGTTGTTGACTCAAAAGTTACCATTCATACTGTTCATGCTGCTATTAAGTACCTTATGACAAAGAAAGATGCTAAGCCTAGGCTTATTAGATGGGTGCTCCTCTTACAAGAGTTTGACCTACATATTGTAGATAGGAAATGTGCTGAAAATCATGTTGCTGATAATTTATCTCGATTGGAAAACATCTCTTTTGATCCTATGCCTGTTAATGATAGTTTCCCAAATGAACAGTTGGCTGCAGTAGGGGTAAGCTCGCGAGGGAGCCCTTGGTATGCTGATTATGCTAACTTTATTGTCTCCAAGTATTTGCCTCCAACTTTTACAGCTCAGCAAAGAAGGAAGTTCTTTTATGATTTGAGGCATTATTTTTGGGATGACCCACATTTATATAAAGAAGGAGTAGATGGTATCATGCGAAGATGTGTTCTAGAATATGAACAAAAGGAAATATCGCGGAAATGTCATGGTAGTGCTTATGGAGGACATCATGCGGGAGATAGAACCGCACAGAAGGTGCTACAATCAGGTTTTTACTGGCCTACCCTTTTTAAAGATACAAGAAAATTTGTCTTATCATGTGATGAGTGCCAACGAGTTGGTAACATTTCTAGACGCAATGAGATGCCTATGAATTACTCTCTAGTTATTGAACCATTCGACTATTGGGGATTCGACTTTATGGGTCCTTTTCCCCCTTCAAAAGGTTATACCCATATTCTTGTTGTTGTTGACTATGTTACTAAGTGGGTAGAAGCCATACCTACAAAAAGTGCTGATGGGGAGACCTCTTTAAAAATGCTTAAGGATATTATCTTTCCTAGGTTTGGAGTGCCTAGGTATCTTATGACTGATGGAGGTTCTCATTTTATTCATGGTGGTTTTAGAAAGACCCTTGCTAAATATGATGTTAATCATAGAATTGCTTCAGCTTATCATCCCCAAACTAGTGGACAAGTAGAGTTATCAAACAGAGAAATTAAATCCATCTTGCAAAATACTGTTAATAGATCTAGAAAAAATTGGGATAAAAAGTTGAATGATGCTTTATGGGCTTATAGGACTGCCTATAAAAATCCCATGGGAATGTCTCCTTACAAAATGGTTTATGGGAAAGCTTGCCACCTGCCTTTAGAATTAGAACACAAAGGTTATTGGGCAGTGAAAGAACTTAATAGAGACTACAAACTTGCTGGTGAGAAAAGATTATTTGACTTAAGTTCGTTGGATGAATGGAGGAGTGAAGCATATGAGAATGCTAGACTCTTTAAGGAAAAAGTTAAAAGATGGCATGACAGGAGAATTATTAAGAGAGAGTTCCATGTTGGTGAGAAAGTTCTATTGTATAGGTCTCGTCTCAGATTTTTTGCAGGGAAACTACTTTCAAAATGGGAAGGACCTTTTGTTATCTAAGAAGTATATCGTTCAGGTGCAGTCAAAATTTCTTCTTTAAAAGATAACACTACACAAGTGGTGAATGGTCAGCGACTCAAGCACTATATTGCTAGAGATTCTTACAATGAAGATATTGATGCTATTCAAGTAGTAACTCCGAAAAAATTCATCAAAGACCAAATTCAGAGACCTGCAGAGTCTGTTTTCGAATAGGTAAGAAAAGTTCCACGAAAATTCTGTCTAGTTATATTTTTGCAGCTTTTATCCAACAAGGAAAGCAACGAAGCGAAAGAGGGACGGAAACGGGGCCAGGGTGGCTCACACCACCCCCTAGCGCGGGGCTCCCTAGCCGCGCCAGCAGGTGGTGTGGCCACCTCGGACTCCGTCTCTGACATGTTTTCTCCCAGTACCTTCCTTTTGTTGTAAAAATTCGTAATATATAATCCCCCGGATCCCCCGAGGTTTGTATATCATGTTCTCATCGTGTTTTTGTTTCGATCCGTTTCTGATAGGTAGAATCTCAGTTTTGGAGCCACAATGTCCTCCTCTAGATCAGCCAAGGGAGATCCCTCCGTGGACATCATCAACCCATACATGCGCGAGTTGAAGATTCATCCCAAGGAGTTGTTGCTCGAAGATGGGAAGGTACAGATGAAAGAGGTTCGGGTCCCTAAAGGTGAATTAAATCTGGAGGACAGGATGGAAGCATTGGAGCAAGAAGTCTTTAGGTACAGGAGGATGGTGGAACGCGAAGTGGATATCATCCATAAGATTTATTCCGAACTCATCGCCGAGCACCAAAAGGAGGCTGCTGAGCTTAAGGATGAAATTCTCTCACTCCACCAAACGAACAACCAACTACAAGCACAGCTCTACGACGTGCAAAACCAAAACTATGAGTATGAGGTTAGGTTTAAACGCATAAGTGCTGCTGCTAGTTTCAGGATGATTGAGACCATGATGTCTTTTGTTGATGGGGAGCCCTTACCTTGGAAGTCGGACGATGATGAGAGAATACTACCACCACCGAAGGAGTAATTTGTTATCAGGTTTTGGCATCCCCTTGGTTTGTTCCAAGCTTGGGGGAGTGTCACGGTATCACATCACTATCTTCTATATTTTTACCTTTTAGTAGAGTCATATCATGAATACATAAGTTATCATGTAGGATGGTTTGCATTATGGAAGTGTCCCCCCTCTCGTTAGATATCTATGTATCCCTTGGTGTGAGTTGCTGTTATGGAATATTGATGAGAAGTTCTATCATTTACTCTTTTGCATATCTTATATTAGTTTTCAATTCATGTTATATGATTGATCTTGTTGTTAGTATTGGTATCACTTTGGGATCATTGAGTTAATTTAGTTGGTTTTGGCAAACCTGGCTCGGTTAGTAGCAACACTATTTTGAGAATTGAATGAAAAAGATAAAAGTACTCTTAAAGAAATATAATTTCATCATCTTTCTTTCTTGATTTGCTCATAAGCTTAGTATTCTCTAGTTAAGGTCTTTTGTGCTTCCAAGGAAGATTGCATGTTTGTTTTTATCACTTGTATGTTTGTTTGTTTCCTTTAACTCTTATGCTTGCTACCCAACCTTGCTAGCCAAGAACTTGTACTGAGAGGGAAAGCTTCTCGTGCATTCAATCCTTAAACCAAAACCCTATGCCATTTGTGTCCACCATACCTACCTACTAGCACTATTGCTATTCCAAGTAAATTCATGTTTTTATCTACCTTCCAAATTAAACTTGTTATGTGAAAATTAGTGATTAAAGCTCTCACAAACTTGATGGCACACTTTAATTTCTTGCACTTAATAAACTTGAACCATTGTACCCATCTATGTTGCGTATATGCTTGCGCTTTGTAAGTTGTGAATTAGCAGAACCATGTTATCATGGGGAACGCTTTCAACATTGCACTTGTACACTGTACCTAGTTGATATCATGCTCTTTTGTTTATGGATGTCGTCGGTGTGAAATGAAAGGGGAGCTTGTAAGTCCATGGAGTTATGTATGTGTGTTAGAGAAACGCCTAGGCCACCGGTCTAATCCATGCCTAATCATGGTGGAAACCTGTAGCGTAACCATAATGAGCAATCTATGAAGCATTCTTCTTATAAAAAAAATAGATAGAGATTGAGAAAAAGAGAAAAAAAGATGAGAAAAGAGGAAAGAGAGAAAAAAGCACCATTTTCCCATGGTAAATAAGAAGATTGGTGAGATGCTCGTTGTCTGCTTGCCTTGTCATTTTGATATGGGGATTCTTCCGTATCATCGGGCAAGGGGTACCCCGTTGGCGGTTCTCTATGATACACATGTACTTACTATGACAAGAACTTACCGGTAACTAAAGTTGAGTAGCATGAGGAGCGACCCTCGTATTCAAGGGACATGAGATTTTCAACTTACAACTTGTCAAGCACATCCTCATATTTGATCACTTTAACCTTAATCACCTAAAGATGCCTATGATAGGGGCAATGCGAGCTGAAAGCTAATAAGTACCATAATTTTTGGAAGCTCTTTATAAAACTTGAAATCCCTGCTTCCCTCTACGGAGGGCCTATCTTTTACTTTTTAGTTGAGTCAGTAAACCTATTCCCTTCTATCTCAGCAAGTATTTTGAGTTGTTGTGTTTCATTCATTCATATGATGATTTGTTGAATCATGTTTCTTATGTTCCTTGTTTTGCACATTGCTCTTACCTTAGTGTTTATTACTTTGAAAGCTATCATTGAAAACCCTTTATGTGTGAACTCCTGAAAATTGTCAACTATTCTTCAACCAAGAGCTAAGTTTGCCATTACCAATTATGATTTACTTTGTGTATCTTTATTGTGTTTCCTTTACTTATTGCAAGTTAAGTTATATAATAGTGAGTTGTCTTCTATTATGATTTATGTATTGATGAATGTGATGCTTCTTGTCCGTATTCTTTTATCGACTCTTCACTCCATAAACCAAAGGTCATGTTTATTGAGCTCAGTTTTCGCTTGGGGACAAGCGAAGTCTAAGCTTGGGGGGAGTTGATACGTCCATTTTGCATCACTATTCTATATCATAATTTACTATTATTCATTGATATATTTCATATTAAGAGATGATACTTATGTTATTTCATCTATTTTTGCATGGTTGATGACTTTTGGAGCATGGACCGCTATAGTCAGGATTCGGATGAAAAAGGTGCAGTTTGGAGGCGAAATTCGCGAAGATCAGAAAATTCGGGAAAATACATGGAAAATTCTATTTTTCTAGAAAACGAAGATTGCTAGAAGGGGGAGTGGAGATGGGCCACAGGGGGCCCACACCACCCCATGGCGTGATCAGCCCTAGGCTACCCCAGCAGGTGGTGTGGCCACCCTGGCCCACTCCAGGCTCTCTCCTTTGGCGTATATTATCCCCACTGAACCCTAATACCAGGAGAGGGACCACAGGAAGATTCTGCCACCTCTGCGGGGTGGAAAACTATAGAGAGAGAAAGATCTCTCCGACAGACAGAATTCTGCCAGGGGAATTCCTTCTTGGAGAGGGGAGATCGTCGCCATCAACACCACCAGCAAGATGGACTTCATCGGGATCATCATCATCATGACCATCATCATCTCCACCACCACCGTCGTCACCACTTCATACCACTGTAACAATTGGGTTGAATCTTGCATAGTTCTTAGGGGAAACTTTCCTGGTGTTGATTACTCCTTGTAGTTGATGCTATTGAGTGAACCATTGAATTATCATTTATGTTCAGATTGTTACATATCATTATATCATCTCTGATCTTGATCCATATGATGTCTTGTGAGTAGTTCGTTTAGTTCTTGAAGACATGGGAGAAGTCATGTTGTTAGTAGTGGAATTGTGTTGAGAAAGATTCAATAAAAATAGTTTGATATTTAAGTTGTGGTGTAATTCTTCTAGTGGTGTCATGTGAACGTCGACTACATGACACTTCACCTATATGGGCCTAGGGGAATGTATTGTGTATTTGGATACTAATCGTAGGGGTTGCCGGAGTGACAGAAACCTGAAGCCCCGTTAGGAAACCTTTGCACAAGGGGCATCAGGGTCTTAGAGTTTAAAGCTGTGGTTAGGTTTCTACCTTAATTACTTTCTTGTACTTCAGATGCTTGCACGGGGTATAATCACAAGTATGTATTAGTCCTAGGAAGGTCGGTACATTAGCACAGGTTCACCCACACAACACTTAGCAAACTAAAGAAGATTAATCAACTATATGAAGCGAAAGCACTTGACGATATTCCCGTGTGTCCTCGAGAACATTTGGTCATCTTAAGTAATACAACCGGCTTGTTCTTTGCTAAAGAAAGGATTGGGCCACTTGCTGCATTTATTATTATTGTCTTTTATTTACTTGTACTTTATTTATCTGCATTATCAAAAACCCCTAAAAATCCGTTTGCTAAGTATTTACAGAGAATTCCTACTCCAAGCCACTCGTCAACACCTTCTGCTCCTCGTTGGGTTCGACACTCTTACTTATCGAAAATATTGCGATACACCCCTATACTTGTGGGCCATCAGTATGCTCCAGCTTTGCTGCTGAAATCTCCCAGTCTTCACCCTCCTGGCAACCCATGTTGTAACGCTCAATCTTTGATTGAGTCTTAGAAATCTTCAGCGATTTCACCCAGGATCCGGCCAAAACATCAAAGGTGGAGCATGAGCCAAACGTTCCAGCTGTGTCACTATCATGTTCAGCTTTCCTCTTTGCCCTTCTGCTAGCAGTATGCCCCATTGAGCAAGGTCGTAAGCAGAGCGTCTCTGCACTTCCTACATACCAAACCACACAGAATGATTGAAACACATACCATTCCTAACCATCCAGATACTCCACATAAGTTATGCATGTACCATATTATCAACTTTGAAATCCTTTTATTTGTCCCACATGCCAGCAACATCATTTAGAGAAACAAGTTTTTTGACCAAACCAGTAATGTTACTCACATTATTCCACATAGTTGTGGCTACCACACACTCAAAAAACAAGTGTGAGAAGGTTTCAGGTTCATTACAGAAAAGTCATGTAAAATCATCAACCCTTTGCCTTTTAACTAGGTTGTCTCTAGTGAGAGTTCTATTATGAACAACCAACTAAAGGAAGAAGTGTATCTTTGGGGAACTTTAATTTTCCACACTGAATGCACATGAACAGGCAACACCCCTTAATGTTAATTACTGCATAAAGAGAATTAACACTATAAATACCAGTTGAATTGAGTTTCCAAACCAAGGCATCATCCCCATCATTAAGCTGCAGAATTTGATCAATGTGTAGGATTTCATACCATTGGATCATTAATTTATGACCAAAGCATCTCCTAAAGGCAACTTTAAGACTTTATCCATCCCAGGTATCTAAGATACAACTTTATTTTTCATTAACAATCACATATAAACTCCCTATAATTGAATGACCAAGCTACAAGAACCAAACCAACGATCCTCCTAGAATTTGACCTATTTTCCATTCCACAATCTCCATTAATACCCCATCATTGCCGCCTTAGCAGCCCACAAGGTGAGGCACCAACTTCAGAGCATGAGAACAAATTAGGTTGATTAATATCATACTTGTGGTTAACAAATCTGCTTCCACAATTTATTATCATCTACATGGTATCTCCTAATCCAAGAAGCTAATAGGCACCTGTTCATCACAGACAAGTCTGGAATCACAAGACCACCAAACTCCTTTTTCTGAGCTACCAAACTCTAGTTAGCCAAGTGGTATTTATGATGCCCCTCATAGTCATCCCATAGACAGTGAGCCATTTGGGAGTTAATTAGTGTTATTGCCCACTTAGGGAACTTAATAACACTAAGAAGATATAGAGGAATACTTGCTAACACACTCGTAACTAGTTCAAGTTTGGCAGCATGATTTAGCAACTTTCCCCTCCATTCTTGAGGGTCTTATCCACAATAGGTTATAGACACTCTTTTCTAAGCAGACTACGATGCAAAGGTACCCCTAGATACTTCAAGGGGAACTTCCATAACATACAACTTAATGTTTGTGCAAAAGCTTATGATACTTCTTCCTCTGTATTAATAGGAATAAGACCAGACTTATGAAAATTAATGCGCATGCCAGACATCTGTTAGAATGGATAGAATCCATTTAAGATTTACAACAGTATTTAATTTATTATTAAGGAAAAGTAAAGTGTCATCATCATACCGCATGCTGATGACACCAGCATGGGTCAAGTTTCTCATAAGGCCACTAATCTAACTTGCATGTGCCGCTTTCATTAACATCTTAGTAAACACATCAACCTTGTAATTAAAGAGAAAGTGGGAAATAGGGTCCCCTGTCTCACTCTACGCCTAGTTACAAAGAAATCACTATTAATATCAATTAACCTAACACCCATAGACCCAAAATCCAGTAAAGAGTTAATAATTCTAATCCACTTGGGGCTAAAGACCCTAGAGGAGAGCATCTTAATACGTAATTCTCTATTTACCCTATCATACGCCTTCTCATAATCTAGTTTGAAAATAAAACCAGATTGCTTGTTGTGGGTCACATGATGAATAATTTGATGTGCAGGAACCACACTTTCTACGATGTACCTGGCTTTAATAAAGGCAGTTTGGTGTGGTGAGATAAGAATTCCACTTACAACTCCAAGCATATTTTTAGCACATTTGGAAAATACCTTAAAGATATAGTTTGTTAGAGTAATGGGCCTATACAGCATCAGTCTCCTTAGAAATCAAAGTCAATAGAGAAAAGTTAAGCCTATATAAATCTAAATCATCTTTATTCCAATCATTAACTAGAGCCATTAAATCACTTTTAATAAGGTCCCAGAAATGTTGATAGAACAAGAAAGATAGGCCATCAGGCCCAGGAGCTCCCTCGGCATATGAGCCAAAGACAACTTTTTAACTTCTTGTTCAGTAAAATCAGCATCTAGGAAGTTAATTTGTTCCATAGTAACCATGTCTTCTAAATCCCAAAAGTTATCTACCAAATCAATGTTTTGTTTATTCTCATACCCAAACAAATCTTTATAATAGCGAACTGCAATATCCAACATACCTTTGGTATCCCCTACAGGCCCAAGATGGTCCCTCCAGCATATCAACTTGTTTCTTCCTCCTCTAGTTGGCTATAGAATTGAAAAAAGCAGTATTACGATCACCTTCTAAAATAATTTTTTCCTAGAACCTTTTTCTAGCTTTGATTTCTTCCCTCTTCCAAATGTCAGTCAACTCAGATGAAATAGTTTTCATGCTCTATTTAGACACATGAGAGAGTATTTGGGACTCAAACGAGATATCCAAGTTATCATACTCAGCTACAAACTGCTATTTCATCTTTTGTTGAGTAGACTCAATGTTAGCACACCATCCTTTCAAACCCTTCCTCACATTCCTAACTTTAAACTGGCACCTGTCAATAGCCCTGGACAGGTGGTAAGGAGTTGACCAAATTTTAACAACCATCTTATCTAATCCCTCCACACCTATCCACCACTTTTGTAAGCTAAATTGTTTAACTGTAGGAACCTTGAGAGCTCCCGTGTCAACAATAAGAGGTGTAGGAACCTTGAGAGCTCCCGTGTCAACAATAAGAGGTGTGCGGTCACTCCCAACTCTAGGTGACATGGACATAACCCTTCAGGTTCCCATTATTGGCATATACGGTATGGCCCGAAGGAAGGTTCATCCGAAGATACACCAAGATTCATGAAGCCTATGACGATTCAATAAATACGAAGCCTATAAGGACACAGACTCCTGGTGGAACAAGACAAGGAAGTCCAAGATTAGACTAGATATGAACTCTAACTTGTAAAACTAACTTGTATTGGTACCTGAGACCTAGCCTCCCCATATAAAAAGGCTAGAAGGGTCGAACATGGAGGGAATGCAATACAATAGACACCCGACAATAGATCTAGGCAATAGACATCACACCCTCTCTCTCGCGCGCGTGGACCGGGAGGATCTCGCCGATTTAAGCATCCGCGTCTCTTTCGGTTTCAATAACAAGCTCACATCGGCTCTGACACTCCACACCGTGGATCAAGTCCCAAAGCCATGTCCGGTTCAAGCTCAATCAGAAAACATGTGCTTGTACGAGCCATTGCATGCAAAGGAAAAACGTTCCATCAGGTAGGCTCCATTGTCGAGGTAAACTCGAAAAGCGGTGTCGAATCAACAAGACAAGAAGAATCAAAGAAGAAAAGTCACATGGAACCAAAAAGCGTGTGGCCAAGTGCTAATCGATTATTTTCACGTAAGGATCTGAGACATGCATGCATGAATTCTGTGGCCGGAAGCGCTAACTGCATGTACTAACGGGAGATCAATCTGTAAAATAAAAGAGCCCTCTAGCCACGGGTGTGATTTTTTGTCAAGATTGAAGGCATGGAACATCTCTTTTAGAGTTGTTTTTCTACTCGACTTCGAATCGCTGCAGCCTGACCGAGTTTTGACCACACGGGATGATTCAAATCACATGCAAAAAAAAGCAAAAAAAAGGGGCATCGATTAAGGTGCTAGCTAAAGTGGATCTTGTAGACGGACATACATTATTTTCAAGACAAGGATACTACACAAGTCAGCAATATACTGCACTAGAAAATCAGCAGGCTCTGTGGACAACATGAAAATACTCCGACTTCGTCATGATCATCTACGCCCGGGGGATGCGCCAACCCGTTGCTCCGTCAACTCCGTCTGTTGCATCGACTCTACACCCGGGGGCTGCACAAATCCCGCCGCACAACCCGCTGATGTCTTCGGCTCTAGCGACTCGGGAGCTCTTTTGGGTCTGATGATCCGCTAAAAAATCTTCGGCTACGGCAATTCGCTCAAATCTTCGGCTGCGGCGATGCTCTACAAATCTTCGGCTGCGGCAACGTGCTACCGTCATTGGCTCCAGGTATCTTACTGCCGCATCGACTTCGTCCATAATAACTACTACTAAAGCTAAGTTTCCCTCTACTTAGAGCTGATTTTTTTAACCCGCACTCGGAACACTCGGGGGATGGGTCCTCTTCGAGTAACCTAAGTGTCATTGACTTCGTGCACTTGAGCACCTCATATGCGATTTTTCAAATAGCTGATTCTGCCTGAGCGTCAAATCCTTGAACTCCGACCCAGTTGTAGCCCAACTGATAGGCCGACAAGGCACTGGGACTAAGGGCATCAGGATAACAAAAAGGTATCGTGTTATGATACAAAAGTGTCGATTCCAATGGAAACAGAAAATGTTAAGACAAATCGAGAGGCAATATTCTTTACAAGATGCAAATATTTCACAATTCTCTATGTTTTTTGCAAGGATGTCAACTATATCGAGCTATTCTATCGGGTCCTCCAACGAAGTCGATTAAACGTCACACGCGTCAACTTACGCCAAGACCCGAGTCGAGTACCTCCTCGGATGAAGAAAGTTTCTGAGCCTATTCTCACCCGATAAAAATCAAGACCCGAGTCGAGAAATTCCTCGGATGAAGATCATCTTCGCGCACCCGATATCAATAAAGCTAAGTTCTTTTAACCGAGTCCACTTTTCATTACTCTATTCCACCCAGTACTCGGGGTCTCAGTCGAATACATTATTACATAATCATACTCCGATACTCGGGGGCTTCGCTACTCAACACAAACTTAAAATTCTTCGGCTCTACTATGAAATACGTCAAAAACACGTTGATCTAGCCCAATGGGCATCAGGCTAATGAAAAGGTCTCCCGAGGGACGCAACCATGATAGCCATCGGCCTAAATATATCAAAGTTCCAAATTACAACAAGCTATATTTTGACTGATTTTACATAGTTTACATATCTTTTTTCCCAGGATCCCTATTCTATCTATACGAAGAAATTTAGAAAATAATCTTGGTCTGCGCCATGGGTTCACCGCTGAAACATCTAATCGGGAGCACTGGAACGTGACTAAGGCATGCCATCATCGTCAACAATGACGTCATGGAAAGTAATGAAAAAACTTCGGATGCATTGAACAAAGGACCCGAGAAAGTATCTACACGAACTGAGTCAAAGTAAATTCCTCAGATGAAAGACTTGAGCCTACAATCTAATAAAAATATTCGACTGTAGCCACAGGGGCAACTCCCACTAGGAGCATTAACCGCGCACCCGATAGAAAAAAATCCTACTACGGAGTCGATAAAAATTTCAAAAATCCTCAGACCGCGTGCGCCGCGATAAATGTCTGAATGCCGTGTCTCTCGATATGAAGGTAAGACCCTAGGATCCATCATGTGAGGCCTAGTAAGCGCACCTGAATGTGCTCTGCTAGTTATTATCTGTATGCACGATACGATGAAAAATCCTGACGGATGCGTTGGGTACCCATAAAATATGAGCCTGGAATTCAGTACTCGATAAGACCTCCACGGCTCGAACTGAATTATGCCAGTATATACCGAATTTGAGTATGGGGACTCGAGTTTGAAGTAGGTTCATGATGTCTTTGCCTAAGAGCAATTAATGGTTCCCGATCCGTCGGATGCACCAGAATCGTTATACCAAAATCCCCATGACAAACTTATTGAACTGATCGTTCACCTATTCAATAGAAAAATTCCTCCTATAGAGTCGACAATAAAAGCAAAATTACAAGACCTAAGTCAAGAAATTCCTTGGATGATGAAAACTTGAGCCTATGCTCAAACGCACACGTTCGAACATAGCCTCGGGGGCTACTCCCATCAGGAGCGCTGGTCGCGCACCCGACAAAAAAAGTAGAAATCCTCCAAACTGGAGCCGGCGGAAGATACAATTATGAAGAATAATTTTGAGCCTATCCGAGTGTAGCATAACCCTTAGGGTTCCCACTATTGGCATATACGGTACGACCCGAAGGAAGGTTCACCCGAAGATATGCCAAGATCCATGAAGCCCATGACGATTCAACAAATACAAAGCCTACAAGGACACTGACTCCTGGTGGAACAAGACTAGGAAGTCCAAGATTAGACTAGATATAAACTCTAACTTGTAAAACCAACTCGTATTGGTACCTGAGACCTAGCCTCCCCATATATAAATGCTAGGAGGGTCCAGCGAGGAGGGCACGTAATACAGTAGACACATGACAATAGATCTAGACAATATACATCACGCCTCTCTCTCTCTCTCTGCGAGATCGCATCTAGTCGACTCAACGAGTTTGTACTCTCCAATGAGAATACGAGTAGACAAGCAGGAAGTAGGGTTTCCTCTACGAGGGCCTAAACCTGGGTAAATTCGCCTCGCTTGTTTGTCTGTTAAGCTGACGAAATCCCTAGCATTCTCCTTTTCTACGAAACCCTAAGTCCATAACCATGAACATTGTCGAGGTTACCACTCGTCCCTAGGCTTGGCCATAACATTGATAGCACGGAAGAGAGCATACCAGCAAATGGAGATGAAGACCCTATCCAACAGGGCCATAATCAAATTATCTTGATTATTGTCCTAGGTAAATTTCCTACCTACATTATTAATCTCCATCAGGCTAAATTTATTAATCCAATCATTAAATAAATCAACCCCATGTTGATTAATGTTGCTTGTATTCTTTTTACAGCTCTCTCTAATGAGATTAAAATCACCACCTACTAAGGTAGGCCACACCCAGCTAGCAAACACATTATGGATCTCATTAATGAATTCCATCTTATGTTCATCATAAGAGGACCCATATATAGAGATAAACCCCCATATTATATTGTACTGCTTATTTTAACAAGGATAGACACAGTAAAATTGTGAATGTCCTAGGAAACTGCATCAAATAAGTACAAACTGATGCCTACCAAGATGCCACTAGTAGTCTCTTTGGCAGGCAACCAGTTCCAAGAATATTTACCATATGGATCTAATTGTTGTAGTTGAGAAGTAGTAAAGTTTTTCCTTGGACTCGGAGAAACTAATTATATCAGGGCATATCTCTCTAATGAGATCATGCACTCTAGTAATCTTGTCAGGTCTATTCAGACCCCTAGGATTCCAAATTTAGAGCAACTGCCATGAGAAATTTTTAACTTCTTTTAACTATTCCTTCTACGGGACACCTCAATCCAAGGTTCCTTGTTCTGATCATCACTATTGTAATTCTCAGAACCATCCTCCTGCAAGCCATAACTGGGTGCATTTGGACCCTGTATATCCTCCACCGTAACATCAATGTTACTAGGTAGGAACATATTAGGATGATCAACATGAAAATTAGCTCATCTACTAGTTTCTACATCTTTGATGAGATTAATGTTAAAATCAATCTCATCATCAGAAGAACCCAGGTTAATACCTGCAAATCTAGCTTTAACTAGTAGTACTTAGTTATCTAGAGCAGCAAAAGAATTATAAAAACCACTTAACTTGACATTACCTTTAGGTACCTCCAAGTTCTTAGTATTTTCAATTCTTGAGCTCTTTGAATAGCAGTTTTTTCATCCCTCACAATTCTACTACTCACCCTTGGCGCAACGATAGGGCCCCATTTCTTTTGAGACTTTGGCATAATCATACTAGGCTCTGACACTAGCTGCTTCTCACTAACCATCACCTTCTGCACCTAGATTTCCTGATTCTCCTCATCAGATTCCACTTCATTAAATTTTTGTAGCAAGCGCAACCCAATGTTATCCTCAGGGCCCCTGTGCACCATCAATGTTGTTGTTGAGACAATACCGCAGCATTTTCCCATGATCTTATCCATCACCACACTTTCTTTTCCCTTTTGACTGGTACTAGAGTTATCAACACAAACAGTTATTGCTCCATTATTACTGGAGTTTATAGTACTTTTCTTCTAGCCATTAGTGTCCATCATCCTAGCACCAGTGTTCTTGTCCTTGTTCAATTGGTCCTTAAAGTCATCACCTAAGTATTCTTCTCTAGTAACCTTTTGTTCTTTGTTATTTCCATCATTGCCATCATCAGCAGCAGTACCATCAGTTACTCCCTCATCCTCCACTAAGAAGTCAATGAGGAAACATCCTTGCTCCATTTCAGTAGCTTATTAGCAGGTATTTTTGCAACATCTCTGATAGAAACCTTCACTCTAACATTTCTGTAAAATGTCTTGAAGATCTCATGCTAATCCACATTGACCAGAACCCCAAGAGAAGATTATACCTATGGATTCACCTTATAGCTACACCATTGTATAGGAATGCATTCTATATTAACCCATACATCTCGAAACTCCTCAAATGGCTCAGCTTCCCCATTCCCACTCTGAAAGGAGGCATTGACTCCTTTTTTATTTAAGTTGACAGAGGGGTATTGTACAAGGTCCTTGATCTTCTTGGATGGGCGAAACCTTACTAGGAACTTAGCAGAAGTTTGTCTAATTGTCAAAACCAATTAATCTTACACATCTCATTAAAGTTCTACTCAAGATCCTTCTCATCTATCTCTCCATCATTGATGACCATAGTCCCTACATTACTAAATTTAGCCATCTAAATGCTTCTGGTCCTTCAACACCAACATGGAAAAAATCCAATCTAAGGTTAGCACTACCCCAATATAGAGTCAAGAATTGTGGTGATAAACTACTACTGCAGCTGGTCTGCTATCACTGGTCCTGCTGGAATTCAGATGCACCACCGTTCCTGGCTAGCGAGCTCGGCATGTGCGGTGCTAGTCTTGTTTGCAACACCAGGTATAGTCCCCTGGTCAGGCATGAGGTGACAGGCAGCAAGTAGGGGCAAGGGAGGTACTATCAGACTTGGTCAACTTAGCTGCCACAAGGACTATGTCGCAGCGCCTGGAGACAATCAGCGAAAAGAGCACGCAAGTTGCTGATGGGCAGCCGTTGAGGTTGATTAGGGGTAGGACTGATTGGGAGGCAATATCAACAAAGAGGAATAGGAGTGGTTCACGTCTGTTCACGTCGGGTTGATTCATTGATTGAAAATCAAGTTATAATAAGCAACATACGTGTAAACCAAAAGACAAATTATCCTGAATTTACACATAAAATCCTAAGAGACCAAAAATAGTACAAAACATTTTTTAGGATTTTCTGCAACCACCAAAGCTAGTAGCCGCTGCCCAAATCTAGCATGGCCTAGACAGACGCTGGAAGAGATGATGAGCATCCACCATTGCAAGCTCCAAAAAACACCATTGCCAATAAGGAATTGTGAGTTGAGAAATAGGCTTGCTGCACTTAGTGAGACACATGTCGTTGTGGCACATCGACCAAGGGGAGTCCTTATGATGTATTGGACCAAGATTTGTTGCCTCCCGTCGATGAAGTCGGATAAGAATGAAAAATCCACCACCTTCGAAC
Organism: Avena insularis; assembly: GCA_023614405.1. Taxonomy (NCBI): domain Eukaryota; kingdom Viridiplantae; phylum Streptophyta; class Magnoliopsida; order Poales; family Poaceae; genus Avena; species Avena insularis. Next base: position 29,828,530 of record CM042692.1, read on the forward strand.
CAACATCCTTGCTCCAGAGAAACCATCTCTCCCCGGCCACCAGTGTCGTCGCGTGTAACAACGAACATTAGCGACACATCGAGAAACTGATCTCGTCAGATCTAAAGAACGATGAGAATACCAAGCTATCGATCTGAAGTACCAACCATCACATGTCGCTATCAACTCCGAGGTGTCGCTGAGAAGATCGACGCTGATGTGGGAGTATAGTTGATGCTGATGTATTTACCCAAACGTTGCTCCCACCACCCAACAGGGCACCACAACACATAGATCCTAACCCTCACAACTAGGCTAGAATGGCGGAACGAGGTCCCCTTGCCCTCCTACCACCGTGGCAGCAAGCGGATGGAGAGGAGACCAGCGCCCTAGCCGATGGAGACCAGGAGAATGTTTGGGTTGCTTCCGCCTCGCTCATGCGAGAGGAGAGGCGAATCAGTTTCTCCTAAGGTCGGGGTGAGCCCATATGCTGGCCTTTCAAGATGAATCCTACATATGCATGTTTGAAATGTTGAGTCGGTAGACTAAATTTCAAAGTATGGTCCTTACACACTCTAATCTGCCCCTCCTCCTCCTAATGCCTTGTTTACTTGTCTTGTATTTTTACACCCTAAAGGTTTGGGGATGGGAGTGGATTAGGTGATCATCCCATAATCTCTAATCCTCACAAATACTCTTCCACAAAAATACTCTACTATGAAGGAGAGCTTTTAATCTAGACAAAAATAAGATAATTTGCGAGATATCTTGGGATTTCCCTACCAAATCCAGATTGGTAAACGGGCTATGACAATTGGAATAATTCTCTATGATGCCATGAATACACTAGCGAATAAGAGAGAAATAAACAAGGCCCAAAGAATGAAATGAATCCTTAGAGCACCTCCACTAGCATTCCCAATAGTGTCTTCTTAGGCAATTTTTTCATCCAGACAACAAAATTTTGCCCACCCGTGTTCCTAGTGAAGGGGTACTGACGAGGGTTTAACTCGTCAATGCCCATTATTATGGACTTGGGTTTTGGAGAAGGAGGGAGCGCTGGAGGCATTAGTCGGCTAGCAAACAAGCACACAGGGACACAAGTTTTACCCAGGTTTAGGCCTCGTAGAGGTCCCTACTCCTGCTTGTCTGCTCTTGGAATTAACGAAGGAATCGAAGGTTACAGGGGCGTGCAGATGCAATCTGGCGAGAGTTGTGGAGACTAGGGTTGCGTGTGTCCTTCTTGCCGCCCCCTCCTAGCCTTTATATAGATAGGCTAGGTCTCGGGTGGCAGGTTGAGTCGGTTACAGATTAGGGTTTTCCCTTTGAACTTTCTATCTTAAGCTTCTTCTTGTCTCGCAAGCAATTGAGAGTCCGTGGGCCACTCGAATTCTCCATTGGACCTTGGCAATGCCGTGGGCTTCTGCCGTATCTGGACTGTATATACCAAACTCGAGTACCCATAGGGTATACCCATGTCAGTAGCCCCCGAGTGTCCAGTGGAATCGCAGATTTGACTAGGGACTTTATGAAGTCTTTCGAGTATATTTTCGAGTGGTTAATTTGTGTCATAGGGATTGTTGATATATGTACCTGATTTATCCGATGTATCGGTATTAGTTAACTTCCTTAGGGCAAAACAACGCAATCTACTCAAACTCGAGTCCCTGAACTCGAATTCGGGAAAGTGCTGGCATAATTCGACTCAGGCCGCGGAGGTCTTACAGGAGTTGAATTCTAGTGTATAAGTGTGAGCACTCGGCGTGTCCGTCAAGGCATGTTCATCGTACCTGCAGGCACGGATATGTTTTTGGTAGTGCGCAGCAGATGCGTTGCTAGGCCTTATCTAAGTCTTATCTTCACGCTGTAAGCGCGACATCTGAATTTTGTCATCACGGAGATGATTCGGGTGGCCCATGAGACGCAATCTCTTTGTAGGGATCGTATGAGGCGGAGTCACTACAGCATTCGAGTGTGGATGTTATCAACACACAGTACGATGTACGAATAATCATAGGGTGCGTGACCAGCGCTCCCTATGGGAGTAGCCCCCGGGTTCCTGGTTGAGTCGAAGACTCAAGCGGGGACTAAATACCTTTTGCGACTGCTGTCGTCTTTCCCTGCTTGTTTGAGTCGAATTTGTTTCCGGCGCTCCCTATGGGAGTAACCCATAGTCTTCAATCGAATCGTAGATTCGAGTGGTGGGTGTGTCTTGAATGTTTATATACCTACATAAAGATAATCATAGGGTGCACGACTAGCGCTCCCTATGGGAGTAGTCCTGAGTGCTCGATTGAGTCAAAAACTCGAGCGAGGACTAAAGTAGACGAAATTTTCTACTGCTGAAAATCAATGACGTCAGTGCTGACAATGTGATGACCTAGGTTGCCCACGTGAGCGGCTTTGACGGGACATGACGAGTGGTGGGTCCCACTTTCTAACTTTGATTTGACCGGGCATGCATAATCTTCTGCTTTAACTGTGTCTCCTCGATTTCCGCGCGTAACGGGAATAGTGGGGGGCGGTTCGTGCTTTAGCTTTGCCACGTGTCGATGGCAATGTGCGCCATGCGTGTAGTAGGGTTTCTGCTGGCCGTTGGATGGTGTATGCGAGGAGATTAAGTAGCAGCACAGCTGCGGTAATTTCCCCATCTGTCTTCTTTGCTCGTGCCTCCATTGCCATTGCTGTTGCTCTCTGCTTCCTTGTGCACTTTCTCGTTGTGGCGCTGGACCAGCTCCGTATCTTCCCCAGCTACTTCCTCTGCTCTCACCACCATCAAAAGATGGGCAAGAAGAATGGAGGCGCCGCCGCTGGGTTTGCCGCCGCCATTACCGCCACCAAGAAGAAGGGCGGATTCACCAGTGTGGGCACTAGCGCTGGGAAGAAGAAGGGCGTAGGCACCCGCGTCACCAATGATGCTTGGCGTGCGTCCATCATCAAGCCCGCCGAGCTGCATCTTCATCGTTGAGATGGAGTTCTTCCCTCCGTGGAAGACGACTCGCGAGTGCCTAGCGAGGAGGTAATCCCTTGTCCTCCTCCTGGTTTTCGGGTGATGTTCCTTGCATTCATCATCCGAGGTCTTTCTCTGCCCCTGCATCCTTTCTTCAGGGCCCTCCTTTGCTTCTACGGGCTCCAGCTGCATCAACTGTCCGCAAATTCTATTCTCCACATCTCCTGCTTCATTACTCTTTGCGAGTGCTGTCTCAGAGTCAAGCCGCACTTTGGCCTCTTCAAGAGGCTTTTTAAGATGAAACGCTAGTCAGCGTCTGGTTCGGTAGTCTATGACGTAGGAGGCTGCGGAATCCACGTTGACTCTTCCGCCACTTACTTCGATATCAAGCTCACTTCGTCTATCCAAGGGTGGAGAGACAAGTGGTTCTACATCCGTGACCAGAAGGCCGACAGAGAGCACTACGGACTCGCGCCCTTCGATCCCGCGACGCCGTGCAATAGGGGGCGCTCTTGGAAGAATATCGTGATGCCTAGCGAGTCCGACGAAACGGAGGTGCTGTATAAGCGCGTCTGCAACCTCGAGAGTCGCATAGGTAAAGAAGAGGGAGGCGCTGCCCTCATTCGCACATGGTTGCGCCGCCGTGTCCAGCCTCTGCAGGCCAGAGTCCACCCTATGTTCCGCTGGGCTGGTGCGAACGATGCCACTCGCGTATCTACGGATGGCATTTTTGCGGGTGAGGTTGATAAGAGGGTGCGACTGGTGACCAAATACACCACCAAGGAGGTTCTCCCAGGCGAACTGGTCGTGCCTCCTTTCGACGCCTCAAACCCTCCTCCTGAGGTACAATTGTACTACGAAGTAGCTTCCGTTTTCGATTGCCTTTTACAATGTTGTGCTATATAATATTGTACCTTCTGAATGCAGGACTGGCAGGTGTCTCCCAATTTGCCCCCTCGTCCTGAAGGGGTTATCCCTCACGAGGTGGATGAAGAGGACGAGTCGGAGTGGACCGTCCCAATCGAAGAAGAAGAGGGAACCCCCGAGTTCAGCGATCAGGGCACTCGCAAGCATTCTCGCAGTGAGGACTCGGATGCTTCATCGCCGACAACGCCAGAAGGCCCTTCTGTTGTTGCGGAGGAGCCAATCCCCACCATTCCTATGCGCTCAATGGCTCCTCCTGCCCGGAATAAGCTTCGACTACCAAAGGAGTCGTCGGAGTTAGAGGAGCAATCCTTCGATGTTGATAGATTTGACTAGTGAGTTATGCATTCGCCACTTTGTACTGTTTCTTTTTGGAGCTGCTTTCCCTAAAGTTTTTGTTGGATGTGTTTTGTAGTCAAGCGGCATCGTCGTCTTCTGACAACGTCCAATTTGTGAAGGAATCCGGAGTCACAGGCTCCAGGGCCAAGGAAGTGGCTGAACGATCCTCCTCTCCTCCATTGGAGGCCCACTCTGGGCACAACTCGTCGAGTTCCCCACATGCTAGGGGACACCAAGTGGTTGCCCGGATGACTACACAACAGTCATCTTTGGAGTCTTTGGAGGACCATGTAAGCATCCCTTTGCTATTTTGGCAGTCGAATATATACTTGGTGCTGTTGCTGAACTTTGTTTTCTTCTGATGCAGCTCATCATGAAGGAAGCTGCTCGCCTGGCGGAGCAAGTCCTGGACTTAGGTCGACAGCATGCACAGCTGGACAATCGCCATCGCATCGTGGAAGGTTAGTTTTGCCTTTGTCTTTGTCTTGGTGAAGTTTCTAGATTCGATTGATGATACGTCATGTTCTTTGCAGTTGAGCGTAACGAACTTCTTCATCATGCTGCTTCCGTTGAAAAGACACTTGCCATAGCAGCGAAGAGTCGTGATGAAGCAATCGCGGCCCTAGAGGAGTCGCAAAAGCGTGGAGAGGACTTGCGAAAATGCGAAGAGGACTTGCGTTCCTCCAATGCCGAGAGGGAGAAGTTACTTGAGGAGCAGCTTTTCTCGATTGCCAAGTCCCTCTCAGGTATTCTTTCTTCTGAATTTTCGTTGTTTCTTTCCTCAACATCGTGTTGTTGCGCTAACACTTTGCTATATGCATATGCTAGTGGCCTGAGCTTTGACGCCCAGGCTCTTCATCGCGACGATGTGTTGGCTGGTGCTGTCGCCACAATCAAAGACCACAACGCATCCCTTCACGGGACGCTGACGAAGGCCAAAGGTGTTCTCAATCGCATCTGCAAGGATCTATCCCCAAGGCTGAACTGATTGACAATCTTGAGGACCTGGTGGAATCCTTTGCTGGGGGTATTCCCATGGACTTCAGGAACTCCCAGCGGTCTGTCGGTGCCACCATAGAACTCGCGATGGTGCAAGCCCATGGCGTGGAGGTGGACCCTGCCGCGATCTCCAAGGCAATGCCTGTCGGCGCAGATGGCCAACAGGTAGTGTTTGCTCCCTTCTCTACTGGATGTGGTAAATATGGGCCGCAACTCATCAATACAGTCGCCAAATACTCCGAAGAGCTACAGCAAGCGAAGAATGCAGTGAAGGCTGCGGCGTCAGGGGCTGGCACTAGAAAGTCTGTGGCATCAGAGACCACCACGGATTCGACGAGGCCCCTGAAGTCCAAGTCGAAGTCGAAGAAGCAGACTGCTCCTTAGTAGCTATTTTGTAATAGTTGTAGTTTACTTTTGTTGTGAAAACATGCTTTTGTGGGAGTATCCCTGTCGAGACTTTGCCGTACTTGAATGCATTCGAGCCTTTCATCAATGTATTATTGGTCCCTTATTTGCTCTTGCTTGGTTTATGATAGGGTACATCGAGTGGTCCTTCGAGTGATCCTCCACCTACCAATGAAACCTTGGTGCAACCGCACTCAAAGGTGGATGAGTTATCCTTGCTTTCGCGACTGCTCGATCGCATTAAGCAACTGGAGCGTGAGTTGCCCATCCTCCGTGGTAGCGCAGATGTATGGAAGTTGAAGGCGGATAAGGCCACCGCCTGCGAGAAGTATCTCTTGGAGGAGGTGGCGCAGCTGAGTGAGCAGTTCAAATGTTAGCTTTCTGCCCTCTTATCTTTTCTTTTAGTCGCGGCGATGCCTTATATTCATACTTTGCCCTTTTTGTTTTGTGTAGTTGTCAGTGCTCGTCATCTGCAGGATGAGAAAGACCGGATTGCCATTCGAATGAACGATCTGACCCAGGAGCAACTACAGGCGAGTGGATACTTTTGGGTGGACCACGATCGTGCGATCGCGCTTGCGACCCTGCAGGATCGTGCTTCTCGAGTACTTCACTTTTTGAAGAAGGCATAGTGGTGCCTTAGGCATATCTATCAAACGATGTTTCCGTTGGACGCCGTCCCTTCAAGCCCGTTGGCTCTTCTAGCCAAGTTCCAGGATTTGAGTGCGGTTCGCGAGTGCTTGCGACAATAGTTAGTAGCTGGTGCTAAGACTGCATTGTCACTGGTGCGACTGCATAAGCCGGATGTAGATGTCGCAGCTGTTGCCGCTGGGTAGCCACCTTCGCTAGAGGGTATGACCTAGGACATGGTTCCGCACTACCAAGCGGTTGATCGCCCAACAGAAGAAATTGTCGTCTTCTTTGAGGAACAAACGAACGTTCTCCTGTTGCAGCAGTAGCATGATTTGTATCCTGCACATAGTTGTACAAGTGTTGTAAAGTTCATATGAATATATTGGATGTAATTAATACTCATTGATATGTGAATAGCTTGCTAGCTTTGTTTTATATTTTGCGAGTGTGTTTGTACTCTGCAGTTCCTTTTCGTTAGCCTGACTTGTGTTATCTCAGTACCTTGCCAACCTGTCAGGTGCGCTGCAACTGGGTTGGTGTTTTATCAAGGGTTCGATTGACATTGTGTCAGCTACTCGGGATACTACGATTTGTTCATAGAACGAGAGTGTAAAGGGTGGCACAGCGCCCGAGTGATCGATTTGTAGGAAATGAGGAAAACACAGAGTTTTGGGGCACTTAGCTTTATTTATTTGCAGAATAGTACGAGGTACAATGTGTGGCTAAGTAGCCTGGCTGAATAGCCTTATTTGTAATGTAAAAACGACTAGGGGTAGAAACGATGCAGCTGTGTGACATTCCAGGTGTTGGAGTATGCGACTCCTATCTTGAAATCTTTAAGGCGATAGGCTCCACCTAGGATTACTTCTGTAGTGACGCAAGGTCCCTCCCAAGGAGAATCGAGCTTGAGATGCCCTTGTTGCTTGAGTCATAGGAACAGGTCTCCTTTGATGAAGGATCTTGGGCGTAGCCTTCTGCTGTGGTAGTTGCGGAGGCTTTGCTGGTAGATCGTTGATCTCTTCGCTGTGATTTCTCGCGCCTCATCGAGAAGGTCGATGGAGTATTCGAGTGCAAGAGTTGACTCCTGCTCGCTGTAGGCGACCACCCGCGGTGCTTTGTAGCGTACTTCTACGGGTAGCACCGCTTCAGCACCGTGCACCATGAAGAACGGGGTATATCCCATGGCACTGTTTGGAGTTGTGCGCAAGCTCTAGAGTACGGATTGCAGCTCGTCTGGCCAGCATCCAGCGGCTTGTTCGAGTGGCCGGAGGAGTCGTTTCTTGATTCCGCCACAGACGAGGCCGTTGGCCTTTTCGACTTGACCGTTGGTCTGCGGGTGGGCCACCGAGGCGCAGCTTATGTTGATTCCCAGGTTTTCACAGAATTCCTGGAACTCCTTAGAGGTGAAGTTTGTGCCATTGTCCATGATGATGCTGTGTGGCACTCTAAAGCGGTAGACAATGGATTCGAAGAATTTGACAGCGCTGGCCCCTGATTGATTTGTCACCGGCATGGCCTCAATCCACTTGGTGAACTTGTCGACTGCGACCAAGAGGTAGATGTAACCTCCTCGTGAGGACCTTAGGAGCTTGCCGACCATGTCGAGGCCCCATTGCACGAAGGGCCAAGCCAATGGTATTGGCCGGAGTTCCGCGCTAGGTGCGTGAGGTTTGTCCGTGAATCGCTGGCAAGCGTTGCAGCGCTGGACGATGTCCTTGGCGTCGCGCATGGCCGTGGGCCAGTAGAATCCTTCGCTTAGAGCTTTGGCAACGAGTGCGCGACTGCCAGCATGGTGCCCGCAAGTGCCTTCATGGATGTCGAGGAGGACGGCCCTTCCGTCCCTATTGGAGACGCACCGCTAGAGCACTCTTGTGATGCTGCACTTGTACAGTTCGTCGTTGATGATGATGAATGCCTTGGATCGCTGCACGATGTGTCGCGCATTAGTCAGATCATCTGGCAGGCTCTTGCTGAGTAGATATGTGATGTAAGGTTGTGTCCAAGATGACTCGATCATCATGACGCCCATTGGTCCTTCGAGTCCTGTGTCAAGCTCAAGGTCATCGAGTGCCATTGGCTCATTGCGTGGCGTAGCCCCCGAGTCCATTGACGCGCTTGCTTTTTCTCTGGAGCCTTTGGCTTGATGGAGAATTCATAGATGCGCTCGAGAGATACCCCAGGTGGTATGGGGGTGCAGGTGGTGCCAATATTGGCGAGTAGATCGGCCTCTTCATTGCTTTCGCGGCCCACATGCCGCAACTCACAGCCGTCGAAGTCTCCTTCGAGTGTGTCATAGAGGTCACGATAGGCGATCATGTTGTCATTCAGTGCGTCACACTCGTGCATCGTTTGATTGACCACCAGTTTGGAGTCGCCGTAGATGATGAGCCTTTTGGCACCACATGCTTTCTCCATCCTCATCCCATGGATTAGAGCATCGTACTCAGCTTCATTGTTGGAGGCAGTGAACTGCATTCGCAGAATGTATTTCAGCGTGTCTCCCTGGGGTGATGTCAGTATGACACCTGTGCTAGTTCCATCCTTTCGTTTGGACCATCGAAGTGCATTATCCAGAGATAGGACATATCTGGCTTTTCGGGGAGCTGGTTATCCATCTAGTGCATGAGGAAATCAGGGAGGTCTTGCGACTTGATCGCGTCGCGCTTTTCGTATGTGATGTCTCATGGAGATAGTTCGATTCCCCAAAGTGCGACTCGCCCGGTGGCATCAGGGTTATTGAGGATGTGCCCGAGCGGGGCGTCGTTGGCCACCACGATTGGGTGCTCCTGGAAGTAGTGGCGTAGTCGCCTGGCTGTCATGAAGACGCCGTACGCCAGCTTCTGGTAGTGCGGGTACCGCTGTTTTGTTGGCATGAGCACCTCCCTGAGGTAGTAGACTGGGTGTTGGACCCCATGGACCTTGTTTTCTTTGGCTCGTTCCACCACAAGCACCGTGCTGACCACCTGGTTGGTGGCGGAGATGTAGAGCAACAATGGCTCCTTTTCTCGTGGAGTCACTAGTACCGGCGAGGTGGATAGTAGACGTTTGAGGTCTTAAAATGCTGCTTGCGCCTCGTCTATCCACTCGAACTTATCAGTTTTGCGGAGAAGTTGGTAGAAGGGCAGTGCCTTTTCGCCCATTTGACTGATAAATCGTTGGCGCTGATTCGCCAGACCGACTTGGGACGCCTTTTACGTTCTTTGGCTTCTCCATGGCCAGTATGGCCTTTATTTTCTTCGGGTTTGCTTTGATCCCTCTCGCGGAGATGAGATACCCGAGTAATTTCCCAGATGGTACGCCGAAGGCGCATTTGTCCGGATTGAGCTTGATCCGATAGCGGTTGAGGTTGGCGAAGGTCTCGCGTGGATCGTCGATTAACAAGGCTTCCTCTTTTGTTTTGATGACGATGTCATCAACGTAAATTTGGATGTTGCGACCAAGTTGGTTCTTGAGGCAGGCCTGCATGCACCGCTGATAGGTGGCTCCTGCGTTTTTTAGCCCGAAAGGCATTGTGTTGTAGCAGAACACACCAAAGGGCGTTGTAAACGCCATTTTCTCTTGGTCTTCCTCTTTCATTTGAATGTGATTGTAGCCTGAGTAGGCATCGAGGAAGCAGAGACGCTCACATCCCGCGGTGGAGTCGATGATTTGGTCGATTCGCGGCAGCGGGAAGTGATCCTTTGGGCAGTGCTTATTCAAGGAGGTGAAGTCCACGCACATCCACAGGATATCAGTGTATTTTTTGGGCACAAGAACTGTGTTAGCGAGCCAAGTGCTTTCCTTGATCTCGCGTATGAATTTTGCGTCGAGGAGTCTATTGATCTCCATTCCGACTGCTTTTGCTCTTGGTTCAGACAGTCGCCAAATTGTCTGCTTGACTGGCCTTGCATCTGGATTTATATTGAGTGGGTGCTCAGCGAATTCCCTGGGAAATCCTGGCATGTTCGCTGGACACCAGGCGAAGATCTCCCAGTGCTCACGGAGGAATTCGACGAGCGCGAGTTCCTATGCGGAACTCAAGTTGTTGGCGATGAGGGCCGTCTTTGTCGGGTCCGTTGGGTGGACCTGGACTTTCTTCGTGTGCACCAAAGAGTCGAAGGACAGGTCGGGTGAACTTGGCCTGCTCAGGGGAGGCAGACTGTTGTCTGTCGACTCCTTCAATCTTGCGAGTTCCTCCTGCATGCCGAAGGACTAGGAGATTCTGTTGAATTCCCTGTCATAGTTGTTGGACCTCTCGAAGTTGCTGTTGATTGTGATTACGCTGTTTGGACCCGACATCTTCATCTGTAGGTAGGTATAGTGCGGCACTGCCATGAACCTCGCGAACATGACACGTCCGAGGATGCAGTGATATTGTGAAGGCCAGTCGACAACCTCAAACTCGATGCGCTCTCGCCGCAAGTTTTGTAGCGTGCCAAAGATGATGTCGAGGTTGATTTTTCCCAGGGGATATATGCCCTTCCCTGGGACGATGCTGGGGAACGTCGTGTCTAAAACTTCCAGACACATTAGAGGGATCCTCATCGCACGCAAGGTACTTGCGAACATGAGGTTAATGCCACTGCCCCTGTCCATGAAGACGCGACTCATGTCGAAACCCCCAATCTGCGCCTCGAGTACAAGGGGACAGTGGCCTGGTCGAGGAACTTAGCGCGGGTGGTCGCGCCTATCGAAGGTGATGCAGGAGTCGCTTCCACTGAGGTACTCAGTAGTGGAAGGTGCAGAGTTTATCGCCAAGTTGACTTGGTGAGTGATGGCTTTCTGCACTCGATTTGAGGGACGCCCTTTTTGGATCATCCCCATGTTACCCACGGCTCGTGGGTATGGTTCACCTCCGTGATGCTGGACCGGCGCGGACACGGGTGGTGGTGGTCCGGGCGGTGGTGGAGGAGCTCCGTGTGCCACAACGCTTGGGGCGGCTCCATTGCCCCTATTAACTGCGTCGCGATTCATCTGGGCCAGGCCTTCATGGTGTTTGAGGAACTCGTGGTAGTCCTTGAGAAGGTGACTGGATTTCTTCTTGCCATCGTGCTTGTCGATGTAGAAGTGCACGTTGCGTGGCCTGGACAATTTGTCCTCGATAGATGTTGCGGGTGCCTCTTCGCGAGTGCAGCGTTGCCACACCTGCGTGGTTTTTCCGCTGTCGCGGTATCCACCACTGTGGTATCCGCTGTTGCGGTTATCGTCGCGTTTGTCAGCGTAGCCGGCTACGACCATGTTGACCTCGTCGCGGTCATCATAGATGCGCATTCGACGATTGCTTCGGCGGTCGTGTCTGCACCCAAGGTCGTCGTCATTGTCGAAGTAGGTACAGTTTTTCACCAAGTCTTCTCCGTCAGCCCACCGATTCATGATTTCCATCAGGTGGTCAATCGTTTTAGGCTTCGAGCGTCCCATCTCCTCCCTGAGCTATATACGGCGAACGCCGCTGTTGAATGCGTCGATTGCACGATCCTCTGAGATGTTTTCTGTGGAGTTCTTGATGACGAACCACCTCTAGATGTACGAGCGTAGCGATTCGCCCGATCTTTGCTGGCAGCTTCTCAGCTCTTCGATTGATGCAGGCCTTGTGTAAGTGCCCTTGAAATTGTGCACGAAGCTGTAGACCAGCTCTTCCCAGCTGCAAATGGATCCACGCAGGAGATTGTTGAGCCATGCGTGAGTGGCACACTGCAGCTGTAGCTACAGGCATTGCATGGTCGTGCTTCGGCTCCCGCCATGTAGTCTGACGGAGGAGATGTGGTCCTCCAACCAGATTTTCAGGTCCTGTAGACCATCAAAATTTGGGTTCTCTGATGGTAGTTTGAACCCTTTAGGCATTCGCTTCGCTTTGATGGCCCAATACATCTGGCACCGCAGAGCTCAGTCTCGTCCTCTTCTGAGTCAGTCGAACGAGCGCATCTTGCCCTTGATTTGTCGATTTTGTGCTACATGAGGTCATCACACGCATCGTAGTCGCGATCGTGCCGCCATGAGCGGCGATGCCGAGACAGATCATGGCCATCGTCGCTGGACGAGGCCTAGGAGTAGTGTTTTGCCAGAGCCTTGCTTTTTGTTTGGCTCTAGTGCGGGCTCTTTGTCAAGGGCTGCCTCGACTAGCCCCAAGCCCACGATCGTAGATCGGTGCATGGCAGCTCGTGGATCTCTAGCTGGCGGCTGGTTGTTGAGGAGGTACATGGTGGCTACCGTTACCGCGGCTTGTAGCGTCTTCGGGAGCATGTTGCCCCGCGTATCCACCGTCATGGAGCTGAAGTCGAGGACTTTCGCGGCTTCCACATGCTCCTCCTCGGTGAGGTGGGCTAGTCGAGATCTCCTCTTGTTGGTCAGGTACTCGCTGCCTTTGGAGGAGGATCCTCCATGGGAGGAGAGCCCAGCTCACCGAAGGCTTGATTCATCCGCCGCCTTTTATGTACCTCGAGTTGCGCGATTGTATGTAGTTGGCGTCTGTATTCCTCCTTCAGTAGCCAATGGTATCCCATCAACATGTCTTGCGGGGAGTTGAGGGGCAGAGAATTGCCTCACAGAGCTTCTCGACAGTAGGCCCACTCGTTGTCGCTGAGCTTGATCACTATGCGCTCTCTAGTGTGTTCATTCACTATGGTTGGCGGTTCTCCTCTCGCTCCATTGTTGACGGGTGCACCGTTGCCACTGTTGGTGGGGCCGCCATTGGGCGTACTGCCATTGGGTAGTCCGGTGCCGTTGGGCGGTCCGGTGCCAGATCCGGTGCCAATGTTTTCATGATTGGCGGTAGTGTCGCCTGCATTGATGACTGCGCACATGAAGTGGTTGGGGAAGCTGTTTCTCCTGCAACTTTCAGATCCAGAGCCATAGGTTCCGTCTTTAGTGGCCAGGTCACCCAGATCGAATCCGCGACTACTATCATTGTCCGTGCTCCTAGATGTTGCCGAGGTGTTGAGCTTGCTGAGGGTGCCGATTGGTGGCGGGAACCACGATGCTGGAGCAATCGCGGGTGCCGTCGAGGCATGCGAAGCATGCCCAGTTGACCAACCTGGAAGCGGAAGCTCCCAATCGCCAGACTGATTCCATCGCCCATAGACTCGAAAGCCGGGCAAGTGGCTAGCGTGTGGACGGTGAAGTCGAATGCGCCGAAGAGCTGGCGAATCTCCGCTGTTGCGGAGTTGTAGATCGCGGTTGATGGGGCTGAGGAAGCCGCGACATCAGCACTCCCAATTCCCACAGACGGTGCCAATTGACGTGGGTTTAACTCGTCAATGCCCATTGTTATGGACTTGGGTTTTGGAGAAGGACGGAGCGCTAGAGGCATCAGTCGGCTAGCAAACAAGCACACAGGGACGCAAGTTTTACCCAGGTTCAGGCCTCGTAGAGGTCCCTACTCCTGCTTGTCTGCTCTTGGAATTAATGAAGGAATCGAAGGTTACAGGGGCGTGCAGATGCAATCTGGCGAGAGTTGTGGAGACTAGGGTTGCGTGTGTCCTCCTTGCCGCCCCCTCCTAGCCTTTATATAGATAGGCTAGGTCTCGGGTGGCAGGTCGAGTCGGTTACAGATTAGGGTTTTCCCTTTGAACTTTCAATCTTAAGCTTCTTCTTGTCTTGCAAGCAATTGAGAGTCCGTGGGCCACTTGAATTCTCCATTGGGCCTTGGAAACTCCGTGGGCTTCCGCCGTATCTGGACCGTATATACCAAACTCGAGTACCCATAGGGTATACCCATGTCAGGTACGCAATAGGGAACAATATTTTTTCTTAACTAGCACAACACCAAATACCAGTATCTATCTAGAAGTAATGTTGTAATGGAGAAGGTTTTGGTGATATACCCTTGTTGACCGATAGTGTTTGACGTTCATGGGAACATGGATGATGTAGTCGAATGACATAGCCGACCTCAAGGCCGTGTTGCTCCTCGAACGACACTCTAGGTGCCACAACTAGCAGTACCTCCATGGTTTTTCACGTGCCTGGTGCTCAACGACGACTCTTGTTCTCCTTGATCCAGCCAGGATTGCAAAAGTGTACCTTATGGAACCAGGGACCCAACAGTACGACAGCGTGCTGATGATACCTTGTCTCTCTCACACGCGAGTTCTTCTTGGATCCGTGAGCACAAGATCCAACGAGAAAGAGATATTTCCTAAGGAAACTGCCTTATGAAATATGTATTGAGTTGTGTGTTTTCTTCCTCCCATTGGCCCCTTCTTATATAGGGGAAGGGTGGGGACTCCACCTTGCCAAGTCCCAGGTGTGGGACTAAACGAGAAGGAGGAGGGGGCGCCAAGGGGAGGCGGACAGGTAGGCCCCACACGTGCGCCATGCCATTGCCTACCAGTGGCTGGGGTGGAGCCTGACCCCACGCACCCTAGCCCAAGGCAGCGACAGCCCTTGCCCTTTCATGGGGCAGCTTCCCTATATGGGCCACTCCCTCTAGGAGGGGCATGTTCATTTGCGGTACCAAAGTTCCCGGGCGAGTGCACCGTGATACCTAAGTTGCCTGAAATTGCCGCGTTTCAAAATGTTGGGTCGCTAACTACCGAGAGGGGCCATTTCGAGGCAAACTCATCTCACCCTACCAAATCCAAACATTCCGTGAAACTGTCCCGTGAAGAAGACGGTCGGGACCCCCATGTCAGTAATATTTCCGTGACACGAGCACCAACGCGGCAACCACATAGGCAAAATGAGGGACTAAAAGGAGCATGGTGTGTTGACCAAATTCACAAATCCACTCCCTCCCTCCTTTCGCATGAACCCTAGCACCGACGGTGTTGAAATCCCCTATCCAACCAGAATGATCTCTTCAGGCATTTGAATTCCGGCACCAAGTTGCTGCGCCTACTCGCTGGTACTGAGCTCTAATGTCGAATGTCGTGCCAGCCATTGCGACGATTTAGCCTGCCTCTACCGTCGACGAGCTGAGCAGCGCGAAGCATGGCAGATCCTATTGCCGAGGAAGAAGTACTTCTGGCTAATTGCGGGTGATCCACTCTTCTCTTTGCTATTCGCAGTACCTATAACTGCTAGCTGGCTATTGCCATTACAAAGATAGATCGAACCTAGAATTGTTTGCTAGCACGATGCTGACAAACAATTCTTATCTTTTGTCTGCAATTTTCTATCAAGTAGGATCTCCGCTAAACCCAAATACACGGTTATGCTCACCCTCTGCGGCTACCACACTAAATTAGCAGATGGGAAGAGCAAGTGGAATCAAGCTTGTTGTCTGAAGATGGAAGTAGCGCCTTTGCGGTTACGCACTATCCCTGGTATGGTTGCTGCTGTGCATGAACTTGCTGAAATGGGGCCGGAGCAGACTGCACGGTTCAACTTCATTGATGAACGAGGCTTCACGGTTCCTATAGCGTGTGATAGTCAGCTAATTGGGTTGATGAAACAGTTTGCTGGGCTTCACGTGGTTATGCTGATTTGTAACATACTGGATGTGGAAGCTCCTGCTACTCGGAGTCGCCCAACTATTATTGGACAGGGTGGTCTAACTCGAACCCCTGCTGTTGTTGAGCAAAATGTGGTTCCTCGTCCGCGACATGCTTCTGTCAGGAAACCTCCTTGTAGGAGTCCCCGTATTGCCGTTGTGGAAAACTTTGCTCTAGAATCTATTGGTACTGGTCGTCCCCGTGGTGTTGTTGCTCCGGCTGCTGCTGACCCAATCCATGCCGCTGTTGAGCAAACTAAGGCTTCCAGAGGCTGCCCTGCTATTGTTGCCAAGACCGCTGCCTAGTGTGCTCCTCCTCCTCGACACCGTGCTCAAGTTGTGTGAACTCGTGCTCTGGAATCTGCTGGTACTGGTCATCCCCATGGTCTTGTTGACCTGGCCGCTGTTAACCCAATCCCTACTGCTATTGAGCAAACTAAGGCTTCAGGAGGCTGCCCCACTATTGTTGCAAAGACTGCTGCCTTGTGTCCTCCTCGAACCCGTGCTCAGGTTCAGCGAGCTGCTGGTCTAGAGCTAGCTCATGGTCTAGACTCTGCTAGCACTCAAAACACTGCTGTTGTGGGAATTTCTCCTAATCGTTGATGTGGCATGGCAACAGCTGATCATATTGTGGCTGCCGTTAGCCAGGGCCCTGCCTGTCCACCATGTATTGTAGCTCCCTCTTCTAAGGGCCCTCGCCTTGCTCCTGGTCCTGGTACTTCCACCGAGGTTGATCCAGCTAATGATGACGCTGGTGATGGTGATGGTGGCATTGTGGTTGGGTCTGATGGTGCCGCTCCACCTCTCGAACCTCTCGGAGGTTTCTATCCTGCAAAACCTGATGATGTCAAAGTAATCGTTCGTATTGGTGTCGCGGATTATACTGCAAAAGTAGATGATGGCATAGAAAAATTATATGACAAGTTTGATGTAATCATTGGCAGATACGATCCTGAAGTGGTAGAGTTATCTAACCTGATGGCATCGTTACGTGTGAAGGTGCTATGGGGGTCCTCCCAGGAAGCACGTTTGTTATATTTTGGTTACAGGAGCAAAAAGGCTATCGAAGTGAAAGATACCAGGGATTTAGTTGTACTGTTTACAAGGAAAGATTATAGAGGTGAAGTGTACTTCCACTTGATAGTGCAAATGGTTGGAGAGGAATTGGATCTCGACAATAGAGATGATGACTTTTAGAAGGCATGCGTGACATGATCCATGGCATCACTAGGGATGGTGCGACTGAGGGTAGCTTCGAACAGAGGAGAGTCTTACAAAGGAGCGTCATAAAGAGGAGCAGGAAGAGCATCCCCAAAAAGGGCACCCTGAAGAAGAATGTCACCAAGGAGACCACGCTAGAGAAGAGGACGCCCAAGAGTCGCACGAAAAAAGGCACCACGCCGCAGAGTACACCCCTGAGATCCAGTTAAAATGCCACACCGAAAGGTAGCATAAAAAACGCTAAGAGGGCTAGAACGATGGTGAACACTCCCAGGAGTGGTAGCAAATAGGCGAAGATGGCCAACACGGAGGCTACCACACCCAGTGGGAGCAGAAAAAATACTAATTTGGAGCGGAACACACTGCTGAGGTCAGGCAATAATGCCAGCACAAAGGAGAACACGCCCAATAGTAGCAGCAAAATGGCTAATTTGGAGCAAAACATACCGCTGAGGTCAGGCAATAATGCTAGCACGAAGGAGAACATGCCCAATAGTAGCAGCAAAAGGGCTAATTTGATGAAGAACACGCCATAGAGGCTAGGCAATAATTCCAGCACCCTGGAGCCAACACCCGTGAGGGGAGGCAGGAAGGAGATCACACACAAGAGCGGTAGCAAAAAGCCTAGTTCGATGGGGAATGGAACACAGATGTCAAGTCCTATTGATACCATCAGGAAAGATTACATCAAGAAGGAGGATGTACATAGGAAGAGCAAGAGGGTTCTATACAGTCAAGATGAAATTGATTCTGACTGCTATTTGTCTACTGAAGTACTTGAGATGCGCGCAAACGTAAGACCACCCCATGTGGTTGCAGCAGAACCAACCGAGTGTCTTGGAGAAAATAGAGTTGCCGGTGAGGTGGATTGGGGCAATGTTCTGTTCCATCCGGGTGGAGAGGATGGTGCAGCCCCACCCATGGGAGTCAATATGATGTGTACAGTACTAGGCATTAGATACGATGGACAGGATTCTGAATCATATGAAGAAGAAGGCACTGTAGAGGATCAAGAATCTGGTGATGATGAAATAGACGAGGAACTTAACGATGAGGCTAGTATTCCAGTCGATGATTTGGGTGTTGAAGTAGAAAAAATGAAACATGACCACGAGTATCCTATAATTTCGGTCGGCACCGAGTTCAGGAGCATGCATGAGTTTAGGATGTCGTTCCGGCATTTTTGTATCAAGGGGGAGTTCGATGTTTATCGACTGAAGAACACTGCCCAGAGGTATGAGGCCATTTGCAAGTTAACATGGATGAATGGACGGGCCGAGGTACATTGTCCATGGAGGATCATAGCAAGAGCCTTACATGCGTCGAAGGCAATTAGGGTACTAGGGCAATGAATGCAACAGACCATTAGAACTTTCTCTCTTTTGATTCTATAACTACAATTGCTGTGCGATATCTTTCTAGCAACTAGTCGACTCTGCTTATATTTTAAATGAATCTGTGTTGCACGTGAACAAAATGGCCCCTCCACACATGTGTTCGATAGGCAGCAAACTGAAATCCTCAATGGCTGATACGGAGTGGGTGGCTATACAAGCTATGTCCATACTAAAGGATAACCCTTAGGAGACCGTGAAGAATATTCAGACTAGCCTCAGTTCTAAATACAACATTATCCTACCGTATTACATGGTTTGGAAAGGTAAAGAGAAAGCTCTCGGGTCTTGCACGAGGATTGGACCAATAGCTTCAGGATGCTGTACAACTTCAAGGCGGAGGTACAAGCTAGGTGTCCGAGGAGTGTTGTGGAGATTGACACCGAATCAGTACGTGGTAAAATATATTTCAAAAGATTTTTCATGGCCCTTAAACCTTGCATCCAAGGATTCAAGGACGGCTGTAGGCCATATCTGAGTGTAGACAACATTGTCCTAACTGGCAAATGGAAAGGCTGCCTGCCATCTGCCACAGCACTTGATGGTCACAACTGGATGTTCCCAGTGGCATTCGGGATGTTTGAAACAGAAACGGAGGAAAAATAGGTCTGGTTTATGAGGCATCTCAGGAGATCAATAGACCACATGGATCCATTGGCTATATCCACGGATGCATGCAAAGGGCCGACGAATGCAGTGAAGGAGGTGTTCCCGCGAGCTGCAGGTAGAGAATTCCATGCCCATATGATGCTCAACTTGTACTCACACTACGCATGCAGGATATTTCGTTACATGTTTCATGCTGCTAGAGTTTACAAACCTAGTAGCAGCGAATATTTCATGAGCAAGATTTTTGTGGAAGCCCCTGAACTTCCAGAGTACTTAGCCATCTATCATTCATAGCTATGGAAGAGGAGTCAATTCAATCCTGACATCAAAGTTGATTACATAAACAACAACCTTGCAGAATGCTTGAATAACTGGGTGAAGGACATAAAAGTGCGTTCTGTTCATATCTTGATGGACAACATACGTGGTATGATCATGAAGCTGTTCAATATAAGGAGAGAGATCGGTAGGAGACTTAGAGGACATATGCTACCGCCAGTTGTATAGCAACTGCACAAGAGAAGCCGAGGACTTGCTCATCTTAAGGTTCTCCCATCAACCAGCAGCAGTTGTGAGGTGGTCGATATGTCCAAGAGTGGCAAAAGGGATGTTGTGAACATCTAGCTGCGAGAATGCACCTGCTTAGAGTGGCAGCATACCGGGAAACCTTGCGAGCATGCCTTGGCCTTCTTGGTGAACAAAATAACTCTACCACATTTGGATCAGTATTTGTTAGACTACTACTCTATGGAAAAGTTCAGAGCTGCGTACGCTGGATCCGTCGAGCCATGTATAGACCCATCTTAGTGGCGTCAAGTCCAACTATCTTTTGAGCTTTGCCAGCCAGTTACCAAAAGGGGCAGTGGAAGACCACAGGTGAATAGGTTTAAGAATTTTCTCGAGAAGAGGGGTTCGGCTTTCTGTGCTACCAAGAAGGGCAAAAACAGATGCAAGACCTTCCATCTTATAGGCCATAGAGCAGTGGGTTGTCCCCTTAATGCTCCCAAACCTAGGTATGAGATGGTACATTCACAAAAAAATTGTTTATAATCTGTAGATATAAGGTGGTAATCCATGTACTATTTTTTTACAAGAAGCGCAAGGTAAGAAACAAGACAGCCGACTCAGTGATTTTGATGCGGGAAGAAAACCAAAACGAGTGGAGTGATGATGCTGGAAAAGATTGTGGTGCTGATTGGCCTGACTTCCCTCGACCCGGAGATGCAGGGTACGTGAAGGTAAGAAAATTGGCACCTAGGAAGAGGAAGAAGGCAGGAGATGAAGAAGCCAGTGGACGTGAAGGCAAGAGGAAGAAACTTGGCACCCAAGTAGAGAAAGAAGGCTAGAAGTGTAGAAACCTAATGATGTATTGAACCTGAACCTATATATGTAGTTCGGTTAAACTCTGGAGCTGTGTGTGTGGAACTTGTCGGGCGAAACAATCTGCCTCCCGTACTCGGAGTAAAATGTATCGCGACTTTAGGATTGGATACGGCCGAGGCCACTAGTTGAATCTGAAATTGTGACTGTGCCACTACTATCTGAACAATCACGATAGCTGAGCATTTAAGGGGTCTCCAAAATCGATGGGTGTTAGTGGCACATACATGAATTATTTATAGGTGCTTAATAAATCCTTGCTATTGGCATTACACTTATGATAAGTTTCTGGGCTAAAAACAAGTTCTAAGCTGGCTGCTACACTCCATGAAGCAGCAACTTATTTCAGCTGCTAGACAACGACATGGCAACATAAACTGCAAAATGCAATAGATAATGCCCTGTAACATCCCAAAACTTTAATCCAAGTGATCAAGATCCAAATCATCAAATTTAGAGTTAACAAAAAGTTTTCCATTTAAAAATATTAAAGCATTCATGTGTGTGCATATAATTTAGGAGTTGATTTGAATTGCCATGTTTAAGTGATCCATTGATTGTAAAATGATTCTTAGGTGAATTAAACATCATCTAGATCATTCCCACACAAATCCCAAAGAAAAACAAACCAAAATGAATAAAGGAAGCAAAAGGTCATTTGTGCCATTTTAATCACCATACCTACTTTGGCTATTCCTAGAACTCAAAACCTAACAGAAACAAATGTGGATCTTTGCACCCCTTGCTAGTACAAGTAGTGATGTACCAAGGCCCACTTTGTTTCAGCCCAAAAACTTCCAAACACTAATTTTAAATGGCATTTGAAAATTGAATCTAGTGTAGGTATCAAGATCACACTTATTCAAAAACCACTCAAATGAATTCCATTTTCAAAACCCAAGAACACCTAGAAGCTCAAGTATAAGATACAACACTCCACCAAATTTCATCACATAATTCAAATGTTTTGTTCTTGCGGCCATTTGATCGAACAGGTTGCAGACAGAATCGATTTGGCCTAACTTATACTGTTTTTGATCGATTTTTGTCAAACTATTTGAACCCTAGTAGATGCCCTTGTCTCCCCCAGGCCCAACCAAACCATCAAGAGACTACCCTTAGCCTTTTGAAGCAGTGCCGCGCCACCTGAGCACCATGCTCGCCGGTCGAGCATGGATAGCTCACAGCCGACCACCCCTCTCTCTCTCTCGCCATGTCTAGGAGCTAGACCAGACCACACCACCGCTGTCCCCTCCCCGAGCAGAGCCGAGCCGTGGACCACTCGCAGAGCGCCGCGCCCAGAATGTCTGTACCATGCCGAGCACGTGCCAGAGCGCCGCACCCGACAAGCGTGCACACGCCGCACCTCGACCACAGCCCGCGCTCACCGTGTCGCCATGACCCCAGGAACCGCCCGGACATGCCCGTTCGCCGCCGCTTGACTTGTAGCCCCCATGCGCCGCGTCGAACGCCGCCTCTGCCACGCAGAGCACCAGCTTCCCCCGACCAAACGCCACCACCCCTAGACGCGCATTTAAACTGTAGAGCACCGCCAGGAGGCAGGCCACCGTCCCCTACCTCCAGCCACGACGGTAGCACGCTGTACAGCCCTCGCCGGAGTCGCCAGCCCATCCCGTTCGGTCGCCTCGTTGAACTATAAATAGAGGCCACCCCCAGCCTCATTCTGCACACCATCTCACTCCCCTCTCTCCCTTGATCCTTCCACCCCATCCCCGGAGCAAGGCGGGCTGCCGTTCACCGGAATTTTGCCGGAGCTTGCCGCAATAGAGGAGGAGAGGCGCTGTTGATTGCGACTGTCCCAGGAGACGCCGCGACCACACCTAGAACCGCTGTCGTCCACCAACTCGATCGTCCCCATCGCCACGTCTAGCTGGAGCCCTGGTAAGCCCCCACATACCCCCACCGAGCCACTAGGGTTAGCTCTCGCCGGTGACCTGTTCGCCGGGGACGACGATCCTCAGCCGTTGATCCATCTTTTAATCGTAGCACAGAGAGTGCCCCGTACCACTTCGCGTTTGACGTGTCGCTGACCTGCGGGACCCCCTATTAGTTGTCATCCGCACCACGGAGCGCCACTAGGCCAGCCCGTTAGTTTTCCCGCGCGACCCAGTTAGTTCAAATATAGATTTTTCTATTTTAGTTTGAACTCACTTCTGTCCCTTAGTTCAAAAATCAATTCAAGAAGATCTACTGAACCAAATGGAGTGATTTAAATTTTGTTAGAAAGCTACTGAAAAGATCTATCCAAGCCCGTTGGATTTAATTCATTTAGAGTTAGAGATCTCTCCGAGTAAAAATAACAAGATAAAAGCATTTGCACATTCAAACATTTTTATAAAATCAACCATAATAGCTTTTGAGTTGATTCCAACTCTCAAAATCACATTTAACCATACCTATGAATATGTAATAATATTAAGGTTTGCATGCAGTGACTTTGGACTAGTACCAAAATAATGCTATATAGGCATTTCTAGTCACTTTAAATCATTAAATATTAAACTTAAACTTAGTTAAATGTGATCCAACATTTAAATCACATTCCCATATGTTAGAATATGTGGTGATGACATGTGTCAACATGATCCCATATTTTAAGTGGAGAATATTAAATCTTAGTTATTTTCAATGAGTATAAATTACTTTTCTTAAATAAAAAGAATGAAACTAGTTAATAAAACCTTGTGATGCTTGTGATGATAATAGATCATCAAATGTGTGCCTTAGAGTGCTAAGTAGACTAGTTAAGTATTGTTTGGTGATTGTGTACTCCGTATGTATTTGGACGATTTATGCAAACCAAGCTTTCAAGGAGGAGGAGTTCTACCAAGAGGAGGAAGAAAACTTCAAGCACTGCACCAACCAAGGCAAGATATTGTTAGCAAGCTAGAACTAAGCTAGATAACCCAAGCAAGAAGCATTAGGCATGCTTTGGTTATACCACTTTGACTATTACCTACCCCAAGTTTTATTTCCAAGCTTTACTTTTCCTTACTTTACCAAAGTCCTTTACTTGTTTTGAAGGTAGCATAAAGAGTATAAACTTGACCTATCTAGATAACTTTAGATGTCATTCTATGGCATGAGATTGAGATTAGCATCCCACCTTAGTGAACACTCTTAACTTAGTAGCTTAGAGCTAAGTCAAAACTTGAGTCACTTTAGATGGGAATACTTAGTGAAAATGAATTACAAAAACCTTGGAATGATAAGTCATTCTATTGAGATGTTTTGACATGTGTTGATAAACACAAATTGTTTATGATGATGCAAATGTTGAGGCATGAGCCTTAGACCTTTTACAAAAACTGATGGTTGGATTCAGATGCGATACCATTCCAAATTTACCATACAACCACAATACCTAAATTGGGTAAGGCTTAGCCGTAAGTTTATATGCATTAGTATTAGTTCCCTCGCGGGAGAGGTTTGAGCTGAGGCTACCTCTCAATGTTGTCCACCTATGCAGTGCCCAAGATGACAGATGGTCATGGTTGGGAGGCCATGCTCATAGGAGAGGTGCTTATATTAGGGTGTGTAAAGGAAAGGTTATGTTTGATTATCTGCATACTAAGTATGATGATTCAGGGTTATCCCTGATAGATGTATCGAATCTTGTGGTGAAAGTGTACCGCCTCTGTAGAGTGTCAAACTATTCGAATCGCCGCGTCCGCGGTTATGGAAAGTTGGAGTGGCCATACTGTTTCGTTGTCAGATATTTTCAAAATGACTTATGAAATGAATGATGAATCTTGACTTGACCACAACAGGGTTGTGACTATGACACTAGCTTCCCAACTTAAGTGATTCTAGAACTTTATTTTATCTTTCTTTGTTTCAGAACTCAACTTAGGTTTCAAACTTAACCTTTACAAATAAACATAGAGTTAGCATTTTCCCACTAGTATCATCTTATTTGTTAGTGGTAGTTTGCGAGTATTTAAAGAGTACTCATTGATTTTGTCCCTGGCTATTCCTATGGCCAGACTATGAAGGAGACTACCAAGATGACGGACAGCAGGACGGCCATGATAACTAGCACTATCTGCCTTCGTCAGCATTGCCTGTGCCCCTGAAGATGGACCCCACCGCTACGCTTATTACTTATTCCGCTGCTTGTTGTATTAAGACTGGATCATGAGATCCTTATTTGTGTAAGACCTTATTTATGGTTTGTAATGGATGATGTACTGTGATATCCAATCTATTATGTCTCGCAAAAATGGTAATCCTGGGATTGTAATGTATGACATAACAGGCATCTGGGATTAGAAATCTGGGTGTTGACATGCCCAGATAATGAGGAAATTGTTTCCACTATCTGGCCTAATCTTGAGCCCGTCTGTCTCACCACCTCCCCCTGCCCTTGCCTCCCCTGCACCTGGCGAAGCTCCCGGATCTCTCGCTCCATCGCACGAATCTCCTCTTTCTTGTCCCACATAGCATCACGCAGATCCTGAATAAGCTCTTTGTGAAAACCTGTCAGTGGCTTTTCGATCCACACAAACTTGTCACAGTCAGTCCCCCTCCCTTCCTGCGAAGTAGATCGAAGGAAACAAAAAAAGAATTACATTACACTTTCCGGATCCGGGTTACCATTGTACCTACAGTAGGAACTTACCGCTCTGATGTTACAGTTGCTGAATTTTCCTGTAGTATTTTCATCGGTCCACGAAATCCAACTCGGCATCTTCTCACTGCACAAACACAGCATATCGGGGTAGTAATTGTAGGGCGCCCTCCGGTACCTGAAGGAGGAACCCGCCTGATGGTGTTGAGCCGACCGTGATTCCGCTCGAGACGGACTGCATGAGTTGCGAGCCATGAGCTTGGGGAGCGAGGGCAAAGGAAAGAGGATCCTTTGGATGTTAGGGTAGTGGTGAAGCGTGATTTATCCCCACTTAATAACTCGGGCAGAATCCTACCGTCCACATTTGGCTGACAGGTGGGGGACCTAGCGTGCGGACTTGTCAACCAAAGCTCGCGCCTTCGTGGTTCAAAGGCTCTCTCGTGCGCATTGGACAATTTTTTATGGCACCTTGCCCACGTACATATAACTGGGAGGCCTTGCTCAGGAACCAGACACGCCTAGCCCACAATCTTACTCCCTCCTAGGAACTTGTAATGAATCACGCCAGCACATCCATCCGCTCCACCTCTTCCAGTAGGGCTCACCGTGGCGGATCCACCCCAAGATCCTACCGTCGCAGTATCAAATGGCCATGGTTTCTTGAGAGGAGCGACGATGCTACCTCTCTGAGCTCGGCCCCTCCTAACTGTAGAAGGACTGATGTGGCGTCGAGCTCGAGCAGGAGCCGCCAGGCGCGACGATGCTCGGTCCATGCCAACCCTGTCACCTTCGTCATTGTTGATTCTGATGTGGAGGACGACGGGGACGAAGCTGTGCAGAACGCCATTGTTACCTCCTTGGCAAAGGGCAAGCCACGGGCGGGAGTGGATGTCGCTGGGAAGGGCACGGCGGTGTCACCAATCGAGGTGGACTCCGATGATAGTGCTATGATGTGGGTTTAGATGTTGTTTAGGATGGTTGCAATTTCGGTTGTGCTTAGTGAGAGTACAATTATTGTAATGGGTTTGTCGAGCTATATTGAGAAATATGTGCAATTGCAGCGTGTGACTGCTTCCACTTTAGAAATTGTGTCCGTGTCATTTGCATGTAGCATTATCAATGTAGATTACATATAAACAATCCAACGAAAATCAGATTACAACCATCAGACGGGAGTGGCAGGATGGAAGAGAAGTGGGGACAGTGGCTTCGAGGGGAAGGAAGAGAAGTAAGGGGGCGTGACACTGGCAGGTGCGTCCACGGAACACGTGACACTGACATGCGGGAGTGGGAGCACGCGGTGTTGCCAGTCTGTCCAGAGGAAGCAGACTTAGCAACGTGACAACAACAAGCTGATTGGACTAATAACTCGTCGAATTATTAAGGAGTACTAAAAAAACTACAACTGGGGTACATTCGCACAACACGTATGCTCTACGCACCCGAGAAGCATCGCTTAAGTCTAACAGTAATGACAACATAAGTACTACATTTCCCTGTCGGTCTTCTCGATACAAATGTAGAAATGCATCTGCCTGTTCGGTCCAGCACCGACAAGGTACTGAGATGGCACATGTAGGATTGACCTTAGGTCCGCATACTCCACCTCCCGCAGTGTCGGGAAGCTCGGCGCCTCGGCTAGCACAAGAATGCTATCAGATGGTGGTGGCTGGGTGTTCGCCCACATGCGCACCGTGTATAGGTGCCAGATGCACGAGATCGATCTGACGCATACCACACACATGAAGGTGGGCCTAGCTCTGGTTCCCGGAACACCGGTGGTGATGGTCAGGACGAAAATAGAGCCGCCCCCCCTGGAAAATTAGCCGGCGGCGTGCCGAGTCAGTGAACAACACCTGCTCTTGGAGATGTTGGGCTTGCCCGTACGAGATCCTAATCACTTCGATCAAGTGCTGCTCTCCAAGGTGGACAACGAGCTCTGCCGACGGGTTGGTGTAGTTGCAGCCCAACTCCATGCAGGAGCACGCGCCGTGCAGGCACGCGAGCTCATGAAGCGGGATCTCGTGGTAGGAGTAACAGCGAAAGCATCCTGGGTGGGAGAACATGAGCGGGAACGTCACTGCGAAGTTGCGCGCGAGGATCTCCAGATTCTTAGGCTGCAGCATCTGCCACATCTGAAGTTCGTTGAGAAATCGGAAAAAAGATTAGCAGTTAGATCGGCGAATAGCAGAATATGTAGGATAAATTCAAAAGCTTGTAAAATGATTTCTAGCATGAAGGTAGCGACCAAGAATCAGCGGATGTCGTCCGGGCACGACGCGTGAAAGCTGGTCGCGTCGTCCGGGCGCACAGTGACGTGTGGTGGATGAGGGGAGAGGGGGTTGTGGAGTAGACGTGCTCACTCACGAGCTCTATGATATTACTAGTTGGGTATAGGGGACTGGAAATAATAGTAATATAAGTGAAAATGTAAGCGTGGTCAATCATCTAGCAGAACAGCCTACTCGCGGATCACTCTTACGAAGAACCATCTTATTCATCCACGCGGCCCAATCGAACGGTCTGCAATAATCGGATCGGACAACTAGTTCTTCAGGGGGGCTTCTAGAAGACGCGATCTTAAGTGGTTTGTGAAAAGAACAAACATGCAATGACTCTAGTTGACCCATATGTGGTTTGTGAAAAGAACAAACATGGACTGACTCCAGCTGTGGTTAATGAAAAGAACATACATGCAATGACTCTAGATGTGGTTTATTAAAAGAAGACACATGCAATGACACTAGGGGATCCATGTGGTTTATGAAAAGAACACACATGCAATGACTCTGGTGGATCCATATGTGGTTTCTGAAAAGAACAAACATGTAATGACTCTGGTTGATCCATATGTGGTTCACGAAAATAACACACATGCAATGACATTGGTTGATCTATATGTGGTTTGTCATTAGAAGAACACACATGCAATGACTCTAGTGGATCCATATGTGGTTTGTGGAAAGAACACACGTGCAATGACACTGGTGGATCCATACGTGGTTTGTGAAAACAACAAACATGCAATGACTCTGGTTGATCCATATGTGGTTCATGAAAAGAACACACATGCAATGACATTGGTTGATCCATATGTGGTTTGTCATTACAAGAACACACATGCAATGACTCTGGTGGATCCATATATGGTTTGTGGAAAGAACACACATGCAATGACACTGGTGGATCCATATGTGGTTTGTGAAAAGAACAAACATTCAATGACACTAGTGGATCCATGTGTGGTTTGCCATTACAAGAACACACATGCAATGACATTGGTGGATCCACATGTGGTTTGTGGAAAGAACACACATGCAATGACTCTGGTGGATCCATATGTCGTTTGTGAAAAGAACATACATGCAATGTCTCTAGTGGATCCATATGTGGTTTGTGAAAAGAACACACATGCAATGACACTGGTGGATCCATATGTGGTTTAGGAAAAGAACACACATGCAATGACTCTGGTCGATCCATATGTGGTTTGTGGAAAGAACACACATGCAATGACACTAGTGGATCCACATGTGGTTTGTGGAAAGAACAAACATGCAATGACTCTGGTGGATCCATATGTGGTTTGTGAAAAGAAAAAACATGCAATGACTCTAGCTGCGGTTAATGAAAAGAACAAACATGCAATGACTCTAGCTGTGGTTTGTGAAAAGAACACACATGCAATGACTTTGGTGGATCCATATGTGGTTTGTGGAAAGAACACACATGCAATGACTCTAGTGGATCCATATGCGGTTTGTGAAAAGAACAAACATGCAATGACTCTGGTTAATCCATATGTGGTTCATGAAAGTAACACACATGCAATGACATTGGTTGATCCATATGTGGGTTGTCATTACAAGAACACACATGCAATGACTCTGGTGGATCCATATGTGGTTTGTGGAAAGAACACACATGCAATGACACTGGTGGATCCATATGTGGTTTGTGAAAAGAACAAACATGCAATGACTGTGGTCGATCCATATGTGGTACATTAAAAGAACACACATGCAATGACATTGGTTGATCCATATGTGGTTTGTCATTACAAGAACACACATGCAATGACTCTGGTGGATCCATATGTGGTCTGTGGAAAGAAGACACTTGCAATGACACTGGTGGATCCATATGTGGTTTGTGAAAAGAACAAACATGCAACGACTCCAACTGTGGTTAATGAAAAGAACATACATGCAATGACTCTAGCTGTGGTTTATTAAAAGAACACACAAGCAATGACATTGGGGATCCATGTGGTTTATGAAAATAACACACATGCAATGACTTTGGTTGATCCATATGTGGTTTGTGAAAAGAACAAACAAGCAATGACTCTGGTTGATCCATATGTGGTTCATGAAAATAACACACATGCAATGACATTTGTTGATCCATGTGTGGTTTGTCATTACAAGAACACATATGCAATGACTCTGGTGGATCCATATGTGGTTTGCGGAAAGAACACACATGCAATGACACTGGTGGATCCATATGTGGTTTGTGAAAAGAACAAACATGCAATGACTTGGTTGACCCATATGTGGTTCATGAAAAGAACAGGAATGCAATGACATTGGTTGATCCATGTGTGGTTTGTCATTACAAGAACACACATGCAATGACTCTGGTGGATCCATATGTGGTTCGTGGAAAAAACACATATGCAATGACACTGGTGGATCCATATGTGGTTTGTGAAAAGAACAAACATTCAATGCCACTGGTGGATCCATGTGTGGTTTGTCACTACAAGAACACACATGCAATGACTCTGGTGGATCCATATGTGGTTTGTGGACAGAACACACATGCAATGACACTGGTGGATCCATATGTTGTTTGTGAAAAGAACAAACATGCAATGACTCTGGTTGGTCCATACGTGGTTCACGAAAAGAACACACATGCAATGACATTGGTTGATCCATATGTGGTTTGTCATTACAAGAACACACATGCAATGACTCTGGTGGATCCACATGTGGTCTGTGGAAAGAACACACATGCAATGACACTGGTGGATCGATATGTGATTTGTGGAAAGAACACACATGCAATGACTCTGGTGGATCCATATGTGTTTCGTGAAAAGAACATACATGCAATGTCTCTAGTGCATCCATATGAGGTTTGTGAAAAGAACACACATGCACTAACACTAGTGGATCCATATGCGGTTTAGGAAAAGAACAAACATGCAATGACTCTGCTGGATCCATATGCGGTCTGTGGAAAGAACACACATGCAATGACACTGGTGGATCCATACGTGGTTTGTGAAAAGAACAGACATGCAATGACACTGGTGTATCCATATGTGGCTCATGAAAAGAACACACATGCAATGACATTGGTTGATCCGTATGTGGTTTGTCATTACAAGGACACACATGCAATGACTCTGGTGGATCCATATGTGGTATATGGAAAGAACACACATGCAATGACTCTAGTGGGTCCATATGTCGTTTGTGAAAAGAACACACATGCAATGACACTGGTGGATCCATATGTGGTTTGTGAAAAGAACATACATGCAATTACACTGGTGGATCCATATGCGGTTTAGAAAAAGAACACACATGCAATGACTCTGGTGGATCCATATCTGGTTTGTGGAAAAGAACACACATGCAATGATACTGGTTGATCCATATGTGGTTTGTCATTACAAGAACACACATGCAATGACACTGGTGGATCCATATGTGGTTTGTGGAAAGAACACACATGCAATGACATTGGTTGATCCATATGTGGTTTGTGAAAAGAACAAACATGCAATGGCTCCAGCTGTGGTTAATGAAAACAACATACATGCAATGACTCTAGGTGTGGTTTATTAAAAGAACACACATTCAATGACACTAGGGGATCCATGTGGTTTATGAAAAGAACACAAATGCAATGACAATGGTGGATCCATATGCGGTTTCTCATTAGAAGAACACACATGCAATGACTCTTGTAGATCCATATGTGGTTTTTGGAAAATAACACACATGCAATGACACTAGTTGATCCATATGTGGTTTGTCATTACAAGAACACACATGCAATGACACTGGCGGATCCATATGTGGTTTGTGGAAAGAACACACATGCAATGACATTGGCTGGTCCATATGTGGTTTGTGAAAATAACAAACATGCAATGACTCCAACTGTGTTTAATGAAAAGAACATAAATGCAATGACTCTAGATGTGGTTTATTAAAAGAACACACATGCAATGACACTAGGGGATCCATGTTGTTTATGAAAATAACACACATGCAATAACTCTCGTGGATCCATATGTGGTTTGTAAAAAGAACAAACATGCAATGACTCTGGTTGATCCATATGTGGTTCATGAAAAGAACACACATCCAATGACATTGGTTGATCCATATGTGGTTTGTCATTACAAGAACACACATGCAATGACTCTGGTGGATCCAGATGTGGTTTGTGGAAAGAACACATGTGCAATGACACTGGTGGATCCATATGTGGTTTGTGAAAAGAACAATCATTCAATGACTCTGGTTGATCCATTTGGGGTTCATGAAAAGAACACACATGCAATGACATTGGTTGATCCATATGTGGTTTTTCATTACAAGAACACACATGCAATGACTCTGGTGGATCCATATGTGGTTTGTGGAAAGAACACACATGCAATGACACTGGTGGATCCATATGTGGTTTGTGAAAAGAACACACATGCAATGACACTGGTGGATCCATATGTGGTTCATGCAAAGAACACACATGCAATGACATTGGTTGATCCATATGTGGTTTGTCATTACAAGAACACACATGCAATGACTCTGGTGGATCCATATGTGGTTTGTGGAAAGTACACACATGCAATGACACTTGTGGATCCATATGTGGTTTGTTAAAAGAACACATATGCAATGACACTGGTGGATCCATATCTGGATCATGAAAAGAACACACATGCAATGACATTGGTTGATCCATATGTGGTTTGTCATTACAAGGACACACATGCAATGACTCTGGTGGATCCATATATGGTTTGTGGAAAGAACACATGTGCAATGACACTAGTGGATCCATATGTGGTTCATGAAAATAACACACATGCAATGACATTTGTTGATCCATGTGTGGTTTGTCATTACAAGAACACATATGCAATGACTCTGGTGGATCCATATGTGGTTTGCGGAAAGAACACACATGCAATGACTCTATTGGGTCCATATGTGGTTTGTGAAAAGAACATACATGCAATGACACTGATGGATCCATATGTGGTTTGTGAAAAGAACATACATGCAATTACCTTCATGGATCCATATGCGGTTTAGAAGAATACACATGCAATGACATTGGTGGATCCACATGTGGTTTGTGGAAAGGACACACATGCTATGACTCTGGTGGATCTATATGTCTTTTGTGAAAAGAACATACATGCAATGTCTCTGGTGGATCCATATGAGGTTTGTGAAAAGAACGCACATGCAATGACACTGGTGGATCCATATGCGGTTTAGGAAAAGAACAAACATGCGATGACTCTGGTGGATCCATATGTAGTTTGTGGAAACAACACACATGCAATGACACTAGTGGATCCATATGTGATTTGTGGAAAAGAACACACATGCAATGACACTGGTGGATCCATATGTGGTTTGTGGAAAGAACACACATGCAATTACTCTGGTGGATCCATATGTGGTTTGCGAAAAGAACAAACATGCAATGACTCCAGCTATGGTTAATGAAAAGAACATACATGCAATGACCCTAGCTGTGGCTTGTGGAAAGAACACACATGCAATGACTCTGGTGGATCCATATGTGGTTTGTGAAAAGAACAAATTGCAATGACTCTGGTTGATTCATATGTGGTTCATGAAAATAACACACATGCAATGACATTGGTTAATTCATATGTGGTTTGTCATTACAAGAAGACATATTCAATGACTCTGGTGGATCCACATGTGGTTTGTGGAAAGAACACACATGGAATGACATTGGTTGATCCATATGTAGTTTGTGGAAAGAACACACATGCAATAACACTGGTGGATCCATATGTGGTTTGTGAAAAGAACTTACACGCAATGACACTAGTGGATCCATATGCGGTTTATTAAAAAAACACACATGCATTGACATTGGGGGATCCATGTGGTTTATGAAAAGAACACACATGCAATGACACTGGTGGATCCATATGTGGTTTGTCATTACAAGAACACACATGCAATGACTCTTGTGGATCCACATGTGGTTTGTGGAAAAGAACACACATGCAATGACACTGGTTGATCCATATGTGGTTTGTCATTAAAAGAACACACATGCAATGACACCGGTTGATCCATATGTGGTTTGTCATTACAAGAACACACATGCAATGACATTGGTGGATCCATATGTGGTTTGTCATTACAAGAACACACATGCAATGACTCTGGTGGATCCATATGTGGTTTGTGGAAAGAACACACATGTAATGACACTGGTGGATCCTTATGCGGTTTGTGAAAAGAACAAACATGCAATGACACTGGTGGATCCATGTGTTGTTTGTCATTACAAGAACACACATGGAATGACATTGGTGGATCCACATGTGGATTTTTGGAAAGAACACACATGCAATGACTCTGGTGGATCCATATGTGTTTTGTGGAAAGAACATACATGCAATGTCTCTGGTGGATCCATATGAGGTTTGTGAAAAGAATACACATGCAATAACACTGGTGGATCCATATGCGGTTTCGGAAAAGAACAAACATGCAATGACGTGGATCCATATGTGGTCTGTGGAAAGAACACACATGGAATGACAGTGGTGGATCCATATGTGATTTCTGAAAAGAACACACATGCAATGACACAGGTGGATCCACTTGTGGTTCATGAAAAGAACACACATGCAATGACATTGGTTGTTCCATATGTGGTTTATCATTACAAGAACACACATGCAATGACTCTGCTATATCCACATGTGGTTTGTGGAAAGAGAACACATGCAATGACATTGGTTGATCCATATGTGGTTTGTGAAAAGAACAAACATGCAATGACTCTAGCTATGGTTAATGAAAAGAACATACATGCAATGACTCTAGCTATGGTTTATAAAAATAATACAGATGCAATGACATTGGTGCATCCACATGTGGTTTGTGGAAAGAACACACATGCTATGACTCTTGTGGATCTATATGTGTTTTGTGAAAAGAACATACATGCAATGTCTCTGGTGGATCCATATGAGGTTTGTGAAAAGAACACACATGCAATGACACTGGTGGATCCATATGCGGTTTAGGAAAAGAAAAAACATGCAATGACTCTGGTGGATCCATATGTGGTTTGTGGAAACAACCCACATGCAATGACACTAATGGATCCATATGTGGTTTTTGGAAAGAACACACATGCAATAACTCTGGTGGATCCATATGTGGTTTGTGAAAAGAACAAACATGCAATGACTCTAGCTGTGGTTAATGAAAAGAATAGACATGCAATGACTCTAGCTGTGGTTTGTGAAAAGAACACACATGCAATGACTGTGGTGGATCCATACGTGGTTTGTGGAAAGAAAACACAAGCAATGACATTGGTGGATCCATATGTGGTTTGTGAAAAGAACAAACATGCAATGACACTTGTTGATCCATATGTGGTTCATGAAAAGAACACACATGCAATGACATTGGTTGATCCATATGTGGGTTGTCATTACAAGAACACGCATGCAATGACTCTGGTGGATCCATATTTCGTCTGTGGAAAGAACACACATGCAATGACAATGGTGGATCCATATGTGGTATGTCATTACAAGAAAACACATGCAATGACTCTGGTGGATCCATATGTAGTTTGTGGAAAGAACACACATGCAATGACACTGGTGGATCGATATGTGGTTTATGAAAAGAACACACATGCAATGACACTAGTGGATCCATATGTGGTTCATGAAAAGAACACACATGCAATAACATTGGTTGATCCATATGTGGTTAGGGATTACAAGAACACACATGCAATGACTCTGGTGGATGCATATGTGGTTTGTGGTAAGAACACACATGCAATGACTCTGGTGGGTCCATATGTGGTTTGTGAATAGAACACACATGCAATGACACTAGTGGATCCATGTGTGGTTTGTCATTACAAGAACACACATGGATCCACTAGTGTCATTGCATGTGTGTTGTTTTCACAAACCACATATGGACCAATGACATTGGTGGATCCACATGTGGTTTGTGGAAAGAACACACATGCAATGACTCTGGTGGATCCATATGTGGTTTGTGAAAAGAACATACATGCAATCTCTCTGGTGGATCCATATGTGGTTTGTGAAAAGAACAGACATGCAATGACACTAGTGGATCCATATGCGGTTTAGGAAAAGAACGCACATGCAATGACTCTGGTGTATCCATATGTGGTTTGTGGAAAGAACACACATGCAATGACACTAGTGGATCCATATGTGGTTTTTGGAAAGAACACACATGCAATGAATCTAGTGGATCCATATGTGGTTTGTGAAAAGAACAAACATGAAATGACTCTAGCTGTGGTTTGTAAAAAGAACACACAAGCAATGACTCTGGTGGATCCATATGTGGCTTGTGGAAAGAACACACATGCAATGACACTGGTGGATCCATATGTGGTCTGTGAAAAGAACAAACATGCAATGACTATGGTTGACCCATATGTGGTTGATGAAAAGAACACACATGCAATGACTCTGGTTGATACATATGTGGTTTGTCATTACAAGAACACACATGTAATGAGTCTGGTGGATCCATATGTGGTTTGTGGAAAGAACACACATACAATGACACTGGTGGATCCATATGTGGTTTGTGAAAAGAACAAACATGCAATGACTCTAGTTGATCCATATGTGGTTCATGAATAAAACACACATACAATGACATTGGTTGATCCATATGTGGTTTGTCATTACAAGAACACACATGGAATGACTCGAGTGGATCCATATGCGGTTTAGGAAAAGAACACACATGCAATGACTCTAGTGGATCCATATGCGGTTTGTGGAAAGAACACACATGCAATGAGATGGATCCATGTGTGGTTTGTGAGAAGAACACACATGCAATGACTCTGGTGGATCCATTTGTGCTTTGTGAAAAGAACAAACATGCAATGACTCTAGCTGTGGTTAATGAAATGAATAGACTTGGAATGACTCTAGCTGTGGTTTGTGAAAAGAACACACATGCAATGACTCTTGTTGATCCATATGTGGTTTGTGTAGGGGATCGGTGCGGAAAACAAAAAAATTCCTACGACAGAACCCCAGAAACTGCCTATGATCTATCTATGTAGTAATGCGGTAACGTGCCAGAGCATAGAGAGTACATACCCTTGTAGTCTGTACACGGTTAACGTTCCGCGGGGAACGTGGTTGATGTAGTCATACTCGAAGCCGGCCTCAAGGTCGCGAAGCTCCTCGCAGGTCACCCTTGCTCCTTCTTGATCTTCATCATCTTCATCGTGCAATAGCTCTGGCTCACGACATTTAAGCGCCCCAAGTGTTGCGCATCGTGTCTTCGTACACATCCGGTGCACGATGAGACCTCCGGCTCCCCGATCCTGCGGGGAGTGCGGAAGTTGATATCTGGCTAGGAATCCCTGCAGCGCAACAGCGTACTGTAGGTGTGCCTCGATCGCACAACCCAGACTTGGGGCCATGTTCACGAGGTATAGAGAGAGGGAGGAGGAGAAAGTCAACCAAATGACTTCTCCAATTGTGTGTTTAATCCCACCCATGGGCACCCCTTTATATAAGTGGAGGGGGTGTGCCTTTCTCAAAAGCTAAGCCATGTGGGACTAATACTAAAAGAAAAAGGCAGCAAATTTCCAGACTGCCAAATGGGCTGTTTCTACTCAGCCCAAATAGAAAAATAGAAAATAAATAGAAAAAGGAAAAAGGGGAGCAGCAGGGGCTGGCCGGGTGGGCCTTGGCACGCCCACCTCCGCCCGCCATGGGCTTGGCAAGGAAACCCGGTGGGGCTGGCCCGGCGACCCAAAGACCGCCCGCCCGCCGCCTTCCCTCACCCTGCCAGTGGGCCGCCACTTGACCCTGTGGCCTAACCGGTTCCCCCGCGAGCCCCACATGGGCCGGGGTTGAGCCAGGCCGGCCCCACGGCCGGTAGCTGGCGCTCGCCCCTGTGTGGCGCGGTTTATCCGTCGCCCACAGGCGGCCTGGCAGCGGCGGTGGGTATAGGCTGTTGCCCCCCGTGCGGCGACAACTTATCTGCCGCCCACGTGGGCTGTTCCTTTTATCTTTTTCTATAGATTTATTCTTAGGCCTTTTCCCTCCGGGATTTAGCCTAATATAAAAGTTGCCTTTATAAACTTTAATCTAAATATTATTTATAATATATTAATTCACAATTAACATATAATAAATATATATTTAAATTCCTATTTATCCGAAAACACTTTTCTGGTCTTTTCCTTTATTCTTTCTCCGAACAACTTCGGATCTCTCCGCGGAACGATTCCTGCTTTCTCTCTTTCTCTACTATGATTCCGTCTTACAAATTATCGCTCTCATCGTACCCTTAAGTGTATCCTCTCACGGCTCAGGAATTCTCTAGACATGATCTATATCAATGATCAACAGAGGGACCAGGGATATTCATGTGATCCCTATGCATTCCTGATGATAATGTCATTTGAACTGTCTAAATGTAGCATCCTCTTTGTTTTGTTTCTCGATACAACTTGTCCGAGATTCGATCAATGGTATCCTATACCTTTGTTCAATCTCGTTCACAACAAGTTCTGTTTTCTTGTTACCATGATATTACATCCCCGTGACCTAGTCACATGTTGCAACATTTATAGATGTAATCTCACCAAGCCGGTCGTATGTATCTTTACCCGTCATGTGGGTGAACAAATCCCGGTCTTGCAGTCACATGTCATCTACTGTTCCTTCGGAATACCCAACATACACCTTTATAGCCACCGTATTACCAGATGACGGTTGATGTAGTCTAAGAAGCCTAGGGAAACAGCTAGTAATATGAGCTCACGGTCTAAGGAGAAGCCTAGGTATAGCTATTGCAACAATGAACTATATGACTTGATCGTGTTGCAATCCTTTGAGGAATGTCCAACCACATCATTCTCCAATGATATGATCTTGTTGTCAGTCGACATAAATGCCCATGATCTTCAAACCTAGATCATATTCGTGACCAACGAACTAGTATGAATAGAGGATACTAGGGACTTGGTTGTTTCATACCACACCTGTACCAATGTTTCTACTTGGCACAGTTATAGCACAATATGAAACTATTATAAACTAATTGAGATGTGACAATAAAAACCTATTTATTATTTGCCTGTAGGACATATCTCCTTTAGTCTCCAACTTGCACTAGAGTACAAATAACCTAGCTTGCATTTTACTCGTATAAACCATATGCCATATGCGTTTACAGATCATGCATGCTCATGGGAAACGTTATGTCTATGTTCTGTTTTACCAGATCATTATGTCTTTTGCAAATCGTTAATGTCTTCCTAATTTTGACATTCACACCATTATCTTATAATGGGTCGAAGTATTTATTTGGCAATAAAGTGAGACTTTTGTTTCTAGTGTTTATGATGACGGTTGTTTTCACTGTTGTCATCTAAACTT
Organism: Avena insularis; assembly: GCA_023614405.1. NCBI lineage: Eukaryota > Viridiplantae > Streptophyta > Magnoliopsida > Poales > Poaceae > Avena > Avena insularis. The sequence goes on from CM042692.1 coordinate 29,867,104, forward strand.
CGAAACACACTTTGCTATCCTTTGTGTATATACTATAGTCATGGCAGCAGAATGAGGCCGGATTCCAGGAGCTTACAGTGACATTAGATCAACCTCGAGGGCTTTCTCATGGGCACTAGGCCCTGGGACACATCATTCTATGTTTAAAAGCGAACTAGCCCCACCATATCATTATAAAACACATCAGATGTAGCCTTTATACTTCTATATCTATGTAGATCCTAGTGCATGAAATGCATCTATGCCACTTACATTGCTTCTTGCTACTTAAGTACAAACTTAATTCTGGTTTAGTGATCAACTCAGGAATCACTTAAAGACATGTTCTTACAGTTAAGAGCTAGTCCTTCCAACCAGAACCCCGGGTCACATTACGTCGAGTATACAACATAGTTTTATGGAAGAACCTATGACTGAGGCATAGGATATGCAACGTATCTCTTTCTTTCAACCATAGTTGCAATACTCAATGCTTCATACAGTAATAATTTATTTCTTACTTTGCTCCATTCTGAGCTACTTCAGAATCTTGCTTAGGACATTCTGAACATCTTTCAGAATCAAGTCCAGGAAGCATTCGACATTCAGTGTTTATTAAACTCATCAATCTATCTCGATAGATCTTATTGTTTAATAACTTCAACTTCATTCTTAACTTAAACACTATTAACACCAATCACATCATTCACATATGTCGTCTAAATATTCCAGAATGATTTCACGCTCCCACTCAAATATGACATTCATGTTTGAGATCCAGGGATTTCACTTAGCTCCCACTCAAAATATGTTATCTACATATTATGAATTAGCCAAGCTGATTTGCTCCCACTCAAATTTAGGTCCTCTCGATAATCTTGGACATTCCAAAATTCCTTGACCATTATCAAATCGAGAATTCCACTAACGAGATTTCAATGATCATTCATTTCTCGTACTTAGGTCCATCACGCTTCTTTGTGTTTCGTAGGTATGTCTTGTTCAAAACATGACAAGTGAATCAATAATATAATACTACAAACTTGTAGAGTATATAGTTGAATCCTACTTTATTTAGTAAAAGTATTCACTTGAAACTTTATGATCATTATCAATAGTTTCTCCTCTATTTGTAGAGTTTGGATTCACGAAACAAATTCCGTTGCGCCACTCAACAATCTGGAGGTAAGGTCAAATACCTTGTTTTGATCTTTTACTTTCTCCCACCTGTTTCTTCATCAAGACACATCAACTTAGGATAACAACTGGCTTGCCCCTTGTGGAAGATGCATCCATAGCTTCCGAAGAATGCTCTATAAAGACTTGTTTATTCGCCACGATTTCGACTTATCGAAATCTCCAGAAACTCGAACGTGCCATAACACTCATGGTGTTGTTTCCACAAATCTTTGAATGTTCCTTTGTATTTCAAATGAGTGTTTGCTTATTTTGATCTCTAACTCTAAACGATAACTATAACCCCGATAAGAGATAATGTTGTACCATATGTATGTAATACATATTGATTATGATGTTTAGACATTTCAACATAGTTTGAATTCATCCAATTATCATAATTTGTGAAACATCTTTCACAAGTTCCTTTTATGCTAAACTTAACTTGAATACTTTAGTCGTGTCGATCAAATCGAAGAGACTTGTTAATTCAATTATATCAATATCCCTTTTAGTTATGAACTCATTTGAACAATTCAAATCATTTCAAACTTCATGTTTCATTAAGTAAATACACTTATTCACTTAAGTCCACAATAAATGATTTCCACTACTTGTTGAAAATGTGATACATCACTATGTATAAGATTCAACATTTCTTTGCATATCACTGTTTTACCAGAATACAAAGTTTTAGTCATTCTGCCCAAGAGGCATGGTTTTGCAAAGTCTCTAGATTAAGCATCTAGGACCCCGATCTTTCATAAAGAACCTGCAATAACCAAAATGACTTAAACTGTAGTGTCATTTCATTATTAAACTTTGGATATCTTTTAGCATTCTAATCCTTTATAAATGTTTAAACTATTATCATTAACATAGTGATGAGAATAACTTGTTTGTAATCGTAATGTGACCATGACGGTATTGTTCATAAGAATAGTACAACGGGCTTGTAACTTGTTCATATGAATAATCGTCTCGCCAAAAGCAAGACACACAAACAAGGATTACAAATTATATTCAAGTCCACTAATCCAAATGACAAACTTTGAGGGAAGAGGTGATGTTGGCCATCAACTGTTTTGCTTGCCATTATCAAACCACATTGCCTCAAATCAAGCAATTCCCAAGCAGATCATCCCATTTTCATAAATGGGACAAGTATCAAATACTTTGCAAACTGCAGCGAGTTTTGCAAAAACCACATTTATAATTTTTTATATCTAACATATACCTTTTCATCTATGACCTCCATTTGCAATCAAGCCCTTCTAAGAGTTCTCAACTTTAATGCAAGATTGCTAAGTGTTTTTCCAAACATTCTCTTTTCATCCATGATGGAGGAAAATTCATCCAACGGCTCATACTCTATGTGCCTTATTCTGCAGAATACAAAATGTAGCCCAACTCTCCATCGAATGGAGAATGGCTTATTGGATGATTATGGAGAAAACACAAACATTCCAGAGTCATAGAATTATCTCCTAATGGTTATCGTATCAAGAAGAGAAGATCACCTTTTACGAGGATATCCATCAGGCCTGGGTATTAATCTATGAAGTTGGACCCTTTTTGCTAAGTTCCATATTAAGCAATATATTCCCATGGTTGCAAAGGACCTCAATGGGATAGGCTAAGATCTACTAAGATATTTGCAAAAAGACATATAGACTAAGTTTATAATAAGAGAACAATTTATAATTGGTCTCCACTAAAATGGTTATCCCCTGGATGATTTTAGTGATCGCATGATCCCTATCCTCTGCACCTCCCCCGATCGTCACGGCCATCAGTGCAGTATCAAAGGTAGACATTCCATAATGCCAATCACATCATCCATGTGACTCATGCTTGATCTTTCGATCTCTTGTGTTCCAAGGCCACGCTTCTCTAGCGTGCTAAGCTTGCCAAATCTAACTTGTGTGTATTCGCTGTGCAACATGGCTTACACCCACTATATGCGAACATAGATATGTCTGACACCCAAGCCTGTAACCCTGGATCGCCTCATACCGAAGACCTTTCTTGGTGGTGCACACACAAGGGGAACACGGAACATTGGAATTAAATAGGGATTATCTTATTTGCTACCGTTGAGTATCTAAATACTAGCACACAATAAGATGTAAAAACTGGTATCAACATCATATGTATAATGTGATATGATATGGTCCTTCTTGCGCCTTGATCTCCATCGAGCGCTCTGGCATGATCTCCACCGTGCCCTTGGTTTGACGCCAAGTCCACGGCGCCTCCACCAGGTCGTCCATCGGAACGATGACTATTACTATACTACTTAGCAACAGAAAAGTAAACTACTTTACCTTTGTAACGACCAATGCCATATCATAATCACATGTCCCCTGCAAAATAAAGTTAGACACCTCTACTTTATCTATTGCAAGTTTTACGTGGTTGTTAGGGCTTTCGCAATAGAACCGTTTCTAATCTACGAGCTTTCCAACCACAACATGGATCCGACAGTTGTCTCTACTACACCCCTTTCGGGGCCCTCCGTTGTAAATGCTATATCAACTATCGAATGAGAGACAGACACCCGCTAGCCACTTATACGGTACAAGCCGTATGTTGAGCGTGGAACCAGTCTCACGTACGAATACGCGTAAGGTCGGTCCGGGCCGCTTCATCAAACAATACCACGATATAAACAATCACACGTTAGAGGGTAACAACTAAGGGATCAATGCCCGCACAATACATGTGCGTACTGGCCGTATAGCACTCCTACGCATAGATCGGCTCTGATACCACTGTAGGGGATCGGTGCGGAAAACAAAAAATTTCCTACGACGGAACCCCAGAAACTGACTAGGATCTATCTATGTAGTAATGCAGTAACGGCCAGAGCGAAGAGAGTACATACCCTTGTAGTCTGTACGCGGTTAACGTTCTACGGGGAACGTGGTTGATGTAGTCGTACTCGAAGCCGACCTCAAGGTCGCGAAGCTCCTCGCAGGTCACCCCTTGCTCCTTCTTGATCTTCATCATCTTCATCGGGCAATAGCTCTGGCTCACGACATTTAAGCGCCCCAAGTGTTGCGCCTCGTGTCTTCGTACACATCCGGTGCACGATGAAACCTCCGGCTCCCTGATTGTAGCACCCCGCTAAAACCACTACTAGAAAATCGCTGTGTTTTTGTGCATTGCATCATCATGACCGCATGCTCATGTCATCATGCCACATTGCATTTGAGCATCATCATCATGCATGGTTTTGCCTAAAAATATTTTCGAAAAGCCTAGTTTTTGTTTTCTAAATATCCCCGTCTTCTTTTCAAATTTTAAATCGGGCTTTTCCGGATTATTTTGTTTTGTCTAAAAACAGTTTCTCAAAGTCTTGTTTATAATAAATAAAAGTTAATTTTATTTTTAGGGGGCAGCCGAACCAGGCCCGATCTGTCCCAGCCGGCCACCCCCAAAACAGCCCAACCCTAACCCACCTACTCCCCATAGCCGGCGCCACCACCCTGCCCCACACCTAGCGCCAACCCACCCCGCTGCCAACCACCAGAACCACTCACGCACACCACCCCAGCCCTGCTCCACACCTGACCCTGCCTAGGGATCTCCACCGCGACCTGGCCCCACCCCCACCGACACGTCACCGCACCGCCCGCTCGCGACGCTCCCACGATACACGCACGCGAGCGTACGCAGCATGCAGAGGCTGCTCGCCCGTGAACCACCCCACCCCGCTTCTCACCTGGCCCCACAACCCGACACCGCTCACGCGTCCCTAGACCCGCTCCACTGACCGCGTCCCGCACGTCACCAACCCTCCTCGCGCTCTCCTCCTAACCAACCACCGCCGCCGTGGGCGCCACTCCCCTCGACCTCTTCCTGGAGCACGACCCCGCGTCTCTGCAGGCCATGTTCCGCGAGATGCCGCCGGCGTGGCCCTTCTCCTCCGCTCGAGTCCTGCCTCCCCATCGAGCCACGCCGCCGCCCATCGGCCTTCCTCGACCCCAACCTCCTCTCAGAGCTCCTCGCCCCGCCGCCTGCCCGCCTCGACCTCCTCCTACCGCACGCAGCCGTCTCGCCCAGCCCTCCTCCGCCGTCGAGATGTTCCATCGCTGCTCCGCGACCGCCTCCCTCTCTGCCCGATGCAGCGTGAGCGCTGGCTTCCCTCTGCACGAGCACGCCGCCCCTCATCCGCCGCGCGGCCTCCCTACTCTACGAGCTCCTCGCCCCGTTGGACCGTGCTCCGGCCGTGCACCGACGCCCGTCGCCGCTCCCACAGGCCGATGTTCCTCGCCGTCCCTGTCCGCAAGAGCTGCTGAGCCCGAGGCCATCGGCTTCCTAGAGAAACTCCGGCCTCGGGTCTCCTCCGGCCGACACACCAGCGCCTCCGCCGTTCCGTACTGGCCACCACCAGGACGTCCTCGACTTCCTGAAGCTGTCATCGCCTCTATCCCCGTCACCTTGGTCACCCAGCTCGCCTCTGGCCAGATCTCGTCGAGCTCACCCTGCCTCCTGTTGGCTCGCCCATGACCGCCCACCTTCGAGTTCCTCTGGGTCAAGTTCTGCATACCGTGGGTCTCCGTCGGCCACCCTACCAGCAGTACAACTCAAGACCGGCAGTAGCACTAGGTGAGAGTGGTGGATGTCAGGTGTTGGTGTGTTGTTGATCTGTTGATGTTCTAGGAGTTGTCCTATGTATTGACTCCTATTGTTGCACTCCTTGTGGTAACAGAGAGTATGTGTTGGTGAAACCCCTATACAATTACAGACGGTTATCGAGGAATACAAGAGGTAACCATGTCCTTAGCTTCAACTCGAAGACTGCCGGAACCAAGCTCGCCTTCCACAACGGAAGCCAGGGATGACAAGATCGACATCCACCCGGACAAACCCTAGGAACCACCGGCGCTTGGACCCGAGAGAACCACACCGAGACCCTCAGAATGCCAAGTCCTCCTTCACGGATGCGAAGACCGATCCCGCCGAACCAAAGACCTTGCCAGTGTCCGGATCCGAAGCCCGATCCCTCGAACCCCAAGATCGCCGATAACCGAAGTGTGATCCCCTTTCCGAACCCTATTTTATAAATGCTATATATATAAACTGTTGCATATTAAATTGTTCATGCATGCATATCTGTCTGTGGGTTTGGGGCATTATGCCGATTCATCTCATAATTAAATATGGGGGCTATATGCGGGCTATTTTAGTCTTATATATCGTCCCCATTTAAATTTGAGTAGCGAACCGATGCCATGTTTTGCCTTGTTAAGACAACATTTAAATTGCAGGGTATCTAAATAACTTGAACCATATAATTATTTGTCGGGACCCCGGTTCCACTTAATATTGCCTAAATGCACCGCATCTTTGCCATGCCATGCATCATATCATAATCATGCCGGATCTTCTGCAGTAGTATTAAATAGTGTATCCGATGTTTCTTTTAGTGTTTGCTTCTTTGCGGATTAGGCCGATGAGTGGATGCGAGAATCGACAAGTTCTCCGAATATGATCCTTCGACAGTGTTTCCCAGGCGAGCATCTCTCCCCCTTCTACCTATTTTGCATTTATAGTCTTTATTTTCTCCTGTTGATCTATTGCTATCTGTATCGCGATGCTTTAGTTTCCGTACACCAGTTATATCCCGTGCAGCCTCTATATTGCCTTGGACACCTCCTATTACCTGTGCTTGATAGATAGCTGGCCTTGCGAGTCATTGTTGCTTGCTCAGGTGCGATCTCGTGTTGTCAAGTACCGCAGTTGTTGGAATGCTGGCAGATGTTTATGGTGGAGATGATCATGATTTTAAACACAACTATTAAATTGCTGGGATAACTAATGAAAGAGGCACCGGTGGACAATATATGATATTTGGTTTTTCATGTCCACTTGTGTCCCGTAGGCCCCGAGTACTTGATACCTGTTCCTTGACTATTCGCACTATCCACATACGGGAGACTCTATGAATCTCCCTTAGCCAGAGCTTGATTCATTTCTTATTTCTTGGGGCCACAAAGTAGTTTGGGGCTTTATTACTATCCTGTACTTATGCCATGCTTTACTGCTTTATTTACGATTGTGCGTGGAGCACCTATACTGTTTAGGAATTGCCGAGTGTTTTCGCGGTATCGACAAGCCCAGTCACACTTTCGGGTTCCTAGTCATTTACAGCCATTGGCGCAAACCTTGGGTCCGTCTCGGAGCCGGCCAACTTCGTTGCGGGTAGCTTAATGGGGTGGCCCCCTGAAATATTTTATGAATCCTGTGATTGCTTTGTCGGGAAAGCCATGTTGGGTTTTGATTTGGTTTTCCGAGGTTGATCGTGTGTCTATTGCTATTTGTGCACCCCTGCAGGGTAAATCTTTCTGAAAGCCGTGTCCGCGGTTATGGACGACTTGGAGCACACTATCCTGATCATAGACAAGCATAACTAAAGTAGTGTTATAAATTTGACTCAATATGTGACTAGTAATCAACTTCACTACAATGGAATGGATAAGAAAAATGCCAACAACTAGTGGATCTGTGGTGATCTGTGTCATACTATACCTGCCTAGTAAGTATTGCAACTCTAATGGAATGTGATAAAAGTGCCAACAACTGCTGGGTTTGGGATGTCACATGCCAATTATATCTGACTTGTAAATGTTCCAACTACAACGGAATGGTAACTAAAACTGCCCACTACTTATGCTATCAGGATGACTCATGCTATATATCTGACTAGTAAATGCTACAACTATAATGGAATGAATAAAACTGCCAACTGTGTGAGTTCCTTGGTTTGACTTCCTCGTTTGGTCTAGAGGGGGAATGCCAGGATGGGTATGATTGGTGTTAGTATCAGGTGGTTCCAAATAGGTCTTTCTTATCTCTCTCTAATAGCCGACAGTTGTACTGAGTCTCTATAGGTTGTTTAGTGCTGCTGCGCCGCTGCTTCAGTCCACCATACCTATGTAGGCGAGAGACACCGAATTCTAGCCTCGCCGTGTACTGGCCTCAGTACTGACGCTCCTCTTTTTCCTTTGCCCTTTGTCGGCACCCCTTTTGTTTTAGCAGGTTTGAGATCAACGTCGTTAGCAGGGTTACCCTTCCGGCTTGGCCTGGGCTAGGTTATGGACGTCATTGGTTATTCTTCAGGGCTCTTAGCCCCATTTGCATCTTGTCCGTAGTCGGACGCTCTATCGTTTTCAAGGTGATTTGGATCTTTGTATAGTATATCTATATTCTTGACTCATGGAGTTGTTGTTGTATATATATGTTCTGTGGCTTCCATCGTGGACTAATGTGTAATGGTATTACTTCGTTTTCCACCCGCACGAAAGTGCCTGGTGCGCGTGCTTGAATCGTTTCTATGCGGGTTTGGTGGGAAGCGCTGAAACTTGCATAGGGCCGATTCAAGGGTGTTATAGAGTGGTATCAGAGCTCACCAGTTGCGATACCCCACTGGTCCAGCCTGTAGGATAACCTAGCTAACGGACGAAGTAGAGTGTTAAAACTATTTTGGAAAACTCGGTTGGATAGATCTGATTAGGTCTGCTTTTACTCCTTATCCCTCTGCTATTCTCCTCTTACCTCTGCGTGTTTTAAATCTGCTCTCTTACCTTTCTTCAAGTCCAGGATTTCTCGTGGTTGGGTTTCCGTCGTACCTTCAGGGTTTCGCTTCCTCTTTGGGTAACGGTGCTTCTACATCCGGTCTTCATGCTATCTGAGGAATCCGTCTTCTGTTGGACTTCTATTTGTTCCTAGTTTGTGCCTTCCGGTGTTTTCCGACACGACGACATCATCTACGCCAGACCCGATGCAGAGCCTGCATCATTCCCTTGTTTCCGAACCTCGCTTGTCGAGATCTTGAGTCTGAATTCCGAGAGTTGGTTGCATAATTCTCCTACTCATGTGCAGAGTCATGGTTTGGGTGTGCGAGGGACTGATCACCATTCGACTACTCTTGTCATTTGCTTTTATACATCGAATCGGTGGATCAAGCAATTTTACTCCGTCCACGGAAGCTAGAGGTGGCTTTATTTGTTGATACCTTTACCTTCCTCCTTTGTTTATCCGGAGTGTTCTCTCGACGGAGGGGAGCAACGACCTCTTGTTAGTGGTGTCGCGAGCATCTACACGAAGCGGGAAGATTCAGATCGCCGACCTTCTTCCCGGTACCACGAGGCGGATCTCGAGGGCAAGATCCCTTGTTAGTGGTGTCGAATTGTAGCACCCCGCTAAAACCACTACTAGAAAATTGTCAACACCCGGATTTTTAATCCCAGATGCCCATTATGCCATACCTCGCAATCCCAGGATTACCATTTTTGCGAGACATAACGGATTGGATATCATAGTACATCATCCATTACAAACCATACATAAGGTTTTACACAAATAAGGATCTCATGATCCAGTCTTTAATACAACAAGCAGCGGAAATAAACGATAGCGTAGCGGTGGGGTCCATCTTCAGGGGCACAGTAATCTTGTGAAGGCATCTAGTCCTAGTTATCATAGCCATCCTGCTGACCATCATCTTGATAATCTCCTTCATAGTCTGGCCATGATAATAGCCAGGGACAAAAGCCATGAGTACTCTTTAAGTACTCGCAAACTACTACTAGCAAGGGTTATGATTCTAAGTTAAAGTACTGAATTGAAAGAGTAACTATCAAGTTGAGTTTGAAACCTAAGCTGAGTTCTGAAGCAAGAAAAGATAAAATAAAAGTCTAGAATCACTTAAGTTGGGAAGCTATTTTCATCTACATAAACCTGTTGTGGTCAAGTCAAGGTTCCTCATTCATTTCAGGTTATTTAGAAAACATCTGACAACGAAACAGTATGGCCATTCCAACTGTCCATAATCATGGCTGCTATTCGAATAGTTTGACACTCTGCAGAGGTGGTACATTTTCACCACAAGATTCGATACATCTGTCAGGGATAACCCTGAATCATCATACTTAGTATGCAAATAATCAAACATAACCTTCCCTTTACACACCCTAGTACAAGCACCTCTCCTATGAGCATGGCCTCCCAACCATGACCATCAGTCATCTTGGGCACTGCATAGGTGGACAACATTGGGAGGTAGCCTCATCTCAAACCTCTCCTGTGAGGGAACTAATACTAATGCATATAAATTTCCAGCTAAGCCTTACCCAATTCAGGTAATGTGGTTGTACGGTAAATTTGGAATGGTATCGCATCCGAATCCAACCATCAGTTTTATAAAAAAGGGTTAAGGCTCATGCCTCATCATTTTTATCATCATAAACCAATTGTGTTTCTCAACACATGTCAAAACATCTCAATAGAATGACTCATCATTCCAAGGTTTTCATAACTCATTTTCACCAAGTGTTCCCATCTAAAATGACTCAAGTTTGATTTATTCTAAAACACTAGGTTAAGAGTGTTCACTAAGGTGGAAAGGTGGGATCAATCTCATGCCATAGAATGACATCTAAGGGTTTCTAAATTAGGTCAAGTTTTATACTCTTTATGCTACCTTCAAAATTAATTAAAGAACTTTGTGTAAACTAAGGGGGTGTGATCAAAGTATGCTTAAGGCATCTTTACTAAACTATCTAGTTTTATTCTAGCTTGCTACAATAGCTTACTAAAGCATGCTTGCAAGGGTTAGCTTGCCACTAATAGCTTGCCTTGGTTGGTGCAGTGGTTGAAGTTTTCTTCTTCTTCTTCTTCTTCTTCTTCTTGGTAGAACTCCTCCTCCTCGAAGGCTTGGTCAGTACTATCGTCTATAAATACATAGGGAGTGCACAATCACCAAACAATACTTAACTAGGCTGAGTAGTATTCTAAACCACACAATTGATGATCTATTATCATCCCAAACATCACAAGTTTAATTCAATAGTTTCAACCTTTTTATTTTGGAAAAGTAATTTCTACTCATTGAAATATTAACTACACTTTAATATTCACCACCAAAATATGGGCTCATGTGGACCCATGTCCTCACCACATATTCTAACATGTGGGAATGAGATTTAAAGGTTGGATCAATATTATTTTGGTTTAAGTTTATTATTTAATGATTTAAAGTTACTAGAAATGCCTATATAGCATTATTTTGGTACTAGTCCAAAGTCACTGCCTGTAAACCTTAATATTATTACATATTTGGATAGATATGATGAAATGTGATTTTTGAGAGTTGGAATCAACTCAAAAGCTAACTTGGTTGATTTTACAAAAATGTTGCAAGTTGCAAAAGCTTCTGTCTTCTTATTTTTATTAGGAGAAATCTATAACTCTAAATGAATTATATCCAACGGGCTTGGATAGAGCATTTCAATACCTTTCAGACAAAATTAGTTTCATGTAATTTGGATTTGTCAAACTCCCAGAATTAAATTTTGAAACACTGGACAGAAACTATATTCTAACTAAAAAGAAAAACCTAGATTTGAATCTAAGGGCTTGCGCGGGAAAGGGAATGGGCCGGCCCAGTGGCGCTACGCGGCACAGGGCTCAGCTGACAGGGGGGTCCCGCTTGTTAGCGGCACTTAACACGCAAAACGGTATGCGCACTGTGGGCCGTGCGATTAGAAGCTAGATCTACGGCTGAGGGTCGTCGTCGACGACGGACGGGTCGCCGGCGAGATCGAACCCTAGCGGCTTGGTGGGGGTCTCATGAGGCGTGCAGGGCTCCAAGGTCGGCGTCTTGGCGAACGAAGTGGAAGGCAGCGGCGAGGCGTGGGTGGCCGGAGCTTGGGGTGGCCGGAATCAACGACACCCTTCTTCTCCAGAGGCGGCGGCTCCGGCTCCAATTCCGGTGAGCTACTGCTCCACTTGCTCCGGCGAGAGGTGGGTGAGGTCCAGAGAGGTGAGGGGAGTGGAATGGTGTGAGTCTTTGGTGCTGGGGAGGGCTCCTTTTATAGGCTCGACGGTGAGACCGAGCGGGATGGGCGGTCGACGGTGGCGACATGGCTACGGCGAGCTAGCGGCATGGCTGGGGATGGTGATCGATGGGCGGTCCCCCGGCGGTGCTCTAGCGCTTCAATGCGACCGTAGGGGCGGTGGCATGCGGTTGGGGTGAGGTGGCGCTCTGAGAGGCAAAGGCGGCGGTGTCCACGGCGAGCGGTGGCTGTGTGGCTTTGGGCGGTGAACGGGGGTGTCTGGGGTGTTCTCTAGGTCGAGGCGGAGCGGTGGGCGCGGGCTGGTGTCGAGTGGTGGCTTGTGCAGAGGGAGTGCTGCCTTCTCAAGGCGTCGGCATGGTCTGGTGGCACTGGGCGCGGTTTGTCCTTGGTGGTCCACGGCTGCTCTTGGCTCAGGCAAGGGACAGAGAGGGGCGGTGCGGCGTTGGCTACCTCCTAGACATGGCGAGGGAAGGGGGAGTGGTCTGCTGCGGCGGTTGCAAGGTTGGCCGGCCAGGGTGGTGCTCGGCATGGCATGGCATTGCCACTAGGGCATAGGGGATGGGCTGCAATTGGCATGGTTTGATCAAAGGGGACAGAGAGATTAAATGGAGATCAAATGGGGGCAAAACCCTGTTCCAAACAGTGAGCTAGGATTAGAGTTATGATTACACGCCAAGTGTTTGATGAAATGGCATAAAGAAAAAGTTTTGAATTTTGAGTTCAAAATTTTTGAGTGATCTCCACTAGTGCTAGGTAGTCTTTGGTTGCAAGGGTTTTGAAAATGGAGCTCAAATACATGGTTTTTGAAATAGGGGTGATCTATGCATATGCATTAGATTCAATATTGAACTGCCATTTAAAATAGTTTCCAGAATGTTTTTAGAAGATCAAAAGTTGGGCCTTGGTACTTCATTATGTGTACTAGCAAGGGGTGCAAAGATCAAGAATTGTTTCTTTTAAGAATTGAGTACTAGGAATAGCCAAAGTAGGCATGAGAGTTAAATTTGTCCAAATGACCATTCCTTCATTTTAATTCTTTTTGATTTGATTTCTTTTAGGAAAAGTTTGGGAATGATGTAGATGATGTTTAAATCACTTAAGAAACATTTTAGAAGCAAAGGATCACACAATCATGGCACTTCAAAACAACTCCTATTTTAAATGCACACATATATGAATGCTTTCATTTTAAATTTGGAAAAGTTTTTGTTAACCCCATTTTTGGATGATTTGATCATGATAAGCTCGGATTGAAGTTTTGGGATGTTACAAACCTTCCCCCCTTAAATAAAATCTCGTCCCGGGATTTACAAGAAAACTAGGAACTAAAGAGATCTGGGAACTCTGTCCTAATGTAATCCTCGCGCTCCCAAGTGGCTTCCTCCTTAGTATGGTTGCTCCACTGAATCTTGAGAAACTTGGTACTCCTGGTCCTGGTGGTTCTGTAGGCTTATTCTAAGATACGAATGGGCACTTCCCGATAGGTCAGGTCATTATTGATTTCCACTGCTCTGTGATCGATATTCTTGAAAACTCCAGTCTTCTCAGGCACTTCCAAGCATTTGCGAAGTAATGAGATATGGAACACACTGTGGATGGCTGACATCTCTTCAGGCAGTTCCAGTTGATACGATACTTCTCCTCGGCGGTTCAGAATCTTGAAAGGTCCGATATATCTGGGAGCTAATTTTCCCTTCAGACTAAAGCGTTGAGTTCCCTTTAATGGCGAAACCTTGAGATATACGAAATCTCCGACATTGAAAGTCAGGTCTCTTCTTCTCTTGTCAGCATAACTCTTCTGTCTGGATTGGGCGGTCTTGAGGTGCTCACGAACTTTGTGAACTTTCTCTTCTGCTTCTCGGAGAATGTTGGGTCCGAAGATCTGACTCTCTCCTACTTGCGACCAATTCAAAGGGGTACGACACTTTCTCCCGTATAGGAATTCAAAGGGTGCCATCTGCAAACTAGCTTGATAACTGTTGTTATATGAGAATTCTGCGAAGGGCAGGCAGTCTTCCCATTTTGATCCGTATTCCAACACACAAGCTCTAAGCATATCCTCCAATATCTGGTTGACTCTCTCAGTCTGTCCATCTGTTTGCGGGTGATAAGCGGTACTGAAATTCAACTTGGTTCCTAAACCTTCCTGAACTTTCTGCCAAAATATTGAAGTAAACTGAGTTCCTCGATCTGATACGATGGTCTTGGGGGTTCCATGCAGACTAACAATTCTAGCAATGTACAGCTCTGCTAGCTTTGCACTCTGGTAGGTTGTCTTGACTGGTATGAAGTGGGCTACCTTGGATAGTCTATGAACTATGACCCAGATTGAGTCATTTCCCCTACTAGAAGTAGGTAAACCGGTGATAAAGTCCATTCCGACGGAATCCCATTTCCATTCCGGAATCTGCAATGGTTGCAACAATCCTGTAGGTCTCTGATGCTCCGCTTTGACTCTTTGACAAATGTCACACTTGGCGATGTAGCTTCCGATCTCTCTCTTCATCTTGTGCCACCAAAATTGCTCTTTCAAATCCTGATACATCTTTGTTCCTCCGGGGTGGATAGAATAAAGAGTATCATGAGCTTCCTTCATGATAATTTCCTTCAGCTCCGAATCTGCTGGTACACAGATACGTCCCTTGTACCACAGTACACCTTCTTCGTCTTTGGTGAATCTAGGTACTTTGCCTGTACCAATACGACGTTTGATTCCGTTGATACTTTCATTCCCCTTCTGGGCTTCCTTGATTTGGCTAATCAAAGTGGGTTGAAGTTCAATGCTAGCTAGGAATCCTTTGCTAACTAACTCAGTCCTGAATTGCTCCAACTCCTCATACAAACTTGGTTGCTTCTCTTTGATCATGATGTTAAGCCTACACGGCAATCTGCTAAGAGCATCCGCTACCACATTGTCTTTGCCGGGGTGATGGTGAATGTCAAGGTCATAATCCTTGATTAACTCTATCCATCTTCTTTGCCTCATATTCAACTCCTTCTGGGTGAAGATATACTTCAAGCTCTTATGATCTGAGTAAATCTCACAGCGATTACCCATCAAATAATGACGCCATGTATTCAACGTAGAACCACCGCTGCTAGCTCAAGATCATGGGTCGGATAGTTCTGCTCATGCTGCTTCAGTTGTCGAGACAGATATGCGATGCCTTTGCCTTCTTGCATCAATACACATCCTAGACCAATCTTGGATGCATCACAATATACATCAAACGGCTTCTTGATGTCTAGCATGATCAAAATTGGGGCTGATATCAATCTCTTCTTCAGCTCACAGGCGGCTTCACACTTGTCTGTCCATTCAAACTTCTTGTCCTTCTTCAATAATTGGGTCATTGGTCAGGCTATGCTCGAGAATCCTTCTACGAATTTGCGGTAATATCCCGCTAATCCGAGAAATGAACGAACTTGGGTTTGATTTGTTGGGGCTTCCCATTCTTCGACATCTTTGATCTTGCTGGGATCAACAGAGACTCCTCCGGCAGACACAATATGTCCTAGGAATCCTACTTCTTTCAGCCAAAACTCACACTTGCTAAACTTGGCATATAACTGATGCTCTCTCAGGGTTTCTAGGATGATTCTCAGATGTTACTCATGCTCTTCTTCTGACTTGGAGTAGATAAGGATGTCGTCGATAAACACAACTACAAACTTATCTAAGAAATTCATAAATATCTTATTCATGAGATTCATGAAATAAGCAGGGGCATTGGTTAATCCAAAAGACATAACCGTATACTCGTATAAACCATAGCAAGTAGTAAAGGCGGTCTTCGGAATATCCGTTGCACGGATCTTAAGTTGGTGATAACCAGTCCTAAGATCAATCTTTGAGAATACCTGGGCTCTAGTCAACTGATCAAATAGATCCTCTATCTTTGGCAAGGGGTACTTGTTCTTGATGGTGACATCATTCAACTTTCTGTAGTCTGTACACAGACGGTTGCCTCCATCCTTCTTGTCGACGAATAACACTGGTGATCTCCATGGCGATGCGCTTGGCTGAATCAAGCCTGTTGCTAACATGGCATCCAACTGCTTCTTCAGTTCTACTAACTCTGAGGGGTTCATGGTATAGGGTATCTGGGCTATAGGTCCGGTTCCGGGGATTAGTTCGATAATGAACTCAATATCCCTATCCGGGGGCATACCTGGCAATTCATCTGGGAATATGTCGGGGTATTCACAGACTACTTGGTCAATGGTAGGCTACACTTTTGTTGCATTTGAATTGACGGGGTAAGGTTTCAGAGATATGTTCTACTGTTATTCCAGAACTACTGGTCATGGTGATGGCTTTCTTAGCACAGTCTATTAGTCCTTTATGCCTTGACATCCAGTCCATACCTCGTACTACTTCCAAACCTTTGGTTCCAAGTACAATTAGGTTGGCATAAAAATCTATCCCATGAATTCTGATAGGTACAACTTTGCAAATTTTTCTAGCTTTTGTTGTTGAACCGGGGATTTGAACTATCATGACATGCTTCAGGTTGGTTGGGCGAATCTTACTAGTGCATACAAATTCTTCGGTGACAAATGAATGCGATGCTCCAGAATCAAACAATACTCTTGCTAAAACTGAGTTGATAGAAAACATACCCAACACTACATCTGGTGCTTCTGGAAGCTTCTTGCGTTCATGTGGAAGAGACGACCGTTCTTGATTGTGCGGGTTCCACAGGGCAAATCTCCTGCTGGTTGAACACGGCTGCTTGCTGGGGCATTCCAGGGGCATTGGCGACAGTCTTCTTGGGACACTCATTGGAGTAGTGACCTTCACTCCACACTCAAAACAAGTGATCTGGGACTTGTCCTTGATCGCACTGCATTACATTGCTGCGGTTCGGGCGCGTGTTGTTGTTGTTGCTCTTGAGGGCACAGTTGAAGTTGTTGGCGTTGCGGAGTTGTGATTGTTTCCTCCGGCTTCACATTTCCTCCTTCTGATTGGGGTAGCTTGGCGAGAATTTGGGGTCGGTTGTTCCTTGGTACATATCTGGTGAGGGGTTAGGGCGATACTTACGGTGACTCTGGATCGATCGCTGCATCATACGACGCTTGCGGTTGTCGTTTGCTTGGTTAATCTTCCCTTCCATCTGAATGGCAGAGTTGACTAGCTCTTCAAGATCCTGGAAACGGATGTTGACGAGGACAGTCTGCATCTCATCATGTAGTCTGTTTAAGAATCTCTCCTTCTTCTTGGCCTCCGTGTTGATTTCATCCGGTGCATATCTGGCAAGTGACAAGAATTTGTCACGGTACTCTACTACAGTCAATCTTCCTTGCTTCAGTTCACGGAATTCATCTCTCATCCTGTTGACAAGACCTTGCGGCACGTGGGTGCGGCTGAACTTGACCTTGAATGCTTCCCAGGTCATCACCTGGCCATGGTTCATGTTGCGGACGCTATTCCACCAAGCCCTTGCATCTCCCGCCAGATAGTGAGTGGCGAAGAGAACTTTCTCATTCTCATCAACTCCTGCAACTTCGAGGTTGTTTTCCATGGTCTGTAACCAGTCATCAGCGTCTAATGGGTTTTCAGATTGGTTGAAGATTGGGGGATTGGTGTTCTGAAATTTTTTGAGTTTAGATCCATGGTGATCTTGATTTCCATGTCCTTGGTTGTTGAGAGCCATTTGGGCGATCTGCTGCAATGTTGCTAAGTTGGCTTGACGCTCGGCCTTGCTTGCTTCACAGTCTGCGATGAGATTCTGCAAGATCTGCAGCATTGGGTCCTGCGATGAGCTGCTCCCTCCTTGGTTTCCACGAGTCATCTGAAGATTGAGATAGATATAGGGGTAAGAGGGAAATTCTAAGGTTCATGGTTTTGGGTTTTCAAAGCTACAACTTTGAGTTAGACTCAGGTTTTTCAACTAACTTCTTTTTCATTCATGCAAGCAAGCACGATACAACACACCACAACAAGCAAAGGGGAAAACAGATGGTTTTAAGAACCATTCTGCAAGCTACGATACAATGAGATGATACATCTCATGCTACGACAGTGCTCTAGTGCATCTACTCATTGTCGATGAAGTCGGAGTCTTCATCATTAGTGTAGAAGTCCACATCATCCTCTGCCAGAAAATTGTCATCGTTGCTGAGGTACAAATCCATATCTCCCTGGATGTCTTCTCCTTCATCATCTTCTTCCTTGGCGGCAAGCTGAGCTTCCTGCTCCTTGATGGTCTTCTCGAGGTCGGCCACCTTCTTGCGAATTGGGTCGATGTTGCGATCATTCTTGGCACGATGTCGACGAAGAGACTTGCGATCTTTCACGAGCTGTGTGAAAGTCTGGGCCTTCGGTCGGCAATTGCATGGTTACGGTTGGCTAACTCTCCGGCATTGTCCGATTCCTGCATCGGTCATGAAGCAAGAAGTCAAGGTTCTCCACTTGACGCCTCAACTCGGGTGACTTGGCATCTCCATCGGCATTCCCATGAAGTCACGTCTTGCATAGTGGGCAAAAGCGGGTTCCTTGAATCTTGTTGATGCCGAGGGCACATAGGCGTCGAGAGCTTCATGCATTGCCACAGCTAATCCATCTAGCCGGTTGTTCTCTCTCACGAGAACTGAATTCTCCGGAAGTTGGTGCTTCAATGCTTCCTCAAAGATCTGCGGTGACTAGCCATTGTAGGTCTCCTCACAGGGGTCTGGAAGTTGAGCTCAAGAAACTCGGATGTGGGCGTCCCGAAATTCGGCGGTGAATCTAGATCCCTCTCGAAGATCGGTGACCTCCGTTTCCCAACTGGTAAAACTTGCTAAACTGAGTCTCCATCTACAAGAATTTAGGATGAGGAAATTAGTGAAGTGATCAAGTGTGTCAAATTTTAAGTAGTAATGTAAGAATTTTGAGGAACATGTATTTTGAGAAAGAATGAGTTCACAAGGGTAAGAGGAAATAGTTTTCGTAAATACTCACTTTGGTTTTGAAGCTAAGTTTTTGGGTTTGGACGTCCATTCTAACTAGGGTCTCCTATGGTCGGGATGGCTCGATACCAACTTGTCAACACCGGATTTTAATCCCGGATGCCCGTTATGCCATACCTGCAATCCCGGGATTACCATTTTTCGAGACATAGCATTGGATATCATAGTACATCATCCATTACAAACCATACATAAGGTTTTACACAAATAAGGATCTCATGATCCAGTCTTTAATACAACAAGCGGAAATAAGCGATAGCGTGGCGGTGGGGTCCATCTTGAGGCACGAGGCAATCTTGTGGAGATAGTCCTAGTTATCATAGCCGTCCTGCTGACCATCATCTTGATAATCTCCTTCATAGTCTGGCCATGATAATAGCCAGGGACAAAAGCCATGAGTACTCTTTAAGTACTCGCAAACTACTACTAGCAAGGGTTATGATTCTAAGTTAAAGTACTGAATTGAAAGAGTAACTATCAAGTTGAGTTTGAAACCTAAGCTGAGTTCTGAAGCAAGAAAAGATAAAATAAAATTCTAGAATCACTTAAGTTGGCAAGCTATTTTCATCTACACAACCCTGTTGTGGTCAAGTCAAGGTTCATCATTCATTTCAGGTTATTTAGAAAACATCTGACAACGAAACAGTATGGCCATTCCAACTGTCCATAATCATGAATGGCTATTTGAATAGTTTGACACTCTGCAGAGGTGGTACACTTTCACCACAAGATTCGATACATCTGTTAGGGATAACCCTGAATCATCATACTTAGTAAGCAGATAATCAAACATAACCTTCCCTTTACACACCCTAGTACAAGCACCTCTCCTATGAGCATGGCCTCCCAACCATGACCATCAGTCATCTTGGGCACTGCATAGGTGGACAACATTGGGAGGTAGCCTCAGCTCAAACCTCTCCCGTGAGGGAACTAATACTAATGCATATAAATTTCCAGCTAAGCCTTACCCAATTCAGGTAATGTGGTTGTACGGTAAATTTGGAATGGTATCGCATCCGAATCCAACCATCAATTTTATAAAAAAGGGTTAAGGCTCATGCCTCATCATTTTCATCATCATAAACCAATTGTGTTTCTCAACACATGTCAAAACATCTCAATAGAATGACTCATCATTCCAAGGTTTTCATAACTCATTTTCACCAAGTGTTCCCATCTAAAATGACTCAAGTTTGATTTATTCTAAAACACTAGGTTAAGAGTGTTCACTAAGGTGGAAAGGTGGGATCAATCTCATGCCATAGAATGACATCTAAGGGTTTCTAAATTAGGTCAAGTTTTATACTCTTTATGCTACCTTCAAAATTAATTAAAGAACTTTGTGTAAACTAAGGGGGTGTGATCAAAGTATGCTTAAGGCATCTTTACTAAACTATCTAGTTTTATTCTAGCTTGCTACAATAGCTTACTAAAGCATGCTTGCAAGGGTTAGCTTGCCACTAATAGCTTGCCTTGGTTGGTGCAGTGGTTGAAGTTTTCTTCTTCTTCTTCTTCTTCTTCTTGGTAGAACTCCTCCTCCTCGAAGGCTTGGTCAGTACTATCGTCTATAAATACATAGGGAGTGCACAATCACCAAACAATACTTAACTAGGCTGAGTAGTATTCTAAACCACACAATTGATGATCTATTATCATCCCAAACATCACAAGTTTAATTCAATAGTTTCAACCTTTTTATTTTGGAAAAGTAATTTCTACTCATTGAAATATTAACTACACTTTAATATTCACCACCAAAATATGGGCTCATGTGGACCCATGTCCTCACCACATATTCTAACATGTGGGAATGATATTTAAAGGTTGGATCAATATTACTTTGGTTTAAGTTTATTATTTAGTGATTTAAAGTGACTAGAAATGCCTATATAGAATTATTTTGGTACTAGTCCAAAGTCACTGCCTGTAAACCTTAATATTATTACATATTTGGATAGATATGATGAAATGTGATTTTTGAGAGTTGGAATCAACTCAAAAGCTAACTTGGTTGATTTTACAAAAATGTTTCAAGTTGCAAAAGCTTCTGTCTTCTTATTTTTATTAGGAGAAATCTATAACTCTAAATGAATTAAATCCAACGGGCTTGGATAGTTTCATGTAATTTGGATTTGTCAAACTCCCAGAATTAAATTTTGAAACACTAGAAAGAAACTATATTCTAACTAAAAAGAAAAACCTAGATTTGAATCTAAGGGCTTGTGCGGGAAAGGGAATGGGCCGTCCCAGTGGTGCTTTCACGCAGAGGCTCGGTGACAGGGTTCCGCTTGTCGTGACACTTAACACGCTAAACGCAATGGCCGCTATGGGCCGTCGATTAGAGGCTAGATCTACGGCTGAGGTCGTCGTCGACTGACAGATGGTCGCCGTGACTCGAACCCTAAGCGGCTCGGTGGGGTCTACTAGGTGTACCAGGGCTCCAGCAGGGTCGGCGGCGAACAAAGTGGAAGAGGCAGCGAGGCGAGGCGGGGTGTGAGCTTGGGGTGGCGAATCAACGACACCCTTCTTCTCCGAGGCGGCTCCGGCTCCAATTCCGGCGAGCTGCTGCTCCACTTGCTCCGGCGAGAGGTGGGTGAGGTCCAGAGAGGTGAGGGGAGTGGAATGGTGTGAGTCTTTGGTGCTGGGGAGGGCTCCTTTTATAGGCTCGACGGTGAGACCGAGCGGGATGGGCGGTCGACGGTGGCGACATGGTTACGGCGAGCTAGCGGCATGGCTGGGGATGGCGATCGATGGGCGGTCCCCCGGCGGTGCTCTAGCACTTCAATGCGACCGTAGGGGCGGTGGCATGCGGTCGGGGTAAGGTGGCGCTCTGAGAGGCAGAGGCGGCGGTGTCCACGGCGAGCGGTGGCTGTGGGGCTTTGGGTGGCGAACGGGGGTGTCTGGGGGTGTTCTCTAGGTCGAGGCGGAGGGAAGGGTAGTGGTCTGCTGCTGCAGTTGCAAGGTTGGCCGGCCAGGGTGGTGCTCGGCATGGCATGGCATTGCCACTAGGGCGTAGGGGATGGGCTGCAATTGGCATGGTTTGATCAAAGGGGGACAGAGAGATTAAATGGAGATCAAATGGGCGCAAAACCCTGTTCCAAACAGTGAGCTAGGATTAGAGTTATGATTCTGCCTGCCAATTGTTTGATGAAATGGTCGCAAGAGAAAAAGTTTTGAATTTTGAGTTCAAAATTTTTGAGTGATCTCCACTAGTGCTAGGTAGTCTCTGGTTGCAAGGGTTTTGAAAATGGAGCTCAAATACATGGTTTTTGAAATAGGGGTGATCTATGCATATGCATTAGATTCAATTTTGAAATGCCATTTAAAATAGTTTTCCAGAATATTTTGAGAAGATCAAAAGGTGGGCCTTGGTACTTCATTATGTGTACTAGCAAGGGGTGCAAAGATCAAGAATTGTTTCTGTTAAGAATTGAGTACTAGGAATAGCCAAAGTAGGCATGAGAGTTAAATTTGTCCAAATGACCATTCCTTCATTTTAATTCTTTTTGATTTGATTTCTTTTAGGAAAAGTTTGGGAATGATGTAGATGATGTTTAAATCACTTAAGAACCATTTTAGAAGCAAAGGATCACACAATCATGGCACTTCAAAACAACTCCTATTTTAAATGCACACATATATGAATGCTTTCATTTTAAATTTGGAAAAGTTTTTGTTAACCCCATTTTTGGATGATTTGATCATGATAAGCTTGGATTGAAGTTTTGGGATGTTACAAAAATCGCTGTGTTTTTGTGCATTGCATCATCGTGACCGCATGCTCATGTCATCATGCCACATTGCATTTGAGCATCATCATCATGCATGTTTTGCCTAAAACTATTTTTGAAAAGCCTAGTTTTGGTTTTCTAAATATCCCCGTCTTCTTTTCAAATTTTAAACTGGGCTTTTCCGGATTATTTTGTTTTGTCTAAAAACAGTTTCTCAAAGGCTTGTTTATAATAAATAAAAGTTTATTTTATTTTTAGGGGGCAGCCGAACTAGGCCCGATCCGGCCCAGCCGGCCACCCCCAAAATAGCCCAACCCTAACCCACCTACTCCCCACAGCCGCCGCCACCACCCCGCCCCACACCTAGCGCCAACCCACCCCGCCGCCAACCACCAGAACCACTCACGCACACCACCCCAGCCCTGCTCCACACCTGACCCTGTCTAGGGATCTCCTCAGCGACCTGGCCCCACCCCCACCGACACGTCACCGCACCGCCCGCTCGCGACGCTCCCGCGATAAACGCACGCGAGCATACGCAACACGTAGAGGCTGCTCGCCCGCGAACCACCCCACCCCACTTCTCACCTGGCCCCACAACCCGACATCGCACACGCGTCCCTAGACCCGCTCCGCTGACCGCGTCCCGCACGCCACCAACCCTCCTCGCGCTCTCCTCCTTACCAACCACCGCCGCCGTGGGCGCCCCTCCCCACGACCTCTTCCTGGAGCACGACCCTGCGTCTCTGCAGGCCGTGTTCCGCGAGCTGCCGCCGGCGTGGCCCTCGTTCAGCGTCGCCCGACCCTCCTCTACTGTCGAGACGTTCCGTCGCTGCTCCGCGACCGCCTCCCTCTCCGCCCGATGCAGCGTCAACGCTGGCTTCCCTCTGCACGAGCGCGCCGCCCCTCATCCGCCACGCGACCTCCCTACTCTGCGAGCTCCTCGCCCCGTTGGCCTGTGCTCCGGCCGCGCACCGACGCCCGTCGCCGCTCCCACAGGCCGATGTTCCTCGCCGTCCCTGTCCACAAGAGCTGCTGAGCCCGAGGCCATCAACTTCCCAGAGCAACTCCGGCCCCGTGTCTTCTCCGGCCGACGCACCAACGCCTCCGCCGTTCCACACCGGCCACCACCAGGACGTCCTCGACTTCCTGAAGCTGTCATTGCCTCTATCCCCGTCACCTTGGTCACCCAGCTCGCCTCCGGCCAGATCTCGTCGAGCTCGCCCTGCCTCCTGTTGGCTCACCCATGGCCACCCTCCTTCGAGTTCCTCTGGCTCAAGTTCTGCATACCGTGGGTCTCCGTCGCCCACCCTACCAGCAGTACAACTCAAGACCGGCAGTAGCACTCGGTGAGAGTGGTGGATGTCAGGTGTTGGTGTGTTGTTGATCTATTGATGTTCTGGGAGTTGTCTTGTGGATTGACTCCTATTGTTGCACTCCTTGTGGTAACAGAGAGTATGTGATGGTGAAACCCCTGTACAATTATAGACGGTTATCGAGGAATATAAGAGGTAACCATGTCCTTAGCTTCAACTCGAAGACTGCCGGAACCAAGCTCGCCTTCCACAATGGAAGCCGGGGATGACAAGATCGGCATCCACCTGGACAAACCCTAGGAACCACCGGCGCTTGGACCCGAGAGAACCACACCGAGACCCTCAGAACGCCAAGTCCTCCTTCACGGATGCGAATACCGATCCCGCTGAACCAAAGACCTTGCCGGTGTCCGGATCCGAAGCCCGATCCCTCGAACCCCAAGATCGCCGATAACCGAAGTGTGATCCCCTTTCCGAACCCTATTTTATAAATGCTATATATATAAACTGTCGCATATTAAATTGTTCATGCATGCATATCTGTTTGTGGGTTTGGGGCATTATGCCGATTCATCTCATAATTAAATATGGGGTCTATATGCGGGCTATTTTAGTCTTATATATCGTCCCCATTTAAATTTGAGTAGCGAACCGATGCCATGTTTTGCCTTGTTAAGACAACATTTAAATTGCGGGGTATCTAAATAACTTGAACCATATAATTATTTGTCGGGACCCCGGTTCCCCTTAATATTGCCTAAGTGCACCGCATCTTTGCCATGCCATGCATCATATCATAATCATGCCAGATCTTCTGCAGTAGTATTAAATAGTGTATCCGGTGTTTCTTTTAGTGTTTGCTTCTTCACGGATTAGGCCGATGAGTGGATGCGAGAATCGACAAGTTCTCCGGATATGATCCTTAGACAGTGTTTCCCAGGCGAGCATCTCTCCCCCTTCTACCTATTTTGCATTTATAGTCTTTATTTCCTCCTATTGATCTCTTGCTATCTATGTCGCGATGCTTTAGTTTCCGTACACCAGTTATATCCCGTGCAGCCTCTATATTGCCTTGGACACCTCCTATTACCTGTGCTTGGTAGATAGCTAGCCTTGCGAGTCGTAGTTGCTTGCTCAGGTGCGATCTCGTGTTGTTAAGTACCGCAGTTGTTGGAATGCTGGCAGATGTTTATGGTGGAGATGATCATGATTTTAAACACAACTATTAAATTGCTAGGATAACAAATGAAAGAGGCACCAGTGGACAATATATGATATTTGGTTTTTCATGTCCACTTGTGTCCCGTAGGCCCCGAGTACTTGATACCTGTTCCTTGACTATTCGCACTATCCACATACGGGAGACTCTATGAATCCCCCTTAGCCAGAGCTTGATTCATTTCTTATTTCTTGGGGCCACAAAGTAGTTTGGGGCTTTATTACTATCCTGTACTTATGCCATGCTTTACTGCTTTATTTACGATTGTGCGTGGAGCACCTGTACTGTTTAGGAATTGCAGAGTGTTTTCGCGGTATCGACAAGCCCAGTCACACTTTCGGGTTCCTAGTCATTTACAGCCATTGGCGCAAACCTTGGGTCCGTCTCGGAGCCGGCCAACTTCGTTGTGGGTATCTTAATGGGGTGGCCCCCTGAAATATTTTATGAATCCTGTGATTGCTTTGTCGTGAAAGCCTCGTTGGGTTTTGATTTGGTTTTTCCGAGGTTGATCGTGTGTGTGTTGCTATCTATGCACCCCTGCAGGGTAAATCTTTCTGAAAGCCGTGTCCGTGGTTATGGACGACTTGGAGCACAGTATCTCGATCATAGACAAGCATAACTAAAGTAGTGTTATAAATTTGACTCAATATGTGACTAGTAATCAGCTTCACTACAATGGAATGGATAATAAAAATGCCAGCAACTAGTGGATCTGTGGTGATCTGTGTCATACTATACCTGCCTAGTAAGTATTGCAACTCCAATGGAATGTGATAAAAGTGCCAACAACTGCTTGGTTTGGGATGTCACATGCCAATTATATCTGACTAGTAAATGTTCCAACTACAACGGAATGGTAACTAAAACTGCCCACTACGTATGCTATCAGGATGACTCATGCTATATATCTTACTAGTAAATGCTACAACTATAATGGAATGAATAAAACTGCCAACTGTGTGAGTTCCTTGGTTTGACTTCCTTGTTTGGTCTAGAGGGGGAATGCCAGGATGGGTATGATTGGTGTTAGTATCAGGTGGTTCCGAATAGGTCTTTCTTATCTCTCTCTAATAGCCGACAGTTGTACTGAGTCTCTATAGGTTGTTTAGTGCTTTGCTTGCCGCTTGATCCACCATACCTATGTAGGCGAGACGCTGAATTCTAGCCTCGATGTCTTGGCCTCGATCTTGGCGCTCCTCTTTTTCCTTTGCCCTTTCTCGGCACCCCTTTTGTTTTAGCAGGTTTGAGATCGACGTTGTTAGCAGGGTTACCCTTCCGTCTTGGCCTGGGCTGGGTTATGGACGCCATTGGTTATTCTTCAGGGCTCTTAGCCCCATTTGCATCTTGTCCGTAGTCGGACGCTCTATCGTTTTCAAGGTGATTTGGATCTTTCTATAGTATATCTATATTCTTGACTCATGGAGTTGTTGTTGTATATATATGTTCTGTGGGTTCCATCGTGGACTAATGTGTAATGGTATTACTTTGTTTTCCACCCGCATGAAAGTGCCTGGTGCGCGTCCTTGAATCGTTTCTATGCGGGTTTGGTGGGAAGCGCTGAAACTTGCATAGGGCCGATTCGAGGGTGTTACACCGATCCCGTCGGGAGTGCGGAAGTTGATATCCGGCTAGGAATCCCCTCAGCACAATGGCATACTGCAGGTGTGCCTCGATCGCACAGCCCAGACTTGGGGCCATGGTCACGAGGTATAGAGAGAGGGAGGAGGAGAAAGTCAACCAAAGGACTTCTCCAATTGTGTGTTTAATCCCACCCATGGGCACCCCTTTATATAGGCGGAGGGGGTGTTCCTTTCTCAAAAGCTAAGCCATGTGGGACTAATACTAAAAGAAAAAGGTAGCAGATTTTCGGACTGCCAAATGGGTTGTTTCTACTCAGCCCAAATAGCAAAATAGAAAATAAACAGAAAAAGGAAAAAAGGAGCGTGAGGCTAGCGGGTGGGCCTTGGCGGCAAGGGAAACCCGGGTGGGCGGCTCGCCTGGCCCCCGCCCTCGCCTCGGCCTGCCCTTGGGTGGCCATGACGGCCAGTGGCCTAGCCGGTTCCCCCACGAGCTCCACATGGGCCGGGGTTGAGCCAGGACGGCCTCGCGGCTGGTAGCTGGCGCTCTCCCCTGTCTTGTGTGGTTTATCCGCCCACAAAGGCCCGGTGGGTATAATTATTGCCTCGGCGACAACTTATCTGCCGCCCACGTGGGCTGTTCCTTTTATCTTTTTCTGTAGATTTATTCTTAGGCCTTTTCCCTCCGAGATTTGGCCTAATATAAAAGTTGCCTTTCTAAATTTTAATCTAAATATTATTTATAATATTTTAATTCACAATTAACATATAATAAATATATATTTAAATTCCCATTTATCTGAAAACACTTTTCTGGTCTTTTCCTTTATTCTTTCTCCGAACAACTTCGGATCTCTCCGCGGAACGATTCCCGCTTTCTCTCTTTCTCTACTGTGATTCTGTCTTACGAATGATCGCTCTCATCGTACCCTTAAGTGTATCCTCTCACGGCTCGAGAATGCTCTAGACATGATCTGTATCAATGATCAACAGAGGGACCAGGGATATCCATGTGACCCCTATGCATTCCTGATGACAATGTGGTTTGAACCGTCTAAATGTAGCATCCTCTTCCTTTTGTTTCTCGATACAACTTGTCCGAGATCCGATCAATGGTATCCTATACCTTTGTTCAATCTCGTTCACAACAAGTTCTGTTTTCTTGTTACCATGATATTACATCCCCGTGACCTAGTCACATGTTGCAACATTTATAGATGTAATCTCACCAAGCCGGCCGTATGTATCTTTACCCGTCATGTGGGTGAACAAATCCCGGTCTTGCAGTCACATGTCATCTACTGTTCCTTCGGAATACCCAACATACACCTTTATAGCCACCGTATTACCAGATGACGGTTGATGGAGTCTAAGTAGCCTAGGGAAACAGTTAGTAATATGAGCTCACGGTCTAAGGAGAAGGAGTCTAGGTATAGCTGTTTCAACAGTGAACTATATGACTTGATCGTGTTGCAATCCTTCGAGGAATGTCCAACCACATCATTCTCCAATGATATGATCTCGTTGTCAGACGGCATAAATGCCCATGATCTTGAAACCTAGATCATCTTCGTGACTAACGAACTAGTATGAATAGAGGCTACTAGGGACTTGGTTGTTTATACCACACCTGTACCAATGTTTCTACTTGGCATAGTTATAGCACAATATGAAGCTATTATAAACTAATTGAGATATGACAATAAAAAACTATTTATTATTTGCCTCTGGGGCATATCTCCTTCAGTTTGTCATTACAAGAACACACATGCAATGACTTTGGTGGATCCATATGTGGTTTGTGAAAATAATAAACATGCAATGACTCTGGTTGATCCATATGTGGTTCATGAAAAGAACACACATGCAATGACATTGGTTGATCCATATGTGGTTTGTCATTACAAGAACACACATGCAATGACTCTGGTGGATCCATATGTGGTTTGTGGAGAGAACACACATGCAATGACACTGGTGGATGCATATGTGGTTTGTGAAAAGAACAAAAATGCAATGACTCTGGTTGATCCATATGCGATTCATGAAAAGAACACACATGCAATGACATTGGTTGATCCATATGTTGTTTGTCATTACAAGTGAGATGGGTATATCCTACAGGTACTCGAGTTTGGCATATACGGTCCAGATATGGCAAAAGCCCAAAGTGTTGCCAAGGCTCAATGAAGAATTCGAGTGGCCCACGGACTCTCGATTGCTTGTGAGACAAGAAGAAGCTTAAAATAGAAAGTTCAAAGGGCAAACCCTAATCTGTAACCGACTCGACCTGCTACCTGAGACCTAGCCTATCTATATAAAGGCTAGTAGGGGGGCGAGGAGGGTAATCACAACCCTAGTTTCCACAACTCTCGCCAGATTGCATCTGCGCGCTCCTGTAATCTTCGATTCCTTTGTTAATTCCAAGAGCAGACAAGCAGGAGTAGGGACCTCTACGAGGCCTGATCCTGGGTAAATCTTGCGTCCCTGTGTGCTTGTTTGCTAGCCGATTGATGCCTCCAGCGCTCCCTCCTTCTCCAAAACCCAAGTCCATAACAATGGCCATTGACGAGTTGAACCCTCGTCAATTGGCGCCGTCTGTGGGAATTGGGAGTGCTAATGTCGCGGATTCTTTGGCCCCGTCAACCGTGATCTACAACTTTGCAATAGCAGAGATTCGCCAACTCTTTGGCGCATTTGACTTCACCGTCCACACGCCAGCCACTGGCCCGGCTTTCGAGTCCGTGGGCGATGGAATCAGTCTGGCGATTGGGAGCATCCGCTTACAGGTTGGTCAACTAGGCACGCTTTGCATGCCTGACCAGCCAACGGCACCCACGATTGTTCTAGCGTCGTGGTTCCCGCCACCAATCAGCAACAGCTGGGAGTACGGACAGCGACAGCTGTCGCGGATCCGATCTGGGTGACCTAGCCACAGAAGAAGGAGCCTACGGCTCCAGATCTGAAAGTTGTGGGAGCAACAGCTTCTCCAACCACTTCATGTGCGCCGTCATCAACAAAGGCGACACCGGCGTCAATCGCGAAAACACTGGCACCGGATCTAGCACAGGACCGCCCAATGGCAGTACGCCCAATGGTGCCATACCGATGCATAAGCGGCCCCTGTGATGGTAACGGCCTTTGTCAACAATGGGACAGGGGGAGAACCGTCACTCACGATGAACTAGAACACCGGCGAGCGCATGCTGATCAAGCTCAATGATAACGAGTGGGCCCGCTGTCGCGAAGCTCTACGGGGCAATCCTCTACCCCCCAACACACCACAAGACATGCTGATGGGATACCATTGGCTGCTAAAGGAGGAATTCAAGCGCCAGTAGCATGTGATCGTGCAACTCGAAGCGCGCAGAAAGGCGGCGGACGAGTCAAGTCTTCGACAAGCTGGGCTCTCCTCCCACGGAGGATACTCCTCCAAGGGCAACGAGTATGTAGCCAACAAGAGGCGATCTCGACTGGCCCACGTCACCGAGCAAGAACACGTAGAAGCTGCAAAAGTCCTTGACTTCAGCTCTATGACGGTGGATACACGGGGCAACGTGCTCCCAAAAACACTGCAAGCCGCGGTGACGGCGGCTACCATGTACCTCCTCAACTACCAGCCATCGGCTGGAGATCTGCGAGCTGCCATGCACTGATCTATGATCGCGGGCCTGGGGCTAATTGAGGCCGTCCTCAACAAAGAACCAACACCAGAGCCAAAGAAAAGCAAGGCTCTAGACAAGTACTACTCGTACTCCTCCAGTGACGACAGTCACGGTCTGTCACGGTGACATCGCTCACGGCGGCATGACCGCGACTACGACGCGCGTGATGACATCACGCAGCGCAAAGTCGACAAGATGCGGGCAAGGCATGCCCGTTCGACTGATTCAGAAGAAGATGAGACTAAGATCTGCGGCACCAGATGCTTCAGTAGGGCCATCAGGCAGAAGAGAATGCCTAAGGGGTTCAAACTCCCGTCGGAGAACCCAAAATTTGATGTCCTATAGGACCCAAAAATCTGGCTAGAGGACCACATCTCCTCCATCAGGCTACATGGCGGGAGTCGAAGCATGGCCATGCAATGCCTACAGCTGCAGCTAGAGGGCGCCGCTCGCGCATGGCTCAACAACCTCCCGCGTGGATCCATTCGTAGCTGGGAAGAGCTGGTCTACAACTTTGTGCGCAAATGGAAAGGCTGTAGGCCATATCTGAGTGTAGACATCACTGTCCTAACTAGCAAATGGAAAGGCTGCCTGCCATCTGCCACATCACTTGATGGTCACAACTGGATGTTCCCAGTGGCATTCGGGCTATTTGAAACAGAAACGGAGGAAAATTGGGTCTGGTTTATGAGGCAGCTTAGGAGATCAATAGGCCACATAGATACATTGGCTATATCCACGGATGCATGCAAAGGGATGATGAATGCAGTGAAGGAGGTTTTCTCGCGAGCTGAAGGTAGAGAATGCCATATCCATATGATGCTCAACTTGTACTCACAATACACAGGCAGCATATTAAGTTACATGTTTCGTGCTGCTAGAGTTTACAAACCTAGTAGCAGCGAATATTTCATGAGCAAGATTTTTGCGGAAGCCCCTGAACTTCCAGAGTACTTAGCCATCCATCATTCGAAGCTATGGAAGAGGAGTCAATTCAACCCTGACATCAAAGTTGATTACATAAACAACAACCTTGCAGAATGCCTGAATAACTGGGTGAAGGACATAAAAGTGTGTCCTGTTCATATCTTGATGGACAGCATACGTGGTACGATCATGAAGCTGTTAAATATAAGGAGATAGATCGGTAGGAGACTTAGAGGACAGATGCTACCGCCAGTTGTATAGCAACTGCACAAGAGAAGCCGAGGACTTACTCATCTTAAGGTTCTCCCGTCAACCAGCAGCAGCTGTGAGGTGGTCGATATGTCCAAGAGTGGCAAAAGGGATGTTGTGAACATCCAGCTACGAGAATGCACCTGCTTAGAGTGGCAGCATACTGGGAAACCTTGCGACCATGCCTTGGCCTTCTTGGTGAAGAAAATAACTCTGCCACATTAGGATCAGTATTTGTCAGACTACTACTCTATGGAAAAGTTCAGAGCTGCGTACGCTGGATCCGTCGAGCCATGTATAGACCCATCTCAGTGGCCTCAAGTCCAACTGTCTTTCGAGCTTTGCGGCCCGATTACAAAAAGGTGAGGAAGACCTCAGGTGAATAGGTTTAAGAATTTTCTCGATAAGGAGGGTTCGGCTTTCTGTGCTACCAAGAAGGGCAAAAACAGATGCAAGACCTGCCATCTTATAGGCCATAGAGCAGCGAGTTGTCCCCTTAATGCTCCCAAACCAAGGTATGAGATGGTACATTTACAAAAAAAATTGTTTATAGTCTGTAGATATAAGGTAGTAATCCATGTACTGTTTTTTACAGGAACCGCAAGGTAAGAAACAAGACAGCTGACTCAGTGATTTTGCTGCGAGAAGAAAACCAAAACGAGTGGAGTGATGATGCTAGACAAGATTCTGGTGCTGATTGGCCTGACTTCCCTCGACCCGGAGATGCAGAGTACGTGAAGGTAAGAAAATTGGCACCCGGGAAGAGGAAGAAGGCATGAGATGAAGAAGCCAGTGTACGTGAAGTCAAGAGGAAGAAAGTTGGCACCCAAGCAGAGAAATAAGGCTAGCAGTGTAGAAGCCTAATGATGTATTGAACTTGAACCTATATATGTAGTTCGGTTAAACTCTGGAGCCGTGTGTGTGGAACTTGTTGGGCAAAGCAATCTGCCTCCCGTACTCGGAGTAAAATGTATCACGACTTTAGGATTGGATATGGCTGAGGCCACTAGTTGAATCTGAAATTGTGACTGTGCCACTACTATCTGAACAATCGCGATAGCTGAGCAGTTAAGGGGTATCCAAAATCGATGGGTGTTAGTGGCATATACATGAATTATTTATAGGCGCTTAATAAATCCCTGCTATTGGCAATACACTTATGATAAGTTTCTGGGCTAAAAACAAGTTCTAAGCTGGTTGCTACACTCCACGAAGCAGCAACTTATTTCAGCTGCTGGACAACGACATGGCAACATAAACTACAAATGCAATAGATAATGCCCACATAATGAGGAAATTGTTTCCACTATCTGGCCTAATCTTGAGCCCGTCTGTCTCACCACCTCCCTGCCCCTGCCTCCCCTGCACCTAGCGAAGCTCCCGAATATCTCGCTCCATCGCACGAATCTCCTCTTTCTTCTCCCACACAGCATCACGCAGATCCTGAACAAGCTCTTTGTGAAAACCTGTCAGTGGCTTTTTGATCCACACAAACTTGTCACAGCCAGTACCCCTCCCTTCCTGCGAATTAGATCGAAGGAAACAAAAAAAAAGAATTACATTACGCTTTCTGGATCCGGGTTACCATTGTACCTACAGTAGGAACTTACCACTTTGATGCTGCAGTTGCTGAATTTTCCAACAGTATTTTCACCGATCCACGAAATCCATCTCAGCATCTTCTCACCGCACA
This sequence comes from Avena insularis, assembly GCA_023614405.1. NCBI lineage: Eukaryota > Viridiplantae > Streptophyta > Magnoliopsida > Poales > Poaceae > Avena > Avena insularis. The sequence continues at coordinate 29,900,455 of CM042692.1, forward strand.
AACATAGCATATCGGGGTAGTAATCGTTGGGTGCCCTCCGGTACCTGATGGGGGAACCCGCCTGACAGCGTTGAGCCGACCCTGATTCCGCCCAAGACGAACTGCATGAGCTGCGAGCCATGAGCGAGGGGAGCGAGGGCAGAGGAAAGAGGAGCCTTTGGATGTCAAGGTAGTGGTGAAGCGTGATTTATCCCCACTTAATAACTCAGGCAGAATCCTACCATCCACATTTGGCTGATAGGTGGGGGACCTAGCGTGCAAACTTCTCAACCAAACCTCGCGCCTTCGTGGTTCAAAGGCCCTCTCGCGCGCATTGATGAAATTTTTTGGCACCTTGCCCACGTACATATCACTGGGAGGCCTTGCTCAGGAACCAGACACGAATAGCCCACAATCTTACTCCCTCATAGGAACTTGTCATGGCTCGCGCCGGCAGATCCATCCGCTCCACCGCTTCCGGTAGGGCTTGCCGCGGCGGATCCACCCCAAGATCCTACCGTCACAGTATCAAATGGCCATGGTTTCTTGAGGAGCAACGACGCTACGTCTCCGAGCTCGGCTCCTCCTACCTGTAGAAGGACTGATGCGGCGCCGAGCTCGAGCAGGAGCCGCCAGGCGCGACGGCGCTCGGTCCATGCCAACCCCGTCACCTTCGTCATTGTCAATTCCGATGTGGAGGTCGACGGGGACGAAGCTGTGCAGAACGCCATTGTTGCCTCCTTGGCGAAGGGCAAGCCACGGGCAAGAGTGGATGTCGCTGGGAAGGGCACGACAGTGTCACCAATCGAGGTGGACTCCGATGACAACGTTATGATGTGGGTTTAGATGTTGTTTAGGATGGTTGTAATTTTAGTTGTGTTTAGTGCGAATACAATTATTGTAATGGGTTTGTTGATCTATATTGAGAAATATGTGCAATAGCACCATGTGAGTGCTTCCACTTTTAGAAATTGTGTCCGTGCCATTTGCATGTTGCATTATCAACGTAGATTACATGTAAACAATCCAACAAAAATCAGATTACAACCATCAGACGAGAGTAGCAGGATGGAAGAGAAGTGGGGACAGTGGCTTCGAGGGGAAGGAACAGAAGTAAGGGGGCGTGACACTGGAAGGTGGGCCCACGGAGCACGTGACACTGGCATGCAGGAGCAGGAGCACGCGGTATTGCCAGTCTGTCCAGAGGAAGCGGACTTTGCAATATGACAACAACAAGCTGATTGGACCAATAACTCGTTGAATTATTAAGGAGTACTAAAAAAACTACAACTGGGGAACATTCACACAACACATATGCTCTACGCACCTGAGAAGCATCGCTTAAGTCTAACAGTAACGGCATCATAAGTACTACATTTCCCTGTTGGTCTTCTCGATACAAATGTATAAATGCATCTGCCTGTTCGGTCTAGCACCGACAAGGTACTGCGATGGCACACATAGGATCGACCTTAGGTCCGTATACTCCACCTCCCGCGGTGTCGGGCAGCTCGGCGCCTCGGCTAGGACAAGAATGCTATCGGACGACGGCGACTGGGTGTTCGCCCACATGAGCACCGTGTATAGGGGCCAGGCGCACGAGACCAATCTGATGCATACCGCACACACGAAGGTGGGCCCAGCTCTGGTTCCCGGAACACCGGCGGTGATGGTCAGGACAAAAATAGAGTCGTCCCCCTAGAAAATTAGTCAGCGGCATGCCGAGTCAATGAACGGCACCTCCTCTTGGGGAAGTTGGGCTTGCCCGTACGAGACCCTAATCACTTCGATCAAGTGCTCCTCTACAAAGTGGACAACAAGCTCTACCGGCGGGCCGATGTAGTTGTAGCCCGGTTTCGTGCAGGAGCACGCGCCGTGCGGGCATGCGAGCTCGTGGAGCGGGAGCTCATGGTAGGAGTAACGGCGAAAGCATCCTGGGTGGGAGCACACGAGCGGGAACGTTGCTACTAAGTTGCGCGTGAGGATCTCCAGATTCTTAGGATGCAGCATCTACCACATCTGAAGTTCGTCGAGAAATCGGAAAAAAGATCAGCAGTTAGATCGGCGAATAGCAGAATATGTAGGATAAATTCAAAAGCTTGTAAAATGATTTGTAGCATGAAGGTAGCGACTGATAATTAGTGGATGTCGTCCGGGCACGGCGCAAGAAAGCCGCTGGCGTCGTCTGGGCACACAGTGACGTGTGGTGGATGATGGGAGAGGGGGCAGTGAAGTAGACGTGCTCACTCACGAGCTCTATGATATTACTAGTAGGCTATAGGGGCTGGAAATAATAGTAATATAAGTGAAAATGTAAGCGCGGCCAATCATCTCGTGGAACAGCCTACTCGCGTATCACTCTTACGAAGAACCATCTTATTCGTCCACGGCCCCAATCGAACGGTCTGCAATAATCGGATCGGACAACTAGTTCTTCAAGGGGGGCTTCTAGAAGACGTGATCTTATGTGGTTTGTGAAAAGAACAAACATGCAATGACTCTGGTTGATCCATATGTGGTTTGTGAAAATAACAAACATGCAATGACTCCAGTTGTGGTTAATGAAAAGAACATACATGCAATGACTCTAGCTGTGGTTTATTAAAAGAGCACACATGCAATGGCATTAGGGATCCATGTGGTTTATGAAAAGAACACACGTGCAATGACTCTGGTGGATCCATATGTGGTTTGTGAAAAGAACAAACATGCAATGACTCTGGTAGATCCATATGTGGTTCATGAAAAGAACACACATGCAATGACATTGGTTGATCCATATGTGGTTTGTCATTCCAAGAACACACATGCAATGACTCTGGTGGATCCATATGTGGTTTTTGGAAAGAACACACAAGCAATGACACTGGTGGATCCATATGTGGTTTGTGAAAAGAACAAACAAGCTATGACTCCGGTTGATCTATATGTGGTTCATGAAAAGAACACACATGCAAATGACATTGGTTGATCCAAATGTGGTTTGTCATTACAAGAACACACATGCAATGACTCTGGTGGATCCATATGTGGTTTGTGGAAAGAACACACATGCAATGACACTGGTGGATCCATATGTGTTTTGTGAAAAGAACAAACATGCAATGACACTGGTGGATCCATGTGTGGTTTGTCATTACAAGAACACACATGCAATGTCATTGGTGGATCCACATGTGGTTTGTGGAAAGAACACACATGCAATGACTGGTGGATCCATATGTGGTTTGTGAAAAGAACATACATGCAATGTCTCTGGTGGATCCATATGTGGTTTGTGAAAAGAACACACATGCAATGACACTGGTGGATCCATATGCGGTTTAGGAAAAGAACACACATGCAAAGTGGATCCATATGTGGTTTGTGGAAAGAACACACATGCAATGACACTCGTGGATCCATATGTGGTTTGTGGAAAGAACACACATGCAATGACACTGGTGGATCCATATGTTGTTTGTGTAAAGAACAAATATGCAATGACTCTAGCTGTGGTTAATGAAAAGAACATACATGCAATGACTCTAGCCGTGGTTTGTGAAAAGAACCACATGCAATGACTCTGGTGGATCCATATGTGGTTTGTGAAAAGAACAATCATGCAATGACTCTGGTTGATCCATATGTGGTTCATGAAAAGAAGACACATGCAATGACATTGGTTGATCCATATGTGATTTGTCATTACAAGAACACACCTGCAATGACTCTGGTGGATCCATATGTGGTATGTGGAAAGAACACACATGCAATGACACTGGTGGATCCATTTGTGGTTTGTGAAAAGAACAAACATGGACTCTGGTTGATCCTTATGTGGTTCATGAAAAGAACACACATGCAATGACATTGGTTGATCCGTACGTGGTTTGTCATTACAAGAACACACATGCAATGACTCTGGTGGATCCATATGTGGTCTGTGGAAAGAACACACATGCAATGACACTGGTGGATCCATATGTGATTTGTGAAAAGTACACACATGTAATGACACTGGTGGATCCACATGTTGTTCATGAAAAGAACACGCGTGCAATGACATTGGTTGATCAATATGTGGTTTCTCATTACAAGAACACACATGCAATGACTCTGGTGGATCCATATGTGGTATGTGGAAAGGACACACATGCAATGACACTGGTGGATCCATATGTGCTTTGTGGAAAGAACACACATGCAATGACACTGGTGGATCCATATGTGTTTTGTGAAAAGAACAAACATGCAATGACACTGGTGGATACATGGGTGGTTTGTCATTACAAGAACACACATGCAATGCCATTGGTGGATCCACATGTGGTTTGTGGAAAGAACACACATGCAATGACTCTGGTGGATCCATATGTGGTTTGTGAAAAGAACATACATGCAATGTCTCTGGTGGATCCATATGTGGTTTGTGAAAAGAACACACATGCAATGACACTGGTGGATCCATATGCGGTTTAGGAAAAGAACACACATGCAAAGTGGATCCATATGTGGTTTGTGGAAAGAACACACATGCAATGACACTAGTGGATCCATATGTGGTTTGTGGAAAGAACACACATGCAATGACACTGGTGGATCCATATGTTGTTTGTGAAAAGAACAAACATGCAATGACTCTAGCTATGGTTAATGAAAAGAACATACATGCAATGACTCTAGCTGTGGTTGGTGAAAAGAACCACATGCAATGACTCTGGTGGATCCATATGTGGTTTGTGAAAAGAACAATCATGCAATGACTCTGGTTGATCCATATGTGGTTCATGAAAAGAACACACATGCAATGACATTGGTTGATCCATATGTGGTTTGTCATTACAAGAACACACATGCAATGACTCAGCTGGATCCATATGTGGTCTGTGGAAAGAACACACACGCAATGACACGGGTGGATCCATATGTGGTTTGTGAAAAGAACAAACATGCAATGACTCTGGTAGATCCATATGTGGTTTATGAAAAGAACACACATGCAATGACATTGGTTGATCCATATGTGGTTTCTCATTACAAGAACACACATGAAATGACTCTGGTGGATCCATATGTGGTTTGTGGAAAGAACACACATGCAATGACACTGGTGGATCCATTTGTGGTTTGTGAAAAGAATAAACATGAAGTGACTCTGGTTGATCCAGATGTGGTTCATCAAAAGAGCACACATGCAATGACATTGGTTGATCCATACGTTGTTTGTCATTACAAGAACACACATGCAATGACTCTAGAGGATCCATATGTGGTCTGTGGAAAGAACACACATGCAATGACACTGGTGGATCCATATGTGGTTTCCGAAAAGAACAAACATGCAATGACTCTGGTTGATCCATATGTGGTTCATGAAACGAACAGACATGCAATGACATTGGTTGATCCATGTGTGGTTTGTCATTACAAGAGAACACACGCAATGACTCCGGTGGATCCATATGTGGTCTGTGGAAATAACACACATGCAATGACACTGGTGGATCCATATGTGGTTTGTGAAAAGAACAGGCATGCAATGACACTGGTGGATCCATATGTGGTTCATGAAAAGAACACACATGCAATGACATTGGTTGATCCATATGTGGTTTGTCATTACAAGAACACACATGCAATGACTCTAGTGGATCCACATGTGGTTTGTGGAAAGAAGACACATGTAATGACATTGGTTGATCCATATGTGGTTTGTGAAAAGAACAAACATGCAATGACTCTAGCTGTGGTTAATGAAAAGAACAGACATGCAATGACTCTAGCTGTTGTTTATCAAAAGAAAACACATGCAATGCCACTGGGGGATCCATGTGGTTTATGAAAAGAACACGCATGCAATGATGCTGGTGGATCCATATGTGGTTTGTCATTACAAGAACACACATGCAATGACTCTGGTGGATCCATATGTGGTTTGTGGAAAAGAACACACATGCAAAGACACTGGTTGATCCATATGTGGTTTGTCATTACAAGAACACACATGCAATGACACTGGTGGAGCCATATGTGGTTTGTGGAAAGAACACACATGCAATGACATTGGTTGATCCATATTTGGGTCGTGAAAAGAACAAACATGCAATGACTCTAGCTGTGGTTAATGAAAAGAACAGACATGCAATGACTCTAGCTGTGGTTTATTAAAAGAAAACACATGCAATGCCACTGGGGGATCCATGTGGTTTATGAAAAGAACACGCATGCAATGATGCTGGTGGATCCATATGTGGTTTGTCATTACAAGAACACGATTGCAATGACTCTGGCGGATCCATATGTGGTTTGTGGAAAAGAACACACATGCAAAGACACTGGTTGATCCATATGTGGTTTGTCATTACAAGAACACACATGCAATGACACTGGTGGAGCCATATGTGGTTTGTGGAAAGAACACACATGCAATGACATTGGTTGATCCATATTTGGTTCGTGAAAAGAACAAACATGCAATGTCTCTAGCTGTGGTTAATGAAAAGAACATACATGCAATGACTCTAGCTGTGGTTAATTAAAAGAACACACATGCAATGACACTGGGGGATCCATGTGGTTTATGAAAAGAACACACATGGAATGACTCTGGTGGATCACTATGTGCTTTGTGAAAAGAAGAAACATGCAATGACTCTGGTTGATCCATATGTGGTTCATGAAAAGAACACACATGCAATAACATTGGTTGATCCATATGTGGTTTGTCATTACAAGAATACACATGCAATGACTCTGGTGGATCCATATGTAGTTTGTGGAAATAACACACATGGAATGACACTGGTAGATCCATATGTGGTTTGTGAAAAGAACAAACATGCAATGACTCTGGTTGATCCATATGTGGTTCATGAAAAGAACACACATGCAATGACATTGGTTGATCCATATGTGATTTGTCATTACAAGAACACACCTGCAATGACTCTGGTGGATCCATATGTGGTATGTGGAAAGAACACACATGCAATGACACTGGTGGATCCATTTGTGGTTTGTGAAAATAACAAACATGCAATGACTCTGGTTGATCCTTATGTGGTTCATGAAAAGAACACACATGTAATGACATTGGTTGATCCGTATGTGGTTTGTCATTACAAGAACACACATGCAATGACTCTGGTGGATCCATATGTGGTCTGTGGAAAGAACACACATGCAATGACACTGGTGGATCCATATGTGATTTGTGAAAAGTACACACATGCAATGACACTGGTGGATCCACATGTGGTTCATGAAAAGAACACGCATGCAATGACATTGGTTGATCCATATGTGGTTTGTCATTACAAGAACACACATGCAATGACTCTAGTGGATCCACATGTGGTTTGCGGAAAGAACACACATGCAATGACATTGGTTGATCCATATGTGGTTTGTGAAAAGAACAAACATGCAATGACTCTAGCTGTGGTTAATGAAAAGAACAGACATGCAATGACTCTAGATGTAGTTTATTAAAAGAATACACATGCAATGACACTAGGGGATCCATGTGGTTTATGAAAAGAACACACATGGAATGACACCGGTGGATCCATATGTGGTTTGTCATTACAAGAACACATATGCAATGACTCTGGCGGATCCATATGGAGTTTGTGGAAAAGAACACACATGCAATGACACTAGTTGATCCATATGTGGTTTGTCATTACAAGAACACGCACACAATAACACTAGTGGATCCATATGTGGTTTGTGGAAAGAACACACATGTAATGACATTGGTTGGTCCATATATGGTTCGTGAAAAGAGCAAACATGCAATGACTCCAGCTGTGGTTAATGAAAAGAACATACATGCAATGACTCTAGCTGTGGTTTATTAAAAGAACACACATGCAATGACACTGGGGTGTCCATGTGGTTTATGAAAAGAACACACATGCAATGACTCTGGTGGATCCATATGTGGTTTGTGAAAAGAACAAACATGCAATGACTCTGGTAGATCCATATGTGGTTTATGAAAAGAACACACATGCAATGACATTGGTTGATCCATATGTGGTTTCTCATTACAAGAACACACATGAAATGACTCTGGTGGATCCATATGTGGTTTGTGGAAAGAACACACATGCAATGACACTGGTGGATCCATTTGTGGTTTGTGAAAAGAACAAACATGAAGTGACTCTGGTTGATCCAGATGTGGTTCATCAAAAGAGCACACATGCAATGACATTGGTTGATCCATATGTTGTTTGTCATTACAAGAACACACATGCAATGACTCTAGAGGATCCATATGTGGTCTGTGGAAAGAACACACATGCAATGACACTGGTGGATCCATATGTGGTTTCCGAAAAGAACAAAACATGCAATGACTCTGGTTGATCCATATGTGGTTCATGAAACGAACAGACATGCAATGACATTGGTTGATCCATGTGTGGTTTGTCATTACAAGAGAACACACGCAATGACTCCGGTGGATCCATATGTGGTCTGTGGAAATAACACACATGCAATGACACTGGTGGATCCATATGTGGTTTGTGAAAAGAACAGGCATGCAATGACACAGGTGGATCCATATGTGGTTCATGAAAAGAACACACATGCAATGACATTGGTTGATCCATATGTGGTTTGTCATTACAAGAACACACATGCAATGACTCTAGTGGATCCACATGTGGTTTGTGGAAAGAACACACATGTAATGACATTGTTTGATCCATATGTGGTTTGTGAAAAGAACAAACATGCAATGACTCCAGCTGTGGTTAATGAAAAGAACAGACATGCAATGACTCTAGCTGTGGTTTATTAAAAGAAAACACATGCAATGCCACTGGGGGATCCATGTGGTTTATTAAAAGAACACACATGCAATGATGCTGGTGGATCCATATGTGGTTTGTCATTACAAGAACACACATGCAATGACTCTGGTGGATCCATATGTGGTTTGTGGAAAAGAACACACATGCAAAGACACTGGTTGATCCATATGTGGTTTGTCATTACAAGAACACACATGCAATGACACTGGTGGATCCATATGTGGTTTGTGGAAAGAACACACATGCAATGACATTGGTTGATCCATATGTGGTTCGTGAAAAGAACAAACATGCAATGTCTCAAGCTGTGGTTAATGAAAAGAACATACATGCAATGACTCTAGCTGTGGTTTATTAAAAGAACACACATGCAATGACACTGGGGGATCCATGTGGTTTATGAAAAGAACACACATGGAATGACTCTGGTGGATCCATATGTGGTTTGTGAAAATAAGAAACATGCAATGACTCTGGTTGACCCATATGTGGTTCATGAAAAGAACACACATGCAATAACATTGGTTGATCCATATGTGGTTTGTCATTACAAGAATACACATGCAATGACTCTGGTGGATCCATATGTAGTTTGTGGAAATAACACACATGGAATGACACTGGTAGATCCATATGTGGTTTGTGAAAAGAACAAACATGCAATGACTCTGGTTGATCCATATGTGGTTCATGAAAAGAACACACATGCAATGACATTGGTTGATCCATGTGTGATTTGTCATTACAAGAACACACCTGCAATGACTCTAGTGGATCCATATGTGGTATGTGGAAATAACACACATGCAATGACACTGGTGGATCCATTTGTGGTTTGTGAAAAGAACAAACATGCAATGACTCTGGTTGATCCTTATGTGGTTCATGAAAAGAACACACATGCAATGACATTCGTTGATCCGTATGTGGTTTGTCGTTACAAGAACACACATGCAATGACTCTAGTGGATCCATATGTGGTATGTGGAAAGAACACACATGCAATGACACTGGTGGATCCATATGTGATTTGTGAAAACTACACACATGCAATGACACTGGTGGATCCACATGTGGTTCATGAAAAGAACACGCATGCAATGACATTGGTTGATCCATATGTGGTTTGTCATTACAAGAACACACATGCAATGACTCTAGTGGATCCACATGTGGTTTGCGGAAAGAACACACATGCAATGACATTGGTTGATCCATATGTGGTTTGTGAAATGAACAACCATGCAATGACTCCAGCTGTGGTTAATGAAAAGAACAGACATGCAATGACTCTAGTTGTGGTTTATTAAAAGAATACACATGTAATGACACTAGGGGATCCATGTGGTTTATGAAAAGAACACACATGGAATGACAATGGTGGATCCATATGTGGTTTGTCATTAGAAGAACACATATGCAATGACTCTGGCGGATCCATATGGAGTTTGTGGAAAAGAACACACATGCAATGACACTAGTTGATCCATATGTGGTTTGTCATTACAAGAACACACACACAATGACACTAGTGGATCCATATGTGGTTTGTGGAAAGAACACACATGTAATGACATTGGTTGGTCCATATATGGTTCGTGAAAAGAGCAAACATGCAATGACTCCAGCTGTGGTTAATGAAAAGAACATACATGCAATGACTCTAGCTGTGGTTTATTAAAAGAACACACATGCAATGACACTGGGGTGTCCATGTGGTTTATGAAAAGAACACACATGCAATGACTCTGGTGGATCCATATGTGGTTTGTGAAAAGAAGAAACATGCAATGACTCTGGTTGATCCATATGTGGTTCATGAAAAGAACACACATGCAATGACATTGGTTGATAAAATGTGGTTTGTCATTACAAGAACACAGATGCAATGACTCTGGTGGATCCATATGTGGTTTGTGGAAATAACACACATGCAATGACACTGGTGGATCCATATGTGGTTTGTGAAAAGAACAAACATGCAATGACTCTGGTTGATCCTTATGTGGTTCATGAAAAGAACACACATGCAATGACATTGGTTGATCCATATGTGATTTGTCATTACAAGAACACACATGCAATGACTCTGGTGGATCCATATGTGGTATGTGGAAAGAACACACATGCAATGCACTGGTGGATCCTTTTCTGGTTTGTGAAAAGAACAAACATGCAATGACTCTGGTTGATCCATATGTGGTTCATGAAAAGAACACACATGCAATGACATTGGTTGATCCATATGTGGTTTGTCATTACAAGAACACACATGCAATGACTCTGGTGGATGCATATGTGGTCTGTGGAAAGAACACACATGCAATGACACTGGTGGATCCATATGTGATTTGTGAAAAGTACACATTTGCAATGACACTGGTGGATCCACATGTGGTTCGTGAAAAGAACACACATGCAATGATATTGGTTGATCCATATGTGGTTTGTCATTACAAGAACACACATGCAATGACTCTGGTGGATCCACATGTGGTTTGCAGAAAGAACACACATGCAATGACATTGGTTGATCCATATGTGGTTTGTGAAAAGAACAAACATGTAATGACTCCAGCTGTGGTTAATAAAAATAATAGACATGCAATGACTCTAGCTATGGTTTACTAAAAGAATACAAATGCAATGACACTGGGGGATCCATGTGGTTTGTCATTACAAGAACACACATGCAATGACTCTGGTGGATCCATATGTGGTTTGTGGAAATAACACGGATGCAATGACACTGGTGGATCCATATGTGGTTTGTGAAAAGAACAAACATGCAATGACTCTGGTTGATCCTTATGTGGTTCATGAAAAGAACACACATGCAATGACATTGGTTGATCCATATGTGATTTGTCATTACAAGAACACACATGCAATGACTCTAGTGGATCCATATGTGGTATGTGGAAAGAACACACATGCAATGACACTGGTGGATCCTTTTGTGGTTTGTGAAAAGAAAAAACATGCAATGACTCTGGTTGATCCATATGTGGTTCATGTAAAGAACACACATGCAATGACATTGGTTGATCCATATGTGGTTTGTCATTAGAAGAACACACATGTAATGACTCTGGTGGATCCATATGTGGTCTGTGGAAAGAACACACATGCAATGACACTTGTGGATCCATATGTGATTTGTGAAAAGTACACATTTGCAATGACACTGGTGGATCCACATGTGGTTCATGAAAAGAACACACATTCAATGATATTGGTTGATCCATATGTGGTTTGTCATTACAAGAACACACATGCAATGACTCTGGTGGATCCACATGTGGTTTGCAGAAAGAACACACATGCAATGACATTGGTTGATCCATATGTGGTTTGTGAAAAGAACAAACATGCAATGACTCCAGCTATGGTTAATAAAAAGAACAGACATGTAGTGACTCTAGCTATGGTTTACTAAAAGAATACAAATGCAATGACACTAGGGGATCCATGTGGTTTATGAAAAGAACACACATGGAATGACACTGGTGGATCCATATGTGGTTTGTCATTACAAGAACACACATGCAATGACTCTGGTGGATCCATATGTGGTTTGTGGAAAAGAACACACATGCAATCACACTGGTTGATCCATATGTGGTTTGTCATTACAAGAACACACATACAACGACGCTAGCGGATCCATATGTGGTTTGTGGAAAGAACACACATGCAATGACATTGGTTGATCCATATGTGGTTTGTGAAAAGAACAAAAATGCAATGACTCCAATTCTGGTTAATGAAAAGAACATACATGCAATGACTCTAGTTGTGGTTTATTAAAACAACACACATGCAATGACACTGGGGGATCCATGTGGTTTATGAAAAGAACACACATGCAATGACTTTGGTGGATCCATATGTGGTTGTGAAAAGAAGAAACATGCAATGACTCTGGTTGATCCATATGTGGTTCATGAAAAGAACACACATGCAATGACATTGGTTGATCCATATGTGGTTAGTCATTACAAGAACACACATGCAATGACTCTGGTGGATCCATATGTGGTTTGGGGAAAGAACACACATGCAATGACACTGGTGGATCCATATGTGGTTTGTGAAAAGAACAAACATGCAATGACTCTGGTTGATCCTTATGTGGTTCATGAAAAACTTACAAATGCAATGACATTGGTTGATCCATATGTGATTTGTCATTACAAGAACACACATGCAATGACTCTGGTGGATCCATATGTGGTATGTGGAAAGAACACACATGCAATGACACTGGTGGATCCTTTTATGGTTTGTGAAAAGAACAAACATGCAATGACTCTGGTTGATCCATATGTGGTTCATGAAAAGAACACACATGCAATGACATTGGTTGATCCATATGTGGTTTGTCATTACAAGAACACACACGCAATGACTCTGGTGGATCCACATATTGTTTGTGGAAAGAACACACATGCAATGACTCTGGTGGATCCATATGTGGTTTGTGGAAAGAACACACATGCAATGACACTGGTGGATCCATATGTGGTTTGTGATAAGAACACACATGCAATGCACTGGTGGATCCATATGTGGCTCATGCAAAGAACACGCATGCAATGATATTCGTTGATCCATATGTGGTTTGTCATTACAAGGACACACATGGAATGACTCTAGTGGATCCATATGTGGTTTGTGGAAAGAACACATATGCAATGACTCTAGTGGGTCCATATGTGTTTTGTGAAAAGAACACACATGCAATGACACTGGTGGATCCATATGTGGTTTGTGAAAAGAACATACATGCAATTACACTGGTGGATCCATATGCGGTTTAGGAAAAGAACACACATGCACTGACTCTTGTGGATCCATATGTGGTTTGTGAAAATAAGAAACATGCAATGACTCCATCTATGGTTAATGAAAAGATCAGACATGCAATGACTCTAGCTGTGGTTTGTGGAAAGAACACACATGCAATGACTCTGGTGGATCCATATGTGGTTTGTGAAAAGAAGAAACATGCAATGACTCTGGTTGATCCATATGTTGTTCATGCAAAGAACACACATGTAATGAAATTGGTTGATCCATATGAGGTTTGTCATTACAAGAACACACATACAATGACTCTTGTGGATCCAAATGTAGTTTGTGGAAAGAACACACATGCAATGACATTGGTTGATCCATATGTGGTTTGTGAAAAGAACAAACATGCAATGACACTGGTGGATCCATATGTGGTTTGTGAAAAGAACATACATGCAATGACACTAGTGGATCCATATGCGGTTTATTAAAAGAACACACATACAATGACACTAGGGGATCTATGTGGTTTATGAAAAGAACACACATGCAATGACACTGGTGGATCCATATGTGGTTTGTCATTACAAGAACACACATGCAATGACTATAGTGGATCCATATGTGGTTTGTGGGAAAGAACACACATGCAATGACACTGGTTGATCCATATGTGGTTTGTCATTAAAAGAACACACATGCAATGACACTGGTTGATTCATATGTGGTTTGTCATTACAAGAACACACATTCAATGACATTGGTGGATCCATATGTGGTTTGTCATTACAAGAACACACATGCAATGACTCTGGTGGATCCATATGTGGTTTGTGGAAAGAACGCACATGCAATGACACTGGTGGATTCATATGTTGTTTGTGAAAAGAACAAACATGCAATAACACTGGTGGATCCATGTGTGGTTTATCATTACAAGAACACACATGCAATGCTTTTGGTGGATCCATATGTGTTTTGTGAAAAGAACATACATGTAATGTCTCTGGTGGATCCATATGAGGTTTGTGAAAAGAACACACATGCATTGACACTGGTGCATCCATATGCGGTTTAGGAAAAGACCAAACATGCAATGACTCTGGTGGATCCATATGTGATTTGTGGAAAGAACACACATGCAATGACACTAGTGGATCCATATGTGGTTTGTGGAAAGAACACACATGCAATGACTTTGGTGGATCCATATGTGGTTTGTGAAAAGAACAAACATGCAATGACTCTAGCTGTAGTTAATGAAAAGAATAGACATGCAATGACTCTAGCTGTGGTTTGTGCAAAGAACACACATGCAGTGACTCTGGTGGATCCATATGTGGTTGTGGAAAGAACACACATGCAATGACACAGGTGGATCCATATGTGGTTTGTGAAAAGAACAAACATGCAATGACACTGGTTGATCCATATGTGGTTCATGAAAAGAACACACATGCAATCAAATTTGTTGATCCATATGTGGTTTGTCATTACAAGAACACACATGCAATGACTCTGGTGGATCCATAGGTGGTCTGTGGAAAGAACACAGATGCAATGACACTAGTGGATCCATATGTGGTGGGTGAAAAGAACACACATGCAATGACACTGGTGGATCCATATATGGTTCATGAAAAGAACGCACATGCAATGACATTGGTTGATCCATATGTGGTTTGTCATTACAAGAAAACACATGCAATGACTCTGGTGGATCCATATATGGTTTGTGAAAGAACACACATGCAATGGCACTGGTGGATCCATATGTGGTTCATGAAAAGAACACACATGCAATGACATTGGTTGATCCATATGTGGTTAGTCATTACAAGACACACGTGACTCTAGTGGATCCTTATGTTGTTTGTGGAAAGAACACACATGCAATAACACTGGTGGATCCATTTGTGGTTTGTGAAAAGAACAAACATGCAATGAATCTGGTTGATCCTTATGTGGTTCATGAAAAGAACACACATGCAATGACATTTTTTGATCCATATGTGGTTTGTCATTACAAGAACACACATGCAATGACTCTGGTGGATCGATATGTGGTCTATGGAAAGAACACACATGCAATGACACTGGTGGATCTATATGTGATTTGTGAAAAGTACACACATGCAATGACACTGGTGGATCCACATGTGGTTCATGAAAAGAACACGCATGCAATGACTTTGGTGGATCCATATGTGGTTTGTGGAAAGAACACACATGCAATGACACTGGTGGATCCATATGTGGTTTGTGAAAAGAACAAACATGCAATGACTCTGGCTGATCCATATGTGGTTCTGAAAACAACACACATGCAATGACATTGGCTAATCCATATGTGGTTTGTCATTACAAGAACACACATGCAATGACTCTGGTGGATCCATATGTGGTTTGTGAAAAGAACAAACATGCAATCACTCTGGTTGATCCATATGTGGTTCTGAAAACAACACACATGCAATGACAATGGCTGATCCATATGTGGTTTGTCATTACAAGAACACACATGCAATGACTCTGGTGGATCCATATGTGGTCTGTGGAAAGAACACACATGCAATGACACTGGTGGATCCATATGTGGTTTGTGAAAAGAACACACATGCAATGACATTGGTGGATCCATATGTGGTTCATGAAAAGAACACACATGCAATGACATTGGTTTATCCATATGTGGTTTGTCATTACAAGAACACACATGCAATGACTCTGGTGGATCCACATATGGAGTGTGGAAAGAACACACATGCAATGACTCTGGTGGATCCATATGTGGTTGGTGGAAAGATCACACATGCAATGACACTGTTGGATCCATATGTGGTTTGTGATAAGAACACACATGCAATGACACTGGTGGATCCATATGTGGTTCATGAAAAGAACACACATGCAATGACATTGGTTAATCCATATGTGGTTTGTCATTACAAGGACACACATGCAATGACTCTAGTGGATCCATATGTGGTTTGTCGAAAGAACACACATGCAATGAGTCTAATGGGTCCATATATGGTTTCTGAAAAGAACACACATGCAATGACACTGGTGGATCCATATGTTGTTTGTGAAAAGAACATACATGCAATTACATTGGTGGATCCATATGCGATTTAGGAAAAGAACACACATGCAATGACTCTAGTGGATCCTTATGTGGTTTGTGAAAATAACAAAGATGCAATGACTACAACTGTGGTTAATGAAAAGACCAGACATGCAATGACTCTAGCTATGGTTTGTGGAAAGAACACACATGCAATGACTCTGGTGGATCCATATGTGGTTTGTGAAAAGAACAAACATGCAATGACTCAGGTTGATCCATATGTGGTTCATGCAAAAAACACACATGCAATGAAATTGGTTGATCTATATGTGGTTTGTCATTACAAGAACACACATGTGGTGACTCTTGTGGATCCACATGTAGTTTTTGGAAAGAACACACATGCAATGACACTAGCTGTGGTTTGTGAAAAGAACACACATGCAATGACTCTGGTGGATCCATATGTGGTTGTGGAAAGAACACACATGCAATGACAGAGGTGGATCCATATGTGTTTTGTGAAAAGAACAAACATGCAATGACACTGGTTGATCCATATGTGGTTCATGAAAAGAATACAGATGCAATCAAATTTGTTGATCCATATGTGGTTTGTAATTTAAAGAACACACATGCAATGACTCTGGTGGATCCATAGGTGGTCAGTGGAAAGAACACACATGCAATGACACTGGTGGATCCATATGTGGTGGGTGAAAAGAACACACATGCAATGACACTGGTGGATCCATATGTGGTTCATGAAAAGAACACACATGCAATGACATTGGTTGATCCATATGTGGTTTGTCATTACAAGAAAACACATGCAATGACTCTGGTGGATCCATATGTGGTTTGTGGAAAGAACACACATGCAATGATACTGGTGGATCCATATATGGTTTGTGAAAAGAACACACATGCAATGACACTGGTGGATCCATATGTGGTTCATGAAAAGAACACACATGCAATGACATTGGTTGATCCATGTGTGGTTAGTCATTACAAGAACACACGTGACTCTGGTGGATCCATATGTGGTTTGTGGAAAGAACACACATGCAATGACTCTGTTGGGTCCATATGTGGTTTTTGAAAAGAACACACATGCAATGACACTAGTGGATCCATATATGGTTTATGGAAAGAACACACATGTAATGACTTTGGTGGATCCATATGTGGTTTGTGAAAAGAACAAAGATGCAATGACACTGGTGGATCCATATGTCGTTCATGAAAAGAACACACATGCCATGACATTGGTTGATCCATATGTGGTTCGTCATTACAAGAACACACATGCAATGACTCTGGTGGATCCATATCTGGTTTGTGGAAAGAACACACATGCAATGACACTAGTGGATCCATATGTGGTTTGTGGAAAGAACACACATGCAATGACTCTGGTGGATCCATAGGTGGTCAGTGGAAAGAACACACATGCAATGACACTGGTGGATCCATATGTGGTGGGTGAAAAGAACACACATGCAATGACACTGGTGGATCCATATGTGGTTCATGAAAAGAACACACATGCAATGACATTGGTTGATCTATATGTGGTTTGTCATTACAAGAACACACATGCAATGACTCTAGTGGATCCATATGTGGTTTGTGAAAATAACACACATGCAATGACACTGGTGGACCTATATGTGGTTTGTGAAAAGAACAAACATGCAATGACTCTGGTTGATCCTTATGTGGTTCATGAAAAGAACACACATGCATTGACATTGGTTGATCCATATGTGATTTGCCATTACAAGAACACACATGCAATGATTCTGGTGAATCCATATGTGGTATGTGGAAAGAACACACATGCAATGACACTGGTGGATCCATTTGTCGTTTGTGAAAAGAACAAACATGCAATGGCTCTGGTTGATCCATATGTGGTTTGTCATTACAAGAACACACATGCAATGACTCTGGTGGATCCATATGTGGTCTGTGGAAAGAACACACATGCAATGACACTGGTGGATCCATATGTGATTTGTGAAAAGTACACATATGCAATGACACTGGTGGATCCGCATGTGGTTCATGAAAAGAACACACATGCAATGACATTGGTTGATCCATATGTGGTTTCTCATTACAAGAACAAACATGCAATGACACTGGTGGATCCACATGTGGTTTGCAGAAAGAACAAACATGCAATGACATTGGTTGATCCATATGTGGTTTGTGAAAAGAACAAACATGCAATGACACTGGTGGATCCATATGTGGTTTGTAAAAAGAACATACATGCAATGACACTAGTGGATCCATATGCGGTTTATTAAAAGAACACACATGCAATGACACTGGGGGATCCATGTGTGGTTTGTCATTACAAGAACACACATGCAATGACTCTAGTGGATCCATATGTGGTTTGTGGAAAAGAACACACATGCAATGACTATGGTTGATCCATTTGTGGTTTGTCATTAAAAGAACACACATGCAATGAAACTGGTTGATCCATGTGTAGTTTGTCGATACAAGAACACACATGCAATGACATTGGTGGATCCATATGTGGTTTGTCATTACAAGAACACACATGCAATGACTCTGGTGGATCCATATGTGGTTTGTGGAAAGAACACACATGCAATGACACTGGTGGATTCATATGTGGTTTGTGAAAATAACAAACATGCAATGACACTGGTGGATCCTTATGTGGTTTGTGAAAAGAACAGACATGCAATGACACTAGTGGATCCATATGCGGTTTATTAAAAGAACACACATTCAATGACACTGGGGGATCCATGTGATTTATGAAAAGAACACACATGCAATGACACTGGTGGATCCATATGTGGTTTGTCAATACAAGAACACACATGCAATGACTCTCGTGGATCCATATGTGGTTTGTGGAAAAGAACACACATGCAATAACACTGGTTGATCCATATGTGGTTTGTCATTAAAAGAACATACATGCAATGACACTGGTTGATCCATCTGCGGTTTGTCATTACAAGAACACACATGCAATGACATTGGTGGATCCATATATGGTTTTTCATTACAAGAACACACATGCAATGACTCTGGTGGATCCATATGTGGTTTGTGGAAAGAACACACATGCAATGACACTGGTGGATTCATATGTGGTTTGTGAAAAGAACAAACATGCAATAACACTGGTGGATACATGTGTGGTTTATCATTACAAGAACACACATGCAATGACATTAGTGAATCCACATGTGGTTTGTGGAAAGAACACACATGCAATGACTCTGCTGGATCCATATGTGTTTTGTGAAAAGAACATACATGCAATGTCTCTGGTGGATCCATATGAGGTTTGTGAAAAGAACACACATGCAATGACACTGGTGCATCCATATGCGGTTTAGGAAAAGACCAAACATGCAATGACTCTGGTGGATCCATATGTGGTTTGTGGAAACAACACACGTGCAATGACACTAGTGGATCCATATGTGGTTTGTGGAAAGAACACTTATGCAATGACTTTGGTGGATCCATATGTGGTTTGTGAAAAGAACAAACATGCAATGACTCTAGTTGTAGTTAATGAAAAGAATAGACATGCAATGACTCTAGCTGTGGTTTGTGAAAAGAACACACATGCAATGACTCTGGTGGATCCATATGTGGTTGTGGAAAGAACACACATGCAATGACAGAGGTGGATCCATATGTGTTTTGTGAAAAGAACAAACATGCAATGACACTGGTTGATCCATATGTGGTTCATGAAAAGAACACACATGCAATCAAATTTGTTGATCCATATGTGGTTTGTCATTTCAAGAACACACATGCAATGACTCTGGTGGATCCATAGGTGGTCAGTGGAAAGAACACACATGCAATGACACTGGTGGATCCATATGTGGTGGGTGAAAAGAACACACATGCAATGACACTGGTGGATCCATATGTGGTTCATGAAAAGAACACACATGCAATGACATTGGTTGATCCATATGTGGTTTGTCATTACAAGAAAACACATGCAATGACTCTGGTGGATCCATATGTGGTTTGTGGAAAGAACACACATGCAATGACACTGGTGGATCCATATGTGGTGGGTGAAAAGAACACACATGCAATGACACTGGTGGATCCATATGTGGTTCATGAAAAGAACACACATGCAATGACATTGGTTGATCTATATGTGGTTTGTCATTACAAGAACACACATGCAATGACTCTAGTGGATCCATATGTGGTTTGTGAAAATAACACACATGCAATGACACTGGTGGACCTATATGTGGTTTGTGAAAAGAACAAACATGCAATGACTCTGGTTGATCCTTATGTGGTTCATGAAAAGAACACACATGCATTGACATTGGTTGATCCATATGTGATTTGCCATTACAAGAACACACATGCAATGATTCTGGTGAATCCATATGTGGTATGTGGAAAGAACACACATGCAATGACACTGGTGGATCCATTTGTCGTTTGTGAAAAGAACAAACATGCAATGGCTCTGGTTGATCCATATGTGGTTTGTCATTACAAGAACACACATGCAATGACTCTGGTGGATCCATATGTGGTCTGTGGAAAGAACACACATGCAATGACACTGGTGGATCCATATGTGATTTGTGAAAAGTACACATATGCAATGACACTGGTGGATCCGCATGTGGTTCATGAAAAGAACACACATGCAATGACATTGGTTGATCCATATGTGGTTTCTCATTACAAGAACAAACATGCAATGACACTGGTGGATCCACATGTGGTTTGCAGAAAGAACAAACATGCAATGACATTGGTTGATCCATATGTGGTTTGTGAAAAGAACAAACATGCAATGACACTGGTGGATCCATATGTGGTTTGTAAAAAGAACATACATGCAATGACACTAGTGGATCCATATGCGGTTTATTAAAAGAACACACATGCAATGACACTGGGGGATCCATGTGTGGTTTGTCATTACAAGAACACACATGCAATGACTCTAGTGGATCCATATGTGGTTTGTGGAAAAGAACACACATGCAATGACTATGGTTGATCCATTTGTGGTTTGTCATTAAAAGAACACACATGCAATGAAACTGGTTGATCCATGTGTAGTTTGTCGATACAAGAACACACATGCAATGACATTGGTGGATCCATATGTGGTTTGTCATTACAAGAACACACATGCAATGACTCTGGTGGATCCATATGTGGTTTGTGGAAAGAACACACATGCAATGACACTGGTAGATTCATATGTGGTTTGTGAAAAGAACAAACATGCAATGACACTGGTGGATCCTTATGTGGTTTGTGAAAAGAACATACATGCAATGACACTAGTGGATCCATATGCGGTTTATTAAAAGAACACACATTCAATGACACTGGGGGATCCATGTGATTTATGAAAAGAACACACATGCAATGACACTGGTGGATCCATATGTGGTTTGTCAATACAAGAACACACATGCAATGACTCTCGTGGATCCATATGTGGTTTGTGGAAAAGAACACACATGCAATGACACTGGTTGATCCATATGTGGTTTGTCATTAAAAGAACACACATGCAATGACACTGGTTGATCCATCTGCGGTTTGTCATTACAAGAACACACATGCAATGACATTGGTGGATCCATATATGGTTTTTCATTACAAGAACAGACATGCAATGACTCTGGTGGATCCATATGTGGTTTGTGGAAAGAACACACATGCAATGACACTGGTGGATTCATATGTGGTTTGTGAAAAGAACAAACATGCAATAACACTGGTGGATACATGTGTGGTTTATCATTACAAGAACACACATGCAATGACATTAGTGAATCCACATGTGGTTTGTGGAAAGAACACACATGCAATGACTCTGGTGGATCCATATGTGTTTTGTGAAAAGAACATACATGCAATGTTTCTGGTGGATCCATATGAGGTTTGTGAAAAGAACACACATGCAATGACACTGGTGCATCCATATGCGGTTTAGGAAAAGACCAAACATGCAATGACTCTGGTGGATCCATATGTGGTTTGTGGAAACAACACACGTGCAATGACACTAGTGGATCCATATGTGGTTTGTGAAAAGAACACACATGCAATGACTCTGGTGGATCCATATGTGGTTGTGGAAAGAACACACATGCAATGACAGAGGTGGATCCATATGTGTTTTGTGAAAAGAACAAACATGCAATGACACTGGTTGATCCATATGTGGTTCATGAAAAGAACACACATGCAATCAAATTTGTTGATCCATATGTGGTTTGTCATTTCAAGAACACACATGCAATGACTCTGGTGGATCCATAGGTGGTCAGTGGAAAGAACACACATGCAATGACACTGGTGGATCCATATGTGGTGGGTGAAAAGAACACACATGCAATGACACTGGTGGATCCATATGTGGTTCATGAAAAGAACACACATGCAATGACATTGGTTGATCCATATGTGGTTTGTCATTACAAGAAAACACATGCAATGACTCTGGTGGATCCATATGTGGTTTGTGGAAAGAACACACATGCAATCATACTGGTGGATCCATATATGGTTTGTGAAAAGAACACACATGCAATGACACTGGTGGATCCATATGTGGTTCATGAAAAGAACACACATGCAATGACATTGGTTGATCCATGTGTGGTTAGTCATTACAAGAACACACGTGACTCTGGTGGATCCATATGTGGTTTGGGGAAAGAACACACATGCAATGACTCTGTTAGGTCCATATGTAGTTTTTGAAAAGAACACACATGCAATGACACTAGTGGATCCATATATGGTTTGTGGAAAGAACACACATGTAATGACTTTGGTGGATCCATATGTGGTTTGTGAAAAGAACAAAGATGCAATGACACTGGTGGATCCATATGTCGTTCATGAAAAGAACACACATGCCATGACATTGGTTGATCCATATGTGGTTCGTCATTACAAGAACACACATGCAATGACTCTGGTGGATCCATATCTGGTTTGTGGAAAGAACACACATGCAATGACACTAGTGGATCCAGATGTGGTTTGTGGAAAGAACACACATGCAATGACTTTGGTGGATCCATATGTGGTTTGTGCAAAGAAGAAACATGCAATGACTCTAGATATGGTTAATGAAAATCACAGACATGCAATGACTCTAGCTGTGGTTTATTAAAAGAACACACATGCGATGACACTGGGGGATCCATGTGGTTTATGAAAAGAACACACATGCAATGACTCTGGTGGATCCATATGTGGTTTGTGAAAAGAAGAAACATGCAATGACTCTAGTTGATCCATATGTGGTTCATGAAAAGAACACACATGCAGTGACATTGGTTGATCTATATGTGGTTTGTCATTACAAGAACACACATGCAATGACTCTAGTGGATCCATATGTGGTTTGTGGAAATAACACACATGCAATGACACTGGTGGACCCATATGTGGTTTGTGAAAAGAACAAACATGCAATGACTCTGGTTGATCCTTATGTGGTTCATGAAAAGAACACACATGCATTGACATTGGTTGATCCATATGTGATTTGTCATTACAAGAACACACATGCAATGACTCTGGTGAATCCATATGTGGTATGTTGAATGAACACACATGCAATGACACTGGTGGATCCATTTGTCGTTTGTGAAAAGAACAAACATGCAATGGCTCTGGTTGATCCATATGTGGTTTGTCATTACAAGAACACACATGCAATGACTCTGGTGGATCCATATGTGGTCTGTGGAAAGAACACACATGCAATGACACTGGTGGATCCATGTGTGATTTGTGAAAAGTACACATATGCAATGACACTGGTGGATCCGCATGTGGTTCATGAAAAGAACACACATGCAATGACATTGGTTGATCCATATGTGGTTTGTCATTACAAGAACAAACATGCAATGACTCTGGTGGATCCACATGTGGTTTGCAGAAAGAACAAACATGCAATGACATTGGTTGATCCATATGTGGTTTGTGAAAAGAACAAACATGCAATGACACTGGTGGATCCATATGTGGTTTGTAAAAAGAACATACATGCAATGACACTAGTGGATCCATATGCGGTTTATTAAAAGAACACACATGCAATGACACTGGGGGATCCATGTGTGGTTTGTCATTACAAGAACACACATGCAATGACTCTCGTGGATCCATATGTGGTTTGTGGAAAAGAACACACATGCAATGACACTGGTTGATCCATTTGTGGTTTGTCATTAAAAGAACACACATGCAATGAAACTGGTTGGTCCATGTGTAGTTTGTCATTACAAGAACACACATGCAATGACATTGGTGGATCCATATGTGGTTTGTCATTACAAGAAAACACATGCAATGACTCTGGTGGATTCATATGTGGTTTGTGAAAATAAGAAACATGCAATGACTCTAGTTGTGGTTCATGAAAAGAACAGACATGCAATGACTCTAGCTGTGGTTTGTGAAAAGAACACACATGCAATAACTCTAGTGGATCCATATGTGGTTTGTGGAAAAGAACACACATGCAATGACACTGGTTGATCCATATGTGGTTTGTCATTAAAAGAACACACATGCAATGACACTGGTTGATCCATATGTGGTTCATGAAAAGAACACACATGCAATGACATTCGTTGATCCATATGTGGTTTGTCATTATAAGAACACACATGCAATGACTCTGGTGGATCCATAGGAGGTCCGTGGAAAGAACACACATGCAATGACAGTGGTGGATCTATATGTGTTTGTGAAAAGAATACACATGCAATGACATTGGTGGATCCATATGTGGTTCATGAAAAGAACACACATGCAATGACATTGGTTGATCCATATGTGGTTTGTCATTACAAGAAAACACATGCAATGACTCTGGTGGATCGATATGTGGTTTGTGGAGAGAACACACATGCAATGATACTGGTGGATCCATATAGGGTTTGTGAAAAGAACACACATGCAATGACACTGGTGGATCCATATGTGGTTCATGAAAAGAACACACATACAATGACATTGGTTGATCCATATGTGGTTAGTCATTACAAGAACACACGTGACTCTGTTGGATCCATATGTGGTTTGTGGAACGAACACACATGCAATGACTCTGTTGGGTCCATATGTGGTTTTTCAAAAGAACACACATGCAATGACACTAGTGGATCCATATGTGGTTTGTGGAAAGAACACACATGTAATGACTTTGGTGGATCCATATGTGGTTTGTGAAAAGAACAAACATGCAATGACACTGGTGGATCCATATGTCGTTCATGAAAAGAACACACATGCAATGACATTGATTGATCCATATGTGGTTAGTCATAACAAGAAGACACATGCAATGACTCTGGTGGATCCATATGTGGTTTGTGGAAAGAACACACATGCAATGCCACTAGTGGATCCAGATGTGGTTTGTGGAAAGAACACACATGCAATGACTTTGGTGGATCCATATGTGGTTTGTGAAAAGAAGAAACATGCAATGACTCTAGTTGTGGTTAATGAAAAGAACATACATGCAATGAGTCTAGGTGTGGTTTGTGAAAAGAACACACATGCAATGACTCTAGTGGATCCAATGTGGTTTGTGGAAAAGAACACACATGCAATGACACTGGTTGATCCATATGTGGTTTGTCATTAAAAGAACACACATGCAATGACACTGGTTGATCCATATGTGGTTCATGAAAAGAACACACATGCAATGACATTCGTTGATCCATATGTGGTTTGTCATTACAAGAACACACATGCAATGACTCTGGTGGATCCATATGTGGTTTGTGGAAAGAACACACATGCAATGCCACTGGTGGATCTATATGTGGTTTGTGAAAAGAATACACATGCAATGACACTGGTGGATCCATATGTGGTTCATGAAAAGAACACACATGCAATGAGATTGGTTGATCCATATGTGGTTTGTCATTACAAGAAAACACATGCAATGACTCTGGTGGATCCATATGTGGTTTGTGGAAAGAACACACATGCAATGATACTGGTGGATCCATATATGGTTTGTGAAAAGAACACACATGCAATGACACTGGTGGATCCATATGTGGTTCATGAAAAGAACACACATGCAATGGCATTGGTTAATCCATATGTGGTTAGTCATTACAAGAACAGACGTGACTCTGGTGGATCCATATGTGGTTTGTGGAAAGAACACACATGTAATGACTCTGTTGGGTCTATATGTGGTTTTTGAAAAGAACACACATGCAATGACACTAGTGGATCCATATGAGGTTTGTGGAAAGAACACACATGTAATGACTTTGGTGGATCCATCTGTGGTTTGTGAAAAGAACAAACATGCAATGACACTAGTGGATCCATATGTCGTTCATGAAAAGAACACACATGCAATGACATTGGTTGATCCATATGTGGTTAGTCATTACAAGAACACACATGCAATGACTCTGGTGGATCCATATCTGGTTTGTGGAAAGAACACACATGCAATGACACGAGTGGATCCAGATGTGGTTTGTGGAAAGAACACACATGCAATGACTTTGGTGGATCCATATGTGGTTTGTGACAAGAAGAAACATGCAATGACTCTAGTTATGGTTAATGAAAAGAACATACATGCAATGACTCTAGCTGTGGTTTGTGAAAAGAACACACATGCAATGACTCTAGTGGATCCATAAGTGGTTTGTGGAAAAGAACACACATGCAATGACACTGGTTGATCCATATGTGGTTTGTCATTAAAAGAACACACATGCAATGACACTGGTTGATCCATATGTGGTTCATGAAAAGAACACACATGCAATGACATTCGTTGATCCATATGTGGTTTGTCATTACAAGAACACACATGCAATGACTCTGGTGGATCCATATGTGGTTTGTGGAAAGAACACACATGCAATGACACTGGTGGATCTATATGTGGTTTGTGAAAACAATACACATGCAATGACACTGCTGGATCCATATGTGGTTCATGAAAAGAACACACATGCAATGACATTGGTTGATCCATATGTGGTTTGTCATTACAAGAAAACACATGCAATGACTCTGGTGGATCGATATGTGGTCTGTGGAAAGAACACACATGCAATGACACTGGTGGATCTATATGTGATTTGTGAAAAGTACACACATGCAATGACACTGGTGGATCCACATGTGGTTCATGAAAAGAACACGCATGCAATGACTCTGGTGGATCCATATGTGGTTTGTGGAAAGAACACACATGCAATGACACTGGTGGATCCATATGTGTTTTGTGAAAAGAACATACATGCAATGTCTCTGGTGGATCCATATGAGGTTTGTGAAAAGAACACACATGCAATGACACTGGTGCATCCATATGCGGTTTAGGAAAAGACCAAACATGCAATGACTCTGGTGGATCCATACGTGGTTTGTGGAAAGAACACACGTGCAATGACACTAGTGGATCCATATGTGGTTTGTGGAAAGAACACTTATGCAATGACTTTGGTGGATCCATATGTGGTTTGTGAAAAGAACAAACATGCAATGACTCTAGTTGTAGTTAATGAAAAGAATAGACATGCAATGACTCTAGCTGTGGTTTGTGAAAAGAACACACATGCAATGACTCTGGTGGATCCATATGTGGTTGTGGAAAGAACACACATGCAATGACAGAGGTGGATCCATATGTGGTTTGTGAAAAGAACAAACATGCAATGACACTGGTTGAGCGATATGTGGTTCATGAAAAGAACACACATGCAATCAAATTTGTTGATCCATATGTGGTTTGTCATTACAAGAACACACATGCAATGACTCTGGTGGATCCATAGGTGGTCAGTGGAAAGAACACACATGCAATGACACTGGTGGATCCATATGTGGCGGGTGAAAAGAACACACATGCAATGACACTGGTGGATCCATATGTGGTTCATGAAAAGAACACACATGCAATGACATTGGTTGATCCATATGTGGTTTGTCATTACAAGAAAACACATGCAATGACTCTGGTGGATCCATATGTGGTTTGTGGAAAGAACACACATGCAATGATACAGGTGGATCCATATATGGTTTGTGAAAAGAACACACATGCAATGACACTGGTGGATCCATATGTGGTTCATGAAAAGAATACACATGAAATGACATTGGTTGATCCATGTGTGGTTAGTCATTACAAGAACACACGTGACTCTGGTGGATCCATATGTGGTTTGTGGAAAGAACACACATGCAATGACTCTGTTGGGTCCATATGTGGTTTTTGAAAAGAACACACATGCAATGACACTAGTGGATCCATATATGGTTTGTGGAAAGAACACACATGTAATGACTTTTGGTGGATCCATATGTGGTTTGTGAAAAGAACAAAGATGCAATGACACTGGTGGATCCATATGTCGTTCATGAAAAGAACACACATGCCATGACATTGGTTGATCCATATGTGATTCGTCATTACAAGAACACACATGCAATGACTCTGGGGGATCCATATCTGGTTTGTGGAAATAACACACATGCAATGACACTAGTGGATCCAGATGTGGTTTGTGGAAAGAACACACATGCAATGACTTTGGTGGATCCATATGTGGTTTGTGCAAAGAAGAAACATGCAATGACTCTAGCTATGGTTAATGAAAAGAACAGGCATGTAATGAATCTACTGTGGTTTATTAAAAGAACACACATGCAATGACACTGGGGGATCCATGTGGTTTATGAAAAGAACACACATGCAATGACTCTGGTGGATCCATATATGGTTTGTGAAAAGAAGAAACATGCAATGACTCTAGTTGATCCATATGTGGTTCATGAAAAGAACACACATGCAATGACATTGGTTGATCTATATGTGGTTTGTCATTACAAGAACACACATGCAATGACTCTAGTGGATCCATATGTGGTTTGTGGAAATAACACACATGCAATGACACTGGTGGACCCATATGTGGTTTGCGAAAAGAACAAACATGCAATGACTCTGGTTGATCCTTATGTGGTTCATGAAAAGAACACACATGCATTGACATTGGTTGATCCATATGTGATTTGTCATTACAAGAACTCACATGCAATGACTCTGGTGAATTCATATGTGGTATGTGGAAAGAACACACATGCAATGACACTGGTGGATCCATTTGTCGTTTGTGAAAAGAACAAACATGCAATGGCTCTGGTTGATCCATATGTGGTTTGTCATTACAAGAACACACATGCAATGACTCTGGTGGATCCATATGTGGTCTGTGGAAAGAACACACATGCAATGACACTGGTGGATCCATATGTGATTTGTGAAAAGTACACATATGCAATGACACTGGTGGATCCACATGTGGTTCATGAAAAGAACACACATGCAATGACATTGGTTGATCCATATGTGGTTTGTCATTACAAGAACAAACATGCAATGACTCTGGTGGATCCACATGTGGTTTGCAGAAAGAACAAACATGCAATGACATTGGTTGATCCATATGTGGTTTGTGAAAAGAACAAACATGCAATGACACTGGTGGATCCATATGTGGTTTGTAAAAAGAACATACATGCAATGACACTAGTGGATCCATATGCGGTTTATTAAAAGAACACACATGCAATGACACTGGGGGATCCATGTGTGGTTTGTCATTACAAGAACACACATGCAATGACTCTAGTGGATCCATATGTGGTTTGTGGAAAAGAACACACATGCAATGACACTGGTTGATCCATTTGTGGTTTGTCATTAAAAGAACACACATGCAATGAAACTGGTTGATCCATGTGTAGTTTGTCATAACAGGAACACACATGCAATGACATTGGTGGATCCATATGTGGTTTGTCATTACAAGAACACACATGCAATGACTCTGGTGGATCCATATGTGGTTTGTGGAAAGAACACACATGCAATGACACTGGTGGATTCATATGTGGTTTGTGAAAAGAACAAACATGCAATAACACTGGTGGATCCATGTGTGGGTTATCATTACAAGAACACACATGCAACGACATTAGTGAATCTACATGTGGTTTGTGGAAAGAACACACATGCAATGACTCTGGTGGATCCATATGTGTTTTGTGAAAAGAACATACATGCAATGTCTCTGGTGGATCCATATGAGGTTTGTGAAAAGAACACACATGCAATGACACTGGTGTATCCATATGCGGTTTAGGAAGAGACCAAACATGCAATGACTCTGGTGGATCGATATGTGGTTTGTGGAAAGAACACACATGCAATGACACTAGTGGATCCAGATGTGGTTTGTGGAAAGAATACACATGCAATGACTTTGGTGGATCCATATGTGGTTTGTGAAAATAAGAAACATGCAATGACTCTAGTTGTGGTTAATGAAAAGAACAGACATGCAATGACTCTAGCTGTGGTTTGTGAAAAGAACACACATGCAATGACTCTAGTGGATCCATATGTGTTTTGTGAAAAGAACACACATGCAATGACACTGGGGGATCCATGTGGTTTATGAAAAGAACACACATGCAATGACTCTGGTGGATCCATATGTGGTTTGTGAAACGAAGAAACATGCAATGACTCTAGTTGATCCATATGTGGTTCATGAAAAGAACACACATGCAATGACATTTGTTGATCTATATGTGGTTTGTCATTACAAGAACACACATGCAATGACTCTAGTGGATCCATATGTGGTTTGTGGAAATAACACACATGCAATGACACTGGTGGACCCATATGTGGTTTGTGAAAAGAACAAACATGCAATGACTCTGGTTGATCCTTATGTGGTTCATGAAAAGAACACACATGCATTGAGATTGGTTGATCCATATGTGATTTGTCATTAGAAGAACACACATGCAATGACTCTGGTGAATCCATATGTGGTATGGGGAAAGAACACACATGCAACGACACTGGTGGATCCATTTGTCGTTTGTGAATAGAACAAACATGCAATGGCTCTGGTTGATCCATATGTGGTTTGTCATTACAAGAACACACATGCAATGACTCTAGTGGATCCATATGTGGTTTGTGGAAAAGAACACACATGCAATGACACTGGTTGATCCATATGTGGTTCATGAAAAGAACACACATGCAATGACATTCGTTGATCCATATGTGGTTTGTCATTATAAGAACACACATGCAATGACTCTGGTGGATCCATAGGAGGTCCGTGGAAAGAACACACATGCAATGACAGTGGTGGATCTATATGTGTTTGTGAAAAGAAGACACATGCAATGACATTGGTGGATCCATATGTGGTTCATGAAAAGAACACACATGCAATGACATTGGTTGATCCATATGTGGTTTGTCATTACAAGAAAACACATGCAATGACTCTGGTGGATCCATATGTGGTTTGTGGAGAGAACACACATGCAATGATACTGGTGGATCCATATATGGTTTGTGAAAAGAACACACATGCAATGACACTGGTGGATCCATATGTGGTTCATGAAAAGAACACACATACAATGACATTGGTTGATCCATATGTGGTTAGTCATTACAAGAACACACGTGACTCTGTTGGATCCATATGTGGTTTGTGGAAAGAACACACATGCAATGACTCTGTTGGGTCCATATGTGGTTTTTGAAAAGAACACACATGCAATGACACTAGTGGATCCATATGTGGTTTGTGGAAAGAACACACATGTAATGACTTTGGTGGATCCATATGTGGTTTGTGAAAAGAACAAACATGCAATGACACTGGTGGATCCATATGTCATTCATGAAAAGAACACACATGCAATGACATTGATTGATCCATATGTGGTTAGTCATAACAAGAAGACACATGCAATGACTCTGGTGGATCCATATGTGGTTTGTGGAAAGAACACACATGCAATGCCACTAGTAGATCCAGATGTGGTTTGTGGAAAGAACACACATGCAATGACTTTGGTGGATCCATATGTGGTTTGTGAAAAGAAGAAACATGCAATGACTCTAGTTGTGGTTAATGAAAAGAACATACATGCAATGACTCTAGCTGTGGTTTGTGAAAAGAACACACATGCAATGACTCTAGTGGATCCAATGTGGTTTGTGGAAAAGAACACACATGCAATGACACTGGTTGATCCATATGTGGTTTGTCATTAAAAGAACACACATGCAATGACACTGGTTGATCCATATGTGGTTCATGAACAGAACACACATGCAATGACATTCGTTGATCCATATGTGGTTTGTCATTACAAGAACACACATGCAATGACTCTGGTGGATCCATATGTGGTTTGTGGAAAGAACACACATGCAATGCCACTGGTGGATCTATATGTGGTTTGTGAAAAGAATACACATGCAATGACACTGGTGGATCCATATGTGGTTCATGAAAAGAACACACATGCAATGAGATTGGTTGATCCATATGTGGTTTGTCATTACAAGAAAACACATGCAATGACTCTGGTGGATCCATATGTGGTTTGTGGAAAGAACACACAGGCAATGATACTGGTGGATCCATATATGGTTTGTGAAAAGAACACACATGCAATGACACTGGTGGATCCATATGTGGTTCATGAAAAGAACACACATGCAATGGCATTGGTTGATCCATATGTGGTTAGTCATTACAAGAACAGACGTGACTCTGGTGGATCCATATGTGGTTTGTGGAAAGAACACACATGCAATGACACTAGTGGATCCATATGTGGTTTGTGGAAAGAACACACATGTAATGACTTTGGTGGATCCATATGTGGTTTGTGAAAAGAACAAACATGCAATGACACTGGTGGATCCATATGTCGTTCATGAAAAGAACACACATGCAATGACATTGATTGATCCATATGTGGTTAGTCATAACAAGAAGACACATGCAATGACTCTGGTGGATCCATATGTGGTTTGTGGAAAGAACACACATGCAATGCCACTAGTGGATCCAGATGTGGTTTGTGGAAAGAACACACATGCAATGACTTTGGTGGATCCATATGTGGTTTGTGAAAAGAAGAAACATGCAATGACTCTAGTTGTGGTTAATGAAAAGAACATACATGCAATGACTCTAGATGTGGTTTGTGAAAAGAACACACATGCAATGACTCTAGTGGATCCAATGTGGTTTGTGGAAAAGAACACACATGCAATGACACTGGTTGATCCATATGTGGTTTGTCATTAAAAGAACACACATGCAATGACACTGGTTGATCCATATGTGGTTCATGAACAGAACACACATGCAATGACATTCGTTGATCCATATGTGGTTTGTCATTACAAGAACACACATGCAATGACCTGTGGATCCATATGTGGTTTGTGGAAAGAACACACATGCAATGCCACTTGTGGATCTATATGTGGTTTGTGAAAAGAATACACATGCAATGACACTGGTGGATCCATATGTGGTTCATGAAAAGAACACACATGCAATGAGATTGGTTGATCCATATGTGGTTTGTCATTACAAGAAAACACATGCAATGACTCTGGTGGATCCATATGTGGTTTGTGGAAAGAACACACATGCAATGATACTGGTGGATCCATATATGGTTTGTGAAAAGATCACACATGCAATGACACTGGTGGATCCATATGTGGTTCATGAAAAGAACACACATGCAATGGCATTGGTTAATCCATATGTGGTTAGTCATTACAAGAACAGACGTGACTCTGGTGGATCCATATGTGGTTTGTGGAAAGAACACACATGTAATGACTCTGTTGGGTCTATATGTGGTTTTTGAAAAGAACACACATGCAATGACACTAGTGGATCCATATGAGGTTTGTGGAAAGAACACACATGTAATGACTTTGGTGGATCCATCTGTGGTTTGTGAAAAGAACAAACATGCAATGACACTGGTGGATCCATATGTCGTTCATGAAAAGAACACACATGCAATGACATTGGTTGATCCATATGTGGTTAGTCATTACAAGAACACACATGCAATGACTCTGGTGGATCCATATCTGGTTTGTGGAAAGAACACACATGCAATGACACGAGTGGATCCAGATGTGGTTTGTGGAAAGAACACACATGCAATGACTTTGGTGGATCGATATGTGGTTTGTGAAAAGAAGAAACATGCAATGACTCTAGTTATGGTTAATGAAAAGAACATACATGCAATGACTCTAGCTGTGGTTTGTGAAAAGAACACACATGCAATGACTCTAGTGGATCCATAAGTGGTTTGTGGAAAAGAACACACATGCAATGACACTGGTTGATCCATATGTGGTTTGTCATTAAAAGAACACACATGCAATGACACTGGTTGATCCATATGTGGTTCATGAAAAGAACACACATGCAATGACATTCGTTGATCCATATGTGGTTTGTCATTACAAGAACACACATGCAATGACTCTGGTGGATCCATATGTGGTTTGTGGAAAGAACACACATGCAATGACACTGGTGGATCTATATGTGGTTTGTGAAAACAATACACATGCAATGACACTGCTGGATCCATATGTGGTTCATGAAAAGAACACACATGCAATGACATTGGTTGATCCATATGTGGTTTGTCATTACAAGAAAACACATGCAATGACTCTGGTGGATCGATATGTGGTCTGTGGAAAGAACACACATGCAATGACACTGGTGGATCTATATGTGATTTGTGAAAAGTACACACATGCAATGACACTGGTGGATCCACATGTGGTTCATGAAAAGAACACGCATGCAATGACTCTGGTGGATCCATATGTGGTTTGTGGAAAGAACACACATGCAATGACACTGGTGGATCCATATGTGTTTTGTGAAAAGAACATACATGCAATGTCTCTGGTGGATCCATATGAGGTTTGTGAAAAGAACACACATGCAATGACACTGGTGCATCCATATGCGGTTTAGGAAAAGACCAAACATGCAATGACTCTGGTGGATCCATACGTGGTTTGTGGAAAGAACACACGTGCAATGACACTAGTGGATCCATATGTGGTTTGTGGAAAGAACACTTATGCAATGACTTTGGTGGATCCATATGTGGTTTGTGAAAAGAACAAACATGCAATGACTCTAGTTGTAGTTAATGAAAAGAATAGACATGCAATGACTCTAGCTGTGGTTTGTGAAAAGAACACACATGCAATGACTCTGGTGGATCCATATGTGGTTGTGGAAAGAACACACATGCAATGACAGAGGTGGATCCAGATGTGGTTTGTGAAAAGAACAAACATGCAATGACACTGGTTGAGCGATATGTGGTTCATGAAAAGAACACACATGCAATCAAATTTGTTGATCCATATGTGGTTTGTCATTACAAGAACACACATGCAATGACTCTGGTGGATCCATAGGTGGTCAGTGGAAAGAACACACATGCAATGACACTGGTGGATCCATATGTGGCGGGTGAAAAGA
Organism: Avena insularis; assembly: GCA_023614405.1. NCBI lineage: Eukaryota > Viridiplantae > Streptophyta > Magnoliopsida > Poales > Poaceae > Avena > Avena insularis. The sequence continues at coordinate 29,936,613 of CM042692.1, forward strand.
ACACACATGCAATGACACTGGTGGATCCATATGTGGTTCATGAAAAGAACACACATGCAATGACATTGGTTGATCCATATGTGGTTTGTCATTACAAGAAAACACATGCAATGACTCTGGTGGATCCATATGTGGTTTGTGGAAAGAACACACATGCAATGATACAGGTGGATCCATATATGGTTTGTGAAAAGAACACACATGCAATGACACTGGTGGATCCATATGTGGTTCATGAAAAGAATACACATGCAATGACATTGGTTGATCCATGTGTGGTTAGTCATTACAAGAACACACGTGACTCTGGTGGATCCATATGTGGTTTGTGGAAAGAACACACATGCAATGACTCTGTTGGGTCCATATGTGGTTTTTGAAAAGAACACACATGCAATGACACTAGTGGATCCATATATGGTTTGTGGAAAGAACACACATGTAATGACTTTTGGTGGATCCATATGTGGTTTGTGAAAAGAACAAAGATGCAATGACACTGGTGGATCCATATGTCGTTCATGAAAAGAACACACATGCCATGACATTGGTTGATCCATATGTGATTCGTCATTACAAGAACACACATGCAATGACTCTGGGGGATCCATATCTGGTTTGTGGAAATAACACACATGCAATGACACTAGTGGATCCAGATGTGGTTTGTGGAAAGAACACACATGCAATGACTTTGGTGGATCCATATGTGGTTTGTGCAAAGAAGAAACATGCAATGACTCTAGCTATGGTTAATGAAAAGAACAGACATGTAATGAATCTAGCTGTGGTTTATTAAAAGAACACACATGCAATGACACTGGGGGATCCATGTGGTTTATGAAAAGAACACACATGCAATGACTCTGGTGGATCCATATATGGTTTGTGAAAAGAAGAAACATGCAATGACTCTAGTTGATCCATATGTGGTTCATGAAAAGAACACACATGCAATGACATTGGTTGATCTATATGTGGTTTGTCATTACAAGAACACACATGCAATGACTCTAGTGGATCCATATGTGGTTTGTGGAAATAACACACATGCAATGACACTGGTGGACCCATATGTGGTTTGCGAAAAGAACAAACATGCAATGACTCTGGTTGATCCTTATGTGGTTCATGAAAAGAACACACATGCATTGACATTGGTTGATCCATATGTGATTTGTCATTACAAGAACTCACATGCAATGACTCTGGTGAATTCATATGTGGTATGTGGAAAGAACACACATGCAATGACACTGGTGGATCCATTTGTCGTTTGTGAAAAGAACAAACATGCAATGGCTCTGGTTGATCCATATGTGGTTTGTCATTACAAGAACACACATGCAATGACTCTGGTGGATCCATATGTGGTCTGTGGAAAGAACACACATGCAATGACACTGGTGGATCCATATGTGATTTGTGAAAAGTACACATATGCAATGACACTGGTGGATCCACATGTGGTTCATGAAAAGAACACACATGCAATGACATTGGTTGATCCATATGTGGTTTGTCATTACAAGAACAAACATGCAATGACTCTGGTGGATCCACATGTGGTTTGCAGAAAGAACAAACATGCAATGACATTGGTTGATCCATATGTGGTTTGTGAAAAGAACAAACATGCAATGACACTGGTGGATCCATATGTGGTTTGTAAAAAGAACATACATGCAATGACACTAGTGGATCCATATGCGGTTTATTAAAAGAACACACATGCAATGACACTGGGGGATCCATGTGTGGTTTGTCATTACAAGAACACACATGCAATGACTCTAGTGGATCCATATGTGGTTTGTGGAAAAGAACACACATGCAATGACACTGGTTGATCCATTTGTGGTTTGTCATTAAAAGAACACACATGCAATGAAACTGGTTGATCCATGTGTAGTTTGTCATAACAGGAACACACATGCAATGACATTGGTGGATCCATATGTGGTTTGTCATTACAAGAACACACATGCAATGACTCTGGTGGATCCATATGTGGTTTGTGGAAAGAACACACATGCAATGACACTGGTGGATTCATATGTGGTTTGTGAAAAGAACAAACATGCAATAACACTGGTGGATCCATGTGTGGGTTATCATTACAAGAACACACATGCAACGACATTAGTGAATCTACATGTGGTTTGTGGAAAGAACACACATGCAATGACTCTGGTGGATCCATATGTGTTTTGTGAAAAGAACATGCAATGTCTCTGTGGATCCATATGAGGTTTGTGAAAAGAACACACATGCAATGACACTGGTGTATCCATATGCGGTTTAGGAAAAGACCAAACATGCAATGACTCTGGTGGATCGATATGTGGTTTGTGGAAAGAACACACATGCAATGACACTAGTGGATCCAGATGTGGTTTGTGGAAAGAATACACATGCAATGACTTTGGTGGATCCATATGTGGTTTGTGAAAATAAGAAACATGCAATGACTCTAGTTGTTTTTAATGAAAAGAACAGACATGCAATGACTCTAGCTGTGGTTTGTGAAAAGAACACACATGCAATGACTCTACTGGATCCATATGTGTTTTGTGAAAAGAACACACATGCAATGACACTGGGGGATCCATGTGGTTTATGAAAAGAACACACATGCAATGACTCTGGTGGATCCATATGTGGTTTGTGAAAAGAAGAAACATGCAATGACTCTAGTTGATCCATATGTGGTTCATGAAAAGAACACACATGCAATGACATTTGTTGATCTATATGTGGTTTGTCATTACAAGAACACACATGCAATGACTCTAGTGGATCCATATGTGGTTTGTGGAAATAACACACATGCAATGACACTGGTGGACCCATATGTGGTTTGTGAAAAGAACAAACATGCAATGACTCTGGTTGATCCTTATGTGGTTCATGAAAAGAACACACATGCATTGAGATTGGTTGATCCATATGTGATTTGTCATTACAAGAACACACATGCAATGACTCTGGTGAATCCATATGTGGTATGGGGAAAGAACACACATGCAACGACACTGGTGGATCCATTTGTCGTTTGTGAAAAGAACAAACATGCAATGGCTCTGGTTGATCCATATGTGGTTTGTCATTACAAGAACACACATGCAATGACTCTAGTGGATCCATATGTGGTTTGTGGAAAAGAACACACATGCAATGACACTGGTTGATCCATACGTGGTTTGTCATTAAAAGAACACACATGCAATGACACTGGTTGATCCATATGTGGTTCATGAAAAGAACACACACGCAATGACATTCGTTGATCCATATGTGGTTTGTCATTATAAGAACACACATGCAATGACTCTGGTGGATCCATAGGAGGTCCGTGGAAAGAACACACATGCAATGACAGTGGTGGATCTATATGTGTTTGTGAAAAGAATACACATGCAATGACATTGGTGGATCCATATGTGGTTCATGAAAAGAACACACATGCAATGACATTGGTTGATCCATATGTGGTTTGTCATTACAAGAAAACACATGCAATGACTCTGGTGGATCCATATGTGGTTTGTGGAGAGAACACACATGCAATGATACTGGTGGATCCATATATGGTTTGTGAAAAGAACACACATGCAATGACACTGGTGGATCCATATGTGGTTCATGAAAAGAACACACATACAATGACATTGGTTGATCCATATGTGGTTAGTCATTACAAGAACACACGTGACTCTGTTGGATCCATATGTGGTTTGTGGAAAGAACACACATGCAATGACTCTGTTGGGTCCATATGTGGTTTTTGAAAAGAACACACATGCAATGACACTAGTGGATCCATATGTGGTTTGTGGAAAGAACACACATGTAATGACTTTGGTGGATCCATATGTGGTTTGTGAAAAGAACAAACATGCAATGACACTGGTGGATCCATATGTCGTTCATGAAAAGAACAAATGCAATGACATTGATTGATCCATATGTGGTTAGTCATAACAAGAAGACACATGCAATGACTCTGGTGGATCCATATGTGGTTTGTGGAAAGAACACACATGCAATGCCACTAGTGGATCCAGATGTGGTTTGTGGAAAGAACACACATGCAATGACTTTGGTGGATCCATATGTGGTTTGTGAAAAGAAGAAACATGCAATGACTCTAGTTGTGGTTAATGAAAAGAACATACATGCAATGACTCTAGCTGTGGTTTGTGAAAAGAACACACATGCAATGACTCTAGTGGATCCAATGTGGTTTGTGGAAAAGAACACACATGCAATGACACTGGTTGATCCATATGTGGTTTGTCATTAAAAGAACACACATGCAATGACACTGGTTGATCCATATGTGGTTCATGAAAAGAACACACATGCAATGCCACTAGTGGATCCAGATGTGGTTTGTGGAAAGAACACACATGCAATGACTTTGGTGGATCCATATGTGGTTTGTGAAAAGAAGAAACATGCAATGACTCTAGTTGTGGTTAATGAAAAGAACATGCAATGACTCTAGCTGTGGTTTGTGAAAAGAACACACATGCAATGACTCTAGTGGATCCAATGTGGTTTGTGGAAAAGAACACACATGCAATGACACTGGTTGATCCATATGTGGTTTGTCATTAAAAGAACACACATGCAATGACACTGGTTGATCCATATGTGGTTCATGAAAAGAACACACATGCAATGACATTCGTTGATCCATATGTGGTTTGTCATTACAAGAACACACATGCAATGACTCTGGTGGATCCATATGTGGTTTGTGGAAAGAACACACATGCAATGCCACTTGTGGATCTATATGTGGTTTGTGAAAAGAATACACATGCAATGACACTGGTGGATCCATATGTGGTTCATGAAAAGAACACACATGCAATGAGATTGGTTGATCCATATGTGGTTTGTCATTACAAGAAAACACATGCAATGACTCTGGTGGATCCATATGTGGTTTGTGGAAAGAACACACATGCAATGATACTGGTGGATCCATATATGGTTTGTGAAAAGAACACACATGCAATGACACTGGTGGATCCATATGTGGTTCATGAAAAGAACACACATGCAATGGCATTGGTTGATCCATATGTGGTTAGTCATTACAAGAACAGACGTGACTTTGGTGGATCCATATGTGGTTTGTGGAAAGAACACACATGTAATGACTCTGTTGGGTCTATATGTGGTTTTTGAAAAGAACACACATGCAATGACACTAGTGGATCCATATGAGGTTTGTGGAAAGAACACACATGTAATGACTTTGGTGGATCCATCTGTGGTTTGTGAAAAGAACAAACATGCAATGACACTGGTGGATCCATATGTCGTTCATGAAAAGAACACACATGCAATGACATTGGTTGATCCATATGTGGTTAGTCATTACAAGAACACACATGCAATGACTCTGGTGGATCCATATCTGGTTTGTGGAAAGAACACACATGCAATGACACGAGTGGATCCAGATGTGGTTTGTGGAAGGAACACACATGCAATGACTTTGGTGGATCCATATGTGGTTTGTGAAAAGAAGAAACATGCAATGACTCTAGTTATGGTTAATGAAAAGAACATACATGCAATGACTCTAGCTGTGGTTTGTGAAAAGAACACACATGCAATGACTCTAGTGGATCCATAAGTGGTTTGTGGAAAAGAACACACATGCAATGACACTGGTTGATCCATATGTGGTTTGTCATTAAAAGAACACACATGCAATGACACTGGTTGATCCATATGTGGTTCATGAAAAGAACACACATGCAATGACATTCGTTGATCCATATGTGGTTTGTCATTACAAGAACACACATGCAATGACTCTGGTGGATCCATATGTGGTTTGTGGAAAGAACACACATGCAATGACACTGGTGGATCTATATGTGGTTTGTGAAAACACACACATGCAATGACACTGCTGGATCCATATGTGGTTCATGAAAAGAACACACATGCAATGACATTGGTTGATCCATATGTGGTTTGTCATTACAAGAAAACACATGCAATGACTCTGGTGGATCGATATGTGGTCTGTGGAAAGAACACACATGCAATGACACTGGTGGATCTATATGTGATTTGTGAAAAGTACACACATGCAATGACACTGGTGGATCCACATGTGGTTCATGAAAAGAACACGCATGCAATGACTCTGGTGGATCCATATGTGGTTTGTGGAAAGAACACACATGCAATGACACTGGTGGATCCATATGTGTTTTGTGAAAAGAACATACATGCAATGTCTCTGGTGGATCCATATGAGGTTTGTGAAAAGAACACACATGCAATGACACTGGTGCATCCATATGCGGTTTAGGAAAAGACCAAACATGCAATGACTCTGGTGGATCCATACGTGGTTTGTGGAAAGAACACACGTGCAATGACACTAGTGGATCCATATGTGGTTTATGAAAAGAACACACATGCAATGACTCTGGTGGATCCATATGTGGTTTGTGAAAAGAACAAACATGCAATGACTCTAGTTGTAGTTAATGAAAAGAATAGACATGCAATGACTCTAGCTGTGGTTTGTGAAAAGAACACACATGCAATGACTCTGGTGGATCCATATGTGGTTGTGGAAAGAACACACATGCAATGACAGAGGTGGATCCATATGTGGTTTGTGAAAAGAACAAACATGCAATGACACTAGTTGAGCGATATGTGGTTCATGAAAAGAACACACATGCAATCAAATTTGTTGATCCATATGTGGTTTGTCATTACAAGAACACACATGCAATGACTCTGGTGGATCCATAGGTGGTCAGTGGAAAGAACACACATGCAATGACACTGGTGGATCCATATGTGGCGGGTGAAAAGAACACACATGCAATGACACTGGTGGATCCATATGTGGTTCATGAAAAGAACACACATGCAATGACATTGGTTGATCCATATGTGGTTTGTCATTACAAGAAAACACATGCAATGACTCTGGTGGATCCATATGTGGTTTGTGGAAAGAACACACATGCAATGATACAGGTGGATCCATATATGGTTTGTGAAAAGAACACACATGCAATGACACTGGTGGATCCATATGTGGTTCATGAAAAGAATACACATGCAATGACATTGGTTGATCCATGTGTGGTTAGTCATTACAAGAACACACGTGACTCTGGTGGATCCATATGTGGTTTGTGGAAAGAACACACATGCAATGACTCTGTTGGGTCCATATGTGGTTTTTGAAAAGAACACACATGCAATGACACTAGTGGATCCATATATGGTTTGTGGAAAGAACACACATGTAATGACTTTTGGTGGATCCATATGTGGTTTGTGAAAAGAACAAAGATGCAATGACACTGGTGGATCCATATGTCGTTCATGAAAAGAACACACATGCCATGACATTGGTTGATCCATATGTGATTCGTCATTACAAGACCACACATGCAATGACTCTGGGGGATCCATATCTGGTTTGTGGAAATAACACACATGCAATGACACTAGTGGATCCAGATGTGGTTTGTGGAAAGAACACACATGCAATGACTTTGGTGGATCCATATGTGGTTTGTGCAAAGAAGAAACATGCAATGACTCTAGCTATGGTTAATGAAAAGAACAGACATGTAATGAATCTAGCTGTGGTTTATTAAAAGAACACACATGCAATGACACTGGGGGATCCATGTGGTTTATGAAAAGAACACACATGCAATGACTCTGGTGGATCCATATATGGTTTGTGAAAAGAAGAAACATGCAATGACTCTAGTTGATCCATATGTGGTTCATGAAAAGAACACACATGCAATGACATTGGTTGATCTATATGTGGTTTGTCATTACAAGAACACACATGCAATGACTCTAGTGGATCCATATGTGGTTTGTGGAAATAACACACATGCAATGACACTGGTGGACCCATATGTGGTTTGCGAAAAGAACAAACATGCAATGACTCTGGTTGATCCTTATGTGGTTCATGAAAAGAACACACATGCATTGACATTGGTTGATCCATATGTGATTTGTCATTACAAGAACTCACATGCAATGACTCTGGTGAATTCATATGTGGTATGTGGAAAGAACACACATGCAATGACACTGGTGGATCCATTTGTCGTTTGTGAAAAGAACAAACATGCAATAACACTGGTGGATCCATGTGTGGGTTATCATTACAAGAACACACATGCAACGACATTAGTGAATCTACATGTGGTTTGTGGAAAGAACACACATGCAATGACTCTGGTGGATCCATATGTGTTTTGTGAAAAGAACATACATGCAATGTCTCTGGTGGATCCATATGAGGTTTGTGAAAAGAACACACATGCAATGACACTGGTGTATCCATATGCGGTTTAGGAAAAGACCAAACATGCAATGACTCTGGTGGATCGATATGTGGTTTGTGGAAAGAACACACATGCAATGACACTAGTGGATCCAGATGTGGTTTGTGGAAAGAATACACATGCAATGACTTTGGTGGATCCATATGTGGTTTGTGAAAATAAGAAACATGCAATGACTCTAGTTGTGGTTAATGAAAAGAACAGACATGCAATGACTCTAGCTGTGGTTTGTGAAAAGAACACACATGCAATGACTCTAGTGGATCCATATGTGTTTTGTGAAAAGAACACACATGCAATGACACTGGGGGATCCATGTGGTTTATGAAAAGAACACACATGCAATGACTCTGGTGGATCCATATGTGGTTTGTGAAAAGAAGAAACATGCAATGACTCTAGTTGATCCATATGTGGTTCATGAAAAGAACACACATGCAATGACATTTGTTGATCTATATGTGGTTTGTCATTACAAGAACACACATGCAATGACTCTAGTGGATCCATATGTGGTTTGTGGAAATAACACACATGCAATGACACTGGTGGACCCATATGTGGTTTGTGAAAAGAACAAACATGCAATGACTCTGGTTGATCCTTATGTGGTTCATGAAAAGAACACACATGCATTGAGATTGGTTGATCCATATGTGATTTGTCATTACAAGAACACAGATGCAATGACTCTGGTGAATCCATATGTGGTATGGGGAAAGAACACACATGCAACGACACTGGTGGATCCATTTGTCGTTTGTGAAAAGAACAAACATGCAATGGCTCTGGTTGATCCATATGTGGTTTGTCATTACAAGAACACACATGCAATGACTCTGGTGGATCCATATGTGGTCTGTGGAAAGAACACACATGCAATGACACTGGTGGATCCATATGTGATTTGTGAAAAGTACACATATGCAATGACACTGGTGGATCCACATGTGGTTCATGAAAAGAACACACATGCAATGACATTGGTTGATCTATATGTGGTTTGTCATTACAAGATAAAACATGCAATGACTCTGGTGGATCCACATGTGGTTTGCAGAAAGAACAAACATGCAATGACATTGGTTGATCCATATGTGGTTTGTGAAAAGAACAAACATGCAATGACACTGGTTGATCCATATGTGGTTTGTAAAAAGAACATACATGCAATGACACTAGTGGATCCATATGCGGTTTATTAAAAGAACACACATGCAATGACACTGGGGGATCCATGTGTGGTTTGTCATTACAAGAACACACATGCAATGACTCTAGTGGATCCATATGTGGTTTGTGGAAAAGAACACACATGCAATGACACTGGTTGATCCATTTGTGGTTTATCATTAAAAGAACACACATGCAATGAAACTGGTTGATCCTTGTGTAGTTTGTCATTACAAGAACACACATGCAATGACATTGGTGGATCCATATGTGGTTTGTCATTAGAAGAACACACATGCAATGAATCTGGTGGAACCATATGTGGTTTGTGGAAAGAACACACATGCAATGACACTGGTGGATTCATATGTGGTTTGTGAAAAGAACAAACACGCAATAACACTGGTGGATCCATGTGTGGGTTATCATTACAAGAACACACATGCAACGACATTAGTGAATCTACATGTGGTTTGTGGAAAGAACACACATGCAATGACTCTGGTGGATCCATATGTGTTTTGTGAAAAGAACATACATGCAATGTCTCTGGTGGATCCATATGAGGTTTGTGAAAAGAACACACATGGAATGACACTGGTGTATCCATATGCGGTTTAGGAAAAGACCAAACATGCAATGACTCTGGTGGATCCATATGTGGTTTGTGGAAAGAACAGACATGCAATGACACTAGTGGATCCAGATGTGGTTTGTGGAAAGAATACACATGCAATGACTTTGGTGGATCCATATGTGGTTTGTGAAAATAAGAAACATGCAATGACTCTAGTTGTGGTTAATGAAAAGAACAGACATGCAATGACTCTAGCTGTGGTTTGTGAAAAGAACACACATGCAATGACTCTAGTGGATCCATATGTGGTTTGTGGAAAAGAACACACATGCAATGACACTGGTTGATCCATATGTGGTTTGTCATTAAAAGAACACACATGCAATGACACTGGTTGATCCATATGTGGTTCATGAAAAGAACACACATGCAATGACATTCGTTGATCCATATGTGGTTTGTCATTACAAGAACACACATGCAATGTCTCTGGTGGATCCATAGGAGGTCCGTGGAAAGAACACACATGCAACGACAGTGGTGGATCTATATGTGTATGTGAAAAGAATACACATGAAATGACACTGGTGGATTCATATGTGGTTTGTGAAAAGAACAAACACGCAATAACACTGGTGGATCCATGTGTGGGTTATCATTACAAGAACACACATGCAACGACATTAGTGAATCTACATGTGGTTTGTGGAAAGAACACACATGCAATGACTCTGGTGGATCCATATGTGTTTTGTGAAAAGAACATACATGCAATGTCTCTGGTGGATCCATATGAGGTTTGTGAAAAGAACACACATGCAATGACACTGGTGTATCCATATGCGGTTTAGGAAAAGACCAAACATGCAATGACTCTGGTGGATCGATATGTGGTTTGTGGAAAGAACACACATGCAATGACACTAGTGGATCCAGATGTGGTTTGTGGAAAGAATAAACATGCAATGACTTTGGTGGATCCATATGTGGTTTGTGAAAATAAGAAACATGCAATGACTCTAGTTGTGGTTAATGAAAAGAACAGACATGCAATGACTCTAGCTGTGGTTTGTGAAAAGAACACACATGCAATGACTCTAGTGGATCCATATGTGTTTTGTGAAAAGAACACACATGCAATGACACTGGGGGATCCATGTGGTTTATGAAAAGAACACACATGCAATGACTCTGGTGGATCCATATGTGGTTTGTGAAAAGAAGAAACATGCAATGACTCTAGTTTGATCCATATGTGGTTCATGAAAAGAACACACATGCAATGACATTGGTTGATCTATATGTGGTTTGTCATTACAAGAACACACATGCAATGACTCTAGTGGATCCATATGTGGTTTATGGAAATAACACACATGCAATGACACTGGTGGACCCATATGTGGTTTTGAAAAGAACAAACATGCAATGACTCTGGTTGATCCTTATGTGGTTCATGAAAAGAACACACATGCATTAACATTGGTTGATCCATATGTGATTTGTCATTACAAGAACACACATGCAATGACTCTGGTGAATCCATATGTGGTATGGGGAAAGAACACACATGTAACGACACTGGTGGATCCATTTGTCGTTTGTGAAAAGAACAAACATGCAATGGCTCTGGTTGATCCATATGTGGTTTGTCATTACAAGAACACACATGCAATGACTCTGGTGGATCCATATGTGGTCTGTGGAAAGAACACACATGCAATGACACTGGTGGATCCATATGTGATTTGTGAAAAGTACACATATGCAATGACACTGGTGGATCCACATGTGGTTCATGAAAAGAACACACATGCAATGACATTGGTTGATCCATATGTGGTTTGTCATTACAAGAACAAACATGCAATGACTCTGGTGGATCCACATGTGGTTTGCAGAAAGAACAAACATGCAATGACATTGGTTGATCCATATGTGGTTTGTGAAAAGAACAAACATGCAATGACACTAGTGGATCCATATGTGGTTTGTAAAAAGAAAATACATGCAATGACACTAGTGGATCCATATGCGGTTTATTAAAAGAACACACATGCAATGACACTGGGGGTCCATGTGTGGTTTGTCATTACAAGAACACACATGCAATGACTCTAGTGGATCCATATGTGGTTTGTGGAAAAGAACACACATGCAAAGACACTGGTTGATCCATTTGTGGTTTGTCATTAAAAGAACACACATGCAATGAAACTGGTTGATCCATGTGTAGTTTGTCATTACAAGAACACACATGCAATGACATTGGTGGATCCATATGTGGTTTATCATTAGAAGAACACACATGCAATGACTCTGGTGGATCCATATGTGGTTTGTGGAAAGAGCACACATGCAATGACTCTGTTGGGTCTATATGTGGTTTTTGAAAAGAACACACATGCAATGACACTAGTGGATCCATATGAGGTTTGTGGAAAGAACACACATGTAATGACTTTGGTGGATCCATATGTGGTTTGTGAAAAGAACAAACATGCAATGACAGTGGTGGATCCATATGTCGTTCATGAAAAGAACACACATGCAATGACATTGGTTTATCCATATGTGGTTAGTCATTAAAAGAAGACACATGCAATGACTCTGGTGGATCCATATCTGGTTTGTGGAAAGAACACACATGCAATGACACTAGTGGATCCAGATGTGGTTTGTGGAGAGAACACACATGCAATGACTTTGGTGGATCCATATGTGGTTTGTGAAAAGAAGAAACATGCAATGACTCTAGTTGTGGTTAATGAAAAGAACAGACATGCAATGACTCTAGCTGTGGTTTGTGAAAAGAACACACATGCAATGACTCTAGTGGATCCATATGTGGTTTGTGGAAAAGAACACACATGCAATGACACTGGTTGATCCATATGTGGTTTGTCATTAAAAGAACACACATGCAATGACACTGGTTGATCCATATGTGGTTCATGAAAAGAACACACATGCAATCACATTCGTTGATCCATATGTGGTTTGTCATTACAAGAACACACATGCAATGACTCTGGTGGATCCATATGTGGTTTGTGGAAAGAACACACATGCAATGACACTGGTGGATCTATATGTGGTTTGTGAAAAGAATACACATGCAATGACACTGATGGATCCATATGTGGTTCATGAAAAGAACACACATGCAATGAGATTGGTTGATCCATATGTGGTTTGTCATTACAAGAAAACACATGCAATGACTCTGGTGGATCCATATGTGGTTTGTGGAAAGAACACACATGCAATGATACTGGTGGATCCATATATGGTTTGTGAAAAGAACACACATGCAATGACACTGGTGGATCCATATGTGGTTCATGAAAAGAACACACATGCAATGGCATTGGTTGATCCATATGTGGTTAGTTATTACAAGAACAGACGTGACTCTGGTGGATCCATATGTTGTTTGTGGGAAGAACACACATGCAATGACTCTGTTGGGTCTATATGGGGTTTTTGAAAAGAACACACATGCAATGACACTAGTGGATCCATATGTGGTTTGTGGAAAGAACACATAGTTAATGACTTTGGTGGATCCATATGTGGTTTGTGAAAAGAACAAACATGCAATGACACTGGTGGATCCATATGTCGTTCATGAAAAGAACACACATGCAATGACATTGGTTGATCCATATGTGGTTAGTCAATACAAGAACACACATGCAATGACTCTGGTGGATCCATATCTGGTTTGTGGAAAGAACACACATGCAATGACACTAGTGGATCCAGATGTGGTTTGTGGAAAGAACACACATGCAATGACTTTGGTGGATCCATATGTGGTTTGTGAAAATAAGAAACATGCAATGAATCTAGTTGTGGTTAATGAAAAGAACAGATATGCAATGACTCTAGCTGTGGTTTGTGAAAAGAACACACATGCAATGACTCTAGTGGATCCATATGTGGTTTGTGGAAAAGAACACACATGCAATGACACTGGTTGATCCATGTGTGGTTTGTCATTAAAAGAACACACATGCAATGACACTGGTTGATCCATATGTGGTTCATGAAAATAACACACATGCAATGACATTCGTTGATCTATATGTGGTTTGTCATTACAAGAACACACATGCAATGACTCTGGTGGATCCATATGTGGTTTGTGGAAAGAACACACATGCAATGACACTGGTGGATCTATATGTGGTTTGTGAAAAGAATACACATGCAATGACAATGGTGGATCCATATGTGGTTCATGAAAAGAATACACATGCAATGACACTGGTGGATCCATATGTGGTTCATGAAAAGAACACACATGCAATGACATTGGTTGATCCATATGTGGTTTGTCATTACATGAAAACACATGCAATGACTCTGGTGGATCCATATGTGGTTTGTGGAAAGAACACACATGCAATGATACTGGTGGATAAATATATGGTTTGTGAAAAGAACACACATGCAATGACACTGGTGGATCCATATGTGGTTCATGAAAAGAACACACATGCAATGGCATTGGTTGATCCATATGTGGTTAGTCATTACAAGAACAGACGTGACTCTGGTGGATCCATATGTGGTTTGTGGAAAGAACACACATGCAATGACTCTGTTGGGTCCATATGTGGTTTTTGAAAAGAACACACATGCAATGACACTAGTGGATCCATATGTGATTTGTGGAAAGAACACACATGTAATGACTTTGGTGGATCCATATGTGGTTTGTGAAAAGAACAAACATGCAATGACACTCGTGGATCCATATGTCGTTCATGAAAAGAACACACATGCAATGACATTGGTTGATCCATATGTGGTTAGTCATTACAAGAACACACATGCAATGACTGTGGTGGATCCATATCTGGTTTGTGGAAAGAACACACATGCAATGACACTAGTGGATCAAGATGTGGTTTGTGGAAAGAACACACATGCAATGACTTTGGTGGATCCATATGTGGTTTGTGAAAAGAAGAAACATGCCATGACTCTAGTTGTGGTTAATGAAAAGAACAAACATGCAATGACTCTAGCTGTGGTTTGTGAAAAGAACACACATGCAATGACTCTAGTGGATCCACATGTGGTTTGTGGAAAAGAACACACATGCAATGACACTGGTTGATCCATATGTGGTTTGTCATTAAAAGAACACACATGCAATGACACTGGTTGATCCATATGTGGTTCATGAAAAGAACACACATGCAATGACATTCTTTGATCCATATGTGGTTTGTCATTACAAGAACACACATGCAATGACTCTGGTGGATCCATATGTGGTTTGTGGAAAGAACACACATGCAATGACACTGGTGGATCTATATGTGGTTTGTGAAAAGAATACACATGCAATGACACTGGTGGATCCATATGTGGTTCATGAAAAGAACACACATGCAATGACATTGGTTGATCCATATGTGGTTTGTCATTACAAGAAAACACATGCAATGACTCTAGTGGATCCATGTGTGGTTTGTGGAAAGAACACACATGCAATGACACTGGTGGATCCATATGTGGTTTGTGAAAAGAACACACATGCAATGACACTAGTGAATCCATATGTGGTTCATGAAAAGAACACACATGCAATGACATTGGTTGATCCATATGTGGTTAGTCATTACAAGAACACACATGCAATGACTCTGGTGGATCCATATGTGGTTTGTGGAAAGAACACAGATGCAATGACTATGGTGGGTCCATATGTGGTTTGTGAAAAGAACACACATGCAATGACACTGGTGGATCCATGTCTGGTTTGTTATTACAAGAACACACATGCAATGACATTGGTGGATCCACATGTGGTTTGTGGAAAGAACACACATGCAATGACAATGGTGGATCCATATGTGGTTTGTGAAAAGAATACACATGCAATGACACTGGTGGATCCATATGTGGTTTGTGAAAAGAACACACATGCAATGACATTGGTTGATCCATATGTGGTTTGTCATTACAAGAAAACACATGCAATGACTCTGGTGGATCCATATGTGGTTTGTGGAAAGAACACACATGCAATGATACTGGTGGATCCATATATGGTTTGTGAAAAGAACACACATGCAGTGACACTGGTGGATCCATATGTGGTTCATGAAAAGAACACACATGCAATGGCATTGGTTGATCCATATGTGGTTAGTCATTACAAGAACAGACGTGACTCTGGTGGATCCATATGTGGTTTGTGGAAAGAACACACATGCAATGACTCTGTTGGGTCCATATGTGGTTTTTGAAAAGAACACACAGGCAATGACACTAGTGGATCCATATGTGGTTTGTGGAAAGAACACACATGTAATGACTTTGGTGGATCCATATGTGGTTTGTGAAAAGAACAAACATGCAATGACACTGGTGGATCCATATGTCGTTCATGAAAAGAACACACATGCAATGACATTGGTTGATCCATATGTGGTTAGTCATTACAAGAACACACATGCAATGACTCTGGTGGATCCATATCTGGTTTGTGGAAAGAACACACATGCAATGACACTAGTGGATCAAGATGTGGTTTGTGGAAAGAACACACATGCAATGACTTTGGTGGATCCATATGTGGTTTGTGAAAAGAAGAAACATGCCATGACTGTAGTTGTGGTTAATGAAAAGAACAAACATGCAATGACTCTAGCTGTGGTTTGTGAAAAGAACACACATGCAATGACTCTAGTGGATCCATATGTGGTTTGTGGAAAAGAACACACATGCAATGACACTGGTTGATCCATATGTGGTTTGTCATTAAAAGAACACACATGCAATGACACTGGTTGATCCATATGTGGTTCATGAAAAGAACACACATGCAATGACATTCTTTGATCCATATGTGGTTTGTCATTACAAGAACATACATGCGATGACTCTGGTGGATCCATATGTGATTTGTGGAAAGAACACACATGCAATGACACTGGTGGATCTTTATGTGGTTTGTGAAAAGAATACACATGCAATGACACTGGTGGATCCATATGTGGTTCATGAAAAGAACACACATGCAATGACATTGGTTGATCCATATGTGGTTTGTCATTACAAGAAAACACATGCAATGACCCTAGTGGATCCATGTGTGGTTGGTGGTAGGAACACACATGCAATGACACTCAAGTGATCCATATGTGGTTTGTGAAAAGAACACATGCAATGACACTAGTGGATCCATATGTGGTTCATGAAAAGAACACACATGCAATGACATTGGTTGATCCATATGTGGTTAGTCATTACAAGAACACACATGCAATGACTCTGGTGGATCCATATGTGGTTTCTGGAAAGAACATAGATGCAATGACTCTGGTGGGTCCATATGTGGTTTGTGAAAAGAACACACATGCAATGACACTGGTGGATCCATGTCTGGTTTGTTATTACAAGAACACACATGCAATGACATTGGTGGATCCACATGTGGTTTGTGGAAAGAACACACATGCAATGACTCTGGTGGATCCATATGTGGTTTGTGAAAAGAACATACATGGAATGTCTTTGGTGGATCCATATGTGGTTTGTGAAAAGAACACACATGCCATGACACTGGTGGATCCATATGCGGTTTAGGAAAAGAACACACACGCAATGACTCTGGTGGATCCATATGTGGTTTGTGGAAAGAACACACATGCAATGACACTGGTTGATCCATGTGTGGTTTGTGAAAAGAACAAACATGCAATGACACTGGTGGATCCATATGTCGTTCATGAAAAGAACACACATGCAATGACATTGGTTGATCCATATGTGGTTAGTCATTACAAGAACACACATGCAATGACTCTGGTGGATCCATATCTGGTTTGTGGAAAGAACACACATGCAATGACACTAGTGGATCCAGATGTGGTTTGTGGAAAGAACACACATGCAATGACTTTGGTGGATCCATATGTGGTTTGTGAAAATAAGAAACATGCAATGAATCTAGTTGTGGTTAATGAAAAGAACAGACATGCAATGACTCTAGTTGTGGTTTGTGAAAAGAACACACATGCAATGACTCTAGTGGATCCATATGTGGTTTGTGGAAAAGAACACACATGCAATGACACTGGTTGATCCATGTGTGGTTTGTCATTAAAAGAACACACATGCAATGACACTGGTTGATCCATATGTGGTTCATGAAAATAACACACATGCAATGACATTCGTTGATCTATATGTGGTTTGTCATTACAAGAACACACATGCAATGACTCTGGTGGATCCATATGTGGTTTGTGGAAAGAACACACATGCAATGACACTGGTGGATCTATATGTGGTTTGTGAAAAGAATACACATGCAATGACAATGGTGGATCCATATGTGGTTCATGAAAAGAATACACATGCAATGACACTGGTGGATCCATATGTGGTTCATGAAAAGAACACACATGCAATGACATTGGTTGATCCATATGTGGTTTGTCATTACAAGAAAACACATGCAATGACTCTGGTGGATCCATATGTGGTTTGTGGAAAGAACACACATGCAATGATACTGGTGGATAAATATATGGTTTGTGAAAAGAACACACATGCAATGACACTGGTGGATCCATATGTGGTTCATGAAAAGAACACACATGCAATGGCATTGGTTGATCCATATGTGGTTAGTCATTACAAGAACAGACGTGACTCTGGTAGATCCATATGTGGTTAATGGAAAGAACACACATGCAATGACTCTGTTGGGTCCATATGTGGTTTTTGAAAAGAACACACATGCAATGACACTAGTGGATCCATATGTGATTTGTGGAAAGAACACACATGTAATGACTTTGGTGGATCCATATGTGGTTTGTGAAAAGAACAAACATGCAATGACACTGGTGGATCCATATGTTGTTCATGAAAAGAACACACATGCAATGACATTGGTTGATCCATATGTGGTTAGTCATTACAAGAACACACATGCAATGACTCTGGTGGATCCATATCTGGTTTGTGGAAAGAACACACATGCAATGACACTAGTGGATCAAGATGTGGTTTGTGGAAAGAACACACATGCAATGACTTTGGTGGATCCATATGTGGTTTGTGAAAAGAAGAAACATGCCATGACTCTAGTTGTGGTTAATGAAAAGAACAAACATGCAATGACTCTAGCTGTGGTTTGTGAAAAGAACACACATGCAATGACTCTAGTGGATCCACATGTGGTTTGTCGAAAAGAACACACATGCAATGACACTGGTTGATCCATATGTGGTTTGTCATTAAAAGAACACACATGCAATGACACTGGTGTATCCATATGCGGTTTAGGAAAAGACCAAACATGCAATGACTCTGGTGGATCGATATGTGGTTTGTGGAAAGAACACACATGCAATGACACTAGTGGATCCAGATGTGGTTTGTGGAAAGAATACACATGCAATGACTTTGGTGGATCCATATGTGGTTTGTGAAAATAAGAAACATGCAATGACTCTAGTTGTGGTTAATGAAAAGAACAGACATGCAATGACTCTAGCTGTGGTTTGTGAAAAGAACACACATGCAATGACTCTAGTGGATCCATATGTGTTTTGTGAAAAGAACACACATGCAATGACACTGGGGGATCCATGTGGTTTATGAAAAGAACACACATGCAATGACTCTGGTGGATCCATATGTGGTTTGTGAAAAGAAGAAACATGCAATGACTCTAGTTGATCCATATGTGGTTCATGAAAAGAACACACATGCAATGACATTTGTTGATCTATATGTGGTTTGTCATTACAAGAACACACATGCAATGACTCTAGTGGATCCATATGTGGTTTGTGGGAATAACACACATGCAATGACACTGGTGGACCCATATGTGGTTTGTGAAAAGAACAAACATGCAATGACTCTGGTTGATCCTTATGTGGTTCATGAAAAGAACACACATGCATTGAGATTGGTTGATCCATATGTGATTTGTCATTACAAGAACACACATGCAATGACTCTGGTGAATCCATATGTGGTATGGGGAAAGAACACACATGCAACGACACTGGTGGATCCATTTGTCGTTTGTGAAAAGAACAAACATGCAATGGCTCTGGTTGATCCATATGTGGTTTGTCATTACAAGAACACACATGCAATGACTCTGGTGGATCCATATGTGGTCTGTGGAAAGAACACACATGCAATGACACTGGTGGATCCATATGTGATTTGTGAAAAGTACACATATGCAATGACATTGGTGGATCCACATGTGGTTCATGAAAAGAACACACATGCAATGACATTGGTTGATCTATATGTGGTTTGTCATTACAAGAACAAACATGCAATGACTCTGGTGGATCCACATGTGGTTTGCATAAAGAACAAACATGCAATGACATTGGTTGATCCATATGTGGTTTGTGAAAAGAACAAACATGCAATGACACTGGTGGATCCATATGTGGTTTGTAAAAAGAACATACATGCAATGACACTAGTGGATCCATATGCGGTTTATTAAAAGAACACACATGCAATGACACTGGGGGATCCATGTGTGGTTTGTCATTACAAGAACACACATGCAATGACTCTAGTGGATCCATATGTGGTTTGTGGAAAAGAACACACATGCAATGACACTGGTTGATCCATTTGTGGTTTATCATTAAAAGAACACACATGCAATGAAACTGGTTGATCCTTGTGTAGTTTGTCATTACAAGAACACACATGCAATGACATTGGTGGATCCATATGTGGTTTGTCATTAGAAGAACACACATGCAATGACTCTGGTGGAACCATATGTGGTTTGTGGAAAGAACACACATGCAATGACACTGGTGGATTCATATGTGGTTTGTGAAAAGAACAAACACGCAATAACACTGGTGGATCCATGTGTGGGTTATCATTACAAGAACACACATGCAACGACATTAGTGAATCTACATGTGGTTTGTGGAAAGAACACACATGCAATGACTCTGGTGGATCCATATGTGTTTTGTGAAAAGAACATACATGCAATGTCTCTGGTGGATCCATATGAGGTTTGTGAAAAGAACACACATGCAATGACACTGGTGTATCCATATGCGGTTTAGGAAAAGACCAAACATGCAATGACTCTGGTGGATCCATATGTGGTTTGTGGAAAGAACACACATGCAATGACACTAGTGGATCCGAATGTGGTTTGTGGAAAGAATACACATGCAATGACTTTGGTGGATCCATATGTGGTTTGTGAAAATAAGAAACATGCAATGACTCTAGTTGTGGTTAATGAAAAGAACAGACATGCAATGACTCTAGCTGTGGTTTCTGAAAAGAACACACATGCAATGACTCTAGTGGATCCATATGTGGTTTGTGGAAAAGAACACACATGCAATGACACTGGTTGATCCATATGTGGTTTGTCATTAAAAGAACACACATGCAATGACACTGGTTGATCCATATGTGGTTCATGAAAAGAACACACATGCAATGACATTCGTTGATCCATATGTGGTTTGTCATTACAAGAACACACATGCAATGACTCTGGTGGATCCATAGGAGGTCCGTGGAAAGAACACACATGCAACGACAGTGGTGGATCTATATGTGTATGTGAAAAGAATACACATGAAATGACACTGGTGGATCCATATGTGGTTGATGAAAAGAACACACATGCAATGACATTGGTTGATCCATATGTGGTTTGTCATTACAAGAAAACACATGCAATGACTCTGGTGGATCCATATGTGGTTTGTGGAAAGAACACACATGCAATGATACTGGTGGATCCATATATGGTTTGTGAAAAGAACACACATGCAATGACACTGGTGGATCCATATGTGGTTCAGTAAAAGAACACACATACAATGGCATTGGTTGATCCATATGTGGTTAGTCATTACAAGAACACACGTGACTCTGGTGGATCCATATGTCGTTTGTGGAAAGAACATACATGCAATGACTCTGTTGGGTCCATATGTGGTTTTTGAAAAGAACACACATGCAATGACACTAGTGGATCCATATGTGGTTTGTGGAAAGAACACACATGCAATGACACTGGTTGATCCATATGTGGTTTGTGGATCCATATGTGGTTTGTGAAAAGAAGAAACATGCAATGACTCTAGTTGATCCATATGTGGTTCATGAAAAGAACACACATGCAATGACATTGGTTGATCTATATGTGGTTTGTCATTACAAGAACACATATGCAATGACTCTAGTGGATCCATATGTGGTTTGTGGAAATAACACACATGCAATGACACTGGTGGACCCATATGTGGTTTGCGAAAAGAACAAACATGCAATGACTCTGGTTGATCCTTATGTGGTTCATGAAAAGAACACACATGCATTGACATTGGTTGATCCATATGTGATTTGTCATTACAAGAACTCACATGCAATGACTCTGGTGAATCCATATGTGGTATGTGGAAAGAACACACATGCAATGACACTGGTGGATCCATTTGTCGTTTGTGAAAAGAACAAACATGCAATGGCTCTGGTTGATCCATATGTGGTTTGTCATTACAAGAACACACATGCAATGACTCTGGTGGATCCATATGTGGTCTGTGGAAAGAACACACATGCAATGACACTGGTGGATCCATATGTGATTTGTGAAAAGTACACATATGCAATGACACTGGTGGATCCACATGTGGTTCATGAAAAGAACACACATGCAATGACATTGGTTGATCCATATGTGGTTTGTCATTACAAGAACAAACATGCAATGACTCTGGTGGATCCACATGTGGTTTGCAGAAAGAACAAACATGCAATGACATTGGTTGATCCATATGTGGTTTGTAAAAAGAACAAACATGCAATGACACTGGTGGATCCATATGTGGTTTGTAAAAAGAACATACATGCAATGACACTAGTGGATCCATATGCGGTTTATTAAAAGAACACACATGCAATGACACTGGGGGGTCCATGTGTGGTTTGTCATTACAAGAACACACATGCAATGACTCTAGTGGATCCATATGTGGTTTGTGGAAAAGAACACACATGCAATGGCACTGGTTGATCCATTTGTGGTTTGTCATTAAAAGAACACACATGCAATGAAACTGGTTGATCCATGTGTAGTTTGTCATTAGAAGAACACACATGCAATGACATTGGTGGATCCATATGTGGTTTGTCATTACAAGAACACACATGCAATGACTCTGGTGGATCCATATGTGGTTTGTGGAAAGAACACACATGCAATGACACTGGTGGATTCATATGTGGTTTGTGAAAAGAACAAACACGCAATAACACTGGTGGATCCATGTGTGGGTTATCATTACAAGAACACACATGCAACGACATTAGTGAATCTACATGTGGTTTGTGGAAAGAACACACATACAATGACTCTGGTGGATCCATATGTGTTTTGTGAAAAGAACATACATGCAATGTCTCTGGTGGATCCATATGAGGTTTGTGAAAAGAACACACATGCAATGACACTGGTGTATCCATATGCGGTTTAGGAAAATACCAAACATGCAATGACTCTGGTGGATCCATATGTGGTTTGTGGAAAGAACACACATGCAATGACACTAGTGGATCCAGATGTGGTTTGTGGAAAGAATACACATGCAATGACTTTGGTGGATCCATATGTGGTTTGTGAAAATAAGAAACATGCAATGACTCTAGTTGTGGTTAATGAAAAGAACAGACATGCAATGACTCTAGCTGTGGTTTGTGAAAAGAACACACATGCAATGACTCTAGTGGATCCATATGTGGTTTGTGGAAAAGAACACACATGCAATGACACTGGTTGATCCGTATGTGGTTTGTCATTAAAAGAACACACATGCAATGACACTGGTTGATCCATATGTGGTTCATGAAAAGAACACACATGCAATGACATTCGTTGATCCATATGTGGTTTGTCATTACAAGAACACACATGCAATGACTCTGGTGGATCCATATGTGGTTTGTGGAAAGAACACACATGCAATGACACTGGTGGATCTATATGTGGTTTGTGAAAAGAATACACATGCAATGACACTGGTGGATCCATATGTGGTTCATGAAAAGAACACACATGCAATGAGATTGGTTGATCCATTTGTGGTTTGTCATTACAAGAAAACACATGCAATGACTCTGGTGGATCCATATGTGGTTTATGGAAAGAACACACATGCAATGATACTGGTGGATCCATATATGGTTTGTGAAAAGAACACACATGCAATGACACTGGTGGATCCATATGTGGTTCATAAAAAGAACACACATGCAATGGCATTGATTGATCCATATGTGGTTAGTCATTACAAGAACAGACGTGACTCTGGTGGATCCATATGTGGTTTGTGGAAAGAGCACACATGCAATGACTCTGTTGGGTCTATATGTGGTTTTTGAAAAGAACACACATGCAATGACACTAGTGGATCCATATGAGGTTTGTGGAAAGAACACACATGTAATGACTTTGGTGGATCCATATGTGGTTTGTGAAAAGAACAAACATGCAATGACAGTGGTGGATCCATATGTCGTTCATGAAAAGAACACACATGCAATGACATTGGTTTATCCATATGTGGTTAGTCATTAAAAGAAGACACATGCAATGACTCTGGTGGATCCATATCTGGTTTGTGGAAAGAACACACATGCAATGACACTAGTGGATCCAGATGTGGTTTGTGGAGAGAACACACATGCAATGACTTTGGTGGATCCATATGTGGTTTGTGAAAAGAAGAAACATGCAATGACTCTAGTTGTGGTTAATGAAAAGAACAGACATGCAATGACTCTAGCTGTGGTTTGTGAAAAGAACACACATGCAATGACTCTAGTGGATCCATATGTGGTTTGTGGAAAAGAACACACATGCAATGACACTGGTTGATCCATATGTGGTTTGTCATTAAAAGAACACACATGCAATGACACTGGTTGATCCATATGTGGTTCATGAAAAGAACACACATGCAATCACATTCGTTGATCCATATGTGGTTTGTCATTACAAGAACACACATGCAATGACTCTGGTGGATCCATATGTGGTTTGTGGAAAGAACACACATGCAATGACACTGGTGGATCTATATGTGGTTTGTGAAAAGAATACACATGCAATGACACTGATGGATCCATATGTGGTTCATGAAAAGAACACACATGCAATGAGATTGGTTGATCCATATGTGGTTTGTCATTACAAGAAAACACATGCAATGACTCTGGTGGATCCATATGTGGTTTGTGGAAAGAACACACATGCAATGATACTGGTGGATCCATATATGGTTTGTGAAAAGAACACACATGCAATGACACTGGTGGATCCATATGTGGTTCATGAAAAGAACACACATGCAATGGCATTGGTTGATCCATATGTGGTTAGTTATTACAAGAACAGACGTGACTCTGGTGGATCCATATGTTGTTTGTGGGAAGAACACACATGCAATGACTCTGTTGGGTCTATATGTGGTTTTTTAAAAGAACACACATGCAATGACACTAGTGGATCCATATGTGGTTTGTGGAAAGAACACATAGTTAATGACTTTGGTGGATCCATATGTGGTTTGTGAAAAGAACAAACATGCAATGACACTGGTGGATCCATATGTCGTTCATGAAAAGAACACACATGCAATGACATTGGTTGATCCATATGTGGTTAGTCATTACAAGAACACACATGCAATGACTCTGGTGGATCCATATCTGGTTTGTGGAAAGAACGCACATGCAATGACACTAGTGGATCCAGATGTGGTTTGTGGAAAGAACACACATGCAATGACTTTGGTGGATCCATATGTGGTTTGTGAAAATAAGAAACATGCAATGAATCTAGTTGTGGTTAATGAAAAGAACAGACATGCAATGACTCTAGCTGTGGTTTGTGAAAAGAACACACATGCAATGACTCTAGTGGATCCATATGTGGTTTGTGGAAAAGAACACACATGCAATGACACTGGTTGATCCATGTGTGGTTTGTCATTAAAAGAACACACATGCAATGACACTGGTTGATCCATATGTGGTTCATGAAAATAACACACATGCAATGACATTCGTTGATCTATATGTGGTTTGTCATTACAAGAACACACATGCAATGACTCTGGTGGATCCATATGTGGTTTGTGGAAAGAACACACATGCAATGACACTGGTGGATCTATATGTGGTTTGTGAAAAGAATACACATGCAATGACAATGGTGGATCCATATGTGGTTCATGAAAAGAACACACATGCAATGACATTGGTTGATCCATATGTGGTTTGTCATTACAAGAAAACACATGCAATGACTCTAGTGGATCCATGTGTGGTTTGTGGAAAGAACACACATGCAATGACACTGGTGGATCCATATGTGGTTTGTGAAAAGAACACACATGCAATGACACTAGTGGATCCATATGTGGTTCATGAAAAGAACACACATGCAATGACATTGGTTGATCCATATGTGGTTAGTCATTACAAGAACACACATGCAATGACTCTGGTGGATCCATATGTGGTTTGTGGAAAGAACACAGATGCAATGACTCTGGTGGGTCCATATGTGGTTTGTGAAAAGAACACACATGCAATGACACTGGTGGATCCATGTCTGGTTTGTTATTACAAGAACACACATGCAATGACATTGGTGGATCCACATGTGGTTTGTGGAAAGAACACACATGCAATGACAATGGTGGATCCATATGTGGTTTGTGAAAAGAATACACATGCAATGACACTGGTGGATCCATATGTGGTTTGTGAAAAGAACACACATGCAATGACATTGGTTGATCCATATGTGGTTTGTCATTACAAGAAAACACATGCAATGACTCTGGTGGATCCATATGTGGTTTGTGGAAAGAACACACATGCAATGATACTGGTGGATCCATATATGGTTTGTGAAAAGAACACACATGCAGTGACACTGGTGGATCCATATGTGGTTCATGAAAAGAACACACATGCAATGGCATTGGTTGATCCATATGTGGTTAGTCATTACAAGAACAGACGTGACTCTGGTGGATCCATATGTGGTTTGTGGAAAGAACACACATGCAATGACTCTGTTGGGTCCATATGTGGTTTTTGAAAAGAACACACATGCAATGACACTAGTGGATCCATATGTGGTTTGTGGAAAGAACACACATGTAATGACTTTGGTGGATCCATATGTAGTTTGTGAAAAGAACAAACATGCAATGACACTGGTGGATCCATATGTCGTTCATGAAAAGAACACACATGCAATGACATTGGTTGATCCATATGTGGTTAGTCATTACAAGAACACACATGCAATGACTCTGGTGGATCCATATCTGGTTTGTGGAAAGAAGACACATGCAATGACACTAGTGGATCAAGATGTGGTTTGTGGAAAGAACACACATGCAATGACTTTGGTGGATCCATATGTGGTTTGTGAAAAGAAGAAACATGCCATGACTCTAGTTGTGGTTAATGAAAAGAACAAACATGCAATGACTCTAGCTGGGGTTTGTGAAAAGAACACACATGCAATGACTCTAGTGGATCCATATGTGGTTTGTGGAAAAGAACACACATGCAATGACACTGGTTGATCCATATGTGGTTTGTCATTAAAAGAACACACATGCAATGACACTGGTTGATCCATATGTGGTTCATGAAAAGAACACACATGCAATGACATTCTTTGATCCATATGTGGTTTGTCATTACAAGAACACACATGCAATGACTCTGGTGGATCCATATGTGATTTGTGGAAAGAACACACATGCAATGACACTGGTGGATCTATATGTGGTTTGTGAAAAGAATACACATGCAATGACACTGGTGGATCCATATGTGGTTCATGAAAAGAACACACATGCAATGACATTGGTTGATCCATATGTGGTTTGTCATTACAAGAAAACACATGCAATGACCCTAGTGGATCCATGTGTGGTTTGTGGAAAGAACACACATGCAATGACACTGGCGGATCCATATGTGGTTTGTGAAAAGAACACACATGCAATGACACTAGTGGATCCATATGTGGTTCATGAAAAGAACACACCTGCAATGACATTGGTTGATCCATATGTGGTTAGTCATTACAAGAACACACATGCAATGACTCTGGTGGATCCATATGTGGTTTGTGGAAAGAACACAGATGCAATGACTCTAGTGGGTCCATATGTGGTTTGTGAAAAGAACACACATGCAATGACACTGGTGGATCCATGTCTGGTTTGTTATTACAAGAACACACATGCAATGACATTGGTGGATCCACATGTAGTTTGTGGAAAGAACACACATGCAATGACTCTGGTGGATCCATATGTGGTTTGTGAAAAGAACATACATGGAATGTCTTTGGTGGATCCATATGTGGTTTGTGAAAAGAACACACATGCCATGACACTGGTTGATCCATGTGCGGTTTAGGAAAAGAACACACACGCAATGACTCTGGTGGATCCATATGTGGTTTGTGGAAAGAACACACATGCAATGACACTAGTGGATCCATATGTGGTTTGTGGAAAGAACACGCATGCAATGACTCTGGTGGATCCAGATTTGGTTTGTGAAAAGAACAACCATGCAATGAGACTCTAGATATGGTTAATGAAAAGAACAGACATGCAATGACTCTAGATGTGGTTTGTGAAAAGAACACACATGCAATGACTCTGGTGGATCCATATGTGGTCTGTGGAAAGAACACACATGCAATGACACTGGTGGATCCATATGTGGTTTGTGAAAAGAACAAACATGCAATGACTATGGTTGATCCATATGTGGTTCATGAAAAGAATACACATGTAATGACTCTAGTTGATCCATATGTGGTTTGTCATGACAAGAACACACATGCAATGAGTCTAGTGTATCCATATGTGGTTTGTGGAAAGAACCCACATGCAATGACACTGGTGGATCCATATGTGGTTTGTGAAAAGAACAAATAGGCAATGACTCTGGTTAATTCATATGTGGTTTATGAAAAGAACACACATGCAATGACATTGGTTGATCCATATGTGGTTTGTCATTACAAGAACACACATGCAATGACATTGGTTGATCCATATGTGGTTTGTCATTACATGAACACACATGCAATGACTCTGGTGGATCCATATGCGTTTTAGGAAAAGAACACACATGTAGTGACTCTGGTGGATCCATATGTGTTTTGTGGAAAGAACACACATGCAATGACACTGGTGGATCCATATGTGGTTTGTGAGAAGAACACACATGCAATGACTATGGTGGGTCCATATGTGGTTTGTGAAAAGAACAAACATGCAATGACTCTAGCTGTTGTTAATGAAAATAATAGACTTGCAATGACTCTAGCTGTGGTTTGTGAAAAGAACACACATGCAATGACTCTGGTTGATCCATATGTGGTTTGTCATTACAATAACACACATGCAATGACTTTGGTGGATCCATATGTGGTTTGTGAAAACAAGAAACATGCAATGACTCTGTTTGATCCATATGTGGTTCATGAAAAGAACACACATGCAATGACATTGGTTATTCCATATGTGGTTTGTCATTACAAGTGACATGGGTATACCCTAAAGGTACTCGAGTTTCCAGATACGGTAGAAGCCCACGACGTTGCCAAGGCCCATTGAAGTATTCGAGTGGCCCACGGACTCTCGATTGCTTGCGAGACAAGAAGAAGCTTAAGATAGGAAGTTCAAAGGGAAAACCCTTATCTATAACCGACTCGACCTACTACCCGAGACCTAGCCTATCTATATAAAGGATAGGAGGGGGCGTGGAGGATAATCACAACCCTAGTTTCCACAACTCTCGCCAGATTGCATCTGCGCGCTCCTGTAATCTTGCATCAGATTCCTTCGTGTGCTTTCCTGTAATTAAGAACATGCGCGCTCCTGTAAATAGACCAGCCGGTAAAGATGAATTTTTTAGAAGACCTTTTGTTGCTCAAATCGAAACGTGTTGAACTAATGAAATTTAGATAACAACCTGGGGCAGAAGCACAAAAATTCACGCCTCAAAAGGACGTACAGAGATGTTACACGAATTTTTACGGTGAAGCACAGAAATCTGTTTCGGGACAGCAGCTTTCCCAATCATTACTTCTCTCTCATTAGAGGTTACTCTTGGCACAAAAAAGCAAATAAAAAGGATAAGGAGCGGTTATTACTTACTAAAGTAATAACTTCCAAGACTCATCTAAAACTTTTGGGTTATCTCCCAATAAGTACTTTTCTTTAACGCCTTTAAGTTAGGCATGATAGTTTAAGAACATGCTCACATAAGAAATATGAATTGAAGTAAAAGAGAGCATCAAGAAACAAATTCAAAACACATTTAAGTCTAACCCACTTCCTATGCATAGGAATCTTGTAAGAAAATAAATCAAAGAAGCACATAGTGCTGACTCATGTACTAATGAGCTCGTTGGGGAACCCCAAGAGGAAGGTATGATGAGCACAGCAGTAAGTTTCCCTCAGTTATGAAACCAAGGTTATCAATCCAGTAGGAGCAAGGAAACACCCCAAAGGTGTAGCTAGCTAAACTTTGGCAGGGCGCACTACCGGTGCCAGCAGCAACGTGGAGACCTGCTCAACACAACCACAGAACTCTATCCCCAACTTGTGATGAGGTTGTCAATTGATGTCTACGCACTTCTATTCTTGTAGACAGTTGTTGGGCCTCCAAGTGTAGAGATTTGTAGAACAGCAGCAAGTTTTCCCTTAAGTGGATCACCCAAGGTTTATCGAACTCAGGGAGGAAGTGGTCAAAGGTATTCCCTCTCAAGCAACCCTGCAATCAAGATACAAGAAGTCTCTTCGGTCCCCAACACACCCAATACACTTGTCAGGTGTATAGGTGCACTAGTTCGGCGAAGAGATAGTGAAATACAAGTGGTATAGGTAATTATAAGTGGTAACGGTGATAGAAAATAGCTTGCTAGCCTGTGGTTGACGTGGGAAAAGACTAAAGGCAAACTGAAATAAAGATGGAAGCAAGCAAACATGTAACAGATCTAATTGTAAACGGTGTATCAATGCTTAGAAACAAGTCCTAGGGATCATACTTTCACTAGTGAATACTCTCATACAAATATATTCTTCTTTATGATACTACTCTTAACTACTCTCCGGTTGAACACTCTAATCGATGGTAGGGCTATAACAGCACACCTCAAAGTTCATCTTTCCCATCTAGAAAACCCCACACTATCACCTTGAGTACTAGATGAGTCCAACAAACACCACAATTTCATAGAAACATCCAACTCCAAATATAACTCATAACAAGTATTTGTAATCTCTAGCCTAAGTGCCACCATGGTGTGCACACTGTCAACTTCACACACATGGGGAGAGCAGAGATCTATTAAAGCACTTGAGTAGCAAGGTAGATCTATAGATTACAGGCTCATGATCTCAATAAGATCATGCATAGAGAGAGAGATGAACACATAGCTACCGGTAGAACCCTTAGCCTCGAGAGAGAACTACTCCCTCCTCATCATGGGAATCAGCAATGGTGATGGAGATGGTGGTGGAGATCGATGGAGATGGCTTCGGGGGCACTTCCCTGTCCCGGCAGGGTGCCGGAACAGAGACTTTCTGTCCCCCGAATCTCCCCTTCGGTGGCGACGGTGCTACGGAACTTTTCGTGGATTTCTGATTAACTATCTAGGGTTTTTGCCTCGGGAGGAATATGTAGGCGAAGGAGGCAAGGTCGGTGGCCAGACAGGGGGCCCACACCATGCCCTGGTGCGGCCTGGGCTGGCCCACGCCAAGGGGTGGTGTGGCCACTCTGTGGCCCCCCTTCGTGTCTCCTTCTGGCTCCATGAATCTTCCGAGAAAATATCAACTTTGGCTTTTGTCCCGTCCAATTCTGAGAATATTCATTTTCTGACTTTCCTGGAACCAAAAACAGCAGAAAACAGGCAACTGGCACTATGGCATCTTGTTAATAGGTTAGTCCAAGAAATCATATGAAAAGTACTCTAAAGTGTGGACAAAACATAAGAAAGTAGATAAAACCAAGCATGGAACATCAAAAATTATAGATACATTTGCAATGTATCAACATCCCCAAGCTTAACTCCTGCTCGTCCTCGAGTAGGTAAGTGATAAAAAGAAAGAATAATTTTTGAGGTGACATGCACCATCATAAACTTGATCAAAGTAGTTGTAGAACATTCAAAGCTGGGATCATAGTACTTCAATCATAATCATGAAAGACAAAGTTCTAGAAATAAGACAAAGCAACTATGTTGCAACATGAAAAGGCATAAACAAAAGATTCATGAATAACAATTCTTTGCAAGATGTTTGTTTGTTTCACATAAAGAAAACATAGCATAGTAGTATTCAGCTTGTCCCTCATAGAGTAGCAAACATAAATGCATAGGACACCTTCAAAGTTCATAAGAGTGACTAGATACAAATAGTTTAAAGCAAGCAATATCAAAGCTATGCATCAATCAACAAGTCTTGGGACAATGCACATAGAACTAAGAATAGCCACTATGCTCTCAAAGTAGGTGCATAAAGGTAGAAGGTGGAGACTCAATATAATGGTGGAAGAAAGGCCTTCATAGAAGGAAGTAGATATTCAAGTTTCATAAAGAGCTTCCAAAAATTATGGTACTTATAGCTTTCAGCTCTCATTGCCCCTATCATAAGCATCTTGAAGTGATTAAGGTTAAAGTGAACAAACTATGGTGTATATGCTTGACGAAGTATAAGTTTGAAATCTCATGTCCCTTGAATACGAGGGCCGCTTCTCATGCTACTCAAGTTTAGTCACCAGTAAGTTCTTGTCATTGTAAGTACATGTGTATCATAGAGAACCGCCAACGGGGTACCCCTTGCACGATGATACGGAAGAATCCCCATATCAAAATGACAAGGCAAGCAGACAACGAGCATCTCAGCAATCTTCTTATTTACCATGGGAATATGGTGCTTTTTTCTCTCTTTCCTCTTTTCATAATCTCTTTTTTTTCTCTTTTTCTCAATATCAGACTCTTTTTTTATAAGAAGAATTCTTCATAGACAGCTCATTATGGTTACGCTGTAGGTTTCCACCATGTCAGCATGGATTTGACCAGCGGCCCAGGCGTTTCTCTAACACATATACATAACTCCATGGACTTACAAGCTCCCCTTTCATTTCACACCGACGACATCCTTATACAAAAGAGCATGATATCAACTAGGTACAAGTACCGAGTGCAATGTTGAAAGCGTTCCCCATGAAAGCATGGTTCTGCTAATTCCCAACAAATAAGTGCAAGCATATACGACATAGACTACACAATGGTTCAAGTTTATTAAGGGCAAGAAAAGTAAAGTGTGCCATCAAGTTCGTGAGAGGTTTAATCACTAGTTTTCTCATAACAAGTTTAATTTGGAAGGTAAACAAAAGCATGAATATACTTGGAATAGCATAAGCTAGTAGGTAGGTATGGTGGACTCTTTGGAATAACTTGGTTTAGGGAGTTGGATGCATGAGTGGAACTCATACTTGGTTGTGGAGGCTAGCAAAAGACTAGGAGCGACAAACTAAGAGAGCAATAATGGCCATAATAATGCAGAGCGACAAAACATCATTGATCAAAGCATAAAGTGATACTACAAGTTGAAAACTAAAGGATCATAAAGGCTATGGTGACTTGAGATAGTCATAACATGGTGTGAGCATGCGCCAAGTCAACCCAAATAAAGCATCAAAGGAGAATACCACTATACTATGCTTTAATATGCTAAAACAACGCATGATTCTTCCAAGACACATTAATAAATCTCAATTGTTTATAACAACTCATGCTACAGCAAAGAATACTAAGCATAAAGCCAAAACAATATCAAGCATGTCATGACAAAGCATAGGCCATAGTCAAAAACAAGCTCTCTTTACCACTTAAGCATGAACTTTCCTACTCTTTTCCAAACCAAACCAAACTATTCGAAAACCAATGCATGAAAGAGGGGGTCCAACCAATTTATTCAGCAAACTAAGCAAACCAATCAAACGAAAACCAAAAACAAAAACGAAAAAGAAGACGCTCCAAGAACAACACAACTGTGCATGAAACAATAAAAATGAAGTGTTTGGAAGAAACTGGGATTTTTATTGATGAAGAAGGGGATGCCTTGGGCATCCCCAAGCTTTGACGCTTGTACTTATTGGATATTTCTTGGGGTGACACGCGTGGCATCCCCAAGCTTGAGATTTAGTCCATCCTTCATCTTATTACTCATTCCTTCCATACACCTGAAATTTTTCCTTCATACAAAACTTCACACAATCTTTATTAGCAACATTAGTGCACTCAAGATAATAAGTCTTTAGATTCAGTTCCAACACCAATAAAAATTCCATTAAAACACAAGCTACTGTAGCACTTCCCTCAAAAAGCTCATTTCCGCAAAAGAGCTCAAAAAGGAACAACCAAGAAGCCAATGCAGAAATCTGTCAAAACAGACCAGCAGGTAAAGACGAATTTTTCCGAAGACCTTATGTTGCTCAAATCAAAAAGTGTTG
Source organism: Avena insularis (assembly GCA_023614405.1). NCBI lineage: Eukaryota > Viridiplantae > Streptophyta > Magnoliopsida > Poales > Poaceae > Avena > Avena insularis. Next base: position 29,971,380 of record CM042692.1, read on the forward strand.
AACTAACGAAAGTTATATAACAACCTGGGTCAGAGGCACAAAAATTCACGCCTCAAAAGGACGTACAGAGATTTTACACAAATTTTTACGGTGAAGCACAGAAATCTGTTTCGGGACAGCAACTTTCCCAATCATTACTTCTCTCTCATTAGAGGTTACACTTGGCACAAAAAGCAAATAAAAAGGATAAGGAGCGGTTATTACAGAGGTAATAACTTCCAAGACTCATCTAAAACTTTTGGGTTATCTCCCAATAAGTACTTTTCTTTAACGCCTTTAAGTTAGTCATGATAGTTTGAGAAGATGCTCACATATGAAATATGAATTGAAGTAAAAGAGAGCATCAAGAAGCAAATTCAAAAAACATTTAAGTCTAACCCACTTCCTATGCATAGGAATCTTGTAAAGAAACAAGTCATGAAAGCACAAAGCAACAAGCATAGTAAAGCAAAACAAGTGCAACTTCAAGACTTTCAACATAAAGAGGGGAAACTTAATATTATTGAGATGCATAAAACCATATTTCCCTCTCTCATAATAACTTTCAGTAGCATCATAAATAAAATTAACAATATAACTATCACATAAAACATTCTTATCATGAGCCACATGGATATAATAATTATTACTCTCCACATAAGAATAGGTATTCTTATTAATTGTGGTGGGAGCAAATTCAACAAAATAGCTATCATTATTATTCTCATCACCATAATCATCAAATATAGGAGGCATATTGTAATCATAATGAATTTTATCCATAGTAGGTGGAATTAAAATAACATATTCATCATTGTAATCATCATATATTGGAGGTTTGGTTCATCATAAGCAATAGAATAGCTATCTTCCAAAGCTAGGGAACTAAAAAGATCATTTTCATAAAAACTAGCTTCCCCAAGCTTAGACTTTTCCATAGCATTAGCAATAATTGTGTTCAAATAATTCATACTAATAACATTGCTATTAACACGCAAATAAAGTTCCATAGGTTTTTTAATTTTCTCTTCAAACACTTCATGTGCTAACTCAAGATAAATACTATAAAGCTCTCTAATTTTGTTGTTGTTTTCCATTAAGCCTAACTAGTGAAAACAAGAAACAAAAAGACTAAATTGCAGAATCTAAAGGAAATAACTTCGAGCACTCACACCGGAGGATGTGGGTACCTTTTACCTTACCTCCCCGGCAACGACGCCGGAAAAATAGCTTGATGTCTACGCACGTCTATTCTTGTAGACAGTTGTTGGGCCTCCAAGTGCAGAGGTTTGTAGAACAGCAACAAGTTTTCCCTTAAGTGGATCACCCAAGGTTTATTGAACTCAGGGAGGAAGTGGTCAAAGGTATTCCGTCTCAAGCAACCCTGCAATCAAGATACAAGAAGTCTCTTGTGTCCCCAACACACCCAATACACTTGTCAGGTGTATAGGTGCACTAGTTCGGCGAAGAGATAGTGAAATACAAGTGGTATAGGTAATTATAAGTGGTAACAGTGATAGAAAATAGCTTGCTAGCCTGTGGTTGACGTGGGAAAAGACTAAAGGCAAACTGAAATAAAGATGGAAGCAAGCAAACATGTAACAGATCTAATTGCAAACGGTGTATCAATGCTTAGAAACAAGTCCTAGGGATCATACTTTCACTAGTGAACACTCTCATACAAATATATTCTTCTTTATGATACTACTCTTAACTACTCTCCGGTTGAACACTCTAATCGATGGTAGGGCTATAACAGCACACCTCAAAGTTCATCTTTCCCATCTAGAAAACCCCACACTGTCACCTTGAGTACTAGATGAGTCCAACAAACACCACAATTTCATAGAAACATCCAACTCCAAATATAACTCATAACAAGTATTTGTAATCTCTAGCCTAAGTGCCACCATGGTATGCACACTGTCAACTTCACACACATGGGCAGAGAAGAGATCTATTAAAGCACTTGAGTAGCAAGGTAGATCTATAGATTACAAGCTCATGATCTCAATAAGATCATGCATAGAGAGAGAGATGAACACATAGCTACCGGTAGAACCCTTAGCCTCGAGAGAGAACTACTCCCTCCTCATCATGGGAATCAACAATGGTGATGGAGATGGTGGTGGAGATCGATGGAGATGGCTCCGGCACTTCCCGTCGGCAGGATCTTAACAGACTTTCTGTCCCGAATCTCCCCTTCGGTGGCGGGCATGCTCGGAACTTTCGTTCGTGGATTGACTATCTAGAGTTTTTGCCTCGGGAGGAATATATAGACGAAGGAGGCAAGGTCGGTGGCCGGCCAGGGGGCCCACACCATGCCCTGGCGTGGCCTGGGCTGGCCCGCACCAAGGGGTGGTGTGGCCACCCTGCGCCCCCCCCTTCGCGTCTCCTTCTGGCTCCGTGAATCTTCCGAGAAAATATCAACTTTGGCTTTTGTCCCGTCCAATTCTGAGAATATTCATTTTCTGACTTTCCTGGAACCAAAACAGCGTAAAAGCAGCAATCGCACTTGTGGCATCTTGTTAATAGGTTATTCCAAGAAATCATATGAAAAGTACTTCAAAGTGTGGACAAAACATAAGAAAGTAGATAAAACCAAGCATGGAACATCAAAAATTATAGACACATTTGCAATGTATCATCAATCTCACCGGTTTTGCTAAAAACAAAGGATTAAACGTATCGAGTGGAAGAAAGTAATAGTTTGCAGAAAGTAAACACAAAACAGTAAATAGTTGATTGTAGATTGATAGTAAAAGAAAGGACCGGGGTCCATAGTTCACTAGAGGTGGCTCTCCTTAAGATAGATAACATGTTGGATGAACAAATTACAGCGGGGCAATTGACAAATATCAAGAAAGCATACAAGCATATACTAATCATCTTGACTCCTTTGAGATTCGATTGGGCATTACAACATTATACAAAGACCACCATCCAACTGCATCTATGACTAATAATCCACCTTCAGGTTATCATCTGAACCCCTCCAGTATTAAGTTGCAAGCAACGGATAATTGCATTACGAATTGCGTGTAAAGTAAACAATACAATTGTTCTATGAACAAATGATTGTTGTTTTCTCCCTAGTAGCAACAGCACATCTAGTACCTTAGAGATTTCTGTCACTTCCCTAGATTACCAGAGGCATGAACCCTATATCGAGCATAAATACTAAATCTTGGAGTTGCTAGCATCTACTTGGCCAAGATAGGTACTAACAACGGAAAGCATGCAAGATCACAAATAACAAAGACATGATAGAATCAATAATCAATCTGAAATAGCATCTCAATATCCATCGGATCCCCGCAAACACAACATGCAGAATTACAAATAGATGATCTTGATCATGAACGGAGCTCACAAGATCTAAACATGATAGCACAAAGGAGGAGAACCAGCCATCTAGCTACTACATGGACCCGTAGTCCAGAGATGAACTACTCACGCATCACACTGGAGGCTTGCATGATGATGAAGAAGGCCTCCAAGGTGAATTCCCCTCTCTGGCAGGGTGCAGGGAAGAGCTTTAGATCCCTCCCGATCTAGGGATGGAGATGACGGTGGCTATAGATTCTTTCGTGGATTTTTGATCGGGTACTTAGGGTTTCCGTATCAGAGGCAATTTATAGGAGGAAGGAGAGGCCGAGGGGGTGCCTGGGGTGGCCAGACCAGCCCCTGGCGCGTGCCAGGCCTGGCCGCGCGGCCAGGTGGTGTGGCCGGGCCCCAGCCCCTCTCCGTCTCGTATTCTAGCTCCAGGTGTCCCAATTCCAAGAATATTCATTTTCTCACTTTCATGGAACCAAAAACAGCAGAAAACAGGCAGCTGGCACCGTGGCTCTTGTTAATAGGTTAGTCCAAGAAATCATATGAAAAGTACTCCAAAGTGTGGACAAAACACAAGAAAGTAGATAAAACCAAGCATGGAACATCAAAAATTATGGATACGTTTGCAATATATCAACATCCCCAAGCTTAACTCTTGCTCGTCCTCGAGTAGGTAAGTGATAAAAAGTGACATGGGTATACCCTACAGGTACTCGAGCTTGGTATATATGGCCTGGATACATAGAAGCCCATGGTGTCACCAAGGCCCAAATGAGGAACTCGAGTAACCTACGGACTCTCGATTGCTTGAAGGACAACAAGAAGCTAAAGATAGAAAGTTCAAAGGGGAAAACCCTAACCTGTAACTGACTCGACTTGCTACCCGAGACCTAGCCTATCTATATAAAGGCTAGGAGGGGGCAGCGAAGAGGACACATGCAACCCTAGTTTTCCACAACCCTCGCCAGATTGCATCTGCGCACCATTGTAATCCTCGATTCCTTTGATAATTCCATGAGCAGACAAGCAGGAGTAGGGACCTCTACGAGGCCTAAACCTAGGTAAATCTTCGAGTCCCCTGTGTGCTTGTTTGCTAGCCGATAGATGTCTCTAGCGCTCCCTCCTTCTCCAAAACCCAAGTCCATAATAATGGGTATTGATGAGTTAAACCCTCGTCAATTGGCGCCATTTGTGGGAACTGGGAGTGCTATTGTTGCGGCTTCTTCGGCCCCATCAACCGTGATCTACAACTCCGCAACAACGGAGATTCGCTAGATCTTCGACGCGTTTGACTTCACTGTCCACACGCCAGCCACTCGCCCTGCCTTCGAATCCGTGGGCGACGGAATCATCCTGGCGATCGGGAGCTTCCACTTCCAAGTTGGTCAGATGGGCACACTTCGCATGCCTGACCAGTCGACGGTACCATCGATTGCTCCAACATCATGGTTCCCTCCGCCGATCAGCGCCCTCAGTGAGCCCCATACCTCGACAACAGTAGAGAATACGGTCAGCCACAACAGTCGCGAATCCGATCTAGGTGATCTGGCCACTAAAGACGGAGCCTGCGCTTCCGGATCTAAAAGTTGTGGGAGCAGCAGCTTCCCTAACCACTTCATGTGCGCCGTCATCAACGCGGGCGACACCTCCGCCAATCGCGACAACACGGGCAACGGTGGCCATGAAGCCAACCTGCCAAACGACGGACCAACCAACGACGGCATACCCAACGGTGGACCACCACCAAACGGCGGCCCCACCAATGGCGCCCCCATTAACAATGGAGGGGCAGTCGAACCTACAACCATGATAAACAAGCAAACTAGCGAACGTGTCGTGATCAGGCTCAATGATCTCGAGTGGGCCCGTTGCCGCGAAACCCTACAAGGCCATCCTCTACCTTTCGGTTCCCCACAAGAACTGCTGATGGGCTACCACTGGCTCCTGAAAGAGGAGTACAAGCGCCAGCTACAAACAATCAACTCGAGGCACGAAAAAAGGCGGCTGATGAATCAAGCCTCCGACGAGCCGGGCTCTCCTCCCACGGAGGATCCTCCTCGAAGGGCAATGAGTACATCGCAAACAAGAGACGATCCCGGATGGCCATTCTCACAGAGCAAGAACGCATAGAAGCTGCAAAGGTCCTCGACTTCAGCTCTATGACAGTCGATACACAGGGCAATGTGGTCCCCAAAACGCCACAGGCTGTGGTGACAGCAGCTACCATGTACCTCCTCAACAACTAGCCGCCGGCTGGAGATCCCCGAGCCGCCATGCACCGATCCACGATCGCAGGCTTGGGAATAATCGAGGCCGCCCTTGACAAGGAGCCAACACCGAAGCCAAAAAAAGGCAAAGCGCTACTCCTCGCCCTCATCTAGCGACGACAGTCATGACCTGTCTCGACGCCACCGCTCACGGCGACACGACCACGACTATGATGCGCACGATGACCTCACCCAGTGCAAGATCGACAAATCAAGGGCGCGGCGTGCTTGGTCGACTGACTCAGAAGACGAAGATGTGGAGCTCTGTGGCGCCAGATGCTTCAGCAGGGCCATCAGGCAAAAGCGAATGCCCAAGGGGTTTAAACTCCCATCGGAGAACCCGAAGTTTGATGGCCTACAAGACCCGAAGATCTGGTTGGAGGACCATATCTCATCCGTCAGGCTTCACGGCGGAAGTCAAAGCACGGCCATGCAATGATTATAGCTACAGCTACAGGGCGCCGCCCGAGCCTGTCTCAACAACCTCCCACGCGGATCCATTCGCAGTTGGGAAGAGCTGGTATACAGCTTCGTGCGCAACTTCAAGGGAACATACAAACGGCCCGCATCAATCGAAGAGCTAAGATGCTGCCAACAAAGATCGGGCAAATCGCTACGATCCTACATCCAGAGGTGGTCCATCATCAAGAACTCCGCAGAAAACATCTCGGAGGATCGTGTGATTGACGCATTCAACAGCGGCGTACGCTGCATAGATCTCAGGGAGGAGCTGGGTCGCTCGAAGCCCAAAACCATCGACGACCTGATGGAAATCGTGAATCGCTGGGCAGATGGAGAGGATTCAGTGAAAAATCACGTTCACTCCGACGACGAGGCAGAACTCGAGCGCAGACGCGACCGCCGAAGCAAACGCCGCATGCGCATCTACGATGACCGCGACGACGTCAACATGGTCGCAGCCGGCTACGCCGACAGACGCGACGACAACCGCAACAGCGGCTACCGTAGCGGTGGATACCGCGACTCCGGAAAAACCACGCAAGTGTGGCAACGCCGCAATCGTGATGAGGTACCCGCAACATCCATTTAAGACAAACTGTCCGAGCCATGCACAGTGCACTTCTACATCGACAAGCATGACGGAAAGAAGAAGTCCAGCCACCTCCTCAAGGACTGCCGCGAGTTCCTCATACTACATGAGGGATTGGTTCGGATGAATCGCAACGCAGTCAAAAGGGGCTACGGAGCCGCTCCAGGCGTCATGGAACATGGCGCTCCGCCGCCACCGCCTGGACTACCCCCAAATGCAGCTGCGCCAGACCAGCACTAGGGAGGCGAACCATACCCACGGGCCATGGGTACCATGATGATCCAAAAGGGACGCCCCTCGAATAGGGTGCAGAAGGCCATCACTCGCCAAGTCAACTTGGCTAGAAACTCACCACCATCTACCACTGAGTACCTCAGCAGCAGCGAGTCCTGCATCACCTTCGACAAGCGCGACCATCTGCGCCAAGTACCTCGTCCAGGCCATTGTCCCCTCGTCCTCGAGGCACAAATTGGAGGCTTCGACATGAGTCGCGTCTTTATGGATGGCAGAAGCGGCATCAACCTTATGTTCGTGAGTACCTTGCGAGCAATGAGGATCCCCTGACCTGTCTAGAGGCATCATACACAACATTCCACGGCATCGTCCCAGGAAAGGGCGTATACCCCCTTGGCAAAATCAACCTCGACGTCATCTTCGGCACACCAAAAAACTTTCGACGTGAGCGCATCGATTTCGAGGTCGTCGACTAGCCCTCGCAGTACCACTGCATCCTCGGATGTGTCGCGTTTGCTAGGTTCATGGCAGTTCCACACTATGCCTACCTGCAGATGAAAATGCCAGGACCTAATAGCGTCATCACAATCAACAGAAGCTTCGAGAGATCTGACAGTTGCGATAGGGAATTCAACAGAATCTCCTAGTCCTTCGGCATGCAGGAGGAACTCGCAAAATTAAAGGACTCGACAGACAACAGTCTGCCTCCCCTGAGCCGGCCAAGTTCACCCGACCAATCCTTCGACTCATCGGTGCACGCGAAGAAAGTTTAGGTCCACCCATCAGATCCCGCCAAGACGGCTCTCATCGCCAACAACTTGAATCCCGCATAGGAACTCGCGCTCGTCGAATTCCTCCGTGAGCACTGGGAAATCTTCGCCTGGTGTCCAGCAGACATGCCAGGAGTTCCCAGGGAATTCACCGAGCACGCACTCAACGTCAACCCAGACGCAAGGCCAGTCAAGCAAACAATACGGCGACTATCTGAACCAAGAGCAAAGGCAGTCGGAATGGAGATCAACAGACTCCTCGACGCCAAATTCATACGCGAGATCAAGGAAAGCACTTGGCTCGCCAACAAGATGGTGGTACCAAAAAAGGATACGGATATCCTGCGGATGTGCGTGGACTTCACCTCTTTGAATAAGAATTGTCCAAAGGACCACTTCCTGCTACCGCGAATCGACCAGATCATCGACTCCACCGCGGGATGCGAGCGCCTCTGCTTCCTCGACGCCTACTCAGGCTATAACCAGATTCAAATGAAGGAGGAAGATCAAGAAAAAACAGCGTTTACAACGCCTTTTGGTGTGTTCTGCTACAACACAATGCCCTTCGGGCTAAAGAACGCAGGAGCCACCTACCAGCGGTGCATGCAGGCTTGCCTCAAGAACCAACTCGGTCGCAACATTCAAGTCTATGTCGACGACATAGTAATCAAGACCAAAGAGGAAGCCTCACTAATCGACGATTTGCGCAAAACCTTCACGAATCTCGATCACTGCCAGATCAAGCTGAATCCGGACAAGTGCGCCTTCGGCGTACCATCTGGGCAACTACTCGGGTATCTTATCTCCGCGAGAGGGATCGAGGTGAACCCGAAGAAAATAAAAGCCATACTGGCCATGGAGAAGCCGAAAAACATAAGGGGCGTCCAGCAACTGGCTGGGCGAATCGCGGCTCTCAGTCGATTTATCAGTCAGATGGGTGAAAAGGCACTGCCCTTCTACCAACTCTTCTACAAAGCTGACAAGTTCGAGTGGACCAATGAGGCGTAGGAAGCATTCGAAGACCTCAAGCGTCTGCTATCCACCTCGCCAGTATCAGTGACCCCACGAGAAAGGGAACTGCTGTTGCTATACATCTCCGGCACCAACCAGGTGGCCAGCACAGTGCTCGTAGTCGAACGAGCCGAAGAAAACAAGGTCCACGGGGTACAGCGCCCAGTCTACTACCTCAGTGAGGTACTCACGCCAACAAAGTAGCGGTACCCGCACTACCAGAAACTAGCGTACGACGTCTTCATGATGGCTCGGCGACTGCGCCACTACTTCCAGGAACACCCAATCGTGGTAGTCAACGACGCCCCGCTTGGGCACATCCTCAACAATCCCGACGCCATCGAACGAGTCGCACTTTGGGGAATCGAACTGTCTCCACGAGACATCACATATGAAAAACGCGACGCAATCAAGTCACAAGTTCTCCCTGACTTCCTCGTGCACTAGATGGAGAACCAGCTCCCCGAAAAACCAGATATGTCCTACCTCTGGACAATGCACTTTGACGAATCCAAATAGAAGGACGGAGCTGGTGCAGGTGTCATACTGACATCGCCCCAGGGGGACAAGCTAAAATATATCCTGCGAATGCAGTTCACCGCCTCCAACAACGAAGCTGAATATGAGGCCCTGCTACACGGGATGAGGATGGCAAAAGCTTGCGGCGCCAAAAGGCTCATAATATATGGCGACTCCAAGCTGGTCGTCAACTAGACAATGCACGAGTGCGACGCACTGAATGACCACATGACCGCCTACCGTGATCTCTACGACACACTCGAAGGAGATTTCGACGGCTGCGAGCTGCGGCACATAGGTCGCGAAAGCAATGAAGAGGCGGATGCACTCGCCAACATCGGCTCTACCTGTGCCCCCATACCACCTGGGGTATTTCTCGAGCGCATCTATGAACGCTCCATCAAGCCAAAGGCCGCAGAGCAGAAAACAAGCGCAGCAATGGACTCGGGGGCTGTGCCGCCCAATGAGCCAACAACACCCGATGACTTGGAGCTAGACACAGGACTCGAAGGACCAATGAGCGTCATGATGATCGAGCAGTCCTAGACTCAACCGTAGATCACGTACCTTCTCAGCAAGAATCTACCGGACGATCTGACTGATGCACGGCACATCGCACGGTGATCCAAAGCATTCGCTGTTATCAACGACAAACTATACAAGCGCAGCATCACGGGAGTACTCCAACGATGCGTCTCCACGGCCGATGGAAGAGCTGTTCTCCTCGACATCCATGAAGGGACCTGCGGGCACCACACTGGCAGTCGCGCCCTCGTTGCCAAAGCTCTACGAGCTGGATTCTACTGGCCTATGGCCATGTGTGATGCCAAGGACATTGTCCAAAAATGCAATGCTTGCCAGCGATTCACGGACAAGCCGCACGCACCTGGCGCAGAGCTCCGACCAATCCCGTTGGCCTGGCCCTTTGCGCACTGGGGACTCGACATGGTCAGCAAACTCCCAAGGTCCTCATGAGGAGGCTACGTCTACCTCCTGGTCGCAGTCGACAAATTCACCAAGTGGATAGAGGCCATGCCAGTAACCAATCAATCAGGACACAGCGTAGTCAAATTCTTCGAGTCCATCGTCTACCGCTTCGGAGTGCCGCACATCATCATCACGGACAATGGGACGAACTTCACATCCAAGGAGTTCCAAGAATTCTGCGAGAATCTGGGAATCAACATCAGCTACGCCTTCGTGGCACATCCACAGACCAACGGACAGGTCGAAAAAGCTAACGGGCTCGTCTGCGGCGGCATCAAGAAGCGACTCCTCAGGCCACTCGAACAAGCCGCGGGCTTCTGGCCAGACGAGCTACAATCAGTACTCTGGAGCCTACGCACCACTCCAAACAGTGCTACAGGATACACCCCTTTTTCATGGTGCACGGAGCTGAAGCGGTGCTACCCGCCAAGGTACGATACAAAGCATCGCGCGTGGTCGCTTACAGCGAACAGGAGTCAACTCTGGCACTCAAAGACTCCATCGACCTCCTTGACGAGGCAAGGGAAATCGCTGCGGAAAGATCAACGATCTACCAGCAGAACCTGCACAACTACCATAGCAGGAGGCTATGCCCCAGATCCTTCGTCGAAGGCGACCTGGTCCTATGACTGAAGCAGCAAGGGCATCTCAAGCTCGAGTCCCCCTGGGAGGGACCTTACGTGATTATAGAAGTAATCCCAGGTGGCGCCTATCGCCTTCAAGATTTAGAGACAGGAGTCGCATACTCCAACCCCTGGAACGTCGCGCAGCTGCGACGCTTCTACCCCTAGTCGTTTTTTACTTTTACATTGCAAATAAGGCTACTCAACCAAGGCTACTTAGCCACACATTGTACTCCGTACTATCCGACGAATAAATAAAGCTAAGTGCCCCAAAACTCTGTGTTTTCCTCTATTTTTCACAAATTATCCACTCGGGGGCTGCGCCACCCTATACAAATCTGTTCTACGAACTAAAACACGACATCCTGAGTAGCTGGCACACCAATCGAAACCCTTGACAAACATCAACCCAGTTGCAACGCACCTGACGGGTTGACAAGGGACTGAGATAAATACATGGCCAGGCTAGGGAAAAGGAGTCGCATAGTGCAACACACTCACAAAACATACATGCTAAGAAGCTCTTTTATACATCATCACTTATACACAGCATACATACGGACTTTACAACATTGGTACAATTATGTGCAGGATACAAACTAAACTACTATTGCAACAAGAGAACGTTGGTTTGCTCCTCGAAGAAGTCGACGATCTCCTCTGCTGGGCGATCCACCGCCTGATAGTGTGGCACCATATTCCAAGCAGAGCCCGCTGGTGGCGCAGGTGGTCCAGCCGCAATTGCCGCAACGTCTACATCAGGCCTATGTAGTCACACCAGCGACAGAGAAGCCTTGGCACCAGCCACCAACTGCTGTCTTACACACTCGCGTACCACAGTCAAGTCTTGGAATTTGGCAAGGAGGACCAGCAGGCTCGATGGAGCAACATCCAGCGGGAACATCGTCCGATAAATGTTCTTCAAGCATGATTGCGACTTCTTCAGGAAGTGCATCACTCGCGACACACGATCCTGCAGGGTCGCCAGTGCGATTGCGAGATCATGATCCACCCAGAAGTACCCACTCGCCTGAAGTTTCTCCTGGGTCAGGTCATTCATGTGAATGGCAATTCGATCCTTCTCATCCTGTGGATGGCGCGTGCTAACAACTATACAAGGCAAAAGCGGAAGCATGAGGACAACACACCATCGCGAGTAACTACAGGAAAAAGATAAAAGTAAGAAAGCTAACATTTAAATTGGTCGCCCAACTGCGTCACCTCCCCAACAGGTATTGTTCTCGGGCGGTGGCCTTCTCTGCCTTCGATTTCCATACATCTGCGTTACTGCGGAGCACGGGCAATTCACGCTCCAACTACTTCACGCGATCACGGAGTCGCGAGAGTAGAGACAGCTCACCTACCCTTGATCGCGGCGGTGCCAAAGTGTCATCAAGGGGTGGCAAATCCTGAGGTTCCCTCAGTGGTTCACTCGATGTGCCCTATCACAAGCCAAGCAAGAAGCAATAAGAAGACTAAAGAGATGCACAGACAAAAGATTCGAGTGCATTCAAGATTAAGCAAAAGTATTAGCAGATACACTCGCCAAAAGGCAGGTTTTTCGACATGAGACATAAGCTATCTAATTATTACAAGGCTACTAGGGAGCAACAGGTTTCTTCGACTTGGACGTTGGCTTTGGGGGTCTCATCGAGTCCGTGGCGGTATCAGATGCCACAGACTTTCCGCCGCAGCCTTAACAGCTTTCTTGGCTCGCTGCAGCTCCTTAGAGTACTTTGCAACGGTGTTGATTAGCTGTGGCCCATATTTGCCACAAGAAGTCGCAAAAGGAGCAAAGACTACCTGCTGGCCATCCGTGCTGACGGGCATCGCCTTTGAGACTGCTGCAGGATCAACTTTGACTCCGTGGGCTTGCACCATCGCGAGTGACATTGACGCACCAGCCGAACGGAGCGAGTTCTTGAAGCCCGCAGGAATGCCTCCGGCAAGTGACTCCACCAGCTCATCAAGATTTTCAATCAACTCAGCTTTGGGTGTCATCTCCTCCCGAAGACGGCTGAGCACGCCTTTAGCCTTGGCAAGCGTACCCTGCACAGCAGCGCTGCGGTCTTCGACTGCCGAGACAGCACCCGCCAATGCGTCATCACGACGGAGCACCTCTGCATCACAGCTCAGACTACTGGCATCTACACAAGAATCAAGAATTGACACAACGTCAGCAGCAAATAGCAGCATCGAAGACAATTGAAAAAGAGGTAGTTGGTCAAATTGCAGACCAGCAAAATACCTGAGAGAGCCTTGGCAATCGAAGAAAACTGTTCTTCGAACAACTTCTCCCTAGCTGCGATGGAGGCACGCAGATACTCTTCGCGCTTTTGCTCCTCGTCACGCGCCGCGATTGCCTCATCGCGACTCTTCACAGCCGCGGCGAGCGTCTTTTCCATGGTGGCGGCATCACGAAGAAGGGCATTATGTTCAGCTGCACAACAAAACAAAAGATAGACTATCAGTCGACTACATAACAACGATGCAGAAGAAGAATTAAAAGGCACTTACTTTCCACCACGCGATAGCGCGTATCCAGCATTGCATGCTGGCGACCCATCGCAAGCACTTGCTCCGCCAGGTGAGCGGCTTCCTTCACAAGGAGCTATCAAAAATAAAAACAAGAATGGATCAGCATATGACATAGATAAAATCAACTACAACATCAGAAAACAGAGATACTACACTTACATGATCCTCCAATGACTCTGAAGTCGATTGATGAGCAGTCATCCGAGCAACCATCTGATCCTCCCCATCGTGTGGAGATCTTGATGAGTTATGCCTGGAGTGGGCCCCCAATGGAGGAGAAGGAGCACGCTCAACTTATTTCTTGGCCCTGGAGGTCGCGACTCTAGATTCTTTCAAAAATTGGAATTCGCCAGAAGATGACGACGCCTGCTGACTACAAGACCAAAGCAGCATCAAGAAAAGGCAACTCCAAAGAAGAACCAAAAAGGAAGACTTGAATACTTACCAATCAAACTTATCAAAGTCAAAGGTTTGATTCCCCGACTCTGACGATGATTCCTTCGGCAACCGCATCTTCTTGCGAGAGGAGGGCGCCATAGAACTCACAGGAATGGCAGGGATTGGTGACTCCGCACCAACGCATGCACCTTCTGGAGTCGAAGGTGATGACGCATCCGAATCTTTGCTGCGCGAACGCTTGCGAGTATCCGGACTACTCGAATCGGGGGCTTCCTCCTCCACATCAGATGGGATGGTTGACTCCGACTTGTCCTCTTCCAAAGCTTCACGAGGAATAACCCCCTCGGGAAGAGGGGGCATACAGGGCGATACCGCCCAATCCTGCATACAAAAACAAATTTAACACAAAGTCAAGCAACGGCAAAGAAGCAATCGACAAATAAAGCTACTACTGGCTCACTGGGGAGCACATCCTTGACGATGTACTTGGTGACCAGTCGAAACCCTTTTATCTACCTCACTCGCGGACATGCCATTGGCAGACATGCGAGTGACATTGTCTGCGCCAGCCCACTGGAACATGGGGTGGACTCTGGCCTGCAGGGGCTGGACGTGACGGCGCAGCCATGTGCGAATGAGGGCGCATCCTCCCTCCTCCTTGCCCATGCGACTCTCGAGGTCGCAGACGCGCGCGTTTAGCACCTCTGTCTCCGCGGACTCGCCGGGCATAATAACGTTCTTCCAGGAGCGCCTCCTCTTGCACAGCGTCACGGGGTCGATTCCGTAGTGGTCTCCTTCGGCCTTCAGGTCGCGGATGTAGAACCACTTGTCCCTCCACCCTTGGACGGACATCATCAGCTTGATGTCGAAATACATGACGGAGGGGTCGACATGGATACCGCAACCGCCTACATCATAGACTACAGAGCTAGACGCCGATTGGCACTTCAAATTGAAGAGGCGCTTGAAGAGGCCGAAGTGCGGCTCGATTCCGAGCCAGCACTCGCAAAGAGTAATGTAGCAAGCTACATGGAGGATGGAATTCGGGGACATCTGATGGAGCTGGAGCCCGTAAAAACAGAGAAGGCCCCTGAAGAAAGGATGTAGGCGCAACGAGAGGCCGCGAATGATGAACGCTAGGAACATCACCCAAAAACCGGCAGGAGGAGAGGGGATTACCTCGCCGCCAGGGACACGCGTGTCAGCAACTGCGGATGACAAAACTCCGTCTTGGCGAAGAAGACGAAGCTCTGAGGACTTGATCACAGATGGACGCCACGCGCCATTTGTGACGCGAGTGCTCGTGCCTTTCTTCTTGCCGCCAGCGGCGGTGCTAGTGCCCGTAGCGGCGGAGCCGTCCTTCTTCTTCGTCACAGCCGTGGCAGCAGCGGAATCGGCCGCATCACCTCCCTTTTTCGTCCCCATTCCGCGGCGGCGATGTGACCGGAGGAAGTAGCTGGGAAATATGCGGAGCTGGTCCAGCGCCACGAAGGAAAAGAGCGCAAAGAAGCAGAGGAGCAGCGGGAATGGCGATGAAGGAAAAGGCAGAAAAGAAGTAGATGTGAAATTTACCGTCGCCGCATCGCTACTTAACCCCTGGAAGATGCAATCCAACGGCTCAGAAAAACCCTATCAGACGCGTGGCGTTCATCGAGATCGACACGTGGTGGACCTAAAACGCGAACCGTCCCCCACTACTCCCATTACATGCAAAAATCGAGGAGGCGCGGTTAAAATAAAGATTACGCATGCCCAGTCAAATCAGAGTCAGGAAATGGGACCCGCCGCTCGTCACGTCCCGTCAAACTCGCTCACGCGGGTAACTGAGGTCATGGAATCGGCAGCACTGATGTCATCAAAAACTACGCAGCAGAAGACTTCGAGTACTTTAGTCCTTGCTCGAGTCTTCGACTCCACCAAGCACTCGGGGACTACTCCCATAGGGAGCGCTGGTCGCGTACCCTACAATTTTTCTTATTTTTTTGCAGCAACAAGGACAATCAAAGAAAACCCAACCACTCAAAACACGGTTCGACTATGGACATGGGTTACTCCCATAGGGAGCGCCGGAAGCAAATTCGATTGAAACAAGCAAACAAAAGACGACAGCAGTCGCAAAAGTTCTTTAGTCCCTGCCTGAGTCTTCAACTCAACCAGGCACTTGGGGGCTACTCCCATAGGGAGCGCTGGTCGCGCACCCTATGATTATTTATACAAAGTACTGTGTGTTGATAACGTCCACACTCGAAGCTTATGGCGACACCGCCTCATGACTTTTCCCCACAAAGAGACTGCGTCTCCTGGGTCACCCGAATCGTCTCCGCGGTGAAAAAAATTCGGATGCCATGCTTACAGCATGAAGATAAGACCTGAATAAGGCCTGGCAACGCATTTGCTGCGCACTACCAGAAATATATCCGTGCCAACAGGTACGATGAACATGCCTTGACGGACGCGTCGAGTGCTCACACCCATATACTGGAATTCGACTCCTGTAAGACCTCCGCGGCTTGAGTCGAATTACACCAGCACTTTTCCAGATTCGAGTCCGGGGACTCGAGTTTGAGTAGATGGCATTGTTTTACCCTAAGGTAGTTAACCGATACCGATACATCGGTTAAATCAGGCACGCACATCAGCAATCCCTATGACACAAACAGGGCAGTCGAAAAACATACTCAGTCATGCGTTCCAAAGGCTTCATAAAGTCTCCAGTCGAATCTACGATTCCACTGGACACTCGGGGGCTACTGACATCGGTATACCTTACATGTACTCGAGCTTGGTATATATGGCCTGGATACATAGAAGCCCATGGTGTCGCCAAGGCCCAAATGAGGAACTCGAGTAACCTACCTACTCTCGATTGCTTGAAGGACAAGAATAAGCTAAAGATAGAAAGTTCAAAGGGGAAAACCCTAACCTATAACCGACTCGACTTGCTACCCGAGACCTAGCCTATCTATATAAAGGCTAGGAGGGGGCGGCGAAGAGGACACGCGTAACCCTAGTTTTCCACAACCCTCGTCAGATTGCATCTGCACACCATTGTAATCCTCGATTCCTTTGATAATTCCACGAGCAGACAAGCAGGAGTAGGGACCTCTACGAGGACTGAACCTGGGTAAATCTTCGAGTCCCATGTGTGGTTGTTTGCTAGCCGATAGATGTCTCCATCGCTCCCTCCTTCTCCAAAACCCAAGTCCATAACAATGGGCATTGATGAGTTAAACCCTCGTCAAAAAGAAAGAATAATTTTTGAGGTGACATGCACCATCATAAACTTGATGAAAGTATTTGTAAAACATTCAAATCTAGGATCATAGTACTTCAATCATAACATAAAAGACAAAGTTCTAGCAATAAGACAAAGAAACTATGTTGCAACATGAAAAGGCACAAACAAAAGATTCATGAATAATAATGCTTTGCAAGGCGTTTGTTTGTTTCACATAAAGAAAACATAGCATAGTGGCATTCAGCTTGTCCCTCATAGAGTAGCAAACATAAATGCATAGGACACCTTCAAAGTTTATAAGAGTGACTAGATACAAATAGTTTAAAACAAGCAATATCAAGGTATGCATCAATCAACAAGTCTTGGGACAATGCACATAGAACTAAGAATGGTCACTATGCTCTGAAAGTAGGTGCATAAAGGTAGAAGGTGGAGACTCAACACAAAAGTAAAAGAAAGGCCTTCATAGAAGGAAGTAGGGATTCAAGTCTCATAAAGAGCTTCCAAAAATTACGATACTTAATAGCTTTCAGCTCTCATTGCCCCTATCATAAGCATCTTGAAGGTGATTAAGGTTAAAGTGACACAACTAAGAGGATATGCTTGACAAGTTATAAGCCGAAATCTCATGCCCCTTACTTACGAAGACCGAACCTCATGCTACTCAACTTTAGTCACAAGTAAGCTCTTGTCATTGTAAGTACATATGTATCATAGAGAACCGCCAATGGGGTACCCCTTGCACATGATATAGGAGTTATCCCATAATCAAAATGACAAGGCAAGCAGACGATGAGCATCTCAGCGATCTTTTTATTTGCTATTTGCATAGGTTTTTATTGAGGATGCTTCATAGAGTGCTCATTATGGTTATGCTGCAAGTTTCCACCATGATTAGGCATGGCTTAGGCTAGCGGCCCAGGCATTTCTTCAACACAAATACAAACTCCATGATCTTACAAGTTCCCCTTTTATTTCACACCGCCGGGATCCATAAGCAAAAGAACATGATATCAACGGGGTACAAAGTGCAGGTGCAATGTTGAAAGCGTTCCTCATGATACATGGTTCTGCTAACTTCAACTTATAAAGCGCAAGCATATATGCAACAAAGATGGACGCGATGGTTCAGGTTTATTAAATGCAAAAAAGTAAAGTGTGTCATCAAGTTTGTGAGATCTTTAATAACTCGTTTTCTCATAACAAGTTTAATTCGGACTATAGACAAAAACATGAATATACTTGGAATAGCATATGCTAGTAGGTAGGTATGGTGGACTCTTTGGAATAACTTGGTTTTAGGAGTTGGATGCATGAGTGGAACTCATACTTGGTTGTGGAGGCTAGCAAAAGACTGGGAGCGACAAACTAAGAGAGCAATAATGGCCATAATCATGCAGAGCGACAAAACATAATTGATCAAAGCATAAAGTGATACTACAAGTTGAAAACTAAAGGGTCATAAAGGCTATGGTGACTTGGGATAGTCATAACATGGTGTGAGCATGTGCCAAGTCAACCCAAATAAAGCATCAAAGGAGAATACCACAATACTATGCTTTAATATGCCAAAACAACGCATGATTCTTCAAAGGCACATTAAGCAATCTCAATTGTTTATAACAAGTCATGCTACAACAAAGAATACTAAGCATAAAGCCAAAACAATATCAATCATGGCATGACAAAGCATATGCCACAGTCAAAAACAAGCTCCTTTACCATTTAAGCATGAACTTTCCTACACTTTTCCAATCCAAACCAAACTATTTGCAAACCAATGTATGAAAGAGGGGGTCCAACCAATTTATTCATCAAACTAAGCAAACAAGGCAAACGAAAAACCAAAATGAAAAAGAAAAAGAAGACGCTCCAAGAACAACACAACTGTGCATGTAACAATAAAAATGAAGCGTTTGGAAGAAACCTGGGATTTTTATTGATGAAGAGGGGGATGCCTTGGGATCCCCAAGCTTTAACGCTTGTACTTCTTGGATATTTCTTGGTGAAGGCATCCCCAAGCTTTGATGCTTGTACTTCTTGAATATTTATTGGTGTGACACGCGTGGCATCCCCAAGCTTGAGCTTTAGTCCATTCTTCATCTCATTACTCATTCCTTCCATACACCTGAAATTTTTCCTTCATACAAAACTTCGCACAATCTTTATTAGCAACATTAGTGCACTTAAGATAATAAGTCTTTGGGTTCAGTTTCAACACCAATAAAACTTCCATTAAAACACAAGGTACTGTAGCACTTCCCTCAAAAAGCTCAATTCCTCAAAAGAATTCAAAAAGGAACCAACAAGAAGCAAATGCAAATAATGGCAGAAATCTGTCAAAACAGACCAGCAGGTAAAAACCAATTTTTTCGAAGACCTTCTGTTGCTCAAATCAAAAAGTGTTGAAAAAACTAAAGTTAGATAACAAGTTGGGGCAGAAGAAAAAAATTCGCGCCTCAAAACGACGTAAATAGATTTTACACGAATTTTTATAGTGAAGCACAGAAATCTGTTTCGGGGCAGCAACTTTCCCAATCATTACTTCTCTCATATTAGAGGTTACTGTTGGCACAAAAAGCAAATAAAAAAGGATAAGGAGTGGTTATTACTGAAGTAGTAACTTCCAAGACTCATCTAAACCTTTTGGGTTATCTCCCAATAAGTACTTTTCTTTAACGCCTTTAAGTTAGGCATAAGAAGCAAGAAAAAGAATCACGTGTTCTCAAAATGAAGAAGCATTAAGACCAAATTTTGTTTTCATAGGAGAGGCAAAAGAAATCTTCTATCTCTTCTTACGGAAGTGTTCTATACCTTTCTTGAGTGGGAGTTGATATTTAATGGTGCCTTCTTTCATATCAATAATGGCACCAACAGTTTTAAGAAAAGGTCTTCCCAATGTAATAGGACAAGAAGCATTGCATTCAACATCCAAAACATAGAAATCAACGGGGACATAGGAATTGTTAACCATAATAAGAACATCATTAATACTCCCCATGAGTTTCTTTTTAGCATTATCATCAAGTGGGACATTCAAATAACAATCTTCAAGTGGTGGCAAATCAAGCATATCATAAATCCTTCTAGGCATAATAGAAACACTACTATCAAGATCACATAAAGCTTTGAAATCAAAATCATTCACTTTCATATTAATGATGGGTTCCCAACCATCTTGTTGTTTTATAGGAATAGAAGCTTTATGTTTCATCTTTTCTTCTTTAATTTTTATGAGAGCATCAGTAATGTGTTTTGTAAAGTCCATATTCATAGCACTAGCATTAGGACTTTTAGCAAGCTTTTGTAGGAACTTAATAACTTCAGAGATGTTGCAACCATCAAGATCAAAATCATAATTATCATCTAGAGTAGTAGAGCTATTACTAGCCTCAACACTAGTGGTAGTGATAGTAGAAACATTAATGTTTCTAGCAATTTCATCTTCTCTTTCCCACTTAGCATGCAATTCAGCTAATAGTCTAACATTTTCATCAATTCTTACTTGTATGGCATTAGTAGCTGCAAAGGGATTATCATTAGTTTTAGGTTTAGCAGCCATTTTATTAATCAAAGAGGATTGAGCTTGAGACAAAGATGATATATTTCTTTCAGCATTAGAAAGTTTCAATTGCAAATTAAAAATTTCCCTATTCAAATTCTCAAGTTGATGACTAATATTCTTCAAAATGGTAGATTGTTCCTCCATAGTTTTAGTAAATAATTTGTTTTGTTCATATTGCATTTGCATGAAGTTTTTAGTGCCTTGGGCATCCCCAAGCTTTGACGCTTGTACTTCTTGGATATTTCTTGGGGTGACATGCGTGGCATCCCCAAGCTTGAGCTTTAGTCCATTCTTCATCTCATTACTCATTCCTTCCATACACCTGAAATTTTTCCTTCATACAAAACTTCACACAATCTTTATTAGCAACATTAGTGCACTCAAGATAATAACTCTTTGGGTTCAGTTTCAACACCAATAAAACTTCCATTAAAACACAAGCTACTATAGCACTTCCCTCAGAAAGCTCAATTCCTCAAAAGAACTCAAAAAGGAACCAGCAAGAAGCAAATGCAAATAATGGCAGAAATCTGTCAAAACAGACTAGCAGGTAAAAACCAATTTTTTCGAAGACCTTCTATTGCTCAAATCAAAAAGTGTTGAACTAACTAAAGTTAGATAACAAGATGGGGCAGAAGCACAAACATTCACGCCTCAAAACGACGTACAGAGAGTTTACACGAATTTTTATAGTGAAGCACAGAAATCTATTTCGGAACAACAACTTTCCCAATCATTACTTCTCTCTCATTAGAGGTTACTCTTGGCACAAAAAGCAAATCAAAAAGGATAAGGAGTGGTTATTACTGAAGTAATAACTTCCAAGACTCATCTAAACCTTTTGGGTTATCTCCCAATAAGTACTTTTCTTTAATGCCTTTAAGCTAGGCATAAGAAGCAAGAAAAAGAATCAGGTGTTCTCAAATGAAGAAGCATTAAGAGCAAATTTTGTTTTCATAGGAGAGGAAAAATAAATATTCTCTCTCTTCTTAGGGAAGTGTTCTATACCTTTCTTGAGTGGGAGTTGATATTTAATGGTGCCTTCTTTCATATCAATAATGGCATCAACAGTTCTAAGAAAAGGTCTTCCCAATGTAATAGGACAAGAAGCATTGCATTCAACATCCAAAACATAGAAATCAACGGGGACATAGGCATTGTTAACCATAATAAGAACATCATTAATACTCCCCATGAGCTTCTTTTTAGCATTATCATCAAGTGGGACTTTCAAATAACAATCTTCAAGTGGTGGCAAATGATGACCCACAAGTATAGGGGGTGTATCGCAGTATTTTCGATAAGTAAGAGTGTCGAACCCAACGAGGAGCAGAAGGTGCTAGCTAGTGGTATGCTTCAGGAATTCTCTGCAAATACTTAGCAAACGGATTTTTAGGGGTTTTCGATAAAGCAAGTAAACAAAGTACGAGTAAATAAAAGACAGTAGGAATAAATGCAGCAAGTGGCCCAATCCTTTATGCAGCAAAGGACAAGCCGGTTGTATTTCTATAGATGACCAAACGTTCTCGAGGACACATGGGAAGACTGTCAAGTGCTTTCGCTTCGTATAGTCGATTAATCTTCTCTAGCTTGCTAAGTGTTGTGTGGGTGACCTGTGCTATTGTACAGTCCCCTTGCAAACATCCGTAAGTACAAGAAAGTAATTAAGGTAAAACCTAACCACAGCTTTAAACTCTAAGACCCTTACGTCCCTTGTGCAATGGTTTCCTAACGGGGGTTCAGGTTTCTGTCACTCCGACAACCCCTACGATTAGTAGCCAAATACACAATGCATTCCCCTAGGCCCATATAGGTGAAGTGTCATGTAGTCGACGTTCACATGACACCACTAGAAGAAGTACACCACAACTTAAATAACAATCTATTGAATCTTTCTCAACGCAACTCCACTACTAACAACAAGACTTCTCCCATGTCCTCAAGAACAAAACGAACTACTCACAAGACATCATATGGATCATGATCAGAGATGGAATAATGATGTATAACAATCTGAACATAAACAATAATTCAATGGTTCACTCAATAGCATCAACTACAAAGAGTAATCAATACCGGGAAAGTTTCCCCTATGAACTATGCAAGATTCAACTCAATTGTTACAGTAATATGGAGATGGTGATGAGGGTGCTGCTGATGATGATGATGATCCCGATGAAGTCCAGCTTGATGGTGGTGTTGATGGCGATGATCTCCCCTCTCTGGGAACGAATTCCTCTGGCAAAAATCTGTCTGCCAGAGAGATCTTTCTCTCTCAGTGTTTTCCGCCCCGCAGAGGCGGCGGAATCTTTCTATGGTCGCCCCCGAGTCTTAGGGTTTTGGGAGGAAGATATACACCAGAGGGGAGAGGATAGAGTGGGCCAGGGCGGCCAGACCACTCCCTGGCGCGGCCTAGGCCTGCCCGCGCCATGGGGTGGTGTGGGCCCCCTATGGCCCACCTCTGCTCCATCTTCTGGCATCTTGAGTCTTCTGGAAAAATAGAATTTTCCGTATATTTTCCCGGATTTTCTGATCTTCGCGAATTTTGCCTCCAAACAGCACCTTTTCCATCAGAATCCTGACTACAGCGGTCCATGCTCCAAAAGTCATCAACCATGAAAAAATAGATGAAATAACATAAGTATCACCTCTCAATACGAAATATATCAATGAATAATAGTGATTTAAGACATAGAATAGTGATGCAAAATGGACGTATCAGCAAATCAAGCATATCATAAATCCTTCTAGGCATAATGGAAACACTACTATCAAGATCACATAAAGCTTTGAAATCAAAATCATTCATTTTCATATTAATGATGGGTTCCCAACCATCTTCTTGTTTTATAGGAATAGAAGCTTTATGTTTCATCTTTTCTTCTTTAATTTTTATGAGAGCATTAGTAATGTGTTTTGTAAAGGCCATATTCATAGCACTAGCATTAGGAATTTTAGCAAGCTTTTGTAGGAACTTAATAACTTCAGAGATGTTGCAACCATCAAGATCAAAATCATAATTATCATCTAGAGTAGTAGAGCTATTACTAGCCTCAACACTAGTGGTAGTGATACTAGAAACACTAATGTTTCTAGCAATTTCATATTCTCTTTCCCACTTAGCATGCAATTCAGCTAATAGTCTAACATTTTCATCAATTTTTACTTGTATGGATTAGTAGCTGAAAAGGGATTATCATTAGTTTCAGGTTTAGCAGCCATTTTATTAATCAAAGAGGATTGAGCTTCAGACAAATATGATATATTTCTTTCATCATTAGAAAGTTTCAATTGCAAATTAGGAATTTCCCTATTCAAATTCTCAAGTTGATGACTAATATTCTTCAAAATGGTAGATTGTTCCTCCATAGTTTTAGTAAACAATTTGTTTTGTTCATATTGCATTTGCATGAAGTTTTTAGTGGCTCTTTCAATCTCTAAAATTCTTCCTTCACTAGGTGTTCCAGGTTTGCCATTATAACCATAAGTATTATTAGGAGGGTAAGGCCTATAATTGTTATTACCATAAGCATTGTTGCCAAAATTATTATTTCTTATAAAGTTCACATCAACTTGCTCTTCTTGAGCAACCAAAGAGGCCAAGGGAACATTGTTTGGATCAATATGGGCCTTCCCATTAACAAGCATAGACATAATAACATCAATCTTATCACTCAAGGAGGAGGTTTCCTCAACAAAATTTACCTTCTTACCTTGTGGAGCTCTTTCAGTATGCCATTCAGAGTAGTTAACCATCATATTATCCAGAAGCTTTGTTGCAGCACCCAAAGTAATGGTCATAAAGGTACCTCCAGCAGCAGAATCCAATAGGTTCCTTGAAGAATAGTTCAATCCTGCATAAAAAGTTTGGATGATCATCCAAGCAGTCAGTTCATGAGTGGGACAATTCTTTACCAAAGATTTCATTCTTTCCCAAGCTTGACCAACATGTTCATTATCATATTGTTTAAACTTCATTATTTCACTTCTCATAGATATAAACTTAGCAGGAGGATAGTATTTTCCTATAAAAGCATCTTTGTATTTAGTCCAAGAATCAATACTATTCCTAGTTAGGGAATTTAACCATTCTTTAGCTTTTCCTCTCAAGGAGAAAGGAAACAATTTAAGCTTAATGATATCTCCATCTATATCCCTATGCTTTTGCATCTCACAAAGTTCAACAAAGTTATTTAGATGGGCAGCAGCATCTTCATTACCAATTCCAAAAAATTGTTCTCTCATAACAAGATTGAGTAAGGCAGGTTTTATCTCAAAGAAAGTAGCTTCGGGAATAGGTGGAGCAATAGGTGTGCTCATAAAATTATTGTTGTTGGTGCTAGTGAAGTCACACAACTTAGTATTTTCAAGAGTAGTCATTTTTTGTGTTTTTAATAAAGAAAGCAAACTTGTAAAACTAATTTTTTTGTGTTTTTGATAAAGAAACAAGCAAACAAAGCAAAAAGAAACTAAGCAAAACAAAAACAACAAATTAAGAGATTGGTTATGAGGGACTCCCCTTGTGAAGATGTCCTTGACTCCCCGGCAACGACACCAGAAAAATACTTTGATGGTGCGTGGTTGACGTGGGAGCTTCTTCTTCTTCAGTCCCCGGCAACGGCGCTAGAAAAATACTTGCTGACTCGTGTACTAACAAGCTTGTTGGGGAACCCCAAGAGGAAGGTATGATGAGCACAACAGTAAGTTTCCCTCAGTTATGAAACCAAGGTTATCAATCCAGTAGGAGCAAGGAAACACCCCAAAGGTGTAGCTAGCTGAACTTTGGCAGGGCACACTACCGGTGCCAACAACAACGTGGAGACCTACACAACACAACCACAGAACTCTGTCCCCAACTTGCGATGAGGTTGTCAATCTCACCGGTTTTGCTGAAAACAAAGGATTAAATGTATCGACTGGAAGAAAGTAATAGTTTGCAGAAAGTAAACACAAAACAGTAAACAATTGATTGTAGATTGATAGTAAAAGAAAGGATTGTTGTTTTCTCCCTAGTAGTAACATCACATCTAGTACCTGAGATTTCTGTCACTTCCCCAGATTACCAAAGGCATGAACCCACTATCGAGCATAAATACTAACTCTTGGAGTTGCTAGCATCTGCTTGGCCAAGATAGCTGCTAACAACGGAAAGCATGCAAGATCACAAATAACAAAGACATGCAATCTGAAATAGCATCTCAATATCCATCGGATCCTCGCAAACACAACATGCAGAATTACAAATAGATGATCTTGATCATGAACGGAGCTCACAAGGTCTAAACATGATAGCACAAAGGAGGAGAACTAGCCATCTAGCTACTACATGGACCTGTAGTCCAGAGATGAACTACTCACGCATCACACCGGAGGCTTGCATGATGATGAAGAAGGCCTCCAGGGTGAATTCCCCTCTCTAGCAGGGTGCCGGGAAGAGCTTCAAATCCCTCCCGATCTAGGGATGGAGATGACGGCAGCTATAGACTCTTTCGTGGAATTTTGATCGGGTACTTAGGGTTTCTGTATCAGAGGCAATATATAGGCGAAAGGAGAGGCCGAGGGGGTGCCTGGGGCGGCCAGACCACCCCCTGGCGCGGGCCAGGCCTGGCCATGCGGCCAGGTGGTGTGGCCGGGACCCATCCACTCTTCGCCTCGTATTCTGGCTCCAGGTGTCCCTCGGTGAAAAACTGACTTTGGCTTTTTTCCCGTCCGAGAATATTCATTTTCTGACTTTCCTGGAACCAAAAACAACAGAAAATAGGCAGCTGGCACTATGGCTTTTGTTAATAGGTTAGTCCAAGAAATCATATGAAAAGTACTCCAAAGTGTGGACAAAACATAAGAAAGTAGATAAAACCAAGCATGGAACATCAAAAATTATGGATATGTTAGCAACGTATCAGGCTGCGCCGTGGTTTCATCGGTGGGAGGAGAGTCACGGGAACCACTCGACGTACCCTATCACAAATCAAGCAAGAGCAAATGAGGGACCAAGAATACATTGATAAAGGCATGAATGCATTCAAGCACATCAACGTATCGACATGGACACTCCCACAAGCAGCATAGCTTCAACAAAAGGCAACTACAACTATTACATATTGGCAACTAAGGAGCAATATGTTTCTTCGACTTGGACTTTGACTTCGGAGGCCTCATCGAATGCGTGGCAGCCTCTGATGCCACAGACTTTCGATGGTAGCCCCTGATGTCGCAGTCTTCACCGCCTTCTTCGCTCGTTGCAGCTCTTCAGAATATCTTACGACTGTATCGATGAGCTGCGGCCCATACTTACCACAACCAGTAGCGAAGGGAGCAAACACTACATGTTGGCCATCTGCGTCGACGGGCATTGCGTTGGAGATCGCGGAGGGATCCAACTCCACGCCATGGGCCTGCGCCATCGTGAGTGCCATGGTAGCACCGACAGACCGCTGGGAGTTCTTGAAGTCCATAGGAATACCCCCAGCAAGGGATTCCACCAGGTCCTCAAGGTTGTCAATCAGCTCAGCCTTGGGAGCTAGATCCTCACGAATGCGACTGGGCACACCCTTGGCCTTCGTCAACGTCCCCTGAAGGGAAATGCTGTGGTCCTTGACTGCGGCCACGGCACCAGCCAACGCATTTGTGCGGCGAAGGGACTGGGCGTCGAAGCTCAGGTCACCAACATCTGCACACATAAGGTGTTAGCACAACAAATATGACATCAAACAAGGAGCAATGCAACATCAAAACTGACAATCACCTGAGAGGGCCTTGGCAATCGAGAAAAGTTGTTCTTCAAACAACTTCTCCCTTTCAGCAGTGGAAGCACGCAAATCCTCTTCGTGCTTTCGCGATTCCTCCAGCGCTGCGACTGCTTCATTGCGATTGTTCGCCGCCGCGGCAAGCGCCTTCTCGAGGGAAGCAACACGACGAAGAAGTTCATTGTGCTCAACTGCAAAGCACAGGGTGTATCATCAATCGAATTTATAAATTCACGAAGATAACGACGAAGACAAAACTAACCTTCCACAACACGGTGGCGATTGTCCAGTAGAGTGTGCTGTCGACCCATGACAATGACTTGCTCTGCCAGGTGAGCAGCTTCCTTCACAATGAGCTGCGTCAAAAGGAAAACAAAGGTTCAGCGGTGGCACAAAGTATAAATTCTCCAGGGAACAGCAAAAAGGATGCTTACGTGATTCTCCAGGGACTCCGAAGATGACTGCCGCACAGTCGTCCGAGCAACCATCTGGTGTTCCCCAGCATGCGGGGAACTCAAAGAATTGTGCCCGGAGTGGGCCACCACTAGAGGAGAAGGAGACCGTTCGGCCCCTCCTTGGCCTTGGAGTCTGCGACTCCGGACTCTTTCAAAAATTGGACGTCGTCAGAAGACGATGATGCCGCTTGACTACAAAACACATCCAACAAAAAATTTCAGAAAAAGCAACTCCAAAAAAAAAGCAAGACGCATTCGTGAAGGCAATACCCACTAGTTAAATTTATCAAGGTCGAAGGCTTCCTCCGACGACTCCTTAGGAAGTCGCAGCTTCTTCCGAGCAGGAGGAGCCATGGTGCGTGATGTCTACGCACTTCTATTCTTGTAGACAGTTGTTGGGCCTCCACGTGCAGAGGTTTGTAGAACAGCAGCAAGTTTTCCCTTAAGTGGATTATCCAAGGTTTATCGAACTCAGGGAGGAAGTGGTCAAAGGTATCCCCTCTCAAGCAACCCTGCAATCAAGATACAAGAAGTCTCTTGTGTCCCCAACACACCCAATACACTTGTCAGGTGTATAGGTGCACTAGTTCGGCGAAGAGATAGTGAAATACAAGTGGTATAGATAATTATAAGTGGTAACGGTGCCAGAAAATAGCTTGATGGCGTGGAAAAGACTAAAGGCAAACTAAAATAAAGATGGAAGCAAGCAAACATGTAACAGATCTAATTGCATATGGTGTATCAATGCTTAGAAACAAGGCCTAGGGATCATACTTTCACTAGTGAACACTCTCATATAAATATATTCTTCTTTATGATACTACGCTAAACTACTCTCCGGTCGGACACTCTAATCCATGGTAGGGCTATAACAGCACACCTCAAAGTAAGCCTTTCCCATCTAGATAACCCCACACTGTTACCTTGAGCACTAGATGGTTCAAACAAACACCCCAATTTCATAGAGACATCCAACTCCAAATATAACTCTGTAACACCCTCAAATCGGCCCTATGCAAGTTTTAGCCCTTTCCGCCAAATCCGCATAAAAACGATTCAAGGACGCACACCAGGCACTACTAGGAAACAGGCTGTTAGTGGCGCACCAGGAATGCCCATCCGTGGCGCACTAGCAGTGCGCCACGGGCCTTGCGCTACGGCTAGTGGCGCCGTGGCGCATCTAGTGCGCCACGGTTGTGTAGAGATAGGCGTGCGCACCTCCCAGTGCGCCATGAAGTTTGGGATGGTGCGCTACCACAGGATCTTACATGGCGCTAGTGCGCCACTAAACTTCCATAGTGCGCTTTAGGTGTAGTGCGCCACAGAAGGTAGACCATGTGCGCCACAGATGTATTTTTTGTTTTTTTTAATTTCCGAGCCAGATTATATGCAATACAGATTATATACAATATTACAGCAGATATACACACACAGATACAAGATATACAATTATATATATAAATACTCAATATGAAAAACAAGATTGAAACAAATACATATAGATAAGTCTCATACATGAATACATAGTCTAAGTTAATTACATTGTTTCGATCATGTTACAAAGTAGTAGTTGGTGACATGCGAATACATGTGTCGATCGAACAAGTTAGAGCTCGGAAGCTCGCCTAGACATCTAAACTAGCTAGCTAGACACAAACGCGGGATAAATAACCAAAGAAGATAAGCATGATCACCGCCGCGACGAAGGTGTAGGTCTTCATCCGGTTCCTTGTCCTAACTCCCGCTAGATAGCGCGTGTATCTAGCTTCCGCCTCCGCCATAGTGTTGTACCCTTTGTAGCTATTGCCGCTGAAACGGTGCACCTGTCTCCGGCAGTCTTCCCAATCATCGTAGACTCAGAACCCGTCCCTTGTACCTGACGTACCACGTCATCTATAAGTTGACAATAATAATTAACCGACTATTGAAAAAACATATATAATTAAAGTCATATGAAGATACACTTATAGAAAGTACTCCTAAATCAAAAGACCAAACTCAAAAGCATGCCTCATATATAACTAGGTTGTTCGACACAGAATATGCTACGATGGAACTGTCTGCCAAGTAGGATGCACAACACCTGGACCTATGCATAGCACAAGGCGGACAATCCCATCGCAGCACATTCACATATAGTGTGCCACGACATTTCAATCATCGGCATTATTCTCGAAAAAGACCAAAGTAACTCAGAAAGCATGCCTCATATATATAAATAGGTCATTCGACACAGGAATATGCTACGATGGAACTGTACACCAAGTAGGATGCACAACACCTGGACTTGTGCATAGCACAAGGCGTACAATCCCATCGTAGCACATTCACATATATAGTGTGCCACGACATTTCAATCATCGGCATTATTCTGGAAAAAGACCAAAGTAACTCAAAAAGCATGCCTCATATATATACATAGGTCGTTGGACACAGGAATATGCTACGATGGAACCGTACGCCAAGTAGGATGCACAACACTGGACTTGTGCATAGCACAAGCGTACAATCCCATCGTAGCACATTCACAGATATAGTGTGCCACGACATTTCAATCATCGGCATTATTCTCGAAAAAGAGTAAGGAAAAAAAGAAGAACCAAATTGAGCAAAGGACCAAAGAGTAAGCAAAAAACCAAGCATTGATTGATATATAATAATAATAAGCAAAATAAGTTCACTTGTCGTCCACACACACACACAAAGGTCATCTATAGTTTGTAACTACAACTAGGCCAACATCAAGCCTTCTGGCTCGGCTTAGGGAACGGGAGGACGCCCTGTCTCGTCATGAACTTCCTATAGTCACCCTGCATCTCTAGGCGATCTTCTATGTCACTGTTATTCGGATATTTCCTCCGTAGAACATCCCCCCCGAAGTCATGACATCACGAAAGATGATTGCCCCAAGCGCTGCTGGATGCGATACATCTCTTGTCTAATATCCGAATCATTGATCTTGGCCTTTGCTTTGGCCCACTGTTTGAGATGATCTGGCAGCGTAGAATTCTGTTGGTCAAGTAGGAACGCCCTCATGTGATGGAGTGCGTAGTAGGCTTCCTTCTTACTGTTTTCCGGCTGCTTCACGCAGGGGAACTCCGTTACGTGGTTGAAGACGTGCCTACCGAACTTGACCTTCTTACGCACGAAGCTGGTGCCTTCCGTCGAGGCAAAGCCAGTGAGAGCATCATCCAGAACTTCCTTGATCTTGTCGTAGTTTTTCTTCTTTTCTAGACTCCCCGAGTCGAAATACGTGGCGTGGGAATGCTTCGGCGATAAGGAGATGAGCGTGCAGTGTTCATCTCTGCGCAAAAAATTCAAATGGAATGTGTTGGAAAAAGAATGATGATGATCTAATAAAGCCAATCGACGGTGGCGAGTGAATAACGACTTACTCGGGAAAGTAAGGCACGAGAATGTATTCCTTTGTCTTGTTCGCCACGAGGATTCTTTTTAGGTACGAGGCCACGATACGTCGTTCGGCGGGGGAACCCAAGCAGCCGTCACGCATGTAGTAGGGGTCCACTATAGCGATGCCCGGTGTGTTCTCTCTAATGATCTGCGTGGCCAGGCTGAGAAAAAGAGACGGACCATGGTATAGTGCAGCGGGTATAGGTGGAACATATTGAAGATGTCCTCGAACCGCAGGAAGAACAGATCCGCGGGGGCAGTGTCGACGAAGCCCAAGCCTGGTGGCACCTTAACCACGAATACCGGGTGCGAGGGATCTTTCTCCGATAGAAGGCGTCTCTCTATCGTCAGCACGCCGTCATGCACACTCTGCAGTTCCGAACTGGCGAGCTTCCGCAAATTCTTAGGTAGCATGGGCTCACCCGCCACATGAATCCTCCACATAATACCCTCGGGTCTTGGTGGCCCGTCCCGAAACCTGATCGGATTCGCAGTTGTTGACGCCACCGGCTGGCTCGATCTGCTAGATTTTCTTTTCCTTCCCTTTTTTCCTTTTGGAGAGCGGGCACCGCATATCTGAGCACTGGCCGCCCTATGTAGTGTGTCAGGGCTTAGAATAAAGGGTCGCTTGGTTGTATCAGCTGGCTCTGTAAAGGCGCAAGCTGGAGGCGTCTCCTGAGAACCAAACAGACGCTTGGTGATAGTGGCTTTCTCTGTGGGGCCACCAGCTAGGTCTTCTTCGTTGCCAAACTGAGTGCTGAAGAAGTGATCATTCCAGTCTTCGTCGTCCTCGGCCGGATCCTGCGCCATGTGCATATCATCAACATGATCATCCGACCCACCGCGTGGAGGTGACGGCGAGGGATGAGGGCCTTGCCACCGCTTGTCGCTAACGGCGTGATGGCTCCCGCCGTCCCCAAACGGATCATGCTCTTTGGCCATAGCAAGAATAAGCCGAAGCAACTTCTGAGGACAGACGGCTCTTCTTCATCCGCTCCTGGGGGTTGAATGGGAGGTTCCAGGTCGTCGCATCCCCTTAGCACCCGACTAATTTTAACCCTGTGCACGCTATCTGGCATCGGCTTTGAATGGAACATGCGCTGCAAGGGTTGAACGATGGTACACTTGGCAACATCCCTCAGCTCGTTGTTCACGTAGCATAAGAGAGTGCAAGGAACATCCGTTTGCGGAAAACATGTACGGCGTCGTTAGAGCGAGATGCCATAAGAGTAATAGATGGCATGAAAGGCGGTAATTAAAGCAATTTGTTTACCGTGATGGCGTCGAGATCGGCTAATGTCGACGCACCGCATACGGCGACGGGCGTGCAAGAGACGGAAGGGCTGCTTGATGGTGCGGTGCTGGCCGCCGGTGTATTCTCCCTACCGACGGGTGCTTGGATCTCCGGTGCCGCCGCAATGATGGCAGGGGGGCACCAACATGTACTCCGGCGCCGCGGTGATGGCAGGGGGAGTCACCAACACTTGCGGCGCCGCGGTGCTAAGCGGCGATCACGAACACGTAGTTCGCCTGATTAAATCGCGCCGCGTTGTTCGGTGGCTCGACCATGCTTGAATCGGCACGGCCCTACTCGACCACCCGCACTCCAGTTGCTATTGACTCCACCAAGGTAGGCGGAAGGGCGTGAGGTGATTGCCACGTTGTCTTGGACGATCTGCGGGATCCGCCACTTGTGCCTTAAGTTCTTGAACCTCTCGGTTTTCCTCCTCGCTCCTTCCCGGCGCCACATGCGTCCTCGGCGGTGGACCAAAATGATCCACCCAATTCTTACCCCGAGGCCGGCAGACGGCCACCGGCAACGCTTCTTCGTAACGGCTCTATTTTCTTGGCCCGGTTCATCGCCTGTTAAAAGGGTTATCCCACCGGGTGGCCGCCACGACCCACGGGATGAGGAACCACAGGATCCATGACTAGCAACAATTTCCTCCTCCTGCAGAAGAAGTAACAGTGAATCATTTAGATCATCGATTAGATTGCAATCGTGTTGATCCGCGGTAATTAGATTATACTTACCACAATTTCTCGATTCCTTCACCGCAGGATCCGCGGTGAGTTGTTGGGTTTTGGTTCCACATGGTAACGGGCCTCGATGAAGTTTCAACCTGCTGGTTCGAATTTAGCAAAGGGGTTTTCTATCCCCTTGGATCTATACTCTTCGTCCTCCTTATTCCATTTGGCCTCCGCGGTTCTGTATCCACCAGATCCGAGATGGTGATGACCTATATTCATCGCCTATAGCACCTTTCCCCGATTACTATTGGCCAGGGCTCTTTCGGACTCACACCTCTCCTTGAACTCCCGGAACTGATCTTCGGTGATCTGCGGGTCAATCTTCTGGATCTCCTCGAGACTTTTGCCTTCTTTATAGATCTTCTTCTTTATCCGGGTTCTCCAGCTGGCCAGGGCGGTGCTCATCTTTGTGAGGGCGGATTTGTTTACTTGCTCCCATGATAATTTGTGTTCGATACTTAGCGGGAACTTGTATCTGCGTGCACTTCAAGAGGAGGTGCGTAAGTGGCCATTATCTTTATGCCGGAGATTCTCGGTGTTGATCGAGATG
Source organism: Avena insularis (assembly GCA_023614405.1). NCBI lineage: Eukaryota > Viridiplantae > Streptophyta > Magnoliopsida > Poales > Poaceae > Avena > Avena insularis. The sequence continues at coordinate 30,005,090 of CM042692.1, forward strand.
GTTGTCCGGTGATCGCCGCCACTTGCCCACCGCATCTTTGACGACAAGGGCGGGCTCCAAAGGAACCCCGATGGGCTCACTGCGTAATTTCCTCCTGACCGCGGCCGACCGTGTTCGAGCGCCGGTCCTTCGGCTTCTTCTTCTTCTTCTTAGGAGGGTTGCTACCACTCCTTGTTCCCTCGCCGCCATCAGTGGTTTCATCGTCCGCCGTTCCTTCGGCTTCTTCCTCCGCGTCTTCCATCTCATCATCCTCGCTCTCCTGGGGATGGTATTCTTCATCGTCTTCTAGACACTGCGCCTCCCGTAATGTCAATTGTTTATTCGAGGTCCGAGTTCTCCTTCAGCTGATGCGCTTAGAACATCCAGCCGTCGTTGTCACACATCTTTGCACTAATAAAAAACAAATAATTGGTTAAATGCACGGAAAAATCCGGCATGACCTTTGCTAATTTTCTTAAACTAGGAGTGCCCAATTTCTGCCGAAACGGAAGTTAATCAACATTCCGGCAAAAATCGGGACTCATTTCATACAAGAACCTGCATACACGACATAATAAAGTGCCTCATACAAGCACAATCACAATTTCAAGTGCTACAATTATATCACCACAGATTATATCACCTGTCATTGATGATAGCAAGCAAATACATGCAGATTATAGCACTTGTCATTATATGACAGCAAGCAAATACAAGTTTATATGACAACAAGTAACTTATATGACAACAAATAACTTATATGACATCAAATATGACAGCAAATATGGTCGATTATATGACAGAAGTTTTCACCATGTATTTTCAAACCAGAGCATTTTAAACCAGGAGCATTTTAGATCAAGACTAGCAAATATGGTCAGATTATATGGTCACCATTTCAGCACTACTAGACCATCACCAGGAGCATTTTAGATCAGCCACAAACTAGGATCATCATCAGCATAACTAGGATCATATATCTCCTAGCCACAAACAACACTAAAATCCATGAGTGCAAAACCATATGCTAGGCAACTACTACAAAGAACTACAATAAAATTTGCTAACACTAACCTACTACAAAGAACTACAAGCTAACGCAAGCAACTACATCCACTACAATGAATCAAGCTAAACAAATCCAGGAGAACTTGATCCAAGGACACCAGAAGCTAGGAAGAACTTGTCTCAGCCACTCTGAACTTGTTGTGGCTGCTAAGCGAGGAAGCTAGGGTGCACCCAGAGTGCAAAACCAGATGCTAGGGGGTGAACCCTAGCTATCTTCTTGTACATAGACTGTCCATGAGATGATTTTATATTGTCTAATCATTTATATAAACAAGTAGCACTGACTTCTTGTGAAAGATAACAGTATGACATCTGCAGATAAGTCACAATAAAGATAACAGTATGACATCTGCAGATAAGTCACAATAAAGATAACAGTATGGCCATCTAGTACATTGCTCACTCCCAAACCCTAACCATAATTCACAAGAACATAATTTGCTCACTGTCAAACCCTAACCAGCTAGTACATTGCTAAAATGAATCATCATGAGGCATAATTTGCTCACCGTCAGTACAACCCTTGATTCTCAGATTCTAGCATAAGACCATTTCTTTTTTATTGCAAAAAAGTTGCTATGTTTTGAAGTACTACTGGTAGAAGATAAAAAGCATGGGCCTTCTGAATGTCTCACCTTGACATTGATAGTGGGAAAACATGACACTAACTGAATTTTTGTTCCCATTTTCAGGACCAGAAGAAACCCTGCCCTGTATCACAAAATCAGTTTACATGAACAACAACAATTTTTTCCTTGGTTTTACACAAGTGCCTACCACCGTATGCCAAACTCTCCTACTCTAAGATGATCATTGATCCCAGGCACTATTACTACCTACCATCTGATCTCTACTCCTACTCCAGTGATGAGATGAGCGAGAGAGGGTTCTTGCCTACTCTAGTGATCTCTAGGATTCTTTCCTGTTGGCAACTACAGGAGATAGGGAGAGAGGGATAGAGGGAGAGAGGGGAGGGGCTAACCTCCTCTCGAGGATGACGTTGGCGGGCGAATGACGACGGCCTTCTTCTCCTCTCGGACACGGGTGGCCTCCTCCTCCTCCTCGAGTGCGGCGGCGGCCTTCTCTCCTCCTCTCGGGCGGCCTCCTCCTCCTCCTCCTCCTCCTCTTGAGTGCGGCGACGGCCTTCTCCTCCTCTCAGGCGGCCTCCTCCTCCTCTCAGACACGGGCGGCCTTCTCCTCCTCTCGGACACGGGCGGCCTCCTCCTCCTTGAGTGCGGCGGCGTTGGCTGGCGTTGGCTGCTGGGGGGATCGAGTGCGGCGGCGGCTGGCGGTGGTTGCTTGGGGGATCGAGTGCGGCGGCGGCTGGCGGATCGAGCACAGCGGCGGCGGGGGAGGGGGGATTAAGCGCACTGCAGTGGGAGAGATGGGGATCGACGATGAGTGTGTGAGATGGGGGGTTGGGAACGATGACGTGGATACAACCCGGATAGGCGTAGCGCACTATGCCAGAGTGCGCTATAGATATCTGTAGCGCACTCTGGCATAGTGCGGTACACCTATCTGGGTTTTAACCACTCTATAACAAGGCTGCAACACTCCTTCTAGCAACTACACTTGCCTATCCCATTGGTTCTGCCCACTGCTCTATTCTAAACTTGTGAGCACCCAGGTTCGAATCCTGGTGCCCCACTTTTTTATTTTTATTTTAAAAATACTTTTAAATGTTCCAAAAAATGCCCAAAAGTGGTGCTATATGCCATACAAGTTTTCTTTTGTTTTTAAAATACTTTTAAATATTCCAAAAATGCCCAAAAGTGATAATATATGTCATAAAAGTGTTACAAATATGATTCAAAGTATAACTAAATTTCATACTAATTTGTCCATGAATATTACAATCTTTTTCGATCACGCGTTTACAATATTTTTTGAGCTAGCGTTTTACAATCTTTTTTCCCTTCTTTGTCGCGGTTGAATAATTTAGCCCCGGCACTTTAATGTTTCTTCTTTCGAATGGGCTACCTTTTTTGGGTAGGGTTGTCCTTTTTCTTCTTGTGATGTATGTTGCTGCATCGTAGTCGTCATCATCTTCAATCTTTGGATCGCCGTACTGGTCGAAGTCTTGCTCGTTGGCGACTCCATCCATTTCGATGATGTTTCTTTTTCCTCTCCTCACGACAACACGGCTAGGCTTTGTCGGGTCGGTAATGAAAAAACATTGGTCCACTTTGGTAGTCAGTACCCACGGTTCATTTTTCGCGGCCACGTTTGCACCGGCGGCCTTGGATTTGGCTGCTTCGGGTATAACCATGGTTGTGAAATACCGTCTTCTCTTCGACGCTCTTTGCCCATCGACACGGAACATCGCACCTTTTCTCCACATGAGTCGAGCTCCCAGATCTCCTCGATTCTTCCGTAGAATCTTTCCTTCATGTTGTCATCGGTGTAGAATTCGACGTTACCGAGTTCTGATAATCACACTTGTTGTCCTTTTCCTCCGTGTAGAATGTGTAGCCGTTGATATCATACCGATAGGTCACCAGGTTTTGCATCGGTCCTCGCGACAAGGTGAATATGATCTTTTCCGTGTCGGAAGAATGCGAGCGGGGGATTATCAAGGAGCATCCGCCTAAACCAACGCGTGAAATCTGAGTTGTGCTCTTGATTATTTCTCCTGCGCCCTCTGTATGCCCCGTCCATCGTACTTCTTCTCGATTAACCTTTTGTGCTTCGTACCCAAGGATCGACCAGTTCTAAATGTCAGAAGCGACGAGGTTTGCTCGATCAAAGTCTCGCGTCGAAAATCAAGTCTGATGCGATGCGACGACCCTCTCGGTGATCAGATCCGTCGAGCTTGCCAAGGTGTCTGACGGAAGACCGGCAGGTTCTCGATGTCTAGATAATTCGTGCGTAAAGAGATGCACTCTTCGCCGAAAGCCCTTGGCTATGCTTCCATCTAGACGGGACCTGCTATAACGTATCCTTTGATGTGTCCGTTCATCCTTTCGAACGGCATCATGCTGCGGAGGAACATCGGCCCGAGTTGTACGATGTCCTCCACGACATGGACCAGCAGATGCACCATAATGTCTAAGAATGCGGGTGGGAAGTAGACCTCAAGCTCACATAGTATCACCATGATCTCCTCCTGTAGCCTTCCAAGCTGATTCAAGCCAATCGACTTCCTAGAGATGACGTCAAAAAACTTGCATAGGCCAAATAACGTTTCACGGACATGCTCGTCCATTATCCCTCTTAGTGCGACCGAAGTACTGTCATTAGCATGGCATCGTGAGACTTCATGCCATCGAACCTCTCGCTTCGCCTGCCTAGGTATCTCGCTTATCTTGCCCGTAGCCGTAAGGAAATTTGACTCCTAGAAGGCACTTGAAAAACTGTTTGATATCATCCTGGCTTAGAGTGAAGCAAGAAGGAGGGCAGTAATATTCGTTCTTCTTGAACTTTTTACCCTTCTGACGACCTTGTGTCGTCTCCGACTCATGATCATCGTCATCTTCCTGATCATCAGGAGTAGTGCGTCCTCCGTGAAGCTCCTTCCGGATACCCAAGCATATCAGGTCATGCCTTGCTTTCGGACCATCTTTCGTCCTATCTGGCATGTTGATTATGGTGGCGACCAGACTCTCGCACACGTTTTTCGTGATATGCATGATGTCGAGGCTATGAGGCGTGTGGAGAAACTTCCAGTATGGCAACTCCCAAAAAACAGACCTTGTTTTCCATACCTTCATCAGCGGCTTGTCTTGTTGCCGCCTCTTTCGCTTCTTTCCGTGCTTAGGACAATCTTTCCAGTTTTCAGCAACTCTTCCACTTCTTCGCTCCCTATGCTCGGGATTCCTCGGGTCTGATTTGCCATCGAATAGGTCTCCACGCTTTTCTCCATGGATCATTCTTGCCGAGCCACCTCGTGCGCCATGAACACGGTTTTCGATGACCCCGGATCTTTCTCTAGTTGGAGATAGCTTGTGTTATCCATGCACCTAACGCGCGCAGTAATCCTTGGATAACCTGCCGAGATATACCCGCAACCTGGATAGTCTTGCACCGTAGTGACCAACGCTCCCATAGTGAAATAATCTTGTGCGACGCGTCGTAAGTATTGGCTCCAGATTCCCATAACGTGGCTAGCTCCTCTTTCAACAGCCCGAGATCTGATTGATGTCGGTACCAGGTTGTTTCGCCCTTGAATTAGCATACTCATTTGTATGTACTTCTTCTTCATGCACAACCATGGAGGGAGGTTGTACATCCATACAAACACGGCCAAGTCTTTATGCGTCTGCTACGGCTACCGAGCGGATTGAGTCCATCGGTGCTCGCACCAAGCCTGATGTTCCTCGAATCTCCACCGAATCGAATTCGAGGTCCAATGCTTTCAGCAGCTAGCATCTGAAGGTGCGTCGGCAGCTCATCCTTTTCGGGTCATCATCATCTCTGCTTCTTCCTTTCGCATGCCATCGCATGAGCTTTGCTTCCTTAGGGTCCACGAAATAGCGCTGCGAGGAGTGATAGGAAAGTACCATACCACTTTTCGAGGTGCTTTCTTCCCTTTCTTGTATCGACTCACGCACACGGACATGTGGTTTTCTCTGCGTCCTCGCCCGATAAATGATGCAATCGTTGATGCATACGTGATATCTAACGTCGTAGATCGAGAGGATGACGATTTTCTTGGCATCCTCGATACTAGTTGGACATGTGTTCCCCTCCGGGAGACGATCGTGCCAGAATGCCATCATCGTCGAAGCTTGCGTCGCTCAATTTGTGCTTTGCCTTCATCTCCATAGCCTTGAGCGTTACATTCAACCGGGTATCATCGGGCCTGCATCCTTCATACAATGGAGTAACCGCGTCTTTCTCAAGTTGCGCAAGCTTGGCTTTCTCTCTAGCGGCAGCCTTGGCGTTACTCGTCTGCTTGAGAAGCAGCTCTTGCACATAAGGGTCCCGCACCCAGCCGGCGTTGTTCCATCGTCATCGCTCCTCGGCATCTAGATCATCATCATCCCGATCTGCTTCCGCACCTTCACCATCTCCAGGAGACTCTTCATCATCTCGCCCGTTCTCGCCGTGATGATGATCATCATGTTGGCCACCTTCACCGTCTCCATCATCTACGTCATCGCTTATCCAACGAGTGTATCCATCCATGAAACCATGGCGGGCAGTGCGCTGGATTCCGGAATCACCCGATTGAGTTTGCATCTTCGCACGGACATCTTATATCCGTCTTGTTATTTCTTTTCTTGTCGGCCGTCGCACATTTCAAAAATATAGCCAGAATGCCTTCGCTCATTATTCTGACCTTATTTGCCTGCACGGTGTAAACGGTACAATTTTGAAGTCTATTAGAACCACATAATGAATGCATGCATGCAATGGTCGATAGAAAATTTCGGCATGACCTATCCTAAAATTAGGACCTTTGAAATGCCAAAATCTTGCCAAAATGGAAATTAATCAACATTTTGGCAAAACAAATGGCAACTTGTTCACATACAAACACAAGAGAGAGAGAGAGAGACCGATCCATACACACATGAACATATCATTATCCTCTCCATACACACATGCATGAGCATCATCGATACCCTCCATATACACACATATGACCATTGATCCTCTCCACATACACAAATCATGAGCATCGATCATCTACATACATATGAGCACATCATCCATATACACATGAACACATCCTTACATGGACAACTTACTGAGATGAGAGACCGATCGCGAGAAAGATGGAAAGGAGAGGTGCTGGCGTCGAGGAGAAGGATAGATGAGAGACGGAGACCTCCTCTACTTATATATGTAACATCCAAAGCAAGTTTTACATGCTAAAAATGGTGAATGTGTGGAGAAATTGAGGTGGGAAGGAGAAGATCCCGACTAGATCTAAGGAGGAAGAAGAAGGGAAAGTGAAGTGTGGGGTGGTGGATGTGGTCACACATGTGCACATAAAGTGCTGTCCTAAAGAAATGACACATCTGTGGCGCTGCAGCCCTAGTGCGCCACGGGGAGTACAAACATCTGTGGCGCACTATGCCATGTGCGCCACGGATGCCTACTCCTCGTGGCGCACTAGCCTTGCGCCATGCAGTTGTGGCGTTTGAGCGAGAGGGGCATGCGCGCATGGCGCACCCCCATGTGCACCACGATGATGACTAACAACCATGGCGCACATGACTATAGTGCGCCGAGATGTTTGGCATGTGGCCAACAGGCCTGTCCCACACACATCATGGCGCACTATAGTCATGTGCGCCTGTTGTTCTAGTTAGTAGTAGGCCACTGCCCACAGGTGAGCCACGCCTGTTTTAGCCGTGGGGCACTTCAACCATGTGAGCCATGGATGTGCTGATTACCTATAGCCGTTTTCCTAGTGAGGCACTTTCGTGCGGGTGGAAAACGAAGTAATACCATTAAACAACTGTCCTCGATGGGACCCACAGAACAGATATATATATATACAACAGCGACTCAACGAGTCAAGAATACAGATATACAATACAAAGATCTAAATCACCTTGAAAACGATAGAGCATCCGACTAAAGACAAGATGCAAATGGGGCTAAGAGCCCTGAAGAATAACCAATGGCGTCCATAACCCTGCCCAGGCCAAGCCGGAAGGGTAACCCTGCTAACGACGTCGATCTCAAACCTGCTAAAACAAAAGGGGTGCCGACAAAGGGCAAAGGAAAGAGGAGGCCAAGATCTTGGCCAGTACATGGCGAGGCTAGAATTCGGCGGCTCTCGCCTACATAGGTATGGTGGGTTGAAGCGGCAGCGCAGCGGCACTAAACATCCTATAGAGACTCGATACAACTGGCGATTATCAGAGAGGGATAAGAAAGACCTATTCGGATCCAACCTGAAGCTAACACTAAACAAACCCATCCTGGTATTTCCCCCCTCGAGACCAAACGAGGAAGTCAGACCAAGGAACTCACACCGTTGGCAATTTTACTCATTCTGTTATAGTTGCAGCAATTACTAATCAGATATAGATAGCATGAGTCATCCTGAAGCATAAGTAGTGGGCAATTTTAATCACCATTCCGTTGTAGTTGGAACATTTACTAGTCAGATAAAATTGTCCTGAGGAATCCCCAAAACCCAGCAGTTACTGGCACTTTTATCACATTCCATTGGAGTTGCAATACTTACTAGGCATATATAACAAACAACCCAGATCCACCAGTTGTTGGCATTTTTAAATCCAATCCGTTATAGTTGCATCTGTTTACTAGTCACACATTAAGTCAAATTTATAGCACTACTTTAGTTATGCTTATCTATGATCGAGATACTGTGCTCCAAGTCGTCCATAACCGCGGACACAGCTTTCAAAAAGTTTTACCCTGCAGGGGTGCACAAATAGCAACACACACTCGATCAACCTCGGAAAAACCAACTCAAAACCCAACGAGGCATTCACGACAAAGCGATCACAAGATTCGGAAATATTTCAGGGGGCCACCCCACTAAGCTACCCGCAATGAAGTTGGCCAGCTCCGGAATGGACCCAGGGTTTGCGTCAATGGCTGTAAACGACTGGGAACCCGAAAGTGTGACTGGGCTTGTCGATACCGCGAAAACACTCCACGATCCTAAACAGTACAGGTGCTCCACGCACAATCATAAATAAAGCAGTAAAGCATGGCATAACTATAGGATAGTAATAAAGCCCCAAACTACTTTGTGGCCCCAATAAATAGAAATGAATCAAGCTCTGGCTGAGGGGGGTCCATAAGGCCTCCCGGATGTGGATAGTGCAAATAGTCAAGGAACAAGTATCAAGTACTCGGGGTCCTACGGGACACAAGTGAGCATGGAAGAACCAAATAACATCTATTACCCACCGATGCCTCTGCGTTAGTTATATCTAGCAATTTAATAGTTGTATTTAAAGTCATGATCATCTCCACCATAAACATCTGCCAGCATTCCAACAACTGTGATACTTGACAACACGAGATCGCACCTGAGCAAGCAACTACGACTCGCAAGGCCATCTATCTACCAAAACACAGGTAATAGGAGGTGTCCAAGGCAATATAGAGGCTGCATGGGATATAACTGGTGTACGGAAAACTAAAGCATCGCGACACGGATAGCAATAGATCAATAGGAGGAAATAAAGACTATAAATGCAAAATAGGTAGAAGGGGAAGAGATGCTCGCCTGGGAAATGCTGCCGAAGGATCATAACCGGAGAACTTGTCGATACTCGCATCAACTCATCGGCCTAATCCGCGAAGAAGCAAACACTAGAACAAACACCGGATGCAATATTTATTACTACTGCAGAAGATCCGGCATGCTTATGATATGATGCATGGCATGGCACAGATGCGGTGCGATTAGGCAATATTAAGCGGAACCGGGGTCCCGACAATTAGTTAATAGGTTCAGGTTATTTAGAACCCTCGTAATTTAAATGTTGTATTAACAGGGTGAAACATGGCATCGGTTCGCTACACCAATTTAAATGGAGTCCGGAATAAGACTAGAATAGGCCGCATATAGACTCCATATTTAATCATGCGGTGAATCGGCATAAGGCCCCCAAACTACAGACAGGTATGCATGCAGGAACAATTAAATATGCGACAGTGGATAATGTCAAATTATAAAAATAGGGGTCTCTGAAAGGGGATCACACATCGGGGTTCGGCAGATCTTGGTTCCGGGGTTCAGGGTTCGACAGGGTTCGACGGGTCAGCGGGATCGGTCTTCAGATCCGAGAGGAAGAAGAACGTCGGGTGCGGTCTTCGGGCCCGGGAAGGAGTTCTCGGTGCTCCGTGTGGTCGATCTTTGGGTCACCGGTTCCTGTAGACGAACTTGCTGTACCGTGACGGAGAACTCGATGTCCCTGGTTGGAGCCGCCTGTCTTCGATGCATATCATTCTTCGATCGCGAAGATCTTGTCATCCTACTTTTGGTGGTGGTCATGAGCATCAAAGGGCAACTTGGATCCACAGCGAGGGTGTCTCATACGCACATACATGACAGAAACCTACAGAGGACAAAGATATGACACAGTAGCAGCAATGCTAGTGTAAACATAGGGTGCGCACACGATGGCTGCAGACGGAACACGCTGAAAAGGGCCTCGCGGGAGGATGAGGCCGCGAGGTCGAGGGGCAGCGCTGGGGTGGGGACGCGGGGCCTGGACCCGAAGGCTGGGCCAGGCGCTGGCGGAGGGCGCAGGGCCGGCGGTAGCTGCAGGGGTCCGGGCTTCCGTGCAGGACGGCGGGGTGGAGGAAGCAGCGGCGGGGTGCGGACGACGAGGCCGAGGTGGAACTGGAGGGAGATGCGGCGGGCACCAGGGAGGAGGCGGGGCGGAGCTCCGGGAAGAGGCGGGCGACGGCGGCACGGAGGCCGGCGAGGACGGGGATTGAGGCGGCGCTTGAGCGGTGATGGAGCGCCTGGGAGGCGGTCAGACGGAGAGGCGGAGGGCCGGCGAGGTGGGCGACGCGTAGAGGCGGCGGCCGGCAGGCTCGCTGGCGCGGTCGGAGACGAGCCGCGGCCGGGAGAGGAGACGCTGGCCGGCGACCGAGGGGGAGGGCGCCGAATCAGAGGAGGGAGGTCGCCACGGCGGGGACGGCTCCGGGCGGTGGGTCGAGGAGAGGCGGAGGGAGACAGAGAGCGGGGCTCGGCCGGAGGGACTCGCGGCGGGGCGGCTGCGTCCAGGGGAGGTGGGGAGAGGGCGAGCGACGCGGGCGGACACGGGAGGAAGCGAGGGAGGCGGCGGTGATTGGGGATCAGGGCAGGGGTGGGTCCAGGGGAGAGAGAGGGGGGAGGTGGCGACCAGGCGCGTGGGGACGCGGGGGCTAGGGTGGGCGACGTGGGGATCCCGAGGCGGGGTAGGGTTGGCGAGGTGGGCGGGAGCGAGCGGTGGTTTGGCGATGTGGGCGGGAGAGAGCATGAGCGTGACGCTGGCGTGCGTGTCCGCCGCGTGGGAGTGGGGCCAGGTGGGGGTAGGTGGCAGGCTAGGAGTGGCCAGGGTGAGGTGGCTGGGAGAGAGGGAGGGAGAGAGAGAGAGATGCGGCGGGGTGGATCAGGTGGGTGGCGGCTGGGGGGTAGGTAGGTGTTAGGCAGATTTTAGGTTAGGGTTTGGGGTTAGACAGATTAGGATTTTAATTTGGAGGTGGCCAGCTAGGCTTTCGGGCCTGGCTGGCTGCCTCCTATAAAAATAATATAAATTTTGTTTATTTAAAACAGGGCTTTTGAAAACCGTTGGTAGACGAACAAAAATAATCCGGAGACCCGGGTTTTGTGTTTGAATAAAGACGGGGCATTTAGAAAACAAAAACAGACTTTTCAAAAATAGTTCTTAAACAAACCATGCAAGATGATGACGATGCTCAAATGCAATGTGGCATGATGACATGAGCATGCGGTCATGATGATGCAATGCACAAAAACAACGCGATTTTCTAGTAGTGGTTTTGCGGGGCGCCACAAACTCATAACAAGTATTTGTAATCTCTAGCCTAAGTGCCACCATGGTGTGCACGCTGTCACTTTCACACACATGGGGAGAGCAGAGATCTATTAAAGCACTTGAGTAGCAAGGTAGATCTATAGATTACAAGCTCATGATCACAATATGATCATGCATAGAGAGAGATGAACACATAGCTACCGGTAGAACCCTTAGCCTCGAGAGAGAACTACTCCCTCCTCATCATGGGAATCAGCAATGGTGATGGAGATGGTGGTGGAGATCGATGGAGATGGCTCCGGGGGCACTTCCCGTCCCAAGTGGTCTTGAACAGAGACTTTCTGTCCCCCGAATCTCCCCTTCGGTGGCAGCGGCGCTACAGAACTTTTCGTGGATTTATGATTGACTATCTAGGGTTTTTGCCTCAGGGGAGATATATAGGCGAAAGAGGCAAAGTCGGTGGCCGGCCAGGGGGCCCACACCATGCCCTGGCGCGGCCAAGGGGGACCCGTGCCTAGGGGTGGTGTGGCCATCATGTGGCCCCTCTCCGACTCTCCTTCTGGCTCCGTGAGTCTTCCGGGAAAATAGTAACTTTGGCTTTTGTCCCGGCCAATTCCAAGAATATTCATTTTTTGACTTTTTGGAACCAAAAACAGCAGAAAACAGGCAACTAGCACTGTGGTTCTTGTTAATAGGTTAGTCCAAGAAAGTGTATGAAAAGTACTCCAAAGTGTGGACAAACATAAGAAAGTAGATAAAACCAAGCATGGAACATCAAAAATTATGGATACATTTGCAATGTATCAACATCCCCAAGCTTAACTCCTACTCGTCCTCAAGTAGGTAAGTGATAAAAAGAAAGAATAATTTTTTAGGTGACATGCACCATCATAAACTTGATCAAAGTATTTGTAAAACATTGATAGCTGGGATCATAGTACTTCAACATAACATGGAAAACAAAGTTCTAGCAATAAGACATAGCAACTATGTTGTAACTTGAAAAGGTACAAACAAAAGATCATGAATAACAATGCATTGAAAGACGTTTGTTTGTTTCACATATAGAAAACATAGCATAGTGGCATTCAGCTTGTCCCTCATAGAGTAGCAAACATAAATGCATAGGACACCTTCAAAGATCATAAGAGTGACTAGATACAAATAGTTGAAAAATAAGCAATGTCAAAGTTATGCATCAATCAACAAGTCTTGGGACAATGCACATAGAACTAAGAATGGACACTATGCTCTCAAAGTAGTTGCATAAAGATAGAAGGTGGAGACTCAAAATAAAAGTAAAAGAAAGGCCTTCATAGAAGGAAGCAGGGATTCAAGTTTCATAAAGAGCTTCCAAAAAATATGGTACTTATTAGCTTTCAGCTCTCATTGCCCCTATCATAAGCATGTTGAAGTGATTAAGGTTAAAGTGAACAAACTATGGTGTATATGCTTGATGAAGTGCAAGTTGGAAATCTCATGTCCCTTGAATACGAGGGCCACTCCTCATGCTACTCAAGTTTAGTCACCGGTAAGTTCTTGTCATTGTAAGTACATGTGTATCATAGAGAACCTCCAACGGGGTACCCCTTGCCCGATGATACGGAAGAATCCCCATATCAAAATGACAAGGCAAGCAGACAACGAGCATCTCAGCAATCTTCTTATTTGCCATTGGAATATGGTGCCTTTTTCTCTCTTTCCTCTTTTCTCATATCTCTTTTTTTATTTTTTTTTCTCTTTTTTCTCAATATCTGACTCTTTTTTTATAAGGAGAATGCTTCATAGACAGCTCATTATGGTTACACTGCAGGTTTCCACCATGACAGCATGGATTAGACTAGTGGCCCAGGCGTTTCTCTAACACATATACATAACTCCATGGACTTACAAGCTCCCCTTTCATTTCACACCGATGACATCCATAGACAAAAGAGCATGATATCAACTAGGTACAAAGTACAAGTGCAATGTTGAAAACGTTCCCCATGAAAGCATGGTTCTGCTAATCCCTAACAAATAAGTGCAAGCATATACAACATAGACGACACAATGGTTCAGGTTTATTAAGGGCAAGAAAAGTAAAGTGTGCCATCAAGTTCGTGAGAGCTTTAATCACTAGCTTTCTCATAACAAGTTTAATTTGGAAGGTAAACAAAAACATGAATATACTTGGAATAGCATATTCTAATAGGTAGGTATGGTGGACTCTTTGGAATAACTTAGTTTAGGGAGTTGGATGCATGAGTGGAACTCATACTTGATTACGGAGGCTAGCAAAAGACTGGGAGCGACAAACTAAGAGAGCAATAATGGCCATAATCATGCAGAGCGACAAAACATCATCGATCAAAGCATAAAGTGATACTACAAGTTGAAAACTAAAGGATCATAAAGGCTTATGGTGACTTGGGATAGTCATAACATGGTGTGAGCATCCAAGTCAACCCAAATAAAGCATCAAAGGAGAATACCACAATACTATGCTTTAATATGCTAAAACAACGCATGATCCTTCCAAGGCACATTAAGCAATCTAAATTGTTTATAACAAGTCATGCTACAACAATGAATACTAAGCATAAAGATAAAACAATATCTAGCATGGCATGACAAAGCATGGGCCACAGTCAAAAACATGCTCTCTTTACCACTTAAGCATGAACTTTTCCTACTCTTTTCCAATCCAAAGCAAGCTATTTGAAAACCAATGCATGAAAGAGGGGGTCCAACCAATTTATTCAGTGAACTAAGAAAACCAAGCAAACGAAAACCAAAAAGCAAAAAATGAAGACGCTCCAAGAACAACACAATTGTGCATGAAACAATAAAAATGAAGTGTTTGGAAGAACCTAAGATTTTTATTGATGAAGAAGGGGATGCCTTGGGCATCCCCAAGCTTTGACGCTTGTACTTCTTGTATATTTCTTGGGGTGACACGCGTGGCATCTCCAAGCTTGAGCTTTATTCCATCCTTCATCTCATTACTCATTCCTTCCATACACCTGAATTTTTTTTCCTTCATACAAAACTTCACACAATCTTTATTAGCAACATTAGTGCACTCAAGATAATAAGTCTTTAAGGTTTAGTTCTAACACCAACAAAACTTCCATTAAAAAACTAGCTACTGTAGTACTTCCCTCAAAAATCTCAATTCCCCAAAAGAACTCAAAAAGGAACCAACAAGAAGCAAATGCAAATAATGGCAAAAATCTGTCAGAACAGACCAGCAGGTAAAGACGAATTGTTTCGAAGACCTTCTGTTGCTCCAATCAAAAAGTGTTGAACTAACGAAAGTTAGATAACAACCTGGGGCAGAAGCACAAAAATTCACGCCTCAAAAGGACGTACAGAGATTTTACACGAATTTTTATGGTGAAGCACAGAAACTGTTTCAGGATAGCAACTTTCCCAATCATTACTTCTCTCTCATTAGAGGTTACTCTTGGCACAAAAAGCAAATAAAAATTATAAGGAGCGGTTATTACTGAAGTAATAACTTCCAAGACTCATATAAAACTTTTGGGTTATCTCCCAATAATTACTTTTCTTTAATGCCTTTAAGTTAGGCATGGTAGTTTGAGAAGATGCTCACATAAGAAATATGAATTGAAGTAAAAGAGATCATCAAGAAGCAAATTCAAAACACATTTAAGTCTAACCCACTTACTATGCATAGGAATATTGTAAATAAACAAGTAATGAAAGCACAAATCAACAAGCATAGGAAAGCAAAACAAGTGCAACTTCAAAATTTTCAACATAAAGAGGGGAAAGTTAATATTGTTGAGACACATAAAACCATGTTTCCCTCTCTCATAATAAATTTCAATAGCATCATGAATAAAATTAACAATATAACTATCACATAAAACATTCTTATCACGAGCCACATGCATAAAAGAATTAATACTCTCCACATAAGCATAGTCATTCTTATTAATTGTAGTGGGAGCAAATTTAACAAAATAGCTATCATTATTATTCTCATCACCATAATCATCAAATATAGGAGGCATATTGTAGTCATAATGAATTTTCTCCTCAATAGTAGGTGGACTGAAAATAACATATTCATCATTGTAATCATCATATATTGGAGGTTTGGTATCATCATAAGCAATAGAATAGCTATCTTCCAAAGCTAGGGAACTAAAAATATCAGTTTCATAAAAACTAGCTTCTCGAAGCTTAGACTTTTCCATAGCATTAGCAATAATGGTGTCCAAAGAATTCATACTAACAACATTGCTATTAGCATGCAAATAAAGTTCCATAGGTTTTTTAATTTTCTCTTCAAACACTTCATGTCCTAACTCAAGATAAGCCAATAAAGCTCTCTAATTTTGTTGTTGTTTTCCATTAAGCCTAACTAGTGAAAACAAGAAACAAAAAGACAAAATTGCAGAATCTAAAGGAAATAACTTCGAGCACTCACACCGGAGGATGTGAGTACCTTTTACCTTACCTCCCCGGCAACGGTGCCAGAAAATAGCTTGATGTCTACGCACCTCTATTCTTGTAGACAGTTGTTGGGAATCCAAATGCAGAGGTTTGTAGAACAACAGCAAGTTTTCCCTTAAGTGGATTACCCAAGGTTTATCAAACTCAGGGAGGAAGTGGTCAAAGGTATCCCCTCTCAAGCAACCCTGCAATCAAGATACAAGAAGTCTCTTGTGTCCCCAACACACCCAATACACTTGTCAGGTGTATAGGTGCACTAGTTCGGCGAAGAGATAGTGAAATACAAGTGGTATAGATAATTAAAAGCGGTAACGGTGCCAGAAAATAGCTTGATGGCGTGGAAAAGACTAAAGGCAAACTGAAATAAAGATGGAAGAAAGCAAACATGTAACAGATCTAATTGCAAACGGTGTATCAATGTTTAGAAACAAGGCCTAGGGATCATACTTTCACTAGTGAACACTCTCATATAAATATATTCTTCTTTATGATACTACGCTGAACTACTCTCCGGTCGGACACTCTAATCCATGGTAGGGCTATAACAGCACACCTCAAAGTAAGCCTTTCCCATCTAGATAACCCCACACTGTCACCTTGAGCACTAGATGGTTCAAACAAACACCACAATTTCATAGAGACATCCAACTCCAAATATAACTCATAACAAGTATTTGTAATCTCTAGCCTAAGTGCCACCATGGTGTGCACGCTGTCACTTTCACACACATGGGGAGAGTAGAGATCTATTAAAGCACTTGAGTAGCAAGTTAGATCTATAGATTACAAGGTCATGATAACAATATGATCATGCATAGAGAGAGAGATGAAACATAGCTACCGGTAGAACCCTTAGCCTCGAGAGGGAACTACTCCCTCCTCATCATGGGAATCAGCAATGGTGATGGAGATGGTGGTGGAGATCGATGGAGATGGCTCCGAGGGCACTTCCTCGTCTCGGCAGGGTACCAGAACAGAGACTTTCTGTCCCCCGAATCTCCCATTCGGTGGCGGCGGTGCTGCAGAACTTTTCGTGGATTTCTAATTGACTATCTAGGGTTTTTGCCGCGGGGGAGATATATAGGCGAAAGAGGCAAGGTCGGTGGCCGGCCAGGGGGCCCACACCATGCCTTGGCGCGGCCAAGGGGGACCCATTCCTAGGGGTGGTGTGGCCACCCTGTGGCCCCTCTATGACTCTCCTTCTGGCTCCGTGAGTCTTTCGGGAAAATAGTAACTTTGACTTTTGTCCCGTCCAATTCCAAGAATATTCATTTTCTGACTTTCTAGAACCAAAAACAGCAGAAAACAGGCAACTGGCACTATGGCTCTTGTTAATAGGTTAGTCCAAGAAAGTGTATGAAAAGTACTCCAAAGTGTGGACAAAACATAAGAAAGTATATAAAACCAAGCATGGAACATCAAAAATTATAGATACATTTGCAATGTATCAGTGCGCACATGAACAGCGAGGATTGGCTCCTTTGAAGTAGCAGAGGGACCTTCCACCGTCATCGGGGAAGTAGCATCAGAATCCTTGCTGCGGAACGCTTGCGAGATTCCTGGTCGCTAGACTCGGGGGCTCCCTCCTCCTCTTCAATTGGTACGGTCGACTCCGACTCGTCCTCTTCATCCATTTTGCGAGGGGTAACCCCTTCAGGATGAGATAAGTGCCACCCTATTCTTTGCCTATGCGGTTTTCAAGGTCGCAGACGCGCTTATACAGCACCTCTGTTTCCTTGGACTCGCCAGGCATCACGACATTCTTCCAGGAGCGCCTCCTCTTGCAAGTCGCCACGGGATCGAAGGGCACGAGTCTGTAGTGCTCTCCGTCGGCCTTCTGGTCGCGGATGTAGAACCACTTGTTTCTCCACCCTTGGACGGACGCGGTGAGCTTGATGTCAAAGTAGGTGACAGAGGAGTCGACGTGGATCCCACAGCCTCCTACATCGTAGACTACCGAACCGGACACCGACTGACGTTTCAGCTTAAAAAGCCTCTTGAAGAGGCCAAAGTGTGGTTCAATTCTGAGCCAGCACTCGCAAAGCGTGATGAAGCATGCGATGTGGAGAATGGAATTTGGGGACAGCTGGTGCAGCTGGAGCCCATAGAAACAAAGGAGACCCCTGAAGAAAGGATGCAGGGGAGAGAGAGACCTCGGATGATGAACGCAAGGAACATCACCCGGAAACCTGGAGGAGGACAAGGTATTACCTCGTCGCCGGACACCCGCGAGTCATCTTCCGTGGGTGGAAGAGCTCCATCTTGACGATGAAGATGAAGCTCGGAAGGCTTGATGATGGATGCTCGCCAAGCGCCATTGGTGACGCGGGTGCCCGCACCCTTCTTCTTCCCAGCACCGGCGGCGCTGGTGCCCACGGTGGTGGTACGGCCCTTCTTCTTGGTGGTGGCAATGGTGGCCGCAGATCCAGCAACGCGCCTCCCTTCTTCTTACCCATCTTTTGATGGCGGTGCGAACGGATAAAATAACTGGGGAATACACGGAGTTGGTCCAGTGCCGCGAAGAGGAAGCGCGGAAGGAAGCAGAGAGATCAGCAATGGCGAAGGAGGCACGAGCAAGAAGAGAGATGGGGAAAATTACCGCAGATGCGCTGCTACTTAACCTTCTCGCAGATGTCATCCAACGTCCGGCGGAAACCCTACTGGACGCGTGGCGCACATTGCCATCGACACGTGGCGCGGGTGAACCACGAACCGTCCCCCACTACCCCCATTACGCATGGAAATCGAGGAGACGCGGTTAAAATTGAAGATTATGCATGCCCGGTCAAATCAAAGTCAGAAAGTGGGACCCACCGCTCATCACATCCCGCCAAAGCCGCTCACGCGGGTGTAACTACCTCGGTGAATTACGCTCCTAGTTACAAGCCTGGATGAGCAGAAATGGTTGAAATAGTACGGTGGGGCCCAAATGCCGCTCACAGGTAGACCTTTCGGCCGTCCCAACCATTTCCAAACATCGGGACAAGAACGGGCGGCGTAATCGGCAGGCGAAGGGATCAACTACATACACAAATGAGTATGTATGCAAGCCACCATACAATAGTACATCAGAGCCATTCCATCTAAAAAGAAAGGAAATATAGCAACGCCATACGGCAAGATCCAAATATCCTAGATAGATATAATAGTTTAGGATATCTCCTCATACATCAAACATCAGAGTATCAGGCGGAAGCGGAAGACAAAATCCGAGTACGGATAAGAAGCAAATCGGCATAAGATGCCCCGTAAATAAACACATCCCGCCCACATATCTCACGGATCCCCGTTCCCGGAATCTCTACACCGAATGATCGTTGCCCACATCGTCCGTCTCTTCCACCCAGTATCCATCCTGCGAGTGTACCTGTTCATCTGATCCAATAATTTATCGTGTGAGACCCTAGGGTTACTCAGCAAGTCTTTATGCCTCTAAAGGGAACACAACCTGGGGTGACGCAATTGCAGCAAAAGATAAACCCTAGCAATTCTATAGATACTCGCTAACCATCCGCCTAACCAGAGATAGATGGATGTCCATGAATTAATAACAACAGTTATAACAGTTATAACGGTAATCTTAACAAATCCATCCTCCTCCTCGCTTACCGACGAGGAAGCGGACGAACAACCCCCCAATCCGTTGGCAGTTTTATTATCCATTCCGTGAGTATTGCACTATTTACTAGTCAGGTACCTAGTCTAGTCAAATTAAAAGCGGTACTTTAGTTATGCTTGTCTATGATCGAGAAACTGTGCTCCAAGTCGTCCATAACCGCGCACACGGCTTTCAGAAAGTTTTACCCTGCAGGGGTGCACAAATAGCAACACACACTCGATATGCCCCGGAAAAACCAAATCAAAACCCAACGAGGCAGTCACGACAAAGCAATCACAGGATTCAGAAATATTTCAGGGGCCACCCCATTAAGCTACCCGCGACGAAGCTGGCCGGCTACGAGACGGACTCAAGGTTTGTGCCAATGGCTGTGAACGACTGGGAACCCGAAAATGTGACTGGGCTTGTCGACACATAAAAACCTCCGCTTTCCTAAACAGATGCAAAGCGTTACCTCGCACAATTTAAATAAAGCATTAAGGCATGGCATAAGTACAGGATAGTAAATAAAACCTCAAACTAGTTTGTGGCCCCAAGAAATAAGAATGAATCAAGCTCTGGCTCAGGGGGGTCCATAAGGCCTCCCGGATGTGGATAGCGCGAATATTCAAGGAACGGGAATCAAGTACTCGGGGTCCTACGGGACACAAGTGAGCCTGAAAAACCAAATAGCGGATAGGGCTCACCGATGCCACTTTCATTAGTTCTCCCATTACTACTCAGGTTAAGTTGTTTAGGTACCTCGTTATCCATCAGACACTCACATACCCTACTCATGCTGTTCTACGACTCGCATGGCTCAAACAACTCCTGTAGTAATGGCTCATGGGATGGAGGAACAAGCTTCGGTGGGGTTTAAAAGTAAAGGCTATGCAATACTTGGGATTCAATTTAATGCAATCGCGACTCAATGATGCAAGAATAAGAAAGAGGCAATGGGTACTATATGTATGCAAGCATGTGGTAGTGCTTGCCTGGCAGCTCAGTTGAAGCGAGAGAAGGATCTGGGTGGTACTCCTGGTTCTCTTGATATATCCCCTGCTCAGCGTCTATTCGAAGAAGAACCAAACAAACAAGGGCCAACATAAATAAAGTGCACAAGCATATGAATAAATGCGACAAACAAACAATCATGCCATGATGAATGATGCACAATTTGCATGGCGTTAAAGTAGCATGGCATGGGTGAGGTGTGGAATACAACAATAAAGCATTTTATTTAGTTTTGGCCACATTTTATCCTCATATTAAGTTGCTGTACCCATTATATTTATATGATGCATGCTTCAAAACAAACCAAGGAATGCATAAACAGAAAGGTCTCGTCGAGCTAATCATTTTAGACATATTATTTGTCAAATTCGGAGTTATAAAACAAAAGTTATTTATTTATTAAGGAAAAAGGGCATTTTATTGTAATTTAAACCAACTTGAAATTTACATGTTCAAAATATATTTTGAAGGGCATATTTGAATTCCTCATATTTTTCTGATTTGAAATCATATATTATTTGCATTATTTGGAATTGTATTTGAAAAGTTATTTAAAAACAGAATTAAATTTGAATTTGAATTGATTTGAAAAAGGTTTGAATTTAAACAGATACAGAAAATACTTTTGTTACTCACTCACTAGCCAGCCAATGACCAGTGGGGCCAGCAATGACTCAGCAACACAGCCTGCAGCAGAAAACGTTTACACATGGTCTTTGCCAACCACGTAGAGTGACAGGTGGGCGTCCTCGGGCCTGCCACCTGGCGAGCCGGGCGTGACACGCGGCGGATCCCAGGGAGCGCGGGTTGAGGTCGAAAAAGCCTAGGGGGTGTTCTGCAAACAGGCGCTACGGCTGACGGTGGGGCAATCTGGACCGCGGGTTGAGGAAAACAAAAACGAGAGGGGGTTTGTGCAAAAGGAGAGGGCTACTGTTTTTCTTCTCTGTTCTATCGACGGATCGGCTCGTGAGCAACGCGAGCGAGGGGAGTCGAACCAGCGACTGGGCGTAGCGTGAAAGCGGAGCCGCGGTAGGTGGGGGTTCTTTGTCGGGAGGCGGGACGGCCCTAGCTAAATCGGCTGTGTAGCAACACAGGAACGACGTCGGCCGCCGTGCACCGAGGCTGTTCGACGTTATGACCGGCGAGCACAGGCGACGATAGCGAGGCGAAACATGTCAGGGGGGTGGAGAGGCTCACCGCGAGGCTGTCGGTGGCGGTGGATCGGGCAGGCGTGCGGCGGATCGGCGGTGGAGCTGGAGGGCAGAGAGCTAGGGTTTCGCTCGGGCGGTGACGGTGTGCAGCGGTCTGGGGCTCTTCCTCCTTGTCGACGTGTCTAGGCGAAGCAGAGAGGTTCCCCTCGGTCTCCTAGATCACCTCCGCGTCGCCCACGCCGGCTGGATCGAAGAGGGCAGAGGTAGACGTCGGTGACCGGCGTTGGCTGTTGGCGGTCGTGGAGAGAGAGGGGAGGAGAGACAGGCTCCGGGGCGGATCTGGGATGCAGCAGGGGGGTGGGGAGATGTGGGAGTGTATAGGAACGAAGGGAGGGAGGGGTAGATGGCGTGGTGGAGGGGAAAGGTGGCGTCGGCCACTTTTCTCCTTCTTCACGTGCTAAGGCTTCAGCTGGGCAGGAGCAGGGCGAGGTGGTGACGGGGCTGCCAGGTGGGGACGGTAGGGCCGGTGGGGAGGCTCGGTTGGAGGGGCCTGCAGGCAGAGAGAGAGAGCTAGGGAGAGAGAGGTGAGGCACGGGTAGGGTTAGAGCTAGGCTCGGGTTAGGGTTTGGGGTTTGGTAGCTAGGGCAGGGAGAGGGTAGCTCGACCAGGGGGAGGGTGGCTAGGTGGGGTAGCCTTGGCAGGGAGAGGGGCCGAGAGAGAAGGCAAGAGAGGGGGGTAGCTCGGGTTAGGGTTAGAGAGAGGGTTAAAGAGAGAGGTTAGGGTAGGGTAGGGACTTAGGGTTTTTGGGTCTTGGCATGAAGTGATCAACATCATGCAAGGATAGAAGAGATGGAGAGGTGATAGGATTTGTTTTAACACAAAGTGTTGGCAAAAGAAGGAGAAGAAGAGATGGGGGTATGGTTTAGATTAGGTATAGATTAGTAGAGAGGTTTAGAGAGAGGAGAGATGTGGTGTGGTATTTCTTTGACAAGATCAAGCATGATCAAGACTAGCTCAAGCAAGATCAAGACAAGAAAGAAAGGGGAGGTAAAAGGTGGTGAGGTATGGATGGAGGTAGATGTAGGTTTTAGGGTTTAAGCAAGATCAACAAGATCAAGCCAAAAGGAGTGGTAGGGAGAGAGAGATGATGATCCACTCATAAATCAAATAAAAACCAAATGACAAGCAAAAGGTGGTACTTACATGGCCCATGCAAAGTATTTATTGCCATGTTGATTCTTGTGAAAACAATATTATCACATGGCATTATTATTATGCATTTCCAAAATTGGAATAAAAAACAAGCAAAAAGAATTAAAAGAATGCCCCATGTGGAGTAGAGGGAGATGACCATGTTTGAATAGCAATGGGACTTGCTAGTGTGTAGGTGCCACTAGGTATTTAGTAATCCCAAAATTATCCCAACATGATGATAACCCCCAAAACAACCCATATGGAAGCTAGGAAAAAGGTCCCACTCACAAGGCATGCAAAGGTGGCCATGTGGCTCTCATAAACCAATATTGTGAAAACAACATGATGCTAAGATGAGAGCATGTGGAAAATAGAATTGGATCCATCCCAACCCACATGAGCTAGAGGTAAAACCCAATAAAGTGCAAAGCTCATATTTAGTTGGATGGTGGAATATAAGGTGGTGAAAGAAAAGGTGGTGGAGTTAATAAGAGATATGCCCCCAACTCAACTTGGGCATTAAACAATATATCAACAACCAAATACAATATCAAGAGGCAAATACAATTTACAATGCATATGAGAGAAGAACCAAATCAAAAGGGTTTTATATGATGCTCAAATGCAAGGTGGCATGATGACATGAGCATGATATAATGATGATGCACAATTATATATTTTAAGTAGCCATTATATTACTAGACCAAGTAGCATTACAATTGTTAGACAATTGGGATGCTACAACTCTCCCCCACTAAACAGGAATCTCGCCCCGAGATTCTAGGAAGAAGAAGACATAAAGAGGGTAGGATACTTGGCACGGAGCTCATCTTCACGTTCCCAAGTGGCTTCATCAACGGAATGGTGCGACCACTGCACCTTGCAGAACTTGATGGACTTGTTGCGAGTCCTTCTTTCTACGACTTCAAGGATTTTTGTGGGGTGTTCTTGATAAGACAGGTCTTCTTGGAGATTGATAAGCTCATGGTCCACGGTCCTGCCGGGATCCTTGAAGCACTTCTTGAACTGAGAGATGTGGAAAACATCATGGACTTTGTGTTTTTTCCGGGAGCTCAAGAGCATAAGCAACTTCTCCTCTTCTTCCACGGATTTTGAAAGGACCGATGTATCTAGGAGCCAGCTTTCCTTTGATACCAAAGCGGTGCGTGCCTCTCATGGGAGTGACACGAAGGTAAACGAGATCACCAGGGACATACTCCATGTCCGTGTGCTTCCTGTCGTAATTGCTCTTCTGGCGACTTTGAGCAATCCTCAGATTTTCAAGAATGATATGCACCTTCTCCTCCGCTTGAGTTACAATGTCAGGGCCAAACAAAATTCTTTCTCCTGCACCCGACCAACCAATCGGAGTTCTGCATTTGCGGCCATAGAGAGCCTCAAATGGTGCCATCTTTAGACTTTTCTGGAAGCTGTTGTTGTAAGAGAATTCAGCATAAGGAAGACATTCTTCCCACTTCATGCCAAAAGAGATGACGCAAGCACGGAGCATATCCTCCAGAATCTGATTGATCCTTTCAACTTGTCCTTGCGACTGAGGGTGGTAAGCTGTGCTGAAGTTCAACTTTGTTCCCAAAGCATTTTGGAAACTCTCCCAGAACTTGGACGTGAAGATGCTTCCACGGTCTGAACTGATCTCAAGCGGAACCCCATACAGAGAGACAATTCTGTTGATATAGAGCTCAGCCAACTGAATTGCAGAAATGGTTTCCTTGACGGGGAAGAAGTGAGCCACTTTAGAAAGCCTGTCGATGACCACAAAGATTGCATTCTTGCCCTTCTGCGACCTTGGAAAACCAATGATGAAGTCCATCTCTACTTTCTCCCATTTCCATTCCGGGGGTTTCAATGGCTGTAGAAGACCGGATGGTTTCTGATGGACAGCTTTCACTCTGCGGCAGACATCACACTCCGAGACATACTTGGCACAATATCGTTTCAAACCAGGCCACCAATATTGTGTTTTCAAGTCCATGTACATCTTTGTCTTTGTGGTGGATAGAAAGAACAGAATCATGCACCTCCTTGAGAACTTGCTCTCTCAAACCCGGGTAGTTCGGAACAAACATCCGGTGTTCAAAGAAAAGCGTGCCTTGATCATCGACGTGGAAGGACTCATACTTCGGAAGCTGAAGCCTAGAGATGATCTTTCTTGTGTGCGGATCACCAAGCTGACGAGAGCGAACCTTTTCTTCCAAGAGAGGACTTGCTAGAAGGTTCAGAAGATACCCTTGTTCCACAATTTCAAGGTTGAGCTGACGGAATTCCTCGCACAAGAGAGGCTGTTGTTCTTCCATCATGAGGTTGTTGACATAAGCTTTGCGGCTGAGAGCATCTGCCATGACATTAGCTTTGCCCGGACTGTAGTTGATGGTCAGATCGAAGTCATTGATTGCTTCAATCCACCTCCTCTGCCGAAGGTTGAGATCAGGCTGAGTAAAGATATACTTCGGACTCTTGTGATCAGAAAAGATCTCACAACGGTTGCCAAGCAAGTAGTGCCTCCATACTTTCAAAGCAAGACAACTGCTGCGAGCTCGAGGTCATGTGTAGGATAGTTGATCTCATGCGTCTTCAACTGTCGAGAGGCATAAGCAACAACTTGTTTTTCTTGCATAAGGACCGCACCCAATCCTTGCAAAGAGGCGTCACAGAATATCTGGAAAGGCTTGGATGTATCCGAAGGAACCAAGACTGGTGTGGAAGTGAGCTTCTCTTTGAGTGTCTCAAAGCTTGCTTGACATGCAGGAGTCCAAAGGTATTTCTTGCCTTTCTTGAGGAGATCGGTAAGAGGCTTCGCTATCTTCGAAAAGTTCTGAACGAAGCGACGGCAATAACTAGCCAAACCGAGGAAACTCCGCACTTCTTTGACATTTACCAGAGGAAGCCATTCAACAATTGTCTTCACAGTTTCCGGGTTGACTGCAATGCCCTTGGCAGAGATGACGTGACCAAGATAGGTTACTCGAGGCAGCCAAAACTCACACTTGGAGAACTTTGCATACAGGCGGTTCTCACGAAGCTTGTTTAGGACACACCGAAGGTGTTCTTCATGCTCTTCTTGTGACTTAGAATAGACTAGGATGTCATCCAGGTAGACCACAACGAACTTATCAAGATACTCCATGAAAACCGAGTTCATGAGCCTCGAGAAGGTGGCAGGTGCGTTGGTGAGACCGAAAGACATGACCGTGTACTCATACAGGCCATAGCGGGTGGTGAAAGCTGTTTTAGGAACATCTTCCTTGCGAATCTTGATTTGGTGATAACCACTTCTCAAGTCAAGCTTAGAGAATACCATAGCTCCCGCTAGCTGATCAAAGAGATCATTAATCCGCGGAAGGGGATATTTATTCTTGATGGTTTTAGCATTGAGAGCCCGATAGTCAACACAAAGTCTATCAGTCTGGTCTCGCTTCTTCACAAAGAGGGTTGGGCTACCCCAAGAAGAAGTACTGTGCTGAATAAAACCCAACTTCTCTTGTTCATCAAGCTGACGTTTGAGTTCAGCCAACTCAGCAGGACCCATCTTATAAGGCCGCTTAGAGATAGGAGCGGTACCAGGTTCAAGCTCAATTACAAACTCAACCTCACGATCCGGAGGCATACACGAAACTCTTGGAAAGACATCTGGAACTCACAGACCACGGAACACTCTGAATAGCTTCCATAGCATCAACATTGAGCCGCCAAAGAGAAAAGCTGGATAGCAGTCGGACTTGGAGAATAGACTATATGGCCTTGAGGAATCTTCAGAGAAACCGGCGTTCAAAGACAATCAATCACAGCTGCATTTCTTTGTCAACCAATCCATGCCCAAGATGACATCAATGTCGATTGCCCAGAATGATTAAGGAAGCCGAGAACGAAGAGCCACCAATCTCAATTTGATTGCCATGGCTGATTTTAGAAGCTGCCATCTTTGCTCCAGGAGAAAGGACCATTAACCGCTTAAGGAGAGGATCCATAGCTAACCCATTCTCATCTGCAAACTTGGTTGACACAAAAGAATGCGATGCACCAGAATCAAACAAAACTCGTACAGGGACTGAGTTAACGGGAAGCATACCCATCACAACTCTAGGTGCATGCTCAGCTTGAGCGGCGTTGACACAGTTGGCACGAGCAACAGCAGACCCGGGCTTGGTGTTGATGTTGAGAGCCCGAGGTGGTGGTGCCCGAACCAAAGGAGAGCTTCCCGCAGATCTTGAGGTGGTGGAGGAAGAGCCTTGTTCTTCATCAGACAGTTCCAGCTTGGATGCCCAGTGTCTCCACACGTGTAACAAGCACCAGGTGGACGTGGAGCAACGTAGCCAGGGACTCCGCCAGGCGCTCCAGGGTAGTGGTGGTTGTAGCCCCTGGGAGCAGCAGTGAGGAAGTTTGGTGGCCTTGGCGCGAAGCTTGAAGGTCTTGGTGGAGCCGGGAGCGACGGTGGGGTGTTAGGAACCCAGACACGACGCTTAGAAGGAGTTGACATAGCTGAAGAGCTTGCTGCATCACGGCTGTGTTTCTTTTACTCCTCAAACACTTGCCTACTTGCCTCTTCCTGCAGAGCTGTATGCTGAAGTTCCAGAAAAGACGCCGGCCTTGCATGTGTGATTGCATATTTAATCGATGCATTGAGTCCTTGCCGGAACCTCTTTTGCTTCTTCTTGTCATCCGAGATCTCATCGCCACCATAACGAGAAAGGTTCATGAAGTTCCTGATGTAGGTGTTGACATTGTCATTGCCCTGCTTGAGGTTGAGAAACACATCCTTCATCCTCTCCATGACAATTTCTGACAGATACTGCTCTTTGAAAGCTCCGATTGTCCCCAAGTAGGCTGAAAACCAGTGTGGTTTGCCTTCAGGTAATTCTCCCACCAGAGAGCTGCATCTCCCTTCAGAAGGTGAGTAGCACACTTTACCCATTCTTGCTCAGGAACATCAGCAGTTGCCAGTAACCTTGACATCTCACGCAACCAATCATCAGCATCAAGTGGTTGATCAGAAACTTCAAACTGATGAGGGTTGAACTTCAGGAAGCTTTTGATGTCTCCTCGCTTGGGAGGTGGAGGTAGCGGAACAAACTCATTCCTCCTGACACTTTCCTCAAAGCGCTGCTGGTTCTGCTGCATTGCTGCCAAGGCATTGGCGATGCTTGACAATGCTGCCCCCAGTTCAGGTTGTATGTCCTCCTCATAACGGCGTGGTGGTGCCATCCTGTGATTGATATAAAACACAAGTCAGTACTATAATGGAGAATGATAATAATCCAAAATAGTACCAAGATGGAATTAATCAAGATTAAAGGATACAATTTACTAAGATGATATTAAAATATCAACAAAGTTCAAAGCACCTAGAAGATATTTAAGCATAACGCACACGACTGAAAAGGAGTGTGGTACACAGATATATCAAAGAAAAATTTTCCACAAATTTCGGCATTAAAATACCAATAGATGCGCAAAATCACTTAACGAATCAAGATTAGTGACTCTACCAATTCGATATACAAGAGCGAATGATAAGAGTAGTGGTATGGTCGCGACTCCATCCCGCACTCAAATCATTACTCCGCACATGAATAAGTAAAACACATATCCCAACACCTTCTTCTCACGATGAACCTAAAGATTAGTAACTACGGAAACAAACACCCCAAACAAGATAACGTCGGATAACAAAGAGTAAGACAGATCGCGGCGGTATACAACAAATCAGATAGATCGCGTCGGTTTGCAAAAGCCTGTCGGTATGGAATGTACCAACAGTTGATAACCAAAAGGCAGATTGTGATAACAACTTGGATGCAACAGATAGACAAGGAATTCACACACACACACACACAACCTATGGTACTACGGAAACCCAGAACACGTGAATCCTAGTTTGAATTTTAAGAAGAGGATAGAAAATGTTACACTTCCTTACCAGAAAAGGTGGTGGTTGGGTAAGAAGAAAAGTGGAAGCAGTCCTACTCTCACGTTTTGTTTTTCCCTAGTATACATAACTACCAAAAATATTTGCTAGACAGACAACGACCATTTGGCTGAGACCCTGAAGGTCGGATGGCTCGATACCAATTGTAACTACCTCGGTGAATTACGCCCTAGTTACAAGCTGGATGAGCGAAATGGTTGAAATAATGCGGTGGGGCCCAAATGCCGCTCACAGGTAGACCTTTCGGCCGTCCCAACCATTTCCAAACATCGGGACAAGAACGGGCGGCGTAACCCGCAGGCGAAGGGATCAACTACATACACAAATGAGTATGTATGCAAGCCACCATACAATAGTACATCAGAGCCATTCCATCTAAAAAGAAAGGAAATATAGCAACGCCATACGGCAAGATCCAAATATCCTAGATAGATATAATAGTTTAGGATATCTCCTCATACATCAAACATCAGAGTATCAGGCGGAAGCGGAAGACAAAATCCGAGTACGGATAAGAAGCAAATCGGCATAAGATGCCCGTAAATAAACACATCCCGCCCACATATCTCACGGATCCCCGTTCCCGGAATCTCTACACGAATGATCGTTCACATCGTCTGCCTTCCACCCAGTATCCATCCTGCGAGTGTACCTGTTCATCTGATCCAATAATTTATCGTGTGAGACCCTAGGGGTACTCAGCAAGTCTTTATGCCTCTAAAGGGAACACAACCTGGGGTGACGCAATTGCAGCAAAAGATAAACCCTAGCAATTCTATAGATACTCGCTAACCATCCGCCTAACCAGAGATAGACGGATGTCCGTGAATTAATAACAACAGTTATAACAGTTATAACGGTAATCTTAACATATACATCCTCCTCCTCGCTTACCGACGAGGAAGCGGACGAACAACCCCCCAATCCGTTGGCAGTTTTATTATCCATTCCGTGAGTATTGCACTATTTACTAGTCAGGTACCTAGTCTAGTCAAATTAAAAGCGGTACTTTAGTTATGCTTGTCTATGATCGAGAAACTGTGCTCCAAGTCGTCCATAACCGTGGACACGGCTTTCAGAAAGTTTTACCCTGCAGGGGTGCACAAATAGCAACACACACTTGATATGCCCCGGAAAAACCAAATCAAAACCCAACGAGGCAGTCACGACAAAGCAATTACATGATTCAGAAATATTTCAGGGGGCCACCCCATTAAGCTACCCGCGACGAAGCTGGCCGGCTACAAGATGGACTCAAGGTTTGCGCCAATGGCTGTGAATGACTGGGAACCCGAAAATGTGACTGGGCTTGTCGACACCGCGAAAACACTCCGCTTTCCTAACAAAGACAAAAGTGTACTCGCACAATTTAAATAAAGCAGTAAGGCATGGCATAAGTACAGGATAGTAAATAAAACCTCAAACTAGGTTGTGGCCCCAAGAAATAAGAATGAATCAAGCTCTGGCTCAGGTGGGTCCATAAGGCCTCCCGGATGTGGATAGCGCGAATATTCAAGGAACAGGAATCAAGTACTCAGGGTCCTACGGGACACAAGTGAGCCTGAAAAACCAAATAGCGGATATGGCTCACCGATGCCACTTTCATTAGTTCTCCCATTACTACTCAGGTTAAGTTGTTTAGGTACCTCGTTATCCATCAGACACTCACATACCCTACTCATGCTGTTCTACGACTCGCATGGCTCAAACAACTCCTGTAGTAATGGCTCATGGGATGGAGGAACAAGCTTCGGTGGGGTTTAAAAGTAAAGGCTATGCAGTACTTGGGATTCAATTTAATGCAATCGCAACTCAATGATGCAAGAATAAGAAAGAGGCAATAGGTACTATATGTATGCAAGCATGTGGTAGTGCTTGCCTGGCAGCTCAGTTGAAGCGAGAGAAGGATCTGGGTGGTACTCCTGGTTCTCTTGATATATCCCCTGCTCAGCGTCTATTCGAAGAAGAACCAAACAAACAAGGGCCAACATAAATAAAGTGCACAAGCATATGAATAAATGCGACAAACAAACAATCATGCCATGATGAATGATGCACAATTTGCATGGCGTTAAAGTAGCATGGCATGGGTGAGGTGTGGAATACAACAATAAAGCATTTTATTTAGTTTTGGCCACATTTTATCCTCATATTAAGTTGCTGTACCCATTATATTTATATGATGCATGCTTCAAAACAAACCAAGGAATGCATAAACAGAAAGGTCTCGTCGAGCTAATCATTTTAGACATATTATTTGTCAAATTCGGAGTTATAAAACAAAAGTTATTAATTTATTAAGGAAAAAGGGCATTTTATTGTAATTTAAACCAACTTGAAATTTACATGTTCAAAATATATTTTGAAGGGCATATTTGAATTCCTCATATTTTTCTGATTTGAAATCATATATTATTTGCATTATTTGGAATTGTATTTGAAAAGTTATTTAAAAACAGAATTAAATTTGAATTTGAATTGATTTGAAAAAGGTTTGAATTTAAACAGATACAGAAAATACTTTTGTTACTCACTCACAGCTAGCCACAGCCAATGACCAGTGGGGCCAGCAGCTGACTCAGCAACACACGCGCGCAGAAAACGTTTTACACCGCGGGTGCTGCCAACCACAGAGAGTGACAGGTGGGGCCTGGGCGTCCTCGGGGCCACACGCGGGCGAGCCAGCCGGGGCGTGACACGCGGCGGATCCCAGGGAGCGCGGGTTGAGGTCGAAAAAGCCTAGGGGTGTTCTGCAAACGGGCGCTGCGGCTGACGGTGGGGCAATCTGGACCGCGGGTTGAGGAAAACAAAAACGAGAGGGGGTTTGTGCAAAAGGAGAGGGCTACTGTTTTTCTTCTCTGTTCTATCGACGGATCGGTGAATGTAGCAACGCAGGAACGACGTCGGCCGCCGCGCACCTAGGCTGTTCGACGTTATGACCGGCGAGCACAGGCGACGACAGCGAGGCGAAACATGTCAGGGGGTGGAGAGGCTCACCGCGAGGCTGTCGGTGGCGGTGGATCGGGCAGGCATGCGGCGGATCGGCGGTGGAGCTGGAGGGCAGAGAGCTAGGGTTTCGCTCGGGCGGTGACGGTGTGCAGCGGTCTAGGGCTCTTCCTCCTTGTCGACGTGTCCAGGCGAAGCAGAGAGGTTCCCCTCGGTCTCCTAGATCACCTCCGCGTCGCCCTTGCTGGATCGAAGAGGCAGAGAGGTGAGCGTCGGTGACCGGCGTTGGCTGTTGGCGGTCGTGGAGAGAGAGGGGAGGAGAGACAGGCTCCGGGGCGGATCTGGGATGCAGCAGGGGGGTGGGGAGATGTGGGAGTGGATAGGAACGGAGGGAGGGAGGGGTAGATGGCATGGTGGAGGGGAAAGGTGGCGTCGGCCACTTTTCTCCTTCTTCACGTGCTAGGCGGCTCGGGCTGGGCAGGAGCAGGGCGAGGTGGTGACGGGGCTGCCAGGTGGGGACGGTAGGGCCGGTGGGGAGGCTCGGTTGGAGGGGCCTGCAGGCAGAGAGAGAGAGCTAGGGAGAGAGAGGTGAGGCTCGGGTAGGGTTAGATCTAGGCTCGGGTTAGGGTTTGGGGTTTGGTAGCTAGGGCAGGGAGAGGGTAGCTCGACCAGGGGGAGGGTGGCTAGGTGGGGTAGCCTTGGCAGGGAGAGGGGCCGAGAGAGAAGGCAAGAGAGGGGGGTAGCTCGGGTTAGGGTTAGAGAGAGGGTTAAAGAGAGAGGGTAGGGTAGGGTAGGGACTTAGGGTTTTTGGGTCTTGGCATGAAGTGATCAACATCATGCAAGGATAGAAGAGATGGAGAGGTGATAGGATTTGTTTTAACACAAAGTGTTGGCAAAAGAAGGAGAAGAAGAGATGGGGGTATGGTTTAGATTAGGTATAGATTAGGAGAGAGGTTTAGAGAGAGGAGAGATGTGGTGTGGTATTTCTTTGACAAGATCAAGCATGATCAAGACTAGCTCAAGCAAGATCAAGACAAGAAAGAAAGGGGAGGTAAAAGGTGGTGAGGTATGGATGGAGGTAGATGTAGGTTTTAGGGTTTAAGCAAGATTAACAAGATCAAGCCAAAAGGAGTGGTAGGGAGAGAGAGAGATGATGATCCACTCATAAATCAAATAAAAACCAAATGACAAGCAAAAGGTGGTACTTGCATGGCCCATGCAAAATATTTATTGCCATGTTGATTCTTGTGAAAACAATATTATCACATGGCATTATTATTATGCATTTCCAAAATTGGAATAAAAACCAAGCAAAAAGAATTAAAAGAATGCCCCATGTGGAGTAGAGGGAGATGACCATGTTTGAATAGCAATGGGACTTGCTAGTGTGTAGGTGCCACTAGGTATTTAGTAATCCCAAAATTATCCCAACATGATGATAACCCCCAAAACAACCCATATGGAAGCTAGGAAAAAGGTCCCACTCACAAGGCATGCAAAGGTGGCCATGTGGCTCTCATAAACCAATATTGTGAAAACAACATGATGCTAAGATGAGAGCATGTGGAAAATAGAATTGGATCCATCCCAACCCACATGAGCTAGAGGTAAAACCCAATAAAGTGCAAAGCTCATATTTAGTTGGATGGTGGAATATAAGGTGGTGAAAGAAAAGGTGGTGGAGTTAATAAGAGATATGCCCCCAACTCAACTTGGGCATTAAACAATATATCAACAACCAAATACAATATCAAGAGGCAAATACAATTTACAATGCATATGAGAGAAGAACCAAATCAAAAGGGTTTTATATGATGCTCAAATGCAAGGTGGCATGATGACATGAGCATGATATAATGATGATGCACAATTATATATTTGAAGTAGCCATTATATTACTAGACCAAGTAGCATTACAATTGTTAGACAATTGGGATGCTACAGCGGGCAACTGAGGTCATCACATCGTCATCACTGATGTCATTGATTCCAGCAGAAGAAGATTTTGACTACTTTAGTCCTTGCTCGAGTCTTCAACTCAATCAAGCACTCGGGGGCTACTCCTAACAGGAGCGCTGGCCGCGCACCCAAAAGAATTTTTTATGCAGGTATATGAACATTCAAGACAAACCCTTCACTCGAATCAACGATTCGATTATGAACTGCGGGTTACTCCCATAGGGAGCGCTGAAAGCATATTCGACTAAAACAAACAACAAAAGATGACAACAGTCACAAATGTTTTTAGTCCCCACTCGAGTCTATGACTCGAATAGGCACTCGGGGGGCTACTCCCCTATGGAGCGCTGGTCGCGCACCCTACGATTATTTCTCCTTGTACATCGTACTATGTGTTGATAACATCCACACTCGAATGTTATGGCGACTCCACCTCATATTTTCCCTACAAAGAGATTACGTCTCCTGGGCCACCCGAATCATCTCCGCGATGGCAAAAAATTTGGATGTCGTGCTTACAGCGTGAAGATAAGACCTGAATAAGGCCTAGCAACACATCTGTTGCGTACTACCAGAAACATATCCGTGCCCGTAGGTACGATGAACATGCCTTGATGGACGCATCGAGTGCTCACACTTATACACTAGAATTCGACTCCTGTAAGACCTCCACGGCCTGAGTAGAATTACGCCAGCACTTTTCCGAATTCGAGTCCGGGGACTCGAGTTTGAGTAGATTGCGTTGTTTTGCCCTAAGGCAGTGATACCGATACATCGGATAAATCAGGCACATATATCAACAATCCCTATGACACAAACAGAACATGCGAAAAAATGCTTAGTCATGCGCTCGAAAGGCTTCATAAAGTCTCCAATCGAATCTGCGGTTCCACTGGACACTCGGGGGCTACTGACATGGGTATACCCTACAGGTACGCGAGTTTGGCATATACGATCTAGATATGGCAGAAGCCCATGGCATTGTCAAGGCCCAATGAAGAATTTGAGTGGCCCGCGGACTCTCGATTGCTTGCGAAACAAGAAGAAGCTTAAGATAGAAAGTTCAAAGGGAAAACCCTAATCTGTAACCAACTCGACCTGCTACCCGAGACATAGCCTATCTATATAAAGGCTAGGAGGGGGCGGCGAGGAGGATAATCACAACCCTAGTTTCCACAACTCTCGCCAGATTGCATCTGCGTGCTCCTGTAATCTTCGATTCCTTCGTTAATTCCAAGAGCAGACAAGCATGAGTAGGGACCTCTACGAGGCCTTAACCTGGGTAAATCTTGCGTCCCTATGTGCTTGTTTGCTATCCAATTGATGCCTCCAACGCTCCCTCCTTCTTCAAAACCGAAGTCCATAACAATGGGCATTGACGAGTTGAACCCTCGTCAACAAGAACACACATGCAATGACTCTGGAGGATCCATATGTGGTCTGTGGAAAGAACACACATGCAATGACACTGGTGGATCCATATGTGGTTTGTGAAAAGAACACACATGCAATGACATTGGTGGATCCATATGTGGTTCATGAAAAGAACACACATGCAATGACATTGGTTGATCCATATGTGGTTTGTCATTACAAGAACACACATGCAATGACTCTGGTGGATCCACATGTGCTTTATGGAAAAGAACACACATGCAATGACTTTGGTGGATCCATATGTGGTTTCTGGAAAGAACACACATGCAGTGACATTGGTGGATCCATATGTGGTTTGTGAAAAGAACACACATGCAATGACACTGGTGGATCCATATGTGGTTCATGAAAAGAACACACATGCAATGACATTGGTTGATCCATATGTGGTTTGTCATTACAAGAACACACATGCAATGACTCTGGTGGATCCATATGTGCTTTATGGAAAAGAACACACATGCAATGACTTTGGTGGATCCATATGTGGTTTCTGGAAAGAACACACATGCAGTGACATTGGTGGATCCATATGTGGTTTGTCATTACAAGAACACACATGCAATGACTCTGGTGGATCCACATGTGCTTTATGGAAAAGAACACACATGCAATGACTTTGGTGGATCCATATGTGGTTTCTGGAAAGAACACACATGCAGTGACATTGGTGGATCCATATGTGGTTTGTGAAAAGAACACACATGCAATGACACTGGTGGATCCATATGTGGTTCATGAAAAGAACACACATGCAATGACATTGGTTGATCCATATGTGGTTTGTCATTACAAGAACACACATGCAATGACTCTGGTGGATCCATATGTGGTTTGTGGAAAGAACACACATGCAATGACTCTAGTGGGTCCATATGTGGTTTGTGGAAAGAACACACATGCAATGACTCTAGTGGGTCCATATGTGGTTTGTGAAAAGAACACACATGCAATGACACCGGTGGATCCATATGTGGTTTGTGAAAAGAACATACATGCAATGACACTTGTGGATCCATATGCGGTTTAGGAAAAGAACACAGATGCAATGACTCTGGTGGATCCATATGTGGTTTGTGGAAAGAACACGCATGCAATGCCACTGGTGGATCCATATGTGGTTTGTGGAAAGAACACATGTGCAATGACTCTAGTGGATCCATATGTGGTTTGTGACAATAACACACATGCAATGACTCCTGTGTATCCATATGTGGTTTACAAGAAGAACACACATCCAATGAACTCTAGTGGATCTATCTTGGCATAATTTGATGTATGTCATGATGTATTTCATTATAGAAGACACTCACTTTCCATTTTTATACTACTCAGCTCTGCCATTGGTTTTTGAACACTTCTCAGTTTTGCCCCCTCTCTCTCTTTCGTAGAAGCCCAAACCTATGCCCATTTTGTCTGCTACGCCCTGATTGGTTGTCACAGTTGTGACGCGAATCATGCGCACCAACCGTTGATCATGTGTGATCCAACAAGGCTCGTTGCACACGTCGTGCCCTTCACAGTACAGCGTGAGACAGCACGGACGTCTTCCTCAGCGAGACTTCTATAAGAAGGAACACGATGTCGTCCATGGAAAAAGTCGTCGAGTGGTCATGTCATGTTTAATATAGTCTTCAAAGGCTACAAGTTTACTACATGGCAACTAGTCATCCACGGCCCACAGGCTATACCATTTTTACTATGCAGCACGCCTGCACTCTCACTTCTGACAGGCCCCCACCACAGGAACCTTCCATGCGACAGCCGCAGGCAGAAGAGCTGCCTACCGGGGCCCTCGAGGAGGCCTAAACGTCCCTGCATTTAAAACCCAGCCTATCGGGTCCTCCATTCGCACTCATCCACTCCTCTCTCTTCCCTATCTAGCAAAACCCCATAATCTTCAACGTACAGGCATGAACCTTCTCCATGAAATCAGTGCATGGGGGTGAGTGTGCGGGCATCGCCGCCGGGGTGGTGGTTCATGCGGCAGACCTGGAGGAGCATCACGCAACACAAGGCAAGGAGGACGTGCAGTTCAACCCCTTGGGGGACCATGTGCTCACCAGTGCTGATGACTTCGGAGGCCCCGATGAGGACGTGGAGTTCGACGAACACGCTCCACTCATGTACGCGGAGGTACATCTTTTTCTACATGTTTCGTATTTTTTGCTCAAGCTTACTAAATCCTGGCTTCATAAATAAATCTAGTCGTAATGATTAGATGCACGGTACGAACCGCTACATGGAGAGATCTAGTCTGTTCTGAATGAATCCACATTATTTATTTATTTATTTATTAATAAGTTATCAAGAATACAAACCACATTAATTTAGGAGCGAGCTGGGGAGACAGCCGTAATAAACTGCTGAACCTATAAAGATATGTGATTGTATCGAAAGTAACTCAGAATGGTGGAAGGAATATATATTTATTATTTTGCTCATTTCTGGTTTGAATTTCATACATTACAGGTAGATTCAAGTGAGATGGACTCTGACAAGGAGAACAGAGACAACAAGAGCCGCTATGTCATGAAGAAGGTCAAGAGCAGGATAATCCCTTTCCGCACTCGACTTGGGGAGCTCAGGTGCCCTTTCTGTAAGAAAGGAGTCAACCTGAGGATTACCATCTTGATTCCGCATGCGGTTGGCATCGGTAAAAGCCCGACTAGTAAAGACAAGTCGGCGACCAAGGCTAAGCATGCTCCTTATGGCAAATTCCTGAGGGAGTATGTCAAGACAGGTCTGGTGTCCCCTTACTTAGGAATCATCATCTTCTAGCCGACCAACCCGTCACTGTGCTGGCCCGGCCACTAATAATATTTAATTCTCTTACCGTTTCTAGACCCTTAAACTATGGAGATTTCTATTTTCGTACCCTTGTTTCGTTAGTTGTAATCAGTTTTGCCCAGCCGGTTAGTTTTTCCTCACTTTTGCCCATCTCCTTGTCAGAAACTCTCACATGGTCTGAAACTTGCTCTCCGTTAGCCTTGTCGTTACGTGCTGACAAGTGGGGCCGTCTCATTATAATGTCGTGCTAATAAAATCCTGATCATTTATCATTTCCGTGGAGTGGAATGTAATGCATAAACTTGCGTATATGAAAATCATACGCATTAAAACTCTTTGAAATCGCACTTAATACGTGATAATATTGTGCTAAGAAAATCTTGAGAGATTATCATGTTCATAGAGTGGAATGTAATGCACAAATTACACCTTAGAAAATGTTTCCTTCAAATTATATTCAACTTCATCTGTTTATGGAGTTAACGTTCCGGTGGCATACTCGTTATTTTGCATGGATAGAGGGTTCCCCCGACAGATATAAGGGTTATCATGTCCGCTAGATCATAGAGGATCAATGGTTGGTGGGCACGATCCGTGTGACAACTGTCTCGACCAATCAGAGTGTAGCACTTAAGGACCAAGGGCAAAACTGAGTAGAACTTAAAAACCAAGGGCAACACTGGCAAAGGGATTCAAATAGAAAATAGAAAATGATTTAAAAAATGGAACCAAACTGCCAGTGTTACGCTCGAGGGCAAAACTGAGTACAACTGAATCGCCAGGGTTCGACACGAGGGAAAAAATGTGACTCACGATACGCGTGTGCGGTGCATGGGGCGGTAGCGGACACGTGTGGTCGTGCACGGTGCAGTAGCCTACGCGGTGCACGGTAGTGAAACGAAACATCGCTTCCCTTCTCCTTTAATAGAGGCCTTCCCACTCCCACTCATCACGCACTCGCTCACTCAACCGTCTCCACTGTACGATCACCTTCTGCAAACCCCCAAGAAAACCCCAACCATGCCGGCGATGGAGAAGAATGGCGCGGTGGCCATCGGCGCTTCCAAGGCCGCCGACGAGGAGCCCCCATCCCCGTACAGGCCCCCGTCCCCGTAAATGCCCCCGTCCCTATCCCCGCATCCGTCGTAGCCGCCGGTGAGGAGGCCTCCACCGGTCTCGGACAGATCCCGCTCAGTTAGGACCCCTACGAGGAGGTTGTCTACATAAGGCCAGAGAACCCCTACGACACCAGCATCTCCGACCAATGGTCGGAGGTAACCAGGGTTTTCTCCCCTTCCCTTGTTCTTCCCCCATTCCCTTGCCTGGATGCTAGATCGTATGTTATTAGGGCTCGGCTGTTTGTATTTTTACAGTAGCTAATCCTCTTGTGTTAGATCTCGAATTTCGATGAATCCCCCTGTTCACAGCTGGGATCAGTATTCGATTTGATTTCAGATTTGAGGAATAATCGGGAGATCTCAATTGGTTAATTTATGCAAATAATCAATCCCGATAATCAAAGTATCTTAATCATGTTCTTTTTGCACTCTACTATTTTTTTCCAATAGGAGAATAACAGCGACGTCCGCAGCGATGACGAGTCCAAGGACACCAAGACTCGTCATGTGCTGAGGAGGCTAAAGTTCGGCCAGTACAACAACTTCTTCCCCGTCGATGTGTACAGGTGCCCCTTCTGCCCCACCAGGAGGCTCCACGCCACGTACTTCAACTCCCTCGTGAAGCATGCCGAGGACGTGAGGACCTGTGGCGAGTCTGTGAATGTCCACGGCTTCATTGCCAAGCACCAGGCGCTCGGTCTTCACCTCCACAACCTCCAGAAGGTGGCTATCGAGGAGGGTCGCATGCCCCCAATCAAACCCAAGGCGCACAAGGTCAAGGGACTGGGCAGCAAGAAGTGGAGGAGGCGCCAGAGGGAGCCGGCGGAGGCCCTCCTGGCAGAGTCCACAATGGGCCACTGATCTGCTGCTGCTGCTGTAAAGCAGCTTCTTTTGTCTTGCCTACGTTGAACTTCAGCCTAATTGTTGAACCTCGTTAAGTACCGTACTATATAACCTATATTCGCTGCTTTATCTACATCTGCCCTGTTTACTGAATTTATTTATGGTGCTGGTTAGTTTTGCTGCTCTAGATTTGCTACCAGATTGGGGAAAAACGAGGGCAAAAGGAACAATGAATGAAGAGAGAAGCTCCTCTAGATTCATTACCTTTTTGGGCAATAAAACACAACTATTAGCGAGAGATGGGAAAAGACGCTCTTAAAAGGCCAAATAACAAAAAAAAACTACCAATTTAGGCGTCAGGGCGCACGTACGGCACCCCCCTTCGAGCGCATGTGAGGGCTTCGGAATGGAGGGAGGGAAAAAGTGAGGACAAACTGAATGTTGCTATAGCTAAATCTAACAAGAAGCTGAATTTGGCTTTACCATGCATTTGGCTAGAGCTCCACAATGTAGCTATTCTAAATTCCTGCACCATGTGGTCCCACCGCTGACAAGAATAGACTTACTTTTTTGTCTAAAGATATGAGAGAAGAGGACACATGTCACACACAGGTTGGATAATCAATTTGGAACCACATTTGGCATCGGAGCACCCTATTGCTTCGGTTCCCTCTTTTGCTCAATTTGGAACCACCTCCACAGTGTAGGGAACTAGTTCCGAAAGCTAAAAAGTAAATATGGAACCACTTTTGCTGGAGAAAATAAAAATCCCTAAACTATGTGGTGCGTTGAAAGCTCATGCTTTTCCACTGACACGTGTGTTGCAAAGTTGCTTCATCGTGCATGCTTACACAAGTGGCCTACATAGAAACTTATAGAAGCATGGGCAAACGAGCTTCAATTTGGCAAATTCTGGACAAAATCACCAAATTAAAGAAAGGAAATTGCAAGCTTTGCGCAATTGGCGAACTGGCTGGGTGGCTGCCGCCGTGCAGGATGCTAGGTCCCTATCTATGCTTACACTTCTTAAACTTGTTGGGAATAATAGTCGTACACTTCCTTCTGTCCTTTCACTTTATGTCGTGTCAGCACCGCGCACCCGCTATGGATCGACAACGGGACGGTGGTCTACGTGACCGGTCTCTGCCACGCCAAAGCCACATCGCACACCCGTCCCATCGCCTACCGGGATGGTCACCGAATTTAATTGCTAGGATTGGAAACCAACGCTGCTCGCCCGGTCGAACTTGCTTCCGCTTGGGTATGACTGAAATATTGGTAAACGCAATTTAAGCATCGCCTTCTGTCTCCATAGCACATCACTGTGCAAAAATCCCCAACTCCTTCCTTCCACCACTGCCGCACCCACCATAAGAACCATCGACGTTGCCGCAGGCACCGCCTCCGCCAGGCCATACCACCATAACAGATCACTCCACCGCCACGCCCAGTCCCAGCCACCGCTATCGATCCTAGGCCACCGTCGCTGCATTAGCTGCTGCCATGGACGTAGAGTATGGCGTGTTCGGCGACGGGAGCGACTTCACCGACGAGTACACCGTCACCGCCCATGGCACCACCAAGCTAACGGTCGTCCACACAAATGTGACAACAGAGGTCACCAAGGTCATCGCAATGTATGAGCGGTGGCTATAGGAGCCGATGAGCAGGTACAAGATCGTCGACCTTGACCTCGAGTATACTGGAGATAGGAAGAGGCGGCACTTTTGCAGCTGTCCATGCACAACCACTGCCTCCTATACCACGTATGTAGGGCCAAATCTGTATGCCCGGAGCTTCGCGAGTTCCTACATAGGAGGGAGATCTATTTTGCCAGTGTCGACATCAAGAACGACACTCCGAAGCTAGAGAGGTATCTCCTTGTTCATGTTGTCAATCACGTCAATCTCCAATGTTTGTGGAGGTACCCGGATGGCGATACGGGGAAAGACGGCATGGCTAGACTCGCTGCCGACATCATCGATCGTTAGTATGCCGTCATGAAAGTCGAGTTCCTGAAGCACCTGCACAAGCGATGGGAGTGGAGGCACCTGAATTACGATGCGATCAAGTACACAGCCAGGGACGCGTATGTCTGCTACGAGATGCTCAATAGGATCTGGCGGGTGGGTGAGTGTGTTGTTTACCACTACTAGTTTCGCATTTCATTACTAGTTTTATCTCGCATGTATTTTCTAAGCATTCTGTGTGTAAGAACCGAGCTCGTATGATCCATGTGCTATTAGGTAGTTAACCTGTATGAATTACATTTCCCCCTTTTGTATACTCAACATTCATACTTACAAATTCTTTATGTGCCATTTGCATGCGGCAGAATCTAGGACTGTCATGCATAAGGTGTGATACAGTCATAAGTCATAACTAAACCCAAACTATAGTGAAGGATACAGTCATGACCAAACCCAGATTATAGTTCGACAAAGGTAATACACAGTAGTTCGTAATTTCTCACATAGTCTACTTCTGAAATAGCATGCTTTCATAAACATAACAAACCCATACAAACACAACAATCATGCACTAAAAGTCTACATCCCTGTTTGTTGGAGAAGGCAACCGATCCTAGGATGCCTTCGGTCGCTTGCACCGGCTTGTAGATTCATCTACACTCTGGCATCTGGGGCAAACAACCTGCCTTGGTGGTGGTTCAATGATGCGATGCCTGGAACGAGATTTTACAATCTGGCGGTACAGCTCGTGGTTAACATACCCGTCAATTGCAGCGTACTTCAGATTAGGTTCAGAAAGAGGCTTATCCTCCCAGTAATCGTGCCCTAAACGCCTCCACGAACATCTCGGCAATTTGCCCTTCATGTCAGTGTTCCACGGGTCGATGAGTTTGGAGGCAAGATCGGCCATCCCGGTCCTGCCGTCCTTCGTCCATGGGATCCAGTAAATTTTCTGGATGTCCACTCTACACTCCTTTGGGATTTTAATGTTGACAGTCGGGCTTTCAAGCAGTTTAGTGTCATTCGTGATGTCAACACTAGTAAATGTTATGTGCTGGTTCACGAGAAATTCATGAAATAGATCCCTAATCCTTTCGCCCCACCTGCATGAAAATGAATTCAGACAAATAATATAGCAATAACTTTTGCAAATAGGCGGTTCAGGAACAAAAAGACAGCAAAGTCTACCAGATCCTGTCAGTCCCTATCTCGCAAGAAGGCTGGTATATGAGGACGTGCCCCTTCATGGAGAGTTGCACCACGCCGATCCTACGGTGATCGCGGCTATACTTGCGGTCGAGACCTACGAACCTGTTTTCTTCGAACCGCAACCAGCTCGTGTAATTATTCAGAGTGTTCCTCACCATCCGAGGGTCGGTGGTGTAGACGACATTGATCTTCTTCCCGCCATGTACTTCTATGTCGAAGTACGCAGTCGCTTGCCTGCCATCGTTTCGGACATCTGAAAAGTCCATGACTACAGGCAACAGGGAAAGGATACGGAGGAAGAGGGTGATGCTGTGGCGGAGGAAATGGATGAGGTCGTGGAGGAGAAAGACGATGAGGCCGTGGAGGAGGAAATGAGATGGAGCAGTTAAAGATTGGAACCGCCCTTACTAATATCTGGAATGTGCACAACCGTTCGTAGTAGGGTGAAGGTGGAGAAAAATGGTGGTTTTACACGTCGATGCTAGCGCTGCCTAAAATTTGTTCTACGCCACTTGCATGCAGTGGAATCGAGGTCTGCCATGCACGATCCAAGTCAAACGTAGTCACGTTTGCGTGTGCCGACCTTCACTCACTGACAGGCGGGCCGCACATTTCTCTCTCTTACGATTTATTTTTTCACTTCCTCTAGACAGTTCTGGTGCACGCCCTCAATAATTACGCCCCCTTTCTTGTCTTCCACGCGGACAAGAACCGGCGACGGTGGTTCCTCACTGGGTCACTCCCTACTTGAACAACTGCCCCCATCCCT
Organism: Avena insularis; assembly: GCA_023614405.1. Lineage (NCBI taxonomy): Eukaryota > Viridiplantae > Streptophyta > Magnoliopsida > Poales > Poaceae > Avena > Avena insularis. Next base: position 30,048,979 of record CM042692.1, read on the forward strand.
GATTACATCCCCTCTCGAATCCATCCGCCTCCTTATCACAATGCCTCCATTAATCTACCGGATTCCAGACTCCATTTGCCGCTATGGGTAGAGCTTGGGGTAGCGGTAGGCTGAAGCAAAAGGCATACGACGACGACACGGATGGCCAGGGCGACCGCCATGACGAGGATTGGGGATGGCCGAACCTCAGCGCCACGAACGTGCACAGGATCGCCACGGGTTTGGACATCATCTCTGTCGGCCGCCTCGCTCGCTGCATCCCTAGCTACCGCTTCATGATGCGGGACATGGACGAACAACCGTTCGGTATGCCAGGCCTTCTTTACCCTGATACCAGAAAATGGCCAAACGACCGCGATGGCGACGTAAGTTCCAGTATCTTGCTTATTGGTTCAGTCATATTGTTGATTCATATGTGCTGAACTCTCGTCGGAATCCTATGTTCCTTTTGTCGAACGTGTTGTGTACACGCGCGGTTTGAACAAATTGAACCATTTAAGACTATTCTGTACAGCGGAAGCTCTGCTCGTACCTGATATTTTGGTATTTTCATAGTGACACAATCTTACTTTAGGTGATAAACGAGTTGTCAATTTTGATTTGCAATGGAATGCCTGCTAGGTGATATTCTGTTTCCTAAAATAAAAACAAACATATTAGACGACTTAAGGCTGTTATGCCCCAAGCTGTTTATGATCATCGTCAGGAGTTTGTTCTGGGGGGGCTCTGCTCCTACTCCATATATTGGGTATCTTCATAGTGACACAGGAACAATTTAGGCAATATCTGAGGAGACACTCGTATTTAGGAGATATTTTGGGTACTTTAATCTGAAGGTCCAGTTGTCAAATTGTATTTGCAATGGAATCCATGCTAGGTGATTGTACCAACTGACAACAAACTCTGTAGAATATTCATGCAAAACTGATGCTGCTAGATAAGTGGTCGGAATCAGTAGTGGTGAATATCAAGGAAGAAGAAGAGATGGAAATGGGAGATGACCAGAACTAGGTGGGTGCCAACTGCGAGTGGCTGGTCCTTTTATCCCAGGATGGGAGTACTTGGACTCTAAAAAATGGCTACAGATCGTTGAGATTTACATTGCCAACTTTGGAGGGTGTCGGCATTACTGCATTCAACAATGGGTGGTTGTCGCCCATTTTTGAATTCGCTTACAGGTTCAACATGGCAGAACTTGAGCTCCTGAAGGTATAGCTCCCACACAGACCGCGGGAGGTGTAGAAGACCTGGGAGTACGACCTCTTAGCGGCGTTCGACAAGGCAATCACATTCATTAGATGCCCAGAAGACAAGGAATGGACAGTCTTGTGCGACGACTTCCTGTGGCCGGAGAAGTATGTCGACGCCATCTTCACCTCCAGCTACCATTCGAACAAACCACAACGCATTTATGTGGTCTCTGATCCTAGCGGCGACGTGCGTGTTTGGGAGCCGTCCTTCTGGGTGAGTCATGGTGTCATATAGCACGTAAAATCCCATTCAAAATTCTGCTTACTGACTGTAAGTAACACGCATGTACCCATGCAGCCCCACGCATCATTCCAGCTCCAGTGATTGAAGATACAGTCACAGATGCTGAACTTGGAACATGGCGCTGGTTCCTGGAACCTCTCAGAGGAGACACGAAACAGGATGTTGAACTCATGTGGATTCATATCAGGGGAGCACTAAACAACATTGGTGATACAATAGAACATATGGGGACACAACTTTCTTCAAACCCATCGCTGTGGTGTCACATTTTCTCGAGGTTTGCATGCCCATCCAAACACCCAGTAGAGCAAGTCTGGAGCAGAGTCGACAATCTGAAGGGACAATATGTGTTTCTTGGGATCAACTACCCTTTCTTTGTTGGAGCCCCTGGAGCTGTTGAACCTGTAATTGCTCAGGCAGCCCTGGCTGCTACTGCTGCTGGTGGTGGAGCTGACGAAGAACTAGCTGCTGCTGCTCCTGATGAAGCTGACGAAATACTTGGTGATTCTACTGCTAGTGAAGCTTACGAAATACTTGGTGATTCTACTGCTAGTGAAGCTGACAAAATACTTGCTAATGCTACTGTTGGTGAAGCTAACGAAATACCTGATGAGGCTGCTACTGGTGAAGCTGACGAAATACATGCTGAGGCTGCTGCCGGAGTCCAGGAAGAACATGCTGGTGTTGTTGCTGAGGTGCCAGTACTTCCAGTGTTGATAGTAGACTGTGTGTTTGCTGCACACTCACGCGCCTATCATGTTGACACTCCAGATCCGATCTGGAGCCGAATCCACATCGGGGGGACGGGCCTACAATTGGCTCATTAGTGAGGTCGTACGATCTGATGGAGAATGACAGATGGCCAAACGCAGGATTCTGGTTTGTTCCAACGATACCACCAGCTCCAGGGACCTAGTGCTCATACTGGCAGATCCGATGAACCATTTTTCTTTATCTTTATCTTTAGTTACGCTTATTTGTGTAAAGACTAAGCTGTGCTTATTTGTGTAAGACTAAGTTAGGCCTAACTGCATAATATTCAGTGAAGCCCAGCTTTTGGTTCCACGCCCATAAAAGTAGAATTGCATCATAGAACAGACAAAGGTAATGTGCATACTAGCTATTTTTGCTCAGGATAACAACCACTTCAAGTAAATGATACATGGTGTACGCATTTGAACGCATCACTAGAATGTGCCACCTATTGATGATTGATGACATGGATCTAGCTTTTCTGCGCGTATTTGCATTGAATCGCTCATTGATTTGTTCACATATTTTTTGGCAATGGCTGATGAACTCCGCTATCTTGGTAACATGCTTCGCCAGTGAGCACTTGTTGATGCAATGCAAAGTACAGAACATGGTCTTCATTGTCATTGCATTTAGGTTCCCTATGTTTCTTCATCACGGAGCTACTAATTTCAAATGAAAATCTCGTAAACAACATATGTGTACATTGTTAGAGTATGCTACAGACACGGTACATACATGTTTTTCTACAATCACAAGAAGAAAACTTGATGCATTTTCACCTTGTTGGTGTTGTGCCGAACTGGGTGGATGTGGCTTTGGGGTTCGGAGAGGAACGCGTCATGGCTAGTGCATGTGCAACCACAGCGACGGCGAGCTCGGATTCTAGAGGAGGCCAACAGGACCGAGCATGGTTGGAATGGTGACAGATCACACCCGGGAATGAATTCCCATCCCCGTGCCATGCCATGGGTGCGGCCATGGTGAGGGCGAGCTCCGATTTGGGATGGGGAGGAGAGCGGGGTCGAGCAGGTTCGTCCAAGTCCTAGCTCCATGCCATGGCCGTGACCACAGATTCCCTCCCCGGAGGAAGAAGAAGACGCGTAAAGGATGCATGCACCAACGCTGCAAGCCTACATGGCAGCCACAACGGCAGTGACATAACGGCAAAACCTGACAGGGGGGCCCAACTTGACAGGCGTTAGCCTGATATCTTGAATTGAATCATAAAGTTAAATTCGTGCCGAAAAAGATACTCTGAGTATTTGGCACGCCAACTTTGGGAAGCGCAGCTGATTGTAAGCAACTTGGGTACCGCGTTGCCTGGGTGCCCCAACTTTCGGGCCGCAAAATGATATTCTCCTCTAGGAGTTGGCCCAATAATGTGGGCTGCCCCAATAAATTTAATTTTAAATATAATTTTAATATTAATTCCAATAATTAATATAAAATCCATATTATTAAATTCCCTTTGACCCGAAACACCTTTTGGATCACCGCATACTACTTCGGATCCTCCTGGAATGATTCTGGTTCTCTCATAAAACACTTTCATCTTTCTCCTCTATTTCTTTAGGTGATCCCGATGATTCCAAAACGATCTCCAAGCATCATAGAGCCCTTAAAGTGTGTTACCCGATGGTTCAGGAACATCACAGACATGATCGAGATGCTTCTCGGATCAATGATCATTAGCGGGATCTGGATACCCAAAATAACCCTTGTGCATTCCATGATATGTCGTTTGAACATAAACGTTGAGTCAAATTCTCTTTGTTACTTCAATACCTGACTTGTCCGAGATCTGATCATCGGTATCATTATACCTTGCTCAATCTCGTTACTGACAAGTGCTGCTTAACTCGTTCCCATGATATTCCATCCTCATGACCCAGTCATACGCTGCGAAGCTTATGGATGTGATCTCGCCGAGTGGGCCAGGTGTATCTTCCCATCACGCGGGAGAATAAATCTCGATATCGATGCATACGCCTCAACATATCCCTTTGTAATAACTGATATACACCTTTATGATCATCCTGTTATGGTGTTACGGTTGATGCAGTCAAGGCAGACTCAAGTGGTAGTGATTAGATATGATATGATCTCAGGGTCTAAGAAGTAGGATACTTCATTTTTAATTATTGCAACGATGAACTTTGTGACCTTGCTTGCTATCAACACACCATTGTCACCTCATTTATTCCAGCGACTCTCAATCAGACGGTAATGGTTTCATAAAATAGAACAATTATCAAATACTTAGTAAACTGCAATAAGTGTTTGCAGGAAAAACATTTATAACTTGTATATAAAATATATACCTTCTTCGGCAATGACATCCCCTGCAATGGGCTCTACTGTCTCAGTTCTTAACTTAGCCATGAACTCATGAAAGGCATATGATATCACTTCCATGACATAGCCCCTAATGACATCTTTGTAGCTAGGAGGAAGCAAACGCAATACCTCATCTATCGCAAAGCTGTCCATCAAGCAGTATCCCATGACATCCACAAGGCACTCATGAACCTCTTCCATGATATCTAAGTCGCTCTCAAAGTAGGTATTTTCTTCCATCTTTGTTGAAAGAAACTCGTTCATGTACTCATACTTTAGGATCCTGACTTGTGCCAAAAACATCGCCTTCAGTCCATCGACCATACTATATGCTTCGATTTCGTGAAAGTGTACCCACAGGCCAGACTCCATAGCATGAATTATGGTGTACTTGATCGTCACGAAAGAGTCATGACGAGCTTGATAATTCTCACCCATGAAGTCTTCGGGGAAATCTTATATTGGTTCTCATAGGACATAGAGAAGATTGTTCCTAGTGAGGGCGTCCCTCAAGCGTTGGTAATACCTATTGGTGAAGTTTGACCCATCTAGTTTAAGTTTCTCACCATTAAAATAAAGACCCAAAAATGTCTAGAATGTTGGGAATGGCCAAAATCTACAAGGATAATTGCAAAGTTATTTAGAATAAGTTCATAATATGAGTTCAAATTTATAGCTCCCACTAAAACTATCATCCCTAAGATGGTTTTAGTGATTACACGATCCCAATTCACTACACCAGCCCCGATCATCACCGTCGATGATATAGTTGCAAAAGTGAACAATGTGGTGTTGATCATATAATTCATGCGACTCATGCTCGATCTTTCAATCTCTTGTGTTCCGAGGCCATGTCTGTACATGCTATACTCGCCAATTTAACCTAAGTGTATTTGTTGTACAACATGGCTTACACTCACCGTATGCGAATGTCGATATGTCTAACACTCGATCATCATGGCGTGCTTCATAAGGGAGAACTTTCTTAGTGGTGCACACTAAGGGAGAACACTTTTATTGGTATTAATCGAGAGACCATCTTATATAGTGCTACCATCAAGTATCTAATATTAGCAAATAGTAAGATTCATAAAGGATTAACATCACATACAGTTATAGTGATATGATATGGTCCCTCTATGTGCACCATGATATCCATCAAGCGCTCCGGCATGATCTCCATCTTGGCCACCAGTATGGCGCCAAGTCCACAACGCCACCAGTTTGTCGTTCATCAAGAAGATGACTATTACTGTACAACTTAGTAATAGAAAAGTAAACTACTTTACCTTAACCACGACCATGACCATATCACATGGCCCCTCCAAAATAAAGTTAGACACCTCTACTTTATCTTTTGCATGTTTTACATGGCTTCTAGGGCTTTCACGATAGAACCGTTTCTTATCTACAAACTTCCAACCACAATATTGATCAAACAATTGTCTATATGACACCCCTTTCGGTCTTCTCCATTGCAAATGCTATATCAACTATTGAAAGAGAGATAGACACCCTCTAGGCACTTATATGGTACAAGCCATATGTTGAGCGTGGAACAAGTCTCGCGTAAGATTAGTCCGAGCCGCTTCATCAAACAATGCCATGATATAAACAAGTGCAAGTGAGAGGGTAGCAACTATAGGATCAATGCCCACATTCAATATGTATTCTAACCGTACAAGCAATACTACGCATAGATCGGCTCTGATACCACTAAAGTGGTATGCAGAAGAAAACAATATTTTTCTTAACTAGCGCAACAACAAATGCTAGGATCTATCTAGGAGTAAAGCTTTAATGAAAAAGGTCTCGGTGACATACCCTTGTAGACCGAAAGCGTTTAACGTTCATAGGAATGTGGATGATGTAGTCGAACAACGTAGCCAACGTCAAGGTCGCATTGCTCCTTGCACGAAAATCCAGGTGCCACAACTGGTAGCACCTCCGTAGTTTCGCAGACTTTGGTGCTCAGCGACGACTCCCAATCTTCTTGATCCATCAGTGATTGTGGAAGTAGACCTTATGGAACCAAGTATCCAATAGCGCGACAACGTGTTGGACATACTTCCACGCGCACAATTCTTCTTAGAACCGCGAGAACGAGAGCCAACGAGAGATAGATTTCCTAAGGAAACCACCTTATAAAATATGTCTTGAGTTGTGTCTTTTCTCCATCCCATAGGCCCATTCTTATATAGGGGAAGGGAGGGGTGATACGTCGTAAACGTATCTATAATTTTTGATGCTCCATGCTTGTTTTATATTAACTTTCTTATGTTTTGTTCACACTTTGAGGTATTTTTATACATTTTCTGGAACTAACCTATTAACAAGATGCCACGGTGCCAGTTGCCTGTTTTCTGCTGTTTTTGGTTTCAGAAAAGCTAGTAAGGAAGTATTCTCGGAATTGGACGGGACAAAAGCCAAAGTCAATATTTTACTAGAAGGAACACAGAGTTCGGAGGGAAGCTGGAGAGGGGCCACGAGGCGGCCACACCCTAGGGTGGCGCGCCCCCCTGGGCGCGCCGCCACCTGGTGTGGGCCCCTTGGGCCACCACTGACCTTGCCCCTTTGCCCATATATTCACCTCAGGACAAAAAACCTAAGCACCCGATCAGAAATCCATGAAAGAGTCTGTAGCCTCCGCCATCTCCATCCCTAGATCGGGGGGATCCGAAGCTCTTTCCAGCACCCTTCCAGAGGGGAGAGATCATCCTGGAGGCCTTCTTCATCACCATGCCTGCCTCCGGTGTGATGCGTGAGTAGTTCACCATTGGACTATGGGTCCATGTAGTAGCTAGATGGTTGGTTCTCCTCCTTTGTGCTATCATGTTTAGATCTTGTCAGCTCCATTAATGATCAAGATCATCTATTTGTAATCCTATATGTTGTGTTTGCGGGGATCCAATGGATATTGAGATACTAGTTCAGATTGATTATTGATTCTATCATGTCTATGTTATTTGTGATCTTATATGCTCTCCATTGTTAGTACTATAGAAAAATCATAAAAAATCCTTGTACGTAGGATTGAGCTTTAATTGTTTGTGCTTATGCCCCAAGTTATCATCTAACTTTTGTTAGTTTAACACTTTTAGATTTGAGCAACATAAGATCTTCAAAAAAATCGGTTTTTACCTGCTGGTCTGTTTTGACAGATTTCTGCCATTATTTGCATTTGCCTCTTAATCTCTTTCTCTTTGAGTTCTCTTTGATCACTTGAGCTTTTAGAAGTAATTGCTACAGTAGCTTGTGTTTTAATGGAAGTTTCACCTGTGTTGAAACTAAACCCAAAGACTTATTATCTTGAATACACTAATGTTGCTAATGAAGATTGTGTGAAGTTTTGTATGAAGGAAATTTTCATGTGTAGGGAAGAATAATGTGATGAGATGAAGAATGGACAAAAGCTCACGGTTGGGGATGCCACCGTGTAACCCCAAGAAATATTTACAAGCGTCAAAGCTTGGGGATGCCCAAGGCATCCCCTTCTTCATCAATAAAAATCTCAGGTTTTCTTCCAAAACACTTCATTTTTATTATTTCATGCACAATTGTGTTGTTCTTGGAGCGTCTTTGTTTTTGTTTTTAGTTTTCTTTTGTTTGGTTTTCTTAAATAAATTGGTTGGACCCCCGCATTCATACGTTGTTTCAAAATGATTTGTATTGGAAAAGAGTAGGAAGCTTCATGCTTATAAGTGGTACAAAAGGAGCTTGTTTTGACTATGGTCTAGACTTTATCATGTCATATTTGATGTTGCTTTGACTTTATGCTTAGTAATTATTTCTGTAGCATGACTTGTTCCGAACAATGGAGATTGCTTAATGTGCCTTGAAAGAATCATGTGTTGTTTTAGCATACAAAAGCATAATATTGTGGTATTCTCCTTTGATGCTTTATTTGGGTTGACTTGGCGCATGCTTACACCATGTTAAGACTATGAACCATTCACCTTAGCCTCTATGATCATTTAGTTTTTCACTTGTAATATCACTTTATGCGTTAATTAATAATGTTTTGTCACTTTGCATGATAATGGCCATTATTGCTCTCTTAAATGGTCGCCCCTAGTCTTTTGCTAGCCTCCACATGTACCAAGTGTGAGTTCCACTAATGAATCCAACCCCCAAGAAAACCAAGTTATTCCAAAGAGTCCACTATAAATTCCTATGCATGGTGTGTTACACCATTCCAAGTATATTCATGTTTTTATCTACCTTCCGAATTAAACTTGTTATGTGAAAATTAGTGATTAAAGCTCTCACAAACTTGATGGAACGCTTTATTTTCTTGCAGTTAATAAACCTGAACCATTGTGTCCATATATGTTGCTTATATGCTTGCACCTTATAAGTTGTGAATTAGTAGAACCATGTACCATGGGGAAGCGTTTCAACATTGCACTTATTATTCAGTTGATATCATGTTCTTTTGTTTATGGATACCGGCGGTGTGAAATAAAAGGGGAGCTTGTAAGCTCATGGAGTTTGTATGTGTGTTAGAGAAATGCCTGGGCGGCTAGCCTAAGCCATGCCTAATCATGGTGGAAATTTGTAGCATAACCATAGTGAGCATTCTGTGAAGCATCCTCAATAAAAAACTATGCAAATAGCAAATAAAAAGATCGCTGAGATGCTCATTGTCTGTTGCCTTGTCATTTTGATAGGGGATAGCTCCTGTGTCATGGGGCAAGGGGTTCCCCGTTGGTGGTTCTCCATGATACACATGTACTTACAATTATAAGAACTTACTTGTGACTAAAGTTGAGTAGCATGAGGTTCGGTACTCGTAAGCAAGGGGCATGAGATTTTCAACTTATTACTTGTCAAGCATATCCTCATATTTGTGTCACTTTAACCTTAATCACCTTAAGATGCTTATGATAGGGGTAATGAGAGCTGAAAGCTAATAAGTAGCATAATTTTTGGAATCTCTTTATGAAACTTGAAATCCCTGCTTCCCTCTATGAAGGGCCTCTCATTTTACCTTTATGTTGAGTCTCCATCTTCTATCTTTATGCACCAATTGAGAGAGCATAGTGGTCATTCTTAGTTTAATGTGCATTGTCCCAAAACTTGTTGGTTGATTCATAACTTTGATATTACTTGTTCTTATATTATTTATATCTAGTCACCCTTATGAACTTTGAAGGTGTCCTATGCATTTATGTTTTGCTATACCATGAGGGACAAGATGAATACCACTCTTATTATGTTTTCTATATGTGAAACAAACAAACATCTTTGAATGCATTATTATTCATGATCTTTTGTTTGTACCTTTTAATGTTACAACATAGTTTCTATGTCTTATTGTTAGTACTCTATCTTTCATGTTCATGTTTAGAGTACTTTGATCCTAGCTATCAATGCTTGTCAAATACCTTGATCAAGATTGTGATGGTGCATGTCACCTCAAAAAATATTCTTTTTATCACTTACCTACTCGAGGACGAGTAGGAGTTAAGCTTGGGGATGCTTGATACGTCGTAAACATATCTATAATTTTTGATGCTCCATGCTTGTTTTATATCAACTTTCTTATCTTTTGTTCACACTTTGAGGTATTTTTAGACCTTTTTCTGGAAATAACCTATTAACAAGATGCCACAGTGCCAGTTGCTTGTTTTCTGCTGTTTTGGTCTCAGAAAATCTAGTAAGGAAATATTCTCAGAATTGGACGGGACAAAAGCCAAAGTCAATATTTTAACAGAAGGAACACGGAATCCGGAGGGCGGCCGAAGAGGGGCCACGAGGCGACCACACCCTAGGGTGGTGCGCCCCCCTAGGCGCGCCGCCACCTAGTGTGGGCCCCTCAGGCCGCCACCGACCTTACCCCTTCGCCTCTATATTCACCCCAAGACGAAAACCCTAAGCACCCGATCAGAAATCCATGAAAGAGTCTGTAGCCGCCGCCATCTCCATCCCTAGATCGGGGGATCCGAAGCTCTTCCTGGCACCCTGCTGGAAGGGAGAGATTATCCTGGAGGCCTTCTTCATCACCATGCCTGCCTCCGGTGTGATGCGTGAGTAGTTTACCCTTGGACTATGGGTCCATTTAGTAGCTAGATGGTTGGTTCTCCTCCTTTGTGTTATCATGTTTAGATCTTGTGAGCTCCGTTCATGATCAAGATCATCTATTTGTAATCCTATATGTTGTGTTTGCGGGGATCCGATGGATATTGAGATACTATGTCAGATTGATTATTGATTCTATCATGTCTATGTTATTTGTGATCTTGCATGCTTAATACGTCCATTTTGCATCAATATTCTATATCATAATTTACTGTTATTCATTGATATATTTCATATTAAGAGATGATACTTATGTTATTTCATCTGTTTTTGCATGGTTGATGACTTTTGGAGCATGGACCATTGCAGTCAGGATTCTGATGGAAAAGGGGCTGTTTGGAGGCGAAATTCACGAAGATCAGAAAATCCAGGAAAATACATGGAAAATTCTATTTTTCCAGAAGACGGAGATTGCTAGAAGGAGAAGTGGAGATGGGCCACAGGGGGGCCACACCACCCCCAGCGCGGATAACCCTTGGCCACGCCAGCAGGTGGTGTGGCCACCCTGGCCCACTCCAGGCTCTCCCCTCATGCGTATATTACCCTCTCGAAACCCTAAGAATGGGAGAGCGACCACAGAAAGATTCCGCCACCTCTATGGGGCCGAAAACACCAAGAGAGAAAGATCTCTCGGGCAGACAGAATTCTGCCAGGGGAATTCCTTCCCGGGGAGGGGAGATCATCGCCATCAACACCACCATCAAGCTGGACTTCATCAGGGTCATCATCACCACCATCATCTCCACTAGCACCATCATCACCACTTCATACCGCTGTAACAATCGGGTTAAATCTTGCATAGTTCTTAGGGGAAACTTTCCCGGTGTTGATTACTCCGTGTAGTTGATGCTATTGAGTGAACCATTGAATATTCATTTATGTTCAGATTGTTACAAATCATTATATCATCTCTGATATTGATCCATATGATGTCTTGTGAGTAGTTCGTTTTGTGCTTGAGGACATGCGATAAGTCATGTTGTTAGTAGTGGAATTGTGTTGAGAAAGATTCAATGGTTTGATATTTAAGTTGTGGTGTATTTCTTCTAGTGGTGTCATGTGAACGTCGACTACATGACACTTCACCTTTATTGGCCTAGGGGAATGCATTGTGTATTTGTCTACTAATCGTAGGGGTTGCCGGAGTGACAGAAACCTAAACCCCCGTAAGGAAACCTTTGCACAAGGGATGTCAGGATCTTAGAGTTTAAAGTCGTGGTTAGGTTTCTACCTTAATTACTTTCTTGTACTTGCGGATGCTTGCAAGGGGTATAATCACAAGTATGTATTAGTCCTGAAGGTCGGTACATTAGCACAGGTTCACCCACACAACACTTAGCAAACTAAAGAAGATTAATCAACTATATGAAGCGAAAGCACTTGATGATATTCCCGTGTGTCCTCGAGAACGTTTGGTCATCTTAAGTAATACAACCGGCTTGTCCTTTGCTAAAGAAAGGATTGGGCCACTTGCTGCATTTATTATTATTGTCTTTTATTTACTTGCACTTTATTTACCTACATTATCAAAAACCCCTAAAAATCCATTTGCTAAGTATTTACAGAGAATTCCTGCTCCAAGCCATTCGCCAACACCTTCTGCTCCTCGTTGGGTTCGACACTCTTACTTATCGAAAATACTACGATACACCCCCTATACTTGTGGGTCATCAATGCTCTCCATTGTTAGTAACTATCTTGGCCAATTAGATGCTTGCAACTCCAAGAGGGAGTATTTATGCTCAATAGTAGGTTCATGCCTCTAGTAATCTGGGGAAGTGACAGAAATCTCTAAGGTTATAGATGTGTTGTTGCTACTAGGGAGAAAACAGCAATACTTTGTCCATGGGGCAATTGTATTGTTTACTTTACACACTTTGCTTAATGCAATTATCTGTTGCTTGCAACTTAATACTGAAAGGGGTTTGGATGATAAACGGAAGGTGGATTATTAGTCATAGATGCAGTTGGATTACAGTCTATGTATTATGTTGTAATGCCCAATCAAATCTCATAGGAGTCAAGATGTCTAGTATATGCATTGTTATGCTTTCTCAATCTGTCAATTGCCCTGCTGTAATTTGTTCACCCAACATGCTATCTTAAGGAGAAACACCTCTAGTGAACTATGGACCCCAGTCCATTTCTTTACCATTGATGTACCATCTACTGTTTACATTTTACTATTTACTTTCTGCAGCAATTACTATATTCCACACTATATGTTTAATCCTTTGTTTTCAGCAAAACCAATGAGATTGACAACCTCACTGTAAGTTGGGGCAAAGTTATGTGGTTGTATTGTGCAGTATTCCAAGTTGTTAGCAACACCTTAGAGTTGTTTCCTTGCTCCTACTGGTTCGATAACCTTGGTTTCATAATTGAGGGAAAACATGGTACTGTGTTCATCATACCTTCCTCTTGGGCTTCCCAATGAGCTCTACATTTTGAGCCATCAAGGGGACTCCACCTTGCAAGGTCTCGGGATGGGACTAAACGAGAGGGAGGAGGAAGCGCCAAGGGGGGTGGCTGGGTGGGTCCCAACCGCGCTCCATGCCATGTCCGACCGGCGATTGTGGTGGGCCCCCACCCCGCGCGCCCTAGCCCATGGTAGCGGCGACCCTCTTGCCCTTTCATGGGCGGCTGCCCTATATGGCCACTCCCTCTAGGAGTTGGCCCAATAAGGTGGGCTTCCCCAATAAATTTAATTTTAAATATTATTTTAATATTAATTCCAGTAATAATATAAAATACATATTATTATATTCCCTTTGACTCGAAACACCTTTTGGATCACTCTGAACTACTTTGGATCCTCCCGGAACGATTCCGGTTCTCTCACGGAACACTTCTGGCTTTCTCTTCTCTTTCTTCTAGTGATCCTGATGATTGCAAAACGATCTCCAAGCATCGTAGAACGCTTAAGTGTGTTACCATACATTTCGGGAAGATCATATACATTATCGATATGCTTCTCGTATCAATGATCATTAGCGGGATATGGATACCCATAATGACCCATGTGCATTCCATGATATTAATGTCGTTTGAACCATAAATGCCGAGTCCAATTCCCTTTGTTACTTTGATACCCGACTTGTCCGAGATCTTATCACCGGTACAACTATACCTTGATTAATATCATTACCGACAAGTGCGGCTCAACTCATTCCCATGATATTCCATCCTCATGACCTAGTCAGACCATATGCAGCTTATGGATGTAATCTCACTGAGTGGGCCCAGTGTATCTTCCCATCACGTAGTAAAACAAAACCTGATTTTGATGCATACACCTCAGCATATCTCTTTGGAATACCTAATAGACACATTTATGATCACCTTGTTACTACGTGGCAGTTGATGCAGTCAAGGCAACCTTGGGTGATAGTGATTAGATATGACCTCACGGTCTAAGAAGTAGGATACTTTGTTTCTAATTATTGCAACGATGAACTTTGTGACTTGATCATGTCGCAATACTTATATTGAGTAATTTCCATCACATCATTCACTAATGATGTGACCTTATTGTCAGTTGACATAAATGTCCATGATCAGAAAACCTTGAGATCATCAGTTGACCAATGAACTAGTTGAATAGAGGCTACTAGGGAATTGGTTTGTTTACATACCACACGTGTACCAATATTTCTAATTGACACAGTTATGGCATGGTATAAATTATGAACTAATGAAATATGATAATAAACATCCTTTATTATTTTCTTCTAGGTCATATTTCCAAGAACCAGGACCCAAATTTTCAAGAACCAGGACTCAAATTTCCAAGAGCATGAGCAACATTTGAGAATCATCCTAGAAACCCTGAGAGAGCATTAGTTATATGCCAAGTTCAGCAAGTGTGAGTTTTAGCTGAAAGAAGTAGGATTCCTAGGACATATTGTGTCTGCTGGAGGAGTCTCTGTTGATCCCAGCAAGATCAAAGATGTCGAAGAATGGGAAGCCCCAACCAATCAAACCCAAGTTCGTTCATTTCTCGGATTAGCGGGATATTACCGCAAGTTTGTAGAAGGATTCTCAAGCATAGCCCGACCAATGACCCAATTGTTGAAGAAGGACAAGAAGTTTGAATGGACATACAAGTGTTAAGCCAGTTTCCAGGAGCTGAAGAAGAGATTGATATCAGCCCCAATTTTGATCATGCCAGACATCAAGAAGCCGTTTGATGTGTATTGTGATGCATCAAAGATTGGTCTAGGATGTGTATTGATGCAAGAAGGCAAAGTCATCGTGTATCTGTCTCGACAACTGAAGCAGCATGAGCAGAACTATCCGACCCATGATCTTGAGCTAGCAGCGGTGGTTCTAGCGTTGAAGACATGGCGTCATTATTTGATGGGTAATCACTGTGAGATTTACTCAGATCATAAGAGCTTGAAGTATATCTTCACCCAGAAGGAGTTGAATATGAGGCAAAGAAGATGGATAGAGTTAATCAAGGATTATGACCTTGACATTCACTATCACCCCGGTAAAGCCAATGTGGTAGCGGATGCTCTTAGCAGATTGCCGTGTAGGCTTAACACCATGATCAAAGAGAAGCAACCAAGTTTGTATGAGGAGTTGGAGCAGTTCAGAACTGAGTTAGTTAGCAAAGGATTACTAGCTAGCATTGAACTTCAACCCACTTTGATTAGCCAAATCAAGGAAGCCCAGAAGGGGAATGAAAGTATCGACGGAATCAAACGTCATATTGGTATAGGCAACGTACCTGGATTCACCGAAGACGAAGAAGGTGTACTGTGGTACAAGGGACGTATCTGTGTACCCGCAGATTCAGAGCTGAAGGAAATTATCATGAAGGAAGCTCATGATACTCTTTATTCTATCCACCCCGGAGGAACAAAGATGTATCAGGATTTAAAAGAGCAATTTTGGTGGCACAAGATGAAGAGAGAGATCGGAAGCTACATCGCCAAATGTGACATTTGTCAAAGAGTCAAAGCGGAGCATCAGAGACCTGCAGGATTGTTGCAACCATTGCAGATTCCGGAATGGAAATGGGATTCTGTCGGAATGGACTTTATCACTGGTTTACCTACTTCTGGTAGGGGAAATGACTCAATCTGGGTCATAGTTGATAGACTATCCAAGGTAGCCCACTTCATACCAGTCAAGACAACCTACCAGAGTGCAAAACTAGCAGAGCTGTACATTGCTAGGATTGTTAGTCTGCATGGAACCCCCAAGACCATCGTATCAGATCGAGGAACCCAATTTACCTCAAGATTTTGGCAGAAAGTTCAGGAAGGTTTAGGAACCAAGTTGAACTTCAGCACCGCTTATCACCCGCAAACAGATGGACAAACTGAGAGAGTCAATCAGACCTTAGAGGATATGCTTAGAGCTTGTGTGTTGGAATACGGATCAAAATGGGAAGACTGCCTGCCCTTCGCAGAATTCTCATATAACAACAGTTATCAAGCTAGTTTACATATGGCACCATTTGAATTCCTATACGGAAGAAAGTGTCGTACCCCTTTGAATTGGTCGCAAGTAGGAGAGAGTCAGATCTTTGGACCCGACATTCTCCGAGAAGCAGAAGAGAAAGTTCAGAAAGTTCGTGAGCACCTCAAGACCGCCCAATCCAGACAGAAAAGCTATGCTAACGAGAGAAGGAGAGACCTGACTTTCAATGTCGGAGATTTCGTATATCTCAAGGTTTCACCATTGAAGGGAACCCAACGCTTTAGTCTGAAGGGAAAGTTATCTCCCAGATATATCGGACCTTTCAAGATTCTGAACCGCCGAGGAGAAGTATCATATCAGCTGGAATTGCCGGAAGAGATGTCAGCCATCCACAATGTGTTCCATATCTCGTTACTTCGCAAATGTTTGGAAGTGCCTGAGAAGACTGAAGTTTTCAAGAATATCGATCACAGAGCAGTGGAAATCAACAATGACCTGACCTATCGGGAAGTACCCATCCGTATCTTAGAAGAAGCCTACAGAACCACCAGGACCAGGAGTATCAAGTTTCTCAAGATTCAGTGGAGCAACCATACCGAGGAGGAAGCCACTTGGGAGCGTGAGGATTACATTAGGACAGAGTTCCCAGATCTCTTTAGTTCCTAGTTTTCTTGTAAATCTCGGGATGAGATTTTATTTAAGGAGGGAAGGTTTGTAATATCCCAAAACTTCAATCCAAGCTTATCAAGAGCAAGTCACCCCAAAATGGGGTTAACAAAAACTTTTCCAAATTTAAAATGAAGGCATTCATATATGTGTGCATTTAAAATAGGAGTTGTTTTGAATTGCCATGATTGTGTGAATCTTTGCTTCTAAAATGTTTCTTAGCTGATTTAAACATCATCTACATCATTCCCAAACTTTTCCTAAAGAAAATCAAATCAAAAAGAATT
Organism: Avena insularis; assembly: GCA_023614405.1. NCBI lineage: Eukaryota > Viridiplantae > Streptophyta > Magnoliopsida > Poales > Poaceae > Avena > Avena insularis. The sequence continues at coordinate 30,066,033 of CM042692.1, forward strand.
AAAATGAAGGAATGGTCATTTGGACAAATTTAACTCTCATACCTACTTTGGCTATTCCTAGTACTCATTTCTTAACAGAAACAATTCTTGATCTTTACACCCCTTGCTAGTACACATAATGAGGTACCAAGGCCCACTTTTTGATCTACTAAAACCTTCAGAAACTATTTTAAATGACAGTTTAAAATTGAATCTAATGCATATGCATAGATCACCCCTATTTCAAAAACCATGTATTTGAGCTCCATTTTCAAAACCCTTGCAACCAGAGACTACCTAGCACTAGTGGAGATCACCCAAAAATTTTGAACTCAAAATTCAAAACTTTTTCTCTTGCGGCCATTTCATCAAACACTTGGCAGGCAAATTACAAACTAAACAAATTTCACTATTTTAAATAGTGTTTTGGCCAAACTTGTTCCCCAAATTGCCACCAAAAACCTCTCCACTACTCCCCCTAACCCTCTCTAGCCCAACACCGTGCACGACCAAATGGTCATGGCCATTAAGGAACCCCACTTGGGCACCCCACAGCGGCAAAGAAACGACCCAGAACCGCCAGCTGAGCACGCCGACCATGCCGACGCTGCCGCCAGCGCCAGATCGCCTCACGTGCACAAGCCGCCGACACCAGCCCGCGCCACCGCCCGCCGACCTAGAGAACACCCAGACACCTCCGTCACTGCCCAAAGCCCCACAGCCCGCTGGGACATGTGGACCGCCTGCTTGAGCGCCACCTCACCCGACCACATGCCACCGCCCCACGGCGCATTGAAGCGCTAGAGCACCGCCAGAGGACCGCCCATCGATCGCCATCCCCAGCCATGCCGCTAGCTTCGCCGTAGCCATGTCGCCACCGTCGATCGCCCATCCCTTCGGTCTCACCGTCGAGCCTATAAAAGGAGCCTCCCCAGCACCAAAGACTCACACCATTCTACTCCCTCACCTCTCGAATCTCAACCACCCCTCGCCGAGCAAGTGGAGCAGCAGCTGGAATTGGAGCCGAGCCGCCTCTGGAGAAGAAGGGTGTCGTTGATTCCGCCACCCAAGCTCGCCGCGACCACGCCTCGCCGTCAGTATTCCACCCGTTCGCCGCATCACCGACCCTGCTGGAGCCTGGTACACCCCAGAGACCCCACCGAGCCTCTAGGGTTCGAGCTACTTGATGGCGTCGACGACGACCTCACCGTAGATCTAGCCTCTAATCATACGACCCATAGCCTTGTGATACCATTTCAGCGTTTAAAGAGCCACGACAAGTGGACCCCTCATGTCAGCTGAGCCTGTCAGAGCGCCACACTGGGCCAGCCCATTTCTTTCAGCATAATCCGTAGATTCAAATCTAGGTTTTTCTTTTAGTTAGAATATAGTTTCTCCAGTGTTTCAAAATTCAATTCTGTGAGTTTGACAAATCCAAATTACATGAAACTAATTTTGTCTGAAAGGTATTGAAATGCTCTATCCAAGCCCGTTGGATTTAATTCATTTAGAGTTATAGATTTCTCTAATAAAAATAAGAAGACGGAAGCTTTTCAACTTGAAACATTTTGTAAAATCAACCAAGTTAGCTTTTGAGTTGATTCCAACTCAAAAAATCACATTTCATCATATCTATCCAAATATGTAATAATATTAAGGTTTACAGGCAGTAACTTTGGACTAGTACCAAAATAATGCTATATAGGCATTTCTAGTCACTTTAAATCATTAAATAATGAACTTAAACCAAAGTAATATTGATCCAACCTTTAAATCTCATTCCCACATGTTAGAATATGTGGTGAGGACATGTGTCCACATGATCCCATATTTTGGTGGTGAATATTAAAGTGTAGTTAATATTTCAATGAGTAGAAATTACTTTTCCAAAATAAAAAGGTTGAAACTATTGAATTAAAACTTGTGATGTTTGGGATGATAATAGATCATCAATTGTGTGGTTTAGAATACTACTTAGCCTAAGTTAAGTATTGTTTGGTGATTGTGCACTCCCTATGTATTTCTAGACGCTAGTACCGACCAAGCCTTCGAGGAGGAGGAGTTCTACCAAGAAGAAGAAGAAGAAGAAGAAGAAGAAGAAAACTTCAACCACTGCATCAACCAAGGCAAGCTATTAGTGGCAAGCTAACCCTTGCAAACATGCTTTAGTAAGCTCTTGTAGCAAGCTAGAATAAAACTAGATAGTTTAGTAAAGATGCCTTAAGCATACTTTGATCACACCCCCTTAGTTTACACAAAGTTCTTTAATTAATTTTGAAGGTAGCATAAAGAGTATAAAACTTGACCTACTTAGAAACCCTTAGATGTCATTCTATGGCATGAGATTGATCCCACCTTTCCACCTTAGTGAACACTCTTAACCTAGTGTTTAGAATAGATCAAACTTGAGTCACTTTAGATGGGGACACTTGGTGAAAATGAGTTGTGAAAACCTTGGAATGATGAGTCATTCTATTGAGATGTTTTGACATGTGTTGAGAAACACAATTGATTTATGATGATGAAAATGATGAGGCATGAGCCTTAACCCTTTTATAAAACTGATGGTTGGATTCGGATGCGATACCATTCCAAATTTACCGTACAACCACATTACCTGAATTGGGTAAGGCTTAGCTGGAAATTTATATGCATTAGTATTAGTTCCCTCACGGGAGAGGTTTGAGCTGAGGCTACCTCTCAATGTTGTCCACCTATGCAGTGCCCAAGATGATTGATGGTCATGGTTGGGAGGCCATGCTCATAGGAGAGGTGCTTGTACTAGGGTGTGTAAAGGGAAGGTTATGTTTGATTATCTGCATACTAAGTATGATGATTCAGGGTTATCCAGCGGATGTATCGAATCTTGTGGTGAAAGTGTACCACCTCTGCAGAGTGTCAAACTATTTGAATAGCCGCGTCCGCGGTTATGGACAGTTGGAATGGCCATACTATTTCATTGTCAGATGTTTTCTAAATAACTTGAAATGAATGATGAACCTTGACTTGACCACAACAGGGTTGTGTAGGTGAAAATAGCTTCCCAACTTAAGTGATTCTAGACTTTTATTTTATCTTTTCTTGCTTCAGAACTCAGCTTAGGTTTCAAACTTAACTTGATAGTTATTCTTTAAATTCAGTACTTTAACTTAGAATCATAACCCTTGCTAGTAGTAGTTTGCGAGTACTTAAAGAGTACTCATGGCTTTTGTCCCTGGCTATTATCATGGCCAGACTATGAAGGAGATTATCAAGATGATGGTCAGCAGGACGGCTATGATAACTAGGACTATCTGCCTTCATCAGCATTGCCTGTGCCCCTGAAGATGGACCCCACCGCTACGCTATCGTTTATTTCCGCTGCTTGTTGTATTAAAGACTTGATCATGAGATCCGTATTTGTGTAAAACCTTATGTATGGTTTGTAATGGATGATGTACTGTGATATCCAATCCGTTATGTCTCGCAAAAATGGTAATCACAGGATTGCGGTATGGCATAACGGGCATCTGGGATTAAAAATCCGGGTGTTGACAAGTTGGTATCAGAGCCATCCTGACCATAGGAGACTCTAGTTAGAATGGACGTCCAAACCAAAAACTTAGCTTCAAAACCAAAGTGAGTATTTATGAAAAACTATTTCCCCTCTTACCCTTGTGAACTCATTCTTTCTCAAAAATACATGTTCCTCAAAATTCTTACATTACTACTTAAAGTTTGACACACTTGATCACTTCACTAATTTCCTCATCCTAAATTCTTGTGGAAGCTAGGGTTGCGTGTGTGTTCCTCGCCGCCCCCTCCTAGCCCTTATATAGATAGGCTAGGTCTCGGGTAGCAGGTCGAGTCGGTTACAAGTTAGATTAGAACTCTAGTCTTGAGCTTTCCTTGTCTTGTACATTTAGGAGTCCGTGTCCATATGGGCTTCATACCACTCGAACCGTCATATGCGTCATGGACCTTGGCAATTCGTCGAGAGGGCCTTCCGTCGAGCCGCACCAGGTAGGCTGTAGTCGAGTGCCTATTGGGCATACCCATGTCAGTAGCCCCCGAGTGTCCATGCGAATCGTAGATTCGGATGGAGACTCAGAAGTCTTGAGTCTTGCATTAGGATGTTGGAGTCTACAATTGTGTCGAGTGCGAAGCACTTGCCCGGAAGTACATCGAGGCAGTCGAATTTGTAGTAGTTCATAGGGATGATGGTAAACGTGCCTGGTGCGCTTGATGGATCGAGACCAGTTAATTGCTCTAGGGCAAAAACAACGCTAACTACTCAAACTCGAGTCCCCAGACTCGAATTCGGAAATTGCTGGCGTAATTCGACTCATGCCGCGGAGGCCTTACATGAGTCAAATTCCAGTGTATGGGTGTGAGCACTCGACGCGTCCGTCAAGGCATATTCATCGTACCTGCAGGCACGGATATATCTCTGGTAGTGCGCAGCAGATGCGTTGTCAGGTCTTATTCAGGTCTTATCTTCACGCTGTAAGTGCGGCATCCGAATTTTGTCATCACGGAGATGATTCGGGTGGCCCAGGAGACGTAATCTCTTTGCAGGGAAAATATGAGGCGGAGTCGCCATAGTATTCGAGTGTGGATGTTATCGACACACAGTACGATGTACAAAGAAAAATAATCATAGGGTGCGCGACCAGCGCTCCCTATGGGAGTAGCCCCCGAGTGCCTAGTTGAGTCGAAGACTCAGGCAGGGACTAAAGAAATTTTGCGACTGATGTCGCCTTTGCTTGTTTGTTTCAGTCGAAGACTTAGGCAGAGACTAAAACACGTTTTGCGACTGCTGTCGTCTTCTGCTTGCTTGTTTCAGTCGAAATTATTTCCGATGCTCCCTATGGGAGTAACCCGAAGTTCACAATCGAATCGTAGATTCGAGTGAAGGATTTTCAAAATGCTTGGATATCTTCACAAATTTCTTTGGGTGCGCGGCCAGCGCTCCCTATGGGAGTAGCCCCCGAGTCCTTAGTCGAATCGTGGATTCGAGTGAGGATTCAGAGCGTGTCACTCGAGGATCTTATATATGTGCGACCAGCGCTCCAGCTTGGAGTAGCCCCCGAGTGTCTAGCAGAGTCGTAGACTCGGGAAGAGACTCGAGTCTTGTATCTTGCAGTCGCGATCGATAATCACGCGAGGAGAAACCAGGAGTTCTAGCCAGGCGAGTCGATGATGTGGATGGAGTCGACGCAGTCACTTCGGTTGAGTGCGCTGCCAACGTCGCATGTGTGTAGCACCAAGCGATGCAACCATCCGAGGAGGAACTCGACTCGGGTCTTGAGTGTATAGAGTAGCTAGTTGTTTTGTCGACTCCTGTTGGAGGACCCGATAGAATAGCTCGACGCAGTCAACATCCTTATAAGCTGCATAAAACATGAAGAATTGTGAAGTACTTGTATCTTGTAAAGGATATTTGCATGTCGGTTTGTAAAGTAAAATTCTGGTGCCATTCGAGTCGACACTTTTGTACTGTATGCTAGGCCTTTTCGTTAGTCTGATTACCCTTAGTCTCAGTGCCTTGCCGAGGTGCTCGGAGTTCAAGGATTCAACGATCAGGCAGAATCAGCTACTCGGGCTGTCGCGTATGAGGTGCTCGAGTGCGTGGAGTCGACGGCACATTAGGTTACTCGAAGAGGGCGTAGCCCCCGAGTGTTTCGAGTGCGATTAAAGTAAGAAAGAAATTAACTTTAAGTATAGAACTTAGCTTTATTGATAGTTGCCGTGATGAACGAGTCGCAAGATCCGATGCGATCGGCGGGTCGCGGGAGTCAAAGATTGTAGCGGCTCGTGATCGCAGGAGTCGAGGGAGCCCCCGAGTCACCTAATATGAATACCGCAGCCGGTCATTGAAGCTGAAGACCACGGCAGGTCGCCGAAGCGGAGGGAGCCCTCGAGTCGAATATCGTAGCGAATCACTAGAGTCGAACACTAGAGTTGATGTGGCAGCGAGTCACGCGGCGGACGTAGTCGACGCGGCGGATCGGAGTCACGTGGTGATGACGAATTGCCGTATATGAAGACTGTAACGGGTCACAGCAGTCGAAGACCGTATCGGGTCACCTCACCCGAAGACCGCAGCGAGTCGCGTGATGGAGTCGAAGACTCAATAGGTCGGCAAAGTCGAATATCGCAGCGGGTCACCATAGCAGGTTGCCGCAGCCAACGCCGCACCAGGTTGCGTGACAGAGTCGAAGTAGTCGTCGGGGCATAGAATCGGCGCAATCGAAGTAGTCTTCGGGACGGACGTGCGGTCGAGGTTGACGCAGTGGGTGCGTAGCCGAGGTTGAGGGAGTCGCACGGCGGACATATTCGACGCGGCAGCGTTATCGAATATTTGTTGGGTGGAGTTGATCTAGCGGATGTGTACCCGACGCAGACTAGTATGTGCGCGGTAGTATGACGAGCGTTGGTCTCGTCTGACCGATCTGATTTTTTTCCTGTGTAACAGCCGAATTAATATATTGCTCGGATCCTTTTTTTCTTTTGTCCTGAGTAGGATGACACTTTTTGATGCCGCGCTATGACAACTCTTAATAACTGCTTTGGTTTCTCCTTGGATTGGAATTGATCTGAGGCTAACTCGTGACTGATGATAGCCATGTTCCTTCTTTTCTTTCTTTGACTTTTGAATCAAAATCGGAATGGAATCTACTAACATATCTATCAGTATTGGCCACCTGCAGCGTGGCATGTATATTGGCCTAATTAAAGGAGCATCTCTGCCGTAGGAGACAAGGTCACGTGGTCCTTGTTGTCTTGATGCATGTGAATTATCTAGACATATCTTCTTCCCTCCGGCGACCTGGTCTGATGCCATCCAGTTTGACGCGTGGGGCATCCGCCGCTATAAATAAATACGGTATTATTTATTACGCTTCCGATCAGCTTGTTACTTGAATCCGTCTTGACAACAAATTATCCACCATCCCATAGAGATCCGATCTGGTCTTGACGATTGCCGATTTTGCATATTAGAATTGATGATGACAGATTCGATCGCGGATTAGGAGGTAGATCTGCTTCCCGGATGCTGCCGAGTCGCTGGATAGAGGCTCTTGGACGGCACGCCTGTGGTTGCGCACAAGGGCATCGTCGGTGTTTAAGCGCAAGATGATGAGGGAGCCAAATTAGATCTAGCCTCCAATAGACGATGAATCGTAGATCGCTGGCGATGAGGCTGTCGAGATCGCAACATCAGCGCTCCCAGTCCCCACGGTTGGCGCCAATTGACGAGGGTTTAAACCATCAATGCCCATTGTTATAGACTTGGGTTTTGGAGAAGGAGGGAGAGCTGGAGACATCTATCGGCTAGCAAACAAGCACACAGGGGACAAAGGATTTACCCAGGTTCAGGCCTCGTAGAGGTCCCTACTCCTGCTTGTCTGCTCGTGGAATTATCGAGGGAGTCGAAAGTTACAACGGTGCGCAGATGCAATCTGGCGAGGGTTTGTGGAAGCTAGGGTTGCGTGTGTCTACCTCGCCGCCCCCTCCTACCCCTTATATAGATAGGCTAGGTCTCGGGTAGCAGGTCGAGTCGGTTACAAGTTAGATTAGAATTCTAGTCTTGAGCTTTCCTTGTCTAGTACGTTTAGGAGTACGTGTCCATATGGGCTTCATACCACTCGAACCGTCATATGCGTCATGGACCTTGGCAATTCGTCGAGAGGGCCTTCCGTCGAGCCGCACCAGGTAGGTTGTAGTCGAGTGCCTATTGGGCATACCCATGTTAGCTGGACACAGCGAAAAATAGGTGGGCCACCCTGTTGGTGAGACAACCCCATTCTCCACCCCGACTCAGCTCTCCCGCGGCAGAGAGCTATCGTCGCTGCCATGTCGTCACCGGCGAGGTCCCACCTGTTGGAAATATGCCCTAGATACTGATGGCCCAAAATATATCGAGCTCGTTGGGTAAGCCCAAGAGGAAGGTATGATGAGCACAGCAGCAAGTTTTCCCTCAGTTATGAAACAAAGGTTATCAATCCAGTAGGAGCAAGGAAACACCTCCAAGGTGTTGCTAGCTGAACGTTGGTAGGGCGCACTACCGGTGCCAGCAGCAACGTGGAAACCTGCACAACACAACCACATAACTCTACCCCCAACTTACAATGAGGTTGTCAATCTCACCGGTTTTGCTGAAAACAAAGGATTAAACGTATTGTGTGGAAGAAATTAATAGTTTGCATAAAGTAAACAGAAAGCAGTAAATAGTTGATTGAAGATTGATGATAAAAGAAAGGACCGGGGTCCATAGTTCACTAGTGGTGGCTCTCCTTAAGATAGATGACATGTTGCGTGACCAAATTACAGCAGGGAAATTGACAAACATCGAGAAAGCAATCATGCATATACTACTCATCTTGACTCCTTTGAGATTTGGTTCGGCATTACAACATTATACATAGACCGTAATCCAACTGCATCTATGACTAATAATCCACCTTCAGGTATCATCCGAACCCCCTCCAGTATTAAGTTGCAAGCAATAGATAATTGTATTACGCATTGCGTGTAAAGTAAACAATACGAATTGTTCTATGAACAAAGGATTGTTGTTTTCTCCCTAGTAGCAACAACACATCTAGTACCTTAGAGATTTCTGTCACTTCCCCAGATTACTAGGGGCATGAACCCACTATTGAGCATAAATACTAACTCAACGGAAAGCATGCAAGATCAAAAATAACAAAGACATGATAGAATCAATAATCAATCTAAAATAGCATCTCAATATCCATCGGATCCCCGCAAACACAACATGTAGGAACTACAAATAGATGATCTTGATCATGAACGGAGCTCACAAGATCTAAACATGATAGCACAAAGGAGGAGAACCAGCCATCTAGCTACTACATGGACCCGTAGTCTAGAAATGAACTACTCACGCATCACACCGGAGGCTTGCATGGTGATGAAGAAGGCCTCCAGGGTGAATTCCCCTCTCCGACAGCGTTCCGGGAAGAGCTTCAGATCCCTCCTGATCTAGGGAGATGATGGTGGCTACAGACTCTTTTGTGGAATTTTGATTGGGTACTTAGGGTTTCTGTATCGGAGGTATCTTATAGGCAAAAGGGGAGGCCGAGGGGGTGCCGGAGGCGGCCAGACCACCCCCTAGTGCGGGCCAGGCTGGGCCACGTGGCCAGGTGGTGTGGTGGCCCCTCTCCGTCTCGTATTCTGGCTCCGTGTGTCCCTCGGTGAAAAACTGACTTTGGCTTTTGTCCCGTCCAATTCCGAGAATATTCATTTTCTGACTTTCCTGGAACCAAAAATAGCAAAAAAACAGGCAGCTGACACTGTGGCTCTTGTTAATAGGTTAGTCCAAGAAGGTGTATAGAAAGTACTCCAAAGTTGGAACAGAACATAAGAAAGTAGATAAAACCAAGCATGGAACATCAAAAATTATGGATACGTGAGCAACATATTAGAGACAAATAGTAATAAGGACTATTATCATATTTCATATAGTTTATGATTAAGTTTTATATCATGCTATAATTATATTGAGTGGAAACATCAATACACGTGTGATATACAAACAACCAGGGGTTCCTAGTGAAACTCTAGTCACTGGTTCATTGGTCAACAGATGATCAAGTTTCCTGATCATGTGGCATTTATGCCAGTTAGAAATAGAGTCAACTCATTTTAAGAATGAGATGATGAACCAATACCTAACCTAAACATCGTGAGCCGATCATGTCATGAAGTTCAAGTTACGATGATTAGAAATGGATCCTTGTAGACTATTCCTTAGACCGTGAGGCTATATCAATCACTGTCTCTCGAGAGTGCTTTGATATCATTAAGCATCACTTGGTAATACAGTAGTTATAAAGGTGTGTACAGGTACTCGGAGGAAACCATAGAGGCAATATATGTCAAGAGCAGGATTTGTCCGTCTACGTGATGAAAAGATACTCAAGGGCCCACTCGAAGAAGTTATATCCAATAGCTGTGCAGCGTGTGATTTGATCACAAGGATATCACTTGTCAGAACGAGTCAAGTAGCATTGTTCGGTACCGAGATTGAATACGACATGGTGATGTCATTGATCAGATCACCGGCAATGCAAGTATCAAGAGACAAAGGGAATAAGACACGACTGTCCCGATTCAAACGACGAAAGATCTTTGTGGAACACACAGGGGGCTCATGGCCATGCAGGTCCCTCTGTCGATCATTGGTCCGGGAGTGTCCCGACCATGTCTGGAGTGTTCCCGAACCATAGGGTATCACGCTTAAGGGTTTGATGATGCTTAGAGAGTGTTTATAGGATCGGAAGAATCGCCGAAGAATAGTAGAGAGAAAACCGGAAGGGTTTCAGTAAGTCCGGAGGATGTCCGGAGTGGAGGTGGAAGGTGTTCCATAGCCACGAAGATTGAATAATATGTGACTGAATGCTAAATATTGATTTAATCATTTATTCATAATTATTTAATAAAAGAGAAAATCAATTAAAAGGTCAAAGGGCTTAATGGGCCAATTCTCGAGGGGGGGAGGGCCCATTAGGGAAAGGAGAGAGGGAGAAGGGGAAAGGTTGTGGCCGGCTGGGCCAAGCCCCCCCCCTCCCCCCCCCCCCATGCAGGGCCCACTAGGGCCGGCCAGCGGCTGCCCCTCCCCCTCCTCTCCTTTAGTCCCACCCCGGGACTTTGAGGGACATAGTACCTCCCCTCCCCCTATATATAGTGGGGTTTTTTGGCCAGATAAATACACACAATATTCAATAAAGGTCTTCTCACTTTTGGGAAGACCTCCAATTGATATTTTCTCTCTCTCTCTCGTGACCGTGGTCCCAAATTCGGACTGCACGAACGAGAGATATCTTCACCGCGGAGCGCCGTCGCGCTGCGGGATTTGGATCCAGGAGCTTTACTTCCGCAATTGTTGCTGGATCGGGGAAGCGGGAGTCATCGTCAGGCAGCGGACGTTTGTAACTCCCCGCGAGGTGTCACACTTGAGGCACTCAAGTCGTTGGAGCCACATGAGCGCAAGGACTTCATCACGACCTTGAGGTCGACTTCGGCTCGTCTACATCAACCATGCTCTCCTGAGCGTTGACAACGCTTTTCGGTCTTCAAGGGTAAGTTCATGAAAAGCCCCTTCCGTTACTGCATTACTAATAGATAGATCCTGGCAACATCAAGGGTTCAGGGGCGTAGGGTAAAATTTTAGTGTTTTCATACGCGGAACCCCTACAGTGGTATCAGAGCTAGATCTATGTGTAGTAATGCTAGTATGAGTAGAACACACGAGATGTAGTGCGTGGGCATTGATCTTTTAGTTGTTACCCTCCCACGTGTACTTGTGTATACCGCAGTAATGCTTGATGAAGTGGCCCCCAACCGACTGTACGTGTTCATTCGCAAGACTGGTCCATGCTTGACATACGGCTTGTACCGTATAAAGTGGCTTAGGGGGGTGTCTGTCTCTCTTGCATTAGTTGGTATGCCATTTACAATGGAGGGCCCCGAAAGGGGTGTAGTAGAGACAACTACTTGATCAACGTTGTGCTGAAAGTTCATAGGTAAGAACGGTTCTTGTGCGAAAGCCCATTCAGCCACGTAAAATATGCAAAGATAAAGTAGAGGCGTCTAACTTTGTTTTGCAGGGGGCGTTGCTTTGTGATATGGTTGTGGAAAAGGTAAAGTGATTACCTTATGTTACATAGTAGTAGATAGTCACGGAGGTGATGCACTACCACACCGGAAAGACACCGGTACCCTGGTGTCTACAACACCGGAACCCTGGCGCCAGAATCCGGTGACGACAGATGGAGATCACGACATGAAGGACCATATCACATCGCATTTACATTCAATATTATTGTTTGTATATCTTATTGTGTGCTAGTATTAGATACTCGACGGTAGCCTAATAAGATGATCCCTGTTAAAATTACCAATGATTGTGTTCCCCCTTAGTGTGCGCCACCAAGAAAGTTCTTCGGTATGAGGCGGGTCGTGATGATCGGGTGTCAGACATATCTACGTTCGCATACAGTGGGTGTAAGCCATGTTGCACAGCGAATACACTAAGGTTGAGTTGGCGAGCCTAGCATGTAAAGACATGGCCTCGGAACACGGATGGTCGAAAGATCGAGCACGAGTCACATGAATGATGTGACCGACGTTTAGCGTCCACCCTTGAACCCACATTGATGGTCGTGATGACCGGGGGAGATGTGGCTGATAGGGGTCGTGTTATCACTAGGAACCCTTCTGGGGATAGGTGTTTATGAGTGGAGTTATTATTAACTCATTTAATTATAAACTTAGTTTAAATTCCTTTTTGCAATTATAAATGTAGAGATGGCTCACCGTGAAGCTTACTTTGTCATTGAGGAATGGGTAATGGGTGAGAAACTTAGACTTGATGGATCCAACTTCCCTAGTTGGCTTGTGCGCCTGAATGATCTCCTTACTAGGAATCATGTGGTAGACTACATACGCCGCACGATGGATTTGACTAAGCCAGACCACTATGAGACCCCACAAGAGCTGGCAGACCGCTACTATCATCAAGAGATGTCCACCTACATTCAGATAATAATGCGCTACGGGATGGTGGATGAACTCCATCTGCTCATGGGTGATCTTGATCCATATTCGATGGTGGATCAGCTGAGAGCAGAGTTCATAAGCCATGTGCGCATGTGGAAGCACGAGCTGCTTGGAGAGTTCCTTTCCATACAGATGGAGGAGCACACATGTCTGAAGGGTCACTTGGAGCGCATGCTTGATGCACACATGAGACTGGTTCACTTCGTGGACTACTGGATGGATGATCTGTTTGCAATAGGTGTGTTGCTTCGATCATTGCCTCCTAGCTACAAAGGACATGTCCGGAGTAGCATTATGAGTGGTGATACGGAAACATTGGATTTCCAAGAGTTCATATTACGTTTCAGGACTGTAAAGGTTGAACCAATCACCGGTGAGGTCATTGATGATGAAGGTATATATTTGATATACAATTTTATAAATGTTATAATCTTGCAAACACATTTGTAGTGTTAAGTATATTTGATACTTGTTCTGTTTTGCTGAAAACAGGTCCTTCTGCATGAGAGGTGCTTGCTGGAGAGGAGGTGACGTTGTGTGTTGATGGAGAGCATGATGATGAAGGCCGACGACACTCTCCCTCGACATTTTATCATTTAGTTTATGTTTTGGATAGTTATTGTAATCAAAATATTATGAACTTCTTTAGTGTGCCTCACACTTTGTGAGACGGTTATTCATATGAGTTTGTAACAAACAGTTGTTCTACTTTTATGAATGATTTCTATTTGTGTTCATATCTTGTTTGATTATATGTGAATTATCCTTGTTGTTTGAAACTAATTGATAATGCATGAAGATTTGTAAAATATTGAAATGCCTTAAAATACCCAACTTAATGATATATTCATTAATGAATGAAACCATTGTTTAAAATTCAAAGTTATGTGATAATATGTGAAAGTCATTCGATTTCTTATCACATATAAACCATGTCTAAGTTCGGCAAAATAACTTGAACACCGTGTATTACTTGAATACAAAGTGTTTAATGAATTGTTAAAAGTAAATACATATTCGATGTACTGTGTTTTAACGAAAATGGAAATTATCATTGTTTAAATGTGTAAAGAAGTTTATCAAAGGAAACATATGTATGAAACTATTTGATTTGATCAAAGTGTTTCATCAAACAAAGGGTGTTAAAGATAAAAGAGAATCTAATTACTATGATTTGATCAATAGTAATGGAATTCGACTTTATGGCATAAAAGAAATTGTGGAATGCAATGCGTTTGAAATGTCATAATGCAAAGCATCACAATGTGCTATTAGATATCAAAATGGGTGAATAGATGGCACCAAATAAATCGTTGTAGTATAGATGTAGAGACCATTAGTTAGAAATAGTTAACACTCAATTAGAATATATAGTGAACCATTTGAATTCATGAAAGCGGCTCCATATCTAGTATGGATCATCGTAAAAGTTTTGGGGTTATTCGATATAACCAAAACAATAGCGAATAAGTCCTTGTAGAGTATTCATTGGAAACTTTGAATACGAAATCCATAGCTAAAACCAAAAGAGAAGCAAAACTAGTATTGCTTGGTTTTTGGTGCATTCTTGAGAAAGTTCACTTTTTGTGATATTTCTCGATTATGGAGCAAATGGAAGATAGTGAAAAGCACGATGTGGATTCAAAACCTTGCATCAGAGTGTTGAGAAGCGCAACAGAAAACGTTCCTGAACGATTCTCTTCACAAAGGAAAGAATCAATAATATTGATCATTGTGGTTTCCTCACAAGTGTTTTCACTACATGAAGTAGGGTTCAAAATGTAAACCATGTCTTGTATGAAGACATTTGTGAATCATTTGTCATGATTCTTGGAATATGACATACCTATGAACTACTAAGGAAATAATGGTAAACTAGAACTATGAGAAATCCTAGAAGCAAAATTCACTTGAGAAAGCAAATCGTTGCTGAATCTCACAAGTAAAAGGGGTTACTTGAATTTTCCCAAATGACTGCAACGCCATAGTGGAAAAGGTGTGAATGACAAAAGCACAATTTGTCAAGTATTGGACGAATTCAAATGAATTTGATTCAAGTGTGCTTAATATCTAGTGGATTTAAAACTAGTAGAAGTACTAGTGTCTCATAGTAAATCTCTCACTTTGATATTTGATCAAAGGATTTTGAAGTTGTTCAAAATAGTGAGTAGATATGCAATTTGCATGAAATTGAGTGGGAGCTATGAAATTCTTCCTAAAACAATATGTGAATGACATATTTTTGAGTGGGAGCAATATAAGTCTCAAATTCAAATATGTAGGAACATAGTTTGAGTGAGAGTAGTGACTCATAGCCAAATATGTTAGAAACATATTTTGAGTGGGAGCTTATAGAGTGATTCTTAAGGATGTTAAGAATAAAAGTGCAAGTACCAATAAATAATGATTTATAAAGAGTAGAAGTTGATAATAGGTGTATTAAGATATTATGTAGTATTCCTTGCAGGATTCTGAAAAGGGTTTCACAATAGAAGTTAATTAAGGAACTAGTCCTTAATAACTCAAGTTAGGAATAGTATTAAGTTTAACATTGATGGTTGAAAGAAAGAAAAGGATGATCATCATCCACTATGTTGAGACATAGGTTCTTTCTTAGTAAACCATGATGATAATTTAACATAATATATGATCCAATGAGGAACGTTTAAAAGTGATTAAGTTTGAATCACAGAACATTGAGCTAAGTTTGTCCGCAGTGTCTAATAGAGAACTGCAGATATATTTTCAAATCCATAAAGGATGACATATCTTAAAGCATAAAGAGTTATGTTATAAGGGAATATGTTGGAAACTCCCGTAATACTGATTAGAGTCAAGTAGGAAGGGAGGTGAACAAAAACATCGAAAGTTGCACTAAGTGCACTAGTGTTTCGATGAATACATTTAAATTAATAGATATGGGTACCATCTAAAGTGTTGTATAATGTTATGGCGGGGCTAGTTCGCTTTTAACATAGAATGATGTGTCTCAGGGCACAATGCCCATGAGAAAGCCCTCGAGGTTGATCTAAAGTCACTATAGGCTCCTGGAATCAGGCCTCGTTCTGCTGCCATAGCGATGATGCATACACACAGATGTTATCATGAGATGATAAAGTATTAATGTCAATCAAGGTGACATTAGTAAGTTGCAAAGGATTTTGGGACTGTAAAGTACAGACCCAAGACTCAACCTCTTTCCATGAGCAAACATGTTCAGGGTACCGGATATATGGTGCCAATGATTAAAGACAAATGCAGCTAGTGTATTTGTACTCTAGTGCAAGTGGGAGACTGTTGGAAATATGCCCTAGAGACAAATAGTAATAAGGACTATTATCATATTTCATATAGTTTATGATTAAGTTTTATATCATGTTATAACTGTATTGAGTGGAAACATCAATACACGTGTGATATACAAACAACCAGGGGTTCCCAGTGAAACTCTAGTCACTGGTTCATTGGTCAATAGATGATCAAGTTTCCTGATCATGTGGCATTTATGCTAGTTGGAAATGGAGTCAACTCATTCTAAGAATGAGATGATGAACCAATACCCAACCTAAACATCGTGACCCGATCATGTCACGAAGTTCAAGTTACGATGATTAGAAATGGATCCTCGTAGACTATTCCTTAGACCATGAGTCTATATCAATCACTGTCTCCTGAGAGTGCTTTGATAACATCAAGCGTCACTTGGTAATACAGTGGTTATAAAGGTGTGTTCAGGTACTCGGAGGAAACCGTAGAGGCAATATATGTCAAGAGCGGTATTTGTCCGTCAACATGACGGAAATATACTCAAGGGCCCACTCAGAGAAGTTATATCCAATAGCTGCGCAGCGTGTGATTTGATCACAAGGATATCACTTGTCGGAACGAGTCAAGTAGCATTGTTCGGTAACGAGATTGAACACGACATGGTGATGTCATTGATCAGATCTCGGGCAATGCAAGTATCTAGAGACAAAGGGAATAAGACACGACTGTCCCGGTTCAAACGACGAAAGATCTTCATGGAACGCATAGGGGTCACATGGCCATCCAGGTCCCTCTATCGATCATTGTTCCGGGAGTGTCCCGACCATGTATGGAGTGTTCCCGAACCATAGGGTATCACGCTTAAGGGTTTGATGATGCTTAGAGAGTGTTTATAAGATCGGAAGAATCGCCAAAGGATAGTAGAGAGAAAACCGGAAGGGTTTCGGTAAGTCCGGAGGATGTCCGAAGTGGAGATGGAAGGTGTTCCATAGCCACGGAGATTGAATAATATGTGAATGAATGTTAAATATTGATATAATCATTTATTCATAATTATTTAATAAAAGATAAAATCAATTAAAAGGTAAAATGGCTTAATGGGCCAATTCTCGGAGGGGAGAGGGCCCATTAGGGAAAGGAGAGAGGGAGAAGGGGCAAGGGGGTGGCCAACCCCCAGCCGTGGGGCCCACTAGGGCTGGCCGGCAGCTTCCCCTCCCCCTCCTCTCCTTTAGTCCCACCCCGGGACTTTGAGGGAGGTAGTACCTCCCCTCCCCCTATATATAGTGGTTTTTTTTGCCAGATAAATACACACAATATTCAATAAAGGTCTTCTTACTTTTGGGAAGACCTCAAATTGATATTCTCTCTCTCTCTCTCTCTCTCTCTCTCTCTCTCTCTCTCGTGACCGTGGTCCCAAGTTCGGACTGCGGGAACGAGAGATATCTTCACCACGGAGCACCGTCGCGCTGCGGGATTCGGATCCAGGAGCTCTACTTCCACAACTGCTGTTGAATCGGGGAAGCGGGAGTCATCGTCAGGCACCAGACGTGTGTAACTCCCCGCGAGGTGTCACACTTGAGGCACTCAAGTCATTGGAGCCACAGGAGCGCAAGGACTTCATCATGACCTTGAGGTCGGCTTCGGCTCGTCTACATCAACCATGCTCTCCTGAGCGTTGACAATGCTTTTCGGTCTTCAAGGGTAAGTTCGCGAAAAGCCCCTCCTGTTACTGCATTACTAATAGATAGGTCCTGGCAACATCAGGGGTTCAGGGGCGTAGGGTAAAATTTTATTGTTTTCATACGCGGAACCCCTACACCACCATGCCAAGCCAAAACCACACATGTAGATAGGTCCACCGCCTCCGGCGCATCCTTTCCCCTCTGCCTAGGCTATGTTTCGCCGTCCCGCCTTCTCTACAGCTCGGCTTCGTTCTGAGCTCCCGCCACCTCGCCCGCGAAGTGTTCGACGTTTTGCATGTTCGTCCATGGACTCCGACGACGAGGAGATGTTCGTCCTATTGCTAGAGGAATAGACCATCGCAGGCACCGAAGATGAAGAGCACATGCAGATCATTGCCTCCTTGGCCCGGTTGTACACGCAGACTACAGCGATGAAGCATGGACGCTCGGCGAAAGGTCGCCGGAAGTGCAAAGCAAGGCAGCGAGTGGAGGGCTACTGCATGATGTACACCGACTACTTCGCTGATGAGCCACTTCACGAAGAGGCCGTGTTTCGGCGCCGTTTCAGGATGAGCCAGAAACTCTTCCTCAACATCGTGCATGCTATCCGGGAGTTTGACCCCTATTTCGTATGCAAGAAGGACTACACCGGCATGGTAAGGTTTTCTTCACTACAGAAGTGCATAGTGGCGACGAGGTTGCTTGCATACGGAGCTCCGGATGACAGTGCCGACGACTATCTCAGCATGGCCAAGTCCACCGCCATTGATTGCTTGTATAGGTTCTACAGGGCAGTGATTGCACTGTTTGGGCCACAGTACTTGAGAACACCCAATGCTGGAAACACTGCTCGGATCCTCTCAACCAATGAAAGTAGAGGATTTCCTAGAATGCTTGGAAGCATCGACTGCATGCATTGACACTGGAAGAACTGTCCATTTTCTTGGCAAGGAATGAACAAAGGCCACAAAGGAGGTTGCACTGTGATACTCGAGGCAGTTGCTACACATGATGTTTGGATTTGGCATGGCAGGATCGAACAACGACATCAACGTCCTCCAGTCCTCAAATGTTTTTGCCAAGCTTGTTGAGTGTCATGCTCCCCCTATGGACTTTGAGATCAGTGGGTACCGCTACAACAAGGGATACTATCTTGCAGATGGCATATATCCAAGATAGCCAATATTTGTGAAGACTATCTCAAGCCCGATGCTCCTCAAGCATTCTCAGTTTGCCAAGGAACAGGAAGCTTGCAGGAAATACGTGGAGCGAGCATTTGGTGTGTTTTAACAAAGAGGTTTGGAATTGTACGGTTCACTGCTATGACCTGGTCCAAAGATTAAATATGGGAAGTGATAAACTGTTGTGTGACTTTGCACAACATGATCATTGAGAATGAGAGAAAGAACCCAGTGGATTTGGTCGAGCAGGACGAACCATACTATAGATAGGGACCCCTTGCAGAGCCTGATCACCAGGTGCCGTCATCGTGGGCTGCATTCATCACCATGCGTCAGGAGATCCGAGATCCGGTAGTGCATCAACAGATACAGGATGATGTGGTTGAGCACATATGGATACACAAGGACAACACGTAGATGCCAATCAAGATTTGGCCGAACTAGGCCGAACTATGTTGTATTTCAGTCTATGTTGAACTATGTTTAATTTCATGTGGAACTATGTTTAATTTAATATTGAACTATGCCGAATATTGCTATGTATTCGTATTTATGCCGAATTATGCCGAACTCTGTTTGAATTTGAGCTGAATTTAGGTGAAAACTCGTCACTTTTGCATCGCCTGAAAACCACGCCCGAAAACATGAGTGGAAAAAAACCATTCCTAAAATAAAATAAAAGTTACGTTCGTCCGGCGCTAAATACATAGCGCTGGATTTCAGTATGGAAAAGTCCAATAAGTGAAGGTGCTCTTACCCTGTCGTGTCATAGCGTCATGTTCGTCACGCCAAGGCACACTTTGGCCGGACCGGTCAGCAAGCCTATCGAGTGTCAAACCTGGCAGGTTCACGTGGCATACGCTGGAGCCTGGAGGCGTCCCTGCCTTCCTCTGGCGACGTCCACCGGGATAGGGCGAAAGACCGACCGCTTTTGTTAAAGGAATTTTCTTTTTTATAATCAGTATATTCATAAAAGCATATCTGTCTCTAGCGATTATAAAATAAAATCTAAAAAAAAAAGTAAAACATTAAGATTTTCAAACTCTTTCTTCTTGCAAGACACCATCTTAAACTTTTCTGAAGTCAGCCAAGAACTAACAGATACCAAACCACAACCTGTAAATACTAACGAGGGTTCTTCCATAATTTTAGTTTGAGCCGCAGTGCCAAGGCTGCATGGACGTGCAAAGCCATTAGAGTAATCAATCAACATCGGCAAGAGTACCAACATCAGTATCCCAGTCCAAAGTAACCGAATAGCCTGGTCGATGTCGCTGGTGAACTGATAGTACGAACCACCATTGTCGAGGACGTAGCAGCCGGGACAAATATTGCGAGAATAATCCTCGCGGCAACCATGCAAAAAATTCCAAAATTGACTTTACGAAGTAAGATCTGAAAGACCGTACTTATAGTACTGTAATCTTACGACACTGTCATTGACGTCGAGAAGAAAATCTCGTCATCGAACGAAAGGCCGAAGATCACTTGTTATAGACGATGTCATATTCATTGACCTGGAGACAAAAGGATGACTACAAAAAATCTAATCTAATCTTTCGAACACTAATTTTATTGAAAACTTCACTCATAGATCGGGTTCCCACCCTCCTAACGCCGAAGAGGCCTGCCGGGGAAGGAGAAACAGATCTATGGAGAAGACGGAGGAGAGGCGGCAGCTAGGTCAGGAGGCGGCGGCGACTGAAAAAACAGCCCAACCGTTTAGAGAGTCTCTTTTTTATATAGGGATGTCAAGGAAGCTCTTGTTCTTGCTGCGTATGCTTTGGGCTGGAAGCTCCAGTTTCGTGGCCACTGTCAGTTCGGTTCTGTGCGGCCCAGCGGGCTGCTAGTTTTCAAATGGGAAAGGCCGACCTTCAGAAAAAAAAAGCAAAAGATCGACCTGATACTTATCACATGCAGAGAGCGTTCTCCTGTCGAAAGATTTTCTTTTCTTTTGCACTGTGCTATCGGGGGACATTGTGCTCGCTATGAAAGGTACGACGCCCACGTGTCCGAGACGACTGCGCAATCCGGGACTCAGCATCCGCGCCGGATGTCGTACGCGCCATCTAACTAAAACGTGACACCTACCAGCTAGCCTCGTCTAAAAGTGTAAACGATGCCTTCCATGGGCTCCTCACAGCGATTCGCGCCTCTCGGCCGTCGAATGAGCTCATGGAGCGCATCTGAGCCGTTGGTTGTTAGAGGAAGCCTTGGAACAACAATATAAAACGACAGCCCAAACCCTAGCCACTACTACTCTCTCCGGCATCCAGCCCCATCGCGCCCCCATCCCTCCCGTCACACCCCTCCTCATCCCGCTCGTTCACCTCCTCTCTCCCATGGATGCCGGCATGCATAGATCCGCCCGTGCGCCCATCGTGTTCCTGCCACCTCCTCCTGCACTCGCGACCATTGTTGTCCCTAGCTCCCCGCTCGTCCTCGTCTCCTCCCGTGCACATCCGCTCCACGCGCGGTTGTGGGGAGCAGG
Organism: Avena insularis; assembly: GCA_023614405.1. NCBI lineage: Eukaryota > Viridiplantae > Streptophyta > Magnoliopsida > Poales > Poaceae > Avena > Avena insularis. The sequence goes on from CM042692.1 coordinate 30,087,203, forward strand.
GGACCTGCGGGAGGTTGCGGCCTAACCAGCGACGGATGGAACCCGGGGGAGGCCATGGCCTGGCCGGCGGTGGAGATCACCCTTGAGAGCTCGCGGCGAAGGACACAAGGAGGCGTCATGGAGGGGCTGTCGGTGGCAAGCCCCTGGCCGCCGGCGACTTCATGGTTGGCTGCCACACGCTTCAGAGTCCTCGTCATCACCGGGAGTAGTGCGCCCTCCCGCCGTCTCGCCATCTCTCTATGTAAGTTTTTTATCCGACCACATATCTCCACCTCCATAGCCCCTCTCTTCATCTTGATTTGCATCCCCCTCTCTCATTCAATCCCTACAATTTCTTGTAATTTGTTTGTGCAGATGTCATGTATCTATGCATATAAAGTGTTTGAGGATAATCCAAGCAGGTTGCAGGTACAGATTAATTCATTTTTATGTAATGTTGTATACACAGTAATTAATTTTTACCGCCTCGGTCTGAGAAACCTTCTTTTCTCCCTTTTTATGAGGTTGCAGGTGTGGACAGAAGTTGTTCGTGTAAATGAATAGGGGAAAATTTCGCTCGAGGAAGATGGCAATGCCTACATCTTCGTTTATTTGAAATGGATTGGCTTTTATTGTGGATCTGTAGCACTAATTCAAGTCACAGGTTAAGCCGTTTAAGGTCATAAACTTGTATAACCGCAACCTTTTTAAACTGTATACATGAAAATTAGTTTTGGTTCTGATAATATCAAATTATTTATTATGGACACAGGTGTTTGGTGGGTCTTACAGGAATTTTCAACAGCCATACACGTGGAACTTGATTTATGCATCGTGCTTTCAAGGGTATGATGCTAATTATAATTCGGTGCCACATAATGGTTTAACTCATACATGTTATTTTTAGGTGGACATTAAACTACATATAGTTTGGTCATGGATTTCTAGGCTTGAAGTGCATAGATAGTGGTTAAAACGTGAATTGTTGTCTTGCCAGAGCAGAGGAAAATTATGAAGTGATATATGCAGACTTTGCTTGACTTGTGGGTTCCAAATATATGTCAGTGTTGTTAGCCTCTACGTTCAGTGAATTGTATAGGTTAAAGATCAGAGCCAGTTCTGAAAGTGTTGTTATCATCTCGTGTTGTTTACCTTATCTAGTAGACGTTAATGATCCTCGTATTTTTGGGCTATGGATGTGCACACGTTTGCCACAGACCATCAACATGTAAACTTTGCAACGACACTAGAAAAAGTTAGTGCGTAGCTACATTGAAATGCAGTTGTTTATTTGCATTGCTTGCCTAGCTAGATTCATGAATATTTGACATATGATTGCCCAGTGAATGCATACGATAAATACATGTTACTAGACTTCATTGTTATTTGACCGTAACATATGCTTAATATAAAGGTCAACTAGGAACTGTTAGAAAAGGATTCCTGGTAAATACAATTTCATCACCTTAATATTCTTATATTCTTATGCTACATTGCAATCAGATACTATTACTGACATATGTTTCAGCAAAGAAGTAAGCACACTTTAACTAAAACGGATTATGTTTAATAGAATTAAGATTTCTGAACAGTAGCTATGTGGTGCTCATGCTCTACGAGCAGATCAAGTTAATTGTTCTCTTTGTTCATATATAGGTATCTGTTGGCAAGGAAGCTATCACTTCACATGCACTCATGAGTTTAGAAGCTCTTGGTACTCTTTTTGTCTCTCCTGGGATGGAGGTAGTTACATCACTCCATTTCTTATAGTACCTTCTAGGTGCAGAAGATTACCCTAACCATCTTCATGTCTTGTTGACAGACATACGAAGGCATGATAGTTGACGAGCATTCATGTGATGGTGATCTTGAGGTAAGTTGAGTACCTACCATACATGAATCAGTTTGTGTCTTGTAGAGTTGTGATACATGAAAATAACGTTGTCTTGTAATACATGAAATTAATGTTGTTGGGCAAATCAATCCTGTGAGAAGTAAAGAACTTACAAACATTCGAGCCCAAGGAAAGGATGAAAATATTCGCATGTCTCCACCTTACTTGTTATGTCCTTTGCTCATTTATGAAGACATCATGAGACATGCACATTTTTGTGTATAGGATATAGACAGACAATTCTGCAAGACCTAATTGACAACCATTATGGCCGTACCTCCCCTTAATTTTTTAGAGTCAGTGTATGATACCTTTAGATACACCCTTGTGTTTATAAAAACTGTAGCTTTCCTTCCTTATTTAGACTCTTGAAATTCTCATCTAACCAAACACTGTGATTCTTGGCTATTTTATAATGTTAATGGAAGTTGTTGACCATGCATGCAGAACAATAATTGGTGCAATACAATGTTTGTAATAAACAGTGTTCATTCTAGCAGAAGCTACAAAACAAAATGATAAGGCATATATCTAAGAGGCTTTTAATTAAGACTAGATGCAGCTGTAAGAGCTCCATGTTTTTCCTTGCAAGTATGTGGTAGATAGCCAAGCATGAATCCGTATGAAGATTTGCTTGGACATATACATCATGTTTTATCCTTTAGTAGGACTTACCCTGGTTCCAACTTTTTAAATAGGTCTTAGCTTGATATAAAATGTGATGTTGCCTATACATGTACTCTCTATGTCTAAGATTCAGACTGAACCTGACACTATTATACCTAAACTTAGTGCATTTTATAGATTAAATAAATTATGTTGGCTATTATCGATCATTTCTCTTTTGTGTCAGCTTGGTCTGCATGTGCTTGATGGCCAAGTCCTCTGCCAGCCCCGTCCACTAGAATTTCAACACAAAAGAGGTTACTTATGTGCTTATTGCTCATATAGTCTTTGTTGTGGTAGGTCTATGTCGTATGTCTCTGTACCGTATGCTAATTCATATCTTGTGTGAAATGTATGTAAGCGTAGGGCTGGAGCACAGAGAGAGCAGGCGCAGATGGGGTACAAGAGGAAGAGAAACTAAATCAGAAGCATGTCTGGTATCTTAACTGATTTATATGTTGTATTGCGTATTCTCACAAATTTCAGTAATTGTGAGAAAGCAAAGTAGGGTGAACTACTCACGCATCACACCTGAGGCAGGCATGGTGATTAAGAAGGCCTCCAGGATGATCTCTCCCCTCCGGCAGGGTGCCAGGAAGAGCATCGGATCCCCCCCCCCCCCCGATCTAGGGATGGAGATGGCGGCGGCTACAGAATCTTTCGTGGATTTCTGATCGGGTACTTAGGGTTTTCGCATCGGGACACTTTTATAGGTGAAAGGGCAAGGTCAGCGGCGGCCCGAGGGGCCCACACCAGGTGGCGGCGCGCCCATGGGGGCCGCGCCACCCTAGGGTGTGGCCACCTCGGCGCCCTCCTCTGTCTCTGCTTTGGACTCCGTCTTGTGTCAGGTAAAATATTGACTTTGGCTTTTGTCCCGTCCAATTCTAAGAATATTTCCTTACTAGCTTTTCTGAAACCAAAAACAGCAGAAAATAGGGAACTGGCACTGTGGCATCTTGTTAATTAGTTAGTTCTAGAAAATGTATAAAAATACCTCAAAGTGTGAACAAAACATAAGAAAGTTGATATAAAACAAGCATGGAGCATCAAAAATTATAGATACGTTTACGACGTATCAAACATCCCCAAGCTTAACTCTTACTCGTCCTCGAATAATTTTTGAGGTGACATGCACCATCACACTCTTGATCAAGGTATTTGTCAATCATTGATAGCTGGGATCAAAGTACTCTAAACATGAACATGAAAGATAGAGTTCTAACAATAAGACATAGCAACTATGTTGTAACATGAAAAGGTATAAACAAAAGATCATGAATAACAATGCATTGAAAGATGTTTGTTTGTTTCACATATAGAAAACATAATAATAGTGGTATTCAGCTTGTCCCTCATGGTATAGCAAAACATAAATGCATAGGACACCTTCAAAGTTCATAAGGGTGACTAGATACAAATAATTTAAGAACAAGCAATATCAAAGTTATGAATCAATCAACAAGTTTTGGGACAATGCACATTAAACTAAAAATGGCCACTATGCTTTCTCAATTGGTGCATGAAGATAGAAGATGAAGACTCAACATAAAAGTAAAAAAGAAAGGCCCTTCACAAAGGGAAGCAGGGATTTCAAGTTTCATAAAGAGCTTCCAAAAATTATGGTACTTATTAGCTTTCAGCTCTCATTACCCCAATCATAAGCATCTTGAGGTGATTAAGGTTAAAGTGACACAAATATGAGGATATGCTTGACAAGTTATAAGTTGAAAATCTCATGACCCTTGCTTACGAGTACCGAACCTCATGCTACTCAACTTTAGTCACTAGTAAGTTCTTGTCATTGTGAGTACATGTGTATCATGGAGAACCGCCAACAGGGTACCCCTTGCCCCATGACACAGGAGCTATCCCATATCAAAATGACAAGGCAACAGACAATGAGCATCTCAGCGATCTTTTTATTTGCTATTTGCATAGATTTTTATTGAGGATGCTTCACATAATGCTCACTAGGGTTATGCTGCAAATTTCCACCATGATTAGGCATGGCTTAGGCTAGCCTCCCAGACGTTTCTCTAACACACATACAAACTCCATGAGCTTATAAGCTCCCCTTTTATTTCACACCGTCGGGATCCATAAATAAAATAATATGATATCAACTAAATAATAAGTGCAATGTTGAAACTGTTCCCCATGTTACATGGTTCTGCTAATTCACAACTTATAAAGTGCAATCATATAAGCAACATAGATGGACACAATGGTTCAAGTTTATTAAGTGCAATAAAATAAAGTGTGCCATCAAGTTTGTGATAGCTTTAATAACAAATTTTCACATAAAAAGTTTAATTCGGAAGGTAGATAAAAACATGAATATACTTGGAATGGTGTAACACACCATGCATAGGAATTTATAGTTGACTCTTTGGAATAACTTGGTTTTCTTAGGGGTTGGATGCATGAGTGAAACTCACACTTGATACAGGTGGAGGCTAGCAAAAGACTGGGAGCGACCAATTAAGAGAGAAATAATGGCCATAATCATGCAAAGCGACAAAACATTATTAATTAAAGCATAAAGTGATATTACAAGTAAAAAACTAAATGATCATAGAGGCTAAGGTGACTGGTTCATAGTCTTAACATGGTGTAAGTGATACATTGCAAATGTATCTATAATTTTTTATGTTACATGCTTGGTTGTATCTACTTTCTTGTGTTTTGTCCACACTTTGGATTACTTTTCATATGATTTCTTGGACTAACTTATTAACAAGAGCCACAGTGCCAACTGCCTGTTTTCTACTATTTTTGGTTCCAGGAAAGTCAGAAAATGAATATTCTCGGAATTGGATGGGACAAAAGCCAAAGTCACTATTTTATCGGAAGACGTCTGGAGCCAGAATACGAGACAGAGAAGGGATGGGGCCTGGCCACACCACCTGGCCACGCCGGCCAGGCCTGGCCCGCGCCAGGGGTTGTCTGGCCTACCCAGCACCCCCTCGGCCTCTCCTTCCGCCTATATATTGCCTTCGGGACCAAAAACCTTAGGTACCCGATCAAAAATCCACGAAAGAGTCTGTGTCCACCGTCATCTCCATCCCTAGATCGGGAGGGATTTGAAGCTCTTCCCGGCACCCTGCCGGAGAGGGAAATTCACCCTAGAGGCCTTGTTCATCATCATGCAAGCCTCCGGTGTGATGCGTGAGTAGTTCATCTCTGGACTACGGGTCCATGTAGTAGCTAGATGGCTGGTTCTCCTCCTTTGTGCTCATGTCTAGATCTCGTGAGCTCCGTACATGATCAAGATCATCTATTTGTAATCATGCATGTTGTGTTTGCGGGGATCCGATGGATATTGAGATGCTATTTCAGATTGATTATTGATTCTATATGTCTACGTTATTTGTGATCTTGCATGCTTTCCGTTGTTCGTAGCTATCTTGGCCAAGTAGATGCTAGCAACTCCAAGAGTTAGTATTTATGCTCGATAGTGGGTTCATGCCTCTGGTAATCTGGGGAAGTGACAGAAATCTCTAAGGTACTGGATGTGTTGTTGCTACTAGGGAAAAAACAACAATCCTTTGTTCATAGAACAATCGTATTGTTTACTTTACACGCAATTCGCAAAGCAATAATCTGTTGCTTGCAACTTAATACTGGAGGGGGTTCGGATGATAACCTGAAGGTGGATTATTAGTCATAGATGCAGTTGGATGGCGGTCTATATATAATGTTGCAATGCCCAATCAAGTCTCAAAGGAGTCAAAATGATTAGTATATGCTTGTATGCTTTCTCGATGTTTGTGAATTGCCCCGCTGTAATTTGTTCACCCATCATGTTATCTATCTTAAGGAGAGCCACCTCTAGTGAAATATGGACCCCGGTCCTTTCTTTTACATACAATCTACAAATTGTTTACTGCTTTGTGTTTACTTTCTGCAAACTATTACTCCCTTCTATTCGATACGTTTAATCCTTTGTTTTCAGCAAAATCGGTGAGATTGACAACCTCATCGCAAGTTGGGGACAAAGTCCTGTGGTTGTGTTGTGCAGGTCTCCACGTTGCTACTAGCACCGGTAGTGCGCCCTGCCAAGGCTCAGCTAGCAACACCTTTGGGGTGTTTCCTTGCTCCTACTGGTTCGATAACCTTGGTTTCATAACTGAGGGAAACTTACTTATGTGCTCATCATACCTTCCTCTTGGGGTTCCCCAAGGAGCTCATCAATCATGAGCCATCAAAGTATTTTTCTGGTGCTGTTGCCGGGGAGTCAAGGACATCTTCACAAGGGGAGTCCATCATAACCAATCTCTTTACTTTGTTATTTTTGTTTTGCTTTGTTTGCTTGTTTTGTTATCAAAAACACAAAAAAATTAGTTTTACAAGTTTGCTTTCTTTATTGAAAACACAAAAAAATGATTACTCTTGAAAACACTAAGTTGTGTGACTTCACTAGCACCAACAACAATGATTTTATGAGCAGACCTATTGCTCCACATGTGCCTGAAGCTACTTTCTTTGAGATAAAACCTACTTTACTCAATCTTGTTATGAGAGAACAATTTTCTGGTATTGGTAATGAAGATGTTGCTGCCCATCTAAATAACTTTGTTGAACTTTGTGAGATGCAAACGCATAGGGATATAGATGGTGATATTATTAAGCTGAAATTGTTTCCTTTCTCTTTGAGAGGAAAAGCTAAAGAATGGTTGAATTCCTTAACTAGGAATAGTATTGATTCTTGGACTAAGTGCAAAGATGCTTTCATTGGAAAATATTATCCTCCTGCTAAGATTATATCTATGAGAAGTGAAATAATGAAGTTTAAACAATCTGATTATGAACATGTTGCTCAAGCTTGGGAAAGAATGAAATCTTTGGTAAATAATTGTCCCACTCATGGACTGACTGCTCGGATGATCATCCAAATTTTTATGCAGGATTGAACTATTCTTCAAGGAACCTATTGGATTCTGCTGCTGGAGGTACCTTTATGACCATCACTTTGGGTGCTGCAACAAAGCTTCTGGATAATATGATGGTTAACTATTTCAAATGGCATACTGAAAGAGCTCCACAAGGTAAGAAGGTAAATTATGTTGAGGAAATATCCTCCTTGAGTGATAAGATTGATGTTATTATGTCTATGCTTGTTAATAGGAAAGCCCATATTGATCCAAATAATGTTCCTTTAGCCTCTTTGGTTGCTCAAGAAGAGCAAGTTGATGTGAACTTCATAAGAAATAACAATTTTAGCAATAATGCCTACAGGAATAATTTTGGTAACAACAATTATAAGCCATATCCTCCCAACAATGGTAATGCTTACGGAAATTCCTACAACAATAATAGGAGTGTTCCCTCTGAACTTGAAGTTATGCTTAAAGACTTTATTAGTAAGCAAACTGCTTTCAATAAAACTATTGAGGAAAAACTCTCTAATGCTGAAACAAATATAGCTTCTTTGGCTGAAGCTCGATCTTCTTTGAATAAAGTGGCTGCTAAACCTGAAACTAATGATAATCCCTTTGACACTACTAATGCCATACAAGTAAGAATTGATGAAAATGTTAGACTATTAGCTGAATTATATGCTAAGTGGGAAAGAGAAGATGAAATTGCTAGAAACATTAGTACTATCACTACCACTAGTGTTGAGGCTAGTAATAGTTCTACCACTTTAGATGATAAATTTGATTTTGATCTTGATGGTTGCAATATCTCTGAAGTTATTAAGTTCCTACAAAAGCTTGCTAAAAGTCCTAATGCTAGTGTTATGAACATGGCCTTTACAAAACACATTACTGATGCTCTCATAAAGATTAAAGAAGAAAAGATGAAACATAAAGCTTATATTCCTATAAAACAAGAAGATGGTTGGGAACCCATTATTAATATGAAAGTGAATGACTTTGATTTTAAAGCTTTATGTGATCTTGGTAGTAGTGTTTCTATTATGCCTAGAAGGATTTATGATATGCTTGATTTGCCTCCACTTGAAGATTGTTATTTGAATGTCCCACTTGATGATAATGCTAAAATGAAACTCATGGGGAGTCTTAATGATGTTCTTATTATGGTTAACAATGCCTATGTCCCCGTTGATTTCTATGTCTTGGATGTTGAATGCAATGCTTCTTGTCCTATCACTTTGGGAAGACCTTTTCTTAGAAATGTTGGTGCCATTATTGATATGAAAGAAGGCACCATTAAATATCAACTCCCACTCAAGAAAGGTATAGAACACTTCCCTAATAAGAGAGAGAAGATTTCTTTTGCCTCTCCTATGAAAACAAAATTTGGTCTTAATGCTTCTTCATTTGAGAACACTTGATTCTTTTTCTTACTTCTTATGCCTAACTTAAAGGCGTTAAAGAAAAGTACTTATTGGGAGATAACCCAAAAGTTTTAGATGAGTCGTGGAAGTTACTACTTCAGTAATAACCGCTCCTTATCCTTTTTATTTGCTTTTGATGCCAAGAGTAACCTCTAATGGGAGAGAAGTAATGATTGGGAAAGTTGCTGTCCCGAAACAGATTTGTGTGCTTCACCGTAAAAATTCGTGTCAAATCTCTGAACGTCTTTTTGAGGCGTGAATTTTTTTTGCTTCTGCCCCAGGTTGTTATCTAACTTTCGTTAGTTCAAAATTTTTTGATTTGAGAAACATAAGGTCTTCGAAAAAATTCGTCTTTACCTGCTGGTCTGTTTTGACAAATTTCTGCCATTTTCTGCATTTGCTTCTTGTTGGTTCCTTTTTGAGTTCTTTTGGGGAATTGAGCTTTTTGAGGGAAGTGCTATAGTAGATAGTTTTCTAATGGAAGTTTATTGGTGTTATAACTGAATCTAAAGACTTATTATCTTGAGTGCACTAATGTTGCTAATAAAGATTGTGTGAAGTTTTGTATGAAGGAAAAATTTCAGGTGTATGGAAGGAATGAGTAATGAGATGAAGGATGGAATAAAGCTCAAGCTTGGGGATGCCACGTGTGTCACCCCAAGAAATATCCAAGAAGTACAAGCGTCAAAGCTTGGGGATGCCCATGGCATCCCCCTCTTCATCAATAAAAATCTCAGGTATCTTCCAAACGCTTCATTTTTATTGTTTCATACACAGTTGTGTTGTTCTTGGAGCGTCTTCTTTTTCGTTTTCATTTTGGTTTTTCGTTTGCTTGGTTTGCTGAATAAGTTGGTTGGACCCCCTTTCTTTCATGCCTTGGTTTTCAAATAGTTTGGTTTGGTTTGGAAAAGAGTAGGAAAGTTCATGCTTAAGTGGTAAAGAGAGCTCGTTTTTGACTGTGGCCTATGCTTTGTCATGCCATGCTTGATATTGTTTTGGCTTTATGCTTACTATTCTTTGTTGTAGCATGACTTGTTATAAACAACTGAGATTGCTTAATGTGCCTTGGATGAATCATGCGTTGTTTTAGCATATTAAAGCATAGTATAGTGGTATTCTCCTTTGATGCTTTATTTGGGTTGACTTGGCACATGCTCACACCATGTTATGACTATCTGAAGTCACCATAGCCTTTATGATCCTTTAGTTTTCAACTTTTAGTATCACTTTATGCTTTCATCAATGATGTTTTGTCACTCTTCATGATTATGGCCATTATTGCTCTCTTAGTTTGTCGCTCCCAGCCTTTTGCTAGCCTCCCCAACCAAGTATGAGTTCCACTCATGCATCCAACTCCCTAAACCAAATTATTCCAAATAGTCCACCATACCTACCTACTAGCTTATGCTATTCCAAGTATATTCATGTTTTTGTTTACCTTCCAAATTAAACTTGTTATGAGAAAACTAGTGATTAAAGCTCTCACGAACTTGATGGCACACTTTACTTTTCTTGCCCTTAATAAACTTGAACCATTGTGTCATCTATGTTGTATATGCTTGCACTTATTTGTTGGGTATTAGCATAACCATGCTGTCATGGGGAACACTTTCAACATTGCACGGGTACTTTGTACCTACTTGATATCATGCTCTTTTGTATATGGATGTCGTCGGTGTGAAATGAAAGGGGAGCTTGTAAGTCCATGGAGTTATGTATATGTGTTAGAAAGCGCTTGTCATTGGTCTAATCCATGCTGACATGGTGGAAACCTGCAGCGTAACCATAATGAGCTGTCTGTGAAGCATTCTTCTTATAAAAAAAGAGTCCTATATTGAGAAAAAGAGAAAAAGAAAAAAACAGATTATGAAAAGAGGAAAGAGAGAAAAAAGCACCATATTCCCATGGTAAATAAGAAGATTGTTGAGATGCTCGTTGTCTGCTTGCCTTGTCATTTTGATATGGGGATTCTTCCGTATCATCGGGCAAGGGGTACCCCGTTGGCGGTTCTCTATGATACACATGTACTTACGATGACAAGGACTTATCGGTGACTAAACTTGAGTAGCATGAGGAGCGGCCCTCGTATTCAAGGGACATGAGATTTCTAACTTATACTTCGTCAAGCATGTACACCATAGTTTGTTCACTTTAACCTTAATCACTTCAAGATGCTTATGATAGGGGCAATGAGAGCTGAAAGCTATAAGTACCATAATTTTTGGAAGATCTTTATGAGACTTGAATCCCTACTTCCTTTTATGAAGGTCTTTCTTCCACCATTATATTGAGTCTCCACCTTCTACGTTTATGCACCTACTTTGAGAGCATAGTGGCCATTCTTAGTTCTATGTGCATTGTCCCACGACAAGTTTATTGATACGTAACTTGATATTGCTTGTTTTAAACTATTTGTATCTAGTCACTCTTATGAACTTTGAAGGTGTCCTATGCATTTATACTTGATACTCTATGAGGGACAAGCTGAATACTATTATGCTATGTTTTCTTTATGTGAAACAAACAAACATCTTGCAAAGCATTGTTATTCATGAATCTTTTGTTTGTGCCTTTTCATGTTGCAACATAGTTTCTTTGTCTTATTGCTAGAACTTTGTCTTTCATGTTATGATTGAAGTACTATGATCCCAGCTTTGAATGTTTTACAAATACTTTGATCAATTTTATGATGGTGCATGTCACCTCAAAAATTATTCTTTCTTTTTATCACTTACCTACTCGAGGACGAGCAGGAGTTAAGCTTGGGGATGTTGATACATTGCAAATGTATCTATAATTTTTGATGTTCCATGCTTGGTTTTATCTACTTTCTTGTGTTTTGTCCACACTTTGGAGTACTTTTCATATGATTTCTTGGACTAACCTATTAACAAGAACCACAGTGCCAGCTGCCTGTTTTCTGTTGTATTTGGTTCCAGGAAAGTCAGAAAATGAATATTCTCGGAATTGGACGGGACAAAAGCCAAAGTCGCTATTTTACCGGAAGACGTCTGGAACCAGAATACGAGACGGAGAAGGGCTAGAGCCTGGTCGCGCGACCAGGCCTGACCCGCGCCAGGGGGTGGTCTGGCCGACCCCAGCACCCCCCGGCCTCTCCTTCCGCCTATATATTGCCTTCGGGACCAAAACCCTAGGTACCCGATCAAAAATCCAAAAGAGTGCAGAGTCGTCATCTCCATCCCTAGATCGGGAGGGATCTGAAGCTCTTCCGGCACCGCCGGAGAGGGAATTCACCGGAGGCCTTCTTCATCATCATGCAAGCCTCGTGTGATCGTGAGTAGTTCATCTCTAGACTACGGGTCCATGTAGTAGCTAGATGGCTGGTTCTCCTCCTTTGTGCTTTCATGTCTAGATGTTGTGAGCTGTTCATGATCAAGATCATCTATTTGTAATTGCATGTTGTGTTTGGGGATCCGATGGATATTGAGATGCTATTTCAGATTGATTATTGATTCTATCATGTCTTTGTTATTTGTGATCTTGCATGATTTCTGTTGTTAGTAGCTATCTTGGCCAAGTAGATGCTAGCAACTCCAAGAGTTAGTATTTATGCTCGATAGTGGGTTCATGCCTTTGGTAATCTGGGAAGTGACAGAAATCTCTAAGGTACTAGATGTGCTGTTGCTACTAGGGAGAAAACAACAATCCTTTGTTCATAGAACAATCATATTATTTACTTTACTTAATTGTAAAGCAATAATCTTGCTTGCAACTTAATACTGGAGGGGGTTCGGATGATAACTTGAAGGTGGATTATTAGTTATAGATGCAGTTGGATGGCGGTCTATGTATAATGTTGTAATGCCCAATCAAGTCTCAAAGGAGTCAAGATGATTAGTATATGCTTGTATGCTTTCTCGATGTTTGTCAATTGCCCCGCTGTAATTTGTTCACCCAGCATGTTATCTATCTTAAGGAGAGCCACCTCTAGTGAACTATGGACCCCAGTCCTTTCTTTTACATACAATCTACAAACTGTTTCTTGCTTTGTGTTTACTTTTCGCAAACTATTACTTCCTTCCATTCAATCGTTTAATCCTTTGTTTTTAGCAAAACCGGTGAGATTGACAACCTCGCCATGAGTTGGGGACAAAGTCATGTGGTTGTGTTGTGCTCCATGTTGCTACTAGCACCAGTGTGTGCTGCCAAGGCTCATTAGCAACACCTTTGGGGTGTTTCCTTGCCTCTTGGTTCGATAAACTTGGTTTCATAACTGAGGGAAACTTACTTCTGTGCTCATCATACCTTCCTCTTGGGGTTCCCCAACGAGCTCATCAATCACGAGCCATCAGTAAGCATGCGCCAAGTCAACCCAAATAAAGCATCGAAGGAGAATATTGATGGCTCGGTGTTAATGTGGTGCTCGTTGGGGAACCCCAAGAGGAAGGTATGATGAGCACAGAAGTAAGTTTCCCTCAGTTATGAAACCAAGGTTTAATCGAACTAGTAGGAGCAAGGAAACACCCCAAAGGTGTTGCTAAGTAGCAACATGGAGACCGCATAACACAATGAGGTTGTCAATCTCACCGAAAACAAAGGATTAAACGTATCGAATGGAAGGAAGTAATAGTTTGTAGAAAGTAAACACAAAGCAATAAACAGTTTGTAGATTGTATGTAAAAGAAAGGACCGGGGTCCATAGTTCACTAGAGGTGGATCTCCTTAAGATAGATAACATGTCAGTGAACAAATTACAGGGCAATTGACAAACATCGAGAAAGCACACAAGCATATACTAATCATCTTCTACCTTTGAGACTTGATTGGGCATTACAACATTATACATAGACCGCCATCCAACGCATCTATGACTAATAATCCACCTTCAAAGTTATCATCCGAACCCCTCCAAGATAAGTTGCAAGCAACCGATTATTGCTTTTAATCATATGTAAACTAAATAATACGATTGTTCTATGAACAAAGGATTGTTGTTTTCTCCTAGTACATCTAGTACCTTAGAGATTTCATTACTTCAGAGGCATGAACCCACTATCGTTGGAGTTGCTGGCATCTACTTGGCCAAGATAGCTACTAACAACGGAAAGCATGCAAGATCACAAATAACAAAGACATGATAGAATCAATAATCAATCTGAAATAGCATCTCAATATCCATTGATCCCAAACACAACATGCAGAATAAATAGATGATCTTGATCATGAACCGAGCTCACAAGAACTCGACAAGAAAGCAGGATGGAGGAGCACCATCCAGCTAGCTACTACATGGACCCGTAGTGCAGAGATGAACTACTCACGCATCACACCGGAGGCTTGCATGATGATGAAGAAGGCCTCCAGGGTGAATTCCCCTCTTCGGCAGGGTGCCAAGAAGAGCTTCAGATCCCTCCCGATCTAGGGATGGAGATGACGGAGGCTATAGACTCTTTCGTGGATTTTTGATCGGGTACTTAGGGTTTTGGTCCCAAGGGCAATATATATGCGGAAGAAGAGGCCGAGGGTGCTGAGACCTCTCGGCGCAGCCGTGCCCTGCCAGCTAGGTTGTGTGGCCGGCCCCAACCCTTCTTCGCCTCGTATTCGCATCGATGTCTTCGGAAAATAGGCACTTTGGCTTTTGTCCCGTCCAATTCGAGAATATTCATTTTCTGACTTTCCGAACCAAAAACAACAGAAAAATGCCTTCGTGGCTCTTGTTAATAGGTTAGTCCAAGAAATCATATGAAAAGTACTCCAAAGTGTGGACAAAACACAAGAAAGTAGATAAAACCAAGCATGGAGCATCAAAAATTATAGGTACATTTGCAATGTATCAACATCCCCAAGCTTAACTCCTGCTCGTCCTCGAGTAGGTAAGTGTAACATCCTCGAATCGGCCCTATGCAAGTTTTAGCCCTTTCCGCCAAACCCGCATAGAAATGATTCAAGGACGCCCACCAGGCACTTTCGTGCGGGTGGAAAACGAAGTAATACCATTACACAACAGTCCTCGATGGGACCCACAGAACAGATTGATATACAACAATGACTCAACGAGTCAAGAATACAGATATACAACACAAAGATCCAAATCACCTTGAAAACGATACAGCGTCTGAGTACGGAGACGATGCAAATGGGGCTAAGAGCCCTGAAGAATATCCAATGGCGTCCATAACCCTACCCAGGCCAAGCCGGAAGGGTAACCCTGCTAACGACGTCGATCTCGAACCTGCTAAAATAAAAGGGGTGCCGACAAAGGCCAAAGGAAAAAGAGGCGTCGATCGAGGCCAAGACAGCGAGGCTAGAATTCGGCGGCTCTCGCCTACATAGGTATGGTGGACTGAAGCGGCAGCGCAGCAGCACTAAACAACCTATAGAGACTCAGTAAAACTGGCGGCTATTAGAGAGGGGTAAGAAAGACCTATTCAAAGTCAACCTGATACTACCACCAAACATACCCATCCTGGTATTTCCCCCTCGAGACCAAACAAGGAAGCCGGACCAAGGAACTCACACAGTTGGTAGTTTTACTAATTCCGTTATAGTTACAGCACTTACTAATCAGATATAGATAGCGTGAGTCATCCTGAAGCATAAGTAGTGGGCAGTTTTAATTAACCATTCCGTGGTAGTTGGAACATTTACTAGTCAGATATAATTGTCCTAAGGAATCCCAAAACCCAGCAGTTGTTGGCACTTTTATCACATTCCATTGGAGTTGCAATACTTACTAGGCAGGTATAGCATGTCACAAAACAACCCAAATCCACCAGTTGTTGGCATTTTTAATATCCATTCCGTTATAGTTGCATCTGATTACTAGACACATATTAAGTCAAATTTATAGCACTACTTTAGTTATGCTTGTCTATGATCGAGATACTGTGCTCCAAGTCGTCCATAACCGCGGACACGGCTTTTAGAAAGATTTACCCTGCAGGGGTGCACAAATAGCAACACACACACGATCGACCTCAGAAAAACCAACTCAAAACCCAATGAGGCTTTCACGACAAAGCAATCACAGGATTCATAAATTATTTCAGGGGGCCACCCCATTAAGCTACCCGCAACGAAGTTGGCTGGCTCCGAGACAGACCGAAGGTTTGTGTGGACGGCTGTAAACGACTGGGAACCCGAAAGTGTGACTGGGCTTGTCGATACAACGAAAACGTGTCACGATCCTAACAAGCGATCTGGTGCTCCACGCACAATCGTAAATAAAGAAGTAAAGCATGGCATAAGTACAGGATAGTAATAAAGCCCCAAACTAGTTTGTGGCCCCAAGAAATAAGAAATGAATCAAGCTCTGGCTAAGGGGGATTCATAGACTCTCCCAGATGTGGATAGTGCGAATAGTCAAGGAACAGGTATCAAGTACTCGGGGCCTACGGGACACAAGTGGACATAAAAACCAAATAGCATATATTGCCCAGCGGTGCCTCTTTCATTAGTTATCCCAACAATTTAATAGTTGTATTTAAAGTCATGATCATCTCCACCATAAACATCTGTCAGCATTCCAACAACTGTGGTACTTGACAACACGAGATCGCACCTAACACGCAACTACGACTCGCAAGGCCAGCTATCTACCAAACACAGATAATAGGAGGTGTCCAAGGCAATATAGAGGCTGCACGGGATATAACTGGTGTACGGAAACTAAAGCATCGCGACATGGATAGCAATAGATCAACAGGAGGAAATAAAGACTATAAATGCAAAAATAGGTAGAAGGGGGAGAGATGCTCGCCTGGGAAACACTACCGAAGGTACATATCCGGAGAACTTGTCGAAGCTCACAACATCTCATCGTCCTATCCGGGAAGAAGCATAACACTAAAAGGAACAAGCGATGCAACAATTACAATTAATGCGGGAGAATCAACAAGATCATGACATGATGCGTGACATGGCAAGTTAATGATGCATCTCATGATGGACTGATGTCGTTTGCATAGCACAGTGATGATACAACATTGGTGAGACATTTGTAGCAATAAGGAAACAATTCCAATTTTATTTGTCCATTTTATTAATGGATTTCCTTGCAGTAATGTATTATAAATGCATGAAATAAGATGCAAAAGGATGTATGGATAGCATAGTTAGATAGGGCCCGTCGATCTGATCGATTTAGATATATTATTTGTCAAATTTGGAGTTATAGAATTAAAGTTACTACTTAATTGAGAAAAGGCATTTTTATTGCAATTTAATCATCTCGAAAATTTAAATTAGTCAAACATTATTTTAGATGGCATATTTGAATTCCTCACATTTTTCTGATTCAAAAACATATATTATTTGTCAAATTTGGAATTACCAATTAAAACTTATTAAAAACTGGATATAAAATCATATTAAACATTCCTGAAAAAGATTTTTATTACACAGAAAAGATCTCAGACTTTTTGTACATGGCGAACTAACCTAGTCACGACGGTGGACCCGCGATTCTGAGTCAGCGGCTGACAGCGGGTACCCTACGGGCTTTTCGACCATGGCGTTGTCCCAGGGGATCGAGTAGGGTGGGACATGCGACGGCGGGTCCACATACCGACTCGAGGATTGCCACGCGACAGATCCGGGGAGTGCGGGTTGCTAAACCAAGAGTTGAGGTGCCTTTTTTCAAAACGGGGGGAGGGGCTGACTGGTGGCCTGGCGGGGTTGCGGAGGGGCCGGCGCGTGATCGACAAAACTTGCGGGGGCTTTTCTGCAAAACCGCTGCGGCTCGAACTGACGAACTGCACGTTGCCGGCAGAGAAATCTGCGAGCTCGAGCTAGGTTGCGGCTTCGATTGCGACTAAATGGCGGCGAATTTCGCCATGCCGTAAAAAGGAAAACTGCAGAGGGTTGATCGGGCTATGACTTTCGTTCAGCAAGTGCACGCGGAGGCGGACCACAACGACCAGAAAACGCGGAAGAACAGAGATGCACGCTCGGCTATTTCTGCTGTTTCGCTGATGGAACTGAGACCGTGCCAGCGGCGGATCTGGTCGCTTTCTGACGACGGTGACGACCAAACGGAGGCGAAACTCACGGCGGTGCAAAAACAAAAGGCGAAGAGGGGACCCTCGGCTACAATACTTACTCAGGTGGTTTGGTCTAAGTAGGGCTATAGCGGCCGCAATTCATCGAAGAACAGGGCCCCAAGGTGGTGTCTGCTGCTGCTGTCGTTTACTGCTGCTCGTGCGTGCGGCAACGCGGTGAGAGGCTCGGCTGGAAAACAAAAGAAACCGGTGGCGCACGAGCTTCCGATCGACTGAGAGGATGCCAGAGGAAGGGGAACAGAGAGAGGGTGCTCACCGCGATCAATTCCCACTAGAAGCGGTGCCGGTGGTGGCCAGGAGCTCCGGGAAGAAGTCCAGGCAGTAGCCGGCAGCGAGGTCCCCTTGACACGGACAGAGGTGACTGCGGGGAGGTGGATCCAGGGAGTTGCGGTCCCTCTTCTTCTCTCTGGAGGACAGCCCAAAGCACGCGACGCGGTCCCTGCTCTCAGGTGCAATCGATGAAGGCCATGGCGACCACACGATGATGATGCTCCGGCGGCTCCTCTCGGCAGGTGGAGAAAAGGAAGGGGGGAAGAGGGCGGCGGCGTGACGAGAGGGATGGAGCTAGGGTTCGACGGGACGCCTCTTGGTACTGCCCTTATAGGCCTCAGGGCGCACGCTGGTCTATCCATCGCTTGGACATCGACAGGGAAAGCTCTGGATGCGCTCCGTGAGGAGGAAGACAGCGATAGAGAAAGCTCTCCCTCGAAGCGGTACGGGCGGGTGGAGAGGAAGATGGGCTCGGCTGGTGGAGAGGAAGGAGATGGGCCGGGGGACTGTGGCGCTAGGCTGCAGGTAAGGCAGGCTGGGCTGCTGCTACTCCCTCTCCCTCTCTCTTGTTTATTTCTGTTTATTTTATTTGATTTTTTGCTTTTTTTTGTTTCAAATTCAAACAAGCCAATAAATAAACTCTTTTGAAACTTTTGCAAGATGTTGAATAAAGGGGTTTAACCAAGTGAGAGATGAGAGGGAAAAGAGAAAGAGGAAAGGTGATGCCCACAAATAAAAATCCATTTGGGCATTTTACAAGTATTTGAGGATTAGGGTTTTGGAAAAAGAACAAGTACATTTACAAATAGTGGTTCCTATACTTGGTTCCCAACTTGTAGAAAACCAAATAGAGAGGTTTTAAAAGGGAAAGGGGTAATGTGATATCAAGACACACAAGCAAGATTCCAACAAGTGCAATGCAAACCAATGCAACACAACCAATGTAACATTTTGTAACATGATCCATGCAAGGTGGCATGATGAACATGAGCATGCTAAAGATGATGCAACAAAAATGAAATAACAAGCGATTTTTTAGTAGTGGTTTTACCGGGGTGCTACAGTAAGTGATAAAAAGAAAGAATAATTTTTGAGGTGACATGCACCATCAAAGACTTGATCAAAGTATTTGTAAAACATTCAAAGCTGGGATCATAGTACTTCAATCATAACATGAAAGACAAAGTTCTATCAATAAGACAAAGAAACTATGATGCAACATGAAAAGGCACAAACAAAAGATTCATGAATAACAATGCTTTACAAGATGTTTGTTTGTTTCACATAAAGAAAACATAGCGTAATAGCATCCAGCTTGTCCCTCATAGAGTAGCAAATATAATTACATAGGATACCTTCAAAGTTCATAAGAGTGACTAGATACAAGTAGTTTAAAACAAGCAATATCAAGTTATGCATCAATCAACTAGTCTTGGGACAATGCACATAGAACTAAGAATGGCCACTATGCTCTCAAAGTAAGTGCATAAAGGTAGAAGGTGGAGACTCAATATAATGGTGGAAGAAAGGCCTTCATAGAAGGAAGCAAGGATTCAAGTCTCATAAAGAGCTTCCAAAAATTATGGTACTTATAGCTTTTAGCTCTCATTGCCCCTATCATAAGCATCTTGAAGGTGATTAAGGTTAAAGTGACACAACTAAGAGGATATGCTTGACAAGTTATAAACTGAAATCGCATGCCCCTTACTTACAAAGACACCTCATGCTACTCAACTTTAGTCACAAGTAAGCTCTTGTAATTGTAAGTACATATGTATCATAAAGAACCGCCAATGGGGTACCCCTTGCACATGATACATGAGCTATCCCATAATCAAAATGACAAGGCAAGCAGACAATGAGCATCTCAGTGATCTTTTTATTTGCTATTTGCATAGGTTTTTATTGAGGATGCTTCATAGAGTGCTCATAATGGTGATGCTGCAAGTTTCCACCATTATTAGGCATGTCTTAGGCTAGCGGCTCAGGCATTTCTCTAACACACATACAAACTCCATGATCTTACAAGTTCCACTTTTATTTCACACCGCCGGGATCCATAAGCAAAAGAACATGATATCAACGGGGTACAAAGTACAAGTGCAATGTTGAAAGCGTTCCCCATGATACATGGTTCTACTAACTTCAACTTATAGAGCACAAGCATATACGCAACAAAGAAGGACCCAATGGTTCAAGTTTATTAGATGCAAAAAAGTAAAGTGTGCCATCAAGTTCGTGAGAGCTTAAATCACTAGTTTTCTCATAACAAGTTTAATTTGGAAGATACACAAAAGCATGAATATTCTTGGAATAGCATAAGCTAGTAGGTAGGTATGGTGGACTCTTTGAAATAACTTGGTTTAGGGAGTTGTATGCATGAGTGGAACTCATACTTGGTTGTGGAGGCTAGCAAAAGACTGGGAGCGACAAACTAAGAGAGCAATAATGGCCATAATCATGTAGAGCGACAAAACATCATTGATCAAAGCATAAAGTGATACTACAAGTTGAAAACTAAAGGATCATAAAGGCTATGGTGACTTGAGATAGTCATAACATGGTGTGAGCATGTGCCAAGTCAACCCAAATAAAGCATCAAAGGAGAATACCACTATACTATGCTTTAATATGCTAAAACAACGCATGATTCATCCAAGGCACATTAAGCAATCGCAATTGTTTATGACAAGTAATGCTACAGAAATAATACTAAGCATAAAGCCAAAACAATATCAAGCATGGCATGACAAAGCATAGGCCACAGTCAAAAACGAGCTCTCTTTAACACTTAAGCATGAACTTTCCTACTCTTTTCCAAACCAAACCAAACTATTTGAAAACCAATGTATGAAAGAGGGGGTCCAACCAATTTATTCAGAAAACTAAGCAAACCAAGCAAATGAAAAACCAAAACAAAAACGAAAAAGAAGACGCTCCAAGAACAACACAACTGTGCATGAAACAATAAATATGAAGCGTTTGGAAGAAACCTGGGATTTTTATTGATGAAGAGGGGGATGCCTTGGGCATCCCCAAGCTTTGACGCTTTTACTTATTGGATATTTCTTGGGGTGACACGCGTGGCATCCCCAAGATTGAGATTTAGTCCATCCTTCATCTCATTACTCATTCCTTCCATACACCTGAAATTTTTCCTTCATACAAAACTTCACACAATCTTTATTAGCAACATTTGTGCACTCAAGATAATAGGTATTAAAGTTCATTTCTAACATAAATAAATTTCCATTAGAACACTAGTTACTGAAGCACTTCCCTCAAAAATCTCAATTCCCCAAAAGAACTCAAAAAGAAACCAACAAGAAGCAAATGGAGAAAATGGTAGAAATCTGTCAAAACATACCAGCAGGTAAAGACGAAATTTTTCGAAGACCTTATGTTGCTCAAATAAAAAAGTGTTTAACTAACGAAAGTTAGATCACAACCTGGGGCATAAGCATAAAAATTCACACCTCAAAACGACGTTCAGAGATTTTACACGAATATTTACGGTGAAGCAAAAAAATTTGTTTCGGGACAGCAACTTTCCCAATCATTACTTCTCTCTCATTAGAGGTTACTCTTGGCAAAAAAAGCAAATAAAAAGGATAAGGAGCGGTTATTACTGAAGTAATAACTTCCAAGACTCATCTAAAACTTTTGGGTTATCTCTCAATAAGTACTTTTCTTTAACGCCTTTAAGTTAGGCATGATAGTTTGAGAAGATGCTTACATAAGAAATATGAATTGAAGTAAAAGAGAGCATCAAGAAGCAAATTCAAAACACATTTAAGTCTAACCCACTTCCTATGCATAGGAATCTTATATGCAAATAAACTCACAAAGAACAAAATGACATGCATAGGAAGATAAAACAAGAGTAACTTCAAAACTTTCAGCAAATAGAGAGGTGTTTCAGTACCATGAAAAATTTTACAACCATATTTTCCTCTCTCATAATAATTTTCAGTAGCCTCATGAATAAACTCAACAATATAACTATCACATAAAGCATGCTTTTCATGATCTATAAACACTAGAGCTTTATTATAAATATTTTCAAAAGAATCCTCAGGAACATAACATTCATCCTCCTTTAGTAAGCATGGGGGACAATTAGATATTGTAAGGGGTAAAGAGTTACTCTCATTAGAAGGTGGGGATGGGTAGATCCATTCTTCCTCCTCCTGATCATCACTCTCCTCCTCTTTTTCATCCAATGATCTTCCAGTTTCAGCAATTTCTTCTTCCATAGGCTCCTGCAAGGCATTAGTCTCTTCCATTGGTGGAGAGCATCTATTAAGATATTCAAGAATATAGCCATTTTCTACCTTGTAATTATTAAAGCAAAATTTAAGTATATCATAAACCTCATATTTATAAGGTGAATCATCAGTATTTTCAAGCAAACTAGCAAGTTCAAATGCACCCTTCCAAGCAATAAATTCTTCAATTTGTTCCACATCATAAAATTCAAAATTCCCTTTAACATAAGAAGATATGGTAACATTATCATTATAATCACATTGAAAAGGGATGTGTTTATACCTCCTACAGCAACAAGATTTATCAAAGCAGTAAGTAACATTATAAGTAGAGCACACGTTTATAGCAATGGTATACAATTTATCAATTTGTTCCCATAAGTGTTTCCCTTTTTGTGACAAGCGGTGTTCCTTATAATAATATTTTTGTTCTTCCATGAACCCACCTTGCCAATAAGATTCAGTTTCAAAGAAACCAACCATTGATAGAAAGCATGATAAAGCAAGACAATAACAGACCAATGAAAATAACAACTATAGTAGGAACTATTTTTTTGTGATTTTAATAAGAAACAAGCAAACAAAGCAAAAATAAACTAAGCAAAACAAAAACAACAAAGTAAAGAGATTGGTTATGAGGGACTCCCCTTGTGAACATGTCCTTGACTCCCTGGCAACAGCGCCAGAAAAATACTTGATGACTCGGTGTTGATGTGGAGCTTGTTCGGGAACCCCAAGAGGAAGGTATGATGAGAACAGCAGTAAGTTTCCCTCAGTTATGAAACCAAGGTTTAATCGAACCAGTAGGAGCAAGGAAACACCCCAAAGGTGTTGCTAGCTGAGCCTTGGCAGGGCGCACTACCGGTGCTAGTAGCAATGTGGAGACCTGCACAACACAACCACAGAACTTTGCCTCCAACTTGCGATGAGGTTGTCAATCTCACCGGTTTTGCTGAAAACAAAGGATTAAACGTATCGAATGGAAGGAAGTAATAGTTTGCAGAAAGTAAACACAAAGAAGTAAACAGTTTGTAGATTTTATGTAAAAGAAAGGACCAGGGTCCATAGTTCACTAGAGGTGGCTCTCCTTAAGATAGATAACATGCTGGGTGAACAAATTATAGCGGGGCAATTAGCAAACATCGAGAAAGCAATACATGCATATACTAATCATATTGACTCCTTTGGAACTTGATTGGGCATTACAACATTATACGTAGACCACCATCCAACTGCATCTATGACTAATAATCCTCCTTCAGGTTATCATCCGAACCCCCTCTAGTATTAAGTTGCAAGCAACAGATTATTGCTTTATGAATTGCGTGTAAAGTAAACAATACGATTGTTATATGAACAAAGGATTGTTGTTTTCTCCCTAGTACCAACAACACATCTAGTACCTTAGAGATTTACATCACTTCCCAGTTACGTGAGGCATGAACCCACTATTGAGCATAAATACTAACTCTTGGAGTTGCTAGCATCTACTTGGCCAAGATAGCTACTAACAATGGAAAGCATGAAAGATCACAAATAACAAAGACATGATAGAATCAATAATCAATATGAAATAGCATCTCAATATCCATCGGATCCCCCCAAACACAACATGCAGAATTACAAATAGATGATCTTGATCATGAACGGAGCTCACAAGATCTAGACATGAAAGCACAAAGGAGGATAACCATCCATTTAGCTACTACATGGACTCGTAGTCCAGAGATGAACTACTCACGCATCACACCGGAGGCTTGCATGATGATGAAGAAGGCCTCGAGGGTGAATTCCCCTCTCCGGCAGGGTGTCGGGAAGAGCTTCAGATCCCTCCCGATCTAGGGATGCAGAAGACAGCGACTACATACTCTTTTGTGGATTTTTGATCGGGTACTTAGGGTTTTGGTCCCGAGGGAAATATATAGGCGGAAGGAGAGGCCGAGGGGGTGCTGGGGTCGGCCAGACCAACCCCTAGCGCGGGTCAGGCCTGGCCGCACGGCCAGGTGGTGTGGCCGGCCCCTAGCCCTTCTTCGTATCGTATTCTGGCATCAGATGTCTTCCAAAAAAATAGGCACTTTGGCTTTTGTCCCATCCAATTCCGAGAATATTCATTTTCGGACTTTCCTGGAACCAAAAACAGCAGAAAATAGGCAGCTGGCACTATGGCTCTTGTTAATAGGTTAGTCCAAGAAATCATATGAAAAGTACTCCAAAGTGTGGACAAAACACAAGAAAGTAGATAAAACCAAGCATGGAGCATCAAAAATTATAGATACATTTGCAATGTATCAAATACCACAATATTATGCTTTTGTATGCTAAAACAACGCATGATTCTTTCAAGGCACATTAAGAAATATCTTTTGTTTGGAACAGGTCATGCTACAACAATAATCACTAAGCATAAGGTCAAAGCAACATTAAACATGACATGATAAAGTCTAGACCACAGTCAAAACAAGCTCCTTTTGTACCACTTATAAGCACGAAGCTTCCTACTCTTTTCCAACACCAATCAACTTATTTGAAACAAAATATGAATGCGGGGGTCCAACCAATTCATTTAAGCAAACCAAACAAAAGAAAACTAAAAACAAAAACAAATACGCTCCAAGAACAACACAATTGTGCATGAAACAATAAAAATGAAGTGTTTTGGAAGAAAACCTGAGATTTTTATTGATGAAGAAGGGGATGCCTTGGGCATTCTCAAGCTTTGACGCTTGTACTTCTTGAATATTTCTTGGGGTGACACGGGTGGCATCCCCAAGCCTGAGCTTTTGTCCATTCTTCATCTCATCACATTATTCTTCCCTACATTTGAAAATTTCCTTCGTACAATACTTCACACAATCTTCATTAGCAACATTAGTGTATTCAAGATAATAAGTCTTTGGGTTTAGTTTCAACACAAGTAAAACTTCCATTAAAACATAAGCTACTATAACAATTCCTTCTAAAAGCTCAAGTGATCAAAGAGAACTCAAAGAGAAAGAGATTAAGAGGCAAATGCAAATAATGGCAGAAATCTGTCAAAACAGACTAGGAGGTAAAAACTAACTTTTTCGAAGACCTTATATTGCTCAAATGAAAAAGTGTTAAACTAACGAAAGTTAGATAAAACCTGGGGCATAAGCACAAAAAATTAAAGCTCAATCCGACGTACAACAATTTTTTATAGTGAAGCACAAAAATCTGTTTCAGGACAACAACTTTCCCAAGTCTTACTTCTCTCTCATTAGAGGTTATTCTTGGAACAAAAACCACTCAAAAAGGATAAGGAGAGGTTATTACTGAGGCAATAACTTCCAAGACTCAACGAAAGGAAAACTTACTGAAAGTAAAAATAATCTGGGTTATCTCCCAATAGTGCTTTTTTTAACGCCTTTCAACTAGGCATAGGAAGCAAGATTCACGTATTTTCAAATTAAGAAGCATTAAGACCAAATTTTGTTTTAGTAGGAGAGGCAAAAGGTATCTTCTCTCTCTCTTCCTAGGGAAGTGTTCATAGCACTAGCATTAGGACTTCTAGCAAGCTTTTGTAGGAACATAATTACTTTAGAAATATTGCAACCATCAAGATCAAAATCAAAATTACCATCCAAGGTAGTAGAACTATTGTTTCCCATATTTCGAACAATTTCAGCATTTTTATTAGAAAAGGTTCCATTGGTTCTAGGCATTGTTGCAAAAGGAATGAGGACTTCATGTGGTTTGCTAGCATCAACATTGGTGGTGGTAATAGTACATATGCTATTATTTCTAGCAATTTCATCTTCTCTTTCCCACTTAGCATGCAATTCAGCTAACAGTTTGACAGTTTCATCAATTCTAACTTGTATGGCATTAGTAGCAGCAAAGGGGTTTCCATAGTTTCAGGTTTAGCAGCCATTTTATTAATCAAAGAAGATTGTGCTTCAGACAAAGATGATACATTTTTTAGCATTCGAAATTTTTTCCTCAATAGTTTTATTGAAAGAAGTTTGTTTACTAATAAAATCTTTAAGCATGACTTCAAGTTCAGAGGGTGCACTTCTATTGTTGTTGTAGGAATTTCCATAAGCATTACCATTATTGGGAGGATATGGCCTATAATTATTATTACCAAAATTATTCCTGTAGGCATGGTTGCTAAGATTATTATTTCTAATGAAGTTCACATCAACTTGCTCTTCTTGAGCAACCAAAGAGGCTAAGGGAACATGATTTGGATCAATATGAGCTTTTCCATTAACAAGCATAGACATAATAACATCAATTTTATCACTCAAGGAGGAGGTTTCTTCAATAGAATTTACCTTCTTACCTTGTGGAGCTCTCTTAGTGTGCCATTTAGAATAGTTAACCATCATATTATCAAGGAGCTTTGTTGCAGCACCCAAAGTAATGGTCATAAACGTGCCTCCAGCAGCAGAATCCAGCAGATTTCTTGAAGAATAATTCAGTCCTGCATAAAAAGTTTGGATAATCATTCGAGCAATCAGTCCATGAGTGGGGCAATTCTTTACCAAAGATTTCATTCTATCCCAAGCTTGAGTAACATGTTCATTATCAAATTGTTTAAATTTCATTGTTTCACTTCTCATAGATATAACCTTAGCAGGAGGATAGTATTTTCCAATGAAAGCATCTTTGCATTTAATCCAAGAATCAATACTATTTCTAGGTAGGGATAGAAACCATTCTTTAGCTTTTCCTCTCAAAGAGAAAGGAAACAATTTAAGCTTAATAATATCTCCATATATATCCCTATGTTTTTGCATCTCACAAAGTTCAAAAAATTTATTAAGGTGAGCAGCAGACATCAAGACCAAAGACAGGAGAATTGTTCTTTCATAACAAGATTGAGCAAAGCAGGTTTAATTTCAAAGAAAGCAGCTTCAGGAACAGGTGGAGCAATAGGTGTGCACATAAAATCATTATTGTTTGTGCTAGTGAAGTCACACAACTTAGTGTTTTCAGGAGTATTCATTTTTGTAAGATTAAAGCAAGCCAATAGAAATAGAAACTGAAATAGGAACTAATTTTTTTTGTGTTTTTTTTATAAAAGAAGCAAACTAAGCTAAATAAACTAAGCAAAACAAAAACAAAGTAAAGAGATTGGTTGTCAGGGACTCCCCTTGCGAGAATCTTCTTTCTCCCTAAAAAGTGACTGACGAGGAGGAAGAGATTGAAGCTGTCCTTAACTCCCCGACAACGATGCTAGAGAAAGTGCTTGATGGCTCAAAATGTAGAGCTTGTTGGGAGCCCCAAGAGGAAGGTATGATGAGCACATTAGCAAGTTTTCCCTCAGTTATGAAACCAAGGTTATCAAACCAGTAGGATCAAGGAAACAACTCCAAGGTGTTGCTAACAACTTGGAATCCTACACAACACAACCACATAACTTTGCCCCAACTTACAGTGAGGTTGTCAATCTCACTGGTTTTGCTGAAAACAAAGGATTAAACATATAGTGTGGAAGATAGTAATTGCTTGCAGAAAGTAAACAATAAACGGTAAACAGTAGATGGTATATCAATGGTAAAGGAATGGACTGGGGTCCACAGTTCACTAGAGGTGTTTTTCCTTAAGATAAATAGCATGTTGGGTGAACAAATTACAGCGGGGCAATTAACAGATTGAGAAAGCATCACAATGCATATACTAGACATCTTGACTCCTATGAGATTTGGTTGGGCATTACAACATAATACATAGACAGTAATCCAACTACATCTATGACTAATAATCCACCTTCCGGTTATCGTCCGAACCCCTTTCAGTATTAAGTTGCAAGCAACGAATAATTGCATTAGGCAAAGTGTGTAAAGTAAACAATACAATTGCCCCATGGATAAAGGATTGTTGTTTTCTCCCTAGTAGAAACAGCACATCTACAACCTTAGAGATTTATGTCACTTCCCTAGATTACTAGAGGCATGAACCTACTATCGAGCATAAATACTCCCTGTTGGAGTTGCAAGCATCTACTTGGCCAAGATAGTTACTAACAACGGAGAGCATGCAAGATCACAAATAACATAGACATGATAGAATCAATAATCAATCTGACATAGTATCTCAATATCCATCGGATCCCCGCAAACACAACATATAGGATTACAAATAGATGATCTTGATCATGAACGGAGCTCACAAGATCTCAACATGGTAGCACAAAGGAGGATAAACAACCATATAGCTACTACACGGACCCATAGTACAAGGGTGAACTACTCACGCATCACACCGGAGGCATGCATGGTGATGAAGAAGGCCTCCAGGATGATCTCTCCCCTCCGACAGGGTGTGATACGTTGCTAACGTATGTATAATTTTTTATCTTCCATGCTTGTTTTATATCTACTTTCTTATGTTTTGTCCACACTTTGGAGTATTTTTATACACTTTATTGGACTAACCTATTAACAATATGCCACAGTGCCAGTTGCCTGTTTTCTTCTGTTTTTGGTTCCAGAAAAGTCAGAAAATGAATATTCTTGGAATTGGACGGGACAAAAGCCAAAGTTG
Organism: Avena insularis; assembly: GCA_023614405.1. Classification (NCBI taxonomy): domain Eukaryota; kingdom Viridiplantae; phylum Streptophyta; class Magnoliopsida; order Poales; family Poaceae; genus Avena; species Avena insularis. The sequence continues at coordinate 30,116,117 of CM042692.1, forward strand.
ATATTTTACCGGAAGACACACGGAGCCAGAATACGAGACGGAGGAGGGCCAGGGCCTGGCCACACCATATGGTGGCGCGGGTGACCCATGGCCGTGCCACCAGGTGGTGTGGGCCCCCTGGCCGCCCACCGACCTTGCCTCTTCGCCTATAAGATGCCTCCCGATGCAAAAACCCTAAATCATCAAGCCTCCAGCCACGAAAAGTTCCGCAGCGCCGCCACCACCGAAGGGGATATTTCGGGGACAGAAAGTCTCTGTTGCACCTGCCGGACGGAAGTGTTCTTGAGCCATCTCCATCGATCTCCACCACCATCTCCATCACCATTGCTGATTCCCATAATGAGGAGGGAGTAGTTCTCTCTCGAGGCTAAGGGTTCTACCGGTAGCTATATGTTCATCTCTCTCTATGCATGATCTTATTGAGATCATGAGCTTGTAATCTATAGATCTACCTTGCTACTCAAGTGCTTTAATAGATCTCTGCTCTCCCCATGTGTGTGAAGTTGATAGTGTGCACACCATGGTGGCACTTAGGCTAGAGATTACAAATACTTGTTATGAGTTATATTTGGAGTTGGATGTCTTTATGAAATTGTGGTGTTTGTTTGAACCATCTAGTGCTCAAGGTGACAGTGTGGGGTTATCTAGATGTGGAAAGCGAACTTTGAGGTGTGCTGTTATAGCCCTACCATTGATTAGAGTGTCCAACCGGAGAGTAGTTCAGATTAGTATCATAAAGAGAATATATTTATATGAGAGTGTTCACTAGTGAAAGTATGATCCCTAGGCCTTGTTTCTAAACATTGAAACACCGTTTGCAATTAGATATGTTACATGTTTGCTTGCTTCCATCTTTATTTTAGTTAGCCTTTAGTCTCTTCCGTGCCATCAAGCTATTTTCATCCATACCACTTGTATTTCACTATCTCTTCGCCGAACTAGTGCATGTATACACCTGACAAATGTATTGGGTGTGTTGGGGACACAAGAGACTTCTTGTATCTTGATTGCAGGGTTGCTTGAGAGGGGATACCTTTGACCACTTCCACCCTGAGTTCGGTAAACCTTGGGTGATCCACTTAAGGAAAAACTTGCTGTTGTTCTACAAACCTCTGCACTTGGAGGCCCAACAACTGTCTACAAGAATAGAAGTGCGTAGACATCAAGCTATTTTCTAGCGTCGTTGTTGGGGAGGTAAGGTAAAAGGTACTCACATCCTCCGGTGTGAGTGCTCGAAGTTATTTCCTTTAGATTTTGCAATTTTGTCTTTTTGTTTCTTTTTTTTATTTTCACTAGTTAGGCTTAATGGAAAACAACAACAAACTTAGAGAGCTTTATAGTATTTATCTTGAGTTAGGACATGAAGTGTTTGAAGAGAAAATTAAAAAACCTATGGAACTTTATATGCATGCTAATAGCAATGTTATTAGTATGAATTATTTGGACATCATTATTGCTAATGCTATGGAAAAGTCTAATCTTGGGGAAGCTAGTTTTTATGAAAATGATCTTTTTAGTTCCCCAACTTTGGAAGATAGCTATTCTATTGCTTATGATGATACCAAACCTCCAACATATGATGATTACAATGATGAATATGTTATTTTCAGTCCACCTACTATTGAGGAGAAAATTCATTATGACTATAATATGCCTCCTATATTTGATGATTATGGTGATGAGAATAATAATGATAGTTATTTTGTTGAATTTGCTCCCACTACAATTAATAAGAATGACTATGCTTATAGGGAGAGTATTAATTCTTTTATGCATGTGGCTCATGATAAGAATGTTTTATGTGATAGTTATATTATTAATTTTATTCATGATGCTACTGAAAGTTATTATGAGAGAGGGAAACATGGTTTTATGCATCTCAATAATATTAGGTTCCCCTCTTTATGTTGAAAGTCTTGAAGTTGCACTTGTTTTGCTTTACTATGTTTGTTGCTTTGTGCTTTCATGACTTGTTTCTTTGCAAGATTCCTATGCATAGGAAGTGGGTTAGACTTAAATGTGCTTTGAATTTGCTTCTTGATGCTCTCTTTTACTTCAATTCATATTTCTTATGTGAGCATCTTCTCAAACTATCATGCCTAACTTAAAGGCGTTAAAGAAAAGTACTTATTGGAAGATAACCCAAAAGTTTTAGATGAGTCTTGGAAGTTATTACCTCTGTAATAACCGCTCCTTATCCTTTTTATTTGCTTTTTGTGCCAAGAGTAACCTCTAATGAGAGAGAAGTAATGCTTGGGAAAGTTGCTGTCCCGAAACAGATTTTTGTGCTTCACTGTAAAAATTCGTGTAAAATCTGTGTACGTCGTTTTGAGGCGTTACTTTTTGTGCTTCTGCCCCAGGTTGTTATCTAACTTCCGTTAGTTCAACACTTTTTCATTTGAGCAACAAAAGGTCTTCGAAAAAATTCGTCTTTACCTACTGGTCTGTTTTGATAGATTTCTGCCATTATTTGCATTTGCTTTTTGTTGGTTCCTCTTTGAGTTCTTTTGGGGAATTGAGCTTTTGAGGGAAGTGCTACAATAGCTTGTGTTTTAATGGAAGTTTCATTGGCATTGGAACTGAACCTAAAGACTTATTATCTTGAGTGCACTAATGTTGCTAATAAAGATTGTGTGAAGTTTTGTATGAAGGAAAAATTTCAGGTGTATGGAGAGAATGATGTAATAAGATGAAGAATAGACTAAAGCTCAAGCTTGGGGATTTCACCCCGTGTCACCCCAAGAAATATTCAAGAGGTACAAGCGTCAAAGCTTGGGGATGCCCAAGTCATCCCCTTCTTCATCATTAAAAATCCCAGGTTTCTTCCAAACACTTCATTTTTATTGTTTCATGCACAGTTGTGTTGTTCTTGGAGCGTCTTCATTTTGTTTTGGTTTTTCATTTGCTTTGTTTGCTTAGTTTGCTGAATAAATTGGTTGGACCCCCTCTTTCATCATTGGTTTTCAAATAGTTTGGTTTGGATTGGAAAAGGAGTAGGAAAGTTCATGCTTAAGTGGTAAAGAGAGCTTGTTTTTGACTGTGGCATATGCTTTGTTATGCCATGCTTGATATTGTTTTGGCTTTATGCTTAGTATTCTTTGCTGTAGCATGACTTGTTATAAACAATTGAGATTGCTTAATGTGCCTTGGAAGGATCATGCGTTGTTTTAGCATATTAAAGCATAGTATTGTGGTATTCTCCTTTGATGCTTTATTTGGGTTGACTTGGCACATGCTCACACCATGTTATGACTATCCCAAGTCACCATAGCCTTGATGATCCTTTAGTTTTCAATTTGTAGTATCACTTTATGCTTTGATCAATGATGTTTTGTTGCTCTACATGATTATGGCCATTATTGCTCTCTTAATTTGTCGCTCCCAGTCTTTTGCTAGCCTCCACGACCAAGTATGAGTTCCACTCATGCATCCAACTCCTAAAACCATGTTATTCCAAAGAGTCCACCATACCTACCTATTAGCATTTGCTATTCCAAGTATCTTCATGCTTTTGTTTACCTTCCGAATTAAACTTGTTATGTGAAAACTAGTGATTAAAGCTCTCACGAACTTGATGGCACACTTTACTTTTCTTGCCCTTAATAAACTTGAACCATTGTGTCGTCTATGTTGTATATGCTTGCACTTATATGTTGGGGATTAGCAGAACCATGCTGTCATGGGGAACGCTTTCAACATTGCACTTGTACTTTGTACCTAGTTGATATCATGCTCTTTTGTCTATGGATGTCATCGGTGTGAAATAAAAGGGGAGATTGTAAGTCCATGGAGTTATGTATATGTATTAGAGAAACGCCTGGGCTGCTAGTCTAATCCATGCTGTCATGGTGGAAACCTGCAGCGTAACCATGATGAGCTGGCTATGAAGCATTCTTCTTATAAAAAAAGAGTCCGATATTGAGAAAAAAAGAGAAAAAGAAAAAAAGATTATGAAAAGAGGAAAGAGATAAAAAGCACCATATTCCCATGGTAAATAAGAAGATTGCTGAGATGCTGTTGTCTGCTTGCCTTGTCATTTTGATATGGGGATTCTTCCGTATCATTGGGCAAGGGGTACCCCGTTGGCGGTTCTCTATGATACACATATACTTACGATGACAAGAACTTACCGGTGACTAAACTTGAGTAGCATGAGGAGCAGCCCTCGTATTCAAGGGACATGAGATTTCCAACTTATACTTCGGCAAGCATATATACCATAGTTTGTTCACGTTGACCTTAATCACTTCAAGATGCTTATGATAGGGGAAATGAGAGCTGAAAGCTAAAAAGTACCATAATTTTTGGAAGCTCTTTATGAGACTTGAATCCCTACTTCCTTCTATGAAGGCCTTTCTTTTACTTTTATGTTGAGTCTCCACCTTCTATCTTTATGCACCTACTTTGAGAGCATAGTGGCCATTCTTAGTTCTATGTGCATTGTCCCAAGACTAGTTGATTGATGCATAACTTGATATTGCTTGTTCTTAAACTATTTGTATCTAGTCACCCTTATGAAGTTTCAAGGTGTCCTATGCATTTATGTTTTGCTACTCTATGAGGAACAAGCTGAATACCACTCTCATATGCTTTCTATATGTGAAACAAACAAATGTCTTGCAAAGCATTGTTATTCCTGAATCTTTTATTTGTGCATTTTCATGTTACAACATAGTTGCTATGTCTTATTGTTAGAACCATATCTTTCATGCTATGTTGAAGTACTATGATCCCAGCTATCAATGTTTTACAAATACTTTGATCAAGTTTATGATGGTGCATGTCACCTCAAAATTTATTCTTTCCTTTTATCACTTACCTACTCGAGGACGAGCAGGAGTTAAGCTTGGGGATGTTGGTACGTTGCTAACGTATCTATAATTTTTGATGTTCCATGCTTGTTTTATATCTACTTTCTTATGTTTTGTCCACACTTTGGAGTATTTTTATACACTTACTTGGACTAACCTATTAACAAGATGCCACAGGGCCAGTTGCCTGTTTTCTTCTGTTTTTGGTTCCAGAAAAGTTAGAAAATGAATATTCTCGGAATTGGACGGGACAAAAGCCAAAGTTGATATTTTACCGGAAGACACACGGAGCCAGAATACGAGACGGAGGAGGGCCAGGGCCTGGCCACACCATATGGTGGCACGGGTGACCCATGGCCGCGCCACCAGGTGGTGTGGGCCCCCTGGCCGCCCACCGACCTTGCCTCTTCGCCTATAAGATGCCTCCCGATGCAAAAACCCTAAATCATCAAGCCTCCAGCCACGAAAAGTTCCGCAGCGCCGCCACCACCGAAGGGATATTTGAGACAGAAAGTCTGTTTGGCACCTGCCGGACGGAAGTGCCCCCGGAGCCATCTCCATCGATCTCCACCACCATCTCCATCACCATTGCTGATTCCCATAATGAGGAGGGAGTAGTTCTCTCTCGAGGCTAAGGGTTCTACCGGTAGCTATGTGTTCATCTCTCTCTCTCTCTATGCATGATCTTATTGAGATCATGAGCTTGTAATCTATAGATCTACCTTGCTACTCAAGTGCTTTAATAGATCTCTGCTCTCCCCATGTGTGTGAAGTTGATAGTGTGCACACCATGGTGGCACTTAGGCTAGAGATTACAAATACTTGTTATGAGTTATATTTGGAGTTGGATGTCTTTATGAAATTGTGGTGTTTGTTTGAACCATCTAGTGCTCAAGGTGACAGTGTGGGGTTATCTAGATGTGGAAAGCGAACTTTGAGGTGTGCTGTTATAGCCCTACCATTGATTAGAGTGTCCAACCGGAGAGTAGTTCAGATTAGTATCATAAAGAGAATATATTTATATGAGAGTGTTCACTAGTGAAAGTATGATTCCTAGGCCTTGTTTCTAAACATTGAAACACCGTTTGCAATTAGATCTGTTACATGTTTGCTTGCTTCCATCTTTATTTTAGTTTTCCTTTAGTCTCTTCCGCGCCATCAAGCTATTTTCTCCCTGAGTTTGATAAACCTTCGGTGATCCACTTAAGGGAAAACTTGTTGCTGTTCTACAAACCTCTGCACTTGGAGGCCCAACAACTGTCTACAAGAATAGAAGTGCGTAGACATCGGTCTTGCCGGAAGAGCTTGGATCCCCGATCTAGGGATGGAGATGGCGGCTGACTCTGAGACTCTTTCGTGGATTTCGATCGGTACTTAGGGTTTTAGCGGGACACTTTTATAGGCGAAAAGGCAAGGTGGTGGCGCCAAGGGGCCCACACTGTGGCGCTTGCGCCAGAAGTCGCGCCACCCTAGGGTGTGGCCGCATCAGTGCCCTCCTCCGTCTCTGCTTTGGACTTCGTCTTGTGTCGGGTAAAATATTGACTTTGGCTTTTATCCCGTCAAATTCCGAGAATATTTCTTTACTAGGTTTTCTGAAACCAAATACAGCAGAAAACAGGCAACTGGCAATGTGGTATCTTGTTAATAGGTTAGTTCCAGAAAATGTATAAAAGTACCTCAAAGTGTGAACAAAATATAAGAAAGTTGATATAAAACAAGCATAGAGCATCAAAAAATATAGATACGTTTACGACGTATCAGCCATTAATAGTTAACAGAAAAAATACCATGAAATGGTTAAAAAATCAAAATGCCATGGATGAATAGTGTTAAAAGAAATGCCATAGATATATAACGATAGTTGCCATAGACAATGGAATTAAACAACCACGTGATATGCACACTAAAATTTTGTAGCAACAACATAACAAAAGAATGAAAATGCAATCACAAAAAAAATGATAGTTGCCACTGCAGCGTTCCCACACGGAGACCTTCACACCTTAGAAGGAACCTACATAGGCTTTTAGAAGCCACTGTATATTATAACTAAAAGTGTGGATTCACTACCCAGGTGGGTAGGTGTGCACCAATGCGTTTCCATTAGATACACCTTAGAATTCAGTCGTTTGCTAGCTGGCATTTTGACTATAATCTTGTTGGCAGCTCGTAACCCCATGTTGTCTCTGGTGCTTTAGAGCTAAAATTTTGGCGCGTACAATTAGATTCTCGCGCGAGACTAGAACTGTTCTATCTCGATGCCCAACTTTTCATGCCCGAAAGGGGATATTACATGCAAATAAATTAAGAAAAAAGGAATTACAAAATATGTTCAATAATTACATTTTTTTCAATAACTACAAATTTCCATTTGAGATTCACGGCAGCGGTGGCAGCAGCGGCAGTGGATTTCTTTGGTCTGAGCACCGGTTCCGTGCGCGGTGCAGGCGCACGGGGGCAGGCCGGGGTGTTGATCCCCGGGATGATGAGCTGCGGCCTCGTCTACTGCTTAGGGTCCCTCTAGGTGGAGCGCCATCTCGATATCGGACGATCTCCATAGCGAGCTTGTTCTCTGTTGTTTCTAGATGCGGCACACCAGGAGCATCATCATCAACAGCTGGCACAAAAAAGGGCGGTGTGTGGGGAAGGAGGGTGAAGGGGAGTTGGGTGTACCTGTGACTGGTAGTGGGAGAGCATGAGCTTAAGGCTACATCAATTATTAGCAGAATTCATATGGCTGAAAGCTACCAACAAAAAATAGAATCAACCACCACCCCACACCTACATCATATGGGGAATGAAAAATCCCACAGGGTGTAGCACTGCAGGCAAAGAGATATGGGATTCAGCGCACTGGTTCAACGAATCCGCTGCGGTAAGATCTTCATCCAATGGAAAACAGAGGATGAAACCACCTAGGATCCTATCTGACGATGAGCATACAGTTCGGAAAATGATAGAACGTAAAATCCTAGTAAGAAATCTAATAACATAACCTCTTGGCGGTTGGCAATCGAATGATACATCTACCATGAGGCAATCACATCCCCTAGTTTAACGAATCTGAGGCGGGCCCACACGTATGGATACGAAAAATAGAGGCCGAACCGTCAACCGCAAATCCGAACACGAAAGTGAGAAATCTAGCAATGGAATCACAAATAGAGTTCGAATCGAAGGGGCCTATCGCTAGTAACACGAAATGCTCTCAAATTTGGGAGGAATGGACGGATTTCTCCGTCGGTTCCGTACAGAACAGTAACGCACGAGCGAAATGCGTCCTAGAAAGAGGGGGGAAGTCAAGGTGCCTCAACTACGACCAGCGGCGGACCTCTGCGTGAGAAAATGGCGGTCGGAGCTAACGCCGGCGACCGCCGGAACCGGAGGGGACGCGGAGGCGACGAGCTCAGCGAAGTGGAAGCGGGGGAGAGAAACGCCTGGGAGGATTTGGGCAAATTGAATATAGCCGTCACGGACGACGATTAATGAGTGAACGATCTGTGTCCGAAACAACCGGGCGACGTCGTGACGTAACTGCGCCTGCGTTAGAACCACACGATCGAGGACAAGCGGCATCCAGCTGCGCGCGGACCAAATCAACGACACCTAGGATCCTACGTGGCATGGGCGGGGTCGGACAAGCCAGCGATGCGGCGCCGTGATGCGTGCTTTAGAGAACGGACGCGCCACGAGACGAGTTTCAACACGGCATTCGCTCAATAGTTTTTAGGAAAAAAAATCATGCAAGTCGTCATGTGAAGTGAATTGCTGAATTTATAGCGTACGTTTATTTCTTCTGGGGCTCCCGCTAAGGACCGGAGCCGACACGATCACACGACCAGACCTCTCTGTGTTTACTCTACTCTTGCCAACCAGCAAGCAGGGTTGAGCGACACTGGATGCTCTGGCTGCACACGCAACATGTCAGTTTTACTTTCGATGCCACATGCGTCGTCGAACTCACATCACCAGCAGGGCGCATATTACGCGCCAAATGTCCGGGGTCCCGCTCGATCAATCGAGCCATCATATCCATCCAGGTCCATGTCAGTCGCTGGCATGAGCTGCGCACAACGTACATTCCTCGGTCGCGTCGCGCGCTCGAACGAGTGCGGAATCTGGACTCTAGTCTGTATGGAGGGAGAGGAAGGGCGCGCAGACTTTCGTAGACGGCCGTAGTAGTAGTACTACGGGCGTAAGCGGTAAGCCATGGCGCTACGCACGGTCACGACGGCCGCTCTCACGTCGATCGGTCTCCTGAGACGCCTTCGTCTTCGTCGTCGTACGCGGCAGATGGATGGAACAGTGTCCTTGCAGGCCGATCGATCGGCTACATTCAAGGCTGATGCCCATGCCATGCGTGGATGCACCACCACACAGCGCGGCGGTCGCTCGGCTGCGTGCCCCTCCGGTACCGATCCATTGATCGGTTGATAGATGGATATATCGGGCCGGACCCCGGCCGCGCACCCAGGACGGCACATGAACCTCCGCTGCGCACGCATGCACAGTGGACCGAGAGGGGCACCTCGCCGAGACATGATTACGTAGCGTACGCGGCCGGCCAGGATCCACGTGTCGATAACAGGGCCCATCTTCCGCTCCTGCGCTGATCGGACGGCTCGCCAACCTACCAACCGTTGAAATATCTCACGTCGCGACGACCCGACCGATCCGTTGCAGCGCCATGTCCATGTGGTGAGAGAGGGAGAGCGCGCGCGAGGCCTGCGTGTGCGTGTGTGGAGCTAGCTGTGCTTTGGGTGGAAAAGCTAGCGAATAAAGCAGGCAGGGCGAGGAGTTAAGGATGGATGGCGACGGCGACGGACGGACGCGACGGGCGGCCCATCCCTCCCTAGCCTTCCGGAAACGCGCTACGCTGCTGGTCCGCTAGGGTTTCCCTCCTACTCATCCTTTGCCGAAAACGGCACCACCGCGGAGCCCCCCTTGCGCCCACTGGCTCTTCCCCTGCACTGCACCACCACCACCACACCCCCATCATCTCACCCTTTAATCCCTATCCCAGCCAGCTGCCCAGCTGCCTGCTCCTCCCTCCCCTTATCTCCCTCTCCCTCCCCCTCTCTCTCACTTGGTGCTGTGTATGGTGGTGGATCTGGCTAGCTAGCTAGCTCAAGGTCGCAGCCAAGGTGGAGGAAGCGGCGGCGTCAGCCATGGGGCGGGGGAGGGTGGAGCTCAAGCGGATCGAGAACAAGATCAACCGCCAGGTCACCTTCGCAAAGCGCAGGAATGGCCTGCTCAAGAAGGCCTACGAGCTATCCGTGCTATGCGACGCCGAGGTCGCGCTCATCGTCTTCTCAAACCGAGGAAAGCTCTACGAGTTCTGCAGCACCCAGAGGTATATATATATCCCACGCACGCACGCACACGCGATGATCTCTCCGGATCTGTCCATGATGAAATGGTGTCCCCTCCCATGCGCGCCACGGAGCTCCCTGCGCCCGATGCCCTAGAGCTCCCTGTAGGTAGGTAGAGCCTGTACGTCGTTGAGGGTTTATTTGCGCGCGGGATCTGCGTAATTGAGCTTTCTCATGAGGTTACGCGCTTGGCGGGAGCTTGGTTTTCACGGATTAATGAGCCGGGATCTGGCAAATAGCCTCCCCGAGCTTAGCTTAGGGCTCGCTCCGTTTCGTGCACCCTACTTTTCCCGGTTTGCCGGCCGAGATCTTCCCTGATCTATCGGTTTTAACCATGTACTAGTAGCGACTGCTCATGACGTGGATCTGATTTCGGCCTTCTACGAAATTTTGTCTTAATTTTCCTTAATCGCAAACCACAAGTTCTGGCTGTTTTCACAGTAGCACAGAAACTTGGATCCAGAAATAGAACGTAAGCCAGAAAAAAGAAGAGTAGAAAGTTTGTGTAAAGATATGGTACATAGCGCGCTTTGCAATTTCATACTAATTTTTAGATGCACATTAATTTCACAGTTATTTGTAGATTATGTCGTTCTATATAGGTTGATCTATCTTAATAGAAAGCCCCACGAAAAATTAAAAGCCATAGTCTCCGATGGCAGAATAGTATCATCATCCCTTTGTGGGCATCGTAGGATGATGACAACATGAGTGTGTAGTAGTAGACACATGCAAGATGGTTTATTCTATCTTCGATATCTTCACATACCTAGCAAGACCATACTTGGTATGTTCCATATTATTTCTCGCTGACTTTGCACGAGATTAACCACAACTAATATGGAACAAAGGGACAACTTCTTACTGACTTTCTTAGAAGGCTTCATATATGCTTAACACATTGGCATCTAAGGTTAAGCTTTCTTTCTAATGGTAAGCCGGGATATCTAATAGTTCCACTTCACCCTAACTCCATTTACATCGTCTAATTCTCCAGAAAGGCTTAGTTCAAATAAAATATTGTAAGTACGTGTTGTTTCAAACATCCCCATGGCTTGCTGTAGCGTAAAGTTTCGAGTAATTCTGATGTTACATGTTAATGAAAAATAGGAAAAATAATTATTATGGGACATACTATTCATGAAAAATGCGGTGGGTTATATTCCTTGTTCCCAAAAATTTAGGTTGCATTTGACTTTTCACAATATCCAATGCTTAACTTTGACCATGATTTGATAGTATGACTAAAAGTGTAAGGGTATATAACACAAAACTATCTTGCAAAACAACACTTGTTAAATTTTAAAAATGTTGACCACATGAATAATAATGTGTCAACACACATATTGCGGGAGCTAGTGAGTAGATTTGAAAGTCAGCAAGTATGATTGCATGCTTTCTGGATGATATGTATTTACAATCAGAGGTGTGAGTTAGCTTGCATGTACAGATATACGTTCTGCGTGTGTAATATTTTTCTCAATAATGTCGATTATTTTAGCTAAGGAAACATAACGTACTCCCTCAGTCCAAAAATAAGTGTCATGGTTTGAACTAAAACCATGCCACTTATTTAGAACCGAGGGAGCATATTAGAAAGCATCAATCCGAGCCACTTCCGTCGCATGCGTACATCCTCTCACACACTGGCGGACCTTGGGCCGAATTTCTGGAGGGGCAAATGGGCTGGGGGGGGGGGGGGGGGGGTAAAATATGAGCTACAGGCTGATTTTAATAGACAAATGGGCCAAATACCTGTAAATAAAAGCCTGTTTCTTCATGGGCTGGGGGGGCGACGGCCCTTTTCGCCTCCATGAAGGTCCGCCGGTGCTCTCACATATCAAGTGAGAGTTCATTAAGTACCAAATGCAATGTAAACGTGTGATGAATACTTTGATATGCTGGATACCCTTTTCTCTGAGAATTTTATTTTGCCCCAGCAAAATGTTCTGCCATGTCCATCTGCTTAGATGTCAAAAGGTGATTAAATGCAGTTCACCATGCCCTACGACATCTTAGCACACATAAATTCATGTTTTCGGGTTTTCACATGAACGAGACTAGAGAGCACCCGTCCACTCAAACTAAAGATTCCTAGGCAAAAACCTTGATATCTGTGCAACGTCACAACCCCTGCAACTCTAGCTATGCATCATTTTTCTCAAAGCTAGTTCTTTTAATGACTAACAGGTAACCTGTCCACTCCTTTTTTTTACCAGCTGTATACATTTTAAGCCCGAAACTCATCGGTCGTATCTTATGTCAAGTCACTGCGCATATTTTGGTTCGTGTGTACTGTAGTCTTGAGGAAAACTTCGTTGCAACTGTGACATTGAGAACCCTAACTTCCCACCAATTCTACTTCAGAATATTGGCACATAGTCCTGTATTATTTTCTCTCTTGTAACTCTGATTTTTTATTGGACTTATAGCATGACGAAGACGCTCGAGAAGTATCAGAAATGCAGTTATGCAGAACCTGAAACTACTGTGCAGAACAGAGAAAACGAGGTAGAGTTGTATACCCATTAGCCGGCAGGATGTTGAGTTAAATACGCTTGATCTCACAATGTCCATACTCTCAGCATGCATTACCACTTTACATAACATACTGTATCTGATCTAAAACTTTGGCTAGCTTCATTATAAAATGTGAACATGCACAGCAATTTGTAGGATGGAGTGAACACACTGTGTCCAAAGGCTCTTCCCTGTTTTTCATGTAAGACAAGTTTAGCTTTAATAGAGACGGTTCACACAGTATACAAAGTACGTAGTTCAGTTATTTCCTAGCGAGATGGTCAAGTGTCAATTAATTTCTTCACATCATTTTGTTAGTATATTTTCTATAATTTCATGATGATATTTTTAATGATATTCTATTTCTTATAATTTTAATGAAGTAAAGCTGGGCTATCTTATTTTATCTCAGCAATTGAAAAACAGCCGCAATGAGTACCTGAAACTAAAGGCACGGGTTGATAATTTACAGCGAACACAAAGGCAAGTTGTGTTCTCATTGAACTATTTTCCCTCTTTAGTTTTGCTTTATCACTTAATTTGCATCTTGAAGATAAATATATGCAAATCTACTGCAACTACGAATGCAAAATGTTTGCTCTTCCATCAGTACTATAAATTAAAAAAATAGCGAAGATTGATTTTTTTACTGAAAGTGAAGTATTTTATCATTTTTATTGGTTGCTTGACTGTCAGGTTAAGCATCAAACTGCAATTTTCTTGAAACAAGAAATACAATAAAACATAAGAATTATCTTAATTTTTGAGTTTTTCTTGTCTCTTATTAGATTATTTTTATGAAATTTTTTTAATTTAATGGTCATAAGAGTAAAAGCACTCTCGCATGCTAAAAATAGTCAATTTAGAGTCATCCTGTTCATTCCCCCAAATCTGAACTTTATCTTCTAATTTTAGTGTTTTTTATTAATTATAGTCGAAAGGGGAAGTTGTAATTTTAGAAGTAAATAATTAACCACTAGTTTGCTTTTTATATCTAGGAATTTGCTTGGTGAAGATCTTGATTCATTAGGCATAAAGGAGCTTGAGAGCCTTGAGAAGCAACTCGATTCATCCTTGAAGCACATCAGAACAACAAGGGTACTGAATTGTTTTGAAAGTTGTGCGATTTTTTTCAGTTTATGTAGGATTTTTTCTACATATGACATCTTTATGCAATTTTCTGACTATGACTTAAAGTATATTAATTATGAGCTTGTAGTACATGTGAATCATTTATGCAAGATGTTTGGTGTGTGCAAATTAACCAGGTTTCATTCTCTAATTGTAGACACAACATATGGTTGATCAACTGACAGAACTCCAGCGAAGGGTATGCTCGCTCTCAACAACTCAACAATACTGAACTTCCTCAGAACAAAATAGTAATGAAATTTGACTAATTAAATGGCCCCCCTTTATTGAATTTGCAGGAGCAAATGTTTTCTGAGGCAAATAAATGTCTCCGAATAAAAGTAAGTACTTCTGTGTCGTCTGTAATGCTATAATCTTTCCAAATATATTTGATCTCAAAGGAGTACATTCTTTCTCATGGTAAGAAAGGAGATCTTCTAAACCCTACTGTCATAGAGAAACGAGTAGAAAACAAAAGACTGTTGGTAGTCTAAAGCTACAAGATAGGTGATGCTCTTGATTTTGTTTTATGAGATGCAGTTGGAGGAGAGCAACCAGGTTCATGGGCAGCAGCTCTGGGAGCACAACAACAACTTACTCAGCTATGAACGTCAGCCCGAAGTGCAGCCGTCAATGCACAGTGGCAACGGATTCTTCCACCCTCTTGATGGCGCTGGCGAACCGACCCTTCACATAGGGTATCACTCATCCTATGTCATTTGAAGCTTTACATATTTAACCTGTGGAGATAACAATCATACTGAGGATAATTCTGGTTAATTAATTTGGTTGCTCTATAAGGTACTTTATGCATGACGAAACCAACATATTTACTCTATTTTTTTTTCATATGACAACTTAGCAGATAATTTTTCATGATTTTGTACAAAAGACTATAGTGATAAACTGCTAATGTAGATGCAAACTTAGGAGGATATGCATTATCTCCATAGATATATTAGCGATCTAACTGATCGATTGTTAACCATCTCTATCTGCAGGTACCCTCAAGAGACGCTGAATGGCTCATGCATGACCACTTTCATGCCCCCATGGTTACCATGATTGAAGACTGTGACATTGTCAAATAATAAGGATATATTGTGGCACCCGGCTGGCCGCATATATGCATGTATACTACTTCGAGTGATGGATTATTCCAGTCAAGATTCTCATTTATTTTGCGTGCAACTATTGTGTGATAAAAACATTAAAACCTTGTATTTGGTGATGAAATATTGTGCTACTGCGTGTAAAAGATTACAACAGCTTGGACGCTAGCTGCCTACATTATATTACTAGAGCTTGTATGTGTGATGAAATTTTTGGCCTTACCTGACGGGCATTTGCTAATTCTCTTGTACTCGTATTATTTTTCCAGTGGAGAAAAACAAGCTAGTCCACACAAAGAGTGAAATTGCTAATCACGAACTATGCCTATTCATTCTCCCTTTTTTTTTGATAAAAGGTGCATAGTTCTAGGGTTCACAAAGAGAACCACAAGCTATAGCAAAAGTTCTGGACAGCTGGCCGCCGTTGGTTCCAAAACAGATCAAGAAGAAAGAAAACAAATTGACCACACTAAAACTTGTCTGACTCCAAAATCACCTTACATTTCTTACAAGAATTCATCATCAACTGTTTACAACTACTTTTTTTCGAAATGGAGGTTGAAACCCTGGCATTTGCATCAAAAAGATGCACACAACATTTTTTATTAGATTATTTTTCAACAAACCTTATAAAAAGAATAAAAGATCAACTCGAAGCCACCATCCTAGCGACAACACACTACACCTACAAGACTGACGGAGAGGGTGACCATGAAGACAGGGCCATGTGCCTTGACATCACACCTACGTGCATTATCTAAACACCAAAGGCCTCACCAAGCCGCCCATCCGCGAGCAAGGGGCGCAACCGGTTTAGCAGACCACAGAGCACATATTGTAAAAATCGCTATTGTTTTCTTCTGCGAACTCATCTCCAAGAGGGATCAAAAAATTGACCTTACCAGGCCTACCCTCAACGCCACCTCAATACCATACAGCGCCACGTTGCCATACGGCAGGGCTTGTTACTTTGTGGTCCCATAGTTGAGAGGCCAAGGCATAGCGGGGCCCGAGTTGCTTGTATTCTCGCCGAGGGGCTGTAGTAGCTTCGCCAATTGCCCAGAGGGACCAAATGAGGGTGAATACAATTCTAACAGGCAAACGGTCGTTTGAACCAGACGAAAAACGGTTGAACATGGTTGAACTCAAATACCACTGTTAGGTCAACTCTTCTTGGCCCGTTCTGTCAGTATTCCCCGTTATCCTTTGCGGTCGTGGACTAGTTTACCCCTATGTGGACCAGATCTTCTTCTCTGCTCTACTCTTGCCCCATGTTCCCCTCCCCATAACCTTTGCTCGGCTCCGGCTTCTCGTCTCTAGATCGGAGCTCGCCGTTGCTCTCCTTGCGTCCCCACCATGTCCAGTCAACCTCCCACGCCCCTAATCAAAGCTCGCATCCATCACCGTCACATCGTCGTTCCTAGTCGTCGTATGGGAGCTTCGCGTCCCCGACCTAGCCTCTTGCCTCTGGCTAGTCTTTCTCGCACGGCGGAGCGCGTCCCGTCAGGCTATCCGGACTAGCGACTGGCCTCGGGCAATTGCGTGTTGTTATGCACCCCAACGGCCAATGATATTTGAACCATGACTGATAAGGATTATGGAGGAAGAGAACACGTGACAACGATAGGATCGGGGAGTGGGGAGAAAGATAGCCTAGATTTTTTTATGTCAGCACCACTTTGACCACCGTCTAGGAAAAGGGTGGGAACAAAAAGGGGCACGACAACGAAAGAAAATTAGGGCACTGTAGAGGGGCGCTCTGCTGTGGACCAAGGACATCTATTTATGTGGATAGTCAAATAAGGTTCAAAAAAATCACCTCTAAAGAAGGTAGTGATATAATACTATTTAGGGATATGCTATTTTTTTGCGGGTGAAAGTGGCTTTATTAATCTATAGGGCTTACAAGGAGGTCGTGTTCCAGACCCCGAGACAACACCTCAGGTCCTGAACCAAGCCAAACTGCAGTTTTAGCACGAGTTCTTGCAAAATTCGCGAGTCTATGACTAGCCCTATTTTATTCACCGTCCACCTTTACAATAAAAATGCTTTTACTACCCTGGATTAAATCCTTAATATCCTTAATGATATAAGCTAAACACGATCTATCTTGTGATCTTCCACCAATTGCATCAATCAGGACAGAACAGACTAGCTCTAACACCCACCGGTTTATCACTCCATTCGAGAGCTAGATGGAGGCCTTCAGCGCAAGCCCTTGTTTCAGCTTCTAGGGGATCACCACAATTAAACATCTGACGACACGAGGAGAAAATAATCCTTCCAACTTCATCACGTAGGATGATGCCCACTCCTGCCGAGCCATCCTCCTTATAAGAACCATCACAATTAAGTTTAACCCAACTCGGAGAGGGTTTTAGCCAGCGTGCCACCTGCAAGTCAGAGTTACGAACAACAGAAGTAGTCTCCATTCCTTCCGACAATGGGCACTTGCCCTTAATTATCTCCTCTGTGGACAGGGATTTAATGCTCTTCAAGGTGTTGATATTCATGTCGATGGAAGTGGTTTATCATGTGTTACCTCATTATGAGCGTACCAGATGCGCCAAGCGATAAGTAAAATAAAATCCACCACCCTCATCGGGACTTTCGCAATAACCATTTGAAACCACTTGTGAGGATCAACATGAAGATCAAGATCCATATATGATTTTTATGTCACATAAATTTTATCTTAAAAATCATAAGAAAATATAGGCACGGTGTATGTGACATACAAAAATATGACGTGAAATACGTCATTTTTGTGGTTTTTAAATTGTCATGACTCATATATTTTTTATGTCAATTTCTCTTGTTGTGGGTCAATATGAATGTAGTTATTTGTATTCTAAACATAATTTTTAAAAGTCTAGGTGCAAAATAACGTATTATGCACACTGGGTGTTGAATAACATTTCTTATGATACTTTTGAATAGAATAATTTTACATATTTAAATTGCAGATTTTTTCTCCAGAAATCCACATTCTATTGTACCATTCACCTTCGAAATTTGATTATTGAATACACTTAGTTTGGGTGAAACAAAAGAGAGAAACTTGAAACAGTGTGGGGTGTAGGTGAGTCCCTCCTCAACAAAACCTTCTCATTTCTTATGACATGAAGATATAAAAATATATTTTACCGTCATTTATCGTTGCCAAATGTGATTAGCTAGTGTACTGGTATTGACGACGAGTACGCCAAGGAGGGGTCCTCACAGAGCGTATTTAGAGAGGTGGAGGAAGGCGACGAGTTGGCGGGTACGAGGTAATATAGCTTACCCAAGTTTAAGTCCTACAACGGTGGCGGAACTCTACTCCTACTATAAATCACTATAATGGCAATTCGCCGAGTTACAGAGATTGGTTCGTTGTGCGAGGTGTTGTGTGTTGTTGTACGTTGTACGTCGCACGTCGTTTCCTAAGGGCTCCCATAGGTCCGTCTTATAAAGGCACCAGAATCTAGGGTTACAGGGAAAGATCTTGCCGGACAGGTTACAGAGTCCTACGCTAGCACTAACTAGGCTTTCGTGTCTTGTACTCCAAGGCTCCGAGTAGGTCGGTGACTTCAACGTAGCCTTCC
This sequence comes from Avena insularis, assembly GCA_023614405.1. Classification (NCBI taxonomy): domain Eukaryota; kingdom Viridiplantae; phylum Streptophyta; class Magnoliopsida; order Poales; family Poaceae; genus Avena; species Avena insularis. Next base: position 30,134,650 of record CM042692.1, read on the forward strand.
TTTATCCGGCATTGGCCTCCCTTCTGGGTCCGTCTAACTGGGTCGCCTAGTAGACCATGGGCCGTGCTACCAACTGTGGGCCACCCGCGTTAGCCGTATTAGAGACATGCAATGGTGATACCCATTTAGCATATCTCCAACAGTAGCTCCTAGGGGACTTTGAGATATTGCGCCATCTTGCCTTTCAATCTTGAATGCTCCGTCTAGGTGAGGCCGGCAATTCGTCAAGCAATATCCCGAAGGTCTCCCAAATAACCCTGCAATCCTCTTCATCTTCATTATTTAAGACTGAGATTCTTCAAATCCTTCTTCCAGAGTCAGATAGTTTCCACCTTCCATGGAATCTTTCAGACATGACTCTTCCATGTCAACAGTTAGAAGGATTACATAGGCTACAGCCTACGCTACCTCGAAACTCGCATATAGCAGTGAATTAATCATTAGCTATTTCCGCGCGTGCAATATCCAAAATGTTAAGCGGCAAATTAGGGTACATGGCGAAATTACCGTGCACGTTCATCCACACGTTGGCAACATTGTATCCGTTAGATTTCCTTGCACAAATCTTGACGCTGGAGTGTATAAATATTTACTGCGGCTAGATATTTTCTTTTACCCACATTCTTACCTGTGTCTTCTTCCTCCAGCTGCGTGACCGTTCGAGCTCTCTAGCGGAAAACCCTAGCCAAATTACTTTCTACCCCCAAACCTTCATCCATCTTCACAACGGCCTCCAGCAGCAGCACTCCCTCGACGGCGGTGACTCCCGAGGCTACGGTTGATCCATCATGGACTGTTTCTGTTTCGACGGAAGGGGTGGTGATCCCAGTCTCCGTCGTGGTGGAATCCACCGGTGGCGACCAGAAACGGGCGGTGTCTGACGATGCAGAGGAAGGCGCTAACTCCCACAAAGGAGTGTGGATGGGCTCTGACCTCTCCTCTGAGCAGCTTCAAGAACTCGTCGCAGAAGGCTATCTTCCTGTGGCGGAGGGCTTGGTCTGGCGGCTGGCGCCGGCCAGCGAGGTGGTCCCTTCTCCCCAAGCCGGAGAGAAGGTCTACCTCAAATCCCAGCTAGTGCGTGGCATTAGCCTGCCAGTCTCCGACTTCTTCCTTCAGATCAAATGGCCTCCTAGGTTTATGATCGAAAGCTGAAAGATATCCACGTTGTCTTATGATGACGCTCCCAAGGATCATCCGGCTCCGGTAGCACGAAAATGGAAGATCTCCACCTCTGAAGCTGCTGCCAAGGGCAAGAAGAAGAAAACGAAGAGTGGAGTCTCCAAAAAATCCGCTACCACCCTAGAGGCGAAGAAGAAGAAATCCACCAGCATCCCCTTAGCTAAGACATCTGCCATAGTGTAAGTATATTCATTCTATGGATTTATTTTTCTTTGCACCTATTCAATTCCTTTACTTATACTATGTACATTTCAGGAAGAAATCTGGTGTTGGTTTGAGGCGGACCTCCAAAGATGTTGGAGGTTCCAAAAATATTCGCGATATGTTCTCCAAGTTGTCTCTCGCTGCTGCTCCTCTAACCCCTACTGCCAAACCTGCAACAGGCTCCACCGGAGCCTCATCCCCCGTCATCCCTGAGACCTCTGCCATGGAGATAGACATCAATCCGACTCCAGATGTCTCAGGCTCTGTCGGCATGGACATTGTTCCTGGAGGCCAGGCGACGCAGGAGAGCATTTCCTCCAAAGTGGCTGAAGCTCTGGCTAAGGATGCCACTGAGAAAGGAAAGCAGCCATCAGAGGGTGAAGAACTAGCAACAATGATAGCAACGGACAAGCCAGGAGCCATTGCGCCTTAAACTGCTATCATTGCATAGGAGGCAACAGGGCTTCATTCATGCCCCCCGGCTTCCACAACTCCTCTACCTTCGACTCCTCCAACATTAAACTTGGACGATCTTATCAAGCAGGCAAATGTTGTCTATAACAATGCCCGGACTTTTCATAATGCATATGCTCACCTGGCCAACAATCTGAAGATTATTGCCATTGTAGTCTTTGAACTTTTGCTCTTTTACTTTGTAATATATCCCACTGTAGCCCCCGAGCTCTTAGGCAGAAAACCAACAGTTTTTGGCTTGAGTGGTCTAAAGAACTATGTGTTGAACTTGGTAGTGTAGCCCACAAGTCTCTAGTTACAATAATTCCGACTAGATGCTCTAAGAGAAAACACATGTGATTTAAAATCTGATACTGTAGCCCCTGATCGTTTAGTTGAAACTGACAAGTTCTGGCTAGATTCTCTAGAGAAACTAAGCATTATATATCTTTGTAGAATGAGAATGCCCGGAGGAAGGCCGCCAACAAGAAGTATTCCAAGTTGTAGGAAGCATTGGACATTGAAAAGGGTAAAACCTCATTTCTGAAGGAACAAATCAAAAATAGCAAGCGTTTGTTTTCCTCCGACATCTCCCAATTTTTCATGTGGAACCATTGCATCTGAACTCTCATAATGTTGTATTTGCTCCATCTTACAGAGACCATTGCCAAGGCCAAGAGCATCGTCGAGCAATCCAAGCATATCTAGGAGCTCGATGATAAGAACAAAATTTTGAAGTAAGACCTGGCTGAAGATGTCAAGGGCCATGAAGAAGCGATGAAGGTGATGTAAGAATCTACCGACACCGTGATTTAGCGCCTGAAGAAGGAAATTGAGAAACTCAAGGAGCAAAACCAAGCTGCGAAAGAGCGGAATGCTCGGAACCTTGAGGTGTACAAGAAACTTCAGAAGGAGCATGAAGTCTTGGTGGAGACCTGCAGTCAAGCTGAGACGAGCATATTTGGTAACTTTTCCTCCGGATTTTGTCAATTATGTAAGTTGGTCACTTGTACTATTTATACTCATGACCTTTGTCTCTAACAAAAACACAGCTCCCATTGGCTTGACCAATATGGGTGAAGGTGCTTTGGATCCAAAGGGATGCATGATTCTTGCTGGTAACTTCATCAACACTGCCATCACTCAAGCCAAGGAGATAACCCAGCCCCTGGATATCACCATCAAGGCGGCAGACTCTATGGCCAAATACTCAGAGATCCTGCATCGAACCCCTGAGAAAATCAAGAGCTGGAAAGCTTCTTGCGTCCGGGCAGGTGCAAGGATGGCCTTGTCTTTTGTCAAGGCACATTATGACGATGCGGACATGAACTTGATAAGCTCTGGCATGCGGAAGTTTGACGAGGAAGGAAATGAGTTCGATAATGATGCTATATGGGACTCCCTTGCCGGCTATGACACCAAGGTTTCCAAGCTGACCAAGGTGGACGTCTACGTGCCTGCTGAGGAGATGGACGATGAGCCGGCATCTTCAGAGTCTAGTCCGTGCTCCTCCAAATTTGATGATCTTTCCAGGCTTGTCTCTCCTGCTGTTGATGATGTAGTGGCAAACTCCCCTGCAGTAGAGCCATAAAAAACATGGTTGTATTAAATGTATCTCTACAATGTTGTATGCAGAAAACTTATGTATGGGTAAGGCAGAAAACTTGGCTACAAGCCTCCTGCTACTTAACTAGATCGAGCATGTATATTTTTTAAGCAAGCGCTGGCTTATCCATTATTCTAGTTCGTATGCTTGACATTTCGTGAGATGGAATACTCACAGCACAGAACCATGCTCTCGTGCGATGATGCTTAATAGCACCGTCAAGAACCTAAGAGCAAAATCGCCGGCTTTGAGTGTCGAAAAGTCACTACTCCGGAATCCACATAAAAACATCAGAAAACATGTAGACCAGAACACTTAAGCTAACGCCTGTAGGCGGAATTTTCACAAGTGTGAAAGCAAACTATAAAGGGTTTATATGATCCAAAAATGAACAACTAAAGGAGGTAAAAGACTCAGGAAATATGAGTGAACCAAATGCTTCATTTTATCGATCATATAAAATACTTATTACATAATATAAATATGCTAAGTGTAAAAGGGGCATAGTTGTGCTATGTTCCATGGCCGATCTGTCTCAGGGAAATGATCATCGAAGTCACGTTGCTTGTGCTTGCGTTTCTTTGGCCTATATTTCAACTCGCGAATATCGACGAGGTAATAGGAACCATTGAGCAATGCTTTGCTTACGACGAACGGTCCTTCCCAAGGCAGGGATAGTTTTTGTGGTTTTTCCTGCTTGAGTCTAAGCACTAGATCCCCCTCTTTAAACGGACGATGCCTAACGCAGCGACTATGGTAGCCACGTAGCTTCTACTGGTAAATGACGGATCTCTGGCATGCAGCACGTGCTCCTCCTCGAGTTGGTCCACAGATAAGTGTCTGAATTCTTCAGCATCATCTTCATCGTAAGTGGCGACTCTTTGTGCATCATGGAGGATGTCGGATGGTAGGACAGCTTTTGCTCCATAAACCATGAGGAAAGGGATCAAGCAGGTAGATCTATTGGGTGTTGTTCGTAAACTCCACAATACAGATGGAAATTCCTTTGCCTAGGCTCCAGCTGCTCTATGTAGCGGTGCCTCTAAGCATGGCTTGATTCCCTGCAGAATAAGTCCATTGGCCCGTTCAACTTTCCCATTTGACTGCAGATGTGCCACATATGCTAGGTCAAGGTGGATGCTTTTTTTATGACAATAGTCCTCAACTTCTCCGAGAGACAAAATTCTGCCGTTATCGGTGATAATGCTATGTGGGAGACCGAATCTCACCACTAAATCCCGGAAAATTTTTACTGTTGTTGCCCCATTGAGATTTCTAATGGGTTTAGCTTCAATCCATTTTGTGAATTTATCAACTGCTACTAGCAGATGTGTAAATCCAAAGGGTGTCGTTTGCAAATGCCCAACCATGTCTAGCCCCCAAACTGCAAACGACCAAGTAATTGGTATTGTTCGCAATTATTTAGCTAGAATATGTGGTTGTCGTGCATAGTACTGGCACCCAATATAGGTTCGCACCAGCTTATCGGCGTCTTCCTTGGCAGTCAACCAATAGAATCCTTGCCAGAAGGATTTTACCATCAGCGATCAGGGAGCGGTGTGGTGCCTGCAGTCTCCGAGATGTATCTCTCAAAGGATATCCATTCCTTGCTGCTGGGAGACACACCGTAGGAAAGCTCTTGTGGTACTTCTTTTGTATAGCTGGCCGTCAATAATGACATAGCCCTTTGATCTGCGTACTATCTGCCGGGTTTTGACTTCGTCGGCAAGTAGTGTTCTGTCTTGAAGATAGTCGATGAACGGTTTCGTCCAAGCTGGAGAGGTCACTGTTACGGCGTTAACAAATGAGTCAACTCTATCCGGGTTGTTTGGGTCCGCTCCTTTCATTGATGGGGTCCGCAAATGCTCTAGGAAAACACCTGGAGGAATTGGTTGGCAAGCTGATCCAAGATTAGATAGCAGATCTGCCGCTTCATTGTCCTCCCTTTTGACATACTTGACTTCATAGCCGTCGAAGCACTTGGCTATCTCGTTTACTTCGTCTCGATATGCTTCCATCATAGGGTTTCGCGCATTCTAGGTGCCAGCCGCCTTCTAGGTAACCAAGTCGGAATCTCCACAGCAAACTATGCGCTTGATTCCAATATCCTTGGCTACATGAAGTCCGTGAATGAGGGCCTCATACTCCGCCATGTTGTTGGTAGCATTGAAGTGGATCTGTAGGACGTACTGTAACTTCTCTCCTGTTGGCAATTGTAGTAGTACACTAGCCCCCGAGCCATTGAGCAACTTGGATCCGTCAAAGTGCATGACCCAATACTCTAGCTCTAGTACAGGAGTGTCTTTTGGTAGTTCTGTCCAATCTGCAATAAAATCCGCCAATGCTTGAGATTTGATAGCATCGTGCCTCTTGTAGGTGATTTCAAAGGCGGCAAGTTCAATGCCCCACTTTGCCACCCTTCCTGTCGCGTCGCTGTTGTTGATGATGTCGCACAGTGGAGCCTTGCTCACCACTGTGATGGGGTGCTCCTAGAAGTAATGCCTTAGCTTTCGCAAAACAAGGAAAACTCCATAAGCTAGCTTCTGGTAGTGTGGGTAACGGTTCTTGGATTCCATCAAGACTTCACTTACGTAGTAAACTGGTCGTTGAACTTCATGCTCGTGTGTTGGTTCCTTGTGCTCCACCATGACGACGATGCTGATAACCCGATTAGTTGCCGCCATGTAAATCAACATAGGCTCCATTGACACCGGTGCTGTGAGTATTGGTGTGGATGAGAGTATTCTCTTCAACTCCTGAAGTGATGCATCTGCCTCGTCCGTCCATATGAATTTGTCCGCCTTCTTGAGCAACTTGTAGAGCGGCATAGCCTTCTCTCCAAGCCGGCTGATGAACCGGCTTACCGCTGCAATGTAGCCCATGAGTCTCTATATGTCCTTCAAGCATGTCGGGTGTTTGATGTCAAGGATGGCCTTGATCTTCTCCGGGTTGACCTCAATTCCGTGATACAAAATGATGAAGCCCAACAATTTTCTGGATGGCAGCCCGAAGACACACTTCTTAGGGTTAAGCATCATGTTGTACTTCCGAAGATTTTCAAAGGTTTCCTGCAAGGGCGATGAGGTCATTTGATTTCTTTGACATCACCATGATGCCGTCCATGTAAGCATGTATGTTGCGACCTATTTGGTCATGTAGGCAACGCTGCATCGTCCGCTGGTAGGTAGCACCAGCGTTTTTCAACCCAAAGGGCATCGTGACATAGCAGTATGTGCCATAAGGTAGGATGAACAAAGTGGCCAATTGGTCTGCCTTCCGCATCTTGATTTGGTGGTATCCTGAGTATGCATCGAGAAAAATAGATGTTCCGGGCCAGGCGTCGAGTCAATGACTTGGTCAATGCAAGGCAAAGCAAACAGATCCTTCGGGCATGCTTTGTTTAATACGATGTAATCAATGCACATTCTTAATTCTTTGGTTCCCATTTTGGGGACAAGTACAGTATTTGCCACCCATTGGGTGTGAATCACTTCTCGGATAAAACTAGCCTTAAGTAATCTAGCTATCTCTCTGCCTATAGCTCGTCGTCTTTCATCACCAAAGCGTCGTACAGGTTGTTTCACCGGTTTTGTTTTAGGATCGATGTTTAGGCTATGCTCGGCAAGTTCCCTAGGTACACCCTTCATGTCGGTAGGTTGCCAGGCGAAGATGTCCCTATTCTCACGAAGGAACTCGACGAGCGCGCTTTCCTATTTGGTATCCAGGTTTGTCCCAATGGAGGTGGTCTTGGAGGAATCTCCTGAAGGGTTCCGCAGCAGAAAACAAAAAAATTCCTACGTTGGAACTCTAATATGCCCAAGATCTATCTATGTAGTAATGCGGTAACGGCCGAGCATATATAATACATACCCTTGTAGACCATACGCGGTTAACGTTCCGAGGGGAAGGTGGTTGAAGTAGTCGAACTCGTAGCTGACCTTAAGGTCACGAAGCTCCTCGCAGGTCACCCCTTGCTCCTTCTTCATCGTGCAGAAGCTCCGGCTCACGACATCCAAGGTGCCTCAAGTGAGTCCCCTCATGGTTTCGTACACATACGGTGTATGATGACGACCTCCGACTCCTTGATCCTTGCCGGGAGTGCGGAAGTAGATCTCCGGCTTGGAATCCCTGCAGCACAACGGCGTGTTGCAGGTGTGGTGTCTCTTGCATGGACAGTCCTTACTTGGGACCGTGCCAACGCATGGAGGCGAGAGAGAGAGGGAAGGATAAATTCAACCAAAGGACTTCTCCAAATATTAGTGTGTCTATTCCCACCCATGGGCACCCCTTTATATAGGGGGAAGGGGTGTGCCCTCACCTCTTGCCTCTGGCTAGTCTTTCTCGCACGGCGGAGCGCGTCCCGTCAGGCTATCCGGACTAGCGACTGGCCTCGGGCAATTGCGTGTTGTTACGCACCCCAACGGCCAACGATATTTGAACCATGACTGATAGGGATTATGGAGGAAGAGAACACATGACAACGATAGGATCGGGGAGTGGGGAGAAAGATAGCCTAGATTTTCTTATGTCAGCACCACTTTGACCACCGTCTAGGAAAAGGGTGGGAACAAAAAGGGGCACAACAACGAAAGAAAATTAGGGCACTGTAGAGGGGCGCTCTGTTGTGGACCAAGGACATCTATTTATGTGGATAGTCAAATAAGGTTCAAAAAAATCACCTCTAAAGAAGGTAGTGATATAATACTATTTAGGGATATGCTATTTTTTGCGGGTGAAAGTGGCTTTATTAATCTATAGGGCTTACAAGGAGGTCGTGTTCTAGACCCCGAGACAACACCTCATGTCCTGAACCAAGCCGAACAACAGTTTTAGCATGAGTTCTTGCAAAATTCGCGAGTCTATGACTAGCCCTATTTTATTCACCGTCCACATTTACAATAGAAATGCTTCTACTACCCTGGATTAAATCCTTAATATCCTTAATGATATAAGCTAAACACGATCTATCTTGTGATCTTCCACCAATTGCATCAATCAGGACAGAACAGACTAGCTCTAACACCACCGGTTTATCACTCCATTCGAGAGCTAGACGGAGACCTTCAGCGCAAGCCCTTGTTTCAGCTTCTAGGGGATCACCACAATTAAACATCTGACGCCACGAGGAGAAAATAATCCTTCCAACTTCATCACATAGGATGATGCCCGCTCCTGCCGAGCCATCCTCCTTATAAGAACCATCACAATTAAGTTTAACCCAATCCGGAGAGGGTTTTAGCCAGCGTGCCACCTGCAAGTCAGAGTTACGAACAACAGAAGTAGTCTCCATTCCTTCTGACAATGGGCACTTTCCCTTAATTATCTCCTCCGTGGACAGGGATTTAATGCTCTTCATGGTGTTGACATAGCTAATCAAGAATCGCTTAGAGCCTTCAGTCGATGGAAGTAGTTTATCATGTGTTAGCTTATTATGAGCGTACCAGATGCGCCAAGCGATTAGTAAAATAAAATCCACCACCCTGGTCGGGACTTTCGCAATAACCATTTGAAACCACTTGTGAGGATCGACCTGAAGATCAAGATCCGTATATGATTTTTATGTCACATAAATTTTATCTTAAAAATTGTAAGAAAATATAGGCACGGTGTATGTGACATACAAAAATATGACGTGAAATGCGTCATTTTTGTGGTTTTTAAATTGTCATGACTCATATATTTTTTATGTCAATTTCTCTTGTTGTGGGTCAATATGAATGTAGTTATTTGTATTCTAAACATAATTTTTGAAAGTCTAGGTGCAAAATAACGTATTATGCACACTGGGTGTTGAATAACATTTCTTATGATACTTTTGAATAAAATAATTTTACATATTTAAATTGCAGATTTTTTTCTCCAGAAATCCACATTCTATTGTACCATTCACCTTCGAAATTTGATTATTGAATACACTTAGTTTTTACGAAACAAATGAGAGAAACTTGAAACAATGTGGGCTGTAGGTGAGTCCCTCCTCAACAAAACCTTCTCATTTCTTATGACATGAAGATATAAAAATATATTTTACCGTCATTTATCGTTGCCAAATGTGATTAGCTAGTGTACTGGTATTGACGACGAGTACGCCAAGGAGGGGTCCTCACAGAGCGTATTTAGAGAGGTGGAGGAAGGCGACGAGTTGGCGGGTACGAGGTAATATAGCTTACCCAAGTTTAAGTCCTACAACGGTGGCGGAACTCTACTCCTACTATAAATCACTATAATGGCAATTCCGAAGTTACGAAGATTGGTTCACATGCGAGGTGTTGTGTGTTGTTGTACGTTGTACGTCGCACGTCGTTTCCTAAGGGCTCCCATAGGTCCGTCTTATAAAGGCACCAGAATCTAGGGTTACAGGGAAAGATCTTGCCGGACAGGTTACAGAGTCCTACGCTAGCACTAACTAGGCTTTCGTGTCTTGTACTCCAAGGCTCCGAGTAGGTCGGTGACTTCAACGTAGCCTTCCTTTATCCGGCATTGGCCTCCCTTCTGGGTCCGTCTAACTGGGTCGCCTAGTAGACCATGGGCCGTGCTACCAACTGTGGGCCACCCGCGTTAGCCGTATTAGAGACATGCAATGGTGATACCCATTTAGCATATCTCCAACAGTAGCTCCTAGGGGACTTTGAGATATTGCGCCATCTTGCCTTTCAATCTTGAATGCTCCGTCTAGGTGAGGCCGGCAATTCGTCAAGCAATATCCCGAAGGTCTCCCAAATAACCCTGCAATCCTCTTCATCTTCATTATTTAAGACTGAGATTCTTCAAATCCTTCTTCCAGAGTCAGATAGTTTCCATCTTCCATGGAATCTTTAAGACATGACTCTTCCACGTCAATAGTCAGAAGGATGACATAGGCTACAGCCTACGCTACCTCGAAACTCACATATAGCAGTGAATTAATCATTAGCTATTTCCGCGCGTGCAAAATCCAAAATGTTAAGCGGCAAATCAGGGTACATGGCGAAATTACCGTGCACGTTCATCCACACGTTGGCAACATTGTATCCGTTAGATTTCCTTGCACATATATTGACGCTGGAGTGTATAAATATTTACTGCGGCTAGACATTTTCTTTTACCCACTTTCTTCCCTGTGTCTTCTTCCTCCCGCTGCGTGACCGTTCGAGCTCTCTAGCGGAAAACCCTAGCCAAATTACTTTCTACCCCCAAACCTTCATCCATCTTCACAATGGCCTCCAGCAGCAGCCCTCCCTCGAAGACGGTGACTCCCGAGGCTACGGTTGATCCATCATGGAGTGTTTCTGTTCCGCCGGAAGGGGTGGTGATCCCAGTCTCCACCGTGGTGGAATCCACCGGTGGCGACCAGAAACGGGCGGTGCCTGACGATGCAGAGGAAGGCGCTAACTCCCACAAAGGAGTGTGGAGGGGCTCTGACCTCTCCTCTGAGCAGCTTCAAGAACTCGTCGCAGAAGGCTATCTTCCTGTGGCGGAGGGCTTGGTCTGGCGGCTAGCGCCGGCCAGCGAGGTGGTCCCTTCTCCCCAAGCCGGAGAGAAGGTCTACCTCAAATCCCAGCTAGTGCGTGGCATTAGCCTGCCAGTCTCCGACTTCTTCCTTCAGATCCTTCGACACTTCCGGGTACTTCCCCACAACCTCTCTCCCAACAGCATCCTCGTACTCAGCAATTTCATAGCTTTGTGCGAAGGATACCTAGGAATCAAGCCTAGGTTAGATCTTATTTATCTATTTTTTCACCATCAAGAGAGAGTCCGTAGAATCCAAGGATGATCTGCGGATTTGTGGAACGATTAGTTTTAAGAGCCGTCCTCACCGGTGATTCTCCGACATCGTCGGTCATGAATCCTACAAGAACTGGAAACAAACGTACTTCTACGGCCCTCATATCCCTCTAGCCGGCCGCCAAGACTCATACCCTGACTTTGTTGATGGAGCCGCCGCCAAGGCCCCCTCCCATCCGACGATGAGGCCTCTCGTGCGGTAAGGCGGATCGAGTGATTGGTGGACGGAGGGCTAACCAGCTTGGACCTAGCCATGTGCTGGTTCACGAGGCGGATGCAACCTCTGAACCACCACACCGAGATGATGCATAAGTACTCCAAGAGCAGAAAAGATCCTATGTGAATCTCACAGGATAACTTCTCCAATGACTCCATCAAGCTCCGGCTAAAGTACATTGTCAAAGTGAAAGACAGGAAGCATGGATTCAAGACCACCTTTGACATGTTCGAAGGCGGCAAGTGCCCAGAGGTAACTGTGCTTCCTTTATTGCTCGCTAATTAAACTCTAAGGTTTTCCATCTTGAATGCATTACTCATTTGACTTATTGTTTGATCTATCAGCTGGCGACCTTGGCGGTAGATCAAATGGCCTCCCAGGTTTATGATCCAAAGCTGAAAGATATCCACGTTGTCTTATGATGATGCTCCCAAGGATCATCCGGCTCCGGCAGCACGAAAATGGAAGAGCTCCACCTCTAAAGCTACTACCAAGGGCAAGAAGAAGAAAATTAAGAGTGGGGTCTCCAAAAAATCTGCTACCACCCTAGAGGCGAAGAAGAAGAAATCCACCAGCATCCCCTTAGCTAAGACATCTGCCATAGTGTAAGTATATTCATTCTCTGGCTTTATTTTTCTTTGCACCTATTCAATTCCTGTACTTATACTATGTACATTTCAGGAAGAAATCTGGTGTTGGTTTGAGGCAGACCTCCAAAGATGTTGGAGGTTCCAAAAATATTCGCGATATGTTCTCCAAGTTGTCTCTCGCTGCTGCTCCTCTGACCCCTACTGCCAAACCTGCAACAGGCTCCACCGGAGCCTCATCCCCCGTCATCCCTGAGACCTCTGCCATGGAGATAGACATCCATCCGACTCCAGATGTCTCAGGCTCTGTCGGCATGGACATTGTTCCTAGAGGCCAGGTGACGCAGGAGAGCATTTCCTCCAAAGTGGCTGAAGCTCTGGCTAAGGATGCCACTGAGAAAGGAAAGCAGCCATCAGAGGGGGAAGAACTAGCAACAATGATAGCAACAGACAAGACAGGAGCCATTGCGCCTTAAACTGCTATCATTGCACAGGAGGCAACCAGGGCTTCATTCATGCCCCCCGGCTTCCACAACTCCTCTGCCTTCGACTCCTCCAACATTAAACTTGGACGATCTTATCAAGCAGGCAAATGTTGTCTATAACAATGCCCGTACTTTTCATAATGCATATGCTCACCTGGCCAACAATCTGAAGATTATTGCGATTGTAGTCTTTGAACTTTTGCTCTTTTACTTTGTAATATATCCCACTGTAGCCCCCGAGCTCTTAGGCGGAAAACCAACAGTTTTTGGCTTGAGTGCTCTAAAGAACTATGTGTTGAACTTGGTAGTGTAGCCCACAAGTCTCTAGTTAGAATAATTCCGACTAGATGCTCTAAGAGAAAACACATGTGATTTAAAATCTGATACTGTAGCCCCCGATCATTTAGTTGAAACTGAGAAGTTTTGGCGAGATTCTCTAGAGAAACTAAGCATTATATCTCTTTGTAGAATGAGAATGCCCGGAGGAAGGCCGCCAACAAGAAGTATTCCAAGTTGTAGGAAGCATTGGACATTGAAAAGGGTAAAACCTCATTTCTGAAGGAACAAATCAAAAATCGCAAGCGTCTGTTTTCCTCTGACATCTACCAATTTTTCATGTGGAACCATTGCATCCGAACTCTCATAATGTTGTATTTGCTCCATCTTACAGAGACCATTGCCAAGGCCAAGAGCATCGTTGAGCAATCCAAGTATATCCAGGAGCTCGATGATGAAATTTTTTTTTGAAGTAAGACCTAGCTGAAGATGTCAAGGGCCATGAAGAAGCGATGAAGGTGATGCAAGAATCTGCAGACACCGTGATTCAGCGCCTGAAGAAGGAAATTGAGCAACTCAAGGAGCAAAACCAAGCTGCCAAAGAGCGGAATGCTCGGAACCTTGAGGTGTACAAGAAACTTCAGAAGGAGCATGAAGTCTTGACGGAGATCTGCAGTCGAGCTGAGACGAGCATATTTGGTAACTTTTCCTCCGGCTTTTGTCAATTATGTAAGTTGGTCACTTGTACTATTTATACTCATGACCTTTTTCTCTAACAAAAACACAGCTCCCATTGGCTTGACCAATATGGGTGAAGGTGCTTTGGATCCAAAGGGATGCATGATTCTTGCAGGTAATTTCATCAACACTGCCATCACTCAAGCCAAGGAGATAGCCTAGCCCCTAGATATCACCATCAAGGCGGCGGACTATATGGCCAAATACTCAGAGATCCTGCATCAAACCCCTGAGAAAATCAAGAGCTGGAAAGCTTCTTGCGTTTGGGCAGGTGCAAGGATGGCCTTGTCGTTGGTCAAGGCACATTATGACGATGCGGACATGAACTTGATAAGCTCTGGCATGCGGAAGTTTGACGAGGAAGGAAATGAGATCGATAATGATGCTATATGGGACTCCCTTGCCAGCTATGACACCAAGGTTTCCAAGCTGACCAAGGTGGACGTCTACGTGCCTGCTGAGGAGATGGACGATGAGCCGGCATCTTCAGAGTCTAGTCCGTGCTCCTCCAAATTTGATGATCTTTCCAGGCTTGTCTCTTCTGCTGCTGATGATGTAGTGGCAAACTCCCCTGCAGCAGAGCCATAAAAACATGGTTGTATTAAATGTATCTCTACAATGTTGTATGCAGAAAACTTATGTATGGGTAAGGCGGAAAACTTGGCTACAAGCCTCCTGCTACTTAACTAGATCGAGCATGTATATATTTTTTAAGCAAGCACTGGCTTAACCATTATTCTAGTTCGTATGCTTGAACTTTCGTGAGATGGAATACTCACAGCACAGAACCATGCCCTCATGCGATGATGCTTAATAGCACCGTCAAGAACCTAAGAGCAAAATCGCCAGCTTTGAGTGTCGAAAAGTCACTACTCCGGAATCCACATAAAAACATCAGAAAACATGTAGACCAGAAAACTTAAGCTAATGCCTGTAGGCGGAATTTTCACAAGTGCGAAAGCAAACTATAAAGGGTTTATATGATCCAAAAATGAACAATTAAAGGAGGTAAAAGACTCAGGAAATATGAGTGAACCAAATGCTTTATTTCATCGATCATATAAAATACTTATTACATAATATAAATATGCTAAGTGTAAAAGGGGCATAGTTGTGCTATGTTCCATGGCTGATCTGTCTCAGGGAAATCATCATCGAAGTCACGTTTCTTGTGCTTGCATTTCTTTGGCCTATATTTCAACTCGCGAATATCGACGAGGTAATAGGAACCATTGAGCAATGCTTTGCTTATGACGAACGGTCCTTCCCAAGGCAGGGATAGTTTTTGTGGTTTTTCCTGCTTGAGTCTAAGCACTAGATCCCCCTCTTTAAACGGACGATGCCTAACGCAGCGACTATGGTAGCCACGTAGCTTCTACTGGTAAATGACGGATCTCTGGCATGCAGCACGTGCTCCTCCTCGAGTAGGTCCACAGATAAGTGTCTGAATTCTTCAGCATCATCTTCATCGTAAGTGGCGACTCTTTGTGCATCATGGAGGATGTCGGATGGTAGGACAACTTTTGCTCCATAAACCATGAGGAAAGGGATCAAGCAGGTAGATCTATTGGGTGTTGTTCGTAAACTCCACAATACAGATGGAAATTCCTTTGCCTAGGCTCCAGCTGCTCTATGTAGCGGTGCCTCTAAGCATGGCTTGATTCCCTGTAGAATAAGTCCATTGGCCCGTTCAACTTTCCCATTTGACTGCAGATGTGCCACATATGCTAGGTCAAGGTGGATGCTTTTTTTATGACAATAGTCCTCAACTTCTCCGAGAGACAAAATTCTGCCGTTATCGGTGATAATGCTATGTGGGAGACCGAATCTCACCACTAAATCCCGGACAAATTTTAGGGTTGTTGCCCCATTGAGATTTCTAATGGGTTTAGCTTCAATCCATTTTGTGAATTTATCAACTGCTACTAGCAGATGTGTAAATCCAAAGGGTGTCGTTTGCAAATGCCCAACCATGTCTAGCCCCCAAACTGCAAACGACCAAGTAATTGGTATTGTTCGCAATTCTTTAGCTAGAATATGTGGTTGTCGTGCATAGTACTGGCACCCAATATAGGTTCGCACCAGCTTATCGGCGTCTTCCTTGGCAGTCAACCAGTAGAATCCTTGCCAGAAGGATTTTACCATCAGTGATCAGGGAGCGGTGTGGTGCCTGCAGTCTCCGAGATGTATCTCTCAAAGGATATCCATTCCTTGCTGCTGGGAGACACACCGTAGGAAAGCTCTTGTGGTACTTCTTTTGTATAGCTGGCCGTCAATAATGACATAGCCCTTTGATCTGCGTACTATCTGCCGGGTTTTGACTTCGTCGGCAAGTAGTGTTCTGTCTTGAAGATAGTCGATGAACGGTTTCGTCCAAGATGGAGAGGTCACTGTTACGGCGTTAACAAATGAGTCCACTCTATCCGGGTTGTTTGGGTCCGCTCCTTTCATTGATGGGGTCCGCAAATGCTCTAGGAAAACACCTGGAGGAATTGGCTGGCAAGCTGATCCAAGATTAGATAGCAGATCTGCCGCTTCATTGTCCTCCCTTTTGACATACTTGACTTCGTAGCCGTTGAAGCACTTGGCTATCTCATTTACTTCGTCTCGATATGCTTCCATCATAGGGTTTCGTGCATTCTAGGTGCCAGCCGCCTTCTAGGCAACTAAGTCGGAATCTCCACAGCAAACTATGCGCTTGATTCCAATATCCTTGGCTACACGAAGTCCGTGAATGAGGGCCTCATACTCCGCCATGTTGTTGGTAGCATTGAAGTGGATCTGTAGGATGTACTGTAACTTCTCTCCTGTTGGCAATTGTAGTAATACACTAGCCCCCGAGCCATTGAGCAACTTGGATCCGTCAAAGTGCATGACCCAATACTCTAGCTCTAGTACAGGAGTGTCTTTTGGTAGTTCTGTCCAATCTGCAATAAAATCCGCCAATGCTTGAGATTTGATAGCATCGTGCCTCTTGTAGGTGATTTCAAAGGCGGCAAGTTCAATGCCCCACTTTGCCACCCTTCCTGTCGCGTCGCTGTTGTTGATGATGTCGCATAGTGGAGCCTTGCTCACCACTGTGATGGGGTGCTCCTGGAAGTAATGCCTTAGCTTCCGCAAAGCAAGGAAAACTCCATAAGCTAGCTTCTGGTAGTGTGGGTAACGGTGCTTGGATTCCATCAAGACTTCACTTACGTAGTAAACTGGTCGTTGAACTTCGTGCTCGTGTGTTGGTTCCTTGTGCTCCACCATGACAACGATGCTGATAACCCGATTAGTTGCCGCCATGTAAATCAACATAGGCTCCATTGACACCGGTGCTGTGAGTATTGGTGTGGATGAGAGTATTCTCTTCAACTCCTGAAGTGATGCATCTGCCTCATCCGTCCATATGAATTTGTCCGCCTTCTTGAGCAACTTGTAGAGCGGCATAGCCTTCTCTCCAAGCCGACTGATGAACCGGCTTACCGCTGCAATGTAGCCTATGAGTCTCTATATGTCCTTCAAGCATGTCGGGTGTTTGATGTCAAGGATGGCCTTGATCTTCTCCGGGTTGACCTCAATTCCGTGATACGAAACGATGAAGCCCAACAATTTTCTAGATGGCAGCCCGAAGACACACTTCTTAGGGTTAAGCATCATGATGTACTTCCGAAGATTTTCAAAGGTTTCCTGCAAGGGCGATGAGGTCATTTGATTTCTTTGACATCACCATGATGTCGTCCATGTAAGCGTGTATGTTGCGACCTATTTGGTCATGTAGGCAACCCTGCATCGTCCGCTGGTAGGTAGCACCAGCGTTTTTCAACCCAAAGGGCATCGTGACATAGCAGTATGTGCCATAAGGTAGGATGAACAAAGTGGCCAATTGGTCTGACTTCCGTATCTTGATTTGGTGGTATCCTGAGTATGCATCGAGAAAAATAGAAGTTCCGGGCCAGGCGTCGAGTCAATGACTTGGTCAATGCGAGGCAAAGCAAACAGATCCTTCGGGCATGCTTTGTTCAAGCCGATGTAATCAATGCACATTCTTAATTCTTTGGTTCCCATTTTGGGGACAAGTATAGTATTTGCCACCCATTGGGTGTGAATCACTTCTCGGATAAAACTAGCCTTAAGTAATCTAGCTATCTCTCTGCCCATAGCTCGTCGTCTTTCATCACCAAAGCATCGTACAGGTTGTTTCACCGGTTTTGTTTTAGGATTGATGTTTAGTCTATGCTCGGCAAGTTCCCTAGGTACACCCTTCATGTCGGCAGGTTGCCACGCGAAGATGTCCCTATTCTCACGGAGGAACTCGACGAGCGCGCTTTCCTATTTGGTATCCAGGTTTGTCCCAATGGAGGTGGTCTTGGAGGAATCTCCTGAAGGGTTCCGCAGCAGAAACCAAAAAATTCCTACGTTGGAACTCTAATATGCCCAAGATCTATCTATGTAGTAATGCGGTAACGGCCGAGCATATATAATACATACCCTTGTAGACCGTACGCGGTTAACATTCCGAGGGGAACGTGGTTGAAGTAGTTGAACTCGTAGCCGACCTTAAGGTCACGAAGCTCCTCGCAGGTCACCCCTTGCTCCTTCTTCATCGTGTAGAAGCTCCGGCTCACGACATCCAAGGTGCCTCAAGTGAGTCCCCTCATGGTTTCGTACACATACGGTGTATGATGACGACCTCCGATTCCTTGATCCCTGTCGGGAGTGCGGAAGTAGATCTCCGGCTTGGAATCCCTGCAGCGCAACAACATGTTGCACGTGCGGTGTCTCTTGCATGGACAGTCCTTACTTGGGACCGTGCCAACGCATGGAGGCGAGAGAGAGAGGGAAGGAGAAATTCAACCAAAGGACTTCTCCAAATATTAGTGTGTCTATTCCCACCCATGGGCACCCCTTTATATAGGGGGAGGGGGTGTGCCCTCCCCTTTGGGTTTCCCATGTGGGACTAAACAAGGGAGAGAGGAGGGAGGCGCATGGGCCTCATGGGCCAGCTGGCCGGGGGTGGGCCCCACCCCGCGCATAGCCCTAGGCTGGCCGGGTGGGCCCCCTTGAGGCGGCCAAGCCTTGGCCTTCCCCCCTTCGGTTTTCCCTCATGGGCCCTTTTTCCCTAGGAAGTTAGGCCCATTAGTGGAATACCCCTTCAAATTAGATTTTAATATTATATTTAATATGTAAATACATATTATAAAATCTGATTTGAACCGGAACACCTTTCAGTTCCCTTTCGATTTCCTCCCAACGACTTCGGATCTTTCCCGGAACGATTCAGGTTCTCTCACGGAACTTTTCCGGTTTCCTTTTCTCTTTCAGATGGTGATTCCAACTTACAGAGGATCTCTAGCTCATCATACCCTTAAGTGTATTTACCCACCGCTCGGGAATGGCACAGACATGATCTCCATCAATGATCAATAGTGGGACTGGGATGCCCATAATGACCCCTGTGCATATCATGATGATAATGTCGTTTGAATCGTAAACAGTTGTTTCCCATTCCCTTTGCCACTTGATACCTAGTTCACCCGAGATTTGATCTTCGGTATCTCCATACCTTCATTCGATCTCGTTACCGATGAACTTGTTTTCTCGTTTGCAGCCGTTGCATTGTACCACGTGACGCTTGCAAGCTTCGTTAATGCAATGTCACCGAGATGCCCACTAATGTATCTGTCCGTTACATGGATGGGCAAATCCTAGTCTTGATATGTACTCCTCTACACACCCCTTTGGGAAACCTGAGTGGCACCTTTTCGATCACCCAATCAGGGAGGATACTTGATAACCATCTAAGCTCCCTCCAGAACAGTGATTTGCATTATCTCACAGTCTAAGGATCAGGTTGCGAGGTTTCCTTAGTTTATCATTAATGGTGAACTTTGTAACTAGATATCATTAAGATACAAATGGTTGGGTTGTTTGTCTATCACATCATTCAACTAATGACGTGACCTCATTGTCAATTGGCATAAATGCCCATGATCTCGAAACCCTAGATCATCCTCATGACCAATGAACTAGTTCGCTAGAGGTAACTAGAGACTTGGTTTGTTTACATACCACATGTGTATTAACGTTTCATATTAATACAGTTATAGCACAGCATGAAAATATTACGAACTAATTGAGATATGACAATAAAAACCTATTTATTATTTGCCTCTAGGGCATATCTCCTTCAGTCTCCCACTTGCACTAGAGTACAAATAATCTAGCTTGCATTTTACTCATCATAAACCATATCACATATGCGTTTATTAATCATGCATGCTTATGGAAAATGTCATGTCCATGTTCTGTTTTACCAGATCATTATGTCTTTGCAAATTGTTAATGTCTTCCTAACTTTGACATTCATACCATTATCTCATAATGGGTTGAAGTATTCGTTTGGCGACAAAGTGAGACTTTGTTTCTAGTGTTTAAAATGACGGTCGTTTTCACTGTTGTCATCTAAACTCCAAAACACACTTTGCAATCCTTTGTATATATGCGACAGTTATGGCAGCAGAATGAGGCCGGTTTTCAGGAGCCTACAGTGACTTTAGATCAACCTCGAGGGCTTTTTCATGGGCACTGTTTCCTAGGACACATCATTCTACGTTAAAAGCGAACTAGCCCCGCCATAACAATATACATCACATCAGATGGAGCCTTTATACTTCTATATCTATGTAGATCCTAGTGCATGAAATGCAACTATGCCACTTACTTTGCTTCTTACCATTTAAGTACAAACTTAATTCTGGTTCAGTGATTAACTCAAGAATCACTTCAAGACATATTCTTATAGTTAAGAGCTAGTCCTTCCAACCAGAACCTTGGGTCACATTACGTCGAGTATACAATATGGTTGAATGGAAGAACCTATGACTGAGGCATAGTAGATGCAACACATCTCTTTCTTCCTTTTTAACCATCGTTATAATACTAATACAATGCTTCATATAGTAAGAACTTATTTCTTACCTTATTCCATTCTGAACTTCTTCAGAATCTTGCTTAGGACATTCTGAACATCTTTAGAATCAAGTCCAAGAAGCATTCGACATTTTATTTTTATTAAACTTACCAATCTATCTCGATAGATCTTATTGTTTAATAACTTCAACTTCATCCCAATTTATCTAATTAAATGTTATTAACACCAATCACATCATTCACATATGTCGTCCACATATCCTAGAATGATTTCACGCTCCCACTCAAATATTGCATCCATATTTGAGATCCGGGGATTTCACTTAGCTCCCACTCAAAATATGTCTGATACATATTATGATTCAGCCAAGCTACTTAGCTCCCACTCAAAATATGTCTCTTACATATTAAGATTTGGCCAAGCTAATTAGCTCCCACTCAAATGCAGGTCCTCTCAATAATCTTGGACATTCCAAAATTCTTTGATCATCATCAAATTGAAATTCCATCTACGAGACTTCAATATCCATATCTTGCTAGTGTAAATCCAATAAACTCAAGAATCGCTACATTTGTAGTCAACTCCTTGAATTTGTCCATACTTTGTGACAAATCGAGCTTTTACGTCTCCATTAAGTTTCATGACTTTGAAGTCATTTAGAAATATCAAGTAAACTTCTTTACTTAATAACATCAAGTAACATATTACTTGTCAATCTTAAATGTAACTTAATATAGGATTTTATGACTCCTGGTCATTTCTCGTACTTAGGTCCATCACGCTTCTTTGTAATTCGTAGGTATGTCTTGTTCATAAACATGACAAGTGAATCAATAATATATTTCCACGAACTTGCAGAGTATATATTGTTGAATCCTACTTTCTTTAGTAAAAGTATTCACTGAAGCTTTATGATAATTATCATTAGTTTATCCTCTATTTGTAGAGTTTGGTTTCATGAAACAAATTCCGCTGCGCCACTCAACAATTCAGAGGCAAGGTCAAATCCCTTGTTTTGATCTTTTACTTTCTTCCACTTGTATCTTCATCAAGACACGTCAACTTTGGACAATGATGGCCCAAAATATATCGAGCTCGTTGGGGAACCCCAAGAGGAAGGTATGATGAGTATAGCAGCAAGTTTTCCCTCAGCTATGAAACCAAGGTTATCAATCCAGTAGGAGCAAGGAAACACCTCCAAGGTGTTGCTAGCTGGACTTTGGCAGGGCGCACTACCGGTGCTAGTAGCAACATGGAAACCTGCACAACACAACCACAAAACTCTGCCCCCAACTTACAGTGAGGTTGTCAATCTCACCGGTTTTGCTGAAAACAAAGGATTAAACGTATTGTGTGAAAGAAAGTAATAGCTTGTAGAAAGTAAACAGAAAGCAGTATACAGTTGTAGATTGATGATAAAAGAAAGGACTGGGGTCCATAGTTCACTAGTGGTGTCTCTCCTTAATATAGATGACATGTTGGGTGAAAAAATTACAGCGGGGCAATTGACAAACATCGAGAAAGCATACAAGCATATACTACCCATCTTGACTCCTTTGAGACTTGATTGGGAATTACAACATTATACATAGACCGTAATCCAACTACATCTATGACTAATAATCCACCTTAAGGTTATCATCCGAACCCCCTCTAGTATTAAGTTGCAAGCAACAGATAATTGCATTACGCATTGCGTGTAAAATAAAAAAATACGATTGTTCTATGACCAAAGGATTGTTGTTTTCTCCCTAGTAGCAATAGCACATCTAGTACCTTAGAGATTTCTGTCACTTCCCCAGATTACTAGAGGCATGAACCCACTATCGAGCATAAATACTAACTCTTGGAGTTGCTAGCATCTACTTGGCCAAGATAGCTACTAACAACGGAAAGCATGCAAGATCACAAATAACAAAGACATGATAGAATCAATAATCAATCTGAAATAGCATCTCAATATCCATCGGATCCCCGCAAACACAACATGTAGAATTACAAATAGATGATCTTGATCATGAATGGAGCTCACAAGATCTAAACATGATAGCACAAAGGATAAGAACCAGCCATCTAGCTACTACATGGACCTGTAGTCCAAGGATGAACTACTCACGCATCACACCGGAGGCTTGCATGGTGATGAAGAAGGCCTCCAGGGTGAATTCTCCCCTCCGGCAGGGTGTTGGGAAGAGCTTCAGATCCCTCCCGATCTAGGGATGGAGATGATGGTGGCTACAGACTCTTTCATGGAATTTTGATCGGGTACTTAGGGTTTCTGTATCGGAGGCATCTTATAGGAGAAAGGGGAGGCCGAGGGGGTGCCCGAGGCGGCCAGACCACCCCTTGGCGCGGGCCAGGCTTGGCCGCGTGTCCAGGTGGTGTGGCGGCTCCTGGCCCCTCTCCGTCTCGTATTCTGGCTCCATGTGTCCCTCGGTGAAAAACTAACTTTGGCTTTTGTCCTGTCCAATTCCGAGAATATTCATTTTCTGACTTGCAGCTGGCACTGTGGCTCTTGTTAATAGGTTAGTCCAAGAAAGTGTATAGAAAATACTCCAAAGTGTGGAAAAAACATAAGAAAGTAGAGAAAACCAAGCATGGAACATCAAAAATTATGGATACGTTAGCAACGTATCAACATCCCCAAGCTTAACTCCTGCTCGTCCTCGAGTAGGTAAGTGATAAAAAGAAAGAATAATTTTTGAGGTGACATGCACCATCATAAACTTGATCAAAGTGTTTGTAAACATTGATAGCTGGGATCATAGTACTTCAATCATAACATGAAAGATAAAGTTCTAACAATAAGACAAAGCAACTATGTTGCAACATGAAAAGGCATAAAGAAAAGATTCATGAATAACAATGCTTTGCAAGACGTTTGTTTGTTTCACATAAAGAAAACATAGCATAGTGGCATTCAGCTTGTCCCTCATAGAGTAGCAAACATAAATGCATATGACACCTTCAAAGTTCATAAGAGTGACTAGATACAAATAGTTTAAGAACAAGCAATATCAAAGTTATGCATCAATCAACAAGTCTTGGGACAATGCACATAGAACTAAGAATGGCCACTATGCTCTCAATGTAGGTGCATAAAGATAGAAGGTGGAGACTCAACATAAAAGTAAAAGAAATGGCCTTCATAGAAGGAAGTAGGGATTCAAGTTTCATAAAGAGCTTCCAAAAATTATGGTACTTATTAGCTTTCAGTTCTCATTGCCCCTATCATAAGCATCTTGAAGGTGATTAAGGTTAAAGTGACACAACTAAGAGGATATGCTTGACAAGTTATAAGCCGAAGTCTCATGCCCCTTACTTATGAAGACCGAACCTCATGCTACTCAACTTCAGTCACAAGTAAGCTCTTGTAATTGTAAGTACATATGTATCATAGAGAACTACCAACGGGGTACCCCATGCACATGATACAGGAGCTATCCCATAATCAAAATGACAAGGCAAGCAGACAATGAGCATCTCAACAATCTTTTTATTTGCTATTTGCATAGATTTTTATTGAGGATGCTTCATAGAGTGCTCATTATGGTTATGCTGCAAGTTTCCACCATGATTAGGCATGGCTTAGGCTAGCGGCCCAGGCGTTTCTCTAACACAAATGCAAACTCCATGATTTTACAAGTTCCCCTTTTATTTCATGCTGTCGGGATCCATAAGAAAAAGAACATGATATCAACGGGGTAAAAAGTACAAGTGCAATGTTGAAAGTGTTCCCCATGATACATGGTTCTGCTAACTTCAACTTATAAAGCGCAAGCATATACGCAACAAAGATGGAAGCAATGGTTCAAGTTTATTAAGTGCAAGAAACTAAAGTGTGCCATCAAGTTCGTGAGAGCTTTAATCACTAATTTTCTCATAACAAGTTTAATTCAGAAGGTAGATAAAAACATGAATATACTTGGAATAGCAAATGCTAATAGGTAGGTATGGTGGACTCTTTGGAATAACTTGGTTGTAGGAGTTGGATGCATGAGTGTAACTCATACTTGGTTATGGAGGCTAGCAAAAGACTGAGAGCAACCGTCTAAGAGAGAAATAATGGCCATAATCATGCAGAGCGACAAAACATCATTAATCAAAGCATAAAGTGATATTACAAGTCGAAAACTAAAGGATCATCAAGGATATGGTGACTTTGGATAGTCATAACATGGTGTGAGCATGCGCCAAGTCAACCCAAATAAAGCATCAAAGGAGAATACCACAATACTATGCTTTAATATGCTAAAACAACACATGATTCTTCCAAGGCACATTAAGCAATCTCAATTGTTTATAACATGTCATGCTACATAAAAGATCACTAAGCATAAAGCCAAAACAATATCAAGCATGGCATGAGAAAGCATAAGCCACAGTCAAAAACAAGCTCTCTTTACCACTTAAGCATGAACTTTTCTACTCTTTCCAATCCAAGCCAAACTATTTGAAAACCAATATATGAAAGAGGGGGTCCAACCAATTTATTCAGAAAACTAAGAAAAACAAGGAAACTAAAACCAAAAACAAAAAACGAAGATGCTCCAAGAACAACACAATTGTGCATGAAATAATAAAAATGAGCTGTTTGGAAGAAACCTGGGATTTTTATAGATGAAGAAGGGGATGCCTTGGGCATCCCCAAGCTTTGATGCTTTTACTTCTTGGATAATTCTTGGGGTGACACGGGGTGGCATCCCCAAGCTTGAGCTTTAGTCCATTCTTCATCTCATTACATCATTCTCTCCATACACCTGGAATTTGTCCTTCATACAAAACTTCACACAATCTTTATTAGCAATATTAGTGCACTCAAGATAATAAGTGTTTAGGTTCAGTTCCAACACAGATAAAACTTCCATTAAAACACAATCTACTGTAGCACTTCCCTCAAAAATCTCAATTCCCCAAAAGAACTCAAAAAGGAACCAACAAGAAGCAAAGGCAAATAATGGCAGAAATCTGTCAAAACAGACGAGTAGGTAAAAACCAATTTTTTCGAAGACCTTCTGTTGCTCAAATAGAAAAGTGTTGAACTAACGAAAGTTAGATAACAACATGGTCCGGAAGCACAAAAATTCACGCCTCAAAACAACGTACAGAGATTTTACACGAATTTTTACGGTGAAGCACAGAAATCTGTTCCGTGACAGCAACTTTTCCAATCATTACTTCTCTCTCATTAGAGGTTACTCTTGGCACAAAAAGCAAATAAAAAGGATAAAGAGCGGTTATTAATGAAGTAATAAATTCCAATACTCATCTAAAACTTTTGGGTTATCTCCCAATAAGTACTTTTCTTTAACGCCTTTAAGTTAGGCATAAGAAGCAAGAAAAAGAATCAAGTGTTCTCAAATGAAGAAGCATTAAGAGCAAATTTTGTTTTCATAGGAGAGGCAAAATAAATCTTCTCTCTCTTCTTATCGAAGTGTGCTATACCTTTCTTGAGTGGGAGTTGATATTTAATGGTGCCTTCTTTCATATCAATAACGGCACCAACAGTTCTAAGAAAAGGTCTTACCAAAGTAATAGGACAAGAAGCATTGCATTCAACATCCAAAACATAGAAATCAACGGGGACATATGCATAGTTAACCATAATAAGAACATCATTAATACTCCCCATGAGTTTCTTTTTAGCATTATCATCAAGTGGGACATTCAAATAACAATCTTCCAATAGTGGCAAATCAAGCATATCATAAATCCTTCTAGGCATAATAGAAACACTACTATCAAGATCACATAAAGCTTTAAAATCAAAATCATTCACTTTCATATTAATGATGGGTTCCCAACCATCTTCTTGTTTAATAGGAATAGAAGCCTTGTGTTTCATCTTTTCTTCTTTAATTTTTATAAGAGCATCAGTAATGTGTTTTGTAAAGGCCATATTCATAGCACTAACATTAGGACTTTTAGCAAGCTTTTGTAGGAACTTAATAACTTCAGAGATGTTGCAACCATCAAGATCAAAATCATAATTATCATCTAAAGTAGTAGAGCTATTACTAGCCTCAACACTAGTGGTAGTGATAGTAGAAACACTAATGTTTCTAGCAATTTCATCTTCTCTTTCCCACTTAGCATGCAATTCAAATAATAGTCTAACATTTTCATCAATTCTAACTTGTATGGCATTAGTAGCAGCAAAGGGATTATCATTAGTTTCAGGTTTAGCAGCCATGTTATTCAGAGAAGATTGAGCTTCAACCAATGATGCTATATTTCTTTCAGCATTAGAGAGTTTCTCCTCAATAGTTTTATTGAAAGCAGTTTGTTTACTAATAAAATCTTTATGAATAACTTCAAGTTTAGAGGGAGGACTCCTATTATTGTTGTAGGAATTTCCATAAGCATTACCATTGTTGGGAGGATATGGCCTATAATTGTTGTGTAACATCCCAAAACTTTAATCCAAGCTTATAAAGATCCAAATCATCCAAATTAGGGTTAACAAAAACTTTTCCATTTCAAAATATGAAAGCATTCATATGTGTGCATTTAAAAATAGGAGTTGTTTGAATTGCCATGGTTCTATGATCCATTGATTGTAAAATGATTCTTAGGTGAAATAAACATCATCTAAATCATTCCCAAGAAAATCCCAAAGAAAATCAAATAAAAAACAATTAAAAATGAGGAATGGTCATTTTGGTCATTTTAATCCACTACACTACTTTGAGTGTTCCTAGCACTCATTTCCCAATAGAAATAATTCTGAAGCTTTGCACCCCTTGCTAGTACACATAATGAGGTACCAAGGCCCACTTTGTGATTTGCCAAAAACATTCAAACACTATATTAAAAAGGCATTGGAAAATTGAATCTATTTCATATGGGAAGATCCCACTATTTAAAAAACCACTCAAATAAACTCAATTTTCAAAACCCAAGCACCCACAGAGTCTCAAGCTTAGTACTAGCACACCCACCAAAAATCTTTGCAAAATTCAAAAATAATTTTCTTGCGACCATTTCATCAAACACTTGGCAGGCAAGAATCTAACTCTAAACCTAGCTTACTGTACTGCACAGGGTTTTGCCCCCATTTGATCCCCATTTAACCCCACTGTCCCCTCTTGATCTAACCAGGGCCTAACTACCCCATCCCCTACCCCTAGTGGCATGGCAATGCCAAGCCGAGCACCTGCTGGCCGGCCGGCCATGCCCTCACCCAGCAGACCACCTCCCTCTATCTCGCCATGTCTAGCAGCTAGCCAGCACCTCACCGCCACCCTCTGTCCCCTCCCCGAGCCAGGCCAAGCCATGGACCACTGCCAAACCGCCACGCCCAGTGCGACTGAGCCATGCCGAGCACGCGCCAGAGCGCCACGCCTGACACGCATGCCCAAGCCGCCACTCGACCACTTCCCACGCCCACCGCTCTACCATGACCCAGGGAGCACGCTGGACATGCCCGTTCGCTGCCCAACGCCTCACAACCACCGCTCGCCGTGGACACCGCCGTCTCTGCCGCTCAGAGCGCCAGCTCCGCCCGACCGCTTACCACTGCCCCTAAGCCCTCATTAAAGTCCTAGAGCACCGCCAGGAGACCGCGCGTCGATCACCACCCTCAGCCATGCCGCTAGCAGCCCGTAGCCATGTCGCCACCGTCGCATGCCCATCCCTCTCGGTCTCGCTGTCGAGCCTATAAAAGGAGGGCACCCCCAGCCATTTCCAGCACACCACTCACCTCCCCTTACCTCACTGATCGTCCCACACCTCTAGTCGGAGCAAGGGGAGCAACAGTTCGCTGGAATTGCACCGGAGCAGGCTGCCTCTAGAGGAGAAGGGCGCCGCTGATTGCGACCACCCTTGGAGCTGCCTCGACCGTCCATGAGCTCACCGTCGACCACCAGTCCGTTTTCCCGCCCCGCCATCATTGCTGGAGCCCTGGTACGCCCCCTATGCACCCCCCACTAAGCCGCTAGGGTTAGAGCTCGCTGGCGACAGGTCCGTCGTCGACGATGATCCACAACCGTTGATTCCAACTCTAATCCAACGGGTCCCACATTGCCCCCTGACTGGTGGACCCCGCTGTCAGTTGAGCCCCACACTATAGAGTGACCCTGGGTCGGCCCGTTAGCGTTCCCGCGCAACCCAGTAAATTCAAATTAGGATTTTTCTTTTTGTGTCAAACCTAGTTCTGTCCCTTAGTTTAAAATTCAATTCAGAGAGATTTACAAATCCAAATAGAGTGGTTCCAATTTTGTTAGAAAGCTACTGAAAAGATCTACCCAAGCCCGTTGGATTTAATTCATTTAGAGTTAGAGATCTCTCCTAGTAAAAATAACAAAACAGAAGCATTTGCACCTTGCAACATTGTTATAAAATCAAACAAGTTAGCTCTTGAGTTGATTCCAACTCTAAAAAATCACATTTCATCATACCTATCTGAATATGTAATAATAGTAGGGTTTACATGCAGTGACTTTGGACTAGTACCAAAATAATGCTATATAGGCATTTCTAGTCACTTTAAATCATTAAATAATGAACTTAAACCAAAGTAATTATGATCCAACCCTTAAATCACATTCCCACATGTTAGAATATGTGGTGATGACATGTGTCCACATGATCCCATATTTTAAGTGGTGAATATTAAATCTTAGTTAATTTTTCAATGAGTAGAAATTACTTTTCTAAAATAAAAAGGAGGAAACTATGGAATAAAACTTGTGATGCTTGTGATGATAATAGATCATCAATTGTGTGCCTTAGAGTACTAATTAGACTAGTTAAGTATTGTTTGGTGATTGTGTACTCCGTATGTATTTATAGAAGATAGTACCGACCAAGTCTATGATTAGGAGGAGTTTTACCAAGAAGAAGAAGAAAACTTCAACCACTGCACCAACCAAAGCAAGCTATTATTGGCAAGCTAACCCTTGCAAAACTTACTTTAGCAAGCCACCATTAACAATGCAAGCAAATCCTTGAAATCTAGATAACCCAAGCAAAGATGCTTTAGGCATGCTTTGATCCTACCACTTTGACTACTAGTTACCCCAAGTCTTACTTTCAAGCTTTACATCATTTACCTTACACAAAGTCCCTTACTTGTTTTGAAGGTAGCATAAAGAGTATAAAACTTGACCGATTTAGATAAGCTTTAGATGTCATTCTATGGCATGAGATTGAACCCATCATCTTTCCACCTTAGTGAACACTCTTAACTTAGTAATTTAGAGTAGATAAAAACTTGCGTCCCTTTAGATGGGAACAATTGGTGAAAATGAATTGTGAAAACCTTGGAATGATGAGTCATTCTATTGAGATGTTTTGACATGTGTTGCGAAACACAAATGGTTTATGATGATGAAAATGTTGAGGCATGAGCCTTAACCCTTTTATAAAACTGATGGTTGGATTCGGATGCGATACGATTCCAAATTTACCGTACAACCACACTACCTGAATTGGGTAAGGCTTAGCCGGAAGTTTATATGCATTAGTATTAGTTTCCTCGCGGGAGAGGTTTGAGCTGAGGCTACCTCTCAATGTTGTCCACCTATGCAGTGCCCAAGATGACTGATGGTCATGGTTGGGAGGCCATGCTCATAGGAGAGGTGCTTATACTAGGGTGTGTAAAGGGAAGGTTATGTTTGATTATCTGCATACTAAGTATGATGATTCAGGGTTATCCCTGACAGATGTATCGAATCTTCTGGTGAAATTGTACCACCTCTGCAGAGTGTCAAACTATTCAAATAGCCGCGTCCGTGGTTATGGACAGTTGGAATGGCCATACTGTTTTGTTGTCAGAGGTTTTCAAAATACTTATGAAAGGAATGGTGAATCTTGACTTGACCACAACAGGGTTGTGTTTAGGACAATAGCTTCCCAACTTAAGTGATTCTAGAGCTTTATTTTATCTTTCTTGGTTTCTGAACTCAGCTTAGGTTTCAAACTTATCTTTATAGTTAAACTTGGATTTAACACTTTAACTTAGCACTATACTACTTGTTAGTGGTAGTTTGCGAGTACTTAAAGAGTACTCATGGCTTTTGTCCCTGGCTATTCTCATGGCCAGACTATGAAGGAGACTATCAAGATGATGGCCAGCAGGACGGCTATGATAACTAGGACTATCTGCCTTCGTCAGCATTGCCTGTGCCCCTGAAGATGGACCCCACCGCTACACTTTATATTTATTCCACTGCTTGTTGTATTAAGACTGGATCATGAGATCCTTATTCGTGTAAGACCTTATGTATGGTTTGTAATGGATGATGTACTGTGATATCCAATCCGTTATGTCTCGCAAAAATGGTAATCCTGGGATTGCGAGGTATGGCATAACGGGCATCTGGGATTAAAAATCCGGGCGTTGACAAGTTGGTATCAGAGCCATCATGACCATAGGAGACCCTAGTTAGAATGGACGTCCGAACAAAAACTTAGTTTCAAAACCAAAGTGAGTATTTACAAAAAACTATCTCCTCTCTTATCCTTGGGAATTCATTCTTTCTCAAAAATTCATGTTCCTCAAAATTCTTACAGTATTTCTTAAAATTTGACACACTTGATCACTTCACTAATTTCCTCATCCTTAATTTTTGTAGATGGAGACTCAGTTCAGCAAGTTTTACCAGTTGGGAAACGGAGGTCAGCTGATCTTCGAGAGGGATCTAGATTCACTGTCAGAGTTATTGGGACGCCCACATCCAAAGTTTCTTGGAGCTCAACTTTCAGGACCCCCAGGAGGAGACCTACAGTGGCTAGTCACCACTGATCTTAGAGGAAGCATCGAAGCACCAAATTCTGGGAGAATTCAGTTCTCCGTGAGAGAGAACAACTGGCTAGATGGATTAGCCAGGGCAATGCATGAAGCTCTCGCACGTCTATGTGCCCTCAGTGTCAACAAAATGCAAGGAACCCGTTTTGCTCACTATGCAAGACGTGACTTCATGGGAATGCTGATGGAGATGCCAAGTCACCTAGAATTGAGGCGTCAAGTGGAGAATCTTGACTTCTTGCTGCACAACAGACAGCAGGAACTGGACAATGCCAGGGAGTTAGCCAACCAGAACCGTGCCATTGCCAACCAAAAGGCACAGACTTTCGCACTGCTCGTCTAGGATCGCCAGTCTCTTCGCTGTCAGCGTGCCAAGAAGGATCGCACCATCGCCCGTCTTTGCAAGAAGGTGGCCGGCCTCGAGAAGACCGTCAAGGAGCTGGAAGCTCAGCTTGCCGCCAAGGAAGAAGAAGATGAGGGTGAAGACATCCAGGGAGACATGGATTCTTACCTCAGCAACAATGATGACTTTCTGGAGGAGGATGCCGTGGACTTCTACACTGACGATGAGGACTCCGACTTCATCGACGATGAGTAGATGCACTAGAGCACTGATACGTCCATTTTGCATCACTATTATATGTCTTAGTTCACTATTATTCATTGATATATTTCATATTGAGAGGTGATACTTATGTTATTTCATCTGTTTTTGCATGGTTGATGACTTTTGGAGCATGGACCGCTGCAGTCAGGATTCTGATGGAAAAGGTGCTGTTTGGAGGCAAAATTCACGAAGATCAGAAAATCCGGGAAAATATATGAAAAATCCTATTTTTCCAGAAGACTAAGGATGCCAGAAGACGGAGTGGAGATGGGCCACAGGGGGCCCACACCACCCCTAGCGCGGGCAGCCCTAGGTCGCGCCTGGAGGTGGTGTGGACACCCTTGCCCACTCCAGCCTCTCCCCTCTGGCGTATATTATCCTCCCGAAACCCTAAGACTCGGAGAGCGACCACAGAAAGATTCCGCCGCCTCTGCGGGGCGGAAAACACCGAGAGAGAAAGATCTCTCCGGCAGACAGATTTCTGCCGGGGGAATTCCTTCCCGGAGAGGGGAGATCATCGCCATCAACACCACCATCAAGCTGGACTTCATCAAGATCATCATCATCATCATCACCACCATCAGCTCCATCATCACCATCTCCATATTGCTGTAACAATTGTGTTGAATCTTGCATAGTTCATAGGGGAAACTTTCTTGGTGTTGATTACTCTTTGTAGTTGATGCTATTGAGTGAACCATTGAATTATTGTTTATGTTCAGATTGTTATACATCACTATTCCATCTCTGATCATGATCCATATGATGTCTTTTGAGTAGTTTGTTTTGTTCTTGAGGACATGTGAGAAGTCTTGTTGTTAGTAGTGGAGTTGCGTTGAGAAAGATTCAATAGATTGTTATTTAAGTTGTGGTGTACTTCTTCTAGTGGTGTCATGTGAACATTGACTACATGACACTTCACCTATATGGGCCTAGGGAATGCATTGTGTATTTGGCTACTAATCGTAGGGGTTGCCAGAGTGACAGAAACCTGAACCCCCGTTAGGAAACCATTGCACAAGGGACGTAAGGGTCTTAGAGTTTAAAGCTGTGGTTAGGTCTCTACCTTAATTACTTTCTTGTACTTATGGATGTTTGCAAGGGGTATAATCACTAGTATGTGTTAGTCTTGGATGGGGCGGTACATTAGCACAGGTTCACCCACACAACACTTAGCAAGCTTGAGAAGATTAATCAACTATATGAAGCGAAAGCACTTGACAGTCTTCCCATGTGTCCTCGAGAACGTTTGGTCATCTTAAGTAATACAACCGGCTTGTCCTTTGCTGCATAAAGGATTGGGCCACTTGCTGCATTCATTCCTACTGTCTTCTATTTACTCATACTTTGTTTACTTGCTTTATCAAAAACCCCTAAAAATCCGTTTGCTAAGTATTTGTAGAGAAATCCTGATCCATACCACTAGCCAGCACCTTCTGCTCCTCGTTGGGTTCGACACTCTTACTTATCGAAAATACTGCAATACACCCCTATACTTGTGGGTCATCAAGACTATTTTAAAGCGCCCGTTGCGGTGAAGCGCTATTGGAGAGTGGAACTGGTAAAGGAAACTTCTATGTGAGTATTGTTTACTTCTGTTAGTTGCTTTATTTTCGTTATGGATAATTCGCTGAGTTTCTTATTTGGTAATGCTACTACCGTTGCTAAGGTAGTAGATAAGCCACCACCTGCTGAGAATGATGTTTTCAAAATACCTACAAGAATTATTGATCGTGTTATGGATAACTACTATGTTGGGAATGGAACTGTCCATCCCGGTGATCATTTACTCTTTATACACGAATTATGCGGGTTGTTCAAGTGTGCAGGTATTACTACAGATCAAGTTAAGAAGAAGTTATTCTCATTTTCATTGAAAGGAAGAGCTGAGGAATGGTATAAGCTGCTGAAGAATGGTCAAGCTCTGGAATGGGAGGAAATAGTGCCTCTCTTTTATTCAATGTTTTATCCTCCTAGTGAGATTCATAAAGATCGGAATCAAATATACAACTTTTGGCCTCTTGATCGTGAGAGTACAGCTCAAGCTTGGGGGAGACTGAAGTTACTAATGCTCAAATGTCCCATTCATGAGTTCCCCAACAATATTATTATCAATAACTTTTATGCAAGGCTCCCTCTACATGATAAAGATTTATTGGATGCTTCTTGTGCTGGATCATTCACTCGCATGGAAGAAGAAGCTAAATGGGACCTTCTAGACTGTATTCAAGACAATGCTGAAGCTTGGGAGAATGACAAAGGTAGAAAGTCAGGTATAAATTATGACTATGAATGCATTGAATCTTTTATGAGAACTGATGAATTTCAAGATATTAAAAATGCTTATGGTCTAGACTCTCAAGCTATTGCCTCTTATTTTAAGGCTTTTGATTCCTACATTGAAGTGCCTAAAAAGAAGTGGAATAAGTATCATGAACCTTATAAAGATGTTGCTAAGAGTGTTCCTGCAAGAAATACTGAAGTTTATACTGCTAATCATGTTTTACCTAAACCTTATATTGAGAAAATGCCTTTCCTAGTTAGGATTAAGGAACATTCTATGATAGCTAGTATGGTTAATGAAAGTACAAGAAAAGCTGCTAAACCTGATAAACAAATGGTTGATGAACCTATAATAGTAAATGTGAAAGACTTTGTCATATGAAAAAGAGGGACACACTATCCTTTGTAAGGATACCTCTAATATTGTTTCACAAAGTAGTGTTATGAGAGCTAGTATTCCCGTGTTTTCTGTTAGAATAAGTGATCATTGCTATGATGGTCCTTGTGATATATATTGTTAAGTTTATGCATGATACTGAAAGCTACTATGAGAGAGGGAAAAGTGTTCTTATGTATCTCAATAATATCAAGTTTCCTCGTTTTATGCTGAAAGGTTTTATGTTGCACTTCTTTTGCCCTCTTATGCAAGTTGCTTCTGGTTTTAAAAACTTGTTTGTTTACAAAATTCCCTTGCATAGGAAGTGGGTTAGACTTAAACGTGTGTATTTTTTTGCTCCTTAATGCTCTCTTTCACCTCAATTCATATCCCTATGAGAGCTTCTTCAAAATTATCATGCCCATCTTAATGGCTATAAAGAAAGAGCTTTATGGGAGACAACCCAATTTGTTTTTGCTTTTAGTTTGTTTTTGTTTCTTTGAGTCTTGTAAGTTATTACTTCGGTAATAACCGCTCCTTATCTGTTTTGTTTGGTTTTTGTGTCAAGATCAACCTCTAAGACAGAGAAGTAAGATTTGGGGAAGTTGCTGTCCCGAAACATATTTTTGTGCTTCACCATAAACATTCATGAGAGACCTCTGTCTGTCGAATTGAGCTGTAATTTTTTGTGCTTCTGCCCCAGGTTGTTATTTAACTTTCGTTACTTATGCACTTTTTGATTTGAGCAACATAAGATTTTCGAAAAAATTGATCTTTACCTGCTGGTCTGTTTTGGCAGATTTTGCCACTCTTGCATCTGCTTCTTTATTCGATTTCCTTTTTGAATTCTTTTTGGGTTTTCAGAAGGAGTTGTTTTAGTAGCTTATGTTTTGATGGTTTTCAGTTGAAGTTGGACTCAAAAGGTTTTATCACTTCACTTATACTAATGTTGCTAATGAGAACTGTGTGAAGTTTTGTGTGAAAGAAATTTCCAGGAAGTGGAGATAATGGTGTAATAAGGAAAAGAAGGGTTTTATGACTCAAGTAATAAGTGTATGAAGATGAAGATATTGATATTCAGGAGATGACTCCAGAAGAATCTACTAGATACCAAATTCAGAGACCTGCAGAGTCTGTTTTCAAATAGGTAACAGTTCTGGTAAGAAAAGTTCCGCGAAAACACTATCCAACTATATTTTTGCAGTTTTTAGTCAATAAGGAGAGCTACGAAGTGAAAAAGGGACGGAAACGGAGCCATGGTGGCTCACACCACCCTGTGGCGGGGGCCAACCCCTGGCCGCGCCACCAGGTGGTGAGTCCACCCCAGACTCCGCCTCAGACTCGTTTTCTCCCAGTACCTTCCTTTTGATGTGAAACTTCATAATATATAATCCCCCGGATCTTCCGAGGTTCGTCTATCGTGTTTTCGTCGTGTTTTTGTTTCGATCTGTTTCTGTCAGGACATACTCTTTGAAAGATTAGAAGCACAATGGTGTCCGCCAAGGAGAAGGAGAAGGAGATCAAGAGTGAAGGTGAAGAGGAGCAAATCCAACATCCGCACACCGGCACTACTATTGCAAGCATTGGAGTGGTGACGAAATCTGCCAGGGTTAGAAGGACGACACAGATGCAGACTGGGGGGAAAGTTCCCCGTCACAGTTTGGCTCCAAGGTCACTTCCTCCACACACCAAGAATCCCTTCCATACCTTCATCCATAACCATGCAGGAAAATAAGACTCCAAGAGGGAAGAACGGAAAAAGAATCACAAGAGCTGGGATCCACAAACTGAAATGATCACGAGCCGTATTGAGCACAACTCGGAGTTGATTCATACTCTCACTTTCGAGATTGAGGACTTGGGGAAACTGATCAGAGAGCTCATCAAGAGGATACCACCACCACCTAAGGAGTAATTCGTCATCAGGTTTGGCATCCCCTTGGTTTGTTCCAAGCTTGGGGGAGTGCCGCGGTATCATATCACTATCTTCTATCTTTTTACCTTATTAGTAGAGTCATATCATGAATAGAGGAGTTATTATGTAGGATGGTTTGCATTATGGAAGTGTCCCCTCTCTCATTAGATATGTATCCCTTGGTGTGAGTTGCCGTTATGGAATATTAATGAGAAGTTCTATCATTCACTCTTTTGCATAGCTTATAGTAGTTTTCAATTCGTGGTTATATGATTGATCTTGTTGTTAGTATTGGTATCACTTTGGGATCATTGAGTTAATTTAGTTGGTTTTGGCAAACCTGGCTCGGTCAGTAGCAACACTATTTTTGAGAGTTGAATGAAAAGATAAAAGTACTCTAAAGAAAAATAATTTCATCATCTTTCTTTCTTGATTTGCTCATAAGTCTAGTATTCTCTAGTTAAGATATTTTGTGCTTCCAAGGAAGATTGCATGTTTGTCTTTATCACTTGTATGCTTGGTTGTTTCCTTCAACTCTTATACTTGCTACCCAGGCATGCTAGCCAAAAACCTGTACTGAGAGGGTATTCTTCTCGTGCATCCACCTCCTTTAAACCAAAACCTTTGCCATTTGTGTCCACCATACCTACCTATTAGTATTATTGCTATTCCAAGTAAATTCTTGTTTTATCTACCTCCCAATTAAACTTTTTATGTGAAAATTAGTGATTAAAGCTCTCACGAACTTGATGGCACACTTTACTTTCTTGCATTTAATAAACTTGAACCATTGGGTCCTTCTTTGTAAGCTTGCGCTTTATGAGTTGAAGTTAGCCGAACCATGTATCATGGAGACCGCTTTCAACACTTCATTTGGTACTTTGTACCTAGTTGATATCATGTTCTTTTGCTTATGGATCCCGACGGTGTGAAATAAAAGTGGAACTTGTAAGATCATGGAGTTTATATGTGTGTTAGAGAAACGCCTGGGCCGCTAGCCTAAGCCATGCCTAATCATGGTGGAAACTTGCAGCATAACTATAGTGAGCATTCTATGAAGCATCCTCAATAAAAACCTATGCAAATAGAAAATAAAAAGATCGCTGAGATGCTCACTGTCTGCTTGCCTTGTCATTTTGATTATGGGATAGCTCCTGTGTCATGTGCAAGGGGTACCCCGTTGGCGGTTCTCAATGATACGCATGTATTTACAATGACAAGAGCTTGCTCGTGACTGAAGTTGAGTAGCATGAGGATCGTTACTCATATGTAAGGGGCATGAGATTTCAACTTATAACTTGTCAAGCATATCCTCTTAGTTGTGTCACTTTAACCTTAATCACCTAAAGATGCCTATGATAGGGCAATGAGAGCTGAAAGCTAGTAAGTATCATAATTTTTGGGAGCTCTTTATGAGACTTGCAATCCCTGCTTCCCTCTGTGAAGGGCCTTTCTTTTACTTTGTAGTTGAGTCAGTAAACCTACTCCCTTCTATCTTAGCAAGTATTTTGAGTTGTTGTGTTTCATTCATTCATATGATAATTTATTCACTCATGTTTCTTATGTTCCTTGTTTTGCACATTGCTCTTATCCTGATGTTTACTACTTTGAAAGCTATCATTGAAAAACCAGCTATTTGTGAACTCCAGCAAATTATCAACTATTCTTCGACCAACAGCTAAGTTTGCCATTACCAATTATGATTCACTTTATGTATCTTTATTGTGTTTCCTTTACTTATTACAAGTTGAGTTATATATAGTGAGTTGGCTTCTATTATGATCTATGTATTTGATGAATGTGATGCTTATTGTCCATATTCTTTTATCGACTCTTCACTCCATAAACCTGAGGCCATGTTTATTGAGCTCAGTTTTGCTTGGGGACAAGCGAAGTCTAAGCTTGGGGGAGTTGATACGTCCATTTTGCATCACTATTCTATGTCTTAATTCACTATTATTCATTGATATATTTCATATTGAGAGGTGATACTTATGTTATTTCATCTGTTTTTGCATGGTTGATGACTTTTGGAGCATGGACTGCTGCAGTCAGGATTCTGATGAAAAAGGTGCTGTTTAGAGGCAAAATTCGCGAAGATCAGAAAATCCGGGAAAATATACGGAAAATCCTATTTTTCCAGAAGACTAAGGATGCCAGAAGACAGAGTGGAGATGGGCCATAGGGGGCCCACACCACCCCCTGGCGCGGGCAGCCCTAGGCCGCGCTTGGAGGTGGTGTGGCCACCCTTGCCCACTCCAGCCTCTCCCCTCTGGCATATATTATCCTCCTGAAACCCTAAGACTCAGAGAGCGACCACAGAAAGATTCCGCGCCTCTACGGGGCGGAAAACACCGAGAGAGAAAGATCTCTCCGGCAGACAGATTTCTGCCAGGGGAATTCCTTCCCGGAGAGGGGAGATCATCGCCATCAACACCACCATCAAGATGGACTTCATCGGGATCATCATCATCATCATCATCATCACCACCATCATCACCATCAGCACCATCATCACCATCTCCATATTGATGTAACAATTGTGTTGAATCTTGCATAGTTCATAGGGGAAACTTTCCCAGTGTTGATTACTCTTTGTAGTTGATGCTATTGAGTGAACCATTGAATTATTGTTTATGTTCAGATTGTTATACATCACTATTCCATCTTTGATCATGATCCATATGATGTCTTGTGAGTAGTTCATTTTTTTCTTGAGAACATGGGAGAAGTCTTGTTGTTAGTAGTGGAGTTGTGTTGAGAAAGATTCAATATATTGTTATTTAAGTTGTGGTGTACTTCTTCTAGTGGTGTCATGTGAACGTCGACTACATGACACTTCACCTATATGGGCCTAGGGAATGCATTGTGTATTTGGCTACTAATCGTAGGGGTTGCCGGAGTGACAGAAACCTGAACCCCTGTTAGGAAACCATTGCACAAGGGACATAAGGGTCTTAGAGTTTAAAGCTGTGGTTAGGTCTCTACCTTAATTACTTTCTTGTACTTACGGATGTTTGCAAGGGGTATAATCACAAGTATGTATTAGTCTTGGATGGGGCGGTACATTAGCACAAGTTCACCCACACAACGCTTAGCAAGCTAGAGAAGATTAATCAACTATATGAAGCGAAAGCACTTAATAATCTTCCGATGTGTCCTCGAGAACGTTTGGTCATCTTAAGTAATACAACCGGCTTATCCTTTGCTGCATAAAGGATTGGGCCACTTGCTGTATTCATTCCTACTGTCTTCTATTTACTCGTACTTCGTTTACTTGCTTTATCAAAAGCCCCTAAAAATCCGTTTGCTAAGTATTTGTAGAGAATTCCTGATCCATACCACTAGCCAGCACCTTCTGCTCCTTGTTGGGTTCGACACTCTTACTTATCGAAAATACTGCGATACACCCCCTATACTTGTGGGTCATCAAGCACTGTCGTAGCATGAGATGTATCGGTCCCACTGTATCATAGCTTGCAGAATGGTTCTTCAAACCATCTGTTTTCCTTTGTTTGTTGTGGTGTCTGTTGTATCGTGTGTTTGTTTGCATGAATGAAATGGAGTTAGTTGAAAAAACCCAGAGTCTAACTCAAAGTTTTAGCTTTGAAACCAAAACCATGAACCTTAGAATTTCCCTCTTACCCCTATATCTATCTCAATGTCCAGATGACTCGTGGAAACCAAGGAGGGAGCAGCTCGTCGCAAGACCCAATGCTGCAGATCTTGCAGAATCTCACCGCAGACCGTGAAGCAAGCAGGGCCGAGCGCCAAGCCAACTTAGAAACATTGCAGCAGATCGTCCAAATGGCTCTCAACAACCAAGGGCATGGAAATCAGGATCACCATGGATCCAAACTCAAAAAATTTCACAATACCAAACCCCCAATCTTTGACCAATCTGAAAACCCATTTGATGCTGACGACTGGTTACAGACCGTGGAAAACAACCTCGAAGTTGCAGGAGTAGATGAAAACGAGAAAGGAGAGATGAGATCAACATGGAGGCCAAGAAGAAGGAGAGATTATTGAACGGACTACATGATGAGATGCAGACTGTCCTCGTCAACATCCATTTTCAGGATCTCGAAGAGCTAGTTGACTCTGCCATTCAGATGGAAGGGAAGATTAATCAGGCAAACGACAACCGCAAACATCGTATGATGCAGCACTCAGGATCTAGCAGTCACTAGAAGTACCGTCCCAACCCCTCACCAGGATATGCACCAAGGAACAATCGACCCCCAATGTCTCGCCCAAGCTACCCCAATCGTAGCAGAGGCAATGTGAAGTCCGGAGGAAACAACAACCACTCCGGCAATGCCAACAATTTCAACCGTGCACCTCCCAAGAGCAACAACAATAACAACAACACTGCACCCAGAACTGGCAGCAATGTTGTGCCTGTCGCAGTCAAGGACAAGTCCCAGATCACTTGTTTCGAGTGTGGAGTAAAGGGTCACTATTCCAATGAGTGTCCCAAGAAGACTGCCCCCAATGCCAATGTGAATGCCCCAGCTCAACAGCAGAGTCGTGTTCAACTAGGGAGAAGATTTGCCCCAGGGAACCCTCACAACCGCAACGGTCGTCTCTTCCACATGAACGCCGAAGAAGCCCAAGAAGCGCCAGATGTAGTGCTGGGTATGTTTTCTGTCAACTCAGTTTTAGCAAGAGTATTGTTTGATTCAGGAGCATCGCATTCATTTGTCACCGAAGAATTTTCATGCACTAGTAAGATTCACCCAACCAACCTGAAGCATGTCATGATAGTTCAAATCCCCGGTTCAACTACAAAAGCTAGAAAAATTTGCAAAGCCGTGCCTATCAGAATACATGGGATAGATTTTTATGCCAACCTAATAGTACTTGGAACCAAAGGATTGGAAGTAGTACTAGGTATGGACTGGATGTCAAGGCATAAAGGACTAATAGACTGTGCTAAGAAAGACATCACCATGACCAGTAGTTCTGGAGTATCAGTAGAGCATATCTCTGAAACCTTACCCCGTCAATTCAAGTGCAACAAGAGTCTAGCCCTACCCACCATAGACCAAGTCAGAGTAGTCTGTGAATACCCCGACGTATTCCTAGATGAATTGCTGGTATGCCCCGGATAGGGATATTGAGTTCATTATCGAACTAATCCCGGAACGGACCCATAGCCGTAGACCCTATAGCATGAACCCCTCGAGTTAGTTGAGTTGAAGAAGCGGTTAGATGCCATGTTAGCAACGGCTTGATTCAAAGCGCATCGCCATGGAGATCACCGGTGTTATTAAATCGACAAGAAAGATGGAGGCAATCGTCTGTGTACAGATTACAGAAAGTTGAATGACGTCACCATCAAGAACAAGTACCCCTTGCCAAAGATAGAGGATCTATTTGATCAATTGACTGGAGCCTAGGTATTCTCAAAGATTGATCTTAGGACTGGTTATCACCAACTTAAGATTCGTGCAACGGATATTCTGAAGACCGCCTTTACTACTTGCTATGGTTTATACGAGTATACGGTTATGTATTTTGGATTAACCAATGCCCCTGCTTATTTCATGAATTTCATGAATAAGATCTTTATGAACTTCCTAGATAAGTTTGTAGTTGTATTTATCGACGACATCCTTATCTACTCCAAGTCAGAAGAAGAGCATGAGCAACATCTGAGAATCATCCTAGAAACCCTGAGAGAGCATCAGTTATATGCCAAGTTCAGCAAGTGTGAGTTTTGGCTGAAAGAAGTAGGATTCCTAGGACATACTGTGTCTGCCGGAGGAGTCTCTGTTGATCCCACCAAGATCAAAGATGTCGAAGAATGGGAAGCCCCAACCACTCAAACCCAAGTCCGTGCATTTCTCGGATTAGCGGGATACTACCGCAAGTTCGTCGAAGGATTCTCGAGCATCGCCCGACCCATGACCCAATTGTTGAAGAAGGACACGAAGTCTGAATGAACTGACAAGTGTGAAGCCAGTTTCTAGGAGCTGAAGAAGAGATTGATATCAGCCCCAATTTTGATCATGCTAGACATCAAGAAGTTGTTTGATGTATATTGTGATGCATCCAAGATTGGTCTCGGATATGTGTTGCTGCAAGAACACAAAGTCATCGCATATCTGTCTCGACAACTGAAGCAGCATGAGCAGAACTATCCGACCCCTGATCTTGAATTAGCAGCCGTAGTTTTGGCATTGAAGACATGGCGTCATTATTTGATGGGTAATCGCTGTGAGATTTACTCGGATCATAAGAGCTTGAAGTATATCTTCACTCAGAAGGAGCTGAATATGAGGCAAAGGAGATGGATAGAGTTAATCGAGGATTATGACCTTGACATTCACTATCACCCCGGCAAAGCCAATGTGGTAGCGGATGCTCTTAGCAGATTGCCGTGTAAGCTAAACACCATGATCAAGGAGAAGTAACCAAGTTTGTATGAAGAGTTGGAGCAGTTTAGGACGGAGCTAGTTAGCAAAGGATTCTTAGCTAGCATTGAACTTCAACCCACTCTGATTAGCCAGATCAAGGAAGCCCAGAAGGGGAATGAAAGTATCGACGGAATCAAACGTCGTATTGGTACAGGAAAGGTACCTGGATTCACTGAAGACGAAGAAGGAGTTCTGTGGTACTAAGGACGTATCTGTGTGCTAGCAGATTCGGAGCTGAAGCAAGTTATCATGAAGGAAGCTCATGATACTCTTTATTCTATCCACCCCGGTGGAACGAAGATGTATCAGGATTTGAAAGAGCAATTTTGGTGGCATAAGATGAAGAGAGAAATTGGAAGCTACATCGCCAAGTGTGACATCTGTCAAAGAGTGAAAGCAGAGCATCAGAGACCCGCAGGACTATTGCAACCATTGCAGATTCCGGAATGGAAATGGGATTCCGTAGGAATGGACTTTATCACCGGTTTGCCTACTTCTAGTAGGGGAAATGACTCAATCTGGGTCATAGTTGATAGACTGTCCAAGGTAGCTCACTTTATACCTGTCAAGACTACCTACCAAAGTGCAAAGCTAGCAGAACTGTATATTGCTAGGATTGTTAGTCTGCATGGAACCCCCAAGACCATAGTATCAGATCGAGGAACCCAGTTTACCTCGAGATTTTGGCAGAAAGTTCAGGAAGGATTGGGAACCAAGTTGAATTTCAGCACCGCTTATCACCCGCAAAATGATGGACGGACTGAGAGAGTCAACCAGATCTTAGAGGATATGCTTAGAGCTTGTGTGTTGGAATACAAATCAAAATGGGAAGACTGCCTGCCTTTCACAGAATTCTCATATAACAACAGTTATCAAGCTAGTTTGCAGATGGCACCATTTGAGTTCCTATACGGAAGAAAGTGTCTATGAGCTGCTGACTGGTGGACCCCCCTGTCAGTTGAGCCCCGCGCTGATGAGTGACCCTTGGCCGGCCCGTTAGCATTCCCGCGCGACCTAGTAAATTCAAATTAGGATTTTTCATTTTAGTTTCAAACCTAGTTATGTCCCTTAGTTTAAAATTCAATTCAGAGAGATTTACCAATCCAAATAGAGTGATTCCTATTTTGTTAGAAAGCTACTGAAAAGATCTACCCAAGCCCATTGGATTTAATTCATTTAGAGTTAGAGATCTCTCCTAGTAAAAATAACAAAACAAAAGCATTTGCACCTTGCAAAATTGTTATAAAATCAACCAAGTTAGCTCTTGAGTTGATTACAACTCTCAAAAATCACATTTCATCATACCTATCTGAATATGTAATAATATTAGGGTTTACATGCAGTGACTTTGGACTAGTACCAAAATAATGCTATATAGGCATTTCTAGTCACTTTAAATCATTAAATAATGAACTTAAACCAAAGTAATTATGATCCAACCCTTAAATCACATTCCCACATGTTAGAATATGTGGTGATGACATGTGTCCACATGATCCCATATTTTAAGTGGTGAATATTAAATCTTAGTTAATTTTTCAATGAGTAGAAAT
Source organism: Avena insularis (assembly GCA_023614405.1). NCBI lineage: Eukaryota > Viridiplantae > Streptophyta > Magnoliopsida > Poales > Poaceae > Avena > Avena insularis. The sequence continues at coordinate 30,178,984 of CM042692.1, forward strand.
TACTTTTCTAAAATAAAAAGGAGGAAACTATGGAATAAAACTTGTGATGCTTGTGATGATAATAGATCATCAATTGTGTGCCTTAGAGTACTAATTAGACTAGTTAAGTATTGTTTGGTGATTGTGTACTCCGTATGTATTTATAGAAGATAGTACCGACCAAGTCTATGAGGAGGAGGAGTTTTACCAAGAAGAAGAAAATTTCAACCACTGCACCAACCAAGGCAAGCTATTATTGGCAAGCTAACCCTTGCAAAACTTACTTTAGCAAGCCACCATTAACAATGCAAGCAAATCCTTGCAATCTAGATAACCCAAGCAAAGATGCTTTAGGCATGCTTTGATCCTACCACTTTGACTACTAGTTACCCCAAGTCTTACTTTCAAGCTTTACATCCTTTACCTTACACAATGTCCCTTACTTGTTTTGAAGGTGGCATAAAGAGTATAAAACTTGACCTATTTAGATAAGCTTTAGATGTCATTCTATGGCATGAGATTGAACCCATCATCTTTCCACCTTAGTGAACACTCTTACTTAGTAATTTAGAGTAGATAAAATTTGCGTCACTTTAGATGGGAACAATTGGTGAAAATGAATTGTGAAAACCTTGGAATGATGAGTCATTCTATTGAGATGTTTTGACATGTGTTGAGAAACACAAATGGTTTATGATGATGAAAATGTTGAGGCATGAGCCTTAACCCTTTTATAAAACTGATGGTTGGATTCGGATGCGATACCATTCCAAATTTACCGTACAACCACACTACCTAAATTGGGTAAGGCTTAGCCGGAAGTTTATATGCATTAGTATTAGTTTCCTCACGGGAGAGGTTTGAGCTGAGGCTACCTCTCAATGTCGTCCACCTATGCAGTGCCCAAGATGACTGATGGTCATGGTTGGGAGGCCATGCTCATAGGAGAGGTGCTTATACTAGGGTGTGTAAAGGGAAGGTTATGTTTGATTATCTGCATACTAAGTATGATGATTCAGGGTTATCCCTGGCAGATGTATCGAATCTTGTGGTGAAAGTGTACCACCTCTGCAGAGTGTCAAACTATTTGAATAGCCGTTTTCGCGGTTATGGACAGTTGGAATGGCCATACTGTTTCGTTGTCAGAGGTTTTCAAATGACCTATGAAAGGAATGATGAATCTTGACTTGACCACAACAGGGTTGTGTTTAGGACAATAGCTTCCCAACTTAAGTGATTCTAGAGATTTATTTTATCTTTCTTGGTTTCTGAACTCAGCTTAGGTTTCAAACTTATATTTATAGTTAAACTTGGATTTAGCACTTTAACTTAGCACTATACTACTTGTTAGTGGTAGTTTGCGAGTACTTAAAGAGTACTCATGGATTTTTTCCCTGGCTATTCTCATGGCAAGACTATGAAGGAAACTATCAAGATGATGGCCATCAGGACGACTATGATAACTAGGTCTATCTACCTTCATCAGCATTGCCTGTGCCCCTGAAGATGGACCGCACCGCTATGCTTTATATTTATTCCGCTGCTTGTTGTATTAAGACTAGATCATGAGATCCTTATTCGTGTAAGACCTTATGTATGGTTTGTAATGGATGATGCACTGTGATATCCAATCCGTTATGTCTCGCAAAAATGGTAATCCTGGGATTGCGAGGTATGGCATAACGGGCATCTAGGATTAAAAATCTGGGTGTTGACATGTTGTTACCAAAATTATTCATGTAGGCATTGTTGCTAAAGTTATTATTTCTTATAAAGTTCACATCAACTTGCTCTTCTTGAGCAACCAAAGAGGCTAAGGGAACATGATTTGGATCAATATGAGCTTTCCCATTAACAAGCATAGATATAATAACATAGATTTTATCACTCAAGGAAGAGGTTTCTTCAACATAATTTACCTTCTTACCTTGTGGAGCTCTTTCAGTGTGCCATTCAGAATAGTTAACCATCATATTATGTAGAAGCTTTGTTGCAGCACCCAAAGTAATGGTCATAAAGGTACCTCCAGCGGCAGAGTCCAATAGATTCCTTGAAGAGTAGTTCAATCCTGCATAAAAGGTTTGGATAATCATCCAAGCAGTCAGTCCATGAGTGGGACAATTCTTTACCAAAGATTTCTTTCTTTCCCAAGTTTGAGCAACATGTTCATTATCAGATTGTTTAAACTTCATTATTTCACTTCTCATAGATATTATCTTAGCATGAGGATAGTATTTTCCAATGAAAGCATCTTTGCATTTAGTCCAAGAATCAATACTATTCCTAGTTAAGGAATTCAACCATTCTTTAGCTTTTCCTCTCAAAGATAAAGGAAACAATTTAAGCTTAATAATATCTCCATCTATATCCCTATGCTTTTGCATCTCACAAAGTTCAACAAAGTTATTTTGATGGGCAGCAGCATCTTCATTACCAATACCAGAAAATTGTTCTCTCATAACAAGATTGAGTAAAGCCGGTTTAATTTCAAAGAAAGTAGCTTTAGGAACCGGTGGAGCAATAGGTGTGCTCATGAAATCATTGTTGTTGGTGCTAGTGAAGTCACACAACTTAGTATTTTCAAGAGTAGTCATTTTTTTTGTGTTTTTTAATAAAGAAAGCAAACTAGTAAAACTAATTTTTTGTGTGTTTTTGATAAAGAAATAAGCAAACAAAGCAAAAAATAAACTAAGCAAAACAGAAATAACAAAGTAAAGAGATTGGTTATGAGGGACTCCCCTTGTGAAGATGTCCTTGACTCCCCGGCAACGGCGCAAGAAAAATACTTTGATGGCGTGTGGTTGATGTGGGAGCTTCTTCTTCTTCAGTCCCCGGCAATGGCGCCAGAAAAATAGCTTGATGGCCCAAAATATATCGATCTCGTTGGGGAACCCCAAGAGGAAGGTATGATGAGCACAGCATCAAGTTTTCCCTCAGTTATGAAACCAAGGTTATCAATCCAGTAGGAGCAAGGAAACACCTCCAAGGTGTTGCTAGCTGGACTTTGGCAGGGCGCACTACCGGTGTCAGCAGCAACGTGGAAACCTGCACAACACAACCACATAACTTTGCCCCCAACTTATAGTGAGGTTGTCAATCTCACCGGTTTTGCTGAAAACAAAGGATTAAACGTATTGTGTGGAAGAAAGTAATAGCTTGCAGAAAGTAAACAGAAAGTAGTAAATAGTTGTAGATTGATGATAAAAGAAAGGACTAGGGTCCATAGTTCACTAGGGTGGCTCTCCTTAAGATAGATGACATGTTGGGTGAACAAATTACAATGGGGAAATTGACAAACATCGAGAAAGCATACAAGCATATACTACTCATCTTGACTCCTTTGAGACTTGATTGGGCATTACAACATTATAGATATACCGTAATCCAACTGCACCTATGACTAATAATCCACCTTCAGGTTATCATCCGAACCCCCTCCAGTATTAAGTTGCAAGCAACAGATAATTGCATTATGCATTGCGTGTAAAGTAAACAATACGATTGTTCTATGAACAAAGGATTGTTGTTTTGTCCCTAGTAGCAATAACACATCTAGTACCTTAGAGATTTCTGTCACTTCCCCAGATTACTAGAGGCATGAACCCACTATCAAGGATAAATACTAACTCTTGGAGTTGCTAGCATCTACTTGGCCAAGATAGCTACTAACAACGGAAAGCATGCAAGATCACAAATAACAAAGACATGATAGAATCAATAATCAATATGAAATAGCATCTCAATATCCATCGGATCCCCGCAAACACAACATGTAGAATTACAAATAGATGATCTTGATCATGAACGTAGCTCACAAGATCTAAACATGATAGCACAAAGGAGAAGAACTAGCCATCTAGCTACTACATGGACCTGAGGATGAACTACTCACGCATCACACCGGAGGCTTGCATGGTGATGAAGAAGGCCTCCAGGGTGAATTCTCCCCTCAGTGCGGGGAAGAGCTTCAGATCCTCCCGATCTAGGGATGGAGATGATGACTCTGAACTCTTTCGTTGAATTTTGATCGAGTACTTAGGGTTCTATAACGGAGGCATCTTATAGGCGAAAGGGGAGGCCGAGGGGGTGCCCGAGGCGGCCAGACCACCCCCTGGCGTGGGCCAGGCTTGGCCGTGCAGCTAGGTGGTGTCGTGGCCCCCTGGCCCCTCTCCATCTCGTATTCTTGCTCCGTGTGTCCCTCGGTGAAAAACTGACTTTGGCTGTTGTCCCGTCCAATTCCGAAAATATTCATTTTCTGACTTTCCTAGAACCAAAAACAGCAAAAAATAGGCAGCTGGCACTATGGCTCTTATTAATAGGTTAGTCCAAGAAAGTGTATAGAAAGTACTCCAAAGTGTGGACAAAACATAAGAAAGTAGATAAAACCAAGCATGGAACATCAAAAATTATGGATACGTTAGCAACGTATCAGACAACAGCAAGTTTACCCCTTTTTGGAAGATGTATCCATAGTTGCCTAAGAATACGCTACAAAGACTTGTTTATTCGCCACGATTTCGAATTATCAAAATCTCCAGAAACTCGAACATACGATAACTCGTATGGTGTTGTTTCCACGAATCTTTAGATCTTCCTTTGTATTTCAACCGAGTGTTTGCTCATTTTAATCTCTAACTCTAAATGATAACTATAACCCTGATAAGAGATAATATTATACCATATGTATCTAATACATAATGATTATGATATTTAGACATTTCAATACTTTGAAATTGTCCAATTATTATAGTTTGTGAAACATCTTTCACGAGTCCTTTTATGCTAAAATTAAAATAAATACTTTAGTCATGTCGATCAAATTGAAAAGACTTTTGTATTCTTGTTAATTCAATATCCTCCTTCACTTTGAAATCTTTTGAACAATTCAAAACATTTTCAAACTTATCTTTCATTAAGCAAATACGCCTATTCACTTAAGTCCACAATTAAGTAATGATTTCCACTATCTTGTTGAAAATACAATACATAACTATGTATAAGATTCAACATTTCTTCGCATATCACCGATTTACCAGAATGTGGAGTTTTAGTCATTCTGCCCAATGAGGCATGGTTTTGCAAAGTCTCTAGATGAAGCATCTAAGACCACGATCTTCATTTAGAATGAAGAACATGCAATAACCAAAATGACTTAAACAATAGTGTCATATCATAATCAAACATTGGATATCCTTTAGCATTTTAATCCTTTATAAATGTTTAAACTATTATCATTAACATAGTGATGAGAATAACTCATTTATAATCGTAATGTGACCATAAAGGTATCATTCATAAGAACAGTACAACTGGCTTGTAACTTATTCATATGAACAATCGTCTCGCCAAAAGCAAGACACACCAACAAGGATTACAAAATTATATTCAAGTTCACTAATCCAAATGATAAACCTTTGAGGAAAGGGGTGATGTTGGCCATAAACTGTTTTGCTTGCCGACATCATGCCACATTGCCTCAATTCCAGCAATTTTAAAGCAGACCATCCTGTTTTCACAAAACCGGACAAGTATCCAATACTTATATAAATTGCAACAAGTTTTTCAAGAATTACATTTATAACTTTGTATATCTAACATATACCCTTTTTCATTCATGACCTCCATTGCAATCAAGCCCTTCTAAGAGTTCGTAACTCTAATGCAATATTGCTAAGTGTTTCTCCAAATATTCTCTTTTTCATCCATCATGGAAGAAAACTCATCCAATGGCTCATACTTTATGTGCCTGATCTTACAGAATAAAAGATTGTAATCCAACTCTCCATCGAATGGAGAATGGCTTGTTGGATGATTACAGAGAACACACAAACATTGCGGAGTCATCAGCTTATCTCCTAATGGTCATTGTATCAAGAAGAGAGGATCACCTTTTACAAGGATATCCCTCAGGCATGGGTATTAATCTATGAAGTTGGACCCTTTTGCTAAGTTCCATATCAAGCAAGAAATTTCCCATGGTGTCAAAGGACCTCAATGGGATAGGACATGATCTACTAAGATATTTGCAAACATAAATCTAGATTAAGTTCATAATATGAGTTCAATCCTAATTGAGCTCCCACTAAAATTGTCATCCCCTGGACGATTTTAGTGATCACATGATCCCAATCCTCTACACCTCCCCTGATCGTCATGGCCATCAGTGCAGCATCAAAGGTAGACATTCCCTAATGTAAATCACATCAACCATGTGACTCATGCTCGACCTTTCGGTCTCTTGTGTTCTGAGGCCATGTTTACACATGCTAGGCTCGCTAAATCTAACTTGTGTGTATTTGTTGTGCAACATGGCTTACACCCACTGTATGCGAATGTAGGTATGTCTAGCCCTCGATCGTCACATCCGGCTTCATAATGGCAAACTTTCTTGGTGGTGCACACACAAGGGGAACACTATCATTGGAATTATATAGGGATTATCTTATTTGCTACCATTGAGTATCTAATACTAGCACATAATAAGATATAAAATAGGTATCAACATCACATGTGAATTTGTGATATGATATGGTCCTTCTTCTTGCGCCTTGATCTCCATCGAGCGCTTCGACATGATCTCCATTGTGCCCCTAGTTTGATGCCAAGTCCATGACGCCACCACCTGGTCGTCCATCAGAATGATGGCTATTACTACAGAACTTAGTAACATAAAAGTAAACTACTTTACCTTCGTAACGACTAATACCATATCATAACACAAGCCCTCCTGCAAAATAAAGTTAGACGCCTCTACTTTATCTATTGCAAGTTTTACATGGTTGTTAGGGCTTTCGCAATAGAACTATTTCTAAACTACGAACTTTCCAACCACAACATGGATCCAACAGTTGTCTCTACTACACCCCTTTCGGGGCCCTCTATTGTAAATGGTATATCAACTATTGAATGAGAGATAGACACCCGCTAGCCACTTAAACGGTACAAGCCGTATATTGAGCGTGGAACCAGTCTCGCGTACGAATACACGTAAGGTCGGTCCGGGCCGCTTCATCAAACAATACCACGATATAAACAAGTACACGTTAGAGGGTAACAACTAAGGGATCAATGCCCGCACAATACTTGTGCATACTGGCCGTACAACACTCCTACGCATAGATCGGCTATGATACCACTGAAGGGTTCCGCAACAGAAAACAAAAAATCCTACGTTGGAACTCTAATATGCCCAAGATCTATCTATGTAGTAATGCGGTAACGACCGAGCATATAGAATACATACCCTTGTAGACCGTACGCGGTTAATGTTTCGAGGGGAACGTGGTTGAAGTAGTCAAACTCGTAGCCGACCTCAAGGTCGCGAAGCTCCTCGCAGGTCACCCTTGCTCCTTCTTCATTGTGCAGCAGCTCCGGCTCACGACATCCAAGGTGCCTCAAGTGAGGCCCCTCGTGGTTTCATACACATACGGTGTATGATGACGACCTCCGACTCCTTGATCCCTGTCGAGAGTGCAGAAGTAGATCTTCGCCTTGGAATCCTGCGGCAGCGATGTCTCTGCGCTGAGTCAGTGTCTCTTGCATGGACAGTCCTTACTTGGGACCGTGCCAATGCATGGAGGCGAGAGAGAGAGGGAAGGAGAAAGTCAACCAAAGGACTTCTCCAAATATTGGTGTGTTTATTCCCACCCATGGGCACCCCTTTATATAGGGGGAGGGGGTGTGCCCTTCCCTTTGGGTTTCCCATGTGGGACTAAACAAGGGAGAGAGGGGGAGGCGCATGGGCCTCATGGTATAGCCGGCCAAGGGTGGGCCCCACCCTGCACATAGCCCTAGGCTGGCCGGGTGGGCCCCCTTGAGGCGGCCAAGCCTTGGCCCTTTGGCCCTTCCCCTCTCTGGTTTTCCCTCATGGGCCCTTTTCCCTAGGAAGTTAGGCCCATTAGTGGAATACCACGTCAAATTAGATTTTAATATTATATTTAATATGTAAATACGTATTACGAAATCCAATTTGACCCAAAACACCTTTCGATTCCCTTTTGATTTCCTCCGAACGACTTCGAATCTTTCCCGGAATGATTCCGGTTCTCTCACAGAACTTTTCTGGTTTCCTTTTCTCTTTCATATGGTGATTCCAACTTACAGAGGATATCTAGCTCATCGTACCCTTAAGTGTATTTCCCCACGGCTCGGGAATGGCACAGACATGATCTCCATCAATGATCAATAGCGGGACCGGGATACCCATAATGACCCCTTTGCATTCCACGATGATAATGTCGTTTGAACCGCAAACAGTCGTTTCCCATTCCCTTTGACACTTGATACCAAGTTCACCCGAGATTTGATCTTCGATATCTCCATACCTTCGTTCGATCTCGTTACCGATGAATTTGTTTTCTCGTTTCCATGTTGTTGCATTCCGTGACCTAGTCACACGCTTGCAAGCTTCGTTAATGCAACATCACCGAGATGGCCACTAATGTATCTATCTGTTACATGGATGGGCAAATCCTGATCTTGATATGTACTCCTCTACACGCCCCTTTGGGAAACCTGAGTGGCTCCTTTTTGATCACCCAGTCATAGAGTGATACTTGATAACCATCTAAGCTCCCTCCAGAACGGTGATTTGCATTATCTCACAGTCTAAGGATCTGGTTGCAAGGTTTCCTTAGTTTATCATTAATGGTGAACTTTGTAACTAGATCTCATTAAGATACAACTGGTTGGGTTGTTTGTCTATCACATCATTCAACTAATGACGTGACCTCATTGTCAATTGGCATAAATGCCTATGATCTCGAAACCCTAGATCATTCTCATGACCAATGAACTAGTTCGCTAGAGGTAACTAGAGACTTGGTTTGTTTACATACCACTCATGTGTTAATGTTTCGTATTAATACAGTTATAGCACAGTATGAAACTATTACGAACTAATTGAGATATGACAATAAAAACCTATTTATTATTTTCCTCTAGGGAATATCTCCTTCATCTCCTTCAACAAGCTCCACCTGCTTGGTCTTGATGGTGGCCTTTAATGCGGGTTCAGAGTTAGAAATTTGCTTCTCCGAAGCCGGCATCTCCGAGGCATTGACCTGGAGCTAGATCTCCTGGAACTCTTCACTTTAAAGGACCGCTTCGGTGAAGGCGGATTTGCTCAGCTTGCACTCCCTTGCCTTTGTGAAGCTTCCGACAATAGTGATGATAGCTTTTGGTCCAGGTATCTTGAGTTTATTGTAGACGAAACATGGCCTGGCGAGGAAGGAGTGGAAGATGTCAAGTCCTTATATGACGTGAACACGCTCTTGAAGGGCACCACTTCAAAGGTCATGTGCTCTTGGCGGTAATTGTTGACATCACCAAAGGCGACCGAAAGGGTGATGTGGCCAAGGGAATTAGCTTGCCAGCCATGAACGATGGCATGGAACACGATGTTGCTCTTCCTTAGCTAGGTCTCTATCAAGTTTATCTTGTGAAGTGTATCTAGGTACATGATGTTGATGCTGCTTCAACTGTCCACGAGGCACTTGGTGAATTCACTGCCGTCAATCAAAGGGTTGATGACCATGGCATACTAGTTCTCTGTTGGGATGAGCTCTGGGTGATCTTCTCTGTCCCAGGTGATTGGAATCTCTGACCACCTGACGTACTAGGGAACTGGGGGAGAGTATCCATCAGTATCCTCAGTGAGGTTTTCTTTGCCCGAACGGTGGGAGTACCAAGGAAAGTGTGGTAGACTAGAGCCTTCTTTTCGAAGGGGTTCTTGCCCTTACCATCACCCTTGTCAGCGGATTGGATCTGCATCCTCGTCCATGTCATTTGAATCCTTGGACTCTTCCTCCTTCTTCCCTTTTCCTTTTCTACATGGTCTGTTCTTCCGACTTTTCTTGTAGCTAGACTCAGGGTCCTCCTTGAGATCGTTGTCAAAGTTGCATCGGTGGTTGGTGTGGGTGGCCTTGCCGTTTGTGTTGAGGTGGAAGAAACACGGCATATCGTGGTACTCTTTGTACGTCTGGGGAACGCGGGGTGCTAAGGGCGTAGGGTCACTCCTCTGCTGCCCATGGCTAGCTCCTTGGCCACGGCCACACTGTCCGCCATCGCCTCTGCCAGAGAACGTCATGGCGACCATGTCAGCTGATTGCTTTGCTTCAGGCGGATTCTTCTGCTTGCTATTGTTGCTCTTCTTGGCCTGGGTGGGGATGGCCAGGGCCGGCGACAAAGCACGAGCGTCGTCATCAGCGGCAGTGAATTCGCTAGCCATGGAAATCATCAAGTTGAGGTCGAGATTGCCATTGTCCTAGTGGCGCTTCAGCGTATGTCGGAGCAATGTGCCCTTTTCTAGGCTGTTGCTGAAGGTGGCCATAGCGGTTTGGTCATGCACTCCCTGCGCATGATTTTTTGATATCCATCCAACATGATAGGTAGGAACGAGAGGATTCATCCTTTTCTTGCACACACCATTGTAGGTGACCAAAGGTGCAGTGATGCTTGTACGTACCCTCGAAGCTCTTGGTGAATGCTTCATGCATGTCCAACCAATTGCAGATTGATTTCTCCGGCAAGTCGTCGGTCCATTGTCGGGCAGCGCCAGTGAGCATAAGTGGGAGGTACTTGACAGCGACATTCGGGTTTCCCCTAGCGATGTGAATTGCTTCGCTATAGTCCCGCAACCACGTGGCTGGCCTGGAAGTGCCGCCATAGGGCTTGATGGTCTTGTCAATCCGGAGACCCTTGGGGTAAGTTGTGGCCCGGATTACTGGTCTGAAACAATGTGGCCCCAAGTATGGGAGTTCTTGGACTTCTTCAATCTTGTCCAGTCGTGAACGTGCATCGTACAACTCCGGTTGCTTCCCTTTTCCGCCATGGGGAGGAGAGTTGTGATGTGATCCATGGGACCCACCATGTCCTCCTCCATGGTGGCTACTGGGTGGCGCTGGTGGCGGTGGCAGAGGTGGGTTAGCCTTCTTGCTTCTCCCTCCATGCGAGTCCCCACGCCTGTCGCGGTTGCTTGTCGGACGTGGTGCTTCCTTGTGGGATCTGCTCCTATGTCCTTCGTTGTCGTTGCGCTCCCCGTCATGCTAGGACTTCTCCCCCTGTGGGAGGTGGCATGCTTGTATGGTGGTGCGGCTATGGTTCCTCATGATACCGGGGACCATGGGGGAGGTGGCGAGTGACAGGGGTGAGCCTTGTTTCCTTTGCCGGAGGAAATTGAGATGGCATCAGTCCCGTTGTGCGCATCTCGCCACCTTCTCTCAGTGGAGCCCATGTGGGATCCTTTGTCATGGGGAGATCTTGGCCTTCGGCAGTTGTGCATGCTTGACTGGCAAAGCTCCAGATTGGGCTCGAGCCTTTGCGAGGTGGCATTCTCCTACTACTTGCAAGCCTTGGCTACGAGGTCGTAGACCTAAGCCACCGCTTCTAGCGACCTGTCCTGTTCGAGGAGGGTGTTGGCGACGGCCATGTTGAGGGTAGGAGTTGGCACTACTTGCCTCCCCTCTGAATCAATGTATGGGGTGGCTTTTACCGGTTTTGACGCTTCCCATTCTAACTTGTGCCGAACACCGGGATCACCGACGACGTGAGTTGGTGCCTTCTTCGCCTTGTGCTTTAAGAACAACTGCTTGTATTCAGCCTCCATTGCTCTTGCCACCTTGATTGATTGTTGCGCCTTGGCCAAATCCCTATCCAGCTGGGCGCCCTGTTCTACAATGCATTTGGCCTCTGCGAGGATTTCTGCATGTTTCTCATTGAGCTCCATAACATTTTGGATACGGGCGATGGTAATTGTCTCGACAAGGAGTGGACCGCACATTACCTTGTCGGTGGGAGTAACCAAGGGGTTGTCAGCTGCTGACATAGACGATGGTGGCGGTATGTTTGCTGTGTTTGCAGCGCTTGGTCCGGCAGTTAGTTCATGAGGCTGCTGCGGGGAAATAGCCGGAGGTGGCATGGTCTTGGCCGAACCCGTAGGATCAACGACCTTTTTGCCTTTCGCTGCTGCAGCTCCTGCCTCCGCCATTGCTAGCGGAGCTTGACCAGCAACCTGGTTCTGCTTGGCTTCTTCTATCATGTTCCCGATGGCTAGCAATACCTGGCAAGAAGTGATAGCCTTCTTGGCGCCCTCCACCCTCTCGATCTCCCTCATAGCAGCATCCTATTCCTCCGAGTTGGTGTCAGAGCCGCCGCCATCCAGGTTGATGTCAGTGTAGAGGGTGTCAAGCACTGAGTCAGAGTTGGCTTCAGTGTTTTCGATGGCGAAGGTGGAGGGGGATGGTGGAGGGCCATTGTTATTGCTTCCTCTGGCCTCATGGTCGGGAATGGCTTTGGTATTCTCCTCAGAGTCTGTGTAATTGTTAACAATTGCGTCCATCTCACCAAGGTGAGCAAGCCGGCGGCCTATGGTCTCTTGGGCGTATGCCGAAGAAGTGTTCTGAGCGTGAGCCCTTCCACAAAGTGGTAGACAAGTTCTCGGTGCGGCCGCCATCTAAGGTTTCCCTCACCCTTAACCATCTAGCGAGGTATTCGTGAGGGGATTCTCCGTCCCTCTGAATGCATCTGGCAAGATCGAAGATGGTGACAATGCTGACAAAGTGCAACCTCTGCATCTCTAACATTCGGGGAAGTCAAGTGGATCTGCGAGGTCCTTCCACCATTATATTCTACATAGGGGCGGTTTGATGGGTCTTGAATTTTTCCGATCTAAGTCGGCACACTCCGGAGAGAGATCCAGGCCAGATCCTTTTGTGAATGTATCCTCCCCGTAGGAGGTCCATGCAGGTCTTGACGAGTTTCCGCCTTCCTAGGAGATAGGACCCGAGTCGGTTTTGCCGATGAAGATGTGGATGTCCCTGACTGGGACAACGGAGCAGCGGGTAGGGTTCGTCTTCACCAGGACCTAGAATTCGTCCGGAGGAACGAACAGAATGTTGCCAGAGAACAGAACGCATCCAATGGCAACGGTATCACTAATTCCCGCGGAGATCTTAGACCTCGCCCGGTGTAGAGCTCGAAGCGCCTCTTGCCCCAGGGTGGGTGACATGGGTATGATTACTCGGGTGCTTATGATTTTCTACCATGGCTATATAAAGGCTCACGACCCATGAAGATTCAAGATGGTGGCCCAAGAAGCATCTGATGGAAGCCTTAGTTGTATTATATAAGGAAATAGGGCTTTGAGAGCTGGCCTATTATATCGATGTTGTGTTGGTCTTATAATCATAAATATGTATCCTATCCATATACGGCTTTGAGACCTAGCCTATTATATAGGACGGGAGAAGCCTACGAGGAGGTACCGAAAAACTCCCAAGCAATATGTAATAGCTTTGTACAACAATAATTAGGCGACTTCGACTCCCTTGTTTGCTTGGCATCCAACACAATCCTCAGCGTTCTCTTTTCCACGAAACCCTAAGTCCATAACCATGGTCATTGCCGAGGTTACCCCTCGTCAATTGGCGGTGTCTGTAGGAAACCTAAATGCTGGAGTCATGGATTTGGTGGACCCCTTTTCATCAAGAAGCAACCCGGCGGAAGCGGATCCACGCCCACCCACCCCAATCTCGGTACCCGCTGATTCCAACGGCGGATCCGATCTCATCATCGGAAGTTTCCACTTTCAAGTGGAGGGTCCTGAAGCACCGCACCTTTTGGCTCCGATCTCATCGGGACTGTCGGTCAAAAAATCTACGCCTACGGTGATAGCTGCATCATCTATCCGATCATCCACAGAAGCCACTGTAGGCGGAGAAAGCTAAAGAAAACAATGAAAACACAGTAGATCTAGGAGATCTTGATGGTCTTTACGACAATCTCTCCCTTGGGTCAAACCTCCAGCCAACTACGCCACATGGAAAGATCGATAAATGCAGAACCCAAAGAAAGTGGTGAAAGTATTGATTTCAGAATTAGGATGGCCGAAATCTACCCAGAGCGGAAACTACTGGACTTCACTGATCCCCTAGACAGTGTCTCCCTCAGATCCGATGACGACGTCACTAGTTCATACATAACTCATCACCAAGTGTGCGTGATCATCAGGGATGCCTCAACTTAGCAGGAGTCCAACAGTAACCCTATCTTTGACCCTGATGATATTTTGTCGAACAATAATGTAGGAGATCATGGAAATAAAGGAAATCGTGAAAACGAAGGAGACCTGGCGAACAATCGCATAACCCTAGGAAGATAAGAACCACGCATATTCGAGCGGTGATGAGTGCATATTTTCATCATGTTTTACATTATTATTTTGCATGGTAGATGTAGGACCTTGGTATTTTATGGCGCTCGCGCACACATTTTATGTCTGTTTTCACCAGGATCAGGACAGATGATGGATACAATTCTTCGAGCAGTTGTACTAAGGAGAAAAGGAGTCAAAAAACAACGTAAATCGCTTATTTGGGAAATATTAATAATACTAGAAGAAAACCCTAAGTGAACAAAGGAGACAGATGGTTCAACGACCAACTATATGACCGGAATTTTTTTTCCGGTCATATAGTTGGCGCCGCCACCACCTCCTCAAATAGTTTCACCCTGTGTGACTGGATCGGGGAGACGACATACAGAACACCAGAAATCACCGAAACCTCACCTCTAGAAGGAATCTGGAGGGGTAACTCGTCCACTAGGGATCCATCTTCAACCTGCATAGATCCGGGAGGCTAAGGCATCAATCGCCATCATCCACCACTACATCACCACCATCTCCATCCATCCCATCTACATCTTGTTGTAATTCCCATACTCGTTCTGGATTTATACAAGTACTATTCACCTATGATTGTTTCCATTACCATTGCCATGATGTTGATTGCCTCCATGTCTGAGTAGATCTCTAGTTCTTGGGGAGGTGGAGAAACCCTAGCATATGATTGAGATGAGATAGAGATTATTATGTTATACATCATTATGTGTATGTGTTAATTGTCTTCATCTTGACGTTGGGAGTTGTGCACCTCCTTAATATTTGCCTCCTATGGGGACTCGATGAAGGGGATTACTTGTTGGTAGACGGAAGGATAATAACACTTACTGTGACTATAAAGCTGTTGTCATTCCTTACGTGCTAACTTGGGGAATCAAGGAGAACTCATTAAGCCATGTCCATGCCACAGGAGAAATCCCTTAACAGCGTGATAATACGATTGATGTCGTTTATTCGTCAGTTGTGGTTATGAAGGATAATGTGAGCAGCGGTTGCTGCCTATTTGTCCATATATAGAGCTCCTCCCACATACATACATATTATGAGAATATTTGCTATAATGATCTTGATTGCTTAGTCTAAATTGCTAGCAGTGTATCCACCACTCCTCGAGAACACCTTTTTCCCTATAGCAGTTCCAAAGTTCTATTACACATGCGATTCTCACTTTCTGCATTAAGTTTTGCTTTACTTTAAATTACCTCGTTCAACTAAAAACCCAAAAACAACTCTACTTTTCTTGCATCTTAAAGTTATTTATTAAGTACTTCATTTAGTTGTAGTTAAAATCATTTTAGTCTTTCGCCTACTGCTCCCTGTGGGATCGATATCTTTATTTTGAAACTAGCTACAAACGATCTATGGACTTGCAGTCATCAAGCTATTTTCTGGCGCCTTTGCCGGGGAGCTTACCGCTATAAGTCACTTTACTTTTAGTTATTTACTTTTGATGTACTAATTTTTACTTGAGTTGCAGGACTGCAACAATGGACAACACTCAACATTTAAACCAGCTTGAGGCAGTAAGGAAAATGGGTTCACCCATGGACACTTTTATAGCTATGAATAAAAGCATAAATCAGGATGGAATTGAGATCCATCCTTTGTTATTTGAACTATTACACTCTAAGAAATTTGTAGGAACCAATGAAGAGAGTCCATATGGACACTTACAATTCTTTGAAGATGTTCTCAATTCCTTTATTTTTGATGACTGTAATCTTGATATGGTTAAAACCCAGTTGTTTAGACAACCTCTCTCTAATAATGTTTGCGACTGGTACAGATATTTTTGTGCAGAAGAACCAAGGACTTGGAAGTAATTGACAACCAATTTGCTATCAAAATATTACTCAGAAAGCAAAGCTCATGGGATGAGAGGTATTATTATCAGTTTCAAAAATAATCCTGGTGAGGGATTATATGATGGATATCTAAGGTACAAAAGCTACCTAGATAATTGCCCCCATCATTGTTTGCCTGATTGGTTAATCACTCATACTTTTTATGGAGGGCTAAACATTGAAAATAGAATGAATCTAGACACTACTTCTAATGGCAGTTTTCTATCTTATACCTATGATGAAGCTTGGAATCTAATAATAAAAAAGAGGGAGGGAACGAAAAATCTTAAAGAAAAGGAAAATATTAATAGTTTTTCTAAATATGCTTGCGTTAACGATTTCCTTACAGATGAAAGGACAGATGCAATGATTAAAACCCTCGGTATTGATTCTTACTCAGTAAAGAAAATTATTGAGAATTATGCAGGGCATTTGCAGGTACCTACAGAATGGGAACCCCGTAAACCCCTCGAAGAAAAGAAGCATGCAAGAGCGTTGATGGAAGAGTAAAAAACACCTATTCAAGGGATCATAAAAAAAACAAAAAGAGGAAGAACAAATGAAGTAGAGACCGAAGAAACCAGAAAGGAACCCCGAAGCGACTAATATAAATAATGTTATATTAAAGGATCTTATGGAAGCACGAATAGTGGACAATGAAGTGGTTATGTTAGACCTTGAAATCTCAAAATTCATCGAAGGTAAGGTACGAGGTAACGAAACTTCTAAAACAATGACTCCTATATATTGTGGAGAAACTGTCTTATACGGAATTTGTGAGCCGATTTCCACTATAAATATTATGCCTTCATCACTTTATGAGGAACTCCGCTATAATTTAAATAATCCAGATGTGGAACCGGTAGACACTACTATTAAATTTTATAATAGGACCAATATAAAACCGGAAGGTGTAATCATAAATATCTATGTCTTTATTGGATCACTCATGTACCCCCTTAATTTTCATGTTGTTAATATGCCTCGAGATTCTTTTTGTCCTATTCTTTTAGGCAGGCCTTTTGTTTCCATCACCAAAGCTCGAGTCAATAATAAGGAGACTATTTCACTGATGTTTGGAGAAGAGGAAATGGCATTCTACTTTGCCAAACTAAAGAAGAGGCCATATGAAGTGGAAGATACCAAGGAAGAGAAAACGATTGCCGAGTTGGTAGCAATTCATTTTAGTACTCCACAAGATGAATTAGAGAGGAGTCTGATTAACTGGGAGGAAGCACCAGATGATGAGGAGAGAGAAGACATGGATGATTACCTTGATTCATTTCCGGAATCAAAAAATCCACATGACTATGAAGAACTGGTAAGAAAAGGAGATGAAGAGCCTCCACCAATTGAATTCAAACAACTTCTAGACAATATGAGGTATGAGTTTTTAGATAATTAAAATAAATGCCCTGTTATTATTAGCAAAAATTTATCGGAGAATGAAATAAATAAACCCATTTCAGTTTTGGTTAAGCATTGTGAAGCCTTTGGATATACACTGAGTGATATTAAAGGAATAGATCCATCTATCATAACACATAAGATTACCATGCTTGATGATGCTAAACCTATAGTATATACACAAAGAAGGCTTAATCCGAAAATGAAGGAAGTAGTAAGAAAAGAGGTTATATGCTTATTAGATGCTAGTATAATATATCCTATTTCTGACAGTAAATGGGTTAGCCCAGCTCATTGCATACCAAGACAAGGTGGTCTTGATGCTGCTATGAATGAGGATGGTGAGCTAGTTCCTGTAAGGCTCGTTGTAGGATATCGTATGTGCATTGATTTTAGAAAGCTAAAGTGCGAGACACAGAAAAATCATAAACCTATACCATTCATGGATAAAATTTTAGAGAGACTCCATAATAATTCTTATTTCTATTTTCTTGATGGTTATTCTAGATATTCTCAAATTGCCATACAACCGGAAGATCAAGAAAAACAACGTTCACTTGCCCTTATGGCACATATGCTTACAGATTAATTCCGTTTGGATTATGTAACGCAGCAGGAACTTTTCAAGAATGTGTTCTAAAGATCTTTGATGATTTTGTTGAGAAGACTATGGAAGTTCTAACAAATGATTTTGTTGTTTGTGAAACGACCTTTGATAATTGCATCTACAATCTAACAAAAGTCTTACAGAGATGTAGGCAATCAAATTTGGTTTTGAACTAGGAACAATGCCATTTCATGGAAAGAGAAGGTAAAGTTTTTGGGCATAGGGTTTCGGAGAAGGGAATATAAATAGATAAAACTAATATAAATGCTATAGAAAACCTTCCAATACCTTGGGACATTAAAAACCTAAAAATGTTTCTGGGAGATGCAGGTTTTTATAAGCATTTTATAAGACATATTGCTAAATAGCTATGCCTCTCACTAACCTTCTTGATAAAGAAACTCCATTCTATTTAGACCATGACTACATTGCAGCTTTTGAGAACCTTAAGAATAAATTAGTTTCAGCACCTATCATGCAATCTCCAAAATGGGATGAACCTTTCGAAATCATGTGTGATGCTAGTGACTATGCTTTAGGGGTTGTGTCGGGATAGCGAGACGGAAAGAATTTGAATGTTATTTATTACACTAGTAGACCTCTTAATAAGATTCACAAACATTACGCTACTACAGAAAAAGAGTTCTTAGCTATAATTTTTGCTTGCGACAAATTTAGATTCTACATCATTAATTCTAAGGTAATAATTCATACGGATCACCAAGCTTTGCATCACCCCCTTGTGAAAAAGGATGCTAAGCCCAGGTTGATTAGGTGGGTTTTATTACTACAAGAATATGAATTGCAAATAGTAGATAGGAGGGGTAAAGATAATCCGATAGAAGATTATCTCTCTAGGATGGAGGGAATAATTACTAACCCCGTACCTATAAATGAATCATTTCTAGGAGAATATTTAGCAAACATTGAAATTATTGACCCGTGGTATGCGGATTATGCTAATTATCTCGCAACAAAATTTATACCTCCTGGTATGTCAAGAAATCAAAGGATGAAATTCTTTAATGACCTTAAATACTACTTTTGGGATGATCCATATCTATATCGTCATGGACCTGACGGAATGATTCGGAAGTGTGTTCCTAATCATGAAATTAATGCAATATTGAAAGCTTTTCATGACAGTTCGTATGGAGGGCATCATGCAGGTAAGAGAAATGCTGCAAAGGTACTTCAATCCGGATTCTATTGGCCCACCTTGCTCAAGGATGCACATAGGTATGTGGAATACTATGATGCTTGCCAAAGAAGGGGTAATATAGGTAGGAGACAAGAAATTGGCAATGAATTATAGTCTCATAATTGAACCCTTTGATGTATGGGGAATGGATTACATGGGACCATTTATAGAATCGAATGGTTATACTCATATTCTTATTGTTGTTTACTATATTACTAAATGGGTTGAAGCTATTCCAACAAGTCATGCAGATGCAGCCACCTCAGTGAAGATGATCAAGGATGTCATATTCCCCAGGTTTGGAGTTCCTAGATTTTTAATCACTGATGGTGGTTCTCATTTTATAAAAGGAACTTTCAGGAAAATCCTCAGCAAATATGGAGTAAATCACCGTGTTTCTTCACCATATCATCCTAAAACAAGTGGTCAAGTGGAACTCTCTAATAGAGAATTAAATACCATACTTGAGAAGATAGTGGACAAATCAAGAAAAGATTGGTCGTACAAGTTAAATGACACTCTATGGGCATACCGTACTGCGTTTAAAAAATCCAATGGGTATGACACCTTATAAGATGGTGTACGGTAAGGCATGCCATTTACCTTTAGAATTGGAACACAAAGCTTTTTGGGCAATCAAGAACCTAAATTATGATCTTAAAGCAGTAGGAGAAAAGCGTTTATTAGATATTCATGCTTTAGATGAGTTTAGAAGTGAAGCCTATGAGAACGCTAGGTTGTTTAAGGAAAAATTGAAAAGATGGCATGATAGAAAAATAGAGAATAAGACCTTTAAAAGTGGAGACAAAGTGTTGCTCTATAATTCTCGTCTTAAGCTGTTTCTAGGAAAGCTCAGATCAAAGTGGGAAGGCCCATATATAGTTGAAGAAGCATATTCATCGGGAGCAATGAAGCTCTAAGGAAAAACATCCTATCTTGCATGGGTGATAAATGGACACCGCTTGAAACATTATTGAGTAAAAGAAGATATAAGTGCAGTCACCATAGAAGTGATCACCCCAAAACAAGTGATTAAGCAAAGATATACAAGGAATGGCAACTGCAAGAAGAATGGACTCGAGACGGAATGAGCAACACTACGGTCAAGCTATTGACCATAAAAGAGCGCTTCATGGGAGGCAACCCATGCGAAGTAAGGTTTGAGTAAGTTTTTAAATTTTCAATTAAAGATTTATTTGAGCATTGAGCTAAATAAGAAACATTTGATGCTCTAGCAAAGAAGAAGCAAAATTAATAATGCCAAAATTGGTCAAAAATCTAAGCTGACATTTTTCTGCCAAAACTTGATATTTTGTTAAGTTTGAGATTAATAAAGAATCCTTGGAGAAGCAAAAAAAATTTGGTGGACACAGAAGGTTTAACGACCAACTATACGGCGGGAATAAAAATTCTGGCCGTATAGTTGCGGTCGTATAGTTGTTGCGACATCACCTCTTCCATCCACGAAAGGTACTGAGAGTTTAACGACCAACTATACGGCTGGAATTAAAAATTCCACCCATATAGCTGCGGTCATATAGATATCGATGCCTTTAACAAAATAATTTCTTGAGTACTGAGAGTTTAACGACCAACTCTACAGACCGAATTAAAAATTCTGTCCGTATAGTTGCGATCGTATAGTTATCAACCCATCTCCAAGAATTTTATTCAGAGTCCAGAGAGTTTAACGACCAACTATACGGCGGGAATAAAAATTCCCACCCATATAGTTCCGGCCATATAGTTGGTTCCAGCGTAGATGTAATCTATAGTCGGTTCATAACTATATGTCAGGATCTATATAAGCCTGGCTAGGGTTTTTGACCTTCCTTTTTAAAGCTGGTCTCATC
This sequence comes from Avena insularis, assembly GCA_023614405.1. Classification (NCBI taxonomy): domain Eukaryota; kingdom Viridiplantae; phylum Streptophyta; class Magnoliopsida; order Poales; family Poaceae; genus Avena; species Avena insularis. Next base: position 30,200,054 of record CM042692.1, read on the forward strand.
TAACCTTTTTCATTAAGTATTTGCAGAGCTAGAGACTCCAGCCTCGAAAAATCCTCGCCATCCCAATACAAGCCCCTCTAACAACATCCATGCAGTGAAGCCATGCAGCCCTTCCATGTCAACAAGATCTAGAAGAAGAAAGAAGAGAAGCCCATGAAGAGGATCGAAGAAGTAGAACCTAAAGTATCATCGTCATCATCTAGCCCGGAGATCAAGCCTCTCCCAAATTGGGAAGACATGTTGCCGCAAAGGATGGAGATAATGAGGCAAGCTGAGGAGGGAAGGAACAAGGATGAATATCTCCCTAAGCCTTATCGTGACAACATAGGATCCTATTATAAACCTCCTCCTGGTCCATCACCTCTTAAACCTAAGAAGGTGTGGCAAGATGAGATTCATGATAAGATCTATGAGTTAGAAAAGGCTTCGAAGGCATGTGTTGAAACAATTGGAGAAGGGATTGACTCCTACTGGATGATGAGCAAAGACCTTGAGAAAAAGGTCGATGACATCGATGGTAGAGTTGGTTTCTTAATTAAAACTGTCTTTGAGTTGACAGACAAGAAGAAATTCCTCAAGAAGAAAATGTTGAAGCTCCAATACGACATGGCCGAGCTTAGCATCCGCTTTGCAAGCATAGTTAAAGATGGCAACATAAAATAAGAGGGCGACGCTCCTTCTACCCAGGAGGAGGAATAGGTACCAATAAGGAGTTATTTGATCCCGCCTGGCTTGATTCCAAGCGTGGGGAGATCTTTAAATACCTTGTAATCTATCTTATAAGTTTTTATCGCTATTTTATTTTTCATTAGTTCAAACTAGAAATAAAGTTTGCATTATTAGAATTCCCTTCAGGAATAGTCGATCCCTTTTACGGAATTCTGAGTTTATTATTATGGAGCAATATTGAGTTTGTGCTTATCTTATTGGATATATGAATGGCTTGAGTATAATTTTAGTTGCACTTGATTATAGCAATAGGAGTCTTCCACACCATTGGTATTAATGGAACATATAAACATAATTTGTTCAATATGTTGTAAGTCTACGGTTTGATTTACAAAGAAAAATTATCTATGCAGTTAAGTTGAAAAAGAAACCTTGCATAAAGGAAAATTAAAATGCTATCAAAATAGAGTGAGAACAAGTCGAGGTAGAATCTTCAAGTCATAATAATGCTTCATATACAATTGGAATTTGATAATTGAGATCGTTAAAGTTTGGATTCCTACATGAAGTGGAATGTATGGCTATCTCCTTTGCACAACACTTAAACAGAAGTGTGAGCATATATACAAAAGAGAAGAAAAGAAGCGAGTGTGCAAAGAGCAAATAGGCATAGACCACTACATTGTAGTATGACAAAGAAACACTTTTGAGATTTTGAATCCCAAGTGAATACGTTGATCCTAAAAACACTTGGGACTACCTCGCTAACTCATTCGGTTGAACCGGATACTTTTACATTATGTTGAGATTCATCTTTTGTGAACTATTGATCACTAAGGTGTGGAAGCCTACTAATACTATTCAGATGGTTCAAGTAAGGTACTATTCATGAACTTATTCCTATGTATCGCATATGATAAACACATGCTGCAACTGCCTCATTTATTTTATCGACTCAACTTCATGAATATGAGGATCACATCCATTAAGCTAAACTTGATCGGGACGAGAAAGAGTCTAAGCCTGGGGATGTTGATGAGTGCATATTTTCATCACGTTTTACATTATTATTTTGCATGGTAGATGTAGGATCTTGGTATTTTACAGCGCTCATGCGCACATTTTATGTCTGTTTTCACCAGGATCAGGACAAATGATGGATCCAATGGATACAATTCTTGGAGCAGTTGTACTGAGAAGAAAAGGAGTCAAAAACAACGTAAATCACTTATTTGGGAAATATTAATAATACCAGAAGAAAACCCGAAGCGAACAAAGGAGAAAGATGGTTCAACGACCAACTATACAACCGGAATAAATTTTCCGGCCATATAGTTGGCGCCACCACCACCACCTCCTCAAATAGTTTCACCCCGTGCAACTGGATCGGGGAGACGACATATAGAACACCCAGAAATCGCCGAAATGTCACCTCCGGAAGGCATTTGGAGGGGGAACTCGTCCACCGGGGATCCATCTTCAACATGCGCAGATCCAGGAGGCTAAGGCATCGATCTTCATCATCCACCGCTACATCACTACCATCTCCATCCATCCCATCTACATCTTGTCTAGATCTTGTTGTAATTCCCGTACTCGTTGTAGATTTATACAAGTACTATTCATCTATGATTTTTTCCATTACCATTGCCATGATGTTGATTGCCTCCATGTCTGAGTAGATCTCTAGTTCTTGGGGAGATGGAGAAACCCTAGAATATGAATGAGATGAGATAGAGATTATTATGTTATACATCATTATGTGTATGTGTTAATTGTCTTCATATTGATGTTGGGAGTTGTGCACCTCCTTAATATTTGCCTCCTATGGGGACTCGATGAAGGGGATTACTTGTTCGTAGATGGAGGGATGATAGCACTTACTGTGACTATAAAGCTGTTGTCATTCCTTACGTGCTAACTTGGGGAATCAAGGAGAACTCATTAAGCCATGTCCATGCCATGGGAGAAATCCCTTAATAGCGGGATAATATGATTGATGTTGTTTATTCATCAGCTGTGGTTATGAAGGATGATGTGAGCAGCGGTTGCTACCTATTTGCCCATATGTGGAGCTCCTCCCACATACATATATATTATGAGAATATTTGCTATAATAATATTGATTGCTTAGTCTAAATTGCTAGCGGTGTATCCACCACTCCCCGAGAATGCCTTTTTCCCTATTGTTGTTCCAAAGTTCTATTACACACGCAATTCTCACTTTCTGCATTAAGTTTTGCTTTACTTTAAATTACCTCGTTCAACCAAAAACCCCAAAACAACTCTACTTTTCTTGCATCTTAAAGTTATTTCTTAAGTACTTCATTTAGTTGTAGTTAAAAGCATTTTAGTCCTTCGCCTACTACTCCCTGTGGGATCGATATCTTTATTTCGAAACTAGCTACAAACGATCTATGCACTTGCAGTCATCAAGTGGCAAACTCTCCGACTACAAGTTGAAGCATGGCAAAAAGCAAGGGCAACAATTTCAGGTGTAGTTCCAATGATAGCCGGATCCATGCTCGAAGATTTACTGGCATACCAATACCTGCTTCATCACAAAAAGAGAGACTTGCTAAGGATGCAGAGGCAGCTTGACAAAAGAAAAAGACTAGCTGAAAAATCCAGCCTTCGGCGGGCCTAGCTAAGCTCGACCCGACGATCGGGAAGCGTAACAGAAGGAGTGCAGCCATGGAGAGGAACCTCACGGCTGCAGAATATCCCTGAAGCTGAAAGAAACAAATTGGCGAGAGACCTTGATTTATCATTCATGTCACTAGATCCAACATGACACATCAAAGCAAAAATAGCCCAAGCCGCAATTATAGCTGCACAAACGTACCTACTCACAACTCAACCTGCACCCGACGATCCTCGTGCGGCTCTCCATCTCTCCGCTCTAATGAACCTCGGCATGGTAGGAGGATCTCTCGCACAAGTAGAATAGGGAATTACACAATAACCCAATAGATCCCCACACTGTCACAGCAGCCCTCGGCAGGTGAGGCACACCCGACGAGCACTGTCGCCACATCGAGTGCACTTTTCAGGCTCCAAGACGCGAAACGATGCAAGAGATGACATTACACGGCACACGGTTGACAGATCTAGAGAAGAGCGTAGCAACCAAATATATTACGACGGTGAAAGCAAAGACGAATATGAGCTATGTGGAGCTATTTGCTTTACCCGACGGGTTCACAAAAATCCAGTACCAAAGGACTTCAAACTCCCCCACGATCGTTAGAAGTACGATGGTCTCCAAGAACCCGAAGCTTGGTTGGCAGATTATTTAGCAATTATTAAATTATAGGGTGGCTCCAAGGCCACCGCGATGCAGAGCTTGCAGCTGCATCTAACTGGTGTTGCAGGGTCATGGCTAAGACAGCTACCCAAAGATTCCATCAGCAGCTGGAATGATCTTGAGGGCAAATTCATCCAATTTCCAGTCCACATTCAAGCGACCCGCGTTTTTGGAATAGTTGCGATCATGCAAGCAAAAACCAGGAGAACGAATACGGGCCTTTATCCAGCGGTGGAACATTTAAAAAACTCGGCTAAGACTATATCCGACGAAAGAGCAATCGACGCCTTCAATGATGGCCTTCGTCAACAAGAATTCATCGAAGAAATGGGATGAGTCAAGCCCAAGACGATCTAACGGCCGATGGACATGGCTAATCTCTAGGCCGACAGAGAAGACGTGGTACACAATAAGTGGACTCGTTCACCCGAAGAAGATAGGGATAGGCGAAATAATGATAGAAGATGACGAAGCAATCATGGATACAATGGACCAAGTTATTTCGTCGTTGGTTTCTCCGAAGGGGACAACCGAAGAAGCAACGATTACAACAATGGGTATCGTAGCAGTAGGGATGATGTCGGTGGAAGCCAGCCACAGCAGCGATACCAGCCAAGAAATCGAGACCCACCAATGTCTGCAGGGCAAATATTGGAAGGGCCCTGCAATATGTACTTTTACGTTGACTCAACGGGCAAAAGGCGATCCAACCATCTCATGAAGGATTGACGATTTTTTTAAAGATGCAGGAGCTATGCAATGCAAAGGCAACCGAAGCAACAAACCGAGGTTACACCACTACTCCTAGCACTTTGGACATCAATCCAGAAAGGCCGGCCCTCTAACAGGACACAGAATCTGATTACAAGACAAGTAAATATGGAAGTAACAGCACGACCTCCTACACTTGAGTATGTCCATTGGTCAGAACAAGAAATTATGTTCAGTAGAGCTGATCACCCACTTCGGGTACCATGACCAGGTCAGTCAGCCTTAAAAGTGGAAGCACAAATTGGCAGGTTCGACATGAGCAAGGTTTTCCTGGATGCAGGCAGCAGCATCAACCTCATCTATGCTAAAATCCTATGGGCAATGAATTGGTCCCTGAAAAATCTAGCGCCTATGAACACAACTTTCCACAGGATAGTTCTGGGCAAAGCTGAGATTCCTCTAGGAAAAATCTATCTCGACGTAGCCTTTGGGTCAAGGAACAACTTCAGGCGCGAAAAACTGGAGTTTGAAGTCATGGATTGGCCATCACAGTACCACGCGATCCTGGGACGACCAGCTTTCGCTAGGTTCATGGCAGTGCCCCACTATACATATATGGTGCTAAAAATGACAGGCCCAATGGGATCATAATAGTAAGAGGAAGTTTCAGTCGCTCCGATAGTTGTGATCGAGAATTCAATAAAATATCAGAATCTTTCGGGATAGAGACAGAATTTGGCCATCTGAAAATCGCGGATGCAGAATTACTACACGAGGGACGTGTCCCTAGTGAGCAAACTTGGGAAAATCAGGCGCACCATGCACACGCAAAAACAACCTATCCGGCCTCTAGTATCGGTACCGCATAGGAAGGCGCGCTCTTTGGTGTCCCCCATGAGCATTGGGAAACTCTTGGAAACTCCATCAAAACACAAGGAGCCCCAAAGGATCCCGACGAGCACCTAGTAAATTCAAACACAGCAGACAATAAACAGTCCACCCGACGAATCAATGCCATTGGAGAGCAAGTTCCTCGCCTCACAAATATATGGTGCATCGCAGAGGTAACAAAAGCAACATGGGTAGCTAACCGAATACTCGTCCTGAAAAAAGGCGACGTCCTCAATGTGTGCATTGATTTCCCAACTACAAGTGATCCAGCAAGTCAACCACTTTTCTCTTTGGTCCGCCATGCAGGCACTACGCCTCCAGTCGAAAGGATGAAAACCCCTTAAACCCACACAGAGTGCAATGGAGCACCTCAAGACAGAAGCCGGGAATTTTACGAAGAATTTTTAATTTTTTGAATTTTATATTCAATAAGGCCAATGGCTAGGCGAACACGCCAAAAAAGTTATCCTCTGCTATTCGACGATAAATAAAGAAAAGTTCCCAAAATTGGGTTTCGAGATCTCTGTTGTCCTATTCATCAACTCAATACACATGGGCTTCAAAAATTGCGCCATATGAACAATCGTCGGCTCCTATACAATGTGTCTTCCACTCAGATAAAAGCTGACTCAGCATATAGGCATCATACGAATACAAGGGTCTTTCACGATAAAAACAAAAATCTCGTATAAATTTATGACATTTTTTTGGCAAAAATACAATGGATTTACACAAATACTTTTTCAAGTACAAAGATACATAATCAAGAAAAATAGTTAGATGGAGAAGTTTATGAAAAAATCTTCAACTGCCTCCAGGCATCTTCGGACAATCTTAATGGCAGAACTACGAGCGGTAGCTTAATGGGGCGTCATGTTAACAAGCCCACCGCCAGGAGGGAGAGGCAACCCAAAGATAACTGCATCCAAATCCAGTGTTGGATGGTGCACATGTACCCAAGAAAGTGCAAGTTTAGCACCCGCCACAAGTTTGAGCTTCACAAAGTGATGAATCCTTTCACCCTGCCGAAACTTCTCCAGCAAATCAGCTAGGATCTAAGGTTGCAGATCCCGGGGAAACATGTCGTTGTATATAATGGCCAGCAATCTACGGCAACACTCAACAAATTGCTCCACCTCTGATACACGGTCTTGAAGCAAATCCAAAGAGTAGGCGAGACGGTGATCAATCCAAAAGTCAGTTTCACAATTTTGGGAAGCAACCACAAGAGCTTGTTTTCGATTGCGCAGACGTTAGGTTTCTTCCCTCTCGCACAATCAAATGCCTACAGAAAAAGAGAGAGGCCAAATTAAACTCTGCAAAAAAATAAAGCAACACAAAATAATGTGGAATACTTATATAGCATCTTCTCGCTCACCCTGGAAATTTGCTCCAAAAAATATGCTTCACGATCCAGGGCCTGGCGCATCTTTGATTGAGCAATGTCCACCATCGATTGGAAAACCCAAAGTTTACTTTCAAGTTTCTTCGCCTGATCAATTTTTCTACATATAATGGCGGGTCTACTTCACGAACAACAACATTCCCAATCGTCGCACCCAACCTAGACGAAGATGGGTCCGCATCTGACGACTGAGTAGGCGAAGATGGAGCCGCTGAATCGCACATTATCTAGCAAGACTGACGAACATATAGAGCTTTAAGTACACAAGGGACAATCCACACAGATATACAAGAAAAATTGTTCCTCAGCAAACAGAGTGCTTAACCAAAATAAACCAAGTTAATTACAGCGACAACACGAAAGATACTTATGGATACAAAATAAGGTACGGTGTAGTCTTTTCTACGGACAAATTAGCACTAGCGGATGGAGAGCTAGTCGTAGGAATAACGGGGGCAACACTCGACAAAGGGGCACTGCCCGAAGAAGGAGCAGCTAATTTTGCTAGATCCACGCCTATGCCGAGCATCAGCCAAGAGTACTTCTTGGCCCTCTTAACGAAAGGCTTCAAATCAACTGCCTGGCTATTGGACGTGACTGGGATAGAGGAGCTAACCTTCTGCTAGTCGACCTTCTCTCCGTGCGCCATCGCTAGGGCCATCGAAGTTTCAGCACCACCCTTCAACTGTGTGACGCTGTAGCCAACGAGCGGGCTTGGATCAGCGCCAAAGACAGCAACAAGGTCGTTTAAATTAGCTGGCACCTCTTTCGCCGGAAAAACTTAGGCATCCAAGCTCTTGAAAGCAAGACGTGAGCGGATAAGAAGATTGCGCCCATGAACACTGTTGGCCTCTAAAGTGCCAACAACATCTGATGAAGGGTCAGCCCTCTTATCTTCATCTAACACTAAGTTCTGGCCCGTCAGCTCTACATGCAAATAGAGTTAACGAACCAAAAGGAAGAAGTAGGTGAAAAATAGAAACCCTTCCTTCAAGATAGTAAAACTCATGACTCAATGAAGCGTTGAGGGTCTCCAAGCGCTTCCGAAGATTTTCATCTCGGGCGACAATATGTTTCGCCTTTTCTTCGGCATCAGCATTGGACTTTTGTTTAGCCTCTTCCAAAGCCTTCTAGGAAATCCACAGTTTGGCCTCCAAATTGTCGGCACGCTTTATCGCCTCGTCCAGGGTGACCCCGGACACTTTGGCAGTGGTTGGATGACACATTGCAAATGTATCTATAATTTTTGATGTTCCATGCCTGGTTTTATCCACTTTCTTGTGTTTTGTCCACACTTTAGAGTACTTTTCATATGATTTTTTGGACTAACCTATTAACAAGAGCCATAGTATCAGCTGCCTGTTTTCTGCTGTTTTTGGTTCCAGGAAAGTCAGAAAATGAATATTCTCGGAATTGGACGGGACAAAAGCCAAAGTGCCTATTTTTTCAGAAGACTCCAGGAGCCAGAATACGAGACGGAGGAGGGCCAGGGGCTGGCCACACCACTCCTAGGCGCGGGCTGGGCCTGGCCATGCCAGGGCATGGTGTGGTGGCCCCAGGCACCCTCTCGGTCTCCCTCTTTGCCTATAAGAAGCCTTCTGACCTAAAAACTCTAGGGGTTTCGATGTTTTTCCAGAAAAAGTTCCACAGTGCCGCCACCACCGAAGGGGAGATTCGGGGGATAGAAAGTCTCTGTTCTGGCACCCTGCCGAGACAGGGAAGTGCCCCCGGAGCCATCTCCATCGATCTCCACCATCATCTCCATCGACCATCCATGTTTCCCCCATCTATGAGTGAGTAATCCCCCGCTGTAGGCTATGGGGATGGTAGGGATTGAATGAGATCGTTCATGTAATGGCATCAGATTGTTAGGGCATGGTGCCTAGTATCTTTTATTAGTGCTTTATGACTTTGTTGCGACTTGTTGTGCTTAATGCTTGTCACTAGGGCCCGAGTGCCATGATTTCAGATCTGAACATGTTATTGATTCATTATGATAGTATTGTTTTTGGTCTTATTTGCAAGTTGTATACACACGTTGTTGTCTGGAACCTATGGCCCTGAAGTGACAGAAATTGGGATAACCGGAAGGGAATGGCTTTGATGTGAGGATCACATGTGTTCATGGAGTGTTAATGCTTTGCTCCGGTGCTCTATTAAAAGGAGCACATTAATTGCTAGTAGTTCCCTAGAGGCCCCGCTGCAAACGGGCTAGCAGGACAAAAGATGTTGTGCAAGTTCTCATTGCAAGCACGTATGACTATATATAGAACACATGCCTAGGATTATCTAGTACTTGGATACTTTATCTTATTTATCTGCAATTGCCCTATGTTCTGATTGCTATGTGAATTGTCTTGTCCATGCAACGCCCGTCCATCCATCCCTATGCCTACCGCACTCGAATCCCACTGTTTACTACTTTTGTTACTACTGTCTTTGGTTTACTACTTCTGCTACTTTACTATTCCTACTACAAAACTGTTGCTACTGATAAACTGCTGTGAGCAATATTGTTGCTAGGTGCAGCTGAATTGACAACTCAGTTGTTAAGGCTTATAAATATTCTTTGGCTCCCCTTGTGTCGAATCAATAAATTGGGTTTCACTTCCCTCGAAAATACTGCGATACACCCCGTATACTTTTGGGTCATCAAGACTATTTTCTAGCACAGTTGCCAGGGAGCATAGCTTTATTTATTAAGTCCACTTGGAATCACTATTGTTCAAGCTAAGTTTATTCTTGCCTTATCATGCTTGTTGTAAATGGTTGGTTTCTTTGAAATTGAAGCTTATTGGCAAGGTGGGTTCACGGAAGATCAAAAATATTATTATAAGGAACACCGCTTGTCACAAAAAGGGAAGAACTTATGAGAACAAATTGATAGATTGTATACCATTGCTAGAAACGTGTGCTCTACTTATAACGCTACTTATTGCTGTGATGAATCTTGTTGCAGAAAGAGGAATAAACACCTCCCTTTTCAATGTGAGTATAATGATAATGATACCATATCTTCTTATGCTAAAGGAATTTATGACTTTTATGATGCGGAACAAATTGAAGAATTTATTGCTTGGAAGGGTGCTTTTGAACTTCCTAGTTTGCTTGAAAATATTGATGATTCACCTTACAAATATGAGGTTTATGGTATACTTAAATTTTGCTTTGATAATTACAAGGATGAAAATGGCTATATTCTTGAATATTTTAATAGATGCTTTCCACAAATGGAAGAGACTAATGCCTTGCAGGATCCTATGGAAGAAGAAATTGATGAAACTGAAATCTCATTAGATGAAAAAGAGGAGGAGAGTGATGAACAAAAGGAGGAAGAATGGATTAGCTACCCATGCCTACCTTCTAATGAAAGTAACTCTTTATCCCTTACATTATTTGATTTTCCTCCATGCTTACTAAAGGAGGATGAATGTTATGTTCCTGAGGATTCTTTTGAAAATGTTTATGATAAAGCTCTAGTGCTTGTAGATCATGAATAGCATGCTTTATGTGATAGTTATATTGTTGAGTTTATTCATGAGGCTACTGAAAATTATTATGAGAGAGGAAAATATGGTTGTAGAAGTTTTCATGATATTGAAACACCTCTCTATGTGCTGAAAGTTTTGAAGTTACTCTTGTTTTATCTTCCTATGCCTGTCACTTTGTTCTTTGCGAATTTATTTGCATACATGATTCCTATGCATAGGAAGTGGGTTAGACTTAAATGTGTTTTGAATTTGCTTCTTGATGCTCTCTTTTACTTCAACTCTTATTTCTTATGAGAGCATCCTCTCAAACTATTATGCCTGAAGATGATAATATGTCTATTATTATTGGGAGACCTTTTCTTAAACACTGCAGGAGTTGTTATTACTTGTAATCAAGGGAAGGTGACCTTCAATGTTAATGACAAGGAACATACTATCTATTTCCCCAAGAAGATTGAAAGGACTTATGGTTTGAATTCAATTGAACATGTTGAGGGCATTCAAGTTGGAGAAATATATTGTCCCATACCAAGAGAAAAATTTGAAACTATTATGATTGGGACCATTACTATCAAGGTTGAGGTAACATAATCATTAGTGGAATACAAAGTTTTGTCTCATATGAAATTGTTTTGGTAACAAGACCTGATCAACCTTGTTAACAAAAGGATTTCATTGAACAAAAAAAATGTTTTCACCATGATTATCTCCACTTACTTCTATTCTATCCATTTTAGTTTTTGCTTATGCCTAACTTAAAGGCGTTAAAGAGAAGTACTTATTGGGAGATAATCCAAAGTTTTAGATGAGTCTTAGAAGTTATTACTTCAGTAATAACCGCTCCTTATCCTTTTTATTTGCTTTTTGTGCCAAGAATAACCTCTAATGAGAGAGAAGTAATGATTGGGAAAGTTGCTGTCCTGAAACAGATTTCTGTGCTTCACCGTAAAAATTCGTGTAAAATCTCTGAACGTCTTTTTGAGGCGTGAATTTTTGTAATTCTGCCCCAGGTTGTTATCTAACTTTCGTTAGTTCAATACTTTTTGATTTGAGCAACATAAGGTCTTCGTAAAAATTCGTCTTTACCTGCTGGTCTGTTTTGACAGATTTCTGCCATTTTCTGCATTTGCTTCTTGTTGGTTCCTTTTTGAGTTCTTTTAGGGAATTGAGCTTTTTGAGGGAAGTGCTACAGTAGCTAGTGTTCAAATGGAAGTTTATTTGGTGTTAGAACTGAACCTTAAGACCTATTAACTTGAGTGCACTAATGTTGCTAATAAAGATTGTGTGAAGTTTTGTATGAAGGAAAAATTTCAGGTGTATGGAAGGAATGAGTAATGAGATGAAGGATGGACTAAAACTCAAGCTTGGGGATGCCACGCGTGTCACCCCAAGAAAAATCCAAGAAGTACAAGCATCAAAGCTTGGGGATGCCCAAGGCATCCCCTTCTTCATCAATAAAAATCCCAGGTTTCTTCCAAACACTTCATTTTTATTGTTTCATGCACAGTTGTGTTGTTCTTGGAGAGTCTTCTTTTTTGTTTTTGTTTTGGTTTTTTGTTTGCTTTGTTTTCTTAGCTTTCTGAATAAATTGGTTGGACCCCCTCTTTCATACATTGGTTTGCAAATATTTGGTTTGGTTTGGAAAAGAGTAGGAAAGTTCATGCTTATGTGGTAAAGAGAGCTTGTTTTTGATTGTGGCCTATGCTTTGTCATGTCATGCTTGATATTGTTTTGGCTTTATGCTTAGTATTCTTTGTTGTAGCATGACTTATTATAAACAATTGAGATTGCTTAATGTGCCTTGGATGAATCATGCGTTGTTTTAGCATATTAAAGCATAAGTATAGTGGTATTCTCCTTTGATGCTTTATTTGGGTTGACTTGGCGCATGCTCACACCATGTTATGACTATATCAAGTCACATTAAGCCTTTATGATCCTTTAGTTTTCAACTTGTAGTATCACTTTATGCTTTGATCAATGATGTTTTGTCGCTCTGCATGATTATGGCCATTATTGCTCTCTCGTTTGTCGCTCCCTTACTATTGCTAGCCTTCACTTACAGTGAGTATGTTTTACTCAAGTTTCCAACTCCCTTAAACCAAATATTGCCAAAGTGTCCACCATACCTACCTATTAGCATCATTTGCTACTTCCGTGCATATTCAATATGCCTTGTTTTCTTCCGAATAAAATGTTTGCTTGTTATGAGAAAGTTAGTTAGTAAAGCTCTCACGAACTTGATGGCACACTTTATTTCCTGCACTTAATAAACCTGAACCATTGTGATTCTCCATGAAAGTTATATGCTTGCAAATTATAGGCTGGGGATTAGCAGAACCGTGCTATCACGGGGAACGCTTTCAACACTTGTAAATATATACCCAGTTGATACCTTGCTCTTTTGTTTGCGGATGTCGTCGATTGTGAAATAAAGGGAGCTTGTAAGTCCATGGAGTTATGTATGTGTGTTAGAGAAACGCCTGGGCCACTGGTCTAATCCATGCTGACATGGTGGAAACCTGCAGCGTAACCATAATGATATCTATGAAGCATTCTTCTTATAAAAAAGAGAGATAACTATTGAGAGAAAAAAAGAGATTTATGAAAAGAGGAAAGAGAGAAAAAAAGCACCATTTTCCCATGGTAAATAAGAAGATTGCTGAGATACTCATTGTCTGCTTGCCTTGTCATTTTGATATGGGGATTCTTCCGTATCATCGGGCAAGGGGTACCCCGTTGGCGGTTCTCTATGATATGCACATACTTACGATGACAAGAACTTACCGGTAACTAAAGTTGAGTAGCATGAGGAGCGGCCCTTGTACTCAAGGGACTTGGGATTTTCAGTTTATAGTCTGTCAAGCATATAACTCAGATTGGACCTCACTTTCACCTTAACCACATTAAAGATGCTTATGATAGGGGGAATGAGAGCTCAAAGCTAATGAGTACCATACTTTCAGCATTTGGAAGCCTTTCAAACTTTTCAAAACCTGTTCATTTCCTTGTTGAGTCTCCACACATTCTATGAGCACTTTCTTGAGAGCATAGTGGCCATTCTTAGTTCTATGTGCATTGTCCCAAGACTAGTTGATTGATGCATAACTTGATATTGCTTGTTTTAAACTATTTGTATCTAGTCACTCTTATGAACTTTGAAGGTGTCCTATGCATTTATATTTGCTAGTCTATGAGGGACAAGCTGAATACTATTATGCTATGTTTTCTTTATGTGAAACAAACAAACGTCTTGCCAAGCATCGTTATTAATGAATCTTTTGTTTATGCCTTTTCATGTTGCATCATAGTTTCTTTGTCTTATTGCTAGAACTTTGTCTTTCATGTTATGATTGAAGTACTATGTGATGGGTTCATAGCATAGAAAACAAAAATTTTCTACCGCAAGAACGAACAAAACGCAGATCTAATCTAGATAAAAGCCAAGATCTAATCTATTAGACATGTGCAACGAGATAGATCTGTACTAACCCTTGTAGTTCCGAAAGCCTTGTGCGAGATCGGATCTTGTGGTTGATGTAAACGATCACTTGCCGATCTCAAGATCGAGTAGACGATCCTTCCGTAGCGTTCAAGCGCTTCATGATCGTTCACACGCATGAGTCGGCAGACCTTCCTCTCCCGTTCCAGTGACGGTGGAGGTACTAGATCTCTCCACGGAATCCCAGCAGCTGACGGCGTGGTGGTGGAGGTGGAAAGAGAATTATGCAGGGCCGCCTAAGCAGGCAGATGGAAGGAGGAGGAGAGGCGGCTAGGGTTTGGAGTGGGGAGGGCAAGGGGTGGCGCCTCCACCCTCTATATATAGAGGAGGGTGCGGCCTAGGGTTCCCACCCCTAGGCCCACCCCTTAGGGTCGGCGCACAAGGAGGCTTGGGGGGAGAGTCCTTCCCCCCAAGTTTCCTTTACTTACCCTTTAAGTTTCCCCTTATCCTATCTTGGTTTTCAAGTAAACTCCAAAATATCTTCTAGAACCTTCCGGAACATTTCGAAACCTTCTAGAATCCCCATACAAACACTCCGGAACATTTCCTAACTTAGAAAATGATCCCCATTATATGAATCGTATTCCCCGGATAATTCCGGATCTCCTCGTGATGTCCTGGATCCAATCCGAGACTCCGAACAACATTCGGTCTCCAACGCACATTCAATATCTACTTAAAACAACTTCGAACCTTAAGTGTGTCACCCTACGGTTCGTGAATATGCAGACAAGATGGAGACACCTCTCCTATCAATAACCATCAGCGGGATCTGGAGATCCATAACGGCTCCCACATACTCAACGATGACTTCGTGATCGATAGAACCATTAACATATGACACCAATTCCCTTTGTCACGCGATATTCTACTTATCCGAGGTTTGATCGTCGGTATCTCCATACCTAGTTCTACCTCGTTACTGATAAGTACTCTTTACTCGTTCCATGTTGTGTCATCCCCTGTGACCTAGTTACATGCTTGCAAGCTAACTAGATGACATTCCACCGAGAGGGCCCAGAGCATATCTATCCGTTATATGGATGGACAAATCCCAATCTTGGTCCATGCGCTTCAACACATACTTTTAGAATACCCAATGACATCTTTATAACCACCCAGTTACGAAGCGGTGTTTGATGTCATCAAAGTACCCATCCGGTGATTGTGATTAACATAACCTCATGGTCGAAGGATTAGGTTACTATGCATTTGAAAGCTTGTAGCAATACGAACTTAATGACTTGATCTTATGCTATGCTTACTATGGGTGTGTGTCCATCACATCATTCTCCTAATGATATAACCTTGTTATTAATGACATCCAATGTCCATGATCAGGAAACCATGATCATCAATTAATCAACAAGCTAGTTCAACAAGAGGCTTACTAGGGACTCTTTTATGTTTGCAAAACACACATGTATTAGTGTTTCCTTATAATACAATTATAGCATGGGATGCAAACATTCATCATAAACACAAAGATATAATAATAACCACTTTTATTATTGCCTCTTGGGCATATCTCCAATAGTCTCTCACTTGCACTAGAGTCAATAATCTAGATTACATGGTAATATACCTAACACCCATGGCGTTCTGGTGTTGGTCATGCTTTGCTCTAGGGAGAGGTTTAGTCAACGGATCTGCCACATTCAGATCAGTGTGTACTTTGCAAATCTTTATGTCACCATCTCGGACATACTCGCGAATAGCATGGAAACGTAGCTTGATGTGCTTCAGCTTGCTATGTGACCTTGGCTCCTGTGCATTAGCTATGGCACCTGTGTTGTCACAGTAGATGGCCATCGGGTCCAACGCACTAGGAACCACGCCAAGTTCAGCAATGAACTCCTTCATCCATATGGCTTCTTGTGCAGCCTCCGAAGCAGCTATGTATTCTGATTCAGTTGAAGATTTCGCCACAACACTTTGCTTGGCACTCCTCCAGCTCACTGCAGCACCATTCAAAATAAATACGTATCCAGACTGTGACTTCGAGTCATCTAGATCGGTGTTCCAACTAGCATCAGTGTAACTATTTACAACAAGCTGTTCATCACCTCCATAAGAAAGAACCATATCCTTATTCCTATTTAGGTACTTTAGGATATTCTTGACCGCTGTCCAGTGCTCCATTCCAGGATCACTTTGATATCTGCTAGTCAAACTAACAGCATGTGCTATATCCGGTCTTGTACACATCATGGCATACATGATAGAACCTATGGCCGAGGCATAGGGAATATTATTCATCTTCTCTCCATCTTCTGCCATAGCTGGACTTTGAGTCTTACTCAAGGTCTTACCTGACAACATGGGCACGAACCCTTTCTTGCTCTCTTCCATTCTAAACTTCTTTAGAACTTTGTCCAAGTATGTACTTTGTGAAAGCGCTATTAGGCGTCTTGATCTATCTCTATAAATCTTGATGCCTAGAATATATGCCGCTTCGCCAAGATCCTTCATTGAAAAGCTATTATTCAAATAGGCTTTAACACTATTAAGAAGTTCTATATCATTCCCAATCAACAATATGTCATCTACATATAGTACTAGGAATGCTACAGAGCTCCCACTCACTTTCTTGTAAATACAAGCTTCTCCATAAGTTTGTATAAATCCAAAGTTTTTGATTACTTTATCAAAACGTTGATTCCAACTCCGAGATGCTTGCTTCAGTCCATAAATGGAGCGCTGAAGTTTGCATACCTTGTCAGCATCTTTAGGATCGACAAAACCCTTGGGTTGTACCATATACAACTCTTCCTCAATGTCACCATTAAGGAACACCGTTTTGACATCCATCTGCCAAATCTCATAATCGAAATATGCAGCTATTGCTAACAAAATCCTCACAGACTTTAGCTTAGCTACTGGTGAGAATGTCTCATCGTAGTCAACTCCTTGAATTTGTCGGAACCCTTTCGCGACAAGTCGAGCTTTATAGACGGTAATATTACCATCAGCATATGTTTTTCTTTTGAAGATCCATTTGTTCTCGATAGCCTTACGACCATCCGGTAAGTACACCAAAGCCCATACTTGGTTTCCGTACATGGATCCCATTTCGGATTTCATGGCTTCTAGCCATTTGTCGGAATCTAGGCTCACCATAGCTTCTTCATACGTCGCAGGGTCATCAGTGTTGTCCACCAACATGACGTTCAAGGCAGGGTCATACCAATCAGGAGTGGTATGAACCCTCATTGACCTGCGAGGTTCAGCAGCAACTTCGTTCGAAGTTTCATGATCACCATCATGAGCTTTCTCTCCAATTGGTGCAGGCAGCACAAAAACATCTTCCGGTGCTGCGCTACTCTCAACTCCGAGAGAAGGTTCAATAACCTCGTCGAGTTATACTTTCCTTCCAGTCAATTCCTTCGAGAGAAACTCCTTCTCAAGAAAGGATCCATTCTTGGCAACGAAAACTTTGCCTTCGGATCTATGATAGAAGGTATACCCAATTGTTTCTTTAGGGTATCCTATGAAGACGCATTTCTCCGCTTTGGGTTCAAGCTTATCAGGTTGTAACTTCTTTACATACGCTTCGCAACCCCAAACTTTAAGGAACGACAACTTAGGTTTCTTTCAAAACCACAATTCATACGGTGTCGTTTCAACGGATTTAGATGGTGCCCTATTTAAAGTGAATGCGGCTGTCTCTAATGCATAGCCCCAAAACGATAGCGGTAAATCTGTAAGAGACATCACAGATCGAACCATATCTAAGAGAGTTCGATTACGACGTTCGGACACACCATTACGCTGTGGTGTTCCCGGTGGTGTCAACTGCGAAAGTATTCCACATTTCTTTAAATGCATGCCAAACTCATAACTTAGATATTCACCTCCACGGTCGTAGCGAAACTTAATCTTCTTGTTACGATGATTTTCCACTTCACTTTGAAATTCCTTAAACTTCTCGAAAGTTTCGGACTTATGTTTCATAAAGTAGACATACCCATATCTACTTAAGTCATCCGTGAAAGTGAGAACATAACGATATCCACCACGCGACGCTACACTCATTGGACCGCACACATCGGTACGTATTATTTCCAATAAGTCTGTAGCTCGCTCCATTATTCCAGAGAATGGAGTCTTACTCATTTTTCCCATTAGACATGCTTCGCATCTTTCAAGTGATTCAAAATCAAGTGATTCAAGAAGGCCATCAGAATGGAGTTTCTTCATACGCTTCACTCCAATGTGACCAAGACGACAGTGACACATGTATGTAGAATTATCATTCAATTTTGTTCGTTTAGCATCTATGTTGTGAACATGTGTATCACTACTATCGAGATTCAGTAAGAATAAACCATTCATCTCAGGTGCATTACCATAAAAGATATTACTCATATAAATCGAACAACCTTTATTCTCAGACTTAAAAGAGTAACCGTCTCGCAATAAACAAGATCCAGATATAATGTTCATGCTTAACACAGGCACCAAATAACAATTATTCAAATCTAAAACTAATCCCGAAGGTAGATGTAGAGAGAGCGTGCCGACGGCGATCACATCAACCTTGGAGCCATTTCCAACGCGCATCGTCACCTCGTCTCTCGCCAGTCTTCGCTTATTCCGCAGCTCCTGTTTCGAGTTACAAATATGAGAAACCGAACCAGTATAAAATACCCAGGCACTACTACGATTACTAGTAAGATACACATCAATAACATGTATATCGAATATACCTTTCTTCTTGATGTTGCCGTTCTTGATCGCCAGTACTTGGGGCGATTCGCTTCCAAAGGACCAGCACCCTTGCGAGAGAAGCATTCAGTTTCAGGCTTAGGACTAGCCTTGGGCTTCTTAGCAGGTGCGGCAGCTTTCTTGCTGTCCTTCTTGAAGTTGCCCTTGTTCTTAGGCTTGCCCTGTTTCTTGAAATTGGTGGTCTTATTGACCATCAACACTTGGTGCTCCTTCTTGATCTCCACTTCAGCAGTTTTCAGCATGCACGATAGTTTAGGCAACGTCTTGTTCATGCAGTGCATATTGTAGTTCATCACAAAGTTCTTATAACTCGGTGGCAGTGATTGGAGGACACGGTGAATCCCTAACTCATTAGGAATCGTTATCCCCAACTCTTGGAGCTTGTTTGCGTTCCCAGACATGGTGAGCACGTGCTCGCTAACGAAGCTTCCCTCTTCCATCTTACAGTTAAAGAACTTTCGGAGGCCTCATAGCTCTCCACGGACGCGTGAGTCTCAAAATGAGCTTGAGCTCCTTAATGATCTCGAGCAGTTCGTGGTGCTCAAAGCGCTCAAGCTCCATTTCTAAACCGCATGGATGGCACACTGAACTGTGGAGTAATGATTTTTCCGAGTGGCGTAAACATTCTTTACGTCATCGGTGGCATCTTCTGCAGGTGGGTCACCTAGCGGTGCTTCGAGCACATAGGTCAACTGACCAGCCCTAAGGACAATCTTCAGTCCACGGAGCCAGTCCGTGAAGTTGCTTCCATTGTTCTTAAGATTTTCTTTCTCTAGGAATGCATTGAAATTGATGGAGAGGTTCGCCATAATCTACAACAAATTTGCAAGTAGTTTAGACTAAGTTTATGATAAATTTAGTTCAATTTTAATTCTTAAATTAACTAGGTGAACTCCCACTCAAAACAACATCCCTCACATTGTCTTAGTGATTACATGAACCAAGTCCACTACACCAAGTCCGATCTTCACGAGAGAAGATGTAGTTTCATC
Organism: Avena insularis; assembly: GCA_023614405.1. Taxonomy (NCBI): domain Eukaryota; kingdom Viridiplantae; phylum Streptophyta; class Magnoliopsida; order Poales; family Poaceae; genus Avena; species Avena insularis. The sequence goes on from CM042692.1 coordinate 30,219,750, forward strand.
AGCGAACAATCTTCATGTTCATCATATCATTTATATGACTCGTGCTCTACCTTTCGGTATTCCGTGTTCCGAGACCATGTCTGTACATGCTAGGCTCGTCAAGATTAACCTTAGTTTCCACATGTGAAAATCTGGCTTGCACCCGTTGTATGCAGACGTAGAATCTATCACATCCGATCATCACGAGATGCTTCGAAACGATGAGTCTTAGCAACGGTGCCAACTAAGGACGAACACTTTATTACTTGATATTTAGTGACAGGGATCATCTTATAATGCTACCGTCGTGATCTAAGCAATACAAGATGCATAAAGGATTAACATCACAGGCAATTCATAATTAGTGTGATATGATATGGCCCTTTCTTCTTATGCCTTTGATCTCCATCTCCAAAGCACGGACATGATCTCCATCATAACCAGCATTGCATCAAGGTCAGTGGCGTCGCTTCATGGTTGTCCATCATCACTAGCAACTATTACAACTACTTGGAATAAAGCTATTACAAGATGAATAGACACGCAGGTCTTAACAGAATTAAAGACAACCATTAGGCTCACGGTTGCCATATTACAACAAGGATCATTGCATACATCAAATATAATCACAATCACATGATGGCCATATCACATCACAAAACCCCTGCAAAAACAAGTTAGACGCCTCTAATTTTCTTTGCATGTTTTACGTGGCTTGGGGCTTTCGAATAAGAATGGATCTTACCTACGAAACTGAACCACAACGTTGATACAAGTGCTATCAAGTACAAAGTGTAAATTGGATCTATACTATGGTGGGAGAGACAGACACCCGCAAAGCCACTTGTGCAAAGCAAGTTACATGTCAAGCGTGGAGCAAGTCTCATGTGCGATGACATGTAAGGTTAGCCCGAGCCGCTTCATCCCACCATACCGCAAGATGCAAAGTACACAAAGCAAATGACGGCACGAGCACCAATGCCCACAAAACCATTGTGTTCTACTCGTGCAACAGATCTACGCATAGACAAGGCTCTGATACCACTGATGGGTTCGTAGCATAGAAAACAAAAAAATTCTACCGCAAGAATGAACAAAACCCAGATCTAATCTAGATAAAAGCCAAGATCTAATCTATTAGACATGTGCAACGAGATAGATCTGTACTAACCCTTATAGATCCGAGAGCCTTGTGCGAGATCGGATCTCGTGGTTGATGTAGACGATCACTTGCCGATCTCAAGATCGAGTAGAAGATCCTTCCGGCGCCGCGTTTCGGCGCTTCATGATCGGTCTGCGTGCGGAGTCGAAGACCTTCCTCTCCCGTTCCTGACAAAGGAGGTAGTAGATCTCTCCACGGAATCACAGTAGCACGACGACGTGGTGTTGGTGGTGGTGGAGTAGAGAATTCTGCAGGGCTTCGCCTAAGCCAGAGCAGATGGAAGGAGGAGGAGAGAGGCGGCTAGGGTTTGGAGTGGGGAGGGGCAAGGGGGTGGCGCCTCCACCCCTCTATATATAGAGGGAGGGGTGCGGCCTAGGGTTCCCACCCCTAGGCCCACCCCTTAGGGCCGGCGCACAAGGAGGCTTGGGGGGAGAGTCCTTCCCCCCCAAGTTTCCTTTACTTACCCTTTAAGTTTCCCCTTATCCTATCTTGGTTTTCAAGTAAACTCCAAAATATCTTCTAGAACCTTCCGGAACATTCCGAAACCTTCTAGAATCCCCATACAAACACTCCGGAACATTTCCTAACTTAGAAAATGATCCCCATTATATGAATCTTATTCCCCGGACAATTCCGGATCTCCTCGTGATGTCCCGGATCCAATCCGAGACTCCGAACAACATTCGGTCTCCAACGCACATTCAATATCTACTTAAAACAACTTCGAACCTTAAGTGTGTCACCCTATGGTTCGTGAATATGCAGACAAGATGGAGACACCTCTCCTATCAATAACCATCAGCGGGATCTGGAGATCCATAACGGCTCCCACATACTCAACGATGACTTCGTGATCGATAGAACCATTAACATACGACACCAATTCCCTTTGTCACGCGATATTCTACTTATCCGAGGTTTGATCATCGGTATCTCCATACCTAGTTCTACCTCGTTACTGATAAGTACTCTTTACTCGTTCCATGTTGTGTCATCCCCTGTGACCTAGTCACATGCTTGCAAGCTAACTAGATGACATTCCACCGAGAGGGCCCAGAGCATATCTATCCGTTATATGGATGGACAAATCCCAATCTTGGTCCATGTGCTTCAACACATACTTTCAGAATACCCAATGACACCTTTATAACCACCCAGTTACGAAGCGGTGTTTGATGTCATCAAAGTACCCATCCGGTGATGGTGATTAACATAACCTCATGGTCGAAGGATTAGGTTACTATGCATTTGAAAGCTTGTAGCAATACGAACTTAATGACTTGATCTTATGCTACGCTTACTATGGGTGTGTGTCCATCACATCATTCTCCTAATGATATAACCTTGTTATTAATGACATCCAATGTCTATGATCAGGAAACCATGATCATCAATTAATCAACAAGCTAGTTCAACAAGAGGCTTACTAGGGACTCTTTTATGTTTACAAAACACACATGTATTAGTGTTTCCTTATAATACAATTATAGCATGGGATGCAAACATTCATCATAAACACAAAGATATAATAATAACCACATTTATTATTGCCTCTTGGGCATATCTCCAACACTATGATCCTAACTTTGAATGTTTTACAAATACTTTGATCAATTTTATGATGGTGCATGTCACCTCAAAAATTATTCTTTATTTTTATCACTTACCTACTCGAGGACGAGTAGGAGTTAAGCTTGGGGATGTTGATACATTGCAAATGTATCTATAATTTTTGATGTTCCATGCTTGGTTTTATCCACTTTCTTGTGTTTTGTCCACACTTTGGAGTACTTTTCATATGATTTCTTGGACTAACCTATTAACAAGAGCCACAGTGCCAGCTGCCTGTTTTCTGCTGTTTTTCGTTCCAGGAAAGTCAGAAAATGAATATTCTTGGAATTGGACGGGACAAAAGCCAAAGTGCCTATTTTTCTAGAAGACTCAGAGGCGAATCACGAGGCGGAGGGCAGGGCCACACCACCCCAGGCTGGCTGGGCTGGCCGCGCCAGGCATGGTGTGGTGGCCCCAGGCACCCTCGGTCTCCCTCTTCGCCTATAAGAAGCCTTGACCTAAAAACTCGGGGTTTCATGTTTTCCAAAAAGTTCCATGACGCCACCACCAAGTGGAGATTCAGGATCGAAGTCCCTATTCGGCACCTGGACGGGAAGTGCCCGGAGCCATCTCCATCGATCTCCACCATCATCTCCATCGACCATCCATGTTTCCCCCATCTATGAGTGAGTAATCCCCCGCTGTAGGCTATGGGGATGGTAGGAATTGGATGAGATCGTTCATGTAATGGCATTAGATTGTTAGGGCATGGTGCCTAGTATCTTTTATTAGTGCTTTATGACTTTGTTGCGACTTGTTGTGCTTAATGCTTGTCACTAGGGCCCGAGTGCCATGATTTCAGATCTGAACATGTTATTGATTCATTATGATAGTATTGTTTTTGGTCTTATCTGCAAGTTGTATACACACGTTGTTGTCCAGAACCTATGGCCCAGTGGATGTAAATCAGGATAACCGGAAGGGAATGGCTTTGATTTGAGGATCACATGTGTTCATGGAGTGTTAATGCTTTGCTCCAGTGCTCTATTAAAAGGAGCACCTTAATTGCCAGTAGTTCCCTAGAGGCCCCGCTGCAAACGGGTTGGCAGGACAAAAGATGTTGTGCAAGTTCTCATTGTGAGCACGTATGACTATATATGGAACACATGCCTAGGATTATCTAGTACTTGGATGCTTTATCTTATTTATCCGCAATTGCCCTATGTTCTGATTGCTATGTGAATTGTCTTGTCCATGCAACGCCTGTCCATCCATCCCTATGCCTACCGCACTCGAATCCCACTGTTTACTGCTTTTGTTACTACTGTCTTTGCTTTACTACTGCTGCTACTTTACTATTCCTACCACAAAACTGTTGCTACTGATAAACTACTGTGAGCAAGATTGTTTCCAGGTGCAGCTGAATTGACAACTCAGTTGTTAAGGCTTATAAATATTCTTTGGCTCCCCTTGTGTCGAATCAATAAATTGGGTTTCACTTCCCTCGAAAATACTGTTATACACCCCCTATACTTGTGGGTCATCATTGGACAATTGAAAAAGGAATGCAAAAGTCAAGCAAAAAGAAAAAAAGGGGGTAGAAATGCCCAATTCACCAACTTGAAGGGAACAAACCTTTCAGTCCTTCGGCTTCATTACGGATCTTGATAAAATGAGAAGCCATGTCGACCATCTCACGCATCATAGGCTGCCAAAAAAGCAGAATATCGGGAAAAACAAGCAAAGGAGAAGCTACAATTACGATAAAAACAAAGAAGTACTTACATCCTACATATCCACCTCAACAGGATTCTCGGATATCACCACGCCTTTGCCAGCCGTTTTTCTTCTTTTCTGCGGTGGCGGTTTTGGCAAAGTAGCAATATCCTTCTTGATAATCTTATCCGCAGGAGACGCGTGCATTTCCTTTGGATTCCCGGACGACTGAGGAGATTTAACTGGAGGAGGGGCAACAGATGTACCAGGAGGAGACATGGGAGTATATTCCCCTCATCACCACTACAAAAGCAAAGCGAAGAACTATATAATTTTACCATCCGAAAAGAATCAAAGGAAGGTACAATTAGTACTTTTTTGAGGTGAAACAGTAGGGGAAAAAATCCCCATTGCAATTTTTTTATTATATATGTATGTTACAATGAGAAAATGATCTAAGGTAGATCATAAATAGTTACATCTAAATTTGAAACAATCTATTCTATCCCTGATCTAATTGCTGATTGAGCCAGTCTTTGAATTTCTCCTTGTATTTTCCTTTGATTCTGAATTGTATCCATCTCATTTCCTGGTAGAAAATTGCTTTCCATCTATCAAAAGTGGGTCTTTTGTCATTAAAAATCTTCTCATTTCTGCAAATCCAGATACCCCAGGAAGTCATGATAATGATTTCCATTGTAAATGGTAGATGTAACTTTTCTTTGATGTTTGAAATAGCTTCTAATCCTGTTAGATTTGCGATTACATTTACGGAAATATGGTCCCAACATTTTTTGCAAATGGACAATCCCGGAAAAGATGATTTGTTGATTCTTACGTGATGCATTTGATGTAACACAATTGTAATCGGGAAGATTGAAATTCTTTCTCATCAAGAGGTTTCTTGTATTCAATCATCCCGATAGTAAAAGCGGAAAAAGAACTTGTGTTTATTTTGACAGGAGGTTGCCCAAACCCAGGAAAAGTGAGGTGGTGATGGTGAGTATCCAATCATGGCTGAGTAGGACTTTTTAACTTCAAATTTATCTGATCCCCAAATATAGTTCCAATTATCATGGGTGTCCTCCTGAGTGTCATGCCTGAATTCCTTACATCTTTCTTCCAGGACTAAAAACTCAGAGAAAGCTTGATGAGAGAGAGGTAGGTGGAAGTTATCTTCAAGGAATTCAGATGAAGGAAATCATGAACACTGATGATTGTGGACTTAGCATATGACAGAAGGTGAGGAAATTTGTTCATCAAGCACTCCTCTTGCCAAAGGTCAGTCCAGAAATAAGCAAATTTGCCTGATTTTAGATTGCATTTAGCCATGCCTTTAAAGTTATCAATTAATTTGATATGTGACTTCCACCAGAAAGATCCATCCATGCTTCTCCCAGGTAATTTTCCATTTTTGTAATAAGTCTCCCATATGAGATGAACCCAAGGTATATCTTGGTGGTTGTAGAATTTGTCCAAATTTTTCAGAAGGAGGGCATTATTTTGAATCTGTAGGTTCAGTACCCCTAAACCCCCTTGGTTTTTAGGACGGCAGATTTTGTCCCATGATACAAGTGCTTGTCCTTTTGCTTGCACATCATCAGTCTTCTTTCTCCACAGACAATATCTCATATATTTAATAATTTGTTCCTTGATGGCTATTGGCACCTCCAAACAGCTCATATAAAATAGAGGAAGTGAGGAGAGAACCAATTTGACCAGTTGCAGTTTTCCTCCATAATTCAAGAAATTAGCAATTCCACATAATCTTCTTTCCACTCTCTGAACAATGGGAAGAAAATGCTCCATAGATGGCTTAGTAATGCTTAATGGAAGCCCAAGGTAGGTAAAAGGGAGGCATCCAGTTCGACAGTTGATTGTCATAGCAAAATGCATAAGTCTATCATTACATGTGTTTATTGGCATCATGCTAGATTTTAGGTAATTGACTTTGAGTCCAGTGGAAATTGCAAATGTTTGAAGAAGTGCTTTCAAGCATAATAATTGAGATGCATCAGCTTTAAGAATCATCAATGTGTCATCAGCATATTGAATAACTGGGAAGTAACTGTTGGGTGGTCCCACAATAGGTGGAGTTAGAAGATTCATATGCATGGCCTTGTTTAGGACAGACTGTAGGAGGTCAGCAGTAAGGACAAAAAGTAATGGTGAAAGTGGGTCTCCTTGTCTAACACCTCTCCTGCAGTAGAACTTTTTACCAGGCACACCATTGAGAAGAATTTCAGAAGTTCCAGATTCAAAGATCATTTTAATCCACCTAATCCATTTTCTCCCAAATCCTCTAGCTTTAAGGATATTTATGATGGCAGAGTAGTCAACTGTATCAAATGCCTTCTCAAAATCAAGTTTGAGAATTAAAATTTCCTCCTTTGACTTGTGGCATTGGAATAAGTATTCAAATGCCCAACCAATGTAAAGCGGAACAAATTCATCTGTGGGGGAGCCGACAAAACAGGGACAACGTGAAGAGGCTTCGAGCCAGTGGAGTCATCTAAATCTTCAATCGTCTCTGCTGTGTCAAGGCATTTCCTTTTTTTCGCCAGCAGGCGCCATGCAAAAATCTTCAGAGTGAGCCGATGGGAGGGACTGAGTACTCGATGAAGATTCAGTGATAGACGCCTCCACCTCTTCGTTGGCAGGAGTCCCAGCCATAGGAAGATCGTCGGATAAAGAAGGATTGGCTGGGAGCTCACTGATTTCAGGGAGAGGAGGTAGCAAAGATAAATGATTATAATCCTACATGACAGAAGACCAGCAAACAAAAAGGAGGACAATGTAAGAAATAAAGTACATTCGCACAAAGAACAAAAAAGGGGAAGGAAACCAATGAGAATTTACCTCTGGAAGACGCTTCTTCTTGCCAAAAGGCTTCACACGACAATCATAGGTAACCGAGCTTTTCTTGGTCAGCATGGTGAAATTTTGAACCCTCTTTTTGTAGACCTTGAGGGTACACATCTGATGAAATCCTCATCGGGTCTTTCTTGCCAGTATAGGCCCACAAACCAGAAAGACTCGCTTGAATAGGCTGAACACGGATTCGAAGAAAGTATGTCAGGATTTGTAGTCCTAAGAATTCCTTCCCAATCTCGTGATGAAGTCTCTCAATGCGGGAGAGAAGGGGTTCAATCTCCGTCATTTCTTTAGGAGTTGGATGCTGATCCCAAGAATCAAGTTTTCGACATGTTTTCTTGGGGTCCGGTGAAATCCTCATTGGGTCTTTCTTGTCATTATAGGCCCACATACTAGAAAGCCTTGCCTGAAGAGGCTGAACATAGATTCAATGAAAGTATGCTAGGATTTGTAGTCTCGACAATTCCTTGCCAATCTCATGACGAAATCTCTCAATGCGGGCGAGAAGGGGTTCAATCTTCGCCATTTCTATAGGAGTTGGACGCTGATCCCAACAATCAAGTTTTCGACATGTTTTCTTGGGGTCAAAAGGGGCTAAGCCGAAAGATTGACCATCGACCTTTTGGTCCTTGATGTAAAACCATTTGGTTTTCCATCCTTGAATGGAGTCAGTAATCTTGAAGTCAAAATAGTCAACTTCAGAGTGAATAGAAAAAATGGCGCCACCGACATCATGAACAATGGTATCGGTGGTGTTCCGACAAACATAGAAGAAATACTTCCACATGCCCCAATGGGGATGGATCCCGAGGAAGCATTCACAAAGGGTAACAAAGCAAGCGACATGAAGGATAGAGTTGGGTGTGAGCTGATACAACTGCACGCCATAGACAAAGAGGAGGCCTCGAAGAAATTCATGAACAGGGTGAGAGAGGACGTGATATAAAAAGGAGAGAAACATTACCCTCCATCCAGATTCGGGGATAGGAGCGGCCTCATCCCCTGGAAGCTTGAAGGAGCCCTCCCCAAGATGACCAGGGTTTCATGCTTCAGCAGATCTCGTGTGGAGCACTTTGACGTGGCCCATCCAATATCCCTCCTCCTTGTGGCCTTGGTGGCCGAAGTGGAAGTTCCTACCTTGCTCTTCCCCATGGTGATTGGGAAACAGCACAAGTGCGTGGAGAGAGAGGGAGTAGGCGAGGAAGGCAAGCATAGGCAAAGAGCAAGGAAGAAGATGAAGCGAGCAAAGATGAGATGGTAAAAATAGTAAAACGAGTCTCCCCTCGTTTATAAAGAGACAAAGTGCAAAGCTCAGCCGTTTGATGTGACATTGAACCATCGGAAACACATAGGATGATGACGTGTGTCAAAAGATTACAAAAGGAAAAGATCCTGAGTAGTTATTGTTGTGGTGAACACGGAGAAACCCCACACGACACCTCGATCTTCACGTGGAAAAGGGGACGTGCAGTCAAAACACTCCGCTAAGACGCCTCCCATGCATCATCATTACTACAGCATGGTCCCACAATTGAAATGTCTTTGAGAAACCACAGTGCAATTTCGTCATCAGTGACGTCATTGTTGGGTTTGTAGCATAGAAAACAAAAATATTCCTACGATGGGAACTATTATATGCCAAGATCTATATACTAGATACAAGCAACGGCTGGATATACATCCATAGAGAACATACCCTTGAATATTGACAAAGTGTAACGAGGTTGAACTCGTGGATGATGTAGTCGAACGCTTGCCGATCTCAAGATCGAGAAGAAGTCCAGCGCCGCAACTCAGCAGTGCATCCGTGATCGCACACACGTTCAGGCCACCGAACAACCTCCACCTCCTCGCTCTAGCGATGTAGTGGAAGCAACAACTCCTTTCAGACAAAATGCCACCAGGAACATGTATCTCGCTGATCCGAGACCATGGAAGAATAATTCTAGAGGGAGAGAGAGATCCTTCACGAGGAGGTGTGAGTGAGAAGGAGGGAGAGGGGGCTTTTATAAGAGAGGGGCAGCCCTCTCCCCATGGCCGGCACCCATGGAGGGTGCCCCCACCTCTTCCTCATTCATGTGGTGGAAGATCCACTCACATAAATTTGGCCCTCCATTTTCTCCACTCAAAATGCATTAAATTTCCACCAAATTTAATACAACTCTCATTTAATAAAACTTTTTTATTTATTTTATTCAGAATTTTGTTAATTACTTTAATTAACAAACATTCACATAAAAACCCTTGCAACACTTCAATATCATATGAAAATTGAAATAATTCTAGCGCTCTGCAATTCTTTCGTCTAGAACATATTTGCTCCAAATGGTGTTGGTATCCCTTAAGTGTGTCACCCTACGGTTCGTGAATAATGCAGACATGATCGAGACCCCTCTCAAATCAATAACCAGAAGCGGGACCTGGAGATCCATACTAACTCCCACACATTCAACGATGACTTCTGTGATCGTGAGAACCTTTAATGATAGTAACTAAATCCCTTTGTCTCGCGATATATTACATGTCCGAGATTTGATCATAAGTATCTCTATACCTACTTTAATCTCATTGTCGACATGCATCTTTTATTGTTCCCGTGATATAACATTCTAGTGATCACGTCACTTGCTTGCAAGCCATCTTAATGTGATATCACCGAGAGGGCCCAGAGTATATCTATCCGTCATCGGGATGGACAAATCAAACTCTTGATCCATGAGCCTATACATAACACCTTCGTAGCACTGAACCCACCTTTATAGCCACCTTGTCATGGTGTGGTGTTTGATGTTATCAAGATACTCTTCCAGTGTTAGTGATTGACATGATCTCATGGTCTAAGGATTGGGATTACTTCGTATGATGTCATAGCAATATAAACATAATGACTTTGATCGTAATGCTATACTTCGGATGATTGTTCATCACATCATTCCACTAATGTTGTGACCTCGTTATTAACAACATCCAATGTCCATGATCAGGAAACTTTTGATCATCTTGTTAATTAACGGGATAGTTTATGAGAGACGCATAACTAGGAATTTTCTATTTGTTTATTAAACACACATGTATTAATGTTTCCGAATTAATACAATTATAGCATGCAAAAGAAACATCTATCATATACTTGGAATACATATAATAACAACTTTATTATTGCCTCTCGGGCATATTCCCTTCAGTCTCCCACTTGCACTAGAGACAATAATCTCATTTACATAGTGATAAATTTAACACCCATGGAGTTCTGGTGTTGATCATGTTTTACCCTAGGAGAACTTTAGTCAACAGATCTGCTATATTGAGATCCGTATGTATTTTACAAATCTTTATATCTCCATCCTTCACATGCTCGCGGATGGAGTGAAATCGGCGCTTAATATGCTTGGAATTATTGTGAGACCTTGGTTCCTTGGCGTTGGCTATGGCTCCATTATTGTCACAATATATCACCATTTGGTCCAACGCACTAGGAACCACACCTAGTTCGGTTATGAACTCCTTCATCCAAACCGCTTCCTGTGCTGCTTATGAAGCAGCAATATATTCCGCCTCCGTTGTCGATCTTGTCGCCACAGGTTGTTTGGAGCTCCTTCCACTAACTGCTGCTCCGTTCATGAGAAATACATATCCGGATTGAGACTTAGAGTCATTCGGATCAGTGTCAAAGCTAGCATCAAGATAACAATTAGCGACCAACTCTTCTTCACCTCCGTATACAAGAAACATTTCCTTAGTTCTTCTTAAGTACTTAAGGATATTCTTGACCGCTATCCAGTGTTCCGAACCTGGACCAGATTGGTACCTACTAGTCAAACTAAAATCATGTGCCACATCATGTTTTGTACATAGCATGGTGTACATTATAGAGCCTATGGCTGAAGCATAGGGATCTTATGCATTATCTCTCTTTCTTCTGCCGTAGCCGGACTTTGAATCTTACTCAATGTCTTGCCTTGTAACATAGGTAAGAACCCCTTCTTACTTTCGTCCATTTTAAACTTCTTTAAAATCTTGTCAAGGTATGTACTCTATGATAGCGCTATTAGGCGTCTTGATCTATCTCTATAGATCTTAATGCCTAATATATATGATGCTTCACCAAGTTCCTTCATCGAAAATTTGCTGTTTAGATAACTTTTAACACTGTTTAAAAGATCTATATCATTTCCAATCAGTAATATTCATCCACATATAATATTAGAAATTCCACATTGCTCCCACTCACTTTCTTGTAAATACAAGCCTCTCCATAAGATTGGACAAATCCAAACTCTTTGATCACCTCACCGAAGCGGAGATTCCAACTCCGGGATGCTTGCTTCAGTCCATAGATGGATCGTTGAAGCTTGCATACCTTGTCAGCATCCTTAGGGTCGACAAAACCTTTAGGCTGTATCATATACAACTCTTCTTCAATATTACCATTGAGGAACGCAGTTTTGACATCCATCTGCCATATCTCATAATCAAAAATATGCAGCAGTTCCTAACATAATCCTAACCGACTTTAGCATCACTACGGGAGAGAATGTCTCATCATAGTCAACTCCTTGAATTTGTCGAACCCCCTTTGCGACAAGTCGAGCTTTATAGATGGTCACATTACCATCAACATCCGTTTTTATTTTGAAAATCCATTTATTTTTAACGGCCTTTCGCTCGTGAGGTAAGTCCACCAAGGTCCAAACCTGGTTTTCATACATGGATTCCATCTCGGATTTCATGGCTTATAGCCATTTGTTGGAATCTGGGCTCATCATTGCTTTTTCATACATCGCAGGGTCATCTATTTCATCAACCATGAAATTCATAACAGGATTTCTGTACAGTTCAGGAACTGCACGTGTCCTGCCTAACCTGCGAGGTTCGGTAGTGTCCTATTACAGAGTTTCATGATCATTATCATTAGTTCCCTCTTCATTCGGTGAAGTCAACTACGGAACAATTTCTGGTGCTGCGCCACTCGCTGTTTCATGAAGACAAGGTTCAATAACCTCTTCGAGTTCTACCTTTCGACTACTCACACCTTCCGCGAGAAACTCTTTCTCTAGAAAGGATCCATTCTTGGCAACAAAAACCTTGCCCTCAGATCTGTGATAGAAGGAATACCCAATTGTTTCTTTAGGATATCTTATGAAGACGCATTTTTCCACTTTGGGTTCGAGTTTATCAGGCTGAAGTTTCTTCACATAAACATCACATCCCCAAACTTTAACAAATGACAGCTTAGGTTTGTTTCCAAACCACAATTCATATGGTGTCGTTTCAACGGATTTAGATGGTGCCCGATTTAAAGTGAATGCAATGGTTTCCAGCACATAAGCCCAAAACGACAATGGAAAGTCAGTCAGAGACATCATAGATCGAACCATATCCAATAAAGTACGATTACGACATTCCGACACACCATTATGTTGTGGTGTTCCGGCAGACGTGAATTGTGAAACTATTCCACAATCTTTCATATGTGCGCTAAACTCGTAACTAAGATACTCTCCTCCACGGTTAGACCGCAGAAATTTGATCTTTCTATTACGATGATTTCCCACTTCATTCTGAAATTCTTTGAACTTTTCAAAGGTTTCAGACTTGTGTTTCATCAAATAGATATACCCATATCTACTCAAATCATCCGTGGAAGTAACAAAATAACGATATCCACCACGTGCCAACACACTCATTGGACCACTTACATCAGTATGTATGATTTCCAATAAATCTGTTGCCCATTCCATTGAACCGGAAAATGGCGTTCTAGTCATCTTGCCCATAAGGCATGGCTCACATGTATCAAATGATTCAAAATCAAGTGATTCCAAAAGTCCATCAAAATGGAGTTTCTTCATGCCTTTAACGCCAATATGACCTAGACGGCAGTGCCACATATATGCAGATATATCATCATCAAGTTTAATCCTTTTAGCATCAACATTATGAATATGTGTAATACTATTATCGAGATCCAACATAAATAAACATTCATCACAGATGCATGACCATAAAAGATATCATTCATATAAATCAAACAACCATTGTTTTCAGACTTAAATGAATAATCACTTCGCATCAAACATGATCCCGATACAATGTTCATGCTTAGTGCAGGCACCAAATAACAATTATTTAGATTTATCACTAATCCCGATGGCATATGGAGAGGCAGCATTCTGACGGCGATCACATCAACCCTTGATCCATTGCCGACACGCATCGTGATATCATCCCTTGCTAGTTGTCTCTTGTTCCATAGCCCCTGAATCGAGTTACATATATTAGCAATCGATCTTGTATCAAATATTCAGGTGCTACTGCGAGTACTAGTCAAGTACACATCAATAACATGTATATCATATATACCTTTGTTTGCCTTGTCGACCTTCCTGTCTGCCAAATACTTGGGGCAGTTATGCTTCCAATGGTCAGTCCCCTTGCAATTGTAGCACTCGGTATCAGACTTAGGGCCAGCTCGGGATTTCTTTTTAGACGTGGCAACAGATTTTCCACCCTTCTTTCCCTTCTATTTACCCTTCTTGTCTTTCTTGAACTGGTGGTCTGACTGATCATCAACACTTGATGTTCTTTCTTGATCTCCACTTCGGCAGTCTTAAGCATTGACAGAAGCTCGGGGAGAGACTTCTTCTTGCCCTGCATATTATAGTTCATCACGAAGCTCTTGTAGCTAGGTGGAAGAGATTGGATAACATGATGTATGCCTAAGTCAATGGGAATTGTTATTACCAAGGACACAAGCTTATCGGCGTACCTAGACATTTTGAGTACATGCTCACTAACGGAGTTGTTCTCTTCCATCATGCAGCTAAAGAACTTTTCAGAAGCATTATAACTCTCTACGGAAGCATGGGTATCGAAAATCATTTTCAATTCACCCATGGTACCAAAGGCATTGCCATTTTCGAAACATTTTCGAAGTTCTGGCTCTAGCCCATACAGTATGTCGCAATGAACTAAGTTGTGGTCCTCCTGACGAGTTAAATAGACATTCTTTTCCTCGTTAGGGGCATCAGGAGCTAGTGGGGGGACTAGCGGCGCTTCTAGCACATATTGCTTTTGTGCATCAGTGAGGAGAATCCTCAAATTCATGGCCCAGTAGGTAAAGTTGCTACCATTTGTTGCAACTTTCTCTTTCTCCATGAACACATTGAAATTAAAAGCAGGTGGTGCCATCTACAACAAAATTTGTAAAGTTCAGACTAAGTTTATGATAGATTGAGTTCAACTAATCCAAATCATGAATGAACTCCCACTCAAAAACAACATCCCTCATGTCTTTTTGGTGATTACATGAACCAAATCATCTACACCAAGTCTGGTCATCACGTGAGTCGGTGTAGTCTCAAAGGCGAGCATCAATATGGGCATCATATCAACTATATGACTCATGCTTAACCTTTCAGTCCGTGTTCCGAGGCCATGTTTGTAGATGCTAGGCTCGCCAAGTAAGAACCTTAGTACTCGCGTGTGTAAAAACTGTCTTACACCCGTTGTATGAAAGCGTAGAGTCGAGTACACCCGATCATCATGTGTTGTCTCGAAACACGATCCATAGAACGGTGCATACTTAAGGAAGAACACATTATTATCTTGATATTTAAATGAGGGATCATCTTATAATGCTACTAAAACGCCAAAAAAGCAATATAAGATGCAAACATCATATGTGTAAAGTGAAATGATATGGTTTTTGCACTTGATCACTATTATGTGCATCGTGATATGATCTTTATCATTCCTTTGTGTGTAAGGCTGAGGTCTATGGAACTTACACGTTAGGTGTGTTGTAAGAGTATCAAATATACATCAACTTACAACATTACCATATCATGACACCAGGCCAGCAACAATGTAAACTAGATGCTTCTAATTTATCCATTGCAAGTTTTACGTGGCTTAGGGCTTTCAAAGATAGAAACGGTCTTACCTACGAACATGGAACCACAAAAATGATAACCAAATTATTAGCAACTCTTTGTAAATCAGATATTGACTATAGTAGGAGAGATAGACACCCGCTAGCCACTTATGCAAAACTAGTTTCATGTCAAGCGTGGAACAGGTCTCATGTGCGAGGACATGTAAAGTTAGTCAGGGCCGCTTCATCCCACTATGCCACCGATATCCAAAATACATATAAGATGCAATAACATGATCATCATCACCCACATATTCATCTGTGTACTACTCATGCAAAGCATCTACGCATACATCAGGCTCTGATACCACTTTTGGGATCGCAGCATAAAAAACAAAAATTTCCTACGATGGAAACTATTATACGCAGAGATCTATCTACTAGATACAGGAAACGGGTGGATATACATCCATAAAGAATATACCCTTGAAGATTGACAAAGTGTGACAAGGTTAAACTCGTGGATGATGTAGTCGAACGCTTGCCGATCTCAGGATTTAGAAGAAGTCCAGCGCCGCAACTCAGCAGCGCATCCGTGATCACACACACGTTCAGGCCACCGAACAACCTCCACCTCCTCGCTCTAGCGATGTAGTGGAAGCAACAACTCCTTTCAGACAAAATGCCACCGGAACATGTATCTCGCTGATCCGAGACCATGGAGGAATAATTCTAGAGGGAGAGAGATCCTTCACGAGGAGGTGTGAGTGAGAAGGAGGGAGAGGGGGCTTTTATAGGAGAGGGCAGCCACTCCCCATGGCCGGCACCCATGGAGGGTGCCCCCACCTCTTCCTCATTCATGTGGTGGAAGATCCACTCGCATAAATTTGGCCCTCCATTTTCTCCACTCAAAACCCCACTCAAAATGCATTCAATTTCCATCAAATTTAATACAACTCTCATTTAATAAAACTTTTTTATTTATTTTATTCAGAATTTTGTTAATTACTTTAATTAACAAACATTCACATAAAAACCCTTGCAACATTTCAATATCACATGCAGATTGAAATAATTCTAGCGCTCTGCAATTCTTTCGTCTAGAACATATTTGCTCCAAATGGTGTTGGTATCCCTTAAGTGTGTCACCCTATGGTTCGTGAATAATGCAGACATGATCGAGACCCCTCTCAAATCAATAATCAGAAGCGGGGCCTAGAGTTCCATACTAACTCCCACGCATTCAACGATGACTTCTGTGATCGTGAGAACCTTTAATGATAGTAACTAAATCCCTTTGTCTCGCGATATATTACATGTCCGAGATTTGATCATAAGTATCTCTATACCTACTTTAATCTCGTTGTCGACATGCATCTTTTCTTGTTCCCATGATATAACATTCTAGTGATCACGTCACTTGCTTGCAAGCCATCTTAATGTGATATCACCTAGAGGGCCTAGAGTATATCTATCCGTCATCGGGATGGACAAATCAAACTCTTGATCCATGAGCCTATACATAACACCTTCGTAGCACTGAACCCACCTTTATAGCCACCTTGTCATGGTGTGGTGTTTGATGTTATCAAGATACTCTTCTAGTGTTAGTGATTCACATGATCGCATGGTCTAAGGATTAGGATTACTTCGTACGATGTTAAAGCAATATAAACATAATGACTTTGATCGTAATGCTATACTTCAGATGAATGTGCATCACATCATTCCACTAATGTTGTGAACTCGTTATTAACAACATCCAATGTCCATGATCAGGAAACCTTGATCATCTTGTTAATCAACGAGCTAGTTTATGAGAGAGGCATAACTAGGAACTTTCTATTTGTTTATTGAACACACATGTATTAACATTTCCGTACTAATACAATTATAGCATGCAAAATAAACATCTATCATATACATGGAATACATATAATAACAACTTTATTATTGACTCTCAGGCATATTCCTTTCAGTCATACCACGCAAGTCACAAAACACTTTGGCTCTATAAAAAGAACAAGGACCCGAGAAAACATTTATAAAAATCTGAGTCGAAGTAAATTCCTTAGTGAGAAAGACTTTGAGCCTACAATTGAATACAAATATTCGACTGTAGCCTTAGGGGCTACTCCTATCGGGAGCGCTGGCCGTCCACCCAACAAAACTCAATTGTGATATTGTCAGAATAGTTAGGCTATAAGATTTCGAGCCTATGTCCCGATGAATACATCCGAACATAGCCTCGGAGGCTACTCAGATCAGGAGCGCTGCCGCGCACCTAATGAAGAAAGTTCATTTGTTCCAAGACAATACCCAAAGATAAAAATTATCCTCGTGTGTTAAAATCAATGAGTATTACATATATGTATCCTCAAATGATTACTCCTATCGGGAGCGTGTACAAAAATAAAAAAAACCCGGTGACATAGGTATGATTACTCGGATGCTTTTGATTTACTACCCTATACTGGGTAAAGGGCTTTCGGCCCATGAAGATTTCAGATGATAGCCCAAGGAAGCAACCGACAAAGACTTTGGTCGTATTAGGAAAGAGACTATGAACCGACATTGTGTTGGTATTGTAATAACGCGTGTACGAAACCTATCTGCATATAGCTTTGAGACCCGGCCTATTATATATAGGACGGGAGAAGCCCAAGCGAGGGTACCGAAAAACTCCCAGACAACTTGTAATAGTGCGATTCCCAAATATTCAAGCGACTTTGACTCCATTGTTTTCGTGGCATCCGACGAAATCCCCAACATTCTCTTTTCCATGAAACCCTAAGTCCATCATCATGGGCATCCCGAGGTTACCCCTTGTCAAATGGCGCCGTCTGTGGGAAATCTGAGCGCTGGAACCATGGATCCGGCAGACCACTCTCCACCAAGCATCAACCCAACGAAAGCAGTTCCACACCCGCCACCCCTGTATTGGTACCCACCAATTTCAACAGCGGATCCGATCTAATCATCAGAATCTTACACTTCCAAGTAGAAGACCCGCAAGAATCACACCCTTCAGCCCTGATCACATCAGAACCGTCGGTGGAAAAACTTATGCCTACGGTAGTATCAGCATATTCTGTCAGGTCCTCCATGGACACCACAACATAGAGCGAAGCAGGCGAAGAAAGCAAGCAAATCGAGATGGATCTGGGGGACCTTGATCTCTCCTTCGGATCATACCCATAGCTAACCCCACCATGCGGAGCAAGCCCGGCAAATTCAAAACCTGAAGAAAGCAACGAAAATGTCGACTTCGGAATAAGGATGGCGAAGATTTACCCAGAACTACAATCTCAAAATACTAACAACGCATCCTTTGGAGCAGAAGACAACGTCACCAACCCATGCATAACACGCCACCAAGTGTGCATGGTCAATGGGAACACCTCAACACCACGCGACTCTAACGGTAACCCTATCCTCGATCCCAATGATATTTTATAAGATGACAATGCAGGAAATCACAGCAATGAAGGGGGCCACAGAAACGAAGGAGAAACAACGGATAACCGCATAGTCCAAGGAAGAGGCGGAGAGCCACATGAAGGAGAGAGGCGAACTCTTCGGCTACCAGCAGCAGCATGGCAAATGGCAAGGGAAGCAATTTCAGGAGTGGTCCCGATGACAGCGGACGCTTCACATGAAGATTTATTAGCATACCAATATCTGCTTCATAACAAGAAGAGAGATCTACTCAGGATGCAAAGGCAACTCGACGAAAGAAAGAGATTAGCCGACGAATCCAGCTTACGATGGGCACAGTTAAGCTCCACCCGAGGATCAGGGAGCATAACAGGAGGAGCACCACCAGGAAGGAGAACATCTCGATTAGCGAATATCCCTGAAGCATAGAGAGGCGGACTCATCCGTGATCTAGATCTATTGTTCATGTCAATTGATCAAGCAGGAAACAACAAGGCTAAAATAGCCCAAGCAGCCATCGTGGCCGCACAAACATATCTACTCACAACTCAGCCCGCACCCGAAGATCCCCTTGCGACCCTCCATCGCTCCGCCCTGATGAACCTTGGCATGGTGGGAGCCTCCCGCACAGAAGCAGAGCAAGGGACCACGCAACAGTCCTCGGAAAGTGGGGCACACTCGACGATCTCGATCGCCACACCGGGTACATATCGTAACACCCGAGCCGCGAAGTAGCACAAGAAACGACAACACGCAACACAGGAATGATGGATCAAGAGACGAAAACCGCAGCTGACGATACCACGATGGACACAACAAAGACGATTACAAACTATGCAGGGCTAGCTGTTTCCCTAAGAGGATTCACAAAACCTCAGTACCCAAGGACTTCAAACATCCGCACGACCGCCACAAGTACGATGGACTCCAGGAACCTGAAGCATGGTTAGCAGACTATTTGGCCACTATCAAGTTGCAAGGCGGCTTCATAGCCACCGCAATGCAAAACTTACAACTGCACCTCACTGGTGCCACAAGGTCATGGCTCAGGAAGCTACCCAAGGATTCCATCAGCAGCTGGAACGACCTAGAACATAAGTTCATCTGGCACTTCCAATCCACGTTTAAATGACCCGCATCCTTGGAGCAGTTGCGAGCATGCAAACAAAAGTCTGGGGAATCAATAAGAGCATTCATACAACGATGGGATATCATAAAAAACTCGGCCCAGTCCATATCCAATGAAAGGGCCATCAATGCCTTCAACGACGGCCTCCGTCGCCGAGCATTCATAGAAGAACTGGGATGGGTTAAACCCAAAACAATCTCACAGCTAATGGAAATAGCAAATTGCTGGGATGATGGACAAGACGAGCTACATAACAAGCGTACGCGATCACCCAAGGAAGACATGGATAAATGCAGCGACGATAGAAGAAGAAGCAACAATGATGGAAACACAGGACCAAGTTATGTTGCAGCCAGTTGATACGTTGCTAACGTATCCATAATTTTTGAAGTTCCATGCTTGGTTTTATCTACTTTCTTATGTTTTGTCCACACTTTGGAGTACTTTTCATATGATTTCTTGGACTAACCTATTAACAAGTGCCATAGTGCCAGTTGCCTGTTTTCTGCTATTTTTGGTTCCAGGAAAGTCAGAAAATCAATATACTCGGAATTGGACCGGACAAAAGCCAAAGTCGATATTTTACCGGAAGACTCACGGATCCAGAAGACGATACGGAGATGGGACATAGGGTGGCCACACCATGTGGTGGCGCGGGCTAGCCCTGGCCGTGCCACCAGGTGGTGTGGGCCCCCTGGACGCCCACCGACCTTGCCTCTTTGGCTATAAGAAGCCTCCTGATGCATAAACCCTAAATAATCAAGCCTCCAGCCACGAAAAGTTCCGCAGTGCCGCCGCCACCGAAGGGAGATTCGGGGGATAGAAAGTCTCTGTTCCGGCACCCTGCCGGGACGGGTAAGTACCCCCGGAGCCATCTCCATCGATCTCCACCGCCATCTCCATCGCCGTTGCTGATTCCCATGACGAGGAGGGAGTAGTTCTCTCTCGAGGCTAAGGGTTCTACCGGTAGCTATGTGTTCATCTCTCCCTCTATGCATGATCATATTGTGATCATGAGCTTGTAGTCTATAGATCTACCTTGCTACTCAAGTGCTTTAATAGATCTCTGCTCTCCCCATGTGTGTGAAGTTGACAGTGTGCACACCATGGTGGCACTTAGGCTATAGATTAAAAATACTTGTTATGAGTTATATTTGGAGTTGGATGACTTTATGAAATTGTGGTGTTTGTTGGAACCATCTAGTGCTCAAGGTGACAGTGTGGGGTTATCTAGAGGGGAAAGGCTTACTTTGAGGTGTGCTGTTATAGCCCTACCATGGACTAGAGTGTCCAACCAGAGAGTAGTTAAGAGTAGTATCATGAAGATAATATATTTATATGAGAGTGTTCACTAGCAAAAGTATGATCCCTACGCCTTGTTTCTAAGCATTGAAACACCGTTTGCAACTAGATCTGTTACATGTTTGCTTGCTTCCTTCTTTATTTCAGTTTGCCTTTAGTCTTTTCCCACGTCAACCACACGCCAGCAAGCTATTTTCTATCACTGTTACCACTTATAATTATCTATACCACTTGTATTTCACTATCTCTTCGCTGAACTAGTGCACCTAAACACCTGACAAGTGTATTGGGTGTGTTGCGGACATAAGAGACTTCTGGTATCTTGATTGCAGGGTTGCTTGAGAGGGGATACCTTTGACCACTTCCTCCCTGAGTTCGATAAACCTTGGATGATCCA
This sequence comes from Avena insularis, assembly GCA_023614405.1. NCBI lineage: Eukaryota > Viridiplantae > Streptophyta > Magnoliopsida > Poales > Poaceae > Avena > Avena insularis. The sequence continues at coordinate 30,241,174 of CM042692.1, forward strand.
CTTAAGGGAAAACTTGTTGTTGTTCTACAAACCTCTGCACTTGGAGGCCCAACAACTGTCTATAAGAATAGAAGTGCGTAGACATCAAGCTATTTTCTGGCGCCGTTGCCGGGGAGGTAAGGTAAAAGGTACTCACATCCTCCGGTGTGAGTGCTCGAAGTTATTTCCTTTAGGTTCTGCAATTTTGTCCTTTTGTTTCTTGTTTTAACTAGTTAGGCTTAATGGAAAACAACAACAAAATTAGAGAGGTTTGTAGCATTTATCTTGAGTTAGGACATTAAGTGTTTGAAGAGAAAATTAAAAAACCTATGGAACTTTATTTGCAATGTAATAGCAATGTTGTTAGTATGAATTCTTTGGACACCATTATTGCTAATGCTATGGAAAAGTCTAAGCTTGGGGAAGCTAGTTTTTATGAAAATGATCTTTTTAGTTCCCCAGCTTTGGAAGATAGCTATTCTATTGCTTATGATGATACCAAACCTCCAATATATGATGATTACAATGATGAATATGACATTTTTAGTCCACCCACTATTGAGGAGAAAATTAATGATTACAATATGCCTCCTATATTTGATGATTATGGTGATGAGAATAATAATGATAGCTATTTTGTTGAATTTTCTCCCACTACAATTAATAAGAATGACTATGTTTTTAGGGAGAGTAATAATTATTTTATGCATGTGGCTCATGATAAGAATGTTTTATGTGATAGTTATATTGTTAATTTTATTCATGATGCTACTGAAAGTTATTACGAGAGAGGGAAACATGGTTTTATGCATCTCAACAATATTAAGTTCCCCCTCTTTATGTTGAAAGTCTTGAAGATGCACTTGTTTTGCTTTTCTATGCTTGTTGCTTTGTGCTTTCATGACTTGTTTCTTTGCAATATTCCTATGCATAGGAAGTGGGTTAGACTTAAATGTGTTTTGAATTTGCTTCTTGATGCTCTCTTTTACTTCAATTCATATTTCTTATGTGAGCATCTTCTCAAACTATCATGCCTAACTAAAGGCGTTAAAGAAAAGTACTTATTGGGAGATAACCCAAAAGTTTTAGATGAGTCTTGGAAGTTATTACTTCAGTAATAACCGCTCCTTATCCTTTTTATTTGCTTTTTGTGCCAAGAGTAACCTCTAATGAGAGAGAAGTAATGATTCGGAAAGTTGCTGTCCCGAAACAAATTTATGTGCTTCATTGTAAAAATTCGTGTAAAATCTTTGTACGTCCTTTTGAGGCGTAAATTTTTGTGCTTCTGCCCCAGGTTGTTATCTAACTCTCGTTAGTTCAACACTTTTCAATTTGAGCAACAGAAGGTCTTCAAAAAAATTCGTCTTTACCTGCTGGTCAGTTTTGTCAGATTTCTGCCATTATCTGCATTTGCTTCTTGTTGGTTCCTTTTTGAGTTCTTTTGGGGAATTGAGCTTTTTGAGGGAAGTGCTAAAGTAGCTAGTGTTTTAATGGAAGTTTTATTGGTCTTGGAACTGAACCTAAAGACTTATTATCTTGAGTGCACTAATGTTGCTAATAAAGATTGTGTGAAGTTTTGTATGAAGGAAAAAATTCAGGTGTATGGAAAGAATGAGTAATGAGATGAAGGATGGACTAAAGCTCAAGCTTGGGGATGCCACGCGTGTCACCCCAAGAAAAATCCAAGAAGTACAAATGTTAAAGCTTGGGGATGCCCAAGGCATCCCCCTCTTCATCAATAAAAATCCTAGGATTTTTCCAAACACTTCATTTTTATTGTTTCATGCACAGTTGTGTTGTTCTTGGAGCGTCTTCGTTTTCGTTTTGTTTTGGTTTTTAGTTTGCTTTGTTTGCTTAGTTTGCTGAATAAATTGGTTGGACCCCCTCTTTCATCATTGGTTTTCAAATAGTTTGGTTTGGATTGGAAAAGGAGTAGGAAAGTTCATGCTTAAGTGGTAAAGAGAGCTTGTTTTTGACTGTGGCATATGCTTTGTTATGCCATGCTTGATATTGTTTTGGCTTTATGCTTAGTATTCTTTTCTGTAGCATGACTTGTTATAAACAATTGAGATTGCTTAATGTGCCTTTAAAGAATCATCTGTTGTTTTAGCATATTAAATCATAGTATTGTGGTATTCTCCTTTGATGCTTTATTTGGGTTGACTTGGCACATGCTCACATGTTATGACTATCCCAAGTCACCATAGCCTTTATGATCCTTTAGTTTTCAACTTGCAGTACCACTTTATGCTTTGAGCAATGACGTTTTGTTGCTCTGCATGATTATGGCCATTATTGCTCTCTTAGTTGGTCGCTCCTAGTCTTTTGCTAGCCTCCACAACCAAGTATGAGTTCCACTCATGCATCCAACTCCTAAAACCAAGTTATTCCATAGAGTCCACCATACCTACCTATTAACATATGCTATTCCAAGTATATTCATGTTTTTATCTACCTTCCGAATTAAACTTGTTATGAGAAAACTCGTGATTAAAGCTCTCACGAACTTGATGGCACACTTTAATTTTCTTGCCATTAATAAACTTGAACCATTGTGTCGTCTATGTTGTATATGCTTGCACTTATATGTTGGGGATTAGCTGAACCATGCTGTCATGGGGAACGTTTTCAACATTGCACTTGTACTTTGTACCTAGATGATATCATGCTCTTTTGTCTATGGATGTCGTCGGTGTGAAATGAAAGGGGAGCTTGTAAGTCCATGGAGTTATGTATGTGTGTTAGAAAGCGCTGGCAGCGGTCTAATCCATGCTGTCATGGTGGAAACCTACAGCGTAACCATAATGAGCTGTCTATGAAGCATTCTTCTTATAAAAAAAGAGTCAGATATTAAGAGAGAAAAAAGAGAAAAGAGAAAAAAAACAGATATATGAAAAGAGGAAAGAGAGAAAAAAGCACCATATTCCCGTGGTAAATAAGAAGATTGCTGAGATGCTCGTTGTCTTCTTGCCTTGTCATTTTGATATGGGGATTCTTCCGTATCATCGGGCAAGGGGTACCCCGTTGGCGATTCTCTATGATACACATGTACTTACGATGACAAGAACTTACCGGTGACTAAACTTGAGTAGCATGAGGAGCGGCCCTTGTATTCAAGGGACATGAGATTTCTAACTTATACTTCGTCAAGCATGTACACCATAGTTTGTTCACTTTAACCTTAATCACTTCAATATGCTTATGATAGGGGCAATGAGAGCTGAAAGCTATAAGTACCATAATTTTTGGAAGCTCTTTATGAAACTTAAATCTCTGCTTCCTTCTATGAAGGCCTTTCTTCCACTTTTATATTGAGTCTCTGATGGCTCGGTGTTGATGTGGACCTCGTTGGGGAACCCCAAGAGGAAGGTATGATGAGCACAGCAGTAAGTTTTCCCTCAGTTATGAAACCAAGATTTAATCGAACCAGTAGGAGCATGGAAAGACCCCAAAGGTGTTGCTAGCTGAGCCTTGGCAGGGCGCACTACTGGTGCTAGTAGCAACGTGGAACCTGCACAACACAACCACAGAACTCTGCCCCCAACTTGCGATGAGGTTGTCAATCTCACCAGTTTTGCTGAAAACAAAGGATTAAACGTATCGAATGGAAGGAAGTAATAGTTTGCAGAAACTAAACACAAAGCAGTAAACAGTTTGTAGATTGTATGTAAAAGAAAGGACCGGGATCCATAGTTCACTAGAGGTGGCTCTCCTTAAGATAGATAACATGCTGGGTGAACAAATTACAGTGGGGCAATTGACAAACATCGAGAAAGCAATACAGGCATATACTAATCATCTTGACTCCTTTGGAACTTGATTGGGCATTACAACATTATACATAGACCGCCATCCAACTGCATCTATGACTAATAATCCACCTTCAGGTTATCATCCAAACCCCCTCCAGTATTAAGTTGCAAGAAACAGATTAATTGTTTTACGAATTGCGTGTAATGTAAACAATACGATTGTTCTATGAACAAAGGATTGTTGTTTTCTCCCTAGTAGCAACAACACATCTAGTACCTTAGAGATTTACATCACTTCCCAGTTACGGAGGCATGAACCCACTATCGAGCATAAATACTAACTCTTGGAGTTGCTAGCATCTACTTGGCCAAGATAGCTACTAACAACGGAAAGCATGCAAGATCACAAATAACAAAGACATGATAGAATCAATAATCAATCTGAAATAGCATCTCAATATCCATCGGATCCTCGCAAACACAACATGCAGAATTACAAATAGATGATCTTGATCATGAACGTAGCTTACAAGATCTAGACATGAAAGCACAAAGGAGGAGAACCAGCCATCTAGCTACTAATGGACCCGTAGTCCAGAGATGAACTACTCATGCATCACACCGGAGGCTTGCATGATGATTAAGAAGGCCTCTAGGGTGAATTCCCCTCTCCGGCGGGGTGCTGGGAAGAGCTTCAGATCCCTTCCGATCTAGGGATGGAGATGACGGCGGCTACAGACTCTTTAGTGGATTTTTGATCGGGTCCTTAGGGTTTTAGCCCCGAGGGAAATATATAGGTGGAAGGAGAGGCCGAGGGGGTGCTGGGGTCGGCCAGACCACCCCTGGCACGGGCCAGGCCTGGCCGCGCGGCCAGGTGGTGTGGCCGGCCCCCAGCCCTTCTCCATCTCGTATTCTAGCATCAGATGTCTTCCGGAAAAATAGGCACTTTGGCTTTTGTCCCGTCCAATTCCGAGAATATTCATTTTCTGACTTTCCTGGAACTAAAAACAGCAGAAAATAGCCAGCTGTCACTGTGGCTCTTGTTAATAGGTTAGTCCAAGAAATCATATGAAAAGTACTCCAAAGTGTGGACAAAACACAAGAAAGTAGATAAAACCAAGCATGGAACATCAAAAATTATAGATACATTTGCAATGTATCAACATCCCCAAGCTTAACTCCTGCTCGTCCTCGAGTAGGTAAGTGATAAAAAGAAAGAATAATTTTTGAGGTGACATGTACCATCATAAACTTGATCAAAGTATTTGTAAAACATTCGAAGCTGGGATCATAGTACTTTAATCATAACATGAAAGACAAGGTTCTAGCAATAAGACAAAGAAACTAAGATGCAACATGAAAAGACACAAACAAAAGATTCATGAATAATAATGCTTTGCAAGATGTTTGTTTGTTTCACATAAAGAAAACATAGCATAATAGTATTCCGCTTGTCCCTCATAGAGTAGTAAACATAAATGCATAGGACACCTTAAAAGTTCATAAGAGTGACTATATACAAATAGTTTAGAACAAGCAATATCAAGTTGTGCATCTATCAAATAGTCTTGGGACAATGCACATAGAACTAAGAATGGCCACTATGCTCTCAAAGTAGGTGCATAAAGGTAGAAGGTGGAGACTCAATATAATGGTGGAAGAAGGGCCTTCATAGATGGAAGTAGGGATTCAAGTCTCATAAAGAGCTTCCAAAAATTATGGTACTTATAGCTTTCAGCTCTCATTGCCCCTATCATAAGCATCTTGAAGTGATTAAGGTTAAAGTGAACAAACTATGGTGTATATGCTTGACGAAGTATAAGTTAGAAACCTCATGTCCCTTGAATACGAGGGCCGATCCTCATGCTACTCAAGTTTAGTCACCGGTAAGTTCTTGTCATCGTAAGTACATGTGTATCATAGAGAACAGCCAACGAGGTACCCCTTGCCCGATGATACGGAAGAATCCACATATCAAAATGATAAGGCAAGCAGACAACGAGCATCTCAGCAATCTTCTTATTTACCATGGGAATATGGTGCTTTTTTCTCTCTTTCCTCTTTTCATAATCTCTTTTTTTTCTTTTTCTCTTTTTTCTCAATATAGGACTCTTTTTTTATAAGAAGAATGCTTCATAGACAGCTCATTATGGTTACGCTGCAGGTTTCCACCATGTCAGCATGGATTAGACCAGCGGCCCAGGCATTTCTCTAACACATATACATAACTCCATGGACTTACAAGCTCCCCTTTCATTTCACGCCGACGACATCCATAGACAAAAGAGCATGATATCAACTAGGTACAAAGTACCCGTGCAATGTTGAAAGCATTCCCCGTGATAGCATGGTTCTGCTAATTCCCAACAAATAAGTGCAAGCATATACAATATAGATGACGCAATGGTTCAAGTTTATTAAGGGCAAGAAAAGTAAAGTGTGCCATCAAGTTAGTGAGAGCTTTAATCACTAGTTTTCTCATAACAAGTTTAATTCAGAAGGTAAACAAAAACATGAATATACTTGGAATAGCATAAGCTAGTAGGTAGGTATGGTGGACTCTTTGGAATAACTTGGTTTAAGGAGTTGGATGCATGAGTGGAACTCATACTTGGTTGTGGAGACTAGCAAAAGACTGGGAGCGACAAACTAAGAGAGCAATAATGGCCATAATCATGTAGAGCGACAAAACATCATTGATCAAAGCATAAAGTGATACTACAAATTGAAAACTAAAGGGTCATAAAGGCTATGGTGACTTGAGATAGTCATAACATGGTGTGACCATGTGCCAAGTCAACCCAAATAAAGCATCAAAGGAGAATACCACTATACTATGCTTTAATAGGCTAAAACAACGCATGATTCATCCAAGGCACATTAAGCAATCTCAATTGTTTATAACAATTCATGCTACAGAAAAGAATACTAAGCATAAAGCCAAAACAATATCAAGCATGGCATGACAAAGCATAGGCCACAATCAAAAACAAGCTCTTTTTACCACTTAAGCATGAACTTTCCTACTCTTTTCCAAACCAAACCAAACTATTTGGAAACCAATGTATGAAAGAGGGGGTCCAACCAATTTATTCAGCAAACTAATAAAACCAAGTAAATTAAAAACCAAAACGAAAACGAAAAAGAAGACGCTCCAAGAACAACACAACTGTGCATGAAACAATAAAAATGAAGCGTTTGGAAGAAACCTAGGATTTTTATTGATGAAGAGGGGGATGCCTTGGGCATCCCCAAGCTTTGACGCTTGTACTTCTTGGATATTTCTTGGGGTGACACGCGTGGCATCCCCAAGCTTGAGCTTTAGTCCATCCTTCATCTCATTACTCATTCCTTCCATATGAAATTTTTCCTTCATACAAAACTTCACACAATCTTTATTAGCAACATTAGTGCACTCAAGATAATAGGTCTTAAGGTTCAGTTCTAACACCAAATAAACTTCCATTATAACACTAGATACTGAAGCACTTCCCTCAAAAAGCTCAATTCCCCAAAAGAACTCAAAAAGGAATCAACAAGAAGCAAATGCAGAAAATGGCACAAATCTATCAAAACAGACCAGCGGGTAAAGACGGATTTTTCGAAGACCTTCTGTTCCTCAAATCAAAAAGTGTTGAACTAAAAAAAGTTAGATAACAACCCGGGGCAGAAGCACAAAAATTCACGCCTCAAAAGGACGTCAGAGATTTGACACGAATTTTTACGGTGAAGGACAGAAATCTGTTTCGAGGCAGCAATTTTCCCAATCATTACTTCTCTCTCATTAGAGGGTACTCTTGGCACAAAAGGCAAATAAAAAGGATAAGGAGCGGTTATTACTCAAGTAATAACTTCCAAGACTCATCTAAAACTTTTGGGTTATCTCCCAATAAGTACTTTTGCTTTAACGCCTTTAAGTTAGGCATAAGAAGCAAGAAATATCAAGTGTTCTCAAATGAAGAAGCATTAAGATTAATACCAGAAATATCTTCAACAAGGCAAGGTATATCATCCAAATAAGTTCTAGAGGATCCTCTCTCAATGCTCTTAGGTTCACTATTTTCATCAAAAGGGGTTTCAGGAACAATCCAATCAAGATTCTTTTCTATGGCTTCATGTATTGCTACCAGTTTAAAGGGTATTGGTATCTTAGATTCCTCCCTGTTAGGTTCAGTTTTGTTCATCTTTTCTCGTGTACCAACAACATCTACACATGAGCTTAGCATATTGAAACGTTCAAAGACTTTTCTAGCTTCCTTGGCAACATCATAGAATTCCTTAAGCAAAGTTTCTAGAATAAAATCCCTCTTTTCAGGGTCTTCAATTTCTTTAAGTTTAAGAAACATTACTTGCATTAAGGGGTTGAGGTTAACAAACCTAGCTTCCAACATGTGAACTAAAGGAGCTGCAGCAATCTCATAGTTTGGAGCAAGTTCTGCAAGGGATCTATCCTCAATATCCTCATGTTTACTAACATGATTAAATAATTCTTCAATATTATCTTTCCCAATTATAGAACCACTTCCTATTGAAAGGTCTTTCAGGGTGAATTTAGGGATCAACATGGTGTGCTAAGGAAGAGGTAACAACTAAATGAGACTTAATTTTTGTGTGTTTTTGAATAAGAAAGCAAACTAGTAAAACTATTTTTTGTGTGTTTTTGATAACAAAACAAGCAAACAAAGCAAAAAGAAACTAAGCAAAACAAAAATAACAAAGTAAAGAGATTGGTTATGAGGGACTCCCTTGTGAAGATGTCCTTGACTCCCCGGCAACGGCGCCAGAAAAAATACTTGATGGCTTGGTGTTGATGTGGAGCTCGTTGGGGAACCCCAAGAGGAAGGTATGATGAGCACAGCAACAAGTTTCCCTCAGTATGAAACGAAGGTTTAATCGAACCAGTAGGAGCAAGGAAACACCCCAAAGGTGTTGCTAGCTGAGCCTTGGCAGGGCGCACTACCGGTGCTAGTAGCAACGTGGAGACCTCCACAACACAACCACAGAACTCTGCCCCCAACTTGCGATGAGGTTGTCAATCTCACCGGTTTTGCTGAAAACAGAGGATTAAACCTATCGAATGGAAGGAAGTAATAGTTTGTAGAAAGTAAACACAAAGCAGTAAATAGTTTGTAGATTGTAAGTAAAAGAAAGGACCAGGATCCATAGTTCACTAGAGGTGGCTCTCCTTAAGATAGATAACATGTTGGGTGAACAAATTACAGCGGGGCAATTGACAAACATCGAGAAAGAAATACATGCATATACTAATCATCTTGACTCCTTTGGAACTTGATTGGGCATTACAACATTATACATAGACCGCCATCCAACTGCATTTATGACTAATAATCCACCTTCAGGTTCTCATCCGAACCCCCTCTAGTATTAAGTTGCAAGCAACAGATTATTGCTTTACGAATTGCGTGTAATGTAAACAATACGATTGTTCTATGAACAAAGGATTGTTGTTTTCTCCCTAGTAGCAATAGCACATCTAGTACCTTAGAGATTTCTGTCACTTCCCCAGATTACCAGAGGCATGAACCCACTATCGAGCATAAATACTAACTCTTGGAGTTGCTAGCATCTACTTGGCCAAGATAGCTACTAACAGCGGAAAGCATGCAAGATCACAAATAACAAAGACATGATAGAATCAATAATCAATCTGAAATAGCATCTCAATATCCATTGGATCCCTGCAAACACAACATGCAGAATTACAAATAGATGATCTTGATCATGAACGCAGCTCACAAGATCTAGACATGAAAGCACAAAGGAGGAGAACCAGCCATCTAGCTACTACATGGACCCGTAGTCCAGAGATGAACTACTCACGCATCACACCAGAGGCTTGCATGATGATGAAGAAGGCCTCCAGGGTGAATTCCCCTCTCCGGCAGGGTGCCGGGAAGATCTTTAGATCCCTCCCGATCTAGGGATGGAGATGACAGCGGCTATAGACTCTTTCGTGGATTTTTGATCGGGTCCTTAGGGTTTTAGTCCCGAGGGCAATATATAGGCGGAAGGAGAGGCCGAGGGGGTGTTGGGGTCGGCCAGGCCACCCCCTGGTGTGGGCCAGGCCTGACCACGTGGCCAGGTGGTGTGGCCAGCCCCCAGCCCTTCTCTGTCTCGTATTCTGGCATTAGATGTCTTCTAGAAAAATAGGCACTTTGGCTTTTGTCCCGTCCAATTCCGAGAATATTCATTTCCTGACTTTCCTGGAACCAAAAATAGCAGAAAACAGGCAACTGGCACTGTGGCTCTTGTTAATAGGTTAGTCCAAGAAATCATATGAAAATTACTCCAAAGTACAGACAAAACACAAGAAAGTAGATAAAACCAAGCATGGAACATCAAAAATTATAGATACATTTGCAATGTATCAGTCTCCACCTTCTACCTTTATGCACTTACTTTGAGAGCATAGTGGCCATTCTTAGTTCTATGTGCATTGTCCCAAGACTAGGTTATTGATGCATCACTTGATATTGCTTGTTTTAAACTATTTGTATCTAGTCACTCTTATGAACTTTGAAGGTGTCCTATGCATTGACATTTGCTACTCTATGAGGGACAAGCTGACTACCATTATGCTATGTTTTCTTTATGTGAAACAAACAAAACGTCTTACAAAGCATTGTTATTCATGAATCTTTCGTTTGTGCCTTTTCATGTTGCAACATAGTTTCTTTGTCTTATTGCTAGAACTTTGTCTTTCATGCTATGATTGAAGTACTATGATCCCAGCTTTGAATGTTTTACAAATACTTTGATCAAGTTTATGATGGTGCATGTCACCTCAAAAATTATTCTTTCTTTTTATCAATTATCTACTCGAGGACGAGCATGAGTTAAGCTTGGGGATGTTGATACGTTGCTAAAATATCCATAATTTTTGATGTTCCATGCTTGGTTTTATCTACTTTCTTATGTTTTGTCCACACTTTGGAGTACTATTCATATGATTTCTTGGACTAACCTATTAACAAGTGCCACAGATGCGGTTGCCGGTTTTACGCTATTTTTGTTCGGGAAAGTCAGAAAATCAATATTCTCGGAATTGGACCGGACAAAAGCCAAAGTCGATATTTTACCGGAAGACTCACGGAGCCAGAAGACGAGACGAAGATGGGCCACAGGGTGGCCACACCATGTGGTGGCGTGGGCTAGCCCTGGCCTTGCCACCAGGTGGTGTGGGACCCCTGGCCACCCATCGACCTTGCCTCTTCGCCTATAAGAAGCCTCCCGATACATAAACCCTAAATAATCAAGCCTCCAGCCACGAAAAGTTCCGCAGCGCTGCCGCTACCGAAGGGTAGATTCGGGGGACAGAAAGTCTCTGTTCCTGCACCCTGCCGGGACGGGGAAGTGCCCCCGGACCCATCTCCATCGATCTTCATCGCCATCTCCATCGTCGTTGCTAATTCCCATGATGAGGAAGGAGTAGTTCTCTCTCGAGGATAATGGTTCTATCGGTAGCTATGTGTTCATCTCTCCCTCTATGCATGATCATATTGTGATCATGAGCTTGTAATCTATAGATCTACCTTGCTACTCAAGTGCTTTAATAGATCTCTGCTCTCCCCATGTGTGTGAAGTTGACAGTGTGCACACCATGGTGGCACTTAGGCTAGAGATTACAAATACTTGTTATGAGTTATATTTTGAGTTGGATGACTTTATGAAATTGTGGTATTTGTTGGAACCATCTAGTGCTCAAGGTGACAGTGTAGGGTTATCTAGAGGGGAAAGGCTTACTTTGAGGTGTGTTGTTATAGCCCTACCATGGACTAGAGTGTCCAACCGGAGAGTAGTTAAGAGTAGTATCATGAAGATAATATATTTATATGAGAGTGTTCACTAGCGAAAGTATGATCCCTAGGCCTTGTTTCTAAGCATTGAAACACCATTTGCAACTAGATCTGTTACATGTTTACTTGCTTCCTTCTTTATTTCAATTTGCCTTTAGTCTTTTCCCACGTCAACCACACGCCAGCAAGCTATTTTCTATCACCGTTACCACTTATAATTATCTATATCACTTGTATTTCACTATCCCTTTGCTGAACTAGTGCACCTATACACCTGACAAGTGTATTGGGTGTGTTGGGTACACAAGAGACTTCTTGTATCTTGATTGCAGGGTTGCTTGAGAGGGGATACCTTTGACCACTTCCTCCCTGAGTTTGATAAACTTTGGGTGATCCACTTAAGGGAAAATTTGCTGATGTTCTACAAACCTCTACACTTGGAGGCCCAACAATTGTCTACAAGAATAGAAGTGCATAGACATCACCAGTTTCTCGGGTGAAGGTAACAACAGAAGCAACGACTACAACGGCGGATACCGCCATAACAGGGATGACGTTGGAGGAAGCCAATCAACACAGCGGTACCAGCCTAGAACTCGAGATCCACCTATGTCCACAATGCAAATGCTGGAAGGACCCTATAATATGCACTTTTATGTCGACTTAGCAGGCAGGCGACAATCTAACCATCTCATGAAAAACTGCCGAACATTCTTGAAGATGCAGGAGCTATGTAATGCAAAAGCAACTGAAGCAGCAAACCGAGGATACATGTCTACGCCTGCACATTAGCCATCGGTGCACCACCACCACCATCACCAGTAGTGCCACCACAAAACACAAATGATCAAAATGGTGAATACCCTAGGTCAAAAGGGGCAATATCAATGATTCAGATGGGGCGTACATCCAACAGAACCCAGAAGCTCATCACAAGACAAATCAATATGGCAGAAACAACAACATCAACCACACCCGAATATCTCCATTGGTCCAAGCAAGAAATCACATTCAGTAGAGCCGATCACCCGCTTCGGGTCCCACGACTAGGTCACTCAGCCTTGATAGTCGAAGCACAAATCAGCGGGTTCGATATGAGCAAAGTCTTCATGGATGCAGGAAGCAGCATAAATCTGATCTACGAAAAAACGTTACGAACAATGGGCTAACCCCTAGGCAATCTCGCGCCAACAGAAACATCTTTCCACAGAATAGTACCAGGTAAAGCTGAAATTCCTTTAGGCAAAGTATTTATTGACGTTGTTTTTGGTTCCAAAGTAAATTTCATACGAGAAGAACTCGAATTCGAAGTCATGGACTGGCCATCACAATATCATGTGATCCTGGGACGACCTGCTTTCGCACGGTTTATGGCGGTACCGCATTATGCGTACTTAGTCATGAAAATTCCAGTACCAAAGGGAATCATCACGGTAAAAGGAAGCTTCACGCGTGCCGACACTTGCGATAGAGAGTTCAACAAAATTTCTGAATCTTTCGGGACGGCAATGGAGTTCGAACAACTCAAAACTTCAGCAAATGCAGAACCACTGGAAGTAGCGCGTGTCAATCCCGATCAGGTTTTTGACACGGCAAAGGACACAAAAGAAGTACATATCCACCTAGTCGACTCGATGAAAACAACATGTGTGGCTTCCAATCTTGATCCCGATAGGAAAGCGCGCTCATCGAGTTCCTCCGTGAGCACTAGGAGATCTTCGCATGGCTACATTCTAACTTGCCGGGGATTCCCAGGGAAGTTGCTGAGCACGCATTAAATTTGGATCCAGAGGCGAAGCTAATAAAGCAACTACTTCATCGCTTCGCAGAACCAAAGCATAAAGCCATTGGAAAGGAGCTCCATCGCCTTACCAACACCAACTTTATCAAAGAGCTAAGAAAAGAAGAGTGGGTCACAAACCCAGTATGTGTTCCAAAGAAAAATACTATAGAACTTCGGATGTGCATCAACTTTACTGCATTGAACAAACATTGTCCAAAAGATCACTTCCCATTGCCGCGAATAATTGATGAAACCGCGGGATGCGAACGCCTTTCTTTTTTGGATGCTTACTCAGGATACCACAAGATTAGGATGAAGGAAGAAGATCAGGAGAAAACATCGTTCATCACACCTTACGGTGTATTCTGTTACACAACAATGCCCTTTGGCCTAAAGAACACCAGAGCAACATATCAGCGGATGATGCTGATACGTCTAAAATGTATCTACTTTCCCGAACACTTTTGCTATTGTTTCTCCTCTAAACTTGTGTGATTTGGATGCAACTAACACGGACTGACGCTGTTTTTAGCAGAATTGCCTTGGTGTCTACTTTTTGTGCAAAAAATCAACTATCAGGAAAAATCCCGAAAAATATGCCAAAAATCCTATTTCACCCGAAGACTCCAGGAGCCAGAATACGAGACGGAGAAGATCCAGGGGTGGCCACACCACCTGGTGGCGCAGGCCAGGCCAGGCCGTGCCAGGGGGTGGTGTGGGCCTCCCAGGCACCCCCTCGGTCTCCCTCTTCGCCTATAAGAAGCCTTCTAACCTAAAAACTCTGGGGGGGGGTCGACATTTTTCCAGAAGGAGTTCTGCTCCGCCGCCACCACCAAATTCCACAAAACAGCACCAGAAACTCCGTTCTGGCACCCTGCCGGGACGGGGAATTGGAGGAGATCATCGCCATCATCATCACCATCGCTTCTCCATCGACCATCCATGTTTCCCCCATCTATGAGTGAGTAATCCCCCGTTGTAGGGTTTGGGGATGGTAGGGATTAGATGAGATCGTTCATGTAATGGCATCAGATTGTTAGGGCATGGTGCCTAGTATCTTTTATTAGTGCTTTATGACTTTGTTGCGACTTATTATGCTTAATGCTTGTCACTAGCGCCCGAGTGCCATGATTTCAGATCTGAACATGTTATTGATTCATTATAATAGTATTGTTTTTGGTCTTATCTACAAGTTGTATACACACGTTGTTGTCCGGAACCAATGGCCCTGAAGTGACAGAAATCGTGTTGGGGGATAACCCCGGGTAGGGTCACTCCGGGGTATAAGGGCCGGGTTAGCCGAGGGTCGGTAAGGTCAAAGCAGATGCTGCCCGAGTCACCTCAAGGCAAGCCGGATCACGGAGTAACCCGGACCAGGGGGTCGTCTAACATTGTCTCGTCCGACTCAAGGAGTAAGTCGGAGACACTTGTCTAGCTCATATGCAGGAACAGGTGTGGCCGGATCAACTGTGATCTGGATCCTCGTTTGGCTTCTAGGAAAAGGAAGGAATCTCTCTGGTCAAAAAGAAGGCCCGGTGCGTACTGGATGAGCGAATAAAGCAAGGGCAGGACCACCGGATCGTGGCCGACAAGGGTGACGACGTTCACGTCGGCTGACGCGAGCGCCGCAGAGGCAACATCGTTAAAGCAAAGGTGGCGCGGGGGAAAGCACCCCTGTCGGGTTACTACTTTGGGAGGAGGCATATTCTAGGAATATGCCTCCACGTATGCCCTAGGCCAGGACCGAACCACCTCTATATAAGGGGGGGTTGGGGTTCTGGTAAGGGAGAGGAGATTTTCGGAGGTTGGGGCTTTTCAGATACATAGCAAGGAAAACACTAGTGGATCGAGGGGTTCTTGGGCTAGTTGGTAGGCAAGAGTAAGAGAGCTTCTTCTTCCTCCTCTTGTCAATACAGCTCGAGGAGCACTTGTAATCTTGGAAACTGAACATCAATACAAAGCTTCTGTGTAGAGAATCACTCTACTATCCCTCCCTGGATTCCCCTAGCGCATATTAGTCCCCACCTTTAGCCTATCCATGGCATCTGCTGTGACACCACCACGACAGTTGGCGCCCACCGTGGGGCTAGCGGCGCTAGCAGGGGTGAAGATCCGGACGGGAAATTTCATCGGACCGGCGAACGCATTGTCTCCGGGCTCGTTCAGCGCTTCGGTGCGCTGGACTACGTCAGCGACAACGTCGGCTGTTTCGGCACGCGCCCCCTTCCGCGCAACAGCGTCTTCGTCAAGCTCGGCGCGCACAGGGTCTATGTTGTTGTGGACGTGTCTTGCGTTCATCCGCGTCGCGTCGTTGATGCGGGGGAACCACCCCTCACTGTGGCACGCGGGGCGCGAATCGTTCACTCCCCGGGCCATTAAGAGGTGATGATGACTGCATGGCGTGCGCGAAACAGATCCAGCCGAGACCGGAGGTAACACCCAAGGCACCGAGGAAAGCTAGGGGTCCTCATTGGAGAGGCTGAGAATGTGGTGAGGAAGCTATGGATAGCTTGGCTAACCCGGTGGCAACCTGGTAGATCCGGCTCGAGCACGAGCCAAGCTAGAGACCCGGCGAAAAATCTTGGAGGTGCAAAGAAAATAGCAGCGGCTCAGCGATCGTTGAACATGGCGCTGCGAATCTGTGAAAGTGAACAAGGTTGATGCAGTGAGGGTAAAAGGGAAAAATCTCATAAGCGAGATGAACAGAGAAGGTGATGATGGACCAGAAGGGTCGGAAAACTATCTGTCTGTGGGGTTGCCGAAGTATAGTACCCCGGCGATGAACCTCAGAACAGCAGATGCCGCGGCGTCCGAGCTAGAGGGTCTGACGGGTGAATCCCGCCAAAGACAGCAAGTCCGGGTTAACGAGCTGGCTCGGATCGCGAACAGGCAGAATGAGGAGCTGTTGAGAGGTAACCCGAAGAGAGTTGGAGCTTCTAAGATCGTCCATTCGGTGGTAGGTAACCTGGAGAAATCCGCTGGAGCCGCATCATCGCCTCATGGTGGCCCTAGAAGAGAATAGGTAGTAACCTCGGCCAGACGGAACAAGCAGATCATTCCGTACGACCCAACGCGTGCGGGAAAGGAAAAGGAGATGCGGAAAAACGACGATCGACGAAGCATGAGCCGAGGTGAAGTTGGCCGAGGTAACCACAACCAAGGCAATGCCGGTCAAGGAATGCTAGCAGCAATGCGGACAATGAAACCCGGCGAGGAGTCAACCGCGTGAATGCACCAAGGCAAGAGCAAAGTGCGGCCGTGGTATACAGCAGAGAGGAGCACAACGAGCAAGACCGATACAATGATGGAGACTCGGAGATGATGAATGCGGAATCGCAAGACGGACTATCATGTGATTGGGTCGAGATTGGGAAGCAGAATTGATGCGGATGGCGCAAGATTGAAAGCTGGATCGCTTTGTATAGGTCGGAACAAATCGAATGTCAAGGTCCTCCGGGTCCAGCATGCTTTGGGCCCCGGATCATGAAGGAACAGCCAGATGCCAATTTCCGATTACCGAGGGCACGAAGACGTATGACGGCAGTACAAAGCCAGAGGATTGGCTGATAAACTACACAATAGCTGTGAAAATTGCGACTGGCAACTTGAGATGGGTTGTATGATATGTACCCCAAATGTTGGAAGGTCCGGCTAGGGTGTGGCTGAACAATTTGCCACCTGGAAGCATCAATTGCTGGATAGATTTTGAAGAAATGTTTATCAGCAACTTCTCAAGTACATACCGAGACCGAATAGACCGCAGACCACGGCAATGTGCAGCGAGATCTAGCAAGCAGACCGTGAATTCTTGACCCGGTGGTGTACCGTGAGAAACTCATGTGAGGGAGTCATAGAGTCACAGACTATAGCATGGTTCGCACAAGGATGTAGATATGGCAGCGAGTTGTGGATGAAATTGCAAAGGAAAATGCCAGTCACATTGGCAGAGATGATCCGGATCGCGGATTCTTATGCTTTGGGAGATCCGACTCAATCTAGGATCGCGTCGAACGAGTCAAATGAGGAGTACTATCCAAGGGACGGATCTGGGTCATCCCGGAGGAACGATTAAAGGGGAAAAAGGAGAGACGATAGACCGGACCATAGGTATGGTTCGCAACAAGTTGTGGCCGTGAATCAAGATCAGCCCGGTGTAGGGAGCAACCAACGCCAGAGAACGGGAGGGCAATGGACTCCTCAAAACGATGGCAAGAAAACATGGAGTCCGGAGCAGAAGAAGCAATGGCAAGAAAAGAAAGATCGTCCGAGGTATACCTACGAGTCAATGTTGGACCAGCCGTGCAAGTTTCACACGCCAAATCCGAACAGCCCGGCGGGTCACACGACGAGACAATGTGAGTGGATGCGCAAGATAGAACAAGGTGGTTCGGGGAATGCTCAAGCACCCCGGAATGATCAACCTCGGCAGGAGTTACCCCGACAGCAATTGCTCTCCGGAGCAAACACGCAACAACTAATGTTGCCTCCCCCTCCGCCGAGGTATGACAACAGTGAGAGAAGGGATGCAGTGCATCAGGTAGAAAACCAGGAACAACCGGATCAGAGGTACTCCGGAAATGAGGGAAGAAATGAATACAGGGAACATCACCAGAGCTATTGCGTGTTCTAGCAGAGAAGCGGATAGGAAAAGCTTGCAGCGCCGACATATGGAGGTTAACGCGGTTATGCCTGCAGTGACGAGGTATATGTCTTGGTCAGACCAGGAAATTACCTGGAGCGTCAAAGATCATCCCAAGCTTATGCCAAGTCCGGGCTCGTACGCACTGGTGTTAGATCCGACGTTCATTGGACCAAATATTAATGTGAGATTCTCCAAGGTACTGATCGACAATGGCAGTAGCATTAACATCATGTATGCGGATACGATGCGCAAGTTGGGCATCTCGGAGAACATGCTCCAGGCTACGAGAACAACTTTTCCGCGGTATCGTGCGGCATATCCTGCGAACCCATAGGCAAAGTCCGTCGACGTGCTATTGATGCGAGGATAACTGCCGAACCAAAATCTGAGTTTGAGGTGGTAAACACGGAAGCCGCGTATCATGCATTACTCGGGAGACCAGCACTGAGCAAATTCATGGCAAGTTGCCACGTTGGTTATCTGAAGATGAAGTTGCCCGGGCCAAATGGGGCAATTACTATCGCTGGGGATTTCCGACGTTGCATTGAGTGCGCCTCAGCCGGGTCTAACCTAGCCGAGTCACTTGTAATCGCCCAAGAGAAAAGAAAAATCCAAGAGGTGGCAGCATTAGCTCGATCCAGCAGCGATATATGCCGGCGTTAAGCAACCCGCATGGAAGCGTTTCATTTCAAGCCGCGAAGGACACCAAGATGATCCCGGTGGATAACATGTTTCCGGAGCGTACCATGACAATTGGGGCCGGGTTAACTGACAAATAGGAAAGCGAGCTCGTCAACTTCCTCCGTGAGAATCGGGATATTTTTGCTTGGTCCACACAGGACTTGCATGGTGTTCCGAGGGAGTTGGCCGAGCACTCTTTGAATGTAATACCCAAAGCAAGGCCGGTGAAGCAGCCTCTCCGACGCTTCGCCGAGGATAGGAGAAGGGTCATTGGTGACGAGATAGCTCGGTTGCTAGCAGCAGGATTTATCATGGAAGTGTTGTATCTGGATTGGCTCTCTAATCCGGTGCTGGTAGAAAAGAAGAAGGATGATCCGAACGTGGCAGTGGTTTGGCGTATGTGTATCGATTACACGAACCTGAACAAGGCATGTCCGAAAGATCCATTTCCACTGCCGAGGATAGATCAGGTCATCGACTCTACCGTGGGATGTGAACTGTTGTCACTTATTGACGCTTATTCTGGTTTCCACCAGATACCTCTGAACCCGGAGGATCAAATAAAAACTGCCTTTATTACCCCGTACGGGGCTTATTGCTATCGCACTATGCCGTTTGGTTTACGAAACGCAGGAGCAACGTACCAAAGGTGTATGCAAAAATGTTTGCATGATCAAATAGGTCAAAATATACAAGTCTACGTGGATGATGTGGTTATCAAGACCAAGGAAAGCGCAACGCTCCTTGACGACATAAGGCAAACATTCGCGAACTTGAGGAGATTCCGAATGAAGCTTAACCCGGAGAAATGCACCTTCGGTGTCCCGGCTGGGAAATTACTCGGATTTCGTCTCGGTAGGTATCGAGGTTAATCCAACTAAGGTCCGAGCCATCGAACGAATGGAGCTGCCGAAGTGTCTCAACGACGTCCAGAAATTCACTGGATGCCTGGCGTCGTTGAGTCGGTTTGTATGTCGATTAGGGGAAAAGGCACTGACTCTCTACCAACTCATGAAAAAATCAGATAAATTTGTTTGGACGCCACAGGCCGATGAAGCTTTTGCCCACTTAAAAAAGATGTTGGCCACTGCACCAGTGTTAGCTTCTCCGCTGTCGAAGGAGCCAATGTTGCTCTACATAGCCGCAACCAACCGAGTTGTAAGTGCAGTGATTGTAGTGGAACGAGATGAGGAGGGTAAGTCGGTGCAGAGACCAGTGTATTACTTGAGCGAGGTATTGTCCGCCTCGAAACAGAATTACCCGCATTTTCAAAAGATGGCATACGGAGTTTATATGGCGGCAAAGAAGCTAAAGCACTACTTTGAGGAGCATCCCATCAAAGTGATATGTGAAGCCCCCATATCCGAGATAATGGGTAACAAAGATGCGAATGGCAGAATTGCGAAATGGGCAATTGAGCTAGCACCATCTGGCATGATGCGATAGAAGAGAAGCGATCAAGTCCCAGGCTATAGCGGACTTTTTCGTGGATTGGGCCGAGGTACAATATGAACCACCACCACCGGATCCGAACTACTAGAGGATGCACTTTGACGGATCGAAGACTAAAACCGGATTAGGTGCCGGGGTTGTGCTTACCTCGCCAAAAAAGGATCAGCTCAAGTACGTATTGCAGATCCATTTCACGGCATTGAACAATGTCGTTGAGTACGAGGCTCTTGTCCATGGCCTCAAAGTGGCAAAGGAAATTGGCATACGTCGGATAATCTGCTTTGGCGACTCGGATCTAGTAATGCAGCAAGTGTCCGGAGTGTGGGACGCCCTGGATCCAAACATGGCACTATACAGATTTCATGTGCAGAAAATCTCGGGTTACTTTGAGGGATGTGAATTTCATCATGTACCTCGCGTGGAAAACGAAGCTGCCGACGTGCTGCCGAAGCTCGGCTCGACCCGACAGGCAATTCCACCGAGCGTTGCATTGGAGCACCTCAGAAAGCCATCTATCAGGCCATCCCCAGGAACCGACTCAATTTATGTCCCGGAAAACGCGGAACCCGGAGCTGAGCCCATGGACATTCACGTGGGAGGTAGTACGCCGAACCCGGGCACTACCTCGGCAAACCCGGGGACTACCTCGCCAGACCCGGGGACTGTTCAGCGTGATCTGGCTAAAGTTATGTCGGTGGATCGGATGGAAATTGATGAGGAGATGTTCCTATGGCGGCGATACCAACAGGCCGCCTATATACCAGTTCTTGAAAGATGGGCGTTACCCGAGGAAGTGCTAGCCAGGCAAACTCAGAGGAGAGCCAAAGCTTACACAATCATCAATTCCGAGCTGTACAAATGGAGTGTAACCAGTGTCCTCCAGCGGTGTGTTGATCCGGAAGAAGGACTTGACATCCTCCGAGATATACATCAAGGAGAATGCGGGCATCACGCCTCATCCCGGGCTCTAGTGGCAAAGGCGTTCCGGCATGGGTTTTACTGGCCAAGCGCCTTGGAGCAAGCAGAAGATCTGGTGAGAAAATGCAATGGTTGCCAAAGATACGCCACCAAGACACATATGCCTGTGTCGGAACTCAAAACCATACCAATTACATGGCCGTTTGCTGTGTGGTGCTTGGATATGGTTGGTCCGTTCAAACCAGCAAAAGGGAACATGATGCACATTCTGGTCATGGTGGACAAGTTTACAAAATGGATCGAAGTGAATCCTATAAGAAAAATGTGATGGATCTACGGCTGTGACATTTCTCAAAGACATCATATTGAGATACGGTTATCCTCATAGTATCATAACTGATAACGGCACCAATTTCGCTGAAGGAGCATTTGCACGATTCTGCCGAGATAAGAAAATCCGACTCAACGTAGCCTCGGTAGCCCACCCCGCATCGAACGGACAGGTGGAAAGATCCAACGGATTAGTGTTATCCGGGATCAAACCCCGGCTCATTGAGCCGCTGCAAAGATCAGCGGGGTGCTGGATAGAGGAACTACCAGCGGTATTGTGGAGTTTAAGAACAACTCTGAATCGATCAACAGGCTACACGCCGTTTTTCTGGTATATGGGGCAGAAGCTGTATTACCAGCCGACATAGAGCATGATTCGCCTAGGGTCACCCAATACACAGAAGCCGAAGTGCAAGAAGCCCGGCAAAATGATGTTGATCTGCTGGAAGAAGCGAGAAGGCACCTTGTCCGGATCCGCCATATATCAGCAAAATCTCCGACGCTATCATAGCGGAAAGTGTGCCCCAGTCTTAGGGAAGGCGATTTGGTGCTCCGGTTGGTACAGCGTACCACTGGCATGCATAAATTATCCCCCCCATGGGAAGGACCATTTATCGTGAGCAAAGCATTACACAATGACTCTTACTATCTCATAGATGCAAAGCCATAGGAAAGGAACATGGCGGACAGGTCCGGAGAGGAATCCAAGCGACCGTGGAATGTAGCACTACTTCGCCCCTTCTACACTTAGCCAAAGAGTGTATGTACCCGAGTCATCCTCATATGTCGGTATGTATGTCGGCAATGGGCTTATCAATGAAATAAGCAGACCTCGGCGATAACTTCGGGGCGCCTTAATAAATGATTGTTGTTACTTTTTATGGGTTAGCTGGAATGACTCGTTTCGCTTAACCCGGATTAGTAATGTGGGAGCACCAAAAACCCAACCCTTCGACTTGCTGCTGTCTAACAAGAATTGGCTTCACGGCGAGCAAGGGAACAAGTTTGGAATTGCGTAGCACATGAAAAACTACTAAGGAAACGATCCTATTCCAGCTAACGTTTGTTTTTTTGGACTAACCCCATATTTATTTTCACGCTATTATGTTGAATTATCTTGAGCCAAGCTTCAAAGTTTCTCAGTATTGTTAAAACGATTCTTGAGGCTCGGGTTCGTAAGTCGTGAAACCGAATCAAGGTAGACACGGATCGAGCCGGAGAATTGGATGAACAAGAAAATGAAACTCGGGGACTACGCCCAAGTTAATCCGGCATACAAGCATAGTAGCAAAATATTATGTATTCAGTATACAATTGCACCCGGCATACCGGGGATCTGATAAATTTTCGAGTTTTTTCAACTAAGGAGCGGCAGGAGGAGGAAGTTCGGCGTCATCAT
Source organism: Avena insularis (assembly GCA_023614405.1). Classification (NCBI taxonomy): domain Eukaryota; kingdom Viridiplantae; phylum Streptophyta; class Magnoliopsida; order Poales; family Poaceae; genus Avena; species Avena insularis. The sequence continues at coordinate 30,263,927 of CM042692.1, forward strand.
CACTATCTTTGATATCTGAAGCGGCATCTTCTCCATCATCGCCCGACCCATCCTCCACGTTCTCCATCTGCTCCTCCTTGCCGGATTCCAGAAAGCTCGGCCCCTCAACCCAGTCATGGACTGGAGAATATTCGATGAGGTTGTAGGCGCAAGCCTGGCGCCGAGCTACCCACTCCGGATCATCGGTCCATTTAGATCTGGTGCGCCGACGGGTAAGGAGGCTCAGATCGATTTTCTCGTACCATGAAAGGATATGATGGAGAAGAGTATCTGCCGCGGCACGCCCGGCGGATTCCCTCCAGAGGTCAAGTTGAGTCTCGGTCTCCATTAGTTTTTCTGCAAGGAGCGTGATCCTTTCCGGAGCGTCCTCGCTGGGCCAGAATGTGTTGAAGATCCGGACCGCAACGTCGAGGAGATCTTTTCCATAGTTCTTGATAGTTTCCACCCGGGCTGACACACTAACCAACAGGTCCTCCATGTCTAAGGGGATGCTCTCACCATCAGGAGCGATGGGAGTACCCCTCTCTTGGCGGAATTTGGCAACGGCAGCACTGGCAATGGCAGTACCCTCCGGAAAGTTATCTGAAAATAAGGAAAGGGAGGATGCTGAAGCAAAGGCATATGAGCTAACCTGGAAAACTACGTCGAGCAAGGAGAAGAAACTTACGTGAGATATGGTGATGGATCCGGGTCAACTCCTTGATACAACTATCGCGTCTCTGGCGAAGTTGTTCAAGCTCGGCAAGCGCCGACCCAAGCCGGACTTTGGATTCCTTGAGCAGCTCCTGGTCCTTGGAGATCTGGAGGGTGAAGTGCTCACGCTCTTCGGTGAAGTTCTGGCCAACTTTCTGGAGCTCGGTTTTGTGTTGGACCTTCATCTTCTCCATCTCGGCCTTGAGTTTGGCTATCTCGCCATCCTTGGTCCGGAGGAGGGCAAGCTCATCGTCCTTCTTCTTCAGCTCGGCTTGATGTTGTCCTGCTTGTTCGAGAAAATGCAGCATCATATCAGGCACGGGCACACTATCCTCAAGCGATGCTGAAATGGTGTGTTGACCCGGCAAAGCCGAGGAGTGAATGTTTGCCGAGCCAAGAAAAAGAAAGAATGGAAACCACAGTGATGTTGGCCGAAAGGGGACATACCTCGGATTTCCTCCAAGTTTTTCCGCATAATCTTGTTTTCAGCCTCCATCCCAGCTGCAAAAAACCGAATAAGGAGGTTAGTCTGGCAGAAACAAACGAAGCGGTGAGGTGTTAAGAGAGGAAATTACCCCTCTTTTCATGCTCCGCACCAAGTGCAACGTATTTTGCGCACAAGGTCTTATGGGTATCAAGCAGGCGCTGAAACTCGGCGCTCCGACGGTTGGTAGTTACCTGACAAAGGCACAGGCGTGTAAAGTTAGTTCAGTGCATATTCGAAGTGTACAAGATCCGGGCCAAGCGGAACTTAACCCGGCTCTAGGTGTGTGCATATTCGAAGGGTACAAGATCCAGGCCAAGCGGAACTTAATCCGGCTCTAGGTGTGTGCATATTCGAAGTGTACGAGACCCAGGCCAAGCGGAACTTAACCCGGCTCTAGGTGTGTGCATATTCGAAGTATACAAGATCCGGGCCAAGCGGAACTTAACCCGGCTCTAGGTGTGTGCACATTCGAAGTATGCAAGATCCGGGCCAAGCGGAACTTAACCCGGCTCTACGTATGTGCATATTCGAAGTTTACATGCAGCTACGTTGATCTTCTAAGGAGCATCCGGCCGAGTAACAAGTTACTCCGCCGGAGGCTCGGGGACTAATGGTTATTATCTACAGCATGTAAAGAAGAAGCGACGTACCTCCATCATACGCCCAGCAAGGTTAATGGCCTTGGCGGCGGTATTCATCTGAGCGGAAAATTCAGCTGGGCCGAACTTTTCCGGGAGATCGTCGTTGTAGACGAACTCCGCCTTATTCCAGTTCATGACAAACTCGATGAGGCTCGGAGGGTACCGTTAGCCAGTGGGCATGTGAGGCGCCACCAAGCCCTTGGCATGAGCTTCTTTCCTTTTAATCAGGGAAAGAGCCGGGCTTGTGTGAAGAACCATCTGCTGCGAATCAGCTAGCTCGGCAGGAGGATCCGTCGCTGCTGGTGATTTCTTTGGAAGCATCGACGACAAGGTTCGCTGCCCAGCCTCGGCGGAGGTGAATTTGCCTTTGGCCTGCTGGGAGGAAGTGACCACAGTGGATTTGCCCTTGGAAGCCGCTGGAGTGGGTCCTCGCCGAGCTTGAGATGACTCGGACGAGGCAGATGAACTTGGCGCAGGAGCTTTGGTGGCTGGCGCTGGAGCCGCTGTTGGTTTCTTCGGAACCGGGATAGGCACTGGTTCGGTGGCTGGTGCTGGAGCTACTGCTGGTGCTGGAGTTGCAGTAGACTTAGTTGTTGCTGGTTGCGGCAATGCCGAAGTGCCGGACGCTGTTGCCTTGGCCGATCCGACCCCTCCTGATCCGAGGTCGCGTCCCTCTGAAGGAGGTACTGTGGAACCCGGAGCGGCCGCAGAGCCCTCCGGAATAGGGCTCAGCGGGCGTGACTCGTCGTCACGGGGAGGGGAAGGACTAGAGCGAAGAGGAGAGGAGATGCTCGATCCGCTCTGAGGGACCTCCACAGGAGCCCTGCAAGAGAAAATAATGTCAGGAGTGAAATTACCCCGAAGCAGGGAGAAGTGTGTTGCGCAGTGAAAAAAAAGAACTTATGCATCCGAGGTCTCGGCCTCCTTAGGTTTCCAGGCCCTCCTTGCTGGGGCTTTGCCTACCCGTTTGGAGGCAGTCTTGTCTCTGGCCTTCTTTTGCCTTTTGGAAGGCTGAGAAGGTTCGGAAAAAGAACTCGACGCGGATCCGCGCTTCTTCTTTGACGCCACCGGAACAGGCTCGCCCGTGGCAAGGGGAGGATCCTCGTGGATGTGCCCACCGGGGTTAGCTGATGCCGGGTAGGCAAAAGAAAGAGGGACAGCCTCAACGGGTTCAATCACATCGATATCCGAGTCATCCTCATCGTCAGGCCAATCTCTAAGAGAAGAGAATTTACCGCTGGGTCGTCTGGTGGCATCGGGTGTTGGGAGGAACATCTCCTGGTCCGGCTCCTCCTTGTCCGGAATTTCTCGGTCCGGGGCCCACTTAAGGGTCGGATCCGGGCCATCCTCGAGAGTTTGCTGGAGAAACAGCTGAGAAAAAAGCACAAGGAGCAAAGTCAAGAATGTGATAAGAGCCGACATGAAATTGATCCGAAATAAGTTTACCTTGAAGCTTATCGCGAGGGAGGGAGCCTGTCACGGCAGTAATGCTCGATTCCCCACGTCCATTCGGCGGAGAAGTCCTTATGGGTGGTGAAAAGAGCCTTGACCCGGCGTAAGATCTCCGTATTGCTCAACTCGAATGAGGAGGTTCGGTTGGGGTCACGAATAAAGCTCATATGGCACAACTTGTGAGTGCGTCGCTGAAGGGGAGAGATTCGGTTGCGCACGAATGTGATCATGGCATCCTCGTTGCGCAATCCGAGCTTCTTCAGCTCCGCAAACCTTTTGTTCACTTGGTTGGCCAGAGCCGTAGGTTTCCTAGCAACCTCCTCCTAGAAATCCGTGTCAGGGGGACCCGGAGCGTAGGGCAGCAACCGGATCAAATCTTCCGTGCCTTCGTTCCGGACGTAGAAGAAGGTCCGGGCCCACCCTTTGCAGGAGTCAAGCCCGGTGATCCGGGGAAAGATTGAATGCCTCCGGGGCGAGATCGAGGCAGCTCCGAACTGAGTTAGCTGCTTGTCCTCCGACTCGACGTGGATGTTAGGGACGACGTTGCAGCGGAGGCCGAAGAACCGGATCCACAGCTCCTTCGTAGGCCATAGCCCGGTGTAGCCCTCGATCGAAGAAACGAAAGCGGACAGAGAGGTGATGGCGTTCGCCGGGAGATGATGTGGTTCCAGGTGATAGGTCCGGATCCAGTCCCGGAAGAAATCACTCACTGGAAGCCCAAATCCTCGTTGGAAATGGGATAAGAAAACGACAAATTCACGCGGATTGGGCGAGGGGGCCAACTCCGAGGAGGGGAGACGAGCGGCGATGCCGGCGGGAATGCGCCGGGTCCAGTAGAGACAGGCGATGTCGTCCTCACAGACCCAGGAGCCGGCCCACGCGCCGCGGTCCGCCGCGCCGGCGTCCTCCTCCATCTCCTGTTCAACGACGATGAGCTCCTCCTCCGTCATCTCAATTCCGATGTCCTCGCTGGAGCTGGCGGCGGCGGGGCTCTGCGGTCTAGACTGACGAGGACCCGTGGCTAAACAGAGGCGCAACGGTGATTGCGGTGCGGAGAAACGGAGAAAGTGCAGCGGCGGCGCTGCTGCAACGGGCACTGGCGGCAGCACGGTTGCAAGGAAGAAGAAGAGGAACGGGCGAGGGGGCACGGAGATGGAAAAGTTCTAAGGAGAGTGCCCCTCCCCTATTTAACCGCCCTCAGTCATCAACAAGTGGGATCGTGCTGTGCTGGAAAACCACATGGTGTGGCCGTGTATCGCCAGCATTGACCAATCAGAGAGAAGCCACACTGGGGGCCGCAGAATAAATGTGATCCCATGACACGATGTGCAGTCGTGGTAAACGAGGAGACAGACGTGACGTAACCCCCGCACAGTAATCACTGACATTTACTGCGGCGGTTACTGCGCAGGCCCTTAAAACAAGGCAACGTAATGATTAACCGTTACGTGGGTTGGCGTACGAGAGAAGGAAGTAAGGCCCGTATCCGAGCCACGATGGTAACCCGGCCGGCAAGTGAAAACTTGAACTATGCAGAGGGAAAGTAAAACCATAGGATCCGAGCCAAAGTGGTGACCCGGCCGGCAAGTGAAAACTTGGAGCGTGCAAAGGGAATGTAAATCCATATAATCCAAGACAAAAAGTTAACCCGGAAATAAACATCCGAAGGTTAGATACGAATGAACCTGATGTGGCCTTAGCGACCAAGGCCGCTGAGGCCGCTTCAACCGGGAATAATGTTGGGGGGATAACCCCGGGTAGGGTCACTCCAGGGTATAAGGGCCGGGTTAGCCGAGGGTCGGTAAGGTCAAAGCGGATGCTGGCCGAGTCACCTCAAGGCAGGCCGGATCACAGAGTAACCCGGACCAGGGGGTCGTCTAACATTGTCTCGTCCGACTCAAGGAGTAAGTCGGAGACACTTGTCTAGCTCATATGCAGGAACAGGTGTGGCCGGATCAACTGTGATCCGGATCCTTGTTTGGCTTCTAGGAGAAGGAAGGAATCTCTCTGGTCAAAAAGAAGGCCCGGTGCGTACTGGATGAGCGAATAAAGCAAGGTCAGGACCACCGGATCGTGGCCGACAAGGGTGACGACGTTCACGTCGGCTGACACGAGCGCCGCAGAGGCAACGTCATTAAAGCAAAGGTGGCGCGGGGGAAAAGCACCCCTGTCGGGTTACTACTTTGGGAGGAGGCATATTCTGGGAATATGCCTCCACGTATGCCCTAGGCCAGGACCGAACCACCTCTATATAAGGGGGGGTTGGGGTTCTGGTAAGGGAGAGGAGATTTTCGGAGGTTGGGGCTTTTCACATACATAGCAAGGAAAACACTAGTGGATCGAGGGGTTCTTGGGCTAGTTGGTAGGCAAGAGTAAGAGAGCTTCTTCCTCCTCCTCTTGTCAATACAGCTCGAGGAGCACTTGTAATCTTGGAAACTGAACATCAATACAAAGCTTCTGTGTAGAGAATCACTCTACTATACCTCCCTGGATTCCCCTAGCGCATATTAGTCCCCACCTTTAGCCTATCCATGGCATCTGCCGTGACACCACCATGACAAATCGGGATAACCGGAGGGAATGGCTTTGATGTTAGGATCACATGTGTTCATGGAGTGTTAATGCTTTGCTCCGGTGCTTTATTAAAAGGAGCATCTTAATTGCCAGTAGTTCCCTTGAGGCCCCGCTGCAAACGGGCTGGCAGGACAAAAGATGTTGTGCAAGTTCTCATTGTGAGCACGTATGACTATATATGGAACACATGCCTAGGATTATCTAGTACTTGGATGCTTTATCTTATTTATCTGCAATTGCCCTATGTTATGATTGCTATGTGAATTGTCTTGTCCATGCAACGCCCGTCCATCCATCCCTATGCCTACCGCACTCGAATCCCACTGTTTACTGCTATTGTTACTGTTGTCTTCACTTTACTACTACTACTACTTTGCTATTCCTACTACAAAACTGTTGCTAACTACTGTGAGAAAGATTGTTTCTAGGTGCAGCTGAATTACCAACTCAGTTGTTAAGGCTTATAAATATTCTTTGTCTCCCCTTGTGTCCAATCAATAAATTGGGTTTCACTTTCCTCGAAAATACTGTGATACACACCCTATACTTGTGGGTCATCAAGACTATTTTCTGGCACCGTTGCCTGGGAGCATAGCTTTATTTATCAAGTTCACTTGGATTCTCTATTGTTCGCTGCTATCCATCCATCATGGGTAAGTCTCGTGATGGCAAGTTTCCTATTTTACCATCCACTACAAGAAGAGGTACGGTTCTAAACACCTCTACTGCTCTTGATTCACCATATGTTATAAGTAAGCTCGTTACACCACCACATACACATGCTACACACACTGCTACTACTGCTGAACCTGAAACTTCTGATGCTGATGATGATGCTTCTACTGTGCTTGATAAGAGTGGTTCATTAGGTCCTTTCCTAGATGCTACGATTGCTAGAACTATAGCTGGAAATACCGAAACTCCTAATGAAGACACTACCACACCTGTTAGTTCACCTGAGTCTAGTGAAAGTTATGATATTAAAGATGGTTATGTTGAGATGACCGATGAATTTATTAAAGAATGTAATAACACCCATGATAGGAGCGCTGCTAAGAGTCTCCTTGAGAGGCGTACTATTAGACCCAAATTGTCTCCTATAGCTAAGTTTGCTGCTTCTCCCATAAACATTATAGATGAAGATTATGATTTCTCTCTCGATCTATCTTACATAGCTATTGTCGAGAAAGAACCTTTTTGTGGGACTAAGAATGAAAGTGTGGTAGCACATATGAATGAACTTTCTACCATGAGTGGCTTGTTTTCTGATGATATTAAGATGCGTACTTACTTTGTTACTAAGATTTTCCCCTTTTCACTGAAAGGAGAAGCTAAAACTTGGTTTAGTAATTTACCTCCTGGATCTATTGATAGCCCTGAGTGCTTGATTAGTACTTTCCTGCAGAAATATTTTCCTCCTAGTGCTAGACATGCTATTTTGCAGGAACTTTTTGATTTTAAATAGGGAGAAAAAGAGGTATTGCCTGAATCTTGGGCAAGGTTTTGTGCTTTGATTCATGCACAAGCTGGAAGTCCATTACCTAAGACTGAGCTTCTTGATATATTGTATAATGGACTAACTGAAGAATCTAGGACATACCTAGATAATTGTGCTGATTGTGTTTTCAGGAATAGGACTCCTAAGGAAGCCGAGGAATTAATGGCTAAAATTAGTAAGAATTATGAAGATTGGACTCCTCCTAAACAAGCTATACCTGAAGTAATTGTACCTAAACCTTCTATTCCGGTGCCTATTCCAATATCAAAGAAGAGGGGAGTTATTGAATTAAATGATGAAGTGATGAAGGAAGCTAAGAAATGTCTTAAGGAGAAGGGAATTAAAGTTGCAGATGTCAAGAATTTACCTCCTATTGAAGAGTTATGTAAGCCTATTCCCTACTCATCCACTATCGAGGTACACTCTCTCCAACACTTTGATGAAGGTGATATCCCTTACTCTAAACCTCCTGATCAATGCTTAGAATAATTTGATATCTTTATTGTTAAGCAAGATAATTTTAATAAAAGGGTGCAAAATCATCTAATGGAAAACACTAGAGCTATTGTTGAGTTGAAAGATATTGTGGAAAGAACCTCTAATGATGTTAAAATGATTTTCAAACACTTTCAAATTGTTCAAACTCAAATAGATAAACTCGTTAAAGTACAAAACGACTTGCTAGTTAATGCTGCTAAAGAAAAACATGCTTATGAAATTAGAACTAGAAGTGGAGCTGCTACCCAAGATCCTCTATACCCTGAGGGGCATCCCAAAAGAATTGAGCAGGATTCTCAACAAGCTGAAAATAGTGGTTCTACTCATAAGAAAAGGTAAAAGAAACATAAAACTGTTGTAGAACCCTCTGAACCCGCTTTAGATCCTAATAGTATATCTATCTCTGATGCTGAAATTGAAAGTGGTAATGAAGAAAATGAATCTCCTAATGAAGAGAAAGTTGAGGAAGAACCTGAAAACCACACTAAGAATACTAAATACACTAAAGAAGATTTTGTTGCTAAGAAACATGGTAATGAAAGAGAACATTGGGTCCAAAAACCTATGCCTTTCCCTGATAAGAAACACAAGTCAAAGGAAGATGGACACTATAATAAGTTTTGTGAGTGGATGAAACCTTTATTCCTGCAAATTCCTTTGACTGATGCTATTAAATTGCCTCCTTACTCAAAGTATATGAAGGATATTGTCTCGAATAAAAGGAAGATCCCTAATGAAGAAATTTCTCTTTCCTTGCTAATTATTCCTTCAATGGTAAGGTTCCTAAGAAACTTGGAGACCCAGGGATTCCAACTATCCCTTGCTCAATTAAGAACAGTTATGTTAGAACTGCTTTGTGTGATTTGGGAGCTGGAGTTAGTGTTATGCCTTTCTCTCTCTATAAGAGGCTTCAACTAGAAAAATTAATACCAACTGATATATCTTTGCAAATGGCTGATAAATCTACCACCATTCCTATTGGTATATGTGAGGATGTACCTGTTCAAGTGGCTCATAATGGCTTGATATTAACTGATTTTGTTGTGCTTGAAATGCCTGAAGATGATAATATGTCTATTATTCTTGGGAGACCTTTTCTTAATACTGCAGGAGCTGTTATTAATTGTAATCAAGGAAAGGTAACCTTTAATGTTAATGACAAGGAACATACTGTCTATTTCCCCAAGAAGATTGAAAGGACTTATGGTTTGAATTCAATTGAACATGTTGAGGGCATTCAAGTTGGAGAAATATATTGTCCCATACCAAGAGAAAAATTTGAAACTGTTATGATTGGGACCATTGCTATCAAGGTTGAGGTAACATAATCATCAGTGGAATACAAAGTTTTGTGTCATATGAAATTGATTTGGTAACAAGACCTGATCAACCTTGTTAACAAAAGGAATTCGTTGAACAAAACAATGTTTTCACTATGATTATTTCTGTTTACTTCTATTCTATCCATTTTATTTTTTCTTTCATTTAGTTTTATTTTTGTTGATTAGTTGCTTGCATGTTAGAGTGTCTTAGAACTTCTGTAGTTCTAGCTTTGTTTTGTCCTTGCGTCATGTTTCCAAAAAAATCTATCTGTCAACAAATCATTCTTCTATACCTAAAAAATGCCCAAAAATAAAGTGTCTCGAAAAATTCCAGAAAATTCATATTAAATATTTACGTGAAAAAAGGGGCAGAGGAGTACCTGGGAGGTACCAGGGGGACCCACCAGGCAGGCACACCACCTGGTGGTGCGGCCTGCCCTAGGTGGCGCCATGCCCTGGTGTGGGCCACCCCTTGCCCCACACTAACTCTCTCACCTGCCACTTTCTTCTCTCTCCCGAGTAAGCTCCAGTTCATTGCTCAAAATTGCATTCTTGCTGTGCTTGCTCTCGATTTTTTCGATATCCTTGCTCAGCCCATCTTTCTTGCTGAAATTTGGAGCATTTGTTCCCTGGTATGTGACTCCTCTCCTTGTCCAAGTAGATTTGTGTTTGATGGATTATATCTTGAGTATTTTGCTGCTATAGGTGACAGGTTATGAGAGCTTGTAAGCTTGCTTGATGCTTAGAGATATAGTTTTGATGCATGTTTAGGCCTCTTACAAGTCCCTATGAGTAGAATCCTTCATTATATTTACTTTGCAATCACTTGTTTAATAGTTGTTTAAATTCAGAATACCAAGCATGAACAACCATACCTTTGGAGAGATATTTGAGAGTGATGCACTGATACATTGCAAATGTATCTAAAAAACTTTATGTTCCATGCTTGGTTTTATCCACTTTCTTGTGTTTTGTTTCAACTTTGGAGTACTTTTCATATGATTTCTTGGACTAACCTATTAACAAGAGCCAAAGTGCCAGCTGCATGTTTTCTGCTGTTTTTGGTTCCAGGAAAGTCAGAAAATCAATATTCTCGGAATTGGACGAGACAAAAGCCAAAGTGCCTATTTTTCCGGAAGTCATCAAGTGCCAGAATACGAGACGAAGAAGGGCCAAAGACCGGCCACACCACCTGGCCGCGTGGTCAGGCTAGGCCCGCGCCAGGGGGTGGTGTGGTGGCCCCTGGCACCCCCTCGGTCTCCCCTTCCGACTATAAGATGCCCTCGGGACGTAAACCCTAAGTAGCCGATCAAAAATCCACGAAAGAATCTGTAGCCGCCGTCATCTCCATCCCTAGATCGGGAGGGATCTGAAGCTCTTCGGCACCTGGGAGAGGGAATTCACCACAGGCCTTCTTCATCACCATGCAAGCCTCCGGTGTGATGCGTGAGTAGTTCATCCTTGGAATACGGATCCATGTAGTAGCTAGATGGATGGTTCTCCTCCTTTGCGCTTTCATGTCTAGATCTTGTGAGCTCCGTTCATGATCAAGATCATCTATTTGTAATTCTGCATGTTGTGTTTGCGGGGATCCGATGGATATTGAGATGCTATTTTAGATTGATTATTGATTCTATCATGTCTTTGTTATTTGTGATCTTGCATGCTTTCCGTTGTTAGTAGCTATCTTGGCCAAGTAGATGCTAGCAACTCCAAGAGTTAGTATTTATGCTCGATAGTGGGTTCATGCCTCTGGTAATCTAGGGAAGTGACAAAAATCTCTAAGGTACTAGATGTGTTGTTGCTACTAGGGAGAAAACAACAATCCTTTGTTCATAGAACAATCATATTGTTTACTTTACACGCAGTTCGTAAAGCAATAATCTGTTGCTTGCAACTTAATACTGGAGGGGGTTCGGATGATAACCTGAAGGTGGATTATTAGTCATAGATGTAGTTGGATGGTGGTCTATGTATAATGTTGTAATGCCCAATCAAGTCTCAAAGGAGTCAAGATGATTAGTATATGCATGTATTGCTTTCTCGATGTTTGTCAATTGCCCCTATGTAATTTGTTCACCCAGCATGTTATCTATCTTAAGGAGAGCCACCTCTAGTGAACTATGGATCCCGGTCCTTGTCTTTTACATTCAATCTACAATCTTTTACTGCTTTGTGTTTACTTTCTGCAAACTTTTACTTCTTTGTCTTCTGCAAAACACGGTGAGATTGACAACCTCATCGCAAGTTGGGGACAAAGTTTTGTGGTTGTGTTGTGCAGGTCTCCACGTTGCTACTAGCACCGGTAGTGCGCCCTGCCAAGGCTCAGCTAGTAACACCTTTGAGGTGTTTCCTTGCTCCTACGGGTTCGATTAAACCTTGGTTTCATACTGAGGGAAACTTGTTGTTGTGCTCATCATACCTTCCTCTTGGGGTTCCCAACAAGCTCTACATCAACACCGCATCAGCACTTTTCTGGGCGCCATACACAGAGCCATCAAGCATTTTTCTGGCGTCGTTGCCGGGGAACAAAGAAAAAGAAGCTCCCACGTCAACTACACGCCATCAAAGATTTTTCTGGCGCCGTTGCCGGGGAGTCAAGGACATCTTCACAAGCGGAGTCCCTCATAACCAATCTCTTTACTTTGTTATTTTTGTTTTGCTTAGTTTCTTTTTGCTTTGTTTGCTTGTTTTGTTATTCAAAAAACACAAAAAAAATAGTTTTATTAGTTTGCTTCCTTATTTTGAAAACCCAAAAAAAAAAATTAGTTCCTATCTTGAGTTGCCACTATGTCTAGCCTTTCTCCAATCACTATGTCACCCGAGGAAATGATTTTCACTTTTAAACAAGGAATGGAAGAGAGTTTCAAGGAAGCTTGGTCTAGAATCTCTGATCTACATGAAAAAACTGAGCCTAAAATGACTCAAAGTTTGTTGCTTAGCAGTTTTTACCTTGGGATTGCTCTTTGCTATAGATATGCTTTAGATGCTGTTGTGGGAGGAGATTTCCTCCAATGTAATGAGGATGATGCTATTAATGATATAAATAAGTTGATCCTCACTTACAACATGCCTAGCCAAACTGATATTTCTTTCGCAAAAATATTTGCTAGGTTAAACACTCTTGAGACTAGCACTACTAGCTTAGAAAGTTGCTATAATACGCTTAGGGAGCATCACAATTATGTTCCAATAAATTCTGAACCATCAAAGTGGCTCCCTACAGTAAAGATTGAGATAAACACTGAAACTTTTCAAGCTCGCTGTGATATCATGTCTGAATTTTGTCTTATGCCCAAAGATATTTATGAATCTTTGAATACTTGGGGGCTTACTGAAGGAGGAAAAGAAATACCTCTTGCGAATAACACTACCATATTACCTCTTGGAATAGCTGAAGGAGTGTTTACAAAGATCCATGGGAAAATTATTTCTACTGATTATCTTGTTATTGAATGTGCAGGAAAAGGACAAATTACACTTGGAAGGTCCCTATTAGAACTCCTTGGAGCAATAATAGATGTGGGAAAGGGGACCATGCACCTTTCTTCTCCACCAAACAATCATATTTTACCCAAGGTTAAGAATAAAAGTAAGAGAGGTAAGGGCAAGAAATTTGGTCTTAATGCTTCTTCATTTGAGAACACTTGATTCTTTTTCTTGCTTCTTATGCCTAACTTAAAGGCGTTAAAGAAAAGTACTTATTGGGAGATAACCCAAAAGTTTTAGATGAGTCTTGGAAGTTATTACTTCAGTAATAACCTCTCCTTATCATTTTTATTTGCTTTTTGTGCCAAGAGTAACCTCTAATGAGAGAGAAGTAAGGAATTGGGAAAGCTGCTGTCCCGAAACAGATTTTTGTGCTTCACCGTAAAAATTCGTGTAAAATCTCTGAACGTTTTTTGAGGTGTGAATTTTTCGGCTTCTGCCCCAGGTTGTTATCTAACTTTCGTTAGTTCAACACTTTTTGATTTGAGCAACAGAAGGTCTTCTAAAAAATCGTCTTTACCTACTGGTCTGTTTTGACAGCTTTCTGCCATTTTCTGCATTTGCTTCTTGTTAGTTCCTTTTTGAGTTCTTTTGGGGAATTGAACTTTTTAAGGGAAGTTCTTCAGTAGCTAGTGTTCTAATGGAAGTTTATTTGGTGTTAGAACTGAACCTTAAGACCTTTTATCTTGAGTGCACTAATGTTGCTAATAAAGATTGTGTGAAGTTTTGTATAAAGGAAAAATTTCAGGTGTATGGAAGGAATGAGTAATGAGATGAAGGATGGACTAAAACTCACGCTTGGGGATGCCACACGTGTCACCGCAAGAAATATCCAAGAAGTACAAGCGTCAAAGCTTGGTGATGCCCAAGGCATCCCCTTCTTCATCAATAAAAATTCCAGGTTTCTTCCAAACGCTTCATTTTTATTGTTTCATGCACAGTTGTGTTGTTCTTGGAGCGTCTTCTTTTTCGTTTTCGTTTTCATTTTGGTTTTTCGTTTGCTTTTTGCTTAGGTTTCTGAATAAATTGGTTGGACCCCCTCTTTCATACATTGGTTTGCAAATAGTTTGGTTTGGTTTGGAAAAGAGTAGAAAAGTTCATGCTTATGTGGTAAAAAGAGCTTGTTTTTTACTGTGGCATATGCTCTATCATGCCATGCTTGATATTGTTTTGGCTTTATGCTTAGTATTCTTTGCTGTAGCATGAATTGTTATAAACAATTGAGATTGCTTAATGTGCCTTGGATGAATCATGCGTTGTTTTAGCATATTAAAGCATAGTATAGTGGTATTCTCCTTTGATGCTTTATTTGGGTTGACTTGGCACATGCTCACACCATGTTATGACTATCTCAAGTCACCATAGCTTTTATGATCCTTTAGTTTTCAACTTGTAGTATCACTTTATGCTTTGATCAATGATGTTTTGTCGCTCTGCATGATTATGGCCATTATTGCTCTCTTAGTTTGTCGCTCCCAGTCTTTTACTAGCCTCCACAACAAAGTATGAGTTCCACTCATGCATCCAACTCCCTAAACCAAGTTATTCCAAAGAGTCCACCATACCTACCTATTAGCTTATGCTATTCCAAGTATATTCATGCTTTTGTTTACCTTCCAAATTAAACTTGTTATGCGAAAACTAGTGATTAAAGCTCTCACGAACTTGATGGCACACTTTACTTTACTTGCCCTTAATAAACTTGAACCATTGTGTCTTCTATGTTGTATATGCTTGCACTTATTTGTTGGGAATTAGCAGAACCATGCTTTCATGGGGAACGCTTTCAACATTGCACTTGGTACTTGTACCTAGTTGATATCATGCTCTTTTGTATATGGATGTCGTCGGTGTGAAATGAAAGGGGAGCTTGTAAATCCATGGAGTTATGTATATGTGTTAGAGAAACGCCTAGGCCGCTGGTCTAATCCATGCTGACATGGTGGAAACTATTGGAGATATGCCCAAGAGGCAATAATAAAGTGGTTATTATTATATCTTTATGTTTATGATAAATGTTTACATCCCATGCTATAATTGTATTAACCGGAAACATTAATACTTGTGTGTTTTGTAAACATAAAAGAGTCCCTAGTAAGCCTCTTGTTAAACTAGCTTGTTGATTAATGGATGATCATGGTTTCCTGATCATGGACATTGGATGTCATTAATAACAAGGTTATATCATTAGGAGAATGATGTGATGGACACACACCCATAGTAAGCGTAGCATAAGATCTAGTCATTAAGTTCGTATTGCTGTAAGCTTTCAAATGCATAGTAACCTAATCCTTCGACCATGAGGTTATGTTAATCACCATCACCGGATGGGTACTTTGATGACATCAAACACCGCTTCGTAACTGGGTGGTTATAAAGGTGTCATTGGGTATTCTGAAAGTATGTGTTGAAGCGCATGGACCAAGATTGGGATTTGTCCATCCATATGACGGATAGATATGCTCTGGGCCCTCTCGGTGGAATGTCATCTAGTTAGCTTGCAAGCATGTGACTAGGTCACAAGGGATGACATAACATGGAACGAGTAAAGAGTACTTATCAGTAACGAGGTAGAACTAGGTATGGAGATACCGACGATCAAACCTCGGATAAGTAGAATATCGCGTGACAAAGGGAATTGGTTTCGTATGTTAATGGTTCTATCGATCACGAAGTCATAGTTGAATATGTGGGAGCCATTATGGATCTCCAGATCCCGCTGATGGTTATTGATCGGAGAGGTGTCTTCATCATGTCTGCATATTCACGAACCGTAGGGTGACACACTTAAGGTTCGAAGTTGTTTTAAGTAGATATGGAATATGCGTTGGAGACCGAATGTTGTTCGAAGTCTCGGATTGGATCCGGGACATCACGAGGAGATCCGGAATTGTCTGGAGAATAAGATTCATATATTGGGGATCATTTTCTAAGTTAGGAAATGTTCCGGAGTGTTTGTATGGAGATTCTAGAAGGTTTGAATGTTACGGAAGGTTCTAGAAGATTTCTTGGAGTTTGCTTGAAAACCAAGAAAGGATCAAGGAGTCTTTGTGGGGCAAGACACGGATTCGTGGGGGAGGAGGATTCCTCTCCCCCTTCCCAATCCGCCGGCCAAGGAGGGAGGGGATTCCTACTAGGACTCCCCCTCCCATGGCGCCTCCCTCCTTTAAATAGAGGGGAGGGGCCGCCACCCCCTAGAACTCTCCCATAACAAACCCTAGCCGCTGCCTCTCTCCTCCTCCTTCGCTCTGCTCCGGCTTAGGCGAAGCCCTACAGAAATCTCTACTCCACCACCACCACCACACCGTCGTGCTGCTGGGATTCCGTGGAGAAGATCTACTACCTCTGCTTCATTTGGAGCAGGGAGAAGAAGGTGCGCCGACTGCACGTGTGACCGATTGAAGCGCTGCGAACGCTGGCGCGGAAGGATCGTCCACACGATCTTGAGATCGGCAAGTGATCGACTACATCAACCCCGAGATCTAATCTCGTAACGCTTTCGGATCTACGAGGGTTAGTACAGATCTATCTCGTCGCACATGTCTAATATATTAGATCTTGGCTTTTATCTAGATTAGATCTGGGTTTTGTTCGTTCTTGCGGTAGAATTTTTTTGTTTTCCATGCTACGAACCCATCAGTGGTATCAGAGCCAGGTCTATGTGTAGATCTGTTGCACGAGTAGAACACAATGGTTTTGTGGGCGTTGGTGCTCGTCTTGCCTTTTTGCTTTGTGTACTTTGCATCTTGCGGTATGGTGGGATGAAGCGGCTCGGCTAACCTTACATGTCATCGCACATGAGACTTGCTCCACAGTTGACGTAACTCGTATTGCACAAGTGGCTTTATGGTGTCTGTCTCTCCATCATAGTATAGATCCAATCTACACTTTGCACTTGATAGCACTTGTATCAACGTTGTGGTTCAGTTTAGAGGTAAGATCCGTTCTTATTCGAAAGCCCCAAACCACGTAAAACATGCAAAAGAAAATTAGAGGCGTAACTTGTTTTTGCAGGGTTTTGTGATGTGATATGGCCATCATGTGATTGTGATTATATTTGATGTATGCAATGATCCTTGTTGTAATATGGCAACCGGCAGGAGCCTAATGGTTGTCTTTAATTCTATTAAGACCTGCGTGTCTATTCATCTTGTAATAGCTTTATTCCAAGTAGTTGTAATAGTTGCTGGTGATGATGGACAACCATGAAGCGGCGCCACTAACCTTGACCTTAATGGTGATGATGGAGATCATGTCCGTGCTTTGGAGATGGAGATCAAAGGCATAAGAAGAAAGGGCCATATCATATCACACTAATTATGAATTGCCTGTGATGTTAATCCTTTATGCATCTTGTATTGCTTAGATCGCGACGGTAGCATTATAAGATGATCCCTCTCACTAAATATCAAGTAATAAAGTGTTCGTCCTTAGTAGGCACCGTTGCTAAGACTCGTCGTTTCGAAGCATCTCGTGATGATCGGATGTGATAGATTCTACGTGTGCATACAACGGGTGCAAGCCAGATTTGCACATGCGGATACTAAGGTTAACCTTGACGAGCCTAGCATGTACAGACATGGTCTCAGAACACGGAATACCGAAAGGTAAAGCATGAGTCATATGGATGATATGATGAACATGTTGCTTGTTTGCTTTTAAAGCTACATCATCTCACATGATGATCGGACTTGGTGTAGTGGATTTGGTTCATGTAATCACTAAAACAACTCGAGGGATGTTGTTTTGAGTGGGATTTCATTTGTAATTTGGATTAGTCAAACTCAATTTATCATAAACACAATCAAAGTGAATTTGCATAGTTTGTTGTAGTCATTGGCATCCGTTCACCACCTTACGCTTAGTTATAGTTGAGATAGTGGAACTATAGAAATTCTGGATATTTGCTTTACGAACAGGTATCGTATTGTTTTGAGTGTCAATCTAAAGTTTAAATGTCATATTGCAAACTTTCAGCAAACTCCGTTTACTCTATGAAGTTTAATAAACAGTATTAAATCAAGAGTAACAATTCCAGTGTTAGTATCTAATGTATCATGTTTGCCTCCATGATTCTTGATACTCAAAAGATTGTTTTTAATATCAAGTTTATCTAAGAGATGAAAGCAATGTTTCAGAAACCATCATATGTGAAAGGTATTGCGATATCTAAAACATTGTGTTGGTTACAACATGATAGAGTATATGTCCTCATATTTGATGAGAATTTGTGAAGGTTGGAGACGCTAGTCGTCCTAATCCTCCAAAAGGTTTTGGAAAGAAACATTATACTTGCAATTCACCTTTATAAGCTATAGCAGCTTGATCATGAAAGTTGTCATGATAAGGATGAATAGAAGATGTAAGTAAAATGTTTACTACACTAAAAGATTACTAAAGAATGGAATTTTGAAAGAATGCCAAACATTTGATGAAGGTGGTCCACTTCAAAGTGCAAGTCCAAAGGTATTAGTATTTTACTATACACACTTTGTACTATGTGTCATGTGAATGACACCACTATTGATGTTGATAGATTCTTTTTAAAAAGAAAAGGAATTGTTAAAAGAGAATCTATAAAATATTTGGCAGAAAAGAAAAGATTGGAGATATCCAACTTAGGTATATAGAAGATACATGTTATGGCTGTATTCCTTGGTTGTTAAACAATGTGGTTCTGCGGTATTGGATACCGAATTGGTTGGTATGAAGTGTCATACAGGACAACACAATGCATGAACTGCAATGGCCTAAGTAACTAGCAAGAGAATATGTGATGATGTTCATCGAAAACAAACAAAGGGTTGTTGTGTTGCTCGTTAACATCAAAGCTTGCCTTCAAGATTTGTTTCAATAATTGTTATTTTGATTAGGTATTATGACGACAAAAGGTTGTTCAAATAATTACCGTATTCCATAATAGATGGATGATATACAAGTCTGGTTGGAGAAATAACGACCATAAAACTAATGCTAAAATGTCGCAAGACAGATAATTGAAAGATCACTTGCAAAGTGACATCACCGTTTAAATTATATTAGGGATACATGAAGAAACTCCATGTTGATGGATTTTTGGAGTCTTTGATTTTGATCAAATGACGCCCGTGATACTTTCCTGGAAATAATTAAAACTCCGTTCGTAGGCCAAAAGAGGAACGGACGACTAACTGATTGGAATTTGTACATATTGATGTATATAGTCCATTATGTGTAGTCGTGGGTGATGGATTTCAACTTCATATGCTTTCTCCGAAGATTTGAGTGAGTATATGTATATACCTACTCAATAAGGAAGAAGTATGAAACATTTGAAAATGTTCAAAGACTTTCAAGATGAAGTGGAAAATCATTGTAACAAGAAAATAAAAGTTTATGATTGGATCATAAAGAAAGATGTTTGAGTTACAAGTTTAGCAAAACACCTAAGATTTGAGGAATCGTTCCATGGATTTGCATTTCCCAAAACACCATAGGAGTATGGAGTGTTCGAGATATGTAATGAAACCTTGTTTGACATGGTAAGATCAAAGGTGTCATTTATAAAACTACCATTATATTTTAAAGATTAAAGCTTTAGTGACTACCGCTTTTACACTGAAAAGAGCTCCATCGTGATCCGTTGAAATGACACCATATAAGTCATGGTTTGGGATAAAACCCAGGTTGTCCTTTCTTAAATTTTTGGTATGCTAGGCATAAGTAAAATGTTTACAACCAAAGTCGGATGAGCATGTCTTTGTAGGTTATTTCGAATAACCATTGGGTATTCCTCCATAACACCAAAGACAAAAGTGTTTGTCACTTAGAATGTCGAGTTTCTTGAGAAGGAATTTTTGGTGAAAAGTTAAGTGGGAGGACAATAGAACTTTGACAAGGTTGAAGAACCTTGGCTAATATGTGCTGAGTTGCGCAGCGTCGGTAAGTGTCCCGGAGGCAGCAACAATGCTCATGGCTCACGTGCCTCAAAGATTGTGGTCACGGAGATCTAAGTTCCTATTGAACCAAGTAGGTCGGGTAAGTAATCAAATGCCAAGATTTGAGAGTTAAATCATTGTTGTTTGACAATGATGAACCGACTGCATGTAAAGAAGCAATGATGGGCCCTGGCTTTGTTAAGTGGCTTGAAGCCATAAAATCCGTGATAATTCCATACACGAGAAATCAAGCTTTGAATTTGAAAGACCCTCTGGAAAGGTGCAAGACCTTACAGTCGTATATGGATCTATAAAGAAATAGACATGGATGTTTCACATATATGAAATAATCGACATGTCGGAAAGAGTTTACGACAATGTTCAAGGAATTGACTATGATAAGATTTGATTTTTCATAGCGATATTTAGTCTGGACGGATTAATGTAGCAACCACTACATATATTTTGGTATATGGTAGTTGAACAAACAAAACAAGTTCTTCTAATAGAATGGTTACCTAGGATGTGTCCATGACACGATCCAAAGGGTTTTGTTAATTCAGAGGATGCTAAAAGAGTATGCAAAACTTCAATGGTTGAAGTGAGCATCGCGGAGTTGGAATCTTCACCGTGATGAAATCATTAAAAGGTTTAATTTCATCAGAGACGATGAAGATGTTTGCATTTTGTAAGAAATTAAGTGGGAGCGCTAAGACATATTTCTAATAAATTATGTGAAAGACATATTGTTGATTAGAACTGATGTATCTTTTATTGACACAGGTTAAGAATTTCATTTCGATGAAAGATTTAGGCATAACCCAAGAATTAGGCATCAATGTTTATATGGATAGATTGAGGCGCTGATATGGTTTTGCCAAATGTACATAGATAAGATGTTGAATGAGTTCAATATGGAAACAACAAGAAAGGTTCTTGACGCACGGAAAGGACTGAATCAAGATTCAAGTGTGTTGACACGAGATTCAAGTGTTTTGACACTTGGTGAAATCACAAGAATATTTTGATCAATCATTCTTTGAGATGTACACATCCAGATATGTCCTATGCTCTAAATGTTATGAGCATATACCAGAATGACTCATAAGATGATCATTGGACAATAGTAGGGATATTCCTATGATCTTTGGAAGAACTAAGAATATATTACTTATATAGTGGTGACAAATAGTTCATTGTAAATTGTTACATTGATACTAGTTTTGTCACAAATTAAGTTTATCTCAACTTAAACTATGGGTGGCACAATATAATGGAAAGGAAGTTCCATAACGGATTTGGTTGAGTACCAAAGTTAAAACATTGTGACAGATACTACAACAAAAGGCTAAGTATATGACTGCTATTGTAGCAGCAAATGAGGGCATTTGCGTCAAGTAGTTTGTTATCAAACTAGGTGTGGTTCATAGCGGGATAATACTATGAAGATACATTGTATGACAATTGTATCAACATGATTTAATCCCAAGGAACTAAAGGTCTCACCAAAGGACCAAATTTATACAATGCCATCTCATTGGAGAATGAGTAATGCGTAGAGACGCAAGGACATGCAAATACAAACGGACCTGGAAGTGTCAGATCCGAAGATTACGTTTACCACTAGCAATAGTGTCTATACAACACCGGAAAGCCATAGGTGTTGAATGCAGAAGTTTTTAACTAGATTATTGACTCTAGTGCAAGTGGGAGACTGTTGGAGATATGCCCAAGAGGCAATAATAAAGTGGTTATTATTATATCTTTATGTTTATGATAAATGTTTACATCCCATGCTATAATTGTATTAACCGGAAACATTAATACTTGTGTGTTTTGTAAACATAAAAGAGTCCCTAGTAAGCCTCTTGTTGAACTAGCTTGTTGATTGATTGATGATCATGGTTTCCTGATCATGGACATTGGATGTGATTAATAACAAGGTTATATCATTAGGAGAATGATGTGATGGACACACACCCATAGTAAGCGTAGCATAAGATCTAGTCATTAAGTTCGTATTGCTGTAAGCTTTCAAATGCATAGTAACCTAATCCTTCGACCATGAGGTTATGTTAATCACCATCACCGGATGGGTACTTTGATGACATCAAACACCGCTTCGTAATTGGGTGGTTATAAAGGTGTCATTGGGTATTCTGAAAGTATGTGTTGAAGCGCATGAACCAAGATTGGGATTTGTCCATCCATATGACGGATAGATATGCTCTGGGCCCTCTCGGTGGAATGTCATCTAGATAGCTTGCAAGCATGTGACTAGGTCACAAGGGATGACATAACATGGAACGAGTAAAGAGTACTTATCAGTAACGAGGAAGAACTAGGTATGAAGATACTGACGATCAAACCTCGGATAAGTAGAATATCGCGTGACAAAGGGAATTGTTTTCGGATGTTAAATGGTTCTATCGATCACGAAGTAATCGTTGAGTATGTGGGAGCCGTTATGGATCTCCAGATCCCGCTGATGGTTATTGATCGGAGAGGTGTCTTCATCATGTCTGCATATTCACGAACCGTAGGATGACACACTTAAGGTTCGAAGTTGTTTTAAGTAGATATGGAATTTCCGTTGGAGACCGAATATTGTTCGGAGTCTCGGAATAGATCCGGGACATCACGAGGAGATCCGAAATGGTCCGGAGAATAAGATTCATATATTGGGGATCATTTTCTAAGTTGGGAAATGTTCCGAAGTGTTTGTATGGAGATTCTAGAAGGTTTCGGAATGTTCTGGAAGGTTCTAGAGGATTTCTTGGAGTTTACTTGAAAACCAAGAAAGGGATCAAGGGAGTCCAAGTGGGGCAATACACGGATTCATGGGGGAGGAGGACTCCTCCCCCCAACCCGCCGGCCCAAGGAGGAGGGGAGTCCTACTAGGACTCCCCCTCCCCAGGCGCGCCTCGCTTCTTTAAATAGAAGGGAGGGGCACCCCCTCTTGCCCTCTCTCATAACAAGCTCTAGCCGCCGCCTCTCTCCTCTACCTTCGCTCTGCTCTGGCTTAGGCGAAGCCCTGCAGAATTCTCTACTCCACCACCACCACGCCGTCGTGCTGCTGGGATTCCGTGGAGAAGATCTACTACCTCCGCTGCTCATTTGGAACGGGAGAGGAAGGTGCTGCCGACTCCGCACATGTGACCATCTGAAGCGCCGGCTAACGCAGCCTTGGAAGGATCGTCCACACGATCTTGAGATCGGCAAGTGATCGACTACATCATCCATGAGATCTAATCTTGTAACGCTTTCGGTTCTACGAGGGTTAGTATCGATCTATCTCGTTGCTCATGTCTAATAGATTAGATCTTGGCTTTTTTCTAGATTAGATCTGGGTTTTGTTCGTTCTTGCGGTAGAAATTTTTTGTTTTCCATGCTACGAACCCATCAAGGAGGGGTCGCGGTCGGCGCACAGGTAGGGGCTCCGGGAGGGCGACGCCAGGGGATGGCCGAGGAGAGCGATGGTGGCGACACCAAGATTGGGATTTGTCCATCCATATGACGGATAGATATGCTCTGGGCCCTCTCGGTGGAATGTCATCTAGTTAGCTTGCAAGCATGTGACTAGGTCACAAGGGATGACATAACATGGAACGAGTAAAGAGTACTTATCAGTAACGAGGTAGAACTAGGTATGGAGATACCGATGATCAAACCTCGGATAAGTAGAATATCGCGTGACAAAGGGAATTGGTTTCGTATGTTAATGGTTCTATCGATCACGAAGTCATCATTGAATATGTGGGAGCCATTATGGATCTCCAGATCCCGCTGATGGTTATTGATCGGAGAGGTGTCTTCATCATGTCTGCATATTCACAAACCATAGGGTGACACACTTAAGGTTCGAAGTTGTTTTTAAGTAGATATGGAATATGCGTTGGAGACCGAATGTTGTTCGGAGTCTCGGATTGGATCCGGGACATCACGAGGAGATCCATAATTTTCCAAAGAATAAGATTCATATATTGGGGATCATTTTCTAAGTTAGGAAATGTTCCGGAGTGTTTGTATGGAGATTCTAGAAGGTTTCGGAATGTTCTGAAAGGTTCTAGAAGATTTCTTGGAGTTTTCTTGAAAACCAAGAAAGGATCAAGGAGTCTTTGTGGGGCAAGACACGGATTCGTGGGGGAGGAGGATTCCTCCCCCCTTCCCAATCCGCCGGCCAAGGAGGGAGGGGAGTCCTACTAGGACTCCCCTTCCCATGGCGCCTCCCTCCTTTAAATAGAGGAGAGGGGGCGCCACCCCCTAGAACTCTCCCATAACAAACCCTAGCCGCCGCCTCTCTCCTCCTCCTTCGCTCTGCTCCGAGGCGAAGCCTCAGAAAATCTCTACTCCACCACCACCACCACATCGTCGTGCTGCTGGGATTCCGTGGAGAAGATCTACTACCTCCTTGCTTTGGAACGGGAGAGGAAGGTGCTTCAACTCGACGCGTGATCATGAATTGCGCCGAACGCTCTTGGGAAGGATCGTCCACACGATCTTGAGATCGGCAAGTGATCGACTACATCAACCGAGATCTAATCTCGTAACTTTCGGATCTGAGGTTAGTACAGATCTATCTCGTTGCACATGTCTAATAGATTAGATCTTGGCTTTTATCTAGATTAGATCTGGGTTTTGTTCGTTCTTGCGGTAGAATTTTTTTTTTCATGCTACGAACCCATCAGAAACCTGCAGCGTAACCATAATGAGCTGTCTATGAAGCATTCTTCTTATAAAAAAAGATTCCTATATTGAAAAAAAGAGAGAAAAGAAAAAAAATATACTATGAAAAGAGGAAAGAGAGAAAAAGCACCATATTCCCATGGTAAATAAGAAGAATGCTGAGATGCTCGTTGTCTGCTTGCCTTGTCATTTTGATATGCGCATTCTTCCGTATCATCGGGCAAGGGGTACCCCGTTGCAAGTTCTCTATGATACACATGTACTTACAATGACAAGAACTTACCGGTGACTAAACTTGAGTAGCATGAGGAGCGGCCCTCGTATACAAGGGACATGAGATTTCTAACTTATACTTCGTCAAGCATGTACACCATAGTTTGTTCACTTTAACCTTAATCACTTCAAGATGCTTATGATATGGGCAATGAGAGCTGAAAGCTATAAGTACCATAATTTTTGGAATCTCTTTATGAGACTTGAATCACTACTTCATTCTATGAAGGACTTTCTTCCACCATTATATTGAGTCTCCACCTTCTATCTTTATGCACTTACTTTGAGAGCATGGTGGCCATTCTTAGTTCTATGTGCATTGTCCTAAACTTGTTGATTGATGCATAACTTGATATTGGTTGTTTTTAACTATTGTATCTAGTCACTCTTATGAACTTTGAAGGTGTCCTATGCATTTA
The DNA here is from genome assembly GCA_023614405.1 of Avena insularis. Lineage (NCBI taxonomy): Eukaryota > Viridiplantae > Streptophyta > Magnoliopsida > Poales > Poaceae > Avena > Avena insularis. The sequence continues at coordinate 30,288,876 of CM042692.1, forward strand.
TCTTTGCTACTCTATGAGGGACTAGCGGAATACTATTATGCTATGTTTTCTTTATGTGAAACAAACAAACGTCTTGCAAAGCATTGTTATTCATGAATCTTTTGTTTGTGCCTTTTCATGTTGCATCATAGTTTCTTGTCTTATTGCTAGAACTTTTTCTTTCATGTTATGATTGAAGTACTATGATCCCAGGTTTGAATGTTTTGCAAATACTTTGATCAAGTCTTTGATGGTGCATGTCACATCAAAAATTATTCTTTCTTTTTATCACTTACCTACTCGAGGGCGAGCAGGAGTTAAGCTTGGGGATGTTGATACATTGCAAATGTATCTATAATTTTTGATGTTCCATGCTTGGTTTTATCCACTTTCTTGTGTTTTGTTCCAACTTTGGAGTACTTTTCATATGATTTCTTGGACTAACCTATTAACAAGAGCCACAGTGCCAGCTGCCTGTTTTCCGTTGTTTTTGGTTCCAGGAAAGTCAGAAAATCAATATTCTCGGAATTGGATGGGATAAAAGCCAAAGTGCCTATTTTTCCGGAAGTCATCAAGTGCCAGAATATGAGACGGAGAAGGGCCAGAGGCCGGCCACACCACCTGGCCGCGCGGCCAGGCTAGGCCCGCGCCAGGGGGTGGTGTGGTGGCCCCTAGCACCCCCTCGATCTCCCCTTCCGACTATAAGATGCCCTCGGGACGTAAACCCTAAGGACCCAATCAAAAATCCACGAAAGAGTCTGTAGCCGCTGTCATATCCATCCCTAGATCGGGAGGGATCTGAAGCTCTTCTCGGCACCCTGCCAGAGAGGGGAATTCACCCTGGAGGCCTTCTTCATCACCATGCAAGCCTCCGGTGTGATGCGTGAGTAGTTCATCCTTGGACTACAGATCCATGTAGTAGCTAGATGGCTGGTTCTCCTCCTTTGTGCTTTCATGTCTAGATCTTGTGAGCTCCGTTCATGATCAAGATCATCTATTTGTAATTCTACATGTTGTGTTTGCGGGGATCCGATGGATATTGAGATGCTATTTCAGATTGATTATTGATTCTATCATGTCTTTGTTATTTTTGATCTTGCATGCTTTCCGTTGTTAGTAGCTATCTTGGCCAAGTAGATGCTAGCAACTCCAAGAGTTAGTATTTATGCTCGATAGTGGGTTCATGCCTCCGTAACTGGGAAGTGACAGAAATCTCTAAGGTACTAGATGTCTTGTTACTAGGGAGAAAACAACAATCCTTTGTTCATAGAACAATCGTATTGTTTACTTTACACGCAGTTCGTAAAGCAATAATCTCTTGCTTGCAACTTAATCCTGGAGGGGGTTCGGATGATAACCTGAAGGTGGATTATTAGTCATAGATTTAGATGGATGGCGGTCTATGTATAATGTTGTAATGCCCAATCAAGTCTCAAAGGAGTCAAGATGATTAGTATATGCATGTATTGCTTTCTCGATGTTTGTCAATTGCCCTGCTGTAATTTGTTCACCCAGCATGTTATCTATCTTAAGGAGAGCCACCTCTAGTGAACTATGGATCCCGGTCCTTGTCTTTTACATTCAATCTACAATCTTTTACTACTTTGTGTTTACTTTCTGCAAACTTTTACTTCTTTCCATTTGATACGTTTAATCCTTTGTTTTCCGCAAAACACAGTGAGATTGACAACCTCATCGCAAGTTGGGGACACAGTTTTGTGGTTGTGTTGTGCAGGTCTCCACGTTGCTACTAGCACCGGTAGTGCGCCCTGCCAAGGCTCAGCTAGTAACACCTTTGGGGTGTTTCCTTGCTCCTACTAGTTCGATTAAACCTTGGTTTCATACTGAGGGAAACTTGCTGCTGTGTTCATCATACCTTCCTCTTGGGGTTCCCAACAAGCTCTACATCAACACCGCACCACCACTTTTCTGGGCGCCATACACAGAGCCATCAAGCACCTAGGAGGTCGAGGCCCTCAAGATCGGCCTCTCAGTTTAGGCCATCATACAACGAAGATCTCATTGCAACTTGTATTGGTAATGAAAGGGATGATGGGGATGCTCACCCATCCACTTTTCCTTGTTTTACTTTCTTACAAGCTGCAGGTATTCTTGATGATTTCTTGCTACTGATTGAGAGGGTTGGTTTGACCTCATATATGCAAGATGAGAGTGAGCAATACGCTATTCTCACTAAAACCTTCGTTGAGAGCTTCATGTTTACTAACACATCCTATCAGTCGACTGTCTCTTTCCAAATTTATAATTTACCCTTCACCATGCCTTTGGAGAGATTTTGCAGTATTGTAGGTGTACGCATGACAGGGACCGTGAAGAAAATTCAAGGGCGACCCGCTGATTTGTTGGAGCTTTACCGAGGGGTGACCAATGATGATGACCGCGTGGCGCAACACATAAAGATAAGAAATATCCAACTCCCTACTCTTAAATACTTTGCATATTATCTTTCTACTAGCGTACTTGGTAGGGAGAACACGAGTAATATCTCCAACTATTATTTAGCTTTCCTTGCTGATGCGCTCAATAATGATACTCGGTACAATCTTGGCTCGCTTATCGCTCGCCGCCTAGCTACTAGGGGGCCTATCTATGGGGGCATCATTGCCTCGCGTATAGTCAATGCACTAGGTCTTTTAGTGGATCCCAATGATGCTATGCTGGCACCTCAGAGGCTTGACCTTGTTGCTATGAAAACTCATCACTTTGTCACTGCTACTTCTGATTTGAACAGTCTAGTATATAGGATGCTTTTCACTAACGGGGATGAAAGGGAGATCCTTTTTCCACAGCCTTCTTTGTTTAGTGTTCACAGGAGACCGTGGTCGTGCTCCAAGGAGGAGGTGGACGAGCAGCTTCGCTTGCTAGGTTTCCACGAGCAGCACCAGGAGGATGTGCCTTCCTATGATTACTCTGCACATTACGGAGGGACGTACTCGAGCTCGCACCAGGACAAGGGGACCTCTTCGTCGTACCACGGTGACACTTCATCCTGGCCAGCTTGGGATTGATACCCACTTAGGCCAAAGGCCTAAGCTTGGGGGAAGGTACACTGACACCGCACTCATCTCCTTATCATGTTGCGTCGGTACTTTGTAAATTTCATGTTTCGTTCTCTTTTTAGTTTTTGTTCTTTCTTTGCTTTTGCTTTCTAAAAAAACACAAAAGACCAAAAATATTTCTGTTGTTTCTCTTTGGTTTGCTTCTTCTTTTTGCCTTGGTTTGTTTTTCCCTTTTTGCTTTGTTTGAACTATTCAAAAAACCCAAAAAAGATTTTGCTTTGTTTGTTTTTTCCCTTTTGGTTCTTGTTTTAAAAATTGAAAACACCAAAAATATTTGTCGTTCTTCTTTGGTTTTGTGAGTTTGCTACAGGGTTCATCAGTCCTCAGTGGATATTGGTTTCATATTATTATTCAAGCCACACAAGTGAAGAGCAATAATGAGGATTAATGACAACTTGAGGCGTGGTAAGAGGTTGGTGATACGTCCAAAACGTATCTACTTTCCTGGACACTTTTGCTATTGTTTCTCCTCTAAACTTGTGTGATTTGGATGCAACTAACGCGGATTGACGCTGTTTTCAGCATAATTGCCTTGGTGTCTACTTTTTGTGCAGAAAATCAACTATCAGGAAAAATCCCGGAAAATATGCCAAAAATCCTATTTCACCAAGACTCAGGAGCGAATACAAGCGGAGAAGAGCGGGTGGCCACACCACTGGTGGCGCGGGCCAGCCGCCGCCAGGTGGTGGGCCCCCAGCACCCCTCTCTCTCTTCGCCAATAAGGAGCCTTCTGACCTAAAAACTTCGGGGGGTTTGATGTTTTTCCATAAGGAGTTCCGCTCCGCCTCCACCACCAGATTCCATGAAACAGCACCAGAAACTCTGTTCTGGCACCTTGCCGGGACGGGGAATTGGAGGAGATCATCGCCATCATCATCACCATCGCTTCTCCATTGACCATCCATGTTTCCCCCATCTATGAGTGAGTAATCCCCCGCTGTAGGCCAAGGGGATGGTAGGGATTGGATGAGATCGTTCATGTAATGGCATCAGATTGTTAGGGCATGGTGCCTAGTATCTTTTATTAATGCTTTATGACTTTGTTGCAACTTGTTGTGCTTAATGCTTGTCACTAGGGCCCGAGTGCCATGATTTCAGATCTAAACATGTTATTGATTCATTATGATAGTATTGTTTTTGGTCTTACCTGCAAGTTGTATACACACGTTGTTGTCCGGAACCAATGGCCCCGAAGTGATAGAAATGGGGATAACCGGAGGGAATAGCTTTGATGTGAGGATCACATGTGTTCACGGAGTGTTAATGCTTTGCTCCGGTGCTCTGTTAAAAGGAGCACCTTAATTGCCAGTAGTTCCCTTGAGGCCCCGCTGCAAACGGGCTGGTAGGACAAAAGATGTTGTGCAAGTTCTCATTGCGAGCACGTATGACTATATATGGAACACATGCCTAGGATTATCTAGTACTTGGATGCTTTATCTTATTTATCTGCAATTGCCCTATGTTCTGATTGCTATGTGAATTGTCTTGTCCATGCAACGCCCGTCCATCCATCCCTATGCCTACTGCACTCGAATCCCACTGTTTACTGCTTTTGGTACTACTGTCTTTGCTTTACTATTGCTGCTACTTTACTATTCCTACTACAAAACGGTTGCTACTGATAAACTGTTGTGAGCAAGATTGTTTCCAGGTGCAGCTGAATTGACAACTCAGTTGTTAAGGCTTATAAATATTTTTTGGCTCCCCTTGTGTCGAATCAATAAATTGGGTTTCACTTCCCTCGAAAATACTGCGATACACCCCCTATACTTGTGGGTCATCAAGACTATTTTCTGGCGCCGTTGCCGGGGAGCATAGCTTTATTTATCAAGTTCACTTGGATTCTCTATTGTTCGCTGCTATCCATCCATCATGGGTAAGTCTCGTGATGGCAAGGTTCCTATTTTACCATCCACTACAAGAAGAGGTATGGTTCTGAACACCTCTGTTGCTCTTGATTCACCGTCTGTTATGAGTAAGTTCCTTACACCACCACATACACATGCTACACACACTGCTACTACTGCTAAATCTGAAACTTCTGATGCTTATGATGTTGCTTCTACTATGCTTGATAAGAGTGGTTAATTAGGTCCTTTCCTAGATGCTACGATTGCTAGAACTATAGCTGGAAATACCGAAACTCCTAATGAAGACACTACCACACCGGTTAGCTCACCTGCGTCTAGTGAGAGTTATGATATTGAAAATGGTTATGTTGAGATGACCGATGAATTTATTAAAGAATGTAAAACACCCATGATAGGAGCGCTGCTAAGAGTGTCCTTGAGAGGCGTACTATTAGACCCAAATTGTCTCTTGTCGCTAAGTTTGCTGCTTCTCCCATAAACATTAGAGATGAAGATTATGATTTCTCTCTCGATCTATCTTACATAGTATTGTCGAGAAAGAACCTTTTTGTGGGACTAAAAATGGAAGTGCGGTAGCACATATGAATGAACTTTCTACCATGAGTGGCTTGTTTTCTGATGATGTTAAGATGCGAACTTAGTTTGTTGCTAAGATTTTCCCCTTTTCACTGAAAGGAGAAGCTAAAACTTGGTTTAGTAATTTACCTCCTGGATCTATTGATAGCCCTGAGTGCTTGATTGGTACTTTCCTACAGAAATATTTTCCTCCAAGTGCTAGACATGCTATTTTGCAGGAACTTTTTGATTTTAAACAGGGAGAAAACGAGGTATTGCCCAAATCTTGGGCAAGGTTTTGTTCTTTGATTCATGCACAAGCTGGAAGTCCATTACCTAAGAATGAGCTTCTTGATATATTTTATAATGGACTAACTGAGGAATCTAGGACATACCTAGATAGTTGTGTTGATTGTGTTTTGAGGAATAATACTCCTAAGGAAGCTGAGGAATTAATGGCTAAAATAAGCAAGAACTATGAAGATTGGACTCCTCCTAAACAAGCTATACCTGAAGTAATTGTACCTGAACCATCTATTCCGATGCGTATTCCAACATCAAAGAAGAGGGGAGTTATTGAATTAAATGATGAAGTGATGAAGGAAGCTAAGAAATGTCTTAAGGAGAAGGGAATTAAAGCTGCAGATGTCAAGAATTTACCTCCTATAGAAGAATTATGTAAGCCTATCCCCTACTCATCCACTATCGAGGTACACTCTCTCCAACACTTTGATGAAGGTGATATCCCTTAATCTAAACCTCCTGATCAATGCTTAGAAGAATTCGATATCTTTATTGTTAAGCAAGATAATTTTAATAAAAGGGTGCAAAATCATCTAATGGAAAACACTAGAGCTATTGTTGAGTTGAAAGATATTGTGGAAAGAACCTCTAACGATGTTAAAATGATTTTCAAACACTTTCAAATGGTTCAAACTCAAATAGATCAACTCGTTAAAGTACAAAACGACTTGCTAGTTAATGCTGCTAAAGAAAAAAATGCTTATGAAATTAGAACTAGAAGTGGAGCTGCTACCCAGGATCCTCTATATCCTGAGGGGCATCCCAAAAGAATTGAGCAGGATTCTCAACAAGCTGAAAATAGTGGTTCTACTCGTAAGAAAAGGAAGAAGAAACATAAAACTGTTGTAGAACCCTCTGAACCTGCTATAGATCCTAATAGTATATCTATCTCTGATGCTGAAACTGAAAGTGGTAATGAAGAAAATGAAGTTCCTAATGAAGAAAAAGTTGAAGAAGAACCTGAAAACCACACTAAGAATACTAAATACACCAAAGAAGATTTTATTGCTAAGAAACATGGTAGTGAAAGAGAGCCTTGGGTCCAAAAACCTATGCCTTTCCCTGATAAGAAACACAAGTCAAAGGAAGATGAACACTATAATAAGTTTTGTGAGTGGATGAAACCTTTATTCTTGCAAATTCCTTTGACTAATGCTATTAAATTGCCTCCTTACTCAAAGTATATGAAGGATATTGTCTCGAATAAAAGGAAGATCCCTAATGAAGAAATTTCTACTTTGCTTGCTAATTATTGCTTTAATGGCAAGGTTCCTAAGAAACTTGGAGACCCAGGGATTCCAACTATCCCTTGCTCTATTAAGAATAGTTATGTTAGAACTACTTTCTGTGATTTGGGAGCTGGAGTTAGTGTTATGCCTTTCTCTCTCTATAAGAGGCTTCAGCTTGAAAAATTGATACCAATTGATATATCTTTGCAAATGGCTGATAAATCTACCACTATTCCTGTGGGTATATGTGAGGATGTACCTGTTCAGGTGGCTCATAATTTCTTGATATTAACTGATTTTGTTGTGCTTGAAATGCCTGAAGATGATAATATGTCTATTATTCTTGGGAGACCTTTTCTTAATACTGCAGGAGCTGTTATTAATTGTAATCAAGGAAATGTGACTTTCAATGTTAATGACAAGGAACATACTGTCTATTTCCCCAAGAAGATTGAAAGGACTTATAGTTTGAATTCAATTGAACATGTTGAGGGCATTCAAGTTGGAGAAATATATTGTCCCATACCAAGAGAAAAATTTGAAACTATTATGATTGGGACCATTGCTATCAAGGTTGAGGTAACATAATCATTAGTGGAATACATAGTTTTGTCTCATATGGAATTGTTTTGGTAGCAAGACTTGATCAACCTTGTTAACAAAAGGATTTCATTGAACAAAACAATGTTTTCAGTATGATTATCTCTGTTTATTTCTATCCTTTGCATTTTAGTTTTTGCTTTCGTTTAGTTTTCTTTTTGTTGTTAGTTGCTTGCATGTTAGAGTGACTTAGAACTTCTATAGTTCTAGCTTTGTTGTGTCCTTGCATCATGTTTCCAAAAGAAAAAAAATCTGTCTGTCAGAAAAATCATTCTTCTATTTCTGAAAATTGCCCAAAAATAAAGTGTCTCGAAAATTTCCAGAAAATTCATATTAATTTTTTACGTGAAAAAAGGGGCAGAGGAGTACCTGGGAGGTACCAGGGTGGCCCACCAGGCAGGCACACCACATGGTGGCGCGGCCAGCCCTGGGTGGCGCCATGCCCTGGTGTGGGCCACCCCTGGCCCCCCACTAACTCTCTCATCTGCCACTTTCTTCTCTCTCCCGAGTAAGCTCTAGTTCATTGCTCAAAATCGCGTTCTTGTTGTGCTTGCTCTCGATTTTTTTGATCTCCTTGCTCAGCCCATCTTTCTTGCTAAAATTTGGAGCATTTGTTCCCTGGTATGTGACTCCTCCCTTTGTCCAAGTAGATTTGTGTTTAGTGGATTATATATTGAGTATTTTGCTACTGTAGGTGACTGGTTATGAGAGCTTGTAAGCTTGTTTGATGCTTAGAGATATAGTTTTGATGCATGTTTAGGCCTCTTGCAAGTCCCTATGAGTAGAATCCTTCATTATATTTACTTTGCAATCACTTGTTTAATAGGTGTTTAAATTTCAGAATACCAAGCATGAACAACCATACTTTTGGAGAGATATTTGAGAGTTATGCACCTAGAAGGTCGAGGCCCTCAAGAACAGCCTCTCAAGCTAGGCCATCATACAACGAAGATCTCTTTGCAACTCGTATTGGTAGTGAAAGGGATGATGGGGACGCTCACCCATCCTCTTTTCCTTGTTTTACTTTCTTACAAGCTGCAGGTATTCTTGATGATTTCTTGTTACTGATTGAGAGGGTTGGTTTGACCTCATATATGCAAGATGAGAGTGCGCAATACGCTATGCTCACCAAAACTTTTGTTGAGAGCTTCACGCTTACTAACACATCCTATCAGTCGACTGTCTCTTTTAAAATCTATAATCTGCCCTTCACCATGCCTTTGGAGAGATTTTGCAGTATTGTAGGTGTACGCATGACAGGGACCGTGAAGAAAATCCAAGGGCGACCCGCTGATTTGTTGGATCTTTACCGAGGGGTGACCAATGATGATGACCGCGTGGCGCAGCGCGGAAAGATAAGAAATATCCAACTCCCTGCTCTTAGATACTTTGCATATTATCTTGCTACTAGTGTACTTGGTAGGGAGAACAAAAGTAATATATCCAACTATCATTTAGCATTCCTTTTTGCTGCGCTTAACAATGATACTCGGTACAATCTTGGCTCGCTTATTGCTCGCCGCCTAGCTGCTAGGGGGCCTATCTATGAGGGCATCATTGCCTCGCGTATAGTCAATGCATTAGGTCTTTTAGTGGATCCCTATGATGGGATGTTGGCACCTCAGAGGCTTGACCTTGTTGCTATGAAAGTTCATCACTTTGTCACCGCTACTTCTGATTTGGATGGTCTAGTATATATGATGCTTTTCACTGACGGGGGTGAAAGGGAGATCCTTTTGCCACTGCCTTCTTTGTTTAGTGTTCACAGGAGACCGTGGTCGCGCTCCAAGGAGGAGGTGGACGAGTAGCTTCGCTTGCTGGGTTTCCATGAGCAGCACCAGGAGGATGTGCCCTCCTATGATTACTCCGCACATTATGGAGGGACATACTCAAGCTCGCACCAGGACGAGGGTACTTCGTCGTACCATGGTGACACTTCATCCTGGCCAGCTTGGGATTGATACCTACTTAGGCCAAAAGCCTAAGCTTGGGGGGAGGTACGCCGACACCGCACTCATCTCCATATCATGTTGCGTCGGTACTTTGTATATTCATGTTTTCGTTCTCTTTTTAGTTTTCGTTTTCTTTTGCTTTTGCTTTCTAAAACACAAAAAGACCAAAAATATTTCTGTTGTTTCTCTTTGGTTTGCTTCTTCTTTTTGCCTTGGTTTGTTTTTCCCTTTTTGCTTTGTTTGAACTATTCTAAAAACCCAAAAAGATTTTGCTTTGCTTGTTTTTCCCTTTTGGTTCTTGTTTAAAATTCGAAAACACCAAAAATATTTGTCATTCTTCTTTGGTTTTGTGAGTTTGCTATAGGGTTCAGCAGTCCTCAGTGGAATATTGGTCTCATATTATTATTCAAGCCACACAAGTGAAGAGCAATAATGAGGATTAATGACAACTTGAGGCATGGTAAGAGGCTGGTAACGAACTCTATTTGTTTCCATTTTTGTACATATACTCATCACTGTGAGCATGCTTAGTCCGTTCATGTAGAGTGTATGTTTTCTTTGGATGCCTAGTAGTTCTTGCTTTCTTATGATTAGCTCCAGCTCGCTAATAGTTTGTAGCATGTCTTATGAATGTTTGCTTGCATTGCTCTATTCATAAATTGGTATGACACCGTGGTATCCTCCTCTGAATGTTTCATTTGAATTGACTTGGCACATGCTCACGCATGCACATGACTGTAATAATCAGTTAAGCCTTGATGAATTATTTTGCCTTGAGGATCTTGAATCACTTTCATGCCATGATTAGTCCTGTTTTGTTGCAAGCATGATTATGACAGCTATTGCTCTCTCGTTTGTTGCTCCCTTACTATTGCTAGCCTTCACTTACACTGAGTTTCACTCAAGTTTCCAACTCCCTAAACCAAATATTTCCAAAGCATCCACCATACCTACCCATTAGCATCTTTTGCTACTTCCGTGCATATTCAATATGCCTTGTTTTCTTCCGAATAAAATGTTTGCTTGTTATGAGAAAGTTAGTTAGTAAAGCTCTCACGAACTTGATGGCACACTTTATTTTCCGCACTTAATTAACCTGAACCATTGTGACTGTCCATGAAAGTTATATGCTTGCTAATTATAGGCTGGGGATTAGCAGAACCGTGCTGTCATGGGGAATGCTTTCAACACTTGTAAATAAATACCCAGTTGATACCTTGCTATTTTATTTGCGGATGTCGTCGGTGTGAAATAAAAGGGGAGCTTGCAAGTCCATGGAGTTATGTATGTGTGTTAGAGAAACGCCTGGGCCGCTGGTCTAATCCATGCTGACATGGTGGAAACCTACAGCGTAACCATAATGATATCTATGAAGCATTCTTCTTATAAAAAAGAGAGATAGCTATTGAGAAAAAAAAGAGATTTATGAAAAGAGGAAAGAGAGAGAAAAAAGCACCATTTTCCCATGGTAAATAAGAAGATTGCTGAGATACTCATTGTGTGCTTGCCTTATCATTTTGATATGGGGATTCTTCCGTATCATCGGGCAAGGGGTACCCCGTTGGCGGTTCTCTATGATACGCACATATTTACGATGACAAGAACTTACCGGTAACTAAAGTTGAGTAGCATGAGGAGCGGCCCTCGTACTCAAGGGACTTGGGATTTTCAATTTATAGTCTGTCAAGCATATAACTCAGATTGGACCTCACTTTCACCTTAACCACATTAAAGATTCTTATGATAGGGGCAATGAGATCTCAAAGCTAATGAGTAACATACTTTCAGCGTTTGGAAGCCTTTCAAAATTATTCAAAACCTTTTCCGTTACTTGTTGAGTCTCCATATATTCTCCCAGCACCTTCTTGAGAGCATAGTTGTCATTCTTTGTGCTTGTCCCATTACTTGATTATTTGTGTTATGACTTTGATGCTTGTATCTTTGATATCTTTACTTCTAGTCATCACTTGAACTTCAGAGGTGCCTTGACATTCATAATCAAAGGCAAGCGAGATACCACTCTATCATACCTTTTTATGAGCACTGTAATGTTGCTTATGTTTATGCTTCATGCTACTTATTATTTTTGAGTTGGAATCTCTTCATAGCTTGCAATTACTATTAAGTAGACTCAATAGCATACTCTTTATTATGAATTGCCTAAGTAGTTGATCACATGCTGAGAATATATACATCTTATGAAGCAAATGTGTTCGTGAAAGTTCTTTTATCGCACTCAGTTTTCAACTGAATTGCTTGAGGACAAGCAATAAGCTAAGCTTGGGAGAGTTGATACGTCCAAAACGTATCTACTTTCCCGAACAGTTTTGCTATTGTTTCTCCTCTAAACTTGTGTGATTTGGATGCAACTAACGCTGTTTTCAGCAGAATTGCCTTGGTGTCTACTTTTTGTGCAGAAAATCAACTATCAAGAAAAATCCCGGAAAATATGCCAAAAATCCTATTTCACCCGAATACTCCGGGAGCCAGAATACGAGACGGAGAAGAGCCAGGGGTGGCCACACCACCTGGTGGCGTGGGCCAGGCCAGGCCGCGCCAGGGGGTGGTGTGGGCCCCCCAGGCACCCCCTCGGTCTCCCTCTTCGCCTATAAGAAGCCTTCTGACCTAAAAACTACGGGGGGGTCGACGTTTTTCCACAAGGAGTTCCACTCCGCCGCCACCACCAGATTCCACGAAACAGCACCAGAAACTCCGTTCTGGCACCCTGCCGGGACAGGGAATTGGAGGAGATCATCGCCATCATCATCACCATCGCTTCTACATCGACCATCCATGTTTCCCCCATCTATGAGTGAGTAATCCCCCGTTGTAGGCTATGGGGATGGTAGGGATTGGATGAGATCGTTCATGTAATGGCATCAGATTGTTAGGGCATGGTGCCTAGTATCTTTTATTGGTGCTTTATGACTTTGTTGCGACTTGTTATGCTTAATGCTTGTCACTAGGGCCCGAGTGCCATGATTTCATATCTGAACATGTTATTGATTCATTATGATAGTATTGTTTTTGGACTTATCTACAAGTTGTATACACACATTGTTGTTCGGAACCAATGGCCCTGAAGTGACAGAAACCGGGATAACCGGAGGGAATGGCTTTGATGTGAGGATCACATGTGTTCACGGAGTGTTAATGCTTTGCTCCGGTGCTTTATTAAAAGGAGCACCTTAATTGCCAGTAGTTCCCTTGAGGCCTCGCTGCAAACGGGCTGGCAGGACAAAAGATGTTGTGCAAGTTCTCATTGCGAGCACGTATGACTATATATGGAACACATGCCTAGGATTATCTAGTACTTGGATGCTTTATCTTATTTATCTGCAATTACCCTATGTTATGATTGCTATGTGAATTTTCTTGTCCATGCAACGCCCGTCCATCCATCCCTATGCCTACCGCACTCGAATCCCACTGTTTACTGCTATTGTTACTGTTGTCTTTACTTTACTACTGCTGCTACTTTTCTATTTCTACTACAAAACTGTTTCTACTAATAAACTACTGTGAGCAAGATTGTTTCCAGGTGCAGCTGAATTGACAACTCAATTGTTAAGGCTTATAAATATTCTTTGTCTCCCCTTGTGTCGAATCAATAAATTGGGTTTCACTTCCCTCGAAAATACTGCGATACACCCCCTATACTTGTGGGTCATCAGATGCAGAAATGTTTGGGAAGCCAAATAGGCACAAACATACAAGTATACATCGATGACGTTATAGTTACAACAAGACAAGGATCTGCACTCATCAAGGACCTTGAAGAAACATTCAAAAATCTCGACAAGTTTAGCATCAAACTGAACCCAAAGAAATGCTCCTTTGGAGTCCCAGCAGAGCAACTCCTCGGATATTTGGTATCAGCCAGAGGAATAGGGGCTAATCCCAAGAAAATACAAGCAATCCTAACAATGAAGAAGCCAACAAATCTATGTGGCGTACAGCAGCTGGCAGGGCGAGTAGCGGCACTTGGTCGTTTCATTGCAAGGTTAGGAGAAAAAGCACTGCCATTTTATGCCCTCATGAGGAAATCGGAAAAATTCGAATGGACGGAAGAGGCGCAGCGTGCCTTTGAAGATCATAAAAAGACACTTTCGACATCTCTTGTCATCGTGTCGCCAAAAGAGAAAGAGCCTTTACTACTTTATATTGCTGCCACAAATCAGGTGGTCAGCACGGTCTTGTTCGTGGAGCGACCCCAAGAAGGGAAAACCCATGGTGTGCAGAGGCTAGTCTACTTCCTGAGAGAGGTCTTATCGCCATCCAAACAAAGGTACCCACATTACCAAAAACTAGCATATGGGGTATTTATGACAGCACAAAAACTATGCCATTATTTTTTGGAACATCCGATCATAGTGGTCAATGAAGCACCTTTGTCAAGCATCCTCAACAATCCAGAAGCAACTGGACGTGTCTCTCTATGGGGCATAGAGTTATGCCCTCGAGATATCACGGATGAGAAGCGCAAAGCAATCAAATCGCAAGTTCTGCCAGATTTCATCACAGAATGGACAGAGTTGCAATGTGCGGGTCCACTAGACCTTTCTAGTGCCTGGACAATGTACTTTGATGGATCAAAAAGAACAGAAGGAGCAGGAGCAGGAGTCATACTAGTATCACCACACGGCGACAAAATGTGCTATATACTTCGGATGAGCTTTGCAAATGCATCCAATAACGAAGCTGAATACGAGGCTTTATTGCATGGCATGCGAATGGCCAAATCTTGCGGTGCAACTCGCCAAATCTTTGGAGATACCAATCTTGTGGCACAGCAAGCAATGAACAAGTGCGACACCATCAGCAAAAATATGATTTCTTACCGCGATCTATATGGCGTTATGGAAGCTCAATTTGATGGGTGCGAAGTATCACACATAGGGAGAGCAAGAAATGAAGAAGCCGACAATCTAGCAAACATCGGATCCTTGTGCTTGCCAATACCACCAGGAGTTTTTTGGGAAGAAATAATGGAGCGATCAATTAAAGCAAAAAGAGTCTCCGAGATTGTAGCACCAAAAATAGGAAAAGAGAAACATCTGCAAAAAGACTCGAGGGCTCCATCAGAAACCAAGAGTATAGAAGAGGCCATCAAAGAAGAAGAGCAGGAAATTGGAGAGGTCATGCTAATTGAGCCTACCTGGATGCAGCCATATATAGCATATATGACTAAGAGAGAACTAACCGAAGATGTGATAGAAGCCCGGTGAATCACCCGAAGATCGAAGGCCTTTAGAATAATCAAAGGGGTGTTGTATAAGAGGAGTATTTTAGGCGTATTGCAGTGTTGCGTAAAACCCGAAGAAGGAAAAATCATACTCAAAGATATACATGAAGGAGTTTGTGGTCACCATGCTAGTAGCCGAGCAATTGCTTCCAAAGCATTCAGGGTAGGATTTTACTGGCTCACTGCAGTTCAAGATGCAAAAGATATCGTCAGAACATGTGAAGCATGCCAACAATTCGCAACAAAGCCTAGAGCACCCACCGCTGAGTTAAATCCTATACCTTTCGCTTGGCCTTTTGCTCAGTGGGGACTCGATATGGTGGGAAAACTTCACAAATCATCGCCAGGAGGACACATCTTTCTGCTAGTAGCGGTCGACAAATTTACTAAATGGATTGAAGCAATGGCTGTCACCACCCAAGACGGAACTTCGGCTGTGAATTTTATTAAGTCCATAGTATTTCGGTTTGGCGTACTGAATAGCATCATCACGGACAATGGGACCAACTTCACTTCCAATGAGTTCAAGGAGTACTGCCGGGAGATGGGTATCAAAGTAAGCTACGCCTTCGGTAGCTCACCCGCAAACAAATGGACATGTAGAAAAATGCAATGGATTAGTTACCTCTAGACTCAAGAAAAGACTACTAGCATCGCTTGATAGAGCAAAAGGAGCATGGGTTGATGAATTGCCATCTGTCTTATGGAGTTTACGTACAACTCCAAATAATTCGACACAAGCGACACCTTTCTTCCTGGTCCATGGCGCAGAAGTCGTGCTTCATGTTGAGGTGTCACATGAATCCCCAAGAGTAGCTACATATGATGAAGAGGAATCAAGAGAAGCACTTGAAAATGATGTGGATGCACTTGATGAAGCTCGAGATGAAGCCTTACAAAGAGCAACTATGTACCAGCAAAACTTGCGCAATTACCACAACAGAAGATTGCGGCCTAGGTCCTTCGTGGTAGGGGACCTAGTTCTTCGCCTCAAGCAAGATGGCCACAAGAAGTTAGAATCGCCATGGGAAGGACCATACATCGTCACAGAAGTTATTCCTGGAGGAGCATATAGACTACAAGACAAGAAGACAGGAGTAAATTACTCAAATCCATGGAACTTAGCACATCTACAATGCTTTTACGCATAAGATTACTTACAATACGATAAGAGTTACAATTCGGCTTCTTAAAGCCATAATATACAGGCAAACGGCTATATGCCATCCGCCCAAAGAATAATGTATCATCGATTTTTCGCCTTATGTATAAAGAGATAAGTTTTTCATACCTTAAGCTCTTTATTATTGTTCAAAAGATCTATGTTTTCCATCAAGCTAACAACAACTATGAGCCTATGTCCAGATACAGGCATCCGAACATAGTCTCGGGGGCTACTCCCATCGGGAGCGCTGGCGTGCACCCGATAGAAATCCAATTGTGTATAAAGCAAAAATATTCATGATTGAAAATACCTTTGAGTTTTACATCAATGTATCCTCAAAAAGGTATCCTTAAAAGAAAGATTACTCCCATCGGGATCTAGTATAAAGCATTAAAACTATCTGATAAATCAGCCAGCAGGACAATCGTCGAAAAAGCCAAAAATCTCGGATCACGCTCAAACGCGACAAAAATCTGAATATCGTGTTCATAAACATGAAGGTAAGACCCTAGGATTCGTCCTACGTGGCCTGGTAATCGCACAAGAATACGTTCTGCTAGTAAAATATCCATATCAACGATAAGATGAAAAATCCCGTCGGACGTGTTGGGTACCCAATAAAATAGAAGCTGAAATTCAGTATTCGGTAAGACCTCAGCGGCCCGAACTGAATTACGCCAGTAGTAAATTCCGAGTTCAGGCCTAGGGACTTGAATTTGATGTAGGACAACCTTGTTTTTGCCCAGGAGCAATTAACTGATTCCCGATCTGTCAGAAGCATCAGACTCGTTGTGCCAAAATCCCTATGAAAAATAAAGAATAAAGAAATAAAAATAAGGTAAAAGAAACTTTGAGACTCAACCTAAAACTACGGTTCAAGTAGAGTCTCGGGGGCTACTGACATAGGTATGATTACTCGGATGCTTGTGATTTACTATCCTATACTAGGTAAAGGGCTTCCGGCCCATGAAGATTTCAGATGACAGCCCAAGGAAGCAACCAACAATAACTTTGATCGTATTAGGAAAGAGATTATGAACCGACATTGTGTTGGTATTGTAATAACGCGTGTATGAAACTGATGGCTCTGTGTATGGTGCCCAGGAAAGTGTTGGTGTGTGGTTGATGTAGACTTGTTGGGAACCCCAAGAGGAAGGTATGATGAGCACAGCAGCAAGTTTCCCTCAGTATGAAACCAAGGTTTAATCGAACCAGTAGGAGCAAGGAAACACCCCAAAGGTGTTACTAGCTGAGCTTTGGCAGGGCGCACTACCGGTGCTAGTAGCAACGTGGAGACCTGCACAACACAACCACAGAAATTTTCCCCAACTTGCGATGAGGTTGTCAATCTCACCGTGTTTTGCTGAAAACAAACGATTAAACGTGTCGAATGGAAAGAAGTAAAAGTTTGCAGAAAGTAAACAAAAAGTAGTAAAAGATTGTAGATTGTATGTAAAAGAAAAGGATCGGGATCCATAGTTCACTAGAGGTGGCTCTCCTTAGATAGATAACATGCTGGGTGAACAAATTACAGCGGGGCAATTGACAAACACCGAGAAAGCAATACATGCATATACTAATCATCTTGACTCCTTTGAGACTTGATTTGGCATTACAACATTTTACATAGACCGCCATCCAACTGCATCTATGACTAATAATCCACCTTCAGGTTATCATCCGAACCCCCTCCAGTATTAAGTTGCAAGCAACAGATTATTACTTTACGAACTGCGTGTAAAGTAAACAATACGATTGTTCTATGAACAAAGGATTGTTGTTTTCTCCCTAGTAGCAACATCACATCTAGTACCTTAGAGATTTCTCACTTCCCAGTTACGAGGCATGAACCCACTATCGAGCATAAATACTAACTCTTGGAGTTGCTAGCATCTACTTGGCCAAGATAGCTACTAACAACAGAAAGCATGTAAGATCACAAATAACAAAGACATGATAGAATCAATAATCAATCTAAAATAGCATCTCAATATCCATCGGATCCCCGCAAACACAACATGCAGAATTACAAATAGATGATCTTGATCATGAACGGAGCTCACAAGATCTAGACATGAAAGCACAAAGGAGGAGAACCAGCCGTCTAGCTACTACATGGATCCGTAGTCCAAGGATTAACTACTCACGCATCACACTGGAGGCTTGCATGGTGATGAAGAAGGCCTCGGTGAATTCCCTCTCCGTAGGTCTTGGAAGAGCTTCAGATCCCTCCCGATATAGGGATGGAGATGACGGCGGCTACAGACTCTTTCGTGGATTTTTGATCGGGTACTTAGGGTTTACGTCCCGAGGGCATCTTATAGTCGAAAGGGGAGACCGAGGGGGTGCCAGTGCTGGCCTCACCACCCCCTAGCGCGGGCCAGGCTAGGTCGTGCGACCAGGTGGTGTGGTGGCCCCCTGGCCCCTCTCCATCTTGTATTCTGGCATCTGATGACTTCCGGAAAAATAGGCACTTAGGCTTTTGTCCCATCCAATTCCGAGAATATTTATTTTCTGACTTTCCTGGAACCAAAACAGCGAAAAAAGTGTAGTGGCAATTGTGGCTCTTGTTAATAGGTTAGTCCAAGAAATCATATGAAAAGTACTCCAAAGTTGGAACAAAACACAAGAAAGTGGATAAAACCAAGCATGGGACATCCAAAATTATAGATACATTTGCAATGTATCAGAAACCTATCCGCATACAGCTTTGACACCTAGCCTATTATATATAGGACGGGAGAAGCCCAAGCGAGGGTACCAAAAAACTCCCAGACAACTTGTAATAGTGTGATTCCCAAATATTCAGGCGACTTTGACTCCATTGTTTTCCTGACATCCGACGAAATCCCCAGCGTTCTCTTTTCCATAAAACCCTAAGTTCATCATCATGGGCATTGCCGAGGTTACCCCTCGTCACCCGGTAAACTTCAGCAATTCCAATAGTCAAACAAGGTAGTCGATAAAATATATACAAAAATCTCGGATTGCGCCTGATGCAACAAAACTCTAAATACCGTGTCCACGACATGAAGGTAAGACCCCGGGATTCGTCCTGTGTGGCCTGGTAATCGCACAAGAATGCGGTCTGCCTGTAAAATATTCGTATCAACGATACGATGAAAAATCCCGATGGACGTGTTGGGTACCCGATAAAATAGAGCTGGAATTCAGTATTCGATAAGACCTCAACGGCTCGAACTGAGTTACGTCAGTTACAATTCTGAGTTCAGGCCTGGGGACTTGAATTTGATGTAGGTCTACAGTGTTTTTTCCTAGGAGCAATTAACTGATTCCTGATCTATCGGATGCATCAAGCCTGTTGTACCAAATCCCTATAAAGCTAGAAAAATAAAAACAATTCATAAAATCTCAAAACATGAAAAACTGAAAACATCTTTGAGACTCCACCAAAATCTACAATTTGGGTAGAGTCTTGGGGGCTAATCTACGATTTGGGTAGAGTCTTGGGGGCTAATCACATTTGGGCAGACTCCACCAAAATTTACTACCCTGGCTGTATAAAGGCTCACGGCCCATGAAGATTCAAGATGATGACCCAAGAAGCATCCGATGGAAGCATTGGTTGTATTAGATAAGGAAATAGGAACCGACATTGTGTTGGTGTGATAATCATAAATATGTAACCTATCCATATACGGTTTTGAGACCCGGCCTATTATAGATAGGACGGGAGAAGCCTACGAGGAGGTACCGAAAAACTGCCAAGCAATATGTAATAGCTTTGTTCATTAATAATCAGGCGACCTCGACTCCCTTGTTTGCCTGACATCCGACGAAATCTCTAGCGTTCTCTTTTCCACGAAACCCTAAGTCCATAACCATGGGCATTGCCGAGGTTACCCCTCGTCAGTGGGCACCAACTATCATGGTATTGCCAATGAGTACGCCATAGAGGGGTCCTCACAGAGCGTGTTTAGAGAGGTGAGGGAAGGCGACGAGTTGGCGGGTATGAGGTAACACAACTTACCCTTAAGTCCCACAATGGTGGCGGAACTCTACTCCTGCTATAAATCACTATAATGGCAACTTATAGGGATTGGTTCATTGTGAGAGATGTTGTGTGTCATTGTACATTGTACGTCGCACGTTGTACGTCATGCCCTAAAGTCTCCCATAGGTCCGTCTTATAAAGGCACCAGAACCTAGGGTTACAGGGAAAGACCTTGCCGAACAGGTTACAGAGTCCTACAGTAAGACTAACTAGTCTTTCGTGTCTTGTACTCCAAGGCTCCGAGTAGGTCGGTGACTTCAATGTAGCCTTCCTTTATCCAGCATGGGCCTCCCTTATGGATCCGTCTAACTGGGCCACCCAAAGCTATATGGGCCGCTACATAACCGGGCTTAACGGGTTAGCCGGATTAGAGACATGCAATGGTGATACCAATTTAGCATCTCCCTAACAGCTAGGTATGTGTTTGTAAAGTGCTAACGAATCCGATTTTACATCTTTAGTCAAATCAAGTATTCCCACTCTCTTTCTTTGTTCTCTAATATACACATCCATTTAGAAAGACGAGTAATACTTTAAACATGATGTGACCAAATCAAAGCAAAAATAACTGACCGACCGATTGGTGGCCTTCTTCCCCCCGTTCCCCCTGATGACCCACAAGTATAGGAGGTGTATCGCAGTATTTTCGAGGGAAGTGAAACCCAATTTATTGATTTGACACAAGGGGAGCCAAAGAATATTTATAAGCCTTAACAACTGAGTTGTCAATTCAGCTGCACCTGGAAACAATCTTGCTCATAGCAGTTTATCAGTAGCAACAGTTTTGTAGTAGGAATAGTAAAGTAGCAGCAATAGTAAAGTAAAGACAGTAGTAACAACAAAAGTAAACAGTAGGATTCGAGTGCGGTAGGCATAGGGATGGATGGACGGGCGTTGCATGGACAAGACAATTCACATAGGAATCAGATCATAGGGAAATTGCAGATAAATAAGATAAAGCATCCAAGTACTAGATAATCCTAGGCATGTGTTCCATAAATAGTCATACGTGCTCGCAATGAGAACTTGCACAACATCTTTTGTCCTGCCAGCCCGTTTGTAGTGGGGCCTCAAGGGAACTACCGGCAATTAAGGTGCTCCTTTTAATAGAGCACCAGAGCAAAGCATTAACACTCCGTGAACACATGTGATCCTCACATCAAAGCCATTCCCTCCGGTTATCCCGATTTCTATCACTTTAGGGCCATTGGTTCCGGACAACAACGTGTGTATACAACTTGCAGGTAAGACCAAAAACAATACTATCATAATGAATCAATAACATGTTCAGATCTAAAATCATGGCACTCGGGCCCTAGTGACAAGCATTAAGCATAACAAGTTGCAACAAAGTCAAAAAGCACTAATAGTAGATACTAGGCACCATGCCCTAACAATCTGATGCCATTACATGAACGATCTCATCCAATCCCTACCATCCCCATAGCCTATAGTGGGGGATTACTCACTCATAGATGGGGGAAACATGGATGGTTGATGGAGAAGCGATGGTGATGATGATGGCGATGATCTCCTCCAATTCCCCGTCCCGGCAGGGTGCCAAAACGGAGTTTCTAGTTCCGAATCATGGAATCAGGGGCGGCAGAGCGGAACTCCTTCTGGAAAAACGTCGAACCCTCCTGAGTTTTTAGGTCAGAAGGCATCTTATAGGCAAAGAGGGAGACCGAGGGGGTGTCTAGGGCAGCTAGACCACCCCCTGGCGTGGCCAGGCCTAGCCCGCGTGGCCAGGTGGTGTGGCCTGGGCCCAACCCTCCTCCGTCTCGTATTCTGGCTCCTGGAGTCTTCGGGTGAAATAGGATTTTTGGCATATTTTTCGGGATTTTTCCTGATAGTTGATTTTCTGCACAAAAAGTAGACACCAAGGCAATTCTGCTGAAAACAGCGTCAGTCTGCGTTAGTTGCATCCAAATCACACAAGTTTAGAGGAGAAACAATAGAAAAAGTATTCGGGAAAGTAGATATGTTTTGGACGTATCACCCCTGCATCTCCTTCGCATGCGAGGCGGCCGGTAGTGGCCCCTCCTCCCCTGCCAACACCATAACATCCCTCCTCCGCTACTGCCGGCGATTGCCCACTCGGTGCCGTTAAGGCTGGTGGCGACGTCACCGTCCTCTATCCGATGCGGAAAGCTCGGCATGGTGAGATCCTCTAGCGGTGGTGATCCTCGGCAGGCAGTGCTTCGGTGGTGGCCTGGATGGCAGCAGGGCGAGGAAGCTATTGTTGGAGGCGATGGTGGCAGAGCCAGGCTTGGTCGTGGCCCTGAACTCTAGATCTGGGCCCTTTAGGCCTGATCTGGGTTAGGGTGGGCTAGCTCGCGCTCAATTTGCCGCCATGGTTGCTCTAGGGAATGGCTCGAGCAGGGGAGAGACAACATCATTGCGTCTACTGCAGCACGGTGGCAGGAGGTTCACGGGCCTGCTCCGGGCTCGACCAGGCCTAGTTGGTCTGGTATGCTTCTACGGCTGCGTCCAGTCTGCTACTGCTATAGAGGTGGAGGTTGGTCCCTCCCACGTGGCAGCAGCGCCACTGTCCCATGTGTTCGACGGGTTCTTCTCGGTCCATCCAACCTCTCAGTGTTTTCCATGGTGAGATGTCGATGATGACTGCAAGACCGTTTTGGTGCATGTTGGTGGGTGGCAAGTTTGGTGGAGTGCAAGGGTTGGATGGGGTTGTGGTTCTCGGGGGGTCAAGAGAAAGCCTTGCTGGTTAGGCTTGCTCCGACGCGCTGACACCCGTGGGTGCCGCCTTCCTTCTTGAAGGGCGCGAGATGTACCCTCTCCCCACTCCCCTATGTGTACCGGGAGAAATCCTAGGGGAAGTCAGGACAGCAACATCATCATCGTCGCACTCCTTCTTGAAGGTGTTGCTTGGTACACGGCGATTTAGAGGCATAGGATCATGGTGGGACTTCTCCGGAGGGTGCAGCGGTTGCGAGTCATCATCGTTGTCGATCCGGCGCTGTTGTGCATTAGTTTCACTTTCGTTCTCTTGTATTTTCTTTTGGGCTTCTTTTGTGTTGCCGGCTCCAGCAATGATCTTAAAAGTTGTATCATGTGGTTGCTATATTAATATAGCGGGGCAGTTTATTTCGAGGATACTTTAAACATCTAAATTTTCTACCCTACCCCTTTTTCTTAAACTAACATATCCATAGCCAATTAGCCAAGTGATATTTCTTAGGCCCTCTTGCCATAGATGCCTATCTCTATAAAATCCTAAGAGTTTACACCTTTAGGAATTATCAACAAATGTAATACAATCTATACCCATTAATCACATGCAAAGTGCTGATAACAAAACCTTTATTTTGGATGTTGCTGTAACTCTAGCCCATCTTGTCAATACTAAAATCCGCCATATCTACTTAGGCATGTGCGTATGCGCACTTCGTTGTGTGTATACAGTACACACCTACCCCATCTATCCCTCTATGACTTAATAAATTAGTTTGCTAACACATGGGAGAGGACTTGCGGCACCCGGGCACCACTGCACCTTTTGTTGAAAATTTTGAAATTTGTACTTTTAGGTTTAAAAAAATCATAAAAATTATTCTGGGGTTATATGTATTTGGTTAGAATAACCGTAGCAAGTTTCAATATAAAAATCGTTTTATTTTGGACTACAAAACTAAACAAAAATTTGACAGCATATAGGGGTAAAAAGCACATATTTCTGTGAGAAATCTATCTTTTTGTATTTCCCAAAATATAACGTATTTTTGGCCGAGATTTCTACGTACCTTCTGAATGTGTATATGTTAGCGCCTATTTTTTTATACTTTTGGAGTTGTGGAAATAGATTTTTCAAAAATTTGAAAAAAAATGGCACATTGGTGCCCGGGTGCTACTTTGGGGTTTCTGGCTAAAACATCTTAAACTATACTTGACATGGGTATACCCTACATCTACTCGAGTTTGGTATATACGGCCTGGATACAGCAGAAGCCCACGGCATTGCCAAGGCCCAATACAGAATTCGAGTGGCCCACAGACTCTCGGTTGCTTGCGAGACAAGAAGAAGCTTAAGATAAAAAGTTCAAAGGGAAAACCCTGATCTGTAACTGACTCGACCTGTTATCCGAGACCTAGCCTATCTATATAAAGGTTAGGAGGGGGCGGCGAGGAGGACACACGCAACCCTAGTTTCCACAACTCTCGCCAGATTGCATCTGTGCGCCCCTGTAATCTTCGATTCCTTCGTTAATTCCAAGAGCAGACAAGCAGGAGTAGGGACCTCTACGAGGCCTGAACCTAGGTAAACTTTGCATCCCTGTGTGCTTGTTTGCGAGCCGACTGATGCCTCCAGTGCTCCCTCCTTCTCAAAAACCCAAGTCCATAACAATGGGCATTGATGAGTTAAACCCTCGTCAATTGGCGCCGTCTGTGGGAATTGGCAGTGCTGATGTCGCGGCTTCTTCGGCCCATCAACCGCGATCTATAACTCCGCAATAGCGGAGATTCGCCAGCTCTTCGGCGCGTTCAACTTCACCGTCCGGCTTTCCAGTCTGTGGGTGATGGAATCAGTCTGGCGATTGGGAGCTTCAGCTTCCAGGTTGGTCAGATGGGCATGCTTCGCATGCCTGACCAGCCAACGGCACCCGCGATTGCTCCAGCATCGTGGTTCTCGCCACCAATCGGCACCCTCAGCGAGCTCAACACCTCAGCAGCAGCTGGGAGCACGGACAACGATAGTAGTCGCGGATCCGATCTGGATGACCTAGCGACGGAAGATGGAGTCTACGGCTCTGGATCTGAAAGTTGCGGAAGCAACAGCTTCCCCAACCACTTCATGTGTGCCGTCATCAACGCTGGCGACACCACCGCCAATCGTGAAAATGGTGGCAACGGATCTGGCACCGATCCGCCCAACGGTGGCATACCTAATGGCGGACCACCCAACGGCGGCCCCACCAACGGTGGCAATGGTGCGCCCGTAAACAATGGAGGGGCAGTCGAACCACCAACCATGGTGAACGAACACACTGGTGAACGTGTCGTGATTAAACTCAACGACAACGAGTGGGCCCGTTGTCGAGAAGCTCTGCGAGGCAATCCTCTGCCCCCCGGCACGCCGCAGGACATGCTGATGGGATACCATTGGCTACTAAAGGAGGAGTAACAAACACCAGCTACACGCAATCGCACAACTCGAGGCGCGTAAAAAGGCGGCAGATGAGTCGAGTCTTCGACGAGCTGGGCTCTCCTCCCACGGAGGATCCTCTTCCAAAGGCAACGAGTACGTGGCCAACAAAAGGCGATCTCGGATGGCTCATCTCACCGAGCAAGAACGCATAGAAGCTGCAAAAGTCCTCGACTTCAGCTCTATGATAGTCGACACGCGGGGCAACGTGGTCCCAAAGACACCGCAAGCCACGGTAACAGCGGCCACCATGTACCTCCTCAACAACCAGCCACCAGCTAGAGATCCACGAGCCGCCATGCACCGATCTACGATCGCGGGCTTGGGACTAGTCGAGGCTGCCCTCGACAAAGAGCCAACACCGGAGCCGAAAAAGGGCACAACTCTAGCAAAATGCTATTCCTCAACCTCATCCAGCGATGACAGTCACGATCTGTCTCGGCGTCGCCGCTCACGGCGGCATGATCGCGACTACGATGCGCGCGATGACCTCACACAATGCAAAATCGACAAATCAAGGGCAAGACGCGCTCGTTCGACTGACTCCGAAGAGGACAAGACTGAACTCTATGGCGCCAGATGCTTCAGCAGGGCCATCAGGCAGAAGCGAATGCCTAAAGGGTTCAAACTGCCGTTAGAGAACCCAAAGTTTGATGGCCTACAAGACCCAAAGATCTGGTTGGAGGACCACATCTCCTCCGTCAGGCTACATGGCGGGAGTCGAAGCACGGCCATGCAATGCCTACAGCTACAGCTACAAGGCGCCACCCGCGCATGGCTCAACAATCTCCCGCGTGGATCCATTCATAGCTAGGAAGAACTGGTCTACAGCTTTGTACGCAACTTCAAGGGCACTTATAAAAGTCCTGCATCAATCGAAGAGCTGAGGAGCTGCCAGCAAACATCGGGCGAATCGCTACGCTCGTACATCCAGAGGTGGTCCATCATCAAGAACTCCGCAGAAAACATCTCGGAGGACCGCGCAATCGACGCATTCAACAACGGTGTTCGCCGCATAGATCTCAAGGAGGAGTTGGGACGCTCGAAGCCCAAGACAATCGACCACCTGATGGAAATTGCGAATCGGTGGGCCGACGGAGAGGATTCCGTAAAAAATCGCACATACTCCGACGACGACGAAGACCTTGGGCGCAGACGCGACCGTCGAGGCAAGCGGCGAATGCGCATCTACGATGACCGTGACGATGTCAACATGGTCACAGCCAGCTACACCGACAAACACGACGACAACCGCAACAGTGGCTATCGCAGCGGTGGATACCGCGACTCCGGGAAAACCACACAGGTGTGGCAGCACCGCACTCTGAACAGGCACCCACAAGAACCATCGAGGATAAACTGTCCGGGCCATGCAAAATGCACTTCTACATCGACAAGCATGACGGCAAGAAAAAATCCAGCCACCTTCTCAAGGACTGCCGCGAGTTTCTCAAGCTCCATGAGGGTTTGGCTCGGATGAATCGCGACGCAGTCAACAGGGGCTATGGAGTCTCCCCAGGCGTCGTGGCACATGGAGCTCCTCCACCACCGCCCGGAATACCACCACCCGCGGCCGCACTGGTCCAGAATCACGGCGGTGAACCATACCCATGACCCGTGGGCAACATGGGGATGATCAAGGGGCGTCCCTCAAATCGAGTGTAGAAGGCCATCACTCGCCAAGTCAACTTGGCGATCAACTCTCCACCTTCCACCACTGAGTACCTCAGTGGAAGTGACTCCTGCATCACCTTCGACCGGCGTGACCACCCACGCCAAGTCCCTCGTCCAGGCCACTGTCCCCTCGTACTCGAGGTGCAGATTGGGGGTTTCGACATGAGTCGCGTCTTCATGGATGGCGGCAGCGACATTAACCTAATGTTCGCGAGTACCTTGCGTGCAATGAGGATCCCTCTGACGTGTCTGGAAGTTTCAGACATGATGTTCCACGGCATCGTCCTAGGGAAAGGTGTATATCCCCTGGGGGAAATCAACCTCGACGTCATCTTTGGCACGCCGCATAACTTTCGGCGCGAGCGCATCGACTTCGAGGTTGTCGACTGGCCTTCACAATATCACTGCATCCTCAGACACGTTGCGTTTGCAAGGTTCATGGAAGTGCCACACTACACCTACCTGTAGATGAAGATGCCGGGCCCAAACAACATAATTACAATCAACGGCAACTTCGAAAGATCCGACAGCTGTGACAGGGAATTCAACAGAATAGCTCAGTCCTTCGGCATGCAGGAGGAACTTGCAAGATTGAAGGAGTCGACAGACAATAGTTTGCCTCCCCTGAGCCGGCCAAGTTCACCCGACCTGTCCTTCGACTCATGGTGCACACGAAGAAAGTCCAGGTCCACCCAACGGACCCGACCAAGACGGCCCTCATCGCCAACAACTTGAGTTCCACATAGGAACTCGCGCTCGTCGAATTCCTCCGTGAGCACTGGGAAATCTTCGCTTGGTGTCCAACGGACATGCCAGGGGTTCCTAGGGAATTCGCCGAGCACGCACTCAATGTCAATCTAGACGCAAGGCCAGTCAAGCAGACAATTCGGCGGCTGTCTGAACCAAGAGCAAAGGCGGTCGAAATGGAGATCAACAGACTCCTCGACGCCAAATTCATACGCGAGATCAAGGAAAGCACTTGGCTCGCCAACACGGTGCTGGTACCTAAAAAGACACGGATATCCTGCGGATGTGCGTGGACTTCACCTCCCTGAATAAGCACTGCCCAAATGATCACTTCCCGCTGCCGCGAATCGACCAAATCATCGACTCCACCGCGGGATATGAGCGTCTCTGCTTCCTCGACGCCTACTCAGGCTATAATCACATTCGAATGAAGGAGGAAGATCAAGAGAAACGGCATTTACAACGCCTTTTGGTGTGTTCTGGTACAACACAATGCCCTTCAGGCTCAAAAATGCAGGAGCCACCTATCAGCAGTGCATGTAGGCTTGCCTCAAGAATCAACTTGGTCGCAACAACCAAGTCTATGTTGACGACATCGTCATCAAAACCAAAGAGGAAGCCTCGCTAATCAATGATTTACGCGAAACCTTCACCAACCTTGACCGCTACCGGATCAAGGTCAATTCGGACAAATGTGCCTTCGGCGTACCATCTAGGCAACTACACGAGTATCTAATCTCCACGAGAGGGATTGAGGCGAACCCGAAGAAAATAAAAGCCATACTGGCCATGAAGAAGCCAAAGAACATAAGAGGCGTCTAGCAGCTGGCTGTGCGAATTGTGGTGCTCAGTCGATTCATCAGTTGAACGGGCGAAAAGGCACTGCCTTTCTACCAACTTCTCCCCAAAACTGACAAGTTCGAGTGGACCGACGAGGCGCAAGAAGCATTCGAAGACCTCAAGCATCTACTATCCACCTCACCAGTACTGGTGACCCCACGCGAAAAAGAACCACTGTTGCTCTACATCTCCGCCACCAACCAGGTGGTCAGCACGGTGCTCGTGGTGGAACGCGCCGAGGAAAACAAGGTCCACGGGGTTAAGTGCCTAGTATACTACCTCAGCGAGGTGCTCACGCCAACAAAGCAGCGGTACCTGCACTACCAGAAGCTGGCATACGGCGTCTTCATGACAGCCAGGTGACTGCGCCACTACTTCCAGGAGCACCCAATCATGGTGGTCAACGACGCCCCGCTCGGGCATATCCTCAACAACCCCGATGCCACCGGACGAGTCACGCTTTGGGGAATCGAGCTGTCTCCACGAGACATTACATACGAAAAGCGCGACGTGATCAAGTCGCAAGTATTCCCTGATTTCCTCGTGCACTGGATGGAGAACCAGCTCCCCAAAAAGCCAGATATGTCTTACCTCTGGACAATGCACTTTGATGTATCCAAACGAAAGGACGGGGCTGGCGCAGGTGTCATACTGACATCGCCCCAGCGAGATAAGCTGAAATACATTCTGCGAATGCAGTTCACTGCCTCCAACAATGAAGCTGAACACGAGGCCCTGCTGCATGGGATGCGGATGGCGAAAGCCTGCGGCGCCAAGAGGCTCATCATCTACGGCGATTCCAAACTGGTGGTCAACCAAACGATGCACGAGTGCGACGCGCTGAACGACAACATGATCGCCTACCTTGACCTCTACGACACACTCGAAGGGGACTTTGATGGCTGTGAACTGCGGCACATAGGCTGCGAAAGCAATGAAGAGGCGGACGCACTCGCCAACATTGGCTCCACCTGCGCCCCCATACCACCTGGGGTATTTCTCGAGCGTATCTGCGAACGCTCCATCAAGCCAAAGGCCACGAAGAAGAAAACAAGCGCAACAATGGACTCGGGGGCTACGCCACCCAATGATCCAATGGCAATCGACGACCTGGAGCTTGACACAGGACTCGAGGGACCAATGGGTGTAATGATGATCGAGCCATCTTGGACTCAACCCTACATCACATATCTTCTCAGCAAGAGGCTGCCTGACGACCTGACAGACGAGCGACACATTGCGCGGTGATCCAAGGCATTCGCTGTCATCAACGGCGAACTATACAAGCGCAGCATCACAGGAGTACTCCAATGGTGCGTCTCCAACACGGAAGGAAGGGCCGTCCTTCTCGACATCCATGAAGGAACTTGCGGGCACCATGCTGGCAGTCGCGTCCTCGTCGCCAAAGCTCTACGAGCTGGATTCTATTGGCCCACGGCCATGCGCGACGCCAAGGACATTGTCCAGCGCTGCAATGCTTGCTAGTGATTCACGGACAAGCCGCACGCACCTGGCGCGGAACTCCAGCCAATACCATTGGCTTGGCCCTTTGTGCAATGGGGACTCGACATGGTCGGCAAGATCCCAAAGTCCTTGCGAGGGGGCTACGTCTACCTCCTGGTCGCAGTCGACAAATTCACCAAGTGGATAGAGGCCATGCTGGTGACAAACCAGTCAGGAGCCAGCATTGTCAAGTTCTTCGAGTCCATTGTCTATCGCTTCAGAGTGCCACATAGTATCATCACGGACAATGGAACGAACTTCACCTCTAAGGAATTCTAGGGTTTCTGCGAGAACCTGGGAATCAACATAAGATATGCCTCCGTAGCTCATCCACAGACCAACGGTCAAGTCGAAAAGGCCAATAGCCTCATCTGTGGTGGAATCAAGAAGCGACTCCTCCGGCCACTCGAGAAAACCGCCGGATGTTGGCCAGACGAGCTGCAATACGTACTTTGGAGCCTGCGTACAACCCCAAATAGCGCCACGGGATATACCCGTTCTTCATGGTGCATGGTGTTGAAACAGTGCTACCCGCAGAAGTACGCTTTAAAGCCCCACGGGTGGTCGCGTACAACGAGCAGGAGTCAACACTTGCACTCGAAGACTCCGTCGATCTCCTTGACGAGGCATGGGGCATCGCAGCAGAAAGATCGACAATCTACCAGCAGAACCTGCGCAACTACCACATCAGAAGGCTACGACCCAGATCCTTCGTCAAAGGAGACATGGTCCTACGACTGAAGCAGCAAGGGCACCTCAAGCTCGAGTCCCCTTAGGAGGGACCATACGTGATTACAGAAGTAATCCTAGGTGGCGCCTATCGCCTTAAAGATTTCGAGACAAGAGTCGCATACTCCAACCCCTGAAACATCGCACAGCTGCGGTGCTTCTACCCCTAGTCGTTGTTTCTTATATTACAAATAAGGCTATTCAGCCAGGCTACTTAGCCACACATTGTACCTCGTACTGTTCTACGAATAAATAAAGCTAAACGCCCCGAAACTCTGTGTTTTTCCTCATTTTTCTGGCTAGCTTATTACTCGGGGGCTACGCCACCCTTTACATCTTTGTTCTACGAACAAATCATAGTATCTCGAGTAGCTGACACAACATCAATCGAACCCTTGACAAACACCAACCCAGTTGCAACGCACCTGACAGGTTGACAAGGTGCTGAGATAAAGTAAGTCAGGCTAACGAAAAGGAACTGTAGAGTGCAAATACACTCGCAAAACATATAAGCTAACAATCTCTTTACATATCAATAGAAATTAATTACATCCAGTATATCCATAAGAACTTTACAACAATAGTACACTTATGTGCAGGATACATGTTAAACTACTGCTGCAGCAGAAGAACGTTTGTTTGTTCCTCAAAGAAGTCGACAATTTCTTCTGTTGAACGATCCACCGCCTGGTAATGTGGAACCATATTCCAGGTCGAACCTTCCGGCAGGGTCGGCGGTCCAGCAGCAACAGCCGCAACGTCTACATCAGGCCTATGCAGTCGCACCAGTGGCAAAGCATTCTTGGCACCAGCTACTAACTGCTGTCGCACGCACTCGCGAATCGCACTCAAATCCTGGAACTTAGCCAGGAGAGCCAACAGGCTCGAAGGGACGGCGTCCAGTGGAAACATCGTCTGATAGATATTTCTCAGGCACGACTGCGCCTTCTTCAGAAAGTGGAGTACTCGAGAAGCACGATCCTGCAGGGTCGCAAGTGCGATCGCACGATCATGGTCCACCCAAAAATACCCACTCGCCTGAAGCTGCTCCTGGGTCAGGTCGTTCATTCGAATGGCGGTTATGTCTTTCTCATCCTGCGGATGACGAGCACTGACAACTACACCAAGCAAAAAAAAAGAAGGGCAAAAAAATGAAGACAAGGAACTGCCGCGATTGACTAAAAGAAAAGATAAGAGGACAAGAAGCTAACACTTGAACTGATTGCCCAGCTGCGTCACCTCCTCCAATAGATATTGCTCGCGGGCGGTAGCCTTCTCCGCCCTCGACTTTCATACATCCGCATTACCACGGAGGATGGGCAACTCACGTTCCAGCTGCTTAACGCGATCATGCAGTCGCGAAAGCAGGGACAACTCATCCACCCTTGAACGTGGTTGTGCCAAGGTCTCATCAATGGGTGACGGATCACGAGGATCACTCGAAGGAACACTCGAGGTACCCTATCACGAACCAAACAAAAGAATAATAAGAGGCCGATGATACACTGATGAAAGGCTTGGATGCATTCAAACATATCAAACTCTTGACTAGGGTACCCCCACAAAAGCATTGTTTCACATACACAAAAGGTCAAACACTAGAGCTATTACATATATAAACTAAGGAGCAGTGTGCTTCTTCAACTTCGACTTCGGCCTCAGGGGCTTCATCGCATCCGTGGTAGTTTCTGACGCCACGGACTTGCCGGTAGTACCCCCAGACGTCGCAGCCTTCGCTTGACGCCGCTCCTTAAAGTACTTGGCGAGTGTCTCGATAAGCCGGGGACCATAATTTTTGCATTTACCAGCAAAAGGAGCAAACACTACCTGCTGGCCTCCAGCGTCGACAGGCATCTCCTCCGAGATAGCGGTAGGATCCATCTCCACACCATGGGCCTGCACCATTGAGAGTGCCATGGCGGCGCCGACGGAGCATTGCGAGTTCTTGAAGTCAGCAGGAATTCCTCCAGCCAGGGACTCCACCAAGTCCCCGAGGTTGTCGATCAGTCCGGCCTTGGGAGTTAAGTCCTCACGGATGCGACTGAGCACATCCTTGGCCTTCCCCAGTGTCTCCTGGAGGGATACGCTGCGGTCTTCAACTACGGCGACGGCACCAGCCAAGCATTCCGAGCGGCGCAGAGATTGGGCATCAAAGCTCAAGCCGCTAGCATCTGCATACACAAAAGTGTTAGTATAACAACTACACGTCAAAGCAACAAAAAAGCAAGGCATGTCCAGATGAAAAAGAAGACCTGAGAGGGACTTGGCAATCGAGAAAAGTTGCTCCTCTAACAACTTCTCCCTCTCAGCGATAGAGGCACGGAGATCCTCTTCTCACTTTCACGACTCCTCCAAAGCTGTGACCGCTTCGTCGCGATTCTTTGTCGCCGTGGCCAACGTCTTCTCCAGTGCAACAGCATGGCGAAGTAATTCATTATGCTCAGCTGCAACATACAAGGAATGTCACAAACTCGAGTCAATAATATTCGCAAAGACAAAGATGAAGTCAAGACTTACTTTCGACAAAGCGATGGCGACTGTCCAGTCGCGCATGTTGTCGACCCATGTTAAGGACTTGCTCCGCCAGGCGGGCGGCTTCCTTCACGATGAGCTGCATCAGGAGACAATAAAAGTTCAAGTAAATCAGCGCCAAGAATAAATTTGACTGCCAACTACAAGATACCTACAAGATCCTCCACAGACTCTGAAAAAGGCTGTTGCATAGTCATCGGGGTAGCCATCTGATGTTCCCCAGCATGCGGGGAACTCGATGAATTATGCCCAGAGTGGGCCGCCAATGGAGGAGAAGGAGACCGTGAAGCCACCTTCTTGGACTTGGAATCCGCGACTCCGGACTCCTTCACAAATTGGACATCGTCAGAAGACGACGTCGCCGCTTGACTGAAACACAAATCAAGTAAAAGCTTCAGGAAAAATAGCAACTCAAAGAAGAAACCAAAACAAGGTCACGAAAACAGAACTTACTAGTCAAATCTATCAAGATTGAAGGACTGCTCCTCTGACTCCGACGATTCCTTTGGCAGTCGAAGCTTCTTCTAGGCAGGAGGAGCCATGGACCGCATAGGAATGGCGGGGATTGGCTCCTCTGCACCAACAGATGGGCCTTTTGGAGTCGACGGAGACGAAGCATCCGAGTCCTTGCTGCGAGAATGCTTGCGAGTGTTCCGATCACTAGACTCGGGGGCTCCCTCCTCCTCTTCAAG
Organism: Avena insularis; assembly: GCA_023614405.1. Classification (NCBI taxonomy): domain Eukaryota; kingdom Viridiplantae; phylum Streptophyta; class Magnoliopsida; order Poales; family Poaceae; genus Avena; species Avena insularis. The sequence goes on from CM042692.1 coordinate 30,322,751, forward strand.
TGGGACGGTCGATTCCGACTCGTCCTCTTCATCCACTTCGTGAGGAATAACCCCCTCAGGAAGAGGGGCAAATTGGGAGACACCTTCCAATGCTGCATTCAGAAAACAATTCATTATACATCAAGAACTTTAAGGTAATCGAGAATGAAAGCTACTTCGTAGTATAATTCTACCTCAGGAGGAGGGTTAGAGGCGTCGAAGGGAGGCACGACTGGTTCGCCTGGAGAACCTTCTTGGCTATATACTTTGTCACCAGTCGCAACCTCTTATCTACTTCACCCGCGGAAATGCCATCGGCAGATACGCGAGTGGCATCGTCTGCACCAGCCCATTGGAACATGGGGTGGACTCTGGCCTGCAGAGGCTGGACACAACGGCGCAACCATGTGCGAATGAGGGCGGCGCCTCCCTCTTCTTTACCTATGCGGCTCTCGAGGTCGCAGACGCACTTGTACAACACTTCCGTCTCCTCGGACTCGCCAGGCATCACTATGTTCTTCCAAGAATGCTTCCTCTTGCACGGCGTCGCGGGATCAAAGGGTGCGAGTCCGTAGTGCTCTCCGTCGGCCTTCTGGTCGCGGATGTAGAACCACTTGTCTCTCCACCCTTGGACGGACGCCATGAGTTTGATATCGAAATAAGTGGCGAGGAGTCGACATGGATTTCGCAGCCTCCTACGTCGTAGACTACAGAACCAGATGCTAACTGACGCTTCAGCTTAAAAATCCTCTTAAAGAGGCCCAAGTGTGGCTCGACTCCGAGCCAGCACTCGCAAAGAGTAATGTAGCAGGCGATGTGGAGAATGGAATTTGGGGAGAGCTGATGCAGCTGGAGCCCGTAGAAGCAAAGGAGGCCCCTAAAGAAAGGATGCAGGGGCAGAGAAAGACCGCGGATGATGAACGCAAGGAACATCACCCGGAAACCAATAGGAGGACAAGGAATTACCTCGCCACCTAGCACTCGCGACTCATCTTCCACAGGCGACAGAACTCCATCTTGACGCAGGAGATGGAGCTCGGAGGACTTGATGATGGATGCGCGCCATGCACCATTGGTTACGCGGGTACCCGGGCCCTTCTTATTCCCGGCGCCGGCGGCACTGGTGCCAATAGTGGCGGAGCCGCCCTTCTTCTTGGCGGCGGCAATGTCGGCGGCGGACCCAGCGGCGGCACCTCCCTTCTTCTTGCCCATCTTGCGATGACGGTGCGAGCGGAGGAAGTAGCTCGGAAAGACACGGAGTTGGTCCAGTGCCACGAAGAGGACGAGCGCTAGGAAGCAGAGAGCAGTGCAATGGCAATGGAAGCACAAGCAGAGAAAGGGCAGATGGGAAAATTACCGCAGCTGCGCTGCTACTTAACCCCCTTGCCAACGGCCAGCAGAAACCCTACTGGACGCGTGGCGCACATCGCTATCGACACGTGGAGAAGCCAAAACACGAACCATCCCCCACTATCTCCATTACGCGCGGAAATCAAGGAGACGCAGTTAAAACAGAAGATTACACACGCTCGGTCAAATCAAAGTCAGAAAGTGGAACCCACCGCTCGTCACGTCCCGTCAAAGCCGCTCACGCGGGCAACTGAGGTCATCACATCGTCAGCACTGATGTCATCAAGATGAGCATCAGAAGATTTCGACTACTTTAAGTCCTTGCTTGAGTTTTCGACTCCACCAAACACTCGGGGGCTACTCCCATAGGGAGCGCTGGTCGCGCACCCTACGATTCTTTTTATGCAGGAATATGAACATTAAAAGCATACCCACCACTCGAATCTATGATTTGATTATGGATCATGGGTTACTCCCATAGGGAGCGCCGGAAGCAAATTCGACTGAAACAAGCAACAAAATACGACATCAGTCGCAAAGTTTCTTTAGTCCCTGCCTAAGTCTTCGACTCAACCAGGCACTCAGGGGCTACTCCCATAGGGAGCGCTTGTCGCGCACCCTATGATTATTTGTACATCGTACTATGTGTTGATAACATCCACACTCGAATGCTATGGCGATTCCGCCTCATACTATCCCTACAAAGAGACTACGTCTCCTGGGTTAGCCGAATCATCTCCGCGATGACAAAAACTCGGATGCCGCGCTTACAGCGTGAAGATAAGACCTGAATAAGGCCTGGCAACGCATCTGCTGCGCACTACCAGAAACATATCCGTGTCTGCAGGTACGATGAACATGCCTTGACGGACGCGTCGAGTGCTCACACCCATACACTAGAATTCGACTCCTGTAAGACCTCCGTGGCCCGAGTCGAATTACACCAGCACTTTTCCGAATTCGAGTCCGAGGACTCGAGTTTGAGTAGATTGGCGTTGTTTTTCCCTAAGGCAGTTAAATGATACCGATACATCGGCTAAATCAGGCACGCATATCAACAATCCCTATGACATGAACTGAACATTCGAAAAATACTCAATCATGCACTTGAAAGACTTCATAAAGTCCCCAGTCGAATCTGCAATTCCACTGGACACTCGGAGGCTACTGACATGGGTATACCCTACAGGTACTCGAGTTTGGTATATACGGTCTGGATACAGCAGAAGTCCACGGTGTTGCCAAGGCCCAATACAGAATTCGAGTGGCCCACAGACTCTCGGTTGCTTGTGAGACAAGAAGAAGCTTAAGATAGAAATTTTAAAGAAAAAACCCTAATCTATAACCGACTCGACCTGCTACCCGAGACCTAGCCTATCTATATAAAGGTTAGAAGGGGGCGGCGAGGAGGACACACGCAACCCTAGTTTTCACAACTCTCGCCAGATTGCATCTACGCGCCCCTATAATCTTCGATTCCTTCGTTAATTCTAAGAGAAGACAAGCAGAAGTAGGGACCTCTACGAGGCCTAAACCTGAGTAAACTTTGTGTCTCTGTGTGCTTGTTTGCTAGCCGACTGATGCCTCCAGCGCTCCCTTCTTCTTCAAAACTCAAGTCCATAACAATGACATTGATGAGTTAAACCCTCGTCAATACTACCTCTGTTTCAAAGGTTAAGCCTTATATTTTCTTTGAAAAGTCAAGGTATGAAAAGTATGACCAAACTTTTTTTTTAAATATCAAGAATTATGATATTATATAGATAACAGTGGAAATATGTTTTATGATGTATCAAAGGGTATGAATTTTATATTATAAATATCAATATTTTTTGTAAATTTGATCACACTTTAGTAGTTTGACTTTAAAAAAAAACTTAAGCTTTTAAGACAGACGTAGTATGTAACAGAGGAAGCACATTGTACCACTTTTTTCCGGAGAAATGTTATTTAGTACTACTACTTTTTTTTTAGAAACACAATAGAATCATAGACGCTCACAACACGTACATGCACCCACCCCTATGAACGCACAAACGCACATCCTACCCCTATGAGCACCTCCGAGAGATTGAGCCGACGAATCGGGTCTTGAGATTGACAAAGTCACCACGGACGCCTCGCTATCGACGGGAACGTCGCCTCCCACTGAAAGAATATTCCGCCTTTTATGCAACACACAATGTCAAACCTGAGGTTTGAACTCTGGTGGATTGGGAGTACAGCCGATGAGAGTAAACTTCATTAAAAAGATGAGAGTAAACTTCATTAAAACCTTTTTAACTTAAATTAAGTTATGCACGTATAATTTATTTTAAAACATTGTGCACACATCTTTGGACATGCCCGCTGCATAATACATGTACAAAAGCTGGGTTTTTGTTTTGAGAGTTGTACTAAGAGTTACAGTAGCTTTTTTTTTTAGAACAGACGGTACCTTGTCAGAGACGACGTGGACTACAGCCCAGTATATAAACTGGCCTTTCCAAGTTCACAAGCGGATGTGGTACTAAACGTTAGGCCTGTCTCTTTGCTAAAATAGCCCATCAGGTCCATCTACTCACCTATCTTCTTCACGAGAAAAGGACGACGTTCTTCTGGCGTGGGCCAGGGCCGAGCTTTTAAGACCCAATCCCACCAAACCCCTCCCGAATTCTCTTATCCCCTCCTCATCTTCTTCTTCTCCACGCACCCGACCGACCTCGCGGGAGAAGGAAGCATCATGGCCGGAGCTGCAGCCGCCGCCGCCGCGGGGATATCGATCCGGCCGGTAGCCGCGCCTAAGTCCATGTGCGCATCTCGCTCTCGGTCGGTGGTGCGGTCCGCCATCTCCGTCGGCGAGAAGGCGTACACTGTCCAGAAGTCCGAGGAGATCTTCAACGCTGCCAAGGTGCTGCCTTCTTCTTTCTCTCCTTTTCGGTATTTTTAGTGTCTCGAGTGGATTTCGTTCATTGCGGTTCGATTAGGGAGTTTCTAGCTGCGATTACCTGGATGCAAATGTGAGGAGACATGTGTTTTCTGCCAATTGTAACCGTTCCCGGGGAGAATTGGGGGCTAGTTTCCGTGCTTTTGAGTCTGTTTAGGTGAAACGCGTTGCATGCGATATTGGGATGAGATTACAGGTTCAATTTGAAGATGGCCAATGTGAGCCTCTACCGTGGTCAAAGTCAGCTGTGTTCTTAGACCAGATTGCTACATTTAGAGAGACATATATCATATAAACACAACATCAGTCAGCTACGTTAAGGTACACGGCCTGATGGCCCCTTTGCCACTACCCTTATGTTTATTCTGTGATCCCATTTTATCTCAGGATCTTACATCCTCGATGACCATATAAGGTGGAATGGTTGCCATAGGTAATTCTACTCAAAAAATGTAGAGTGACCATCATTGTACAATTCCTCTTAGTCACGTTTTGGATTTTAGGTCAATAGTTGGTATTTGCATTGCCATAGGTTAAAATTGTTGGTGCAACTCTGTTCGAATGTAAAACTGTAATATGAGATAGTGCACTCTATCCTCATCTATAAGACTCTTGCATGTTCTGTTATTTGAGATCTTAGTCACATTTGATATTTGTTACTCCTATCTGTTGTGGACAGGGGCGGAGCTCCCAGTAGGGCAAGGTAGGGCAGCCGCCCTACCTTAATCTTTGGCGAAAACCTTTAGATGCACATGTTTCTTCTGAACAATTTGAGTGGTTATACATCAAAAACGGACCCCGTATGAGAAAGTTATGCTTGTTTTAGTGAACACTGCTCAAAACTGTTTTTGAACCGAAAACAGGGACTAGATCTTGTCTAGTTGGAAATTAACATTTTCTCTTTTCAATATCTAAAACTAAATCTAGAAAATCTCTACTATAAACAATGTCCTAGGTGGGGTATTGAAGCTGGGGTATGATCAAAACCAACTCTAGGTATGCGACAAATTATGTTTTATGGTTCTATTTTGGATTTGTATATTTTATTGATCTAAAATTATAATTGCATTACTTAACTCAATATCTTTTGCTAAGGATATGTGAACATGTTTGCTCAATTGGATATAATGCGGTTTAGAGCCCCAATTGGAAGATGTCAATTTGCACAGACAATTACATCACAATCCTTAGTGTGAATAAAATGGTAGCAAAATGGGGGAAATCAAGAAAAGTGTCCAGACAAGAGGTCAATACTGATTATTTTTACACTATGGTTGCTATAGACTATTACTGCCAATTTTTACCATCACTTTAATGAGATATCTCTGAGTTGTTTCAGAAATTCTTTTGTCTTGACTCAAGAGACTCACATGAATAAGATTGCTAGTCTTAGAGACATTTATCATGGATCTTATTATGAGAATGAGCATATACAAGTTAAGATTTATCTATTCATCATTCTTACACATAGAAATTAATACTTCAGAGATTATCTTGGTATTTGAAAGGATATCATGTGTCAGTTGGTTTATCGCATCATTGAGCTGATTTGTTTTACTAGTGACAAGGACAACTATTGAAAGGATTTTCTTGGCAACAAATATGATCAAGACCGATTTGTTCAATGAGATATCGCGATGGCTTCTTGATGACTTTACGGCGTGCTACATTGGCTAAGGGATGTACAGAAGATTTTTAGAAAAGAAGTAGAGTTTTGCTATTTTGTAGGACTTCCATTAAATCTTCATCGTTCGTATATTTTTAGGTTGTAAATATATTAAAATATGTTTTGTTTCTATCGTACTACTAAGTGATTATGTTAGAATCATATATATGTGTATAACATTAATGCCTCTACATAATTTTGTTTTAGTATCATTTTTTAGATTCGCTCTATCTCAGATTCTTTTCGTCCTTTGCCACTGGCTGTGGATGTTTTACTGGTCGATGTTTCACTTCACAGGAATTGATGCCTGGTGGTGTTAATTCACCAGTCCGTGCCTTCAAGTCAGTTGGCGGGCAGCCCATAGTTTTTGATTCAGTAAAAGGTTCTCATATGTGGGATGTTGATGGGAATGAATATATTGATTATGTTGGTTCATGGGGTCCTGCTATCATTGGTCATGCAGATGATACGGTACATTCTCCTTTCCCTCTATACATTTCATAAATTGTATGACATTGAGTATTGCAACCTAATTTCTTCGAGCTAACTTATCTTCGGATGGCTTCTTTGTTCCCTATGCCAGAACTACTAGCTAAAGTTTACTTCTATTTCGTTGAATATTTCAACCTAATTTCTTTGAGTTAACTTATCTTTGGTACAAAATGTTTACTTCTGTCTCTTCATAGTACTCTTTAGTAACTGAAGTAGAAAAGGTACTATTTACCGATTTTTCACACAATAAAAAGGTACAACTAGTTAAAGTAGTTACGTGTTGTAAGTTTTGTTGCTCAGATTATGTTAATCAAACTGGTAGAATAGCCTATAAGCAGATATCTCATTTCAAGACTTCTGAACACCCATTGAGTATGAAATGAAAATATCTTGCTTGATTTATAGAAAAATTAAGATAGCAACTAACTTGACTGTGTTGAACCAAATTGGTGTTACTGTAATCATGTTTTCTTGATTCAGGTGAATGCTGCACTGATTGAAACTCTGAAGAAGGGAACAAGCTTTGGTGCTCCGTGTGCTTTGGAGAATGTGTTGGCTCAGATGGTTATCTCTGCTGTCCCCAGTATCGAAATGGTCCGTTTTGTAAATTCTGGAACAGAAGCCTGCATGGGAGCACTCCGCCTTGTACGTGCATTCACCGGGAGGGAAAAGATTCTGAAGTTTGAAGGCTGTTACCATGGCCATGCTGATTCCTTCCTTGTCAAAGCTGGCAGCGGTGTTGCCACCCTTGGCCTCCCAGATTCCCCTGGAGTCCCCAAGGGAGCAACCGTGGGCACTCTAACAGCACCATATAATGATGCCGAAGCAGTAAAAAAACTGTTCGAGGATAACAAAGGGGAGATTGCTGCAGTCTTCCTTGAGCCAGTTGTCGGCAATGCTGGCTTCATTCCTCCAACACCCGCTTTCCTAAATGCTCTCCGTGAGGTTACCAAACAAGACGGTGCACTTCTGGTTTTTGATGAAGTGATGACTGGTTTTCGTTTAGCATATGGTGGAGCTCAAGAGTATTTTGGAATCACCCCTGATGTGACAACGTTGGGAAAAATTATCGGTGGTGGTCTTCCAGTCGGTGCTTACGGTGGTCGGAAGGACATCATGGAGATGGTTGCTCCATCGGGGCCGATGTACCAGGCAGGAACCCTCAGTGGAAACCCTCTAGCTATGACTGCTGGAATCCACACGCTCAAGCGTCTGATGGAGCCTGGCACCTATGAGTACTTGGACAAGGTCACAGGTGAACTTGTCCAGGGTATATTGGATGCTGGCGCTAAAACAGGGCATGAGATGTGTGGAGGACACATCAGAGGAATGTTCGGATTCTTCTTCGCAGGTGGCCCGGTTCACAACTTTGATGATGCTAAGAAGAGCGATACTGCAAAGTTTGGGAGGTTCCACCGTGGAATGCTTGAAGAAGGCGTATATCTAGCGCCGTCCCAGTTCGAGGCAGGCTTTACCAGCCTGGCCCACACCCCCCAGGATATCGAGAAAACCGTGGAGGCTGCAGAGAAAGTTCTTCGACGGATATAGACAGTTCAGACAGCAAATCTTTTGGAGCTTTTTGTTGTGTTGTACTCGGGTAGTTCTACGCCGCTAAAGTTTAGTTTTGTATTGTATTGTGCAGCAGCAGTATATTACCTCAACTCTAGACCAGTTCTTATTTGACGAATAAAATGCATTTTTTGCTGATACAAGGTCTTCTTTCTTTTTTGAGAGATGCGTTACCAGGTCTTATACCAGGTTGAGATCTGGCTTCGTTTCTTATTTTTTTCTACTCCTATTCCTGCTATCTACCACCTCCGTTTAAAAATATAAGACGTTTTAGCTCTGTGAATCGAATGTATCTAGACGTCTTCTAGTATATAGGTTCATAGAGCTTCGGATTGAAGGTCTAGATAAATTAGCTAAAACATCTTATATTTCTGAATGAAGGGAGTATCTGTTTGGTGGATATTTGCACCAAGTATCTCCATCACATGTAATTTATACTAGTACAGAGTACTATTTGAGATTCATTTTCTGTCTCGATCGATCTCGATGCCGCCATCGAACTATCTATTTAGACTAGTTTCCTTACCTATGCGTTGCCAAGGTAATACCTATAAAATGATATGTTGCTAAAAGGACAAGACATTGTCTACCTCAACGTTTCTCCATGGAAGCTTTCATTGATCAAAGCGGCGTAGCAAAAATACAGCAGGTTCCTAGGAAAAGGGGAATTCGGAGATAAGGCTAATACTTTTACAAAGAAGACCCTAGGAAAGAAATGGAAATGTGATCTGGTCCTTGGTCTTCTTCACCGCATCTGGATGACTAGCCATCATGGGGGTCAACATCACCGCCGGCGAGCTTGCCACTTGGGGCAGCATCAGCCATGGATCCCGTGCTGTGGTCGGAGAAGATCCTCCAAAATGGCACGCCGGCCTAGAGGAAGGAGCTCGGGCTACGACTGCTTCCGAGCCTGGAGCGGCTCCATGTGCCATGGATAGCGGGAACGAAACTTGTCGGTCATCACTTGGGGACTCCAAAAATCATAGCTTCGTGGCAACGCCATGATCAGACCAGAGAGAAGCGATTAGCATCGGCCCTTCTGCCGAGATGACACTCTGGGAAAAGAAGCCGACGACCCCATCCTTGGGCTCTTCAGGCGAGCAACAAAGAATGCAGTTGAGGCTCTTCCCCTCGCCTCCACGGCCGACCGGAAGAGGAGAAGCATCTCTATGCCGAAGAACCTGAAAAGCAAAGGAACCAGCCAGACCTAGGGCTTCACTGGCGGCGAGCCTATTTAAGAGCGGTGCCATGGTGAAGACGAGCAGCAGCCAGAGGCACCACGCCCATGCCGCTGCCACGAACACCAACACCGTCCCGCAGGCGACGGAGGTGCTCCACCCGGCGACGAGGCGCCAAACTCCACAAAGGGGAAAACTAGACCTAGACTAACACTACTACCTACCTCGGCGCCTCTCCTCCGCCATCTCTGGCCGGCAATGCCTCTAGAGAGGGCTCGGGATCGGCCCGGCCACCCCTCTGAGACTCTCAAGGACTGTAGCTGCACGGGAGAGGAGAAGGGGGTGTCCTCGCCTTCCGAAGCCTCTGCTCCCTGTTATTGGAGCTAGTTGCTACGGGTATTTTTCTTCTAGCTCGACTTCTTCCTCTTTTCATATCTCTACCTTTGATAATGAGTTTTATTTCTTTAGTAGGTACTCCCTCCGTTTAGAAATATAAGACGTTTTAGCTTTTTGAATCGAATGTATCTAGATATCTTTTAGTGTATAGATTCGTAGAGGTTCAGAGTGAGTTTATATACTAAAAGGCGTCTAGATACATTCATTTCACAAAACTAAAATAGTCTTATATTTCTGAACGGATGGAGTACAATAACACTCTTCTTAGGAGTTACTTTAGCTCTTGCTCAGAGAGATATTAAAAGATTCTACAATGAAGTGGAAAAGCAAAAAAAAAAAAAAAAAAAAAAAAGTCCTTCGCCGTGATATGCCATCTTACCACACGGACCGAGTCTCCTTTATTTCAGCTACTCCCTCCGTCCTAAAATAAGTGACATGAGTTTGTCTAAATTCGGATGTATCTAGACACATTTTAGTACTCCTTCCGTCTCAAAATAAGTGACTTGACTTTATCTAGATTCAAATACTCCCTCTGTTTCAAATTACTCCGCCTGCGCGCTTATGTAGGTGGGCTAGTATTCCCTCATTTTTTATTAAAAAAATCCTGTGATTTTTGAAATAGATAGTATGAAATATGTACTACGTATACCAAAAATCCTAGAAATTTTTCGATGAAAAATGAGAGAGTACTAGTCCACCTAGATAAGCGTGCGCGCGAAATATTTTGAAACAGAGGGAGTATATCTATGTATTAAAATATGTCTAGATACATCCGAATCTAGACAAATCCACGTCACTTATTTCAGGACGGAAGGAGTATATAGGTATATGCGAATCTAGACAAACTCAAACACTTATTTTGGGATGGAGGGAATATATGATATTCTCTTCACGTTGACACCTGATATTGTTCTGAAATCACACTCTCATGCAACTTGATTAGACCTGTCCATTTGACAAGATCCAATTGCATCGCGACGGCGACGGTGTCACGCGTCTCCTTCGTGGATCAAAGGCGCATAGGCGCTTACCCCTGGTACGTTGGAACAGACCCGAGAAGATTAGGTTTTATCGTCTGCATTTGTATGAGGCCGAAAACTAGAATGTCGTATTTGATTGCCTTCATACGATCTTTGGATCTGGCCGATAGTGTAGCTCTTCTATGTTTAGTCACCGCATAAGGCACGATGTGTCACCTTGCATAACCTATGGTGAAGTTACATCATCTGCACTCACAGCCTCCAAAGGCAATAGACTTAATTGGTCCGGATACAATATTAGCCCAGTGGAGGCCCCCATAGGTCCGGAGACCCCTAAAATGTGTCTGACATCCCCTTGACTGCCCCCAACCTTAGGGGTTGGTTAGGAGCTGTCTGACATCTCTCTTCTCTCTTCCTTTTCTCTCTCATCAGGTTCCTCCACCCCGTCGTCGCCATAGCCCATATGTGGTCGCACCGCTAGGCTCCAGACCCTCTGTTGCCATGCCACTCGTCGCCATGGGGACCATGATCATCGTGGTTAGCACTGATGGCCATCTCGTCAATGAGATCTGCACCGCGCACCTCACTTCCCCCTTCATCCTTCGCCTCCTTCGAGGTTGGCTGCTCGCCTAATCCCATCTATTTTGCATCCCTCCTCGACCACCTATCGAATGGCGGCCATCAATCCGCTGCTTGGTCCCTGTGGCTTTTGTCCCCCACCCACTACGAGAACATATGGCATATTTCGGTGGATTTTTTGGACGGTGCATCACAAAAGTATCGGCAATAGCTTTTTGTCCAGCGCATGGACTTTCTCGGCGACTAGTAGAGAATGGTAGGCATGCAAGCCGTCAGTCCGGCGGACAACACGAACAATCCGCTAGAGTTGCATGCAAAGATAAGAAACGGGTTAGTTTAGTATATGAACTGGTTTATTGACTACATGGAAAAAATTAAGCGGACAAGGGTGCATGCCTTGACGGATGTCAGTCTACATCCCTAGGGGATGGATAAGTATGCACCGTGATAGACTCCACATCAGCACATAATTGCGCCATGGCAGGTGGCAGGCATGGCTGGTGCATTGTCAAGCCATTCCAGCCTGATGGTCTCCTGCACACTTTCTATGGCACGCTAGCCTATGTCGTCCCTAAAGTGCTATGCCTGTCGTGGATATGACGCGGCCAAGATGGACATATGGTGGTGTTCCGCGGCGAGGACGACCATGTACATGCTGCACCACACAAGTTCCAAGACATGATCCCACCACGAGGCTGGCACCGACATGCTACACCGCTGAAAGAACATTTCATGTTTTTCTATGTTTTACGTGTTAGATAATAATACTGTGGAGACTATTTATGTGCGCTAAGTGTGCAGGAAGCTTTGAGGGGGGCCGGATTATCCGCCCCACCAAGGGCCGGATAATCCGGCCTACCTCATTGCTCAAAGGGAGTCAAGGCGCGTCGCTCAGTAACCGGTCGGATTTTCTCCCGGAAAATCCGAACTGGGGCGGTTTTTCTTCACCAGGCCGGATAATCCGGCTGTCGCATGGGCCGGATAATCCGGCCCCCAGTTTTTGAGCAAAGGGAGCCAAGGCGCGTCGCTCGGTATTCGGTCGGATTTTCTCCCGGAAAATCCGAACTGGGGCGGTTTTTCCTCCCCAGGCCGGACTTCACATAGGACCGGATAATCCGGCCTCAGAAGTTGATCAAGGGCAAGCTCGGCGCGATGCTCGGATAGGGGGCAGATTATCTGCCGGATATTCCGAGTCTGGGGCGGTGTTTTCCCCAGGCCGGATAATCCGGCCATCACTTGGGCCGGATAATCTGGCCCCCAAAGTGTCCAACGGCTGGTTTCTGAAGGGGGTATAAATACCCTTTCTTCTCCAAAGCGTCACTTGTTCCCCTCTACGCCTGCTGCTGTCGATGAGGATGAGGAAGGTGACATAGAGGAGCTTGAAGATGAGGATGAGGATGAGAATGAAGATGGGGAAGAGGACGAGGACGAGGACTACGAGTGATCCTATGGGGCGCTAGCATCGCTCTTCTCCCTTTTTGGTGTCTCGATGCCAAAGGGGGAGAAGTAGTTCTATTAGGGTGTCCGTGGATTTGCATGGGTCGGGCATAAGCACTTGCATTTTTCTATTCGTCGTTTTGTTGCTTGTGCCCATTTAGCGTTGAACTTTAAATTTGTGGTTTGTGGTTGTTTGAGACTCTATGTGGTTGTCTAGATTATTATGCCTATGGATTTCATCTCATGGATTATACGTACGGAGCTATCTATTCATATCCTATTGCTGGAGGCTTTTATCATGGAAGGCGCTCATATTGGTTATCCGGTAATAATTGTGGCTTATGTCAAGGATGCCTTCCCTCTACCTCGGTGGTATGTGTATGTTGCTCACATGTCTATGGAATAGATTCACCTATTTGTGTGCATTTGTATTCCAATGCAAAATTCTATTATGCACACATTGAGGGAGAGTCTCTTTCATGGTTATTACTGTTTGTCTTGTGACTTTCTCCTGCAAATCCTGGTATTGTCATCTAACACCAAAAAGGGGGAGACTGAAAGAACATTTCATGTTTTCCTATGTTTTGCGTGTTAGATAACAATACTATGGAGACTATTCATGTGCGCTAAGTGTGCAGGAAGCTTTGAGGGGGGCCAGATTATCCTGCACAAAGGGCGGATAATCCGGCCTCATTGCTCAAAGGAGCCAAGGCGTCGCTCGATGCCAGTCGGATTTTCCCCTGGAAAATCCGAACTGCGGCGGTTTTTCTTCCCCAGGCCGGATAATCCAGCTGTCGCATGGGCCGGATAATCCGGCCCCCAGTTTTTGAGCAAAGGGAGCCAAGGCGCGTCGCTCGGTATCCGGTCGGATTTTCTCCCGGAAAATCCAAACTGGGGCGGTTTTTCCTCCCCAGGCCGGATAATCCGGCCTTCACATAGGACCGGATAATCCGGCCCCCAGAAGTTGATCAAGGGCAGGCTCGGCGCGATGCTCAGATAGGGGGCGGATTATCTGCCGGATATTCCGAGTCTGGGGTGGTGTTTTCCCCAGGCCGGATAATCCGGCCATCACTTGGGCCGGATAATCCGGCCCCCAAAGTGTCCAACGGCTGGTTTCTGAAGGGGGGGTATAAATACCCTTTCTTCTCCAACGTTCAGTACTCTTGATTCATTCGAAATTGTCCAGACATTGTGCAAGAGCTCTCATTCTTGATCTCCCACTTCAACCACCCGAAGGTCTTGATCTTTGGGGGAATTGAAGGAGGAGAAGTTCATCATCATCATGACGAATCAAGCGCTTCAACTCCTCTCCATTCACTTGGAGAAATCCCTGATCTAGTATTCTTGTCAATACCTAGATCTTGTTCATTGTATTTGATAACTTTGTTCTTGTGGCAGCTTGTTGTCATTTCGGGATCCTCCAAGTTGTTGTGGAGTTGTTGCCCCGCTAGTTGTGTAAAGGCGACGGTGCCCGCCTCGAAGGATACCTATAGTGGAAAGGTGGATCAGGCCTTTGGTGGCGAGATCCATCGGAGAACAGGGTGAGGCCTATTGTGGCGTGGTGGTCTTAGTACCGCCCACCCCTCCAACGCAGACGTACTTCCCTTAACAAGGAAGGAACTGCGGTCAAACAAATCCTGTGTCTCCACGTGCTTCACTTCGGTTTACCCGTTCCTCTTCCACTCGCTCTTTACTCGCTAGTAGATAGGTTTGCATGTAGGGAAATTCCACCTAATAGTTCATCTAGATAATTTACCTTTTGTGCTAAGCCTAAAATTGAAAAAGTATTAAAAATTGGTGTAGCACCTATTCACCCCCCCTCTAGGTGCCCATACGATCCATTTCAATTGGTATCAGAGCCTCGGCTCTTAATTCGGGCTTAACCGCCTAAGAGTAGTATGGGTACCAAGGATGATGGGAATGAGGCTGTGGATAAGGTCACAATGGATGATCTCAAGTCGTTGGAAACAACCTTATTGAAATCCTTTGAGGCCAAGATGGAGGAGATGAATCAAATGACTGCTCGCCTAACATCATCCATAGCCCCATCTCCATCCTCCTCTGAGGCTCCCACATCATCATCTAAGGAAAAGGGTAACACCAGATCCAAGGATGATGATGCGGAAGGCGAAAAACTTAATGGTTCCACCTCCAAGAAGGGAAGTGGTAAGGAGGATGTCGTCGGATTGAGGACAAGTACGCCATGAGGGGGTCCTCGAGGCGTGCGGAAGAGAGGGGTGTGAGACGTACGGTGTCTAGGACGATGAGCACACAAGCTTACCCAGGTTCGAATCTGCTGGCTTTGGACGGACCCTACTCACTAGCAATCGATGTCTGGCAGAGCGGAATATATGGGTTACAAGGGTTTCGCCTGTGCGAGTTGAGATTGTAGACTATTGAGGTGTGTAGAGTGTTGCCCTAAAGGCTCTCCCTAGGACGGCTTATATAGATATCCGGCCTAGGGTTTACAGGAGAGATCTATCCGGCTAATCGAGAGTCGATTCTGAGTACATCTTGAACTACAAGTAACATTATGGGCCTAAGTCGGTAAGTCTTGGGCCTTCCCGTACCGGATTGGACTCGTCTTTCTCCTGACTGGCGTGGTGAGGCAATGCTCTAACCCGGTGGGCCACCTCGGTCGATGAGGAACTGCGAGGATAGAAAAAAATATCCCTCAACAAGGCCTTCGAGGCCTCCAAGATCCAAAGTCGGATGCAATAGCTACTGACCCGGAATCTCCAAGATCCAAAGTCGGATTTATCATCGTCTAGCTTGATCTTCGGCTTGCAGAATCTTGAAGGGTTCCTGAAACTTCACAACAAAAATACGATCCAGGTTTTTAAAAATAAGTCGGACCTATCAATAGGTTACTTGGATTTTCCAGCTCGATTTTAAACTAAGCCGGAACTTGGTCTCCAATGCCACCTGACACAAGCATGGTCAAGTCATGTCATCTGGCAGGCGTTCCGTCAGCACGACCGTTGGTGGGTCCACGGTTCGCAGAACCGAGGCGCCGTTTCAATGCGTGCGTGGAGATCGAGGCGACGCAATCATCGCGTGGGTCCTTCCCAGTTCCTTCCACGACGCGTGGCGGATACACTGTAGCATTTGCACGAATCTTGGCACAGGTAGGTGGATATAAGGGGTTTGGATTTCTCCTTCTCCTTTCCACCAGTCCTTTGCCGTTTCCTTCCTTCCCAATCCTCCTGCGCGCACAGAGCCTCCTCGTCCTTCCCCCACAGAACTCCTAGCGCCGCCCCTTTCAGGTCATCTTCTCATCGGAGAAATGGCTTCATCTTCTTCCTCTGGTTTAAGGCAGGGCGGCATGGGCAATGAGCAGCAGAGAAGGAGAGCTTCCGGGGAATCTGGATCCCCTGCACCCTCAACGAGGAGAGCCTCAAGAACGTGGAGAAGGAGGGGCTCCTCATGCCGCCCGGGCGGAGCGGCGGCGGGGAAACCGCCCCCCCAACCCCCACGGCGGCGAAGCGGGTCCACTTCGGCACCCATCTTGACCGAGGTCTGTCTTTTCCTCCCTCGGAGTTCTTCTCCGAGGTGATAGATCATTTTGGAGTTCAACTCCACAATCTTCCTCCTAACTCTCTCTTAGAGATGAGTGCGTATGCTTCGCTTTGCGAGGGCTTTCTCGGCATTAGGCCAAGTTTGACTCTCTTCCGGTACTACTTTCATGTCCGGAGAAACTCCATCACCGCCGGTGTTCCTTACATCACCGGCACTGTCAGCTTTTCGCTTAGACACGACCGGGCTTATCCCAAGATTCTAGCTAGTGATTCGGTCAAACAATGGCCGGCCACTTTTTTCTATCATAGGGATATTCCGGCTCCCGACAAAGCTACTGCTTTGCCGACTTTTATCGACGGAGCCGCCACGGCCCAGCCTTCCTGGGACGAGGCTGCTCTGGCTCTTTCTGATGATCTGATCCTCGCTAAGAGGCGGATCGAATATTTGATTAAGCACAATGGTCTGAAGGGATCCGACTTGGTCCAGTGCTGGGTCTCACGTCAGATCCAGCCACTTCAGTACCACGGAACCCGACTGATGCACTCCATCACGTCGTCTCCAACCGACTCCTCCGTGATCAGCTCAAAGCCTACACCACTCAAGGCTACATAAGCCAAATCAAGTGGCTGATCAAGGAGCGGATCGAAAGGAGGATTTTGGAGGTTTCTCTGGACATGCACACGGCGGAAAAACCCGTGGTACCGGTAAGCTTCCATCATCACACCTTTTATGTGTTTCAATTTTCGAGTTATACTGCAATACTGATATGTTTTCTTCTTTTTAGCTTGCTGACATCCCCGAGTCAGAACTTGCTCCCTCTGGAGTTCTCTCAGGAGGTAGAAGTGGTCCCATTGCCAGACCTTGCGCTCAAGAAGCGCAAAGCTCCGACAGTGGCAGTTGGCACAAAGGAGGTGCCTGTCGTGAAGAGGTAACTTTCAGTCACAACTTTCCGCCTTTGTACTTTACTCAAATTTCTTTCCGAGATGTAATATTTCTGACTTCACTACATTCTCAAAGCAAAACCGCTCATCAAGGCCAAGGGGAAAGGGATTTCTTCGAAACCTCTACGGCAGATGAAGCTTACCATAGCTTCCCCTGCCGTGGCTCCTCCGACTCCTGCCCCTCATCCTTCTGCAACGCCGGTTATCTCGCCGGACGCTGCAGAAGATCCGGCTCCGTCAACGGGGCCTGCGAACCTTGGATCGCATCGACGCGTCCACTAAAAGGTGCGTCAGATCTAGATAAGGGTGAATCCTCTTTGGGTAATGATCCCTCGGCAGAAACTTTCGCCGAAAACCTCATGAGCAATCCGGGTCTTGCCAAGTTTGGCCTGACCCGGAAATCTGCCGAAGAGATCCAGCGGCTTGCCAGGCAAGTCCTGGAGAAAAGCCATCTTTCTGCCGAAGTCAAGTTCTCCGATCTTCTTGCCCAAGTCCGCCTTCACGACGAGAGGATTAGGATTGGCGAGCTTCCAACAGCCCCAGTGATCCCTCTTACTCTCGCCGAGAAGGTGGCCGCTGAAGTGAACGCGGGTTTGGATAAACTTACCCGCGAGCAATATGTAAGTCGGAATTCCAACTCCTGTTTTTCTTTTATTGTATTTTATATCATATCCTCTAGCCCCAAGCATGAAGTAGGATAAACAATCCGGGTTTATGCTTTATTAGGATGCCAAAGAATGAACTAGTGTAGCCCCCAAGGCTCGTGCTGATATTTTAGCAAAATAATATTCGAGTCTTAAGTAGTCGACTTTGGGTATTACGACTTCTGAAAGTATGTTCCTATAACCAGGAATTACTGACCAATGTCTGCGATAAACGGAGAGAGATCAAAGCTCTCCGGCTTAAAAATGCTGAGCTTAAAGTTGCCAAGGATGAAGCCGAAGGTAAATATTCCGAGACTCAAACCTTGTCTTTGTTATTTTCAATGTCGAATTTTTCTGAACTTTTGTTCTTTTTGACTTACAGCGCTGGTGAAACAATCCGTCGCCATGATTGAAGAGGCCGAGAACCTCAAGACCCTGGTGGTGGAGAACAAGGGACTTCGCCAAGAGCTGGATAAGCTTAAGGCGGATCATGAAAGGAGCATAACTCAAGTCCTTGAATCCTCCTCCATGGCCACTGATGAGCGTGATCGCAAGATCGCTGCTCAAGATAAAATAATCTCGGATCTCAAAAATGAGCTTGGCAGAGAGAAGGATATGTCCCAGCGCCCGGCTGAACTCCAGAGTCTCCGGGAGGAGAAGACCAAGATTGACGACGTCATTTTTGGTACGTTCCATCTAACTGACTTGTCTCTTTCTTCGACTTTTATCAATGTCGGATTTTTCTTAACTTGTTTTGTGTATAGGTTCTTTGAACTTGTCGGACTCTTCCTCCTCCGAGCCCCGCACCCACCGGCTTACCCAAGTCGGTGACCTGCTTCATGAATTCCGCCAGTCCCTTGAGGACGTCGATGAAGCTCTTAAGATTCCGGACATGCCAAGCATGTCGGATTTTCAGGTGCGGGACAAAGCCAAGGAGATGCCGCAGCTTGTTCGGGACTGGAACATGTCCTGCGCGCGGACTGCTGCGCAGAACATTCTCACCATGGTCATGAGCCACCATGGAAACATGGAGATATGGCAAGTGACCAGAGGGTACAAGGTAGATTAAGACGGCGGCGAGCAGGACCTTCAAGCCATCATGCACTCTCATACGGATACGGGTGTCACGTGGCTGATCTGACCAGCTACGAGATCCCCTTCTTCACCCGCGTGGATACTCCGCCTCCTCCTACAGAAGAAACCGAAGAAGTTTCCGACGATGAACGCACCATCTCGGATGCGGACATCTCGGAACGATATCAAGGCGGAGTGACCAACGAGCCGGCAGATCCTTCATCTCCTCCTGCATCGTAGACCAGAAATTTATGTATCATTCCGGAACAATATGATGTATTTGTAAATATATAGTACTTTAAATTTTGCTAGTGCTAAGCTTTTAATCTATTCAGCACTTTTCGACTTTGAGATTTTTTTTTGTGTGCCTAAAATATTTTTACATAAGCACTTGTATTTTTTCGTCTCTACTTATTGTTTATCTGGCTTTTCGCCTCGTCCCTTTCGTGAGCCGGCTAAACCTTCCACCGGAAACTTTTTCGAGCAACGGAGCTCAATTGCTAAACCAGTTTAAACTCGGAAACAAAGCCGGCTTCCAGTACCAACAATTCACTACTCAGAAAATACCCGCATCCAGCAATCAGACAAATAACCAAAGCAAAGACTAGAAACTTTAGAGTTATACCCGAAGGTAGCTGTTTTAGAATCAGAAATCTAAACCAGAACAAACATGAGCATAAAGTACTTTCAAGCATTCTGGGATTTTCGACTATGACATGATCATTCGGAAATAAGATGGTTTAAGAACTTCTTAGAAAAAACTTGAGGTAACCAAAACTTTTATTTCTCATAGAACATGTACATATATATGTTTACAAAGAAGGATAACTAAGAATAAAAGGGACGTAGCTGAGCAATATTCCATGGTCTGTCTAACTCATCCGGATTCGTACTGCCTCCAGCTCTCTTTCTCTTCTTAGTAGCAGGTCTTTCTTTGACTGGCCTCATGTCAGTTAAGTAGTACGATCCAGTGTGCAATACTCGACTAACTAAAAAGGGACCTTCCCATACTGGGGAAAGTTTGTGCTTTCTTTGTTGCATAAGCCGGAGAACCAAATCACCTTTGTTGAAGGATCTATTTCGGACTCTCTGGCTATGATACTTGCGTAACTTCTGCTGATAGGCTGTAGATCTCATTTCAGCAACGACGCGAACTTCTTCGACTAAGTCGAGATCATTTTGTCGAGAAATATCGGCATCCTCTTTAATATACGCGGCCACTCTAGGAGAAGTATGAATCAAATCACTAGGAAGAACTGCTTCTGCACCATAGACCAAGAAGAAAGGTGTGTATCCTATTGACCTGTTTGGAGTTGTTCGTAAACTCCAAATTACAGAGGGTAATTCCTCTGCCCAAGCCCCCGCAGCACGTTGTAATGGTGCTTCGAGTCTCGGTTTTAGGCCTTGTAGAATTAAACCATTTGCTCTTTCGACTTGTGCGTTAGCTTGTGGATGTGTGACTGACGCAATGTCAAGCCGGATATTTTACTCGTCGCAGAATTCAGCCAATTCTCCCATAGAAAAGTTACTCCCATTGTCCGTGATAATGCTATGTGGATAACCATACCGGATTATAACATCCTCGACAAATCTTTTGGCTGTTGCTCCATCACAACTTGTGACGGGTTTAGCCTCAATCCATTTGGTGAATTTATCCACCATCACTAAGAGGTGAGTAAATCCACTTGGAGCTCGTTTAAAAGGTCCTACCATATCAAGCCCCCAGACCACAAAGGGCCATGTTATAGGTATTGTTCGCAACTGATCAGCCGGAACATAAGCTTGCTTGGCGTATTTTTGGCAGCCTTTGCACGTCTTGACTAATCGTTCGGTATCTGCCTGAGCTGTAAGCCAGAAAAATCCGTGTCGAAAAGCTTTTGCCACTAAAGAATTGGCTGCAGCGTGGTGACCACACTCGCCTTTGTGGATTTCCCTTAAGATTTCCACTCCCTCTTCCGGAGATACACAGCGCTGAAAACCCCCAGAAACACTCCGTTTATGGAACTCACCTTTAACAATAGTATAGGCTTTTCCTCGTCGGATAATCTGCCGGCTCAACACCTCATCTTCGGGTAATTTACCATCTACCAAATAATCGAGGTAGGGTTGAGTCCAGCTGGGAATTACAGCCAGAACTACTATTAAAGGTGAGTCGGATTTGGTCGGATATTCCTCATCTACTCCCGTTATTGAGGGGACTTTGAGGTGCTCTCAAAAAGCACCATCCGGGACCTCTTTCCGCGCAGAACCTATCCGAGATAATGCATCTGCTTCCTCATTTTCTGCTCGAGGGATGTGTTGAACTTCAAACCCTTCGAACGATTTAGATAGATCATCCACGACAACTTTATATGCTGCCATGTGCTTATTTGCATTACAAATATCCGACACTTGTTGAGCAACAAGATCCGAATCTCCGTAACACATCAAACGTCGGATGCCAATGTCCTTAGCAATCCGGATTCCATGTAGCAGTGCTTCATACTCGGCAATATTGTTTGTCGCTGTGAAGTGGATCTGCAACACGTATAATAGTTTATCTTCTTGGGGTGATTTGAGCACCACGCCAGCCCCCGAGCCCCCTCGAGCCTTAGACCCGTCGAAAAAGAGGGTCCAATATTCCGACTCAGGGAGTATCATATTCTCCTTCGTCTCTGTCCAATCAGCGACAAAGTCAGCAAGGATTTGGGATTTGATTGTTGTCCGAGGTTTGTACTCAATATCGAAAGCTGAGAGCTCTATGCCCCATTTGGCGACGCGTCCTGTGGCGTCACTGTTGGTGATTATATCTCTCATGGGAGCTTTGCTCACCACGGTAATTGGATGCTCCTGAAAATAGTGTCGTAACTTACGAGATGCTAGAAAAACACTGTAAGCCAACTTTTGATAGTGCAGATATCGATGTTTTGATTCTGTCAGGACCTCGCTGACAAAGTAAGTCGGACGCTGCACCAGGTGTTCCTGATTTTCTTCTGGTCTCTCCACCACCATGACGATACTAACGACCTTATTTGTCACAGCAATATAAAGCAACAACGGTTCCTGAGGTTCCGGCGCTGCAAGGATAGGAGCAGATGAGAGTATTTTCTTCAGGTCTTGTAGTGCAGCTTCAGCTTCGCCAGTCCAAACAAAATCTTTAGTCTTTTTCAGGAGTTTGTATAATGGTGTGGCTCTTTCACCAAGCCGGCTTACAAATCAACTGACTGCAGCGATGCAGCCAGTTAATTTTTGTACGTCCTTCAGGCGATTTGGCCTAGAAATATTGAGTATAGCCTTGATTTTGTCTCGGTTCACCTCTATGCCTCTTTGAGACACGATGAAACCTAACAATTTTCTGGCTGGTATTCCAAAGAAGCATTTCTTCGGGTTAAGCATGATGTTGTATTTTCGTAGATTGGCGAACGTCTCCTCCAAGTCGGAAATCAGTGTTTCCTTCTTTTTGGACATCACCGCTATATCATCCACGTATGCATGTACGTTGCGTCCGAGTTGGCTGCATCATGCGCTGGTATGTAGCTCCTGTGTTCTTCAGCCCAAAGGGCATCGTAACAAAATAGAAGGTTTCAAAGGGGGTTATGAATAAAGTTTTGATTTTGTCAGATTTCTTCATCCGGATTTGGTGATAACCGGAATATGCGTCGAGAAAACAGAGGAGTTCCGAGCCTGCCGTAGAATCGATAACTTGATCAATTCTAGGCAAAGCGAACGGATCTTTTGGACAAGCCTTGTTCAAGGCAGTATAATCAACACACATCCTTAAATCAGTGGTGTCCTTTTTAGGGACCATTACAGGATTGGCCGACCACTCAGTGTGGATGACCTCTTCTATGAATCCGGCTAACTCGAGCCACGCTAGTTCCTTAGCTATTGCCTTACGCTTTTCATCGCCAAACCGTCGTAAGGACTGTTTGACAGGTTTAGCGTTCGGGTTTACATTTAGAGAGTGCTCGGCAAGTTCCCTAGGTACTCCGATCATGTCAGATGGCTTCCATGCGAAGATATCTTGATTTGCTTGGAGGAACTTGACGAGCACGCTTTCCTATGCGCTATCTAGGCCTACGCCTATCTGGGTCACCTTGGAGGGGTCATCATCCTTCAACGGCGCTATCCCCACGGTGGGCGCCAACTGTCGTCGGATTGAGGACAAGTATGCCATGAGGGGGTCCTCGAGGCGTGTGGAAGAGAGGGGTGTGAGATGTACGGTGTCCGGGACGGTGAGCACACAAGCTTACCCAGGTTCGAATCCGCCGGCTTTGGACGGACCCTACTCCTGCTAGCAATCGATGTCTGAGAGCGGAATATGGGTTACAAGGGTTTCACTTTGCGAGTTGAGATTGTAGACTATTGAGGTGTGTAGAGTGTTGCCCTAAAGGCTCTCCTAGGACGGCTTATAGATATCCGCCTAGGGTTTCTGAGGAGAGATCTATCCGCTACGTTGAGAGTCGATTCTGAGTACATCTTGAACTACAAGTAACATTATGGGCCTAAGTCGGTAAGTCTTCTGGGCCTTCCCGTAGCCGGATTGGACTCCGTCTTTCTCCCTGACTGGGCCGCCCGTGAAGCAATGCTCTGACCCGAAGTGGGCCACCCTGGTCAGTGAGGAACTGTGAGGATACCCGGAAAGTATATCCCCAACAAAGGAATATAGTGAAGTTCGCCACGTATATTCCCCCGACCCACCTATCCCTCATCCTCATATAAACAATAGGGGTGATCCACCCAAGCTCACTGCTTCCTCTTTCAATCAATGGCAATTCCTAATAAAATCTCATGTTTGCAGCTCCTCTATTGAATTGTGGAGGATTATTGAAGAGGGTCTTCATATTGGAGATCAAACCAACCTAACGAGAAGAGAAGTTGTGGACAGCCAGTTGAATGCCACTGCTCTCCACATGATACAGCTGGGTGTGGGTCCCAAGGACATGCCACACATTTAACATCTCAACACAACTAAAGAAGCTTGGGATGCTCTTACGGATCTCTTTGTTGGAAATGAAAGCATGAGAAGGACCAGGTATGATGCCCTTAGTAATGAAGCTGAGGGATTCTACATGTTGGATGGTGAAAACCATGAGGACATGTATAGAAGACTTAAGGGCATCGCTACAACATTTAGAAAGCATGGGGCCACTCACATTGATGATGCATGGATAAAAAGGAAATATGTGAGTGCCTTAATGCCTTTCGAGCCAACGGACTTGAAGAGCCTGCAAGGTAGACATAACTATCATCAAATGACATCCAATGAAGTCATGCAAGAAATGGCGTCATTTAAAGTGGCAGCATAGAATGCTGAAGATGCCCGTGCTCGGGCCATTGGAATGCAAAAGGGTGTCAATGTGGCTCTCAAAGCCAATGTTGTTGAGCAATAGGAAGATGAAAGAGCTTTTGAGGGGACCTCCATGGACTGCCCCGATGAAGTCAAACGTGCTCATGGTGAGTACATGGCATTTTATGCAAGGAACTTTTGGAAGGACCCTGCCAAAGCCAAGTCAGAACTTCAGCACAAGAACGGGTCAAATGGAAGAAGAGAAAGTGGCCCAAGATTGAGAACTTGCTACAACTGTGGAGATAGAATGCACTTTGTAGCCGAGTGTCCGTATCAAAATAGAGAAGACAATGGTGGCAGGCTCATTCTTAAAGAGAAATCTAAAGCACCTAAGAAGAAGCCATTTATTAAGAAGAATGGCCCCTTCAAGAAGCAACCCAAGATCGTCTTAGTTGCACAAGAAGAATACTCCTCTGCAAGTGAAGATGAAGAGGATGATGATAGTTCACGCGAGGTGGCTGCTATAGCCACCACATCGACTCCTTCATCTCTCTTCGACTCGCCAAACGAGAACGTCATCAACAACAACGCCACTTGCCTAATGGCAAGAGGGTCCGAGGTATCAACTTCTAGCTCTTCATTTCCTAAGACTAACATAATTTTGGATATGGATGATCATGATAGTCTTAAAATGAAAGAAGAAGTTATTGCTTTGGATACCTTTTTCACTAACCTACAAGGTGAGCACAAACTCCATTTTGATGCTCTTATGAGTCAACTTGCTCAAGCCGAAGATCTTCTTGAAGAAAAGGGCAGAATTGAAAGAGAAGATGACTTAAAGATAGCCTCTTTGAAGAATGCCTTGGAAGAGGAAGAGGAAGCTCGAGTATCTTTGGAAGAGAGGCTCAAATCCATTGAGGATTCACAAGAAGAAGCTGTAGCTCAGCTCATCAAAGAACGTGACCATGCTCTTGCCAAGGTAAAGAAACTAAAGAAAGAAAAGATTGACTTTGGGGCTGTTCATGCTAGACTTTTGGAGAAGTTTGATAATCTTGAAAGTGCTCACAAGGCATTGAAGAGTGATCATTCTACTTTAAATGAGTCTCATGACCAGCTCCAAACTCAATTGAAACGGTATGATGTGCCAAGTACCTCCACTTCATCCTCCAGAAAAGAAGACCTTGCGAGAAGTTCTCAACACAAAGGTAGAGGAGTTATTGATGAGATACTGAGCAGGCAAAGGACAAACAATAGTAAAGAAGGTCTTGGTTACATACCCAAGACAAAGAGCAAGAAAAACAAGAAGAAGAAGAGCAAGACTACTCAATCGAAGACTAGCAACATTACCAATGACAAGGCTAATTATGATGGTTTTGCAGGGACCAACAATCCTAACTTTGAACTATATTGTGATTATTATGGTGATGTTTATGCTAGTTATGTAGGCCCTTATGATTGTTACATTCCTTGGTCTATTTGGGTTCCCAAGACCCTTGTTACTAACATGAGAGGACCCATTGAAAAATGGGTACCTAAAACCAAGAAATAATTTTCTTGCAGGGCTATGCTTCTGGTGGTTCTAAATGGGTACTCGATTGCGGTTGCACGAGTCATATGACCGGAAGCAAGGAGATAATCACGGAGATGCGGCCAAACCTTGATCACATAACCATCTCCTATGATGACAAGTCAAAATCTGAGGTATTGGGTCTCGACAAAGTTGTGGTGGCTCACGATATCTCTCTCGTGGACGTCATGCTTGTTGAGACCCTCGGGTACAACTTTCTTTCAGTTCGCGCCCTTGATCGTGTTTGCAGGGCGTGTGTTGAAGGGAAAATGCATGACTCACCTCATCGAAGGAAAACTATTATCTCATCAAAAAGGATTTTGGAGCTCCTTCATGTGGACCTCTTCGGACCTCCATCTCATGCAAGCCTCGGTGGGAAGAAGTATTGTCTAGTGATTGTTGATGATTACCCAAGATACACTTGGGTTTATTTCTTCAAGTTGAAGAGTGAAACTCAACAAACTGTCATCGACTTCGCCAACGAGGTTCAACGTCAACACAACATCCCCATTCTGGCTATAAGAAGTGATAACGGCTCTGAGTTCAAGAACTACACCTTAAATGAGTTCCTAAGTGAAGAGGGGATAAGACATCAATATTCCGCTGCGTACATCCCTCAACAAAATGGTGTAGCCAAGAGGAAAAATCAAACTCTAATGGATATGACAAGATCAATGTTAGCCGAATTTAAATCTCCATATAACTTCTGGGCTGAAGCAATCTCTACTGCTTGTCATTCATCCAACCGATTATACCTCCGCAAGATCTTGGACAAGACTCCGTATGAAATACTTACCGGTAACAAGCCAAACATCTCATACTTTCGGGTATTCGGGTGTAAGTGTTTCTTTCTTATCAAGGGAGTTCGTTTATCCAAGTTTGAATCTAAGGCTCTAGAAGGTATTTTTGTTGGTTATGGTGTCGAATCCCACACTTATAGAGTCTACAATAAGCTCTCCGGAACTGTTGTAGAATCTTGTAGTGTGGTGTTCAAGGAAAATGACGGTTCCCGTGCGGAGCAAGTTGGTGTTTGTGATGCAGATGTTGAAATACACCAAAATGCCATAAGAAGAATGGGCGTGGGATTTTTCTGCCCCATTGAGGAACCCCTTGTGGCGGATCAGGAAGGACAATGCTCTACTCATGTAGAGCCCTCATCTACACATACTCAACATGTTCCAACCACGGGGGCAACTTCTACACCATCTCCATCAACTGCTGAAGGTCAAGATGTTCCAGAAAGCTCCAGGCCGGATTTTCCAGTTGACACCGGATTATCTGGCCACCCCGCTCCAGCTAACCATATTGCTCCTGGTGGTGAAGATATCAACGCAAGCTCCAGGCCAGATTTTCCGGCAAGCCCCGGATTATCCGGCCCCTCGCTAGTTCAAGCAAGCCCCAGGCCTCCTGATGAAGCTGATACAAATACTCCTAGGCTAGATTATCCGGCCTCTCCATCAGCCGGATTGTCCGGCCCTGACTCACCGGTTTAGCAGCCTCCTGTTACGGCTACTGACTCACCTCAAGGGCACACGTCTCCACCACCTGCTGCTGATATTCTAGTTCTTGATCAAGGTCAAGTAAATGCTTCCAATGAAGATTCAAGTGATGAATCTACTCCTCCAAGAGACAACAAACTTATTGAACTTCGTTGCAAGGCTCGGGCTGATCGTAACCTTGAGTTGAGGGGTCACACCCTCGATAAGGTTGTTGGTGATCTTCGACGAAGGGTTTCTACAAGAAGAGAATTGGCCAGTTTTGGTGAGCATCAAGCTCATATCTCTATGGTGGAACCTAAGAAGGTCTTTGAAGCACTTGAAGATCTAGACTGGGTTGTTGCTATGCATGAAGAATTGAATAATTTCGAGCGCAACAAAGTCTATAAACTCGTGGAGAAACCCAAAGATTGCCGCAATGTTATCGGCACCAAGTGGATATTCAAAAACAAGCAAGACGAGAATGGCATTGTTGTGAGGAACAAGGCAAGACTTGTGGCACAAGGTTACTCCCAAGTTGAGGGCATTGACTTTGGCGAGACCTATGCTCCAGTGGCTCGCCTTGAGTCCATCCGTATCCTTCTTGCTTATGCTGCCCATAACAATTTTAAGTTGCAGCAAATGGACGTCAAGAGTGCCTTCCTTAACGGTACTCTACATGAGTTGGTATATGTAAAGCAACCCCCGGGTTTTGAGGATCCTAACTTTCCGAACCATGTCTACAAACTCGATAAGGCACTCTACGGCCTTAAACAAGCCCCACGTGCGTGGTATGAGCACCTTAAAGAGCTTTTGTTAGATCGTGGCTTCGAAGTTGGGCAAATCGATCCCACTCTTTTTACTAAGAAGGTTAAGGGGGAGCTCTTCGTATGCCAACTATATGTAGACGATATCATCTTTGGTTCTACTAATAAAGCTTTTAATGATGAATTGTCAAAGCTTATGACTGACAGGTTTGAGATGTCTATGATGGGGGAATTACGGTTCTTTCTTGGATTCGAGATCAAGCAACTTAGAGAAGGAACTTTTATTAATCAAGCAAAGTACATCCAAGACATGCTCAAGAGATTCAAGATGACGGATCTAAATGGGGTCGCCACTCCGATGCAAACAAATGTCATCTTGAACTTAACCCACATGGTAAAGATGTGGACCAAAAGGTATACCGGTCCATGATCGGCTCTCTTCTTTACCTCTGCGCATGTAGACCCGATATGGTGTTGAGTGTGGGAGTGTGTGCAAGGTATCAAGCAGCTCCTAAAGAAAGCCACTTAGTGGCGGTCAAGAGGATCTTTCGATATTTGGTTCATTCCCCTAACTTTGGTCTCTGGTATCCCAAGGGCTCCAATTTCTCTTTATGTGGTTATACTGACTCAGATTGGGCTGGTGATAAGGATGATCGGAAATCCACTTCTGGAGCTTGTCAATTCTTGGGAAGATCTCTTGTATGTTGGTCCTCTAAAAAGCAGAATTGTATATCTCTCTCCACCTCCGAAGCTGAATATGTTGCTGCTACCAGCGCTTGCACTCAATTATTGTGGATGAGGCAAACTTTAAAGGAAAACGGTGTCAATTGTGACAAAGTGCCTCTTTTATGTGATAATGGAAGTGCAATCAAAATTGCGTACAATCCTGTTCAGCACACAAGGACGAAGCATATTGAGATTCGGAATCATTTTATTCGAGACCATGTTGCTCGCGGCGATATTGATCTATCTTTTGTGAGCACGAAGAACCAACTTGCGGATATCTTTACAAAGCCACTTGATGAAGCAAGATTCTGCTACTTGAGGAATGAGCTAAATATCATTGATTCTAGGAGCGTGTCTTGATTACCCATGCACTCACTCATAAATCTCAATCCTTCTTTGGTCTAGGTGTGGGCATGGAAATAGGGGGAGTGTGGTCCTAACTCATTGGGCTAACCCTCCCCCCATAATGCCAACAGCAAGATAAATCATTTCTCTTAATATCATGTTGTGATATGTGAGCTTATTGATGAGTATTGGTCGTGAACCCAAGAAACATCTTCGTGGTGTCACACCATACACTCCAACAAGGTGGCTTCGGCCACCGCCCTCTCCCTTGAGGAGAATTGGATCTTTTTGGCTGTTCTTTGCTATCTCATGTTCTTATGGGAATCACACTCAATCTTGGCTTTTATTTGATTTGAATCTTGCAATTTTGAGTGTCTAGTACCATCTCAGTTTGGCTCTCTTAATCCTAAGCCTTTCCCTACCCCTAAGCCATCTATTCTAGCACACAAGTCCCTTGTACACCTTGTGGGGGTGTTGTTTGGGGACACGCGGGCCTGGTTCTGTGTACAACATAATTCCAGATTTGAGGCCGGATAATTCGGCCCAAGTGTAGGCCGGATAATCCGGCCCTGGCGGATTTCGTCTTAAAGGGCAGGGATCGGGGTGAAGGGCTCATAACGAGTAGCACTTCTCCCCAACCCTCTCCTCCTCCTCAGCCACCGCCTGCAGTCCCCCACCCTCCCCGGAGCCTCTCCGGCCACCGAATTTTCCGGGCCTCCTCGGATCTTCTTCTCCGTGCCTCCGGGTACCTTCTCCTCCGCGTTCTTCCTCCAATGAGTGAGGGTAACTCCCTCTCTCCCCATCTTTGGCTAGATGTGTTACTTGTTGGGTGGAACGTTGTCTAGAAGGATGTGTTTTCGCATAGAAATCGTAGTCTTGCAGTTTTTAGGCCCGATCTACTTTTTTGCATTCAATCTAGATGAAATTGAAATTTTCTGCCAGGGCCAGATTATCCGCCCCTGGCCAGGCCGGATAATCCGGCCTGATAGATTCGATTCTGGTTCAGTTTCACTATGGAGTATGCATTGGGTAGATTTGTCCTATGAACTTTTTGACTACTTTTTCCATGCTCTCTCCTGGACTTGTGTGTATTCTTATCCCCTTGCTATCGCCCTTATTCTCCTCACAGGTGGTTCCAGTGTTCCCACGACCTACAAGCGCCGCCCCCATGCCAAATACTTTCGGGACGACGGACAAGGTAACTTGGTGGACGAAGTTGAGTTGAGGAGGAGAAAGAACGAGGAGAAGCGCATGGCTGAACAAGCTAAGAGGACTAGGAAGGGGGTGTCCAAGAGGAAGGGCAAGGAGCCCAAGATCAACTACAGGACTTTGGATGCGGTCACCTTTTCCTCCATCCGTCACCGTGACTTGTTTGCTGAGCTGCCTCGTGATGATGAGCTGGGGGATACTCGTTTTTGGTGTCTGAGCAGAAGAATCTATGAAGATGTGTATGCCGAGTGAACATTAGGCCTATGCACCCACTGGTACTTGCTGATGCTTTGGAGAAGGATCATCTTGTGGATGCGATGTTTGTGGCTGAGAGGATGGGGCTACACCATCTCATGTCTCTCCAGTGCTCCTTTGACTCTGAGGTGGTGAAGCAGTTCTTCTCCACTTTGGTTATTTGTGGGGATGAGCGTCGCACTATGAAGTGGATGACTCATGAAAGGCCTATGACTGCTGATTTTCACGTGTTTGCTAAGGTTCTTGGATACTCTTTCCGCAGCAGGATAGAGCCAGTGGCCACCGCATCATCACCTAGCTGAAGCCCAACAAAGATGCAACTCTCTCTCCTTGCACTATGGACAATGGCATTGTGGGCACTCTGGCTGGCCTTGCTCCCATGTATGCTGCCCTAGTGGGTCTCTTCCGTGACTCCATTGCTCCGAGTGGGGGCAACAATGACAACATCCGTGGTCACCTTGTTCAGCTACTTCAATTTTCTCATGAGGTTGCCTCTTAGGAGGACGAGTCGGTGTAGTACAGGCTGGATGTCATGGACTTCATTTACCATGAGTTGACTGATGCTATGTTCAATCGTCTGTCCATTCCCTATGCACCCTACATTATGTTGCTCATCAGGCACCTGCTTCCTGCTGAGGAGTTCCACATTGACTCGGTGCATAAGGCCAATAAGATCTACAACAAGGTTCGGAAGACCTATTCACCCCCCTTCTAGGTTTGGAAGACCTCTCACCCCTCCTCTGCTCCTGAGGGCCTCATGAGGGATGCTCGCAGGCCCCCAGTGCCTCCCGTTGCCCGTGAGATCAAGCAGTTGAACTGGTTCCAGCGTAACATTCTGTGCATGGGAGTGGACACACGCAAGGGTCAGTACGAGGCATACAAGCAGCGCCATGAGTTGGCTCACTCCCAGCAGCTCATTCTCCACCATGTGTCCGGTGCTTCGGGTGATCCTACGGCTCCCACACCTCCCACTCTTTATGCTCGGTGGAAATCTTCCTCCGGGTTGAACTATGATGAGCTGGAGCGTCACTTGTAACCCTCTACGCCTGCTGCTGTCGATGAGGATGAGGAAGGTGACATAGAGGAGCTTGAAGATGAGGATGAGGATGAGAATGAAGATGGGGAAGAGTACAAGGACGAGGACTACGAGTGATCCTATGGGGCGCTAGCATCGCTCTTCTCCCTTTTTGGTGTCTCGATGCCAAAGGGGGAGAAGTAGTTCTATTAGGGTGTCCGTGGATTTGCATGGGTCGGGCATAAGCACTTGCATTTTTCTATTCGCCGTTTTCTTGCTTGTGCCCATTTAGCGTTGAACTTTAAATTTGTGGTTTGTGGTTGTTTGAGACTCTATGTGGTTGTTTGGATTATTATGCCTATGGATTTCATCTCATGGATTATGCGTATGGAGCTATCTATTCATATCCTATTGCTGGAGGCTTTTATCATGGAAGGCGCTCATATTGGTTATCCGGTAATAATTGTGGCTTATGTCAAGGATGCCTTCCCTCTACCTCGGTGGTATGTGTATGTTGCTCACATGTCTATGGAATAGATTCACCTATTTGTGTGCATTTGTATTCCAATGCAAAATTCTATTATGCACACATTGAGGGGGAGTCTCTTTCATGGTTATTACTGTTTGTCTTGTGACTTTCTCCTGCAAATCCTGGTATTGTCATCTAACACCAAAAAGGGGGAGACTGAAAGAACATTTCATGTTTTCCTATGTTTTGCGTGTTAGATAACAATACTATGGAGACTATTCATGTGCGCTAAGTGTGCAGGAAGCTTTGAGGGGGGCCAGATTATCCGCCGCACAAAGGGCCGGATAATCCGGCCTACCTCATTGCTCAAAGGGAGCCAAGGCGCGTCGCTCAGTACCCGGTCGGATTTTCCCCCGGAAAATCCGAGCTATGATTTTCTTCCCAGGCGGATAATCCGGTATCGCATGGGCCGGATAATCCGGCCCCCAGTTTTTGAGCAAAGGGAGCCAAGGCGCGTCGCTCGGTATCCGGTCGGATTTTCTCCCGGAAAATCCAAACTGGGGCGGTTTTTCCTCCCCAGGCCGGATAATCCGGCCTTCACATAGGACTGGATAATCCGGCCCCCAGAAGTTGATCAAGGGCAAGCTCGGCGCGATGCTCAGATAGGGGGCGGATTATCTGCCGGATATTCCGAGTCTGGGGTGGTGTTTTCCCCAGGCCGGATAATCCGGCCATCACTTGGGCCGGATAATCCGGCCCCCAAAGTGTCCAACGGCTGGTTTCTGAAGGGGGGGGTATAAATACCCTTTCTTCTCCAACGTTCAGTACTCTTGATTCATTCGAAATTGTCCAGACATTGTGCAAGAGCTCTCATTCTTGATCTCCCACTTCAACCACCCGAAGGTCTTGATCTTTGGGGGAATTGAAGGAGGAGAAGTTCATCATCATCATGACGAATCAAGCGCTTCAACTCCTCTCCATTCACTTGGAGAAATCCCTGATCTAGTATTCTTGTCAATACCTAGATCTTGTTCATTGTATTTGATAACTTTGTTCTTGTGGCAGCTTGTTGTCATTTCGGGAGCCTCCAAGTTGTTGTGGAGTTGTTGCCCCGCTAGTTGTGTAAAGGCGCCGGTGCCTGCCTCGAAGGGTACCTATAGTGGAAAGGTGGATCAGGCCTTTGGTGGCGAGATCCATCGGAGAACAGGGTGAGGCCTATTGTGGCGTGGTGGTCTTAGTACCGCCCACCCCTCCAACACAGACGTACTTCCCTTAACAAGGAAGGAACTGCAGTCAAACAAATTTTGTGTCTCCGCGTGCTTCACTTCGGTTTACCCGTTCCTCTTCCACTCGCTCTTTACTCGCTAGTAGATAGGTTTGCATATAGGGAAATTCCACCTAATAGTTCATCTAGAGAATTTACCTTTTGTGCTAAGCCTAAAATTGAAAAAGTATTAAAAATTGGTGTAGCACCTATTCACCCCCCTCTAGGTGCCCATACGATCCATTTCAACAGCGAGCTCTAGAATAGACTGCCGTGTGTTTGTGAAAATGCCGGTATAAAAGAAAAGGAAAATAGATAAATTGCATGGTCCGTTCGAGGGTTGCAGTTGGGGGCACCGACCTCCATTTGTCCGGACAAGTGTGTGGGCACCCCAAACCGGACACCTTTTGGGAAAATCTGAAGTTAATTGGGGTCTCCTGGTGGAGATCCTCCTACCAAGATTAGTTAATAATCATCCAAGAGTGAAATGCAATACTCCATTCTCTACATAACAGTAACAATGTATACTGAAATAACCCTCCACAACCTTCTCTCTAATTTTGAACCCTTAGCAGCAACAATCTTTGAAGTCGGTGAGTTGTTTTAGACGGAAGGCTCGAAGTGAGCCCAATTTTGAATTAACGAAGCCAACAACCAGCTAGGAGTAACACCATGAGTTACAACACACACGCGTCCAAGCCGCCCACCACAACATACAACAAAATACAACATAGAAAATGCCAATAGCGCCAGCTAGATCCAAGATGAGGGAGCCTTGTCTTCTGTTGCACTGGAGTGATCATGATCAACTCCACACCAACAAACCTCCACCGCACCAAGGCAGCAACCCGCGAGGGACTCGACGACGAGGCAGCAACCTAGCAGAGCTTGAGAAGCCAAAGGAGGGGGGGTCTTGTGGCAACGCCTCCAAGAAGGTGAATGACGCAAGAATGCGACATCGTCGTCGACAGGGACCGAGGTCCTGTAGAGCTTTCACCCAGACCTAGAGCCTCCACCCCCGGAGCTCGGGCTAGGACCAGACCCCGACATACCATCTTCCCCTGGCATTGGGAGAAGCCCACCGGTAACAGCTACGACCAGATGCCACCCTAGCAGAGCCCCCCAAGGCGCTAGAGGAGACATCAGCTACCACAGCCGTACCGTGTAAATGTAGCTAGGCCAATGATATGTGAGGACTGCGCCACCAGCGAGAGGACACAAGGTGCTCCACATGACACTGCCAGAGAGACTAGCCCGAAGTGAGACCACCTAGGGAATAGCCTTCGGACGGAGGGGCGAATCCATCAAGCTGGCCCGGGGGATCAGTGTCGTGACGCCTTCAACAAGGGAACGACACCCGGAGGTGACGCCGTCACCGGTCTTAGCCTAAGCCAAGTGCAACTTTCGCCGAGATGCAACCAAACCAATATCCGGACGCCGACACGAGGACGCAGCGCGGACCCGATCGAAATCACAACCGCACCTCCGACCCACCCGAGGGTCGGAGGGAGAGCACGCTGCCTACCCCGGCAAGCGTGCGCCGGCCTCGGGAACCCCTCCCAGCGAACCGACAAGGATGACCCCCGGCAATTGACGAACAACGACAACCAACACGAGAGTAGGGTGGGGACACAGGGATGGCGACCGGGCCCAACCCGGCTCAGACCTAGGTCCACCATCCTAGATCTGGCCACCAGCTTCCGGGCCCGCCAGACCCAGATCTAAGCCCACAAGCCAAGATCTAGATCTGGCCGCCGCCACTAGCACCCTGCATCCCTGGCGGTGGGGGTGCCACCCGGGTGACCACCCACGCAACAGGGACACCCCTGCCGCATGGAAGCCACCACCATCGACCAGGCCCGGACGCACCGGAAGCCGCACCGGCTCCTCCACCGCGCCACGGCACCGCCTCCTGGGACACCATCCCCGCCGGATCCGTTCGTCTCCGCCGCCGACGACCACCACGGACCCCGCGTCACTGCCATGGAGGGCCGCCCCCTGCCACCCTTGGATCCACGCAGGAAGGAGGGAGGGCCCCGCCGCCACCAGCAGGGCGCGGGCTTTGCCGGCAGCGCCTGCAGCGGAGGAGAGAGGAAGAAGAGGCAAGTGAGGTGGCGCTAGGTTCTCTGTGACGCTCACGGGGAGCATCGCGGGAGCGGTCTCGCCCTGACCGAGTGCCTATCTGTTCGTCAGGATTATGGGTCGGTGAGTTGTTGATAGCCCAATTGCCACTTGTCGATCATGAGAACAAAATACACACATGGAAGCGCATCCAGGACCCCTAATGAGTTTGGATTGACTAATGACAAGACATCTACGGGGCTAGCCATTTCACATGTCTCAAGGAGAGCATACACCATTCACACAATGTAGTCCCTTCGTCCTAAAACTTACAAAGGGTGTCTCAAATTTTTTAAAATTTAAATGTATCATTATACTAAAACATGTCTAGATTCGTGCAATATTTGACAAATCTACGATATACTTTTCACAACGGGAGGAGTATTATTCTTTTGTTATTGCAAGACAGACACTTCAACGGATACGAGTGCCTCTTCTAACCAGAAGCTAGAGTCGATAGGAATTGGAGATAAATTCATAAACCTTACAAAATTCTGACTGAACGATGGTGTGTGTTCTCGTGCTTGCGCCTGTGTAAATGTGAATACTGAGGATATAATTTCTGTTGGGTGTAGATATTACGTATTTCTTGGTGGCTCCACCATTGCATTGAAAAGCAGTTCTCGACTAAGATGTTTTAGTGCCATCTAATTAACATACATAGACGGTTCTATACCTTCCATATTGCTTTATCCCTCTGATTTGGTCCCATGAAACACTGTCTGGCAGAAGATTGACCAGAAAGATCAGGGATAGTGTATAGTGCATGCCGGGAGTGGGGGACAGGGATGTGGACCATGCGCAGACCTGATGCGACTGCAGCCTTATCCTCTGTAACACCGTAACCTACTTCTACAAGTGGGCGTACGGGACAGCTGAGTAAGGTTCAAATCGGGCAAAGCGTTGTGTGTGTAACACGATTTGTAAAGCACCTAAAGACATGCGCGGGAGACACGTCAATAACTTCCCTCCCCTTCTCGCTCTACGGTCTTCTGTCTTCCACTCCTCTTTCTCTCCGTCCCATCGGAGAAACCGATGGCCTTCTCGCCTCCTCCACTGTCGCCTTCGGCCACAATTCTAGCCCACAAGCTCAAGCCCAGCCATGCCCGATCTACCACCCGCGCTGTCGATGACTACGAGGCAGGATAGATGGGAGCGTGATAGTGTAGATTGACCTGGCTTGTGTGCCCTCCTTGAGGCGGTCGTCACCGGTTTCGCATCACCCTCACGCGCTGACTAGGGCACTAGCTTTGGCGGTGATGGCGTCGATGGGCATCCACCCCGTGGAGACGAGATCCGTCCCAGTGCCGACCCTTGATGTATTGAGGGTGGCGGCCATCGCCGCTAGGGCTCCAGGGTCGAGCCGATGGCTCAGTTTCCGGCCTTCAGCCCGGTGTCATGGCTCACCCGCGGGGCTTCAACCCCATGTCACAGGGGTTTCCTCCCCTTCCTGCTGCTGTCCCGGTGGGGTTTGTGGCTCTTGGAACGGCCACCGCCTAGCCCGAAACCCGAGTAAGACCGTATATGTTAGTTCGTCAAACGCATTGGCGACTCCTAGAAACCGTCTTGTGAGTGTGTGGCCCCGTTTAAAGCGCAACAATGCTCTTCAGGTCCCTCCCGTCATGAAGCCGGTGCTGCTGAAGATGCTAGATTCAGAATGCAATGTGTAACCTACCGCTGAAGACTATCACCTTCTACAAGTACGGTGTCCAGCTAGAGATGTACGAGGGAGATGTCTTCTTTTTCAAAGACTGGAAGGACTTCACCCAGAAGATCAAGATCTAGGTTAGTGACGTCCTCGCGTCTAAGTTCATCAAGATGCATAAGGGCTTCAAGGTCACTCTCTTCAGGGCTTTCAACTCTACAGAGCACCTACGAAAGCCTGATGTAGTGATCTTCCAGCGTTGGTAGGTGAGGAGGACAATGATGTACAATTCTAGCTAGTACTGATGGCAGTTAACTGATCAGTTTGCACTGGATGTTGTATATGGACCAGTCCTTTTTGGGTAACTGACATCAAGTACCAATCAGGTAGCATGGGTTGCATATGATAAAAAACTAACCCCTTTATTTATGAATTTGACGTATTTTTTTGAAATGGTGAACTTGATGTGTTAAGCATATAGTTCTACCTATTTTGCTTGTGTTTTAATGTGCTATGTTAACCTCACCAAATTTGAAAGAGGTGAGTGTATCTTACTTGTATGTGCAATGAGAGGAAATCTTTAAAAGACAGACAACCAAACGGCTTGCGTTTCTGTTGCAATCCATGCGACCCAACCAACCAAATGAGCTGGCAAATTTGAACCAAACCACGTTCTGGCATGGCCATGCCCATCTTGGCGCTGCCAGGCCAGGCCGAAATCTATTTGCAGGCTACCAAACACGCCCTTGATCACTCGGGGAGTTCGAACCAACTGAATAGTAATACTCCTTCCATTCACAATTACATCTCGTTTTAGGTCTAGTTAAAATCAAACTTTTTAAAATTTGACCAGATATTAGAAAACAATATTAATATTTATAATATAAAACCTGTGGTATTAGAACTGCCATAAAGTATATTTACAACTTCGTAAATTTTGATTTTGGGAAATCCAAAATGCAAGGTAAACAAAATCAGAGGGAATACAATGCTTGTTGATTGTCGTTCTTGTGCTTGTTGTGTGCAAGACGATGTCACAACGCGACAGCTTCGACTATGACAGTATAAATACTAGCCGAGCCTTTTTCCTCGAGAAAAATACTGTCCGTGCTTGGGTCTGTTTGAGCATCTCCCTGGTACCATCAAATCTCGTACAGTATAACTTGATAACTTTAAAACGTTGGTGCAACGCGATACCAGTTAGGCAAGGCGATTGGTGGATGCTTCTCCAACGTGGTTCGGGGGGCATGCGTGTCCACATCGTTGGCGGATAGCTGATTGACAGGACCCGCGCTCCTCTGTTACGTACGGAGCATGAAATTGGTCCTACCATCGTAACCGTCCACGACTCGCTGAAAATTAGGTGAGATTCGCCAGAGTTTTGTCGGGTTCACCAGAATTTGGACGGAGATAACCTAGGTCCGGCGGCGGAAGGATACGGGAGAGGCTCAGTTTTCAGCTCCCCTTAAAAATATTATTAGGGCAAAGTCAGTTTAAGAGATTAGCTAGAGAGGCTCTTCCGCTCAACAACAAAAAAAAAAGCTAGAGAGGCTCTTATTTCTGTGTACGTACCGTGACCGACGAGAGGTTCAAGCTTTCAATGCTGGCAGTCAGACTACTGACTTGGATTTGTATAGTAACTTATTCCTAGACGGAGGGAGCAATAAAGTTGATTCAGAGATCTGTACGAGGTGTCCGTGGGTCATCTGATGCTTCGTGTACTGACGTACACAAACAGGTGAGTGTTGCTTAATCATGTCATGTCACGCTCTTACCGCCCCGAAACCGAAACTAATCTTGACCTTTCGCCTTCGCCAGTCATCAATATGGTCGCGAGATTTTTTTTCTAGGGACGAGATTTTCTTTTATGCTCACCAGGATATGTGAGCTAAATTGCCAACTTGACATTGGTAGTTCAAGTATCCTCCCTACATTATTTTAGAACCACCGTACGCAGACCCTCACAAGTACGTGCATGAATTAGTTAAAGCACGTATGTACATCCTACCTTTATAACCACATCCGAAAAACTGAGCCGGTGGGTTTAAATTGACGAAATCGCTGCAGGTGTGTCATTGTCGACGAAAATCTTGGCTCCCTCGCTGAAAGAATATTTTCCCTTTATAAGATATCAAAGAGTACACCTCAAGTTTCATCCCCGGTGGGCCAAAATACTACTGCACTCGTAACCAACTTTTTTTCAGAATTCCCTCATAACCAACTATTGGTTAGTTGTGTCAACATCAAAAACAAACTACTGGTTGGTTCTCCTCCACGTGTACCTTCACTTCACTTGGGCTCTAATAATAACCTTATAGTCACATCAGCCTGATAAGTGGGGCATTACACTAGTAGAAAAACTCTTATAACAATCATTTTTCTAATGGCGCACCAAAAGAATTACACGCCACCACTTCGAGGCAAAATGGTAATGGCGATCAAAAAATCGCGGGTGATGTCGTTCCAGAATAAAGAAACGCCAACAGTAAATGAGTTCCACGGGTGCAGCCAGGACGAACTTAGTGGCGACGTCTAGAGCAAACAAACGCCACCACAAGTTACTCTATTAACGGTGTTTCGAGAAAATGAACGCCACAGCTAAAGAATACCCCGCGTTACACATACGACGCACGACCTTCTTCCCTCCCCGTCTCACACACTCACTCGATCTCCCTCCAATCCCCGCCTCCCACCATAACCGCTGGATCTGCTGGCCACTCTCCCTCCCCACAATGCTCGATCCCGCCCGTCAGCGCGTTCATTGAGACACGTTCGGCCGCCCGGCCCCATCCCCGAGCCTCCGCACCTGCCCCATCCTCGAGCCACCACAACCGTCTTGTCCCCGAGCTGCTGATGGCCGATGCAAACGCCCCATCCCTGACTCCTCGAGCCGCCGCAACGTTCCTGTCGCCGACCTCGGTGAGCCACCCACCATGTCTCCTTTTCTATAGCAATTGCTCAAACTACTCTAGATAGATATGTTGATAGTGTTTTAGATATTAAACTTAAGCTCAAATTTTAGATAGATATGTTAGATAATGCATTAGAGATATGGGATCAAATTTAGATGGCTATGTTATATAGTGCACTAGAGATATTAAACTTTGGCTCAAA
This sequence comes from Avena insularis, assembly GCA_023614405.1. NCBI lineage: Eukaryota > Viridiplantae > Streptophyta > Magnoliopsida > Poales > Poaceae > Avena > Avena insularis. The sequence continues at coordinate 30,362,722 of CM042692.1, forward strand.
ATCTAGATGACTATGTTATATAGTCCTTTAGATATTAAACTTGGGTTCAAATTCCAGATAAATATGTTAGATAGTCCATTAGATTTTAAACTTGGGCTCAAATTCTAGATAGATATGTTAGATAGTGATGCTAAAGTCCAGAGGCTATAGTATATGCAAATATCTCATCGTATCCCCAAAGTCTAAAGGAGACATGTAATTTCACGATTCATATAGCATGGTTGGGGTAAAAATTTGCCCTCAGTCATGCTATATGGATCATGACATTATATTGCTTCTTTAGTCTTTGGTGAGATCGATGGGATATTTGCATATGCAGCGATTCTCGTTTCTTTAGTCTTTCACATTATTCAAATATCTCATCTTGTAACCCTGAAGTCGACGGATAATTTCACAATTCATATAGTAAGGTTGGGATAAAATTATGCTGATTGAATCAAGTGCGCATTGTTGCCATCAACCTTGCTATCTGAATCGTGGCAATATCTATCTTCTTTATACTTTGTCGAGATATTTGCATAAGCAGCGATGGATTATCACTTCTTAGTCTTTTACGTTATCCAAATATCTCATCTTGTAACCCTGAAGTCGACAGATAATTTGAGACAAAATTGTGCTGGTTCAATCATCTACATCGTGGAAATATCTCTCTTTTTCAGAATTTGTCGAGATATTTGCATAGGCAGCGATTCTTGATTTGACCTTACTTGATGTTTGTTTGGTTTAACTTCTCATTGCAATGGTCGATGATTATACTATGGCACCATCTAATAAGAAAAGATGCACATACGACCTTGTCATATGTCCATGAATATTTTGTGCATTTGATTTGGTCTTGTAGGCATTTTTTTCTCATGTGCCTTTATATGAGACTTTACAGCTATGGATATTTGAACTTGTTTTTCATTCATTTAGGTTCTCTATATAAAAAGTTTTCTTATAGAGGAGGCACATTCAATATATTAAATGATCATGCAGCAAATACATCCCTGCGTCAACTGTTGCAACGAAAGTTGTCAGGATAAGAAGTTTATCATAGTGCTTCCCGAAATTTTTGAGATTATGGCGGTATGTTTATCCTAATTATGATTTTCACCCTTGCATGCATTTTGATTGAAACTAACTATTGTTTTCACATAACTTTTTCCCATGCCATCGCTTGCTACACAAGAAAGAACTTTCTTGACCAGGTGAACCGACACATCAATCATGAGGGACAATTTGAAGTCACCTTGGTGCAAGAGACTGTACCCGACAAGACCTACAAGATTCTAGTCACCAACAAGGAGAACCAAACTTATTTTATTGGACCACTTTGTACAGAATTGGTAGAAATGTATGAGATGGATGCTGGGATTGTTGGAGGATGACCCCAGGTAGGGTCAAGCTAAGGTATAAAGACAAGGTCAACCGAGGTATAAGTTGACCGAGGTATAAATGGGTCGGATGAGTAAAGGTTGAGTTACCCAAGCCGGGTTATCTCGGCTTGACCTAGCCGACATATATTTTATGTCGGCACAAGGTATATGTAGTTTTCTATATGCAGGTACCATCCTGGCCTAGTCATATGGGTAGGGCCGACTTAGGGGTTGGCGTGCTCAGGAAGGAGTGAGCCGGCCTCAGAGTCAACGCTTCTCTCTCTCCCAGAATTCCTGGAGGAGATAAGCACTAAGTCAAGCACGCCCCTAAAACCTGAAACAAGGTATGCACGCAAGATTCCTGGAGGGGACAGTGTCAGACCGCCAACGGTTAGAGGGGATGGCCGCAGGTCAAGTCCCGTCAGGAGACCCATGATGGGAAAAGGATCTGACCTAACTAACGACTTTGGTACAAGGATATGCTGTGAATATTTGGCCCATGTAAACCCTAGATGTAACCTGACCACCCCTTTATAAGCTGCGCTAGGACCTCCGAGGAGAGGGTCAGTTCACTTGAGATACGAGCAAGTAGTAGAGGGGGAGAGAGGCAGAAGCACTTCATCTTCTTCCTCCTCTCTATATAGCTCAAGGAGCAATTGTACTAGTTCATTGATCATATTATAAGATCTAGAGGCAGGAGTAGAGGTTTTATCTCACTAGGAGAGCCTCAAACCTAGGTATATTGTGTCTCTCTGTGTGTTCTACGTGTGCGGTACTCACCACACTATCCCTCTTCGGATTCCACTAGTGTTCATATGGCCCCATCTTTAGCCATCCCATAGCATCTGTCGTGACACCACCACGATAATGGGCGCCCATCATGGGGCCAGCAGCGACGCTAGCTGGTGTTCTCATCCAAAAAGGAAACTTCATCGCGTCAGGGGAGCGCATAGTCTCCGGTTTGGTCCAGCAATTTGTCTCGCTAGACTTTGTCAGCAATAACGTCCGCAACTTTGGCAACCTTCCACTCCCGTGTAATAGCAAGTTCGTCAGCTTTAGCGCATATAAGGTCTACGTCACGGTCGACGTCTCCTGCACGTTCCCGCATCGCGTCATCGTAGCTGCGGATACTCCTCCTCTCTGTGCGGCCGAGGTCATGATGGTTGCGCCGGGAGAGCCCACCATGGCAAAGAGCCAGCCGAAGAAGGGGAGGTAACTCCCAAAGCTTCTAGGTCTAGGTTTTCTCCACTGGAGAGGCCAGAAAATATCCTCCAGCAGACCATAGAGAGTTTAAATACTCAAGTAGATCCTATAGTGGATCCGACTCAGGCACAAGCTGAGCTGGAGGAGACCCGGTAGAAGGTGATCGAGGGAGCCAAGCAAGTGGCTTTGGCTCAGCAGGTGTTGAACATCACCCTGCGTGAGTATAGCAAGGCCAATAGGATAAACACGAGTCCGACTCGTATGGATGGTGTAAAGAGAAGGGGAAAGAATCTCATCAATGAGATAGATAGAGACTGTGCACCCAAGTCAGTAGTTTCGGGTAACCCACTGTCTATAGGGTTGCCGAGGTACACTACTCCGACAAAGAACCTCAGGGCCGCAGATGCGGCGGCAGCCGAGATAGCTGCTTTGTTCGTCGAGGTCCGACCAAGGCAGCATGACAGGGTCAATGAGCTTGTGCGCATTGTGAACCGACAGAATGATGAACTGCTCAAGACAAACCCGATGAGAGCAGGTGGCTCCCACGTCGTTCATTTGGATGGGGGCGCTCCTGCAAAATTGGACGAGGCAGCATCATCACCCGCTGCAGGTCCAAGGAGAGAGGGAAGTGTGAACTCTGGTAGAAAAACAAGAAGATGGTTCCCTATGATCCGAATGTGGCCGGGAAAGGCAAAGCAGTGTAGGACAGTGCTGGGCAAGCAAGTGCCGAACGAGGAAATGGTGGTCAGGGAAATCCCGGTGAGGGCAATGCGAGTCAGGGGAATGCTGGACGCGGCAACGCCAGCTAGCATAACCCGAATCATCAAGGTCATCATTCGGCTGGAGGGGCGTAGCCGCAGCAAAACCCACCTCGTCAGCACCAAAGTGCTGGACCAGCTATGCGGCACCAGAATAATGCTTATCTGGCATAAACAGATATAATGATGGTTATTCGGCTATGGCCAATACCTGGTTTCCCATGCCAGATCATCAAATGATGGGGAACACAATGGGTTCTCGGCTAGGAAATAGGAACTTGCAGCCGGATGATGCAAGGTTGAAGTTAGACAAGATTTATATGTCGAAATTGATGGAGGGACAAGGTCCTCTGGGTCCTAGGTGTTTTGGACCTCGGATTATGAGAGAACACATGCCAAACATTCAGCTGGCATGGGGGACAAAAACATATGACAACAGTACCAAGCCGAAAGATTGGCTGATAGATTATGCCACAGTTGTGCACATCACACAAGGCAATCTCAAATGGACAGTAAGGTATGTCCCGCAGATGTTGGAGGGACCAGCGAGAGTGTGGCGGAATAATCTGCCGGTAGGAAGCATTAACTGCTCACTATATTTTGAAGATATGTTTGTTAGTAACTTTACAAGTACTTACAAGAGGCCGAATAGACCACAATAGCTGGCAATGTGTAAACAAAGGCCGAATGAGACTGACCGAGAGTTTTTGACTCGGTGGTGTATTCTGCGTAACTCGTGTGAAGGAATTATCAAGTCACAGGGAATTGCATGGTTTGCACAAGGGTTCCAACATGCAAGTGTGTTGTGGTGAAGGTGATGGCTCAAAATGTAGAGCTTGTTGGGAACCCCAAGAGGAAGGTATGATGAGCACAGTAGCAAGTTTTCCCTCAATTATGAAACCAAGGTTATCGAACCAGTAGGAGCAAGGAAACAACTCCAAGGTGTTGCTAACAACTTGGAATCCTGCACAACACAACCATAGAACTTTGCCCCAACTTATAGTGAGGTTGTCAATCTCACTAGTTTTGCTGAAAACAAAGGATTAAACGTATAGTGTGGAAGATAGTAATTGCTTGCAGAAAGTAACAGTAAAAGATAAACAATAGATGGTATATCAATGGTAAAGGAATGGACTGGGGTCCACAGTTCACTAGAGGTGTTTCTCCTTAAGATAAATAGCATGTTGGGTGAACAAATTACAGCGGGGCAATTAACAGATTGAGAAAGCATAACAATGCATATACTCGACATCTTGACTCCTACAAGATTTGATTGGGCATTACAACATAATACATAGACCGTAATCCAACTGCATCTATGACTAATAATCCACCTTCCGGTTATCATCCGAACCCCTTTCAGTATTAAATTGCAAGTAATAGATAATTGCATTAAGCAAAGTATGTAAAGTAAATAATACAATTGCCCCATGGACAAAGGATTGGTGTCTTCTCCCTAGTATCAACGACACATCTACAAGACTACAACCTTAGAGATTTCTGTCACTTCCCCAGATTACTAGAGGCATGAACCTACTATCGAGCATAAATACTCCCTCTTGGAGTTGCAAGCATCTACTTGGACAAGATAGTTACTAACAACGGGGAGCGTGCAAGATCACAAATAACATAGACATGATAGAATCAATAATCAATCTGACATAGTATCTCAATATCCATCGGATCCCCGCAAACACAACATATAGGATTACAAATAGATGATCTTGATCATGAACAGAGCTCACAAGATCTAAACATGATAGCACAAAGGAGGAGAACCAACCATCTAGCTACTATATGGACCCATAGTCTAGTGGGTGAACTACTCACGCATCACACAGGAGGCAGGCATAGTGACGAAGAAGGCCTCCAAGATGATCTCTCCCCTCCGGCAGGGTTCCGGGAAGAGCTTCAGATCTCCCGATCTAGGGATGGAGATGGCGGCGGCTACAGATTCTTTCGTGGATTTCTGGTCGGGTCTTTAGGGTTTTCATCTCGGGGTGCTTTTATAGGCGAAGGGGCAAGGTCGGTGGGCGCCCGAGGGACCCACACCAGGTGGCGGCACGCCCAGGGGGCCTGCGCCACCCTAGGGTGTGGCTGCCTCGTGTCCCCTCTTTGGCTGCCCTTTGGACTCCGTGTTCCTTCTGGTAAAATATTGACTTTGACTTTTGTCCTGTCCAATTCCGAGAATATTTCCTTACTAGCTTTTCTGAAACCAAAAATAGCAGAAAACAGGCAACTGGCACTGCGGCATCTTGTTAATAGGTTAGTTCCAGAAAATGTATAAAAATATCTCAAAGTGTGAACAAAACATTAGAATGTTGATATAAAACAAGCATGGAGCATAAAAAATTATAGATACGTTTACAACGTATCAAGCATCCCCAAGCTTAACTCCTGCTCGTCCTCGAGTAGGTAAGTGATAAAAAGAATAATTTTTGAGGTGACATGTGATGGCCCAAATATATCGAGCTCGTTGGGGAACCCCAAGAGGAAGGTATGATGAGCACAGCAACAAGTTTTCCCTCAGTAAGAAACCAAGGTTATCAATCTAGTAGGAGTAAGGAAAGACCCCAAAGGTGTAGCTAGCTGAATGTTGCCAGGGCACACTACCGGTGCCAGCAGCAACGTGGAGACCTGCACAACACAACCACAGAACTTTGCCCCCAACTTACGCTGAGGTTGTCAATCTCACCGGTTTTGCTGAAAACAAAGGATTAAACGTATCGAATGGAAGGAAGTAATAGTTTGCAGAAAGTAAACACAAAGCAGTAAACAGATTGTAGATTATATGTAAAAGAAAGGACCAGGGTCCATAATTCACTAGAGGTGGCTCTCCTTAAGATAGATAACATGCTGGGTGAACAAATTACAGCTGCGCCATTGACAAACATCGAGAAAGCAATACATGCATATACTAATCATCTTGACTCCTTTGAGACTTTATTGGGTATTACAACATTATACATAGACCGCCATCCAACTGCATCTATGACTAATAATCCACCTTCAGGTTATCATCCGAACCCCCTCCAGTATTAAGTTGCAAGCAACATATTATTGCTTTACGAATTGCGTGTAAAGTAAACAATATGGTTGTTCTATGAACAAAGGATTGTTGTTTTCTCCCTAGTAGCAACAACACATCTAGTACCTTAGAGATTTCTGTCACTTCCCCAGATTACCAGAGGCATGAACCCACTATCGAGGATAAATACTAACTCTTGGAGTTGCTAGCATCTACTTGGCCAAGATAGCTACTAACAACGGAAAGCATGCAAGATCACAAATAACAAAGACATGATAGAATCAATAATCAATCTAAAATAGCATCTCAATATCCACCGGATCCCCGCAAACACAACATGTATGGATTACAAATAGATGATCTTGATCATGAACGGAGCTCACAAGATCTAGACATGAAAGCATAAAGGAGGAGAACCAGCCATCTAGCTACTACATGGACCCGTAGTCCAGAGACGAACTACTCACGCATCACATAGGAGGCTTGCATGGTGATGAAGAAGGCCTCCAGGGTGAATTCCCCTCTAAGGCAGGGTGCCGGGAAGAGCTTCAGATCCCGCCCGATCTAGGGATGGAGATGACGGCGGCTACAGACTCTTTCGTGGATTTTTGATCTGGTCCTTAGGGTTTTGATATCGGAGGCAATATATAGGCGGAAGGAGAGGACAAGGTGGTGCTAGGGTCGGCCAGACCACTCCCTGGCGCGGGCCAGGCCTGGCCGCGCGACCGGGTGGTTTAGCCGGGCCCTAGCCCTTCTCCGTCTCGTATTCTGGCTCCAGATGTCTTCCGGTAAAATAGCAACTTTGGATTTTGTCCTGTCCAATTTCGAGAATATTCATTTTCTGACTTCCTGGAACCAAAAATAGCAGAAAACAAGCATCTAGCACTATGGCTCTTGTTAATAGGTTATTCCAAGAAATCATATGAAAAGTACTCCAAAGTGTGGACAAAACACAAGAAAGTAGATAAAACCAAGCATGGAACATCAAAAATTATAGATACATTTGCAATGTATCACAAGGTCTCTCGCCGAGGATTGTATTGGATTAGTTGTTCGAATCAACATGAGCAAATCGAATAGTGTGTGTTTTGGCGTGTGTTTGTATTTTTACCTTGCATTAGAGTTGTGTTCATCGGGTATCCCCTCACTCCCCGCCTCAAATCCATGAAGATCGGGCCACCCTAAGGGGTCAACCCCTAACAAACTGGTATCAGAGCTTTTGGTTGCCACGGATTTGACTTCGTTCATCGATTTCCACCTTAAAATCAAAAAATACCAAAAATATTGCCCCAAATTGCTTTTGAATCAATCTCTCATTTTAGTGAGTTGATTGTGGTTTTGATCCATAAAAACTTGTCTTTGGAGTTGGTCTACCATTTGCCTATGTTTCCCAGCCCAATTTGGTCAAAAATTTCTGGATTTGAGGATCGAACGCCCGATTTCCACTCAAGAACACGAGCTATTCGTGGTGCTAGCCCCGACACCGGAATCTCTGGCCGGCAACACCAGAGTCTCGGGTCCCCATACCCTGGAGCCTCCGGCCCTAACAAATGTTTTCCTCTTTTCCTTTTCAACCGATTTCCTTTTGACATTTGTGTTTCATGTGCGTGTCTATAATTCTAAAGAAGTTTCCACATCAATGCCTCACGCTCGAGATCGACACCACGGAACTCAAATCATCCCTCCACCGACAGTTGCAAGTTCTTAGCAGGAGGATAGTATTTTCCAATGAAAGCATCTTTGTATTTAGTCCAAGAATCAATACTATTCCTAGTTAAGGAATTCAACCATTCTTTAGCTTTTCCTCTCAAAGAGAAAGGAAACAATTTCAGCTTAATATTATCTCCATCTATATCCCTATGCTTTTGCATCTCACAAAGTTCAACAAAGTTATTTAGATGGGAAGCAGCATCTTCATTACCAATAGCAGAAAATTGTTCTCTCATAACAAGATTGAGTAAAGCAGGTTTTATTTCAAAGAAAGTAGCTCCAAGGACAGGTGGAGCAATAGGTGTGCTCATAAAATCATTGTTGTTGGTGCTAGTGAAGTCACACAACTTAGTGTTTTCGAGAGTAGTCATTTTTTGTGTTTTTAATAAAGAAAGCAAACTTGTAAAACTATTTTTTTTGTGTTTTTGATAAAGAAACAAGCAAACAAAGAAAAAGAAAACTAAGCAAAACAAAAATAACAAAGTAAAGAGATTGGTTATGAGGGACTCACCTTGTGAAGATGTCCTTGACTCCCAGGCAACGGCGCCATAAAAAGTTGTTGATGGCCCAAATATATCGAGCTCATTGGGGAACCCCAAGAGGAAGGTATGATGAGCACAACAGCAAGTTTTCCCTCAGTAAGAAACCAAGGTTATCAATCCAGTAGGTGCAAGGAAACACCCCAAAGGTGTAGCTAGCTGAACGTTGGTAGGGCGCACTACCGGTGCCAGCAGCAACGTGGAGACCTGCACAACACAACCACAGCACTTTGCCCCCAACTTACGATGATGTTGTCAATCTCACCGGTTTTGCTGAAAACAAAGGATTAAACGTATCGAATGGAAGGAAGTAATAGTTTGCAGAAAGTAAACACAAAGTAGTAAACAGTTTGTAGATTATATGTAAAAGAAAGGACCGGGGTCCATAATTCACTAGAGGTGGCTCTACTTAAGATAGATAACATGCTGGGTGAACAAATTACAGCGAGGCAATTGACAAACATCGATAAAGCAATACATGCATATACTAATCATCTTGACTCCTTTGAGACTTGATTGGGTATTACAACATTATACATAGACCACCATCCAACTGCATCTATGACTAATAATCCACCTTCAGGTTATCATCTGAACCCCCTCCAGTATTAAGTTGCAAGCAACATATTATCTCTTTACGAATTGCGTGTAAAGTAAACAATACGATTGTTCTATGAACAAAGGATTGTTGTTTTCTCCCTAGTAGCAACATCACATCTAGTACCTTAGAGATTTCTGTCACTTCCCATTACGAGGCATGAACCCACTATCGAGCATAAATACTAACTCTTGGAGTTGCTAGCATCTACTTGGCCAAGATAGCTACTAACAACGGAAAGCATGCAAGATCACAAATAACAAAGACATGATAGAATCAATAATCAATTTGAAATAGCATCTCAATATCCATCGGATCCCTGCAAACACAACATGTATGGATTACAAATAGATGATCTTGATCATGAACGGAGCTCACAAGATCTAGACATGAAAGCATAAAGGAGGAGAACCAGCCATCTAGCTACTACATGGACCCGTAGTCTAGAGACGAACTACTCACGAATCACACCGGAGGCTTGCATGGTGATGAAGAAGGCCTCCAGGGTGAATTCCCCTCTCCGGCAGGGTGCCGGGAAGAGCTTCAGATCCCTCTCGGTCTAGGGATGGAGATGATGGCGGCTACAGACTCTTTCGTGGATTTTTGATCGGGTCCTTAGGGTTTTGGTATCGGGGGCAATATATAGGCGGAAGGAGAGGCCGGCGGGGTGCTGGGGTCGGCTAGACCACCCCCTGGCGCGGGCCAGGCCTGGCCATGCGGCCAGGTGGTGTGGCCAGGCCCCAGCCCTTCTCCGTCTCATATTCTGGCTCTAGATGTCTTCCGGTAAAATATCGACTTTGGCTTTTGTCCCATCCAATTCCGAGAATATTCATTTTCTGACTTCCTGAAACCAAAAACAGCAGAAAACAGGCAGCTGGCACTATGGCTCTTGTTAATAGGTTAGTCCAAGAAATCATATGAAAAGTACTCCAAAGTGTGGACAAAACACAAGAAAGTAGATAAAACCAAGCATGGAACATCAAAAATTATAGATACATTTGCAATGTATCAACATCGCCAAACTTAACTCCTGCTCGTCCTCGAGTAGGTAAGTGATAAAAAGAAAGAATAATTTTTGAGGTGATATGCACCATCATAAACTTGATCAAAGTATTTGTAAAACATTCAAAGCTTGGATCATAGTACTTCAATCATAACATGAAAGACAAAGTTCTAGCAATAAGACAAAGAAACTATGTTGCAACATGAAAAGGCACAAACAAAAGATTCATGAATAACAATGCTTTGCAAGACGTTTGTTTGTTTCACATAAAGAAAACATAGCATAATAGCATTCAGCTTGTCCCTCATAGAGTACCAAATGTAAATGCATAGGACACCTTCAAAGTTCATAAGAGTGACTAGATACAAATAGTTTAAAGCAACAAACAATGAGCATCTCAGCGATCTTTTTATTTGCTATTTGCATAGGTTTTTATTGAGGATGCTTCACATAATGCTCATTATGGTTACGCTGCAAGTTTCCAGCATGATTAGGCATGGCTTAGGCTAGCCGCTTAGGCATTTCTCCAGCACACATACAAACTCCATGAGCTTACAAGCTCCCCTTTTATTTCACACCGCCGGGATCCATAAACAAAAGAACATGATATCAACTGAATAATAAGTGCAATGTTGAAAGCGTTCCCCATGGTACATGGTTCTGCTAATTCACAACTTATAAAGTGCAAGCATATAAGCAACATAGATGGACACAATGGTTCAAGTTTATTAAGTGCAAGAAAATAAAGTGTGCCATCAAGTTTGTGAGAGCTTTAATCACTAATTTCCACATAACAAGTTTAATTTGGAAGGTGGATAAAAACATGAATATACTTGGAATGGTGTAACACACCATGCTTAGGAATTTATAGTGGACTCTTTGGAATAACTTGGTTTTCTTGGGGTTGGATGCATGAGTGGAACTCACACTTGGTACAGGTGGAGGCTAGCAAAAGACTGGGAGCGACCAACTAAGAGAGCAATAATGGCCATAATCATGCAAAGCGACAAAACATTATTAATTAAAGCATAAAGTGATATTACAAGTCAAAAACTAAATGATCATAAAGGCTAAGGTGACTGGTTCATAGTCTTAACATGGTGTAAGCATGTTCCAAGTCAACCTAAATAAAGCATCAAATGAGAATACCACAATATTATGCTTTTGTATGCTAAAACAACGCATGATTCTTTCAAGGCACATTAAGCAATCTCAATTTTTTGGAACAAGTCATGCTACAGCAATAATCACTAAGCATAAAGTCAAATAAACATCAAACATGACATGATAAAGTCTAGGCCACAGTCAAAACAAGCTCCTTTTGTACCACTTGTAAGCATGAAGCTTCCTACTCTTTTCCAACATCAATCACTTATTTGAAACCGCATATGAATGCGGGGGTCCAACCAATTTATTTAAACAAACCAAACAAAAGAAAACTAAAATAAAAACAAAGACGCTCCAAGAATAACACAATTGTACATGAAACAATAAAAATGAAGTGTTCTGGAAGAAAACCTGAGATTTTTATTGATGAAGAAGGGGATGCCTTGGGCATACCCAAGATTTTACGCTTGTACTTCTTGAATATTTATTGGGGTGACACGGGTGGCATCCCCAAGCTTTAGCTTTTGTCCATTCTTCATCACATCACATTATTCTTCCCTACACTTGAAAATTTCCTTCATACAAAACTTCACACATTCTTCATTAGCAACACTAGTGTATTCAAGATAATAAGTCTTTGGGTTTAGTTTCAACTGTTGGGTTCGCAACATAGAAAACAAAAATTTCCTACGAAGGGAACTATACGCCAAGATCTATCTACTAGATAGAGAACAACGAGTGGATATACATCCATCGAGAACTTACCCTCGAAGACAACGAGTTTTGTTAACGAGTAGGAACTCGTGGTTGATGTAGTCGTACACTTGCTGATCTCAAGATCGTGATGAAGTCCAGCAGGTCCGGCTCCAGCACGTCCTTCAGATCCAGCTCCAGCAAGTCCGACACCACCAAGTCCAGCACCGCAAAGCAGCGGTGCATCCGTGATCGCACACACGTCCGGTACCCCGACAACCTCCGTCCCTTGCTCCAGCAAAGCAGCGGAAGCAGCAACTCCTTTCCAGATAAAGCCACCGGGAACATGTATCTCGCTAATCCGAGACCATGGGGAAATAATACTAGAGGGGGAGAGAGATCCTTCACAAGGAGGTGTGTGTGAGAAGTGAGGAGAGGGGGGCCTTTCATAGGAGGAGGGGAGGGTACCCCTCCCCATGTCCGGCGCCCCAAGGGGTGACCCCTCACCTTCTCATTCATGTGGTGGTAACTCCCTCCACATAAATTTGCCCCTTCACATTCTCCATTAAAGTCTCCACTTTAAATGCATTAAATTTCTCCAAATTTAATGCTCTCTCATTTAATAAAACTCTTTTATTAGTTTTATTCAGAATTTTGTTAATTACTTTAATTAACAAACATTCACATAAAACCCCCTGCAACATTTCAATATTACATGCAGAACCAATTTCAGCAATTTCACCCGAAACAGTTTCGGTGTCTATTGAAATAATTCTAGCGCTTTCTTAAATCTTTATCTGAAACATATTGCTCCAAATGGTGTCGGTATCCCTTAAGTGTGTCACCCTACGGTTCACGAATAATGCAGACATGATCGAGATCCCTCTCAGATCAATAATCAGAAGCGGGACCTGGAGATCCATACTGACTCCTACACATTTAACGATGACTTCTGTGATCGTGAGAACCTTTAACGCTAGTAACTAAATCCCTTTGTCTCGTGATATATTACATGTTCGAGATTCGATCATCGGTATCTCCATACCTAGTTTGATCTTGTTACCGACATGCACTCTTTTCTCGTTCCCGTGATATAACATTCTAGTGATCACATCACCTTCTTGCAAGCTATCTTAATGTGATATCACCGAGAGGGCCCAGAGTATATCTATCCGTCATCGGGATGGACAAATCCCACTCTTGATCCATGAGCCTCAACATAACACCGTTGTAGCACTGAACCCACCTTTATAGTCACCCTATTACGGTGTGACGTTTGATGTTATCAAGATACTCTTCCGGTGTTAGCAATTAACATGATCTCATGGTCTAAGGATAAATATTACTTCGTATGATATTATAGCAATATAAACATAATGACTTTGATCGTAATGCTATACTTCGGATGAATGTTCATCACATCATTCCACCAATGGTGTGACCTTGTTATTAACAACACCCAATGTCCATGATCAGGAAACCTTGATCATCTTGTTAATCAACAAGCTAGTCTATAAGAGAGGCATAACTAGGAACCCCTTTTGTTTATTAAACACACATGTATTGATGTTTCCGATCAATACAATTCTAGCATGTAAAATAAAAATTTATCATAAACATGGATAAGATAATAACCACTTTATTATTGCCTCTCGGGCATATTCCCTTCAGTCTCCCACATGCACTAGAGTCAATAATCTAGTTTGAAAAACTTTGCGTATTGAACACCTATGGCTTTCTGGTGTTGCATATACGCGATTGCTAGTGGTTAACACAATCTCCGGATGTGACAATTTCAGGTCCGTGTGTATTTGCATGTCTTTGCGTCTCTACGCATCACTCATTCTCAAATGAGATGGCATTGTATAGATTTGGTCCTTTGGTGAGACCTTTAGTTCGTTCGGCTCAAAATATGTTGATATTATTGTCACACAATATATTTTCATAGTATTAGCCCACTTTGAACTACACCTAGTTTGATAACAAACTACTTAACACAAATGCCCTCCTATGCTGCTACTATAGCAGTCATATACTTAGCCCTTTTGTTGTAGTATCCGTCACAATGTCTCAACTTTGGAACTCATCCAAATCCATCATGGAACATCCTTTCCATTATATTGTGCCACCCATAGTCTAAATTGAGATAAATTTAATTTGTATCTTGTGACAAAACTAGTATCAATGTAACACTTTACAATGAACTACCTTTAACTATTTGTCACTTATACATGATATATTCTTAGTTCTTCCAAAGCTCATAAGAATATCTTTACTATCGTCCAATGATCGTCTTATGAATCATTCTAGTATGTGCTCATAACATTCAGAGCATAGGACATTCTGGATATATACATATCATGGTATAATCGATCAAAATCTTCATGTGATTTTACTCACCAAGTGTTGAAACACTTGAATTTTGATACAATCCTTTCCATGCAGCAAGAACCTTTCTTGTTGTTTCCATATTGAACCCTTTCAATATCTCATATATGTATGTCTGGCACAACCATATTAGCGCCTTAATCTATCCATATAGATATTGATGCCTAATATTCCGGGTTTGCCTAAGTCTTTCATCGAAATCTTATTTTAATGAAATTCTTAACTTGTGTCAATACAAGATACATCATTTCCAATCAACAATATGTCCTCTACATAATGTATTAGAAATATGTCTCAGCGCTCCCACTTAATTTCTTGCAAATGCAAGCATCTTCATCATCTCCGATGAATTTAAACTCTTTTAACAGTTTCATCATGGTGAAGATTCCAACTCCGCTATGCTTACTTCAACTATTGAAGTTTACATGCCCTTTTAGCACCCTTTGAATTAACAAAACCCTTCGGACCATGTCATGTACATGTCCTAGGTTACCGTTCTATTAGAAGAACCTTGTTTTGTTTATTCAACTACCATATACCAAATGTGGTTGCTACATTAATCCGTCAAGACTATATATCGCTATGAAAGATCAAATCTTGTCATAGTCAACTCCTTGAACATTGTCGTAAACTTCTTTCCGACATGTCGACTATTTCATAGATGTTAAACATCCATGTCTTATTTCTTTATAGATCCAAACACGACTGATAGGCTTCATGCCTTTCTGGAGGGTCTTCCAAGTTCAGAAACTTGTTTTCTCGTGTATGGATACTATCACGGATTCTATGACTTCTAGTCATTTTATGGAGTCAGGGCCCATCATCGCTTCTTTGCATGTAGTCGGTTCATCATTGTCAAAACAATAACGACTTGCTTATCAAATCTTACTATTTGATTCTTACCGACCCACACGGTTCTATAGGAACTCTAATCTCCGAGATCACACCTTTTGTAATCACGAGAGCCATGAGCATTGTGGCGCCACCGACACTTTCGGCTAGCTTACTTAGCACATATAGCTAAGGTTCAACAACCTTATCAAAGTTCTATTGTCCTCCCACTTAACTTTTCACGAAAAATTCCTTCTCAAGAAACTTGACGTTCCAAGTAACAAACTCTTTTGTCCTCGGTGTTATGGAGAAATTCCCAACAAATTCTTTGGGATAACCTACAAAGACGTGCTTATCCGACTTTGGTTGTAAACATTTTACTTATGCATAGGATACCAAAATTTAAGAAAAGACAATTCGGGTTTTATCCCAAACCATAACTCATATGGTGTCATTTCAATGGATCACGATGGTGCTCTTTTCAGTGTAAAAGCGGTAGTCTCTAAAGCTTCAATCCTTAAAACATAATGGCAGTTTTATAAATGACACCCTTGATCTTACCATGTCAAACATGGTTTGATTTTATCTCTCTAATATGCCATACTCCTATGGTTTATCGGGAAACACAAATCATGAAACAATTCCTCAAGTCTTAGGTGTTTTTGCTAAACATGTAACTCAAATATCTTCCTTTATGATCGAATCATAAACTCTTTATTTTCTTGTTACAATGATTTTCCACTTCATATTGAAAGTCTTTGAACAATTTTCAAATGTTTCATACTTCTTCCTTGTTAAGTAAATATACAGATATATTCACTCAAATTTTCGGAGAAAGCATATGAAGCAAAAAGATCCATCGCATATGGCTACACATAATGGACTATGCACATAACCATGCACAATTTCCAATAAGCTAGTCATCCGTTCCTCTCTGGCCTAGGGACGGAGTTTCAATTATCTCGAGGAAAGTCTCACATGCGTCAATTGATCAAAATCAAAGACTCCAAAAATCCATCAACATGGAGTTTCTTCATGTTTTCTTTCAAATATAATTTAAACAGTGATGTCACTTCATAAGTGATCTTTCAATCATTTGTCTTGTGACATTTTAGCAATAGTGTTTATGGATGTGATTTCTCCAACTAGACTTGTAAAAGTTCATCCATCCTTTATGGAATACGGTAATTATTTGAACAACCATTATTCTCATGATACCGGAACAAAATAACAATTATTTAAACAAATCTTGAAGGCTTGGTTTGATGACAACGAAAAACACAATAACACTTTATTTGTTTTCGATGAACATCATCACTCATTCTTTTGCTGGTTACTTAGGCCATTGTACTTCATGAATTGCGTTGTCCTGTATGACACTTCATACCAACCAATTCGGTATCCAATACCGGTATCCAATACCTAAGAACCACATTGTTTAACAAGCAATGAATATAGCCATAACATGTATATCTTCTATATACCTAAGTTGGACATCTCCAACCTTTTATTTTCTGCCAAGTATTTTATAGATTCTCTTTCAGCAATTCCTTTTCTTTTAAAAGAATCTATCAACATCAATAGTGGTGTCATCAACATGACACATGGTACAAAGCGTATATAGTCAAATACTAATACCTTTGGACTTGCACTTTGAAGTGGATCACCATCATCAAATGTTTGGTGTTCTTTCAAAAATCCATTCTTTAGTAATCTATTAGTGTAGTAAACATTTTACTTACATCTTCTATTCATCCTTATCATGACAACTTTCATGATCAAGCTACTATAGCCTATAAGGAAGAATCGCGAGTATAATATCAGTTCCCAAAACCTTTTTGGTAGATTCGGATGCCTAGCATCTCCATCCTTCACAAATTCTCATACAATATGAGAACATGTATTTTGCTAAATTATACTCTATCATAATGCAACCAAAAAACATTGTTTCAGATATCACAATATCTTTCACACATGATGGTTTCTGAAACAATTTTTAGCTCTAATATAATCTTGATATTAAAACAACTTTTTGAATATCAATAATCATGGAGGCAAACATGATACTTTAGATACTAACATTGGAATTCTTACTCTTGATTTAATACTACTTACTAACTTCATGGAGTAAATAGAGTTTGCTGAAAGTTTGCAATAGGACTTATAAACTTTGAATTGACATTTAAAACAATACGATACCAGTTCGTAAAGTAAATATCCAGAATTATATAGTTCTATTATCTCAATTAAAACTAAGCATAAGGTAGTGAACAGACGCCAATGACTACAACAAATTATGAAAATTCACTTTGATTTAGTTTATGACAAATTTAGTTCAACTAATCCAAATTAGAAATGAACTCCCACTCAAAAACGACATCCCTCGTGCCTTTTTGGTGATTACATGAACCAAATCCACTACACCAAGTCCGATCATCACGTGAGTCGGTGTAGCTTCAAAGGCGAGCATCAATATGGGCATCATATCAACTATATGACTCATGCTTAACCTTTCGGTCCGTGTTCTGAGGCCATGTCTGTACATGCTAGGCTCGCCAAGTAAGAACCTTAGTACTCGCGTGTGTAAAACTGTCTTACACCCGTTGTATGAAAGCGTAGAGTCGAGTACACCCGATCATCACGTGATGTCTCGAAACACGATCCATAGAACGGTGCATACTTAAGGAAGAACACATTTTTATATTGATATCTAAATGAGGGATCATCTTAAAATGCTACAGAAAGCGCCAAACTAGCAGTATAAGATGCTAACATCTAATGTGTAAAGTGAGATGATATGGTCCATGCATTTGATCTCTATCACTTGCATCATGGTATGATCTCTATCATTCCTTTGTGTGTAAGGCCAAGGTCTATGGAACTTACACGTTGAGTGTGTTGTAAGAGTATCTATCATACATCTACTTACAACAATACCATATCAATACACTAGCCCAGCAACGATCTAAACTAGACGCCTCTAATTTATCAATTGCAAGTTTTACGTGGCTTAGAGCTTTCAGAGATAGAACCGTTCTTACCTACGAACATGAACCACAACGAGGATAACTAAGTTATTAGCAACTCGTTGTAAATCAGATATTGACTATAGTAGGAGAGACAGACACCCGCCAGCCACTTATGCAAAACAAGTTACATGTCAGTCGTGGAACCGGTCTCATGTACGATGACATGTAAGGTTGGTCCGGGCCGCTTCATCCCACTATGCCACCAATATCCAAAATACATAGAAGATGCAATAACATGATCATCATCGCCCACATATCAACATATGTGTACTACCCGTGCTAAGCACCTACGCATAGATCAGGCTCTGATACCACTGTTGGGTCCGCAGCATAGAAAACAAAAATTTCCTACGAGACGCCAAGATCTATCTACTAGATACAGAGCAACGGGTGGATATACATCCATCGAGAACTTACCCTCGAAGAGAACAAGTTTTTTTAACGAGTAGGAACTCGTGGTTGATGTAGTCGTACACTTGCCGATCTCAAGATCGTGATGAAGTCCAGCAGGTCCGGCTCCAGCACGTCCATCAGATCCAGCTCCAGCAAGTCCAGCACCGCAAAGCAGCGGTGCATCCGTGATCGCACACACGTCCGGTACCCTGACAACCTCCATCCCTTGCTCCAGCAAAGCAGCGGAAGCAGCAACTCCTTTCAAGATAAAGCCACCAGGATCATGTATCTCGCTAATCCGAGACCATGGGGAAATAATACTAGAGGGGGAGAGAGATCCTTCACAAGGAGGTGTGTGTGAGAAGTGAGGAGAGGGGGGCCTTTTATAGGAGGAGGGGAGGGTACCCCTCCCATGGCCGGTGCCCCATGGAGGTGACCCTTCACCTCCCCCATTCATGTGGTGGTAACCCCCTCCATAAAAATTTGCCTCTTCACATTCTCCATTAAAGTCTCCACTTTAAATGCATTAAATTTCTCCAAATTTAATGCTCTCTCATTTAATAAAACTCTTTTATTAGTTTTATTCAGAATTTTGTTAATTACTTTAATTAACAAACATTCACATAAAACCCCCTGCAACATTTCAATATTACATGCAGAACCAATTTCAGCAATTTCACCCGAAACAGTTTCGGTGTCTATTGAAATAATTCCAGCGCTTTCTTAAATCTTTATCTGAAACATATTGCTCCAAATGGTGTCGGCATCCCTTAAGTGTGTCACCCTACGGTTCGCGAATAATGTAGACATGATTGAGACCCCTATCAGATCAATAATCAGAAGCGGGACCTGGAGATCCATACTGACTCCTACACATTCAACGATGACTTCTGTGATCGTGAGAACCTTTAACGCTAGTAACTAAATCCCTTTGTCTCGTGATATATTACATGTCCGAGATTCGATCATCGGTATCTCCATACCTAGTTTGATCTCGTTACCGACATGCACTCTTTTCTCGTTCCCGTGATATAACATTCTAGTGATCACATCACTTGCTTGCAAGCTATCTTAATGTGATATCACCGAGAGGGCCTAGAGTATATCTATCCGTCATCGGGATGGACAAATCCCACTCTTGATCCATGAGCCTCAACATAACACCTTTGTAGCACTGAACCCACCTTTATAGTCACCCTGTTACGGTGTGATGTTTGATGTTATCAAGATACTCTTTCGGTGTTAGCAATTAACATGATCTCATGGTCTAAGGATAAAGATTACTTCGTATGATATTATAGCAATATAAACATAATGACTTTGATCGTAATGCTATACTTCGGATGAATGTTCATCACATCATTCCACCAATGGTGTGACCTTGTTATTAACAACACCCAATGTCCATGATCAGGAAACCTTGATCATCTTGTTAATCAACAAGCTAGTCTATAAGAGAGGCATAACTATGAACCCTTTTTTGTTTATTAAACACACATGTATTGATGTTTCCGATCAATACAATTCTAGCATGTAAAATAAACATTTATCATAAACATGGAATAAGATAATAACCACTTTATTATTGCCTCTCGGGCATATTCCCTTCATCAACACAAGTAAAACTTCCATTAAAACACAAGATACTGTAGCAATTCCTTCTAAAATCCCAAGTGATCAAAGAGAACTCAAAGAGAAAGAGATTAAGAGGCAAATGCAAATAATGACAGAAATCTGCCAAAACAGACGAGCAGGTAAAAACCAATTTTTTTGAAGACCTTATGTTGATCAAATCTAAAAGTGCTAAACTAACGAAAGTTATATAATAACCTGGGGCATAAGCACAGAAAATTATAGCTCAATCTGACGTACAAGGATATGTTACGATTTTTTCCAGTGAAGCACAAAAATCTATTTCGGGACAACAACTTTCCCAAGTCTTATATCTCTCTCATTAGAGGTTATTCTTGGCACAAAAACCACACAAAAAGGATAAGTAGAGGTTATTACTGAGGCAATAACTTCCAAGACTCAACAAAAGAAAAACTTACTGAAAGTAAAAATAATTTGGGTTATCTCCTAATAGTGCTTTTCTTTAACGCCTTCAGCCAGGCATAGGAGCAAGATTCAAGTATTTTCGAATTAAGAAGCATTAAGATCAAATTATGTTTTAATAGGACAGGCAAAAGGTGTCTTATCTCTCTTCCTAGGGAAGTGTTCTATACCTTTCTTGAGTGGGAATTGATATTTAATGGTGTCTTCCTTCATATCAATAATGGCACCAACAATTCTAAGAAAAGGTCTTCCCAAAATAGGACAAGAAGCATTGCATTCAACATCCAAAACATAGAAATCAACGGGGACATAGGTATTGTTAACCATAATAAGAACATCATTAATACTCCCCATGAGTTTCTTTTTAGCATTATCATCAAGTTGGACATCTAAATAACAATCTTCCAATGGTGGCAAATCAAGCATTTCATAAATATTTTTAGGCATAATAGAGACACTAGTACCAAGATCACATAAAGCTTTGAGATCAAAATCATTCACTTTCATATTAATGATGGGTTCCGAACCATCTTCTAATTTCCTAGTAATAGAATCTTTATGTTTCAATTTAATTTTTATGAGAGCATCTGTAATGTGTTTTGTAAAGGCCATATTCATAGCACTAGCATTAGGACTTCTAGCAAGCTTTTGTAGGAACATAATTACTTCAGAAATATTGCAACCATCAAGATCAAAATAAAGTTTACCATCCAAGGTAGTAGAACTATTGTTTCCCATATTTTGAAGAATTTCAACATTTTTATTGGAAAAGGTTCCATTGGTTTTAGGCATTGTTGCAAAAGGAATGGGGACTTCATGTGGTTTGCTAGCATCAACATTGGTGGTGGTAATAGTACAAATACTACTATTTCTAGCAATTTCATCTTCTCTTTCCCACTTAGCATGTAATTCAGCTAATAGTCTAACATTTCCATCAATTCTAACTTGAATGGCATTAGTAGCAACAAAGGGGTTTTCCATAGTTTCAAGTTTAGCAGCCATTTTATTAATCAAAGAGGATCGTGCTTAGACAAAGATGAAATATATTTTTTAGCATTCGAAAGTTTTTCCTCAATAGTTTTATTGAAAGTAGTTAGTTTACTAATAAAATCCTTAAGCATGACTTCAAGTTCAGAGGGGCACTTCTATTGTTGTTGTTGTAGGAATTTCCATAAGTATTACCATTATTGGGAGGATATGGCCTATAATTAGTTAATTATTGCTACCAAAATTATTCCTATAGGCATTGTTGCTAAAATTATTATTTATAGTGAAGTTCACATCAACTTGCTCTTCTTGAGCAACTAAAGAGGCTAAGGGAACATGATTTGGATCAATATGAGCTTTTCCATTAATGAGCATAGACATAAAAACATCAATTTTATCACTCAAGGAGGAGGTTTCTTCAACAGAATTTACCTTCTTACCTTGTGGAGCTCTCTCAGTGTGCCATTCAGAATAGTTAACCATCATATTATCAAGGATCTTTGTTGCAGCACCCAAAGTAATGGTCATAAAGGTGCCTCCAGCAGATTTCTTAAAGAATAATTCAGTCCTGCATAGAAAGTTTGGATAATCATCCAAGCAGTCAGTCCATGAGTGGGGCAATCTTTTACCAAAGATTTCATTCTTTCCTAAGCTTGAGCAACATGTTCATTATCAAATTGTTTAAATTTCATTATTTCACTTCTCATAGATATAATCTTAGCAGGAGGATAGTATTTTCCAATGAAAGCATCTTTGCATTTAATCGAAGAATCAATACTATTTCTAGGTAGGGATAGCAACCATTCTTTAGCTTTTCCTCTCAAGGAGAAAGGAAACAATTTAAGCTTAATAATATCTCCATCTATATCCCTATGTTTTTGGATCTCACAAAGTTCAACAAAGTTATTAAGGTGAGCAGTAGCATCATCAGTACCAGCACTAGAGAATTATTCTTTCATAACAAGATTGAGCAAAACAGGTTTAATTTCAAAGAAAGCAGCTTCAGGAACAGGTGGAGCAATAGGTGTGCACATGAAATCATTGTTGTTTGTGATAGTGAAGTCACACAACTTAGTATTTTCAAGAGTAGTCATTTTTGTAAGATTAAAGCAAGCCAACAGAAATAGAAACTGGAATATGAACTAATTTTTTTTTGTGTTTTTGATAAAAGAAGCAAACTAGTACAACTAATTTTTTTGTGTTTTTGATAAAAAGAAGCAAACCAAGCAAAATAAACTAAGCAAAACAAAAACAAAGTAAAGAGATTGGTTGTGAGGGACTCCCCTTGCAAGAATCTTCTTTCTCCCTAAAAAGTGACTGACGAGGAGGAAGAGATTGAAGCTGTCCTTAACTCCTCGGCAACGGCGCCAGAAAAAGTGCTTGATGGCTCAAAATGTAGAGATCGTTGGAAACCCCAAGAGGAAGGTATGATGAGCACAGTAGCAAGTTTTCCCTCAGTTATGAAACCAAGGTTATCGAACCAGTTGAAGCAAGGAAACAACTCCAAGGTGTTGCTAACAACTTGGAATCCTGCACAACACAACCACAAAACTTTTCCCCAACTTACAGTGAGGTTGTCAATCTCACTGGTTTTGCTGAAAACAAAGGATTAAACGTATAGTGTGGAAGATAGTAATTGCTTGCAGAAAGTAATAGTAAACGCTAAACAATAGATGATATATCAATGGTAAAGGAATGGACTGGGGTCCACAGTTCACTAGAGGTGTTTGTCCTTAAGATAAATAACATGTTGGGTGAACAAATTACAGCGGGGAAATTGGCAGATTGAGAAAGCATAACAATGCATATATTAGACATCTTGACTCCTACGAGATTTGATTGGGCATTACAACATAATACATAGACCGTAATCCAACTGCATCTATGACTAATAATCTACCTTTCTATTATCATCTGAACCCCTTTTAGTATTAAGTTGCAAGCAACAGATAATTGCATTAAGCAAAGTGTGTAAAGTAAACAATACAATTGCCCCATGGACAAAGGATTGTTGTTTTCTCCCTAGTAGCAACAATACATCTACAACCTTAGAGATTTCTGTCACTTCCCCAGATTACTAGAGGCATGAACCTACTATCGAGCATAAATACTCCCTCTTGGAGTTGCAAGCATCTACTTGGCTAGGATAGTTACTAACAACTGAGATCATGCAAGATCACAAATAACATAGACATGATAGAATCAATAATCAATCTGACATAGTATCTCAATATCGATCGGATCCTCGCAAACACAACATATAGGATTACAAATAGATGATCTTGATCATGAACAGAGCTCACAAGATCTAAACATGATAGCACAAAGGAGGAGATCCAACCATCTAGCTACTATATGGATCCATAGTCCAAGCATGAACTACTCATGCATCACACCGAAGGCAGGCATGGTGATGAAGAAGGCCTCCAGGATGATCTCTCCCCTCCGACAGGGTGCCAGGAAGAGCTTCGGATCCCCCTGATCTAGGGATGGAGATGGCAGCGGCTACAGACTCTTTCGTGGATTTCTGATCGGGTCTTTAGGGTTTTGTCTCGGGGTGCTTTTATAGGCGAAGGGGCAAGGTCGGTGGGCGCCCGAGAGACCCACACCAGGTGGCGGCGCACCCAGGGGGTGAGCCACCCTAGGGTGTGACTGCCTCGTGGCCCCTCTTCGGCTGCCCTTCAGACTCAGTGTTCCTTTTGGTAAAATATTGACTTTAGTTTTTGTCTCGTCCTATTCCGAGAATATTTCCTTAGTAGCTTTTCTGAAAAAAAAAATAGCAAAAAACAGGCAACTGGCACTGCGACATCTTGTTAATAGGTTAGTTCTAGAAAATGTATAAAAATACCTCAAAGTGTGAACAAAACATAAGAAAGTTGATATAAAACAAACATGGAGCATCAAAAATTATGGATACATTTATGACGTATCAGAAGTCTATAGAGAGATATGTCAACTGTGTTGGCCAAAACAATCAAGATTGCAGATTCATATGCATTGGGTGATCCGACCCAGCCCCTCCTTATGTCAGCAGACCTGAATGAGGAGTATTACTCCTAGGACGGGGCCGGATCATCCCGAAGGAATGATTTCCGAGGTAAAAGAAGAGACGAGAGGCCGAAATACCGGTATGGTTCGAATCAAGTGGCTGTTGTCAACCAAGATCAGCCAAGTGCTAGAAATAGCCAGTGACAACAGATAAGTGGCCAGTAGTGGACACAGAAAACTGATGGAAAGAAGCAATGGAGTTCTGAGCAGAAGAAACAATGGTAGGAAAGGCCGAAGTACACGTATGAGACTATGTTGGATCAACCGTGTAAGTTTCACACGCTTAATCCGAGTAATCCAGCGAATCATACAACTCGGTAGTGTGCGTGGATGCAACATGCTGGACAAGGTGAGATGGGTTCGCCCCAGGCACCTCGCCCACCACCACAACTCACATGAGGAAATGCACATGCAGTAATTTTACCACCACCACTGCCGAGGTATGAGAACCAGGAGAGAAGAGAGGTTCATCAAGTTGGGAACTAGAATCAAGGGGACTACGGAAACCCCGGCCAAGGCGGTCAGAGTGAGTATAAAGAACATCATCGGAGTTATGTTGTCTGCACAACAAAAGAAACATACAGGCAAAGTGTACAGAGGCACCATATGGAGGTGAATGCGGTTATGCCGCCAGTGCTGAAGTATATGTACTAGTCAGACCAGGAGATCACCTGGAGCATAAAGGATC
Source organism: Avena insularis (assembly GCA_023614405.1). Taxonomy (NCBI): domain Eukaryota; kingdom Viridiplantae; phylum Streptophyta; class Magnoliopsida; order Poales; family Poaceae; genus Avena; species Avena insularis. The sequence continues at coordinate 30,388,138 of CM042692.1, forward strand.
ACCCCAAGATCATGCCGAATCCTAGGGCTTATTCCTTGGTGCTTGACCCAACTTTCATTGGGCTGAATCTAAATGTGAAAGTTCTCCAAGGTGCTTGTTGACAATGGCAGTAGTATCAATATACTTTACAAGGACACAATGCACAAGTTGGGTATCTTAGAGAATATGCTCTAGGCGACTAAGACCACCTTCCACAACATTGTGTCGGGTTTGTCATGTGAGCCGATTGGAAAAGTCCAGATATATGTCTTATTCGACATGAGAGGTAATTATAGGACAGAGAATTTGTTATTTGAAGTTGTGGACCTCGATAGTTGTTATCATGCTCTACTTGGTAGGCCAGAAGTATCCAAGTTCATGGACAGTACCAACATTAGCTATCTGAAGATGAAGATGCCAGGGCCAATTGGGATCATCAAAGTGGCGGGAGACTTCAGGCGCTCTATGGAGTGTGCCTCGGCTAGATCAAACCTGGCTGAATCATTGGTGATTGTGCAGGAGAAGAAGAGGATTCAGGAGGCTGTGGCACTGGCTTATTCGATCAGCTGAATATGCCGGTGCTGAGTAACCCACATGGGAGTGTGTCTTTCCAGCTGACTAAGGACACCAAGAAGGTTCAGATGGATGAGCAATTATCGGAGCAAACTATCACTAGTGGTGCGGGCTTGAGTGACAAATAGGAAAGCGGGCTCATCAGCTTCCTCTGTCAGAATCAGGACATTTTTGCATGGTCCACACAAGATCTGCAAGGTGTTTCGAGGGAGCTGGCTGAGCACTCTTTGCATGTCAGGCCTAACGCACAGTTGGTGAAGCAACCTCTCCACCGCTTCGTTGAGGACAGGAGAAAAACTATTGGTGATGAGATAGCTCGACTCCTTGCAATCGGGTTTATTATGGAGGTGCTGCATCCGAATTGGTTGTCTAATTCAGTTTTGGTTGAAAAGAAGAAGGATGATCCGAACATTGATGTGGTGTGGCGAATGTGCATTGACTACACTAATCTGAATAAGGCTTGACCAAAGGACCCGTTTCATTTGCCTAGAATTGATCAAGTTATTGATTCGACCGCTGGTTGTGAACTCTTATCATTTGTAGACGCGTATTCTGGTTTCCACCAGATACCGTTAAACCCGTCCGATCAATTGAAAACTGCCTTTATTACCCCGTATGGGGCTTATTGTTATCACACTATGCCATTTGGTTTACGCAATGCAGGGGCCACATATCAGAGGTGCATGCAGAAATGTCTGCATGACCAAATAGGGAAAAATGTGCAAGTATATGTTGATGATGTGGTGATTAAAACCAAGGAGATTCATACTCTCCTAGATGATATCAGGCAAACATTCGCGAACTTGAGAAGGTTCCGAATGAAGTTAAACACGAAAAAATGTACCTTCGGTGTCCCGTCCGGAAAGTTACTCGGATTCCTCGTGTCTAGCCGAGGTATTGAGGTTAACCCAACCAAAATTAGTGCCATTGAGCGTATGGAATTGCCGAAGTGTCTTAACAATGTCAAGAAGTTTACGGGCTATTTGGCATCATTGAGTCGCACCGTCAGTCGGCTAGGGAGAAGGCACTGCCTTTGTGATGAAAAAGTCGGATAAATTCATTTGGACACCGCAGGCAGATAGTGCATTCCACGAGATAAAAAATATGCTAGCCTTTGCACCAGCGTTAGCTTCACCTCTATTGAAAGAGCCAATGTTTCTCTACATAGAAGCGACCAACCGAGTTGTAAGTGCTGTGATAGTGGTGGAGCGTGACAAAGAGGGTAAGTCGATGTAGAAGCCAGTCTATTACCTGAGTGAAGTGCTTTCCGCATCAAAACAAAATTACCCACATTATCAGAAAATGACTTATGGTGCCTATATGGCAACCAAAAAGCTTAAGCATTATTTTGAGGAGCATCATATCCGAGTGATATGTGAAGCTCTATATCAGAGATAATGGGTAGTAAAGATGCTAGCGGCCGGGTCGCCAAATGGGCCATTGAGTTAGCTCCATATGCCCCCCAATATGATAGGAGAGATGTTATTAAGCCCCAGGTTCTAGCCTACTTTTTGTCGATTGGGATGAAATGCAATATGAGCCACCCTGCCTGACTCCAACTTTTGGAGAATGCACTTTGACAGGTCAAAATTGGAAACCGGATTAGGTGCCAAGATAGTCCTTACCTCGCCCAAAAAGGATCAGTTGACATATGTGTTGCAAATTCATTACGTAGCATCAAACAATGTGGCCGAGTATGAGGCACTTGTGCATGGGTTCAAGGTAGCAAAAAAGATTGGTATTTGTCGGATTCAATGCTTCGGTGATTCGGATCTAGTAGTGCAACAGGTTTCGGGTCATTGGGATGCACTTGATGCAAACATGGCCTTGTATATATTTGACGTTCAGAAAATCAGTGCGTACTTCGAAGGATGTGAATTCCATCATGTACCCCATGCTGAAAATGATGTAGCTGGCGTGTTATCAAAACTCGGTTCATCCAGACAGTCAATCCCGCTGCGTATAGCTCTCGAGCACCTCTAGAAACCATCCATCAAACCATCACCAGAATCCGAGTCAATCTTTATCCCGGCCAATCCGGAGTTAGAGGTTGTCCCAATGGATATTGATTGGGGGAGTGCTTCGAGTAACCCGGGGACTACTTCGGCTAACCTGGGAATTGCCTTGCAAGACCCAGGGACTGTTCAGCCAAATCCAGTAGAAGTTATGTCAGTGGATCCAATGGAAGAGAATAAAGTTGTTTTCCGGGCCCGTGTTGTACCAACTTGTGAAGGGAATATGCCCGAGAGGCAATAATAAAGTGGTTATTATCTTATTCCATGTTTATGATAAATGTTTATTTTGCATGCTATAATTGTATTAATTGGAAACGTTAATATGTGTGTGTTTAATAAACAAAATACAAATTTCCTAGTACTGCCTCTCATATAAACTAGCTTGGTTGATTAACAAGATGATCAAGGTTTCCTAATCATGGACATTGGATGTTGTTAATAATGAGGTCACAACATTGGTGGAATGATGTGATGAACATTCATCCGAAGTATAGCATTACGATCAAAGCCATTATGTTTATATTGCTATAACATCATACGAAGTAATCTTAGTCCTTAGACCATGAGATCATGTTAATTGCTAACACCGAAAGAGTATCTTGATAACATCAAACGTCACACCATAACAGGGTGACTATAAAGGTGGGTTCAGTACTACGAAGGTGTTATGTTGAGGCTCATGGATCAAGAGTGGGATTTGTCCATCCCGATGACGGATAGATACACTCTAGGCCCTCTCGGTGATATCACATTAAGATAGCTTGCAAGCAAGTGATGTGATCACTAGAATGTTATATCACATGAACGAGAAAAGAGTGCATCTCGGCAACAAGATCAAACTAGGTATGGAGATACCGATGATCGAATCTCGAACATGTAACATATCGCGAGACAAAGGGATTTAGTTACTAGCGTTAAAGGTTCTCACGATCACAAAAGTCATTGTTGAATGTGTAGGAGTCAGTATGGATCTCTAGGTCCCGCTTCTGATTATTGATCTAAGAGGGGTCTTGATCATGTCTACATTATTCGCGAACCATAGGGTGACACACTTAAGGGATACCGACAGCATTTGGAGAAAATATGTTTCAAATAAAGATTTAAGAAAGCGTTGGAATTATTTCAATAGACACCGAAACTGTTTCGGGTGAAATTGCTGAAATTGGTTCTGCATGTAATATTGAAATGTTGCAGGGGTTTTATGTGAATGTTTGTTAATTAAAGTAATTAACAAAATTCTGAATAAAATTAATAAAAGAGTTTTATTAAATGAGATAGCATTAAATTTGGAGAAATTTAATGCATTTAAAGTGGAGATTTTAAAAGAGAATGTGAAGGGGCAAATTTATGTGGAGGGAGTTACCACCACATGAATGAGAAGGTGAGGGGTCACCCCTTGGGGTGCCGGCCATGGGGAGGGGTACCCTCCCCTCCTCCTATAAAGGCCCCCCTCTCACACTTTCATACTCACACCTCCTCGTGAAGGATCTCTCTCCCCCTCTAGTATTATTCCCCATGGTCTCAGATTAGCGAGATACATGTTCCCGGTGGCTTTATCTGGAAAGGAGTTCTTTGCTTCGCTGCTTTCTGGAAGCGAGGGAGAGGTTGTCGAGTGCCGGACGTGTGTGCGATCACGGATGCACCGCTGCTTTGCGGTGCTTGACTTGGTGGTGCTGGACTTGCTGGAGCTGGATCTGATGGACGTGCTGGAGCCGGACCTGCTGGACTTCATCACGATCTTGAGATCGGCAAGTGTACGACTACATCAACCACGAGTTTCTACTCGTTAACAAAACTCGTTGTCTTCGAGGGTAAGTTCTCGATGGATGTATGTCCACCCGTTGCTCTGTACCTAGTAGATAGATCTTGGCGTGTAGTTCTCATCGTAGGAAATTTTTTGTTCTCTATGTTGCAGACCCAACAACTTGGGCACAGCCGATTTTGTCTTTTTTGAGAGATGGAAATTTTCTAAGTGATGCGGTTCTCGCCAGACAAGTTCAGAGAAGGGCGAGAGCCTATACCATAATAAATGGGAGTTATATAAAAGGAGTGTTACTAATGTTATTCGATGATGTGTTGACCCAGAAGAGGAGTAGGAAATCCTTCTGATATCCATCAGGGCGAGTGTGGGCACCATGCCTCATCTAGAGCCTTAGTTGCCAAAGCTTTCCGACATGGGTTTTATTGGCCCAGTTCTTTGCAAGAAGCTGAGGACTTAGTGACGAAATGCAATGGGTGTCAGAGGTATTCGAGTAAGATACATATGACGGCCTCTGAACTCAAAACTATACCTATCACTTGGCCATTTGTAGTGTGGTGTTTGGACATGGTTGGGCTGTTTAAGCCGGCACGTGGCAACATGACATATCCTGGTCATGGTTGATAAATTTACAAAGTGGATTCAGGTCAAGCCAATCAGAAAGTGTGATGGTCCCACAGCCGTATAATTCCTCAAAGATATAATCTTGAGATACAGATACCCACACAGCATAATAATTGATAATGGCACAAACTTTGCCGAGGGATCATTTGCTCGATTATGTAATGGAAAGAGAATAAGACTTTATGTTGCATCGGTTGCACATCCCGCATCAAACGGGCAAGTAGAGAGATCCAATGGGCTAGTACTGTCCGAGATAAAACCCTGGCTCATTGAGCCGCTGCAGTAATCAGCTGGGTGCTGGATTGATGAGTCATGACTGCAAGTGCACAGATCGTTTGTAGCTAGTTTCGAAATAAAGATATCGATCCCACAAGGAGCAGGAGTCTGAAGTCTAATAATTCTTGAATTAAATACTACAATAGAAATGCTAAATAAAGTTCTAAGTGACAAGATAAAATGCGAGTATTGTGTAAAAAGGTGTTTTTGGGTTTTTCGTATAAGAGAACAATAAGTAAAGTAAAGTAACTAAACACAGAAAGTAAGTATCACGTATGTAAAAGAGATTTGGAACTACAATAGGGAAAAACATTCTCAGGGAGTAGCAGATACACCACTAGCATTATAAAGAGCTAAGGTAAAGATTATTATCATGAACATTCTCAACTATGTATGTGTGAGAGGAACTCCGTATTTGGACGAATAGGCATCAACCACTTCTCACATAATCCTCATAACCACAGCAGTCACCAGTCGACATCAATCGAATTACTGCACTATTAAGGGACTTAATCACGTAGGACGTATCCCATGGCATGGATAGTGTTCCATGAGTTTTCTCGGTTCCCAAGTTGATATGTAAGGGGTGCCAACAACTTTATAGTCATTGTAAGTGCTAACACACCTCCGTCTACCAACAAGTGGTTCCCTCCATCAAGTCCCCATAAGAGGCAAATATTGAGAGGTCGACTTCTCTCAACATCAAGATGTAGACAATCTAACACATGGTCACAGCGATGAATATCATAATAAACTTTATCTTATTTCAATCTCATACTAGGTTTTCTCCATCTCCCCAAGAACTAATGATCTACTCAGACATGTAGGCAATCAACATCATGGCAATAACAATGGAATCTATCATAGATGAATAATACTTGTATAAATCCACAACGAGTACGGCAATTACAACAAGATCTAGACAAGATGTGGATGGGATGGATGGAGATGGTGGTGATGCAGCGGTTGACGATGAAGATTGATGCCTTAGCCTCCCAGATCTGCGCAGGGCGAAGATGGATCCCTGGTGGACGAGTTCCCCCTCCAAATGCCTTTCGGAGGTGAGGTTTCGGTGATTTCTGGGTGTTCTGTATGTCGTCTCCCTGATCCAGTTGCATGGGGTGAAACTATTTGAGGAGGCGGTGGTGGCGCCAACTATACGGCAGGAACTATATGGCCGGAAAATTTATTCCCGTCGTATAGTTGGTCATTAAACCGTTTGTATGCTTTGATCGCTTCGGGTTTTCTCCTGGTGTTATTGATATTTCCCAAATAAGCGATTTACGTTGTTTTTGACTCCTTTTCTCCCTAATACAACTGCTCCAAGGATTGTGTCCATTGTATCCATCATCTGTCCTGATTCTGGTGAAAATAGACATAAAATGTGCGCGCAAACACCATAAAATACCAAGATCCTATACGTATAGTGCAAAATAATAATATAAAACATGATGCAAATATGCACTCGTCAACTTCCCCAAGCTTAGACTCTTGCTCGTCCCGAGCAAGTTTAGCTTTAATGGATGTGATCCTCATATTCATGAACTTGAGTCGATGAAATAAATGAGGCAGTTGCAGCATGTGTTTATCAGATATGATATATAGGAATAAGTTCATGAATAGTACTCTACTCGAACCATCCAAATAATATTAGCAGGCTTCCACACCTTAGCATTTAACAGTTCACAAAAGATTACTCTCAATATAATGTAAAAGTATATGGTTCAACCGAATGAGTTAGTGAGGTAGTCCCAAGTATTTTTGGATTAACATATTCACTTGGGATTTAAAATCTCAATCGCTTCTTTGTCATACCACTGTCAACACCCGGATTTTTAATCCCAGATGCCTGTTATGCCATACATCACAATCCCAGGATTACCATTTTTGCGAGACAAACCATAATAAGGTCTTACACAAATAAAGGATCTCATGATCCAGTCTTAATACAAACAAGCAGCGGAATTAAGCGTGGTAGTGGGCTCCATCTTCAGGGTCACAAGCAATGCTGACGATGGGAGATGATCCTAGTTGTCGTAGCCGTCCTGCTGTCCATCATCCTGATAGTCCTCCTCATAGTCTGGCCACGAGAATAGCTAGGGACAAAGCCATGAGTACTCTTTAAGTACTCGCAAACTATCACTAACAAGTAAGGTAGTTCTAGTAGGAATCCTAAGCTCTAAGTTTATTTGCAAAAAGCCAGATTTATCTAAACTGAGTTCAGAAGTAAAGAAAACTAAGTAAAAGCTCTAAATCACATTGAGTTGGGAACCTAGTTTTTATATTCATAACCCTGTTGTGGTCAAGTCAAAAATCATAGTTCACTTCACAAGTCATTTTGAAAACACCTGATGACAGAACAATATGGCCACTCCAACTCTCCATGACCGCAAACGCGGCTATTTGAATAGTTTGACAGTCTGCAGAGATGGTACAATTTCACCACAAAATTCGATACATCCATTAGGGATAACCCTGAATCATCATACTTAGTATGCGGATAATCAATCATAACCTTTCAATTACACACTCTAGTATAGGCACCTCCCCTATGAGCTTGCCCTCCTAGCCATGGCCATCTGCCATCCTGGGCACTGCATAGGTGGACATTCACACCCACGAGGTAGCCTCAGCTCAACCTCTTTCCGTGAGGGAACCCATACTAATGCATGTAAACTTCTGGCTAAGCCTTACCCAATTCAGGTATTGTGGTTGTACGGTAAAATTGGAATGGTATCGCATCCGAACCCAACCATCAGTTTTTATAAAGGGCTAAGGCTCATTCCTCAACATTTTCATCATCAAATCCATTTGTGTTTCTCAACACATGTCAAAACATTTTAGTAGAATGACTCATCATTCCAAGGTTTTCATAATCATTTTCACCAAGTATTCCCATCTAAAGTAATCAAGTTTTATGCTGAGCACTAGCCACTAAGTTAAGAGTGTTCACTAATGAGGGGTGCTAATCTCAATCTCATGCCATAGAATGACATCTAGTATAGGCCTAGTTTTATACTCTTTATGCTATCTATACTACTTTCCAAATCCTCACAAAGCATTAGCTAAAAGTAAGAACTTTGGTAAAGTAAAAGAGTAAAGCTTGCAAGTAAAACTTGGAATGGGTATAACTCAAAGGTATATAACCAAAGCATGCCTAATGCATCTTGCTTAGATTAAACCTTGCATAGATCTAGCTTGCCTTGATTGGTGCAGTGATTGAAGTTGTCCTCCTCTTCTTCGGGGTAGAACTCCTCCTCCTCGTATGCTTGGTCGGTGCTATCGTCTATAAATAAATACGGGGTACACAATCACCAAACAATACTTAACTAATTCTATTTAGCACACTAAGGCTCACACTTGATGATCCAGCATCATCACCATCATCACATGAATTAAAGAACTAGTTTTATTTAGTTTATTTGAGAAAAGTAATTTCTACTCATTGAAATTAATTAAGATTTAATATTCTCCAATTAAAATATGGGATCATGTGGACACATGTCATCACCACATATTCTAATACATGGGAATGTGATTTAAAGGGTTGGTCACATTTTATGAGGTTTAAGATTACTATTTAAATGATTTAAAGTGACTAGAAATGCCTATATAGCATTATTTTGGTACTAGTCCAAAGTCACTTCACGCAAACCTAGATATTTTTCCTTATTCAGATATATATTGTCAAATGTGATTTTTGAGAGTTGGAATCAACTCAAAAGCTATTATGGTTGATTTTTGAAAAATGTTTGAAGTTGCAAAAGTCTCTGTCTTATTATTTTTGCTATAGAATATCTCTAACTCCAATTTATTTAAATCCAACGGTCTTGGATAGATATTTTCATTACCTTTCTAGCAAAATTTGAATCATGCAATTTGGTTAAGTGAAACTCTCTGAATTGATTTTTGAATATGTGGTCACAATAGGATTTCAACTAAAAAGGAAAATCATTATTTGAATTTCCATCCTGAGCGGGAAAGGTAAACGGGCCCGCCCAGCTACACTACACAGCACAGCGGACAGCTGATAGGCGGGGTCCACCAGTCAGCGACTGTTCTAACGTGAAACAGTATCTAAGCATCTAGGCCGTGCAATCCTATTCTAATCCAACGACTAGGAGTCGTCATCGACGACAGACAGCTCCGACGAGGAAAATGACCTAGCGTGGCGGTGGGGGTCTCGCGGGGCTCACCTGGGCTCCATCTACGGTCGGCAACATGGGCAATCAATGAGGTAGACGATGGCGAGGCGAGGCACGGTTATGGCACGGCTTGGGGTGGTCGAAATCAACAGCGCCCTTCTCCTCCAGCAGCGGCGGGCTCCGGTGAAATTTCGGCGCAGTGGTGCTCGCCTTGCTCCAGGGAGAGGTGGGGGAGTGGCTGTGAGGAGTGGGGAGTGCAGTGGTGTGGAGAATGGAGGCGGGAGTGGCCTCCTTTTATAGCGCAGCGACGGGACCGAGCGGTGCGGCGTGAGCTCGATGGTGACGTCTCTACAGGCGGCTAACAGCATGGGCGAGGGCATAGGACGGTGCGGTGTCTCCTGGCAATTCTTATGGGCATACTGGTGCGGCATGGGGCGGCTTGGTTCTGTCGGGCATGTGCGGTGTTCTGAGCGGGAGAGGACATGCTTGTGGCGGCGTGCGACCGCTGCGGGTCGCGCGGCGGTGAACGGGGGTGTCTGCCGGGGTGTTGTGATCATGGCGAGGTTGCGCGTGCGTGGTGAGGTCAAGGCGCGAGCTGGGCGAGCTGGTCAGGCGCGACGCACTGGCGTGCTCTGGGCATGGCGTAGAGAGGCGGGGCATGGCGTAGCTAGGGTGGTCCATGGCTCGGCTAGGGCTGTGGCGTGGACAGGGGGTGGTAGTAGGGTATGGTGCACCTCCTGGACATCCTGGATGGGCACAGGGTGGTCTCCTGCGAGCTGGCCGTGGTCGGCCGGCGATGACCATAAATGGGCGGCGCTACACTGTGCTCCACGATGAAGGGAGGATTAGTCTGGGTGCTGGTTAGACTTAGGGGAGACCACAGAGTGTAGAGGGGACCAAATGGTCGACGTTTACTGTGCACAACTGTGAAGTTAGGCCAGGGGTTTAGTTAGTGCAGACAAGGTGTTTGTGTTAATGGCCGCATGAAACAAAGTTTGGAAATTTTGATTCAAATTTTTTGAGTGAACTTTGATTAGGCTAGAGAGTCTATGTTTGCTTGGAGAGGTCAAGGGGAATTGATTTGGTAGGTTTTTGAAAAAGTGTGATCTTCACATATGAACTAGATTCAATTTTCAACTGTCCATTAAATTAATTTCAAAGATGTTTTTGCAAGTTGGTAAAGTGGGCCTTGATACACTTTTACTTGGTCTAGCAAGGGGTGAAAAGAATTAGAATAGTTTCTGTGAGAAATGTTCTTCTAGGAACACCTAAAGTGGCCTAGTGGTTTACTTTGGTCAAAATGACCATTCTCTCTTTCTTTTCATATTTGATTTCTTTTTCTTTTGATTTTGTTTGTAAATGGCCTAGATGATGTAGCATTCATCCTTAAACCATTTCACATCATTTAGAACAATCAAGCATGGCATATACACTCAAATCTATACTAATGCAAACACACATGCATTCATATGCTTTTTCTTAATAAAAGTTTTTGTTAACCCTAAATTGGGTGATTAGAACTTGATAATCTTGATTAGAAGATTTGGGGTGTTACAACCACAATATAGTAGTGTATGCCTATTTGCTCTTTGCACATTAGCTCTTTTTCTTCTGTCTTTTCTTCTTTTTTGTATATATGCTCACACTTTTGTTTAAGTGCCGTGCAAAGGAGCTAGCCATACATTCCACTTCATGTAGGAATTCAAAGTTTAACAATCTCGATTACCAAATTCCAATTTTATATGAAGCAATCCGTATAGCTTGAAGATTCTACCTCGTCTTGATCTCACTCTAATTTGATAGCACTTTTATTTTGCTTTGTTCAAGGTTTCTTTTTCAACTTAACTGATTATACAATTTTTTCTTTGTAAATCAAACTGTGGACCTACAACATATTGACCAAATTATCTTTGTATGTTCCATTAATACCAATGGTGTGGAAGACTCCTATTGCTATCATCAAGTGCAAGTAAAATTATACTCAAGCCATTCATATATCCATTAGGACAAACACAAACTCAATATTGCTCCATATATGATAATAAACTCAGAATTTCATAAAAGGGATCCACTATTCCTGAAGAGAATTCTAATGATGCAAACTTAAATTCTAACTTGAACTAATGCAAAACTAACATAGTAATATAAAACTTATAAGATAGATTACAAGGTCTTAAAGATCTCCTCAAGCTTGGAATCAAGCCAGGCGGGATCAAATAACCCCTTGCGATTATTTGATACCGTGATTATTGTAGATCACTGTGGTGCCATGGCATGTAACACCACGGTGCGTAGCTTCTTGTTGGTATCCTCCAGAGTAGTGATGTGGCTGTAGCACCTGTGCAAATCAGATTGCAGAGTGTCCACTTTATCTGTGAGCTTAGTCACCAATGGGAGAAGATCATCCTTCTCTATCTCCTTGAGATGGTGGCGGACTTCAACGCGATGGAGTAGCTCCTTCTTCTAATATATCTCCTCCTTGGTCCTAGGAATAGCTTCTTCTTCCTCATCCATAATTGATGGATCGGGGAAGTGGAAACCGTTCCTCCACTCTTCTTGAGGCTTCACCCTCATACGAGCACCAATGGTAGGCTTCAAGAGTGGCACCTTCACTCCCTTGCTAGCACCTGCACCAATATTAGGTAATTCCTTATGTTTGTGTGGCCTAGGGTCCGTGGCGATGAACTTGACCGTCTCCACACGTCCTTTTCCATGCGGCGTGTGACCTTCTCTCTCTTCTTGAGCTCTCTTCATTGCTGCCCAGTTGATCTCCGGGGGATCATAGACATCACGGCAGATGTAGATGTCACTCCAATCTTCATCGGAATCATTGTTGTAGAAGCTTGGATCGACATACTCCTTGTACCCAGGGCTAAACCTCTCCACCTCCTCATTGTCGTCCTCCATGGACGGGCTGCGTGAGCAGTCCCTAAAAGGAGCAATGAGACCCAGGGGTTTTCCACGGCCTGGGACGGGATAGAGCATGGCTGGATTGTTTCCTGGTGATTATGATTTCAGAGAGAGACAATGGCAGTATATAAGAGGGGTCAGAGGTCGGTAAAACTCGCGAAAAATACCAAATTCTCACCCAAGAAAAGAATCTTAACAAAACAGGGAAAGAAATCATGGATTTGGAGGAGTCCTGCCGCGTAACGACCAACTATACGGGCGCAGAACATATAGCTCCAGCCGTATAGTTGGTTCCGGGCAGATATTTCGAAATATCTCGAGTCCAGGTCGATTAAGTTACGACTCGGAACCGAAAATACCAATTTTTTTCAGAAAAACAAAAAAGTAAACAAAAATGTCTGAGATGTTTAACGACCAACTATATGGTCGGAATATTTATTCCCGCCGTATAGCTGCGACCGTATAGATATAGACATCAAAAATCAAAAATGTCTAAGAGTTTAACGACCAACTATATGGCCTGAATTTTTTCTCTGGTCGTATAGTTGCGACCATATAGATCCAGACATCGAAAACAATTTCACGAAGAAGATACAGAGGGTTTAACGACCAACTATACGGCGGGATATTTTTCTCTGGCCGTATAGTTGCGCCCATATAGTTGGTAAAAACCTTCAGAAACTTCAGAAAAACACGAGGAATTCAAAGGCAAAAATTTCAGAAGTAAAATCTATGAAAACAAATCACTTATTTGAGTAAGAACACTTACCTTGCACTTACCATTTACTTAGTTGGGGATGACAAGCTCCTTTAACAACAAAGACTTCTTCACTTTTGGAGAAATTGACCTTAGTTCATTTAATAATTATCGTAAGTGAAACTCACCAGGACTGAAGTTCCTCTCAATAATATTAGTGTCTTGCTGGGCAAATATGGACACTGCATCCAACATCTTTATTTCTTGCCACTTCATAATCTGCAATTAAAATTCTTGAAGTAAAAGGATCCAACGGATCAGTCTTGGCTTATGATTTTTCCTCTCAAGGAGTTCTTTTAAACCATGACGATCCGTATGAACTCTTACTTTTGCATCAACTATATAAGAATGAAATTTATCGCAAGAGAAAAATACAGCAAAAAGTTCCCTTTCCTCCTTAGGATAATTCTTTTGAGCACTATTGAGAGTTCTACTAGCATGATGTATAATATTAAATCTGTGACCTATATGTTGTCCCAGAGCTACTCATACAACATCATCACTAGCTTGACATATTAAGTTGAAAGTCATATCCCAGATAGGTGGTTTAATGGTAGGAGCATGAGATAAAGCATATTTAAGTTTATCAAAGGCTACAAGACATTTCTCATCAAAGTTAAATCTTACTCCCTTTTGCAGAAGGTTAGTCAAAAGTTTAGATATTCCAGAGAAATTTCGAATCAACCTTCTATAAAAACCCACATGACGAAGGAAACTTCTTATACCTTTTATATCCCTAGGTTGTGGCATTCTCTCTATTGCCTCAACCTTAGCTCTATCCACTTCAATTCCCTTACCTGATACCTTATGTCCAAGGACTGTACCTTCTTTGACCATAAAATGGCACTTCTCCTAGTTTAGAACAAGATTGGTCTCTTCGTGACGCTGCAAAACTCTTTTGAGATTATCCATTGTCAGTTCTATAAAATCTGCAAAAATAATAGTCATGAATCTTTGAAAAGTAGCTGGAGCATTACATAAACCAAAAGGCATATGTTGGTAAGCATGTAAACCATAAGGACTAATAAAAGTTGTTTTAAGTTGGTCATCAGGATGAACAACTGTTTGAGAAAAACTAGAGTATCCGTCCAAGTAGCAAAATTTTGTGTGGTTTGCCAACCTCTCTAAAGTTTGATCTATGAATGGTAAAGTATAGTGATCTTTCCTAGTTTCTTTATTCAATTTCCTGAAATCTATACACATCCTATGTCCAACAATAGTTCTAGTAGGTATCAATTCATTGTTTTCATTAGGAACAACAGTAAAACCGTCCTTCTTAGGGGCACAATGAACAAGACTTACCCATTCACTTTTCTTTTACAGGATAGATTATACCTGCATCCAGTAGGCGTACTATTTATTTTCTTACCACTTCCTTCATTTCGGGCTTCAGCCGTCTATTAAATTCTGCAACTGGTTTAGTACCTTCCTCCATGAATATCCGATGGACGGTTATCATGGGACTAATGCCCTTCAAATCATCCATTGAGTACCCAAAGGCCTTGCGATGCTCCTTAAATATTTTCATGAGTTATTCTTCATCCCTTGAAAGTTTAGCACTAATAATAACAGCAAATTTATTTGTATCATCTAAAAATCTATATTTAAGATTATCGGGTAGGGTCTTCAATTCTGGGGGTGGTAATTCCTCGTCCACTCTCTTTTCTGGGTCTTCGAAAGCCTCATTAGTTGGAGGCCCTATGATGGGAAGTGAATTGAATTCACCTTCTAGTTCTTCTAGGGACTTATCCTCCATAACTATTTCTTCATAATTTGAGTCTTCATTTATTTCTTCTTCTTCTTGATCACTAAAGAAGAGAGCTGCCATTTCCTCGATAGTTTTCTCTTTCTCTTCTTCTTGTATTTGTGGAGGTCTATCTTTAAATTTGGAAAAATGGAATTCTTTTTCCGCTCCCCGAAGCTTAAGAGACACAATCTCCTTTTTGAAATCAACATTGGCACCTACATCACTCAAAAAGTTTCTTCCAAATATAATTGGGCAAAGAGTGTCAGTTGGCATATCAACAACTACAAAATCGATAGGAATTTTTTATTGCCAATTGTGACAGTTGCATGTTCAAGTACTCACATAGGAATTCTAAGACTTTTATTGGCTAACATGATTTTCATATTAGTATTTTCAATTGTCACCGGTTTTATTTCTTATTTTATTTCTAAATAGAAATCATAAGATATAACATTAACTTTGGTGCCAAGATCACATAAACCATAATGCGAGGTTTCCTTAAATATGCAGGGAAGAATAGGCTTACCCACATAGTTTACCTTTGTTTTACCTTCAACCAATATGAAAGTCTCTTTATCAAGTTCAACTATGTTACAATGTGCATACATAGCCATAATTGCTTCCTTGGTTACCTCTTCATCTTTGGTTTCTTCCAGATGTTCCTCAACTTCTGGCATACTTTCTTGTTCCTTTTTTTCCTGTACTGCTTTGACATGTTCATATTCAAAAATATGCTTCTTTGCAGTGTTAGGGAAAGGTATCTCATTTGTTGGTTCTAGGGAGGCCAGTGTTGCTTTAACTTCTCTGTTCTTCTCAGGTTCGGGTGGTGGATCATACTTGACCAAACCTTGTTTTGGAGCTTTGATGTGTTCTATAAAAGCTTTAACAACTTGTAACACAAGATCTGAATCCAAATAAAGTTCTTTAGATAATTGTTTAACATGGCCCTTTTTATTATAGTCATGGACACAATCAAGATCTATTTCTACGTCTCCTTCGCTTCCTAGACCAAAATTCCATGAAACTCTATGATCACGAATTTTATTAAGTAAAGCCCAAGCTTCAGTTATAGGAGGATTCATAAAGGCTCCTTGCGTGAAAGAGTCTAGCTCAATTTTATTAGGTTCAATTACACCACCATAAAAGATATGCAATAAATACCATTCAGGAAAATCATGATGAGGACATAGATGAAGTAAATCTTTAAATCTGATATAAGCTATTACTAGTCCTTCATTAGGACAGTTCCTTCAAGTCATTATAAGACGCCTGATTCCAAAAGATTTTGATAATGGATAATATTTTGCTTGAAACTCATAGGCTAAATTATCCCAAGTAGTAGTGGTTCTGGGGGTAGAGATCTATACCATGAGAGAGTTGTACTAGTCAAATTCTAACTAAAAAGTTTAGCCCTTACCTTATTAGCATTATACCTCGTTAATTGGAAAGTGCCACATATATCTTTGAAACATGCAATATGCTCATATGGATCAGGATCTTCTTCATCTCCAGTAAATTGCTTCTTGTGTAGAATACCAAGTAATAGATGAATTATTTCAAACCCCCTTGTCTTCTCGTTGGAGTTGTCTCCTTTATTAATATCATAAGGCTTCCCAAAGTGGCTGAGTGGGTTAGCACTAGCCATATGCTCAAACTCCATCATGTTGGTGGAAACCTGTAACTCAAAACAAAACTTAGCAAGACAAAAATAAATAAGCAAAAACTAAAATACCTACATCCACTACAAGAAAAGTTGGCTTTTACAACGGACGATTTTCATGGTTGAAGGCCCATTTTTCATGGCCAAAGAGTCTTCCGCGACGGATGGCCTTCGTGGTAAAAGCCCCATCACAAATGAATTAACCATGGTTTTTTTGCTCGTGGCGGATGAGATCGCACCTTGCCACGCTAACGGCTGACGTCGTGCAAACTGCCACGTGGCCGCCACCGTTAGCGGCCGGTTACAGCCATTAACGGTCATAGAAACCGTGGTAGAAGCCCGGCCTAGCCAAGGCCTGCTAAATACTAACTAGGCCGGCCCATCAGGGGAGCCCAACAAGAAGGTGGCCCGTTACTGTTTTGTCCTACACTATTTGAAATGGATCCAGAGATGCGGCCCGCGAACTTTCAGACCCGATTCTTTTTCGGCCTACAGAAGGCCCATGTTGGTCCAGCACTGTGCTGCCACTTGAGGCCTGCACAAATCCGGCACTGCATGATACGTTGCAAACTTATCCATAATTTTTGATGTTCCATGCTTGGTTTTATCTACTTTCTTATGTTTTGTCCATACTTTGGAGTACTTTTCACATGATTTCTTGGACTAACCTATTAACAAGAGCCACAGTGCCAGTTGCCTGTTTTTTGCTGTTTTTGGTTCTAGAAAGTCAGAAAATGAATATTCTCGGAATTGGACCGGACAAAAGCCAAAGTCGTTATTTTCCCGGAAGATTCAAGGAGCCAGAAGGAGATACGAAGGGGGGCCACAGGGTGGCCAAACCACCCCTAGGCGCAGGTCCCCCCAGGCCGCTCCAGGGCATGGTGTGGGCCCCCTGGCTGGCTACCCACCTTTCCCCTTCGCCTATATATTCCTCCCGATGCAAAAACCCTAAATCATCAAGCCTCCAGCCACGAAAAGTTCTGCAGCACCGCCGCACCGAAGGGGATATTCGGGGGACAGAAAGTCTCTGTTCTGGCACCCAGCCGAGACGGATAAGTGCCCCCGGAGCCATGTCCATCGATCTCCACCGCCATCTCCATCACCGTTGCTGATTCCCATGATGAGGAGGGAGTAGTTCTCTCTCGAGGCTAAGGGTTCTACCGGTAGCTGTGTGTTCATCTCTCTCTATGCATGATCTTATTGAGATCATGAGCTTGTAATCTATAGATCTACCTTGCTACTCAAGTGCTTTAATAGATCTCTGCTCTCCCCATGTGTGTGAAGTTGACAGTGTGCACACCATGGTGGCACTTAGGCTAGAGATTAATACTTGTTATGAGTTATATTTGGAGTTAGATGTCTTTATGAAATTGTGGTGTTTGTTTGAACCATGTAGTACTCAAGGTGACAGTGTGGGGTTATCTAGATGGGGAAAACGAACTTTGAGGTGTGCTATTATAGCCCTACCAACGATTAGAGTGTCCAACCAGAGAGTAGTTAAGAGTAGTATCATAAAGATAAGATATTTATATGAGAGTGTTCACTAGTGAAAGTATGATCCCTAGGCCTTGTTTCTAAGCATTGAAACACCATTTGCAATTAGATCTGTTACATGTTTGCTTGCTTCCATCTTTAATTTAGTTTGCCTTTAGTCTCTTCCACGCCATCAAGCTATTTTCTATCACCGTTACCACTTATAATTATCTATACCACTTGTATTTCACTATCTCTTCGCCGAACTAGTGCACCTATACACCTGACAAGTGTATTGGGTGTGTTGGGGACACAAGAGACTTCTTGTATCTTGATTGCAGGGTTGCTTGAGAGGGGATGCCTTTGACCACTTCCTCCCTGAGTTCGATAAACCTTGGGTGATCCACTTAAGGGAAAACCTGCTGTTCTACAAACCTCTGCACTTGGAGGCCCAACAACTGTCTAGAAGAATAGAAGTGTGTAGACATCACTACACTATTCTGGCCTGTTACCAATTTAGCCTTTTACTGTTCAGTCCTCTTAATATTTCAGCCTTTTAGGAATTTCGACCCATTACTGTTTAGGCCCATTAGTGTTTGGGTTTTTGTTAAAGGCCGGCCTTTATTGGCTTTATTCTTGTCTTGGCTGCCATCGTACTGGCCTTTTGCTGTTGATACCTGTTACGGTTCCGACCTTTTACTGTTCTGGCCTTTTTACTGTTCTGACCTTTTACTTTTCTAGCCTTTAATCGTTCTGGCCTTTTACTGTTCTGGCCTTTTGCTGCTACGGCCTTTTACTGTTCTGTCCTTTTACTGTTCTGGCCTTTTATTGTTCTGGTTTTTTACTATTCTGGTCGCTTTGGGCCGTCCATGCACATGTTGTTTCAACGTTCAGCATGCTACTACTCCATCTTGTTACTGTTTGGGACTTTTTTTGCTACCGCCTACTTTTCATAGAACAGGTGCATATCAAAACATCAATTAATAAACACACAAAAATTAAAACTACTTATTACACAACAATAAAAGTTTGCTACAATAGGTTATACAACAAGATCGTAATTCCGACAGATTACAATGTGTCAGTACCATCAATAAGAGATCGGTACATGGTGATTCGCTTCACTGTATCATATGCCCTCTTCTTTAACATTTCAGCTATAGATCTAAGAGCAGCTACACCCTTTTGTTCTGCATGCAATACAACATTTATATATTTATCACATGCAGGAGTTGTTCTAGGTGGACTGTTAATTAAGTTTGCTTCGGCAATGCAATGGGAGGGTGAATGGGACGAGAATCACAACTTTCAGTCCTGCCTTCCAAGGACTCCTGCTGGGTTTTAACTGCAGTCTACTAAAATATGGTGAAACAGGTTAAAACAAACAACAAGGGAAACAAGTTGTATTATATAAAGTAGAGATCATTTAAAGTAAGTATGAACTTACAGTAGCATGTTCAGGCTGACAGTAGCTCCTTCTCGAGCAGGTGCGACTCATGGTCAATCTACCAGAAGAATCTGAGCAGAGCTGTTGGAACTCTGGTCCTTGTACTCTATTGTCATTTCTCTGCATGACATTTGAAACCAAGTTGGTTGGTTTGGAAGGATGAAAACTCTTGAAAAACACCAAAAACATAGCATTAAAAATTACCAGATGTATGTTTCAAACTAGATAGCTGGTTTGGAAGGATGAAAGCAGGTGAAAACACCAAGATATAGCATTAAAAATGACCAGCTATATCATCCAAACTAGATGGACATTTTCCGAATTAAGCATTCACACATATATTCACAATTGAACATAAATGCAAATGTCATGGCAAGTTCTTAGGTAGAATGACAACTAATTAGCATGACAAGAAACTGGCCTAAGTAACACAAGGAAACATCACGATTCAGCCTTGTTGGGCATCAGGTTGTCAGTGTTGGATCCTCTATGAGCTGTTTGCATGACCCGTGCGAGCGTGATGACCCACAAGTATAGGGGGTGTATCGCAGTATTTTTGATAAGTAAGAGTGTCGAACCCAACGAGGAGCAGAAGGTGCTGGCTAGTGGTATGGATCAGGAATTCTTGGCAAATACTTAGAAAAAACGGATTCTTAGGGTTTTTTGATAAAGCAAGTAAACAAAGTACGAGTAAATAAAAGACAATAGGAATAAATGCAGCAAGTGGCCCAATCCTTTATCCAGCAAAGGACAAGCCGGTTGTATTACTTAAGATGACCAAACGTTCTCGAGGACACATGTGAAGACTGATAAGTGCTTTCACTTCATATAGCTGATTAATCGTCTCTAGCTTGCTAAGTGTTGTGTGGGTGAACCTGTGCTAATGTACCGCCCCATCCAAGACTAATACATACTTGTTATTATACCCCTTGCAAACATCCGTAAGTACAAGAAAGTAATTAAGGTAGAAACCTAACCACAACTTTAAACTCTAAGACCCTTACGTCCCTTGTGCAATGGTTTCCTAACGGGGGTTCAGGTTTACATCACTCGAACCCCTACGATTAGTAGCCAAATACACAATGCATTCCCCTAGGCCCATATAGGTGAAGTGTCATGTAGTCGATGTTCACATGACACCACTAGAAGAAGTACACCACAACTTAAATAACAATCTATTGAATCTTTCTCAACACAACTCCACTACTAACAACAAGACTTCTCCCATGTCCTCAAGAACAAAACGAACTACTCACAAGACATCATATGGATCATGATCAGAGATGGAATAATGATGTATAACAATCTGAACATAAACAATAATTCAATGGTTCACTCAGTAGCATCAACTACAAAGAGTAATCAACATCGGAAAGTTTCCCCTATGAACTATGCAAGATTCAACGCAATTGTTACAGCAATATGGAGATGGTGATGAGGGAGCTAATGATGATGATGGTGGTGATGATGATGATGATCCCGATGAAGTCCAGCTTGATGGTGGTGTTGATGGAGACGATCTCCCCTCTCCGGGAAGGAATTCCCCCGACAGAAATCTGTCTACCGGAGAGATCTTTCTCTCTCGGTGTTTTCCGCCCCGCAGAGGCGGCAGAATCTTTCTGTGGTTGCTCCCCGAGTCTTAGGGTTTCGGGAGGATGATATACGCCAGAGGGGAGAGGCTGGAGTGGTCCAGGGTGGCCACACCACCTCTAGGCGCGACCTAGGCCTGCCCGTGCCATGGGGTGGTGTGGGCCCCCTGTGGCCCACCTCCACTCCATCTTCTGGCATCCTTAGTCTTCTGGAAAAATAGGATTTTCCGTATATTTTCCCGGATTTTCTGATCTTCGCGAATTTTGCCTCCAAACAGCACCTTTTCCATCAGAATCCTGACTGTAGCGGTCCATGCTCCAAAAGTCATCAACCATGCAAAAATAGATGAAATAACATAAGTATCACCTCTCAATACGAAATATATCAATGAATAATAGTGAATTAAGACATAGAATAGTGATGCAAAATGGACGTATCAACTTCCTCCAAGCTTAGACTTCGCTTGTCCCCAAGCGAAACTGAGCTCAATAAACATGGCCTTAGGTTTATGGAGTGAAGAGTCGATAAAAGAATACGGACAAGAAGCATCACATTCATCAAATACATAGATCATAATAGAAGACAACTCACTATTATATAACTCAACTTGTAATAAGTAAAGGAAACACAATAAAGATACATAAAGTGAATCATAATTGGTAATGGCAAACTTAGCTCTTGGTCGAAGAATAGTTGATAATTTGCTGGAGTTCACAAATAGCTGGTTTTTCAATGATAGATTTCAAAGTAGTAAACATCAGGATAAGAGCAATGTGCAAAATAAGGAACATAAGAAACATGATTGCATAAATCATCATATGCATGAATGAAACACAACAACTCAAGATACTTGCTGAGATAGAAGGGAGTAGGTTTACTGACTCAACTACAAAGTAAAAGAAAGGCCCTTCGTAGAGGGAAGCAAGGATTGCAAGTCTCATAAAGACCTCCCAAAAATTATGATACTTACTAGCTTTCAGCTCTCAATGACCCTATCATAGGCATCTTTAGGTGATTAAGGTTAAAGTGACACAACTAAGAGGATATGCTTGACAAGTTATAGGTTGAATTCTCATGCCCCTTACTTATGAGTACCGATCCTCATGCTACTCAACTTCAGTCACGAGCAAGCTCTTGTCATTGTAAATACATGCGTATCATTGAGAACCGCCAACGGGGTACCCCTTGCACATGACACAGGAGCTATCCCATAATAAAAATGACAAGGCAAGCAGACAGTGAGCATCTCAGCGATCTTTTTATTTGCTATTTGCATAGGTTTTTATTGAGGATGCTTCATAGAATGCTCACTATAGTTATGCTGCAAGTTTCCACCATGATTAGGCATGACTTAGGCTAGCGGCCCAGGCGTTTCTCTAACACACATATAAACTCCATGATCTTACAAGTTCCACTTTTATTTCACACTGCCGAGATCCATAAGCAAAAGAACATGATATCAACTAGGTACAAAGTACCAAATGAAGTGTTGAAAGTGGTCCCCATGATACATGGTTCGGCTAACTTCAACTCATAAAGCGTAATCATATATGCAACAAAGAAGGACCCAATGGTTCAAGTTTATTAAATGCAAGAAAGTAAAGTGTGCCATCAAGTTCGTGAGAGCTTTAATCACTAATTTTCACATAACAAGTTTAATTTGGGAGGTAGATAAAACAAGAATTTACTTGGAATAGCAATAATGCTACTAGGTAGGTATGGTGGAGACAAATGGCATGGGTTTTGGTTTAAAGGAGGTGGATGCACGAGAAGAATTCCCTCTCAGTACAGGTTTTTGGCTAGCAAGGCTGGGTAGCAAGTATAAGAGTGGAGGGAAACAAACAAACATACAAGTGATAAAGACAAACATGCAATCTTCCTTGGAATCACAAAAGATCTTAACTAGAGAATACTAGACTTATGAGAAAATCAAGAAAGAAAGATGATGAAATTATTTTACTCTAGAGTACCTTTATCTTTTTCATTCAACTCTCAAAAATAGTATTGCTACTGACCGAGCCAGGTTTGCCAAAACCAACTAAATTAACTCAATGATCCCAAAGTGATACCAATACTAACAACAAGATCAATCATATAACCACAAATTGAAAACTAATATAAGCTATGAAAAAGAGTGAATGATAGAACTTCTCATTAATAATCCATAACGGCAACTCACACCAAGGGATACATATCTAACGAGAGAGGGGACACTTCCATAATGCAAACCATACTACATAATAACTCCTCTATTCATGATATACTCTACTAGTAAGGTAAAAAGATAGAAGATAGTGATGTGATACCGCGGCACTCCCCCAAGCTTGGAACAAACTAAGGGGATGCCAAACCTGATGACGAATTACTCCTTTGGTGGTGGTGGTATCCTCTCGATGATCTCTCTGATCAGTTTCCCCAAGTCCTCAATCTCGAAAGTGAGAGTACAAATCAACTCCGAGTTGTGCTCAATACGGCTCGTGATCATTTCAGTTTGTGGATCCCAGCTCTTGTGATTCTTTTTCCGTTCTTCCCTCTTGGAGTCTTCTTTTCCTGCATGGTTATGGATGAAGGTATGGAAGGGATTCTTGGTGTGTGGAGTAAGTGACCTTGGAGCCAAACTGTGACGGGGAACTTTCCCCCCAGTCTACATCCGTGTTGTCCTTCTAACCCTGGCAGGTTTCGTCACCACTCCAATGCTTGCAATAGTAGTGCCGGTGTGCGGATGTTGGCCTTGCTCCTCTTCACCTTCACTCTTGACCTCCTTCTCCTTCCCGGGGTCTTGGAGGTCTTCCTCCATGGGCTCCTTCCCTTTATCCTTGGCAGACACCATTGTGCTTCTAAGCCTTCAAAGAGTATGTCCTGGCAGAAACAGATCGAAACAAAAACACGACGAAAACACGATATACGAACCTCGAGGGATCCGAGGGGGTTATATATTACGAAGTTTCATATCAAAAGAAAGGTACTGGGAGAAAACGAGTAGGAGGCGGAGTCCTGGGTGGACTCACCACCTGGTGGCGCGGCCAGGGGTGGGCCTGCGCCACAGGGTGGTGTGAGCCACCCTGGCTCCATTTCCGTCCTTTTTTGCTTCGTAGCTCTCCTTATTGACTGAAAAAACTGCAAGAATATAGTTGGATTGTATTTTCGCGGATCTTTTCTTACCAGAACTGTTACCTATTTGAAAACAGACTCTGTAGGTCTCTGAATTTGGTATCTAGTAGATTCTTCCAGAGTCATTACTTGAATAGCATCAATATCTTCATCTTCATATACTTATTACTTGAATCATAAAACCCTTCTCTTCCTTATTACACCATTGTCTCCACTACCTGGAAATTTCTTTCACACAAAACTTCACACAGTTCTCATTAGCAACATTAGTATAAGTGAAGTGATAAAACCTTTTGAGTCCAACTTCAACTGAAAACCATCAAAACAAAATCTAATATAGCAACTCCTTCTGAAAACCCAAAAATAATTCAAAAAGGAAATCGAATAAAGAAGCAAATGCAAGAGTGGCAAAATCTGTCAAAACAGACCAGCAGGTAAAGATCAATTTTTTCGAAAATCTTCTATTGCTCAAATCAAAAAGTGCAAAACTAACGAAAGTTAAATAACAACCTGGGGCAGAAGCACAAAACATTACAACTCAATCCGACATACAAAGATCTCTCACGAATTTTTACGGTGAAGCACAAAAAATCTGTTTCGGGACAGCAACTTCCCCAAATCTTACTTATCTCTCATTAGAGGTTGATCTTGACACAAAAACCAAACAAAACGGATAAGGAGTGGTTATTACTGAAGTAATAACTTCTAAGACTCAAAGAAACAAAAACAAACTAAAAGCAAAAACAAATTGGGTTGTCTCCCATAAAGCTCTTTCTTTATAGCCATTAAGATGGGCATGATAATTTTGAAGAAGCTGTCATAGGGATATGGATTGAAGACAAAGAGATCATTAAGAAGCAAAAACACACACTCATTTAAGTCTAACCCACTTCCTATGCAAGGGGATTTTTTAAACAAACAAGTTGTTGAAACCAGAGGCTTCTTGCATAAGAAGGCAAAACAAGTGCAACATAAAAACTTTCAGCATAAAACGAGGAAACTTGATATTATTGAGATACATAAGAACACTTTTCCCTCTCTCATAGTAACTTTCAGTATCATGCATAAACTTAACAATATAGCTATCACAAGGGCCATCATAGCAATGATCACTTATTCTAACAGAAAACACAAGAATACTAGCTCTCATAACACTACTTTGTGAAACAATATTAGAGGTATCCTTACAAAGGATAGGGTGTCCCTCTTTTTCATATTTAGTGACAAAGTCTTTCACATTTTCTATTATAGGTTTATCAACCATTTGTTTATCAGGTTCAACAGCTTTACTCATACTTTCATCTACCATACTAGCCATCATAGAATGTTCCTTTACCTTAACTGGGAAAGGCATTTTCTCAATATAAGGTTTAGGTAAAACATGATTAGCAGTATAAACTTCAGTATTTCTTGTAGGAACACTCTTAGCAATATCTTTATAAGGTTCATGATACTTATTCCACTTCTTTTTAGGCACTTCAATATAGGAAGCAAAAGCCTTAAAATAAGAAGAAATAGCTTGAGAATCTAGACCATAAGCATTTTTAATATTTTGAAAGTCATCAGTTCCCATAAAAGATTCAATGCATTCATAATCATAATTTATACCTGACTTTCTACCTTTATCATTCTCCCAAGCTTCAGCATTGTCTTGAATACGGTCCAGAAGATCCCATTTAGCTTCTTCTTCCATGCGAGTGAATGATCCAGCGCAAGAAGCATCCAATAAATCTTTATCATGTAGAGGGAGCCTTGCATAAAAGTTATTGATAATAATATTGTTGGGGAGCTCATGAATGGGACATTTGAGCATCAGTAACTTCAGTCTCCCCAAGCTTGAGCTGTACTCTCTCCATCAAGAGGCCGAAAGTTGTATATTTGTTTCTGATCTTTATGAATCTCACTAGGAGGATAAAACTTTGAATAAAAGAGAGGCACTATTTCCTCCCATTCTAGAGCTTGACTATTCTTCAGCAGCTTATACCATTCCTCAGCTCTTCCTTTTAGTGATAATGAGAATAACTTCTTCTTAACTTGATCTGTAGTAATACCTGCACACTTGAACAACCCGCATAATTCGTGTATAAAGAGTAAATGATCACCGGGATGGACAGTTCCATCCCAACATAGTAGTTATCCATAACACGATCAATAATTCTTGTAGGTATTTTAAAAACATCATTCTCAGCAAGTGGTGGCTTATCTACTACCTTAGCAGTGGTAGTAACATTACCAAATAAGAAATTCAACAAATTATCCATAACGAAAATAAAGCAACTAGCAGAAGTAAACAATACTCACAGTAGAAGTTTCCTTTACCAGCTCCACTCTCCAATAGCGCTTCACTCCTCGGCAACAGCGCCAGAAAATAGTCTTGATGACCCACAAGTATAGGGGGTGTATCGCAGTATTTTCGATAAGTAAGAGTGTCGAACCCAACGAGGAGCAGAAGGTGCTGGCTAGTGGTATGGATCAGGAATTCTCTGCAAATACTTAGCAAACGGATTTTTAGGGGTTTTTGATAAAGCAAGTAAACAAAGTACGAGTAAATAAAAGACAGTAGGACTAAATGTAGCAAGTGGCCCAATCCTTTATGCAGCAAAGGACAAGCCGGTTGTATTACTTAAGATGACCAAACGTTCTCGAGGACACATGGGAAGACTGTCAAGTGCTTTCGCTTCATCTAGCTGATTATTGTTCTCTAGCTTGCTAAGTGTTGTGTGGGTGAACCTGTGCTAATGTACCGCCCCATCCAAGACTAATACATACTTGTGATTATACCCCTTGCAAACATCCGTAAGTACAAGAAAGTAATTAAGGTAGAAACCTAACCACAGCTTTAAACTCTAAGACCCTTACGTCCCTTGTGCAATGGTTTCCTAACGGGGGTTCAGGTTTACACTCCAACCCCTACGATTAGTAGCCAAATACACAATGCATTCCCCTAGGCCCATATAGGTGAAGTGTCATGTAGTCGATGTTCACATGACACCACTAGAAGAAGTACACCACAACTTAAATAACAATCTATTGAATCTTTCTCAACACAACTCAACTACTAACAACAAGACTTCTCCCATGTCCTCAAGAACAAAACGAACTACTCACAAGACATCATATGGATCATGATCAGAGATGGAATAATGATGTATAACAATCTAAACATAAACAATAATTCAATGGTTCACTCAATAGCATCAACTACAAAGAGTAATCAACACCGGGAAAGTTCCCCCTATGAACTATGCAAGATTCAACGCAATTGTTACAGCAATATGGAGATGGTGATGAGGGTGCTGATGGTGACGATGGTGGTGATGATGATGATGATGATCCCGATGAAGTCTAGCTTGATGGTGGTTTTGATGGCGACCATCTCCCCTCTACGTGAGCCTCTGCGGTGCCCGCGTCAGCCAACATTGGCGTCGTCACCTTTGTCGGCCACGCCTCGGTGGTCCTGCCTCTGTCCGCTTGGCTCATGTTGTGCGTACCGGGGTCACCTTTGACCAGCGAGATACCTTCCTTCTCCTACAAGCTTGATATGACCTGGATCATAGTTGATCCGGCCACACCTGTTCCTGCATACAAGTTAGATTCATCCATCCAATTTTCGGCTTAAGTCGGTTGAGACCCGGTTAGGTGGACATCCCCTGGTCCGGGTTACCCCGAGATTCGGCCTGCCTTGAGGTGACTCGGCCAGCATTCGCTTTGACCTTGCCGTACCTCGGCTAACTCGGCCTTTATACCTTGGCGTGACCCTACCCGGGGGTATCCCCCCAACAATACTCCCCGAAGCTGGTGCGGTCTTAGTTACCTTAGCCGCTAAGGCCACATCAGGTTCAATTTCACCGAGCTTTGTGTTCCTTTTCCGAGTTACCTCTTACCTCGGATCTCATGGGTTTACTTTCCCTTGGCACATTCCAAGTTTTCACTTGCTGGCCGGGTTACCACATTCTTGTCCGGGTCATTCTTCCTTCTCTCGTATGTTTCTCCACGTGGAGGTTAATCATTAGTTTGCCTCATTTTAAGGGCCATCAACAGTAACCGCCGCAGTTATTGTCAGGAGTTACTGTGCGCACGTCACATCGTGCCTGCCTCCGCGTTAACTGCATCATGACGTCGCGTCATGCGATCCACTACGCCCTGTGGTCCTCCGTGTGGCTCATCGCTGATTGGTCGATTCGGGCTATACACGGCCACACTGTGTGGCACACCCGCATAACACGATCCCACTTCCCTCTCGAGGGAGTGGTTAAATAGGGGAGGGACGCGCCCCTTGGATCTTTTTCCTACTTCCGCGCCCCTCTGCCTCTAGTTCTTCTTATTCTTCCGCGACAGCGCCGCCGCCACCGCGTCTGAGTAGCACCGCCACCGCCGCACTGCATCCACGCTCACCAGCGTCGCCGCCGCACTGCCTCCATGCTCACCAGCGTCACCGCCCCCTCTGCGCATCTCTTCCACCACGGGTCGCTGCCAGTCTAGGCCGCTGCCTCCCACCGCCGCTAGCACCAATGAGGGCAGCGAACTCGAGATGACTGAGGAGGAGCTCGCCGTTGTCGAGCAGGAGATGGAGGAAGATGCTGCTGGCGCTGACCGCGGCGCGTGGGCAGGCTCCTGGGTCTGCCATGATGACTTGGATTGGCTCTACCACACCAGGCGGATCCCGGAGGGCGTCACCGCACGCCTTGCTTCCTTCGAGTTAGGCCCCTCACCCAATCCGGGTGAGTATGTGGTGTTCTTATCTCATTTTCAGCGCGGATTTGGTCTGCCAGTGAGCGACTTTTTCCACGACTGGTTAAACACATACGAACTCCAGTCGCACCACCTTCCAGCCAATGACATCACATCTCTCTCTGCCTTCGCCTCCAGCATCGAAGGTTATGCTGGACTGTGGCCCACGAAGGAGCTCTGGATCCGGTTCTTTGGCCTTCGCCGGAATGTGATCCCGAACATCTAGCTTGACCCGGAGGACAAGCAACTCACGTAGTTCAGTGCTGCGTCAATTTCTCCTCAGAGGCTGTCCGTCTTCCCCCGAGTCACTGGGCTGGACTCTTGCAAAGGATGGGCCCGGACTTTCTTCTATGTCCGGAAAGATTCTACTGAGGATCTGATCCGGCTGCGCCCCTACGCTCCGGGTCCTCCCAATCCGGA
Organism: Avena insularis; assembly: GCA_023614405.1. Taxonomy (NCBI): domain Eukaryota; kingdom Viridiplantae; phylum Streptophyta; class Magnoliopsida; order Poales; family Poaceae; genus Avena; species Avena insularis. The sequence goes on from CM042692.1 coordinate 30,417,355, forward strand.
GCTATGGGACGTGGTCCCCAAGAAGCCCACCGTCCTGGCGAACCTGGTCAACAAGAGGTTCCAGGAGTTGAAGGACCTCGGATTGTGCAACGAGGACGCCATGATCATGTTCGTGCGCAACCGGATCTCCCCCCTCCAGAAGCGCACACACAAAGTCTGTCACATGAGCTGGGGCCGTGACCCCAACCGGACCTCGTCTTTCGAGTTGAGCAACACAGAGTTCTACCGCCGGGTCAAGGCCCTCTTCACCACCCACAAGGACTTCTCCTCTGAGTGGACGTGGGGAATGGAACATTATTGCCGAGATAGGCTTCCTCCCGTGGTAAGCTTCATGCCGCAAACTTTCTCCGAATTAAATTATATGTCGGTCGCTGTTGTATACTTAACTCGGTTGTCTTTTCTTTCCCTTAGCAATTCCTTTAGCAAACTATCGAGGATGGCACCGAGGCCTCCCTCAAATGGGCGCCTGACCGGGATACCTCTGATGAGGAGGAAGCGGATCAGGAGATGTTCCTCCCAATGGCCGACGCGACCAAGCGACCCACCGGTAAACTGTCTTCCATTAGAGATTGGCCCGACGATGAAGATGACTCGGATGTTGAGGTGATGGAAGCATTTGACGCTGTTCCCCTTTCTTATGCTTTTCCGGCATCAGCTAACCCCGGTGGGCAGATCCATGAGGACCCTTCCCTTGCCGTGGGTGATCCTGTTCCAGTTGCGCCGAAGAAGAAAAGGGGAGCCACATCAACTTCTTCCTCCGGACCTTCTCAGCCAACCAAAAGGCGAAAGAAGTCCGGGGACAAAACTGCCTCCAAGCCTGCAACTAAGGCCCCAACACGAAGAGCTCGGAATCCCAAGGAGCCCCTGACCTCGGATGAGTAAGCGTCTTTTCTCTCTGCCATTTACTTGTTCTTCTATTGTTACAGTTTCTCATCCGACACTGTTTAATTCGGCAGGGCCGCGGTGGAGGTCCCATAGAGTGGATCCGGCATTGCCTCCTCGCTCCGACACAGCCCTTCTCCCCCTCATGGCGACGATTCACGCCTGCTGAGCCCAATCCCGGAGGGTTCAGCGGCTGCTCCGGGTTCCAGCCCACCTCGTCAAGAGGAGGGCAACCTTGGAGCGGGGGATACTGGCTCTGCCGAGGCAGCGGCCACCACTACTTCGGCTCCGCCGCAACAAGCTACCACCGAGGTTACCTCAGCACCCCCACCGAAGAAGAAACCAGCACCAGCACCAACACAAACTCAAGCACCAGCAGCCAAAGCAACAGTAGCAGCACCAAGCCCCTCCGCCTCGTCCGAGTCTTCTCAGTCTCGGCAAGAAAGCACCAAGGCAGCTCCCAAGGGTAAATCTGCTACAACAACTTCCACTTCTCAGCAGCAGCCTAAGGGGAAGAAGGCCCCTGACGCCACCAGGGCAACGTCCATCGAGGCTGGACAGTGCACACTCGTGTCCATGCTCTCGAAGAAGACTCCACCACCGAAGGACGTCCCTGCCGACCCAGCTGACGCGCAACCTGTTTTGCACACCAGCCCGTCCCTTGCCCAGGTTGAGAGGAGGGAAGCACATGCCAAGGGCTTGGTGGCGCCCCACATGCTCAGCAGCGAATGATACCCTCCGACCTTGATCGAGTTCGTGAACAACTGGAACAAGGCGGAGTTTGTCCATAACGACGATCTCCCGGATAAGTTTGGTCCCGCCGAGTTTTCTGCTCAAATGAACACAGCCGCTAAGGCAATTAACCTTGCGGGTCGGATGATGGAGGTATGTTACTTCACCTTTTCCTTAGGATGCTTTAGATATTAGTGATATAACCATTAGTCCCCGAGCCTCCGGGGGAGTAACTTGTTACTCGGCCGGATGCTCCTTAGAAAATTAACGTAGCTCCTTGATAACTTCAAATATGCACACACCTAGAGCCGGGTTAAGTTCCACTTGGCCTGGATCTTGTACACTTCGAATATGCACACACCTAGAGCCGGGTTAAGTTCCACTTGGCCCGGATCTTGTACACTTCGAATATGCACACACCTAGAGCCGGGTTAAGTTCCACTTGGCCCGGATTTTGTACACTTTGAATATGCACACACCTAGAGCCGGGTTAAGTTCCACTTGGCCCGGATCTTGTACACTTCGAATATGCACACACCTAGAGCCGGGTTAAGTTCCACTTGGCCCGGATCTTGTACACTTCGAATATGCACACACCTAGAGCCGGGTTAAGTTCCACTTGTCCCGGATTTTGTACACTTCGAATATGCACAAGACTAAGCTATATTTCTGTACTCTTTTCAGGTGACCACCAACCGCCGGAGCGCTGAATTTGAATGTCTCCTTGACACTCACAAGATGCTGTGCGTAAAGCATAATGCACTGCTCGCTGAACACGAGAAAAGGGGTAAGTTCTCTTCTTGATATTTTTCTGTGTTCTCTTTCTCTTTTTCTGCTGAACTAACCCATCATTCGGTTTTCGCAGCTGGGGTTGAAGCTGAGAATATCCTCATGCAGAAGAATCTTGACCAGATCAAGGGTAAGTTACTTTTGTGCGACCTTGTTATGCTTTCTATCTCCTTTTCTTCTTGGCTTGGCGAACATTCATACCTCGGCTTTGCCGGGTCAACAAACTATTTCAGTATCGCTGGAAGATAGTGTGCCCGTGCCTGATATGATGCTGCATTTTCTCGAACAAGCAGGGCAGTGATACATTGCAAATGTATCTATAATTTTTGATGTTCCATGCTTAGTTTTATCCACTTTCTTGTGTTTTGTTCCAACTTTGGAGTACTTTTATTATGATTTCTTGGACTAACCTATTAACAAGAGCCATAGTGCCAGCTGCCTGTTTTCTGTTGTTTTTGGTTCCAGGAAAGTCAGAAAATGAATATTCTCGGAATTGGACGGGACAAAAGCCAAAGTGCCTATTTTTCGGAAGGATCAAGTGCCGTAATACGAGGCGGAGAGGGGCGGGCTGGCCACACCACACAGCTTGGCTGGCTAGGCAGCGCCGAAGGTGGTCTGGCCGACCCCAGCACCCCCTCGGCCCCTCCTTCCGCATATAAGTTTCCCTCGGGACGAAAACCCTAAGTACTCGATCAAAAATCCACGAAAGAGTCTGTAGCCGCCGTCATCTACATCCCTAGATCGGGAGGGATCTGAAGCTCTTCCCGACACCCTGCCAGAGAGGGGAATTCACCCTGGAGGCCTTCTTCATCACCATGCAAGCCTCCAGTGTGATGCGTGAGTAGTTCATCCTTGGACTACGGATCCATGTAGTAGCTAGATGGCTGGTTTCTCCTCCTTTGTGCTTTCATGTTTAGATCTTGTGAGCTCCGTTCATGATCAAGATCATCTATTTGTAATTCTTACATGTTGTGTTTGCGGGGATCCGATGGATATTGAGATGCTATTTCAGATTGATTATTGATTCTATCATGTTTTAGTTATTTGAGATCTTGCATGCTTTCCGTTGTTAGTAGCTATCTTGTCCAAGTAGATGCTAGCAACTCTAAGAGTTAGTATTTATGCTCGATAGTGGGTTCATGCCTCTGGTAATCTACGGAAGTGACAGAAATCTCTAAGGTACTAGATGTGTTGTTGCTACTAGGGAGAAAACAACGATCTTTTGTTCATAGAACAATTGTATTGTTTACTTTACACGCAGTTCGTAAAGCAATAATCTGTTGCTTGCAACTTAATACTAGAGGGGGTTCGGATGATAACCTGAAGGTGGATTATTAGTCATAGATGTAGTTGGATGGCGGTCTATGTATTATGTTCTAATGCCCAATCAAGTCTCAAAAGAGTCAAGATGATTAGTATATGCATGTATTGCTTTCTCGGTGTTTGTCAATTGCCCTGCTGTAATTTGTTCACCCAGCATGTTATCTATCTAAGGAGAGCCACCTCTAGTGAACTATGGGTCCTGGTCCTTGTCTTTTATATACAATCTACAATCTTTTACTGCTTTGTGTTTACTTTCTGCAAACTTTTACTTCTTTCCATTCGATACGTTTAATCCTTTGTTTTCCGCAAAACACGGTGAGATTGACAACATCATCGCAAGTTGGGGACAAAGTTCTGTGGTTGTGTTGTGCATGTCTCCACGTTGCTACTAGCACCGGTAGTGCGCCCTGCCAAAGCTCAGCTAGTAACACCTTTGAGGTGTTTCCTTGCTCCTACTCGTTCGATTAAACCTTGGTTTCATAACTGAGGGAAACTTGCTACTGTGCTCATCATACCTTCCTCTTGGGGTTCCCAACGAGCTCTACATCAACACCACGCACCAAGCACTTTTCTAGGTGCCGTGTATTGAGCCATCAAGCGATTTTCTGGCGCCGTTACTGGGGAGTCAAGGACATCTTCACAAGGGGAGTCCCTCATAACCAATCTCTTTACTTTGTTGTTTTTGTTTTGCTTAGTTTTCTCTTTGCTTCGTTTGCTTGTTTTGTTCTTCAAAAATCCAAAAAAAATAGTTTTACTATTTTGCTTTCTTATTTGAAAACCCCAAAAAAAATGACTACTCTTGAAAACACTAAGTTGTGTGACTTCACTAGAACCAACAACAATGATTTTATGAGCACTCCTATTGCTCCACCTGTGGCTGAAAATACTTTCTTTGAGATAAAACCTGCTTTGCTCAATCTTGTTATGAGAGAGAAATTTTCGGGTATTGGTAATGAAGATGCTGCTTCCCATCTAAATAACTTTGTTGAACTTTGTGAGATGCAAAAGCATAGGGATATAGATGGTGATATTATTAAGCTGAAATTGTTTCCTTTCTCTTTGAGAGGAAAAGCTAAAGAATGGTTGAATTCCTTAACTAGGAATAGTATTGATTCTTGGACTAAGTGCAAAGATGCTTTTATTGGGAAATACTATCCTCCTGCTAAGATTATATCTATGAGAAGTGAAATAATGAAGTTTAAACAACTTGATAATGAGCATGTTGCTCAAGCTTGGGAAAGAATGAAATCTTTGGTTAAGAATTGTCCCACTCATGGACTGACTGCTTGGATGATCATCCAAACTTTTTATGCAGGATTGAACTATTCTTCAAGGAACCTATTGGATTCAGCTGCTGGAGGTACATTTATGACCATCACTTTGGGTGCTGCAACAAAACTATTGGATAATATGATGGTTAATTATTCTGAATGGCATACTGAGAGAGCTCCACAAGGTAAGAAGGTAAATTCTGTTGAGGAAACCTCTTCCTTGAGTGATAAGATTGATATTATTATGTCTATGCTTGTTAGTGGGAAAGCCCATATTGATCCAAATAATGTTCCTTTAGCCTCTTTAGTTGCTCAAGAAGAGCAAGTTGATGTGAACTTCATAAGAAATAACAACTTTGGCAACAATGCTTATGGTAATAATGCTTATAGGAACAATTTTGGTAACAGCAATTATAAGCCTTATCCTCCCAGCAATGGTAATGCTTATGGAAATTATTACAACAATAATAAAAGTGCTCCTTCTGAACTTGAAGTTATGCTTAAAGAGTTTATTAGTAAACAAATTGCTTTCAATAAAACTATTGAGGAAAAACTCTCTAATGCTGAAAGAAATATAGCATCTTTGGCTGAAGCTCAATCTACTTTGAATAAAATGGCTGCTAAACCCGAAACTAATGAGAATCCCTTTGCAGCCACTAATGCTATACAAGTAAGAATTGATGAAAATGTTAGACTATTAGGTGAATTACATGCTAAGTGGGAAAGAGAAGATGAAATTGCTAGAAACATTAGTGTTTCTACTATTACCACCACTAGTGTTGAGGATAGTAATAGTTCTACTACTTTAGATGATAAAGTTGATTTTGATCTTGATGGTTGCAGCATCTCTGAAGTTATTAAGTTCCTACAAAAGCTTGCTAAAAGTCCTAATGCTAGTGCTATGAACATGGCTTTTACAAAACACATTACTAATGCTCTCATAAAGATTAAAGAAGAAAAGATGAAACATAAAGCTTCTATTCCTATAAAGCAAGAAGATGGTTGGGAACCCATCATTAATATGAAAGTGAATGACTTTGATTTCAAAGCTTTGTGTGATCTTGATAGTAGTGTTTCTATTATGCCTAGAAGGATTTATGATATGCTTGATTTGCCTCCTCTTGAAGATTGTTATTTGAATGTCCCACTTGATGCTAATGCTAAAAAGAAACTCATGGGGAGTCTTAATGATGTTCTTATTATGGTTAATGATTCCTATGTCCCCGTTGATTTCTATGTTTTGGATGTTGAATACAATGCTTCTTGTCCTATTACTTTGGGAAGACCTTTTCTTAGAACTGTTGGTGCCATCATTGATATGAACGAGGGCGCCATTAAATATCAACTCCCACTCAAGAAAGGTATAGAACACTTCCCTAAAAAGAGAGAAAAGATTTCTTTTGCTTCTCCTATGAAAACAAAATTTGGTCTTAATGCTTCTTCATTTGAGAACACTTGATTCTTTCTTTGGTTCTTATGCCTAACTTAAAGGCGTTAAAGAAAAGTACTTGTTGGGAGATAACCCAAGAGTTTTAGTTGAGTATTGGAAGTTATTACCTCTATAATAACCTCTCCTTATCCTTTTTATTTGCTTTTTGTGCCAAGAGTAACCTCTAATGAGAGTGAAGTAATGATTGGGAAAGTTGCTGTCCCGAAACAGATTTCTGTGCTTCACCGTAAAAATTCCTGAGAGAGATCTGTATGTCGGATTGAGCTGTAATTTTTTGTGCTCTGCCCCAGGTTGTTATCTAACTTTTGTTAGTTCAACAATTTTTGATTTGAGCAACAGAAGGTCTTCGAAAAAAATCGTCTTTACCTGATGGTCTGTTTTGACAGATTTCTGCCATTTTCTGCATTTGCTTCTTGTTAGTTCCTTCTTGAGTTCCTTTGGGGAATTGAGCTTTTTGAGGGAAGTTCTACAGTAGCTAGTGTTCTAATGGAAGTTTATTTGGTGTTAGAACTGAACCTTGAGACTTATTTATCTTAAGTGCACTAATGTTGCTAATGAGATTGTGTGAAGTTTTGTATGAAGGAAAATTTTCAGGTGTATGGAAGGAATGAGTAACGAGATGAAGGATGGACTAAAGCTCAAGCTTGGGGATGCCACGCGTGTCACCCCAAGAAATATCCAAGAAGTACAAGCGTCAAAGCTTGGTGATGCCCAAGGCATCCCCTTCTTCATCAATAAAAATTCCAGGTTTCTTCCAAACGCTTCATTTTTATTGTTTCGTGCACAGTTGTGTTTTTCTTGGAGCATCTTATTTTTGTTTTCGTTTTGTTTTTTAGTTTGCTTGGTTTTTTTAGTTTTCTGAATAAGTTGGTTGGACCCCCTCTTTCACACTTTTGTTTGCAAATAGTTTGGTTTGGTTTGGAAAAGAGTAGGAAAGTTCATGCTTATGTGGTAAAAAGAGCTCGTTTTTGACTGTGGATATGCTTTGTCATGTCGTGCTTGATATTGTTTTGGCTTTATGCTTAGTATTCTTTGTTGTAGCATGACTTGTCATAAACAATTGATATTGCTTAATGTGCCTTGGATGAATCATGCGTTGTTTTAGCATATTAAAGCATAGTATAGTGGTATTCTCCTTTGATGCTTTATTTGGGTTGACTTGGCGCATGCTCACACCATGTTATGACTATCTCAAGTCACCATAGCCTTTATGATCCTTTAGTTTTCAACTTGTAGTATCACTTTATGCTTTGATCAATGATGTTTTGTCGCTCTGCATGATTATGGCCATTATTGCTCTCTTAGTTTGTCGCTCCCAGTCTTTTGCTAGCCTCCACAACAAAGTATGAGTTCCACTCATGCATCCAACTCCCTAAACCAAGTTTTTCCAAAGAGTCCACCATACCTACCTACTAGCTTATGTTATTCCAAGTATATTCATGCTTTTGTTTACCTTCCACTTGTTATGATAAAACTAGTGATTAAAGCTCTCACGAACTTGATGGCACACTTTACTTTTCTTGCCCTTAATAAACTTGAACCATTGTGTCGTCTATGTTGTATATGCTTGCACTTATTTGTTGGGAATTAGCAGAACCATGCTTTCATGGGGAACGCTTTCAACATTGCACTTGGTAGTTGTACCTAGTTGATATCATGCTCCTTTGTATATGGATGCCATCGGTGTGAAATGAAAGGGGAGCTTGTAAGTCCATGGAGTTATGTATATGTGTTAGAGAAACGCCTGGGCCGCTGGTCTAATCCATGCCGACATGGTGGAAACCTGCATTGTAACCATAATGAGCTGTCTATGAAGCATTCTTCTCATAAAAAAAGAGTCCTATTGAGAAAAAAGAGAAAAGAAAAAAAAGAGATACTATGAAAAGAGGAAAGTGAGAAAAAAGCACCATATTCCCATGGTAAATAAGAAGAATGCTGAGATGCTCGTTGTCTACTTGCCTTGTCATTTTGATATAGGGATTCTTCTGTATCATCGGGCAAGGGGTACTCCGTTGGCGGTTCTCTATGATACACATGTACTTACGATGACAAGAACTTACCGGTGACTAAACTTGAGTAGCATGAGGAGCGGCCCTCGTATACAAGGGACATGAGATTTCTGACTTATACTTCGTCAAGCATGTACACCATAGTTTGTTCACTTTAACCTTAATAACTTCAAGATGCTTATGATAGGGGCAATGAGAGCTGAAAGCTATAAGTATCATAATTTTTGGAAGCTCTTTATGAGACTTGAATCCCTACTTCCTTTTTACAAAAGGCTTTTCTTCCAGCATTATATTGAGTCTCCACCTTCTATCTTTATGCACCTACTTTGAGAGCATAGTGGCCATTCTTAGTTCTATGTGCATTGTCCCAAGACTAGTTGATTGATGCATAACTTGTTATTGCTTGTTTGAAACTATTGTATCTAGTCACTCTTATGAACTTTGAAGGTGTCCTATGCATTTATATTTGCTACTCTATTGAGGGACAAGCTGAATACTATTATGCCATGTTTTCTTTATGTGAAACAAACAAACGTCTTGCAAAGCATTGTAATTCATGAATCTTTTGTTTGTGCCTTTTCATGTTGCATCTTAGTTTCTTTGCTTATTGCTAGAACTTTGTCTTTCATGTTATGATTGAAGTACTATGATCCCAGCCTTGAATGTTTTACGAATACTTTGATCAAGTCTTTGATGGTGCATGTCACCTCAAAAATTCTTTCTTTTTATCACTTACCTCCTCGAGGACGAGCAGGAGTTAAGCTTGGGGGTGTTGATACATTGCAAATGTCTCTATATTTTTTATGTTCCATGCTTAGTTTTATCCACTTTCTTGTGTTTTGTTCCAAATTTGGAGTACTTTTATTATGATTTCTGGGACTAACCTATTAAAAAGAGCCACAGTGCCAGCTGCCTGTTTTCTGTTGTTTTTGGTTCTAGGAAAGTCAGAAAATGAATATTCTTAGAATTGGATGGGACAAAAGCCAAAGTGCCTATTTTCCGGAAGGGATCAAGTGCCAGAATACGAGACGGAGAGGGGCCAGGGGCCGGCCACACCACCTGGCCACGCGGCCAGGCCTGGCCCGCGCCAGGGGGTGGTCTGGTCGACCCAGACCCTCGGCCTCCTTCCGCCTATAAGTTGCCCTCGGGGCGAAAACCCTAAGTACCCAATCAAAATCCACGAAAGAGTCATGGCATTGGTCATCTCCATCCCTAGATCGGGAGGGATCTGAAGCTCTTCCGGCACCTGCCGGAGAGAATTCACCACAGGCCTTCTTCATCACCATGCAAGCCTCCAGTGTGATGCGTGAGTAGTTCATCCTTGGACTACGGATCCATGTAGTAACTAGATGGCTGGTTTCTCCTCCTTTGTGCTTTCATGTTTAGATCTTGTGAGCTCCGTTCATGATCAAGATCATCTATTTGTAATTCTTACATGTTGTGTTTGCGGGGATCCGATGGATATTAAGATGCTATTTCAGATTGATTATTGATTTTATCATGTCTTTGTTATTTGAGATCTTGCATGCTTTCCGTTGTTAGTAGCTATCTTGGCCAAGTAGATGCTAGCAACTCCAAGAGTTAGTATTTATGCTCGATAGTGGGTTCATGCCTCTGGTAATCTGGGGAAGTGACTGAAATATCTAAGGTACTAGATGTGCTATTGCTACTAGGGAGAAAACAACGATCTTTTGTTCATAGAACAATTGTATTGTTTACTTTACACGTTGTTCGTAAAGCAATAATCTGTTGCTTGCAACTTAATACTGGAGGGGGTTCGGATGATAACCTGAAGCTGTATTATTAGTCATAGATGCAGTTGGATGGCGGTCTATGTATTATGTTGTAATGCCCAATCAAGTCTCAAAGGAGTCAACATGATTAGTATATGCATGTATTGCTTTCTCGGTGTTTGTCAATTGCCCCGCTGTAATTTGTTCACCCAGCATGTTATCTATCTAAGGAGAGCCACCTCTAGTGAACTATGGATCTCGGTCCTTGTCTTTTATATACAATCTACAATCTTTTACTGCTTTGTGTTTACTTTCTGCAAACTTTTACTTCTTTCCATTCGATACGTTTAATCCTTTGTTTGAGAATACTGAGCTTGTGTAGCTTCGCAAAAGGCATGATGACTGTACCAAGGAGTTGACCCGGATCCACAGTCATATTTCACGTAAGCTCCTTTCCCTTATCCGGCATATTTCTCCGGGTTACTTCACATGTCTTTTCTTTACCCGCTTCTCTCGTCTTGTTTTCAGGCAAATTTCCAGAGAGCAATGCCATTGCGAGCACCGAAGTTGCTAATTTCCGCCGACAGAGGGGTACCCCCGTTGCTCCTGATGCTGAAGAGATTCCCTACGACATGGAGGACCTGTTGGTCAGCTTGTCTTCTCGCGTGGAAATCGTGAAGAACTATGGCAAGGATATCCTTGACGTTGTAGTCCGGATCTTCAACACTTTTTGGCCCGCAGAATACACTTCGGAGGGAACCTCAGTTCTTGTTGATAAGTTGATGGAATGCGAGACCCAACTCGACCTTTGGAGGGAATCTGCTGGGCGTGCCGGACCTGAGACCGTTCTCCATTACGTGCTTACGTGGTATGAGAAGATCGACCTCAACCTCTTAGCGCGCATGCGCACCGGATCCAAATGGACCAGTGACCCAGAGTGGGTAGCTCGGCACAAGGCTTGCGCCCATAGCCTCGTCGAATATGCCCCCATTCATGAATGGACTAAGGGACCGAGCTTCCTGGAAGTAGCCGGTGAAGAAAACACTGAGAATGTTGAAGATGGCTCAGATGAAGATGAAGAGGACGATGCCTCGGACATCGAAGACAGCGAAGATGACGCTGAACTTCCTCCTCCTGCTGCTCCTTGAGTGAAAAAACTTTAAAGTTTATCAGATCCCCGGTATGCCGGGTGGAATTGTATCCAGTACACATGTGATATTTTGCTACTAAGTTTTTTATGCCGGATTAACTTGGGCGTAGTCCCCGAGTTTCATTTTCTTGTTCCTCCAATCTTTTGGCTCGGCTCGTGTCTACCTTGATTCGGTTTGATGACTTACAAATACGAGTTTCAAAAATTGTCTTAACAATACTTGGAAACTTTAGGCTTAGCTCAAAATAGTTCAACATAATAATTCAAAAGTAAATACAAGGTTAGTCCGGAAAACAAACATCGGCTCGATTAAGTTCTTTTCCTCGGTCGTTTTTCATATGCTACGCAATTCCAACCTTGTTCTCTTGCTTACCATGAAGCCAATTCTTGCTGGATAGCAACAAGTCGAAGAGTTGGGTTTTTGGTGCTCACACATTACTAATCTGACCTAAGTAGAACAACTTACGCCAGCCGACGTATAAATAATAAATACAAAAGACAATAATCATTATTAAGGCAGTCCCCGAGTTACTGCTCGAGGCGCCAACATTTCATTGATAAGCTCATTGCCGACATACATACCAACATATGAGAGACTCGGATACATACACTTCTCTGCTAAGTGTAGAAAGGACGAAGTAGAGCTACATTCCATGGACGCTTGGATTCCTTGCCGGACCTATCCGCCTTGTTCTTTTCCTGTGGTTTTGCATCGATAAGATAGTAAGAATCATTGTGCAATGCTTTGCTCACAATGAATGGCCCTTCCCATGGGGGGGATAACTTATGCATGCCAGCAGTACGTTGTACCAACCGGAGTACCATATCACCTTCCCGGAAGACTCAGGGGTTTACTTTCCGGCTATGATAGCGTCGGAGATTTTGCTGATATATGGCGGATCTGGACAATGCCAATTCTCTCGCTTCTTCCAGCAGATCAACATCATTTTACCGGGCTCCTTGCACTTCGGCTTCTGTGTATTGGGTGACCCTAGGCGATTCATGCTCTATGTCGGCTGGTAATACAGCTTCTGCCCCAAATACTAGAAAAAATGGCGTATAGCCTATTGATCGATTCAGAGTTGTTCTTAAACTCCACAGTACCACTGGTAGTTCTTCTATCTAGCACCCCGCTGATCTTTGCAGCGGCTCAATGAGCCGGGGTTTTATCCCGGATAATACTAATCCGTTGGATCTCTCCACTTGTCCGTTTGATGCGGGGTGGGCTACCGAGGCAACGTCTAGCCGAATCTTTTTATCTCGGCAGAATCACGCAAATGCTCCTTCAGCAAAATTTGTGCCATTATCAGTTATGATACTATGAGGATAACCGTATCTCAAGATGATGTCTTTGAGAAATGTCACGGCCGTAGCTCCATCACATTTTCTTATTGGCTTTACTTCAATCCACTTTGTAAAATTATCCACCATGACCAAAATGTGAGTCATATTTCCCCTTGCTGGCTTGAATGAGCCAACCATGTCCAAACACCATACAACAAATGGCCAAGTGATTGGTATGGTCTTGAGTTCCGACATTGGCATATGTGTCTTGGTAGCGTACCTCTGACAACCATTGCATTTTCGTACCAAATCTTCTGCTTATTCTAGGGTACATGGCCGGTAGAATCCATGCTGGAAAGCTTTTGCCACCAAGCCTCGGGACGAGGCATGATGCCCGCACTCCCCTTGATGTATATCTCAGAGGATGTCAAGCCCATCTTCCGGGTCAACGCATCGCTGGAGGACATTGGTCACACTCCTTTTGTATAGCTCGGAATTGATGATTGTGTATGCCTTTGCTCTCCTCTGAGTTTGCCTGGATAGTACCTCCTCAGTGGGTAACGTTCCATCTTTCAGGAATTGAAATATAGGCAGTGCCCAAGTTGGTATTGCTCGCACAGGGAACACATCCTCATCAATTTCCATCTGATCCACCGGCATAACTTCAACCGGATCATGCTGAGCAGTCCCCGGGTCCTGCGAGGCAGTCCTGTGTTCGTTGAGGCCCCGGGTTTCGCGCACCACCTCCCATGTCAATGTCCATGGGCACAGCTCCGGACTCCGGATCCTCCGGGACGTAGATTGAGTCGGTTTCTGGGGACGGTCTGATGGATGTTTTCTGAGGTGTTCTAATGCTACACCCGGTGGAATTGCTTGTCGGGTAGATCCGAGCTTCGACAATACGTCGGCAGCCTCATTTTCCACCCGGGGTACATGGTGAAATTCGCATCCCTCAAAATAACCAGATATTTCTGCACATGGAATCTGTATAATGCCATGTTTGGATCAAGAGCGTCCCACAGCCCCGACACTTGCTGAACTACGTAATCCGAGTCGCCAAAGCATTGGATCCGATGTATACTAATTTCTTTTGCCACTTTGAGCCCATGCACAAGTGCTTCATATTCAGCGACATTGTTCGACGCTGCGAAATGGATATGTAGCACATACTTCAACTAGTCATTCTTTGGCGAGGTAAGCACAACTCCGGCGCCTAACCCGGTTTTTGTTTTTGACCCGTCAAAGTGCATTCTCCAGTAGTTCGGATCTGGTAGCGGATGTTCATATTGTACCTCGGCCCAGTCCACAAAAAAGTCGGCCACAGCCTGAGACTTGATTGCTTTTCTTCTATCATATTGTGACGCATAGGGAGCTAGTTCAATTGCCCATTTTGCAATCCTGCCACTTGCATCCTTGTTACTCATTATCTCAGATATGGGAGCTTCACATATTACCTTGATAGGGTGCTCCTCAAAATAATGTTTTAGCTTCTTTGCCGACATGTACACACCATACGCCACTTTCTGATAGTGCGGATAATTTTTCTTTGATGCTGACAATACCTCGCTCAGATAATATACTGGCCTTTGCACTGACTTACCCTCTTCGTCGCGCTCTACCACAATTACTGCACTTACAACTCGGTTGGTTGTGGCTATATAGAGCAACATTGGCTCCTTTGATAGTGGAGAGGCTAACATTTTATTTAACTGTATAAAGGCTTCATTGGCCTGAGGCGTCCAAGTGAACTTGTCTGACTTTTTCATGAGTTGATAGAGAGGCAATGCCTTTTCTCCCAACCGACACACAAACCGACTTAACGATGCCAGGCAACCAGTGAACTTCTGGACATCGTTAAGACACTTCGGAAGTTGCATTCGTTCAATGGCCCGGATTTTAGTTGGATTAACTTCGATACCTCGGCTGGAGACAAGGAATCCGAGTAATTTTCCTGCCGGGACACCGAAGGTACATTTTTCTGGGTTAAGCTTTATCCGAAACCTCCTTAGGTTTGCAAATGTCTGCCTGATATCATCAAGGAGCATTTTGCTTTCTTTGGTCTTGATAACCACATCATCCACATACACCTGTACATTTTGACCAATTTGGTCGTGCAAACATTTCTGCATACATCTTTGGTACGTTGCGCCTGCATTACATAAACCAAACGGCATGGTGCGATAGCAATAAGCCCCATAAGGGGTGATAAATGTAGTCTTTATTTGATCATCCGGATTCAGAGGTATCTGGTGGAAACCAGAATATGCGTCAATGAATGACAACAGTTCACATCCAGCAGTTGAGTCTATGACTTGATCTATCCTTGGCAGTGGAAATGGATCTTTTGGACACGCCTTATTTAGGTTCATGTAATCGATACACATACGCCAAACCACTGCCAATCCTTCTAGTAACCGAGCTATCTCATCCTTCTTCTTCTCCACCAGCATCGGATTAGATAGCCAATCCGGGTAAAGAACTTCCATGATAAATCCTGCTGCTAGTAACCGAGCTATCTCATCTCCAATGACTTTTCTCCTATCCTCGGCAAAGCGGCAGAGAGTTTGCTTCACCGGCCTTGCTCCGGGTCTCACGTTCAAAGATTGCTCGGCCAACTCCCTCAGAACATCTTGCAAGTCCTGTGTGGACCAAGCAAAAATATCCTGATTCTCACGGAGGAAGTTGACAAGCTTGCTTTCCTATTTATCATTTAACCCAGCACCAATTGTTACGGTGCACTCTGGGAACATATCATCAACAAGCACTTTCTTGGTATCCTTTGTGGCTTGGAACGAAACACTACCATGCGGATTACTCAACACCGGCATATATTGCTGCGCGGACTGAGCCAACGCCGCCAACTCTTGGATTTTTCTTTTCTCTTGCGCAATCACGAGTGACTCGGCTAGGTTAGACCTGGCTGACGCACACTCAATGGAACATCGGAAATCTCCAGCAATGGTAATCACTCCATTTGGCCCGGGCAACTTCATCTTCAGATAACTGATGTGGCAGCTTGCCATGAACTTGTTCAGTGCCGGTCTTCTGAGTAATGCGTGATACACACTTTCCAAGTTCACCACTTCAAACTCCAAATTCTCAGTTTGGCAGTTATCTCTTGCCTATGGGTTCACAAGAAATGCCTGGCATAATGCCATGGAAAGTTGTCCTTGTAGCTTGGAGCATGTTCTCCGAGATACACAACTTGCGCATTGTGTTTGCATACATGATGTTAATGCTATTGCCATTGTCAATCAGTACCTTTGAGAACCTCACATTGAGGTTAGGCCCAATGAATGTCGGATCCAGCACTAGCGCATACGAACCAGGACTTGGCATAAGCTTGGGATGATCTTTGATGCTCCAGGTAATTTCCTGGTCCGACCAAGGCATATACCTCGTCACTGCTGGCATTACCGCATTGACCTCCATATGTCGGCGCTACAAGATCTTTCTATCTGTTTCCTCAGTGGTAAACACACAGTAACTCTGATGATGCTCCATGTACTCATTCCTCCCCTCATTTCCGTGGTACCTCTGATCCGGTTGATGCTGGTCTTCCACTTGATGCACTGCATCCCTTCTTTCATGGTTATCATACCTCGACGGAGGGGGAGGCAACATTAGCTGTTGCGTGTTCGCTCCGGAGAGCAATTGCTGCCGGGGTAACTCCTGCCGAGGTTGATCGTTCCGAGGTGCTTGAGCATTCCCTGAACCACCTTGTTCTATCTTACGCATCCACTCACATTGCCTCGTTGTATGACCTGCTGGGTTACTCGGATTTGGCGTGTGAAATTTACACGGCTGATCCAACATTGACTCGTAAGTATACCTCAGACGGTCCTTCTTTTCCTGCCATCGCTTTCTTACCTCTCAAGGCGTCCAAGTTTTCTTGCCATCATTTCTCGGTGTCCACTGTTGCCCTCCAGTTTTCTGACGTTGATTTCCCCTGCTCCGGGCTGATCTTGATTCACAGCAGCAACTTGTTGCGAATTATACCGGTAATCCGGTCTGTCATCTCTTCTTTTACCCCGGTAGTCATTCCTCCGGGATGACCCGGCTCCATTGTACCTCGGCCCACACTTCGTCGATCGTCATTTCTATGTACTTCTTTTCCTTTCTCTGCCCTTGTCGGGTCATACGGGACGATCTGTTTGTTCCTCCTGGCCGAGGTTACTACCTCTTCTCTCCTAGGACCACCATGAGGAGACGATGCGGCTCCAGCGGATTTCTCCGGGTTACCCACCGCCGAATGGATGATCTTGGAGGCCCTAGCTCTCTCCGGGTTATCTCTGAGTAACTCCTCATTTTGCCTGTTCACGATCCGAACCAACTCATTGACCCTATCTTGCTGTCTCTGATGGGCTGCACCCGTTAGACCCTCTAAATCGGACGCAGCTGCATCCGCTGCTCTGAGGTTTTTCGCCGGGGTACTATACTTCGGCAGCCCCACGGACAGACAGTTCTCAGACTCCTCAATCCTAGTATCACCCTCTTTGTTCATTTCACTCATGAGATTTCTCCCTTTCACTTTTACGGCATCTACTTTATTTGCCTTTGCATACTCACGCAGTGTCATGTTCAACGACTGCTGAGCCGCGGCTATCTTTTTCGCTCCCTCTAGAATTTTTTGCCTAGTTTCCTCTAGCTCGGCCTGCGCCTGAGCCAGATCTACCACTGCTGCTACCGGGTTTGCCAAGCTATCCATCGCTTCCCGCAGCACATTCTCTGGCCTCTCTAGTGGAGGACCTCTACCTTTCCTTGGTGCCTTAGGCGTTACCTCCGGATCTGGTGCCGGATCCTTGCTTGCGCCAGCGCCAGGCGTACTCATCATCACCTCATCACGGTCCGGGAGCGAGTGATACGCGCCCCGTGAACCACGCTAAGGGGTGGCTCCCCTGCCTTGACGACGTGCCGCGGATGAACGCATGACACATCAACAGCAACATAGACCTTGTGCACGCCGAGCTTGACGAAGAGGCCATTGCACGGAAGAGGACGCTTGCCGAAGCAGCTAGTTTTGTCGCTGACAAAGTCCAGCGCTCCAAAGCGCTGAACGAGCCCGGAGACGATGCGTTCGCCGGTGCCGGTGAGGTTTCCCGTCTGGATCTTGACCCCTGCTAGCGTCGCTAGCCCCACGGTGGGCGCCAACTGTCGTGGTGGTGTCACGACAGATGCCATGGATAGGCTAAAGGTGGGGACTAAATGCACTAGGGGAATCCAGGGAGGGATAGTGTGGTGATTCCACACATAGTAGCTTTGTATTCAATTCACTTCCAAGGTTTACAAGTGCTCCTCGAGCTATATTGGAGAGAGGAGGAAGAAGGAGCTCTCTTACTCTCACCGCTAGCTAGCCCTCAGGAACCAAGTAAAATCTAGCCAATAGAGATCAACCCTTTCTACAGAGGCCCTAGCCCTCCTTATATAGGGGTGTCTAGGTCTCCAATTTGGGCATACGTGGAGGCATATTCCAGGGAATATGCCTCCTCCCAAAATAGTAATCCGACCGGGTCGCTTTTCCCCCGCATCATCCATGCAGAGGCTACGTGAGCCTCTACGGCGCCCGCATCAGCCGACATTGGTGTCGTCACCTTTGTCAGCCATGCCTCGGTGGTCCTGCCTCTGTCCGCTTCGCTCATGCTGTGCGTACCGGGGTCACCTTTGACCAGCGAGATACCTTCCTTCTCCTACAAGCTTAATATGACCCGGATCATAGTTGATCCGGCCACACTTGTTCCTGCATACAAGTTAGATTCATCCATCTGACTTACGGCTTAAGTCGGTTGAGACCCGGTTAGGTGGACATCCCTTGGTCCTGGTTACCCCGAGATTCGGCCTACCTTGAGGTGACTCGGCCAGCATTCGCTTTGACCTTGCCATACCTCGGCTAACTCGGCCTTTATACCTTGGTGTGACCCTACCCGGGGGTATCCCTCCAACAATCTATTGAATCTTTCTCAACACAACTCCACTACTAACAACAAGACTTCTCCCATGTCCTCAAGAACAAAACGAACTACTCACAAGACATCATATGGATCATGATCAGAGATGGAATAATGATGTATAACAATCTGAACATAAACAATAATTCAATGGTTCACTCAATAGCATCAACTACAAAGAGTAATCAACACCGGGAAAGTTTCACCTATGAACTATGCAATATTCAACACAATTGTTACAACAATATGGATATGGTGATGAGGGTGGTGATGGTGACGATGGTGGTGATGATGATGATGATCCCGATGAAGTCCAGCTTGATGGTGGTGTTGATGGCGACGATCTCCCCTCTCCGGGAAGGAATTCCTCCAGCAGAAATCTGTCTGCTGGAGAGATCTTTCTCTCTCGGTGTTTTCCGCCCCATAGTGGCGGCGGAATCTTTCTGTGGTCACTCCCCGAGTCTTAGGGTTTCGGGAGGATGATATATGCCAGAGGGGAGAGGCTGGAGTGGGCCAGGGTGGCCACACCACCTCCAGGCGCGGCCTAGGCCTGCCCGCGCCATGGGGTGGTGTGGGCCCCCTGTGGCCCACCTCCACTCCATCTTCTGGCATCCTTAGTCTTCTGGAAAAATAGGATTTTCCGATATTTTCCCGGATTTTCTGATCTTCGCGAATTTTGCCTCCAAACAGCACCTTTTCCATCAGAATCCTGACTGCAGCGGTCCATGCTCCAAAAGTCATCAACCATGCAAAAATAGATGAAATAACATAAGTATCACCTCTCAATACGAAATATATCAATGAATAATAGTGAATTAAGACATAGAATAGTGATGCAAAATGGATGTATCAGAGCGCTCAGAAAGAATAGAATCTATGAGTTCGGGATAGATGCGCGGGATATTTGAATAGATGTGTGCGGGATATTTGAATAGATGCGCGGGATATTTGTATAGATGTGTGCGGGATGTTTCGGCGCCATGCGGAGTTTTGAGGTTGAAGCTTTCGACGTACGCTACTCCGACGCGGTTTCTCTCACGTGTTGGCCCCGTCTAGACCCACACGCCATCGACAGTATGCTTACCAACATATAAATGAGTATCCACACATTTGCCGAAATTGATAAACAATATATTTTAAAGGCTTTCATACAAGATGACCAAGGTCACGGACATATCTCTGTTATAATTTATAATAGCGTGTCCATATCTGGTAGATAGCTGCATCTTGGCATTTCAAAAGAAGATTCTAGATTTGATGGACAATGCCAAATTTCATGAATTTCCAAACTTTCTAGCTAAATCTATGCAATAAAATGACTTTTTGATAATCTGAAGTAAATATGTCTAATTTCGAACTAGAAAGTGTGTGATATACCTTGCTCTTGACTTTTTAAAATAATTCAAAGATATCAAGTAGTCAAATATTGCAGAACCACCGAGAGTTTCGGAAAATTCAACTTTTTGATATGAATGGTAATGACACATAATTTCGGCCATTTTAAAAAAAAATACAAAGAAACAAAATATAAAAATAAATGCATCCATTATTTTATCTCTTTGTGTCTCACTATGTGCACTAGCTAGTTTCCATGGAAAATATAATCTTGAAATTTGATAATTTCTGAGAAAAAATTGTATCACAATATATATGGAGTACCATGTAATAATATGCATGGCTTTCAAACCAGATGACAAAGGTCATGGCCATATCTTTTCTATAGTTTATAATAACCTATCCATATTTGTTATGGTGTGTATTGACATTTAAAATATTATTTCCAAAGGAAGCTTTCGAATTGGAAGTTATTTCAATTTTCTAATGCACAACAATGGCTTTAGTCATGAAGCTACTACAAAACATGGCTTTAAATCCCACTGCCCTGGTTTTCACTCAAAGTATATATAGCCTAGGGTTAATTAAGTTTAGGGTTCGGGGTTTTATTTTGGGTTGACGATTTAAGGGTTCATGGTTTATGGTTTAGGATTTAGGGTTTAGGCTTTTAGGTTTAGTGGTTTAGGGTTTAGGGTTGTTCAAGGTTTTAGGGTTTATGATTGGTTAGGTTTTAAGGTTTAGGGAATTTTCAATAACAATGTTCAAGCTTTATATATATGGTTATATTCATGGAATAGAATGGCGTTATCGCAATTTAATAAAGGTATTTCAAAATTTGATCTATAAGTGCATTATACCTCATTGGTAAGGGTTTAGGGTTCTAGGGTTAGGAAGTTAGAGTTCTAGGGTTAGGAGGTTATTAGGGTTTACGGTTAAGGGTTTTTGATTTTTCAATAATGTTCAAGCTTTATGCTTATATTCATGTAATAGAATGGCATTACCACAATTTAACAAAAGTATCTCAAATTTTGATCTATAAGTGCACGGTACCTGCTGGTTTAGGGTTTATGGGTCGATGATTTAGGGTTTCATGGTTTAGGTTTTATGAGTTTTTTAGGGTTTAGGGATTAGCGATTTTTCAATAATACTCAAAGATTTATACTTATATTCGTCGAATAGAATGGCGTTACCCGCTTTAATGAAAGTATCACAAATGTTGATCTATAAGTGCATGATACCTGCTTGGTTAGGGTTTTACAGTTTAGGTTTTATCATTGTATAGGGTTTAGAGTTTAGCGAGTTTAGAATAATGCTCAACCTTGATTGTTATATTCGTCGAATAGAATGACATTACCTAATTTAATGAAAGTATCTCAAATTTTGATCTAT
Organism: Avena insularis; assembly: GCA_023614405.1. NCBI lineage: Eukaryota > Viridiplantae > Streptophyta > Magnoliopsida > Poales > Poaceae > Avena > Avena insularis. Next base: position 30,438,647 of record CM042692.1, read on the forward strand.
AAAGTGCGTGATACCTGCTTGGTTAGTGTTTATGGGTTGAGGGTTTGGGGTTTTAGGGTTTAGGTTTTAGGGGTTGTTTAGGGTTTAGGGTTTAGGGAATTTTCGATAATGCTCAAGATTTATGCTTATATTCATCAAATAAAATGGCGTTAGCAAATTAAACGAAAGTATATCAAATTTTGATCTATAAGTGCATGCTACGTGCTTGGTAAGGGTTTAGGGTTTTAGGGGTTTTGGGTTTTAGAAATTTTTGATAATGTTCAAGTTGCTTTATGCTTGTATTCGTTGAATAGAATGGCATTGCATCAATTTATTGAAAGTATCTCAAGTTTTGATGTATAAGTGCACAATACCTGCTTTGGTTAGGGTTTATGGGTCGAGGGTTTAGGGTTATATGTTTTTACGGTTTATTTTATGGGTTGTTTAGGGTTTAGGGTTTAGCGAATTTTCAATAATGCTCAAGATTTATGCTTATACTCGTAGAACATAATGGGTGTTAGCTGATTTAATGAAAGTATCTCAAATTTTGATCAATGTGTGCATGACACATGCTTGGTTAGGGTTTATGGCTGAGGGTTTAGGGCTTTAGGGTTTAGGGAAATTTTGATATTACTTAGGATTTATGCTTATATTCGTCAAATAGAATGGCATTACCCAATTTAACGGAATTATCTTAAATTTTGATCTATAAGTGCATGCTACGTGCTTGGTGAGGGTTTAGGGTTATAGGGTTTAGGGGTTTAGGATTTGGGTTTTATAGGTTTCGGTGTTTGAGAATTTTCAATAATGTTCAAACTTTATTGTTATATTCGTGGAATAGAATGGAGTTACCGCAATTTAATGAAATATCGAATCTCAGATTTTGATCTATAAGTCCATGATACCTGCTTGGTTAGGGTTTTTATATGCGTCGAGGGTTTAGGGTTTTACGGTTTAGGTTTTATTGGCTGAATAGGGTTTAGGGATTTTATCGAATTTTCAATAATACTCAATCTTTATGCTTATATTCGTCGAATAGAATATATATGGCCTTACATAACTCATGGAAAGTATCTCCAAATTTGATCTATAAGCGCATGATACCTGATCTGTTAGGGTTTATGGGTTGAGGGTTTGGGGTTTTAGGTTTAGGTTTTATTAGGGGTTGTTTAGGGTTTAGGGTATTTTCGATAATGCTCAAGATTTATGCTTATATTCATCAAATAGAATGGATTTACTAGTTTAATGAAAATATATCAATTTTGATCGATAAGTGCATGCTACATTTTTGGTAAGGATTTAGGGTTTAGTGTTTAGATTTCAAGGTTTCAGGAATTTCAAATAATGTTCATGCTTTATGCTTATATTAGTGGAATAGAATGGCGTTACCGCAAATTAATGAAAACATCTCAAATTTTGATATATAAGTGCATGTTACCTACTTGATTAGGGTTTATGGGTCGAGGGTTTAGGGTTTTACAGTTTAGTTTTATGGGTTGTTTCCGGTTTAGGGTTCAGAGAATTTTTGGTAATGCTCCGGATTTATGCTTATATTCGTCTAATAGAATGGCGTTACCTGATTTAACGAAAGTATCTCAATTTTTGATCTATAGTTGCACGATACCTGCTTGGTCAGGGTTTAGTGGTTTAGATTTTATGGTTTAGGATTCCGTGAATTCTCAATAATATTTTCAAACTTTATGGTTATATATATATTCGTGGAACAAAATGGTGTTCGGGCAATTTAATGGAAGTATCTCAAAAATTGATCTACAAGTCGATGATATCCTGCTTGGTCATATTTTTTGTTAAATAAAATTGAAGGTACCGGGTACTAAAACTAGGGAGAAACAGGAAGAGTTCCTTGAGATTTAGGCGTTGTTTGGTTGGGCTCGAATTCTGGCTTTTGATTTTTGGCTTATCAAGCTACGAACATGTTTTTGGCTTTGTTTTTTTAGCTTTTACTCTGACATAGAGGAATGATAGTATAAGCAAGGTTGGATGAATTTTATTAGTAGCAACAGTTTTGTAGTTGGAATAGTAAAGTAATAGCAGTAGTAAAAGTAAAGACAATAGTAACAATAGCAGTAAATAGTAGGATTAAAACGCGGTAGGCATAGGGATGGATGGACGGGCGTTGCATGGACAAGACAATTCATATTGCAATCAAGACATAGGGCTTTGCAGATAAATAAGATAAAGCATCCAAGTACTAAATAATCATAGGCATGTGTTCCATATATAGTCATACGTGCTCGCAATGAGAACTTGCACAACATCTTTTGTCCTGCCAGCCGCTTGCGGCGGCCTCAAGGGAACTACTGGAAATTAAGGTGCTCCTTTTCATAGAGCACCGGAGCAAAGCATTAACACTCCATGAACACATGTGATCCTCACATCAAAGCCATTCCCTCCGGTTATCCCGATTTCTGTCACTTCGGGGCCATTGGTTCCGGATAATAACGTGTGTATACAACTTGCAGGTAAGATCATGAACAATACTATCATAATGAATCAATAACATGTTCAGATCTGAAATCATGGCACTCGGGCCCTAGTGACAAGCATTAAGCATAACAAGTCGAAACAAAGTCAAAAAGCACTAATAGAAGATACTAGGCACCATGCCCTAACAATCTGATGCCATTACATGAACGATCTCATCCAATCCCTACCATCCCCATAGCCTACAGCGGGGGATTACTTACTCATAGATGGGGGAAACATAGATGGTTCATGGAGAAGCGATATTGATGATGATGGTGATGATCTCCTCCAATTCCCCATCCCGGCAGGGTGTGATACGTCCATTTTGCATCACTATTCTATGTCTTAATTCACTATTATTCATTGATATATTTCGTATTGAGAGGTGATACTTATGTTATTTCATCTGTTTTTGCATGGTTGATGACTTTTGCAGCATGGATCGCTGCAGTCAGGATTCTGATGGAAAATGTGCTGTTTGGAGGCAAAATTCGCGAAGATCAGAAAATCCGGGAAAATATACGGAAAATTCTATTTTTCCAGAAGACTCAAGATGCCAGAAGATGGAGTGGAGGTGGGCCACAGGGGGCCCACACCACCCCATGGCGCGGGCAAGCCCAGGCCGTGCCAGGGAGTGGCGTGGCCACCCTGGCCCACTCCAGCCTCTCCCCTCTGGCGTATATCTTTCTCCCAAAACGCTAAGACTCGGGGAGCAACCACAGAAAGATTTCGCCGCCTCTGCGGGGCGGAAAACATCGAGAGAGAAAGATCTCTCCGGCAGACTGATTTCTGCCGGGGGAATTCCTTCCCGGAGAGGGGAGATCGTCGCCATCAACACCACCATCAAGCTGGACTTCATCAGGATCATCATCATCATCACCATCATCACCATCAGCACCCTCATCACCATCTCCATATTGCTGTAACAATTGGTTGAATCTTGCTATAGTTCATAGGGGAAACTTTCTCGGTGTTGATTACTCTTTGTAGTTGATGCTATTGAGTGAACCATTGAATTATTGTTTATGTTTAGATTGTTATACATCATTATTCCATCTCTGATCATGATCCATATGATGTCTTATGAGTAGTTCGTTTTGTTCTTGAGGACATGGGAGAAGTCTTGTTGTTAGTAGTGGAGTTGTGTTGAGAAAGATTCAATAGATTGTTATTTAAGTTGTGGTGTAGTTCTTCTAGTGGTGTCATGTGAACGTCGACTACATGACACTTCACCTATATGGGCCTAGGGGAATGCATTGTGTATTTGGCTACTAATCGTAGGGGTTACCGGAGTGACAGAAATCTGAACCCCCGTTAGGAAACCATTGCACAAGGGACGTAAGGGTCTTAGAGTTTAAGGCTGTGGTTAGGTTTCTACCTTAAATACTTTCTTGTACTTACGGATGTTTGCAAGGGGGTTTAATCACAAGTATGTATTAAGTCTTGGATGGGATGGTACATTAGCATAGGTTCACCCACACAACACTTAGCAAGCTAGAGAAGATTAATCGACTATATCAAGCGAAAGCACTTGACAGTCTTCCCGTGTGTCCTCAAGAACGTTTGGTCATCTTAAGTAATACAACCGGCTTGTCCTTTGCTGCATAAAGGATTGGGCCACTTGCTGCATTCATTCTTACTGTCTTTTGAAAACCCCTAAAAATCTGTTTGCTTGCTTTATCGAAAACCCCTAAAAATCTGTTTGCTAAGTATTTGTAGAGAATTCCTGATCCATACCACTAGCCAGCACCTTCTGCTCCTCGTTGGGTTCGACACTCTTACTTATCGAAAATACTGCGATACACCCCCTATACTGGTGGGTCATCAAGACTATTTTAAAGGCGTTCGGGACTGAAGCGCTATTGGAGAGTGGAACTGGTAAAGGAAACTTCTACTATGAGTATTGTTTACTTCTGCTAGTTGCTTTATTTTTCGTTAAGGATAATTCGCTAAGTTTCTTATTTGGTAATGCTACTACCACTGCTAAGGTAGTAGATAAGCCACCACCTGCTGAGAAAGATGTTTTCAAAATACCTACAAGAATTATTGATCGCGTTATGGATAACTACTATGTTGGGGATGGAACTGTCCATCCCGGTGATCATTTACTCTTTATACACGAATTATGCGGGTTGTTCAAGTGTGCAGGTATTACTACAGATCAAGTTAAGAAGAAGTTATTCTCATTATCACTGTAAGGAAGAGCTGAGGAATGGTATAAGCTGCTGAAGAATGGTCAAGCTTTGGAATGGGAGGAAGTAGTGCCTCTCTTTTATTCAAAGTTTTATCCTCCTAGTGAGATTCATAAAGATTGGAATCAAATATACAAATTTTGGCCTCTTGATGGAGAGAGTACAGCTCAAGCTTGGGGGAGATTGAAGTTACTAATGCTCAAATGTCCCATTCATGAGCTCCCCAACAATATTATTATCAATAACTTTTATGCAAGGCTCCCTCTACATGACAAGGATTTATTAGATGCTTCTTGTGCTGGATCATTCACTTGTATGGAAGAAGAAGTTAAATGGGACCTTCTAGATCGTATTCAAGACAATGCTGAAGCTTGGGAGAATGACAAAGGCAGAAAGTCAGGTATAAATTATGATTATGAATGCATTGAATCTTTTATGGGAACTGACAACTTTCAAAATATTAAAATGCTTATGGTCTAGACTCTCAAGCTATTGCTTCTTATTTTAAGGCTTTTGCTTCCTATATTGAAATGCCTAAAAAGAAGTGGAGTAAGTATCATGAGACTTATAAAGATATTGCTAAGAGTGTTCCTTCAAGAAATACTGAAGTTTATACTACTAATCATGTTTTACCTGAACCTTATATTGAGAAAATGCCTTTTCCAGTTAAGGTAAAGGAACATTCTATAATAGCTAGTATGGTTAATGAAAGTACTAGTAAAGCTTATGAACCTGATAAACAAATGGTTGATGAACCTATAATAGCAAATGTGAAAGACTTTGTTGCTAAATATGAAAAAGAGGGACACACTATCCTTTGTAAGGATACCTCTAATATTGTTTCGCAAAGTAGTGTTATGAGAGATAGGATTCTTGTGTTTTCTGTTAGTATAAGTGATCATTGCTATGATGGTCCTTGTGATAGCTATATTGTTAAGTTTATGCATGATACTCTTTTTATTCGGCGCTGGGCATATTCATTAGCCGAGTTTCTTTCTAAGATACTAGTTGGTTCACCCCAGGTCGAGTAGTTAATTAGTCACAAGCAGGCGTTTTCCTTGAAAGTTACTATGAAAGAGGGAAAAGTGTTCTTATGCATCTCAATAATCTCAAGTTTCCTTGTTTTATGCTGAAAGTTTTTATGTTGCACTTCTTTTGCCTTCTTATGCAAGTAGCCTTTGGTTTCAATAACTTGTTTGTTTACAAAATCCCCTTGCATAGGAAGTGGGTTAGACTTAAATGTGTGGGTGTTTTTGCTTCTTAATGCTCTCTTTCACTTCAAATCATATCCCTATGAGAGCTTCTTCAAAATTATCATGCCCATCTTAATGGCTATAAAGAAAGAGCCTTATGGGAGACAACCCAATTTGTTTTTGCTTTCAGTTTGTTTTTGTTTCTTTGAGTCTTGAAAGTTATTACTTCGGTAATAACCGCTCCTTATCTGTTTTTTTTGGTTTTTGTGTCAAGATCAACCTCTAATGAGAGAGAAGTAATATTTGGGAAAGTTGCTGTCCCGAAACAGATTTTTTGTGCTTCACCGTAAATATTCGTGAGAGATCTCTGTTTGTACGATTGAGCTGTATTTTTTTTGCTTCTGTACCAGGTTGTTATTTAACTTTCGTTAGTTTTGAACTTTTTGATTTGAGCAACAGAAGATTTTCGAAAAAATTGATCTTTACCTGCTGGTCTGTTTTGACAGATTTTCCCAATCTTGCATTTGCTTCTTTATTCGATTTCCTTTTTGAATTATTTTTGGGTTTTCAGAAGGAGTTGCTGCAGTAGCTTTTGTTTTGATGGTTTTTTAGTTGAAGTTGGACTCAAAAGGTTTTATCACTTCAATTATACTAATGTTGCTAATAAGAATTGTGTGAAGTTTTCTGTGGAAGAAATTTCCAGGAAGTGGAGACAATGGTGTAATAAGGAAGAGAAAGGATTTATGACTCAAGTAATAAGTATATGAAGATGAAGATATCGATGATATTCAAGTGATAACTCCAGAAGGATCTACTAGATACCAAATTCAGAGACCTGCAGAGTCCGTATTCAAATAGGTAACAGTTCTGGTAAGAAAAGTTCCGCAAAAATACAATCCAACTATATTTTTGCAGTTTTCAGTCAATAAGGAAAGCTACGAAGTAAAAAAGGGACAGAAACGGAGCCAGGGTGTCCCACACCACCCCATGGCGCGGGTCCACCCCTAGCCGCGCCACCAGGTGGTGAGGCCACTCCGGACTCCGCCTCCGACTCGTTTTCTCCCAGTACCTTCCTTTTGATATGAAACTTCGTAATATATAACCCCCCGGATCCCCCGAGGTTCATATATCGTGTTTTCGTCATGTTTTTGTTTCGATCTGTTTCTGCCAGGAAGAATTCCAGATTTGGAGCCACAATGTCTTCCTCTGGAACATCCAAGGGAGATTCCTTAGAAGATATCATCAACCCATACATGAGAGAATTGAAGATTCATCCCAAGGAGTTGTTGCTCGAAGGTGGGGAGGTCCGGATTAAGGAGGTTCAAGGCCCTAAAGGTGAAGGAAGTCTGGATGACAGGATGGAAGCATTGGAGCAAGAAGTCTTTAGGTACAGGAAGATGGCGGAGCACGAAGTGGACATCATCCACAAGATTTGTTCCGAACTCATCGCCGAGCACCAAAAGGAGACTGCTGAACTCAAAGATGAAGTATTTTCACTCCGCCAAACAACCAACGAACTGCAAGCACAGTTCTATGACATTCAAAATCAAAACTGTGAGTATGAGGCTAGATTTAAACGCATAAGTGCTGCTGCAAGTTTCAGGATGTTGGAAACCATGATGTCCTTTGTTGACGGGAAGCCTTTACCCTGGAAGACGGACAAAGATGAGAGTATACCACCACCACCTAAGGACTAATTCATCATCATGTTTGGCATCCCCTTGGTTTGTTCCAAGCTTGGGGGAGTGCCGCGGTATCACATCATTATCTTCTACCTTTTACCTTATTAGTAGAGTCATATCATGAATAGAGGAGTTATTATGTAGTATGGTTTGCATTATGGAAGTGTCCCCTTTCTCGTTAGATTTGTATCCCTTGGTGTGAGTTTCCGTTATGGAATATTAATGAGAAGTTCTATCATTCACTCTTTTGCATAGCTTATATTAGTTTTCAATTCGTGGTTATATGATTGATCTTGTTGTTAGTATTGGTAGCACTTTGGGATCATTGAGTTAATTTAGTTGGTTTTGGCAAACCTGGCTCGGTCAGTAGCAACACCTTTCTAAGAGTTGAAAAGAAAAGGATAGAAGTACTCTACAGAAAAATAATTTCATCATCTTTCTTTCTTGATTTGCTCATAAGTTTAGTATTCTCTAGTTAAGATCTTTTGTGCTTCCAAGGAAGATTGCATGTTTGTCTTTATCACTTGTATGTTTGTTTGTTTCCTTCAACTCTTGTACTTGCTACCTAGCCTTGCTAGCCAAAAACCTGTACTGAGAGGGAATTCTTCTCGTGCATCCACCTCCTTTAAACCAAAACCTTTGCCATTTGTGTCCACCATACCTACCTAGTAGCATTATTGCTATTCCAAGTAAATTCCTGTTTTGTCTACCTCCCAAATTAAACTTGTTATGAGAAAATTAGTGATTAAAGCTCTCACGAACTTGATGGCACCCTTTATTTTCCCCACTTAATAAACCTGAACCATTGTGAACTCTCCATGAAAGTTATATGCTTGCAAATTATAGGCTGGGGATTAGCAGAACCGTGCTGTCATGGGGAACGCTTTCAACACTTGTAAATATATACCCAGTTGATACCTTGCTCTTTTGTTTGCGGATGTCGTCGATGTGAAATAAAAGGGGAGCTTGTAAGTCCATGGAGTTATGTATGTGTGTTAGAGAAAGCACTGGGCATTGGTCTAATCCATGCTGACATGGTGGAAACCTGCAGCGTAACCATAATGATATCTATGAATCATTGTTATTATAAAAAAAAGAGAGATAGCTATTGAGAAAAAGAAAAGAAAAAAAGAGATACTATGAAAAGAGGAAAGAGAGAAAAAAGTACCATTTCCCATGGTAAATAAGAAGATTGTTGAGATACTCATTGTTTGCTTGCCTTGTCATTTTGATATGGGGATTCTTCCGTATCATCGGGCAAGGGGTACCCCGTTGGCGGTTCTTAATGATACTCACATACTTACGATGACAAGAACTTACCGGTAACTAAAGTTGAGTAGCATGAGGAGCGGCCCTCGTACTCAAGGGACTTGGGATTTTCAGTTTATAGTCTGTCAAGCATATAACTCAGATTGGACCTCACTTTAACCTTAATCACCTAAAGATGCCTATGATAGGGGCAATGAGAGCTGAAAGCTAGTAAGTATCATAATTTTTGGGAGCTCTTTATGAGACTTGTAATCCCTGCTTCCCTCTTTAAAGGGCCTTTCTTTTACTTTGTAGTTGAGTCAGTAAACCTATTCCCTTCTATCTCAGCAAGTTTTTGCACATTTCTCTTATCTTGAAGTTTACTACTTTGAAATCTTTCATTGAAAAACCAGCTATTTGTGAACTCCAGCAAATTATCAACTATTCTTCGACCAAGAGCTAAGTTTGCCATTACCAATGATGTTTTACTCTATGTACTTTATTGTGTTTTCTTTACTCATTGCAAGTTGAGTTGTATAATAGTGAGTTGTCTTCTATTATGATCTATGTATTTGATGAATGTGATGCTTCTTGTCCGTATTCTTTTATCGACTGTTCACTCCATAAACCTGAGGTCATGTTTATTGAGCTCAGTTTCGCTTGGGGACAAGCGAAGTCTAAGCTTGGGCGGAGTTGATACGTCCATTTTCCATCACTATTATATGTCTTAATTCACTATTATTCATTGATATATTTCGTATTGAGAGGTGATACTTATGTTATTTCATCTATTTTTGCATGGTTGATGACTTTTGGAGCATGGACATTGCAGGTCGAGGATTCTGATGGAAAATGTGCTGTTTGGAGGCAAAATTCGCGAAGATTAGAAAATCCGGGAAAATATATGGAAAATTCTATTTTTCCAGAAGACTCAAGATGCCAGAAGATGGAGTGGAGGTGGGCCATAGGGGGCCCACACCACCCCATGGTGCAGGCAAGCCCAGGCCACGCCAGGGAGTGGTGTGGCCACCCTGGCCCACTCCAGCCTCTCCCCTCTGGCGTATATCTTCCTCCCAAAACGCTAAGACTCGGGGAGCAACCACAGAAAGATTCCGCCGCATCTGCGGGGCGGAAAACATCGAGAGAGAAAGATCTCTCCGGTAGACAGATTTCTGCCGGGGGAATTCCTTCCCAGAGAGGGGAGATCGTCGCCATCAACACCACCATCAAGCTGGACTTCATCGGGATCATCATCATCATCATCACCACCATCATCACCATCATCACCCTCATCACCATCTCCATATTGCTGTAACAATTGGTTGAATCTTGTTATAGTTCATAGGGGAAACTTTCCCGGTGTTGATTACTCTTTGTAGTTGATGCTATCGAGTGAACCATTGAATTATTGTTTATGTTCAGATTGTTATACATCATTATTCCATCTCTGATCATGATCCATATGATGTCTTGTGAGTAGTTCGTTTTGTTCTTGAGGACATGGGAGAAGTCTTGTTGTTAGTAGTGGAGTTGTGTTGAGAAAGATTCAATAGATTGTTATTTAAGTTGTGGTGTACTTCTTCTAGTGGTGTCATGTGAACGTCGACTACATGACACTTCACCTATATGGGCCTAGGGGAATGCATTGTGTATTTGGCTACTAATCGTAGGGGTTGCCGGAGTGACATAAACCTGAACCCCCGTTAGGAAACCATTGCACAAGGGACGTAAGGGTCTTAGAGTTTAAGGCTGTGGTTAGGTTTCTACCTTAAATACTTTCTTGTACTTACGGATGTTTGCAAGGGGGTTTAATCACAAGTATGTATTAAGTCTTGGATGGGACGGTACATTAGCACAGGTTCACCCACACAACACTTAGCAAGCTACAGAAGATTAATCGACTATTTGAAGCGAAAAGACTTGACAGTCTTCCCATGTGTCCTCGAGAACGTTTGGTCATCTATAGAAATACAACCGGCTTGTCCTTTGCTGCATAAAGGATTGGTCCACTTGCTGCATTCATTCTTACTGTATTTTGTTTACTCGTACTTTGTTTACTTGCTTTATCGAAAACCCCTAAAAATCCGTTTGCTAAGTATTTGCAGAGAATTCCTGATCCATACAACTAGCCAACACCTTCTGCTCCTCGTTGGGTTCGACACTCTTACTTATCGAAAATACTGCGATACACCCCCTATACTTGTGGGTCATCAGGGTGCCAGAATGGAGTTTCTAGTTCCAAATCGCGGAATCTGGTGGTGGCGGCGGAGCGGAACTCTTTCTAGAAAAACGTTGACCCCCCCCCTGAGTTTTTAGGTTAGAAGGCAACTTATAGGCGAAGAGGGAGACTGAGGGGGTGTCTGGGGGCGGCCAGACCACCCCCTGGCATGGCCAGGCCTAGCCCGCATGGCCAGGTGTGTGGCCTGGGCCCAGCCCCACTCCGTCTCGTATTCTGGCTCCGTGAGTCTTCTGGCGAAATAGGATTTTTTGGCATATTTTCCAGGGATTTTTCCTGATAGTTGATTTTCTGCACAAAAACTAGACACCAAGGTAATTCTGCTGAAAACAGCGTCAGTCCGTGTTAGTTGCATCCAATTCAGACAAGTTTAGAGGAAAAACAATAGCAAAAGTGTTCGGGAAAGTAGATACGTTTTGGACGTATCAACTCCCCCCCAAACTTAGCTTATTGCTTGTCCTCAAGCAATTCAGTTGAAAACTGAGTGCGATAAAAGAAACTTTCACGAACACATTTGGTTCATATGATGTATATATTCTCAGCATGTGATCAACTACTTAGACAATTCATAATAAGGAGTATGCAACTAAGTTTACTTAATAGGCATTGCAAGCTATGAAGAGATTCCAACTCAAAAATAATAAGCAGCATGAAACATAAACATAAGCAACATTACAATGCTCATAACAAGGTATGATAGAGTGGTATCTCGCTTGCCTTTGATTGTAGAGCAAACATAAATGCCAAGGCACCTCTGAAGTTCAAGTGAAGACTAGAAATAAAGATATCAAAGATACAAGCATCAAAGTCATAACACAATTAATCAAGTTTTGGGACAAGCACATTACACTAAGAATGACAACTATGCTCTCAAGAAAGTGCTCAAAGAATGTGTGGAGACTCAACAAGGAAATGAAAAGGTTTTGAAAAGTTTGAAAGGCTTCCAAATGCTGAAAGTATGGTACTCGTTAGCTTTGAGCTCTCATTGCCCCTATCATAAGCATCTTTAAATGGTTAAGGTTAAAGTGACACAACTAAGAGGATATGCTTGACAAGTTATAAACTAAAGTCTCATGCCCCTTACTTACGAGTACCGGACCTTATGCTACTCAACTCCAGTCACAAGTAAGCTCTTGTCATTGTAAGTACATATGTATCATAGAGAACCACCAACGGGGTACCCCTTACACATGATACATGAGCTATCCCATAATCAAAATGACAAGGCAAGCAGACAATGAGCATCTCAGCGATCTTTTTATTTGCTATTTGCATAGGTTTTTATTGAGGATGCTTCATATAATGCTCATTATGGTTATGCTGCAAGTTTTCACCATGATTAGGCATGGCTTAGGCTAGCGGCCCAGGCGTTTCTCTAACACATATACAAACTCCATGATCTTACAAGTTCCCCTTTTATTTCACACCATCGGGATCCACAAGCAAAAGAATCGTGATATCAACTGGGTACAGAGTGCCCGTGAAATGTTGAAAGCGTTCCCCATGATACATGGTTCTGCTAACTTCAACTTATAAAGCGCAAGCATATATGCAACAAAGATGGATGCAATGGTTCAAGATTATTAAGTGTAAGAGAGTAAATTGTGCCATCAAGTTCGTGAGAGCTTTACTAACTAACTTTCTCATAACAAGCAAACATTTTATTCGGAAGAAAACAAGGCATATGGAATATGCACGGAATAGAAAATAATGCTAATAGGTAGGTATGGTGGACACTTTTGGCAATATTTGGTTTTAAGGAGTTGGAAACACGAGTAAAACGTACTCAGTGTAAGTGGAGGCTAGCAATAGTAAGGAAGCGACAAACGAGAGAGCAATAACTGTCATAATCATGCTTGCAACAAAACAAGACTAACCATGGCATGAAAGTGATTCAAGACCCTGAGGCAAAATAATTCATCGAGGCTTAACTGATTATGTCAGTCATATGCACGTGATCATGTGTCAAGTCAATTCAAGTGAAACATTCAGAGGAGGATACCACAGTGTCATACCAAGTTATGAATAGAGTAATGTAAGCAAACATTCATAAGGCATGCTACAAACTATTAGCAAGCTGGAACTGATCATATGAAAGCAAGAACTACTAAGAATCCATGAATAACATACACCCTACACGAACAGACTAAGCATGCCCACAATGATGAGTATATGTACAAAAATGAAAACAAATAGAGTTCGTTACCAGCCTCTTACCACACCTCAAGTTATCATTAATCCTCATTATTGCCCTTCACTTGTGTGGCTTGAATAATAATATGAAACCAAATTCCGCTGAGAACTGCTAAACCCTGCAACAAACTCACAAAACCAAAGAAGAACAACAAATATTTTTGGTGTTTTTGATTTTTAAAGCGAGAACCAAAAAGGAAGAACAAGCAAAGCAAAATCTTTTTGGGTTTTTTGAATAGTTCAAACAAAGCAAACAGGGGAAAAGCAAACCAAAGAAAAAAAGAAGGAGAAGCAAACAAAGAGAAACAACAGAAATATTTTTGGTCTTTTTGTGTTTTAGAAAGCAAAAGCAAAGAAAGAACAAAAACTAAAAACAGAATGAAACATGAATAAACAAAGTACCGACGAAACATGATATGGAGATGAGTGTGATGTCGGTGTACCTCCCCCCAAGCTTAGGCTTTTGGCCTAAGTGGGTGTCAATCCAAGTACAAGTAAGGATTCCAAGCAGGTGGGTCATTGTAAGAATGATCGTAGTTAGGCCCTTGGGAAGAAGAAGAAGCTCCCCAATCATAGGTAGGCTGCTGATATGAAGACTCCCCCTCATTCGAGGGCTGGACCGAATCATCTATGACCTCCCTTCTAGTATCCTGCTCCTGTTGGAACAGCTCTCCGAAGTACGTATCAAGCTCCTCCTTTGTGAGGGACCATCCTACCCTGTTATCAAGGTTAAACAAAATAGGTGCAGGCAAAAGAACAACACGCTCAGACTTGCTCCTTCTCCAACCAGCCTTGAGAAAGGTTATTTCATAAGACAACTCACTCAGATTAGCCCAAGAAGAAATAAATTTATGTTGTATCATGGAATTAAGATCAAGCCTTTCTATGGGAAACTGTAGGTCTAGATGATGAGGCACTAAATCATGCAATGCTAATAAATGAGAAGCAATGAGGCCTCCACAAATTCCACCTTTCTCGTGGTTAGCAGCAAGACGGAAAGCTATCAAGGCACCCAAGTTATAAGTCCTATCTCATTTAAGAGCAGCAGAGATGAATGCTAGATCATACAAAGATAACTTATTGGAAGTTTTCCTAGCAAGAACACACTTGGCAATAAAGTAAGCAAAGTAGCAAATAGAGGGGAGATGAATGTTACTGATTTTCCCGCTCTCCTTCGAGAAGATGCTCCCTTGGCAAATCTCTGTGTACAAGTCCATGAGTGGTGCAGGTCACTCTTTAATCCTTCCACATGATCCCCACTGAGGTACCTTAATAGCTGCACAAAAGTCATCGAGAGAAAGGTCGACAGCTATATTGTAAATTTTGTAGTGGACCATGGGGTTAGGCAAAGAGTAACTAAATTGAAAATCCTGCACTATAGACATTGTTAGTTTAACAAATTGACAAGGTTCATCTTCCAAAAAGTGCTCCAATCCTGCATTAGCAACCAAAGTATGGAAGTCTCGGGAAATTCCTGCAGCCCTCATGAATTCGGAGCATGGATAGATGGAAGGAAAAACTTCCTCCTCTCGGTGAACCTTCATAACCTCAGGCACCCTCAGTTCATGTTGGTTGAGTTGATGCTCATTCATCTTTTATTCTGAAATTTAAACATCTATTAAACAAGTGATTGCAAAGTGAATAAATAATGGAGAGCACTACTCATAGGGACTTGTAGAGGCCTAAACATGCATCAAAACTATATCTCTAAGCATTGAACAAGCTTACAAGCTCTCATAACCTGTCACCTACAACAGCAAAATACTCAAGATGTAAACCACTAAACACAAATCTACTTGGACAAGCGGAGGGGTCACATACGGAGAACAAATGCTCCAAATTTTAGCAGCACAGATGGGCTGAGCAAGGAGATCGAAAAATCAAGGGCAAGAAAAACAAGAACGCGATTTTGAGCAATGAACTGGTGTTTTCTCGGGAGAGAGAGAGCAGTGGGAAGTGAGAGAGTGAGTGGAGGGCCAGGGGTGGCCCACACCACGGCCAGGCGCGCCCCTGGGCTGGTCGCGCCACCAGGTGGTGTGCCTGCCTGGTGGGCCCCCTAGTACCCTCCAGGCACTTCTCTGCCCCTTTTTCACGTAAAAATTTAATATGAATTTTCTTGAATTTTTTGAGACACTTTATTTTTGAGCAATTTTCAGGTATAAAAGAATGATTTTCTGACAGAAAGATTTTTTTGGAATGATGCAAAGACAAAACAAGGCTAGAACTTCAGAATTTCTAAGACACTCTAACATGCAAGCAACTAACAACAGAAAAGAAAACTAAATGAAAGCAAAAACTAAAATAGATAGAATACAAGTAAGTAGCGATAATCATGGTGAAAACATTGTTTTGTTCAATGAAATCCTTTTGTTAACAAGGTTGATCAGGTATTGTTACCAAAACAATTTTATATGAAACAAAACTTTGTATTTCACTAATGATTATGTTACCTCAACCTTGATAGCAATGGTCCCAATCATAATAGTTTCAATTTTTTCTCTTGGTATGGGACAATATACTTCTCCAACTTGAATGCCCTCAACATGTTCAATCGAATTTAAACCATAAGTCCTATCAATCTTCTTGGGGAAATAGAAAGTATGTTCCTTGTCATTAACATTAAAGGTTACCTTTCCTTGATTACAATTAATAACAGCTCCTGCAGTATTAAGAAAGGGTCTCCCAAGAATAATAGACATATTATCATCTTCAGGCATTTCAAGCACAACAAAATCAGTTAATATCAAGCAATTATGAGCCACTTGAATAGGTACATCCTCACATATACCAATAGGAATAGTGGTAGATTTATCAGCCATTTGCAAAGATATATCAGTTGGTATTAATTTTTCCAGTTGAAGTCTCTTATAGAGAGAGAAAGGCATGACACTAACTCCTGCTCCCAAATCACACAAAGCAGTTCTAACATAACTATTTTTAATAGAGCTAGGAATAGTTGGAATCCCTAGGTCTCCAAGTTTCTTTGGAACGTTACCATTAAAGGAATAATTAGCATGCAAATTAGAAATTTCTTCATTAGGGATCTTCCTTTTATTTGAGACAATATCCTTCATATACTTTGAATAGGGAGGCAATTTAATAGCATCAGTCAAAGGAGTTTGCAACAATGAAGGTTTCATCCACTCACAAAACTTGTTATAGTGTTTAATACATTGCAAATGTATCTATAATTTTTGATGTTCCATGCTTGGTTTTATCTACTTTCTTGTGTTTTGTTCCAACTTTGGAGTACTTTTCATATGATTTCTTGGACTAACCTATTAACAAGATGCCACAGTGCCAGTTGCCTGTTTTCTGCTGTTTTTGGTTCCAGGAAAGTCAGAAAATGAATATTCTCGGAATTGGATGGGACAAAAGCCAAAGTTCCTATTTTCCCGGAAGACTCACGGAGCCAGAAGGAGAGTCAGAGAGGGGCCACAGGGTGGCCACACCCCCTAGGCGCGGGCAGCCCTAGGCCGCGCCAGGGCATGGTGTAGGCCCCCTGGCCGGCCACCGACCTTGCCTCCTTCGCCTATAAGAGCCTCCCGATACCAAAACCCTAGATGGTTAATCAGAAATCCACGAAAAGTTCCACAGCACCGCCGCCACCGAAGGAGAGATTCGGGGGACAGAAAGTCTCTGTTCCGGCACCCTGCCGGGACGGGGAAGTGCCCCTAGAGCCATCTCCATCGATCTCCACCACCATCTCCATCACCATTAATGATTACCATGATGAGGAGGGAGTAGTTCTCTCTCGAGGCTAAGGGTTCTACCGGTAGCTATGTGTTCATCTCTCTTTCTATGCATGATCTTATTGAGATCATGATCTTGTAATCTATAGATCTACCTTGCTACTCAAGTGCTTTAATAGATCTCTGCTCTCCCCATGTGTGTGAAGTTGACAGTGTGCAGACCAAGGTGGCACTTAGGCTAGAGATTACAAATACTTTTTATGAGTTATATTTGGAGTTGGATGTCTTTATGAAATTGTGGTGTTTGTTGGAACCATCTAGAGCTCAAGGTGACAGTGTGGGGTTATCTAGATGGGAAAAGCTTACTTTGAGGAGTGCTGTTATAGCCCTACCATGGATTAGAGTGTCCAACCGGAGAGTAGTTTAGGTAGTATCATAAAGAAGAATATATTTATATGAGAGTGTTCACTAGTGAAAGTATGATCCCTAGGACTTGTTTATAAGCACTAAAACACCGTTTGCTATTAGATATGTTACATGTTTGCTTGCTTCTATCTTTATTTCAGTTTTACTTTAGTATTTTCCATGCTGTCAAGCTATTTTCTATCACCATTACCACTTATAATTATCTATACCACTTGTATTTCACTATCTCTTCGCCGAACTAGTGCACCTATACACCTGACAAGTGTATTGGGTGTGTTGGGGACACAAGAGACTTCTTGTATCTTGATTGCAGGGTTGCTTGAGAGGGGATACCTTTGACCACTTCCTCTCTGAGTTCGATAAACCTTTGGTGATCCACTTAAGGGAAAACTTGCTACTGTTCTACAAACCTCTGCACTTGGAGGCCCAACAACTATCTACAAGAATAGAAGTGCGTAGACATTAAGCTATTTTCTGGCGTCGTTGCCGGGGAGGTAAGGTAAAAGGTATTCACATCCTCCGGTGTGAGTGCTCAAAGTTATTTCCTTTAGATTCTGCAATTTCGTCTTTTTGTTTCTTGTTTTCACTAGTTAGGCTTAATGGAAAACAACAACAAAATTAGAGAGCTTTATAGTATTTATCTTGAGTTAGGACATGAAGTGTTTGAAGAGAAAATTAAAAAACCTATGGAACTTTATTTGCATGCTAATAGCAATGTTGTTAGTATGAATTCTTTGTACACAATTATTGCTAATGCTATGGAAAAGTCTAAGCTTGGGGAAGCTAGTTTTTATGAAAATGATCTTTTTAGTTCCTTGGCTTTGGAGGATAGCTAATCTATTGCTTATGATGATACCAAACCTCCAATATATGATGATTACAATGATGAATATGATATTTTCAGTCCACCTACTATTGAGGAGAAAATTAATTATGATTACAATATGCCTCCTATATTTGATGATTATGGTGATGAGAATAATAATGATAGCTATTTTGTTGAATTTGCTCTCACTATGATTAATAAGAATGACTATTCTTATAGGGAGAGTAATAATTCTTTTATGCATGTGGCTCATGATAAGAAGGTTTCACGTGATAGTTATATTGTTAATTTTATTCATGATGCTACTTAAAGTTATTATGAGAGAGGGAAACATGGTTTTATGCATGTCAATAATATTAAGTTTCCCCTCTTTATGTTGAAAGTCTTGAAGTTGCACTTGTTTTGCTTTCCTACGCTTGTTGCTTTGTGCTTTCATTACTTTTTCTTTACAAGATTATTTTTCATAGGAAGTGGGTTAGACTTAAATGTGCTTTGAGTTTGCTTCTTTATGCTCTCTTTTACTTCAATTCATATTTCTTATGTGAGCATCTTCTCAAACTATTATGCCTAACTTAAAGGCGTTAAAGAAAAGTACTTATTGGGAGATAACCCAAAAAATTTAGTTGAGTCTTGAAAGTTATTACTTCAGTAATAAACACTCCTTATCCTTTTTATTTGCTTTTTGTGCCAAGAGTAACCTCTAATGAGAGAGAAGTAATAATTGGGAAAGTTGCTGTCCCGAAATAGATTTCTGTGCTTCATCATAAAAAATTGTGTAAAATCTCTGTACGTCCTTTTGAGGCGGGTATTTTTGTGCTTCTGCCCCAGGTTCTTATCTAACTTTCGTTAGTTCAACACTTTTTGATTTGAGCAACATAACATCTTCTAAAAAATTCGTCTTTACCTGCTGGTCTGTTTTGACAGATTTCTGCCATTTTCTGCATTTGCTTCTTGTTGGTTCCTTTTTGAGTTCTTTTGGGGAATTGAGCTTTTTGAGGGAAGTGCTACAGTAGCTAGTGTTTTAATGGAAGTTTTCTTTGTGTTATAACTGAACCTTAAAGACCTATTATCTTGAGTGCACTAATGTTGCTAATAAAGATTGTGTGAAGTTTTGTATGAAGGAAAAATTTCAGGTGTATGGAAGGAATGAGTAATGAGATGAAGGATGTACTAAAGCTCAAGCTTGGGGATGCCACGCGTGTCACCCCAAGAAATATCCAAGAAGTACAAGCGTCAAAGCTTGGGGATGCCCAAGGCATCCCCTTCTTCATCAATAAAAATTCCAGGTTTCTTCCAAACACTTTATTTTTATTGTTTCATACACAGTTGTGTTGTTCTTGGAGCATCTTCGTTTTTCGTTTTTGGTTTTCGTTTGCTTGGTTGAATAAATTGGTTGCACCCCCTCTTTCATGCATTGGTTTTCAAATAGTTTGGTTTGGATTGGAAAAGAGTAGGAAAGTTCATGCTTGTGTGGTAAAAAGAGCTCTTTTTTTACTGTGGCCTATGCTCTGTCATGCCATGCTTGATATTGTTTTGGCTTTATTCTTAGTATTCTTTGTTGTAGCATGACTTGTTATAAACAATTGAGATTGCTTAATGTGCCTTGGATGAATCATGCGTTGTTTTAGCATACTAAAGCATAGTATAGTGGTATTCTCCTTTGATGCTTTATTTGGGTTGACTTGGCACATGCTCACACCATGTTATGAGTATTTCAAGTCACCATAGCCTTTATGATCCTTTAGTTTTCAACTTGTAGTATCACTTTATGCTTTGATCAATGATGTTTTGTCGCTCTGCATGATTATGGCCATTATTGCTCTCTTAGTTGGTTGCTCCCAGTCTTTTGCTAGCCTCCGCAACAAAGTATGAGTTTCACTCATGCATCCAACTCCCTAAACCAAGTTATTCCAAAGAGTCCACCATACATACCTACTAGCATATGCTATTCCAAGTATATTCATGTTTTTGTTTACCTTCCGAATTAAACTTGTTATTAGAAAACTAGTGATTAAAGCTCTCACGAACTTGATGGCACACTTTACTTTTCTTGCCCTTAATAAACTTAAACCATAATGTCGTCTATGTTGTATATGCTTGCACTTATTTGTTGGGAATTAGCAGAACCATGTTGTCATGGGGAACGCTTTCAACATTGCACTTGGTACTTGTACCTAGTTGATATCATGCTCTTTTGTATATGGATTTCGTCGTGTGAAATGAAAGAGGAGCTTGTAAGTCCATGGAGTTATGTATATGTGTTAGAGAAACGCCTGGGCCGCTGGTCTAATCCATGCTGACATGGTGGAAACTTGCAGCGTAACCATAATGAGCTGTCTATGAAGCATTCTTCTTATAAAAAAAGAGTCCTATATTGAGAAAAAAAGAGAAAAAGAAAAAAAGAGATTATGAAAAGAGGAAAGAGAGAAAAAAGCACCATATTCCCATGGTAAATAAGAATATTGCTGAGATGCTCGTTGTCTGCTTGCCTTGTCATTTTGATATAGGGATTCTTCCGTATCATCGGGCAAGGGGTACCCCGTTGGAGGTTCTCTATGATACACATGTAGTTACAATGACAAGAACTTACCGGTGACTAAACTTGAGTAGCATGAGGAGCGGCCCTCGTATACAAGGGACATGAGATTCCTAACTTATACTTCGTCAAGCATGTACACCATAGTTTGTTCACTTTAACCTTAATCACTTCAAGATGCTTATGATAGGGGCAATGAGAGCTGAAAGCTATAAGTACCAGAATTTTTGGAAGCTCTTTATGAGACTTGAATCCCTACTTCCTTTTATGAAGGCCTTTCTTCCACTTATATATTGAGTCTCCACCTTCTATCTTTATGCACCTACTTTGAGAGCATAGTGTCCATTCTTAGTTCTATGTGCATTGTCCCAAGACTTGTCGATTGATGCATAGCTTTGATATTGCTTGTTTTAAACTATTGTATCTAGTCACTCTTATGAACTTTGATGGTGTCCTATGCATTTATGTTTGCTACTCTAAGAAGGACAAGATGAATGCCACTATGCTATGTTTTCTTTATGTGAAACAAACAAACGTCTTGCAAAGCATTGTTATTCATGAATCTTTTGTTTGTGCCTTTTCATGTTGCAACATAGTTTCTTTGTCTTATTGCTAGAACGTTGTCTTTCATGTTATGATTGAAGTACTATGATCCCAGCTTTGAATGTTTTACAAATACTTTGATCAAGTTTATGATGGTGCATGTCACCTCAAAAATTATTCTTTCTTTTTATCACTTACCTACTCAAGGACGAGCAGGAGTTAAGCTTGGGGATGTTGATACATTGCAAATGTATCTATAATTTTTGATGTTCCATGCTTGGTTTTATCTACTTTCTTGTGTTTTGTTCCAACTTTGGAGTACTTTTCATATGATTTCTTGGACTAACCTATTAACAAGATGCCACAGTTGCCGGTCTGTTTTACGCTGTTTTGGTTCCGGTGAAAGTCGAAAATGAATATTCTCGGAATTGGATGGGACAAAAGCCAATGTTCCTATTTTCTGAAGACTCACTTGAGCTGAAGGAGAGTTGGAGAGGGGCCACAGGGTGGCCACACCCTCCCAGGCACCGGCAGCCCTAGGCCGCGCCAGGCAATGGTGTGGGCCCCCTGGCCGGCCATCGACCTTTCCTACTTCGCCTATAAGAGCCTCCCGATACCAAAACCCTAGATGGTCAATCAGAAATCCACGAAAAGTTCCGCATCGCCGCCGCCATCGAAGGGGAGATTCGGGGGGACAGAAAGTCTTTATTTTAGTTTTACTTTAGTCTTTTCCACGCCGTTAAGCTATTTTCTATCACCACTACCACTTATAGTTATCTATACGACTTGTATTTCACTATCTTTTCGCCAAACTAGTGCACCTATACACCTCACAATTGTATTGGGTGTGTTGGGGACACAAGAGACTTCTTGTATCTTGATTGCAGGGTTGCTTGAGAGGGGATACCTTTGACCACTTCCTCCCTGAGTTCGATAAACCTTGGGTGATCCACTTAAGGGAAAACTTGCTGCTGTTCTACAAACCTCTGCACTTGGAGGCCCAACAACTGTCTACAAGAATAGAAGTGCGTAGACATCAGTGTTCATCCTCCTTCGACTTGTGTTTCTTATCAGGGAAAGGCATAGGTTTTTGGACCCAAGGCTCTCTTTCACTACCATGTTTCTTAGCAACAAAATCTTCTTTAGTTTATTTAGTATTCTTAGTGTGCTTTTCAGGTTCTTTTTCAACTTTTTCTTTATAAGTAACATCATTTTCTTCATTACCACTTCCAGTTTCAGCATCAAAGACAGATATACTATTAGGATCTTTAGCAGGTTCAGAGGGTTCTACAATAGTTTTATGTTTCTTTTTTCTTTTCTTATGAGTAGTTCCACTATTTTCAGCTTGTTGAGAATCCTGCTCAATTCTTTTGGGATGCCCCTTAGGATATAGAGGATCCTGGGTAGCAACTCCACTTCTAGTTCTAATTTCATAAGCATGTTTTTCTTTAGCAGCATTAACTAGCAAGTCTTTTTGCACTTTAATAAGTTGATCTATTTGAGTTTGAACCATTTGAAAATGTTTAACAAGCATTTTAACATCATTAGAGGTTCTTTCCACAATATCCTTCAACTCAACAATAGCTCTAGAGTTTTCCATAAGATGATTTTGCACCCTTTTATTAAAATTATCTTGCTTAACAATAAAAATATTGAATTCTTCTAAGCATTGATCAAGAGGTTTAGAGTAAGGGATATCACCTTCATCAAAATGTTGGAGAGAGTGTACGTCAATAGTGGATGAATGGGGAATTAGCTTACATAATTCTTCTATGGGAGGTAAATTCTTGACATCTGGAGCTTTAATACCCTTCTCCTTAAGACATTTCTTAGCTTCCTTCATCACTTCATCATTTAGTTCAATAACTCCCCTCTTCTTAGATGATGGTATAGGCGCCAGTATAGCTGGTTCAGGTATAATTGTTTCAGGTATAGCTGGTTCAAGAGGAGTCCAATCTTCATGATTCTTGCTTATTTTAGCCATTGATGTCTACGCACTTCTATTCTTGTAGACAGTTGTTGGGCCTCCAAGTGCAGAGGTTTGTAGAACAGCAGCAAGTTTTCCCTTAAGTGGATCATCCAAGGTTTATCGAACTCAGGGAGGAAGTGGTCAAAGGTATCCCCTCTCAAGCAACCCTGCAATCAAGATACAAGAAGTCTCTTGTGTCCCCAACACACCCAATACACTTGTCAGGTGTATAGGTGCACTAGTTCGGCGAAGAGATAGTGAATACAAGTGGTATGGATAATTATAAGTGGTAATGGTGATAGAGAATAACTTGATGGCGTGGAAAAGACTAAAGTAAAACTGAAATAAAGATGGAAGCAAGCAAACATGTAACAGATCTAATAGCAAACGGTGTATCAATGCTTAGAAACAAGGCCTAGGGATCATACTTTCACTAGTGAACACTCTCATATAAATATATTCTCTTTATGATACTACTCTTAACAACTCTCCGGTTGGACACTCTAATCGATGGTAGGGCTATAACAGCACACCTCAAAGTAAGCCTTTCCCATCTAGAAAACCCCACACTGTCACCTTGAGTACTAGATGAGTCCAACAAACACCACAATTTCATAAAGACATCCAACTCCAAATATAACTCATAACAAGTATTTGTAACCTCTAGCCTAAGTGCCACCATGGTGTGCACGCTGTCACTTTCACACACATGGGGAGAGCAGAGATCTATTAAGCACTTGAGTAGGAAGGTAGATCTATGGATTACAAGCTCATGATCTCAATAAGATCATGCATAGAGAGAGACATGAACACATAGCTACCGGTAGAACCCTTAGCCTCGAGAGAGATCTACTCCCTCCTCATCATGGGAATCAACAATGGTGATGAAGATGGTGGTGGAGATCGATGGAGATGGCTCCGGGGGCACTTCCCCGTCCCGCCAAGGTGCCGGAATAGAGACTTTCTGTCCCCCGAATCTCCCCTTCGGTGGCGGCGGCACTGCGGAACTTTTCGTGGATTTTTGGTTGATCATCCAGGGTTTATGCATCGGGAGGCTTCTTATAGGCGAAGAGGCAAGGTCGGTGGAGTGCCAGGGGGGCCACACTACCTGGTGGCACGACCTAGGGTTGCCCGCGCCTAGGGGTGGTGTGGCCACCCTGTGGCCCCTCTCCGACTCTCCTTCTGGCTCTGTGAGTCTTCCGAGAAAATAGTAACTTTGGCTTTTGTCCCGTCCAATTCCGAGAATATTCATTTTCTGACTTCCTGGAACAAAAAACAGCAAAAAACAGGCAACTAGCACTATGGCATCTTGTTAATAGGTTAGTCCAAGAAATCATATGAAATGTACTCCAAAGTTTGGACAAAACATAAGAAAGTAGATAAAACCAAGCATGGAACATCAAAAATTATAGATACATTTGCAATGTATCAACATCCCCAAGCTTAACTCCTGCTCGTCCTCGAGTAGGTATGTGATAAAAATAAAGAATAATTTTTGAGGTGACATGCACCATCATAAACTTGATCAAAGTATTTGTAAAACATTGAAAGTTGGGATCATAGTACTTCAACATAGCATGAAAGATAAAGTTCTAACAATAAGGCAAAGAAACTATGTTGCAACATGAAAAGGCACAAACAAAAGATTCATGAATAACAATGCTTTGCAAGACGTTTGTTTGTTTCACATAAAGAAAACATCGCATAATAGCATTCAGCTTGTCCCTCATAGAGTAGCAAATATAAATGCATAGGACACCTTCAAAGTTCATAAGAGTGACTAGATACAATAGTTTAAAACAAGCAATAACAAGTTATGCATCAATCAACTAGTCTTGGGACAATGCACATAGAACTAAGAATGGCCACTATGCTCTCAAAGTAGGTGCATAAAGATAGAAGGTGGAGACTCAATATAATGGTGGAAGAAAGGCCTTTTTATAAAAGGAAGTAGGGATTCAAGTCTCATAATGATCTTCCAAAAATTATGGTACTTATAGCTTTTAGTTCTCACTGCCCCTATCATAAGCATATTGAAGTGATTAAGGTTAAAGTGAACAAACTATGGTGTACATGCTTGATGAAGTATAAGTCAGAAATCTCATGTCCCTTGTATAAGAGGGTCGCTCCTCATGCTACTCAAGTTTAGTCACCGGTAAGTTCTTGTCATTGTAAGTATATGTGTATCATAGAGAACCACCAACGGGGTACCCCTTGCCCGATGATACGGAAGAATCCCCATATTAAAATGACAAGGCAAGCAGACAACGAGCATCTCAGCAATCTTCTTATTTACCATGGGAATATGGTGCTTTTTTCTCTCTTTCCTCTTTTCATAATATCACTTTTTTTTTCTTTTTCTCTTTTTTTTCTCAATGTAGGACTCTTTTTTTTATAAGAAGAATGCTTCATAGACAGCTCATTATGGTTACGCTGCAGGTTTCCACCATGTCAGCATGGATTAAACCAGCCCAAAGTGCTTTCTAACACATATACATAACTCCATGGACTTACAAGCTCCCTTTCATTTCACAATCATTTACATCCATATACAAAAGAGCATGATATCAACTAGGTACAAGTACCAAGTGCAGTGTTGAAAGCGTTCCCCATGAAAGCATGGTTCTGCTAATTCCCAACAAATAAGTGCAAGCATATACAACATAGACGACACAATGGTTCAAGTTTATTAAGGGCAAGAAAAGCAAAGTGTGCCATCAAGTTCGTGAGAGCTTTAATCACTAGTTTTCTCATACAAGTTTAATTCGGAAGGTAAACAAAAACATGAATATACTTGGAATAGCATATGCTAGTAGGTAGGTATGGTGGACTCTTTGGAATAACTTGGTTTAGGGAGTTGGATGCATGAGTGAAACTCATACTTTGTTGCGGAGGCTAGCAAAAGACTGGGAGCAACCAACTAAGAGAGCAATAATGGCCATAATCATGCAGAGCGACAAAACATCATTGATCAAAGCATAAACTGATACTACAAGTTGAAAACTAAAGGATCATAAAGGCTATGGTGACTTTGGATAGTCATAACATGGTGTGAGCATGTGCCAAGTCAACCCAAATAAAGCATCAAAGGAGAATACCACTATACTATGCTTTAATATGCTAAAACAACGCATGATTCATCCAAGGCACATTAAGCAATCTCAATTGTTTATAACAAGTCATGCTACAGCAAATAACACTAAGAATAAATCCAAAACAATATCAAGCATGGCATGACAAAGCATAGGCCACAGTCAAAAACGAGCTCTTTTTACCACAAAAGTAAGAACTTTCCTACTCTTTTCCAAACCAAACCAAACCAAAGCACTTGCAAACCGATGTATGAAAGAGGGGGTCCAACCAATTTATTCAGCAAACTAAGAAAACAAATCAAACTAAAAACCAAAACGAAAACGAAAAATAAGACGCTCCAAGAACAACACAACTGTGCACGAAACAATAAAAATAAAGCGTTTGGAAGAAACCTGAAGTTTTTATTGATGAAGAAGGGGATGCCTTGGGCATCCCCAAGCTTTGACGCTTGTACTTCTTGGATATTTCTTGGGGTGACATGCGTGGCATCCCCAAGCTTGAGCTTTTAGTCCATCCTTCATCTCATTACTCATTCCTTCCATACACTTGAAATTTTTCCTTCACACAATCTCATTGGCAACATTAGTGCACTTAAGATAAATAAGTCTCAAGGTTCAGTTCCAACACCAAATAAACTTCCATTAGAACACTATCTACTGTAGCACTTCCCTCAAAAAGCTCAATTCCCCAAAAGAACTCAAGAAGGAACCAACAAGAAACAAATGCAGAAAATGGCAGAAATCTGTCAAAACAAACAAGCAGATAAAGACGAATTTTTTCGAAGACCTTATGTTACTCAAATAAAAAAGTGTTTAACTAAGGAAAGTTAGATAAGAACCTGGGGCAGAAGCACAAAAAGTTACAGCTCAATCCGACATACAGAGCTCTCTCACGAATTTTTACGGTGAAGCACAAGAATCTGTTTTGGGATAGCAACTTTCCCAATCATTACTTCACTCTCATTAGAGGTTACTATTGGCACAAAAAGCAAATAAAAAGGATAAGGAGAGTTTATTACTGAAGTAATAACTTCCAAGACTCATCTAAAACTCTTGGGTTATCTCCCAACAAGTACTTTTGTTTAACGCCTTTAAGTTAGGCATGATAGTTTGAGAAGATGCTCACATAAAAAATATGAATTGAAGTAAAAGAGAGCATCAAGAAGCAAATCCAAAACACATTTAAGTCTAACCCACTTCCTATGGTTAGGAATCTTGTAAAGAAACAAGTCATGAAAGCACAAAGCAACAAGCATAGGAAAGCAAAACAAGTGCAACTTCAAAATTTTCAACATAAAGAGGGGAAACTTAATATTATTGAGATGCATAGAACCATGTTTCCCTCTCTCATAATAACTTTCAGTAGCAACATGAATAAAATTAAAAATATAACTATCACATAGAATATTCTTATCATGAGCCACATGCATAAAAGAATTAATACTCTCCACATAAACATAGTCATTCTTATTAATTATAGTGGGAGCAAATTCAACAAAATAGCTATCATTATTATTCTCATCACCATAATCATCAAATATAGGAGGCATATTGTAATCATTAATTTTCTCCTCAATAGTAGGTGGCATGATAGCTTGAGCTTTAGTACATCCTTCATCTCATTACTCATTCCTTCCATACACCTGAAATTTTTCCTTCATACAAAACTTCACACAATCTTTATTAGCAACATTAGTGCACTCAAGATAATAGGTCTTTAAGGTTAAGTTATAACACCAAGAAAACTTCCATTAAAACACTAGATACTGTAGCACTTCCCTCAAAAAGCTCAATTCCCCAAAAGAACTCAAAAAGGAACCAACAAGAAGCAAATGCAGAAAATGGCAGAAATCTGTCAAAACAGACCAACAGGTAAAGACTAATTTTTTAGAAGATCTTCTGTTGCTCAAATCAAAAAGTGTTGAACTAACGGAAGTTAGATAACAACCTGGGGCAGAAGCACGAAATTTCACGCCTCAAAAGGACATACGGAGATTTTACACGATTTTTTATGGTGAAGCACAGAAATCTATTCCGGGACAGCAATTTTCCCAATTATTACTTCTCTCTCATTAGAGGTTACTCTTGGCACAAAAAGCAAATAAAAAGGATAAGGAGTGTTTATTACTGAAATAATAACTTTCAAGACTCAACTAAAACTTTTGGGTTATCTCCCAATAAGTACTTTTCTTTAACGCCTTTAAGTTAGGCATAATAGTTTGAGAAGATGCTCACATAAGAAATATGAATTGAAGTAAAAGAGAGCATAAAGAAGCAAATTCAAAGCACATTTAAGTCTAACCCACTTCCTATGAAAAATAATCTTGTAAAGAAACAAGTAATGAAAGCACAAAGCAACAAGCGTATGAAAGCAAAACAAGTGCAACTTCAAGACTTTCAACATAAAGAGGGGAAACTTAATATTATTGAGATGCATAAAACCATGTTTCCCTCTCTCATAATAACTTTCAGTAGCATCATGAATAAAATTAACAATATAACTATCACATGAAACCTCCTTATCATGAGCCACATGCATAAAAGAATTATTACTCTCCCTATAAGAATAGTCATTCTTATTAATCATAGTGAGAGCAAATTTAACAAAATAGCTATCATTATTATTCTCATCACCATAATCATCAAATATAGGAGGCATATTGTAATCATAATTAATTTTCTCCTCAATAGTAGGTGGACTGAAAATATCATAATCATCATTGTAATCATCATATATTGGACGCATAGTATCATCAAAGTAGATTTTCTCCTCCATAGGTTTTTTAATTTTCCCCAAGCTTAGACTTTTCCATAGCATTAGCAATAATGGTGTCCAAAGAATTCATACTAATAACATTACTATTAGTATGCAAATAAAGTTCCATAGGTTTTTAAATTTTCTCTTCAAACACTTCATGTCCTAACTCAAGATAAATACTATAAAGCTCTCTAATTTTTTTGTTGTTTTCCATTAAGCCTAACTAGTGAAAACAAGAAACAAAAAGACAAAATTGCATAATCTAAAGGAAATAACTTCGAGCACTCACACCGGAGGATGTGAGTACCTTTTACCTTACCTCCCCGGCAACGGCGCCAGAAAATAGGCGTTTGCCGTGGGTGGTTCTTCTTCTTTAATCCTTCGGTGTGAATACCTTTTACCTTACCTCCCCGGCAACGGCGCCAGAAAATAGGCGTTTGCCGTGGGAGGTTCTTCTTCTTTAATCCTCCGGTGTCAATACCTTTTACCTTACCTCCTCGGCAATGGCGCCAGAAAATAGCTTGATGTCTACACACTTCTATTCTTGTAGATAGTTGTTGGGCCTCCAAGTGTAGAGGTTTGTAGAATAGCAGCAAGTTTTCCCTTAAGTGGATCACCCAAGGTTTATCGAACTCAGGGAGGAAGTGGTCAAAGGTATCCCCTCTCAAGCAACCCTGCAATCAAGATACAAGAAGTCTCTTGTGTCCCCAACACACCCAATACACTTGTCAGGTGTATAGGTGCACTAGTTCGACGAAGAGATAGTGAAATACAAGTGGTATGGATAATTATAAGTGGTAATGGTGATAGAGAATAACTTGATGGCGTGGAAAAGACTAAAGTAAAACTGAAATAAAGATGGAAGCAAGCAAACATGTAACAGATCTAATAGCAAACGGTGTATCAATGCTTAGAAACAAGGCCTAGGGATCATACTTTCACTAGTGAACACTCTCATTTAAATATATTCTCTTTATGATACTACTCTTAACTACTCTCCGGTTGGACACTCTAATCGATGGTAGGGCTATAACAGCACACCTCAAAGTAAGCCTTTCCCATCTAGAAAACCCCACACTATCACCTTGAGAACTAGATGAGTCCAACAAACACCACAATTTCATAAAGACATCCAACTCCAAATATAACTCATAACAAGTATTTGTAACCTCTAGCCTAAGTGCCACCATGGTGTGCACGCTGTCACTTTCACACACATGGGGAGAGCAGAGATCTATTAAGCACTTGAGTAGCAAGGTAGATCTATAGATTACAATCTCATGATCTCAATAAGATCATGCATAGAGAGAGAGATGAACACATAGCTACCGGTAGAACCCTTAGCCTCGAGAGAGATCTAATCCCTCCTCATCATGGGAATCGGCAATGGTGATGAAGATGGTGGTGGAGGTCGATGGAGATGGCTCCGGGGGCACTTCCCCGTCCCGACAGGGTGCCAAAACAGAGACTTTCTGTCCCCCGAATCTCCCCTTCGGTGGCGGTGGCGCTGCGGAACTTTTCGTGGATTTTTGGTTGATCATCCAGGGTTTATGCATCGGGAGGCTTCTTATAGGCGAAGAGGCAAGGTCGGTGGAGTGCCAGGGGGCCCACACCACCTGGTGGCGCGGCCTAGGGTTGCCCACGCATAGGGGTGGTGTGGCCACCCTGTGGCCCCTCTCCGACTCTCCTTCTTGCTCCGTGAGTCTTTTGGGAAAATAGTAACTTTGGCTTTTGTCCCGTCCAATTCCGAGAATATTCATTTTCTGACTTCCTAGAACCAAAAATAGCAGAAAACAGGCAACTAGCACTGTGGCATCTTGTTAATAGGTTAGTCCAAGAAATCATATGAAAAGTACTCCAAAGTTTGGACAAAACATAAGAAAGTAGATAAAACCAAGCATGGAACATCAAAAATTATAGATACATTTGCAATGTATCAGCCATTAATTCCTCAGCTTCCTTGGGAGTCCTATTCCTGAAAACACAATCAGCACAACTGTCTAGGTATGTCCTAGATTCTTCAGTTAGTCCATTATAAAATATATCAAGAAGCTCATTCTTAGGTAATGGACATCCAGCCTATGCATGAACCAAAGTACAAAACCTTGCCCATGATATCAGGCAATATCTCTTTTTCTCCCTATTTAAAATCAAAAAGTTCCTGCAAAATAGCATGTCTAGCACTAGGAAAGTACCAATCAAGCACTCAAGGCTATCAATAGATCCAGGAGGTAAATTACTAAACCAAGTTTTAGCTTCTCCTTTCAGTGAAAAGGGGAAAATCTTAGCAACAAAGTAGGTACGCATCTTAATATCATCCGAAAATAGGCCACTCATGGTAGAAAGTCATTACATAAAGCTACCGCACTTTCATTCTTAGTCCCACAAAAAGGTTCTTTCTCGACAATAGCTATGTAAGATAGATCAAGAGAGAAATCATAATCTTTATCTTTAATGTTTATGGGAGATGCAGCAAACTTAGCATTAGGAGACAATTTGGGTTTTATAGTACGCCTCTCAAGGAGACTCTTAGCAGCACTCCTATCATGGGTGTTTTTACATTCTTTAATAAATTCATCGGTCATCTCAATATAACCGTCTTCAATATCATAACTCTCTCTAGACTTAGGTGAACTAACAGGTGTAGTAGTGTATTCATTAGGAGTTTTTGTATTTCTAGCTATAGTTCTAGCAATCGTAGCATCTAGGAAAGGACCTAATGAACCACTCTTATCAAGCACAGTAGAAGCAGCATCATCAGTATCAGAAGTTTCAGATTCAGCAGTAGTAGCAGTGTGTGTAGCATGTGTATGTGGTGGTGTAAGGAACTTACTCATAACAGACGGTGAATCAAGAGCAACAGATGTGTTCAAAACCGTACCTCTTCTTGTAGTGGATGGTAAAATAGGAACCTTGCCATCACGAGACTTACCCATGATGGATGGATGGCAGCAAACAATAGTGATTCCAAGTGGACTTGATAAATAAAGCTATGCCCCCTAGCAACGGCGCCAGAAAATAGTCTTGATGACCCACAAGTATAGGGGTGTATCACAGTATTTTCGAGGGAAGTGAAACCCAATTTATTGATTCGACACAAGGGGAGCCAAAGAATATTTATAAGCCTTAACAACTGAGTTGTCAATTCAGCTGCACCTAGAAACAATCTTCCTCACAGTAGTTTATCAGTAGCAATAGTTTTGTAGTTGGAATAGTAAAGCAATAGCAGTAGTAAAAGTAAAGATAGTAGTAACAATAGCAGTAAACAGTAGGATTCAAGCGCGGTAGGCATAGGGATGGATGGACGGGCGTTGCATGGACAAGACAATTCATATGGCAATCAAGACATAGGGCATTTGCAGATAAATAAGATAAAGCATCCAAGTACTAAATAATCATAGGCATGTGTTCCATATATAATCATACGTGCTCGCAATGAGAACTTTCACAATATCTTTTGTCTTGCCAGCCCGTTTGCAGCGGGGCCTCAAGGGAACTACTGGCAATTAAGGTGCTCCTTTTAATAGAGCACCAGAGCAAAGCATTAACACTCCATGAACACATGTGATCCTCACATCAAAGCCATTCCCTCTGGTTATCCCGATTTCTGTCACTTCGGGGCCATTGGTTCCAGACAATAACGTGTGTATACAACTTGCAGGTAAGACCATAAACAATACTATCATAATGAATCAATAACATGTTCAGATATGAAATAATGGCACTCGGGCCCTAGTGACAAGCATTAAGCATAACAAGTCGCAACAAAGTCCAAAACCACTAATAGAAGATACTAGGCACCATGCCCTAACAATCCGATGCCATTACATGAACGATCTCATCCAATCCCGACCATCCTCATAGCCTACAGCGGGGGATTACTCACTCATGGATGGGGGAAACATGGATGGTCGATGGAGAAGCGATGGTGATGATGATGGCGATGATCTCCTCCAATTCCCTGTCCCGATAGGGTGCCAAAACGGAGTTTCTGGTTCCGAATTGCGGAATCTGGTGGTGGCGGCAGAGTGGAACTCTTTCTGGAAAAACACCGACTCCCCCTAAGTTTTTAGGTCAGAAGGCAACTTATAGGCGAAGAGGGAGACCGAGGGGGTATCTGGGGCGGCCAGACCACCCACGGCGTGGCCAGGCCTAGCCCGCGTGGCCAGGTGGTGTGGCCTAGGCCCAGCCCCACTCCGTCTCGTATTCTGGCTCTATGAGTCTTCTGGCGAAATAGGATTTTTGGCATATTTTCTGGGATTTTTCCTAATAGTTGATTTTCCTAATTCTGCTGAAAACAGCGTCAGTCCGTGTTAGTTGCATCCAATTCACACAAGTTTAGAGGAAAAACAATAGCAAAAGTGTTCGGGAAAGTAGATACGTTTTGGACGTATCAATGAGTTTATAGACATCTGCCAAAATTAATGAACATTAATTCAAGGCTTTCAAACAAGAGGAGCAAGGTCTTAGCCATAGTTTATGTACCCTTTTCATCTTTTGTACTAGTACCACTTTGTACATTGAAGCATCTTCGCCAACCAAGCTTACAAACCTGGCCATATTTGGTAGATCGGTGCATCTTGGCATTTCAAGTAATGGTTTACAAAGGAGAATCCAGATTTGATGGATAATGCCCTACTTTCATGAGTTTCCAAACTTCCTAGCTGAAGATGCTGAAATTAAATAACTTTTGACGATTGAAAGTAAGTATATTTATGAACTACAAAGTGTGTGATATAGCTTGCTCTTGACTTTTTAAAAATAGTTTAAAGGTACCGAATTAGTCAAATATTGGAGAACCACCGAGAGTTTTGCAAGATTTCAATTTTTTGATATGAATAGTAATGACACCAAATTTGGGCCATTTAAAAAAAATATAAAAGGAAATACAACCATTCGTTTCTCTGTTGGTGTCTCACTGTGTGCATTGGCTAGTTTCCATGAAAATATATTAAATTTGATTACTCTTGAAAAACTCGTTTCACAATATGGCGTACCATGTTTGAACACTTTCAAAAACTAGATGACCAATGTCAAGGCCATATGTGTTACCATACTTTATGATAATGAAACCATGTTTGGTAGATTAGTGCATATTGGTATTTCAACATTGTTTAGAAAAAGAGCTTCCATATTTGGAGTTATTTTAAAAGCTCCAATCGATAATAATGGCTTTAATTTTGTCATATGATATATGGCGTACCATGTATGAATTTGCATGGCTTTCAAACCATGTGACCAAGGTCATGTCCACACCTTTGCTATATTTTATAACAACATGTTTGTATTTGGTAGATTGGTCCGTATTATTGGCATTTAAAATATTATTTACAAAGGAAGCTTCTGAATTTGAAGTTATTTTCAATTTTTCAAGCGACGACAATGGCTTTTGTCATGAAGAAACTACAAATAAGTATGGCTCAAAATCCCATTGCCCTAGTTTCCACACAAGATATATATAGCCTGGGGTTTAGGGTTCGTGTTTTTTGGGTTGAGGGTTTAGGGGTTTAGGGTTTATGGTATATGATTTAGGATTTTAGGGTTTAGGGCTTAGGAGTTTAAGGTTGGTATTAAGGGTTTAGGGTTTTATGGTTTAGGGTTTTCTAGGGTTTAGGGTTTATGAATTTTCAATAATAATGTTCAAGCTTATATATATATATCTGCTTATATATATTCATGGAATAGACTCGTGTTATCGCACTTTAATGAAAGTATCTCGGATTTTGATCTATAAGTGCATCATACCTGCTTGGTAAGGGGTTGAGGGTTTAGGGTTTTTATGGTTTTTGGGGTTTAGGTGTTTAGGTTTAGATTTTTTGGGAATTTTCGATAATGTTCAAGCTGCTTTATATATGCTTATATTCATGGAATTGAATAGCGTTAGCACAATTTGAGGAATGTTTATCTGAAAATTTGATCTACAAGTGCATGTGATATCTCATTTGCCAATGTCGTTTAGGCGGGGTTGAGGGTTTAGGGTTTTAGGGTTTAGGGCATTTTCGATAATGTTCAAACTTTATTGTTATATTCGTGTAATAGAATGGCGTTACCACAATTTAATGAAAGATCGAATCTCAAATTTTGCTCTATAAGTCGACGATACATGCTTGGTTAGGGTTTATATGGGTCGAGGGTTTAGGGTTTCTGGTTAAACCATTTAGGTTTCAAGGACTGAATAGGGTTTAGGGGGTTCATCGAATTTTCAATAATACTCGAGATTTATGCTTATATCCGTTGAATAGAATATGGTGTTACCTAACTCAATGAAAGTATCTCAAAAAATTTGATCTATAAGTGTGTGATACCTTATTGGTTAGGATTTATGGGTTGAGGGTTTGAGGTTTTAGGTTTAGGTTTTATTAGGGGTTGTTTAGGGTATTTTCGATAATGCTCAAGATTTATGCTTATATTCATCGAATAGAATGGACTTACCATTTTAATGAAAATATATCAATTTTTGATCGATAAGTGGATGCTACATGCGGTGTTGAGGGTTTAGGGCATTTCCAATAATGTTCAAACTTTATTGTTATATTCGTGGAATAGAATAGCGTTACCGCAATTTAACGAAAGATTGAATCCCATATTTTGATCTATAAGTCCATGATACCTGCTTGGTTAGGGTTTATATGGGTCGAGGGTTTAGGGTTTTACGGTTTAGGTTTTATGGACTGGATAGGGTTTAGGGGGTTTATCGAATTTCCAATAATACTCAAGCTTTATATTTATATTCGTCGAATAGAATATATATGGCGTTACCTAACTCATTGAAAGTATCTCCAAATTTGATCTATAAGTGCATGATACCTGATCTGTTAGGGTTTATGGGTTGAGGGTTTGGGGTTTTAGGTTTAGGTTTTATTAGGGGTTGTTTAGGGTTTAGGGTATTTTCGATAATGCTCAAGATTTATGCTTATATTCATCAAATAGAATGGAGTTACCAGTTTAATGAAAATATACCAACTTTTGATCGATAAGTGCATGCTATGTGTTTGGTAAGGATTTTGGGTTTAGTGTTTAGATTTAGGGTTTTAGGAATTTTAAATAATGTTCAAGATTTATGCTTATATTCGTGGAATAGAATGGCGTTACCGCAATTTAATGAAAGTATCTCAAATTTTGATATATAAGTGCACGATACCTGCTGGATTAGGGTTTATGGGCCGAGGATTTAGGGTTTTACAATTTAGTTTTATGGGTTGTTTCCAGTTTAGGGTTCAGAGAATTTTTGGTACTGCTCAGGATTTATGCTTATATTCGTCTAATAGAATGGCGTTACCCGATTTAACGAAAGTATCTCAATTTTTGATCTATAGTTGCGCGATACCTGCTTGGTTAGTGTTTAGGGGCTTAGATTTTATGGTTTAGGATTCCGTGAATTCTCAATAATATTTTCAAACTTTATGGTTATATATATTCGTGGAACAGAATGGTGTTACCGCAGTTTAATGAAAGTATCTCAAAAATTGATCTACAAGTCGATGATATCCTGCTTGGTCATATTTTTTGTTAAATAAAATTGAAGGTACCCAGGTACTAAAACAAGGGAGAAACAGGAAGAGTTCCTTGAGATTTAGGCATTGTTTGGTTGGGCTCGAATTCTAGCTTTTGATTTTTGGCTTATAAAGCTACGAACGTGGTTTTGGCTTTGTTTTTTTAGCTTTTACTCTGACATAGTGGAATGATAGTATAAGCCAGGTTGGATGCTTTTAACAATTTTATCTCGGTTTAGCGAAAAATGTTCGAATTTTGAACAACAAGCGATGGGAATCTCTACTTCCCGTAATTCTGGCTCATTGACATGTGGGTCACTTGCATAGTGGGTCCAAAAAGTTGGTGTAGGTCGGAGTGGGCGAGCAGGTAAATATTGAAGAAGGGATGTGAAACGTGGATGGGGTGATGCACTTGGGAGAACGCAAATTTACCACCTATATCCCTCTGTTATTGCAGTGCTCCCTTAGATTCTTGTTTCTGGAGGAGGGATAGACGATGAATTTTGCATTCTAGAAAGAGGTGAATCATGTTTGAATGGATGCGCGGGATATTTTAATGGATGAGTGCAATGTTTGGGCGCCGTACCAAATTTTGAGGTTGAAGCTTCTAGCATACGCTACTCTGGTGTGGGGCTTCTTAGACGCACTGTCACCGTCTAGGCCCACATGCCAGCGAGAGTTGCTTCCCAGCATTTAAACGAGTTTCTAGGCATTTGCTGAAATTTTCGAACAATTTAAGGCTTTCAAGAAGATGACCATCGTCCAAAAAAAAGGTGACTAAGGTCATGGAAATAGTTTATGATGGCGTGTCCGTCTTTGGTAGATCGGTGCATCTTTGCAAATCAAGCAATATGTCTGCTTCCAAATTTCAAGTTTGTTTTCAAATTTCGAAGTAACAACAATGTGTTTTGTTGTTAAGCAACTACAAAGATGATGGCTCAAAATGCCACCGCCCCCTTTTTTCACACAATGTATAACACCCTTTCAAGCTTCCAGGCTAAATTTGTGCAATAAAATAATTTTTGGGGCTAGATGTTTTCTTGGGGGCTGGATGTTTGAATGGATGGGCGGGATGTTTGAATGGCTGGGCAGGATATTTCGGCGCTCTGCCAAAATTTTGAAGTTGAAGATTCTAAGGTACAGTACGCTACTACCACTTGGGATGCTGTCCCCGTCAGATAGACCCATAGGCATGTATGTTTTCCAGCATTTAATGAGTTTATAGACATTTTCCAAAATTAATGAACATTAATTCAAGGCTTTCAAACAAGAGGAGCAAGGTCACAGCCATAGTTTCTGTACCTTTTTCATCTTTTGTACTACTCCGTACATTGAAGTATCTTCGCCAACCAAGCTTACAAACCTAGCCATATTTAGTAGATTGGTGCATCTTGGCATTTCAAGCAATTGTTTGCAAAGGAGATTCCAGATTTGATGGATAATGCCCTACTTTCATGAGTTTCCAAGCTTCCTAGCTGAAGATGCTGAAATTAAATAACTTTTTGACATAAAGCCATTCGTTCACAAAGTGCAATGCTATGTGCATTAGTTTCCATGGTAAAACATAAACTTGTGTATTGACAAGTTTTGGATCAATTTTGATCTATGGTGACTGGCAGGTGGGCCACATATATGATGGTGCCCAAAGCAGGGTAGGCCAGAATTTCCAAAGTTATCCCTCCGCACCCCTTCGCGCAGTGTATTAACTTCCACCCTCCGCCGCCTAGGCCTCACCCCCTTCCCCACAAAACAGACGCACTTACGGCCGCTCCTCCTCACCAGCGTGCACGAAGAAGCTTTCCCTACCCGTCGGTCTTCTTGAGACGCACCGGTGGGCACATCGATCCCACGGTAGGCCTTCTATCTCTAGCTCGATCTGGTTGGCATTTTTATTGCCCTTTCAAATACTCCTACATAGTTTAATTTGTCCTTAATCTGCATGGTCATAGTTTATGTTGCGCTGGATCTGTGTTCCTAAATACCTTCGGCGATTTTTGCTGTCAATACGTTTTCTAAAATGCATAGGCATATATAGTTTTTGTACTTCATCTATATGTTTTGTGCTTTTCTTTTAATAATAACCAACCTTGTATGTCATAATTAAACAGATGGGCAGATTTTGGATAGAGATTGCTCCATTAGGCAGCGCTAAACGTATCCTTGATGTTCTACGATTTATGGGATTTGTTAGAGCTCATTGTGACAACTCAAAAGTACATTGCCCCTGCCGATTGTGTGCGAATCGTAGAGTGCTGCCTCAAAGTATAGTGGAAGACCATATTTTCACATTTGGGATGCTTAGCACATATGTTCGATGGGTATTTCATGGTGAACCATATGATCCTCCATATGAACCGGGGGAAGCACATCTTTATCATCAAGATCAAGTAGGGGAAGCAGATGTTGATCAACTGACAGAGGCAGCTCCTGAGCATCTAGATCAACTTGGAGAAGGAGGAGGAGAGAAAAAGCGCAAGCTGCATGAAACAGGTTTCATTTCTGGTACTACCGCTATGCCAGATGACAAGGTATATCTGTAGAACGACAAATGTCCAGGTTGTGTGTCTTTGATGTTTGTCTATAAACGTATATGTTAATCTACTAATCGCAGAAGCAGATGACCAAAGAGGACTTTGATGTTAATGATGATGACCTATTCATTGATGAGCCTGTACCTGAGGCTGTGGATCGGGTACACTGTGTCTGGATGGATTTGATGCAGGGCTGCTGATCATCAGGGGTGTACTTTTGGTGCCGTTCATGACCACTAGCCTAGCTGCAAAACTCTTGGGGTGTAGAGTTATCCCATGATTGGTTCGCTACTGTCGTAGTTCTGTAATATGGAGCTACCTTATTATGATTTCTAGGCCTTTGTTAGCATAACTGTAATTGGAAACTATTCTGTATATTAGTATATATGGAGTATATGTGTGTTTGTGTGTGTTTCTAGTCTGAAATTCGAGCTTATCATTTTATCGGTTCCTAAACTATTTTTGAGGCACCAGCGCTAGTGCCCTATGCTTCAACCACCGTCGTCTTGTCCACTGCTCCGTGAGACGAATCGACAGAAGGATAATAAGCTCAGACCAATTTGATTCGAAGAGGGGTGATTTTCTCTGTCCTTGGAGAGGAACCGAGGAGAACTAGTACTAGTACCAAGGGAAGGAGGAGGTTGGCTCGGTCAATTATCTCACCCACTTGATGTGGGACCTGCTTTAACTCACCCCTGACGTGGGTCCCGCTTGAAACAGCTGTAGGCCACCACGTGATAGGTGGGATCAAAAATTCGGGATTCTCTCCCGGCAAAATGTTCCCGCCACTTCCACTTAAAAATACTTACTATAGAAAAAGGTGTACTGCCCAACCCTACTACTACTAGTACTACTACTCCCCTGCCCATGTCTTTCTACCGACGACAAGACAAGAAACCATCACTAGCTAGCTCACATCTAGCAAGCAACTGTTGGAACTGGTGCAATCTCCGATTGGGGAGTTCTTATTGAAATAGGTGGGTGTATTTGCTCACCTCGAAATCCGTATTTGCTTAATTTGCTTCCGATTGGGCCATTGGGGGTATACTATTAGTACTAGGAGTAGTAGTATTCGGTATGCTTTGATTGTGGAGTTCTTGCTTATTGCTCACCTCAGAATCACCTAATCAGGATATTTTTCCTATTCTCTAATCGATTGGGTCATTTGGGTGGGGTGCGGGTGGTGGTGGGGATGGGGGTGGGGGAGGTGGTACTAATTCCGTATGGATTCCGGATCAGGGCATCGTCACCGCTGTTCTGATTGGGGCATTTGGTCAGGTTCGATTTCGGTGTTCTTCACTTCTGTAACCTTTAGTTGCTACTCATAATGTGCAATGCATTTTGCGTCAGATTCTGTATAGAGAACTATGGGTCAGTGGAGTGCACGACCACTACGGACAGGGATGGTCCTGTCAGTTCCCTTAAAAGTTGCCTAAAAAAGGTAATGTAGCAGTATATTCATTGCGTTCTTCCATTCTTTCCAATACTGAAAGTGGTTGGCTACAACCTGGATGGATCCCTGTGCTAAAAGTTGTCTCTGTCTGCATCCTGTTTTTGTGGAAGCCTCTATGACACCATCTCTTCTTCATTTACTGTAGCATGGTGGTACATACTTGCAAACGTGTGGTGCTCTAGGTGCGGCAAACAGGATGGTACCCCCACATGCCGCAGGATCCGGTGAGTACCACTACTCACCAAAAAACAAGCGCAAGGCCACCGACCAGCTAGGAGGGCCTAGCTTAAAGAGAAAGGTATTTGTTCTTAATAACCTTATTACCATGGTGCAGTCAGATTTAAGTATTACCCGCTTGGTGTGGTGCATGCTTATCAGATGTTCAGAAACAAATGTGTGATTTTATTAATTCTGGCACTGTGTTTATGTGAATCCATATCTGGATCTGTCAGACTATCTCATACAGTCAGTATATGACTACTATGTACTGTACTCTCTTTGTCCCAAGGCTTAGGCATATACTGTATTTTTTGAAAAGTCAAGCGACGGAAAGTTTGACCAAACTTTACATAGTATTGAACTGTTGAGCTCTGTTGCTATTTATGCAGATTGAAGGTGTTGCTGCGGAGGCTAAGGCTACTGTAGAGGCTAGTAGATTTCTGATGCCCGCACCAAAATAGGACATCCTCTACACAACGAGGAAGCGCCAACACAATACCCAGGTGGGCAGTGACCTCTGTAAGAAGTGGGTATAATTTGGAGATCCACAATTTCACATGTTATGATTTTCCATGTTATTGTTATCAGCTAGTACTATATGTTTACGCTCATTAGAAGTTCACAAAAATAAAATCTGTTTGCTTTACAGGCAATGGTTTTATCTTATATTATTAGATTTACTTGCTCTTTACATAATTTAACCTTTCCACTTAATTTCAATCAGTACCACGCACCAGCTGCTCAGCCCTTTTTGCTACCCTCCTATTGTCAAGCTTGTGGATTGAAAGGGTCCCCTTGTATGCCATTCCAAAGGCAGAGGGATGAAAAATGGTGCATGGCCACCCTTCGCAAAGGGTACCCATGGTATCAGGTATGGATTCCAAGTGGTTTAGACCAACTTGATGTAAGATCTTGTATCTACCTTTTTTTTGTCGCCTTACTTCTCTATCAATTTTGTCATGAAGGCGGTCCCTTGTGGCGCTTGCCCCATTATAAACAAGATGTTCGAAAATGACAAGTTTCTAACTCTATATAGTGAGGTCCCTAAAGGCATGCGGCAACTATATCATGTGGATGTCTCCCAGACGATGGCCACCACCTATTTGGGTGGCCGAGGTTGGTCCAAGTATGTCCGTGAGAATGGTCTGAAGCAGGGGACGAGGTAACATTCGATTTTAGCAAGTCTGGGCAGATACTTGCATGCCATCGTACACCTGTTTACCGAAGGACCAAGAACAGAGGTAGTACTAATTAATTTGATTATGTACTTATCACAACCTCTAATGATTTTCTTGCAACTAACTGTTCTGCACCATTGTCTTTACTCATCATATGACCCTGACCACTTCTGCAGTCAACTTCCCCTTATGTACCACCTGGGTGCCAAGATCAAGTCAGCCGGCACCCACACCAAAGCACCGCCCCAGGCCTCAAACGACACCTATTGACCTCAATAGGAGAAAGAATAGAGGTAGTAACTTAATTCGCTTGTATACTCTCATCTCTGTCTAGGAGTTACTGTTGTATAAGAAACCATTTTGCTTGTCCACATCTCATATGCCTCTCTGACCACTCCTGCAGTCCCCTTACCTACCCCTCAGAAGGTAACCAACACCAAGTTGTTGGCACCCCCAATGGCATTGGCCCTAGTTCCTGCTCCGGCACCTGTTGACCTAAGTAGAAAGAATGGAGGTAGTAACTTAATTTGCTTGCATACTCATCATATCCTCTGATCACTATCTTGTGAGTAACTGTTGTATAAGAGACCATTTTGCTTGTACACTTCTCATCTGCCTCTACCATCCCTGCAGTCAGCTTAGCTACCCCTCAGAAGGAATCTATCATCAAGCTGCTGGCGCTGACAGCAGTTCTAGGCCTTCTGGCTCCTGCACCAGCCCCTCTACAATTTGTGGCATCATCTCCTGCACTAGCACCAGCCCCAGCACAGGCACCGGCACAAGCTCCTTCATCACCCCGGGCAGCACCTTGTTAGACCATATCCTACACATGTGTCATCACAAGGCCGCACCGGATTATGGTTGTGAGTATATGGCGGTAGATAAACTGTTCTGAATGTCTTCTCAAGTTTCACATGATTCAGCGCATCGCTCTTAGTAATTATGCGTCTATCTCTTGCTTTGACTCAGAAATTTCCGAAGAGTGCCACAAAGCAACTCCAGGCCAGACGAAAGGGCATGATAGTCTTCACGATGCAGAGCGAAGGATTGCTTATCGAGGGACGCTACGCCATTAACTCGACTGATGGGCGCTTGGCAGCTACTTCTAGGTGGATCAAGTTCTGGAAAGCAGCCAAACTTAATATTGGAAGAACGGTCAAGGTCGATGTATCTCGCTACCCTGAATGCGGCATGCTGTTCATGAACTTCCTAGTTGTCTTGCTCTTTGGCCGCATGCTATTGTAATTAATTATGTGGTTGTCTTATCTCCACTGATCATATATGGGTGGTAAAACTGTGATAACCTTTTGCTGGATTGGAGCTATGACTAGTATGT
This sequence comes from Avena insularis, assembly GCA_023614405.1. NCBI lineage: Eukaryota > Viridiplantae > Streptophyta > Magnoliopsida > Poales > Poaceae > Avena > Avena insularis. The sequence goes on from CM042692.1 coordinate 30,481,909, forward strand.
ACTGGTATGGTATATCTGTATCTATATGACAGTTCCCTATATGAGCAAATATTATGACAATGATTGTGTTCCAGTGATCGAGTGTGTTTGGAGAAAAGGGCAAACTGATTGCGTGGCATGGTTTTAGAGCTGAAACAAGAACTGTCTCTCTCTATAGTGATATTGAATTTCAATGTTTGTATTGCTGAATCAGTCACTTTGAAATGCTTCTGAATTGGTCAAGTGATGCTGAATATGAACTAGGAATCTCTCGATTTTTTATGTCTTGTTATTCTGTACTCCTTAATCTTTCAAATGGTATTGAATTTGTCAAAAGTTCTATCATTGCTGCTGGCTGCTTGCTCTAGAGCTTTTGCCTTTGTGTCATCGGAACCGTTGGATGCATTTTGGACAGAGATGAGAGGGTAAAGATATACAGCGTGATTTCACCAAGTGAAGTCATTGGATACCAGCCCTGTTTTGGCGCATGTGGTGTGTGTTCATTAGATATTTTTACATGAATATCTATCAAAGGAATTATCACTTTTTTCCTCCCTCGAAGAGGTCTGTGTTTGAATCTGGCGAGACACAGCCTAGTGAAATTTGAGATAGGAGCCCATTGACCATAGCCCAAAAACTTTTTAATTTGGCCTTTTTGGCAGTGCCCCCCACCTCTAAAAAACTCTACCTACCCATGTTTTTAAGAAACTAATCAATTATGTGGCTTTTTATAAATCGAGGTTCCAGTAGTACTTCTCTTTTATTTTAACAGAGATAACATGGAAAACAACACTATTTTTTAGAAGACTGATACATAAGTTGTAGTACTAATACATGCTTAATGATTCAATTTCTATTAGTATCTTTGGTATTGTGGCAAAACACTCAGTTTATGTCTATTTGATTTGATTTGAAGGTCTTTAGTTCGAATCCACTATGTGTACATATTTATATATATCTTGGGTTTACTTTTTAATATCGCATTACAGAGAGGCTGACATCGTGGACCCACTAGCCTGCAGCATCCCTCGAGTTTATTGGTCGGGTTTGAAAAAAAGTTAAATACTTATGCAGAGAGGCTGGCATCAGGGACCCACTAGCCAGAACATACCAGAGAGGGTGACAAGGGGGCCTCAGCAGCAAGACCATACACGGCTGCCACATCGAGCAATGTTGCCAAGGTCAAAACAGCGGACGCGGATGAAAAAAAGTCCATCATATGCAGGTTTGATATACAAAGAGACCGGCATGTGGGACCTAGTAGCGCGGACTTATACAGGTTCTTCCTCGAGCGATGTTTCCAAGTTCGAAACAAGGAGGCGCGATCGAGAAAAAAGTCTAGCATGCACACCTTTCTTCTAATGAGAGGATCACATGGGGGACTCAGCAGCCTGGAAAAATGGCTGATGCATCGAGCAATGCTATCAAGTTCGAAACACGGAGGCGTGACCGAGAGCAAAAATTCCATCATACACACGTTTCTTCTAATGAGTGTATGACATGTGGGGGTGGGGCCCTGCATCATGATTAAATGGTAGATGCAGCAAGCAACGCTATCAAGTTCGGAACACGGAGGCGCGACCAAGGAAAAAAATTCTATCATACACACGTTTCTTCTAATGATAGGATGACATGTGGGGTCCAGGAGTTTGATTAAACGGCTGATGCAGCAAGCAAAGCTATCAAGTTCGGAAAACGAAGGCACGATAGAGGATAAAAAATCCATCATACACACATTTCTTCTAATGAGAGGATGACATGTGGGGCCCAGCATCGTGATTAAACGGTAGATGCATCGAACATCGCTATCGAGTTCAGAACAGGGTAGCGCGAGCGAAGGAAAAAAATCCATCATACACATGTTTCTTCTAATGAGAGGATGACATGTGGGGCTCAGGAGATTGGTTAAACGGTAGATGCGTCGAGCAGTGCTATCAACTCGGAACGGGGTAGTGCCAGCGAAGGAAAAAAATTCCATCATACACACGTTTCTTCTAATGAAAGGATGACATGTGGGTCCCAGGAGGTTGATTAGACGGTAGATGCATCGAGCAGCACTATCAACTTCGGAATAGGGTAGCGCGAGCGAAGGAAAAAAATTCCATAATACACACGATCCTTCTAATGAGAGGCTGACATGTGGGACCTAGCAGCCTGACTAAATAGCAGATGCCTCGAGCAATGTTATCGAGTTCAAATCAGGGAGGCGCGACCAAAAAATATGGTCTCCTAGAGACACTGAGGTCCGGGACCCACACGCCTCAAAAGACTTCGGCGAGTCAACATCGCGCGAGGAAACAAAAATCTTGCTTCTGCCACACGCCAGCCAAGCTTCCTCAATGTTTTTAGCAGATCCATCATAGTAGAGGGCCGTGAAACCAGAAAAAAAGTTTTCCATCAGCCATGGCCGAGCCGAGAATTTCGTCGCGGAAGACGTGCCTTCTACGATGATCGTCAGGCCAATTCATTATGGAAGGAAACTTTTCTTGTAGTGATCGCTTAGCTCCCCGGCAACGGTGCCAGAAAATAGCTTGATGACTGCAAGTGCACAGATTGTTTGTAGCTAGTTTCGAAATAAAGATATCGATCCCACAAGGAGCAGGAGTCTGAAGTCTAATAACTCTTCAATTAAATACTACAATAGAAATGCTAAATAAAGTTCTAAGTGACAAGATAAAATGCGAGTATCGTGTAAAAAGGTGTTTTTGGGTTTTTGGGTTTTTGGTATAAGAGAACAATAAGTAAAGTAAAGTAACTAAACACAGAAAGTAAGTATCGCGTATGTAAAAGAGATTTGGAACTGCAATAGGGAAGAAACGTTGTCAGGGAGTAGCAGATACACCACTCGCATTATAAAGTGCTAAGGTAAATATTATTATCATGAACATTCTCAACTATTTATGTGTGGGAGGAACTCCGTATTTGACTAATAGGCACCAACCACTTCTCACATCATCCTCATAACCATAACAGTCAGCAGTCGACATCAATCAAATATCTGCGTTATTAAGGGACTTAATCCCCTAGGACGTATCCTATGGCATGGATAGTGTTCCGTGAGTTTCCTCGGTTCCCAAGTTGATACGTAAGGGGCGCCAACAACTTTATAGTCACTATAAGTGCTAACACACCTCCATCTACCAACAAGTAGTTTCCTCCATCAAGTCCCCATAAGAGGCAAATATTGAGAGGTCGACTTCTCTCAACATCAAGATGAAGACAATCTAACACATGGTCACAGCGATGAATATCATAATAAACTTTATCTTATTTCAATCTCATACTAGGGTTTCTCCATCTCCCCAAGAACTAATGATCTACTTAGACATGGAGGCAATCAACATCATGGCAATAACAATGGAATCTATCATAGATGAATAGTACTTATATAAATCCGCAATGAGTACAGGAATTACAACTAGATCTAGACAAGATGTAGATGGGATGGAGATGGTGGTGATGCAGCGGTTAACGATGAAGATCGATGCCTTAGCCTCCCGGATCTCAAGTAGGCTAAGATGGATCCCGTGGATTTGAGTTCCCCTCTAGATGCCTTCTGAGGGTGAGGTTTCAGTGATTTCTGGGTGTTCTGTATGTTGTCTCCCCAATCCATTTGCACGGGGTGAAACTATTTGAGGAGGCGGTGGCAGCGCCAACTATATGGCGGGAACTATACGACCCGAAAATTTATTCACGTCATATAGTTGGTCGTTAAACCGTCTGTATGCTTTGATAGCTTCGGGTTTTCTTCTAGTGTTATTGATATTTCCGAAATAAGCGATTTACTTTGTTTTGACTCCTTTTGTCCCCAATACAACTGCTCCAAGAATTGTGTCCATTGTATCCATCATATGTCTAGATCCTGGTGAAAATAGACATAAAATGTGCGTGTGAACGCCGTAAAATACCAAGATCCTATATCTACAGTGCAAAATAATAATATAAAACATGATGAAAATATGCACTCATCAATGAGCTCCCGGTAGTTCTATGGAGCCAACGGACAACTCCGAATCAATCAACTAGTTATATGCCATTTTTTCGGTATATGGGGCAGAAGTTGTATTACTAGCCGACATAGTGCATGACTCGCCAAGAGTCACCCAATAACTAGAGGCCGAAGTGCAGGAAGCCAGGAAAAATGATGTTGATCTTCTAAAAGAAGCGAGAGAATTGGCATTGTCCAGGTCCGTCATATATCAGCAAAATCTCCGACGCTACCATAGCCGGAAAGTAAACCCTCGAGTTTTTCAAGAAGGAGATTTGGTGCTTCGGCTAGTGCAACGCACTGCCGGCATGCATAAACTATCACCTCCATGGGAGGGGCCATTTATTGTGAGCAAGGCACAACACATTGATGCATATAATCTCATAGATTCTCAAGCACAGGAGAAGAATAAGGCAGACAAGACAGGAGAAGAGTCAAAGAGGCCATGGAATGTAGCGCTACTTCGCCCATTTTACACTTAGCATAAGTGTATATATCTCGAACTCTCATATGTCGGTTTGTATGCCGGCAATGAGCTTATGAATGAAATCTAGGCACCTCGAGAAGTTACTCAGGACTGCCTTAGTTGTAATTGTCTTTTATATACTTTCATTTTTTATGTCGGCTGGCTTAAGTTTCTAACCCTTTAGGCCAAGTTAGTAGTGTGTCGGCACCAAAGGCCCACTCTTCGACTTGCTGCTGTCCGAAACCCGGCTTCATGGCAAGCAAGAGCAAAAGCTAGCGAGTGTTGTGCGCATGAAATACGACTAAGTACAGAAAAATAAGCGAGCTGACACTTGTTTCTTAGGCTAACCCCTATATTTACTTTCTTTATTATTATGCTAAATAACTCTGAGCTAATTCTCGTGGTTTAAAGTATTGTAATATAATTTTCTGATCTTGTGACTCATAAGTCGAACACTAAAAAATAGTAGACATGAGCCGGATCATAAGATTGAGTAAACAAGAAAATAAACTCGGGGACTCTGCCCAAAGGAACCCGACATAGAAATCTAGCAGTAGCAAAACAACTTAAACTGTATATTACACTTGTGCCCCACATACCAGGGATTTAACTGAATTTAAAGTTTTTTGCGCCTAAGGGGAAGCAGTAGCCGAGTCAGAAGAATCGGTAGAAGGAGGAGGAGTTGTGGTTTTCGGGGTATCAGCCTTGGGTTCTTCTTCACCATTCGAATTTCCTTCATTTGCGTCCGGATTTTCGTCCAGGTTTTCTTCATCCCCTTTGGAGGTTTCTTCAACTTCATCATCGCCTTCGCCTAGATAACTTGACCCTTCATTCCAAGCGTGAACCAAGGCATATTGAATAAGCTCATAGGCTCGGGCTTGATGTTTCTTGATAAAGGTCGTGTCGGAGGTCCATTTGGAACCGGTGCGCCTATTCTGGAGAATGTCCAAATTGATACTCTCATACCAAGAGAGCACAAAGGTCAGAGCAGTATCAGCACCGGCTCGAGCAGCCGACTCACGCCATAGACTCACCCTTTCTTCACACTCCATTAGTCTCTCGGCTAGTTTCTTGACATGTTTGGGAGTGGATTCTGCCAGCCAAAGAACCTTGAAAACCCGGATACCAGCATCAAGAACATCAACCCCGAAAGTTTTCATCGGCCCAAGGCTAGTCGAGAGACTGACCAAGGCATCATCAATATCGTGATCTTCTGGGATAGGACCAGCCTTAGCTTTTTTCACCCGGAACTTCCGGACAGCGCTAGCGGCATGAGGTTTGGACTCGGGGAAGTTGCCTAAAAGAATAAGCACAAAAGAACAAGTTAGGAAAAGCAATAAGAGTATAAGGGAAATGTCGGCAAAAAGGAAAAAGTCAGGGGGAGAAAACGCGTGGGTCACAATATTGTTAATCCAGGCAAGCTCGGACAACCATGTCCTAGTTTTCTTCTTGAGTTTTTCGAACTCAATGGAAATCGAGTCAGATTTGATCTCGGTATCCTTGATTAGATCGTGGTATTTCTCAAGCTGGGTGGTGAGCCAGTTTTTCTCCTCGACAAATTCCTAGTCGAGTTTCTCAAGTTCAGCCTTCTGAAGATTCTTCAAATTTTCATTCTCGGTGTGAAGCCAAGAGATTTCATCATCTTTCTCCTGCAGTTGATCTTGATGTTCTCCTGCTTATTTGAGAAATTGAGTCATCAGTTCGGCCATAGATATGAATCCTAATGAACCTCTGGCTGTGCCGAGGTAAAAATTACAATTCGAATGAAAAGAGGCAAGTGCAAAGTAAGGTGCAAGAGAATACCTGGAAAGTCTGCTAGGCACTTTTGAGGCTTCTCATTCTTGGCCTCAACCTCAGCTAGCAAAAGCAAATCAAGGATTAACTCGGCAAATAGAAAATAAGTAAGTACTGGGCAATAAGGTAGAGACATACCCTTATTCTCTAGATCAAACAACAATTTATGTGCTTAGTGGAGAGACCTCAGTGCTCAAAAAGGAGTTTTTGAAACTCGGCAGTGCGCCTGTTGGTGGAGTTCTGAAAATGACAAAGTAAGTACTCACTGAGTAAATTGGATATTCGATTCTACTCAAGGTTCAAGTCAAGTAAACTTAACCCGAATCTAGGTGGCTGGATATTTGATTCTACTCAAGATTCGAGTCAAGTAAACTTAACCTGAATCTATGTGGCTGGATATACTGCTCAAGATTCAAGCCAAGTAAACTTAACCCAAATCTAGGTGGCTGGATATTCGATTCTACTCAAGATTCAAGTCAAGTAATCTTAACCCGAATCTAGGTGGCTAGATATTCGATTCTACTCAAGGTTCGAGTCAAGTAACTTGTAACATCCCAAAACTTTAATCAAGGTTTTCAAGATCCAAATCACCCAATTTAGGGTTAACAAAAACTTTTTATTATTAAAACAATTGAGAATGCATATGTGTGTTGCATTAATATGGAATTGTTTTGAATTGCCATGTTTGTTGGTTCTAATGGCTGTAAAATGATTCTAAGGTGAATGCCACATCATCTAGATCATTCCCAACCAAAATCCAAAGAAAAAGAAATCAATTAGAATTAATGAAGGCAAATGGTCATTTTGCCATTTTAATCCACTAGGTCACTTTAGGTGTTCCTAGTTCTTAACAGAAACAATTCTAACACTTTGCACCTCTTGCTAGTACAAGTAATGATCTACCAAGGCCCACTTTGAAATCTTACAAAAACATTTAAACACTAATTTTAAATGGCATTTGAAAATGAAATCCATTTCATATGCATAGATCACACCTTTTCAAAAACCACTCAAATGAATTCCCCTTGACCTTTCTAAACAAGCATAGAATCTCAAGCTTAACTGGAGAACACTCAAAAATTTTGAATCCAAAATTCAAAAAAAATCTTCTTGCGGCCATTTTGTCGAACACATGGCAGGCACTGAACCAAAACTAGAGTAGCTTCACTGTTTCCACGGTGATCATCAACCAATTTGGTCTCCCACTTAATCCCTTGTCCCCCTAGCATCTACCCCAGTCCAGACAACATCCCCCTTCACCGCTAGCAGCAGTGGTGTGCCGCCCAAATATGGTCATCGCCGGCCAAACGCGGGCAACGCGATAGCGACCGTGTAGCGCCAATCTAGCATGCCCCTAGCTCCGCCAAACCCTACCCTACCGCCGTCCCTTCCCGGCGTTGCTGCCTCGACCACCGAGATAGCTCGCCACCGCTTCGCACTGTGCCCAGTTCACGCTAGAGCACCGTCCCGACAAGCCCGCGCAAGCTGCGCCTTGCCTTTAGCTCGCGTGCACCGCTCTGCTATAACCCCAACATCTCACTAGACACGCCATCTTCCCGCCACGCGACCAGCAGCTGCCGTGAAACGCGTCGAGCACTGCCTCTGCCGCGCAGAGCGCTAGCCTTTCCCGACCGCATGCCACCGCCCCTAGCATCGCCATCACGCCATAGCTGACTGCCAGGAGGCAAGCCACCGTCCGCCTACCCTGCCCATGCCTCTAGCGCCATGTATCATCGTCACCGACGAGCTCACTGTCGCCCTCACGGTCCCCTCGTCCAGCCTATATAAGGAGCCCTCCCCAGCACCATTTCCTCACACCATTCAACTCCCCTCTCACCACTGATCCTTCCCCACCTCTCGCCGGAGCCGCTCGAGCATCCATTTGCCAGAATTGCGCCGGAGTTCGCCGCAGAAGAGGAGGAAGGGGCCCGACGATTTCGTCCACCCCAGGAGCTGTCGTGACCTCGCATGAGTCCGCTGTCATCTCCTCGTCCGATCGCCCCCATCGTCACACTAGCTGGAGCCCTGGTATGCCACCACTGCACCCCACCTGAGTCGCTAGGGTTCTGTCTCGCCGGCGACCTGTCCGTCATCGACGACGAGCCACAGTCGTAGATCGTAGTTCTAATCGTGTGGCCCACATCGCCTGCATCAAGCGTTTGAAGAGCCACCGACATACTGGTGACCCCCACCACTGTTCTCTATGTCATGAGTGTGACTGGGCCGGCCCATTAGTGTTCCCGCCTTAGCCCGCAGATTCAAATTTAGATTTTTCTATTCAGACTTAATCTAGTTTCCGTCCACTAGTTTGAAAATCAATTCAAAAAGATTTACTTAACCAAATTGAATGATTCCAATTTTTTTGGAAAGATAATTTAAATCTCTATCCAAGCCCGTTGGATTTAAATCAATTAGAGTTATAGATCACATATAGCAAAAATGTAGCACCCCGGGTAAAACCACTACTAGAAAATCGCTGTTGTTTTTATTCTGTGCATTATCATGACAAAAACATGCATCTAAATGCCTAAAACTATTTCCCTAAAAGCCTCTCTTTATTTCTATGTTAATCCTCTCCCTTTTATTTCAAATCATAACACCGGTGTTTCCGGATATATCTGTTTTTCTAAAAACGATTTATAAAAAGGCTTTTAAAATAAAATAAAAAAATCTAAAATATTTTATCGGGGAAGGCAGCCGCAGGCCAGGCCTAAAAGCCCAGCCCGCAGCCACCTACCACCCCTCTATTCCTAAACCCTAAAACATCTAACCCTAACCCTAGCCTTGCAAACCATAGAGCCGCATTGGTACACATACCGCTGCTGTCAGACACGCACACCCACATGCGTGACAACACACACGCAACACACGTCTCCCACCCCGACCCCTCGCCCAACCGCCTGCATCCTGGGCCCCATCCCGCGACTCGGTCGCCTCCACCCACCCCGCGATATCCCTCTCTCTCTCCTCGCAACCACCGCCGCCGCCCTCCCGCTCGCCTCCTCGCGCAAGCTGCCTTGCTGCCGCCCTCCCCGCCTGCTGGTCTCCCTTCCTCTCCGTCCACCGCTGCTCTCTGGAGCCTCCCGAGCCGTCGCCTGCGCCTCAACGGCCGCCACCAGGGGCTCCCCTCTGCTGCGCCCCTCGTTGACGGGCTGATGTCGTCACCGGCGCCCTCCCCCGTGGCCTCTTCCCCGTGTTGTTCCCTCTCAGGCTCTCGCTGGCCCTACCTCGCCGTCATCAAGATTCGCCATGAGCTCGTCGCCGCACCTCCGGGCCGCCGCGTTCTGCCTCTACGCCAGCGCGTCGACCGTCGGTCGCGCGTCTCCCTCTCCATCGCCCATGCGAGCCCCATGTTCCTCGGGGCCGCTCACACCGCCTCGTCCTCGGCCTCATGCGACCCTGCCGCTCCGGCGTCCACCTTCCTCCAGGACCCAACCGCAGCTGCCGCGTGGCCGGCCTGCACCGCCGCCTCAAGGGCTCCCTCTGCTGCGATCCCCTCTCTACCTGCCCGGGCCTCCTCCGTCGGGCCCTATTCTTGCTGTTCCTGCATCCCCGGCTGTTCGCCGCCATGTCCCGATGTCGCCCCCTCGCTACTCCGTGGCACGCCATCCTCGCCCAGCGTGCCCACTGGCCCTGGTGCAGCAGTCGTCGGCCTTATCTCTATTTCATAGCTTCAAGTTCCCTGCTTCCACGGTCGGAAGCTGTTTGACAAAATGCTCCCCTTCCGTAAAGGACCTCTCGGTCCTGAATCCCTTTGGCCTAGTCGTCCTGGTGCGGCGGTTGTGCAATACACACTCTTCCTGCCGATGGTATTTCTCGATCAAGATAGCTTTTCCTCGTGTTGTGGCCAGCCCATCAGTGTTTGACGTAATGCTGGAAGCCATGTCTGAGCATGTACACTTGGGTCGCCCCGCAGGTTTGCCGCCGTGAGGTGGGCACCGAAGATGGAGTTTCGCCAAGGAACCGACGCTGAAAACTCACGATCTCCTTCACGGATCCGATGGTCGGAGCCTTGAAGACCGATCTCGGCGAGACCAAACACTCAAACCCCTCCGAACCAAGACCTTCGACCACAAACGTGTGACCCTTTTCTTCGAGACCCCTATTTCTATGAATGGTATAAAATGTTGCATATTAAATTGTACATACTTGCATACATTGTGTGGTCTTGGGGCATTAGGCCGATTCACCTCATAAATAAATATGGGGCCATATGCGGGCAAATCTAGTCTAATAATGGTCCCATTTAAATTTGTGTAGCGAACCGGTGACATGTTTTGCCTTGATAAGACAACATTTAAATTGCGGGGTATCTAAATAACTTGAACCATATAATTAATTATCGGGGCTCCGGTTCCGCTTAATATGACCTAATTGCATCGCACCTTTGCCATGGCATACATCATACATGCATCATGCCCGATCTTTTGCCGTAGTATTAAATAGAGCATCCGGTGTTTCTTCTAGTGCTTTGCTTCTTCACGGATTAGGCCGATGAGTTGATGCGAGAGTCGACCCGATCTTCGGATAAACCTTCGGCAATGTTTTCCAGGCGAGCATCTCTTCCCCTTCTACCTATTTTGCATTTATAGTCTTTATTTCCTCCTGTTGATCTATTGCTATCTGTGTTGCGATGCTCTAGTTTTCGTACCCGCGATATCCCTTGCAGCCTTATATTGCCTTGGACACATCCTATTACCTGTTGTTTGGTAGATAGTTGGACTTGCGCGTCGTAGTCGCTTGCTCAAGTGCTGTTGCGTGTCGTCAAGTACCACAGTTGTTGGAGTATTGCCGCATGTTTAATGTTGGAGATGATCATGGCTTTAATTACTGTTTAATAACTAAAATTGAAGTAGGTAAATAATGTAGAGTCATCGGTGGGTAATAGACAATATTTGGTTTTTAACCACTCACTGGTGTCCCGTAGGACCCCGAGTTCTTGACACCTGTTCCGAGATCGAGCGCGCTAACCACAGGTGGGGTGTGTGGGCACCCCCATCGACTTAGTACCTGATTCCAAGTATTGTACCGGGGGCCACAAAGTAGTTTGGGGCTTTATTATTATCCTGTACTTATGCCATGCTTTACTGCTTTATTTAAGTTTGCGCGTGGAGCACCTGTACTGTTTAGGACCGTGACACGTTTTCGCTGTATCGACAAGCCCAGTCACACTTTCGGGTTCCCAGTCGTTTACAGCTGTCGACACAAACCCTGAGTCCGTCTCGGAGACCGGCCCGACTTCACATGGTAGCTTAGTAGGGTGGCCCCCCGTGCTTGCTTTGGGTCTGGGAAACGTCGTGTCCGAAACCCCGTCGACATACCGTTGGGTGTATGTTTTGTGATCTTGTACCTACCTGATCTGACAACAAGGGTGTAGGTGCGTGTGGAACTTTGGTGCACCCCTGCAGGGTTAAATCTTTTCGAGAAGCCGTGTCCGCGGTTATGGACGACTTGGAGCACAGTTCTCGATCATAGACAACTATAACTAAAGTTTACTGTTATAAATTGACTTGTATCCGATATGACTAGTAATCAGCTCCACTACAACGGAATGGCTAAATAAAAGTACCAACAACTGCTGGGTTTGGGATATCTCATGCTAATCGTATCTGACTAGTAAGTGTTGCAACTACAACGGAATGGTTAACTAAAACTGCCCACTGCTTATTATATCAGGATGACTCATGCTATCTATATTTGACTAGTAATTGCCGCAACTATAACGGAATGAGTAAAATTGCCAACTATGTGCGTTCCTCGGTCTGACTTCCTCGTTTGATCTCGAGGGGGAAATACCAGGATGGGTTTGTTGGGTGTTAGCTTCAGGTTGGTTCCGAATAGGTCTTTCTTATCCCTCTCTGATAGCCGCCAGTTATATCGAGTCTCTATAGGTTGTTAGTGCATGCTACCGCCGCTTGATCCACCATACCTATGTGGCGAGGACCGCCAATTCTAGACTCGTGTCTTGGCCTCGATCGACCGCTCTTTTTTTCCTTTGCCTTTGTCGGCACCCCTTTTGTTTAAGCAGGTTTTGAGATCGATGTCGTTAGCAGGGTTACCCTTCCAGCTTGGCCTGGGCAGGGTTATGGACGCTATTGGTTATTCTTCAGGGCTCTTAGCTCAATTTGCATCTTGTCCGTAAACGGACGTCAGACGCTTTTCAAGGTGATTTGGATCTTTGGACTGTATATTGTATTCTTGACTCATGGAGTCGTTGTTGTATATATCTGTTTTGTGGGTTCCATCGAGGACTATTGTGTAATGATATTACTTCGTTTTCCACCCGCACGCAAGTGCCTGGTGGGAACCTTTGAATCGTTTCTATGCGGGTTTGGCGGGAAGCGCTGAAACTTGCATAGGGCCGATTCCGAGGGTGTTACAGAGTGGTATCAGAGCTCAGCAGTTGCGATACCCCACAAGTCCAGCCTGTAGGATAACCTAGCTAACGGCCGAAGTAGAGTGTCAAAACTATTTTTGCAAAATCGGTTGGATAGTTCTGATTAGGTCTGATTTTACTCCTTACCCCTCTGCTGCTCTCCTCTCACCTCTGCGTGTTTTGAATCCGCTCTCTTCTCTCTCTTCGAGTCCAGGATTTCTCGTGGTTGGGTTCCATGGTACCTTCAGGGTTTCGCTTCCTCCTTTGGTAACGGTGTTGCTACATCTGGTCTTCATGCTATCCGAGGAATCCTTCGTCTGGTGGACTTCTCTTTGTTCCTTCTCGTGCCTTCCGGTGTTTTCCGATGCGACGACATCATCTACGCCAGATCCGATGCAGAGCCTGCATCACTCCTTTGTTTCCGAATATCATTTGTTAAGATCTTCAATCTAAATCTCGAGGATAGTTGCAAATTCTTCTATTCATGTACAGAGTAATGCTTTGAGTGCGGGATGGAGTCGCGACCATACCACTACTCTTATCATTTGCTTTTGTACATTGAATGATGGATCGATGCAATTCTCACTCCTTCCATGGAAGTTAGAGGTGGCCTTAACTTTTGATGCCTTTACCTTCGTCCTTTGTCATACGGAGTGTTCTCTCGATGAACGTGAGCACCGACCCTTGTTGGTGGTGTCGCGGATTTCAAGATGGAGAAAGAACCCTTGTTAGTGGTGTCGCGAAGATCTACATTAAGCGAGAAGATTCAGAGCGTCGGCTTTCTTCCCCATACCAGGAGGCGGATCTCGAGGGCGAGATCCATTGTTGGTGGTGTCGAATTGTAGCACCCCGGGTAAAACCACTACTAGAAAATCGCTGTTGTTTTTATTCTGTGCATTATCATGACAAAAGCATGCATCTAAATGCCTAAAACTATTTCCCTAAAAGCCTCTCTTTATTTCTATGTTAATCCTCTCCCTTTTATTTCAAATCAAAACACCGGTGTTTCCGGATATATCTGTTTTTCTAAAAACGATTTATAAAAAGGCTTTTAAAATAAAATAAAAAAATCTAAAATATTTTATCGGGGAAGGCAGCCGCAGGCCAGGCCTAAAAGCCCAGCCCGCAGCCACCTACCACCCCTCTATTCCTAAACCCTAAAACATCTAACCCTAACCCTAGCCTTGCAAACCATAGAGCCGCCGCCGGGTACACACAGCCGCTCGTTGCCTGCTGTACACGCACACCCACATGCGCAGCAGCAACACACACGCAACACACGTCTCCCACCCCGACCCCTCGCCCAACCGCCTGCATCCTAGGCCCCATCCCGCGACTCGGTCGCCTCCACCCACCCCGCGATATCCCTCTCTCTCTCCCCGCAACCGCCGCCGCCGCCCTCCCGCTCGCCTCCTCGCGCAAGCTGCCTTGCTGCCGGCCCCCTCCTGACCGGCTGCGGGTCTCCCCTTCCTCTCCTCCGTCCACCGCTGCTCTCTGGAGCCTCCCGAGCCGTCGCCTGCGCCTCAACGGCCGCCACCAGGGGCTCCCCTCTGCTGCGCCCCTCGTTGACGGGCTGATGTCGTCACCGGCGCCCTCCCCCGTGGCCTCTTCCCCGTGTTGTTCCCTCTCAGGCTCTCGCCGGCCCTACCTCGTTCGCCGTCACCGCATCTGCCCCGCGAGCTCGTCGCCGCACCTCCGGGCCGCCGCGTTCTGCCTCTGCGCCAGCGCGTCGACCGTCGGTCGCGCGTCTCCCTCTCCACCGCCCTTGCGAGCCCCATGTTCCCTCGGGCCGATCCCTGCCTTGGCGCGTCGCTCGCGACCCGCCTCGTCCTCGGCCTCATGCGACCCTGCCGCTCCGGCGTCCACCTTCCTCCAGGACCCAACCGCAGCTGCCGCGTGGCCGGCCTGCACCGCCGCCTCAAGGGCTCCCTCTGCTGCGATCCCCTCTCTACCTGCCCGGGCCTCCTCCGTCGGGCCCTATTCTTGTTGTTCCTGCATCCTCGGCTGTGTTCGGCCGCCGTCTGTCCCGATGTCGCCCCCTCGCTACTCCGTGGCACGCCATCCTCGCCCAGCGTGCCCACTGGCCCTGGTGCAGCAGTCGTCGGCCTTATCTCTATTTCATAGCTTCAAGTTCCCTGCTTCCATGGTCGGAAGCTGTTTGAAAAAATGCTCCCCTTCCGTAAAGGACCTCTCGGTCCTGAATCCCTTTGGCCTAGTCGTCCTGGTGCGGCGGTTGTGCAATACACACTCTTCCTGCCGATGGTATTTCTCGATCAAGATAGCTTTTCCTCATGTTGTGGCCAGCCCATCAGTGTTTGACGTAATGCTGGAAGCCATGTCTGAGCATGTACACTTGGGTCGCCCCGCAGGTTTGCCGCCGTGAGGTGGGCACCGAAGATGGAGTTTCGCCAAGGAACCGACGCTGAAAACTCACGATCTCCTTCACGGATCCGATGGCCGGAGCCTTGAAGACCGATCCCGGCGAGACCAAACACTCAAACCCCTCCGAACCAAGACCTTCGACCACAAACGTGTGACCCTTTTCTTCGAGACCCCTATTTCTATGAATGATATAAAATGTTGCATATTAAATTGTACATACTTGCATACATTGTGTGGTCTTGGGGCATTAGGCCGATTCACCTCATAAATAAATATGGGGCCATATGCGGGCAAATCTAGTCTAATAATGGTCCCATTTAAATTTGTGTAGCGAACCGGTGACATGTTTTGCCTTGATAAGACAACATTTAAATTGCGGGGTATCTAAATAACTTGAACCATATAATTAATTATCGGGGCTCCGGTTCCGCTTAATATGACCTAATTGCATCGCACCTTTGCCATGGCATACATCATACATGCATCATGCCCGATCTTTTGCCGTAGTATTAAATAGAGCATCCGGTGTTTCTTCTAGTGCTTTGCTTCTTCACGGATTAGGCCGATGAGTTGATGCGAGAGTCGACCCGATCTTCGGATAAACCTTCGGCAATGTTTTCCAGGCGAGCATCTCTTCCCCTTCTACCTATTTTGCATTTATAGTCTTTATTTCCTCCTGTTGATCTATTGCTATCTGTGTTGCGATGCTCTAGTTTTCGTACCCGGGATATCCCTTGCAGCCTTATATTGCCTTGGACACATCCTATTACCTGTTGTTTGGTAGATAGTTGGACTTGCGCGTCGTAGTCGCTTGCTCAAGTGTTGTTGCGTGTCGTCAAGTACCACAGTTGTTGGAGTATTGCCGCATGTTTAATGTTGGAGATGATCATGGCTTTAATTACTGTTTAATAACTAAAATTGAAGTAGGTAAATAATGCAGAGGCACCGGTGAGTAATAGACAATATTTGGTTTTTAACCGCTCACTGGTGTCCCGTAGGACCCCGAGTTCTTGACACCTGTTCCGAGATCGAGCGCGCTAACCACAGGTGGGGTGTGTGGGCACCCCCATCGACTTAGTACCTGATTCCAAGTATTGTACCGGGGGCCACAAAGTAGTTTGGGGCTTTATTACTATCCTGTACTTATGCCATGCTTTACTGCTTTATTTAAGTTTGTGCGTGGAGCACCTGTACTATTTAGGACCGTGACACGTTTTCGCTGTATCGACAAGCCCAGTCACACTTTCGGGTTCCCAGTCGTTTACAGCCGTCGACATAAACCCTGAGTCCGTCTCGGAGACCGGCCGACTTCGTTACGGGTAGCTTAGTGGGGTGGCCCCCCGTGCTTGCTTTGGGTCTGGGAAACGTCGTGTCCGAAACCCCGTCTACATACTGTTGGGTGTATGTTTTGTGATCTTGTACCTACCTGATCTGACAACAAGGGTGTAGGTGCGTGTGGAAACTTTGGTGCACCCCGGCAGGGTTAAATCTTTTCAAGAAGCCGTGTCCGCGGTTATGGACGACTTGGAGCACAGTTCTCGATCATAGACAACTATAACTAAAGTTTACTGTTATAAATTGACTTGTATCCGATATGACTAGTAATCAGCTCCACTACAACGGAATGGCTAAATAAAAGTACCAACAACTGCTGGGTTTGGGATATCTCATGCTAATCGTATCTGACTAGTAAGTGTTGCAAGTACAACGGAATGGTTAACTAAAACTGCCCACTGCTTATTATATCAAGATGACTCATGCTATCTATATTTGACTAGTAATTGCCGCAACTATAACGGAATGAGTAAAATTGCCAACTATGTGCGTTCCTCGGTCCGACTTCCTCGTTTGGTCTCGAGGGGGAAATACCAGGATGGGTTTGTTGGGTGTTCGCTTCATGTTGGTTCCGAATAGGTCTTTCTTATACCTCTCTGATAGCCGCCAGTTATATCGAGTCTCTATAGGTTGTTAGTGCATGATGCGCTGCCGCTTCAGTCCACCATACCTATGTAGGCGAGGACCGCCGAATTCTAGACTCGCCGTGTACTGGCCTCAGTACTGACCGCTCTTTTTTTTTCCTTTGCCTTTGTCGGCACCCCTTTTGTTTAAGCAGGTTTGGAGATCGACGTCGTTAGCAGGGTTACCCTTCCGGCTTGGCCTGGGCAGGGTTATGGACGCTATTGGTTATTCTTCAGGGCTCTTAGCTCAATTTGCATCTTGTCCGTAAACGGACGCTGTATCGTTTTCAAGGTGATTTGGATCTTTGGACTGTATATTGTATTCTTGACTCATGGAGTCGTTGTTGTATATATCTGTTTTGTGGGTTCCATCGAGGACTATTGTGTAATGATATTACTTCGTTTTCCACCCGCACGCAAGTGCCTGGTGGGCACCTTTGAATCGTTTCTATGCGGGTTTGGCGGGAAGCGCTGAAACTTGCATAGGGCCGATTCCGAGGGTGTTACAAAAAATAACAAGACAAAGACTTTTCCACATTCAAACATTTTTCAAAAATCAACCATAATAGCTTTTTAGTTGATTCCAACTCTCAAAAATCACATTTGACAATTCCTATCTGAATATGTAATAATATTTAGGTTTGCATGTAGTGACTTTGGACTAGTACCAAAATAATGCTATATAGGCATTTCTAGTCACTTTAAATCATTTAAATATTAATCTTAGACTTTATATAATGTGATCCAACATTTAAATCACATTCCCATGTATTAGAATATGTGGTGATGACATGTGTCCACATGATCCCATATTTTAATTGGAGAATATTAAATCTTAATTAATTTCAATGAGTAGAAATAACTTTTCTCAAATAAAATAAATGAAACTAGTTCATAAAATCTTGTGATGAATGTGATGATACTAGATCATTAAGTGCGTGCCTTAGTGTGCTAAGTAGACTAGTTAAGTATTGTTTGGTGATTGTGTATCCGGTATGTATTTATAGACGATAATACCGACCAAGTCTACGAGGAGGAGGAGTTCTACCGTGAAGAAGACGAGGAGACTTTCAACCACTGCACCAATCAAGGCAAGCTATTATTGGCAAGCTAAAACTTGCAAGCCATCACTATATGCAATTATAACCCAAGCAAGATGCCTTAGGCATGCTTTGGTTATACCTTTTTGATTTATACACATCCCAAGTTTCTTACAAGCTTTACTTTCTTTTACTTTACCAAAGTCCTTTACTTTGTCTATAGATAGCATAAAGAGTATAAAACTTGGACTATCTAGTTAGAATTAGATGTCATTCTATGGCATGAGATTGAGATTAGCATCCCACCTTAGTGAACACTCTTAACTTAGTGATTAGAGCTAAACCAAAAACTTGATCACTTTAGATGGGAATACTTGGTGAAAATGCTTATGAAAACCTTGGAATGATGAGTCGTCCTATTGAAATGTTTTGACATGTGTTGAGAAACACAAATGGTTTATGATGATGAAAATATTGAGGCATGAGCCTTAACCCTTTATAAAAACTGATGGTTGGGTTCGGATGCGATACCATTCCAATTTTACCATACAACCACAATACCTGAATTGGGTAAGGATTAGCCGAAAGTTTATCTGCATTAGTATTAGTTCCCTCGCGGGAGAGGTTTGAGCTGAGGCTACCTCTCAATGTTGTCCACCTATGCAGTGCCCAGGATGGCAGATGGCCATGGCTGGGAATCCAAGCTCATAGGAGAGGTGCTTATACTAGAGTGTGTAAAGGAAAGGTTATGTTTGATTATCTACATACTAAGTATGATGATTCAGGGTTATCCCTGACAGATGTATCGAACTTTGTGGTGAAAGTGTACCACCTCTGCAGAGTGTCAAACTATTCGAATAGCCGTGTCCGCGGTTATGGACAGTTGGAGTGACCATACTGTTCCATTGTCAGATGTTTTCAAAATGACTTATGAAATGAATTATGACATGACTTGACCACAACAGAGTTGTGACTATGACAACTAAGTTCCCACTTAGGTGTTTTCAAACTTTATTTTATCTTTCTTTGTTTCTGAACTCAGCTTAGGTTTCAAACTTAACTTTGCAAATAAACTTAGAACTTAGAATTCCTACTAGAACTACCTTACTTGTTAGTGATAGTTTGCGAGTACTTAAAGAGTACTCATGGCTTTGTCCCTGGCTATTCTCGTGGCCAGACTATGAGGAGAACTACCCTGAAAGAGGACAGCAGGACGGTTACGACAACTAGGATCATCTCTCATCATTAGCACTGCCTGTGACACTGAAGGTGGAGCCCACTGCTACGCTATTTATTCCGTTACTTGTTTGTACTAAGACTGGATCATGAGATCCTTTATTTGTGTAAGACCCTATTATGGTTTGTAATGGATGATGTACTGTGATATGCAATCTTTTATGTCTCGCAAAAATGCTAATCCTGGGATTGTGATGTATGGCATAACATGCATCTGGGATTAAAAATTCGGGTGTTGACAAGTTGGTATCAGAGCCATTCTGACCATAGGAGACCCTAGTTAGAATGGACGTCCGAACAAAAAAACTTAGTTTAAAAAAAACAAAGAAGTGAGTATTTATGAAAACCGATTTCCTCTCTTACCCTTGGGATTCTTTCTCTCAAAAAAATACATGTTCCTCAAAAATTCTTACATTACTACATAAAATTTTGACACACTTGATCACCTCACTAATTTTCTCATCCTAAATTCTTATAGATGGAAGTTCAGTACTGCAAGTTCTACCAGTTGGGCAACAGAGGCCAACTGATCTTCAAGATGAATGTTGATGCACTGTCTGAGTACCTTGAGCATCCGCATCCGGAATTCTTTGGAGCTCAACTCAACGACCACCCAGGAGGAGATTTGCAATGGCTAGTAGTTGCTGATCTTCGAGGCAAGATGGAGGCACCACTTTCCGAGAAGATTCAATTCACCGTGAGAGAGAACAACTGGCAAGATGGATTAGCCAGGGCAATGCATGAAGCTCTAGCATGTCTTTGCACACAGAATGTCAACTTGATCCAGGGAACTCGCTTTGCTCACTATGCAAGGCGTGATTCGATGGGAATGCCTCTAGAGATGCCAACTCACCCGGAGTTGAAGCGCCAAGTGGAGAACCTCAACTTCCTCCTGTACGACAGACAGAAGGAATTGGACAATGCTCGAGAGTTCGCCAACCACAACCTTGCCATTGCCGCCCAGAAGGCCCAGACTTTCTCCCTGCTCGTCAAGGATCGTCAGTCTTTTCACCGTCAACGCGCAAAGAAGGATCGCACCATCGACCGTCTTCGCAAGAAGGTGGCCGACCTCGAGAAGACCATCAAGGAGCAAGAAGCTCAGCTTGTAGCAAAATAAGAAGAGGAGGAAGGTGAAGACATCCAGGGGGATATTCACTCGTACCTCAGCAATGATGATGACTATCTGCAGGATGATGCCATGGACTTCTACACCGACGATGATGACTCCGACTTCATCGATGATGAGTAGATGCACTAGAGCACTATCGTAGGAGTGAGAAGTATCGGTCCCATTGTATCGTAGCTTACAGAATGGTTCTTAAAACCATATGTTTTCCTTTCATGTTGTGGTGTGTGTGTTTGTATCGTGTGTTTTCCTTGAATGAATGAAAAGAAGTTAGTTGCAAAACCTAAGTCAAACTCAAAGTTTTAGCTTGAAACCATAACCATGAACCTTAGAACTTTCCCTCTTACCCCATTATCTATCTCAATCTCCAGATGACTCGTGGAAACCAAGGAGGGAGCAGCTCATCGCAGGACCCCATGCTGCAGACGCTCATTGCAGACCGCGAAGCTAGTAGGGCAGAGCGCCAAGCAAATCTAGCCACACTGTATCAGATCGCTCAGATGGCTCACAACAATCAGGGCCATGGAAATCAGGATCATCATGGCTCCAAACTCAAAAACTTCCAGAATACCAATCCCCCAATCTTTAGAAAGTTTGAAGACCCGTTGGATGCCGATGATTGGTTACAGACCATGGAAAATAACTTAGAAGTCGCCGGGGTGGATGCCAATGAGAAAGTTCTGTTTGCCACCCACTATCTGGCAGGAGATGCAAGAGCATGGTGGAACAGCACCCGCACGATGAACCACGGTCAAGTGATGACGTGGGAAGCCTTCAAGGTCAAGTTCAGACGCACCCATGTGCCGCAGGGTCTAGTCACCAGAATGAGAGATGAATTCAGAGAACTAATGCAAGGCAGAATGACTGTAGTGGAGTACCATGATAGATTTTTGTCCCTCGCCAGGTATGCACCTGATGAGATCATTACGGAGGCCAAGAAGAATGAGAGATTCCTGAATGGACAGCATGATGAGATGTAGACGGTGCTAGTCAACATCCGTTTCGAGGATCTCGAAGAGCTAGTCGACTCTGCCATTCAGATGGAAGGGAAGATTAATCAAGCGAACGACAACCGCAAATGTCGGATGATGCACCAAGCTGGATCCAACAGTCACCAGAAGTATCGTCCCAACCCGTCTGCCGGATATGCCCTGCGAAATAATCGACCCCCAATGTCTCGTCCGAGCTACCCTAACCGTAGCGGAGGAAATGTGAAGTCCGGAGGAAACAACAACAACCACCCTGGCAACTCCAACAACTTCAACCGTGCACCGCCCAAGTCCAATAACAACAATAACAACAATACTGCACCTAGAACTGGAAGCAATGTCGTGCCCGTGGCAGCAAAAGACAAGTCTCAGATTACTTGTTTCGAGTGTGGAGTGAAGGGTCACTACTCCAATGAGTGTCCCAAAAAGATTGCCACCACTGCTAATGTGAATGCCCCAGCTCAACAACAGCGTCGTGTTCAGCCTGGAAGAAGATTCTCCCCAAGGAACCCTCACAACCGCAACGGCCGTCTCTTCCACATGAACGCCGAAGAAGCCCAAGAAGCGCCAGATGTAGTGCTAGGTATGTTTTCTGTCAACTCAGTTTTAGCAAGAGTGTTGTTTGATTCTGGAGCATCGCACTCGATTGTCACCAAAGAATTTGCATGCACTAGTAAGATTCACCCAACCAACTTGAAGCATGTCATGATAGTTCAAATACATGGTTCAACCACAAAAGCTAGAAAAATTTGCAAAGATGTACCTATCAGAATACATGGGATAGATTTTTATGCCAATCTAATAGTACTTGGAACCAAAGGTTTGGAAGTAGTACTAGGAATGGATTGGATGTCAAAGCATAAAGGATTGATCGACTGTGCCAAGAAAGCCATCACCATGACCAGTAGCTCTGGAGTATCAGTAGAGCATATATCTGAAACCTTGCCCCGTCAATTCAAGTGCAACAAGAGTCTAGCCCTACCCACCATAGACCAAGTCAGAGTAGTCTGTGAATACCCTGACGTATTCCCAGATGAATTGCCCGGTATGCCTCCGAATCGGGATATCGAGTTCATTATTGAACTAATTCCTGGAACCGGACCCATAGCTCAGAGACCCTATAGCATGAACCCCTCAGAGTTAGTGGAACTGAAGAAGCAATTGGATGCTATGCTGGAGAAAGGCTTGATTCAACCAAACGCATCGTGATGGAGATCGCCCGTGTTGTTCGTCGGCAAGAAGGATGGAGGCAACCGTTTGTGCACAGATTACAGGAAGCTGAATGATGTCACAATCAAGAACAAGTACCCCTTGCCAAAGATAGAGGATCTATTTGATCAGTTGACTAGTGCCAGAGTGTTCTCTAAGATTGATCTTAGGACTGGTTATCATCAACTTAAGATTCGTGCAACAGATATTCCAAAGACCGCCTTTACCACCAGATATGGATTATATGAGTATACGGTCATGTCTTTTGGATTAACCAATGCTCCCGCTTATTTCATGAATCTCATGAATAAGATCTTTATGAATTTTCTGGATACGTTTGTTTTTGTGTTTATCGACGATATTCTTATCTATTCCAAGTCAGAGGAAGACCATGAGCAACATCTGAGAATCATCCTTGAAACCCTTAGAGAGCATTAGTTGTATGCCAAGTTCAGCAAATGTGAGTTTTGGCTGAAATAAGTAGGATTCCTCGGACATATTGTATTTGCCGGAGGAGTCGTTGTTGATCCTGCCAAGATCAAAGATGTTGAAGAATGGGAAGCCCCAACCACTCAAACCCAAGTCCGTGCATTTCTCGGATTAGCGGGATACTACCGCAAGTTCGTAGAAGGATTTTCGAGCATCACAAGACCCATGACCCAATTGTTGAAGAAGGACAAGAAATTTGAATGGACCGACAAATGTGAAGCAAGTTTCCAAGAGCTCAAGAAGAGATTGATTTCAGCCCCAATATTGATCATGCCCGATATCAAGAAGCCATTTGATGTGTATTGTGATGCATCCAAGATTGGTCTCAGATGTGTATTGATTCAAGAAGGCAAAGTCATAGCATATCTGTCTCGACAGTTGAAGCAACATGAGCAAAACTACCCTACCCATGATCTTGAATTAGCAGTTGTAGTATTAGCTTTGAAGACATGGCGTCATTATCTCATGGGTAATCGTTGTGAGATTTACTCAGATCACAAGAGTTTGAAGTATATTTTCACTCAGAAGGAGCTAAATTTGAGGCAAAGGAGATGGATAGATTTAATCAAGGATTATGACCTTGACATTCACTATCACCCTGGCAAAGCCAATGTGGTAGCGGATTCTCTTAGCAGATTGCCGTGTAGGTTAAACACCATGATCAGGGAGAAGCAACCAAGTTTGCTTGAGGAGTTGGAGCAGTTTAGAACCGAGCTTGTTAGCAAAGGATTTTTAGCTAGCATTGAACTTCAACCCACTTTGATTAGTCAAATCAAGGAAGCCTAGAAGGGAAATGCAAGTATCGACGGAATCAAGCGTCGTATTGGTATAGGAAAGGTACCTGGATTCACTGAAGACAAAGAAGGAGTTCTATGGTACAAAGGACGTATCTATGTACCCGCAGATTCGGAACTGGAGCAAGTTATCATGGAAGAAGCTCATGATACACTTTATTCTATCCACCCCGAAGGAACAAAGATGTATCAGGATTGAAAGAGCAATTTTGGTGGCACAAGATGAAGAGAGAAATCGGAAGCTACATCGCCAAGTGTGATATCTGTCAGAGAGTCAAAGCAGAACATCAGAGACCTGTAGGACTGTTGCAACCATTGCAGATTCTGGAATGGAAATGGGATTCCGTCGGAATGGACTTTATCACCGGTTTGCCTACTTCTAATAGGGGAAATGACTCAATCTGGGTCATAGTTGATAGACTGTCCAAGGTAGCCCATTTTATACCTATCAAGACAACCAACCAGAGTTCAAAGCTAGTAGAGATGTATATTGCTAGAATCGTCAGTTTGCATGCAACCCCCAAGATCATTGTGTCGGATCGAGGAACCCAATTTACCTCGAGATTTTGGAAGAAAGTCCAAGAAGGATTAGGAACCAAGTTGAATTTTAGCACAGCTTATCACCCGCAAACCTATGGACAGACTGAAAGAGTCAACCAAATCCTAGAGGATATGTTGAGAGCTTGTGTGTTAGAGTACGGATCAAAATGGTAGGATTGTCTGCCTTTCGCAGAATTCTCATACAACAACAGTTATCAAGCTAGTTTGCAAATGGCCCCATTTGAGTTCTTATATGGAAGGAAGTGCCGTACCCCTTTGAATTGGTCGCAAGTAGGAGAGAGTCAGATTTTTGGACCCGACATCTTACGAGAAGCTGAAGAGAAGGTTCACAAAGTCTGTGAGCACCTCAAGACCACCCAATCCAGACAGAAGAGTTATGCTGACAAGAGACGTAGAGACCTGACTTTCAATGTCGGAGATTTTGTGTATATCAAAGTTTCGCCATTGAAAGGAACGCAACATTTTAGTCTGAAAGGAAAGTTAGCCCCCAGATATATCAGACCCTTCAAGATTCTAAATCGTCGAGCAGAAGTATCATATCAACTGGAACTGCCCAAGGAGATGTCAGCCATCCATGATGTGTTCCATATCTCGTTACTTCGCAAATGCCTAGAAGTGCCGGAGAAGACCGAAGTTTTCAAGAACATCGATCACCGAGCCGTTGATATCAACAAGGATCTGACGTATCGTGAAGTGACCATCCGTATCTTGGAGGAAGCTTACAGAACCACCAGGACCAGGAGTATCAAATTTCTCAAGATCCAATGGAGCAACCATACCGAAGAAGAAGCCACTTGGGAGCGAGAAGATTACATTAGGACTGAGTTCCCAGATCTCTTTAGTTCCTAGGTTTCTTTCTTAAATATTGGGACGAGATTTTGTTTAAGGGGGGAAGGTTTGTAACATCCCAAAACTTTAATCAAGGTTATTAAGATCCAAATCACCCAATTTAGGGTTAACAAAAACTTTTTATTATTAAAACAATTGAGAATGCATATGTGTGTTGCATTAATATGGAATTGTTTTGAATTGCCATGTTTGTTGGTTCTAATGGTTGTAAAATGATTCTAAGGTGAATGCCACATCATCTAGATCATTCCCAAGCAAAATCCAAAGAAAAGAAATCAATTAGAATTAATGAAGGCAAATGGTCATTTTGACATTTTAATCCACTGGGTCACTTTAGGTCTTCCTAGAAGTCAATTCTTAACAGAAACAATTCTAACTCTTTGTACCCCTTGCTAGTACAAGTAATGATCTACCAAGTCCCACTTTGAAATCTTACAAAAACATTTAAACACTAATTTTAAATGGCATTTGAAAATGGAATCCATTTCATATGCATATATCACACCTTTTCAAAAACCACTCAAATGAATTCCCCTTGACCTTTCTAAACATGCATAGAATCTCAAGCTTAAGTGGAGAACACTCAAAAAAATTGAATCCAAAATTCAAAACTTTTCTTCTTGCGGCCATTCTATTGAACACATGGCAGCCACTGAACCAAAACTAGAGTAGCTTCACTGTTTCCACAATGATCATCGACCAATTTGGTATCCCACTTAATCCCCTGTCCCCCTAGCATCTACCCCAGTCCATACAACATCCCCCTTCGCTGCTAGCAGCAGTGGCACGCCGCCCAAATATGGTCGTCGCCGGCCAAACGCGGGCAACGCGCCAGCGACCGCGCATTGCCAATCTAGCATGCCCTAGCTCCGCCAAACCCTACCGCTGCCCACGGTCCCTTCCCCGAGCATTGCCAGCCCCTGGACCACCAAGGACAGCTCGCGCCCACTGCCTCTACACCGTGCCCAGCTCACGCCAGAGCACCGTCCCCGACAAGCCCGCATAAGCCACGCCTTGCCTTCAGCTCACGTGCGCCGCTCCGCCATAACCCCAGCACCTCCCCAAACACGCCCTCTTCCCACCACACGACCAGCAGCCGCCGTGAAACGCGTCGAGCACCGCCTCTGCCGCGCAGAGCGCCATCCTTTCCCGACCACATGCCACCGCCCCTAGTGTCGCCATCACGCCATAGCTTACCGCCAGGAGACAAGCCACCGTTCGCCTACCCTGCCCATGCCTCTAGCGCCCTGTATCATCGTCACCGACAAGCTCACCGTCGCCCTCACGGTCCCCTCGTCGAGCCTATATAAGGAGCCCTCCCCAGCACCATTTCCTCACACCACTCAACTCCCCTCTCACCACTGATCCTTCCCCACCTCTCGCCGGAGCCGCTCGAGCAGCCATTCGCCGGAATTGTGTCGGAGTTCACCGCAGCAGAGGAGGAAGGGGACCGATGATTTCGTCCACCCCAGGAGCTGCCGTGACCTTGCCTGAGTCCGCTGTCGTCTCCTTGTTCGATCGCCCCCATCGCCACACTAGCTAGAGCCCTGGTATGCCCCCACTGCACCCCCACCGATCCGCTAGGGTTCCGTCTCGACGGCGACCTGTCCGTCCTCGACGACGAGCCACAGCCGTAGATCGTACTTCTAATCGTGTGACCCACATCGCCCCGTACCGCTTCGCGTTTGAAGAGCCGGTGACATGCGGGACCCTCCCCCCCCGTCAGCTGTTCTCTGTGCCACGGAGTGTGACTGGGCCGGCCCATTAGTGTTCCCGCCTTAGCCCGCAGATTCAAATTTAGATTTTTCTATTTAGACTTAATCTAGTTTCTGTTTACTAGTTTGAAAATCAATTCAGAAATATTTACTTAGCCAAATTGAATGATTCCAATTTTGTTGGAAAGATAATTTAAATATCTATCCAAGCCCATTGGATTTAAATCAATTAGAGTTATAGATCACATATAGCAAAAATAACAAGACAGAGACTTTTCCACACTCAAACATTTTTCAAAAATCAACAATAATAGCTTTTTAGTTGATTCCAACTCTCAAAAATCACATTTGACAATACCTATCTGAACATGTAATAATATTTAGGTGTGCATGCAGTGACTTTGGACTAGTACCAAAATAATGCTATATAGGCATTTCTAGTCACTTTAAATCATTTAAATATTAATCTTAGACTTTATAAAATGTGATCCAACATTTAAATCACATTCCCATGTATTAGAATATGTGGTGATGACAAGTGTCCACATGATCCCATATTTTAATTGGAGAATATTAAATCTTAATTAATTTCAATGAGTAGAAATTACTTTTCTCAAATAAAATAAATGAAACTAGTTCATAAAATCTTGTGATGAATGTGATGATACTAGATCATCAAGTGTGTGCCTTAGTGTGCTAGGTAGACTAGTTAAGTATTGTTTGGTGATTGTGTATCCCGTATGTATTTATAGACGATAGTACCGACCAAGTCTACGAGGAGGAGGAGTTCTACCCCGAAGAAGACGAGGAGACTTTCAACCACTGCACCAATCAAGGCAATCTATTATTGGCAAGCTAAAACTTGCAAGCCATCACTATATGCAATTATAACCCAAGCAAGATGCCTTAGGCATGCTTTGGTTACACCTTTTTGATTTGTACCCATCCCAAGTTTTCTTAGAAGCTTTACTTTCTTTTACTTTACCAAAGTCCTTTACTTTGTCTATAGATAGCATAAAGAGTATAAAACTTAGCCTATATAGTTAGAATTAGATGTCATTCTATGACATGAGATTGAGATTAGCATCCCACCTTAGTGAACACTCTTAACTTAGTGATTAGAGCTAAACCAAAAACTTGATCACTTTAGATGGGAATACTTGGTGAAAATGCTTATGAAAACCTTGGAATGATGAGTCATTCTATTGAAATGTTTTGACATATGTTGAGAAACACAAATGGTTTATGATGATGAAAATATTGAGGCATGAGCCTTAACCCTTTATAAAAACTGATGGTTGGGTTCGGATGCGATACCATTCCAATTTTACCGTACAACCACAATACCTGAATTGGGTAAGGATTAGCCGGAAGTTTATATGCATTAGTATTAGTTCCCTCGCGGGAGAGGTTTGAGCTGAGGCTACCTCTCAATGTTGTCCACCTATGCAGTGCCCAGGATGGCAGATGGCCATGGTTGGGAATCCAAGCTCATAGGAGAGGTGCTTATACTAGAGTGTGTAAAGGAAAGGTTATGTTTGATTATCTGCATACTAAGTATGATGATTTAGGGTTATCCCTGACAGATGTATCGAATTTTGTGGTGAAAGTGTACCACCTCTGCAGAGTTTCAAACTATTTGAATAGCCGTGTCTGCGGTTATGGATAGTTGGAGTGGGCATACTGTTCCGTTGTCAGATGTTTTCAAAATGACTTACGAAATGAATTGTTACATGACTTGACCACAACAGAGTTGTGACTATGACAACTAAGTTCCCACTTAGGTGTTTTCAAACTTTATTTTATCTTTCTTTGTTTCTGAACTCAGCTTAGGTTTCAAACTTAACTTTGCAAATAAACTTAGAACTTAGCATTCCTACTAGAACTACCTTACTTGTTAGAACTTAGCATTCCTACTAGAACTACCTTACTTGTCATGAGATCCTTTATTTGTGTAAGACCCTATTATGGTTTGTAATGGATGATGTACTGTGATATGCAATCTTTTATGTCTCGCAAAAATGGTAATCCTGGGATTGCGATGTATGGCATAACAGGCATCTAGGATTAAAAATCCGGGTGTTGACATAACTTAACCCAAATCTAGGTAGCTGGATATTCGATTCTACTCAAGATTCGAGTCAAGTAACTTAACCCGAATCTAGGTGGCTAGATATTCATTTCTACTCAAGATTCGAACCAAGTGAGTTTGATCCGAATCTAGGTGGCTAGATATTCGATTCTAAGGAGAATTTCAACTAAGTTATAGTGGCTCGGCACAATATCTCGGACATGCTAAGGTTCAAAACTAAATTACGAAGTGTTGGTCTAAAGAGCATCCGACCGAGTAATATCTTACTCCTTCGGAGGCTCGGGGACTAGGGGCTATGTGTGTATCTATTGCAAATATAAAAAGTACAACCAAGATATTTAACACCATCATTTTGTCGGCTTCGGCGAGAGACATCCTGGTAGTGAACATCATCTCACCTATTTCTGTTGGGCCAAAGTTTTGTGGTAGAGGATTTCCCGAAGTAACTTCGCCATATTCGGCGTTGTTCTAGTTGGTGGCATACTCAGTGAGTGAGCCAAGGCTTTGGCCGCTCAGAGTCCAAGTCAGGACTAAACCTTTGGTAGAAGTTTTCTTGGTGTCCATCACCGCAGTAGGGCTAACATGCAGCACCAGCTATTTATCCTTAGCCGAACTAGAGGCAGCACCAGGTTTCTATAGCATGGAAGCGACTGATGGCTGTTGGGATACAATCGTAGTTTTCTTCTGCGTCACCTTGGATGCAGCAGCTAGTTTCTTTGATTTAGTGGTGGGGTTTACCCGCTGCTGAGATGAAGTTGGCCGAGGTTCAGTCTGCGAAGTTGGCTGAGGCTGAGCATGTTGGCTCTACTGTGGTTGTTCTTGTGGCCGACTCTTAGCTGACTCCAATGATGGTTGTGGTGGTTGCTGCTACTGATTCGAAGTTGCCTTAGGAGTTGGTTGCTGTCGTAATTGGGATTGAACTAGTTCCGAGATTACCGGAACCTCGGATGAAACTGTCTCGGCACCGGTACTGCTGGCGCCACGTTCTTCATTCTCTCTGTCAGGGGCCGAGATATTCTCCCTCTGATTCGGCATGTCCTCGTCAGTTGGGGCACCACTTCGCCCTCCAACCTCAGTTCCACTCTCTATCCGAGAGATATTGGTATCAACCGCTAGAGGAGTGTTAGCCCGAATCGGGCTTAGGACTCGAACATCGTCTTGAGGAGGAGGAGATGGTGGTGTGACAATGGGAGAGCTCATACTAGAAGCACTTTGGGGAATATCCAAAGCAGCTCTACAGTTAGAAATAATAAGACAAAAAGAGTCAGATAAGAAAGAGAGAAACAAGAAATACAAAAAGAGAGAAACAAGAAATACAAGATTAACCCGGAAGAGGAAGCTTACCCGGAAGTAGCATGTGGTGCTTTCATTTTCGAATTTTCTTGAACCCCCTATTTTGCCTCTTCGAGGGCTTAGGAGACTCGGATGGCAGGGACGAGGGTGTGACGCGTTTCTTCACCACCCCTTGGCCTCCCATGGCAAAGGGAGGTACATCATGCACCTGAGTGCCTGACCATCCGGGTTAGCTTGGGTAAAGTCAGGGGGATAGATAAATGATATTGGCATCAGGTCAAGTACCTCAAGAATAAGACAACATCTTCCTTATCGTCATCATCCGACCAGTCCCTTAATGGTGATAAGACATGAGTCTTACCATGGGGTCGGCCAGAACCGGCATCAGGAAAAGGCATGAAATTCACAGAGTCCGGTTCTTCCAAATCTAAGGTATCGTGGTCCTTGTCGCAAGTAAGGGAAGGAGTCTCGGTATCCTCGACAGTTTACTGGAGGAATTTCTGCACATTGAAACAAAGAAAGATCATATAAGAAAATCTACCGACATAACCGATACGTCCAAAACGTATCTACTTTCCCGAACACTTTTGCTATTGTTTCTCCTCTAAACTTGTGTGATTTGGATGCAACTAATGCGGACTGACGCTGTTTTCAGCAGCATTGCCTTGGTGTCTACTTTTTCTGCAGAAAACCAACTATCAGGAAAAATCCCGGAAAATATGCCAAAAATCCTATTTCACTCGAAGACTCCAGGAGCCAGAATACGAGACGGAGAAGAGACAGGGGGTGGCCACACCACCTGGTGGTGCGGGCCAGGCCAGGCCACGCCAGGGGGTGGTGTGGGCCCCCAGGCACCCCCTCGGCCTCTCTCTTTGCCTATAAGGAGCCTTCTGACCTAAAAACTATGGGGGGTTCGACGTTTTTTCAGAAGGAGTTCCGCTCCGCCGCCACCACTAGATTCCACGAAACAGCACCATAAACTCCGTTCTGGCACTCACGGACGGGAGAGAGGAGATCATCGCCATCATCACCATCGCTTCTCCATCGACCATCCATGTTTCCCCCATCTATGAGTGAGTAATCCCCCGTTGTAGGCTATGGGGATGGTAGGGATTGGATGAGATCGTTCATGTAATGGCATCAGATTGTTAGGGCATGGTGCCTAGTATCTTTTATTAGTGCTTTATGACTTTGTTGCGACTTGTTGTGCTTAATGCTTGTCACTAGGGCCCGAGTGCCATGATTTCAGATCTGAACATGTTATTGATTCATTATGATAGTATTGTTTCTGGTCTTATCTACAAGTTGTATACACACGTTGTTGTCTGGAACCTATGGCCCCGAAGTGGCGATGTAAATCGGAAGGAATGGCTTTGATGTGAGGATCACATGTGTTCATGGAGTGTTAATGCTTTGCTCGGTGCTCTATTAAAAGGAGCACCTTAATTGCCAGTAGTTCCCTAGAGGCCCCGCTGCAAACGAGCTGGCAGGACAAAAGATGTTGTGCAAGTTCTCATTGCGAGCACGTATGACTATATATGGAACATATGCCTAGGATTGTCTAGTACTTGGATGCGTTATCTTATTTATCTGCAATTGCCCTATGTTCTGATTGCTATGTGAATTGTCTTGTCCATGCAACGCCCGTCCATCCATCCCTATGCCTACCGCACTTTTCGAATCGCTTTATTCTTGCTTTTGTTACTCTTGTCTTTGTTGTTACTTTGCTATTCCTACTACAAAACTGTTGCTATTGATAAACTGCTATGAGCAAGATTGTTTCCAGGTGCAGCTGAATTGACAACTCAGTTGTTAAGGCTTATAAATATTCTTTGGCTCCCCTTGTGTCGAATCAATAAATTGGGTTTCACTTCCCTCGAAAATGTTGCGATACACCCCCTATACTTGTGGGTCATCAAGACTATTTTCTGGCGCCGTTGCTAGGGAGCATAGCTTTATTTATCAAGCTCACTTGGATTCTCTATTGTTCGCTGCTATCCATCCATCATGGGTAAGTCTCGTGATGGCAAGTTTCCTATTTTACCATCCACTTCAAGAAGAGGTACGGTTCTAAACACCTCTGTTGATCTTGATTCACCGTCTGTTTTGAGTAAGTTCCTTACACTACCACATACACATACTACACACGCTGCTACTACTGCTGAATCTGAAACTTCTGATGCTTATGATGCTGCTTCTACTATGCTTGATAAGAGTGGTTCATTAGGTCCTTTCCTAGATGCTACGATTGCTAGAACTATAGCTGGAAATACCAAAACTCCTAATGAAGACACTACCACACCTGTTAGCTCACCTGAGTCTAGTGAGAGTTATGATATTGAAGATGGTTATGTTGAGATGACCGATGAGTTTATTAAAGAATGTAAGAACACCCATGATAGGAGCGCTGCTAAGAGTCTCCTTGAGAGGTGTACTATTAGACCCAAATTATATCATGCTGCTAAGTTTGCTGCTTCTCCCATAAACATTATAGATGAAGATTATGATTTCTCTCTCGATCTATCTTACATAGCTATTGTCGAGAAAGAACCTTTTTGTGGGACTAAGAATGAAAGTGCGGTAGCACATATGAATGAACTTTCTACCATGAGTGGCTTGTTTTCTGATGATATTAAGATGCGTACTTACTTTGTTGCTAAGATTTTTTCCCTTTTCACTGAAAGGAGAAGCTAAAACTTGGTTTAGTAATTTACCTCCTGCATCTATTGATAGCCTTGAGTGCTTGATTGGTACTTTCCTACAGAAATATTTTCCTCCCAGTGCTAGACATGCTATTTTGCAGGAACTTTTTGATTTTAAACAAGGAGAAAAATAGGTATTGCCCGAATCTTGGGCAAGGTTTTGTGCTTTGATTCATGCACAGGCTGGAAGTCCATTACCTAAGAATGAGCTTCTTGATATATTTTATAATGGACTAACCGAAGAATCTAGGACATACCTAGATAGTTGTGCTGATTGTGTTTTCAGGAATAGGACTCCTAAGGAAGCTAAGGAATTAATGGCTAAAATAAGCAAGAATTATGAAGATTGGACTCCTCCTAAACAAGCTATACCTGAAGTAATTGTACCTGAACCATCTATTCCTGTGCCTATTCCAACATCAAAGAAAAGGGGAGTTATTGAATTAAATGATGAAGCGATGAAGGAAGCTAAGAAATGTCTTAAGGAGAAGGGAATTAAAGTTGCAGATGTCAAGAATTTACCTCCTATAGAAGAATTATGTAAGCCTATTTCCTACTCATCCACTATTGAGGTACACTCTCTCCAACACTTTGATGAAGGTGATATCCCTTACTCTAAACCTCCTGATCAATGCTTAGAAGAATTTGATATCTTTATTGTTAAGCAAGATAACTTTAATAAAAGGGTGCAAAATCATCTAATGGAAAATACTAGAGCTATTGTTGAGTTGAAAGATATTGTGGAAAGAACCTCTAATGATGTTAAAATGATTGTTAAACACTTTCAAATGGTTCAAACTCAAATAGATCAACTCGTTGAAGTGCAAAAAGACTTGCTAGTTAATGTTGCTAAAGAAAAACATGCTTATGAAATTAGAACTAGAAGTGGTGCTGCTACCCAGGATCCTCTATATTCTGAGGGACATCCCAAAAGAATTGAGTAGGATTCTCAACAAGCTGAAAATAGTGGTTTTACTCGTAAGAAAAGGAAAAAGAAACATAAAACTGTTGTAGAACCCTCTGAACCTGCTATAGATCCTAATAGATATCTATCTCCGATGCTGAAACTGAAAGTGGTAATGAAGAAAATGTTGTTCCTAATGAAGAAAAAGTTGAAGAAGAACCTGAAAACCACACTAAGAATACTAAATACACCAAAGAAGATTTTATTGCTAAGAAACATGGTAGTGAAAGAGAGCCTTGGGTACAAAAACCTATGCCTTTCCCTGATAAGAAACACAAGTCAAAGGAAGATGAACACTATAATAAGTTTTGTGAGTGGATGAAACCTTTATTCCTGCAAATTCCTTTGACTGATGCTATTAAATTGCCTCCTTACTCAAAGTATATGAAGGACATTGTCTCGAATAAAAGGAAGATCCCTAATGAAGAAATTTCTAATTTGCTTGCTAATTATTCCTTTAATGGTAAGGTTCCTAAGAAACTTGGAGACTCAGGGATTCCAACTATCCCTTGCTCTATTAAGAATAGTTATGTTAGAACTACTTTGTGTGATTTGGGAGCTGGAGTTAGTGTGATGCCTTTCTCTCTCTATAAGAGGCTTCAACTTGAGAAATTAATACCAACTGATATATCTTTGCAAATGGCTGATAAATCTACCACTATTCCTGTGGGTATATGTGAGGATGTACCTGTTCAGGTGGCTCACAATTGCTTGATATTAACTGATTTTGTTGTGCTTGAAATGCCCGAAGATGATAATATGTCTATTATTCTTGGGAGACCTTTTCTTAATACTGCAGGAGCTGTTATTAATTGTAATCAAGGAAAGGTGACCTTCAATGTTAATGACAAGGAATATACTGTCTATTTCCCCAAGAAGATTGAAAGGACTTATGGTTTGAATTCAATTGAACATGTTGAAGGCATTCAAGTTGGAGAAATATATTGTCCCATACCAAGAGAAATTTTTGAAACTATTATGATTGGGACCATTGCTATCAAGGTTGAGGTAACATAATCATTAATGGAGTACAAAGTTTTGTCTCATATGCAATTGTTTTGGTAGCAAGACTTGATCAACCTTGTTAACAAAAGGATTCATTTGAACAATACAATGTTTTCATTATGATTATCTCCGTTTATTTCTATCCTTTGCATTTTAGTTTTTACTTTCGTTCAGTTTTCTTTTTGTTGTTAGTTGCTTGCATGTTAGAACTTCTGTAGTTCTAGCCTTGTTTTGTCCTTGCATCATGTTTCCAAAAGAAAAAAGTTGCATCGGAAAATCATTCTTCTATTTCTGAAAAATGCCCAAAATAAAGTGTCTCAAAAATTCCAAAAATTCATATTAATTTTTACGTGAAAAAAGAGGCGAGGAGTACAGGAGGTACTGGGCTCACCAGGCAGGCACACCACATGGTGGCGCGGCCAGCCTTGGGTGGCGCCATGCCTCGTGTGGGCCACCGCCCCCACTCTCTCTCACCTGCCACTTTCTTCTCTCTCCTGAGTAAGCTCCAGTTCATAGCTCAAAATCGCGTTCTTGCTGTGCTTGCTCTCGATTTTTTTGATCTCCTTGCTTAGCCCATCTTTCTTGCTGAAATTTGGAGCATTTGTTCCTTGGTATGTGACTCCTCCCCTTGTCCAAGTAGATTTGTGTTGAGTGGATTATATGTTGAGTATTTTGCTGCTGTAGGTGACTGGTTATGAGAGCTTGTAAGCTTGTTTGATGCTTAGAGATATAGTTTTGATGCATGTTTAGGCCTCTTGCAAGTCCCTATGAGTAGAATCCTTCATTATATTTACTTTGCAATTACTTGTTTAATAGGTGTTTAAATTTCAGAATAGAAGATGAGTGAACACCATCTAAACCAACATGAGCTTTGGGTGCCTGAGGTCATGAAGGTTCACCGGGAGGAGGAAGTTTTTCCTTCCATTTATCCATGCTCTGAGTTCATGAGAGCTGCAGGAATTCTACAAGATTTCCACACTTTGGTTTCTAATGCAGGGTTAGAGCACTTTTTGGAAGATGAACCTTGTCAATTTGTGAAGCTAACCATGTCTGTGGTGCAGGACTTCCAATTTAGTCACTCTTTGCCTAACCCCATGGTCCATTACAAAATTTACAATATAGCTGTCGACCTTTCTCTTGATGATTTTTGTGCAGCTATTAAGGTACCTCAATGGGGATCATGTAGAAAGATTAAGGAGAGACTTGAACCACTCATGGATTTATACGCAGAAATTTGCCAAGGGAGTAGCTTCTCAAAGGAGAGTGGAAAAATCCGTAACATTCATCTTCCTTCCATTCGCTACTTTGCCTAATTTATTGCCAAGTGTTTTCTTGCTAGGAAAATTGCTAATAAGTTATCTTCATTTGATCTAGCATTTATCTCTGCTGCTCTTAGACGAGATAGGTCTTACAACTTGGGTGCTTTGATAGTTTTCCGTCTTGCTGCTAACCGTGACAAAGGTGGAATTTGTGGAGGCCTCATTGCTTCTCGTTAACTAGCATTGCATGGTTTAGTGCCTCATCATCTAGACCTACAGTTTCCCATAGAAAGGCTTGATCTTAATTCCATGATACAGCATAAATTTGTTTCCTCGTGGGCTAGTATGAGTGAGTTATCTTATGAAATAACCTTTCTCAAAGCTGGTTGGAGAAAGAGGAAGTCCGAGCGTGTTGTTCTTTTTCCTGCACCTGTTTTGTTTAACCTTGATAATAGAGAAGGATGGTCCCTCATTAAGGAGGAGCTTGACACGTACTTGGGAGAGCTCTCCCAACAGGAGCAGGACACTAGAAGGGAGGTCACA
Source organism: Avena insularis (assembly GCA_023614405.1). NCBI lineage: Eukaryota > Viridiplantae > Streptophyta > Magnoliopsida > Poales > Poaceae > Avena > Avena insularis. The sequence continues at coordinate 30,518,718 of CM042692.1, forward strand.
GATGATTCGGTCCAACCCTCAAATGAGGGAGAGTCTTCATATTAGCAGCCCGCTTATGATTGGGGAGCTTCTTCTTCTTCTCATGGGCCCAGCTACGACCATTCTTACCAAGATCCGCCCGCTTGGAACCCCTATTCGTACATGGATTGATACCCACTTAGGCCAAAAGCCTAAGCTTGGGGGGAGGTACGCCGACACCGCACTCATCTCCATATCATGTTGCGTCGATACTTTGTATATTCATGTTTTCGCTCTCTTTTTAGTTTTCGTTCTTCTTTCCTTTTGCTTTCTAAAAACACAAAAAGACCAAAAATATTTATGTTGTTTCTCTTTGGTTTGCTTCTTCTTTTTGCCTTGGTTTGCTTTTCCCTTTTTGCTTTGTTTGAACTATTTGAAAAACCCAAAAAGATTTTGCTTTGCTTGTTTTTCCCTTTTGGTTCTTGTTTAAAAATCGAAAACACCAAAAATATTTGTCGTTCTTCTTTGGTTTTTGCGAGTTTGCTACAGGGTTCGGCAGTCCTCAGTGGATATTGGTTTCATATTATTATTCAAGCCACACAAGTGAAGAGCAATAATGAGGATCAATGACAACTTGAGGCATGGTAAGAGGCTGGTAACGAACTCTATTTGTTTTCATTTTTGTACATACACTCATCACTGCGGGCTTGCTTAGTCCGTTCAAGTAGGGTGTATGTTATCTTTGGATGCTTAGTAGTTCTTGAAGGAAATATGCCCTGAGAGGCAATAATAAAGTTGTTATTATGTATTCCTTATATATGATAGATGTTTATTTTGCATGCTAGAATTGTATTGATCGGAAACATCAATACATGTGTGTTTAATAAACAAAAAGGGTTCCTAGTTATGCCTCTCTTATAGACTAGCTTGTTGATTAACAAGATGATCAAGGTTTCCTGATCATGGACATTGGATGTTGTTAATAACAAGGTCACACCATTGGTGGAATGATGTGATGAACATTCATCTGAAGTATAGCATTACGATCAAGTCATTATGTTTATATTTCTATAACACCATACGAAGTAATCTTTATCCTTATACCATGAGATCATGTTAATTGCTAACACCGGAAGAGTATCTTGATAACATCAAACGTCACACCATAACAGGGTGAATATAAAGATGGGTTCAGTACTACAAAGTTGTTATGTTGAGGCTCATGGATCAAGAGTGGAATTTGTCAATCCCGATGATGGATAGATATACTCTAGGCCCTCTCGGTGATATCACATTGAGATAGCTTGCAAGCAAGTGATGTGATCACTAGAATGTTATATCACGGGAACGAGAAAAGAGTGCATGTCGGTAACAAGATCAAACTAGGTATTGAGATACCGATGATCGAATCTCGGACATGTAATATATCGCAAGACAAAGGGCTTTAGTTACAAGCGTTAAAGGTTCTCACGATCACAGAAGTCATCGTTGAATGTGTAGGAGTCAGTACGGATCTCTAGGTCCCGCTGCTGATTATTGATCGGAGAAGGGTCTCGATCATGTCTGCATTATTCGTGAACCTTAGGGTGACACACTTAAGAGTTGCCGGACACCATTTTGGAGCACATATGTTTCAGACGAAAGAATTGCAAAGCGCGGGAATTGTTTCAATAGAAACCGGAAATTGTTTCAGGTGAAATTGCAGAAAGTGGTTCTGCATGTGATATTGAAATATTGCAAGGGGCTATATGTGAATGTTTGTTAATTAAAGTAATTAACAAAATTCTGAATAAATTTAATAAAAGAGTTTTATTAAATGAGAGAGCATTAAACTTGGAGAATTTTAATGCATTTAAAGTGGAGACTTTAAAAGGGAATGTGAAGAGGCATTTTAATGTGGAGGGGTTACTACCACATGAATGGGGGAGGTGAGGGGTCACCCCCCCCATGCGCCGGCCATGGAGAGGAGGGGCACCCCCCTCCTCCTATAAAAGGCCACCCATTCCCTCCTTCATCCTCACACCTCCTTGTGAAGGATGTCTCTCCCCCTCTAGAATTATTCCCCCATGGTCTCGGATTAGCGAGATACATGTTCCCGGTGGCATTTTGTCTGGAAGGAGTTGTTGCTTCCACTGGATCGCTGGAGCGAGGAGGTGGAGGTTGTCCGGTGGCTTGAACGTGTGTGCGATACGGATGCGCTGCTGAGTTGCGGCGCTCGGACTTTCTCACGATCTTGAGATCGGCAAGTGGACGACTACATCAACCACGAGTTCCTACTCGTTAACAAAACTCGTTGTCTTCGAGGGTAAGTTCTCGTTGGATGTATGTCCACCCGTTGCTTTGTACCTAGTAGATAGATCTTGGCGTGTAGTTCACACCGTAGGAAAATTTTTGTTTTCTATGCTGCGGACCCAACAGTGGTATTAGAGCCTAATCTATGCGTAGGTGCTTTGCACGGGTAGTACACATATGTTTATATGTGGGCGATGATGATCATGTTATTGTATCTTCTATGTATTTTGGATATTGGTGGCATAGTGGGATGAAGCGGCCTGGACCAACCTTACACGTCATCGTACATGAGACCGGTTCCACGACTGACATGCAACTTCTTTTGCATAAGTGGCCGGTGGGTGTCTGTCTCTTTTACTATAGTCAATATCTAATTTACATCGAGTTGCTAATAACTTGGTTATCCTCATTGTGGTTCATGTTCGTAGGTGAGAACGGTTCTATCTCCGAAAGCCCTAAGCGACGTAAAACTTGCAATTGATAAATTAGAGGCGTCTAGTTTAGATCATTGCTGGGCTAGTGTATTGATATGGTATTGTTGTAAGTAGATGTATGATAGATACTCTTACAACACATTCAACGTGTAAGTTCCATAGACCTTGGCCTTACACACAAAGGAATGATAGAGATCATACCACAATGCAAATGATAGAGATCAAATGCATGGACCATATCATGTCACTTTACACATTAGATGTTAGCATCTTATACTGCTAGTTTGGCGCTTTTGGTAGCATTGTAAGATGATCCCTGACATGGATATACCCTACAGGCACTCGAGTTTGGTATATACGGTCCAAATACATACAGGCCCACGGTGTCGCCAAGGCCCGGATGGAAGGACTCGAGTAACCTATGGACTCTTGATTGCTTGAAGAACAAGAAGAAGCTAAAGATAGAAAGATTAAAGGGAAAACCCTAACTTGTAACCGACTCGACCTGCTACCCGAGACCTAGCCTATCCATATAAAGGCTAGGAGGGGCGGCGAGGAGGACACACGCAACCCTAGTTTCCACAACCTTCGCCAGATTACATCTGCGCACCATTGTAACTTTTGACTCCTTCAATAATTCCACGAGCAGACAAGCCGGAGTAGGTACCTCTATGAGGCCTGAACCTGGGTAAATCCTTTGTCCCCTGTGTGCTTGTTTGCTAGCCAATAGATGTCTCCAGCGCTCCCTCCTTCTCCAAAACCCAAGTCCATAACAATGGGCATTTATGAGTTAAACCCTCGTCAATTGACGCCGTCTGTGGGAACTGGGAGTGCTGATGTTGCGGCTTCTTCGGCCCCATCAACCGCGATCTACAACTCCACAACAGCGGAGATTCGCCAGCTCTTCGGCGCCTTTGACTTCACCGTCCACACACCGGCCACCCGCCTGCCTCGAGCGTGGGCGACGGAATCGATCTGGCGATTGGGAGCTTCCGCTTAAGTTGGTCAGATGGGCACGCGCATGCACGACCAGCCGGCAACACCGGCGATGCCCGACATCATGGTTCCTCCATCGATTGGCACCTCGGAAGCTCAACGCTCCGGTCACGACGGCGATCGCGACTCGATCTAAGCGATCAAGATCAAGATGGAACCTACGGTTCCGGATCTGAAAGTTGTGGAAGCAAAAGCTTCCCTAATCACTTCATGTGCGCCGTCATCAACGCGAGCGACACCTCCGCCAATCGCGGTAACGGTGGCAACATCGGCAACGATACCAATCCACCCAATCGCGGCAACGGTGGTAACACCAGCAACGGCACCGACCCACCCAACGCCGGCAACGGTGGCAACGGCGGCAACGGCGGTAACGGTGGCAACGGAGGAGCAGTCGAACCTCCTAGCATGATCAACGAGCAAACCGGCGAACGCGCCGTGATCAGGCTCAACGAGCAAGAGTGGGATCGCTGCCGTGAAGCCCTACGAGGTGCACCTCTACCCTTCGGGTCCCCGCAGGAACTGCTGATGGGCTACCACTGGCTCCTAAAAGAGGAATTCAAGCGCCAAAAACAAGCAATCGTGCAACTTGAGGCGTGTAAAAAGGCAGCGGGCAAATCAAGCCTTCGTCGTGCTAGGCTCTCCTCCTACGGAGGATCCTCCTCAAGAGGAAATGAGTACCTCACCAAGAAGAGGCAGTCGCGGATGGCTCACCTCACCGAACAAGAGCGCATAGATGCCGCGAAAGTCCTCGACTTCGGTTCTATGACGATCGACACGAGAGGCAACGTGGTTCCCAGGACACCGCAGGCCGCGGTGACAGCAACCACCATGTACCTCCTCAATAACCAGCCGCCAGCTGGAGATCCCTGAACGGCCATGCACTGATCTACGATCGCAGACCTGGGGCTAATCGAGGCCGCCCTCGACAAGGAACCGGTACCAAACCCAAAAAAGGGCAAAGCGCTAGCAAAGCGCTACTCCTCGCCCTCGTCCAGCGATGACAGTCACAACCTGTCTCGACGCCGCCGCTCATGGCGACACGATCGTGACTACGATGCACGCAATGAACTCATGCAGCGCAAGATCGACAAGTCAAGGGCACAACATGCTCGGTCGATTGATTCGGAAGAGGAATATGGGGAGCTCTGCGGCGCCAGATGCTTCAGCAGATCCATCAGGCAAAAGCGAATGCCTAAAGGGTTTAAAATCCCATCGGAGAACCCGAAATTTGACGGTCTGCAGGACCCCAAGATCTGGCTGGAGGATCACATCTCCTCCGTCAAGCTACATGGAGGCAGTCGAAGTACTGCCATGCAATGCTTACAGCTACAGCTGCAGGGCGCCGCCCGGGCATGGCTCAATAACCTCCCACGCGAATCCATTCGCAGTTGGGATGAGCTAGTCTACAGCTTCGTGCGCAACTTTAAGGGCACGTACAGACGCCCTGCCTCAATCGAAGAACTGAGATGCTGCCAGCAAAGATCTGGCGAATCGCTGCGCTCTTACATCCAAAGGTGGTCCATCATCAAGAACTCCGCGGAGAACATCTCGGAAGACCGCGCGATTGATGCATTCAACGGTGGTGTCCGCCTCATGGAACTAAGGGAGGAGCTCGGCCTCTCAAAGCCCCAGACCATCGACCACCTGATGGAGATCGCGAATCGGTGGGCCGATGGAGAAGATTCGGTGAAGAATTGCGTTCACTCTGACGAGGAGGCAGAACTCGAACGAAGACGCGACCGCCGGGGTAAGCGTCGCATGCGCGTCTACGAAGATCGCGATGACGTCACATGGTCGCAGCTGGCTACGCTAATAGACGCGATGATAACCACAACAGCGGATACCACAGCGGCGGATACCGTGACTCCGGGAAAACCACGCAAGTGTGGCAACGCCGCACTCGCGATGAAGCACCCACGACCTCCATCGAGGACAAACTGTCCGGGCCATGCACGATACACTTCTACATCGACAAGCATGATGGCAAGAGAAAGTCCAGCCACCTCCTCAAGGACTGCCGCGAGTTCCTCAAGCTACACGAGGGATTGGTTCAGATGAACCGCAATGCAGCTGAAAGAGGCTACGAAGCCGCTCCAGGCGCCGTGGCACATGGCGCACCACCACCACTACCTGGGCCACCCCCGAACGGAGCTGCACCGGACCAGCACCACGGAGGCGAACCGTACCCACGGGCCATGGGTACCATGATGATCCAAAAGGGGCGCCCCTCCAATAGGGTGTAGAAGGCCATCACTCGCCAAGTCAACTTGGCCATGCACTCTCCACCATCCACCATTGAGTACCTCAGTGGCAGTGAGTCGTGCATTACCTTCGACAAACACGACCACCCGCCCCAAATACCTCGCCCAGGCCATTGCCCCCTTGTACTCGAGGCGCAAATTGGAGGCTTCGACATGAGTCGCGTCTTCATGGACGGCGGAAGCGACATCAACCTCATATCCGCGAGTACCTCGAGCAATGAGGATCCCTCTAACCTGCTTGGAGGCATCGGACACAACGTTCCACGGCATCGTCCCAGGGAAAGGCGTATACCCCCTAGGAAAAATCAACCTGGACGTCATCTTTGGCATGCCGAAGAACTTCCGGCGCGAGCGCATCGACTTTGAGGTCGTCGACTGGCCCTCACAATACCATTGCATCCTTGGGCGCGTCGCATTCGCCAGGTTCATGGCAGTACCCCACTACGCCTACCTGCAGATGAAAATGCCAGGTCCCAACAGCGTCATAACAATCAATGGGAACTTCAAGCGATCTGACGCTTGCGGCAGGGAATTCAACAGAATCTCCTAGTCCTTCGGCATGCAGGAGGAACTCGCAAGACTGAAAGAGACGACAAACAACAGTCTGCCTCCCCTGAGTAGGCCAAGCTCACCTGATCTCTCCTTCGACTCATCTGTGAACACAAAGAAGGTGCAGGTCCATCCATCAGATCCCGCCAAAATGGCCCTCATCGCCAACAACTTGAGTCCCGCATAGGAACTCGCGCTCGTCGAATTCCTCCATGAGCACTGGGAAATTTTTGCCTGGTGTCCTGCGGACATGCCAGGAGTTCCCAGAGAATTGAAACACGCACTCAACGCCAACCCGACGCAAGGCGGTCGAAGCAAACAATCGGGCGATTGTACGAGCCACAGAGCGATCGGAATGGAGATCAACAGACTCCTCGAGGCCAAATTCATACGCGAGATCAAGGAAAGCACTTGGCTCGCCAATACGGTGCTGGTGCCAAAAAAGGACACGGATATCCTACGGATGTGCGTGGACTTCACTTCTTTAAACAAGTACTGCCCAAAAGATCACTTCTCGCTACCACGGATCGATCAAATCATTGACTCCACCGCTGGATGCGAGCGCCTCTGCTTCCTTGATGCCTACTCGGGCTATAACCAAATTTGAATGAAGGAGGAAGACCAGAAGAAGACCGCGTTCACAACGCCCTTCGGTGTGTTTTGCTACAACACAATGCCCTTCGGGCTAAAAAACGCGGGAGCCACCTACCAGCGGTGCATGCAGGCTTGCCTCAAGGAGCAACTGGGTCGCAACATCCAAGTCTTTGTCGATGACATAGTAATCAAAACCAAGGAGGAAGCCTCTCTAATTGAGGACTTGCGCGAAACCTTCGCCAATCTCGATCGTTACCGGATTAAGCTCAATCCGGACAAATGCGCCTTCGACGTACCATCTGGGCAACTGCTTGGATATCTCATCTCCGCGAGGGGGATTGAGGCAAACCCAAAAAATATAAAGGCCATACTAGCCATGGAGAAGCCAAAGAACATAAGAGGCGTCCAGCAACTAGCCGGACGAATCGCGGCCCTCAATCGATTTATCGGTCGAATGGGAGAAAAAGCACTGCCCTTCTATCAGCTCCTCCGCAAAGCTAACAAATTCGAGTGGACCAATGAAGCGCAAGAAGCATTCGAAGATCTCAAGCACCTGCTATCCACCGCGCCAGTACTGGTGACTCTACGAGAAAGGGAACCACTACTGCTGTACATCTCTGCTACTAACCAAGTGGTTAGTATGCGATTTCGTCGTCGGCGGGCGAGAAAACAAGGTCCATGGTGTACAACACCCGGTATACTACCTCGGCGAGGTCCTCACGCCAACAAAACAGCAGTACCCGCACTACTAGAAGCTGGCGTACGACGTCTTCATGACCGCCCGCGACTGCGCCATTACTTCCAAGAACACCCAATCGTGGTAGTCAGCGACACCCCATTGGGACATATCCTCAACAACCCCGACGCCACGGGGCGAGTCGCGCTTTGGGGAATCGAACTGTCTCCACGAGACATCACATACGAAAAGCGCGACGCAATCAAGTCGCAAGTTCTCCCTGACTTCCTCGTGCATTGGATGGAAAACCAACTCCCGGATAAGCCAGATATGTCCTATCTCTGGACAATGCACTTTGACGGATCCAAGCAGAAAGATGGAGCAGGAGCAGGTGTCATACTGACATCACCTCAAGGAGACAAACTGAAATATATCCTACGAATGCAGTTCACAGCCTCAAACAACGAGGCTGAATACGAGGCCCTGTTGCACGGGATGAGGATGGCAAAAGCCTGCGGCGCAAAGAGGCTCATCATATATGGCGACTCCAAGCTGGTTGTCAACCAAACAATGCACGAGTGCGACGCACTGAACGACAACATGATCGCGTACCGCGACCTCTACGATACACTCTAAGGAGACTTCGACGGTTGCGAGTTGCGACACGTAGGTCGCGAAAGCAACGAGGAGGCGGACGCACTCGCCAACATAGGCTCTACCTGCGCCCCCATACCACCTGGGGTATTTCTCGAGCGCATCTGCGAACGCTCCATCAAGCCAAAGGCCGCAGAGAAGAAAACAAGCGCAGCAACGGACTTGGGGGCTATGCCACCCAATGAGCCAATGGCACTCGATGACTTGGAACTAGACACAGGACTCGAGGGACCAATGAGCGTCATGATGATCGAACAATCCTGGACGCAGCCGTACATTACGTACCTCCTCAGCAAGCGCCTACCGGACGACCCGACAGACGCACGGCACATCGCACGACGCTCCAAGGCATTCACCGTTATCAACGGCGAATTGTATAAACACATCATCATAGGCGTGTTACAACGATGCGTCTCCCTAGCCGATGGAAGAGCAGTCCTCCTCGACATCCACGAAGGGACCTGCGGGCACCATGCCGACAGTCGCGCCCTCGTTGACAAAGCTCTACGAGCTGGATTTTACTGGCCCACGGCCATGCGCGACGCCAAGGACATAGTACAAAAGTGCAACGCTTGTCAGCGATTCACGGACAAGCCACACGCACCAGGTGCAGAACTACGGCATATTCCATTGGCCTGGCCCTTCGCACAATGGGGGCTCGACATGGTGGGCAAGCTCCCAAGGTCCTCGCAAGGAGGCTACGTCTACCTCTTGGTCGCAGTCGACAAGTTCACCAAGTGGATTGAGGCCATGCCAGTGACCAAACAATCAGGGCACAGTAGCATCAAGTTCTTGAGTCCATTGTACCGCTTGCGCCGCAAAGATCATCATCGACAATAGGGCGAACTTTACATCCAAGGAGTTCCAAGAATTCTGCGAAACCGGGGATCAATATCGATTCGCCTCGATTGCATCCACAGACCAACGGTCAGGTGGAAAAAGCAAACGGGCTCATCTGCAGCGGCATCAAGAAGCGACTCCTTCGACCACTCGAACAAGCCATGGGTTGCTGGCCAGATGAGCTCCAATTCGTACTCTGGAGCCTACGTACAACTCCAAACAGCGCCACGGGCTACACGCCATTCTTTATGGTGCACGGAGCAGAAGCAGTACTACCTGCCGAAGTAAGGTACAAGGCACCGAGCGTAGTCGCTTACAGCGAACAAGAGTCCTCTCTTGCACTCGAAGACTCCGTCGACCTCCTCGACGAGGCAAGAGAAATCGCCGCAGAAAGATCCACGATCTACCAACAGAACCTGCGCCTTCTACCAGAGAAGGCTTCGCCGCATCCTTCGTCAAGGTGACCTGCTCCTGCGGTAAGCGGCGGGGGCATCTCAAGCTCGAATCCCTAGGAAGGACCGTGACGTGACTCTGAAGTAATCCTGGTGGCGCCTATCGCCTTCAAGATTTAGAGACAGGAGTCGCATACTCCAACCCTTGGAACGTCGCACAACTGCGACGCTTCTACCCCTAGTTGTTTTACTTTTTACATCGCAAATAAGGCTACTCAGCCAAGGCTACTTAGCCACATATTGTACCTTGTACTGCTCTTCAAATAAATAAAAGCTAAGTGCCCCAAAACTCTGTGTTTTTCTTTCACTTTTGTCAATTTTATACTCAGGGGCTATGCCACCCTACCTACATCTGTTCTTCGAACCAATAAACACGATATCCTGAGTAGCTGGCACATCAATCGAACCCCTTAACACAAACTCAATCCAGCCGCAACGCGCCTGGCAGGTTGACAAAGGGATGGCCAGGCTAACGAAAAGGACTCGCATAGTGCAACGCACCTGATGCTGACAAAGCTGTTTATACACATTCGACAATAAATTATCTACAACATATATATGAACTTTACAACACAAATACACTTATGTGCAGGATACAAATCTAGCTACTGCTGCAACAGAAGAACATTGGTTTGTTCCTCGAAGAAGTCGACAATCTCCTCTGCTGGACGGTCCACCGCCGGATAGTGCGGCACCATATTCCAAGCAGATCCGGCTGGCGGCGCTGGTGGCCCGGAAGCAATGGCGGTGACATCCACGTCAGGCCTGTGCAATCTGATGGGTTCGTAGCATGGAAAACAAAAAAATTCTACCGCAAGAACAAACAAAACCCAGATCTAATCTAGATAAAAGCCAAGATCTAATCTATTAGACATGTGCCACGAGATAGATCTGTACTAACCCTTGTAGATCCGAAAGCCTTGTGCGAGATCAGATCTCGTGGTTGATGTAGACGATCACTTGCCGATCTCAAGATCGAGTAGACGATCCTTCCGCGCAGTTGTGGCAGCGCCACTGATCGGTCACACGTCTTGAGTCGATGGAACCTTCCTATCCCTGTTCCGAAGCAATGAGGTAGTAGATCTCCACGGAATCCCAGCACGACGGCGTGGTGGTGGTGGTGGAGTAGAGAATTCTGCAGGCTTCGCCAAGCCTGAGCAAGGAAGGAGGAGGAGAGGCGGCTAGGGCAAGAGTGGAGGGAAAGGGGTGGCGCCTCCACCTCTATATATAGAGGAGGGTGCGGCCTAGGGTTCCCACCCCTAGGCCCACCTCCTAGGGCCGGCGCACAAGGGGGGCTTGGGGGGAGTTTCCTTCCCCCCAAGTTTCCCCTTTTTCTTTCTTGGTTTTCAAGTAAACTCCATAGAAATTTCTAGAACCTTCCGGAACATTCCGAAACCTTCTAGAACCGCCATAGAAACACTCTAGGACATTTCCGAACCTAGAAAATGATCTCCATTATATGAATCTTATTCTCCAACAATTGGATCTCCTCGTGATGTCTGAGATCCAATCGAGACTCAACAACATTCGGTCTCCAACGCACATTCCATATCTACCTAAACAGCATCGAACCTTAAGTGTGTCACCCTACGGTTCGTGAATATGCAGACATGATGGAGACACCTCTCCGATCAATAACCATCGGCGGGATCTAGAGATCCATAACGGCTCCCACATACTCAATGATGACTTCGTGATCGATAGAACCATTAACATATGAAACCAATTCCCTTTGTCACGCGATACTCTACTTATCCGAGGTTTGATCGTCGGTATCTCCATACCTAGTTCTACCTCATTACTGATAAGTACTCTTTACTCGTTCCATGTTATGTCATCCCTTGTGACCCAGTCACATGCTTGCAAGCTAACTAGATGACATTCCACCGAGAGGGCCCAGAGCATATCTATCCGTCATATGGATGGACAAATCCCAATCTTGGTCCATGCGCTTCAACACATACTTTCAGAATACCCAATGACACCTTTATAACCACCCAGTTACGAAGCGGTGTTTGATGTCATTGAAGTACCCATCCGGTGATGGTGATTAACATAACCTCATGGTCGAAGGATTAGGTTACTATGCATTTGAAAGCTTGTAGCAATACGAACTAAATGACTTGATCTTATGCTACACTTACTATGGGTGTGTGTCCATCACATCATTCTCCTAATGATACAACCTTGTTATTAATGACATCCAATGTCCATGATCAGGAAACCATGATCATCTATTAGTCAACAAGCTAGTTCAACAAGAAGCTTACTAGGGACTCTTTTACGTTTACAAAACACACATGTGTTAGTATTTCCTTATAATACAATTATAGCATGGGATGTAAACATTCATCATAAACACAAAGATATAATAATAACCACTTTTATTATTGCCTCTTGGGCATATCTCCAACACAATCGCACCATCGAGAGGGCAGCCTTGGCACCAGCCACCAACTGCTGCCTCACGCACTCGCAAACCGCGGACGTATCTTGAAATTTGGCCAGGAGAGCCAGCAGGCTTGATGGAGTGTCATCCAACGGGAACATCGCCCGATAGATGTTCTTGAAACACGACTGCGACTTCTTCAGGAAGAGCAGCACTCGCGAAGCGCGATCCTGCAGGGTCGCCAATGTAGTTACACGATCATGATCTACCCAGAAGTATCCACTCTCTTGAAGTTGCTCCTGGGTGAGATCATGAAGGCGGATGGCAATCCTATCCCTCTCCTCCTGCGGACGGCGTGCGCTAACAACTACACGAAGCAGCACCAACAGCATGAGTACAACGTACCATTGCGACTAACTACAAAGGAAAAGATGAGGACGAGCAAACTAACACTTAAACTGGTCGCCCAGCCGCGTCACCTCGCCAAGCAGATATTGCTCACGGGCGGAGGATTTTTCTTCCTTCGACTTCCACACGTCCGCATTACCACGGATCAGGGGCAACTCACGCTCCAGCTGCTTCACGTGATCACGAAGTCGCGACAGCAAGGATAGCTCCTCTACCCTGGAGCGCAGTGGTGCCACTGTCTGATAGAAAGATGGTGAATCCTGGTTTTCCCCCACAGGACCACTCGATGTGCCCTACCACAAGTCAAGACAAAAGAAAATAAGACGACCAAATCAACACAAAGGCAAGGGGAACAAACGCATTCAAGATAAGCATAAGTGTTTACAAACACACTTGCCAGCAGGCACGTCCTTAGACTAAAAGGACAATTGATCAATTATTACAACAAGTTAACTACGGAGCAGCTGGCTTCTTTGACTTCGACGCCTTCGGGGGCTTCATCAAGTCCGTGGCAGTATCAGATGCCATAGACTTTCTGCCGGCCCCTGAGGCCGAAGCTTTCACCGCCTTCTTCGCACGTTGGAGCTCCTCCGAATACTTGGCAACAGTATTTATCAAGGAATGGCCATATTTGGCGCAAGCAGTCGCAAAGGGAGCGAAGACTACCTGCTGACCATCCACGCCAATAGGCATCGCCTTCGACATAGCAGAGGGATCTATCTCGACTCTGTGGGCTTGCACCATGGCGAGTGACATCGTCGCACCAGCCGCGCGGAGGAGTTCTTGTAAGTAGCAGGCACACCCCCGGCGAGTGACTCCACCAGCTTGTCCATATTATCGACCAGCTCCGCCTTCGGCATCAACTCCTCCCGGAGGCGACTAAGGGCGACCTTGGCCTTGGACAACGTATCCTAAATGGTGGTGCTTCGGTCCTCGACCGCAGATACCACGCCGGCCAGAGCGTCATCATGACGAAGGGCCTGTGGGTCAAAACTCAAGTCGCCAGCATCTACACCGAAAATACACACATGGATCAAACTTCTAGTGCCACCGGCAAAAACTCTAGATACAGAGAGGAACATCAATAAAATATCTACCAGTAAAGGTACCTGAGAGGGCCTTGGCGACTGAGAACAGTTGCTCTTCGAACAACTTTTCCCTAGCCACAAAGGAGGCGTGCAGATCCTCTTCGCGCTTCTGGGCATCATCACGAGCCGCGATTGCCTCGTCGTGCCCCTTCACAGCTGCGGCTAATGTCTTCTCCAACGTGGCGACGTTGCGCAGTAAAGCGTTATGCTCAGCTACATGGCAATTAATAATTGGCTATCAGTCGATTGTACCAAAATAGAGAGAAGACAAAAAGAATAAGTGTAGAGCACTCACTTTCGACCACGCGGTGACGCGTCTCTAGCATTGCATGCTGGCGACCCATCGCCATCACCGCTTCCGCCACTGTAGCGGCTTCCTTTACAAGGAGCTGTCACACAAAACAAGGAGTCAAGAGGGCAGCGAAGCGTTGGTGACACATTAAAAAAGAAGGAAAGATATACTTACATGGTCCTCTAGCGACTCCGAAGAAGTTTGCTGAACCGTCATCCGAGCAACCATTCGATGCTCCCCTATGTGAGGAGAGCTCGAAGAATTGTGCCTGGAGTGGGCCGCCACCGGAGGAGAAGGAGCGCGCTCGACTTCTACTTTGGCCCTTGAGGTCGCGACTCCAGATTCCGTCAAAAACTCGACGTCGCCAGAAGATGACGACGCCTCTTGGCTACAAGACCAAATCCACATTGAGAAAAGGAAAACTCTAGGGCAAAGCTAACAAGAAGAAATCAAAAAAGAATTAGTGAACTCGCAAATTTACCAGTAAAAGTTGTCACGATTAAACATGGCCTCCACCGACTCTGACGAAGACTCCTTCGGCAATCGCATATTCTTGCGAGAAGATGGTGCCACAGCCCTCACAGGAACAGCGGGAATTGGTGATTCCACGCCAGCAGCTGTGCCTTCTGGAGTCGAAGGAGTCGACGCATCGGAATCCTCACTACGTGAACGCTTGCGAGTATCCGGGCTCTCGGACTCGGGGGCTTCCTCTTCCACATCAGAAGGGACAGTTGACTCAGACTCGTCCTCTTCCAAAGCTTTGCGAGGAATAATACCCTCAGGGAGAGGAGGCATACAAGGCGACACCGCCCAATCCTGTATAAAGACAGTGAAGATCAAAGCGTAATGGTAAGCAATGTAAAAGCAATCGAAAATAAGCTATCACAGAGCACAACTGTACCTCAGGAGGAGGATTCGAAGCATCGAAAGGAGGGACGACTGGCTCATTCGGAAGCACATCCTTGAAGGTGTACTTCGTGACCAGTCGCACCCTCTTATCTACCTCACTCGCGGACATGCCATCGGCAGACACGCGAGTGGCATCATCAGCGCCACCCCATTGAAACATGGGATGGACTCTGGCCTGGAGAGGCTGGATGCGACGACGCAGCCAAATCCTGACAAGGGCGCAACCTCCCTCTTCTGCGCCTATGCGACTCTCGAGGTCACAGACGTGTTGATATAGCACGTCTGTCTCCGCGAGTTCGGCAGGCATGACCACGTTCTTCCAAGAACGCATCTTCTTGCAGGGAGTCGCGGGATCGAAAGGCGCGAGTCCAAAGTGCTCGTCCTTGGCCTTCTGGTCGCGAACATAGAACCATTTGTCCCTCCATCCCTGGACGGACTTGGCAAGCTTGATATCGAAGTAGGTGGCGGACGGGTCGACATGGATTCCACAACCACCTACATCGTAAACTAGAGAGCCAGAGGCGGACTAACGCTTCAGTTTAAATAAGCGTTTGAAAAGGCCAAAGTGCGGCTCGATTCCGAGCTAGCACTCGCAAAGAGTGATGAAATAGGTGATGTGGAGAATCGAGTTTGGGGACAGCTGATGGAGCTGGAGCCCGTAGAAACAAAGGAGACCCCTAAGAAAGGGATGGAGAGGCAAAGAAAGGCCGGGAATGACGAATGCAAAAAACATCACTCAAAAACTAGCAGGAGGCACAGGAATGGTCTCACCGCTGGGGACGCGCGAATCGGCGACTGCTGCAGAAATAACTCCGTCTTGGCGAAGAAGACGGAGATCCGACGCCTTGATGATAGAAGGGCGCCATGCACCATTGGTCGGGTGCCCGTGACTTTCTTTTTCCCGTCGGCGGCGGCACTGGTGCCCGCAGCAGCAGGGCCACCCTTCTTCTTCGTCGCGGCAATGGTGGCCACGGATTCAGAGTGCAGATGGAAAATTACCGCCGTAGCGCCGCTACTTAACCCCTAGGAGATGCAATCCAACGGCTCACAAAAACCCTACTAGACGCGTGGCGCACATCGCGCTCGACACGTGGAGAAGAGGAAGCACGAACCGTCCCTCCACTGCTCCCATTACGCATGGAAATCGAGGAGGCACAGTTAATAATAAGATTACGCACGCACAGTCAAATCAAAGTCAGAAAGTGGGACCCACCGCTCGTCACGTCCCGTCAAAATCGCTCACGCGGACAACTGAGGTCATGCAAGCATCAGCACTGACATCATCAAAGGCTACTTTAGTCCTTGCTGGAGTCTTCGACTCCACCAAGCACTCGGGGCTACTCCCATAGGGAGCGCTGGCCGCGCACCCTATGATTTTTCTTTTCTTATTGCAGGGATATAGGTAATCACAATCAAATCCAACCACTCGAATCCCGGTTCGACTATGAACATGGGTTATTCCATAGGGAGCGCCGGAAACAATTTCGACTGAAACAAGCAAGCAAAAGATGATAGCAGTCACAAACGTGTTTTAGTCCCTGCCTGAGTCTTCGACTGAAACAAACAAGCAAAGACGACAGATCATAAAATTCTTTAGTCCCACTTTGAGTCTTCGACTCAACCAGGCACTCGGGGGCTACTCCCATAGGGAGCGCTGGCCGCGCACCCTATGATTATTTGCACAAAAACTGTGTGTTGATAACATCCACACTCGCAGATCATGGCGACACCGCCTCATAATTTTCCTTGCAAAGAGACTATGTCTCCTGGGTTGCACGAATCGTCTCTGCGATGATAAAATTCGGATGTCGCGCTTACAGCGTGAAGGTAAGACCTGAATAAGGCCTGACAACGCATTTAACTGCGCACTACCAGAAATATATTCGCGTACTGCGAGCACGATGAACATGCCTTGAGCCGGACGGCGAAAGTGCTCACACCCATATAACTGGAATTCGACTCCTGTAAGACCTCCGCGGCCTGAGTCGAATTACGCTAGCACTTTTCCGGATTCGAGTCCGGGGACTCGAGTTTGAGTAGATTGCGTTGTTTCACCCTAACGTGGTTAACTGATACCGACACTTCGGCTATATTAGGTACGTATATCAACAATCCCTATGACATAAATAAAAGCAGTCGAAAATGTACTCATTCAGGCACTCGAAGACTTCAAAAAGTCCCCAGTCGAATTTGCGATTCCACTGGACACTCAGGGGCTACTGACATGGGTATACCCTACAAGCACTCGAGTTTGGTATATACGGTCCAAATACATACAGGCCCACGGTGTCGCCAAGGCCCGGATGGAAGGACTCGAGTAACCTACGGACTCTCGATTGCTTGAAGAACAAGAAGAAGCTAAAGATAGAAAGATTAAAGGGAAAACGCTAACTTGTAACCGACTCGACCTGCTACCCGAGACCTAGCCTATCTATATAAAGGCTAGGAGGGGGCGGCGAGGAGGACACACGCAACCCTAGTTTCCACAACCTTCGCCAGATTACATCTGCGCACCATTGTAACTTTCGACTCCTTCAATAATTCCATGAGCAGACAAGCAGGAGTAGGGACCTCTACGAGGCCTGAACCTGGGTAAATCCTTTGTCTCCTGTGTGCTTGTTTGCTAGCCGATAGATGTCTCCAGCGCTCCCTCCTTCTCCAAAACCCAAGTCCATAACAATGGGCATTGATGAGTTAAACCCTCGTCAATCCCTCTTTTAGATATCAAGATAAAATGTGTTCTTCCTTGTGTATGCACCGTTCTATGGATCGTGTTTCGAGACATCACGTGATGATCGGGTGTACTCGAATCTACGCTTTCATAGGAACGGGTGTAAGACAGTTTTACACACGCGAATACTAAGGTTCTTACTTGGCGAGCCTAGCATGTACAGACATGGCCTCGGAACACGGACCGAAAGGTTAAGCATGAGTCATATGGTTTATATGATGCCCATATAGATGCTCGCCTTTGAAGCTACACCGACTCACGTGATGGTCGGACTTGGTGTAGTGGATTTGGTTCATGAAATCACCAAAAGGACACGAGGGATGTCGTTTTTTGAGTGGGAGTTCATTAGTAATTTGGATTAGTTGAACTCAATCTATCATAAACTTAGTCTAAATAAACTTTACAAATTCTGTTGTAGATGGCACCACCTGCTTTTAATTTCAATGTGTTCATGGAGAAAGAGAAACTTGCTGCGAATGGTAGCAACTTCACCAACTGGGCTATGAATTTGAGGATTCTCCTCACTGCTGCACAAAAGCAATATGTGCTAGATGCGCCGCTAGGCCCCCCACCAGCTCCTGATGCCCCTGACAAAGAAAAGAATGTCTATGTGACTCGTCAGGAGGACCACAACTTAGTTCATTGCGGCATACTGTATGGGATAGAGCCAGAACTTCGAAAGCGTTTCGAAAATGGCAATGCCTTTGATACCATGGGAGAATTGAAAATGTTTTTCGATACCCATGCTGCCGTAGAGAGTTATAATGCTACTAAAAAGTTCTTTAGCTGCATGATGGAGGAGAACAACTCCGTTAGTGAGCATGTACTCAAAATGTCTGGGTACACCGATAAGCTTGTGTCCTTGGGAATAACGATTCCCATTGACTTGGGCATACATCGTGTTCTCCAATCTCTGCCACCTAGCTACAAGAGCTTCGTGATGAACTATAATATGTAGGGCATGAAGAAGACTCTTCCCGAGCTTCTGTCAATGCTTAAGACTGCAGAAGTGGAGATTAGGAAAGAACATCAAGTGTTGATGATCAATAGGACCACCGGTTTCAAGAAGGACAAGAAAGGCAAGCACAAGGGAAAGAAGGGTGGCAAATCTGTTGTCGCGCCTGAAAAGAAACCCCGAGCTGGCCCTAAGTCTGACACCGAGTGTTACTATTGCAAGGGGACTGGCCATTGGAAGCGCAATTGCCCCAAGTATTTGGCGGACAAGAAGTCCGGCAAGGCAAACAAAGGTATATGTGATATACATGTTATTGATGTGTACTTGACTAGTACTCGCAGTAGCACCTGGGTATTTGATACAGGATCGGTTGCTAATATATGTAACTCGATTCAGGGGCTACGGAACAAGCGACAACTAGCAAGGGATGAGGTCAGGCTGCGGGTCGGCAATGGATCAAAAGTTTATGTGATCGCCGTCGGGACGCTACCTCCCCATATGCCATCGGGATTATTTATAAACCTAAATAATTGTTATTTGGTGCCTGCACTGAGCATGAACATTGTATCCGGATCGTGTTTGATGCAAAGTGGTCATTCCTTTAAATCTGAAAACAATGGTTGTTCGATTTATAAGAATGATATCTTATATGGTCATGCACCTATGTTGAATGGTTTATTTCTGATGGTTCTCGATAGTAATATTACGCACATTCATAATGTTAATGCTAAAAATATTAAACTTGATGGTGATATATCTGCATATATGTAGCACTGCCGTCTAGGTCACATTGGTGTTAAACGCATGAAGAAACTCCATTCTGATGGACTTTTGGAATCACTTGATTTTAAATCATTTGATACATGTGAGCCATGCCTTATGGGCAAGATGACTAGAACGCCGTTTTCCGGTTCAATGGAACGGGCGACAGATCTATTGGAAATCATACATACTGATGTATGTGGACCAATGAGTATGTCGGCGCGAGGTGGATATCGTTATTTTGTTACTTTCACGGATGATTTGAGTAGATACGGGTATATCTATTTGATGAAACACAAGTCTGAAACTTTTGAAAAGTTCAAAGAATTTCAGAATGAAGTGGAAAAATCATCGTAATAGAAAGATCAAATTTCTACGGTCTGACCGTGGAGGAGAGTATCTAAGTTACGAGTTTAGCACACACATGAAAGAGTGTGGAATAGTTTCACAACTCACGCCTTCCGGAACACCACAACGTAATGGTGTGTCAGAACGTCGTAATCGTACCTTATTGGATATGGTTTGATCTATGATGTCTCTGACTGACTTGCCACTGTCATTTTGGGGTTATGCACTGGAAACAGCTGCATTCACTTTAAATCGGGCACCATCTAAATCCGTTGAAACGACACCGTATGAATTATGGTTTGGAAACAAACCTAAGCTGTCATTTCTTAAAGTTTGGGGATGCGATGTTTATGTGAAGAAACTTCAACCGGATAAACTCAAACCCAAAGCTGAAAAATGCCTCTTCATAGGATACCCTAAGGAAACAATTGGGTATACCTTCTATCACAGGTCCGAGGGCAAGGTTTTTGTTGCCAAGAATGGATCCTTTCTTGAGAAGGAGTTTCTCGCGAAAGGTGTGAGTAGTCGGAAGGTAGAACTCGAAGGGGTTATTGAACCTTCTCTTCATGAAATGGCGAGTGTCGCAGCACCGGAAGTTGTTTTAGAGTTGACTTCACCTAATGAAGAGAGAGCTAATGATATTGATCATGAAAATCCGAAAGAGGACACTACCGAACCTCGCAGGTCAACCAGGACACGTGCAGCTCCTGAACTGTACGGCAATCCTGTTGTGAATTTCATGGTTGATAAAATGGATGACCCTGCGACGTATGAAGAAGCGATGATGAGCCCGTATTCCAACATATGGCTAGAAGCCATGAAATCCGAGATGGAATCCATGTACGAGAACCAAGTTTGGACCTTGGTGGACTTACCTCACGATCGAAAGACCGTTGAGAATAAATGGATTTTCAAAAGAAAAACTGATGCTGATGGTAATGTGACCATCTATAAGGCTCGACTTGTCGCAAAGGGGTTTCGACAAATTCAAGGAGTTGACTACGATGAGACATTCTCTCCCGTAGCGATGCTTAAGTCGGTTAGGATTATGTTAGCAATTGCTGCATATTTCGATTATGAAATATGGCAGATGGATGTCAAAACTGCATTCCTCAATGGTAATATTGAAGAAGAGTTGTATATGATACAACCTAAGGGTTTTGTCGATCCTAAGGATGCTAATAAGGTATGCAAACTTCAGCGATCCATCTATGGACTGAAGCAAGCATCCCGGAGTTGGAATCTCCGCTTTGATGAGGTGATCAAAGAGTTTGGATTTGTCCAAACTTATGGGGAGGCTTGTATTTACAAGAAAGTGAGTGGGAGCAATGTGGCATTTCTGATATTATATGTGGATGACATATTATTGATTGGAAATGATATAGATCTTTTAAACAGTGTTAAAAGTTATCTAAACAGCAAATTTTCGATGAAAGACCTTGGTGAAGCATCATATATATTAGGCATTAAAATCTATAGAGATAGATCAAGGCGCCTAATTGGGCTATCGCAGAGTACATACCTTGATAAGATATTAAAGAAGTTTAATATGGACGAAAGTAAGAAGGGGTTCTTACCTATGTTGCAAGGCAAGATATTGAGTAAGACTCAAAGTCCGGCTACGGCGGGAGAAAGAGAGGTGATGGATAAGATCCCCTATGCCTCGGCCATAGGCTCTATAATGTATGCCATGCTATGTACAAGACCGGATGTGGCACATGCTATTAGTTTGACTAGTAGGTACCAATCTGATCCGGTTGAACCTTTGGACAGCGGTAAAGAACATCCTCAAGTACTTGAGAAGAACTAGGGATATGTTTCTTATATACGGAGGTGAAGAAGAGCTAGTCGCTAAGTGTTATGTCGATGCTAGCTTTGACACCGATCTGGATGACTCTAAGTCTCAATACGGATATGTATTTCTCTTGAACGGGGCAACAGTTAGTTGGAGGAGTTCCAAACAACCTGTGGTGGCTGGATCAACGACGGAGGCGGAATATGTTCTCGCTTGTAAGCAAGGTGAAGCGGTTTGGATGAAAGAGTTCATTATGGAACTAGGTGTGGTTCCTAGTGTGTTGGACCCGATGGTGATCTATTGTGACAACAATGGAGCCATAGCCAACGCAAAGGAACCGAGGTCTCACAAGAATTCCAAGCATATTAAGCGTCGGTTTCACTCCATCCGCGAGCATGTCAAGGATGGAGAAATAAAGATTTGTAAAGTACACACGGACCTAAATGCAGCAGATCCGTTGACTAAAGCTTTCCCTAGGGCAAAACATGATCAACACCAGAACTCCATGGATGTTAGATTTATCACTATGTGAACTAGATTATTGTCTCTAGTGCAAGTGGGAGATTGAAGGAAATATGCCCTGAGAAGCAATAATAAAGTTATTATTATGTATTCCTTATATATGATAGATGTTTATTTTGCATGCTAGAATTTTATTGATCGGAAACATCAATACATGTGTGTTTAATAAACAAAAAGGGTTCCTAGTTATGCCTCTCTTATAGACTAGCTTGTTGATTAACAAGATGATCAAGGTTTCCTGATCATGGACATTGGATGTTGTTAATAACAAGGTCACACCATTGGTGGAATGATGTGATGAACATTCATCCGAAGTATAGCATTACGATCAAGTCATTATGTTTATATTGCTATAACATCATACGAAGTAATCTTTATCCTTAGACCATGAGATCATGTTAATTGCTAACACCGGAAGAGTATCTTGATAACATCAAACATCACACCATAACAGGGTGACTATAAAGATGGGTTTAGTACTACAAAGGTGTTATGTTGAGGCTCATGGATCAAGAGTGGAATTTGTCAATCCCGATGACGGATAGATATACCCTAGGCCCTCTCGGTGATATCACATTGAGATAGCTTGCAAGCAAGTGATGTGATCACTAGAATGTTATATCACGGGAACAAGAAAAGAGTGCATGTCGGTAACGATATCAAACTAGGTATGGAGATACCAATGATCGAATCTCGGACATGTAATATATCGCAAGACAAAGGGATTTAGTTACAAGCGTTAAAGGTTCTCACGATCATAGAAGTCATCGTTGAATGTGTAGGAGTTAGTACGGATCTCCAGGTCCCGCTGCTGATTATTGATCGGAGAAGGGTCTCGATCATGTCTGCATTATTCGCGAACCGTAGGGTGACACACTTAAGAGTTGTCGCACACCATTTTGGAGCACATATGTTTCAGACGAAAGAATTGCAAAGTGCAGGAATTGTTTCAATAGAAACTGGAAATTGTTTCGGGTGAAATTGCAGAAAGTGGTTCTGCATGTGATATTGAAATATTGCAAGGGGCTATATGTGAATGTTTTTTAATTAAAGTAATTAACAAAATTCTGAATAAATTTAATAAAAGAGTTTTATTAAATGAGAGAGCATCAAACTTGGAGAATTTTAATGCATTTAAAGTGGAGACTTTAAAAGGGAATGTGAAGAGGCATTTTAATGTGGAGGGGTTACCACCACATGAATGGGGGAGGTGACCGGTCACCCCCCATGCGCCGGCCATGGAGAGGAGGGGCATCCCCCCTCCTCCTATAAAAGGCCACCCATTCCCTCCTTCATCCTCACACCTCCTTGTGAAGGATCTCTCTCCCCCTCTAGAATTATTCCCCCATGGTCTCGGATTAGCGAGATACATGTTCCCGGTGGCATTTAAATGCGGAAGGAGTTCTTGCTTCATTTGGATCGCTGGAGCGAGGAGGTGGAGGTTGTCCGGTGGCTTGAACGTGTGTGCAAGTACGGATGCGCTGTTGAGTTGCAGCGCTCGGACTTCCTCACGATCTTGAGATCGACAAGTGTACGACTACATCAACCACGAGTTCCTACTCATTAACAAAACTCGTTGTCTTCGATGGTAAGTTCTCGTTGGATGTGTGTCCACCCATTGCTTTGTACCTAGTAGATAGATCTTGGCGTGTAGTTCACACCGTAGGAAATTTTTTGTTTTCTATGCTGCGGACCCAACAGTTCTTGCTTTCTTATGATTAGCTCAAGCTCGCTAATAGTTTGTAGCATGTCTTATGAATGTTTGCTTGCATTTCTCTATTCATAAATTGGTATGACACCGTGGTATCCTCCTCTGAATGTTTCATTTGAATTGACTTGGCACATGCTCACGCATGCACATGACTGTAATAATCAGGTAAGCCTCGATGAATTATTTTGCCTTGAGGATCCTGAATCATTTTCATGCCATGATTAGTCCTGTTTTGTTGCAAGTATGATAATGACAGCTATTGCTCTCTCGTTTGTCGCTCCCTTACTATTGCTAGCCTTCACTTCCACTAAGAGTTTACTCATGTTTCCAACTCCCTAAACCAAATATTTCCAAAGTGTCCACCATACCTACCTATTAGCATCATTTGCTACTCCCGTGCATATTTATTATGCCTTGTTTTCTTCCGAATAAAATGTTTGCTTGTTATGGGAAAATTAGTTAGTAAAGCTCTCACGAACTTGATGGCACACTTTATTTCCTACACTTAATAAACCTGAACCATTGTGAACTCTCCATGAAAGTTATATGCTTGCAAATTATAGGCTGGGATTAGCGTAACTGCGTCATCACGAGGAATGGTTTCAACACTTGTAAATATATACCCACTTGATACCTTGCTCTTTTGTTTGCGAATGTCGTCGGTGTGAAATAAAAGGGGAGCTTGTAAGTCCATGGAGTTATGTATGTGTGTTAGAGAAACGCCTGGGCCGCTGGTCTAATCCATGCTGACATGGTGGAAACCTGCAGCGTAACCATAATGATATCTATGAAGCGTTCTTCTTATATAAAAAAGAGAGAGATAGCTATTGAGAAAAAGAAAAAAAGAGTTTTATGAAAAAAGCACCATTTTCCCATGGTAAATAAGAAGATTGCTGAGATACTCATTGTCTGCTTGCCTTGTCATTTTGATATGGGGATTCTTCCATATCATCGGGCAAGGGGTACCCCGTTGGCGGTTCTCAATGGTACACGCATACTTATGATGACAAGAACTTACCGGTAACTAAAGTTGAGTAGCATGAGGAGCGGCCCTTGTACTCAAGGGACTTGGGATTTTCAGTTTATAGTCTGTCAAGCATATAACTTAGATTGGACCTCACTTTCACCTTAACCACATTAAAGATGCTTATGATAGGGGCAATGAGAGCTCAAAGCTAACGAGTACCATACTTTCAGCATTTGGAAGCCTTTCAAATTATTCAAAACCTTTTCTTCTACTTGTTGAGTCTCCACATATTCTTTGAGCACCTTCTTGAGAGCATAGTTGTCATTCTTTGTGTTTGCTCCATTACTTGATTATTTGTGTTATGACTTTGATGCTTGTATCCTTGATATCTTTACTTCTAGTCATCACTTGAACTTCAGAGGTGCCTTAATATTCATAATCAAAGGGCAAGCGAGATACCACTCTATCATACCTTTTTATGAGCATTGTAATGTTGCTTATGTTTGTGCTTCATGCTACTTATTATTCTTGAGTTGGAATCTCTTCATAGCTTGTAATGACTATTAAGTAGACTCGGTTGCATACTCTTTATTATGAACTGTCTAAGTAGTTGATCACATTGCTGAGAATATTTACATCATATGAAGCAAATGTGTTCGTGAAAGTTCTTTTATCGCACTCAATTTTCAACTGAATTGCTTGAGGACAAGCAATAAGCTAAGCTTGGGGGAGTTGATACGTCCAAAACGCATCTACTTTCCCGAACACTTTTGCTATTGTTTCTCCTCTAAACTTGTGTGATTTGGATGCAACTAATGCAGATCGATTATTTTCAGCAGAATTGCCTTAGTGTCTACTTTTGTGCGAAAACCAACTATCGAAAAATCCGGAAAATATGCCAAAATCCTATTTCACCAAGACTCAGGAGCGAATACGAGACGGAGAAGAGCTGTGGAGGCCACACCACAGTGGCGCCAGGCCAGGCCGCGCCGGTGGTGGGCCCCTGTGCACCCCCAGCCTCTCTTCGCTTATAAGGAGCCTTCTGACCTAAAAACTTCGGGGTTCGACGCTTTTCCGAAGGAGTTCCTCGCCCGCCACTTGATTCCGAAACAGCACGAAACTCTTCGGCACTCGCCAGACGGGGAATTGGAGGAGATCATCGCCATCATCATCACCATCGCTTCTCCATCGACCATCCATGTTTCCCCCATCTATGAGTGAGTAATCCCCCGCTGTAGGATATGGGGATGGTAGGGACTAGATGAGATCGTTCATGTAATGGCATCAGATTGTTAGGGCATGATGCCTAGTATATTTTATTAGTGCTTTATGACTTTTTTGCGACTTGTTGTGCTTAATGCTTGTCACTAGGGCCCGAGTGCCATGATTTCAGATCTGAACATGTTATTGATTCATTATGATAGTATTGTTTCTGGTCTTATCTACAAGTTGTATATACACGTTATTGTCCGGAACCTATGGCCCTTAAGTGATAGAAATCGGGATAACCGGAAGGGAATGGCTTTGATGTGAGGATCACATGTGTTCACAGAGTGTTAATGCTTTGCTCCGGTGCTCTATTAAAAGGAGCACCTTAATTGCCAGTAGTTCCCTAGAGGCCCCACTGCAAACGGGCTGGCAGGACAAAAGATGTTGTGCAAGTTCTCATTGCGAGCACGTATGACTATATATGGAACACATGCCTAGGATTGTCTATTACTTGGATGCTTTATCTTATTCATCTGCAATTGCCCTATGTTCTGATTGCTATGTGAATTGTCTTGTCCATGCAACGCCCGTCCATCCATCTCTATGCCTACCGCACTCGAATCCCACTGTTACTGCTTTTGTTACTACTGTCTTTGCTTTACTACTGCTGTTACTTTGCTATTCCTACTATAAAACTGTTGCTACTGATAAACTGTTGTGAGCAAGATTGTTTCCAGGTGCAGCTGAATTGACAACTCAGTTGTTAAGGCTTATAAATATTCTTTGGCTCCCCTTGTGTCGAATCAATAAATTGGGTTTCACTTCCCTCGAAAAATACTGCGATACACCCCCTATACTTGTGGGTCATCAATAACGTATAAGTCAGCAAGGATGACTCAGTTTGTTACCTAGGGAGCTGGGTTCTGTCAGCTGAAGGGATCTTTGCTCAAGTCCCATGTCTCGGTCATGTCCGTTTTAAATATGGACTTGACTCGCTTGCAGATTTGAGCCTTGGTAAGCTCGAAGTGGAGGTGCGGTTCGGGTCAAAGCGACCGCTCATATGACATATCTTATGGCTACGACGGTGTAGGGGGCAAACCCGGCTGCTGATGAATGTCGCCATCAGGTCCTCACTAGATAACCCGGCCTCCTTCAGCTCCTCAATTTACGAATTGACCTCATTAATGAATGGGTTCTTGTTCTTCAGGTCGAAGTGTCAATTGGTCTTGGAGGGAACATCGATAGAGAAGGCAGGGAGCCAAATCGGATCTCTGTCCGTGTGTTCCTTCACATAGAAGAATGATCTGAGCCATTTCTTGCATGAGTCAAGACCTTGGATCCAGGGGGAGATAGATTTCCTCCGGGGTGTAATAGAAGTAGCCCCGCATTAAGTCAGAGGCTTCTCTCTGGGAGGAAGATCCTTACAAGGAACAACGTTGGTGCAAAGTTGGAAGTACTTCGCCTAGAGGTTTACGATAGGCCAGAGGCCGAGGTATCCTTGGCAACAGGAAATGAACTCGGACAGAGAAGCGACGACATTAGCTGGAAGATGGTGGGGTTGGCAAGCGAAGGTATCAAGGAAGTCTTTAGTGAAATCTCTAATGGGAAGGCCGAACCCCCTAGCGAAGTGGGCGATAAACACTACATACTCACCCTCCTTAGCGTCAGGAACCTGCTCATCACCGGGACGTGACAAGTAACTTCCGGCGGAATCCATCGGGTACGCAGGACCGAATTGACCTCTGCCTGGGTAACATCAGACCCCTCTAAGGAGCCTCGCTCGGATACGGCCTCTTCTTCGTGTTCGTCGACGGCGACGACATCTTGAGGATCCATCTCCGTGTTGTGCTCCTCCGATGCAGAGCTTTCCTCGGGGGTGCAAGGAAATGATTGTCGGGTCCCATAGCGACGGCAGAGGACGGTGCTTGGCCAAGGCAGCGACGCGGAGGAAACAGAGGAGCAGCGTGGTCGCAGATTGTAAGGCGCAGCGGTGACGACAGTGCGAGGAAGAGGAAGAAGCGGGAGCGGGGGAAGTGAACAAGGGTTTTCCCCGCTCTCCTATTTAACGGCGCAACGCATCATGGGTAGTGGGATCAGTTGCGCCCATACCACATGATGTGTGCGTGTATCTTGCGATGTAGTGAGTGAGAACGTGCCACATGCACGGTTACAACAAATAGAGGCATAAATGCACCCCTAGGCCACATCGGTAATCGAGGGGCCATGCGGCGATGGGACGTGCGGCAATGACAACTGCCATGACCTGACAATGAATAGTGTCATGACCCTTAAAATGAGGCAGAACACAATGATTGTTTGACACGTAGGATAAGGAGAGTTGAATGAGGGAAGCAAAATATCTAAGGATAATAACCCGAATATGGGAAAATGACCTGGCAAACGAGATATATCTCGGATTCAACCAAGCAAGGTCAAATTCGGATAGCGAGTCACCAAGTGGTGCAGCCGAGTTAAAATCGGTATGGGCCGACATATAGGTATTACGACAATATGGACAAAGATCCGAATAAGTTGAACCTACTGTGGCCTTTTCAGCTAAAGCTGCTAAGACTGCAACAACTTTGGGGACTAATGTTGGGGGGATTACCCCAGGTAGGGTCAAGCTAAGGTATAAAGATAAGGTCAACCGAGGTATAAGTTGACCGAGGTACAAATGGGTCGGCCGAGTAAAGGCCAAGTTACCCAAGCCGTGTTATCCCAGCTTGACCTGGCCGACATATATTTTATGTCGGCACAAGGTATATGTCATTTTCTATATGCAGGTACCATCCTGGCCGAGTCATCTGGGTAGGGCCGACTCGGGGGTTGGCGTGCTCAGGAAGGAGTGAGCCGGCCTCAGAGTCAACGCTTCTCTCTCTCTCGGAATTCCTAAAGGAGATAAGCGCTAAGTCAAGCACGCCCCTAAAACCTGGAACGAGGTCTGCACGCAGGATTCCCGAAGGGGATAGTGTCAGACCGCCAACGGTCAGAGGGGATGGGCGCAGGTCAAGTCCCGTCAGGAGACCCATGATGGGAAAAGGATCTGGCCTAACTAACGACTTCGGTACAAGGATATGCTGTGAATATTTGGGTGCGACAAGACCTCCGAGGAGAGGGTCGGTTCACTTGAGATACGAGCAAGTAGTAGAGGGGAGAGAGGCAGAAGCACTTCATCTTCTTCCTCCTCTCGATATAGCTCAAGGAGCAATTGTACTAGTCCATTGATCATATTATAAGATCTAGAGGCAGGAGAGAGCCTCGAATATGGGTATATTGTGTCCCTCTGTGTGTTCTACGTGTGCGGTACTCACCGTACTATCCCTCCCCGAATTTCGCTAGTGTCCATACGGTCCCATCTTTAGCCATCCCATAGCATCTGTCGTGACACCACCACGACAGGGATGAGGTTGAGAATCTATCTCGACCATACTCATGGAGTCATCTATTTCTCATACGAGATCCCAACAACTCAGAGTCTTCTAAATTTGAAGAACATACCCTTAGGTAGAACTAGCTAGATAGATTTCTGCTAGTTGTTGTATTTTGCGGTTGTATTCCGAATAATGTTCAGTATTGTCGTATTCTGTCATTTGATATTGTTGCTATATTCAAGATTTTCTTTTTTTTTAATTTTCAAATTAAAGTTAGCGGCATTCACAAAAACACGCACACCATATTAGCGGGTTTAGTGGTGGCGTTCATCTTACACACCACCAGTAAAGAGACTAGTGGTCTACCACAAGTGAATATTTTACTGGTGGCGTTGCAGCCACACGCCATCAGTAATAATTACTGGTGGCGTGAGATTGGTGGCGTGTGGGTTGAACGCCACCAATAAGTTTTTTTCTACTAGTGTCGGTATCCTATATAGTGAATGAAAATGTTAACCGAGGTAAGACTTATAATAATGTACCAACTTCGGGGTAAAAGGTAGCAGCAAATTTTATATGGGATAAACCCTATCAAAGTTGTACTCTCTCTGTTTCAAAATAGATGTCGTATATTCGATTTAAATTTAAATATATCTGAACACTATTTAATATATAGATATATCTAAATTTATAATAAATTATCTATATCTATTTTAAGACCGAGGAATACGAAGTTCGGTGAAAAGTGGATTTAGTTTTATAGGTTTTTTTTATTGTGATTTAGTTTTATAGGTTAACTACCAGGATACTCGCAACTGGGCGAATACTGCTCATGTCGTTCTTATATCTTGTATTCTATTCGCCGAAGTCACAATCACGCACGGATGGTGCTGAACAATCATGCTCACTCACTACATCCTCTGCAGAAGCACGGTTTGGAAAGTAAAACCAGATTTTGCTTTTTGTTAACAAAAAATATCCCATCTCCACCTGGTCGACCTAAAGGCGTGATCGAAACATTCGGTTCTATCCATTTGGATCAGTTCGCGATTATTTTTAGGGCTGCGGTCCGGTCTGTCCGGACGACCCCGCCTAGCGGTGCGATCTAAATATCTGCGCTTGAAAAAGGCCCGTCATCGACGCCGGCGCCGGTGTATATCCAGTTCGTTCCCGCCGCGGCGCCGCCTGCCGGCTTTCTTTCAGTGGTTTCCCGCCTCTTCTAGGCGTTTCCCGCCGCGTCCAGGCGTGTCCATAAAAAGGGAAGGCCAGCCGATGTAGGCACAAACCAGAAACCCTACCTCCCCGCGCCGCCATGCCTGGCCTTCCTCATCGCCGATCTAGCGGTCACGACAATCGCGCAGAAATCCCAGTGCCCCCAGAGCGTCTGTTGTCGTCGTGGTGGCCAGACCCGCCGGAGGAACCGGACGTGTTGCCTCCTCCGATCCTAAGGCGCCCGCAGATATACAGGATGCATACCGGGCCGCGGTGCCCTTTCTACGACCGCCATGTGACTACCGGTGAGTCTTTCATGATGGACGTGACGGAACGCGTCTTCCTGCCAGAGCAACGACGATGGGACCAGCTCGCATTGGTGCGGGCCGACCTCTGGGAAGCGGTGTGGAACAATCCTGACGACGCTTCCCTACGTGCCCGCCTTGACCGAGCTGAAGAGGAGGTGCGGACGCAGGAGGCGATCATCCGGTCTCTGCAAAACGAATGGTGTATCTGATCCGTCGGGCGATCAGCGTGTAGTTTTAGGTGTGCGTGTGGTATGTTTGTACCAAAAGTTCTAGACCTTGAATAAAGCTTTTCATTGCAAATGTGGCCAATGCCTTGATACATAGTACATGGCGTGCACACAGCCTAACCTATTCATCAGTGTCGGAGTTGGAGTCGGAGACCAGGCGGTGTCGTCTCCGGCACATGCTGTCGTTGAAGACGCTGACGCCGAGCCTTCCTTCGCCATCATACTTGAACACGATGATGTTGCCCTCTTCGGTACAACTGGCCGAGGTGGTCGAACCGCAGATCGACCGGGTACCTGGTAGTCCTGAAACCGCTCGCCCGCAGGATGACAAGCGGGGTCACGAACCTACGTGGCAGGAGGAGCCTGTCAGTCGGCATGCCGAGGTGGATGGCCACCGTGAACTAGATGCCTGGGTCGACCTCGTCGGGCGATGAAGGCATTGAGGGAGACCGTGGTGGCGCGCTGACTTGGCCACGTCCTCCGCGCCTCCCTCGACGTCCACGACCGACACACCCTCCCCTTGATCCTTTTCCGCGGACCATGGCTAGGCACAGGGTAGTGGAGAATGGAAAGGAGGAGGGAGAGAATGGTGTGGTGTGGTAGCATTTGCCGCGGGCGGCCAGTTACAAAAGGCCCGGCGTCGGATGCCGGCGCGGAGGCCGAAGAGACGGGATTGAAGCGTCCAGTCAGCCAGTGCGCCGTCTCGTCGCCATGGATGGTGCAGGCTGCCGCTGGCCAGCCTTCTGCCATCGATTGAATCGGTGCCGCGGCATTTGCGTCTGAATCGGTGCCGCGGTTGCATCTGAATTGGCGCCGCTATTGCGTCTGTCCCTGACGGGTGGGCCACTAGCGCGCTCGCGGAGGACACGCCCGTGACCCGCGTGTGTCCGGTCCGACCCAGCGGTCACGCAAATTAGGTGCACGGATGAGTTGAGCCGGGTGTGTTGGGACGGATGGGTCGTGCCGCTGCGACACCGAACACGTCGCGCGCGTCCACGCGGACGGATTCGGACACGCCAGGACGGGTTGGGTCGATCCGGTGGAGATGCCCTTAGGGCCAACAGGCGAGGGGAGAACTGTCTGAGAAATCAGAACCGTCCGTTTAAGATCCAAGAAACACATACAGCGAACAAAACAGCAAAACAGCGGTGTTGTGCCGCGAGGATGCTACACGTGTTGGGGGTTCCCCGCACGAATTCTGTCGCTTTGGCGCGGAGGGATGGTCTGTGGACGCACGCACACGACTGGTGCCGTACCCATCCGATTGACAGGCAAGTGGAGCCCCCAATCCTACCGTCCACAACTTTCGCCAGAATCTCTCTCATTCTCTTCTTCTTCCTCCCAAGATTTAATTGTCATCTTTAAATCCCGCCACCGGCCACCACCTCTCTCCCCACTTCGTTGATTGATTGTTTGGTTGAGGAGGCTGGTAGCTAGCTAGGGCCGCGAAATGGAGGAGGAGGCGGAGAGGATGAGGGTGCAGCAGCATGTGGCGGCGGAGGAGGGAGGAGGGAAGAAGAAGCGGGGGAA
The DNA here is from genome assembly GCA_023614405.1 of Avena insularis. Taxonomy (NCBI): domain Eukaryota; kingdom Viridiplantae; phylum Streptophyta; class Magnoliopsida; order Poales; family Poaceae; genus Avena; species Avena insularis. Next base: position 30,551,161 of record CM042692.1, read on the forward strand.
GGTGGAGCTGAGGAGGATAGAGGACCGGACGAGCCGGCAGGTGCGATTCTCCAAGCGGCGGAGTGGGCTGTTCAAGAAGGCCTTCGAGCTCTCCGTGCTGTGTGACGCCGAGGTCGCGCTCGTCGTCTTCTCCCCCGCCGGCCGCCTCTACGAGTTCGTCTCCTCCAATACCAGGCAAGTAGTGCTACAGTCTACTGCACCCAAACTCTCTCTCTCTCTCTCTCTCTCTCTCTCTCTCTCTCTCTCACTATTATTCTTGTATTGTACATGTCCGTGTGATCTCTGGTGGTAGTATAGTTGTACTTTGCCTTTTCGATCTTGCACTGGTTTCTTGCTAGCTTTCTTTTGTTCTCGCCAAGCAAGACTGATCTAGAAAATTGCAGCCGTCCTCCGACACCGAGTTTAACCTCCTGAGCTTGAAATGGTTAATTTCTTGACTTGAACTATCTGTGCATACTTGTGCAACGACCATCCAAAAATATGATATATAGCTGCCGAGAGCCACTCCAAAATAAAAACTCTGATTTTATGTTGCATTTCATTTCAGTACCAATGTGTACTACTCTGCCAAGGGGAATGATTAATTACACTCGTAGAAATGTTATTAAGATTGTATTTGCATTATATTTTCTTATTGGAGCCCTTCCAACTTTCCAATATTTCGAGCAGCTAAATTTGCGTGCTACCACGCTGTTGTAATACTGTCACTTGTGATAGTATGCATGTCACAGCAGGTGCTACTTTGTGTGTCTATCTTGAATTAACACTGCATGCACGAAATATATATATGCGAAGGAAAATTGACGCACCTTGAACCACCGTTTGTACATTTCTTCGCAGTTGCCCTTTTTTTTTATGAACGGGCTTTATGAACAGTATCATACATGCATAGTTCTGATCGTGAGACTGTTCTTGTTTTGACTGAAACTGATTGCTCTTCTAGTGCGAAGTAGTGTGGACTGTGTTCTTGTCTGAAGTTTACATACATATACATGAAACGTGTACACGGAAGTGCAAATTAAGGCATTTTGTACCACCATTTATTGTGTACATTTCTACACGGTTAGCACTTCTTTTATGAACACTGTCACACATGTATAGTTCTGATCATGGGTCTGTCCTTGTTTTAGTTGCAAATGATTGATTTCTTGTGCAAAGTAGTGTGAATTATATTTTCGTTTCATTAAGATTGTGTTGCAAAATTTATATACATGAATGGAAATATATGCAAATGCAAATTAAGACAGTTTGGACCACCATTTGTGCACATTTCTACACTGTTACCACTCTTTTTATGAACACTACCATACATATATATATTTATAGTTTTAATCGTGAGATTGTCCTTGTTTCAATTGAAACTGATTGTTCATTTTGTCCGATGTAGGGTGCATTGTATTATTCTAAAGTTAATGGATTAGCTTTTAACCATGCAAACATAATTTATTTTAACGAGTTCTATTTTTCTGCAGCGTTGAGGAAATTTTTGGTCGATGTCGGGGCCTTCCCAACACAGTAATCGATCTCAATATTGACGCACAAGATTCTCGAATTGATTATGATATGCAGGTGAGCAAATATATGATAAGTTAACTCGAATTATCTAATTACGATATGCAGGTGAGCAAATATATGATAAGTTAACCAATTGAATGCATACATCTAGACTGTTGGACCAACACGAGGCATTGCACAAACGAACAATACTTTTAAAAAAACTAAGGATAATAAGATGTACAGTAATTTCAGTTCTTACATAATATTTATCGCCAATGGTTTATTTGTGCATTTTGCAGTTTATTTTGTGTTCTTTCAAGTAGAGTTTGTATTTCACATTGACTGTGTTTGTACTTACTAATGTTCAGGTTATATGTTCTGAAAATGGTGGATTGATGATCCACACTACATTATGTGTATCAGACACTAACATGTAAAATAGTCATTTCTGAATGATCGAGTTAGCGCTTAGACACATCATGGTACTTAAGCAACTTATAAAAGTTAAGCATTTAATTCTACTTGAATATTCTCTGCACTATGCAACCTGATAAGACTCAGACTAAATGCTGTATTGAGATTCGTATATAAATTGTCAAATCAGGGAATACTTCTATATTTTGGGAGGCATTTGAACAAATGAAAAGTTTTATTTGAGCCTAGTTTCACCCTAGCTACCAAATATTTAGGGTATGTTTCGTTTGACCCCAAGTTCACACCCTATGACGATGGATAGTTTAGCTATCCTACCGGCATTGCTAATCAGAAGCTATTCCGATTTCAAAAGGAAGGATTTCCAAGACAAGTAGTCGGGTAATCAAGATTCTGCTTGTGGATGCATGAGACATTTTGTCAGGGTTTTGATTCCCCGCAATAGATTTGTAGGTATAAGGGCTTGTGATCATGAACCAATGGGCTAACAACCTCAAGGCATGCAAGATTTATAAAGGTTTAGGCCCTGAATAATGATTTGGTAACAACCATACTTTCTGTGTCGGCTTTATTATATGGAGCATGTAAGGTGCTGAGATATTACAATATGGGATGTTCTGGCTAGCATCATGTTGGGCTAGCCATTAACTATGGTGGATGACGGCTAGAGAGTCTAGCCAGTGGATGCGCTTCTCCCAGGTAGCTGATGGCTTTCGGGAAGAATACGGTTGATGGGGTGCTCTATGATACTAACTACTAAATGCCTATGAACTACTACAACTCCGGTGAGATTCTCGTCGGAGTTCTCCTATCTACGATGGTGTGGATGGATGGAAGTGGATGTGGATGTGGATGTATGTATGTGGAATTTCTTGGGTGTGGTGTATCTTTCTCTTTGGGTGGGTCCTCTTCTTCCTATGGCCTGCTCCTTATATAGCCTTGGTCATGGACATTAGGGTATGTCCATGGAGTTACCATCGATAGGACATGGCGGTGCTTGATGCCTTAGCCTCCCCATTTCTCCTTTTATCAGCAGGTCTTCGGGAACTTTTCTTGATCTTGGCGTGAGCGGTGAAGTTAGAGCCCTATGGTTACGCTAGCAAAAGAATCGGGATGTGGCATAGGGTCAAGTTCGACCATGTTTTCTATGGGGCCCGCCTAGACTACGTGGTGTGTAGTCTCATCGCCCCGCACATCAAGCATATGACCTAGGCTCAAACTTCTGGGTCATGGGTCGTCTTTGGCCCCTAGCCGGATCGCTTTGTTATCGGCTATTCCGAGTAGGAGCCAGGTGGTGCCTAACGAGCGCCTGCTTCCGCCTTGGGAAGTTAGCAGACTTAGCCGGCTTGCTACCTTGCTAAGGGCAGTTTACCTTCTTTGGGTACCCGATTACCCATGACCCCGTCAGTAGCCCCCGAGCCTGTGTGTGGCTAGAAAAGGCGCGCACAACTTTACAAACAAGAAGGGTCACAAGAATTTTCCTATCTTTCTGTCCTACAATCCGACTATTCCTTTGCCGATCTACTTACGAGCTAGGGCTTTGTGCGTTGGCTACTTCTTACCGGGATCTGAGGTCTTGATATCCTGCGGGTCGGCTACTCCTTAGTCGGGCTGCTTGCCATCCTGGTGCCTTGAGAATCGGCTACTCCCTGGCCGACGTGCTTGGTTCTTACTTGTCTGACTACGTGCTCTCTGGCCAGCTTCTCAGCTGGTTCGCGATAAGGGTGAGCGATGTCTCTTTCTCTACTGCGTCGACTTCTATGTATGTAGGCAGAGATATGTTTGATGTGGCCGACCGTGTGCGCGACCGCTTCTTGATGAGGCGTGCTTATGGCGCGATGTTAGAAATCTCAACAGGTCCTGTCTCATCCAAGGGATAGGCATGTTAGCCTAGTTCGCACATAAGCTACAGCAGCGACGAGACGCTGCTCTCTTGCGTGTCTCGTCTCAGTCATTGCAGTTACTGAGGCCGTGATGATGTAGATGCCTCTGTGACCGCTATGGTCACGCGTGTAGTGGGAGATTTTAATGCCCAAGATTTACTATGAGTACATGCATCGTGGTGGTTCGTGAACTCCACTAGTTTCGAACTGCTCCCTATACAATGGCCTCGGCTCCAGCAACAGGGAGCCGAACCACTTCTTCCCCGCCTCTCTTCTTCTTTCTTACCATGGAGAGTGAGTGGCAAGGGTCTTTGATCATGAATTTTGGCGAACTTAGAGGCCGAGGGATCGGAGGGCATTTCGGATCCCCTCATCCATGAGCGAGTATTTTTCACCTCCTTCTTGTTGTGTGGCCTGAGCGTTCCGGCCAATGGTTTTCTACAAGAGATCCTAGCCTAGTATGGTCTACATCTATACCACCTAACCCCCAATAGTGTTCTTCTTGCAACGTGCTTTGGCGCTCTTTTGTGTGGGGTTCTTGGGGATGTGGTCCCGCCTCTTTCGAGCAGAGGGACGTATCGCTGGCAAGGTAAACGACAATGACTCATTTGATATTGTCTCCTTCATTTACAGGCCATCAGACTTCCCTGGCCTACTTCTCCGGCAGAACCCTATAGGATGGAACAATACGTTCTTCGACTGCGATGACGTGTCAGCTATCGCATGGTTTGGGCTTCAGCCATTTTCACCTCCTGTCCTTGTGATCCAGGATCATTGGGATATCCCTCCTTTTGTTGTTCATTCGGATGTGATCGAGGAAATGTGTGTTTGGTTACGCCATTTGTGAGCACTCGGAATGATGGCCATCGACTTGCTGACATCATGGCGGAGCCGATAGATTCAACCTTTGCGGGCCTGGGCGCACAAATTGTGCACTGGGACCGGCTTGGGTGATCCTACCGGGATATTGTCCCCGGAGTTGTAGCCGACTGAGCTAGAGAATTGGTTGCGTATGCTAATGGACCTACAGGACATCCCATCCCGATTACGGTGGGCTTCACAACCTTCAATGCCAGGAACCCACCTTCACAGGTAATGTCCGTCTTGCCTGTTGATGTATTTGACTTCTATGCAGCTATTTGGCATCCAAAGTCAGGAGGATGGCCTCAAGGTTTTTGATGAAGACGGTGATGAGGATCAGGATGACAATGAAGATGGTGGGGACGACATTGCATATGACGCTCCCGCCTCTGACTCTGCTCTCAGGGTGGTTGCCTCGTCTGCATCTACTGCAAGGCGGGATCCACCTTCGTAGCCTGGCCCCAACGCCTCACATCGCCTTCCTGCCCCCAAGTTGGATGAGGGGGATTTGCATGGGGTGCTCTAGGCATGCTCGGCTTCATGATGATATTTCTCTTGATGTCCCAGTTCCGCCTGATACTTGGATTGGGGCTACTCGTGTGCCAGAAGCGCTACACCATCTCCGGGCCAAGATGTGTGGCGCACCCGATTGTAGCTTCTTGTTGATCGCCTGGAGAAGGCCCTTCACGTAAGTCCTTACTTACGTCGTAATAGTGTCTCCATCTTTCTGCTTGTTCTTCTTCCCGGTGACAAGCTGGCGTGCCATTTCTTCTTCTGTAGGATGACCATGCAGAGCTTATGTCCATAGTGTCCTCCTTGATGGCGGAGATTTCAGGATCCCTCTAATGATGTTCGGCTTGGCAAAGATCTTAGCTTCATCCTTGCATCGATGATCTGCTTGGCTGGCTCTGAGGTTCACCAGCCTCCGAGATGGTCCTCCTTGCTTGTTTTTCCTGTCTTTTCCTTTTTAACTTATGTAACACCCTTTTGTTATATGCTCGGTGTGTTTGGTAACATATGTAGTGGAGAAAACCTTTACCTTGTAATGGAATGTGCGAGTTCTAGTGTCTAAGTCTTCTACCCTAACCGATCTGCATGTGACGCCGCCCGGATCTCTATCTCCTCTAGTTGAATCATTAATGCCAAGAATAGGGATTTTAAACTAAACATAGGGAGAACACACATACCTACCAATCCCTAGTGAAAGCACACTAAACTTAGTATTATGCGGGCATCTCTTTAGTCCTCCCCTTAATATTTTTCACATGAGAAAATCGTGGGTTGTTGCTTCACAGTGGGCGGGCTTAGCCCACGATAGACATGCTAGTTTACTCTAGTACAACCCAAAGATGTGCCACATTGATACACGTCCAGGTGCTCTACAAACGGCGATGGTGGAGGGGGTGCAAGGTACCCGAGGCTCTTTCACTAAAAGAGGTTGCAGTAGTGGCTGGTGTTCAGTCTTTCTTCGTTTTCCACCATCAGGGCGCTTCCGTGGTACCCACCTGCATGCATGTGACAACCTGAGGTAAGAGTATTGTGTTTTCTTACACATATAGCCAAGTAGTTAGTAACCCGGAATGTCGAGCACATGATTAGTTGTAGCCTAAGTCGGACCATGCATTTGCAAAAAATTGACCGTCCTCCGAAGAGGGGGAACGAGCAGGGGTATGGCCCTAGCCGAGACCTTTTATGATGAATATACCTGATCTTTGTATATCATTCCGCATATGGGCCGGGTCGTGGCTTCGGGGGCCACCTTAAGGCGCATATGCTACTTTACGGGAAGAAATCACTCGGGAATGTTTTTATCTTATGCAGAAAAATGTGCTAGTGCACTTAAATCCCTGAACTAGGACATTCTTCCGCGATACCTTGGAATCCTTGATACATCAAGGTTATTATAGGGGTAGCATGGTACGTTAACCCAATGGTTTATCAGCTAGAAAAGGATCTCTCGTTAAAATAAAACAAAAGTTCTTGTGCGAGTAGGCTTCTAGCTTGCTCGGGTGAAGCCTTGAGTTCTCATCCACTCCTGGTTCTTATGGAAGTAAATTCCTGCTAACCCGGGGTGAAGCACTGGGTTCCTGCTCTGCTTCTGCTTCCTTCTTTCCTGGGTGAAGCCCTGCTCTGCATTAGGTTCTTTCTCACCCAGGGCTTCACCTTGGGTGCCTGGTCCCCTTCAGGTTCCTTCTCGCCCAGGGTGAAGCCCCGGGTGTCTACTCCGCTTCAGACGATGCAGATCACTCCTTTGTTGGTCTTGTTGTCGGTGTTGCCTATGTCGTGGCGATGTGCTTTGGCAAATCCGCATCACTCTGCGTACATCTTCTCACAGTAACCTCGATAGCCAACCCACCTGACTACGGCTGCCAGGGTCTCTTCCGTGTTGAAGAGTAAGTTCTCATGCCTTGGCCTGGTCAACGTTCGACTAGAGCACGATGTTGTCGACCGCGAAGTAGTCTCATGTATGGTTCATGGTCTCGCATTAGCGAACCTATTGAGTAAGGACCTAACGTGTATACCGAGAAAGAACTTTGCGATGATGGCAGGCTCAGTTTCTCCATTGGGCTAGTTGGCTTCAATGAGAAGGCGGATGGCGTAGCCCTCGAGGGACTCTTCTGCCCTGTGGCCAACCGCTCCCTTATCCGGCTTGGGAGACGTCTTGGTCGACTTGACTTGACCAAGGTGGTCTGGGCTAGCCTCCTTTTCCTTGCTGGCCTCTAAGAGTCAGTGCTTCAATGTGTAGTATAGTGCTTCCTCTCCCTTCTCCTAGCTAACTATCTGGCTTCCGCTTAGGGGCCACCATTCTAAGTCATAGTGGCTGTCACTATCCTTGTCCTTTCCTAATGAGGGATAGAGGAAATCAAACCTACACTTCGGTTTTTTTGTGAATCCTTTTATGGGCATACGACTACCAACCCTCGGGAGTCACCCTTATAGGCCTGTGGCCTCTTACAAGGTTATCGGCTCCTGTGTAGACCTCACGAACAGTTTGTGGCTTTAGCTCTAAGAAGAAGTGCATGGCGACACCATCGCGTAGACCCCGAATGAACCTTTGTATGATCGTTCCATCAGGACCACATGCAGGCTAATTAGCTTCGGATATGAGTCTGCATGCATATGTGTCGACCAACTGCATGGGTCCTTGCCTGGGGTCTTAAGGCATCGGGTCAAGCATAGCTGAGCGAAGGAGTTAAGCCTACTCGAGACAATGGCTCCATACGAGCCAGGCATCTTGACATGCAGGAGAGCGTAGTTGGCAATCATATGGAATTGGGTGAGTGATGGCCGCCCAAAGACAACATCGTTCATGCCATCAAATTTGGCCACCTCGAAGATGAACATCTCCACCTGTATGTTGTTCTCCTTTCTGAAGCAGACCATAAGGAATATCTGCCTCTGGACCAGGGTATATGCATGCGCTGGAGGGTGCGGTGATATATGAGATTCATACCACTTCGTCCATCTACCAAAACCTAGGTCAGCAAGGACCCGGCTACCCACGGGTCCTCCACCAGTGGATAACAACGGGGAGCTAGTTTCAGCTTCTCTAGCCTACCACCCGGGACAGGATTCTAGCGCCTACCATGTCGGCACACCTGTCCCTTATAAACCGCATTGATGATCAAATCCTCAGAGTCATCCAACTTGACTTCGAGTGGAGAAGGTTGATGTAGACTCTACCATGACTTGGGACTGCGGGACCTGTGATGCCGGGTGACTGACATCTCTTGCTTGATGTCGACCCGACTATCATTAGCTGACTCTAAAGGAGTCACTACGAACTCCTTCGCAGGAGTCCAATCCTGACCCCATCGGTGCTTGGGCCTCCGGAGATCATGTTCATGCTTTGATCTTCATTGGCCCTCGACGAAGCCCTTGGCAGAGAAGGTTGATATAGACTCTGCCTAGGATTCAAACTAGCAATGTAGAGAGTTCAGGGACAATGAGCTTACACTTATAGTCTCTGGCTAGATGGTTTGCCTCACACCCATATCGAGGGAACAACTTGCTGACACTACTGATGAAGAAGCGCTCCTCCAGGCTTGGGTTCCCAGTCGGCTCGCGCTTGAGGATGAGACATTGTGGATACCTTGGCCCCACCATAGAGCCGATGGCTTCGGCTCTAGCGCAGGTTGTTCGTCGTAACATCTATCACAATAGCACCGATCTAGTTGCGGCCTTCTTCCTCTTTCACCCACGATAGAGGGGTGTCACGACGCTAGTGTTGTCAAAGGTGCTAGGGAAGCTCACCTTCGCCGCTAGGTCACACCAAGTATCTTGGCCGGACTTGAGCATCTTGGGGCCACCTGTGAGGTGCAACTTGGTTCTGAGACACCTTGCCACAAGCGCATTGTCTAGATCATGCGGTAGGCACAACATCCCACTCAGAACCAACAGAGTCCTTGTCATCAGCGTCAGAGGAAGAGTCACGGCGAGTAGAGTTTTCCGCGCGTGGATCCTCCTTGGCAGACTCAGGGGAACCCTATCAGGAGGGTCTGCTGCTCCATGGCTTGTCCTCTCCTAACGCGGGCGCCCCAATCCCAGTTGTCGCTGTTGCAGAAATGGTTTGTGATGAGCTCCAAGGTGTCGAAGTGGATGGAGAAGCTATTCCGCTTTTAAAAGGAAGGATTTCCAGGACAAGTCGGGTAATCATTGCTTATGGACGCATGAGACATCCTATCAGGGTTTTGATTCCCCACAATAGATTTGTAGGTGTAAGGGCTTGTGATCATGAACTAATGGGCTAACAACCTCAAGGCATGCAAGATTTATACAGGTTCAGGCCCTGAATAATGATTCGGTTACAACCCTACTTTCTATGCTGGCTTTATTATATGGAGCATGTAAGGTGCTGAGATATTACAATATGGGATGCTCTGGCTAGCATCATGTTAGGCTAGCTGGTAACTATGGTGGATGATGGCTAGAGAGTCTAGCCAGTGGATGCGCTTCTCCTAGGTAGCTGATGGCTTTCGGGAAGAATACGGTTGATGGGGTGATATATGATACTAACTACTAAATGCCTATGAACTACTACAACTTCGGTGAGATTCTTGTTGGAGTTCTCCTATCTACGGTGGTGTGGGTGGATGGATGTATGTGGAATTGCTTGGGTGTGGTGTATCTTGATCTTTGGGTAGATCCTCTTCTTCCTATGGGCTGCTCCTTATATAGCCTTGGTCATGCACATTAGGGTATGTTCATGGAGTTACCGTCGTTGTCGATAGGACATGGAGGTGCTCGATGCCTTAGCCTCCCCATTTCTCCTTTTATCAGCAGGTCTTCGGGAACTTCTCTTTAGTGCTGACGTAGTGGTGAAGTTTCGAGCCCCCGGGGTGGTTCTGCTAGCCAAAGAGTTGGGATGTGACAGTGCGGGCGGTCAAGCCAGACCATGTTTTCTATGGGGCCCGCCTAGACTGCGTGGTGTGTAGTCTCATCGCCCCGCAAGTCAAGCCTATGACCTTGGCGAAGACTTCTGGGTCATGGGTCGTCTTTGGCCCCTAGTCGGATCGCTTTGTTATCGACTATTCCGAGTAGGAGCCAGGTGGTGCCTAACGAGCGCCTACTTCTGCCTTGGGAAGTTAGCAGCCTTAGCCGACTTGCTACCTTGCTAAGGGCAGTTTGCCTATCTTTGGGTACCTGATTACCCATGACCCCGCAAGTAGCCCCCGAGCCCGTGTGTGGCTAGAAAAGGCGTGCATAGGCTTTACAAACAAGAATGGTCACAAGAATTTTCCTATCTTTCCATCCTACAATCTGAATATTCCTTTGCGGGTCTGCTTACAAGCTAGGGCTTTGTGCGTTGGCTACTTCTTAGCGGGATGGTCTGAGGTCTTGATGTCCTGCGGGCCGGCTACTCCTTAGTCGGGCTGCTTGCCATCTGGTGCCTTGAGAATCGGCTACTCCTTGGCCGATGTGCTTGGTTCTTGCTGGTCTTACTATGTGCTCTCTGACCAGCTTCTCTACTGGTTCGCGATAAGGGTGAACAATGTCTCCTTCTCTACTGTGTTGGCTTCTATGTATGTAGGCAGAGATATGTTTGACGTGGCCGACCTTGTGCGCGACCATATCTTGATGAGGCGTGCTTATGGCGCGATATTAGGAATCTCAACAGGTCCTCTCTCATCCAAGGGATATGCATGTTAGCCTAGTTCGCACATAAGATGCAGCAACAACGAGATGCTATGCTCTGTTGCGTGTCTCGTCTCCATCATTGCGGTTACTGAGGCCGTGATGATGTAGATGCCTCTGATCGCTATGGTCACACATGTAGTGGGATATTTTAATGCACAAGATTTACTAGGCGGATGCCTGCGCACGAGTACATGCATCATGGTGGTTCGTGAACTCCACTGGTTTCGAACTGCTCCCTATATAATGGCCTCGGCTCCTGCAACAGGGAGCCGAACCACTTCTTCCCCGCCTCTCTTCTTCTTTCTTACCATGGAGAGTGAGTGGCAAGGGTCCTTGGTAGATCATGAATTTTGGCGAACTTAGAGGCCAAGTGACTCCTTCCTCACCCTGCCTTGGTGGCATGGCAAGCTCTAGGATCAGAGGGCATTCCGGATCCCCTCATCCATGAGCGAGTATTTTTCACATCCTTATTGTTGTGTGGCCTGAGCGTTTTGGCTAGCGGTTTTCTACAAGAGCTCCTAGCCTGGTATGGTCTACAACTATACCACCTAACCCCCAATAGTGTGCTTCTTGTAGCGTGCTTTGGCACTCTTTTGCGTTGGGTTCTTGGGGATATGGCCCATATGGGGATGTGGTCCCGTCTCTTTCGGGCAGAGGGACGTATCGCTGGCAAGGTAAACGACAATGACTCATGTGATACTGTCTCCTTCGTTCACATGCCATCAGATTTCCCTGACCTACTTCTCCAGCAGAACCCTATAGTATGGAACAATACGTTCTTCTACTGCGATGACGTGTCAGCTATCGCAGGGTTTGGGCTTCGCCATTTTCACCTCTTGTCCTTGTGAGCTAGGATCATTGGGATATCCCTACTTTTGTTGTTCATTCGAATGTGATCAGGGAAATGTGTGTTTGGTTACGCCATTTTCGAGCACTCGGAATGATGGCCACCGACTTGCTGACATCATGGCGGAGCCGACAGATTCAACCTTTGCGGGCCCGGGTGCAGAAATTGTGCATCAGGACCGGCTTGGGTGATCCTACCGGGATATTGTCCCAGGAGTTGTAGCTAGTTGAGCTAGAGAATTGGTTGCGTATGCTAATGGACCTACAGGACATCCCCTCCTGATTACGGTGGGCTTCACAACCTTCAATGCCAAGAACCCACCTCCACGGGTAATGTTTGTCTTGCCTGTTGATGTATTTTACTTCTTTGCAGCTATTTGGCATCCAAAGTCAGGAGGATGGCCGCAAGGTTTTTGATGAAGATGGTGATGAGGATGATGATGACAGTGAATATGGTGTGGATGACATTGCAGATGAAGCTCCCTCCTCTGACTCTACTCTCAGGGTGGTTTCCCCGTCTGCATCTACTGCAAGGCGGGATCCACCTTCGTAGCCTGGCCCCAACGCCTCACATCGCCTTCCTGCCCCCAAGTTGGATGAGGGGGATTTCCAGGGGTGCTCTAGGCATGCTTGGCTTCCTGATGACATTTCTCTTGCTGCCTCGGTTCTGCCTGATACTTGGATTGGGGCTACTCGTGTGCCGGAAGCGCTACACCATCTTCGGGCCAAGATGTGTGGCACACCCGATTGTAGCTTCTTCAAGCTCGCCTAGAGAAGGCCCTTCACGTAAGTCCTTACTTACGTCGTAATAGTGTCTCTATCTTTCTGCCTGTTCTTCTTCCCGGTGACAAGCTGGGGTGCCATTTCTTATTCTGTAGGATGACCGTGCAGAGCTTATGTCCATAGTGTCCTCCTTGATGGCGGAGCTTTTAGGATCCCTCTAGTGAAGTTCGGCTTGGCAAAGAACTTGCTGTCATCCTTGCATCGATGATCTGTTTGGCTGGCTCTGAGGTTCACCAGGCCCCCGAGATGGTCCTCCTTGCTTGTTTTTCCTATCTTTTCCATTTTAACTTATGTAACACCCTTTTGTTATATGCTCGGTGTGTCTGGTAACATATGTAGTGGAGAAAACATTTACCTTGTAATGGAATGTGCAACTTCTAGTGTCTAAGTCTTCTGCCCTAACCGTTCTGCATGTGATGCCGCCTGGATCTCTATCTTCTCCTAAGGTTGCAGTAGTGGCTGGTGTTCGGCCTTTCTTCACTTGCCACCAGCAAGGCGCTTCTATGGTACCCACCGGCATGCATGTGACAACCTGAGGTAACAGTATTGTGTTTGCTTGCACATCTGGCCAAGTAGTTACTAACCCGGAATGTCGAGCACATGATTAGTTGTAGCCTAAGTCGGACCATCCATTTGTAAAAAATTGACCATCCTCCGAAAAGGGGAATGAGCAAGGGTGTGGCCCTAGCCGAGACCTTTTATGATGCTTATCCCTAAGCTCTGTATATCATTTCACATATGGTCCACGTCGTGGTTTCGGGGGCCACCTTAAGGCGCATATGCTACTTTACGGGAAGAAATCACTCGGGAATGTTTTTATCTTATGCAGAAAAATGTGCTAGTGCACTTAAATCCCTGAACTAGGACATTCTTCCGCAACACCTCAGAATCCTCGATACATCCAGGTTATTATAGGGGTAGCATGGTACATTAACCTAGTGGTTGATCAGCTAGAAAGGGATCTCTCGTAAAAATAAAACAAAAGTTCTTATGGGGGTCGGCTTTTGGCTTGCTCGGGTGAAGCCTTAAGTTCTCGCCCACTCCTGGTTCTTATGGAAGTAAATTCCTGCTAACCCAGGGTGAAGCACTAGGTTCCTGCTCTGCTTCTGCTTCCTTCTTTCCTGGGTGAAGCCCTGGGTGTCTGCTCCGCATTAGGTTCTTTCTCACCCTGGGTGCCTGATCCCCTTCAGGTTCCTTCTCGCCCAGGGTCAAGCCCCGGGTGCCTACTCCGCTTCAGACGATGCAGATCACTCCTTTGTTGGTCTTGTTGTCGGTGTTGCCTATGTCGTGGCGATGTGCTTTGGCAAATGCACATCACTCTGCATACATCTTCTCGCACTAAGATCGATAGCCAACCTACCTGACTACGGTTTCCAGGGTCTCTTCCGTGTTGAAGAGTAAGTTCTCATGCCTTGGCCTGGTCAACGTTCGACTAGAGCACGATATTTTCGACCGCGAAGTAGTCTCATGTATGGTTCATGGTCTCGCATTAGCGAACCTATTGAGTATGGACCTAGCACGTATACCGAGAAAGAACTTTCCAATGATGGCAGGCTCAGTTTCTCTGTTGGGCTAGTTGGCTTCAATGAGAAGGTGGCTGGCGTAGCCCTCGAGGGACTCTTTTGCCCTGTGGCCAACCGCTCCCTTATCCGGCTTGGGAGACGTCTTGGTCGACTTGACTTGACCAAGGTGGTCTGGGCTAGCCTCCTTTTCCTTGCTGGCCTCTAAGAGTCGATGCTTCAATGTGTAGTATAGTGCTTCCTCTCCCTTCTCATAGCTAACTATCTGGCTTTCGCTTAGGGGGCACCATTATAAGTCATAGTGGTTGTCACTATCCTTGTACTTTCCTAATGAGGGATAGAGGAAATCAAACCTACACTCCGGTTTTTTTGTGAATCCCTTTATGGGCATACGACTACCAACCCTCGGGAGTCACCCTTATAGGCCTCTGGCCTCTTATAAGGTTATCGGCTCCTGTGTAGACCTCACGAACAATTTGTGGCTTTAGTTCTAAGAAGAAGTGCATGGCGACACCATTGCATAGACCCCGAATGAACCTTTGTATGATCGGTCCATCAGGACCACATGCAGGCTAATTAGCTTCAGATATGAGTCCGCATGCATATGTGTCGACCGACTGCATGGGTCCTTGCCCGGGGTCTTGAGGCATCGGGTCAAGCATAGTTGAGCCGGAGGAGTTAAGCCTACTCGAGACAATGGCTCCATACGAGCCGGGCATCTTGATATGCAGGAGAGCGTAGTTGGCAATCACATGGAATTGGGTGAGTTATGGCCGCCCAAAGACAACATCGTTCATGCCATCCAATTTAGCCACCTCGAAGATGACCATCTCCACCTCTATGTTGTTCTCCTTTCTGAAGCAGACCATAAGGAATATCTGCCTTTGGACCAGGGTATATGCATGCGCTGGAGGGTGCGGTGATATATGAGACTCATACCACTTCGTCCATCTACCAAAACCTAGGTCAGCAAGGACCCGGCTAGCCACGGGTCCTCCACCAATGGATAACAATGGGGAGCTGATTTCGGCTTCTCTAGCCTGCCACTCGGGACAGGATTCTAGCGCCTACCATGTTGGCACGCCTGTCCCTCGTAAACCGCATTGATGATCAAATCCTCGGAGTCATCCAACTTGACTTCGGGTGGAGAAGGTTGATGTAGACTCTACCATGAGTTGGGACTGCGGGACCTGTGATGCCGGGTGACTGACATCTCTCGCTTGATGCCGACCCGACTATCATTAGCTGACTCTAAAGGAGCCACTACGAAGTCCTTCGCAGGAGTCCAATCCCGACCCCATCGGTGCTTGGACCTCTGGAGATCATGTTCATGCTTTGATCTTCATTGGCCCTCGACGAAGCCCTTGGCAGAGAAGGTCGATGTAGACTCTGCCTAGGATTCAAACTAGGAATGTAGAGAGTTCAGGGACAATGAGCTTACACTTATAGTCTCTGGCTAGATGGTTTGCCTCACACCCATATCGAGGGAACAACTTGCTGACACTACTGATGAAGAAGCGCTCCTCCAGGCTTGGGTTCCTAGTCGGCTCGCGCTTGAGGATGAGACATGGTGGATACCTTGGCCCCACCATAGAGCCGATGCCTTCGGCTCTAGCACAGGTTGTTGGTCGTAACATCTCTCGCAATAGCACCGATCTAGTTGCGGCCTTCTTCCTCTTTCACCCACGATAGAGGGGTGTCATGAGGCTAGTGTTATCAAAGGTGCTAGGGAAGCTCACCTTCGCTACCAGGTCACACCAAGTATCTTGGCCGGACTTGAGCATCTTGGGGCCACTTGTGAGGTGCAACTTGGTTCTGAGACACCTTGCCACAAGCGCATTGTCTAGATCATGCGGTAGGCACAACATCCCACTCAGAACCAACAGAGTCCTTGTCATCAGCGTCAGAGGAAGAGTCACGACGAGTAGAGTTTTCCGCGCGTGGATCCTCCTTGGCAGACTCAGGGGAACCCTGTTAGGAGGGTCTGCTGCTCCATGGCTTGTCCTCTCCTAACGCGGGCGCCCCAATCCTAGTTGTCGTTGTTGCAGAAATGGTTTGTGACGAGCTCCAAGGTGTCGAAGTGGATGGAGAAGCTATTCCGCTTTTAAAAGGAAAGATTTCCAGGACAAGTCGGGTAATCAAGATTTTGCTTATGGACGCATGAGACATCATATCAGGGTTTTGATTCCCCACAATAGATTTGTAGGTGTAAGGGCTTGTGATCATGAACTAATGGGCTAACAACCTCAAGGCATGCAAGATTTATACAGGTTCAGGCCCTGAATAATGATTCGGTTACAACCCTACTTTCTGTGTTGGCTTTATTATATGGAGCATGTAAGGTGCTGAGATATTACAATATGGGATGCTCTGGCTAGCATCATGTTAGGCTAGCTGGTAACTATGGTGGATGATGGCTAGAGAGTCTAGCCAGTGGATGCGCTTCTCCTAGGTAGCTGATGGCTTTCGGGAAGAATACGGTTGATGGGGTGATATATGATACTAACTACTAAATGCCTATTAACTACTACAACTTCGGTGAGATTCTTGTTGGAGTTCTCCTATCTACGGTGGTGTGGGTGGATGGATGTATGTGGAATTGCTTGGGTGTGGTGTATCTTGATATTTGGGTAGATCCTCTTCTTCCTATGGGCTGCTCCTTATATAGCCTTGGTCATGCACATTAGGGTATGTTCATGGAGTTACCGTCGTTGTCGATAGGACATGGAGGTGCTCGATGCCTTAGCCTCCCCATTTCTCCTTTTATCAGCAGGTCTTCGGGAACTTCTCTTTAGTGCTGACGTAGTGGTGAAGTTTCGAGCCCCCGGGGTGGTTCTGCTAGCCAAAGAGTTGGGATGTGACAGTGCGGGCGGTCAAGCCAGACCATGTTTTCTATGGGGCCCGCCTAGACTGCGTGGTGTGTAGTCTCATCGCCCCGCAAGTCAAGCCTATGACCTTGGCGAAGACTTCTGGGTCATGCGTCGTCTTTGGCCCCTAGTCGGATCGCTTTGTTATCGACTATTCCGAGTAGGAGCCAGGTGGTGCCTAACGAGCGCCTACTTCTGCCTTGGGAAGTTAGCAGCCTTAGCCGACTTGCTACCTTGCTAAGGGCAGTTTGCCTATCTTTGGGTACCCGATTACCCATGACCCCGTCAGTAGCCCCCGAGCCCGTGTGTGGCTAGAAAAGGCGCGCATAGGCTTTACAAACAAGAATGGTCACAAGAATTTTCCTATCTTTCCATCCTACAATCTGAATATTCCTTTGCAGGTCTACTTACAAGCTAGGGCTTTGTGCGTTGGCTACTTCTTAGCGGGATGGTCTGAGGTCTTGATGTCCTGCGGGCCAGCTACTCCTTAGTCGGGCTGCTTGCCATCCTGGTGCCTTGAGAATCGGCTACTCCTTGGCCAATGTACTTGGTTCTTGCTTGTCTTACTACGTGCTCTCTGACCAGCTTCTCTGCTGGTTCGCGATAAGGGTGAGCGATGTCTCCTTCTCTACTGTGTTGGCTTCTATGTATGTAGATAGAGATATGTTTGACGTGGCCGACCGTGTTTGCGACCATATCTTGATGAGGCGTGCTTATGGCGCGATATCAGGAATCTCAACAGGTCCTCTCTCATCCAAGGGATATGCATGTTAGCCTAGTTCGCACATAAGCTGCAGCAACAACGAGACGCTATGCTCTGTTGCGTGTCTCGTCTCCATCATTGCGGTTACTAAGGCCATGATGATGTAGATGCATCTATGATCGGTATGGTCATGCATGTAGTGGGAGATTTTAATGCCCAAGATTTACTAGGCGGATGCCTGCGCATGAGTACATGCATCATGGTGGTTCGTGAACTCCACTGGTTTCGAACTGCTCCCTATATAATGGCCTCGGCTCCAGCAACAGGGAGCCGAACCACCTCTTCCCCGCCTCTCTTCTTCTTTCTTACCATGGAGAGTGAGTGGCAAGGATCCTTGGTAGATCATGAATTTTGGCGAACTTAGAGGCCAAGTGACTCCTTCCTCACCCTGCCTTGGTGGCATGGCAAGCTCTAGGATCGGAGGGCATTCCGGATCCCCTCATCCATGAGCGAGTATTTTTCACCTCCTTCTTGTTGTGTGGCCTGAGCGTTCTGGCCAACGGTTTTCTACAAGAGTTCCTAGCCTAGTATGGTCTACAACTATATGACCTAACCCCCAATAGTGTGCTTCTTGTAGCGTGCTTTGGCACTCTTTTGCATGGGGTTCTTGGGGATATGGCCCATATGGGGATATGGTTCGTCTCTTTCTAGCAGAGGGGCGTATCGCTGGCAAGGTACACAACAATGACTCATGTGATAGTGTCTCCTTCATTCACATGCCATCGGACTTCCCTGGCCTACTTCTCCAGCAGAACCCTATAGGATGGAACAATACGTTCTTCTACTGCGACGACGTGTCAGCTATCGCAGGGTTTGGGCTTCGCCATTTTCACCTCTTGTCCTTGTGAGCTAGGATCATTGGGATATCCCTACTTTTGTTGTTCATTCGAATGTGATCGGGGAAATGTGTGTTTGGTTACGCCATTTGCGAGCACTCGTAATGATGGCCACCAACTTGCTGACATCATGGCGGAGCCGACAGATTCAACCTTTGCGGGCCCGGGTGCAGAAATTGTGCATCAGGACCGGCTTGGGTGATCCTACCGGGATATTGTCCCAGGAGTTGTAGCTAGTTGAGCTAGAGAATTGCGTCATGATGCTAATGGACCTCTGTGACATCCCTCCGACACGGTGGGCTTCACAACCTTCAATGCCAGGAACCCACCTCCATGGGTAAAGTCAGGAGGATGGCCGCAAGGTTTTTGATGAAGACGGTGATGAGGATGATGATGACAGTGAATATGGTGTGGATGAAATTGCAGATGACGCTCCTGCCTTTGACTCTACTCTCAGGGTGGTTGCCCCATCTGCATCTACTGCAAGGCAGGATCCACCTTCGTAGCCTGGCCCCAACGCCTCACATCGCCTTCCTGCCCCCAAGTTGGATGAGGGGGATTTCCAGGGGTGCTCTAGGCATGCTTGGCTTCCTGATGACATTTCTCTTGCTGCCCTGGTTCTTCCTGATACTTGGATTGGGGCTACTCGTGTGCCAGAAGTGCTACACCATCTCCGGGCCAAGATGTGTGGCGCAGCCGATTGTAGCTTCTTCAAGCTCGCCTAGAGAAGGCCCTTCACGTAAGTCCTTACTTACGTCGTAATACTGTTTCTAGCTTTCTGCTTGTTCTTCTTCCCGGTGACAAGCTGGGGTGCCATTTCTTATTCTGTAGGATGACCGTGCAGACCTTATGTCCATAGTGTCCTCCTTGATGGCGGAGCTTTCAGGATCCCTCTATTGAAGTTCGGCTTGGCGAAGATCTTGGCTTCATCCTTGCATCGATGATCTGTTTGGCTGGCTCTGAGGTTCACCATCCCCCCGAGATGGTCCTCCTCGCTTGTTTTTCCTATCTTTTCCATTTTAACTTATGTAACACCCTTTTGTTATATGCTCAGTGTGTCTGGTAACATATGTAGTGGAGAAAACATTTACCTTGTAATTGAATGTGCAACTTCTAGTGTCTAAGTCTTCTGCCCTAACCGTTCTGCATGTGATGCCGCCTGGATCTCTATCTTCTCCTAAGGTTGCAATAGTGGATGGTGTTTGGCCTTTCTTCGCTTGCCACCAGCAAGGCGCTTCTGTGGTACCCACTTGCATGCATGTGACAACCTGAGGTAACAGTATTGTGTTTGCTTGCACATCTGGCCAAGTAGTTAGTAACCCGGAATGTCGAGCACATGATTAGTTCTACCCTAAGTCGGACCATCCATTTGTAAAAAAATGACCATCCTCCGAAAAGGGGAATGACCAGGGGTGTGGTCCTAGCCGAGACCTTTTACGATGCTTATCCCTAAGCTTTGTATATCATTTCACATATGGGCCACGTCGTGGTTTCAGGGGCCACCTTAAGGCGCATATGCTACTTTACGGGAAGAAATCACTCGGGAATGTTTTTATCTTATGCAGAAAAATGTGCTAGTGCACTTAAATCCCTGAACTAGGACATTCTTCCGCAATACCTCAGAATCCTTGATACATCCAGGTTATTATAGGGGTAGCATGGTACATTAACCTAGTGGTTGATCAGCTAGAAAAGGATCTCTCGTTAAAATAAAACAAAAGTTCTTATGGGGGTCGACTTCTGGCTTGCTCGGGTGAAGCCTTGAGTTCTCGTCCACTGCTCGTTCTTGAGGTAGTAAATTCCTACTAGCCCGGGGTGAAGCACCGGATTCCTGCTCCGCTTCTGGTTCCTTCTTTCCTGGGGTGAAGCCCTGGGTGTATGCTCCGCATTAGGTTCTTTCTCGCCTGGGGCTTCACCCTAGGTGCCTGCTCCCCTTTAGGTTCCTTCTCGCCCAGGGTGAAGCCTCGGGTGCCTACTCCGCTTCCAGCGATGCAGATCTCTCCTTTGTTGGTCTTGTTGTCAGTGTTGCCTATGTCGTGGCGATGTGCTTTGGCAAATCTGCATCACTCTGCGTACATCTTCTCACACTAAGTCCGATAGCCGACACACCTGACTGCGGTTGCTAGGGTCTCTTCCGTGTTGAAGAGTAAGTTCTCGTGCCTTGGCCTGGTCAACGTTCGACCAGAGCATGATGTTGTCGACCGCGAAGTAGTCTCATGTATGGTTCATGGTCTCTTATTGGCGAACCTATTGAGTAAGGACCTAGAGCGTATACCGAGAAAGAACTTTGTGATGATGGCAGGCTCTGTTTCTCCGTTGGGCTAGTTGGCTCAATGAGAAGGTGGATGGCGTAGCCCTCGAGGGACTCTTCTGCCCTGTGGCCAACCGCTCCCTTATCCGGCTCGGGAGACGTCTTGGTCGACTTGACTTGACCAAGGTGTTCTGGGCTAGCCTCCTTTTCCTTGCTGGCCTCTAAGAGTCAGTGCTTCACTATGTAGTATAGTGCTTCCTCTCCCTTCTCCTAGATAACTATCTGGCTTCCGCTTAGGGGCCACCATTCTAAGTCATAGTGGCTGTCACTATCCTTGTCCTTTCCTAATGAGGGATAGAGGAAATCAAACCTACACTCCGGTTTTTTTTGTGAATCCTTTTATGGGCATACGACTACCAACCCTCGGGAGTCACCCTTATAGGCCTCTGGCCTCTTACAAGGTTATCGGCTCCTACGTAGACCTCAAGAACAGTTTGTGGCTTTAGCTCTAAGAAGAAGCGCATGTCGACGCCATCGCGTAGACCCCGAATGAACCTTTGTATGATCGGTCCATCGGGACCACATGCAGGCCAATTAGCTTCGGATATGAGTCTGCATGCATATGTGTTGACCTACTGCATGGGTCCTTTCCCGGGGTCTTGAGGCGTCGTGTTGGGCTTAGCTGAGCCGAAGGAGTTAAGCCTACTGCCAGTCGTCGGATTGATCGTAAGCCTACTGTCATCGGATTAATCGTAAGGGGTGCATGTCTAGGCTTGAATATGTCTTGAGATAGGGAATCCTTCCGGGAATCTTGTAGCTCTTATGCGTGGTCCGAAGCACTTTGGGCCCACGTATATGTCATCATTTTCATAGCGCCGTGCTTCTATATTGAAGTTTATCCTGTGCCTTACATCATTTGGTGATAAAGATCGTCCCGAGTGACGGCTATGGCTGCGGTGCCTTGGAGCCGGACTTCGGCTTCTGCCACCACCTCCTCCACCACGGCACCCTCCTTGGCCTCCTTGGGAGCCGTTGTGATGGCTACTTGGTGGAGAGGGTGGAGCGGCTGGGTTATTTTCGGCTGATCGCCGGCCTCCATCCGGAGCGTCGTTATTCTGGTTCAGGGGAGGGTCTTCATTGTGACGAGCCCCCTGCCGGCTTTACTCGGCACGGTGTCCGTCGTTCCTTCGTCCGTCATCCGGACGGCTTGCATGTCTAGGAGGTGGCATTCTTTGTCGGTCCTCCTCCCGACGTTTCTCTTTATCTTCTTTCCTGCAGTCCTTCGACTCTCGCCGGGGAGGGTTCCTCGGATTCAGTGCAGCAATTGCCTCTTGCTCCGCAACTGGGTTAACGTTACGCCAGTCACGAGCAGCTTTGTGTTTCTGTCCTGAAGATCCGGTTCTTGAGTGGTTGTCTTCTCGACGGTCGGAACGATGTTGCTGTTCTGGAACACGTTGGGGTCTTACCTCAGCCCATGCCGGATCTGTGCGACATTGATCAGAATCTGAGACCAGTTTTTGACTTCCGGACAGGGCGACCTTTTGCTGCTCCGGTCCTTTGTTGAGTAGTTTCATTCCCAACCGGATCTGCTCCGGGCCTGTATTAGCCGATAGGATTTCTTGAGCCGCAATGGTGTTCTGTACTGGCGTTGGATACACCCAATCTCCGTTGCTGTCGCGTCGAGGCATACCAAGTTCTCCTTCGGAAAGGACTTTGTGAATCTGCAGGAATTGGTTGTCATCAGTATGACGTTTCCTGGTCTTCTGGTGTTGCCTGGAGTTGTATTTCTCCGCAGATGCCATGCGTTTCTTTTCCTCCTCAATGTTTTTGGCTTCATCGAGGAGTACTTGACGACGCGCTTCTAGGGCATGTGCCCTCTCGTCCAGCTCTTCAGTAGTAAGTTCTGCAGCTGTAGGAATAGGTGTGGTTAATGCAACATCGATGAGTTTACGCGCACCTTCAGTGATCACGTGTCCATCCACCGACTCTTCTTTGGGCTCGTCTGGGATAAGCGCTCCATCCGAGTCTTCCTCGGAAATCACCTCCTCTATCGGAGGGTCTTTCGTCGGGGTCTTGTTCTTCTTCTTTGCCTTCTTGGTAGCGTCGGTTGCAAAGACGGCTTTGGGTCCGTTTCCCGGAGTAAAGCTCTGATCGGTACTTTCGGACATCTGGACCTCGGGATTATCTCAGATTACCATGTCATCCTGCGCTTTGGGAGAGTTTTCCCCGGATCCTTCATCCATGGCTTCTTCTTCCTCTGTAGCTTTGGAGTTATACTCCTCTTCATATTCTGCGGAGAACTTTCGGAAGTCTGCTGACGTCATCAATTCATCCGAGGATGCGGGTACGTCGGCGTTTGTTCCGATCGCCTCCAGCACAGAGTCGGTGTTGTCTCCAGCATCGGCAGAGCCGGATCCGGATCCCACATATCCGATAAAGTGCGATGCACCCCTCCTGAGATAACCGCGGTCTTCATAGTAGGCTTCGTCGAAACGTTTGATGGTCTCAAGGATTTCATCTACGCTTGAGTTTTGCATCATCATGCGCCTTAGTGTGTATCTCAGGAAATGCATGTCTGTTCTGGCGTCATCAGAGCTAGAACCAGCGTTGTTGTTGTGCTCCTCCTGGATTTTGACTTCAGCGGGTGAGTTGATCTAGGATTCAATCTCTCCAGGGAGATCCAGTCAAGATTCAACTTGGACCGCCAGGTCTGCTTCAGGCTCGGATTTCTCCACTGTCTCCACAACTAGTGCGGGGTGGGTGGGATTAGGGTTTTCTGAGATCCGGAAATCTGCCGCCTCCGCGGACAAAGGGGATCCAGAGATTTCTTCTGCCTCTATCATCACCGTAGGGGTGGGTGGGGCAGGTTCAGCAAAGCCGGTGTAAACATCGATCTCGCCAAAAGACATGATGGTGTAGGTAGTCACAGCCTCCCTAGCCAGAATCCAGGTCTCATCGAGAACAATGAGAGGGACGTCGCTGGCGTAGAGGATGCGACCGACGGCGATAGTCTTGCTGATTCCGATTCTTTCAGATTCCGCTCGGAACGCAGATCCAAAGCTCACTTGCCCCACGGTGGGCGCCAACTGTCGTCGGATTGATGACAAGTACGCCATGAGGGGGTCCTCGAGGCGTGCGGAAGAGAGGGGTGTGAGACGTATGGTGTTCCGGGACGGTTAGCACACAAGTTTACCCAGGTCCGAATCCGCCGGCTTTGGACGGATCCTACTCCTGCTAGCAATCCAGTAATACGGCAGAGCCGGAATATAGGTTACAAGGGTTCGCCTGTGCGAGTTGAGATTGTGGTTGTAAGGGGTGCCCTAAAGGCTCTCCCTAGGACGGCTTATATAGATATCCGGCCTAGGGTTTACAAGAGAGATCTATCTGGCTACGATTAAAAGTCGGTTACAGAGTACATCTTGAACTACAAGTAACACTATGGGCCTAAGTCGGTAAGTCTTCTAGGCCTTCCCGTAGCCGGATTGGACTCCGTCTCTTCTCCCTGACTGGGCCGCCCGTGAAGCAAAGCTCTAACCCAAAGTGGGCCACCCTGGTCAGTGAGGAACTGTGAGGATACCCGGAAAGTATATCCCCAACACCTACCCTAAACAATGGCTCCATACTATCCTTGTCGGCTCGTGCTTGAGGATGAGACGTGGTGGATACCTTGGCCCCAACATAGAGCCGATGGCTCTAGCTCCAGAGTAGGTTGTCGGTCGTAGCATCTCTCGCAATAGCATTGATCCAGTTGCAGGCTTCTTCCTCTTTCACCAACGGTAGAGGGGTGTCGTGATGCTAGTGTTGTCAAAGGTGCTTAGGAAGCTCACCTTCTCTGTCAGGTCATGCCAAGTATCTTGGCTGGACTTGAGCATCTTGGTGCCGCCTGTGAGGGGCAGCTTGGTTCTAAGACATCCTGCCACGAGCGCACTGTCTAGATCCTGCAGTAGGCACAACATCCCACTCAGAACCAAGAGATTCCTCATCATCGGCATCAGAGGAAGAGTCGTGGCGAGTAGAGTTTTCCGCGCGTGGCTCCTCCTTGGCAGACTCAGGGGAACCCCGTCAGGAGGGCCTGCTGCTCCATGGCTTGGCCTCTCCTAATGCGGGTGCCCCAATCCCGGTTGTCGCTGTTGCAGAAATGGTTGGTGACAAGCTCCAAGGCGTCGAAGTGGATGGAGATGCTTGAAGTTTCCTAGTTGGGCATTGAGATGCTATTAGGATGACTCTCGGTGATAGCGACGTTGCTGGAGCCGAAAGGGGACGATGGACCCATCAAGATGCTTGAAAGTGACGCACAAAGCCCTTACCTAACGCGTCAATTGTCGGGGTTGTGATTCCCAATAATAGATTTGTAGGTGTAAGTGTCGTCTCCTTGGAACATGAGTGCCCCAGATCCAACCAATGGACCACAACTCAAGGAGGAAAAGACCGCGGGAACGATCCCTACCCAGGACCCTTATCGGGAGCCTGGATATGTCCTCCTCAGGAAGAAGAGTACCCAACAAGAAATTTTTAGACATACAAACTGATGGGAGAGGACATACGCTCCACTACACGTTCGGACAACATCCGACCACACGTCTAATAGCAAAAGCGCCTCGCCGCATTGTAAACATGCACACTGTGCCTCACCGCGTAGTAACTAGCTTATGTGGTATCCCTTGATCCTATAAAAGGAGGCCCATGCCTGTGTGGTTGGGGGGTTAGATAAGATAAAACTAGTGAGTACATCCCCGTGAACTATCTCTATAACCAGTTCATCATCCACCGGAAAGATAGTAGTTGCAGGACGTAGGTAGGGTTTCGTACATTAAGGCTTGAACCTGGGTAGAAACATGTGTCTCTATGTGCTTGTGTGTTCTTCTCGACCACCGATCGAGCTCTCCGTACTTTGTACCCGAGCTGAACTCAAAGGGGACATTTGGCGCACTAGGTAGGGACACAAATAAAGAGAGCTCCGTCGGTTCCTTCGTCGGCAAGCTGCGATGCTCGAAGACCAAAGACTCAAGAAAGCAGCTCGTGACATCGAGCTAGGAGGAGACTTGCTTCGTGGTCAGACATGCGACTGTACACCGAAATGGAAGGAGAACGCTTTCGGGGCTTGGTCGAAGTTTTAGGGTCATGGCTCTCCCTAGGTCCACCCGGATAGGATAGGAGATGGCCGGAAGATCGGTTGAGTAACAATGTCCCTTGATGGGCCGCCAGTGCGAACACCATCCTCTTGGGGCGCCCCGTCTCGAGCTTTCCTCTACATCCTCATAGAGGAAATTGGTTGTCGAGATGGCAACACCGACTATGTCGAATTGACGACCTTAATAAGGTATGTCAAAGGCCATGCGAGCGCCTTTGGGATTACTTGTGCCGCTTCAGTCTGATCCTCGACACCATCCATGAAGCGCCACTAGTGCTCATCATCAAGGCCCTTGGGTAGGAACACACTACCAGCTCCTTCAGAGGGAAATCAGCACCAAGCGCATCGACATGGTGTTAGGGCTCTTTGACTTGGCTGACCGTTGCGAGCAAGTAGAAGAAGAAGAGTTGTCTCTCACATGGAGGGAAGGGCGACGGGGCGGGTGACTTGGGCCCCGCGCAACAAGCCATCCCCAGGACCCGCCCTAGGGAAGGCGAAGGGTAGGATAAAGTAACCTTCCGCGTTTTCCTCCTAAGACCCAGAAAAGTGGGGCGGGGAAGTGCCTGTTCGGACAACAGTATACCACGCGTCTAAGAGGAGAAGCACCTCTCCACGTTGTAACCTTGCACGTTGTGCCTTGTTGCGTGCTAACTGGATTATGTGGTGTCCCCTTGATCCTATAAAAGGAGGCCCGGGCCAATGTGGTTAGGAGGTTAGAGAAGATAGAACTAGCAAGTACATCCTCAGGAATGATCTCTATAACCAGTTCATCATCCACTAGAAATACAATAGTTGCAAGATGTAGGGTTTCGTACATTGCGACCTGAACCTGGGTAAAAATATTGTGTCTCTATGTGCTTGTGTGTTCTTCTCGACTACCAATCGAGCTTGCCGTACTTTGCGCCCCTAGCCAAACTCAAAAGGGGACATCCCATCCCTAGCATTAAAACCTAGGACACGACAGTAAGAGCTTATGATCACGAACTGATGGGCTAACAACCTCAAGGCACGCAAGATTTATACAGGTTCAGGCTCTGGATAATGATCCGGTAACAACCCTACTTTTTGTGTCGGCTTTATTATATGGAGCATGTGAGGTGCCCAAATATTACAATATGGGGTGTTCTAGCTAGCAGCCTCTTGGGCTAGCCAATAATTATGGTGGACGATGGCTAGGGAGTCTAGCCGGGGGATGCGCTTCTTCTAGGTAGCTAATGGCTTCCGGGTAGAATGTGGTTGATGGGGTGATCTATGAGCCTAACTACTAAATGCCTATGAATTACTACAACTCCGGTGAGCTTCTTGCTAGAGTTCTCCTATCTACGGTGGTGTGGATTCATGGAAGTGGATATGGATGGATGGATGTGGAATTGCTTGGTTGTGTTGTATCTTGCTCTCTAGGTGGATCCCCTTCTTCCCATGGGTTGCTCCTTATATAGCCTTGGTATGGATATCAGGGTATGGCCATGGAGTTACTCTTGTTTCCGATAGGACATGGCGGTGCTCGATGCCTTGGCCTCCCCGTTTCTCCTCTTATTAGCAGGTCCCATGGTGTTCTCTATTCCCTCAGTCGCCCAATCCCATTGTGCAGTCTCATCGAATACCACATCCCACGTGACATGGACACGCTTCATCATAGGATCATACACGTGATATCCCTTCGTGCCAGTCTCGTATCCCAGCATCACCATGGGACGACTTCGATCATCCAGCTTCTTTTGGTTTGGCTAAACGACACGCACGTGGGCGATCGAGCCGAAAGTGCGAAGGAAGTGGATGTTCGGTGGCTGCCCATGCCATGCTTCGAACGACGTCTTGCCGGTGACGCTCGCGGTCGACGCTCGGTTAAGGAGGAAGACCATCGTGGTCACCGCCTAGCCCCAGAAGTGCGTCGGCATGCCTTTCTCCTTGAGAAGACAGCGAGCCATGCCCACCATGCTCTGGTTACGATGCTCCACAACGCCATTCTGCTGGGGAGAATACGGCGCTGCCAGATGATGTCGCATTCCCGGCCAGCGCAGAGCGTTGGTCCTTGAGGTGAGCTCTCCTCCGGTCGGTGCGTGGCGTCTTGACCTTCCGCCTGCTGCGCCTCGCCTCCACCATGTACTTCTTGATGGCGTCGCCTGCCTCGTCCTTGGTGGTCAGCAGAATGAGCCACATGAACCTACTACAGTCGTCGACGAGGAGGACGAGGTATCGTTTGCCTCTCGGCATCGCCGACGTGATCGGCCCGCACAAGTCACCATGGACAAGGTCGAGCAGGCCGGAGGCGCGATACAGGGCCTTCTGAGGGAAGGGGCTTCGTTGTTGCTTTCCTACCAAGCAGCTTTCACAGAGTTGCCCAACGCGTCCGATCAGGGGCAGGCCACACACCATCTCCCCTTTGGCGAGCTTGCGGAGAGCATCGAAGTGGATGTGGTCATACCTCGAGTGCCACCGCCGCGCCTTGTCGTTGCCACGAACTAACATGCACACGGGCTGCGTCAGTTTCAGGCGCAGAATGTACAGGCATCCCGAGATCCTCTAGACTCGAGCAAGAAGCTTGACGTCAGGATCCCAGAGGCGCGGCTCACCGTGGCGGATGCATGTCTCGTAATTGATCTCGTCTAATTGATCGAGACTGATGATGTTGCTCTGAAAACATGGAAGGTAATTCACCTCTATCGGAGTGCGGTGCTCACTATTTCAACACTTGAACAGAATTATTCCCCTCCCGCAGATCTTGATGCTGGATCTGTCGCCCAGCTTCACGAATCCAGTGATGCCGACGTCCAGGTTGGTGAAGACATCCCGCCGCCCGATCATGTGGTTATTCGCCCCGGTGTCGAGGAAACATGAGTTGTCGCAATCGTCGTCGCGCATTGCCGTGTGCGCCTGAGACCGCTCCTCATTGAGCAGAACGTGCTCGGTGACCGCCCCCTTTGTCGTGGTGACACAGAGAGCAGATATGCGCCATCAGTAGCGTCGCGGGCTCCTCCTCCCTAGCGACATGGGCCTGACCGGTAGCCTCGCCACCCTGGTTCTTCTTCTCCTTTCGTGGCTCGGTGCATTGCTTGGAGAAGTGGCCCATTTTGTTACAATTGTAACACTTGACCTTTATCATGTCACGCTCGCCGTTTTTGGGTTTCCCCTTCTTGCCCCTGCTGTCGTTGCCACCCGAGCCCTGTCCGTGCTCGCGCTGCTTCCGGCGTGCCTCCCACTCCTCCTCCGTGTGGAGTAGGCTAACGCCGGCGCTTGGGGCCGCGGCCGCGCCACTGGGGCGTCCTTCCGAAGAACGAAGACGCCCGATCAATTCCTCAATTGAGAGGGTGCGCAGATTGAGCAAAGTCTCAATCGAGCACGCCATCTAGGAGTACTGACCGGGCACCTCGCGCAGTATCTTCTGCACGACCTTTACTTCTTCGACCGTGTCGCCGAGGGAGCGGAGATTGTTGACGAGCGCCATGATCCGCATGCCAAACGAGTCCAGCGACTCGCCGTCGCGGAACGCGGTGACTTCGAACTCCTTGCGCAGGTGCTGCGTCGTCGCCTCGCGGACGCGGTCGACGCCGACCCACATCTGCTTGACGGCGTCCCATGCTTCTTTCGCCGTCCTCTTCACCAGGAGAGTGGCATGCATCTCCGCTGGCACAGCTCGAAGGATGGCGGCGTGCGCAGCTCTGTCCGTGGGCACGTTCGGTGGGTTGCCATCCACCGCATCCCACAACATGCAAGCCTCTAGATTGATCTGCATAAGGAGTGCCCACTCGATGTAATTGGTAGGGGCTAGCATGGGACAAACGAGCATGCCGGCCTGCACCGCCAGCCGCTCCTGGACCGTGGTCTCGCGCACGATGACCTCCTTTCCGCCGCTCCATCGTGAGAGGCTTAGCCCGCGGCTCAGATTCCGTGTCCGCGTGGAGCCTCCGATCGTTGCAGTACCGGTGTTGGTGACTTCCCCGCCGCCGTCGCAGCAGCAGCCCGTGCCACCGCATCGCCTCCATCTCCCGCACTCGCCATGTCCCTCAAAGCTCTAACGTGTCTCTGATACCAAATGCCAGACGAGCACCTGAAAAACTCGACAGAGAGGGAGAACAACAGAGAACACAAGACGAGAATTTGTGCCGCTTAAACTCGCGCAACTTTCCTGATCGTCTATTACTTCCTTTTATTCTGCTTACAAACAGGAATAGCGGCTAGCTACGTGCTCCACGATCCGTTGTAGTCGTCCCATCCCATGACCTGGTATCACGACCACCAGCCACTAGCCTACAGCTACGGAAAGACTGAAACAAACAGCGACCTAGCTAACGGCTTAACTGAGAAACAGTCAGAGGACTAAAACGACTTGTATAGTGGATTACCTAACACCGGCGGCAAGGCGGCGAGAGGCGTAGGAGAAGGTCCGACGGGGCGGGGCGGCGCGGTGGGATCTGCCCCGGCGACGTTCTAGGGAGCGCACGCGAGGGGTCGAGGGAGGGGGTGTTTTCACCGTCGCGGGAGTAGTACGTGGAAATCGAAATAATATGTAATACTCCCTCTGTCCCAGTTTAAAGGGCATACGCGTATATCGAGATCATTAATTTGACTAATAAAATATTAATTATTAACATAAAAAATATGTCATTAGAAAATTTAGATATTACACTTATAATATTTGTATAAAATTATTTATATTTTATTAATCAAATAAACGTAGGGTATAAACCGGGACGGAGGGAAGTATGACGGCTTGTCAGTTAGGCCTTTGATAATGAAGAGTTTCTTAGCACGTTATCATAGGTAAAATAAATGTCTAAGAAACACCCTCTATAATGCATTGTTTCTTAAGGTTGTATCTTAATTTAATGATTTTAGCTTCATGCATGCATGTGATTGGTCTACTACTTATTTTTGCCTATGACTACGTGCAAGAGGTGTATCTTAGCTAAGATACAACACCACTCTCTTTCATCATTAAATATAGGCCACATAGGCATTTTGCCTATGATACCGCGCTTAGAGACTACCATTGTGAAAGGCCTTAGGCTAGTCATAGTGGGAGTATCATATTACTAGTATCATGCATATGATACTAGTGTATGATACTACCTCTAGTGGTTACTATTATCTAGTAGTATCATAGTACTATTGTATTTAATTTTTCTACAATATCAATGCAATTGTGTGTATGAGATGTATTGGTCATTAAATTACCTAGTTTCACGAGCTATGATACGGTATCATATTATGATACTACTAACACCTCTCTCTTCATTAATTGTGATGCCACATCAGAGTTTTGCCAAGGTGGCATGCATGATACTCCTTATAATACTCTCACTAGAGCTAGCCTCAGTGGAGAGATGGATCTAGCCTCTAGCTCGATGCCTCTTTCTAGGGTTAGATGGTCACATGTACCTATGACATTTAATGAAGACGATTGCCCCAGGAAATAAATGCCCTTACCTGGGACATCCTGTGCTTATCGTGTTTGATCAACACCACTCTAGATGTCGTGGTGGTATCACGGCATATGCCATGGGTAGGCTAAAGTTGGGGCCGATGGACGTGGAGGAATCCGGGGAGGGATGATGCGGTGAAGACCGCACTCATATGAACAAAGAGAAATACAATGTATATTGGATTGGAGCTCTCAAGTGGAGATAACACCCCATTCTATACATCTAATCCCTTATTATCTTGCCATGCTTGTGGCTACAATCATGCTCCTTGAGCTGTTTCCCCTATGCTTCTATCTAAGCTCTCTGTGAGAGTGGAGGAAGAGGAAGAAGGAGAGCTCCCAGTGAGCAGAAAGGAGAGGAGCCCTTCGGGGCCTCCTCTAGAACGATCCCCCTGGTGCTCCTTATAAAGGGGAGCCCAGGGGACATGACTTGTTCCCTACGCTTGGCATCTATGTAGCATATTCCTGGCATCTTCCTAGATGCCCAGCATATGCCTTGGCATCTTCGGAGATCTCATGGCATATTCCTTAGCATATCCTTGGTGCCAAGGGCATATTCCCTAGCATCTTCTTGATGCCAAGGACATATACCATAGGGCCATGTGCCAGTCTGAGCCATGGGCGTCCCAAGACTGGCACGAGGCTTGTTTGTCTTGTCCTGGGTTGATGTTGAGTCGTTGTAGATGGCGTGAAGTCATCTGGAGGTGAATAAGGGGGTGTTTGGGTCCTTATATCTCGGCCCAAACGTCCTGGAGTTAGTGGTAATTCGGCCTGGCAGGGAGTTAATTCGGCCTGGGCCTGATCTGGGTCAAACCTCCTCCCTGCCGAGCTAAACCATGGCCCACTGGTTGAGAAGGCCCACCGGGTTGTGCTTGTCCGAATTGAGGGAGAGCCATGCGGGCCGAGATGACCGAGGTCGGCCCACCCGGGGGAGGCGCTGGGGCTGGTGGAGTCCGCCGGCGTGGAGCAGAAGGTTCCCCGCGGTGGGCCGTACCCGGCCCACCCGGGGAAAGCAAGTGAGGCAGGGTGGATCGATGCACGCGGGTACTTCGGCGCGAGGAGGAGGCGGTTTGGCGTCAAGGGATTCAAGGGAGAGGTGGTGCAAGGGTCGGGAAGACGGTTTGGCGCTGGGTTGGTCGATGTAGTAGGCCCGTGGTGGGCCGACTTAGGCTTAGGTCGGCCCACCCGGGGTTATTTACCTTGACTTAATTCGGCCAGGTAGAGTAAGGACTGGGCCGAGATTGCCCTTACTCGGCCCAGTCGCTTTTTCTTTGCCTTTTCTCTTTTCTGTTTAAATATTTTCTTATTTAATATCTTTTCCTTTATCTATTGTCTCTTACTAGTTTATTTATAGACCAGCTCTGAGGTACCTGGGGTTATATCTCCGACACTAGACAACGGAAGCTCCTTCAACCTTATCACTATCTCGACCCTAGACAAGATGCAAATACCCCAGAGTGAGGTCAGACATGTCTCGAGAGAACTTTACGATATTTTTCAGCAACGTAGCACAAGCTTATGGGATAGAACACCCTCTAGTGAGTTTTGGAGAGGAATACCATTCTTGTACTCCTTTCGTTCACTAACGTGAGACTTTATAAGTTTTTTTTTGGAAATGTATGTACTCCCTCCATCTCAAAATAGATGTCACAAACTTTTTTAAATTTAGATGTATTTAGACAGTATTTAGTATCTAGATTTATCCAAATTTAGACAAACTTTTAACATCTATTTTGAGACGGAGGGAGTATCTAGACATGTTTTGTTGTTTAGGTTCTTCAATTTTAGTCTGAATCTAGTCACATTGAAATATCTAGGTCTTTCACTAGTGAACGGAGGGAGCATGTAAAATGCACCTTAGTGGTGATTGACTTCCAAATGGTCCTTAGAGCAACTCCAACAGACGCTGGAAACAGGCCGCCCACCAATTTAGCGGGCGGGGGGGGGGGGGGGCTAAAATTGGTGCTCCAGCAGCCGCTATAAACTAGCGCGTGCACAAAAAATTATTCAGCACGTTAAGTCCGACGCACCAAATATACTGCTTTAGCGAGTGCGCACGGCAAATCTCCAGCGTGTGCGGCAAAGCTCCAGCGCATCCGGCGGACGGATGTTTTGCACGCGCTATATTTAGCGCATCCGGTGAAGACGTTACCCGTTTCACGCTGTAAAACTGGATCGCGCGCTGCATAACAATTTTACAGCGCCAAATTTTCCAGCGTCTGTTAGAGTTTCTCTTAGTGCCCTCCTTGGGCATCCACATCTCTCCTTATTCATGTCCGATCCCAGCTATACCTACACGATGAAACTACTAGGGCCCCAAGGTTATAGCACCGCCGGCGGATCCACAGGGTTGTCTAAACAATGTGATGAACAACGCTATGACTTGATGGCTCGCTCGAGCATTGAATCAGACGGGCTCGATCGTGCTGTTGTGGTAGGATCGGCATGGCTGTTTTGCCAAGCAACTTCAGGGGACTAGTGCGATCGAAGACCCGTGTCTTCACCGCATCCGCGTTTGAACGAAAAGCTCTAGGCAAGAATAGAAAGAATGCAAACAATATTAGACCACCAGCACTAGGCAGGAATAGAAAGGATGCTCCACTCGCCTTTCCATGACCACTTCATACTTGAGCACTGTGATTATCATGTATCAGTTGGTCATGTTTTAGGTCCCAGTTAGACGACCTTGCTAGCCTAGTGATCCTTTCGACGAGCAAGAGATCAAGGCAACCTCCTAACTATTACAAACCTTTTCCAGACAACTTTATTAGCAATGGTGTTTCTGTGTGTAATCTATGGGGCCAAGTGGCCCCATATATTTTAGATAACCATTTTATAAAGGTTTAGTGCATTTTACACCAAGGGTTCCAACACTGGTAGCGCCACCACTTAGCAGGCCATTAATTATTGAGGCACCTGGGAAATAATCATGACAACCATCTCTCAGCTGGTAGAGAGTAGTGATCCACAGAAATTGTGCAAGTTTGATCAAATCGACAAACACCATCCTTCGCCCGAGGAAAGTGGATGTCGAGTGCGTTAGACACTAAATATCCATTAGCATCATTCATAGCATCAGAATATTTTATCAAATTAATGGCTAACACAATGGATACTATCTTGTGGGATGTTGCTTGCATGATTCAGAGGGCCTTTCTGCAAAAGAAGTGCATCATATTGATATACTCCTAGCTTGCAAGTGCACTATATTGATTATACTGCATCTTCCTTAAGTATTCCTAAGGTAACATATCCATCAGAGACGTAACGTTTTCTTTTTCAAGAATGGAGACATTGCAATTTGTGGAGTCCTTCAAGCAATCTTCTATAATTTTAGCCTCTTCTCGAGTAACCATTGGTGTTACTCCAAAGAGTTTTTTGGAAGAAGTAAAGCTGAAATAAAACTAAAGCTAGAAATTAGTGATGTGTTTATATGATGCATGTAGACCTTGGGTAAAAGTTCACCTATTAATCAGTACTACACATATGGAAATCCTAGTTGAATCATAAGGCCTATTACACACGGGGTGTTGTAGTCTTCTCCAGGAGGAGGCGTTGTGATGTGGATGTTGCATTGTAGATGGGTGCTTAGACTCGTAGAAAATTAGGACTATTTTCTAGAAAAGACCAACGTGGGCCATCATCTCCCTCGACAATATGGCCATCATGATGTCAATGCAGAGGATAACCAATACCTGTTGGTGGAGCTGTTATTTCTGCCATGGCCGATGTAGACATATGTGTGGTAGCACGGACTGTGATGACTGAATTAGGCAGTGCTGAGGCTAGGGGTGATGCCAAAGCTCCTAGGGAGATGAATGGAAGAAAATAGACTACGTGGACGAGGAGAGAGGGGTATTACAATAGTGGGGGTGGGTACGGCCTTATGTAACCTATAGTCATGGATAATGGATTGACATTCGAATTTTCTATGATGAACCCATCACATATGGATTTTCATAAAAGTTGCAAGTGAAAACTATTTATCATGGTTTTGTTTACCAACGGTTTGTGATGTATACTTATCACATACGGTTCCATACATGCATGCCATTTGGCACTCCCACTTATATTTTTCAGCTTTATCGGACGCATCTCTATTGTTACCCTTTACTTTGAGCATTCATGAAAGCATTTGTACATATTAAGTCTTCCTGTGAAGGAAAACAAAAAACATCCCCTAAAGTAGGAAAAAATCATAGGAAGGACAAAAGGGCTTCAAGGATACCCATAATTTATGGGTATTACTTAATCATACTTGATGGACACATATTATGTGCAGAATTCATGTTGCACTTTGACCGAAAGCATTTCTAGGTTATATCTATCTAGAGAAGCAAAGGATAGCTTTCATGTCATGGTATTGCCGACGAGTACGCCATGGAGGGGTCCTCACAATGCGTGTTTAGAGACATGGGGTAAGACGGAGAGTTGGCGGGTACGAGGAAACACAGCTTACCCAGGTTCAAGTTCCACAACGGTGGCGGAACTCTACTCCTGCTATAAATCACTATAATGGTAATACGTCGAGTTACAGAGATAGGTTCGATGTGCGAGGTGTTGCACGCTGTACGTAGCAATCTAAGGTTGTCTACCCTAAAGGCTCCTGCAGGCCGGCTTATAAAGGCGCCAAGACCTAGGGTTTATAGGAAAAGGTCCTTGCCGGACAAGATAAAGAGTCCTAAACGAACTAGTCTCTCGTGTATTGTACTCCAAGGCTCCGAGTGTGTCGGTGACTCCTGCGTAGCCTTCCTTTATCCGGCATGAGCTTCCCTTCTGGATCCGTCTAACTGGGTCTCCCAGCAGGCCATAGGCCTTGCTACCAACGATGAGCCACTCGGGTTAGGCGGATTGGTGACATGCTATGAGGGTACCCATTTGGCATACTCCCACCCTCAACATCGCCGTCGCCAAGACCCTCCTAGAACAGGACAGGTCGCTAGAAACAGTTGCTCAGGTGTATGACCTCGTCGCTAAGGCATGCAAGCAACAGGAGAAGGCTGCCTCGCAGAAGCTTGAGTCCAACCCGGAGCTTTGCCAGTCAACCCTGAACAGTCGCAGAAGGCCCAAATCTCGCCGTGACGAAGGATCGCGTACAGGCTCTACAGAGCGAAGACGGAGGGAGGCACGCAACAGGACTGACGCCATCCCCATATCCTCCGATCACGGAGAAAAGGCTCGTCCCCGCCGATCACCACCTCCACCACCATCCCGGTGTCACGAGGAACCAGAGCCGCGCCACCGTACAAGCATGCCACCGCCAAGGCGTCCCCAGGCCGGCATCGTTATACGCGACCAGGGTGAGCAGCCACGGCATGCCAGAGAGCGCAGCAGCGTTGAAGGACATAGGAGCAGGTCCCACAAGGAGCCGCCACATCCGACAAGTAACCGCGACAGGCGTGAGGAGTCGCGGGAGGGGAACAACAATAAAGCTAACCCACTGCCTCCACCGCCACCGTCGCCACCTAGCAGCCATCATGGCGGAGGGCACGGTGGATCCCATAGATCGCGCCACAACTCCCCTCCTCATGACGGAAAAGGGAAGCAACCAGAGCCGTATGATGCGCGTACACGGCTAGACAAGATCCAAGAAGTTCGGGAGCTCTCATACCTTGCGCCACATTATTTTGGACCATTCATACGTGCCACAACCTACCCTAAGGGCCTCCGGATAGACAAGACCATTAAGCCTTACAACGGCACTGCTAGGCCAGCAACATGGTTGCAGGACTACAGCAAAGCGGTTCACATCGCAGGGGGAAACCCCAACGTCGCCGTCAAGTACTTCCCACTCATGCTGACCGGCACCGCCCGACAATGGATCGACGACTTACCGGAGAAATCAATATGCAATTGGTTGGACATGCATGAAGCGTTCACCAAGAACTTCGAGGGTATGTACAAACGTGCCTGCACTGTTAGAGACCTGCAGCGGTGTGTGCAAGAGAAGGATGAAACCTCTCGTGCTTACCTCTCTCGCTGGCTAGATATGAAAAATTCCTGCGTATGGGTGCACGAACAGACCGCTATGGCCACCTTCGTCGACGGTCTGGAAAAGGGAACTTTGCTCCGCTATAAGTTGAAGCGCAAGCAAGACAACAATGAGCTCACCCTCAATGCAATGATCGCCATGGCTAGCGAGTTCGCCGCTGCTAATGACGACGCGTGCGGATCACTACCGGCAATAGCAATCCCTACCCAGGCCAGAAAAAACAACAAGAACAAGCGGAAAAATCCGCCCGAAGAAAAACAAGTAGCCGACATGGTCGCCGCAACGTTCACTGGCAGAGGCGGAGTTGGACAGCGTGGACGTGGCCGGGAGGCTAGCAGTGGCCAACAGAGGACTGATACTACACCCTCAGCGCCCCGCATTCCCCAAACGTACGAAGAGTACCGTGATATGCCGTGTTTCGTCCACCTTGATGGAAACGGCAAGGCCACCCACACCAATCGCCAATGCAAATTTGTCAATGACCTCAAGGAGGACCCTGAGTCCGGCTACAAGCAAAGTCGGAAGAACAGACCCCACGGAAAGGGAAGAAGAAGGAGGAAGATCCCAAGGAATCAAGCGATATGGATGAAGATGTGGAACCCAAAGCCTCCGACAAGGGAGAGGATAAAGGGAAAAATCCCTTCGAAAAGAAGGCTCCGTGTTACCATACCTTCCTTGGCACTCCCACCATCCGGGCCCAGAAAACCTCTCTAAGGATACTGATGGCTACCCTCCCTCCGATTCCCCAGTACATCAGGTGGTCGGAAGTTCCAATTACTTGGGATAGGAAGGATCACCTAGAGCTTATCCCAACAGAGAACCAGTATGCCATGGTCATCAACCCTTTGATTGACGGCATAGAGTTCACCAAGTGCCTCGTGGACAGTGGAAGCAATATCAACATCATGTACCTGGATACACTGCACAAGATGAACTTGACAGAGACCTAGATAAGGAAGAGCAACATCGTGTTCCATGGGGTTGTCCTCGGCTGACAAGCAAATTCCCTGGGCTGCATCACCCTTTTGGTCGCTTTTTGCGATGTTAACAATTACCGCCAATAGCCCATGACCTTTGAAGTGGTGCCTTTCAAGAGCGTGTACCACGTCATCTTTGGACGCGACATCTTCCACTCTTTTGTCGCAAGGCCGTGCTTTGTCTACAACAAGCTCAAGATTCCTGGACCAAACAGCGTCATCACCATTGACGGAAGCTTCACCAAGGCACGGGAGTGCGAGCTTAATGAGGCCGCCTTCGTCGAAGCAATCCTCTACGGTGAGGAGTTCAATAAGATCCAGAACCAAGTCGATGCCTCGGAGATGCCGGCTTCGAAGAAGCAAATCACCGCTGCCGAACCCGCGTTCAAGGCCGCCATCAAGACCAAGCCGGTGGAGCTTGTTGAAGGAGATTCCGCCAAGACCACCGCCATTGGCACGGACCTGGATCCCAAATAGGAAAGCACGCTCGTCGAGTTCCTCTATGAGAATATGGACATCTTTGTCTGGCAATCTGCCGACATGAAAGGTGTACCTAGGGAACTTGCCGAGCACAGCTTGAATATTGTTCCTAATGCCAAACCGGTGAAGCAACCTCTACGATGCTTTGGTGATGAAAGACGAAGGGCTATAGACAAAAAAATTGCTAGGTTACTTAAAGCTGGCTTTATCCGAGAAGTTATTCACACCCGATGAGTGGTAAATCCTGTACTTGTCTCCAAAAAGGGAACCAATGAATTAAGAATATGCGTTGATTACACTAGCTTGAACAAAGTGTGTTCGAAGGATCCGTTTGCTTTGTCTCGCATTGACTAAGTCATTGACTCGATGGCTGGCTCGGAACTTCTGTGTTTTCTCGATGCCTACTCAGGATACCACCAGTTCTGGATGCGAAAGTCAGACCAACTGGCCACTTCGTTCACCACGCCCTACGGCACGTATTGCTACGTCATGATGCCCTTTGGGTTGAAAAATGCCGGTGCCACTTACCAGCGGACAATGCAACGTTGCCTACACGACCAAATAGGCCACAACGTACATGCTTACATGGACGACATCGCGGTAATGTCAAAGAAATGAAATGATCTTATCGCTGACTTGCAGGAAACCTTCGACAATCTCCGGAAATACAACATGATGCTGAACCCCAAGAAGTGCGTCTTCAGGGTACCTTCCGGCAAACTGTTGGGCTTCATCGTTTCGCATCACGGAATCGAGGTGAACTCGAGGAAAATCAAGGCTATCTCGACATCAAGCGTCCGACATGCCTTAAGGATACAAAGCTCACAGTGTCAAGCAGAAGAAGTTCATCACCGACTTGGCGAGAAGGCTATGCCGCCTACAAGTTGCTCAAGAAGGCGACAAATTCACATGGATGGACGAGGTCGACGCAAAGACTTCAGAGTCAAGAGAATACTCTCCTCCCCACCAATACTTGCAGCACCGGTGTCAAGGGAGCCTATATTAGTTTACATGGCGGCAACCAACCGGGTAATCAGCATCGTCATCGTGGTGGAGCGCAAGGAACCAACGCACGAATATGGAGTTCAGCGGCCCGTTTACTATGTAAGAGAGGTCTTGACGGAATCCAAACAGCGTTATCCGCACTACTAGAAGATAGTTTATGGAGTTTTCCTTACTTCACGCAAGCTAAGGCATTATTTCCAGGAGCACCCTATCACAGTGGTTAGCAAAGCTCCACTGTCCGACATCATCAACAACAGTGACGCTACAGGGAGAGTGGCAAAGTGGGGCATCGAACTTGCCACCTTTGAAATCACCTACAAGAGACGCGACACTATCAAATCACAAGAATTGGCGGATTTTCTCGCGGATTGGACAGAACTGCCATAAGACACTCCTGTGCTAGAGCCAGAATATTGGGCCATGCACTTTGACGGATCAAAGATGCTCAACGGCTCGGGGGCTGGTGTATTATTACAATCACCAACAGGAGAAAAGTTGCAATACGTCCTGCATATTCACTTCAATGTTACCAACAACATGGCGGAGTATGAGGCCCTCATTCACAGACTTCGCGTAGCCAAGGATATTGGCATCAAGCGCATAGTTTGTTGTGGAGATTCCGACTTGGTTGCTCAGCAAGTAGCTGGCATCAGAACGCACGGAACCCTATGATGGCGGCATATCTAGACGAAGTAGACAAAATAGCCAAGTACTTTGACGGCTACAAAGTCAAGTACGTCAAAAGGGAGGAGAATGAGGCAGCAGATCTGCTGTCAAAGCTTGGATCAGTTCACCGACCAATCCTGCCAGGCGTTTTCCTGGAACATTTACGGACCCCATTCGTGAAGGGAGCGGACCTCGACAACCTGGATAGAGTGGACTCATTTGTTAACACAGTAACCTCTCCGACTTGGACGAAACTGTTCATGGACTATCTACAAGACGGAACTTTGCCCGCCGACAAAGTTGAAAGATGGCAAATAGTAAGAAGAGCAAAAGGCTATGTCATCATTGTCGGCCAGCTTTACAAAAGAAGTACCACATGAGTTTTCCTTTGATGCGTCTCTCGGTAGCAAGGTATCGAAATCCTTAGAGAAATACATCTCGGAGATTGCGGGCATCATGCCACTCCCCGGTCGTTGGTGGCTAAGGCCTTCCGACAAGGATTCTACTGGTTAACTGCCAAGGCGGACGCTGACAAGTTGGTACAAACATGCCTTGGGTGTCAGTTATATGCAAGACAACCAAGTGTTCCAGCTGAAGAATTGCGAACAATACCAATAACTTGGTCGTTTGTAGTCTGGAGGCTGGACATGGTGGGACCTTTGCAGACAACACCCTGTGGATTCAAACACTTGCTAGTAGCAGTGGACAAATTCACAAAGTGGATTGAAGCTAAACCCATTAGAAAGCTTGATGGGGCAACAACCCTAAAATTTGTCCGGGATCTAGTGGTGAGATTTGGTCTCCCACACAGCATCATCACCGACAATGGTAGAAATTTATCTCTCGGAGAAGTTGAGGAGTATTGTCATGAAAACGGCATCCGCCTTAACCTAGCATTTGTGGCACACCCACAATCAAATGGGCAAGTTGAAAGGGCCAATGGACTAATTCTGCACGGAATCAAACCACGCTTAGAGGCACCGCTACATAGAGCGGCTAGAGCCTGAGCGGAGGAATTACCATCTATCTTGTGGAGTTTACGAACAACACCCAACAGATCCACCGGCTTGACTCCTTTTTTCATGGTTTATGGAGCAGAAGCTGTCCTCCCATCCGACATCCTCCACGATGCACCAAGAGTTTCCGCCTACAAGGAGGATGACGCTGAAGAATCCAGACGCCTATCTGTGGACCTACTTGAAGAAGAGCACGTGCTGGCATGCCAGAGATCCGCCATCTACCAGCAGAAGCTACGTAGCTATCATAGTCGCCGCGTAAGGCATCGCTCGTTTAAAGAAGGGGATCTGGTGCTTAGACTCAAGCAGGAGAAATCACACAAACTATCCCCACCTTGGGAAGGATCGTTCGTCATAAGCAAAGCATTGCTAAATGGTTCCTATTACCTCGTCGATATTCGCAAGTTGAAAGATAGGCCAAAAAATCGCAAGCAATATGACTCCGATGATGATTACCCAGAGACAGATCGGCCATGGAACATAGCACAGCTACATCCCTTTTACACTTAGCACATTTATATTATGTAATAAGTTTCTTATATGATCAATGAAATAAAATATTTGCTTCGCTCATATTCTGTGAGTCTTTTACCTCCTTTAGTTGTTCATTTTTGGATCATATATACCATTTATGCGCAAGTTTGCATTTGCACTTGTGAAAATTCCACCTACGAGCGTTAGCTTAAGTTTTCTGGTCTACACATTTTCTGAAGTTTTTATGTGGATTCCGGAGTAGTGACTTCTCGGCACTCAAAGCCGGCGATTTTGCTCTTAGGTTCTTGACGGTGCTATTAAGCATCATCACCTGAGAGCATAGTTCTGTGCTACGAGTCTTCCGTCTCACGAAAGGTCAAGCATACAAACCAGAATAATGGATAAGCCAACACTTGCTTAAAAAATATACACATGTTGGAAGCACATAAGTAGCCGGAAACTTGAGTACAAGTTTTTCCGCCTTAGCAAAACATAAGTTTTTTCTGCATACACATTGCAGAGACACATTTAATACAAACATTATTTTTTATGGCTCTACTGCAGGGGGCTTCGTGGTGGCATCATCAGGAGAGCCAGGCCGGGGGAGCTCATCAAACTCAGAGGGAGATGGGCTAGACTCAGACGAGGCCATGTCTTCGTCAAGGATCTCGGCAGACACAAAGACATCGACATTAACCATCCTGGCAATCCTGGTGTCGAAGCCGGCGAGGGAATTCCAAATAGCATAACTATCGATCTCCCTCCCTTCCTCATCCAGCTTGGGAAAGCCGGAGGTCACCAGGTCGATGTCGGTGTTGTCGTAGTGCGCCTTGACCAAAGACAGAGACATCCTAGCACTAACCTGGACGCAAGAGGCCTTCCAGTCCTTGACCTTCTCAAGAGCTCGGTGCAGGATCTCCGCATACTTGGCCGCTGAGTCTGCCGCCTTGATGTTAATCCCCAGAGGCTGGGCTATCTCCTTGGCCTTGGTGATGACGGTGCTGACGAAGTTGCCGGCAAGAATCATGCGTTCCTTGGGATCTGGAGCACCTTCCAAGTTGGATAAGCCAATGGGAGCTATGGTTTGCACAAAGAACAAGGACCATGAGCACACACAAATCGAATGATTATCCAAAGTACAGAAATGACCAAGACAGAGAAAGGTTACCGAAGATGCTCGTTTCCGCTTACTCGCATGTCTCCGCCAAGACATCCCGCTCCTTCTGGACTGTCTTGTACACCTCAAGGTTCCTCGCATTCTGCTCTTTGGCAGCTTGGTTCTGCATCTTGAGTTGCACAATTTCGTCCTTCAGGCGTTGCATCTCGGTGTTAGCAGACTCTTGTAGCACCTTCATCGCTGCCTCATGGCCCTTGACGGCATCGGCCAGGCCCTTCTTCAAGATTTTGTTCTCATCGTCGAGCTCCTGGATATGCTTGGATTGCTCGACGATGCTCTTGGCCTTGGCAATGGCTAATGTAAGACAGAAATCAAAAAATGCTATAAGAAGACGGAAGAAATGAATCCATGAGGAAAAAGCAAGGAGCTATTACAAGAAATAGACTCTGGCTATTTTTGATCTGTTGCTTCAGGAAGGCTGTTTTACCCTGTTCAAGGTCCAGTTCCTTCCGCAAAGCAGCAAACCTCTCATTGGTGGCTATCCTCTGTTTATTCTCATTTTGCATAAGAAGTTAACATGCTTAGTTTCTCTAGATCATCTAGTCGGAACTATCCAGTTTCAACTAAATGCTCGGGGGCTACAGTATAATATTTTAAAATCAGCTAGTGTTCTCTCTTAGAGTGTCTAGTCGGAATTATTATTCTAAACTAGAAACTCGGGGGCTACACGGACAAGTTCTATACTTAGTTCTTTGGAGCACTCAGGCCAAAACTATTGATTTTTTGCCTAAGAGCTCGGGGCTACAGTGGGATACATTACAAATTAAAAGAAGTGAAGTTCAAAAGACTTACGATGGCAATGACTCTAAGGTTGTTGGCCAGATGAGCATAGGAATCATGGAAGGTCAGGGCATTGTTATAAATTGCATTGGCCTGCATGATGAGGTCATCAAGGCACAACATCAGAGGAGTCGCAGCCAATGGAGAAGTTGAAGCCGGAGGCATGGATGATGCCCTAGCCATCTCTTGTGTCTTCAAGACAGATGATGGCTCAGCGGCTCCCGCCTTGACCGTCGCTTCCACATCCACCTCTCCCATCACTTGCTTCCCTTTCTCGGTGGCATCCTTAGCCGGAGCTTCAGCCACTTTGGAGAAAACACTCTCTGCGCCTCGTCAGCCTGGGAGCAACATCCCTCAATAGAGCCCGAGATATCAAGGATTGATTGACATCTGCCTCCATGGCGGAGATCTCGTGGATGACAGAGATGAAGACGGGTGGGCCAAAGTAAGAAGGCTTGGCGGCAGGAGTTGGGGGAGCAGTGGCGGGAGAGGGCTTGGCGGGCACGTCCCTGGTCAGCATGTCACGAATGTTTTTTGACCCTCCAATATCTTTGGAGGATCGCTTCAAACTAACACCGGCTTTCCTCCTGAAACATACGAAGTATAAGTACAAGAGTTGAAAAAAGGTATGAGCTGAAAAGCATAAGCCGGAGAATGAAAACACTTACTCCACGGCAGGGGCCTTGGTGAGGGGAATGCCGGTGGATTTCTTCTTCTTCTCCGCCTCTAAGGCGGCAGTGGATCATTTGGAGACTCCATTCTCCGATTCTTCTTATTAGCCTCGGCAGCAGAGTTAGAGGTGGAGCTCTTCCGCTTTCGCGTTGCCAGAGCTGGTTGATCCTTGGAGGCGTCGTCGTCGGACACTACTTGGATATCC
The DNA here is from genome assembly GCA_023614405.1 of Avena insularis. NCBI lineage: Eukaryota > Viridiplantae > Streptophyta > Magnoliopsida > Poales > Poaceae > Avena > Avena insularis. The sequence goes on from CM042692.1 coordinate 30,595,835, forward strand.
TTTAGCTTGGGATCATAGACCTGGGAGGCCATCTGATCCGCCGCCAAGGTCACCAGCTGGGATACAGAGGAGTGTTAGGTTGACAACTTCAAGTCGGAAAATCCTTAGAGCATGTAACGAGCAACAAAGGAAACAAAACCTACCTCTAGGCACTTGCCGCAATCGAACATGTCATAGGTGATCTTGAAGCCATGCTTTCTGTCCTTCACCTTGACAATGCCTTTAAGCCGGAGTTTGATGGAGTCAGTAGAGAAGTTATCTCGCGAAATTTGCATGGGATCCCTCCTGTCTTGAGTGTATTTACACATCAACTTGGCGTGATGCTGCAGAGGCTGGATCTGCCTAACGAACCAGCACATGGCAAGATCCAAGCCCGTCAGACCTTCGTCTATAAGCAATTAACTCCGCCTTACGTCGCGATTGGCCTCGTCATCAGAGGGAAGGGAGGCTGGGGTCCGCCATGCGGGCACCTCGGTGGCAGCTCCATCGACGAAGTCGGGATAAGTCTCAAGGCGGTCAGGTAGAGGAATATCTGGGCTGTAGAAATATGTGCGATGCCAGTTCTTGCATGACTCATGCCCTACGATGTCGGGGAAGCGTCGGCTAGGCCGGATCTTGAAGCTAATGGTTCCACAAATCCGCAATTCATCCTTGGACTCTATGGATTCTCTCTTGACGGTAAAGAAGAACACAAACAGATCTAACCTAGGTTTAATGCCTAGGAATCCTTCGCACAAGGCTACGAAGTTGCTAAGGACTAAGATGCTATTGGGAGAGAGATTGTAGGGGCGTAACCAGAAGTGTCGAAGGACGTCCAAGAAGTCGGAGACTGGTAGGCTTACGCCTCGTACCAGCTGGGCTTTGAGGTACACCTTCTCTCCGGCTTGGGGAGAAGGAACCACTCACGGCCGGCCGCCGCCAAAGCCAACTCCTTCGCCATGGAGATACCCCTCGGTGACCAGTTCCTGCAGATCTTCGACGAAGAGGTCAGAGCCTCTCCACACCCCCTTGTGGGAGTCGTTTTCTTCTTCAGCAGCTTCAGGCACTGCTCGTTCTTGGTCGTCACCAGTGGTTTCCACCATGGTGTTAACAGGGATAACCACCCCCTCCGGCGGTACGGTCACTCCCTGAGATGGCTCGGAAGTAGCCTCGGGGGTCGCCACTGTCGAAGGGATGGAGCTGCTGGAGGCCATTGCGACGGGGAAGGTGGAGGAAAGAAGGGCTCTGGCTAGGGTTTTCGCAGAGAAGCTCGAACGGTCACGCGACTGGAGGAAGACGAAGACGAGGAAGCGAATGCGGGTGAAAAAGAAATAAATTGACCGCAGTGAAAATATATAGACCCCGCGTCAAGATTCGTGCAAGGGGGTCTAATGGATGGAACATTGCCGACGTGGAAGTGACCGTGCGCGGTAATTTCTCCATGTCCTCCGTCTTTGCCGATCCGCTGTTTCGGATTTCACGCGCGTGAAAATAGCTGATGATTAATTCTCTGTTTCTGTGAGTCCCGAGGTAGCATAGGTTGTACCCTACATCATCTTCCTGACAGTTGCAGTGAAGGGTCACATCTGAAGATTCCATCGAAGACGGCGATTGTTCGACTCTGGAAACAAAGACTCAAGGAATCTCCGGCTACATTGCGAAGCCGGAGAGGATTGCAGGGTTCTTTGGGATACCTTTGAGATATTGCTTGATGAATTGCCGGCATCACTTAGACGGGATACTCAAAGATCAGTGGGCAAGACGGCGCAAGATTTCAAAATCCTCCGGAGGCTACTGTTGGGGATATGCCAAATGGGTACCCTCATAGCATGTCACCAATCCGCCTAACCTGGGTGGCCCATCGTTGGTAGCAAGGCCTATGGCCTGCTGGGTGGCCTAGTTAGACGGATCTAGAAGGGAGGACCATGCTAGATAAAGGAAGGCTACGCAGGAGTCACCGACATACTCGGAGCCTTGGAGTACAAGACACGAGAGACTAGTTCGCATTAGTGTAGGACTCTTTACCTTGTCCGGCAAGGACCTTTCCCTGTAAACCCTAGGTCTTGGCGCCTTTAAAAGCCGGCCTGGCAGGAGCCTTTAGGGCAGACAACCTTAGATAGCTACGTACAACGTGCAACACCTCGCACAGCAAACCTATATCTATAACTCGACGTATTGTCATTATAGTGATTTATAGCAGGAGTAGAGTTCTACCACCGTTGTGGGACTTGAACCTGGGTAAGTTGTGTTACCTCGTACCTGCCAACTCTCCGCCTTACCCCAAGTCTCTAAACACGCACTGTGAGGACCCCTCCATGGTGTACTCGTCGGCAATACCACGACATTTCACCTTTTCCATGAAGTACATTTGTTACATAATGTAAGAGCACATGAAGTAAACGTTTATTTGGTAATAGTCTACTCTAATATTGATAAGGGAACAATAAAAGACTAGATAAATAAAATAAGAGCTTAAAATAAGAAACAAGACATGCAAGATTAAAGAGAATGATGTTAGTGTCTTAGGCTTTGGTTTCAGTAGTACTAGGATGGAAACTAGGCAGGGAAATTGTACTTGTGTTATAGGTGGATTCCTGGATGTCATCATGTCTAACTATCTCATGTAAGTTGTCACATTCATGTATTCATGACTGAAAAATATCCTAAGGCTATAAGACCGAATCATGTCATTAATCTCTATGGATAAGGATTGCTCATTACACAAAATGTGCTCTTCATAGTATGGGGCTCTCACTTCCATCGGTTCACACATACATATCTATCTACTGTGTGTACAGTCTCATTCAAAGGTCTAGGGATTGAACTTCTCCAATCACTATTGTAACTAATACTGAGAGAAAACAGATCGAAGTAAAGAGCAACATGACCTATTCATGTTATATCATAACTACTCAACCTAGAACCTAAATAATCACTCAAGCATATATAGATGATTCAAGAACTCGGATAATAGAGAGATAATTCATTCAAGTCAACACCTTGTATAAAATTATAGAAAATAGTAGAGGAGGGAGATTAATGGCAAATTTGGATGAGGACAATTAGGGAGATGACGGTAGAAATGGCAAAGGCTTATGCACACCCCTAGGAAATCTCGTGGGGTCCTGCTTCACTATCTCTTTCAAATTACGTACATCATGAGGTTGATGTGTTTTGGTTGTGTTCTTGGACATGCTTTATGTCTTCTCGAGCACTAGAGTTGTCTTTCTCATACATTATTACATGATGAATATAAAGACCACTATGAGCCCTCTCTATCTTTTATATCCTCCATGTTTTTATTTACTGGCAACTAGGTCAAGTAGACCCTCCAATACGTTATTTACCTTATCAAGAATCTAAGGAATTATATCTAAGTGATAGTTTAAACATGAAATTTAGGGAAATTTTTGTAACACCTGCACATCCCCAATAATAACTGTGTGCAGGTATGGCGCCATTGTAACATATCTTCAAATTGGTGGTGAGTCATTGTACCATATTTTCATATTTTGGTCGCCACATCACCACATGAACTATGACTAAAGTTATCTTGGACTCCCAACGACAAGATCCATAACCTCCAAAGGTCAGATCTTCTATTTAAGTATTTTAGAACCCAAAAAGATGAAATAATCCACGGTCATGTATCAAGTGATAATAGGTTATCTAAATGAAGAAGGTCCATTTTCATCCTTGCACGCTCGGTGAAGTTTACTTTTTGTCCTGTAACTTTCATTTAGTCTAAAACAAGCCTTAAACTGAAGGAAATTTCATATCCCATCTAACCTGATAAAATTGCTTACATGGACCACCCGTGGCACCAAAATGGGTAAAATAGGCTAGAGTGGAATAGAATATCGATCGACCCATTGTACTGAGTTAAAATACTTATGCAGGTGCTAAATCCCTAAAATATCCACACGAGCGACAACTTTGGCACACTCTATCACTATATGGCTAGTCTAGTGTGTCGCTTCGCTCTTCCACACATCGACCCTCGAGCTCTCCTAACCCATCCCCAACCCTTCTTTCTCACACCCCAACTCGTCTGCATATCCCTCGCTCTCGCAGATTGAAGTCAAGCTTTCTGTTGTTGTCGCGCTCGTTGAAGCAATCACTTGGCAAATCCATACTGCCAAGCTTCTTCTTAGAGCTCGAAGCCACATCTAGCGAGCGAGCTTTAAGTGGGCGGCGCGATTGGGTGGTTCACATAACTTTTTTTGTCAAGTCAGATGTGATGTGAACTTTTTCAAGAGTTCAAGATTCGTGTTTAGACTAAATAGAAGTTGTTTTAGAATGAGAAGTGAACTTCTCAAGAGTTCAAGCATCAAGACTTTCTTCTCTCTAAATTGGCCTGTTGGATCATTGTGCTATGTCTATGGGAATTGCGGTTTGCAATATAAATAGGCAAAAAAATAAAGTAAACTAGTAAAATCTAAGTGTCATGTAATGATGATCATCGGAAGTGTACATATCGCCCTAGTAGCCTTTCAGGGGGAATATTAGCCCAAGATTATCAAACTGCATGAGAAAATGACAGCTAGTATATTTCACACTATTGTGATTGCCACTTAATGTAGATACGCTCACACAAATGTAGTTTGGAAATATCTTACTTCATCAATTGTTAGCGTTAAAACACTAAGGAATGTGAATAAGTAAACTTCAAACTAAAATAAACTAAAGGACAAAAACTTAAAAGGACTTTGCAGAATAATTACTGAGGTGGAGATGGCTTCACAAGTACTATTTTAGAGATGGGTAGGCTCACTCTACTATACACGAGGCGGCTTTGGAAATAATGTTACCTCTGAATGTATAATTGGCAAAAGGTAACTCAATTGTCCCCTGATGATGAATGGATATGGAGTGATGGAGGCATCGATGCTGATGCATATGGTGGCACCAAGAGAATGGTGATAGTGGCATGGCCCTGGTGGTTCTCTTATTTTCCTTCCTCCTTGGTCATTACATCAAGGATGTAGATGAGTCTTGTAGGTCGTTAATATAGGCACGGTCGCCAAATGCTTCCTGACATGATGTGGTGGAAAATAGTGTGTGGTTCATTGATTAGGGACACTTAGGGCTCGGAATAGAACATAAAGACCAAGTGAATCCTTGCTTTGTTTATCCTCCTCCACTCCTTTGATAAAGGTCTCACATATGGTGTAGATGGCCTTATTTGTTCCTTGTGTACTCGTGGATCCCACACATCATACAACACCTTATTGGAGGTAAGACGAGAAATTATTGCACTTTTTCTACGCCATCACGTACAATACGGTATGAATAGTATTAAGTCATATCATTGCTCGGTTCTTATTCAAAATTGGCAGATGGTTTAGTATTACAGACGCAAAAATTTCCATCTAGACTCTTGCTGATGATTCATCAGATTATCGACGAGCCCCACAATCTTCATTTGTGGGATCTATTTGTACTCATATTTTGTACTTCTGTATAAGAAATACTCCAACAATCTTGAATCTGTTGCTCACAACTTAAAAAGTTGTCCAAATTTGGCCTCGGCCAACGTTGTATTTTAAGCTTCCTAAAAACCATAAAAATTAGTAAATGCTAATGGGATAACTTTGGATAAATCTAAAAATATTTGGATTACATTCAAGGAAAATATGAGTTCAAATGAAATCATCAAATGCTCACATGTAAAATACAAAAATCGGTAATTATGCATGCAATATATTAAAATAATACAATATAACATAGTATGAAGAACTTCATTATGAGAATATGGAACACTAGGTTGAGAAAATATGTGTATTTTGGATACACCAAAAGCTATGAATGAGATAGCGTATCAAAAAAATGTATTACAATGGGTACAAGTAGTTCAACATGGATGCTTAATTATATAAGGTTGTTTTTAGAAGTATGGTAGGTTAAGGGAATGGCCTTTATAACATAATTCATTAAAGTGACTATCTAGTTTTCTTTTTCATACCGAGGTCACGCCACTCATAACTCTATTGCAATGTATCCTAGCATCAAACCATAACAAGTTAACCCAGACATCTTGTTGACTTCAAATTTTTGAACCATGAAAAATGGTAGTGACAATAACAATATAAGCTACAACTTAAAGTCTTGTGCCTTGTACTTCTCAATAATACCATTAGGCCTAACCTTTTTTTAACACCCACTTACAGTCCACAAGTTTTCAACCATAGGGTCATTTAGATAGTTATCATGTTTCATTAGAAATAACTGAATCCATAACATTATGAACATCTTATTTCCAATCATTTGCATATGGATATCAATATTTCTCTATAATGTATTTGGGAGAATAGTCCACAAGGTACACAATGAAATCCTTTCAAAAGAATTTGCAATCATCTGCCTCTTATTCCTCCTAAGAGTATCATTGTATTAGTTCTCAAGGATTTTCTCATGTTGTTGTTCAAAATACTCACTAGATATACATTTGGGAAATAACTTAGAGGAAATTCTAGAAGTGCTATGCATAATTTTTATAGGAAACATATTATCAAAAAACTGCATCACGAGATTCCGTTCTATATCAAAATGAATATCAGGTGCCTCAGATTTAACCACTAAAAATCTCAAGGCAATGTTTCGCTGAGCATAACCTAGAAAAACACGACCCATTGTTTTTGGTTCAATCTTGCATTTCTTGGAGGTTAGTATAGATTTTGACTTTCACCATCTCCCCAAGTGTGTAAGGGTCTGTTTGGTTTGTGCCTGTACTAGCCCTCCCAAACGTGGGCGAGCCAAATAATTGGCAACCAATTTTGCCGCCAGCAGCTCGCCAACAATTTGGCGTAGAATTGAGCTAGAGGAAGTGAGGTGGACTGGGCATGCCAAATAATTGGTGGCCATCCAAACCGGGAACAAAGGTGGGTCAACGACCAATTTTTTGGACGTGCGGCCCAAGGCTCCAATCCAAAAATTCCCTAAATAAGAAAGTGATGGGTTTTTCCCAACCCACTCCTCGTAAGTGATTTTTTATTTTTTTCTTGTTTGGACGAACTCTATCCGGTGCTTAATATGAAGTCAATAAAGCCTTACCCACAATGCATTAGAAAACCCAACGGTGTTTATGTTGTGTCGTTTACTTCGAAGGTTGTATGGATAGTTCACCGGAGGCTATGGCCGGCGGTGTCGAGTAGGTGCTGTGGTTGAGGCGGCAGGAAGCAAGGGATTGGGAGATTAGAGAAGTAGATTGGACCAGGGGAGCATATAGGGTAGAGAGATACTTTTGTATATTTCTTGATCAAAAGACACGGGATACACATCCTCCTATAGGAGGACCAACGCTAGGAGACCTGATGCAAACCTACTAGGACTAGCAGTAGTATTCAACTAGGACTCTTATTTTCCTTACACAAAATAACTCATACGGATAAACTGTTGTAATAATTGACTTGGACTCTAATTGACCTATACTACTAATGCCACAACACTACTCCCCCCATGCAGACACAGCTCGTCCTCGAGCTGTAGTTCATGGTGGATCTTCCTCCTTGACGTCATCAATCACTTCAAGGTAGAAAAGGCGCTGACAAAGATGGCCTCTCGAGAAGTTTTTGTCGCAGTTGAAGCACAATCCCTTTTCCCTTCTCTCCACCATCTCTACGGCTGTCAATCTTTGGAGCGTCCATTCTTCACCAACTGGAATAGTGTGATTCAAGGACATACCTTGTTGTTGTCTGATGGCAGTGGATGGCTTCTAGTTAGAGGCTACTACTATGATAGTAGCCCGTTGTTCATAAGAGCGTGCTAGACTCATGGAGACTTGAAGGTCCAGTGGCTTTTGCATCTCAACATCCACTCGAAGCAAGTCAGTGAGATTTGGCGTAAACAGTTGAACCTGTTGCTTTGTTGATAGGGGGTCATTGTGAGCAAGCAGGGGTAGAAATTTCTCCGCATATTCTATCACTATGTCGGATTGCCGCATCCTTGCAATATCGCCAAGAGGATTGCTGCGGATTGGTGGCCCAAAGCATAGGTTACAACATTCTTTAAACCTTGGCCATGATGGCATACCCTCATCGCGCTCCAGATGCATATACCACTCTTGAGCTATGCCCACTATATGATAGGCCGCTAGCCAAACTTTGAATGCTTCATCCATGCGTTTTCCCCAAAAAAAATTACTCGCAACGATTCAGACACGTAAGCGGGTCTTCCTTGCCCTCAAACTTAGGAAAATCCAATTTATGGTAGCAGGGGCCCCTGTCGCCTCTGTGATATTGCGGGTGGGAGGGACGGGCCAAATATTTGGAAATCTGGGTTGTTGTTGTGGTGCGAACAACGAAAACCCTATCTGGTGCGACTGTGGTGCATAGGGCCTTGTTGAGGTTGATGCCCCTGTAGCAAACTGCAGCGCTATTGGCAGCTGTTGTGACAGCGAATGAAGCTGTTGCGAGTACTACGGAAGATTCGTCGAGGGTAGCCCACCGAGGTGGTGAGTGTGTCTACAAGCTGCGTGGCTGTGAGAGTCGCTGAAACACCAGATGAAGCGAGCGGCTGGAGGTTCGTTGGTTTTACTACGAGGCCGTTGCCGATCACCTTCTCCTACAGGGCTTTGATGCGTATGTAAGGCTGTGAAGCCGTCCTCCATCTTCTTGAGGATAGCCTCCTGCATGGTAGCCATGGTTGTAGCCAAGTCACCATATGTTGCTTTCTTGTCGCTATCGGAAGTCATGGTGGTCGGCTCTGATACCAAGATGTTGTGTCGTTTACTTCGGAGGTTGTATGGATAGTTCACCGGAGGCCGTGGCCGACGGTGTCGAGTAGGTGCCGTGGTTGAGGCGGCAGAAAGCAAGGGATTGGGAGATTAGAGAAGTAGATTAGATCAGGGGAGCATATAGGATAGAGAGATACTTTTGTATATTGCTTGATCAAAAGACACGGGATATACATCCTCTTATAGGAGGACCAACGCTAGGAAACCTGATGCAAACCTATTAGGACTAGTAGTAGTATTCAACTAGGACTCTTATTTTTCTTACACAAAATAACTCATGCGGATAGACTGTTGTAGTAATTGACTTGGACTCTAATTGACCTATACTACTAACGCCACAACTGTTTAACATGACATTCACCAAGTCATCAACATGTGGCTTTTCCTCTCGGCAACTCCATTTGGTTCGGGTGAATAGGGATGCATCTTCTCATGAAAAATACTGTGTTCGCTCACAGAATACATCAAATATTTTGAGAAATACTCATCACCACGATTCGATCTAGGATGCTTGATCTTTATATCTAATTTATTTTAACTATTATCCTTATATATTTTAAGTACTCTAAAGCCCCATCTTAAGTTTGTAACAAATAAACACAACAGAATCTAGTCTCATCATCAATCAACATCATAAAATAAATCTTTCCACTATTTATCAATACACCATTCATCTCGCATAGATCAGAATATATTCTACAAGTTCCAAGTTTATCTCCTCGGTTGTCGTGTGAGAGGATTTTGAGGTTGCTTTGATTGGACGCAACAATGTAATTTAGAACCTTTGGTAATGGTGAAATTTAAAAGTAAACTCATACTGGATAGACAAGACATTAAATGAAAGTTAACATGACATGAACGAGAGTGACAAACACCCGCATCGGCATGCATTAACATTGACACGATATAGTTCACTGACTTACTACAATACGAAAGAGAAAAGTAGAATAAGCATCCACACTTATAGCCTTTACCAATAAATTATCCTTGTATCTTCGACTCTAAAACTACATTAATGCTATCTTTGTATAGAAAGGAGCCACTAATAACATTCTTGTTCATAGTAGGGACATGATGCACGGTCCTTAGCTACAAAATCTTCTCCAAAGTAAATTTTAGATCTATCGTGTCAACACAAAGAATAGAGACATGTGACCATTCCCCATTAGAATAGACGAATCCCGTGTAACCTGGACTTTGGCGCATGCATCAATCTGTGAACAAGAGGTTTGAACTACTAAAAGCGCAATAATTACTTTTCCATGCACATTAGCATTGCTAGCGGTCACGATGTTGAGACCCTTGGAACCCTTTTTCCTTTATGTTCTGCACAATCAGGTTATTCCTTTGAAAAGTGGCTAAGCTCTCCACATGTGAAGCAGCATAGATCAGCCTTGTCCAACTTATTTTTCTTGAGCATAGAATTCCAGATAGTCCTAATGAAGATATGCTTATTTTTTCCTTTGTTCTTGCCGAAGGGAATATTTCTACACCATGTTGGGGCTAGACTAACCCTCGACTACTTTCTTGCTAGTGACTTAGCCAAAGCCTTCTCATACACATCAAGAGACGCTATCAGGTTTTCAACCGATATCTCATGTCTCTTGTGTTTGAGAGTTGTGGTGAAGTTCCTCCATGAAGGAGGCAACTTTTCAATAATGCATCCTACCACAAGAACTTGTCGGTTAAGGCAAAGTTAAGGAATTCGAGTTCTCATTCAATGTGTTGTATCTCATGAGCTTGTTCAACTACATATAGATTCTACACCATCTTGTAGTTATGAAATCTTTTCATGATATACAGTTCACTTCCTTCATCCGTTGCACTAAATTTAGCATTCAATGCATCCCAGAGCTTCTTCAGCATGTTATGTGCATGTACACATCACACAGACGATTAGCAAGAACACTAAGAACATCCTTTCGAGATAGTATTGGCTTCCTCAAACTTTCTTTTATCATCATCAAACATAGTTCATTCAGGCTTGCCATCACTAACCAGGTTTTGGAGACCTACTCTCTCGGGTGCACACCAGTGCTCGGGATGGAGTAGATTATAGTGGCAACACAAATAACGAGAGGAGATGAAAACTTTATCTTGTTTGGTGTCTCTTTTTTGTTGGCTGGTACATGTGTCTTTGGTGGTTTCGTGAACATGATTTAAACTGGCTAGGTTTCCAACTCATAGACTTCAAGGTTAAGAAACAAAAAACTGAATGATAAAAGGAGGCCACATACCAGATTTTGACGGGCCATTCACGCGCATGTTGCACGCGGCGCCACCCTAGATCGGTGAGTTTTCTTTCTCTTCTTATCCCATCACTAAGTGGCATGATAAGGTTCGAATATATAGGTGGTCTCGCTCCCCCTCCACTAGCATGTGAGATTAAAGATTGCACCTCCACATTTTATAAAAATGTGGGCCTTCAACAGGCCTGATGCACATAGAGACCCCCTAAAAAAAGGGACCGCTCTCGCCCCCGTGTGGCAGCGCTGGGGTTCCCCTTTCTCCCTATGCCTCCTCCCATCGTAGATCTCCCCAGGGGCACTATGGCAGCGGTAGTTCTTCTCCGCGACGGCGGCCTGAACCAATGCAGCGGTGCTCGCTAGGATTAGTCCACGGCCTGGCGACTGTATAGCAGTGGCCAGGGTAGCCAGTCTAGCAACGGTCAGTGGCCAGGCGGTGGTTGGCGGCCTGGTCCGATCTAGGCCTAAACAGGCTAGGTTGGGCCACGGTTCGTACGCTACTTCCTCTCTGCTCTAATGTCAATGGTGCTCCTGAGCTTCACCATGCAGTTTGAGGATGTTGGTGGCTCTAGCCCTGGCATGGTGGTGGTGGCTGCCTCCTCCGCTAGAGGGGTCGGCCGGTTGGTCTCGATGGCGAGTTTGGGAGGCGCGGATGCGGATGAAAACCGAGCCCCGACTCTGATCATGGCAGGCGATGGCGACATTCACACGTCGTTACCTTGTCGAAGGCATCGCCATTGCAGCCCACATCTTCTCACTCGTGTTGCTCCGGGGGAAACCCCAGATTTGGGTATCGCCGACCAGACAATGGTGGCACTTTTGGTGTCATTTTACCTCTTGGGGCATCGTTTTTGGAGCAGCAGTTTGTTGGTGGTAGCAAGTAGTGGAGTGGTGTGCATCAACCACATTGATGACGGCGAGTCTCAGCATGTAAGCGGCGACTTCGGTGATAGGCGTGTCTTCTGAACTCACGCAGGCGGATGCAATCATGCGCACGATGGCAGCATCGATGGCAGGCTTGGTGAGGGCTACGGATCTTGACTTGAAGTTCGCTTAGCGGTATCGGTGGCGGTGACGGCTTCTGTAGCGTGTGCATGAGGTAGTCGCTAAGATTCTGCTAGACCAGATGAGCGCTCCTGTTTCGTCTAGAGGGTGTCTGGGGTATACGATGTTCCCATTTTATAGTTGATGGGTGGCTTCTGTGTTTTCATGGCATAAGGCCCTGCTGACATAGTTTTCACCCATTGTTGGGTTTGTAGGTGTTGTATGCTGGCTTCCGGTTCTTGATGTAACAAATCCTGGAATGGGCTAGTCCCTTGGACCTCCACACCCTCTTATATATATATATATATATATATATATATATATAGCTGAACTTAGGTACATCTTAACTAGTACATTATAGAATACTCTAGAATCAGGTAGGACACTAACTTAGACTACAACATTCACTAGAATGTTCCAGGCACTCCTAGGACAACACTACTATACTAACACTCACTAGAATATTCTAGGCTCTCCTAGGACAGTCTCCAACACTCCCCCTCAAGATGGGTGATAGATATCTATCATTCCCATCTTGTTACAAGCTGAACTACACTCTTTATTTCCTAATCCTTTAGTTAAACAGTCTGCAATTTGCTCGCTAGAGGTTACATGATTTATCTTAATTATACCATCATCCAATTTATCCTTTATGAAGAAGCGATCAATCTCCACATGTTTGGTTCTATCATGTTGAACAGGGTTGTTTGCGATGTTGATCGCCAACTTGTTGTCACACCACAAATTTAAAGGGCCTTTTCTCAACACTTTCAGTCATGAAAGAAGATTCCTCACCCATAACATCTCACTCAAGCCTTGCGACATAGCTCTATATTCAACTTTAGCTATTGACTTTGAAACCACCTGCTGCTTCTTACTTCGCCATGACACCAAATTCCCCCCACAAACAAACAATAACCAGAAGCTGATCTCCTATCAACCAAGCAACTTGCCCAGTCAACATCACAATACCCATCCACATTTAGATGACCATTTCTTTTGAACCATAGTCCCTTACCTGGACTACCCTTCAAGTACCATAGGATTTCATTGACCGCATCCTAGTGTCCGCTCTTAGGATCATGCATGTATCTACTCACTACACTCACTGGATATGAAATATCAGGTCTTGTGTGACATAGATGGATGAGTCTTCGAACAAGCTTCTGGTACTTCTCCTTATCCACTGGATCACTAGATTCGGCACATAATTTGTGGTTTTGGTCGATAGGTGTTGATGCAACCCGACACCCAAGCATGCCCATGTCACTAAGCAAGTCCAAAACATACTTCCATTGGGAGAGCACAATCCCTTCCGGGGATCTAGCAATTTCTATGCCAAGAAAGTACTTGAGTTGTCCAAGATCCTTTACCTCAAATTCCTTGCGTAGGTTGTCTTTCAGTCGTGATATCTCCACCGCATCATCTCCTGTGATTATGATATCATCAACATATACAGCAAGGATTGTAATCTGGCTATTTGAGTGCCAATAGAACATTGTATGATCCCCATTACACTTCTTATATCCCATACCACATACAACTTGTCTAAATCTATCAAACCATGCCCGTGGAGATTTCTTGAGGCCGTATAGAGATTTTCTCAACCTGCATACCTTTCCTGATGTTCTAGGAGTGGAGAAACCAGGTGGAATCTCCATGTATACCTCCTCCTGTAAATCTCCATGCAAGAATGCATTCTTGACATCCAACTGATACAAAGGCCACCCAAAGTTAGTTGCACAATAGATTAGGATCCTCACTGTGTTCATATTTGCCATCGGCGCAAATATCTCATCATAGTCAATCCCATATGTTTGATTATATCCTCTGGCAACTAGTCTTGCCTTGTAACTTTCAATTTTCCATGCTGGATTTTGTTTCACAGTGTAAATCCATTTACACCCAACAATTCTCTTTCATGCTGGAAGATGTACAAGTTCCCAAGTTTTATTCCTTTCGAGAGAATTTAACTCCTCTATCATGGCCTCACGACACTTCAGGTCTTGCTTTGCTACTTTCCAGTCTCTTGGGATCACCACGGATTGCAACGATGCAATGAAAACCAAGTAGTTTGTGGACAGATATGTATATGATACATAATTAGCTATGTCATGCTCATCTCGGTACCAATTTGGAGGTTTTCTAGCTCCAACAAGGATTCCTTTTCTTAAGGCAATGGGAAAGTCCATTGAATCTCTCGTATTAGATGGACCCGCGCCCTCAGTCAATTCAACAATTTCAACACTTGTTGGAGCATGTTTCTCCCCTGCACCTGTGTGTCACCTGCTGTAGGAGCCGCGCCCTCAGTCGATTCAACAATTCCACCACTTGTTGGAGCATGTTGCTCTCCCTGCACCTGTGTGTCACCTGCTGTAGGAGCCTGTTGCTGCTGCTCATGTTGTGGTTTCTCCGTGTATACACTTTTAAGTTTTCTTCCTCATTTGGATTTCTCAATCTATCTTCACTTGCACAAGATGGAATTGAACCAACAAGAACTCTCGATTGTTCATCTTCCTTTGTCCTCAACAGTCCAGTCTCCCCCTCTCGACTAGCATCAATTGTGCTAGGAGAGTCAAAGTCAAACAACGAGCTGAGGTCCGTCTTCTCTCCATAGAATGGCTCGGACTCTCTAAATGTCATATCCATGCTAACAGATGTTATCCGCTCACTAGTGCTCCAATACTTGTAGCCCTTTTGTCCAGATGGGTATCCAACGAAGATGCACTTCACAACACGTGGGTCCAATTTTCCTACAGAAGGTCTATGGTCTCTGACAAAGCATGTACACCCAAACACCTTTGGTGGAACAATGAACTCATTTTTACCAAAGATCATTTCATATGGGGTCTTCATCCCAAGAATTTTTTATGACATTCGGTTGATGAGATAAGTAGCAGTCATAACTGCTTCACTTCATAAGAATTTTGGCACATTCATAGTAAACATAAGCGATCGGGCTACCTCCAGCAGATGTCGATTCTTCCTCTCAGCTACTCCATTCTGTGTAGAAGTATCAGGACATGAAATTTGATGAAGTATTCCTTTTTCTAAAAGAAAGTTCCCAAATTCATGGTTCACATACTCTATCCCATTATCAGTCCTGATATTTTGAATACCAATGTTGAAACGATTTTGGATATATGCATAGAAGTCCCTAAAACAACTAAGCACCTCACTTTTTTGTTTCATGAGATATATCCAAGTCATCCGCGAGTAACAGTCAATGAAGGTGACAAAGTACTTCATTCCACTAATAGAGACCACGGGAGAAGTCCAGACATCAGAGTGAATCAATACGAAAGGCGATGTACTTCTGAGTCCACGACTCACATATGGTGTCCTTGTGTGTTTTCCATATTCACAAGCATCAACACACACGTTTTTCTTTATCCACCTTCTTCATTTCTTCGGGAAATATCTTACTCATAGTATCAAAGGACATATGGCCCATTCAACAATGTAAGAGTATCACCTTTGCTTCATAATGACCAGCAACAATTGTCAAAGCGGTGCATAATGCATCATCTGTTTCATGTCTATCCAAGTATCATAGTCCCTTATGCCTGACGCCAACCCCAAGTCTCCTTCCAGTTGTCCTCTCCTCAATTATACACTTGTATCGGTCAACTATAATTCGACAATCAATGTCGTCAACCAAGGCACTCATAGACACCAAACTCAATGGAAATGATGGAGCATATAAGACCGAAGACAATGTAATTGACGGAGTGCATTTCACCGTGCTGACTCCCTTGACGGGCTGATAAGTTCCATCAGCTGTTTGGATGGTCTCTTTATGCATGGGTGGATTTGGCGCATATGATGTGAACTCACTCCACCTTCTTGTGACATGTGCAGATGCTCCCGAATCTAGTATCCAATTTGAACAAGTTCCATTTAATGTAGGAGCTCGATTTGACATACCTTCTTCCGCTTATGCGAGATTTACACAATTTCGTAGGGCTGTTGTTTTTTCACCTTGCTTTGTAACTTCCGCAATCTTCTTCGACTCTTTCAATTCTTCTATCTCCATCAACTGAGTCATTTTCTGAAGTAGCTTTTCAATTCTTTGATTTTTTCCCCATTGATTAGTGTTGCTGAAAAGCACCAACAAAAAAGCTTTTATGACTCCTATCTGCTCTAGTTGACCTTCTCTTGGAGATCACTTGAGCAACAATAGTGAACGGCTAGGTTCAGTACTTGAGACTGAATCAACAACGTTGTTCAGCTGTTCTACAAGTCCAGCCTGCACACGCTCTTCTCTGTATCTATAGCACAACCCAAACCGCTCCTCCGCTGCAGTACATCCCACTCCTAGCTACACTGTCTGACCACTTCTCCTGGCTGCACCACACACACACCGACGGCCGCCACCACAGAAACCTCAAAGTGGAGTAGCACAACGTCCGGCCCAGCTGCTTTTGTTAAGAGACACGAGCTCACTAAGCTCTCTCTTCTGTCCTTTGCTAGAACACACCGCAAACAACAATCACCTCTGCTTTGAGCAGCTGCAACTCCCTTACTTCTCCTTACTTCTTCCCTACAAGTCAACCTGGCCAACACTTTTCCACCTGAGCTAGCTACCCCTGTTTGCACTCGCACCTGAACGCCTGGAGCTCCTCCACAAGCCGATGTTTCACCACCGGCCACCACCAGGACCAAGTGCCCCCTTCCTCAGCTTATGCCACAGCAGAGCAGCACTGCTTCATCACCATTGCCACTTCTCAGGAGAACCTTGCTCTGATACCATGTTGTCTTTAGGGGAAAAAATCCTGGGATGGGCTAGTCCCTTGGACCTCCACACCCTCTTATATATATAGCTGAACTTAGGTACATCTTAACTAGTACATTATAGAATACTCTAGAATCAGGTAGGACACTAACTTAGACTATAACATTCACTGGAATGTTCTAGGCACTCCTAGAACAGCACTACTATACTAACACTCACTGGAATATTCTAGCCGTATGCATCTTTGCGATGCAAAGGCCGGGGTACTCATCCTCCATTTCGAAAGGAAAAAATGGGCAATTGAGATTTATTAGGGAATTCTGAATATTTTCATGGGTTTATGTCCATTAATTCTAACACTGTATTCCTTGCTTCCACTAAGAGTCATAGATTCAGTTTCTAGATTTAACTGTCAAGAAAAAAGATTCCAGATTTAAGCCACTTGATCATGGAAGAACAAACCCTTTAACTACAGGGCATTTATTATGCCGTTTACTGCCATTAGCAGGAAAATTTTGAGTGTACCAGAACTTGTTTCAAAGTAAATTCTACATTATAGTTCCGCAACCGGCCAGAGTTCTAATTTATGAGCTTGAATTCAAATTTGAGCGGGTTTATTTTCTTGGCTAATTAAATATCTAGTTTACCCCGAGAAGCCCAGAATGCTGGTAAAAGTTGGTTAGCATGGGATCAATGTTTTGTTCCAATCTACAAAGCCGAAGTGTCTTATACGGAGTATAATGCATGTATGGATGAATCAACCTTGTAGCAGCATCCAGATCATATTTTCTGAATACCTAATCATTACTTAACTGCAGGTCTTTTAATTTTCTATCTTCTTTGCACAGCTTGATCTGAATAAGCAGTTAACTCCGGACTCGGTATCTGAGTTAAATCACTTTGCTGAATGGTAATTAACTAATGGTCACACATACACCTCAGTTGATGCTCTGCCTAAGATGATATATTTTGCATTACACTGTCAAATTTCAGGGCCCTGGAGTTAGATGTTAACGAGATGAGCATTGCTCAACTAAGGCATTTTGAGGAAATTGTTACTGACACTTTGAGAGTTATCAAGGTCAGCAATTTTTTTCTATCCATAACATTCTAGAATAAATATGCTGGACTTGCATTATAATTTAATTGCAATGCTTATCCATGCATTGTACGAAATATATACACGAAGTTTGAGAGTTTCTTCATTTTCTTTTTACAGAGCAAACTGATGACGAAAGTGGCTGAGCTCACCCAAACCGAGGTTAGTTTGAAAACTAATTGATCCAAAAAAAATAAGTGTGGAAGAAAAACTTAACTTGATATTCGATACAAGTAACTAAATATCTTTAATAATCTGGGACTGGTCAGCAAAAACTTAAGACTCGCATGATGCATGATGTCCGACCTGCAAGCAGATTTCGTTGATTTATCAAAGGAACCAGGGGCGAGGCCCCCGTCCATCTAAAAAATATCTGGGACTGGGAAAACCATGAATGCATATACATATACGCATGTTTCGAATTTTTTCTGACCTTTCATTAGTCCGTATACATTGTGCTTACTTTATCTTTCTTGTGTTTTTTTCTGCTCATGACCAAAATTACAGAGAACTCCACAGAAGAAAATGAAAAACTGGTTGGTCTCAGAGGCAGAGGAGTAGGAATGCTGAAAAGGGGAGGGTATACGACTATATGTAGCTACAAGTCTACAGCTCCAACAAAAACGTCCAAACCTGCGGTGTCAACCATCCTGTTTTACCTAGCTGGGCTTCATGCTTGCTAATTGGGGAGATGTTCTCTTCCGTTATCTGCAGAAATTAGTGATTGTATTTTCCAAAGAAACGACACGAACTCTGCTATTTATTGTCAGAAGAGTCAATAATTTCAGTTCCAATTTTTCAAGTACCGTCTTGTATCTGAAACCTGTTTATTTGGGTTCATGTGCATGCACCTGTAAGCCTTACTATAGTATCTTCTTACTATGCTGCACCCTGAACAGAAGCAGAGTGAAAATGAAGGACTTGTCAAGCTGTAAGTGAGACTTTGCTGGATCAATTAGACTACTAGGCCTGGCGACGTGGTGCTGGGAGTGTGGAAGCGCGTAGACTACTAGGCCTTCCTACGATATTTCCTAGCCCATGTTGACTACTTACACTTGTTTTTGCCGTTTGTTCATTTACTAGTCATGTTCATATCTTGTCTTTATAGTACAAATATGCAATACAAAATAAATAAAAACTTAAGCATGACAAGCATGTCATCCAAATTTTTGACGGTTTGCATGAAAGATTAAGAAACCTCATCAAAAGTCGTTGTAACATGAGAAGGTACATGTCGTGATACGAATTGCGCATAATTTAGATAAGGTTTCACATGTGTAAGAAGTTTGATCTGTACCTTCTCCATTTTGCCCTATTATATCAACCAAAATATCAATCTATAATTTTGCCAAAAAATCCCAAACTTAAGTAGAGAATTGGCAGTGACGCAACACGAGACAGGCTGGGCAAGACGACGGCCTTGGTTGGGGTTCATGTTTCAACCAGCATGAGGATTATTCTGTTTCAAAGCCTCAATCTGTATGACATCGATAAGGCTGGTCATAGTGGAGAGTAATATATGCTAGTAACATACATAAATTATTAGTCTATATTACTACCTTTATAGTAAAGAGTAACATATAAATAGCGTCATGCAAAGTACTTCAAATATGTGAAGAGTATATATACTCATTTCGCCTTGGTATATGTGATGTTACAGTACCCTTTACTCAATCTTTCCTCTCTTTACTCAATCTTTCCTCTCTCTTCATTAACTCACTGTCACATAAGCAGTTTTACTGAGTTGGACCTTTAGTTATTGCTAAAGTTATTTGCACTATGACTAACCTAGCCTAACTGTAGCTATGTTAACATCAGAGGATGAACAAGTGCAGATAGGCAGAGAACGTCTGTTTAAACCACTCCACTGCATGTTCCATCAGGCGACTTCAATGACTCGTCAGGTTCTTCAGCACATTATTTCACGTCATGCATTGCTAAACCTGTAATGGTGGGACGTTAAGTGATCAGAATTCAGATAATATAAAGCAGGATCACATCTACTGTAAATCCTACATAACATCCCCAGTTCTGATCCAGCGGCTTGATACAAAGCCAGGGGAGAAATTAATGGGCATGACAAAGTAAACTTAATTGGTCACAAAACAAAAGGAACGATGCCACGCATGGATAATACTTCAACGGTTTCCATCAACATTCTAGAGAAAGTGTTTACCCAAGCATGGACAATGCATGGCTACACTTCAGCCCACACATAAGAGAAAAAAAAAGCTGGCAGATGCCTATCAAGAGTCTGGCAATTTCTTGCAATAATTTGCACAAGTTGACAAACAAGCAAAGAGTCTACAGCACCATTCAGAACTTCATCATTTCGACATAAATCCCTGAACCAGTTCTTTGTTGCGGGAGTGATCGACCTTCCTTAACCATAGTTCAGCCGGAACATGTCGTTCTGCACGTAGAAGGACCCTCCAGCTGGCAGCAAATGGAACATCTGCAGATACAGTGGATAACAAGGTTAGAAAACACTATACATCCTTATATGGTGGTCAACTGGGATAATTTCCTTTGAGATTAGAAAAAATCCATGGACGCTCTCAACCCAATGAGACACACGCCTCCAATCAGAAATACAAACAATCCTAATAATATGCATGCAAACAGAGAGTGGCATAGACAGATGTGAATTTCAGAGCTGCAACATTCGAAGGATCAATCAAGGCAATCAAGAACCCTCTAATAGCCGCACTGTTCTAGAAATGCTACATAACTACTACTATCATACAACATGAAGTGGTTAAAGCCGGGGCCCAAGATGAGATCTATGCAAATTTTTATTTGAAAAAACCATCAATATTCTGTTTAAACCACTCCACTGCATGTTCCATCAGGCGACTTCAATGACTCGTCAGGTTCTTCAGCACATTATTTCACGTCATGCATTGCTAAACTGCTGTAATGGTGGGACGTTAATCAGAATTCAGATAATATAAAGCAGGATCACATCTACTGTAAATCCTACATAACATCCCCAGTTCTGATCCAGCGGCTTGATACAAAGCCAGGGAGAAATTAATGGGCATGACAAAGTAAACTTAATTGGTCACAAAACAAAAGGAACGATGCCACGCATGGATAATACTTCAACGGTTTCCATCAACATTCTAGAAAGTGTTTACCCAAGCATGGACAATGCATGGCTACACTTCAGCCCACACAGAGAAAAAAAAAGCTGGCAGATGCCTATCAAGAGTCTGGCAATTTCTTGCAATAATTTGCACAAGTTGACAAACAAGCAAAGAGTCTACAGCACCATTCAGAACTTCATCATTTCGACATAAATCCCTGAACCAGTTCTTTGTTGCGGGAGTGATCGACCTTCCTTAACCATAGTTCAGCCGGAACATGTCGTTCTGCACGTAGAAGGACCCTCCAGCTGGCAGCAAATGGAACATCTGCAGATACAGTGGATAACAAGGTTAGAAAACACTATACATCCTTATATGGTGGTCAACTGGGATAATTTCCTTTGAGATTAGAAAAAATCCATGGACGCTCTCAACCCAATGAGACACACGCCTCCAATCAGAAATACAAACAATCCTAATAATATGCATGCAAACAGAGAGTGGCATAGACAGATGTGAATTTCAGAGCTGCAACATTCGAAGGATCAATCAAGGCAATCAAGAACCCTCTAATAGCCGCACTGTTCTAGAAATGCTACATAACTACTACTATCATACAACATGAAGTGGTTAAAGCCGGGGCCCAAGATGAGATCTATGCAAATTTTTATTTGAAAAAACCATCAATATCATCTAACCAAATGAGCAGAATTTTACTGTATCTGATAAGTCCAAATACAGATACATATGTTCACGTACTGATTACCAGGAAGCTTTGCGTAGCCTAAACAATACAACATGTACACTGTTAGAACATAACTGCTGACATTCTGACATTGTATAGAACTGTTGAAATGCATTTTCAGAAACAGTCTAGTTAACATAAAGGATAATACTGTTTGTTTTTTCTAACTACCTGACTGTAAGTGCACGCGGCAGGGAATTCTGAAATGGAAGGCAGCGAAACTTCTAACAGAAACATCACTGTTGGTACACCACCCCAATGTAATACTTTCCAACAGACTGTTCCAAGATTTTACATGGGACTTGTTAATGTAGCACTTCTAAAACATGAAAAACTAAATCTTGTATTGGTATTTCATAACACTATGAAGACAAAGGCTCATATTATTTCAGATCAGTAGAGAACTAAAGTACAAGCACAATCCACTTGTGTAACTTCCAAAAAAGGTAAAACATCTTATTTCTCAAGTTACTCCAGCACAAAGAAAAACTAAGTATCACAAACATCAGATTACTTTGTCAGAAAAAAACAATACCATCACATTAAAACTTGGTCTACTAGTATAAAAATCAAGCAAACATTTTATTCGGTAGTCTATATGTCATACAAAAGATTATAGTACTGATGCAACAGAGCAAGATATAGTACATATTCTCAGCACAAAACAGCAGCACATCAGTATTACAACCGAATTTTCAACTGAGGCAGACTGAGCCAAAATTCAATGAAATATCGAGATGCAACAAACAGAAAAATCAAATAATACTCCCTCCGTTTCAAAATATAACATGTTTTATCTTTGTGAAAGGAGTGTATCTAGACCCTTTTTAGTATGTAGGTTCACTCCAAACCTACATGAACCTACACACTAAAAGGGGTCTAGATACACTCCTTTCACAAAGCTAAAACATCTTATATTTTGAAACGGAGGGAGTACTTCAATGAAACAACTTGAAGCAATCAGAAAAGATGGGTCAGTACCACAATATCTATTATATAAATTCAGTAACAGCTATTCGTCAGATTCACAATTCTAGGAACAGTAAAGTAGGGAACTGGATTAAAAACTGAAGATATCTTGTGAGCAACTACACGCCAACTAGTTCAAGTAAATCTGAAAACATTACAAGGAAACAATATAACTACCAAAAGGAGATCCCAAGGACGGTTCGAACGCTCCGAGACAGAGTTCTAAATGTCACAACTCACAGTTTCACATCTCCAACCTAAGCTCGCCCAAACAAATAGTACTACTACCCAGTCCCCAACTATGCTAAGCAATCAAGTACCATCTAATGATTAAGATAAGGCTAAGCTAGGAGATTAACCGAACCCAAACAGGAAAGGCAAACAATTTTAATCAACAAATCGAGAGCCTTCCACTTCCAGGGAAGGCCGTGCCGTGGGACCAAACGCAGGATCGCAACAGTAACCACCAAGTTAATAGGATCAGATCAGCACGTACTAGAACCAAACATGGGGGGAAGGGAGGAGGGGGCGCGCGCGGGGGGGGGGGGGGGGGGGGTAATGGCCCAGACCTGGGAGAACTTAAGGGGGTGCTCGCCGGGGCCTAAGGTGATGGTGCCGGAGACGAAGACGAGGACGCCGCCCTGGGGCCCCGAGGGCTGGCAATCGACGGTGTCGATCTTGTGCTGGCACTGCTGGAAGGGGAGGGATCCGATCTTGCCGGCGATGGCAGCGGCGCCGAGGAACTTCTCCCCCTCGAAGGTGAGCATGGAGCCGTCCTGGTATAGCCCCACCAGCCCGGCGCGGTTGGAATCGAAGGTCTGGTAGTAGTGCTGCACGAACGCCTTGGCCACTGCGTCGGGATCCATGATCTCTCCCTCGCCGCGCCTTGCCTCGCCTCGCCTCGCCGCGTCTAGGGTTTGGAGCTCTGGATGCCTCTGGCTCGGGGGATTTGGGCGTTGGGAGCCGGGGGTTGGTTGGTAAATGGGGAGGGGAGAGAGGTTCGCGACGGGAATAATAATTGCTGATGATTTGGATCGGGATGGGCGTGGGTGGGGGTTGGCGTGGGAAGGACGCTAAGCCGTCGGGGCTGGGCCCGCTGATGGAGGAATGCCGCGTTGGGCTTCGAATCCTAGACTAGAATATGCCTTTTATTCTGAGATATACTACTACTAGTTTTGAGATCTGGCTCGGTATTCATAGTTGACGGGTGTTCGGACTACGGCCCAATAAGAGCATCCAGCCGGTAGACTTGTATTTTTTTTGAGCAAATGATAAAAAACAACTACATTTTGACACGAGACGGCACAAAACCATCATTTTTGGTTTTTGACCCATAAATGCCACTTTTGGGGTCGTGCTGTGACGTGGAATACTAATCTCCTGTGATTAGTCGTCTAACCATGTTTCTGGCAGGTGACACCACGTCGATTACACGTGGCGAGAGACGACGGACAATGATAATGAAAGTTAGGGAACGGTCGGAGCAGCGATTTTAATCATTGCGCCGTCGGCATCTCCCTCACTCCCCTCCCTTCCTCTGCCTTGCCCGCCATAACCGCGTCGTCGCCACTCGACGCCGGAGAAGAACCACCATGCGTCGTCGTTCTGCCATGGTGTCCTCAGGCGATGCAGAAGAATCCTCGCAAGATCTAGCTCGGACAGCGCAAATATAAGTTCCGTGCACACAGATTTGGGGATTTCCAAGGTTCATGTAGATTTCTAGGGTTCGTGATGAATTGGTGATTTAGTTGAAATCCACTCTAATTTGCGCTGCCATTTGCACTTGTTAGAATATCAACACCATATATGATTCTGATTACTGCGGATTAGCCAACGGAGGGGATGATCTTGTGCTCTGTCTATGTGGCTTTGTGGCGACCAAATTTGTGGCATTTGAGGGCTACAACACCGGCAGGAGGTTCCTAGCTTGTGAAGGGCAGGTGTGTGATCAATGTGAATTTAATAAAGTTTGTTAAATGTAGCACTAGGTTGTGTGAATTGTCATTGTTGTTTGCGGATGGACAAAAGCGTGACTTTATGCAATGGGTTGATCAAGTACCTTCTGATGCTATGATTAAAGCACTGTCTAAGCTATGGGGAATGTATGGAGAAACTAAGCAACGCAAAGTCAATGATGCCCTAGATTTCATGGAGCGGAAGTTTGGGTATCAAGACCAAATAAAAAGCTCCTTATTGATCTGAGGAATTCACAAGCTGAGGTAGCTAAAGAAGTGGCAGAAAAGCAAGTGACTTTAGCCCACGAGGCTAAAGCTAAAAAAGCATTGATGGATGCTAGGCTGAATTAGTAGAGAAGGGGATCACTCATGAAACTACATGTAAGATGCACAAATGCTTGTTGAAAAAGGCAGAGAAGGACATGTATAAGTACAAGGAAGAGAAGAGGAAGTTGAAACACATCATTTCTGATTTGCTAAAGCAGAAAGAAGTCTACATGAGTAGGTTCAGTAAGATAAAGGATCTATCTGATGTGTAATTTTAGCTTGATCATGTAATGTAGAATTAAGAGGTGTTGTTGAATTCTCTAGTTTTTTTTGAATTATGAACTATTTGTGAGTTGTAATAAGTACAATTATTATCTAAATTATGATGTGTTGTTGAACTATGATGTGAGCTCTATCTATATCAATTATTGGTGATTTTTGGTGTTGAAATTAATGTGTGATCTAAATTATGATATGTTGTTGAACTATGATGTGAGCTCTATCTATTTTTTGGTGCTGAAAATATTGATGGTAAATTAATCATGAATTGTAGATCACACATCATTGACAGAAAATAAAAAGTGGCAACATGACAAAAACTAGGAAGATCACACATCATTGACAGAAAATAAAAAGCGACAACATGACAGAAAATAGGAAGGTCACGCATCATTGACAGGAATATCATCCAAGTTACTACATTCTTGTCACATACAAAATATCACCTTCTTGTTCAGACAACAGGTAGCAAATTAAGAGGTTCAACATGAGTGAAATAAATAAGGTTGCCACAGCAAACTAAGAGGTATTACATCACAGTTTTTGCTTCCAGGAATTCAACCATCTAGAGGACCAACATTTTATCCCTCCCAGCAAATGCATTTTCCCCAGCTGTGAAGTAGGACATGAATCCTCTCTGTTGCCTTAGTGTTGTACTTGCTGAAGTAGTAGGAGCTAAAGCCCTTGGACCTTGTGCATCATAAATTGATCTTGGTGGAACAAAAGAAGATCCAGGTGCATTAGTAGATGATCTTGGTGGCCTTGGAGCTGGCTCTGCCATAGGAGGTGTAGCAGTAGATGATCTTGGTGGCCTTGGAGCTGGCTCTGCCATAGGAGGTGTAGAAGTAGATAATCTTGGTGGCAGTGGAGCTGGCTCTGCCATAGGAGGTGGAGGAGAGGAAGATTAGGCTGCTTCATCACCACGTGGATATGCCCCATCAGGAATGGTCATGTTTGGCTACAAATAACAGAGTTACTAAATTGAATTATAATGAAATGCAGTAATGATGTGTGCAATAGTTTAGGTAGCTTGTGTTGGCTTTTCCTAAGTGCAAGATTAGGTCTAAGTGGTTGTGAACAACTTGTGTACTTGTGTATTTGCAATTTGAAGTTGCTATAGGTGATAGTTGTCATCCTGGATGATTCCTTAGGTTTAGGGACCTCAAATTTCCCTTTTCTCCTATGTGGCATAATGTCCTTAGTATATGTTCTTGTCCAACCATGTTGCTGTGGAATTGGGTAGACCATTGGCCTGTAGGCATACAAGTACAAGGGTCTTTTGAAGAAATCTAAGACAAAATCTTTTGGATATTTTCCTGATTTGTAGATTGCACTAACTGCATGATTGCATGGTAACCCAGATAAATCCCACTTTCTACAAGAACATGTTATTTTATCTAGATTTAACTCATATATGTGATCACCACTTTTCACCTGCCACGGTCTATCATCTACTCTTTGTGCTACACAATTTCTTGCATATTTCTTTATCATTTCAAGTTTCTCAGCATAATGAGGTGTTATTTCCCAGCAAGATTTTCTCCCTCCCTCTCTCTTCACATCAAACCTGACCATTTTCTTGTCATAGATCCCTACAAGCGTTGTCTCTACTGGCTTGTTTCTTTCATCTAGGATATATCTATTGAACACTTCACTCAAATTATTGTTCACCAAATATGTCTTAAAGTTTGAGTCAAGGGCCCACCTTGCCCATGTGTGCACTAGAATTTTTGAAAGCCACTGCCAAGCTGCCTCATATTGCTTCTTTATTTCATCCATTGCCTTGTCAAATCCATGCTTGGTGTAAGAATAGGTTGCACTGTCCATGCACTTCTTCAGATCCTCTCCTCTAAATCTTGTAGTCTAGAAGTTGGCATAAATGTGCCTAAGACAGAATCTCCGAGGAGAGTTGGGGAAGACAATGGTCATAATTTTTATCGGACCTTTCAGCCTGTTAGACATGATGGTGTATTGTCCAAACTAGCATTCCTCTCCACCAAGTGCTTCCTTTAACTGTTCCAGAAACCACTACAAATTATCAGTATCTTCTTCAACAACAATGGCCGAAGCAATTGGATAAATGTTGTTATTGTCGTCTTTGCTAGTAGCTGCAAGGATTTGATCTCTAGTGGTGAGCTTTATGAAGCAGCCATCCAACCCTTTGAAGGGCTTGCATCCCTTAAGAAATCCAAGCCTTACAACATTGACACAGAAGAAAATCCCATGGAATCTTGGCTTGTCACTAATGAAAACATGTTGCCCTCTCTTTAATGCTTCCTTCTCTTCCTCTGTTGGCCCCCTCTCAGTGCTGACAATGCATCTAGATCCTAGATTTTTATCTATCAAAGTTTGCAATTAATCCCTAATTTGGTAATACTACTTCTTGTGATCCCCCATAACAATCTCTCTCGCATTTGTCTTTACCATGTAGGCCATCCTCTTTGGCACCTCTACACCAAAGTCCTTTTTAGCTTTGTCAACTAAAGATATGATCCCTGTGTTTGGATCTGATCTAAAATTCTCAACATAAGCATTTCTCAGCCACTTACTATTAACTCTGGTGCTTGATGGTTTGGTAGGACATCAGTGCTCCAAGTGCATCTTCTTGATGTAGAAGGTATTTTCATGATTTATCTTTGAAGCTAAAATAAAGAACTTGCATTTGTACCTCTCCTTCTTCTTTAGATTGCACCACACAATGATCCTATTTGAGCAATTTTGTGGTAGTGGAAATTCCTCAACTTGCACAATATGAAGTCTGCACAGTGCATGCCTAAACTGATACACATCCTTGAAACAAATAAGTTTAAGCTTGAATTGTTGCTTTGGATTTTCCCTTGTGTTATATCATTCCAAACCCTCTCTGTTTACTCCTTTGCTCTGCTCTTCCTACCCTTTGGCAGCACAAATGTCAGAGGCTCAAACCCATCATCATCCCCTTCTCCAAGAAAACCTAGCTATTCTTCATCATCAGATGGAGCCCAATCTGTCTTGACTGGCAGTGGTGCATGACAATGTGATCTGGTAGTTGGGCCCTACCTCTTAACTGTCTTCTTCAGTGGATCCTCTAGAATAACAACAATATGTGTGTTAGAAATATCTTCTGCCTTTAACTCATCCTCACACAGCTGCTCATCCACCTTTCTCTTCCTCTTAGCAATTATTTTCTTCATTGCCTCTATTTCCTTCCTCCTCAACCACTCTGCCTGAACTAGGTCATACTGGTAAGGATACATTCGGTTGTCATCATCAAATGCTTCCCCCTCATCTCCATCTTCTTCTTCCTCTGCATCTTCTTCCTCCTCTGCTGATTGCTGCAAATTTTCATCAACTTGTGTGCACAGAGGCTGAAAGTACATACTATTCTGAGTTTGCAAGTGGTTGTTTTCACACTACTCTCCCTCCTCCAGATCAACTGAAATGTGGCTAGGATATGACTAGCATACAACTTCTCCTTTCCCTTCTTGGTCTTGGCAGGAGACAACACAATGGCTTGATTACTATTGTCTCTTGTCACTGTTAACACTAGTTTCTTGACCTTTCATACTTTCTCATCATCTCTTCCACCTCAACATTGATGTCTAGTAATTCTAGCCCATGCAATCTTGCCCTTCATCTTTCATATAATACATTGAATCACATAGCACATACCCTTCCTTCTCCATCAGTCCCAACAAATTCAGAAATCTAATATCAGACCGGTGCATGGTAGTTGACAAAAATTTGACACCATTGAATTGAATGTATAGTTCCCACATCTCTGAATGTTCCCTAAATTCAACTAAAAGTGATCATTCAGCGCACACTACTTGTTTACTGACCTAAATTCGACAGATAGACCCAAGAATGAAAAATTCCCCAAATGCAGAACAGGGGAAGGGAAATTGTTCTTGCCCGTAGTCTGAGAGGTAGCGGCTGAGTGGGTTGGTGCTTCACTGGGTAGCCATAGCGAGTTGCAAGGACTCTTCATTCCCCGTACCCCCGTGCTCTGGCTCCATCGAGATGTCCATCGACTCGCGGTCATTGTCACTGTCCCAATCGATGCCGCCCATGTTGAAGCCCGACCCGAATAGAAACTGCTTGACGAATCGACCACCGCCGCCTCCACTCCGACCGCCGTTGTGCCAGTCCGGTGAGCCGCCGCCTCCTCCGGCCGCCATGGGAGTCGCGGGCTAGTAACTGATGAGAGGGAGTAAGGTGTCCTGGAATAGAACCGCTGCTCCGACCATGCCCTAACTCGCTACGTTAACAGTTGTTTTCTCTGTCCGTCCGTCCCTGCTACGTGTGCACTAATAGCGGGTCCCACCTTCCAGAAACATGGTTAGACGGCTAACCACGGGAGATCAATGCTCCGCGTCACAGCACGGTCCGTGTCGAAAAACCCAAAGATGGTGGTTTTGATGGTGATTTCGTGTCATCTCGTGTCAAAATGCGGTAGTTTTTTTGTCACTTCCTCTATACTTTTTAAAATGTTAAAACGTTAGGACGCGGCTTTATGGCTCCTGGCGACGCGCGTGGAGGAAATCTGGATGGCTGGTCCTTGCTTGCTGATTCTCAAGCAAAGTACTTCCTCCATACAGGTTTATTGAAATTCAAAAAAATTATTCAGTTATAAATTTGATCAATGAAATATGAATCATATATCACAAAAACCATATCACTAGAAAAGTCTTTTAAATATGAATCCAATGTTATAATTTTTGCGACATAAAAATTATGTTTTATTGATCAATTTTATGGTAACTTTTTTCACGAACTCTACGTTAGCCGAATAAACCGGTATGCAGGTAGTAGTCTGTATTAAGGCAAACACTAGCAGGAATTAAAAATACGAATACACTAGCGCCTACGAAGTAATGGCCTTAATGTCATCACCAGAACATTCGCGTACAGACTGTGTGGCTTAGGCAATAAAAATGACAAGAGCCAGGGAATAATTCACGTAAAAGATTTTTCTACATAAATGAATCAACTGGAACAGACAATTAGTGTGAAAATTTCTACAGCAATTTTTTCTGCTATTTGTATCGATCTCTTGCAGAAACAGATATATGACCCAGAAATTACATAGAACAAAATATGTTCCAATAATTACATTGAGCAACAATTATTTCTAATGTTTTAACTTATTTCTCATATGGACCAGAAATTACAGAGAACATAAACTAATTTTTGAGATTACTATAAATATTCATTAATTGGTAATATTAACATATTTCTGATATGATCCTCGAAACATACTTTCGCGCTTTATAAATAAACCCACAA
This sequence comes from Avena insularis, assembly GCA_023614405.1. NCBI lineage: Eukaryota > Viridiplantae > Streptophyta > Magnoliopsida > Poales > Poaceae > Avena > Avena insularis. The sequence goes on from CM042692.1 coordinate 30,626,244, forward strand.
CACGGTCGAACTGATACAAAGTGATGAGAGTGGACTGATGCATAGCCCAGTGGTAAGGGTGTGTCGATGCACCCCTGCCCGCCCAGGTTCGAGCCCTCATGCTTGCATTCCTGTACACACGAATACATCTTTTCACAACTGCTAGTGGTTCTTCCACTAGAGAAATCTTTTTTTACAAAGTGATGAGAGAATCCCCTTACAAAGCAGATCAAAGATTAACAAAAAAATAAATACATGAGCAGTCACACCCCGTCGAGTCGAAGCACACGGAACAACTAACTAGAGATGCCACAATACCTCCTTGTGAAACCACCGGACCTAGTCACACCAAAACCACCAAGTCATCGCTGGAGAGGGCCACCTGCCCTCTCGCTTCGGGCTGTGGGGCGTTGATCCTTCCTGCGGACAACGAGGATGGATAGTGGCAATGACAGAGTCACGTGTATAAGATAGGAGGCTACCGAGGATGCCTCGCGCCAGCTTCGGAGGTGCCTCGACACATGATCCGAACTTTCCCACCGATGACACCAGAACAAAACCAATAAGTACCAGAGCTCCATGAAGACACCCCCCATGAGGGTGACGATGCAACACACCGCTGTCGCCGAGACCGAGATGGTCAAGGGTTTTCATCCGGAGCCCTAACACGAGGAAGGTACCCACAATGGCGCCCACAAGAGGGTTAAGATACCCACATGCATTGCCTCCAATGGTGCCAAAGCACTGGGCTTTCACTCGGAAAAACCTTCGCACCACATCGGTACCTCGGACCACCCACTGCCGCCAAGCTAGCCAAGCCTCCAAAACGCGATATGGGAGCCGCCATTGCGGAAGCGCCACCAACACCAGGATCCCACGTTGTTTCCTCTCTGCCATCCTCATGGCAAAATAGGAAGACCATCACCACTGCCACGACACTCGCTGAAGAGACAAGGACATCGTCCCGGCTTCCATGATCTCGCACTTGGGAGTGACATCCAACGCTAATGGGTCCAACGATGTGGATGAGGGAAATTGGTGCAAGCCAGCATTTAGGAAGCACAAGGTCGACAAGCATAGCCGCCACGGTGCCTCTGGGCTGCCTGCGAGTCACACCCTTCAAACCCTAGAGGGATTGCCAAGCGATTACTGAAGGAGATATGCCCTAGAGGCAAATAATAAAAGGGTATTATTGTCATATCTCATTAGTTCATAATAGTTTTATATCATGCTATAACTGTATCAAGAGGAAACATTGATACAGGTGTGGTATATAAACAAACCTAGGTCACTAATAGCCTCTATTCAACTAGTTCATTGGGCAGATGATGAGTGCAGATTTACATCATATTTTATATTATTATTTTGCATTGTAGATGTAGGATCTTGGTATTTTACAACGTTCGTGCACACATTTTATGTCTGTTTTCACTAGGATCAGGACAGATGATGGATCCAATGGACACAATTCTTGAAGGAGTTGTACTGTGGAGAAAAGGAGCCAAAAACAACGTAAATCGCTTATTTAGGAAATATTAATAATACTAGAAGAAAAGCAGAAGCGAATGAGAGAGACAGAGGGCGCAACGACCAACTATACGGGCGGAGCAATTTTTCCCGATGTATAGCTCTGGTCGTATAGCTGGCGCCGTCTCCGCCTCGTCAAATATTTTCACCCCGTACAATTGGTTCGAGGAGACGACATACAAAACACCAGAAATCACAGAAACCTCACCTTCGGAAGGCATCTGAAGGGGGGACTCATCCACCGGGGATCCATCTTCGCCCCGCGCAGATCTAGGAGGTTAAGGCATCGATCTTCATCGTCCACCGCTGCATCACCACCATCTCCATCCATCCCATCTACACCTTGTCTAGATCTTGTTGTAATTGCTATACTCGTTGTGGATTTATACAAGTGATATTCATCTATGATTGTTTCAATTACCATTTGCCATGATGTTGATTTCCTCCATATCTGAGTAGATCATTAGTTCTTGGGGAGATGGAAAAACCCTGGTATGAGATTGAAATAAGATAAAGTCTATTATGATATTCATCACTGTGACCATGTGTTAGATTTTCTACATCTTGATGTTGAGAGAAGTCGACCTCTCAATATTTTCCTCTCGTGGGGACTTGATGGAGGAAATTACTTGTTGGTATATGGAGGCGTGCTAGCACTTATAGTGACTATAGAGTTGTTGGCACCCCTTACGTATCAACTTGGGAAACCGAGGAAACTCACGGAACACTATCCATGCCATACGTCCTACAGGATTACGTCCCTTAATAGCGCAGTAATTCAATTCATGTCGATTGCTGACTGCTGTGGTTATGAGGATGATGTGCACAACGGTTGCTGGCTAATCGTCCAAATATGGAGTTTCTCCCACACATACATAGTTGAGAATGTTCATGATGATAATCTTTATCTTAGATCTTTACAATGCTAGTGGTGTATCCGCTACTCCCTGAGAACACCTTTTTCCCTACTGCAGTTCCAATCTCTTTTACATACGCGATACTGATGACCCACAAGTATAGGGGGTGTATCACAGTATTTTCGATAAGTAAGAGTGTCGAATCCAACGAGGAGCAGAAGGTGCTGATGAGTGGCTAGGAGCAGGAATTCTCTGTAAATACTTGGCAAACGGATTTTTAGGGTTTTTTTGATAATGCAGGTAAATAAAGTACGAGTAAATAAAAGACAATAAGAATAAATGCAGCAAGTGTCCCAATCCTTTCCTTAGCAAAGGACAAGCCGGTTGTATTACTTAAGATGACCAAACGTTCTCGAGGACACATGGGAATATCGTCAAGTGCTTTCGCTTCATATAGTTGATTAATCTTCTTTAGTTTGCTAAGTGTTGTGTGGGTGAACCTGTGCTAATGTACCGACCTTCCTAGGACTAATACATACTTGTGATTATACCCCTTGCAAGCATCCGCAAGTACAAGAAAGTAATTAAGGTAGAAACCTAACCACAACTTTAAACTCTAAGATCCTGACATCCCTTGTGCAATGGTTTCCTAATGGGGTTCAGGTTTCTGTCACTCTGGCAACCCCTACGATTAGTAGCCAAATACACAATGCATTCCCCTAGGCCCATATAGGTGAAGTGTCATGTAGTCGACGTTCACATGACACCACTAGAAGAAATACACCACAACTTAAATATCAAACTATTGAATCTTTCTCAACACAGTTCCACTACTAACAACATGACTTCTCCCATGTCCTCAAGAACAAAACGAACTACTCACAAGACATCATATGGATCATGACCAGAGATGAAATAATGATGTGTAACAATATGAACCTAAACGATAATTCAATGGTTCACTCAATAGCATCAACTACAAGGAGTAATCAACACCGGGAAAGTTTCCCCTAAGAACTATGAAAGATTCAACCCAATTGTTACAGCGGTATGAAGTGGTGATGATGGTGCTGGTGGAGATGATGATGATGATGATCCCGATGAAGTCTAGCTTGATGGTGGTGTTGATGGCGACGGTCTCCCCTCTCCGGGAAGGAATTCCCCTGGCAGAATTCTGTCTGCCAGAGAGATCTTTCTCTCGTGGTGTTTTCCGTCCCGCAGAGGCTGTGGGATCTTTCTGTGGTCGCTCTCTGAGTCTTAGGGTTTCGGGAGGATAATATACGCCAGAGGGGAGAGGCTGGTGTGGGCCCCCTGCGGCCCATCTCCACTTCCCCTTCTGGCTTTCTTCGTCTTCTAGAAAAATAGGATTTTCCATGTATTTTCCCGGATTTTCTGATCTTCGCGAATTTTTCCTCCAAACAGCACCTTTTCCATCAGAATCCCAACTGCAACGGTCCATGGTCCAAAAGTCATCAACCATGCAAAAACAGATGAAATAACATAAGTATCATCTCTTAATATGAAATATATCAATGAATAACAGTAAGTTATGATATAGAATAGTGATGCAAAATTTACGTATCAACTCCCCCAAGCTTAGACTTCGCTTGTCCCCAAGCGAAACTGAACTCAATAAACATGACCTCAGGTTTATGGAGTGAAGTGTCAATAAAATAATACGAACAAGAAGCATCACATTCATCAATACATAAGTCATACTAGAAGACAACTCACTATTATATAACTTAACTTGCAATAAGTAAAGGAAACACAATAAAGATACATAAAGTAAATCATAATTGGTAATGGCAAACTTAGCTCTCGGTCGAAGAATAGTTGACACTTTGCTGGAGTTCACAAATAACTGGTTTCAAAGATAGCTTTCAAAGTAGTAGACACTAAGATAAGAGCAATGTGCAAGATAAGGAACATAAGAAACATGATTGAATAAATCATCATATGAATGAATGAAACACAACAACTCAAAATACTTGCTGAGGTAGAAGGGAATAGGTTTACTGACTCAACTAAAAAGTAAAAGAAAGGCCCTTCGTAGAGGGAAGCAGGGATTTCAAGTTTCATAAAGAGCTTCCAAAAATTATGGTACTTACTAGCTTTCAGCTCTCATTGCCCCTATCATAGGCATCTTTAGGTGGTTAAGGTTAAAGTGATCAAATATGAGGATATGCTTGACAAGTTGCAAGTTGAAAATCTCATGTCCCTTGAATACGAGGGACGCTCCTCATGCTACTCAAGTTTAGTCACCGGTAAGTTCTTGTCATAGTAAGTATATGTGTATCATAGAGAACCGCCAACGGGGTACCCCTTGCCCGATGATACGGAAGAATCCCCATATCAAAATGACAAGGCAAGCAGACAACGAGCATCTCAGCAATCTTCTTATTTACCATGGGAATATGGTGCTTTTTTCTCTCTTTCCTCTTTTCTCATTTTTTCTTTTTCTCTTTTTATCAATCTCAATCTCTTTTTTTATAAGAAGAATGTTTCATAGATGCTCGTTATGGTTACGCCGCAGGTTTCCACCATGACAACATGGATTAGACCGGTGGCCCAGGCATTTCTCTAACACACATACATAACTCCATGGACTTACAAGCTCCCCTTTCATTTCACATCGACAACATTGATACGTTGCTAACGTATCCGTAATTTTTGATGTTCCATGCTTGGTTTTATCTACTTTCTTATGTTTTGTCCACACTTTGGAGTACTTTTTATAGACTTTCTTGGACTAACCTATTAACAAGATGCCATAGTGCCAGTTGCTTGTTTTCTGCTGTTTTTGGTTCCAGGAAAGTCAGAAAATGAATATTCTCGGAATTGGATGGGACAAAAGCCAAAGTTAGTTTTTTACCGAGGGGGACACGGGGAGAATCTACGAGGCGGATTTGTTTTTTGAGGGGGGGAGAGCGGTAGAATCTGAGGCGGAGGGGCCAGGGGCCTCCCACACCACCTGGCCACGCGGCTAGGCCTGGCCTGTGCCAGGGGGTGGTGCGGCCACCCAGGGCACCCCCTCGGCCTCCCCTTTCACCTATACGATGCCTCTGATACAGAAACCCTAAGGACCCGATCAAAATTCCATGAAAGAGTCTATAGCCGCCGTCATCTCCATCCCTAGATCGGGAGGGATCTGAAGCTCTTCACGGCACCCTGTCGGAGGAGGGAATTCACCCTGGAGGCCTTTTTCATCACCATGCAGGCCTCTGGTGTGATGCGTGAGTAGTTCATCTCTGGACTACGGGTCCATGTAGTAGCTAGATGGCTGGTTCTCCTCCTTTGTGCTACCATGTTTAGATCTTGTGAGCTCCATTCATGATCAAGATCATCTATTTGTAATCCTACATGTTGTGTTTGTGGGGATCCGATGGATATTGAGATGCTATTTTAGATTGATTATTGATTCTATCATGTCTTTGTTATTTGTGATCTTGCATGCTTTCCGTTGTTAATAGCTATCTTGGCCAAGTAGATGCTAGCAACTCCAAGAGTTAGTATTTATGCTCGATAGTGGGTTCATGCCTCTAGTAATCTGGGGAAGTGACAGAAATCTCTAAGGTACTAGATGTGCTATTGCTACTAGGGAGAAAACAACAATCCTTTGTTCATAGAACAATCGTATTGTTTACTTTACACACAATGCGTAATGCAATTATCCGTTGCTTGCAACTTAATACTGGAGGGGGTTCGGATGATAACCTGAAGGTGGATTATTAGTCATAGATGTAGTTGGATTACGGTCTATGTATAATGTTGTAATGCCCAATCAAGTCTCAAAGGAGTCAAGATGAGTAGTATTTGCATATTGCTTTCTAGATGTTTGTCAATTGCCTCGCTGTAATTTGTTCACCCAACATGTCATCTATCTTAAGGAGAGCCACCACTAGTGAACTATGGACCCTAGTCCTTTATTTTATCATCAATCTACAATCAACTGTTTATTGTTTTCTGTTTACTTTCTGCAAACTATTACTTCTTCCACTCGATACGTTTAATCCTTTGTTTTCAGCAAAACCGGTGAGATTGACAACCTCATCGCAAGTTGGGGGCAAAGTTCTGTGGTTGTGTTGTGCAGGTCTCCACGTTGCTGCTGGCACCGGTAGTGCGCCCTGCCAAAGTCCAGCTAGCAACACCTTTGAGATGTTTCCTTGCTCCTATTGGTTCGATTAAACCTTGGTTTCATAACTGAGGGAAAACTTGCTGCTGTGGTCATCATACCTTACTCTTGGGGTTCCCCAACGGGCTCGATATATTTTGGGCTTAGCAACATCCATAGACAAAAGAACATGATATCAACTAGGTACTAAGTACCGGTGCAATGTTGAAAGCGTTCCCCGTGACAGCATGGTTCTGCTAATTCACAACTTACAAAGCGCAAGCATATACGCAACATAGATGGGCACAATGGTTCAAGTTTATTAAGTGCAAGAAAGTAAAGTGTGCCATCAAGTTCGTGAGAGCTTTAATCACTAATCTTCACATAATAAGTTTAATTTGGAAGGTAGATAAAAACATGAATTTACTTGGAATAGCAATAATGCTAATAGGTAGGTATGGTGGACACAAATGGCATAGGTTTTATTTTAAGGATTGGATGCATGAGAGGCATTCCCTCTCAGTACAGGTTTTTGGCTAGCAAGGCTGGGTAGCAAGCATAAGAGTTGAACGAAACAAACAAACATACAAGTGATAAAAACAAACATGCAATCTTCCTTGGAAGCACAGAAGATCTTAACTAGAGAATACTAAACTTATGAGCAAATCAAGAAAGAAAGATGATGAAATTATATTTCCTTAAGAGTACTTTTATCTTTTTCATTCAATTCTCAAAATATTGTTGCTACTGACCGAGCTAGGTTTGCCAAAACCAACTAAATTAACTCAATGATCTCAAAGTGATACCAATACTAATGACAAGATCAATCATATAACCATGAATTGAAAACTAATATAAGATATGCAAAAGAGTAAATGATAGAACTTCTCATTAATATTCCATAATGGCAACTCACACCAAGGGATACATAGATATCTAACAAGAGGGGGGACACTTCCATAATGCAAACCATCCTACATGATAACTTCTCTATTCATGATATGACTCTACTAAAAAGGTAAAAAGATAGAAGATAGTGATATGATACCGTGGCACTCCCCAAGCTTGGAACAAACCAAGGGGATGCCAAAACCTGATGACGAATTACTCCTTTGGTGGTGGTGGTATTCTCTCGATGAGCTTTTTGATTAGTTTCCCCAAGTCCTCAATCTCAAAGCTGAGATTACGAATCAACTGTGAGTTTTGCTTAATGCAGCTCATGATCATGTCGGGTTGCGAATTCTAGCTCTTGTGATTCTTTCCCTACTCTTCCTCCTTGAAGTCTACTTTTCTTGCATGGCTAGAATGAGGCAAATCCCAATTGGAGGGTAGTTTCTCCTTGGGCATATTCTGGTATTGATGCTCATGGATAAGGGTATGGAAGGGATTCTTAGTGGGAGGAAGTGACCATGGAGCCAAACAGTGACGCGGAGGTTTCCCTCCAGTTGACATCCGTGCAATCCTTTTGATCCTGGCAAGTTTTGCCAACACTCCAATGCTTGTAATGGTAGTGCTGGTGTGCAGATGTTGGCTTTTCTTTGCCTCCTCTTCATCTTCACTCTTGATCTCCTTCTCCTGGCCAGGGTCTTGAAGATCTTCCTCCATAGGCTCCTTTACCTTATCCTTGGCAGACACCATTGTGCTTCTAACCTTCAAGAATAGTTCCTGGCAGAAATAGATCAAAACGAAAACACGATATATGAACCTCGGGGGATCCGGGGGATTATATTTTACGAAGTTTTACAATAAAAGGAAGGTACTGGGAGAAAACGGGTCGGAGACGGAGTCCGGGGCGGCCACACCACCTGCTGGCACGGCGAGGGGGGCCGCGCCAAGGGGTGGTGTGAGCCACCCTGGCATCGTTTCTGTCCCTCTTTCGCTTTGTTGCTTTCCTTGTTGGATAAAAACTGCAAAATATAACTTGACAGAATTTTCGCGGAACTTTTCTTACCAGAACTGTTTCCTATTCGAAAACGGACTCTGCGGGTCTCTGAATTTAGCATTTGGTCGATTCTTCCGGAGTCACCACTTGGATAACATCAATATCTTCATCTTCATACACTTATTGCTTGAGTCATGAAACCTTTCACTTTCTTATTACACCATTTCCTCCACTAACCTAGAAATTTCTATCACACAAAACTTCACACAATTATCATTAGCAACATTAGTGTAAGCAAGGTAATAAACCTTTTAGGTTCAAATTCAACTAAAATCCATCAAAACATAAGCTACTGTAGCAACTCCTTCCGAAAACCCAAAAATAATTCAAAAAGGAAATCGCTTAAAGAAGCAAATGCAAGAGTGGCAAAATCTGTCAAAATAGACCAGCAGGTAAAGATCAATTTTTTGAAAATCTTCTGTTGCTCCAATCAAAAAGTGAAATAACAACCTGGGTCAGAAGCAAAAAAAATTACAGCTCAATCCATGGTACAAAGAACTCTCACGAATTTTTACGGTGAAGCACACAAAAATCTGTTTCGGGACAACAACTTCCCCAAATCTTACTTCTCTCTCATTAGAGATTGATCTTGACACGAAAACCAAACAAAAAGGATAAGGAGAGGTTATTGCCGAAACAATAACTTCCAAGACTCAAAGAAACAAAAACAAACTGAAAGCAAGAATATAATGGGTTGTCTCCCAAAAAGCTCTTTCTTTATAGCCATTAAGATGGGCATGATAATTTCAATGATGCTCACATAAGATATGAATTGAAGTAAAAGAGAGCATTAAGAAGCAAAAATATACATGTTTAAGTCTAACCCACTTCCTATGCAAGGGAATTTTGTAAACAAACAAGTTGTTGAAACCAGAGGCTACAAGCATAGGAAGGCAAAACAAGTGCAACATAAAGACTTTAAGCATAAAACGAGGAAACTTGATATTATTGAGATGCATAAGAACAGTCTTCCCTCTCTCATAATAACTTTCAGTATCATGCATAAACTTAATGATATAGCTATCACATGAACCATTGTAGCAATGATCGCTTATCCTAATAGAAAACACAGGGACACTAGCTCTCATAACACTACTTTGTGAAACAATATTAGAAGTATCCTTACAGAGGATAGTGTGTCCATCTTCTACATATTTAGTGACAAAGTCTTTCACATTTGCTATTATAGGTTCATCATCCATTTGTTTATCAGGTTCAGCAGCTTTATTTGTACCTTCATTAACCACACTAGCTATCATAGAATGTTCCTTTACTTTAACCGGGAAAGGTATTTTCTCAATGTAAAGTTCAGGTAAAGCATGATTAGCAGTATAAACTTCAGTATTTCTTGTAGGAACACATTTAGCAACATCTTTATATGGTTCATGATACTTATTCCACTTCTTTTTAGGAACTTCAATATAGGAAGCAAAAGCCTTAAAATAAGTTGCAATAGCTTGAGAGTCTAGACCATAAGCATTTTTAATATTTTGAAAGTCATCAGTTCTCATAAAAGATTCAATGCATTTGTAATCATAATTTGGACCTGACTTTCTTCCTTTGTCATTCTCCCATGCTTCAACATTGTCTTGAATATGGTCTAGAAGATCCCATTTAGCTTCTTCTTCCATGCGTGTGAATGATCCAACACAAGAAGCATCCAATAAATCCTTATCATGAAGAGAAAGCCTTACATAAAAGTTATTGATAATAATATTGTTGGGGAGCTCATGAATGGGACATTTGAGCATTAGTAACTAATCTCCCCCAAGCTTGAGCTGTACTCTCTCCATCCAGAGGCCAAAAGTTGTATATTTGATTCCGATCTTTATGAATCTCACTAGGAGGATAAAACTTTGAATAAAAGAGAGGCACTATTTCCTCCCATTCAAGAGCTTGACCATTCTTCAGCAGCTTATACCATTCCTCAGCTCTTCCTTTTAGTGATAATGAGAATAACTTCTTCTTGACTTGATCTGTTGTAAAACCTGCACACTTAAACAACCCGCATAATTCGTGTATAAAGAGCAAATGATCACCAGGATGGACAGTTCCATCTCCAACATAATAGTTATCCATAACACGATCAATAATTCTTGTAGGTATTTTAAAAGTATCATTCTCAGCAGGCGGTGGTTCATCTACTACCTTAGCAGTGGTAGTAGCATTACGAAATAAGAAACTCAGTGAATTGTCCATATTGAAATAAAGCAACTAACAGAAGTAAACAATACTCACAGTAGAAGTTTCCTTTACTAGTTCCACTCTCCAATAGCGCTTCACTCCCCAGCAACGGCGCCAGAAAATAGTCTTGATGACCCACAAGTATAGGGGGTGTATCGCAGTATTTTCGATAAGTAAGAGTGTCGAACCCAACAAGGAGCAGATGGTGCTGGCGAGTGGCTAGGAGCAGGAATTCTCTGTAAATACTTAGCAAACGGATTTTTAGGGTTTGTTTTGATAATGCAGGTAAATAAAGTACGAGTAAATAAAAGACAATAAGAATAAATGCAGCAAGTGGCCCAATCCTTTCTTTAACAAAGGACAAGCCGGTTGTATTACTTAAGATGACCAAATGTTCTCGAGGACACATGAGAATATCATCAAGTGCTTCCGCTTCATATAGTTGATTAATCTTCTTTAGTTTGCTAAGTGTTGTGTGGGTGAACCTATGCTAATGTACCGACCTTCCTAGAACTAATACATACTTGTGATTATACCCCTTGCAAGCATCTGCAAGTACAAGAAAGTAATTAAGTTAGAAACCTAACCACAACTTTAAACTCTAAGACCCTGACATCCCTTGTGCAATGGTTTCCTAATGGGGTTCAGGTTTCTGTCACTCTGGCAACCCCTACGATTAGTAGCCAAATACACAATGCATTCCCCTTGGCCCATATAGGTGAGGTGTCATGTAGTCGATGTTCACATGACACCACCAGAAGAAATACACCACAACTTAAATATCAAACTATTGAATCTTTCTCAACACAATTCCACTACTAACAACATGACTTCTCCCATGTCCTCAAGAACAAAACAAACTACTCACAAGACATCATATGGATCATGATCAGAGATGAAATAATGATGTGTAACAATCTGAACATAAAAGATAATTCAATGGTTCACTCAATAGCATCGACTACAAGGAGTAATCAACACCGGGAAAGTTTCCCCTAAGAACTATGCAAGATTCAACCCAATTTTTACAGCGGTATGAAGTGGTGATGATGGTGCTGGTGGAGATGATGGTGGTGGTGATGATGATGATGATCCCGATGAAGTCCAGCTTGATGGTGGTGTTGATGGCGACGATCTCCCCTCTCTGGGAAGGAATTCCCTCGGTAGAATTCTGTCTGCCGCAGAGATCTTTCTCTCTCGGTGTTTTCTGCCTCGCAGAGGCAGCAGAATCTTTTTGTGGTTGCTCCCCGAGTCTTAGGGTTTCGGTAGGATAATATACGCCAGAGGGGAGAGGCTGGAGTGGACCAAGGCGGCCACACCACCTGGTGGCACGACCTGGGGTGGCCCGCGCTAGGGGGTGGTGTGGGCCCCCTGTGGCCCATCTCCACTTCCTCTTCTGGCTTTCTTCGTCTTCTGGAAAAATAGGATTTTCCATGTATTTTCCTGTATTTTCTGATCTTCGTGAATTTTGCCTCCAAACAACACCTTTTCCATCAGAATCCTGACTGCAGCGGTCCATGCTCCAAAAGTCATCAACCATGCAAAAACAGATGAAATAACATAAATATCATTTCTTAATATGAAATATATCAATGAATAACAGGAAGTTATGATGTAGAATAGTGATGCAAAATGGACGTATCAGATACTTACTTTCTGTACTCAGTTATTTTACTTTACTTTATTGCTCTTATACCCAAAACCCCAAAACACCTTTTTACACAATACTCGCATTTTATCTTGTTACTTAGAACTTTATCTAGCATTTCTATCGTAATATTTTCAAGAGTTATTAGACTTCAGACTCCTGCTCCCTATGGGATCGATATCTTTATTTCGAAACTAGCTACAAACGATCTGTACTCTTGCAGTCATCAAGTTATTTTCTAGCACCATTGCCGGGGAGCTAAGCGCCGTAGGTCTTTTAGTTTTTGCTTATTTATTTTTGTCTTGCTAAATTTTGTTTTGAGTCACAAGTATCCACCAACATGATGGAGTTTGAGCATATGACTAGTGCTAACCCACTCAACCACTTTGGGAAGCACTATGATATTTATAAAGGGACAACTCCAATAAGAAGACAATGGGGTTTGAAATAAATCCTCTACTACTTAGTATTCTACATAAGAAGCAATTTACTAGAGATGAAGAAGATCCTGATCCATATGAGCATATTGCATGTTTTAAGGATATATGTGGAACTTTTCTATTGATGGGATATACCGCTGATGAGGTAAGGGTTAAACTTTTTAGTCAAACTTTGACAAGTACAGCTCTCTCATGGTATAGATCTCTACCCCTGGAGCCACTACTACTTGGGATAATCCAGCTTGTGAATTTCTATCAAAATAGTATCCATTGTCAAAATCTTTTGGAATCAGGCATCTTATAATGACTTGGAAGAATTGTGCTAATGAAGGACTAGTAAGAGCCTATATTAGATTTAAAGATTTACTAAGATTATGTCCTCATCATGATTTGCCTAAATGGTATTTACTACATATCTTTTATGGCGGTTTAATTAAACCTAATAAAATTGAACTAGACTCTTTCGTTGAAGGAGCCTTTATGAATCTTCCTATACCTAAAGCTTGGGCTTTACTTAATAGAATTCGTGATCATAGAGTTTCATGGAATTTTGGTCTAGGAAGTGAAGGAGGCGTAGAAATAGAGCATGATTGTATTCATGACTATAATAAAAAGGCCATGTTAAAGAACTATCCAAAGAACTTTATTTAGATTTAGATCTTGTGTTGCAAGTTGTTAAAGCTTTTACACAACATATTAAAGCTCCAAAGAAGGGTCTAGTCAAGTATGATCCACCACCCGAACCAGAAAAGAAAAGAGAAGATGAAGCAACACTCTCCGTAGAACTAATTTAAGAAGTGTCTTTCCCTAACACTACACAAAAGCATATTCTTGAATATGAGCAGGTCAAAGTGGTACAGGAAAAGAGGGAAGAGGAAAGCATGCCAGAAATCGTGGAACATCTGTAAGAAACCAAAGATGGAGAGGTAACCAAGGAAGCAATTATGGCTATGTACTCACACTGTAACACAGTTGAACTAGATGAAGAGACTTCCGTATTGGTTGAAGGTAAAACAAAAGTAAACAATGTGGGTAAGCCTATTCTTCCCTGCATATTTAAAGAAACCTCTCATTACGGTTTATGTGATCTTGGCACCTAAGTTAATGTTATATCTTATGATTTTTACTTATAAATAAAAGAAGAAATAGAACCAGCTACAATTGAAAATACTGATATAACAATTATGTTAGCCAATAAAAACCTGAGAATTCCAATGGGAGTAGATGATAATGCAACTGTCACAACTGGCAACAAAGATTTTCCTATTGATTCTGTAGTTGTCGATATGCTAGCTGACACTCTTTGCCCAATTATATTTGGAAGGAACTTTTTGGGTGATATAGGTGCCTATGTTAACTTCAAGAAGGAGATTGTGTCTCTTAAGCTTGGGGGAACGGAAAACAAATTCCATTTCTCCAAATTTAAAGACAGGCCTCCACCAATACAAGAGGAAGAGAGAACTATTGAGGAAATGTCTTTTCTTAGGCAATCAAGAAGAAGAAATAAATGAAGATCCAAATTATGAATAAATAATTATGGAGGACAAGTCCCTAGGAGAATTAGAAAATGAATTATATTCACTACCCATTTTGGGACCTCCAACTAACGAGGCTTTTGAAGAGCCAGAAAAGAGAGGGGATGAGGAATTACCACCCCCAGAGTTGAAGACTCTACCAGAAAATCTTAAATACAGATTTTTAGATGATACTAATAAATTCCCTGTTATTATTAGTGCTAAACTTTCAGGAGAAGAAGAAGAAGAACTCATGAAGATACTTAAGGAGCATCACCATACCTTTGGGTACTCAATGGATGACTTGAAGGGAATTAGTCCCATGATAGCCGTCCATCGAATATTCGTGGAAGAAGGTGCTAAACCAGTTGCAGAATTCAATAGAAGACTGAATCCTGAAATGAAAGAAGTGGTAAGAAAGGAAATTGTACGCCTATTGGATGCAGGTATAGTCTATCCTGTTAAAGAAAGTGAATGGGTAAGTCCTATTCATTATGTTCCTAAGAAGGGCGGTTTTACTATTGTCCCTAATGAAAACAATGAATTGATCCCTACTAGAACTATTGTTGGGCATAGGATGTGCATAGACTTCAGGAAATTAAACAAAGAAACTAGGAAAGATCACTATCCGTTACCGTTCATAAATCAAACTTTAGAAAGGTTAGCAAACCACACTCATTTTTGTTACTTGGATGAATACTTTGGTTTCTCTCAAATAGTTGTTCATCCGGATGACCAACTTAAAACAACTTTCGTAAGTCCTTACGGTTTGCATGCTTACTGACGTATGCCCTTTGGTTTATGTAATGCTCCAGCTACTTTTCAAAGATGCATGACTGCTATTTTTGCTGATTTTATAGAACTTATAATGGAAGTATTTATGGATGACTTTTCTATCTATGGAACTTCGTTTACTAGTTGTTTGATAATCTCAAAAGAGTTTTGAAGTGTTGTGAAGAAACTAATATCGTCCTAAACTAGGAGAAGTGCCATTTTATGGTCAAATAAGGTATAGTCCTTGGACACCAGGTATCAGGTAGGGGAATTGAAGTTAATAGAGCTAAGGTTGAAGCAATAGAGAGAATGCCACCACCAAGGGATATTAAAGGTATAAGAAGTTATCTTTGTCATGTGGGCTTTTATAGAAGGTTCATTAGAAATTTCTCTGGAATATCTAAACCTTTGACAAACCTCTTGCAAAAGGGAATTAGATTTAATTTTTATGATGAGTGTCTTAAAGCCTTTGATAAACTCAAAAATGCTTTATCTCGCGCTCCTATTATTAAACCACCTATTTGGGATACAACCTTTGATTTAATATGCGAAGCTAGTGATAATGTTGTAGGAGTAACTGATGGCTCAATGCACGGCGCCCAGAAAAGTGTTGATGGCTCGTGGTTGATGTAGAGCTCGTTGGGAACCCCAAGAGGAAGGTATGATGAGCACAGCAGCAAGTTTCCCTCAGTTATGAAACCAAGGTTTAATCAAACCAGTAGGAGCAAGGAAACACCCCAAAGGTGTTACTAGCTAAGCTTTGGCAGGACGCACTACCGGTGCTAGTAGCAACGTGGAGACCTGCACAACACAACCACAGAACTTTGTCCCCAACTTGCGATGAGGTTGTCAATCTCACCGTGTTTTGCGGAAAACAAAGGATTAAACGTATCGAATGGAAAGAAGTAAAAGTTTGCAGAAAGTAAACACAAAGCAGTAAAAGATTGTAGATTGTATGTAAAAGACAAGGACCAGGATCCATAGTTCACTAGAGGTGGCTCTCCTTAAGATAGATAACTTGCTGGGTGAACAAATTACAGCGGGGCAATTGACAAACACCGAGAAAGCAATACATGCATATACTAATCATATTGACTCCTTTGAGACTTGATTGGGCATTAGAACATAATACATAGACCGCCATCCAACTGCATCTATGACTAATAATCCACCTTCAGGTTATCATCCGAGCCCCCTCCAGTATTAAGTTGCAAGCAATGATTATTGCTTCTGAACTGCGTGTAAAGTAAACAATATGATTGTTCTATGAACAAAGGATTGTTGTTTTCTCCTAGTAGCAACAACATATCTAGTACCTTAGATATTTCTGTCACTTCCTAGATTACCGTGAGGCATGAACCCACTATCGAGCATAAATACTAACTCTTGGAGTTGCTAGCATCTACTTGGCCAAGATAGCTACTAACAACGGAAAGCATGCAATATCTCAAATAACAAAGACATGATAGAATCAATAATCAATCTGAAATAGCATCTCAATATCCATCGGATCCTCGCAAACACAACATGTATGATTACAAATAGATGATCTTGATCATGAACGGAGCTCACAAGATCTAAACATGAAAGCACAAAGGAGGAGAACCAGCCATCTAGCTACTACATGGATCCGTAGTCCAAGGATGAACTACTCACGCATCACACCGGAGGCTTGCATGGTGATTAAGAAGTCCTCGGTGAATTCTCTCCGTGGTGCCGGGAAGAGCTTCAGATCCCTCCCGATCTAGGGATGGAGATGACGGCGGCTATAGACTCTTTCGTGGATTTTTGATCAGGTACTTAGGGTTTTCGTCTCGAGGGCAATATATAGGCGGAAGGAGAGGCCGAGGGGGTGCCGGGAGCCACCACACCACCCCCTGGCGCGGACCTAGCCTGGCCGCGCGGCCAGGTGGTGTGGCCGGCCCCTGGCCCTTCTCCGTCTCGTATTCTGGCACTTGATCCCTTCCGGAAAAATAGGCACTTTGGCTTTTGTCCCATCCAATTCCGAGAATACTCATTTTCTGACTTTCCTGGAACCAAAAACAGCAGAAAACAGGCAGCTGGCACTGTGGCTCTTGTTAATAGGTTAGTCCAAGAAATCATATGAAAAGTACTCCAAAGTTGGAACAAAACACAAGTAAGTGGATAAAACCAAGCATGGAACATCAACAATTATAGATACATTTGCAATGTATCAACATCCCCAAGCTTAACTCCTGCTCGCCCTCGAGTAGGTAAGTGATAAAAAGAAAGAATAAATTTTGAGGTGACATGCACCATCAAAGACTTGATCAAAGTATTTGTAAAACATTCAAAGCTGGGATCATAGTACTTCAATCATAACATGAAAGACAAAGTTCTAGCAATAAGCAAAGAAACTATGATGCAACATGAAAAGGCACAAACAAAAGATTCATGAATAACAATGCTTTGCAAGACGTTTGTTTGTTTCACATAAAGAAAACATAGCATAAAAGTATTCAGCTTATCCCTCAATAGAGTAGCAAATATGAATGCATAGGACACCTTCAAAGTTCATAAGAGTGACTAGATACAATAGTTTAAAACAAGCAATATCAAAGTATGCATCAATCAACTAGTCTTGGGACAATGCACATAGAACTAAGAATGGCCACTATGCTCTCAAAGTAGGTGCATAAAGGTAGAAGGTGGAGACTCAATATAATGGTGGAAGAAAGGCCTTTTGTAAAAGGAAGTAGGGATTCAAGTCTCATAAAGAGCTTCCAAAAATTATGGTACTTATAGCTTTCAGCTCTCATTGCCCCTATCATAAGCATCTTGAAGTGATTAAGTTTAAAGTGAACAAACTATGGTGTACATGCTTGACGAAGTATAAGTCAGAAATCTCATGTCCCTTGTATACGAGGGCCGCTCCTCATGATACTCAAGTTTAGTCACCGGTAAGTTCTTGTCATCGTAAGTACATGTGTATCACAGAGAACCGCCAACGGGGTACCCCTTGCCCGATGATACGGAAGAATCCCCATATCAAAATGACAAGGCAAGCAGACAACGAGAATCTCAGCATTCTTCTTATTTACCATGGGAATATGGTGCTTTTTTCTCTCTTCTTTTCATAGTATCTCTTTTTTTTTTCTTTTTTCTCAATATAGGACTCTTTTTATAAGAAGAATCCTTCATAGACAGCTCATTATGGTTATGCTGCAGGTTTTCACCATGTCAAGATGGATTAGACCAATGCCCAGCGCTTTCTAACACATATACATAACTCCATGGACTTAAAAGATCCCTTTCATTTCACAATCGACATCCGTATACAAAAGAGCATGATATCAACTAGGTACAAGTACCAAGTGCAATGTTGAAGGCGTTCCCCATGAAAGCATGGTTCTGCTAATTCCCAACAAATAAGTGCAAGCATATACAACATAGACGACACTATGGTTCAAGTTTATTAAGGGCAAGTAAAGTAAAGTGTGCCATCAAGTTCGTGAGAGCTTTAATCACTAGTTTGCTCATAACAAGTGGAAGGTAAACAAAAGCATGAATATACTTGGAATAGCATAAGCTAGTAGGTAGGTATGGTGGACTCTTTGGAATAACTTGGTTTAGGGAGTTGGATGCATGAGTGGAACTCATACTTGGTTGTGGAGGCTAGCAAAAGACTGGGAGCGACAAACTAAGAGAGCAATAATAACCATAATCATGTAGAGCGACAAAACATCATTGATCAAAGCATAAAGTGATACTACAAGTTGAAAACTAAAGGATCATAAAGGCTATGGTGACTTTGGATAGTCATAACATGGTGTGAGCATGTGCCAAGTCAACCCAAATAAAGCATCAAAGGAGAATACCACTATACTATGCTTTAATATGCTAAAACAACGCATGATTCATCCAAGGCACATTAAGCAATCTCAATTGTTTATAACAAGTCATGCTACAACAAAGAATACTAAGAATAAAGCCAAAACAATATCAAGCATGGCATGACAAAGCATAGGCCACAGTCAAAAACAAGCTCTTTTTTACCACATAAGCATGCACTTTCCTACTCTTTTCCAAACCAAACCAAACTATTTGCAAACCAATGTATGAAAGAGGGGGTCCAACCAACTTATTCAGAAAACTAAGCAAACCAAAGCAAACGAAAAACCAAAACGAAAACGAAAAAGAAGACGCTCCAAGAAAAACACAACTGTGCATGAAACAATAAAAATGAAGCGTTTGGAAGAAACCTGGAATTTTTATTGATGAAGAAGGGGATGCCTTGGGCATCCCCAAGCTTTGACGCTTGTACTTCTTGGATATTTCTTGGGGTGACACGCGTGGAATCCCCAAGCTGGAGCTTTAGTCCATCCTTCATCTCATTACTCATTTCTTCCATACACCTGAAATTTTTCCTTCATACAAAACTTCACACAATCTCATTAGCAACATTAGTGCACTTAAGATAAATAAGTCTTAAGGTTCAGTTCTAACACCAAATAAACTTCCATTAGAACACTAACTACTGTAGCACTTCCCTCAAAAAGCTCAATTCCCCAAAAGAACTCAAAAAGGAATCAACAAGAAGCAAATGCAGAAAATGGCAGAAATCTATCAAAACAGACCAGCAGGTAAAGACGAATTTTTTCAAAGACCTTCTGTTGCTCAAATCAAAAAGTGTTGAACTAACGAAAGTTAGATAACAACCTGGGGCAGAAGCACAAAACATTACGGCTCAATCCGACATACAGAGCTCTCTCACAAATTTTTACGGTGAAGCACAAAAAACTGTTTCAGGACAACAACTTTCCCAATCATTACTTCACTCTCATTAGAGGTTACTCTTGGCACAAAAAGCAAATAAAAAGTATAAGGAGAGGTTATTACTGATGTAATAACTTCCAAGACTCATATAAAACTTTTGGGTTATCTCCCAATAAGTACTTTTCTTTAACGCCTTTAAGTTAGGCATAAGAAGCAAAGAAAGAATCAAGTGTTCTCAAATGAAGAAGCATTAAGACCAAATTTTGTTTTCATGGGAGAAGCAAAAGAAATCTTTTCTCTCTTTTTAGGGAAGTGTTCTATACCTTTATTGAGTGGGAGTTGATATTTAATGGTGCCTTCTTTCATATCAGTGATAATGTTGTAGGAGTAACTGATGGCTCAATGCACGGCGCCCAGAAAAGTGTTGATGGCTCGTGGTTGATGTAGAGCTCGTTGGGAACCCCAAGAGGAAGGTATGATGAGCACAGCAGCAAGTTTCCCTCAGTTATGAAACCAAGGTTTAATCGAACCAGTAGGAGCAAGGAAACACCCCAAAGGTGTTACTAGCTGAGCTTTTGGTATGCACTACCGGTGCTAGTAGCAACGTGGAGACCTGCACAACACAACCACAGAACTTTGTCCCCAACTTGCGATGAGGTTGTCAATCTCACCGTGTTTTGTGGAAAACAAAGGATTAAACGTATCGAATGGAAAGAAGTAAAAGTTTGCAGAAAGTAAACACAAAGCAGTAAAAGATTGTAGATTGTATGTAAAAGACAAGGACTGGGATCCATAGCTCACTAGAGGTGGCTCTCCTTAAGATAGATAACTTGCTGGGTGAACAAATTACAGCGGGGCAATTGACAAACACCGAGAAAGCAATACATGCATATACTAATCATCTTGACTCCTTTGAGACTTGATTGGGCATTAGAACATAATACATAGACCGCCATCCAACTGCATCTATGACTAATAATCCACCTTGGTTATCATTGAACCCCTCCAGTATTAAGTTGCAAGCAACAGATTATTGCTTTACAAACTGCGTGTAAAGTAAACAATATGATTGTTCTATGAACAAAGGATTGTTGTTTTCTCCCTAGTAGCAACAACACATCTAGTACCTTAGAGATTTCTGTCACTTCCCAGTTACGGAGGCATGAACCCACTATCGAGCATAAATACTAACTCTTGGAGTTGCTAGCATCTACTTGGCCAAGATAGCTACTAACAACGGAAAGCATGCAAGATCTCAAATAACAAAGACATGATAGAATCAATAATCAATCTGAAATAGCATCTCAATATCCATCGGATCCCCGCAAACACAACATGTATGATTACAAATAGATGATCTTGATCATGAACGGAGCTCACAAGATCTAAACATGAAAGCACAAAGGAGGAGAACCAGCCATCTAGCTACTACATGGATCCGTAGTCCAAGGATGAACTACTCACACATCACACCGGAGGCTTGCATGGTGATGAAGAAGGCCTGTGGTGAATTCTCTCGATGGGTGCCGGGAAGAGCTTCAGATCCCTCCCGATCTAGGGATGGAGATGACGGCGGCTACAGACTCTTTCGTGGATTTTTTATCGGGTACTTAGGGTTTTCGTCCCAAGGGAAATATATAGGCGGGAGGAGAGGCCCAGGGGGTGCCGGGAGCCACCACACCACCCCCTGGCGTGGGCCCCACCGCCACGCTGCCAGTGGTGGCCGCCCCGCCCTTCCCCGTCTCGTATTCTGGCACTTGATCCCTTCCGGAAAAATAGGCACTTTGGCTTTTGTCCCGTCCAATTCCGAGAATATTCATTTTCTAACTTTCCTAGAACCAAAAACAGCAGAAAACAGGTAGCTGGCACTATTGCTCTTGTTAATAGGTTAGTCCAAGAAATCATATGAAAAGTACTCCAAAGTTGGAACAAAACACAAGAAAGTGGATAAAACCAAGCATGGAACATCAAAAATTATAGATACATTTGCAATGTATCAGTAACTCTAGGACAACATATTGGTCGTAGATTTAATATTATACATCATGCTAGTAGAACTCTCAATGGTGCTCAAAAGAATTACCCTAAGGAAGAAAAGGAACTATTTGCTGTGTTTTTCTCTTGTAATAAATTTTGTTCCTATATAGTTGATGCAAAGGTAAGAGTTCACACGGATCGTGATGGCTTAAAAGAACTCCTTGAAAGGAAAGAACATAAGCCAAGGCTGATCAGTTGGATTCTTTCACTTCAAGAATTTGAGCTGCAGATTATGCAGAGGCAGGAAATAAAAATGCTAAATGCAGTGTCCATGATTGCCCCGCAAGGCACCAATCTTATTGAGACGAACTTTAGTCCCGGTGATTTTCGTTTACGAGAATTATTTGATGAACTAAGGTCAATTCCTCCAAAAGAGAAGAAGTCTTTGTTATGGGAGGAATTTTCCATCCCCGAATAAACAATGGTAAGTACAAGGCAAGTGTTCTTACCCAAATAAATGATTTATTTTCACAATTCTTACTCTTAATTTTTTTTCCTTTGAATTCCTTGTATTTTTCTGAAGATTTAGAGGGGTTTTTCCAACTATATGGGCGGAGCTATACGACCGGAGAGGGAGCTCCCGCCATATAGTTGGTCGTTAAACTCTCTGTATCATTTTCTTGAAATTGTTTTCGCTATCTGAACCTATACGGTCGCAACTATACAACCGGAACCAAAAATTCCGACCATATAGTTGGTCGTTAAACTCTCAGATGGTTTTGCTTTAGGTGTTTGTATCTATACGATCGCAACTATATGACCAGAGCAAAAAAATTCGGTCGTATAGTTGGTCGTTAAACTCTCAGACACTTTTGGTTTTGATGTCTGTATCTATACGGTCGCAACTATACGACCAGAACCAAAAATTCCGGCTGTATAGTTGGTCGTTAAACTCTTAGACACTTTTTGTTCGATCTTTTGTTTATACCAAAAAATTATATATTTTATTATTGTCGGTTCCAAGTCGTGATTTAATCGACCTGGACTCGAGATATGTGGAAGTATCTACACGGAACCAACTATACGGCCGGAGCTATACGAGTCGCGCACCCGTATAGTTGGTCGTTACGCGGCAGGGGACTTCCAAATCCATGATTTCTTTTCCTGTTTTGTTCGGATTCTTTTCTTAGGCGACAATTTGGTGTTTCTCGCGAGTTTTAGCGACCTATGACCCCCCTTATATGTTGTCATTGTCTCTCTCTATAATCATAATCTCCAAAAATAGATCTACTTCTTGTTTACGTGAAAGGACTCTCAACCAAGGGATAAAAGTCAAGAAGAAAGGCTCCCATGGAGACGGGAGCAATAGAGAGCAAGGGAAGGAGATCAAGGTTATCCCTATAGAGTTCCTCGACGCCGACCATGGATGCCGGAAGAGGGATTTGAAGGCTCTGGAGCTGAGGATCATAGAGTTAGACAAGGAAAAGCTAGGGACACCCAAACACCTCCGATTGCTGCGACTTTATCTTGATAAACTAGATGAACATATTAAGCGAACAACTGAAACAGATTTTTCCATGAGTCTTAAGGCGCTACAAACACTTCAGGATAACAATGAGTTCATTAAGGAACAAGAGAAGGTGTTGGAGAGGAACCATCTTTTCTACAAGTTGTGTGTGTTAAAGAATTAGAAGTTGTTAACCAATCCCTCTGCCTCAGGCTGGCCCACGAGGAGAAGATACCACGTGCCATGGCGCCACGTTGATCTACAACAATCACGGTATCAAATAATCGCAAGGGATTATTTGATCCCGCCTGGCTTGATTCCAAGCTTGGAGAGATCTTTAAGACCTTGTAATCTATCTTATAAGTTTTATTACTATTTTTGCATTAGTTCAATCGATAAATAAAGTTTGCATCATTAGAATTCCCTTTAGGAATAGTCGATCCCTTTTATGAAATTCTAAGTTTATTATTATATATGGAGCAATATTGAGTTTGTGTTTGCTTTATTGATATATGAATGGCTTGAGTATAATTTTACTTGCGCTTGATGTTAGCAATAGGAGTCTTCCACACCATTGGTATTAATAGAACATCTAAAGATAATTTAGTCAATATGTTGTAAGTCTACGGTTTGATTTGCAAAAGAAAAACTATCTACACAATTAAGTTGAAGAAGAAACCTTGAACAAACGAAAATAAAGTGCTATCAAAATAGAGTGGGAACAAGTCGAGGTAGAATCTTCAAGTCGTAAGAATGCTTCATATACAGTTGGAATTTGGTAATTGAGATCGTTAAACTTTGAATTCCTACATGAAGTGGAATATATGGCTAGCTCCTTTGCACAACACTTAAACAAAAGTGTGAGCATATATATATACAAAAGAAAACAAAAAGAAGAAAAAAAGAGCGAATGTGCAAAGAGCAAGTAGGCATATACCACTGAGTTGTAGTATGACAAAGAAATACTTTTGAGATTCTAAATCCCAAGTGAATATGTTGATCCTAGAACACTTGGGACTATCTCGTTAACTCATTCGGTTGAACTAGATTCTTTTACATTATGTTGAGATTCATCTTTTATGAACTATTGATCACTAAGGTGTGGAAGCCTTCTAATACTATTTCGATGGTTCGAGTAAGGAACTATTCATGAACTTATTCCTATGTATTGTACATGGTAAACACATGCTGCAATTGCCTCATTTATTTTATCGACTCAGCTTCATGAATATGAGGATCACATCCATTAAGCTAGAGCTTGCTCGGGACGAGCAAGAGTCTAAGCTTGGGGAAGTTGATGAGTGCATATTTGCATCATGTTTTATATTATTATTTTGCATTGTAGATGTAGGATCTTGGTATTTTACGGTGTTCGCGCACACATTTTATGTCTGTTTTCACCAGGATCAGGACAGATGATGGATCCAATGGACACAATTCTTGAAGCAGTTGTATTGTGGAGAAAAGGAGCGGAAACAACGTAAATCACTTATTTGGGAAATATTAATAATACCAGAAGAAAACCAGAAGTGAACGAGGGAGACAGAGGGCGCAATGACCAACTATACGGGCGGAGCAATTTTTCCCGCTGTATAACTCAGGCCGTATAGCTGGCGCCGCCTTTGCATCATCAAATAGTTTCACCCCGTGCAATTGGTTCGAGGAGACAATATATAGAACACCAGAAATCGCAGAAACCTCACCTCCAGAAGGCATCTAGAGGGGGAACTCATCCACCGGGGATCCATCTTCACCCTATGCAGATCCAGGAGGCTAAGGCATCGATCTTCATCGTCCACCGCTGCATCACCACCATCTCCATCCATCCCATCTACACCTTGTCTAGATCTTGTTGTAATTCCTATACTCGCTGTGGATTTATACAAGTGCTATTCATCTATGATTGTTTCCATTACCATTTCCATGATGTTGATTGCCTCCATGTATGAGTAGATCATTAGTTCTTGGGGAGAGGGAGAAACCCTAGTATGAGATTGAAATAAGATAAAGTCTATTATGATATTCATTGCAGTGACCATGTGTTAGATTTTCTACATCTTGATGATGAGAGAAGTTGATCTTTCAATATTTTACTCTCGTGGGGACTTGATGGAGGAAACTACTTGTTGGTAGACAGAGGCGTGCTAGCACTTACGGTGACTATAAAGCTGTTGGCACCCCTTACGTATCAACTTGGGAAATTGAGGAAACTCACGGAACACTATTCATGCCACGGGATACGTCCTACGGGATTACGTCCCTTAATAGCGTAGTAATTCGATTGATGTCTATTGCTGACTGCTGTGGTTATGAGGATGATGTGCGAAGCGGTTGCTGGCTAATCGTCCAAATACAGAGTTCCTCCCACACATACATAGTTGAGAATGGTCATGATGATAATCTTTATCTTAGATCTTTACAATACTAGTCGTGTATCCGCTACTCCCTGAGAATGCCTTTTTCCCTACTGCAGTTCCAATCTCTTTTACATACGTGATACTTGCTTTCTGTACTCATTTATTTTACTTTACTTTATTGCTCTTATACCCAAAACCCAAAAAACACCTTTTTACACAATACTCGCATTTTATCTTGTTACTTAGAACTTTATATAGCATTTCTATCATAATATTTATTTCAAGAGTTATTAGACTTCAGACTCCCGCTCCCTGTGGGATCGATATCTTTATTTCGAAACTAGCTACAAACGATCTGTGCTCTTGCAGTCATTAGCAGACGATGATCAAGGTTTCCTGATCATGGGCTAAACAAAAGACACTGATAATGAAGTCATATCATCTGGAATGATGTGATGAACACTTCCCACTAATGATTGTTGCAACACGATCATGTCACTTAGTTCACGTTGCAATTGTCAAAAATAGATTGTCCTAATCCTTAGACTGTGAGAACATATCAATCACTATTACCGGAGGATGCTTCAACTATATCAACCGTCATCTCGTGATAGGGTGACCATAAAGGTGCATGTTGGGTATCCAAAGGAGCATGTAGAGGCAATATGCTTCAAGATCTGGAATTGTTCTCCTGTGTGACGGGAAGATACAACTGGGCCCACTCAGTGAATTACATCCATGTTGCACAACACATGACTAGGTCATGGGGATGGTATTTCACGGGAACGAGTAAAATAGTACTAGTTGGAAACTAGATTGAACAAAGGTATCATAATACCGATGCTCGAATCTCGGACAAGTCTTGTATCTCGAACAAGAGAATTGGATATATCATTTTAGGTTCGACACGATGGAGATTCGTGGAGTACATAGGGGTCACATGGTCATCCCGGTCCCTCTGTTGATCATTGATATGGATCATGTTTATAGCATTCGCGAACCATAGGGAAACACGCTTAAGGGAAATATGACGCTTGGAGATGGAATCATGAAAGAGAGAGAAATCATAATTGTTCTAGACAGATCCGAAGTTGTTTGAAGAAAGAAGGAAATGAAAATACCAAAAGGAGTTTTGGATAAATGGCAATTTACAATATGCATTTATTATATGTTAATTATGAATTAACTTATACTAAATAAATATTTAAATTCAAATTTATAAAGTGACTTTCTCATTAGGCCAAAATCCCGGAGGAAATTGGTCCAGAAGAAAGCCATAGGAAAAAGGCAAAAAGGAAAACAACAAAAGGGATGGTTTTTGACCAGCCCACGCGCGCGGGCAGTGGGTAATACTCACCGCACGGGGCAAGCACCAGCTACCAGCCGCCGCTGCCAGGCCAGCTCGACCCAGCCTAAAGAGGAGCTCGTGGGGAGCTGGCTGGCTGGCAATAGCGTTGCACCGCGTCGGGGCAAGCCGGCCCACCGGGGTCCAAGTAGCCGCCACCGCTGCCAGTGGGCGAGATAGGCCATGCAGACAGAGTTGGCCCCACCCGGGAGCCGCGCCAGGCCGCCACCAGCTCGTGGGCTGCCAGGGGCGCTGAGGCCCACCCGGGCCGCTAGCTACTGCCGCCGCTGGGGGGTGCGCTGGGCCGCCTGGGTGGCGCTCAAGCCCACCCGGGTTACTCCATGTTGCTTGCTGGGCTGAATGGTTTTAGCCCATCCAGTTGTAGCTATTTTTCCTGACCCTTTTGTTTTAAGTTTAGTCCCACATGGGGCACCTAAAGGAGAGGGTACACCTCCCTTCCCCTATATAAAGAGGTGCCCATGGGTGGGATAAAACACACAATAAATTGAGATATTCCCTTTGGTTGGAATACTCCCTTTCTCTCTCTAGTTGCCTTCGTCATGGCACGATCCCAAGTAAGGACTATACACACAAATTCAAAGCATCTGCGGCACACTGTTGTGCTGCACGGATTCCACTAGGAGGTTTACTTCCGCAACCCCAACAGGGATTAAGGACTTCGGGAGTCGTCGCATTGCACCGTATGCATGTGATAACTCAGGGGAGCTGCAGCTGTAGCGACCGGGCCATCATACAAGGAATTGGACAAGGGGTGACGTGCAAGGAGCTTCATGACCTTGAGGTCAAATGGGTACGACTACATCATCCACGCTCCTGCATGAGCATAATGCTCTCTTGGTCTTCAAGGGTACATTACTGATGTCTTCCTCCGTTACTACATTACTTCTAGATATATCCTTGGGCATTCAGGGTGTTTCGCGTAGTTAAATTTTTGTTATCTATCACGGAAACCCTATAGTGGTATCAAATCCTGATCTATGGTACGCTAGCTAGTACGGATAGGCACATGCAAAGTGTGGGCATGGATACCCTAGTTGTTACCTTCCCACGTGTATTTGTTTATATCGGGGTACTGTGAGATGAAGCGGCCCGGACTGACCTTACATGTAATCCTACGCGATACTAGTTCCACGCTCTACATACAACTTGTACTGTATAAGTGGCTAGCGGGTGTCTGTCTCTCTCATAGTAGTTGATATGGCATCTACAATGGAAGGCCCCAAAAGGGGTGTAGTAGCGTCAACTATTGTATCTATGTTGTGGTTGGAAGTTCGTAGGTAGAAACGGTTTTGTCATGAAAAGCCTAACAGCCACACAAAATCTACAATAGATAGAGTAGATGCGTCTAACTTTATGTTGCACGGAAGGATTTGTGATGTGATATGGTTGCAAGTCGTGAAAAGGTAAGGTAGTTTACTTTTCCTATTGCTAAGTCATGTAGTAGTAACCGTCACGATGATGAACGATAAGACTGATGGTGTTATGGACTTGGCGCCAAGCCGGAGCACCTGATGGAGATCATGGAGCGGGAAGACAACCATGTCACGTCACATATGATTAGATATGATTTAATCTTTGTTTGCATCTTGTTTGAGTGCTGGTATTAGATACACAATGGTAGCATTTAAATAGGATGATCCCTATATTAATACCATTGAAAGTGTTCTCCCTTAGTGTGCACCACCAAGAAAGTTCTCCGTTATGAGGCAGGCCATGACGATCGGGTGTCAAACATATCTGTGTTTGCATACGGTGGGTGTAATCCATGTTGCACTGCAAATACACTAAGGTTGAGTTGGCCATCCTAGCATATGTAGACATGTCCTCGAAACACAACGATCAAAATATCAAGCACGAGTCACATGGATGATGTGATTGACCGATAAAGTCCACCCTAGCACGCATAGCAAAGGTCGTGATGATCGGGGATGATGTGGAGAAAAGGGATTGTGTAATCACTATAACTATCTTTAGGTATGATAGTTTAAGTGGGAGTTCGTTTGAACTCCATATTATGAACTTAGTCCGAGTCCTTTTGCAAATATCTTATTGATTATAGCCATTCCCTTAGTTTAGTACATCTTTAGTCCATTAATGAACGGGAAGAGAAGCTTAAGTTAGATGGGTCGAATTTCATTGGTTGATACCAACGCCTAAGTAGGATCCTCATAGAAAACCATCTCCTCTATATCCTTTGTGAACCCCTAGAAGATTTCCCTGATGAATCCGACGGTAGAGAAGATACGAATCTTCATGACCGCCATGATACCTTCGCCAAGGTCAAACCCAAAAATCTGGGATCATCATCAACGGAAAGTGTATATGTGATATACAAGGAATGAAAGTTTCCATGAAACGCTTATGCAGGTTTCAAGTATTGGATACTTAATCTTGTTTTATGGAAAACATGACCCTCTGCGTGAGAGTTACATAGTGGAACGAGGCGCTGATGGCATGACGGTGGCAAGCAAGCTAGTTGATCGCCGACAACACTCCTTCCCTCGAAGTTTATCATTAAAATTAGTAGATTTGAATAAAAGCTTTATAATCAAGTCTGTGAAACACATTAGTGTGTCTTGCTTATTGCGAGACGATTATTCATATTAATAAGAAACAATTCAGTCGTTCTGTTCTTATGAATGATCTCTTTTATGATTCACATTGGGATTGTAAACAAGTTATTCTAGTCTTTATCTATTTGATAAATGGACGTTTATGAAAGTTGCCAAAAGATATTCAAGTCTAGATAATGAATAACACTATTGTTTAAGTCATTGTGATTATTACAAGTTTTTCATTTTAATGAACATCAGGATCTTAGATATTTGATGTAGAGACTTTGCAAAACCTTGCCTCATTAGGCAGAATGACTAAAACTCCGCATTTTGGTAAAACGATGATATGCAAAGAAGTGTTGAATTTTATACATTCGGTGTATTGTACTTTCAACAGATAGTGGAAATCATTATTTTGGTGAATTTAAGTAAATATGTGTATTTACTTAATGAAACATAAGTTTGAGACTATTTGAATTGTTCAAATGATTTTAGAATGAAATGTATGTAAGATTAGCAAGAATTCCAAAAGTCTTTGCAATTTGATCCAAGTAATTTGGAATTCAAGTTAATAGAAAATGGCATATAAGGGACTTGTGAAAAATAGTTGCACAAATTATGGTGATTGGACCAATATAATTAAATAGTGTTGATATGGCTAAAACATCATAATAATAGTGTATAAGATACATATGGTTCAAATGATCTTCAAATGGTTCAACATTAGGAGTTATAGTTAAAGACCGAATTAGTAAACACTCAAAAGTATTAGGACCATCTAAATGATTCGCGGAAATAGCACCATATGAGATATGGCAAGCTCGAGTTTCTAGAGATTTTGATAGTTCGAGATCATTTTGAATAGTAAGTCTTTGTGGTACGTTCTTAGTAAGAGTATGAACACAAATTCCAAACTAATGCCCGAAGAAGACAAAGTTTGTATTGTCTCAGCGAGATACTTCTATTGAGAAAAGGTTCTTATAGAAGTGTTAGTGGAAAGGCAAAAGTGTAAGAAAAAGGTCTTGACCTTACCTCCGAATTGTCAAGAATGTAAAACAGAATATGTTCCGGAAACAAACTTTACAAATAGAGGGAAACTAGAATGATATGATCATAAGTGTTTCAACTAATACTTTATAAAAGTAGGATTCAAGAACTTGTTCTGCCAGTTGCAGAATTCCATTCTTCATTCACTTGTCCTATTATTGGAATAAGACATACCTATGAACTACAAAGAAAGATTGATGGAACCAAGTACAAGAAATGACCTAGAGTCATGAAGTTAGCAAAGGACTGATCAAACAGTAAAGACTTCAAAAGTTTGAACTTGTAGCTAGTACAACAGGCAGATTTTGATCAATCAGGAATTGGTGAAGTCTTATAACATAAATTCTTGATTTGATGCAAGATCAAAGAATTTTGGATTTGCCAAGATTATCGAGAAGGGTTTTTAAATTGAGTGGGAGCTAAGAAGTTTTCGCAACGGAATATGTGGACAACATATTTGAGTGGGAGATGAGTGACATCCTAGAATATCAAATATTGATGAAATGTTTGAGTGGGAGTGTGACAATTTTCTTGAATATGTAATCGACATATTAAGTGAACAATGTATTTGGTATTAGGAATGATTAGATCATTAGATGCATGAAATTCAACTTGAATTAAATATAGTGGATCTATTTGATTGGATCAGGATGTTTAATAAACATTAAAAAAGTCAAAATGCTTGGAGAATTCTAAAAGTGTTTAGAAGGACCTAGTTGAGATTCCGAAAATAGTTCAAAATGGATTCAAGAAAAGAATTGGTTTTTACTTGAAAGACTAGGAGAAGTATTGAGTAATGACTCGGTATTTATAACAATGGTTAAAACAAGAGAAAAGGGATGCACTGCATCAACTATGCCTTGGCCATAGTTTTTCCAAGGTAAAACCCATGTTGTTTATACTTTACATAATGTGACCCATGTTCTTAGTAGTAAAGAACAAAGATTTGAGAGTGATTTCTGAATCACCGAATCAAGGTTAAGTTGGAACGCAGCAAAAGCGTGGCTAGACATCAAAGTGAAAGTGTTGCACTTTGATTAAAATTTACAAAGATATAGAAGTATTAGGATACTTCAATGTTAGCAAGTATAATTTTGGTCCAGAGAAAGTTCAACTTTCGACTAAGTGTGTTTTATAGTTATACATCTTGAAAGTTCTATTTACTGATAGATCGTCAATCTAAATAGAAGTCCCACATTATCACCAAAATGCTAAAACACATTATATGATAATGGTATGAATGTCAAACAATTGACATTAATGATTTGCAAAATAAGACCTTATGAATCTGGTGAAACAGATTTAGGACATGAAGTTCTCCATGAGCAAGCATGACCAAAGATCGCATATGATATATGGTTTATGATTAGTAGCAGTGCAACTATATTATTTGTACTCTACTGCAAGTGGGATACGAAAGGAGATATACCCTAGAGGCAAATCATAAAAGGGTATTATTGTCACATCTCATTAGTTCATAATAGTTTTATATCATGCTATAACTGTATCAAGCGAAAACATTGATACAGGTGTGGTATATAAACAAACCCAGGTCCCTAGTAGCCTCTATTCAACTAGTTCATTGGGCAAACAATGATCAAGGTTTCCTGATCATGGGCTAAACAAAAGTCACCAACAATGAAGGCATATCATCTGGAATGATGTGATGGACACTTCCCACTAATGATTTGTCAACACCCGGATTTTTAATCCCAGATGCATGTTATGCCATACATCGCAATCCTAGGATTACCATTTTTGCGAGACATAACAGATTGGATATCATAGTACATCATCCATTACAAACCATAATAAGGTCTTACACAAATGAAGGATCTCATGATCCAGTCTTAGTACAAACAAGTAGCGGAATAAATAGCATAGCGGTGGGCTCCATCTTCAGTGTCACAGGCAATGCCGATGATAGGAGATGATCCTAGTTGTCGTAGCCGTCCTGCTATCCTCCTTCAGGGTAGTCCTCCTCACAGTCTGGCCATAGGAATAACCAGGGACAAAGCCATGAGTACTCTTTAAGTACTCGCAAACTATCACTAACAAGTAAGATAGTTCTAGTAGGAATGCTAACTCTAAGTTTATTTATAAAGTTAAGTTTGAAACCTAAGCTGAGTTCAGAAACAAAGAAAGATAAAATAAAGTTGAAATTCACCTAAGTGGGAACTTAGTTATCATAGTCACAACTCTGTTGTGGTCAAGTCATGTCACAATTCATTTCATAAGTCATTTTGAAAACATCTGACAATGGAACAGTATGGCCACTCCAACTGTCCATAATCATGACCTTGCTATTCGAATAGTTTGACACTCTGTAGAGGTGGTAGACTTTCACCACAAAATTCGATACATCTGTCAGGCATAACCCTGAATCATCATACTTAGTATGCAGATAATCAAACATAACCTTTCCTTTACACACTCTAGTATAAGAACCTCTCCTATGAGCTTGGCCTCCCAGCCATGGCCATCTGCCATCCGGGGCACTGCATAGGTGGACAACATTGAGAGGTAGCCTCAGCTCAAACCTCTCCCGTGAGGGAACTAATACTAATGCATATAAACTTCCGGCTAAGCCTTACCCAATTCAGGTATTGTGGTTGTACGGTAAAATTGGAATGGTATCGCATCCGAACCCAACCATCAGTTTTTATAAAAGGGTTAAGGCTCATGCCTCAACATTTTCATCACCATAAACCATTTGTGTTTCTCAACACATGTCAAAACATCTCAATAGAATGACTCATCATTCCAAGGTTTTCACAAGTCATTTTCACCAAGTATTCCCATCTAGAGTGATCAAGTTTTTGGTTTAGCTCTAAGCTGCTAAGTTAAGAGTGTTCACTAATGTGGGATGCAAATCTCAATCTCATGCCATAGAATCACATCTAAGTCTAACTAGATAGGTCAAGTTTTATACTCTTTGTGCTATCTATAAACAAGTAAGAAACTTTGGTAAGGTAAAAGCAAGTAAAGCTTGTAAGTAAAACTTGGGTAGGTGATAGTCAAAAATGTATAACCAAGCATGCCTATTGCATTTTTCTTAGGTTATCTAGCTTGCAAGGGCCTGATACATTGCAAATGTATCTATAATTTTTGATGTTCCATGCTTGGTTTTATCCACTTTCTTGTGTTTTGTTCCAACTTTGGAGTACTTTTATTATGATTTCTTGGACTAACCTATTAACAAGAGCCACAGATTGCCACTGCTTTTCTCGTTGTTTTTGGTTCGAAAAGTCGAAAATGAATATTCTCGGAATTGACGGGACAAAAGCCAAAGTGCCTATTTTCCTAAGGGATCAAGTGCCGAATCACGAGACGGAGAGGGCGGGGCCACACCACCACTGGTCACAGGCTAGGCCTGGCCCGCGCCAGGGGTTTTGGAGATATGCCCAAGAGGCAATAATAAAGTGGTTATTATTATATCTTTATGTTTATGATAAATGTTTACATCCCATGCTATAATTGTATTAACCAGAAACATTAATACTTGTGTGTTTTGTAAACATAAAAGAGTCCCTAGTAAGCCTCTTGTTAAACTAGCTTGTTGATTAATGGATGATCATGGTTTCCTGATCATGGACATTGGATGTCGTTAATAACAAGATCATATCATTAGGAGAATGATGTGATGGACACACACACCCATAGTAAGCATAGCATAAGATCAAGTCATTAAGTTCATTTTGCTACAAGCTTTTCAAATGCATAGTAACCTAATCCTTCGACCATGAGGTTATGTTAATCACCATCACCGGATGGGTACTTTGATGACATCAAACGCCGCTCAGAATCGGGTGGTTATAAAGGTGACATTGGGTATTCGAAAGTATGTGTTGAAGCGCATGGACCAAGATTGGGATTTGTCCATCCATATGACGGATAGATATGCTCGGGCTCTCGGTGGAATGTCATCTAGTTAGCTTGCAAGCATGTGACTAGGTCACAAGGGATGACATAACATGGAACGAGTAAAGAGTACTTATCGGTAACGAGGTAGAACTAGGTATGGAGATACCGACGATCAAACCTCGGATAAGTAGAATATCGCGTGACAAAGGGAATTGGTTTCGTATGTTAATGGTTCTATCGATCACGAAGTCATCGTTGAGTATGTGGGAGCCATTATGGATCTCCAGATCCCGCTGATGGTTATTGATCGGAGAGGTGTCTTCATCATGTCTGCATCTTCACGAACCGTAGGGTGACACACTTAAAGGTTCGAAGTTGTTTTAAGTAGATATGAAATATGCGTTGGAGACCGAATGTTGTTCGAAGTCTCGGATTGGATCCGGGACATCACGAGGAGATCCGGAATGGTCCGGAGAATAAGATTCATATATTGGGGATCATTCTCTAAGTTAGGAAATGTTCCGGAGTGTTTGTATGGAGATTTTAGAAGGTTTCAGAATGTTCTGGAAGGTTCTAGAAGAGTTCTTGGTGTTTGCTTGAAAACCAAGAAAGGGTCAAAGGAAACCTTGTGGGGCGAGACACGGATTCGTGGGGGAGGAGGACTCCTCCCCCCTTCCCAACCCGCCGGCCATAGGAGGGGAGTCCTACTAGGACTCCCCCTCCCCAGGCGCGCCTCCCTCCTTTAAATAGAAGGGAGGGGGCGCCCCCTCCTAGCCCTCTCCCATAACAATCCCTAGCCGCCGCCTCTCTCCTCCTCCTTCCCTCTGCTCAGGCTTAGGCGAAGCCCTGCAGAATTCTCTACTCCACCACCACCACCACACCATCGTGCTGCTGGGATTCCGTGGAGAAGATCTACTACCTCCGCTGCTCGCTGGAACGGGGAGAGGAAGGTCTGCTTCGACTCCGCACGTGTGACCTACTGCGGAAGCGCTGCCGGAACGCGGCGCCGAAAGGATCGTCCACACGATCTTGAGATCGGCAAGTGATCGACTACATCAACCCCGAGATCTAATCTCGTAACGCTTTTGGTTCTATGAGGGTTAGTATAGATCTATCTCGTTGCACATGTCTAATAGATTAGATCTTGGCTTTTATCTAGATTAATTCTGGGTTTTGTTCGTTCTTGTGGTAGAATTTTTTTGTTTTCCATGCTACGAACCCATCAAAGGGGTGGTCTGGCCGACCCCAGCACCCCCTGGGCCTCTCCTTCCACCTATAAGTTGCCCTCGGGATGAAATGCCTAAGTACCCGATCAAAAATCCATGAAAGAGTCTATAGCCGCCGTCATCTCCATCCCTAGATCAGGGGGGATCTGAAGTTCTTCCCGGCACCCTGCCGGAGAGGGGAATTCACCCTAGAGGCCTTCTTCATCACCATGCAAGCCTCCGGTGTGATGCATGAGTAGTTCATCCTTGGACTACGGATCCATGTTGTAGCTATATGGCTGGTTTCTCCTCCTTTGTGCTTTCATGTTTAGATCTTGTGAGCTTCGTTCATGATCAAGATCATCTATTTGTAATCCTTACATGTTGTGTTTGTGGGGATCCGATGGATATTGAGATGCTATTTCAGATTGATTATTGATTCTATCATGTCTTTGTTATGTCATGTCTTTGTTATTTGAGATCTTGCATGCTTTCCGTTGTTAGTAGCTATCTTGGCCAAGTAGATGCTAGCAACTCCAAGAGTTAGTATTTATGCTCGATAGTGGATTCATGCCTCTGGTAATCTGGGGAAGTGACAGAAATCTCTAAGGTACTAGATGTGTTGTTTCTACTAGGGAGAAAACAACGATCTTTTGTTCATAGAACAATTGTATTGTTTACTTTACACGCAGTTCATAAAGCAATAATCTGTTGCTTGCAACTTAATACTGGAGGGGGTTCGGATGATAACCTGAAGGTGGATTATTAGTCATAGATGTAGTTGGATGGCGGTCTATGTATTATGTTGTAATGCCCAATCAAGTCTCAAAGGAGTCAAGATGATTAGTATATGCATGTATTGCTTTCTCGGTGTTTGTCAATTGCCCCGCTGTAATTTGTTCACCCAGCATGTTATCTATCTAAGGAGAGCCACCTCTAGTGAACTATGGATCCCGGTCCTTTTCTTTACATACAATCTACAATCTTTTACTGCTTTGTGTTTACTTTCTGCAAACTTTTACTTCTTTCCATTCGATACGTTTAATCCTTTGTTTTCCGCAAAACACGGTGAGATTGACAACCTCATCGCAAGTTGGGGACAAAGCTCTGTGGTTGTGTTGTGCAGGTCTCCACGTTGCTACTAGCACCGTAGTCGCTAAAGCTCAGCTAGTAACACCTTTGAGGTGTTTCCTTGCTCCTCTTGGTCGATTAAACCTTGGTTTCATAACTGAGGGAAACTTGCTACTGTGCTCATCATACCTTCCTCTTGGGGTTCCCAACGAGCTCTACATCAACACCACGCACCAAGCACTTTTCTGGGCGCGGTGTATTGAGCCATCAAGCGATTTTCTGGCGCCGTTGCCGGGGAGTCAAGGACATCTTCACAAGGGGAGTCCCTCATAACCAATCTCTTTACTTTGTTGTTTTTGTTTTGCTTAGTTTCCTTTTTGCTTTGTTTGCTTGTTTTGTTCTTCAAAAACACAAAAAAATTAGTTTTGCTAGTTTGCTTTCTTATTTGAAAACCCAAAAAAATGACTACTCTTGAGAACACTAAGTTGTGTGACTTCACTAGCACCAACAAAAATGATTTTAGGAGCACACCTATTGCTCCTCCTGTGGCTGAAAATACTTTCTTTGAGATAAAACCTGATTTACTCAATCTTGTTATGAGAGAGCAATTTTCTGGTATTGGTAATGTAGATCCTGCTTCCCATCTAAATAACTTTGTTGAACTTTGTGAGATGCAAAAGCATAGGGATATAGATGGTGATATTATTAACCTGAAATTGTTTCCTTTCTCTTTGAGAGGAAAAGCTAAAGAGTGGTTGAATTCCTTAACTAGGAATAGTATTGATTCTTGGACTAAGTGCAAAGATGCTTTTATTGGAAAATACTATCCTCCTGCTAAGATTATATCTATGAGAAGTGAAATAATGAAGTTTAAACAACTTGATAATGAGCATGTTGCTCAAGCTTGGGAAAGAATGAAATCTTTGGTAAAGAATTGTCCCACTCATGGGTTGTTGCTTGGATGATCATCCAAACTTTTTATGCAGGATTGAACTATTCTTCAAGGAACCTATTGGATTCAGCTGCTGGAGGTACCTTTATGACCATCACTTTGGGTGCTGCAACAAAACTTTTGGACAATATGATGGTTAATTATTCTGAATGGAATACTGAGAGAGATCCACAAGGTAAGAAGGTAAATTCTGTTGAGGAAACCTCCTCCTTGACTGATAAGATTGATATAATTATGTCTATGCTTGTTAATGGGAAAGCCCATATTGATCCAAATAATATTCCTTTAGCCTCTTTGGTTGCTCAATAAGAGCAAGTTGATGTGAACTTCATAAGAAATAACAACTTTGGCAACAATGCTTATGGTAATAATGCTTATAGGAACAATTTTGGTAACAAAAATTATAAGCCATATCCTCCCAACAATGGTAATGCTTATGGAAATCCTTACAACAATAATAAGAGTGCTCCCTATAAACTTGAAGTTATGCTTAAATAGTTTATTAGTAAACAAACTGCTTTCAATAAAACTATTGAGGAAAAACTCTCTAATGCTGAAAGAAATATAGCATCTTTGGCTGAAGCTCAATCTACTTTGAATAAAATGGCTGCTAAACCTGAAACTAATGAGAATCCCTTTGCAGCTACTAATGCCATACAAGTAAGAATTGATGAAAATGTTAGACTATTAGCTGAATTACATGCTAAGTGGGAAAGAGAAGATGAAATTTCTACAAACATTAGTGTTTCTACTATTACCACCACTAGTGTTGAGGCTAGTAATAGTTCTACTACTTTAGATGATAAAGTTGATTTTGATCTTGATGGTTGCAACATCTTTGAAGTTATTAAGTTCCTACAAAAGCTTGCTAAAAGTCCTAATGCTAGTGCTATGAACATGGCCTTTACAAAACACATTACCGATGCTCGCATAAAGATTAAGGAAGAAAAGATGAAACATAAAGCTTCTATTCCTATAAAGCAAGAAGATGGTTGGGAA
The DNA here is from genome assembly GCA_023614405.1 of Avena insularis. NCBI lineage: Eukaryota > Viridiplantae > Streptophyta > Magnoliopsida > Poales > Poaceae > Avena > Avena insularis. Next base: position 30,664,860 of record CM042692.1, read on the forward strand.
CCCATCATTAATATGAAAGTGAATGACTTTGATTTCAAAGCTTTGTGTGATCTTGATAGTAGTGTTTCTATTATGCCTAGAAGGATCTATGATAGGCTTGATTTGCCTCCTCTTGAAGATTGTTATTTGAATGTCCCACTTGATGCTAATGCTAAAAAGAAACTCATGGGGAGTCTTAATGATGTTCTTATTATGGTTAATGATTCCTATGTCCCCGTTGATTTCTATGTTTTGGATGTTGAATACAATGCTTCTTGTCCTATTACTTTGGGAAGACCTTTTCTTAGAACTGTTGGTGCCATCATTGATATGAAAGAAGGCACCATTAAATATAAACTCCCACTCAACAAAGGTATAGAACACTTCCCTAAAAAGAGAGAAAATATTTCTTTTGCTTCTCCTATGAAAACAAAATTTGGTCTTAATGCTTCTTCATTTGAGAACACTTGATTCTTTATTTGCTTCTTATGCCTAACTTAAAGGCGTTAAAGAAAAGTACTTGTTGGGAGATAACCCAAGAGTTTTAGATGAGTCTTGGAAGTTATTACCTCTGTAATAACCTCTCCTTATCCTTTTTATTTGCTTTTTGTGCCAAGAGTAACCTCTAATGAGAGTGAAGTAATGATTGGGAAAGTTGCTGTCCCGAAACAGATTTCTGTGCTTCACCGTAAAAATTCCTGAGATAGCTCTGTATGTAGGTTTGAGGTGTAATTTTTTGTGCTTCTGCCCCAGGTTGTTATCTAACTTTCGTTAGTTCAACACTGTTTTATTTGAGCAACATAAGGTCTTCTAAAAAATTCGTCTTTACCTGCTGGTCTGTTTTGACAGATTTCTGCCATTTTCTGCATTTGCTTCTTGTTAGTTCCTTCTTGAGTTCCTTTGGGGAATTGAGCTTTTTGAGGGAAGTTCTACAGTAGCTAGTGTTCTAATGGAAGTCTATTTAGTGTTATAACTGAACCTTGAGACTTATTTATCTTAAGTGCACTAATGTTGCTAATGAGATTGTGTGAAGTTTTGTATGAAGGAAAATTTTCAGGTGTATGGAAGGAATGAGTAATGAGATGAAGGATGGACTAAAGCTCAAGCTTGGGGATGCCATGCGTGTCACCCCAAGAAATATCCAAGAAGTATAAGCGTCAAAGCTTGGGGATGCCCAAGGCATCCCCTTCTTCATCAATAAAAATTCCAGGTTTCTTCCAAACGCTTCATTTTTATTGTTTCGTGCACGGTTGTGTTTCTCTTGGAGCGTCTTCTTTTTTGTTTTTGTTTTGGTTTTTAGTTTGCTTGGTTTTCTTAGTTTTCTGAATAAGTTGGTTGGACCCCCTCTTTCACACTTTGGTTTGCAAATAGTTTGGTTTGGTTTGGAGAAGAGTAAGAAAGTTCATGCTTATGTGGTAAAAAGAGCTCGTTTTTGACTGTGGCTATGCTTTGTCATGCCGTGCTTGATATTGTTTTGGCTTTATTCTGAGTATTCTTTGCTGTAGAATGACTTGTTATAAACAATTGAGATTGCTTAATGTGCCTTGGATGAATCATGCGTTGTTTTAGCATATTAAAGCATAGTATAGTGGTATTCTCCTTTGATTATTTATTTGGGTTGACTTGGCGCATGCTCACACCATGTTATGACTATCTCAAGTCACCATAGGCTTTATGATCCTTTATTTTTCAACTTGTAGTATCACTTTACGCTTTGATCAATGATGTTTTGTCGCTCTGCATGATTATGGCCATTATTGCTCTCTTAGTTTGTCGCTCCTAGTCTTTTGCTAGCCTCCACAACAAAGTATGAATTCCACTCATGCATCCAACTCCCTAAACCAAGTTTTTCCAAAGAGTCCACCATACCTACCTACTAGCTTATGCTATTCCAAGTATATTCATGCTTTTGTTTACCTTCCACTTGTTATGAGAAAACTAGTGATTAAAGCTCTCACGAACTTGATGGCACACTTTACTTTATTGCCTCTAATAAACTTGAACCATTGTGTCTTCTATGTTGTATATGCTTGCACTTATTTGTTGGGAATTAGTAGAACCATGCTTTCATGGGGAACGCTTTCCACATTGCACTTGGTACTTGTACCTAGTTGATATCATGCTCTTTTGTATATGGATGTTGTCGGTGTGAAATGAAAGGGGAGCTTGTAAGTCCATGGAGTTATGTATATGTGTTAGAGAAACGCCTGGGTCGCTGGTCTAATCCATGCTGACATGGTGGAAACCTGCAGCGTAACCATAATGAGCTGTCTATGACGCATTCTTCTTATAAAAAAAAGAGTCCTATTGAGAAAAAAGAGAAAAGAAAAAAAATACTATGAAAAGAGGAAAGAGAGAAAAAAGCACCATATTCCCATGGTAAATAAGAAGAATGCTGAGATGCTCATTGTCTGCTTGCCTTGTCATTTTGATATGGGGATTCTTCCGTATCATCGGGCAAGGGGTACCCCGTTGGCGGTTCTCTATGATACACATGTACTTACGATGACAAGAACTTACCGGTGACTAAACTTGAGTAGCATGAGGAGCGGCCCTCGTATACAAGGGACATGAGATTTCTGACTTATACTTCGTCAAGCATGTACACCATAGTTTGTTCACTTTAACCTTAAACACTTCAAGATGCTTATGATAGGGGCAATGAGAGCTGAAAGCTATAAGTATCATATTTTTTTGGAAGCTCTTTATGAGACTTGAATCCCTACTTCCTTTTACAAAAGTCCTTTCTTCCACCATTATATTGAGTCTCCACCTTCTATCTTTATGCACCTACTTTGAGAGCATAGTGGCCATTCTTAGTTCTATGTGCATTGTCCCAAGACTAGTTGATTGATGCATAACTTGTTATTGCTTGTTTGAAACTATTGTATCTAGTCACTCTTATGAACTTTGAAGGTGTCCTATGCATTTATATTCAAGATGAATACTTTTATGCTATGTTTTATTTTTGTGAAACAAACAAACGCCTTGCAAAGCATGTTATTCATGAATCTTTTGTTTGTGCCTTTTCATGTTGTATCTTAGTTTCTTTGCTTATTGCTAGAACTTTGTATTTCATGTTATGATTGAAGTACTATTATCCCAGCCTTGAATGTTTTGCAAATACTTTGATCAAGTCTTTGATGGTGCATGTCACCTCAAAAATTCTTTATTTTTATCACTTACCTACTCGAGGACGAGCAGGAGTTAAGCTTGGAGATGTTGATACATTGCAAATGTATCTATAATTTTTGATGTTCCATGCTTGGTTTTATCCACTTTCTTGTGTTTTGTTCCAACTTTGGAGTACTTTTATTATGATTTCTTGGACTAACCTATTAATAAGAGCCACGATTGCCTACTGCTTTTCTATTGTTTTGGTTCCGGAAAAGTCGAAAATGAATATTCTCGAATTGACGGGACAAAAGCCAAAGTGCCTTTTTAGGAAGGATCAAGTGCCAAAATACGAGACGGAGAGGGGCGGCCACACCACTGGCAGCTGGCCAGCTAGGGGTGGTCCGACCCAGCACCCCTAGGCCTCTCCTTCCGCCTATAAGTTTCCCTCGGGACGAAAACCCTAAGTACCCGATCAAAAGTCCACGAAAGAGTCTGTAGCCACCGCCATCTCCATCCCTAGATCGGGGGGGATCTGAAGCTCTTCCCGGCACCCCGCCGGAGAGGGGAATTCACCCTGGAGGCCTTCTTCATCACCATGCAAGCCTCCGGTGTGATGTGTGAGTAGTTCATCCTTGGACTATGGATCCATGTAGTAGCTAGATGGCTGGTTTCTCCTCCTTTGTGCTTTCATGTTTAGATCTTGTGAGCTCCGTTCATGGTCAAGATCATCTATTTGTAATTCATACATGTTGTATTTGCGGGGATCCGATGGATATTGAGATGCTATTTCAGATTGATTATTGATTCTATCATGTCTTTGTTATTTGAGATCTTGCATGATTTCGGTTGTTAGTAGCTATCTTGGCCAAGTAGATGCTAGCAACTCCAAGAGTTAGTATTTATGCTCGATAGTGGGTTCATGCCTCTGGTAATCTGGGGAAGTGACAGAAATCTCTAAGGTACTAGATGTGTTGTTGCTACTAGGGAGAAAACAACGATCTTTTGTTCATAGAACAATTGTATTGTTTACTTTACACGCAGTTCATAAAGCAATAATCTGTTGCTTGCAACTTAATACTGGAGGGGGTTCGGATGATAACCTAAAGGTGGATTATTAGTCATAGATGTAGTTGGATGGCGGTCTATGTATTATGTTGTAATGCCCAATCAAGTCTCAAAGGAGTCAAGATGATTAGTATATGCATGTATTGCTTTCTCGGTGTTTGTCAATTGCCCCGCTGTAATTTGTTCACCCAGCATGTTATCTATCTAAGGAGAGCCACCTCTAGTGAACTATGGATCCCGGTCCTTTTCTTTACATACAATCTACAATCTTTTACTGCTTTGTGTTTACTTTCTGCAAACTTTTACTTCTTTCCATTCGATACGTTTAATCCTTTGTTTTCCGCAAAACACGATGAGATTGACAACCTCATCGCAAGTTGGGGACAAAGCTCTGTGGTTGTGTTGTGCAGGTCTCCACGTTGCTACTAGCACCGGTAGTGCGCCTGCCAAAGCTCAGCTAGTAACACCTTTGAGGTGTTTCCTTGCTCCTACTGGTTCGATTAAACCTTGGTTTCATAACTGAGGGAAACTTGCTGCTGTGCTCATCATACCTTCCTCTTGGGGTTCCCAACGAGCTCTACATCAACACCACACACCAAGCACTTTTCTGGGCGCCGTGTATTGAGCCATCAGAGCCAGCTTGCATTGTTAATGTTGGATTGCAAGTAATCACTTGCATGGTTAACTTGTATAATGCTAGCTTGCCTTGGTTGGTGCAGTGGTTGAAATTCTCCTCTTCTTCTTCGGGGTAGAACTCCTCCTCCTCGTAGACTTGGTCGATACTATCGTTTATAAATACATACGAGGATACAAAATCACCAAACAATACTTAACTAGTCTATTTAGCACACTAAGGCACACATTTTATGATCTAGTATCATCAAAAGATTTTAATGAACTAGTTTCATTTATTTTATTTGAGAAAAGTAATTTCTACTCATTGAAATTAACTAAGATTTAATATTCTCCAATTAAAATATGGGATCATGTGGACACATGTCATCACCACATATTCTAATGCATGGGAATGTGATTTAAATGTTGGATCACATTTTAATAAGTTTAAGTTTAATATTTAATGATTTAAAGTGACTAGAAATGCCTATATAGCATTATTTTGGGACTAGTCCAAAGTCACTACATGCAAACCTTAATATTATTACATATTCAGATAGGTATGGTTAAATGTGATTTTTGAGAGTCAGAATCAACTCAAAAGCTATTTTGGTTGATTTTAGAAAAATGTTTGAATGTGAAAAAGCTTCTATCTTGTTATTTTTGCTAGGTGAGATCTGTAACTCTAATTGATTTAAATCCAACTGGCTTGGATAGAGATTTTCATTACCTTTCCAACAAAATTGGAATCATTCAATTTGGATTTGTAAAACTCCCTGAATTGATTTTTTAACTAAGGGACAGAACTAAGTTTACTTCTAAAAAGAAAAGGATTTATTTGAATCTGCTGGGTTGCGCGCGAACACTAATGGGACGGCCCAGTCTCACTCCGCGGCGCTGAGGACAGCTGACAGGGAGTCCCGCCTGTCAGTGTCTCTTTAAACGCGAAGCGGTACGGGGCAACGTGGACTGTAGGATTAGAACTAAGATCTACGGCTGGGGCTTATCATCGACGACGGACCTATCGCTAGCGAGGTGGAACCCTAACGGCTCTGTGGGGGTGCAGTGGGGGCATACCGGGGCTCAAGCGAGTGCGGAGAGGTGGGAAAACAGAGGAGACGACAACGGCGGACTCAGGCGAGGTCGCAGCAGCTCCGTGCATGGACGAAATTGACGGGGGCGTCTCCTCCTCTGCTGCGGCTATCTCCGGCGAAATTTCTGGCGGGTGGCTACTCGACCGGCTCCGGCGAGAGGTAGGGAAGGAACAGTGGAGAGAGGGGAGTGTGGGAGTGTGAAGAAATGGTGCTGAGCAGGCTCCCTTATATAGGCTCGGCGAGACGACAGAGAAGCATGGGCGGAGCTCATCGGTGACAACGACACATGGTGCTATCGGTGTGGGCAAGGTAGGCGGACGGTTGGCGGTTCCCTGGCGGTCAGCTAGGGCTTAATGCCGGTGCTAGGGGCGGTGGATTGTGGTCGGGAGCGTCTCGTGCTCTGAGTGACAGAGGCGGTGCTCGACGTGGTTCGCGACGGCTGTGGATCGCACGACGGGGTAAGGGCGTGTCTGGCGGGTTGAGGTGGTCAAGACGGAGCGGCGCACGCGGGCTGTGGTTGAGGGGCGGCTTGTGGCGTGCTATCAGTGACGGTGCTCTGGCGTGCGCTGCGCATGGCACAGCGGCGATGGGCGCATGCGATGTGAGGTGGTTCAGGGGCTTGCTAGGCTCGAGGAGCGGACAGGGGGTGGTGGTACTACGACACCTACCTCCTAGACATGGCGAGAGAGGGAGGGGCGCGCTCCTGTGTCTTGGGCACGGTCGGCCAGCGATCATGGCCTCAGGGTGCCGCTGCACTGCTGTCCTAGGCCATTTGGTAGGTCTTTGATGGCCTGGTTGGGGCTAGGGGAGGCAAGGAAGGTTAATGGTGAACAAATGGCTCGACAAAAATTGATCAAATACAGTATTAGTTAGGCAGGTTGATTCTGCTCACAGGGTGTTTGACACAATGGCCGCAAGAATTCAACTTTTGAATTTTGAAGTGAATTTTGGTGGAGTTGTTAGTCACATGCTTAAGTATCTGTGGTTGCTAGGATTTGTCAAATTGAATTCATTTGCATGGTTTTTGAAAAAGTGGGATCTAGACATATGAACTAGATTCCATTTTCAAATGTCATTTTAAATTAGGGTTTAAATGTTTTTGCAAGATCACAAGGTGGGTCTTGGTACATCTTAACTTGTACTAGCAAGGGGTGCAAAGGTCCACAATTGTTTCTGTTTGAAGTTGAGTGCTAGGAACACCTAAAGTGACCTAGTTGATTAAAATGGCCAAAGTGACCATTCCCATTTATTAATTCTATTTGAATTCTTTTTCTTTGGATTTTGCTTGGGAATGATCTATATGATGTTGAATTCATCTTAGAATCATTTTACATCCATTAGAATAATCAATCAGGGCAATTCAAATCAATTCCTATTTAATGCAACACACATATGCATGCTTAATTATTTAAAGAAGAAAAAGTTTTTGTTAACCCTAAATTGGGTGATTTGGATATTGATCACTTGGATTAAACTTTTGGGATGTTACAAACCTTCCCCCTTAAACAAAATCTTGTCCCGAGATTTAAGAAAGAAAACTAGGAACTAAAGAGATCTGGGAACTCTGTCCTAATGTAATCTTCTCGCTCCCAAGTGGCTTCTTCTTCGGTATGGTTGCTCCATTGGATCTTGAGAAACTTGATACTCCGGGTCCTGGTGGTTCTGTAAGCTTCTTCCAAGATACGGATGGGCACTTCACGATACGTCAGATCCTTGTTGATATCAACAGCTCGGTGATCGATGTTCTTGAAAACTTCGGTCTTCTCCAGCACTTCTAAGCACTTGCGAAGTAACGAGATATGGAACACATTGTGGATGGCAGACATCTCCTCTAGCAGTTCCAGTTGATATGATACTTCTCCTCGACGATTCAGAATCTTGAAGGGTCCAATATATCTGGGGGCTAACTTTCCCTTCAGACTAAAACATTGGGTTCCCTTCAATGGCGAAACCTTGAGATACACAAAATCTCCGACATTGAAAGTCAGGTCTCTCCTTCTCTTGTCAGCATAACTCTTCTGTCTGGATTGGGCGGTCTTGAGGTGCTCACGGAATTTGTGAACCTTCTCTTTGGCTTCTCGTAGGATGTCGGGTCCAAAAATCTGACTCTCTCCTACTTGCGACCAATTCAAAGGGGTACGCCACTTTCTTCCATATAAGAACTCAAATGGGGCCATTTGCAAACTGGCTTGATAACTGTTCTTGTATGAGAATTTTGTGAAAGGCAGACAATCTTCCCATTTTGATCCATACTCTAACACACAAGCTCTCAACATATCTTCTAAGATTTGGTTGACTCTTTCAGTCTGTCCATCAGTTTGCGGGTGATAAGCTGTGCTGAAATTCAACTTGGTTCGTAATCCTTCTTGGACTTTCTGCCAGAATCCTGAGGTAAATTGGGTTCCTCGATCCGACACTATGGTCTTGGGGGTTCCATGCAGACTAACAATTCTGGCTATATACAACTCTGCTAGCTTCGAACTCTGGTAGGTTGTCTTGACAGGTATAAAATGAGCTACCTTGGACAGTCTATCAACGATGACCCAGATTGAGTCATTTCCCCTACTAGAAGTAGGAAAACCGGTGATAAAGTCCATTCCAACGGAATCACATTTCCATTCCGGAATCTGCAATGGTTGCAACAGTCATGCGGGTCTCTGATGTTCTGCTTTGACTCTCTGTCAGATATCACACTTGGCGATGTAGCTTCCGATTTCTCTCTTCATCTTGTGCCACCAAAATTGCTCCTTCAAATCCTAATACATCTTCGTTCCTCCGAGGTGGATAGAATAAATAGTATCATGAGCTTCTTGCATGATAACTTGCTTCAGTTCTGAATCTGCTGACACACAGATACGTCCTTTGTACCACATAACTCCTTCTTCGTATTCGGTGAATCCAGGTACCTTTCCTGTACCAATACGATGCTTGATTCCGTCGATACTTGCATTTCCCTTCTGGGCTTCCTTGACTTGGCTAATCAAAGTGGGTTGATGTTCAATGCTAGCTAAAAATCCTTTGCTAACTAGCTCAGTTCTAAACTTCTCCAACTCCTCATACAAACTTGGTTGCTTCTCCTTGATCATAGTGTTTAGCCTACACGCCAATCTGCTAAGAGCACCCCCTACCACATTGGCTTTGCCGGGGTGATAGTGAATGTCAAGGTCATAATCCTTGATTAACTCTATCCATCTCCTTTGCCTCATATTCAGCTCCTTCTGAGTGAAAATATACTTCAAGCTCTTGTGATCTGAGTAAATCTCATAGCGATTACCCATAAGATAATGGCACCATGTCTTCAGTGCCAAAACTACGGCTGCTAATTCAAGATCATGGGTAGGGTAGTTCTGCTCATGATGTTTCAGTTGTCGAGACAGATATGCGATGACTTTGCCTTCTTGCATTAATACACATCCGAGATCAATCTTGGATGTATCACAATACACATCAAATGGTTTCTTGATATCTGGCATGATCAATATTGGGGCTGAAATCAATCTTTCCTTGAGCTCTTGGATACTTGCTTCACATTTGTCGGTCCATTCAAACTTCTTGTCCTTCTTCAACAATTGGGTCATGGGTCTTGCTATGCTCGAAAATCCTTCTACGAACTTGCGGTAATATCCCGCTAATCCGAGAAATGCACGGATTTGGGTTTGAGTGGTTGGGGCTTCCCATTCTTTGACATCTTTGATCTTGGCAGGATCAAAAATAACTCCTCCGGCAGACACAATATGTCCTAGGAATCCTACTTCTTTCAGCAAAAACTCACATTTGTTGAACTTGGCATACAACTGATGCTCTCTAAGGGTTTCAAGGATGATTCTCAAATGTTGCTCATGGTCTTCTTCTGACCTGGAGTAGATAAGGATATCGTCGATAAACAGAACGACAAACTTATCCAGAAAATTCATAAAGATCTTATTCATGAGATTCATGAAATAAGCAGGAGCATTGGTTAGTCCAAAAGACATGACCGTATACTCATATAATCCATATCTGGTGGTAAAGGCGGTCTTTGGAACATCCGTTGCATGAATCTTCAGTTGGTGATAACCAGTCCTAAGATCGATCTTAGAGAACACACTGGCACCAGTCAACTGATCGAATAGATCCTCTATCTTTGGCAAAGGGTACTTGTTCTTGATTGTGACATCATTCAGCTTCCTGTAATCTGTGCACAAATGGTTGCCTCCATCCTTCTTGTCGACGAATAAATCAGGCGATCTCCATGGCGATGCGCTTGGTTGAATCAAGCCTTTCTCCAACATAGCATCCAACTGCTTCTTTAGTACCACTAACTCTGAGGGGTCCATGCTATAGGGTCTCTGAGCTATGGGACCGGTTCTAGGGATTAGTTCAATAATGAACTCAATATCCCGATCTGGGGGCATACCGGGTAATTCACCTGGGAATACGTCGGGGTATTCACAGACTACTCTGACTTGGTCTATGGTGGGTAGGGATAGACTCTTGTTGCACTTGAATTGATGAGGCAAGGTTTCAGATATATGCTCTACTGATACTCCAGAGCTCCTGGTCACTGTGATGGCTTTCTTGGCACAATCTATCAATCCTTTATGCTTTGACATCCAGTCCATTCCTAGTACTACTTCCAAACCTTAGGTTCCAAGTACTATTAGATTGGCATAAAAATCTATCCCATGTATTCTGATAGGCACAACTTTGCAAATTTTTCTAGCTTTTGTAGTTAAACCGGGTATTTGAACTATCATGACATGCTTCAAGTTGGTTGGGTGAATCTTACTAGTGCATGCAAATTCTTCGGTGACAAATGAGTGCGATGCTCCAAAATCAAACAACACTCTTGCTAAAACTGAGTTGACAGAAAACATACCCAGCACTACATCTGGCGCTTCTTGGGCTTCTTCAGCGTTCATGTGGAAGAGACGGCCGTTGTGGTTGTGAGGGTTCCCTGGGGCGAATCTTCTTCCGGGTTGAACACGACGCTGTTGTTGAGCTGGGGCATTCACATTGGTAGTGGCAGCAATCTTCTTGGGGCACTCATTTGAGTAGTGACCCTTCACTCCACACTCGAAACAAGTAATCTGAGACTTGTCTTTTGCTGCCACGGGCACAACATTGCTTCCAGTTCTGGGTGTAGTTTTGTTGTTGTTGTTGTTGTTGTTGTTCTTGTTCTTGGGAGGTGCACGGTTGAAAGTGCAGGAGTTACCGGGGTGGTTGTTGTTTCCTCCGGACTTCACATTTCCTCCGCTGCGGTTGGGGTAGCTTGGGCGAGACATTGGGGGTCGATTGTTCCACGAGGCATATCCGGCAGACGGGTTGAACGGTACTTCTGGTGACTGCTAGATCCAGCTTGGTGCATCATCCGATGTTTGCGGTTGTCGTTTGCTTGATTAATCTTCCCTTCCATCTGAATGGCAGAGTCGACTAGCTCTTCGAGATCCTCGAAACGGATGTTGACAAGAACCGTCTACATCTCATCATGCAGTCAGTTCAGGAATCTCTCCTTCTTCTTGGCCTCCGTGTTGATCTCATCAGGTGCATACCTGGTGAGGGACAAGAATCTGTCACGGCACTCCACTACAATCATTCTGCCTTGCTTTAGCTCTCCGAATTCATCTCTCATTCTGGTGATTAGACCCTGCGCCACGTGGGTGCGGTTGAACTTGACTTTGAAGGCTTACCATGTCATCACTTGACCATGGTTCATCGTGCGGGTGCTGTTCCACCATGCTCTTGCATCTCCGGCCAAATAGTGAGTGGCAAACAGAACTTTCTCGTTTGCATCCACTCTGGTGACTTCTAAGTTATTCTCCATGGTCTGTAACCAATCATTAGCATCCAGTGGGTCTTCAGACTTGCTAAAGGTTGGGGGATTGGTATTCTGGAAGTTTTTGAGTTTGGATCCATCATGATCCTGATTTCCATGGTTCTGATTGTTGTGAGCCATATGGGCGATCTGCTGCAGTGTGGCTAGATTTGCTTGGCGCTCTGCCCTACTAGCTTCATGGTCTGCAATGAGCGTCTGCAGAATCTGCAGCATTCGGTCTTGCGATGAGCTGCTCCCTCCTTGGTTTCCACGAGTCATCTGAAGATTGAGATAGATCATGGGGTAACAGGGAAAGTTCTAAGGTTCATGGTTTTGGTTTCAAAGCTAAAACTTTGAGTTTGACTCAGGTTTTGCAACTAACTTCTTTTCATTCATTCAAGCAAAACACATGATACAAACTCACACACACCACAACAAAAGGAAAACAGATGGTTTTAAGAACCATTCTGTAAGCTAGGATACAATGTGACCGATACTTCTTACTCCTACGATAGTGCTCTAGTGCATCTACTCATCATCGATGAAGTCGGAGTCATCATCGTCGGTGTAGAAGTCCACGGCATCCTCCTCTAGAAAGTCATCATCATTGCTGAGGTAGGAGTCAATATCTCCTTGGATATCTTCACCTTCCTCTTCTTCTTCCTTTGCTGCAAATTTGAGCTTCTTGCTCCTTGATGGTCTTCTCGAGGTCAGCCACCTTCCTGCGAAGACGTTCGATGGTGCGATCCTTCTTGGCGCGTTGACAGCAAAGAGACTGACGATCCTTGACGAGCAGTGAGAAAGTCTGGGCCTTCTAGGCGGCAAGGGCGAGGTTGCTGTTGGCGAGCTCTCTAGCATTGTCCAACTCCTTCTGTCTGTCGTACAGTAGGAAGTCTAGGTTCTCCACTTGACGCTTCAATATTGGGTGACTTGGCATCTCTAGCGGCATTCCCATGGAATCACGCCTTGCATAGTGAACAAAGCGGGTTCCTTGGATTAGGTTGACACTCAGGGCACACAGACGTGCGAGAGCTTCATGCATTGCCCTGGCTAATCCATGTAGCCAGTTGTTCTCTCTCACTGAGAACTGAATCCTCCCAGATACTGGTGCTTCTATCTTGCCTAGAAGATCAGCAGTCACTAGCCATTGTAAATCTCCTCCTAGTGGACCCAGGAGTTAAGCTCCAAGGAATTCCGGATGAGGACGCTCCAAGAACTCAGACAGTGCATCCAAATCCCTCTCGAAGATCAGTTGGCCTCTGTTGCCCAACTGGTAGAACTTGCTGTATTGGGCTTCCATCTATAAGAATTTAGGATGAGAAAGTTAGTGAAGTGATCAAGTGTGTCAAAGTTTTATGTACTAATGTAAGAATTTGGAGGAACATGAAATTTTTTTGAGAGAAAGAATTCCCAAGGGTAAGAGAGGAAATAGTTTTCATAAATACTCACTTTGGTTTTTGAAACTAAGTTTTTGTTCGGACATCCATTCTAACTAGGGTCTCCTATGGTCAGGATGGCTCTGATACCAAATTGTCAACACCTGGATTTTTAATCCCAGATGCCTGTTATGCCATACATCGCAATCCCAGGATTACCATTTTTGCGAGACATAACAGATTGGATATCACAGTACATCATCCATTACAAACCATAAATAAGGTCTTACACAAATAAAGGATCGCATGATCCAGTCTTAGTAAAATAAAGTAGCGGAATAAATCGCGTAGCGGTGGGGTCCATCTTCAGAGTCACAGGTAATGCTGACGATGGGAGATGATCCTAGTTGTCGTAGCTGTCCTGCTGTCCTCCTTCAGGGTAGTCCTCCTCATAGTCTGGCCACGGGAATAGCCAGGGACAAAGCCATGAGTACTCTTTAAGTACTCGCAAACTACCACTACCAAATAGGATAGTTCTAGTAGGAAATGCTAACTCTAAGTTTAATAGTAAAGTTAAGTTTGAAACCTAAGCTGAGTTCAGAAACAAAGAAAGATAAACGAAGTTTGAAAACACTTTAGTGGGAACTTAGTTATCATAGTCACAACTCTGTTGTGTTCAAGTCATGTCACAATTCATTTCATAAGTCATTTTGAAAACATCTGACAACTGAACAGTATGGCCACTCCAACTGTCCATAACCACGAACGCGACTATTTGAATAGTTTGACACTCTGCAAAGGTGGTACACTTTCACCACAAGATTTGATACATCTATCAGGGATAACCCTGAATCGTCATACTTAGTATGCAGATAATCAAACATAACCTTTCCTTTACACACCCTAGTATAAGCACCTCTCCTATGAGCATGGCCTCCCAACCATGACCATCTGTCATCTTGGGCACTACATAGGTGGAAAACATTGAGAGGTAGCCTCAGCTCAAACCTCTCCCACGAGGGAACTAATACTAATGCATATAAATTTCCGGCTAAGCCTTACCCAATTCAGGTATTGTGGTTGTATGGTAAAATTGGAATGGTATCGCATCCAAACCCAACCATCAGTTTTGTAAAAGGGCTAAGGCTCATGCCTCAACATTTTCATCATCATAAACCATTTGTGTTTCTCAACACATGTTAAAACATCTCAATAGAATGACTCATCATTCCAAGGTTTTCACAAGTCATTTTCACCAAGTATTCCCATCTAGAGTGATCAAGTTTTTGGTTTAGCTCTAAGATGCTAAGTTAAGAGTGTTCACTAATGTGGGATGCAAATCTCAATCTCATGCCATAGAATGACATCTAAGTCTAACTAGATAGGTCAAGTTTTATACTCTTTATGCTATCTATAAACAAGTAAGAAACTTTGGTAAGGTAAAAGCAAGTAAAGCTTGTAAGTAAAACTTGGGGTAGGTAATAGTCAAAAATGTATAACCAAGCATGCCTATTGCATTTTGCTTAGGTTATCTAGCTTGCAAGGGCCAGCTTGCATTGTTAATGATGGCTTGCAAGTAATCACTTACATGGTTAACTTGTATAATGCTAGCTTGCCTTGGTTGGTGCAGTGGTTGAAATTCTCCTCTTCTTCTTTGGGGTAGAACTCCTCCTCCTCGTAGACTTGGTCGGTACTATCGTCTATAAATACATACACGGATACACAATCACCAAACAATACTTAACTAGTCTATTTAGCACACTAAGGCACACATTTGATGATCTAGTATCATCACAAACATCACAAGATTTTAATGAACTAGTTTCATTTATTTTATTTGAGAAAAGTAATTTCTACTCATTGAAATTAACTAAGATTTAATATTATCCATTTAAAATATGGGATCATGTGGACACATGTCATCACCACAAATTCTAATGCATGGGAATGTGATTTAAATGTTGGATCACATTTTAATAAGTTTAAGTTTAATATTTAATGATTTAAAGTGACTAGAAATGCCTATATAGCATTACTTTGGTACTAGTCCAAAGTCACTGCATGCAAACCTTAATATTATTACATATTCAGATAGGTATGGTTAAATGTGATTTTTGAGAGTTGGAATCAACTAAAAAGCTATTTTGGTTGATTTTAGAAAAATGTTTGAATGTGAAAAAGCTTAGGTCTTGTTATTTTTGCTAGGAGAGATCTCTAACACTAATTGATTTAAATCCAATTGTCTTGGATAGATATTTTCATTACCTTTCCAACAAAATTGGAATCATTCAATTTGGATTTGTAAAACTCCCTGAATTGATTTTTGAACTAAGGGACAGAACTAAGTTTACTTCTAAAAAGAAAAGGATTTATTTGAATCTGCTGGGTTACGCGGGAACACTAATGGGCCGGCCCAGTCTCACTCTGTGGCGCTGAGGATAGTTGATAGGGGGTCTCGCCTGTTAGTGGCTCTTTAAACATGAAGCGGTACGGGACAACGTGGACCGTAGGATTAGAACTAAGATCTACGACTGAGGCTTATCATCGACGACGGACCTGTCGCCGGTGAGGTGGAACCCTAACGGCTCAGTGGGGGTGCAGTGGGGGCGTACCGGGGCTCCAGCGAGTGCGGCGAGGCAGGAAAACAAACGAGACGACGATGGTGGACTCAGGCAAGGTCGCAGCAGCTCCGGGGGTGGACAAAATTGACGGGGGCGTCTCCTCCTCTCTTGCGGCTATCTCCGGTGAAATTCCGCTGGCTGGCTTCTCGAGCGGCTCCGGCAAGAGGTGGGGAAGGACCAGTGGAGTGAGGGGAGTGTGGGAGTGTGAAGAAATGGTGTTGGGAGGCTCCCTTATATAGGCTCGGCGAGGCGGCAGAGAAGCATGGGCGGAGCTCGTCGGTGACAATGGCACAGGGTGCTATCGGTGTGGGCAAGGTAGGCGGATGGTGGGCGGTTCCCTGGCGGTTAGCTAGGGATTAATGGCGGTGCTAGGGGCGGTGGATTGCGGTCGGGAGCGTCTCTCGCTCTGAGTGATAGAGGCGGTGCTCGACATGGTTCCCGGCGGCTGTGGGTCGCGTGGCGGGGTAAGGGCGTGTCTGGCGGGTTGAGGTGGTCAAGGCGGAGCGGCGCGTGGGGGCTGTGGTCGAGGGGCGGCTTGTGGCGTGCTGTCAGTGACAGCGCTCTGGCGTGCGCTGCGCATGGCACAAAGGCGGTGGGCGCGGGCGATGTGAGGTGGTCCAGGGGCTTGCTGGGCTCGAGGAGCGGACATGGGGTGGTGGTGCTACCACGCCTACCTCCTAGACATGGCGAGAGAGGGAGGGGCGCGCTCCTGTGGCTTGGGCACGGTCGGTCGGCGATCATGGCCTCGGGGTGGCGCTGCACTGTTGTCCTAGGCCATTTGGTAGGTCTTTGATGTCCTGGTTGGGGCTAGGGGAGACAAGGAAGGTTAATGGTGAACAAATGGCTCGAAATTTTTGATCAAAAACAATATTAGTTAGGTAGGTTTGATTCTGCTCACAGGGTGTTCGACACAATGGCCGCAAGAATTAAACTTTTGTATTTTGAAGTGAATTTTGGTGGAGTTGTTAGTCACATGCTTAAGTATCTGTGGTTGCTAGGATTTGTCAAATTGAATTCATTTGCATGGTTTTTGAAAAAGTGAGATCTAGACATATGAACTAGATTCCATTTTCAAATGTCATTTTAAATTAGGGTTTAAATGTTTTTGCAAGATCACAAGGTGGGCCTTGGTACATCTTAACTTGTACTAGCAAGGGGTGCAAAGATCCACAATTGTTTCTGTTTGAAGTAGAGTGCTAGGAACACCTAAAGTGACCTAGTTGATTAAAATGGCCAAAGTGACCATTCCCATTTATTAATTCTATTTGAATTCTATTTCTTTGGATTTTTCTTGGGAATGATCTATATGATGTGGAATTCATCTTAGAATCGTTTTACAACCATTAGAACAATCAATCATGGCAATTCAAATCAATTCCTATTTAATGCAACACACATATGCATGCTTAATTATTTAAAGGAGAAAAAGTTTTTGTTAACCCTAAATTGAGTTATTTGGATCTTGATCACTTGGATTAAAGTTTTGGGATGTTACATGATTGTTGCGACACGATCATGTCACTTAGTTCACATTGCAATTGTCAGAAACAGATTGTCGTAATCCTTAGACCGTGAGATCATATCAATCACTATTACCGGAGGATGCTTCAACTGTATCAACCGTCATCTCGTGATAGGGTGACCATAAAGGTGCATGTTGGGTATCCAAAGGAGCATGTTGAGGCAGTATGCTTCAAGATCGGGAATTGTTCTCCTGTGTGACAGGAAGATACAACTAGGCCCGCTCGGTGAATTACATCCATATTGCGCAACACATGACTAGGTCATGAGGATGGTATTTCACGGGAACGAGTACAACAGTACTTGCTAGAAACGAGATTGAACAAAGGTATTGTGATACCGATAATCGAATCTCGGACAAGTATTGTATCGCAAACAAGGGAATTGGATATATCGTTTCAGGTTCGACACAACGGAGATTCGTAGAGTGTATAGGGGTCACATGGGCATCCTGGTCCCTCTGTTGATCATTTATATGGATCATGTCTATAGCATTCCTGAACCATAGGGAAACACACTTAAGGGCGATACGACACTTGGAGACCCTCTTGCGAGATGGAATCATGAAAGAGAGAGAAATCGGAATCATTTCAGAGAGATCTAAAGTTGTCTGGAGAAAGAAGGAAAGGAAAAGGCCAAAAGGAGTTTCGGATAAATGGCAATTGACAATATGCATATATTATATATGTTAATTATGAATTAACTTATACTAATTAAATATTTAAATTCAAATTTATAAAGTGACTTTCACATTAGGCCAAAATCCTAGAGGAAATTAGCCCAGGAGAAAGCCATAGGAAAAAGGCAAAAAGGAAAAAGTTTTGGTTTAACTATTACACATGCTGCGATGGTTGGTAATAATCTCATTGCACAGTCACGCCAGCCGTTGTGTAACTAGCCCACTTAGCACTCGCGTGTGACAGTGAGCACAAAGCTAAAAGGCGGTGGTCCACGCCTGCTGCCACGCCAGCTGCCGACCGGCCAAGAGGAGCTCATTGAGCTGGTGGAGACGGCGTTAGGGAAAGCCGGCCCACCTGGGTCCAGGCAGCCGTCGCCGCTACCATCGGGCGAGCTGGGCCGCACGGATGGAGCTAGCCCACCCAGGATCCACGCTAGGCCACCACCATATCGTGGGCTGCCGGGGGTGCTGAGGCCTTCCCTGGCCGCTGGCTGCGGCCGCCACTAGAGGGCGCGATGGGCCACCTGGGTGGCGCTCAAGCCCACCCGGGTTACTCCCTGTTGCTTGCTGGGTTGAATGGTTCCAGCCCATCTGGCTATAGCTGTTTTTCCTGACCCTTTTGTTTTAAGTTTAGTCCCACATGGGGCACCTAAAGGGGAGGGCACACCTCCCTTCCCATATATAAAGAGCTTTCCAAGGGTGGGATAAAACACACAATAAATTGAGTTATTCTCTTTGGATGGAATACTTCATTTCTCTCTCTAGTTACCTTCGTCGGGGCATGGTCCCAAGTAAGGACTATACACGCAAAGTTAACGCATCTATGGCATGCCTTTGTGTTGTAGGGGTTTCGCCATGAGGTCTACTTCCGCAACCCCAACATGGATCAAGGAGTTCGGGAGTCGTCACATTGCACCGTATGCATCTGATAACTCGGGGGAGCTGCACTTGTAGTGACCGGGCCATCGTACAAGGACCTAGACAAGGGGTGACGTGCGAAGAGCTTCATGACCTTGAGGGTAACGTTCCTGCATGAGCGTAACGCTCTCTCGGTTTTCAAGGGTATGTTACCACTGTCTTCCTCCGTTATTGCATTACTTCTAGATAGATCCTTGGGCATTCAAGGTGTTCCGCATAGTTAAGTTTTTGTTATTTGTCACGGAAACCCTACAACTACTATGTCTGGGCCCTCTTGGACTAGATCTATCCCTCAGCTATGCATGGCCAAGGCATGCCCGCGTCCAGAGTCGAGAATGGTCATTGCCTTCCAGGCCCAGATCTGGCCCGTGTCCTCTAGCTGCTGCTATGCATATTACCTCGCGTCGTCGTCCTGTGCCTCATCGTCCATCACTGCCGCTAGGTCACCACCACGATGCTCCACCACTGCCATGTGATGACCCACAAATATAGGGGGGGTATCACAATATTTTTGATAAGTAAGAGTGTCGAACCCAATGAGGAGCTGAAGGTGTTGAGGAGTGGCTTGGAGCAGGAATTCTCTGTAAATACTTAGCAAACGGATTTTTAGGGGTTTTTGATAATGAAGGTAAATAAAGTACGAGTAATAAAAGATAGTAATAATAAATGCAGCAAGTGGCCCAATCCTTTCTTTAGAAAAGGACAAGCCGGTTGTATTACTTAAGATGGCCAAACATTCTTGAGGACACATGGGAATATCGTCAAGTGTTTTCGCTTCATATAGTTGATTAATCTTCTTTAGTTTGATAAGTGTTGTGTGGGTGAACCTGTGCTAATGTACCGACCTTCCTAAGACTAATACATACTTGTGATTAAACCCCTTGCAAGCATCTGCAAGTAATTAAGATAAAAACCTAACCACAGCTTTAACCTCTAAGATCCTGACATCTGATACGTTGCTAACGTATCCATAATTTTTGATGTTCCATGCTTGGTTTTATCTACTTTCTTATGTTTTGTCCACACTTTGGAGTACTTTCTATGCACCCTGCCGGAGGGGAGAATTCACCCTGGAGGCCTTCTTCATCAGCATGAAAGCCTCCGGTGTGATGCATGAGTAGTTCATCCTTGGACTACGGGTCCATGTAGTAGCTAGATGGCTGGTTCTTCTCCTTTGTGTTATCATGTTTAGATCTTGTGAGATCCGTTCATGATCAAGATCATCTATTTGTAATCCTACATGTTGTGTTTGCGGGGATCCGATGGATATTGAGATGCTATTTCAGATTGGTTATTGATTCTATCATGTCTTTATTATTTGTGATCTTGCATGCTTTCCGTTGTTAGTAGCTATCTTGGCCAGGTAGATGCTAGCAACTCCAAGAGTTAGTATTTATGCTTGATAGTGGGTTCATGACTCTAGTAATCTGGGGAAGTGACAGAAATCTCTAAGGTACTAGATGTGTTGTTGCTACTAGGGAGAAAACAACAATCCTTTGTCCATAGAACAATCGTATTGTTTACTTTACACGCAATGCCTGAAGCAATAATCTGTTGCTTGCAGCTTTATACTAGAGGGGGTTCGGATGATAACCTAAAGGTGGATTATTAGTCATAGATGCAGTTGGATTATGGTCTATGTATAATGTTGTAATGCCCAATCAAATCTCAAAGGAGTCAAGATTATTAGTATATGCATGTATGCTTTCTCGATGTTTGTCAATTGCCCCGCTGCAATTTGTTCACCCAACATGTCATCTATCTTAAGGAGAGCCACCACTAGTGAACTATGGACCCCGGTCCTTTCTTTTATCATCAATCTACAATTGTTTACTGCTTTCTGTTTACTTTCTGCAAACTATTACTTTCTTCCACACAATACGTTTAATCCTTTGTTTTCAGCAAAACCGGTGAGATTGACAACCTCATTGTAAGTTGGGGCAAAGTTCTGCGGTGTGTTGTGCAGGTTTCCACGTTGCTGCTGGCGCCGGTAGTGCGCCCTGCCAAAGTCCAGCTAGCAACACCTTGGAGGTGTTTCCTTGCTCCTACTGGATTGATAACCTTGGTTTCATAACTGAGGGAAAACTTACTGCTGTGCTCATCATACCTTCCTCTTGGGGTTCCCCAATAAGCTCGTTAATACACGAGTCAGCAAGTATATTTTCTGGTGTTGTTGCCGAGGAGTCAAGGACATCTTCACAAGGGGAGTCCCTCATAACCAATCTCTTTACTTTGTTTTATTTGGTTTGCTTAGTTTATTTTTGCTTTGTTTGCTTGTTCATTTATCAAAAACACAAAAAAATTAGTTTTACTAGTTTGCTTTGTTTATTAAAAAAACACAAAAAATTATTTCTTATCTTAAGTTACCATTATGTCTAGCTTTGCTCCAATCACCATGTCACCTGAGGAAATGATTTTCACTTTTAAACAAGGAATTGAAGAAAGTTTCAAAGAAGCTTGGTCTAGAATCTCTGATCTACATGAAAAAACTGAACCTAAAATGACTCAAAGCTTGTTCCTTAGCAGTTTTTACCTTGGAATTGCTCTTTGCTATAGATATGATTTGGATGCTGTTAATGCCATAAAGAAGTTGGTCTTTACTTACAACTTGCCTAGAAAATTTGATTCTTCCTTCATAAACATATTTGCTAGATTGAATACTCTTGAGACCAGCACTTCTAGTTTAAAAGATTGCTATAATACACTTAGAGAGCACCATGACTATGTTCCAATAAATTATGAACCATCAAAGTGGCTCCCCACAGTGAAGATTGTTATAAATAATGAAACTTTTCATGCTCGATGTGATATCATATCTGAATTTTGTCTTATGCCCAAAGATATCTATGAATCTTTGAATCTTTGGGGGCTTTCTAAAGGAGGAGAAGAAATATTTCTTGCTAATAATGCCACAATATCACCCATTGGAATAGCTAAAGGAGTGTTTACAAAGATCCTAGGGAAAATGGTTTCTATTGATTATTTTGTTATTGAATGTGTAGGAAAAGAACAAATTACACTTGGAAGATCCCTATTGAAACTCCTTGGACCAATAATATATGTGGAAAAGGGCACCATGCACTTTGCTTCTCCACCAAACAATCATATGTTCCCCAAGGTTAAGAGTAAAAGTAAGAGAGGTAAGGGCAACAAATTTGGTCTTAATTCTTCTTCATTTGAGAACACTTGATTCTTTTTCTTGCTTCTTATGCCTAACTTAAAGGCGTTAAAGAAAAGTACTTATTGGGAGATAACCCAAAAGTTTTAGATGAGTCTTGGAAGTTATTACTTCTGTAATAACCGCTCCTTATCCTTTTTATTTGCTTTTTGTGCCAAGAGTAACCTCTAATGAGAGAGAAGTAATGATTGGGAAAGTTGCTGTCCCGAAGCAGATTTCTGTGCTTCACCGTAAAAATTCGTGTAAAATCTCTGTATGTCGGTTTGAGGCATGCATTTTTGTGCCTCTGCCCCAGGTTGTTATCTAACTTTAGTTAGTTTAACACTTTTTGATTTGAGAAACAGAAGGTCTTCGAAAAAATTGTTTTTTACCTGTGGTCCATTTTGACAGATTTCTGCCATTATTTGCATTTGCTTCTTGTTGGTTCCTTTTTGGGTTCTCTTTGGGGAATTGAGATTTTTGAGGGAAGTGCTTCAGTAGCGTGTGTTTTAGTGGAAGTTTTATTGGTGTTGAAACTGAACCTAAAGACTTATTATCTTGAGTGCACTAATGTTGCTAATAAAGATTGTGTGAAGTTTTGTATGAAGGAAAAAATTCGGGTGTATGGAGAGAATGATGTAATGAGATGAAGAATGGACTAAATCTCAAGCTTGGGTATGCCATCCCGTGTCACCCCAAGAAATATTCAAGAAGTACAAGCGTCAAAGCTTGGGGATGCCCAAGGCATCCCCTTCTTCATCAATAAAAATCCCAGGTTTCTTCCAAACACTTCATTTTTATTGTTTCATGCCCAGTTGTGTTGTTCTTGGAGCGTCTTCTTTTTCATTTTTTGTTTTTGGTTTTCATTTGCTTGGTTTTCTTAGTTTTCTTGAATAAATTGGTTGTACCCCCTATTTCATACATTGGTTTTCAAATAGTTTGGTTTGGATTGGAAAAGAGTAGAAAAAGTTCATGCTTAAGTGGTAAAAAGAGCTTGTTTTTGACTATGGCCTATGCTTTGTCATGCCATGCTTGATATTGTTTTGGCTTTATGCTTAGTGATCTTTGCTGTAGCATGATATGTTATAAACAATTGATATTTCTTAATGTGCCTTTGAAGAATCATGCGTTGTTTTAGCATATTAAAGCATAGTATTGTGGTATTCTCCTTTGATGCTTTATTTGGGTTGACTTGGCGCATGCTCACACCATATTATGACTATCACAAGTAACCATAGCCTTTATGATCCTTTAGTTTTCGACTTGTAGTATCACTTTATGCTTTGATTAATGATGTTTTGTTGCTCTGCATGATTATGGCCATTATTGCTCTCTTAATTGGTCGCTCCCAGTCTTTTGCTAGCCTCCATAACCAAGTATGAGTTCCACTCATGCATCCAACTCCTAAAACCAAGTTATTCCAAAGAGTCCACCATACCTACCTATTAGCATTTGTTATTCCAAGTATATTCATGTTTTTGTCTACCTTCCGAATTAAACTTGTTATGAGAAAACTAGTGATTAAAGCTCTCGCGAACTTGATGGCACACTTTACTTTTCTTGCCCTTAATAAACTTGAACCATTGTGTCGCCTATGTTGTATATGCTTGCACTGATATGTTGGGGATTAGCAGAACCATGCTGTCATGGGGAACGCTTTCAACATTGCACTTGTACTTTGTACTTAGTTGATATCATTCTCTTTTCTCTATGGATGTCGTCGGTGTGAAATGAAAGGGGAGCTTGTAAGTCCATGGAGTTATGTATGTGTGTTAGAGAAACGCCTGGGCCGCCGGTCTAATCAATGCCGTCATGGTGGAAACCTACAGCATAACCATAATGAGTTGTCTATGAAGCATTCTTCTTATAAAAAAGCGTCAGATATTGAGAAAAAAGAGAAAAAGAAAAAAAAAAGAGACATGAGAAAAGAGAAAAGAGAGAAAAAAGCACCATTTTCCCATGGTAAATAAGAAGATTGCTGAGATGCTCGTTGTCTGCTTTCCTTGTCATTTTGATATGGGGATTCTTTCGTATCATCCGGCAAGGGGTACCCCATTGGCGGTTCTCTATGATACACATGTACTTACTATGACAAGAACTTACTGGTAACTAAACTTGAGTAGCATGAGGAGCGGCCCTCGTATTCAAGGGACATGAGATTTCCAACTTATACTTCGTCAAGCATATACTCCATAGTTTGTTCACTTTAACCTTAATCACTTCAAGATGCTTATGATAGGGGTAATGGGAGTTGAAAGCTAAAAAGTACCATAATTTTTGGAAGCTTTTTATGAAACTTGAATCCCTATTTCCTTCTATGAAGGCCTTTCTTTTACTTTTATGTTGAGTCTCCACCTTCTATCTTTATGCACCTACTTTGAGAGCATAGTGGCCATTCTTAGTTCTATGTGCATTGTCCCAAGACTTGTTGATTGATGCATAACTTTGATATTGCTTGTTCTTAAACTATTTGTATCTAGTCACTCTTATGAACTTTGAAGGTGTCCTATGCATTTATATTTGCTACTCTATGAGGGACAAGCTGAATGCCACTATGCTATGTTTTCTTTATGTGAAACAAACAAACATCTTGCAAAGCATTGTTATTCATGAATCTTTTGTTTGTGCCTTTTCATGTTACAACATAGTTCCTATGTCTTATTGTTAGAACTTTATCTTTCATGTTATGTTGAAGTACTATGATCCCAGCTATCAATATTTTACAAATACTTTGATCAAGTTTATGATGGTGCATGTCACCTCAAAAATTATTCTTTCTTTTTATCACTTACCTACTCGAGGACGAGCAGGAGTTAAGCTTGGGGATGTTGATATGTTGCTAGCGTATCCATAATTTTTGATGTTCCATGCTTGGTTTTATCTACTTTCTTATGTTTTGTCCACACTCTGGAGTACTTTCTATACACTTTATTGGACTAACCTATTACCAAGAGCCACAGTGCCAGGTGCCTGTTTTCTGCTGTTTTTGGTTCCAGGAAAGTCAGAAAATGAATATTCTCGGAATTGGATGGGACAAAAGCCAAAGTCAATTTTTCACCGAGGGGGACACGGAGCCAGAATACGAGACATAGAGGGGCCAGGGGGCCGCCACACCACCTGGCCGCGCGGCTAAGCCTGGCCCACGCCAGGGGGTGATCTGGCCGCCTCGGGCACCCCCTCGGTCTCCCCTTTCACCTATAAGATGCCTCCGATACAGAAACCCTAAGTACCCGATCAAAATTCCACGAAAGAGTCTGTAGCCGCCATCCCGGCACCCTGCCGGAGGGGAGAATTCACCCTGGAGGCCTTCTTCATCACCATGCAAGCCTCCGGTGTGATGCGTGAGTAGTTCATCCTTGGACTATGGGTCCATGTAGTAGCTAGATGGCTGGTTCTTCTCCTTTGTGCTATCATGTTTAGATCTTGTGAGCTCCGTTCATGATCAAGATCATCTATTTGTAATCCTACATGTTGTGTTTGCGGGGATCCGATGGATATTGAGATGCTATTTCAGATTGATTATTGATTCTATCATGTCTTTATTATTTGTGATCTTGCATGCTTTCCGTTGTTAGTAGCTATCTTGGCCAAGTAGATGCTAGCAACTCCAAGAGTTAGTATTTATGCTTGATAGTGGGTTCATGCCTCTAGTAATCTGGGAAAGTGACAGAAATTTCTAAGGTACTAGATGTGTTGTTGCTACTAGGGAGAAAACAGCAATCCTTTGTTTATAAAACAATCATATTGTTTACTTTACACGCAATGCCTAATGAAATTATCTATTGCTTGCAACTTAATACTAGAGGGGGTTCAGATGATAACCTGTAGGTGGGTTATTAGTTATAGATGCAGTTAGATTATGGTCTATGTATAATGTTGTAATGCCCAATCAAATCTCAAAGGAGTCAAGTTGATTAGTATATGCATGTATGCTTTCTCGATGTTTGTCAATTGCCCTGCTGTAATTTGTTCACCCAACATGTCATCTATCTTAAGGAGAGCCACCACTAGTGAACTATGGACCCCGGTCCATTCTTTTATCATCAATCTACAATTGTTTACTGCTTTCTGTTTACTTTCTGCAAATTATTACTTTCTTCCACACAATACGTTTAATCCTTTGTTTTCATTAAAACTGGTGAGATTGACAACCTCATTGTAAGTTGGTGCAAAGTTCTGTGGTGTGTTGTGCAGGTTTCCACGTTACTGCTGGCGCCGGTAGTGCGCCCTGCCAAAGTCCAGCTAGCAACACTTTGGAGGTGTTTCCTTGCTCCTACTGGATTGATAACCTTGGTTTCATAACTGAGGGAAAACTTACTGCTGTGCTCATCATACCTTCCTCTTGGGTTCCCCAACGATCTCATTAATACACGAGTCAGCAACATCCCTTGTGCAAAGGTTTCCTAACGGGGGTTCAGGTTTCTGTCACTCCGGCAACCCCTACGATTAGTAGCCAAATACATAATGCATTCCTCTAGGCCCATAAAGGTGAAGTGTCATGTAGTCGATGTTGACATGACACCACTAGAAGAATAACACCACAACTTAAATAACAAACTATTGAATCTTTCTCAACACAATTCCACTACTAACAACATGACTTATCCCATGTCCTCAAGAACTAAACGAACTACTCACGAGACATCATATGGATCAAGATCAGTGGTGATATAATGATAAGTAACAATCTGAACATAACAATAATTCAATGGTTCCACTCAATAGCATCAACTACGACAAGTAATCAACACCAGGAAAGTTTCCCCTAAGAACTATGAAAGATTCAACCAATTGTTATAGCATTATGAAGTGGTGATGATGGTGCTGGTGGAGATGATGATGGATATGATGATGATAATCCCGATAAAGTCCAGCTTGATGGTGGTGTTGATGGTGACGATCTCCCCTCTCCGGGAAGGAATTCCTCGGCAGAATTCTGTCTGCCGGAGAGATCTTTCTCTCTGTGTAGTTTTCCGCCCCGCAGAGGCGGCGGAATCGTTCTATGGTCGCTCCCCAGGTATTAGGGTTTCGAGGGGATAATATACGCCAAAGGGGGGAGCCAGGAGTGGGCCAGGGTGGCCACATCACCTGGTGGTGCGGCCTAGGGTGGCCCACGCTAGGGGGTGGTGTGGGCCCCCTGTGGCCCATCTCCACCCCCTCTTATGGCAACCTTCATCTTCTGGAAAAATAGGATTTTCCATGTATTTTCCCGGATTTTCTGATCTTCGCGAATTTCGCCTCCAAACAGCCCCTTTTCCATCAGAATCCTGACTGCAGCAGTCCATGCTCCAAAAGTCATCAACCATGCAAAAATAGATGAAATAACATAAGTATCATCTCTTAATATGAAATATATCAATGAATAATAGTAAATTATGATATAGAATAGTGATGCAAAATGGACGTATCAACTCCCCCCAAGCTTAGACTTCGCTTGTCCCCAAGCGAAAACTGAGCTCAATAAACATGACCTCAGGTTTATGGACTGAAGAGTCAATAAAATAATACAGACAAGAAGCATCACATTCATCAATACACAAATTATAATAGAAGACAACTCACCATTATATAACTTAACTTGCAATAAGTAAAGGAAACACAATAAAGATACATAAAGTAAATAACAGTTGGTAATGGCAAAATTAGCTCTTGGTCGAAGAATAGTTGACAATTTGCAGGAGTTCACACATAAAGGGTTTTCAATGATAGCTTTCAAAGTAATAAACTCTAAGATAAGAGCAACGTGCAAAACAAGGAACATAAGAAACATGAATGAATAAATCATCATATGAATGAATGAAACACAACAACTCAAAATACTTGCCGAGATAGAAGGAAATAGGTTTACTGACTCAACTAAAAAGTAACAGATAGGCCCTTCGCATAGGGAAGCAGGGATTTCAAGTTTCATAAAGAGCTTCCAAAAATTATGATACTTATTAGTTTTCAGCTCTCATTGCCCCTATCATAAGCATCTTGAGGTGGTTAAGGTTAAAGTGAACAAATATGAGGATATGCTTGACAAGTTATAAGTTGAAAATCTCATGCCCTGTGCTTACGAGTACCGGACCTCATGCTACTCAACTTTAGTCACGAGTAAGCTCTTGTCATTGTAAGTACATCTGAATCATAGAGAATCGCCAACGGGGTACCCCTTGCACATGATACAGGAGCTATCCCATAATCAAAATGACAAGGCAAGTAAACAATGAGCCTCTCAGCGATCTTTTAATTTGCTATTTGCATAGGTTTTTATTGAGGATGCTTTATAGAGTGCTCATTATGGTTATGCTGCAAGTTTCCACCATGATTAGGCATGGCTTAAGCTAGCGGCCTAGGTGTTTCTCTAACACACATACAAACTCCATGATCTTACAAGTTCCCCTTTTATTTCACACCACCGGGATCCATAAGCAAAAGAATCATGATATCAAATAAATAAATGCAATGTTGAAAGCGTTCCCCATGGTAACATGGTTCTGCTAACTCTCAACTTATAAAGTGCAAGCATATACGTAGCATAGATGGGCACAATGGTTCAAGTTTATTAAGTGCAAGAAAAGTAAAGTGTGCCATCAAGTTCGTGAGAGCTTTAATCACTAATTTTCACATAGCAAGTTTAATTCGGAAGGTAGATAAAAACATTAATTTACTTGGAATAGCCATAATGCTAATAGGTAGGTATGGTGGACACAAATGGCATAGGTTTTGGTTTAAGGATTGGATGCACGAGAAGCATTCCCTCTCAGTACAGGTTTTTGGCTAGCAAGACTGGGTAGCAAGCATAAGAGTTGAAGGAAACAAACAAACATACAAGTGATAAAAACAAACATGCAATCTTCCTTGGAAGCACAAAAGATCTTAAATAGAGAATACTAAGCTTATGAGCCAATCAAGGAAGAAAGATGATGAAATTATATTCTTTAAGAGTACTTTTGTCTTTTCATTCAATTCTCAAAATAGTGTTGCTACTGACCGAGCCAGGTTTGCCAAAACCAACTAAATTAACTCAATGATCCCAAAGTGATACCAATACTAACAACAAGATCAATCATATAACAGAAATTGAAAACTAATATAAGATATGCAAAAGAGTAAATGAAAGAACTTCTCATTAATATTCCATAACGGCAACTCACACCAAGGGATACATAGATATCTAACGAGAGGGGGGACATTTCCATAATGCAAACCATCCTACATGATAACTTCTCTATTCATGATATGACTCTACTAAGAAGGTAAAAAGATAGAAGATAGTGATATGATACCGCGACACTCCCCCAAGCTTGGAACAAACCAAGGGGATGCCAAAACCTGATGAAGAATTACTCCTTCGATGGCGGTGGTGTTCTCTCATCATCGTCCGACTTCCAAGGTAAGGGCTCCCCATCAACAAAAGACATCCTGGTCTCCATCATCCTAAAACTAGCAGCAGCACTTATGCGTTTAAACCTAACCTCTTACTAACAGTTTTGATTTTGCATGTTGTAGAGCTTTGCTTGCAGTTGGTTGTTCGTTCGATGGAGTGAGAGGATTTCATCCTTAAGCTCAGCAGTCTCCTTTTGGTGCTCGGCGATGAGTTTGGAAAAAATCTTATGGATGATATCCACTTCGCGTTCCGCCATCTTCTTGTACCTAAAGACTTCTTGCTCCAGTGCTTCCATCCTGTCCTCCAGACTTCCTTCATCTTTAGGGCCCTGAACCTCTTTTATCTGTACCTCCCCATCTTCGAGCAACAACTCCTTGGGATGAATCTTCAACTCACGCATGTACGGGTTGATGATATTCGCGGAGGGATCTCCCTTGGCTGATCCAGAGGAGGACATTGTGGCTCTAAAACTGAGATTCTACCTGTCAGAAACAGATCGAAACGAAAACACGACGAGAACACGATATACGAACCTCGGGGGATCCGGGGGATTATATATTACGAATTTTTACAATAAAAGGAAGGTACTGGAAGAAAACGGGTCGGAGACGGAGTCCGAGGTGGCCACACCACCTGCTGGCGCGACCAGGGGGCCCGCGCCAGGGGTGGTGTGAGCCACCCTGGCTCCGTTTCCGTCCCTCTTTTGCTTCATTGCTTTCCTTGTTGGATAAAAACTGCAAAAATATAACTGGACAGATTTTTCGCGGACTTTTCCTTACCAGAACTGTTACCTATTCGAAAACGGACTCTACAGGTCTCTAAAGTTGGCATTTAGTAGATTCTTTCGGAGTCACCGCTTGAATAACATCAATATCTTCATCTTCATACTCATATTTCTCGAGTCATGAAACCTTTCACTATCTTATTACACCATTTTCTCCAATAACCTGAAAATTTCTTTCACACAAAACATCACACAATTCTCAAGAGCAACATTAGTGTAAGCGAGGTAATAAACCTTTTAAGTTTCAACTGAAATCCATAAAAACATAAACTACTGTAGCAACTCCTTCTGAAAACCCAAAAATAATTCAAAAAGGAAATCGATTTAAGAGGCAAATGCAAGAGTGGCAAAAATCTGTCAAAACAGACCAGCAGGTAAAGATCATTTTTCTCGAAAATATTCTATTGCTCAAATCAAAAAGTGTAAAACTAACGAAAGTTAAATAATAACCTGGGGCATAAGCACAAAAAAATTACAGCTCAATCCGACATTCAGAGATTTTTCACGAATTTTTACAGCGAAGCACACAAATCTATTTCGGGACAACAACTTCACCAAATCTTACTTCTCTCTCATTAGAGGTTGATCTTGACACAAAAACCAAATAAAAAGGATAAGGAGAGGTTATTGCCAAAACAATAACTTCCAAGACCCAAAGAAACAAAAACAAACCGAAAGCAAAAATATATTGGGTTGTCTCCCAAAAAGCTCTTTCTTTATAGCTATTAAGATGGGCATGATAATTTCAATGATGCTCACATAAGAATATGAATTGAAGTAAAAGAGAGCATCAAGAAGCAAAAATACACATGTTTAAGTCTAACCCACTTCCTATGCAAGGGAATTTTGTAAGAAAACAAGTTGTTGAAACCAGGGCCTGCTAGCATAGGAAAGCAAAACAAGTGCAACATAAAGACTTTCAGCATAAAGCGAGGAAACTTAATATTATTGAGATGCATTAGAACATTTTCCCCTCTCTCATAATAACTTTCAGTATCATGCATAAATTTAACGATATAACTGTCACATGAACCGTTATAGCAATGATCGCTTAATCTAACAGAAAACACAGGGACATTGGCTCTCATAACACTGTTTTGTGAAACATTATTAGAAGTATCCTTACAAAGAAAAGTGTGTCCATCTCCTACATATTTAGTGACAAAGTCTTTCACATTCGTTATTATAGGTTCAATAGCTACTTGTTCATCAACAACTTTATTTGTACTTTCATTAACCATACTAGCTATCATAGAATGTTCCTTTATCTTAACTGGGAAAGGCATTTTCTCAATGTAAGATTCGGGTAAAACATGATTAGTAATATAAACTTCAGTATTTCTTGTAGGAACACTATTAGCAATATCTTTATAAGGTTCATGATACTTATTCCAATTCTTTTTAGGAATTTTAATATAGGAAGCAAAAGCCTTAAAATAACTTGCAATAGCTTGAGAGTCTAGACCATAAGCATTTTTAATATTTTGAAAGTCATCAGTTCCCATAAAAGATTCAATGCATTCATAATCATAATTTATACCTACCTTTCCTCCTTTATCATTCTCCCATGCTTCAGCATTGTCTTGAATACGGTCTAGAAGATCCCATTTAGCTCCTTCTTCCATGTGCGTAAATGATCCAGCACAAGATGCATCCAATAGATCCTTATCATGAAGAGAAATACTTGCATAAAAGTTATTGATAATAATATTGTTGGGAAGCTCATGAATATGACATCTGAGCATTAGTAACTTCAATCTCCCCCAAGCTTGATTCTATACTCTCTCCATCAAGAGGCCAAAAGTTGTATATTTGATTCCGATCTTTATGAATCTCACTACGAGGATACAATTTTGAATAAAAGAGAGGCACTATTTCCTCCCATTCAAGAGATTGGCCATTCTTCAGCAGCTTATACCATTCCTCAGCTCTTCCTTTCAGTGATAACGAGGATAACTTTTTCTCGACTTGATCTGTTGTAATACCTGCACACTTAAACAACCCGCATAATTCGTGTATAAAGAGCAAATGATCACCGGGAAGGACAGTTCCATCTCCAACATAATAGTTATCCATAACACGATCAATAATTCTTGTTGGTATCTTGAAAGTATCATTTTCAGCAGGTGTAGGTTCATCTACTACCTTAGCAGTGGTAGTAGCATTACGAAATAAGAAACTAAGTAAATTTTCCATATTGAGAATAAAGTAACTAACAGAAGTAAACAATACTCACAGTAGAAGTTTCCTTTACCAGTTCCACTCTCCAATAGCGCTTCACTCCCCGGCAACAACGCCAGAAAATAGTCTTGATGACCCACAAGTATAGGGGATGTATCACAGTATTTTCGATAAGTAAGAGTGTCGAACCCAACGAGGAGCAGAAGGTGTTGACGAGTGGGTTGGAGTAGGAATTCTCTGTAAATACTTAGCAAACAGATTTTTAGGGTTTTTTGATAATGCGGGTAAATAAAGTACGAGTAATAAAAGACAGTAATAATAAATGCAGCAAGTGGCCCAATCCTTTCTTTAGCAAAGGACAAGCCGGTTGTATTACTTAAGATGACCAAACGTTCTCGAGGACACATGGGAATATCGTCAAGTGTTTTCGCTTCATATAGTTGATTAATCTTTTTTAGTTTGATAAGTGTTGTGTGGGTGAAGCTGTGCTAATGTACCGACCTTCCTAGGACTAATACATACTTGTGATTAAACCCCTTGCAACCATCCGCAAGTACAAGAAAGTAATTAAGATAAAACCTAACCACAACTTTAAACTCTAAGATCCTGACATCCCTTGTGCAAAGGTTTCTAACGGTTCGGGTTTACTTCAACCCCTACGATTAGTAGCCAAATACATAATGCATTCCTCTAGGCCCATAAAGGTGAAGTGTCATGTAGTCGATGTTGACATGACACCACTAGAAGAATAACACCACAACTTAAATAACAAACTATTGAATCTTTCTCAACACAATTCCACTACTAACAACATGACTTATCCCATGTCCTCAAGAACTAAACGAACTACTCACGAGACATCATATGGATCAAGATCAGTGGTGATATAATGATAAGTAACAATCTGAACATAACAATAATTCAATGGTTCCACTCAATAGCATCAACTACGACAAGTAATCAACACCAGAAAAGTTTCCCCTAAGAACTATGCAAGATTCAACCAATTGTTATAGCGGTATGAAGTGGTGATGATGATGCTGGTGGAGATGATGATGGAGATGATGATGATAATCCCGATAAAGTCCAGCTTGATGGTGGTGTTGATGGCGACGATCTCCCCTCTCCGGGAAGGAATTCCTCGGTAGAATTCTGTCTGCGGGAGAGATCTTTCTCTCTATATAGTTTTCTGCCCCGTAGAGGCGGCAAAAATTTTCTGTGGTTGCTCCCTAGGTATTAGGGTTTTGAGAGGTGGGTGGCGCGACCTAGGGTGGCCCGCACCAGGGGGTGGTGTGGGCCCCTTGTGGCCCATCTCCACTCCCCCTTCTGGCAACCTTCGTCTTCTGGAAAAATAGGATTTTCCATGTATTTTCCCGGATTTTCTGATCTTTGCGAATTTCATCTCCAAATAACTTTTTTCCATCAGAATCCTGACTGCAGCGATCCATGCTCCAAAAGTCATCAACCATGCAAAAACAGATAAAATAACATAAGTATCATCTCTTAATATGAAATATATCAATGAATAACAGTAAATTATGATATAGAATAGTGATGCAAAATTGACGTATCACCATGCAACCTCGCACCATCGTCAAGACCATCGCAGACGATAACCTCAGATCTCCCTTCCCACACGCGGGTAGAAGCGGTTCATTATCGACACCACTTCGCATTGCCCGGCTATCATGGCGCGTCAAGCGGAGGAGAGGAAGAGGGGTTAGGGCTAGGATCTAGGGTTGCCCCATCGTCATGTGAGGCGTGATGAGACGAAGTTCTTTTCCGCCGTGGCAGTTCTATTTTGATCGATCCTTTATTATGATATGATCTAGAGATTACATAGAACAGAAACTGATTTCTAATATTAATATAGTCCCTCCGTTTAGAAATATAAGATGTTTTAACTTTATGAATGGAATGTATCTAGATGTATTTTAGTGTATAGGTTCGTAGAGGTTTGGAGTGAACCTATACACTAAAAGGTGTCTAGATAGATTCATTCCACAAAGCTAAAATGTCTTATATTTCTAAATAGAGGGAGTATTTCTTATATGATCCACAAATTTCATAGGACAAAAAATATTTTCCAAAAATTCCTTGGACCGGTAATTAATTCTAATATGATCGATAAATTACATGAAACATAAATTATTTCTCTAATATTAACAAAAAAATTGGACTTTGCTACCCAACGACTGTTCTAGGAATATCAAAATTCGACGAACGTTCAACAGCCGTGTCCGGCAACTGCAGACGAGGCGCGCGTCCCCGACAACCAAAACCAGCTCGGCAGGTGAGGTGCGCGTGAGGCTGGTCATAGTGAGGACTATCTCCATAGTGGAAAATAATATAGGTGTGGTATCATGCAAAGCATCTTTTATTGCAATGTAGACTTATTTTGTCTTGAAATGTGTGATGTTATGGTAACATAGTAGTTACCACAAGGCTCTTTTTCATCATTTAATTGCATGCCATGTCATCTAAATGCTTAGTTGCCAATACATGTAAGACTATGTTACTATCCAAGTTACTCAAACTCCTCTCTGCCCGAGGCGATCAAACTCGTGGACGTGGTGTGCTCCGTAGGATTTAGTGGCGTAAGCACAAAATTTAAAATGCATTAAATGAAAAATTTTGAAAATTCAAAATATTCTGGATGTCAAACCGCTTATCCAATTTACAACCTGTTACAACCGTTGGACTAATCACGATGAGATCTTTAAAACTAGATCACTTGTTGATATGTTTTGACAACTTTTTTAGGTCCGGCGAACAAAATCCAACCCTCGAGGGGAGCCCGAAAACTAACAATTTGTGGTAGGGCTATATGTTTCAGCGCACTCTAGACCCACATTTGGGCTAGATTTGCGGTGAAACGGACACGTCCATTCGTCTGGCTTGTCCTCCCATGCTCACGGTCTAGTCTGTCCCACCTGGCAGTTGCACGTTGCCTACACTCATTCTCTTTTCTTACTCTTCCTCCAAAAAGAAATTCCCGTGCCTTTTTTTTGTCTTTTTTTTTCACGTCGTCGCACGTATTCGTAAGAAAAAAGACAAAAAAAAAGAAATTCCCGTGCCTCTGCCTCATCGAGGCTACTAGAGTCTCGCTGCCGTCGGGAGGGCTAGCTCATCATGCCATAGCTTGCCGCTAGACGCCGGAGCTCGTGGATGGAGTCACGCTCGCTGCTGGCCACACTCCCAAATTTCTCGTCTCACCCATCAAGTGAGGGCCTACTACCATTGGCAGCCATGGAAGCAATATGAAGGCCGCTAGAGCGAGAGCGAAAGTGAGGATAGTATACAAGTGAAAAAAGTCAACCAACACGCTCCAGACCAAAATGTGGTTGGTTGTTGGGTACATTAAATAAAATGGGTTGAACAGACGTTCGAGATGCCCCACGGATGTACCGAATTGGACCGATTCCGAAGAGGCTATGTGGAAGCTCTTTGCATTCTCGCATAAAAGACAGAATTAAGAACATGCTCTTTGTGAAATTTGAAAATTCAAAAGGTTCGTAGCTCAAACCATTTATCAGATTTAGGAGGAGACTTCACCATTGGACTAGTTACGACAAGATCTTCGAAAATACATCACATATTGATATGTTTCGACAACTTTTTTCCGGCATAAGTTACCCGCATGTAACACTTAAGATATCCAGATTGTAGCATGTAAGTTACCCATCAGGTAGCACGTAAGTTACCCACCTATACGAATGGATGAGCTCAGAGACTCCATGCGTGTAGAAAAGAAAATTTGGTGTTGATGATGATAGCTATAACTTAAACACATGGATAACTTCATGGCTAATGATTGGGTAACTATTACCAAGAGAGTATGGTAACTATATCGACTTGGTGATGATCGAAAGATCATAAATATCTGAGTAACTCTACCCTAAACAGCTAGATAACTCCATAGATAATTAATTGGTAATTATTCCCTGAATATTTGGGTACTCTATTAGTATCGGGTTGGTAACTATGTTCAAAACACTTGGGTAACTCTATGGGTAATAGGTGAATAACTATTAGCTAGAGAGTATGGTAACCGCATATATTTAGTGATGATAAGCACCTAGATAACCTACCTAATCACCTAAATCCATATATAATAGGTTGATAACTAAACACCTGAGTAACTCTATAAGTACAGGATTAATAACTATACTTTAAACACGTGGATAACTCTATCAGCACCAGGTCGGTACCTATTAGCCAGAGAGCATGGTAACACATTTTACTTTGTGGAGGTAACTATACACTAAAGATCTGGGTAACTCGATTTTATGTTGACAACTATATCCTGAATACCTAGGTAATTCCATAAAAAGGTGGATAACTATTATCTAGAGGGTAGGGTAAGTACATCGATCTGGTGGTGATAGCTGTATTGTAAACACCTAGGCTACTCTACCCTAAACACCTGACCAAGTCCATACGTAATGGGTTGATAACTATACTCTGTCGGGTAACCCATAAGTAATGTATGGGTAACTATTACCTAAAGAGTAGGGTAACTACAATGATTTGTGATGTTAAACTATATCCTCAACACCTGGGTAACTCTATGCTAAACATATGGATAACTCTATATATAATGGGTTGGTAACTATTACTAAATCCCTGAATAACTCTACATTGAACATCTAGATAACTCCATAAATATTGGATAGATAACTATACTCTAACCAGTTGAGTAACTACAAACATAATAGGTAGCTAACTATTACCTAGATGACAAGGTAACTACATTAATTTGGTGATGATAGTTATACCATAAACACCCGGATAACTCCAGATTTAATCAGTTGGTAACTCTACCATGAACACTTGGGTAACACTATAAGGACCGGGTTGGTAACTATACCTTGAACCCCTGGATAACTCCATCATTATAAGGTTGGTAACTAATAGTTTAGAGGGCATGGTAACTACATTGACATCATGGTGATAAACTAACAATCAAGTTGGACAAATTTCAATGGATCAAAGAAGGTAATGCCTTCAAGACATCCTGGTACGATATAGACAGTCTTATTAATACAATGGCATCTAGCATAAAGTGTTATTACTAAAAAAAACTAGTTCAGATAAGCTTCATATTATCCTCGTGAAAATCCAAAACACATCATACACATGTAGCAGTTTCTATAATGTGATGTTTAGAAAATCTATTGTGTTTCACAAGATTCAGACATGGGCATGTGAAAGAACTCTGAATTTACAAATATCAGAAATTAGAAGACAAAACAAATTGTGTGCACAAATTAATATATATCCATCATGCTTTGATTTCTTGAGTAGACGATAAGTTAACTACTCTTACTAGATTTTGGGTGCAAAAAGAGATATTTTGACAAATAGATATGTCAAACATTTCATAATTCTTTTATACTTGCAAACCCCTATCTTGAACTTGTTTTATTGAAACGCAGGGAGTAAAGGAGCTCAGCATTAAAAAATCCAACTCCCAGTCAGGTGTGCATCTACCTTTTAACAATATACTTGATACTTACAAAACTATTACCATGATAGTGAAAAACAACTGATTGTAGGTTCCATGCAAGTAAAAGCACCTAAGCACATGGGTTTCACGAGGAAGCAAAGGACATTAGGAAATATCAACATGGCAAGAAAATACAGAAAAATCAAACTCTGTCAACAAATCTATACCGGCTTCCTTCGACATACACCACAAGAATGCATCACATGATGATTAAGCATGCAACTAACAAAATTGAGCATGCAACAAACACCTATTATGTGGATCACTGTCATCTATCTATATAATATAACATATACTCAATTGTCTTCAGCTTTATTTTCCTAAATGCAAAAGGTAGATGTACGATCTTAGGTGGCAGATAAGGTAGATTTTCATCCTGTACTTTTTTATCAACCATGCTTGGAAGATAATGTCAAAAAGATTGCTTGGTAGCCACTGCTACTACTGTTTTTCTTCGTGTCAGCAAAGCACAACATCAACATCGAATCCAACATTGACCAAATGTTATTGGAATTTGGGGAAACTGAGAACTTGGGACCATGCTCGTTCATTTTGGGGCCATTTCTTTTGGGCTTAGGCTTATAGAGAAGCTTACTTATGGATTTCGATGGGAAGAGGTTGTCAAAAACTGTTCTTCTAATTCTTTTGAGCTTATAAATTTCAGGCTTATCTTGCATGTTGGGTTGTAAAGCCTGTAATTCCACTGAACTTCAAATGTGTCCTAATTTAATGGATGATGTCACTATATGTAAATGTTTGGCATCAGTAATGAAATTTCGACTTTCATCATGATCATTTAGGAGATGGTCATGTCATGATCATGTAAAATCAGATTAAATTGCCATACAAACTTTAGATAAATACACACATAAAATTCAGAGAGTTCAGAGAATTCTTTAGCAAATAATGAGTATATCGTACTACAATTATGAGGACTACTATTTTTCGATCGAAGGGCCAGCGGCCGAACTTTTTATTAGATAGGAGAAAGAAGGCGTACAAGACGTACGCAAAGTACAGAAGTTTTACATGTTAAAAACTACGGGTGAAACAAGCGCACATCCCACCGGCACAGCAGCTACTAGTGACTAACCAGGTCTTAAAAAGCAACGATCCAGCCAGCTGCTCTCCAGGAACGGAGGTCCTCAATGATCAGCTCAAACAACCGGTTTACCGTGCCAAACTCCTGCTGAAAAATTCTGGCATTTCGTTCCTTCCATAGCCTCCAATGAACCAAGATGGTGAAGGTGTCAAAGTCTCGACGCAGATCTTTGGGGGCTACCTTCCTTGCTGCAAGCCACCACTCCTCTGTGCTTGTAAAATTGCCTCCAGGGATCGGGAAGTCTGCACTTGCCCAGTTTCGGATACGGAGCCAGACTTGCTGCGTGTATCGGCAATGCAAGAACAGATGAGTACAGTCCTCTGCCGAACACAAGGGACAAACAGAGTTATGAGGCCAACCTCTTCTTTCCAAGTTATCAGCCGTGAGACAACGGCGGTGCACTGCCAGCCACATAAAAAAATTTACACTTCATAGGTGCCTTGGACTTCCAGATCGGTTTATCACAGGCAAATCTAATGTTGGCCATAAAGAAGAGACCGTATGCCGATTTGACTGAGAATATACCGTCCTTAGTGCATCTCCAGACAGCTTCATCTGGTTGGCCTGGCATTAACTGAATATCAGCAATCATGTCCCAGAGCTTGAGGTATTCTGCCAAAGCTTGTGTTGAAACTCCTCCCTGTATATCTCTTACCCATCTCAAGTTGGTAGTGGCCATAGCTACTGTGATGCCCGAGTCACGAACAAAAGAGAAGAGGATGGGCACAACGTCTTGTATAGCTTTGCCGCCAGGTAGCCAATTGTCGGTCCAAAACCTTGCTCTTCTGCCGTCGCCAATTTTGATGAACGTTGCAGCTTTGAAAAGAGCCAGAGTGTCGCGGTCGTCGGCCACAGGGATCAACGACCAAGGGCGTTGTTCAGTATCCCACCTTAGCCAGGGCCAGCGGCAGCGGAGAGCTGATCCAAAGAGGCGGAGATTAAGGACGCCCAAGCCCCCAGCTCGAGTCGGAGCACAGACTCTGGCCCAAGGTAGGAGACAGTGACCTCCATTGATATCATCTTCACCTTTCCAAACAAAACCTCGGCACCTACGATTAATGATGTCAAGCGCCCATTGAGGAAGAGGGAGCACCGTGAGGAGGTGAAGTGGCAGCGCCATTAGCACAGAGCGGGTGAGGGTTAGCCTGCCACCGGTGTAGAGGAACCTCGGCTTCCAGCCTTTTAGTTTCCCGGAGTACTTATCGATTAGTGGCCAGATATCAGCACGGCGGAGACGGCCCGTGCTAAGTGGCAGACCGAGATAGATGATCAGGAAGTCCTTGCGAGCACATTGGAAATGATTACAAACCATCAGAGATAGATCCTCATCACAGCGGATACATGTTACTGAACTTTTCTGCATGTTAACGTGCAGGCCTGAGGCACCAGCAAAGAGCTTGAGAGCTGCAACGATGACCTCCAAGTCCGATGCCACCGGACGGAAGAAAAGAACTGCGTCATCTGCATATATAGATGTTCTTGGCACTTTGTGATTTAGGCCCAGATCTAGCAAGAGAGATCGTTTCGACGCCCATTGTAGGATGGCATGCAAAGAGTCCATGGCAAGGATAAATAAAGCTGGCGATAACGGATCACCTTGGCGAACGCCACGGGCCAGGTGGATTGGGCAGCCACATACACCATTAATCATGATTCTTGTGTGGGCTGTAGCTAGGATGCCGCAGATCCAATTACACCATTTTAAACTGAACCCTCTCCGTCTCAAAACTTCAATCAGAAATTCCCAGGATAGTGTGTCAAACGCCTTTGAGATGTCAATTTTCATAAGGACCGCAGGTTTCTTCCGTCTGTGTAGGAATTTCGCAGCATTCGAAACCAGTTTAAAATTTTCATGGATACTCCGGGTTTGCACAAAAGCACTTTGGGCTTTAGAGATTAACGAGGGGAGCAGGGGGGCAAGCCGTGCTGCTAGAATCTTGGCGAAGATCTTGGAGAACCCATGAATTAAGCTGATCGGGCGGAACTCCCGGATATCCAGAGGGTCATCTTTTTTGGGTAGCAGAGTTAGGATGGAGCCATTCAGATGTCTGAAATTGTGGAACCGACCTTTGTGCAACTGACCAAGTGCAGCCAGCATGTCATCTGCAATCACGTCCCAACAAAGCTTGAAGAAGAGACCTGAGAAGCCGTCAGGTCCAGGAGCACGGTCCGAGGGCATATCCATAATAATCTTCCTAACTTCTTCACGGGAGAAAGGCTCTTCTAGCTCTCTGGCCTGCGTTATGGAGAGAGAGGGTAAGTGGACAGCATCCAGATTAAGAGTTTGGCATCTTGTGGGTGTTGTGCCGAAAACATCAAAGAAATATTCCTTTGCCAGTTCCAGTTTGTCTTCCACTGTAGTTGCTACTCTGTCGTTGTTTTTGAGGATAGGTATGAGATGCTTGCGCCGCCGGGCATTGGCCTTCATGTGGAAGTACTTTGTGTTGGCGTCGCCTTCTCGGATGTCCCGAACTCGAGCACGCTGCCTTAGCCTTGTTCTTTCCAATGACGCCAAAGCCAAGCATTTTCCCTTAAGGAACGCACGTAACCTTCTTTCGCCTTCAGACAAGGTTCGGCGTTCTTGGGCTTCATCTAATCTCAATATGACCTCATTGGCAATTTGAAAAAGGAGATCGAATTGGCTCTGTTTTCTCTGCCCCCAGCTTCTCAAGGCTTTGGCGGTTGCAGATATTAAATCAACAATCTGAACGGGTCTTTTGCAACAACCGGCGCAAACCAAGCATTCTGAACAACCTCCATGAAGCCTGGGATTTTGGGCCAGAAATTCTCGAACCTGAATCTGAAGGATCTGGGCCTAGTAGAGGAGCACGACACGACCAGAGGACAATGATCAGATATATTAGTGCTTAGTGCCGCAAGATCACTTATCGGATACAGATCTTCCCATTGGGGATTGAAAAGCACCCTATCCAGCTTAGCAAGAATTGGTTCTTCTTGTCCATTACTCCAGGTAAACCTTCGTCCCGGTAGTGGCATATCCTTCAAGGCAAGCGAATTGATGGTATGTCGAAATTTGTTCATCAGTCTTCTGTTAACACGACCGTTGCTTTTCTCGGATGGATCACATACTAGGTTGAAGTCTCCATTGACTAACCAAGGGAGTTGCATTGAAGCACCAATTTGGGCAAGCTCCAGCAGAAACCTTTCTTTGTCAGCAGTATCTTGAGGGCCGTAAACGGAGGTGATCGCCCAGCTCTTAGCATTATCCAGGGATAACACTTCCGCCGTAATAGA
Source organism: Avena insularis (assembly GCA_023614405.1). Lineage (NCBI taxonomy): Eukaryota > Viridiplantae > Streptophyta > Magnoliopsida > Poales > Poaceae > Avena > Avena insularis. Next base: position 30,706,999 of record CM042692.1, read on the forward strand.
AAACTCTCCTTTGTGCTTCGTCGTGACCCTAAGAAGGTCAGAACGCCAAGCAAGTAAAACACCACCACGAGTTCCATCAGCCGGAATGAAATCAACACAGTCATAAGCTGGCCCAAAAGTTTGAGAAACAATCACAGAGTCCACTTCCTCAAGTTTCGATTCTTGGACACAGATAAGAGCAAACTTAAAAGAGCTAAGAAACATGCAGATAGAGTTCCTTCGCGCCTGATTGTTCAGACCTCTCAGGTTCCAAGTAGCTATGCTTAAATCTAAATCCATGGTGGATTGGAGACTGCTACTGTGAACACGACCTGATCAGGAGCACGGCTCCAAATCATCTGGGAGGGTGAATGCGTCGAAGCCGGAGTAAGCCGGCTCGTCGAAGTCCAACTCTTCTGGCACAAAGAGGGCACGATCGCGCGCAGATGCTGTGGTGTGAGCGGCTTGGTGAAGAGGAGAAGGTATTGATCAATTGCGTCCTGAGAGATAACTTCTTCATCTTCGGCGAAGCCTAATCGCTTCGCGAGTACTGTCTGGGCACGGTGGTACGGTCCCTTCTTCTTACCATCATCTTTCTTGCTCAGCCGCACACTCCTTCGCGGGGTGAAGCCTGGTGGGATGATCTTCCTCTTCCTGACCGGCGCAGAGGCAGCTGGGGGCGGTCCCAAGATGGAAGGCGCCAGCGAGCTACCTAGTGCGCGGGTGAGGGTATCAGCCGCCGAGAGCGGGCCTTGTACTTGTAAAGTTGGAGGAGAGCAGGACTACTATTTTTGCCTCAACCCACTCCTCCAACTTCACATTCTAGAGAAAATTCCTCTCCTTCACTATGGTCTTCCAGACACAAATTTTGAAATTCACTACTCGTGCTAGATATCCAGCTGAGCAATGGATCAATTTTGAAGCACTATGGCATCATTCAATTTATTTCTGAAGAGGAAGCTTCGGTACCACTTCAGCACTACACGTAAAAGCTAGGCACGGCCAGGAGATGGACCAAGATGGTACCTGCACTCGCACCACGCCAAGAGGCTGCGCGACTCCATGGAAGAGCAGAGGACTGGATTAAGGTCCGCGAGCGGCTGGCCGGACTGCCGTAGCCCAGAGGTGCTTGGTGGTCGTCCATGTCCTGCCAGGCTCACCTCCCTATCAGGATGGCGCCAGACGGGCAGAGGAACTGGTGGCCGTCCATGTCTTGCACGGCTGCATGGACGAAGGCGCGCCGGCGCCGGCCGCGAAGGGCAGGGCGGAGGCGGCCGTTCGCTGATGGATGGTCTAGGTCGGGGCGGGTCGTGTGCCTGCCGGTGCGCGACGAGGATAAGGCTTCGTTTTTGGGAGACGACGATGGACAGAACGAGCGGATAACGTGATGCTCGAATCTGACCACACGTTCACATCCGACGGCCATCGGAAGTCCGCCGGGTTTTGCAATTTCCAGAACGGTCTAGGAATAGATTTGGCGAAAAAATTAGAGCTAATTGCATCGGAGGTACACAAACTTATGTGTTGCGTGCAAATTGGTACAACAACTTGTAACTTGTGATCAACTAGTACAGAAAACTTGTCACCCGGGTGCAAACTGTCCCAAAATCGATCTGGGACATACACGTGGCATAGTTACTTTTTTGCAAAAACCCTTGGAACTATTTCTATCTCAAACGTGGCATTCTCCTCTTTATCTCAAATCCACCGTGCAGCGATGACATGCACATGCCCGTCTGTCCACGCTATGTCGCCGCATCCAAACTGCCTTTGAGGAGCACAGACTGCCTTTGAGGAGCACAGCGGGAGACTATAGAGAAGCTTGTAGCTGCTGCAATGCTAGAAACAACACCGGAGGTTGCCCTCGTGCGGCCAGTGCCGGCACAGGGGCACCCACTCATGCCGGGCGGCGACCATGACAAGATGGCCATGGCGATGGCACGCGGCAACCATGGCCACAACGGACGCGCCAGCAATGAGATGGCCATGACGCGATGACGGATGTCGTGGGTGCATTTGGCCGAAATCCGTTTTAGCTATGCCGATCGAGATAGAGACAATGTTCGGTACCCACCGGCGTCTTTCGTCCAATTCGTAGCTTAGCTCTCCCCGAGCTTAGGCACCATGTATGTTATCTTTTCCCTGTCGAGAGGAGATCGGAAACCGAATTAATCGTCTCCGGAGACCCTGAATCGATGGCACTGTCGTCGCCTTCTTTGCTACAGGCAGACTTCCGCTGTTACCCTGAAATCAAACACTCGAACAAGAGAGAACGAGAGAGAGGACTCAGGAGTTTTGTGTTGCGTTATCGCTGCAGCTTTTCCTGGGCTTTCCTTTTATTGACAGGAATTACAAAATGTGCCCGTGCATCTTGCTCAACTACCGAACGTGCCATCCCACGATCCGAGCTTCGTGCAGGAGCATCTACCACCGATTCTTGGCGCACAAATCGCAACCAAAACGGTGAAAACTACTGAAACTACTGTGTGACACTTACGAAAAATTCAGAGAAAACTACTGCAGAGTCAGAGAGACAACGTTTAAGACCACATCCGCCGCGCTCGAGTCGTTGCCATCACTGAGCCCCTACTTCCTAGTTCTGCTGAGGTGTTGCCGAAGCTTCCTTCAACGTCCTCATCGAGCCATGTTTCCTCGAGCTAGCTTCCTCGCGGTGCAGTGTGGCTCCTCGAGAAAGGCGGCTCGCCGCGGCTGCACACGAGCCGCCGGTTGTAGCAGTCGTACTCTCGCGTCATGCGACATGGCAGGGCATCGTCCGCGCATTCTCGTTCATGTCATCGCCGGTGTCTGTGACCTCCTACATGAGCACGCCGTTCTCCGTATCATGCACGGAAGCTGATTTTTAGACTGGTCATGACTCATCTTTGACACCCTCGGCCCTCTCCGATGCGATTTGTGTGCAACCATCAGAGATTCAGAGCAGATGTGCGGCAGTCCTGTTAGGCCTGAACTACACTTGACAAGATGGACATGTATGTGAATCTTGAGCTCATTTAAGATGATCAAAGAACTATACTTGGTAAGATGGATATGCAACTAAGAGTAACGGATGCATATGAGAAAATCGATCAGGATTCGTACACCGGTACACAAGTATAGTTCTTTCATATTGCAACTAGAGATTAATACACTTTCTTGAGCTCATATAAGAAACTAGACAGGCACGCGCACCTCGCCGTGCCGTCTACCAGGCGCACGATCAGATTTTTTACGCCACATAGCCTTGTGGCTGTGAGTGCGTGAAGTGTTATCGACACGAGATACGGGTTGCCTTTGTTAGTCATTTTTGTTACCCTGCATAAAAAAATCAGGACTTCTCTCAATGCTTTGCTCCTCGTATACTTTCAGAAGTTTAGCTTCACTCAACTTCTATAAGCCTGCAATTTTCTGTAACAGGGCGAACCGAGGCCTAGAACACTATGCTTCAGAAAAAAATATCAGAGTTCAACAAGGAAACCTTATCAATAATAAATATATTAAAGCGATATATGTTGATTCACCAAGAGGTTTTCTTTTTAGGCAACATGAAAATAATAGATGAGGCAAAGTCTTGTGACGAGTCCTATAGCCTGGCAGCCTCTGGGAGAGGAAGTCGCCATGTTAGGTCTACTTCTTGGCCTTCATGGTTGGAGATGGTGTACGCAAGTGTAAGCCGGCACACGGAGCGGCAGGCACCATGGTGTCGATCGAGTATGGGGAAGATGTGCTGCTAGTAGACTTGGGGAAACAAGAGAAGGCCACGTTTAAGATAGAAAACGTTTCAAGGGTTTTTGTCAAAACAATAACAGCAACACGTGGATGCTTTAGGCCGATTCTGGGGCAGTTTGCACCCTCACGATAAGTTTCTGTACTAGTTGATCACGAGTTGCAAGTTGTTGTACCAATTTGCACGCAAGACACAAGTTTATGTACCTCCTATGCAATTAGCTCAAAAAATTATACGATCCAAAATTATAGCCATCCATAGACATTTGTATCCGGAGTGTTTATTACTGGTTAGATTCCTTTGAACAAAAGGTATCTCGTGGGACAGGAATACATGGATTTGTTGAACCAAAGTATCAAGAAAGTGGAGCAACATAAACTATAAATCAATAGGATACATGGCACCAACTGAATACTTTTTCATACTCTACAGACTTCAGTCACACGTTATGTATGAACATGGCGTGTGTCTGCATGCGAATATTATCTTAGTTGGAAAGAACCTGAACAAAAAATACCATACCATCTTCTGAATGAATGAATCGTGCATATTGACAAAGAAATATAACAAAAGTTTTGAGACATCCAAATACATGAAAATTACAGTACTAAAGACAAATAAATAATAGAATTCACAAGCCATCTGAAGGAACATAGAAGCAAATTGGAGACTCCATGGAAGAAAAGAAATATTCTGATGTGCAATCTCAATGAATCAAACATCTCAACCGATTTCTTTCAGCACCAACTAAGCTAACGATCTCACACCAATTGCTTCCAAAGATACGAGAGAAAATAGAGAAAAAATTGCTTCCATAATACTCGGACAAACCAAAGCACCACAACAAAAGAAAATGGCATATATTCTCCATGAAACCATACATTAGGCGTAGACAGGGCATGAGAAGCCGGATCTGGCCACAGCTTCGCTAGTGGACCACTTCCCAGTGGTGGCTACCATACGGAGGCGGTGGCGACTGTGGGTGTTGGAGGGGAAGAAGACGACGACGAGCCCCATGTACTTACATGCATTATTAGAACATGGATATGGGACGACATGAAGTTCTTGATGCCGAGTGACACGGGCATGCCGCCCTGGACGGCTACCACCACCACCAACACGAGCTTGCAATCGAGTGTCAGCAACTTGGTCTCCTTGACGAGCAACATTTCGACGAGCCGCAACAGCGTATCCTCCATGTCGTTGTCGTCGCTCCAGGGGTGCACCTCCGCTTGGAGCATGCCAGGGTTCTCGCAGATGTTATCGTGAAGTCCCACTACAAAAATACCCCCCATGACCAAAAGTGAATATGGGGAAGTAATATGAATCATTAGTGACTAAGAGTTCAAAACTATCTTCAAAACGAAGGAATCTAGTTTGTTTTGAAAACCATTCCTCTATCTTATCCAACTCTCGTAAAGATAAATCACAAAGCTATTTTCTTTCTCAAAACCTTCTTTACTCTAAATTTCGAGGATGAAATTTTTATAAGGGGGAGAGGATGTAACATCCCGAGGTTTATTAACCTAAAAAAATCGTTTTAAACCGTGTGATTGTGTTTAGTGGCATTGTAATCATCTAAAAATGGAGGGGAACTTTGAACTTTTGAGTTAAGAGGGAGTAGATGATGATCCTCTTGAGTAGACGAGTGCGTATCTCAAAACCTTTATTGCTGATGTGCCTTCATTGTGTGGTACAACACTTGCTTGCGAGGAAGATTGTTTAAATCTTTGCATGAGTGTTTGAGAATTGGACATGACCTTTGCTAAATATAGATGATTTTGAGCACAATTCAAAATATACAATTAATATATGTGTATCAGGATGCATAAGCATTAGCGCAAGATCACAACAACTAAAGTTCATCCTTTGGAAGGCCATATTCCAAAGCAACAACCATATAAACATCAAAACCTTTGAAAGCAACAACCTTATATAACATAAAATCTTTCAAATCCACAATACATATCTATATGTAATACCAGATTCAAATCTACAATAGAATATCATAATTCCCAAGTACAAAATTACAAACTCATCAATTAAATTACAAGAATCGTTTAGTACTGGATCACACACAGATTGTTAACTTACAAAAGGAATAAAATGAAATTACAAACAAGAAAGAAAATCCTAAACTACATATTGGAAGGATCTGATCTTCCTCATCTTCCAACCATCTCCATATCTTCTTATCTATTCTCATCTCATCATTCTCATCTTTCTCCTTCACCTACAACTCAAACATACAAATAGTCAGTAGAGAGAAAGTTGAGTCTATCTTAGGAACACAAGTAGTAGAGTTAGTAAACAACAAGTAGCAGCAGGAAAACAAGTTTTGGTCCCAAGTTCTAACCATAGAAACAAGGCAAGAAGATAAGCATTTGATCATAGAAAAGTAGCTAGAATCTACCAACCAGTAGCACAACTTATCATCTACAATACCAACCTGAATGCTATCAACTAAAGTTTGAGCAAGACTAAGACAATATACCACGGATCGTAGTTCCTACTCATCAAATTGAGATGAGAAGGAGAAATCAGCCACACAACTAGTAGTAGAAAAGTAGTGGATGAACCCTAGACAAAACCTCAAACACCAAAACTTAATAAAATGAACTCAAACAAATATCCTTAATAACAGCTCACAGTAAGAAAGCATTTCAACCGATTAGAATCTTTAAGGAAGGAATCAAACAATAAAATTTTACAACTAGTGCTTATTTGCACTGTCAAAATTGAGTATTAGGACAAGCAAATAAAACAAGAAACTCTACTTGGTAATGTCCAAGATAAACTAATAAACAAAAGTTAATACTTGTCAAAATACAAACTACACTAAAGTTAGGACAATATGAGCTTGAGCAACGAAAGTAATCTTGCCACCTACACATAGGACAATCTACAAAGATGGTTCACACAAACCCAAGATCCTCATTCACCTAAATTCATGGGTTAGGTGGCATCACCTCATGCATTCCTGAACATTATAAATAGCTAGGTATCCCTGACCCCAAGCCTCATAACCCCCATCCTAGCTCAAACCACAAATACGCATACACGCTTTTAGAGAGAAATCTGAGAGGAAAGGCAAGCAAGAAGAGGAGGCCAATAGGAACAACAAGAGGAAGAACATTAGTAGCTAGAGGAAGAACATCAATAGCTGGAGGAAGAAGAAGGCCTACTCTACAAAGGTTTTAGCTATATCCCTATGAATAGAAATAGAGCAGCAGTAGTAGTAGTAGCTATATCATTAGGAATAGAATTAGGAACATAGGAGAGAGTGCTAGAGAATAGTTTTAGTAAATGTGATATGGACATCAACTAAATATTGTTGGAGTACCGCGTATGAAAACAATAATTTTTACCCTATGCCCCTGATCCCCTGATGCTGCCAGGGCCTATCTATTAGTAATATAGTAAAGGGAGGGGCTTTTCGCGAACTTACCCTTGAAGACCGAAAAGCATTATCAACGCTCAGGAGAGCGTGGTTGATGTAGACGAGCCGAAGCCAACCTCAAGGTCGTGATGAAGTCCTTGCGCTCCTTTGGCTCCAACGACTTGACTGCCTCAAATGCGACACCTCACGGGGAGTTACACACGTCTGGTGCCTGATGATGACTCCTGCTTCCCCGATCCAGCAGCAGTTGTGGAAGTAGAGCTCCTGGATACGAATCTCGCAGCACGACGGTGCTCCGCGGTGAAGATGTCTCTCGTTCGCGCAGTCCGAACTTGGGACCACGGTCACGAGAGAAAGAGGGAGAGAGAGAGAAAATATCAATTAGAGGTCCTACCAAAAGTGAGAAGACCGTTATTGATTATTGGGTGTATTTATCTGGCCAAATACCCCCACTATATATAGGGAGAGGGGAGGTACTACCTCCCTCAAAGTCCTGGGGTGGGACTAAAGGAGAGGAGTGGTGGGGGGAGGCGCCGCTGGCCACCCTGTAACATCCCAAAACTTTAATCCAAGCTAATCAAGATCCAAATCCTCAAAATTAGGTTTAACAAAAACTTTTCCATTTAAAAATATGAAAGCATTCATGTGTATGTGCATTTAAATTAGGAATTGATTTGAATTGCCATGGTTCTATGATTCATTGCTTGTAAAATGTTTCTTGGGTGAAATAAACATCATCTAAATCATTTCCCAAACTTTTCCCAAAGAAAAACAACTCAAAATGAATAATTGAAGTGAATGGTCATTTTGGCCAAATTAACTATCATGCCTACTTTGGCTATTCCTAGCACTCATTTCTCAATAGAAATGATTCTGGATCTTTACACCCCTTGCTAGTACACATAATGAGGTACCAAGGCCCACTTTGTGATCTGCTAAAAACATTCAAATGCTAATTTTAAATGACAGTTTAAAATTGAATCTATTTCATATGGGAAGATCCCACTATTTCAAAAACCACTCAAACAAGCTCAATTTTCAAAACCCAAGCAACCACAGAGTCTCAAGCTTATGCCTAGCAAACCCACCAAAAATCTTTTCAAAATTTAAAAGTTTATTTCTTGCGGCCATTTCAAACACTTGGTAGGCAGGGGTAAACTCTAAATCCTAGCTCACTGTTTTGAATAGGGTTTTGCCCCCAAATGATCTCCATTTAATCCCCTTGTTCCCTCATGCTCTAACCAGACCATTAGCACCTCACCCCCTTGTCCCTAGCCATAGTGCCGAGCCACTCCGAGCACCAGCTCGCCGGCCGATCATGCACTCATCCCAGCAGACCACCTGCCCCTCTCTCGCCATGTCTAGGAGGTAGCCAGGACCTCACCGCCACCCTCTGTCCCTTCCCCGAGCCAAGAACAATAGTGGACCACCGAGGAAACCACGCGCCCAGTGCCATAGCGCCATGCCGATCACGCGCCAGAGCGCCACACCCGGCACACGTGCACAAGCCGCCGCTCGACCGCAGCCCGCGCCCACCGCTCTGCCACGACCCAGGGAACACGACGAACATGCCCATTCGCCGCCCAACGCACCACAACCACCGCTCGCCGTGGACACTGCCGCCTCTGCCGCTCAGAGCGCCAGCTTCCCCCGACCGCATACCACCGCCCCTAAGCCTGCATTAAGTTCCTAGAGCACCGCCAGGAGACCGCCCGTCGATCGCCACCCTTAGCCATGCCGCTAGCCGCCCGTAGCCATGTCGCCACCATCGCCTGCCCATCCCTCTCGGTCTCGCCGTTGAGCCTATAAAAGGAGGGCACCCCCAGCCATTTGAAGCAGACCACTCCACTCCTCTCACCTCACTGATCATCCCACACCACTAGCCGGAGCAAGGGGAGTAGCAGCTCGCCGAAATTGCACCGGAGCAGGCCGCCTCTGGAGGAGAAGGGCGCCGCTGATTGCGACCACCCCCGGAGCTGCCTCGACCGTCCTTGAGCTCACCGTCAACCACCAGTCCGTTTGCCCGCCTCGCCGACCTTGCTGGAGCCCTGATACGCCCCCTATGCACCCCCACCGAGCCGCTAGGGTTTCGCCATGACAAGTCCGTCGACGACAAGCCACAGCCGTTGATCCCCACGCTAATCCAACGTGCCACCTTGTTCTGCATTGCCAGTTATGAGTCACGACCGTGGACCCCTGTCACCGAGCCCATGTGCAGAGTGACACTAGGCCGGCCCGTTATTTGTGTAAGACCTTATGTATGGTTTATAATGGATGATGTACTGTGATATCCAATCCGTTATGTCTCGCAAAAATGGTAATCCTGGGATTGCGAGGTATGGCATAACGGGCATCTAGGATTAAAAATTCGGGTGTTGACAAGTTGGTATCAGAGCCATCCTTACCATAGGAGACCCTAGTTAGAATGGACGTCTAAACAAAAACTTAGTTTCAAAACCAAAGTGAGTATTTATGAAAAACTATTTCCTCTCTTACCCTTGTGAACTCATTCTTTCTCAAAAATTCATGTTCCTCAAAATTCTTACATTACGACTTAAAGTTTGACACACTTGATCACTTCACTAATTTCCTCATCCTTAATTCTTGTAGATGGAGACTCAGTTCAGCAAGTTTTACCAGTTGGGAAACAGAGATCAGCTGATCTTCAAGAGGGATCTGGATTCACTGTCGGAGTTACTGGGACGCCCACATCCGGAGTTTCTTGGAGCTCAACTTCCAGGACCCCCAGGAGGAGACCTGCAGTGGCTAGTCACCGCAGACCTTAGAGGAAGCATCAAAGCACCAACTTCTGGGAGAATTCAGTTCTCCATGAGAGAGAACAACTGGCTAGATGGATTAGCCAGGGCAATGCATGAAGCTCTCGGACGTCTATGTGCCCTCAGCGTCAACAAAATCCAAGGAACCCGTTTTGCCCACTATGCAAGACGTGACTTCATGGGAATGCTGATGGAGATGCCAAGTCACCCAGAGTTGAGGCGTCAAGTGGAGAATCTTGACTTCTTGCTGCACGACAGACAACATGAACTGGACAATGCTAGGGAGTTAGCCAACCAGAACCATGCCATTGCCGACCAGAAGGCCCAGACTTTCGCACTACTCGTCCAGGATCGCCAGTCTCTTTGCCCCCAGCGTGCAAAGAAGGATCGCACCATCGCCCGTCTTCGCAAGAAGGTGGCCGACCTCGAGAAGACCGTCAAGGAGTAGGAAGCTCAGCTCGCCGCCAAGGAAGAAGAAGATGAGGGTGAAGACATCCAGGGAGACATGGACTCTTACCTCAGCAACGATGATGACTTTCTGGAGGAAGATGTCGTGGACTTCTACACTGATGATGAGGACTCCGACTTCATCGACGATGAGTAGATGCACTAGAGCACTGTCGTAGCATGAGATGTATCGGTCCCACTGTATTGTAGCTTGCAGAATGGTTCTTCAAACCATCTGTTTTCCTTTGATTGTTGTGGTGTGTGTTGTATCGGGTGCTTGTTTGCATGAATGAAAATGAAGTTAGTTGAAAAGCCTAAGTCTAACTCAAAGTTTTAGCTTTGAAAACCCAAAACCATGAACCTTAGAATTTCCCTCTTACCCCTATATCTATCTCAATCTTTAGATGACTCGTGGAAACCAAGGAGGGAGCAGCTCGTCGCAAGACCCAATGCTGCAGATCTTGCAGAATCTCGTCGCAGACCGTGAAGCAAGCAGGGCAGAGCGCCAAGCCAACTTAGCAACATTGTAGCAGATCGCCCAGATGGCTCTCAACAACCAAGGGCATGGAAATCAGGATCACCAGGGATCCAAGCTCAAAAATTTTCAGAACACCAATCCCCCGATCTTCAGCCAATCTGAAAACCCGTTAGATGCTGATGATTGGTTACAGACAATGGAAAACAACTTAGAAGTTGCAAGAGTTGATGAAAATGAGAAAGTTCTCTTCGCCACCCACTACCTAGCAGGAGATGCAAGAGCTTGGTGGAATAGTATCCGCAATATGAACCATTGTCAAGTGATGACATGGGAAGCATTCAAAGTCAAGTTCAGCCGCACCCACATGCCGCAAGGTCTAGTCAACAGGATGAGAGATGAATTCCGCGAACTGAAGCAAGGAAGAATGACTGTGGTGGAGTACCGTGATAGATTCCTGTCACTTGCCAGATATGCACCCGATGAGATCAACACGGAGGCCAAGAAGAAGGAGAGATTCCTGAACGAACTACATGATGAGATGCAGACAGTCCTCGTCAACATCCGTTTCGAGGATCTCGAAGAGCTAGTCGACTCTGCGATTCATATGGAAGAGAAGATTAACCAGGAAAACGACAACCACAAGCGTCGCATGATGCAACAATTTGGAACCAACAGTCACCAGAAGTACCATCCCAACCCTTCATCGGGATATGCACCAAGGAACAACCGACCCCCAACGTCTCGCCCAAGCTACCCCAACCGTAGCGGAGGCAATGGGAAGTCCAGAGGAAACAATCACAACTACGGCAATGCCAAATATTTCAACCGTGCACCTCCCAAGAACAACAACAATAACAACACTGCACCCAGAACTGGCAGCAATGCTATGCCTATCGCAGTCAAGGACAAGTCCCAGATCACTTGTTTCGAGTGTGGAGTAAAGGGTCACTATTCCAATGAGTGTCCCAAGAAGACTGCAGCCAATGCCAATGTGAATGCCCCATCTCAGCAGCAGCGTCGTGTTCAACCAGGAAGAAGATTTGCCCTAGGGAACCCTCACAACCGCAACGGCCGTCTCTTCCACATGAACGCAGAAGAAGCCCAGGAAGCGCCAGATGTAGTGCTGGGTATGTTTTCTGTCAACTCAGTTTTAGCAAGAGTATTGTTTGATTCGGGAGCATCACATTCATTTGTCACCGAAGAATTTGCATGCACTAGTAAGATTCACCCAACCAACTTGAAGCATTTCATGATAGTTCAAATCCCCGGTTCAACAACCAAATCTAGAAAAATTTGCAAAGCTGTGCCTATCAGAATACATGGGATAGATTTTTATGCCAACCTAATTGTACTTGGAACCAAAGGATTGGAAGTAGTACTAGGTATGGACTGGATGTCAGGGCATAAAGGACTGATAGACTGTGCTAAGAAAGCCATCACCATGACCAGTAGCTCTGGAGTAATAGTAGAGCATATCTCTGAAACCTTACCCTGTCAATTCAAGTGCAACAAGAGCCTAGCCCTACCCACCATAGACCAAGTCAGAGTAGTCTGTGAATACCCCGACGTATTCCTAGATGAATTGCCAGGTATGCCCCTAGATAAGGATATTGAGTTCATTATCGAACTAATCCCCAGAACCGGACCCATAGCCCAGAGACCCTATATCATGAACCCCTCAGAGTTAGTGGAACTGAAGAAGCAGTTGGATGCCATGTTAGAGAAGGGCTTGATTCAACCAAGCGCATCGCCATGGAGATCACTAGTGTTATTCGTCGACAAGAAAGATGGAGGCAACTGTCTGTGCACAGATTACAGAAAGTTGAATGACGTCACCATCAAGAACAAGTACCCCTTGCCAAAGATAGAGGATCTATTTGATCAGTTGACTGGAGCCCAGGTATTCTCAAAGATTGATCTTAGGACTGGTTATCACCAAATTAAGATTCATGCAACGGATATTCCGAAGATCGCCTTTACTACTCGCTATGGTTTATACGAGTATACGGTTATGTCTTTTGGATTAACCAATGCCCCTGCTTATTTCATGAATCTCATGAATAAGATCTTTATGAATTTCCTAGATAAGTTTGTAGTTGTGTTTATCGATGACATCCTTATCTACTCCAAGTCAGAAGAAGACCATGAGCAACATATGAGAATCATCCTAGAAACCCTGAGAGGGCATTAGTTATATGCCAAGTTCAGCAAGTGTGAGTTTTGGCTGAAAGAAGTAGGATTCCTAGGACATATTGTGTCTGCCGGAGGAGTCTCTGTTGATCCCGCCAAGATCAAAGATGTCGAAGAATGGGAAGCTCCAACCACTCAAACCCAAGTCCGTGCATTTCTCGGATTAGCGGGATACTACCGCAAGTTCGTAGAAGGATTCTCAAGCATCACCAGACCCATGACCCAATTGCTGAAGAAGGGCAAGAAGTTTGAATGCACTGACAAATGTGAAGCCAGTTTCCAGGAGCTGAAGAAGAGATTGATATCAGCCCCAATATTGGTCATGCCAGACATCAAGAATCCATTTGATGTGTATTGTGACGGATCCAAGATTGGTCTAGGATGTGTGCTGATGCAAGAAGGCAAAGTCATCGCGTATCTGTCTCGACAACTGAAACAACATGAGCAGAACTACCCGACCCATGATCTTGAGCTAGCCGCTGTGGTTCTAGCATTGAAGACATGGCGTCATTATCTGATGGGTAATCGCTGTGAGATTTACTCAGATCACAAGAGCTTAAAGTATATCTTCACCCAGAAGGAGCTGAATATGAGGCAAAGGAGATGGATAGAGTTAATCAAGGATTATGACCTTGACATTCACTATCACCCCGGCAAAGCCAATGTGGCAGCGGATGCTCTTAGCAGATTGTCGTGTAGGCTAAATATCATGATCAAGGAGAAACAACCAAGTTTGTATGAAGAGTTGGAGAAGTTCAGGACTGAATTAGTTAGCAAAGGATTCCTAGCTAGCATTGAACTTCAACCCACTTTGATTAGCCAAATCAAGGAAGCCTAGAAGGGGAATGAAAGTATCGACAGAATCAAACGTCGTATGGGTACAGGAAAGGTACCCAGATTCACGGAAGACGAAGAAGGAGTATTGTGGTACAAAGGACGTCTCTGTGTGCCAGCAGATTCGGAGTTGAAGCAAGTTATCATGAAGGTAGCTCATGATACTCTTTATTCTATCCACCCCGGAGGAACGAAGATGTATCAGGATTTGAAAGAGCAATTTTGGTGGCACAAGATGAAGAGAGAAGTCGGAAGCTACATCGCCAAGTGCGACATCTGTCAAAGAGTGAAAGTAGAGCATCAGAGACCTGCATGACTGTTGCAACCATTGCAGATTCCGGAATGGAAATGGGATTCCGTAGGAATGGACTTTATCACCGGTTTGCCTACTTCTAGTAGGGGAAATGACTCAATCTGGGTCATAGTTGATAGACTGTCCAAGGTAGCCCACTTTATACCTGTCAAGACTACCTACCAAAGTGCGAAGCTAGCAGAGCTGTATATTGCTAGGATTGTTAGTCTGCATGGAACCCCCAAGACCATCGTATCAGATCGAGGAACCCAGTTTACCTCAAGGTTTTGGCAGAAAGTCCAAGAAGGATTGGGAACCAAGTTGAACTTCAGTACCGCTTATCACCCACAAACTGATGGACAGACTGAGAGAGTCAACCAGATCCTAGAGGATATGCTTAGAGCTTGTGTGTTGGAATACAGATCAAATGGGAAGACTGCCTGCCTTTCGCAGAATTCTCATATAACAATAGTTATCAAGCTAGTTTGCAGATGGCACCCTTTAAATTCCTATACGGAAGGAAGTGTCGTACCCCTTTGAATTGGTCGCAAGTAGGAGAGAGTCAGATCTTTGGACCCGACATTCTCCGGGAAGCAGAAGAGAAAGTTCATAAAGTCCGTGAGCACCTCAAGACCGCCCAATCCAGACAGAAGAGTTATGCTGACAAGAGGAGAGACCTGACTTTCAATGTCAGAGATTTTGTGTATCTCAAGGTTTCACCATTGAAGGGAACTCAACGCTTTAGTCTGAAAGGAAAGTTAGCCCCCAGATATATCGGACCCTTCAAGATTCTGAACCATCGGGGAGAAGTATCGTATCAACTGGAACTGCCTGAAGAGATGTCAGCCATCCACAATGTGTTCCATATCTCGTTACTTCGCAAATGCTTGGAAGTGCCCGAAAAGACTGAAGTTTTCAAGAACATCGATCACAGAGCTGTAGAAATCAACCATGACCTGACCTATCGAGAAGTGCCCATCCATATCTTAGAGGAAGCCTACAGAACCACCAGGACCAGGAGCATCAAGTTTCTCAAGATTCAGTGGAGCAACCATACCGAGGAGGAAGCCACTTGGGAGCGCGAAGATTACATTAGGACAGAGTTCCCAGATCTCTTTAGTTCCTAGTTTTCTTTGTAAATCTCGGGACGAGATTTTGTTTAAGGGGGGAAGGTTTGTAACATCCCAAAACTTTAATCCAAGCTAATTAAGATCCAAATCCTCAAAATTAGGGTTAACAAAAACTTTTCCATTTAAAAATATGAAAGCATTCATGTGTATGTGGATTTAAATTAGGAATTGATTTGAATTGCCATGGTTCTGTGATTCATTGCTTGTAAAATGTTTCTTGGGTGAAATAAACATCATCTAAATCATTTCCCAAACTTTTCCCAAAGAAAAACAACTCAAAATGAATAATTGAAGTGAATGGTCATTTTGGCCAAATTAATTATCAAACCTACTTTGGCTATTCCTAGCACTCATTTCTCAACAGAAATAATTCTGGATCTTTACACCCCTTGCTAGTACACATAATGAGGTACCAAGGCCCACTTTGTGATCTTCTAAAAACATTCAAATGCTAATTTTAAATGACAGTTTAAAATTGAATCTATTTCATATGGGAAGATCCCACTATTTCAAAAACCACTCAAACAGGCTCAATTTTCAAAACCCAAGCAACCACAGAGTCTCAAGCTTATGCCTAGCAAACCCACCAAAAATCTTTTCAAAATTTAAAAGTTTATTTCTTGCGGCCATTTAATCAAACACTTGGTAGGCAGGTTAAACTCTAAATCCTAGCTCACTGTTTTGAATAGGGTTTTGCCCCCAAATGATCTCCATTTAATCCCCTTGTTCCCTCATGCTCTAACCAGAGCATTAGCACCTCACCCTCTTGTCCCTAGCCACAGTGCCGAGCCACCCCGAGCACCAGCTCGCCGGCCGATCATGCACTCACCCCAGCAGACCACCTCCCCCTCTCTCGCCATGTCTAGGAGGTAGCCAGGACCTCACCGCCACCCTCTGTCCCTTCCCCGAGCCAAGCCCAGCAGTGCACCACCAAGGAAACCATGCGCCCAGTGCCACAACGCCATGCCGAGCACGCGCTAGAGCGCCGCACCCGGCACGCGTGCACAAGCCACCGCTCGACCGTAGCCCGCGTCCACCGCTCCGCCATGACCCAGGGAACACGACGAACATGCCCGTTCGCCGCCCAACGCACCACAACCACGTGGACACTGCCGCTCAGAGCGCCAGCTGCCCCCGACCGCATACCACCGCCCCTAAGCCTGCATTAAGTTCCTAGAGCACCGCTAGGAGACCGCCCGTTGATCGCCACCCTCAGCCATGCCGCTAGCCGCCCGTAGCCATGTCGCCACCGTCGCCTGCCCATCCCTCTCGGTCTCGCCGTCGAGCCTATAAAAGGAGGGCACCCCAGCCATTTGAAGCACACCACTCCACTCCCCTCACCTCACTGATCATCCCACACCACTAGCCGGAGCAAGGGGAGCAGCAGCTCGCCGGAATTGCACCGGAGCAGGCCGCCTCTGGAGGAGAAGGGCACCGCTGATTGCGACCACCCCTGGAGCTGCCTCGACCGTCCCTGAGCTCGCCGTCGACCACCAGTCCGTTTGCCTGCCTTGCCGACCTTGATGGAGCCCTGGTACACCCCCTATGCACCCCCACCGAGCCGCTAGGGTTCGAGCTCGCCGGCGACAGGTCCGTCGTCAACGACAAGCCACAACCGTTGATCCCCACTCCAATCCAATGTCCCACCTTGCCCGTGCAACAGCGTTATGAGCCACTGACCGGTGGACCCTGTCACCTGAGCCTCAAGGCCATGAGTGACCGGCTGGCCCGTTAGAGTTTCCCACGCGACCCAGTTAGTTTGAATTAGGATTTTTCTATTTAGTTTAAACTTAGTTCTATCTCTGAGTTTGAAAATCAATTCAAAGAGATTTACAAATCCAAATTGCATGAAACCAATTTTGCCTGAAAGTTATTGAAATGATCTATCCAAGCCCGTTGGATTTAATTCAATTAGAGTTATAGATCTCTCCTAGTAAAAATAACAAAACAGAAGCATTTGCACCTTGTAACATTTTTATAAAATCAACCAAGATAGGTTTTGAGTTGATTCCAACTCTCAAAAATCACATTTCATCATACCTATCTTAATATGTAATAATATTAAGGTTTACATGCAGTGACTTTGGACTAGTACCAAAATAATGCTATATAGGCATTTCTAGTCACTTTAAATCATTAAATAATGAACTTAAACCAAAGTAATTATGATCCAACCCTTAAATCAAATTCCCACATGTTAGAATATGTGGTGATGACATGTGTCCACATGATCCCATATTTGAAGTGGTGAATATTAAATCTTAGTTATTTTTCAATGAGTAGAAATTACTTTTCTAAAATAAAAAGAATGAAACTAGTTAATAAAACTTATGATGCTGGTGATGATAATAGATCATCAAATGTATGCCTTAGAGTGCTAATTAGACTAGTTAAGTATTGTTTGGTGATTGTGTACTCTGTATGTATTTATAGACGATAGTACCGACCAAGTCTACGAGGAGGAGGAGTTCTACCAAGAAGAAGAAGAAGAAAACTTCAACCACTGCACCAACCAAGGAAAGCCACCATTAGCAATGCAAGCTAACACTTGCAAGTTAATGCTTAGAAAGCTAGCATTAAACTAGTTAACTTGATCCAAGATGCTATAGGCATGCTTAAGTCCTAGTACTTTGACTATTAGTTACCCCAAGTTTTATTTATAAGCTTTACTTCCTTTACTTTACTCAAAGTTTCTTTACTTGTTTTTGAAGGTAGCATAAAGAGTATAAAACTTGACCTATTTAGAACCTTTTAGATGTAATTCTATGGCATGATATTGAACCCATCATTTCCACCTTAGTGAACACTCTTAACTTAGTAGTTTAGAGTAGATCAAAAACTTGAGTCACTTTAGATGGGAACACTTGGTGAAAATGAATTGTGAAAACCTTGGAATGAGGAGTCATTCTATTGAAATGTTTTGACATGTGTTGAGAAACACAAATGGTTTATGATGATGAAATATTGAGGCATGAGCCTTAACCCTTTTATATAAAATCGATGGTTGGATTCGGATGCGATACCATTCCAAATTTACCATACAACCACACTACCTGAATTGGGTAAGGCTTAGCTGGAAATTTATATGCATTAGTATTAGTTCCCTCGCGGGAGAGGTTTGAGCTGAGGCTACCTCTCAATGTTGTCCACCTATGCAGTGCCCAAGATGACTGGTGGTCATGGTTGGGAGGCCATGCTCATAGGAGAGGTGCTTATACTAGGGTGTGTAAAAGGGAAGGTTATGTTTGATTATCTGCATACTAAGTATGATGATTCAGGGTTATTCCTGATAGATGTATCGAATCTTGTGGTGAAAGTGTACCACCTTTGTAGAGTGTCAAACTATTCGAATAGCCGCGTCCGCGGTTATGGACAGTTGGAATGGCCATACTGTTTCGTTGTCGGATGTTTTCAAAACAACTTATGAAATGAATGATGAATCTTGACTTGACCACAATAGGGTTGTGTTTATGACAATAGCTTCCCAACTTAAGTGATTCTAGAACTTTACTTTATCTTTCTTTGCGTCTGAACTCAGCTTAGGTGTCAAACTTAACCTTATAGTTAAACATAGAGTTAGCACTTTGACTTAGAACTATATTACTTGTTAGTGGTAGTTTGCGAGTACTTAAAGAGTACTCATGGCTTTTGTCCCTAGCTATTCTCATGGCCAGACTATGAAGGAGACTATCAAGATGATGGCTAGCAGAACGGCTATGATAACTAGGACTATCCGCCTTCGTCAGCATTGCCTGTGCCCCTGAAGATGGACCCCACCGCTACGCTTATCTTTTATTTCCGCTGCTTGTTGTATTAAGACTGGATCATGAGATCCTTATTTGTGTAAGACCTTATGTATGGTTTGTAATGGATGATGTACTATGATATCTAATCCGTTATGTCTCGCAAAAATGGTAATCCTGGGATTGCGAGGTATGGCATAACGGGCATCTGGGATTAAAAATCCGGGTGTTGACACACCCCCTCATGGGACCCACGTGGGGGGCTAGCACAATAGGGCCACCGGCCACCCCCTTGGCCCCTTCCTCCTCTTGCCTTTCCCTAATGGCCCCTCTCCCTTCTGGGATTTGGCCCATTAAGCCTTTTGACCTTTTAAATTGATTTTCTCTTTATTAAATAATTATGAATAAATGATTAAATCAATATTTAACATTTATTCACATAGTATTCAACCTCCGTGGTTATGGAACACTTCCACCTCCACTCCGGACATCCTTCAGACTTACCGAAACCCTTCCGGTTTTCTCTCTACAATTCTTCGGTGATTCTTCCGATCCTATAAACACTCTCTAAGCATTATCAAGCCCTTAAGCGTGATACCCCACGGTTCGGGAACATTCCAGACATGGTCGGGACACTCCCGCACCAATGATCGACAGAGGGACCTGGATGGCCATGTGACCCCTGTGCGTTCCACGAAGATCTTTTGTCGTTTGAACCGGGACAGTTGTGTCTTATTCCCTTTGTTTCTCGATACTTGCATTGCCCGAGATATGATCAATGACATCACCATGTCGTGTTCAATCTTGTTACTGAACAATGCTATTTGACTTGTTCTGACAAGTGATATCCCTGTGATCAAATCGCATGTTGCGCAGCTATTGGATATAACCTCTCCGAGTAGGCCCTTGAGTATCTTCCCGTCACATGGACGGACAAATCCCGCTCTTGACATATATTGCCTCTACGGTTTCCTCCGAGTACCTGAACACACCTTTATAACCACTGTATTACCAAGTGGCGCTTGATGCTATCTAAGCACTCTCGGGAGACAGTGATTGATATAGCCTCACGGTCTAAGGAATAGTCTACGAGGATCCATTTCTAATCATCGTAACTTGAACTTCGTGACATGATCGGGTCATGATGTTTAGGTTGGGTATTGGTTCATCATCTCATTCTCAGAATGAGTTGACTC
Source organism: Avena insularis (assembly GCA_023614405.1). Lineage (NCBI taxonomy): Eukaryota > Viridiplantae > Streptophyta > Magnoliopsida > Poales > Poaceae > Avena > Avena insularis. The sequence continues at coordinate 30,727,189 of CM042692.1, forward strand.
CATTTCCAACTGGCATAAATGCCACATGATCAGGAAACATGATCATCTATTGACCAATGAACCAGTGACTAGAGTTTCACTGGGAACCCCTGGTTGTTTGTATGTCACACGTGTATTCATGTTTCCACTCAATATAGTTATAGCATGATATAAAACTTAATCATAAACTATATGAAATATGGTAATAGTCCTTATTACTATTTGTCTCTAGGGCATATTTCCAACAGTCTCCCACTTGCACTAGAGTACAAATACACTAGCTGCATTTGTTCTTAATCATTGGCACCATATCTGGTACCCTGAACATGCTTGCTCATGGAAGAGGTTGAGTCTTGGGTCTGTACTTTACAGTCCCAAATCCTTTGCAACTTACTAATGTCACCTTGATTGACATTAATACTTTATCATCACATGATAATATCTGTGTGTATGCATCGTAGCTATGGCAGCAGAACGAGGCCTGATTCCAGGAGCCTATAGTGACTTTAGATCAACCTCGAGGGCTTTCTCATGGGCACTATGCCCTGGGACACATCATTCTATGTTAAAAGCAAACTAGCCCCGCCATAACATTATACAACACTTTAGATGGTACCCTTATCTATTATTATAAATGTAGCCATCGAAACACTAGTGCACTCTGTGCAACTTTCGATGTTTTGTTCACCTCGCTTTCTACTTGACTTCAATCGGTATTTACGGGAGTTTCCAACATATTCCATTATAACATAACCCTTTATGCTTTAAGATATGTCATCCATTATGGATTTGGAAAACATGTCTGCAGTTCTCTATTAGACTCTGCGGACGATCTTAGCTCAACATTCTGTGATTCGAACTTAATCACTTTCAAACGTTCCTTCTTGGATCATATATTATGTTAAGTTACCATCATGGTTTTCTAAGATAGAACCTATGTCTCAACATAGTGGATGATGATCATCTTTTTATTTCTTTCAACCATTGATGTTCAACTTAATACTATTCCTAATTTGAGTTATTAAGGACCGGTTCCTTAATTAACTTCTATTCTGAAACCCTTTTTAGAATCCCTTAAGGAATACTACATAATATCATAATACACATATTATCAACTTCTTCACCTTATAAATCATTATTTATTGGTACTTACGCTTTTATTCTTAACGTGTCGAATACACACTTAAGAATCACTCCTATAAGCTCCCACTCAAAATATGTTTCTAACACATTTGGGTATGAGTCACTACTCTTACTCAAACTATGTTCCTACATATTTGAATTTGAGACTTATATTGCTCCCACTCAAAAATATGTCATTCACATATTGTTTTAGGAAGACTTTCATAGCTCCCACTCAATTTCATGCAAATTGCATGTCTACTCACTATTTTGAACAACTTCAAAATCCTTTGATCAAATATCAAACTTGGAGATTTACTATGAGATACTAGTACTTTTACTAGTTTTAAATCCACTAGACATTCAGCACACTTGAATCAAATTCATTTGAATTCGTCCAATACTTGACAAATTGTGCTTTTGTCATTCACCCCCTTTTCCACTATGGCTTTGCAGTCATTTGGGAAAATTCAAGTAACCCCTTTTACTTGTGAGATTCAGCAATGAATTGCTTTCTAATCTCAAGTGAATTTTACTTTGGGATTTCTCATATTTTAGTTTACCATTATTTCCTTAGTAGTTCGTAGGTATGTCATGTTCCAAGAATTATGACAAATGATTCACAAATGCCTCCATACAAGATATGGATTACATTTTGAATCCTACTTCATGTAGTGAAAACACCAGTGGGGAAAACACAATGATCATTATCATTGATTCTTTCCTTCTGTGAAGAGAATCGTTCAGGAACATTGTCCATTGCGCTTCTCAACACTCTGATGCATGGATTTGAATCCTCATCGTGTTTCACACTATGTTCCATTTTCTCCATAATCGAGAAATATCACTAAAAGTGAGCTTTCTCAAGAATGCACCAAAATCCAAGCAATACTAGTTATGCTTCCCTTTTAGTTTCAGCTATGGATTTCGTTTTCAAAGTTTCCAATGAATACTCTACAAGGACTTATTCGCTATTGTTTTGGTTATATCGAATAACCCCAAAACTTTCATGAATTCAAATGGTTCACTATGTTGGGTTCCGTAGCAGAAAACAAAAAATTTCTATCTACTCGAACACTAATACCAGGATCTATACTATGTAGACATAAGTAACAGAGAGGGGATTCAGTATTCATACCTTTGAAGACAGAGGCACACCTTACGCAGTAATGCGTATATTGATGAAGACGAGCAGCACCCCAAGTGTGGTGCCTCCAAAGTTCGTCAAACGTCCGGTGTAGGAGACGTCAACCGGACACTGATCCAGCCGAGCAGCGGAAGAAGTAGATGTCGGATCATAGATCACACGACGGTAGTGTGAAGGTGGAGAACTCACCAACGAGGTCCTCCCCAATATTACGGAGAATTCCTTAGTGGATGAGAGAGAGAGAATGAGAGGGAATGGGGTGATTCCAAAGGGGGTGGGGAGACCCCTATTTATAGTGGGAGGGGGAGACGCACCACCTAGGGGCCAGGCGGTGTGGGACTAAACCCCACACCCGCCAGCCACCTAGGGGCATCCGCCGACCCTAGGTGGGCCCCATTGGGGCGGCCCACCAAGCCCAAGCCGGCTGGCCCCCTCTCCCTAGGCGCCTTGCCCTATTGGGCCTCCCTTCGGATGAGGCCCATTAGCATCAAGGAGCCTTTAAAATTAAAATAAAATATATATTTAATATTAATTCTCCAATTAACATTCAAATACACATATTATATTATTTCTACACTCCGAAATATCTTCCGGACCCCTTCCGATCTCCATCGGATGTTACCCGGAACTATTCCGGTTTCTCTCCCTCTATTTCTCTTACGATACCTCATCTACCCTAAGCGTCCCTACCCTTAAGCGTGACATCCTTTGGGTCGGAAACACTCCGGACATGATTGAGACCACTCTCACATCAATGATCAACAGAGGGACCTGGATGGCCATGTGACCCCCGTGCGTTTCATCAATACAATCGCTCGAACCGTGAGATAGTCGTTCCCCGTTCCCTTTGTCATTCGATACCTAATTCATCTGAGACTTGATCTTCAATATCTCTATACCTTAGTTCGATCTCGTTACTGATGAACTCGTTTTCTCGTTCTCATGTCGTTACATTCTGTGACCTAGTCACATGCTTGCAAGCTTTATCAATGCAACGTCACCGAGATGGCCACATGTATCTGTCCGTTACATGGACTAGACAAATCCTGGTCTTGATATGTACTCCTCTATGCATCCCTTCGGAAAACCTGAGTGGCACCTTTTTGATCACCCTGTTACGAGATGATTCTTGATAACCATCTAAGCTTCTTCCGGAATGGTGATTTTCATTACCTCACAGTCAAAGGATCAGGTTGAGAGGTTCTCTGTGTTTTATCATCAATGGTGAACTTTGTAACTAGATCTCATTAAGATATAATGGTCGGATGTTTGTCTATCATGTTATTCAACCAATAACATGACCTCATTGTTAGTTGGCATAAATGCCCATGATCTTGAAACACAGACCATCCTCATGACCAATGAACTAGTTCACTAGAGGTAACTAGAGACACAGTTTGTTTGCATACCACACGTGTATTAACGTTTCGTATTAACACAGTTATAGCACATTATGAAACGTATTATAAACATATAGGAGATATATCAAATAATACACTTTATTATTTGCCTCTAGGGCATAACTCCTTCAGTCTCGCACTTGCACTAGAGTATAAACAAAACTAGTTTACAATAGGCAGGAACCTAACACCAATGGAATCTCGGTGTTGTTCATGATTTTCTAGATGGAGAGCTTTAGTCAAAGGATCTGCCACATTCAGTTCCGTATCTACTTTGCAAATCTTGACTTCACCTTCGTGAACGTTCTGCCGGATGACGTGAAATCTTAGCTTGATGTGTTTGGCTGTGGAATGAGTTCTTGGTTCCCTTGTGTTTGTAATAGCTCTCGTGTTATGGCAATAGATCGTCACGGGGCCTTGCACATTGGGAAAAACTCCCAGTTTGATGATGAAATTCCTTAGCTAAACAGCTTCATTTGCTACATCAGCCGCAACAATATACTCAGACTCCATTGAAGATTGTGCCACCACCGACTGCTTCTTGCTCTTCCATCTTACCGCCCCACCATTCACCAAGAAAACAAATCCCGTTTGAAACTTAGAGTCATCATGATCTGAATTCCAGCTCGCATCTATGTAACCCGTTACATTTAGAGCTTCATCATTTCCTCCATAGATTAGGAACATATCCTTTGTTCTTCTCAGATACTTTAGGATATTCTTCACAGTTGTGCAGTGATCCGGTCCTGGATTACTTTGATATCGGCTCGTCAAACAAAGGGCCAATGCCAAATCAGGTCGTGTACTTAGCATTGCATACATGATAGATCCTATGGCTGAAGCATAGGGGATGTAAGACATCTTCTCTCTATCATCATCCGTTACAGGACATTGAGTCATACTCATTTTGCAATTCTTCATCATAGGTGTAAAACCCCTTTTGGTGTTTTCCATTTTGAACCTCTTCAAAATCTTATCAATGTAAGTACTCTGACTCAATGCTATTAGGTGCCTTGATCTATCTCTATAGATCTTGATTCCTAATATGTATGCAGCTTCACCTAGATCCTTCATGGAAAATTGGTTACTCAAATATGCTTTCACGCTTTTCATAAGATCCACATCGTTTCCCATGAGTAATGTGTCATCCACATATACTACCAAGAAAACAACCGAGCTCCCACTCGCTTTCTTGTAAACACATAACTCTTGTTGGTTTTGGACAAATCCAAAACTCTTGATCACTTGATCAAAACATTGGTTCCAGCTCCGAGATGCTTGCTTCAATCCATAAATGGACCGTTGAGGCTTACAAACCTTTCCAGCATCCTTAGGATTAACAAAACCTTCTGGTTGCATCATATACAACTCTTCATCAATGTGACCATTGAGGAATGCGGTCATGACATCCATCTGCCAAATTTCATAGTCGAAATGTGTAGCAATTGCTATTAAAATCCTGACAGCCTTAAGCATCACTGCGGGAGAGTAAGTCTCGTCATAGTCAACTCCTTGAATTTGTCGAAACCCCTTTGCGACAAGTCGAGCTTTGTGAACGGTCACATTACCATTCACATCTGTATTTTTCTTAAAGATCCACTTATTTTCCACGGTCTTGCGATCTTCTGGAAGATCCACCAAGGTCCAAACTTTGTTTTCATGCATGGATCCTATTTCGGATTTCATGGCTTCTAGCCATTTCTTGGAGTCAGCACTATCCATAGCTTCTTTATAGTTTGCAGGTTCTTCCTGTTCATCCAGGATGACAGACATTACAAGGCTACTATACCAATCAGGAGTGGCACGAACCCTTGTAGACCTGCGAACCTCAGGAGTCTCGATGTCATTGTTTTGATCATCATCAATGGGCTCTTCCTCCGTGTTGGAGAGCGATTTCGGAACAGCTTTCGTTGCGCTACTCGGAATTTGGAGAGAAGGGTCAACAATTTCATCTAACTCAATTTTCCTTCCACTCACTCCTTTTGCAAGAAACTCTTTCTCGAGAAAGGTGCCAGTTCTTACGACAAATGTTTTGCCTTCGGCTTGGTTGTAGAAAGTATACCCAGTGGTTTCCCTTGGATATCCTACAAAGATACATTTTTCCAATTTGGATTCGAGTTTGTCAGGCTGCAGTTTCTTAACGTAAGCCTCACAACCCCAAACTTTTAGAAATGACAACTTTGGCTTCTTCCTATACCATACCTCATATGGGGTTGTCTCCATGGATTTGGATGGTGCTCGGTTTGAAATAAAAGTGGCGGTTTCTAACGCGTATCCCCCAAAAAGACACAGCAAATCAGTTAAAGACATCATGGACCGCACACTTCCCAATAGGGTTCGGTTACAACATTCTGACACACCATTACGCTATGGTGTTCCGGCTGGCGTAAGCTATGGGATAATCCCACAGTCCTTCAAGTGCATGTTAAACTCATAACTCAAATACTCGCCTCCTCGATCCGATCGAAGGTGCTTGATTTTCTTGCTAAGTTGATTCTCTACCTCTTTCTGAAATTCTTTGAACTTTTCAAAGGTTTCAGACTTGTGCTTCATTAAGTAGATATATCCATATCTACTCAAGTTGTCAGTAAAGGTAACAAAGTAACGATAACCATTGTGTGTTGAGACGCTCATTGGTCCACATACATCCATATGTATGATCCCAAGTAGGTCTACAACTCTCTCCACTATTCCGGAGAATGGTGTCCTAGTCATCTTGCCCATGAGGCATGGCTCACATGTATCAAGGGATTCAAAATCCAATGATCCAAGACGCCCTTCTGAATGAAGCTTCTTCATGCGCTTTACGCCAATGTGACCAAGACGACAATGCCACATGAACATGGAATTATCGTCACTATGCTTACAACGTTTAGCATCAACACTATGGATGTGTGTATCACAATAAAGATCAAGTAAGAATAAACCATCACACACAGGAGCATGAACATAGAAAACATCATTCATATAAATTGAACAACCATTTGTTCCTGATTTAAACGAATAACGGTCTTGCAACAAGCAAGACCCACTCACAATATTCATACTCAATGCGGGTACATAGTAGCATTTATTCAAAACCAACAACAATCCTGACGGTAGACGGAGATGCAGGGTGTCGACGGCCATCACTTCGACTCTCGAACCATTGCCGACGCGCATCGTCACCTCGTCCTTCCTCAGGCGCCTCCTACTCTGCAGATCCTGCTGAGAGTTACAAATGTGAGCAACATATCCGGTATCAAATACCTGTGTTACTCTGGCGCCAGAAGGAATACATCAATAACATGTATATCATATATACCTTTGTCCGGGGTGGCTATCTTGCCAGCTCGCTTATCTTCAAGGTACTTGGGGCAGTTGTGTTTCTAGTGCCCATCCCCTTTGTAGTAGAAGCACGAAGTGCCGGGCTTAGGGCCAGGCTTGGCAGTCTTTGAGGTGCTGGGAACAAACCTGCCATCCCTCTTAGACTTCTTACCCTTGCCTTTCCCCTTTTGCCCCAGTTTCTTAAAGTTGGTGGTCTTGTTGACCATCAGCACCGTGTGATCCTTCTTGATTTCGACCTTAGCAGTTTTGAGCATGGCGAATACCTCAGCAAGGGTCTTAGTCATCCCTTGCTTGTTGTAGTTCATCACAAAGCTCTTATAGCTAGGGGCAGCGAGTGCAGAACCCTATCTATAGCGAGCTCCTCCGGGATTTTGCAATCCAGGGCATTTAAGCGCTTAACATAGCCTGACATTTTGACCACGTGCTCACTAATACTGCTGTGCTCTTCCATTTTAGCAGAGAAGAAAAGCTTGGAAGCATCATACCTCTCTGCACGAGCTTGTGGAGCAAAGACGGCCTTGAGATCCTCAATGATCTCAAAATCATTCATCTTCTCAAAACGCTTTTGAAGCTCCGGCTCCATGGCATAGAGCATCCCACTCTGGATGAGGGAGAAATCGTCCACCTTGGCCTGCTAGACATTCTTTTCGTCCTGGGAGGTGGAATCTGCAGGCTTAGACGGAAGCTCAGCCTCGATGACATAAGTCAACTTGTAGGGGACTAGGAGGATCCTAAGATTGCGGAACCATGCAGTGAAGTTGGTTCCATCAGTTTTCAGCTTGTCCTTCTCGAGGAAAGTGCTAAGGTTGAAGGTGGGTGGGCGAGACATCTACAAAGGATTTGCAAAGTGTTTAGACTATGTTCATAATAATGAGTTCAAGTATTATTAAAGGAACTCCCACTTAAACAAACATCCCTCTACTCGTTTAGTGATCACATGATCCCAATCCCCTGCACCTCCCCCGGGTAAACACATCCATCAGTGCAGTATCAAGGGTGGACATTCCCTAATGTCGATCACATCAACTATGTGATTCATGCTCGACCTTTCGGTCTCTTGTATTCTGAGGCCACATCTCTGTAACGTGCTAGGCTCGCCAGTTCTAACTCATGTGTATTCGCAGTGCAACATGGCTTACACCCACTGTATGTGAACGTAGATATGTCTGACCCCTACTCACTGCAGGGCGCCTCATACCGAAGAACTTTCTTGGTGGTGCACACATAAGGGGAATACGATAACTGGAATACTATGAGGGATTATCTTATTATGCTACCGTCTAGTAAGTATACTAGCATAATAAGTAATACTTCAAAAGTAAAGTGTTATGACATGGTTATAGCTTCATGATCATCATCAATAGCCTTAATGAGAGTTTCACAAACTTGTCATTGCCATGTTATAATACTTGCCCCTATGCAATAATGAAGATAGATGCTTCTATATTAACTATTGCATGTTTTACGCGGCTTTAGGGCTTTCACAGTAGAACCCCTTCCCACCTACGAACGTCGAGCCACAACATGGATTCAATGATTGCTGTTCTTCTTCCCTTTTCAGGGCCCTCCAGTGTCAATGACATATCAACTACGGTAGAGAGACAGACACCCCCCTAAGCCACTTTGATTTGTGGACCAGTCTCGTGAATCACCACGTGAGGTCGGTTGGGGGCCGCTTCATCAAACAGTGCCGCGATATGAACAATAACATTAAAGAGGGTAGAAACTAGAGAATCAATGCCCACATATTGCTATGTGTTCTATCCGTATGACATGTCTACCCATAGACCCGCTCTGATACCACTATTGGGTTCCGTAGCAGAAAACAAAAAATTTCTATCTACTTGAACACTAATACCAGGATCTATACTATGTAGACATAAGTAACGGAGAGGGGATTTAGTATTCATACCTTTGAAGACAGAGGCATGCCTTACGCAGGAAGGCGTATATTGATGAAGACGAGCAACACCCCAAGTGTGGTGCCTCCGAAGTTCGTCACATGTCCGGTGTAGGAGACGTCAACTGGACTCCGATCCAGCCGAGCAGCGGAAGAAGTAGATGCCAGATCGTAGATCACACGAAGGTAGTGTGAAGGTGGAGAACTCACCCATGAGGTCCTCCCCAATATTACGGAGAAGTCCTCGGTGGATGAGAGAGAGCGAATGAGAGGGAATGGGGTGATTCCAAAGGGGGAGGGGAGACCCCTATTCATAGTGGGAGGGGGAGGCGCACCACCTAGGGGCCAGGCGGTGTGGGACTAAACACCACACCCGCCAGCCACCTAGGGGCAGCCGCCAGCCCTAGGTGGGCCCCATTGGGGCGGCCCACCAAGCCCAGGCCGGCTGGCCCCCTCTCCCTAGGCGCCTTGCCCTATTGGGCCTCCCTTCGGGTGAGGCCCATTAGCATCAAGGAGCCTTTAAAATTAAAATAAAAAATATATTTAATATTAATTCTCCAATTAACATTCAAATACACATATTATATTATTTCTACACTTCGTAACACCTTCCGGACCCCTTCCGATCTCCATCTGATGTTACCCGGAACTATACCGGTTTCTCTCTCTATTTCTCTTACGATACCTCATCTACCCTAAGCGTCCCTACCCTTAAGCGTGACATCCTTCCGTTCGGAAACACTTCGGACATGATTGAGACCACTCTCACATCAATGATCAACAGAGGGACCTAGATGGCCATGTGACCCTCGTGCGTTTCACGAATATAATCGCTCGAACCGTGGGATAGTCATTCCCCGTTCCCTTTGTCATTCGATACCTAATTCATCCGAGACTTGATCTTCGGTATCTCTATACCTTAGTTCGATCTCGTTACCGATGAACTTTTTTCTCGTTCTCATGTCGTTACATTCTGTGACCTAGTCACATGCTTGCAAGCTTTATCAATGCAACGTCACCGAGATGGCCACATGTATCTGTCCGTTACATGGACTAGACAAATCCTGGTCTTGATATGTACTCCTCTACGCATCCCTTCAGAAAACCTGAGTGGCACCTTTTTGATCACCCTGTTACGAGATGATTCTTGATAACCATCTAAGCTTCTTCCAGAATGGTGATTTGCATTACCTCACAGTCAAAGGATCAGGTTGCGAGGTTCTCTTAGTTTTATCATCAATGGTGAACTTTGTAACTAGATCTCATTAAGATATAACGGTCGGATGTTTGTCTATCATGTTATCAACCAATAACATGACCTCATTGTTAGTTGGCATAAATGCCCATGATCTTGAAACACAAACCATCCTCATGACCAATGAACTAGTTCACTACAGGTAACTAGAGACACGGTTTGTTTGCATACCACACGTGTATTAACGTTTCATATTAACACAATTATAGCACAGTATGAAACATATTATGAACATATAGGAGATATATCAAATAATACACTTTATTATTTGCCTCTAGGGCATGACTCCTTCACACTATATATTCTAACTAAGTGCTAACTATTTCTAGCTAATGGTCTCTACATCGACACTACAATGATTTATTTGGTGCCATCTATTTACCCACTTTGATATCTAATATCACATTGTGATGCTTTGCATTTTGACGTTTTAAAACACTTTGCATTTCACAATTACTCTTATGCCATTCTTTATAAAGTCGAATTTCATTACTATTGATCAAATCATAGTAATTACATTCTCTTTTATATTTATACCCTTTGTTGATGAAATAGTTTGATCAAATCAAATAGTTTCATATTCATGTTTCCTTTGGTAAACTTCTTTACACTTTTAAAACAATCATATAATGATAATTACCATTTTGGATAAAACACAATACATCAAATATGTATTTACTTTTAACAATTCATTAAACACTTTGTATTCAAGTAATACACGGTGTTCAAGTTATTTTGCCTAACTTAGGCATGATTTATATGTGATAAGAAATCGAATGACTTTCACATATTATCATTATAACTTTGAATTCAAACAATGGTATCATTCAGTAATGAATATCATTTAAGTTGGGTATTTTTAAGGCATTTTAATATTTTACAAATGTTCATGCATTATCAATTAGTTTCAATCAATAAGGATAATTCACATATAATCAAACAAGATATGAACACGAATAGAAATTATTCATAAAAGTAGAACAACTTTTTGATACAAACTCATATGAATAACCGTCTCACAAAGTGTGAGACATACTAAAGAAGTTCACAATCTTTTGATTACAATAACTATCCAAAACATAAACTAAATGATAACTGTCGAGGGAGAGTGTCGTTGGCCATCATCGTCATGCTTGCCATCAACACGCAACGTCACCTCCTCTCTAGCAAGCACCTCTCATGCAGAAGGACCTGTTTTCAGCAAAACAGAACAATTATCAAATATACTTAACACTGCAAATGTGTTTGCAAGATTATAACATTTGTAAAATTGTATATCAAATATATACCTTTGTCATCGATGACCTCTCCGGTGATTGGTTCAACCTTTACATTCCTGAAACGTAATATGAACTCTTGGAAATCCAATGTTTCCATATCACCACTCATGATGCTACTCCGGACATGTCCTTCGTAGCTGGGAGGCAACGATCGAAGCAGTACGCCTATCGCAAACGGATCATCCATCCAGTAATCCACGAAGTGAACCAGTCTCATGTGTGCATCAAGCATGCGCTCCAAGTGACCCTTCAGACATGTATGCTCCTCCATCTGTATGGAAAGGAACTCTCCAAGCAGCTCGTGCTTCCACATGCACACATGGCCTATGAACTCTTCTCTCAGCTGATCCACCATTGAATATGGATCAAGATCACCCATGAGCGGATGGAGTTCATCCACCATCCCGTAACATATTATTATCTGAATGTAGGTGGACAACTCTTGACGATAGTAGAGGTCTGCCAGCTCTTGTGGGGTCTCATAGTGGTCTGGCTTAGTCAAATCCATCGTGCAGTGTATGTAGTCTACCACATGATTCCTAGTAAGGAGATCATTCAGGCGGATAAGCCAACTAGGGAAGTTGGATCCATCAAGTCTAAGTTTCTCACCCTTTACCCATTCCTCAATGACAAAGTAAGCTTCACGGTGAGCCATCTCTACATTTATAATTGCAATAAGGAATTTAGACTAAGTTTATAATTAAATGAGTTAATAATAACTCCACTCAGAAACATCTATCCCCATAAGGGTTCCTAGTGATAACACAACCCCTATCAGCCACATCTCCCCCGATCAACACTGCCATCAATGTGGGTTCAAGGGTGGACGCTAAACATTGGTCACATCATTCATGCGACTCGTGCTCGATCTTTCGACCATCCGTGTTCCGAGGCCACGCTTCTATGGTGTGCTAGGCTCGCCAACTCAACCTTAGTGTATTCGCTGTGCAACATGGCTTACACCCACTGTATGCGAACATAGATATGTCTGACACCCATGCCTGTACCATGGATCGCCTCATACCGAAGAACTTTCTTGGTAGTGCACACTAAGGGGGAACACAATCGTTGGTAATTCTAATAGGGATCATCTTATTAGGCGACCGTCGAGTATCTAATACTAGAACACAATAAGATATAAAAACAATAACATTGAATGTAAATGCGATTTGATATGGTCCTTCACGTCGTGATCTCCATCCGTCGCTAAGTTGCCACCGATTCCGTGAACGCAGACAGGGTACCAGTGTCTTTCCGGCGTGGTAGTCCGTCACCTCCATGACTATCTACTACTATGTAACATAAGGTAATCACTTTACCTTTGCCACAACCATATCACAAAGCAATGCCCCCTGCAAAACAAAGTTAGACGCCTCTACTTTATCTTTGGATGTTTTACGTGGCTGAATGGGCTTTCGCACAAGAACCGTTCTTACCTACGAACTTTCAGCACAATGCTGATCAAGTAGTTGTCTCTACCACACCCCTTTCGGGCCCCTCCGTTGCAAATGGTATACCAACTAATGCGAGAGAGATAGACACTCCCTAAGCCACTTTATACGGTATAAGCCGTATGTCAAGCGTGGACCAGTCTCACGAATGAACGCGTAAAGTCGGTTGGGGGCCGGTTCATCAAGCATTACTGCGGTATACACAAGTACACGTGGGAGGGTAACAACTAAAAGATCAACGGCCACATGCTACATCTCGTGTGTTCTACCCGTACTAGCATTACTACGCATAGATCTAGCTCTGATACCACTGTTGGGGTTCCGCGTATGAAAACAATAATTTTTACCCTATGCCCCTGAACCCCTGATGCTGCCAGGGCCTATCTATTAGTAATACATTAATAGGAGGGGCTTTTCGCGAACTTACCCTTGAAGACCGAAAAGCATTGTCAACGCTCAGGAGAGCGTTGTTGATGTAGACGAGCCGAAGCCGAGCTCAAGGTCGTGATGAAGTCCTTGCGCTCCTTTGGGTCCAACGACTTGAGTGCCTCAAGTGCGACACCTCACGGGGAGTTACACACGTTCGGTGCCTGACAATGACTCCCGCTTCCCCGATCCAGCAGCAGTTGCGGAAGTAGAGCTCCTGGATCTAAATCCCGCAGCGCGATGACGCTTCGAGGTGAAGATGTCTCTCGTTCGCGCAGTCCGAACTTGGGACCATGGTCACGAGAGAAAGAGGGAGAGAGAGAAAATATCAATTAGAGGTCCTCCCAAAAGTGAGAAGACCTTTATTGATTATTGGATGTATTTATCTGGCCAAATACCCCCACTATATATAGGGGGAGTGGAGGTACTACCTCCCTCAAAGTCCCAGGGTGGGACTAAAGGAGAGGAGAGGTGGGGGGAGGCGCCGCCGGCCACCCCCTCATGGGCCCCACGTGGGGGGGGGGTGGGGGTGGGGGTGGCCCAATAGGGCCACCGGCCACCCCCTTGGCCCCTTCCTCCTCTTGCCTTTCCCTAATGGGCCCTCTCCCTTCCGGGATTTGGCCCATTAAGCCTTTTGACCTTTTAAATTGATTTTCTCTTTATTAAATAATTATGAATAAATGATTAAATCAATATTTAACATTCATTCACATATTATTCAACCTCCGTGGTTATGGAACACTTCCACCTCCACTCCAGACATCCTCCGGACTTACCGAAACCCTTCCGGTTTTCTCTCTACAATTCTTCGGCGATTCTTCTGATCCTATAAACACTCTCTAAGCATCATCAAGCCCTTAAGCGTGATACCCCATGGTTCGGGAACACTCCAGACATGGTCGGTACACTCCCGCACCAATGATCAATAGAGGGACCTTGATGACCATGTGACCCCTGTGTGTTCCACAAAGATCTTTCGTCGTTTGAACTGGGACAGTCGTGTCTTATTCCTTTGTCTCTTGATACTTGCATTGCCCAAGATCTAATCAATGACATCACTATGTCGTGTTCAATCTCATTACCGAACAATGCTATTTGACTCGTTCCGACAAGTGATATCCCTATGATCAAATCACATGTTGCGCAGCTATTGGAGATAACCTCTCCGAGTGGGCCCTTGAGTATCTTCCCGTCACATGGACAGACACATACTGCTCTTGACATATATTGCCTCTACGATTTCCTCCGAGTACCTGAACACACCTTTATAACCACTGTATTACCAAGTGGCGCTTGATGCTATCTAAGCACTCTCGGGAGACAATGATTGATATAGCCTCACGGTCTAAGGAATAGTCTACGAGGATCCATTTCTAATCATCATAACTTGAACTTCGTGACATGATTGGGTCATGATGTTTAGGTTGGGTATTGGTTCATCATCTCATTCACAGAATGAGTTGACTCCATTTACAACTGGCATAAATGCCACATGATCAGAAAACATGATCATCTGTTGACCAATGAACCACTGACTAGGGTTTCACTGGGAACCCCTGGTTGTTTGTATATCACACGTGTATTGATGTTTCCACTCAATACAGTTATAGCATGATATAAAACTTAATCATAAAATATATGAAATATGGTAATAGTCCTTATTACTAATTGTCTCTAGGGCATATTTCCAACAAATATTGTCCAAGAACACATCTTTAACACATCTACACACTCAATATCTATCTAAAAATTAATCCCTAGATCATAATCACTTAACTACTAGTATAAGAATAGCAAGAATACAATCAAGAATTAAATCACAACAAGCAAATCACTTAGCTTGTAATAAAGGACAATAAGTACATTGGGAATAAATCATACCACTTGCAACTGAATGAATTCTACCTTATCCAACACATAAAAGCTACCAGAACATCTGGGAACTGTGCCACTAGATGACTAAATTAAGAAAACATTTGTCTATGCAAGATTAAACCTATTGTAGTACTTAGAAATCATTTTTGTGTATTTAACTAACCAAGAAAATGACTCAAGCATCCATACCTTGCATGCACAACACTAAACTTAATTATGACATTGCTATGTGGATCATAGTATGATGAAATTACAACATTAATATCCATTTTGCTAGTAATATACCATAGAGATCATCTAGGAATTGATTAACCAGATGAATACAACAACCAAGGCATTTACTTATGGGGTGCAAACACTCCATTATTTCACATACACTCATGCTTCCTAAATAATTGTTTGTGTATATACTAGTAATACATAATGCACACATCTGTATCAACTAGAACATTTAATCCACCACACAGCATTATCTAGAATTAACCATGACATAAGAAACTAGAAGCTACTTAATTAGATGAACCAAATTTGGAAGTACCAGCTAGAAAAACTCATAATAGCAAATTAACACCCTAAGACACCTAGTTCATAATCAGGAGCTTACAAAATACACACATATTGGTGAATTAGCCACCAAGGAGTATGACACCTAGACCTAGAATCACCACATACCTAAACCTAGTCAGTTCATCAGCTCGAGGGCTGGTCACAAGCATGATCATACCTTAGATATGGACAATTTGAAGTTGTAGTCGAGGAAGGAGGGGCCAGTCGCATTCTACAATAGTGTACTGGTAGGGGAGGCCACAACCAGTCGAGTAGGAAGTAGCCGTATCAGCACACCACGGATTCAAGCTGGGACTCGAACTGCAGGTCAATGTCAATGACTAGGAGGCGTGATCGACAAGGGTATTATCTAGAGCCATGGTTGTTTATGGTGGCGGTAGTAGTACCAAAGGCGGCTAGGGTTAGGGTTTGCTGCAGAGCCATGCATCGGAGGCGTGGGGGTGGAGGTGGTTAAGTCTAGCAGTGAAGAAGATGGCTTGGTGGCATTTCAAGGGTAGCGTGTTGAGGCATGGTGGCCACCGTCCATGGACAAGGGATCCACCATAGGAAAGTTAGGGTTGTCGCCGGGGCACTGATGAGTGCATATTTGAAGAATTTTTTACTTAATGTTTTTGCATATATAGCAGTAGGATTTTGGCATTTTACTGCGCTCTCGTGCACCTTTTATGCATGTTTCCACAGGATCCCAAAATATTAAGTCAATGATGAACATATCAATAAGAACTATCATATTATGTATTAATATGATATTTTGACATGATAAAAGTCATCTAAATAATTTTGCATGCAATTGGGCAAAAGGAGGACGCGAGGAGAAGCATTGCCCATACCACGCGCCCGTACAGACCTCCATAGGCACAGAAATATATGAGATATGACATTCATAGACACCAGAAACACTGAAACGTCACCTGTGGAAGGGATTTGGAAGAGGAACTCGTAGAAAGGCACCATCCCTGCCCCTACACGGATCGTTGGAGGATAATACATCATCCCCTTCATCATCAAATGTTGCATCTCCATCACCTGCATCATTCCCCATCTTACCTTCTCTATTAGTTGTAATTGCAATTGGTATTGTGGCTCCTGGATGTAACTATGGAACTTTTATAAGAGTAGCAACTAGAAGTACTAGTAGTACTCAAGTATTAATCCTGTTTGCATTATTAGTACTCAGCTTTTAGTGCCTAGTCTATCTCGTACTGCTGCTATTTTTTTTAAATAATATGATTTATTTAACAAATTTCATGAATAATACACGAATTTGAGGAATTGTGAATCTAGCGCGGCCTCAGTGTTTGAAACACCGACCAGCACCTATCAGCATTTGAAATACCGATTAGACCTGTCAGCATTTGAACTACCAACTAGGCTCTCTTTCCTTTGTTAAGGACACGATGATGACATGTGTGGTCGGTATTTCAAATGCTGATAGGTACTGGTCGATATTTCAAATGCTGATAGGTACTGGTCGGTATTTCAAATGCTGATAGGTATTGGACGGTATTTCAAACACCGACGCCACGCTAGATTCAATGTTGGGGGGATACCCCCGGGTAGGGTCACGCCGGGGTATAAAGGCCAAGTTAGCCAAGGTACGGCAAGGTCAAAGCGAATGCTGGCTGAGTTACCTCAAGGCAGACCGAATCTCGGGGTAACCCGGACCAGGGGGTGTCCACCTAACCGAGTCTCATCCCACTTAAGCAGTGAGCCAGATAGATAAATCTAACTTATATGCAGGAATAGGTGTGACAGGATCGACTACGATCCGGGTCATGGCAAGCTTCTAGGAGAAGGAAGGAATCTTGCTGGTCAAAAGAAGCCCCAGTACACACTGCATGAGCAAAGCGGACAGGGGCAGGACCACCGAGGCGTGGCCGATAGAGGTGACGACGCCCGTGTCGGCTGACGCAGGCGCCGCAGAGGCTCACGTAGCCTCTGCATGGGTGACGCGGGGGAAAAGCACCCCGGTCGGTTTGCTATTTTGGGAGGAGGCATATTCCCTGGAATATGCCTCCACGTATGCCCTAAGTGGAGACCTAGCCGCCCCTATATAAGGAGGGCTAGGGCCTCTGTAGAAGGGGCTGGGCTATTCTGATTGGTTTTAGGTTCTAAGGGTTGATCTCTAGTTGGTCTTATGGGTTAACTGGGTGAGAGTAAGAGAGTTCCTTCTTCCTCCTCTCGCCAATACAGCTCTAGGAGCACTTGTAACCTTGGAATTGAATCAAATACAAACCTTCTGTGTGGGGAATCACCTCACTATCTCTCCCTAGATTCCCCTAGTGCTATTAGTCCCTCACTATCACTCACTCCCCGGACCGTGCTGAGCTGATGATGACTGTGCCAGGTGCAGGCGCGAGCAAGGATCCGGCACCAGATCCGGAGGTAACACCTAAGGCACCGAGGAAAAGTAGAGGTCCTCCACTAGAGAGGCCTGAGAATGTACTGAGAGAAGCTATGGATAGCTTGGCAAACCCGGTAGCAGCAGTGGTAGACCCGGCTCAGGCACAGGCCGAGCTAGAGGAAACTAGGCAGAAAATTCTAGAGGGAGCGAAAAAGATAGCTGCGGCTCAGCAGTCGTTGAACATGACCCTGCGTGAGTATGCAAAGGCAAATAAAGTAGATGCTGTAAAAGTAAAGGGGAGAAATCTCATGAGTGAAATGAACAAAGAGGGTGATACTCGGATCGAGGAGTTAGAGAACTGTTTGTCCGTAGGGCTGCCGAAGTACAGTACCCCGGCAAAAAACCTCAGAGCAGCGGATGTAGCTGCGTCCGAGTTAGAGGGTCTAACGGTGAAGCCTGTCAGAGACAGCAAGATAGGGTCAATGAGTTGGTTCGGATCGCGAACATGCAAAATGAGGAGTTGCTCAGGGCTAACCCGGAGAGAGCTGGGGCCTCCAAGATCATTCATTCGGCGGTGGGTAACCCGGAGAAATCCGCTAGAGCCACATCATCTCCTCATGGTGGTCCTAGGAGAGAAGAGGTAGTAACCTCGGCCAGGAGAAACAAGCAGATTGTTCCGTATGACCCGACAAGGGTAGGAAAAGCAAAAGAGGTAAGCCGAGGAGAAGCTGGCCGAGGTAACCGTGACCAAGGCAATGCCGGTCAAGGAAACGCTATTAATGGCAATTCCGGACAGCGCAACTCGGCAGGACAACCACAGTAGCGGAATATACCAAGGCAAGAGCAAAGTGCCGGCCGAGGTATGCAACAGAGAGATGCGCCACGAGAGCGAGACCGATATAACGATGGAGATTCGGAAATGGTGAATGAAGGATACCCAAGGCCGGACTATCATGTGATAGGGTCGAGATTGGGAAGCAGGGATCTAATGCCGGATGACGCCAGGTTGAAACTGGATCGACTGTATAGGTCGGAGCAGATTGAAAGTCAAGGACCTCCGGGTCCTGCGTGTATTGGACCCCGGATCATGAAAGAGCCACCGGTACCTAACTTCCAGTTACCCAGAGGCACAAAGACATATGACGGCAGCACTAAGCCGGAGGATTGGTTGATAAACTATGCTACGGCTGTGAAAATTGCTACGGGCAACTTGCGATGGGCTGTGAGATACGTACCCTAGATGTTGGAGGGGCCAGCAAGGGTATGGTTGAACAATTTGCCACCCGGAAGTATTAACTGCTGGATTGATTTTGAGGAAATGTTCATCAGCAATTTCTCAAGTACATATCAGAGACCAAATAGGCCGCAGACCCTAGCTATGTGCAAGCAAAGACCGAATGAGATGGACCAGGAGTTTTTGACCCGGTGGTGTACCGTGAGAAACTCATGTGAGGGCATGATAGAGTCACAGGCCATAGCGTGGTTTGTGCAAGGATGCAGATATGCAAGCGAGCTGTGGCAAAAGTTGCAAAGGAAAATGCCAACCACTTTGGCAGAAATCATCCGGATTGCTGATTCGTATGCATTGGGTGATCCGACTCAACCTAGGCTCGTGTCGAACAAGTCCAATGAGGAGTACTACCAAAGAGACGGAGCCGGATCATCCCGGAGGAATGATTACAGAGGTAAAAGGAGAGACGACAGACCGGATCACCGGTACAGTTCGCAACAAGTTGTAGCTGTGAATCAAGATCAGCCCGGAACAACGAGCAACCAACGTCAGAAAACTGGAGGGCAACAATGGACACCGAGAAATGATGGCAAGAAAACTTGGACGGCAGAGCAGAAGAAATAGTGGCAAGAAAAGAAGGACCGTCCGAGGTATACTTATGAGTCGATGTTGGATCAGCCGTGTAAATTTCACACGCCAAATCCGAGTAACCCAGCGGGTCATACAACGAGGCAATGTGAGTGGATGCGTAAGATAGAACAAGGTGGTTCGGGGAATGCTCAGCACCCTCGAACGATCAACCTCGCAGGAGTTACCCGCAGCAATTGCTCCTGAGCAAACACGCAACAACTAATGTTGCCTCCCCCTCCGCCGAGGTATGATAACCATGAGAGAAGGGATGCAGTGCATCAAGTAGAAAACCAGCATCAGCCGGATCAGAGGTACCCCGGAAATGAGGGGAGGAATGAGTACAGGGAGCATCATCAGAGTTACTGTGTGTTTACCACTGAGGAAACAGATAGGAAGAGCTTGCAGCACCGACATATGGAGGTCAATGCGGTAATTCCCGTGGTGACGAGGTATATGCCTTGGTCGGACCAGGAAATCACCTGGAACATCAAAGATCATCCCAAGCTTATGCCGAGTCCTGGCTCATATGCATTAGTGCTGGACCCAACATTCATTGGGCCAAACATTAATGTGAGGTTCTCCAAGGTGCTGATTAACAATGGCAGTAGCATTAACATCATGTGTGCGGATACAATGCACAAGTTGGGTATCACGGAGAACATGCTCTAGGCTACAAGGACAACTTTCCATGGTATTGTGCTAGACATTTCTTGTGAGCCCATAGGCAAAGTCCGGGTTGACGTGTTGTTCGGCACGAGAGATGATTGCCGAACTGAGAATCTGGAGTTTGAGGTGGTGAACTTGGAAAGCGCGTATCACGCATTACTCAGAATACCAGCATTGAACAAATTCATGGCGAGCTGCCACATCAGTTACTTGAAGATGAAGTTGCCCGGGCCAAACGGAGTGATTACCATTGCTGGAGATTTCCGACGTTCCATTGAGTGTGCCTCAGCTGGGTCTAACTTAGCCAAGTCACTTGTGATTGCGCAAGAGAAACGAAAAATCCAAGAGGTGGCGGCATTAGCTCAGTCCGCGCAGCAGTATATGCTGGCGTTGAGTAACCCGCATGGTAGCATTTCGTTCCAACCGCAAAGGATACTAAGAAAGTGCCTGTTGATGATATGTTCCCAGAGAGCACTGTAACAATTGGTGCCGGGTTGAATGATAAATAGGAAAGCGAGCTTGTCAACTTCCTCCATGAGAATCGGTATATTTTTGCTTGGTCCACACAGGACTTGCAAGGTGTTCCGAGGGAGTTTGCCGAGCACTCTTTGAACATAAGACTCGGAGCAAGGCCGGTGAAGCAACCTCTCCGCCGCTTCGCCGAGGATAGGAGAAAAGTCATTGGAGATGAAATAGCTCGGTTACTAGCAGCAGGATTTATCATGGAAGTGCTTTACCCGGATTGGCTATCTAATCCGATGCTGGTGGAGAAGAAGAAGGATGATCCGAATGTGGCAGTGGTTTAGCGTATGTGTATCGATTACACGAACCTGAACAAGGCGTGTCCAAAAGATCCATTTCCACTGCCTAGGATAGATCAGGTCATAGACTCAACTGCTGGATATGAACTGT
Source organism: Avena insularis (assembly GCA_023614405.1). NCBI lineage: Eukaryota > Viridiplantae > Streptophyta > Magnoliopsida > Poales > Poaceae > Avena > Avena insularis. The sequence continues at coordinate 30,748,701 of CM042692.1, forward strand.
TGTCATTCATTGATGCATATTCTGGTTTCCACCAGATACCTCTGAATCCGGATGATCAAATAAAGACTGCGTTTATCACCCCGTATGGGGCTTATTGCTATCGCACCATGCCGTTTGGTTTACGTAATGCAGGGGCAACGTACAAAAGATGTATGCAAAAATGTTTGCACGACCAAATTGGTCAAAATGTACAAGTATACGTGGATGATGTGGTTATCAAGACCAAGGAAAGCAAAATGCTTCTTGATGATATCAGACAAACATTCGTGAACCTAAGAAGGTTCCGGATGAAGCTTAACTTGGAAAAATGTACCTTCGGTGTCCCGGTTGGGAAATTACTCAGATTTCTTGTTTCCAGCCGAGGTATCGAAGTTAATCCAACTAAGATCCGGGCCATTGAACGAATGGAACTGCCGAAGTGTCTTAACGATGTCCAGAAGTTCACTGGTTGCCTGGCATCGTTAAGTCGGTTTGTATGTCGGTTAGGAGAAAAGGCATTGCCTCTCTACCAACTCATGAAAAAGTCGGATAAGTTCGTTTGGACGCCACAGGTCGATGAAGCCTTTGCCCACTTAAATAAGATGTTAGCCACTGCACTAGTGTTAGCCTCTCCACTATCAAAGGAGCCAATGTTGCTCTACATAGCCGCAACCAACCGAGTTGTAAGTGCAGTGATTGTGGTAGAGCGCGACGAAGAGGGTAAGTCGGTGCAAAGTCCAGTGTATTACTTGAGCGAGGTATTATCTGCCTCAAAGCAGAACTACGCACACTATCAAAAGGTGGCATATGGTGTCTATATGGCAGCTAAGAAGTTAAAGCATTACTTTGAGGAGCATCCCATCAAAGTAATATGTGAAGCTCCCATATCCGAGATAATGAGTAACAAAGATGCAAGTGGCAGAATTGCAAAATGGGCCATTGAACTAGCTCCTTATGCGCCAGAATATGACAGAAGAGAAGCAATCAAGTCTCAAGCTGTGGCGGACTTTTTTGTGGACTGGGCCGAGGTACAATATGAACCACCGCCACCAGATCCGAACTACTAGAGGATGCATTTTGACAGGTCAAAAACAAAAACCGGGCTAGGCGTCGGAGTTGTGCTTACCTCGCCAAAGAAGGACCAGCTGAACTATGTGCTGCAGATCCATTTCACGGCATCAAACAATGTCGCTAAGTATGAAGCACTTGTGCATGGGCTCAAAGTGGCAAAAGAGATTGGGATACGTCGGATACTATGCTTTGGCGACTCGGATTTGGTAATACAGCAAGTGTCGGGATTGTGGGACGCCCTTGATCCAAACATGGCTCTGTACAGATTTCATGTGCAGAAGATATCTGGTTACTTTGAGGGATGTGAATTTCACCATGTACCCCGGGTGGAAAATGAGGCTGTCGAAGCTCGGATCCACCCGACAAGCAATTCCACCGGGTGTAGCATTGGAACACCTCAGAAAACCATCTATCAGGCCATCCCCAGGAACCAACTCAATCTATGTCTCGGAAGATACAAAATCCGGAGCTGTGCCCATGGACATTGACATGGGAGGTGGTGCGCGAAACCCGGGGACTGCATCAGCAAACCCGGGGACTGCCTTAGTGAACCCGGGGACTGCCTCGCAGGACCCGGGGACTGCTCAGCGTGATCCGGTTGAAGTTATGCCGGTGGATCAGATGGAAATTGATGAGGATGTGTTCCCTGTGCAAGCAATACCAACTTGGGAACTGCCTATATTTCAATTCCTGAAAGATGGAATGTTACCCACTGAGGAAGTGTTATCCAGGCAAACTCAGAGGAGAGCAAAGGAATACACAATCATCAATTCCGAGCTATACAAACGGAGTGTGACCAATGTCCTCCAGCGATGTGTTGACCCAGAAGAAGGGCTTGACATCCTCCGAGATATACATCAAGGGGAGTGCGGGCATCATGCCTCGTCCCGAGCCTTGGTGGCAAAAGCGTTCCGGCATGGATTCTACTGGCCAAGTGCCTTAGAACAAGCAGAAGATCTGGTGAGAAAATGCAATGGTTGCCAGAGGTACGCTACCAAGACACATATGCCTATGTCAGAACTCAAAACCATACCAATCACGTGGCCATTTGCCGTATGGTGTTTGGATATGGTTGGCCCGTTCAAACCAGCAAGGGGGAATATGACTCACATTTTGGTCATGGTGGATAAGTTTACAAAATGGATTAAAGTGAAGTCTATAAGAAAATTTGATGGAGCTACGGCCGTAACATTTCTCAAAGACATTATCTTGAGATACGGTTATCCTCACAGTATCATAACTGATAATGGCACAAATTTTGCTGAAGGAGCATTTGCGCGATTCTGCCGAGATAAGAAGATCCGGCTAGACATAGCCTCGGTAGCCCACCCTGCATCGAACGGACAAGTGGAAAGATCCAACGGATTAGTATTATCCGGGATAAAACCCTGGCTCATTGAGCCGCTGCAAAGATCAGCGGGGTGCTGGATAGAAGAACTACCAGCGGTACTATGGAGTTTAAGAATAACTCCGAATCGATCAACAGGCTATACGCCATTTTTTCTGGTATATGGGGCAGAAGCTGTATTACCAGCCGACATAGAGCATGACTCGCCTAGGGTCACCCAATACATAGAAGCCGAAGTGCAAGAAGCCTGACAAAATGATGTTGATCTGCTGGAAGAAGCGAGAGAATTGGCATTGTACAGATCCGCCATATATCAGCAAAATCTCTGACGCTATCATAGCCGGAAAGTGAGCCCCCGAGTCTTTCGGGAAGGCGATCTGGTGCTCCGGTTGATACAACGTACTGCTGGGATGCATAAATTATCCCCCCATGGGAAGGGCCATTCATTGTGAGCAAAGCATTGCACAATGGTTCTTATTATCTTATCGATGCAAAGCCACAGGAAAAGAACAAGGCGGACAGGTCCGGTGAGGAATCTAAGCGTCCATGGAATGTAGCCCTACTTCGTCCCTTCTACACTTAGCAGAGAAGTGTATGTATCCGAGTCTTCTCATATGTCGGTATGTATGCCGGCAATGAGCTTATCAATGAAATGTTGGCACCTCGAGCAGTAACTCGGGGACTGCCTTAATAATATTTGTTATCTTTTATTATTTATACGTCAGCTGGAGTAAGTTGCTCTACTTAACTCGGATTAGTAGTGTGTGAGCACCAAAAACCCAACTCTTCGACTTGCTGCTGTCCAACAAGAATTGGCTTCATGGCAAGCAAGAGAACAAGTTTGGAATTGCGTAGCACATGAAAAACGACTAAGGAAATGAACTTAATCGAACCGACGTTTGTTTTTCGGACTAACTTTGTATTTACTTTTAAATTATTATGCTGAATTATTTTGAGCTAAGCCTAAAGTTTCCAAGTATTGTTAAAACAATTTTTGAAGCTCGGATTCGTAAGTCGTAAAACCGAATCTAGGTAGACACGAGCCGAGCCAGAAGATTGGACGAACAAGAAAATGAAACTCGGGTACTACGCCCAAGTTAATCCGGCGTAAAAACTTAGTAGCAAAATATAACATGTGTACTGAATACAATTCCACCTGGCATACCGGGGATCTGATAAGTTTTCAAGTGTTTTCACTCAAGGAGCAACAGGAGGAGGAAGTTCGGCGTCATCTTTGCCGTCTTTGATATCCGAGGCATCGTCCGAGCCATCCTCGTCCGAGCCATCTTCAACGTTCTCAACCTCTTCGTCACCAGCTGCTTCCAGGAAGCTCGGTCCCTCAGTGCATTCATGAATGGAGCATATTCGATGAGGCTATAGGCGCAAGCCTGGCGCCGAGCTACCCACTCCGGGTCATTGGTCCATTTGGATCCGGTGCGCAGGCGCGTCAGGAGGTTGAGGTCAATCTTCTCATACCACGTGAGTATGTGGTGAAGAACGGTCTCAGATGCGGCACGTCCAGCGGACTCCCTCCAAAGGTCGAGCTAGGTCTCAATTTCCGTCAGCTTTTCAGCGAGAATTGTGATTCTCTCCAGAGTGTCTTTGCCAGGCCAGAACGTGTTGAAGATTCGGACTTCGCCGGGCCAAGTGGAACTTAACCCGGCTCTAGGTGTGTGCATATTCGAAGTGTACAAGATCCGCGCCAAGTGGAACTTAACCCGGCTCTAGGTGTGTGCATATTCGAAGTGTGCAAGATCCGAGCCAAGTGGAACTTAACCCGGCTCTAGGTGTGTGTGCATATTTTAAGTTGTCAAGGAGCTACGTTAGTTTTCTAAGGAGCATCCGGCCGAGTAACAAGTTACTCGCCCGGAGGCTCGGGGACTAATGGTTATATCACCAATATCTACAACATGCTAAGGAAAAGGTGAAGTAACATACCTCCATCATCCGACCCGCGAGGTTAATCGCCTTAGCGGCTGTGGTCATCTGAGCAGAGAACTCAGCGGGACCGAACTTCTCCGGGAGATCGTCGTTGTAGACGAACTCCGCCTTGTTCTAGTTGTTCATAAACTCGATCAAGGTCGGAGGATATCGCTCACCGCTGAGCATGTGGGGCGCCACCAAGCCCTTGGCATGCGCTTCCCTCCTCTCAACCTGAGCAAGGGTCGGGCTGGTGTGCAGAACAAGTTGCTGCGCATTAGCTGGCTCGATAGGGGCGTCCTTCGGTGCTGGAGGTTTCTTGGCAAGCATGGACACGAGGGTGCGCTGTCCAGACTCGACGGACGCTGCCCTAGTGGCATCAGGGGCTTTCTTGCCTTTGAGCTGCTGAGAGGAGGGAGCGGTTGCAGCAGATTTTCCCTTAAGAGCTGCCTGGGTACTTCCTCGCCGAGACTGAGAAGACTCGGATGAGGCGGAGGAGCTTGGCGCTGGTGCTCTCGTTGCTGGAATTGGTGCTGCTGTTGATGTTCTTGCTGCCGGAGTTGGTGCTGGTGCTGGAGTGGTTGCTGGTGCTGGTGCTGAGGTAGTCTCGGTAGTTGCTGGTTGCGGTGAAGCCTAAGTTGTGGATGCCGCCACCTCGGCTGGGCCGGTCTCCCCTGCTCCAAGGTTACCCCCCTCTTGATGAGGTGGAATAGAACCAGAAGCAGCCGCAGAACCCTCTGGAATAGGGCTCAGCGGGCGTGACTCGTCGTCACGAGGGGGAGAAGGGCTAAGTCGGAGTGGCGAAGAGATGCTAGAACCACTTTGGGGGACCTCCACCGCAGCACTGCCGAATCAAATAATGTCGGAAGAGAAACTGAAACAATGCAAGGAAGAATAAGTTGTAGAGGGAAAAGAGGCTTACGCATCCAAGGTTAGGGGCTCCTTGGGTTTCCGAGCCCTTTGTGTTGGGGCCTTGCCTGCTGGCTTGGAGGCGATTTTGTCTCCGGACTTCTTTCGCCTTTTTGCGGGCTGAGAAGGTCCGGAGGAGGAACTTGATGCAGCTCCACGCCTCTTCTTCGGCGCTATCGGAACAGGTTCACCCATAGCAAGGGGAGGGTCCTCGTGGATCTGCCCACCGGGGTTAGCTGATGCCAGAAAAGCATAAGAAAGGGGGACAGCGTCAACAACTTCCATCACCTCGATATCCGAGTCATCTTCATCATCGGGCCAATCTCTAATAGAAGAGAGTTTACCGGTGGGTCGCTTAGTCGCGTCGGCCATTGGGAGGAACATCTCCTGGTCCGGTTCTTCCTCGTCCGAGCTTTCCCGGTCAGGCGCACATTTGAGGGTGGGATCGATACCATCCTTGATAGTTTGCTGAAGAAATTGCTAAGGGAGAAAAAAGACAACTGAGTTAAAAGTACAACGGCAACCGACATGAGATTTAATTCGGAGAAAGTTGGTGGCACAAAACTTACCACGGGAGGAAGCCTATCCCGGCAATAATGCTCAATTCCCCACGTCCAGTCAGAGGAGAAGTCCTTGTGGGTGGTGAAGAGCGCCTTGACCCGACGGTAGATTTCTGTGTTGCTAAGCTCGAAGGATGAGGTGCGGTTGGGGTCGCGGCCCCAGCTCATGTGGCACACCTTGTGAGTGCGCTTGTGGAGAGGGGATATCCGGTTGCGGACGAATGTGATCATGGCGTCCTCGTTGCGCAACCCGAGCTCCTTCAGCTCCTTGAACCTTTTATTGACCTGGTTGGCCAACACTATGGGATTCTTGGGGACAACGTCCCATAACTCCGGGTTAGGAGGACCCGGAGCATAGGGGCGAAGCCGGATCAAATCTTCAGTGCCTTCATTCCGAACATAGAAGAAGGTCCGGGCCCATCCTTTGCAGGAATCCAGCACGGTAACCCGGGGAAAGACAGAGAACCTCTAGGGTGAGATGGACGCAGCTCCGAATTGAGTGAGCTGCTTGTCCTCCGGATCAAGTTGAATGTTCGGAATGACATTAGGACGAAGGCCGAAAAACCATATCCATAGCTCCTTCGTGGGCCATAGTCCGGCATAGCCTTCGATCGTGGAGGCGAAAGCAGAAAGAGAAGTAATTGCGTTGGCAGGAAGGTGGTGCGGCTGGAGTTCATAGGTATTCAACCAATCGTGGAAAAAGTCGCTAACTGGTAAACCGAACCCCCGCTGGAAGTGTGACAAGAACACCACAAACTTACCCGGATTGGGTGAGGGGGCTAGTTCGGCAGAGGCAAGGCGCGCAGTGACTCCAACGGGGATGCGCCTGGTGCGGTAGAGCCAGTCTAGGTCGTCCTGGCAGACCCAGGAGCCAGCCCACGCACCACGGTCCGCCGTCACGGTGTCCTCCTCCATCTCCTGCTCAGCAACGACGAGCTCCTCTTCTGTCATCTCCATTTCGTTGCCCTCACTGTCGCTAGCAGCGGTGGGGGGCAGCGGCCTAGATTGACAGCGACCCGTGGCAGAGGAGGTGCTTGGCCAGCGGAAGCGAGGCGTGGGAAGCGATCTGGCGGCGCTGCTACCTAGAAGCAGTGGCGGCGGCGCTGTCGCGGGGAAGACGAAGAAGAAGAAGAGCTAGAGGCAGTGGGGCGCGGAAGGGGGAAATACCTAAGGGGTGTGCCCCTCCCCTATTTAACCACTCCCTCGAGGGGAAAGTGGGATCGTGTCATGCGGGTACGCCACACGGTGTGGCCGTGTATAGGCCGCATCGACCAATCAGCAGCGAGCCACAGGGTGTAGCTGATCCCATGACATGACGCATTGATGTGGTTAACGAGGAGGCAGGCGTGACGTGACCCGCGCGCAGTGATAACTGACAATTACTGCGGCGGTTACTGTGGCTGGCCCTTAAAATGAGGCAACCTGATGATTAGCCTCCACGTGGGTTAGCGTACGAGAGAAGGAAAGAAGACCCGGATGAGACCATGGTAACCCGCCCAGCAAGTGAAGACTTGGAATGTGCCAAGGGAAGGTAAAACCATGAGGTCCGAGTTAAGGTGGTAAACTGGCCAACAAGTGAGAACTTGGAACGTGCCAAGGGAACGTAAATCCATACAACCCGAGATAAGGAGATAACTCGGAAATAACATCCAAAGCTCAATAAAATTGAACCTGATGTGGCCTTAGCAGCCAAGGCAGCTAAGACCGCACCAGCTTCGGGGACTAATGTTGGGGGGATACCCCCGGGTAGGGTCACGCCAGGGTATAAAGGCCGAGTTAGCCGAGGTACGGCAAGGTCAAAGTGAATGCTGGCCGAGTTACCTCAAGGCAGAACGAATCTCGTGGTAACCTGGACCAGGGGGTGTCCACCTAACCGAGTCTCATCCGACTTAAGCAGTGAGCCGGATAGATAAATCTAACTTATATGCAGGAACAGGTGTGACCAGATCGACTATGATCCGGGTCATGGCAAGCTTCTAGGAGAAGGAAGGAATCTCGCTGGTCAAAAGAAGCCCCGGTACGCACTGCATGAGAAAAGCGGACAGGGGCAAGACCACCGAGGCATGGCCGACAGAGGTGACGACGCCTGTGTCGGCTGACGCAGGCGCCGCAGAGGCTCACGTAGCCTCTGCAGGGGTTACGCGGGGGAAAAGCACCCCGGTCGGTTTGCTATTTTGGGAGGAGGCATATTCCCTGGAATATGCCTCCACGTATGCCCTAAGTGGAGACCTAGCCGCCCCTATATAAGGAGGGGTAGGGCCTCTGTAGAAGGGGCTGGGCTATTCTGATTGGTTTTAGGTTCTAAGGGTTGATCTCTAGTTGGTCTTGTACGGGTTAACTGTGGGTGAGAGTAAGAGAGTTCCTTCTTCCTCCTCTCACCAATATAGCTCTAGGAGCACATGTAACCTTGGAATTGAATCAAATACAAACCTTCTGTGTGGGGAATCACCTCACTATCCCTCCCTGGATTCCCCTAGTGCTATTAGTCCCCACCTTTAGCCTATCCATGGCATCTGGGGTGACACCACCACGACATTCACAATTCCTTGGATTCGTGTATTATTCGTAAAAATTGTTAAACAGATCGTATTATTTTAAAAAAAATAGTCGTACTGCTGGCAAGGCGAGCAAGGGATCCTTCCACCGCAAATATTTTTCCTTGTTTTTTTAAATGCTCCTCCACCAAAAATTATGTCTCATTGCTGCCTTTCATGAGAGAAAAGGCTCCTGGATGAAGGAGAATCATCCTCCCTCTCTCCTCCTCAATGCAACATTGGCTGCTATGCTCCACTCATGCATCTATGCCTGGCACTTGTTCAGGTGGGAAGCATCACAACAGTCACCTCTTCCTTCCCATGTAAGCTTTCGCGCAATGGAGTACAACTGCGTCTGAGCCTTGTGATGCAGAAAGTTGGGGCCCATGGTGGTCCAGCCCAACTTTCCTTCTGTTTGCCTCATGCTTCCACCCAAAAATGAGCTGTGGCTGGATGTTTTCTTTCTCTTCCATATTAGGCTGCTCTTCATAGTGCTAAATAACTTAGGCTAGTAAAACTTTCACATGTTAATACAATACCTTCAAAGTGTATTGGGTGAAAACAAATATACACCGTTACTTTTTATAGATGTGGCTCTTTCATATTTTTTTGAGCTTTACCTACTACAGAGCATAATTTTATATGGTGATGATATGTCATACTTTATTATTATGTGGGTATCACGTGCCAACTTACTAATAAAAAGGTGGTGCACAAATACAAAGAAGCCGCTAATATTGTCCAATTAAACCAGGAATTTGTAGATAATAGGCCTCAAAATATACAAAAAGGACCCTAGTACAGAAAGGAAAGGTGCAATTAGGTAGAGCTTCATTGATTATCAGCGGTGGTATATAAAAGAAGGGCATGGCTTGAGGCTAGATCAGAGAGTCCTCATTTCCCCCCACCCAAATCGCAATGCTTGGGATGGTAACTCTAAAGATGGAAGCCACCATTCTCAACTGTTCCTCCTGCTCCCAGCCCCTCAAACCCCAGCGGGTCAACAAGGTCTCTTCATTTCTCCCTCACAATCCATTGATTTTTCTTTTGTCGGTTCGTCCGTGCAACTATTTTATTTTTCAAACTTCCATTTCTATAGTGCGTGGATATTCATCTAGTCTACCACCGCTGTGTCCGCAAGATCACCTCCTGCCAGAAGTTTGAGCACCCTAGCGACGGATTCATCCATGAGCCCGCCATGGACACCATCCTATCAGCGGCTAGGGTCGAGTGTGCCCATAAAGGCTGCAGTAGTTTGCTGCCCTACTATGAACTCCATGAGCATGAAATCATGTGCCGGTACGCTCCTTGCACTTGCACGGAGGCTAGCTATGACTTTGCCACCCGCCACCAGCGCTTGTCGCCCACCTCGAAGCAGTCTACTCGATCCAAGTACACAAGATCCAGTATGCTGATACGTCCATTTTGCATCACTATTCTATATCATAATTTACTATTATTCATTGATATATTTCATATTAAGAGATGCTACTTATGTTATTTCATCTATTTTTGAATGGTTGATGAATTTTGGAGTATGGACCGCTGTAGTCAGGATTCTGATGGAAAAGGGGCTGTTTGGAGGCGAAATTCGCAAAGATCAGAAAATCCGGGAAAATACATGGAAAATTCTATTTTTCTAGAAGATGAAGGATGCCAGAAGAGGGAGTGGAGATGGGCCACAGGGGGCCCACACCACCCCCTGGCACGGGCCACCCTAGGTCGCGCCAGCAGGTGGTGTGGCCACCCTGGCCCACTCCTGGCTCTCCCCTTTGGCGTATATTATCCCCACAAAACCATAATACCTGGGGGCGACCAGAGAAAGATTATGCCACCTCTGTAGGGTGGAAAACTATAGAGAGAGAAAGATCTCTCCGGCAGACAGAATTCTGCCAGGGGAATTCCTTCCCAGAGAGGAGAGATCATTACCATCAACACCACCATCAAGCTGGACTTCATCGGGATCATTATCATCATCATCTCCACCAACACCATCATCACCACTCCATACCGCTGTAACAATTGGGTTGAATCTTGCATAGTTCTTAGGGGAAACTTTCTCGGCGTTGATTACTTATTGTAGTTGATGCTATTGAGTGGAACCATTGAATTATCATTCATGTTTAGATTGTTACTTATCATTATATCATCTCAGATCTTGATCCATATGATGTCTTGTGAGTAGTTCGTTTAGTTCTTGAGGACATTGGAGAAGTCCTGTTGTTAGTAGTGGAATTGTGTTGAGAAAGATTCAATAGTTTGTTATTTAAGTTGTGCTGTTATTCTTCTTGTGGTGTCATGTGAACATCAACTACATGACACTTCACCTTTATGGGCTTAGGGGAATGCATTGTGTATTTGGCTACTAATCCTAGGGGTTGCCGGAGTGACAGAAACCTGAACCCCCGTTAGGAAACCTTTGCACAAGGGATGTCAGGATCTTAGAGATTAAAGCTGTGATTAGGTTTCTATCTTAATTACTTTCTTGTACTTCTGGATGATTGCAAGGGGTATAATCACAAGTATGTATTAGTCCTAGGAAGGTCGGTACATTAGCACAGGTTCACCCACACAACACTTGTCAAACTAAAGAAGATTAATCAATTATATGAAGCGAAAGCACTTGACAATATTCCCATGTGTCCTCGAGAATGTTTGGTCATCTTAAGTAATACAACCGGCTTGTCTTTTGCTAAAGAAAGGATTGGGACACTCGCTGCATTTATTATTATTGTCATTTATTTACTCGCACTTTATTTATCTGCATTATCAAAAACCCCTAAAAATCCGTTTGCTAAGTATTTACAGAGAATTCCTGCTCCAAGCCACTCGTCAACACCTTCTGCTCCTCGTTGGGTTCGACACTCTTACTTATCGAAAATACTGCGATACACCCCCTATACTTGTGGGTCATCAAGACTATTTTCTAGCGCCGTTGCCGGGGAGTGAAGCGCTATTGGAGAGTGGAACTGGTAAAGGAAACTTCTCGTGAGTCTGTTTATACATTAGTTACTTTATTTTCAATATGGATAATTCACTTACTTTCTTATTTTGTAATGATACTACCACTGCTAAGGTAGTAGATGAACCACCACCTGCTGAGAATGATACTTTTAAAATACCTACAAGAATTGTTGACCGTGTTATGGATAACTACTATTTTGGGGATGGAACTATCCATCCCGGTGATCATTTGCTCTTTATACACAAATTATGCGGGTTGTTCAAGTGTGCAGGTATTACAACAGATCAAGTCAAGAAGAAGTTATTCTCATTATCACTGAAAGGAAGAGTTGAGGAATGGTACAAGATGCTGAAGAATGGTACAAGCTGCTAAAGAATGGTCAAGCTCTTGAATGGGAGGAAGTTGTACCTCTCTTTTATTCAAAATTTTATCCTTCTAGTGAGATTCATAAAGATCGGAATCAAATATACAACTTTTGGCCTCTTATTGGAGAGAGTAGAGCTCAAGCTTGGGGGATATTGAAGTTACTAATGCTCAAATGTCCTATTCATGAGCTCCCCAACAATATTATTATCAATAACTTTTATGCAAGACTTTCTCTTCATGATAAGGATTTATTGGATGCTTCTTGTGCTGAATCATTTACACGCATGGAAGAAGGAGCTAAATGGGATCTTCTAGACCGTATTCAAGACAATGCCGAAGCATGGGAGAATGATAAAGGAAGAAAGTTAGGTATAAATTATGACTATGAATGCATTGAATCTTTTATGGGAACTGATGATTTTCAAAATATTAAAAATGCTTATGGTCTAGACTCTCAAGCTATTGCAACTTATTTTAAGGCTTTTGATTCCTATATTAAAATTCCCAAAAAGAAATGGAATAAGTATCATGAGCCATATAAAGATATTGCTAATTGTGTTCCTGCAATAAATACTGAAGTTTATACTGCTAATCATGTTTTACCTGAACCTTACATTGAGAAAATACCTTTCCCAGTTAAGATAAAGGAACATTCTATGATAGCTAGTATGGTTAATGAAAGTACAAAGCTGTTGAACCAGATAAACAAGTAGCTGTTGAACCTATGATAGCAAATGTGAAAGATTATGTCACTAAATATGTAGAAGATGGACACACTATCCTTTGTAAGGATATCCCTAATATTTCTTCACAAAGTAGTGTTATGAGAGCTAGTATCCCTGTGTTTTCTGTTAGGATATGTGATCATTACTACAATGGTTCATGTGACAGTTATATCATTAAATTTATGCATGATACTGAAAGTTATTATGAGAGAGGGAAAAATGTTCTTATACATCTCAATAATATTAAGTTTCCTCGCTTTATGCTGAAAGTCTTTATGTTGCACTTGTTTTGCCTTCCTATGCTAGCAGTCCCTGGTTTCAACAACTTGTTTGCTTACAAAATTCCCTTGCATAGGAAGTGGGTTAGACTTAAACATGTGTATTTTTTCTTCTCGATGTTGTCCTTTACTTCAATTCATATTCTCATGTGAGCATCATTGAAATTATCATGCCCATCTTAATGGCTATAAAGAAAGAGCTTTTTGGGACACAAGCCAATATATTTTTGCTTTTAGTTTGTTTTTTCTTCTTTGAGTCTTGGAAGTTATTGTTTCGGCAATAACCTCTCCTTATCCTTCTTGTTTTGTTTTTGTGTCAAGATCAACCTCTAATGAGAGAGAAGTAAGATTTGGCGAAGTTGCTGTCCCGAAACAGATTTTTGTGCTTTGCTGTAAAAATTCTTGAAAAATCTCTTAATGTCGGATTGAGCTGTAATTTTTTTTGCTTCTGCCCCAGGTTGTTATTTAACTTTTGTTAGTTTTGCACTTTTTGATTTGATCAATAGAAGATTTTCGAAAAAATTGATCTTTACCTGCTGGTCTGTTTTGACAGATTTTTGCCACTCTTGCATTTGCCTCTTAAATCGATTTCCTTTTTGAATTCTTTTTGGGTTTTCGGAAGGAGTTGCTATAGTAGCTTATGTTTTGATGGATTTCATTTGAAATTGAACTTAAAAGGTTTATTACCTCGCTTACACTAATGTTGCTAATGAGAATTGTGTGAAGTTTTGTGTAAAAGAAATTTCCAGGTTAGTGGAGAAAATGGTGTAATAAGATAGTGAAAGGTTTCATGACTCAAACAATATGTGTATAAATATGAAGATATTGATGTTATTCTTTTTTTTTGACAAAAACAGTAGGGAAGACCCCTACTGTGTCATTTTATAAATTTTATAATGTACAGAGGGTTGAGCCAGGCCAGATCCAGTTTACAGATGATTTACATTCATAATGTGTCAAGCCACTGCTACATACCTTCCTTGAGACTAGGTTTAGCTCTATGCATAGTCTAGGTGAAGGTTGCTTTAAAGAAGGAAATACATCTAGTGATGGAAGGATTAAGATCCCTGAAAATATAGCTATTTCTTTGATCCCATATACTCCAACATCCAGTGATGATAATTTCCATAAGAAAACTGGGATTGAATCTGCTTCCAGCATCATTGATCATTTGATGAATATCCATATCAGTGTTCCATTCAAGTCCTAGGGCCCACCAGAACCCTTGGCTGAAACTGCATTCAAAAAATAGATGTTGTAGGGTTTCCTGAGGACATGTGTCACATGTTACACAGTGATTGAATTCCACGAAGAAATTCTTTCTTGTCATTAAATCTTTGGTATTTAGTCTCATATTCAGAAGTAGCCAGGCAAATAATTTGTGTCTTGGGATACAACATGATTTCCAAATATCAAGAATAGGCTTTGGTGTTGGGTGTGCCCCAATCAGAGCTCTGTATATCTTTCTGGTTTTAAACGTCTCACCCCAGGAAAAGTACCATGAGTCATGGTCATCAGTGTGATTTATGTTTCTGATATTCTCCAACATATCAATAAATTCCTCATGAGCAATAATGGATAAGGGGAGTTGAAAGAGATCATAGAAATCATTATCAGCTGCAGAGATGGCCTTGGCCATGGTCAAGGTATCATTGTGGCAGAAAGAGAACAAGTGTGGGTATTTATCTTCAAAACATTCCTCCTTCCATATATCCTTCCATAGTAGCATAGATTTTCCATTTCCAATTTAAAGTGAGTCAAGTCTCTGTAAATATCAACATAGTTCATACAGTCTCTCCACCAGAAGGATCCAATATGATTCAGTGAGTGTGGGGCAGAGTCTCCTTGATAGTAAGCTTTCCAAATGAGATCAACCCATGGTATATCAGCCCTGTTGTAGAATTTATGAATATTTTTCAATAGAAGGGCCTGATTTTGTACCCTGAGGTTTATGACACCTAAACCTCCTTGATCCTTTGGTCTACAGACCAAATCCCATTTAGCAAGACATTTGCCATGTCTATGGATATCTTTCCCTGCCCAAAGGAACTGTCTGCCACCTTTTTCAAAATGGATAAAAATTGTTATGGGGACTTTAAAAGAGCACATGGCATGGAATGGCATAGAGTTAAGTACAGAATTCAATAATGTGAGTCTTCCTGTATATGACATGAGAGAAGATAGTCCTGAAAGCTTTCTGTCAAATTTGGATACCATGGGCATCAAGCTATCAATAGATGGTCTTGTGGTACCAAGTGGGAGACCCAGGTAGGTAAAAAGGTAAGCTCTCCAATTTGCATCCAAAATCAGAGGCCAGTTGACATGCATAATCCACTGATACATTGATAGGTATCAGGGTAGATTTATCATAATTTACCTTGAGACTAGTCATACTGCTGAATTGTTGGAGTCTGTCCTTGAGGTTATTAAGTTGAATACTATCAGCAAGCATAATCAGAAGGGTATCATCAGCATATTGAACAATAGGATATTTTTGTCCATAATCATTATCAAGAGGCAGGCTGATTTCATTTCTGTGCTAGGCATCATTGACAATTTCTTGTAATAATTCAGCTGTGTAGACAAATAAAAGGGGGGATAAGGGGTCTCCTTGTCTAACACCTCTTTTGCAATATTTTTTCCCTGGGACACCATTTAGTAACACTGATGTAGAGGCAGAGAACATGATAGATCTGACCAGGGAAATCCATTTGGGCCCAAAACCTTTAGCATTCAGCATATTAATGATTGCATTATATTCAATCTTATCAAAAGCCTTCTCATAGTCAATCTTCAGAATAATAATGGGTTTCTTAGACACATGGCAGATGTGTAGATATTCAAATGCCCATCCTAGACAATCATGAATATTTTTCCCTTTAATAAAGCCATACTGATTATATGGAGAATGGGTTTAATAACCTTCTGGAGTCTATTGGCCATAATCTTAGTGATGATTTTTAGTGGAGGACTAACCAAAGAAATGGGCCTATAATCATTCATAGTCTCAGGATCATTTGTCTTGGGGATGAGAGTAATAAAGGCAGTGTTGATGGCATTCAAATGCGTTGTTTCATCATAGAAGTCATGAACCAGTTTTACAAAATCTTCCTTGATAATAGGCCAACATTTCTTAAGGAATTTCCCATTGAATCCATCAGGACCAGGTGCTTTGTCAGAAGGAAATTCATTGACAACAGTTTCAATCTCTTCATTTGTGAATGGAGCATCCAGGTGAAGAAGATCATGAGGTAAGACCAAATCATCAAGGTTAATGTCATTGATAATAGTTTCACTTGTGCCAAGTCTTTGTTTGTAAGATTGCCAAATTGCAGCAGCTTTGAGTTCATGTTTAGTCATAACCAAATTGTCTTCAGTCTTGATATGTGTGATGAGATTTTTCCTGAAATTCTGAGTTGCCACAGCATGGAAGAATTTGGTGTTCTCATCCCCCAATTTGGCCCATCTAATTTTAGCCCTGCTTTTCCAGTAGATTCTTTTAGCCTCCAAGAGATTATTGGTATGTTTCATCAAAATCTTTTTAAAATTCATCTCATGTAAGGCAAGTGGTCTCTGATCTTCAATTCCTTCAAGTAATGCCAAGATAAAAGTGCAGTTCCCAATAGTCTGATTTAAATTTGAAAGTTTCTTGATCCATTTCTTAAGGCCAACTCTGAGGTATTTGAATTTGCAGTTGATAGCAAGGGCAGCATCACTGTTATAGGGAGAAGAATTCCAGAGAGTGTTCATAGTGTCATAAAAACCATCAAAATCCAGCCAGAAGTTCTCAAATCTGAATAATTGGGCTTTAGGAATGGTAGTGCCCACTTGGATACTGATGGGTGTATGATTAGAGCCAATTCTTGAGATAGGATGGGCCATGGTGTTGGGGATTGTTGTAGTCCATAAAGGGCATGTGAAAATCCAATCCAGCTTTTCTAGTAGAGGGGGGTCTTGCATGTTACTCTAGGTGAATGATCTTCCTTTTAGTGGTACTTCCACAAGATCATGAGATTGGATGGCAGTTTTGAAAAGCATCATATTATGAGCATCACCACCTTCTCTGTTTCTATCTTCAGGGCTTCTTATGTGGTTGAAATCCCCCACTAACATCCATAATGGATAATTGGAAGTATCAATATTATGTATCCAATTGAAAAAATCAGCTCTGTGTTCATTGTGTGCAGGTCCATAAATATTGGTCAGGATCCAAGTGATACCAGAGTGATTACAAGTGAGAGACACAAATAAATGGAATTTAGATTGACAAAGAACCTCTGCAGTAAAAAGGCTACCATTCCAGATAGTAATCAATCCTCTAGAGTTACCAAGGGATGGAGAAAATGCAAAATGAGAGAATCTCCTAGGACAGAATTTTCTTAAATAAGAGTGCTCAAAATCTTCTCTTTTAGTCTCTTGGAGGCAAATAATATCACAATTGCTAGAGTCCACTTTTTCTCTAATTTGATCATGTCTCAAATCAGAATTAATGCCTCTAACATTCCAGTCAAGAATCATCCAGTTTCTATTCATAATTCAACATGAGATGGATCCACAGAATCTGATCAACATAGTTAACCAGGTTTTCATTGGGGGTAGCTGGCAGTATAGAGGTATAAATATAATGCACATTGAACCCAGGTTGGTAAGTCCAGAGATATGAAATGGAGGTATAAAACATAACAGGGGAGATAGAAACATCCAGGTGCATAAACAGATATAGGGACATGGTTCTGCTCATCATGAGCAATATAGTAGTGCTTATTACATGCCAGATAGTACCAAATAGATATAGTAGTTGAAACATAAAACTGTGTGTCATTAGACATATATGACACACATTATTACAGGCAGCAGAGTGAATAAACATTAGCCACATATAGAGAAGAGCTTGTCCTCTGAAATCTCACTAGGAGAGATCAGGCATTGATTGACACCAATGGACTGGATGGTGTCACTAGGAAGGATAGGTGGGGGAGGAGAATCTTGGTCCATAATAACCACCTCATGAGGATGAGCTTTGCTTTTGGCCACCTTTCTGGATTTTCCCGAGGCATTGATGAGAGTAGAAATAGCAGAATCTTTCTCATGAGCTTTAAATGCAGCTTCTTTGTCCTTATAACCTTCAGATTGGTTGGAAATTCTTTTACTACGCCTGACAGCAGACTCCAGAAGAATCTATTAAATGCCAAGTTCAGAGACCTGCAGAGTCCATTTTCGAATAGGTAACAGTTCTGGTAAGAAAAGGTCCGTAAAAAATCTATCCAGTTATATTTTTTGCAGTTTTATCCAATAAGGAAAGCAACGAAGCGAAAGAGGGATGGAAATGGAGCCAGGGTGGCTCACACCACCCCCTGGCGTGCCCCCCTAGCCGTGCCACTAGGTGGTGTGGCCACCCCGGAGTCCGTCTCCGACCCGTTTTCTCCCAGTACTTTCCCTTTGTTGTAAAAACTCGTAATAGATAATCCCCTGGATCCCCCAAGGTCCATATATCGTGTTCTCGTTGTGTTTTCATTTCAATCTTTTCTGTTCAGATGTCATTTCAGGGTTCGTTTTCGAAGGACTATGAGTTGCGACGCCAGCGCGAGATCCATCGCGACCTGGAACAGAGAACCTTTATAGGATGGGTGGAAGAAGAAAGGATCACGGCTAGGCATGAAGATATGGATCGGAGCATCAAGGAGGAAGTGAAGGGCATGTCAGAAGGCATGAAAGGACAAGGGGTGATACCTCCAATTCTAAACCTCAGTTCCTACCCTGCAGCGGTGGAAGCTCTACGGTCCACTGATGAGTTTTGCGATAAGTACCGAGTCCTGAGGAGAAAGGTGGACATACTGCAAGAAGATTATAATAGGCTCCGCAAGATCCTGGAAGATCATCTCACTTTGAATGAGAGAACACCACCACCACCGAAGGAGTAATTCGTCATCAGGTTTTGGCATCCCCTTGGTCTATTCCAAGCTTGGGGGAGTGCCGCGGTATCACATCACTATCTTCTATCTTTTTACCTTTTTAAGTAGAGTCATATCATGAATAGAGAAGTTATCATGTAGGATGGTTTGCATTATGGAAGTGTCCCCCCTCTCGTTAGATATCTATGTATCCCTTGGTGTGAGTTGCCGTTATGGAATATTAATGAGAAGTTCTATCATTTACTCTTTTGCATATCTTATATTATTTTTCGATTCCTATTATATGATTGATCTTGTTATTAGTATTGGTATCACTTTGGGATCATTGAGTTAATTTAGTTGGTTTTGGCAAACCTGACTTGGTTAGTAGCAACACTATTATGAGAATTGAATGAAAAAGATAAAAAGTACTCTGAAAGAATATAATTTCATCATCATCTTTCTTGATTTGCTCATAAGCTTAGTATTCTTTAGTTAAAGATCTTTTGTGCTTCCAAGGAAGATTGCATGTTTGTTTTTATCACTTGTATGTTTTCTTGTTTCCTTCAACTCTTATGCTTGCTACCCAACCTTGCTACCCTAAAACCTGTACTGAGAGGGAATGCTTCTCGTGCATCCAATCCTTAAAACCAAAACCTATGCCATTTGTGTCCACCATACCTACCTATTAGCACTATTGCTATTCCATGTAAATTCATGTTTTTATCTACCTTCCGAATTAAACTTGTTATGTGAAAATTAGTGATTAAAGCTCTCATGAACTTGATGGCACACTTTACTTTTCTTGCACCTAATAAACTTGAACCATTGTGTGATATAAGTTGTATATGCTTGCACTTATATGTTGGGAATTAGTAGAACCGTGCTGTCATGGGGAACGCTTTCAACATTGCACTTGTACATTGTACCCAGTTGATATCATGCTCTTTTGTTTATGGATGTCGTCGGTGTGAAATGAAAGGGGAGCTTGTTAGTCCATGGAGTTATGTATGTGTGTTAGATAAACGCCTGTGCGGCTGGTCTAATCCATGCCTAATCATGGTGGAAACCTACAGCGTAACCATAATGAGCAATCTATGAAGCACTCTTCATTAAAAAAAGAGAGATAGAGATTGAGAAAAAAAGAAAAAAGAGAGATGAGAAAAGAGGAAAGAGAGAAAAAAGCACCATTTTCCCATGGTAAATAAGAAGATTGCTGAGATGCTTATTGTTGCTTGCCTTGTCATTTTGATATGAGGATTCTTCCGTATTATCGGTATAGGGGTACCCCTTTGGCGGTTCTCTATGATACACATGTACTTACTATGACAAGAACTTACCGGTAACTAAACTTGAGTAGCATGAGGAGCGGCCCTCGTATTCAAGGGACATGATATTGCCAACTTATACTTTGTCAAGCATATAGTCCATAGTTTGTTTACTTTAACCTTAACCACCTAAAGATGCTTATGATAGGGGCAATGCGAGCTAAAAGCTAATAAGTATCATATTTTTGGAAGCTCTTTATGAAACTTGAAACCCCTGCTTCCCTCTGCGAAGGGCCTATCTTTTACTTTTTAGTTGAGTTAGTAAACATATTCCTTTCTATCTCAGCAAGTATTTTGAGTTGTTGTGTTTCATTCATTCATATGATGATTTATTCAATCATGTTTCTTATGTTCCTTGTTTTGCACATTGCTCTTATCTTAGTGAATACTACTTTGAAAGCTATCATTGAAAACCCCTTTATGATTGAACTCCTACAAAAATTGTTAACTATTCTTTGACCAAGAGCAAAGTTTGCCATTACTAATTATGATTTACTTTGTGTATCTTTATCGTGTTTCCTTTATTTGTTGCAAGTTAAGTTATATAATAGTGAGTTGTCTTCTATTATGATTTATGTATTGATGAATGTGATGCTTCTTGTCCCTATTCTTTTATCGACTCTTCACTCCATAAACTCGAGGTCATGTTTATTGAGCTCAGTTTTCTCTTGGGGACAAGCGAAGTCTAAGCTTAGGGGGAGTTGATACGTCCATTTTGCATCACTATTCTATATCATAATTTACTGTTATTCATTGATATATTTCATATTAAGAGATGATACTTATGTTATTTCATCTGTTTTTGCATGGTTGATGACTTTTGGAGTATGGACCACTGCAGTCAGGATTCTGATGGAAAAGGGGCTGTTTGGAGGTGAAATTCGCAAAGATCAGAAAATCTGGGAAAATACATGGAAAATTCTATTTTTCCAGAAGACGAAGCATGCTAGAAGGGGGAGTGGAGATAGGCCACAGGGGGCCCACACCACCCCCTGGCGCGGGCCACCCTAGGTCGCGCCAGTAGGTGGTGTGGCCACCCTGGCCCACTCCTGGCTCTCCCGTTTGGCGTATATTATCCCCACGAAACCCTAATACCTAGGGGGCGACCACAGAAAGATTCTGCCGCCTCTGCGGGGCGGAAAACTATATAGAGAGAAAGATCTTTCCGATAGACAGAATTCTGCCAAGGGAATTCCTTCTCGGAGAGGGGAGATCGTTGCCATCAACACCACCATCAAGCTGGACTTCACCGGGATCATCATCATCATCTCCACTAGCACCATCATCACTACTCCATACCGCTGCAACAATTGGGTTGAATCTTGCATAGTTATTAGGGGAAACTTTCCCGGTGTTGATTACTTGTTGTAGTTGATGCTATTGAGTGGAACCATTGAATTATCATTCATGTTCAGATTGTTACTTATGATTATATCATCTCTGATCTTGATCCATATGATGTCTTGTGAGTAGTTCATTTAGTTCTTGAGGACATGGGAGAAGTCATGTTGTTAGTAGTGGAATTGTGTTGAGAAAGATTCAATAGTTTGTTATTTAAGTTGTGGTGTTATTCTTCTAGTGGTGTCATGTGAACGTCGACTACATGACACTTCAGCTTTATGGGCCTAGGGGAATGCATTGTGTATTTGGCTACTAATCGTAGGGGTTGCCGAAGTGACAGAAACCTGAACCCCCGTTAGGAAACCTTTGCACAAGGGATGTCAGGATCTTAGAGTTTAAAGCTGTGGTTAGGTTTCTATCTTAATTACTTTCTTGTACTTGCGGATGCTTGCAAGGGGTATAATCACAAGTATGTATTAGTCCTCGGAAGGTCGGTACATTAGCACATGTTCACCCACACAACACTTGTCAAACTAAAGAATATTAATCAACTATACAAAGCGAAAACACTTGACAATATTCCCATGTGTCCTCGAGAACATTTGGTCATCTTAAGTAATACAACCGGCTTGTCCTTTGCTAAAGAAAGGATTGGGCCACTCGTTACATTTATTATTATTGTCATTTATTTACTCGCACTTTATTTATCCGTATTATCAAAAAACCCTAAAAATCCGTTTGCTAATTATTTACAGAGAATTCCTTCTCCAAGCCACTCGTCAACACCTTCTGCTCCTTGTTGGGTTCGACACTCTTACTTATCGAAAATACTGCGATACACCCCCTATACTTGTGGGTCATCATATGCCACCATCAAAGCTTTCCAGGAGCTGGTGCCACTGTCGGCCGAGGCGTCCCGCCAGCTCATCCTCGTTGGGGAGCAGGACGACGCCGTGTTTGTCCTGACGATTGGCATGGTAAGCACGGCCCCGCTCGTGTCTGCGGTCTGTGTTAGGGCTGCAATGTGCGACTTGCCAGTGTAGAGGTTGAGGATGTGGGCGGAATGCCCGCAGCCGCTCTCCTGGACGGACGGCAGGAGGAGGACCGGCACCGTGACGGTGGAGCTCGACGCGCCGAGCTCCACTAAGCTGGGGGACGTCGCATTTGAGGACCTTACATCTTACTTGGCGGTGCCGCCTCATTACCTGGTCGGTCCTGCTATGTCAAAGGAGTTGTGTTTCTTCTTTCGTGTCGAGTTTTAGTAGTGATGTAAGCTGCTATTAATTGGTTTAATTGCAGAAAGATCGTTTGCATACCAGGAATGGTGGATTTTGTAGTAGTAGTACTCTATCTCCGTCCCAAGAAATAAGGCTCCCTTATTTTTCTTGTTTTTTGATTGACCAAGGTTTACTCTAAATATATATAAAGAATGTTGGTACTGTACAAATTTAGCATCATTGGAAAGTGTGTTTCAATATGAATTCAACAAAACAAATTTTACACAATATAAGTAAATTTTAGTTGCTTTATTTATTCGGTCAAACTTTACTTTGGAGCGCACGTGCACCTTATTCCTTGAAATGGAGGTAGATGAGTTCGGTGGATGTACTCTCCTGAGTATTTTTCATGAAGTCTTTACTTCTGATGGGTTGGGTGGATGTACTCTGCTGAGTAGTAAGCTGAATAGGATTAAGGCTCTTTGTTTAGGAAGGCCAGCGGGCTAATTCGCAATACTACCAAGTAGATGAATTATTCACTCTAATTAATTTATGCATACACCGCTAGTTTTACATGCATGAGACGCTAGATAAAAAATGGGACATGATGAGAGATGAAACAACATGCATTGGGAGATTGAGAGAAAATAGAGATATCTAAATTAACGAGTCATGGGAATTAAGACAATAAAGAAGATAGGTCTTATAATTTCTAACAATTTTAAAAATCTCTCTGGCCTAATAGTTCCAAACAGAGGTAGGAGTACTGGTCAACATACATTCAGGAGTACTAGTATGTACTACTCCGTAGTAGTAGTACAATAGTGGAGTACGTTAGTAGTAGTACTCCCCTCCGATTCATATTAATTGTCACTGGATTGGATGTACTCGTATCTAGCACTAAAACATGTCTAGATACATCCATTTTCACGACAAGTAAATATAGCGATTTTTGGAGTAGTACTAGTTTGGTTGGAAGAAATCATATTTTTTCCCAGTAAGGACGATGGTTTTTTGCTAGTAGTAGTACTAGTACATAGCAGGTAGTAGTAATATATATGTTTATATTGTACTAAGTCAACATACATTCGGGCAATCGACAAAAGTTCATCTTGCGGTTTTGCTGCTACAGTGCTACTAGCAGTTTGTCAGGTACCCATTCACCCTCTGTCTTTCAGCAGTACTCCACCCTTAAGCAGTATAAATGGAATTACTCAAAGAAAGTCTCTACCACTATAAAATTATAATCTGCCATGGCTATTGATTGACAAGACAATTCATTGAGGTGGGGTGGGTTGTGGGCGTGCTACGATGCCTACTCCTACTATCACTCTGCAGTCAAAATAAAAGAAATAGCTATGATTCCTTGCATTAATTCTTGGCTCCGCCCCTTGCATGCCTGTAGTATATACATGCATTAATTTCTACGAGTAGTAGTACAAGTAGGAGTAGTATCAAGCAAGGATATACCAAAATGCAAAGATATACTCGTAGGTCACATGATGTACCATTCTGAGTCTTTGTCTTCTTCTTCTTCTTCTTCTTCTTCTTTGGTCTGCTTACCCTTGCCCTTGCCCTTCTTCCTTAGTTCTTTTTTGGTTGAACATTTTGAGAGTTTGTTGATCCCTCTCGAAGTTCACTATCCTCATGTATACCTCGTAGGTCACGTAGGTGTCGAGTCTTGCATACTTTATCCGCTCTTCGGCCAGGGGCATGTTCACCCACTGCTTGTGGTCCACATCCTTCTTCTTCTTCATGACTTTGTAACGGATGTCTATGAGGGCCACCGCGTAGTCAGCCAAAGAATCCTTCTCATTCATGGAGCCGGAAGGCTTCCACCTCTTCTAGATGTCCACGAAGTTTGTCACTGGTACTAGAGAACGCGTAAGCCTGATACGGTCATTGCCGATGTCGACGCCTGCAAAGGAAATGTTAGGGTTGGTGAGGAACTCTGCTAGCTTGGAGCATGACTAGTCGGCCTGGCAGATCTGGTAGACCAGGCAATCCATGCCCACACATAGCTAGACGACAGCAGCCTTCTGCATCGATGATTGCTTGTTGGTGTACTTGACATCGAGGCCAACAATCTTGTCGTCTGTTTCCTCTAGGAGCTTTTGGATTTTCTTGATGTAATTGTTCACCACCGACGCTCTGTTGGTATACGCCACCTATAGTGTGGTGTTGCCAAGGTCCACGAAGTAGTACATCTTGTCCAACGGTGCCACCATGGACTGTGATTGGTGCCTTCTTTTGTTTTGCAGAGGTCCGGCCGGGTGACAGAAAAGGAATGGGACAGAGAATAAAGGAACCGCTAGGAAGATCGAGCGGTTCGGGAGACGAAAGGGCATGCAGTTTCCCCGGCCTCGCCCACGTACTCCTATATAATATAATTTATTTACGGATCATTTTTACGGACGTGGATTATTTACGGCTATAGGTTGATTTCTATATTATACAAAAAGTACAAGAACCAAACACACAGGATACTTTATGAACTTGGCTCGAAAGTATAAATATTTTTTGAGTTTCACCTACTACTATAATTTTATATAAAAAATGATATGTCATACTTATATTATCTGATTCTCACATGCAAGGCACTTCCAACTCACTAGTTATTTCTTATCTTATCTTATCTTAACACTATATCTCTACTATTATAATGGAGCAGTTTTGAATTGGATCCTTAGCACCAATCTTGACCATTGGGCCGTTAGATCCAATGGTTCAGAGCACCTGGATTCATGTTGAATAGTACCTAGAGCAAACTCCACCATTTTCTAGAACCATCATGTCACCACCCCCAAAATTTCATAGCATAGTAGGCTGTATTCTCTCTACTACTACAATGGAGCAGTTTTGAATTGGATCCATAGCACCAATCCTGACCATTGGGCTGTTAAAACCAATGGTTCAGAGCAGCTAGATTTGTGTTGAATAGTACCTAGAGCAAACTCCAACATGTTTTAGAACGATCATGTCACCACCCCCAAAATTTCATAGCACTATAGGATGTATTCTCAATATGGATATATAGTTATTACTAATAGACTTAATGTATGCATTTTTTTCTAACAAGAATATTGGTTAATAACAACTTAACATTTGTTAAATCACATTTTATACAGTATATACATGTGTGGCACGTCCCTTTAGATCAACACATGAGACTTAGATAATAGACGTTTGACATATACCACTATATAAAATTTTAATAGGTAAAGCATAATTTTTGTTGATCAACATCTCTAAAGTATGGGTGTATAGTTGGTTCTTGTACTTTGTATATCATTTAGAAGTTAATGATTATTAGCTATCTAGAACTTGAAAATTCTGGTAACATGGTCTAGAGAAACGAGGGAGAAGATTCTAGAATGATGGAGAAGTGTGTTTTGAGTTTTGTGCATACCATTCATTGTGATGAAGACTATCAATAAAATCTTCTAGATGCTAGAATGGAAAAGAAGATACAACGGCTGGAAATGTTGGGATTCGCGAGTCTTGATCCAACGGTCAATATTCAAAGTTATTCATACACATTTCCAGCATTGGATCAAGACTCTCGAATCCCAACATTGCCAGCAGTTGGATCTTCTTTTCCATTTTAGCATCTAAAAAATACTACTCCCTCTATCCATAAATAACTTACTTGGGTTTGTCTAGATTCGAATGTATCTATACACTAAAATGCGTCTAAATACATTTGAATCTAGACAAAACCAACTCAGTTATTTCTGGATGAAGGGAGTACTTTTGATAGTCTTTAGCACAATGTATGCATATTACTACTCCAGGTTACTTACCACTCAGACCAACCTTAGAGCATCTCTAGCATGGAAAAAAATTGTGCGCTATTTCAGGCTATTTAGCGTGATATAGCGTATTTGGAGAGTCTACAATATTTTTTAAAGATTTTGCTCGCTATGGCGTTATTTTTTAAATAGCATGCTATATCGCGCTAAATCATCATAGTGTTATAGCTATTTCAAGTATAGGACATTATTTTTTTGTTGGCGGGTGTGGAGTAAGATAACATATGATGAATGTGTCGAGTAAGCAAACATACAATGAAAATTTGATTGTTTAACTTAAGTGATCGTGTCAAGCCGCCGCCTCCTCCTGCAGCACCTGGCGCTGTACCTAGATTCAGCCCTACCGGTTATCCTCCAACTTGGATAGCGTCGGAATCGATTATGCATGTACAAGTATTACTCTAGGCAATTCATTACATGTTGAAATCGTTTATATTCATGATATACCTGTTATATTTTTTAATTTTTACAAAAATATGTTTTGTAAAATAGCGCATTATTAGCACGGTATAACTTTCATATCGTCTGGAGAAAAGCCACACTAAATTAAATAGCACGCTAGTATTTTTTGCCTTGATCTCTAGTGGCTTGTCTAAATTTGGTAGTCTCTTAGAGCATCTCCAGTGGCTTGTGTAAATTTGATAGTCTACATCTTCACTTTATAGATAATGGTGTAAAAAGATTCCTTTTTACATGACTTTAGTTTTCTAGTGGATAGTCTAAATTTGATAGTCTAAATGTCCATCTGCATATAAATAGTCAATATACATAGCAAATCAGTACATCAAATGCTCGGATTTGGCGCGGGAGCGAGCTCGGTTGTCCAAATATGGACAACAAGTAGCCTATTTGGAGGATGTCTAAATTTTAGACCACCGGATACACAAGCCACCGGAGGCATTTTTTGGTCCATGGTGGTCTATATTTGGCTTAGACTACCGGATACACTAGCCACTAGAGATGCTCTTAGGCTGGTCATAGTGGGAAACTTACTAGTTCATGTTACTACATACCTTCATGTGTGTATATAATTGAGCCGAAGGTAGAGACCTTATTTTTGCAGAAATGGCTCCGGAAATACTCGGTACCTAGAAAGGCTAGGACATTACAGTAAATTATTTTTTCTAGTCATTGGACTATAGCTACTCCTAGGATAGGATATTATTATTCTATATCTTCTGAACTGTATAGCCAAATTCAAAATCTCACAGCAGCAAATTCTCCCGCCTCACCTCCACCGAAATATTTCGAGTGGTCACATGCCCCAAGTTGTAGCCATACGAAATTCATTTTCTACCCCTGACAATGTTCTATCTACTAATGTCGGGGCGTGGGTATGGTTCATAATCTCCCTCCCCCGGAAGGCCGGGGTCCCCACAACTCTGAAGCTAGGTAGTCCACCTTCCACCGATGCCATTTCCCCCATAGCACTCCGAAAAACCCTAACCCCTTTCTCACCTCCGGCTCCTGCACCACCGTACCGGTCCATCTCCGCAGAGCTTCGCCGGCCTACACGCCACCCAACCCCCTCTCACCTCCAACACCTGCACCACCGCACCGTAATCATCTCCGTCGCACTTCACCCGCCTACACGCCACCCAACCCCCTATCTCACCTCCAGCTCCTACACCACCACACCAGAACATCACCGGCGCACTTTGCCGGCCCACACGCCACCCCAAACCCCCTATCCCACCTCCGGCTCCTGCACCACCGCACTTCACTGGCCTACACGCCATACATCGATACCATATACACCTGACCAGTCTACGGGATCAGTCGCTGTCCACCTTATCGAACCTAGTTCGCTGACACCCTCTTCCATACAACCGTGTTAGTTTTGCTGACTCCCTAGTCCACAACACCTGACCTGCTTTACCTACGCCGGTCAGCGCTGCATTAGATCTGTTTCACGGACTCAATAGTCCACTACACCAGATTTGCTTCACCGACGCTCTTGTGCAGCGCCTCGAATCCATAATCGATCATAACAGATCTGCTTCACCAATGATGCCATGCACTACACTGGATCTCCTTCATCGACCATCTTGTCAAGCAAGCCAGACCCATCAACAACCTCCATAGATCTGCTTCACAAACGCTGCTGAGATCTATCTGCTTCAGCCTGACTCGCCACTACCAGGAACCCTCGGCGTCCTTGACGTCACCCGCAAAGATGACGTGTATGCGTAAAGAACGTCGTGGCCTAGGTAAACCAGATCTGCTTGTTCGTTCGTTTCAATATAGCAGGTATGAGCCTACGACAATGAACTGCATTTCTGTATTGGTGGTAAATTCCTACCTCAATACTGGCTTCTCTCCCTTGATAAATTCGGTGTATTCTATGCTAAATCTAGGCGTTAAACTACTCCTTTTGTTTCGAGGTATAAGGCATCCTTGCTATGCGTGTTTTTTCTTTGACCAACAGTTACTCTTAATATACATAAACAATTTTGGTAGTACAAAACAAACATCATTAGAGTTCATGGGTATTAGACAGTTCATGGCAAATGTTAATTCACTGAACATCTGAAGCTTGCTACCTATTCAACAAGTTCACAAGTTATGTCATCATAATGTGCACTTGCTTTGTCTGTTGCTACAATACTGACTGCATGTAATTTTGGAGTTCATTGGTAGTTTTAAGCCATTGGACATGTAGGTTAACATTCTCTGCTCTACAAGTTCATAATCTATGATATTTTAATTTCAATCTGGTTGTTCTAAGCAACCACAGTAACTGCCTTCTCTTATGTAATTCATCGCAAATTTTATGTCATTGAACTTGTTGGTTTTGCATTCCCTCTACAAGTTATGCCATTATTATTTGTTTCAATTAAGCTCCGACAGTAGCTGCCGCCTATTGTGTATTGCTCCCTCTGTTTCAAAATATAAGATGGTTTAGCTTTGTGATATAAGTATATCTAGACACCATTTAGTGTGTAGGTTTAATCCAAACCTACATGAACCTACACACTAAAAGTGGTCTAGATGATGACTTATACTTTTTGAAACGGAGCGAGTAGATCCATTCCATAAAAGAAGGCTTATACTTTTCAAACAATGATGACTTTTACCAAGCTCATAGAAAAATATATTAAGGGTTAATTTGTGGCATTTGCGTCTATGAAAATATATACCCCGATGTACTGAGCGGCGTTGGTTTGGCATGGTAGATGTTCCTAGTATGTTCTACAAACTTGGTCCAATTTTGCGTCGATTGACTTGAGAAAAAATTATACGCCTTGAATTGGATGTAGTATTACATGGCATGTTTTAAGGCACTTAACATGGTTATCGGCATGCCCTGCTCTATAAATTCAAGTTTCTCAATTATAATTTCAGTAGCAGCAGTCTACCTTCTATTATGTAGTTCATGGCATTTTAAGTCACTTCACAGATGGGTTAGCATTCCTTTCTCTATAAGTTCACGAGATATACCATTGTAATGTCTATCTTGTTCGTCCAAATGTTAGTACAGTAACTGCCTGCTCTGTAGATGGTGACACATTTTATGGCACTTCTCATATTTGTTTGCAATCCTATTTCACAAGTTAAATCATTGTAATTTCTCTCTTGTTCGTGCTAAGGAGTGACTGTAACTGCATTCTATTTTGTCGCCATGTCAATCTTTATGTCATTAAAATGTTTGTTTATATTCCGCCATTCCCTGCTCTACGTGTTCACAAGTGATTATACTATAATGTCTATCTAGTTCTATGTAAACAGCAACAACCACTATCTGATATTATTTCCTCTCATAGGGAACACGGAGAATCGTAGAGTGAATCACCCCTACAATATTGTAAATACTTGTTGCTTTGTATTGCTGAATGCAAACCTGTTTTTGTGAATGAGTGGCCTGAACCTATATGCACAGGAGCAACAATAAAGTAGATGGATCGTCTATCCAAGTACTGGATGCGGTGGATGTCTTCAAAGAACAAACTGACAACATGATGTCCTCCAACGGGGCTGCACAAAAAGAAATAGTAAGTCTCTTGTTTTTACTGAGATGTGCTTAGTGTCAGATGCTTGTTTGTATGAGGTACCACAAGATTCGGCTAATGATTAGAACAAGGTTAACCTTAAACAAGATTGGACAAAAACCAAACGTAAATCCCTCGATTTATAATTCAATGTGCTCACTTGATTTTGGCGATGATCTATTCTTTCTATATTTGACCTGTGTTCATCTCTCTCTCTCTCTCTATCTATCTATCTATCTATATATCTATCTGTCTATTTATCTATCTATATTTTAACTAGACCATGATTAGGTGGTGGTGATTTAAGCATATCCACTTTTATGCTATATTTTTCTGCTATGTAACAAAAAGCAATTGTAAATCTCTCGATTTATAATTCATTTTCCTCACACAATCATCATGACGATCTATTCTTTGCTATATTTGACTCATCATCATATCTATCTATCTACATATGCGTCAACTAGACTATGATTATGTGGTGGTAATTTAAGTATATCCACTTTTATGCTAATTTATAGTCTATTATTGTATTTTTATGCTATAATTAAGAGTTTGTATGCACTCTGGAGGTAGTCACATTGTCTAGTGTGGGCACCACATGAGTTGGACAATGATTAGAACAAGATGACCTTTAACGGTACTGCACAAAGACCAAATGTAAATCCCTTGATTTATAATTCAATTTGCTCACTCAATCATGGTGGAGATCTCCTTTTGCTATATTTGACTGATGATCTTCTATCTATATATATATATGTTAACTAGACCATGATTAGGTGGTGGTTATTGAAGTATATCCACTTTTATGCTAATCTATATTCTATTATAATATTAGAGATCGCCACCATGATGGAGCTTATATGCACTCTAGAGGTAGTAACATAGTCTAGTGTTATATGTATGAGACTAGTATGAATTACTTGGTCTTGGTGGGGAGTAGCTTGGACTAGTAAAAATGCATACAATACTAGTCCAAGTTACTCTACCAACACTAAAGGATGTCTAGATACATTCGTTTCACAAAATCCATAACATCTTATATTTTGAAACAGAGGGAGTTCTATCTAGACTACTCATAGTGAGATTATCATAGCTATTATCATCTAATATGATCCCCAGTTACTATATATATGTAGTATAACCATGTTAATATGATTTGGAAGTCTATCATGCACCTGTTGTTTGATTGCTTAATTCATTACCTCAATAGCTACTCTACATGATGCACATATACAGTCTATTGCCAATTAGATTCTTTATTTTGCTCATGATTAAAGCAATGTAATAATTTTCTTAACTTAAATGGTCAGAGCACCGCTCTATCAAGGCGGTAGCTGTGGGTTTGAGCCCCATCAGTCCCAAACTAGGGATGGCAATTTCTGTGAGAAATATAATGTTTGATTAATAATAAACAAGGGATTTTCATCTATACATGATGAGGTGATCTTGCGAGTTTAATATTAGCCACCATATGGTTCAACTGCTTATGGTTCCTGTGAATTTTTAGTTGACTTGTGATTGCATCAATGCTATATTATGACGTGGTTCCCAGACAAACATTGTTTAAATACTTCATTGACCTTGCAAGGTGCACAATGTATCATTTGTTTGTTTGTCTACTGGATTTTCTTGCCTAGTTATATGTACAATGATACTGTCAGCAGTTGGAAATAAAATAGCTGTAGGCATTACAAAGAAGGTTTGTGCTACTTTTTGGATGCATCCAACTATTGTTTTGACAGCAAATGACCCATCTCTTTGTTTCTCTTCTTTTTTTATTTACTGGCCCAATGATCAAAATATTTGAATGATCTGGCTACTGAAAAGGAATGGTTGATATCTTGTTTGTCTTAAATGATTCTGGTAGCCTATTTAAGACACTTGATCTATTGCTTGTTTTTCCAAGGTACTATCATAGTTCCCTGATGATTAAAGCAATGCCACATGTGGTTGGAGGTCACTTTTTTGGCTAGTTCATTCTATAGACCATTTTTAAACGCTATTATTATATTTTAGGTTAATGCTTTGTTGTCCCGACCAGTTCTAAGTAGCTAAAGGAATCTCATGCACCTCTTTTTGTTATATTTCTATATTTCCGTTATGCAGTGATATGATTAGTTTATGAGGGAAAGAGTCGAGTTGCTTGATTCCCTACATTCATTGCCACACTAGTTTAGTTAGTCTGCATGAGACACACATGTTGATGGCTTGATTTGTTATATTAGGACAATGCCAATTTTGAAATTCTTTGACAACAAACATGGTGTTTTTTCGCATGCTTTGCTGCTCTAACTTAATATGTCTTAGTTTCAGCATGCAAATAACCTATAGTGTTTGTTCCAGAGTGGCTATGATACTGACACATGTACACATCGGTCTAGGACATCGACAGTTCCTATTATTCCGGAAAGAGATGTACGAGGCACATCATTGATTGTTCCTGGCCAATGATGAATTAGAATTATTTTACATATATGATGGCCTCTAGTTAGCTGGTACACTGTGCTGACTTGTTTTCTTTGTTTCGAGCTGCACATGAAGCTATGGGGGCAGAAGTGAGGAATCCTATGTTAAGTATCGAGGTCATTTCACAAAGCAGTAGTGGCAGTGATTATTGCTTGCATCAACCCACAGTTTCAATTTTTCCAGCAGAAAGAGGTGTTACATCTACACTCCAAACAATTGATTTAATTGAACAAGAAACAGAGCAAATAGATGGAATCATCATGATTACACGTGAACAGATACAAGAACTGAAAGATTGACAAGATTTGACAGACCGTCTACTTGATAATCTCTTATGTAACTATCATGGTATGCTAGTTGTTACATGTATGGGGATGTAAGATCCGTAGCAGAAACCCTATTCCAACACATGTCTAGCGATGTCTCTGTAATGCTTCATCTTGCTTTTTGTTGAAATTCTGGTCTGTAATAAATTTCAAATTTTTTTGTTGATGTAATAGGGTGATCCTAGCGTGGCCATTAGGGGGTCGAAATATGAACGAACTATTTAAAACAAGAATTACGCCATAGTTATAGAATATGCAAATATGCTGGCCAACAGATGGGCCAAATAAACAGTAAAAGCCAGTAAGTGGCAGGTCAGAATATTGGTGGGCCTCATAAGGGGCCAAGGCCCTGAAAACATACAGGTCAGAATAGCAACAGGCCAGAACAGTAAAAGTCCCAAACTGTAATAGGCCCAAATATTAATATACCCGAACAATAAAGAGCTAAAACAGTAAAAGGCCTAAACGGTAAAAAGCCCGTGCAGTAGAGGGCCCACAGAGCAAAACAGACAAAAGAGTAAAAAGGCCTGAACAGTGAATGGCGGAACAGTAGAAGGCTAGAATAGTGAAAGGCCAGAATAGTAAAGGATCCTAACACTGGTAACCTAGAAATGAAAAGGCCATAACAGTAAATGGGTAGAACAGGAGCGGACCCCACAGGCTGTAGGAATAGTAACGCGCATCAGAGCCTTAACAAAGGTGCACGACCTTCTGGCGCAGGCCCCTAATGGGCCGCATATTATTCTACCAAAGTGGGCCTTCTTTAGGCCGAAACTGTAACGGGCCTGAAATCGTACGGGCCCTGGATGGATTCATTGATGGGCCATGTCAAATAGTACATGTCGTGAGAGCAAAGGGCCGTAATCTTACTGGACTCTCCTCGTGAGCCGGCCCACTTAACAATTAGCAGGCCTTGTCTGGTCTAGGCTTCTGCCACGGTTTTTGTGACTGTTAATGACGGTAACCGTCCGTTAATGGCGGGTGCCACGTGACATTTAGCATGACGTAAGTAGTCAACACGGCTGGCAAACAGATCTATGACGGAACAAGTTTTTGTGGCTGAAGGGTGCGATCCGCCACAGTCAGAAAAAACCCGTGGTAGATTCTATTGTGATGGGGCTTTTACCACGAAGGGCATCTGTCGTAGAAGACTTTTTAGACACGAAAAACGGGCCTTCAACCATGAAAATCGTTCGTTGTAGAAGCCAACTTTTCTTGTAGTGACACCAAATCTCACGGACATAGGGTTTTGAAAACAGAGAAAATCCTTTAGAGGATTTAGAGTTCCATTGCTCAAATTTCTCATAACAGGAGCACGGTTAATCGATTAGGTCATACACTCTGCAAAGGTTGTACACTTTTCCCACATGTTAGAATCCAATCCCTTTGTTGAGACCCTATCTAGGATTTTCTCGATACCTCTTTGCTGGCTCCTCCCAACCTATATATAATAGGAGGATCCCGTGGTTGTATACGGATAGGTTACAAGTTATGATTACAACACTAATACAATGTCGGCTCCTATTCTTTCCTTGTCTAGCAATATATGTCTTCTGTCAGATGCTTCTTGGGCCTTCCTTGGTTCCTTCTTGGGCTTTGCGGGATGTAAGCCTAGGGTAACCAATCACAATAACCCGAGTAATCATACCTATGTCACTAGCCCCGAGACTCCATCTGAATCGCAGATTTGGGTTGAGTCTCAAAGATAATTTTTACCGTAAGCCGAAGTTTTTCTTTTGTTTTAATCATTGTAGGGATTTGGTATAATAGGTCGGATGCATCCAATGGATCTAGAATCAGATAATTGCTCCAGGGAAAAAACACCGTGAACCTACGTCAAATTCAAGTCCCCAGGCTTGAACTCAGAGTTTTCTGGCGTATTTCAGTTCGGGCCATTGAGGACTTATTGAATACTGAACTCCAGTTCTATTATTTTGGGTACCCAACGCATCCATCGAGATTTTTCATCGTATCGTCAATACAAATAATTTATTGGCAGAGCACATTCATGTGCGGTTACCAGGCCACACAGGATAAATCTCGGGGTCTTACCTTCATGTCGTGGACACGATATTCAGACTTATTATCACATTGGGCGCTGTCCGAGATTTTTTGAGATTTCATCGACTAGCTTGTTTGGCTGTTTGAATAGCTGAGTTATCAACTTCTTATTTTCACGGGTGAAGTAAATAAACACTCCCGATGGGAGGAACTGATACGTCGATTTTGCATCACTATTCTATATCATAATTTACTGTTATTCATTGATATATTTCATATTAAGAGATGATACTTATGTTATTTCATCTGTTTTTGCATGGTTGATGACTTTTGGAGCATGGACCGCTGCAGTCAGGATTCTGATGGAAAAGGTGCTGTTTGGAGGCAAAATTCGCGAAGATCAGAAAATCCGGGAAAATACATGGAAAATCCTATTTTCCAGAATACGAAGAAACCCTGAAGGGGAAGTGGAGATGGGTAACAAGGGGCCCACACCACCCCTGGCGCGGGCCACCCCAGGCCGCGCCACCAGGTGGTGTGGCCGCCCTGGTCCACTCCAGCCTCTCCCCTCTGGCGTATATTATCCTCCTGAAACCCTAAGACTCGGGGAGCGACCACAGAAAGATTCCGCCGCCTATGCGGGGTGGAAAACACTGAGAGAGAAAGATCTCTCCGGCAGACCGAATTCTGCCAGGGGAATTCCTTCCTGGAGAGGGGAGATCGTCGCCATCTACACCACCATCAAGCTAGACTTCATAGGTATCATCATCATCATCATCACCACCATCCTCTCCACCAGCACCATCATCACCACGTCATACCGCTGTAACAATTGGGTTGAATCTTGCATAGTTCTTAGGGGAAACTTTCCCGGTGTTGATTACTCCTTGTAGTTGATGCTATTGAGTGAACCACTGAATTATCGTTTATGTTCAGATTGTTACATATCATTATTTGATCTCTGATCATGATCCATATGATGTCTTGTGAGTAGTTCATTTTGTTCTTGAGGACATGGGAGAAGTCATGTTGTTAGTAGTGGAATTGTGTTGAGAAAGATTCAATGGTTTGATATTTAAGTTGTGGTGTACTTCTTCTAGTGGTGTCATGTGAACGTCGACTACATGACCCTTCACCTTTATGGGCCTAGGGGAATGCATTGTGTATTTGGCTACTAATCGTAGGGGTTGCCGGAGTGACAGAAACCTGAACCCCCGTTAGGAAACCATTGCACAAGGGACGTCAGGGTCTTATAGTTTAAAGCTGTGGTTAGGTTTCTACCTTAATTACTTTCTTGTACTTGCGGATGCTTGCAAGGGGTATAATCACAAGTATGTATTAGTCCTAGGAAGGTTGGTACATTAGCACAGGTTCACCCACACAATACTTAGCAAACTAAATAAGATTAATGAACTATATGAAGTGAAAGCACTTGACGATATTCCCTTTTGTCCTCAAGAACGTTTGGTCATCTTAAGTAATACAACCGGCTTGTCCTTTGCTAAAGAAAGGATTGGGCCACTTGCTGCATTTATTCTTATTGTCTTTTATTTACTCGTACTTTATTTACCTGCATTATCAAAAACCCCTAAAAATCCATTTGCTAAGTATTTACAGAGAATTCCTGCTCCTAGCCACTCGCCAGCACCTTCTGTTCCTCGTTGGGTTCGACACTCTTACTTATCGAAAATACTGCGATACACCCCCTATACTTGTGGGTCATCAAGACTATTTTCTAGCGCCGTTGCCGGGGTGTGAAGCGCTATTGGAGAGTGGAATTGGTAAATGAAACTTCTACTGTGAGTATTGTTTACTTATGTTAGTTTCTTTATTTTCAATATGGATAATCCGCCGAGTTTCTTATTTTGTAATGCTACTACCACTGCTAAGGTAGTAGATGAACCACCACCTGCTGAGAATGATACTTTTAAAATATTTACAAGAATTATTGATCGTGTTATGGATAACTATTATGTTGGAGATGGAACTGTCCATCCTGGTGATCATTTGCTCTTTATACACGAATTATGCGGGTTGTTCAAGTGTGCAGGTATTACAACAGATCAAGTCAAGAAGAAGTTATTCTCATTATCACTA
The DNA here is from genome assembly GCA_023614405.1 of Avena insularis. NCBI lineage: Eukaryota > Viridiplantae > Streptophyta > Magnoliopsida > Poales > Poaceae > Avena > Avena insularis. Next base: position 30,785,827 of record CM042692.1, read on the forward strand.
AAAGGAAGAGCTGAGGACTGGTATAAGCTGCTGAAGAATGGTCAATCTCTTGAATGGGAGGAAATAGTACCTCTCTTTTATTCAAAGTTTTATCCTCCTAGTGAGATTCATAAAGATCGAAATCAAATATACAACTTTTGGCCTCTTGATGGAGAAAGTACAACTCAAGCTTGGGGGAGATTGAAGTTACTAATGCTCAAATGTTCCATTCATGAGCTCCCCAACAATATTATTATCAATAACTTTATGCAAGGCTTCCTATTTATGATAAGGATTTATTGGATGCTTCTTGTGCTGGATGATTCACTCGCATGGAAGAAGAAGCTAAATGGGATCTTCTAGACCATATCAAGACAGTGTTGAAGCATGGGAGAATGACAAAGGAAGAAAGTCAGGTATAAATTATGATTATGAATGCATTGAATCTTTTATGGGAACTGATGACTTTCAAAATATTAGTAATGCTTATGGTCTTGATTCTCAAGTTATTACAAATTGTTTTAAGGCGTTTGCTTCTTATATTGAAATTCCGAAAAAGGGATGGAACAAGTATCATGCACCATATAAAGGTATTGTTGATTGTGTTCCTGTTGGGAGTACTGAATTTTGCACTATTGATCACATCCTACCTGAACCTTATATCGAGAAAATACCATTCCCGGATAAGGTAAAGGAGCATCCTATGATAACTAGTGTAATCAATAAAAGTGCAAAGAGAACTGTAAAACCCGATGAACAAATAAACATTGAACCTGTTGTAGCAATTGTGAAAGACCTTGTCACTAAAAGTGTAGAAGATTGACACATAGTATTTTGTGAGGATGCTTCTAATATTGTCTCACATCCTAATAGAACTAAAAAGGCTAGTGTCCCTGTGCTTTCTGTTAGAATTGGTGATCATTTCTATTATGGTTTATGTGATATTGGTGCAAGTTCAAGTGCTATTCCTTATGAGCTTTACAAAGAAATTATGCATGAAATCAGTCCCTATGAACTGGAAGAGATTGATGTGGTTATTCACCTTGCTAATAGAGAGACCATCTCTCCAATTGGTATTGTACGGGATGTAGAAGTTCTTTGTGGTAAGATTAAATATCCTGCTGATTTTCTAGTACTTGGTTCAGCTGTTAGTAAAACTTATCAAATCATTTTTGGTAGACCTTTCTTGAGTACTTGTGGAGCTATTATAGACTGCAAAAGGGAGAAAATCTTGACTAAATTTGATGGGGAATCTTATGAGTTTAATTTTTCGTAATTTACTAAAGAACCTTGTGAAAATGAAACCCATAATGAGGATTTTAGAGCTGAACAACTTGCTTCTATTTCTCTTGCTCCTAACAATGCTTTGAAGTAATTTATGGAAGATCATGAAAGTGAAATCTTCATGGAAGAAAGAAATGAGATTGACGAGATTCTCTGTCGTCAACCTAAGATGCTTAAGCATAACTTGCTTGTAGAAGACTTGGGTACCACGTTGCCACCTAAAAAGGATCTGGTCTTCATTCTAAAACCTTTACCTGATGATCTTAAATATGCTTGCATTGATGATAATAAGATATATCCTGTTATTATTAGCTCTAAACTTTCAAGGAAGGAAGAAGAAAGGTTATTGGAGGTACTGAAGAAACACCGAGGGGCTATGGGCTATACTCTGGATGATTTAAAAGGGATTTCTCCTACTATATGTCAGCATGCTATCAATATAGAACCAGATGCAAAGCCAGTGGTAGTGCACCAACGACGTTTAAATCCTAAGATGAAGGAAATGGTAAGAAATGAGGTATTGAAACTCCTTGATGCTGGTATTCTTTACCCTATTGCTGATAGTGAATGGGTTAGTCCTATTCATTGTGTCCCTAAAAAGGGGGAATTACCATCGTCCCTAATGATAATGATGAGCTTATTCCCCAAAGAATAGTAGTAGGCTATAGAATGTGCATTGATTTCAGGAAAGTTAACAAAGTTACTAAGAAAGATCATTACCCACTTCCTTTTATTGATCAAATGTTAGAAAGGTTGTCTAAAAAAACCCATTTTTGTTTTCTTGATGGATATTCTAGTTTCTCTCAAATTGCTGTTAAACAACAAGATCAAGAAAAAACTACTTTTACATGCCCTTACGGAACCTATGCTTATAGACATATGCCTTTTGGTTTATGTAATGCTCCTGCTACTTTTCAAAGATGCATGTCTGCTATCTTTCATGGTTTTTGTGAGGAAATTGTGGAAGTGTTCATGGATGACTTCTCCGTCTATGGAACTTCTTTTGATAATTGTCTGCGTAACCTCGATAAAGTTTTGCAGAGATGTGAAGAAACTAATCTTGTTCTTAATTGGGAGAAATGCCACTTCATGGTGAATGAAGGGATTGTACTTGGACATAAGGTTTCTGAAAGAGGCATAGAAGTTGATAGAGCTAAAGTTGAGGCAATTGAGAAAATGCCATGTCCAAGAGACATCAAAGGTATTCATAGTATCCTTGGTCATGCTGGTTTTTATAGAAGGTTTATTAAAGATTTCTCTAAGATATCAAAACCCCTCACTAATCTTCTTCAAAAATATGTACCCTTTGTCTTTGATGATGATTGTAAGGAAGCTTTTGAAACTCTAAAGAAGGCTTTAACTACATCTCCTATCCTTCAACCACCTGATTGGAGCTTACCCTTTGAAATAATGTGTGATGCTAGTGATTTTGCTGTAGGTGCTGTCCTTGGGCAACGAATTGATAAAAAGTTAAATGTTATCCATTATGCTAGTAAGACTCTCGATGCTGCTCAAAGGAATTATGCTACTACTGAAAAAGAATTCCTAGCCGTCGTCTTTGCTTGTGATAAGTTTAGACCTTATATTGTAGACTCAAAAGTTACCATTCATACTGATCATGCTGCTATTAAGTACCTTATGACGAAGAAAGATGCTAAGCCTAGGCTTATTAGATGGGTACTACTCTTACAGGAGTTTGACCTACATATTGTAGATAGGAAAGGTGCTGAAAATCCTATAGCTGATAATTTATCTCGATTGGAAAACATTTCTTTTGATCCTATGCCTGTTAATGATAGTTTACCAAATGAACAGTTGGCTGCAGTAGGGGTAAGATCACGAGGGATCCCTTGGTATGCTGATTATGCTAACTTTATTGTATCCAAGTATTTGCCTCCAACTTTCACATCTCAGCAAAGAAGGAAGTTCTTTTACGATTTGAGGCATTATTTTTGGGACGACCCACATTTATATAAAGAAGGAGTGGATGGTATTATGCGAAGATGTGTTCCAGAATATGAGCAAAAGGAGATATTGCGGAAATGTCATGTTAGTGCCTATGGAGGACATCATGCAGGAGATAGAACTGCGCAAAAGGTGCTACAATCAGGTTTCTACTGGCCTACCCTTTTTAAAGATTCAAGAAAATATGTTTTATCTTGTGATGAGTGTCAGCGTGTTGGTAATATTTCTAGACGCAATGAAATGGCTATGAACTACTCTCTGGTTATTGAACCCTTTGATTGTTGGGGATTTGAATTTATGGGTCCTTTTCCTCCCTCAAAAGGTTATACTCATATTCTTGTTGCCATTGATTATGTCACTAAGTGGGTAGAAGCCATACCTACGAAGAGTGCTGATGGGGAGACCTCTCTAAAAATGCTTAAGGATGTTATCTTTCCTAGGTTTGGAGTGCCTAGGTATCTTATGACTGATGGAGGTTCTCATTTCATTCATGATGGTTTTAGAAAGACCTTGCTAAATATGATGTTAATTATAGAATCGCTCCAGCTTATCATCCCTAAACTACTGGAAAAGTAGAGTTATCAAATAGAGAAATTAAATCCATCTTGCAAAAGACTGTTAATAGATCTAGAAAAAATTGGGCTAAAAAGTTGAACGATGCTTTATGGGCTTATAGGACTGCCTATAAAAACCCTACGCGGATGTCTCCTTATAAAATGGTTTATGGGAAAGCTTGTCACCTGCCCTTAGAATTAGAACACAAAGCTAATTGGGCAGTTAAAGAACTTAATAGAGATTGTAAGCTTGCTGGTGAAAAAAGATTATTTGACTTAAGTTCGTTGGATGAATGGAGGTGTGAAGCATATGAGAATGCTAGACTCTTTAAGGAGAAAGTTAAAAGATGGCATGACAAGAGAATACTTAAGAGAGAATTCCATGTTGGTGAGAAAGTTCTATTGTATAGGTCTCGTCTCAGATTTTTTGGCAGGAAACCATCACAAAATGGGAAGGACCTTTTGTTATTAAAGAAGTGTACCGTTCAGGAGCAATAAAAAATTCTTCTTTAAAAGATAACACTACACAAGTGGTGAATGGGCAGCGACTCAAGCACTATATTGCTGGAGATTCTTACAATGAAGATGTTGATGCTTTTCAAGTGGTAACTCCGGAAAAATATATCAAAGACCAAATTCAGAGACCTGTAGAGTCCGTCTTCGAATAGGTAACAGTTCTGGTAAGAAAAGTTTCCCAAAAATTCTATCAAGTTATATTTTTGCAGTTTTTATCCAACAAGGAAAGCTATGAAGTGAAAGAGGGATGAAAGCGGAGCTAGGGTGGGTCACACCACCCCCTGGCGCGCCCCCCTGGTTGCGCCAGCAGGTGGTGTGGCCACCTCGGCCTCCGTCTCCGACCCATTTTCTCCCAGTACCTTCCTTTTGTTGTAAAACTTCGTAATATATAATCCCCCGGATCCCCCGAGGTTCGTATATCATGTTCTCATCATGTTTTCATTTCTATCTATTTCTGACAGGTAGAGTCCTAGATTTGGAGCCACAATGTCTTCCTCTGGATCAACCAAGGAAGATTCCTCAGCGGATATCATCAACCCATACATGCGAGAGTTGAAGATTCATCCCAAGGAGTTGTTGCTTGAAGATGGGGAGATACGGATAAAAGAGGTTCAAGGCCCTAAAGGTGAAGGAAGTCTGGAGGACAGGATGGAAGCGCTAGAGCAAGAAGTCTTTAGGTACAAGAAGATGGCGGAACGCGAAGTGGATATCATCCATAAGATTTGTTCCAAACTCATCTCCGAGCACCAAAAGGAGACTACTGAGCTCAAGGATGAAATTCTCTCACTCCACCAAACAACCAACCAACTGTAAGCACAGCTCTACGACGTTCAAAATCAAAACTGTGAGTATGAGGTTAGGTTTAAACACATAAGTGCTGCTGCTAGTTTCAGGATGATGGAGACCAGGATGTCTTTCGTTGATGGGGAGCCCTTACCTTGGAAGTCGGACGATCATGAGAGAATACCACCACCACCGAAGGAGTAATCCATCATCAGGTTTTGGCATCCCCTTGGTTTGTTCCAAGCTTGGGGGAGTGTCGCGGTATCACATCACTATCTTCTATCTTTTTACCTTTTTTAGTAGAGTCATATCATGAATAGAGAAGTTATCATGTAGGATGGTTTGCATTATGGAAGTGTCCCCCCTCTCATTAGATATCTATGTATCCCTTGGTGTGAGTTGCCGTTATGGAATATTAATGAGAAGTTCTATCATTTACTCTTTTGTATATCTTATATTAGTTTTCAATTCACGGTTATATGATTGATCTTGTCGTTAGTATTGGTATCACTTTGGGATCATTGAGTTAATTTAGTTATATTTGGCAAACCTGGCTCGGTCAGTAGGAACACTATTTTGAGAATTGAATGAAAAAGATAAAAGTACTCTTAAGGAATTATAATTTCATCATCTTTCTTTCTTGATTTGCTCATAAGTTTAGTATTCTCTAGTTAAGATATTTTGTGCTTCCAAGGAAGATTGCATGTTTGTTTTTATCACTTGTATGTTTGTTTGTTTCCTTCAACTCTTATGCTTGCTACCCAGCCTTGCTAGCCAAAAACCTGTACTGAGAGGGAATGCTTCTCATGCATCCAATCCTTAAACCAAAACTTATGCCATTTGTGTCCACCATACCTACCTATTAGCACTATTGCTATTCCAAGTAAATTATTGTTTTATCTACCTTCCAAATTAAACTTGTTATGTGAAAATTAGTGATTAAAGCTCTCACGAACTTGATGGCACACTTTACTTTCTCGCATTTAATAAACTTGAACCATTGTATCCATATTTGTTGTGTATATGCTTGCGCTTTATAAGTTGAAGTTAGCAGAACCATGCATCATGGGGAACGCTTTCAACATTGCACTAGTACTTTGTACCTCGTTGATATCATGATTATTTTGCTTATGAATCCTGACGGTGTGAAATAAAAGGGGAACTTGTAAGATCATGGAGTTTGTATGTGTGTTAGAGAAACGCCTGGGCCGCTAGGCTAAGCCATGCCTAATCATGGTGGAAACTTGAAGCATAACCAAAATGAGCATTCTATGAAGCATCCTCAATAAAAACCTATGCAAATAGCAAATAAAAAGATCGCCGAGATGCTCATTGTCTGCTTGCCTTGTCATTTTGATTATGGGATATCTCCTGTATCATGTGCAAGGGGTACCCGGTTGGCGGTTCTCTATGATACATATGTATTTACAATGATAAGAGCTTACTTGTGACTGAAGTTGAGTAGCATGAGGTTCAATACTCGTAAGAAAGGGGCATGAGATTTCAACTTATAACTTGTCAAGCATATCCCCTTAGTTGAGTCACTTTAACCTTGATCACCTAAAGATGCCTATGATAGGGGCAATGAGAGCTGAAAGCTAGTAAGTACCATAATTTTTGTAAGCTCTTTATGAAACTTGAAATCCCTGCTTCCCTATGCGAAGGGCCTTTCTTTTACTTTTTAGTTGTGTCAGCAAACCCATTCTCTTCTACCTCAACAAGTATTTTGAGTTGTTGTGTTTCATTCATTCATATGATGATTTATTCAATCATGTTTCTTATGTTCCTTGTTTTGCACTTTGCTCTTATCCTGGTGATTACTACTTTGAAAGCTATCATTGAAAACCAGCTATGTGTGAACTCTAGCAAATTATCAACTATTTTTCGACCAAGAGCTAAGTTTGCCATTACCAATTATGATTTACTTTATGTATCTTTATTGTGTTTCCTTTACTTATTGCAAGTTAAGTTATATAATAATGAGCTTCCTTCTATTATGATTTATGTTTTGATGAATGTGATGCTTCTTGTCCGTATTCTTTTATCGACTCTTCACTCCATAAACCTGAGGGCATGTTTATTGAGCTTAGTTTCGCTTGGGGACAAGCGAAGTCTAAGCTTGGGGGGAGTTGATACGTCCATTTTGCATCACTATTCTATATCATAATTTACTGTTATTCATTGATATATTTCATATTAAGAGATGATACTTATGTTATTTCATCTGTTTTTGCATGGTTGATGACTTTTGGAGCATGGACCGCTCCAGTCAGGATTCTGTTGGAAAAGGTGCTGTTTGGAGGCAAAATTCGCGAAGATCAGAAAATCCGGGAAAATACATGGAATATCCTATTTTTCCATAAGACGAAGAAAGCCAGAAGGGGAAGTGGAGATGGGCCACAGGGGGCCCACACCACCCCTGGCGCAGCCACCAGTCAAGCGCCACTGTGGTGGTGTGGCCTGGTCCACTCCAGCCTCTCCCCTCTGGCGTATATTATCCTCCTGAAACCCTAAGACTCGGGGAGCGACCACAGAAAGATTCCGCCGCCTCTGCGGGGCGGAAAACACCGAGATAGAAAGATCTCTCTAGCAGACAGAATTCTACCGAGGGAATTCCTTCCCAGAGAGGGGAGATCATCGCCATGAACACCACCATCAAGCTGGACTTCATCGGGATCATCATCATCATCACCACCATCCTCTCCACTAGCACCATCATCACCACCTCATACCGCTGTAACAATAGGGTTGAATCTTGCATAGTTCTTAGGGGAAACTTTCCCGGTGTTGATTACTCCGTAGTTGATGCTATTGAGTGAACCATTGAATTATCGTTTATGTTCATATTGTTACATATCATTATTTCATCTCTGATCATGATCCATATGATGTCTTGTGAGTAGTTCGTTTTGTTCTTGAGGACATGGGAGAATTCATGTTGTTAGTAGTGGAATTGTGTTGAGAAAGATTCAACAGTTTGATATTTAAGTTGTGGTGTACTTCTTCTAGTGATGTCATGTGAACGTTGACTACATGACACTTCACCTTAATGGGCCTAGGGGAATGCATTGTGTATTTGGCTACTAATCGTAGGGGTTGCCGGAGTGATAGAAACCAGAACCCCCGTTAGGAAACCATTGCACAAGGGACATCAGGGTCTTAGAGTTTAAAGTTGTGGTTAGGTTTCTACCTTAATTACTTTCTTGTACTTGCGGATGCTTGCAAGGGGTATAATCACAAGTATGTATTAGTCCTAGGAAGGTCGGTACATTAGCACAGGTTCACCCACACAACACTTAGCAAACTAAAGAAGATTAATCAACTATATGAAGTGAAAGCACTTGACGATATTCCCTTTTGTCCTCAAGAACGTTTGGTCATATTAAGTAATACAACCGGCTTGTACTTTGCTAAAGAAAGGATTGGGCCACTTGCTGCATTTATTCTTATTCTCTTTTATTTACTCGTACTTTATTTATCTGCATTATCAAAAACCCCTAAAAATCCATTTGCTAAGTATTTACAGAGAATTCCTGCTCCTAGCCACTCGCCAGCACCTTCTGCTCCTCGTTGGGTTCGACACTCTTACTTATCGAAAATACTGCGATACACCCCCTATACTTGTGGGTCATCAGGAACCATTTGAGGATACAATTATGTAATACTCATATGTTCATATTTTGTAGACTCCATTGGAGTTTTATATTTTTATCGGGTGTCCTTTCAACACATGAGGATAATAGTTCTTCGGGTCATGCTTGACCGCATCTATAGATCATTGTTTTTTTATCGGGTGCGCGACAACGCCCCTGATGGGAGTAGCCCCCGAGGCTATGTTTGGATGCTTGCATCAGGACATAGGCTCAAAGTTTTTAAGAATAATACATAGGGTTAATTTTTTGATTATTCCACAACCTGCATTAAGAAATTTGTCGGGTGCACAGCCAGCGCTCCCGATGGGAGTAGCCCCCCAGGCTATGTTCGGATGCTTGCATCAAAACATAGGCTTGAAGTTTTTAAGAATATATTTGATAGTTATGTTTGAACTTATTTTTTTGATTCTGGCCACTCATGACGCCATTGTTGAGGAGGATGGTGCGTCGTAGCTTCCGATAAACAAGACCCGATGGGACGTTACAATGGTGGGCATGTGCTTTAGTAATGATGACGCCTCAGCGGCGCATCAACTGTGATTGTTGACCCACATGATGCCCTTCATGCACAAGAATCGAGGCATCATAATTTTCCTCTCCTTCCTATACCGCAGCCTTTCTCTTCCTATCCATGAATTTCTCCGTGGTCTCCTGTTTGTCTATGGCATGCAACTTTATCAGCTCATGCCAAACTCTATTCTCCATGTTGCCTGCTTCATCACTCTATGCGAGTGCTTCCTCAGGATCGATCCCCACTAAGGCACGTGGAAGTATTTCTTTTATGTTCACCACAACACCTCTGACACCCTTGTTCATGATGTTGGAGGCGCCATTATTTTTGTTTGCCCCGATGTCAATTATTTCGATTTTAGAGTTTCAGAATGTGTCTAAGGCTGGAAATTCAAATGGTTCTATATCAATGAATAGAAGCTTGAAGGCCAAAACTTCAGGTTGGCCCCCTTTGACCCGAAGAAACACTGTCGGAAGCTTGATTCATGGGACCAACTTCCCACTCCTGAAGAAATGAAAGAGATTGAGCCTTTGCGGAAGCATCTCAAAAAACTACGTACCGAAGCTGGTCATGAACTCTCAGGTTTGCAGATTTTGACCTACTTCCTTCGTGTTCGCATCCAGCCTATCCAGGATAGAATATCTGGCATGTGGTCCTATACTAGAAAAAATGGACCTGATGCGGATTTCACTGGATAACCTCCAACTCAATACTCTTGAGAAAAGGGTTTGCTCTTTTACAACCTTAACGAAGAAAAACCCAGTTTCGTCAGATTGTTGGGTGGAGCCCTTCGGCAAGAAGAAACTTGTTCCTGATGTAATTTTTCCATATTCCCTTCTATTTTCCTGTATGATGCAATTTTTGTCTCCTGATTCTGGTTCCTTTTATGGTGTAGGGTCATGACCGCCTTTGTGATTTGCCTCCGTTCCCTGAAAGTGGTGAGCGGCCCGCTAGCGCCACTGTATCCAAAGATTTAATCGAGGCAGGAGTCGCACTCGAATAAGAAGGGGAGGCATCTGCTAATGAGTCCTCTTCATATACTCATTCTGGTGCTTCGGCCCGGTCTAAGGGTTTCTGAAGGGCGCTAGCTACTGAGAAATGGAAGCGCTCTGAAGCCATCGAAATGGTCGAATAGTTCGATGATTTGACGGTTCAAAACTGCTACGGGTTGCTCCTGTCTCCTCGGCTCTTCCTCATATGGATATTTTCCGTATGATGCAAAATGTTTCCTCGTAAGTGTCATTTTTCCCTTTTGATACTTGCTAATGGTAGCTTTGTCTTTGCTGAAGCGAGAAATTTTTATCCAGCTTCTAAAGTGATGATGAAGAAGAAGATCCTCCATTGTCTCCCCTTGGTTCTTATGTCGCACCTCCTCCTGCCAAGTCGCCTATGCCATCGACGGATTCGGAGAAACCGCATGGATCTCCTGTGGATAAACCAATCCCAAAATATGTTGTTGTCTCACCATGCCACCACAGAGAATTGCAGGCAAGGGTGTGGCGATATCTGAAAACCCTATCGAAGTTGATATGCAGGATGTAGGTGATGTTTCCGAAGTTTGATTTTGACTTACCCCTATTTATTCTTACTGTCATGATAATCTGCTCTTTTGTGTTGTAGCCGCTGATACGCAAGATGGTTGACATGGCCTCTCGCTTTATGAAGATCCATGATGAAGCTGAGGAATTTAAAGGTTTGTTCTATCACCTGACAAAGTTGATGTTTCTGATTTATGTTGACTTGGTGCCTGTTTTGAATATCCAACCGCTGCCAAGGAATTTGGGGCTACTCGGGACGAGGCATTAAGGCGTGCTAAAGATTTGGAGGCCAAATTGCGGGTCATGGAGGAGGAACTAGAGGAGGCCAGGCAAAAAGCTAAGGCTGATGCCAAAGAAAAGGACAAGCAAGCTACTGCTCTTACTGAACGAGATTAGAATCTCAGTAAGCGACTAGAGGTCCTCAGTGCTTCTCTAACTCGTAAGTTTTCCTTCACAATCTTCTTGTTTTGTTTTTGATATTTTCCTTTGGTTCTTGTTCTTTATTATAAATCCCCTATCCCAGAGCTTACCGACCAATCTATGATGCTAGATGAGGACAACAGGGTTGACCCTTTGACGGATGGTGTTGGTACTCTGGAGGCGAACAGTGTCCATGGGCGTAATCTTCTGATTCATTCGCATTGTGCTTTTAAGAGCCTTCATGTCGAAATTTTCCTAGCAAAGGAGGTGCCAACGTACCTGAATGACCTTGTTGATGTCTTTGGCACCAATCTGAACCCGCTGACAGGATACAGTATGGTTTAATCCAAGAGCGGTGCCGAAACCTCCATGGCCTGGAAATGGTGCAGGGTGAGGAGGTCGGCTAGAAGAAGGTTAGCTCCTTTGTTCCAGTCATCGATGATGGCAAAGTGATTGACCTGAAACCCTATATTAAGAGGGCCAATAAGTATTCGCGACTTCTTCTAGGTATAGGTGCAGGTCCAGAGAAATCTGCAGCCCATCCTTCGACTGGGGCTCCTTCTGGGAGTACTGCTCGAGTTGTCCATTGTTCAGCTGATGCTCCATCAGCTAGTGCTACTTTGTCTGCCAAAAAATCGGCTTCATAATTGGCCCATCTCCGTAGGAACCTTCCTTGTGTGCTTGTATTTTGCTTTTAATGAACCTTGTCACATGTTTTGAACTATTCCTTGCGTTGAGGAACAACCTTTTGACTTGTATATATAATGTGTCTATTGGCGTGTATGCAAATTGTCTGGTTTACTGAAGTCCTTATACTTTTCGTTTGTTCTGCCAGATATTCCTTGATTTAGGTGTTCCCTCTGGATCCATCTTGGCTTCGGATGCGCATCCGTCTTCTTCTAGAGCAGGCACATCCGAAACTGCTATTGTTCATGTTGTGTATTCACCGCTGTCCGCAAAAAAGATTGAACGCTTGAAGGGCTAGAAGGCAACCTTTGAACTATGCAGGCAATGGTAGATGTGTCGCAGTCGAAAAAATGTGCAAAGAGTTGGATCGTGAATCATATATTTTATAAGAAATCTCTAGGGAGAGCTAAAAAAATGCTTTGTAAGTCTTTCATAGAGCCTCCCGAGCTTTGCTTGTTCACTCGTGGGAGTTGACCTTCTTATGTTTTCTTCAGGTATTTGATTGTGCGAGAGGGAAGAAACCCAGCATATGCCGACCCGAATGAATGTTCTGATGGCAGCCTCCCAAGGTACTAGTAGTGATTTCTAGACTGACCATCACCGTGCCTACTCGTTAGCCTTGCTCTAGGATCGTGTGTCCGAGGTGGAACAATTTGTCGAGTGCTATCGATGGTCCTTTTCCATTGTATATAATGCCATGTTTCCTTGGGATCCCCAATCTTAGAGTCTTGCCGATTTGATGGTGAAATTTCGGCAAGGTGAGAGGATTTATCATTTTGTGAAGCTTCAACTCATGGCAGGTGCCAAGCTCGCTCTTTCTTGGGTGCACATTATCCTATGCTAGACTTGGATGTTGTGTCATGGGGACTGCCTCCCCCTCCTGGTAGTGGGATGGTTAAGATGGAACCCCATTATGCGGCTACTCTTAGGCCTGCCATCAAAATTGTCTAGAGGTGCCTAGAGGAAGACGAAGATTTCTTCCTAAATTTTGCCATCTGAATGAATATTATCCTACAAAAAGAAACATGTATATTATGTAGATTTGTGTTCTGAAGTTATAAATATATGATGTATCTATTTTGACAAAAAATTATTAGTTGATACGAAAGTTGTTTATTACGCGAGACCCTTTCATTTGCCTGACGCCCTGGGGACGAGTTAGCTATTTAGGTCAAAGCGTGTTGTGTTGAAGCCGAAAATTTTGGTATGCTATATTTGGAAAAGCCCCCGAGTTCCGGGTGGATATTTTGGATTGGTTGTCAGTTGATATAGCCCCGAGTGTCGGGTTGATGAATAAAACGAATAAAAAAGAACTGAGACTCATTTTTGGGAACTTATCTTTATTTATCGTTGAATCATAGGCGAACATGTTTTGGCGTGTTCGCCTGACCGTTATCCTTATTGAATATAAAAAGCATAAAAGTAAAACAAATCCTAAACGTCGGTGCTTCCAACTTGAGGTGCTTCCTTGCTATCTTCACGTGCTCCCTTTAATTGTCGTCTTTATTACTGACCGCATTGATTCAAGGGGGTTTTTCTAGACTTTTGACTGGATGCACGGCTTCTGCGTTGTGGACCAGAGAGAAAGGCGTGCATCCTACGTGGTTGCTTCGGGTGGAGATGTCAATGCACATGCGTAGTCCTGTGCTTTTCTTTAGGGCGAGTGTTGGGTTGGCCACCCATGTTGCTTTTTTTACTTCTATGATGTACCATGAGTTGGTGAGGCGATGGAGCTTTTGTCCAATGGCCTTGGTTGTTGGTTCCATGATCTGCCGGGTTGATCGTTTTTCGGTGGCTGGATGTCATTCGAATAGGTGCTCATCAGGTTCCTTGGGGACTTCCTGTATGTTGGTTAATTCTGATGCGAAGATCTCCCAACTCTCACAGGGGTAACCAACGAGCACGCTTTCCTATGTAGGGACAATGTTGGAGGACATATAGGTCGTCTTTAGGTTTGTGCGCGGTAGACCTGGTTATCTCTTGTACTATCTGGAGTTTGGTCGATGGAGGCGTGTCCTTCGAGTAGCAGCTCTATATCTGCATTTTCAGCTGGGCGAATTTTGTTTCCATCCCAATAAATTTTGATATTTTGTTGAATTCCCGATCACAATTATTGGAGCGAGTGAAACTACCTCTCACGATTATGATTCCATTGGGTGCTGGCATTTTTAATAACAGGTATGCATAGTGAGGTACTGCCAGAAATCTAGCGAAAGCTGGGCATCCCACGATCGTGTGATATTGCGATTACCAGTCCATGACTTCGAACTCGAGTTTTTCACGCCTAAAATTGTTCCTTGATCCAAAGACTACGTCAAGATAGACTTTGCCTAGAGGAATTTCGGCTTTGCCTAGGACTATTCTATGGAAGGTCGTGTTCATTGGTGCTAGGTTTGCCAAGGACCAATTCATTGCTCGCAGGGTTTTGGCATAGATTAGATTGATGCTGCTTCCTGCATCCAAGAAAACATTGCTCATGTCAAACCCGTCAATTTGGGCTTCCACAATCAGGGCCGAATGACCTAGTCATGGGACCCGAAGTGGGTGATTGGCCCTGCTAAATGTGATTTCATGCTCTGAGCAACGAAGGTATTTGGGTGTGGGTGGTGGTGATGTTTCCACCATGCTAACTTGTCATGTTATCAACTTTTGGACTCTATTGGATGGGAGCCCTTTCTGGATCATAGACATTGCACCTCCGGACCTTGGATACTCCTCTTCCTGGTTTCTATTTGTTGCAGGTTGTGGTTTCCCTGCCGTTGGCTGTACTAGAGGTGTCGGCGGTGCACCAAGTGCTAGGTTTCTAGGTGCAGTGGCATATCCTTGGTTTGTTGATTCGGCTGCCTTTGCATTGCATACCTTCTACATTTCTATGAAAGTATGGCAGTCCTTCATGAGATAGTTCGATCGCCTACTTCCTGCGAAGTCAACGTAGAAATGCATATTGTAGGGTCCTTCCAACATCTATAGTGGAGACATTGGGGGATCCCGAGCCCTTGGCTGGTACCGCTGAGTGGATTGGCTTCCACCAGCGTCTTCTCTGCTTCTGCGGTATCCACTACTACAGTCGTCGTTTCTTCGGCTATTCTCCCCTCAAAAGCTAGCCACAACATAGCTCGGTCCGTCGTATCCGTCGTTGTTGCGCCTGTCCTGATCTTCTTCGAGTGAGCGCCCTTTCTTGTTGTTTACTCCATCCTCACCATCTGCCCAGCGATTTGCCATGTCCACTAATTGCGAGATTGTTTTGGGCTTGACGTTCCCCAGTTCCTCAATGAATTCTCTTCGGTGGAGGTCGTCGTTGAATGCGTCAATTGCCCTTTCATCAGATATGGTTTCGGCTGAATTCCTGATGATGGTCCACCGCTGAATAAATGCTCATATCGGCTCTACGGGTTTCTGTTTGCATGCTCGTACTGCTCCAAAGATGTGGGTCGCTTGAACATGGATGTGAAATTTTGGATGAACTTATCTTCAAGGTTGTTCCAGCTGCTAATGGATTCTTCGGGTAGCTGCCTGAGCCATGAGCGGGCAACGCCGCCTAAGTGTAGCTGCAAACTTTGCATTGCGGTAGCCTTGGAGGCACCTTGAAGTTTAACGGTTGTCAGGTAATCTGCTAGCCAAGCCTCGGGTTCTTGGAGACCGTCGTATTTTTGGCGGTTACGAGGAAGTTTAAAGTCCTTAGGTACTAGGGCCTTGCGAACCCGCTGGGTAAAGAATCTGGCCATACATAGTTCATACTCATCCTCGCTTTCGCCATCGTAATACCTTTGGCTGCTACGCTCTTCCTTGACCCATTGACTCTGCGTTGTGTAATGTCATTTCTTGCATCATCCCATGGTTCAGAGTTTGGGAATTGCACCCGATGTGGCGACCGTGATCGCCGAGTGTGTCCCATGTGCTGACGGTTGTTGCAACATCGTGGATACTTATCGAGTTGCCTTGGAGTTCCTTGTTTACCCTGTGCGAGGGATGCCCCTACCATGCCGAGGCTCATGAGAGTGGAGCAATGAAGAGCCTCCCAGGGATCGTCGGGTGCGGGTTGAGTTGTGACTTCTAAGTAGCTAAGTCTGAGTGGCGACAATTGTGGCTTGTGCTGTCTTTGCTTTGATGTGCCCCACCGGATCTACTAACATCAAGGACAGGTCCAAATCCCGGGCCAGTCGTTTATTTTGGATTCTGGAACCGCGAGGTCCTCTCCGTGGTACGCCTACGGTTACGTTGCCAGATCTGCGGGTGGAGCTTAGTTGTGCCTGCCGTATGCTAGATTCACCGGCTAACCTTTTTCTTTCGTCGAGTTGTCTCTGCATCCTTAGTGGGTCCGTCTTTTTGTGGTGAAGCAGGTACTGGTATGCCATCAAATCCTCGCGCGTGGCTTCCGCCATCATGGGGACTGCACCCGAGACTGTGTCCCTTTCCCTTTGCCATGTTTCAGCCGATAATCGAAGGGTCAAACATTTGCCATCGCGCTCTCCTTCTCTTCCTTGTACAACACAATTGTTGGATGGATCTCCTTTGTTTCCGTGTGTCGTGGTGGTGTCACGGCAGATGCCATGGATAGGCTAAAGGTGGGGACTAATATGCGCTAGGGGAATCCAGGGAGGGATAATAGAGTGATTCTCTACACAGAAGTTTTGTATTGATGTTCAATCTCCGAGATTACAAGAGCTCCTCGAGCTGTATTGACAAGAGGAGGAAGAAGAAACTCTCTTACTCTTGCCTACCAACTAGCCCAAGAACCCTAGATCCACTAGAGATCAACTAACTAGAATTCTCCTTGCTCCCAATCAAAGAAGACCCAACCCCCTTACCAGAACCCCAACCCCCCTTATATAGAGGTGGTTCGGTCCTGGCCTAGGGCATACGTGGAGGCATATTCCTAAGAATATGCCCCCTCCCAAAGTAGTAACCCGACAGGGGTGCTTTTCCCCCGCGTCACACTTGCTTTAGCGACGTAGCCTGCCAGGGCGTCCACGACCGACGTGAGCGTCCTCACCCTTGTCGGCCATGATCCGGTGGTCCTGCCCTTGCTTTATTCGCTCATCCAGTATGCACCAGACCTTCTTTTTTGACCAGAGAGATTCCTTCCTTCTCCTAGAAGCCAAGTGAGGATCCGGATCACAGTAGATCCGGCCACTCCTGTTCCTGCATATAGGTTAGACAAGCATTTCCGACTTACTCCTTAAGTCGGATGAGACAACGTTAGGCGTCCCCCCTGGCCCGGGTTACTCCGTGATCCGGCCTGCCTTGAGGTGACTCGGCCAGCATCCGCTTTGACCTTGCCGACCCTCGGCTAACTCGGCCCTTATACCCCGGAGTGACCCTACCCGGGGTTATCCCCCCAACATTAGTCCCCGAAGCTGGTGCGGCCTTAGCGGCCTTGGTCGCTAAGGCCACATCAGGTTCATTCGTATCTAAGCTTCGGACGTTTAGTTCCGGGTTAACTTCTTGTCTCGGATTATATGGATTTACGTTCCCTTCGCACGTTCCAAGTTTTCACTTGCCGGGCGGGTTACCATTTTGGCTCGGATCCTATGGTTTTACTTTCCCTCTGCATATTTCAAGTTTTCACTTGCCAGCCGGGTTACCAACGTGGCTCGGATCCGGGCCTTGCTTCCTTCTCTCGTACGCCAACCCACGTAGAGGTTAATCATTACGTTGCCTCATTTTAAGGGCCAGCACAGTAACCGCCGCAGTAAATGTCAGTGATTACTGTGCGGGGGTTACGTCACGTCTGTCTCCTCGTTTACCGCAACTGCACGTCGTGTCATGGGATCATAT
Organism: Avena insularis; assembly: GCA_023614405.1. Taxonomy (NCBI): domain Eukaryota; kingdom Viridiplantae; phylum Streptophyta; class Magnoliopsida; order Poales; family Poaceae; genus Avena; species Avena insularis. The sequence continues at coordinate 30,803,495 of CM042692.1, forward strand.
TTACTCTGCGGCCCCCGGTGTGGCTTCTCTCTGATTGGTCGATGCTGGTAATACACGGCCACACCGTGTGGCTCTCCAGCGCAGCACGATCCCACTCGTTGATTACTGGGAGCGGTTAAATAGGGGAGGGGCACGCTCTTTAGCACTTTTCCATCTCCGCGCCCCCTCGCCCGTTCCTCTTCTTCTTCCTCGCGACCGCGCCGCCGCTTGATGCCACCGCACCTTCTCCGTGCCTCCGCACCGCAGTCACCGCTGCACCACTGTTTAGCCACGGGTCCTCGTCAATCTAGACCGCAGAGCCCCGCCGCCGCCAGCTCCAGCGAGGACAGCGGAATCGAGATGACGGAGGAGGAGCTCATCGTCGTCGAGCAGGAGATGGAGGAGGACGCCGGCGCGGCGGACCGCGGCGCGTGGGCCGGCTCTTGGGTCTGCGAGGACGACATCGACTGGCTCTACCGGACCCGGCGTATTCCCGCCGGCGTCGCCGCTCGTCTCCCCTCCTCGGAGTTGGCCCCCTCACCCAATCCGGGTGAGTTCGTTGTTTTCCTATCCCATTTCCAACGGGGATTCGGCCTTCCGGTGAGTGATTTCTTCCGGGACTGTGTCCGGACCTATCACCTGCAACCACATCATCTCCTGGTGAACGCCATCACCTCTTTGTCCGCTTTCGTTTCTTTGATCGAGGGCTACACCGGGCTATGGCCCACGAAGGAGCTGTGGATCCGGTTCTTTGGCCTCCGCCGCAACGTCGTCCCCAACATCCACGTCGAGTCGGAGGACAAGCAGCTCACTCAGTTCGGAGCTGCCTCGATCTTGCCCCAGAGGTATTCAATCTTTCCCCGGGTCACCGGGCTCGACTCCTGCAAAGGATGGGCCCGGACCTTCTTCTACGTCCGGAATGAAGGCACGGAAGATTTGATCCGGTTGGTGCCTTACACTCTGGGTCCCCCTGACACGGATTTCTAGGAGGAGGTTGCCAAGAAACCTACGGCTCTGGCCAACCAAGTCAACAAAAGGTTCGCGGAGCTGAAGAAGCTCGGATTGCGCAACGAGGATGCCATGATCACATTTGTGCGCAACCGAATCTCTCCCCTCCAGCGGCGCACTCACAAGTTGTGCCACATGAGCTTCAGCCGCGACCCCAACCGAACCTCCTCGTTCGAGTTGAGCAATACGGAGATCTTCCGCCGGGTCAAGGCTCTTTTCACCACCCATAAGGACTTCTCCGCCAAATGGACGTGGGGAATCGAGCATTACTGCCGTGACAGGCTCCCTCCCGTGGTAAGCTTCACGGGATAAATTTATTTCGGATCAATTTCATGTCGGTTCTTATCATATTTTTGACTTTGCTCCTTGTGATTTTTTCTCAGCTGTTTCTCCAGCAAACCCTCGAGGATGGCCCGGATCTGACCCTTAAGTGGGCCCTAGACCGAGAAATCCCAGATGAGGAGGAGCCGGACCAGGAGATGTTCCTCCCCACAACCGATGCCACCAAACGACCCAGCGGTAAATTCTCTTCTCTTAGAGATTGGCCCGACGATGAGGATGACTCGGATATCGACGTGATTGAACTCGTTGAGGCTGTCCCTCTTTCTTTTGCCTTCTCGGCATCAGCTAACCCCGGTGGGCACATCCACGAGGATTCTCCACTTGCCATGGGCGAGCCTGTTCCGGTGGCGTCGAAGAAGAAGCGCGGATCCGCGTCAAGCTCTTCTTCCGAACCTTCTCAGCCTTCCAAAAGGCAAAAGAAGGCCGGAGACAAGACTGCCTCCAAACGGGCAGGCAAAGCCCCGACACGGAGGGCCCGGAAACCTAAGGAGGCCGAGACCTCGGATGCGTAAGTCAGTTTTCACTGCGCAACACACTTCTCCCTGCATCGGGGTAATTTCATTCCTGACATTATTTTCTCTTGCAGGGCTCCTGTGGAGGTCCCTCAGAGCGGATCGAGCATCTCCTCTCCTCTTCGGTCCAGTCCTTCCCCTCCTCGTGACGACGAGTCATGCCCGCTGAGCCCTAATCCGGAGGGCTCTGCGGCCGCTCCGGGTTCACAGTACCTCCTTCAGAGGAACGCGACCTCGGATCAGGAGGGGTCGGATCGGCCGAGGCAACGGCGTCCGGCACTTCGGCATTGCCGCAACCAGCAACTACCAAGTCTACCGCAACTCCAGCACCAGCAGCAGCTCCAACACCAGCCACCGAACCAACGCCTGTCCCAGCTCCGAAGAAACCAACAACAGCTCCAGCACCAACCACCAAAGCTCCGGCTCCAAGTTCATCTGCCTCGTCCGAGTCATCTCAAGCTCCGCGAGGACCCACTCCAGTGGCTTCCAAGGGCAAATCCACTATGGTCACTTCCTCCCAGCAAGCTAAAGGCAAGTCCACCTCCGTCGAGGCTGGGCAGCGAACCTTGTCGTCGATGCTTCCAAAGAAATCACCAGCAGTGATGGATCCTCCTGCCTAGCCAGCTGTTTCGCAGCAGATGGTTCTTCACACTAGCCCAGCTCTTGCCCTGATTGAAAGGAAAGAAGCTCACGCAAAGGGCTTGGTGGCACCTCACATGCCTTGGCGAGCAACCCTCCGAGCCTCATCGAGTTTGTCATGAACTGGAATAAGGCGGAGTTCGTCTACAACGACGATCTCCCGGAAAAGTTCGGCCCAGCTGAATTTTCCGCTCAGATGAATACCGCCGCCAAGGCCATTAACCTTGCTGGGCGTATGATGGAGGTACGCCGTTTCTTCTTTACATGATGTAGATAATAACCATTAGTCCCCGAGCCTCCAGCGGAGTAACTTGTTACTCGGCCGGATGCTCCTTAGAAGATCAACGTAGCTGCATGTAAACTTCAAATATGCACACACCTAGAGCCGGGTTAAGTTCCGCTTGGCCCGGATCTTGTACACTTCGAATATGCACACACCTAGAGCCGGGTTAAGTTCCGCTTGGCCCAGATCTTGTACACTTCGAATATGCACACACCTAGAGCCGGGTTAAGTTCCGCTTGGCCTAGATCTTGTACACTTCGAATATGCACACACCCAGAGCCGGGTTAAGTTCTGCTTGGCCCGGATCTTGTACACTTCGAATATGCACACACCTAGAGCCGGGTTAAGTTCCGCTTGGCCCGGATCTTTTACACTTCGAATATGCACCGAACTAATTTTACACGCCTGTGCCTTTGTCAGGTAACCACCAATCGTCGGAGCGCCGAGTTTCAGCGCCTGCTTGATACCCACAAGATCTTGCGCGAAAAACATGTTGCACTTGGCGCGGAGCATGAAAAGAGGGGTAATTTCCTTTCTTAACACCTCACCGTTTCGTTTGTTTCTGCCGGACTAACCTCTTTACTCAGTTTTTTGCAGCTGGGGTGGAGGCTGAAAACAAGATTATGCGGAAGAACTTGGAGGAAATCCGAGGTATGTCCTCTTTCGGCCAACGTCGTTGTGTTTTCCATTCTTTCTTCTCCTTGGCTCGGCAAACATTCACTCCTCGGCTTTGCCGGGTCAACACACTATTTTAGCATCACTTGAGGATAGTGTGCCCATGCCTGATATAATGCTGCATTTTCTCGAACAAGCAGGACGACATCAAGCCGAGCTGAAGAAGAAGAACGATGAGCTTGCCCTCCTCCGGACCAAGGACGACGAAATAGCCAAACTCAAGGCCGAGATGGAGAAGATGAAGGCCCAACACAAAACCGAGCTCCAGAAAGTTGGCCAGAACTTCACCGAAGAGCGTGAGCGCTTTACCCTCCAGATCTCCAAGGATCAGGACCTGCTCAAGGAATCCGAGGTCCGGCTTGGGTCGGCGCTGGCTGAGCTTGAACAACTTCGCCAGAGACGCGACAGTTGTATCAAGGAGTTGACCCGGATCCATCGCCATATCTCACGTAAGTTTCTTCTCCTTATCCGACATAGTTTTTCCGGGTTAGCTCAAATGCCTTTGCTTCAGCATCTTCCCTTTCCTTATTTTGAGATAACTTTCCGGAGGGACGCCATCGCCAGATCTTGCTGTTGCCAAATTCCGCTAAGAGAGGGGTACTCCCATCGCTCCTGATGGTGAGAGCATCCCTTTAGACATGGAGGACCTATTGGTCAGCGTGTCGGCTCGGGTGGAAACTATTAAGAACTATGGGAAAGATCTCCCCGACGTTGCGGTCCGGATCTTCAACACATTCTGCCAGCGAGGGGCGCTCCGGAAAGGATCACGCTCCTTGCCGACAAACTGATGGAGATTGAGACTCAACTTGACCTTTGGAGGGAATCCGCCGGGCGTGCCGCAGCAGATACCCTTCTCCATCATATCCTTTCATGGTACGAGAAAATTGATCTGAGCCTCCTCACCCGTCGGCGCACCGGATCCAAATGGACCAATGATCCGGAGTGGGTAGCTCGGCGCCAGGCTTGCGCCTACAGCCTCGTCGAATATTCTCCTGTCCACGACTGGGTTGAGGGACCGAGCTTTCTGGAATCCGGTGAGGAGGAGCGTATGGAGAACGTGGAGGATGGGTCGGGCGATGATGGAGAAGATGCTGCTTCAGATATCGAAGACAGTGATGATGACGCCGAACTTCCTCCTCCTGCCGCTCCTTAGTTTAAAAAACTTGAAAATTTATCAGATCCCCGGTATGCCGGGTGCAATTGTATGCTGGATACATGATATTTTGCTACTATGCTTGTATGCCGGATTAACTTGGGCGTAGTCCCCGAGTTTCATTTTCTTGTTCGTCCAATTCTCCGGCTCGATCCGTGTCTACCTTGACTCGGTTTCGACTTCAATCCGAGCCTCAAGAATCGTTTTAACAATCTTGAAACTTTGAGGCTTGGCTCAAAATAATTCAACATAATAGCTTGAAAGTAAATACGGGGTTAGTCCGAAAAAACAAACGTTAGCTGGAATAGGATCGTTTCCTTAGTAGTTTTTCATGTGCTACGCAATTCCAAACTTGTTCCCTTGCCCACCATGAAGCCAATTCTTGTTGGACAGCAGCAAGTCGAAGGGTTGGGTTTTTGGTGCTCACACATTACTAATCCGGGTTAAGCGAAACGAGTCATTCCAGCTAACGCATAAAAAGTAACAACAATCATTTATTAAGGCAGTCCCCGAGTTACTGCTCAAGGCTCTGCCTGGGGTTATCCCCCCAACACCGTGGTTTTCTGCATCATCACCTGATAAAATATCGTTAGGGTCAAGGAATGGGTTACCGTTGGAGTCGCGCGGTGTTGTTAGTTCTCCATGTTGGAAATATGCCCTAGAGACAAATAATAATAAGGATTATTATCATATTCATAAAGTTTATGATTAAGTTTTATATCATGATATAGCTGTATTGAAAGGAAACATCAATACATGTGTGATATATAAACAACTAGGGGTTCCCATTGATACTCTAGTCACTGGTTCACTGGTCAACAGATGATCAAGGTTTCCTGATGATGTGGCATTTATGCCAGTTGGCAATGGAGTCACCTCATTCTGAGAATGAGATGATGAACTAATACCCAACTGACCCGATCATGTCACGAAGTTCAAGTTACGATGATTAGAATAGACCTAGTGGATTATTTCTTAGACCGTGAGGCTATATCAATCACTGTCTCCCGAGGGTACTTTGATAGCATCAAACGTCACTTGGTTAAACAATGATCATAAAGGTGTGTTCCGGTATTCGGAGGAGCAGTAGAGGAATTATATGTCAAGAGCGGGATTTGTCTATCCATGTGACAAAAAGATACTCGAGGGCCCACTCGGAGAAGTTATATCCAATAGCTGCACAACGTGTGATTTGATCACAGGGATATCACTTGTCGAAACGAGTCAAGTAGCATTTGTCGGTAACGATATTGAACCCGACATGGTGATGTCATTGATCAGATCTATAGCAATGCAAGTATCGAGAGACAAAAGGAATAAGACACGATAGTCACAGTTTAAACGATAAATATTTCATGGAATGCACAGAGGTCACATGGCTATCCAGGTCCCTCTGTTGATCATTGGTCCGGGAGAGTCCCGACCATGTTTGGAGTGCTCCCGGAACGTGGGGTATCACTCTTAAGGGCTTGGTGATGCTTAGAGAGTATTTACAGGATTGGTAGAATCACCGAAGAAAGAGAAGAGAGAAAACTGGAAGAGTTTTGGTAAGTCCGGAGGATGTCCGGAGTGGAGGTGGAAGGTGTTCCATAGCCACGGAGATTGAATAATATGTGAATGAATGTTAAATATTGATTTAATCATTTATTCATAATTATTTAATAAAAGATAAAATCAACTAAATGGTCAAAAGGCTTAATGGGCCAAATCCCGGAGGGGAAAGGGCCCAAGAGCGGACCAAATCCCTAGGAGGGGCCAAGGGGGTGGCCGGCGCCCTAGTGGGACAGCCCCCCATGTGGGGCCCATGGGGGTTGGCCGGCGGTGCCACCCACCTCCTCCCATGATTAGTCCCACCCCGGGACTTTGAGGGAGGGAGTACTTCCCCTTCGTCCTATATATTGTGGGGTATTTTGACCAAATAAATACAACCAATATGCAATAAAGGTTTCCTCACTTTTGGGGAAACCTCCAGTTGATATTTCTCTCTCTCATGTCCGTGGTCCCAAGTCCAGACTGCGTGGACAAGAGACATCTTCACCGCGGAGCACCGTCGCGCTGTGGGATTCAGATCCAGGAGCTCTACTTCCGCAACTACTGCTGGATCGGGGAAGCGGGAGTCATCGCCAGGCACCGGATGCATGTAACTCCCTACGAGGTGCAATGTTTGTGGCACTAGAAGTCGTTGGAGCTAAAGGAGCACAAGGACTTCATCATGACCTTGAGGTCGGCTTCGGCTCGTCTACATCAACCATGCTCTCCTGAGCATTGACAACGCTTTTCGGTCTTCAAGGGTAAGTTCGCGAAAAGCCCCTCCCGTTACTGCATTACTAATAGATAGGTCCTGGCAGCATTAGGGGTTCAGGGGCGTAGGGTATTTTTTTATTATTTTCATATGCAAACCCATAAAGTGGTATTAGAGCTAGATATATGCGTAGTATTGCTAGTACGGGTAGAACACACAAGATGTAGCGTGTGGGCGTTGATCTTTTAGTTGTTACCCTCCCACATGTACTTGTGTATACCGCAGCAATGCTTGATGAAGCGCCCCAACCGACTTTACATGTGCATTCACGAGACTGGTCCACGCTTGAAATACGGCTTGTACCGTATAAAGTGGCTTTGGGGGGTGTATGTCTCTCTCACATTAGTTGGTATGCCATTTGCAACAGAGGGCCCCAAAAGGGGTGTAGTATAGACAACTACTTGATCAGCGTTGTGGTGAAAGTTCGTAGGAAAGAACGGTTCTTGTGCGAAAGCCCATTCAGCCACGTAAAACAAGCAAAGATAAAGTAGAGGCATCTAACTTTGTTTTGTAGGGGGCATTGCTTTGTGATATGGTTGTGGAAAAGGTAAAGTAATTACCTTAAGTTTCTAAGTAGTAGTAGACGGTCACGGAGGTGACAAACTACCATGCCGGAAAGGCACCGGTACCCTGGTGACTACGGTGCCAGAATCCTTGCGCCAGAATCCGGTGGCGACAGATGGAGATCACGACGTGAAGGACCATATCACATCGCATTTACATTCAATATTATTGTTTGTATATCTTATTGTGTGCTAGTATTAGATACTCGACGGTAGCCTAATAAGATGATCCCTATTAAAATACCAATGATTGTGTTGTCCCTTAGTGTGCACCACCAAGAAAGTTCTTCGGTATGAGGCAGCTTTGTGATGATTGGGTGTCAGACATATCTGCATTCGCATACAGTGGGTGTAAGACATGTTGCACATCGAATACACTAAGGTTGAGTTGGTGGGCCTAGCATGTGTAGACATGGCCTCGGAACATGGATGGTCGAAATATCGAGCACGAGTTGCATGAATGATGTGACCGACGTTTAGGCATCCACACTGCACCCACATTGATGGTCGTGATGATCAGGGGAGATGTGGGGAAACGGGGTCGTGTAATCACTGGAACCCTTCAGGGGATAGGTTTTTTTAGTGGAGTTATTATTTAACTCATTTAATTATAAAATTAGTCTAAATTCCTTTTTGCAATTATAAATGTAGAAAATGGTTCTCCCCGATGTTACCTTCCATGTTGACAATTGGTTAGATGGAGAGAAGCTCAGGCTAGACGGATCAAACTTCTCTACGTGGGTTGCGCGTCTCCATGTTCTCCTTAGCGAGAATGATGTGGTCGACTACATACTCAACGAGATGGATTTGGAGCAGCCCAGTATCTTAGAGACCCCAGAGCAGCGGGAAAACCGCTGTTACCATCATGAGATGTCCACCTTCATATTAGTGACGATGCGTTTCGGGATGGTGGATGAGCTGTGGCTAGTCGTGGGTAATCTTGACCCTTGTATGATAATGGTACAACTTAGGACACATTTCGTGGAACAAGCACAAATATGGTAGCATGAGCTGATGGGAGATTTCCTCTCCATTAAGATGGAAGAGAACTCTTCACTTGAAGACCACTTGGAGAGCATGTATGATGCGTACATGAGGCTCGCAAACTTCCTGGATAGCTAGATGACAAGCTCTTTTGCAAATGGCGTTGTGCTGCGGTCGCTACTACCAAGCTACCAAACACATGCCATGATTTGCATCATGAGAGGCGATGCAGAAACACAGGATTTCCACAGGTTCATATCACATCTCAGGAATGTGAAGGTTAAACCCATTGCAGGTGAGGTCATCGATGATAAAGGTATATATTTGATATACAGTTTTATAAATGTTATAATCTTGCAAACACATATTGAAGTGTTAAGTATATTTGATACTTATTCTGTTTTGCTGAAAACAGGTCCTTCTCCATTAGAGTTGCTTGCTGGAGAGGAGGTAACGTTGCATGTTGATGGCGAGCATGATGATGATGGCTAACGACACTCTCCCTCAACATTTATCACTTAATTTATCATTTTAGGATAATTATTGTAATCAAAAGATTGTGAACTTCTTTAGTGTGTCTCACATTTCGTGAGACGGTTATTCATATGAGTTTGTAACAAACAGTTATTCTACTTTTATGAATGATTTCTATTTGCGGTCATATCTTGTTCGATTATGTGTGAATTATCCTTGTTTTGAAACTAATTGATAATGCATGAACATTTGTAAAATATTGAAAATGCCTTAAAAATACCCAACTTAATGATATATTCATTTTGAATGAAACCATTGTTTAAATTCAAAGTTATATTGATAATATGTGAAAGACACCTTTTCTTGTCACATATGAATCATGCCTAAGTTTGTCAAAGATAACTTAAACACCATGTATTACATGAATACGAAGTGTTTTGATGAATTGTTGAAAGAAACTACATATTCGATGTATTGTATTTCAACAAAAATGGTGATTATCATTATATGATTGTTTAAAATGTGTAAAGAGTTTACCAAAGGAAACATGAGTATGAAACTATTTGATATGATCAAAATATTTCATCATCCAAGGTATTACAGATAAAAGAGAATCTAATTACTATGATTTGATCAATAGTAATGAAATTCGACTTAATAAGAATGGCATAAAGAAAATTGTGGAATGCAATGCGTTTGAAATGTCAAAAATGCAAAGCATCACAATATGATATTTGATATCAAGTGGGTAAATAGATGGCGCCAAATAAATCATTGTAGTGTAAGTGTGAAGACCATTAGTTAGAAATAGTTAGCACACAATTAGAATATATAGTGAACCATCTGGATTCGTGAGATCAGCGCCATATCTGGTATGGATCATCGTGAAAATTTTGGGCTTATTCGATATGACCAAAACAATAGCGAATAAGTCCTTTTAGAGTATTCATTGGAAACTTTGAATATGAAATCCATGGCTAGAACCAAAAGAAAGGCAAAACTAGTGTTGCTTAAATTTTGGTGCTTTCTCGAGAAAGTTTATGTTCTCAAATATGAAGTGACGAGGGGTTAACTCATCAAAGCCCATCGTAGATGGACTTAGGATCGAGGAAGTGGGGAGCGTTGGAGGCATCGATCATATAGCAAACAAGCACATAGGTATGCAAGGTTTACCGAGGTTCAGGCCTCGCAGAGGACCCTACTCCTGCTTGGATGCTCTTGGAATTATCGAGGAGTCGAAAGTTACAGGGGGTGCGCAGATACAATCTGGCAATGGTGTGGAAACTAAGGTTGCCGATTGTCCTCCTCACCGCCACCTCCTAGCCTTTATATAGATAGGCTAGGTCTCGGGATAGCATGCCGAGTTGTTTACATATTAGGGTTTTCCCTTTAAACTTATATCTTAAGTTTGTCATGTGCCGCAAGCAGTCGGAGTCTCCCTTGGTCACCCGAATCTTGATTGGGCCCTGGTAACATTGTGGGCTTCTTATAGGCTGGACTGTATATGCCAAGCTCGAGTACCTATACGGTATTCCCATGTCAGTAGCCCCCGAGTGTCTGGTTGAATCACAGATTCGATTGGAGACTTATGAAGCCTTCGAGTGCACAATCGAGAATGTTTTCGAGTGCTCTAATTTGTATCATAGGGATTGTCGATATACGTGCTTGATTCATCCGATGTATCGGGATCAGTTAACTGCCTTAGGGCAAAACAATGCAATCTACTCAAACTCGAGTCCCCAGACTCGAATTCAGAAAAGTGCTGGCGTAATTCAACTCAGGCCGCGGAGGTCTTATAGAGTCGAATCCCAGTGTATAAGTGTGAGCACTCGATGCGTCCGTCAAGGCTTATTTCATCATACATGCAGGCACGGATTATTTCTGTTAGAGCGCAGCAGGTGCATTACCAGGCCTTCTTTTGGTCTTATCTTCACGCTGCAAGCGTGACATCCGAATTTTATCATCACGGAGATGATTCGGGTGGCCCAGGAGACATAGTCTCTTTGCAGGGAAAGTATGAGGCGGAGTCACCAAAGCTTTCGAGTGTAGACACAGTCAACACACAGTTATGTATAAGAAAAATCATAGGGTCCGCGGCCAGCGCTCCCTATGGGAGTAGCCCTCAAGTGCCTATTTGAGTCGTAGACTCGGGTGGGGACTATAAGTATTTTGCGACTGATGTTGTCTTTTGCTTGTTTCGGTCGAATATGCTTTCGGTGCTCCCTATGGGAGTAACCCTGAGTCCACGGTCGAATCATTGATTCGAGTGAAGAATTTTGAGAGGAAATACATTGTCATCATGCTTGGAGGTCTATAGAGTTCATTGGGTGCGCGGCCAGCGCTCCTGTTAGGAGTAGCCCCCGAGTGCTTGATCGAGTCGAAGACTCGAGAACGGACTAGAGTAGTCAGAAGATGCTCCTGCTGGAGTTAATGACGTCAGTGCTAATGATGAGATGATCTCAGTTGCCAGCGTGAGCGGTTTTGACGGGACGTGATGAAAAGTGAGGCCCCATTTCTAACTTGGATTTGACCAGGCGTGCGTAATCTTTGACTTTAACTGCGTCTCCTCGATTCTCGCGTGTAATGGGAGGAGTGGAGCGATGGTTCGTGGTTTACACTGCCACGCGTCTACATCGATTTATGCCACGCGTCTGGCTTGTGCACTACTGGCCGTTGGATTGCATCCCCAGTGAGGTTAAGTAGGGATGTGTTGTGCGGTAATTCTCCCCACAGCTCATCTTCTTCCTTGCGCGCTGCCTCCATTGTTGCTCCTCGCTGTTCCATTTCTCGCATCTCCTTGCTGCGCTGGATGGTGCTCACCTTTCCCAGCTACTTTCTATGCTCCCACCGCAAGCACTAGATGGGGAAAAAGAAGGGTGCTTCTGCCGCTGGATCTACGACCGCCACTGTTGCAGCCAAGAAGAAGGGCACCGCCGCCATGGGCACCAGTACTACCGCCATGGCTGAAAAGAAGAAGGGCCCAGGCACGTGCATCACGAATGGATCATGGCGGCCAACCACCATCAAGGACACAGAGCTCTTCAACTGGCGCCAAGATGGTGCTCTCCCTATTGCTGAAGATGACTGTTGGATTCCTGATGACGAGGTAATCCTAGTCCCCCTGCCGGATTTCGGGTGATGTTCCTCGCGTTTATCATTCGTGGTCTTTCTCTCCCCCTTCACAAGTTTGTGAGGGGGTTACTCTGCTTCTACGGGATCTAGCTGCATCAGCTGACCCCAAACTCCATCCTTCACATTGCTTGCCACATCACCCTTTGCGAGTGTTGGCTCAGAATCAATCCATTCTTTGGGCTCTGCAAAAAACTTTTCAAACTGAAACACCAGTCGGGCGCTGGGTCGGTAGTCTATGATATAGGTGGCTGTGGGATCCATGTAGACTCCAATGTCACATATTTCGCCATCAACTTAAATGCATCTGTCCAAGGGTGGATGGAGAAGTGGTTCTATATTCGTGACCAGAAGGTTGATGAAGAACACTTCGGACTCACGCCTTTTGATCCGACGGTAGTATGCAAGATAAGGAGGTCGTGGAAGAACACAGTGATGCCCAGTGAAGCCGAGGAAACAAAGACTTTGTACTAGCGTGTTTGCGACCTTGAACACCACATGGGGAAGGAAATAGGTGGCGCAGACCTCATTCACACCTGGATGCATAGTCGGGTGCAACCACTACAAGCCAGGGCGCATCCGATGTGTTGCTGGACTGGCGTTAAAGATGTCACTCGCATCTCGCGAGAGAATATTTCTTCAAATGAAGTAGACAAGAGGTTTCGGCTGCTGACCAAGTACATAGCCAAGGAGAGGCTTCCTGGGGACTCAGCCGTGCCTCCCTTCTGTGCGAGTCATCTGCCGCCTGAGGTGGATCTATTGTGAGCTTTTCTTGTTTGCGATTACCACTACTAGGAAATTGGCCTTTAGTGGCGCACCTGGAATGATCATCCGTGGCGCACTAGCAGTGCGCCACGCCTGCCTTCGGCTATCTCGGCCAGCGCCGTGGCGCACGCCTAATGCGCCACGGTTGTGTAGAAACAGGCGCACTTAGTGCGCCACAGATGTTTGGGCAGGTGCGCTACCCCTGGGATCTTCTGTGGTGCACTACCAAGTGCGCCACTAAACTTCCATAGTGCGCTTTAGGTGTAGCGCACCAGCCCCATGTGCGCCACAGATGACCCTAACAACCATGGCGCACATGACTATAGTGCGCTACAGATGTTTGGCGTGCGGCCAATAGGGCCCTGGCCCACACACATCTGTGGCGCACTATAGTCATGTGCGCCATAGTTGTTCTAGTTATTAGTAGGGCACTGCCCACAGGTGAGCCACGCCTGTTTTAGCCGTGGGGCACTTCAACCATGTGAGCCACGGATGTGCTGATTACCTATAGCCGTTTTCCTAGTAGTGTGCCTGCTAGATTTCCTTGTATATTGATCTTTTTCCTTGTGCCAGGACTGGAAAGTGGCCACTGTGCTACCTCCTTATCTCGAGGGAGTAGTCCCGTGCGAAGCGGAAGAGGAGGATGAGTCTGGCTCCATCGTCCCTATTGGGGAGGAGCAGGAAGCCCCCGAGTCCAGTGGGAACGGGACTCGCAAGCGCTCCCAAAGCAAGGACTCGGATGCAACCTCGCCGACAACGCCGGAGGGTCCTCCGACTGTGGTAGAGGAGCCGATTCCTGCTGTGCCTGTACGCGCCATGGCTCCTCCTCCACGGAAGAAACCGAGGACACCGAAAGGAGGCATCCGAGGAATCCTTCGACCTCGACAATTTTGACGGGTATGTTTTATACTCCTGCGGGTTCGTCCTTATGTTCCACAATCTCTTCGCCTGAAGTTGCTTCGTATGTTTTATAGCCAAACTGCATCGTCATTGTCTAATGACTGTCAGTTTGTGAAGGAGACTGGAGTCGCAGACTCCAAAGACAAGGAGATGGCGGCACAATCTCCCTCTCCCTAGGTGGTGGCCAACTTCGGTGCCATTCTTTGAGTTCCCCCCACACCGGGGGGTACCAGATGGTTGCCCAGACGTCTATTCAGAAGGAAACTTCCAAGTCCCTGGAGGAACATGTAAGTTTTCTTGTCTTTGGCAGTCGAAATTGAGTTCATGCTCATGCTTTTCTTTTGCAGCCTGTCTTGCAGGAGTCCACTCGCCTCGCTGAACAAATTATTTCCCTTGGCCATCAACATGCTTCGTTGGAAGCTCGTCACCGTGCCTTTGAAGGTGACTTCACACTCTTTCATCCGTGCCTTTTGTACGAAAATTGGTGGGTTTGAGTTGTGTTGTTTCCATTTGTAGGTGAGCATAATGAGTTTTCTTCGTCGCGTCGATTCCCTCTAGAAGGGTCTTGCCGCCGCGGAGAAGAAATGTGACGAGGCACTTGAAGCCTTGGAACGCTCTACCCAGGAGTCGAAGACTCGCGAGGAGAACCTGCTGGAAGCTGCAGCTGACAGAGAAAAAGTGCTTGTAGAACAACTTTTCTCTGTAGCTAAGGCACTCTCGGGTATGATGCTGCATCATTTTGTTTGCTATATACTTTGTATGTACGTTGTTGTACTCATATGCATCTTCTGCAAATGCTGTTAGTGTGGACTTTGACGTGCAAGCTTTGGCCCGCTCAGACGCTTTGGTCGGTGCTATGTCTGCAGTCGAAGACCGCAACATCTCCTTCAAGGACTCACTTGAGAAGGCCAAGGGAGTGCTTGGGCGTCTCCGAGAGGAGATGGTCCCCAAGGCCAAGCTGATCGAAGATCTTGATGGCTTAGTGGAGTCCTTCGCTAGAGGCGTGCCCATGGATTTCAAGAATTCTTAGAGGAGGGTTGGAGCGACCATGGGGCTCGTGAAGGCGCAAGCACATGGTGTTGATCTAAGCCCTAGCAGGGTCTCCACGGTGATGCCGGTCACTGCGGATGGCCAACAGGTAGTGTTTGCTCCCTTTGCCACTAGTTGCAATAAATATGGGCCTCGACTCATTGAGAGACTTGCCAAGTATTCCACAGAGCTAAGGCGGTTGAAGATGGAAAAAGCAACGGCATCAGAGGCTGTAACCGAGAAGGCTGTGGTGTCGGAGACTGCCACAGACTCGAGGAAGCCCCCTAGTGCCAACGTGTAGCTATAGTCTGCTACTGAGTCATCTTTTGTAATAGTCTAGTTTATTCTTCTTGAATTATGCCTTGTGGGGTACCCCTTTTGAGACTTGCCGAACTTTGATGCTTCTTCTTTTGGCCCTATTTATGAATGGTTGGTCTTATTTGCCTCTTGCTCTGCTTGTAATAGGGTCCTTCGAGTGGTCCATCCGACTCACCTCCCACCGATGAAACTATGGCGGGACCATGTCCAAAGGTGGAGGAGATGTTGCTGCTATCTTGATTGCGTGACCACATAAAATATTTGGAGAGAAATATGCCCATTATCCGTGGTACGCGGATGTGAGGAAGTCCAAAGCTGAAAAAGCCAGTGCGCGCGAGAAGTACCTTCTGGGCGAGGTGGCTCAACTGAACGAGCAGTTTAAGTGTTAGTTATGTAGCTTCTTATCCTTTCTTAGTCACTCGTGGCGGCTCTTTGTCTTTATGCTTTGTACTACTTTTTGCAGTTGTTGGCGCTCGTCATTCGCATGATGAGAGGGATCGAGTCGTCATTCGACTGAACTGCTTGACCCAGGAGCAGCTGGAAGCTAGTGTGTACTTTTGGGTTGATCGTGATCGTGTAGTCGTGTTGGCGATGCTGCAGGACCGTGCGTCGTAGGTGCTGCTTTATTTGAAGAAGTCATAGTCGTGCCTCAAGCATATTTTTCAGGCGATGTTCCCCTTGGATGTGATGCCTTCAAGCTTGTTATCTCTATTGAAGAAATTTCAAGATGCTAGCGCGGTTCGCCAGTGCGTGCGTCAACAGTTACTTGCGGGTGCCAAGGCTGCATTGGCACTTGTCCGCCTGCATCAGCCTAATATGGATCTCGCAGCTGTTGCCATTGGGCCGTTGCCCCCGCCAGAAGGGATGGCATGGAACATGGTACCATATTATCGAGCAGTTGATCAGCCAGCTGAAGATATCATCAAATTGTTCGAAGAATGCACCAATGTTCTTCTTAAATGACAGTAGAGTAGTATGAACCTGCACATATATGCATAGGTGTTGTAAAGTTCGTATAAGTGCGTCGGGTGTTTTTTGTGACCCATTTATATGTACAAGCTTGCTAGCTTGTATATTTTTCGAGTAGCTTGTACTCTGGAGTTCCTTTTCGTTAGCTTGACGCATATTCATCTCAGCACCTTGCCAAACTATCAGGTGCGTTGCAGCTAGGTTGATTTTACCAAAGGTTCGATTGATATTACGTTAGCTACTCAGGCTACTGTGTTATTCGTGTAATGAGGTGGAAAGGGCGGCACAGCCCCCGAGTGATGCAATTGTAAGTAAAATAGAAAACACAAAGTTGGAGGCACTTAGCTTTATTTATTCGCAGAATATCAGGGGATACAATGTGTGGCTAAGTAGCCTGGCTGAATAGCCTTATTTGTAAAGTAAAAACATCTAAGGGTAGAAGCGACACAGTTGTGCGACGTTGAAGGGTTGGAGTATGCGACTCCACTTTCTACGTCTTTAAGGCGGTAGGCGCCACCTGGGATTACTTCAGTAATCACATAAGGTCCCTCCCAAGGGAACTCGAGCTTGAGATGCCCTTGTTGCTTCAGTTGTAGGACCTAGTCTCCTTCGACGAAGGACCTGGGGCACAGCCTTCTGCTGTGGTAGTTGCAGAGGTTCTGCTGGTAGATCGTGGATCTCTCTACTGCAATCTCGCGTGCTCCATCGAGGAGAATGATAGAGTCTTCGAGTGCGAGGGTTGATTCTTCCTCACTGTATTCTACTACCCATGATGATTTGTAGCGCACTTCTGCGGGTAGTATCGCCTCGGCGCCGTGTACCATGAAGAACGGAGTATAGCCTGTAGCGATATTTGGGGTTGTGCGCAGGCTCCATAGTACCGATTGTAGCTCCTCGGGCCAGCACCCGGCAGCTCTTTCGAGTGGCCAGAGGATCCTTTTCTTGATGCCGCCGCAGACGAGGCTGTTGGCCTTTCTGACTTCACCATTCGTCTGAGGGTGTGTGATATGTTGCTAACATATCTATAATTTTTGATGTTCCATGCCTGGTTTTATCTACTTTCTTATGTTTTGTCCACACTTTGGACTACTTTTCATATGATTTCTTGGACTAACCTATTAACAAGAGCCACAATGCTAGTTGCCTGTTTTCTGCTATTTTTGGTTCCAGGAAAGTCAGAAAATCAATATTCTCGGAATTGGACCAGACAAAAGCCAAAGTCGATATTTTACCGGAAGACTCACGGAGCCAGATGACGAGACGGAGAGGGGCCAGGGGCTGGCCACACCACTTGGTGGCGCGGGCCAAGCCAGGCTGCGCCAGGGGGTGGTGTGGGCCCCTCCGGCACCCCCTCGGTCTCCCCTCTCGATATAAGAGCCTCCTAATGCATAAACCCTAAATCATCAAGCCTCCATCCACAAAAACTTGCGCAGCGCCACCGCCACCGAAGGGGAGATTCGGGGGACAGAAAGTCTCTCTTCCGGCACCCTGCCGGGACGGTGAAGTGCCCCTGGAGCAATCTCCATCGATCTCCACCACCATCACCATCACCATTGCTGATTCCCATGATGAGGAGGGAGTAGTTCTTCCTCGAGGCTAAGGGTTCTACCGGTAGCTATGTGTTCATCTCTCTCTCTCTCTCTATGCATGATCATATTGTGATCATGAGCTTTGTAATCAAGTTATCTACTTTGCTACTCAAGTGCTTTAATAGATCTCTGCTCTCCCCATGTGTGTGAAAGTGACAGCGTGCACACCATGGTGGCACTTAGGCTAGAGATTACAAATACTTGTTATGAGTTATATTTGGAGTTGGATGTATTTATGAAATTGTGGTGTTTGTTGGAACCATCTAGTGCTCAAGGTGACAGTGTGGGGTTACCTAGATGGGAAAGGCTTACTTTGAGGTGTGCTGTTATAGCCCTACCATGGATTAGAGTGTCCAACCGAAGAGTAGTTAAGAGTAGTATCATGAAGAGAATATATTTATATGAGAGTGTTCACTAGTGAAAGTATGATCCCTAGGCCTTGTTTCTAAACATTGAAACACCATTTGCAATTAGATCTGTTACATGTTTGCTTGCTTCCATCTTTATTTAAGTTTGCCTTTAGTCTTTTCCCATGTCAACCACACGCTAGCAAGCTATTTTCTCGCAACGTTACCACTTAGAATTATCCATACCACTTGTATTTCACTATCTCTTCACCAAACTAGTGCACATATACACCTGACAAGTGTATTGGGTGTGTTGGGGACACAAGAGACTTCTTGTATCTTGATTGCAGGGTTGCTTGAGAGGGAATACCTTTAACCACTTCCTCCCTGAGTTCGATAAACCTTCGGTGATCCACTTAAGGGAAAACTTGCTGCTGTTCTACAAACCTCTGCACTTGGAGGCCCAACAACTGTCTACAAGAATAGAAGTGTGTAGACATCAAGCTATTTTCTGGTGCCGTTGCCGGGGAGGTAAGGTAAAAGGTACTCACATCCTCCGGTGTGAGGGCTCGAAGTTATTTCCTTTAGATTCTGCAATTTTGTCTTTTTGTTTCTTGTTTTCACTAGTTAGGCTTAATGGAAAACAACAAAAAAATTAGAGAGCTTTATAGTATTTATCTTAAGTTAGGACATGAAGTGTTTGAAGAGAAAATTAAAAAACCTATGGAACTTTATTTGCATGCTAATAGCAATGTTGTTAGTATGAATTCTTTGGACACCATTATTGCTAATGCTATGGAAAAGTCTAAGCATGGGGAAGCTAGTTTTTATGAAAATGATCTTTTTAGTTCCCCAGCTTTGGAAGATAGCTATTATATTGATTATGATGATACCAAACCTCCAATATATGATGATTACAATGATGAATATGATATTTTCAGTCCACCAACTATTGAGGAGAAAATTAATGATTACGATATGCCTCCTATATTTGATGATTATGGTGATGAGAATAATAATGATATCCATTTTGTTGAATTTGCTCCCACTACAATTAATAAGAATGACTATGTTTATGTGGGGAGTATTAATTCTGTTATTTATGTGGCTCATGATAAGAATGTTTTATGTGATAGTTATATTGTTAATTTTATTCATGATGCTACTGAAAGTTATTATGAGAGAGGGAAACATGGTTTTATGCATCTCAATAATATTAAGTTTCCCCTCTTTATGTTGAAATTTTTGAAGTTGCACTTGTTTTCCTTTCCTATGCTTGTTGCTTTGTGCTTTCATGACTTGTTTCTTTACGAGATTCCTATGCATAGGAAGTGGGTTAGACTTAAATGTGCTTTGAATTTTCTTCTTCATGCTCTGTTTTACTTCAATTCATATTTCTTATGTGAGCATCTTCTCAATCTATCATGCCTAACTTAAAGGCGTTAAAGAAAAGTACTTATTGGGAGATAACCCAAAAGTTTTAGGTGAGTCTTGGAAGTTATTACCTCTGTAATAACCGCTCCTTATCCTTTTTATTTTATTTTTGTGCCAAGAGTAACCTCTAATGAGAGAGAAGTAATGCTTGGGAAAGTTGCTGTCCCGAAACAGACTTTTGTGCTTCACCGTAAAAATTCGTGTAAAATCTCTGTACGTCCTTTTGAGGCGTGAATTTTTGTGCTTCTGCCCCAGGTTGTTATCTAACTTTCTTAGTTCAACACTTTTAGATTTGAGCAACAAATGGTCTTCGAAAAAATTAGTCTTTACCTGCTGGTCCGTTTTGATAAATTTCTGCCATTTTCTGCATTTGCTTCTTGTTGGTTCCTTTTTTAGTTCTTTTGGGGAATTGAACTTTTTGAGGGAAGTGCTACAGTAGCTTGTGTTTTAATGGAATTTTTATTGGTGTTGAAACTGAACCCAAGTACTTATTATATTGAGTGCACTAATGTTGCTAACAAAGATTGTGTGAAGTTTTGTATGAAGGAAAAATTTCAGGTGTATGGAAGGAATGATGTAATGAGATGAAGAATGGACTAAAGCTCAAGCTTGGGGATGCCATGCGTGTCACCCCAAGAAATATCCAAGAAGTACAAGCGTCAAAGCTTGGGGATGCCCAAGGCATCCCTCTCTTCATCAATAAAAATCCCAGGTTTCTTCCAAACGCTTAATTTTTATTGTTTCATGCACAGTTGTGTTGTTCTTGGAGCGTCTTATTTTTTGTTTTTGTTTTTCGTTTGCTTGGTTTTCTTAGTTTGCTTGAATAAATTGGTTGGACCCCCTCTTTCATACATTGGTTTTCAAATAGTTTGGTTTGGATTGGAAAAGAGTAGGAAAGTTCATGCTTAAGTGGTAAAGAGAGTTTGTTTTTGACTGTGGCCTATGCTTTGTCATGCCATGCTTGATATTGTTTTGGCTTTATGCTTAGTATTCTTTGATGTAGCATGACTTGTTATAAACAATTGAGATAGCTTAATGTGCCTTGGATGAATCATGCGTTGTTTTAGCATATTAAAGCATAGTATTGTGGTATTCTCCTTTGATGCTTTATTTGGGTTGACTTGGTGCATGCTCACACCATGTTATGACTATCCCAAGTCACCATTTCCTTGATGATCCTTTAGTTTTCAACTTGTAGTATCACTTTATGCTTTGATCAATGATGTTTTGTCGCTCTGCATGATTATGGCCATTATTGCTCTCTTAGTTGGTCGCTCCCAGTCTTTTGCTAGCCTCCGTAACCAAGTATGAGTTCCACTCATGCATCCAACTCCTAAAACCAAGTTATTCCATAGAGTCCACCATACCTACCTATTATCTTATGCTATTCCAAGTATATTCATGTTTTTACCTACCTTCCGAATTAAACTTGTTATGAGAAAATTAGTGATTAAAGCTCTCACGAACTTGATGGCACACTTTACTTTTTTGCATTTAATAAACTTGAACCATTGGGTCCTTCTTTGTTGCGTATATGCTTGCGCTTTATAAGTTGAAATTAATAGAACCATGTATCATGGGGAACGCTTTCAACATTGCACTTGTACTTTGTACCCCGTTGATATCATGTTCTTTTGCTTATGGATCCCGGCGGTGTGAAATAAAAGTGGAACTTGTAAGATCATGGAGTTTGTATGTGTGTTAGAGAAACACCTGGGCCGCTAGCCTAAGCCATGCCTAATCATGGTGGAAACTTGCAGCATCGCCATAATGAGCACTCTATGAAGCATCCTCAATAAAAACCTATGCAAATAGAAAATAAAAAGATTGCTGAGATGCTCATTGTCTGCTTGCCTTGTCATTTTGATTATGGGATAGCTCCTGTATCATGTGCAAGGGGTACCCCGTTGGTGGTTCTTTATGATACATATGTACTTACAATGACAAGAGCTTACTCGTGACTAAAGTTGAGTAGCATGAGGTTCGGTCTTCGTAAGTAAGGGGCATGAGATTTCAGTTTATAACTTGTCAAGCATATCCTCTTAGTTGTGTCACTTTAACCTTAATCACCTTCAAGATGCTTATGGTAGGGCCAATGAGAGTTGAAAGCTATAAGTACCATAATTTTTGGAAGCTCTTTATGAGACTTGAATCCCTACTTCCTTCTATGAAGGCCTTTCTTCCACTTATATATTGAGTCTCCACCTTCTATCTTTATGCACCTACTTTGAGAGCATAGTGGCCATTCTTAGTTTAATGTGCATTGTCCCAAGACTTGTTTATTGATTCGTAATGTTGATATTTTGTTCTTAAACTATTTGTATCTAGTCACCCTTATGAACTTTGAAGGTGTCCTATGCATTTATGTTTGCTACTCTATGAGAGACAAGCTGAATGCCACTATGCTATGTTTTCTTTATGTGAAACAAACAAACGTCTTGCAAAGCATTGTTATTCATGAATCTTTTGTTTGTATCCTTTCATGTTACAACATAGTTTCTTTGTCTTATTGCTAGAACTTTGTCTTTCATG
This sequence comes from Avena insularis, assembly GCA_023614405.1. Classification (NCBI taxonomy): domain Eukaryota; kingdom Viridiplantae; phylum Streptophyta; class Magnoliopsida; order Poales; family Poaceae; genus Avena; species Avena insularis. The sequence goes on from CM042692.1 coordinate 30,825,421, forward strand.
TTATGATTGAAGTACTATGATCCTAGCTTTCAATGTTTTACAAATACTTCGACCAAGTTTATGATGGTGCATGTCACCTCAAAAATTATTCTTTCTTTTTATCACTTGCCTACTCGAGGACGAGCAGGAGTTAAGCTTGGGGATGTTGATACGCTGCTAACGTATCTATAATTTTTTATGTTCCATACCTGGTTTTATCTACTTTCTTATGTTTTGTCCACACTTTGGACTGCTTTTCATATGATTTCTTGGACTAACCTATTAACAAGAGCCACAGTGCTAGTTGCCTATTTTCTGCTGTTTTTGGTTCCAGGAAAGTCAAAAAATCAATATTCTCGGAATTGGACCAGACAAAATCCAAAGTCGAAATTTTAGCGGAAGACTCACGGAGCCAGATGATGAGACGGAGAGGGGCTAGGGGCTGGCCACACCACCTAGTGGCGCGGGCCAGGACAAGCCGTGCCAGGGGGTGGTGTGGGCCCCTCCGGCACCCCCTCGGTCTCCCCTCTCGCCTATAAGAGCCTCCCGATGCATAAACCCTAAATCATCAAGCCTCCAGCCACGAAAAGTTCCTTGGCCACGCCACCGAAGGGGAGATTCGGGGGACAGAAAGTCTCTCTTTCGGCACCCTGCCGGGACAGGGAAGTGCCCCCGGAGCCATCTCCATCGATCTCCACCACCATCTCCATCACCATTGCTGATTCCCATGATGAGGAGGGAGTAGTTCTTCCTCGAGGCTAAGGGTTCTACCGGTAGCTATGTGTTCATCTCTCTCTATGCATGATCATATTGTGATCATGAGCTTTGTAATCAAATATATCTACTTTGCTACTCAAGTGCTTTAATAGATCTCTGCTCTCCCCATGTGTGTGAAAGTGACAGCGTGCACACCATGGTGGCACTTAGGCTAGAGATTACAAATACTTGTTATGAGTTATATTTGGAGTTGGATGTATTTATGAAATTGTGGTATTTGTTGGAACCATCTAGTGCTCAAGGTGACAGTGTGGGGTTACCTAGATGGGAAAGGCTTACTTTGAGGTGTGCTGTTATAGCCCTACCATGGATTAGAGTGTCCAACCAGAGAGTAGTTAAGAGTAGTATCATGAAGAGAATATATTTATATGAGAGTGTTCACTAGTGAAAGTATGATCCCTAGGCCTTGTTTCTAAACATTGAAACACCGTTTGCAATTAGATCTGTTACATGTTTGCTTGCTTCCATCTTTATTTCAGTTTGCCTTTAGTCTTTTCCCACGTCAACCACACGCCAGCAAGCTATTTTCTCGCAACGTTACCACTTAGAATTATCCATACCACTTGTATTTCACTATCTCTTCACCGAACTAGTGCACATATACACCTGACAAGTGTATTGGGTGTGTTGGGGACACATGAGACTTCTTGTATCTTGATTGCAGGGTTGCTTGAGAGGGAATAACTTTGACCACTTCCTCCCTGAGTTCGAGAAACCTTGGGTGATCCACTGAAGGGAAAACTTGCTGCTGTTCTACAAACCTCTACACTTGGAGGCCCAACAACTGTTTACAAGAATAGAAGTGCGTAGACATCAATGTGCCATTGAGGCGTAGCTGATGTTGATTCCCAAGTTTTCGCAGAAACTCTAGAACTCACTCGAGGTGAATTTTGTTCCCTTGTCCATGATGATGCTATGTGGCACCTCGAACTGGAAGATGATGGACTCGAAGAATTTAACGGCACCGACCCCTGATTGGTTTGTCACTGGCATGGCCTCAATCCACTTGGTGAATTTGTCGACCACGACGAGGAGGTAGACGTTTCCTCTAGGTGAAGATTTATGGAGCTTGCCAACCATGTCGAGTCCCCATTGCACGAAGGGCCAGGCCACAGGTATTGGCCTAAGCTCTGCGCCAAGTGCGTGCGATTTGTCTGCGAATCGTTGGCAAGCGTTGCATCGCTGGACGATGTCCTTAGCGTCACACATTGTCGTTGGCCAGTAGAATCCAGCTCGCAGAGCTTTGGCGACGAGGGCACGACTGCCGACGTGATGGCCATAAGTGCCTTCATGTGTCTCGAGGAGGATGGCTCTTCCGTCTCCGTTGGAGACGCATCGTTGAAGGACTCCTGCGATGCTGCGCTTGTACAGTTCTCCGTTGATAAGGGCGAAAGCCTTGGATCACCGTGCTATATGACGCGCATCTGTCAGGTCATCTGGCAACCTTTGGCTGAGCAAGTATGTGATGTATGGTTGTGTCCAGGATGGCTCCAACATCATGACCTCCATGGGGCCTTCGAGTCCCGTATCTGGATCCATGTCCTTGAGTGCCTTCGGCTCATCGGGTGGTGTAGCCCCCGAGTCTTTTGGCATGCTGGATTTCTGATCTGGAGCCTTTCGCTTGATGGAGTGCTCGCAGATTCTCTCTATAAATACCCCCGGTGGCACCGGGGCACAAGTGGAGCCGATGTTGGCGAGTATATATGCTTCCTCGTTTCTCTCGTGGCCAACGTGCCACAGTTCACAACTGTCGAAGTCCCCTTCGAGTGCGTCGTAGAGGTCGCGATAGGTGATCATGTTGTCGCTCAGAGCATCGCACTGGTTCATGGTTTGATTCACCACCAGTTTAGAGTCGCCGTAGATGACGAGTCACTTTGCGCCACAGGCTTTTGCCATCCGCATCCCATGGAGTAGGGCTTTGTACTCAGCTTTATTGTAGGAGGCGGTGAACTGCATTCGCAGAACATACCTCATCTTGTCACCTTGTGGTGATGTCAGGATGATGCTCGCGCCAGCTCCTTCTTTACGTTTGGATCCGTCGAAGTGCATTGTCCATAGATAGGACATGTCTGGCTTGTCAGGGAGCTGGTTCTCCATCCAGTGGACGAGGAAGTCCGGGAGTACTTGCGACTTGATCGCATCTCGCTTCTCGTATGTGATGTCTCGTGGAGACAATTCTATCCCCCAAAGCGCGACTCGTTCGGTGGCGTCAGGGTTGTTGAGGATGTGCCCTAGAAGGGCATCGTTCACCACAATGATCGGGTGCTCCTGGAAGTAGTGGCGCAGTTTCCTGGCTATCATGAAGACGTTGTATGCTCGCTTCAAATAATGTGGGTACCACTGTTTTGTCGGTGTGAGCACCTTGCTGAGGTAGTAGACTGGGCGTTGTACCCCATGGACTTTATTTTCTTCGGCTCGTTCCACTACGAGCATGGTACTAACCACCTGGTTGGTGGCGGAGATGTATAACAACAGCGGCTCTTTTTTTAAGGTGTTACCAACACCGGCGAAGTGGATAGTAGACACTTGAGGTCTTCGGATGCTTCTTGTGCTTCGTCTATCCACTCAAATTTGTTAGACTTGTGGAGGAGTTGGTAGAAAGGCAGTGCCTTTTCGCCCATTCGACTGATGAATCGACTGAGTGACGCGATTCGCCCAGCTAGTTGCTGGATGCCTTTTATGTTCTTCGGCTTCTCCATGGCCAGTATAGCCTTTATTTTCTTCGGGTTGGCCTCGATCCCTCTCGCGGAGATGAGGTATTCGAGCAATTGCCTAGATGGTGCGCTGAAGGCGCATTTGTCTAGATTCAGCTCGATCCCTCTCGCGGAGATCATCGAGTAATGAGGCTTCCTCCTTGGTTTTGACGATGATGTCATCGACATACACTTGAATGTTACGACAAAGCTGGCTCTTGAGGCAGGCCTGCATACACCGCTGGTAGGTGGCCCCTACGTTTTTCAGCCTAAAAGGCATCATTGTGTAGCAGAAGACGCCAAAGGGCATGACGAAGGCTGTTTTCTCCTAGTCTTCCTCCTTCATTCGAATCTGGTGGTAGCCTGAGTAAGCATCGAGGAAGCAGAGGTGCTCACATCCCACGGTGGAGTCTATTATCTGGTCAATCCGCAGCAATGGGAAGTGATCCTTTGGGTAATGTTTGTTTAAGGAGGTGAAGTCCGTGCACATCCGCAGGATATCCGTGTCCTTTTTAGGAACGAGCATGGGGTTTGCTACGCAGGTGCTTTCCTTGATCTCATGTAGTGAAGTTAGCGTCGAGGAGTCTGTTGACTTCCATACGGACTGCTTTTTCCCTGGGCTCAGACAGTCGACATATTGTCTGCTTCACTGGTCTTGCTTCAGGATTCACATTGAGTGAGTGCTTGGTGAATTCCCTGGGAACTTCTGGCATGTCCACTGGACACCAGGCAAAGATTTCCCAGCGCTCAAGGAGGAATTCAACGAGTGTGAGATCCTATGCGGGACTCAAGTTGTTGGTCATAAGGGCCATCTTGGTCAGGTCCTTTGGGTGGACCTGTACCACCTTGGTGTGGACCTATGTGTCGAAGGATTGGTCGGGTGAGCTTGGATTACTCAGAGGAGGCAGACTGTTGTCTGTCGACTCCTTCAACCTCCACAGTTCCTCCTGCATGCCGAAAGACTAGGAGATTCTGTTGAATTCCCTGTCATAGCCGTCGGACCTCTCGAAGCTTCCATTGACTGTGATAATGCCGTTGGGGCCTGACATCTTCATCTACAGATAGGCGTGGTGTGGCACCGCCATGAACCTCGCGAACGCGACACGTCCGAGGATGTAGTGGTATTGTGAGGGCCAGTCAACCACTTCAAATTCGATGCGCTCCCGCTGGAAGTTAGCCGGTGTTCTGAAGATGACATCCAAGATGATTTTTCCCAAGGAGTATACGCCCTTCCATGGGACAATGCCGTGGAATATTGTGTCTGAAGTTTCCAGGCATGACAAGGGGATTCGCATGGCGCGCAAGGTGCTTGCGAACATGAGGTTGATGTCGCTGCCCTGTCCACGAAGACGCGACTCATCTCAAATCCTCTAATTTCCACCTCGAGCACCAAGGGACAATGACCTGGGCAAGGTACTTAGCGCGGATGATCACGCTTGTCAAAGGTAATGCAGGACTCGCTCCCACTAAGGTACTCAGTGGTGGAGGGTGGAGAGTTCATTGCCAGATTGACTTGGCGAGTGATTGATTTTTGCACCCGATTTGATGGGCGCCCTTTTTGGATCATCCCCATGTTTCCCAGTGCTTGCGGGTATGGCTCGTCTCCGTGGTTTTGGATAGGCACAGCTATAGGTGGTGGTGGCCCGAGTGGCGGTGGTGGTGCTCCATGAGCCACGACACCTGGGGCAGCTCCATAGCCCTGGTTTATCGCGTCGCGATTCATCTACGCCAGACCTTCGTGGCGCTTGAGGAACTCACGACAGTCCTTCAGGAGGTGGCTAGATTTTTTCTTGTTGTCGTTCTTGTCGATGTAGAAGTGTACGTTGCACGGTCCGGACATTTTGTCCTGGATAGATGTTCCAGGTGCGTCATCGTGAGTGTGGTGTTGCCACACTTGCGTGGTTTTCCTGCTGTCGCGGTATCCCCCACTGCAGTATCCGCTGTTGCGGTTGTTGTCGTCGTGTTTGTCGACGTAGCCAACCACGACCATGTCGACTTCCTCACGGTCCTCATAACCACGCATCCAGCATTTTCCTCGATGATCACATCTGCGACCGAGGTCATAATCATCGTCTGAGTGGATGCGGTTTTTCACCGAGTCCTCTCCATCGGCCCACCTGTTCGCGATCTCCATCAGGTGGTCGATTGTTTTGGGTTTCGAGCGGCCTAGCTCCTCTCTGAGCTCTCTACGGCACACGCCGCCATTGAACGCATTGATTGCGCGGTCCTCAGACTACAGAGTTTTTGATGATGGACCATCTCTGGATGTATGAGCACAGCGACTCACAAGTCTTTTGGTAACAACTTCTCAATTCTTCGATTGATGCGTGCCTTTTGTAAGTGCCCTTGAATTTTCGCACGAAGCTGCAAACCAGCTCATCCCAGTTGCGAATCGATCCGCGCGGGAGGTTATTGAGCCACACAAGGGCGCCACCTTGCAGCTGTAGCTAGAGGCATTTCATGGTCGTGCTCGTGGTTCCACCATGTAGCCTGACGAAGGAAATATGATCCTCCAGCTAGATCTTCGAGTCTTGGAGGCTGTCAAATTTTGGGTTCTCCAATGGGAGTTTGAACCCTTTTGGCATTCGCTTTTGTCAAATGGCTCCACTGAAGCAGCTGGCGCCGCAGAGCTCCATTCCGTCATCTTCCGAGTCAGTCGAACGGGCACGCCTTGCACGCATCTTGTCGACCTTGCGCTGCGTGATGTCATCGCGTGCGTCATAGTCGTAGCCGTGCCACCATGAGCGGCGTCGCTGCGATAGATCATGGCTGTCATCGCTGGAGGAGGAGGACGAGTAGCGCTTAGCTAGAGCCTTGCTTTTCTTCAGCTGCAACACTGGATCCTTGATGAGAGCAGCCTCGACTAGTCCCAAGCCAGCGATCGTAGATCGGTGCATGGCGAACCGTGGGTCCCCAGCTGGCGGCTGGTTGTTGAGCAGGTACATAGTGGCTGTTGTCACCACTGCTTGCGGCGGCTTGGGGAGAACATTACCCCGCGTTTCCACTGTCATGGACGAGAAGTCGAGGACTCGAGTGGCTTCGGATCGCTCCTTCTTGGTGAGATGAGCGAGTCAGGAACGTCTTTTGGCAGCCGTATGATCATTTCCTTTGGCGGAGGATCCTCCGATGGAAGAGAGTTGAGCCCGTCGGAGGCTCGACTCATCCGTTGCCCTTTTGCGCTCGTCGAGCTGGGCAATTACTTGTTGCTAGCGCTTGAACTCCTCCTTGAGCAGCCAGTGGTAGCCCATCAGCATGTCTTGCGATGAGTTGGGAGGTAGGGGGTTGCCCCGTAGAGCTTCCCTGCAGCGAGCCTACTCAACATCGTTGAGCTTGATAAGCACGCACTCCCAGGTTGGCTCATTCGCTGCGAGGTTCGGCTGATCCTGTAGGATGGGCCCTTCCGTCCCATTGTTGGTGGAGGCGTTGTTGGGGGTCCACCGTTCGCGACTGGGATTCCACTACCAGTGCCGGTGTTGTCCCGAGTGCCGCCATTGCCGCCCATGTTGATGACGACGCACATGTAATGGTTGGGAAAGCTTTTGCTCTCGTAACTTTTAGATCCAGAGTCGTAGGCTCCATCTTCTGTTGCCAGATTGCCCAGATCGGACTCGCAACTACTGTTGTTATCCGTGTTCCCGACTGATGCCGGGGCGTTGAGTTCGCTCAGGGTGCCGATTGGTGGTGGAAACCACGATGCTGGATCAATCGCAGGAACCTTCAGCTGGTCAGGTAGGCGAAGTGTGCCTAGCCGACCAACTTGGAAGCATAAGTTCCCGATTGCCAGGCCGATTCCATCGCCCACGGACTCAAAATCCGAGCGAATGGCTGACATGTGGACGGTGAAGTCGAAGGCACCGAAGATGAGGCGAATTTCCGTTGGTGCGGAGTCGTAGATCGTAGTTGATGGGCCCGAGGAAGCCGCAACATTAGCACTCCCGGTTCCCACATACGGCACCAATTGACGAGGGGTTAACTCATCAATGCCCATCACAGATGGACTTAGGTTCGAGGAAGTGGGTAGCGTTGGAGGCATCAATCGGCTAGCAAACAAGCACACAGGGATGCAAGGTTTACCCAAGTTCAGGCCTCGCAGAGGACCCTACTCCTGCTTGTCTGCTCTTGGAATTATCGAGGAGTCGAAAGTTACAGGGATTACGCAGATGCAATTTGGCAATGGTGTGGAAACTAGGGTTGCCGATTGTCGTCCTCGCCACCCCCTCCTAGCCTTTATATAGATAGGCTAGGTCTCGGGATAACACACCGAGTCGGTTACATATTAGGGTTTTCCCTTTAAACTTCTATCTTAAGTTTGTCGTGTGCTGCAAGCAGTCGGAGTCTCCTTTGGTCACTCGAATCTTGATTGGGCCCTGGTAACGTCGTGGGCTTCTTCTAGGCTGGACCATATATTCCAAGCTCGAGTACCTATAAAGTATGACCATGTCATGAAGCTTATGGGAAATAGTGAAAAACACGATGAATTTTCAAAACCCTGCATCAAAGTGTTGAGAAGCGCAACGAAAAGCGTTCCTGAATGATTCTCTTCACAAAGGAAAGAATCAATGATAATGATCATTGTGTTTTCCCCACTAGTGTTTTCACTACATGAAGTAGGATTCAAAATGTACCCCATATCCCGTATGGAGATATTTGTGAATCATTTTTCATGATTACTGGAATATGACATACCTACGAACTATTAGGGAAAGTAATGGTAAACTAAAGTTATGAGAAATCCTAAAGATAAAATTCACTTAAGATTAGAAAGCAATTTGTTGCTGAATCTTAACAAATAAAGGGGTTACTTGAATTTTCCACACGACTGCATAGTCATGAAGGAAAAGGTGAATGACAAAGGCATGATTTGTCATGAATAATGTATTGGACAAATTCAAATGAATTTGATTCTAGTGTGCTGAAAGTCTAGTGGATTTAATACTAGTAAAGTACTAATGTCTCATAGTAAATCTCTCAGTTTGATAATTTATCAAAGGATGTTGAAGTTCTTCAAAATAGTGAGTGGATATGCAATTTGCATGAAATTGAGTCGGAGCTATGAAAGTCTTCCTAAAACAATATGTGAATGACATATTTTTGAGTGGGAGCAATATAAGTCTCAAACTCAAATATGTTGGGAACATATTTTGAGTGGGATCTTAAGGATTGATTCTTAAGTGAGTGTACGACACATTAAGAATAAAAGTGCAAGTACCGATAAATAATGATTTATAGGGAGTAGAAGTTGATAGTAAGGATATTACGATATTATGTAGTATTTCTAAAAGGATTCTAAAAAAAGAGATTCATAATAGGAATTGATTCAGGACTAGTCCTTGGTCAATTCAAATTAGGAATATCATTAAGTTAAACATCAATGGTTGGAAAGAAAGAAAATGATGATCATCATCCACTATGTTGAGACATAGGTTCTATCCTGGAAACCATGATGACAACTTAACATAATATATGATCCAAGAAGGAACGTTTGAAAAGTGATTGAACACGAATCACAGAACGTTGAGCTAAGTTTGTCCACAGTGTCTAATTGAGAACTGTAGACATGTTTCCAAATCCATGAAGGATGATATATCTTAAAAGCATAAAGGGTTATGTTGTAATAAGATTGGAGACTCCTATATCGATAATATTGACTAAAGTCAAGTAGGAAGCAAGGTGAACAAAACATCGAAAGTTGCACATGATGCACTATTGTTTCGATAATTACATTTATAATAATAGATAAGGGTACCGTCTAAAGTGATGTATACTGTTATGGCGGGACTAGTTCATATTTAACGTAGAGTGATGTGTCCCAGGGCACAGTGCCCATGAGAAAGCCCATGAGGTTGATCTAAAGTCACTGTAGGCTCCTGGAAACCAGCCTCATTCTACTGCCATAGCTACGATGCATACACAAAGATGTTATCATATGATGATAAAGTATTAATGTCAATCAAGGTGACATTAGTAAGTTGTAAAGGATTTGGGACTATAAAGTACATGCCCAAGACTCAACCTCTTTCATGAGAAAGCATGTTCAAAGGTACCGGGATACATGGTGCCAATGATTATTAAAAACAAATGCAGCTAGTTTGTTTGTACTCTAGTGCAAGTGGGAGACTGTTGGAAATATGCCCTAGAGACAAATAATAATATGGATTATTATCATATTTCATAAAGTTTATGATTCAGTTTTATATCATGCTATAACTATATTGAAAGGAAACATCAATACACGTGTGATATATAAACAACCAGGGGTTTCTAATGATACTCTAGTCACTGGTTCATTTGTTAACAAATGATCAAGGTTTCCTGATCATGTGGCATTTATGCTAGTTGGAAATGGAGTCACCTCATTCTGAGAATGAGATGATGAACTAATACCCAACCTAAACATCGTGACCCGATCATGTCACGAAGTTCAAGTTACGATGATTAGAATAGACCTAGTCGATTATTTCTTAGACCGTGAGGCTATATCAATCACTGTCTCCCGAGGGTACTTTGACAGCATCAAATGTCACTTGGTTAAACAGTGATCATAAAGGTGTGTTCAGGTATTTGGAGGAATAGTAGAGGCATTATACGTCAAGAGCAGGATTTGTCCATCCGCATGATGGAAAGATACTCGAGAGCCCACTCGGAGAAGTTATATCCAATAGCTGCGTAGCGTGTGATTTGATCACAAGGATATCACTTGTCACAATGAGTCAAGTAGCATTTGTCGGTAACGATATTGAACCCGACATGGTGATGTCATTGATCAGTTATCGGGCAATGCAAGTATTGAGAGACAAAAGGAATAAGACAGGATAGTCACGGTTCAAATGATGAAATATTTCGTGGAATGCACAGGGGTCACATGGCCATCTAGGTCCCTCTGTTGATCATTGGTTTGGGAGAGTCCCGACCATGTATGGAGTGTTCCCGAACTGTGGGGTATCACACTTAAGGGTTTGGTGATGCTTAGAGAGTGTTTACAAGATCAGTAGAATCACGGAACAAAGAGAAGAGAGAAAACCGGAAGTGTTTCGGTAAATCCGGAGTAGAGGTGGAAGGTGTTCCATAGCCATGGAGATTGAATAATATGTGAATGAATGTTAAATATTGATTTAATCATTTATTCTTAATTATTTAATAAAAGATAAAATCAATTAAATAGTCAAAAGGCTTAATGGGCCAAATCCTGGAGGGAAGGGCCCAAGAGGGGGCCGAATCCCTAGGAAGGGCCAAGGGGTTGGCCGGCACCCTAGTGAGCCAGCCCCCCACGTGGGGACCATGGGGGGTGGACGACGGCGCCTTCCCCCACCTCCTCCCATGATTAGTACCACCCTGGGACTTTGAGGGAGGGAGTACTTCCCCTTCCCCCTCCCCTATATATAGTGGGGTATTTTGAATAAATAAATACAACCAATATTCAATAAAGGTTTCATCACTTTTGGGGAGACCTCCAGTTGATATTTCTCTCTCTCTCTCTCTCTCTCTCTCTCTCTCTCTCTCTCTCTCTCTCTCTCTCCTGTGACCGTGGTCCCAAGTCCGGACTGCGCGAACGAGAGACATCTTCACCGTGAAGTGCTATCGCGCTGCAGGATTTAGATCCAGGAGCTCTACTTCAGCAACTGCTGCTGGATCAAGGAAGCGGGAGTAATCGCCAGGCACCGGATGCATGTAACTCCCTGCGAGGTGCAACATTTGAGGCACTAGAAGTCGTTGGAGCCAAAGGAGTGCAAGGACTTCATCATGACCTTGAGGTCGGCTTCGGCTCGTCTACATCAACCATGCTCTCTTGAGAGTTGAAAATGCTTTTCGGTCTTCAAGGGTAATTTTGCGAAAATCCCCTCCCATTATTACATTACTAATAGATAGGTCCTGGTAGCATGAGCGGTTCAGGGGAGTAGGATAAAATTTTATTGTTTTCATACACGAACCCCTACACTCAATGATCACGCACACCTGGTGATGTGTCAGGGATGGGTTGCTGCTATTTTTGTTGGATCTGCAAGAGACACTGTCTGTTAGATCCTACGGTTCTGCTCTGGATAGATTTCGGCTATACTGATTCCGAAGTCGTTGTCTTCGTCACTTTACTCGGGTTTGATGTTTGGTAGACTTGAGCCACGTGGTGGCGTTAACTGGGCGTCTGACCCAAAGGACAAACCGTCATATAGATCGGCCAGATCCCCTAGATCTGTGGAGTTCCCAGAGTTTTCTTTGTCGTTTGCTGGCTGGGGCATAGCCTCTTCAGATGAGCCGACAGAATATGCACGTATCACCGTGGGCGCTGCTATTGCAACCAACGGGCCTGATGAAATCATGGCCGATAGGGCAGGTTCTTCGAGTTCCTCCACGTGAAAGTGAAAGCTCCCGATGATGAGATCTGATCTGCCATTTAAGTCTATGGGAACCGAGACAGGGGTGGGCGAGCGTGGTTCTACTGCTATTGGATTGTTTCTTGATGGAGAGGGGACGCCAAATCCATGATTTCAGCGTCCAGTGTTCCCTTGATGTTGGAACAGAAGACGGTAGTGGCGGATAACGCCAATTGGCGGGTAAGCTCTATGATAGGGGGATTTATAATAAAGAACAAGAACCGAAGGAAAATATCAAAAAGAAAACAAGAAGATTGAGAAGGAAAACTTACGGGGTGTGGCACCAATCCAGTTAGAGTCGTTGAGGTCGCCAGAACAGAAGACGGTGGTGGCGAACGACGCAGGTGGATACGACAGTAGTTCTCCGGTGATCGGAAGTAATGTTGGAGACGACGACAGGGTGTGGAGCGTCACAATGGAGTCAATGGCATGGTCCTCGTCTCCTATTGCTTCGTGGAAGGACGAGGTGAGGTGGCCGGAGAACCTTCAGTCAACGGTGGGCTCGGGTTATCCTTGTTATCGAGGCTACACTGTAGGAGAGGATGAATCGGGGTGCTTATAAGATGTAGGAGTATATGGGGAGGAGGAGAAGACCAAAAGGGGCGGTGGGGTGACCTGGAGGCATTAGAATCATCCGAACACGATGACGGACGCGCAGTACTCTGGTGAGCAATTTTGCTTCACACCGAGGCCTAGCTTGATCATGGAGTAGGAGAGGAGACAGAGAGGAAGGAGGAGTGGGTCCTGGTGCTCTTTTATAGATAGGGGAGCACTGGAGCGACAGGTCGAAGAAGGGGATGTCGTTAGCCGTTCGGCTCCGGTCGGTAGTAGCCATTAGGACGCGTTTAAAGCGCACTTGCACAAAGATACGAAGTGGAGGGGCGCTGGGGGTCTTCCTTGTGCATGAAGGCCCGGGGAGAAGAAGGGGCTAGGCAAGGCGCGTGGTCGCTAGTGGAAGCTGCTGACGTTATTGGTGGATGCAGGAGGTAGGAGATGAACCCGACATGTCGGCTTAGTGGGTCCACTTGTCAGTGCTTGTTTTTTCTGAGTGGAAGGTGATAGGAAGCAGGGGTAGGATGAATACGGGGTGATCAGGCCGTGGCGGTGGGCCATGGGCGAGGTTGGTGCCGCTGGGGGAGGTAGCTAGGCTGGGCTAGGTCTTCTTTGTTGTTTTCTTCTAATCTTTTTTTCTATTTTCATTATTTATTTTTCCTATTGATTTGAATTAGAATTTCACTTAAATTTGATTCAAATATTAGAAGGATTTGAATAAAGTATTTGTGTCTTGATCTATCCAAATGAGACATTTTGGCACCATTTAAATTTGAATTTTTTTGTATGGATTCAAATATTTCACATAGGCATATATGAATTTATTTTGTTATTTCTTTTTGCCTCTACCTCTAAATTCCAAAACGTTTGGTTTAGAGCTCCAAATAAAGTGAAACAAATTTCTATTGTTTTATAAAACAATTCTTTATCATCATATAACATCTAATTATACTTTTGTGCCCTTTGGACATGAGTTTGAGTTATGGCTTCAAATTGGCTTTATAATATTTTCTCTTATCTCATAATTATCATAACTTTTATCCATGGCTCCAAATAAAGTCAAACCAATTTCCATTTTTTTGATAATTTTGTTCTTTATCAAAATATATTACTTAGGAATATCTTTTTATATTTTGAATATAGAATATATCCATGGTCTTGTGTTGTTCTTAAGTGGTAATTAATAATTGGGGTTTTAGGGTTTTGAGGGAAATGCTATTTCTCTTAAGGTTTAAAATGAAACCATGCATGCTTCCTGATTCTGAGGTTTTGAAAACATGCACACCACTTCACAAAGAAAATGATTTTATTTGGCTTATGTTTTTGGAGAAATTCTTTTGAATGGCCAAAAAGTTTTTGTTCCCTCTCAATTTCAAATGTCTGTTTCTTTATTTTTGTTTAAGTTTTCACATTTCAAAATTTGGAAAATTTTGGGATGTGACAAACTACCACCCTTAAAAGGAATCTCATCCTCGAGATTCGAGCAGGCTAGAAAGAAATGGGTTGGGGACGAACTAGGGTAGTACCACCCTTAAAAATGTTCTTTCTAGGCCTCTGAATTTAGGGTCGAAAGAATTCCACTTAAACACTTCATGAACTATCAAAACTCTCATGGTGGGCAAGGAATGATCTCGGAATCAGACTCTTTAAAGAAGAATAAGGTTCATCGTCACCGTATATCCTACGATAGGAAACATTTGCAACTTCTAAAGGTTGATTGCTATGCCATTTTATGGTTTAGGCTTGTTAATGCTGAAAACCCTCTGAAGGTTTAAGGCACTCAAGATTCATATATCCAACATCACAAAATCGAATAATATGAGTAGTTGGTATGGGGGCCAATCCACCCCGCACCCAAATCATTAACCTTGCAAGTAGATAGGTGAATCACAAAAAATAACACTCGTGCATCCTTACTTTTGCAGAATGTCTTCATGGGTGTGAATCAAGGTTTAGTGTTGACCCCATTAATCCCATCTACAAAGCCACTATAAAATCTAATCTGTCGGTCCTTCAACACTATGGGTTGTGTATATTTCTATGTAACTTCCTTCTTGTTGAATTGGTCCACCTAACAAGTCAACAAGGTTTAGGGTTTTAGGATAGAGGTAAAAATAGACCCTAAGGAGAGAGTACTATAGATATAGATATAGAGAGACTTAAGGGAAATACCACCCTTATAATTTATAATCAAAGAAATGAAGTCATCGTTAAAATAACTCCAAAGTTCAAACATTCAAACACACCAGAGTTCAACCAAGCATTACATAGTACTGCCATACCACAGAAGTTGGTACGGTCGAGCACACTAAATGCATATTGTTCCTTATTATTTTATTTTCTCTCATGGTGGTCCAAAATACACAAGATGAGCGTAGTTCTTTTGGTCATGGATTGCCATCTTTTTCTTGAGAATATGAACTTCAGCTTCTAATGCCTAGACTTGATCCTCAGTTGACCGGAGTCTCAGTGCTAGTATTGCTCCCATTACTTCAATGGCACTCCAAGAAGCACTCTTGATAGAGTCAAAGATGTTCGGGTAATGGTCAGCTGCGAAGAACATGTGGTATCCCTTGGAATTTGGGTCATCACCCTTGTTCTTATACAAGTGGGCTTCAACTTGCCAGACTACTTGCCCTTCTTTGAGATAGGTATATCCCTTGTAGACCACATCACTAGAAAGATCGAGGCTCCTCATGATATCCTTCAGTGCTCTTGGGAACTTGGTGTTACTTTCCATAGTCATAGTCATGGTAGGTCCTTTCTTGAAGGAGTTGAAAAGGCTTGTCATCTACAAGTTGAATAAGAAGAGATTTAGTAAATGAAAGTTAAGAATTATGAGGATGCTAATAATACTGAAAGTATAAGTTTGTTCCTAGTAAGGTTTTGATATCCAATCCTAGGGTCACATCCTATAGTCAACATATGCTCCAATACCATTTTGTAATGACCTGAATTGGTGAGATTTAAAGTCTCTATGTTTAAAGTGCTATCCCTGGATCATAGCTAGCACACATAGTAACAAAATGAAATACCAAGATAAACATACATCATTTTATTACTCAACAATAAATCTAGAGATACCTAATACAAGTTGCACAACATATAGTGGTTTGCTCACTTTACAACGGAAACATAATCGATAATTGTATAGGCCCGCAATCCTAGTCGTCCTGACTTGTCATCAAATCACCCTACAACATGAACGTTGCATCCAACAATTTTGGTCAATACATTGAATGTATTGGTAAGTTACACCACCTATGCCTATTTCTACATGCATAAGGCTTTATGTGGAGGCCATATGGTTTATTTGTGTAAAGCCAACTTTGTAAAGGTTGGTAAAACTTTCTTTATCCTACTTTGAAAATCTTTGATAAAATAATATAGGGTCGAGTGGAAAATGAGGAATCCACCAAGCTGCCATTCCTCAACCTAACATATGGCACCCTACCAAGTGCCCTAAAATCCCACCTATGAATGAATCCACAAACATAGGGTTTGAACAGTCCACCTATACTGAATCCACGGCTATAGGGGTTCACCTATGCCGAATCCATGGACATAGGGTTTTGAAATCTCACCTACACCAAATCTCATGGACATAGGGTTTTGAAAACATTTTGAAAATAGAGGAAATCCTTCAGAGGATTCAGTCTTCAGTCGCTCAAATTGCTCATAACTGGGAGCACGGCTAATTGATTAGGCAGAGGTTGTACACCTTCCCCACATGTCACAATCCAATCCCTCCGTTGAGACTCCGTTCATGGATCGTGACGAAGTCTTCAATAAAAGCCACCTATATGCATGTACACGATCCGCCTGCTACTATGATCTGAAGACCCCTCTCTAATGGCGTTACCGATGCAAGGATTTGCCTCCATGGTCAACTAAGCTAGAGCCCATATAGCATGTGGTTGTACTAGAGGCTCCTTCGACTGAAACATGGAAGATCTCTTTGAACCTGGGCGGCGGTCCCCACCAATTCCTAGGCGCGCAGAGCCATTCCAGGATTGCGACCCTTGTAGATGTTCCCAACATACCATTTCGCCTAGATGAAAATAGTTATATTTTCTTTTTCGTTGTAAACATTTTGTAAAACATATGCTCTTAAAGCGACCTCAAATATTTAGAAAAATCTTTTGCTTTGAACCCTGCATCAAAATCCTTTTAGCATATCAATATCATTTCATATAAAACAATAATAATTTACCTAGGGTATCAAGGGAATATTTGTGTGGGGGTACACCTAAGTTTACAACTACTTGGATCATATCTATAATTTTACAAAGCGCATGGTTGCAAATGTACTTGTGTCAAAATACTATTACAACCTACACATGCAAACTACCATTAGATAAACAAAAGCATGCAATGTTGAAAACATAGGTGATGGAAATCAAGAATGGTATAACTTGCATTTTTGGAGAGAAGAATTCCAATAATATCTCATCCTTGAAAATTTATTCTTTATAGTTTATCCTTAATTATATATATATATATATCCTCGTCACTCTCCACGGAATCTATCACAAAAAATATCGTACTATAAATACACACACAAGCATAACGTTCCAAAATGCAAAATAAAAGACAATCATGAAAAAGTATACTTGCATGGAAGATGGTGATTTCTATTGTGCAAACTAGTATAACAAGTTTCCTAATACAAACAAATAATTTCTGAACATTTTATATATGTATGAGGCAAAGTGCAACAATTTTGGGTAGTTGAATTTGTCAAACTATTTTCCATGTAGAAATATATTGATATTAGGCCTAAATTCCAAGGAATACTTAATATGATCACCAACATAGTTGAAATATCTATCCAATGGTACTAGTTGGTAGGAATGATCATAGAGTTCAACTTTGCAGGAGGAAATATTTTCAAAGGGATTATAGAATTCAAGATATAGAAAAATTACTCAAATATTCCATTTGAGATTTGAATAATTTAAACCATTCCAAATCCAATATAATTATGGAATTGTGTTCTACACTTTCTAAGGATTCCAAGGGCATATTATTTGTCAATTTTGGATAAACATAGCATTTTCTATAAATTAAATTCCTATAAATAAAATTTCAATAATTTAAATTTTTATTTTATTCGAAAGTAATATTTTATTGCAGAATTGTGCTCTTCGCATTTTTTCGAATCCATAGACACGAAATTTTCATTTTTTAATACCTAGATCGTTTTCTATGAATTTGATAAGTTAAACCATTTTTCTGCCTATTTGAAAATCATTTTCAAATTACCATTACTAACTGGGCTGATGACTGTGCTGAAAAAGCTGACGCGGGGCTGACTATGCAGCCACGCGTCTTCCATGCAGATCTGACATGACGGAATGTGATTGGGTGATGTCGGTTCGATTAAGTCGTTTAATCTGGGCCATGCGATTAAGATTTGAAGGACCGGACTGCAAGTGAGTAGCGCGGCTCACCTTGGGTCACCAAAAACAGAAGATGGTGGCGGCGGACGGTGTAGGTGGAGACGACAATGGTTCTCCGGTGTCCCGAAGTGACGTTGGAGACGACGACGGGGTGCAGCACGTCACAATGGAGTCGATGGCGTGGTCCTCATCTCGTATTGCTTCCTCGAAGGATGAGGAGAGGTGGCCAGAGAATCTTCAGTCGACGGTGGGCTTGGGTCATCCTTGCTGTTGAGGCTACATTGCGGGAGAGGACGAATCGTGGTGCTTAGAAGATGCACGAGTAGAGGAGGAGAAGACCAAAAGGGGGCAGCAGGGTAACCTGGAGGCATCGGAATCATCTGAACACGGTGACGGACGTGTAGAACTCCAACAAGGAAGTTTTCTTTGCACCGAGGCCTAGCTTGATCATGGAGTAGGGAAGGAGATGGATAGGACCTATTTCTCTTTTATAGGTAGGTGAAACACCACAAGTGTCGCCTAGAGGGGGGTGAATAGGCGGTTTAAAACTTTTATGAGATGGGCTTAACAATGGCAGAATAAAACTAATTTTGTCAAGCGCAAAGCCTAGATATACTAAGATTCACCTATGTGCACCAACAACTTATGCTAAGCAAGACAAGCAACAATGTGATAGCAATAGATTACTTCAAGCAAGAAGGCTATCACAATGTAAAGTGCATACGTAAAGAGCTTGGGTAGAGAGATAACCGAGGCACGCGGGGACGATGATATTTTACCGAGTTCCACCTAACAAGGGAATACATTCGTTGGAGGGTGGGGGGTACTAAAACCACCAATGCCACAAGAGGCCTCACCCTCTTCTCCCGAGCACCCACCATGCGGAAAGCACCCGTTCCACTATGGGACACTTGAGGGTAATCACCAAACCTGTACAAGATTGGGGCTATCTCCACAACTTAATTGAGGGCTCCCAATAATCGCCACCAAGGCCTCAATCTTGGGGAGAGCTTCACAACTTAATTGAAGGCCCAAGAACACGCCACCAATAAGGCCACACAACCGTCTAGGGTTCCAAGAACCAAAGAGGGACAAGCTTCTTGATTTCACCAACCAAATCCTCCAGGGAGGACTCAAACTGATGCACCTAATGCAAATGGCAAGAACACCACAAAAATGCTCCAATTCCTCACTCTCAAGTTCCAACAAAGCTACTAAAGCAATTGGGGGAACAAGAGAGGAAGAACACAAAATCCCCCAAGATCTATATCCCAAATATTCACTCACAAAGAGGTGATTTGGTTTGGTTAAAATGTAGATCTAGATCTCCTCTATCTTACTCTCAAATATTGGCAAGAATCATTGAAGGGGGAGAGAGAAATCAAGCTCAAGATATTAAAGCAAATGGGGCAAAGGCTTGAGAAAAATGGAGGAAGAAGGAACACTAGAAAAAAGAGAGAGAGCTATTAATAGGGGGGCTAGAAATCAGCCCGTTGGGGCCAACAGCCGGCTGGGCCGATAGTACCGCTTGTTGGGCCGGTACTACCACCCAGCCTCCCAACGCTACGAAAAGCGAGCGACCTGGGGGCAGCGCGTGGGGCAGATAGATCGAGAGAAAAAGGGATCGGGGGAGGCGCGCTCAAGCGAGGGAAGCGGGGCCGCTGCAGGGTGAGCGCAGGAGGCGGGCACGGATCGAGCGGCACGCTGTGGAGAAGGCCACACGAGCGAGATTAAGCACGGGAGCAAGCGACAGGGGCTAGCGGTGGCTGCGGTCAAGCTGGAGCAAGGCAGGCTGGGCAAGCGATGGGCCGATTGTCAGCGATGTACTACCATGTTGGGCGATCTGACAAGGGCAAACGATCAACATAACCGGTCAGGGCAGCCTTGACTAACGCATGCAGTTTGGTAGTCTGCAGGTACTAGGCCCGGTACTACAGGACGACCCAAGAACAGCCAAATGCCTTTTTTCTTTTTCAAACAAAACCGAGGCAAACTTCAAACGGTGATATCTTGAGTTTGGCAACTCCGATTGACCCGAAACCAATTTTGTTGGAAAGAGGACAACAATATCCACCCAACCAATTTTGTTGGATACCACCAAGTGAGAATGTATCAAGTATTATAATGTGAGATACCTCACTTGGTGAGGATCCGGAAAACCTCCAAGATCAAAACCGCAATACGATATAAAATGGAGATCCGATTTTGATGAACTAGAGCTTGTAATGAACACAAGCTCTAGACCCAAACATGGATAAGAGCCAACAAACAACCAAGAAGGATGATGCTAAGAATGCAATGGTTTGAGATATCTCTGAAAGATATGATCGAGCTACTTAGTCGAGAGCCCCTCTTGATAGTACAGTTATCTATCCTAAACCCGGGGTCCCAACTACCAACGTGATACCGGCAAAAGGGAAACCTATCAAGAATAGACATTTTCCTTGAGAAATCCACT
Source organism: Avena insularis (assembly GCA_023614405.1). Lineage (NCBI taxonomy): Eukaryota > Viridiplantae > Streptophyta > Magnoliopsida > Poales > Poaceae > Avena > Avena insularis. Next base: position 30,845,651 of record CM042692.1, read on the forward strand.
TGAGCTAGATGAGACGATCTTGTCCTCCTCAAGTTGGACTCCTTTCTTAATTGCTCTTGCACGCACTCGCTTGATAGCCTCTTCATTGACCTTGTCTCCATCGATCCATGACCACCGAGAATGGCAATTTTCAAGCATGAGATCTTCTAGAGATGGCGCTTCTTGAGCTTGCACAACTGATGGCTCTAAAATATAGCCATCTAACGTCCACATTTAAACTGATATTAGTCATATTCTTGATGAAATATCTCTCTAAACCCTGCCACTAATGCTAATATTCAAAGGGGTATGCAATCCTTTCTTTCGTATTTTTCCTGCGCAGATAATGTCGTTTAAATGAGGGACTCACTACATTAAAGTTAAAGATACGAGATTCCCATCTACCAGAAGAAACCAGGAGCCTTACTGCGGAGGCAAATGCCATAATGACCAACTATACGGCCGGAGCAAAAATTCCGATCGTATAGCTCCCGTCGTATAGTTGGCGCCGCCATCGTTAGGTCAAACAGAACAACTTTCGTGAAGGGACCCCTATATAAACAAGCCTCGGGCAATGAGAAACAGAGCAAGACCCCAAAGAAAGTCCCTGCCACAGATCACTAGCCACCTCCAAATCCCCAAACCCTTCTCCATCTCCATAGCCATACTCCACCACTTGTAATAGTAGATCTCTCCTCCGATTGGCGACATTGTAATACTATTGCTATCAATCTCATTATTTTTGTTACAATGTTTATGATTGTTGATCTCATCTCTATGTGTGAGTAACTCTCCTTGGGCTAAGGGCTTCAGCCTAACCATGTAGCAATTGTGCATGTGAATTATCATAGATGGGATCGTGTATTAGTTTGTATGACATGATGATTATTGTATCCTCTCTTGCCTCAATCCAAGGACTTGTCAGGTACCCAAGACCCCGAGGGTTGAGCCAGGTATAGGGAGTATGAGTGATGACTGATCTGCAGGTTGGGAACCCAAGTGATAGAAGGGGTAGTACGGTTGTATGTGAGGGATTTGCTTGGGATTAACGGTGACATCACTATGCATATCATTAGTTCTCTTTCTTCTATGGATGAGACTAGTAGGTTATTGCTATCAGCGATTGCAGAGGCAATAGCAATTACGAATGCACTGCCCACATATAATTTATCTAGCTCTAATAAGTACACGCATGCTTTATTTCTATCTTTTATTTCCATCAGATGTTTTGCACAGCTACAGGTGAAACAGAACGCCCTAGGCCCTCTCTCTCCATCATCGACAACAACCAAAAGACGCAAACTACTGGTCCAGTGAAAACACAAAAGGTATTCTAAAACTCCCGAAGGTTCGTCAAAGTAACTTCACTACGCATTCACTTCCCGAGGATTCGATAACCTAGGTCTACTAGGGAAAAAGAAGCTATACTTCGTCCATAATCCGGATCGAAGGTATCAACCCTTTTTCTGGCACTGTTGCCGGGGAAGCAATAGCTACCTTTGTGAGGTTATTAGGACCCTTGCTAGTTTTAATTCTTGTTTTTAGTTTTTTTAGTTTGCTTTTAGTCTTTATTTGTTAAACCAAAAAATTAGTTAGTCTTTAAATTCTTGTTTTTACTGTTATAATTCTTTATCTAAAGAAAACCCCAAAAGATAGGAAGTTTGGTCAAAAAGAAGCTTGGGGAGTTTGCTACTCCCAATAATGATTATTTGCGTACTCCTATTACTCAGCCAACAATTGCTGCTGATGACTATGAAATTAAGCCCCATTACTTAAGTTTGGTTCAACAGAATTAATTTGGAGGCTCTGCTATTGAAGACGCAGGTATGCACTTAAATACTTTCACTAAAATATGTGATATGATGCGTATAAAAGACGTTGCCCCTAATGCGGTCAAATTGCATCTATTTCCTTTCTCTCTAAGAGGAAGAGCTAAAGAATGGTTGCTATCTTTGCCTAAAAATACTATTACATCAGGGGTCGGATGTACTTCTTTATTCTATGACCAAATTTTTCCCACCTGCAAAGACTATGCAACTTAGATCTAATATTACTGGCTTTAGACAGGAAGAGCATGAGCCACTAGTGCTTGCATGGGAGAGGATGAAAGAATGCCTAAGAAACTGTCCTAGTCATGGGATGGAAGATTGGTTAATCATCCATTTATTTTACAATGCTCTTAATCCTGTATCTAAGTCTATGCTTGATACTGGAGCTGGAGGAACATTTATGGGTAAACATATTACCGAAGCAAAGCAGCTGCTAGACAATATGCAAGACAACCATACCACATGGCATGTGGAAAGATCAAACACTAAGAAGGCGAACTCTGTCTCACCACAAGAGAACAAAGATCTCAAAGCTAAGTTGGATGAGCTCATACTAGCCGTCAAAGGTAAGGAAACTCAGGTAAGAGACACCCCCGAAACAAATATTGAAGAAATAGACTTCGTAGCTCGTAGCGATTATAATCCTGCTTGGAAGAAGATTTACAATCCTAACTTTCAGAAACACTATGCTAGTCCTGCAGAAAATTCTAATAATAATATGGGAAATAGTAATGGTAGTCTCCAAGAAACACTGAAGTATTTCATAGACTCACAAAATGAACAAAATAATATTCTAGTTAAAATTACAGAGAACCATGATGCTATGCTTGGTAAACTATCTAACCAAGCTGTTAGTTTGAGAAATGATTTATAGGCCCTTCAAGAAAGAACAAGGATTGTTGAGGCACAACTAGGTAAGATAACCGAGAGTCAAACTCTCATTCTAGCTAAGTTTGCAGGTAAAGCTGAGCCCAATCATGTTGAGGAACTCAAAATTATGAGGATCCAAAGGGAGGAGCCTGAAGAACTTGATTATAGTAAGGCTCCTTCACCAAGTTACACCGTTGAAGATCTCGTAAAAAGGATTAGCGTCAAGATTACGGTAAGTGAAGGTAGTGATGAAGATATGTACCAACATTTTGTCAATCAAGTAGCAATAAAGGTACGAGAGCTTGAAGAAGAATACAAAGAAATTGCTAAAGAAATTACCTGTTAAACTCGATGACATATTTGAGCCTACTATTAAGATTAAAATTGGAACCAATGAGATAGCTGCACTTTGTGATCTAGGTGCAAGCATCTCAACAATTCCAAAGAGTCTTTTCAACAAGTTAAATCATGGCTCCTTGGAAATTAGTGAGTTAAAATTTCATCTAGTAGATTCTACCTACAAACAAGCTGTAGGAATCAAGGGGAATACTTTAGTATACATTAAAGGCTGTCCCGCTCTTATTGATTTTGTTATATTTGACATGCCTAAAGATGCTACCGCTCCTATTATATTAGGCCGTCCTTTCTTAAGAACTATTAAGGCTTTGATTAATCTACATGAAGGGAACATGGAGCTGCAATTTCCTTCACGGGATCCTTTTGTTATTTATTTCCCTAGGAAGAAGAAAGCCAAGCATGATGAAAAGGAGGCCATCACTTTGAAGGCAAATTACTTTGGAGTGGGTGTTCCACTCATCTGGCCCAAGTGAGTATCATTAAGGTCAACCTATTGACCATAAAAGAGCGCTCCATGGGAGGCAACCCATGAGAAATAAAGGTTTGAGTTAAGTTTTTAGTTTTAGTTTAAGTTTTTGTTTAATAAAGAGTGCTAGCAAACTCCATTCGAGGAGAAGAAATTCGGTACTACTTAAAATTCTGCTCGATCCATGCTATTGTTGGTCAACAATATTTGGTGTCAATTTTCTGCCAAAAAGAAGGTATATCACTAAGTTACAGGAAAAGAAATAGTCTATGAAGAAATGGAAATTTTTTGACGCATACAGAGAGTCTAATGACCAACTATACGGCGGGAATAAAAATTCTGGCCATATAGCTCTGGTCGTATAGTTATCTTTGCTATCGTAAATTATTCTACAATATGTACTGAGAGTTTAACGACCAACTATACGGCGGGAATAAAAAATTCCGACCGTATAGCTCCGGTCGTATAGATATTGATGCCTCCGTACAATTTCTTTTCATATGTTCTGAGAGTTTAACGACCAACTATATGGCGAGAATAAAAATTCCAGCCGTATAGTTCCGGTCGTATAGATATCGATGCCTTTGCAAATTTTCTTTCGTAGGGACAGACAGTTTAACGACCAACTATATGGCCGGAACATTCTGTTCCGCCCGTATAGCTACATCCGTATAGCTGCGCCGCCAGGAGGAAAACCTAAATTTTTGACAAAAGACCAACTATACGGCCGGAACACATTGTTCCGACCGTATAGCTGCGCCCGTATAGTTGCGTTCGACCACAAAATTGCACAGGAAGGTACTCCCAACTCCAAAATTTCAATCCTTTTTCCTTCTTCTACCTCTAAGCTCTCTCAAAACCTCAAGGGATCTTCATCCCTATTCAATTTCATTCAATTTCCTCGCACACGAGTGATCCACGGTATGTTTCTCCTGTGATCCTCCAATTACTTTTTACAAATTCATCTTCGATCTATTGTCATTATCAATCTAGGGTGAGACCTACTATGAACCAATTGCCATGATTTTCTTGCTTAGATTAATATTTTGAGGAGAATTCTTTAGTGTTCTATGATGAGGAATATGATGCACTTACTGTTGTTGGATCAAAAAGTTTTATTTTTGCCTTTCTTCAATGTTTTAGATGATGAACACAAGGAGCCAAACTCGTGCTCATGCCACCGCTAGCGCTTCTTGGGTTATCGCTCGGGAACGCATGGGGATACGGTTCAAGAATGAGGCCCATCGTGATCGCTTCAACGGGATCAAGAATCGTGAAGTGAAGGCCACCAAGTGAGATTTCCCCATCATACTGAACCAACTCAGTATTTCTAATGACTTCAATTTACTTTGCAATAGAGCTGGCCTGCAAAAATGTGTGTACAATGATGTACCTACCTATCACCGCTTAACCATTGAATTCCTTAGTTCATTGCAAAGCACCGTTAAACAATGGCAAGGAGAGGATACTATTTCTTTCTGTCTAATGAACAACAATTACACTTTAACATTAGATGGATGGTGCGCATGTTTTAATTTTCCAAACAATGATATTCATGCTCTACGCACATCCTTTACTAGCTTAAACCCTTCCCCCGATCAATACTATAATGGAATGAGTTTCACTACTAGAGTGAACAAGGGGAATAATATTAAACATCCTGCAATTCGCTATTTGTTCTATGTTATTGCTAACACCTTGCAGGCACGTAATGAGTTCACGAGACTCAACGAGGAGGACATCCTAGTCCTCGCAAAGGCTGCTTACATCAACTGCAGCTTGTCACTCAACTTGGGTGCCATCCTTGTGCGCTACCTAGAGAACCAAGCCTCCCAAAGCCAAGGGCCAATCACAGGAGGAGGCGTCATCACCGTACTTGCCACTGTCCTAGGCCTCGACCTAGGTGAGTTGCAACCGGTACTAGGTGAGACACGTGTTGGTTTCTTCACCTTGAGAGCCTATGGAATGCTCACTAGGAGAGGTGGTTATTACCTGCATATTGCTGGAGATGGGCGTATCTACCCCGCTCCTATGCCTAATGGTCTTTTCTCTATCGAGGAGGGACGTTTGCTATATGATGTGCAGGTTGAGCAACACCAACCGGAGGAAGAGATTCCTGAAGAGGACGAGGACCAAGAGGAGGAGCAAGAAGTTCCTCATCAAGAGGAGCAGCCATAAACCCGGTTCGCCACATACCAAGATTTCCATGGACTTGAAGGAACTGTGAAGAGGATGCACAACCTCTCTTTGAACCTCCGAGAATCAACAAGTAGCCTCTCAACTCAATTCGCGAACTGGAGTAACGAATTTTTCCCGCCACCATAATGATTTGTAGGGCCTGCAAAAGCCTAAGCTTGGGGAAGTTTCCTCATGCATCTTTACGTGGCGTTCATTTTCTTTTATTTATATTAGAGGTTGTGTTTTTATTTGAGTTTATAAGTACTTGTGTTGGTGTCCCCAACACTTTATATTTAGTTCTTTTTATTTGCTTTCAAAATTTTCTAGCCGAGCTTTGCCGCCAATTTTCTATTCTTTAATTTTCCTCTCTTAAAAAATTTCACAAAAAGATTTCTCCATTTTTCCTTATTTTCCCTCTTTCTTTTTCTTTCCGCCTCGAGGTCTTCATATGTTTGCAGGAGAGTGGTCGACTTCGAGTTTCCCAGAAACAAACAAAAAAGGAAGAGAGAAGTGGAACCAAACATGAGAGGTATGCCTTATGACTCCCCACTTTTGAAGTTTGAGAAACCCATGCTAGTTAGCAGTAAATGTTGAGATATTATATTGGTGGAGTGAGTCTTTGTAATATAGTAAGATTTTCGTTTGCATGGGTATTTAATTGGGCACATTTTGTTCCAGATCTTTAAACTAACCAAGTATTGCCTAAAAATTGCTAAACAATTGTAATAATAAAAAGTTTCACAATTGAAGACTTGGGTGTTGTAGTACTTAGTCTTGAAGGCTTATTTCTAGAGATACTCAACACCACTGAAAATATTAATTGACTTGATAGCTCTCTTAGAAAGGATTTGTTCGATTGAATTAATATTTAGCGGTTTTTGTGAGCATGCCAAAGTTTGACTTCTTAATCATAAGAATGATATAGCTTTATGCGTGTCAAACTTCATGGGATGCCAACAACTCCGCTGGCCTACAAACAATCTTTATGGAGGAAACTCCTAGATTTCGGCTATGAGTTGATTAAACACTTGTAGCAGCAATGCTATAGTGGGTAAAATTCTTGGCACTCCCGGGTAGCTGTAATCAAGATGGAATCACTCCTCTAGCTGTTATGAGAAATCATTATGCAAAAGGAACAAAAAAACCTTAGTGATGCCTCGAGTGTCCATCACAGCCCGATAAACTAAATAATTTTTTTGGCATGCTCTCAATTACTTAAAAACTGAAATTCTTGAAGGACAATGAATAGAAAAGTAGTTCTTCAAAAGTCTTGATTTATTGATGTGGGAGATTTGAGACACTCTAGTATATATGTTTTTCATGACAACTCTCACACTCTTAATTTATATATGATTATACTTTACTGTTCAAAGGCAAGCCTATGCGTTGATTACTTGACATGGAATAAAGTTTACTCATTTGAATCATCCATGCTTACAATAATTTTGCTACACTATAAGGATGTATGAAACCCGTATGATATGCTTGTCATTGCTCTATCTATGCTGAAGTTTTTTAGATTTATAAAGTGGAGGAAACATGAGACTACTAATCATGAGTAAGATCACCATCTTGTTATTTCGGTTTAAATGCTGAGATCCTTTTTGATTTTGGTTTTCTTGCTCGGGACGATCAAGTTTAAGCTTGGGGAGGTTGATGGCTCTAAAATATAGCCATCTAACGTCCACATTTAAACTGGATATTAGTCATATTCTTGATGAAATATAGCCATCTAACGTCCACATTTAAACTGGATATTAGTCATATTCTTGATGAAATATCTCTCTAAACCCTGTCACTGATGCTAATATTCAAAGGGGTATGCAATCCTTTATTTCGTATTTTTCCTGTGTTAGATAATGTCGTTAAAGGAGGGAATCACTACATTAAAGTCAAAGATATGAGATTTCCAACTACCAGAAGAAACTAGGAGCCTTACTTCAGGGGCGGATGCCATAACTACCAACTATATGACCGGAGCAAAAATTCAGACCATATAACTCCGGTCGTATAGTTGGTGTCGCCACCGTTAGGTCAAATAGAACAATTTTCGTGAAGGGACCCCTATATAAAGAAGCCTCGGGCAACGAGAAATAGAGCCAGACCCCGAAGAAAGTCCCTGCCACAGATCACCAGCCGCCTCCAGATCTCCAAACCCTTTTCCTTCTCCATAGCCATACTCCACCACTTGTAATAGTAGATCTCTTCTCCGATTGGCGACATTGTAAGACTATTGCTATCAATCTCATGATTTTTATTACAATGTTTATGATTGTTGATCCCATCTCTATGTGTGAGTAATTCTCCTTGGACTAAGGGATTCGGCCTAGCCATGTAGCAATTGTGCATGTGAATTATCATAGATGGGATCGCGTATTAGTTTGTATGACATGATGATTATTGTATCCTCTCTTGCCTCAATCCAAGGACATGTCAGGTACCCAAGACCCCGAGGGTTGAGCCAGGTATAGGGAGTATGAGTGATGACTGATCTGCAGGTTGGGAACCCAAGTGATAGAAGGGATAGTACGGCTGTATGTGAGGGATTTGCTTGGGATTAACGGTGACATTCGTATACCCTACATGTTATCGAGCTTCGCACATACGGTCCAGATACGACAGAAGCCCACGGTGTTGCCAAGGATCAATGCAGAATTCGGGTGACCCATGGACTCTACGATTGCTTGTGAGACAAGAAGAAGCTTAAGATAGAAAGTTCAAAGGGCGAACCCTAATCTGTAGCCGACTCGACCTGCTACCCGATATTTAGCCTATCTATATAAAGGCTAGGAGGGGGCGGTGAGGAGGATAATCACAACCTAGTTTCCACAACTCTCGCCAGATTGCATCTGCGCACCCTTGTAATCTTCGATTACTTCGTTAATTCCAAGAGCAGACAACCAGGAGTAGGGACCTCTATGTTGGGGGATACCCCCGGGTAGGGCAACACCGAGGTATAAAGGCCGAGTTAGGCGAGGTACGGCAAGGTCAAAGCAAGTGTTGGTCGGGTCATCTCAAGGCAGGCCGAACCACGGAGTAACCCGGCCTACGGAGTGTATCCTCAGCATCAGCCCGGCCGACATAAAATATATGCCAGCCATGTTTATCTGTCTATCATGCAGGTACCCTCGTAGCCGGGTTAGCCACATGCTAGCCGGACTATCATATGGCTTCCAAGAGAAGGAAGGGATCTCCCGCTGGTCAAAAGGTGGCTTTATTAGCTGTAGCATCAGCGAAGCAAAGCAAAGAGGAGGACCAGCGGGTCAAGGGCAACCAAGGTGACACAGGCAATGTCGGCTGACGTAGCCTGTGTCAGGTGACACTTAAAGACAAGGATTATGTTGCAGGTTACGTCCAAAGCCCGGACGATCCGTTAAAGAGAATAAAGAAGCATCTAGCTTTAACCAAGGCGCATATTTGGAGAATATGCTACCACGTGTGCCCTAACTTTGTAACCCGGGCTCCCCTATATAAGGAGCACCGGGGCCTCCATAGAAGGGGATCGATCATTTTCTCTGTCTAAGATAGAACTCTAGAGCTAGCTTGTGGGGAGTAAGAGACATAGTCTCCTTCTCACCAATATCTTGAAGAGCACTTGTAAACACCATTGATAGAGAGAATACAAGAACATCTGTGCGTGGAATCACCACGTTCTCCCTCCCTGGATTCCCCTAGCACACATTGGCCCCATCTTTAGCCTATCCATGGAATTTGCCGTGCCACCACCACGACAGTTGGCGCCCACCGTGGGGCTAGCGGTGCTAGAAGGGGTGAAAATCCGGACAGGAAGCAGCTCTAGCACCGGTGAGCGCGTCGTCTCCGACGTGGTTCAGCGCTTTGGAGCACTGGACTACATTAGTGACAACGTAGGGAGCTTTAGTAGGCACCCCCCTCCGCGCAATGGCGTATTCATCGAGCTTGGCGCACATAAGATCTACGTCGGCATGGATGAGTCCTGCGTTCATCCGTGGAACATCGTCGAAGGAGGCGAACCATCTCTCAGCGTAGCTTGTGATGTGTGTATCACTCGCCCCACCAGCAGCGTTGAGGTCCTGATGACCGCGCCAGACGTAGAAGCAAGCAAGGGCCTGGCGCCAGAGCCAGAAGTCATGCCGAAGCAGACTAGGTCTAGGTTCCCCCCCACTAGAGAGGCTGTAGAATGTGTTCTAGCAGGCAATACATAGCCTAGCAACACCGATAGCACCTGTGGTAGATCCGGCTTAGGCACAAGCTGAGTTGGAAGAAACTAGGCGGAAAATGTTAGCTGGGGCAAAGAAGGTAGCGGAGCTGTAGCAGTCCTTGAACATTACTTTGAGAGAATATGCAAAGGCAAACCGCATAGATGGAGTGAAGATCCGAGGTAGAAACCTGATTACTGAGATTGAGAAGGAATGCGAACCTAGGCCGGGTCAGACAACCACGATAGTAATAGGAGGGCTAGAGAGGTACAGTACCCCGACAAAGAACCTCAGGGCAACAAATGCGGCCGCGTCTGAGTTAGAAGGTCTAACTGGAGAGGCCCGACAAAGGCAACAAGAGAGGGTGAACCACTTGCTAAGGGCCGCTTGCCAGCAAAATGAAGAAATGAACAAGGAAAACCTGATACTAGCGGGGGCATCACACGTGGTTCATTCGGCTAGGAATAACCCGCCAAGATCCGGGGGAGCCGCATCGTCTCCGGGTCACAATCCCAGGAGAGAGGAGGTGGTAAACTCTGGGAGAAGGGACAAACAGATGGTCCCCTACGATCCAGTGAGGGCCGAAAAAGGCAAAGCAGTGCAAGTTGATGAAGATCGCCACAGTACAAGCCGAGGTGTGCTGGCCGAGGTAACCGCGACCAAGGCAATGTCAGTCAAAGGAATGCTGCCAACGGCAATGCCGGACAGCGTGATCCTGCGGGAATAGGGCAAAATGTACCTCGGCAGCAGCAGCACGCACCTCGGCAAGAGGGAAGTGCGGGACAAGCAACACAACAACAGAATGCTTGTCCGAATCAGGAAAGATACAATGATGGTTATTCGGCTATGATCAACGATAGATATCCCAGACCGGATCACCACATAATTGGGTCAAGGCTGGGAAGTAGGAACTTTCAGCTAGATGATGCGAGGCTGAAACTGGATAGAATTTACAGGTCAGAGCTAATCGACATACAAGGTCCTCCTAGTCCAGCATGCTTTGGGCCCCGGATCATGAAGGAGCCACCAGTGCCGAACTTTCAGCTGGCCAGAGGAACTAGAACCTACGATGGTAGTACTAGGCTAGAGGATTGGCTGATTGATTACGCGATGGCAGTTAAGATCGCAACTGGAAATTTGAGATGGGCAGTGAGGTATGTGCCACAAATGTTGGAAGGACGAGCGAGAGTTTGGCTGAACAATTTGCCACCGGGAAGTGTTAACTGTTGGCTGGATTTTGAGGAGTTGTTCGTTAGCAACTTTTCGAACACCTACAAGAGGCCCAACAGGCCACAGACTCTAGCGTTATGCCGGCAAAGACCGAATGAGCCATACCGGGATTTCTTGACTCGGTGGTGCAACATGCGTAACTCATGCGAGGGAGTAATTGAATCACAAGCTATTGCGTGGTTTGCCCAGGGATGCAGATATGGAAGTATGTTGTGGCAGAGGCTGCAGCGAGATATGCCAACCACTTTGGCTGAGACAATCCGGATCGCAGATTCGTATGCCTTGGGAGATCCAACGCAACCCTGACTAATGTCAAGCATGGGAAACGAGGAATATTACAACCGAGATGGCTCTGGGTCGTCAAGGAGAAATGATTTTCGAGGAAAGAGAAGGGACGAGCGTCCGGATTACAGATATAATTCGCAACAGGTGGTAGCGGTAGACCGGGACCAGCCCAATGCCGGCGCCAGCCAGCGCTAGAAAACTGGAGGGCAAAACTGGCTACAGAAAAACAAAGGGAAGAAGCCTTGGACCCTGGAGCATAAAAAGCAATGGCAAGAGCGGAAAGATAGATCGAGGTATACGTTAGAGTCTATGTTGGATCAACCTTGCAAGTTCCATACACCAAGTCTGAATAGTCCGACAAATCACATGACCCGGCAATGTGAGTGGATGAGGAAGTTAGAGCAGGGCAGTTCGGGTAATGCTCAGGCACCTCGGAACGAAGCACCTAGGAATGAGGCACCACGACAACCATTACTAACAGGGGGAAATGGACAGCAACTAATGTTGCCACCACCTCCGTCGAGATATGAAAATCAGGAAAGGAGGGATACGGTACATCAAGTAGACAATAATAAGACAATAATAGTCAAGGTTACCACGTGAATGAGGGACGAAGCGAGTACATGGAGCATCATCAAAGTTATTGTGTGTTTACCATGGAAGAAAATGACCGGAAAAGCTTGCAGCACCGGCATATGGAGGTAAACGCGGTAATGACGGCAGTAGTTAGATACATGCCCTGGGCAGATCAGGAGATTACATGGAGTATTAAGGATCACCCAAAGATCATGCCTAGCCCTAGGACCTATGCACTGGTCCTGGATCCAACGTTCATCGGGACGAATCTCAATGTGAGGTTTTCCAAAGTACTGATTGACAATGGCAGTACTATCAACATTATGTACAAGGATACCATGCACAAGTTGGGAATAACAGAGAACATGCTGCAAGCAACGAGGACCACCTTTCATGGCATTATGCCAGGTATTTCCTGTGAGCCAATTGGTAAGGTCCGGGTTGATGTGTTATTCCACACGAGAGATAATTGCCGGACTGAAAATTTGGAGTTTGAAGTGGTGAATCTGGAGAGCGCTTATCACGCGTTACTCGGCAGGCCCGCACTGAACAAGTTCATGGCAAGTACTCACATCAGCTACCTTAAGATGAAACTGCCCGGACCAAGGGGTGTGATAACTGTATCAGGAGACTTCCGACATTCGATCGAGTGTGCCTCAGCCGAATCTAACTTAGCCGAGTCACACATGATAGCTCAGGAAAAAGGAAGATACTAGGAGTAGCATCATTGGCTCAATGCACGCAGCAGCATATGCCGGCTCTGACCAACCCGCACGGAAGCGTGTCGTTCCAAGCAACCAATGATACAAAGAAAGTGCCAATCGATGATCAGTTCCCAGAGCGCATCGTAACCATTGGAGCCGGGTTAAGCAGCAAATAGGAAAGCGAGCTCGTCAACTTCCTCCGTGAGAATCAGGATATCTTTGCTTGGTCCACTCAGGATCTGCAAGGTGTGCCGAGGGAGTTGGCCGAGCACTCATTGAACGTAAGACCCGGGGCTAAGCTGGTAAAGCAGCCTCTCCGGTGTTTCGCTGAAGACAAAAGAAAGGTCATTGGGGATGAGATATCTAGGCTCCTAGCAGTCGGGTTTATCATGGAAGTACTCTATCCGGATTGGCTCTCTAATCCGGTGCTTGTGGAAAAGAAGAAGGATGATCCGAACATGGCCATGGTATGGCGCATGTGCATTGATTATACGAACCTCAATAAGGTGTGTACCAAAGATCCATTCCCACTCCCTAGAATAGATCAAGTCATAGACTCAACAGCCGGATGTGAACTATTTTCATTCATTGATGCGTATTCTGGTTTCCACCAGATACCGCTAAATCCGGATGATCAAATAAAGGATGTGTTTATTACACCGTACGGGGCTTATTGCTATCGCACTATGTCGTTTGGATTATGTAATGCAGGAGCAACGTACCAACGATGCATGCAGAAATGCTTACATGACCAAATATGTCGGAACGTGCAAGTTTATGTGGATGATGTGGTGATAAAGACTAAGGAAAGCAATACGCTCCTTGATGATATCCGGCAGACATTCGCAAACTTAAGAAGGTTCCGGATGAAGCTTAACCCAGAGAAGTGCACCTTTGGTGTGCCTACAGGAAAGTTACTCGGTTTTCTAGTGTCTAGCAGAGGTATCAAAGCTAACCCAATGAAAATCTAGGCTATAGAGAGAATGGAACTACCAAAATGCCTTAATGATGTGTAGAAGTTCACTCGTTGCCTGGCATCATTAAGCCGGTTCGTATGTCGGCTGGGAGAGAAGGCCTTACCCCTCTACCAGTTAATGAAAAAGGCAGACAAATTCACATGGACGCCACAGGCAGACATTGCGTTTCGAGAATTGAAAAAGATGTTATCTACTGAACCGATCCTAGCAGCACCACTACCCAAGGAGCCAATGTTGCTCTACCTAGCCGCGACCAACCGAGTCGTAAGTGCAATAATTGTAGTGGAGCGCGAGGAAGAAGGAACATCGGTGCAAAGACCGGTGTATTATCTGAGCGAGGTATTATCTACTTCAAAATAGAATTACCCTCACTATCAAAAGATGGCGTATGGCGTGTACATGTCGGCCAAGAAACTCTAATACTATTTTGAGTAACATCCCATCAAATTGATATGTGAGGCACCCATATTAGAGATTATGAGTAACAAAGATGCAAGTGGCCGGATAGCAAAATGGGCAATTGAGTTAGCCCCATATGCACCGCAGTTCGACAGAAGAGATGCGATAAAATCGCAAGCTGTGGCGGATTTCTTTGTGGACTGGGCTGAGATGCAATACGAGCCACCTCTGTCGGACTCCAATTATTGGCGAATGCACTTCGATGGATCAAAACTGAAAGATGGGTTGGGCGCTGGACTAGTGCTTACCTCGCCCAAGAAAGATCAACTGAAATATGTCCTTCAAATCCACTTCAGTGCCTCGAATAATGTTGCGGAATACGAAGCATTGGTACATGGTCTCAAGGTAGCAAAAGAAGTGGGGATATGTCGGATACAATGCTTTGGAGATTCGGATTTGGTGGTGCAACAGGTGTCTGGAAACTAGGATGCTTTGGATGCTAACATGGCCCTATACAGATTCCATGTTTAAAAGATAAGTGGATTTTTCGAAGGGTGTGAATTCCATCACATACCTCGGATTGAAAACGAGGCGGTCGATATGCTATCCAAGTTAGGTTCATCCCGGTAGCCAATCCTGCCAAATGTTTCTTTGGAGCACTTGAGAAAACCATCCATCACACCATCGCCTAAATCAGACTCAATCTATATCCCGGCACTCTCCGGATCAGGAGGTGCACCTATGGAGATAGATTGGGGAGGCACCTCAGCGAACCCGAGGACTGCCTCAGCGAACTCGGGGGCAGTTCAGCCAGATCCGACATGACTTATGTTGGTGGATGTGATGGAAATTGATGAAGAATCATTTCCCGTCCGGGCTATACCAGCTTGGGCCAAGCCAATATATGATTTCCTGAAAGGAGGAGTTTTGCCGGATGATGAGATATTCTCAAGGCAGATCCAAAGGAGAGCAAAGGCCTATGCAATTATCAACGCCGAATTATATAAAAGGAGTGTGACGACAGTGCTGTAGCGGTGTGTTGACCTGGAGGAAGGAATTGACATACTCCGAGATATTCACCAAGGGGAATGTGGCCACCATGCGTCCTCAAGAGCGTTAGTGGCAAAAGCTTTCCGGCATGGATTTTATTAGCCAAGTGCTTTGGAGCAAGCACAGGATTTGGTGAGAAAATGCAATGGCTGTCAGAGATATGCCACAAAAACTCATTTACCAATGTCGGAACTCAAAACTATCCCCATTACTTGGCCATTTGTTGTATGGTGCCTAGACATGGTAGGGCCATTTAAGCCGGCTAAAGGAGGAATGACCCATATCCTAGTTATGGTTGACAAGTTCACCAA
Source organism: Avena insularis (assembly GCA_023614405.1). Lineage (NCBI taxonomy): Eukaryota > Viridiplantae > Streptophyta > Magnoliopsida > Poales > Poaceae > Avena > Avena insularis. The sequence goes on from CM042692.1 coordinate 30,861,040, forward strand.
GTGGATTGAAGTGAGCCAATTAAGAAATGTGACGGGGCAACAGCAGTAAGATTCCTCAAGGATATAATCCCGAGATATGGCTATCCCCATAGCATCATAACTGATAATGGCACAAATTTCGCTGAATGAGCATTTGCGAGGTTCTGCCAAGAAAAGAAGATCCGGCTAGATGTTGCCTCAGTCACTCACCCCGCATCGAACGGGCAAGTGGAAAGATCCAACAGACTAGTTCTATCTGGGATAAAATCTCGGCTCATAGAGCCGCTGCAAAGATCAGCGGGGTGCTGGATAGAAGAATTACCGGCAGTACTGTCGAGTTTAAGAACAACTCCGAATTGATCAATAGGCTATACGCCATTCTTTCTGTTATATGGGGCAGAAGCTGTATTACCAGCCGACATAGAGCATGATTCGCCAAGAGTTACCCAATACATAGAAGCCGAAGTGCGTGAAGCCCGGTAAAATGATGTTGATCTGCTAGAAGAAGCGACAGAACTGGCCTTGTCCAGATCCGCCATATATTAGCAAAATCTCAGACGCTATCATAGCCAGAAAGTAAACCCCCGAGTCTTCCGGGAAGGTGACCTGGTACTCTGGTTGATATAGCGCACTGCTGGCATGCATAAGTTATCCCCTCCATGGGAAGGACCTTTCATTGTAAGCACAGCCTTGCACAATGATTCCTACTATCTTATTGATGCACAGCCACAGGAAAAGAACAAGACAGACAGGTCCAGAGAGGAATCTAAGCGACTGTGGAATGTAGCACTACTTCGTCCTTTTTACACCTGACAAAGAGGTGAATGTATCTGAGCTACTCACATGTCGCTATGTATGTCAGCAATGAGCTTATTAATGAAACTTTTGTTGGGTCCACAGCATAGAAAACAAAAAATTTCCTACGATGAGAACTACACGCCAAGATCTATCTACTAGGTACAGAGCAACGGGTGGACATACATCCATCGAGAACTTACCCTCGAAGACAACGAGTTTTGTTAACGAGTAGGAACTCGTGGTTGATGTAGTCGTACACTTGCCGATCTCAAGATCATGTGGAAGTCCGAGCACTGCAACTTCGAGCGCATCCGTACTGCACACACGTTCAAGCCACGGACAACCTCCACCTCCTCGCTCAAATGATCCAGTGAAGCAAAGAACTCCTTCTAGACGAAATGCCACCGGGAACATGTATCTCGCTAATCCGAGACCTTGGGGGAATAATTCTAGAGGGGGAGAGAGATCCTTCACGAGGAGGTGTGAGGAAGAAGGAGGAAGATGGGGCCTTTTATAGGAGGAGGGGGGTACCCCCTCTCCATGGCCGGCGCATGGGGGTGACTCCTCACCTCCCCCATTCATGTGGTGGTAACCCCTCCACATTAAAATGCCTCTTCACATTCCCTTTTAAAGTCCCCACTTTAAATGCATTAAAATTCTCTAAGTTTAATGCTCTCTCATTTAATAAAACTCTTTTATTAAATTTATTCAGAATTTTGTTAATTACTTTAATTAACAAACATTCACATATAACCCCTTGCAATATTTCAATATCACATGCAGAACCACTTTCTGCAATTTCACCTGAAACAATTTCCGGTTTCTATCGAAACAATTCCTGCGCTTTGCAATTCTTTCGTCTGAAACATATGTGCTCCAAAATGGTGTCCGGTAACTCTTAAGTGTGTCACCCTATGGTTTGCGAATAATGCAGACATGATTGAGACTCCTCTCATATCAATAATCAGAAGCGGGACCTGGAGGTCCATACTGACTCCTGCATATTCAATGATGACTTCTGTGATCGTGAGAACCTTTAACGCTTGTAATTTAATCCCTTTGTCTCTTGATATAATACATGTCAAAGATTCAATCATCGGTATCCAAATACCTAGTTTGATCTCGTTACCGACATGCACTCTTTTCTTGTTCCCGTGATATAACATTCTAGTGATCACATCACTTGCTTGCAAGCTATCTTAATGTGATATCACCGAGAGGGCCTAGAGTATATCTATCCGTCATCGGGATTGACAAATTCCACTCTTGATCCATGAGCCTCAACATAACACCTTCGTAGGACTGAACCCATCTTTATAGTCACCCTGTTACGGTGTGACGTTTGATGTTATCAAGATACTCTTCTAGTGTTAGCAATTAACATGATCTCATGGTCTAAGGATAAAGATTACTTCGTATGATGTTATAGCAATGTAAACATAATGACTTGATCGTAATGCTATACTTCGGATGAATGTTCATCACATCATTTCACAAATGTTGTGACCTTGTTATTAACAACATCCAATGTCCATGATCAGGAAACCTTGATCATCTTGTTAATCAACAAGCTAGTCTATAAGAGAGGCATAACTAGGAACCCTTTTTGTTTATTAAACACACATGTATTGATGTTTCCGATCAAAACAATTCTAGCATGCAAAATAAACATCTATCATATATAAGGAATACATAATAACAACTTTATTATTGCCTCTCAGGGCATATTTCCTCCAGTCTCCCACTTGCACTAGAGACAATAATCTAGTTCACATAGTGATAAATCTAACACCCATGGAGTCTGGTGTTGATCATGTTTTGCCCTAGGGAGAGCTTTAGTCAACGAATCTGCTACATTTAGGTCCGTGTGTACTTTACAAATCTTTATATCTCCATCCTTGACATGTTCGCGGATGGAGTGAAACTGACGCTTAATATGCTTGGAATTCTTGTGAGACCTCGGTTCCTTGGCGTTGACTATGGCTCCATTGTTGTCACAATAGATCACCATCGGGTCCAATGCACTAGGAACCACACCTAGTTCCGTAATGAACTCTTTCATCGAAACCGCTTCCTGCGCCGCTTCTGAAGCAGAAACATATTCCGCCTCCGTCGTTGATCCAGCCACCACAGGTTGTTTGGAACTCCTCCAACTAACTGCTGCTCCATTCAAGAGAAATACGTATCCATATTGAGACTTAGAGTCATTCGGATCGGTGCCAAAGCTAGCATCGACATAACACTTAGAGACTAGCTCTTCTTCACCTCCGTATATAAGAAACATATCCCTAGTTCTTCTCAAGTACTTGAGGATGTTCTTGACCGCTATCCAGTGTTTCGAACCTGTATCAGATTTGTACCTACTAGTCAAACTAATAGCATGTGCCACATCCGGTCTTGTACATAGCATGGCATACATTATAGAGCCTATGGCCGAGGCATAGATGATCTTGTCCATCATCTCTCTTTCTTCTGCCGTAGCCAGACTTTGAGTCTTACTCAATGTCTTGCCTTGCAACATAGGTAAGAACCCCTTCTTACTTCCGTCCATATTAAACTTCTTTAATATCTTATCAAGGTATCTACTCTGCGATAGCCCAATTAGGCGCCTTGATCTATATCTATAGATTTTAATGCCTAATATATATGACGCTTCACCAAGGTCTTTCATCGAAAATTTGCTGTTTAGATAACTTTTAACACTGTTTAAAATATCTATATCATTTCCAATCAATAATATGTCATCCACATATAATATTAGTAATGCCACATTTCTCCCACTCACTTTCTTGTAAATACAAGCCTCTCCATAAGTTTGGACAAATCCAAACTCTTTGATCACCTCATCAAAGCGGAGATTCCAACTCTGGTATGCTTGCTTCAGTCCATAGATGGATCGCTGAAGTTTGCATACCTTATTAGCATCCTTAGGATCGACAAAACCCTTAGGCTGTATCATATACAACACTTTTTCAATATTACCATTGAGGAACGCAGTTTTGACATCCATCTGCCATATTTCATAATCGAAATATGCAGCAATTGCTAACATAATCCTAACCGACTTAAGCATCGCTACGGGAGAGAATGTCTCATCATAGTCAACTCCTTGAATTTGTCGAAACCCCTTTGTGACAAGTCGAGCCTTATAGATGGTCAAATTACCATCAACATCAGTTTTTCTTTTGAAAATCCATTTATTCTCAACGGCCTTTCGATCATGAGGTAAGTCCACCAAGGTCCAAACCTGGTTCTCGTACATGGATTCCATCTCGGATTTCATGGCTTCTAGCCATTTGTTGGAATCCGGGCTCATCATCGCTTCTTCATACGTCGTAGGGTCATCCATTTCATCAACCATGAAATTCACAATAGGATTGCCGTACAATTCAGGAGCTGCACGTGTCCTGCTTGACCTGCGAGGTTCGGTAGTGTCCTCTTTTGGAGTTTCATGATCAATATCATTAGCTCTCTCTTCATTAGGTGAAGTCAACTCCGAAACAATTTCCGGTGCTGTGCTACTCGCCATTCCATGAAGAGAAGGTTCAATAACCTCTTCGAGTTCTACCTTCCGACTACTCACACCTTTCGCGAGAAACTCCTTCTCAAGAAAGGATCCATTCTTGGCAACAAAAACCTTTCCCTCGGATCTGTGATAGAAGGTATACCCAATCGTTTCCTTAGGGTATCCTATGAAGACGCATTTTTCCACTTTGGGTTCGAGTTTATCTGGTTGAAGTTTCTTCACATAAACATCGCATCCCCAAACTTTAAGAAATGACAACTTAGGTTTGTTTCCAAACCATAATTCATACGGTGTCATTTCAATGGATTTAGATGGTGCCCGATTTAAAGTGAATGCAGCTGTTTCCAGTACATAACCCCAAAATGACAGTGGCAAGTCAGTCAGAGACATCATAGATCGAACCATATCTAATAAAGTATGATTACGACGTTCCGACACACCATTACGTTGTGGAGTTCCGGCAGGCGTGAGTTGTGAAACTATTCCACACTCTTTCATGTGTGTGCTAAACTCGTAACTTAGATACTCACCTCCACGGTCAGACCGCAGAAATTTGATCTTTCTATTACGATGATTTTCCACTTCATTCTGAAATTCCTTGAACTTTTCAAAGGTTTCAATCTTGTGTTTCATCAAATAGATATACCCGTATCTACTCAAATCATCCATGAAAGTAACAAAATAACGATATCCACCTCGCGCCGACACACTCATTGGTCCACACACATCAGTATGTATGATTTCCAATAAATCCGCCTGCTCCATTGAACCGAAAAACGGCGTTCTAGTCATCTTGCCCATAAGGCATGGCTCACATGTATCAAATGATTCAAAATCAAGTGATTCCAAAAGTCCATCAGAATGGAGTTTCTTCATGCGTTTAACGCCAATATGACCTAGACAGCAGTGCCACATATATGCAGATATATCATTATCAAGTTTAATCTTTTTAGCATTAACATTATGAATATGCGTAATATTACTATCGAGATCCAATAGAAATAAACCATTCAACACATGTGCATGACCATAAAAGATATCATTCTTATAAATCGAACAACCATTGTTTTCAGATTTAAAGGAATAACCAATTTGCATCAAACACGATCCGGATACAATGTTCATTCTCAGTGCAGGCACCAAATAACAATTATTTAGGTTTATAACTAATGCCGATGGCATATGGAGAAGTAGCGTCCCGACGGTGATCACATCAACTCTTGATCCATTGCAGACCCACATCCTGACCTCATCCCTTGCTAGTTGTCGCTTGTTTCGCAACCCCTGAATCGAGTTACATATATTAGCAACCGATCATATATCAAATACCCAGGTGCTACTGTGAGTACTAGTCAAGTACACATCAATAACATGTATATCACATATACCTTTGTTTGCCTTGCCCGACTTCTTGTCCGCCAAATACTTGGGGCAATTGCGCTTCCAATGGCCAGTCCCCTTGCAATAGTAACACTCGGTGTCAGACTTAGGTCCAGCTCGGGGTTTGTTTTCAGGTGCGGCAACAGATTTGCCACCCTTCTTTCCCTTGTGCTTGCCTTTCTTGTCCTTCTTGACACCGGTGGTCCTATTGATCATCAACACTTGATGTTCTTTCCTAATCTCCACTTCTGTAGTCTTAAGCATTGACATCAGCTTGCGAAGAGACTTCTTCATGCCCTGCATATTATAGTTCATCACGAAGCTCTTGTAGCTAGGTGGTAGAGATTGGAGAACATGATGTATGCCTAAGTCAATGGGAATCGTTATTCCCAAGGACACAAGCTTATCGGCGTACCCAGACATTTTGAGTGCATGCTCACTAACGGAGCTGTTCTCCTCCATTATGCAGCTAAAGAAATTTTCAGTAGCATTATAACTCTCTACAACAGCATGGGTATCGAAAATCATTTTCAATTCTCCCATGGTATCAAAGGCATTGCCGTTTTCAAAACGCTTTCGAAGTTCTGGCTCTAGCCCATACAGCATGCCGTAATGAACTAAGTTGTGGTCCTCCTGACGAGTCACATAAACATTCTTTTCCTCGTCAGGGGCATCACGAGCTGCTGGGGGGCCTAGCGGCGCATCTAGCACATATTGCTTTTGTGCAGCAGTGAGGAGAATCCTCAAATTCATAGCCCAGTTGGTGAAGTTGCTACCATTCGCAGCAAGTTTCTCTTTCTCCATGAACACATTGAAACTAAAAACAGGTGGTGCCATCTACAACAGAATTTGTAAAGTTTATTTAGACTAAGTTTATGATAGAGTGAGTTCAACTAATCCAAATTACTAATGAACTCCCACTCAAAAACGACATCCCTCGTGTCCTTTTGGTGATTACATGAACCAAATCCACTACACCAAGTCCGATCATCACGTGATTTGATGTAGCTTCAAAGGCGAGCATCTATATGGGCATCACATCAACTATATGACTCATGCTTAACCTTTAGGTCTGTGTTCCATGGCCATGTATGTACATGCTAGGCTCGCCAAGTAAGAACCTTAGTATTCGCGTGTGTAAAACTGTCTTACACCCGTTCATATGAAAGCGTAGATTCGAGTACACCCGATCATCACGTGATGTCTCGAAACACGATCCATAGAATGGTGCATACTCAAGGAAGAACACATTTTTACCTTGATATCTAAATGAGGGATCATCTTACAATGCTACAAAAAGCGCCAAACTAGCAGTATAAGATGCTAATATCTAATGTGTAAAGTGAGATGATATGGTCCATGCATTTGATCTCTATCATTTGCATCATGGTATGATCTCTATCATTCCTTTGTGTGTAAGGCCAAGGTCTATGGAACTTACATATTGAATGTGTTGTAAGAGTATCTACCATACATCTACTTACAATAATACCATATCAATACACTAGCCCGGCAACGATCTAAACTAGACGCCTCTAATTTATCAATTGCAAGTTTTACGTGGCTTAGGGCTTTCAGAGATAGAACCGTTCTTACCTACGAACATGAACCACAATGAGGATAACTAAGTAATTAGCAACTCGTTGTAAATCAGATATTGACTATAGTAGGAGAGACAGACACCCGCCAGCTACTATGCAAAACTAGTTGCATGTCAGTCGTGGAACCGGTCTCATGTACGATGCCATGTAAGGGTGGTCCGGGCCGCTTCATCCCACTATGCCACCAATATCCAAAATACATAGAAGATGCAATAACATGATCATCATCGCCCACATATAAACATATGTGTACTACCCGTGCAAAGCACCTACGAATAGATCAGGCTCTGATACCACTGTTGGGTCCGCAGCATAGAAAGCAAAATTTTTCCTACGATGAGAACTACACGCCAAGATCTATATACAAGGTACAGAGCAACGGGTGGACATACATCCATTGAGAACTTACCCTCGAAGACAACGAGTTTTGTTAATGAGTAGGAACTCGTGGTTGATGTAGTCGTACACTTGCCGATCTCAAGATCGTGTGGAAGTCCGTCAGCTCAAATCCGCATCCGTACTCGCACACACGTTCAAGCCACCGGATAACCTCCACCTCCTCGCTCTAGCAATCCAGCGGAAGCAACAACTCCTTCCATACGAAATGCCACCGGGAACATGTATCTCGCTAATCCGAGACCATGGGGGAATAATTCTAGAGGGGGAGAGAGATCCTTCACGAGGAGGTGTGAGGAAGAAGGAGGAAGAGGGGTCCTTTTATAGGAGTAGGGGGGTACCCCCTCTCCATGGCTGGTGCATGGGGGGTGACTCCTCACCTCCCCCATTCATGTGGTGGTAACCCCTCCACATTAAAATGCCTCTTCACATTCCCTTTTAAAGTCCCCACTTTAAATGCATTAAAATTCTCTAAGTTTAATGCTCTCTCATTTAATAAAACTCTTTTATTAAATTTATTCAGAATTTTGTTAATTACTTTAATTAACAAACATTCACATATAACCCCTTGCAATATTTCAATATCACATGCAGAACCACTTTCTGCAATTTCACCCGAAACAATTTCCGGATTCTATTGAAACAATTCCTGCGCTTTGCAATTCTTTCGTCTGAAACATATGTGCTCCAAAATGGTGTCCGGTAACTCTTAAGTGTGTCACCCTACGGTTCGCGAATAATGCAGACATGATTGAGACTCCTCTCAGATCAATAATCAGAAGCGGGACCTGGAGGTCCATACTGGCTCCTGCATATTCAATGATGACTTCTGTGATCGTGAGAACCTTTAACGCTTGTAATTTAATCCCTTTATCTCTTGATATAATACATGTCCTAGATTCGATCATCGGTATCCAAATACCTAGTTTGATCTCGTTACCGACATGCACTCTTTTCTTGTTCCCGTGATATAACATTCTAGTGATCGCATCACTTGCTTGCAAGCTATCTTAATGTGATATCACCGAGAGGGCCCAGAGTATATCTATCCATCATCAGGATTGACAAATTCCACTCTTGATCCATGAGCCTCAACATAACACCTTCGTAGCACTGAACCCATCTTTATAGTCACCCTGTTATGGTGTGACGTTTGATGTTATCAAGATACTCTTCCGGTGTTAGCAATTAACATGATCTCATGGTCTAAGGATAAAGATTACTTCGTATGATGTTTTAGCAATGTAAACATAATGACTTGATCATAATGCTATACTTCGGATGAATGTTCATCACATCATTTCACAAATGCTATGACCTTGTTATTAACAACATCCAATGTCCATGATCAGGAAACCTTGATCATCTTGTTAATCAACAAGCTAGTCTATAAGAGAGGCATAACTAGGATCCCTTTTTGTTTATTAAACACACATGTATTGATGTTTCCGATCAATACAATTGTAGCATGCAAAATAAACATCTATCATATATAAGGAATACATAATAACAACTTTATTATTGCCTCTGAGGGCATATTTCCTTCAACTTTGGCATCCCAAGCAGAGACTCAGGGACGGTCGTAATAATTATCTTTCTCGTTTTTGTATTTTTATGTCAGCTAGGTTAAGTCGCTTATATCTTAGTCAGATTAGTAATGTGTGAGCACCAAAAACCCAACTCTTCGACTTTGCTATTGTACAACAAGAATTGGCTTCATGGCAAGCAAGAGAACAAGTTTGTAATGGTAAAGCACATGAAAAACGACTAAGGAAAAGAACTTAAGCGAGCCCACATTTGTTATTTGGAATAACCCTTTGTTTACTATATTTATCTAACGCCGGATTATTTTGAGCTAATCTCAAAGTTTCAAGTATTGTTAAGTCAAATTTTTAACCTCGTACTCGTAAGTCAAAAAACCGAATCAAGGTAGACGTGAGCCGAGTCAAAAATTGGGGGAACAAGAAAACAAAACTCGGGGACTTCACCCATGATAATCCAACATTAAGAACTTAGTTCCAAAAAATAAATTGTAGCACAACCAAACCAAAGTACTTAGATATATTTTCGCCCAGCATTCCGGGGATCTGACAAATACGATCAAGTGTTTTTAAGTAGCAGGGGCAGCAGCCGAATCATCAGCCGAAGAAGGAGGTACTTCGGAATTTGGGGGAGGGGCGCTGGCCTCGACTTCATCCTCAGGGTTGGCCTCGCCATCCTCCGAGTCTTCGTCATCGTCGCCAAGCTCGAAGGCCTCACCCTCACTCCCTTCATCTTCTTCATCTTCAGAAGCAACTTCATCATCGAAAACATCAAGGTAGCTCGACCCATCATTCCAAGCATGGCAGAAGGAATACTGAATAAGTTTGTTAGCACTGGCTTTTCGACGCGCAACCCACGTCAGATCTTCGATCCACTTGGATCCGGTGCGCATGCGGGTAAGCAGCCCCGGATCTATTCCTTCGTACCAAGAGAGGACGAACTGCAAGGCAATGTCAGCCCCGGCTCGCGAAGCCGACTCACGCCATAGATTCAGCTGATGCACGCACTCCATCAGTTTGGCTAAGAGAGCCGTATGTCTTTTGGGAATGGGCTTAGTGGGCCAGAGGGAGCTGAACATCCGTGTTGTCGCCGGTATAATGTCTGTGTCGTAGTTCTTCACTAGCTCAAGGCGAGTGGAGAAGCTCGCCAGCAGGTCCTCCGTATCATTCGGGATTGGATCGACACCAGGACCGGTGGGGATACCATGTTGTTCGCGAGACCGGGTTACGACAGCAGCAGCAAGAGTATCACCTTCTGGAAATTTGCCTAAGAACAGAGCAGAGGAAACAGTGAACAAAAGCACCAAACCCAGAGGAATGAAAATGAAGCAAGGGCAAAGAACTCACAGGCAATCTGGAAGAGGAGTCGCTGAACTCAGAATGGACATTGGCATTGTGGGCCTGGAGTTTCTCGTATTCAGAGGTCACCAACGTAAGTTTGACGTCGACTTCCTGCAATAAGCTTTGGTCCATGGAAATTTGCATGGTTAGACGCTCTTATTCCTCGGCAAACTCCTGGTCAGCTTTCTCCAGTCCAGACTTATGGAGGTCCTTAAGCCTCTGAATTTCGGCATTCAGTCGAGTAATCTCCGAGTCCTGGAGCTGCAGTTCAGCCTCATGTTTCCCTGTTTGTTCGAGGAAATGGTTCATCATATCAGGCACAGGAATGCTGTCTTCAAGAGTAACTGCAACAAAAAATTAATCCGGCCGAGCCAGAGTATAAATATCCACCGGATGAAGAAAAGAACACACAATAATGGGGTTAACGAGATAAGATACCTTTGATCTCAGCCAGATTCTTCCGCATAATGATATTCTCAGCTTCAACCTCGGCTGCATAGTTCGGATAACAAATTAATATGGATCACAGATAACTCGAACAAACAACAATGGAAGAAGGGAAAGCCTAAGTAAAAACATTACCCTTCTTCTGGTGCTCCTCCAGGAGTTTGCCATAACACGCACGAATGTCTTTATAGGAGTCCAGCAGACGCTGGAACTCGGCAGATCGACGGTTAGTGGTAATCTGAAATAAGCAAGGCAATGTCAAGATCAAAGGCAAAGTAAAAAAGTAATTTGAAGTCTACAAGATCTGGGCCAAGTGGAACTTAAACCAGCTCTAGGTGTATGGATATTCGAAGTCTACAAGATCCGGGACAAGTGGAACTTAACCCGACTCTAGTTGTGTGGATATTCGAAGTCTACAAGACCCGGGCCAAGTGGAACTTAACCCGGCTCTAGGTGTGTGGATATTCGAAGTTTACAAGACCTGGGCCAAGTGGAACTTAATCCGGCTCTAGGTGTATGGATATTCGAAGTCTACAAGATCCAGGCCAAGTGGAACTTAACCTGGCTCTAGGTTTGTGGATATTCGAAGTCTACAAGACCCGGACCAAGTGGAACTTAACCCGACTCTAGGTGTGTGGATATTCGAAGTCTACAAGATCCGGGCCAAGTGGAACTTAACCCAGCTCTAGGTGTGTGGATATTCGACGTCTACAAGACCCGGGCCAAGTGGAACTTAACCCGGCTCTAGGTGTGCGGATATTCAAAGTCTACAAGATCCGGGCCAAGTGGAACTTAACCCGGCTCTAGGTGTGTGGATATTCGAAGTCTACAAGATCCGGGGCAAGTGGAACTTAACCCGGCTCTAGGTGTGTGGATATTCGAAGTCTACAAGATCTGGGCCAAGTGGAACTTAACCCGGCTCTAAGTGTGTGGATATTTCAAGTGTCCAAGATCCAGGCCAAGGGAACTTAACCCGGCTCTATGTAAATATTTGGAATTGCTAAGGACAGAATCCAAATTTTCTAGGAGCATCCGACCGAGTAACAAGTTACTCCCTCGGAGGCTCGGGGACTAGGGGATATATCTACGAGTGCTCACCTATACACAGTACCATAGCAGAGGAAAAGAGTTACGTCCATCAACCGACCAGCTAAAGAGATGGCCTTGGTGGCGGAGTTCATCTGCGCGCTGAACTTGGCTGGGCCGAACTTCTTCGGCAGATCATCCCTCTGATCGATGAATTCAGCATTGTTCCAGTTTTCACATACCCAGAGCAAAGGGACTGTAACTTTCGCCTGGGAGAGTAGTTCGCCACCAGGCCTTTGACGTGGGCTTCTACCGGCAGATTGAGCTGCAGTGGGATCGGTATGCAAGACCACTGGCCACTACCCTCTCGATCCAAAGAGCATGAGACCCTGAGATGATGCCCTTGGCTAATCCGGTAGCTTTCTTGAGCTTGGCGGATGATGGAGGACGCGGCGGAAGATCTAAGGCCGCTGAACCGGATGAAGCCTGAGGAGCTGGTTGAAAGATATCCGCGATCGACATAGTTGATCCGAAGGGAGTTGGCGGGGCTTTCCTCTTGGGAGGCTTAGTGGAAGTTGCTGAGGCTATGGCTGCTGGTGCTGGTGCTGCTGCTGCTGGTGTTGGTGCTGGTGCCGGTGCTGGTGCTAGTGCTGGTGCTGGTACCGCTGATGGAGCTGAAGGAGAACTTGTTTGGAGCGGTGCCGATGAAACCGGCACCTTAATACTTGGCGCTAGGGCCGAATAAGAACTGGGAAGATCCGGCATGCCCATATCCTAAGCTGCCCCACCACCCCCCGCGCTGACATTACCCTCCTCATGGTGAGGTGGGCTCTGATCAGGCGCAGCCGTAGAGTCCTCTTGGCTAGGGCTGCTCCGGATTGGAGACGCTATGTCAGAGCCACTATGGGGAATGACCCTAGGAGCTCTGGAAAATAAAAGCACCAAGTCAAAAACAGAGAGAACCGATAAGAGACAAAGGCAAACACAGAAAGAAAAAACCCCAAGTGCAAATGCAAAGAGACTTACTCGTCCGAGGTTGGGGGAGCCTGAGGTTTGGGCGCCCTCCAGACCATGCTCTTGGCGGCTGGCTTAGTCGAGGCTTTCACCCTAGACTTTTTCTGCCTCTTCTTGGGCGGCGGCGCCTCCGAAGCTGCGGCCGAGGCAGCCACACGCTTTTGGGAAGAAACAGGGACCGGACCACCAGTGGCAAGGGAGGAACCTCGTGGACCTGACCAACCGGGTTAGCTGAAGATTCGAACATAACCATATATGCGTAAGAGATGAGAACCGGGTTGAGTACCTCCAGGATCTCAACGTCCGAGTCATCATCATCTGGCCAATCCCTTAAAGAAGAGGCCTTACCAGAGCTGCGTTTGATGATGTCCGGAGTGGGGAAGAAGGTCTTCGGATCAGACTCCACCTTGTCTTCCTCGACGCGGTCCGGTACCCACTTGCTCGCTAGCACCTCGCTGATACGTCCATTGGCATCACTATTCTATGTCATAATTCACTGTTATTCATTGATATATTTCATATTAAGAGGTGATACTTATGTTATTTCATCTGTTTTTGCATGGTTGATGACTTTTGGAGCATGGACCGCTGCAGTCAGGATTCTGATGGAAAAGGTGCTGTTTGGAGGCAAAATTCACGAAGATCAGAAAATCCAGGAAAATATGCGGAAAATCCTATTTTTCCAGAAGACTAAGGATGCCAGAAGACGGAGTGGATATGGGCCACAGGGGGCCCACACCACCCCCTGGCGCGGGCAGCCCTAGGCCACGCCAGCAGGTGGTGTGGCCACCCTGGCCCACTCCAGCCTCTCCCCTCTAGCGTATATCATCCTCCCGAAACCCTAAGACTCGGGGAGCGACCACAGAAAGATTCCGCTGCCTCTACGGGGCGGAAAACACCGAGAGAGAAAGATCTCTCCGGCAGACAGATTTCTGCCAGGGGAATTCCTTCCCGGAGAGGGGAGATCATCGCCATCAACACCACCATCAAGCTGGACTTCATCGGGATCATCATCACCACCACCACCATCACCATCAGCATCCTCATCACCATCGCCATATTGCTGTCACAATTGAGTTGAATCTTGCATTAGTTCATAGGGGAAACTTTCCCGGTGTTGATTACTCTTTGTAGTTGATGCTATTGAGTGAACCCTTGAATTATTGTTTATGTTCAGATTGTTATACATCATTATTCCATCTCTGACCATGATCCATATGATGTCTTGTGAGTAGTTCGTTTTGTTCTTGAGGACATGGGAGAAGTCATGTTGTTAGTAGTGGAGTTGTGTTGAGAAAGATTCAATAGTTTGATATTTAAGTTGTGGTGTACTTCTTCTAGTGGTGTCATGTGAACGTCGACTACATGACACTTCACCTATATGGGCCTAGGGGAATGCATTGTGTATTTGGCTACTAATCGTAGGGGTTGCCAGAGTGACAGAAACCTGAACCCCCGTTAGGAAACCATTGCACAAGGGACGCAAGGGTCTTAGAGTTTAAAGCTGTGGTTAGGTTTCTACCTTAATTACTTTCTTGTACTTACAGATGTTTGCAAGGGGTATAATCACAAGTATTTATTAGTCCTAGGAAGGTCGTTACATTAGCACAGGTTCACCCACACAACACTTAGCAAGCTAAAGAAGATTAATCAACTATATGAAGCGAAAGCACTTGACAGTCTTCCCATGTGTCCTCGAGAACGTTTGGTCATCTTAAGTAATACAACCGGCTTGTCCTTTGCTGCATAAAGGATTGGGCCACTTGCTGCATTTATTCCTACTGTCTTTCATTTACTGCATTTTGTTTACTTGCTTTATCGAAAACCCTAAAAATCCATTTGCTAAGTATTTGCAGAGAATTCTAATCCATACCACTAGCCAAAGACCTTCGCTTCCTCGGTTCGACACTCTTACTTATCGAAAATACTGCGATACACCCCCTATACTTGTGGGTCATCAAGACTATTTTCTAGCGCCGTTGCCGGGGAGTGAAGCGCTATTGGAGAGTGGAACTGGTAAAGGAAACTTCTACTGTGAGTATTGTTTACTTCTGCTAGGTGCTTTATTTTCGTTATGGATAATTCGCTGAGTTTCTCATTTGGTAATGCTACTACCACTACTAAGGTATTAGATAAGCCACCACCTGCTGAGAATGATGTTTTTAAAATACGTACAAGAATTATTGATCGTGTTATGGATAACTACTATGTTGGGGATGGAATTGTCCATCCCGGTGATCATTTACTCTTTATACACGAATTATGCGGGTTGTTCAAGTGTGCAGGTATTACTATAGATCAAGTTAAGAAGCAGTTATTCTCATTATTGCTAAAAGGAAGAGCTGAGGAATGGTATAAGTTGCTGAAGAATGGTCAAGCTCTGGAATGGGAGGAAATAGTGCCTCTCTTTTATTCAAAGTTTTATCCTCCTAGTGAGATTCATAAAGATCGGAATCAAATATACAACTTTTGGCCTCTTGATGGAGAGAGTACAGCTCAAGCTTGGGGGAGATTGAAGTTACTAATGCTCAAATGTCCCATTCATGAGCTCCCCAACAATATTATTATCAATAACTTTTATGCAAGGCTCCCTCTACATGACAAGGATTTATTGGATGCTTCTTGTGGTGGATCATTCACTCGCATGGAAGAAGAAGCTAAATGGGATCTTCTGGACCGTATTCAAGACAATTCTAAAGCTTGGGAGAATGACGAAGGTAGAAAGTCAGGTATAAATTATGATTATGAATGCATTGAATCTTTTATGGGAACTGATGACTTTCAAAATATTAAAAATGCTTATGGTCTAGACTCTCAAGCTATTGCTTCTTATTTTAAGGCTTTTGCTTCCTATATTGAAGTGCCTAAAAAGAAGTGGAATAAGTATCATGAGCCTTATAAAGATGTTGCTAAGAGTGTTCCTGCAAGAAATACTGAAGTTTATACTGCTAATCATGTTTTACCTAAACCTTACATTGAGAAAATGCCTTTCCCAGTCAAGGTAAAGGAACATTCTATGATAGCTAGTATGGTTAATGAAAGTACAAGTAAAGCTGTTGAACCTGATAAACAAATGGTTGGTGAACCTATAATAGCAAATGTGAAAGACTTTGTCACTAAATATGAAAAAGAGGGACACACTATCCTTTGCAAGGATACCTCTAATATTGTTTCACAAAGTAGTGTTATGAGAGCTAGTATTCCTGTGTTTTTTGTTAGGATAAGTGATCATTGCTATGATGGCCCTTGTGATAGCTATATTGTTAAGTTTATGCATGATACTGAAAGTTACTATGAGAGAGGGAAAAGTGTTCTTATGCATCTCAATAATATCAAGTTTCCTCGTTTTATGCTGAAAGTTTTTATGTTGCACTTGTTTTGCCTTTTTATGCAAGTAGCCTCTGGTTTCAACAACTTGTTTTTTTACAAAATTCCCTTGCATAGGAAGTGGGTTAGACTTAAACGTGTGTGTTTTTGCTTCTTAATGATCTCTTTCACCTCAATTCATATTCCTAAGTGAGCATATTCGAAATTATCATGCCCATCTTAATGGCTATAAAGAAAGAGCTTTTTGGGAGACAACCCAATTTGTTTTTGCTTTCAGTTTGTCTTTGTTTCTTTGAGTCTTGGAAGTTATTACTTCGGTAATAACTTCTCCTTATCTGTTTTGTTTGGTTTTTGTGTCAAGATCAACCTCTAATGAGAGAGAAGTAAGATTTGGGGAAGTTGCTCTCCTGAAACAGATATTTGTGCTTCACCGTAAAAATTTGTGAGAGATCTCTGTATGTTGGATTGAGTTGTATTTTTTGTGCTTCTTCCCCAGGTTGTTATTTAACTTTCGTTAGTTTTGCACTTTTTGATTTGAGCAACAGCAGATTTTCGAAAAAATTGATCTTTACCTGCTGGTTTGTTTTGACAGATTTAGCCAATCTTGCATTTGCTTCTTTATTCGATTTCCTTTTTGAATTCTTTTTGAGTTTTTGGAAGGAGTTGGTACAGTAGCTTATGTTTTGTTGGTTTTCAGTTGAAATTGACTTCACTTTTACTAATGTTGCTAATAAGAACTGTGTGAAGTTTTGTGTGAAAGAAATATCCAGGAAGTGGAGACAATGGTGTAATAAGGAAGAGAAGGGTTTTATGACTCAAGTAATAAGTGTATGAAGATGGAGATATTGATGTTATTAAAGTGGTGACTCCGGAAGAATCCACTAGATACCAAATTCAGAGACCTGCAGAGTCCGTTTTCAAATAGGTAACAGTTCTGGTAAGAAACGTTCCGCGAAAATACTATCCAACTATATTTTTGCAGTTTTTAGTCAATAAGGAAAGCTTCGAAGCGAAAAAGGGACGGAAACGGAGCCAGGGTGGCTCACACCACCCTGTGGCGTGGGCCCACCCTGGCCGCGCCACCAGGTGGTGAGTCCATCCCGACTCCGCCCGACTCGCTTTTCTCCCAAAGACCTTTCCTTTTGATATGAAACTTCATAATATATAACCCCCCGGATCCCTCGAGGTTTGTATATCGTGTTTTCGTCGTGTTTTTGTTTTGATCTGTTTCTGCCAGGACATACTCTTTGAAAGTTTAGAAGCACAATGGTGTCCGCCAAGGATAAAGGGAAGGAGCCTATGGAGGAAGACCTCCAAGACCCCTGGAAGGAGAAGGAGATCAAGAGTGAAGGTGAAGAGGAGGCAAAGCACACCGACACTACCATTGCAAGCATTGGAGTGGTGGCGAACCCTTCCAGGGTTAGAAGGACTACACGGATGCAGATTGGGGGAAAAGCTCCTCGTCACAGTTTGGCTCCACGGTCACTTCCTCCACACACCAAGAATCCCTTCCATACCTTTATACGTAACCATGCAGGAAAAGAAGACTTCAAGGAGGAAGAGTGGGGAAAGAATAGAAAGAGCTGGAATGCTCAACACGACATGATCATGAGACGTATTGAGCAAAACTCGGAGTTGATTCGTACTCTCACCTTCGAGATTGAGGAACTGGGGAAACTGATCAGAGAGCTCATCGAGAGGATAACACCACCACCGAAGGAGTAATTCGTCATCAGGTTTGGCATCCCCTTGGTTTATTCCAAGCTTGGGGGAGTGCCGCGGTATCACATCACTATCTTCTATCATTTTACCTTTTTAGTAGAGTCATATCATGAATAGAGGAGTTATTATGTAGTATGGTTTGCATTATGGAAGTGTCCCCTCTCTCGTTAGATATGTTTCCCTTGGTGTGAGTTGCCGTTATGGAATATTAATGAGAAGTTCTATCATTCACTCTTTTGCATGGCTTATATTAGTTTTCAATTCGTGGTTATATGATTGATCTTGTTGTTAGTATTGGTATCACTTTGGGATCATTGAGTTAATTTAGTTGGTTTTGGCAAACCTGGCTCGGTCAGTAGGACACTATTTTTGAGAGTTGAATGAAAAAGATAAAAGTACTCTAAAGAAATATAGTTTCATCATCTTTCTTTCTTGATTTGCTCATAAGTTTAGTTTTCTCTAGTTAAGATCTTTTGTGCTTCCGAGGAAGATTGCATGTTTGTCTTTATCACTTGTATGTTTGTTTGTTTCCTTCAACTCTTATACTTGCTACCCAGCCTTGCTAGCCAAAAACCTGTACTGAGAGGGAATTCTTCTCGTGCATCCACTTCCTTTAAACCAAAACCTTTGCCATTTGTGTCCACCATACCTACCTATTAGCACTATTGCTATTCCAAGTAAATCCTTGTTTTATCTATCTCCCAAATTAAACTTGTTATGTGAAGATTAGTGATTAAAGCTCTCACGAACTTGATGGCACACCTTACTTTCTTGCATTTAATAAACTTGAACCATTGGGTCCTTCTTTGTTGCGTATATGCTTGCGCTTTATGAGTTGAAGTTAGCAGAACCATGTATCATGGGGAACGCTTTCAACACTGTCATGGTACTTTGTACCTAGTTGATATCATGTCCTTTTGCTTATGGATCCCGACGGTGTGAAATAAAAGTGGAACTTGTAAGATCATGGAGTTTATATGTGTGTTAGCCTGGGCCGCTAGCCTAAGCCATGCCTAATCATGGTGGAAACTTGCAGCATAACTGTAGTGATCATTCTATGAACCATCCTCAATAAAAACCTATGCAAATAGCAAATAAAAAGATCGCTGAGATGCTCACTGTCTGCTTGCCTTGTCATTTTGATTATGGGATAGCTCCTGTGTCATGTGCAAGGGGTACCCCGTTGGCGGTTCTCAATGATACACATGTATTTTCAATGACAAGAGCTTGCTCGTGACTGAAGTTGAGTAACATGAGGTTCGGTACTCATAAGTAAGGGGCATGGGACTTCAATTTATAACTTGTCAAGCATATCCTCTTAGTTGTGTCACTTTAACCTTAATCACCAAAAGATGCCTATGATAGGGGCAATGAGAGCTGAAAGCTAGTAAGTATCATAATTTTTGGGAGCTCTTTATGAGACTTGCAATCCCTGCTTCCCTCTATGAAGGGCCCTTTCTTTTACTTTGTAGATGAGTCAGTAAACCTACTTCCTCTCTATCTTAGCAAGTATTTTGAGTTGATGTGTTTCATTCATTCATATGATGATTTATTCAATCATGTTTCTTATGTTCCTTGTTTTGCACATTGCTCTTATCTTGATGTTTACTACTTTGAAAGCTATCATTGAAAAACCAGTTATTTGTGAACTCCAGCAAATTATCAACTATTCTTCGACCAAGAGCTAAGTTTGCCATTACCAATTATGATTCACTTTGTGTATCTTTATTGTGTTTCCTTTACCTATTGCAAGTTGAGTTATATAATAGTGAGTTGTCTTCTATTATGATCTATGTATTGATGAATGTGATGCTTCTTGTCCGTATTCTTTTATCGACTCTTCACTCCATAAACCTGAGGCCCTGTTTATTGAGCTCGGTTTAAGCAGGGACAAGCGAAGTCTAAGCTTGGGGGGAGTTGATACGTCCATTTTGCATCACTATTCTATGTCATAATTCACTGTTATTCATTGATATATTTCATATTGAGAGGTGATACTTATGTTATTTCATCTGTTTTTGCATGGTTGATGACTTTTGGAGCATGGACCGCTGCAGTCAGGATTCTGATGGAAAAGGTGCTATTTGGAGGCAAAATTCGCGAAGATCAGAAAATCCGGGAAAATATGCGGAAAATCCTATTTTTCCAAAAGACTAAGGATGCCAGAAGACGGAGTGGAGATGGGCCACAGGGGGCCCACACCACCCCTGGCGCGGGCAGCCCTAGGCCGCGCCAGCAGGTGGTGTGGCCACCCTGGCCCACTCCAGCCTCTCTCCTCTGGCGTATATCATCCTCCCGAAACCCCAATACTCGGGGAGCAACCACAGAAAGATTTTGCTGCCTCTACGGGGCGGAAAACACCGAGAGAGAAAGATCTCTCCAGCAGACAGATTTCTGCTGGGGGAATTCCTTCCCGGAGAGGGGAGATCATCGCCATCAACACCACCATCAAGCTGGAATTCATCAGGATCATCATCACCACCACCACCATTATCACCATCAGCACCCTCATCACCATCTCCATATTGCTGTAACAATTGAGTTGGATCTTACATTAGTTCATAGGGGAAACTTTCCCGGTGTTGATTACTCTTTGTAGTTGATGCTATTGAGTGAACCATTGAATTATTGTTTATGTTCAGATTGTTATACATCATTATTCCATCTCTGATCATGATCCATATGATGTCTTGTGAGTAGTTCGTTTTGTTCTTGAGGACATGGGAGAAGTCATGTTGTTAGTAGTGGAGTTGTGTTGAGAAAGATTCAATAGTATGATATTTAAGTTGTGGTGTACTTCTTCTAGTGGTGTCATGTGAACGTCGACTACATGACACTTCACCTATATGGGCCTAGGGGAATGCATTGTGTATTTGGCTACTAATCGTAGGGGTTGCCGGAGTGACAGAAACATGAACCCCCGTTAGGAAACCATTGCACAAGGGACGTAAGGGTCTTAGAGTTTAAAGCTGTGGTTAGGTTTCTACCTTAATTACTTTCTTGTACTTACGGATGTTTGCAAGGGGTATAATCACAAGTATGTATTAGTCCTAGGAAGGCCAGTACATTAGCACAGGTTCACCCACACAACACTTAGCAAGCTAAAGAAGATTAATCAACTATATGAAGCGAAAGCACTTGACAGTCTTCCCATGTGTCCTCGAGAACGTTTGGTCATCTTAAGTAATACAACCGGCTTGTCATTTTATGCATAAAGGATTGGGCCACTTGCTGCATTTATTCCTACTGTCTTTCATTTACTCGTACTTTGTTTACTTGCTTTATCGAAAACCCCTAAAAATCCGTTTGCTAAGTATTTGCAGAGAATTCCTGATCCATACCACTAGCCAGCACCTTCTGCTCCTCGTTGGGTTCGACACTCTTACTTATCGAAAATACTGCGATACACCCCCTATACTTGTGGGTCATCACTCGCCATCTTCTAGTGGCTGCTGGAGGAATTGCTGAGCACAAGACATAAATGGCTAAGTTATGAAAGTAATCCGACATACCGGGAAGATCCAGAAAATAGAAAGAAGGAAGTTCACCTTTGGAGGAGGGCTGTACTGGGTGAACGGCTCGAGCCCCCATTCCCAATCTTCAGAGAATTCCTTCTCCACGTTGAAAATGGCCTTAACCCAGCGGTAAACCACCGAGTTATCGAGCTCAAAAGATGAAGCCCGGTGGGGGTCAAGGGGGCCGCTCAAGTAGCAGATCTTGTGGGCACGCTTCTGAAGGGGGGAGACCCGGCTGCCGACAAAGGTGATCATAATGTCCTCCCCCCGAAGCTTCTCCTTGATAAGCTCCTTGATCTGACGCTCCACCTGGTTCGCCAGGGTTGTGGGTCGCTTGGGGATGCTCTCCCAGAGAGAAGTGTCTGGAGGTCTGAGTTTGAAGGGGAGGAGCCGGATCAGATCTTCCTCGGTGGTGTTCCGGACGTAGAAGAAAGTCCGGGCCCAGCCTTTGCAGGACTCGAGCCCGGTTACCCGGGGAAATATGGATCCCTTGCAGGGAGAGATGGTGGACCCACCGCACTAAGTCAGGTGCCTCTCCGCCGGAGTAAGCTCCTTATCCGGAACCATGTTCCTCTGGAGACCGAAGAATTTGATCCATAGTTCCTTAGATGGCCAGAGGCCGACATATCCCTCAATGTCAGAGGTGAAAGAGGATAGAGAAGTGATGGAATTGGTAGGAAGATGGTGTGGTTGTAGTTGATACGTAGAGATGAAATCGAAAAAGAAATCAGAGGTAGGAAGGCCGAAGCAGCACTAAAAATGAGAAAGAAAAACAACGTACTCCCCTGGATTGGGAGAGGGGGAAATCTCGTCGGCAGCGAGGCGGCAGGCAACGCCACTGGGGACGCGGCGCACGACACGGAGCCAATCCAGGTCATCCTCACAGACGAACGCGTCGTCCCAGCAGCTGCGCTCGCGGCCTTCTCCTTCCTCCTCCTGTTGCGCCACCACAGCTGCTTCCTCCTCAGTCATGGAGAACTCGAGGTCTTCGAGAAGGAAATCTGAGCAAAGATAACCGGTGGCGGGGAACCAGGAAGCACAGGGCCTCGTGGTGAATCTCTTGAGCGAGAGCGGTGGCGCAGGTGCAAGGTGCTGCCTGAGCACGGTCATGGCAGCGCAATTACGATGAAGAAGCAGCGGCGGCGGTGGAGTTGCAGTGAGAGAGAAAGGAGGCTGGGAAGCGCGAGAGAAATGGGGAACTTCCCCAAAGATTACCCCAGGCCCCCTACTTAACCGCGCAAGAGGGCGCGTAGTGGGATCCTTTGCTGCTGCCATGCCACACGCACCGGGCGTGTACATAGCCGAGGCGGCCAATCAGAGCATGGCCACAACAAGGGCCACAAGGAGCAGAGGATCCCATGACACGATGTAATGTTACAGTTAACGAGGCGCTGTAGTGAAGGGATGCACGTAACAGTTATTCCTGACATTGCAACAGTAACTGGCGCATTAATTGCGCGTAGCCCTTAAAATGAGGCAAAATGAAGATTACCCTCCACGTAGGACGTGGGGAAGCGTACAAGAGCAGGAACAGTAACCCAGATAAGCAAGCAAAAGACCGGCCAGCGAGGAATAACTCAGAGTGAGCCAAGGGATCGCAAGAGGAAAAACCCTGGGTTACGGGGTAACTCGGCCAATGTTGGGGGGATACCCCTAGGTAGGGTCACGCCGAGGTATAAAGGCCGAGTTAGCCGAGGTATGGAAAGGTCAAAGCAAGTGCTGGACGAGTCACCTCAAGGCAGGCCGAATCACGTAGTAACCCAGACCGGAGGATGTCCACCTAACTGAGTCCCGGCCGACATATGTTGTATGCCGACAGGATTGATGTAACTTGTATGCAGGTACCAGTGTGGCCGGATTAACCAGGCACGATCCAGGTTATATCAGGCTTGCAAGAGAAGGAAGGTATCTCTCTGGTCAAAAGGTGGTCACTGTACGCAGGAGCGTGAGCGAAGCGGACAAAGAGAAGGACCGTCGAGGCGTGGCCGATAAGGGTGACGCTCCCTGTGTCGGATGACGCTGGCGCCGCAGAGGCTTACGTAGCCTCTGCATGGCTTACGATGGGGAAAAGAGACTTGGTCGGTTTGCTATTTTGGGAGGAGGCATATTCCTAGGAATATGCCTCCACGTATGCCCTATATGGAGACCTAGCCTCCCCTATATAAGGAGGGCCAGGGTCTCTGTAGAAGGGGTTGAGTTTTACTTGGTTGAGGGCTAGTTGATTGGCATTTGGATAGTAGGTTCCTGAGAGCAAAGTAGAGGTGAGAGTAAGAGAGTTCCTTCTTCCTCCTCTCCCCAATACAGCTCAAGGAACACTTGTAAACTCATCTAGCTTGAAGAATACAAAGCATCTGTGTGTGGAATCACCACACTATCCCTCCCTGGATTCCTCTAGTGCATCTTGTCCCCACCTTTAGCGTATCCATGGCATCTGCCGTGACACCACCATGACAGTTGGCACCCACCGTGGGGCTAGCGGCGCTAGCAGGAGTGAAGATCCGGACGGGAAACCTCATCGGCAACGGCGAGCGCATCGTCTCCGGGCTCGTTCAACGCTTTGGAGTGCTGGACTTCGTCAGCGACAATGCTGGCTGCTTCGGCAAGAGACCTCTCCCGCACAACGGCCTCTTCGTCAAGCTTGGTGCACACAAGATCTACATCGTTGTCGATGTGTCGTGTGTTCACCCGCGGCACGTCATCGAGGGAGGCAAGCCACCCCTTAGCACGGTTCACGGGGCGCGTATCACTCGCTCCCCTGACCGTGCCGAGGTGATGATGATACGCTGGCCAAGGCGGAAAGCAAGGATCCGCACCAGATCCGGAGGTCACACCCAAGGCACCAAGGAAAAGTAGGGGTCCTCCACTAGAGAGGCCAGAGAACATGCTGCAGCAGGCGATAGATAGCCTAGAGAACCCCATAGCACCTGCAGTAGATCCGGCTCAGGCTCAAGCCGAGTTAGAGGAAACCAGGCAGAAAATACTAGAAGGTGCAAAAAAGATAACAGCGGCTCAGCAGTCGTTGAACATGACGTTGCGTGAGTACGCAAAAGAAAATAAGGTAGATGCTATAAAAGTGAATGGGAGAAATGAATACAGAGAGCATCATCAGAGTTACTGTGTGTTTACCACAGAGGAAACATATAGAAAGAACTTGCAGCGCCGACATATGGAAGTGAATACGGTAATGCCCGCAGTGACGAGGTATATGCCTTGGTCGGATCAGGAAATTACATGGAGTATCAAGGACCATCCAAAGCTTATGCCAAGTCCTGGTTCGTATGCACTGGTGCTAGACCCAACGTTCATCGGGCCAAACATCAATGTAAGATTTTCTAAGGTGCTGATTGACAATGGCAGCAGCATCAATATTATGTACGTGGATACAATGCACAAGTTGGGTATCTCGGAGAACATGCTCCAGGCCACGAGAACAACTTTCCATGGTATTGTGCCAGGCATTTCATGTGAGCCCATTGGCAAGGTCTGGGTTGACGTATTATTCGGCACACGAGATACCTGCCGAACTGAAAATTTGGAGTTTGAGGTTGTGAACTTAGAAAGTGCATATCACGCGTTACTCGGCAGGCCAGCCCTGAACAAGTTCATGGCAAGTTGTCACATCCGTTACCTGATGATGAAGTTTCCCGGCCCAAATGGAGTAATTACCATAGCAGGAGACTTTCGACGTTCCATTGAGTGTGTGTCAGCCGGGTCTAACCTGGCTGAGTCACTCGTGATTGCACAAGAAAAGAGAAAGATCCAGGAAGTGGCGGCATTGGCTCAATCCGCACAGCAGTATATGCCGGCGCTGAGTAACCCGCATGGAAGTGTCTCGTTTCAAGCAACAAAGGATACAAAGAAGGTGCCTGTTGATGATCTGTTCCCAGAGCGCACCGTAACGATTGGTGCCGGGTTAAACGATAAATAGGAAAGCGAGCTCGTCAACTTCCTTCATGAGAATCGGGATATTTTTGCTTGGTCCACACAAGACTTGCAAGGTGTTCCGAGGGAGTTGGTCGAGCACTCATTGAATGTGAGACCCGGAGCAAAGCTGGTGAAGCAACCTCTCCGCCGCTTCGCCGAAGATAGGTGAAAAGTCATTGGAGATGAGATAGCTCGGCTCATAGCAGCTGGGTTTATCATGGAAGTGCTTTACCCGGAGTGGCTGTCTAATCCGGTGTTGGTGGAAAAGAAGAAAGATGATCCGAATGTGGTAGTGGTTTGGCGTATGTGCATCGATTACACGAACCTAAATAAGGCGTGCCCAAAAGATCCATTTCCACTGCCAAGGATAGATCAAGTCATAGATTCTACTGCTGGGTGCGAACTGTTGTCATTCATAGATGCATATTCTGGTTTCCACCAGATACCTCTGGATCCGAATGATCAAATAAAGACTGCGTTTATCACCCTGTATGGGGCTTATTGCTATCGTACCATGCCTTTTGGTTTACGTAATCAGGGGCAACATACCAAAGATGTATGCAAAAATGTTTACACGACCAAATTGGTGGAAATGTGCAAGTATATGTGGACGATGTGGTTATAAAAACCAAGGAAAGCAAAACGCTCCTTGATGATATCAGGCAAACGTTCGCGAACCTAAGAAGATTCCGAATGAAGCTTAACCCAGAGAAATGTACCTTCGGTGTCCCGGCTGGAAAATTACTCGAATTTCTTGTCTCCAGTCGAGGTATCGAAGCCAACCCAACTAAAATCCGAGCCATAGAACGAATGGAACTGCCGAAGTGTCTTAACCATGTCCAGAAGTTCACTGGTTGCTTGGCATCTTTAAGTCGGTTTGTATGTCGGATGGGAGAAAAGGCTCTGCCTCTCTATCAACTAATGAAAAAAGCGGACAAGTTCGTATGGACGACGCAGGCCAATGAAGCCTTCATCCAATTAAAGAAAATGTTAGCCACTGCACCAGTGTTAGCCTCTCCACTATCAATAGAGCCAATGTTGCTCTATATAGCCGCAACCAACCGAGTTGTAAGTGAAGTGGTGGTGGTAGAGCGCGACGAGGAGGGGAAGTCAGTGCAAAGGCCAGTCTATTACCTGAGCGAGGTATTATCAGCATCAAAGCAAAACTATCCTCACTATCGGAAAATGGCGTATGGTGTGTATATGGCAGCAAAGAAGCTAAAACACTACTTTGAAGAACACCCAATAAAAGTGATATGTGAACCCCCATATCTGAGATAATGAGCAACAAGGATGCAAGTTGCCAAATCGCAAAATGGGCAATTGAGCTAGCCCCTTATGCTCCGCAGTATGACAGGAGAGATGCGATCAAGTCTCACGCTGTGGCTGACTTTTTCGTGGATTGGGAAGAGATGCAATATGAACCACCGTTACCAGATCCGAACTACTGGAGAATGCATTTTGATGGATCAAAAACAAAAACTGGGTTAGGCGCCGGAGTTGTACTTACCTCACCAAATAATGACCAGTTGAGGTATGTGCTGCAGATCCATTTCGCAGCATCAAACAATGTCGCCGAGTATGAAGCACTTGTGCATGGGCTCAAAGTGGCAAAAGAAATTGGAATACGTCGGATCCTATGTTTTGGTGACTCGGATTTGGTAGTTCAGCAAGTCTCAGGGCAATGGGACGCTCTTGATCCAAACATGGCATTGTACAGATTCCATGTGCAAAAGATATCAGGGTATTTTGAGGGATGCGAGTTTCACCATGTACCCCGGTTGGAAAATGAGGCTGCCGATGTATTGTCGAAGCTTGGATCAACCCGACAAGCAATTCCACCAGGAGTAGCGCTAGAACACCTCAGAAAACCATCTATCAGGCCATCCCCATAAACCGACTCAATCTACATCCCTACAGATCCGGAGTCCGGAGCTGTACCCATGGACATTGACGTGGGAACTGGTTCAGGAAACCCAGGGACTACTTCGCAGAACCCGGGGACGGTGCAGCGTGATCCGACCGGGGTTATGTCGGTGGAGCGAATGGAAATTGATGAGGATGTGTTTCCAGTGCGAGCCATACTAGCTTGGGCACTGCCCATATTTCAATTCCTGAAGGATGGAACTTCGCCCAGTGTAGAGGTGTTTTCCAGGCAAATTTAGAGGTGCGCAAAGGCATGCACGATTATCAATGCCGAACTATATAAGAGGAGTGTCACGAAAGTCCTGCAGCGGTGTGTTGACCCGGAAGAAGGGCTTGACATCCTCCGAGATATACACCAAGGGGAATGTGGGCATCACGCCTCATCCAGAGCATTGGTAGCAAAAGCTTTCCGACATGGGTTCTATTGGCCAAGTGCCTTGGAACAAGCAGAAGATCTAGTAAGAAAATGCAATGGCTGTCAGAGGTATGCTACCAAGACACACATGCCAATGTCAGAGCTCAGACCATACCAATTACCTGGCCATTTGCCGTATGGTGTCTAGATATGGTTGGCCCGTTTAAACCAGTGAGAGGAAACATGACCCATATCTTGGTTATGGTGGACAAGTTCACCAAATGGATTGAAGTAAAGCCAATAAGAAAATGTGATGGAGCTACAACCGTGACATTCCTCAAAGATATCATTCTGAGATATGGCTATCCTCATAGTATCATAAGAGATAATGGCACAAATTTTGCTGAAGGAGCATTCGTGCGATTCTGCCGAGATAAGAAGATCCGGCTGGACGTTGCCTCGGTATCCCACCCGGCATCGAACGGACAAGTGGAAAGATCCAACGGATTAGTATTATCCGGGATAAAACCCCGTCTCATTGCGCCGCTGCAAAGATCAGCGGGGTGCTGGATAGAAGAACTACCAGTGGTACTGTGGAGTTTAAGAACAACTCGGAATCGATCAACAGGCTATACGCCATTCTTTCTAGTATATGGGGCAGAAGCTGTACTACCAGCCGACATAGAGCATGATTCTCCTAGGGTCACCCAATACACAGAAGCCGAAGTGCGAGAAGCCCGGCAAAATGATGTTGATCTGCTGGAAGAAGCGAGAGAATTGGCATTGTCCAGATCCGCCATATACCAGCAAAATCTCCGATGCTATCATAGCCGAAAAGGTAACCCCCGAGTCTTCCGGGAAGGTGATCTGGTACTCCGGTTGGTACAACGTACCGCTGGCATGCATAAGCTATCCTCCCATGGGAAGGGCCATTCATTGTGAGCAAAGCATTGCACAATGACTCTTATTATCTCATCGATGCAAAAACATAGGAGAAGAACAAGGCGAACAGGTCCGGCGAGGAATCTAAGCGTCCATGGAATGTAGCTCTACTCCGTCTGTTCTACACTTAGCAAAGAAGTGTGTGTATCTGAGTCTCTCATATGTCGGTATGTATACCGGCAATGAGTTTATCAATGAAATCTTGGCACCTCGAGCAAGAACTCGGGACCTTAGTGATATTTATTGTTTTCTGTATTTGTTATTTATATGTCGGCTGGCGTAAGTTTCTTCTACCTAAGCCGGATTAGTAGTGTGTGAGCACCAAAAACTCAACTCTTCGACTTGCTGCTGTCCAACAATATTTGGCTTCATGGCAAGCAAGAGAACAAGTTTGGAATTGCGTAGCACACGAAAAATGACTAAGGAAAAGAACTTAATCGAGCCGACATTTGTTATTTGGACTAACTTTATGTTTACTTTATATTTACTACGCTGAATTATTTTGAGCTAGTCCTAAAGTTTCCAAGTATTGTTAAGTCAATTTTTGAAACTCAGACTCCTAAGTCACAAAACCGAACCAAGGTAGACACGAGCCGAGCCAAGAAATTGGAGAAACAAGAAAATGAAACTCGGGGACTACGCCCAAGTTAATCTGGCACGAGCAACTTAGTAGCAAAATATGATCAGTGTGCTTAATACATTTGCACCTGGCATACCGGGGATCTGATAAACTTCAAAGTGTTTGTTGGTTATCAAGGAGCAGCAGGGGGAGGTAACTCGGCGCCAGTAGGTGGAACTCCGGCCTCGACTTCAGCGTCATCTTCATTTTCTTCGACGTCCGAGGCTTCATCCTCTTCCTCCTCACCCGAACTATCTTCGACATAGTCATCGTTAATAGCTTCGAGAAAGCTTGGTCCCTCGTTCCATTGATGGATGGGAGCAAACTGAATGAGGCTATGGGCGCAAGCCTTGCGCCGAGCTATCCAATCTGGGTCATTGTACCACCTTGATCTGGTGCGCATGCGGTCGAGAAGATTCAGATTTATTTTTTAATACCATGTGAGCATGTAGTGGAGGACGGTTTTAGCTCCGGCGTGTCCGGCGGATTCCCTCCAGAGGTCAAGCTGGGTCTCGCACTCCATTAACTTGTTAATCAGAGCAGTGGAACCCTCTAGAGTGTCTTCACGAGGCCAAAGGGCGTTGAAGATCAGGACTGCTGCATCTAGGATATCCTTACCATAGTTCTTCACAATCTCGACGCGAGAAGTTAACCTGACCAGCAGGTCCTCCATGTCATAGGGAATATTCTCAGCGCCAGGACCCGTTGGGGTACCCCTCTTCTGGTGGAACTTGGAAACGGCAGTGGAAGCAATGGCATCACCCTCCGGTAATTTGTCTGAAAACGAGACAAGTGAAATAAGTAAAGGAGGTTGACCCAGAAGGATTCATGTCGGCTGAAGGAAAAGAACTTACAAGAAATATGGCCGTGGATCCGGGTTAGCTCCTTGGTGCAGTTGTCACGCCTCTTCCGGAGTTGCACAAGTTTAGCATTTGCCGACTCAAGCTTAATGTTGGCCTCCTTCAACAGTTCTTGATCTTTGGCAATTTGGAGGTTGAGATGTTCTCGCTCTTTAGTGAAATCTTGGCCGGCTTTATCCATCTCGGTTTTGTGGAGCGCCTTGAGCTTTTTCATTTCTGCCTTGAGCTTGGCAATCTCATCATCTTTGGTCTGGAGGAGAGCAAGCTTCGTCCTTCTTCTTAAGTTTGGCCTGATGCTGCCCTGCTTGTTCGAGAAAATGCAGCATCATATCAGGCACGGGCACACTATCTTCAAGAGATGCTGAAACAGTTTGTTGACCCGGCAAAGCCGAGGTATGAATATCTGCCGAGCCAAGAAGAAAAGGAGAGAGAGCGTAGAAGAAGATTAAGCAAAATTGACTTACCCTTTATCTGCTCCAAGTTCTTTCTCTAAATGGGGTTTTCGGCCTCCACTCCAGCTACGCAATCCGAACGATGAATTAGTTCGGCAGGAAAAGACAAAGAAAGATGGGAAAAAGGCAAGGAGAAAACTTACCCCTTTTCTCAAACTCAGCGAGAAGCATAGAATGTTTCGAGCACACCGCCTTATGTGTGTCCAGGAGGCACTAAAACTCAGCGCTCTGGCGATTGGTGGTAACCTGAGAAAAGTAAAGTTGACTTGATCATGTGCATATTCGAAGTGTACAAAATCCGGGCTAAGTGGAACTTAACCCGGCTCTAGGTGTGTGCATATTCGAAGTGTACAAAATCCAGGCCAAGTGGAACTTAACCCGGCTCTAGGTGTGTGCATATTTGAAGTGTACAAAATCCGGGCCAAGTGGAACTTAACCCGGCTCTAGGTGTGTGCATATTCGAAGTGTACAAAATCGGGGCCAAGTGGAACTTAACCCGGCTCTAGGTGTGTGCATATTCGAAGTGTACAAAATCCGAGCCAAGTGGAACTTAACCCGGCTCTAGGTGTGTGCATATTCGAAGTGTACAAAATCCGGGCCAAGTGGAACTTAACCCGGCTCTAGGTGTGTGCATATTCGAAGTATACAAAATCCGGGCCAAGTGGAACTTAACCTGGCTCTAGTGTGTGCATATTTGAAGTGTACAAAATCCGGGCCAAGTGGAACTTAACCCGGCTCTAGGTGTGTGTATATTCGAAGTGTATGAAATCCGGGCCAAGTGGAACTTAACCCGTCTCTAGGTGTGTGCATATTCGAAGTTACTAAAGAGCTACGCTAGTTCTCTAAGGAGCATCCAGCCGAGTAACAAGTTACTCCCCTGGAGGCTCGGGGACTAATGGTTATATCACTAATGTTTAGCTCATGTTAAAGAAAGGACAAGGTAGCATACCTCCATCATCCGGCCAGCATGGTTGATAGCCTTGGCAACTGTATTCATCTGTGCGGCAAACTCGGCAGGCCCAAATTTCTCTGGGAGAACGTCGTTATGGACGAACTCCGCCTTGTTCCAGTTATTGACGAATTCAATCAAGGCCGGAGGATAGCGCTCTCCGCTAAGCATATGGGGCGCAATCAAACCCTTGTCATGAGCTTCTCTCCTTTCAACTTGGGCAGCAGCAGGGCTAGTGTGCAATGCAAGTTGTGTGCTGGCTGACCCGACGGAGGCATCTTTCTTCGGAAGCATGGACGCGAGTGTGCGTTGTCCAGCCTCGATGGATGCTGCCCTGGCGACGTCAAAAGTTTTCTTGCCCTTTGGCTGCTGCTGAGAGGTTGAAGTTTGAGCCGCGAATTTGCTCTTGGGTGCAGCCTTGGTGCTAACTGGGCCTTTTCGCCGAGTCTTGGAAGACTCGGACGAGGCGGAAGGAGTTGGTACTGCTGCTGATACTTGTGCTACTGATGGTGTTGGTGCTGGTGCTGGTTTGGGCTGGGGTGCTGTCGGTACCTCGTAGATAGCAGGTTGTGGCTGAGCCGAAGTGGAACTGGGAGCATCTGCTGCCTCGGCAGAACCACTTCCCCCTGCTCCAAGGTTGCCCTCCTCTGGACGAGTTGGCCTAGAACCCGGAGCAGCCGCTGAACCCTCCTGAATGGGGCTCAGCGGGCGTGTATCGTCGCCACGGGGGGAAGATGGGCTATGCTGGAGGGGTGAAGTGATGCTGGATCCGCTTTGAGGAACCTCCAGCGCAGCCCTGCCGAATCAAATGACGGATAATAAGTTACAGCTGAAGAAAAGCATGAGACAAAGGATTTGATAGAAAGATAAATGACTTACTCATCAGAGGTCAATGGCTCCTTAGGCTTCCGAGCTCTCCGGACCGTGGCCTTAGTCGTAGGCTTGGTGGCGGCTTTGTCGGCGGACTTCCTTCGCCTCTTGGTTGGCTTAGAAGGTCCGGAAGAAGAAGCAGAAGCAGCTCCCCTTTTCTTTGACGTGGCCGGGACAGGCTCGCTCGTGGCGAGAGGAGCATCTTCGTGGATTTGCCCACCCGGGTTAGCTGAAGCCGGAAAGGCGTAAGAAAGGGGTATAGCGTCAAATGCTTCCATCACCTCAACGTCTAAATCATCTTCACCATCAGGCCAATCTCTTAAGGAAGAGAAGTTATCGGTAGGTCGCTTGGTCGCATCGGGGAATGGCTGGAACATTTCCTGATCCGGCTCCTCCTCGTCCGGGGCATCTCGATCCATCGCTCATTTGAGAGAAGGCTCGGTGCCATCCTCGAGGGTTTGCTGAAGAAACAGCTAAGAAGAAAATGCAAAGGGATCAAACAAACAATAAATTCCGGCATATGGTATAACTCGGAAAAAGATTGAATCGCGAGATTTACCGCAGGAGGAAGTCTGTCCCGGCAGAAATGTTCAATTCCCCATTCCCAATCAGCGGAGAAGTTTTTGTCGGTCGTGAAGAGGGCCTTGACTCGGCGGAATATCTCGGTGTTGCTCAGTTCAAATGAGGAAGTCCGGTTGGGGTCAAGTCACCAGCTCATATGGCACAGTTTGTGTGTGCGCTTCTAGAGAGGGGAGATCCGGCTGCGGACGAATGTGATCATCGCGTCCTCGTTGCGCAGCCCCGCGTCCTTCAGCTCTTCAAACCGTTTATTGACTTGGTTTGCCAAGACAGTGGGTTTCTTGGAAATCCGGTCCCACAGATCCGGATTAGGAGGACCCGGAGCGTAGGGGCACAGCCGGATCAGATCTTCAGTCATTCCATTTCTGACATAAAAGAAGGTTTGGGCCTAGCCCTTGCAAGAATCAAGCCCCGTGACCCGGGGAAAGATGGATTGTTTCCGGGGACAAATAGAAGCAGCGTCAAACTGAGTAAGATGTTTGTCCTTCGGGTCAAGCTCCTTATTTGGAATCACGTTCTAGCAAAGACCGAAAAACCGGATCCAGAGCTCTTTATTGGGCCACAATCCGACATAACCCTCTATGGTGGAGGCAAAGGAAGAAAGGGAAGTGATGGCGTTCGCCGGAAGGTGGTGCGGTTGAAGTTCATAGATGTCAAGGAAATCATGGAAGAAGTCGCTAACGGGGAGGCCAAACCCGCGCTAGAAATGGGAGAGGAACACCACGAACTCACCGGGATTGGGTGAGGGTGCGAGCTCCTCGGCGGCGAGGCGGGCAACCATGCCCTCAGGGATGCGCCGGGTGCGGTATAACCAATCTAGGTCGTCCTGGCACACCCAGGAGCCAGCCCAGGCGCCGCGTTCGGCGTTCTCCGCCCCCTCCTCCATCTCTGCCTCCGCGACGGTGAGCTCCTCTTCGTTCATGTCCTAATCGCTGTCCTCACTGGCCCTATCGGAGGTGGGGGCAGTGCCTTGGACTGGCGCGGACCCGTGGCGGTGGAACTGCGCGGGAGCGACAGCAAGGCAGGTGCAAGGAACGGTGCGGCGGCGCTGCTGCTGAGCAGGTGCGGCGGCGGCACTCTCGCTAGGAGGAAGAAGAAGAAGAAGAAGAGGCAGAGGGGCGAGGGAATGGGGAAAATACCAAGGGGTGCACCCCTCCCCTATTTAACCACGCCCCAGCGGGGGTAGTGGGATCGTGCGCTGTGGCAAGGCCACACGGTGTGGCCGTGTATCCGCCGAGTCAGCCAATCACAGGCATGCCACAGGAAGGGCCGCAGGGCGCAGGAGATCCCACGATGCAATGTTATGATACAGTTAACGAGGAGACAGACGCGACGTGACGTGTGCAATAGTAACACCTGACATTAACTGCGGTAGTAACTGGCGCAGGCCCTTAAAATGAGGCAAGATAATGATTACCCTCCACGTGGGGAAGTGTACGAGAGAAGGAAGCATGATCCGGAGAACTAAAGGGTAACTCGGCCAGTGAGTGAAAACTCGGAATGTGCCAAGGGAAAAGCTAGGCAATGAAATCCGGGATATGAGGTAACTCGGAAAAGGGAGAAAAAGGCTCGGTAAAATTGAACCTGCTGTGGCCTTAGCAGCTGGAGCTGCTAAGACCGCACCAGCTTCGGGGACTAATGTTGGGGGGATACCCCCGGGTAGGGTCACGTCGGGGCATAAAGGCCGAGTTAGCCGAGGTACGGCAAGGTCAAAGCAAGTGCTGGCCGAGTCACCTCAAGGCAGGCCGAATCACGGAGTAACCTGGACCGGAGGGTGTCCACCTAACTGAGTCCCGGCCGACATATGTTGTTTGCCGGCAGGATTGATGTAACTTGTATGCAGGTACCAATGTGGCCGGATTAACCAGGCATGATCCGGGTTATATTAGGCTTGCAAGAGAAGGAAGGTATCTCGCTGGTCAAAAGGTGGTCACTGTACGCAGGAGCGTGAGTGAAGCGGACAGAGAGAAGGACCACTGAGGCGTGGCCGACAAGGGTGACGCTCCCTGTGTCGGATGACATTGGTGCCGCAGAGGCTTACGTAGCCTCTACATTGCTTACGATGGGGAAAAGAGACCCGGTCGGTTTGCTATTTTGGGAGGAGGCATATTCCCAGGAATATGCCTCCACATATGCCCTAATTGGACACCTAGCCTCCCCTATATAAGGAGGGCATGGGCCTCTGTAGAAGGGGTTGAGCTTTACTTGGTTGAGGGCTAGTTGATTGGCATTTGGATAGTAGGTTCCTGAGAGCAAAGTAGAGGTGGGAGTAAGAGAGTTCCTTCTTCCTCCTCTCCCCAATACAGCTCAAGGAGCACTTGTAAACTCATCTAGCTTGAAGAATACAAAGCATCTGTGTGTGGAATCACCACACTATCCCTCCCTAGATTCCTCTAGTGCATCGTGCCCCCACCTTTAGCCTATCCATGGCATCTGCCGTGACACCACCACGACAGCCAAAGAGGCAAAGATCCGGATATGAGAACCTGCTGTGGCCTTAACAACTAAAGTTGCTAAGACCACACCAGCTTCGGGGACTAATGTTGGGGGGATACCCCCGGGTAGGGCAACGCCGGGGTATAAAGGCCGAGTTAGCCAAGGTACGGCACGGTCAAAGCAAGTGCTGGCTGGGTCACCTCAAGGTAGGCCGAACCACGGAGTAACCCGGCCCGCGGAGTGTCTCCTTAGCATCAGCCCAGCCGACATAAAATATATGTCGGCCATATTTATCTATATATCATGCAGGTACCCTCGTAGCCGGGTTAGCCACGTGCTAGCCGGACTATCGCATGGCTTCCAAGAGAAGGAAGGGATCTCCCGCTGGTCAAAAGGTGGCTTTATTAGTGTAGCATGAGCAAAGCAAAGCAAAGAGGAGGACCAGAGGAGGACCAGCGGGTCAGGGGCGAGCAAGGTGACGCGGGCAATGTCGGCTGACGTAGCCCGTGTTTGGTGACGCTTAAAGACAAGGATTATGTTGCGGGTTACGTCCAAAGCCCGGACGAGCCGCTAAATAGAATAAAGAAGCATCTAGCTTTAACCAAGGGGCATATTCGGAGAATATGCTGCCACATGTGCCCTAACTTTGTAACTTGGGCTCCCCTATATAAGGAGCATCGGGGCCTCCATAGAAGGGGATAGATCATTTTCTCTGTCTAAGATAGAACTCTAGAGCTAGCTTGTGGGGAGTAAGAGACATAGTCTCCTTCTCACCAATAGCTTGAAGAGCACTTGTAAACACCATTGATAGAGAGAATACAAGAATATCTGTGCGTGGAATCACCACGTTCTCCCTCCCTGGATTCCCCTAGCACACATTGGCCCCATCTTTAGCCTATCCATGGCATCTGCTGTGCCACCACCACAACACTCTACGAGGCCTGAACCTGGGTAAATCTTGTGTCCATGTGTTCTTGTTTGCTAGCCGATTGATGCCTCCAGTGCTCCCTCCTTCTCCAAAACCCAAGTCCATAACAATGGGCATTGACGATTTGAACCCTCGTCAATTGGCACCATCTGAGGGAATTGGGAGTGCTGATGTCGTGGCTTCTTTGGCCCCGTCAACCGTGATCTACAGCTCTGCAACAGTAGAGATTCGCCAACTCTTCAGCACATTCGACTTCACCGTCCACACGCCAGCCACTCGCCTGGCTTTCGAGTCCGTGGGCGATTGGGAGCTTCCACTTCCAGGTTGGTCAACTGGGCACGCTTCGCATGCCTGACCAGCCAATAACACCCGCGATTGCTCCAGCATCGTGGTTCCTGCCACCAATCGGCTCCCTCAGCGAGCTCAACACCTCAGCAACAGCTAGGAGTACGGACAGCGACAGCAGTCGCGGATCCGATCTGGGTGACCTAGCCACAAAAGATGGAGCCTATGGCTCCGGATCTAAAAGTTGCAGGAGCAACAGCTTCCCCAATCACTTCAGTTGCACCGTCATCAATGCAGGCGACACCAGCGTCAATCGCGAAAACATCGGCACCGGATCTGGCACCGGGCCACCCAACGGCGGTATACCCAACGGCATCGGACCACCCAACGGCGTCCCCACCAACGGTGGCAACGGCGCGCCCGTCAATAATGGGACAGGAGGGGAGCCACACCTCACAACGAATTAAAACACCGGTGAGCGCTGCTGATCAAGCTCAACGACAACGAGTGGGCCCATTGCCGTGAAGCTCTACGGGGTAATCCTCTACCCCCAACATACCGCAGGACATGCTGATGGGCTACCATTGGCTGCTAAAGGAGGAATTCAACCACCAGCAGCAGGTGATCGCGCAACTCGAATCACACAGAAAGGCAGCAGACGAGTCGAGTCTTCGACGAGCTGGGCTCTCCTCCCACTGAGGATCCTCCTCCAAAGGCAACGAGTACGTGGCCAACAAGAGACGATCTCGACTGGCCCACCTCACCAAGCAAGAACGCGTAGAGGCCACAAAAGTCCTCGACTTCGGCTCTATGACAGTCGACACGTAGGGCAACATGCTCCCAAAGACGCCGCAAGCTGCGGTGACAGCGGCTACCATGCACCGATCTATGATCGCGGGCTTGGGGCTAATCGAGGCCGCCCTCGACAAAGAACCAACACTAGAGCCAAAGAAAAGCAAGTCTCTGGAGAAGTACTACTACTCGTACTCTTCCAGTGAAGGCATTCATGATCTGTCATGACAACGTCGCTCACGGTGGCATGATCGCGACTACGACGCTCGTGATGATATCACGCAGTGCAAAGTTGACAAGATGCAGGCAAGGCGCGCTCGTTCGACTGACTCATAAGAAGACGATATGGAGCTTTGCGACGCTAGATGCTTCAGCAGGGCCATCAGGCAGAAGTGAATGCCTAAGGGGTTCAAACTCCCGTCGGAGAACCCAAAACTTGACGGCATGTAGGACCCGAAAATCTGGCTAGAGGACCACATCTCCTCCGTCAGGCTGCATGGCGGGAGTTGAAGCATGGACATGCAATGCCTACAACTACAGCTGCAGGGCGCCGCTCGCGCATGGTTCAACAACCTCCCGCATGGATCCATTCGCAGCTGGGAAGATCTAGTCTACAGCTTTGTGCGCAACTTCAAGGGCACTTACAAAAGGCATGCATCAATCGAGGAACTGAGAAGCTGCCAGCAAAGATCTGGTGAGTCGCTGCGCTCGTACATCCAGAGGTGGTCCATCATTAAGAACTCCGCAGAAAACATCTCAGAGGACCGCGCAATCAACGCATTCAATGGCGGCGTTCACCGTATAGATCCTAGGGAGGAGCTGGGCCGCTCGAAGCCCAAAACAATCGACCACCTGATGGAAATCACGAATCGGTGGGTTGATAGAGAAGACTCCGTAAAAAACCGCACCTACTCTGATGATGACGATGATCTCGAGCACAGACGCGACCACCGAGGAAAACGTCGAATGCACGTCTACGATGACCGTGACGAGGTCAACATGGTCGCAGCCGGCTACGCCAAAAAACATGACGACAACCGCAACAACGGTTATTGCAGTGGTGGATACCACGATAGCAGAAAAACCACGCAGGTGTGGCAGCGCCGCACTTGCGAAGAGGCACCCGCAACATCTATCGAGGACAAACTGTCCGGACCATGCAACATGCACTTCTACATCGACAAGCACGACGACAAGAAGAAATCCAGCCACCTTCTCAAGGACTGCCGCGAGTTCCTCAAACTCCACGAGGGCCTGGCTCGGATGAATCGCGACGCGGTCAACAGGGGCTATGGAGCTGCCCTAGGTGTTGTGGCACATGGAGCTCCTCCACCACCGCCCAGACCACCACCACCCAAGGTCGCGCCGATCCAGCATCATGGAGGCGAGCCATACCCACGAGCCATGGGCAACATGGGGATGATCCAAAAAGGGCGTCCCTCAAATCGAGTGCAGAAGGCCATCACTCTCCAAGTCAATCTGGCGATAAACTCTCCACCCTCCACCACTGAGTACCTCAGTGGAAGCGACTCCTGCATCACCTTCGACAAGCGTGATCATCTGCATCAAGTTCCTCGTCTAGGCCACTGTCCCCTCGTACTCGAGGCACAGATCGGGGGCTTCGATATGAGTCGCGTCTTCATGGACGGCGGAAGCAGCATCAACCTCATGTTCGCAAGTACCTTGCGTGCGATGAGGATCCCTCTGACTTGCCTGGAAGTTTCAGACATGACGTTCCATGGCATCGTCCTAGGGAAGGGCGTATATCCCTGATACGTTGCTAACATATCTATAATTTTTGATGTTCCATGCTTGTTTTATATCTACTTTCTTATGTTTTGTCCACACTTTGGAGTATTTTTGTACACTTTCTTGGACTAACCTATTAATAAGATGCCACAGTGCCAGCTGCCTATTTTCTGGTGTTTTTGGTTCTAGGAAAGTTAGAAAATGAATATTCTCGGAAGTGGACGAGACAAAAGCCAAAGTCAATATTTCACCGAGGGGTAGACGAAGCCAGAAGACGAGACAGAGAGGGGCCAGAGGCCGACCACACCACTTGGCCGCGTGGCCAGGCTTGGCCCGCGCTAGGGTGTGGTGTGGCTGCCTAGGGCACCCCCTCGGCCTCCCCTTTCGCCTATAAGATGCCTTCGATATAGAATACCTAAGGACCTGATCAAAATTCCACGAAAGAGTCTATAGCCGCTGTCATCTCCATCCCTAGATCGGGAGGGATCTGAAGCTCTTCCCGGCACCCTACCAGAGGGGAGAATTTACCCTGGAGGCCTTCTTCATCACCATGACTGCCTCCGGTGTGATGCGTGAGTACCTCATCCCAGGACTACGGGTCCATGTAGTAGCAAGATGGTTGGTTCTTCTCCTTTGTGCTACCATGTCTAGATCTTGTGAGCTTCGTTCATGATCAAGATCATCTTTTGTAATCATACGTGTTGTGTTTGCGGGGATCCGATGGATATTGAGATGCTATTTTAGATTGATTATTGATTCTATCATGTCTTTGTTATTTGTGATCTTGCATGTTCTCCGTTGTTAGTAGCTATCTTGGCCAAGTAGATGCTAGCAAATCCAAGAGGGAGTATTTATGCTTGATAGTGGGTTCATGCCTCTAGTAATCTGGGGAAGTGATATAAATCTCTAGGTTACTAGATGTGTTGTTGCTACTAGGGAGAAAACAGCAATCCTTTGTTCATAGAACAATCATATTGTTTACTTTACACACAATGCTTAATGCAATTATCTGTTGCTTGCAACTTAATACTGGAGGGGGTTCGGATGATAACCTGAAGGTGGATTATTAGTCATAGATGCAGTTGGATTATGGTCTATGTATAATGCTGTAATGCCCAATCAAATCTCATAGGAGTCAAGATGATTAGTATATGCATATATGCTTTCTCGATGTTTGTTAATTGCCCCTCTGTAATTTGTTCACCCAACATGTCATTTATCTTAAGTGGAATCACCACTAGTGAACTATGGACCCCGGTCCTTTCTTTTACCATCAATCTATAATCTATTTACCGTTTTCTGTTTACTTTCTGCAAGCTATTACTATCTTCCACACAATACATTTAATCCTTTATTTTTAGCAAAACCGGTGATATTGACAACCTCACTGTAAGTTGGGGGCAAAGTTTTGTGGTTGTGTTGTGCAGGATTCCAAGTTGGAAACAACACCTTGGAGGTGTTTCCTTGCTCCTACTGGTTCGATAACCTTGGTTTCATAACTAAGGGAAAACTTGCTGTTGTGCTCATCATACCTTCCTCTTGGGGTTCCGCAACGAGCTCGATATATTTTGGGCCATCAATCCCCTGGGCAAAATCAACTTCGACATCATCTTCAGCACGCCTCAAAACTTTCGGTGAGAGCACATCGACTTTGAAGTCGTCGACTGGCCCTCACAATACCACTGCATCCTCGGACGTGTCTCGTTCGCAAGGTTCATGGCAGTGCCGCACTACACCTACCTGCAGATGAAAATGCTAGGTCCAAACGGCATAATCATAATCAATGGCAACTTCGAGAGGTCTGACAACTGTGACAGGGAATTCAACAGAATCTCCCAGTCCTTCAGCATGGAGGAGGAACTCCCAAGATTGAAGGAGTCGACAGACAACAGTCTTGTTGGGTCCGCAACATAGAAAACAAAAAAATTCCTACGATGAGAACTACACGCCAAGATCTATCTACTAGGTACAGAGCAACGGGTGGACATACATCCATCAAGAACTTACCCTCGAAGACAACGAGTTTTGTTAACGAGTAGGAACTCGTGGTTGATGTAGTTGTACACTTGCCGATCTCAAGATCGTGTGGAAGCCCGAGCGCCACAACTCAGCAGCGCATCCGTACTCGCACACACGTTCAAGCCACCGGACAACCTCCACCTCCTCGCTCCAGCGATCCAAATGGAAGCAAGAACTCCTTCCTGCATTTAAATGCCACTGGAAACATGTATCTCGCTAATCCGAGACCATGGGGGAATAATTCTAGAGGGGGAGAGAGATCCTTCACGAGGAGGTGTGAGGAAGAAGGAGGAAGAGGGGGGCCTTTTATAGGAGGAGGGGGTTACCCCCTACATGGACGGCGCCTCATGAAGGTGACCCCTCACCTCCTCCATTCATGTGGTGGTAACTCCCTCCACATTAAAATTCCTCTTCACATTCTCTTTTGAAGTCTCCACTTTAAATGCATTAAAATTCTCTAAGTTTAATGCTCTCTCATTTAATAAAACTCTTTTATTAAATTTATTCAGAATTTTGTTAATTATTTTAATTAACAAACATTCACATATAACCCCTTGCAATATTTCAATATCACATGCATAACCACTTTCTGCAATTTCACCCAAAATATTTTCCGGTTTCTATCGAAACAATTCCTGTGCTTTGCAATTCTTTCGTCTGAAACATATGTGCTCCAAAATGGTGTCCGGTAACTCTT
The DNA here is from genome assembly GCA_023614405.1 of Avena insularis. Taxonomy (NCBI): domain Eukaryota; kingdom Viridiplantae; phylum Streptophyta; class Magnoliopsida; order Poales; family Poaceae; genus Avena; species Avena insularis. The sequence goes on from CM042692.1 coordinate 30,903,035, forward strand.
AAGTGTGTCACCCTACGGTTCACGAATAATGCAGACATGATTGAGACTCCTCTCAGATCAATAATCAGAAGCGGGACCTGGAGGTCCATACTAACTCCTGCGTATTCAACGATGACTTCTGTGATCATGAGAACCTTTAACGCTTGTAATTTAATCTCTTTGTCTCTTGATATAATACATGTCCGAGATTCGATCATCGGTATCCAAATACCTAGTTTGATCTCGTTACTGACATGCACTCTTTTCTCGTTCCCGTGATATAACATTCTAGTGATCACATCACTTGCTTGCAAGCTATCTCAATGTGATATCACCGAGAGGGCCCAGAGTATATCTATCCGTCATCGGGATTGACAAATTCCACTCTTGATCCATGAGCCTCAACATAACACCTTCGTAGCACTGAACCCATCTTTATAATCACCCTGTTACAGTGTGACGTTTGATGTTATCAAGATACTCTTCCGTTGTTAGCAATTAACTTCGTATGATGTTATAGCAATGTAAACATAATGACTTGATCGTAATGCTATACTTCAGATGAATGTTCATCACATCATTTCAAAAATGTTGTGACCTTGTTGTTAACAACATCTAATGTCCATGATCGGGAAACCTTGATCATCTTGTTAATCAACAAGCTAGTCTATTAGAGAGGCATAACTAGGAACCCTTTTTGTTTATTAAACACACATGTATTGATGTTTCCGATCAATACAATTCTAGCATGCAAAATATACATCTATCATATATAAGGAATACATAATAACAATTTTATTATTGCCTCTCAGGGCATATTTCCTTCAGTCTCCCACTTGCACTAGAGACAATAATCTAGTTCACATAGTGATAAATCTAACACCCATGGAGTTCTGGTGTTGATCATGTTTTTCCCTAGGGAGAGCTTTAGTCAGCGGATCTGCTACATTTAGGTCCATGTGTACTTTACAAATCTTTATATCTCCATCCTTGACATGTTCGCGGATGGAGTGAAACCGGCGCTTAATATGCTTGGAATTCTTGTGAGACCTTGGTTCCTTGGCGTTGGCTATGGCTCCATTGTTGTCACAATAGATCACCATCGGGTCCAATGCACTAGGAACCACACCTAGTTCCGTAATGAAATCTTTCATCCAAACCGCTTCTTGCGCCGCTTCTGAAGCAGCAACATATTCCGCCTCCATCGTTGATCCAGCCACCACAGGTTGTTTGGAACTCATCCAACTAACTACTGCTCTGTTCAAGAGAAATACGTATCCGGATTGAGACTTAGAGTCATCCGGATCGGTGTCAAAGCTAGCATCGACATAACACTTAGCGACTAGCTCTTCTTCACCTTCGTACATAAGAAACATATCCCTAGTTCTTCTCAAGTACTTGAGGATGTTCTTGACCGCTATCCAGTGTTCCGAACCTGGATCAGATTGGTACCTACTAGTCAAACTAATAGCATGTGCCACATCCGGTCTTGTACATAGCATGGCATACATTATAGAGCCTATGGCCGAGGCATAGGGGATCTTATCCATCATCTCTCTTTCTTCCGCCGTAGCCGAACTTTGAGTCTTACTCAATGTCTTGCCTTGCAACATAGGTAAGAACCCCTTCTTTGTCGTGGTGGTGTCACGGCAGATGCCATGGATAGGCTAAAGGTGGGGACTAATAGCACTAGGGGAATCCAGGGAGGGATAGTGAGGTGATTCCTCACACAGAAGGTTTGTTTTTGATTCACTTCACAGATTACAAGTGCTCCTCGAGCTGTATTGGAGAGAGGAGGAAGAAGGTACTCTCTTACTCTCTCCGCTAGCTAGCCCTCAGGAACCAAGTAAAAAATAGTCTATAGAGATCAATCCAATAAAGCTCAACCCAATCGAGACCAACCCCTTCTATAGAGGCCCTAGCCCTCCTTATATAGGAGTCGCTAGGTGTCCACTTAGGGCATACGTGGAGGCATATTCCAGGGAATATGCCCCCTCCCAAAATAGCAAGCCGACCGGGTCGCTTTTCCCCTGCGTCATCCATGCAGAGGCTACGTGAGCCTCTGCGGCGCCTGCGTCAGCCGACATCGGCGTCGTCACCTTTGTCTGCCACGCCTCGGTGGTCCTGCCCCTGTCCGCTTTGCTCGCGTATGCATCGGGTTACTTTTGACCAGCGAGATACCTTCCTTCTCCTAGAAGCTTGCTATGACCCGGATCGTAGTTGATCCGGTCACACCTGTTTCTGCATACAAGTTAGATTCATCTATCCGGCTTACGGCTTAAGTCGGATGAGACTCAGTTAGGTGGACATCCCCTGGTCCGGGTTACCCTGAGATTCGGTCTGCCTTGAGGTAACTCGGCCAGCATTCTCTTTGACCTTGCCGTACCTCGGCTAACTCGGCCTTTATACCCCGACGTGACCCTACCCGGGGGTATCCCCCCCAACATTAGTCCCCGAAGCTGGTGCAGTCTTAGTTGCCTTAGCCGCTAAGGCCACAACAGGTTCAATTTCACCGAGATTTGTGCTCCTTCTCCGAGTTACCTCTTATCTCGGATCTCATGGGTTTACTTTCCCTTGGCATATTTCAAGTTTTCACTTGCTGGCTGGGTTACCATAGTCTCATCCGGGTCATCTTTCCTTCCCTCATACGCTTCCCCACGTAGAGGCTAATCATTAGGTTGCCTCATTTTAAGGGCCAGCCATAGTAACCACTACAGTAATTGTCAGTTATCACTGTAGCGCACGTCACGTCTGGCCTGCCTCCTCGTTAACTACATCAATACATCGCATCATGGGATCTGCTACACCCTGTGGTCCTCCATGTGGCTCTTCGCTGATTGGTCCATTTGGTTTATACACGGCCACACCGTGTGGCATATCTGCATAACGCGATCCCACTTCCTCCTCAGTGGAGCGGTTAAATAGGGGAGGGGTGCGCCCCTTGGGTCTTTTCCCACTTCCGTGCCCCTCTGCCTCTAGTTCTTCTTCTTCATCTTCTCCCGCGACAGCGCCGCCGCCACCGCATCTGAGTAGCAGCGCCACCACCGCACTGCTTCCACGCACTTCGCCATTGCCGCTGCGCACCTCCTCCGCCACGGGGCTCTCGGCCTACCGCTGCCCCCCACCGCCGCTAGCGCCAGTGAGGGAAACGAACTCGAGATGACAGAAGAAGAGCTCGCCGTCGCCGAGCAGGAGATGGAGGAAGACGCTACGACGGTGGACCGCGGTGCATGGGCTGGATCCTAGGTCTGCCAGGATGACCTGGATTGGCTCTACCGCAGAGCGCATCCTCAGAAGGCCCACGGCCTGCGATCTCGCCCCTCACCCAATCCGGGTGAGTTTGTGGTGTTCTTGTCACACTTCCAGCGGGGATTCGGTTTGCCCGTTAGTGATTTTTTCCATGATTGGTTGAACACCTATGAACTCCAGCCGCACCACCTTCCTACCAATGCCATCACATCTCTCTCTGCTTTCGGCTCCACGATCAAAGGCTATGCCGGATTATGGCCCACAAAGGAGCTATGGATCCGGTTCTTTGGCCTTCGTCGTAACGTAATTCCGAATGTCGATCTAGAGCCGAAGGACAAACAACTTACGCAGTTTGGCGCTGCGTCCATTTCTCCTCGGAGGCTCTCCGTCTTTCCCCGGGTTACCGGGCTGGACTCCTGCAAAGGATGGGCCCGGACCTTATTTTATGTTCGGAACAACGACACTGAAGACCTGATCCGGCTTCGCCCCTATGCTCCGGGTCCTCCTAACTCGGAGTTGTGGGACATTGTCCCCAAGAATCCCACAGTCTTGGCCAACCAGGTCAACAAAAGGTTCGCGGAGCTGAAGGAGCTCGGGTTGCGCAACGAGGACGCCATGATCACATTCGTCCGCAACCAGATCTCCCCTCTCCAGAAACGCACTCACAACATGTGCCACATGAGCTGGGGCCACGACCCCAACCGGACCTCGTCTTTCGAGCTGAGCAACACAGAAATCTATCACCGGGTCAAGGACCTCTTCACCACCCACAAGGACTTCTCCTCTGAGTGGACGTGGGGAATTGAGCACTATTGCCGGGATAGGCTTCCTCCCGTGGTAAGCTTCATGCCACAAACTTTCTCCGAATCAGATCTTATGTCGATTGCTGCTGTATCTTTAACTCTGTCGTCTTTTCTTTCCTTTAGCAATTCCTTCAGCAAACTATTGAGGATGGCACCGATCCCACCCTCAAATGTGCGCCTGACCGGGAGACCTCGGACGACGAAGAACCGGATCAGGAGATGTTCATCCCAATGGCCGACGCGACCAAGCGACCCACCGATAAACTCTCTTCCATTAGAGATTGGCCCGACGATGAAGATGACTCGGATGTTGAGGTGATGGAAGCATTTGACGCTGTCCCCCTTTCTTATGCTTTTTCGGCATCAGCTAACCCCGGTGGGAAGATCCATGAGGACCCTCCCCTTGCCGTGGGTGACCCTGTTTCGGTTGCGCCGAAGAAGAAAAGGGAAGCCGCATCCACTTCATCCTCCGGACCTTCTTAGCCAGCCAAAAGGCGAAAGAAGTCCGGGGATAAGACTGCCTCCAAGCCTGCAACCAAGGCCCCAGCACGAAGGGCTCGGAAGCCCAAGGAGCCGCTGACCTCGGATGCGTAAGTCTCTTTTTCCATCTGCCATTTACTTGTTCTTGCATTGTTATAGTTTCTCATCTGACATTATTTGATTCGGCAGAGCTGCGGTGGAGGTCCCCCAGAGTGGATCTAGCATCGCTTCGCTGCTCCGACTCAGCCCTTCTCCCCCTCGTGGCGACGATTCACGCCCGCTGAGCCCTATTCCGGAGGGTTCAGCGGCTGCTCCGGGTTCCAGCCCACCTCGTCAAGAGGGGGGCAACCTCGGAGCGGGGGAGACTGGCCCAGCCGAGGCAGCGGGATCCACTACTTCGGCTCCGCCACAACCAGCTACTACCGAGTCTACTTCAGTACCTCCTGCGAAGAAGAAAACAGCACTAGCACCAACTCCAGCACCAGCAGCAAAAGCAGCAGCAGCAACACCGAGAGCAGCGGCAACGATGCCAAGCCCCTCCGCCTCGTCCGAGTCTTCTCAATCTCGGCGGGAAAGCACCTAGGCAGCTCCCAAGGGTAAATCTGCTGCAACCACTTCCTCCTCTCAGCAGCCCAAAGGCAAAAAGGCCCCTGACGCCACCAGGGCAGCGTCCGTCGAGGCTGGACAGCGCACTCTCGCGTCCATGCTTTCCAAGAAGCCTCCAACACCGAAGGACGCCCCTGCCGAGCCAGCTAACGCGCAGCAACTCGTTTTGGACACCAGCCCGGCCCTTGCTCAGGTTGAGAGGAGGGAAGCACATGCCAAGGGCTTGGTGGCGCCCCACATGCTTAGTGGCAATTGATATCCTCCGACCTTGATCGAGTTCATGAACAACTGGAACAAGGCGGAGTTCTTCTACAACGACGACCTCCCGGAGAAGTTCGGTCCCGCCGAGTTTTCCGCTCAAATGAACACAGCCTCTAAGGCAATTAACCTCGCGGGTCGGATGATGGAGGTACGTTACTTCCCCTTTTCCTTAGCATGCTGTATGTATTAGTGATATAACCATTAGTCCCCGAGCCTCCGGGGGAGTAACTTGTTACTCGGCCGGATGCTCCTTAGAAAACTAACGTAGCTCCTTGACAATTTCAAATATGCACACACCTAGAGCCGGGTTACGTTCCACTTGGCCCGGATCTTGTACACTTCGAATATGCACACACCTATAGCCGGGTTAAGTTCCACTTGGCCCGGATCTTGTACACTTCGAATATGCACACACCTAGAGCCGGGTTAAGTTCCACTTGGCCCGGATCTTGTACACTTCGAATATGCACACACCTAGAGCCGGGTTAAGTTCCACTTGGCCCGGATCTTTTACACTTCAAATATGCACACACCTAGAGCCGGGTTAAGTTCCACTTGGCCCGGATCTTGTACACTTCGAATATGCACACACCTAGAGCCGGGTTAAGTTCCACTTGGCCCGGATCTTGTACACTTCGAATATGCACACACCTAGAGCCGGGTTAAGTTCCACTTGGCCGGATCTTGTACACTTCGAATATGCACAAGGCTTAAGCTATATTTTTGTACTCTTTTCAGGTGACCACCAACTGCCCGAGCGCTGAGTTTCAGCATCTCCTGGACACTCACAAAATGCTGCTCGCAAAGCATAATGCACATCTCGCTGAGCACGAGAAAAGGGGTAAGTTCTCTTCTTCACATTTTTCTGTTTTCCCCTCATCTCTTCTGCTGAACTAATCCGTCATTCGGTTTTCACAGCTATGGTGGAGGCTGAGAACAAGCTTATGAGGAAGAATCTGGATCAGATTAAGGGTAAGTTACTTTTGTCCGACCTTGCTATGCTTTCCATCTCCCTTCTTCCTTGGCTCGGCAAACATTCATACCTCGGCTTTGCCGGGTTAACAAACTATTTCATTATCGCTAGAAGATAGTGTGCCCATGCCTGATATGATGCTGCATTTTCTCGAACAAGCAGGGCAGCATCAGGCCGAGCTAAAAAAGAAAGACGACGAGCTTGCCCTTCTCCGAACCAAGGACGATGAGATCGCCAAGCTCAAAGCAGAGATGAAGAAATTGAAAGAGCAGCACCAATCTGAGCTCGAAAAGGCTGGCTAGGACTATACTGAAGAGCGTGAACTTCTCCAGGAGGCCGACGTCAAGCTTGAGTCGGCGAACACTGAACTTGTGCAACTCCGCGGAAGACGTGATGACTGCACCAGGGAGTTGACCCGGATCCATAGCCATATTTTATGTAAGTTCCTTTCCATTATCCGGCATATTTCTCCGGGTAACTTCACATGTCTCTTCTTTACTTTCTTCTCTTATCTCGTTTTCAGGCAAATTTCCAGAGGGCACTGCCATTGCGAGCACCGCTGTTGCTAATTTCCGCCGAGATAGGGGTACTCCTATTGCTCCTGATAGTGAAGACATTCCCTATGACATGGAGGACCTGTTGGTCAGCCTGTCATCCCGCATGGAAATCATCAAGAACTATGGCAAGGATCTCCTTGACGTTGCAGTCCGAATCTTCAACATGTTTTGGCCTACCGAAGACACTCCAGAGGGAACCGCGGCTCTTGCTTAAAAGTTGATGGAAATTGAGACACAGCTCGACCTATGGAGGGAGTCCGCTGGACGTGCTGCAGCTGAGACCGTTCTCCACTACGTACTTATGTGGTATGAGAAGATCAACCTCAACCTCTTACCGCGCATGCGCACCGGATCCAAATGGACCAGTGACCCGGAGTGGGTAGCTCGGCGCCAGGCTTGCGCCCATAGCCTCGTCGAGTATGCTCCCATTCATGAATGGACTGAGGGTCCAAGCTTCCTGGAAGCCGCTGGTGACGAAAATGCTGAGAATATTGAAGACGGCTCGGATGAGGATGAAGAGGGCGATGCCTCCGACATCGAAGATAGCGAAGATGATGCCGAACTTCCTCCTCCTGCTACTCCTTGAGTGAAAATACTTTAAAATTTATCAGATCCCCGGTATGCCGGGTGGAATTGTATCCAGTACACATGTGATATTTTGCTACTAAGTTTTTTATGCCGGATTAACTTGGGCGTAGTCCCCGAATTCCATTTTTTCGTTCGTCCAATCTTCTGGCTCGGCTCGTGTCTACCTTGATTCGGTTTTACGACTTACGAATCCGAGCTTCAAAAATTGTCTTAACAATACTTGGAAACTTTAGGCTTAGCTCAAAATAATTCAGCATAATAATTTGAAAGTAAATACAAGGTTAGTTCGAAAAACCAACGTCGGCTCGATTAAGTTCTTTTCCTTAGTCGTTTTTCATGTGCTACGCAATTCCAAACTTGTTCTCTTGCTTGCCATGAAGCCAAATCTTGTTGGACAGCAGCAAGTCAAATAGTTGGGTTTTTGGTGCTCACACACTACTAATCCGAGTTAAGTAGAACAACTTACTCCAGCTGACACACAAATAATACAAGACAACAAATATTATTAAGGCAGTCCCCGAGTTACTGCTCGAGGTGCCAACATTTCATTAATAAGCTCATTGCCGGCATACATACCGACATATGAGAAGTATCGGATACATACACTTCTCTGCTAAGTGTAGAAAGGACGAAGTAGAGCTACATTCCATGGACGCTTAGATTCCTCGCCGGACCTGTCCGCCTTGTTCTTTTCCTGTGGCTTTGCATCGATAAGATAATAAGAATCATTGTGCAGTGCTTTGCTCACAATGAATGGCCCTTCCCATGGGGGGATAACTTATGCATGCCAGCATTACGTTGTACCAACCGGAGCACCAGATCGCCTTCCCGGAAAACTCGGGGGCTTACTTTTCGGCTATGATAGCGTCAGAGATTTTGCTGATATATGGCGGATCTGGACAATGCCAATTCTCTCGCTTCTTCCAGCAGATCAACATCATTTTTCCGGGCTTCTTGCACTTCGGCTTCTATGTATTGGGTGACCCTAGGCGAATCATGTTGTATGTCGGCTGGAAATACAGCTTCTGCCCCATATACCAGAAAAAATGGCGTATAGCCTATTGATCGATTCGGAGTTGTTCTTAAACTCCACAGTACCGCTGGTAGTTCTTCTATCCAGCACCCCGCTGATCTTTGCAACGACTCAATGAGCCGGGGTTTTATCCCGGACAGTACTAATCCGTTGGATCTTTCCACTTGTCTGTTCAATGCGGGATGAGCTACCGAGGCAACGTCCAGTCGGATCTTCTTATCCCGGCTGAATCGTGCAAATGCTCCTTCAGCAAAATTTGTGCCATTATCAGTTATGATACTGTGAGGATAACCATATCTCAAGATGATGTCTTTGAGAAATGTTACGGCCGTAGCTCCATCACACTTTCTTATTGGCTTCACTTCAATCCATTTTGTAAACTTATCCACCATGACCAAAATGTGAGTCATATTCCCCCTTCTGGTTTGAACGGGCCAACCATATCCAAACACCATACAACAAATGGTCATGTGATTGGTATGGTCTTCAGTTCCGACATAGGCATATGTGTCTTGGTAGCATACCTCTGACAACCATTGCATTTTCTCACCAGATCTTCTGCTTGTTCTAAGGCACTTGGCCAGTAGAATCCATGCCGGAAAGCTTTTGCCACTAAGGCTCAGGACGAGGCATGATGCCCGCACTCCCCTTGATGTATATCTCGGAGGATGTCAAGCCCTTCTTCCGGGTCAACACATCACTAGAGGACATTGGTCACACTCCTTTTGTATAGCTCGGAATTGATGATTGTGTATGCCTTTGCTCTCCTCTAAGTTTGCCTGGATAGCACCTCCTCAGTGGGTAACGTTCCATCTTTCAGGAATTGAAATATAGGCAGTGCCCAAGCTGGTATTGCTCGCACAGGGAACACATCCTCATCAATCTCTATTTGATCCACCGGCATAACTTCAACCAGATCATGCTGAGCAGTCCCTAGTCCCCGGGTTCGCTGAGGCAGTCCCCGGGTTTCGCGCACCACCTCCCATGTCAACGTCCATGGGCACAGCTCCGGGACGTAGATTGAGTCGGTTTCTGGGGACGGTCTAATAGATGGTTTTCTGAGGTGCTCTAATGCTACACCCGGTGGAATTGCTTGTCGGGTTGATCCGAGCTTCGATAGCATGTCGGTAGCCTCATTTTCCACTCGGGGTACATGACGAAATTCACATCCCTCAAAATAACCAGATATTTTCTGCACATGGAATTTGTATAATGCCATGTTTGGATCAAGAGCGTCCCACAGCCCGACACTTGCTGAACTACCAAATCCGAGTCGCCAAAGCATTGGATCCGACGTATCCCAATTTCTTTTGCCACTTTGAGCCCATGCACAAGTGCTTCATATTTAGTGACATTGTTTTATGCCGCGAAATGGATCTGCAGCACATATTTTAGCTGGTCCTTCTTTGGCGAGGTAAGTACAACTCCGGCACCTAGCCTGGTTTTTGTTTTTTGACCCGTCAAAGTGCATCCTCCAGTAGTTCGGATCTAGTAGCGGTGGTTCGTATTGTACCTCGTCCCAGTCCACAAAAAAGTTGGCCACAGCCTGAGACTTGATTGCTTCTCTTCTGTCATATTGTGGTGCATAGGGAGCTAGTTCAATTGCCCATTTCGCAATCCTACCACTCGCATCCTTGTTACTCATTATCTCGGATATGGGAGCTTCACATATTACTTTGATGGGATGCTCCTCAAAGTAATTCTTCAACTTCTTAGCTGCCATATAGACATCATAGGCCACCTTTTGATAGTGTGGGTAATTATGCTTTGAGGAAGATAATACCTCGCTCAGATAATACACTGGCCTTTGCACCGACTTACCCTCTTCGTCTCGCTCTACCACAATCACTGCACTTACAACTCGGTTGGTTGCGGCTATGTAGAGCAACATTGGCTCCTTTGATAGTGGAGAGGCTAACACTAGTGCGGTGGCTAACATCTTCTTTAAGTGGGCAAAGGCTTCATTGGCCTGCGGCCTCCAAACGAACTTATCCGACTTTTTCATGAGTTGGTAGAGAGGCAACGCCTTTTCTCCCAACCGACATACAAACCGACTTAACGATGCCAGGCAACCAATGAACTTCTGGACATCGTTAAGACACTTCGGCAGTTCCATTCGCTCAATGGCCCGGATCTTAGTTGGACTAACTTCGATACCTCGGCTGGATATAAGAAATCCGAGTAATTTTCCAGCCGGGACACCGAAGGTACATTTTTTCGGGTTAAGCTTCATAGGGAACCTTCTTAAGTTCACGAATGTCTGCCTGATATCGTCAAGGAGCGTTTTGCTTTCCTTAGTCTTGATAACCACATCATCCACATACACTTGTACATTTTGACCTATTTGGTCGTGCAAACATTTCTGCATACATCTTTGGTACGTTGCCCCTGCATTACGTAAACCAAACGGCATGGTGCGATAGCAATAAGCCCCATACGGGGTGATAAATGCAGTCTTTATTTGATCATCCGGATTCAGAGGTATCTGGTGGAAACCAGAATATGCATCAATGAATGACAAGAGTTCACATCTAGCAGTCGAGTCTATGACTTGATCTATCCTTGGCAGTGGAGATGGATCTTTTGGACACGCCTTGTTCAGGTTCGTGTAATCAATACACATACGCCAAACCACTGCCACATTCGGATCATCCTTCTTCTTCTCCACCAGCACGAATTAGATAGCCAATCCAGGTAAAGTACTTCCATGATAAGTCCTGCTGCTAGTAACCGAGCTATTTCATCTCCAATGACTTTTCTGCTATCTTCGGCGAAGCAGCGAAGAGGTTTCTTCACCGGCCTTGCTCCGGGTCTCACGTTCAAAGAGTGCTCGGCCAACTCCCTCGGAACACCTTGCAAGTCCTGTGTGGACCAAACAAAAATATCCCGATTCTCACGGAGGAAGTTGACGAGCTCGCTTTCCTATTTATCATTCAACCCGGCACCAATTGTTACGGTGCGCTCTGGGAACATATTATCAACAGGCACTTTCTTGGTATCCTTTGTGGCTTGGAACGAAACGCTACCATGCGGATTACTCAACGCCGGCATATATTGCTGCGCGGACTGAGCCAGCGCTGCCACCTCCTGGATTTTTCTTTTCTCTTGCACAATCACGAGTGACTCGGCTAGGTTAGACCCGGCCGGCGCACACTCGATGGAACGTCGGAAATCCCCAGCAATGGTAATCACTCCGTTTGGCCCGAGCAACTTCATCTTCAAGTAACTACGCCATGAACTTGTTCAATGCTGGCCTTCCGAGTAACGCGTGATATGCACTCTCCAAGTGCACCACTTCAAACTCCAAATTCTCAGTTCAGCAGTTATCTCTCGTGCCGAACAATACGTCAACCCAGACCTTGCCTATTGGCTCACAAGAGATGCCTGGCACAATGCCATGGAAAGTTGTCCTTGTAGCTTGGAGCATGTTCTCCGAGATACCCAACTTGCGCATTGTATCCGCATACATGATGTTAATGCTACTGCCATTGTCAATCAGTACCTTGGAGAACCTCACATTGATGTTAGGCCCAATGAATGTCGGATCCAGCACTAATGCATATGAGCCAGGACTCGGCATAAGCTTGGGATGATCTTTGATGTTCCCGGTAATTTCCTGGTCCGACCAAGCCATATACCTTGTCACTGCTGGCATTACCGCATTGACCTCCATATGTCGGCACTGCAAGCTCTTTCTATCGGTTTCCTCAGTGGTAAACACACAGTAACTCTGATGATGCTCCCTGTACTCATTCCTCCCCTCATTTCCAGGGTACCTCTGATCCGGCTGATGCTGGTTTTCTACTTGATGCACTGCATCCCTTCTCTCATGGTTATCATACCTCGGCGGAGGGGGAGGCAATATTAGTTGTTGCGTGTTCTCTCCGGAGAGCAGTTGCTGCCGGGGTAACTCCTGCCGAGGTTGATCGTTCCGAGGTGCCTGAGCATTCCCTGAACCACCTTGTTCTATCTTACGCATCCACTCACATTGCCTCGTTGTATGACCCGTTGGGTTACTCGGATTTGGCGTGTGAAATTTACACGGCTGATCCAACATCAAGTATACCTAGGACGGTCCTTCTTTTCTTGCCACTGTTTCTTCTACTTACACATAGCTAGGGTCTGTGGCCTATTTGGCCTCTGATACGTACTTGAGAAATTGCTGATAAACATTTCCTCAAAATCGATCCAGCAGTTAATACTTCCGGGCGGCAAATTGTTTAACCATACCCTTGCTGGCCCCTCCAACATCTAGGGTACGTATCTCATAGCCCATCGCAAGTTGCCTGTAGCAATTTTCACAGCTGTAGCATAGTTTATCAACCAATCCTCCGGCTTAGTACTGCCATCATACGTCTTTGTGCCTCTTGATAACTAGAAGTTAGGTACCGGTGGCTCCTTCATGATTCGGGGCCCAAAACACGTAGGACCCGGAGGACCCTGACTTTCAATCTGCTCCGACCTATATAGTCGATCCAGTTTCAACTCAAGGCCATCAGCATCGATCCTGCTTCCCAATCTCGACCCTATCACATGATAGTCCGGCCTTGGGTATCCTGCATTCACCATTTCTGAATCTCCATCGTTATACTGGTCTTGCCCTCATGGTGCACCTCTCTGTTGCATACCTCGGCCGGCACTTTGCTCTTGCCTTGGTATATTCCGTTGCTGAGGTTGTCCTGCCGAGTTTCCCTGTCCGGCATTGCCATTTACAGCGTTTCCTTGACCGGCATTGCCTTGGTCGCGGTTACCTCGGCCAGCTTCACCTCGGCTTACGCTTCATAGATCATCGTTTCTCTGTACCTCTTTTGCTTTTCCTGCCCTTGTCAGGTCATACGGAACGATCTGTTTGTTTCTCCTGGCCGAGGTTACTACCTCTTCTCTCCTAGGACCACCATGAGGAGACGATGCGGCTCCAGCGGATTTCTCCGGGTTACCCACCACCGAATGAACGATCTTGGAGGCCCCAGCTCTCTCCGGGTTAGCCCTGAGCAATTCCTCATTTTGCATGTTCGTGATCCGAACCAACTCATTGACCCTATCTTGCTGTCTCTGACGGGCTTCACCCGTTAGACCCTCTAACTCGGACATAGCTGCATCCGCTGCTCTGAGGTTTTTTGCCGGGGTACTATACTTTGGCAGCCCCACGGACAAATAGTTATCTGACTCCTCAACCCTAGTATCGTCCTCTTTGTTCATTTCACTCATGAGATTTCTCCCCTTCACTTTTACAGCATCTACTTTATTTGCCTTCGCGTACTCATGCAGCGTCATGTTCAACGACTGCTGAGCCGCAGCTATCTTTTTTGCTCCCTCTAGAATTTTTTGCCTAGTTTCCTCTAGCTTGGCCTATGCCTGAGCCGGATCTACCACTACTGCTACTGGGTTTGCCAAGCTATCCATAGCTTCTCTCAGTACATTCTCAGGCCTCTCTAGTGGAGGACCTCAACCTTTCCTCGGTGCCTTAGGTGTTACCTCCGGATCTGGTGCTGGATCCTTGCTCACGCCCGCGCCTGGCGCAGTCATCATCACCTCAGCACGGTCCGGGGAGCGAGTGATACGCGCCCCATGAACCACGCTAAGGGGTGGATCCCCTACCTCGACGACGTGTCGCGGATGAACGCACGACACATCGACATCAACGTAGACTTTGTGCGCACCAAGCTTGACGAAGAGGCCGTTGCACGGAAGTGGGCGCGTGCCGAAGCAGCCAGCGTTGTCGCTGACAAAGTCCAGCGCTCCAAAGCGTTGAACGAGCCCGGAGACGATGCGTTCGCCGGTGCCGATGAGGTTTCCCGTCCGGATCTTGACCCCTGCTAGCACCGCTCTCCCCACGGTGGGCGCCAACTGTCGTGGTGGTGTCACGGTAGATACCATGGATAGGCTAAAGGTGGGTACTAATAGCACTAGGGGAATCCAGGGAGGGATAGTGAGGTGATTCCTCACACATAAGGTTTGTATTTGATTTACTTCACAGGTTACAAGTGCTCCTCGAGCTGTATTGGAGAGAGGAGGAAGAAGGTACTATCTTACTCTCTCCGCTAGCTAGCCCTCAAGAACCAAGTAAAAACTAGTCTATAGAGATCAATCCAGTAAAGCTCGACCCAATCGAGACCAACCCCTTCTACAGAGGCCCTAGCCCTCCTTATATAGGAGTGGCTAGGTCTCCACTTAGGGCATACGTGGAGGCATATTCTAGGGAATATGCCCCCTCCCAAAATAGCAAGCCGACCGGGTCGCTTTTCCCCTGCGTCATCCATGCAGAGGCTACGTGAGCCTCTGCGGCGCTCGTCGGCCACACCGACATGTGTCACCTTTGTGCCACGCCTCGTGGTCCTGCCCTGTCCGCTTTGCTCATCTTTATGCGTCATCGGGGTTACTTTTGACCAGCGAGATACCTTCCTTCTCCTAGAAGCTTTCTATGACCCGGATCGTAGTTGATCCAGTCACACCTGTTCCTGCATACAAGTTAGATTCATCTATCCGGCTTACGGCTTAAGTCGGATGAGACTCAGTTAGGTGGACATCCCCTAGTCTGGGTTACCCCGAGATTCGGCCTGCCTTGAGGTAACTCGGCCAGCATTCGCTTTGACCTTGTCGTGCCTCGGCTAACTCGGCCTTTATACCCCGGCGTGACCCTACCCGGGGGTATCCCCCCAACGTTCTTACTTTCGTCCATATTAAACTTCTTTAATATCTTATCATGGTATGTACTCTGCGATAGCCCAATTAGGCGCCTTGATCTATCTCTATAGATTTTAATGCCTAATATATATGACGCTTCACCAAGGTCTTTCATCGAAAATTTGCTATTTAGATAACTTTTAACGCTGTTTAAACGATATAATCATTTTCAATCAATAATATGTCATCCAAATATAATATCAGAAATGCCACATTGCTCCCACCCACTTTCTTGTAAATACAAGCCTCTCCATAAGTTTGGACAAATCCAAACTCTTTGATCACCTCATCAAAGTGGAGATTCTAACTCTGGGATGCTTGCTTCAGTCCATAGATGGATCGCTGAAGTTTGCATATCTTATTAGCATCCTTAGGATCGACAAAACCCTTAGGTTGTATCATATACAACTATTCTTCAATATTACCATTGAGGAACGCAGTTTTGACATCCATATGCCATATTTCATAATCGAAATATGCAGCAATTGCTAACATAATCCTAACCGACTTAAGCATCACTACGGGATAGAATGTCGCATCGTAGTCAACTCCTTGAATTTGTTGAAACCCCTTTGCGACAAGTCGAGCCTTATAGATGGTCACATTACCATCAGCATCAGTTTTTCTTTTGAAAATCCATTTATTCTCAACGGCCTTTCGATCGTGAGGTAAGTCCACCAAGGTCCAAACCTGGTTCTCGTACATGGATTCCATCTCGGATTTCATGGCTTCTAGCCATTTGTTGGAATCCGGGCTCATCATCGCTTCTTCATACGTTGCAGGGTCATCCATTTCATCAACCATGAAATTCACAACAGGATTACTGACGGTCAGAGTCTGCACGTGTCCTACTTGACCTGCGAGGTTCGGTAGTGTCCTCTTTCGGAGTTTCATGATCAATATCATTAGCTCTCGCTTCATTAGGTGAATTCAACTCCGAAACAATTTTCGGTGCTGCGCTACTCGCCATTTCATGAAGAGAAGGTTCAATAACCTCTTCGAGTTCTACCTTCTGACTACTCACACCTTTCGTGAGAAACTCCTTCTCAAGAAAGGATCCATTCTTGGCAAGAAAAACCTTGCCCTCGGATCTGTGATAGAAGGTATACCCAATCGTTTCCTTAGGGTATCCTATGAAGACGCATTTTTCCGCTTTGGGTTCGAGTTTATCCTGTTGAAGTTTCTTCACATAAACATTGCATCCCCAAACTTTAAGAAATGACAACTTAGGTTTGTTTCCAAACCATAATTCATACGGTGTCATTTCAACAGATTTAGATGGTGCCCGATTTAAAGTGAATGCAGCTGTTTCTAGTGCATAACCCCAAAATGACAGTGGCAAGTCAGTCAGAGACATCATAGATCGAACCATATCTAATAAAGTATGATTACGACGTTCCGACACACCATTATGTTGTGGTGTTCCGGCAGGCGTGAGTTGTGAAACTATTCCACACTCTTTCATGTGTGTGCTAAACTCGTAACTTAGATACTCACCTCCACGGTCAGACCGCAGAAATTTGATCTTTCTATTATGATGATTTTCCACTTCATTCTAAAATTCCTTGAACTTTTCAAAGGTTTCAGACTTGTGTTTCATCAAATAGATACACCCGTATCTACTCAAATCATCTATGAAAGTAACAAAATAACGATATCCACCTCGCACCGACACACTCATTGGTCCATACACATCAGTATGTATGATTTCCAATAAATCTGCCGCCCGTTCCATTGAACCGGAAAATGGCGTTCTAGTCATCTTGCCCATAAGGCATGGCTCACATGTATCAAATGATTCAAAATCAAGTGATCCAAAAGTCCATCAGAATGGAGTTTCTTCATGCGTTTAACGCCAATATGACCTAGATGGCAGTGCCACATATATGCAGATATATCATTATCAAGTTTAATCTTTTTAGCATTAACATTATGAATATGCGTAATATTACTATCGAGATCCAATAGAAATAAACCATTCAACACAGGTGCATGACCATAAAAGATATCATCCTTATAAATCGAACAACCATTGTTTTCAGATTTAAAGGAATAACCACTTTGCATCAAACACGATCTGGATACAATGTTCATGCTTAGTGCAGGCACCAAATAACAATTATTTAGGTTTATAACTAATCCCGATGGCATATGGAGAGGTAGCGTCCCGACGGCGATCACATCAACTCTTGATCCATTGTCGACCCGCATCCTGACCTCATCCCTTGCTAGTTGTCGCTAGTTCTGCAGCCCTTGAACCGAGTTACATATATTAGCAACCGATCCTGTATCAAACACCCAGGTGCTACTGCGAGTACTAGTCAAGTACACACCAATAACATGTATATCACATATACCTTTGTTTGCCTTGCCAGACTTCTTGTCCGGCAAATACTTGGGGCAATTTCGCTTCCAATGGCTAGTCCCCTTGCAATAGTAACACTTGGTGTTAGACTTAGGGCCAGCTCGGGGTTTCTTTTCAGGTGCAGCAACAGATTTGCCACCCTTCTTTCCCTTGTTCTTGTCTTTCTTGTCCTTCTTGAAACCGGTGGCCCTATTGATCATCAACACTTGATGTTCTTTCCTAATCTCCACTTCAGCAGTCTTAAGCATTGATAGAAGCTCGGGAAGAGACTTCTTCATGCCCTGCATATTATAGTTCATCACAAAGCTCTTGTAGCTAGGTGGCAGAGATTGGAGAACACGATGTATGCCTAAGTCAATGGGAATTGTTATTCCCAAGGACACAAGCTTATCGGCGTACCTAGACATTTTGAGTACATGCTCACTAACGGAGCTATTCTCCTCCATCATGCAGCTAAAGAACTTTTCAGTAGCATTATAACTCTCTACGGCAGCATGGGTATCGAAAATCATTTTCAATTCTCCCATGGTATCAAAGGCATTGCCGTTTTCGAAATGCTTTCGAAGTTCTGGCTCTAGCTCATACAGTATGCCGCAATGAACTAAGTTGTGGTCCTCCTGACGAGTCACATAGACATCCTTTTCCTCGTCAGGGGCATCAGGATCTGGTGGGGGGCATAGCGGCGCATCTAGCACATATTGCTTTTGTGCAGCAGTGAGGAGAATCCTCAAATTCATAGCCCAGTTGGTGAAGTGGCTACCATTCGCAACAAGTTTCTCTTTCTCCATGAACACATTGAAATTAAAAGAAGGTGGTGCCATCTACAACAGAATTTGTAAAGTTTATTTAGACTAAGTTTATGATAGAGTGAGTTCAACTAATCCAAATTACTAATGAACTCCCACTCAAAAACGACATCCCTCGTGTCCTTTTGGTGATTACATGAACCAAATCCACTACACCAAGTCCGATCATCACATGAGTCGGTGTAGCTTCAAAGGCGAGCATCTATATGGGCATCACATCAACTATATGACTCATGCTTAACCTTTCGGTCCATGTTCCGAGGCCATGTCTTTACATGCTAGGCTCGCCAAGTAAGAACCTTAGTATTCGCCTGTGTAAAACTGTCTTACACCCGTTCATATGAAAGCGTAGATTCGAGTACACCCGATCATCACGTGATGTCTCGAAACACGATCCACAGAACGGTGCATACTCAAGGAAGAACACATTTTTATCTTGATATCTAAATGAGGGATCATCTTACAATGTGTAAGATCCCTGTGATTGCAGTGCTAGTCCCTGGATCGAAAATGCTAGCACCCACAGTTTAAGATGAAGTACATAGAAACAAAGGTCATTATTACATCGCATATCCAGGAATATAATGGTTCTTACAACTCACTTATCCCAAGGCTAAGACACTTAAATTTCACATTACATAGCATAATAATAATAGAGTCTTTAGTCTTCATGCGCCACAGGCAAGCATGTCGAGTGTAGACCCGCAACCCTACTCATCATCAGAGTATCCTTCAACATAATAAGTTACATCCACAAGAGTCAATACATTTGGAATTGTATTGGCAAGTGATACCATAGGTACTTAGTATAATCCAACAACTACATGAATATATGGCTAAGTGGGGTTATGGCTGGCTTTGCTAAAATTAGTTTAACTTATAGTTTTTTTGAAGAAGTTTTTCATTCCAGCTATAAGGTACCAATGATAGACATCACTGAACCTTTACCCATGTTCACCCACAAGTTTTTATCTTAGAGAAATTTGGATGAGGAGATTATTGAACTACTTCACTGTCTTGAGGCTCAGAAATTGTCCATAACCGGGGACACGGCTAAGTACTTATTTTACCGTCTCGAGAGGTGGTGCACTTTCCCCACAAGACTCGACATGCATCGAGACGAGACTTTTCAGAAGCAATCCCTCAGACCACCACGGACGCGTTCCATCCTATCATCACTACCACCCTCTGTCCGTCCGGCTGAGTTCTCGCAACTTAGTCGGTCAAGGCAGAGCCCATATGCCATGTGGCTGCACTGGAAGCTTCACGACAAGAACGTCTCCAATCTCTTTGTTCCTGGATGGCCATCCACAAGTGCGATACACCAGCCGACCATAGACATGGCCCCTGAGTAACCACTCAACATAATCCAAGCAAGTCCCAATCCACCCAGGCGTTTCATTAATAATAGTTGTTTTCTTAGTCAAACAAAAATAATATCTTTCCATACTATCTTGATATGTATTTTCCACCCACGAATTCTACTAGCATAGCTAAGCATTCTAGCATACAAAGTCTTTTAACTAGGGGATACTACCAAGATATAGACTATAGGGTAGCATAGCATAGTATGGTAACATACGAATAATTCTATCATGCTAAGATCTACCAAAATATCACTAGTGCAATAGTGAAAATAATAGGACTTGGGATGAAATATCACTTGCCTTGGTAGCTAGGGGAATAGGTACAATCCTCACAGCACCAAACTTCACAATCCACACAATCTACACAAGATCAATACAACAATAATAATTCAATCAATAAAACATTACAAAAACATGAATGCATGCAAAATGCAATGATATGATCACAACTCTATAATTCACAGAGTCTACAGTACAGAGGGTAGAATCCCTCATCTAAATGCATAAGAAATACTCAAAAATAATTTATAGAACAATTTTCATGAGCAAAATACTCCTAAAAAGGTTCTGCCTATAATTCCAATTTTACAGAGGCAAAAGTGTGAAAAAAGGCCTCTATAATAAAGGTCTTATTTTTCTAAATCCATAGACACCAAATTTGTATTTTTCTGATTCGTGGATCAAAAGTTATTGAATTTCTAAGTTAAATACTAAATCTGTCTATTTTTTCTATTTAAACGAAATAGCCTAGCGACATGGCGCTTTCCTATTGGCTGGTACTGGTTCGGTCGGATCGATCGCTGTGGGCCGTCAGATCTTAAGTAACTACGGACGGATCAGATTAGCCCGTACCCTTTCGATTAGTGATCTAATCCTATCCGCTAAAATCTGATCGAACGGCTACTAAACATCTCGCCAGAGACTGGCGATGCTAGCGACGGCACGCGGTGGCGGCACGTCAGGTGAGTGATGTTCCGGTGATTCTAGAGGGGTAGGGGAAAAGGCAGTCTTACCGAGGGTTTGCGGTGGTCTCGGCGATCTGGTTGGTGGTCGCGATGGAGAGAGGGGAGTTCTGCTTCGCTCGGTATTCCTCGCCGGAGTTGCATCGATGGCGGAGGTCACAGCCACGAGACCGTGGCGTCGATCTGGTACCCGAGCAGACAAATAAAAGGGTCAGGGGAATGCACCTGGTTCTGCACTATCTAGCAGTGGCCAAAAAGGAGCGGCGGGAACCTTGCCCTTACCGGAAAAATCGTCGGACGGTGGCGGCAGAGGGAGTTCGCCAGACTTGGTCCGAGTCGTCGACCTGGAGCAAGAGGGAGCACATGGCTCGGTTAGTAGGTGCACTAGGATATGGTGAAACAGATGGGACACAGGGGAGGGCGCCGGGCGGCCTGGGTTTACCAGAGTTGTCGCCGGAGTACTGTCAGTGAGCGGCGGTCCGAGCTCGAAATTTGGGGAGCCTGGGGGCTCTTCGGGGGTGGCGACTGGGGGAAATGATGAGGAGGGGTTAAGGGGATTAAGTAGAGGTAATCACCGGGGGAATTACTACGAGAAACAGCCGGAATCGAATCGATTCGAAACGGCAGAGAAGGGGCTGTCACGGGGTTGAAGACGACGGGGTGGTGCGGTGGCGTATGGGGGTCACCACAATGGAGGGGGTAGTCATATGGTAAGAAAAACAGGGGAGAGGGGAAAAGCCGGGTGGGCTTAGTGGGCTGGGTTTGTGCCGAAAGGCCGTAAGTCTGCTGCTTTATTTTTTTCTCCCTTATTCTTTTTCTAATTCTGTTTTCTCCAAAACTTTTGATTTAAGGATTCAATTTGATTCAAACCAATTTGTGAACATTTGTAAAAACTCAAATTAGGTTTTTAGGGTATTATAAAACATATTTATCTTCTATTTTAATCCAAAGTATTTACTTGGACTTAATAGGTAATATAGCATTTTCTTTGATTCTATTTTCAAAATAATTCATACCTTTTTATTCATGGCTCAAAATTGCACCAAATTTTTGGAGGACATTCTAAATGCAATGCAATTACATGCTATGATGATATGAGTGCAATGATGATGATTTCAGATGAAATTTTGGGATGTTACAAATCTAACCCCCTTAAGATGAATCTCGTCCTCGAGATTCGGGTTGGCTAGCAAATAGGTGAGGGTGATCTCTCCGAAGTTCATCCTCTCGCTCCCAGGTTGCTTCTGATTCAGTGTGATGGTTCCACTGCAGTTTGCAGAATCTGATGGTCTTGGTACGGGTAATTCTTTCTGCGGTCTCTAGAATCTTAATAGGTTTCTCTTCATAAGTGAGATCATTATCTAGCTGAACCTCCTCCAATGGTATAGTGTCTTTCAACGAAGTTTCTTCCATCTCTGGGTGACACTTTTTCAGCTGACTAACATGTAATACATTATGAACTGCTGACAAAGATTCTGGTAATTCTATCTCATATGCCACTTCTCCTTTGCGACTCAAAATCTTGAAAGGCCCTACATAGTGTGGTGCTAATTTTCCTTTGATTCCAAATCTCTTGACACCACGAAGTGGTGATACCCTGAGATAAGCTCTATCACCAACCTCATAGGTAACCTCTCTATGTTTTGGATCGGCATAGCTCTTCTGCCGAGATTGGGCTACCTTTAGCCTATCCCTTACCATCTTGACTTTCTCTTCAGCTTCTTGGATTAGGTCTGGCCCGAACAAATTTATTTCTCCTACTCCATTCCACAGCAATGGTGTAGTACACTTCCTTCCATAAAGGAATTCAAATGGGGCCATTTCTATGCTTGATTGATAGTTGTTATTGTAGGAAAACTCTGCGTATGGTAGACTTTCATCCCAACTGGATCCATAATCTAATGCACATGCTCTTAGCATATCCTCTAATATTTGATTGGTCCTTTCTGTCTGCCCATCAGTTTGTGGGTGAAATGCAGTGCTGAATTCTAACCGAGTTCCTAGTGACTCGTGAAGTTGTCGCCAAAAGTGCGAAGTGAACCGAGTTCCTCTGTCGGACACGATACTTTTAGGTACCCCATGCAAACATACAATTCTATTCATGTAAATCTTGGCTAGCTTTGCACTTGTATAAGTGGTCTTTACTGGAATGAAATGGGCCACTTTTGTCAAGCGGTCAACGATAACCCATATGGAATCGTATCCAGATTTAGTCCTGGGTAGTCCGGTGATAAAATCCATACCAATTTTATCCCATTTCCAATCAGGTATTGGCAGTGGTTGTAATAATCCTGCCGGTTTCTGATGTTCTGCCTTTACACGACTGCACACGTCGCACAAGGCAATGTGCTCTGCTATGTCCTTCTTTAAATTATTCCACCAAAACCTCTCCTTAACATCCATATACATCTTGGTGTTGCCAGGATGAATTGAATATGGTGAGTTGTGCGCCTCTTGTAAGATCAACTTCTTAAGTTCAAGATCCTACGGAACACAGATATGTTTTCCGTACCATAAGATTCCTTGATCATCTACATGGAATCCTTTTGCCTTGCCTTCACTAACTTTACTTTTGATTTCTTCTATTTCTTTGTCCAACTTTTGGGCTTCTTGAATTTTGTCCATTAGTGTGGGTTGCACTTCCAAGGATGCAAGGTACCCTTCAGGCACTATTTCAAGTCTCACTTCTAAATTGGGTACATAACTCCTCAATTCTCTTTATTGAGGCCATTTACATGAGCCTTGCGGCTTAATGCATCGACTCTGACGCTTGCCTTTTCCGTGGTGGTATTGCAAACTTAAGTTGTAATCTTTGATAAGTTCTAGCCATCTTCTTTGTCTCATGTTGAGTTCTTTCTGTGTAAAAATGTATTTCAGACTCTTGTGATCAGTGAACATCTCACAACGTTTTCCCATAAGATAATGCCTCCATGTTTTTAGGGCATACACAACTGATGCCAACTCTAGATCATGAGTAGGGTAGCTTACTTCATGATTTTTGAGTTGTCTTGATGCATAAGCTACAACTCTACCTTCCTGCATCAGTACACCTCCTAATCCTTGGTGAGATGCATCATAGTATACTTGAAAGTTTTTCTCAAGATCTGGCAAACATAACACTGGTGCTGACACTAGCCTCTTTTTCAATTCCTGAAAGCTGGTTTCGCAAGCTTCTGTCCAATTAAACTTATTCTCCTTCTTCAGCAAATTAGTCATGGGCTTTGCAATCTTAGAGAAATTTTCAATGAACCTCCGATAGTACCCTGCTAGTCCAAGGAAGCTACGGATTTCTTTAACTGATTTAGGAGGTTCCCATTCATCACAAATGCCACTTTTGCTGGATCAACAGCTATACCATTTCCAGATACTATATGTCCAAGAAAACCCACTTCATTCAGCCAGAATTCACATTTGCTAAACTTGGCATAAAGTTTATGTTCTCTAAGTTTCTCTAGAATCAGGTGTAGATGTTCTTCATGTTCTTTGCTGCTCTTGGAATATACCAATATATCATCGATGAATACCACTACAAACTTGTCAAGGAATTCCATGAATACCTTATTCATCATGTTCATGAAGTAGGCCGGTGCATTAGTCAATCCGAATGGCATCATTGTATATTCATACAACCCGTATCTAGTGGTGAATGCGGTCTTGGGTATGTCATGTTCTCTAATCTTTAGTTGGAAGTATCCTGATTGAAGATCAATTTTTGAGAACACACATGCTCCCTCTAGCTGATCGAAGAGATCATTTATTCTAGGAAGGGGATACTTATTCTTTATGGTCACTTCATTAAGTGAACGATAATCTATGCATAGCCTTTGACTTCGGTCCTTCTTCTCGACAAACAAGACTGGTGCTCCCCAAGACGACGAGCTTGGTTGGATAAATCCCTTTTTCAACTGTTCTCCCAGCTGTTTCTTGAGCTCTTTTAACTCATCCACCGACATTTTATAAGGTCTCTTTGCTATAGGCCCTGTTCCTGGCAATAGGACTATCAGAAACTCCACGTCCCTATCTGGTGGCATGCCAGGTAATTCCTTGGGGAACACATCTGGATATTCCTTCACTATTGGCACATTATCTAGCCTAACCCCCTTAAGAGAATTAACCTTGCTCCCCTTGGGTTCAAAGTTAGACTTGAACCTGATCCTTTTCTTTTCTGGGGTAGTGAGCATAATAGTTCGCTTGGCACAATCAATCACCCCTTCATAATGGGTCAACCAGTCCATCCCTAATATAACGTCTAATCCTTGGGACTCTAGGATTATTAAACTAATCGGGAACTTGTGCTTTCCAATTTCTAGGATGATATGTCGGCACCCTGAATTTGCTATCATTTCTCCACCCGGAGAACTTACCTTTATAGGACATCCAATAGTTTCAGTGGAGAGTTCGTTTTTGATTACAAATGATCTTGAAATGAATGAATGCGATGCGCCAGTATCGAAAAGGATAAGTGCAGGAAAGGCATTAATCTTGAACTTACCGATCACGACATCAGCTCCTTCTTGAATTTCCTCCACATTAATGTGATTCACATGACCCTTTTGGAATGGGTTTGGCTTAGCCCCATCAGTCTTCTTTTCTAGGCATTCATTAGCATAGTGTCCTGTCTTCTTACACTTGAAACATTCCACCTGACTGATGTCTTTCTTTGCTGGCTGACTGTGACGGGTCTGACCATTTTGGTTCCCATGGCCATGATTATTGTGATTGTTCCTGAATCCACCTTTGTTATGCCCATGATGATTGTTTCCATCATGGTTGTGGTTATTGTTATGATGGTTATTATGATTCCCATTCTTGTGGAATCTTGAACTCCCACTTCCTTCACCATGCGAGCGCTTGTGAGGAGATCGTGATCCAAACTTATCAAAATGGTGCTTCCTCTTTCTACCCTCCACTTGTTTCATCTTGTTTTCCAGGATGGTAGCTTTATCACACAAAGATTGATAAGTTGGAACATATGCAACAGATAGTTGCATAGAAATTTCATCATTCAGCCCATCTAGGAACTTCTCCTTCCTCTTCGCATCAGTGTCAACATCATCGGGTGCATATCGTGAAAAATTATTGAACTCCTCAATGTATTCAGAAATACTACGGTGGCGTTGCTTGAGGTTATGAAACTCCTTTTTCTTCAACCCCATTATTCCAACAGAGATGTGAGTGGTGCGAAACCCATATTCAAACATTGCCCAAGTCACTTCCTCAATAGGGTGAGTAATTTGGAAATTGTCCTACCAAGCAGCTGCATGACCTTCCAATAAGTGTGCTGCGAATCTGACTTTTTCTGCATCCGTGCATCCAACCGTAACTAGGTCCTTATTCACAGAACGTAGCCAATCGTTTGCTACCATGGGGTCAGAGAACCGAGAACTTAGCAGTCTCAGCCTTAGAAATCTGGTCGGCATATCCAGGTGGTGGATTGTTCTGGTTGTTGTTATTGTTATTATTGTTGTTCTGATTCTGGTTTGCCATAAATTGAGTCATCATTTGCATCAATTGGGTCTGTGCAGCCATCATCTGCTGCATTCCATTGCCATTGTCATTGTTATCCTTGTTGTTGCGTTGGGGAGGCATCTGTGGGTTTAGTAAGGGTAAGTAATGATAGATAACCCAAGTAAAACAACAATCAGACAAACAAGCACATGCAAGTTCCAACATCACAACAATAACAGAGTTTGCAAAAATAACATACTAGCATAGTCACCCACAAGTCGGTATGACCTATGCAACTCAATAATATTAAAACGATAGGTAGATGGAATAGTATCACTACTCCTCCATGTCAACTTCCTCCTCCACTAGAGCAAGTCCTGCTGCGGCGAATCCTGCCTTGTATTCCTCTAAGCTTGTAGTCAAAGCATCGATCTTTGTTTGTAACTCTCTTTTGTGTGCGTAGCCTCTCTATCACCTCGTGATCCGCTTCCAGCTCAATGTTCTCCAGCTCTAACTCGGTCTCCAAGTCTCTAATCTTCTTGTTCTTCTCCTGAACTCTCTTCTCTTGGCTCTTGAATTTCTTCTCTTGGTCTTCAAACTTCTTCTCCATTTCCTTGATTCGATTTTCCTGTTCCTGGAAGGCCTTGTCCTTCTCCTTGAGCTGGACTCGTAGTTCATCATTGCTAAGCATCACGTTAGTCCTATCAGTATCAAGGTGTTTGATAAGGCTCTCTAAGTCCTAGAGGTAGTGACGCACGGGCTTGATAGACTCCTTAGTGGCCTTGTCCAACACAATAGGCTCTCCATCCTCGTCGCGCCTCCCAAAGAAGTGGAAGTAGTGGCTCTTGATCTCAGAAGAGTGACATCCACATAGGCGTCCCAACAGCTCCTGCATAGCAACGTCGAGGCCCCTCTCCATGTCATCATGGAGAATCTTGAAGGTAATCTCCCCAGTTTGGGGCTCTGTCTCACGCCCTGGCTGGGTAACTCTAAATCCCCATAAGTCCTTCCTCTAAAAGTTCCTCAGCTGAAGTCCCTAAATAGTGGGGATTGGAAGGGCGAGCACTTGGACTAGCTCCAACATACGAGTCCCAAAGCGAGTCCCTTTGAAATCCTCGGCCGTGTTGTACACAAAATTCGGCATCTTTTGCATAGTATAGAGAAAATTAGTAACACACAATAGGGAAAGAAAATACAAGTCACAAAATAAAAGAAAAATCAACCAACAAGACATTCCAAGTAGCATTACATTAATTCAACTCAAGCACTCAAGGTTCCAGACATAACTTATTTTTGCCATACCACATAGGTTGGTATGATCGAAATACTAACGTGATAAAATGCCAAGGGTGGTGGTCCAACTAATATCTCACTCCTTCTTAACCAAGGTGGCAATCTGGGCATCCTTGGCAGCCATCTGCTTGTCTTGGTCACATAGATCCAAAGCTAGGCCTATGATATCCTTACTTAGACGTTTCACAGTGGCCTTTGAGTCTTGGACAAGACGCTTCTCCTCCTTGAGATCTTCCTGAGTATTGAGCATTCTATACTTGAGTCTCTCCCCAAGCTCTTCAATAGCTTTCCATGCAGCATCCCTTGCAGAGTCAAAGAATGACGGGTGCATTTTAGAGTTGGTGAACATGCAGAATCCCGTACTCTTGGGATCGTCTTCCTTGTTCTTGTACAAGTGGAGTTGCACCCACCAATATTCTTGTCCTTCATCTATCACAGGAAATCCCTTGTACACGGCTTCACCATTCATCCCCAAGCCGAGCATGAGGTTCTTGAGTACATTGGGAAATTCTGTCTCACACTCCAGGGTCATAGTCATCAGTGGTCCCTTCTTGACAGATTCATTGATGGTGGACATCTAAAAAAATAGATGAGAAGGATGATTAGGGAAAGCTTTACGAGATGAAAAGACAAGTGTGAGGTCTGAAATATAGAGTTATTTTTCCTAAGGGTTCTCCTTAGTCTAATCCATTCTAGGGTCACGAACCTACAGGCAACACAATGCTTTGGTACCATCTGTAAGATCTCACCATAATCAGGTAAGATCCCTGTGATTGCAGTGCTAGTCCCTGGATCGAAAATACTAGCACCCACAGTTTAAGATGAAGTACACAGAAACAAAGGTCATTATTACATTGCATATCTAGGAATATAATGGTTCTTACAACTCACTTAGCCCAAGGCTGACACTTAAATTTCACATTACATAGCATAATAATAATACTTCATGCGCCACAGGCAAGCATGTTGAGTGTAGACCCGCAACCCTACTCATCATCAGAGTATCCTGCAACATAATAAGTTACAGCCACAAGGGTCAATACATTTGGAATTGTATTAGCAAGTGATACCATAGGTACTTAGTATAATCCAACAACTACATGAATATATGGCTAAGTGGGGTTATGGCTGGCTTTGCTAAAATTAGTTTAACTTATAGTTTTTTTGAAGAAGTTTTTTATTCCAGCTATAAGGTACCAATGATAGACATCACTGAACATTTACCCATGTTCAGCCACAAGTTTTTATCTTAGAGAAATTTGGATGAGGAGATTATTGAACTACTTCACTGTCTTGAGGCTTAGAAATTGTCCATAACCGGGGACACGGCTAAGTACTTAGTTTTACCCTCTCGAGAGGTGGTGCACTTTCCCCACAAGACTCGACATGCATCGAGACGAGACTTTTCAGAAGCAATCCCTCAGACCACCACGAACGCGTTCCATCCTATCATCACTACCACCCTCTGTTCGTCTGGCTGAGTTCTCGCAACTTAGTCGGTCAAGGAAGAGCCCATATACCATGTGGCTGCACTGGAAGCTTCGCGACAAGAACGTCTCCAATCTCTTTGTTCCTGGGTGGCCGTCCACAAGTGCGATACACCAGCCGACCATAGACATGGCCCCTGAGTAACCACTCAACATAATCCAAGCAAGTCCCAATCCACCCAGGCGTTTCATTAATAATAGTTGTTTTCTTAGTCAAACAAAAATAATATCTTTCCATACTATCTTGATATGTATTTTCCACCCATGAATTCTACTATCATAGCTAAGCATTCTAGCATACAAAGTCTTTTAACTAGTGGATACTACCAAGATATAGACTATAGGGTAGCATAGCATAGTATGGTAACATACGAATAATTCTATCATGCTAAGATCTACCAAAATATCACTAGTGCAATAGTGAAAATAATAGGACATGGGATGAAATATCACTTGCCTTGGTAGCTAGGGGAATAGGTACAATCCTCACAGCAACAAACTTCACAATCCACACAATCTACACAAGATCAATACAACAATAATAATTCAATCAATAAAACATTACAAAAACATGAATGCATGCAAAATGCAATGATATGATCACAACTCAATAATTCACAGAGTCTATAGTACAGAGGGTAGAATACCTCATCTAAATGCATAAGAAATACTCAAAAATAATTTATAGAACAATTTTCATGAGCAAAATACGCCTAAAAAGGTTCTGCCTATAATTCCAATTTTACAGAGGCAAAAGTGTGAAACAAGGCCTCTATAATAAAGGTCTTATTTTTCTGAATCCATAGACACCAAATTTGTATTTTTCTGATTTGTGGATCAAAAGTTATTGAATTTCTAAGTTAAATACTAAATCTGTCTATTTTTTCATTTTAAACGAAATAGCCTGGCGACGTGGCGCTTTCCTATTGGCTGGTACCGGTTCGGTCGGATCGATCGCTGTGGGCCGTCAGATCTTAAGTAACTACGGACGGATCTGATTAGCCCGTACCCTTTTGATTAGTGATCTAATCCTATCCGCTAAAATCTGATCGAACGGCTACGAAACATCTCGCCGGAGACTAGCGGCGCGGCAATGGCCTTGTGATGGCGACACGTGAGTGTGATGTTCCGGTGATTCTAGAGGGGTAGGGGAAAAGGCAGTCTTACCGAGGGTTTGCGGTGGTCTCGGCGATCTGGTTGGTGGTCGCGATGGAGAGAGGGGAGCTCTACTTCACTCGGTATTCCTCGCCAGAGTTGCGTCGACGGCGGAGGTCACAGCCACGAGACCGTGGCGTCGATCTGGTACCCGAGCAGACAAATAAAAGGGTTAGGGGAATGCGCCTGGTTCTGCACTATCTAGCAGTGGCCAAAAAGGAGCGGCGGGAACCTTGCCCTTACCGGAAAAACCGTCGGACGGTGGCAGCAGAGGGAGTTCACCAGACTTGGTCCGAGTCGTCGAACTGGAGCAAGAGGGAGCACGTGGCTCGGTTAGTAGGTGCGCTAGGATATGGTGAAACAGATGGGACAGAGGGGAGGGCGCCGGGCGGCCTGGGTTTACCGGAATTGTCGCCGGAGTACTGTCAGTGAGCGGCGGTCCGAGCTCGAAATTTGGGGAGCCTGGGGGCTCTCCGGGGGTGGCGACTGGGGGAAATGATGAGGAGGGGTTAAGGGGATTAAGTAGAGGTAATCACTGGGGGAATTACTACGAGAAATGGCCAGAATCGAATCGATTCGAAATGACAGAGAAGGGGGGACGGTTCGTCGCCGGGGGTTGAAGACGACGGGGTGGTGGGGTGACGTGGCGTGGGGTCGGTCTGTCAGCGGGAGGGGGTAGTCAGTGGCGCGGTAAGAAAAACAGGGGAGAGGGGAAAAGCCGGGTGGGCTTAGTGGGCTGGGTTTGGGCCGAAAGGCGGTAAGTCTGCTGCTTTATTTTTTCTCCCTTATTCTTTTTCTTTTTCTAATTCTGTTTTCTCCAAAACTTTTGATTTAAGGATTCAATTTGATTCAAACCAATTTGTGAACATTTGTAAAAACTCAAATTAGGTTTTTAGGGTATTATAAAACATATTTATCTTCTATTTTAATCCAAAGTATTTACTTGGACTTAATAGGTAATATAGCATTTTCTTTGATTCTATTTTCAAAATAATTCATACCTTTTTATTCATGGCTCAAAATTGCACCAAATTTTTGGAGGACATTCTAAATGCAATGCAATTACATGCTATGATGATATGAGTGCAATGATGATGATTTCAGATGAAATTTTGGGATGTTACACAATGCTATAGAAAGCGCCAAACTAGCAGTATAAGATGCTAACATCTAATGTGTAAAGTGAGATGATATGGTCCATGCATTTGATCTCTATCATTTGCATCGTGGTATGATCTCTATCATTCCTTTGTGTGTAAGGCCAAGGTCTATGGAACTTACATGTTGAATGTGTTGTAAGAGTATCTATCATACATCTACTTACAATAATACCATATCAATACACTAGCCCGGCAACGATCTAAACTATACGCCTCTAATTTATCAATTGCAAGTTTTACGTGGCTTAGGGCTTTCGGAGATAGAACCGTTCTTACCTACGAACATGAACCACAACGAGGATAACTAAGTAATTAGCAACTCGTTGTAAATCAGATATTGACTATAGTAGGAGAGACAAACACCCGCCAGCCACTTATGCAAAACTAGTTGCATGTCAGTCATGGAACCTGTCTCATGTACGATGACATGTAAGGTTGGTCCGGGCCGCTTCATCCCACTATGCCACCAATATCCAAAATACATAGAAGATGCAATAACATGATCATCATCACCCACATATAAACATATGTGTACTACCCGTGCAAAGCACCTACGCATAGATCAGTCTCTGATACCACTGTTGGGTCTGCAGCATAGAAAACAAAAAAAATTCCTACGATGAGAACTACACGCCAAGATCTATCTACTAGGTATAGAGCAACGGGTGGACATACATCCATCGAGAACTTACCCTCGAAGACAACGAGCTTTGTTAACGAGTAGGAACTCGTGGTTGATGTAGTCGTACACTTGCCGATCTCAAGATCATGTGGAAGTCCGAGCGCCGCAACTCAGCAGCGCATCCGTACTCGCACACATGTTCAATCCACCGGACAACCTCCACCTCCTCGCTCCAGCGATCCAGTGGAAGCAGCAACTCCTTCTAGACGAAATGCCACCGGGAACATGTATCTCGCTAATCCGAGACCATGGGGGAATAATTCTAGAGGGGGAGAGAGATCCTTCACGAGGAGGTCTAAGGAAGAAGGAGGAAGAGGGGGGGCCTTTTATAGGAGGAGGGGGGTGCCCCTCTCTCCATGGCCGGCGCATGGGGGGTGACTCCTCACCTCCCCCATTCATGTGGTGGTAACCCCTCCATATTAAAATGCCTCTTCACATTCCCTTTTACAGTCCCCACTTTAAATGCATTAAAATTCTCTAAGTTTAATGCTCTCTCATTTAATAAAACTCTTTTATTAAATTTATTCAAAATTTTGTTAATTACTTTAATTAACAAACATTCACATATAACCCCTTGCAATATTTCAATATCACATGCAGAACCACTTTCTGCAATTTCACCCGAAACAATTTCCGGTTTCTATCGAAACAATTCCTGCGCTTTGCAATTCTTTCGTCTGAAACATGTGTGCTCCAAAATGGTGTCCAGTAACTCTTAAGTGTGTCACCCTATGGTTCACGAATAATGCAGACATGATTGAGACTCCTCTCAGATCAATAATCAGAAGCGGGACGTGGAGGTCCATACTGACTCCTACATATTCAACGATGACTTCTGTGATCGTGAAAACCTTTAACGCTTCTAATTTAATCACTTTGTCTCTTGATATAATACATGTCCGAGATTCGATCATCGGTATCCAAATACCTAGTTTGATCTCGTTACTGACATGCACTCTTTTCTCATTCCCGTGATATGACATTCTAGTGATCACATCACTTGCTTGCAAGCTATCTCAATGTGATATCACCAAGAGGGCCTAGAGTATATCTATCCATTATCGGGATTGACAAATTCCACTCTTGATCCATGAGCCTCAACATAACACCTTCGTAGCACTGAACCCATCTTTATAGTCACCCTGTTACGGTGTGACGTTTGATGTTATCAAGATACTCTTCCAGTGTTAGCAATTAACATGATCTCATGGTCTAAGGATAACGATTACTTCGTATGATGTTATAGCAATGTAAACATAATGACTTGATCGTAATGCTATACTTCGGATGAATGTTCATCACATCATTTCATAAATGATGTGACCTTGTTATTAACAACATCCAATGTCCATGACCAGGAAACCTTGATCATCTTGTTAATCAACAAGCTAGTCTATAAGAGAGGCATAACTAGGAACCCTTTTTGTTTATTAAACACACATGTATTGATGTTTCCGATCAATACAATTCTAGCATGCAAAATAAACATCTATCATATATAAGGAATACATAATAACAACTTTATTATTGCCTCTCAGGGCATATTTCCTTCAAGTCTGCCTCCCCTGAGCAGGCCAAGTTCACCCGACCTGTCCTTCAACTTGTCGGTGCACACGAAGAAAGTCCAGGTCCACCCAATGGACCCGACCAAGACGGCCCTCATCGCCAACAACTTGAGTTCCGTATAGGAACTCGCGCTCGTCGAATTCCTCCGTGAGCACTGGGAGATCTTCGCCTGGTGTCTAGTGGACATGCTAGGAGTTTCCAGGGAATTCGCCGAGCACTCACTCAATGTGAATCCAGGCAAAGGCGGTCAAGCGACAATTCGGTGTTATGCAGAACAAGGCAAAAGCAGTCGGAATGGAGATCAATAGACTCCTCGATGCAAACTTCATACGCGAGATCAAGGAAAGCACCTGGCTCGCTAACATAGTGCTTGTGCCAAAAAAAGACACGGATATCCTGCGGATGTGCGTGGACTTCACCTCCTTGAATAAGCACTGCCCAAAGGATCACTTCCCGTTGCCACGAATCAACCAAATCATCGACTCCACCGTGGAATGTGAGCACCTCTGCTTCCTCGATGCCTACTTAGGCTACAATCAGATCCGAATGAACGGGGAGGACCAGGAGAAAACAGCGTTTACAACGCCATTTGGTGTGTTCTTCTACAACATGATGCCCTTCAGGCTAAAAAACACAGGAGCCACCTATCAGCGGTGCATGCAGGCTTGCCTCAAGAATCAACTTGGTCGCAATATCCAAGTCTACATCGACGACATCGTCATCAAAACTAAAGAGGAAGCCTCGTTAATCGACGATCTCCACGAGACCTTCGCCAACCTTGACCGCTACCGGATCAAGCTCAATCCGGACAAATGCGCCTTCAGCGTGCCATATGTGCAGTTACTCGGGTATCTCATCTCTGCGAGGGGGATTGAAGCAAACCCGAAGAAAATAAAGGCCATACTGGCCATGGAGAAGCCGAAGAATGTAAAAGGCGTCAGCAGCTGGCTGGGCAAATCGCGGTGCTTAGTCGATTCATCGGTCGAATGGACGAAAAGGCACTGCCCTTCTACCAACTTCTCTGCAAAGCTGACAAGTTCGAGTGGACAGACGAAGCACAAGAAGCATTCGAAGACCTCAAGCG
Organism: Avena insularis; assembly: GCA_023614405.1. Classification (NCBI taxonomy): domain Eukaryota; kingdom Viridiplantae; phylum Streptophyta; class Magnoliopsida; order Poales; family Poaceae; genus Avena; species Avena insularis. The sequence goes on from CM042692.1 coordinate 30,937,623, forward strand.
CCTACTATCCACCTCGCCATTATTGGTGATGCCTCGCGAAAAGGAACCACTACTGCTCTACATCTCTGCCACCAACCAGGTGGTCAGCACGGTGCTTGTGGTGGAACGAGCCGAAGAAAATAAAGTCCATGGGGTCCAGTGCCCAGTATACTACCTCAGCGAGGTGCTCACGCCAACAAAGCAGCGGTACCCACACTACCAGAAGTTGGCATATGGCATCTTCATGACAGCGAGGCGACTACGCCACTATTTCCAGGAGCACCCAATCGTGGTCGTCAACGACACCCCACTCGGGCATATACTCAATAATCCTGATGCCACCGGGCGAGTCGTGCTCTGGGGAATCGAACTATCCCCACGAGACATCACATATGAGAAGCGCGACGCAATCAAGTCGCAAGTTCTCCTAGACTTTCTCGTGCACGAGATGGAGAACCAGCTCCCCGACAAGCCAGATATGTCCTATCTCTGGACAATGCACTTCGACGGGTCCAAGCGAAAAGACGGAGCTGGCGCAGGCATCATACTGACATCATACCAAGGAGATAAGATGAAATACATTCTGCAAATGCAGGTCACTGCCTCCAATAACAAAGCCGAATACGAGGCCTTAATCCATGGGATGCGGATGGTGAAAGCCTATGGCGCCAAGAGGCTCATCGTCTACGGCGACTCCAAACTGGTGGTCAACCAAACGATGCACGAGTGCAACGCACTGAGTGACAACATGATCGCCTATCGTGACCTCTACGACACACTCGAAGGGGATTTCGACGGCTGCGAGCTGCGACATGTGGGCCGTGAAAGCAACGAAGAGGCGGATCTACTCACCATCATTGGCTCCACCTACGCCCCCATACCACCTGGGGTATTTCTCGAGCGCATATGCGAACGCTCCATCAAGACCAAGGCTCCAGAAAAGAAAGCAAGCACATCAACGGACTCGGGGGCTACGCCACCCAACGAGCCAATGGTACTCGACGACATGGATCTCGATACAGGACTCGAAGGGCCAATGGGTGTCATGATGATCGAACCATCCTGGACACAGCCCTACATCACATATCTACTCAACAAGAGGCTGCCAGATGACCCGAATGATGTGTGACACATCGCGCGACGATCCAAAGCATTCACCCTCATAAAAGGCAAATTGTACAAGCGCAGCATCACAGGAGTACGTCAACGGTGCATCTCCAACGGGGACGGAATGGTCGTCCTCCTCCACATACATGAAGGCACTTGCGGGCATCATGCCAGCAGTCGCGCCCTTGTTGCCAAAGCTCTACGAGCTGGATTCTACTGGCCCATGGCCATGCGTGATGCTAAGGACATTGTCCAGCATTGCAATGCTTGTCAGTGATTCGCGCACAAACCTCACGCACCTGGCGTGGAAATCAGGCTAATACTATTGGCCTAGCCCTTCGCATAATGGGGACTCGACATGGTCGGCAAGCTCCCAAAGTCCTCGCGGGGAGGTTATGTCTACCTCTTAGTTACAGTCGACAAATTCACCATGTGGATCAAGGCCATGCCCGTGACGAATCAATCAGGGGCCAGCGCTGTCAAGTTCTTCGAGTCCATTGTCTACCGCTTTGGAGTGCCACACAACATCATCACGGACAATGGGACAAACTTCACCTCTAAGGAGTTCTAGGAATTCTGCGAAAACCTGGGAATCAACATAAGATACGCCTCGGTGGCTCACCCGCAGACCAACGGTCAAGTCGAAAAGGCTAACGGCCTCGTCTGTGGCAGAACCAAGAAACGACTCCTTCGACCACTCGAGCAAGCCGCTGGGTGCTGGCCAGACGAGCTGCAATCCGTACTTTGGAGCCTATGCACGACCCCAAACAGTGCCATGGGATACACTTCGTTCTTCATGGTGCATGGTGCTAAAGCAGTACTACCCGCAGAAGTACGCTCCAAAGCCCCATGGGTGGTTGCATACAGCGAGAAGGAGTCAACTCTCACACTCGAAGACTCCGTCGACCTCCTTGACTAGGCATGCGAGATTGTAGTGGAGAGATCACGATCTACCAGCAGAGCCTCCGCAACTATCACAGCAGAAGGCTTCACCCCAGATCCTTCATCGAAGGAGACCTGGTCCTGCTACTAAAGCAACAAGGGCATCTCAAGCTCGAGTCCCCTTGGGAAGGACCTTACGTGATTGGCACCTATCGCCTTAAAGATTTTGAAACCGGAGTCGCATACTCCAATCCCTAGAACATCGTGCAGCTGCGTCGCTTCTACCCCTAGTCGTTTTTACATTACAAATAAGGCTATTCAGCCAGCCTACTTAGCCACACATTGTATCTCGTACTATTCTACGAATAAATAAAGCTAAGTGCCCCAAAGCTCTATGTTTTCCTTATTTTCTTGCATTATCATCACTCGGGGGCTATGCCACCCTTCACACTTTTGTTCTACGAACAAATCGCAGTATCCTGAGTAGCTGACGCACTACCAATCGAACCCTTGATAAACACCAACCTAGTTAGCCTTTTGACAGTTGGCAAGTCTGAGATAAACACAAGTCAGGCTAACGAAAGGGAACTACAGAGTACAACACACTCGAAAAATATACAAGCTAGCAAGCTCTCCGCATATCAATGGGTATTAATTACACCCAACATAATCATACAAACTTTACAACACTCATACATCTATGTGCATGATACAAACTACGATACTGCTACAAAAGATGAACATTTGTCTGCTCTTCAAAGAAGTTGACAATGTCTTCTACTGGCCGATCAACCGCCTGGTAGTTCGGCACCATGTTCTAGGTCATCCCTTATGGCGGTGCCGGCGGTCCAGCAGCAACGGATGTCATGTCCACATCTGGCCGATGCAGTCGCACCATCGACAAAGCAGCTTTCGCACCTGCGACCAATTGCTGACGAATGCACTCGCGCACCACGCTTAAATCTTGAAAGTTCGCGAAAAGGGCCAACAGGCTTGAAGGGACAACATCTAGAGGAAACATCATCTGGTAAATGTGCCTGAGGCACGACTGCGCCTTCTTCAAGCATTGAAGAACTCGAGCAGAACAATCCTACAGGGTTGCCAATGCAGTGCACGGTCGTGGTCCACCCAAAAGTACCCACTCGCCTGCAGTTGCTCCTGGGTCAAGTTATTCATTCGAATGGCCACCCGATCCTTCTCATCCTGTGGATGATGAGCGCTAACAAATACACCAAGCAAACAACAAAGTATGAAGACAAGGCATCGCCACAACTGACTAAAAGAAAAGATGAGAAGGTAGAAAGCTAACATTTGAACTGCTCATTCAACTACGCCACTTCCTCCAAGAGATATTTCTCACGGGCGGTGGCCTTCTCCGCATTCGACTTCCACACATCTGCACTACCGCGGATGATGGGCAACTCATGCTCCAATTCTTTAATGCAATCGCGCAGTCGCGAAAGCAACGTCAATTCCTCCATCTTCGAACACGCATGAATGGTATCAAAGCTACATCTATGCGTAGTAATGCTAGTACGGGTAGAACACATGAGATGTAGCGTGTGGGCGTTGATATTTTAGTTGTTACCCTCTCATGTGTATTTGTATATACCGCAGTAATGCTTGATGAAGCGCCCCCCAACCGACTTACGCGTTCATTCGCGAGACTGGTCCAGCTTGACATACAGCTTGTACCATATAAAGTGGCTTAGGGGGGTGTCCATCTCTCTCGCATTAGTTGGTATGCCATTTGCAATGGAGGGCCCCGAAAGGGTATAGTAGAGACAACTACTTGATCAGCATTGTGCTGAAAGTTCGTAGGTAAGAATGGTTCTTGTGCGAAAGCCCATTCAGCCACGTAAAACATGCAAAGATAAAGTAGAGGCGTCTAACTTTGTTTTGCAGGGGGCGTTGCTTTGTGATATGGTTGTGGAAAAGGTAAAGTGATTAACTTATGTTACGTAGTAGTAGATAGTCACGGAGGTGACGGACTGCCACGCCGGAATGACACTGGTACCCTGGTGTCTACGGCGCCAGAACCCTGGCGCCGGAATCCGGTGACGACGGATGGAGATCACGATGTGAAGGACCATATCACATCACATTTACATTCAATGTTATTGTTTGTATATCTTATTGTGTGCTAGTATTAGATACTCGACGGTACCCTAATAAGGTGATCCATGTTAAAATTACCAACGATTGTGTTCCTCCTTAGTGTGCACCACCCAGAAAGTTCTTCGGTATGAGGCGACCCAGGGTGATTGGGTGTCAGACATATCTACATTCGCATATAGTGGGTGTAAGCCATGTTGCACAACGAATACACTAAGGTTGAGTTGGCGAGCCTAGCACGCCATAGAAGCGTGGACTTGGAATACGGATGGTCAAAAGATCGAGCACGAGTCGCATGAATGATGTAACCGATGTTTAGCGTCCACCCTTGAACCCACATTGATGGTTGTGATGATCGGGAGAGATGTGGCTGATAGGGGCCGTGTTATCACTAGGAACCCTTATGGGGATAGGTGTTTCTGAGTGGAGTTATTATTAACTCATTTAATTATAAACTTAGTGACATGCGTATACCCTACAGGTACTCGAGCTTGGTATATATGGCCCAAATACGTACAGGCCCACGGTGTCACCAAAGGCCCGGATGGAGGGACTCGAGTAACCTATGGACTCTCAATTGCTTGAAGGACAAGAAGAAGCTAAAGATAGAAAGTTTGAACGGGAAAACCCTAACTTGTAACCGACTAGGCACCACCCGAGACCTAGCCTATCTATATAAAGGCTAGGAGGGGGCGGCGAGGAGGACACACGCAACCCTAGTTTCCACAACCCTCGCCAGATTGCATCTACGCACCATTGTAACTTTCGACTCCCTCGATAATTCCACGAGCAGACAAGCAGGAGTAGGGACCTCTACGAGGCCTGAACCTAGGTAAATCCTTTGTCCCCTATGTGCTTGTTTGCTAGCCGATAGATGTCTCCAGCGCTCCCTCCTTCTCCAAAACCCAAGTCCATAACAATGGGCATTGATGAGTTAAACCCTCGTCACTTAGTCCAATTTTCTTTTTGCAATTATATATGTAGAAAATGGTTCTCCCCGAGATTACCTTCCCTATTGACAATTGGTTAAAAGGAGAAAAGCTCAAGTTAGATGGATCCAACTTTTCTGCATGGGTCATGCGCCTTAATGATCTCCTTGGTGACAACAAAGTGGCTGACTACATGATCGGCGATATGTACTTGGAGCCACCCTATTCTCATGAGACCCAGGAGCAGCGGGATCTCCGCTACCGTCGTTGTGTGATGGCCACATTCATATCAGTAACGATGCGCCTCGGGATGGAAGATGGGCTATGGCTGATGGTGGGAAGTCTTAATCCCCGAACGGTTATGGCACATCTGAGATCGCATTTCTGGAACAAGTGCGCATATGGGAGTATGAGCTGATGGGGGACTTCCTCTCCATAAAGATGGAGGAAGGCTCCTCACTAGACGATCACTTGTTGAGCATATATGATGCATACATGAGTCTGGCATCCTTCCTGGACAACTGGTTCGCAAGCTCTTTTGCAATAGGAGTTGTCTTGCGATCGCCACCAAGCTTCCAAGCACAAGTCAGGATTTGCATTATGAGAGGCGACGCGGAAACATAGGATTTCCACGAGTTCATATCACATTTCAGAGATGTGGTGGTTGAACCCGTTGTCGCTGAGGTCATCAATGACAAAGGTATATATTTGATATACAATTTTATAAATGTTATAATCTTGCAAACACATTCACATTGTTAAGTATATTTGATACTTGTTCTCTTTTGCTGAAAATAGGTCCTTCTGCATGAGAGGTGCTTGCTAGATAGGAGGTGGCATTGCGTGTTGATGGCGAGCATGATGATGATGGCCAACGACACTCTCCCTCGACATTTATCACTTAGTTTATGTTTAGGATGATTATTGTAATCAAAAGATTGTGAACCTCTTTAGTTTGTCTCACACTTTGTGAGACAGTTATTCATATGAGCTTGTAACAAACAATTGTTCCACTTTTATGAATGATTTCTACTTGTGTTCATATCTTGTTTGATTATATGTGAATTATCCTTGTTTTTTAAAACTAATTGATAATGCATGAACATTTGTAAAATATTGAAATGCCTTAAAATACCCAACTTAATGATATTTTCATTAATGAGTGAAACCATTGTTTAAATTCAAAGTTATGTGATAATATGTGAAAGTCATTCGATTTCTTATCACATATAAATCATGCCTAAGTTTGGCAAAATAACTTGAACACCGTGTATTACTTGAATACAAAGTGTTTAATGAATTGTTAAAAGTAAATACATATTCGATGTATTGTGTTTTAACGAAAATGGTAATTATCATTATATGATTGTTTAAAAGTGTAAAGTAGTTTACCAAAGGGAACATGAATATGAAACTATTTGATATGATCAAAGTGTTTCATCAAACAAAGGGTGTTAAATATAAAAGAGAATCTATTTACTATGATTTGATCAATAGTAATGAAATTCAACTTTATAAGATTGGCATAAAGAAATTGTGGAATGCAATGCGTTTGAAATGTCAAAATGCAAAGCATCACAATATGATATTAGATATCAAAGTGGGTGAATAGATGGCACCAAATAAATCGTTGTAGTATAGAGACCATTAGTTAGAAATAGTTAGCACTCAATTAGAATATATAGTGAACCATTTGAATTCGTGAAAGCGGCTCCATATCTAGTATGGATCGTTGTGGAAGTTTTGGGGTTATTTGATATAACCAAAACAATAGCGAATAAGTCCTTGTAGAGTATTCATTGGAAACTTTGAATACGAAATCCATAGCTGAAATCAAAAGAGAAGCAAAACTAGTATTGCTTGGATTTTGGTGCATTCTTGAGAAAGCTCACTTTAAGTGATATTTCTTGATTATGAAGCAAATGGAAGATAGTGAAAAACACGATGAGGATTGATATCCCTGCATCAGAGTGTTGGGAAACGCAACCGAAAATGTTCCTGAATGATTCTCTTCACAAAGGAAAGAATCAATGATAATGATTATTGTGTTTTCCCCACTGGTGTTTTCACTACATGAAGTAGGATTCAGAATGTAATCCATATCTTGTATGGAGACATTTGTGAATCATTTGTCATGATTCTTGGAATATGACATACCTACGAACTACTAAGGAAATAATGGTAAACTAGAATTATGAGAAATCCTAGAAGCAAAATTCCCTTGAGATTGGAGAGCAATTCGTTGCTGAATCTCACAAGTAAAAGGGGTTACTTGGAATTTTCCCAAATGACTGCAAAGCCATTGTGGAAAAAGGGGTGACTGACGAAAGCACAATTTGTCAAGTATTGGACGAATTCAAATGAATTTGATTCAAGTGTGCTCAATGTCTAGTGGATTTAAAACTAGTAAAAGTACTAGTATCTCATAGTAAATCTCCAATTTGATATTTGATCGAAGGATTTTGAAGTTTTTCAAAATAGTGAGTGGATATGCAATTTGCATGAAATTGAGTGGGAGCTATGAAAGTCTTCCTAAAACAATATGTGAATGACATATCTTTGAGTGGGAGCAATATAAGTCTCAAATTCAAATATGTAGGAACATAGTTTGAGTAAGAGTAGTGACTCATACCCAAATGTGTTAGAAACATATTTTGAGTGGGAGCTTATAGGAGTGATTCTTAAGTGTGTTAAGAATAAAAGCGCAAGTACCAATAAATAATGATTTATGAGGTGTGGAAGTTGATAATAAGTGTATTATGATATTATGTAGTATTCCTTAAGGGATTCTGAAAAGGGTTTTGGAATAGAAGTTAATTAAGGAACTAGTCCTTGATAAGTCAAGTTAGGAATAGTATTAAGTTTAAACATCAATGGTTGAAAGAAAGAAAAGGATGATCATCATCCACTATGTTAAGACATAGGTTCTATCTTAGAAAAACATGATGCTAACTTAGCATAATATGTAGTCCAAATAAGGAACGTTTAAAAGTGATTAAGTTCGAATCACAGAATGTTGAGCTAAGTTTCTCCGCAGTGTCTAATAGAGAACTGCAGACATATTTTCCAAATCCATAAAGGATGACATATCTTAAAACATAAAGGGTTATGTTATAAAGGGAATATGTTTGAAACTCCTGTAATACTGATTAGAGTCAAGTAGGAAGCAAGGTGAACAAAAACATCGAAAGTTGCACAAGGTGCACTCGTGTTTCGATGATTACATTTATAATAATAGATCAAGATACCATCTAAAGTGTTGTATAATGTTATGGCGGGGTTAGTTTGCTTTTAACGTAGAATGATGTGTCCCAGGGCACAGTGCCCATGAGAAAGCCCTCGAGGTTGATCTAAAGTCATTGTAGGCTCCTAGAATCAGGCCTCGTTCTGCTGCCATAGCGACAATGCATACACACAGATGTTATCATGTGATGATAAAGTATTAATGTCAATCAAGGTGACATTAGTAAGTTGCAAAGGATTTGGGACTGTCAAGCGGGACGATGGTTCTCTTGATTATGGTAAGTCTGATGGGGTACAATTCCTCCACTCTATAGATCTTGATTCCTAATATGTATGCAGCTTCACCTAGATCCTTCATGGAAAATTGGTTACTCAAATATGCTTTCACGCTTTTCATAAGATCCACATCATTTCCCATGAGTAATATTTCATCCACATATACTACTAAGAAAACTACTAAGCTCCCACTCGCTTTCTTGTAAACACAGAACTCTTGTTGATTTTGGACAAATCCAAAACTCTTGATTACTTGATCAAAACGTTGGTTCTAGCTCCGAGATGCTTGCTTCAATCCATAAATGGACCGTTGAAGCTTGCATATCTTTCCAGCATCCTTAGGATCAACAAAACCTTCTGGTTGCATCATATACAACTCTTCATCAATGTGACCATTGAGGAATGCGGTCTTGACATCCATCTGCCAAATTTCATAGTCAAAATGTGCAGCAATTGCTATTAAAATCCGGACAGCCTTAAGCATCACTATGGGACAGTAAGTCTCGTTGTAATCAACTCCTTGAATTTGTCGAAAACCCTTTGCGACGAGTCAAGCTTTGTGAACGGTCACATTACCATTCGCATATGTCTTTTTCTTAAAGATCCATTTATTTTCCACGGCCTTGTGGCCTTCTGGAAGATCCACCAAGGTCAAAACTTGGTTCTCATGCATGGATCCTATTTTGAATTTCATGGCTTCCAGCCATTTCTCAGGGTCAGCACTATCCATAGCTTCTTTGTAGTTTGTAGGTTCTTCTTGTTCATCTAGGATGACATACATTACAAAGCTATTGTACCAATCAGGAGTGGCACGAACTCTTGTAGACCTGCGAACCTCGGGAGTCTCGACGTTGTTGTTTTGATCATCGTCAATGGGCTCTTCCTCCATGTTGGAGAGCGGTTTCGGAACAGCTTCTATTGTGCTACTCGGAATTTGCAGAGAAGGGTCAACAATTTCATCTAACTCAATTTTCCTTCCACTCACTCCTTTTGCAAGAAACACTTTCTCGAGAAAGGTGCCGGTTTTGCGACAAGTGTCTTGCCTCCGGCTTGATTGTAGAAAGTGTACCCAATGGTTTCCCTTGGATATCCTACAAAGATACATTTTTCCGATTTGGGTTTGAGTTTGTCAGGATGCAGTTTCTTAACGTGTGCCTCACAACCCCAAACTTTCAAAAATGACAACTTCGACTTCTGCCAATACCATATCTCATATGGGGTTGTCTCCATGGATTTGGATGGTGCTCGGTTAAAAATAAAAGCGGCGTTTCTAATGCGTATCCCCAAAAAGACACAGACAAATCAGTTAAAGACATCATGGACCGCACACTATCTAATCGGGTTCGGTTACGATGTTCCGACAAACCATTACGTTGTGGTGTTCCGGCTGGCGTAAGCTGTGGGATAATCCCACAGTCCTTCAAGTGCATGTTAAACTCATAACTCAAAAACTCGCCTCCTCAATCCGATCGAAGATGCTTGATTCTCTTGTTAAGTTGATTCTCTACTTATTTCTGAAATTCCTTGAACTTTTCAAAGGTTTCAGACTTGTGCTTCATTAAGTAGATATATCCATATCTACTTAAGTCGTTAGTAAAGGTAACAAAGTAACGATAACCATTGCGTGTTGAGACACTCGTTGGTCCACATACATCCGTATGTATGATTCCCAGTAGATCTACAGCTCTCTCCACTATCCTGGAGAATGGTGTCCTAGTCATCTTGCCCATGAGGCACGGCTCACATGTATCAAGGGATTCGAAATCCAATGATCCAAGAAGCCCTTCTGAATGAAGCTTCTTCATGTGTTTTGTGCCAATGTGACCAAGACGGCAATGCCACATAAACATGGAATTATCATCACTACGCTTACAATGTTCAGCATCAACACTATGGATGTGTGCATTACAATCAAGATCAAGTAATAATAAACCATCACACACAGGAGCATGAACATAGAAAAACATCATTCATATAAATTGAACAACCATTTGTTCCTGATTTAAACGAATAACGGTCTTGCAACAAGAAAGACCCACTCACAATATTCATACTCAATGCGGGTACATAGCAGCATTTATTCAAAACCAACAATAATCCTGATGGTAGATGGATATGCAGGGTGCCGACAGCCATCACTTCGACTCTCGAACCATTGCCGACGCGCATTGTCACCTCGTCCTTCCTCAGGCGCCTCCTACTCTGCAGATCCTGCTGAGAGTCACAAATGTGAGCAACAGATCCGGTATCAAATACCTAGGTGTTACTCCTGGCGCTTGTAAAGAATACATCAATAACATGTATATCATATATACCTTTGTCCTTGGCGGCTATCTTGCCGACTCACTTGTCTTCAAGGTACTTGGGCAGTTGTGTTTCCAGTGCCCATCCCCTTTGCAGTAGTAGCATGGTGTGCCGATCTTAGGGCCAGGTTTGCAGTCTTTGGGGTACTGGCAACAATCTTGCCATCCCTCTTGGACTTCTTGCCCTTGCCCTTTCCCTTTTGCCTTGGCTTCTTAAAATTGGTGGTCTTATTGACCATCAACACCATGTGCTCCTTTTTGATTTCAACCTCAGCAGTTTTGAGCATGGCGAACACCTCAGCAAGGGTCTTAGTCATCCCTTGCATGTTGTAGTTCATCACAAAGCTCTTATAGCTAGGGGCAGCGAGTGCCACACCCTATCAATCGTGAGCTCATCCGGGATTTTGCAATCCAGGGCGTTCAAGCGCCTAACATAGCCAGACATTTTGACCACGTGCTCACTAATACTGTTGTGCTCTTCCATTTTAGCAGAGAAGAAGAGCTCAAAAGCATCATACCTCTCTTCATGGGCCTGTGGAGCAAAGACGGCCTAGAGATCCTCAATGATCTCAAAAGCATTCATCTTCTCAAAATTCTTTTGGAGCTCCGACTCCATGGCATAGAGCATTCCACTCTGGATGAGGGAGAAATCGTCCGCCTTGGACTGCCAGACATTCTTTTCGTCCCGGGAGGCGGAATCTGCAGGCTTAGCCGGAAGCTCAGCCTCAATGACATAAGTCAATTTGTAGGGGACTAGGAGGATTCTAAGATTGCGGAACCATGCGGTGAAGTTGGGTCCATCAGTTTCTAGCTTGTCCTTCTCGAAGAAAGTGCTAAGGTTGAAGGTGGGTGGGCGAGACATCTACAAAGGACTTGCAAAGTGTTTAAACCATGTTCATAATAATGAGTTCAAGTTTTAATTAAAAGAACACCCACTTAATCGAACATCCCTCTACTTGTTTAGTGATCACATGATCCCAATCCCCTACACCTCCCCCGATCATCACGGCCATCAGTGCAGTATCAACGGTGGACATTCCCTAATGTCGATCACATCAACTATGTGATTCATGCTCGACCTTTCTGTCTCCTTTATTCCGAGGCCACGTCTCTATAACATGCTAGGCTCGCCAGTTCTAACCTGTGTGTATTCGTAGTGCAACATGGCTTACACCCACTGTATGCGAACGTAGATATGTCTAACCCCTACTCACCGCAGGGCGCCTCATACCGAAGAACTTTCTTGGTGGTGCACACACAAGGGGAATACGATAACTGGAATACTATGAGGGATTATCTTATTATGCTACCATCTAATATAAGTATACCAGCATAATAAGTAATACTTCAAAAGTAAAGTGTTATGACGTGGTTATAGCACTTTGATCATCATCAATAGTTTCAATGAAAGTTTCATAAACTTGTCATTGCCACGTTATAATACTTGCCCCTATGCAATAATAAAAATAGACGCTTCTATATTATCTATTGCAAGTTTTACGCGGCTTTAGGGATTTCGCAGAAGAACCCCTTCCCACCTACGAACGTGGAGCCACAACATGGATTCAATGATTTTCATTTTTCTTCCCTTTTCAGGGCCCTCCAATGTCAATGCCATATCAACTACTGCAGAGAGACAGACACCCCCCCTAAGCCACTTTGATTCATGGACCAGTCTCGTGAATCACCACGTAAGGTAGGTTGGGGGCCGATTCATCAAATAGTGACGCGATATGAACAAGAACATTAAAAGAGGGTAGCAACTACAGAATCAATGCCCACATATTTCTATGTGTTCTATCCGTACGACATGTCTACCCATAGACCCGCTCTGATACCACTGAAGGGTTCCGTAGAAGAAAACAAAAAAATCTATCTACTTGAACACTAATACCAGGATCTATACTATGTAGACATAAGTAACGGAGAAGGGATACGGTATTCATACCTTTGAAGACCGAGGCATGCCTTACGTAGGAAGGCATATAGTGATGAAGACGAGCAGCACCCCAAGTGTGGTGCCTTCGAAGTTCGTCACACGTCCGGTGTAGGAGACGTCAACCGGACTCTGATCCAGCTGAGTAGCGAAAGAAGTAGATGCCAGATCGTAGATCGCACAATGGTGGTGTGAAGGTGGAGAACTCACCCACGAGGTCCTCCCCAATATTACGGAGAAGACCTCAATGGATGAGAGAGAGAGAATGAGAGGGGATGGGATGATTCCAAAGGGGGAGGGAGACCCCTATATATAGTGGGAGGGGGGTGCACCACCCTAGGGCCAGGCGGTGTGGGACTAACCCCCACACCCGCCGGCCACCTAGGGCAGCCGCCGGCCCTAGGTGGGACCCATTGGGGCGGCCCACTAAGCCTAGGCTGGCTGGCCCCCTTTCCCTAGGCGCCATGCCCTATTGGGCCTCCCTTCGGGTGAGGCCCATTAGCATTATGATGCCTTTAATAATAAAATAAAACATATATTTAATATTAATTCTCCAATTAATATTCAAATACACATATTGTATTATTCCTTCACTCCGGAACATCTTCCGGACCCCTTCCGATCTCCATCGTATGTTACCCGGAACTATTCCGGTTTCTGTTTCTCTATTTCTCCTATGATACCTCATCTAACCTAAGCATCCCTACCCTTAAGTGTGACATCCTTCGGTTCGGAAACACTCCGAACATGATCGAGACTACTCTCACATCAATGATCAACAGAGGGACCTGGATAGCCATGTGACCCCTATGCATTTCACGAATATAATCGCTCGAACCGTGAGATAGTCGTTTCCCGTTCCCTTTGTCATACGATACCTAATTCATTCGATACTTGATCTTCGGTATCCCCATACCTTAGTTCGGTCTTATTACCAATGAACTTGTTTACTCATTCTCATGTTGTTGCATTCCGTGACCAAGTCACATGCTTGCAAGCTTCATTAATGCAACGTCACCGAGATGGCCACGTGTATCTGTCCGTTACATGGACTAGACAAATCCTGGTCTTGATATGTACTCCTCTACGCATCCCTTCGAAAACCTGAGTGGCACCTTTTTGATCACCCTGTTACGAGATGATTATTGATAACCATCTAAGCTTCTTCCAGAATGGTGATTTGCATTACCTCACAGTCAAAGGATCAGGTTGCGAGGTTCTCTGTGTTTTATCATCAATGGTGAACTTTGTAACTAGATCTCATTCAAGATATAACGGTCAGATGTTTCTCTATCATGTTATTCAAATAATAACATGACCTCATTGTCAATTGGCATAAATGCCCATGATCTTGAAACCTAGACCATCCTCATGACCAATGAACTAGTTCGCTAGAGGTAACTAGAGACACGGTTTGTTTACATACCACACGTGTATTAACATTTCGCATTAACGCAGTTATAGCACATCATGAAACGTATTATGAACATATAGGAGATATATCAAATAATACACTTTATTATTTGCCTCTAGGACATAACTCCTTCAGTCTCCCACTTGCACTAGAGTATAAACAAAACTAGTTTACAATAGGCAGGAACCTAACACCAATGGAATCTCGGTGTTATTCGTGCTTTTCCTGATGGAGAGCTTTAGTCAAAGGATCTGCCATATTCAGTTCCGTATCTACTTTGCTAATCTTGACTTCACCTTCGTCAATGTTCTATCGGATGATGTGAAATCTAAGCTTGATGTTTTTGGCTGTGGAATGAGTTCTTTGTTCCCTTGCGTTTGTAATAGCTCCCGTATTATCACAATAGATTGTCACGGGGTCTTGCGCATTTGAAAAAACTCCCAGTTCGATGACGAAATTCCTTAGCCAAACAGCTTCGTTTGCTGCATCGGCCGTAGCAATGTATTCAGACTCCATTGAAGATTGTGCCACCATCGGCTGCTTCTTACTCTTCCAGCTTACCGCCCACCATTCACTAGGAACACAAATCCTGTTTGAGACTTCGAGTCATCATGATTTGAGTTCCAGCTCGCATCCACGTAACCCGTTACATTTAGAGCTTCATCACTTCCTCCATAGATTAGGAACATATCATTTGTTCTTCTCAGATACTTTAGGATATTGTTTATAGTTGTCCAGTGATCCGGTCCTGGATTACTTTGGTATCGGCTCATCAAACTAAGAGCCAATGCCACATCAGGTCGTGTACTGAGCATTTCATACATGATAGATCCTATGGCTGAGGCATAGGGGATGTAAGACATCTTTTCTCTATCATCATCCGTTATATGACATTGAGTCATACTCATTTTGCAATTCTTCATCATGGGTGTAAAACCCCTTTTGGTGTTTTCCATTTTGAACCTCTTCAAAATCTTTTCGATGTAAGTACTCTGACTTAATGCAATTAGGTGCCTTGATCTATCTCTATAGATCTTGATTCCCAATATGTATGCAGCTTCACCTAGATCCTTCATGGAAAACACTCAAATATGCTTTCACGCTTTTCATAAGATCCGCATCGTTTCACATGAGTAATATGTCATCCACATATACTACTAAGAAAACAACTAAGCTCCCACTCGCTTTCTTGTAAACACAGGACTCTTGTTGATTTTGGACAAATCCAAAACTCTTGATTACTTGATCAAAATGTTGGTTCCAGCTCCGAGATGCTTGCTTCAATCCATAAATGGACCGTTGAAGCTTGCATACCTTTCCAGCATCCTTAGGATTAACAAAACCTTCTGGTTGCATCATATACAACTCTTCATCAATGTGACCACTGAGGAATGCGGTCTTGACACCCATCTGCCAAATTTCATAATCGAAATGTCAGCAATTGCTATTAAAATCCAGACAGCCTTAAGCATCACTATGGGAGAGTAAGTCTCGTCGTAATCAACTCCTTGAATTTGTCAAAAACCCTTTGCGACAAGTCAAGCTTTGTGAACGGTCACATTACCATTCGCACCTGTCTTTTTCTTAAAGATCCATTTATTTTCCACGGCCTTGTGGCCTTCTGGAAGCTCCACCAAGGTCCAAACTTGGTTCTCATGCATGGATACTATTTCGGATTTCATGGCTTCCAGCCATTTCTCGGAGTCAGCACTATCCATAGCTTCTTTGTAGTTTGTAGGTTCTTCTTGTTCATCTAGGATGACAAACATTACGAGGCTACTGTACCAATCAGGAGTGGCACGTATTCTTGTAGACCTATGAACCTCAGGAGTCTCGACGTTGTTGTTTTGATCATCATCAATGGGATCTTCCTCCATGTTGGAGAGCGGTTTCGGAACAGCTTCCGTTGCGCTCCTCGGAATTTGGAGAGAAGGGTCAACAATTTCATCTAACTCAATTCCTTCCACTCACTCCTTTAGCAAGAAACTCTTTCTCGAGAAAGGTGTCGGTTCTTGCGACAAATGTTTTACCCTCAGCTTGGTTATAGAAAGTATACCCAACGGTTCCCTTGGATATCCCACAAAGATACATTTTTCCGATTTGGGTTCGAGTTTGTCAGGCTACAGTTTCTTAACGTAAGCCTCACAACCCCAAACTTTTAGAAATGACAACTTTGGCTTTTGTCCATACCATATCTCATATGGGGTTGTCTCCATGGATTTGGATGGTGCTCAGTTTAAAATAAAAGTGGCGGTTTCTAACGCGTATCCCCAAAAAGACACAGACAAATCAGTTAAAGACATCATGGAGCGCACACTATCTAATAGGGTTCGGTTACGACGTTCCGACACACCATTACATTGTGGTGTTCCGGCTAGCGTAAGCTGTGGGATAATCCCACAGTCCTTCAAACGCATGTTAAACTCATAACTCAAATACTCGCCTCCTCGATCTGATCGAAGATGCTTGATTCTCTTATTAAGTTGATTCTCTACTTCTTTCTGAAATTCCTTGAACTTTTCAAAGGTTTAAGACTTATGCTTCATTAAGTAGATATATCCATATCTGCTTAAGTCGTCAGTAAAGGTAACAAAGTAACGATAACCATTGTGTGTTGAGACGCTCATTGGTCCACATACATCCGTATGTATGATTCCCAGTAGGTCTACAGCTCTCTCCACTATCCCGGAGAATGGTGTCCTAGTCATCTTGCCCATGAGGCATGGCTCACATGTATCAAGGGATTCAAAATCCAATGATCCAAGAAGCCCTTCTGAATGAAGCTTCTTCATGCGTTTTATGCCAATGTGACCAAGACGGCAATGCCACCTAAACATGGAATTATCATCACTATGCTTACAACGTTTAGCATCAACAGTATGGATGTGTGTATTACAATCAAGATGATGTAGGAAAAACCGATCACACAGAGGAGCATGAACATAGAAAAACATCATTCATATAAATTGAACAACCATTTGTTCCTGATTTAAACGAATAACGGTCTTGCAACAAGCAAGACCCACTCACAATATTCATACTCAATGCGGGTATATAGTAGCATTTATTCAAAACCAACAGTAATCCTGGCGGAAGACGGAGATGCAGGGTGCCGACGGCCATCACTTCGACTCTCGAACCATTGCCGACGCGCATCGTCACCTCGTCCTTCCTCAGGCGCCTCCTACTCTGCAGATCCTGCTAAGAGTTACAAATGTGAGCAACAGATCCGGTATCAAATACCCAGGTGTTACTCTTGGCGCTTGTAAGGAATACATCAATAACATGTATATCATATATACCTTTGTCCTTGGCGGCTATCTTGCCGGCTCGCTTGTCTTCAAGGTACTTGGGGCAGTTGCGTTTCCAGTGCCCATCCCCTTAGCAGTAGTAGCATGTTGTGTCGGGCTTAGGGCCAGATTTGGCAGTCTTTGGGGTACTAGCAACGATCTTGCCATCCCTCTTGGACTTATTTCCCTTGCCCTTTCCCTTTTTCCCCGGCTTCTAAAAATTGGTGGTCTTATTGACCATCAACACCGTGTGCTCCTTCTTGATTTCAACCTCAGCAGTTTTGAGCATGGTGAACACCTCAGCAAGGGTCTTAGTCATCCCTTGCATGTTGTAGTTCATCACAAAGCTCTTATAGCTAGGGGCAGCGAGTGCAGCACCCTATCAATTGTGAGCTCCTCCGGGATTTTGCAACCAGGGCATTCAAACGCTTAACGTAGCCAGACATTTTGACCACATGCTCACTTATACTGCTATGCTCTTCCATTTTAGCAGAGAAGAAGAGCTCGGAAGCAACATACCTCTCTGCACAGGCTTGTGGAGCAAATACGGCCTTGAGATCCTCAATGATCTCAAAATCATTCATCTTCTCAAAACGCTTTTGAAGCTCCGGCTCCATGGCATAGAGCATTCCACGCTGGATGAGGGAGAAATCGTCCGCCTTGGACTGCCAAACATTCTTTTCGTCCTGGGAGGCCGATTCTGCAGGCTTAGCCGGAAGCTCCTCGATGACATAATTCAACTTGTAGGGGACTAGGAGGATCCTAAGATTGTGGAACCATGCGGTGAAGTTGGTTCCATCAGTTTTTCATCTTGTCCTTCTCGACGAAAGTGCTAAGGTTGAAGGTGGGTGGGAGAGACATCTACAATGGATTTGCAAAGTGTTTAGACCATGTTCATAATAATGAGTTCAAGTATTAATTAAAAGAACTCCCACTTAAACGAACATCCCTCTACTCGTTTAGTGATCACATGATCCCAATCCCCTACACCTCCCCCGATCATCATGGCCACCAGTGCAGTATCAAGGGTGGACATTCCCCAATGTCGATCACATCAACTATGTGATTCATGCTCGACCTTTCGGTCTCCTGTATTCCGAGGCCACATCTCTATGACATGCTAGGCTCGCCAGTTCTAACTTGTGTGTATTCGCAGTGCAACATGGATTACACCCACTGTATGTGAACGTAGATATGTCTGACCCCTACTCACCGCAGGGCGCCTCATACCGAAGAACTTTCTTGGTTGTGCACACACAAGGGGAATATGATAACTGGAATACTATGAGGGATTATCTTATTATGCTACCATCTAATATAAGTATACCAACAAAATAAGTAATACTTCAAAAGTAAAGTGTTATGATGTGGTTATAGCATTTTGATCATCATCAATAGTTTCAATGGAAGTTTCATAAACTTGTCATTGCCACGTTATAATACTTGCCCCTATGCAATAACAAAAATAGACGCTTCTATATTATCTATTGCAAGTTTTACGCGGCTTTAGGGCTTTCGCAGAAGAACCCCTTCCCACCTACGAACGTAGAGCCACAACATGGATTCAATGATTGTCGCTCTTCTTCCCTTTTGAGGGCCCTCCAATGTCAATGCCATATCAACTACTATAGAGAGATAAATACCCCCCTAAGCCACTTTGATTCATGGACCAGTCTCGTGAATCACCACATCAGGTCGATTGGGGGCCGCTTCATCAAACAGTGTCGCGATATGCACAGAAACATTAAAAGAGGGTAGCAACTAGAGAATCAATGCCCACATATTGCTATGTGTTCTATCCGTACGACATGTCTACCCATAGACCCGCTCTGATACCACTGAAGGGTTCCATAGCAGAAAACAAAAAAATCTATCTACTCGAACACTAATACAAGGATCTATACTATGTAGACATATGTAACGGAGAAGGGATACGGTATTCATACCTTTGAAGACCGAGGCACGCCTTACGCAGGAAGCCATATATTGACGAAGACGAGCAGCACCCCAAGTGTGGTGCCTCCGAAGTTCGTCACACGTCCGGTGTAGGAGACGTCAACCGGACTCCGATCCAGCCGAGCAGCGGAAGAAGTAGATGACGGATCATAGATCACACGATGGTGGTGTGAAGGTGGAGAACTCACCCACAAGGTCCTCCCCAATATTACGGAGAAGTCCTCAATGGATGAGAGAGAGAGAATGAGAGGGAATGGGATGATCGCAAAGGGGGAGGGGTGACCCCAATATATAGTGGGAGGGGGGCGCACCACCCTAGGGCCAGGCGGTGTGGGACTAACCCCCACACCCGCCGGCCACCTAGGGGCAGCCGCCGGCCCTAGGTGGGCCCCATTGGGGTGGCCCACTAAGCCTAGGCCGGCTGGCCCCCCTTTCCCTAGGCGCCATGCCCTATTGGGCCTCCCTTCGGGTGAGGCCCATTAGCATTATGATGCCTTTAATAATAAAATAAAACATATATTTAATATTAATTCTCCAGTTAATATTCAAATACACATATTGTATTATTCCTTCACTCCGGAACATCTTACGGACCCCTTCTGATCTCCATCCGATGTTACCCGGAACTATTCCGGTTTTGTCTTTCTCTATTTCTCCTACGATACCTCATCTACGCTAAGCGTCCCTACCCTTAAGCGTGACATCCTTCGGTTCGGAAACACTCCGGACATGATCGAGACTACTCTCACATCAATGATCAACAGAGGGACCTGGATGGCCATGTGACCCCCGTGCGTTTCACGAATATAATTGCTCGAACCGTGAGATAGTCGTTTCCCGTTCCCTTTGTCATATGATACCTAATTCATTCGAGACTTGATCTTTGGTATCCCCATACCTTAGTTCGGTCTCGTTACCAATGAACTTGTTTACTCGTTCTCATGTTGTTGCATTCCGTGACCAAGTCATATGCTTGCAAGCTTCATTAATGCAACGTCACCGAGATGGCCACATGTACTTGTCCGTTACATGGACTAGATAAATCTTGGTCTTGATATGTACTCCTCTACGCATCCCTTCGGAAAACCTGAGTGGCACCTTTTTGATCACCCTATTACGAGATGATTCTTGATAACCATCTAAGCTTCTTCCAGAATGGTGATTTGCATTATCTCACAGTCAAAGGATGAGGTTGCGAGGTTCTCTATGTTTTATCATCAATGGTGAACTTTATAACTAGATCCCAGTCAAGATATAACGGTCGGATGTTTGTATATCATGTTATTCAACTAATAACATGACCTCATTGTCAATTGGCATAAATGCCCATGATCTTGAAACCTAGACCATCCTCATGGCCAATGAACTAGTTCGCTAGAGGTAACTAGAGACACGGTTTGTTTACATAGCACACGTGTATTAACGTTTTGCATTAACACAGTTATAGCACATCATGAAACGTATTATGAACATATAGGAGATATATCAAATAATACACTTTATTATTTGCCTCTAGGGCATAACTCCTTCAGATGCGCCGAGGTTTAATCGGTGGGAGGAGATTCATGAGGACCACTCAAAGGAACACTCGAAGTGACCACTCGAAGGACCACTCGAAGGACCCTAGGTACAATCAAGCAAGAGGCAAATGAAACTCATCCGACATTGATAAATAAAGAACTGCAGTCAAGTTCGATAAATGACAAGGGAACACCCCCCCACAAAAGCACGGTTCAGAAGAAAGGCTAAGCTACAGCTATTACAAATAAAGACTAAGGAGCATTTTACCTCTTCGACTTCGACTTTGACTTCGGGGGTTTCATTGCATCCGTTGCAGTCTCCGATGCCACGGACTTGCCGGTGGTAGCCCCAGATGCCGTGGTCTTCGCCGCCTTCGCTCGTCGCCGCTCCTCAGAGTATTTGGCGACTATCTCGATAAGTTGTGGCCCATACTTAGCGCAGCTACCAGTAAAGGGAGCAAACACTACCTGCTGGCCTCCGGTGTCGACAGGAATCGCCTCGGAGATCACCGCGGGATCCAACTCCACGCCATGGGCTTGCACCATCGTGAGTGCCATGGTGGCACCGACAGACCACTGAGAGTTCTTGAATTCTGCGGGAATACCTCCAGCGAGGGATTCCACTAGGTAATCAAGGTTGTCGATCAGCCCGGCCTTGGGAGTTAGGTCCTCACGGATGCGACTGAGCACATCCTTGGCCTTCCCCAGCGTTTCCTGGAGGGAAACACCGCGGTCTTCGACTGCAACAACGGCGCCAGCCAATGCATCCGCGCGACACAGAGACTGGGCATCAAAGCTCAGGCCGCCGACATCTGCATACACAAGGTGTTACCAAAGCAACATGACGGCATGGACCAAGGAGCAACACAAATAAAAATTGGGAATTACCTGAGAGGGCCTTACCAATCGAGAAAAGTTGTTCTTCAAACAACTTCTCCCTTTCAGCAGTGGGGGAGCGCAATTCCTCTTCGCGCTTTCGCGACTCCTCCAGGGCTGCGACTGCTTTGTCGTGATTCTTCCCCGTCGTGGCAAGCGCCTTCTCAAGGGAAGCATCACGATGAAGAAGTTCATTGTGCTCAACTACAAAGTACAGGGTGTATCATCAATCGAATTTACAAATTTCACGAAGACAAAGACAAAACCAAAACTAACCTTCAACAGTACGGTGGCAGTTGTCCAGGAGAACATGCTATTGACTCATGACAAGGACTTGCTCCATGAGGTGAGAAGCTTCCTTCACAATGACCTGCATCAGAGGAAAACAAAGGTTCATCGGCAACACAAAGTATAAATTCGACTACCAAAACAGCAAAAAGGATGCTTATGTGATCCTCCAGGGACTCCGAAGATGACTGTCATGCAGTCGTTCGGGTAACCATCTGGTGCTCCCCAGCATGTGGGGAACTTGAAGAATTCGCACCGGAGTGGGCCACCACCAGAGGACTCGGGGCCTCCCTCTTCTTCTTCAATTGAGATGGTCGATTCCGACTCACCCTCTTCCTCCACTTCGTGAGGGATAACCCCCTCAGGACGAGGGGGAAAATTAGAAGCCACCTTCCAGTCCTGCATTCAGAAGATACATCATTATATATCAAGTACTTGATGGCAATCAATAAAGAAAACTACTTCACAGTACAGTTCTACCTCAGGAGGAGGGTTAGAGGCGTCGAAAGGAGGCACGAGTAGTTTGCCTGGGAGGACCTCCTTGGCAGTATGCTTGGTCACCAATTGCAACCTCCTGTCTACCTCACCCACAGAAATGCCTTCCATAGATATGCGAGTGACATCGCTCGCCCCAGCCCAGCAGTACATTGGGTGGCTCTGGCCTGCAGAGGCTGGACACGGCGGCGCAACCACGTGCGAATGAGAGCGGTGCCATCCTCTTCTTTGCCTATGCGGCCTTTGAGGTCACAGACACGCTTATACAGCACCTCCATTTCCTCGGATTCGCCAGGCATCAGAACATTCTTCCAGGAGTGCCTCCTCTTGCAAGTCGTTGCAGGGTCGAAGGGTGCGAGTCCGAAGTGCTCTCCGTCGGCCTTCTAGTCGCGGATGTAGAACCACTTGTCTCTCCACCCTTGGACAGATGCGATGATCTTGATGTCAATGGCGGAGGAGTGGACGTGGATTCCGCAGCCTCCTACATCATAGACTACCGAACCAGACGTCGACTGATGTTTGAGCTTGAAAAGCCTCTTGAAGAGGCCAAAGTGTGGCTCGATTCCGAGCCAGCACTCGCAAAGAGTAATGAAGCAAGATATGTGCAGAATGGAATTTGGGGACAGCTGGTGTAGCTGGAGCCCATAGAAACAAAGAAGACCCCTGAAGAAAGGATGTAGGAGAGAGAGACCTCGGATGATGAACGCAAGGAACATCACCCGGAAACCTAGAGGAGGACAAGGGATTACCTCATCGCCAGGCACTCGCGAGTCATCTTCCGCGGGTGGAAGAGCTCCATTTTGATGATACAGGTGCAGCTCAGAGGACTTGATGATGGATGCGCGTCAGGTGCTGTTGGTAACGCGGGTGCCCGCACCCTTCTTCTTCCCAGCGCCATTGGCGCTGGTGCCCACGACAGTGGTGATGCCCTTCTTTTTGGTGGTAGCAATGGTGGCCGTAGATCCAGCGGCGGTGCCTCCCTTCTTCTTACCCAATTTGATGGCGGTGCGAATGGAGAAAGTAACTAGGGAAAACACGGAGCTGGTCTAGTGTCGTGAAGAGGAAGCACTCAAGGAAGCAGAGAGAACAGCAATGGCGAAGGAGGCACGAGCAAGAAGAGAGATGGGGAAATTACCGCAGTTGCGCTGCTACTTAACGTCCTCGCGGATGCCATCCTACGGCCCGCAGAAACCCTACTAGACGTGTGGCGTACATCGCCATCGACACGTGGAGAGAGTGAATCACGAACCATACCCCACTACCCCATTAAGCGCGGAAATCGAGGAGACGCAGTTCAAATAGAAGGTTACGCATGCCCAGTCAAATTAAAGTCAGAAAGTGGGACCCATCGCTCATCACGTCCCGTCAAAGCCGCTCACGCGGGCAACTGAGGTCATCACATCGTCAGCACTGACGTCATCGATTCTAGCAGCAGAAGATTTTGACTACTTTAGTCCTTGCTTGAGTCTTCGACTCAACCAAGCACTCGGGGGCTACTCCTAACAGGAGCGCTGGCCGCACACCCGAAAGAATTTTTATGCAGGTGTATCAACATTCAAGACAAACCCATCACTCGAATCAACGATTCGATTGTGAATTACGGGTTACTCTCATAGGGAGCGCCGGAAGCATATTCGACTGAAACAAGCAACCAAAGACGATAGCAGTCGCAAATGTTTTTAGTCCCCACTCGAGTCTATGACTCGAATAGGCACTCGGGGGCTATTCCCATAGGGAGCGCTGGACGGGCATCCTATGATTATTTTTCTTGTACACCATACTATGTGTCGATAACATCCACACTCGAATGCTATGGTGACTCCGATTCATATTTTCCCTATAAAGAGATTACATCTCCTGGGCCACCCGAATCATCTCCGCGATGACCAAAAATTTGGATGCCGCGCTTGCAGCGTGAAGATAAGACTCGAATAAGGCCTAGCAACGCATCTACTATGCACTACCAAAAATATATCCGTACGTATAGGTACGATGAACATGCCTTGACGGATGCATCGAGTGCTCACACTTATACACCGGAATTCGACTCATGTAAGACCTCCACGGCCTGAGTCGAATTACGCCAGCATTTTTCCGAATTCGACTCTAGGGACTCGAGTTTGAGTAGATTGCGTTATTTTGCCCTAATGCAGTTAACTGATACCGATACATCGGGTAAATCAGGCACGTATATCAACAATCCCTATGACACAAACAGAACACTCGAAAATATGCTCAGTCATGCACTCGAAAGGCTTCATAAAGTCTCCAGTCGAATTTGCGATTCCACTAGACACTCGGGGGCTACTGACATGGGTATACCCTACAGGTACTCAAGCTTCGCATATATGGTCCAGATACGATAGAATCCCATGGCGTTGCCAAGTCCCAATGCAGCATTCGGGTGAACCACGGACTCTTCGATTGCTTGCGAGACAAGAAGAAGCTTAAGATAGAAAGTTCAAAGGGCGAACCCTAATATGTAACTGGCTCGACCTGCTACCCAAGACCTAGCCTATCTATATAAAGGCTAGGAGGGGGCGGTGAGGAGGATAATCACAACCCTAGTTTCCACAACTCTCGCCAGATTGCATCTGCGCACCCTTGTAATCTTTGATTCCTTCATTAATTCCAAGAGCAGACAAGCAGGAGTAGGGACCTCTACGAGGCCTGAACCTGGGTAAATCTTGCGTCCCTGTGTGATAGTTTGTTAGCCGACTGATGCCTCCAGCGCTCCCTCCTTCTCCAAAACCCAAGTCCATAACAATGGGCATTGACGAGTTGAACCCTCGTCAAACGGTGACATCACTATGCATATCATTAGTTCTCTTTCTTCTATGGATGAGACTAGTAGGTTATTGCTTTAAGAGGTTGTGGCGGCAATAGCAATTATGGATGCACTACCCACATATAATTTATCTTGCTCTAACAAGTACACACATGCTTTATTTCTATCTTTTATTTCCATCAGATGTTTTGCACAGCTAAAGGTGAAACCGAATGCCCTAGGCCCTAGGCCCTCTCTCTCTCCATCATTGACAACAACCAAAAGACGCAAACTACTGGTCCGATGAAAAGACAAAAGGAATTCTAAAACTCCCGAATGTCCGTTAAAGTAACTTCACTACGCATTCGCTTCCCGAGGATTTGATAACCTAGGTCTACTAGGGAAAAAGAAGCTATACTACATCCGTAATCCGGATCAAAGGTATCAACAACACACCTTCTTCATTTATTCTACCTTGAATCCAGCACATGCTCCAAGCAATACCAATGGACAATTCCTACAAGTGCAACTTAATATACGCATTAGTCCATAGAGATTGTCATTAATTGCCAAAACCACACATGGGGTCCCACATGCTATTTTAGTAGGGGAGAACTAGAGCAACGAGGAGAAGAAGGGGTTCGGCTCCGGTCAATAGTGGCCATTAGGACGCGTTTAAAGCGCACTTGCGCAAAGAGATGAAGTGGAGGGGCGTTGGGGGTCTTCCTAGTGCACGAGGTCCTAGGAAGAGGAAGGGGCTAGGAAAGGCATGCGGTCGCCGGTCGCAGCTATGGTCATTAGTGGTGGAGGCGGGAGGTGGGAGATGAACCCGACAGGTGGGCCTGGCGGGTCCACTTGTTAGCGGGTTCTTTTCTGATTGGAAGGTGAGGGGAAGCCGGGGTGGGATGAATCCAGGGTGAGTCGGGCCATGGTGGTGGGTCATGGAAGAGGTTGGTGTGGCTGCGGGAGGCAGCTAGGCTAGGCTGGTTCTTCTCTTGTTTTTTTCTTCTAATATTTTTCTATTTTCATTTTTTTCCTATTGATTTGAATTAGCAATTTCACTTAAATTTCATTCAAATCTTAGAAGGATTTGAATAAAGTATTTGTGTGTTGATCTATCCAAATTGGACATTTTGGCACCATTTCAATTTGAGTTTTTCGTATGGATTCAAATATTGCACATAGGGATATATGAATTGATTTTCTTTTTTTGCCTCTACCTCTAAATTCCAAAACTTTTTGTTCAGAGCTCCAAATAAAGTTAAACAAATTTCTGTTGTTTTATAAAATAATTATTTATCATTATATAACATTTAGTTATACTTTTGTTCCCTTTGGACATGAGTTTGAGTTATGGCTTCAACTTGGCTATATAATATTTTCTCTTATCTCATAATTATCATAACTTTTATCCACGGCTCCAAATAAAGTGAAACCAATTTCCATGGATTTATATTTTGTTCTTTATCAAAATATATTACTTAGGAATATGTTTGCATATTTTGAATATAGAATATATCGATGGCCTTGTGTTGTTCTTAAGTGGTACTTAATAATTAAGGTTTTAGGGTTTTGAGAGAAATGCTATTTCTCTTAAGGTTTAAAATGCAACCATGCATGCTTCACAATTTTGAGGTGTTTAAAACACGCACACCACTTCACAAACAAAATGATTTTATTTGGCTTGTGTTTTTGGAGAAATTCTTTTGAATAGTCAATAAGTATTTGCTCCCTCTGAATTTCAAAGGTTTGTTTCTTCATTTTTGTTTAAGTTTTCACACTTCAAATTTTCGAAAATTTTGGGATGTGACAATGTGCGAAGGCCTAAACATGTTTGAGGTCACCTCGCATACTCGTTCAGTTGAATTTGATGATTGTATGATATGTTAATAGTTAATCTTTGTTTAAGATATTAGCACGAAAGGTGTGGAAGCCTCTAAGTCATTTGATTTATGAGAGTGTAATAGAGCTCATGATGTGATTCTATATTAGATATTATAATTGTTGCTTTAAATATCTCATGTATTTTAATGACTCGTACCTCATTATAATCATGCCTTTGTCTATTAAGCTACTGTATTGCTCAAGGATGAGCAAGAGTCTAGGATTGGGGAGATTGATGAGTGCATATTTTAAGCATTTTTACTTAATGGTTTTGCATATGTAGTAATAGGATTTTGGCATTTTAGCACGCTCATGCCCACCTTTTATGCTTGTTTCCATAGGATCCAAAAATATTAAGTCAATGATGAACATATCAATAAGAATTGTCATATTATGTATTAATATGATATTTTGACATGATAAAAGTCATCTAAATAATTTTCCATGCAACTAGGAAAAAGGAGGACGCAAGGAAAAGCATCTAGGGATGTAACGAGCATCAGTATGGGCGAAGCCCGCCTGTACCACACGCCCGTATGGACCTCCATCGGCCTCGCATTGTCAAATACTTTCAACTAACATAGACGGATCTGAGATCCGACATTCATAGACACCAGAAACACTGAAACTTCACCTTTAAAAGGGATCTGGAGGAGGAACTCGCAAAAAGGCATAATCCTCGCTGCTACACGGATCATTGGAGGACAAGACATCATCCCCTTATTCATCAGCCATTGCATCTCCATCACCTACATCATTTCCCATCTTACTTATCTCTATTAGTTGTAATTGCAATTCATGTTGTGGATTTGTACTCAAAATCGTCTATATACTTTCATTCCACCAATATGATTATGATGGTGTTGTTGACTGTCTCCATGTGTTAGTATTCTATCTTGTTCTTGGAGATATGGAGAAACCCTAGTAATATTATAATATGAAATAAATATGATCTATAACTTTGCGTTATGATTATGTGATAGTTATGTAACTATATATTATGTGAATTCAACCATGTAATATTTGCCATCGGGACTAGAGAGGGAACTATCCTTGGAAGTATGGAATTGTGTATGGCGTGAAGTGACATACCGTGTTTGGAGCTTTACCATATTGATAAGGGGATAAGGAGAGATTCACTAAGCTCATATCGATATCCACAGGGTAACCCTTAATTGCAATGGATCCTTAGGTGGTTATCGAATATCGTTGTAGTGGTTATTTAGAGATGTGGTGACCGATTGTTTTCTGGGCACATATTATTATGGAGCTAACCCCACACATGTCATAACAGAAGATAGATCCTAAATCCCCGAGAACATTTCACCTTACTAAAGTTCCATTGTAGCTCTCACCGCACTAGTTTACTTTATTGCATTATTTACTCTTTTGCAACCAAACAAAACTATTTCAAAACACTCTTACTTGAGATCAAGGGAAGTTCTAAGTATCCTTTGATAGATAGTGATGAGGGTCATAAACACCCTAACCAAATAGCTCTTTGTGGTTCGATACTCATACTTTTGAAACTAGCTACAATTGAAATGTGCACTTGGAGTCATCAAGCATATAAGGGGGCGTGGGTCTTGGCGGTGGAGGAAAAGGAAGGACGATAAAGATGCGAGGCATCTAGGGCATGCGGCGGCTCTAGGCTAGGCTGGTGCCAGCCGGAGGAGTAGGTGGCGGTGATAGTCGCTTGGAAGAGGAGGGACATAGGGGGTTAGGGAACAAGAGTAAGAGGGGTAACGAGGAAGACTAAGGGGGAAGTCGGGTTGGTGTCGTGGTAGCAACTTGGTCCGGTTAGACCAAGAGATCTAAGATCACTAGGACCAATGGGCTAGGCCCATTTAGCCTTAACGGTTTTTTCAAGTTTTTATTTTACAAATTCAAGTGAATTGAATATAAATTCAAAATAAATCCCAAAAATATAATTAAAATGATAAAAACAAATTTAAAATGATATTATAAGATATAAAATAAAATAAATAATAATGAAATAATCTTTTGTTTTAAAGAAAAAATAGCATAATAAAGACTTAAAACTTTTAAAATCAATTAAATACCTCTAAAAATCCCTAGAAAATATATAGTACTCAATAAAAATATTAAAATTTGAAATATAAAGGTTATTAATATTCCAAACATATGTGATCAAAAGAAACTAAATTATAAATTGGATATGACCTAAAGAAAGATAAGAATTAAAATCATATAACCAATATTATAAAAGAAATATGAAATAATCATATAGAACCTTTATAAAACCCTATAATACATATAAACCCATTTCAAGAATTTTTCATCTAACATTAAGAATTTTAATGAAAATTTTCATTTAATGGACTTAATAAAAATCCAATCTTATATAATAACAAGAAAATGCCCTAAAAGAATACCCGTAAAATATATTTATTAAGATAAATAATAATAAGATAATGGTTTGAACCTAACAAATCTTCTTAAAACAAAAAGAATACACTCAAATATAAAAACAAAAATTCAAATAAAACTTCAAAACAAATATTTACCGAATTAAATTGTTTGACTTTTTGGACTTTGGCTTGTAAAATCTTTATGAATGAACCTTGAATAAGTGAACACCAGTAAAACAATTAATTGATTATCTTTAGTGAAATAACTTGCCTTAGAATGTTGAGTGTATGTGAACACCTTCAAAATGAACTTGATATTCAATCCACTCAAGTTCATCACTCAACCATCAAAACTTGATCATACCTTGTTGATGATTTTATCCAATAAGGCATTACCAAGAAAAGAATACGAACTCAAGCCATCAATATCCACCATAATTACTCCAACTTAACCAAGTTGTACCACTTCATAAATTTTTCCTATTAAGGATAAGTTCCAATCACTTGACACCTAAACCTATATACCTTATACCTAAGGTATATATAACTCTATATGCCATGGGATGATCACTTCAATGCCCATACTTGATGGACTTGGGTTTTTCGGGAAGAGAGGTGTGCTAGAGACTTCGTCAGTTAACAGACTAACAATGGGGACACAAAGTTTTTACCCGGGTTTAGGCCCCTAGAGGGAAAACCCTACCCCTGTCGAGATGGCTATGGTGTGCAGGTTAGATCTAGCGTGTGTTTCTTGAGAATCAGGGTGTCATCATCGGTGGCCCTCCTAGCCTTTATATGGATACACTAGGTCTCGGGTACCGTCCAAGTTGGTTACAAGCTTGAGGACGTAACCCTAAAGGTTTCCTAGTAGTCTTGCCTTGTCCATCAAGGACCTGAAGCCTCCATGGGTATGGCTTCACCCAGATTGTCATGGGATCCACAAATCTCAGTAGCTCGTCACGTGGAACTCCGGTTGGGCCAGACTAGATAGTCCAAGGGTGAACACCCGTTGGGCATACCTATGTCAGTATCCCCGATAGTCCAGTCAAATCATAGATTCGGGTGGAGACTTAGAAGTCGTCAGCCTTATAAGGTGAACGGAAATAACCAGGAGTTCATTGGGTCAGATGGTCGTATGTGTTTTTAGTATATCATAGGGATCTTGGTAAACGTGCCTGGTACACTCGATGGATCAGGACCAGTTAATTTCTCTTAGGCAAAAACAACACTACATAAGCTGGGCTAATTCCAAACATGTCGTAGAGGCCTTACAGAGTCGGATTCTAGTTCAAAAAGTATGTACCCAACGAGTCCGTTGGGAATTTCATCACACCATAGGTGTGGTATTTATCTGGTATTGCAGCAGATGCGGTTGCCAGGCCATCACGATAGGATTTGTAGATATTATCTTTGTGTTATAGACACAACATCTAAATATTTATCGTACGTAGCAGATGCAATTCAGGTGATCAAGGAGGTGTTATATTTGAACTGAAGCACATATGTCCTAGAGGAAAATAATAAAGGTGTTTATTATCATATCTGATTAGTTCATAATAGTTTCATATGATGCTATAATTGTATTAACCGGAAACATTGATACAGGTTTGGTATACAAAAAACCAAAGGTCCATAGTAGCCTCTATACAACTAGTTCATTGGGCAACCGATGATCAAGGTTTTGTGATCATGGAGCATTTATGACAATTGACAATGGAGTCATATCATTGGTAATATGATGTGATGGACATTACCCATATAAGTATTTCAACAAGATCAAGTCACAAAGTTCATAGTTGCAATAGTTAGAAACAAAGTATCCTAATCCTTAGACCATGAGATATTATTTAATCACTATCACCCGCGGCTACTTTGACAACATCAACCTTCACACCATAATAGGGTGATAAAGGTGTATGTTGGGTTTTACAAAGGGGCATGTTGAGGCGTATGCATCGATATCAGGATTTGTTATGTTGCGTGATAGTAAAATACACTGGGCCCACTCGGTGAGATTACTTCTATAAGCTGCACAGTATGTGACTAGGTCATGGGGATGGAATATCTCAGGAAGGAGTAAAGCAACACTTGTCAATAACATGATTGAACAATGTATCATCATACCGATTATCAGATCTTGGACAAGTCAGGTATCAAAGTAACAAAGGTAATTGGACTCGATATTTATGGTTAGACCGATGTTGAAATCATGGAATACACAAGGGTTATTATGGGCATCCTGGTTCCGCTATTGATCATTGATCCGAGAGACATATTGATCATGTGTGTGATGTTTTCCCGAACTATAGGGTAACACACTTAAGGGTTTTATCATCCTTAGATATTATTCTAGAATTGATGGAATCATAGGAAGAAAGAGAAAGAAACACTAGTAGTGTTCCGTGAGAGAACTAGAATTGTTTCGGGAGAATAGAATGAAACGAAAGGTGTTTCAGATAAAAATGATTTAATAATATGTATTTTATATTAATTATTGGAATTAACAATAAAATAGTATTTAAATTTAATTTAATTGGGGTAACTTCCCTAATGGGCCAAGTTCCTAGAGGAAACAAGTCCCAAGAGGAAGGCTCCAAGGGAGCAGTCGTCGCCGCCTTGGAGGGTGCACGGGTGGGGACCCGCCGGCTGCTAGCCACCCATGGTATGTGCGCGGGTCCCACCCACCCCTGGCCAGCTGACCCTCCTCCTCCCTTGCGCACGCGCCTCCACCCTGATACCTTGCAAATGTATCTATAATTTTTGATGTTCCATGCTTGGTTTTATCTACTTTCTTGTGTTTTGTCCACACTTTGGAGTACTTTTCATATGATTTCTTGGACTAACCTATTAATAAGATGCCACAGTGCCAGTTGCCTGTTTTCTGCTGTTTTTGGTTCCCGGAAAGTCAGAAAATGAATATTCTCAGAATTGGACGGGACAAAAGCCAAAGTTCCTATTTTACCGGAAGACTCACGGAGCCATAAGACGAGACGGAGGAGGGCCAGGGCCTGGCCACACACCCCAGGCGCGGGCTAGCCCTAGCCGCGCCACCAAGTGGTGTGGGCCCCTGGACGGCCACCGACATTGCCTCCTTCGCCTATAAGAGCCTCCCGATACCAAAACCCTAAATCATCAAGCCTTTAGCCACGAAAAGTTCCGCAGCGTCACCGCCACCAAAGGGGAGATTCGGGGGACAGAAAGTCTCTGTTCCGGCACCCTAACGGGACGGGGAAGTGCCCCCGGAGCCATCTCCATCGATGTCCACCACCATCTCCATCACCATTGTTGATTCCCATGATGAGGAGGGAGTAGTTCTCTCTCGAGGCTAAGGGTTCTACCGGTAGCTATGTGTTCATCTCTCTCTATGCATGATCATATTGTGATCATGAGCTTTGTAATCAAGTAGATCTACCTTGCTACTCAAGTGCTTTATTAGATCTCTGCTCTCCACATGTGTGTGAAAGTGATAGCGTGCACACCATGGTGGCACTTAGGCTAGAGATTACAAATACTTGTTATGAGTTATATTTGGATTTGGATGTCTCTATGAAATTGTGGTGTTTGTTGGAACCATCTAGAGCTCAAGGTGACAGTGTGGGGTTATCTAGATGGGAAAGGCTTACTTTGAGGTGTGCTATTATTTCCCTACCATGGATTAGAGTGTCCAACCGGAGAGTAGTTCAGCGTAGTATCATAAAGAAGAATATATTTATATGAGAGTGTTCACTAGTGAAAGTATGATCCCTAGGCCTTGTTTCTAAGCATTGAAACACCGTTTGCTACTAGATCTGTTACATGTTTGCTTGCTTCCTTCTTTATTTCAGTTTGCCTTTAGTCTCTTCCACACCATCAAGCTATTTTCTCGCACCATTGTCTTATATCTATACCACTTGTATTTCACTATCTCTTCGCCAAACTACTGCACCTATACACCTGACAAGTGTATTGGGTGTGTTGGGGACACAAGATACTTATTGTATCTTGATTGCAGGGTTGCTTGAGAGGGGATACCTTTGACCACTTCCTCCCTGAGTTCGATAAACCTTGGGTGATCCACTTAAGGGAAAACTTGCTGCTGTTCTACAAACCTCTGCACTTGGAGGCCCAACAACTGTCTACAAGAATAGAAGTGCGTAGACATCAAGCTATTTTCTGGCGCCGTTGCGGGGAGGTAAGGTAAAAGGTATTCACACTGGAGGATTAAAGAAGAGGAACCTCCCAGGGCAAACGCCTATTTTCTGGCGCCGTTGCCAAGGAGGTAAGGTAAAAGGTACTCATATCCTCCGGTGTGAGTGCTCAAAGTTATTTCCTTTAGATTCTGCAATTTTGTATTTTTGTTTCTTGTTTTCACTAGTTAGGCTTAATGGAAAACAACAACAAAATTAGAGAGCTTTTTAGTACTTTTCCTAAGTTAGAACATGAATTGTCTGAAAAGAAAATTAAAAAACCCATGGAACTTTCTTTGCATGCTAATAACAATGTTATTAGTATGAATCTTTTGAACACCTTTGTTACTAATGCTATGGAAACATCTAAGCTTGGGGAAGTTAGGTTTTATGAAAATGATCTTTTAGTTCCCCAGCTTTGAAGAAGAAAATTTGCTTTGATGATACTTTATCTCCCATATGTGGTAATTCTAATGATACTTGTGATATGTTAAATCCACATACTGAAAGCATCCCTTTCAAAATACCTATAAAAATTGTTGAACGTGTTATGGATAACTGTTATTTTGGAGATGGAACATTCCATCCCGGTGATCATTTACTCTTTATACATGAATTATGCGAGTTGTTCAAGTGTGCAAGTAGTTCAATGAACCAAGTTAAGAGGAAGTTATTCCCTATTTCACTTAAGGGCAAAGCAAGGGAGTGGTATGAGCTACTAGATGATCCTCATCATTTGGAGTGGAAGGAACTTGAATCTCTCTTTTACTATAAATTTTATCCTCCTCATGAAATTCATAAAGATAGGAATTACATTTATAATTTTCATCCACATGATGGAGAAAGTATTGCCCAAGCATGGGGGAGACTGAAGTCACTAATGCTCAAATGTCCCATTCATGAGCTCCCCAGTAATATTGTTATTAATAATTTCTATGCAAGGCTTTCAGGACATTACAAGGACTATCTAGATACTTGTTTAGAGGGATCCTTCACAAGTAAGGATGTCAAAGCTAAGTGGGATCTTCTTGAAACAATTCAAAGCAATACCGAAGATTGGGATAACAACAAAGGTAAAGAACCAGGTATAAACTATGAGTATGATTGCATTAAGTCTTTCGCTGAAACTGCTGATTTTCAAGAGCTTAGTGCTAAATATGGTCTTGATCCTCAAATTCTTATTGATTGTTTTAGAGCCTTTTCTTCTCATATTAATGCTCCTAAAGAAAAATGGGACATGTATCATGAGCCATTTAAAGACACTTGCATGGAAAATGAAATTGTTATTAATGATAGCAATAAACATGCTCAAACCTCTGAAAGTACTATTTCTTATAAGCATGTTAATTTTTGTGGAATACATAGACCTTGTGAGAATAATCAAATTGAAGAAGAATATTGTATCACCCACAGGAATGAAAAAACTAGAATGTGGTATAGGGCTTTAAATGATCTTGGTAAAAAAGTTTATGCCCTTTATCCTTTTATTTGTGAACTTTGCTTCGAAGTGGGTCATTTCAATTTTCAATGCTCAGGCCATAATAATAGCCCTTCTAATCCAATGAGTACTGCATTGTGATGACATGATCACTCCTAATCAGCATGATGAACTAACATTATTTTTGGGGTGTGAAGAATTATCAAGAAAAACTTATTTGGTAGATATGAGTGCTTTTGGTATGAATAGTGTCATGCATGGTTGTCATATTTATTGTGTTGATAATTGTCACACAAATACTTACATACAAAATATTATAGAAGATGAGATTTTACCAAATTATGACAGGACTAATATGTGTTTTGATCTTATTAATGAAAAGAAAGAATCCTCCAAAGTTTCTTCTATTGTCTCTAACAATGAACCAGGGTATATGGAGAAGCTTCCTTTCAAGCCTCTCGCTCCTAAAGAGAGGAAGAAAAAGAAGAAGAGGAGTAGTAAAAGAAGAGAGGAAACGGTATTTTCCCCTAAGCATGTTGCTCCTATTTTAGTTTTTGATGAGTCTGAACTCGATGATGTTCCTATGCCTATTACCTATAGTAGTGATCATGATTGGGAAAAGCACACTACCTTTGATATTGAAAATCTCTTCGGTACCAATTCTGAAAATGATGATATTAATAATTGCTATACTATTAGTGTTATCCATGATCCTTCCAGTGATGATATGTTTACAAATGAACACACTTTGGAAGATAACTATTCTATTGCTTATGATGATACTATACCTCCAATATATGATGATTGCAATGATGATTATGATATTTTTAGTCCACCTACTATTGAGGAGGAAATTAATTATGATTACAATATGCCTCCTATATTTGATGATTATGGTGATGAAAATAATAATGATAGCTATTTTGTTGAATTTCCTCCCACTATAATTAATAAGAATGACTATGTTTATGTGGGGAGTATTAATTCTTTTATGCATGTGGCTCATGATAAGAATGTTTCATGTGATTGTTATATTGTTAATTTTATTCATGATGCTACTGAAAGCTATTATGAGAGAGGGAAAGACGGTTTTATGTATCTCAACAATATTAAGTTTCCCCTCTTTATGTTGAAATTTTTGAAGTTGCACTTGTTTTGCTTTCCTATGCTTGTTGTTTTGTGCTTTCATGACTTGTTTCTTTACAAGATTCCTATTCATAGGAAGTGGGTTAGACTTAAATGTGTTTTGAATTTGCTTCTTGATGCTCTCTTTTACTTCAATTCATATTTCTTATGTGAGCATCTTCTCAAACTATCATGCCTAACTTAAAGGCGTTAAAGAAAAGTACTTATTGGGAGATAACCCAAAAGTTTTAGATAAGTCTTGGAAGTTATTACCTCTGTAATAACCGCTCCTTATCCTTTTTATTTGCTTTTTGTACCAAGAGTAGCCTCTAATAAGAGAGAAGTAATGATTGGGAAAGTTGCTGTCCCGAAACAGATTTCTGTGCTTCACCGTAAAAATTCGTGTAAAATCTCTGAATGTATTTTTGAGGCGTGAATTTTTGTTCTTCTGCCCCAGGTTGTTATCTAACTTTCGTTAGTTCAAGACTTTTTGATTTGAGTAACAGAAGGTCTTCGAAAAAATTCGTCTTTGCATGCTGGTCTGTTTTGACAGATTTCTGCCATTTTCTGCATTTGCTTCTTGTTGGTTCCTTTTTGAGTTCTTTTGGGGAATTGAGATTTTTGAGGGAAGTGCTTCAGTAGCTAGTGTTCTAATGGAAGTTTATTTGGTGTTAGAACTGAACCTTAAGACCTTTTATCTTGAGTGCACTAATGTTGCTAATAAAGATTGTGTGAAGTTTTGTATGAAGGAAAAATTTCAGGTGTATGGAAGGAATGAGTAATGAGATGAAGGATGGACTAAAACTCAAGCTTGGGGATGCCACGTGTGTCACCCCAAGAAATATCCAAGAAGTACAAGCGTCAAAGCTTGGGGATTCCCAAGGCATCCCCTTCTTCATCAATAAAAATCCCAGGTTTCTTCCAAACGCTTCATTTTTATTGTTTCATGCACAGTTGTGTTGTTCTTGGAGCGTCTTCTTTTTCATTTTCGTTTTGTTTTTTCATTTGCTTTTGTTTGATTAGTTTTCTGAATAAATTGGTTGGACCCCCTCTTTCATACATTGGTTTTCAAATAGTTTGATTTGGTTTGGAAAAGAGTAGGAAAGTTCATGCTTAACTGTTAAAGAGAGCTTGTTTTTGACTGTGGCCTATGCTTTGTCATGCCATGCTTGATATTGTTTTGGATTTATGCTTAGTATTATTTGCTGTAGCATGACTTGTTATAAACAATTGAGATTGCTTAATGTGCCTTGGATGAATCATGCGTTGTTTTAGCATATTAAAGCATAGTATAGTGGTATTCTCCTTTGATGCTTTATTTGGGTTGACTTGGTGCATGCTCACACCATGTTATGACTATCTCAAGTCACCATAGCCTTTATGATCCTTTAGTTTTCAACTTGTAGTATCACTTTATGCTTTGATCAATGATGTTTTGTCGCTCTGCATGATTATGGCCATTATTGCTCTCTTAGTTTGTCGCTCCTAGTCTTTTGCTAGCCTCCACAACGAAGTATGAGTTCCACTCATGCATCCAACTCCCTAAACCAAGTTATTCCAAAGAGTCCACCATACCTACCTACTAGCTTATGCTATTCCAAGTATATTCATGCTTTTGTTTACCTTCCAAATTAAACTTGTTATGAGAAAACTAGTGATTAAAGCTCTCACGAACTTGATGGCACACTTTACTATTCTTGCCCTTAATAAACTTGAACCATTGTGTCGTCTATGTTGTATATGCTTGCACTTATTTGTCGGGGATTAGCAGAACCATGTTTTTATGGGGAACACTTTCAACATTGCACTTGGTACTTGTACCTAATTGATATCATGCTCTTTTGTATATGGATGTCGTCGGTGTGAAATGAAAGTGGAGCTTTTAATTCCATGGAGTTATGTATATGTGTTAGAGAAACACCTAGGCCGCTGGTCTAATCCATGCTGACATGGTGGAAACCTGCAGCGTAACCATAATGAGCTATCTATGAAGCATTCTTCTTATAAAAAAAGAGTCCTATATTGAGAAAAAAGAGAAAAGAGAAAAAAAAGATACTATGAAAAGAGGAAAGAGAGAAAAAAGCACCATATTCCCATGGTAAATAAGAAGATTGCTAAGATGCTCGTTGTCTGCTTGCCTTGTCATTTTGATATGGGGATCCTTCTGTATCATCGGGCAAGGGGTACCCCGTTGGCGGTTCTCTATGATACACATGTACTTACGATGACAAAAACTTACCGGTGACTAAACTTGAGTAGCATGAGGAGCGGCCCTCGTATACAAGGGACATGAGATTTCTGACTTATACTTCGTCAAGCATGTACACTATAGTTTTTTCACTTTAACCTTTATCACTTCAAGATGCTTATGATAGGGGCAATGAGAGCTGAAGGCTATAAGTACCGTAATTTTTGGAAGATCTTTATGAGACTTGAATCCCTACTTCCTTCTATGAAGGCCTTTCTTCCACCATTATATTGAGTCTCCACCTTCTAACTATATGCACCTTCTTTGAGAGCATAGTGGCCATTCTTAGTTGATGGATGCATACTTTGATATTGCTTGTTTTAAACTATCTGTATCTAGTCACTCTTATGAACTTTGAAGGTGTCCTATGCATTTATATTTGCTACTCTATGAGGGACAAGCTGAATACTATTATGCTATGTTTTCTTTATGTGAAACAAACAAACATCTTGCAAAGCATTGTTATTCATGAATCTTTTGTTTGTGCCTTTTCGTGTTGCATCTTAGTTTCTTTGCTTATTGCTAGAACTTTGTCTTTCATGTTATGATTGAAGTACTATGATCCCAACTTTGAATGTTTTGCAAATACTTTGATCAAGTCTTTGATGGTGCATGTCACCTCAAAAATTATTCTTTCTTTTTATCACTTACCTTCTCGAGGACGAGCATGAGTTAAGATTGGGGATGTTGATACATTGCAAATGTATCTATAATTTTTGATGTTCCATGCTTGGTTTTATCTACTTTCTTGTGTTTTGTCCACACTTTGGAGTACTTTTCATATGATTTCTTGGACTAACATATTAACAAGGTGCCACAGTGCCAGTTGCCTGTTTTCTGCTGTTTTTGGTTCCAGGAAAGTCAGAAAATGAATATTCTCATAATTGGACGGGACAAAAGCCAAAGTTCCTATTTTACCGGAAGACTCACGGAGCCAGAATACGAGACGGAGGAGGGCCAGGGCCTGGCCACACCCCCCCCAGGCGCGGGCTAGCCCTAGCCGCGCCACCAGGTGGTGTGGGACCCCTGGCCGGCCACTGACCTTGCCTCCTTCGCCTATACGAGCCTGCCGATACCAAAACCCTAAATCATCAAGCCTCCAGCCACGAAAAGTTCCGCAACGCCACCACCACCGAAGGGGAGATTTGGGGGATAGAAAGTCTCTATTCTGCCACCCTGCCGGGATGGGGAAGTGCCGTCGGAGCCATCTCCATCGATCTCCACCACCATCTCCATCACCATTGCTGATTCCCATGATGAGGAGGGAGTAGTTCTCTCTCGAGGCTAAGGGTTCTACCGGTAGCTATGTGTTCATCTCTATCTATGCATGATCATATTGTGATCATGAGCTTTGTAATCAAGTAGATCTACCTTGTTACTCAAGTGCTTTATTAGATCTCTGCTCTCCCCATGTGTGTGAAAGTGACAGCATGCACACCATGGTGGCACTTAGCCTAGAGATTACAAATACTTGTTATGAGTTATATTTGGATTTGGATGTCTCTATGAAATTGTGGTGTTTGTTGGAACCATCTAGAGCTCAAGGTGACAGTGTGGGGTTATCTAGATGGGAAAGACTTACTTTGAGGTGTGCTGTTATAGCCCTACCATGGATTAGAGTGTCCAACCGGAGAGTAGTTCAGCGTAGTATCATAAAGAAGAATATATTTATATGAGAGTGTTCACTAGTGAAAGTATGATCCCTAGGCCTTGTTTCTAAGCATTGAAACACCGTTTGCTACTAGATCTGTTACATGTTTGCTTGCTTCCTTCTTTATTTCAGTTTGCCTTTAGTCTCTTCCACACCATCAAGCTATTTTCTTGCACCACTATCTTATATCTATACCACTTGTATTTCACTATCTCTTCGCCGAACTAGTGCACCTATACACCTGACAAGTGTATTGGGTGTGTT
Organism: Avena insularis; assembly: GCA_023614405.1. NCBI lineage: Eukaryota > Viridiplantae > Streptophyta > Magnoliopsida > Poales > Poaceae > Avena > Avena insularis. Next base: position 30,978,147 of record CM042692.1, read on the forward strand.
GGGGACACAAGAGACTTCTTGCATCTTGATTACAGGGTTGCTTGAGAGGGGATACCTTTGACCACTTCCTCCCTGAGTTCGATAAACCTTGGGTGATCCACTTAAGGGAAAACTTGTTGCTGTTCTACAAACCTCTGCACTTGGAGGCCCAACAACTGTCTACAAGAATAGACATGCGTAGACATCACACCCCTCCCCCCTTTAGTCCCACCCGGGACTTTAATAGTTCAGGCGCCCTTGTTTCCCCTATATAAGAATTTATATATGGGAGAGAAAATAACATCCAATAATCTCTAAGGCAATTTCCTTAGAGATTTTCTCCCTCTCTCTCTTATCTTGTGACTATGGCCTCAAGTAAGAGAACGGACGAGAGTCGTCGTCGATCACCGGGTGTGTGCTATACCTCGGGGGTGCTGCCACTTTTTGCACCGGGATCATCGTGCAAGGACTAGGGGTGACTTGTGAGGATCTTCGTGAACTTGAGGTCGGTGCAAGTACGACTACATCATCCATGTTCTGCATGAATGTTAAACGCTTTCGATCTATAAGGGTATGTTACCAAAGACTCTCTCTATTACAACAATTACTCCTAGATAGATCTTGGGCATATTGGTGTTATGCTAGTCAGGATTTTATTATTCTCTGCTACGATCCCCTTCAGTGGTATTAGAGTTGATCTATGCATAGTATTGCTTGTACGGCTAGAACACATTAAGAATGTGGGCATTTATCCTCTCACGTGTACTTGTTTATATCGAGGCACTGTTTGATAAAGCATCCTGGACCAACCTTATGCGTAAGCTTATGTGAGACTGGTTGCACGCTCGACATACGGCTTGTACCGTATAAGTGGCTAGCGGGTGTTTGTCTCTGTTTCAATAGTTGATATGACATTTGAAATGGAGGGCCCCAAAATGGATTGAAGAGTCTATTTCGAGCTCAAATTAGAATCATGAGATGTGAGTACATGGATGGGTTTCTTTCAACCAAGATGGAAGGAAATTCCTACTTCAAGACCCACCTGGACATCATGGAAGAGATTCATGAGAGTCTTGTCGATGCCATGGGAACTAGTTGACTGACAAATTTGTGATAGATGGGGTGTTGAACTCACTTCCTCCTATCTACAAAGATGTCGTCAATGCCTATGTCGTGAAAGGAATATCATATGCCTTTCATGAATGCATGGACAAGTTGAGGACTGATCTAGTCGAGCGCATTGCAGGAGATGTTGTCAACACAGAAGGTATATTCGATGCTTACTCTGTTTTGTGAAAACATGACCTTCTGATTGAGGTTTGTTGGATGGGACGAGGCGTCGATGGCCTGATGGCGGCAAGCAATATGGCTAATGGCCGATGACACTCCTTCCCTTGACATTTATCATTTGGATTAGAGGATTTGAATAAAAGCTTTGTAGTCGAGTGTGTGAACCTTATTAGTGTGTCGTTCTTATCACGAGACAGATATTCATATAAATAATATACAGATCAGTTGTTCTTTTTCTATGAATGATTTCTCCTATGTTCACACTATGGTTATGAACAAGTTATTCTTGTCTTTATCTGTCTGTTAATATTTAAGCATTTATGAAACATATGAAAATTTCCAAAAGATATTCAAAATTAATAATGACACCATTTTGAATGACAGTAAGTTTAAGTCAAATGGATTGATTCATTCTGATGAAACAATATGTCTACTAGATACTTGATCTTATGAATTATGCAAGCCATGCCTCACTAGATGAGATGACTAAAACTCTGCGTTCTGGTAAAACAAATTGTGCATTAAAATTGTTGAATGTCATGCATTATTACTACAACTCAACATCTAGTGGATATCATTATTTCTTAAGCTTTACTATTGACATTAAGAAAATATGTGTCTTTACTTAATGAAACATAAGCCTGAAACTATTTGAATTGTTCAAAGACCTTCAGAGTCAAGGTGAATATTAAATTTAACAAGAGTATCAAAGTCTCTACGATTTGATCAAAGTGACTATTTATTCAAGTTAATAATTTTTGCATAAGGACTTGTTGAAAACTGTTTCACAAATTATGACAACTGGACAAATCAAAACATGTTGATATGTTTAAACATCATAATCATAATGTATTGGATACATATGGTCTGTAAATGAGATTCTACTATGTTAAAATTAGAAATTAGAGTTATAGATTTAAATAGTAAACACTCATTTTAAGTACAAGGAACATCTAAAGATTCGTGGAAACAATACTATAAGAGTTATGGCATGTTCGAGTTTCTAGAGATTTGGAAAATTCGAAATCGTGACTAATAAGCAAACCTTTGTAAAGTATGCATAGGAAACTATGAATACATCTTCCAAACTAAAACCAAAGAAGAAGAAACTTGTGTTACCTTAGCATGGTACTTCCTCAGGAAAATGTTTTCTCAAGGAAGATTGGTAGGTGAAAGTTCAAAACAAGGTTGTTAACCTTACCTTAGATTGTCAAGTAGCGCAATGGAATATGTTCTGAGAACTGAACTCTAGAAGAGGAAAAGGAGAAACTAGTGATGATGATCATGGCATATCAACCAATACTTTCACTAAAAGGAAAGTGGGATTCAAGAATATTATCTTCCATTTGTAGTGTTGTATATTATCGATTCACATGTCATGTTAATGGAACAAGGCATACCTACAAACTACAAAGAAGCGATGATGGACCTAAGTACAAGGTATGACTAAGAGTCATAAAATCCCGTACTAAGTTACATATAAATATCAAAAAGGTAAGTGTTAATTGATCTTATTAAGTAAAGACATTTAGTTAATCTTTCCCAATAACTACAAAGTTAAAAGGAATAAATGGAACTTAGAGAAAGGACATAAAAGCCCGATTTGTCACAAAGTATGTTTTGACAAATTCAAAAGGAATTGACTATGATATGTAGTGATGCTTAAAGTCTATTGGATTTACACCCACAATTACTCCAATTAGATAATTGGAAAAGGGTTGTCCAAACTGCACATTCTCCAATGTCAAGATTGAAGAAAGGGTTGTAATTGGTACATCTAGAAGAATTTAATCAATCATATGGTTGTGAATGTCTTGTAGCAGAAAATTCTCGATTTGATAAATGACTAAAGAATTTTGGATTTACCAAGATTTTTGACAGGATCTATTTACGATAAGTTGAGTGGGAGATACGTAGTTTTTCTAGTCAAATGTGTGAATGACATATTTGAGTGGGAGTTGAGTTATATCCTAATCTATCATATATGGGTGTATATTTTAGTGAGAGCTGGCAACATTCTTATATATGTAAATGACATATTATGAATGACATGGTTGGTATTAGAACTGATTAAATCATTTAATGGATGGAGTTGAATACCTGTTGAACATATATGATATATAGAGATAGATCAATATGTTTGATAAACATTGAATGTCGAAATGTTTCAAGAACTCTAAAAAGTTCAGAATAACCTATTAAGATTCTGAAGTAGCTCATAATGAAACAAGGAAAGAAAAGATTCTTACTTGTGAAATTAGGAGAAGTATTCAGTTATATCTAGGTATAAACAATAATGGTTAAAGGAAGAATAGAGATAATATACATCTCCTATGCATGGATCATAGGTTCTACCATATTGACCTTATTGAATACTTGACATAATTTGACCCGATGTTTCTGGTTAGAAGAACAGATTCTTAATCATAAGGACATGTTTTGAAGTGATTCTTGAATTAATCACTGGATCGGAGTTAAGTTTAAGCTAAAAGGAAGCATGGTTGGGCATCGAAGTTGCAAGTAATGCACTATCGATCATATCCACATAGATATAGAAGTATTATAATACTTCAGTATTAGTAAGTATGATATTTGGTATAGAAAGTTTGACTTTCGACTGAGTGTGTTCCTAGGTATACATGGCAACATTGAAAGTTCAATTGACTGATCGAACGTCATTGTAAACACTAGGAAACAAAGTCTCACTCTATCACTAAACGAATACTTCGACACATTATATGATAATAGTGTAAATGTCAAAATAGGAGACATCAAACGATTTGCAAAGAATATATAGATCTAAATGTTCAGATCAAGGACAAGAAGTTTTCCATGAGCAAAGCATGATCAATAAACACATATATTATATGGTTTTATGTTTAGTAACAAATGCAACTAGTATTTGTACTCTAGTGCAAGTGGGAGAGTGAAGGAGACATGCCCTAGAGGCAAACAATAAAGGTGTTTATTATCATATCACATTAGTTCATAATAGTTTCATATCATGCTATAATTGTATCAATCAGAAACATTGATTCAAGTGTGGTATATAAACAAACCAAAGGTCCCTAGTATCCTCTATACAACTAGTTCATTGGGCAACTTATGATCAAGGTTTCCTGATCATGGAGCATTTATGCCAATTGACAATGGAGTCATATCATTGGTAATATGATGTGATGGACATTACCCATATAAGTATTGCAACAAGATCAAGTCACAAAGTTCATAGTTGTAATTGTTAGAAATGAAGTATCCTAATGCTTAGACCGTGATATCATATTTAATCACTGTCACCCGTGGCTGCTTTGACTACATCAACCATCACACCATAACATGGTGATCATAAAGGTGTATGTTGGGTATTCCAAATGGGCATGTTGAGGCCTATTGTGAGACCATGTCGCATGGCTTAATAGGATTGATAGGATACGCATACAAACAAGTTGCAACTTCTTTTCCAGAAGCTCATTCAAAAAGAACTCTAAGGTTAAGCGTGCTTGGCCTAGAGCAATTTGAGGATGGGTGACCGACCGGGAAGTGGGTACTTGGTGCACACGAGTGAGAACAAAATACGCAGAAAAGACTAGTGTTAGTTTGTGGGGTTAGTCTAGAGATCCTATTAGGCTGCCAGGAGTGATAGCCCGAGTATGGAGAGTCCGAGGTTCTATACGTATGCATCGAGATTGGGATTTGTTCTCCTGTGTGATGGGAAGATACACTGGGCCCACTCAGTGAGATTACATCCATAAGCTGCCTAGCATGTGACTAGGTCACGGGAATGGAATATCACGGGAATGAGTAAAGCAACACTTATCGGTAACAAGATTGAAAAAGGTATCATGATACCGATGATCAGATCTCGGACAAGTCGGTATCGAAGTAACAAAGAGAATTGGACTCGATGTTTATGGTTCAAACGACATTGAAATTATGGAATGCACAGGTGTCATTATGGGCATCCCGGTCCCGCTATTGATCATTGATCAGAGAGTCATATCGATCATGTCTGTGATGTTCCCAAACCATAGGGTAACACACTTAAGGGTTATACGATGCTTAGAGTTCATTCTAGAATTGATGGAATCACAACAAGAAAGAGAAAGAAACAACAGAAGTGTTCCTTGAGAGAACCAGAATCGTTTCGGGAGAATCCGAAGGAGATTGGAATAAACCAAAAGGTGTTTCGAATCAAAAAGGACTTAATAATATGTATTTTATATTAACTATTGGAATTAATAATAAAATAATATTTAAATTTAATTTAATTGGGAAACTTCCCTAATGGGCCAAGTTCCCAAAGGGAACAAGGCCCAAGAGGAAGGCCACAAGGGAGCAGCCTCCACTGCCTTGGAGGGCGTGCAGGTGGGGCCCATTAGGGACGCCCGCCTCCCATGGGCCACACATGGGGCCCACATGCCCCTAGCCGTTCGACCCTCCTCCTTCCTTGCACACGGGCCTCCACCCCTCCTCCCTTTAGTCCCACCCCGGGATTTTAGTAGTTGGGGTGCCCTCTTTTCCCCTATATAAGAAGGTCTATATGGGAGATAAAAGAACATCCAATAATCTCTAAGGCAATTTCCTTTGGGGTTTTCTCCCTCTCTCTCTCTTATCTTGCGATTGTGGCCCCAAGTAAGGGCTACACGAGCAGGAGACTGCTTTTCTATGGCACGCCGTTGTTCTAAGGTGATTCCGGCTAGAACATCTACTTCTACATCCTTGATGGATCAAGGAGAATGAGAGTCATCGTCAAACACCGGATGTGTGCGATATCTTGATGGTGCTTCCACTTGTGGCACCCGGATCATCGTGAAAGGACCAGGGTGACTTGTGAGGAGCTTCGTGACCTTGAGGTTGGTGAGAGTACAAATACATCATCCACGTACCGCATGAACATTAGATGCTTTCGGTTTACAAGGGTATGTTACCAAAGCCTCTCTCTGTTACAACAATTACTCCTAGATAGATCTTGGGTATATTGGGGTTATACTATCAGGATTTTTTTGTTTTCTTCTATGAATCCCTTCATGAACTTGGCACTAATATAAGATGTATAGTGGGAAAATTTTCCAAATGTTGTTATAAGTGAGGAGTCGACAATGTGGACGCAATCAACACAACAAGTAGTACTTTGAATTTTTGTTTTTATACGGTGTGCTCCCTATGGGAGTAGCCCCTGAGTATCTGTTCGAGTCATAGACTCGAGCAGAGACTTATAGTCATCAGTTGCACAATTGTCAGTTGGCATAGTGATCCGGAAGTGTTTCGGATGCATGTTAGTCGACAATATTCTTTGTGGGTGATCTTCACACATGCTCGTACAAGCTTGATCCTGCAGAAGATGACTTTGACCTTAAGCCATACAATTTTGAATACGAGGAAAACCCTTACAAGAGTGCTCATTCTACCTTCTTATGGGAAGAATTTGGGATCTCTTCAGAGGATGATGTTTGTTAAGTCATGGTTTAAACAAGGTGTTTGATTCTGTTTAGGTTTATGTAGTACTATGAAACTGATATCTACCTATGTCATATTTGTACGTGTTGTGAACTTGTGATGATATTTGAAGCATAATGTGTGATGCTGATTATTGGCTCAACACGTCGAGCTCGTTGGGGAACCCCAAGAGGAAGGTATGATGAGCACAACAGCAAGTTTTCCCTCAGTTATGAAACCAAGGTTATCGAACCAGTAGGAGCAAGGAAACACCTCCCATGTGTTGTTGCCAACTTGGAATCCTGCACAACACAACCATAGAACTTTGCCCCCAACTTACAGCGAGGTTGTCAATCTCACCGGTTTTGCTGAAAACAAAGGATTAAACGTATTGTGTGGAAGAAACTAAAAGCTTGCAGAAAGTAAACAGAAAGCAGTAAACAGCAGATTGTAGATTGATGGTAAAAGAAAGGACTGGGGTCCATAGTTCACTGGTGGTGGTTCTCCTTAAGATAGATGACATGTTGGGTGAACAAATTGACAAACATCGAGAAAGCATACATGCATATACTAATCATCTTGACTCCTATGAGATTTGATTGGGCATTACAACATTATACATAGACCGTAATCCAACTGCATCTATGACTAATAATCCACCTTCAGGTTATCATCCGAACCCCCTCCAGTATTAAGTTGCAAGCAACAGATAATTGCATTACGCATTGCGTGTAAAGTAAACAATAATTGTTCTATGAACAAAGGATTGATGTTTTCTCCCTAGTAGCAATAACACATCTAGTACCTTAGACATTTTTGTCACTTCCCCGGATTACTAGAGGCATGAACCCACTATCGAGCATAAATACTCCCTCTTGGAGTTGCTAGCATCTACTCGGCCAAGATATCTATTAACAACAGAGAGCATGCAAGATCACAAATAACAAAGACATGATAGAATAATTAATCAATCTGAAATAGCATCTCAATATCCATTGGATCCCCGCAAACACAACATGTATGATTACAAATAGATGATCTTGATCATGAACGGAGCTCACAAGATCTAGACATGGTAGCACAAAGGAGAAGAACCAGCCATCTAGCTACTACATGGACCCGTAGTCCAAGGATGAAGTACTCACGCATCACACCGGAGACTTGCATGGTGATGAAGAAGGCCTCCAGGGTGAATTCTCCCCTCCGGCAGGGTGCTGGGAAGAGCTACAGATCCCTCCCGGTCTATGGATGGAGATGACGGCGGCTCCCGACTCTTTCGTGGATTTTTGATCGCGTACTTAGGGTTTCTGTATCGGAGGCATCTTATAGGCGAAAGGGGAGGCCAACGGGGTGCCCTTGGCGGCCACACCACCCCCTAGCGCGGGCTAGGCCTGGCCACGTGGCCAGGTAGTGTGGCGGCCCTCTAGCCCATCTTCGTCTTGTATTCTGGCTTCGTGTCCCCCTTGGTGAAATAATAACTTTGGCTTTTGTCCCGTCCAATTCCGAGAATATTCATTTTCTGACTTTCCTGGAACCAAAAACAACAGAAAACAGGCAGCTGACACTATGGCGTCTTGTTAATAGGTTAGTCCAAGAAACTGTATAAAAAGTACTCCAAAGTGTGGACAAAACATAATAAAGTACATAAAAACCAAGCATGGAACATCAAAAATTATAGATACGTTAGCAACATATCAACATCCCCAAGCTTAACTCCTGCTCGTCCTCGAGTAGGTAAGTGATAAAAAGAAAGAATAATTTTTGATGTGACATCCACCATCATAAACTTGATCAAAGTATTTGTAAAACATTGATAGCTGGGATCATAGTACTTCAACATAGCATGAAAGATAAAGTTCTAAAAATAAGAAATAGCAACTATGTTGTAACATGAAAACGCACAAACAAAAGATTCATGAATAACAATGCTTTGAAAGACGTTTGTTTGGTTCACATAAAGAAAACATAGCATAATGGCATTCAGCTTGTCCCTCGTAGAGTAGCAAACATAAATGCATAGGACAACTTCAAAGTTCATAAGGGTGACTAGATACAAATAGTTTAAGAACAAGCAATATCGAAGTTATGCATCAATCAACAAGTCTTGGGACAATGCACATAGAACTAAGAATGGCCACTATGCTCTCAAAATAGGTGCATAAAGATAGAAGGTGGAGACTCAACATAAAAGTAAAATAAAGGCCTTCATAGAAGGAAGTAGGGATTCAAGTTTCATAAAGAGCTTCTAAAAATTATGGTACTTATTAGCTTTCAACTCTCATTGCCCCTATCATAAGCATCTTGAAGTGATTAAGGTTAAAGTGAACAAACTATGGAGTATATGCTTGACAAAGTATAAGTTGGAAATCTCATGTCCCTTGAATACGAGGGCTGCTCCTCATGCTACTCAAGTTTAGTTACCGGTAAGTTCTTGTCATAGTAAGTACATGTGTATCATAGAGAACCGCCAACGGGGTACCCCTTGCCCGATGATATGGAAGAATCCCCATATCAAAATGACAAGGCAAGCAGATAACGAGCATCTCAGCAATCTTCTTATTTACCATGGGAAAATGGTGTTTTTTTCTCTCTTTCCTCTTTTCTCGTATCTCTTTTTCTCTTTTTCTCAATATCTGACTCTTTTTGTATAAGAAGAATGCTTCATAGACAGCTAATTATGTTTATGCTGCAGGTTTCCACCATGATTAGGCAAGGATTAGACCGGTGGCCCAGGCGTTTCTCTAACACACATACATAACTCCATGTACTTACAAGCTCCCCTTTCATTTCACACCGACGACATCCATAGACAAAAGAGCATGATATCAACTAGGTACAAAGTACAAGTGCAATGTTGAAAGCGTTCCCCATGACAACATGGTTTTGCTAATCCCCAACATATAAGTGCAAGAATATACAACATAGATGACACAATGGTTCAAGTTTATTAAGGGCAAGAAAACTAAAGTGTGCCATCAAGTTTGTGAGAGCTTTAATCACTAGTTTTCTCATAACAAGTTTAATTCGAAAGGTAGATTCAAACATGAATATACTTGGAATAGAAAATTCTAATAGGTAGGTATGGTGGACTCTTTGGAATAACTTGGTTTTAGGAGTTGGATGCATGAGTGGAACTCATACTTGGTTATGGAGGCTAGCAAAAGACTGGGAGCGACCAACTAAGAGAGCAATAATGGCCATAATCATGCAGAGCGATGAAACATCATTAATTAAAGCATAAAGTGATATTACAAGTCTAAAACTAAAGGATCATGAAGGCTATGGTGACTTGGGATAGTCATAACATGGTGTGAGCATGTGCCAAGTCAACCCTAATAAAGCATCAAAGGAGAATACCACAATACTATGCTTTAATATGCTAAAACAACGCACGATTCTTTCAAGGCACATTAAGCAATCTCAATTGTTTAAAACACGTCATGCTACAGCAAAGATCATTAAGCATAAAGCCAAAACCATATCAAGCATGGCATGACAAAGCATGGGCCATAGTCAAAAACAAGCTCTCTTTACCACTTAAGCATGAACTTTCCTACTCTTTTCCAATCCAAACCAAACTATTTGAAAACTAATGTATGAAAGAGGGGGTCCAACCAATTTATTCAAGCAAACTAAGAAAACCAAGCAAACGAAAACGAAAAACAAAAACAAAGATGCTCCAAGAACAACACAACTTGTGCATGAAACAATAAAAATGAAGTGTTTGGAAGAAACCTGGGATTTTTATTGATGAACAAGGGGATGCCTTGGGCACCCCCAAGCTTTGACGCTTGTACTTCTTGGGTATTTCTTGGGGTGACACGCGTGGTATCCCCAAGATTTAGCTTTATTTCATTCTTCATCTCATTACATTATTCTCTCCATACACCTGAATTTTTTTTCCTTCATACAAAACTTCACACAAACTTTATTAGCAACATTAGTGCACTCAAGATAATAAGTCTTTGGGTTCGGTTTCAACACCAATAGAACTTCTATTAAAACACAAGCTACTGAATCACTTCTCTCAAAAATCTCAATTCCCGAAAGAGAACCCAAAAAGGAACCAACAACAAGCAAATGCAAATAATGGCAGAAATCTGTCAAAACATACCAGCAGGTAAAAACCAATTTTTTTGAAGACCTTTTGTTGCTCAAATCGAAAAGTGTTGAACTAACAAAAGTTATATAACAACCTGGGGAAGAATCACAAAAATTCACGCCTCAAAACGACGTATAGATATTTTACACGAATTTTTACGGTTAAGCACAAAAATCTGTTTCGGGACAGCAATTTTCCCAAGCATTACTTCTCTCTCATTAGAGGTTTACTCTTGGCACAAAAAGCAAATAAAAAGGATAAGGAGCGGTTATTACTGAATAAATAACTTCGAAGACTCATCTAAAACTATTGGGTTATCTCCCAATAAATACTTTTCTTTAACGCCTTTAAGTTAGGCATAAGAAGCAAGAAAAATAATCAAGTGTTCTCAAATGAAGAAGCATTAAGAGCAAATTTTGTTTTCATAGGAGAGGCAAAAGGAATCTTCTCTCTATTCTTAGGGAAGTGTTCTATACATTTCTTGAGTGGGATTTGATATTTAATGATACCTTCTTTCATATCAATAAGGGCACCAACAGTTCTAAGAAAAGGTCTTCCCAAAGTAATAGGACAAGAAGCATTGCATTCAACATCCAAAACATAGAAATCAACGGGGACATAGGCATTGTTAACCATAATAAGAACATCATTAATACTTCCCATGAGTTTCTTTTTAGCATTATCATCAAGTGGGACATTCAAATAACAATCTTCCAATGGTGGCAAATCAAGCATATCATAAATCTTTCTAGGCATAATAGAAACACTACTATCAAGATCACATAAAGCCTTAAGATCAAAATCATTCACTTTCATATTAATGATGGGTTCCCAACCATCTTCTAGTTTCATAGGAATAGAAGCTTTATGTTTCATCTTAATGATGTGTTTTGTAAAGGCCATATTCATAGCACTAGCATTAGGACTTTTAGCAAGCTTTTGTAGGAACTTAATTACTTTAGAGATATTGCAACCATCAAGATCAAAATCATAATTATCATCTAAAGTAGTAGAGATATTACTAGCTTCAACACTAGTGGTAGTGATAGTAGAAACACTAATATTTCTAGCAATTTAATCTTCTCTTTCCCACTTAGCATGCAATTCAGCTAATAGTCTAACATTTTCATCAATTCTAACTTGTATGGCATTAGTAGCAGCAAAGGGATTATCAATAGTTTCAGGTTTAGCAGCCATTTTATTCAAAGAAGATTGTGCTTCAGCCAATGATGCTATATTTCTTTCATCATTAGAGAGTTTTTCCTCAATAGTTTTATTGAAAGCAGTTTGTTTACTAATAAAATCTTTAAGCATAACTTCGAGTTCAGAGGGAGCACACCTATTATTATTGTAGGAATTTCCATAAGCATTACCATTGTTGGGAGGATATGGCCTATAATTATTATTACCAAAGTTATTCCTATAGGCATTGTTGCTAAAATTATTATTTCTTATAAAGTTCACATCAACTTGCTCTTCTTGAGCAACCAAAGAGGCTAAGGGAACATGATTTGGATCAATATGAGCTTTCCCATTAACAAGCATAGACATAATAACATCAATTTTATCACTCAAGGAAGAGGTTTCTTCAATAGAATTTACCTTCTTACCTTGTGGAGCTCTTTCAGTGTGCCATTCAGAATAGTTAACCATCATATTATCCAGAAGCTTTGCTGCAGCACCCAAAGTAATGGTCATAAAGATACCTCCAGCAGCAGAATCCAGTAGATTTCTTGAAGAATAGTTCAATCTTGCATAAAAATCCAAGCAGTCAGTCCATGAGTGGGACAATTCTTTACCAAATATTTCATTCTTTCCCAAGCTTGAGCAACATGTTCATTATCAGATTGTTTAAATTTCATTATTTCACTTCTCATAGATATAATCTTAGCAGGAGGATAGTATTTTCCAATGAAAGCATCTTTGCATTTAGTCCAAGAATCAATACTATTTCTAGTTAGGGATTGCAACCATTCTTTAGCTTTTCCTCTCAAAGAGAAAGGAAATAATTTAAGCTTAATAATATCTCCATCTATATCCCTATGCTTTTGCATCTCACAAAGTTTAACAAAGTTATTTAGATGAGCAACAGCATCTTCATTATCAATACCAGAAAATTGTTCTCTCATAACAAGATTGAGTAAAGCAGGTTTTATTTCAAAGAAAGTAGCTTCAGGAACAGGTGGAGCAATAGGTGTGCACATGAAATCATTGTTGTTGGTGCTAGTGAAGTCACACAACTTAGTATTTTCAAGAGTAGTTATTTTTTGTGTTTTTGATAAATAAACAAGCAAACAAAGCAGAAATAGACTAAGCAAAACAAAAATAACAAAGTAAAGAGATTGGTTATGAGGGACTCCCCTTGTGAAGATGTCCTTGACTCCCCGGCAACGGCGCCAGAAAAAGCTTGATTATTGGCTCAACACGTCGAGCTCGTTGGGGAACCCCAAGAGGAAGGTATGATGAGCACATCAACAAGTTTTCCCTTAGTTATGAAACCAAGGTTATCGAACCAGTAGGAGCAAGGAAACACCTACCAGGTGTTGTTGCCAACTTGGAATCCTGCACAACACAACCACAGAACTTTGCCCCCAACTTACAGTGTGGTTGTCAATCTCACCGGTTTTGCTGAAAACGAAGGATTAAACGTATTGTGTGGAGAAAGTAAAAGCTTGCAGAAAGTAAACAGAAAGCAGTAAACAGCAGATTGTGGATTGATGGTAAAATAAAGGACCGGGGTCCATAGTTTACTAGTGGTGGTTCTCCTTAAGATAAATAACATGTTGGGTGAACAAATTACAGTGGGGCAATTGACAAACATCGAGAAAGCATACATGCATATACTAATTATCTTGACTCCTATGAGATTTGATTGGGCATTACAACATTATACATAGACTGTAATCCAACTGCATCTATGACTAATAATCCACCTTCAGGTTATCATCCGAACCCCCTCCAGTATTAAGTTGCAAGCAACAGATAATTGCATTACGCATTGCGTGTAAAGTAAACAATACGATTGTTCTATAAACAAAGGATTGTTGTTTTCTCCCTAGTAGCAACAGCACATCTAGTACCTTAGAGATTTCTGTCACTTCCCCAGATTACTAGAGGCATGAACCCACTATCGAGCATAAATACTCCCTCTTGGAGTTGCTAGCATCTACTCAGCCAAGATATCTACTAACAACGGAGAGCATGCAAGATCACAAATAACAAAGACATGATAGAATCAATAATCAATCTAAAATAGTATCTCGATATCCATCGGATCCCCGCAAACACAACATGTATGATTACAAATAGTTGATCTTGATCATGAACGGAGCTCACAAGATCTAGACATGGTAGCACAAAGGAGAAGAACCAGCCATCTAGCTACTACATGGACCCGTAGTCTAAGGATGAACTACTCACGCATCACACCAGAGACTTGCATGGTGATTAAGAAGGCCTTCAGGGTGAATTCTCCCCTCCGGCAGGGTGTCGGGAAGAGCTTCAGATCCCTCCAGATCTAGGGATGTAGATGACGGCGGCTACCGACTCTTTTGTGGATTTTTGATCGTGTACTTAGGGTTTCTGTATCGGAGGCATCTTATAGGCGGAAGGGGAGGCCGAGGGGGTTTCCTAGGCGGCCACACCACCCCTGTAACATCCCAAAACTTTAATCAAGGTTATCAAGATCGAAATCACCCAATTTGGGGTTAACAAAAACTTTTTAGCATTAAAATAATTAAGAATGCATATGTGTGTTGCATTAAAATAGAATTGTTTGGAATTGCCATGTTTGTTGGTTCTAATGGTTGTAAAATGATTCAAAGATGAATTCCACATCATCTGGATCATTCCAAAACCAAATCCAAAGAAAACTAAATCAAATGGAATTATTTAAGGCAAATGGTCACTTTTGCCATTTTAATCCACTAGGTCACTTTAGGTGTTCCTAGAAGTCAATTCTTAACAGAAACAATTCTAACTCTTTGAACCCCTTGTTAGTACAAGTAATGATATACCAAGGCCCACTTTTAAATCTTACAAAAACATTTAAATACTAATTTTAAATGGCATTTGAAAATGGAATCCATTTCATATGCATAGATCCCACTTTTTCAAAAACCACTCAAATGAGTTCACCTTGACAATCCCCAGCAACCACAGATGCTTAAGCATATGACTAACACACCCACCAAAAATCTTTTCAAAATTCAAACAAAACTTTCTTGCGGGCATTTTGTCGAATAGTTGGCAGACAGAGAAAATTTGGCCTAACTAATATTGTTGCTAATCAACTCTTTGTCCCCCATTCGACCCCCTCTGCTCTTCCCTGTCTCCCCTAGTTCCAACCAAGCCATCAAAGAGCTACCATTTAGCTTCTAGCAACAGTGTCGCGTCACCCCGAAGCCATGCCCGTCGGTTGAGCATGGGCAGCTCGCAGGAGACAGCCCAACCCCTCTCCGACGTGCCTGGGAGGTATGCGTGATAGCACCGCCGCCCACAGTCCCTTCCCCGAGCAACGCTAGCCCCTGGACCACCGTAGACAGCCCGCACACCGAGCCTCTGTGCCATGCACGGAGCATGCCAGAGCACCATCCCCGACAGGCCAGCACAAGCCGTGCCTCGACCCCAGCTTGCACGCGCCACTCCGCCATAACCACAGCATGCTCCAGGACATGCCCTTTTCCTGCCGCGCGACCAGCAACCACCGCACGCAGCGTCAAGCGCCTCCTCTGCCGCTCAGAGCGCCAGTCTTTCTCGACCGCATACCACCGCCCCTAGCTATGCCATTGCACTGTTGCTGACCGCCAAGAGGCAAGCCACTGTCCGCCTACCCCGTTCATGCTTTTAGCGCCCTGTACCAATGTCACCGACGAGCTCACCGTTGCCCTCATGGTTCCCTCGTCGAGCTATATAAGGATCCCTCCCCAGCACCATTTCTCCACACTCCAACACTCCCCACCTCCCACTGAGTCCCTCACACCATCCCCGGAGCCACTCGAGCCACCGTTTGCCGGAATTTCCACCGGAGCCGCCGCAGTAGAGGAGGAAGGGGCAGTCGATTGCGACCACCACAGGAGCCGCCGCGACCTTGCCTAAGCCCGCCGTCTTCCACTCGTTTGATCGCCCCCATCGCCACGTTAGCTGGAGCCCTAGTAAGTCCCCAATCGACCCTCCACCGAGCCGCTAGGGTTCAGTCTCACCAGCGACCAGTTCGTCATCGACGATGAGCCAGAGCCGTTGATCTAGGTTATAATTGCACGGTCCACATCGCCCCGTACCGCTTCGCGTTTAGTTGTGCCGCTGACATGCGGGACCCCCTTGTCAGTTGCCAGCTGCACCGTTGAGCGTCACTGGGCTGGCCCATTTAGTTTCCCGCGCTGGCCCTAGAATTCAGATATAGGTTTTTCTAATTTAGACTTAATCTAGTTTCTGTCCACTAGTTTAAAAATCAATTCAGAGAGTTCTAGTAAACCAAATTGAATGATTCCAATTTTGTTGAAAAGATAATTAAAATCTCTATCCAAGCCCATTGGATTTAAATCAATTAGAGTTATCAATCACCTATAGAACAAATAACAAAACAGAGACTTTTCTACATTCTAACATCTTTCAAAATGCAACCATAATAGCTTTTGAGTTGATTCCAACTCTCAAAAATCACATTTGATAATACCTATCTGAATATATAATAATAATTAGGTTTGCATGCAGTGACTTTGGACTAGTACAAAAATAATGCTATATAGGCATTTCTAGTCACTTTAAATCATTTAAATATTAATCTTAGACTTTATAAAATGTGATCCAACCTTTAAATCACATTCCCATGTATTAGAATATGTGGATATGACATGTGTCCACATGATCCCATATTTTAATTGGAGAATATTAAATCTTAATTAATTTTCAATGAGTAGAAATTACTTTTCTTAAATAAAATGAATGAAACTAGTTCATTAAATCTTGTGATGATACTAGATCATCAAGTGTGTGCCTTAGTATGCTAAATAGACTAGTTAAGTATTGTTTGGTGATTGTGTATTCTGTATATATTTATAGACGATAGTACCGACCAAGTCTACAAGGAGGAGGAGTTCTACCCTGAAGAAGACGGGGAGAATTTCAACCATTGCACCAATCAAGGCAAGTTATTGTTAGCAAGCTAGAATTAAGAAAGATAACCTAAGCAAGATGCATTAGGCATGCTTTGGTTATACCTCTTGGATTTATACCAATCCCAAGTTTTACTTATAAGCTTTACTTTCTTTTACTTTACCAAAGTTCTTTACTTGTTTATAGATAGCATAAAGAGTATAAAACTTGGCCTATCTAGTTAGACTTAGATGTCATTCTATGGCATGAGATTCATATTAGCATCCCACCTTAGTGAACACTCTTAACTTAGTGTTTAGAGCTAAACCAAAAACTTGATCACTCTAGATGGGAATACTTGGTGAAAATGATTATGAAAACGTTGGAATGATGAGTCATTCTATTGATATGTTTTGCCATGTGTTGAGAAACACAACTGGTTTATGATGATGATGAAAATGTTGAGGCATGAGCCTTAGCCCTTTATAAAAACTGATGGTTAGGTTCGGATGCGATACCATTCCAATTTTACCGTACAACCACAATACCTGAATTGGGTAAGGCTTAGCCGGAAGTTTATATGCATTAGTATGAGTTCTCATGGAGAGGTTTGAGCTGAGGCTACCTCTCAATGTTGTCCACCTATGCAGTGCCCAGGATGGCAGATGGCCATGGCTGGGAGGCCAAGCTCATAGGAGAGGTGCTTATACTAGAGTGTGTAAAGGAAAGGTTATGATTGATTATCCGCATACTAAGTATGATGATTCAGGGTTATCCCTGACGGATGTATCGAATGTTGTGGTGAAAGTGTACCACCTCTGCAGAGTGTCAAACTATTCGAATAGCCGCATCTGTGGTCATGGATAGTTAGAGTGGCCATACTGTTCCGTTGTCAGATGTTTTCAAAATGACTTATGAACTGAATTGTGACATGACTTGACCACAACATGGTTGTGACTATCACAACTAAGTTCCCACTTAGGTGATTTAAAACTTTATTTTACCTTTCTTTGTTTCTGAACTCAGCTTAGATTTCAAACTTAACTTTATAAATAAACTTAGAACTTAGCATTCCTACTAGAACTACCTTACTTGTTAGTGATAGCTTGTGAGTACTTAAATAGTACTCATGGCTTTGTCCCTGGCTATTCCCGTGGCCAGACTATGAGGAGGATTATCCGGAAGAAGGACAGCATGACCGCTATGATAACTAGGATCATCTCCCATCATCAGCATTGCCTGTCATACTAAAGATGGAGCCCACCGTTATGATATTTATTCCTCTACTTGTTTGTACTAAGACTGGATTGTGAGATCCTTTATTTGTGTAAGACCTTATTGTGGTTTGTAATGGATGGTGTACTATGATATCCAATCTGTTATGTATCGCAAAAATGGTAATTCTGGGATTGCAATGTATGGCATAACAGGCATCTGGGATTAAAAATCTGGGTGTTGACAAGTTGGTATCAGAGCCAGCCTGACCATAGGAGACCCTAGTTAGAATGGTCGTCCGAACAAAAACTTAGTTTCAGAACCAAAGTGAGTATTTATGAAAATATATTTCCCCTCTTACCCTTGAGATTCTTTCAAAAGGATACATGTTCCTCAAAAACTCTTACATTACTATATAAAATTTGACACACTTGATCACCTCACTAACTTTCTCATCCTACATTCTTATAGATGGAAGTTCAGTACTGCAAGTTCTACCAGTTGGGCAACAGAGGCCAATTGATATTCGAGAGGGATCTTGATGCACTATCTGAGTACCTTGAGTGTCTGCATCCGGAATTCTTCGGAGCTCAACTCAATGACCTCCCAGGAGGAGATTTACAATGGCTAGTAGTTGCTGATCTTCGAGGCAAGATAGAAGCACCGCTTTTCGAGAAGATTCAATTCACCGTGAGAGAGAACAACTAGCTAGATGGATTAGCCAGGGCAATGCATGAAGCTCTCACTCGTCTTTGCGCACAGAATGTCAACTTAATCCAGGGAACTCGCTTTGCTCACTATGCAAGGCGTGGTTCGATGGGACTGCCTCTAGAGATGCCAAGTCACCCAGAGTTGAAGCACCAAGTGGAGAACCTTGACTTCCTACTGTATGACAGATACAAAGAATTGGACAATGCTCGAGAGTACGCCAACCACAACCTTGCCATTGCCGCCCAGAAGGCCCAGACTTTTTCACTGCTCTTCAAGGATCGTTAATCACTTTGTCGTAAACGCGCAAAGAAGGATTGCACCATCGACCGTCTTCGCAAGAAGGTGGCCGACCTCGAGAAGACCATCAAGGAGCAAGAAGCTCAGCTTGCAGCAAAAGAAGAAGAGGAAGAAGGTGAAGACATCCAGGGGATATTCACTCGTACCTCAGCAATGATGATGACTACCTGGAGGATGATGCCATGGACTTCTACACCGACGATGATGACTCTGACTTCATCGACGATGAGTAGATGCACTAGAACACTATCGTAGGAAGGAGTTGTATCGGTCCCATTATATCTTAACTTACAGAATGGTTCTTAAAACCATATGTTTCCCTTTGTTGTGGTGTGTGTGTGTTTGTATCATGTGCTTTGCTTGAATGAATGAAAAGAAGTTAGTTTGCAAAACCTGAGTCAAACTCAAAGTTTTAGCTTTGAAACCAAAACCATAACCCTTAGAACTTTCCCTCTTACCCCATTATCTATCTCAATCTTCAGATGACTCGTGGAAACGAAGGAGGGAGCAGCTCATTGCAGGACCCAATGTTGCAGATTCTGCAGACGCTAATTAGGGATCACGAAGCTAGTAGGGCAGAGCACCAAGAAAATCTAGCCACTCTGCAGCAGATCGCCCAGATGGCCCACAATAATCAAGGCCATGAAAATCAGGATCATCATGGATCCAAACTCAAAAACTTCTAGAATACCAATCCCCCAATCTTTAGCAAGTCTGAAGACCCGCTGGATGCTGATGATTGGTTACAGACCATGGAGAATAACTCTGAAGTTGCAGGAGTGGATGCCAACGAGAAAGTTCTGTTTGCCACCCACTATCTGGCAGGAGATGCAAGAGCATGGTGGAACAGCACCCGCACCATGAACCACGGTCAAGTGATGACGTGGGAAGCCTTCAAAGTCAAGTTCAGCCGCACCCATGTGCCGCAGGGTTTAGTCACCAGAATGAGAGATGAATTCAGAGAACTAAAGCAAGGCAGAATGACTGTAGTGGAGTACCGTGATAGATTCTTGTCCCTCGCCAGGTATGCACCTGATGAGATCAACACTGAAGCCAAGAAGAAGGAGAGATTCCTGAACGGATTGCATGATGAGATGCAGATGGTACTAGTCAACATCCATTTTGAGGATCTCGAAGAGCGAGTCGACTCTGCCATTCAGATGGAAGGGAAGATCAACCAAGCGAATGACAACCGCAAATGTCGGATGATGCACCAAGCTGGGTCCCACAGTGCCCAGAAGTATCGCCCAACCCATCTATCGGATATGCCCCGCGGAACAATAGACCCCTAATGTCTCTCCCAAGCTACCCCAACCGTAGCGGAGGTAATGTGAAGACCGGAGGAAACAACAACAACCACCCTGGCAACTCCAACAATTTCAACCGTGCACCGCCCAAGTCCAACAACAACAACAACAATATTGCCCCAAGGACTGGAAGCAATGTCGTGCCTGTTGCAGCCAAAGACAAGTCTCAGATTACTTGTTTTGAGTGTGGAGTGAAGGGTCACTCCTCCAATGAGAGTGTCCCAAGAAGATTGCCGCCACTGCCAATGTGAATGCCCTAGCTCAGCAGCAGCGTCGTGTTCAGCCCGGAAGAAGATTCGCCCCCGGAAATTCGCTCAACCGCAATGGCCGTCTCTTCCACATGAACGCCGAAAAAGCCCAAGAAGCGCCAGATGTCGTGCTGGGTATGTTTTCTGTTAACTCAGTATTAGAAAGAGTGTTGTTTGATTCTGGAGCATCGCACTCGTTTGTCACCGAAGAATTTGCATGCACTAGTAAGATTCACCCAACCAACCTGAAGCATGTCATGATAGTTCAAATACCTGGTTCAACCACCAAAGCTATAAAAACTTGCAAAGTTGTGCCTATCAAAATACATTGGATAGATTTTTATGCCAATCTAATAGTACTTGGAACCAAAGGTTTGGAAGTAGTACTTGGAATGGATTGGATGTTGAAGCATAAAGGATTGATCGACTATGCCAAGAAAGCCATCACCATGACCAGTAGCTCTGGAGTATTAGTAGAACATATATCTGAAACCTTGCCCTGTTAATTCAAATGCAACAAGAGTCTAGCCCTACCAACCATAGACCAAGTCAGAGTAGTCTGTGAATACCCCGACGTATTCCCAGATGAATTGCCCGGTATGCCCTCGGATCGGGATATTGAGTTCATTATTGAACTAATCCCTGGAACCGGACCCATAGCTCAGAGACCCTATAGCATGAACCCATCAGAGTTAGTGGAGCTGAAGAAGCAATTGGATGCTATGCTGGCGAAAGGTTTGATTCAACCAAGCACATCGCCATGGAGATCTCCCGTGTTGTTTGTCGACAAGAAAGATGGAGGCAACCGTTTGTGCATAGATTACATGAAGCTGATTGATGTCACCATCAAGAACAAGTACCCATTGCCAAAGATAGAGGATCTGTTTGATCAGTTGACTGGTGCTAGAGTGTTCTCTAAGATCGATCTTAGGACTGGTTATCACCAACTTAAGATTTGTGCAATGGATATTCCAAAGACCGCCTTTACCACCAGATATGGATTGTATGAGTATACGATCATGTCTTTTGGATTAACCAATGCCCCCTCTTATTTCATGAATCTCATGAATAAGATCTTTATGAACTTTCTAGATAAGTTTGTCGTTGTGTTTATCGACGATACTCTTATCTACTCCAAGTTAGAAGAAGACCATGAGCAACATCTGAGAATCATCCTTGAAACCCTGAGAGAGCATCAATTGTATGCCAAGTTCAACAAATGTGAGTTTTGGCTGAAAGAAGTAGGATTTCTCGGACATATTGTGTCGGCAGGAGGAGTCGCTGTTGATCCCGCCAAGATCAAAGATGTTGAAGAATGGGAAGCCCCAACCACTCAAACCCAAGTACGTTCATTTCTTGGATTAGTGGGATATTACCGCAAGTTCGTTGAAGGATTTTTGAGCATCGCAAGACCCATGACCCAATTGTTGAAGAAGGACAAGAAGTTTGAATGGACCAACAAATGTGAAGCAAGTTTCCAAGAGCTCAAGAAGAGATTGATTTCAGCCCCAATATTGATTATGTCGGATATCAAGAAGTCGTTTGATGTGTATTGTGATGCATCCAAGATTGGTATCGGATGTGTATTGATGCAAGAAGGCAAATTCATCGCATATCTATCTCGACAACTGAAGCAACATGAGCAAAACTACCCCACCCATGATCTTGAATTAGCAGCTGTAGTTTTAGCTTTGAAGACATGGCGTCATTACCTTATGGGTAATCGCTGTGAGATTTACTCAGATCACAAGAGCTTGAAGTATATTTTTACTCAGAAGGAGCTAAATATGAGGCAAAGGAGATGGATAGAGTTAATCAAGTATTATGACCTTGACATTCACTATCACCCCGGCAAAGCCAATATGGTAGAGGATGCTCTTAGCAGATTGCCGTGTAGGTTAAACACCATGATCAAGGAGAAGCAACCAAGTTTACATGAAGAGTTGGAGCAATTTAGAACTGAGCTAGTTAGCAAAGGAACTTTAGCTAGCACTGAACTTCAACCCACTTTGATTAGTAAAATCAAGGAAGCCTAGAAGGGAAATGCAAGTATCGATGGAATCAAGCGTCGTATTAGTACAGGAAAGGTACCTGGATTCATCAAAGACGAAGAAGGAGTTCTGTGGTACAAAGGACGTATCTGTCTGCCAGTAGATTCGGAGCTGAAGCAAGTTATCATGCAAGAAGCTCATGATACTCTTTATTGTATCCACCCTGGAGGAACGAAGATGTATCAGGATTTGAAGGAGCAATTTTGGTGGCACAATATGAAGAGAGAAATCGGAAGCTACATCGCCAAGTGTGATATCTGTCATAGAGTCAAAGCGGAACATCAAAGACCCGCGGGACTGTTGCAACCATTGCAGATTCCAGAATGGAAATGGGATTCCGTTGGAATGGACTTTATCACCGGTTTGCCTACTTCTAGTAGGGGAAATGACTCAATATGGGTCATAGTTGATAGACTGTCCAAGGTAGCCCATTTTATACCTGTCAAGACAACCTACCAGAATTCGAAGCTAGCAGAGTTGTACATTGCTAGGATTGTTAGTCTGCATGGAACCCCCAAGACCATAGTGTCGGATCGAGGAACCCATTTTACCTCAAGATTTTGGCAGAAAGTCCAAGAAGGATTAGGAACCAAGTTGAATTTCAGCACAGCTCATCACCCATAGACCGACGGATAGACTAAAAGAGTCAACCAAATATTAGAATATATGTTGAGAGCTTGTGTGTTAGAGTACGGATCAAAATGGGAAGATTGTCTGCCTTTTGTAGAATTCTCATACAACAATAGTTATCAAGCCAGTTTGCAAATGGCCCCATTTGCGTTCTTATATGGAAGAAAGTGTCGTACCCCTTTGAATTGGTCGCAAGTAGGAGAGAGTCAGATTTTTGGACCCGACATCCTACGAGAAGCCGAAGAGAAGGTTCACAAAGTCCGTGAGCATCTCAAGGTCGCCCAATCTAGACAGAAGAGTTATCTGACAAGAGACGGAGAGACCTGACTTTCAATGTCAGAGATTTTGTGTATCTCAAAGTTTCGCCATTGAAGGGAACGCAACGTTTTAGTCTGAAAGGAAAGTTAGTCCCCAGATATATCGGACCCTTCAAAATTCTGAATCATCGAGGAGAAGTATCGTATCAACTAGAACTGCCATAAAAGATGTCTGCCATCCATTATGTGTTCCATATCTCATTACTTCGCAAATGCTTGGAAGTGCCAGAGAAGACCGAAGTTTTCAAGAACACCGATCACCGAGCTGTTGATATCAACAAGGATCTAACGTATCATGAAGTGCCCATCCATATCTTCGAAGAAGCTTACAGAACCACCAGGACCCGGAGTATCAAGTTTCTCAAGATCCAATGGAGCAACCATACCGAAGAAGAAGCCACTTGGGAGCGAGAAGATTACATTAGGACTGAGTTTCTAGATCTCTTTAGTTCCTAGTTTTCTTTCTTAAATCTCGGGACGAGATTTTGTTTAAGGGGCGAAGGTTTGTAACATCCCAAAACTTTAATCTAGGTTATCAAGATCCAAATCACCCAATTTGGGGTTAACAAAAACTTTTTAGCATTAAAATAATTAAGAATGCATATGTGTGTTGCATTAAAATAGAATTGTTTGTAATTGCCATGTTTGTTGGTTCTAATGGTTGTAAAATGATTCAAAGATGAATTCCACATCATCTAGATCATTCCAAAACCAAATCCAAAGAAAAAGAAATCAAATGGAATTAATAAAGGCAAATGGTCACTTTTGCCATTTTCATCCACTAGGTCACTTTAGGTGTTCCTAGAAGTCAATTCTTAACAGAAACAATTCTAAATCTTTGCACCCCTTGTTAGTACAAGTAATGATCTACCAAGGCCCACTTTGAAATCTTACAAAAACATTTAAACACTAATTTTAAATGGCATTTGAAAATGGAATCCATTTCATATGCATAGATCCCACTTTTTCAAAAACCACTCAAATGAGTTCACCTTGACAATCCCCAGCAACCACAGATGCTCAAGCATATGACTAACACACCCACCAAAAATCTTTTCAAAATTCAAACAAAACTTTCTTGCGGGCATTTTCGAACAGTTGGCAGACAGAGAAAATTAATCTTAGCTGTAACCACAACATGCTCCAGGACATGCCCTTTTCCTACCGCGCGACCAGCAGCCACCGCACGCAGCGTCGAGCACCGCCTCTACCGCTCAGAGCGCCAGCCTTTCTTGACTGCATACCACCGCCCCTAGCTACGCCATTGCATCGTAGCTGACCGCCAGGAGGCAAGCCACCGTCTGCATACCCCGCCCATGCCTTTAGCGCCATGTACCAACGTCACCGACGAGCTCATCGTCGCCCTCACGGTTCCCTTGTTGAGCTATATAAGGAGCCCTCCCCAGCACCATTTCTCCACACTCCAACACTCCCCACCTCCCACTGAGTCCCTCACACCATTCCTGGAGCCACTCAAGCCACCGTTCGTCGGAATTTCCACTAGAGCCACCGCAGCAGAGGAGGAAGGGGGCAGTCGATTGCGACCACCCCAGGAGCCGTCGCGACCTCGCCTGAGACCGCCGTCGTCCACTCGTTCGATCGCCCCCATCGCCACGTTAGCTGGAGCCCTGGTAAGCCCCCAATCGACCCCCCCACCGAGCCGCTAGGGTTCAGTCTCGCCGGCGACCAATTCATCGTCGACGATGAGCCAGAGTCGTTGATCTAGGTTCTAATCGCACGGTCCATATCGCCCCGTACCGCGTCGCGTTTAGTTGTGCCGCTGACATGCGGGGCCCCCTTGTCAGTTGCTAGCTACGCTGCTGAGCGTCACTGGGCCGGCCCATTTAGTTTCCCGCGCTGGCCCTAGAATTCAAATATAGTTTTTTCTAATTTAGACTTAATCTAGTTTCTGTCCACTAGTTTAAAAATCAATTCAGAGAGTTCTACTGAACCAAATTGAATGATTCTAATTTTGTTGAAAATATAATTAAAATATCTATCCAAGCCTGTTGGATTTAAATCAATTAGAGTTATAGATCACCTATAGCAAAAATAACAAAATAGGGACTTTTCTACATTCAAACATTATTCAAACTCTCAAAAATCACATTTGATAATACCTATCTGAATATGTAATAATAATTAGGTTTGCGTGCAGTGACTTTGGACTAGTACCAAAATAATGCTATATAGGCATTTCTAGTCACTTTAAATCATTTAAATATTAATCTTAGACTTTATAAAATGTGATCCAACCTTTAAATCACATTCCCATGTATTAGAATATGTGGAGATGACATGTGTCCACATGATCCCATATTTTAATTGGAGAATATTAAATCTTAATTAATTTTCAGTGAGTAGAAATTACTTTTCTTAAATAAAATAAATGAAACTAGTTCATTAAATCTTGTGATGATTGTGATGATACTAGATCATCAAGTGTGTGCACTAGTGTGCTAAATAGACTAGTTAAGTATTGTTTGGTGATTGTGTATTCCGTATATATTTATAGATGATAGTACCGACCAAGTCTACGAGGAGGAGGAGGAGTTCTACCCCGAAGAAGACGAGGAGAATTTCAACCACTGCACCAATCAAGACAAGCTATTGTTAGCAAGCTAGAATTAAGCAAGATGCATTAGGCATGCTTTGGTTGTACCTCTTGGATTTATACCAATCCCAAGTTTTACTTACAAGCTTTACTTTCTTTTACTTTACCAAAGTTCTTTACTTGTTTATAGATAGCATAAAGAGTATAAAACTTGGCCTATCTAGTTAGACTTAGATGTCATTTTATGGCATGAGATTGATATTAGCATCCTACCTTAGTGAACACTCTTAACTTAGTGTTTAGAGCTAAGCCAAAAACTTGATCACTCTAGATGGGAATACTTAGTGAAAATGATTATGAAAACCTTGGAATGATGAGTCATTATATTGAGATGTTTTGCCATGTGTGAGAAACACAACTGGTTTA
The DNA here is from genome assembly GCA_023614405.1 of Avena insularis. Lineage (NCBI taxonomy): Eukaryota > Viridiplantae > Streptophyta > Magnoliopsida > Poales > Poaceae > Avena > Avena insularis. The sequence continues at coordinate 31,004,803 of CM042692.1, forward strand.
TGATGATGATAAAAATGTTGAGGCATGAGCCTTAGCCCTTTATAAAAACTGATGGTTCGGTTCGGATGCGATACCATTCCAATTTTACCATACAACCACAATACCTGAATTGGGTAAGGCTAAGCCGGAAGTTTATATGCATTAGTATGAGTTCCCTCGCGGGAGAGGTTTGAGCTGAGGCTACCTCTCAATGTTGTCCACCTATGCAGTGCCCATGATGGCTGGGAGGCCAAACTCATAGGAGAGGTGCTTATACTAGAGTGTGTAAAGGAAAGGTTATGATTGATTATCGGCATACTAAGTATGATGATTCGGGGTTATCCCTGACAGATGTATCGAATGTTGTGGTGAAAGTGTACCACCTCTGCAGAGTGTCAAAATATTCGAATAGCCGCGTCCGTGGTCATGGACAGTTGGAGTGGCCATACTCCGTTGTCAGATGTTTTGAAAATGACTTATGAACTGAATTGTGACATGACTTGACCACAACATGGTTGTGACTATGACAACTAAGTTCCTACTTAGGTGATTTAAAACTTTATTTTACCTTTCTTTGTTTCTGAACTCAACTTAGGTTTCAAACTTAACTTTATAAATAAGCTTAGAACTTAGCATTCCTACTAGAACTACCTTACTTGTTAGTGATAGTTTGCGAGTACTTAAAAAGTACTCATGGCTTTGTCCCTAGATGTTCCCGTGGCCAGACTATGAGAAGGACTATCTGGAATAAGGACAACAGGACAGCTACGACAACTAGAATCATCTCCCATTGTCAGCATTGTCTGTGATACTGAAGATGGAGCTCACCACTACGCTATTTATTCCGCCACTTGTTTGTACTCAGACTAGATCATGAGATCCTTTATTTGTGTAAGACCTTATTATGGTTTGTAATGGATGATGTACCGTGATATCCAATCTGTTATGTCTCGCAAAAATGGTAATCCTGGGATTGCGATGTATGGCATAACAGGCATCTGGGATTAAAAATCCGGGTGTTGACAACCCCCTGGCCCCTCTCCGTCTCATATTCTGGCTCCGTGTCCGCCTTGGTGAAATACTGACTTTGGCTTTTGTCCCGTCCAATTCCGAGAATATTCATTTTCTGACTTTCCTGAAACCAAAAACAACAGAAAATAGGCAGCTAGCACTGTGGCATCTTGTTAATAGGTTAGTCTAAAAAAGTGTATAAAAAGTACTCCAAAGTATGGACAAAACATAAAAAAGTAGATAAAAACCAAGCATGAAACATCAAAAATTATAGATACGTTAGCAACGTATCAGATGCTTATTTTGATTATCTGTGATTTTTGGTAATTAAGCTAATACTAAATATATAAACTGTAAGCTAAACAGCAGCGTCGAAATAGGTCATTATGAGCAATAAAATTTGTGCATTGCATGGGTATATAGGATGTAACCGAATTGTGCTGGCTAAACATAGTTGCCATGACACCTAGGAAGTTCCGGCCTACAACGGGTTGTGGCGTTAATGCTTAGTTGCCATGCTAGTGCTAGGTCGGCGGATAACGATTTGCCTAGCAAAAAAAGCACCGCCTATGCATTTTCTCCGACGCAGTTATCCCTGGCGGCTTTTTCCCGCACCAGCGCAAGCGCGGTGATTAGGTGTGTGCCTCAGCGTCTATGAGCATCAGGACCCAATGTTCATGTTTTACTGTCCTCAATCACCGGAGAATTTAGATCGAGAGAAGAGAGCATGAGGGATGGATCTCGGAAGGGGATGGGTGAATACACGAAAGGGTGGAGACTAATGTCGACATCATGTCATCAATGCTCTTGTAGGGTGCACCTTGTACGTGACATCATCGTGTGGGTCGTTCTGATCGTTATACCATACATATGAATAAAATGGGGAAATACTAATAGGAACGTAGGCATACAGTACGCGGACTGATCAGGATGGTAGGACACGAGGAGGGAGGGGGACCGATGATGCGATTCTAGGGGCATCGTCCCTGGGTTCTCCTCCATATTTCCGAGCAATAGAGCTGCTAAATTCATTGAACGTATAGATAATTAGTCTAGTTCATGAGGGAAACTGGACCAAAAACCTTACATATAATGTCTTTCGGCTTACAACGAATTACCACAAAAGCACATAAAGGGGACTCTCCTTGGGTAACCCTAGCCGAAATGGTGAGACCTTACTACAAAGAGCCACTAGACCGCTTCATAACCGAAGCAAGATAACTCTAACATACAACTCTCACTCAAAGAAGGCATGTGTAACCATATAGTCCACCCTTGATGCCTACAAGAAGTAGTGGAGAGTGGATGGCATGACCCGATAAAACTTGAAGAGAATGTCATAAAATATATGCTGCATCACTATGCATCGCACCCAGAAGGCCCACGCTCCAAGTAGCCACCAACCTTGACTCCGATTATCGTCTTGGAACTCATCATCCAACCCATACAATGCCTCCAAGGAGGAAATGACGTCATTGTGTCGCCACTGCCTGAACAAGCAAGATAGATATGGAGTTATTTGCATTTAAACAGGGGAACACACTCGTAGGATGGTTTTCAGGAGTCGCCAATAAGCTTGATCTACTAATGTATAAGGACGTTATTTAGATTATATGTAGGATCAAAGGTGATGCACTTCAATGCATCTCGAGGAGACCAAACTTACAACGCGATATGCAGGACAGTTATTTGGCGCTATTGCAACTAGAAGTCTCGATTTCTAGGGAGGGATCCCATCTGAGATTCTGACGACTATTGGCTGAGCTAGTTGACCTGATCGCTCTAACTCGATTATCGTTCTTTCAAAAACGCTAGTTGCCAAAGAAATAGAAGTAAGAAACAAGGGTTTGAGGATAAAACGGTAGATTGTATTAGGTTTGTCGATTGGATGTTTAAGTTAAATCGGACATTACCCCTCACATATATATAGGGTGACTGGTCTTTCTATGCAAGCCTCGAAGACTATTACATGGGTACGATGTAGGAAAAACTACCCTAAACTAGGTAAACTAACGCCGGCTTCGTACTGGATCCAGAATACAATCGCCTAACTCAATTCTTTCCGGAGCCGGTTCTCTTTCGTGTTGGCATAGTTTCCATAGTCTTCGAGTCTTTTTCCACCTTTGTTATGGCCTTGTGACCATCAACTAGCTTGACTCTTTTCAACGCAGCTCCTAGATGATTCTAGCTAAGTCGTTTTTGCCTTGTCTTGGATCGTCTTTCATCTGGACCTACCTCCAAATAACCTCTATAATCTTCCTTTGACACTGAATATCTTCAAAACATTAGTCTCTAGATTGATTTTGGCCAAATTTCAGCAAATAACAAAATGCGTCCATCTGCAGCTTACTTTCACTAGTGCATCTCGACTACTAGCCCAAAATGGGTGCTAAAAGATTCCCCCGTTTCTGTGAAAAGCTTACATGCCATGAAAAACCTCGTGTAATTTGATTATGGGCGGTGTTTTTAGCTCATCGGCCATTTATCTTGAGGGTGATATATGCATTCTGGCCGTTTTATGGTGCGACTCAAGAAGGTTGCAACACACTAGGGTCAAATTTCTTCAAATATCGTTCATTAAGCGCTCGAGGAAGTAGGTCTCCCTCTATTGTCTCCACTAGATATGAGTTACCATACACTATGCTTGTTACTCAAAAAGACCCTTCCCAGCTTGGTGATCAATTCCCAAACTTGGGACTTCGAGAGTCGACTGGCAATATAACCTTTCAGAGCAAATCTCCTACTTGGAAGTCCTTTAGGTGGACCTTCTTGTTGTAACCTTGGGATACCTATAACTTTTTTTTAAAATATTCTTCAAAGCCATCACACATTTGTGTCAGCCATTTCATTGATATTGTTCATCGTCATATTAAATAATCTTTAACCGACAAACTAGTCTGTTTAACAAACCTCGAGGTAGCCAGATTAACCTCAGTTGTTAAAACGGCTTCTTGTTCATAGACTAACTCAAATGGAGTTAATTTAGTAGCACCATGTATTGACATTCTATGAACCCATGATACTTCCGGCAACACTTCATGCATATGTCTTGGATGATCTTGAATCTTTCTCTTAATCAACTTGACCAATATCTTGTTAGTCTTCCGCTTGTCCATTGGTTTGGGCATAACAGGGAGAGGAATCGAGCATCTTAATCCCTAGTGACTCGACAACTTTTTTACCTCCTTCGCCATAAAATACTTGTCTTGGTATGTGGTAAGAGTTTGAGGTATGCCGAACCTATGAACAATATGCTTAGTGGTAAATTGAATCACCTCCTTGTAAGTTATATTCCTGAGAGGTACTGCTTTTGACTACTTGGTGAAATAGTTAGTAGCAAATAGCATGAACCGATGCCCTTTGGATGAAGTCAGATGGATCATCCAACAAAGTCAAGCACCGATGCTAAAAAAGGCCACATCTTGATGATTGGTTGCAGCATAGAAGCTGGTGCTAGCTGGATATCCCCGAACTTCTGACAAGTTTTGCATCCTTTGTAGTACCTAAGCAGGCATGTATCATAGTCGGCTAGTAGAATTCGGCTCGCCGGAGCATCCACTTCATTTTGTGAACCGACTGATGTGTGATGGATAAGCCCTCATGAACCTCTCCCATGTAAACTTTAGCCTTGTCTTCATCCAGACACCTTAGGAGAAGGCGTTTGTCGTTCAGCGGTATAAGTCGCTATCGATTAGCACATATTTCAGAGCCAATCGCCGAACCGCTTTACTCGTCTTCTGACTTGGATCTTGTAAGTAGACAATAATATGTCCTCTAGTAGGATATATTATTAGCCGATTCAGTACAGAAAATGGCTTCAGTTGGTTCGATTGTGCATAGTAGAACAAGCAAACATCGGCTATTCTATTTAAAAAACACTCCTATGGTGACATGATAGCAGATGCTTGTTGTGCCAACTCATTAGCTAGCTAATTGTCATGCCTAGATATACGAGAGAAACCTTTTCGGTGGGACGTAGTCGGCGCAGACGGCTCAACTCTAAGGCGACATGCGGTTGAAGGTGCTGGTGGTGGTGAGGAGGAAAGGGAGCACGCTAAAATTTTAGTCGCACCAAAAATCTGCGCGATGGGGGTGCTGGATAGAATCGGCAAAAGGTGATGATATGGCGCATGGGGGTCCAATTTCAGAGAAGCGAAAAAAAATCCAGGTCAGTCAGTTTTTCAAGATATGCATAAGTTCGTTTTTTTTGCTAAAAAATAAAAAAAGAAAAGGGGTTATTTTGTGGTTTGTGGATATCTAAGATCCGCTAGAGATGTTATACAACACATCTGCTTGGCTCGATGTTCAACTTCTTTTTTTTTACGAAATTTCACCGATCTATTAATAATCATCAATAGTAGTAAAAAAGCCATAAAAGGAATAGAAATTACAAATAAGTCATTAGACCACCTAGCGAACGATTACAAACACTAGCGATAGAATATGGATCATGTTTTTACATCATCAAATTCATATTTGTAACAATAATAATTTTCATGGCACATTTGTCATATTGGTATCAAAGTTTAATTGCAAAATGGATGGCGTGGTGCAAAATGTCACGACTCTGGTTTTCGATAGAGCCAAATATTTGCCAAAGAGCCAAAAAGACCCGTACGCCTTCCGTTTTAAAATAGATGTCTCAGATTTATCAAAAAAATAAATCTATAGAAAAATTAACGTATGGATCACCAACGATAAATCAAACCCGAACTTTGAATCCCGGAAATTGGTACACTGAACTTCGGTTTCCGGGTCTATCCCGGACCCTGGACTGTTTTTTTTTTTGGGACGGACCCTGGACTTGTTTTGGACATAAGAAATTAAAAAATCCTAAAAAGACTTATTCAGGCCCCACATGTCATAACCATCTTCCACCTCTGATCTCTCTCCACTCCAGATTCCTCTTTAGCCATGGATCATGCAGCGCCTCTCTCCCGCATCGACGCCTCCCTCCCCGCTCCAGCCCCTTCCTCCAGCTCCGCCACCCAGCTCAGCGAAGCCGGCCGCTTCTGCCTCCGCCCACTCATCAAGCTCCTCCGCGTGGTCATGTAGCAAAAATCGATTTCCAGCGATTTGTGTTTCCGTGTGTTGTGTACGTGAACTGCTAGGTAGGAAAGAAATATAGTTAGTAGTCTGGCTAGCTTGTTCGTGCGGGTAGAACATGGCGAGCTCCCAGGCCTACGCCAACAGCGCGGACACGCACGACGCGTTGGCGGTGGTGGGTGGACAGCGAGTACGCTGTCGTCCGCGTCTTGCATCTCGCGCGTCGCGATGGGGACGGGACGGGCACGGTTTCTCATCGGGGAGCAGCGGAGGCTGCCTAGATCCGGGAGCAGCAGGGCTGTGGGCGGCGGTGGTTTGCTGGAGCTCGGCCACGCATCGCCGGCGGCGACCTGTGGGGTTGAAGCAAGGAACTGCACAGACCTGCGGGGATGCACGGCCTGCAACGACCAGCATAGACGAGTCTAAAATGGTGGACTTGAGATAGATTCTAGGGATGGATATGACATGTGGGCCTTAATTGTTGGTGAGGGTAGCAAGTTATCCCGGCCGGGTTGATCTATTCCCGGTGTGCCAAACAGGTACAAGGTTCGAAATGGACCAGGATCACAGATTTCAGAGTGCCAATTTAAGGAATTACGAGTTGAGAATTTGATTTAGCTTTTGTCTACGAATTCTAGGTCTGTTTTGGACTTTTCCCCCGCTTAAATCACCACGAACGGACATTTCTCGGGCCCCATCCCGTCCCCTGGAATTTTCCGCCACCGCTGCCCCCGACAACACACTCGTGGACGAATCCACAGATCTCGGCCGCCGCGAGATGGGCCTTGTCCAGCGTCGCCGCCCACCCAATACCCATCCACGCCTCGCCTGGCCTCGTCTCACCCCGGCTCATCGTTGTCCCCCACGATGCGCATCACCGTCACTCCGCGTTCAGCGTCGTGGCTGGCTGCTGTGCCCATCGGCCGCGCACCGGAGGAAAAGTTCGGCGCACAATGTCGCGTCAAAGTCCAGGCTTGTCGCCTTGCCCCCCATCTCGCCATCGCCACGCGGGCCTACAACCCACCGCCTCCAGATTAAGAAAAACGTTCGAGCTATCAATCCCGATTCCTTTTTTCCAACTTGCTCGGCCCTAGTCATTCCAGCACGGCCGGACACACGTTCTTATCAGAGATAAATAACGCCAGCGGAGAAGATCGTTGCTGGTTCCGCATCTCGATCCGCGGCTCCTCCTCAAGGGTCGTCGTCACTTCGGCTCCTCGCAGCGCAGTCCAGCTCTTCTTGGCTTGCCCCCGAGAAGCCGTCGGGCTTGACTGGCCGGAGGAGGACAGCTTCTCCTTCTTATCCCAACCCCGTCCTTCTCTTGGCCCAGTTCAGCTTCTCGCATTATTAGATTCTTGGGGCCTGCTGCTCTGCTCTGTTCGGACCATTCTGGTCTCGCGTAGCAATGGCGGAGGGCGGGAGCCGGGTGCGGGGGTTCCTGCGGAACCGGTGGCTGGTGTTCGTGGCGGCCATGTGGATGCAGTCGGTCGCCGGGGTGGGCTACCTGTTCGGCAGCCTCTCGCCGGTGATCAAGTCCTCGCTCGGGTACAACCAGCGCCAGGTCGCCAGCCTCGGCGTCGCCAAGGACCTCGGCGACAGCGTCGGCTTCCTCGCCGGCACGCTCTGCGCCATACTGCCGCTCTGGGCCGCGCTCCTCATCGGCGCCGCGCAGAACCTCGTCGGGTACGGCTGGGTCTGGCTCGCCGTCACCCACCGCGTCGCCGTGCCGCCGCTCTGGGCGGTAAGATCCGTTACAACCCTTCCTACCCCCCCTCCAATTATCAGTCCTTCCGTTTCAGATGCTTCCGCATCAGCATGTCCTGTTCTTGCAGCTACTCATGTGCTGCTGCAGATTCTAGCTGATTATTCTAATCCTCTGTGACTTTTGTGCTAATTGAAGCGTGCACGATGCTGTCATGACAAAAATTCCATCAACTTATGTGTAGTGGTTGTTGAGGTTTCAGTGTCTACTGTGCTTTGTAGAAATAGTAATTGTACGGTTGAACTTTCCAAGATTGCGATTGGAAATTAACATGTCCAGCGGCAAGTGCTATGATCACTTGAAGACAAACATGGGTCAATCACGCATTTCAATGGCTGTCTCCAACGATAGGGAAGAGGAGTGAATTCCTTGTTCTGGAATACCGTTGCTGTTGGACTTCAATGCTTTCTGTTCATCCAACATATTGAAACCTATGTTGAAATCAATTTCCAATTTTTTATAGCTTATTAAATAGTAAATACTTGCCTGCTGTAGTATGTAGTAGTAAGCATATTCTAACACACAGCATGTCGAATATCATCACTGTGTACTTATATTCTTCTTTGGAAGTGTCAGTGGTCGCTTTCTCGCTTCCCATGTGCATTAGTTAACCTTCATTATCTAATATCCGGAAAAACACTAGAAAAGAAACACTGGGCTTCATATAGTCCATCTAGTCTATCTAGTCTAAACACTTAACTGGAGTAGATACATGCGCATATAGATAAAGTCGAGTCGATTAATATGGATCGGAGGGAGTACAAAAAATACTTGCCATGTGAAATTTCCAAGCAATGTATGGTGACTTCAGCCAATACTAAAACAATAGGATCGTTGTTGTCTGTACATGAGAATGGAGAGCTGATATTATTCTAAAAGCGCTGTTTCCATGTCCTCGTTTTATCTTGTGGCATCTGGAAAATTGGACCGTTTCATAATTTCAGTACGACCTAATCGAATCTTTGTTTACATTTGTATCATTCCAATTGATTTTTGTTGGCTCTTCAACTAAAAGTTTCCTTTCTCTCCACAGATGTGCATTCTAATATTTGTCGGAAATAATGGTGAGACATACTTCAATACTGCTGCACTCGTCTCATGTGTTCAGAACTTCCCCAAGAACCGTGGACCAATTGTTGGTATCCTCAAGGGATTTGCTGGTCTGAGTGGTGCAATCCTAACACAGATTTATGCAATAGTACACACGCCTGATGATTCCGCACTGATATTCATGGTTGCTGTTGGCCCAGCAATGGTAGTTATCGCTTTAATGTTCATTGTTAGACCGGTTGGAGGCCACAGACAAGTACGGCCGTCTGATGGCTTAAGTTTCACGTTTGTATATTGCGTCTGCTTAGTTTTGGCTGCTTATCTGATGGGTGTGATGCTGCTTGAAGACCTTGTTGGCTTGAGTGAAACATTGACAGTCGTGTGTACCATCATTCTGGTGGCCCTATTGCTACTTCCAATAGTCATCCCTGTGATACTCAACTTCTTTTCAAACGACGACGAGAGTGTCTATGCAGCACTGTTGCCATCACCTCAGAGAGAAGAAGCGAGTGGTTCAGTACCGTCTGATGAGCAAAATGAAGTTATACTCAGTGAGGTGGAGGATGTAAAACCAAAAGATGTTGATCTACTTCCAGCCTCGGAGAGGCAGAAGAGGATTGCTGATTTGCAGGCTAGACTATTCCAGGCAGCTGCTGTTGGCGCTGTCAGGGTTAAAAGGAGGAAAGGTCCACGACGAGGAGAGGATTTCACACTGCTGCAGGCTATGATCAAGGCAGATTTTTGGCTTCTATTTTTCTCCCTTCTTTTGGGGTCCGGATCAGGTCTTACTGTGATCGATAATCTTGGGCAGATGAGTCAGTCATTAGGTTACGAGGACAGCCACATTTTTGTGTCAATGATTAGCATTTGGAACTTCCTTGGACGTGTTGCTGGGGGCTACTTCTCAGAGATCATTGTCAAGTAAGAATTATGTGGCACCTCTTTGCTGGCCTTTGCATCTCATTATATCAGTAGTATTTTGTTCAATTCATATGGAACTATGGAAGAGCAGTCTCCAATTGGAAGTTGCATAACAGACTAATGCTGTTCTTCAGCAAATCTGTGCTTGTGCTGACTAAGCGCAAAATTCCAAGGAGACGTTTACCCATTTTAGTTTGTATTGATTGAATATATTTTCCATGTTAAAGCAGTTTTTAGTGGTATCGTCACAATTTATTCCTAAATCTATTAAAAATAAATAAGCACCAGCCTGTGAGATCCAAAGCAGAGAAGAATGTCATCGGAACACGCATCGAACTGATACAAATATTAGAGTAGTGAGCTAACAAAAAAAAAACTAACTGTAAATAGCTAATAGGCAACATCCGGATTATCATTTTGGTCAATCACGAGCAATATTTTTCTGATCAATTAATACATGTAGTGACTGAGTTGCTCTGATCAATGAGTAATAAAGATCTTTTCCCCCTCAAAGAAAAATGCAGGTTCTATCTTTGTTTGTTGAGAAACATGTCCCCCATTCTTGTCTCATTTTATTTAACCTCACTTCATCTTTTCAGGGATTACGCGTATCCAAGGGCAATTGCCTTGGCGACAGCTCAGGTATTCATGGCAATTGGACACTTCACCTTCGCAATGGCTTGGCCCGGCACAATGTACATTGGCACACTGCTTATTGGGCTCGGGTACGGCGCCCACTGGGCGATCGTGCCAGCCGCTGCCTCCGAACTGTTTGGTGTGAAGAATTTCGGAGCTCTGTACAACTTCCTTACAGTAGCAAACCCTGCAGGCTCCCTGGTTTTCTCGGGCATCATTGCGAGCGGCATCTACGATTACGAAGCCAAGAAGCAAGCTGACCAGTACCTGAACTCAACATTGCTGGCAATGCCAGGAAGATTACTGGGAATGGTCTCCGAAGCCACTCCTGCACTGAAGTGCGAGGGGGCAATCTGCTTTTTTATCTCGTCACTGATCATGTCGGGGTTCTGCGTCATCGCTGTTATCCTGAGCTTGATTCTGGTCCACCGGACGAAGATCGTGTACACAAATCTGTATGGTCAAGCCCGGGCATAAAAGGTCAGTCATTGAGGAACAGATCAAAACGCTACAGGTGTTAAAGCAGAAGGCTCAAGTATTTTTTGCGCCGTCCTTCTGTTTATGAGCTATAAATAATTTATGGTGTGACGACCGCGTCTCCTGGTGGCTGCAGATGGGAAGTTCAGTATGAGAGTATCATGAAGCATCAAAGTGTATGGTGTTTTAGTGTTTTGCCTGAACTTCTTCAGTGCTCTTTTTTGGAAATGATCTTCTTTCATTCTTTTTTTGGGGCGAAAAAACCTTCAGTAATTATCTGGAACTTTGCATATACATGTGGGTCTGTTCTATGTTTCATCAAGGATGTTGAAAAGTTGAAATACAATAAATTATCGGAGGTCTGCAAATTGGAAAGCCCAACCTTGTAGCTGAACTCCTGGTGTCCTGAGTGTATATATTTTCTGTGAAACTGGCTGGAGGCAGAGTCTTTATTTGGAGGAACAGGTTTGTTGGTCTGCCTCCCAGTATATATTTAACCAGTTTCTTAATTGGTAAACACCCTCCGGTTCCAAGAGTAAGGGCAACTCCAATAGTGCCCTGCATTTTAGACACCGGTTATGTTTGAATTGATCCGTTTGTGGTGGCCCGCAGACAGCTTTGAGGCCGATGTCCTTGCTCTGTTTGCTTGGGATGGTCACTGCATCCAACGGCGCCTCGCAAAAAATGACAGAAAATAAATAAAAAGAAAAAGAAACGAACATAAAAACATAATTTACATATATTAACAAAAGACCTTGATTATTAACAAAAAGAAGAAAAACATTAAGATAGCGGCCATATTAAAAAAAGACACTGTTCATTAACAAAAAGAAGAAACACATTAAGAGTTTGGCGGTGGAACGGCCGCGGCCGACGTCCTAGTAAAAGAGTATGAGTTTGGCGGAATATGATGGATATATTATTGAGCCTCATGGGCGAGTATATATAGGCGTACAGAGGATTATCTTGAAGTATGAGTCAAGTTAGGACCGTACCTAAACAGATCCTAACTCTATCTAAACTACCATAACAACCGTATATACCTAATACTCTAACACTCCTCCTGCAGTCGTAGCGGTAGCGTCGTGAACAACTGAAACATCGCGGACGGTCAGACTGGAGATAAACCGAAGTAGCATCCAATAGGCTGACATCCCCGCATGATTCGGGAACATCGTGGACGGTGTCGGCTGATAGCTTGACCGTAGAGGAAGCTGATGATGCTCAAGCGAGGTGGTAGCCTTTGTGCCGATGTCGAGGGAGCCGAGAGCGTGAGGCGGTGCCATGGTCGAGGTAGCCATGCGATGGGTCGCCGTGGTCGATGTCATGGTTGGGGATGCCGGTGTCGAGGTAGCCGGACGTGAAGCCGCATGCGCATAGTGCGTGAGGAGGATGACGGAGACGCGTCGAGGCAGTCGTCGAGGGTGCCGAAGTCGATGCAGTCCGAGCCATCGAGGACGAGGTGCGACCATAGTTTTGCCAGAACTAGGCGCACATCGGGGACGAACGCACACTCCGATTTTGCCAGAACCGAGTATGCAAAGAAGAACTCGTTGGTGACGCGGTCGAGGCAGTCGTAGAGGGATTGATGCCGAAGAAGATGTTGTCGAAGCCGATGAAGACGAGGCGCCGATCCGATTTTGCCAGACTCGGGAACGCGTCGGGGACGAAGACACTCCCGGTGTTGCCAGTACCAGGCGTGCGGGGGAAGGGACCATCATGAACTTGCCGCCATGTCAGAAAGACTAGCAGGTGGTGTAGTCAGGGATGAGGTGATGACGCCGACGGTGAAGTTGTAGTGGACGAAGACGTAGAAGGTGGCGAAACCAGCGGCGACCTGGGTTAGTCATGCTGGATGTCTAAAGTGGCGATGGGGTAGTCGGCGGGACCTGCGATGGCGAGAGGGCGCCCTGCAGGTTACCTTGTGAAGCGCGGTGGCGGTGCTCGGAGTAGGCGAGGAAGACCCGGCGACGTGACAAAAACCATGTGCAGACAGCGGTGATCCGCGCTATAGGAGATGGCCCGGTGAAAGCCAAGGCCATCGATGTATGAGGACGGCGAAGTAGACTGCATGCAGCCACGCTACGACCCGAGGGGGCGGCATAGCTGCAGGGCGCAAGTCGGTGCAGCGGCTGGGATACCATCAGCGACGTACACGCCAGTGAAGGCGCGTTGAAAGCCGGTAGTATGGACCAAAAGCGGCGGCGCTGCGGCCCGATGGGGCGACACAGCGGCAACCCGTAGCTCGATCGGTGGTAGACGCGTGCTCGGGGACGTGCCTGGCGTAAACAGGCGCAGGATCGGTTGATCAGACCGACGGTGCACCGTATGCGCCATGGTGTGGACTATGCGTAGATCGGAGTCGATGGAGGCGTTGTCGGTGAATTCTCGGACGATGACGACGAAGAGGATCCGAGTGGCGGTAGCCTTAGGAAAGCGTAGCAATGGCAGCTGGAGAGCAAGCAAATGACGGACGCGATGTAGATCCTCGATGCCGATGGTCGGAGTCGAGGAGTGGCGATGACGATGGTGGTGGGCGACTCAATCCGATATAAGATCGGTAAACCAAAAAAGAAAACCGATCAAGAGATCGGAAAAAAAGACTTATAGGACAGCCGATCACGGATCGGTGGACGAACCCTGCCTACGGGTTGCACGACCCCGACGGAGATCATGGAGATCGACCTCCCCGGGGGCGGCACGGCGCTGAAGCGTGTGCGGCGGATAGGTCAAGGATCTTGTCGCTCTGATACCATAAAGAGTGAGTTTGGCGGAATATGATGGATATACTATTGAGCCTCATGGGCGAGTATATATAGGCGTACAGAGGATTATCTTAGAGTACGAGTCAAGTTAGGACTGTACCTAAACAGATCCTAACTCTATCTAAACTACCATAACAACCGTATATACCTAATACTCTAACACCTAGTCCTCGTTGATAAGGATGAAGACCTGCGGAATGACTGACCGGCCGCATCGGCGGACTCCTCAATAGCTTCGTGGAGGCCATTCCACTTGGCCTCCTCTTGTCAAGAGAGCTCGATGGCGACTAGGAGTTGTTGCTCCTCTGTCATCTCCTCCTCTTTTGGTTTGCCATCCTCCAGGTCATCCACCTACTCGTCCTTGATGATGTAGCAAACATCGGGCAACAGCAGAGGTGGGTCCATGTACTGCATGACTATGCCACAATATGGTGACCATGCGGCCACGCGCGCTCTGAGGTGGTGACGCATAGAAGCAGCGGCCTCCGCCGGAGGAGCACCCTGCCTCATGGTTGTTGCGGCCATGGCCGAACCAGCCCTTGTCGTCGTCCTTCGCCATTTGAGCCATAGGGTTTAGGTAGGGTTTCTACGTGCGCGTGTGGGAAGTGGAAACTTTCAGTGGGGACTAGGAGTGTGGATAGCAACAACGAACGACGCCGGTCCCCATTAAAAATGACCAGGGGAGGTAGGTGGGGCGCGTCGTTTCCTCTCCCTTGGTCACTGACGCACGGGATCCGCAAGGACCAGGGGAGGACACGTGCATGCGTGCGCGCTGTCCGCTTCCACCGCAAAGTCAACCTAAATTTGTGTTGAAAGTGAGGGGAAGGCAGACACTTCGAGGCATCCATTAGTTTGCGGCGTCCCGTTAGGCCTTGCCCTCTGTCCGGTCCATTTGCAGGGCACCGTTGGAGTTGACCCAAACACTTGTGCTCGTGTAGTAGTGTTTTATTTGTTTTCTCTTCTAGTAGTATTTTTTTAGTTGACGCAGTAGACTAAAAGTACTGATGTCTAAAGATGCATTACAGATAAAAAAAACATAGTAGAAACTAGTGTAAAGATGCATTAAGAACTGCAATAAAAAAATGCAAACTAATGTGAAAGTGCAGTAGAACTAGCATAGTTATTGGCTTTTAACAAATCATCCTAGGCAGTGATATACTTTAAGAAATAATTATCCATGTGTTGTCTTTTAAGATCTCCCATGGTGTCGCAGTGTGACGTCGTAAGTAAGAGAGAGAGATAGCTTAGTCGTAAAGCTTAAATGCAGCTCCTTTCGTCAAAATAATATGAGTTAGCAGGTTGTAATAATATCATATATATAATCTTATACTCCGTATTAACGACGAAGGAAGTCTTAAAAGACAACACTATGTGCTACGCATTGTGAAGGTAGTGTCATACTAATACTAAGTACTAGTAATGATAATTTGCATTATTGCTAGTGACGTAAGTGGTGTATCTAAGTGAATTGTATTTGTTAACTTAGGATCATGCTTGCACGGGGTTGGATAAGTATCTTTTTTGTCTACGATCATGGGCAAGAGGCATGTATTGATAAAGATACGACGTTGACCTCTTTCCTCCTTAACTACACTGTCATCTCAAGAATTTGTCTATGATATCGTACTAAGATTCAAGCATTTGGGACGGCCTGAAGATGAAGCGAAAAGATGACGGAGAATGTGTTCGAGTTGGGGTTTGTATAGCAGTGGTGTCCTAGGAGACTGGAATATTCCAGTGGAGTGGAGTGTGGGTTTGTATAGGAGTGGTGTCCTAGAAGAGTCTGGAATATTCGAGTGGAGTGTTGGAGTGTGAGTTAGTGTCCTAGGAGAATTTGGAATATTCTAGTGTACGAGTTAGGATGTAATTCTAAGTTGAGTTATATATATGAGGGTGCATAGGTCCAAGGGACTAGGCTATCCATATATTTTCCCCAAAAAATAACATGGTATCATAGCCAGGTTCCTCCTAACCCTAGCTACCACCGTTCCACCACTGCAACACCCATCCTAGCTCTTGTTGTCAACAACACTGGTGTTACTCAGAAAGCTAGTTAGAATGGTGCAATTGAGGTGCTGATACGAGAATAATAAGTTAGAGAGGTTGGATTTGGGGACCAAGCGAAACTAGAGGTGGAGGAGGACCTCTGATCTGGTCGAAGATGAGCAGATGTAGAGGTGGCGCATGTGGTTCTAAAGGAGTTGGGCATCTGTGTTATGGAGGTGATAGGCTAGAGCAGCACTAAGCTGGTGGTGAAGGGAGGCAACTGGGTGAGGCCTCCTGTGTTAGCTATTCTTGTGCCGTGAGAGAAAAAGGGAGGTGTTGGCAGACTTCCATTCAAGTCGTTGCTGTAAGATAGGGAAAAGAAGAGAGTCAATCTAGGGAGAAGGGGTGTGGAAGCATGCGGCATCAAGTGAAGGTACATGGGAGTGCTCCCTACAGGTGGTTCCTTTGGTGTTGTTGGCCAAGATTTGGTTTCAGGAGAAAGAAGGTGTTGTTGTTTTGTTGTAGCAGAGCAGGGAGGAGTCTAGGAGGGACAAGTTGCTGGAGCTGATTTGGGTCGGTTGTGAGGAGCAAAGGGAACAAATCTTGCTTCTAAGAGAAGAGGAGAGAATGCAATGGATCTGAGAGAGAGAGAGAGAGAGAGAGAGAGAGAGAGAGAGAGAGGTAGAAGTTGTGGTGACTAAGGCAAAGATGGTGAGGGTTGATGGAGTGGATGTAGAGGTCAAGGTTGTGACCGTGTTGGAGAAGTGGAAGTCATGTGGTGGTCAGGAGAGTGTGGAACTGAGAAAGGAGGAGTCCAGGAGGGAGAAGTTGTTGGAGCTGATTTGGGTCGGTTGTGAGGAGCAAAGGGAGCAGAGCTTGCTGCTAGGAGAAGAGGAGAGAATGGAATGGATCTGAGAGAGAGGTAGAGGTTGTGGTGACCGTGGCAAAGATGGTTGAGGTTTGATGGAGAGGAGGTAGAGGTCAAGGTTGTAACCATGTTGGAGAGGTGGAAGTCATGTGGAGGTCAGGAGAGCGTGGAACTGTGGATAGCTAATCGGTGAGGTGAGACGGTTGTGGCTCTGTACGAGCTATTGTTGACATGAGACAACTGTGGTTCTGCAAGAACCAAAGTTGATGAATAGGCAATGATGATGCTTAAGCTGATGATGGAAGGTATTTGGTGATGCAGTTGTAGGTTCCAGTGTGATAAGGCGCATGGTTGGAGAGGCAACAGTGGATCAACACAAGAAGGATTCGAGGTGACTAGCTTGATGCATAGTTGGTGCATGGTGATGGTGACGGCTCGCATTAAGCGGAGCTTGGATGGCCCGAGTTGATTGGGTGCCTAACAACCGATGGTGATGGGGATATACCAACTGGGGTATACCCAAAAGGCTGGTTCGACTGACCTGGCCCATGGAGAATGGGCCTGTAGGCACGGCGAATGGAATGCGAATGAAAGTGAAGCCCGGCGATTGGAAGCTGAAGGCCCAAGACTCTAGTTAGGCCTAGTCGGATTAGGTCAAATCCTCCGAAACCTAAAGTGATTCGGTTGTAATCTTGTAAACCCTAGCGAGGTGCCCATATATAAACCTCCCTATGGTACCATGTATACTTATGTGATATTAGCTACCTCATCCAAGCGACTCGCTGCCTAGCCACCGAGATCGCCGATCTTGTAATTCACTCACCAACAATACAATCTAGCAGGAAGTAGGTCTTTATCCCACGGGGGGGCGAACCTGGATAAATCCCTTGTGTTTGTTCCCAATCTCGCACCATGGATGGCGACCCGCTCTTGCCCCCAATCGTATCAATCGCTACCCCTGGTAGCGAATGTCGTGGTCATTCCCATGACAGTGGCACCCACCGTTGGGCATGGCTAGTCAAGCCTGAGATCTGCGGCGAGAACCTACGTCCTGGTCAACCGGCCGATCGTCACCGGCCGCATGTTTGCTAGCGGCGGGTTTCTCCAGATCCTACCAAGCAGCTACATCCCCGCGTCGTGCCCGGTCACTCGCGGCGCGGTGATGCCGGTCGGCACCATCAACCTCTTCATCGGGTTCACGGACACCATCGACCCAATGGAGACGGCGATCATCGGTGGGTCGCCGCCACAAGATCTGCTCTCGGAGGACCAGATCCGCTCCATCACCCGCCTCGCCTCCGAGTACGACTCGGCCACCAGCGACGCGGCCGGGAGCGACGCGACTCTCCGCGACGACGCCGATTCGGCGGCCCCTGCTTCGGCTGCTGGATCCATCACCACCGTGTCGCACGAGGACTCCATCACGCGAGTCTCTAACGCTGAGGACTTCGAGGACCCCTCCATTCTCGGGCTCTTCGACTTCGACTCCGGGTCGGAGTCCCCTAACCAGGCATGAACCAGATCCAATCGCTACGACGCCATCTACATGGTGGGTAGAACCTACGTGCCACCAGATCCCTTCTCCACGCCCATCCCACCGATGGCGACGGTGGAGGAGATCGAGGAGTACCGCCAGCAGCTGGAGGTAGCCAAGGTCAGGGAACAAGCCGAGCGCAAAAAGTTCTGCCCCGAGCAGCAAACGGTGCAGGAGCTGTCGCTCTACCACCAGCGCCGCATCCGGAGCCACCTAAACCCTACTGTTCAGGGCCACTCCCTGAAGTTCGACAATGAACATGACCTTGCTCGTGCGGCCGAGCGTGAGTTCCGCCACAACGTACCACCCAGCGGTAGTCGCCCACTAGCCGGGGCGCCTGCGACCAGAGCTCCACCACCATCCTGCCGCTCGCCTCCTCCGGAGCAACCGTGGATCCTGATCTCCCCGCAAGTGCGTGACTCCAACGAGCTCCCGCTCTACTCCACCCCGATGGATAACATCATTGCGGGACAAGCCGTAGTCGCCAACCTCAACATCACGGGAGAGGGAGTGGTGCAGGTCAAATACGCACAGGCCCTACTCGCCAGGTCCTTTGAGTAGCAAGTCGCGGGGGTCGACCCGCGGATGCGGATGTACTCCTGCTCGTCCGGCAGTCACGCGGCCTCGAGTGGCCGCCCGACAGTCGCCAACACTGTCAACTACCCCCCGAGCCCCTACAGCTCCAACCGTGGTCAGCAAACCCCACACTCTCCACCAACGAGTCGTGGCCTGTGCATAACACAGTCGTCGCCAATGGTCATCTGATCGACACACAGACCCACATCATCAACAACCAAGCCTGGAGAGCTTGCCAGCAAAACGATTTGAGGAATACCCTCACCAACCACAGCGATCCCGAGCAAAGGGGCTCCCTCAGCCGAATCAGCCTGCGGTGCTTCGAACCAATGATCCAAGGCAAGAAGTACCCCTCCACATTCAAAGTACCGAAGGACATCGAGAAGTATGACCCCACATACGATCTAGAGGTGTGGATCGACACATACCTCATGGCAATGGGGATTGCCGGCCAGACTGACCTACTCTTCGCTCATGACCTCCCCCCGATGATGGAGGGAGCGACCCACCAATGGATCAACACCCTCCTTGAGAACAACATCGGCTTGTGGGAGGACATGCGAGACGCGTTTGTTAGGCACTTCGAGGGCTCTTACACCTGTGCCACCGCGATTGAGGACCTGGAACGCTACATCCAGGGACCACGCGAGTCGACTCGCCACTGGGTGCAATGGTGGCAGGACCTGTGGATCAATGCATCCCGCATCCACCCGGATACAGAAATCCACTGCTTGAAGAGAGCGTGCCGCTATGAACCTCTAGTCGCCAAGATCAAGAGGGTATACTGGATGCTCGACAACATCCCCGACCTCCTCAAGATTGCCAAGCGCTATACATAGTGTTAGAATACATATCCTACACGTGTTTGTATAGATGTAGGATACGTATGCGTGTGTATTCCTTGTATATATGTCTGTGTTGTATGCAACCGGGACTCCTTGTAATCCTCTTATATAATGAGTAATACAAGGCCACCTAACATGTGGTTTCCCCTATCTTACATGGTATCAGACGCAAAACCCTAACCGGACCTGTGCCTCCTCCCGCTTCCGCCGCCGCAGCCGATCTCGCTGCCCGGCCTCTACAAACCACCCACCTCTCCCCTTATAGCCTCGCCACCCCTCTGCAATGGGTGACTACGCCGCACGGATCATGCAAGCCGTGAAGGAAAAAGAAAACCACGAGGCCTGAGAAGCTGCTGACGCCCAGTCGAAGCTCGTCCTCGCCACCGCTCCCTCCTCCAATGCGGGGGCCTTCTCGCTCACCTTGTTGCATGCCCAAGCCATCGTCCTCCACTCCATCAAGGGGCACGTCCCCATCGAGATGGCCCTCGACACCGGCGTTCATCGCTAATGGCGCACCTTCTTCCGCGCCGCCCTCCACAAGTATGCGCTGCTCGACCATGTCGACACCCCTGCTCTATCCGTTCCGACTCTGGAGTGGGCTCTCTTGGATTCCATAGTCATCTCCTGGCTCTATGGGTTTGTGTCCCTCGGCCTCCTCGATGCCGTCATGACACCAGGCGAAGACCCCCTCGCCGTCGAGCTGTGGACAAGCATCAACGGGCTCTTCAACAACCACAAGATCAACCGCCAGCTCCACCTCTCCACCGAGCTGGGCGAGATCAAGATGGGCGAGATGAACATGACCGAGTACTTGAAGAAGATCAAGGCCCTCACCGACGGTGATACGTCCATTTTGCATCACTATTCTATATCATAATTTACTGTTATTCATTGATATATTTCATATTAAGAGATGATACTTATGTTATTTCATATGTTTTTGCATTGCTGGTGACTTTTTGAGCATGGACCACTGCAGTCAGGATTCTGATGGAAAAGGTGCTGTTTGGAGGCAAAATTCGCGGTGATCACAAAATCTGGGAAAATACATGGAAAATCCTATTTTTCCACAAGACGAAGAAAGCCAGAAGGGGAAGTGGAGATGGGCCACAGGGGCCCACACCACCCCCTGGCACGGGACACCCTAGGCCACACCACTAGGTGGTGTGGCCACCCTGGTCCACTCCAACATCTCCCCTCTGGCATATATTACCTCCCGAAACCCTAAGACTCGGGGAGCGACCACAGAAAGATTATGCCGCCTCTACGGGGCGGAAAATATCGAGAGAGAAAGATCTCTCGGGCAGACAGAATTCTGCCGAGGGAATTCCTTCCCAGAGAGGGGAGATCGTCGCCATCAACACCACCATCAAGTTGGACTTCATTGGGATCATCATCATCATCATCATCACCATCATCATCTCCACCAGCACCATCATCACCACTTCATACCGTTGTAACAACTGGGTTGAATCTTGCATAGTTCTTAGGGGAAACTTTCTCGGTGTTGATTACTCCTTGTAGTTGATGTTATTGAGTGAACCATTGAATTATCGTTTATGTTCAGATTGTTACACATCATTATTTTATCTCTGATCATGATCCATATGATGTCTTGTGAGTAGTTCGTTTTTGTTCTTGAGGACATGGGAGAAGTCATGTTGTTAGTAGTGGATTTGTGTTGAGAAAGATTCAATAGTTTGATATTTAAGTTGCGGTGTACTTCTTCTAGTGGTGTCATGTGAACGTCTACTACATGACACTTCACCTATATGGGCCTAGGGGAATGCATTGTGTATTTGGCTACTAATCGTAGGGGTTGCCAGAGTGACAGAAACCTGAACCCCCGTTAGGAAACCATTATACAAGGGACATCAGGGTCTTAGAGTTTAAAGTTGTGGTTAGGTTTCTACCTTAATTACTTTCTTGTACTTGCGGATGCTTGCAAGGGGTATAATCACAAGTATGTATTAGTCCTAGGAAGGTCAGTACATTAGCACAGGTTCACCCACACAACACTTAGCAAACTAAAGAAGATTAATTAACTATATGAAGCGAAAGCACTTGACAATATTCCCATGTGTCCTCAAGAACGTTTGGTCATCTTAAGTAATACAATCGGCTTGTCCTTTGCTAAAGAAAGGATTGGGCCACTTGCTGCATTTATTCTTATTGTCTTTTATTTACTCGTACTTTATTTACCTGCATTATCAAAAACCCCTAAAAATCCATTTGCTAAATATTTACAGAGAATTCCTGCTCCTAGCCACTCGCCAGCACCTTCTGCTCCTTGTTGGGTTCGACACTCTTACTTATCGAAAATACTGCGATACACCCCCTATACTTGTGGGTCATCAAGACTATTTTCTGGCACCGTTGCCAGGGAGTGAAGCGCTATTGGAGAGTGGAACTGGTAAATGAAACTTCTACTATGAGTATTGTTTACTTTTGTTAGTTTCTTTATTTCAATATGGATAATTCGCCGAGTTTCTTATTTTGTAATGCTACTACCACTGCTAAGGTAGTAGATGAACCACCACCAGCTGAGAATGATACTTTTAAAATACCTACAAGAATTATTGATCGTGTTATGGATAACTATTATGTTGGAGATGGAACTGTCCATCCCGGTGATCATTCGATCTTTATACATGAATTATGCGGGTTGTTCAAGTGTGCAGGTATTACAACAGATCATGTTAAGAAGAAGTTATTCTTATTATCACTGAAAGGAAGATCTGAGGACTAGTATAAGCTGCTGAAGAATGGTCAAGCTCTTGAATGGGAGGAAATAGTACCTCTCTTTTATTCAAAGTTTTATCCTCCTAGTGAGTTTCATAAAGATCGGAATCAAATATACAACTTTTGGCCTCTTGATGGAGAGAGTACAGCTCAAGCTTGGGGGAGATTGAAGTTACTAATGCTCAAATGTACCATTCATGATCTCCCTCACAATATTATTATCAATAACTTTTATGCAAGGCTTTCTCTTCATGATAAGGATTTATTGGATGCTTCTTGTGCTGGATCATTTACACACATGGAAGAAGAAGCTAAATGGGATCTTCTGGACCGTATTCAAGACAATGCTGAAGAATGGGAGAATGAAAAAGGAAGAAAGTCAGGTATAAATTATGATTATGAATGCATTGAATATTTTATGGAAACTGATGACTTTCAAAATATTAAAAATGCTTATGGTCTTGACTCTCAAGCTATTGCAACTTATTTTAAGGCTTTTGCTTCCTATATTGAAGTTCCTAAAAAGAAGTGGAATAAGTATCATGAACCATATAAAGATGTTGCTAAGTGTGTTCCTGCAAGAAATACTGAAGTTTATACTGCTAATCATGTTTTACCTGAACCTTACATTGAGAAAATACCTTTCCCACTTAAGATAAAGGAACATTCTATGATAGCTAGTATGGTTAATGAAAGTACAAATAAAGCTATTGAACCTGATAAACAAATGGATGATGAACCTATAATAGCAAATGTGAAAGACTTTGTCACTAAATATGTAGAAGAGGGACACACTATCCTTTGTAAGGATACTTCTAATATTGTTTCACAAAGTAGTGTTATGAGAGCTAGTGTCCCTGTGTTTTCTGTTAGGATAAGTGATCATTGCTACCATGGTTCTTGTGATAGCTATATCGTTAAATTTATGCATGATACTGAAAGTTATTATGAGAGAGGAAAGACTGTTCTAATGCATCTCAATAATATTAAGTTTCCTCGTTTTATGCTTAAAGTCTTTATGTTGCACTTGTTTTGCCTTCCTATGCTAGTAGCCTCTGGTTTCAACAACTTGTTTGTTTACAAAATTCCCTTGCATAGGAAGTGGGTTAGACTTAAACATGTGTATTTTTGCTTCTTAATGCTCTCTTTCACTTCAATTCATATTCTTATGTGAGCATCTTTGAAATTATCATGCCATCTTAATGGCTATAAAGAAAGAGCTTTTTGGGAGACAACCCAATTTATTTTTGCTTTCAGTTTGTTTTTGTTTCTTTGAATCTTGGAAGTTATTACTTTGGTAATAACCTCTCCTTATCCTTTTGTTTGGTTTTTGTGTCAAGATCAACCTCTAATGAGAGAGAAGTAAGATTTGGGGCAGTTGCTGTCCCGAAACAGATTTTTGTGCTTCACCATAAAAATTCGTGAGAGATTTCTCTACGTGGGATTGAGCTGTATTTTTTTTTGATTCTGCACCAGGTTGTTATTTAACTTTAGTTAGTTTTGCACTTTTTTATTTGAGAAACAGAAGATTTTCGAAAAAATTGATCTTTACCTGCTGGTCTGTTTTGACAGATTTTGCCACTCTCGCATTTGCTTCTTAAAATGATTTCCTTTTTGAATTCTTTATGGGTTTTCGGAAGGATTTGCTGCAGTAGCATATGATTTGATGGATTTCATTTGAAATTGGACTTAAAAGGTTTATTACCTCGCTTACACTAATGTTTCTAATGAGAATTGTGTGAAGTTTTGTCTGAAATAAATTTTCAGGTTAGTGGAGAAAATGGTGTAATAAGATAGTGAAAGGTTTCATGACTCGAGCAATATGTGTATGAAGATGAAGATATTGATTTTATTCAAGTGGTAACTCTGGAAAAATTTATCAAAGACCAACTTCAGAGACCTACAGAGCCCGTTTTTGAATAGGTAACAGATCTGGAAAGAAAATTTCCGTGAAAATTCAATCCAATTGTATTTTTGGAGTTTTCTATCCAACAAGGAAAGCTACGAAGCGAAACAAGGACGGAAATGGAGCTAGGGTGGTGATGGCCCAAAATATATCGAGCTCGTTGGGGAACCCCAAGAGGAAGGTATAATGAGCACAGTAGCAAGTTTTCCCTCAGTACGAAATCAAGGTTATCAATCCAGTAGGAGCAAGGAAACACCCCAAAGGTGTTGCTAGCTGAGCCTTGGCAGGGCGCACTACCGGTGCTAGTAGCAACGTGGAGAAAACAGGCAGCTGGCACTATGGCTCTTGTTAATAGGTTAGTCCAAGAAATCATATGAAAAGTACTCCAAAGTGTGGAAAAAACATAAGAAAGTAGATAAAACCAAGCATGGAACATCAAAAATTGTAGATACATTTGCAATGTATCATGTGGCTCACACCACCCCCTGGCGTGGGCCCCCCTGGCCGCGCCAGCAGGTGGTGTGGCCGCCCCAGACTCTGTCTCCGACCCGTTTTCTCCCAGTACCTTCCTTGTGTTGTAAAACTTCATAATATATAATCCCCCGGATCCCCTGAGGTTCGTATATCATGTTCTCGTCATGTTTTCGTTTCGATCTGTTTCTGTTAGGAACTATTCTTGAAAGTTAGAAGCACATTGGTGTCCGCCAAGGATAAGGGAAAGGAGCCTATGGAGGAAGATCTCCAAGTCCCCGGGTAGGAGAAGGAGATCAAGAGTGAAGATGAAGAGGAGGCAAAGTAAAGCCAACATCCGCACACCGGCACTACCATTGCAAGCATTGGAGTGGTGGCAAAACCTGCCAGGATCAGAAGGACCGCACGGATGTCAACTGGAGGGAAACCTCCGCGTCACTGTTTGGCTCCACGGTTACTTCCTCCATGCAACAAGAATCCTTTCCATACCCTTATCCATGAACATCAATACCTGAATATGCCCAAGGAGAAACTACCCTCCAATTGGGATTTGCCTCGTTCTAGCCATGCAGGAAAAGAAGACTTCAAGGAGGAAGAGTGGGGAAAGAACCGCAAGAGCTAGAATTCGCAACCCGACATGATCATGAGCCGCATTGAGCAAAACTCACAGTTGATTCGTAATCTCATCGTCGAGGTTGAGGACTTGGGGAAACTAATCAAAGAGCTCATCGAGAGAATACCACCACCACCGAAGGAGTAATTCGTCATCAGGTTTTGGCATCCCCTTGGTTTTTTCCAAGCTTGGGGGAGTGCCGCGGTATCACATCACTATCTTCTATCTTTTTACCTTTTTAGTAGAGTCATATCATGAATAGAGAAGTTATCATGTAGGATGGTCTGCATTATGGAGGTGTCCCCCCTCTCGTTAGATATCTATGTATCCCTTGGAGTGAGTTGCCGTTATGGATTATTAATGAGAAGTTCTATCATTTACTCTTTTGCATATCTTATATTAGTTTTAAATTCATGGTTATATGATTGATCTTGTCATTATTATTGGTATCACTTTGGGATCATTGAGTTAATTTAGTTGGTTTTGGCAAACCTGGCTCGGTCAGTAGCAACACTATTTTGAGAATTGAATGAAAAAGATAAAAGTACTCTAAAGAAATATAATTTCATCATCTTTCTTTCTTGATTTTCTCATAAGTTTAGTATTCTCTAGTTAAGATCTTTTGTGCTTCCAAGGAAGATTGCATGTTTTTTTTTAACACTTGTATGTTTGTTTGTTTCCTTCAACTCTTATGCTTGCTACCCAGCCTTGCTAGCCAAAAACCTGTACTGAGAGGGAATACTTCTCGTGCATCCAATCCTTAAACCAAAACCTATGCCATTTGTGTCCACCATACCTACCTATTAGCATTATTGCTATTCCAAGTAAATTCATGTTTTTATCTACCTTCCGAATTAAATTTGTTATGTGAAAATTAGTGATTAAAGCTCTCACGAACTTGATGGCACACTTTACTTTCTTGCACTTAATAAACTTGAACCATTGTGCCCATCTATGTTGTGTATATGCTTGCGCTTTGTAAGGTGTGAATTAGCAGAACCATGCTATCATGGGGAACGCTTTCAACATTGCACCGGTACTTTGTACCTAGTTGATATCATGTTCTTTTGTCTATGGATGTCGTCAGTGTGAAATGAAAGGGGAGCTTGTAAGTCCATGGAGTTATGTATGTGTGTTAGAGAAACGCCTGGCTCGCTGATATAATCCATGCTGTCATGGTGGAAACCTGCAGCGTAACCATAATGAGCATCTATGAAGCATTCTTCTTATAAAAAAAGAGATAGAGATTGAGAAAAAGAAAAAAAAGAGAGATGAGAAAAGAGGAAAGAGAGAAAAAAAGCACCCTATTCCCATGGTAAATAAGAAGATTGCTGAGATGCTTGTTGTCTTCTTGCCTTGTCATTTTGATATGGGGATTCTTCCGTAGCATCGGGCGAGGGGTACCCCGTTGGCGGTTCTCTATGATACACATGTACTTACTATGACAAGAACTTACCGTTGACTAAACTTGAGTAGCATGAGGAGCGGCCCTCGTATTCAAGGGACATGAGATTTTAAACTTGCAACTTGTCAAACATATCCTCATATTTGATCACTTTAACCTTAATCACCTAAAGATGCCTATGATAGGGGCAATGAGAGCTAAAAGGTAATAAGTACCATAATTTTTGTAAGCTCTTTATGAAACTTGAAATCCCTGCTCCCCTCTGCGAAGGGCCTTTCTTTTACCTTTTAGTTGAGTCAGTAAACCTATTCCCTTCTACCTCAGCAAGTATTTTGAGTTGTTGTGTTTCATTCATTCATATGATGATTTATCCAATCATGTTTCTTATGTTCCTTGTTTTGCACATTGCTCTTATCTTAGTGTTTACTACTTTGAAAGCTATCATTGAAAACCAGTTATGTGTGAACTCCTGCAAATTGTCAACTATTCTTCGACCAAGAGCTAAGTTTGCCATTACCAATTGTGATTTACTTTATGTATCTTTATTGTGCTTCCTTTACTTATTGCAAGTTAAGTTATGTAATAGTGAGTTGTCTTCTATTATGATTTATGTAATAGTCAGTATTCTTTTATCGACTCTTCACTCCATAAACCTGATGTCATGTTTATTAAGCTCAGTTTTCGCTTGGGGACAAGCGAAGTCTAAGCTTGGGGGAGTTGATACGTCCATTTTGCATCACTATTATATATCATAATTTACTGTTATTCATTGATATATTTTGTATTAAGAGATGATACTTATGTTATTTCATCTGTTTTTGCATGGTTGATGACTTTTTGAGCATGGACCGCTGCAGTCAGGATTCTGATGGAAAAGGTGTTGTTTGGAGGCAAAATTCATGAAGATTAGAAAATCCGGGAAAATACATGGAAAATCCTATTTTTCTAGATGTCGTGGTGGTGTCACGGCAGTTGCCATGGATAGGCTAAAGGTGGGGACTAAATGCACTAGGGGAATCCAGGGAGGGATAGTGTGGTGATTCCACACACAGTAGCTTTGTATTTGATTCACTTCCACAGATTACAAGTGCTCCTTGAGCTGTATTGGAGAGAGGAGGAAGAAGGAACTCTCTTACTGTCACCACTAGCTAGCCCTCAGGAACTTGCTAGAGCTCAATCTGTTTAAGACCAACCCAGTAAAACTCAGCCCCTTCTACAGAGGCCCTAGGCCTCCTTATATAGGGGCGGCTAGGTCTCCAATTAGGGCATACGTGGAGGCATATTCCAAGGAATATGCCTCCTCCCAAAAGAGCAAGCCGACCGGGTCACTTTAACCCAGCGTCATCCATGCAGAGGCTACGTGAGCCTCTGCGGTGCCCGCGTCATCCGACACAGGCTTTGTCATCTTTGTCGACCACGCCTCGGTGGTCCTGGCCTCTGTCCGATTCGCTCACGCTCTGCGTACAGTGGTCATCTTTGACCAGCGAGATACCTTCCTTCTCTTGTAAGCTTGGTATAACCCGGATCGTACCTAGTAGATCCGGCCGCACCTGTACCTGCATACAAGTTAGATACATCTCACCAACTTACGATATAAGTCGGCTGAGACCCAGTTAGGTGGACATCCCCTGGTCCAGGTTACCCCGTGATTCGGCCTGCCTTGAAGTGACTCGGCCAGCATCTGCTTTGACCTTGCCGTACCTCGGCTAACTCGGCCTTTATACCTCGGTGTGACCCTACCCGGGGGTATCCCCCTAACATTAGTCCCTGAAGCTGGTGCGGTCTTAGCTGCCTTAGCCGCTAAGGCCACAGCAGGTTCAATTTTATCGAGCCTCTGTCTCCCTTTCCGAGTTACCTCATAGTCCGGATTTCATAGGTTTACTTTCCCTTGGCACATTCCGAGTTTTCACTTGCTGGCCGGGTCACCTCATATTCATCCGGGTCATTCTTCCTTCTCTCGTACGCTTCCCCACGTGGAGGTTAATCATCATGTTTTCCTCATTTTAAGGGCCTGCGCCAGTAACCGCCCTTGATAATTGTCATATTCTTGTAGCACCGCCACATCGCGGCTCTGTCTCCTCGTTAATCGCATCATAACGTCACGTCATGGGATCTCCACCGCTGTGGCCTTTCCTGGCTCGCTGCTGATTGGTTGATCCGGGTTGTACACGGCCACACCGTGTGGCCCACCAAGACAAACGATCCCACCCCTCAAGGGAGTGGTTAAATAGGGAAGTGCGCCCTTGGTTCTTCCCCACTTCCATGCCTACGCCTGCTTCTTATTCTTCCTCTCGGTGACAGCCGCCATCATGCATTCGAGTAGCAGCGCCACTGCCGCACTGCTTCCACGCGCACCAGCGTCACTGCCATCTTCACGCATCTCCTCCACCACGGGTCCTCGCCAGTCCTGGCCACTGCCTCCCACCGCTGCTAGCGTTAGTGAGGATAGTGAGCTTGAGATGACAGAGGAGGAGCTCACCATCACAGAGCAGGAGATGGAGGAAGACGCGGCGAATGCCGACCGCGGCGCGTGGGCTAGATCCTGGGTTTGCCAGGATGACCTGGACTAGCTGTATCACACCAGGCGCATCCTGGAGGGTGTCACCGCATGCCTCGCTTCCGCCGAGCTTGCCCCCTCACCCAATCCGGGTGAGTATGTGGTGTTTCTATCTCACTTCCAACGCGGGTTTGGTCTCCCAGTTAGTGATTTTTTCCACGACTGGCTCGATACGTATGAGCTTCAGCCGCACCATCTTCTGGCTAACGCCATCATGTCTCTCTGCCTTCGCTTCCACCATCGAGGGCTACGCCGGACTATGGACCACGAAGGAGCTCTGGATCCGGTTCTTTGGCCTTCGCCGGAACGTGATTCCGAACATAGTGTTGGAATTATGCCCTAGAGGCAATAATAAAGATGTTATTATTATAATTCTTGTTCATGATAAAGTTTATATTCCATGCTAGAATTGTATTAAGCGGAAACTTTAATACTTGTGTGGTTTGTGAACAACACCGTGTCCCTAGTACGCCTCTATGGACTAGCTCATTGATCAATGATGGTTAAGGTTTCCTAACCATAGACATGAGTTGTCAATTGATAATGAGATCATATCATTGGAGAATGATATGGTGGATAGACCCAAACTAAGCGATGCAATTAGATCGTGTCATCGTGTTCGTCTTTGCGATGTTTTTCTTATGTCAAATATTGTATTCCTTAGACCATGAGATAATACAACTCCCTGGTATCGGAAGAAAGCTTTGAGGTCATCAAACGTCATCCTATGAGAGGGTGATCATAAAGGTGTCTCTCAGGTAATCGGAAAGTATCTGTTGGGTTGTATGTATCGAGATGGGATTTGTCCCTCCCAAGTCGGAGAGATATACTTGGGCCCACTCGTGTCGATATCAACACCGCTTGCAAGCATGTGGTTAAGGAGTTAATCACAAAGTAATATCGGATTACGGAATGAGTAAAGTACTTGCTGTGAACGAGATTGAACTAGGTATGACGATACCGACGATCGAATCTCGGGCAAGTAAAATATCGCGAGACGAAGGGAATATATATGGGATTGATTGAATCCTGGCATCGTGGTTCATCCGATATGATCATCGATGAATGTGTGGGAGTCAATATGGGTGCCCAGACCCCGCTGTTGATTATTGATAGAAGATCATGTCTGCATATTCTCGAACCCGCAGGGTCACACACTTAACGTGTCTCGACGCTAGGATAGATTGGATAATTGGTTTATGAATTTTTTGTTCGGAGTCTCAGATGGGATCCGGGACATCACGAGAGGTTCCGGAATGGTCCGGAGAATAAGATTCATATAAGGCAGTGCAGTTTTTGGAGTTCGGAATTGTTTCGGATTAATCGGTATTGTACCGGAAGCTTCTAGAACCTTCCGGAAGGGGGCCAACGTGGTCCCACCTTCCGGGAGGGGGCATGGGCCTATGAGGGAGTGTCCTGGCCGCATTGGGCCAGGGGCACAAGGCCCCATAGGGCCCACCCGATTCTAGAGAGATTTAACTCATTTAAATCTCGGGATAGAATTTCTAGATAAGGGGAGAGTTTAAATCGTTTAAACTAGAGATAGGCTTGGAGGAGGGGCTAGGGCTGGCCGCCCCCTCCCCCTCTATATATAGAGGGCTGGTGCGCCCCTTCCCCACACACATCTCCCTCCAAGCCCTAGTAGCCCTGCTGCCTTCCTCTCTCCCTCCCATTTGCTTGCGGTGACCAGAAATGAAATTCTCCACCAAATACACCACGCCCGTCGTGTTGTAGATCCAATCCATCTCTCCACCATACTTGCTGGTCCAAGGAAGGAGGAGACGTCGAGGTGCTGCACGTGTGCATCTCACGGAGGCACCGCCACTTGTGGTGCTAGATCGGATCGGATCGCGAGGAGGAGAAGCGAAATGCGACTACATCACCCACGTTCCGGAGAGCGTTCCTGTCTTGAATCTTCAAGGGTATGAAGATCTAATCCAATCTCTCTCGTTGTTTGTATCTCCTAGATTAGATCTTGGCTTTCCCTCTGTTCGCCTGTAGAAAATTTTGATTTACTATGCCGAAACCCTTGATGGTATCGAGCTAGATCTATGCGTAGATGTGATTCACGAGTAGAACGCAAACATGGTTGTTGCGAGGCGTTGATGTTTTCTGTTGCAAGCCTCTTGGTTATGTTCTTCTTATGACGCGGGATAGTGAGATTGAAGCGGTCCAGGCCAACCTTACGACGGCGTCGTTAGCGAGACCGGCTCCGCACTTGGCGTGTGGCTTGTTCCACACATGCGGCTGGTGGATGTCGTTTCTCTCACTATAGTTGTCATGGGATTAACACGGAGTTCGCAACCATAATATCACCGTTGTGGCTTTCCGTGGTAAGAATCGTTCTTAGCATCTACTCCCATAAGCCACGTAAAACATGCAACAACAAAGTAGAGGCGTCTAACTTGTTTTTGCGAGTGTTCTGTGATATGGTATGGCCCAAGATGTGATGTGTATAATGTATGCGATGATCATGTTTTGTAATGTTTCACGACTTGCATGTCGATGAGTACACAACGGCGAGAGCCATATGGTTGTCTTTATAATTGTGTATGACCTGCAGTCAACTTCTTATCGCCATGTAATAGCTTTACTTTATCGCTAAGTAGTTAGCAATAGTTGTAGTTGCTATTCGTGGTGGAGGCAATCATGGTGAAGTGATGGAGATCATCTCGGACGCACAAGATGGAGATCATTCTGCGAAGATTGGCTATACCATGTCACATAAAGTTATATGCATGTGATGTTTATCCTTTTATGTATCTTATTATGCTTAGATCGTGTAGCATTATAAGATGATTCCTCACTTAAAGATCAAGATAAAACTGTTCTCTCCAAGTATGCACCATTGCAAAAGTTCGTGTCCAAGCATCACGTGATGATCGGGTGCTATAGACTCTCGCTCACATACAACGGGTGCAAGCCAGTTTACTGCACGAAAATAATTGGGTCTAGCTTGACGAGCCTAGCATGTACAGACATGGCCTCGGAACACAAGAACCGAAAGGTTAAGCATGAGTCATATGAATGATATGATCGACACTTCGTTGTCCACCATTGAAACCACATCTCTTCTCGTGAAGATCGGATTAGGTGTGGTGAATTTGGATCGTGTTCACTAAACAACTTGAGGGATGTTGAATTTAGTGGGAGTTCATCTAGTAATTTGATTAAAAGTTGAACTAGTTATCATGAACTTAGTCTAATTTGTACTTGCAAATATTGTAGATCACATGGCTAAGTCCAACTTCAACTTCAATGTTTTTGCTGAGAAAGAAAAGCTTAAGAACAATGGGTCTAACTTCACCAATTGGTTCCGCAATTTGAGAATCATTCTCTCTGGCGGTCAAAAGGACTATGTCCTTGAGAAAGCGTTAGGTGACGCCCCTGCTGCAACTGCGCCGGCTGATGAGAAAGCTGTCTATCAGTCGCGCAAAGATGATTATGGTGTGATTAAGAGCACCATGTTGTTTGCTATGGAACCGGAACTTCAAAATCGTGTTGAAAACTATCCCGGGCCCTTTGAGATTCTCGAAGAGTTGAAAACAATGTTTCAGACTCAGGCCCGTTCTGAGAGATATGAGATCTCCGAGAAGTTCTTTAACTGCAAGATGGAGGAAGGGAGTTCCGTTAGTGAGCACGCCATTAAGATGTCGGGCTACACTCAACGCCTTGAGCAACTGGACTACAAGATTCCAGAGGAGCTCAAGATTGACAGGGTTCTGCAATCACTCCCTCCCAGCTACAAAAGTTTTGTAGTGACTCATAATCAGATTGGTTCCACTGATACGATCACCGAGCTCTTCGCAAAGATGAAGGCTGCGGAGGTGGACATCAAGAAGGATAATCATGTGTTGATGGTCAACAAGCCCTCCTTTAAGAAATGTAAAGGTGCAAAGAAGCCCTTCAAGAAGGGCGGCGGCAAGCGCAATGCCCCTGCTGAGAAGAAGCTCAGGTCTGGTCCCAAGCCCGAAAGTGCTTCTATTGCAAGCACAAGGGTCCTTTGGAAGCGAATCGTCCGAAGTACTTAGCGGACAAGAAGGCTGGCACCATCAAAGGTATATTTGATATACATGTTATTGATGTTTTCCTTACTAGCCCTCGTTGTAGTGCCTGGGTATTTGATACCGGTTCAGTTGCTAATATTTGTAACTCGAAACAGGGGCTGCGGAATAGACGGCGGCTTGCAAGGGATGAGGTGACGATGCGCGTTGTCAACGGATCAAGAGTTGATGTGATGGCCGTCGGCACGCTCTCCTTAGTTTTACCTTCGGGATTAGTTTTAAACCTTAATAAATGTTATTATGTGCCTGCGTTGAGCATGAACATTATTTCTGGATCGTGTTTATTGCAAGACAGTTATTCATTTAAATTGGAGAATAATGGTTGTTCTATTTACATGAGTAACATCTTTTATGGTCATGCACCTCTTGTGAGTGGTTTATTTCTTCTAAATCTCGAAAGGGATGAAACACACATCCATAACATTGAGGCTAAGAGATGCAAAGTAGATAGTGATAATACTACTTATTTGTGGCACTGTCGTCTAGGTCATATTGGTGTAAAGCGCATGAAGAAACTCCATTCTGATGGACTTTTGGAGTCTCTTGATTTTGAATCATTTGACACATGCGAACCATGCCTCATGGGCAAGATGATCAAAACCCCGTTCTCCGGTATGATGGAGCGAGCAACGGACTTGTTGGAAATCATACATACCGATGTATGCGGACCGATGAGTGTTTCGACGCGCGGTGGATATCGCTATTTTCTCACTTTTACCGATGACTTAAGTAGATATGGGTATATCTATTTAATGAAACATAAATCTGAAACGTTTGAAAAGTTCAAAGAATTTCAGAATGAAGTGGAGAACCATCGTAACAGAAAGATTAAGTTTCTACGATCCGATCGTGGGGGCGAATATTTGAGTTATGATTTTCTCACGCATCTCAAAGCAAGTGGAATCGTTTCACAACTCACGCCACCCGGAACACCACAACGCAATGGTGTGTCTGAACGCTGGAATCGAACCCTATTAGATATGGTCCGATCGATAATGTCTCTTACTGATTTGCCGTTATCATTTTGGGGTTATGCATTAGAAACCGCTGCATTCACTTTAAATAGGGCTCCATCTAAATCCGTTGAGACGACACCGTATGAACTATGGTTTGGTGCTAAACCTAAGTTGTCGTTTCTTAAAGTTTGGGGATGCGAAGCTTACATCAAGAAGTTGATGCCGGACAAGCTCGAACCCAAAGTGGAGAAATGCGTCTTCATAGGATACCCTAAGGAAACTATTGGGTATACCTTCTATCACAGAATCGAAGGCAAAGTGTTTGTGCATGAAACGGTTCCTTTCTTGAGAAGGAGTTTCTCTCGAAAGAAGTGAGTGGGAGGAAAGTAGAGCTAGACGAGGTTATTGAACCTTCTCTTGAATTGGAGAGTAGCGCAGCACCTGAAATTGTTCGGTCTTTGCACCAACAATAGAGGAAGCTAATGACAAGGATCATGAAGCTTGGACGATCTTGCTCTTGAACGTCGCAGTCGACAAGGTCGTG
Source organism: Avena insularis (assembly GCA_023614405.1). Lineage (NCBI taxonomy): Eukaryota > Viridiplantae > Streptophyta > Magnoliopsida > Poales > Poaceae > Avena > Avena insularis. Next base: position 31,039,517 of record CM042692.1, read on the forward strand.
TGCCCCTCCGAGTGGCGGCAACCTGTCTTATTTGTCTTGTTAGTAGAAGACAGTGAACCTACGAACTATGAGGAAGCGATGATGAGCCAGACTCTGAGAAATGGCTAGAAGCCATGAAATCCGAATTGGGATCCATGAGCGAAAACCAAGTATGGACTTTGGTGGACCCTCCTAGCGACCGAAAGGCCGTTGAGTGCAAATGGATCTTCAAGAAGAAAATCCGACGCGGATGGTAATGTTACCGTCTATAAAGCACGGCTTGTTGCGAAAGGTTTTCGACAAGTTCAAGGTGTTGACTACGATGAGACTTTCTCTCCCGTAGCGATGTTTAAGTCCATCGGATTTTATTAGCAATTGCTGCGTTTCATGATTATGAAATATGGCAAATGGACGTCAAGACTGCTTTCCTCAATGGCAACATTGATGAAGAGTTGTATATGATGCAACCCGAAGGTTTTGTCGATCCTAAGGATGCTGATAAAGTATGCAAACTTCAGCGTTCCATTTATGGACTGAAGCAAGCATCTCGGAGTTGGAACCTTCGTTTTGATCAAGTGATCAAGAGCTTTGGATTTGTTCCAAATTGCTACGAAGCTTGCATCTACAAGAAAGTGAGTGGGAGCTCGGTGACGTTTCTGGTACTATATGTGGATGACATATTGATTATTGGAAATGACATCAACATGCTTAATGATGTGAAGAGTTATTTGAACAAGTGTTTTTCAATGAAAGACCTAGGTGAAGCTGCTTATATATTGGGCATCAAAATCTATAGAGATAGACAAAGACGCAAGATAGCTTTAAGCCAGAGTACATAACTAGACAAATTTCTGAAAATGTTCAGAATATATAAGGCATTGAAAGGTTCAAAGTGCCTATGTTGTCGTAAGATATTGAGCAAGGCTCTGTCCAGCTATGGTAAATGATAGGAAGCTATGAGCAAAGTGCCTTATGCCTCGGCCATAGGTTCCATCATGTATGCCATGCTGTGTACTAGACTGGATGTGTCCAATGCTCTTAGTTTGACGAGCAGATATCAAAGTGATCTAGGAGTGGAACACTGGACAGCCGTGAAGAACATCCTAAAGTACCTAAATAGGACTAAAGAAATGTTCTTAGTCTATGGGGGTGATGAACAGCTCGTCGTAAAAGGTTACGTCGATGCTAGTTTCGACACCGACAAGGATGATTCTAAATCTCGCATGTGATACGTGTATATTTTGAATGGAGGAGCTGTGAGTCGGAGAAGCTGCAAGCAAAGCGTGATCGCGGGATCTACAAGAGAAGCGGAATACATGGCTGCAGAAGCATCAAGTGAAGGAGTTTGGATCAGGAACTTCATCACTGAGCTTGGCGTGGTTCCAAGTGCATTGGACCCACTGGAGATATTGTGTGACAACACTGGCGCCATAGCACTCGCTAAGGAACCAAGATATCATCCAAAGACCAAGCATATCAACCGCAAGTTTCATATAATCCGAGATTATATAGCAGATGGAGATCTGAAGATTAGCAAAGTACATACAGATCTGAATGTCGCAGATCCATTGACTAAATCTCTTCCACGTGTAAAACATGATCAGCACCTCAGTGCGATGGGTGTGAGATTGTTGCCAGATGTAAACTAGATTATTGACTCTAGTGCAAGTGGGAGACTGTTGGAATTATGCCCTAGAGGAAATAATAAAGATGTTATTATTATAATTCTTGTTCATGATAAAGTTTATATTCCATGCTAGAATTGTATTAAGCGGAAACTTTAATACTTGTGTGGTTTGTGAACAACACCGTGTCCCTAGTACGCCTCTATGGACTAGCTCATTTATCAATGATGGTTAAGGTTTCCTAACCATAGACATGAGTTGTCAATTGATAATGAGATCATATCATTGGAGAATGATATGGTGGATAGACCCAAACTAAGCGAAGCAATTAGATCGTGTCATCGTGTTCGTCTTTGCGATGTTTTTCTTATGTGAAATATTGTATTCCTTAGACCATGAGATAATACAACTCCCTGGTATCGGAAGAAAGCTTTGAGGTCATCAAGCGTCATCCTATGAGAGGGTGATCATAAAGGTGTCTCTCAGGTAATCGGAAAGTATCTGTTGGGTTGTATGTATCGAGATGGGATTTGTCCCTCCCAAGTCGGAGAGATATACTTCGGGCCCACTCGGTAATCGATATCAACACCGCTTGCAAGCATGTGGTTAAGGAGTTAATCACAAAGTAATATCGGATTACGGAATGAGTAAAGTACTTGCTGTGAACGAGATTGAACTAGGTATGACGATATCGATCGAATCTCTGCAAGTAAAATATCGCGAGACGAAGGGAATATATATATGGGATTGATTGAATCTCGGCATCGTGGTTCATCCGATATGATCATCGATGAATGTGTGGGAGTCAATATGGGTGCCTGCACCCGCTGTTGATTATTGATAGAAGATCATGTACGCATATTCTCGAACCCGCAGGTCACACATAACGTGTCTCGACGCTAGGATAGATTGGATAATTGGTTTATGAATTTTTTGTTGGAGTCTCGGATGGGATCCGGGACATCACGAGAGGTTCGGAATGGTCCGGAGAATAAGATTCATATAAGGCTGCAGTTTTTGGAGTTGAATTGTTAGGATTAATCGGTATTGTCTTAAGCTTCTAGAACCTTCCGGAAGGGGGCCAACGTGGTACCACCTTCTGGGAGGGGGCATGGGCCTATGAGGGAGTGTCCTGGCCGCATTGGGCCAGGGGCACAAGGCCCCATAGGGCCCATCCGATTCTAGAGAGATTTAACTCGTTTAAATCTCGGGATAGAATTTCTAGATAAGGGGAGAGTTTAAATCGTTTAAACTAGAGATAGGCTTGGAGGAGGGGCTAGGGCTGGCCGCCCCCTCCCCCTCTATATATAGAGGTCTGGTGCGCCCCCTCCCCCTACACACATCTCCCTCCAAGCCCTAGTAGCCCTGCTGCCTTCCTCTCTCCCTCCCAACTGTTTGCAGGCGAAGCCCTGCTGCAGAAATTCTCCACCAAATACACCACGCTGTCGTGTTGTAGATCCAATCCATCTCTCCACCATACTTGCTGGTCCAAGGAAGGAGGAGACGTCGAGGTGCTGCACGTGTGCATCTCACGGAGGCACCGCCACTTGTGGTGCTAGATCGGATCGGATCGCGAGGAGGAGAAGCGAGTACGACTACATCACCCACGTTCGATTTAACGTTCTTTGTGCGAATCTTCAAGGGTATGAAGATCTAATCCAATCTCTCTTGTTGTTTTCATCTCCTAGATTAGATCTTGGCTTTCCCTCTGTTCGCTTCCGTAGAAAATTTTGATTTACTATGCCGCGAAACCCTTCACATAGAACTTGACCTGGACGACAAGCAGCTTACGCAGTTCGGCGCTGCATCTATCTGTCCCCGGAAGCAGTCCATCTTCCCCCGAGTCACGGGGCTTGACTCTTGCAAGGGATGGGCCCGGACTTTCTTCTACGTCTGGAACAACACATCTGAAGATCTGATCTGGCTGCGCCCTTACGCTCCGGGTCCTCCCAATCCGGATCTGTGGGACGCTGTCCCCAAGAAGCCCACCGTCCTGGTGAACCAAGTCAACAAAAGGTTCCAGGAGCTGAAGGACTTGGGGTTGCACAACAAGGACGCGAGGATTACGTTCGTCCGCAACCGGATCTCCCCCTCCAGAAACATACACATAAAGTTTGCCACATGAGTTGGGGCCGTGACCCCAACCGGACCTCCTCATTTGAGTTGAGCAACACCGAGATCTTCCGCCGGGTCAAGGCCCTCTTCACCACTAAGAAGGACTTCTCAGCTGAGTGGACGTGGGGGATCGAACACTTCTGCCGAGATAGGCTTCCCCCCGCGGTAAGTCTCGTGCCCCAAACTTTCTCCGAATCGTATCATATGTCGGTTTCTGTTGTAGGTTTAATCCCTTTGTCTTTTCTTTCCCTTAGATGTTTCTTCAGTAGACCCTCGAGGATGGCACCTAGCCTTCCCTCAAATGGGCGCCTGACTGGGATACCTCGGACGAAGAGGAACCGGATCAGGAGATGTTCCTTCCGATAGCCGATGCGACCAAGTGACCCACCGGTAAACTCTCTTCCATTAGAGATTGTCCCGACGATGAAGATGATTTGGACGTTGAGGTGATGGAGGCATTTGACATTGTCCCCCTTTCTTATGCTTTTCTGGCATCAGCTAACCCTGGTGGGCAGATCCATGAAGAACCTCCCCTTGCCGTGGGTGAGCCTGTCTCGGTCGCACCGAAGAAGAAGAGGGGAGCTGCATCTGCATCTTCCTCTGGACCTTCTCAGCCAGCTAAAAGGCAAAAGAAGTCTGGGGACAAAACTGCCACCAAGCCTACAACCAAGGCCATAGCCCGGAGGGCTCGAAAGCCCAAAGAGCCTCTGACCTCGGATGAGTAAGCCACTTCTCCCTTTGGTATTTATTTGTTCTTCCTTTGTTATAGTTTCTCATCAGACATGATTTGATTCGGCAGGGCTGCGGTGGAGGTCCCACAGAGTGGATCCGGCATTGCCTCGCTGCTCCGACACAACCCTTCTCCCCCTCGTGGCGATGATTCACGCCCGTTGAGTCCTATTCTAGAGGGTTCAGCGGCTGCTCTGGGTTCCAGCCCACCTCGTCAAGAGAAGGGCAACCTCAGAGCGGGGGAGACTGGCTCTACCGAGGTAGCAGCAACCACCACTTCGGCTCCGCCGCAACCAGCTTCATCTGAGTTACCCATAGCACCTCCGCCACCACAAAGACTAGCATCATCATCAGCACCAACTCCAGCACCAGAAGCAACAACAAAAGCGCCATCAACAGCACCAAGCCCTTCCGCCTCGTCCGAGTCTTCCAAGACTCGGCGAGAAGACACCAGCAGTGCCAAGGCTAGCACCAAAGCAGCTCCCAAGGGAAAATCTGCTGTAGCAACTTCAACTTCTCAGCAGCAGCCCAAAGGCAAAAAGGCTCCTGACGCCACCAGGGCAGCCTCAATCGAGGCTGGACAGCGCACACTTGCGTCCATGCTTTCGAAGAAGACTCCACCACCGAAGGACGCCCCTGCCGAGCCAGCTGATGTGCAACTCATTTTGCACACCAGCCCCGCCGTTCCCCAGGTTGAGAGGAGGGAAGCGCATGCCAAGGGTCTAGTGGCGCCCCACATGCTTAGCGGCGAACGATATCCTCCGACCTTGCTCGAGTTTGTAAATAACTGGAACAAGGCGGAGTTCGTCCATAATGACGATCTCCCGGAGAAGTTCGGTCCCGCCGAATTTGCTGCGCAGATGAATACTGCTGCCAAGGCAATTAACCTTGCGGGTCGGATGATGGAGGTACGTTACTTCGTCTTTTCCTTAACATGCTGTAGATATTAGTGATATAGCCATTAGTCCCCGAGCCTCCGGGGGAGTAACTTGTTACTCGGCCGGATGCTCCTTAGAAAACTAACGTAGCTCCTTGATAACTTCGAATATGCACACACCTAGAGCCGGGTTAAGTTCCACTTGGCCCGGATCTTGTACACTTCGAATATGCACACACCTAGAGCCGGGTTAAGTTCCACTTGGCCCGGATCTTGTACACTTCGAATATGCACACACCTAGAGCTGGGTTAAGTTCCACTTGGCCCGGATCTTGTACACTTCGAATATGCACACACCTAGAGCCGGGTTAAGTTCCACTTGGCCCGGATCTTGTACACTTCGAATATGCACACAACTAGAGCCGGGTTAAGTTCCACTTGGCCTGGATCTTGTACACTTCGAATATGCACACACCTAGAGCCGGATTAAGTTCCACTTGGACTGGATTTTGTACACTTCGAATATGCACACACCTAGAGCCGGGTTAAGTTCCACTTGGCCTGGATCTTGTACACTTCGAATATGCATACACCTAGAGCTGGGTTAAGTTCCACTTGGCCCGGATTTTGTACACTTCGAATATGCACACACCTAGAGCCGGGTTAAGTTCCACTTGGCCCGGATTTTGTACACTTCAAATATGCACAAGACTAAGCTATCTTTTTGTACTTTTTTCAGGTGACCACCAATCGCCGGAGTGCTGAGTTTCAGCATCTCCTGGATACTCACAAAATGCTGCGTGCGAAACATACTGCGTTTATCGCCGAACACGAAAAAAGGGGTAAGTTTCTTCCTTGGCATTTTTCCGTTTTTCTTCATCTTTTTCCGCCGAACTAATCCATCATTCGGATTTCGCAGCTGGGGTGGAGGCTGAGAATACCATCATGAGGAAAACTTGGACCAGATAAAGGGTAAGTTATTCTTGCTCAACCTTGCTATGCTCTCTATCTCCTTTTCTCCTTGGCTCGGCAAACATTCATACCTCGGCTTTGCCGGGTCAACAAACTATTTCAGCCTCTCTTGAAGATAGTGTGCCCGTGCCTGATATGATGCTGCATTTTCTCGAACAAGCAGGGCCGCATCAAGCTGAACTCAAGAAGAAAGATGATGATCTCACCGTCCTCCAAACCAAATATGATGAAATTGCTAAGCTTAAGGCGGACATGAAGAAACTGAAAGCGCAGCACCAATCCGAACTTCAAAAAGCTGGCCAGGACTTTACTGAAGAGCGCGAGCGCCTCAACCTCCAGATTGATAAGGACCAAGAATTGCTGAAGGAGGCCAACTCTAAACTTGAGTCGGCGAATGCTGAGCTTGTTCAACTACGAGAGAGGCGCGACAACTGCACCAAGGAGCTAACCCGGATCCACAGCCTAATTTCTCGTAAGCTCCTTTTCTCTTCAATTGTCATGAATCTCTCCGGTTCAACCCTTCTCATTTATTTCACTTGTCTCGTTTTCAGACAAATTTCCAGAGGGCAATGTTGTTGCAACTACCGCTATCGCCAAGTTCCGCCAGAAGAGGGGTACCCCAATTGCCCCTGGCGCTGGAGAAATTCCATATGACGTGGAGGACTTGCTGGTAAGCTTGTCCTCTCGTGTCGAGATTGTGAAGAACTACGGCAAGGACATCTTGGATGTAGCAGTCCGGATCTTCAATGCCTTTTGGCCTAGAGAATATACTCCGGAGGGTGCCCCTGCTCTTTTTGCCAGGCTTATGGAATGCGAGACTCAGCTCGATCTCTGGAGAGAATCCGCTGGATGCGCCATAGCTGAGATCGTTCTTCACTACGTGCTTACGTGGTACGAGAAGATTGACCTCAAACTCCTTGAGCGCATGCGCACCGGATCAAGGTGGTCCACTGACCCGGATTGGGTAGCTCGGCGCAAGGCTTGCGCCCATAGCTTCATCCAATACGCCCCCATTCATCAATGGAACAAGGGACCAAGCTTCCTAGATGCCGCCGGCGATGAAAATGCTAAAAAGTCGAAGATGATTCAGATGAGGATGAAGAGGACGAAGCTTCAGACGTCGAGGAAGACGTAGATGACTCTGAAGCTGAGGCTAGGGCTGCACCTTCTGGCGCCGAATTACCTCCTCCTGCTGCTCCTTGATTATAAACACTTTAAATTTCATCAGATCCCCGGTATGCCGGGTGCAATTGTATCAGGCACACAAGTGATATTTTGCTACTAAGTTTTTATGCTGGATTGACTTGGGCGTAGTCCCCGAGTTTCATTTTCTTGTTCATCCAATCTCTTGGCTTGGCTCGTGTCTACCTTGGTTCGGTTTTATGACTTACAAGTCCGAGCTTCAAAAATTGTCTTAACAATACTTCGAAACTTTAGGATTAGCTCAAAATAATTCAGCATAATAAATTGAAAGTAAACATAAGGTTAGTCCGAAAAACAAACGTCGGCCCGATTAAGTTCCTTTCCTTAGTCGTTTTTCATGTGCTACGCAATTCCAAACTAGTTCTGTTGCTTGTCATGAAGCCAAATCTTGTTGGACAGCAGCAAGTCGAAGAGTTGGGTTCTTGGTGCTCACACACTACTAATCCGGCTTAAGTAGAAAAACTTACACCAGCCGACGTATAAATAATAAATACGGAAGACAACAAATATTTTCAAGGCAGTCCCCGAGTTACTGCTCGAGGTGCCCACATTTCATTGATAGCCTCATTGTCGGCATACACACCGACATATGAGAGATTCGGATACATACACTTCTCTGCTAAGTGTAGAAAGGACGAAGTAGAGCTACATTCCATGGACGCTTAGATTCCTCACCGGACCTGTCCGCCTTGTTTTTCTCCTATGGTTTTGCATCGATAAGATAATAAGAATCATTGTGCAATGCTTTGCTCACAATGAATGGCCCTTCCCATGGGGGGGATAACTTGTGCATGCGAGCAGTACGCTGTACCAACCGGAGTACCAGATCACCTTCCCGGAAGACTCGGGGGTTTACTTTCCGGCTATGATAGCGTCGGAGATTTTGCTGATATATGGCGGATCTCGACAATGCCAATTCTCTCGCTTCTTCCAGCAAATCAACATCATTTTGCCGGGCTTCTTGCACTTCGGCTTCTGAGTATTGGGTGACCCTAGGCAAGTCATGCTCTATGTCGGCTAGTAATAAAGCTTCTGCCCCATATACTAGAAAGAATGGTGTATAGCCTGTTGATCGATTCAGAGTTGTTCTTAAACTCCACAGTACTGCTGGTAGTTCTTCTATCCAGCACCCCGCTGATCTTTGCAGCGGCTCAATGAGCCGGGGTTTTATCCCGGATAATACTAATCTGTTGGATCTCTCCACTTGTCTGTTCGATGTGGGGTGGGATACCGAGGCAACGTCCAACCAGATCTTCTTATCTTGGCAGAATCGCGCAAATGCTCCTTCAACAAAATTGGTGCCATTATCTGTTATGATACTGTGTGGATAACCGTATCTCAAGATGATGTCTTTGAGAAATGTCACGGCCGTAGCCCTATCACATTTTCTTATTGGCTTTACTTCAATCCACTTTGTAAATTTATCAACCATGACCAAAATGTGAGTCATATTTCCCCTCGCTGGTTTGAACGGGCCAACCATGTCCAAACACCATACGGCAAATGGCCAGGTGATTGGTATGGTCTTGAGGTCCGACATTGGCATATGTGTCTTGGTAGCATACCTCTGACAACCATTGCATTTTCTTACCAAGTCCTCTGCTTGTTCTAAGGCACTTTGCCAGTAGAATCCATGCCGGAAAGCTTTTGCTACCAAGGCTCTGGACGAGGCATGATGCCCACATTCCCCTTGATGTATATCTCGGAGGATGTCAAGCCCTTCTTCCGGGTCAACACATCGCTGGAGGACATTAGTCACACTCCTTTTGTATAGCTCAATTGATGATCGTGTATGCCTTTGCTCTCCTCTGAGTTTGCCTGGATAGCACCTCCTCAGCGGGTAAAGTTTCGTCTCCCAGGAATTGAAATATGGGTAACGCCTAAGGTGGTACAACTCGCATTGGGAACACGTCCTCATCAATTTCCATCTGATCCACCGGCATAACCTCAACCGGATCATGCTGAGCAGTTCCCGGGTCTTGCGAAGCAGTCCTCGGCTTCGCCGAGGCAGTCCCCGGGTTTCGCGTACCATCTCCCATGTCAATGTCCATGGGTGCAGCTCTAGACTCCGGATCCTCCGGGACGTAGATTGAGTCGGTTTCTGGGGACGGCCTGATAGATGGTTTTCTAAGGTGTTCTAATGCTACACCCGGTGGAATTGCTTGTCGGGTCGATCCGAGCTTCGACAATATGTCGGCAGCCTCATTTTCCACCCGGGGCACATGGCGAAATTCGCATCCCTCAAAATAACCAGATATTTTCTGCACATGGAATCTGTATAATGCCATGTTTGGATCAAGAGTGTCCCACAGCCCCGACACTTGCTGAACTACCAAATCCGAGTCGCCAAAGCATTGGATCCGATGCATCCCAATTTCTTTTGCCACTTTGAGCCCGTGCACAAGTGCTTCATATTCAGCGACATTGTTTGATGCTGCGAAGTGGATCTGCAGCACATATTTCAGCTGATCCTTCTTGGGCGAAGTAAGCACAACTCTGGCGCCTAACCCGGTTTTTGTTTTTGACCTATCAAAGTGCATTCTCCAATAGTTCGGATCTGGTAATGGCGGTTCGTACTGCACCTCGGCCCAGTCCACAAAAAAGTCGGCCACAGCCTGAGACTTGATTGCTTCTCTTCTGTCGTATTGTGGCGCATAAGGAGCTAGCTCGATTGCCCATTTTGCAATCCTGCCACTTGCATCCTTGTTACTCATTATCTCGGATATGGGAGCTTCACATATTACTTTGATGGGGTGCTCCTCAAAATAATGTTTTAGCTTCTTTGCCGACATGTACACACCATACGCCACTTTCTGATAGTGCGGATAATTTTGCTTTGACGCGGATAACACTTCGCTTAGGTAATATACTGGCCTTTTCACTGACTTACCCTCTTCCTCGCGCTCTACCACAATTACTGCACTTACAACTCGGTTGGTTGCGGCTATGTAGAGCAACATTGGTTCCTTTGGTAGTGGAGAGGCTAACACTGGTGCAGTGGCTAACATTTTCTTTAATTGGATAAAGGCTTCATTGGCCTGCGGCATCCAAATGAACTTGTCCGACTTTTTCATGAGTTGATAGAGAGGCAGTGCCTTTTCTCCCAACCGACATATAAACTGACTTAAAGATGCCAGGCAACCAGTGAACTTTTGGACATCGTTAAGACACTTCGGTAGTTCCATTCGCTCTATGGCCCAGATTTTAGTTGGATTCACTTCGATACCTCGGCTAGAGACAAGAAATCCGAGTAATTTTCTAGCCGGGATACCGAAAGTGCATTTTTTCGGGTTAAGCTTCATTCGGAACCTCCTTAGGTTTGCGAATGTCTGCCTGATATCATCAAGGAGCGTTTGCTTTCCTTGGTCTTGATAACAACATCATCCACATATACCTGCACATTTTGACCAATTTGGTCGTGCAAACATTTCTGCATACATCTACATACGTTGCTTTGCATTACGTAAACCAAATGGCATGGTGCGATAGCAATAAGCCCCATACGGGGTGATAAACACAGTCTTATTTTGATCACTTGGGTTCAGGGGTATCTGGTGGAAACCAGAATACGCATCAATGAATGACAACAGTTCACACCCAGCAGTTGAATCTATGACCTGATCTATCCTTGGCAGTGGGAATGGATCTTTTGGACACGCCTTATTCAGGTTCGTGTAATCGATACACATGCGCCAAACCACTGCCACATTCGGATCGTCCTTTTTCTTCTCCACCAGCACCAGATTAGATAGCCAATCTGGGTAAAGAACTTCCATGATAAATCCAGCTGCTAGTAACCGAGCTATCTCATCTCCAATGACTTTTCTCCTATCTTCGGCGAAGCGGCGGAGAGGTTGCTTCACCGGCCTTGCTCCGGGTCTCACATTCAAAGAGTGCTCGGCCAACTCCCTCGGAACACCTTGCAAGTCTTGTGTGGACCAAGCAAAAATGTCCCGATTCTCACGGAGGAAGCTGACGAGCTCGCTTTCCTATTTGTCATTTAACCCGACACCAATTGTTACGGTGCGCTCTGGGAACATGTCATCAACAAGCACTTTCTTGGTATCTTTTGTGGCTTGGAATGAGACACTACTATGCGGATTACTCAACGCCGGCATATATTGCTGCACAGACTGAGCCAACACCGCCACCTCCTGTATCTTTCTTTTCTCTTGTGCAATCACGAGTGACTCGGCTAGGTTAGACCCGGCTGACGCACACTCAATGGAACGTCGGAAATCTCCAGCTATGGTAATCACTCCATTTGGCCTAGGCAACTTCATCTTCAGATAACTGATGTGGCAACTTGCCATGAACTTGTTCAGTGCTGGTCTACCGAGTAACACGTGATACGCACTTTCTAAGTTCACCACTTCAAACTCCAAATTCTCAGTTCGGCAGTTATCTCGCGTGCCGAACAATACGTCAACCCGGACCTTGCCTACGGGCTCACAAGAAATGCCTGGCACAATGCCATGGAAAGTTGTCCTTGTAGCCTGGAGCATGTTCTCCGAGATACCCAACTTGCGCATTATATCCGCATACATGATATTGATGCTACTGCCATTATCTATCAGCACCTTGGAGAATCTCACATTGATATTTGGCCCTATGAATGTTGGGTCCAACACTAACGCATATGAACCGGGGCTTGGCATAAGCTTGGGGTGATCCTTGATACTCCAGGTGATTTCTTGATCCGACCACGGCATATACCTCGGCACTGCGGGCATTACCACATTCACCTCCATGTGTCGGCGCTGCAAGCTCTTTCTATCTGTTTCCTCTGTGGTAAACACACAGTAACTCTGATGATGCTCTCTGTACTCATTCCTCCCCTCGTTTCCTAGGTACCTCTGATCCGGTTGATGCTGGTCTTCCACTTGATGTACTGCATTCCCTTCTCTCATGGTTGTCATACCTCGGCGGAGGGGGAGGCATCATTAACTGTTGCGTGTTTGCTTCGGAGAGCAATTGCTGCTGGGGTAACTCCTGCCGAGGTTGATCATTCCGAGGTGCCTGAGCATTCCCCAAATCACCTTGTTCTATCTTGCGCATCCACTCACACTGCCTTGTTGTATGACCCGCTGGGTTACTCGGATTTGGCGTGTGAAATTTACACGGCTGATCCAGCATTGACTCATAAGTATAACTGGGATGGTCCTTCTTTTCCTGCCACTGTTTCTTTTGCTCTGGCGTCAAAGTTTTCTTGCCATCATTTCTTGGTGTCCATTGTTGTCCTCCAGTTTTCTGACGTTGGTTGGTTCCTGCACCAGTTTGATCTTGATTCACAGCAGCAACTTGTTGCGAACTATACCGGTAATCCGGTCTATCATCTCTTCTTTTACCTCGGTAATCATTCCTCTGGCATGACCCGGCTCCATCTCTTTGGTAGTATTCCTCGTTTGACTCGCTTGGCATTAACCTGGGTTGAGTCGGATCACCCAAGGCATACGAATCAGCGATCCGGATTGTCTCTGCCAACGTAGTTGGCATATCCCTTTGCAATCTTTGCCACAACATGCTTGCATATCTGCACCCTTGCGCAAACCATGCTATGGCTTGCGACTCAATTACACCCTCATAGGAGTTTCGCACGGTACACCACCGGGTCAGGAATTCCCGATATGTCTCATTCGGTTTCTGCTTGCACATCGCTAGGGTCTGTGGCCTATTCGGCCTCTAACACGTACTTGAGAAATTGCTGACAAACATTTCCTCAAAATCGATCCAACAGTTAATACTTCCGGGCGGCAAATTGTTTAGCCATACCCTTGCTGGCCCCTCCAACATCTGGGGTACATATCTCACTGCCCATCTCAAGTTGCCTGTAGCAATTTTTACAGCTGTAGCATAGTTAATCAACCAATCCTCCGGCTTAGTGCTACCGTCATACGTTTTTGTGCCTCTAGGTAACTGGAAGTTAGGTACCGAAGGCTCCTTCATGATCCGGGGCCCAAAACACGCTGGACTCGGAGGACTTTGACACTCAATTTGCTCCGACCTATACAGCCGATCCAGTTTCAACCTGGCATCGTCAGACATCAAATTCCTGCCTCCCAATCTTGACCCTATCACGTGATAATCTGGTCTGGGATACCCAACGTTCACCATTTCCGAATCACCGTCATTGTATCTGTCTTGCTCTCGTGGGGCACCTCTCTGTTGCATACCTCGGCCGGCACTTTGCTCTTGCCTTGGCATATTCCGCTGCTGCGGTTGTCCTGTTCCTGCCGAGTTGCGCTGTCCGGCATTGCTGTTTACATCATTTCCTTGACCGGCATTGCCTTGGTCGTGGTTAACTCGGCTAGCTTCACCTCGGCTCACACTTCATCGATCCTCATTTCTCTGCACTTCTTTTCCTTTCCCTGCCCTTGCGGGGTCATACGGGACTATCTGTTTGTTCCTCCTGGCCGAGGTTACTACCTCTTCTCTCCTAGGACCACCATGAGGAGACGATGCAGCTCCAGCGGATTTCTCCGGGTTACCCACCGCCGAATGAACGATCTTGGAGGCCCCAGCTCTCTCCGGGTTAGCCCTGAGCAATTCCTCATTTTGCCTGTTCGCGATCTAAACCAACTCATTGACCCTATCTTGCTGTCTCTGACGGGCTTCACCCGTCAGACCCTCTAACTCGGACGTAGCTGCATCTGCTGCTCTGAGGTTTTTTGCCGGGGTACTATACTTCGGCAGCCCCACGGACAAACAGTTCTCTGACTCCTCAATCCTAGTATCACCCTCTTTGTTCATTTCACTCATGAGGTTTCTCCCCTTCACTTTTACAGCATCTACTTTATTTGCCTTTGCATACTCACGCAGTGTCATGTTCAACGACTGCTGAGCCGTGGCTATCTTTTTTGCACCCTCTAGTATTTTTTGCCTAGTTTCCTCTAGCTCGGCCTATGCCTGAGCCGGATCTACTGCTGCTGCTACTGGGTTTGCCAAGCTATCCATCGCTTGCTGCAGCACATTCTCTGGCCTTTCTAGTGGAGGACCTTTACTTTTCCTCGGTGCCTTAGGCGTTGCCTCCGGATCTGGTGCCGGATCCTTGCTTGCGCCAGCACCAGGCGCAGTCATCATCACCTCGGCACGGTCCGGAGAGCGAGTGATACGTGCCCTGTGAACCACGCTAAGGGGTGGCTCGCCTCCTTCGACGACGTGCCGCGGGTGAATGCACGACTCATCGACAACAGCGTAGATCTTGTGCGTGCCGAGCTTGACGAAGAGGCCGTTGCGCGGAAGAGGACGTTTGCCAAAGTAGCCAGCGTTGTCGCTGACAAAGTCCAGCGCTCCAAAGCGTTGAACGAGCGAAGATGATGCGGCCATGAAGAGGACGCTTGCACAAAGTAGCCAGCGTCCTAAAGCCGCTGACAAAGAGCGAGCAGATGATGTGCTCGCCGGTGTCTATGAGGTTTCCCGTCCGGATCTTCACCCCTGCTAGCGCCGCTAACCCCACGGTGGGCGCCAACTATCGTGGTGGTGTCACGGCAGATGCCATGGATAGGCTAAAGGTGGGGACTAAATGCACTAGGGGAATCCAGGGAGGGATAGTGTGGTGATTCCACACACAATAGCTTTGTATTTGATTCACTTCCACAGATTACAAGTGCTCCTTGAGCTGTATTGGAGAGAGAAGGAAGAAGGAACTCTCTTACTCTCACCACTAGCTAGCCCTTAGGAACTTGCTAGAGCTCAATCTTTTTAAGACCAACCTAGTAAAACTCAACCCCTTCTATAGAGGCCCTAGCCCTCCTTATATAGGGGCGGCTAGGTCTCCAATTAGGGCATACGTGGAGGCATATTCTAGGGAATATGCCTCCTCCCAAAATAGCAAGCCGACCGGGTCACTTTAACCCAGCGTCATCCATGTAGAGGCTATGTGAGCCTCTGCGGCGCCCGCGTCATCCGACACAGGCTTCGTCATCTTTGTCGGCCACGCCTCGGTGGTCCTGCCTCTGTCCGCTTCGCTCACGCTCTGCATACAGTGGTCATCCTTTGACCAGCGAGATACCTTCCTTCTCTTGTAAGCTTGGTATAACCCGGATCGTACCTAGTAGATCCGGCCGCACCTGTACCTGCATACAAGTTAGATACATCTCACCGACTTACGATATAAGTCGGCTGATACCCAGTTAGGTGGACATCCCCTGGTCCGGGTTACCCCGTGATTCGGCCTGCCTTGAGGTGACTCGGCCAGCATCTACTTTGACCTTGTCGTACCTCAGCTAACTCGGCCTTTATACCCCGGCGTGACCCTACCTGGGGGTATCCCCCAACACCAGAAGACGAAGAAAGCCAGAAGGGGAAGTGGAGATGGGCCACAGGAGGCCCACACCACCCCCTGGCGCGGGCCACCCCAGGCCGCGCCACCAGGTGGTGTGGTCGCCCTGGTCCACTCCAGCCTCTCCCCTCTGGCGTATATTATCCTCCCGAAACCCTAAGACTCGGGGAGCGACCATAGAAAGATTCCACCACCTCTGCGGGGCAGAAAACACCGAGAGAGAAAGATCTCTCCGGCATACAGAATTCTGCCGGGGAATTCCTTCCCGGAGAGGGGAGATCGTCGCCATCAACACCAACGTCAAGTTGGACTTCATCGGGATCATCATCATCATCACCATCATCATCTCCACCAGCACCATAATCACCACTTCATACCACTATAAAAACTGGGTTGAATCTTGCATAGTTCTTAGGGGAAACTTTCCCAGTGTTGATTACTCCTTGTAGTTGATGTTATTGAGTGACCCATTGAATTATCGTTTATGTTCAGATTGTTACACATCATTATTTCATCTCTGATCATCATCCATATGATGTCTTGTGAGTAGTTCATTTTTGTTCTTGAGTACATGGGAGAAGTCATGTTGTTAGTAGTGGATTTGTGTTGAAATAGATTCAATAGTTTGATATTTAAGTTGTGGTGTACTTCTTCTAGTGGTGTCATGTGAACGTCGACTACATGACACTTCACCTATATGGGCCTAGGGGAATGCATTGTGTATTTGGCTACTAATCTTAGGGGTTTCCGGAGTGACAGAAACCTGAACCCCCGTTAGGAAACCATTGCACAAGGGACATCAGGGTCTTAGAGTTTAAAGCTGTGGTTAGGTTTCTACCTTAATTACTTTCTTGTACTTGCGGATGCTTGCAAGGGGTATAATCACAAGTATGTATTAGTCCTAGGAAGGTCGGTACATTAGCACATGTTCACCCACACAACACTTAGCAAACTAAAGAAGATTAATTAACTATATGAAGCGAAAGCACTTGACAATATTCCCATGTGTCCTCGAGAATGTTTGGTCATCTTAAGTAATACAACCGGCTTGATCTTTGCTAAAGAAAGGATTGGGCCACTTGCTGCATTTATTCTTATTGTCTTTTATTTACTCGTACTTTATTTACCTGCATTATCAAAAAACCCTAAAAATCCGTTTACTAAATATTTACAGAGAATTCCTGCTCATAGCCACCCGCCAGCACCTTCTGCTCCTCGTTGGGTTCGACACTCTTACTTATCGAAAATACTGCAATACACCCCCTATACTTGTGGGTCATCAGACGGTCTCGCGGACCTCGGCTCCCTGGAAGACGACGCCAAGCTGGTCATCCACTGCCTCAACGGACTTTCCGAGTAATACGAGGGCGCCGCCGATCTCATCTCCCTCATGCCCGACATCTCCTTTGAGAAGTGCCGTTTTCTTCTCGTGCTCCAAGACATGAAGCGCAAGAATCGTCGCTCGTGCAACGACAATGGCGACACAGCCCTCTACTCCAACGTGGCCACCGCCCCCAACTCCGGACGGGGCAATGGTGGCAAGGGCAAGAAAAGGAAGAAGGCCACAACGGACGCTTCCAAGGACACCGCCATCATCCAAGCCGGCCCCGTTGTCACACCTCCGGCCGCCACTCCTCCAACCTGGCCCATGCTGCTCCTGCCCTAGAACAGCGTGATCCAGATGTGGCCATATGGCCCTGGTATGCAGGTTCGACCCCCCAGCTACATGCACCGCCCCCCGCCCCCGCAGCACGCCTTCTACACGCAAGGGCCCTACACCGTGCCACACTCCTATGGCTACGACTACGGCGGCTATGCTCCTCAGGCTCCTGCATATGGGCTCGACGCTGCACCCCTATCATCACCGGCTTCATCGACTGCCTCATGGGACCAGTCCGCACTGATGAATCAGTTCCAGACGATGGGCCTTCAAGCGCCCACCACCGACTGGGTCATGGACACTGGTGCCACCTTCCACTTCGCATTGAACCCCGGTATGCTCACCTCTGTGTATCCTCCTTCTTCTTCCTCTCATGTTGTCGTTGTTGGTAATAGTTCCACCCTTCCGATCACCACTATTGGGCATGCACGTTTTCCTATTTCTACTCCCTCGCATCCTCTACATCTTCGCAATGTCTTAGTAGCTCCCGATATAGTAAAAAACCTCCTATCCATTCGTCAATTCACCATTGATAATCGTGTTTCCGTCGAATTTGACCCTGTTGGTTTTTCTATGAAGGACCTTCTAACCAGGACCGATATTCTCAGATGTAATAGTCCCAGAGCCCTCTACCCTGTCAGCACTTCCTCCCCCATCCGCCCACACGCCTTCCTCATTATCGACCCTGCTATGTGGCATCGGCACCTTCGACACCCTGGACAGCCGGTCATGGAGTCATTAGCTCGCTCCAGCGGATAAAAATAAATCTAGTCTGTGTCATGCTTGTCAATTTGGTCGCCATGTCCGTCTACCTTTTTCTTCTACCAATCGTGTAACACATTCTCCGTTTCAACTTATACATTGTGATTTGTGGACATCTCCTGTTGAGAGTATTTCTGGCTTTAAGTATTATCTCGTTTGTCTCGATGATTTCACTCAATACGCTTGGGTTTATCCTTTACGTGCTAAGTCAGAAGCCTTCTGACACTTGTTTTCCCTCCACGCCTTAGCCCAAACTCAGTTTCATGCACCCTTGAAATCAATCTAGTGTGACAATGGTCATGAGTTCGATAATTCCTCCCTACAATCGTTTGTCCAACGCCATGGGATAGCACTCTGCTTCTCATGTCCCTATACTTCACAACAAAACGGTAAAGCCAAGAGAATTATTCGCACCCTTAACGACATCACTCACACCCTTCTAATTCAAGCCAGCATGCCACCTCACTTCTGGGCCGAGGCTCTCCATACAGTCGTGCTATTGCACAATTGGCTGCCTTCCAAGGCCATCGCGGATCGCGTGCCTTTTCGAGCCCTTCATGGTGTCGACCCTGCATATGCCGGTCTTAGGGTCTTAGGAGGCTTATGCTACCCCAACACCACCGCTGTTGCCCCGCATAAACTTGCGCCTCACTTCGTGCCGTGTGTGTTCCTTTCTATCGCTGCCTTGATTGTTCCACCCAAAAGATCATCATCTCTCGCCATGTTGTGTTTGACGAGTCTGTCTTTCCCTTTGCCTATAACGCATCACCACCATCCTCTACTCCTACTTTGCAAAGTTATGACTTGCTGTAGGTTGAGCAGCCGATGTTGCCGATGCCATTCACCGTGCCAACCACGGGAACTTCTGCCGCGGGCTCTGCCGTGGCCACTCGGCAGCCTGCCGTGGGTGTTCGACAGCCTGCCGCGGCTGCCCGGTAGCCTGTCGCGGGCACTTCTCCTGCCGCGGCAGGATCTCCTGCCCCGCGCACGCCGCCTCGGGCCACCTCGCCTGGCCCATCCTTAGCCGGATCGTCGCCATCAGGATCACCCTTGTCCTCTCCCTCACTCGCCGCGTCTACGGATGATGGTACCCCAGAGCTTTCTACGAGCTCGTCATCCACGGCTTCTACCCCACCCCCCGCCACGGATGCTCCACGGGCTCGTCGTCCTCGAGCACCACCACCACCACCGTCTCACACCATGCTCACGCGTGCCAAGCACGGCATTGTGCAGCCCAAGATGATTTTTGATCTTCATGTTGAAGGATTGTCTCCAATACCGAAGACTTATCGTGGTGCTCTCAAAGACCCCAACTGGCATGCTGCAATGGTTGAAGAGTACAGTGCGCTCCTCTCCAACAACACTTGGGACTTGGTTGATCCTCCTCGCGGTGCCAACATTGTCAACGGCAAGTGGATCTTTCGTCACAAGATGAAGTCGGATGGTTCGTTGGAACGATACAAAGCTCGTTGGGTCCTCCGGCGTTTTACTCAGCGTGAAGGTATTGATTTTGATGAGACTTTCAACCCTGTGGTCAAGCCAGCCACCATACGCATGGTGTTATCACTTGAGCTCTCTAGTAACTGGCCGATTCATCAGCTTGATGTCAAGAACTCCTTCCTCAATGGCACACTCATCGAGACCGTGTATGCTCGACAGTCTTCTGGGTTTACTGATCCCAGATTTCCTGACAAGGTGTGTCGCCTCAACAAATCTCTCTACGATTTGAAGCAGGCACCTCCTGCATGGTTTCAGCGGTTTGCTTCGTTCATTGGTATTGTTGGTTTTGTTGGCTCCAAGTCCAATAGCTCCATGTTTGTCCACCGGCGTGGCACTGACATGGCCTATCTCCTGCTCTATGTGGATGACATTATCCTGACAGCGTCCTCTCTGACTTTGTTGTACAGTTTAATTGCTTCTCTTCGTAAAGAGTTCAGCATGACAAATATGGGTGAGCTTCACTAATTTTTGGGCATCTTAGTCAGACGCACTAAGGACAGTTTGTTCCTCTCACAAGAGAAGTATGCATTGGAGATTCTTGACAAAGCTAGTATGTTACAGTGTAAATCTATATCCACTCCAGTTGATACAACTTCTAAGCTTGCATCTCAGTCTAGTGATCCCGTGGCTGATCCTACAAAATATCGCAGTATTGCAGGAGGTCTCCAATACCTCACTTTCACTTGGCCAGATATCTCCTATGCAGTACAGCAGATATGTCTTCATATGCATGATCCACGGGCTAATCACTTGCTCCTTGTGAAGCGTGTTCTATGCTACATCTGCGGCACCATCGACTATGGTCTCACTTTGTATTGACGCACATCGAACAAATTGCTGGCCTACTCTGACACTGACTAGGCAGGTTGTCCGGACACTCGATGGTCTACTTTAGGCTATTGTGTGTTCCTCGCCGTGAATTTGGTGTCTTGGTCGGCTAAGCGGCAGCACACTGTTTCTCGATCGAGTGCGGAGGCTGAGTATCAGGTGGTAGCAAATGTGGTGGCTGAATCTTGTTGGCTTCAACAGCTACTTTTGGAGCTTCATCAATCGGTGCATGATGCTTCAGTGGTCTTATGTGACAATGTGAGCTCTGTTTACATGACACAGAATCCAGTGCATCACCAGCGTACCAAGCATGTGGAGATTGATCTACACTTCATCAGAGATCGTGTGACCACTATCGAGGTTAAGGTGCTACACGTTCCTAGTTCATCATAGTTCACGGACATCTTCACCAAAGGATTACCATTGCCTCTCTTCATGGACTTTTAGTACAGTCTCAACATTCGTCGGCTGCCAAGTTTTGACTGAGGGAGGGTGTTAGAATACATATCCTACACGTGTTTGTATAGATGTAGGATATGTATGCGTGTGTATTCCTTGTATATATGTACGTGTTGTATGCAACCAGGACTCCTTGTAATCCTCTTATATAATGAGCAATACAAGGCCACCTAACATGTGGTTTCCCCTATCTTACACGGAGGAGGACACCAACCAAGACTCGGACGACGAGTCAGGGGAAGAGGCCGCTCGGGTGGCCCTGCGAAACGACAGACACCACAAGCTGTGCTACAACAACACTCGCCTCACCGACAAGTGTCGCGGTGATGGGCGAGTCGATTAATCGCCAACGCCAGCTACGGGCAGTGCGACCCCAAGAAATACCACCGCGGCGGTGGCAACTACCGCGATAGTGGAAACTACCGCGCCAACAACGCGGCGAGGCCAAAATTCAATCCTGTCGCCCTGCTCAACCAACCCTATGTCTATCAGAGCAGGGAGGGGAAGCCCGCCACTCACACTACCGTCGACTGCCACTCTCTTAAAGAGATCGATAAGGCAAGGCGAACCAAGGAAGGAGCAAACAACGACCCTCCAAGGGACAAGGGCAACGCTGGCGGATTCGGCCACGCGGTCGGCTCGCTGCATACATTCACCAGGCTCGGCACCAAGCACGAGAATAAAGTACTCACCTGCGTGGTCGCCATGAACACAGTGACCCAACTGGATGTCCCTCGCTTCCTCAACTGGTCGGAGCAAAGCATCACCTGGAGCCGTGAGGATCATGCGCCCATGATCGAATATCCCAGGTGAGTCGCCCTGGTGGTCAAGCCCAAAGTGGAAGGCTACTGGCTCCCCAAGACTCTGATGGATGGTGGGAGATCCATCAACATCCTTTACTCAGATACCTTCAGGAGACTGCAACTCCCACAGTCGATGGTCGAATCGACCCTCACCACCTTCCATGGAATCATCCTCGATCGGAAGGCGTATCCGATCAGCAAGGTGACATTGCCAGTCACCTTCAGCACGCCAGCGAACTTCCGCACCGAGTGGATCGTCTTCAAACTTGTGAACTTCCACAGCCCCTACCACTGCGTTCTGGGGTGACAAGCATTCGCCAAGTTCATGGCGGCCCCCCACTATGCCTATAACACGATGAAGCTCCCGGGGACACGGGGAATCATCACCGTCCACGACGACCCTGATATGGCCGTGGAGTGCGATGACAATAGCACCAAGCTCGCCAACACCGTCAACACCAAAGAAACCAACCATGCGGACGAGCTCGCGAAATACGTGAGTAACATTGACAAGGATGACCCGACGATCCTGAAGAAGCCCACCTCGGCTAGCGCCGCATAGGCAGCCTTCGAGGCCTCCACGCACACCCGCACCGTCGAGCTCGTCCCAGGTGACTCGAGCTAGAAGATCACCATGGGAACCAACATGAGGCCCGCATAGGAAAGCGCTCTCTCATCGAGTTCCTCCGTGAGAATCGTGACATCTTTGCATGGAAGCCATCTAAAATTCTTGGTGTCCCGAGGGAACTCGCCGAGCACAACCTAAACATCGACCCGAAGGCACGACCCATCAAGCATTCATTGCGGCCCTTCAATGAAGAGCGTCGCTGCGCAATCGCTGAAGAAGTGCAGCGGCTACTCGCAGCAGGATTCATCCGGCCCATTAAGTACTCCAAGTGGCTGGTAAACCTAGTCCTGGTCCTGAAGAAGAAAAACACCTAGAGGATATGCATCGGCTACACCAACCTCAACAACGCCTACCCAAAGGAGGAGTTCGTCCTTCCGTGCATCGACTAAATCATCGACTCGAGCACGGAGTTCGAGTCGCTATGCTTCCTTGATGCTTATTTCGGCTACAATAAGATCAAGATGGCCGCCAAGGATGAGGAGAAAACGTCTTTCATTATGCCGTTTGGAGCCTTCTGCTACACCGCGATGACGTTCGGCCTCAAGAACACCGACGCGACCTAACAACGGTGCATGCAGGAGTGCCTAGCGAGCGAAATGGGCCGCAACATCCATGTCTACATCAACGACATGGTGGTGAAGTCGACTCGCCAGAGCGATCTACTCGCTGACCTGGCCGAAACCTTTGCAAATCTATGAAAGTACAAGATCAAGCTCAAATCGGAGAAGTGCACATTCAATGCGCCCACTAGCCAGCTCCTGGGGTACGTTGTCTCCAAACAAGGCATCGAGGCTAACCCCTCCAAGATCGACACCATTGCACGACTTGGCAAGCCCGAGTGTCTGTGCGACATCCAGGAGATGGCAAGGCGAGTCGCGGCCCTCAGTCGCTTCATCCTCCGACTCGGTGAGAAGGCAATGCCTCTCTACTATTTGATGCGGAAGAACCCCACGTTCGTGTGGGACAACGAGGCCGACAACACGCTCAAAGCACTGAAGGAGGTGCTACTCGCAGCACCAGTACTCGCTGCTCCCATGGACAAGGAGCCAATGCTCGTCTACATCGTGGGCTCCAGTTGAGTCGTCAGTGCCGTGATGGTCGTCGAGCGACCGAAGGAGGGAAAGGAGCGCCTCGTGTAGTGCCTAGCATACTACATCAGCAAGGTCCTCACCAATTCGAGGCAACGCTACCCGTAGTACTTTAAACTTGTCTACATGGTCTTCCAGGCCCAAAGGAGGCTCCCCTACTACTTCTAGGAGCATCATATCACGATTTTCTCCTCCGCCCCGCTGCAAGACATCATCCTCAACCGCGACGCGACCGGGCGATTCGCAAAGTGGGCTATCAAAATCGGCGTCGACCACATCAAGTACGAGCCGTGCAAGGCCATCAAATTGCAAGCTCTGGATGACTTCCTCGCTGACTGGGAGGAAGCACAACAACCCATGATGCCTCCATACCTCCACTACTAGTCCCCCACTTCAACGGATGAAAGAGCACAGATGGCGCCGGGGCTAGGATAGTCCCCACCTCCCCCAAGTGCGACAAACTCCGATACATGCTGCAACTCAACTTCATGCCCTGCACCAACAACATGGCGGAGTACGAGGCCCTCCTCCATGGCATGCGAGCTGCCAAGGAGATTAACATCAATCACCTCAAGTTCTACGACGACTCTGACCTCGTCGCCGCACAAGTCGCTGGCACCTGCGATGTCATCGCCCCCAATATGATAGCATACCGCCAAGCGGTGGACCAGCTGGGAGCTACTTTGCTGGCTACTTCGTTGAGTGGATCGACCAGTGGAAGAACAAGGAGGCCGACGCACTCTCGCGCATCGGATTGGCTCGCCAAACGCCACCCCCAGGCGTCTTCCTCCGACAAGCCATCGGTCTCCCTCCAAAAGAGATTGACATCGGGATACCGCTACAGCCCGAGTCCGCTCTGGTCACCATGATCATGGAGCCCAGCGACTAGACCACACCCTACGCCGCCTACCTCGAGCACAAGATCCTGTCCAAGGATGAGACAGAGGCGTGAATGATCATGTGCCGCTGCAAATACTTCGTCATCATCAACGGCAAACTCCACAAACCTAGCATGACAGTCATGTACCAACGCTGCATACAACCAGAAGAGGGTCGCAAGATCCTCCAATACATCCACGCCGACGACTGTGGTCACCATGCTGGTGCAAGGTCGCTAGTCGCCAAAGCCATGCACCATGGCTTCTATTGGCTCACCGCACACGCCGACACCATCGACATCGTTCAGCGCTGCGCCCGGTGCCAGAAATACACCAACCAGACACACATCCCTTGTTCGGCCCTCAAGACCATCCCCATCACATGGACATTCACCATTTAGGGCATTGACATGGTGGGTTGGTTTGAAACCACCTCATCGGGCTACACCCACCTCTTGGTCACAGTCGACAAATTCACAAAGTGGGTCGAGGCGAAGGCCATCAAGAAATGCGATGGCAAACCCGCCACCAAGTTCCTCCACGAACTGATCTACCGGTATGGCTACCCGCATAGCATCATCACCGACAACGGCACCAACTTCGCCAAGGGCTCCATGGCTTACTTTTGTGAGGAGCACGACATCCGCGTCGACCTCACCTCATACGCTCACCCAGAGTCGAACGGATAGGCCGAGTGCGCCAACCAGAGCGTCCTCCACGGCCTCAAGCCAAGACTGCAGTTCCCCCTCGAGCGGATGCCAGGATGCTAGGTCAAAGAACTCCCTCCGTGCTATGGGGCATTCGCACCTTTGTCAACCAATCAACAGGGTTCACCCCCTTTGACATAGGTATGATTACTCGGATACCTATGATTCGCTACCTAGGTCTGCAGAAAGGATTACGCCCGTAAAGAGTCAAGATGATGGTCCAAAAGAGCAACCGACAAAGGCTGTAGTTGTATTAGGAAAGAGGAAAAAAGAACCGACATCGTGTTGGTATTGTAATCGCGTATACGTAACCTATCCGCATACAGCTTCGAGACCCGGCCTATTATATATAGGGCGGAAGAAGCCTAGGCAGGATCATCGAACAATCCCCAAGCAATCTCTAATAGTGCAATTCACCAAATATTTAGGCGACTTTGATTCCATTGTTCTCCTGATATCCGACGAAATCCCCAGCGTTCTCTTTTCTGCGAAACCCTAAGTCCTTCTCCATGGACATTACCGAGGTTAGCCCTCGTCAATTGGCACCGTCTGTGTGAAACTTGAACGCTGCAACCATGGATTTGGCGGAACTCTCTTTTCCAAGCAGCAGCCCAACAAAAGCGGTTCCACACCCACCCACCCCTGTGATTGTACCCGCCAAATTCAACGGCGGGTCCGATCTAATCATCAGAAGCTTCCACTTCCAAGTAGAAGACCCCCAAGAATCACACCCTTCGGCCCTGATTACATCAGAACCGTCGGTGAAAAAACTATGCTTACAGCGATACCAACACCATCTATCGGATCCTCCGTGGAGGTCACTATGGAAATTGAAGCAGCCGAAGAAAACAATCACGATGAGATGGATCTGATGGACCTTGATGGTCTTTACGAAAATCTTTCCTTCGGATCAGATCCCCCACTAACTCCACCACGTGGAACAAGCCCAGCAAACTCTGAACCCGAGGAAAGCAGTGAAAGCATTGAGTTTGGGATAAGAATGGCAAAAATCTACCAAGAACAGAAACTAACGGACTTCATTGATCCACCCGATAGTGTCTCCTTCAATTGAGATGACGACATCACTAGTTCATATATTACCTAGCACCAAGTATGCGTGATCATCAGAGATGCATCGAATCAGCAAGACTCCAACGGTAATCCTATTTTTAACCCTGACGATATCCTATCAAGCAACAATGCAGGAAACCACGGAAATGAAGGAAATCGCAGAAATGGGGAAGACCCAGCAAACAACCGCATAACCCTAGGAGGGGGAGAGCCACGTGGAGGTGAGAGGCAAACTCTCCGGCTACCAGCCGAAGCATGGCAAAAAGCAAGAGCGGCAATTTTGGGTGCATTACCCATGACAGCTGACGCCACGCATGAAGATCTACTAGCATACCAATATTTGATTCATCATAAAAAAAGATCTGCTAAGGATGCAGAGGCGGCTCGATGAAAGAAAAAGGCTTGCCAACGAATCCAGCCTATGACGGGCACAACTAAGCTCTACCCGAGGATCAGGGAGCATGACAGGAGGAGCACCACCAAGAAGGAGAACATCTCGACTGCAGAACATCCCCAAAATAGAAAGAAGTGAATTGATCCGAGACCTGGATCTATCGTTTATGTCAATAGATCAAGCAGGAAATATCAAGGCAAAAACGGCTCAAGCAGCAATTGTGGCCACACAAACATACCTGATCACAACTCACCTGCACCCGACGATCCTCGTGCAGCTCTCCACTGCTCCGCCCTAATGAACCTCAACATGGTATAAGCATCACTCACTTAGGTAGATCAGGAGACCACGTCGCAACCCGATATATCCCCATGGCGTCGCACCAGCCCTCGGCAAGCAGGTCACACCCGACGATCACGATTGCCACATTGGGTCCACTTCTCGGGACCAGAGCTACAGAATGACGCAAGAAACGATATTACACAACAAAGTATCGATTGATCCAGGGATGAACGTAGCAGTCGAAGATACTATGACGGTGAAAGCGACAAAGAGCAAGAACTATGCGGAGCCAGTTGCTTTACCCGACAGGTTCGCAAGACTCCAGTACCAAAAGAATTCAAATTACCTCACTATCATCAGAAATACGACGACCTCCAAGAGCCTGAAGCTTGGTTGACAGATTATCTGGCCATAGTTAAGCTACAAGGTGGCTCCAAGGCTACCGCAATGCAAAGTTTGTAGCTCCACTTAACTGGCGCAGCTTGCTGTTGGTTAAGACAATTACCCAAAGATTCTATCAGCACCTAGAACGACCTAGAGGACAAGTTCATCCGAAATTTCCAGTCCACCTTCAAGCGACCCGAGTCTCTAGAATAATTGCGAGCTTGTAAACAAAAACTAGGAGAGTCAATACGAGCTTTCGTTCAGCGGTGGAACATTATCAAAAACTCGACTGAAACCATATCCGATGAAAGAGCAATTGATGCTTTCAACGATGGACTTCGACAACAAGAATTCATCGAAGAGCTGGGATGAATCAAACCAAGGACAATTTCACAGCTGATGGACATAGCCAACCGATGGGACAATGGAGAAGACGCATTACACAACAAAAGAGCCCGCTCACCCGAACAAGACAGGGACATGCACAATAACGATAGAAGGCGACGAAACAATGATGTGTATAACACACCAAGTTACGTCGCAAGCGGTTTCTCTGGAGGGGACAACAGACAAAGTGATGAGTACACCAATGGGTACCGCAGTAGCAAGGATGGCGCTGGTGTAAGCCAGCCATAGCAACGGTACCAACCAACAAATCGAGACCCACCTATGTTGGCAGGAGAAATGTTGGAAGGGCCATGCAATATGCACTTCTACGTCGACTCAACAGGGAAAAGCCAATCCAATCACCTCCTAAAGGATTGCGGAACATTCTTCAAAATGCAAGAGCTATGCAATGCAAGGGAACTGAAGCAGCAAACTGAGGCTACGTTACTACACCTGGCGCTGTTGCTATCGGTGCACCACCACCACCACCACCGGGGCATCCGCCAGTAGGACAATGACAAAACACAACAAACCAAAAAGATGAGTACCCTAGATCAAAGGAAGCAATGTCGATGATCCAGAAGGGACGACCCTCTAATAGAACACATAAGCTGATCACCAGACAAGTAAACATGGCGGAAACAACACCACCCCCTATGTCGGAGTATCTTCATTGGTCAGAACAAGGCATAACCTTCAACAGAGCTGACCACCCACTTCGGGTCCCACGACCTGGTCAATCAGCACTAATAGTGGAGGCACAAATCGGCGGGTTAGACATGAGCAAGGTTTTCTTGGATGCAGGGAGCAACATCAAGCTCATTTATGCCAAAACTCTACAGGAAATAAATTGGTCCTTGACAAATCTAGCACCAACGGATACAACTTTTCACGGAATAGTTCCAGGAAAAGCCGATACTCCTTTGGGCGAAGTGCACCTCGACGTGGTCTTCGGATCGAGAAGCAACTTCAGGCGCAAAAACTAGAGTTCGAAGTCATGGACTAGCCATCACAGTATCACGCGATCCTGGGACGACCAACTTTCGCTAGATTCATGGCAGTACCCCACTATGCATACCTGGTGCTGAAAATGCCGGCCCCAATAGGGTCATAATAGTAATAGGAAGTTTCAGCCGCTCGGATAGCTATGATCGAGAATTCAACAAAATATCAGAATCCTTCGGGATGGAGACGCAATTTCGCCAGCTGAAAATTTCGGATGAAGAAATATTACATGAAGGACACGTTCCCAGCAACCAAACCCTGGAAAATCAGGTACACCATGCACCCGCCAAAGTTACTTATCCGGCTTCCACTTCCGGTCCCACATAGTAAAGCATGCTCATCGAGTTTCCACATGAGAATTGGGAAATAACAAGAAACAACAACAACAAGTAAAAAGCCCAAAAGGAACTCGATGAGCACCCAACAAAATCAAGCATAGCTGCCAAAGGAAAACCCACCCGACAAATCAATGCCATTGGAGAGCAAACTCCTTGCCTCACAAGTGTAAGCGACCCAGTAAACCAACTACGTTTCCCTCTGGTCCACCATACAGATATGGCGCTTCCAGTCGAGAAGATGAAACCTACCTCAAGCCAACAAGGAGCATGATGGAGCACCTCAAGACAGAAGCCGCAGTTTTTAGGAAAATTCATTACTCTTATATTCAATAAGGCCAACGGCCAGGCGATTATGCCCATGCAATGTATCAATTTATACTTACCAATGAATAAAGAAAGTACTTCTCAGCATAAAAATTTCTAAGGCACATGAAGGCAATTATGAAAAGACATCAGTTCGTCGGGTCCTCCACAAAAGAATACAATATACAATCAAAATCTCGTATAAAGCATATGACCTTTTTGACAAGTATAAGATAACCCTATACAGTATTTCTTCTAAAAGTACAAAGCTACACAATAGAAGTAGAAACAATCAGATAGCAAAGTTCATAAAAAACTCCTTGTCTGCCTCTAGGCACCTTCGAACAATCCTAATCACAGGTCTATGAGCGTCGGCATAGTGAGGCGCCATACTAAAAAGACCACCATCAGAAGGAGAAGGCAACTCCGACGATATGACGTCCAAATCCAGCGTCATATGATGCGCATGTACCCAAGATAGCGCAAGCTTGGCACCCGCCACAAGTTGAAGCTTTACAAAATGATGAATCCGTTCACCCTATTGAAACCTTGCCATCAAATCAGCCAAAGTCTAAGGCTGGGGATCCCGAGGAAACATAACATTGTAAACAATGGCCAGCGATCTATGACAGCACTCGACAAACAATTCCACCTCGGATACACGGTCCTGAAGCAGAGCCACGGCATAAGCATGGCGGTGATCAATCCAAAAGTCCGTCTCGAAATTTTGAGAAGTGGACACGAGGGCTTGAATTCGGTTGCACAGACATTGGGTTTCTTCCCTCTCGCACAATCGAATGCCTACAAAACAAAAAAGAAAAAACATTGGCATCCCGCAAAAAGGGGAGCAACAGGAAGCAAAAGTAAAAGGACTTACACAACATTTTCTCACTCGCACCGGAAATATCGTCCAAGAAGTACGCCTCATAATCAAGGGCCTGGCGGATTTTCGACTAGGCAACATCCACCATTGATTGAACAAGCCGGAGTTTTCTCTCAAGCTTCTTCACCTGCTCAATTTTTTCAGCATATAACGGCGGGTCCACTATACGGACAATTGCAGTCTCGGTTGCACCCGTCCCATATGTGGGCAGGGTTGCATTCGACGTCTACGTAGGCGCAAGAGGAACCGCAGAATCACTCAAAATCTGGCAAGGAACATGAAAGATAGAAAACCTTCAGCAAACAAAGAGCCATTCAAAGACGAAAAACTACAAAACAAAGCTACATGATAAGTTCAATTGTCATTACAATAGTAGTAGAAGAAACACGAAAAACTACAAAACAAAGCTACGAAGCTGATTTTTTCAAGGATAAAGTCGCACTAGCAGAAGGAGCACTAGCTACAGCAGGGGTAGCGGCCGAAGAAGGAGCACCAGTTGAAGAAGGAGCAGTTGATCTCTCGGGACCTAAGCTTATGGCCAGAAGCAGTCGAGAATATTTCTTGGCTCTCTTAATGAAAGGCTTCAAATCAATTTCTTGGCCTTTGGAGTTGACTGGGATAGAGGAGCTAACCTTCTCCTAGTCGACTTGCTCACCGTGCGCCAACGCCAATGCCATTGAAGTTTCGGCGCTGCTCTTCGATTGTGTCACACTATAGCCAACCAGAGGGCTTAGATCAGCACCAAAAATAGCGACGAGGTCGTTCAAATCAGCAGGCACTTCCTTCAACGGAAACACTTTGACATATATGCTCTTGAAGGCGTGGCGTCAGCGGACATGAATGTTGCGCACATGAACACTGTTAGCCTCCAAAGTGCTAACAACATCCGAAAAAGGATCAACCTTTTTATCTTCATCAAGTAGCAAATTTTGGCCTGATAGCTCTACACATACCAAAAAAGGGGGGATGGTAAGAACACAGAAGCAATGAGGACTGAAACAAAAATTCTCCCTCACCAAGCAAAAAACTTACAAGTCAAGGAAGCGTTGAGGGTCTCCAAGTGCTTCCGAAGATTTTCACCTCAGGTGGCAGCTTGTTTGGATCTTTCTTCGGCATCAGCGCTAGCTTTCTGTTTGGCCTCTTCCAAAGCTTTTTTAGCGATCTGAAGTTTGGCCTCCAGATCATCGGCATGCTTCAACGCCTCGTCCCGGATGACCTCGGACTCCTTGGCAATGGCTTAAGAAATTAGAAAGTAATGCAAAAAGTCAGAAAAATGGGAGGAAGCGTAGAAATCGCAAGAAGATGAAAATATAACTTTCAGACCTTTGGCTTCATGACGGATCTTGATGAAGTGGGAGGCCATATCAACCATCTCACGCATCACTGGCTGCAAAGAAGGACATTAGGAAAGACAAGTAAAGGAGGATCCATGGTGAAATTAAAAATCACGGATGTACTTACGTCTTGCATATCCATCTCGACAGGGCTCTCAGATATCATCACGCCTTTGCCAGCCGATTTTCTTCTCTTCTACAATGGTGGTTTCGGCATAGCAGCAACATCTTTCTGGATAAGTGGATCTATAGAATATGTGAGAAAATCCTTCGGATCCTTGG
This sequence comes from Avena insularis, assembly GCA_023614405.1. Lineage (NCBI taxonomy): Eukaryota > Viridiplantae > Streptophyta > Magnoliopsida > Poales > Poaceae > Avena > Avena insularis. The sequence continues at coordinate 31,071,274 of CM042692.1, forward strand.
CAAAAGGAGCAAAAGAAATGCCAAGAGGAGACAAGGGCGGGTCTTCCGTATCATCACCACTACAAGAGCAAGGACAAAAATAGGGAAGCATCACCAACCAAATCATCCGACAAAACAGTAAAAAGGCGATAAGTACTTACGAAGATACGTCCTGCGCAAAGTAGAATAGATTCATCTAGGGAGGAGCCGATGACAATGAAGTGGCACCCAAAGGTTTTGAGGCCGTAGAATCATCCGAGTCTTCGATCGTCTCTGTGGCGTAAGGACGTTTCCTTTTTTCGCCAGCAGGCGCGACGCGAAAATCTTCAGAGCAAGCCGACGGAAGTGACGGTGTCCTTGATGAAGATTCTACAGCAGATGTCTCCATCTCCTCATCGGCGGCTGTCCCAGTCATAGGGAGATCGTCGGAAGCAGAAGGATTGGCGGGAAGCTCACCGCTCTCAGGAAGAGGAAGAAGGCAGGATAGATGATCATGATCCCGCATAAATAGAAGATTAGCAATCACAAATGAGAACAATTGCAAAAGAACAAAAATAGAGATGAACAAAGAGCAAAAGAGAAAGGAATTTACCTCGGGAAGGCGGTTCTTCTTGCCAAAAGGCTCTACGTGACAATCACAAGGAACCACACTCTTCGCTGTAAGGGTCGTGAAATTATGAACCCTTTTTTCATAAACCTTGAGGGTCAGGTTGTCCCAAGAAATCCTCATGGGGTCCTTTTTCCGGTATATGACCACATACCAGAAAGCCGGGCCTGTAGAGGCCGCACGTGGATCCGCAAGAAATACGCCAGGACCTGAAGACCCGACAATTCCTTGCCAACCTCATGCTGTAGTTTTGTAATATGGACAAGGAGGGGTTTGTTCTCTGCCATTTCTTCGGGAGTGGGATGCTGATCCCAGGATCCAAGTTTGCGGCAAATTTTCTTAGGGTCAAAGGGGGTTAACCCGAAAGACTGACCCTCGACTAATTGATCCTTGATATAAAACCACTTGGGTTTCCACCCTTGGACGGACTCAGCAGGCTTAAAATCAAAGTAATCTACATCGGAGCAAACTGAGAAAATGGCGCCACCAACGTCAGCGATGGTATCGGTGGCATTCCGACGAACATAAAAGAAATACTTCCACAGGCCCCAATGGGGATGAATCCCAAGAACGCATTCACATAGAGTGACGAAACAAGCAACATGTAGGATAGAGTTCCGCGTGAGCTGATACAGCTTCATGCCATAAAAGAAAAGGAGACCACGAAGGAATTCATGGACAGGGAGAGGAAGGTCACAGAAAATAAAGGATAGAAACATTACCCCTAGCCCGATTCGGGGATTGGAGCATCTTCATCCCTAGGAAGCTTGAAGGTACCCTTCGCCAGATGGCCAGAGTTCCACGCCTCACGCAGCTCCCGCATCGTGCACTTGGAAGGGGACCATCCGATGGCCCTATTCCTGGTGGCCTTGGCGGCTGTGGAGGAAGTTCCCACCTTGCTTTTGCCCATGGTGATGAAGGAGCACCACTAGCGCGAAGACGGAGTTTGTGAGAAGGATAGAGGAAGGCAAGAGCGAAAGGAAGAAGATGAAGCCAGCGAAGGAGAGGTGAAAAGCAGTAAAAGGGATTCCTCCCCTTTATAAAGAGCCACAGTACAAAGTTAAAACTGTTCGATGTAAAATCGAACCATCGCAAGCACACGAGATGCTGACACGTGTCCATGGTTCTTGTAAAAGGAAAATATCTTTAGCAGTTATTACTGCGGTAAACACGGGAGAACCTCGCGCGACGCCTCGATCTTCGCACGGAAAAGGGGACGTGCAGTCAAAAAACTCCGCTGAACACGTCATCATTAATGCTGCACGATCCCACGTTCGAAACATCTCGTCAAGACATATCTTCTAGAAATCAACATCACAAAATTCATCATCAGTGACGTCATAGCAAGGCAATTCATAGAAGTGTGGCTCAGAGGAAAGGATATGAACCCGAAGGAAAAAATAGGAAGTCGAAGTAAATTCCTCCATGAAAAGATTGAGACTACAATCGAATACAAAAATTTGACCGTAGCCTCGAGGCTACTCATATCGGGAGCACTGGTCATGCACCCGACAAATATTTGACGAAACATTGACATCAGAGTAAAAAGATTTTCAATCCTATGTCCAGATGCATACATCCGAACATAGCCTCGAGGGCTACAACTATCAGGAGCACTAATGCATGCCTGATAAAGAAAAAACAAAAACTCATATCAGGAGAGTCTGCAAAAAAACAAATTAGACATCTGACGAAAGTCAAAAACAAGTAATCTTGGATCACATCCGAACGTGACAAAAATCCGAATGCCATGTTCAAAAGCATGAAGGTAAGACCCCGGGATTCATCCTGTGTGGCCTGGTAATCGCACAAGAATGCGCTCTGCCAGTAATATATCTGTATCTACAATACGATGAAAAATCCCGACGGACGTGTTGGGTACCTGATGTCTACGCACTTCTATTCTTGTAGACAGTTGTTGGGCTTCCAAGTGCAGAGGTTTTTAGAACAGCAGCAAGTTTCCCTTAAGTGGATTACCCAAGGTTTATCAAACTCTGGGAGGAAGTGGTCAAAGGTATCCCTCTCATGCAACCTGCAATCAAGATACAAGAAGTCTCTTGTGTCCCCAACACACCCAATACACTTTTCAGGTGTATAGGTGCACTAGTTGGGCGAAGATATAGTGAAATACAAGTGGTATGGATATAAGACAACGGTGCTAGAAAAGAGCTTGATGAGAGGAAAAGACTAAAGGCAAAAAGATGGAAGCAAGCAAACATGTAACATATCTAGTTGCAAACGGTGTTTCAATGCTTAGAAACAAGGCCTAGGGATCATACTTTCACTAGTGAACACTCTCATATAAATATCTTCTCTTTATGATACTACTATGAACTACTCTCTGGTTGGACACTCTAATCCATGGTAGGGCTATAACAACACACCTCAAAGTCTGCCTTCCCCATCTAGATAACCCCTCACTATCACCTTGAGCACTAGATGGTTCCAACAAACACCACAATTTCATAGAGACAACCAACTCAAAATATAACTCATAAAAAGTATTTGTAATCTCTAGCCTAAGTGCCACACGGTGTGCACACTGTCAAATTCACACACGTGGGGATAGCAGAGATTAATTAAAGCACTTGAGTAGCAGAATAGATCTATAGATTACAAAGCTCATGATCTCAATAAGATCATGCATAGAGAGAGATGAACACATAGCTACCGGTAGAACCCTTAGCCTCGAGAGAGAACTACTCCCTCCTCATCATGGGAATCAGCAACGGCGATGGAGATGGTGGTGGAGATCGATGGAGATGGCTCCGGGGGCACTTCCCCATCCCGGCAGGGTGCCAAAACAGAGACTTTCTATCCCCCGAATCTCCTTTTCGGTGGCGGCGGTGCCGTGGAACTTTTCGTGGAAATCTGATCTTGTACTTAGGGTTTTCATCTCGGAAGGCTTTTATAGGCGAAAGGGCGATGTCAGAGGATGGACCAGGGGCCCACACCACCTGGTGGCGCGGCCAGGGGGCCCACGCCACCACATGGTGTGGCCAACCCCTAGCCCCTCTCCGTATCGTCTTCTAGCTCGGCTAGTCTTCCGGTAAAATATCGACTTTGGTTTTTGTCTGGTCCAATTCCGAAAATATTCATTTTCTGGCTTTTCTGGAACCAAAAACAGAAGAAACTAGGCAACTGGCACTGTGGCATCTTGTTAATAGGTTAGTTCCATAAAATGTGTAAAAATACTCCAAAGTGTGGACAAAACATAAGAAAGTAGATATAAAACAAGCATGGAACATCAAAAATTATAGATACGTTTACAACGTATCATTACCCGATAAAATAAAATTGGAATTCAGTATTCGATAAGACCTCAGCGACCCAAACTGAGTTACACCAGTAATAAATTCCGAGTTCAGGCTTGGGGACTTGAATTTGATGTTGGACAACCTTGCTTTTGCCCAGGAGCAATTAACTGATTCCCGATCCGTCGGATGCATCAGGCTCGTTCTACCAAATCCCTATAAAGTTAAAAATAGTAAGAACAAAGGAAAAGAATTAAAGCATATCTTTGAGACTCGGCCTAAATCTACGGTCCAGGTAGAGTCTCGGGGGCTACTGTCATAGGTATGTTTTCTCGGATACCTATGATTCGCTACCCAGGTCTGCAGAAAGGAGTACGACCCCTAAAGAGTCAAGATGATGGTCCAAAAGAGCAGCCGGCAAATGTTGTAGTTGTATTAGGAAAGAGGGAAAAAGAACCGACATCATGTTGGTATTGTAATCACGTATATGTAACTAATCCACATACAGCTTTGAGACCCGACCTATTATATATAGGACGGGAGAAGCCTAGGTGGGATCACTGAACAATCCCCAAGCGATCTATAATAGTGCGATTCACCAAATATTCAGGCGACTTTGATTTCATTGTTCTCCTGATATCCGACAAAATCCCCAACATTCTCTTTTCCATAAAACCTTAAGTCCTTCTCCATGGACATTGTCGAGGTTAGCCCTTGTCACCCTTCTTCATGGTGTACGGAACATGACTCGCCACGAGTTGTCCACTACACGGAAGAGGACAACAAAGTCGCCCGTCAAAACGGGGTTAATCTACTCGACGAAGCATGAGACCTGGCTCAGTCTCCCGCTGCCATCTACCAGCAAGGTCTCTAGAGCTACCATAGCCGCTGAGTCCTGACTCGCACCTTTCAGGAGGACGACCTCGTCCTGTGACTCATCTAGGACAAGAAGGGCATGCACGAGCTCTCCCCCCACGGGGGGGGGGGGGGGGTCATTCGCCATCAGGCGAGTCCTAGGCAACGATGCCAACTACCTCATTGACATACGAGGTGACATCCAACTCGATGTCGAGCGGCCATGAAATGTGAATCTCCTCTGAAAGTTCTACACCTAGAACTCAAACTTGTACCTAGTTGTACCATTGATGAAATACAAGTAATGTCCGCACAAATTGTGTCCACTCGCCTTTCCTTGTGCCAATCGCACTCATACATACAACAAACCGCTAACTACAGTAGTCAACCCTTGGTCGAGCGACCGACATGGCTAAGTAGTGTGGTTCAAGGGTATCGAAAATAACTCGGGTCTTGCACCGTCCACGAAAACACTAAACCGGAACCACCATCAGAGTCGCCTTGCTCGACTGTCTCCCTAATCCAAGATGACCGGTTGTGCTCCCCACAACACCTTGTCCTCCTGATCCTTACACACAGAGACTCGAACGGTTAAGTACCACACTCGGGGACTCGTTCTAAAACGAACCCACACGCGGCTCGGGAACACACCAAGTATGAGAGCATGCCATGGACTCGCCAAGCGCATGGCTCCCTGATCCAGGAGGAGAGATGCGTTATCCACAAAATAGCGCCCGAAGACCTCACCTACCTTGGGAATATGACTCGAAGAGTTAAGTACCACGCTCGGGGACTCACAAAAATGAACCTGCTTGCGTTCATGGAAAACACTAAGTACAGAGTACCCCTTGGAGTCGCCATGCGACTGGCTCCACGAGCAACGGCCAGTCAACTCAAGCTACCCGAACAGCTTCCAATAAACATTGACAACATTAAACACACACGCGCGATTAAAACCCAACAACGTGTACGCTCAGGGAACTCGCACAGTTCAAACAAACAAGAGACAAAATCAAAATAAGCGACTAACTCTGTGATTCCATACGAGTCGATTAGCATAATACCAAGTGACAAAAATATATTGTTTACCAACAAAACACTATACAAAAGGCCAGTTACCACATAAAGCCTACACTATAGACTAATCTCCTATTCTGCAGGCTTCGATGAAGAGGCACCATCCGCGCCCTTGTCCCCACAAAGGGCTTCCATGGGTTCATCGGGTAGGTTGTCAATGACTTTGCGATCGACGACTGAAACGGCCGCTCCGACTGGAGGTCGCGATGCGTCGGATTGGCGTCATTCGGCGCCACTCGCGTCTCCTAATATGGTAGGAGGTCTCCCATCGCCAACACACGCTCTGCATACAGAGCGGCCTTCGCGTTGAGGGCAAGGACATCGGTGATCTCCACCTTGCCAGTCGCCGAGGGATACCCACTGGTGACGTCGTAAAGATCAAAGTCTTCCGAGAAATGTGCGAGCCCAAGGCTCAGCACCGTGGTGCCTCCGTGTCGGAACACTGACCACGCCATCCACTTGACGGCCACAGGTGCCTCGTTAAGGTACTTCCATGCCTCCGGGAATCACCTCGGTGGGGGAGATGCCTTGGAGGACAGCCTGGACGCACATCGCTGATGTCGTGGCCGCATTCAGCACCGTCATCACGCATTGTTTGGTGCTGAACATTTGCACAACGGGATATCCTTGGCCTACAACATCTGCACATCGTCAGCAAGTCAAGCTCCAGCAGCAGAAATGCTCGTGGACTCGACGCGTTCAATGGTGCGCTAATCGCAAAATAGAAACAAAATCTAAGGACGTACCTAGAAGCTTGCGGCAGTTCTCCATAACGAAGTTCTCCAGGGTAGATAACTTGCCCTGTAACCCCACGATGGAGGATTTAGACGCCTTGTGTTCCTCCTCTATCGCCACAACTGCGGCTTTCACCCTCTCCTCGGAGAAGGTCATCACCGATTTTGCCGACTCCAGCTCCTTTGCCAAAGTGGTGGCTTTCTCCTCTACTGCGGTCGCGGCGGCCTTCATAGCATCCAAGTTAGCGGCAGACACATAGCCTTCGCGAGCCTTGGCAACCGCGGCGGCATGGTCACCTACACAAGAAACACCCAGTCAGTAAGGCGTAGTCGCAAGACTCCAAATCATGCCAAGACTCCAAAACATACCCGCGGCATGTGGAAGGAGCCGATTGCTTTCCTGGGCCAGCCACATGTCACGCTCCACTCGCTCCAGCGCAGCTCGTCGATCAGTGGACTCGAGTTGCAATATAAATAGAAAGTGACTCGATTCGCCACTTCCTAGCGACTCGACCCTCGGGGACTAGGGGATCAAAGATTTTAAGTGTCTAATCGCTAAACTTTAGCGACCAGACCCTTGGGGACTAGACATACCTAGAGGGTTCACCTAGTATATGGCGGAGCTCGACTGCATCCATTATGGGCATTGGAGGCTGTCTGATGCTGCTGTTAATCACCTCAGCGACCGATGGCGACTGCGTGCCATTCGCCGCGTGTAACACCCTGTCCACTAGGCCCCGGGGGTGTCACTCCTGGCAGCTTAATAGGATATCTAGATTAGCCCCACAGACCAACACTAGTCTTTTTTGCGCACTCTGTCCTCACTCGTGTGCACTGGGTACTTCCCGGTCGGTCACCCATCCTAAAATTGCTATAGGCCAAACACGCTTAACCTCAGAGTTCTTTTCAGATGAGCTTCCGGAAAAGAAGTTGCAACTTGTTGATATGGGTATCCTATGAATCCTATTAAGCCATGTGCTTGGATCTCACATACACCCACCCTTTAGAAGATCGATGCCCTCATCGATCAAGCACACCCCAGGAACGTCTACTCTTGGCACGCGTTTGTGTGGCTAGTGCTGGCACATGTGCCATGTCGTGTCCACTCTAGGCCACACGTGTCATGCTCCACATGTCCCGCCACTAACCCCCACACACCCGTTTAACCGCAAAGATCGGCTCTGACCCGGTACCCATTTCCCGGTTGGTCACCCATCCTAGAACTGCTATAGGAAAAGCACGCTTAACCTCAGAGGTCTTTTCAGATGAGCTTCCGGAAAATAAGTTACAACTTGTTGATATGGGTATCCTATCAATCATATTAAGCCATGTGCTTGGATATCACACTACGGCTAAGGCCTTCGCCATGAACCGCGGAAAGGTCGCGGTTGCCGCTCCTAGCATGTCGGTCGCTGGCGCGGATGCCTCTAGAGACAGGTCATCCTTAGCTAGCTCTGCTCCTGCGGTTGCATACTTCTCCTGCATGACTGTGGTGTCACCCTCTTTTGAGCTTGAGTCAGTCGTCTTGGCTAGCTCGGTTTTCTTATTCTTCGCGCCTCCATCCGGTGCCTTGGCGGTTTCTCCCTTCCTCTTCTTAGGAACATCTTCCCCAGCATCGGTGCCAGTCGGCGGAACATTGTCCACCGTGGGACGGTTGATTTTCTTGGGGCCGCCCCTGCAAGGTCACGATGATCAACGACTAAGGAAAACCAGCACAACAAACCACGAACAAAACGAAAAAGCAAAGGTACTCACTTGGTGACTAGAATGAAGTGCAGGCATGTGCTAATGTGCGCAGGCTTCTCCAGCTCGGGCCCTATTGACCGAGTCAACCCCCTCTCCAGCAAGCTCGCCTGCCGCTTCATCACGGGCTTCTTCGTCGACTTGATTGCCATCACAGGGACCTCTGTCTCCTTTGATGCAGGCGCCTCTTTCAATTCCTCCGCTTGTGGAGTTGTCGATCCCGCGACCGCCTGAACCTCCGGCTCTGGCGTCGTCGAGGCGCTTGGCCCTTTAGCCACAACCGTGGCCTCGGTAGCTGCGTCCACATCCTTTTGCTCCATCACTGGAATCGGGTCCTCCGGCGCCTTCGCCGCATCCGCGGCCTCCTTGTTGTCGGATTCTCCCTCTGATTCGAATGTGGCCACCGCTTTGGCCGCCTATTTTGTTAGTGGTCTCGTTTTCGGACCAGGATTGGCCGGCGTGGGCACCCTCCGAGAGATTGCTCATCGACAAGCTCCACGTCACTGTCAAAATCTTCGAGGCTTCGACTAGCCTTGACATCACACCTCTTCTGGCCGTGGGTCTTCCGAGCCATGGAGGAGGGCTCTTGCACCTCCATGATATCCTCCTCGCTTTCGGAGCCTCCTTCCTCCTCTTGAAGTTCCCCCGGAACTTCCTCATCGAGTGGAGGAAGCCAGTTCTCAAGGACCTAGAAAAGATGAAAGACAAAGGGGATTAGCAACCAATTCAGTTAAAGCAACTTCGAACTATGACTGTAAAACTGCGAATGGGAAGGACAAGAGAACTTACCAGAGGATCCTTCCGCTTTCTGTCGGTGTACGGAGACAACCCGGCCTTCGTGCCGGTGAACTCCACTTTGGTGATCTTCTTCAGGGCTTCGGTTGAGTCCTCTGACTCCCATGGCTCACCGCTCGATCTCGTTGGGTCATCGGGCTCAGTGTACTGGTACATCTAGTGGACTCGGGTTGCCAGTGGGACCAGTCGCCGCCTGAGCCTGCAATTGTACTAATTGATGGTCTCCAACCCTTCGTCTTCCAGCTCTCAGATCCGGGACAACATCTCTTCCATGACCATCTTCTGGTCGCTGGGGAGCTTGTTCGCCGATAGTCTGCACGGCTCACTCCTTTTGGCGGTATACGTCAGGATCGACACCTCGCCAGTGGGGGCAGACTCCTTCATGTAGAACCAGTACTTCTTACACTTGTTCGCCACCTTTTTTAGTAGGAGCAGCTTTAGAAATTTTGCCTTGGGCTTCAGCTAGAAGGTCACGCCGCCCGCCGCCAGGATGAAGCCGCCTTTCCCCTCGTGGTGTATGCGATCGTGAAACAGTTCCAACCAGAGAGGGAAGTAAGGGCGGCACCCTAGATAGCAGTCACAGAACGCAACAAAGATAGCGAGTTGCTCGATGCTATGAGGACCCAAATCAGAGGGCTTGATGGCGTAGTAAGCATAGAAGCGACGGAAGAAGATTGAGGTGGGGAACCCCAATCCCCTCTCCATGTGGCTGAGGAAGCAGATGAATTCCCCCTGCCGTGGCTTTGGCTCGGTCTCGCCGGCCGCGGGAATCCCCCAATTCCCCTTGCCGAGGATTCCGGCCTCCTGAAACAATTTCAGGATGGCCATGGTGCATTTGGACTTTCCCCACAGATCTTTCATGGGCGGCATCGGGGGAGAGGTCGCTCGATCTGGAAATTCTAGATCGGGAGTGGCCTAGGACACTGAAGATGGGGGCGGTGCAGAAATGCGAGAAAGGTTTATACTTCCCTCCGCCACTCTCCTTATAAAGCAATGCTACCCGGTAGTTTCGGGGATAGCCGTTACTTCGTAGTAATTCCACCAAAGTTACCATTGGAGTTACCTAACGACTAGTTTGGCTGGGATGACGGTCCAACTTCGACCAAATTGGTCACTCTACTCGCCTGCTTGTTTGCTTGCCCATTCCAATCATTTGGGCGAGATGACTTGAGCATACTCCTACTCGCCGAAGCTATGACTGAAAAACATATGAGGAGGCTTCTCCCTTCATTGGAGGAGTTCGCCGCCGATTCGACTGGGCATCCACCTAGACTTGCTTACTCCGACTACCAAGTTGACACCTTCGCCGAACCCCCGTTGCACTCGGGGACTACTAATGGGGATATACCAACCGGAGTATACCCAGAAGGCTGGTTAGACTGACCTGGGCCCATGGCGAATGGGCCTATAGGCATGACGGCTAGAATGCGACTGAAAGTGAAGCCCGATGATTGGAAGCTGAAGGCCCAATACTCTAGTTAGGCCCAGTCGGATTAGGTCAAATCCTCCGAAACCTAAACTGATTCGGTTGTAATCCCTACGAGGTGCCCCTATATAAACCTCCCTAGGGTACCTTGTATACTTACGTGCTATTAGCAACCCATCCAAGCGACTTGCTACCTAGCCGCTGAGCTCGTCGATCTTGTAATCCACTCACCAACAATACAATCTAGCAGGAAGTAGGTCTTTACCCTACGGGGGACAAACCTAGGTAAATCCCTTGTGTTTGTTCCCAATCTCGCACCACGGATGGAGACTCGCTCTTGCCTCCAATCGTATCAATTGCTACCCCTGGTAGCGACTGCCGTGGTCATTCCCATGATAGATGGGGCAAGAGCTAGAATAAAATGCTTTCATGTATGTTTGTATGCTTGTAGTATAGAAGTGTAGTGGTGATAACCCCCAAGGTCAGGGGGTCACTATAGTACCTCTCAATGTGGAGTAGGGTATTGATACGTAGGAGCAAGAAGAAAAATCTATTTATTCTCTACAACTAAAGTGTCACAAGTTTTAATTGTTTATGCACTAAAGAATTTAAAGAAACATGGAGTTTGATTTAATACAAGGAAGTAAAGTGCAACAAAATATTAATGTAAAGTGTCATAGTCCTCTTCAACACAAGAGGACAAGACAAACGGTTTCTCTTATGGGAACAATAGACATGGGTTCACTCAATCCTCTCTCTCCATCTATGGTGAAGATCATGTTATAGAAAATAAAGTACACACAATTGTCATGTTTCAATGGTAACTTTATGGCGGCTACATGTCCTAAAACACATAGTTGAAAGAAATACTCATTTGTGTTGCTATCTCACCCTTGTAATAAGGCTAGCGTTGGTTGTTGTCACGCCACACATAATACTTCTCCCTTTTTACCCCTAGATAAATGATGTTTGGCTGCATTGTTTCACTCAATACATATGCCGCTGTCACTCGGCCACCCATTACCAACATACTCATACTTCTTAATGGAAAACACTCCAAACACTAATGCAATGATTTATTTTTTGTGCATGTTACCACATCTCTCTCATCTACCTCCACATGGTGGGGTCAAACATCTCATGGCATGGATAAACAAGGAATTTAGCATAGATCAAACCATTACATGCATTATAGAATATTTCAAAAGTATTGCAAGCCATAAAAGGTTTCCAACACAATGGTAAATGCATAACAAGTATTATCTCATACCAGAATATCCACCATAGGAATTACATAGATAGATCCACGATCATGCAAGGCACATCATGTGGACTTCAACAATGATCATACATATATAGATTAGACCAAGTTACCATCACAAACCCATAGTCCAGGGGGTGGAATACTCCCCTCTCATCATGTAGAGTGATGAGGAGGCATTGGTGAAGGAGGAGAGGCTGCCGGAGGCGATTCCGGTAGTGGTTCCCCCACCAATCTTCCTCCGGTGGTGGCCAGCAGTCTCTCTATTTTGGTGTTTTTGATCTTCGCCTCCGTATGTGTTGAGGACGACCGAGAGGGGGTATATATAGACATTTTTAGGTCAAAAAATTGTCTGTGGGTGAACGATTGAGGCGAATCAGCTGACTGAAGGGGAAAAGACCCCAGGTGGCACACCCAGTATAGGAGGCCGCGCCACTAGGCCTGGTTCTTCTTTGGCCTTCTGGATGCATCTCCAAATTTTTGACCCGTGGCCTCTTACCTTGCCCTATTTGGAGTCCCGTAGCTCATGTATTAGCAAAAATACTAACAGAAGGTACATTCTGTCAGACAGAGTTAGATCAAGAGGAGAGGTGATTGTTTAGAAAATCCCCAAAATCATTAAGAACATTGGTAATAACTACTAATATGAGGCAAATATGTGGGAATATGTGTCAATAAACTACAAAGTTCATGTATGCATTTTACATGCATCAACATTCCCAAGCTTAACCTATGCTCGTCCTCGAGCATGAAGGTGATAAAACTAAAAATGGATTTTGGAGTTTTTTGCTATGTTTCATGTCATACATTATATCATTTGTAACATCCCAGCATTAGATCTTAGAAATAAGCTGAGATGAGGTGTGTGCGTTGCATTCATGCATAGAAAATCTGGATAATTTTCGTGCTTTTAAATAAAACTTGTCAAAGTGATTGATGCTTCTCTTAACTTGGTGGAACTAAAGTAGATCATCAAGTTGATTGCGATAAGTTTCAATATGACCTTTGCTAAAACCTTATCTTTGGGTAATATAATTTGATTTATGGGTAGATCAACTGGAATCAAGCTAAACCGCAACACATTATTTAATGAATAAAGGATCTTCTAGATATCATGACATGGTATTACATACAACAACTTAAGGTTGAACACTTAATCTTCTAAAAGATTATATCAAGGTACCATTCACAACAAAACTTGAATACCAAGTCAAGTATATAACCCAAGTAAACAAACTCAATAACTAAATCTTGATACACTTGCTTGTCATAAGTTATTTATACCATGAGTATCTTGGTAGTTCCTATGCACTAAACATTAACTCTTCTCACGAATAGAGTAGAAAAGGAAGTCAAGCCAAGATCATCCAACACATACCCTTAATATATCATATTAGTAGATGACAATCTTATATAACCAAGTCCTAGTGTCAATTAATCATCAATGTTGAGTGATCAATTCTTGACCTAGCACATATTGACTCTTAGCTTTGACCTATCATATTAACCTTCCATTAAGTAATTTAATAAGGAGGAACTAGATATGGTAGAGTGTGCCATCATCAATGGAATGAGATCCTTGGTGGAGATCAAACCATCTGATGTTGGAGGAGATAGCTCACTCATGAATAAACTAGAAGAAGCACCTAAACCCAAGAGTTAAGCTAGTGATCATGGATCTATGAGGAAGCTAGTAGTATTAGAGTATCCAATGATAATCTTGTTAAGCCAAGTGGGTATAAACTTAAAGTAATATTCCTTAACAAGATAATCCTTATAGAAAGACTAGTACAAGTCTACTACTTAGTTGATGATAGATGTTGATCAAACAATTAGAAGCCTAAGCTTAGTATGATCAAAGGATGGTGGTCATTATTCTCAAGTCACTTGAGGATATATGACTAGGTGTTGAAGTAGAGTTGTGAGAATACCAAAATTAGGCAAAACTTTAGTAAGTTGAATCATCTAGCTTGATCATGAGAAGTCAAGCTAGAGTTTTATGAAGTATACAACATGAGCTATATGGAGTAGTTGGAGGCATAGTAGTTTAACCAAGCTAATGCAAGAACAATCTTGTATTATGGAGAATAGTACCATACCCATTATAGAGGATTGGTATCACATGTGATATAGAGAGCATTGTAATATTAGAAGCTTTGAAAGTAGAGGCAAGGTTATCATAAGTGAGTTTATGGATGGAGTTAGAAGTAGTTACATTGATGGATTCATCAAGGATAGCTAAGTGATAGAAGTTATATGTAGAAGAATGGAGAATGAGAATTATTGAAGTGGCATGACCATGTCATCATATGATGATGGATATGGTGGAGTCATATGATTGTCTTATTCAGGAAGATGTGATCTTTGTGAATAAGATAAGAGAGACTTATAGAGTATATTTAGGAAAGGAATTCCTTATCTAAAGATAAGCTTAGTGAGGTGTTAAGGTAGGAGTGCTTGAGAAACCTTTAACCAATAGTATATCAAGCCATGACAAGACCCATGCCTACCTCTTTATTCAAAACCCTAAAATCAATTGATAGTGGAACCATTTCCTATTTCTAGATAACCATTGAATAATACCTCTTGGACAAATGAAGCTTCCAAGAGATAATTAGAGATACCAGTTGAGAGTGTACTGATGGAAGCCTTGTCTACCTAAATATCTTAAACCCTAATAGAAACCTAGTCTCATGGAAACATCAAGGCACATTAATAAGTAATCTTTATAGCCACTCTAAATTGAGATAATATTTAGGGTTATAAAGTTAGGAGCAATCCTTGAACCTTGATCCCTAGCAACATTCACTAATAAACTTGAGGATAGTGTATCCTCTAGGGGTCCATAGTAAGTGTGGTATTACAAACCTAAGTAAATGTTGCTCGACATTGAGATCACTTGTGCCACATGAATGACAATGGTTATTCACCATTACATAATAAACTTCTATCAACACATTAGCCACACTTAAGAAAGTAATGAACTACTAGTTTAAGAAGTGATCCATGCCTACTCTGAAAGTAAGTAGAATGGTTGTGAAGAAACTGTAATGGAATTGGAGAAGAAGAAATCACCAAACCCTGAGAACCATGGAATTCCAAATCGCCATATTATAAACCCCAAGGTTTAATAACTTATCATGTATATTTATATAGTTACTTGATGAGGTTATGTATTAATAAGATTCTATATACATCATTAACCATTTTAAACCATTACTCTTAAAATTATCTAGTGAAAACAAAATCCTCTTTAAAGGATATTTAAATAAGAAGTAATCCCTAAAACCCTAATTCCTATTTATATTTTCTAAATAATCCTATGTATAATCATGATTAGAATAAATACTAAAAAGAGAATGTCAAACCAATTAGTACATTAACCCATGAAGAACCTTGTTGATTCACTGAATTATGAATATTTGATTCATGGAGGAAATTAAAATTGAAAAGTATATTCTAAAACAGAAATAGAATTAGAAAAAGAAAAAGGAGATTGCCAACAGAACCGACCCATAGCTCAGCAAGCCTTTGTGCTACATGCCGCTCGCATGCGCCAGTCGTTACTTCTCGCTCACTTAGCCACAGCCTAGTAGAAGCCTAACACTAGCGAGTTAGCCTCCCTCTCTCTAACTGACAGGTGGGACCGGAGGTGGATCATGGGTTGAGACCGAAGTTTTGTGAGGGGGTTTTCTGGAAAAACGGCATTGTCGTCTACCTCCCAACGTCACAAGCAGCTCGCTGGAGGACTCATCGCCACCCGATGCCATCGTCGACGTCAGCCGCGTGCCGTGATACTCGCCACCGATGCCTAGAGGGGATAAGAAGGCCACTGCGATGCCCCTGTTCATCCTCATCCATTTCCCCCCTCTGTAGCTCTCTCTTCCTCTCTCTCTATGCGAGCCCCGGAACCCTAGATCATCGGAGCTCTGGGGAAGCCGTCACTTCCGACCATCCCTGGACCATCTGAGACCACCACGGTGTTCCTCGTGTTCTTCTCGGTCAATTGCCCCTGCTAGCTCATGCCGGCGAAGCCCCTGAGGTTCTAATCGTGACCTCCTCCCCAAAGTCTGGTCGTTGCCATCCCCATTGATTTCGGCCATGATTCGTTTCACCGACCACATCGTCACGTTCCTAGTAAGCCACTGAGTCTTCCAGTACCCTCCTCGACTCCCCTTTCATTTTGTATCACCCTCACGCCGTAGCCCATCATCGGTCACTGTAAAAGGTGGTCACCGGAGTAGCTCCAGGACACAGTAGTTCTCCGACGGTGGTCACGATCTGGCCGTGGAGGCCGCGCTGATGTCATCATGACGTCGTCCTCGCGTCATCTCCCGCCCAGTCAACAATTTTGACCCAGTCTTTGCTTATGTGGCATATGACGTGGCCCTGGGCCCATTAGTCAGTGTCTGGGGTTAAGAATAGCCCCGGTAAGAAAAATCACCCCACCTCATTCTGACATCAGCATTACATCATAAAATCATTTAGATATTTATTTTTAATTCTAGAAAATGAATAAATCTTATAAATTCAATATATTTTGTTTTACAATTCAGAAAAATATGTTTAATATATGAAAATTTACAGAAAAATAAAATATATAATTTAAATTTATTATCAAACATTATTATGTTAACTATTTAAATAATTATTATTTAATAAATACTTTATAAGTAATAATACTTTGAAAATTCATAATTTAATATTGGTAAATAAGAAAAATATAAATAATATACTAAAATTATTAGAAAAATAAGAACTAAAATGTAAAACTATAAACATAAGATATTATATCACTTAATTAAATGTTTATTATTTATTAAGTGTTTATAAAGTAATAAATCTTATAAAAATCATATCTTAATATTTAAATATCACAAAAATAATTTTAATATACCAAAATGATCACAAAAAATAATATCTACATGTTAAAATCATAACATTCCACTTTGAGGTAAATAAACAAATTAATACTCTAATAACTTGACTTTAAACTTAGTTCCTTAACTAAAATTCATATAAGGATAAATAAAAATTTGCTAATAATTCTAAGAATTATACATATAAGGCCTAATAATAGTATTTAGCTTAAATATTCATAGTATGAAATTTATATAGTCCAAAACATCTTAATTACAATTTTGATGAATTATCATCCATCTATAAATGTAAATTATTTTCTAAAAAGATTCTTATGAAATTATAAAATCTTCAAGAATGATATTTGTCAACACCCTAATTTTTAATCCTAGATGCTTGTTATGCCATACATCGCAATCCTAGGATAACCATTTTTGTGAGACATAACATATTGAATATCACAGTACATCATCCATTACAAACCATAATAAGATCTTACACAAATAGGGGATCTCATGATCTAGTCTTAATACAAACAAGCAGCAGACAAATAAGCATAGCGGTGGGCTCCATCTTCAGGGTCACAAGCATTGCTGACGATGGGAGATGATCCTAGTTGTCATAGACGTCCTGCTATCCATCATCCTGATAGTCCTCCTCATAGTCTGGCCATGGGAATAGCCAAGGACAAAGCCATGAGTACTCTTTAAGTACTCGCAAACTATCACTAACAAGTAAGGTGGTTCTAGTAGGAAACTTAAGCTCTAGGTTTATTTGCAAAAAGCCAGGTTTATCTAAACTGAGTTTAGAAGTAAAGAAAACTAAGTAAATGTTCTAAATCACTTTAAGTGGGAACCTAGTTTTCATATTCACAACCCTGTTGTGGTTAAGACAAAATCATAGTTCACTTCACAAGTCATTTTGAAAACATCTGACGACGGAACAGTATGGCCACTCCAACTGTCCATGACCATGGACATGTCTATCCGAATAGTTTGACACTCTGCAGAGGTGGTACACTTTCACCACAAAATTCGATACATCCGTCAGAGTTAACCCTGAATCATCATACTTAGTATGCGGATAATCAATCATAACCTTTCAATTACACACTCTAGTATATGCACCTCTCCTATGAGCTTAGCCTCCCAGCCATGGCCATCTGCCATCCTGGGCACTGCATAGGTGGACATCATCAAGAGGTAGCCTCAGCTCAAACCTCTTCCGCGAGGTAAACCATACTAATGCATATAAACTTCCGGCTAAGCCCTACCCAATTCAGGTATTGTGGTTGTACGGTAAAATTGGAATGGTATCGCATCCGAACCCAACCATCAGTTTTTATAAAGGGCTAAGGCTCATGCCTCAACATTTTTATCATCAATTCTATTTTGTGTCTCTCAACACATGTCAAAACATTTCAATAGAATGACTCATCATTCCAAGGTTTTCATAATCATTTTCACCAAGTATTCCCATCTAAAGTGATCAAGTTTTATGCTTAGCACTAGCCACTAGGTTAAGAGTGTTCACTAATGAGGGTGCTACTCTTCAACCTCATGCCATAGAATGACATCTAGTATAGGCCTAGTTTTATATTCTTTATGCTATCTATACTATCTTTCCAAATCCTCACAAGCATTAACTAAAAGTAAAGAACTTTGGTAAAATAGAAGAGTAAAGCTTGCAAGTAAAACTTGGGATGGGTGTAAACCAAAGTATATAACCAAAGCACGCCTAATGCATCTTGCTTGGGTTAAGAAACTTGCAAGTGTTATCTTGCCAATAATAGCTTGCATAGATCTAGCTTGCCTTGATTGGTGTAGTGATTGAAGTTTTCCTCATCTTCTTCGGGGTAGAACTCCTCCTCCTTGTAGATTGGGTCGGTACTATCGTCTATAAATAAATACAGGGTACACAATCACCAAACAGTACTTAACTAATTCTATTTAGCACACTAAGTCTCACACTTGATGATCTAGCATCATCACAATCATCACATGAATTAAAGAACTAGTTTTATTTAGTTTATTTGAGAAAAGTAATTTCTACTCATTGAAATTAATTAAGATTTAATATTCTCCAATTAAAATATGGGATCATGTGGACACATGTCATCACCACATATTCTAATACATGGGAATGTGATTTAAAGGGTTGGTCACATTTTATAAAGTTTAAGATTATTATTTAATAGATTTAAAGTGACTAGAAATGCCCTAATAGCATTCTTTTGGTACTAGTCCAATGGCACTGCATGAAAACCTAGATATTTTTGCATATTCAGATAGGTATGGTTAAATGTGATTTTTGAGAGTTGGAATCAACTCAAAAGCTATTATGGTTGATTTTTGAAAAATGTTTGAAGTTGCAAAAGTCTCTGTATTGTTATTTTTACTAAACATTATCTCTATCTCCAAATGACTTAAATCTAGCGGGCTTGGATAGATAATGTAATTATCTTTCTAACAAAATTTGAATCATGCAATTTGGTTTAGTGAATCTCCCTGAATTTATTTTTGAATATGTGGACAGAATAGGGTTTAAACTAAAAAGGAAATTTTAATATTTGAATTTCTAGGCCAGCGCGGGAAGTTAAATGGGCTGGCCCAACTGCACTATGTGGCGCAGAGGGCTGCTGACAGAGGGGGTCCACCAGTCAGCAGGACTAACTACACGAAACAGTATCGGTGGATCTAGGTCGTGCGATCTAATTCTAATCCAACGGTAGTGAGTCGTCGTCGACAACGAACTACTCCGACGAGGAATTAACCCTAACGCAGCAGTGGGGGTCTGGCGGGGCTCACCTGGGCTCCATCTAGGGTCGGCGACAGGGGCGATCGACGTGGTAGACAACGGCGAGGTGAGGCGCGGTCATGGCAGGGCTTGGGATGGTCAAAATCGCTGGCGCCCTTCTCCTCCAGCAGCGACGGGCTCCGGCCAAATTCCGGCGAGAGAGAGCTCACCTTGCTTCGCGGAAGGGTGAGGGAGGATCAGTGAGGAGTGGTGAGTGTCAAGGTGTGGAGAAATGAGGCAAGGGAGGCCTCCTTTTATACTGCGGCGAGGGGACCGAACGGTGTGGGTGCGAGCTTGTTGGTGACGATGCTACAGGCTGCTATCGGCGTGGCAGAGGCTAGTGGGCGGTGTTGTGCTCCCTGGCGGTTCTCACAGGCGTAATGGCGAGGCGTGGGGTAGTGTGGTTCGGTTGGGAGCGTGCGGTGCTCCTCGCGGACAGCGAGGTGTTTGCAGCGGCGTGCGGCAGCTGCAGGCCGCGTAGCGGCGAACGGGGTTATCTGCTGGGTTGCTATGATCATGGAAGGCATGCGTGTGCACGGTGAGGGCAAGGCGCGGTCTGGGCGAGCTGGTCGGGCGTGGCGAGCTGGCGCTCTCTGGACATGGCATAGAGGGGCGTGGCATAGCTAGGGTGGTCTAGGGCTCGGCTGGGGTCGTGGCTTGGACAGGGGTGGCGGTGGACCGAGGCGTGTCTGGTGCATGTCGTGGGCGAGGCTGGCGACGCTCCTGGCATGCTACCCACTATCGCCCGGCGACGACCACAAACGGGCGGCGCTCCACTGTGCATAACGGCTAAAGGGGGATGGTCTGGGTGCTGCTCGACACCAGAGGGGACAAGGGAGTGAAATGGAGACCAAATGGACGAGGATCACTGTGCACAACAGTGAAGTTAGGCAGAGGTTAAATTAGTGTAAGCAAGGTGTTTATGGGAATGGCCGCAAGAAATTTACTTTGGAAAATTTGATTCAAATTTTTTGAGTGATCTTAAGTCAAGCTTGAGAGCCTATGTTTGCTTGGAGAAGTTAAGGGGAATTGATTTGATAGGTTTTTGAAAAAGTGGGATCTTAACATATGGACTAGGTTCAATTTTCAATTGTCCTTTAAATTGATTTAAAAGATGTTTTTGCAAGTTTGTAAAGTGGGACTTGATACACTTTTACTTGGTCTAGCAAGGGGTGAAAAGAAATAGAATTGTTTCTGTTAGAAATTTTCTTCTAGGAACACACAAAGTGACCTAGTGATGGATTTTGGTCGGAATGACCATTTTCTTTATTTATTCATATTTGATTTCTTTTTCTTTTGATTTTGTTTGTAATTGGTCTAGATGATGTAGTATTCACCTTTAAACCATTTCACATCAGTTAGAAAAATCAAGCATGGCATCTTCAAACAATCACACATTAATGCAAAACTAACATGGCTTCATATTTATTTTCTTAATAAAGTTTTTGTTAACCCCAAATTGGGTGATTTGAACTTGATACGCTTGATTAAAGTTTTGGGGTGTTACAATATTTTTAACCAAATAAAACCTTTAACCATTACTTCAACCACGAGTTTATAAATATATTATAAATCCAAATATAATTCTAAAGTAGTTAAATACTATTGTTTCCTTGTTTACAAACTAAACCAACAATTTTAAGTAAACTTTAAACATCATAAAAGTGAACGATCCCGTACAATTAATCATGCTTGTTGTAAGGTTCAAAACTTATTAATACTTTTAAACACATCACACCCTAGATCTACTTATGTTTTAAAGTTAACTTTGGTACACCAAGTCATGCATAATGCCTAAAGTATATTTATGTTTTCATAGTTAACTTTTGTCTGTTCCAAATTAAGTCGTAAAGCATTTCAAGTCCAAGCTTATGGAATAAACGCAAACAACATCGATCACATTCTATTAACCATAAGAATTATGTAAAACTGTAAAAGAAATCTTTTCTTTAAAAGTTATTCGTTTTGCCACTTCAAACAACAATCTTATAATAAACCCTTTAACTCTTAACAACTTAACATAATAAGTCCCATCATAATTACCAGATAGCATTCCACAGTTGAGTGCCTTAATATTGTATTCTACTTATTGTATTTACATATTGACGAGGGTTTAACTCGTCAAGGTCCATTATTATGGACTTGGGTTTTGGAGAAGGAGGGAGCGCTGTAGACATCTATCGGCTAGCAAACAAGCACACAGGGGACAAAGGATTTACCCAGGTTCAGGCCTCGTAGAGGTCCCTACTCCTGCTTGTCTGCTCGTGGAATTATCGAAGGAGTCGAAAGTTACAATGGTGCGCAGATGCAATCTGGCAAGGGTTGTGGAAACTAGGGTTGCGTGTGTCCTCCTCGCCGCCCCCTCCTAGCCCTTATATAGATAGGCTAGGTCTCAGGTAGCAGGTCGAGTCGGTTACAAGTTAGGGTTTTCCCCTTCAAACTTTCTATCTTTAGCTTCTTCTTGTCCTTCAAGCAATCGAGAGTCCGTAGGTTACTCGAGTCCCTCCCTCCAGGCCTTGGCGACACCATGGGCCTATATGTATTTGGACCATATATACCAAGCTCGAGTACCTGTAGGGTATACCCATGTCAGTAGCCCCCGAGTGCCCAGTGGAATCGCAGATTCGACTAGGGACTTTTGAAGCCTTCGAGTTCCTAAATGAGTACATTTCGATTGCTTTTATTTGCGTCATAGGGATTGTTGATATACGTGCCTGATATAACCGAAGTATCGGTACCAGTTAACCACCTTAGGGTGAAACAACACAATCTACTCAAATTCGAGTCCCTAGACTCGAATCCGGAAAAGTGCTGGGGTAATTCGACTCAGGCTGTGGAGGTCTTACAGGAGTCAAATTCCAGTTATATGGGTGTGAGCACTTGACGCGTCCGTCAAGGCACGTTCATCGTGCCTGTAGGCACGGATATGTTTCTGGCAGTGCGCAGTTAAATGCGTTGCCAGGCCAAATTTTATCATCGCGGAGACGATTCGGGTAACCCAGGAGACGCAGTCTCTTTGTAGGGAAAATTATGAGGCGGTGTCGCCATGAGTTTCGAGTGTGGATGTTATCAACACACAGTTTTTGTTGCACTAATAATCATAGGGTGCGCGGCCAGCGCTCCCTATGGGAGTAGCCCCCGAGTGCCTGGTTGAGTCGAAGACTCAGGCAGGGACTAACGAACTTTTGCGACTGCTGTCGTCTTTTGCTTGCTTGTTCAGTCGATGACTCAGATAGGTACTAAAACACTTTCGCGACTGCTGCCATCTTTTGCCTGCTTGTTTCAGTCATTGACTCAGGCGGATACTAAAATATTTTCGCGACTGCTGTCGTCTTTTGCCTGCTTGTTTCCGGCGCTCCCTATGGGAGTAACACATGTCCATAATCGAACTGTGTTTCGAATGGTTGGGTTTGCTTTTGTGATTGTCCATGTTCCTGCAACAAGAAAAAGAAAGTCGTAGGGTGCGCGGCCAGTGCTCCCTATGGGAGTAGCCCCCGAGTGCTTGGTGGAGTCAAAGACTCCAGCAAGGACTAAAAATAGTCGAAGTTTACCACTGCATAGCCTTGGTGACGTCAGTGCTGACGCTTGTATGACATTAGTTGCCCGCGTGAGCGGTTTTGACGGGACATGACGAGCGATGGGTCCCACTTTCTGACTTTGATTTGACTGGGAGTACGTAATCTTATTTTTAACCGTGCCTCCTCGATTTCCACGCGTAATGGTAGAAGTGGGGGGACGGTTCGCGCTTCCTCTTCGCCACGTGTCCTACGCGATGCGTGCCACGCGTCCAATAGGATTTTTGTCAGCCGTTGGATTGCATCTTCTAGGGGTTAAGTAGCGATGCTGCGCCGGTAATTTCCCATCTGTGCTCTTTCTTCCTGCTGCTATCGCCATTGTTGTTTGCTTTTTTGCTTTCCTCTGCGTTCATCTTCCCCACGACGCTGGACCAACTCTGTTCGTTCCCAAGCTATTTCCTTCGTTCTCATCGCTGCCGCGCAATGGGGAAGAAAAAGGGAGGCGCTGCCACTGATTCCATGGCCACCCTCGCTGCAGCGAAGAAGAAGGGCGACTCCGCTGCTGGGGTCACCAGTGCTGCTGCCGCCGGGAAGAAGAAGGTCGCGGGCACCCGTGTGACCAATGGCGCATGGCGCCCCTCTATTATCAAGGCGTCGGATCTCCGTCTTCTTCGCCAAGACGGAGTGATCTCTGCGGCAGTCGCCGATTCGCGCGTCCCCAGCGGTGAGACTATTCCTGTGCCTCCCGCTGGTTATCGAGTGATGTTTCTTGCATTCATCATTCGCGGTCTTTCCTTGCCTCTTCACCCCTTTCTTCGGGGTCTTCTTTGTTTCTATGGGCTCCAGCTCCATCAGCTGTCCCCAAATTCTCTCCTCCACACACTTGTTTCATCACTCTCTGCGAGTGCTAGCTCGGAATCGAGCCGCACTTTGGTCTTTTCAAACGCATCTTTAAATTGAAGCGTCAGTCCGCATCTGGCTCTTTAGTTTATGACGTAGGTGGTTGCGGAATCCATGTTGACCCATCCGCCACCTACTTCGATATCAAGCTCACCAAGTTCGTCCAGGGATGGAGGGACAAATGGTTCTATGTGCACGACCAGAAGGCCAAGGACGAGCATTTTGGACTCGCGCCCTTCGATCCCGCGACTCCCTGTAAGAAGATGCGTTCTTGGAAGAATGTGATCATGCCTTCCGAACTCGCAGAAACAGACGTGTTATATCAGCGCGTCTACGACCTCGAAAGTCGCATAGGCGCAGAAGAGGGAGGCTGCGCCCTTGTCTGGACTTGGCTGCGTCGTCGCGTCTAGCCTCTCCAGGCCAGGGTCCATCCCATGTTCCAATGGGGTGGCGCTGATGATCCCACTCGCGTGTCTGCTGATGGCATGTCTACAAGTGAGGTAGATAAGAGGGTGCGACTGGTCACGAAGTATACCCTCAAGGATGTGCTTCCAAACGAGCTAGTCGTTCCTCCTTTCGATGCTTCGAATCCTCCTCCTGAGGTATGGTTGTTCTACGTAGTAGCTTATTTTCTCGATTGTGTCTTCTGTTGCTTATCTGTTTTACTTTTTGTATGCAGGAGTGGGCGGTGTCGCCTTGCATGCCTCCCCTTCCTGAGAGGATTATTCCTCGTGAAGCTTTGGAAGAGGACGAGTCTGAGTCGACTGTCCCTTCCGATGTGGAAGAGGAAGCCCCCGAGTTTGAAAGTCTGGATACTCGCAAGCGTTCGCGTAGCGGGGATTCCGACGCGTCCACTCCTTCAACTCTAGGAGGCGCGGCTGTTGGCGTGGAATCGCTAATTCCCGCCGTTCCTGTGAGGGCCGTGGCACCGTCTTCTCGTAAGAAGATGCGATTGCCCAAGGAGTCTTCGTCAGAGTCGACGGAGGCCACGTTTGATCTTGACAGATTTGACTGGTAGGTTTGCTAGTGCATTCATTCTTCTCTTGCTTTCTTCTTGTTGGATTTGCCCTGGAGTTTGCCTTTTCTGAGTGCGGATTTTGTCTTGCAATCAAGAGGCGTCGTCATCTTCTGGCGACGTCGAATTTTTGAAGGAATCAGGAGGCGCGACCTCAAAACCCAAGACAGAGGTCGAGCGTGCTCCTTCTCCTCCGGCGGCGGCCCACTCCGGGCATAATTCTTCGAGCTCTCCTCACGTAGGGGAGCATCGAGTAGTTGCTCGGATGACGAGTCAGCAATCTTCTTCGGAGTCGCTGGAGGACCATGTAAGTATATCTTTCTTTCTTTTATAATTTGACGGTCAACGCCCTTATGTTGCCCTCTGCTAACTCCTTGTTTTGTGCGACAGCTCCTTGTAAAGGAAGCCGCGCAGGTGGCGGAGCAGGTGATAGCAATAGGTCGCCAGCATGCGATGCTGGAGAAGCGCCATCGCGTGGTTGAGAGTGAGTGTTCTATACTTATTATTTTCGTCTTCTCTGTGTTTTGGTATAATCAACTGACGGAAGCGCCACCGCCAAATTTTTGGCTGCCCTGTAGCTGAGCATAATGCTTTACTGCGTGATGTCACCACGTTGGAGAAGACGGTGGCCGCAGCTGTGAAGGGGCGCGACGAGGCAATCACGGCTCGTGATGAAGCCCATAAGCGCGAAGAGGATCTGCGTGCCTCCTTTGCGGCTAGGGAGAAGTTGTTCGAAGAGCAACTGTTCTCAGTCGCCACGGCCCTCTCAGGTACCTTTACTTGGTAGATATTTTATTGATGTTCTTCTCTTCCTCTGTAATGCCGGTGGCATTAGAAGTTTGATCCGTGTGTGTATTTTGGTGTAGATGCTGGCGTCTTGAGTTTTGATCCACAAGCCCTTGGTAGCAACGACGCTCTGGCAGGCGCGGTATCTGTGGTCGAAGATCATAGCATCGCTGTCCAAAATACGTTGTCCAAAGCCAAGGCCACCCTGAGTCGCCTCCGGGAGGAGCTGATGCCGAAGGCGGAGCTGGTCGACAATGTGGAGGAGCTGGTGGAGTCGCTCGCTGGGGGTGTGCCTGCCACGTACAAGAATTCCCTCCGCGCAGCTGGCGCTACCATGTCACATGCCATGGTGCAAGCCCACGGAGTCGAAGTGGATCCCTCTGCGGTGTCGAAGACGATGCCTATTGGCGCGGATGGTCAGCAGGTAGTATTTGCTCCCTTTGCGACTGCCTGTGCCAAATATGGCCATTCCTTGATAAACACTGTTGCCAAGTATTCGGAGGATCTCAATCGCACGAAGAAGGCGGCGAAAACTTCGGCCTCAGGGGCCGGCGGAAAGTTAGTGGCATCTGATACTGCCACGGACTTGATGAAGCCCCCGAGGTCATCGAAGTCGAAGAAGCCAGCTGCTCCGTAGTTAGTTCCTTGTAATAGTTGATGAACTTGCTCTTTTGATTGGAGAACATGCCGTTGGCGAATGTGTTTGTAGATACTCTTATTGATCCTAAATGCACCTGCTACTTCTGACTTTTGAGTTGGTCGCCTTATTTTGCCTCTGGCTTGATTTTTGGTAGGGTACGTCAAGTGGCCCTGTGGGGGGAACCCCGGACTCGCCATCTCTTGAGGATACAATGGCACCACCCTGCTCCAGGGTAGAGGAGCTTTCCTTGCTTTCACGACTTCGTGATCGCGTTAAGAAACTGGAGCGTGAGTTTCCCTTGATCCGTGGTAGCACGGACATGTGGAAGTCGAAATCTGAAAAAGCCGCCGCCCACGAGCAATATCTTCTTGGCGAGGTGACGCAGCTGGGCGACCAGTTTAAGTGTTAGTTTGCTCATCCTCGTCTTTTCCTTTATAGTTAATCGCAATGGTACGTTGTACTCATGCTGTTGATGCTGCTTCGTGTAGTTGTTAGCGCACGCCGTCCGCAGGAGGAGAGGGATAGGATTGCCATCCGCCTTCATGATATCAACCGTACCTTCTTAACCCTTGCTAGGTTCTAAGCCGTTGAAGACGACGTCAACATCAATTTCTACTCAAGAAACCATCATCGACAACTCAAGTTCTTCAATAAAGTCAATGAAGTCAACATATTCATCAACCTAAGTGAAGACAAAGTTCTGTTTAGATAGGAGTAGATACTCTAGCCATAAAACCTACTTCTGTAGAGCATTGCATTAGTAGAAATTGCAAGCTAGATTCTTAGAAGTTAGTCTTTTTAGCCAGATAGCTCCGAGTTATTATTTTTGGTTCTTCTTTGTAAGAAGTTGATTTTCTTCCTCTTTAACCTAGAGTGTTCTCTGGATCTTTTGTAAAGAGTCGAGTTGTAATCGATAGTCATGTCTTGGACCTGCTGTGTTTCTATTGTACCACATTGAGGGATGTAATACTAGTGAACGGTGTTTCATTGGTGTTATGTTAACGACTATAGTGTACTACATCGTGCAGTGGTATGCTGGGTCACCACATCATTGTCACACAAAGTTTACAACGTTTAATATCTAAATAATAGCAATAAGCAAATGAGCTATAAAATGATATCTCTTATACACTACAAAAATGCTTAATAATAAGTTGTTTTGTATTTAAACAAATGAAAGTACCATGAAAAATTAAGCATGCTTAGATGAACCTATAGAATTATGGAAGTTGATCTTTTTACACTTTTTGGTAACAGAAAGTAAGCAGGAAACACATGTGCAAATCCTTCAATAATAGGAGCATAAAATAAAGTTTTAAGATATGTTGCTCAAGTCAACGGTAATGGGTTCCAGGCATCTTTTATTCACACAAATAGGTATGATTTATGTGTTTGACCTTTTACAAGTTGAATGTTTCATGCCCCTAGCTTGACCACAAGTACTCACATCTCATGCTACTCAACTTAGGATCAATTCAATGGTTTTGTCATTGGAGGCATATAGTTTCAAACAAGAGCGTCAACTAAGGTACCTATTGACCCTTTGTACGAGGAGTCCCTTTATGAGGGTTTATTCATCAAGTATTTGAAACAAGTAACACTTAGCATAACTTGCATTTCAACCTTTTGTTTTCATTCCCTTTTTATTTTAATAGCATACAACTCAATTTATTTTTAATTTCAGTAGCTCTTTCTTAGCCATGCAAAACATCTGTCATGGTGGTCTCATTTATTTCAAAGGTGACACGCAAAACTAAATATAAAAATAGATAAAAGACGCTCCAAGTTTCTATGATCATCTTATGTTGCTCAAAAAACAAAGTTTAGAGGTTTGAAATCGATAGTATGATAAGTCCAGTGGGATGACTTGGGCATCCCAAAGCTTATGGTTTTCACCATTCTTGGATACCTCTTAGTGTGGTGTTCCTCCATTCCCTATCAAAAAACTTCAGCACAAAACTTTCTCTCATTTCTTTTTTATGGGGTGACATTAGTGGTACAAAGATATGTTGCTAGATGCCATATACTCCCTCC
Source organism: Avena insularis (assembly GCA_023614405.1). Classification (NCBI taxonomy): domain Eukaryota; kingdom Viridiplantae; phylum Streptophyta; class Magnoliopsida; order Poales; family Poaceae; genus Avena; species Avena insularis. Next base: position 31,099,551 of record CM042692.1, read on the forward strand.
ATCCCAAGGCTTAAGGCATATAATATTTTTGAAAAGTCAAGCTACGGAAAGTTTGACCAAACTTTTTGAAAATACTATCAAGAACTATGATATTGTATAGATACCACATGAAAATATGTTTCATGATGTATCCGAGGGTATATATTTCATATTATAAATATTAATATCTTTTTCTAAAAACTTGGTCAAACTTTACATAGTTTGACTTTTTCAAAAAATTATACGCCTTAAGCCTTGGGATGGAGGTAGTAATCCTTAAAAAAATTCTTTTTAGGTGTCCAAAAATTATATTGTGTTGTACACATTCTTAGCATATCAAAAGACTCATGCCAAAGCATTTTGAGATTCAAAAGAATGGCTTAAACAATACAAGACGGAATCTATCTAGATTTTCAGCAGTAGCAAAACGTATTTATTTAGACCAATTAAAAATTTCAGGAATTTTAGCCAAGTTTTGTGAATATAGAGTATGAAAAGTTGTAACTTCAGTTTAAATATGATCGAATTAGAGTTATAGAAAAATCAGAGATTTTTTTTACTAAACAATGTTGGTGCAGGAATTTGCTACTCCATATGTTTTATCAACTTTATATCATCCAAATGGGTTCAACTTGGTACTTTATTAAAAACTTTAGAGAATAAACTAAGAAGAGACTCTTTAAACTACATCAACAGTTCATAAAAATAAATAATCGGGTTGCTTCCCGAAAAGCGCTTTCTTTATAGCCATATAGCTAGGCTTACTTATTTGTTCTAGTTATGTGGAGATCATGTGGTAGCTTCTACCTTGGTGCTATATCATTCTTCCTTGGAAAGTGTTCCATACAAAATACCAGGGTCCCATGGTGTGCTAATAATAATCATAATAATAATCAAGTTAAAACATGGTCGAAGCAACACAAGGTGTGGAAACAATAACTACAAAGTCTCACTTTCTTCCTATGCATTGTTGTTTTATGTATGACTAAATCACAATAGATGGAGGCATGCCATTGCATATTATTAGTAGGTGAATGCAACATATAATTTTTAGTACCATAGAGAGGTCACTTATCACCTCCTCTTTCATAGTAGTTGCAATCACTATAATAAAATGTAGCATGTAGCCATTTAAAGCATGTAAGTTTGAAAATTTTGTTATATAAATAGGTGGCATGCTTTCCTCTTTCAAAATATTTTCTAGTACTATTTTCAATATCAATTTCATGGTTGTAATGAGGATGATCAACAAAAGGTAATTACAAACCACATATATATTTCCTAGCAAGTTCAAATTTCTCCTCTATGGTTAAGATAGGAGAATTCAAAAATAATATTGGACTCTTACTAATAAGAGCATCATCATGGACAACAAGTATATCATTTTTATCCTCATGTATTATACATGGAGGGTTATCAAGAAGCATAGGACCATCATTTAAAGCATTATCATGGACAACACTCCTCATTATTATCAGTAAGTGTACTAGTAGAATTACTAGCAAGTAAAGGAGAATTATTAGTTTCACCATAATAGCATGAGTTTTCATAAATGATCATAGCGTTTTTAGTTGTACAATTATCATAGCATGGGTTCTCATAAATGACAAATGAGTTTTGAGTTTGAGTGTTACTATCATCTTTGAGAGGTTCCCATACATCCCCAAGCTTAGGTTGGACCATATCTTCTTCTACTTCATTCTTCTCCTCTTCTTTGGGGTGCATGGGCGTTCCCAAGCTTAGGCTTTTATTATCTTCTTCCTACAAAATATTAGTTCTTTCCATGGAAACAAGAATATCTTTAGCATAGTTAATGGCATAGGCATTATCACAAAAGTTTTCTTTACAATGTGTAAGGAGAATATAACTTATTTCTTTAAGATCACAAGCTACAACATAAGATTCATACTTTTTATTAATAAGGGAATCCACCTCATGAGCTCCCATGAAGGTAATAAATTGATCAACTAGTCTCATGTCAAAATCACCATAATACTTCTCATCATATGAGGTAATCATAAAGTTGATGCTACATTTGCATTGATAGTGTAGATGCTTATTATTTTGTTTTTGCAGTAGGACACATTATGTCACTCACATAGTTGTTTAGAAATCTTATTTAAACAGTCAATAAATTCTTCCATATGTGATCTTTCTTGAGAAAAGATATAATGAGATTCTTTTCATAATCTATGTTTCTCATCTAAAAATTCATCCATATCATCCATAATGAAAGTAACACTAATTTTTTATGTGTTTTTGATATAAGGAAAGTAAGTACAAAACTGAAAGTAAACTAAAGAAAAACTCACAACCAAGCAAGTTAAAGAAGTAAACCTCCCCAATCTTAGATGATTGCAAGATGTAAAACAAACTGAAAATAAAACTAGATGCAAAACTGAAAGTAAATCTAATATCTAGTGCACACAATAATAAAAGCCTAAGCGCTACGCTTCCTGAAAATGGCGCTAGAAAAGTACTTGATAACCCCCAATAGCAGGGGATCACTGTAGTACCTACAATGTGGAAGTAGATTATTGATCCGTAGGAGCAAGAAGGAAAGCTATTTATTCTCTAAAACTAAAGTGTCACAAGTTTTAGTTGTTTATGCACTAAACAATTTAAAGAAATAATGGAGGTTGATTTAATACAAGGAAGTAAAGTGCAAAAAAATAGTAATGTAAAGTGTCCTAGTCCTCTTCAACACAGGAGGATAAGATAAAGGTTTTATCTTATGGGAACAGTGGACATGGGTTCATGATATCTTCGATCCGGATTACAGATGCAGTATAGTAGCTTTTTCGCTAGTAGACCTAGGTTTATTGAACCTTGGGAAACAATTGATGTATGGAAAGTATAAGGCACATCTATAAGACTTGTTTACTCGTTTTACTTTATGTTTACTAGACCTATCTACTTTACTTTGAATTGTTGGTTGTTGCAATGGATAGAAATGGGCCAGGGTTGAAGATTTACCTGCAACTGCACATACACATGGGATAAAGATAATAATAAGCACATTCATGTGTGAAATGATCTAATATAGATAGGGTTGTGGGTAACACATCCATGAACACTAAAGCCCCTTTGAGCCACATGCATAACAATAGTCTTTTGATCCAACCGTTATACCACGAAGCACCAGGTTATAACAATTATTAAGTAAAATACAGATCAAAGCCTTAAGAACGGTCATGTTGTTGTTACTCCCAAGTGGATCCCTAAACAAAGACTATACTCCCCTTGCTGTCATTGGATTTCATCTGAAGTCGTCGTTCACCACCCATATTACCTCAAGCCTTTATCAATCCCTGAGATCTCGGGTACCTGCAAGTCCATGGAACGAGACATGAGACAAAGAAACAACGATACATATCTCATATTCAATCACCACACAATATTCCCATGTATTAGATGCAGATAATCGCTACGAGGTTTCACCTCAACCCGCATCCCGTGAGGACTATTCACTCGTAACAATAAGATCAAGGATAGAAAACATTGTGCAAAGTATTTAGATTGAAACCAAATATTCTTACAACGGTCGCCAAATCATAAGGATATCTCAAGTACAAGATGATGTCTATGGCTATGGAGTGGACGGAGGATGGAGAGGATGAACTATGGTGGTGGATATCCTTTGCTGGTGTTGTGATGCAATCTGAGAATGACGACCCTCTGCATGGCGGCTGGAGTCTCGAAATGTACAAGTGCCCTCATGAAAGTTGTTGTGTTTGACCTAGCGAAGCCGTCGCCACACAGTACGAGCAGAATGTACGAGCGGATCTTGCCTGTACGGTTGATCATTAAACCTTCTGGAGGCTCCTCTTTAACCCCACTTAACTTGGCTGAGTAGGCAACGTGATAATATTCAATAAATGCTCCTGATTTTGCCTTAAAAGTGTGATTTCCTACACAACACAAACAAAAAACAAGGATTGCACATCTTTGCAATAATTAGTCATTAGTAGAAAGACTACAGAGTTTTTTGGTCAATTATTTGACTAAAAATACGGTTTAAACACGGAGAAATATGACTATTTTCACATCCATCAACTTCCTCAAAGCTCAAATCTTGATCATCCTCGAGCAAGAAACAAAAAAGACCATAAGAAACTCAGCGTATAAACTGAAATAATGAGAAGATGAATTCACTTACGGTTGGTAGTCATATGTTTCCAACACCTCTTCATTTGAAAGGCTCGTCAAAATTAGGGAAGTACCAAGAGTACTATACAAGCTTTGTTAACTCAAAACAATCAAAGCAGAGTTAATATAAGTATAAACAACTAGAAGTGTAACAATCAAACAATCATTCCAATACTCTACTTAACTCTCAGCTTGCCTAGGAACACTAGGGGTGCATTTGGTAGCCTGCATCAATTTCTTGGCCTAGCTGGGCAGTGCTGCAAAGGCCACTGCCACACTCATGCGACCTTCGAGCCACCTTTTGCATCTTGTTTGATAGCCTACATGGATTTTTCTTGCACGAGGACAACAACAAATGCATGTTGTTTGGTTGCCTGCACTGGATTTCCTGTCACACTAATATGCACACCTAAACAGTCATTAGCATCTATCGTTCTTCGTGTTCGTCTACTACAACCTGGTGATAAAGGGCGGCGGGACAGTTGTTACGACTACACTGGTGATGGAGGGTGGCAACACAACTTTTGCGGCTGCGCCAGTGACAAAGGTCGGCGGGACACCTCATGTGGTTGCGCTGGTGACGGAGGCTGGCGGGACACCTGTATGGCTGCGCTGGCATCGCAGAACGCAAACACGCTGAGACATAGTAGTGTCACTCAATGGTGGGCTTGACTAGGAACTGCTCGATCTTGCTCTGTGTCGGCGCCCCTGCCCATGGCGTCCATGAACTCGAGCTCGAACATGATGAACTGGACTGCCTCGAACATGTACGCGGTGAAGGGGAGCTTAGCACGGTCACAGGCGCAATCGACAGCGACGAAGGGGAGCTCCGTACGACTAAGGGGAGCTTCGCGCAATCAAAGCCGGGGTCGATGACGACGACATCCTTGGTCGCCCTCTTCCTGCACGACTCGCACGTACATCTTCTTCCTCAACCTCATCATCTTCTTCAACCTCATGTACAAGTTAAGAAGCTACATATGGATTCCTCTACCTCCATCAAAATGAAAACTTGCAACATGAGAGTTGTGGGGGAATAGCAAGATCAAGCTACTCCTTGAAGGAGAGTTTGAATGATTGATTGTGTGCAATAAATCTGAAGAAAAACGCCTAAAAACTCCACATTTGACCACAAATATGAGAATATACGGATCACAGACCTCAAAGCCGATGGTCAAAATGGAACCCCATCGTCGATGCACATCTTTTTCATGTAAAGCCCGACTTGATTTGAACGTTGTATGTGCTAATCATAAGTGGTTTGGATGAACATGTTTAAGAGGGGAGAGAGAAAGGGGAGGAGGAGAAGCGTTGTTTGGTTGCCTGTACCAGATTTCCTGTCACACTAATATGCACACCTAAACAGTCATTAGCATCTATTGTTCTTCGTGTTCGTCTACTACAGCCTGGTGATAAAGGGCGGTGGGACAGTTGTTACGACTACGCTGGTGATGGAGGGTGGCAACACAACTTTTGCGGCTACGCCAGTGACAGAGGTCGGCGGGACACCTCATGTGGTTGCGCTGGTGACGGAGGCCGGCGGGACACCTGTATGGCTGCGCTGGCATCGCAGAACGCAAACACGCTGAGACATAGTAGTGTCGCTCAATGGTGGGCTGGACTAGGAACTGCTCGATCTTGCTCTGTGTCGGTGCCCCTGCCCGTGGCGTCCATGAACTCGAGCTCGAACATGATGAACTGGACTGCCTCGAACATGTACGCGGTGAAGGGGAGCTCAGCACGGTCACAGGCGCAATCGACAGTGACGAAGGGGAGCTCCGTACGACTAAAGGGAGCTCCACGCAATCAAAGCCGAGGTCGATGATGACGACATCCTTGGCCGCCCTCTTCCTACACGACCCGCACGTACATCTTCTTCCTCAACCTCATCATCTTCTTCAACCTCACGTACAGGTTAAGAAGCTACATATGGATTCCTCTACCTCCATCAAAATGAAAACTTGCAACATGAGAGTTGTGGGGGAATAGCAAGATCAAGCTACTCCTCGAAGGAGAGTTCGAATGATTGATTGTGTGCAATAAATCTGAAGAAAAACACCTAAAAACTCAACGTTTGACCACAAATATGAGAATATACGGATCACAGACCTCAAAGTCGATGGTCAGAATGGAACCCCATCATCGATGCACATCTTTTTCATGTAAAGCTCGACTTGATTTGAACATTGTATGTGCTAATCCCAAGTGGTTTGGATGAACATGTTTAAGAGGGGAGAGAGAAAGGGGAGGAGGAGACAGCGTTGCACGAGCTCGTGCACTACTGCGCTTGCTGTGGACGGGCTCCACAAAAACTGCCGATTCGAGTGTTCCCCTTGGGCCTGTCCCTAGGTTGCTTTATGATTCATGCTAGCACAGCCCAAAGTCGATTGCATGCAACCAAACGGGCCAATTTCATCTCCCCATAGGCTTCCTGACCTGCATGCATGCTACCAAACGCTCCCTAGAAAGTCTCATATTAGCAGAGTTAAGTATGGGATATCATGTCCAAAGCAGCTTAACAATGAAGTGTCTTATTGACACCCACATCAATATATCAAGACTATCAAAACACTACTATTCTATTCATTGCCTTTCAAGAAAATTCATGAAATAGTAACGAGACCATGCCAAGGACTCTTTGTGCGACTCTCTTTCAAATATAGGTTCCAACAAGGATCAATGAATGATTTTTAAGCAACATTTTGTGCAACCTTCAAAAGTACCAATAGTTTTGCACATTACGATAATAGTTGCTACCCATGTCATCAGCTCAATAGCCGAAATCAGGAGTTGTACCATTGATCGTTCGTAGGTCAGCGGAGTTGTTGGCATCCCAAATATATGCATCAAAATTCGTAAATAAGCATTAATGAATATCACACTTTGACTCACAACTTTCAGTTTTGGCATGCATCTCAATTACCACTAAAATTCATTTCAATCAAACAACTCCTTTCAAGAGTACCATCAAGTCTATCAATATATCTATGGAGTTAAGTAACTTCAAAAGTAAATTCTTAAGACAACCACTCAACATACAAGTCATAGATTGGAGAATTTTTCTTGTTGTACTTGTTTGACAATATTATTTCCAAGGCAAGATCAGCTAGCTACAAAAACTAGAGGAAAAACTTCCACAACTAATTATCCATACAAATAAAAAGTTTTACTCTAACTATTTTGAATTACTCCCACTAGCATATCATCTTAACAAATCAACTAACTAGTATAAAAATTTCAAATTTCTAAAGTGGGAGACATAGGACATGCCTCTCATGAGTGACTTCACGGTTCTCTTCCTTATGGGGACATGTTCCTTCAAAAATCAAATCAAATCACTCTCATAATAATGTTGAAAAAAGAGGCAATAGGCAAATCCACTTTCAAAAAAAGACAAAGGGAAAATCTTTTTATATTTTTGAGGATGGGGATTAAAGAATAGAAAAAACTTGCAACCATGCAAGATACTAAGAAAAGAAAACAAACAAACGGAAAAAGGGAAATGAAAATGAAAAGCAAAGTGTTGGAACAAGCCCAATATGAGTGTTTCAAAGCTCTCACGGAGTTGGAGTACAATCTCATTATTACACAAATATAAATACTTAGGGAACACATCCCAAGCTTAGAATTTTGCAAGCTCTTTTGTTGCTCATTGTGGTGACAGTGGATAATATCCCAAATTTCATTGGCTGCTCCAATTGGTGAACTGGGTTGAGAGGTTCGTGATGGCGTCTCGAAGGTTGATGGAGAGGTTGCTCATGTTCTGGATGTTTTCTTCGAGCGCTGATATATAGGTAGTGTAGTAGTTTGGTGGTTGTTGCTCCTGTTCAGGATCTTCTTGTTTTCTTCTTCGTCTTCTCCTTTATAAAATGTCAATTCATATGCAGAGCTAGAAGGTACTGGTCCAACCGAGGGACAAAGTGTCGTTGGACGCGGCGTTGGACGAGGTTATGTAGCATCCCAAAAATATTAATCAAGCTTATCAAGCTCTAATCACCCAAGTTTAGGGTTAACAAAAACTTTTATTATTAAACTTAATATGAGTGCATGTGTGAATTGCATTAGTGTATGAATGCTTGCAATTGCCATGATTGATTGTTACTAATGATCAGGATTAGTGTAAAGATGAATACTACATCATCTAGATCACTTACAAGCAAAATCAAATGAAAAGAAAATTAAATATAGATCATAAGATCAAATGGTCATTTTGGCCAAACTTATCCACTAGACCACTTTGAGTGTTCCTAGTAAAGGATTTTCAACAAAAACAATTCCAATTCTTTTCACCCCTTGCTAGACCAAGTAAAAGTGAATACAAGCAAACTTTACAAAGTGGCAAAAACTATTTTCAAATCTATTTAAGAGGCATTGCAAAATTGAATCATATGCCTAGATCATCAATTTTTCAATAAACATACAAATCAATTCCCCTTGACAATTCCCAGCAACCATAGACTACTAAGCAAGTAACAAGATCACTCACCAAAATTCATCCAAAAATTTGAAAACAAATTTCATGTGGCCATTTGATCGAGCACCTGGTAGGCACAGTACAACCTTACCAACTATACACTGTTTTGAGCTATCAATTCCCCAGCTTTTGTACTGCAATCAACCCATTCAATTGCCATTGATCATCCCTGGTACTTGGCCGTGCAAAGGAGAGGCATCACTAGCCACATTGACCAGTGCCACGCCCGTACCAAGCCGGCCATGCCGGTCGAGCACGAACCACTTGTTGCATGCCGCGCCGCCCTCTACCACGATGTCCAGCAAGTAGCCATGACCTCACCGCCACCCCCTGTCCACCCCTTGACCAACGGCGAGAGGTGGAGACACTGGAATCACCGTGCCCATTTAAGCCACTACCATGCCGAGCGCACGACGGAGCACCGCAGCTGTCTCGCATGCACAAGCCGCGCCTCGTTCTCTCCGCCTGTACCCGCGATCGCCGTAGCACCAGTGACCTCCCAGACATGACCGTTCACCGCTGCGCGCCCCGTGACCACCGTACCGCGTGACGAACACCCTCGTACTGGAACAGAGAGCCGATGTTGCCCGACCAATAGAGACCGCCCCTTCATGTGCCATCACTCGCGTGATGATCGCCATAGTCCACTGCACTGACCCATGCCCTCCGCCGTGATGAACGCGACCTGTAGTACCGTCGCCAGAGAAGCCAGACCATGCCACACTGCCTCCACCCCTGGAGTATAAATAGAGGCCACCCCAGCCCTCATTCTCCACACCATTCCACGCCTCACTCACCCAGGAACCTCACCGACCCTTCCCCGGAGCAAGGCGAGCACCACGACACTGGAAATTGGCCAGAGTCTGCCGTAGCAGTCGAGGAAGGAAGTCGTTGATTGCGGCCACCCCAGGAGCTACCGTGACCGCCAATCAAACTGTCGTCGATGACCACCCCATTCGCCCCCATCGCCGACCATAGCTGGAGCCTCGGTAAGTCCCCAGCGACCCCCACCGCCATTTTAGGGTTCGAGTCTCGCCGGAGCAGTTCGACGGAGACGACACACCTCAGCCGTAGGATCCTATTCTGATCGTAGGGCTAGGATTGCTAGATACCGTTTTGGTTAGAATTAGTCGCTAACGTGTGGGACCGTTCTGTCAGCAGCCCGCTGTGCTAGCGCTGTGCAGTTGGGCCGGCCCATGTCATTTCCCGCGCAGAGCCCGTTGATTCAAATAGAATTTTTCTATTTTAGTTAAAACCAGATTCTCTCAGTAGATTCAAAATTCAACTCAAAAATATTCACTAAACCAAAATGCATGATTCCAATTTGGTTAGAAAGGTACTGAAAATATCTATCCACTCCCGTTGGATTCAAATCAATTGAAACTATAGATCACCTATACCAAAAATAACAAGACAGAGGCTTTTGCCACTTCAAACATTTTTAGAAAATAAATTATAAATGCTTTTGAGATGATTTCACCTCTAAAAAATCACATTTTCCATGCTCTACATGAATATGTAAAAATATTTGGTTTTACGAATATAAAACCTGGCTTAGTATTAAAAGAGTTCTATATAGGCATTTCTAGTCACTTTAATATTATTAAATAGTAATATTAAATCTTGTAATCTATGATCACCATTTTAAATCACATTCCCAAGTATTGGAATAGATGGTGATGACATGTGTCAACATGATCCACTATTTTAATTGGAGAATATTAAATCTTAAGGATTTAAAATGAGTAGAAATTACTTTTCTAAAATAAGAATAATCAGAGACTGTTAATAGTCCACATGATGATTAAGGTAATACTAGATCATCTAATAGGAGCCCTTGTGTGCTAAATAGAAGTAGTGAAGTGTTGTTTGGTGATTATGTACATTGAATGTATTCATAGACACTAGTACCGACCCAGGATGCAACGGGGAGGAGTACTTCGAGGAGGAGGAGAACTTCAACGACTGCAACAACTGCACTGCTCAAGGCAAGCTATCAGTGCAAGCTAACTAATGCAAGATGCACTAGGCATGCTTTGTTATGAAACTTTGATTACACCCATCCCAAGTTTTACTTGCAAGCTTTACTTTCCCCTTTGCTATAGTTTCTTACTTAGTTAATGAATTGTGACTAGTGGAAATTAGATAGGATCCTATCAAGATCATAGGATTAGTCTTGGATACTTATACTTGATTAGAACCCCCAATAGTGATAACCTCAATACTAGTGGCAAGTGCTGAGCATAAAACTGGATCACTTTAGATGGGAATACTTGGTGAAAATGATTTTGAAAACCTTGGAATAAAGACTCACTCTATTGAAATGTTTTGACATGTCTTGTGAAACACAAATGGTTTGATGATGAAACTCATGAGGCATGGGCCTTGACTTTAATAAAAACTGATGGTTGGCTTCAGATGTGATACCATTCCAATTTTACCGTACAACCACAATACCTGAGTTGGGTAGGGCTTGACTGGAAGTTTATATGTCTTAGTATGGGTTCCCTTGCGGAAAAGGTTGAGCCGAGGCTACCTCTTGATGAATGTCCACCTATGTAGTACCCAGGATGGTAGATAGCCATGGCTGAGAGGCCAAACTCATAGGGGAGGTGCCTATACTAGGGTGTGTAATTGAAAGGTTAAGATTGATTATCCGCATACTAAGTATGATGATTCAGGGTTATTCCTGATAGATGTATCGAATTTTGTGGTGAAAGTGTACCACCTCTACAGAGTGTCAAACTATTCGAATAGCCGCATTCGAGGTTATGGACAGTTGGAGTGGCCATACTGTTTTGTTGTCAGATGTTTTCAAAATGATTTGTGACTTGAAGGATGACTCTGACTTGACCACAATAGAGTTGTGGACATGAGATCTAAGTTACCATTTAAGTGATATAGAGAACTAAAGTTAGGTCTTTAGTCTTAAAGCTTTATGAAATAAACCTTCCTTTTTGCAAACAGACCTAGAGCTTATGATTCCTACTGGCTTTACTTTTACTTATACTAGTGGTAGTTTGCGAGTACTTAAAGAGTACTCATGGCTTTATCCCTGGCTATTCCCATGGCCAGACTATGAGGAGGATTACCCGGAAGATGGACAACAGGAGTTCTATGACAACTAGGATCATCTCCCATCGTCAACATTGCGTGTGACCATGAAGACGCAGCCTACTACGTTTACTTTCTGTTGCTTTGATTGTATTAAGACTGGATCATGAGATCCTTTATTTGTAAGACCTTTATTATGGTTTGTAATGGATGATGTACTGTGGTACCACTTCTGTTATGTCTCGCAAAAATGGTAATCCTGGGATTGCGATGTACGGCATAACAGGCATCTGGACTTAAAAATCCGGGTGTTGACAAGTTGGTATCAGAGCCATCCTGACCATAGGAGACCCTAGTTAGAGTGGACGCCTACAAAAACCTAGTTTCAAGACAAAGAAAGTGAGCATTTACAAAAACCTATTCTCATTCTTTATCCTTGAAATTCTTTCAAAAACAGATCACTTGTTCCTCAAAACTCTTACAACTTTACTTAAAACTTGACACACCTGATCACTCCACTAACTTACTCATCTCAATTTCTTGTAGATGGAGGTCAAATACACCAAGTTTTACCAGTTGGGCAAGGAGGACAGCTTATCTTTGAGAGGGATCTGGATTCGCTCGCAGAGCATCTTGAATGCCCGCACCCGGAGTTCTTCGGAGCACATCTCAAGGACCACGTTGGAGGGGAGCTATAGTGGCTAATTGTTGCCGACCTGAGAGGCAGAATGGAACCACCTCTTTTTGACAAGATCCAGTTCAGCGTTTGGGGGAACAACTGGCTAGACTGATTAGCCAGGGCTATGCAAGAAGCTCTTGCTCGCTTGTGTGCTCAGAACATCAACCAGATCATCGAAACCCGTTTTGTTCACTATGCAAGACGTGACTCAATGGGATAGCCTCTATCCATGCCAGCCCATCCAGAGTTGAAGCATCACGTGGACCACATGGACTTCATGCTACATGAGACACAAAAGGAGTTAGACAATGCCTGTGATCACGCCAACCAGAGCAATGCTGAAGCTGTTGAAAGGAAGGAAACCATCGCCATCATTGTCAAGGAACGCAAGTCACTTTGCAGCCAGCACGACAAAAAGGATCGCGTCATCGTCCGTCTTCGTCAGAAGATAGCCACCTTGGAAGAGACCATCCACGACCAGGAGATCCAGCTGGAGGAGCAGCAGGAGGAGGAAGGTGAAGACATCCGTGGGGATATTCACTCTTACCTCAGTGATGACAATGACTACCTGGAGGATGAAGCCATGGAGGACAACAATGTTGAGGATGATGCTGCCTTCATTGATGATGATTAGTCACACCTAGGCACTATCGTAGGTGTGAGTTGTACCCGGTCCCACTGTATCGTAGCTTCACAGAATGGTTCTTAAAACCATCTGTTTCCTTGTTGTGGTGTGTGTTTGTATCTATGCTTGGAATGAATGAATGAATGAAAAGAAAGTTGTTAGTTTGCCAAACCTGAGTCATACTCAAAGTCTAAAGTTTTTGAAACAAACCCATGAACCCTAGAAAATTCCCTCTTGTCTCACTATCTATCTCAATCTTCAGACGACTCACAGAAATCCCGAAGGAAGCAGTTCATCTCAGGACCCAATGCTACATATTCTGCAAATGTTAGTTTCTGACCGTGAAGCTGGAGAGCTAAACATCAAGCCAACTTAGCCACTCTTGAACAGATAGCCCAGATGGCCCCCAATAATCAAGGCCATGGAAACCAAGATCACCATGGATCCAATCTTAAGAACTTCCAAAATACCAACCCACCCATGTTTAGTAAGTCCGAGGAGCCTCTAGATGCTGATGATTGGCTGCAAACCATGGAGAACAACCTAGAAGTTGCAGGAGTTGATGCTAATGAGAAGTTGTTGTTTGACACCCACTATCTGTCTGGCTATGCCATATCATGGTGGAATAGTACTCGTACGATGAACGGAGGTCAGATGATGACTTGGGAGGAGTTCAAACTCAAGTTCAGCAGGACCCATGTGCCCCCGGGTCTAATCAAGACGATGAGAGATGAATTCAGAGAATTGAAGCAAGGAAGGATGATTGTGGTTGAGTACCGTGACAAATTTCTGTCACTAGCTAGGTATGCACCGGATGAGATCGACAATGAAGCCAAAAAGAAGGAAAGATTCCTGAATGGTCTGCATGATGGCATGCAGACAGTGCTAGTCAACATTCCATTTGATGACCTTGAAGCATTAGTGGATTCTGCAATCCAGATGGAAGGCAAGATCAACGAGGCCAGTGAGAACCGCAAGCGTCGAATGATGCACCAACCAGGACCCCACCATACCCCGAAGTATTGCCCCAACCCGTATGCAAGTTATGCACCCAGAAACAACAGACCCCCAATGAACCATCCGAACTATCCCAACCGTCGAGGACGAAACCCAAGGCCCGGAGGAAACAACAACAACCTCGGCAACTCCAATAATTTCAACCGTGCACCGCCAAAGTCCAACAACAACAACAATACTGCCCCAAGGACTAGAAGCAATGTTATGCCTGTCGCAGGGAAAGACAAGTCAATGATCACTTGTTTTGAATGCGGAGTCACGTGTCACTACTCCAACGAGTGCCCCAAGAAGCTTGCCGCAGCAACCAATGTGAATGCACCTGCCCAACAGCAACGCCGTGTCCAGCCTAGAAAGAGATTTGCCCCAGGAAACCCACACAACCGTCATGGCTGTCTGTTCCACATTAATGCTAAAGAAGCCCAAGAAGCGCCAGATGTCGTGCTGGGTATGTTTTCTGTTAACCCAGTTCTAGCAAGAGTGTTGTTTGATTCTGGAGCATCGCACTCGTTTGTTACAGAAGAATTTGCATGCACTAGTAAGATCCAACCAACAAATCTGAAGCATGTTATGATAGTTCAAATTTCTGGTTCGACCACCAAAGCTAGAAAAGTTTGCAAGGCCGTACCTATCAGAATACATGGGATAGATTTGTATGCCAATCTAATAGTACTTGGAACCAAAGGTTTGGAAGTAGTGCTAGGGATGGATTGGATGTCAAAACATCAAGGATTAATCGACTATGCTAAGAAATTCATAACCATGACCAGTAGCACCGGAGTATCAGCAGAACATGTATCTGAGACTTTGCCCCATCAATTCAAGTGCAACAAGAGTTTAGCCAAGACCACCATTGACCAAGTCAGAGTAGTCTATGAATACCTCGACATGTTCCCAGATGAATTGCCTGGTATGCTCCCAGATCGGGATATCGAGTTTATCATTGAACTAATCCCTGGAACCTGACCCATAGCTCAGAGACCCTATAGTATGAACCCATCTGAACTAGTGGAGCTGAAGAAGCAACTTGATGATATGCTGGGAAAAGGACTGATTCAACCAAGTGCATCGCCATGGAGATCACCCGTTTTGTTCGTTGATAAGAAGGATGGTGCCAACCGTCTTTATACGGATTACCAGAAGCTGAATGACATCACCATAAAGAACAAGTACCCTTTGTAGGTGATAGAAGAGTTGTTTGATCAACTGACTGGTGCCAGAGTGTTTTCTAAGATTGGCCTTAGAACTGGTTATCACCAACTGAAGATTCGTGCAACAGATATCCCAAAGACTGCGTTCACCACTAGATATGGATTGTATGAGTACAATGTCATGTCTTTTGGATTAACCAATGCCCCCGCTTATTTCATGAACCTCATGAATAAGATTTTTATGAATTTTCTGGATAAGTTTGTCGTTGTGTTTATCGACGACATTCTGATCTACTCCAAATCAGAAGAGGGCCATGAGCAACATCTAAGAACCATCCTTGAAACCCTTAGAGAGCATCAGTTGTATGCCAAGTTCAGCAAATGTGAATTCTGGTTAAAAGAAGTAGGATTCCTAGGCCATATCCTGTCAGCAGGAGGAGTCGCTGTCGATCCCGCCAAGATCAAGGATGTTGAAGAATGGAAAGCCCCAACAACCTAAACAGAAGTCCGCGCATTTCTTGGATTAGCCGGATATTACCGCAAGTTCTTTGAAGGATTTTCGAGCATTGCAAGACCAATGACCCAGTTGTTGAAGAAAGATAAGAAGTTTGAATGGACTGACAAATGTGAAGCAAGTTTTCAAGACCTCAAGAAGAGATTGATTTCAGCCCCAATATTGATCATGCCAGATATCAAGAAGCCTTTTGATGTGTATTGTGACGCATCCAAGATTGGTCTCGGATGTGTATTGATGCAAGAAGGCAAAGTCATATCCTATCAATCCAGACAACTAAAGCAACATGAGCAGAACTACCCACCCATGACCTAGAACTGGCAGTTGTAGTGTTAGCTTTGAAGACATGGTGTCATTACCTGATGGGTAACCGCTGTGAGATTTATTCGGATCACAAGAGTCTGAAGTATATTTTCACCCAGAAGGAGCTGAATATGAGGCAAAGAAGATGGATAGAGTTAATCAAGGATTATGACCTTGACATTCACTATCACCCCGGCAAAGCCAATGTGGTAGCGGATGCTCTTAGTAGATTGCTGTGTAGATTAAACGCTATGATAAAGGAAGCCCAGCCAAGTCTGCATGAGGAGATGGAGAATTTCAGAGTGGAGCTAGTTAGCGAAGGATTCTTAGCTAGCATAGAGCTCCAACCCACTTTGATTAGTCAGATCAAAGAGGCCCAGAAAGGAAATGCAAGTATCGATGGAATCAAGCGTCATATCAAGACAGGGAAGGTACCCGGATTCACCAAAGATGAAGAAGGAGTATTGTGGTACAAAGGACGTATCTGTGTTCCAGCAGATTCGGAGTTGAAACAAGTCATTATGCAAGAATCTCATGATACCCTTTATTCTATCCACCCGGGAGGAACGAAGAGTATCAGGATTTGAAGGAGCAATTTTGGTGGCACAAAATGAAGAGAGAAGTCGGAAGCTACATAGCCAAGTGTGATATCGGTCAGAGATTCAAGGCGGAACATCAGAGACCCGCAGGACTGTTGCAACCATCGCAGATTCCGGAATGGAAATGGGATTCTGTCGGAATGGACTTTATCATAGGTTTGCCTACATCTAGTAGGGGAAATGACTCTATTTGGGTCATAGTGGATAAACTATCCAAGCTAGCCCATTTCATACCCATCAAGACAACCTACCAAAGTTTGAAGCTAGCGGAGTTATAAATCGCTAGAATAGTCAGTTTGCATGGAACCCCCAAGACCATAGTGTCGGATCGAGGAACCCAATTTACCTCAAGATTTTGGCACAAAGTCCAAGAAGGATTAGGAACCAAACTGAATTTCAGCATAGCTTATCACCCGGAAACCGATGGAAAAACTGAAAGAGTCAACTAGATCTTAGAAGATATGTTGAGAGCTTGTGCGTTAGAGTATGGATCTAAGTGGGAAGATTGTCTGCCGTTCCTGGAATTCTCTTACAACAATAGTTATCAAGCCAGTTTGCAAATGGCCCCATTTGAATTTCTGTATGGAAGAAAGTGTTGTACCCCGTTGAATTGGTCGCAAGTAGGAGAGAGTCAGATCTTCGGACCCGACATTCTATGAGAATATGAAGAGAAGGTTCACAAAGTCCGTGAGCATCTCAAGACTGCTCAATCCAGACAGAAGAGTTATGCAGATAAAAGACGTCGAGAATTGACCTTCAATGTCGGAGATTTTGTGTATCTCAAAGTATCACCCTTGAAGGGAATGCAGCGTTTTCGTCTAAAAGGAAAGCTAGCACCCAGATATATTGGACCCTTCAAGATTTTGAATCGCCGAGGAGAAGTATCATATCAACTAGAACTGCCTAAGGAGATGTCAGTTGTGCATAATGTGTTCCATATCTTGTTACTTTGCAAATGCTTAGAAGTTCCGGAGAAGACCGAAGTTTTCAAGAACATCAATCACAGAGCCATAGATCGACAAGGATCTAACTTATCATGAAGTGCCCATATGTATATTGGAAGAAGCATTTAGAACCACCCGGACCAGAAGTATAAAGTTTCTCAAGATCCAATGGAGTAACCATACCGAAGAAGAAGCCACCTGGGAACGAGAAGACTATATTAGGACTGAGTTTCCAAATCTCTTTAGTCCCTAGATTTTCTTGAATCTCGGGATCAGATTCTATTTAAGGAGGGAAGGTTTGTAACATCCCAAAAACATTAATCAAGCTCTAATCACCCAAGTTTAGGGTTAACAAAAACTTTTATTATTAAACTTAATATGAGTGCATGTGTGACTTGCATTAGAGTATGAATGCTTGCAATTGCCATGAATTGATTGTTACTAATGATAAGGATTAGTTTAAAGATGAATACTACATCATCTAGATCACTTACAGGCAAAATCAAATGAAAAGAAAATTAAATATAGATCATAAGGTCAAATGGTCATTTTGGCCAAACTTATCAACTAGACCACTTTGAGTGTTCCTAGTAAAGGATTTTCAACAGAAACAATTCCAATTCTTTTCACCCCTTGATAGACCAAGTAAAAGTGAATACAAGCAAACTTTACAAAGTGGCAGAAACTATTTTCACATCTATTTAAGAGGAATTGCAAAATTGAATCATATGCCTAGATCATCAATTTTTCAAAAAACATTCAAATCAATTCCCCTTGACAATTCCCAGCAACCACAGACTACTAAGCAAGTAACAAGATCACTCATCAAAATTCATTCAAAAATTTGAAAACAAATTTCATGTGGCCATTTGATCGAGCACCTGGCAAGCAAAGTACAACCTTACCAACTATACACTATTTTGAGCTATCAACTGCTCAACTTTTGTTCTGCAATCAACCCATTCAATTGCCCCTAATCATCCCTGGTACTTGGCCGTGCAAAGGAGAGGCATCACTGGCCACATTGACTAGTGCCACGCCCGTACCGAGCCGGCCATGCCGGTCGAGCATGAACCACTCGCTGCACGCGGCGTCGCCCTCTACCACGATATCCAGCAACCACCCCCTGTCCACCCCTTGACCAATGGCGAGAGGTGGAGACACTAGAATCGTCGTGCCCATTTAAGCCACTGCCATGCTAAGTGCACAACGGAGTGCCGCAGCTGCCTCGCACGCACACGTCGTGCCTCGTTATCTCCACCCATACCCACGATCGCCGTAGCACCAGTGACCTCCCAGACATGATCGTTCACCGCCGCACGCCCCGTGACCACCGTACCGCGTGAAGAACACCTGCGTACTGGAACAGAGCACCGACGTCACCCGACCAATAGAGACCGTCCCTTGTCGTGCCGTCACTCGCGTGACGATCACCATAGTCCACTGCACCGACCCATGCCCTCCGCCGGGACGAACGCGACCTGTAGCAACATCGCTGGAGAAGCCAGACCATGCCGCACTGCCTCCACCCCTGGGGTATAAATAGAGTCCACCCCAGCCCTCATTCTCCACACCATTCCACTCCTCACTCACTGTAACATCCCAGCATTAGAGATTAGAAATAAGTTGAGATAAGGTGTGTGCATTGCATTCATGCATAGAAAATCCGAGGAATTTTCGCGCAAAACTAAAAGTGTTATAGAGGGATCGAGATCTCTCTTGTCCGGATGAAAATGTCAGGGCAAGTGTGATAGATTTCAACATGACCTCTATGGAACCAATGTGTTTGAGCAAGAGTGATTGAAATTCAATTCAAATATGAGTCATAGTATAATTGAGTATTCAAATGATATATTTGAATATAAAGATAAGTGAAAATGATTGATAATAATAATTAAATAAATTAATGATTATTTATAAATAATGTACAAATAGTTACAAAATTCTAGAATACAAAATACAAAGTTACACTTTATTTTATTACAATTACAAGTTCGAATAAATTAAAAGAGAAATTGACTTTAAAATAAGAGGGAAAGTTTAACTTTATTAAATAAGTTATACAATAATACATTGTCTTCACATCATCCAAACAGAAGATCAATTACAAATGAGTAAACGAAAAACCTAAACTTATTTCTAAGCTGTCTCTTTATCTTCATTAGTCTTGTTCCCTGCAAGCAAAAAAAACAAACAAAAGAAATGGAAAACAAGGGGTATGGGGGTTATTATACTCTCAGGTAGGCAATGAAATGCATTGCTTGGTCATCATTGAGTGTTATTAAAAAGGGGCCAATGTAGAATCTGTTCTTATAAAGGTTTTTGCCTCAGACAATTTGCATCACTGGCAATAGAGGGGCAAGTTTCACCATGAGTAAGAAAAAGGGGACAGTCAAAACAGAAAAAGAACACATCCTTACCTAAGCATATCCACCAGAGATATTTTTAGATCATGAAACTTGAACCAGCACAGGCCCCACCTGTAAGCAGGCTAGCAGCTTACACACTGCATGCAACTACTGTGGTGCCAACACAGCAAGGAGAGTTCAGGAAGCAGATAAGGGAGGGAGCTGCCGTAGCACAGCTGCTAGAGTACTATTCATTTCTCCACCCAAGCAAGGACTCCAGCACTTCATCTAATCCATCAAGGCACACAAGAGATAGAGCACCAGTCGTAGTACAACACAAGCACCAGAGGTATCTATTTCACTTCATAGCCAAGAAAACCACACCAGCCAAACCATACACCTGATCATCCAAACACTCACTAGATGGTGACTTAATGAAGGGGTGGAGTAGGTGGACAGAAAGATCAAGGACAAGATTCCAGAATCCAGAAGTAGCAGGAGCAGCACCAGGAGGTGAAGGACAAGATCAAACTAGTAAAGCAAGCTAGCAAGATCAAGCAACCAGATCAACCAGCAACAACACCAACAACTCAACTGTTGTGTTGAGTAATATAAAACCCTCACATGATCTAACTATCTCATCTAGATAAGAAGTCATGTGATGTTTTATACTTAAACTCTGAGAAATCACCCAAGTGGGGTGAATCCATCATAGAGGAATTTTGAATACAAAATCCATAAGTAGACTATACAAACTAAACCAGGATCTCAGAGCAACATCATTGATCCTAGATATAAAGTTATATTCCATATTCCAATATACACATAGCCAAGGTTATGAATTCTGGGCACATCTCTTAAAAGAGTAGCACCCCAGAATCCATAGATCTTATGGATCCATATATGCACACCAACCATTTTATCAAAAGGATTCCAGAATAAGTTACTGGTACCAATACCAGAACATATCTATGAGGGACAGCAAGATAGAAAATTAGTTCCTATGCCTCAGACCAACATCATTGGCAGGGTCATAGCAGCAGCTCATGCTTATTAGATCCACTATTATGCACTAACCTCAAGGGGGCACCACAGCAGTAGATCTAATGACAACAGAAGCCACAAAATTATTTAAACATAAACCTCCAGTACCAAATCTGTTTTATTTAAACACTAGCCTCAACCTTTGCATCATGGTCAAGGAACCATTTATAGTATAATTGAGGCATATGAATGATCAAACAAAGATCAGGTAGATGATCTTTGCTACTGTGCATCCTCCAAGGAGGTACCACAACAGCCAGATCATCCATGAAGGACACAAGCCACAATCCTTGTACACAGGGACTAGCCAACAACTTAGAGAACCAACCTCACCATGTACTAATTAAATTAAATCATTTTCCTAGGGTAAAACACTAGAAATCATTCCAAGTAAAGCTTACTCCATGTTGGCAGCACAAATATGTCAAACAATTCCATCTTCAAGTAATAGCACATATACATAAATCATCTTCCTAGTCCCCAATCTAGGAATCATTTTATTCTTAGAAATCATGTGAAGAAACAACCACAAGTTCATTGTTGTTTTCTGTCATGTAGTATAGGAAGCACATTAATAAGCTAAATAACTTTTGCCTAGTAGCAAGCATCACAAACAGGGTCAACATTGTCCATCACTAGGCCACAATATGCAAGCTCTCATGAAACCACTAAGTTAAATCATCTTCCTGCAAGAAGATAGGAATCACAATAAGAATGAATCTACACAATACCAACTAGGCAGTGATAGAATGTTCTCTGACAGAGAACAGAGGGACAAAACATGCACAACAGAGTGGTTATCTCACAGAAAGCAGTGTAACAGATCATAATCAATAGTGGTTCGCAATACAC
Organism: Avena insularis; assembly: GCA_023614405.1. Lineage (NCBI taxonomy): Eukaryota > Viridiplantae > Streptophyta > Magnoliopsida > Poales > Poaceae > Avena > Avena insularis. The sequence goes on from CM042692.1 coordinate 31,121,280, forward strand.
CAGCCATAGGACATCATCAAGGATTTGCATAGATTAATCAAGGAGCCCAGCTAAACATTGCTACAGGGGGATGAACCCTAAATGGGGAATTCGTTGTAGTAGACACATGGCACGGAGCAAAGGGAAGAGAGAGCACAGAGAGAGAAGTATAAGAACTTACTCGAGGTCCTCGCGAGTATACAGAAGAGGAAGCAGAGGCCAAAGTCGAGGTAGCACACAACGACTCGAGGAGCGCCCCAAAGGGGCGCTGCAACCCGCACCGAGCCGCAACCACGGTGGCCACAGGATAGGGCGACACCCCACCATCGTCAAGGCACCAGAGTGGAGTCGGAAGGGCACCGGAGCGCCAAGTCCCCGGCGAGCTTCTAACCCTAATCACCAGGGGAAAGCAGAAGCACCACCAACAGAGAGCACGAGCCACGAATCGAAGGGGTAGAGCGACGTAGCACTGTCAACAACGTCGTCCTGCACAACAGCGACAACCAGGGAGGTCCTGAATGGCCAGAATCAATCGGCACCGATGAGGTGGGCCACGGTCGCCCGAGCGACCGCGAGAGGAGAGGATAAGATCGCGCGGGCAAGGAACGATAGTGACTAGGCCGGTGGGGACGGTCTAGTAACCCTAGGTTGGTTGAACCCAACCCAATGGGCCAGATCTGGTCGGGCCAGCCCAGTGGGCTAGGCCCGAGTTTCATAGAGGGCATATTTAAAATATCTAATTACGAATATACCCCTGGAGTTAACTAAGCTCAAGAAAAACATAGAAAGATCCAAAAAATATATATTATATATCAAAAGATCACAAAAATAATATCTACCTAATAAAAATATAACCTTACTTGTTTAAGTTAAATAAATAAAAATAAATGTTAAGGACATCAAAACTTTAATTAAAAGTTAATAAAATAAGGAAAAAGTCCTAAAAATGAATAAAAATCATATTTGAATATGAAAATAAATCTACTATTTTAAAAAAATGCTAAGTTAACTTTTTACAAATAAAACTTGGAACAAATAGTGAAGAACATTTAAACCTTTATAGAATTTTGTAAAAATAAAAATAATAATTAAAAATAATTAAAATCGTTTTTAAGATCTCAAATAAATATACTTTACTAGAAAAATACTCAATATATTATTCCAATGGGTTCCAATCTTTTAAAGTAATAAATTCCTATCTATTTTATAAATACCTATTTTGTAAATTCTAATAATCACAATCCTATATATAACACCTTAAATCCCTAGTAATTAAATACTAAGTCCAAAACTATAACTTGGATCTATAATAAAACTTAAGTATAACTTATTAACCTTATAAAACTCTTTTAAAGTCAGAAATCCAATCTAAACCAACAAATTTAAGTAAATTTTGAACATCATAAAAATAAATGCTATTTATCTATTAACTATTCTTAAACATGATTCTAGCTTTAACAGATTATTCAAATCATCCAAATTTACTTTCCTTCATAAGATAAACTATATTCATAATAAGAGATCACATTTAAACCCATCATTCACTTAAGCTGAAAGTGAATGATCCTATACCTTCAAACATGCTTGTTGCAAGATTTAAAGCTTATTAAAACTTTTAAACACATCACACCCTAAATCTAATTATGTTTTTATAGTTAACTTTTATCTATTCCAAATTAAGTCATAAGGCATTTCAAATCCAAACTTATCGAACAAACGCGAATGACATCGATCACATTCTAATAACCATAAAGATTGGTTAAACCTTATCAACGAAACCTTTTCTTCAAAAGTTATTCGTTTTGCCACCTCAAACAACAAACTCATAATAAGTTCTTCAACTCTTATCAATCTAAAACATGAACTTCCATAATAGCTGCATAATACCAAATAACTCTAATCATGTGTTGTTATACTTACTTTGAATCATACATGTTAATAATAAGTTCCTTGTATTTATATATTTGTTTGTAAAGTAAAATTATAGACAAATTAAATCTTAAAGAAATCATCCAAACTTAACCTATTCACCATATTAGGTATTACTTCAGGGTTTTCCAAACTGCATTACATTACTTATGCATCACAGCATACTGTTTCTTTAAACATTTGTCCTTACCCGACCAATGATGTTGTTTACAGAATTTGGATCTTCTATTATGTCGAAGACTATGAGTGCATAGTCTCGCAATCACAAAAGGCAAGTTCACAACTTGCTCATGTCCTTTGAAGAGTCTTTATCAAAGATTTTGCAAATTGTGTGTTATCATCTATGATCTAGAGAAAGAAAATATTATCTTCTCTAATAAATAAGATGTAGTTATCATCCTAAGTGATGATAAAGATTGGCAATGGAACTTGGGGTTCCAATTGCACAAGTCACCATAGGATTAACAACCCATGACACCAGTGATTCTAGCGCCGTATATTACGCATTTACCATGAGATTTGGAATGGGATGGAGAAGTCAGCTGGACCTTCTTCCTTTCATATGCAGGCAAGATGACCTTATCGTGACGCTGGGATTCCTTGTGTGGATCCAGCATATGGGTGGGCACCCTTAGGCCCCACGATTTTGGTATCTAGATTATCTATGAGCGGTTGCCGGAGGTATAGTCGGACCATTATGGATCTTGCCAGGGGCATAACCGGCTCATAGAGTCTTCAGGAACTCATCAGGGTTGTAGCTTGCCCGAAAGGGGGCTTAACCTATGAAGGTTGTCGGACATAGTTTTTAGAATAAAAGCAATCTTTGAAGAAATGTTTACGAAAAACCTGCATTGCCTACGACCTATGGTCTATGGCGGTAGAGATAGTGCATCATACACTCCTTTTTAGTGAACTTGCTGAGTACGCTCGTACTCAACTGTACCTTTTTAACCCTAACTAGATTTTAAGCTGTTGAAGACGATGTCAACATCAATTTCTGCTCAAGAAACCATCATCGACAGCTCAAGTTCTTCAATAAAGTCAATGAAGTCAACATATACATTCACTGAAGTGAAGGCAAAGTCTCTGTTTAGATAGGAGTAGATACTCTAGCCATAAAATCTACTTCTATAGAGCATTGCATTAGTAGCAATTGCAAGCCTAATAATTTAGGTGTTAGTCTTATTAGCCAGATAGTTCTAAATTATTATTTCTGGTTCTTTGTAAGAAGTTCTTCCTTTCTCTTTAACCTAGGGTGTTCTCTGGATCTTTTGTAAAGAGTAGAGTTGTAATCTATAGTCATGTCTTGGACCTGCTGTGTTTCTGTTGTACCACTCTGAGGGATGTATTACTAGTGAATGGTGTTTCATTGGTGTTATGTCAACGACTATAGTGTACTACATCATGCAGTGGTATTCTGGGTCACCGTAGCTGGTATCAGAGCATATGCTTTGACCTTAGGTTGGTAAACCTAGTAAATGGGTAGAACCTGTAGGAAGGATGTTAGCAACCATAAAGAGTTCTCTAGAAATATGATGGATATTCAATTGGCAATAATCTCGTCATATTGCTAGTGTGATGATTCTTTATTATGAAATTTTAAATGAGTACCATGAGTTTTAACTCAAGATGACTGATGATAATTTCTTATCTACAGTACAAGAGTGGCACCTAGGTATCCACCTCGGAATGTTCAAGTATTGAACAAGACCTTAGATGATTATGAAGATGACTAGACAATCATTCTAAGACAACTTCTATGGAGCCTAGATTGTAAGTCTCGACTTCTGGTCAAGGTTTACAGTTTTTATGACGGATGGATATTGGCCAAGTACTGTATCCTGATCATGTTACCCAAGAAGTTGGGAGTGCGTGGAGAAATGCCAGCGGGAGAAGCAAGGTGTATGGCAATAGCCTATCAGATTGCAGTAGTAACAGCCATAACCAAGATAAGGGAACAGAATTCCAAGGCACTGGAAGGTACTACCTATACTGCTATACCTCACGAAACCCTTAGTTCTGATCTAGAGTTAGATCATTCTACTCTGGTAAGGACTGAACCTACTCTAGAAATATAATATATGAATCGTTATAAGTCTTTACTAGACACGTTTCATAACACTCATCAAGTGCTAGTTCAAGAGTTGGACACGCTCATTGAGGATTTCACTGATCCTGCAAAGGCTGTGGCACGTAGAAAGAAGTTAGTTAAAGAAGCAAAGCACCCGAAGCCAGTCTTTTCAGGAGAGGTGTTTGAAGAAACAGAGTTTAATGACCCACACTCTAAAGTCTATGCCTATTATCCAGTTGAACCTCAGCAACCAGTAGACCCATGGACCAAATATGGGGAGGAACAAAAGATATGGAATGCACCCAACCCCAATAATGTTGTTAGAGGTAATACCAGATGGGAAGGCCAGTCTTATAATGAAGTCATGGGAAAAGCTATACCCTGTGAATTGGGTAAGGGGTAGAAACCAATTATAATCCTATAAAATCATATGGACCCTATGGGGGTAATAATACTCCCATTGAGCTAGAAGAGTGTCCTGGTAGCTACTACACCAATATGTACGACTGGATTATGGAACAAGCAAAGAATACCTCTTACTTTGAAGATGCGCCTAGAGGAGGAAAAAAGAATACTGAAGGAGATAATGAGTATGATAGTCATTTCTCAATGGCTAATCTCACTCTTGGTACTTCTACTCAAGGTTACGCACCTACTGGATGTTCTGATGCACCAGAAGGCAGTCGTCGAACTTCGTGCCATCGTGGACGAAGACTCCAAAAGCACGGAACTGAGTGAATAAAGTAAGAAGGGAAGTAATCCATAAATTAGCATGCTTGAATAATGTTCATATTGGGTAATGCGTATTGTAGTGCTTGAGAGGCTTGCTAAAATAAGTGAGAGTATGCTCACATGAGCAAGAAATCCCTTGTAATTTAAGGAGGTAGTGTACATAGGGAGTGTCTTGCTGTGGTTGGGAGTTGTAAGGTTTCGAAGACATATGTTGAATACATGGTATATGTTTGAGTATTTCTTGGTTTTTCTTGGATCTTATTGATTGACTAGATCTGTGCATAAAGTTTGGCTTGGTGTGCAAATGCATGTGCATCATCAAGTTATTACTTGATGCTATAGACCTAGATAGAAATGGGAATTCATGTAAGGGAGTGACGAGTTCCCAAGATCAAGATGAAGACTTGCAAGAATAAGGAAGCTAAATATAAGGTGTATCAACACTATTTTGAAGGATGGATCAATTCCAACTTATTATTAGTTGGCAATAAGAAGGATTATTAGGGTAGAAAAGGTGTGGAGCAACATGAAGGAATGAATTTAAGTTCACCCAAGATAGGTGATGTTGCTCAGGAGGTAATAAAGTAGTCGTCCCAAGTTCATGGAAGTATCATGAATCAGTGCAAAGAAGAATTCTTTGGAATAAGGGTGGTATTCGAGCTCTGACAATTCAGAGAGAATGCCAATAAGAAGTCGAAAACCTATAGGATAATCCATGCACCGAGGAGGATCCGTAGCTGGTATCCTAGCGGTGTAGTGAAGTAGGTCATCTTTGTGTAATTTAAAGAGTATAAAACCTGGCCTAAGTTAAGAAAGGCATAAAGAAGTATAAAATTAAAAGCAAACGACTTTCGAGACGTTTTCGCGGCATTGGATTTGCTGGTTAAAAGTACTACCTAGCAGATTAAAAGTAAGAGAAGTAACGTTGGAAGATTCATTTCGGAGATCCACAACTATGTGGGTGTACCACAGATTCTTTCGTAAGATCTTATATAGGTAAGATATAAGCTAGATGAAGACCGATATCCTAACTATTGAATTAATGGGTATTATACATGAAGTTTAGAGACCATTAGGAAACCCCAAGGGGGAGAGTAAACGATAAACACTGAAGTGTTGTTGTCTAACTTCCTGACTAAATGTTGAAGAAGAAGTACTGAGTCATGATGAGATTAAGTCTTATTCTCATAAGGTTATAAGAAGCCACCATTATTGTCGTGGTGGTGTCACGGCAGATGCCATGGATAGGCTAAAGGTGGGGACTAATACACGCTAGGGGGAATCCAGGGAGGGATAGTGGAGTGATTCTCCACACAGAAGTTTGTATTGCTTTCGTTTCAAGATTACAAGTGCTCCTAGAGCTGTATTGGCGAGAGGAGGAAGAAGGAGCTCTCTTACTCTTGCCTACAGTTTTTCCCTAGAACCCTAGCTCAACTAGTCACTATGGAATCATAAAACCAACTAGAGCTCAACTCCTTCTACTGGAACCCTAGCCCCCCTTATATAGAGGAGGCTCGGTCCCTGCCTAGGGCATACGTGGAGGCATATTCCTAAGAATATGCCTCCTCTCAAAGTGGTAACCCGACCGGGGTGCTTTTCCCCCACGTCATACATGCTTTAGCTACGTAAGCCTCTGCGGCGCCTGCGTCAGCCGATATGGGCGCCGTCACCCTTGTCGGCCATGACCCGGTAGTCCTGCCCTTGCTTGCTTCGCTCATGCAGTGCGTACCGGACCTTATTTTTGACCAGAGAGATTCGTTCCTTCTCCCAGAAGCTAAGCGGGGACCCGGATCATAGTAGATCCAGCCACACCTGTTCCTGCATATAAGTTAGACAAGCACTTCCGACTTATTCCTTAAGTCGGCTGAGACAATGCCAGGCGACCCCCCTGGTCCGGGTTACTCCGTGATCCGGCCTGCCTCGAGGTGACCCGGCCAGCATCCGCTTTGACCCTGCCGAACCTTGGCTAAGTCGGCCTCTATACCCCGGAGTGACCCTACCCGGGGTTATCCCCCCAACATTAGTCCCCGAAGCTGGTGCGGTCTTAGCTACCTTGGCCACTAAGGCCACATCAGGTTCATTCATGTTCGAGCCTTGGATGTTATTTCCGAGTCAGCTTTTTATCTCGGATTATATGGATTTACGTTCCCTTCGCACGTTCCAAGTTTTCACTTGCCGGCCGGGTTACCACTTTGGCTCGGATCCCATGGTTACCACGGTTTGATCCGGGCCTTATTACCTTCTCTCGTACGCCAGCCCAAGTGGAGGCTAATCATTACCTCGTCTTATTTTAAGGGCCTGCACAGTAACCGCCGCAGTAATTGTCAGTTATCACTATGCGAGGGTCACGTCACGCCTGCCTCCTCGTTTACCGTATCAGTGCATCACGTCACGGGACTATTTCTGCTCTATGGCCCTCTGTGTGGCTCTTCTCCGATTGGTTGAGGCGTGCGATACACAGCCACACCATGTGGCTCGTTGGCGCAGGGCGATCCCACTCACCCTCTCAGGGGCGGAGGGGCGCACCCCTTAGCATTTTTCCCACTCTACGGTCCTCTGCTCATTGCTCTTCTCCTTCGTCTTCCTAGCGACCGCGCCGCCCCCAGTGCTTGTAGCAGCAGCGCCGCCGCCGTGCTTTTCCTCGTGCCTCTACGTCGCAGCCACCGCTACGTGACTTCCTTGCCACAGGTCCACGCCAATCCAGGCCTCAGATCTCCGCTGCCGCTAGTGCCAGCGAGGGTAGTGAATACGAGATGACGGAGGAGGAGCTCGTCGTCGCCGAGCAGGAAATGGGCCGGATCATGGGTCTGTCAAGATGACCTTGACTGGCTCTACCGGACCAGACGCATTCCTACCGGCATCGCCGCTCGTCTCCCCTCCGCCGAACTGGCCCCCTCACCCAATCCGGGTGAGTTCGTCGTGTTCCTGTCCCACTTCCGATGGGGATTTGGTCTGCCGATGAGAGATTTCTTCCGGGATTGGCTTAACACCTACCACTTGCAGCCGCACCATCTCCCAGCCAACGCTATCACCTCTCTCTGCTTTTTCCTCTACGATCGAAGGCTACACCGGACTATGGCCCACGAAGGAGCTGTGGATCCGGTTTTTCGGCCTTCGTCGCAACGTCATCCCCAACATCCAAGTAGAGTCAGAGGATAAGCAGCTCACCCAATTCGGAGCTGCCTCCATCTCACCCCGGAGACTTTCTGTTTTCCCCCGGGTTACCGGGCTTGACTCCTGCAAAGGATGGGCCCGGACCTTCTTCTATGTCCGGAATGCGGGCACTGAAGATTTGATTCGGTTGCTGCCCTACGCTCCGGGTCCACCTGACCCGGAATTCTGGGAGGAGGTCTCCAAGAAGCCCACAGCTCTGGCCAACCAAGTTAACAAGAGGTTCGTGGAGCTGAAGAAACTTGGATTGCACAACGAGGATGCCATGATCACGTTAAATGCGCAACGAATCTCTCCCTCGAGCGCACCCACAAGTTGTGCCACATGAGTTTCGGCCGCGACCCCAACCGGACCTCCTCCTTCGAGCTGAGCAACACGGAGATTTTTTGCCGGGTTAAGGCTCTCTTCACCACCCACAGGGCCTTCTCCGCTGAATGGACGTGGGGAATTGAGCACTTGCCGTGATGAGATCCCTCCCATGTAAGCTTCACGGGGCAAACTTATTTCGGATCAAATATGTGTCGGTTTTTGTTGTGTTTTTGACTCTGTTCTTCATGCTTTTTCTCAGCTGTTCCTTCAGCAAACTCTTGAGGATGGTATGGATCCGACCCTTAAGTGGGCGCCGGACCGAGAAATCTCGGATGAGGAGTAGCCGGACCAGGAGATGTTTCTCCCTATGACCGACGCTACCAAACGACCTAGCGGTAAATTCTCTTCTCTTAGAGATTGGCCCGATGATGAGGATGACTCGGATGTCGACGTGATTGAACCTGTTGAGGTTGTCCCTCTTTCTTTTGCCTTTCCGGCATCAACTAACCCCGGTGGGCATATCCATGAGGATCCTCCACTTGCTACGGGCGAGCCGGTTCCAGTGGTGTCGAAGAAGAAGCACAGAGCCGCATCAAGTTCTTCCTCCGAACCTTCTCAGCCCACAAAAAGGCGAAAGAAGGCTGGAGACAAGACTGCCTCCAAGCCGGCAGGCAAAGCCCCGGCACGAAGGGCTCGGAAACCCAAGGAGGCCGAAACCTCGGATGCGTAAGTCATTTTCCGTTGCGCAACTCACTTTTCCTTGCATCGTGGTAATTTCTCTCCTGACATTATTCTCTTCTTCAGGCCTCCGGTGGAGGTCCCTCAGAGCGGATCAAGCATCTCTTCATCGCTTCGATCTGGCCCTTCTCCTCCTCGTGACGACGAGTCACATCCGCTGAGCCCTATTCCAAAGGGTTCTGTGGCTGCTCCGGGTTCTGCACTACCTCGTCGAGAGGAAAGCGACCTCGGAGCGGGAGGGGTCGGTCTAGCCGAGGTGACGGCACCCACCACTTCGGCATCACCGCAACCAGCAGCCACCGAGTCTATCTCAACACCAGCACCAGCAGCAGTTCCAGTACCAGTGACCGAACCGGCTCCAGCATCTGTTCCGGCACCAAGAAAACCAACAACAGCTCCGAGTCCAGCTACAAGAGCTCCAGTGCCAAGTTCTTCCGCCTCGTCCGAGTCATCTCAACCTCGGCGAGGAACTACTCCAGCAGCTTCTAAGGGGAAATCCACTGCAGTTACTTCTTCCCAGCAAGCTAAGGGCAAAAAGGCTCCGGATACGACCAAGTCAGCATCCGTCGAGGCTGGGCAGTGAACCCTATCGTTGATGCTTCCCAAGAAAACTCCAGCAGCGAAGGATGTTCCTGCCGAGCCAACTGACGCGCAGCAGATGGTTCTGCATACCAGCCCAGCCCTTGCCTTGGTTGAGAGGAAAGAAGCGCATGCGAAGGGCTTGGTGGCACCCCATATGCCCACCGGTGAGCGGTACCCTCCGAGCCTTATTGAGTTCGTCATGAACTGGAACAAGGCGGAGTTAAATCCTAACAACGATCTCCCGAAAAAGTTCGGCCCCGCAGAATTTTCCGCCCAAATGAATACCGCCGCTAAGGCAATTAATCTCGCGGGGCGAATGATGGAGGTATGTCGTTTCTCCTTTACATGCTGTAGATAATAACCATTAGTCCCCGAGCCTCCGGTGGAGTAGCTTGTTACTCGGCTGGATGCTCATTAGAAAACTAACGTAGATCCATGTGAACTTCGAATATGCACATACCTAGAGCCGGGTTAAGTTCCACTTGGCCCGGATCTTGTACACTTCAAATATGCACACACCTAGAGCCGGGTTAAGCTCCACTTGGCCCGGATCTTGTACACTTCAAATATGCACACAACTAGAGCCGGGTTAAGCTCCACTTGGCCCAGATCTTGTACACTTTGAATATGCACACACCTAGAGTCGGGTTAAGTTCCACTTGGCCCGGATCTTGTACACTTCGAATATGCACACACCTAGAGCCGGGTTAAGTTCCACTTGGCCCAGATCTTGTACACTTTGAATATGCACACACCTAGAGCCGGGTTAAGTTCCACTTGGTCCGGATCTTGTACACTTCGAATATGCACACACCTAGAGCCGGGTTAAGTTCCACTTGGCCCGGATTTTGTCCACTTCGAATATGTACCAAGCTAATTTTACACTTCTGTACTTTTTCAGGTAACCACCAATCGCTGGAGCGCTGAATTCCAATGCCTGCTGGATACCCACAAGATGCTACGTGCAAAACATGTTGCACTTATTGCAGAACATGAAAAGAGGGGTAATTTTCTCCCTCGGCACTTCTCCGTTTTTCTTCACCTTCTTCCGCCGAACAAATATCCTCATTCGGTTTCTGTAGCTAGGGTGGCGGCTGAGAACAAGATCATGCGGAAGAACTTGGAGGAAATCCGGGGTATGTCCTCTTTTGTCCGACCTCATAGTGTTTTCCATTTCCTCTTCTCCTTGGCTCGGCAAACATTCACTCCTCGGCTCTGTCGGGTCGACATACTATTTCAGCATCGCTTGAGGATAGTGTGCCCGTGCCTGATATGATGCTGCATTTTCTCGAACAAGCAGGACAGCATCAAGCCGAGCTGAAGAAAAAGGATGATGAGCTCTCTCTCCTCCGGACTAAGGACAACGAGATTGCCAAGCTCAAGGCTGAGATGGAGAAGATGAAGGCCCAGCACCAAACCGAGCTCCAAAAGATTGGCCAGAACTTCACAGAAGAGCGTGAGCGCCTTACTCTCCAGATCTCCAAGGACCAGGTCCTACTTAAAGAATCCGACATCCAGCTTGGGTCAGCAAACGCTGAGCTTGAGCAACTTCGCAAGAGACGCGATGACTGCATCAAGGAGTTAACGCAGATCCTTAGCCACATATCACGTAAGTTCCTTCCGACCTACTTTTCTGGGTTGTTCCATATGTCTTCTCTTTACCTTCTTCCCTTGTGTGGCTTCCAGGCAAATTTCCTGAGAGCATCACTATTGCAAGCGCAGAAGTTGCAGATTTTCACCAAGCGAGGGGTACTCTTGTCGCTCCTGCCGGTGAGGAGGTTCCTTACGAAATGGAGGACCTGTTGGTCAGCCTGTCATCTCGCGTGGATATCATCAAGAATTACGGCAAGGATATCCTTGACGTTGCAGTTCGCATTTTCAACACGTTCTGGCCCAGAGAGAGTAGCCCGGAGACCACCACGATTCTCGTCGAGAAGCTAATGGAGACTGAGACCCAGCTCGATCTCTAGAGGGAGTCTGCTGGGCACGCTGTAGCTGATACTATCCTTCACTATATTCTCACATGGTACGAGAAGATCGACCTCAGCCTCCTTACACGCTGGCGCACCGTATCCAGATGGACCGATGATCCGGAGTGGGTAGCTCGGTGCCAGGCTTGCACCTATAGCCTCGTCGAATATTCTCCTATCCATGACTGGGTTGAAGGACCGAGCTTCCTAGAATCCGCTGGGGACAAGCACGTTGAGAACGTTGAAGATGGGTCGGATGAGGGTGGAGAAGATGATGCCTCAGATATTAAAGACAGCGACGACGACGCCGAACTTCCTCCTCCTGCTGCTCCTTAGTTCAAAAAACTTGAAAATTTATCAGATCCCCGGTATGTCGGGTGCAATTGTATGTTGTATATGTGATATTTTGCTACTACGTTTCTATGCCGGATTAACTTGGGAGTAGTCCCCGAGTTTCATTTTCTTGTTCGTCCAATCCTTTGGCTCGGTACGTGTCTACCTTGATTCGGTTTTACGACTTACGAATCCGAGCTTCAAGAATTGTTTTAACAATACTTAGAAACTTTTAGGCTTAGCTCAAAATAATTCAGCATAATAACTTGAAAATAAATACCGGGTTAGTCCGAAAGACAAACGTTAGCTCGAATAAATTTGTTTCCTTAGTCGTTTTTCATGTGCTACGCAATTCCAAACTTGTTCTCTTGCTTGCCATGAAGCCAATTCTTGTTGGACAGCAGCAAGTCGAAGAGTTGGGTTTTTGGTGCTCACACATTACTAATCCGGGTTAAGTAGAACGACTTATTCTAGCTACAGCATAAGGAGTAACAACAAACATTATTAAGGCAGTCCCCGAGTTACTGCTCGAGGCGCTGCTATTTCATTGACAAGCTCATTGCCGACATACATACCGACATATGAGACGACTCGGATACATACACTTCTTAGCTAAGTGTAGAAGGGACGAAGTAGTGCTACATTCCACGGTCGCTTAGATTCCTCTCCGGACCTGTCCGCCTTGTTCTTTTCCTATGGCTTTGCATCTATAAGATAGTAAGAATCATTGTGCAACGTTTTGCTCACAATGAATGGCCCTTCCCATGGGGGGGATAATTTATGCATGTCAGTAGTATGTTGTACCAACCGGAGCACCAGATCGCCTTCCTGAAAGACTCGGGGGTACACTTTCCGGCTATGGTAGCGTCGGAGATTTTTCTGATATATGGCGGATCTGGACAGTGCCAGTTCTCTCGCTTTTTCCAGCAGATCAACATCATTTTGCCGGGCTTCTTGCACTTCGGCTTCTGTGCATTGGGTGACCCTAGGCGAATCATGCTCTATGTCGGCTGGTAATACAGCTTCTGCCCCATATACCAGAAAAAATGGCGTATAGCCTGTTGATCGATTCGGAGTTGTTCTTAAACTCCACAGTACCGCTGGTAGTTCTTCTATCCAGCACCCTGCTGATCTTTGCAGCGGCTCAATGAGCCGGGGGTTTATCCCGGATAATACTAATCCGTTGGATCTTTCCACTTGTCCGTTCGATGCGGGGTGGGCTACCGAGGCTACGTCCAGCCGGATCTTCTTATCTCGTCAGAATCGTGCAAATGCTCCTTCAGCAAAATTTGTGCCATTATCAGTTATGATACTGTGAGGATAACCGTATCTCAAGATGATGTCTTTGAGAAATGTTACGGCCGTAGCTCCATCACATTTTCTTATAGGCTTCACTTCAATCCATTGTGTAAACTTATCCACCATAACCAAAATGTGTGTCATGTTTCCCCTTGCTGGTTTGAACGGGCCAACCATATCCAAGCACCACACAGCAAATGGCCACATAATTGGTATGGTCTTGAGTTCCGACATAGGCATATGTGTCTTGGTGGCGTACCTTTGACAACCATTGCATTTTCTCACCAGATCTTCCGCTTGTTCTAAGGCACTTGGCCAGTAGAACCCAAGCCGGAACGCCTTTGCCACCAAGGCTCTGGATGAGGCATGATGCCCGCATTCTCCTTGGTGTATATCTCGGAGGATGTCAAGTCCTTCTTCCGGGTCAACGCATCACTGGAGGATGTTGGTTACACTCCGTTTGTACAGTTCGGAATTGATAATCATGTATGCTTTTGCTCTCCTCTGAGTTTGCCTGGCTAACACCTCCTCAGCGGGTAACGTTCCGTCTTTCAGGAATTGGAATATAGGCAGTGCCCAAGCTGGTATCGCTCGTGGAGGGAATACGTCCTCATCGATTTCCATCTGATCTACCGGCATAACTTCAGCCGGGTCACGCTAAGCAGTCCCTGGGTCAAACGAGGTAGTCCCTAGGTTATCTGAGGCAGTCCCCGGGTTGGCTAATGCAGTCCCCAGGTCTCGCCTACTACCTCCCGTGTCAATGTCCATGGGCTCAGCTCCGGATTCCGTATTTTCCGGGACATAGATCGAGTCGGTTCCTGGGGATGACCTGATAGACGGTTTTCTGAGGTGTTCCAATGCTACAGCCGGTGGAATTGCCTGTCTGGTCGATCCGATCTTCGACAGCATGTCGGCAGCCTTGTTTTGCACCCAGGGTACATGGTGAAATTCACACCCCTCGAAGTAACCAGATATCTTCTACACGTGAAATTTGTATAGTGCCATGTTTGGATCCAGGGCGTCCCACACTCCGAACACTTGCTGCACCACCAAATCCGAGTTGCCAAAGCATATTATCCGACGTATGCCAATCTCTTTTGCCACTTTGAGCCCATGCACAAGAGCCTCGTACTCAGCGACATTGTTCGATCCTGCGAAATGGATCTGCAATACGTATTTTAGCTGGTCCTTCTTTGGCGAGGTAAGCACAACCCCGGTGCCTAATCTGGTTTTGGTTTTCGACCCGTCAAAGTGCATCCTCCAGTAGTTCGGATCTGGTGGCGGTGGTTCATATTGTACCTCGGCCCAATCTACAAAAAAGTCCGCCATAGCCTGAGACTTGATCGCTTCTCTTCTGTCGTATTGGGGTGCATAAGGGGCTAACTCAATTGCCCATTTTGCAATTCTGCCACTCGCATCCTTGTTACCCATTATCTCGGATATGGGAGCTTCACATATTACTTTGATGGGGTGCTCCTCAAAGTAATGCTTTAACTTCTTAGCCGCCATATAGACACCATATGCCACCTTTTGAAAGTGCGGGTAGTTCTGTTTTGAGGCAGACAATACCTCGCTCAAGTAATATACTGGCCTCTGCACCGACTTACCCTCTTCATTGCGCTCCACTACAATCACTGCACTTACAACTCGGTTGGTTGTGGCTATGTAGAGCAACATTGGCTCCTTTGATAATGGAGAGGCTAACACTGGTGCAGTGGCCAACATCTTTTTTAAGTGGGCAAAGGCTTCATCGGCCTGTGGTGTCCAAACGAACTTATCTGACTTTTTCATGAGTTGGTAGAGAGGCAGTGCCTTTTCTCCCAACCGACATACAAACCGACTCAACGATGCCAGGCACCCAGTGAACTTCTGGACATCGTTAAGACACTTCGGCAGCTCCATTCGCTCAATGGCCCGAATCTTAGTTGGATTAACCTCGATACCTCGGCTGGAGACGAGAAATCCGAGTAATTTTCCAGCCGAGACACCGAAGGTACATTTTTCTGGGTTAAGCTTCATCCGGAACCTTCTCAAGTTCGCGAATGTTTGCCTGATGTCGTCAAGGAGTGTTTTGCTTTCCTTGGTCTTGATAACCACATCATCCACGTATACTTGTATGTTTTGACCTATTTGGTCGTGCAAACATTTTTGCATACATCTTTGGTACGTTGCACCTGCATTACGCAAACCAAACGATATAGTGCAATGGCAATAAGCCCCGTACGGGGTAATAAACGCAGTCTTTATTTGATCATCCGGGTTCAGAGGTATCTGGTGGAAACCAGAATATGCATCAATGAATGACAACAGTTCACATCCCGCGGTTGAGTCTATAACCTGATCTATCCTCGGCAGTGGAAATGGATCTTTTGGACACGCCTTGTTCAGGTTCGTGTAATCGATACACATACGCCAAACCACTGCTACGTTCGGATCATCCTTTTTCTTTTCTACCAGCACCGGATTAGAGAGCCAATCCGGATACAGTACCTCCATGATAAATCCTGCTGCTAGTAACCGAGCTATCTCGTCTCCAATGACTTTTCTCCTATCCTCGGCGAAGCGGCGGAGAGGTTGCTTCACCGGCCTTGCTCCGGGTCTTATGTTCAAAGAGTGCTCGGCCAACTCCCTCGGAACACCTTGCAAGTCCTGTGTGGACCAAGCAAAAATATCCCGATTCTCACGGAGGAAGTTGACGAGCTCGCTTTCCTATTTGTCAGTTAACCCGGCACCAATTGGTACGGTACGCTCCGGAAACATGTTATCCACTAGAATCTTCTTGGTGTCCTTTGCGGCTTGAAACGAAACGCTTCCATGCGGGTTACTTAACGCCGACATATCTTTGCTTGTGGACTGAGCTAATGCCGCCACCTCTTGGATTTTTCTTTTCTCTTGCGCAATCACGAGTGACTCGGCTAGGTTAGACCCGGCTAAAGCACACTCAATGGAACATCGGAAATCCCCAGCAATGGTAATCACTCCATTTGGTCCGGACAACTTCATCTTCAGATAACTGATGTGGCAGCTTGCCATGAACTTGTTCAATGCTGGTCTTCCGAGTAATGCATGATATGCACTTTCCAAGTTCACCACCTCAAACTCCAGATTTTCAGTTCGGCAGTTATCCCTTGTGCCGAACAGCACGTCGACCCGGACTTTGCCTATGGGCTCGCAGGAAATGCCTGGTACAATGCCATGGAAAGTTGTTCTCGTAGCCTGGAGCATGTTCTCCGAGATGCCCAACTTGCGCATCGTATCCGCATACATGATGTTAATGCTACTGCCATTGTCAATCAGTACCTTGGAGAACCTCACATTGATGTTTGGTCCAATGAATGTCGGATCTAGCACTAGCGCATACGAGCCCGGACTCGGCATAAGCTTAGGATGATCTTTGATGCTCCAGGTGATTTCCTGGTCCGACCAAGGCATGTACCTCGTCACTTCTGGCATAACCGCATTAACCTCCATATGTCGGTGCTGCAAGCTCGTTCCTCAGTCGTGAACACACAATAACTCTAGTGATGCTCCCTGTACTCATTCCTTCCCTCGTTTCCGGGGTATCTCTGATCCGACTGTTGCTGATTTTCCACCTGATGCACCGCATCCCTTCTCTCATTGTTGTCATACCTCAGCGGAGGGGGAGGCAACATTAGTTGTTGCGTGTTCGCTCCGGAGAGCAATTGCTGCCGGGGTAACTCATGACGAGGTTGATCATTCCGGGGTGCCTGAGCATTCCCCGAACCACCTTGTTCTATCTTACGCATCCACTCACATTGCCTCGTTGTGTGACCCGCTGGGCTATTCGGATTTGGCGTGTGAAACTTACACGGCTGGTCCAACATCGACTCATAGGTATACCTCGGACGGTCTTTCTTTTCCTGCCACTATTTCTTTTGCTCCGAAGTCCATGTTTTCTTGCCATCGTTTCTTGAAGTCCATTGCCCTCCCGTTCTCTGGCGTTGGTTGCTCCCTGCTCCGGGTTGATCTTGATTCACAGCTACAACTTGTTGTGAACCGTAGCGATGATCCGGTCTATCATCTCTTCTTTTTCCTCTGTAATCGCTCCTCCGAGATGACCCGGCTCCGTCCCTCTGATAGTACTCCTTGTTTGACTCGCTTGACTCGAGCCTAGGTTGAGTCGGATCACCCAAAGCATACGAATCTGCAATCCGGATCATCTCTGCCAACGTAATTGGCATTTTCCTTTGTAACTTCATCCACAACTCGCTGTCGTATCTGCATCCTTGTGCAAACCATGATATGGCCTGTGACTCTATGACACCCTCACACGAGTTTCTCACGGTACACCACCGGGTCAAGAATTCACGATCCGTCTCGTTAGGTATTTGCTTGCACATTGCTAGGGTCTGCGGCTTATTCGGCCTCTGATATGTACTTGAGAAGTTGCTGATAAACATTTCCTCAAAATCTATCCAGCAGTTGATGCTTCCGGGTGGCAAATTATTCAGCCATACTCTGGCCGGACCTTCCAACATCTGGGGTACGTATCGTACAACCCATCTCAAGTTGCCAGTGGAAATTTTCACAGCCGTAGCATAGTTTATCAGCCAATCCTCTGGCTTGGTACTGCCGTCATACGTCTTCGTGCCTCTGGGCAACTGGAAGTTGGGTACCGGTGGCTCCTTCATGATCCGGGGTCCTAAACACGCTGGACCCGGGGGACCTTGACATTCGATCTGTTCCGACCTATACAGGCGATCCAGTTTCAACCTGGCGTCATCCGGCATTAAATCCCTCCTTCCCAATCTTGACCCTATCACATGATAGTCTGGTCTGGGGTACCCTACGTTCACCATCTCCGAATCGCGGTCGTTGTATCGGTTTTGCTCTCGTTGCGCACCTTTCTGTTGCATACCTTGGCCGGCGCTTTGCTCTTGCCTTAGTATATTCCGCTGCTGCGGTTGTCCTGCTCCTGCGGAGTTTCGCTGTCCGGCATTGCCGTTGGCAGCGTCCCTTGACCGGCATTGCCTTGGTCGTGGTTACCTCGGCCAACTTCACCTCGGCTCACACTCCGTCGATCATCATTTTTCCACGTTTCTTTTTTTTCTCGCACGCGTCGGGTCGTACAGGACGATCTGTTTGTTCCGTCTGGCCGAGGTTACTACCTCTTCTCTCCTTGGACCACCATGAGGTGACGATGCGGCTCTAGCGGATTTCTCCGGGTTACCCATCGCCGAATGGACGATTTTGGAAGCTCCAGCTCTCTCCGGGTTAGCTCTCAGTATCTCTTCATTCTGTCTATTCGCGATCTGAACCAGCTCGTTAACCCTGTCTTGCTGTCTTTGACGGGCCTCACCCGTCAGACCCTCTAACTCAGACGCAGCCGCATCCGCTGCTCTAAGGTTCTTTGCCGGGGTACTATACTTCGGCAACCCCACAGACAGATAGTTTTCCGACCCCTCTGCTCCATCATCACCTTCTCTGTTCATCTCACTTATGAGATTTCTCCCTTTTACTTTTACCGTATCAACTTTGTTTGCCTTTGCATATTCACGCAGCGTCATGTTCAGCGACTGCTGAGCTGCCGCTATTTTCTTTGCGCCCTCTAGTATCTTTTGCCTAGTTTCCTCTAGCCCGGCCTGTGCCTGAGCCGGATCTACCACTGCTGCTACCGGGTTAGCCAAGCTATCCATAGCTTCTCTCAGTACGTTCTTAGGCCTCTCTAGTGGAGGTCCTCTACCTTTCCTCGGTGCCTTAGGTGTTACCTCCGGGTCCGGTGCTGGATCCTTGCTCGCGCCTGCACCTGGCGCAGTCATCATCACCTCCGCATGGTCCGGGGAGCGAGGGATACGCGCCCCACGAGCCACAGTGAGGGGTGGTTCCCCCACATCGACGATGCGGCGCAGATGAACGCATGATACGTCCACAGCAACGTAGACCTTGTGCGCACCGAGCTTGACGAAGAGGCCATTGCACGGAAGTGGGCGCGTGCCGAAGCAACCAGCATTGTCGCTGACGAAATCCAGCGCTCCAAAGCGCTGAACGAGCCCGGAGACGATGCGTTCGCCGGTGCCGATGAGGTTTCCCGTCTGGATCTTCACCCCTGCTAGTGCTGCTAGCCCCATGGTGGGCGCCAACTGTCGTGGTGGTGTCACGGCAGATGCCATGGATAGGCTAAAGGTGGGGACTAATACGCGCTAGGGGAATCCAGGAAGGGATAGTGGAGTGATTCTCCACACAAAAGTTTGTATTGATTGCCTTCAAGATTACAAGTGCTCCTAGAGCTGTATTGGCGAGAGGAGGAAGAAGGAGCTCTCTTACTCTTGCCTACCGTTTACCCCTAGATCCTTAACCAAAACCCTATCGCCTCAAAGAACTCAACCAGCGCTCAACCCCCCTTATATAGAGGAGGCTCGGTCCCTGCCTAGGGCATACGTGGAGGCATATTCCTAAGAATATGCCTCCTCTCAAAGTGGTAACCCGACAGGGGTGCTTTTCCCCCGCGTCATACATGCTTTAGCGACGTAAGCCTCTGTGGCGCCTGCGTCAGCCGACATGGCCATCGTCACCCTTGTCGGCCATGACCCGGTGGTCCTGCCCTTGCTTTCTTCGCTCATGTAGTGCGTATCGGACCTTCTTTTTAACCAGAGAGATTCCTTCCTTCTCCCAGAAGCTAAGCGGGGACCCGTATCATAGTAGATCCGGCCACACCTGTTCCTGCATATAAGTTAGACAAGCACTTCCGACTTACTCCTTAAGTCGGCTGAGATAATGTTAGGCGACCCCTCCTGGTCCGTGTTACTCCGTGATCCGGCCTGCCTTGAGGTGACCCAGCCAGCATCTGCTTTGACCTTGCCGAACCTCGGCTAACTCGGCCCTTATACCCCGGAGTGACCCTACCCGGGGGTATCCCCCCAACAACACATGGATCCACCACTGTCATTGCATGTGTGTTCTTTCCACAAACCACACATGGATCAACCAGTGGTCATTGCACGTGTGTTCTTTTCCACAAACCACACATGGATCCACCAGTGGTCATCGCATGTGTGTTCTTTCCACAAACCACATATGGATCAACCAGAGTCATTGCATATGAGTTCTTTCCACAAACCACATATGGATCCACTAGACTCATTGCATGTGTGTTCTTTTCCACAAACAACTTATGGATCAACCAGTGGTCATTGCATGTGTGTTCTTTTCACAAACCACACATGGATCAACCACTAGAGTCATTGCATGTGTGTTATTTCCACAAATCACACATGGATCAACCACTAGAGTCATTGCATGTGTGTTATTTCCACAACCCACACATGGATCAACCACTAGAGTCATTGCATGTGTGTTCTTTCCACAAACCACACATGGATCAACCACTAGAGTCTTTGCATGTGTGTTATTTCCACAAACCACACATTGATCAACCACTAGAGTCATTGCATGTGTGTTATTTCCACAAACCACACATGGATCAACCACTAGAGTCATTGCATGTGTGTTCTTATACTAAAACCAACACTAGAGTCATTGCATGTGTGTTCTTTTCACAAACCACACATGGATCTACCACTGTCATTGCATGTGTGTTCTTTCCACAAACCACACATGGATCAACCACTAGTTGTCATTGTATGTGTGTTCTTTCCACAAACGACATATGGATCAACTAGTGGTCATTGCATGTGTGTTCTTTTCCATAAACCACTTACGGATCCATTACATTCATTGCATGTGTGTTATGTCCACAAACCACACATGGATCAACCACTAGAGTCATTGCATGTTTGTTCTTATACTAAAACCACAAACTAGCACTAGAGTCTTTGCATGTGTGTTCTTTTCCACAAACCATACATGGATCCACTAGACTCATTGCATGTGTGTTCTATCCACAAACCACACATGGATCCACCAGTGGTCATTGCATGTGTGTTCTTTTCACAAACCACATGTGGACCCACTAGAGTCATTGCATGTGTGTTCTTATACTAAAACTAGCACTCGAGTCATTGCATATGTGTTGTTATACTAAAACTAGCACTCGAGTCATTGCATGTGTGTTCTATCCACAAACCACACATGGATCCACCACTATCATTGCATGTGTGTTCTTTTCACAAACCACACATGGATCCACCACTGTCATTGCATGTGTGTTCTTTCCACAAACCACACATGGATCAACCAGTGGTCATTGCATGTGTGTTCTTTTCCACAAACCACACATGGATCCACCAGTGGTCATTGCATGTGTGTTCTTTCCACAAACCACATATGGATCAACCAGAGTCATTGCATATGAGTTCTTTCCACAAACCACATATGGATCCACTAGACTCATTGCATGTGTGTTCTTTTCCACAAACAACTTATGGATCAACCAGTGGTCATTGCATGTGTGTTCTTTTTCACAACCAACAAATGGATCAACCACTAGAGTCATTGCATGTGTGTTATTTCCACAAATCACACATGGATCAACCACTAGAGTCATTGCATGTGTGTTATTTCCACAACCCACACATGGATCAACCACTAGAGTCATTGCATGTGTGTTCTTTCCACAAACCAAACATGGATCAACCACTAGAGTCATTGCATGTGTGTTATTTCCACAAATCACACATGGATCAACCACTAGAGTCATTGCATGTGTGTTATTTCCACAAACCACACATGGATAAATCACTAGAGTCATTGCATGTGTGTTTTTTCCACAAACCACACATGGATCAACCACTAGAGTCATTGCATGTGTGTTCTTATACTAAAACCAAGACTAGAGTCATTGCATGTGTGTTCTTTTCAGAAACCACACATGGATACACCACTATCATTGCATGTGTGTTCTTTCCATTAACCATACATGGATCAACCACTAGTGGTCATTCCATGTGTGTTCTTTCCACAAACCACATATGGATCAACCAGTGGTAATTGCATGTGTGTTCTTTTCCATAAACCACTTATGGATCCATTACAGTCATTGCATGTGTGTTATTTCCACAAACCACACATGGTTCAACCACTAGAGTCGTTGCATGTTTGTTCTTATACTAAAACCACAAACCAGCACTAGAGTCATTGCATGTGTGTTCTTTTCCACAAACCATACATGGATCCACTACACTCATTGCATGTGTGTTCTTTTCCACAAACAACTGATGGATCAATCAGTGGTCATTGCATGTGTGTTCTTTTCACAAACCACATGTGGACCCACTAGAGTCATTGCATGTGTGTTCTTATACTAAAACTAGCACTAGAGTCATTGCATGTGTGTTCTATCCACAAACCACACATGGATCCACCACTATCATTGCATGTTTGTTGTTTCACAAACCACATGGATCCACTATCATTGCATGTGTGTTCTTCCACAAACCATACATGGATCAACCAGTGATCATTGCATGTGTGTTCTTTTCCACAAACCACACATGGATATACCAGTGGTCATTGCATGTGTGTTCTTTCCACAAACCACATATGGATCAACCAAAGACATTGCATGTGTGTTCTTTCCACAAACCACACATGGATCAACCACTAGACTCGTTGTATGTGTGTTCTTTTCCACAAACAACTTATGGATCAACCAGTGGTCATTGCATGTGTTTTTTTTTCACAAACCACACATGGATCAACAACTAGAGTCATTGCATGTGTGTTATTTCCACAAACCACACATGGATCAACCACTAGAGTCATTGCATGTGTGTTATTTCCACAAACCACACATGGATCAACCACTAGAGTCATTGCATGTGTGTTCTTTCCACAAACCACATATGGACCAACCACTAGAGTCATTCCATGTGTGTTATTTCCACAAACCACACATGGATCAACCACTAGAGTCATTGCATGTGTGTTATTTCCACAAACCACACATGGATCAACCACTGGAGTCATTGCATGTGTGTTATTTCCACAAACCACACATGGATCAACCACTAGAGTCATTGCATGTGTGTTCTTATACTAAAACCGACACTAGAGTCATTGCATGTGTGTTGTTTTCACAAACCACATGTGGACCCACTAGAGTCATTGCATGCGTGTTCTTATACTAAAACTAGCACTAGAGTTATTGCATGTGTGTTCTATCCTCAAACCACACATGGATCCACCACTGTCATTGCATGTGTGTTCTTTTCACAAACCACACATGGATCCACCACTATCATTGCATGTGTGTCCTTTCCACAAAACACACATGCATCAACCAGTGGTCATTGCATGTGTGTTCTTTTCACAAACCACATGTGGACCCACTAGAGTCATTGCATGTGTGTTCTTTCCACAAACCACATATGGATCAACCAGAGTCATTGCATGTGTGTTATTGCCACAAACCACACATGGATCAACCAGTAGAGTCATTGCATGTGTGTTCTTTCCACAAACCACATATGGATCAACCAGGGTCATTGCATGTGTGTTATTTCCACAAACCACACATGGATCAACCACTAGAGTCATTGCATGTGTGTTCTTTCCACAAACCACATATGGATCAACCAGTGGTCATTACATGTGTGTTCTTTTCCAAAAACCACACATGGATCAACGACTAGAGTCATTGCATGTGTGTTACTTCCACAAACCACACATGGATCAACCACTAGAGTCATTGCATGTGTGTTATTTCCACAAACCACACATGGATCAACCACTAGAGTCATTGCATGTGTGTTATTTCCACAAACCACACATGGATCAACCACTAGAGTCATTGCATGTGTGTTCTTATACTAAAACCAACAATAGGTCATTGCATGTGTTCTTTTCACAAACGACACATGGATCCACCACTGTCATTGCATGTGTGTTCTTTCCACAAACCACACATGGACCAACCACTAGTGGTCATTGCATGTGTGTTCTTTTCCGAAACCACATATGGATCAACCAGTGGTCATTACATGTGTGTTCTTTTCTATAAACCACTTATGGATCCATTACATTCATTGCATGTGTGTTATTTCCACAAACCACACATGGATCAACCACTAGAGTCATTGCATGTTTGTTCTTATACTAAAACCACAAACCAGCACTAGACTCATTGCATGTGTGTTCTTTTCCACAAACCATACATTGATCCACTAGACTCATTGCATGTGTGTTCTTTTCCACAAACAACTGATGGATCAACCAGTGGTCATTGCATGTGTGTTATTTTCACAAACCACATGTGGACCCACTAGAGTCATTGCATGTGTGTTCTATCCACAAACCACACATGGATCCACCACTGTCATTGCATGTGTGCTCTTTTCATAAACCACACATGGATCCACCACTGTCATTGCATGTGTGTTCTTTCCACAAACCACACATGGATCAACCAGTGGTCCTTGCATGTGTGTTCTTTTCCACAAACCACACATGGATCCACCAGTGGTCATTGCATGTGTGTTCTTTCCACAAACCACATATGGATCAACCAGAGTCATTGCATATGAGTTCTTTCCACAAACCACATATGGATCCACTAGACTCATTGCATGTGTGTTCTTTTCCACAAACAACTTATGGATCAACCAGTGGTCATTGCATGTGTGTTCTTTTCACAAACCACACATGGATCAACCACTAGAGTCATTGCATGTGTGTTATTTCCACAAATCACACATGGATCAACCACTAGAGTCATTGCATGTGTGTTATTTCCACAACCCACACATGGATCAACCACTAGAGTCATTGCATGTGTGTTCTTTCCAAAAACAACATATGGATCAACCAGTGGTCATTGCATGTGTGTTCTTTTTACAAACCACATGTGAACCAACTAGAGTCATTGCATGTGTGTTCTTATACTAAAACCAACACTAGAGTCATTGCATGTGTGTTCTTTTCACAAACCACACATGGATCTACCACTGTCATTGCATGTGTGTTCTTTCCACAAACCACACATGGATCAACCACTAGTTGTCATTGTATGTGTGTTCTTTCCACAAACCACATATGGATCAACTAGTGGTCATTGCATGTGTGTTCTTTTCCATAAACCACTTACGGATCCATTACATTCATTGCATGTGTGTTATGTCCACAAACCACACATGGATCAACCACTAGAGTCATTGCATGTTTGTTCTTATACTAAAACCACAAACTAGCACTAGTGTCATTGCATGTGTGTTCTTTTCCACAAACCATACATGGATCCACTAGACTCATTGCATGTGTGTTCTATCCACAAACCACACATGGATCCACCAGTGGTCATTGCATGTGTGTTCTTTTCACAAACCACATGTGGACCCACTAGAGTCATTGCATGTGTGTTCTTATACTAAAACTAGCACTCGAGTCATTGCATATGCGTTCTTATACTAAAACTAGCACTCGAGTCATTGCATGTGTGTTCTATCCACAAACCACACATGGATCCACCACTATCATTGCATGTGTGTTCTTTTCACAAACCACACATGGATCCACCACTGTCATTGCATGTGTGTTCTTTCCACAAACCACACATGGATCAACCAGTGGTCATTGCATGTGTGTTCTTTTCCACAAACCACACATGGATCCACCAGTGGTCATTGCATGTGTTCTTTCCACAAACCACATATGGATCAACCAGAGTCATTGCATATGAGTTCTTTCCACAAACCACATATGGATCCACTAGACTCATTGCATGTGTGTTCTTTTCCACAAACAACTTATGGATCAACCAGTGGTCAATGCATGTGTGTTCTTTTTCACAACCAACACATGGATCAACCACTAGAGTCATTGCATGTGTGTTATTTCCACAAATCACACATGGATCAACCACTAGAGTCATTGCATGTGTGTTATTTCCACAACCCACACATGGATCAACCACTAGAGTCATTGCATGTGTTTTCTTTCCACAAACCAAACATGGATCAACCACTAGAGTCATTGCATGTGTGTTATTTCCACAAATCACACATGGATCAACCACTAGAGTCATTGCATGTGTGTTATTTCCACAAACCACACATGGATAAATCACTAGAGTCATTGCATGTGTGTTTTTTCCACAAACCACACATGGATCAACCACTAGAGTCATTGCATGTGTGTTCTTATACTAAAACCAAGACTAGAGTCATTGCATGTGTGTTCTTTTCAGAAACCACAAATGGATACACCACTATCATTGCATGTGTGTTCTTTCCATTAACCATACATGGATCAACCACTAGTGGTCATTCCATGTGTGTTCTTTCCACAAACCACATATGGATCAACCAGTGGTAATTGCATGTGTGTTCTTTTCCATAAACCACTTATGGATCCATTACAGTCATTGCATGTGTGTTATTTCCACAAACCACACATGGTTCAACCACTAGAGTCATTGCATGTTTGTTCTTATACTAAAACCACAAACCAGCACTAGAGTCATTGCATGTGTGTTCTTTTCCACAAACCATACATGGATCCACTACACTCATTGCATGTGTGTTCTTTTCCACAAACAACTGATGGATCAATCAGTGGTCATTGCATGTGTGTTCTTTTCACAAACCACATGTGGACCCACTAGAGTCATTGCATGTGTGTTCTTATACTAAAACTAGCACTAGAGTCATTGCATGTGTGTTCTATCCACAAACCACACATGGATCCACCACTATCATTGCATGTGTGTTTTTTCAGAAACCACACATGGATCCACCACTATCATTGCATGTGTGTTCTTTCCACAAACCATACATGGATCAACCAGTGATCATTGCATGTGTGTTCTTTTCCACAAACCACACATGGATATACCAGTGGTCATTGCATGTGTGTTCTTTCCACAAACCACATATGGATCAACCAAAGACATTGCATGTGTGTTCTTTCCACAAACCACACATGGATCAACCACTAGACTCATTGTATGTGTGTTCTTTTCCACAAACAACTTATGGATCAACCAGTGGTCATTGCATGTGTTTTTTTTCACAAACCACACATGGATCAACAACTAGAGTCATTGCATGTGTGTTATTTCCACAAACCACACATGGATCAACCACTAGAGTCATTGCATGTGTGTTATTTCCACAAACGACACATGGATCAACCACTAGAGTCATTGCATGTGTGTTCTTTCCACAAACCACACATGGATCAACCACTAGTGGTCATTGCATGTGTGTTCTTTTCCGAAACCACATATGGATCAACCAGTGGTCATTACATGTGTGTTCTTTTCTATAAACCACTTATGGATCCATTACATTCATTGCATGTGTGTTATTTCCACAAAGCACACATGGATCAACCACTAGAGTCATTGCATGTTTGTTCTTATACTAAAACCACAAACCAGCACTAGACTCATTGCATGTGTGTTCTTTTCCACAAACCATACATTGATCCACTAGACTCATTGCATGTGTGTTCTTTTCCACAAACAACTGATGGATCAACCAGTGGTCATTGCATGTGTGTTATTTTCACAAACCACATGTGGACCCACTAGAGTCATTGCATGTGTGTTCTATCCACAAACCACACATGGATCCACCACTGTCATTGCATGTGTGCTCTTTTCATAAACCACACATGGATCCACCACTATCATTGCATGTGTGTTCTTTCCACAAACCACATGGATCAACCAGTGGTCCTTGCTAGTTTGTTCTTTTCCACAAACCACACATGGATCCACCAGTGGTCATTGCATGTGTGTTCTTTCCACAAACCACATATGGATCAACCAGAGTCATTGCATATGAGTTCTTTCCACAAACCACATATGGATCCACTAGACTCATTGCATGTGTGTTCTTTTCCACAAACAACTTATGGATCAACCAGTGGTCATTGCATGTGTGTTCTTTTCACAAACCACACATGGATCAACCACTAGAGTCATTGCATGTGTGTTATTTCCACAAATCACACATGGATCAACCACTAGAGTCATTGCATGTGTGTTATTTCCACAACCCACACATGGATCAACCACTAGAGTCATTGCATGTGTGTTCTTTCCAAAAACCACATATGGATCAACCAGTGGTCATTGCATGTGTGTTCTTTTTACAAACCACATGTGAACCCACTAGAGTCATTGCATGTGTGTTCTTATACTAAAACCAACACTAGAGTCATTGCATGTGTGTTCTTTTCACAAACCACACATGGATCTACCACTGTCATTGCATGTGTGTTCTTTCCACAAACCACACATGGTTCAACCACTAGTTGTCATTGTATGTGTGTTCTTTCCACAAACCACATATGGATCAACTAGTGGTCATTGCATGTGTGTTCTTTTCCATAAACCACTTACGGATCCATTACATTCATTGCATGTGTGTTATGTCCACAAACCACACATGGATCAACCACTAGAGTCATTGCATGTTTGTTCTTATACTAAAACCACAAACTAGCACTAGAGTCATTGCATGTGTGTTCTTTTCCACAAACCATACATGGATCCACTAGACTCATTGCATGTGTGTTCTATCCACAAACCACACATGGATCCACCAGTGGTCATTGCATGTGTGTTCTTTTCACAAACCACATGTGGACCCACTAGAGTCATTGCATGTGTGTTCTTATACTAAAACTAGCACTCGAGTCATTGCATATGCGTTCTTATACTAAAACTAGCACTCGAGTCATTGCATGTGTGTTCTATCCACAAACCACACATGGATCCACCACTATCATTGCATGTGTGTTCTTTTCACAAACCACACATGGATCCACTGTCATTGCATGTGTGTTCTTTCCACAAACCACACATGGATCAACCAGTGGTCATTGCATGTGTGTTCTTTTCCACAAACCACACATGGATCCACCAGTGGTCATTGCATGTGTGTTCTTTCCACAAACCACATATGGATCAACCAGAGTCATTGCATATGAGTTCTTTCCACAAACCACATATGGATCCACTAGACTCATTGCATGTGTGTTCTTTTCCACAAACAACTTATGGATCAACCAGTGGTCAATGCATGTGTGTTCTTTTTCACAACCAACACATGGATCAACCACTAGAGTCATTGCATGTGTGTTATTTCCACAAATCACACATGGATCAACCACTAGAGTCATTGCATGTGTGTTATTTCCACAACCCACACATGGATCAACCACTAGAGTCATTGCATGTGTGTTCTTTCCACAAACCAAACATGGATCAACCACTAGAGTCATTGCATGTGTGTTATTTCCACAAATCACACATGGATCAACCACTAGAGTCATTGCATGTGTGTTATTTCCACAAACCACACATGGATAAATCACTAGAGTCATTGCATGTGTGTTTTTTCCACAAACCACACATGGATCAACCACTAGAGTCATTGCATGTGTGTTCTTATACTAAAACCAAGACTAGAGTCATTGCATGTGTGTTCTTTTCAGAAACCACAAATGGATACACCACTATCATTGCATGTGTGTTCTTTCCATTAACCATACATGGATCAACCACTAGTGGTCATTCCATGTGTGTTCTTTCCACAAACCACATATGGATCAACCAGTGGTAATTGCATGTGTGTTCTTTTCCATAAACCACTTATGGATCCATTACAGTCATTGCATGTGTGTTATTTCCACAAACCACACATGGTTCAACCACTAGAGTCATTGCATGTTTGTTCTTATACTAAAACCACAAACCAGCACTAGAGTCATTGCATGTGTGTTCTTTTCCACAAACCATACATGGATCCACTACACTCATTGCATGTGTGTTCTTTTCCACAAACAACTGATGGATCAATCAGTGGTCATTGCATGTGTGTTCTTTTCACAAACCACATGTGGACCCACTAGAGTCATTGCATGTGTGTTCTTATACTAAAACTAGCACTAGAGTCATTGCATGTGTGTTCTATCCACAAACCACACATGGATCCACCACTATCATTGCATGTGTGTTTTTTCACAAACCACACATGGATCCACAACTATCATTGCATGTGTGTTCTTTCCACAAACCATACATGGATCAACCAGTGATCATTGCATGTGTGTTCTTTTCCACAAACCACACATGGATATACCAGTGGTCATTGCATGTGTGTTCTTTCCACAAACCACATATGGATCAACCAAAGACATTGCATGTGTGTTCTTTCCACAAACCACACATGGATCAACCACTAGACTCATTGTATGTGTGTTCTTTTCCACAAACAACTTATGGATCAACCAGTGGTCATTGCATGTGTTTTTTGCACAAACCACACATGGATCAACAACTAGAGTCATTGCATGTGTGTTATTTCCACAAACCACACATGGATCAACCACTAGAGTCATTGCATGTGTGTTATTTCCACAAACGACACATGGATCAACCACTAGAGTCATTGCATGTGTGTTCTTTCCACAAACCACATATGGACCAACCACTAGAGTCATTCCATGTGTGTTATTTCCACAAACCACACATGGATCAACCACTAGAGTCATTGCATGTGTGTTATTTCCACAAACCACACATGGATCAACCACTGGAGTCATTGCATGTGTGTTATTTCCACAAACCACACATGGATCAACCACTAGAGTCATTGCATGTGTGTTCTTATACTAAAACCGACACTAGAGTCATTGCATGTGTGTTGTTTTCACAAACCACATGTGGACCCACTAGAGTCATTGCATGTGTGTTCTTATACTGAAACTAGCACTAGAGTTATTGCATGTGTGTTCTATCCACAAACCACACATGGATCCACCACTGTCATTGCATGTGTGTTCTTTTCACAAACCACACATGGATCCACCACTATCATTGCATGTGTGTCCTTTCCACAAACCACACATGCATCAACCAGTGGCCATTCCATGTGTGTTCTTTTCACAAACCTCATGTGGACCCACTAGAGTCATTGCATGTGTGTTCTTTCCACAAACCACATATGTATCAACCAGAGTCATTGCATGTGTGTTATTGCCACAAACCACACATGGATCAACCAGTAGAGTCATTGCATGTGTGTTCTTTCCACAAACCACATATGGATCAACCAGGGTCATTGCATGTGTGTTATTTCCACAAACCACACATGGATCAACCACTAGAGTCATTGCATGTGTGTTCTTTCCACAAACCACATATGGATCAACCAGTGGTCATTACATGTGTGTTCTTTTCCATAAACCACACATGGATCAACGACTAGAGTCATTGCATGTGTGTTACTTCCACAAACCACACATGGATCAACCACTAGAGTCATTGCATGTGTGTTATTTCCACAAACCACACATGGATCAACCACTAGAGTCATTGCATGTGTGTTATTTCCACAAACCACACATGGATCAACCACTAGAGTCATTGCATGTGTGTTCTTATACTAAAACCAACAATAGGTCATTGCATGTGTTCTTTGCACAAACCACACATGGATCCACCACTGTCATTGCATGTGTGTTCTTTCCACAAACCACACATGGATCAACCACTAGTGGTCATTGCATGTGTGTTCTTTTCCGAAACCACATATGGATCAACCAGTGGTCATTACATGTGTGTTCTATTCTATAAACCACTTATCGATCCATTACATTCATTGCATGTGTGTTATTTCCACAAACCACACATGGATCAACCACTATAGTCATTGCATATTTGTTCTTATACTAAAACCACAAACCAGCACTAGACTCATTGCATGTGTGTTCTTTTCCACAAACCATACATTGATCCACTAGACTCATTGCATGTGTGTTCTTTTCCACAAACAACTGATGGATCAACCAGTGGTCATTGCATGTGTGTTATTTTCACAAACCACATGTGGACCCACTAGAGTCATTGCATGTGTGTTCTATCCACAAACCACACATGGATCCACCACTGTCATTGCATGTGTGCTCTTTTCATAAACCACACATGGATCCACCACTGTCATTGCATGTGTGTTCTTTCCACAAACCACACATGGATCAACCAGTGGTCCTTGCATGTGTTCTATCCACAAACCACACATGGATCCACCAGTGGTCATTGCATGTGTGTTCTTTCCACAAACCACATATGGATCAACCAGAGTCATTGCATATGAGTTCTTTCCACAAACCACATATGGATCCACTAGACTCATTGCATGTGTGTTCTTTTCCACAAACAACTTATGGATCAACCAGTGGTCATTGCATGTGTGTTCTTTTCACAAACCACACATGGATCAACCACTAGAGTCATTGCATGTGTGTTATTTCCACAAATCACACATGGATCAACCACTAGAGTCATTGCATGTGTGTTATTTCCACAACCCACACATGGATCAACCACTAGAGTCATTGCATGTGTGTTCTTTCCACAAACCAAACATGGATCAACCAATAGAGTCATTGCATGTGTGTTATTTCCACAAATCACACATGGATCAACCACTAGAGTCATTGCATGTGTGTTATTTCCACAAACCACACATGGATAAATCACTAGAGTCATTGCATGTGTGTTATTTCCACAAACCACACATGGATCAACCACTAGAGTCATTGCATGTGTGTTCTTATACTAAAACCAACACTAGAGTCATTGCATGTGTGTTCTTTTCACAAACCACACATGGATACACCACTGTCATTGCATGTGTGTTCTTTCCACAAACCATACATGGATCAACCACTAGTGGTCATTACATGTGTGTTCTTTCCACAAACCACATATGTATCAACAAGTGGTAATTGCATGTGTGTTCTTTTCCATAAACCACTTATGGATCCATTATAGTCATTGCATGTGTGTTATTTCCACAAACCACACATGGTTCAACCACTAGAGTCATTGCATGTTTGTTCTTTTACTAAAACCACAAACCAGCACTAGAGTCATTGCATGTGTGTTCTTTTCCACAAACCATACATGGATCCACTAGACTCATTGCATGTGTGTTCTTTTCCACAAACAACTGATGGATCAACCAGTGGTAATTGCATGTGTGTCCTTTCAGAAACCACATGTGGACCCACTAGAGTCATTGCATGTGTGTTCTTATACTAAAACTAGCACTAGAATCATTGCATGTGTGTTCTATCCACAAACCACACATGGATCCACCACTGTCATTGCATGTGTGTTGTTTTCACAAACCACACATGGATCCACCACTATCATTGCATGTGTGTTCTTTCCACAAACCACACATGGATCAACCAGTGGTCATTGCATGTGTGTTCTTTTCCACAAACCACACATGGATATACCAGTGGTCATTGCATGTGTGTTCTTTCCACAAACCACATATGGATCAACCAGAGACATTGCATGTGTGTTCTTTCCACAAACCACACATGGATCAACCACTAGACTCATTGCATGTGTGTTCTTTTCCACAAACAACTTATGGATCAACCAGTGGTCATTGCATGTGTGTTCTTTTCACAAACCAAACATGGATCAACCACTAGAGTCATTGCATCTGTGTTATTTCCACAAACCACACATGGATCAACCACTAGAGTCATTGCATGTGTGTTATTTCCACAAATCACACATGGATCAACCACTAGAGTCATTGCATGTGTGTTCTTTCCACAAACCACACATGGATCAACCACTAGAGTCATTGCATGTGTGTTATTTCCACAAACCACACATGGATCAACCACTAGAGTCATTGCATGTGTGTTATTTCCACAGACCACACATGGATCAACCACTAGAGTCATTGCATGTGTGTTATTTCCACAAACCACACATGGATCAACCACTAGAGTCATTGCATTTGTGTTCTTATACTAAAACCAACACTAGAGTCATTTCATGTGTGTTCTTTTCACAAACCACATGTGGACCCACTAGAGTCATTGCATGTGTGTTCTTATACTAAAACTAGCACTAGAGTTATTGCATGTGTGTTCTATCCACAAACCACACATGGATCCACCACTGTCATTGCATGTGTGTTCTTTTCACAAACCACACATGGATCCACCACTCTCATTGCATGTGTGTTCTTTCCACAAACCACACATGGATCAACCAGTGGTCATTCCATGTGTGTTCTTTTCACAAACCACATGTGGACCCACTAGAGTCATTGCATGTGTGTTCTTTCCACAAACCACTTATGGATCAACCAGAGTCATTGCATGTGTGTTATTTCCACAAACCACACATGGATCAACCACTAGAGTCATTGCATGTGTGTTCTTTCCACAAACCACATATGGATCAACCAGTGGTCATTGCATGTTGGGGGATACCCCCGGGTAGGGTCACTCTGGGGTATAAGGGCCGAGTTAGCCGAGGGTCGGCAAGGTCAAAGCGGATGCTGGCCGAGTCACCTCAAGGCAGGCCGGATCACTTAGTAACCCAGGCCAGGGGGGACGCCTAACGTTATCTCGTTCGACTTAAGGAGTAAATCGGAAATGCTTGTCTAACTTATATGCAGGAACAGGTGTGGCCGGATCTCCTGTGATCCGGATCCTCGCTTGGCTTCCAGGAGAAGGAAGGAATCTCTCTGGTCAAAAAAGAAGGTCTGGTGCGTACTGGATGAGCGAATAAAGCAAGGGCAGGACCACCGGATCATGGGCGACAAGGGTGACAACGCTCACGTCGGCTGACGCGGGCGCCGCAGAGGCTACGTCACTAAAGCAAGTGTGACGCGGGGGAAAAGCACCCCTGTCGGGTTACTATTTTGGGAGGGGGCATATTCTTAGGAATATGCCTCCATGTATGCCCTAGGCCAGGACCGAACCACCACTATATAAGGGGGGTTGGGGTTCTGGTAGAGGGGTTGGGTTTTTCTGCGATACAGGGTTGGCAGAATTCTAGTTGGTTGAGCACTAGTGGATCTAGGGTTCTTGGGCTAGATAGGAGGCAAGAGTAAGAGAGTTTCTTCTTCCTCCTCTTGTCAATACAGCTCAAGGAGCACTTGTAATCTTGGAGTTAGAACATCAATACAAAGCTTCTGTGTGGAGAATCACTCCACTATCCCTCCCTGGATTCTCCTAGCGTGTATTAGTCCCCACCTTTAGCCTATCCATGGCATCTGCCGTGACACCACCAGGGCAGTTGGCGCCACTGGGCTAAGCGGCGCTAGCAGGTGAAGATCTGCAGGACCGGCGTAACGATCGCCTCCGGCTCGCTCAGCGCTTTGGAGCGCTGGACTATGTCGGCGACAACAACGCTGGCTGCTAAGACGCGCCCCTTCCGCGCAGCGGCATCTTCGTCAAGCTCGGTGCACACAAGGTCTACGCTTTGTGGGCGTGTCTTGCGTTCATCCACGTCGGCCGTCGATGCGGAGAACCACCCTCACGTGGCTCGTGGGCGCCAGACGCCGCTCCCCGGACCATGCAGAGGTGATGATGACTGCGCCAGGCGTGAGCATGAGCAAGGATCCAGCGCCAGACCCAGAGGTAACGCCTAAGGCACCGAGGAAAGCTAGGGGACCTCCGCTAGAGAGGCCTGAGAACGTGCTGAGGGAAGCTATGGATAGCTTGGCAAACCCGGTGGCAGCAGTGGTAGATCCAGCTCAGGCACAGGCCGAGCTAGAGGAAACCCGGCAAAAGATACTGGAAGGTGCAAAGAAAATAGCAGCGGCTCAGTAGTCATTGAACATGACGCTGCGTGAATATGCAAAGGCAAACAAAGTTGACACGGTAAAAGTAAAAGGGAGAAATCTCATAAACGAGATGAACAGAGAAGGTGATGATGGACCAAAGGGGTCGGAAAATTATCTGTTTGTGGGGTTGCCGAAGTATAGTACCCCGGCGAAGAATCTTAGAGCAGCAGATGCCGTAGCGTCCGAACTTGAGGGTCTGACGAGTGAGGCCCGTCAGAGGCAGTAAGACCGGGTTAACGAGCTGGTTCGGATCGCGAACAGGCAGAACGAGGAGCTGCTGAGAGGTAATCCGGAGAGGGTTGGAGCTTCTAAGATCGTCCATTCGGCGATGGGTAACCCGGAGAAATCCGCTGGAGCAGCATCGTCGCCTCATGGTGGCCCAAGGAGAGAAGAGGTGGTAACCTCGGCCAGACGGAACAAGCAGATCGTCCCATACGACCCAACGCGTGCGGGAAAAGAAAAAGAGATGCGGAAAAACGACGATCGACGAAGTGTGAGCCGAGGTGAAGCTGGTCGAGGTAATCACGACCAAGGCAATGCCGGGCAAGGGAATGCTGCCAACAGCAATGTCGGACAGCGAAACTCGGCAGGAGCAGGTCAACCGCAGCAGCGGAATATACCAAGGCAAGAGCAAAGTGTCGGCCGAGGTATGCAACAGAGAGGAGCACAACGAGAGCAAAACCGATACAATGACGGAGACTCGGAGATGATGAATGCGGGATACGCAAGACCGGACTATCATGTGATAGGGTCGAGATTGGGAAGCGGGGATTTGATGCCGGATGATGCCAGGTTAAAGCTGGATCGTCTATATAGGTCGGAACAGATCGAATGTCAAGGTCCTCCGGGTCTAGCGTGCTTTGGACCCCGGATCATGAAGGAACCGCCAGTACCCAACTTCCAATTACCCAGGGGCACAAAGACGTATGACGGCAGTACAAAGCCGGAGGATTGGCTGATAAACTACGCAACATCTGTGAAAATTGCAACTGGCAACTTGAGATGGGTGGTACGATATGTGCCCCAGATGTTGGAAGGTCCGGCCAGAGTATGGCTGAATAATTTACCACCCGGAAGCATCAATTGCTGGATAGATTTTGAAGAAATGTTTATCAGCAACTTCTCAAGTACATATCAGAGACCGAATAGACCGCAGACCCTGGCGATGTGCAAGCAGAGATCTAACGAAACGGATCATGAATTCTTGACCCGGTGGTGTACCGTGAGAAACTCGTGTGAGGGAGTCATAGAGTCACAGGCTATAGCATGGTTCGCACAAGGGTGCAGATATGGCAGCGAGTTGTGGATGAAATTGCAAAGGAAAATGCCAGTCACATTGGCAGAGATGATCCGGATTGCGGATTCATATGCTTTGGGTGATCCGACCCAGCCCAGGATCGCGTCAAACGGGTCAAATGAGGAGTACTATCAGAGGGACGGAGCCGGTTCATCCCGGAGGAATGATTACAGGGGAAAAAGAAGAGATGATAGACCGGATCATCGGTACAGTTCGCAACAAGTTGGAGCTGTGAATCAAGATCAACCTGGAGCAGGGAGCAACCAACGCCAGAAAACGGGAGGGCAATGGACTCCTCGAAATGATGGCAAGAAAACGGGGACTCCGGAGCAGAAGAAGCAATGGCAAGAGAAGAAGGACCATCCGAGGTATACCTATGAGTCAATGTTGGACCAGCCGTGTAAGTTTCACACGCCAAATCCGAACAGCTCGGCGGGTCAGACAACGAGGCAATGTGAGTGGATGCGTAAGATAGAACAAGGTGGTTCGGGGAATGCTCAGGCACCCCGGAACGATCAATCTCGGCAGGAGTTACCCCGACAGCAATTGCTCTCCGGAGCAAACACGCAGCAACTAATGTTGCCTCCCCCTCCGCCGAGGTATGACAACAATGAGAGAAGGGATGCAGTGCATCAGGTCGAAAACCAGCAACAACGGATCGGAGGTACTCGGAAGCGAGGGAAGGAATGAGTACAGGGAACATCACGAGCTATTGTGTGTTCTAGCAGAGAAAGCAGATAGGAAGAGCTTGCGGCGCCGACATATGGAGGTTAGCAGCGGTTATGCTGCGGTGGTACATGCCTTGGTCGGAACCCAATCACAGAAAATCACCGAGCGTCAAAGATCATCCCAAGCTTATGCCAAGTCGGGCTCTCGTATGCACTAGTGTTAGATCCGACGTTCATTGGACCAAACATTAATGTGAGGTTCTCCAAGGTACTGATCGACAATGGCAGTAGCATTAACATCATGTATGCGGATACGATGTGCAAGTTGGGCATCTCGGAGAACATGCTCCAGGCTACAAGAACAACTTTCCATGGCATCGTACCAGGCATCTCCTGTGAGCCCATAGGCAAAGTCCGGGTCGACGTGCTATTACACGAGGATAACTGCCGAACTGAGAATCTGGAGTTTGAGGTGGTGAACTTGGAAAGCGCGTATCATGCATTACTCGGGAGACCAGCACTGAGGAAGTTCATGGCAAGTTGCCACGTTAGTTATCTGAAGATGAAGTTGCCCGGGCCAAATGGAGCAATTACTATCGCTGGGGATTTCCGATGTTCTATTGAGTGCGCCTCAGCCGGGTCCAACCTAGCCGAGTCACTCGTAATTGCGCAAGAGAAAAGAAAAATCCAAGAGGTGGTGGCATTAGCTCAGTCCGCGCAGCAGTATATGTCGGCGTTAAGTAACCCGCATGGAAGCGTTTCGTTTCAAGCCGCAAAGGACACCAAGAAGATTCCATTGGATAACATGTTTCCAGAGCGTACCGTAACAATTGGTGCCGGGTTAACTGACAAATAGGAAAGCGAGCTCGTCAACTTCCTCCGTGAGAATCGGGATATTTTTGCTTGGTCCACAGAGGACTTGCAAGGTGTTCCGAGGGAGTTGGTCGAGCACTCTTTGAACGTAAGACCCGGAGCAAGGCCGGTGAAGCACCCTCTCCGACGCTTTGCCGAGGATAGGAGAAAGGTCATTGGTGACGAGATAGCTCGGTTGCTAGCAGCAGGATCTATCATGGAAGTGCTGTATCCGGATTGGCTCTCTAATCCGGTGTTGGTAGAAAAGAAGAAGGATGATCCGAACATGGCAGTGGTTTGGCGTATGTGTATCAATTACACGAATCTGATCAAGGCGTGTCCAAAAGATCCATTTCCACTGCCGAGGATAGATCAGGTCATCGACTCTACCGCGGGATGTGAACTGTTGTCATTCATTGACGCCTATTCTGGTTTCCACCAGATACCTCTGAACCCGGATGATCAAATAAAAATTGCGTTTATTACCCCGTACGGGGCTTATTGCTATCGCACTATGCCGTTTGGTTTACAAAATGCAGGTGCAACGTACCAAAGGTGTATGCAAAAATGTTTGCACGACCAAATAGGTCAAAACGTACAAGTCTACATGGATGATGTGGTTATTAAGACCAAGGAAAGCGCAACGCTCCTTGACGACATAAGGCAAACATTCGCGAACTTGAGGAGATTCCGGATGAAGCTTAATCCGGAGAAATGTACCTTCGGTGTCCCGGCTGGGAAACTACTCAGATTTCTCGTCTCTAGCCGAGGTATCGAGGTTAATCCAACTAAGATCCGAGCCATCGAACGAATGGAGCTGCCGAAGTGTCTCAACGATGTCCAGAAGTTCACTGGGTGCCTGGCCTCGTTGAGTCGGTTTGTATGTCGGTTGGGAGAAAAGGCACTGCCTCTCTACCAACTCATGAAAAAGTCAGATAAATTTGTTTGGACGCCGCAGGCCGATGAAGCTTTTGCCCACTTAAAAAAGATGTTGGCCACTGCACCAGTGTTAGCTTCCCCACTGTCAAAGGAGCCAATGTTGCTCTACATAGCCGCAACCAACCGAGTTGTAAGTTCAGTGATTGTAGTGGAGCGCGATGAAGAGGGTAAGTCGGTGCAGAGGCCGGTGTATTACTTGAGCGAGGTATTGTCTGCCTCAAAACAGAACTACCCGCATTTTCAAAAGGTGGCATACGGTGTTTATATGGCAGCAAAGAAGTTAAAGCACTACTTTGAGGAGCATCCCATCAAAGTGATATGCGAAGCCCCCATATCCGTGATAATGGGTAACAAAGATGCGAATGGCAGAATTGCAAAATGGGCAATTGAGCTAGCACCTTACGCACCCCAGTATGATAGGAGAGAAGCAATCAAGTCTCAGGCTGTCGCGGACTTTTTCGTAGATTGGGCCGAGGTGCAATACGAACCACCGCCACCTGATCCGAACTACTGGAGGATGCACTTTGACGGATCGAAAACCAAAACCGGGTTAGGTGCCGGGGTTGTGCTCACCTCTCCAAAGAAGGATCAGCTCAAGTACATATTGCAGATCCATTTCGTGACATCAAACAATGTCGCTGAGTACGAGGCTCTGGTGCATGGTCTCAAAGTGGCAAAGGAGATTGGCATACGTCGGATAATATTCTTTGGCGATTCGGATCTAATGTCTGACAAGTGTCAGTGTGGGGATGCCCTGGATCCAAACATGGCACTAGACAGATTTCATGTGCAGAAGATCTCGGGTTACTTTGAGGGATGCGAATTTCACCATGTACCTCGCGTGGAAAACGAAGCTGCCGACATGCTGACAAAGCTCGGATCGACCCGACAGGCAATTCCACCGGGCGTAGCATTGGAGCACCTCAGAAAACCTTCTATCAGGTCGTCCCTAGGAACCGACTCAATCTATGTCCCGGAAAACGCGGAACCCGGAGCTGAACCCATGGACATTGACATGGGAGGTAGCACGCCGAACCCGGGGACTACCTCGGCAAACCCGGGGACTGCCTCAGTACACCCGGGGACTACCTCGCCAGACCCGGGGACTGTTCAGCGTGATCCGGCTAAAGTTATGCCGGTGGATCAGATGGACATTGATGAGGAGATGTTCCCTGCACGAGCAATACCAGCTTGGGCACTGCCTATATACCAATTCTTGAAAGATGGAACGTTACCCACTGAGGAAGTGCTAGCCAGGCAAACTCAGCGGAGAGCCAAAGCTTACACAATCATCAATTCCGAGCTGTACAAACAGAGCGTAACCAATGTCCTCCAGCGGTGTGTTGACCCGGAAGAAGGACTTAACATCCTCCGAGACATACACCAAGGAGAATGCGGGCATCATGCCTCATCCCCGGGCCTTAGTAGAAAAGGCGTTCCGACATGGATTCTACTGGCCAAGTGCCTTGGAGCAAGCAGAAGATCTGGTGAGAAAATGCAATGGTTGTCAAAGATACGCCACCAAGACACATATGCCTATGTCAGAACTCAAGACCATACCAATTACGTGGCCATTTGTTGTATGGTGCTTGGATATGGTTGGCCCGTTCAAACCAGCAAGAGGAAACATGACACACATTTTGGTCATGGTGGACAAGTTTACAAAATGGATTGAAGTGAAACCTATAAGAAAATGTGATGGAGCTACGGCCGTGACATTTCTCAAAGACATCATCTTGAGATA
Source organism: Avena insularis (assembly GCA_023614405.1). Lineage (NCBI taxonomy): Eukaryota > Viridiplantae > Streptophyta > Magnoliopsida > Poales > Poaceae > Avena > Avena insularis. The sequence continues at coordinate 31,162,431 of CM042692.1, forward strand.
CGGTTATCCACACAGCATTATAACTGACAATCGAATGAATTTCACGGAAGGAGCATTTGCGCGCTTTTGCCGAGACAAGAAGATCTGACTCGACGTAGCCTCGGTAGCCCACCCCGCATCGAACGGACAAGTGGAAAGATCCAACGGATTAGTATTATCCGGGATAAAACCCCGGCTCATTCAGCCACTGCAAAGATCAGCGGGGTGCTGGATAGAAGAACTACCAGCGGTACTGTGGAGTTTAAGAACAACTCTGAATCGATCAACAGGCTATACGCCGTTTTTTCTGGTATATGGGGCAGAAGCTGTGTTACCAGCCGACATAGAGCATGACTCGCCTAGGGTCACCCAATACACAGAAGCTAAAGTGCAAGAAGCCTGGCAAAATGATGTTGATCTGTTGGAAGAAGCGAGAGAACTGGCACTGTCCAGATCCGCCATATATCAGCAAAATCTCCGACGCTAGCATAGCCGGAAAGTGTGCCCCCGAGTCTTTCGGGAAGGCGATCTGGTGCTCCGGTTGGTACAACGTACTGCTGGCATGCATAAGTTATCCCCCCCATGGGAAGGGCCATTCATTGTGAGCAAAGCATTGCACAATGATTCATACTATCTTATAGATGCGAAGCCACAGGAAAAGAACAAGGCGGACAGGTCCGGAGAGGAATCGAAGCGACCGTGGAATGTAGCACTACTTCATCCCTTCTACACTTAGCTAAGAAGTGTATGTATCTGAGTCTTCTCATATGTCGGTATGTATGTCGGCAATGAGCTTATCAATGAAATAGCGGAGCCTCGAGCAGTAACTCGGGGACTGCCTTAATAAACGGTTGCTGTTACTTTTTATGCGTTAGCTGGAATGACTCGTTTCGCTTAACCCGGATTAGTAGTGTGTGAGCACCAAAAACCCAACCCTTCGATTTGTTGTTGTCCAACAAGAATTTGCTTCATGGCAAGCAAGGGAACAAGTTTGGAATTGCGTAGCACGTGAAAAACCACTAAGGAAACGATCTTATTCCAGCTAACGTTTGTTTTTTTTCGGACTAACCCTGTATTTACTTTCAAGTTATTATGTTGAATTATTTTGAGCCAAGCCTCAAAGTTTCTCAGTATTGTTAAAATGATTCTTGAAGCTCAGATTCGTAAGTCATAAAACCGAATCAAGGTAGACACGGATCGAGCCGGAGAATTGGATGAACAAGAAAATGAAACTCAGGGACTACGCCCAAGTTAATCCGGCATACAAGCATAGTAGCAAAATATCATGTATTTAGCATACAATTGCACCCGGCATACCGGGGATCTGATAAATTTTCAAGTTTTTTCCACTAAGGAGCGGCAGGAGGAGGAAGTTCGGCGTCGTCATCACTGTCTTCAATATCTGAAGCAGCATCTTCTCCATCCTCGCCCGACCCATCCTCCATGTTCTCCATCTGCTCCTCCTCGCCGGACTCCAGAAAGCTCGGCCCCTCAACCCAGTCATGGATGGGAGAATATTCGACAAGGCTGTAGGCGCAAGCCTGGCGCCGAGCTACCCACTCCGGACCATCGGTCCATTTGGATCCGGTGCGCTGGCGTGTGAGGAGGCTCAGGTCGATCTTCTCGTACCATGTAAGGATATGATGGGGGAGGGTATCTGCTGCGGCACGCCCGGCAGATTCTCTCCAGAGATCAAGTTGTGTCTCGATTTACAATAGCTTCTTAGCAAGGAGTGTGATCCTTTTCGGAGCGCTCTCGCTTGGCCAGAAAGTGTTGTAGACCCGGACCGCAACGTCGAGGAGATCTTTCCCATAGTTCTTGATGGTTTCCACCCGAGCTGACACGCTGACCAATAGGTCCTCCATGTCTAAGGGGACGCTCTCACCATCAGGAGCGACGGGAGTACCCCTCTCTCGACGGAATTTGGCAACGGCAGCACTGGCGATGGGAGTACCCTTCGGAAAGTGATCTGAAAATAAGGAAAGCAAAAATGCTGAAGCAAAGGCATACGAGCTAACCCGGAAAACTATGTCGGACAAGGGGAAGAAACTTACGTGAGATATGGCGATGGATCCGGGTCAACTCCTTGATACAACTGTCGCGTCTCTGGCGAAGTTGTTCAAGCTCAGCGAGCGCCGACCCAAGCTGGACCTCGGATTCCTTGAGCAGGTCCTGGTCCTTGGAGATCTGGAGGGTAAAGCGCTCACGTTCTTTGGTGAAGTTCTGGCCAACTTTTTGGAGCTCGGTTTTGTGTTGGGCCTTCATCCTATCCATCTCGGCCTTGAGTTTGGCTATTTCGTCGTCCTTGGTCCGGATGAGGGCAAGCTCATCTTTCTTCTTCTTCAGCTCAGCTTGATGCTGTCCTGCTTGTTCGAGAAAATGCAGCATCATATCAGGCACGGGCACACTATCCTCAAGCGATGCTGAAATAGTATGTTGACCCGGCAAAGCCGAGGAGTGAATGTTTGCCGAGCCAAGGAGAAGAAGAAATGGTAAACACAACAAGGTTGGGCGAAAGAGGACATACCTCGGATTTCCTCCAAGTTCTTCCGCATAATTTTATTTTCAGCCTCCACCCCAGCTGCAAAAAACCGAATGAGGAGGTTAGTCCAGCGGAAACAAGTGAAACGGAGAGGTGTTGAGGGAGGAAATTACCCCTCTTTTCATGCTCCGTGCCAAGTGCAACATGTTTTGCACGCAAGATCTTGTGGGTATCAAGCAGGCGCTGAAATTCGGTGCTCCGGCGATTGGTAGTTACCTGACAAAGGTACAGGAGTGTAAAATTAGTTTGTCGCATATTTGAAGTGTACAAGATTAAGACCGGCGGAACTTAACCCGGCTCTAGGTGTGCATATTTGAAGTGTACAAGATCCGGGCCAAGCGAAACTTAACCCGGCTCTAGGTGTGTGCATATTCGAAGTGTACAAGATCTGGGCCAAGCGGAACTTAACCCGGCTCTAGGTGTGTGCATATTCGAAGTGTACAAGATCCGGGCCAAGCGGAACTTAACCCGGCTCTAGTTGTGTGCATATTCGAAGTGTACAAGATCCGGGCCAAGCGGAACTTAACCCGGCTCTAGGTGTGTGCATATTCGAAGTGTACAAGATTCGGGCCAAGCGGAACTTAACCCGGCTCTAGGTGTGTGCATATTCGAAGTGTGCAAGATCCAGGCCAAGTGGAACTTAACCCGGCTCTAAATGTGTGCATATTTGAAGTTTACATGCAGCTACGTTGATCTTCTAATGAGCATCCGGCCGAGTAACAAGTTACTCCGCCGGAGGCTCGGGGACTAATGGTTATTATCTACAGCATGTAAAGAAGAAACGACGTACCTCCATCATTCGCCCAGCGAGGTTAATGGCCTTGGCGGCAGTATTCATCTGAGCGGAAAATTCAGCGGGGCCGAACTTTTCCGGGAGATCGTCGTTGTAGACGAACTCCGCCTTATTCCAGTTCATGACGAACTCGATAAGGCTTGGAGGGTATCGTTCGCCAGTGGGCATGTGGGGTGCCACCAAGCCCTTTGCGTGAGCTTCCTTCCTCTCAATCAGGGCAAGAGCTGGGCTGGTGTGAAGAACCATCTGCTGCGAATCGGTTGGCTCGGCAGGAGGATCCGTCGCTGCTGGTGACTTCTTCGGAAGCATTGACGACAAGGTTCGCTGCCCGGCCTCGACGGAGGTAGACTTGGCAGCATCCGGAGCCTTCTTGCCTTTAGCTTGCTGGGAGGATGTGACCATAGTGGATTTGCCCTTGGAAGCTGCTGGAGTGGTTCCTCGCCGAGCTTGGGATGACTCGGACAAGGCAGACGAACTTGGCACGGGAGCTTTGGTAGCAGGACTGGGAGCTGCTGTTGGTTTCTTCGGAGCCGGGACAGGCGCTGGTTCGGTGGCTGGTGCTGGAGCTGCTGCTGGTGCTGGAGTTGCGGTAGACTTGGTGGTTGCTGGTTGCGGCAATGCCGAAGTGGCGGACGCCGTTGCCTCGGCCGATCCGACCCCTCCCGATCCGAGGTCGCGTTCCTACGGGAGGTAATCTGCGGAACCGGAGGCCGCAGAGCCCTCGGAATAGGGCTCGATGGGCGTGACTTCGTCGTCACGAGGAGGAAGGACCGGACGAAGGGAGAAGAGATGCTCGATCCGCTCTGAGGGACCTCCACAGGAGCCCTGCAAAAGAAAATGATGTCAGGAGTGAAATTACCCCGATGCAGGAGGAAGTGTGTTGCGCAGTGAAAAATGACTTACGCATCCGAGGTCTCGGCCTCCTTAGGTTTCCGGGCCCTCCGTGCCGGGGCTTTGCCTGCCCGTTTGGAGGCAGTCTTGTCTCCGGCCTTCTTTTGCCTTTTGGTAGGCTGAGAAGGTTCGGAAGAAGAACTTGACGCGGATCCGCGCTTCTTCTTCGACGCCACCGGAACAGGCTCGCCCGTGGCAAGTGGAGGATCCTCGTGGATATGCCCACCGGGGTTAGCTGATGCCGGGAAGGCAAAAGAAAGAGGGACAGCCTCAACGGGTTCAATCATGTCGATATCCGAGTCATCCTCATCGTCGGGCCAATCTCTAAGAGAAGAGAATTTACCGCTGGGTCGTTTGGTGGCGTCGGTCGTGGGGAGGAACATCTCCTGGTCCGGCTCCTCCTCATCCGGGATTTCTCGGTCCGGGGCCCACTTAAGGGTCGGATCCGTGCCATCCTCGAGGGTTTGCTGGAGAAACAGCTGAGAAAAAAGCACAAAGAGCAGAGTCAAAAATATGATAAGAACCGACACATAATTGATCCGAAATAAGTTTACCCCGTGAAGCTTACCGCGGGAGGGAGCCTGTCACGGCAGTAATGCTCGATTCCCCACGTCCATTCGGCGGAGAAATCCTTATGGGTGGTGAAAAGAGCCTTGACCCGGCGGAAGATCTCCGTATTGCTCAACTCGAACGAGGAGGTTCGGTTGGGTTCACGGCTAAAGCTCATGTGGCACAACTTGTGACTGCGCCGCTGGAGGGGAGAGATTCGGTTGCACACGAATGTGATCATGGCATCTTCGTTGCGCAATCCGAGCTTCTTCAGCTCCACGAACCTTTTGTGGACTTGGTTGGCTAGAGCTGTAGGTTTTTTGGCAACCTCCTCCCAGAAATCCGTGTCAGGGGGACCCGGAGCGTAGGGCAGCAACCGAATCAAGTCTTCGGTACCCTCGTTCCGGACGTAGAAGAAGGTCCGGGCCCATCCTTTGCAGGAGTCAAGCCCGGTGACCCGGGGAAAGATTGAAAATCTCTGGGGCGAGATCGAGGCAGCTCCGAACTGAGTGAGCTGCTTGTCCTCCGACTCAACGTGGATGTTGGGGACGATGTTGCGACGGAGGCCGAAGAACCAGATCCACAGCTCCTTCGTGGGCCATAGTCCGGTGTAGCCCTCGACCATAGAGACGAAAGCGGACAGAGAAGTGATGGCGTTCGCCGGGAGATGATGTGGTTGTAAGTGATAGGTCCGGACCCAGTCCCGGAAGAAATCGCTCACCAGAAGACCAAATCCCCGTTGGAAGTGGGATAGGAAAACAACAAACTCACCCGGATTGGGTGAGAGGGCCAATTCCAAGGAGGGGAGACGAGCGGCGACGCCAGCGAGAATACGCCGGGTCCGGTAGAGCTAGTCGATGTCGTCCTGGCAGACCCACGAACCGGCCCATGCGCCGTGGTCTGCCGCGCCGGCGTCCTCCTCCATCTCCTGCTCGACGATGATGAGATCCTCCTCCGTCATCTCGAATCCGCTGTCCTCGCTGGAGCTAGCGGCGGCGGGGCTCTGCGGTCTAGATTGACGAGGATCCGTGGCTAAGCAGTTGTGCAGTGGTGGCTGCGGTGCGGAGGCACGGAGAAGGTGCGGCGGCGGCGCTGCTGCAACGGGCACTAGCGGCGGCGCGGTCGCGAGGAAGAAGAAGAGGAACGGGCAAAGGGGCACGGAGATGGAAAAGTGCTAAGGGACGCGCCCCTCCCCTATTTAACTGCCCCCAGTAATCGATGAGTGGGATCGTGCTGCGCCGGAGAGCCACACGATGTGGCCGTGTATCACCGGCAGCAGCCAATCAGAGAGAAGCCACACCATGGGCCATAGAGGAAATATGATCCCATGACACGACGTGCAGTTGCGGTAAACGAGGAGACAGGCGTGACGTAACCCACGCACAGTAATCACGGCGATTCTTGTGGCGGTTCTTGCGAGCCCTTAAAATGAGGCAACGTAATGATTAACCTTTACGTGGGTTGGCGTATGAGAGAAGGAAGCAAGGCCCGGATCCGAGCCACAATGGTAACCCGGCCGGCAAGTGAAAACTTGAAATGTGCAGAGGGAAAGTAAAACCATAGGATCCGAGCCGAAGTGGTGACCCGGCCAACAAGTGAAAACTTGGAGTGTGCGAAGGGAACGTAAATCCATATAATCCGAGACAAGAAGTTAACCCGGAACTAAACGTCCGAGGCTCGAATATAAATGAACCTGATGTGGCCTTAGTGGCCAAGGCCGCTAAGACCGCACCAGCTTTGGGGACTAATGTTGGGGGGATACCCCCGGGTAGGGTCACTCCGGGGTATAAGGGCCGAGTTAGCCGAGGGTCGGCAAGGTCAAAGCGGATGCTGGCCGAGTCACCTCAAGGCAGGCCGGATCACGGAGTAACCCGGGCCAGGGGGGACGCCTAATGTTATCTCGCCCGACTTAAGGAGTAAGTTGGAAATGCTTGTCTAACTTATATGCAGGAACAGGTGTGGCCGGATCTATTGTGATCCGGATCCTCGCTTGGCTTCCAGGAGAAGGAAGGAATCTCTCTGGTCAAAAAAGAAGGTCCGGTGCGTACTGGATGAGCGAATAAAGCAAGGGCAGGACCACCGGATCATGGCCGACAAGGGTGACAACGCTCACGTCGGCTGACACGGGCGCCGCAGAGGCTACGTCGCTAAAGCAAGTGTGACGCGGGGGAAAAGCACCCCTATCGGGTTACTATTTTGGGAGGGGGCATATTCTTAGGAATATGCCTCCACGTATGCCCTAGGCAAGGACCGAACCACCACTATATAAGGGGGGTTGGGGTTCTGCTAGAGGGGTTGGGTTTTTCTGGATACAGGGTTGGCAGAATTCTAGTTGGTTGAGCACTAGTGGATCTAGGGTTCTTGGGCTAGATAGGAGGCATGAGTAAGAGAGTTTCTTCTTCCTCCTCTTGTCAATACAGCTCAAGGAGCACTTGTAATCTTGGAGTTAGAACATCAATACAAAGCTTCTATGTGGAGAATCACTCCACTATCCCTCCCTGGATTCTCCTAGCGTGTATTAGTCCCCACCTTTAGCCTATCCATGGCATCTGTCGTGACACCACCACGACATTGCATGTGTGTTCTTTTCCATAAACCACACATGGATCAACGACTAGAGTCATTGCATGTGTGTTATTTCCACAAACCACACATGGATCAACCACTAGAGTCATTGCATGTGTGTTATTTCCACAAACCACACATGGATCAACCACTAGAGTCATTGCATGTGTGTTGTTTCCACAAACCACACATGGATCAACCACTAGACTCATTGCATGTGTGTTCTTATACTAAAACCAACACTAGTGTCATTGCATGTGTGTTCTTTTCACAAACCACACATGGATCCACCACTGTCATTGCATGTGTGTTCTTTCCACAAACCACACATGGATCAACCAGTGGTCATTACATGTGTGTTCTTTTCCATAAACCACACATGGATCAACAACTAGAGTCATTGCATGTGTGTTATTTCCACAAACCACAAATGGATCAACCACTAGAGTCATTGCATGTGTGTTATTTCCACAAACCACACATGGATCAACCACTAGAGTCATTGCATGTGTGTTATTTCCACAAACCACACATGGATCAACCACTAGAGTCATTGCATGTGTGTTCTTATACTAAAACAAACAGTAGAGTCATTACATGTGTGTTCTTTTCACAAACCACACATGGATCCACCACTGTCATTGCATGTGTGTTCTTTCCACAAACCACACATGGATCAACCACTAGTGGTCATTGCATGTGTGTTCTTTTCACAAACCACATATGGATCAACCAGTGGTCATTGCATGTGTGTTCTTTTCCATAAACCACTTATGGATCCATTACATTCATTGCATGTGTGTTCTTTCCACAAACCACACATGGATCAACTAGTGGTCATTACATGTGTGTTCTTTTCCATAAACCACACATGGATCAACGACTAGAGTCATTGCATGTGTGTTATTTCCACAAACCACACATGGATCAACCACTAGAGTCATTGCATGTGTGTTATTTCCACAAACCACACATGGATCAACCACTAGAGTCATTGCATGTGTGTTATTTCCACAAACCACACATGGATCAACCACTAGAGTCATTGCATGTGTGTTCTTATACTAAAACCAACAATAGAGTCATTGCATGTGTGTTCTTTTCACAAACCACACATGGATCCACCACTTTCATTGCATGTGTGTTCTTTCCACAAACCACACATGGATCAACCACTAGTGGTCATTGCATGTGTGTTCTTTTCACAAGCCACATATGGATCAACTAGTGGTCATTGCATGTGTGTTCTTTTCCATAAACCACTTATGGATCCATTACATTCATTGCATGTGTGTTCTTTCCACAAACCACACATGGATCAACAAGTGGTCATTGCATGTGTGTTCTTTTCCATAAACCACTTATGGATCCATTACAGTCATTGCATGTGTGTTATTTCCAGAAACCACACATGGATCGACCACTAGAGTCATTGCATGTTTGTTCTTATACTAAAACCACAAACCAGCACTAGACTCATTGCATGTGTGTTCTTTTCCACAAACCATACATTGATCCACTAGACTCATTGCATGTGTGTTCTTTTCCACAAACAACTGATGGATCAACCAGTGGTCATTGCATGTGTGTTCTTTTCACAAACCACATGTGGACCCACTAGAGTCATTGCATGTGTGTTCTTGTACTAAAACTAGCACTAGAGTAATTGCATGTGTGTTCTATCCACAAACCACACATGGATCCACCACTGTCATTGCATGTGTGCTCTTTTCACAAACCACACATGGATCCACCACTGTCATTGCATGTGTGTTCTTTCCACAAACCACACATGGATCAACCAGTGGTCATTGCATGTGTGTTCTTTTCCACAAACCACACATGGATCCACCAGTGGTCATTGCATGTGTGTTCTTTCCACAAACCACATATGGATCAACTAGAGTCATTGCATATGAGTTCTTTCCACAAACCACATATGGATCCACTAGACTCATTGCATGTGTGTTCTTTTCCACAAACAACTTATGGATCAACCAGTGGTCATTGCATGTGTGTTCTTTTCACAAACCACACATGGATCAACCACTAGAGTCATTGCATGTGTGTTATTTCCACAAATCACACATGGATCAACCACTAGAGTATTTGCATGTGTGTTATTTCCACAACCCACACATGGATCAACAACTAGAGTCATTGCATGTGTGTTCTTTCCACAAACCAAACATGGATCAACCACTAGAGTCATTGCATGTGTGTTATTTCCACAAAGCACACATGGATCAACCACTAGAGTCATTGCATGTGTGTTATTTCCACAAACCACACATGGATAAATCACTAGAGTCATTGCATGTGTGTTATTTCTATAAACCACACATGGATCAACCACTAGAGTCATCGCATGTGTGTTCTTATACTAAAACCAACACTAGAGTCATTGCATGTGTGTTCTTTTCACAAACCACACATGGATACACCACTGTCATTGCATGTGTGTTCTTTCCACAAACCATACATGGATCAACCACTAGTGGTCATTGCATGTGTGTTCTTTCCACAAACCACATATGGATCAACCAGTGGTAATTGCATGTGTGTTCTTTTCCATAAACCACTTATGGATCCATTACAGTCATTGCATGTGTGTTATTTCCACAAACCACACATGGTTCAACCACTAGAGTCATTGCACGTTTGTTCTTATACCAAAACCACAAACCAGCACTAGAGTCATTGCATGTGTGTTCTTTTCCACAAACCATACATGGATCCACTAGACTCATTGCATGTGTGTTCTTTTCCACAAACAACTGATGGATCAACCAGTGGTCATTGCATGTGTGTTCTTTTCAGAAACCACATGTGGACCCACTAGAGTCATTACATGTGTGTTCTTATACTAAAACTAGCACTAGAGTCATTGCATGTGTGTTCTATCCATAAACCACACATGGATCCACCACTATCATTGCATGTGTGTTCTTTTCACAAACCACACATGGATCTACCACTATCATTGCATGTGTGTTCTTTCCACAAACCACACATGGATCAACTAGTGGTCATTGCATGTGTGTTCTTTTCCACAAACCACACATGGATATACCAGTGGTCATTCCATGTGTGTTCTTTCCACAAACCACATATGGATCAACCAGAGACATTGCATGTGTGTTCTTTCCACAAACCACACATGGATCAACCACTAGACTCATTGCATGTGTGTTCTTTTCCACAAACAACTTATGGATCAACCAGTGGTCATTGCATGTGTGTTCTTTTCATAAACCACACATGGATCAACTAGAGTCATTGCATGTGTGTTATTTCCACAAACCACACATGGATCAACCACTAGAGTCATTGCATGTGTGTTATTTCCACAAACCACACATGGATCAACCACTAGAGTCATTTCATGTGTGTTCTTTCCACAAACCACACATGGATCAACCACTAGAGTCATTGCATGTGTGTTATTTCCACAAACCACACATGGATCAACCACTAGAGTCATTGCATGTGTGTTATTTCCACAAACCACACATGGATCAACCACTAGAGTCATTGCATGTGTGTTATTTCCACAAACCACACACGGATCAACCACTAGAGTCATTGCATGTGTGTTCTTATACTAAAACCAACACTAGAGTCATTGCATGTGTGTTCTTTTCACAAACCACATGTGGACCCACTAGAGTCATTGCATGTGTGTTCTTATACTAAAACTAGCACTAGAGTTATTGCATGTGTGTTCTATCCACAAACCACACATGGATCCACCAGTGTCATTGCATGTGTGTTCTTTTCACAAACCACACATGGATCCACCACTATCATTGCATGTGTGTTCTTTCCACAAACCACACATGGATCAACCAGTGGTCATTCCATGTGTGTTCTTTTACAAACCACATGTGGACCCACTAGAGTCATTGCATGTGTGTTCTTTCCACAAACCACTTATGGATCAACCAGAGTCATTGCATGTGTGTTATTTCCACAAACCACACATGGATCAACCACTAGAGTCATTGCATGTGTGTTCTTTCCACAAACCACACATGGATCAACCACTAGACTCATTGCATGTGTGTTCTTTTCCACAAACAAATTATGGATCAACCAGTGGTCATTGCATGTGTGTTCTTTTCATAAACCACACATGGATCAACTAGAGTCATTGCATGTGTGTTATTTCCACAAACCACACATGGATCAACCACTAGAGTCATTGCATGTGTGTTATTTCCACAAACCACAGATGGATCAACCACTAGAGTCATTGCATGTGTGTTCTTATACTAAAACCAACACTAGAGTCATTACATGTGTGTTCTTTTCACAAACCACACATGGATCCACCACTGTCATTGCATGTGTGTTCTTTGCACAAACCACACATGGATCAACCACTAGTGGTCATTGCATGTGTGTTCTTTTCACAAACCACATATGGATCAACCAGTGGTCATTACATGTGTGTTCTTTTCCATAAACCACTTATGGATCCATTACATTCATTGCATGTGTGTTCTTTCGACAAACCACACATGGATCAACCAGTGGTCATTGCATGTGTGTTCTTTTCCATAAACCACACAAGGATCAACCACTAGAGTCATTGCATGTGTGTTATTTCCACAAACCACACATGGATCAACCACTAGAGTCATTGCATGTGTGTTATTTCCACAAACTACACATGGATCAACCACTAGAGTCATTGCATGTGTGTTCTTATACTAAAACCAACACTAGAGTCATTGCATGTGTGTTCTTTTCACAAACCACACATGGATCCACCACTATCATTGCATGTGTGTTCTTTCCACAAACCACACATGGATCAACCACTAGTGGTCATTGCATGTGTGTTCTTTCCACAAACCACATATGGATCAACCAGTGGTCATTGCATGTGTGTTCTTTTCCATAAACCACTTATGGATCCATTACAGTCATTGCATGTGTGTTAGTTCCACAAACCCACATGGATCAACCACTAGAGTCATTGGATGTTTGTTCTTATACTAAAACCACAAATGGATCCATTTGAGTCCTTTGATGCTTGTTCTTATACTAAAACTAGCACTGCCCCCCAATGGATCCATCGTTAGACCGAGTCTTCTAGAAGGCACACCATAACACAGTTGTTCTGCTTGACGATTGTCACATACCGTTCGATTGAGGCGCTTGGACGATTGGGATGGTCTTCGCGAGAGCGATCCTCGAGTAGGCTGTTCTACGGCATGATTGGCCACGCTTGCTCTGGACAAACTGGCATGTTGCGAGTGTTACGACTCATGAGTTCAGTGGGCCATATCGCAGTGTCACGTCCCCGTTACTTCTCTTCCTCCCCGTACTTCTCTTCCTTCCCCTCGAAGCCACTTTCCCCACTTCACTTCCATCCTGCCGTAGCCGCAAGCCGACGACATCCGCCAATTCTCCGGTCGCTACCTTCATGGTAAGAAATCATTTTACAAGCATTTGAACTTATCCTACACATTCCTGCTATTTGCCAATCTAACTGCTGATCTTTTTTCCGATTTCTCGACGAACTTCAGATGTGGTAGATGTGGGAGCCTAAGAATCTGGAGATCCTCGCGCGCAACTTCGCAGCGGCATTCCCGCTCGTGTGCTCCCACCCAGGATGCTTTCACCGTTACTCCTACCGCAAGCTCCTGCTCCACGAGCTCAAGGCGCACGCAGCTGCTTTGCCCGCCACGGCAGAGCTCAGCTCATCGTATACCTTGCAGATGGGCACTTGATCGAAGTGATTAGGATCTCGTACGGGCAAGCCCAACTGCTCCAAGAGCAGGTGCCGTTCACTGACTCGGCATGCCGCCTGATAATTTTCCAGGGGGGATGACTCTATTTTCGTCCTGACCATCACCGCCGGTGTTCCGGGAACCAGAGCCAGGCCCACCATCGTGGGTGCCGTATGTGTCAGGTCGGTCTCGTGCGCCTGGCCCGTATACACGGTGTGCATGTGGGCGAACGCCCAGCCGCCGTCGTCGGATAGCATTCTTGTGCTAGCCGAGGCGCCGGCCGACGCCTTGGGAGGTGCGATATGTGGACCTAAGGTCGATCCTATGCATGCCATCTCGGTACCTTTTGTCGGTCTTTGGACGAACAGCAGATGCATTTCTACATTTGTATCGAGAAGACCATGGACAAATGTAGTACTTGTGCTATCATTACTGTTAGACTTAAGCGATGCTTCTCACGTGCTTAGAGCATACGTGTTGTGCGAATGTACCCCAGTTGTAGTTTTCAGTACTCCTTAATACTTCGAAGAGTTATTATATTGGTCCAATCAGCTTGCTGTTGTCACGTTGCAAAGTCCGCTTGCTCTAGACAGACCGGAAATACCGTGTGCTCCCGCTCCCGCATGTCAGTGTCACGTGTTCTGAGGGCCCACCTGCCAGTGTCCTTCCCCTCGAAGCCACTGTCCCAACTTCTCTTCCATCCTGCCACTCCCGCCCGATGGTTGTAAATCTGATGATTTTCGTTGGATTGTTTACAAGTTATCTACATTGATAATGCAACATGCAAATGGCACAGACACAATTTCTAAAGTGGAAGCACTCACATGCTGCTATTGCACATATTTCTCAATATAGCTCGACAAACACATTACAATAATTGTACTCGCATTAAACACAACCGAAATTGCAACCATCCTAAACAACATCTAAACCCACATCACACCGCTGCCGTCGGAGTCCACCTCGATTGGTGACACCGCCATGCCCTTCCCGGCGACATCCACTCCTGCCCGTGGCTTGCCCTTCGCCAAGGAGGCAACAATGGTGTTCTGCACAGCTTCGTCCCTGTCATCCTCCACATCAGAATCGACAATGACGAAGGTGACGGGGTTGGTGTGGACCGAGCACCACCGCGCCTGGCGGCTCCTACTCGAGCTCGACGCCGCATCAGTCCTTCTACAGGTAGGAGGGGCCGAGCTCGTATGTGTAGCATCGTCGCTCCTCTCAAGAAACCATGGCCATTTGATACTGCGACGGTAGGATCTTGGGGTGGATCCACCGTGGCGAGCCCTACCGGAAGCGGTGTAGCGGATGGATCTGTCAGCGCGAGCCATGACAAGTTCCTAGGAGGGAGTAAGATTGTGGGCCAGGCGTGTCTGGTTCCTGAGCAAGACCTCCCATTGATATGTACGCGGGCAAGGAACCAAAAAAATTTGTCCAATGCGTGCGACAGGGCTTTTGAACCACGAAGGCTTGAGTTTTTTTGACAAGTCCACACGCTAGGTCCCCCACCTGTCAGCCGAATGTAGACGGTAGGATTCTGCCCGAGTTATTAAGTAGGGATAAATCACGCTTCACCACTACCTTGACATCCAAAGGCTCCTCTTTCCTCTGCCCTCACTCCCCTCGCTCATGGCTCGCAGCTCGTGCAGTTCGTCTTGGGCAGAATCAGGGTCGGCTCAACACCGTCAGGCGGGTGCCCCCATCAGGTACCGGAGGGCGCCCTACGATCACTACCCCGATATGTTGTGTTTGTGTGGTGAGAAGATGCCGAGATGGATTTCATGGACCGACGAAAATACTGCAGGAAAATTCAGCAACTACAGCATCAGTGCAGTAAGTTCCTACTGTAGGTACAATGGTAACCCGGATCCGGAAAGCGTAATGTAATTCTTTTTTTGTTTCCTTCGATCTACTACGCAGGAAGGGAGGGGGACTGGCTGTGACAAGTTTCTATGGATCGAAAAGCCACTAACAGGTTTTCACAGAGAGCTTGTTCAGGATCTGCGTGATGCTGTGTGGGACAAGAAAGAGGAGATTCGTGCAATGGAGCGAGAGATCCGGGAGCTTCGCCAGGTGCAGGGGAGGCAGGGGTAGGGAGGTGGTGAGATAGACGGGCTCAAGATTAGGCCAGATAGTGGACACAATTTCCACATTATCTGGGCATTATCTGTTGCATTTGCAGTTTATGTTGCCATGTCGTTGTCCAACAGCTAAAATAAGTTGTTGCTTCGTGGAGTGTAGCGGCCAGCTTAAGAAATTGTTTTCCAGCCCAAAAACTTATCATAAGTGTAATGCCAACAGCAGGGATTTATTAAGCGCCTATAAATAAATCATGTATGTGCCACTAACACCCATCGATTTTGGAGAGGATTTAATCGCTCAGCTATCGCGATTGTTCGGATAGTAGTGGCACAGTCACAGTTTTGGATTCAACTAGTGGCCTCGGCCGTATCAAATCCTAAAGCCGCGATACATTTTACTCCGAGTACGGGAGGCAGATTGTTTCGCCCGACAAGTTCCACGCACACAGCTCCAGAGTTTAACCAAACTACATATATAGGTTCAAGTTCTCATTAGGCTACTACACTGCTAGCCCTCTTTCTCTGCTTTGGGTGCCAACTTTCTTCCTCTTTCCTTCACGTCCACTGGCTTCTTCATCTCCTGCCTTCTTCCTCTTCCTGGGTGCCAATTTTCTTACCTTCACGTACCCTGCATCTCCGGGCCGAGGGAAGTCAGGCCAATCAGCACCAGAATCTTGTCTGGCATCATCACTCCACTCATTTTGGTTTTCTTCCCACAGCAAAATCACTGAGTCGGTTGTCTTGTTTCTTACCTTGCGCTTCCTGTAAAAAAATAGTACATGGATTACTACCTTATATCTAAAGACTATAAACAATTTTTTTGTGTGAATGTACCATCTCATACCTAGGTTTGGGAGCATTAAGGGGACATCTAGCTGCTCTATGGCCTATAAGATGGCAGGTCTTGCATCTGCTTTTGCCCTTCTTTGTAGCACAGAAAGCCGAACCCTTCTTCTCGAGAAAATTCTTAAACCTATTCACCTGGGGTCTTCCTCTGCCCCTTTTTGTAACTGGCTGGCAAAGCTCGAAAGACAGTTGGACTTGAGGCCACTGAGATGGGTCTGTACATGGCTCGATAGATCCAGCGTACGTAGCTCTGAACTTTTCCATAGAGTAGTAGTCTGACAAATACTGATCCAAATGTGGTAGAGTTCTTTTCTTCACCAAGAAGGCCAAGGCGTGGTTGCAAGGTTTCCCGGTATGCTGCCACTCTAAGCAGGTGCATTCTCGCAGCTGGATGTTCACAACATCCCTTTTGCCACTCTTGGACATATCGACCACCTCACAGCTTTTGCTGGTTGACGGGAGAACCTTAAGATGAGCAAGTCCTCGGCTTCTCTTGTGCAGTTGTTGTACAACTAGCGATAGCATATGTCCTCTAAGTCTCCTACCGATCTCTCTCCTTATATTTAACAGCTTCATGATCATACCACGTATGATGTCCATCAAGATATGAACAGGACGCACTTTTATGTCCTTCACCCAGTTATTCAGGCATTCTGCAAGGTTGTTGTTTATGTAATCAACTTTGATGTCAGGGTTGAATTGACTCCTCTTCCATAGCTGTGAATGATGGATGGCTAAGTACTCTAGAAGTTCAGGGGCTTCGGCAAAAATCTTGCTCATGAAATAATCATTGCTAGTAGGTTTGTAAACTCTAGCAGCAGGAAACATGTAACGAAATACGCTGCCTACATAGTGTGAGTACAAGTTGAGCATCATATGGGCATGGCATTCTCTACCTTTAGCTCGCGGGAACACCTCCTTCGCTGCATTCGTCAGCCCTTTGCATGCATCCGTGGATATAGCCAATGGATCCATGTGGCCTATTAATCTCCTGAGCTGCCTCATAAACTAGACCCAGTTTTCCTCCGTTTCTGTTTCAAACAGCCCGAATGCCACTGGGAACATCCAGTTGTGACCAAGTGTTGTGGCAGATGGCAGGCAGCCTTTCCATTTGTCAGTTAGGACAGTGTTGTCTACACTCAGATACGGCCTATAGCCGTCCTTGAATCCATCGATGCAAGGTTTAAGCGTCATGAAAAATCTTTTGAAATATATTTTACCACCTTCTGATTTGGTGTCAATCTCCACAACACTCCTCGGACACCTAGCTTGTACCTCCGCCTTGAAGTTGTACAGCATCCTGAAGCTATTGGTCCAATCCCCGTGCAAGACCCCTAGAGCTTTCTCTTTACCTTTCCAAACCGTGTAATACGGAAGGACAATGTTGTATTTAGAACCGAGGCTAGTCTGAATATTCTTCGCGGTCTCCTTAGGGTTATCCTTTAGTATGGACATAGATTGCATAGCCACCCACTCTATATCAGCCATTGAGGATTTCAGTTTGCTGCCTGTCGGACACATGTGTGGAGGGCCCATTCTGTTCACCTATAACACAGATTCATTTAAAAGATAAGCGGAGTCGACTAGTTGCTAGAAAGATATCGCACATCAATTGTAGTTATAGAGTGAAAAGAGAGAGAGAGAGAGTTCTAATGGTTTGCTGCATTCATTGCCCCCAATACCCTAATTGCAGTCGACGCAGGTAAGGATCTTGCTGTGATCCTCCATGGACAATGTACCTCGGCCCGTCCATTCATCCACGTTAACTTGCAAACGGCCTCATACCTCTCGGCAGAGTTCTTCAGTCGATAAACGTCGAACTCCCCCTTGATACAAAAATGCCGGAACGACATCCTGAACTCATGCATGCTCCTAAACTCGGTGCCGACCAAAATTATAGGATACTCGTGGTCATGTTTCATTTCTTCTACTTCAACACCCAAATCATCGACTGGAATACCATCCTCATCGTTAAGTTCCTCATATATTTCATCATCACCAAATTCTTGATCCTCTACAGTGCCTGTTCTTCATCTGATTCAGAATCTTCGTCATCGTCTCTAATGCCTAGTACTACACACATCATATTGACTCCCATGGGTGGGGCTACACCATCGTCTCCACCCGGATGGACAGGAACATTGCCCCAGTCCACCTCACCGGCAACTCTGTTTTCTCCAAGACACTCGGTTGGTTCTGCTGCAACCACATGGGGTGGTCTTACGTTTGCACGCATCCCAGGTACTTCAGTGGACAAATAGCAGTCAGAATCAATTTCATCTTGAGTGTATAGAACCCCCTTGCTCTTCCTATGTACATCCTCCTTCCTGATGTAATCTTTCCTGATGCTATCAGTAGGGCTTGACATCCGCGTTCCATTCCCATCGAACTAGGCATTTTGCTGCCGCTCTTGGGTGTGATCTCCTTACTGCTCCCCTCACAGGTGTTGGCTCTAGGGTGCTGGCATTATTGCCTGACCTCTGCGGCGTGTTCTTCTTCGAATTAGCCCTTTTGCTGCTACTATTGGGCGTGTTCTCCTTCGTGTCGGCATTATTGCTTGACCCCAGCGGCGTGTTCCGCTCCAAATTAGCCCTTTTGCTGCTACTATTGGGCGTCTTATCCTTCGTGCTAGCATTATTGCCTGACCTCAGCGGTGTGTTCCGCTCCAAATTAGCCCTTTTGCTGCTACTATTGGGCATGTTCTCCTTCGTGCTGGCATAATTCCCTGACAGCGGCGTGTTCCGCTCCAAATTAGTGTCTTTTCTGCTCCCACTGGGTGTGGTAGCCTTTGTGCTGGCCATCTTCGCCTCTTTGCTACCACTCCTAGAAGTGTTCACCACCGTGCTAGCCCTCTTAGCATTTTTGCTGCTACCGTTCGGTGTGGCATTTTGACTGGATCTCAAGGGTGTACTCTGGGGCATGGTGCCTTTTGTCGTGCGACTCTTGGGCGTCCTCTTCTCTGGCATGGTCTCCTTGGTGACATTCTTCTTCGGGGTGCCCTTTCTGGGGATGCTCTTCCTGCTCCTCTTTATGACGCTCCTCTGTAAGACTCTCCTGCTGAAGCCACCTCACCGCACCAGCCCCAGTGATGCCATGGATCAGGTCATGCATGCCTTCTAAAAGTCCATCATCTCTATTGTCGAGTTCCAATTCCTCTCCAACCGTGAGCACTACCAAGTGGAAGTAAACTTCACCTCTATAATGTTTCCTTGTAAACGTGCGACTAAATCCTGGTATCTTTCACTTGATAGCCTTTTTTCTCCTGTAACCATAATATAACAAACATGCTTCCTAGGAGGACCCCACAACACCTTCACACGTAACGATGCCATCAGTCGATAACTCTACCACTTGAGGTCGATTCGCCAAGGATTACATCAAACTCGTCATATAATTTTTCTGTGCCATCATCTACTTTTGCAGTATAATCCGCGACACTGATACGAACAATTACTTTGCCATCATCAGGTTCTTCAGGATAGAAACCTCTGAGAGGTTCGAGAGATGGAGCGGCACCATCAGACCCAGCCCTAATGCCACCGCCGCCATCACCAGCGTCATCGTTAGCTGGATCAACCTCGGTGGAAGTACCAGGACCAGGAGCAAGGCGAGGGCCCTTAGCAGCGAGAGCTACATTACATGGTGGACAGGCAGGGCCGCTTCTAACGGCAGCTACAATAGCATCAGCTGCTGCCATGCCACCTCGACGATCAGGAGCAGTTCCCACAACAGCAGTGTTTCGAGTGCTAGCATAGTCCAGACCATGAGCTGACTTCAGACCAGCAGCTCGCTGAACCTGAGCACGGGTTCGAGGAGGAGAGAAGGCATCAGTCTTTGCAACAACAGTGGGGCAGCCTCCGGAAGCCTTAGTTTGCTCAACAGCGGCAGGGATTGGGTCAACAGCGTCCAGATCAACAACAACACGAGGATGACCAGTACCAGCAGATTCCAAAGCACGGGTTCGCACAACTTGAGGACGGTTTCAAGGAGGAGCATCACACAAGGTGGCGGTCTTGGCAACAATAGCAGGGCAGCCTCCAGATGCCTTAGTTTGCTCAACAGCGGCATGGATTGGGTGAGCAGTAGCCGCATAAACATGGGCACGAGGACGGGGATGACCAGTACCAGCAGATTCCAGAGCAGAGTTTTCCACAACGGCAATACGGGACTCCTACGAGGAGGTTGCCTGACAGAAGCATGTCGCGGACGAGGAACCACATTTTGCTCAACAATGAGGGGTTCGAGTTAGACCTCCTCGTCCAATAATAGCTGGGCGACTCCCAGTAGCAGGAGCTTCCTCATCCACTATGTTACACACCAGCGTAACCACGTGAAGCCTAACATGTTGTTTCATCAACCCAATTAGCTGACTGTCACACACTATAGGAACCCTGAAGCCTCGTTCATCAACGATGCTGAATCGCGTACCGCTTTCGCCTCATTTTAGCAAGTTCACGCAACAACAACCAAACCAGGGACGGTGCATAACCGCAGCGCGCTACTTCCATCTTCGACTACGAGCTTGTTTACACGTTCTTCCCATGTGCTAATTTAACGAGGTAGTCGCAGATGCTCACCGAATCGTGTATTTGGGTTCAGCGGAGATCCTGGTTGATGTAAAATTGAGACAAAGATAAGAATTGTTTGTCAGCGTCGTGCTAGCAAACAATTCTATGTTCGATATATCTCTGTAATGCCAATAGCCAGCTAGCAGTTATAGGTAGTGTGAATAGCAAAGAGAAGAGTATCTCACCTGAAATTAGCCAGAAGTACTTCTTCCTCGGCAAATGGATCTGCCATCCTTCGCTTAGCTTGGCGTGCCAGAGAGGCGGGCTAGATCGTCAATGACTGGCACGCATTCGCATTAGATCTCGGTAGCAGAGTAGTAGGCGACAACTTGGCGGAAGTCAAATGCCCAAAGATATCATTCTAGTTGGAGAGGGGATTTCGACGCCGCCGGTGCTAGGGTTCATGCGAAAGGAGGAAGGGAGTGGATTTGTGAATTTGGTCAACGCACGATGCTCCTTTAGTATCTCGTTTCGCCTACGTGGTTGCCGCGTTGGCGCTCACATCACGGAAATATTACTAACATGAGGGTCCCGACCGTCTACTTCACAGGGCAGTTTCACGGCATGTTTGGATTTGGTAGGGGTGAGACGAGTTTGCATCGAAATGGCCCCTCTCGGTAGTTGGCGGCCCAACTTTTCGAAACGCGGTAATTTCAGGCAACTTAGGTACCGCCATGCGCTGGCTTGCCAACTTAGGTACCGCCATGCGCTGGCTTGCCAACTTTGGTACCGCATACGAACAAGCCCCACTGGGAACATGTATCTCGCTAATCTGAGACCATGGGGAAATATCTAGAGGGGGAGAGAGATCCTTCACGAAGAGGTGTGCTTTGTGAGGGAGGAGAGGGGGGCCTTTTATAGGAGACGGGGTGCTCCTCCCCTCCCATGGCCGGCGGCCAAGGAGGGATCCCCCTCCTCTTCCTCATTCATGTGGTGGAAGCTCCACTCACATCAATTCAAGCTCCACCCAAAGTTCCACTCACATGCATTAAATTTCCACCAAATTTAATGCAACTCTCAATTAATAAAACTCTTTTATTTATTTTATTCAGAATTTTGTTAATTACTTTAAGTAACAAACATTCACATAAAACCCCTTGCAACATTTCAATATCACATGCAGAACCACTTTCTACAATTTCACCCGAAACAATTCCGGTTTCTATCGAAACAATTCCTGTTTCTATCGAAACATTTCCTGCGCTTTGCAAACCTTTTGTTTAAAACATATGTTCTCATAAATGGTGTCCGTCAACCCTTAAGTGTGTCACCCTATGGTTCGCGAATAATGCAGACATGATTGAGACTCCTCTCAGATCAATAATCAGAAGCGGGACCTGGATATCCATACTGACTCCTACACATTCAACGATGACTTCTATGATCGTGAGAACCTTTAGCGCTAGTAACTTAATCCCTTTGTCTCATGATATAATACATGTCCGAGATTCGATCATTAGTATCCAAATACCTGGTTTGATCTAGATTCGACATGCACTCTTTTCGCTCCTGATATAACATTCTAGTGATCACATCACTTGCTTGCAAGCTACCTTAATGTGATATCACCGAGAGGGCCCAGAGTATATCTATCCGTCATCGGGATTGACAAATTCCACTCTTGATCCATGAGCCTCAACATAACACCTTCGTAGCACTGAACCCACCTTTATAGTCACCCTGTTACCGTGTGACGTTTGATGTTATCAAGATACTCTTCCGGTGTTAGCAATTAACATGATCTCATGGTCTAAGGACTAAGATTACTTCGTATGATGTTATAGCAATATAAACATAATGACTTTGATCGTAATGCTATACTTCGGATGAATGTTCATCACATCATTTCACAAATGTTGTGACCTCGTTATTAACAACATCTAATGTCCATGATCAGGAAACCTTGATCATCTTGTTAATCAACGAGCTAGTCTTGAAGAGAGGCATAACTATGAACCCTTTTTGTTTATTAAACACACATGTATTGAAGTTTCCTTTCAATACAATTATAGCATGCAAAATAAACATCTATCATATACTAGGAATACATAATAACAACTTTATTATTGCCTCTCAGGGCATATTTCCTTCAGTCTCCCACTTGCACTAGAGACAATAATCTAGTTTACATAGTGATAAATCTAACACCCATTGAGTTCTGGTGTTGATCATGTTTTTCCCTAGGGAGAACTTTAGTCAACGGATCTGCTACATTCAGGTCCGCGTGTACTTTACAAATCTTTATATCTCCATTCGTGACATGCTCGCGGATGGAGTGAAACCGGTGCTTAATATGCTTGGAATTCTTGTGAGACCTTGGTTCCTTGGCGTTGGCTATGGCTCCATTGTTGTCACAATAGATCACCATTGGGTCCAATGCACTAGAAACCACGCCTAGTTCCGTTATGAACTCCTTCATCCAAACCGCTTCCTGCACCGCTTTTGAAGCAGCAACATATTCCGCCTTTGTCGTTGATCCAGCCACCACAGGTTGTTTGGAACTCCTCCAACTAACTGATGCTCCGTTCAAGAGAAATACGTATCCGGATTGAGACTTAGAGTCATCCAGATCGGTGTCAAAGCTAGAATCGACATAACATTTAGCGACTAGCTCTTCTTCACCTCCGTATACAAGAAACATATCCTTAGTTCTTCTCAAGTACTTAAGGATATTTTTGACCGCTATACAGTGTTCCGAACCTAGATCAGATTGGTACCTACTAGTCAAACTAATAGCATGTGCCGCATCCGGTCTTGTACATAGCATGGCGTACATTATAGAGCCTGTGGCTGAGGCATAGGGGATCTTATCCATTATCTCTCTTTCTTCCGCCGTAGTCGGACTTTGAGTCTTACTCAATGTCTTGTCGTGCAACATAGGTAAGAACCCCTTCTTACTTCCGTCCATATTAAACTTCTTTAATATCTTATCAAGGTATGTACTCTACGATAGCCCAATTAGGCGTCTTGATCTATCTCTATAGATTTTAATGCCTAATATATATGAAGCTTCACCAGGGTCTTTCATCGAAAATTTGCTGTTTAGATAACTTTTAACACTATTTAAAACATCTATATCATTTCCAATCAATAATATGTCATCCACATATAATATCAGAAATGCCACATTGCTCCCACTCACTTTCTTGTAAATACAAGCCTCTCCATAAGTCTGGACAAATCCAAACTCTTTGATCACCTCATCAAAGCGGAGATTCCAACTCCGGGATGCTTGCTTCAGTCCATAAATGGATCGTTGAAGTTTGCATACCTTATCAGCATCCTTAGGATCGACAAAACCCTTAGGTTGTATCATATACAACTCTTCTTCAATATTACCATTGAGGAACGCAGTTTTGACATCCATCTGCCATATTTCATAATCGAAATATGCAGCAATTGCTAACATAATCCTAACCGACTTTAGCATCGCTACGGGAGAGAATGTTTCATCATAGTCAACTCCTTGAATTTGTCGAAACCCCTTTGTGACAAGTCGAGCTTTATAGATGGTCACATTACCATCAGCATCAGTTTTTCTTTTGAAAATTCATTTATTCTCAACGGAATTTTGATCATGAGGTAAGTCCACCAAGGTCCAAACCTGGTTTTCGTACATGGATTCCA
Source organism: Avena insularis (assembly GCA_023614405.1). Lineage (NCBI taxonomy): Eukaryota > Viridiplantae > Streptophyta > Magnoliopsida > Poales > Poaceae > Avena > Avena insularis. Next base: position 31,186,616 of record CM042692.1, read on the forward strand.
TCTCGGATTTCATGGCTTCTAGCCATTTGTTGGAACTCAGGATCATCATCGCTTCTTCATACGTCGCAGGGTCAAATATTTCATCAATCATGAAATTCATAACGGGATTGCCATACAGTTCAGGAGCTGCGCGTGTCATGCTTGACCTGCGAGGTTCGGTAGTATCCTCTTTCGGAGTTTCATGATCAATATCATTAGCTCTCTCTTCATTAGGTGAATTCAACTCCAAAACAACTTTCGGTGCTGCGCTACTCGCCATTTCATGAAGATAAGGTTCAATAGCCTCTTCGAGTTCTACCTTCTGACTACTCACACCTTTCGCGAGAAACTCCTTCTCAAGAAAGGATCCATTCTTGGCAACAAAAACCTTGCCCTCTTATCTCGATAGAAGGTATACCCAATTGTTTCCTTAGGGTATCCTATGAAGACGCATTTTTCTGCTTTGGGTTCGAGTTTATCTGGCTAAAGTTTCTTCACATAAACATCGCATCCCCAAACTTTAAGAAATGATAGCTTAGGTTTGTCTCCAAACCATAATTCATACGGTGTCGTTTCAACAGATTTAGATGGTGCCCGATTTAAAGTGAATGCAGCGGTTTCTAGTGCATAACCCCAAAATGACAGTGGCAAGTCAGTCAGAGACATCATAGATCGAACCATATCCAATAAAGTACGATTACGATGTTCCGACACACCATTACGTTGTGGTGTTCCGGCAGACGTGAGTTGTGAAACTATTCCACAATTTTTCATATGTGTGCTAAACTCGTAACTAAGATACTCTCCTCCACGGTCGGACCGCAGAAATTTGATCTTTCTATTACGATGATTTTCCACTTCATTCTGAAATTTCTTGAACTTTTCAAAAGTTTCAGACTTATGTTTCATCAAATAGATATACCCGTATCTACTCAAATCATCCGTGAAAGTAACAAAATAACGATATCCACCTCGCGCCGACACACTCATTGGTCCACACACGTCAGTATGTATGATTTCCAATAAATCTGTCGCCTGTTCCATTGAACCGGAAAACGGTGTTTTAGTCATCTTGCCCATAAGGCATGGCTCACATGTATCAAATGATTCAAAATCAAGTGATTCCAAAAGTCCATCAGAATGGAGTTTCTTCATGCGTTTAACGCCAATATGACCTAGACGGCAGTGTCACATATATGTAGATATATCATCATCAAGTTTAATCTTTTTAGCATCAACACAATGAATATGCATAATACTACTATCGAGATCCAATAGAAATAAACCATTCAACACAGGTGCATGACCATAAACGATATTATCCATATAAATCGAACAACCATTGTTTTTAGATTTAAAGGAATAACTACTTTGCATCAAACACGATCCAGATACAATGTTCATGCTCAGTGCAGGCACAAAATAACAATTATTCAGATTTATCACTAATCCCGACGGCATATGGAGAGGCAGCGTTCCGACGGCGATCACATCAACTCTTGATCCATTACCGACCCGCATCGTGACCTCATCCCTTGCTAGCTGTCGCTTGTTCCGTAGCCCGTGAATCAAGTTACATATATTAGCAACCGATCCCGTATCAAATACCCAAGTGCTACTGCGAGTACTAGTCAAGTACACATCAATAACATGTATATCACATATACCTTTGTTTTCCTTGCTGGCCTTCTTGTCCGCCAAATACTTGGGGCAGTTGCGCTTCCAATGGCCAGTCCCCTTGCAATAGTAGCACTCGGTATCAGACTTAGGGCTAGCTCGGGGTTTCTTTTCAGGTGCAGCAACAGATTTGCTGCCCTTCTTTCCCTTCTTCTTGCCTTTCTTGTACTTATTGAAACCGGTGGTCTTATTGATCATCAACACTTGATGTTCTTTCCTAATCTCCACTTCTGTAGTCTTAAGCATTGACAGAAGCTCGAGAAGAGACTTCTTCATGCCCTGCATGTTATAGTTCATCACGAAGCTCTTGTAGCTAGGTGGCAGAGATTGGAGAACACGATGTATGCCTAAGTCAATGGGAATCGTTATTCCCAAGGACACAAGCTTATCGGCGTACCCAGACATTTTGAGTACGTGCTCACTAACGGAGTTGTTCTCTTCCATCATGCAGCTAAAGAACTTTTCAGAAGCATTATAACTCTCTACGACAGCATGGGTATCGAAAATCATTTTCAATTCTCCCATGGTATCAAAAGCATTTCCATTTTCGAAACGCTTTCAAAGTTCTGTCTCTAGCCCATACAGTATGCCGCAATGAACTAAGTTGTGGTCCTCCTGACGAGTCACATAGACATCCTTTTCCTCGTCAGGGGCATCAGGAGCTGGTGGGGGTCCTAGCGGCGCCTCTAGCACATATTGCTTTTGTGCAGCAGTGAGGAGAATCCTCAAATTCATAGCCCAGTTGGTGACTACCATTCGCAGCAAGCTTCTCTTTCTCCATGAATACATTAAAATTAAAAGCAGGTGGTGCCATCTACAACAGAATTTGTAAAGTTTATTTAGACTAAGTTTATTATAGATTGAGTTCAACTAATCCAAATTACTAATGAACTCTCACTCAAAAACGACATCCCTTGTGTCTTTTTGGTGATTACATGAACCAAATCCACAACACCAAGTCCGATCATCACGTGAGTCGGTGTAGCCTCAAAGGCGAGCATCAATATGGGAATCATATCAACTATATGACTCATGCTTAACCTTTCGGTCCGTGTTCCGAGGCCATGTCTATACATGCTAGGCTTGTCAAGTAAGAACCTTAGTATTCCACGTGTGTTAAACTGTCTTACACCCGTTGTATGAAAGCGCGGAGTCGAGTACACCCGATCATTACGTGATGTCTCGAAACTAGATACATAGAACCGTGCATACTAAAGGAAGAACACATTTTATCTTGATATCTAAATGAGGGATCATCTTACAATGCTACCAAACTAGCAATATAAGATGCAAACATCTAATGTGTAAAGTGAGATGATATGGTCCATGCATTTGATATCTATCATTTGCATCGTGGTATGATCTCTATCATTCCTTTGTGTGTAAGGCCAAGGTCTATGGAACTTACACGTTAAGTGTGTTGTAAGAGTATCTATCATACATCTACTTACAACAATACCATATCAAGACACTAGCCCAGCAACGATCTAAACTAGACGCCTCTAATTTACCAATTGCAAGTTTTACGTGGCTTAGGGCTTTCGGAGATAGAACCGGTCTTACCTACGAACATGAACCACAACGAGGATAACCAAGTTATTAGCAACTCATTGTAAATCAGATATTGACTATAGTAGGAGAGACAAACACCCGCTAGCCACTTATGCAAAACTAGTTGCATGTCAGTCATGGAACCGGTCTCATGTACGATGACATGTAAGGTTGGTCCGGGCCGCTTCATCCCACTATGCCACCAATATCCAAAATACATAGAAGATGCAATAACATGATCATCATCGCCCACATATAAACATATGTGTACTACCCGTGCAAAGCACCTACGCATAGATCAGGCTCTGATACCACTGTTGGGTCTGCAGCATAGAAAACAAAAAAAATCCTACGATGAGAACTATACGCCAAGATCTATCTACTAGATACAGAGCAACGGTGGACATACATCCATGGAGAACTTACCCTCAAAGACAACGAGTTTTGTTAACGAGTAGGAACTCGTGCTTGATGTAGTCGTACGCTTGTCGATCTCAAGATCGTGTGGAAGTCTGAGCGCTGCAAATCAGCAGAGCATCTGTCCTCACACACACGTTCAAGCCACCAGACAACCTCCACCTCCTCGCTCCAGCGAATCAGCGGAAGCAGCAACTCCTTTCAGACGCAAGGCCACCGGGAACATGTATCTCGCTAATCCGAGACCATGGGGAAATATCTAGAGGGGGAGAGAGATCCTTCACGAGGAGGTGTGCTTTATGAGGGAGGAGAGGGGGCCTTTTATAGGAGAGGGGGGCTCCTCCCCTCCCATGGCTGGCGGCCAAGGAGGGAGCCCCCTCCTCTTCCTCATTCATGTGGTGTAAGCTCCACTCACATCAATTCAAGCTCCACCCAAAGTTCCACTCACATGCATTAAATTTCCACCAAATTTAATGCAACTCTCAATTAATAAAACTCTTTTATTTATTTTATTAAGAATTTTTTTAATTACTTTAATTAAAAAACATTCAAATAAAACCCCTTGCAACATTTCAATATCACATGCAGAACCACTTTCTCCAATTTCACCCGAAACAATTCTAGTTTCTATCGAAACAATTCCTGTTTCTATCGAAACATTTCCTACGCTTTGCAAACCTTTTGTCTGAAACATATGTGCTCCTAAATGGTGTCCGGCAACCCCTAAGTGTGTAACCCTACGGTTCGCGAATAATGCAGACATGATTGAGACTCCTCTCAGATCAATAATCAGAAGCGGGACCTGGATATCCATACTGACTCCTACACATTCAACGATGACTTCTGTGATCGTGAGAACCTTTAACGCTAGTAACTTAATCCCTTTGTCTCATGATATAATACATGTCCGAGATTCGATCATCGGTATCCAAATACCTAGTTTGATCTCGTTACCGACATGCACTCTTTTCTCGTTCCCGTGATATAACATTCTAGTGAGCACATCACTTGCTTGCAAGCTACCTTAACGTGATATCACCGAGAGGTCCCAGAGTATATCTATCCGTCATCGGGATTGACAAATTCCACTCTTGATCCATGAGCCTCAACATAACACCTTCGTAGCACTGAACCCACCTTTATAGTCACCCTGTTACGGTGTGACGTTTGATGTTATCAAGATACTCTTCCGATGTTAGCAATTAACATGATCTCATGGTTTAAGGACTAAGATTACTTCTAGCAATATAAACATAATGACTTTGATCACAATGCTATACTTTGGATGAACGTTCATCACATCATTTCACAAATGATGTGACCTCGTTATTAACAACATCCAATGTCCATGATCAGGAAACCTTGATCATCTTGTTAATCAACGAGCTAGTCTTGAAGAGAGGCATAACTAGGAACCCTTTTTGTTTATTAAACACACATGTATTGACGTTTCCTTTCAATACAATTATAGCATGCAAAAGAAACATCTATCATATACTAGGAATACATAATAACAACTTTATTATTGCCTCTCAGGGCATATTTCCTTCACTATTTGTCTCTCGGGCACATTTCCAACAGTCTCCCACTTGCACTAGAGTACAAATACACTAGCTGCATTTGTTTTCAATCATTGGCACCATATATCCGGTACCCTGAACATGCTTGCTCATGGAAGAGGTTGAGTCTTGGGTCTGTACTTTATAGTCCCAAATCCTTTGCAACTTACTAATGTCACCTTGATTGACATTAATACTTTATCATCACATGATAACATCTGTGTGTATGCATCGTCGCTATGGCAGCAGAACGAGGCATGATTCCAGGAGCCTACAGTGACTTTAGATCAACCTCGATGGCTTTCTCATGGGCACTGTGCCCTGTGACACATCATTCTATGTTAAAAGCGAACTAACCCTGCCATAACATTATACAACACTTTATATGGTACCCTTATCTATTATTATAAATGTATTCATCGAAACACTAGTGCACTCTGTGCAACTTTCGATGTTTTTGTTCACCTCGCTTCCTGCTTGACTTTAATCGGTATTTACAGGAGTTTCCAACATATTCCCTTATAACATAACCCTTTATGTCTTAAGATATGTCATCCTTTATGGATTTGGAAAACATGTCTGCAGTTCTCTACTAGACACTGCGGACAAACTTAGCTCAACATTCTGTGATTCGAACTTAATCACTTTTAAACGTTCCTTATTTGGATCACATATTATGCTAAGTTATCATCATGGTTTACTAAGATAGAACCTATGTCTCAACATAGTGGATGATGATCATCCTTTTATTTCTTTCAACCATTGATGTTCAACTTAAAACTGTTCCTAATTTCAGTTATTAAGGACCAGTTCCTTAATTAACTTCTATTCTGAAACCCCTTTCAGAATCCCTTAAGTAATACTACATAATATCATAATACACCTATTATCAACTTCTACATCTTATAAGTATTTGCGCTTTCATTCTTAACACACTTAAGAATTACTCCTACAAGCTCCCACTCAAAATATGTTCCTACATATTTGAATTTGAGACTTATATTGCTCCTACTCAAAAATATGTCAATCACATATTGTTTTAGGAAGACTTTTATAGCTCCCACTCAATTTTATGCAAATTGCACATCCACTCACTATTTTGAACAGCTTCAAAATCGTTTGATCAAATATCAAACTTGGAGATTTACTATGAGATACTAGTACTTTTACTAGTTTTAAATCCACTAGACATTTAGCACACATGAATCAAATTCATTTGAATTTGTCCAAAACTTGACAAATTGTACTTTTGTCATTCACCCCCTTTTCCACTATGGCTTTGCAGTCATTTGGGAAAATTCAAGCAACTCCTTTTACTTGTGAGATTCGGCAAAGAATTGCTTTCTAATCTCAAGGGAATTTTGCTATGGGATTTCTCATAACTTTAGTTATCCATTATTTCCTTAGTAGTTCGTAGGTATGTCATATTCCAAGAATCATGACAAATGATTCACAAATGTCTCCATACAAGATATGGGTTACATTTTGAATCTTACTTTATGTAGTGAAAACACCAGTGGGGAAAACACAATGATCAATATCATTGATTCTTTCCTTCGTGAAGGGAATTGTTCAGGAACGTTTTCCGTTGCGCTTCTCAACACTCTGATGCATGGATTTGAATCATCATCATGTTTTTCACTATCTTCCATTTTCTCCATAATCGAGAAATATCACTAAAAGTGAACTTTCTCAAGAATGCACCAAAATCCAAGCAATACTAGTTTTGCTTCTCTTTCGGTTTCAGCTATGGATTTCGTATTCAAAGTTTCCAATGAATACTCTACAAGGACTTATTCGCTATTGTTTTGGTTATATCGAATAACCCCAAAACTTTCACGAATTCAAATGGTTCACTACATTCTAATTGAGTGCTAACTATTTCTTAACTAATGGTCTCTACATCTACACTACAACGATTTATTTGGTGCCTTCTATTCACCCACTTTGATATCTAATATCACATTGTGATGCTTTGCATTTTGACGTTCAAAAGGCTTTGCATTCCACAATTTCTTTTATGCCATTCTTTATAAAGTTAAATTTCATTACTATTGATCAAATCATAGTAATTAGATTCTCGTTTATCTTTATACCCTTTGTTGATGAAACACTTTGATCAAATCAAATAGTTTCATGTTCATGTTTCCTTTGGTAAACTTCTTTACGCATTTAAACAATCACTTAATGATAATTACCATTTTCGTTAAAACACAATACATCGAATATGTATTTACTTTTAACATTTCATTAAACACTTTGTATTCAAGTAATACACGGTGTTCAAGTTATTTTGCCAAACTTAGGCATGATTATATGTGACAAGAAATCAAATGACTTTCACATATTATCACATAACTTTGAATTTTAAACAATGGTTTTCATTCATTAATGAACATATCATTTAAGTTGGGTATTTTAAGGCATTTCAATATTTTACAAATGTTCATGCATTATCAATTAGTTTCAAACAACAAGGATAATTCATACATAATCAAACAAGATATGAACACGAATAGAAATCATTCATAAAAGTGGAACTATTGTTTATTACAAACTCATATGAATAACCATCTCACAAAGTGTGAGACACACTAAAGAAGTTCACAATCTTTTGATTACAATAATCATCCTAAAACATAAACTAAACGATAAATGTTGAGGGAGAGCGTCGTTGGCCATCATCATCATGCTCACCATCAGCACACAACATCACCTCCTCTCTAGCAAGCACCTCTCATGCAGAAGGACCTGTTTTCAGCAAAACAGAACAAGTATCAAATATACTTAACACTACAAATGTGTTTGCAAGATTATAACATTTATAAAATTGTATATCAAATATATACCTTTGTCATTGATGACCCCAGCGACACCGGTTCAACCACCACACCTCTGAAATGTGATATGAAATCATGGAAATCTAGTGTTTCCGTGTCGCCTCTCATAATGCAAATCCTGACTTGTGCTTGGAAGCTTGGTGGTAGCGACCGCAGCACAACTCCCATTGCAAAAGAGCTTGCGAACCAGTTGTCCAGGTAGTATGCCAGACTCATGTATGCATCATACATGCTCAATAAGTGCTCGTCCAGTGAGGAGCCCTCCTCCATCTTTATGGAGAGTAAGTCCCCCAACAGCTCATACTCCCACATGCGCACTTGTTCCACGAAATGCAATCTCAGATGTGCCATGACCATTCGGGGATTAAGACTTCCCACCATTGGCCACAGCCCATCCTCCATCCCAAGGCACATCGTCACTGATATGAATGTGGCCATCACACGACGACGGCTATGGAGATCCCGCTGCTCCTGGGTCTCATGAGAATAGGGTGTCTCCAAGTACATATCGTAGATCATGTAGTCAGCCACTTTGTTCTCACCAACGAGATCGAAAAGGCACATGACCCATGCAGAGAAGTTGGATCCATCTAACTTGAGCTTTTCTCCTTTTAACCAATCGTCAATAGGGAAGGTAATCTTGGGGAGAACCATTTTCTATATTTATAATTGCAAAAGGAATTTAGACTAAGTTTATAATTAAATGAGTTAATAATAACTCCACTCAGAAACACCTATCCCCATAAGGGTTCCTAGTGATCACACGACCCCTATCAGCCACATCTCCCCCGATTAACACGGCCATCGATGTGGGTTCAAAGGTGGATGCTAAACATCGGTCACATCATTCATGCGACTCGTGCTCGATCTTTCGACCATCCGTGTTCTGAGGCCATGCTTCTATGGCGTGCTAGGCTTGCCAACACAACCTTAGTGTATTCACTGTGTAACATGGCTTGGACCCACTGTATGCTAACATAGATATGTCTGACACCCAGTCACCCTGGGTCGCCTCATACCAAAGAACTTTCTTGGTGGTGCACACTAAGGGGGAACACAATCGTTCGTAATTTTAACAGGGATCATCTTATTAGGCTACCGTCGAGTATCTAATACTAGCACACAATAAGATATACAAACAATAACATTGAATGTAAATGCGATGTGATATCGTCCTTCACGTCGTGATCTCCATCCGCCGTCACTGGATTCCAGCGCCAGGGTTCCGGCGCCATAGACACCAGAGTACTGGTGTCATTTCGGCATGGTAGTCCGTCACTTTCATGACTATCTACTACTACGTAACAAAAGGTAATCACTTTACCTTTGCCACAACCATATCACAAAGCAACGCCCCCTGCAAAACAAAGTTAGACGCCTCTACTTTATCTTTGCATGTTTTACGTGGCTGAATGGGCTTTCGCACAAGAACTGTTCTTACCTACGAACTTTCAGCACAACGCTGATCAAGTAGTTGTCTCTACTACACCCCTTTCAGGGCCCTCCGTTGCAAATGGCATACCAACTAATGCGAGAGAGACAGACACCCCCCCTAAGCCACTTTATACGGTACAAGCCGTATGTCAAGTGTGGACCAGTCTCAAGAATGAACGCGTAAAGCCGGTTGGGGGCCACTTCATCAAGCATTACTGCGGTGTACACAAGTACACGTGGGAGGGTAACAACTAAAAGATCAACGCCCACAAGGTATATCTCGTGTGTTCTACCCGTACTAGAATTACTACGCATAGATCTAGCTTTGATACCACTGTAGGGGTTCCGTGTATGAAAACAATAAATTTTACCCTACGCCCCTGAACCCCTGAAGCTTCTAGGACCTATCTATTAGTAATACAGTAACGGGAGGGGCTTTTCGCGTATTTACCCTTGAAGACCGAAAAGCATTGTCAATGCTCAGGAGAGCGTGGTTGATGTAGACGAGCCGAAGCCGACCTCAAGGTCGTGATGAAGTCCTTGCGCTCCCTTGGCTCCAACAACTTGAGTGCCTCAAGTGCGACACCTCGCGGGGAGTTACACATGTCCGGTGCCTGACGATGACTCCCGCTTCCCCGATCCAGTAGTAGTTGCGGAAGTAGAGCTTCCGGATCCAAATCCCGCAGCACGACGGTGCTCCACGGTGAAGATGTCTCTCGTTCGTGCAGTCCAGACTTGGGACCACGATCACGAGAGAGAGAGGGGGAGAGAGAAAATATCAATTAGAGGTCCTCCCAAAAGTGAGAAGATCTTTATTGATTATTGGTGTATTTTATTTGGCCAAATACCCCCACTATATATAGGGGAGGGGAGGTACTACCTCCCTCAAAGTCCCGGGGTGGGACTAAAGGAGAGGAGAGGGAGGGGAGGCCGCCGGCCACCTAGTGGACCCCGCGCGTGGGGGCTAGGCCCAGCCGGACACCCCCTTGGCCCCTTCTCCCTCTCTCCTTTCCCTAATGGGCCCTCTCCCTCCGGGAATTGGCCCATTAAGCTTTTGACCATTTAAATTGTTTTTTCTCTTTATTAAATAATTATGAATAAATGATTAAATCAATATTTAACATTCATTCACATATTATTCAACCTCCATGGCTATGGAACACTTCCACCTCCACTCCGGACATCCTCCGGACTTACCGAAACCCTTCCGGTTTTCTCTCTACAAATCTTCAGCGATTCTACTGATCCTATAAACACTCTCTAAGCATCATGAAGCCCTTAAGCATGATACCCCATGGTTCGGGAACACTCCAGATATGGTCGGGACACTCCCGCACCAATGATCGACAGAGGGACCTGGATGGCCATGTGACCCCTGTGCGTTCCACGAAGATCTTTCGTCGTTTGAACCGGGACAGTCGTGTCTTATTCCCTTTGTCACTTGATACTTGCATTGCCCGAGATCTGATCAATGACATCGCCATGTCGTGTTCAATCTCGTTACCGAACAATGCTACTTGACTCGTTCCGACAAGTGATATCCCCGTGATCAAATCACACGCTACGCAGCTATTCGATATAACCTCTCCAAGTGGGCCCTTGAGTATCTTCCCATAACATGACGGACAAATCCCGCTCTTGACATATATTGCCTCTATGGTTTCCTCCGAGTACCTGAACGCACCTTTATAACCACTGTATTACCAAGTGGCACTTGATGCTATCTAAGCACTCTCGGGAGACAGTGATTGATATAGCCTCATGGTCTAAGGAATAGTCTACGAGGATCCATTTCTAATCATCGTAACTTGAACTTCGTGACATGATCGGGTCACGATGTTTAGGTTGGGTATTGGTTCATCATATCAATCTCCGAATGAGTTTGACTCCATTTCCAACTAGCATAAATGCCACATGATCAGGAAACATAATCATCTGTTGACCAATGAACCAGTGACCAGAGTTTCACTAGGAACCCCTGGTTGTTTGTATATCACACGTGTATTGATGTTTCCACTCAATACAGTTATAGCATGATATAGAACTTAATCATAAACTATATGAAATATGATAATAGTCCTCACTACTATTTGTCTCTAGGGCATATTTCCAACAAGATCATCTATGAAGGACACAAGCCACAATCCTTGTACACAGGTACTAGCCAACAACTCAGAGAACCAACCTCACCATGTACTAATTAAATTAAATCATTTTCCTAGGGTAAACCACTAGAAATCATTCCAAGTAAAGCTTACTCCATGTTGGCAACACAAATATGTCAAACAATTCCATCTGCAAGTAATAGCACATATACATAAATCATCTTCCTAGTCCCCAATCTAGGAATCATTTTATTCTTAGAAATCATGTGAAGAAACAACCACAAGTTCATTGCTGTTTTCTGTCCTGTAGTATAGGAAGCACATTAATAAGCTAAATAACTTTTTCCCAGTAGCAAGCATCACAAATAGGGTCAACATTGTCCATCACTAGGCCACAATATGCAAGCTCTCAGGAAACCACTAAGTTAAATCATCTTCCTACAAGAAGATAGGAATCACAACAAGAATGAATCTACACAATACCAACTAGGCAGTGACAGAATGTTCTCTGACAGAGAACAGAGGAACAAAACATGCACAATAGAGTGGTTATCTAACAGAAAGCAGTCTAACATATCATAATAAATAGTGGTTGGCAATACACCAGCCGTAGGACATCATCAAGGATTTGCATAGATTAATTAAGGAGCCTAGCTAAACATTGCTACAGGGGGATGAACCCTAGAAAATAGGGATGAACCCTAAATGGGGAATTTGTTATAGCAGACACATGGCACGGAGAAGAGGGAAGAGAGAGCACATAGAGAGAAGTAGAAGAACTTACTCGAGGTCCTCGCGAGTATACAAAAGAGGAAGCAGAGGCCGAAGTCGAGGCAGCACACGGCGGCACGAGGAGCACCCCAGAGGGGCGCTGCAACCCACGCCGAGCCGCAACCATGGCGGCCACGGGATAGGGCGATACCCCACCATCGCCAAGGCACCAGAGCGGAGTCGGAAGGGCACCGGAGCGCCAAGTCGCTGGCGAGCTTCTAACCCTAATCGCCAGGGGAAAGTAGAAGAACCACCAACAGAGAGCACGAGCCACGAATCGAAGAGGGTAGAGCGACGTAGCGCCATCGGCAACGTCGTCCTGCACAGCAGCGACAACTGGGGAGGTCTTGAACGGCCGGAATCGATCAGCAGCGACGAGGCGGGCCGCGGTCGCCCGAGCGACCGAGAGAGGAGAGGATAAGATCGCACGAGCAAGAAATGGTAGCGACTGGGCCGGTGGGGGCGGTCTAGTAACCCTGGGTTGGTTGAACCCAACCCAATGGGACGGATCAGGTCGGGCCAGCCTAGTGGGCCAGGCCCGAGTTTCATAGAGGGCTTATTTAAAATATCTAATTACAAATATACCCCTAGAGTTAACTAAGCTCTAGAAAAACATAGAAAGATCCAAAAATATATATATAATATATCAAAAAGATCACAAAAATAATATCTACCTAAGAAAAATATAACCTTACTTGTTTAAGTTAAATAAATACAAATAAATGTTAAGGACATCGAAACTCTAATTAAAAGTTAATAAAATAAGGAAAAAGTCCTAAAAATGAATAAAAATCATTTTTGTATATGAAAATAAATCTACTATTTTACAAAAATGCTAACTTAATTTTTTACAAATAAAACTTGGAACAAATAGTAAAGAACATTTAAACCTTTATAGAATTTTGTAAAAATAAAAATAATACTTAAAAATAATTAAAATCTTTTTTAAGATCTCAAATAAATATACTTTACTAGAAAAATACTCAATAGATTATTCCAATGGGTTCCAAGCTTTTAATGTAATAAATTCCTATCTATTTTATAAATACCTATTTTGTAAATTCTAATAATCACAATCCTATATATAACACCTTAAATCCCTAGTAATTAAATACTAAGTCCAAAACTATAACTTGGATCTATAATAAAACTTAAGTATAACTTATTAACCTTATAAAACTCTTTTAAAATCATAAATCCAATCTAAACCAACAATTTTAAGTAAATTTTGAACATCATAAAAATAAATGCTATTTATCTATTAACTATTCTTAAACATGATTCTAGCTCTAACAGATTATTCAAATCATCTAAATTTGCTTTCCTTCATCAGATAAACTATATTCATAATAACAAATCACATTTAAACCCATCATTCACTTAAGCTGAAAGTGAATGATCCTATACCTTCAAACATGCTTGTTGCAAGATTTAAAGCTTATTAAAACTTTTAAACACATCACACCCTAAATCTAATTATGTTTTTATAGTTAACTTTTGTCTGTTCCAAATTAATTCATAAGGCATTTCAAATCCAAACTTATCGAACAAACGCAAATGACATCAATCACATTCTAATAACCATAAAGATTGGTTAAACTTTATCAACGAAACCTTTTATTTAAAAGTTATTCGTTTTGCCACCTCAGACAACAAACTCATAATAAGTTCTTCAACTCTTATCAATCTAAAATATGAACTTCCATAATAGCTGTATAATACCAAATAACTCTAATCATGTGTTGTTATACGTACTTTGAATCATACATGTTAATAATAAGTTCCTTGTATTTATATATTTGTTTGTAAAGTAAACTTATAGACAAATTAAATCTTAAAGAAATCATCCAAACTTAACCTATTAACCATATTAGGTATTACTTTAGGGTTTTCCAAACTGCATTACATTACTTATGCATCACAACATACTGCTTCTTTAAACATTTGTCCTTACCAGACCAATGATGTTGTTTACAGAATTTGGATCTTCTACTATCTCGAAGGCTGTGAGTGCATAGTCTTGCAATCACAAAAGGCAAGTTCATCACTTGCTCATGTCCTTTGAAGAGTCTTTATCAAAGATTTTGCAAATTGTGTGTTATCATCTATGATCTAGAGAAAGAAAATATTATCTTCTCTAATAAATAAGATGTAGTTATCATCCTAAGTGATGATAAAGATTGGCAATGGAACTTAGGGTTCCAATTGTAAAAGTCCCCATAGGATTAACAACCCATGACAATAGTGATTCTAGCGTCGTATATTACGTGTTAACCATGAGATTTGGAATGGGACGGAGAAGTCAGCTGGACCTTCTTCCTTTCATATGCAGGCAAGATGACCTTATCGTGACGTTGGGATTCCTTGTGTGGATCCAACATATGGGTGGGCACCCTTAGGCCCCATGATTTTGGTATCTAGATTATCTATGAGCGGCTGCCGAAGGTATAGTCAGACCTTTATGGAGCTTGCCAGGGGCATAACCGGCTCATAGAGTCTTCGGGAACTCATTAGGGTTGTAGCTTGCCCGAAAGGGGGCTTAACGGAGGTGTAGTCAGCCCCAAAGGATCGTGCAGTCATATGGGGTCGCGGAGAGGGGCAGTGATTGGCTTGGATCACCTACTGGGCCCCACATCACGGAATTGTGGACGGGAAAGTATGCATGGTTGTGCAACAAGGAGTTGATCTCTCATGGGTAAAGCAACGCACCTCTGTAGAGTGTAAGAATTGTGACATGTTACTCCCTGTTCTGAGAAGGAGCTACGAACGCAGCAGGAAAGGAACCCTATGAAGGTTCTGCTCAACCTGTGAAGGCTGTCGGACATAGTTTTCAGAATAAAAGCAATCTTTGAAGAAATGTTTATGAAAAAACTGCATTGCCTACGACCTATGGTCTATGGCGGTAGAGATAGTGCATCATACACTCCTTTTTAGTGAACTTGCTAAGTACGCTCGTACTCATCCGTACCTTGTTAACCCTTGCTAGATTTTAAGCCGTTGAAGATGACGTCAACATCAATTTCTGCTCAAGAAACCATCATCGATAGCTCAAGTTCTTCAATAAAGTCAATGAATTCAACATATACATCCGCTGAAGTGAAGGCAAAGTATCTGTTTAGATAGGAGTAGATACTCTAGCCATAAAACCTACTTCTGTAGAGCATTGCATTAGTAGCAATTGCAAGCCTAATAATTTAGGTGTTAGTCTTATTAGCCAGATAGTTCTAAATTATTATTTCTGGTTCTTCTTTGTAAGAAGTTCTTCCTTTCTCTTTAACCTAGAGTGTTCTCTAGATCTTTTGTAAAGAGTAGAGTTGTAATCTATAGTCATGTCTTGGACCTGCTGTGTTTCTGTTGTACCACTCTGAGGGATGTAATACTAGTGAACGGTGTTTCATTGGTGTTATGTCAACGACTATAGTGTACTACATCATGCAGTGGTATGCTGGGTCACCTCACTCACCCAGGAACCTCACTGACCCTTCCCCGGAGCAAGGCAAGCACCACGATGCCAGAATTTGGCCGGAGTCCGCCGTAGCAGTCGAGGAAGGAAGCCGTTGATTGCAGCCACCCCAAGGGCTGCCGTGACCGCCAATCGAACCGCCATCGATAACCACCCCATTTGCCCCCATCATCGACCATAGCTGGAGCCCCGGTTGAAATGGATCGTATGGGCACCTAGAGGGGGTGAATAGGTGCTACACCAATTTTTAATTCTTTTTCAATTTTAGGCTTAGCACAAAGGTAAATTCTCTAGATAAACTAATGTGTGGAATTTTCCTATATGCAAACCTATCTACTAGCGAGTAAGGAGTGAGTGGAAGAGGAACGAGTGGACCAAAGTGAAGCACGCGGAGACACATGATTTGTTTGACCGCAGTTCCTTCCTTGTTAAGGGAAGTACGTCTGCGTTGGAGGGGTGGGCGGTACTAAGACCACCACGCCACAAAAGGCCTCACCCTGTTCTCCGATGGATCTCGCCATAATAAGCCTGACCCACCTTCCACTATAGGTACCCTTTGAGGCGGGCACCGACACCTTTACACAACTAGCGGGGCAACGACTCCACAACAACTTGGAGGCTCCCGAAGTGACAACAAGCTGCCACAAGAACAAAGTTGTCAAATACAATAACACGATCTAGGTATTAACGAGAATACTAGATCAGGGATTTCTCCAAGTGAATGGAGAGGAGTTGGAGCGCTTGATTCTTGATATTGATGATGAACTTCTCCTCCTTCAATTCCACCAAAGATCAAGACCTTAGGGTGGTTGAAGTGGGAGATCGAGATTTAGAGCTCTTGCACAGGGTCTGGTCAAATTCGAATGAATCAAGAGTTCTGGATGTTGGGGAAGAAGGGGTACTTATACCCCCTTCCAAAAACCAGCCGTTGCACACTTTGGGGGGCGGATTATCCGGCCCAAGTGAGGGCCGGATTATCTGGTCTGGGGAAACTCCGCCTGCACTCGAATATCCAGCAGAAAATCCGCCCCTCTCGGCGTCCGAGCTTGCCCTTGATCAAATTCTAGGGCTGATTATCCAGCCTATGCGAAGGCCGGATTATCCGCCTGGGAAGAAAACCGCCTTCAGATTTTCCCAGAGAAAATCCGACCGGATACCAAACGATGCGCCTTGGCTCCTTTTGCTCGAAAACTGGGGGCCGGATTATCCGGCCCTTGCGAAACCCGGATTATCCGGCCTGGGAAGGAAAAACCACCCCAGTTCGGATTTTCCGGGAGAAAATCTGACTGGTCACAGAGCGACGCGCCTTGGCTTCCTTGAGAGATGAGGTAGGCCGGATTATCCGGCCCTTGGAGGGGCGGATTATTCGGCCCCCCTCAAAACTTCCTACACACTTAGCACACATGAAAAGTCTCCATAGTATTGTTATCTAACACATAAAACATAGGAAAACATGAAATGTTCTTTCAATCTCCCCCTTTTTGGTGTTAGATGACAATACCAGAATTTGCAGGAGAAAGACACAAGACAAACGGAGATAACTATGGAAGAGACTCCCCCTCAATGTGTGCATAAAAGAGTTTTGTATTGGAATACAAATGCACACAAATAGGTGAATCTATTCCATAGACAAAAAGGCAAAAACACATACCACCGAAGTAGAGAATAGGCATTCGCGCGCCTTCCGTGATAAACCTCCAGCAGTAGGATATGAATAGATATAACCATGAGCATAATCCATGATATGAAGTCCATAGGTATCATCCAGATAACCACATAAAGTCTCAACCACAAATCACAAACCACAAATATAAAAGTTCAACGCTAAATGGGCATAAGCAAGAAATAACGAATAAAAAGTGCAAGTGCTTATGCCCGACCCATGCAAATCCACGGACAACCTAATAGAACTACTTCTCCCCCTTTGGCATCGAGACACCAAAAAGGGAGAAGAGCGATGCTAGCACCCCAGGGGATCACTCATCATAGTCCTCGTCCTCGTCCTTGTCCTCATGCTCTTCCTCATCCTCATCTTCAAGCTCCTCAGTGTCACCTTCCTCATCATCAGCATCAGCAGCAGGCGCAGAGGGGAACAAGTGACGCTCCAGCTCACCATATAGTTAGCCGGAGGAAGAGTTCCACCGAGCATATGGAGGGAGGTGTAGGAGGAGGAGCACCCGGCGCCAGACACGTGGTGGAGAATGAGCTGCTGGAGTGAGCCAACTCATGGCCTGCCTGTAGGCCTCATACGACCCTTGCGTGTGTCCACGCCCATGCAGAGGATGTGACTGGAACCAGTTCAACTGCTTGATCTCAAGGCCACGGAGGCACTGGGGCATCTGAGCATCCCTCATGAGACCCTCAGAGCAGAGAGGAGGGGTGAGTAGTCTTCCAACCTTGTTGTAAATCTTCTTGGCCTTGTGCACCGAGTCAATGTGGAACTCCTCGGTAGGGAAGTGTGTGGCGGATGAGCAACATAATGTAGGGCGCATAGGGAATGGATGACGGTTGAACATAGCATCACACACTCATGGTAAATGAAGTCCATGACATCCAAATGTCTTGCATCGATCGTCCTCGCAGGAGGCAACCTCATGAGAAAATTGAAGTAGCTGAACAAGGTGACCACGGATGCTGTCATTGTTGCCCCCACTCAGTGTTATAGAGTCACGAAAGAGACCCACCAATGCAGCATAGATGGGAGCAGGACCAGCCACAGTACCGACAATTCCATTGTCCACAGTGCACGGAGAGAGAGCAACATCCTTGTTGGGCTTCAACTGAGTGATGATGCGGTGGCCACTGGCTCTATCCCTGCTGCGGAAGGAGTACCCCAAAACCTTAGCAAACACGTGAAAATCAGCAGTCATGGGCCTGTCATGAGTCATCCACTTCATAGTGCGACGCTCATCACCACAAATCACCAGAGTGGAGAAGAATTGCTTCACCACCTCAGAGTCAAAGGAGCACTGGAGGGACATGAGATGGTGCAGCCCCATCCTCTCAGCCACAAACATCGCATCAACAAGATGCGCCTTCTCCAAAGCATCAGCAAGTACCAGAGGGTGCATAGGCCTAATGTTCAGCCTGGCATAGATTTCTTCATAAATCCCTTTCTGTTCTGCACACCAAAACCGGGTATCCCCCATCTCATCATCATGAGGCATCTCAGCAAACAAGTCACGGTGACGTATGGAAGAGAAGGAGACCGCATCCAGAGCCCTGTAGTTGATCTTGGGCTCCTTGCCCTTCCTCTTGGACACACCCTTCCTAGTCCTCTTGGATTGTTCAGCCATGTGCCTCTCTTCGTTCTTCCTTCTCCGCAATTCAACTTCGTCCACTAGGTTACCGTGACCGTCGTCCTAAAAGTACTTGGCGCGAGGACGACGCTTGTAGGTCTTGGGAACACCGGAACCACCTGTGAGGAGAATAAGGGCGATAGCAAGGGGATAAGCATACACACAAGTCCAGGAGAGAGTATGGAACAAGTAGGCAAAAAATTCATAGGTCAAAACTACTCAATACATACACCATAGTGAAACTGAAGCAGACTTGAATCTGTCAGGCCGGATTATCCGGCCAACACTTGGGCCGGATTATCCGCCTAAAGCTGGATTCATTATACATGTAACCAGGCCCACAAGGCCCCCAAACAACAACCCCACAAGGTGTACAAGGGACTTGTGTGCAAGAATAGATGTCTTAGGGGTAGGGAAGGCTTAGGATTGAGAATGCCAAACTGAGATGGTACTAGACACTCAAAATTGCAAAATCCAAATCAAATAAAAGCCAAGATTGAGTGTGATTCCCATAAGAACATGAGAGAGCAAATAACATCCAAAAAGATCCAATTCTCCACAAGTGAGAGGGCGGTGGCCGAAGCCACCTTGTTGGAGTGTATGGTGTGAAACCGCGAAGATATATCCTGGGTTCACGACCAATACTCATCAATAAGCTCACATATCACAACATGATATTAAGAGAAATGATATACTTGCTATTGGCATTATGGGGGGAGGGTTAGCCCAATAAGTTAGGACCACACTTCCCCTATATCCATGCCCACATCTAGACCAAACAAGGAATGAGACGTACGAGTGAGTGCATGGGTAATCAAGACAAACTCCCAGAATCAATGATATTTAGCTCATTCCTCAAATAGCAGAATCTTGCTTCATCAATTGTAAAGATATCCGCCAGTTGGTTCTTCGTGCTCATAAAAGATAGATCAATATCGCCTCGAGCAACATGGTCACGAATAAAATGGTTCCGAATCTCAATATGCTTCGTCCTTGTGTGTTGAACTGGATTGTACGCAATTTTGATAGCACTTTCATTATCACATAAAAGAGGCACTCTGTCATAATTGACACCGTATTCCTTTAAAGTTTGCCTCATCCATAATAATTGAGTACAGCTGGTCATGACAACATATTCAGCTTCGGCTGTGGAGAGAGATATACAATTCTGCTTTTTGGAGGACCAACATACAAGAGATATTCCCAAGAATTGACAAGCTCCAGAAGTTGACTTCCGATCATCCTTATCACCAGCCCAATCTGAGTCAGTATAACCACATAAAGAGAAATTGGAGCCCTTGGGATACTAGAGACCAAAGTTGGGGGAATGAACTAAATATCGAAAGATCCTCTTGACCGCCACTAAGTGGCTTTCTATAGGAGCTGCTTGATACCTTGCACACACTCCCACACTCAACACAATATCGGGTCTAGATGCGCAGAGGTAAAGAAGAGAGCCGATCATGGACCGGTATACCTTTTGGTCCACATCTTTACCATGAGGGTTGAGTTCGAGATGACACTTTGTTTGCATCGGAGTAGCGACACCATTTAGATCCGTCATCTTGAATCTCTTGAGCATGTCTTGGATGTACTTTGCTTGATTAATAAAGGTCCTTCTCTTAGTTGCTTGATCTCGAATCCAAGAAAGAACTGTAATTCCCCCATCATAGACATCTCAAACCTGTCAGTCATAAGCTTTGAAAATTCATCGTTAAAAGCTTTGTTAGTAGAACCAAAAATGATATCGTCTACATATAGTTGGCATACGAAGAGCTCCCCCTTAACCTTCTTAGTGAAAAGAGTGGGGTCGGTTTGCCCAACTTCGAAGCCACGATCTAACAAAAGCCCTTTAAGGTGCTCATACCACGCACGTGGGGCTTGTTTAAGGCCATAGAGTGCCTTATCGAGTTTGTAGACATGGTTCGGGAAATTAGGATCCTCAAACCCTCGGGGGTTGCTTTACGTATACCAACTCATGTAGAGGACCGTTAAGGAAGGCACTCTTGACGTCCATTTGCTGCAACTTAAAATTGTTATGAGCAGCATAAGCAAGTAGGATACGGATGGACTCAAGGCGAGCCACAGGAGCATAAGTCTCGCCGAAGTCGATGCCCTCAACTTGTGAGTAACCTTGTGCCACAAGTCTTGCCTTCTTCCTCACAACAATGCCATTCTCATCCTGCTTGTTCTTGAAAATCCACTTGGTGCCGATAACATTGCGGCACTCTTTGGGTTTCTTCACTAGGTTCCAGACTTTGTTGCGCTCGAAATTATTCAATTCTTCATGCATAGCAACAACCCAGTCTGGGTCTTCAAGATCTTCAAAGACCTTCTTAGGTTCCACCATGGAGATATGAGCTTGATGCTCACCAAAACTGGCCAATTCTCTTCTAGTAGACACCCTTCGTCGAAGATCACCAACAACCTTGTCAAGAGTGTGACCCCTCAACTCAAGGTTACGATCAACCCGAGCCTTGCGACAAAGTTCAATAAATTTGTTGTCTCTTGGTGGAGGAGATTCATCACTTGAGTCTTCATTGGAGGCATTTTCTCCTCCTTGATCAGTAGCTGGAACATCAGAGGTGTGGTGGAGATGCATGCC
Organism: Avena insularis; assembly: GCA_023614405.1. Lineage (NCBI taxonomy): Eukaryota > Viridiplantae > Streptophyta > Magnoliopsida > Poales > Poaceae > Avena > Avena insularis. The sequence goes on from CM042692.1 coordinate 31,208,316, forward strand.
CTTGAGGTGAGTCCGTAGCCACAGAGGCTGCAGAATCGAGAGTCAGGCGGATAATCCGCCAAGAAGTGGCCGGATAATCTGCCTGGGAGGACTTGCAAAGCATCATCGAAGCTCGGGACTTGCTTGACCTGGCGAGGAGACGGATAATCCGGGTCACCGAAAATCCGCCTGGAGCTTGTGTTGATATCTTCACCACCGTGAGCTGCATGGACAGTTGAGCGGGAGGCCGGATAATCCAAGATCCACCGGAAAATCCGCCTGAGCTTCGAGCATCTTGACCTTCAGAAGTTGATGGAGATGGTGTAGAAGTTGCCTCGTGGTTGGAGCATGTTGCGATGTGTAGATGAGGGCTCTATATGAGTAGAGCATTGTCCTTCCCGTTCGCCACAAGGGTTCCTCAATGGGGAAGAATCCCACACCCATTCTTCTTATGGCATCTTGGGGTATTTCAACATCTGCATCACAAACACCAACTTGCTCCACACGGAACTGTCATTTTCCTCGAACACAGACTACAAGATTCTACAACAGTTCCGAGAGCTTATTGTAGACTCTATAAGTGGGATTCGCACCATAACCAACAAAAATACCTTCTAGAGCCTTAGATTCAAACTTAGATAAACGAACTCCTTTAATAAGAAAGAAACACTTACACCCGAATACCCAAAAGTATGAGATGTTTGGCTTGTTACCGTAAGTATTTCATCTGAGTCTTGTCCAAAATCTCATGAGGTATAACCGTTGGATGAATGACAAGCAAGAGAGATTGCTTCAGCCTAGAAGTTATATGGAGATTTGAATTCGCCAACATTGATCTTGCCATGTCCATTAGAGTCCGATTCTTCCTCTCGCTACACCATTTTGTTGAGGGGTGTACGCAATGAATATTGATGTCTTATCCCCTCTTCACTTAGGAACTCATTTAAGGTGTAGTTCTTGAACTCCGAGCCATTATCACTCCTTATAGCCAGAATGGGGACATTGTGTTGACGTTGAACCTCGTTGGCGAAGTCGATGATAGTTTGTTGAGTTTCACTCTTCAACTTGAAGAAATAAACCCAAGTGTATCTTGAGTAATCATCAACAATCACTAGACAATACTTCTTCCCACCGAGGCTTGCATGAGATGGAGGTCCGAAGAGGTCCACATGAAGGAGCTCCAAGATCCTTTTTGAAGAGATAATGGTTTTCCTTCGATGAGGTGAATCATGCATTTTCCCTTCAACACACGCCCTGCAAACACGATCTTTGGCAAAAGAGACATTTTCTTTTAGTCCAAGAATGTGGCCACCCTTGTGGAGACTTTGCAAAGTTCTCATATTGATGTGGGCTAGTCGGCGATGCCACAGCCAACCCGCGTCAGCCTTTCCGAAAAGACACATCTGACCTGTAGTGGTTTTCCCCGAAAAGTCTACCACGTACAGGTCGTTTTCGACATATCCCACGAAAGCGACTTTTAGAGACTTGCTCCACAAGAGTACCACCAAATCAGCATCAATGTAAACTGCAAAGCCCATCTTACCAAGGGCACGAACAGAAAGTAAGTTATACCCGAGGGTCTCAACAAGCATGACGTCCACGAGAGAGATATCGTGAGCCACCACAACTTTGCTGAGACCCAATACCTCAGATTTTGACTTGTCACCATAGGAGACGGTAATGTGATCAAGGTTCGGCCGCATCTCCGTGATGATCTCCTTGCTTCTGGTCATATGACTCGTACAACCGCTATCGAGTACCCATTTAGAACCACCGAAAGCATAGCCCTGCAAGAGAATTACTTCTTGGTTTTAGGTACCCATTTTTCAATGGGTCCTCTCATGTTAGTAACAAGGGTCTTGGGAACCCAAATAGACCAAGGAATGTAACAATCATAAGGCCCTACATAACTAGCATAAACATCACCATAAGAATCACAATATAGTTCGAAGTTAGGATTGTTGATCCCTGCAAAACCATCATAATTAGTCTTGTCATTGGTAATGTTGCTAGTCTTTGATTGAGCAGTCTTGTTTTTCTTGCTCTTTATCTTGGGTATGTAACCAAGACCTTCTTTACTGTTGTTTGACCTTTGCCTACTCAGTATCTCATCAATAACCCCTTTACCTTTGTGTTGAGAACTCCTTGCAAGATCTTCTTTTCCAAAGGATGAAGATGAGGTACTTCGTACATTATTACCGTTTCAATTGAGTTTGGAGCTGGTCATGAGACTCATTTAGAGTAGAATGATCACTCTTCAATGCCTTGTGAGCACTTTCAAGATCATCAAACTTCTCCAAAAGTCTAGCATGAACAGCCCCAAAATCAATCTTTTCTTTCTTTAGTTTCTTTACCTTGGCAAGGGCATGGTCATGTTCTTTAATGAGCTGAGCTACAGCTTCTTCTTGTGACTCCTCTAGGGATTCGAGTCTTTCTTCCAAAGAAACTCGAGTTTCCTCTTCCTCTTCCAAGGCATTCTTCAAAGAGGCTATCTCCAAAGCATCTTCTCTTTCAGTTCTGCCCTTTTCTTCAAGGAGATCTTCAGCTCGAGCAAGTTGACTCATAAGAGTATCAAAATGGAGTTTGTGCTCACCTTGTAGGTTAGTGAAAAAAGTATCCAATGCAATAACTTCTTCTTTCATTTCAAGACTGTCATGATCATCCATATCCAAAATTATGTTAGTCTTAGAAAATGAGGAGTTAGAAGTCGATACGTCGGATCCTCTTGCCATTAGGCAAGTGGCGTTGTTGTTGATGGCATTCTCGTTCGGTGAGTCGAAGAGAGAGGAGGGAGTCGATGTGGTGGCTATAGCAGCCACTTCGCGGGAACTATCATCATCCTCTTCATCTTCACTTGCGGAGGAGTATTCCTCTTGAGCTACAAGGACCATCTTGGGTTGCTTCTTGAAAGGACCATTCTTCTTAGCAAATGGCTTCTTCTTAGGAACTTTGGATTTCTCTTTGAGAATGAGCCTGCCACCATTGTCTTCTCTATTTTCATAAGGACACTCGGCTACAAAGTGCAGTCTATCTCCACAGTTGAAGCAAGTTCTCAATCTTGGGCCACTTTCTCTTCTTCCATTTGACCCGTTCTTGCGCTCAAGTTTAGACTTGGCTTTGGCAGGGTCCTTCCAAAAGTTCCTTGCATAGAATGCCATGTACTCACCATGAGCACGTTTGACCTCATCGGGGCAATCCATGGATATCCTCTCAAATGCTCCTTCATCATCCTCTTGCTCAGCAATATTGGCTTTGAGAGCCACATTGACACCCTTTTGCATTCCAATGGCCCGAGCACGGGCATCTTCAGCATTCTTTGCCGCCACTTTGAATGACGCCATTTCTTGCATGACTTCATTGGATGTCATTTGATGATAGTTGTGTCTACCTTGCAAGCTCTTCAAATCCGTCGGTTCGAAAGGCATTAAGGCACTCACATACTTCCTTTTTATCCATGCATCATCAATGTGAGTGGCCCCATGCTTCCGAAATGTTGTTGTGATGCCCTTGAGTCTTCTATACATGTCCTCATGGTTTTCACCATCCAACATGTAGAATCCCTCAGCTTTGTTACTAAGGGCATCATACCGGTTTCTTCTCATGCTTTCATTTCCAACAAAAAGGTCCGTAAGAGCATCCCATGCCTCTTTAGCCGTGTTGAGATGTTCAATGTGTGGCATGTTCTTAGGACCCACACCCAGCTGTATCATGTGGAGAGCAGTGGCATTCAACTGGCTATCCACAACTTCCCTTCTTGTTAAATTGGTTTGATCTCCAACATGAAGACCTTCTTCAATGATCCTCCACAATTCAATAGAGGAGCTGCAAACATGAGATTTCATTAGAAATTGCCATTGGTTAAAAGAAGATGATGAGCTTGGGTGGATCACCCCTATTGTTTATATGAGGATGAGGGATAGGTGGGTCGGGGAATATACGTGGCGAACCTCACTATATTCCTCCTTGCCACTTCCCTTTTTGGAGGTGGAACCATTTAGTTTTTCACCTTCCACATCATCATCCTTAGATCCGGTGTTACCCTTTTCCTTAGATGATGGTGAGGGAGCCTCAGAGGAGGATGGAGATGGGGCTATGGATGATGTAAGGCGAGCAATCATTTGATTCAGCTCCTCCATCTTGGCCTCAAAGGATTTCAACAAGGTTGTTTCCAATGACTTGAGATCATCCATTGTGATCTTATCCACAGCCTCATTTCCATCATCCCTGGTACCCATACTACTCTTAGGCGGTTAAGCCCGAATTAAGAGCCGGGGCTCTGATACCAATTGAAATGGATCGTATGGGCACCTAGAGGGGGGGTGAATAGGTGCTACACCAATTTTTAATTCTTTTTCAATTTTAGGCTTAGCACAAAGGTAAATTCTCTAGATAAACTAATGTGTGGAATTTCCCTATATGCAAACCTATCTACTAGCGAGTAAGGAGCGAGTGGAAGAGGAACGAGTGAACCGAAGTGAAGCACACGGAGACACAGGATTTGTTTGACCGCAGTTCCTTCCTTGTTAAGGGAAGTACGTCTGCGTTGGAGGGGTGGGCAGTACTAAGACCACCACGCCATAAAAGGCCTCACCCTGTTCTCCGATGGATCTCGCCACAACAGGCATGATCCACCTTCCACTATAGGTACCCTTCGAGGCGGGCACCGACGCCTTTACACAACTAGCGGGGCAACGACTCCACAACAACTTGGAGGCTCTCGAAGTGACAACAAGCTGCCACAAGAACAAAGTTGTCAAATACAATAACACTATCTAGGTATTAACGAGAATACTAGATCAGGGATTTCTCCAAGTGAATGGAGAGGAGTTGGAGCACTTGATTCTTGATATTGATGATGAACTTCTCCTTCAATTCCACCAAAGATCAAGACCTTAGGGTGGTTGAAGTGGGAGATCGAGATTTAGAGCTCTTGCACAGGGTCTGGTCAAATTCGAATGAATCAAGAGTTCTGGACGTTGGGGAAGAAGGGGTACTTATACCCCCTTCCAAAAACCAGCCGTTGCACACTTTGGGGGCCGGATTATCCGGCCCAAGTGAGGGCCGGATTATCCGATCTGGGGAAACTCCGCCTCGCACTGAATATCCGCGTAAAATCCGCCTCTCCGAAGGCCGCCGAGCTTGCCCTTGATCAACTTATGGGGGCCGGATTATCCGGCCCTATGCGAAGGCCGGATTATCCGCCCTGGGGAAGAAAAACTGCCCCTGTTCAGATTTTCCGGTAGAAAATCTGACCGGATACCGAGCGACGCGCCTTGGCTCCTTTTGCTCGAAAACTAGGGGCCAGATTATCCGGCCCTTGCGAAACCCGGATTATCCGGCCTGGGAAGGAAAAACCGCCCCAGTTCGGATTTTTCGGGACAAAATCCGATTGGTCACAGAGCGACGCACCTTGGCTTCCTTGAGAGATGAGGTAGGCCGGATTATCCGGCCCTTGGAGGGACGGATTATCCGCCCCCCCCTCAAAACTTCCTGCACACTTAGCACACATGAAAAGTCTCCATAGTATTGTTATCTAACACGCAAAACATAGGAAAACATGAAATGTTCTTTCACCGGTAAGTTCCCAGCGACCTCCACTGTCGTTTTAGGGTTCGAGTCTCGCGGGAGCAGTTCGACGGAGATGACAAACCTCAGTCGTAGGATCCTGTTCTAATCGTAGGGCTAGGATTGCTAGATACTGTTTCGCTTAGACGATGTTTAGTCGCTGGGACCATTCTCACACACGGCTTGTGCGCTCTTGATTGGGCGGCCCATGTCGTTTCCCGCGTAGAGCCCGTTGATTCAAATAGAATTTTTCCATTTTAGTTAAAACCAGATTCTGTCAGAAGATTCAAAATTCAACTCAAAAATATTCACTAAACCAAAATGCATGATTCCAATTTGGTTAGAAAGGTACTGAAAATATCTATCCACTCCCATTGGATTCAAATCAATTGAAACTATAGATCACCTATACCAAAAATAACAAGACAGAGGCTTTTGCCACTTCAAACATTTTTAGAAAATAAACTATAAATGCTTTTGAGATGATTCCACCTCTCAAAAATCACATTTGCCATGCTCTACATGAATATATAAAAAGATTTGGTTTTACAAATATAAAACCTAGCTTAGTATTAAAAGAGTGATATATAGGCATTTCTAGTCACTTTAATATTATTAAATAGTAATATTAAATCTTGTAATCTATGATCACCATTTTAAATCACATTTCCAAGTATTGGAATAGATGGTGATGACATGTGTCAACATGATCCACTATTTTAATTGGAGAATATTAAATCTTAAGGATTTAAAATGAGTAGAAATTACTTTTCTAAAATAAGAATAATCAGAGAATGTTAATAGTCCACATGATGATTAAGATAATACTAGATCATCTAATAGGAGCCCTTGTGTGATAAATAGAAGTATTGAAGTGTTGTTTGGTGATTGTGTATATTGAATGTATTCATATACGCTTGTACCGACCTGGGCTGCAACGAGGAGGAGTACTTCGAGGAGGAGGAGGAGAACTATAACGGCTGCAACAACTGCACTGCTCAAGGCAAGCTATCAGTGCAAGCTAACTAATGCAAGATGCACTAGGCATGCTTGTTTATGCAACTTTGATTACACCCATCCCAAGTTTTACTTGCAAGCTTTACTTTCCCCTTTGCTACAGTTTCTTACTTAGTTAATGAATGTGATTAGTGGAAATTAGATTGGATCCTATCAAGATCATAAGATTAGTCTAGGATACTTATACTTGATTAGCATTCCCAATAGTGATAACCTCAATACTAGTGGCTAGTGCTAAGCATAAAACTGGATCACTTTAGATGGGAATACTTGGTGAAAATGATTTTGAAAACCTTGGAATAAAGACTCATTCTATTGAAATATTTTGACATGTGTTGTGAAACACAAATGGTTTGATGATGAAACTGATAAGACATGAGCCTTGACTTTAATAAAAACTGATGGTTGGGTTCGGATGCGATACCATTCCAATTTTATCGTACAACCACAATATCTGAGTTGGGTAGGGCTTGACTGGAAGTTTATATGTCTTAGTGTGGGTTCCCTTGCGGAAGAGGTTGAGCTGAGGCTACCTCGTGATGAATGTCCACCTATGCAGTACCCAGGCTGGCAGATAGCCATGGCTGGGAGGCCAAACTCATAGGGGAGGTGCCTATACTAGGGTGTGTAATTGAAAGGTTAAGATTGATTATCCACATACTAAGTATGATGATTCAGGGTTATTCCTAACGGATGTATCGAATTTTGTGGTGAAAGTGTACCACCTCTACAGAGTGTCAAACTATTCGAATAGCCGCGTCCGTGGTTATGGACAGTTGGAGTGGCCATACTGTTCCGTTGTCAGATGTTTTCAAAATGATTTGTGACTTGAAGGATGACTTTGACTTGACCACAACAGAGTTGTGGACATGAGATCTAAGTTCCCGTTTAAGTGATATAGAGAACTAAAGTTAGGTCTTTACTCTTAAAGCTTTATGAAATAAACCTGGCTTTTTGCAAACAAACCTAGAGCTTATGATTTCTACTGGTTTTACTTTTACTTATACTAGTGGTAGTTTGCGAGTACTTAAAGAGTACGCATGGCCTTGTCCCTGGCTATTCCCATGGCCAGACTATGAGGAGGATTACCTGGAAGATGGACAACAGGAGTTCTATGACAACTAGGATCATCTCCCATCGTCAGCATTGCCTATGACCATGAAGACGGAGCCTACTACATTTATTTTCCGCTGCTTTGATTGTATTAAGACTGGATCATGAGATCCTTTATTTGTAAGACTTTTATTATGGTTTATAATGGATGATGTACTGTGGTACTATTCTGTTATGTCTCGCAAAAATGGTAATCTTGAGATTGCGATGTACGGCATAACAGACATCTGGACTTAAAAATTCGGGTGTTAACAGAGGCTACCCGCAAGGACGGGGGCTTCAGAGTGATCATTTGACCTCCCGTGTGTGGGATGGTGTACTCCTATGTTTTGTTTTGAACTCTCTAGTCTTGTATTGCTACCTGTAGCCCCCTTTCGGCTCTAGGCATGTGTTGTTGATCTAGGGCAGGGCCAAGTTCGAATTTGTATCACACTTTGTGGAATTGGTGTAGGGCTTTATATTTAAAGTCGAGCCTTTTTCCTTATGTTTAAAAAATAACTTATTAAATATAAGTTGACAATTATTAAAGTCATAGTACAAATAGTACAAGTGTGGGATCTTGCTTCGAAGTCCGATTTAATATGAAGCCAACGGTGAAGACTTGATTGTGAATTTAATGGATGCTTAGGCTAGAAAATATTTTTATATGCATAAACTATTCATCCTGAAATTAGTCACACGGGAAGACATCCGCTCTCGTATTTTTCAAAAGATAAATGGAAAATAATTTTTATATATATTTTTGATCGGAACACATGTATTCCACGATAATATCACCGGGTACGAGATAGGTTACACTTACACATCGTTTGGACAAAATCCTTTTATCAAAGTCATAGTACACGCGGCGCCCTCAATTTCTGTCCCCTACAAAATCGTCCTAGCACGATAATTATATGCCTTTTTTTGCAAAAATTTTCTTTTTTGCGAAAATCAAACAGGTTTTGGAAAACATATTTTAGGAACCTTATTTAAGTCGGTTGACGGCATCGCACCTTATTAAGTCCTTCGAGCCGTCATGGATTCATAACGGAGCGCGGCTTCGAATCGGCCGTCGAATCGAAATCCCCACATAGTTTCTTCCCCCTCTCAAGCCGCCGCCCTCCCCGCCGCGCCGGCCGCCGCCCTCCCCGCCGCGCCGGCCGCCGCCGCCGCCAGTCGCGCGAGCGATGGAGTCGACGTGCGGGTCTTGCGGAGAGGGCCCGGTGGTTCCGGACCTGGACTCGGGCGTGCTCGTCTGCACCTCCTGCGGCATCGAACACGACGCCGGCGCCTCCGAGTTCGTCCACAAGAACACCTACAGCGAGCACGGGGAAATCGAGGGCTCCTCCTTCGTCCGCCACATCTCCGAGTCCCCCTACCTCGACAACAAACTACGCGCCGCCACCGAGGTCATCAAATTAACGGCCGCCCAATTCTCACTCTCGGCCACCCTCGAAGGGAAGGTCCTTGAAATGGCCCAATCCGCCACCGACGGGGACCTCGCCTCTCCGGGCACCGCCTTCCTCCCCGCGCTCGCTGCCTCCTGCGTCTTCCTCGTCGCGCGATCCCACCGCCTTCCGATCTCCCTCGCCGAGGCCGCCGAGGCCGCGGGCTGCACCACGTTCGCGCTCGCTGACCTCGCGTCCCGCATCGCCTCCCGACTCTCCCTCCCTCCCCTCCCATCATTCGACTTCTCCGCCGCGCTCGAACGCGCCGTGCAATATTCGGACAAGCTCAGAGAAGCCGCGGGTGAGAAGACGGGGGAGATTCTCTCCCAAGCCCGATTTCTCCTCCGCTGCGCCTCCAAGTGGTTGCTCACCACCGGTAGGCACCCGCTCCCACTTGTCGCCGGCGTGATTGCCTTCGCCGCAGAGCTGAACGGGGTCACCTCTGTGTCTGTGGAAGAAATTGCCCTGGAGATCTCGGCGGTACCGCACACCAGCCGCCGCCGATACAAGGAGCTTGTCGCTGCGCTTGTGCGTGTCGCACAGAAGTTGCTTCCGTGGGGCGCCGACGTCAATGCCAGAAATCTCCTCCTGAACGCCCCCATGCTGCTCCGGCTCATGGAGATGCGGTCACAGTCCGACCAGTCGGAACAGTTTCTGGAGAGCTTCGCTCCAGACATTGCCAGCATTGTGCAGGTGTACTCATCCGTTGACGAGGACGAATCCAAGTACCTCCAGACTGTTTCCTTGGATGTTGATGATTTGGATTTCAAGAGTTCTGGGCAAGAATCAGAGGATTTGAAGATCTCAGAGGGATGCATGTCAGATACTTACCAGAATGTCTTAAAGAGGATCGCTCAGCTAAAAGAACTTGGGAATGTTGGTAAAGTTGCTAGCAGGAGGAAGCGGTGGAAGAGAGGGCTGGAGCTGGAACCGTGGATGGATTCACTGGGTAATGACTGGACCAAGAACATGCCCCTTGAGAAGGTAGCAGATATTGACATTGGCTATGATGCACCCCCTCCATCGTTTACTGCTGCAATGGAGTTGAAGAAGCGGAGGAGAGCACGGATTGAAGCTGCTAAGTGTCGGATTGATGAAATTAGGAAGGCTCCTGCTGCTCGTAGTGCAAATGCAAATGATTCACCGTCTGCTCTTGGAAATGAAGATGTCCGTCCACCACAAAAAAACATCAAGGAAAAGCAAGGGCGGAAGAGACGAGATGGCAGGGATCATATCATCCACAGAGACCATCTGGCAGAGAGTTCAAATGCTCCTGACTGTGGGAAGAAGAGACGGAACAGAGGCACATGTAATAATGATATTGACTGGGAAGATTGTGTTATCGAGCTCCTGTTATTACATGGTGCAAATGAAGCAGAGATAGAACAAGGCCAGTACAAAAGATTGTTGGACTTGCATGTCTTCAGTGCATAAGTGGACACAGATGAAAACCTGTCGATGCAGTGTCTTCAGTCTTTAGTATTTGGTTACTGACTTGCTTCATGAACATAGGTTGTCATTATTCTAAATTGTGCATAGTTTTTGATAGAGAATTTTCACACTGTTTGCATTTTTTGGGAAGTTCAGTCGAGCTGATCGTGGGAAGAACATAATGTAATGGGGAAATGCTAATACATGGTACACTTTCTCTGGTAAAAACACAGAAATACGGCATTGGACTGATACAGTCACCAGCAATTTTGATTGCATAGTTGACTGGGGGATGTGTCACTTTGTGTACATTTCTATACTGCTTATGAAGATAATACTTGGTCGGATCAACATTGCTGTACAGTTTATAGATTACATATTTAGTTAGAATCGTCATTAATTTTGTTGCTCTACTACTATGAATGCATAATTTCTGAAGTTCCAAAGTGAAAATGTGTCTTGGTAGATTTTACTTCAATTAAGAAATATGTGTTTTGATGGCATGTAATTTGAAATCGGTTTATGATGTGCTTTTGTCCTTCTAACTTCCTTTTCATACGGAACAAGTTACATATAACTTAATTACCATGTAGTTCTTGTGTTTTGCGTCTTTTTGAAGGGCATGGTGGAGCTATGTTAGCACTTAGACGTGAGCTGGCCATGTGCAGTTCATCCTGGTATGAAGTACTCAGGAATGATGCTGTGCTAGTTTGTCAGGAGTCATGTTTATATGTATGTTGATGTAGTCATCTTCAGTTGTGTACTTCTTGAACTGGTTGAGCTGTTATGCTGCACATGTTGTCGGCAGTGAATCCATATGGTGTGTGGTAAAAAGTTCTGGCATCAATCCTGGTACATAACTCATCAGATATATGAAAACGTTTAAACAGATGAGGAGATGGGAAGAAATTCTTCAGGTGAAAGAGAAAGAAAGACAATCCAATGAGAAGGAATTCAAGTGTTGCTGGCAATCTCTGCTCTGGGAGAGGCGTCGACGTCACTTTGGAGAAGATGAAAACGTTGTTTTCAAAGCCTCTCCAGTATTTAGAAATCTGTGCCAGTTGTCACCTTTTTATTTCTGGTGATGGTCTTCAGGCTATCCTAGACACCTTCAGGCAATGATTTTTCAGGTCACTGGCTCTGAGCCTGTGACTAAACTTCTGCAAAGTCCAGCGGTTAGTTTCACACTTTCATTTTTGTCTAGTTCTTTTGCTTATCTTACTTTGACGTACCCATATCACAGATGAATATCTCTTAGTGACAAACATGCATTTAAACAAACTGAATCAGAAGGTTTCTTCTAAATAAAAAGAGAATCACAAGCCAATATTGTTTCCCTTTATTTGCCCTATTTTCATTTGGTGCACAGTCACTTCTTTGTCTGTTGGATCTGCACGCATACTTCTGGGTTGTCTTCATTTGACTTTTCTATGTGCAGGAGAGCTGCGTGGTATGTCGTCTTCGTCAGGCTCGGGGGAAGTGGTAAGCTCTTGTTGGAGGAGAGAGGTAGGAGATTGAGAGGGAGGGGCATGGCAGACAGAGGTCAGTCAGGATCCCCCATCGGGCGCGCCCTGAGAGAGTGATGGCCTGCGGGGCCGGAAGAGATGGTCGCAACTCGCCGGTGGCGAGATGGGTATGCTGCTTTCCTGTCCTGTTCTGGGGTCTGTTTTCTTCGAGTATGGCTGTGAGTAGGTTTCACTTCATGAGTTGAGCTTTAGTCTGTCTGGTGAATCGAGCTTTGGTCAATTCTCAAGTTAAATCGAACGCACAGCCGAGCATCAGGTGAATAGGATTTTCTCCCTATTTTTGTTTGTAGGTTGAGCCGCTGACCTTGAGGCAGCCAAGCAGTTCACATGTATAGGCATCGTCCCACTTAGTTTTTCCTTTTGATTTGTCAAGTGCCACTTCTGGAGAGACAGATTTACACTGGCTGCAAGATGTTAATTGTTCAAACCAGGGGAGCTGGTTTTTTCATGTTCTATTGAGTGGTCATACTACTGCTTTTGAACTGAAAATAATGCAGGGGAACTCAGTGTTTGGCGTTTTTCTTAGGCCCCACATCATTGGACGTTTCGTGGATTCTTTGCCTAGAGGCCTTCAAGTGGTTGTCGCCGGACTCACCATCCAAGTGATGATGATTATGGTCCCAACATTGGGAGCTTTTAACAGAATAGCGCATCAAGTGATAACGTAGTATTTTCCATCTTTTGTTTCTTTCGCAGCTTTTGATTGTTCAATACATGCTTCTGTGTGTAAATGGCTCGAATCCTTCATGTTTTTCTCACTTATTTTTTAGTTCCTGTTAGTAGTCAATTTCCTTCTTTAGTTACCAGTCATTAGTTTTTTCTATTTTTCTTTGTAATTCCTTTTATCAGTTTTCGGTTAATTTTTTTATTTCGTCTTTCACTTTAATCTTTAGTCTATTTCTTTCTTCATTGTTCATTCTTTAGTCTATATTATTATTATTATTGAATTCTTTAGCATGTCTTTAGTCAGTCATCACTCTCTTTTTCATTATTTCTTGCTTCTCCATTCTTTCATTTCTCAGTTAATATTTTTTTCATTTTGTCTTTCACTTAATTCTTCTGTTTATTTCTTTCTTCATTTTCAGGCTTCAGTCTATCTTTCTTTATCAGTCTATTTTTTCAGAGTCTCTTTTTTCAGTCATCTCTTACTTTTTCATCATATCTTAATTCTTCAGTCTATTTTCTTCCGTATCTTTGTTCTTCAATCTATTTCTTTCTTCATTCTTCAGTCTGAAAGTTGCTATGTTTCTTCATTATTCTTCAGTTCATGAATATTCTTTTTGTTGCTATCTTTACGAGTCTATTTCTTTGGGGTCTCTTCCTTCATTCTTTAATTCTTCGGTCTATTTTCTTCATTAGCTTTGTTCATTCCTTGCTCTCTTTCTTCAGTTTCTCTGTATTTCTCCAGTCCGTCTATTAGAATTTAGTGTCTATCTACTCCCTCTGTTTCAAAATATAAGATGTTTTAGCTTTGTGAATGTAACGTATCTAGACACCTTTTGTTATGTAGGTTCAGAGAGATTCACTCCGAATCTACACACTAAAAGGTGTCTAGATACATTATTACCTTAACAAAGCTAAAACATCTTATATTATGAAACAAAGGGAGTAACTTTTATTGGTTTTATGTGCACATATCTACCTCGAATGAAGCAGTTCTAGAAATCAGTGCAGTGGTGCAACAAGTACTGAGTTTGTTGGGGAGAGGGAGAGTCGGGGGTTGGAGCCTTTTCATGAAGCTTTGTGATCCCAGGTTTGGAAGTTATAGAAGACATCAATTTTAACATGAGGCTGTCTTTTTAACTAAAAGCCCGCTGCCTGGCTATGGATTTTCCTTCTCACGTTTCTGATACCATGATGGTATGCTCGGTGCAAGATAGTGTGCCAGTTGCTTGGACTGAAGTTCATGGTCTCTAACCATGACAAATTGTTTTCTAGGGATGGTGTTGGAATTATGTTGCTACAAATAATTGAAGAATCCCATTGATTCAAATTCTTAGTGGGTTTGGTTTCTGTTTGTCCTTCAGTCTTAAAAAAGTGTGTTAACAATTGAAAACACAGCTACATTCTGATGTATTAAAGACATTCCGTGGGAGCTGAGCAAGTACACCTGTATTACTTATAACTGGACAAAACAACAGTGAGTCGCCTAAATCAAAAACAGCTAGCTGTCAATTAGACATTCCCTTTTTTTTTCAAGAGATTATCATCAATGACATTACACTCTCCAGGGCCCAGGCTGTACAAAAACGCACCAACAAACAATAAGCCAGAAATGAGAAGAAGAAAAAACAAAAGGAGAAAATTTCCCTAAAGCATTGGAAAAAAACCGTATGCAAAAGAATGAAACCCGGTATATGTCTATCAAATCCCCCCTAAGAAAGGTAGTGCATGTGTATGCCAAAGCTCAGAACAATACATCTGAATGACAGCAGTCATCTAGGGGTTGAACGCAGTGCAGTCTCTTCTGATCTCTCCACTGTCGCCGGTCTTCACCCCTACTCTCCCCAGCTTGATCATGGACTCCTTGAACGCCTCGAAGAAGCTGGTCTGGTTCGCGGAGAATTCCTTGACCGTCTCCCGCGACGCGCCGTCCGTGTAGAGCACCTGGTCAGAGGTGAAGAGGCCGAAGCCGTGGAGGAGGTTGGTGTAGTAGTTGTTGTCGAAGGTGATCGGGGTGATGGGGTCCATGTTGACGGCGATGGTGTCGCTGACGTCGCGCGGGCACGCCTTCTTGAGGGCCTCCGCGTAGTCCTTGCTGAAGGAGGGGTCGGTCTTCCCGGTGCCGTTGAAATTGTACAGCCGAGCCGTGAAGCGGGTGCAGTGGGCGAACCCGACCGTGTGCGCGCCGGAGAGCACGACCATGTCCCGCTGGGACAGGCCGCCGTTCTTGAAGATGGCGGTGAGCTCCCTGACTTTCATGTCGGGGCCAGGAAGCTTCCCCTCCACGTCGCTGGCCTTGGAGACCAGGGCGTCCCGCCGCCCGAGCTCCACGGTCCAGTATGGGCCATCCGCCTGTAAGTGTAACCAAATTGGACACAGGGTTTCAGAACTGAAGGACGGCGATCGAAGACGGAATGCTAGCCGTGCTGCAGCTTACCAGGTCGACAACGTCTCTGGCGGCGAGGGCGAGGATGTCGGAGCAGGAGACCACGCCGGGGCACTCTTTCTCGACCCTGGTCTTGACCCGGTTCACCGTGTCGTAGCCATCCCCGGCGAGGGAGTCGTCGTCGGGCGTGTTCTTCTCGGCATCCTCCTTAGGAGAAGCTATTAGGACCGAAGCGTCGCAGCCCTGTGATTGAAAATAGAGTTTAAAAACACATTTTAGTAACGGCCCGTGTTTAAATTGCAAACACATGAAACGTGAACATGGGCGAAGCAGCTATAAAATGTGAACTCTGTATCTCCTTTGGACAGGCGTAACACAAAAATGCATCATAGTTACTCGCTATTTATTTTATGAAAAAAAGTTCCAATGCAAAATTCTTTATGTTTTTGTTCAAGTTCAAGCATAGGTAGCCAGGGTGGGGACGACGCAACTGGTGCTCTACGTGCGCTCACACCTCACGCTCTTGCATCCTATGTGTAGGTCAACCCAAAACACAAAACAGTTGGGGCAAAAAAAAAAAAAAAAAAAGATATGCCAGCTAGTAAACGCCATTACGACTGTCGACAGCGGTGAAATGATTATGATCACGGGAGGGAAGAGGGGGAGATCCGACAACGGTGCCATTTTGATAATGAGGATACTAGCAGAGATGAAAAGTCGCGCTGCCACATGCTGCATAGGCTGTCGCAACCGACGACCACGCGAGGCGATCGAGTTGTTCCTTCCAGCATCCACCTCCCTGCTGGCTCCAACTAAACAATGCAAGTAGCTAATTCCCTTTTGGCTTTAACTAGTCGTGTTTTTGTTTCTAATGTAGGAGTATGATCTGAAGCCCTGTCCATTTGATGAAGAGAACTCAACCGATAAATGGAGATTAACATGGGGTCATGGCTGTCACTGCAGACATCGCAGCTTTATACCTTTTCCAAAAGAAAAGAAAAGTATATAGATGGCTAGCTTCTTGAAGAAGCGATGAGGGGAGAAGACAGAGAGAGAGGGGTTATTCCAAAGCAGAACATGCCGAAGCTGAAGAAGCAGTTGGAACTTTTCTTGAGTTTTCGAAGTAAAAAACAGTTGGAACTGACAGGAAACTGTTGATTAATGGAAAAGATGAATCAAATGTTGGCATGCCGCGCATCTCGTTCCAGTATAATCGTTCGTCAAGCACAAGTGCGCATGAATGAATTTAGCAAGCAAGGCAAGAAATGCTCCAACTGCAGCAGATGCACGATTATTGGCGGCGATGGAGGTGGACTCACGTTGACGAAGCAGTCGTGGAAGAAGAGGCGGAGCACCGCCGGGATGGTGACCACCGTCTCGTTCTTCTTCCTCGTGACCTCCTCCCTCACGAAGGACTCCAGCTTGGGGCACGACTTGCTGTAGTAGTCCTTTGTCAGGGCGCCGCCGCTGCCGTACGCCGCCGCCTCGCTGGACGGCAGCATTGCGGCGAGCAAGGCCACCGCTAGTACGGCGGGCATGCTTCTTCTCCTTTTCTCCATGATGAAGCTGTAGTGGTCGATATTGGAAGGCGGGAGGCCGGCCTGTAGGGTGTAGGGGGCACGCCGCCGGACACGACAGGACCCGGGGAGGCGAAGTGGAAGCGAAAAGATATCCGTGGTGAGAGGTGGGAGGGAGAGCGTGGGGATTTATAGTGGTCCTCCTGTGTCCCAATAGGCAAAATGTACAAACCCATATTTCAAGATTTTTTTGTTCACCTAATTCTGAAGCTCTCGGGGAACTGCTGGTCGAATTCATCATTTTACCTACTATAGGCAGGTTGCTTGAACCCAGTTTCAGGCTTGGATCCCGGAATTGCCGGCTCAGCGGACGGCAGCCGCCAGATAGATTGGTGTTCGCAGAGAGATCACATGCAGCATACATACTTTTTAGTGGAAAAGCAGACATGCATCACTCGTGGAATGCATACATTTGGTCGCTTGGTAACAGTTTTTGTTTTTACTCTTTTGCGATATGCTTGCTTTTTTTTTGGAAGGGAAAAGGACCCAAAGAACCGAGAGTTTGTATTACTTCGACGGTGGATGCGCAGTTACATAGAGGGCCGTACAAAATAAGGAAATTACAACCAGGCCTTGTACTTCTACAAAGAACACCCAATGGACCGCAAAAAAGGGATCAAGACCTTGCTCAACACCAACGATGGACCACCTCTAGGCACCGTAGCTCCTACTCTCATTGGGGACATCACCACTTGGGAGAGCCGAAACTTGAATGGTCGTGTCGAGACCGAGGAAGATCCTCTGGAGGAGGAAGAAGATGCTCCTATAGAAGACGTTGCAGAGCACGGTGGGGTCAACCCTATGACCATGGATAGCATCGACAAGGGCAAGTTGACGCTTGGGAACCGCCGCAGGGAGCACAAACTCCAAAAGCCCCCAGAGCCATCTAGACAATCAAGTCTTCAACAAGCCACCCGTGTTCTCCCCCCACCACAACTGGCTAGGAGAATAACTGCAGCTTCGAGGCCACCAGATGAACAGTGGTGACACTTTTTTGGGGGGATTCTCCTCCAAGGCAGGTTTCGTCTCCTTCCTCCACGAAAGTACTCCCCCGGCTACCTCCACAGAGAGAAGCAGTCTCTTTAGAGACCGCCTGATGTTGTGCCAGACCACCACGTTGGGTGCACTCCCTTTGCTACCTCTAGATCTGCACACAACCGAGCTCCCTTCCTCCTTGCCCTCGCCTCCTCGGCTGGCCGGACGAAGAAGAAGACACACAATGGCAGCACTGATGCAGAGGCCACAGACAACCACCAACTTGGCCTTATTTGCATAGATCCCGAACTTAGACCCGCTCGTCGCCCATTTCGAACATTGAAGCTCAAGGGAGAAGCAACCCACCACTGGTTGCGCCATGTCCGTCCAGAAGACACCAGCCCGTACTCAAAACTACCGGCAAACCGTTGCAACTCCTAGATCTACTAATTATAGGTTGACGGCCTCCCTCTCCTACTCTGGCTGGCGAGGCCATCGGAGGAGAAGGGGAGAGGACCCAGCGAAAGACGGTGGACTCTCAAAACCTAGAACATGAGAGTTGTCATTGTACAAATGGTTGAGACTTCGATATGTTTGCTAACAACTGAGAATTCTAACCCAATACAACCTTCATTAGTCTTGACTATTGACAATTAGTAGCACAACCAAAACAATAGTATTCCAGAATTCATAGTGTCATCATATTTAATACAGTATTGAAGGTCTATTAACCATCCAAACAGTCTAGAATTCATGTGTTCTAATTAAACACTACCATAGTGAAGGGTATAATGCTTAGTATCATCTAGTAGTATTATAATGTCATCATATTTAATAGTTAGTAGGATCTCGATGCAATTTAATGTATAGGATGTATTTGTCATTGATGGCAACAATTCCGTGTGTACCAACTCGCTGGGACTCCAAGTGCAGAGTGTTGTAGCAAGTGTCTTTTCCCCACAAGGGTGACTCGAGAGTTTATATCAAACTCTAGGAGAATTGGTTTAGAGATTTCTTCTATTTTCTTCTTCAAGCAACCTACAAAATAAAGTATTTGCCTTATGTCCCCAACCATGTCGTGTGATTGTCAAGCATAAGGTTTCGTATTACTAAAACTAAAATAAACTATAAATAAAAAAGTAAAAGCAATCTATAACTAGACAAGAAAATAAAAATAATAAGGTAAAGATCTTTTGGGTTTTTGTTCGTGTTTGCTAATAGTAAAAGTGTTTTTATGTTTTAAGATTTAATTGATGCAGCAAATATAAAAGCAATGAAAGATGTTTCTTATAATAAAAGTTGGACCGAGGTTTCATGGATTCACTTATCTATTCTCTCATAAAGTGTAGTGGACATAAAATAATTCATAGATAATACAATATTGATGAAACTTCATTATGTGTATGATAATCTTTCATACATCATGTCCTATTTTAAAGATGATGCAATATATCTCACTTATACGAGAGGGAACACTCCATGCAATCTAGATTTAAGAATGAACAGAGTATAGCCTTAGGTACTTTGACATGATGTTTGAATAACAAATGTGCTACCTTGAACACTGATGACCCACAAGTATAGGGGGTGTATCACAGTATTTTCGATAAGTAAGAGTGTCGAACCCAACAAGGAGCAGAAGGTGTTGGCGAATGGCTTGGAGCAGGAATTCTCTGTAAATACTTAGCAAATGGATTGCAAATGGATTTTTAGGGGTTTTTGATAATGCAGGTAAATAAAGTACAAGTAAATAAAAGACAATAATAATAAATGCAGCAAGTGGCCTAATCCTTTCTTTAGCAAAGGACAAGCCGGTTGTATTACTTAAGATGACCAAACGTTCTCGAGGACACACGGAAATATCGTCAAGTGCTTTCGCTTCATATAGTTGATTAATCTTCTTTAGTTTGCTAAGTGTTGTGTGGGTGAACCTGTGCTAATGTACCGACCTTCCTAGGACTAATACATACTTGTGATTATACCCCTTGCAAGCATCCGCACGTACAAGAAAGTAATTAAGGTAGAAACCTAACCACAACTTTAAACTCTAAGACCCTGGCGTCCCTTGTGCAAAGGTTTCCTAACGGGGGTTCAGGGTTTCACATCTCAACCCCTACGATTAGTAGCCAAATACACAATGCATTCCCCTAGGCCCATAAAGGTGAAGTGTCATGTAGTCGACGTTCACATGACACCACTAGAAGAAATACACCACAACTTAAATATCAAACCATTGAATCTTTCTCAACACAATTCCACTACTAACAACATGACTTCTCCCATGTCCTCAAGAACTAAACGAACTACTCACAAGACATCATATGGATCAAGATCAGAGATGATATAATGATATGTAACAATCTGAACATAAACGATAATTCAATGGTTCACTCAATAGCATCAACTACAAGGAGTAATCAACACCGGGAAAGTTTCCCCTAATGAACTATGCAAGATTCAACCCAATTGTTACAGCGGTATGGAGTGGTGATGATGGTGCTGGTGGAGATGATGGTGGTGATGATGATGATGATCCCGATGAAGTCTAGCTCGATGGTGGTGTTGATGGCGACGATCTCCCCTCTCCGGGAAGGAATTCCCTCGGCAGAATTCTGTCTACCGGAGAGATCTTTCTCTCTCGGTGTTTTCTACTGACATGGTTATACCCTACGGGTACGTAACTTCAGCATACCTGGTCCAGCCCAAGGAAGGCCCACGGCCAATATACGCCAGCCCATGAAGATTTTCGGGTGGCCCAGGCCCATGACGCCTTCGGATCCTTGAAGAACAAGACTAGAGTTTCAATACAACTTGTAACCTACTCAGATTTGGTGCGAGACCTAGCCTCCCCATATATAAAGGCTAGGAGGGTCCAACGAGGAGGACACACCCAACAACGATTACACCCTGCGATTACGACATACACACCCAACAACGATTACACCCTGCGATTACGACATACACACCTCCACGCCAGATCGAATCTGCGCACCCTGTAACTTTCGGTTCCGCCGCAATAAAAAAGAGCGCATAAGCGGAGTAGGGTTTTCCTCCGGGGCCTGAACTGGGTAAATCCGTGTCCCTGGTTGCTTGTCCGTTAACTGCCACGATCTCCAGCATCCCCATCTTCTCCAAAACCCAAGTCCATAACAATGGGCATTGACGAGTTGAAACCTCGCCAATTGGCGCCGTCGTGGGAATTGGGGCTGCTGATCAGGTCGTGGCGGTTCCGACCCGATCGATCTACAACTCCTCGACGGAGAATCACCTCCTCTTGGCGCTTCGACTTCACCGCCCACTCGCCACCACCATGAAGGATTTCGAGCCCGTGAGGCGACGGACTCAAATTCTGTTCGAGCTTCGCTTCTGTGGGACAAGCCGGCACCCTCCGCCTCCCCGGCGGATGCCCGTGCGCCGATCAGGCCCGCGTGGGCTCCACACCTGCTACGACGTCACCATCAACAGATGAGTTCTACAGCCGCCGCAACTCCGATCAGGCGATCCACCTTCGATGAAGGACCCACGGTTTCGAATCCAAAGCGCGGCAGCAATAACCAATCTGCAGCGCTATTCAGGCGCCGCAATCATCCAAACCGATGAAGACACGCCTAACCCCGCCTAACCCCAACCCGCAGGGCGAAACGGCGAAACGGGAAAGCAGGGCCACCTCATCCAACTTAGCAAAGAAGGATGGGTCAAGCACGCCGCCGTCGCAGCGAAATAGTCCTACCTGGACTCCCCACGTGACTCGCCGATGGCATACCACTACCTCCTCATCGAGGAGCACAAGAAGCAAGTCAAGATGCAGGAGACGCCGATAAACGCAAGAAAGCCTCTCGAGTCCGGGCGCGACGAGCTGCGCTCTCCGCCATGGGACTGGCTCCAGACAAACGGAAATCAGGGAAACAAGCACCACTCGGTGGAAAACATGGACCGAAGGAGCGGCGTGGCGTGACCCGAACCCTCCACACATCGTTCATGGATATGGACGCCGACGGCAACATCACCTCGAAGACGCCACAAGCCGCGATCATGGCAGCCATCACAGATCTTGCGGCTCACCCACCTCCGGAGGGGGACCCAAAAGGGCCATGCATAGGTCCGCACTCACCGGACTAGGACTAATCGAGCTGCGCCCACGAAGATGCTCCACGGAGCCGAAGAAGAAAGCTCCGCCAGCGCGATCGAGCCCCACCCCTCATCCGAAGATGAAGAAGAACACGACCTTCCTCGAAGGAAGAAGAGCTCGCCACAAACACGACTATGACGCCAGACAAGCTTACACAGCAAGATCGACAAAGCACGCGCTAAACGCGCATGCTCATCCGAATCTGCGATGGATGAAGACGAAGGAGAACTCAAGGGGCCCGATGCTTCAGCAGATCCGTCCGGCGAACACGGATGCCACGCAACTTTAAGCTTCCTTCGGATACTCGAAGTTCAACGGCACGCAAGATCCAAAGTCCTGGCTCGGCGACCATCTCACATCCGTCAAGCTTCACGGAGGCAACAAAGAAACCGCCATGCAATGCCTTCACTGTAGGCGGCGCTGGTCCGCTCAGCAGCCTATCATCAGGATCCATCCGGCTGGAGGAGCTCGCCATAGCTTCATCCAAACTTCAAAGGCACCCAAAAGGCCCGCCTCAATCGAAGAGCTGCGAGCCTGCACTCAGAGAACAGGTGAATCTATTCGCCAGACATACTACGCTGGTCTCGACCAAGAACTCCGCAACACACATCTCGAAGAGCGGGCCATCGACGCTTGAGGGACGGCCAAACGCCCAGACTTCAAGGAGAAACTTGGACGCCAGAAAGCCCAAGACACTCGAGCTCATGGAAATCGCCATTGGCCATAGATGGCGAAGATTGCATCCAGGCGCAATCGATGAAGAAGACGACTACGGCGAAGACGCG
The DNA here is from genome assembly GCA_023614405.1 of Avena insularis. NCBI lineage: Eukaryota > Viridiplantae > Streptophyta > Magnoliopsida > Poales > Poaceae > Avena > Avena insularis. The sequence goes on from CM042692.1 coordinate 31,230,892, forward strand.
AACGCCGCAAGAAGAGGAGACCGCGCGCTCACGAGGACCGCGACGACCCGACATGGTCGCAGCGGCCACGCCGACCGTCAGAACGACAACAGCCGCATAGCGGAGGATATCGCAGCGAAACTTCCGCGACAACGGACGACCAACGCAGCTGCGTGTAACGCCATCCGCGACAACGGACCTTCAGCACTCGACAAACTTTCGGGTCCATGCACCATCCACTTCTACATCGACAAACAAGATGGCAAAAGAAAGCTAGCCACATGCTCAAGGACCGCCAGTTCCGAAACTCAGCGAAAGCATGGTACAGATGAGGCAACAAGCTCCAATTCTTGTGTTCGAAACGCACTTGCGCCAAAGTAAATAGCACACGGAGCTCCTCCACCGCCGCCTATTGAGGCCCACATCAACCAGCACCGCACAAAACAACGCCGGGGTCGCTTACCCCCCACCAAAAGGAGCACTCAATATGATACAGAAGGGACGTCCCACAAACAGGGTGCAGAAGAAAATCACCCGACAAATCAACATGGCCGTGACAACTCCGCCTGCAATCCCTGAGTACCTCAGCGGATCGGAGTCCTGCATCACATTCACCCGCGCGGATCACCCTTGCCAGATCCTCGCCAGTCATGCTGCCACAGTGCTGGAGGCGCAGATCGGAGGCTTCGAGATGAGTCGCGTCTTCATGGACGGCGGCAGCGGCATCAACCTAATATTCGCAAGCACTCTAGCAGCTATGCGGATCCCGCAATGCAGCCTGGAACAATCAGACACAACGTTCCACGGCATTGTCCCAGGGAAGGGCATCTTCCCCCTGGGCAAAATAGGGCTCGACGTCATCTTCGGGACACCGGACAACTTTCGGCAGGAGCGCCTAGAATTCGAAGTGGTGGACTGGCCGTCGCAATACCACGCCATCCTGGGACGCGTAGCATTCGCAAGGTTCCTGGCCGTCCCACACTACGCATACCTACTACTCAAGATGCCAGGACCAAGGGGCGTCATCACAGTCCACGGGAGCTTCACCCGATCGGACCAATGCGACAGGGATTTCAACAAAATCTCCCAGTCCTTCGGCATGCAAGACGAGCTTGTAAGGCTCCGCGAAGCGGCAGACAATGGGCTACCCCCAGTCACCAAGCAGAACGCACCTGATATGTCTTTCGACTCCACCATCAACACCAAAAAAGTACAGGTCCATCCAACGGATGCCTCCAAGACGGCGCTAATCGCCAACGACCTCAACACCGCATAGGAAAGCGCGCTCGTCGAATTCCTCCGTGAGCACTGGGAAATCTTCGCCTGGTGTCCTGCGGACATGCCAGGAGTTCCTAGGGAATTCGCCGAAAGCACGCACTCAATGTCTTCCTGCACACCAAGCCAAAACAGTCCATCCAAGACTGTTGAGCCACGAGGAAGTTATCGGCAAAGAGATCAACAGACATCGCAGCAGACTTCATCCGGGAAATCAAGGAAAGCGAGTGGCTGGCAAACATGTGATGGTCCCGAAGAAGGACACGGACATCCCGCGGATGTGCGAGACTTCACGCCACCGAACAAACACGCCCTAAGGACCACTTCCTCTCCATCGGATCGACCAGATCATCGATTCGTCTGCATGTTGTGAGAAACTCTCCTTCCTCGACGCATACTCAGGCTATAACCAGATTCGACTCAAGGTCGAAGATCAAGAGAAAACGGCGTTCATCACACCGCTCGAGTATATCGCTATAACACAATGCCCTTCGGGCTAAAGAACGCGGTGCCACGCATCAGCGATGCATGCAGCTCGCCTCAAGGACCAGATCGGTCGCAACGTCCAAGTCTATGTCGACGACATAGTCATCAAAACCAAGGAGGCAAGAACACTTATCGACGATCTCCGCGAGACGTTCGACAACCTTGATCGCTACAGGATCAAGCTCAATCCAGAAAAGAGCCTTGGCCCCCTCAGTCACCGCCGGATACTTCATCTCTCAACGAGGATCAAGTGAACCCAAGAAAATCAAAGCTATCATGACAATGGAGAAGCCGAAAACCTCAAGGGCGTTTGAGCGAGTAGCGGCACTAAGCAGGTTCATCACCGCATGGGCGAGAAGGCCCTACCATTTTACCAATCTGCGCCAGCGCAAGTTCGAATGGACACGAAGCCAACGACGATTCGAAAACCTCAGCGGCTCCTCTCCACCTCGCCCGCTTTGGTCACGCCAAAAGCGCGAGCCCTGTTCTTGTACATAGCAGCCACACACCGTGGTCAAGATAAAGATCGTGGTCGAACGACCAAGAAGGCAAGACCCATGGGTACAACGCCCAATTTACTACCTCGGCGAGGTTCTCACTCCAACAAAACAGCAGGTACCGCACTACTGGTTGGCCTACGGCGTGTTCATGACGGCTCGACGATCGAGCCACTACTTCCGTGAGCATCGTGATGGTCGCCAATGAGGCACCCTAAACAGCATCTGAACAATCCAGAGGCCACAGGATGCGTGGCCCTGGGGCATCGAACTATCACCACCGGACATCATCTACGAGAAGCGACACGCATCAAATCTCAAGTCCTTCCGGACTTCTGGTGCCTTGGATGGAGCTGCAGCTGCCGACACCCCGCACATGTCGCAATCTGGACAATGCATTTTGACGGCTCCAAACGCGAAGCCGAGCAGGGGCAGGAGTCATAATCGACCTCCCGCAAGGTGACAAGATGAAGTACGCCCTTCGGATGAAATTGAGCCTCCAACAACGAGGCGAATACGAGGCCCTCATCCATGGCATGCGGATGGCAAAATATGCGGCGCAACGCGCTGGTCATCTACGGTGACTCCAACCTTGTCGTCCAGCAGACGATGAATGAGTGCGACGCACACGCCGAAAACATGATTGCATACTGCGCACTATACAACGCACTCGAAGGAGAATTTGACGGCTGCGAACTTCGGCACGTCGAAAGAGAGAGAGCAACGAGGAGGCCGATAGACTCGCCAACATCGGCTCCACTTGTGCAAAAGTACCACCGTGTGTTCCTCAACAGATCTGCGTGCCATCCATCAAGCGGAAATTCCCAAGGATCACCAAGAAGGTAACACTGGGGCGCTACGCTGCGAAGGTCAAGAAGGACCCAAAAGTTGGATACCGAAGTCGCCATGGTCAACCTGATGCAGGTCATGGCGGTCGAAGAAACCTCGGACACGCCCATACCTCCAGCCTCGCTAAGCGAAACTTACCAGACAACCCGACGATGCCCGGCGATATCTCGTCGGTCAAAAGCCTTCACCATCATCAACGGCTAACTGTACAAACGCAGCATTACAGCGCCCTACAACGGTGCGTCACCATCAGCGATGGCAAGACCATACTCCAAGATATCCACGAGGGCATCTGCGGCCACCACGCAGCAGCCGCCCTTGTCGCCAAAGCTCTCACGAGCAGGATTCTATTGGCCAACGGCCATGAGCGACGCAGGACATCGTCCGAAGATGCAACGGTGCCAACGGTTCGCCGACAAACCACACGCACTGGGTCCGAACTCACCCATACCCATAGCTTGGCCTTTTGCTCAATGGGGCCTTGACATGATCGGCAAACCGCCAAAATCCTCGAAGGAGGACACGTCTTCCTCTTGGTCGCAATCGACAAATTCACCAAGTGGATCGAGGCCATGCTACCACCAACCGGAAGGGCAAAACCGCCAAGTTCTTGAATCCATAGTCTCAGGTTCGCGCATCGACAAAGATCATCACCGATAACGAATCAAACTTCATCTCGAAGAATTTGTGATTTGCGAAGGCCTCGGATCAATATCACGACGCCTCGGGCGCACCCGCAAACAAACGGGCAAGTGGAAAAGGCCAACGGCCTAATCAGCGTTGGCATCAAGAAACGCCTCATGAGCTCACTCGAGCACAAAGCTGGCAACTGGACGAAAGAGCTACCGTATGTCCTGTGGAGCTTACGAACTACGCCAAACAGCTCCACCGGCTACACACCGTTCTTCATGGTACACGGAGCTGAGGCTGTGCTACCAGCCGAAGTACGTCACCAGGCTCCACGAGTCGTCACATGCCGAGGTCAATCCACGGCTGCACTCAAGACGCCGTCGACACACTCGACGAAGCACGGATATAGCAGCAGCTAGATCCACGGTGTACCAGCAAAGTCTCCGCAACTATCACAGCGGCCGCGCCTGTGTCCTTCGTCGAAGGAGACCTCGTCTTGCGACTCAAGCAAAAGCGACCGAACAAACTCGATTCGCCATGGGAAGGACCCTATGTCATCACCGAAGTCATCCCAGGTGGCGCCTATCGCCTCAAGCACGTGGAGTCTAGAGTCGCATACTCCAACCCATGGAACATCTCGCACCTGCGATGATTCTACCCATAGAAATGGGCAATGTACCCCTTTTACTCTCAATAAGGCTTACAGCCAAGGCTACTCAGCCGAACCATGTACCTCCTCCATTACGCTACAAATAAAGCTAAGTGTCTCGCTCCCAACCTTCGGTTGACTATTTCTCTGCAACTTTGTTACATGCTACTAACGCACTCGGGGGCTCCCCCCACCTCACGATTTCATCGACTGAGGACAAAACGCACTCGGGGGCTCCCCCCACCTCACGATTTCATCGACTGAGGACAAAACGCGCTCGGGGGCTCCCCCCACCTCACGATTTCATCGACTGAGGACAAAACGCGCTCGGGGGCTCCCCCCACCTCACGATTTCATCGACTAAGGACAACACATGTACACCTGAATAGCTGACCACGTCAGGCTAACGAAAAGGGCACGTACTAAATCAAAGCACTGCGTGCTCGCTAACAAGCAAACCTTTACAACAAAGGGCACATACACGCCCAGCCGCAATATACAAATTTTACATCTATCTGTTTATTTTCAGGTTCTACCTATTCTGCAGAATAGCCTGAGCACGCTGCTCAAACAAATCTACAACTGCTCGCATCTCGCCTTTACAGCCGCGTAATGCGGACGCATATTCCACTCGCCACCATCTGGCCGAGGAGGTGGCCCAGTCGCCACAACAGCCAAATCTACATCAGGGCGATGCACCCTCATAAGAGACAAGGCAGCCTTCACCCCTGTGACAAGCTGCTGCCGCACCAGCTCCTTGACATTACTGGCACTCCGAAACTTCGCCAGAAGACCTGCAAGGGTCGTCGGCGCGCCATCCAACAGAAACATGACATGCAACACCAAGGACAGCGATGTCTGCACCTGGCGGAGCACCCGCGAAACCTGGAAGACGCGATCCTGCACCGTCGCCAGAACCATGGTACGATCGCGATCCACCCAGAAGAAGCCACCGGCTTCCATGTCCTGTTGAGTCAAACAATTGACTCGAACAGCAATGCGCTCCTTTTCTTCCTTCGGAGCGAGATTCGCACCTGCGACAACAAAGATGTACAAGAGTAAGGCCAGCAGGCTCACCCGAAGAACTAAGCTACGGCCCGAAAGAAGGATCAACTTACACTGCAGCTGCTCGGACAGCCGACCCAGCTCCGCCATCAAGTATTCCTCTCTGGCTGCACTACGGTCTGCTTTGGACTTCCAAACGTCAGCACGACCGCGTAGCCCAAGCAAATCCCTCTCCAAGCTGCGCACGCGATCCCGCAGAAAAGCGAGCTGTGAGGAATCATCCAACGATGCTCGCAAGGGCCTTTCGGATGAAGTACCAACTGGGTCAACACCCGAAGGAACCTAAAGCAGAAGAAAAAGAAGGCACACAGACACTCAGCCAAAGATAAAGCCCAACTCGGAGGAATTCATTAAATAAGGCCACTGCGTGGCTCAAGAATGGTGCTACAAAAGATATTTACAGCAAAAGTAAACTACATACTACCCTACATCTCCTATGCCTAAGGCGTAGGACACCGAGTCGCCTCAGAGCCAGACTGCCTAGCTTTGGCCTCGCCCTGCTGCCGCAGCGCGTACTCAGACAACAAGTCAATGAGCTTGGGCCCATATCGTCTGCAGCGAGCGGAGTAAGCAGCGAAGGCTACCTCTGATCCATCCGCAGCCACAAGATCCGAGAAGTGATCTGGGCAAGTCCAGCTCCGCCCAGGCCGCCATGGCCATCGCCCGGCCAGACGCCCGATGCCCTTACGCTGCGCTTGTATCTGCAGGCACTTTGATAGAGCCTCCGGAGCACCCACATCTTCAAGGGTTGCGCCCGCCGGGAAGAGCTCTGGTAGAAGCGACCAAGGACCCCTTTGCCTTGGCAAGGGAGTTGACAGCAGTGCTGCAGCGGTCTTCGACCGCCACGGTGGCATCATCGAGCACTCCGTGCTCCAGAGCACCACGGTCAAACTCGATGCCTGCGGCATCTGAGACAAAACAGAAGAAAACATGAAGAATAGCAACATAGAAGAGGACCCGAAGAAAAAGAAGCAAGTACAAAAGCTAGCACTCACCCGAAATAGCCTTGGCAGCAGCCATGAGCTTCTCCGCTACTCCTACCTCACGACCTGCGGTTTCCTGCTGCAGACGCTGTTCGCTTGCCTTTGCCTTTGACTCCAGCTCAAAGCGCTCTTCGCCTCGGCGGCTTGGCCTTCTGCTCCAATTGGCCAAGGCTCTTCTTCAGAGCATCAACCTCACGAAGAGAGTCATTATGCTCCTCTGCATTCACAACAAGCCAGTGTCAACAAACAGGACAAGGATACACAAAAAAGTACTACAAGGCAGACGAATACCTTGCAGCTGATGCAGTTTCACCTCCAGTGTCAGGTGCTCCTCCACCAGCCGCTTGGCCTCTCGGACACAAGGCTGCAGGAAAAAGCAATAGCAGTAAGAGCATGACTTGGGGGCTCCGCCCAAAACAAAGAAGCAAACACAACATCAGCACACGAAGACGCCCGGGGGCTCCCCCCGTGACATGAAGCAGAAAAACTTACGTGCTCCGAAGGCGAACCCGCAGGCCCGCCTGCGAAATTCTGAGGCGCAACCACCAGCCTCTCCTGCACAAGAGGAACTGGTGCAGCACCACCCGACGTTGCCACCGTCTGCGGAGGCGGCGACGCAATGTTCGACTCCCCCATCATCTCGCGCGCTCCATCACTAGAGCCGTCGGAGGATTGCCTACATACGAACCAATCAACACAGCGCCAAAAATAACAAGTGAGCAAAAGACAACGGTGGCAACAAGCACACTTACGAGCCCAACGCTCAGGTCAAAGATAGGAGAAGCCCTCGGGCCCTCTTCTCCTCCTTCTTCTCCTCCTTCTTCTCTTCCTTCTTCCGCTTTCTTTGGCGGGTGTGGAGCAACAATGGCATGAATGAATGCAGGAATAGGAGAAGACGAACCCCCCTGAACATCATCATGACGCTCAAGACCCCGAGGATTCCTGGGAGTCGGAGGAGTCGAGGCATCCGAAGACTTGCTCGAGCTCCGTGATCGCTTACTCGAATGGTCTTCACTCGATTCGTCGGCATCCTCCGCCGGAGATTGCGCCGAAGGAAGCTCGGACACGGAATCCACCACTTCATTATCCGGGGCATTCGGATACCTTTCAGGCAATGGTGGCGCCATGCCTGGCACTTTGAAGCTCTACAAGATGAGAAGAAACTTTGTTAGCAAACAAAGGACACAAGTACACAGCAAAAACATAAGGGAAGCACTACGTGCGCAAATCTACACCTTTGGCACGGCCAACGTCGACGAAAAGGGAGGAGTCAGCGACTTCCCCGGGATTTTTTCGTCAGCCTTGAACTTCAACAGCACGTGAAGATCCTTGTCAAGGTCCACCTCGGAAACCTTCTCACTCGAAACCCTCGTCGGATCACGGCGCCCAGAGGAACATCGGTGCGCTCTAGCTGGAGCGGCTCAAGAAACACCGGATAATGTCGACACCGTTCACCTCCTTCTCAGGAATCAATTGGAGCTCCTCCACCCGACGTTACAAGGCCTCAATCTCCGCCACCTCACCGTCTAAGATCTGATTTTTCCAGGACCTCTTCTTCACAATTAACTGGGAGGGGTCAAAAGGAACGAGACCAAAATCTTGCCCAGGCAGCACGGAGTCACGGATGTAAAACCATTTCCTCCGCCAGTACTGGACAGATTCGGACATGGAGAAGGAAAAGAATTGGACATCGGGACTAAGAGATGATGAAACCCCAATGGGATACACACCATCCGAACCAGGCGCCTCCTCACGGAATACAGCTTGGAAGAGGCCAAAGTGCGACTCAATGCCAAGCCAACACTTTCATAAGCGTGATAAAACACGCAATGTGGAGAAGGAGTTGGGAGATAGATGATGGAGTTGAACCCCATAGAAAAGAGCGATCCACGAAGAAGTCATGGTGGATCGCAAACCCACGCAAAACGAAGGCGACAAACATAACCCGATACCCAGATGGGGGACGGGGGATTACCTCACTACCGGGGAGTCTCACGTCCGTCGTGTCCTGCGGAATCAGGCTCCGCTCGCGCAGCTTGCGGAGATCGCTCTCCCGCGTCTCTGATCGCCGCCAGCCACCATCGGTGACACGAGCAGCGGCGGCGCCCTTCTTGCCTCCGGCGGCGCTGGTTCCCACTGCAGGCGAAGAATTCTTTGGCTTCCCCATGGCGCTACGGCGGTGGTGTCGTTATAGCAGCGAAGACAAAGGAAATGCGAAAGGAACTCTCAGCACGCAGCAAGAATCGCTCGAGCACAAGGAGGCAGTAAAACGCAAGAACTGGTGCGGTGAAAACAAACCACGATTTTCACCATGGATTATAACAGCAAAGACGACGCACGCTGACCGTCCATCAAGAAGACCTAACGCCAACGGCAGATCTGGCCGTACACGTGTCAGCACCAAAACGAACCGTCGTTCCCACGACGTCCACTACACGCGGAAATCGAGGAAACGCCGTAATCATCTCCACGTCGCGCGTGACCGGTCAATTCAAAGTCAGGAAGTGGGACCCACGATCGATCAAGTCATCTCTGGCGCGAGACGCTGAGGTCATTGATCGTCGACAGCGGCGTCATCAACAGCTATACTAGCAATAACTTTGGCTCCACAGCTAAAAGTACTCACTCGAATCTACGATTCGACTAAATACTTGGGGGTACTCCTATTAGGAGCGCTGGTCGCGCACCCGATGTACTTCCGGGTCAGCTGTACGCTCACGAGATTTTCCTACTACCGTTGCATGATACAAGACTCGAGTCTCTGCCCGAGTCTACGACTCCGCCAGACACTCGGGGGCTACTCCAAAGCTGGGCGATGGCCGTTCACACACAAGAGCTTGAGTCTCGTCGAGTCCACGACTCCACTCGGACTCGGGGCTACTCCCATAGGGAGGAAGGATTTCAGCATCCGAAAATTTTGAGTCCTATGGACTAAACAACTGAGCAATGCTTGCACTAAAGTCTCCTCGAGTCTCGACTCGAGCAGACACTCGGGGCTACTCCCATAGGGAAGCTGGTCGCGCACCCTATGAAATCTTGACTGCGATCTTCGGATCCGCATGCAAAAACTTTTGGCAACTCTGCCTCAATTAATGCTAAGTGAGTAACATCCTCCTTGTACCGAAACACCTCCGCGGTGATAAACATTCGGATCTTTACTGCGACGCAAAGATAAGACCCTGAGATATCATCGATGGCACGCAACGCACCGTATTGCGCTCTGCTAGTATGAATCCGGACCAGCAGGTACGATGAACACTCCCACCGGACGCGTTGGGTACATCAGTTAAAAACACTGGAATTCCAATCCTGTAAGTCCTCCGCGGCTGAGTGAATTACGCGACATATGTTCCGGGTTGAGTCGAGGACTGCATACTGAAGAAGATCGTGTTGTTTTGTCCTAAGGCGATTAAGCGACCACGATCCGTCGGGTGAGTCAGGCACACGCATCAACAATCCCTACACATTCTCTTGAAAAACAGAGTTACACCCGAAAGATTGAAGAGTCCTCAGCCGAATCTACGATTCGACTAAACACTCGGGGGCTACTGACATGGTTATACCCTACGGGTACGTAACTTCAGCATACCTGGTCCAGCCCAAGGACGGCCCACGGCCAATATACGCCAGCCCATGAAGATTTTCGGGTGGCCCAGGCCCATGACGCCTTCGGATCCTTGAAGAACAAGACTAGAGTTTCAATACAACTTGTAACCTACTCGTATCGGTACCCGAGACCTAGCCTCCCCATATATAAAGGCTAGGAGGGTCCAACGAGGAGGACACACCCAACAACGATTACACCCTGCGATTACGACATACACACCCAACAACGATTACACCCTGCGATTACGACATACACACCTCCACGCCAGATCGAATCTGTGCACCCTGTAACTTTCGGTTCCGCCGCAATAAAAGAGCAGACAAGCAGGAGTAGGGTTTTCCCTCCGGGGGCCTGAACACAGGTAAATCCGTGTCCCTGGTTTGCTTAATCCGTGCCACGATCTCCAGCATCCCCATCTTCTCCAAAACCCAAGTCCATAACAATGGGCATTGACGAGTTGAAACCTCGTCATCTGCCCCGCAGAGGTGGCGGAATCTTTCTGTGGTTGCTCCCCGAGACTTAGGGTTTCGGGAGGACAATATACGCCAGAGGGGAGAGCCTGGAGTGGGCTAGGGTGGCTGCACCACCTACTGGCGCGACCTAGGGCTGCCCGCGCCACGGGGTGGTGTGGGCCCCCTGTGGCCCATCTCCACTTCCCCTTTGGCAATCTTCGACTTCTGGAAAAATAGAATTTTCCATGTATTTTCCCGGATTTTCTGATCTTCACGAATTTTGCCTCCAAACAGCACCTTTTCCATCAGAATCCTGACTGCAGCGGTCCATGCTCCAAAAGTCATCAACCATGCAAAAACAGATGAAATAACATAAGTGTAATATCTTAATATGAAATATATCAATGAATAACAGTAAATTATGATATAGAATAGTGATGCAAAATGGACGTATCAACTCCCCCCAAGCTTAGACTTCACTTGTCCCCAAGCAAAAACTGAGCTCAATAAATATGACCTCAGGTTTATGGAGTGAAGAGTCGATAAAAGAATACGGACAAGAAGCATCGCATTCATCAGTACACAAATCATAATAGAAGACAACTCACTATTATATAACTTAACTTGCAATAAGTAAAGGAAACACAATAAAGATACATAAAGTAAATCATAATTGGTAATGGCAAACTTAGCTCTTGGTCGAAGAATAGTTGACAATTTGCAGGAGTTCACACATAAAGGGTTTTCAATGATAGCTTTCAAAGTAGTATTCACTAAGATAAGAGCAAATGTGCAAAGCAAGGAACATAAGAAACATGATTGAATAAATCATCATATGAATGAATGAAACACAACAACTCAAAATACTTGCTGAGATAGAAGGGAATAGGTTTACTGACTCAACTAAAAAGTAAAAGAAAGGCCCTTTGCAGAGGGAAGCAGGGATTTCAAGTTTCATAAAGAGCTTCCAAAAATTATGATACTTATTAGCTTTCAGCTCTCATTGCCCCTACCATAGGCATCTTTAGGTGATTAAGGTTAAAGTGATAAAATATGAGGATATGCTTGACAAGTTGTAAGTTGAAAATCTCATGTCCCTTGAATACGAGGGCCGCTCCTCATGCTACTCAAGTTTAGTCACCGGTAAGTCCTTGTCATAGTAAGTACATGTGTATCATACAGAACCGCCAACGGGGTACCCCTTGCCCGATGATACGGAAGAATCCCCATATCAAAATGACAAAGCAAGCAGACAACGAGCATCTCAGGAATCTTCTTATTTACCATGGGAATATGGTGCTTTTTTCTCTCTTTCCTCTTTTCTCATCCTTTTTTTCTTTTTATCTTTTCTCAATCTTTATCTCTTTTTTATAAGAAGAATGCTTCATAGATGCTCATTATGGTTACGCTGCAAGTTTCCACCATGATTAGGCATGGATTAGACCAGCGGCCCAGGCGTTTCTCTAACACACATACATAACTCCATGGACTTACAAGCTCCCCTTTCATTTCACACCGACGACATCCATAGACAAAAGAGCATGATATCAACTAGGTACAAAGTACCAGTGCAATGTTGAAAGCGTTCCCCATGACAGCATTGTTCTGCTAATTCACAACTTACAAAGCGCAAGCATATACGCAACATAGTTGGGCACAATGGTTCAAGTTTATTAAGTACAAAAAAGTAAAGTGTGCCATCAAGTTCGTGAGAGCTTTAATCACTAATTTTCACATAACAAGTTTAATTTGGAAGGTAGATAAAACATGAATTTACTTGGAATAGCAATAGTGCTAATAGATAGGTATGGTGGACACAAATGGCATAGGTTTTGGTTTAAGGATTGGATGCACGAGAGGCATTCCCTCTCAGTATAGATTTTTGGCTAGCAAGGCTGGGTAGCAAGCATAAGAATTGAAGGAAACAAACAAACATACAAGTGATAAAAATAAACATGCAATCTTCCTTGGAAGCACAAAAGATCTTAACTAGAGAATACTAGACTTATGAGCAAATCAAGAAAGAAAGATGATGAAATTATATTTCTTTATAGTACTTTTTATCTTTTCATTCAATTCTCAAAAATAGTGCTGCTACTGACCGAGCCAGGGTTGCCAAAACCAACTAAATTAACTCAATGATCCCAAAGTGATACCAATACTAACAACAAGATCAATCATATAATCATGAATTGAAAACTAATATAAGATATGCAAAAAAGTAAATGATAGAACTTCTCATTAATATTCCATAATGGCAACTCACACCAAGGGATACATAGATATCTAACGAGAGGGGGGACACTTCCATAATGCAAACCATCCTACATGATAACTTCTCTATTCATGATATGACTATACTAAAAAGGTAAAAATATAGAAGATAGTGATGTGATACCGCGACACTCCTCCAAGCTTGGAACAAACCAACGGGATGCCAAAACCTGATGACGAATTACTCCTTCGGTGGTGGTGGTATTCTTTCATCATCGTCCGACTTCCAAGGTAAAGGCTCCCCATCAACAAAAGTCATCCTGGTCTCCATCATCCTGAAACTAGCATGCGGTGACCCAGCATACCACTGCATGATGTAGTACACTATAGTCATTGACATAACACCAATGAAACACCATTCACTAGTATTACATCCCTTAGAGTGGTACAACAGAAACACAGCAGGTCCCAGACATGTCTATAGATTACAACTCGACTCTTTACAAAAGATCCAGAGAACACTGTAGGTTAAAGAGAGAGAAAGAAACTTCTTACAAAAAAGAACTAGAAGTAATAACTAAGAACTATCTAGTAACTAAGACTAGCATCTAAAATATCAGGCGTGCCATTGCTGCTATTGCAATGTTCTACAGAAGTAGGTTTTATGGCTAGAGTATCAACTCCTATCTACTCAGGGACTTCGTCTTCACTTTAGTCGATGTATCTGTGGACTTCATTTACTTTATTGAAGAACTTGAGTTGTTGATGATGGTTTCTTGAGCAGACTTTGATGTTGATGTCGTCTTCAACAGCTTAGAACCTAGCAAGGGTTAAGAAGGTACGGTTGAGTATGGGCGTACTCAGCAAGTTCACTAAAAAGGAGTGTATGATGCACTATCTCTACAACCACATACCATAGGTCGTAGGCAATGCAGGTTTTCATAAACATTTCTTTGCTTTTATTATAAAAACTATGCCCGACAGCCTTCACAGGTTGACCAGAACCTTCGTGGGGTTCCTTTCATGCCGCATTCGTAGCTCCTTCCCGGAACAGGGAGTAACATGTCATAATTCTTACACTCTGCAAAGGTGCATCACTTTTCCCATAAGAGACCTTAGCCTTGTTGCACAACCAAGCCGCGAGCTTGTCCACACTTCCTTGGTATGGGGCCCAGCCTAAGATCTAAGCCAGTACTGCCCTCTCCGCGACCCCGCATGAGACATGATCCCCTGACACAACTACCACGGTTACTCTTTGGGTAGCCTCTCGGAGACTCCGTACGCAGCTCTGCCTGGCGGTCACCATCAGTTATGGTGAACTCAGACCCAGACAGAGATGCATAGATAATCTAGACACCTAGATCGAGGGGAACTAAGGGGTCCCACCCATGTGCTAGATTCTCTAGAACTCCATGAGAAATCAATAGCCTCACGATAAGGTCATCCGTCCATGCGAAAGGGAGAAGATACAGCTGACTTTCCCGTCCTATTCTAAGTCTTATGGTTGACGCGTAATATACAGCGCTAGAATCACTAGCGACATTGGTTGTTAAGTCCTAGATATTATGTTCCTTTACCACTGGAACTGTATCAATAGATTATTACCATTTGGTAAGTAATCCATAATCATATTATTATGAAAATAGGGTTTTTTGACCTTTTTGAAACGCAGGTGATGACAACATTTGAGTTACAAGCATTTGATAGAAAATAATCAAAGGACATGAGCAAGTTGTGAACTTTCCTTTTGTGATTGCAATATTATGCACTCACGGTCTTTGAGATACTAGAAGATCCAAATTCTGTAAATAGCATCATTGGTCCGGTAAGGGAAATTTTTTAAAGAAGCAAGATGCAATTATGCATAAGTAATGCAATGCAGTTTGATAAACGCGAATTCCTAGAATAGTCGTATCTGATCTAGGGTTTGGAGTTTGTGATGATTTCTTTGGAATGTATTGCACTTTTATATTAGATTCACACTTGTGCTGGTTATTAAGGCTTGTGAGAGTGTGTGCAACAATATGTAAACACAACAAGTAACATGCAATACTAAAGCACTTAAATGGATCACGGTACCTAAAATATTTCTTAAACAAGATTAAGAATCAATTAGAGCTTTTAAAGAAGTGTTCAAGGATCACTTTTAATGTTTCTTAAAAGAATAACTTTTGAGGAAAATATTACCTTACAAAGTAAAAAGCATTTAAACTTAAATCTAACACTTTAAGGTTTTCGTTTTAGTGAAGATTATTAAAGGGGAAGACATTACTATATCAAACAATCATAGCATAAGTGGTTGCATTTACCTTTCTATCTTAAAAATTAATGGTTATACTTAATAAGTAAATAACAGGTATTACTTCAATTACTTTGGAATTTGTTTTAAATCTTTAAGTGGTTTTCTCAAACTGGTGAAAGAACTAATAATTAATAGTTTGGTGAATTTATAAGTGCATAGGATTTTTGTGATAAACAATATACCATTTTAGTTGATTTTATAATTGGTAAAAATCTTTTAAGAAAACTAAAATACCCTTAATTTGAGATGATAGTTTTAGTAGATACATTTTAAAATGGGTTGACCTAAGTTATCTTCACTTAAACATTAATTGACTTGTTATTACATTTTTAGACTTTAGACAAATAATAGTAAAGGTAATAGGAAATATTTATATATTTTTAAGGAATTAAAATAAAAGAAAAGGGTTTATTAGACCTTTACCTTTTATTTAACTTCAATTAATAAATAGGACATTTTTAATGTGTAGAATTCATTTTTTGATCATTTTGGTATATTATAGGTATTTTTGTGAATTTTAAATAATAAGATTTGAATTTTATAAGTTTAATCATTTTATAGGTACTTAATAAATAATTATTATTATCTAAGTGATATAAAAATAATTGAAACAAGTTTATAAGTCTTTATTTTGTTTTTCTAAGATTTTTGATATATTATACATATTTTGTTATGGATTTTAAATAATAAAAACCTTATTTCAGATTTATCCCAAATAGTTTATTTACTAATAGCAATTATTATATTATTTAAGTTTGAAAATAAAATGTGATAATAGGTTTATAATATAGAGTTTATTTTTCTGAACATTTTGATATATAATATTTATTTTTCTTAATTATATAACAAAAGTTATTTAACTTATAAGATTTAATCCTTTTTATTAAATTTCTCGAAACTAATTAGATTTAAACTTATAATGTTTTACCTATTTCCTAAATAGATACAACCTTTTATTATAGAGTACTAACCTAGCTGAGCCAGCGGTGGGCCAGGAGGCCGGTAAAGCCGCAGCGTCAGAAGACCGTCAACCAAACAATGAATGGTGGTGACGGCAGTGTGGCGTTAGCAAGCGTCACCTCGCCACCACCAGATGGTCACCAGCGGCGTGAGGCCAGCGCCGCTGTGAGGAGGCGATGTCTTTGAAACAGCGAACCGGCGGACCTAACAGTGGCTGTGGCGCTTGTTTTTGGTCGCCGGAACCACTACCAAAGCGAGCAACCACGGCGGTGATCGAAGGTCTACGGCGGCATGGCGGTATAGGAAGTAATCAAGGAAGAGAAGAACACTATTAGACTCGAAAGCTCACCAGAAACACGGTGATTTGGTCGGTGAAGCGGATGGTAACCGGAGTCGGCGGCAGTGACGGCGACCGGCGTTGGACATGGTGGTGTCGATTGCGATGCCTGGGACCTCCCCAGCTTGTGATGTTGGGGGTGATATATTGCAAATGTATCTATAATTTTTGATGTTCCCTGCTTGGTTTTATCCCCTTTCTTGTGTTTTGTCCACACTTTAGAGTACTTTTCATATGATTTCTTGGACTAACCTATTAACAAGAGCCACAGTGCCAGCTGCCTATTTTCTGCTGTTTTTGGTTCCAGGAAAGTCAGAAAATGAATATTCTCAGAATTGGACGGGACAAAAGCCAAAGTGCCTATTTTTCCGGAAGTCATCAGATGCCAGAGTATGAGACGGAGAGGAGCCAGGGGGCCACCACACCACCTGGCCGCGCCAGGGGGTGGTGTGGCCAGCCCAGGCACCCCCTCGGCCTCTCCTTCCGCCTATAAGATGCACTTGGGATGAAAATCCTAAGCACCCGATCAAAAATCCACGAAAGAGTCTGTAGCCGCTGTCATCTCCATCCCTAGATCGGGAGGGATCTGAAGCTCTTCCCGGCACCCTGCCAGAGAGGGGAATTCACCCTGGAGGCCTTCTTCATCACCATGCAAGGCTCCGGTGTGATGCGTGAGTAGTTCATCCTTGGACTACGGATCCATGTAGTAGCTAGATGGCTGGTTCTCCTCCTTTGTGCTTTCATGTTTAGATCTTGTGAGCTCCATTCATGATCAAGATCATCTATTTGTAATTCTGCATGTTGTGTTTGCGGGGATCCGATAGATATTGAGATGCTATTTCAGATTGATTATTGATTCTATCATGTCTTTGTTATTTGTGATCTTGCATGCTTTCCGTTGTTAGTAGCTATCTTGGACAAGTAGATGCTAGCAACTCCAAGAGTTAGTATTTATGCTCGATAGTGGGTTCATGCCTCTGACGTAATCTGGGGAAGTGACAGAAATATCGAAGGTACTAGATGTGCTGTTACTACTATGGAGAAAACAACAATCCTTTGTTCATAGAACAATCGTATTGTTTACTTTACACGCAATTCGTAAAGCAATAATCTATTGCTTGCAACTTAATACCGGAGGGGGTTCAGATGATAATCTGAAGGTGGATTATTAGTCATAGATGCAGTTGGATGGCGGTCTATGTATAATGTTGTAATTCCCAATCAAGTCTCAAAGGAGTCAAGATGATTAGTATATGCATGTATTGCTTTCTCGATGTTTCTCAATTGCCCCGCTGTAATTTGTTCACCCAGCATGTTATCTATCTAAGGAGAGCCACCTCTAGTGAACTATGGATCCCGGTCCTTTTCTTTACATACAATCTATAAACTGTTTACTGCTTTGTGTTTACTTTCTGCAAACTATTACTTCTTTCCATTCTATATGTTTAATCCTTTGTTTTTAGCAAAACACGGTGAGATTGACAACCTCATCGCAAGTTGGGGACAAAGTTCTGTGGTTGTGTTGTGCAGGTCTCCACGTTGCTACTAGCACCGGTAGTGCGCCCTGCCAAGGCTCAGCTAGCAACACCTTTGGGGTGTTTCCTTGCTCCTACTGGTTCGATTAAACCTTGGTTTCATAACTGAGGGAAACTTGCTGCTGTGCTCATCATACCTTCCTCTTGGGGTTCCCAACGAGCTCTACATCAACACTGAGCCATCAAGCATTTTTCCGCGCGTTCTTGGGAGTCAAGGACATCTTCACAAGGGGAGTCCCTCATAACCAATCTCTTTACTTTGTTATTTTTGTTTTGCTTAGTTTCTTTTTGTTTTGTTTGCTTGTTTCTTTATCAAAAACACAAAAAATAGTTCTACTAGTTTCCTTTCTTATTTGAAAACCCAAAAAAATGACTACTCTTGAAAACACTAAGTTGTGTGACTTCACTAGCACCAACAACAATGATTTTATGAGCACACCTATTGCTCCACCTGTGCTTGAAGATACTTTCTTTGAGATAAAACCTGCTTTGCTCAATCTTGTTATGAGAGAACAATTTTCTGGTATTGGTAATGAAGATGCTGCTGCCCATCTAAATAACTTTGTTGAACTTTGTGAGATGCAAAAGCATAGGGATATAGATGGTGATATTATTAAGCTGAATTTTTTTCCTTTCTCTTTGAGAGGAAACACTAAAGAATGGTTGAATTCCTTAACTAGGAATAGTATTGATTCTTGGACTAAGTGCAAAGATGCTTTCATTGGAAAATACTATCCTCCTACTAAGATTATATCTATGAGAAGTGAAATAATGAAGTTTAAACAATCTAATAATGAGCATGTTGCTCAAGCTTGGGAAAGAATGAAATCTTTGGTAAAGAATTGTCCCACTCATGGACTAACTGCTTGGATGATCATCCAAACTTTTTATGCAGGATTGAACTATTCTTCAAGGAACCTATTGGATTCTGCTGCTAGAGGTACCATTATGACCATCACTCTGGGTGCTGCAACAAAACTTCTGGATAATATGATGGTTAACTATTCCGAATGGCATACTAAAAGAGCTCCACAAGGTAAGAAGGTAAATTATGTTGAGGAAACCTCCTGCTTGAGTGATAAAATTGATATTATTATGTCTATGCTTGTTCATGAGAAAGCCCATATTGATCCAAATAATGTCCCTTTAGCCTCTTTGGTTGCTCAAGAAGAGCAAGTTGATGTGAACTTCATAAGAAATAACAATTTTGGCAATAATGCTTATAGGAGTAATTTTGGTAACAACAATTATAAGCCATATCCTCCTAACAATGGTAATGCTTATGGAAATTCCTACAACAATAATAGGAGTGCACCCTCTGAACTTGAAGTTATGCTTAAGGACTTTATTAGTAAACAAACTGCTTTCAATAAAACTATTGAGGAAAAACTCTCTAATGCTGAAAGAAATATAGCATCTTTGGCTGAAGCTCAATCTTCTTTGAATAAAATGGCCGCTAAACCTGAAACTAATGATAATCCCTTTGCAGCTACTAATGCTATACAAGTAAGAATTGATGAAAATGTTAGACTATTAGCTGAATTACATGCTAAGTGGGAAAGAGAAGATGAAATTGCTAGAAACATTAGTGTTTCTACTATCACCACCACTAGTGTTGAGGCTAGTAATAGTTCTACTACTTTAGATGATAAATTTGATTTTGATCTTGATGGTTGCAACATCTCTGAAGTTATTAAGTTCCTACAAAAGCTTGCTAAAAGTCCTAATGCTAGTGCTATGAACATGGCCTTTACAAAACACATTACTGATGCTCTCATAAAGATTAAAGAAGAAAAGATGAAACATAAAGCTTATATTCCTATAAAACAAGGAGATGGTTGGGAACCCATCATTAATATGAAAGTGAATGACTTTGATTTCAAAGCTTTATGTGATCTTGATAGTAGTGTTTCTATTATGCCTAGAAGGATTTATGATATGCTTGATTTGCCTCCACTTGAAGATTGTCATTTGAATGTCCCACTTGATGATAATGCTAAAAAGAAACTCATGGGGAGTCTTAATGATGTTCTTATTATGGTTAACAATGCCTATGTCCCTGTTGATTTCTATGTTTTGGATGTTGAATGCAATGCTTCTTGTCCTATTACTTTGGAAAGACCTTTTCTTAGAACTGTTGGTGCCATTATTGATATGAAAGAAGGCACCATTAAATATCAACTCCCACTCAAGAAAGGTATAGAAAACTTCCCTAAGAAGAGAGAGAAGATTTCTTTTGCCTCTCCTATGAAAACAAAATTTGGTCTTAATGCTTCTTCATTTGAGAACACTTGATTCTTTCTTTGCTTCTTATGCCTAACTTAAAGGCGTTAAAGAAAGTACTTATTGGGAGATAACCCAAAAGTTTTAAATGAGTCTTGCAAGTTATTACTTCAGTAATAAGCGCTCCTTATTCTTTTTATTTGATTTTTGTGCCAAGAGTAACCTCTAATGAGAGAGAAGTAATGATTGGGAAAGTTGTTGTCCCGAAACAAATTTCTGTGCTTCACCGTTAAAATTCGTGTAAAATCTCTGAACGTCTTTTTGAGGCGTGAATTTTTGTGCTTCTGCCCCAGGTTGTTATCTAACTTACGTTAGTTCAGCACTTGTTGATTTGAGAAACATAAGGTCTTCGAAAAAATTCGTCTTTACCTGCTGGTCTGTTTTGACAGATTTTTGCCATTTTCTGCATTTGCTTCTTGTTGGTTCCTTTTTGAGTTCTTTTGGGGAATTGAGCTTTTTGAGGAAAGTTCTATAGTAGCTAGTGTTCTAATGGAAGTTTATTTGGTGTTAGAACTGAACCGTAAGACCTTTTATCTTGAGTGCACTAATGTTTCTAATAAAGATTGTGTGAAGTTTTGTATGAAGGAAAATTTTCAGGTGTATGGAAGGAATGAGTAATGAGATGAAGGATGGACTAAAGCTCAAGCTTGGGGATGCCACGCATGTCACCCCAAGAAATATCCAAGAAGTACAAGCGTCAAAGCTTGGAGATGCCCAAGGCACCCCCTTCTTCATCAATAAAAATTCCAGGTTTCTTGCAAACGCTTCATTTTTATTGTTTCATGCACAGTTGTGTTGTTCTTGTAGCGTCTTTTTTTTCGTTTTCGTTTTCATTTTGGTTTTTCGTTTGCTTTTGTTTTATTAGTTTTCTGAATAATTTGGTTGGACACCCTCTTTCATACATTGGTTTGCAAATAGTTTGGTTTGGATTGGAAAAGAGTAGGAAAGTTCATGCTTATGTGGTAAAAAGAGCTCATTTTTGACTGTGGCCTGTGCTTTGTCATGCCATGCTTGATATTGTTTTGGCTTTATGCTTAGTATTCTTTGCTGTAGCATGACTTGTTATAAACAATTGAGATTGCTTAATGTGCCTTGGATGAATCATGCGTTGTTTTAGCATATTAAAGCATAAGTATAGTGGTATTCTCCTTTGATGCTTTATTTGGGTTGACTTGGCGCATGCTCACACCATGTTATGACTATCTCAAGTCACCATAGCCTTTATGATCCTTTACTTTTGAACTTGTAGTATCACTTTATGCTTTGATCAATGATGTTTTGTCGCTCTGCATGATTATGGCCATTATTGCTCTCTTAGTTTGTCGCTCCCAGTATTTTGCTAGCCTCCACAACCAAGTATGAGTTCCACTCATGCATCCAACTCCCTAAACCAAGTTATTCCAAAGAGTCCACCATACTTACCTACTAGCTTATGCTATTCCAAGTATATTCATGCTTTTGTTTACCTTCCAAATTAAACTTGTTATGAGAAAACTAGTGATTAAAGCTCTCATGAAATTGATGGCACACTTTACTTTTCTTGCCCTTAATAAACTTGAACCATTGTGTCGTCTATGTTGTATATGCTTGCACTTATTTGTTGGGAATTAGCAGAACCATGCTTTCATGGGGAACGCTTTCAACATTGCACTTGGTACTTGTACCTAGTTGATATCATGCTCTTTTGTATATGGATGTCGTCGGTGTGAAATGAAAGGGGAGCTTGTAAGTCCATGGAGTTATGTATATGTGTTAGAGAAGCACTTTGGTCATTGGTCTAATCCATGCTGACATGGTGGAAACCTGCAGCGTAACCATAATGAGCTGTCTATGAAGCATTCTTCTTATAAAAAAAGAGTCCTATATTGAGAAAAAAGAGAAAAAGAAAAAAAGAGATTATGAAAAGAGGAAAGAGAGAAAAAAGCACCATATTCCCATGGTAAATAAGAAGATTGATGAGATGCTCGTTGTCTGGTTGCCTTGTCAGTTTGATATGGGGATTCTTCCGTATCATCGGGCAAGGGGTACCCCGTTGGCGGTTCTCTATGATACACATGTACTTACAATGACAAGACGGTGACTAAACTTGAGTATCATGAGGAGCGGCCCTCGTATACAAGGGACATGAGATTCCTAACTTATACTTCATCAAGAATGTACACCATAGTTTGTTCACTTTAACCTTAATCACTTCAAGATGCTTATGATAGGGGTTATGAGAGCTGAAGCTATTAAGTACCATAATTTTTGGAAGCTCTTTATGAGACTTGAATCCCTACTTCCTTCTATGAAGGCCTTTCTTCCACCATTATATTGAGTTTCCACCTTCTACCTTTATGCACCTACTTTGAGAGCATAGTGGCCATTCTTAGTTCTATGTGCATTGTCCCAAGACTAGTTGATTGATGCATAACTTGATATTGCTTGTTTTAAACTATTTGTATCTAGTCACTCTTATGAACTTTGAAGGTGTCCTATGCATTTATATTTGCTACTCTATGAGGGACAAACTGAATACTATTATGCTATGTTTTCTTTATGTGAAACAAACAAACGTCTTGCAAAGCATTGTTATTCATGAATCTTTTGTTTGTGCCTTTTCATGTTGCATCATAGTTTCTTTGTCTTATTGCTAGAACTTTGTCTTTCATGTTATGATTGAAGTACTATGATCCCAGCTTTGAATGTTTTACAAATACTTTGATCAAGTCTTTGATGGTGCATGTCACCTCAAAAATTATTCTTTATTTTTATCACTTACCTACTCGAGGGCGAGCAGGAGTTAAGCTTGGGGATGTTGATACATTGCAAATGTATCTATAATTTTTTATGTTCCATGCTTGGTTTTATCCACTTTCTTGTGTTTTGTCCACACTTTGGAGTACTTTTCATATGATTTATTGCACTAACCTATTAACAAGAGCCACAGTGATAGCTGCCTGTTTTCTGCTGTTTTTGGTTCCAGGAAAGTCAGAAAATGAATATTCTCGGAATTAGAGGGGACAAAAGCCAAAGTGCCTATTTTCCAGAAGTCATCAGATGCTAGAGTACGAGACGGAGAGGAGCCGGGGTCCACCACACCACTTGGCCGCGCGGGCCAGGCCTGGCCGCGGCAGGGGGTGGTGTGGCCAGCCCAGGCACCCCCTCGGCCTCTCCTTCCGCCTATAAGATGCCCTCGAGACGAAAACCCTAAGTACCCGATCAAAAATCCACGAAAGATTCTGTAGCCACCGTCATCTCCATCCCTAGATCGGGAGGGGTCTGAAGCTCTTCCCGACACCCTGTCGGAGAGGGGAATTCAGCCTGGAGGCCTTCTTCATCACCATGCAAGCCTCCGGTGTGATGCGTGAGTAGTTCATCCTTGGACTACGGATCCATGTAGTAGCTAGATGGCTGGTTCTCCTCCTTTGTGCTTTCATGTTTAGATCTTGTGAGCTCCGTTCATGATCAAGATCATCTATTTGTAATTCTACATGTTGTGTTTATGGGATCCGATGGATATTGAGATGCTATTTCAGATTGATTATTGATTCTATCATGTCTTTGTTATTTGTGATCTTGCATGCTTTCCGTTGTTAGTAGCTATCTTTGCCAAGTAGATGCTAGCAACTCCAAGAGTTAGTATTTATGCTCGATAGTGGGTTCATGCCTCTGTAACTGGGAAGTGATGAAATCTATAAGGTACTAGATGTGTTGTTGCTACTAGGGAGAAAACAACAATCCTTTGTTCATAGAACAATCGTATTGTTTGCTTTACACGCAATTCATAAAGCAATAATCTGTTGCTTGCAACTTAATACTGGAGGGAGTTCGGATGATAACCTGAAGGTGGATTATTAGTCATAGATGCAGTTGGATGGTGGTCTATGTATAATGTTGTAATGCCCAATCAAGTCTCAAAGGAGTCAAGATGATTAGTATATGCATGTATTGCTTTCTCGGTGTTTCTCAATTGCCCCGCTATAATTTGTTCACCCAGCCTGTTATCTATCTAAGGAGAGCCACCTCTAGTGAACTATGGATCCCGGTCCTTTTCTTTACATACAATCTATAAACTGTTTACTGCTTTGTGTTTACTTCTACAAACTATTACTTCTTTCCATTCTATACGTTTAATCCTTTGTTTTCAGCAAAACACGGTGAGATTGACAACCTCATCGCAAGTTGGGGACAAAGTTCTGTGGTTGTGTTGTGCAGGTCTCCACGTTGCTACTAGCACCGGTAGTGCGCCCTGCCAAGGCTCAGCTAGCAACACCTTTGGGGTGTTTCCTTGCTCCTACTGGTTCGATTAAACCTTGGTTTCATAACTGAGGGAAACTTGCTGCTGTGCTCATCATACCTTCTTCTTGGGGTTCCCAACGAGCTCTACATCAACATCGAGCCATCAGGGGGCAAGAGAACGAGAAGAGCTCGGCGGTTCTCCCAATGGTCTCCACTGGCCGAGGGAAACACGGAATCGACGGTTACGAGTGACTCCGGCGAGCTAGGGTTTCGGTACAGAGAGAGGAACATAGAGAGATGGAGAATGAGCGAGAGGAAATGAGTATGAGGACGAGCAGAGACTCCGCGTTGGCGTTCTTAT
The DNA here is from genome assembly GCA_023614405.1 of Avena insularis. Lineage (NCBI taxonomy): Eukaryota > Viridiplantae > Streptophyta > Magnoliopsida > Poales > Poaceae > Avena > Avena insularis. The sequence goes on from CM042692.1 coordinate 31,255,577, forward strand.
CCCCTCCTGGCGATGAAGGCGAGCATCACGACGCGCGGATGATGTCGACGACGACATCGGGCGGCGGCAGGTCCTCCAGCAAGCTGCTTGTGACGTCCAGGCGTAGACGACAACGCGGTTTTTTTTGCAGAAAACCCCGTGGAAATCATTTGTCTCAACCCGCGGTCCTTCATCTGGTCCCACTTGTTAGTCGGAGAGAGAAGGTGAGACGTGTTGTTGTTGGGCTTCTCCTGGGCCGCGGCTGAGTGTGCGGATTTTGACTGTTGCTGCTCGCGAGCGTTGGTTAAGCGAGAAATTCCTCTAGGTCGTGGGCCGGTTTCGCTAACAATTCTCTTCTTTTTCTGTTTCCATTTCTGGTTTAGAATATTCCTTTTAATTTGAATCCTTTTAATGCTTCAAATATCCAACATTGATTGAATCATCAAAGGTTTGACATGTTAATGTAACTAATTGGGTTGGCTTTCCTTTTTAGTATTTTTACTATTCATGATTATATAAAGGATTATTTTTATTAGAAAATACAAATAGGAATTAGGGTTTTAGAGGTTTACTCTTTATAATAAGATCTTTTAAAATGACTTTCCCTTCCACTAAAAGAATGTAGTAGTGATGGTTTAAGATGGACATCTATGTGTACCAAATCTTAGTACTACTTATCTTCAATAAAGAATCATATATATACACTAACAAGATTTTTAATCCTTGTGGTTCACAATAGGGTGATATAGGTTTCATGATCCTCCATATTTGGGGATTTGCCAAATCCAATTCCACTTGGTTTGTAGAGTTTATAATTACCACATAACACTTTTGGTTAGGTAATAATGAACCAATAATAATCATTAGTAGAGAAATACTACGGTTTATTCAAATATAGGTACGTAGGTTTTGAGAGGTTTTAATAACCCATATTCAATTATAGATAGGAACAAGGATCAAGGTTTAGGGATACTAGTTCTAAATCTATGAGTGGGTTTGATATCTCCACATAGAGTGAGATATTGGAATTACTTAGTAATATGATCATGATAATTCTATCATTCTAGGTTTCTATTAGGGTTTAAGACAATCAACTAGGCAAGGCTTCTCAAACACTCACCTAGCATTCTACTTATCTTTTAGACATTTCATTTGACTAAGAGATACTATTCATTGGCTGCCTAAAAATAGGAATTGGTTTAACTACCCTCTTTATTCTAGGGTTTAAAACAAAAAGGTAGACATGGTTCTTGTCCTAGATTGATATGATCTTGGTTAAGGCTTCTAAATAATCCTTACCTTAATACCTCACTAAGGTTATCTTTAGATAAGGAATTCCTTTCCTAAATATACTCTATATAACTCTCTTATCTTATTCACAAAGATCACATCTTCCTGAATAAGACAATCATCTGACTCTACTATATCCATCATCATATAATGACATGGTCTTGCCACTTCAACATTATTCCATCCTTACTCCTAGTATTTAACTCCTCTTAATTAACTACCATTGATGCACCTATCAATGTAGCTACTGCTAACTCCATCTATTAACTTCCTTAACTTCATGTTGCAACTATTTCCAAGGCTTGCAAGATTACACTCCTCAATGTAGATAACAAGGGATATCAATCTTCTAGAAGAGATATGGAAGTTAAACTATTCCTTGATCAAGATATATGATTCATCTTACTAGGACTTTACCTAATTTGGTATACTCACTAGTCTTCTTCAACACTTAGTCATCTATTCTCAAGTGACTTGGGAATAATGACCACCATCATTTGATCAAACTAAGCTTAGGCTTCTAATTGTCTGATCAAGATCTATTATATACTCAGTAGTAAACTTGTACTAGTCTTTCTATAAGGCTTATATTGATAAGGAAACTTACTTGAAGTTTATACCCACTTGGCTTAACAAGATTATCATTGGATATTCTAATACTACTAGATATCTCATAACTTCTCAATTACTAGCTTAACTCTTGGATTTAGGTACTGCTTCTAGTTAACTCATGAGTGAATTAACTCCTCCAACATCTAATGGCTTGATCACCACTAAGGATCTTATTCCATTGATGATGGCATACTTTACCATAACTAGTTCCTTCTTCTTATTAACTTACTTAAGGTCTTTGGAAGGTTAATATAATAGGTCAAAGCTAAAGGTTAACAAATGCTAGGTCAAGAATTGGTCACTTAGTATTGATGATCCATTGACACTAGGACTTGGTTAAATAGGAATGTCACCTCTTAATATCATATTAAGGGTATGTGTTGAATGGTCTTGGCTTGACTTCCTTTTCTACTCTATTTGTGTAAGAGTTAATGTTTAAGAACTACCATGATACCCATGGTAGGAATAACTATGGCAAACAAGTATATCAAGATTTCAGTTATTAAGTTTCTTTACTTAAGTTATAAGCTTAACTTGGTATTCAGGGTTTGTGGTAGATAATATCTTGATATCATCTTTAGAAGTTTATGTATTCATCCTTGAGTGGTTATATGGAATACCATGTGATGATCTCTAGAAGATCAGGTACTCCTTATTAAGTAGTGTGTTGTGACTTAGTTTTATTACATTTGATCTACCCTTAGATCAAATCATATTACCCAAAGATAAGGTTTTAGCAAAGGTCACATTGAAACTTATCGCAGTCAACTTGATGATCTACTTCAGTTCCACCAAGTTAAAAGAAGCTTCAATCACTTTGACAAGTTTTATTTAAAAGCACGAAAATTATCCAGATTTTCTATGCATGAATGCAATGCACACACCTGTGTTCAGCTTATTTCTAAGCTCTAATGCTGGGATGTTACATAGCGGCAGCACTTATGCGTTTAAACCTAACCTCATACTCACAATTTTGATTTTGAACGTCATAGAGCTGTGCTTGCAGTTGGTTGGTTGTTTGGTGGAGTGAGAGAATTTCATCCTTGAGCTCAGCAGTCTCCTTTTGGTGCTCGGCGGTGAGTTCGGAACAAATCTTATGGATGATATCCACTTTGCGTTCCGCCATCTTCTTGTACCTAAAGACTTCTTGCTCCAGCGCTTCCATCCTGTCCTCCAGACTTCCTTCACCTTTAGGGCCTTGAACCTCTTTTATCCGTACCTCCCCAGCTTCAAGCAACAACTCCTTGGGATGAATCTTCAACTCACGCATGTATGGGTTGATGATATCCGCTGAGGAATCTTCCTTGGCTGATCCAGAGGAAGACATTGTGGCTCCAAAGCTGGGACTCTACCTGTCAGAAACAGATCGAAACGAAAACACGACGAGAACACGATATACGAACCTCGGGGGATCCGGGGATTATATATTACGAAGTTTTACAACAAAAGGACGGTACTGGGAGAAAACGGGTCGGAGACGGAGTCCGGGGTGGCCACACCACCTGCTGGCGCGGCCAGGGGGCCCGCACCAGTGGGTGGTGTGAGCCACCCTAGCTCCATTTCCGTCCCTCTTTCACTTTGTTGCTTTCCTTGTTGGATAAAAACTCCAAAAATATAATTTGACAGAATGTTCGTGGAACTTTTCTTACCAGAACTGTTACCTATTCGAAAATGGACTCTGCAGGTCTTTGAACTTGGTCTTTGATAAATTGTTCCGGAGTTACTACTTGAATAGCATTGATATCTTCATTGTAAGAATCTCCAGCAATGTAGTGCTTGGGTCGCTGACCATTCACCACTTATGTAGTGTTACCTTTTAAAGAGGAAATTTTTATTGCACCTGAACGATATACTTCTTCGATAACAAAAGGTCCTTCCCATTTTGAAAGTAGTTTCCCTGCAAAAAATTTGAGACGAGACCTATACAATAGAACTTTCTCACCAACATGGAACTCCCTCTTAAGAATTCTCCTATCATGCCATCTTTTAACTTTTTCCTTAAAGAGTCTAGCATTCTCATATGCTTCACTCCTCCATTCATCCAACGAACTTAAGTCAAATAATCTTTTCTCACCAGCAAGCTTATAATCTCTATTAAGTTCTTTCACTGCGCAATAATCTTTGTGTTCTAATTCTAAAGGTAGGTGGCAAGCTTTCCCATAAACCATTTTGTAAGGAGACATTCCCATAGGATTTTTGTAGGCAGTCCTATAAGCCCATAAAGCGTCGTTCAAATTTTTAGCCCAATTTTTTCTAGATCTATTAATAGTCTTTTGCAAGATGGATTTAATTTCTCTATTTGATAGCTCTACTTGCCACTAGTTTGGGGATGATAAGCTGAAGCAATTCTATGATTAACATCATATTTAGTAAGGGTCTTTCTAAAACCACCATGAATGAAATGAGACCCTCCATCAGTCATAAGATATCTAGTCACTCCAAACCTAGGAAAGATAATATCCTTAAGCATTTTTAAAGAGGTTTCCCCATCAGCACTTTTTGTAGGTATGGCTTCTACCCACTTAGTAACATAGACAACAACAACAAGAATATGGATGTAACCTTTTCAAGGGGGAAAATGACCCATAAAGTCGAATCCCCAACAATCAAATGGTTCAATAATGAGAGAGTAATTCATAGGCATCTCATTGCGTCTAGAAATGTTCCCAACATGTTGGCACTCATCACATGATAAGACAAATTTTCTTGCATCTTTAAAAAGGGCAGGCCAGTAAAAACCTAATTGTAGTACCTTCTGCACGGTTCTATCTCCTGCATGATGTCCTCCATAGGCACTACCATGAAATTTCCGTAATATCTCCTTTTGTTCATATTCTGGAACACATCTTCGCATAATACCATCTACTCCTTCTTTATATAAATGTGGGTCATCCAAAAAATAATGTCTCAAATCGTAAAAGAACTTCCTTCTTTGCTGAGCTGTAAAAGTTGGAGGCAAATACTTGAAACAATAAAGTTAGCATAATCAGCATACCAAGGGCTCCCTCGCGAGCTTACCCCTACTGCAACCAACTGTTCATTTGGGAAACTATCATTAACATGCATAGGATCAAAAGAGATGTTTTCCAATCAAGATAAATTATCAGCAACAGGATTTTCAGCACCTTTCCTATCTACAATATGTAGGTCAAACTCTTGTAAGAGCAGCACCCATCTAATGAGTCCAGGCTTAGCATCTTTCTTTGTCATAAGGTACTTAATAGCAGCATGATCCGTATGAATGGTAACTTTTGAGTCAACAATATAAGGTCTAAACTTATCACAAGCAAAGACAACAACTAAGAATTCTTTTTCGGTAGTAGCATAATTCTTTTGAGCAGCGTCAAGAGTCTTACTAGCATAATGGATAACATTTAACTTTTTATCGATTCATTGCCCAAGAACAGCTCCTACAGCAAAATCACTAGCGTCACACATGATTTCAAAGGGTAGGCTCCAATCAGGTGGTTGAACAATAGGAGTAGTAGTTAAAGACAGTTTCAAAAGCTTCCTTAAAATCATCATCAAAAACAAATGGTACATCCTTTTGAAGAAGATTAGTAAGGGGTTTTGATATCTTAGAGAAATCTTTAATAAACCTTCTATAGAAACCAGCATGACCAAGGATACTACAAATACCTTTGATGTCTCTTGGACATGGAATTTTCTCAATTGCCTAAACTTTAGCTCTATCAACTTCTGTGCCTCTTTCAGAAATCTTATGTCCAAGGACAATCCCTTCATTAACCATGAAGTGGCATTTCTCCCAATTAAGAACAAGATTAGTTTCTTCACATCTCTGCAAAACTTTATCAAGGTTGTGAAGACAATTATCAAAAGAAGTCCCATAGATGGAAAAATCATCCATGAATACTTCCACAATTTCCTCACAAAACCATGAAAGATAGTAGACATGCATCTTTGAAAAGTAGCAGGAGCATTACACAAACCAAAAGGCATACGTCTATAAGCATAGGTTCCATAAGGGCATGTAAAAGTAGTTTTTTCTTGATCTTGTTGTTTAACAGCAATTTGAGAGAACCTAGAGTACCCATCAAGAAAACAAAAATGGGTCTTTTTAGACAACCTTTCTAACATTTGATCAATAAAAGGAAGTGGGTAATGATCTTTCTTAGTAACTTTGTTAACTTTTCTGAAATCAATGCACATCCTATAACCCACTACTATTCTTTGGGGAATAAGCTCATCATTATCATTCGGCACAACGGTAATTCCCCCTTTTTAGGGACACATTGAACAGGACTAACCCATTCACTATCAGCAATAGGGTAAATAATACCAGCATCAAGGAGTTTTAATACCTTGTTTCTTACCACTTCCTTCATCTTGGGATTTAAACGACATTGATGCTCTACCACTGGCTTTGCATCTGGTTCTATATTGATAGCATGCTGACATATAGTAGGAGAAATCCCCTTCAAATCATCCAGAGTATAGCACATAGCTCCTCGGTGTTTCTTCAATACCTCCAATAACCTTTCCTCTTCCTTCCCTGAAAGTTTAGAACTAATAATAACAGGATATATTTTATTATCATCAATGTAAGCATATTTAAGATCGTCAGATAAAGGTTTTAGATCGAAGACCGGATCCTTTTTAGGTGGCAATGTGGTACCCAAATCTTCCACATGCAAGTTATGCTTAAGCATCTTAGGTTGACGACGGAGAATCTCGTCAATCTCATTTCTTTCTTCCATGAAGATTTCACTTTCGTGGTCTTCCATAAATTGCTGCAAAGCATTGTTAGGAGCAAGAGAAATAGAAGCAAGTTGTTCAACTCTAAAATCCTCATTATGGGTTTCATTTTCACAAGGTTCTTTAGTAAATTTCAAAAAATTAAAATCGTAAGATTCCCCATCAAATTTGGTTAAAATTTTCTCCCTTTTGCACTCTATAATGGCTCCACAAGTACTCAAGAAAGGTCTACCAAAAATGATAGGATAGGTTTGACTAGCAGCTGAACCAAGTACTAGAAAGTCAGCAGGATATTTAATCTTACCACAAAGAACTTCCACATCTCTTACAATAGCAATTGGAGAGATGGTCTCCCTGTTAGCAAGGTGAATAACAACATCAATCTCTTCTAGTTCGCAAGGACTGATTTCATGCATAATTTCTTTGTAAAGCTCGTAAGGAATAACACTTGAACTTGCACCAATATCACAAAGACCATAATAGCAATGATCACCAATTCTAATAGAAAGCACAGGGACACTAGCCTTTTTAGTTCTATTAGGATGTGAGACAATATTAGAAGCATCCTCACAGAAGACAATGTGTCCATCTTCTACACTTTTAGTGACAAGGTCTTTCACAATTGCTACAACAGGTTCAATGTTTATTTGTTCATCAGGTTTTACAGTTCTCTTTGTACTTTTATTGATTACACTAATTATCATAGGATGTTCCTTTACCTTATCCGAGAAGAGTATTTTCTTGATATAAGGTTCAGGTAAGATGTGATCAATAGTGCAAAATTCAGTACCTCTATCAGGAACATAATCAACAATATCTTTATATGGTGCATGATACTTGTTCCATCCCTTTTTCGGAATTTCAATATAGGAGGCAAAAGCCTTAAAGCAATTTGCAATAACTTGAGAATCAAGACCATAAGCATTACTAATATTATGAAAGTCATTAGTTCCCATAAAAGATTCAATGCATTCATAATCATAATTTATACCTGACTTTCTTCCTTTTTCATTCTCACATGCTTCAACATTGTCTTGAATACGGTCTAGAAGATCCCATTTAGCTTCTTCTTCCATGCGAGTGAATGACCCAGCACAAGAGGCATGCAATAAATCCTTATCATGAAGAGAAAGCCTTGCATAAAAGTTATTGATAATAATATTGTGAGGGAGCTCATGAATAGGACATTTGAGCATTAGTAACTTCAATCTCCCCCAAGCTTGAGTTGTACTCTCTCCATCAAGAGGCCAAAAGTTGTATATTTGATTCCGATCTTTATGAATCTCACTAGAAGGATAAAACTTTGAATAAAAGAGAGGCACTATTTCCTCCCATTCAAGAGCTTGACCATTCTTCAGCAGCTTATACCATTCTTCAGCTCTTCCTTTTAGTGATAATGAGAATAACTTCTTATTGACTTGATCTGTTGTAATACCTGCACACTTGAACAATCCGCATAATTCGTGTATAAAGAGCAAATGATCACCGGGATGGACAGTTCCATCTCCAACATAATAGTTATCCATAACACGATCAATAATTCTTGTAGGTATTTTAAAAGTATCATTCTTAGCAGGTGGTGGTTCATCTACTACCTTAGCAGTGGTAGTAAATAAGAAACTCAGCGAATTATCCATATTGAAAATAAAGCAACTAACAGAAATAAACAATACTCATAGTAGAAGTTTCCTTTACCAGTTCCACTCTCCAATAGCGCTTCACTCCCTAGAACGGCGCGAGAAAATAGCCTTGATGACCCATAAGTATAGGGGGTGTATCGCAGTATTTTTGACAAGTAAGAGTGTCGAACCTAACGAGGATCAGAAGGTGTTGGCGAATTGGCTTGGAGCAGGAATTCTCTGTAAATACTTAGCAAACGGATTTTTAGGGTTTTTTGATAATGCAGGTAAATAAAGTACGAGTAAATAAAAGACAATAATAATAAATGCAGCAAGTGGCCCCAATCCTTTCTTTAGCAAAGTACAAACTAGTTGTATTACTTAAGATGACCAAACGTTCTCGAGGACACACGGGAATATCGTCAAGTGCTTTCGCTTCATATAGTTGATTAATCTTTGTTAGTTTGCTAAGTGTTGTGTGGGTGAACCTGTGCTAATGTACCGACCTTCCTAGGACTAATACATACTTGTGATTATACCCCTTGCAAGCATCCTTAAGTATAAGAAAGTAATTAAGGTAGAAACCTAATCACATATTTAAACTCTAAGACCCTGACATCCCTTGTGCAAACGTTTCCTAACAGGGGTTCAGGTTTCTGTCACTCCAGCAACCCCTACAATTAGTAGCCAAATACACAATGCATTCCCCTAGGCCCATAAAGGTGAAGTGTCATGTAGTCGACGTTCACATGACACCACTAGAAGAAATACACCACAACTTAAATATCAAACCATTGAATCTTTCTCAACACAATTCTACTACTAACAACATGACTTCTCCCATGTCCTCAAGAACTAAACGAACTACTCACAAGACATCATATGTATCAAGACTAGAGATGATATAATGATATATAACAATCTAAACATAAACGATAATTCAATGGTTCACTCAATAGCATCGACTACAAGGAGTAATCAACACCGGGAATGTTTCGCCTAATGAACTATGCAAGATTCAACCCAATTGTTACAACAGTATGGATTGGTGATGATGGTGATGGTGGAGATGATGGTGGTGATGATGATGCTCCAAATGAAGTCTAGCTTGATGGTGGTGTTGATGGCGATGATCTCCCCTCTCTGGGAAGGAATTCCCCCGGCAGAATTCTGTCTGCCGGAGAGATCTTTCTCTCTCGGTGTTTTCCGCCCCGCATAGGTGGCGGAATCTTTCTGTGGTCGCTCCCCGAGTCTTAGGATTTCAGGAGGATAATATATGCCAGAGGGGAGAGCCTGGAGTGGGCCAGGGTGGCCATACCACCTACAGGCGCGTCCTAGGGCTGCCCGCGCCAAGGGGTGGTGTGGGCCCCCTATGGCCCATCTCCACTTCCCCTTCTAGCAATCTTCATCTTCTATAAAAATAGAATTTTCCATGTATTTTCCTGAATTTTCTGATCTTTGCAAATTTTGACTCCAAACAGGACCTTTTCCATCAGAATCCTGACTGCAGCGGTCCATGCTCCAAAAGTCATCAACCATGCAAAAACAGATGAAATAACATAAGTATCATCTCTTAATAAGAAATATATCAATAAATAACAGTAAATTATGATATATAATAGTGATGCAAAATGGACATATCAAACACACAAGATCATCCGACCTATCATTAGATGATATTAACACATGCATTCACTTTATCCCTAGTGATGTAACAAAAATAAGGTAAAAACCATAGTAGATTTTGAATCTTGTTATCATTATCTAATCACCACCACCATGTTACTCCAGCTAATACACACGTTACCCCACACATTCCCTCTCATACATGTTGGATCAAAACAACTACTTAAGAACGGGGTACATAATATGCAGCTACCAATACATCTCACACGTAATATAATTCCAATCTCAAATATCTACTCATAGAATAAAGATCCACCACATAGGAATTACATAGATGACCATAATCATGTTGGGAATCTCATATGGTACTAGAACAATGACTGGTCAAGAGAGAAATAGACGAAGCTACTGCCACAAACCCATAGTCCAAAGGCAGACTATTCCATCTTCATCATAGCGATAAATCCGGATATGTTGGAGAAGGTAGAGATCCCACTAGTGACGGATCCCCATCCAATCTTCACTGATTCTATCTCTGTTTTGGTGTTTCTGTCTTCCTGTGTTGCCTCTTCTGAGATCGTCCCATGGGTCCTTTTTATAGGCGTTTTTAGGTCAAGACTTTGAGGCTGAGATGAAGATGGTTGGGTGCGGAGGCTTGAGGAGGGAACGAGCATGGGTGGCGCGGCCCAGGGTAGGGTTTGCATTACCTAGATCATTTGGGCTTCAGGCCTCCCCTCTCATGGTTCTTGTGCTTTAGATGCTTCTCTTCGTGAAAAATACTCTATGAAAATCATCGGTCCATTTGACTTTGTTTAGGACCCTAAAATATAAAAATACGCAAAACTTGGTTTTCTGTCCTACAGAGTTATAAACCAAATAGATGGGATCATTGGTAAATCCTCATAAATCAATGTAAAATATAGATATAACATCATATAAGTTGCAAATATGTATTAATAAACTACAAAGTTCATGTATGTATTTTACATGCATCAGTCATTGAATTATCTAGTTCTATGTGCTATGATATCGTATTCTATTATGATACCACTAACACCTCTCATTAATTATAGTGCCACATCATATTTTTTTCAAGGCGACATGCATGATACTCTTTATTATACTAGCACTATGGCTAGCCTAATAATTTGTTCGATCTGAATTATATGCTGTCTTCCATAATATAGTATGTTTTGGTAAACTAAAATTGTTTCTCAAAAGATGCTACCTATGAAACATGGGAGTAAGTGCATCTCTAGCAGATCTCGATAACAGCCCAAAACGGGAATATTCGGGTGTTTTCTATTTTTGGGTATTTTTGGGCCCCGAGAAGGTCGTGCAAAAAGGCCAAACATGAATAAAAATATCTACTGGCCCAGATATAGGCCCATATAGGTGCTACATACCCGGGTCGAAGGGGCACGAGGGGTAGATTTTCCCATCGCCCACCCACCACCTACCGCATCGCCTCCTCCGCCACCCAAATACGTTGCCCAATCCACCCCTTCACAGGCCATCAAATCCAGCAAGCCCCATCGGATCTGCAAAATGTGGTCGGCAAACAGCTACCCCGCTGGAAATGGAGGCTCATCAGCGTCTCTGGTGGTGTTTTTGTGGTGTTAGTGTCGCTGCTGCTACGGATCTGATCGCTATAGCGGAATTTTTCTTTTTTTGTAATTCTTCTTTTTTTCCGGCTGAGTGCATATGTAATGTCAATAGGGTAATGCATTGTTGCACAGGCTGGGTTTAATTGGTATCTTCGTGATATTAATATATGCTCCTTTCCAAAAATAAAAATAAAAATTAGTAGGTTAGTACCAATAAATATAATAAAATTGCAAAATAATAATGTTTTTAGCATAATAAACTACAAAGTTCATCTACGTATTTTACATGCATCAACATCCCCAAGCTTAACCTACGATAGTCCTTGAGCATAAAAGTGATAAAACTAACATGAACTTTGGAGTTTGTTGCTTATTTTATCTCGCAACTATCACAAGTAGTTAAATGGTTCATTCATTAAAGAGTAACAATAAGACTATTTCTATTATTCCACAGACCCCAGGGGGAAACATTAAAATATAAAAACCTCTTATTATCAAGCCATTTGGTAGCAATAGATTCAAAGTTAGTGATAAGAATATCCAAAACTTCTACCACATCCCCCAAAGTTGTCTAGATACAATACCCTCAAACATGAGATATGTAAAAATATCTATTTCTTTACAAAATTCACATTCTAAAGGTTTTGGCATACCCCTACCTCTTAAATTGTCTCTGGTCATGATCTTATTCTGAGAAATAACCAAAGAAACCTGAATTTTGGGGGGTCTTTTAAGCTCTAGACAGCAGGTAAGTAGACATGTGTCACTCCCCTAAAGTTTACTAAGGTGTACATGTATTTAGAGGAGTAGAGCCCATTGGTTTCATACTACTAAATGAACTGGTCACCATCATCATCAGTAAAATTAATCGAATTGGCAATGGCTTGTAATTCATATCACTGGGCCATCATCTCCTTAGAGAAGGTTCTTCTAAAATCACATTTTAGTTAAGAACCATCCCAAAGATCATCAATGGTTTTGGTCTTCTAGTTTGACAAAAATATAGGTCCAAGAATTGGGAAGCTAGAAGGGAGTTCCCAAACCAAATATCTTCCCAAAATATAATAGATTTACCATTACCCATGTGCCATTTATACCCTACTTTAATAGGTCTAGGATCCCACATAACCCCTTTCAAAAAGGTAGAGGGTTGGGTTTCTTGGCAACATGAGATATTGGTTTTTTTAATTATATTTAGCATCTATAACCTTCCTCCACAGAGCCCCTTCTTTCAGTATGTACCTTTTAACCCAAGAACCTGTCAAACACAAATGAAGATCATTTAGGTTGGGGATGCCGAAGCCTCCAAAACCTTGTTTCATGCAAACAAAGGGCCAAATAGCTAGATGAATTTTATGGTTCCCTTCTTCATCATTCTAAAAAATGTTTGCTAGCCGAGTATCAATAAGACTCGAAGCCCACTTAGGGAATTTGAAGAAAGAAAGAAGATAAAGGGAATACTAGCTAGACAAGTTTGGATTAGGATTCTTTTGATAATACTTTGTATCAAAGGTTGCAGATCTTCTCTCTTCGGTTTCTTAAAGTGAAGAGGGATCCCTAAGTACTTCACATGGAAATATCCAACCACACATTGAAAGATGTCAATTAAAGTCTATAACTCTTCTATAGACATATTGATGAGGATCAATTCACTCTTATGATAATTAATCCTCATCCCTGAGATCTGCTCAAAATTTGTCAGGATCAATTTGAGGTTAATATCTACTCTATAGGATCACGTTCCAGGAAGATCAAGGTATCATGTGCATATTGCAGACAAGCCACCCCTCCAGGGATAAAATCAAGGCATTTTTAAATTTCCAGTATGTATTTCTAGTACCTGCTCTTAAACACGATAGTTCGTACTAGAAAACACGTTTCTAACTCCCTTCATCCGAGATATCCAGGTTCATTTTACCTGGATCTGGTAGAAATGCTCTAAAATGTAAAGAAAAGGCAAAGTTTCTGGGTCTAAATTGATTCTGCTGATGCACAGAAAACCAAATGTGCGTGTTTGAATTCACAATTCTACTCCCTTCGTCTCAAATATATGTCTTAGATTTGTCAAAATTTGGATGAATGTCGACACTATTTAGCACATAGATCATCTAAATTTTGACAAATCTAAGTGACATGGGCATACCTTACAGGTACTCGAGCTTGGTATATACGGTCCAATCTGGCAGAAGCCCACAGCGTTAACAGGGCCCAATCAAAGATTTGGGTGACCGAAGGAGACTCCGACTGCTTGCGGCACACGACAAGTTCAAAGATAGAAAGTTTAAAGGGACAAACCCTAACTTGTAACTGACTCGACCTGCTACTTGAGACCTAACCTATCTATATAAAGGCTAGGAGGGGGCGGCAAGGAAGACGAACACACCCCTAGTTTCCACAACCTCGCCAGATCGCATCTGCACACCCCCTGTAACTTTCGATTCCCACAATAATTCCAAGAGCAGACAAGCAGGAGTAGGGTCCTCTACGAGGCCTGAATCTGGGTAAACCTTGCGTCCCTGTGTGCTTGTTTGCTAGCCGATTGATGCCTCCAGCGCTCCCTCCTTCTCCAAAACCCATGTCCATAACAATGGGCATTGATGAGTTTAACCCTCGTCAATTGGCACCGTCTGTGGGAATTGGGAGTGCTGATGTTGCGGCTTCCTCGGCCCCATCAACTGTGATCTACAACTCTGCAATAGCAGAGATTCGCCTCCTCTTTGGTGCCTTCGACTTCACCGTGCACACGCCGGCCACTCGCCCGGATTTCGAGTCCGTGGGCGACAGGATCGGCCTAGCGATCGGGAGCTTACGGTTCCAAGTCGGTCAGCTGGGAACACTTCGCCTCCCCGACCAACCAAAGGTTCCCTCGATTTCTCCAGCATCGTGGTTTACACCGCCGATCGGCACCCTGAGCGAACTCAACAACCTGACAGCAGTCGGGAATATGATCAGCGACAGCAGTCGCGAGTCAGATCTGAGCGATCTGGCCACTAAAGATGGAGTCTACGGCTCTAGATCTGAAAGCTGTGGAAGCAACAGCTTCACCAAGCACTAACTGTGCGCCGTCGTCAACACAAGCAAGAACGGCGGCACTCGAAACAACATCGGTACCGGCGGCGGTATCCTAGTCGCAAACGGTGGTCCCACCAACGGTGCACCCACCAACAATGGAACGGAAGGCCAACCGCATCTCACTGCGAATGAGCATGCCCTAGAGCGCGTGCTGATCAAGCTCAACGACGCCGAGTGGGCTCACTGTCAAGAAGCCTTGCGGGGAAACCCCCTACCACTAACCTCATCCCAAGACATGCCGATGGGTTACCATTGGCTACTCAAGGAGGAGTACATGCGCCAACAACAAGTGATCGCCCATCTCGACGAGTGCAGACGGTTGGCGGACGAGTCAAGCCTTTGCCGAGCTCAACTCTCTTCCATGAAAGGATCCTCCTCCAAGGGTAACGATCATGTGGCTGCCAAGAGACGCTCTCGACTGGCCCATCTCACCGATAAGGAGAGAGAAGAGGCCACGCGAGTCCTTGACTTCTCGTCTATGACGGTGGATGCGCGGGGCAATGTGCTCCCAAAGACACCATAGGCGACGGTGACGGCAGCCACCATGTACCTCCTCAACAACCAGCCACCGACTAGAGATCCGTGGGCCGCCATGCACCAATCTATGATCACGGGCCTGGGGCTAGTCGAAGCTGCCCTCATCAAGGATCCAACACCGGAGCTGAAGAAAAACAAAGCTCTGGCGAAACGCTACTCTTCACCTTCCTCCAGCGACGACAGCCACGACTTGTCGCGAAGGCGCCGTTCACGGTGGCGCGACTACAACTACGACGCGTGTGATGACATCACGCAGCGCAAGGTCGACAGGATGCATGCAAGGCGTGCCCATTCGACTAACTCGGAAGATGATGGGACAGAGCTCTGCGGTGCCAGCTGCTTCAGCAGGGCCATCAAGCAGAAGCGAATGCCAAAGGGGTTTAAACTCCCATCAGAGAACCCGAAATTCGATGGCCTACAGGACCCGAAGATCTGGCTGGAGGATCACATCTCCTCTATCAGGCTGCATGGTGGAACCACAAGCACGGCGATGCAGTGCCTCCAGCTACATCTGCAAGTTGCTGCCCGTGCGTGGCTCAACAACCTCCCGCACGGATCAATTCGTAGCTGGGAAGAGCTAGTCTATAGCTTCGTACAAAACTTCAAGGGCACTTACAAAAGGCCGGCATCAATCGAAGATTTGCGAGGCTGCTACCAGAAGACTAGTGAGCCGCTGCGCTCGTATATCCAGAGATGGTCCATCATAAAAAATTCTGCAGAAGACATCTCTGAGGATCGCTGAATTGACGCGTTCAACAACGGCGTACGCCGAAGAGAGCTATGGGAGGAGCTGGTCCGCTCGAAGCCCAAGACAATTGACCACCTGATGGAGATCATGAACAGGTGTGCCGACGGAGAGGACTCAGTAAAAAAACGTGTCCATTCCGATGATGATGACGACCTCGGCTGCAGACGCGACCGCCGAGGAAAACATCGAATGCGCAGATACGAGGATCGTGAAGAGGTCGACATGGTCGCGGCTGGCTACACTGACAAACGCAACGACAACCGCAACAGCGGATACCGTAGTGGTGGATACCGCGACAGCGGAAAAACCCATGCAAGTGTGGCAGCACCGCACTCATGATGAAGCACCTAGAACATCTATCCAGGACAAACTGTCCGGACCATGCAACATACACTTCTACGTCGACAAGCACGATGGCAAGAAAAAGTCTAGCTACCTTCTAAAGGACTACCACGAGTTCCTCAAGCTCCATGAAGGCCTGGCCCAGATGAATCGCGACGCGATAAACCAAGGCTATGGGGCTTCCCCAGGCGACGTGGCTCATGAAGCACCTCCACCACCACCCGGGCCACCACCACCTGTGGCTGCACCAGTCCAGAACCATGGAGGCGAGACATACCCACAAGCCCTGGGAAACATGGGGATGATACAAAAAGGTCGCCCCTCAAATCGAGTGCAAAAATCGATCACTCGCCAAGTAAATCTGGCGATGAACTCTCCGCCCTCCACCACTGAGTACCTCAGTGGAAGCGAGTCGTGCATCACCTTCGACAAGCGCGATCACCCGTGCCAAGTACCTCGCCCAGACCACTGTCTCCTGGTGCTCGAGGCGCAGATTGGAGGCTTCGAGATGAGTCACGTCTTCATGGATGGCGGAAGCAGCATCAACCTCATGTTCGCAAGTACCTTGTGTGCAATGCGAATTCTCTGTCATGGCTGGAAACTTCAGACATGACTTTTCACGGAATCGTCCCAGGAAAGGGCGTATACCCCCTGGGCAAGATCAGCCTCGACGTCATCTTCGGGACACCGGCAAATTTTCGATGAGAGCGCATCGAATTCGAAGTTGTCGACTGGCCCTCTCAATACCACTGCATCCTTAGACGTGTGGCATTCACGAGGTTCATGGCGGTGCCACACTACGCCTACTTGCAGATGAAGATGCTAGGCCCAAACGGCATTATCACAATCAACGGAAGCTTTGAAAGATCCGACAGCTGCGATAGGGAATTCAATAGAATTTCCCAGTCTTTCGGCATGCAAGAGGAACTGGCGAGGTTAAAGGAGTCGACAGACAACAGTCTGCCTCCCCCGAGCAGGCCAAGCTCACCCGACCAATCCTTCGACACATCGGTGCACACCAAGAAAGTCTAGGTCCACCCAACGGACCCGAACAAGACAACCCTCATCGCCAACAACTTGAGTTCCGCATAGGAACTCGTGCTCGTCGAATTCCTCCGTGAGTGCTGGGAAATTTTTGCCTGGTGTCCAGCGGACATGCCAGGAGTTCCCAGGGAATTCACCGAGCACCCACTCAACGTGAATCCTGAAGCAAGGGCAGTTAAACAAACAATACCGTGACTGTCTGAACCAAGAGCAAAAGCGGTCAGTATGGAAGTCAACAGACTCCTCGACGCTAATTTCATACGCGAGATCAAGGAAAGCACCTGGGTCGCAAATCCCATGCTCGTTCCTAAAAAAGACACAGATATCCTGCGGATGTGTGTGGACTTCACCTTCCTGAACAAGCATTGCCTGAAGGACCACTTTCTGTTACCATGGATCAATCAGATAATCGACTCCACCGCGGGATGCGAGCACCTCTACTTCCTCAACGCCTAATCAGGCTATCATCAGATTCGAATGAAGGAGGAGGACCAAGAGAAAACAGCGTTCGTCATGCCCTTTGGTGTATTTTGCTACACAATGATGACCTTCGGGCTGAAAAACGCAGGAGCCACCTATCAACGATGTATGCAGGCCTGCCTCGAAAGCCAGCTTGGTCACAACATCCAAGTCTATGATATGTTGCTAACGTATCTATAATTTTTGATGTTCCATGCTTGTTTTATATCTACTTTCTTATGTTTTGTCCACACTTTGGAGTATTTTTATACACTTTCTTGGACTAACCTATTAACAAGATGCCATAGTGCCAAATGCCTGCTTTTACGTTGTTTTGGTTCCGGAAAGTCGAAAATGAATATTCTCGTATTGACAGGACAAAAGCCAAAGTCAATATTTCAGCGAGGGGACACAGAGCGGAAGATGAGATGGAGGGGCTGAGGCCAGCCACACCACCGGCAAGGTGGCTAGGCTGGCCGCGCCAGGTGGTGGCCGCCTAGGGCACCCCCTCAGCCTCCTCTTTCGCCTATATATTGCCTCCGATACAGAAACCCTAAGGACTCGATCAAAATTCCACGAAAGAGTCTATAGCCGCCGTCATCTCCATCCCTAGATCGGGAGGGATCTGAAGCTCTTCTCGACACCCTGCCAGAGGGGAGAATTCACCCTGGAGGCCTTCTTCATCACCATGCCTGCCTCTGGTGTGATGCATGATTAGTTCATCCCTGGACTACGGGTCCATGTAGTAGCTAGATGGTTGGTTCTTCTCCTTTGTGCTACCATGTTTAGATCTTGTGAGCTCCATTCATGATCAAGATCATCTATTTGTAATCATACATGTTGTGTTTGCGGGGATCCGATGGATATTGAGATGCTATTTCAGATTGATTATTGATTCTATCATGTCTTTATTATTGGTGATCTTGCATGCTCTCCATTGTTAGTAGCTATCTTGGCCGAGTAGATGCTAGCAACTCCAAGAGGGGGTATTTATGCTCGATAGTGGGTTCATGCTTCTAGTAATCTGGGGAAGTGACAAAAATCTCTAAGGTACTAGATGTGTTGTTGCTACTAAGGAGAAAACATCAATCCTTTGTTCATAGAACAATAGTATTGTTTACTTTAAACACAATGCTTAATGCAATTATCTGTTGCTTGCAACTTAATACTGGAGGGGGTTCGGATGATAACCTGAAGGTGGATTATTAGTCATAGATGTAGTTGGATTACGTTCTATGTATAATGTTGTAATGCCCAATCAAATCTCATAGAAGTAGAGATGATTAGTATATGCATGTATGCTTTCTCGATGTTTGTCAATTGCCTCGCTGTAATTTGTTCACCCAACATGTCATCTATCTTAAGGAGAATCACCACTAGTGAACTATGGACCCTGGTCCTTTCTTTTACTATCAATCTACAATCTACTATTTACTGTTTTATGTTTACTTTGTGTAAGCTATTACTATCTTCCACACAATATGTTTAATCCTTTGTTTTCAGCAAAACCGGTGAGATTGACAACCGCACTGTAAGTTGGGGGCAAAGTTCTGTGGTTGTGTTGTGCAGGATTCCAAGTTGGAAATAACACCTTGGATGTGTTTCCTTGCTCCTACCGGTTCGATAACCTTGGTTTCATAACTGAGGGAAAATTTGCTGTTGTGCTCATCATACCTTCCTCTTGGGGTTCCCCAATGAGCTCGATATATGTTGGGCCATCAGTCTACGTCGACGACATCGTCATCAAAACCAAGGAGGAAGCCTTATTACTCGACGATCTCCACGAGACCTTCGATAACCTCGACCGCTACCGAATCAAGATGAATCCAGACAAATGCGCCTTCGGCGTACCATCTGGGCAACTGCTCGGGTATCTCATCTCCGCGAGAGGGATCGAGGCCAACCCGAAGAAAATAAAGGCCATACTGGCCATGGAGAATATGAAGAACGTAAAAGGTGTCCAACATCTGGCTAGGCGAATCACGGCACTCAGTCGATTCATCAGTCGAATGGGCGAAAAGGCCATGCCCTTCTACCAACTTCTCCATAAAGCTGATAAATTCGAGTGGACAGACGAAGCATAAGAATCATTCGAGGACCTCAAGCGTCTACTGTCCACCTCGCCGGTGTTGGTAACACCAAGCGAAAAGGAGCCATTGTTGCTATACATCTCCGCCACCAACAAGGTGGTAAGAACGGTGCTCGTAGTGGAATTAGCCGAACAAAATAAGGTCCACCGGGTGCAACACCCCGTCTACTACCTCAGCGAGGTGCTCATGCCAACAAAACAGCGGCACCCGCATTATCAGAAGCTGGCGTACGGCATATTCATGATAGCCAGGCGACTGCGCCACTATTTCCAGGAGCACCCAATCGTAGTGGTGAACGACGCCTCGCTTGGGCATATACTCAACAATCTCGATGCCACTGGACGAGTCGCGCTCTGGGGATAGAGCTATCCCCACGGGACATCACATATGAGAAGCGCAACACGATCAAGTCGCAGGTTCTGCCGGACTTCCTCGTGCACTAGATGGAAAACCAGCTCCCCGACAAGCCAGACATGTCCTATCTATGGACAATGAACTTCGATGGGTCCAAGCACAAGGAGGGAGCTGGTGCAGGCATCATCCTGACGTCACCACAAGGTGACAAGATGAGGTACATTCTGCGAATGCAGTTCACTGCCTCCAACAATGAAGCTGAATACGAAGCCTTGCTCCACAGGATGCACATGGCAAAAGCCTGCGTCGCAAAGCGACTCGTTATCTACGGCGACTCCAAACTGGTGGTCAACCAAACAATGAACGAGTGCGATGCTCTGAATGACAACATGATCACCTACTACAACCTCTACGACACACTCGAGGGAGATTTCAATGGCTGCGAGTTGCGACACGTAGGCCACGAGAGCAACGAGGAGGCGGACATACTCGCCAACATCGGATCCACCTGCGCCCAAGTGCCACCCGGAGTATTTCTAGAGCGCATCTGCGAATGCTCTATCAAACCAAAGGCTCTAGAGCATAAAACCAGCGTGTCAAAGGATTCGGGGGCTACGCCACCCAACGAGCCAACGACACTCAACAACATGGAGCTAGATACAGGACACGAAGGTCCCATGGAGGTCATGATGATCGAGCCATCCTGGACACAACCATACATCACATACTTGCTCACCAAAAGGCTCCTAGATGACCCGACTGATGCGCGTCATATAGTACGACGATCCAAGGCAATCACCCTCATCAATGGCGAACTGTACAAGCGTCGTATCATAGGAGTCCTTCAGTGGTGTGTCTCCAATGGTGACGGAAGATCCATCCTCCTCGACATACACGAAGGCACTTGCGGGCACCACGTCGGCAGTCGCGCCCTCATCGCCAAAGCTCTATGAGATGGATTTTACTAGCCAACGGAAATGCGCGACGCCAAGGACATCGTCCAATGTTGCAACGCCTACCAACGATTCGCGGATAGGCTGAACGCACCTGGCGCGGAGCTCAGGCCAATACCTGTGGCTTGGCCTTTCATGCAACGGGGACTCGACATGGTCGTCAAGCTCTAGAAGTCCTCACCTAGAGGATATGTGTACCTCCTCATCGCAGTCGACAAGTTCACCAAGTGGATTGAGGCCATGCCGGTGACAAATCAATCAGGAGCTAAAACCGTTAAATTCTTCGAGTCCATCGTCTTCTGGTTCGGGATGCCGCACAACATCATCCCGACAATGGAACAAACTTCACCTCAAATGAATTCCAGGGCTTCTGCAAAAAACTGGGAATCGACATCAGCTATGCCTCAGTGGTGCACCCGACCAACGGTCAAGTCGAAAAGGCCAATGGCCTCGTCTGTAGTGGGATCAAGAAAACGCTCCTTCAACCACTCAAAAGAGCTGCCGGGTGCTGGCCCGACGAGCTGCAATCAGTACTATGGAGCCGACACACAACTCCAAATAGTGCCACAAGCTACACTCCGTTCTTCATGGTACACGGTGCCGAGGCGGTACTACCCACAGAAGTACGTTACAAAACCTCGCGGGTAGTAGCATACAACGAGACAAAATCAACTCTCGCACTCAAAGACTCAGTCGACCTCCTCGACGAGGCACACGAAATTGTAGCAGAGAGATCCATGATCTACTAGAAGAACCTCTGCAAATACCACAATAGAAGGCTACGCCCCAGATCCTTCGTCGAAGGAGATATGGTCCTGCGACTGAAACAACAAGGGCACCTCAAGCTTTAGTCCCCTTGGGAAGGACCTTATGTGATTACCAAAATAATCCCAGGTGGCGCCTACCGCCTTAAAGATTTAGAGAGCGGAGTCGCATACTCCAATCCCTGGAACGTCGCGCAGTTGCGCCGTTTGTACCCTTAGATGTTGTTACTTTACACACAAGGCTTTTCAGTCAGGATACTTAGCCATACATTGTACCTCGTGATATTTTGTGAATCAATAAAGCTAAGTGCTCCAATGTGTTTTTCTGTTTTCCTTGCAATTATATCACTCGGGACTGCACCACCCTTTACACCTCATTCCACGAACAACGCAGTATCCTGAGTAGCTGACGCACTACCAATCGAACCCTTGGCAAAACCAACCTAGCTGCAACGCACCTGACAAGTTGGCAAGGTGCTAAGATAAATATACGTCAGGCTACCAAAAAGGAGCTGCAGACTACAATACAATCGAAAAACATACAAGCTAGCAAGCTGTTTACACAATAACGGGTATCAAAAACACCCGGTATAATTATATAAAATTTACAACACCTATACATCCATGTGCAGGTCCATACTACATTACTGCTGCAAAAGGAGAACATTTGTTTGCTCTTTGAAGAAATCAACAATATCTTCGGCTGGACGATCAACCGTCTGGTAATATGGCACCATATTCCAGGTCATCCCTTCTGGTGGAGGCGGTGGTCTAGTGGCAACAGCTGCGACATCCACATCTGGCCGATGCAGGCGAACAAGCGCCAATGTAGCCTTGGCACCCGTGACCAACTACTGGCGCACGCACTCGCGCACCGCGCTGATATCTTGAAACTTTGACAGCAAAGCTAGCAAGCTCGAAGCCACTACATATAGGGGAAACATTGCCTGAAAAATATGCCTAAGGCACGACTACGTCTTCTTCAAGCACTGCAGCACTAGCGATGCACGATCCTGCAGCGTCGCCAACACGACTGCACGATCGTGGTCCACCCAGAAGTACATGCTAGCCTGTAGCTACTCCTGGGTCAGGTCGTTCAGGCGAATGGCAACTCGATCCCTCTCATCCTGCGGGTGACGAGCGCTAACAACTACAAGAAGCAGAGCAAAGCATAAGGACAAAGTGTCACTGCGAATGACTAAAGAAAAGGATAAGAAGCTAGAGAGCTAACACTTGAATTGCTCATTCAATTGAGCAACTTCACCCAAGAGGTACTTCTCGCGTGCGCTGGCCTTCTTAGCCTTCGACTTCCACACGTCCGCGTTACCACGGATCATGGGCAATTCTCGCTCCAACTGCTTTATGCGATCACGCAGTCGCGCAAGCAGCGACAGCTCCTCCACCTTTGAACGCGGTTGCGCCACAGTTTCATCGGTGGGAGGAGAGTCAGGAGGACCACTCGAAGGACCCTATTATAGCTAAAGAAAGAGGCAGATAAGACTAACCATCCATCAGTAAAAGAGAGGAGTGCATTCAAATTCAACAAGTAGCAAAAGGGGCACCCCCACAGAATACAGTTCAACAAGGACAACTAAAACTATTACAAAAGGCAGCTGGGACATGCTCTACTGCTTCGCTTTCGACCTCGGGGGCATCCTTGAATCCATGGCTATCTCTGATGCCACAGACTTCCCAGTCAAAGCCCCAGATGCCGCAGCCTTTGCATTCTTCAATCGTCATAGCTCCACCAAGTAATTGGCGACTGTTTCAATGAGCCGAGGCACATATTTATTGCAACTACTGGCGAAAGGAGCAAACACTACCTGCTGGCCATCCGCAGTGACCGACATCGCCTCGGAGACTTCGCTGGGGTCCAGCTCCACTCCATGGGCCTGCGCCATTGCGAGTGCCATAGTCGCTCCAACTGACCGCTGTGCGTTCTTGAAGTCCATCGGCACGCCCTCTTTGAAGGATGTAACATCCCAAAACTCTAATCCAAGGTTATTAAGATCCAAATCATCAAAATTAGGGTTAATAAAAACTTTTCCAATTAAAATTATTAAAGCATTCATATGTGTGTGCATTTAAATAGGCGTTGTTTTGAATTGCCTTGATTAAGTGATCCATTGCTTGTAAAATGATTCTTAGGTGAAATAAACATCATCTAGATCATTCCCAAACAAATCCCAAAGAAAACCAAATCAAAATGAATAAAAGAAAGAAATGGTCATTTGTGCCATTTTAATCAACATGCCTACTTTGGCTATTCTTAGAACTCAAATCCTAACAGAAATAAATATGGATCTTTGCACCCCTTGCTAGTACATGTAATGATGTACCAAGGCCCACTTTGTGATCTGCCAAAAACTTTCAAACACTAATTTTAAATGGCATTTGAAAATTGAATGTAGTTCATATGAGAAGATCACACTTATTCAAAAACCACTCAAATGAGCTCCATTTTCAAATCCCAATCAACCACAAAGGCTTAAGCATGTGTATAGCAAACCCACCAAAATTCATTCAAAAATTTCAAACTTGAGTTCATGCGGCCATTGTGTCGAACACTTGGCAGGAAAAATCAAAATGGCCTAACTTATACTGTTTTTGATCAAATTTGGTCGAGCCATTTGAACCTAATTCAAGTCCCTTGTCTCCCCCAGACCCAACCAAGCCATCAAAGACCTACATAATGGCCTAGGGAAGCAGTACAGCGCCACCCTGAAGCCATGCTCGCCGGCCAACCTTGCAACCGCCATAGCAGACCGGCAACCCCTCTCCGCCGCTTCAGGGAGCATGGCGTGACCTCACCGCCGCCCATGGTCCACCCCACGCTCACCCCCAGTCCCTGGACCACCGAGGAACCTCTCCAGACTAAGCTCACAAGATAGCCAGAGACGCCAGAGCGCCTAACGCCAAAGACACCAAAGACCGCGCCTCGACCTAATCCCGCGTGCGCCACTCTGCCTCGACCCTAGCACCCAGCCAGACATGGCCATGCGCCACCGCGCGACCCACATTCGCCGTGCGCCGCGTCAAGCATCGCCTCTGTCTCCTAGAGCACGGGACGCTCCCGACCAAACGCCACCGCCCCGAGCCACGCATTTAAGCCGTAGAGCACCGCCAGGAGGCAGGCCACCGTCCCCTACCTCAAGCCACGCTGCTAGCACGCTGTGCAGCCCTCGCCGGAGTCGCCAGCCCATCCCTTTCGGTCGCCTCGTCGAGCTATAAATAGAGGCCTCCCCAGCACCAAAGACTCACACCATTCCACTCCCCTCTCCTCACTGGTCCTTCCCCACCTCTAGCCGGAGCCGCTCGAGCCTTGGTTCACCGGAATTTCACGGGAGGAGCCCGCTGTAGAGGAGGAGAAGGCACCGTCGATTTCGACCACCCCAGGAGCTGCCGCGACCACCCCTGAGCTCGCCGTCGTCCACCAGTTCGATCGCCCCCATCGCCGCCATAGCTGGAGCCTTGGTATGCCCCCTGAGCACACCCACCAAGCCACTAAGGTTAGACCTCGCCGGCGACCTGTCTGTCGTCGACGACAAGCCCCAGTCGTAGATCCCCCTTCTAATCTAACGACGCACAGCGCCACGTACCGCTTCGCATGTAAAGAGCCGCTGACTGGTGGACCCCCTGTCAGCTGTGCCCCGTGCCGCGGAGTGCCACTGGGCTAGCCCATTTGCGTTCCCGTGCTAGCCCAAGAATTCAGATGTAGATTTTTCTAATTTAGTTTGAACCTAGTTCTGTTCTTTAGTTTGAAAATCAATTCAGAGAGATCTACAAATCCAAATGGAGTGATTCCAATTTTGTTAGAAAGCCACTGAAAAGATATACTCAAGCCCATTGGATTTAATTCAATTATAATTAGAGATCTCTCCTAGTAAAAATAACAAGACAGAAGCTTTTGCACATTCAAACATTTTTATAAAATCAACCATGGTAGCTATTGAGTGGATTCCAACTCTCAAAAATCACATTTAACCATACCTATCTGAATATGTAATAATATTAAGGTTTACATGCAGTGACTTTGGACTAGTACCAAAATAATGCTATATAGGCATTTCTAGTCACTTTAAATCATTAAATAATAAACTTAAACTTGAGTAAAAATGATCCAACCCTTAAATCACATTCCCACATGTTAGAATATGTGGTGATGACATGTGTCCACATGATCCCACATTTTAAGTGGTGAATATTAAATCTTAGTTATTTTCAATGAGTAGAAATTACTTTGCTTAAATAAAAAGAATGAAACTAGTTAATAAAACCTTGTGATGCTTGTGATGATATAAGATCATCAAATGTGTGCCTTAGAATGCTAAGTAGACTAGTTAAGTATTTTTTGGTGATTGTGTACTCTGTATGTATTTATAGACGATAGTACCGACCAAGCTTTCGAGGAGGAGTTCTATCAAGAGGAGGAAGAGGAAAACTTCAACCACTGCACCAACCAAGGCAAGCTAACACTTGCAAGTATTATACTAGCAAGCCACCATTAGCAATGCAAGATAACCTTTGCAATCTAGATAACTCAAGCAAAGCCATTAGACATGCTTTGGTTACACCCCCTTGACTATTACTTACCCCAAGTATTAATTCCAAGCTCTACTTCCTCTACTTTACTAAAGTCCTTTACTGGTTTTGAAGGTAGCATAAAGAGTATAAAACTTGACCTATTTAGATAACTTTAGATGTCATTCTATGGCATGAGATTGATCCCATCTTTCCACCTCAGTGATCACTCTTAACTTAGTAGTTTAGAGTTAGAGAAAAACTTGAGTCACTTTAGATGGGAGCACTTGGTGAAAATGAATTGTGAAAACCTTGGAATGATGATTCATTCTATTGAGATGTTTTGACATGTGTTGAGAAACACAAATGGTTTATGATGGTAAAAAGGTTGAGGCATGAGCCTTAACCCCTTTTTACAAAACTGATGGTTGGATTCGGATGCGATACCATTCCAAATTTACCGTACAACCACAATACCTGAATTGGGTAAGGATTAGCCGGAAGTTTATATGGATTAGTATTAGTTCCATCGCGGAAGAGGTTTGAGCTGAGGCTACCTCTCAATGTTGTCCACCTATGCAGTGCCCAAGATGACAGATGGTCATGGTTGGCAGGCCATGCTCATAGGAGAGGTGCTTATACTAGGGTGTGTAAAGGAAAGGTTATGTTTAATTATCTGCATACTAAGTATGATGATTCAGGGTTATCCCTGATAGATGTATCGAATCTTGTGGTGAAAGTGTACCACCTCTACAGAGTGTCAAACTATTCGAATAGCCGCATCATGCTATGGATGATTGGAATGGCCATACTGTTTCGTTGTCAGATGTTTTCAAAATAACTTATGAAATGAATGATGAATCTTGACTTGACCATAATAGGGTTATGTTTATGACACTAGCTTCCCAATTTAAGTGATTCTAGAACTTTATTTCATCTTTCTTTGCTTCTGAACTCAGCTTAGGTTTCAAACTTAACCTCATAGTTAAACTTAGAGTTAGCACTTTACATTAGAACTATACTACTTGTTAGTGGTAGTTTGCGAGTACTTAAAGAGTACTCATGGCTTTTGTCTCTGGCTATTCTCATGGCCAGACTATGAAGGAGACTACCAAGATGATGGTTAGCAGGACGACTATGATAACTAGGACTATCTCACAAGATTGCTCGTGCCCCTGAAGATGGACCCCACCACTACGCTTTTCTGTTATTCCGCTGCTTGTTGTATTAAGACTGGATCATGAGATCCTTATTTGTGTAAGACCTTATGTATGGTTTGTAATGGATGATGTACTATGATATCCAGTTTGTTATGTCTCACAAAAATGGTAATCCTGGGATTGCGATGAATGACATAACAGGCATCTGGGATTAAAAATCCGGGTGTTGACAAGTTGGTATCAGAGCCATCCTGACCATAGGAGACCCTAGTTAGAATGGACGTCCGAACAAAAATGTAATTTCCAAACCAAAGTGAGTATTTATGAAAAACTATTTTCTCTCTTATCCTTGGGAATTCATTCTTTCTCAAAAATTCATGTTCCTCAAAATTCTTACATTACTACTTAAAATTTGACACACTTGATCACTTCACTAATTTCCTCATCCTTAATTCTTGTAGATGGAGACTCAGTTCAACAAGTTCTACCAGCTGGGAAACGGAGGTCAGTTGATCTTTGAGAGGGACCTAGATTCACTGTCGGAGTTACTAGGATGCCCACATCCGGAGTTTCTTGGAGCTCAACTTCCAGGACCCCTAGGGGGAGATTTACAGTGGCTAGTCACAGCTGATCTTAGAGGAAGCATCAAAGCACAAACATCCGGGAGAATCTAGTTCTCCGTGAGAGAGAACAACTGGCTAGATGGATTAGCCAAGGCAATGCATGAAGCTCTCGCACGTCTATGTGCCCTTAGTGTCAACCAACTCCAGGGAACCCGTTTTTCTCACTATGCAAGACGTGACTTCATGGAGATGCCAATGGAGATGCCAAGTCACCCAGAGCTGAAGCGTCAAGTGGAGAACCTTGACTTCCTGCTATACGATCGCCAGAAGGAATTGGACAATGCTAGGGAGTTCGCCAACCACAACCGTGCCATTGCCGCCCAGAAGGCCTAGACTTTCTCACTGCTAGTCAAGGACCGTCAGTCTCTTCGCCTCCAACGCGAGAAGAAGGATCGCACCATCGCCCGTCTTCGCAAGAAGGTGGCCGACCTCGAGAAGACCGTCAAGGAGCAAGAAGCTCAACTTGCAGCAAAGGAGGAAGAAGATGAGGGTGAAGACATCCAGGGAGACATGGATTCTTACCTCAGCAATGATGATGACTTTCTGGAGGAGGATGCCGTGGACTTCTACATTGACGATGAGGACTCCGACTTCATCGACGATGAGTAGATGCACTAGAGCACTATTGTAGCATGATATGTATCGGTCCCACTGTATCGTAGCTTGCAAAATGGTTCTTACAACCATCTGCTTTCCTTTGTTGTTGTGGTGTGCGTTTGTACCATGTGCTTGTTTGAGTGAATGAAATGGAGTTAGTTGCAAAACCTGAGTCAAACTCAAAGTGTTAGCTTGAAACCAAAACCATGAACCTTAGAACTTTCCCTCTTACCCTTTTATCTACCTCAATCTTCAGATGACTCGTGGAAACCAAGGAGGGAGTAGCTCATCGCAAGACCCAATTGTGCAGATTATGCAAATGTTAGTTGCAGACTGTGAAGCAAGCAGGGCAGAGCGCCAGGCCAACTTAGCAACATTGCAGCATATAGCTCAGATGGCCCAAAACAACCAAGGGCATGGAAACCAGGATCACCATGGATCCAAACTCAAAAACTTTCAGAATACCAATCCCCCAATCTTTAACCAAGCTGAAAACCCACTAGATGTTGATGACTGGTTACAGACAATGGAAAACAACTTAGAAGTTGTAGGAGTTGATGACAACGAGAAAGTTCTCTTTGCCACCCACTACCTGGCGGGAGATGCAAGAGCTTGATGGACTAGTATCCGTAATATGAACCATGGTCAAGTAATGACATGTGAAGCCTTCAAAACCAAGTTCAGCCACACCCACGTACCGCAAGGTCTAGTCACCCGACTGAGGGATGAGTTTCGTGATTTGAAGCAAGGCAGAATGACTGTGGTGGAATACCATGACAGATTCCTATCGCTTGCAAGGTACGCCCCTGATGAGATCAACACCGAGGTCAAGAAGAAGGAGAGATTCATGAACGGACTGCATGACGAGATGCAGACTGTCCTTGTCAACATCCGTTTCGAGGATCTCGAAGAGCTAGTCGACTCTGCCATTTAGATGGAAGGGAAGATTAATCAGGCGAACGACAACCGCAAACGTCGTATGATGCAGCAATCTGGATCCAGCAGTCACCAAAAGTACCGTCCCAACCCCTCACCAGGATATGCACCAAGGAACAATCGACCCCCAGTGTCTCGCCCAAGCTACCCCAATCGTAGCGGACGCAATGTGAAGTCCGGAGGAAACAACAACAACTCCGGCAACGCCAACAACTTCAACCGTGCACCTCCCAAGAACAACAACAACAACACTGCACCCAGAACTAGCAGCAATGCTATGCCCATCGCAGTAAAGGACAAGTCCCAGATCACTTGTTTCGAGTGTGGAGTAAAGGGCCACTATTCCAATGAGTGTCCCAAGAATACTGCCGCCACTGCCAATGTGAATGCCCCAGCTCAGCAGCAGCGTCGTGTTCAACCAGGGAGATGGTTTGCCCCAGGGAACCCGCACAACCGCAACGGTCGTCTCTTCCACATGAACACCGAGGAAGCCCAAGAAGCGCCAGATGTAGTGCTGGGTATGTTTTCTGTCAACTCAGTTTTAGCAAGGGTATTGTTTGATTCGGGAGCATCGCATTCATTTGTCACCGAATAATTTGCATGCACTAGTAAGATTCACCCAACCAACCTGAAGCATGTCATGATAGTTCAAATCCCGGATCAACAACAAAAGCTAGAAAAATTTGCAAAGCCGTGCCTATCAGAATACATGGGATAGATTTTTATGCCAACCTAATAGTACTTGGAACCAAAGGATTGGAAGTAGTACTAGGTATGGACTAGATGTCAAGGCATAAAGGACTAATAGACTGTGCTAAGAAAGCTATCACCATGACCAGTAGCTATGGAGTCACAGTAGAGCGTATCTCTGAAACCTTACCTCGTCAATTCAAGTGCAACAAGAGTCTAGCCCTACCCACCATACACCAAGTCACAATAGTCTGTTAATACCCCGACGTATTCCCAGATGAATTGCCAGGTATGCCCCCGGATAGGGATATTGAGTTCATTATTGAACTAATCCCTGGAACCGGACCCATAGCCCAGAGACCCTATAGCATGAACCCCTCAGAGTTAGTGGAAATTAAGAAACAGTTGGATGCCATGTTAGCAACAGGCTTGATTCAACCAAGCGCATCGCCATGGAGATCACCAGTGTTAATTGTCGACAAGAAAGATGGAGGCAACCGTCTGTGCATAGATTACAGAAAGTTGAATGATGTCACCATCAAGAACAAGTACCCCTTGCCAAAGATAGAGGATCTATTTGATCAGTTGACTGGAGCACAGGTATTCTCAAAGATTGATCTTAGGACTGGTTATCACCAACTTAAGATTCGTGCTACAGATATTCCGAAGACCTCCTTTACTACTCGCTATGGTTTATACGAGTATACGGTTATGTCTTTTGGACTAACCAATGCCCCTGCTTATTTCATGAATCTCATGAATAAGATCTTTATGAATTTTCTAGATAAGTTTGTAGTTGTGTTTATCGACGACATCCTTATCTACTCCAAGTCAGAAGAAGAGCATGAGCAACATCTGAGAATCATCCTAGAAACCCTGAGAGAGCATCGGTTATATGCCAAGTTCAGCAAGTGTGAGTTTTGGCTGAAAGAAGTAGGATTCCTAGAACATATTGTGTCTGCCGGAGGAGTCTCTGTTGATCCCGCCAAGATCAAAGATGTCGAAGAATGGGAAGCCCCAACCACTCAAACCCAAGTCCGTGCATTTCTCAGATTAGCAGGATACTACCGCAAGTTCGTAGAAGGATTCTCGAGCATTGCCAGACCCATGACCCAATTGTTGAAGAAGGACAAGAAGTTTGAATGGACCAACAAATGTGAAGCCAGTTTTCAAGAACTGAAGAAGAGATTGATATCAGCCCCAATATTGATCATGCCAGACATCAAGAAGCCGTTTGATGTATATTGTGATGCATCCAAGATTGGTCTCGGATGTGTGTTGATGCAAGAAGGCAAAGTCATCGTGTATCTGTCTCGACAACTAAAGCAGCATGAGCAGAACTATCCGACTCATGATCTTGAGCTAGCAACCGTAGTTTTGGCATTGAAGACATGGCGTCATTATCTGATGGGTAATCGCTGTGAGATTTACTCAGATCACAAAATCTTGAAGTATATTTTCACTCAGAAGGAGCTGAATATGAGGCAAAGGAGATGGATAGAGTTAATCAAGGATTATGACCTTGAAATTCACTATCACCCCGGCAAAGCCAATGTGGTATTGGATGCTCTTAGCAGATTGCCATGTAGACTAAACACCATGATCAAGGAGAAGCAACCAAGTTTGTATGAGGAGTTGGAGCAGTTCAGAACTGAGCTGGTTAGCAAAGGATTCTTAGCTAGCATTGAACTTCAACCCATGTTGATCAGCCAAATCAAGGAAGCTAGAAGGGAAATGAAAGTATCGACGGAATCAAATGTCGTATTGATATAGGAAAGGTACCTGGATTCACTGAAGACGAACAAGGAGTTCTGTGGTACAAAGGACGTATCTGTGTGCCAGCAGATTCGGAGTTGAAGTAGGTTATCATGTAGGAAGCTCATGGTACTCTTTATTCTATCCACCCCGGAGGAACGAAGATGTATCAAGACTTGAAAGAGAAATTTTGGTGGCACAAGATGAAGAGAGAGATCGGAAGCTACATCGCCAAATGTGACATCTGTGAAAGAGTCAAAGCAGAGCATCAGAGACCCGCAGGACTGTTGCAACCATTGCAGATTCCGAAATGGAAATGGGATTCCGTCGGAATGGACTTTATCACCGGTTTGCCTACTTCTAGTAGGGGAAATGACTCAATCTGGGTCATAGTTGATAGACTGTCTAAGGTAGCTCACTTTATACCAGTCAAGACAACCTACCAGAGTTCAAAGCTAGCATAACTGTACATTGCTAGGATTGTTAGTCTGCATGGAACCCCCAAGACCATAGTATCAGATCGAGGAACCCAGTTTACCTCGAGATTTTGGAAGAAAGTTCAGGAAGGATTGGGAACCAAACTGAACTTCAGCACTGCTTATCACCCGCAAACTGATGGACAGACTGAGAGAGTCAACCAAATCTTAGAGGATATGCTCAGATCTTGTGTGTTGGAATACGGATCAAAATGGGAAGACTGCCTGCCTTTCACAGAATTCTCATATAACAACAGTTATCAAGCTAGTTTGTAGATGGCACCATTTGAGTTCTTATACGGAAGAAAGTGCCGCACCCCTTTGAACTGGTTGCAAGTAGGAGAGAGTCAGATCTTTGGACCCGACATTCTCCGAGAAGCCAAAGAGAAAGTTCATAAAGTCCATGAGCACCTCAAGGCCGACCAATCCAGACAGAAGAGTTATGCTGACAAGAGAAGGAGAGACCTGAGTTTCAATGTCGGAGATTTTGTATATCTCAAGGTTTCGCCATTGAAGGGAACCCAACGCTTTAGTCTGAAAGGAAAGTTAGCCCCCAGATATATCGGGCCCTTCAATATTCTGAATCATCAAGGAGAAGTATCGTATCAACTGGAACTATGTGAAGAGATGTCTGCCATCCATAATGTGTTCCATATCTCGTTACTTCGCAAATGTCTCGAAGTGCCGGAGAAGACTGAAGTTTTCAAGAGCATCGATCACAGAGCTGTGGAGATCAACAATGACCTGACATATCGTGAAGTGCCCATCCGTATCTTGGAGGAAGCTTACAGAACCACCAGAACTAGAAGTATCAAATTTCTCAAGATTCAATGGAGCAACCATACCAAAGAGGAATCCACTTGGGAGCGAGAAGATTACATTAGGACAGAGTTCCCAGATCTCTTTAGTTCCTAGTTTCCTTTGTAAATCTCGGGACGAGATTTTGTTTAAGGGGGGAAGGTTTGTAACATCCCAAAACTCTAATCCAAGGTTATTAAGATCCAAATCATCAAAATTAGAGTTAATAAAAACTTTTCCAATTAAAATTATTAAAGCATTCATATGTGTGTGCATTTAAATAGGAGTTGTTTTGAATTGCCTTGATTAAGTGATCCATTGCTTGTAAAATGATTCTTAGGTGAAATAAACATCATCTAGATCATTCCCAAACAAATCCCAAAGAAAAACAAATCAAAATGAATAAAAGAAAGAAATGGTCATTTGTGCCATTTTAATCAACATGCCTACTTTGGCTATTCCTAGAACTCAAAACCTAACAGAAATAAATATGGATCTTTGCACCCCTTGCTAGTACATGTAATGATGTACCAAGGCCCACTTTGTGATCCGCCAAAAACTTTCAAACACTAATTTTAAATGGCATTTGAAAATTGAATGTAGTTCATATGAGAAGATCACACTTATTCAAAAACCACTCAAATGAGCTCCATTTTCAAATCCCAAGCAACCACAGAGGCTTAAGCATGTGTATAGCAAACCCACCAAAATTCATTCAAAAATTTCAAACTTGAGTTCATGCGGCCATTGTGTCGAACACTTGGCAGGCGGAATAAAAATGGCCTAACTTATACTGTTTTTTATCAAATTTGGTCAAGCCATTTGAACCTAATTCAAGTCCCTTATCTCCCCCAGACCCAACCAAGCCATCAAAGACCTACCCAATGGCCTAGGGCAGCAGTACCACGCAACCCCAAAGCCATGCTCGCCGGCTAACCTTGTAACCGCCGCAGCAGACCGCCAACCCCTCTCTGTCGCTCCAGGGAGCACGGCGTGACCTCACTGCCGCCCACGGTCCACCCCATGCTCACCCCCAGCCCCTGGACCCCCGAGGAGCCGCCGCGCACTAAGCCTCTGCGCAGCCAGAGCACGCCAGAGCGCCAACACCGCTAGCACACCATAGACCGCGCCTTGACCTAATCCCGCGTGCGCCGCTCCACCTCGACCCCAGCACCCCACTAGACATGGTTGTGCGCCGCCGCGCGACCCACAGTCGCCATGCGCCGCATCAAGCACCGCCTTTGTCTCCCAGAGAGCAGGATGCTCCTGACCAAACGCCACCGCCCCTAGCCACGCATTTAAGCCGTAGAGCACCGCCAGGAGGCAGGCCACCGTCCCCTACCTCAAGCCACGCTGCTAGCATGCTATGCAGCCCTTGATGGAGTCGCCAACCCATCCCTTTCGGTCGCCTCGTCGAGCTATAAATAGAGGCCTCCCCAGCACCAAAGACTCACACCATTCCACTCCCCTCTCCTCACTGGTCCTTCCCCACCTCTAGACGGAGCCGCTCGAGCCTTGGTTTGCCGGAATTTCGCTGAAGGAGCCCGCTGTAGAGGAGGAGAAGGCGTCATTGATTTCGTCCACCCTAGGAGCTACCACGACCACCCCTGAGCTCGCTGTCGTCCACCAGTTCGATCGCCCCCATCGCCGTCGTAGCTGGAGCCCTGGTATGCCTCCTGAGCACCCCCACCGAGCCGCTAGGGTTAGACCTTGCCGGCGACCTATCCGTCGTCGACGACAAGCACCAGCCGTAGATCCCCCTTATAATCTAACGGCCCACAACGCCTCGTACCGCTTCACGTGTAAAGAGCCGCTAACCGGTGGACCCCCCTGTCAGCTGTGCCCCGCGCCGTGGAGTGCCACTAGGCCGGACCATTTGCGTTCCCGCGCTAGCCCAAGAATTCAAATGTAGATTTTTCTAATTTAGTTTGAACCTAGTTCTGTCCTTTAGTTTGAAAATCAATTCAGAGAGATCTACAAATCCAAATGGAGTGATTCCAATTTTGTTAGAAAGCCACTAAAAAGATATACCCAAGCCCGTTGGATTTAATTCAATTAGAATTAGAGATCTCTCCTAGTAAAAATAACAAGACAGAAGCTTTTGCACATTCAAACATTTTTATAAAATCAACCATGATAGCTCTTGAGTTGATTCCAACTCTCAAAAATCACATTTAACCATACATATCTGAATATGTAAAAATATTAAGGTTTACATGTAGTGACTTTGGACTAGTACCAAAATAATGCTATATAGGCATTTCTAGTCACTTTAAATCATTAAATAATAAACTTAAACTTAAGTAAAAATGATCTAACCCTTAAATCACATTCCAACATGTTAGAATATGTGGTGATGACACGTGTCCACATGATCCCATATTTTAAGTGGTGAATATTAAATCTTAGTTATTTTCAATGAGTAGAAATTACTTTGCTTAAATAAAAAGAATGAAACTAGTTAATAAAACCTTGTGATGCTTGTGATGATATAAGATCATCAAATGTGTGCCTTAGAATGCTAAGTAGCCTAGTTAAGTATTGTTTGGTGATTGTGTACTCTGTATGTATTTATAGACGATAGTACCGACCAAGCTTTCGAGGAGGAGTTCTATCAAGAGGAGGAAGAGGAAAACTTCAACCACTGCACCAACCAAGGCAAGCTAACACTTGCAAGTATTATACTAGCAAGCCACCATTAGCAATGCAAGATAACCTTTGCAATCTAGATAACTCAAGCAAAGCCATTAGACATGCTTTGGTTACACCCCCTTGACTATTACTTACCCCAAGTATTAATTCCAAGCTCTACTTCCTCTACTTTACTAAAGTCCTTTACTGGTTTTGAAGGTAGCATAAAGAGTATAAAACTTGACCTATTTAGATAACTTTAGATGTCATTCTATGGCATGAGATTGATCCCATCTTTCCACCTCAGTGATCACTCTTAACTTAGTAGTTTAGAGTTAGAGAAAAACTTGAGTCACTTTAGATGGGAGCACTTGGTGAAAATGAATTGTGAAAACCTTGGAATGATGATTCATTCTATTGAGATGTTTTGACATGTGTTGAGAAACACAAATGGTTTATGATGGTAAAAAGGTTGAGGCATGAGCCTTAACCCCTTTTTACAAAACTGATGGTTGGATTCGAATGCGATACCATTCCAAATTTACCGTACAACCACAATACCTGAATTGGGTAAGGCTTAGCTGGAAGTTTATATGGATTAGTATTAGTTCCCTCACGGAAGAGGTTTGAGCTAAGGCTACCTCTCAATGTTGTCCACCTATGCAGTGCCCAAGATGACAGATGGTCATGGTTGGCAGGCCATGCTCATAGGAGAGGTGCTTATACTAGGGTGTGTAAAGGAAATGTTATGTTTAATTATCTGCATACTAAGTATGATGATTTAGGGTTATCCTTGATAGATGTATCGAATCTTGTGGTGAAAGTGTACCACCTCTACAGAGTGTCAAACTATTCGAATAGCCGCATCCGCGGTTATGGACAGTTGGAATGGCCATACTGTTTCGTTGTCAGATGTTTTCAAAATAACTTATGAAATGAATGATGAATCTTGACTTGACCATAATAGGGTTATGTTTATGACACTAGCTTCCCAACTTAAGTGATTCTAGAACTTTATTTCACCTTTCTTTGCTTCTGAACTCAGCTTAGGTTTCAAACTTAACCTCATAGTTAAACTTAGAGTTAGCACTTTACATTAGAACTATACTACTTGTTAGTGGTAGTTTGCGAGTACTTAAAGAGTACTCATGGCTTTTGTCTCTGGCTATTCTCATGGCCAGACTATGAAGGAGACTACCAAGATGATGGTCAGCAGGACGACTATGATAACTAGGACTATCTGCCTTCGTCAGCATTGCCTATGCCCTTGAAGATGGACCCCATCGCTACGCTTATCTGTTATTCCGCTGCTTGTTGTATTAAGACTGGATCATGTGATCCTTATTTGTGTAAGACCTTATGTATGGTTTGTAATGGATGATGTATTGTGATATCCAACCTGTTATGTCTCGCAAAAAAGGTAATCCTGGGATTGCGATGAATGACATAATAGGCATCTGGGATTAAAAATCCAGGTGTTGACAAAGGACTCCACCAGGCCATCAAGATTTTCGATCAGCTTAGCCTTGGGGACCATCTCCTCTCAAAGGCGGCTCAGTATGCCCTTGGCTTTTCCAAGCGTGTCTTGGACAGAGACACTACGGTCCTTGACTTTGGCCACGACACCGGCCAAGGCATCCGCATGGGCCAAAGCCTGGGTGTCAAGGCTCACGCCGGTAGCATCTAAAGAATACACATATCAGAACATCATCATGTAGGCAAAACGCATTGGAAAATGCAAGTGAGGCAGTGTCATACCTGAGAGCGCTTTCGTGATAGAGAAGAGCTGTTCTACGAACAACTTTTCCCTCTCGGCGGGGAGGAACATAACTCTTCCTCGCGCTTTTGCGACTCCTCAAGAGCCTCGACTGCCTCCTCGCATTTCTTCTCCATTGTGGCAAGTCCCTTCTCGAGGGAAGTGACGCGACGAAGAAGTTCATTATGCTCACCTACAAGGGACAAAAATGACAAAACCTGAGCTCACCAACCTCTATACAAGAAGAGCGGAAAGAAAAGTATAAAGCTAACCTTTGAAAGCATGGTGGCAGTTATCCAGCATAGCATTTTGTCGACCTAAGGTAACGATCTGCTCAGCGAGGCGAGCAGAATTCTTCAAGATAGGCTACACCAAAGAAAAAGAAGCATGAGCATTAAACAAAAATTTGACTGCCATGGTGCCCCTAGTGTGGGGTAACTCGAAGAATTGGCACCGGAGTGGGCCACCACCGGAGGAGAAGGAGACTGTGTCGTCACCTCCTTGTTCTTGGAGTCTGCGACTCCGGACTCCTTGACAAATTGGCAGTCATAGGAGGACGACGACGCTGTTTGACTGCAAAACATCAAACATTACTTCAGAAAGAAAAGATTGTGAGAAGACAAGATGAACTCGCAAACATATAAAGACTTACCCATCAAAATTTTCAAGGTCAAAGGAATCTCCAGACGACTCCTTTGGCAACCTCAGCTTCTTCCGTGAAGGAGGATCCATGGCGCGCATAGGCACGACAGGGATTGGCTCCTCTACGGCAGTAGGAGGACCCTCCGGTGTCGTCGGTGATGAAGCATCCAAATCCTCTCTTCGGGAGCGTTTGCGAGTCTCGTGCTCGCTGGACTCGGGGGCTTCCTGCTCCTCCCCAACAGGGATGGTGGAGCCCGACTCGTCCTCTTCTTCCGCTTTGCGCGGAATTATTCCTTCGGACTTTGGATGCAAGTTGGCGGTTACCTTCCAGTCCTGAAATCAGAGCCAAGAATCAGTATAAGTTACAATGAGGAGGCAATCGAAAAATATGAAGAGCATTAAAAAAGAAGTCCACCTCAGGCGAAGGGTGGCTTGCACAAAGTGGAGGCATGACTGAGTCACCCGGGAGATCCTCCTTGGTGGTGTACTTGGTCAGCAGTCGAAACCTCCTGTCTACTTCACCAGAAGAAATGCCCTCTACAAAGATGGGAGTAACATCACCAGTACCAATCCAGTGGCACATCGGATGCACCCTGGCCTGCACAGGCTGTACTCAGCGACGCATCCAAGTGCGAATGAGATCAGCGCCGCCTACTTCTTTGCCTATGCAGCATTCGAGGTCACAGACACGCTGATACAGAGTCTCTGTCTCCTCGACTTCGCCGGGCATCACAACGTTTTTCCATGATCTCCTCCTCTTGCAGGGCGCCATCGGATCAAAGGGCGCGAGTCTGTAGTGCTCTCCATCGACCTTCTGGTCTCGAATGTAGAACCACTTCTCCCTCCACCCTTGGATAGATCTAGTGAGCTTGATGGTAAAATAGGTGACATTGGAGTCGACGTGGATCCCACAGCCTCCTATATCGTAGACTACTGAACCCAAACCCGACTGACGTTTGAGCTTGAAGAGTTTTTTGAAGAGGACAAAGTGTGGCTCAATTCTGAGCCAGCACTCGCAAAGAGTAATGAAGCAAGCGATATGGAGGATAGAGTTTGGGGTCAGCTGGTGCAGCTGGAGCCCGTAGAAACAAAGTAAACCCCTAACAAATGGATGAAGGGGGAGAAAAAGACCACGAATGATGAATGCGAGGAACATCACTCGAAACCTGCCAGGAGGACTGGGGATTACCTCATCGCCGGCAACGTGGGAGTCATCCTCCGTGGCAGAGAGCGCTCCATCTTGGTGCTATGTGAAAAGCTCTGAAGGCTTGATGACGGATGGGCGCCACGACCCATTGGTGACGCGAGTCCCGGGCCCTTCTTCTTCCCAGCCACGGTGGAAACACTGGTACCCATGGTGGTGGTGTCTTTCTTCTTGGCCGCAATAGCGGTAGCCGCAGATCTAGCGGCGGAGGTTCCCTTCTTATTGCACATATGGCGCTGGCGATGCGAGCACAAGAAGTAGCTCGGGAAGGTGCGAAGTTGGTCCAGCGCTGTAGAGAGGGTGTGAGTAATGAAGCAGTAAGAAGCAGCAATGGAGGCTGTGCACGAGGAGGAAGATGAGATGTGGAGAATTACCGCACAGAGGATCTCTACTTAACCTCATCGACGATGCCATCTAACGGCCATGAGAAAATCAACTAGACGCATGTCATAAATCAGTGTCGACGCGTGGCAAGGGTAAACCACGAATCGTCACCCCAATCCTCCCATTACGCGCGAGAATCGAGGAGACATAGTTAAAACAGAGATTACGCATGCCTGGTCAAGTCCAAGTCAGAAAATGGGACCCACTACTTGTCACGTCTCGTCAAAACCGCTCACACGGGCAACTGCGGTCATCTCATCGTCAGCATTGACGTCCTTGAAGGAGATATGCCCTAGAGGCAAATAATAAATAGGTCTTTATTGTCATATCTCAATTAGTTTATAATAGTTTCATATTGTGCTAGAACTGTGCCAAGTAGAAACATTGGTACAAGTGTGGTATGAAACAACCAAGTCCCTAGTAGCCTCTATTCATACTAGTTCGTTGGTCACGAAGATGATCTGGGTTTCAAGATCATGGGCATTTATGCCGACTGAGAACGAGATCATATCATTGGACAATGATGTGGTTGGACTTTCCTCGAAGGATTGCAACACAATCAAGTCATATAGTTCATTGTTGCAACAGCTATACCTAGACTCCTTCTCCTTAGACCGTGAGCTCATATTACTCACTGTTTCCCTAGGCTGCTTTGACTGCATCAAACGTCATCTGGTAATGTGGTGGCCATAAAGGTGTACGTTGGGTATTCCGAAGGAACAGTAGATGACATGTGACTGCAAGACCGGGATTTGTTCACCCACATGACGGGAGAAGATACATACGGCCATCTTGGTGAGATTACATCTATAAATGTTGCAACATGTGACTAGGTCACGGGGATGTAATATCACGGTAACAAGAAAACATAACTTGTTGTGAACGAGATTGAACAAGGTATGGGATACCAATGATTGGATCTCGGACAAGTTGTATCAAGAAACAAAAGGAAGAGGATGCTACATTTAGACGGTTCAAACGACATTGTCATCAGGAATGCATAGGGGTCACATGGACATCCCTGGTCCCTCTGTTGATCATTGATACAGATCATGTCTAGAGCATTCCCGAGCCGTGAGAGGATACACTTAAGGGTACGACGAGAGCGATCATTCGTAAGACGGAATCATAGTAGAGAAAGAGAGAAAGCCGGAATCGTTCTGTGGAGAGATCCGAAGTTGTTCGGAGAAAGAATAAAGGAAAAGTCCGGAAAAGTGTTTTCGGATAAATGGGAATTTAAATATATATTTATTATATGTTAATTGTGAATTAATATATTATAAATAATATTTAGATTAAGATTTATAAAGTCAACTTTTATATTAGGCCAAATCCCAGAGGGAAATAGTCTAGAAATAAAGGTGCAGAAAAAGAAAAAGGAAAAAGAAAAGAAAAAGGCAAAACAGCCAGCCCTGTGGGCAGCGGATAACCGCCACCGCACAGGGCGGCAGATAACTAGGCGCCGCCAGACGGGGTGGCGCGAGCTGGGCCGCGGGGCTGCCGGCCCACCCGGGCTAGGTTGGCATGCCACCGGAGCGAGCCGGGTCGCGGGAGCTGGCGGTGTCGAGTGGTGCCACTGGTGCCGCTTTCGCCAGTCGAACTCATGGGTCAGCTGGTGGGCAAGCCCACCCATGTCTGGCTGCTGCTTGCCTCTTTTTCTTTTTAGTCTATTTTCTGTTTTGTCTATTGGGCTGAGTTAATTTGGCCCATTTGGCAGTCCGAGTTTCTGCTGACTTTTTCCTTTAGTATTAGTCCCACAAGGCTAACCCAATGGGGAGGGCACACCCCCTCCGCCTATATAAAGGGATGCCCATGGGTGGGATTAAAACACACCAAATACACACTTGGATAAGTCCTTTGGTTGACTTTCTCCTCCTCCCTCTCTCTATACCTCGTGACCATGGCCCCATGTATGGGCTGTGCGATCGAGGCACACCTGTAGTATGCCGTTGCGCTACAGGGATTCCTAGCCGGATATCAACTTCCGCACTCCCGATGGGATCGGGGAGCCGAAGGTCTCATCATGCACCGGATGTGTACGAAGACACGAGGCGTGACACTTGGGGCACTTGAATGTCGTGAGCCAGAGCTGTTGCACGATGAAGATGATGAAGATCAAGGAGCAAGGGGTGACCTGCGAGGAGCTTCGCGATCTTGAGGTCGACTTCGAGTACGACTACATCAACCACGTTCCCCGCGGAACGTTAACCGCGTACGGTCTACAAGGGTATGTACTCTATACGCATCGGCCATTACCGCATTACTACATAGATAGATCCTAGGCTAGTCTTTGGGGTTGCAACGTAGGAATTTTTTTGTTTTCCGCGCCGATCCCCAACAGTGGTATTAGAGCCGATCTATGCGTAGGAGTGTTGTACGGCCAGTACGCACAAGTATTGTGCGGGCATTGATCCCTTAGTTGTTACCCTCTAACGTGTACTTGTTTATATCGCGGTATTATTTGATGAAGCGGCCCGGACCGACCTTACGCGTATTCATACGCGAGACTGATTCCACGCTCAACATACGGCTTGTACCATATAAGTGGCTAGCGGGTGTCTGTATCTCATTCGATAGTTGATATAGCATTTACAACGGAGGGCCTCGAAAGGGGTGTAGTAGAGACAACTGTTGGATCCATGTTGTGGTTGTAAAGTTCGTAGTTTAGAAACGGTTCTAGTGCGAAAACCCTAACAACCACGTAAAACTTGCAATAGATAAAGTAGAGGCATCTAACTTTATTTGGCAGGGGGCATGTGAATATGATATGGCAATGGTCGTTACGAAGGTAAAGTAGTTTACTTTTCTGTTACTAAGTAGTATAGTAATAGTCATCGTTCCGATGGACGACCTGGTGGAGGCGTCGTGGACTTAGCGTCAAACCAAGGGCAAGATGGAGATCATGCCGGAGCGCTCGATGGAGATCAAGGCGCAAGAAAGACCATATCATATCACATTATACATATGATGTTGATACCATCTTTTACATCTTATTGTGTGCTAGTATTTAGATACTCAACGGTATCAAACAAGATAATCCATATTGAATTCCAATGTTTCGTGTTCCCCTTGTGTGTGCACCACCAAGAAAGTTCTTTGGTATGAGGCGATCCAGGGTTACAGGCCTGGGTGTCAGACATATCTATGTTCGCATATAGTGGGTGTAAGCCATGTTGCACAGCGAATACACACAAGTTAGATTTGGCAAGCCTAGCACGCCACAGAAGCGTGGCCTCGGAACACAAGAGATCGAAAGGTCGAGCATGAGTCACATGGATGATGTGATTGACATTAGTGAATGTCTACCTTTGATAATGCACTGATGGCTGTGTAACACGGGGAGGTGCATAGGATAGGGATCATGCAATAACTAAAATTGTCCAGGGGATGACCGTTTTAGTGGAGACCAATTATAAATTGATCTCGTATTATAAACTTAGTCTAGATGTCTGTTTGCAAATATCTTAGTAGACCTTGGCCTATCCCATTGAGGTCCTTTGTGACCATGGGAATATATTGCTTAATATGGAACTTAGT
The DNA here is from genome assembly GCA_023614405.1 of Avena insularis. Lineage (NCBI taxonomy): Eukaryota > Viridiplantae > Streptophyta > Magnoliopsida > Poales > Poaceae > Avena > Avena insularis. The sequence goes on from CM042692.1 coordinate 31,299,099, forward strand.
AAAAGGGTCCAACTTCATAGATTAATACCCACGCCTGAGGGATATCCTCGTAAAAGGTGACCTTCTCTTCTTGATACAATAACCGTTAGGAGATAATTTGATGACTCCGGAATGTTTGTGTTTTCCCCATAATCATCCAATAAGCCATTCTCCATTCGATGGAGAGTTGGGCTACATTTTGTATTCTACAAGATCAGGCACATAGAGTATGAGCCATTGGATGGGTTTTCCTCCATCATGGATGAAAAGAGAATGTTTGGAAAAACACTTAGCGATCTTGCATTAGAGTTGAGAACTCTTAGAAGGGCTTAATTGCAAAAGGAGGTCATGGATGAAAAGGTGTATGTAAGATATACAAATTATAAATGTGGTTCTTGCAGAACTCATTGCAGTTTGCAAAGTATTTGATACTTGTCCCGTTTTGTGAAAACAGAAGAATCTGCTTGAGAATTGCTGGTTTTGAGGCAATGAGACTTGATGACGGCAAGCAAATCAATTGATGACCGACATCACCTCTTCCCTCAAAGTTTGTCATTTGGATTAGTGGAATTGAATATAAATTTGTAATCCTTGTTTGTGTGTCTTGCTTTTGGCAAGATGATTATTCATATGAATAAGTTACAAACCAGTTTGTACTATTCTTATGAATAATACCGTTATGGTCACATTACGATTATAAATAAGTTATTCTCATCACTATATTAATGATAATAGTTTAAGCATTTATAAAGGATTAGAATGCTAAAAGATATCCAAAGCTTAATAATGAAAAGACACTACAGTTTAAGTCATTTTGGTTATTGCAGGTTCTTTATGAAAGATCGGGGTCCTAGATGCATACTCTAGAGACTTTGCAAAACCATGCCTCTTGGGCAGAATGACTAAAACTCCGCATTCTGGTAAAACAGTGATATGCGAAGAAATGTTGAATCTTATACATAGTGATGTATCATATTTTCAACAAGTAGTGGAAATCATTTATTGTGTATTCACTTAATGAAACATGAAGTTTGAAATGATTTGAATTGTTCAAATAAGTTCATAACTAAATGGGATATTGAATTAACAAGTCTCTTTGATTTGATCAACATGACTAAAGTATTCAAGTTAAAGTTTAGCATAAAAGGAACTTGTGAAAGATGTTTCACAAATTATGATAATTGGATGAATTCAAACTTTGTTGAAATGTCTAAACATCATAATCATTATTAGATACATATGGTATAATATTATCTCTTATCGGGGTTGTAGTTGTCATTTAGAGTTAGAGATCAATATAAGAAAACACTCACTTGAAATACAAAGGAACATCTAAAGATTCGTGGAAACAACACCATAAGTGTTATGGCATGTTCGAGTTTCTGGAGATTTCGATAAGTCGAAATCATGGCGAATAAACAAGTCTTTGCAGAGCATTCTTAGGAAGCTATGAATGCATCTTCCACGAAGGGGCAAACCTCATGTTGTCCTAAGTTGATGTGTCTTGATGAAGATACAGGTGGAAGAAAGTAAAAGATCAAAACAAGGTATTTGACCTTACCTCCGGATTGTTGAGTGGCACAGTGGAATTTGTTTCGTGAAACCAAACTCTACAAATAGAGGAGAAACTAATGATAATGATCATAAAGTTTCAGTGAATACTCTTACTAAAGGAAGTAGGATTCAACTATATATTCTACAAGTTTGTAGAATTATATTGTTGATTTACTTGTCATGTTTTGAACAAGACATACCTATGAATTACAAAGAAGCGTGATGGACCTGAGTGCAAGAAATGACTAGGAGTCATAAAATCCTATATTAAGTTACATTTAAGATTACAAAGCAACACGTTACTTGATCTTATTAAAGTAAAGAAGTTTACTTAATTTTTCTGAATGACTGCAAAGTCATAAGAAGGAAATGAAACTTAATGAATGACAAAAAGCTCGATTTGTCACAAGTTTGGACAAATTCAAGGAGTTGACTACAATAGTAGTGATGCTTAAGTCTTTTGGATTTACACTAGAAATATATGGATATTGAAGTCTCGTAATTGGAATTCTCAAATTGATAATGATCAAAGAATTTTGGAATGTCCAAGATTATCGAGAGGACCTAGCTTTGAGTGGGAGCAAATCAGCTTGGCTAATTCATAATATGTAGCTAACATATTCTGGGTGGGAGCTAAGTGAAATCCCTAGATCTCAAACATGAATGTCATATTTGAGTGGGAGCGTGAAATCATTCTAGGATATGTGGATAACATATGTGAATGATGTGATTGGTGTTAATAATATTTAAGTTAGATAAGTTAGGATGAAGTTGAAGTTACTAAACAATAAAATCTATCGAGATAGATTGGTGAGTTTAATAAACACTAAATGTCGAATGCTTCCTGGACTTGATTCTGAAAGATGTTCAGAATGTCCTAAGACAAGATTCTGAAGTAGCTCAGAATGGAACAAGGTAAGAAAGTAGTTCTTACTATATGAAGCATTGAGTATTGCAACTATGGTTGAAAGAAAGAGATGTGTTGCATCTCCTATGTCTCAGTCATAGGTTCTTCCATACAACCATGTTGTATACTCGACGTAATGTGACCCGAAGTTCTGGTTGGTAGGACAAAGGCTTAACTATAAGAACATGTCTTTAAGTGATACCTGAGTTGATCACTGAACCAGAATTAAGTTTGTACATAAATGGCCAGAAGCAATGTAAGTGGCATAGATGCATTTCATGCACTGGGATCTACATAGTTATAGAAGTATAAAAGCTCCATCTGATGTGATGTATAATGTTATGGCAGGGCTAGTTCGCTTTTAACGTAGAATGATGAGTCCTAGGGCCCAGTGCCCATGAGAAAGCCCTCGAGGTTGATCTAACGTCACTGTAAGCTCCTGGAATCCGGCCTCATTTTGCTGCCATGACTGTAGTATATACACAAAGGATAGCAAAGTGTGTTTCGAAGTTTAGATGACAACGGTGAAAACGACCGTCATCATAAACACTAGAAACAAAAGTCTCGCTTTGTTGCCAAACAAATACTTCGACCTATTATAAGATAATGGAGTGAATGTCAAAATTAGGAAGACATTAACGATTTGCAAAAGACATAATGATGTGGTAAAACAGAACATGGACATGACGTTTCCCATGAGCATGCATGATCTGTAAACGCATATGGTATATGGTTTATATGAATAAAATTCAAGCTAGATTATTTGTACTCTAGTGCAAGTGAGGGACTGAAGGAGATATGCCCTAGAGGCAAATAACAAATAGGTTTTATTGTCATATCTCAATTAGTTTATAATAGTTTTATATTGTGATAGAACTGTGCCAAGTAGAAACATTGGTATATGTGTGGTATGAAACAACCAAGTCCCTAGTAGCCTCTATTCATACTAGTTCGTTGGTCACGCAGATGATCTGGGTTTCAAGATCATGGGCATTTATGCCGACTGACAACGAGATCATATCATTGGAGAATGATGTGGTTGGACTTTCCTCGAAGGATTGCAACACGATCAAGTCATATAGTTCATTCTTGCAACAGCTATACCTAGACTCCTTCTCCTTAGACCGTGAGCTCATATTACTCATCGCTTCCCTAGTCGCTTGGATCGCATCAAACGCCATCTGGTAATGCGGTGGCCATAAAGGTGTACGTTGGGTATTCCGAAGGAACAGTAGATGAAATGTGACTGCAAGACCGGGATTTGTTCACCCACATGACGGGTAAAGATACATACGGCCGTCTTGGTGAGATTACATCTATAAATGTTGCAACATGTGACTAGGTCACGGGGATGTAATATCACGGTAACAAGAAAACATAACTTGTTGTGAACGAGATTGAACAAGGTATGTGATACCAATGATCGGATCTCGGACAAGTTGTATTGAGAAACAAAAGGAAGAGGATGCTACATTTAGACGGTTCAAACGACATTGTCATCAGGAATGCATAGGGGTCACATGGACATCCCTGGTCCCTCTGTTGATCATTGATACAGATCATGTCTAGAGCATTCCCGAGCCGTGAGAGGATACACTTAAGGGTACGATGAGAGTGATCATTCGTAAGACGGAATCATAGTAGAGAAAGAGAGAAAGCCGGAATCATTCCGCGGAGAGATCCGAAGTTGTTCGGAGAAAGAATAAAGGAAAAGTCCGGAAAAGTGTTTTCGGATAAATGGAAATTTAAATATAAATTTATTATATGTTAATGGTGAATTAATATATTATAAATAATATTAAGATTAAGATTTATAAAGTCAACTTTTATATTAGACCAAATCCCAGAGGGAAATAGTCTAGAAATAAAAGTGCAGAAAAATAAAAAGGAAAAAGAAAAGAAAAAGGCAAACAGCCATTACAGCGGCGGATAACCGCCATGCATGGCGGCAGATAACTAGGCGCCACCAGACGGGGTGGCGCGAGCTGTCTTGCTGGGCTGCCAGCCCACCAGCTGGGTTGGCGGGGCAAGCCAGCCGAGCCATGAGGCAATGAGCGCCGTGGCCATCCCACTCGCCAGCCCTCGCCATGAGATCTTGGGGTTCTTGTGGGCAGGCCGGCCCACCCGGCTGGCTGGCTGCTGCTTGCCTCTTTTTCTTTTTAGTCTGTTTTCTGTTTTGTCTATTGGGTTGAGTTAATTTGGCCCATTTGGCAGTCCGAATTTCTGCTGACTTTTTCCTTTAGTATTAGTCCCACATGGCTAACCCAATGGGAAGGGCACACCCCCTCCGCCTATATAAAGGAATGTCCATGGGTGGGATTAAAACACACCAAATACACAATTGGAGAAGTCCTTTGGTTGACTTTCTCCTCCTCCCTCTCTCTATACCTCGTGACCATGGCCCCATGTCTGGGTTGTGCGATCGAGGCACACCTGCAGTACGTCGTTGCGCTGCAGGGATTCCTAGCCAGATATCAACTTCCGCACTCCCGACGGGATCGGGGAGGCGGAGGTCTCATCGTGCACCGGATGTGTACGAAGACACGAGGCGCAACACTTGGGGCGCTTGAATGTCGTGAGCCGGAGCTGTTGCACGATGAAGATATGAAGATTAAGAAGGAGCAAGGGGTGACCTGCGAGGAGCTTCGCGACCTTGAGGTCGGCTTCGAGTACGACTACATCAACCACGTTCCCTGCGGAACGTTAGCCGCGCACGGTCTACAAGGGTATGTACTCTATACGCTCCGGCCGTTACCGCATTACTACATAGATAGATCCTAGGCAAGTTTTGGGATTCCAACGTAGAATTTTTTTGTTTTCCGCACTGATTCCCAACAGTCATTAACTCCAGCAGGAGCACATTTCGACTACACTAGTCCTTACTCGAGTCTTCGATTCGACCAAGCACTCAGGGGCTACTCCTAACAGGAGCGCTGGCCGCGCACCCGAGGAACTGTCTAAGACATCCAACCATTATGCGAACATATTACTCACAAAAAACCCTTCACTCGAATCAACGATTCGATTGTGTACTTCGGATTACTCCCATAGGGATCGCTGAAAGCATATTTGACTGAAACAAGCAAAAGACGACAACAGACGCAAAATAATTATAGTCTCCACTCGAGTCTACGACTCGAATAGGCACTCGGGGGCTACTCCCATAGTGCACCCTATGATTTTTTCTCACACATAACTGTGTGCTGACTACGTCCACACTCGAAAGCTTCAGCGACTCTGCCTCATATTTTCTCTACAAAGATACTGCGTCTCCTGGGTCAGCCGAATCATCTCCCTGATGACAAAAATTCGGATGGCACGGTTACAGCGTGAAGATAAGACCTAAAGAAGGCCTGGCAACACACCTGATGCACTCTACCAGAAACAATCCATGCCTACAGGTACGATGAATAAGCCTTGACGGACGTGTCGAGTGCTCGCACTTATACACTTGGATTCGACTCTATAAGACCTCCGCGGCCTAAGTCAAATTACGCTAGCATTTTTCTGAATTCGAGTCCAGGGACTCGAGTTTAAGTAGATTGTGTTGTTTTGCCCTAAAGCAGTTAACTGATCCCAATACATCGGATAAATCAGGCACATATATCAACAATCCATATGATACAAATCAGAGAACTCAAAAATATGCTCAGCTATGCACTCGAAAGACTTCATAAGTCTCTGCTCGAATCTGCGATTCAACCGGACACTCGGGGGCTACTGACATGAGCATACCTTATAGGTACTCGAGCTTGGTATATACGGTCCAATCTGGCAAAAGGCCACAACGTTACCAGGGCTCAATCAAAGATTCGGGTGATCGAAAGAGACTCCGACTACTTGCGGCACACGATAAGTTCAAAGAACAGGACAAATCCTAACTTATAACCGACTCGACCTGCTACCTAAGACCTAGCATATCTATATAAAGGCTATCTATATAAAGGCTAGAAGGGGGTGGCCAGGAAGACGAACACACCCCTAGTTTTCACAACCTCGCTAGATCGCATCTGCGTACCCCCTGTAACTTTCGATTTCCTCGATAATTCCAAGAGCAGACAAGCAGGAGTAGGGTCCTCTACTAGCCTGAATTTGGGTAAACCTTGCGTCTCTGTGTGCTTGTTTGCTATCCCGATTGATGCTTCTGGCGCTCCTCCTTTTTCAAACTTAAATCCATAACAATAAGCATTAATGAGTTTAACCTCGTCACTAAAACATCTATTTTGAGACGGATCCTGACACTGATACTTGGACCACGTACAAACCCCGCGTGTTGCGAGTATCACAGACGACGTGCCATCCAAATTCCTCCAATCAAAAGCTGGTGCCAGATTGTGAGATTATTATTAGATTCTCCAGGACAAAGCATGCTGTGCCAACACTCAAACCAGAGCTCCAAATACGATACTACTCAACTCGTAATAATCGACACTCGCTGTTTCTTTTGGTCCCATTCGTATTCGTTCTGATCGAGTAGTTACGCGAATCTTTCATTATCGAGAAGCAGTCACGCTAATCATTGTTGGCGCCACCCCCTAATCGAAGTCAATCTGGTCTTAGCAAACACAATAGTGTACTATACCGGCTAAATAATAAGCACTTGAATACTTGTGGGCAATGGAGTCGCACATGGCTTCCAACTGTTTCGTCGTCGGCAGGCCGAGTTATTTCAGGCGACGAGCGGGGCAGAGTCTCGGGTATCGGTGCGATGATCAGTTTTATAATCAGGACAGTTAAGTGCTCCTGCACCGGTGCACCCCTTGTTTTCGTATGATTAAAATTCATGAATGAGCCGTCTGGCACTACTAGTACAAAAAGTCGTCCCGAAAATACTTAATGCGTTGATCCAGTACATGTACAGTATTTCTTTTCTTCCTCTCCGGCAAATCGTAGTTGCAGACTGAGCTCGGTCTCTACTATGTAGTATGTACACGCACCAGCAAAAATGGCTGGAGTATATATCACGAGAGTTGACCGGAGAAACGATGCGTGCGAATGCAACGTGCGAGCATGGTGCGGCCGAATGCGCGGCACGACGACACGGCCGACCGTCAAAGGGCAAGGCTCCTGCATGCGTCGCGCGCACGATTGACGGATGATTCTCCTCCTCCTCCTCCTCCTCCTCCTCGATCGCCGGCCGTCTCCGCTTCTAGTATAGTCTAGTAGTAGTAATATCTTAGCGGCGCGGCGCACACTAATCAAGTTTAGCCGCGTTCCGTGCCACGGCGGCGAGCAGAATCTTAAGCCCGGCCGTGCGTGGACGCATGTCGCTCGCTTGCAGCAGCAAGCAGTCGGCAGCACACGCGTTAAGCTCTTACAGGCCGCCAGAAATACAGAACGCCATCCGCACAAACCAACAGTCAAAACCAACAGTCGGTGATCGAGCAGGTTGGCATCTTGGACTAGCAATTGGATCCGACGAGTTCTCTTGTCTCCTAGCGTATTTTCCAGAAATACAGAGGTTTTGGCTTGTCTGGTTGCAGTGCGGTCTGGCAAAGGCTAGCTCATGGACAATGACAGGAGCAATTGGGGAACAGATGGATGGATGGGTGCATATATGGAAGCAAGCAAGTACAGTACATTGCTTGTAGGAACAGAAATGAAACAAGAAATACTAAGAATTGAAAAAAATAAGCGAAAATGAAACATAAAAGCCATGGTGTATTTTTGCAGGACGCCGTACGTGCTGAACCATCAATTCACCATCTCCACAGCATGTAGAAAAACACAGGTCTCAGCTCTGTCGATCTATTTATCTTGGTAAGAAAAGGCATTACACATCATCAGAACGAATCTCCGTGTCACATACATGAGGAGACTAACAACCAAGGCAGCACCGTCGTTGCGTGGGAACTCGCAGAGTAAGTAAACAAACATGCATGATACAGGAGAAAAAAGGAGAGAGGCGTCTGGTTCTCAAGAAATCAGAAGATGGACGAGAAGACCGCGGAGACCACGGCCGCCGCCACGACGCCGTAACCGATCCCCGCCGGAACCTGGAAGCCGTCGGCGGTGTCGCTCGCGGGGGCGACAGGGGACGGAGTAACTGCAGGTCAGGGGAGATCAGAAGAACACCTCGAGTTAGTAAGAACATGCTTTGACAGAGCTATATGTGTTATGGCCGAGCTACACAGCCTACTGCTAGGTTCTCTGAGATTGTGTAGAATCTCAAGTTCTCTGAAACAGATTCTTGAACCTGTAGTTATTTTGACAGAAGGGGGAAAGATTCAGGTAACTTACTGCTGGAGGCGTTTGCGAACATCGCGTAGTCTGGTGAGCTCGGGGTCAAGTGCAGTAGGTCTAGCAGGAGGAGAAAGAAACATCAAACATTAGCAGGAGTATTAACAAAGAAGAACCATTGTCAAACTAGAGTACCAACGAAATCATCTGGATTAATTTACAGTAGTGATCAGTTGTGCAGTGTGATGTGTAAGAATGTTCAGTATGTTGACAGATTTGTAAACAGAAAATTTCTCAAACACAAAAGGAGAAGACGTTGATCTTATGCAATTCAACCCACTGTCAAAAGTATATTTTTAAGGGAATTCCCTGTGATAAACAATAATTGTAAAAAGGCGGCTATGCTTATTTGTGGTTTATATATACGAAGGTCTGGTAACGGGGGCAGTAGGAACATGGGCTGAATCTTGTTTTTTCCTTAGCAGCGAGAATTGGGACCAACATGGATGCTGTATGCCGCGTCTTTGGCCCAGCACGAACACATGGCCTGCTTGGCCCAATACCCCCACATGGCCACGAACTTGGTTTGCTAAAGCATTAAAAAAAACTTAGGTTGTTAATATAAAAGTTTGGTTAGCTAAATTGCCCTATAAAAATATATATAAGTACCATAAAACGTCTATAGTAAGATCAAAATAGTACTACGTATCATTCCTCGATTGCAAACAAAATAACACAGGAGATTTTTGCTTCATAAGAAAAAAACTAAATAGTAAAATTCGCCAAGTACTACTCCAATGTAAGTAAGGAGATCTCGATTTCTCAGAAGAAGAAAGTAAAGAGTCCTTGAGATCCATACGCATGAACTCCAAAACTAGCAAGAGGGTGGAGGAAGCATCCGTTGTGTATGAGTAGCTAAGTAAGGTAGGTTGCTCACTGATGCAGAGGGAGACGTTGGCGTGCGCGAGCTTGCAGGCGGCGGGCTGGGCGAGGAGGCGGTCGAAGCGGAGGCCGAGGTTCTGGACGCCGTGGGTGCCGCTGTGCACCTGATGGATGATGTAGCACAGGCACTCGGGCCGCTCCTTCTGCGTCTCCCCGGTGTCGTCGCAGCACTTGGCCGACGGCGTGTCCTCGTGCCCCGTCGCGTAGTCCATGCAGTCCGACAGCTTCGACAGGTCGTCCTGGCACTTGGTCTGCAGCGCGTCCTGCGCCATGGACGTCGTCATCGCCGCCATCGACACGGCCACAACCAGCACCGCCGCAAGCTGCCACCACCGCGCCATCGCTCGCTAACTGGATCGCCGGGTATACTGGTTAAGTTTGCTGTTTGGTTTGGTTCTCAACTCTTGCTCAGCGTTGGTCTATCGTAGCTAGATGTTGAGCTTGTCGAGCAGAAGAGGAGGAGGAGGAGGAGGCGAGGTGTGACTGTGGCCGGCCGGCGTTTATAGATGGCCATGATAGGAGGAGACGTCGCGAGGAGAGGGCATTCAAGTGGGGCGGTGAGAGTTGGATGTGTTTGCATTGAAGACGGGAGCGGCAGGCGGCACTGGCTGGTCAGGACTGTTCCTGTGATGGTACGTACTGCGTGTCCCGGTTAATTTGCTTCGGCTACTCTCCGTCATTCGCTACGATTAAGGTGTCAAGAGCTCAATTGTCAAATTTTAGTTTAAATTTTTTCTTACAATCCTAGAAATAGGATTTTGGCGGGATTCCACTCCTTATCTTCCATCTCATGCTAAAGACTAGAGATTTCGTTATCCAGAAAACCATGGAGATGGAGCATGGACTTATAAAATACTAACTCCTTTTAAAATATAACATATTTTAGTAGGCTCAAATGATCGTGTTTTAGAACAAGGTACTCTCTCCAACTTATAATAGGCGTAAATAATTTAGTACTCTCTCCATCCTGAAAAGGATGTCGCGGATTTGATTAAATCTGAATAAATCTAGAAGTGTTTTAGCGTATAGATACACCTAAATTTTGACAAATCTAAGATATCATTTGCAGGATAGAGGGAGTATAAAATTATATTAAATCACATACACTTTATAAGGGTAATTATCCATATGTGTGGTTTTGGTAATTAATGTCAATCCCTATGGTATAATGTTTTTATTGAGTTTTATATGTAGAAATATTTCATAGGTCATGCTTGTAGTCCGTGTGTTGAATTCTACGAAGATAAAGATATACCTTGAACATTGGCATCAAGATCATTGAGTTGAAGAGAAAAATATGATATGATCAATATCTTGAGAGTTTGATCAAGAGAAGAATTCAAGATATTACTCTAAGTCGGTGTCATAATAGCCTCATGAGTTGACCTATGGCTGACTAAGATTTAGAGCATACAATCAAATGAAGAATTATTTATGTACCTCAAGGTATTGAGATAGGGCATGAGAAGATACATGGTTGACAAATAAAAGTGAAGAGTGATTTCAAGTTGGTCAATACATGGTTAGCCCTGGCCCTAAATTTCTTCAAATCCTGCAAGAAGAATTCGGGTATTAGAAGGCATGGCTGGGAAAAGCCCCCTGAGGGTTTTGTTGAACTAAATATTGATGTTGCTTTCTCTCCAGATAACCTCACAGGTGCGACGGGAGCGGTCTTACGCGACGATCGTAGAATGTTCATTGCGGGATCTTGTTGTGGTATCCAAAATGTAGAAGATGCAGCAAGTGCGGAAGCAAGGGCACTAAGAGATGGTCTTATTCTTGCTGGCCAAGTTGGCTGCACTAAGCTGCTGATTAATAGCGATTTCATAGAGGTGATTGACGTGATGCGCGATGGAGGCAACTCTGTGGGAGTAGCGGTGGCTACCTACGAAGAATGTACCTTTTTGGCGCGAGGCTTTAGCTCTGTTAGATTCGATCATTTTCCTAGGGAAAGTAATTTTGTGGCTAATTTTTTTGCTTGTAAGGCGGAGGGACCCCAGTCAATTGTTTGGCATGAGGATCCACCCAATTTTCTATCTAGCCACTTAGCGAACGATGTAATTTTTTTAATAATTAATAAAGCTTCATAGCTGGATGGAGTCCAGTTGTTTCCCTAAAAAAGAATGTACCACATGGATCTTGTGGTATGGTAAGCATTGTCAATTATGCTCATGAACTAACCCAATATATGTGTCTTTGTGTTTTCTATGTGGACTAGGTATCTTTCCATGGGCATGCATCAAAAGTAAAGATTTCATATAGCCCATTAAAGGATGACATCAAGTGGTGATGGTCATCAAAGTTGAGAAGTGCAAGTTCAATATAAACATCTCAAGAATATCATATGGTTGAAGCTTGATGTCCATATTGGTGATAATGTACATGTGAAGATGTGCCTTAATGAAGCTATCCCATAGTGGTGTATGGGGGAGCAAATTATGAGGCTTCACGAAGCAACAATGATCAAGTGAAGCATTCATACTTGGATGGAGCTTGAAGCGTTGTCATCAAGATCAAGTGGTGCGCAGGGAAAAGGTATGACATTGCTAGGTTTTCCTTTTATCGGTCTCATGGTGGTTTTTTGGAGACCGGGTTATATGATAGATAGCCACACTAGCAAGAGGGGCTATATATCGGTTGAGTAACTTGATCACATCGTCTTAGGTATCTCAATCCTTTGATATTTTGCATCTCCCCGGTTTGTTGCTTCTTGGTGTTTCTCTATGTGAGGTTCTTGAGCTTGTTGTTAGCTCTTCAACAAGTCCAAGTTCATCGAAAATGAAATTCATATGCATCTTCTATTGTGTTTTCGGGTTTGGAGGTTTTACCGGTCCGTCTCTTAGGGAGGTTTCATACCTCTCTTTATTTCGTACTTTACCTCTTGATTTTTCTTGGGTTTTATAGTCTCTACTATATAGATATTTTTCTTAGCTTTTCAAAAAGCCCAAGTTTGCTAAAATCAGAGTCCGGATGCAAAAGTTATCACCGTGTTTGTAATATATGTTTTCATCTGAAAAAGCGGTGGGCAACTGGCACCGCTGAAAGAGCATTTCATGATCCCTAGTATTTTGTGTGTTAGATAACAATACCAATAACAGTTTAATTATGTGTTGAGTGCTACAGATATCTCTCCTCAAAAGAGCTCTTGGTCAAACTAAGCAAAAGGAATAATCCAAGGCCGGATTATCGGCCCGTGTCTAGGGCCAAATAATCCGCCCCTGGCTAAATCGATTAAGGAATAGAGGTGCGTCACTCTGATAGGGCCAAGACTTTTGGTCCGGATATTCCGATCCGGGCTAGATGTTTTCCCCGGGTCGGATTATCCGCCCCCACTTAGGCCGGATTATCCGCCACTGGTGGGATTTTTGCTAAGGACTAGAGGCGCGTCACTCTGATGGGGGCAGACTTTTGGATCGTATATTCCGTTCTGGGCCGGATGTTTGCCCCGGTCCGGATTATCCGGCTCTAGTTGACTCCAACAACAGCTTTTCAGGAGGGGGTACAAATACCCCTCCCCATGTTCAACCTGGGGTCTCTCGGATCTGTCAACACCCGTATTTTTAATCCCAGATGCCTGTTATGCCATACCTCGCAATCCCAGGATTACCATTTTTGCGAGACAGAACGGATTGGATATCACAGTACATCATCCATTACAAACCATACATAAGGTCTTACACAAATAAGGATCTCATGATCTAGTCTTAATACAACAAGCAGCGGAAATAAAAGATAAGCGTAGCGGTGAGGTACATCTTCAGGGGCACAGGCAATGCTGACGAAGGCAGATAGTCCTAGTTATCATAGCTGTCCTGCTGGCCATCATCTTGGTAGTCTCCTTCATAGTCTGGCCATGATAATAGCCAGGGACAAAAGCCATGAGTACTCTTTAAGTACTCGCAAACTATCACTAACAAATAGTATAGTTCTAAGTTAAAGTGCTAACTCTAAGTTTAACTATAAAGTTAAGTTTGAAACCTAAGCTGAGTTCTGAAGCAAAGAAAGATAAAATAAAGTTCTAGAATCACTTAAGTTGGGAAGCTATTGTCATAAACACAACCCTGTTGTGGTCAAGTCAAGATTCATCATTCCGGTCATAAGTTATTTTGAAAACATCTGACAACGAAACAGTATGGCCATTCCAACTATCCATAATCATGACGCGCTATTCAATAGTTTGACACTCGCAGTGTGGTACACTTTCACCACAAGATTTGATACATCCGCTGTGGATAACATCAATCATCATACTTAGTATGCAGATAATCAAACATAACCTTTCCTTTACACACCCTAGTATAAGCACCTCTCCTATGAGCATGGCCTCCCAACCATGACCATCTGTCATCTTGGGCAATACATAGGTGGACAACATTGAGAGGTAGCCTCAGCTCAAACCTCTCCCGCGAGGGAACTAATACTAATGCATATAAACTTCTGGCTAAGCCTTACCCAATTCAGGTATTATGGTTGTACGGTAAATTTGGAATGGTATCGCATCCGAATCCAAGCATCAGTTTTTTATAAAAGGGCTAAGGCTCATGCCTCAACATTTTCACCATCATAAACCATTTGTGTTTCTCAACACATGTCAAAACATCTCAATAGAATGACTCATCATTCCAAGGTTTTCATAATTCATTTTCACCAAGTGTTCCCATCTAAAGTGACTCAAGTTTTATCTACTCTAAACTACTAAGTTAAGAGTGTTCACTAAGGTGGAAATGATGGGATCAATCTCATGCCCTAGAATGACATCTAAAGTTTATCTAAATAGGCCAAGTTTTATACTCTTTATGCTACCTTCAAAACAAGTAAAGAACTTTGGGTAAAGTAAAGGAAGTAAAGCTTGGAAAGTAATACTTGGGGTGGTAATAGTCAAAGTGGTGTGACCAAAGCATGCCTAAAGCATCTTTGCTTGGGTTATCTAGATTGCAAGGGTTAGCTTGCATTGTTAATGGTGTCTTGCAAGTACAACTTGCAAGGGTTAACTTGGATATTGCTAGCTTGCCTTGGTTGGTGCAGTGGTTGAAGTTTTCTTCTTCTTCTTGGTAGAAATCCTCCTCCTCGTAAGCTTGGTCGGTACTATCGTCTATAAATACATACGGAGTACACAATCACCAAACAATACTTAACAAGTCTAATTGGCACTCTAAGGCACACATTTGATGATCTAGTATCATCACAAGCATCACAAGGTTTTATTAACTAGTTTCATTCCTTTTATTTAAGAAAAGTAATTTCTACTCATTGAAAATTAACTAAGATTTAATATTCACCACTTCAAATATGGGATCATGTGGACACATGTCATCACCACATATTCTAACATGTGGGAATGTGATTTAAGGGTTGGTTCATAATTACTTTGGTTTAAGTTCATTATTTAATGATTTAAAGTGACTAGAAATGTCTATATAGCATTATTTTGGTACTAGTCCCAAGTCACTGCATGCAAACCTTAATATTATTACGTATTCAGATAGTTATGGTTAAATGTGATTTTTGAGAGTTGGAATCAACTCAAAAGCTATCTTGGTTGATTTTATAAAAATGTTGCAAGGTGCAAATGCTTCTGTTTTGTTATTTTTACTAGGAGAGATCTCTAACTCTAATTGAATTAAATCCAACGGGCTTGGGTAGATCTTTTCAGTAGCTTTCTAACGAAATTGGAATCACTCCATTTGGCTTTGTAAATCTCTCTGAATTGAATTTCAAACTAGGTTACAGAAGTAGGTTTAAACTAAAATAGAAAAATCCTAATTCAAACTAACTGGGTTGCGCGGGAACACTAACGAGCTGGCCCAGTGACACTACGCGGCGCGAGGCTCAGCTGACAGGGGGTCCACCGGTTAGTGGCTCATAACGTGCGAAGCGGTATGAGGCGATGTGGGCCGTTAGATTAGAACGGGGATCAACGGCTAGGGCTCGTCGTCGACGACGGACCTGTCGCCGGCGAACTCTAACCCTAGCGGCTCAATGGGGGTGCTCAGGGGGCATACCAGGGCTCCAGCGACGACAGCGAGGCGGGCAAACAGACTGGTGGTCGATGGCAAACTCAGGGACGGTCGAGGCAGCTCCAGGGTGGTCGGAATCAGCGGCGCCCTTCTACTCCAGAGGCGGCCTGCTGTGGTGTAATTCCAGCGAACGGCTACTCGCCTTGCTCCGGGGTGAAGTGGGGATGGCTCAGTGAAGTGAGGGAAGGTGAGTGGTGTGCCGAATAGGGCTGGGGGTGGCCTCTATTTATAGGACGACGACGCGACCGAGAGGCATGGTCAGGCGACTCCGGCGAGGGCTGCACAGCGTGCTAGCAGCGTGGCTCGAGGTAGGGGACGGTGGCTGGTCTCCTGGCGGTGCTCTAGAACTTAAATGCGGGCTTAGGGGCGGTGGTATGCGGTCGGGCGGTGCTGGCGCTCTGAGCGGCAGAGGCGGCGGTGTCAACGGCGAGCAGTGGCTGTGGTGCGTTGGGCGGCGAATGGGCATGTCTGGCGTGCTTCTGGGGTCTTGGCGGAGCGGTGGACGCGGGCTGCGGTCGAGGGGCGGCGTGTACACGTGTGTCGGGCGCAGCGCTCTGGCGCGTGCTCGGCATGGTGCAGACGCACTGGGCGCGGTGGTTCCTTGGTGGTCCACGGTCTGGCTCGGCTCGGGGAGGGGACAAAGAGTGGCGGTGAGGTGTGAGCTAGCTACTAGACATGGTGGGAGGAGGAGAGGTGGTCTGCTGCGGTGATGGCATGGTCGGCCGACCAACATGTGCTCGGCATGGCATGGCATTGCCACTAGGGGAGTAGGGGATGGGTGCTAAGGGTCTGGTTTGATCAAGAGGGGACAAAGAAATTAAATGGAGATCATTTGGGGGCAAAACCCTATTCAAAACAGTGAGCTAATTTTAGAGTTTAAACCTTGCCTGCCATGTGTTTGCTGAAATGGCCACAAGAAAGTTATTTTGAATTTTGCATAGATTTTTGGTGGGTGTGCTAGTACTAAGCTTGAGACTCTGTGGGTGCTTGGGTTTTGAAAATTGAGATTGTTTGAGTGGTTTTTGAAATAGTGGGATCTTCCCATATGATATCGATTCAATTTTCAAATGTCAATTAAAATTAGTATTTGAATGTTTTTGGCAGATCACAAAGTGGGCCTTGGTACAACATTATGTGTACTAGCAAGGGGTGCAAAGATCCATAATTGTTTCTATTAGGTTTTGAGTACTAGGAATAGCCAAACTAGGCATGCTGATTAAAATGGCACAAATGACCATTCTCTTCTTTTATTCATTTTGATTTGTTTTTCTTTGGGAATGATCTAGATGTTGTTTATTTCACCTAAGAATCATTTTACAATCAATGGATCACTTAATCATGGCAATTCAAATCAACTCCTATTTAAATGCACACACATATGAATGCTTTAATATTTTGAATTGGAAAAGTTTTTTTGTTAACCCTAATTTTGATGATTTGGATCTTAATAGCCTTGGATTAAAGTTTTGGGATGTTACAAACCTTCCTCCCTTAAACAAAATCTCGTCCCGAGATTTACAAAGAAAACTAGGAACTAAAGAGATCTGGGAACTCTGTCCTAATGTAATCTTCTCGCTCCCAAGTGGCTTCCTCTTCGGTATGGTTGCTCCACTGAATCTTGAGAAACTTGATACTCCTGGTCCTGGTGGTTCTGTAAGCTTCTTCCAAGATACAAATGGGCACTTCACGATAGGTCAGGTCATTGTTGATCTCCACAGCTCTGTGATCGATGTTCTTGAAAACTTCAGTCTTCTCCGGCACTTCCAGACATTTGCGAAGTAACGAGATATGGAACACATTATGGATGGCTGACATCTCTTCAGGTAGTTCTAGTTGATACGATACTTCTCCTCGATGGTTCATAATCTTGAAGGGTCTGATATATCTGGGGGCTAACTTTCCTTTCAGACTAAAGCATTGGGTTCCTTTCAATGGTGAAACTTTGAGATATACAAAATCTCCGACATTGAAAGTCAGGTCTCTCCTTCTCTTGTCAGCATAACTCTTTTGTCTAGATTGGCGGTCTTGAGGTGCTCATGGACTTTGTGAACCTTCTCTTCGGCTTCTCGGAGAATGTAGGGTCCAAAAATCTGACTCTCTCCTACTTGCGACCAATTCAAAGGGGTATGGCACTTTCTTCCGTATAGGAATTCGAATGGTGCCATCTGCAAACTAGCTTGATAACTGTTGTTATATGAGAATTCTGCAAAAGGCAGGCAATCTTCCCATTTTGATCCGTACTCTAACACACACGCTCTAAGCATATCCTCTAGGATCTGGTTGACTCTCTCAGTCTGTCCATCAGTTTGTGGATGATACACAGTGCTGAAGTTCAACTTGGTGCCTAATCCTTCCTGCACTTTCTGCCAAAACCTCGAGGTAAACTAGGTTCGTCGATTTGATACTATGGTCTTGGGGGTTCCATGCAGACTAACAATGCTATTAATATACAGTTCTAGTAGCTTCGCACTCTGGTAGGTAGTCTTGACAGGGATAAAGTGGGCTACCTTGGACAGTCTATGAACTATGACCCAGATTGAGTCATTTCCCCTACTGGAAGTAGGTAAACCGGTGATAAAGTCCATTCCAACGGGATCCCATTTCCATTCCGGAATCTGCAATGGTTGCAACAGTCCTGCGGGTCTCTGATGCTCTGCTTTGACTCTTTGACAGATGTCACACTTGGCGATGTAGCTTTCGATTTCTCTCTTCATCTTGTGCCACCAAAATTGCTCTTTCAAATCCTAATACATCTTTGTTCCTCCGGGGTGGATAGAATAAAGAGTATCATGAGCTTCCTTCATGATAACTTGCTTCAGCTCCGAATCTGCTGGCACACAGATACGTCCTTTGTACCACATCACTCCTTCTTTGTCTTCAGTGAATCCAGTTACCTTTCCTGTACCAATACGATGTTTGATGCCGTCGATACTTTCATTTCCCTTCTAGGCTTCCTTGATTTGGCTAATCAAAGTGGGTTGAAGTTCAATGCTAGCTAAGAATCCTTTGCTAACTAGCTCAGTTCTGAACTGCTCCAACTCCTCATACAAACTTGGCTGCTTCTCTTTGATCATGGTGTTTAGCCTACATGGCAATCTGCTAAGAGCATCCGCTACCACATTGGCTTTGCCGGGGTGATAGTGAATGTCAAGGTCACAATCCTTGATTAACTCTATACATCTCCTTTGCCTCATATTCAGCTCCTTCTGAGTGAAAATATACTTCAAGCTCTTGTGATCTGAGTAAATCTCACAGCGATTACCCATCAAATAATGACGCCATGTCTTTAATGCTAAAACCACGGCTGCTAGCTCAAGATCATGGGTCGGATAGTTTTGCTCATGTTGCTTCAGTTGTCGAGCAGATACGCGATGACTTTGCCTTCTTGCATCAATACACATCCGAGACCAATCTTGGATGCATCACAATATACATCAAACGGCTTCTTGATGTCTGGCATGATCAATATTGGGGCTGATATCAATCTCTTTTTCAGCTCCTGGAAACTGGCTTCACACTTGTCAGTCCATTCAAACTTCTTGTCCTTCTTCAACAATTGGGTCATGGGTCTGGCGATGCTCGAGAATCCTTCTACGAACTTGCGGTAATATCCCGCTAATCCGAGAAATGGACGGACTTGGGTTTGAGTGGTTGGGGCTTCCCATGCTTCTACCTCTCTGATCTTGGCGGGGTCAACAGAGACTCCTCCGATAGACACAATATGTCCTAGGAATCCTACTTCTTTCAGCCAAAACTCACACTTGCTGAACTTGGCATATAACCGATGCTCTCGTAGGGTTTCTAGGATGATTCTCAGATGTTGCTCATGCTCTTCTTCTGACTTGGAGTAGATAAGAATGTCATCGATGAACACAACTACAAACTTATCTAGGAAATTCATAAAGATCTTATTCATGAGATTCATGAAATAAGCAGGGGCATTGGTTAATCCAAACGACATAACTGTATACTCATATAAACCATAGCGAGTAGTAAAGGCGGTCTTCGGAATATCCATTGCATGAATCTTAAGTTGGTGATAACCAGTCCTAAGGTCAATCTTTGAGAATACCTGGGCTCCAGTCAATTGATCAAATAGATGCTCTATATTTGGCAAGGGGTACTTGTTCTTGATGGTGACGTTAGTCAACTTTCTATAATCTGTGCACAAACGGTTGCATCCATCTTTCTTGTCGATGAATAACACTGGTGATCTCCATGGCGAAGCTCTTGGCTGAATCAAGCCTGTTGCCAACATAGCATCCAACTACTTCTTCAACTCTACTAACTCTGAGGGGTTCATGCTATAGGGTCTCTGGGCTATGGGTCCAGTTCCGGGGATTAGTTCGATAATGAACTCAATATCCCTATCCGGGGGCATACCTGGCAATTCATCTGGGAATACGTCGGGGTATTCACAGACTACTCTTACTTAGTCTATGGTGGGTAAGGCTAGACTCTTGTTGCACTTGAATTGGCGAGGTAAGGTTTCAGAGATATGCTCTACTGTTACTCCCGAACTACTGGTCATGGTGATGGCTTTCTTAGCACAGTCTATCATTCCTTTATGCCTTGACATCTAGTCTAGTCCATACCTAGTACTACTTCCAATCCTTTGGTTCCAAGTACTATAAGGTTGGCATAAAAATCTATCCCATGTATTCTGATGGGCACGACTTTGCAAATTTTTCTAGCTTTTGTAGTTGAACCGGGGATTAGAACTATCATGACATGCTTCAGGTTGGTTGGGTGAATCTTAATAGTGCATGCAAATTCTTCGGTGACAAATGAATGCGATGCTCCTGAATCAAACAATACTCTTGCTAAAACTGAGTTGATAGAAAACATACCCAGCACTACGTCTGGCGCTTCCTGGGCTTCCTCGGTGTTCATGTGGAAGAGACGACCGTTGCGGTTGTGAGGGTTCCCTGGGGAAAATCTTCTTCCTGGTTGAACACGACGCTGCTGTTGAGCTGGGGCATTCACATTGGCAGTGGCTACAGTCTTCTTGGGACACTCATTGGAATAGTGACCCTTCACTCCACACTCGAAACAAGTGATCTGGGACTTGTCTTTTGCTGCGACAGGCACAACATTGCTGCCAGTTCTGGGTGCAGTGTGGTTGTTGTTGTTGTTGCTCTTGGGAGGTGCATGGTTGAAATTGTTGGCATTACCGGAGTTGTGATTGTTTCCTCCGGACTTCACATTGCCTCCGCTACGGTTGGGGTAGCTTGGGCAAGACATTGGGGGTCGATTGTTCCTTGGTGCATATCCTGGTGAGGGGTTGGGACGGTACTTCTGGTGACTACTGGATCCTGATTGTTGCATCATACGACGTTTGCGGTTGTGGTTTGCCTGGTTAATCTTCCCTTTCATCTGAATGGCAGAGTCGACTAGCTCTTCGAGATCCTCGAAGCGGATGTTGACGAGGACAGTTTGCATCTCATCATGCAGTCCGTTCAAGAATCTCTCCTTCTTCTTCACCTCCGTGTTGAGCTCATCAGGTGCATATCTAGCAAGTGACAGGAATCTGTCATGGTATTCCACCACAGTCATTCTGCCTTGCTTCAAATCACGAAACTCATCTCTTAGTCTGGTGACTAAACCTTGCAGCACGTGGGTGCGGCTAAACTTGACTTTGAAGGCTTCCCATGTCATCACTTGACCATGGTTCATGTTGCAGATACTAGTCCACCAAGCTCTTGCATCTCCTGCCAGATAGTGGGTGGCGAAGAGGACTTTCTCATTGTCATCAACTCCTGCAACTTCTAAGTTGTTTTCCATTGTCTGCAGCCAGTCATCTGCACCTAGTGGGTTTTCAGCTTGGTTGAAGATTGGGAGATTGGTATTCTGGAAGTTTTTGAGTTTGGACCCATGGTGATCCTGGTTTCCATGGTTCTGGTTGTTGAGAGCCATTTGGGCGATCTGCTGCAATGTTGCTAAGTTGACTTGGCGTTCTGCCCTGCTTGCTTCTCTGTCTGCGATGAGATTCTGCAAGATCTGCAGCATTGGGTCTTGCGACGAGCTGCTCCCTCCTTGGTTTCCATGAGTCATCTGAAGATTGAGGTAGATAAAGGGGTAAGAGGGAAAGTTCTAAGGTTCATGTTTTTGGTTTCAAGCTAAAACTTGGAGTTTGACTCAGGTTTTGCAACTAACTTCATTTCATTCATGCAAGCAAGCACACAATACAAACACACACCACAACAATCAAAGGAAAACAGATGGTTTGAAGAACCATTCTGCAAGCTACGATACAGTGGGACCGATACATCTCATGCTACGACAGTGCTCTAGTGCATCTACTCATTGTCGATGAAGTCGGAGTCCTGATCATCAGTGTAGAAGTCCACAGCATCCTCCTCCAAAAAGTCATCATCATTGCTGAGGTAAGAATCCATGTCTCCCTAGATGTCTTCACCCTCCTCTTCTTCCTCCTTTGCTGCAAGCTGAGCTTCTTGCTCCTTGACGGTCTTCTCTAGGTCGGCCACCTTCTTGTGAAGACGGGCGATGGTGCAATCCTTCTTTGCACGCTGGCAGCGAAGAGATTGGCGATCCTGGACGAGCAGTGCGAAAGTCTGGGACTTCTGGTCGGCAATGGCACGGTTCTGGTTGGCTAACTCCCTAGCATTGTCCAGTTCCTGCTGTCTGTCATGCAGCAATAAGTCAAGATTCTCCACTTGACGCCTCAACTCTGGGTGACCTAGCATCTACATCGGCATTCCCATGAAGTCACATCTTGCATAGTGAGCAAAACGGGTTCCCTGGAGTTGGTTGACACTGAGGGCACATAGACGTGCGAGAGCTTCATGCATTACCCTGGCTAATCCATCTAGCCAGTTATTCTCTCTCACGGAGAACTGGATTCTCCCGGACGTTGGTGCTTTGATGCTTCCTCTAAGATCAGCGGTGACTAGCCACTGTAAAACTCCTCCTGGGGGTCCTGGAAGTTGAGCTCCAAGAAACTCCGGATGAGGGCGTCCCAATAACTCCGACAGTGAATCCAGATCCCTCTCGAAGATCAGTTGACCTCCATTTCCCAACTGGTAGAACTTGCTGAACTGAGTCTCCATCTACAAGAATTAAGGATGAGGAAATTAGTGAAGTGATCAAGTGTGTCAATTTTTAAGTAGTAATGTAAGAATTTGAGGACATGAATCTTTGAGAAAGAATGAATTCCCAAGGGTAAGAGAGGAAATAGTTTTTCATAAATACTCACTTTGGTTTTTAAAACTTAGTTTTTGTTCGGACGTCCATTCTAACTAGGGTCTCCTATGGTCAGGATGGCTCTGATACCAACTTGTCAACACCCGGATTTTTAATCCCAGATGCCCGTTATGCCATACCTCGCAATCCCAGGATTACCATTTTTGCGAGACATAACGGATTGGATATCACAGTACATCATCCATTACAAACCATACATAAGGTCTTACACAAATAAGGATCTCATGATCCAGTCTTAATACCACAAGCAGCGGAAATAAAAGATAAGCGTAGCGGTGGGGTCCATCTTCAGGGGCATAGGCAATGCTGACGAAGGCAGATAGTCCTAGTTATCACAGCCATCCTGCTGGCCATCATCTTGGTAGTCTCCTTCACAGTCTGGCCATGAGAATAGCCAGGGACAAAAGCCATGAGTACTCTTTAAGTACTCACAAACTATCACTAACAAATAGTATAGTTCTAAGTTAAAGTGCTAACTCTAAGTTTAACTATAAAGTTAAGTTTGAAACCTAAGCTGAGTTCTGAAGCAAAGAAAGATAAAATAAAGTTCTAGAATCACTTAAGTTGGGAAGCTATTGTCATAAACACAACCCTGTTGTGGTCAAGTCAAGATTCATCATTCCGGTCATAAGTTATTTTGAAAACATCTGACAACGAAACAGTATGGCCATTCCAACTATCCATAACCGCGGACGCGGCTATTCGAATAGTTTGACACTCTGCACAGGTGGTACACTTTCACCACAAGATTTGATACATTTGTCAGGGATAACCCTGAATCATCATACTTTGTATGCAGATAATCAAACATAACCTTTCCTTTACACACCCTAGCATAAGCACCTCTCCTATGAGCATGGCCTCCCAACCATGACCATCTGTCATCTTGGGCACTACATAGGTGGACAACATTGAGAGGTAGCCTCAGCTCAAACCTCTCCCGTGAGGGAACTAATACTAATTTATATAAACTTCCAGCTAAGCCTTACCCAATTCAGGTATTGTGGTTGTACGGTAAATTTGGAATGGTATCGCATCCGAATCCAACCATAAGTTTTTTATAAAAGGGCTAAGGCTCATGCCTCAACATTTTCACCATCATAAACCATTTGTGTTTCTCAACACATGTCAAAACATCTCAATAGAATGACTCATCATTCCAAGGTTTTCATAATTCATTTTCCCCAAGTGTTCCCATCTAAAGTGACTCAAGTTTTTATCTACTCTAAACTACTAAGTTAAGAGTGTTCACTAAGGTGGAAATGATGGGATCAATCTCATGCCCTAGAATGACATCTAAAGTTTATCTAAATAGGCCTAGTTTTATACTCTTTATGCTACCTTCAAAACAAGTAAAGAACTTTGGGTAAAGTAAAGAAAGTAAAGCTTGGAAAGTAATACTTGGGGTGGTAATAGTCAAAGTGGTGTGACCAAAGCATACCTAAAGCATCTTTGCTTGGGTTATCTAGATTGCAAGGGTTAGCTTGCATTGTTAATGGTGGCTTGCAAGTACAACTTGCAAGGGTTAACTTGGATATTGCTAGCTTGCCTTGGTTGGTGCAGTGGTTGAAGTTTTCTTCTTCTTCTTGGTAGAAATCCTCCTCCTCGTAAGCTTGGTCGGTACTATCGTCTATAAATACATACGGAGTACACAATCACCAAACAATACTTAACTAGTCTAATTAGCACTCTAAGGCACACATTTGATGATCTAGTATCATCACAAGCATCACAAGGTTTTATTAACTAGTTTCATTCCTTTTATTTAAGAAAAGTAATTTCTACTCATTGAAAATTAACTAAGATTTAATATTCACCACTTCAAATATGGGATCATGTGGACACATGTCATCACCACATATTCTAACATGTGGGAATGTGATTTAAGGTTGGTTCATAATTACTTTGGTTTAAGTTCATTATTTAATGATTTAAAGTGACTAGAAATGCCTATATAGCATTATTTTGGTACTAGTCCCAAGCCACTACATGTAAACTTTAATATTATTACATATTCAGATTGGTATGGTTAAATGTAATTTTTGAGAGTTGGAATCAACTCAAAAGCTCTCTTGGTTGATTTTATAAAAATGTTGCAAGGTGCAAATGCTTCTGTTTTGTTATTTTTACTAGGAGAGGTCTCTAACTCTAATTGAATTAAATCCAATGGGCTTGGGTAGATCTTTTCAGTAGCTTTGTAACTAAATTGGAATCACTCCATTTGGCTTTGTAAATCTCTCTGAATTGAATTTCAAACTAGGGGAGAGAACTAGGTTTAAACTAAAATGGAAAATCCTAATTCAAACTAACTGGGTTGCGCGGGAACGCTAACGGGCCGGCCTAGTGACACTACGCGGCACAGGGCTCAGCTGACAGGGGGGTCCACCGGTCAGTAGCTCATAACGCGCGAAGCGGTACGGGGCGATGTGGGCCGTTAGATTAGAACGGGGATCAACGGCTGGGTCTTTTCGTCGATGACGGACCCGTCGCCAGCGAACTCTAACCCTAGCGGCTCATTGGGGGTGCTCAGGGGGCGTACCAGGGCTCCAGCAACGACGGCGAGGCGAGCAAACGAACTGGTGGTCGACGGCGAACTCAGGGACGGTCGAGGCAGCTCCGGGGGTGGTCGGAATCAGCGGCACCCTTCTACTCCAGAGGCGGCCTACTCCGGTGCAATTCTGGTGAACGGTTGCTCGCCTTGCTCCGGGGTGAAGTGGGGAAGGCTCAGTGAGGTGAGGGGAGGGGAGTGGTGTGCCGAATGGGGCTGGGGGTGGCCTCTATTTATAGGATGGCAACACGACCGAGAGGCATGGTTAGGCGATTCCGGTGAGGGATGCACAGCGTGCTAGCAGCATGGATCGAGGTAGGGGATGGTGGCTGGTCTCCTGGCGGTGCTCTAAAACTTAAATGCGGGCTTAGGGGCGGTGGTATGCGGTCGGGCGGTGCTGGCGCTCTGAGCGGCAGAGGCGGCGGTGTCAACGGCGAGTGGTGGCTGTAGTGCGTTGGGCGGTGAATGGGCATGTCTGGCGTGCTCCTGGGGTCGTGGTGGAGCGGTGGACGTGGGTTGCGGTCGAGGGGCGGCGTGTACACGCGTGTCGGGCACGGTGCTCTGGCGCGTGATTCCTCGGTGGTCCATGGTCTGGCTCGGCTCGAGGAGGGGACAGAGAGTGGCGGTGAGGTGTGAGCTAGATACTAGACATGGTGGGAGGAGGAGAGGTGGTCTGCTGCGGCGATGGCATGGTCGGCCGGCCAGCATGTGCTCGGCATGGCATGGCATTGCCACTAGGGGAGTAGGGGATGGGTGCTAAGGGTCTGGTTTGATCAAGAGGGGACAAAGGGATTAAATGGAGATCATTTGGGGGCAAAACCCTATTCAAAACAGTGAGCTAGTTTTAGAGTTTAAACCTTGCCTGCCATGTGTTTGTTGAAATGGCCGCATGAAAGTTATTTTTGAATTTTGCAAAGATTTTTCGTGGGTGTGCTAGTACTAAACTTGAGACTCTGTGGGTGCTTGGGTTTTGAAAATTGAGCTTGTTTGAGTGGTTTTTGAAATAGTGGGATCGTCTCATATGATATAGATTCAATTTTCAAATGTCAATTAAAATTAGTATTTGAATGTTTTTGGCAGATCACAAAGTGGGCCTTGGTACAACATTATGTGTACTAGCAAGGGGTGCAAAGATCCATAATTGTTTCTGTTAGGTTTTGAGTACTAGGAATAGCCAAAGTAGGCATGCTGATTAAAATGGCACAAATGACCATTCTCTTCTTTTATTCATTTTGATTTGTTTTTCTTTGGGAATGATCTAGATGATGTTTATTTCACCTAAGAATCATTTTACAAGCAATGGATCACTTAATCATGGCAATTCAAATCAACTCCTATTTAAATGCACACACATATGAATGCTTTAATATTTTTAATTGGAAAAGTTTTTTTGTTAATCCTAATTTTGATGATTTGGATTTTAATAGCCTTGGATTAAAGTTTTGGGATGTTACAGGATCCAACGAAAACCAACAAAACTATTGAACTCCAATTCTCACAAGATCTCCACCTCCAATCATCCAAAGGAATTGACCTTTGGGAAATTCAAGGAGGAGGCCTTGATATACATCACCACCGAAGAGATCTTCATTTCCTCCCTCATTCATTTGAGGGGCCCTTTGATCTAGAGTTTCATTTAAATTTATAGATCACGGTTTTGTTATTTGATAAACTTGTTTTTGTGTCAGCTTGTTGTTATCACAGGAGCGTCCAATTAAGTTGTGGATGCATGCCCCGATTAGTTTGTAAGGCGCTGGTTCCCTCCTCGAAAGGTACCGTATAGTGGAAAGGTTGATCGAGTTAGTTGTGGCGAGATCCATTGCTGAACAGAGTGAGGCCTATTGTGGCGTGGTGGTTTTAGTACCGCCCACCTCTCCAACGCAGGTGTACTTTACTTAACAAGGAAGGAACTATGGAAAAACAAATCATGCGTATCCGCATGCTCCACTCTCGGTTACCTCGTTCCTCTCGCTGCCTTTACTTGTTTATTAGCTAGGTTGACATATAGGTAAATTAACCATAGTTGCATATCTAGAGAATTTTCCTTTTGTGTCAAGCCTAATCTAAAAAGCTACTAAAATTTGAAGTACCACATATTCACCCCCCCCTCTAGATGCCCATAATATCCATTTCAATTGGTATCAGAGCCTCAGATCTTTTTCGGGATTTACCGCCTAAGAGAGTATGGGTACTAGACCGGAGGGTGAAGCTAGTGTTCTGGTTACCATGGAAGATCTCGAGGGATTGAAAAATTCCTTGGCCACTACCATGGCATCCCAAATGCAAGATATACGTGAAATGATAGTGCGTCTCATGTCACCTAGTAAACCCTCATCTCCCACTCCTCTGGAGAACTCACCTTATAAATCAAAGGATGATGCTTTGGCTAAATCCAATGAGTTGGAAGTGGGGGATAGTAGCAAGGATAGTGGATCCTCCTCCAAAAAGGATAATGGTAAGGAGAACTATAGTGAGGTTCCTCATTTATACTCTCTCGACCCACAAATTCCTCACCCTCATATAAACAATAGGGGTGATCCACCCAAGCTAAGTGCATCATCTTTTACACAATGGCAATTCTTGATGAAATCTCATATATGCAGTTCTTCTATCGAGTTGTGGAAGATTATCGTGAGTGGACTCCATGTTATTGATCCATCCAATATAACAAGAAGATAAGTGGTGGATACTCAACTCAATGCCACCGCTCTTCACATGATATAACTTGGTGTGGGTCCTAAGGACATGCCACACATTAAACATCTCAACACCACCAAGGAAGCTTGGGATGCACTCACCGAGCTATTCATTGGAAATGAGAATATGAGAAGAAACTGGTATGATGCCTTGAGCAATCAAGCTGAAGGTTTTTACATGATGGATAGAGGACCATGAATACATGTACCTATGAATCAAGTCCATTGCCACCACATTCAAAAATCATGGTGCTTCCCATGTTGATGACGCTTGGATCAAGAGGATGTATTTGAGTTCTCTCATGCCATTTGAGCCCACCGATCTGAAGATCCTACAAGGAAGACACAAGTACCACCTCATGACTTCCAATGAAGTCATGCAATAGATGGTTGCTTTCAAGGTTGTGGCCAAAAATGTTGAAGATGCTCGTGCATGGGCAATTGGAATGCAAAAAGGTGTTAATCTTGCTTTGAATGCCAATGTGATTGAGAATGAAGAGGAAGAAAGGAGTAATGATGTAGTTACCATGAGTTTTCCTGAGGATGTCAAACTCGCTCATGGTGAGTACATGGCATTCAATGTGAGGAACTTTTGGAAAGATCCCACCAAGGCAAAATCTGATCTTGAACGAAGAAATAGGTCAAGTGGAAGAAGAGAGAACGGTCCAAAACTGAGATCGTGCTACAATTGTGGTGACCGTTTCCATTTTGTCGCTGAATGCCCTTATCAAAGTAGAGAAGATCATGGTGGTAAACTTGTGCTCAAGGACAAACCAAAGGCTCCACGCAAGAAGCCTTTCTCTAATAAGATCACATACAAGAATCAACCTAATATTGTGTTAGTGGCACAAGAGGAGTACTCGTCCGGAAGTGAAGACGAAGAGGGAGAAGAAAGATCAAGGGAAGTGGCAGCCGTAGCTACTACATCAACACCAACCGCTTCTCTCTTCGACTCTCCAAATGAGAACATCTCAAACAAGAACATCAATTGCCTCATGGCAAGGTCTTCCGAGGTATCACCTTTTATCACTTCTTTTCCTAAGAATACTATGAATGTTGAATTAGATGATCCTACTAGTCTTAAGGTAAAGGAAGAAGTTATTGCTTTGGATTATTACATCACTAACTTGTAAGGTGAACACAAGATGCATTTCGAGGCCCTCATGGGTCAACTTGCTCATTCGAAAGATCTTATTGAGGAAAAAGGTAGGATTGAAAGAGAGGACGCTCTTGAGATAGCATCATCCTTGAAAAATGCTCTAGAAGAAGAGGAAGAGCTTAGAGCTTCCCTTGAGGAGAAGCTTGAATCTCTAGAAGAGTCACACACTAACACTGTTTCTAAACTCATAAAATAACGTGACCATGCTTTAGCTAAGGCAAGAAAAATAAAAAAGGAAAAGATTGAATTTGGGGATGCTCATGCTAAACTAACCGAGGAACTAGAGAAACTTGAAATTGCCCACAAGGTTTTGGAGAGCGAGCACTCTATTCTCAACAATTCTCATGATCAGATCCAAACCCATCTAGCCAAATATGATGTTCCTAGAACCTCCACTTCTTTGTGTGATCATGCATAAATCCTTGAGGAAAATGCTAGATTGAAGAATGAGCTTGCCAAGTCATCTCTTCCCAAAGGTAAGGAAGTGCTTGATGACCTATTGAGTAAGAAGATGTCAAACGATGGGAAGGAGGGACTTGGATATGTCTTTAAGACAAATAAGAAGAAGGACAAGTCAACTCAAGCTAAGACAAGGACCAATGCAGGAAATGACACCACAAAGAATAAAACTGTTCATGATGGTTTTGTAGGAACCACTAACCCCAATTATGTTTTGTTTCGTGATTATTATAGTGATGTTTATGCTAGATATATATGTTGGAACTTTTGATGGTTATATTTTGTGGTTTATTTGGATTCCATATACCCTTGTTACTAACAAAAGAGGACCCATTGAAAAATGGGTAGCTAAAACTAAGAATTAATTTCTTGTAGGGCTACACTTCCGATGGGTCGAAATGGGTTCTTGATAGTGGATGCACAATTCATATGATCAGAAGCAAGGAGATCATCACGAAGATGAGGCCTAATCACAATCAAATAACTGTCTCCTATGGTGATAAGTGAAAATCAAAGGTATTGGGTCTTGGCAAGGTTGTGGTTGCCCACAATATCTCTCTCGTGGACGTCATTCTTATTGAGACCCTTGGTTATAATTTACTATTAGTTCGTGCCCTTAGTAAGATGGGTTTTGATGCTTTCATTGATGATGATATAGTGGTACTCTTGCGGAGCAAGTCTCTTAAGGTCGCTTTTGTTGGGTACATCGAAAATGAATTGTATGTGGTGGACTTTTAGGGGAAAACCACTGCAGGTCCGATGTGCCTATTCGGAAAGGCCAATGTGGGTTGGATATGACATCACCGACTAGCCCATGTCAATATGAGAACTTTGCAAAGTCTCCACAATGGTGGCCACATTCTTGGACTAAAAGACAATGTTTCCTTTGCCAAAGATCGTGTTTGCAGGACTTTTGTTGAAGGAAAAATGCATGACTCTCCCCATTGAAGGAAGACCATTATTTCTTCTAAGAGGATCTTAGAGATCCTTCATGTGGATCTTTTTGGTCCTCCATCTCATGCAAGTCTTGGTGGGAAGAAGTATTGCCTAGTAATTGTTGATGACTACTCAAGGTACACATGGGTCTACTTCTTCAAGTTGAAGAGTGAGACTCAACAAACCATCATCGACTTTGCCAATGAGTTTCAACATCAGCACAATGTTCCTATATTGGCAATAAGAAGCAATAGCGGCTCCGAGTTGAAGAACTACACATTGAATGGATTCCTAAGTGAAGAGGGGATAAGACATCAATATTTCGCTGTATACACCCCTCAACAAAATGGTGTAGCTAAGAGGAAGAACCAGAATTTAATGGATATGTCAAGGTCCATGTTGAATGAATTTAAGTCTCCTTATAATTTATGGGCTAAAGCTACATCCACCGCATGTCACTCATCTAATCGTCTCTACCTCCACAAGATCTTGGACAAGACTCCCTATGAAATACTTACCAGTAACAAGCCCAATATCTCATACTTTCGGGTGTTCGGTTGTAAGTGTTTATTTCTCATATAAGGAGTTCGTTTATCTAAATTCGAGTCTAAAACTTTAGAAGGTATTTTGTTGGTTATGGTGCTGAATCCCACACTTATAGAATCTACAATAAGGCCACTAGAACTGTTGTAGAATCTTGTAGTGTGGTGTTCGAAGAAAATGATGGCTCCCATGTGGGGCAAGTTGGTGTTTGTGATAGTGATGTTGAAATACCCCAAGATGCCATAAGAAGAATGGGTGTGAGATTTTTCTGCCATGTTGAGGAACCCCTTATGGCGGATCGGGAAGGACAATGCTCTACTCAAGTAGAGCCTCATCTACACAAGATCAACAAGCTCCACCTACTGAAGCAAATGGTGCATCTACTCAACATCCTACTAAAGATCAAGTAGCTCCTGATCAAGCTATAACTCCCAGGCCAGATAATCTAGCCAACCCATTAGCCGGATTATCCAGCCCTAGAATTCCCTCAAATTCCAGCGACGTATGAGACTATGGTGAAACCCCCAGGCCAGATTATCCGGCCTCACCTTGAACCAGATTATCCATCCCTACAAGTCCAGAACAGTTGCAGCCTTCTGAAGTGGTTGGCAATCAAGATCAAGGGCAAGATTCTCATCCTACAGTCAGTGTTGAACCTGTTATTTAACAAGGTCATGTTATTGATCAAGATGAGGACTAGAATACTAAAGTGATTCCTCCAAGAAACAATAAGGAAATGGAAACTCGTCTCAAAGAAAGAGCTAAAAGGAATCTTGAACTCAGAGGTCACACACTTGATAAAGTGGTGGTGATCTAAGAAGAAGAGTATCCACAAGAAGAGAGTTAGCAAGCTTCAGTGACCATCAAGCTCATATCTCCATGGTGGAGCCTAAAACTATTTTTGAAGTGCTTGAAGATCCGGACTGGGTATTAGCCATGCATGAAGAACTCAACAACTTCGAGCGCAACAAAGTTTGGAAGTTAGTTGAGATGCCCAAAGAATGTTGCAATGTTATTGGCAAGAAATGGATATAAAAAAACAATCAAGATGAGAATGGAATTGTTGTAAGAAACAAGGCAAGACTGGTGGCGCAAGGTTCCTCTCAAGTAGAAGGCATCAACTTCGGTGAAACTTATGCTCCAATGGCTCGTCTTGAGTCTATTCATATCCTTCTTGCATATGTTGCGCATCATAATTTTAAATTACAGCAAATGGATATTAAAAGTGCCTTTCTTAATGGTCCATTGCGTGAATTGGTTTATGTTAAGCAACCCCCGGGCTTCGAGGACCCCAACTTTCCTAACCATGTCTACAAACTCAATAAGGTGCTCTATGACCTTAAAAAAATCCCCACATGTGTGGTATGAGCATCTTAAAGAGTTATTACTAGATCATGGTTTTTAGGTTGGACAGATTGACCCCACTATTTTTACTAAGAAGGTTAAGGGGGAGCTTTCCGTGTGCCAATAATATATTGATGACATTATTTTTGGATCTACTAATAAAGCTTTTAACGATGATTTTTCAAAGCTTATGACTGACATATTTGAGATGTCTATGATGGGAGAGTTAAGGTTCTTTCTTGGATTCGAGATCAAGCAATTGATAGAACGAACCTTCATTAATAAAGCAAAGTACATCCAAGACATGCTCAATAGATTCAAGATGACAGACCTCAATGGCGTTGCTACACCGATGCAAACTAAATGCCATCTTGAATTAAATCCCAATGGTAAAGATATTGATCAAAAGGTATACTGGTCCATGATCGGCTCTTTGCTTTACCTTTGTGCATCTCGACCCGATATTTTTATGAGTGTAGGAGTGTGTGCAAGGTATCAAGCGGCTGCTAAAGAAAGCCACTTGGTGGCAGTCAAGAGAATCTTCCGATATTTGGTTCATTCCCCAAACTATGGACTATGGTATCCCAAATGCTCGAATTTCTGTCTATGTGGGTACACGAACTCAAATTGGGCTAGTGACAAATGATCGAAAATCAACTTTCGGAGCATGTCAATTTCTAGGCAGATCCTTGGTATGTTGGTCTTCAAAGAAACAAAATTGTATTTCTGTCTCCACCGTCGAAGCTAACTATGTGGCTGCTGCAAGTGCTTACACTCAGCTATTATGGATGATGCAAACTTTAAAGGAATACGTGTCAATTGTGACAAAGTGCCTCTTTTATGTGACAATGAAAGTGCAATCAAAATTGCTTACAATCTGGTACAACATACACGAACGAAGCATATTGAGATTCGCAACCATTTTATTTGAGATCATGTTGCTCGTAGAGATATTGAGCTATCGTATGTAAGCATGAAGGATCAACTTGTTGATATATTCATGAAGCCTCTTGATGAAGCAAGACTTTGTTACTTGAGGAATAAGCTAAATATCATAGATTCAAGGATCTTGACTTGATTCCCTTGAATGCACACATATGACTTAACCTTTATTTTGTTTAGATGCAGGCATGGAAATAGGGGGAGTGTTGTCCTAATTGATTGGTCTAACCCTCCCCCCATAATTCCAAAAGTAAGAAAAATCATTTCTCTTAATATCATTTTATCATATGTGAGCTTATTGATGAGTATTGGTCATGAACCCAAGATATATCTTCATGGTGTCATATCATTCACTTCTACATGGTGGCATTGGCCACCACCCTCTTCCTAGTGAAGAGTTGGTTCTTTGTGGATATTTTTTGTTTTTTTGCCCATCTTTTGTTCTTATGGAAAACACACTCAACATTGTCTTTTCACTTCTTTGGTTGTTGCAATCTTGGGTGTGTAGTACCATCTCAGTTTGGCTACCTAAACCCAAGCCTATCCCACCTGAAGATGTCTATCTTTCTTGCACATAAGTTCAATTGTTAAACTCGTGAGGATATTTGGGACCGTGCTGGCCTAAATCCAGTGTAAACAAGAAATAGAGAGAGGGTCGGATTATCCGCCCCTAGTGGAGGCTAGATTATTCGCCCCAGGTGGATTTCGTATTTTAGGGTAGGGGTCGAGGGAAGAGGCTCAAATAGAGCAACTCTATCCTCCCCAACTCCCTCCCAACCCCCAGCTGCCGACGGCTGCCCCCTTCCTCCCTAGAGATTCCCTAGCTGTTGTTTCCTTCGGCTTCCTATCGGATCTGCTCCTCCTCCACCCTGGGTACCCGCTCCTCCAAGTAGCTCTTCCGATGAGTGAGGGTAAGTCCCACTAACATGGGTATACCCTACAGGTACTCGAGTTTGGTATATATGGACCAGATACGGCAGAAGCCCACGGTGTTGCCAAGGCCTAGTGGAGAATTCGAGTGGCCCACGGACTCTCGATTGCTTGCGAGACAAGAAGAAGCTTAAGATAGAAAGTTCAAAGGGAAAAACCTAATCTGTAACCGGCTCGACCTGCTACACGAGACCTAGCCTATCTATATAAAGGCTAGGAGGGGGCAGCGAGGAGGACAATCACCACCCTAGTTTCCACAACTCTCGCCAGATTGCATCACAAGGCTGTAATCTTCGATTCCTTCGTTAATTCCAAGAGCAGACAAGCAGGAGTAGGGACCTCTATGAGGCTTGAACCTGGGTAAAACTTGCATCCCTGTGTGCTTGTTTGCTCGCCGATTGATGCCTCCAGTGCTCCCTCCTTCTCCAAAACCCAAGTCCATAACAATGGGCATTGACGAGTTAAACCCTCGTCAATTGGCGCCGTCTGTGGGAATCGGGAGTGCTGATGTCGCGGCTTCTTCGGCCCCGTCAACCGCGATCTACAACTCCGCAACATCGGAGATTCGCCAGCTCTTCGGCGCGTTCGACTTCACCGTCCACAGGCCGGGCACTCGCCTGGATTTCGAGTCCGTGGGCGATGGGATCAGCCTGGCGATTGGGAGCTTCCGCTTCCAGGTTGGTCAGATGGGCACGCTTTGCATGCCTGACCAGCCGATGACACCTGCGATTGCTCCAGCATTGTGGTTCCCGCCACCAATCGGCACCCTTAGCAAACTCAACGCCTTGGCAACAACTGGGAGCATGGACAGTGAAAGCAGTCGCGGATCTGATCTGGGTGATCTAGCCACTGAAGACAGAGCCTACGGCTCTGGATCTGAAAGTTGCGGGAGCAACAGCTTCCCCAACCACTTCATGTGCGCTGTCATCAACGCGGGCGATACTACCGCCAATCGCGAAAACGTTGGCACCGGACCGCCCAATGGCAGCATGCCCAATGGCACCGGACCACCCAACGGCAGCACGCCTACGGCGCGCCCGTCAACAATGGAGCAGGAGGAGAACCGCCAACCATAGTGAATGAACACACTGGAGAGCGCATAGTGATCAAGCTCAATGACAACGAGTGGGCCCGCTGTCGAGAAGCTCTACGAGGCAATCCTCTGCCCCTCAACTCCCTGCAAGACATGCTGATGGGCTACCATTGGCTACTGAAGGAGGAATACAGACGCCAACTACATGCAATCGTGCAACTTGAGGCGCGTAAAAAGGAGGTGGACGAGTCAAGCCATCGGCGAGCCGGGCTCTCCTCCCACGGAGGATCCTCCTCCAAAGTCAACGAGTACCTGGCCAACAAGAGAAGATCTCGACTGGCCCACCTCACCAAGGAGGAGCGTGTAGAAGCCGTGAAAGTCCTCGACTTCGGCTCCATGACGGTGGATACGAGGGGCAACGTGCTCCCGAAGATGCCGCAAGCCGCGGTAACGGTGGCCACCATGTACCTCCTCAACAACCATCCGCCAGCTGGAGATCCACGAGCTTCCATGCACCGATCTACGATCGCGGGTCTGGGACTAGTCAAGGCCACCCTCGACAAAGAGCCTGCACTAGAGCCAAAGAAAAGCAAGACTCTAGCAAAATGCTACTCCTCGCCCTCGTCCAGCGACGATAGTCACAATCTGTCTCGACGTCGCCGCTCACGAAGGCATGATCACAACTACGATGTGCACGATGACCTCATGCAGCGCAAAGTCGACAAGATGCGGGCAAGACGCGCTCATTCAACTGATTCAGAAAAAGACGATACTAAGCTCTGCGGCGCCAGATGCTTTAGCAGGGCCATCAGGCAGAAGCGAATGCCTAAAGGTTTCAAACTCCCGTCGGAGAACCCAATATTCGACGGTCTACAGGACCCGAAAATCTGGTTGGAGGACCACATCTCCTCCGTCAGACTACATGGAGGGAGTCGAAGCACAGCCATGCAATGCCTGCAGCTACAGTGGCAGGGCGCCGCTCGCGCATGGCTCAACAACCTCCCGCACGGATCCATCCGCAGCTGGGAAGATCTGGTCTACAACTTCGTGCGCAATTTCAAGGGCACTTACAAAAGGCCCGCATCAATCGAAGAATTGAGAAGCTGCCAACAAAGATCGGGCGAATCACTACGCTCGTACATCCAGAGGTGGTCTATCATCAAGAACTCCACAGAAAACATCTCGGAGGACCGCGCAATTGACGCGTTTAACGGCAGCGTCTGCCGTATAGGGCTCAGGGAGGAGCTGGGCCGCTCGAAGCCCAAAACGATCGACCACCTGATGGAAATCGTGAATCGGTGGGCTGACGAAGAAGACTCGGTGAAAAACCGCACCTACTCCGATGACGACAATGACCTTGGGTGCAGACGCGACCGCCGAGGCAAACGTCGGATGCGCGTCTACGACGACCGCAATGAGGTCAATATGGTCGCAGCCGTCTACACCGACAAACGCGATGACAACCGCAACAACGGATACCGCAGTGGTGGATATCACGACAGCAGAAAAACCACGCAGGTGTGGCAACGCCGCACTCGCGAAGTGGCACCCGCGACATCTATTGAGGACAAACTGTTCGGGCCATGTAACGTGCACTTCTACATCGACAAGCACTATGGCAAGAAGAAATCCAGCCACCTTCTCAAGGACTGCCGCGAGTTCCTCAAACTCCACGAGGGCCTGGCCCAGATGAATCATGACATGGTCAACAGGGGCTACGGAGCCGCCCCAGGCGCGGTGGCACATGGAGCTCCTCCACCACCGCCCGGGCCACCACCACCCGCGGCTACGCCGGTCCAGCATAACGGAGGCAAGCCATACCCACGAGTTGTGGGCAACATGGGGATGATCCAAAAAGTACGTCCCTCAAATCGAGTGCAGAAGGCCATCACTTGCCAAGTCAACTTGGCGATAAACTCCCCACCTTCCACCCCTAAGTACCTCAGTGGAAGTGACTCCTGCATCACCTTTGACAGGCGTGACCACCCGTGCCAAGTTCCTCGTCCAGGCCATTGTCCCCTCGTACTCGAGGCGTAGATCGGTGGCTTCGACATGAGTCGCGTCTTCATGGACGGCGGCAATGGCATTAACCTCATGTTCGCGAGTACCTTGCGTGCTATGAGGATCCCTCTGACGTGTTTGGAAGTTTTAGACACGATGTTCCACGGCATCGTCCTAGGGAAAGGCATATATCCCTTGGGCAAAATCAACCTCGATGTCATCTTCGACATGCCACAAAATTTTCGGCGAGAGCGCATCGACTTTGAAGTCGTCAACTGGCCTTCACAATATAACTGCATCCTTGGACGTGTCGCATTCGCAAGGTTCATGGCAGTGCTGCACTACGCCTACCTGCAGATGAAAATGCTAGGTCCAAACAGCATAATCACAATCAACGGCAACTTCGAGAGGTCCGACAGCTGTGATAGGGAATTCAACAAAATCTCCCAGTCCTTCAGCATGCAGGAGGAACTCGCAAGATTAAAGGAGTCGACAGACAACAGTCTGCCTCCCCTGAGCAGGCCTAGTTCACCCGACCTATCCTTCGACTCGTCGCTGCACACGAAGAAAGTCTAGGTCCACCCAATGGACCCGACCAAGATGGCCCTCATTGCCAACAACTTGAGTTCCGCATAGGAACTTACGGTCGTCGAATTCCTCCGTGAGCACTGGGAGATCTTCGCCTGGTGTCCAACGGACATGCCAGGAGCTCCCAGGGAATTCGCCGAGCACTCACTCAACGTGAATCCAGACGCAAGGCTAGTCAAGCAGACAATTCGGTGACTGTCTGAACCACGAGAAAAAGCAGTCGGCATGGAGATCAACAGACTCCTCGACGCAAAATTCATACGCGAGATCAAGGAAAGCACTTGGCTTGCTAACACGGTGTGTGTGCCTAAAAAAGACACGGATATCCTATGGATGTGCGTGGAATTCACTTCCCTAAATAAGCATTGCCCAAAGGATCACTTCCCATTGCCATGAATCGATCAAATCATCGACTCCACCGCGGGATGTGAGCGTCTCTTCTTCCTCGATGCCTACTTAGGCTATAATCAGATTCGAATGAAAGAGGAGGATCAGTAGAAAACAGCATTTACGATGCCCTTTGGTGTGTTCTGCTACAACACGATGCCCTTCAGGATAAAAAATGCAGGAGCCACCTATCAGCGGTGCATGCAGGCTTGCCTCAAGAATCAACTTGGTCGCAACATCCAAGTCTACGTTGACGACATCGTCATCAAAACCAAAGAGGAAGCCTCGCTAATCGATGATCTACACGAGACCTTCGCCAACCTCGACCGCTACCAGATCAAGCTCAATCCGGACAAATGCGTCTTCGGCGTGCCATCTGGGCAGTTACTCGGGTACCTCATCTCTGCAAGAGGGATCGAGGCAAACCCGAAGAAAATAAAGGCCATACTGGCCATGGAGAAGCCGAAGAACGTGAGAGGTGTCCAGCAGCTGGCTGGGTGAATTGCGGCGCTCAGTCGATTCATCAGTCGCATGGGCGAAAAGGCACTGCCCTTCTACCAACTTCTCTGCAAAACTGACAAATTCGAGTGGACAGACGAGGCGCAAGAAGCATTCGAGGACCTCAAGCATTTACTATCCACCTCGCCAGTACTGGTGACTCCACGTGAGAAAGAGCCGCTACTGCTCTACATCTTCGCCACCAACCAGGTGGTCAGCATGGTGCTTGTGGTAGAACGAGCCAAAGCAAACAAGGTCCACGGGGTCTAGCGCCCAATCTACAACCTCAGCGAGGTGCTCACGCCAACAAAACAGCAGTACCCGCACTAACAGAAGCTGGCGTACGGCGTCTTCATGACAGCCAGGCGACTGCGCCACTACTTCCAGGGGCACTCAATCGTGGTGGTCAACGATGCCCCACTCGGGCATATACTCAATAACCCTGATGCCACCGGGCGAGTCGCGCTTTGGGGAATCGAACTATCTCCACGAGACATCACATACAAAAAGCACAACATGATCAAGTCGCAAGTCCTCCCTGATTTCCTCGTGCACTGGATGGAGAACCAGCTCCCCGACAAGCCAGATATGTCCTACCTCTGGATAATGCACTTCGATGGGTCCAAACGAAAGGACGGAGCTGGAGCAGGTGTCATACTGACATCGCCCCAGGGAGACAAGCTGAAATACATTCTGCGAATGCAGTTCACTGCCTCCAATAATGAAGCTGAGTACGAAGCTCTGATCCATGGGATGCGGATGGCGAAAGCCTGCGGCACCAAAAGGCTCATCATCTACGCCGATTCCAAACTGGTGGTCAACCAAACGATGCATGAGTGTGACGCACTGAACGACAACATGATCGCCTATCGCGACCTCTATGACACACTCGAAGGGGACTTTGACGGTTGTGAGCTAAGACATGTGGGTCGCGAAAGCAATGAAGAGGCGGATCTACTTGCCAATATTGGCTCCACCTGCACCCCCATACCACCTGGGGTATTTCTCGAGCGCATCTGCGAACGCTCCAATAGCCAAAGGCTCCAGAGAAGAAAGCAAGCGCGTCAACGGACTTGGGGGCTATGCCACCCAATGAGCCAATGGCACTCGACGACCTGGAACTTGATACAGGACTCGAAGGACCAATGGGCGTCATGATGATCGAGCCATCTTTGACACAACCCTACATCACATATCTACTCAACAAGAGGCTACCAGATGATCCGACTGACGCGCAACACATCGCACGACGATCCAAGGCATTCACCGTCATCAACGGCGAACTGTACAAGCGGAACATCACAGGAGTGCTGCAACGATGCGTCTCCAACAGGGACGGAAGGGCCGTCCTCCTCGACATCCACGAAGGCACCTGCAGGCACCATGCTGGCAGTCGCGCCCTCGTCGCCAAAGCTCTACAAGCTGGATTCTACTGGCCCACGGCCATGCGCGACGCCAAGGACATCGTCCAGCACTACAACACTTGCCAGCGATTCGCGGACAAACCGCACGCATCTGGCGTGAAACTCCGGCCAATACCATTGGCTTGGCCCTTCGTGCAATGGGGACTCGACATGGTCGGCAAGCTCCCGAAATCCTCGCGAGGAGGTTACGTATACCTCTTGGTCACAGTCGACAAATTCACCAAGTGGGGACAGCGCTGTTAAGTTTTTCGAGTCCATTGTCTACCGTTTTGGAGTGCCACACAGCATCATCACGGACAATGGGACGAACTTCACCTCCAAGGAGTTCCAGGAATTCCACGAAAACTTGGGAATCAACATAAGCTACACCTCGATGGCACACCCGTAGACCAATGGTCAAGTCGAAAAGGCCAAGGGCCTCGTTTGTGGTGGAATCAAGAAACGACTCCTTTGGCCACTCAAACAAGCCGCCGGATGCTGGCCAGACGAGCTGCAATCCGTACTCTGGAGCTTGCGCACAACTCCAAACTGCGCCACAGGATACACCCTGTTCTTCATGGTGCACGGTGCTGAAGCGGTGCTACCCGCAGAAGTACGCTACAAAGCCCCGCGGGTGGTTGCTTACAGCGAGCAGGAGTCAACTCTTGCACTCGAAGACTCCGTCGACCTCCTTGACGAGGCACGAGAAATCGTAGCGGAGAGATCAACGATCTACCAGCAAAACCTCCAACTACCACAACAGAAGACTACACCCAAGATCCTTCGTCGCAGGAGATCTGGTCCTGCGACTCAAGCAACAAGGTCATCTCAAGCTCGAGTGTCAACACCCGGATTTTTAATCCCAGATGCCTGTTATGTCATACATCGCAATCCCAGGATTACCATTTTTGCGAGACATAATAGATTGGATATCACAGTACATCATCCATTACAAACCATAATAAGGTCTTACACGAATAGAGGATCTCATGATCCAGTCTTAATACAACAAACAACGGAATAAATAATAAGCGTAGCAGTGGGGTCCATCTTCAGAGGCACAGGCAATGCTGACGATGGAAGATAGTCCTAGTTATCATAGCCGTCCTACTGTCCTTCATCTTGGTAGTCTCCTTCATAGTCTGGCCATAGGAATAGCCAGGGACAAAAGCCATGAGTACTCTTTAAGTACTCGCAAACTATCACTAACAAGTAAGGTAGTTCTAGTGGGAAATGCTAACTCTAGGTTGATTTGTAAAGTTAAGTTTGAAACCTAACCTGACTTCAGAAACAAAGAAAGATAAAACAAAGTTCTAGAATCACTTAAGTTGGGAAGCTAGTGTCATAGTCACAACCCTGTTGTGGTCAAGTCAAGATTCATCATTCATTTCATAAGTCAATTTGAAAATATCTGACAATGAAACAGTATGGCCACTCCAACTGTCCATAACCGCGGACACGGCTATTCGAGTAGTTTGACACTCTGCAGAGGTGGTACACTTTCACCACAAGATTCGATACATCTGTCAGGGATAACCCTGAATCATCATACTTACTATGCAGATAATCAAACATAACCTTCCCTTTACACACCCTAGTATAAGCACCTATCCTATGAGCATGGCCTCCCAACCATGACCATCTGTCATCTTGGGCACTGCATAGGTGGACAACATTGAGAGGTAGCCTCATCTCAAACCTCTCCCGCGAGGGAACTACTAATAATGCATATAAACTTCCGGCTAAGCCTTACCCAATTCAGGTATTGTGGTTGTACGGTAAAATTGGAATGGTATCGCATCCGAATCCAACCATCAGTTTTTGTAAAAGGGCTAAGGCTCATGCCTCAACATTTTCATCATCATAAACCATTTGTGTTTCTCAACACATGTCAAAACATCTCAATACAATGACTCATCATTCCAAGGTTTTCACAATTCATTTTCACCAAGTATTCCCATCTAAAGTGATCTAGTTTTTGGTTTAGCTCCAAACTACTAAGTTAAGAGTGTTCACTAAGGTGGGATGCTAATCTCAATCTCATGCCATGGAATGACATCTAAGGTTATCTAGATAGGTCAAGTTTTATACTCTTTATGCTACCTTCAAACAAGTAAGGTACTTTAATAAAGTAAAGAAGTAAAAGCTTGGAAATAAAACAAGGGGTAGGTAATAGTCAAAGTGGTATAACCAAAGCATGCCTAATGCATCTTGCTTAGGTTATCTAGCTTAATTCTAGCTCGCTAACAATAGCTTGCTCAGTTTACTTGAAGTGCTAGGCTTGCCTTGGTTGGTGTAGTGGTTGAAATTCTCTTCCTCCTCCTCTTGGTAGAACTCCTCCTCCTCGAAAGCTTGGTCGGTACTATCGTCTATAAATACATGCGGGATACACAATCACTAAACAAAGCTTAACTAGTCTACTTATCACTCTAAGGTAAACATTTGATGATCTATTATCATCACAAGCATCACAAGGTTTTATTAACTAGCTTCATTCTTTTTATTTGAGAAAAGTAATTTCTACTCATTGGAATTAACTAAGATTTAATATTCTCCAATTAAAATATGGGATCATGTGGACACATGTCCTCACCACATATTATAACATATGGGAATGTGATTTAAATGTTGGATCACATTTTAATAAGTTTAAGTTTAATATTTAATGATTTAAAGTGACTAGAAATGCCTATATAGCATTATTTTGGTACTAATCCAAAGTCACTGCATGTAAACCTTAATATTATTACATATTCAGATAGCTATGGTTAAATGTGATTTTTGAGAGTTGGAAACAACTCAAAAGATATTATGGTTGATTTTATAAAAATGTTTGAATGTGCAAATGCTTCTGTCTTCTTATTTTTACTAGGAGAGATCTCTAACTCTAAATGAATTAAATCCAACGGGCTTGGATAGATCTTTTCAGAAGCTTTCCAACAAAATTGGAATCACTCAATTTGCTTCAGAAAATCTTCCTGAATTGATTTTTAAACTAAGGGACATAATTGAGTTTAAACCTAAATAGAAAAATCTATATTTGAATTAACTGGATCGCGCGGGAAAGGAAATGGGCCGGCCCAGTGACGCTGAGCGGCGTAGAGGGCGGTTGACAGGATGGTCCCACTTGTCAGCGAGACTTAAAACCCGAAACAGTATCAAGCAATCTGGGCCACACGATTATAACGCAGATCAACGGCTCACAGTCGTCATCAACGACGGACTCATCCGGCGAGACCGAACCCTAAACGGCTAGTGGGGGTCTGCTGGGGATGTACCAGGGCTCCAGCTAGTGCGGCGAGGCAGGAAAACGAACTAGACGGCGACGTCGGTTCTCCTGGTATTGGCGGTGGCTCAGGGGATGGCCTGGATCAACGACGCCTTTCTCCTCCTTCCGCGGTAGACTCCGGCGAAATTCCGGCACTACGAGCTACAGCTTGCTCCGGTGGGGCTCTAGGGGTGTTCTAAGGGGGAGTGGAGGAGAGTGGTGTGAGGAAACGGTGCTGGGGAGGCCTCCTTTTATAGGCACGGCGAGGCGGCAGAGAAGCATGGGCGGTTCTCACCGGTGATGATGGTACAACGGGCTAAGGGCTTGGGCGGTGGACTAGGACGGTGGGCGGTTCCCCGGCGGTCGTCAGGGTGGTACGCGTGCAGTGAAATGCGGTCGGGAGAGGTGAGTGGCGCGACGCGCACGATGTCTCTGCCGACGGCGAACTTTGCAATGGCCAGCGACTATGGGGCTTGGTCGAGGAAATGGGCATGTCTGGCAGCTTCCTAGGGAGGTAGTGATCATGTAGGTGGGCGGCGAGAGCTAGGCGGGGTCTGGTTGAGCGGGGACCATGCACGCTCTGCGGGCGGCGTCGGCATGGCAGACAGGCTCCAGGCGTGGCGGTTCCTGGCTGCTCCTCGCTCTGTCTACGGGATGGGGCTGGCCTGGAGGTGGAGGTGGACCATGAGCGACACGCTGGGCAAGGTGGGCGAGGCTGGTGGCTGCTGTGGCATGCTGTCGCTAGTGAGGTGCTCGAGTGGGCTCGGCATTGATGTCCATGACCATTTGGTCATGGGCACAGTGCTTGGCCGGGCTAGAAAGGGGTAGGG
The DNA here is from genome assembly GCA_023614405.1 of Avena insularis. Lineage (NCBI taxonomy): Eukaryota > Viridiplantae > Streptophyta > Magnoliopsida > Poales > Poaceae > Avena > Avena insularis. The sequence goes on from CM042692.1 coordinate 31,343,467, forward strand.
GATGCAGTGGAGAGAGTTTGGTTGCAATGTGGGCGACAGGTTAGGCCAGAACACTGCTCACACTAGTGTTTTTGGTTTTGGTTTGATCTGTGCCCACCAAGTGTTCGATAAAATGGACTAAAGAAAACAAGTTTTAAATTTTGGAATGAAATTTGGTGGAGTGGTTTATCACATGCTTAAACATCTGTGGTTGCTAGGATTTGTTAAATGGACTTCATTTGAATGGTTTTTGAATAAGTGTGATCTATACATATGAACTACATTCAATTTTCAAATGTCATTTAAATTTAGTGTTTGAAATTTTTTGGGATGAAACAAAGTGGGCCTTGGTACATCACTACTTGTACTAGCAAGGGGTGTAAAGAACCACAATTGTTTCTGTTAAGATTTGAGTTCTAGGAATAGCCAAAGTAGGCTAGGTGATTAAAATGGCACAAATGACCATTTGTTTATTTTATTCTTTTTGATTTGTTTTTCTTTGGGATTTGTTTGGGAATGATCTAGATGATGTTTAATTCACCTTAGAATCATTTTACAACCAATGGATCACTCAAACATGGCAATTCAAACAACTCCTATTTTAAATGCATACACATATGAATGCTTAATCATTTTAAATGGAAAAGTTTTTGTTAACCCTAAATTTGATGATTTGGATTTTAATAACCTTGGATTAGAGTTTTGGGATGTTACAAGCCTTCCCCCCTTAAACAAAATCTCGTCCCGAGATTTACGAAAGAAAACTAGGAACTAAAGAGATCTGGGAACTCTGTCCTAATGTAATCTTCTTGCTCCCAAGTGGCTTCTTCTTCGGTATGGTTGCTCCATTGAATCTTGAGAAACTTGATACTCCTAGTTCTGGTGGTTCTATAGGCTTCCTCTAGGATACAGATGGGCACTTCACAATACCTCAGGTCTTTGTTGATATCGACAGCTCGGTGATCAATGTTCTTGAAAACTTCGGTCTTCTCCAACACTTCTAGGCATTTGCAAAGTAACAAGATATGGAACACATTATGGATGGCTGACATCTCCTCTGGTAGTTCTAGTTGATACGATACTTCCCCTCGATGGTTCAGAATCTTGAAGGGCCCGATATATCTGGGGGCTAACTTTCCTTTCAGACTAAAATGCTGGGTTCCCTTCAATGGCGAAAACTTGAGATATACAAAATCTCCGACATTGAAAGTCAGGACTCTCCTTCTCTTGTCAGCATAACTCTTCTGTCTAGATTGGGTGGTCTTGAGGTGCTCACGGACTTTGTGAACCTTCTCTTCAGCTTCTCGGAGAATGTCGGGTCCAAAGATCTGACTCTCTCCTACTTGCGACCAATTCAAAGGGGTGCGACACTTTCTTCCGTATAGGAACTCAAATGGTGCCATTTGCAAACTAGCTTGATAACTGTTGTTATATGAGAATTCTGTGAAAGGCAGGCAGTCTTCCCATTTTGATCTGTACTCTAACACACAAGCTCTCAACATATCTTCTAAGATTTGGTTGACTCTTTCAGTCTGTCCATCAGTTTGCGGGTGATAAGCAGTGCTGAAATTCAACTTGGTGCCTAATCCTTCTTCGACTTTTTGCCAAAATCTCGAGGTAAACTGGGTTCCTCAATCTGATACTATGGTCTTGGGGGTTCCATGCAGACTAACAATTCTAGCAATATACAGCTCTGCTAGTTTCAAACTCTGGTAAGTTGTCTTGACAGGTATAAAGTGAGCTACCTTGGACAGTCTATCAACGATGACCCAGATTGAGTCATTTCCCCTACTCGAAGTAGGCAAACCGGTGATAAAGTCCATTCCGACAGAATCCCATTTCCATTCTAGAATCTGCAAAGGTTGCAACAGTCCTGCAGGCCTCTGATGTTCCACTTTGACTCTTTAACAGATGTCACACTTGGCGATGTAGCTTCCGATTTCTCTCTTCATCTTGTGCCACCAAAATTGCTCTTTCAAATCTGGATACATCTTTGTTCCTCCTAGGTGGATAGAATAAAGAGTATCATGAGCTTCCTGCATGATAACTTGCTTCAGCTCCGAATCTGCTGGCACATAGATATGTCCTTTGTACCACAGAACTCCTTCTTCGTCTTCAATAAATCTAGGTACCTTTCCTGTACCAATACGACGTTTGATTCCATCGATACTTTCATTTCCCTTCTTGGCTTCCTTGATTTGGCTAATCAAAGTGGGTTGAAGTTCAATGCTAGCTAAGAATCCTTTGCTAACTAGCTCAGTTCTGAACTGCTCCAACTCCTCATACAAACTTGGTTGCTTCTCCTTGATCATGGTGTTTATCCTACACGGCAATCTGCTAAGAGCATCCGCTACCACATTGGCTTTGCCGGGATGATAGTGAATGTCAAGGTTATAATCCTTGATTAACTCTATCCATCTTCTTTGCCACATATTCATCTCCTTTTGAGTGAAAATATACTTCCAGCTTTTGTGATCTGAGTAAATCTCACAGCGATTACCCATCCGATAATGACGCCATGTCTTTAATGCCAAAACTACGGCTGCTAATTCAAGATCATGGGTCGGATAGTTCTGCTCATGCTGCTTTAGTTGTCGAGACAGATACGCAATGGCTTTGCCTTCTTGCATCAATACACATCCGAGACCAATCTTGGATGCATCACAATATACGTCAAACGGCTTCTTGATATCTGGCATGATTAATATTGGGGTTGAAATCAATCTCTTCTTCAGTTCTTGGAAACTAGCTTCACATTTATCGGTCCATTCAAACTTCTTGTCCTTCTTCAACAATTGGGTCATGGGTCTGGCGATGCTCGAGAATCCTTCTACAAACTTGCGGTAATATCTCGCTAATCCGAGAAATGCACGGACTTGGGTTTGAGTGGTGGGGGCTTCCCATGCTTCGACATCTCTGATCTTGGTGGGATCAATAGAGACTCCTCCGGAAGACACAATATGTCCTAGGAATCCTACTTCTTTCAGCCAAAACTCACATTTGCTGAACTTCGCATATAACCGATGCTCTCTCAGGGTTTCAAGGATGATTCTTAGATGTTGCTCAGGCTCTTCTTCTGACTTGGAGTAGATAACGATATCGTCGATAAACACAACGACAAACTTATCCAGGAAATTCATAAAGATCTTATTCATGAGATTCATGAAATAAGCAGGGGCATTGGTTAATCCAAAAGACATAACTGTATACTCGTATAAACCATAACAAGTAGTAAAGGCGGTCTTCGGAATATCCGTTGCACAAATCTTAAGTTGGTGATAACCAGTCCTAAGATCAATCTTTGAGAATACCTGGGCACCAGTCAATTGATCAAATAGATCCTCTATCTTTGGCAAGGGGTACTTGTTTTTGATGGTGACATCATTCAGCTTTTTGTAATCTGTGCACAGACAGTTGCCTCCATCTTTCTTGTCGACGAATAACACTAGCGATCTCCATGGCGATGCGCTTGGTTGAATCAAGCCTGTTGCCAACATAGCATCCAACTGCTTCTTCAATTCTACTAACTCTGAGGGGTTCATGCTATAGGGTCTCTGGGTTATGGGTTCGGTTCTAGGGATTAGTTCGATAATGAACTCAATATCCCTATCCAGGGGCATACCTGGAAATTCATCTGGGAATACGTCGGGGTATTCACAGACTACCCTGACTTGGTCAATGGTGGGTAGAGCTAGACTCTTGTTGCACTTGAATTGACGGGGTAAGGTTTCAGATATGTGCTCTACTGAGACTCCAGAGCTAGTGGTCATGGTGATGGCTTTCTTAGCACAGTCTATCAGTCCTTTATGCCTTGACATCCAATCCATACCTAGTACTACTTCCAATCCTTTGGTTCCAAGTACTATTAGATTAGCATAAAAATCTATCCCATGTATTCTCATAGGCACAACTTTGCAAATTTTTCTAGCTTTTGTAGTTGAACCGGGAATTTGAACTATCATGACATGCTTCAAGTTGGTTGGGTGAATCTTACTAGTGCATGCAAATTCTTCAGTGACAAATGAGTGCGATGCTCCCGAATCAAACAATACTCTTGCTAAAACTGAGTTGACAAAAAACATACCCAGGACTACATCTGGCGCTTCTTGGGCTTCTTCGGTGTTCATGTGGAAGAGACGATCGTTGCGGTTGTGAGAGTTCCCTGGGGAAAATCTTCTTCCTGGTTGAACACGACGGTGCTGTTGAGCTGGGGAATTCACATTTGCAGTGGCGGCAGTCTTCTTGGGGCACTCATTGGAATAGTGACCCTTCACTCCACACTCGAAACAAGTGATCTGAGACTTGTCTTTCGCTGCCACGGGCACAACATTGCTTCCAGTTATGGGTGCAGTGTTGTTGTTGTTGCTCTTGGGAGGTGCACGGTTGAAATTGCTGGTGTTGTCGGGGTTGTTATTGTTTCCTCCGTACTTCACATTGCCTCCGCTACGGTTGGGGTAGCTTGGGCGAGACATTGGGGGTCGGTTGTTCCTTGGTGCATATCCTGGTGAGGGGTTGGGACGGTACTTCTGGTGACTGTTGGATCCAGATTGCTGCATCATACGACGTTTGCAGTTGTCGTTTGCCTGGTTAATCTTTCCTTTCATCTGAATTGCAGAGTCTACTAGCTCTTCTAGATCCTCGAAGCGGATGTTGACGAGGACAGTCTGCATCTCATCATGTAGTCCGTTCAAGAATCTCTCCTTCTTGGCCTCCGTGTTGATCTCATCAGGTGCATACCTTGCAAGGGACAAGAACCTGTCACGGTACTCCACTACAGTCATTCTGCCTTGCTTAAACTCTCTGAATTCATCCCTCATTCGGGTGACTAGACCCTGCAGCACGTGGGTGCGGCTAAACTTGATTTTGAAGGCTTCCCATGTCATAACTTGACCATGGTTCATTGTGCGGATACTGTTCCACCATGCTCTTGCATCTCCTGCCAAATAGTGGGTGGCAAAGAGAACTTTCTCGTTGTCATCAACTCTGGCTACTTCTAAGTTGTTTTCCATTGTCTGCAACCAGTCATCAGCATCCAGTGGGTTCTCTGAAGTACTAATGATTGGGGGATTGGTATTCTAGAAATTTTTCAGCTTGGATCCTTGATGATCCTGATTTCCATGATTCTGGTTGTTGAGAGCCATCTAGGTGATCTGTTGTAGTGTTGCTAGATTAGCGTGGCACTCTGCCCTGCTTGCTTCTCTCTCTGCGATGAGATTCTGCAGAATCTGCAGCATTGGGTCTTGCGATGAGCTGCTCCCTCCTTGGTTCCCACGAGTCAGCTGAAGATTGAGATGGATAAAGAGGTAAGAGGGAAAGTTCTAGGGTTTAGGGTTTTTGATTTCAAAGCTAAAACTTTGAGTTTGACTCAGGTTTCGCAACTAACTTCTTTTCATTCATTCCAGCAAAGCACACGATACAAACACACACACCACAACAACAAGGGAAAACAGATGGTTTTAAGAACCATTATGTAAGCTATGATACAATGGGACCGATACATCTCATGCTATGACAGTGATCTAGTGCATCTACTCATCATCGATGAAGTCGGAGTCGTCATCGTCAGTGTAGAAGTCCACGGCATCGTCCTCCAGAAAGTCATCATCATTGCTGAGGTAGGAGTCAATATCCCCTTGGATATCTTCACCTTCCTCTTCTTCTTCCTTTGCTGCAAGCTGAGCTTCTTGCTGCTTGATGGTCTTCTCGAGGTCGGCCACCTTCTTGCGAAGACGGGCGATGGTGCAATCCTTCTTTTCACGCTGGAGGCGAAGAGACTGACGGTCCTTGACAAGCAGTGAGAAAGTCTGGGCCTTCTGGGCGGCAATGGCACGGTTGTGGTTGGCAAACTCCCTAGCATTGTCCAATTCCTTCTTGTGATCGTACAGCAAGAAGTCAAGGTTCTCCACTTGACGCTTCAACTCCGGGTGACTTGGCATCTCTATTGGGATTGAAGTCACGCCTTGCATAGTGCGCAAAGTGGGTTCCTTGGATTTGGTTGACACTGAGGGCACATAGACGTACGAGAGCTTCATGCGTTGCCCTGGCTAATCCATCTAGCCAGTTGTTCTCTCTTACGGAGAACTGGATTCTCCTGGACGTTGGTGCTTCTATGCTTCCTCGAAGATCAGCGGTGACTAGCCATTGTAAATCTCCTCCTGGGGGTCCAGGAAGTTGAGCTCCAAGAAACTCCAGATGTGGGAATCCCAATAACTCAAACAGTGAATCTAGATCCCTCTCGAAGATCAGTTGGCCTCTGTTGCCCAACTAGTAGAACATGCTGAACTGAGTCTCCATCTACAAGAATTTAGGATGAGGAAGTTAGTGAAGTGATCAAGTGTGTCAAATTTTTATGTAGTAATGTAAGAATTTGGAGGAACATGAATTTTTGAGAAATAATGAATTCCCAAGGGTAAGAGAGGAAATAGTTTTTCATAAATACTCACTTTGGTTTTGAAATTAAGTTTTTGTTCGGACGTCCATTCTAACTAGGGTCTCCTATGGTCAAGATGGCTCTGATACCAACTTGTCAACACCCGGATTTTTAATCCCAGATGCCTGTTATGTCATACATCGCAATCCCAGGATTACCATTTTTGCGAGACAAAACATATTGGATATCACAGTACATCATCCATTACAAACCATAATAAGGTCTTACACGAATAAAGGATCTCATGATCCAGTCTTAATACAACAAGCAGCAGAATAAATAATAAGTGCAGCGGTGGGGTCCATCTTTAGAGGCACAGGCAATGCAGACGATGGAAGATAGTCCTAGTTATCATAGTCGTCCTACTGCCCTTCATCTTGGTAGTCTCCTTCATAGTCTGGCCATAGGAATAGCCAGGGACAAAAGCCATGAGTACTCTTTAAGTACTCGCAAACTATCACTAACAAGTAAGGTAGTTCTAGTGGGAAATTCTAACTCTAGGTTGATTTGTAAAGTTAAGTTTGAAACCTAAGCTGAGTTCAGAAACAAAGAAACATAAAAAAAGTTCTAGAATCACTTAAGTTGGGAAGCTAGTGTCATAGTCACAACCCTGTTGTGGTCAAGTCAAGATTCATCATTCATTTCATAAGTCATTTTGAAAATATCTGACAACAAAACAGCATGGCCACTCCAACTGTCCATAACCGCGGACGTGGCTATTCGAATAGTTTGACACTCTGCAAAGGTGGTACACTTTCACCACAAGATTCGATACATCTGTCAGGGATAACCCTAAACATAACCCTAAGCCTTACCCAATTCAGGTATTATGGTTGTACGGTAAAATTGGAATGGTATCACATCCGAATCCAACCATCAGTTTTTGTAAAAGGGCTAAGGCTCATGCCTCAACACTTTCATCATCATAAACCATTTATGTTTCTCAACACATGTCAAAACATCTCAATACAATGACTCATCATTCCAAGGTTTTCACAATTCATTTTCACCAAGTATTCCCATCTAGAGTGATCTAGTTTTTGGTTTAGCTCTAAACTACTAAGTTAAGAGTGTTCACTAAGGTGGGATGCTAATCTCAATCTCATGCCATATAATGACATCTAAGGTTATCTATATAGGTCAAGTTTTATACTCTTTATGCTACCTTCAAACAAGTAAGGTACTTTAATAAAGTAAAGAAGTAAAAGCTTGGAAATAAAACTTGGGGTAGGTAATAGTCAAAGTGGTATAACCAAATCATGCCTAATGCATCTTGCTTAGGTTATCTAGCTTAATTCTAGCTTGCTAACAATAGCTTGCTCAGTTTACTTGAAGTGCTAGGCTTGCCTTGGTTGGTGTAGTGGTTGAAATTCTCTTCCTCCTCCTCTTGGTAGAACTCCTCCTCCTCGAAAGCTTGGTCGGTACTATCGTCTATAAATACATACGGGATACACAATCACCAAACAAAGCTTAACTAGTTTACTTAGCACACTAAGGCAAACATTTGATGATATATTATCATCACAAGCATCACAAGGTTTTATTAACTAGCTTCATTCTTTTTATTTAAGAAAAGTAATTTCTACTCATTGAAATTAACTAAGATTTAATATTCTCCAATTAAAATATGGGATCATGTGGACACATGTCCTCACCACATATTCTAACATATGGGAATGTGATTTAAATGTTGGATCACATTTTAATAAGTTTAAGTTTAATATTTAATGATTTAAAGTGACTAGAAATGCCTATATAGCATTTTTTGGTACTAGTCCAAAGTCACTGCATGTAAACCTTAATATTATTACATATTCCTATAGGTATGGTTAAATGTGATTTTTGAGAGTTGGAAACAACTCAAAAGATATTATGGTTGATTTTATAAAAATGTTTGAATGTGCAAATGCTTCTGTCTTGTTATTTTTACTAGGAGAGATCTCTAACTCTAAATGAATTAAATCCAAGGGGCTTGGATATATCTTTTTAGAGGCTTTCCAACAAAATTGGAATCACTCAATTTGGTTCAGTAAATCTTTCTGAATTGATTTTTAAACTAAGGGACATAATTGAGTTTATACCGAAATAGAAAAATCTATATTTGAATTAACTGGATTGCACGGGAAAGGAAATGGGCCGGCCCAGTGACGCTCAGCGACGCAGAGGGCGGCTGACAGGATGGTTCCGCTTGTCGGCGAGACTTAAAACCCAAAAAGGTATCAAGCGATCTGGGCCACACGATTAAAACGTAGATCAACAGCTCACAGTCGTCGTCGACGACGGACTCATCGCCAGCGAGACCGAACCCTAAACAACCAGTGGGGGTCTGCTGAGGATGTACCAGGGCTCCAGTTAGTGCGGCGAGGCGGGCAAACGAACTGGACGGTGAAGGCGGTTCTCCTGGTACTGGCGACGGCTCGGGGGATGGCCTGGATCAACGACGCCCTTCTCCTCCTTCCGCGGCAGACTCTAGCGAAATTCCGGCGCTACGAGCTACGGCTTGCTCTGGTGGGGCTCTGGGAGTGTTCTGAGGGGGAGTGGAGGAGAGTGATGTGAGGAAACGGTGTTGGGGAGGCCTCCTTTTATAGGCGCGGTGAGGCGGCAGAGAAGCATGGGTGGTGCTCGCCGGTGACGACGGTACAGCAGGCTAAGGGCTTGGGCGGTGGACTAGGACGGTGGGCGGTTCCCTGGCGGTCGTCAAGGTGGTACGCGCGCAGTGAAATGCGGTCAGGAGAGGTGAGTGGCGCGGCGCGCACGATGTCTCTGCCGACGGCGAACTTTGTGGTGGCCGGCGACTATGGGGCTTGGTCGGGGAAATGGGCATGTCTGGCAGCTTCCTAGGGAGGTGGTGATCATGTAGGTGGGAGGCGAGAGCTAGGTGGGGTCTGGTTGACTGGGGACCGTGCGCGCTCTATGGGCGGCGTCGGCATGGCAGACAGGCTCCGGGCGCCGGTGGTTCCTGGCTGCTCCTCGCTCTGTCTGCGGGCTGGGGCTGGCCTGGAGGTGGAGGTGGACCACGAGCGACACACTGGGCAAGGTGGCCGAGGCTCGCGGCTACTGTGGCGTGCTGTCACCGGTGAGGTGCTTGAGTGGGCTCGGCATTGATGTCCATGACCATTTGGTCGTGGGCACAGTGCTTGGTCGGGCTAGAAAGGGGTAGGGGATGCAGTGGAGAGAGTTTGGTTACAATCTAGGCGACAGGTTAGGCCAGAACACTGCTCACACTAGTGTTTTTGGTTTTGGTCTGATCTGTGCCCACCAAGTGTTTGACAAAATGGCCGAAAGAAAACAAGTTTTGAATTTTGGAATGAAATTTGGTGGAGTGGTTTATCACATGCTTAAACATCTGTGGTTGCTAGGATTTGTTAAATGGACTTCATTTGAATGGTTTTTGAATAAGTGTGATCTATACATCTGAACTACATTCAATTTTCAAATGTCATGTAAATTTAGTGTTTGAAAGTTTTTGGGATGAAACAAAGTGGGCCTTGGTACATCACTACTTGTACTAGCAAGGGGTGTAAAGAACCACAATTGTTTCTGTTAAGATTTGAGTTCTAGGAATAGCCAAAGTAGGCTAGGTGATTAAAATGGCACAAATGACCATTTGTTTATTTTATTCTTTTTGATTTGTTTTTCTTTGGGATTTGTTTGGGAATGATCTAGATGATGTTTAATTCACCTTAGAATCATTTTACAACCAATGGATCACTCAAACATGGCAATTCAAACAACTCCTATTTTAAATGCATACACATATGAATGCTTAATCATTTTAAATGGAAAAGTTTTTGTTAACCCTAAATTTGATGATTTGGATCTTAATAACCTTGGATTAGAGTTTTGGGATATTACATCGAGTCCCCTTGGGAGGGACCTTACGTGATTACAGAAGTAATCCCAGGTGGCACTTATCGCCATAAAGATTTCGAGACAGGAGTCGCATACTCCAACCCCTGGAACGTCGCACAGCTGTGTCGCTTCTACCCCTAGTCGTGTTTTTCTTTACATTTACAAATAAGGCTATTTAGCCAGGCTACTTAGCCACACATTGTACCTCGTACTATTCTGTGAATAAATAAAGCTAAGTGCCCCAAAACTCTGTGTTTTCCTTATTTTCATGCAAATTGATCACTCGGGGGCTGCGCCACCCTTCACACTTTCGTTCTACGAACAAATTGCAGTTTCCTGAGTAGCTGACACAACATTAATAGAACCCTTGATAAACACCAACCAAGTTGCAACGCACCTGACAGGTTGGCAAGGAGCTGAGATAACACAAGTCAGGCTAACGAAAGGAACTGCAGAGTACAAATACACTCGCAAAAATAAAGCTAGCAAGCTATTCACATATCAATGAGTATTAATTACATCCAACATATTCATATGAACTTTACAACACTTGTACAATTATGTGCAGGATACAAGTCATGCTACTACTGCAACAGAAGAGCGTTCGTTTGTTCCTTGAAGAAGTCGGCAATTTCTTCCGCTAGGCGGTTAACCGCTTGGTAGTGCGGAACCATATCCCACGTCATACCTTCTGGCGGAGGTGGCGGCCCAACGGCAACAGCCGCAACATCTACATCCCGCCTATGGTGTCGCACCAACGATAACGCAGCCTTAGCACTAGCTACTAACTGTTGTCGCACGCACTCGCGAACCACACTCATATCTTGGAACTTTGCCAGAAGAGCCAACAGGCTTGAAGGGACGGCGTCCAGCGGAAACATCGTTTGATAGATATGCCTAAGGCATGACTGCACCTTCTTCACAAAGTGAAGTACTCGAGAAGCACGATCCTGCAGGGTCGCAAGCGCGATTGCACGATCATGGTCCACCCAAAAGTACCCACTCGCCTGTAGTTTCTCCTGGGTCAGATCGTTCATTCGAATGGCAATCCGGTCTTTCTCATCCTGCGGATGATGAGCACTGACAACTACACCAAACAAAAGGGTAAAGTGTGAAGACAAGACATCGCCACGACTGACTAAAAGAAAAGATAAGAGGGCAGAAAGCTAACATTTGAACTGCTCACTTAGTTGCACTACCTCCTCCCGGAGATACTTCTCGCGGGCGGTGGCCTTCTCCGCCTTCGACTTCCATACATATGCGCTACCACGGAGGATGGGAAACTCACGCTCCAGTTGCTTAATGCGATCACGCAGTCGTGAAAGCAAGGACAACTCCTCCACCTTCGAGCGCAGCTATGCCAAGGTTTCCTCGGTGAATGGAGGATCACGAGGATCACTCGAAGGACCACTCAACGTACCCTATCACAAACCAAGCAAGAGAAAATAAGGGACCAAGAATACACCAATAAAAGGCTCGAATGCATTCAAGCATGGCAAAGTCTCGACAAGGATACTCCCACAAAAGCATGTTTTCAACACGAAAGTAAACTACAACTATTACAGATTAGCTACTAAGGAGCAGCCTGCTTCTTCGACTTCGACTTAGACTTCGGGGGCCTCGTCGAATCCATGGCGGTCTCTGATGCCACAGACTTTTTGATGCCAGCCCCTGATGTCGCAGCCTTCGCTGAATTCTTTGCCTGCTACAGCTCTTCGGAGTATTTGACGACTGTATTGATGAGTTGTGGCCCATACTTACCATAGCCAGTAGCGAAGGGAGCAAACACTACCTATTGGCCATCTGCACTGACGGGCATCGCCTTGGAGATCGTGGCACGGTCCACCTCCACGCCATGGGCTTGCACCATCGTGACTGCCATGGTGGCGCCAACAGACCATTGGGAGTTCCTGAAGTCCATGGGAATACCCCCAGCAAGGGATTCCACCAGATCCTCAAGGTTGTCAATCAGCTCAGCCTTGGGGGTTAGATCCTTGTGTATGCGACTGAGCACACCCTTAGCCTTTGTCAGTGTCCTCTGAAGGGAAGCGCTGCGGTCTTCGACTGTGGCGACAGCACCAGCCAACGCATCTTTGCAGCAAAGGGCCTAGGCGTCAAAGCTCAGGCCACTGGCATCTGCATACAGCAAAGTGTTAGCACAATAACACGATGTCGAAGCAAGAAACAACGAAAATTCAGCTGAAGGAGTACCTAAGAAGGACTTGGCAATCGAGAAAAGTTGGTCCCCGAACAACTTCCCCTCTCAGCATTGGAGGCACACAGGTCCTCTTCGCGCTTTTGTGACTCCTCTAGGGCCGCGATTGCCTCGTCACGACTCTTCGCCACCGCGGCAAGCGCCTTTTCAAGGGAAGCAGCATGACGAAGAAGTTCATTATGTTCAACTTCAAACCACAAGACACATCATCAATCGAATCTAGAAACTTCACGAAGACAAAGACAAAGCCAAAACTAACCTTCAATAACACGATGGCGATTGTCCAGCCGTGCATGCTGTCAACCCATGTCAAGGACTTGCTCCGCCAGGCGAGCAACTTCCTTCATGATGAGCCGCATCGGAAGAAAACGAAGTTCATCAAACAGCACCAAGTGTATATTAGACTACCAAAACATCAAAAGGATGCTTACATGATCCTTCAAAGACTCCGAAGATGACTGTTGTGCAGTCATCCGGGAAACCACCTGGTGCTCCCTAGCATGCGGGGAACTCGACGAGTTGTGCCTAGAGTGGGCCGCCAATGGAGGAGAGGAAGATCGTTCGGCCACTTCCTTGGCCTTGGAGTCTGCGACTCCGGATTCCTTCACAAATTGGACATCGTCAGAAGACGACGATGCCGCTTGACTACAAAACACATCCAGCAAAAACTTTAGGGAAAGCAGCTCCAAAAAGAAACCAATACAAAGTCACGAATGCAGAACTCACCAGTCAAATCTATCAAGTTCAAAGGCTTGCTCCTCCGACTCGAACGACTCCTTCGGTAGTCGCATCTTCTTCCGGGCAGAAGGAGCCATGGACCGCACAGGAACAGCGGGGATTGGTTCATCTGCAGCAGCAGAAGGACCTTCTGGCATCATCAGAGAAGTAGCATCAGAATCCTCACTACGAGAACGCTTGCGAGTGTCCTGGTCGCTGGACTCGGGGGCTCCCTCTTCTTCTTCTTTGATTGGGACGGTCGACTCCGACTTGTCCTCTTCATCCACTTCACGAGGGATAACCCCTTCAGGACGAGGGGGAAAATTGGGAGACACCTTACAGTCCTGCATTCAGAAGATACCATATTATATATCAAAGCATCATAAAAGGCAATCGACAAAGAAAGCTACTTCGTAGTACAATTCTACCTCAGGAGGAGGGTTTGAGGCGTCGAAAGGAGGCACGACTAGTTCACCTGGGAGAACCTCCTTGGTGGTGTATTTGGTCACCATTCGCACCCTCTTATCAACCTCACCTGCAGAGATGCCATCGGCAGATACATGAGTGGCATCGTTCGCACCGGCCTAGCGGAACATGGGGTGGACTCTGGCCTGCAGAGGCTGGACACGGTAGCACAACCATGTGCGAATGAGGGCAGCGCCTCCCTCTTCTTTGCCTATGTGACTCTCGAGGTCGCAGACGCGCTTATATAGCACCTCCGTTTCCTTGGACTCGCCAGGCATCATGATATTCTTCCAAGAGCGCCTCCTCTTGCACGGCGTCGCGGGATCGAAGGGCACGAGTCCGTAGTGCTCTCTGTTAGCCTTCTGGTCGCAGATGTAGAACCACTTGTCTCTCCACCCTTGGACGAATGCAGTGAGCTTGATATCAAAGTAGGTGACAGAGGAGTCGGCGTGGATTCCGCATCCTCCTACATCGTCGACTACCGAACCGAACGCCGACTGGCGTTTCAGCTTAAAAAGCCTATTGAAGAGGACAAAGTGTGGCTCGACTCCGAGCCAACACTCGCAAAGAGTAATGAAGCAGGAGATGTGGAGAATAGAATTTGGGGACAATTGATGCAGCTGGAGCCCGTAGAAACAAAGGAGACCCCTGAAGAAAGGATGCAGGGGGAGAGAAAGACCTCGGATGATGAACGCAAGGAACATCACCCGGAAACCAGGAGGAGGACAAGGGATTACCTCCTCGCCGGGACCTCGCGAGTCGTCCTCCACGGACGGAAGAACTCCATCTCGACGACGAAGATGTAGCTTGGCGGGCTTGATGATGCACGCACGCCAAGCGTCTTTGGTAGCGTGGGTGCCCGCACCCTTCTTCTTCCCAGCACCGGCGGCGCTGGTTCCCGTGGTGGCCGCCCTTCTTCCTGGTGGCGGCAATGGCGACCGTGGACCCAGCGGCGGCACCTCCCATCTTCTTGCCCATCTTCCGATGGCGGTGAGAACGGAGGAAGTAACTGGGGAAGACACGGAGTTGGTCCAGTGCCGCAAAGAGAAAGTGTGTAGGGAAGCAGAGAGAAGCAGCAATGGCAATGGAGGCACGAGCAAAGAAGACAGATGGGGAAATTACCATAGCTACGCTGCTACTTAACCTCCTCGCGGACACCGTCCAACGGCCAGCAGAAACCCTACTACACGCGTGATGCACATCGCCATCGACACGTGGTGAAGCTGAAGCACGAACCGTCCCCCCACTATTCCCATTACGCGCGGAAATCAAGGAGACACAATTAAAACAGAAGATTACGCACGCCCGGTCAAATCAAAGTCAGAAAGTGGGACCCACCACTCATCACGTCCCGTCAAAGCCGCTCACGTGGGTAACCGAAGTCATCACATTGTCAGCACTGACGTCATTAATTTCAGCAACAGAAGATTTTGTCTACTTTAGTCCTCGCTCGAGTCTTCGACTCAGCCAAGCACTCGGGGGCTACTCCCATAGGGAGCGCTGGTCGCGCACCCTACGATTATCTTTATGCAGGTATATGAACATTCAGGACATACCCACCACTCGAATCTATGATTCGATTGTGAATTATGGGTTACTCCCATAGGGAGCGCCAAAAGAAAATTCGACTAAAACATCCAGCAAAAGACGACAGCAGTCGCAAAACGTCTTTAGTCCCTGCTTGTGTCTTCGACTCAACCAGGCACTCGGGGGCTACTCCCATAGGGAGCGCTGGTCGTGTACCCTATGATTATTCGTACATCCTACTGTGTTGATAACATCCACACTCGAATGCTATGGTGACTCCGCCTCATACTATCCCTACAAACAGACTGCGTCTCCTGGACCATCCGAATCATCTCCACGATGACGAAAATTCGGATGTCGCGCTTGCAACGTGAAGATAAGACGTGAATAAGGCTTGGCAGCGCATCTCCTGCGCACTACCAGAAACATATCCGTGCCTGCAGGTATGACTTTACGGACGCGTCGAGTGCTCACACTTATACACTGGAATTCGACTCCTGTAAGACCTCCGCGGCCTGAGTCGAATTACGCCAACACTTTTCCGAATTCGAGTCTCGGGACTCAAGTTTGAGTAGATTACGTTGTTTTGCCCTAAGGTAGTTAACTGATACCGATACATCGGATTAATCAGGGACGTATATCAACAATCCCTATGACATAAACAGAACACTTGAAAAATGCTCAGTCATGCACTCGAAAGACTTCATAAAGTCCCCAATCGAATCTGCGATTCCACTGGACACTCGGGGGCTACTGACATGGTTATACCCTACGGGTACTCGAGTTTGGTATATATGGACCAGATACGGCAGAAGCCCATGGCGTTGCCAAGGCCCAGTGGAGAATTCGAGTGGCCCACGGACTCTCGATTGCTTGCGAGACAAGAAGAAGCTTAAGATAGAAAGTTCAAAGGGAAAACCCTAATCTGTAACCAACTCGACCTGCTACCCGAGACCTAGCCTATCTATATAAAGGCTAGGAGGGGGCGGCAAGGAGGACAATCACCACCCTAGTTTCCACAACTCTCGCCAGATTGCATCTGCGCGCCCCTGTAATCTTCGATTCCTTCGTTAATTCCAAGAGCAGACAAGCAGGAGTAGGGACCTCTATGAGGCCTGAACCTGGGTGAAACTTGCGTCCCTGTGTGCTTGTTTGCTAGCCGATTGATGCCTCCAGCACTCCCTCCTTCTCCAAAACCCAACTCCATAACAATGGGCATTGACGAGTTAAACCCTCATCACCCGCATTCTTTGTTTTTGTGTGGAAGTTAGTTGTTTATGGTTGAAACTTGGAATAGAGGCTACCCCTTGGTCCTTGTGCTTGTTAATTTCAGTAGACTATCAACCGTATTCACTAATCTATGGGTATGCTTCAATTTTGACTCAAAGCACAAATTTTGCCAGGGCCGGATTATCCACCCCTGGCTCGATCGGATTATCCAGCCTAGAAGGTTCCGACCTATAGCTTTCTGGTTTAGTTTGCTAAATATTATGATTGCACTGCGGTTGCTTTTCTACTGTGTTTAGCACTTCCTCCTGGACTTGTGTGTGCTTATCTTTTGCTATCTCTCTTACTCATTTCACATGCAGTTCTCGTGGTGTCTCTAAGACTTATCAGAGGAGATGCCATGCTCGGTATTTAATTCGCAACATAGAGGGTCAAATTGTGGACGAGGTTGAGTTGGGGAGACAAGCAAAAAGGGCTAAATGAATGGCTGAATGTGCAAAGAGGGAGAAGAGGTCTCGGGTTGCTTTCAAGAAAAAGGGAAACCAACCAAGGGTCAACTATAGGAACATGGATATCACTAAGTATTCCACTCTTTGCCAGTGAGATTGGTTTGTGGATACACCACGTGATGAGGATATTGATGACCCCAACTTTTTTGGTGCACTGATTATATGTACATTTTTAGGACATCTATTCCAACTGGAAGATTCTCCCCATGCGCCTAGTGGATTTGACCTATGCGAAGAGCAAGCCCAAATTTGCGGAGGCTCTTGCCGTGACTGAGAGGATGGGGTTGCACCATCTTATGGCACTCCAATGTGATTATGACTCTCAGCTTGTTCAACAGTTTTTATCCACCTTGGTGATTTGTGGGGATGAGGCTCGCACCATGAAGTGGATGACAGGGACCATCTTTTGTACAACTGACTTCTATGGCTTTGCCTAGGTGCTCTCCTACTCCTTAAGGGACAGAGATCATTCTTGTGGGTATCGCATCTATGGCCCTATTCGTCCCAGCAAGGACTCATTGCTCCCAGCTTGTTATGGACCCTCTAGTGTGGTTGGTGTGGTTGATGGTCTCCTTCCTCTTTATGCTCAGCTAGTTCTCATGTTTCGTGACTGCATTATTCCTAGTGCAGGTAACAATGATCATATTCGTGGCCATCTTGTCAACCTGCTTGGTTTTGCTGTTGACTATGCTAATAGTGAAGACTCTACTATGGATTACTCCCTGGATTTCATGGACTTCATTTACCATGAGATGACTAACGCAATGTTCACTCGTCACAACATCCCTTATTCTCCAAACATCATGAAGCTCGTCAAAACCATGCTTCCACATGAAGATTTTAGTGGTCCGCTAGATGGAAAACACAAGGTTAATAAGCCATATGTCAAGAGGAAGAAGACTACCTTTGTCCCTGCCGAGTCTGATACTTTAATGGGAAATTCCTGTGCTAGTGGTGCCACTCATGGGAGGAGGCCCCCGGTTCCAACCATTGCTAAAGAGGTAAAATAGCTCAACTGGTTCCAATGCAACATTTTGTGCATGGGTGTTGATACCCACAAGGGTCAGTATGATGCCTAATGTAAGCTCCATGAGATGGCCCATACTCAGCAACTGATCATGCATCACATCTCTAGGGCTCAAGGCAACCCCTCGCAGCAGTCCGCTCCTACTCCATATGATTAGTGGAACACCTTAGGTATCAACTATGGTGAGATGGAGCGGCACTTGTTCCCAGTCCCGGCGAGACATCGGCACCTCCTACGGCTGCTGCTGATGAGGAGGAGGACAAAGAGTAGGAGTATGATGATGAGGACAAGGACAGGGACGAGTGATCTTCTGGGGCATTAGCTTCGCTCTTTTCCCTTTTTGGTATTTTGATGCCAAAGGGGGATAAGTAGTTCTATTTGGTTGTTGAGGGATTTGCGTGAGTCGGGCTCAAGAAACATTTGTTTTATTTGCGCCTCTTTATCCGTGCTTATACCCATTTATCTAGCATTGAGCTTGATTTTTATTTGCCTATTTGGTTTATGTGACATTTATATATGGACCATATGGATTATCTTATGGACCTTATGGATTTATCTATGGAACTATCTCGGAATTATGCTATGAGGCCTATGGATTATATGCGGGTTCATCTATCGAAATATTGGATTTATCTTGTGAGGCATATCTATCTAACTATCTATAGTTGGTTGAGACATATTGTAATGGGTGGTATGGTCTCTATCTCAATACTTCCTTGCACATTGTATCCAAATCATAAAAGGTACTTCCAACCTATATGGTATGCATTTGTATTCCAATGCAAATTAATTATATGCACACATTTAGGGGGAGCCTTTTATCCTCTTGGGTACAAAGTGCATATTGGTTTATGTGCTTTGTTACAAATCCTAGTATTGTCATCTAACACCAAAAAGGGGGAGATTGGAAGAGCTTTTCATGATCACTAGTATTTTATGTGTTAGATAACAATACCAAGGACAATTTAATTGTATGTTGAGTGTTGTAGATATCTCTCCCCAAAAGAGCTCCTGATCAAACTGAGCAAAAGGAATAATCCAAGGCCAGATTATCCGCCCATGTCTAGGGCCGGATAATTCACCCCTGGCTAAATCGACTAAGGACCAGAGGCACGTCGCTCTAATAGGGTGTGGACTTTTGGTCTAGATATTCTGTTCCGGGCCAGATGTTTGCCCCTGGCCGGATTATCTAACCCCCCACTTGGGCCAGATTATCTCCCCGTGGGATTTTTGCTAAGTACTTGAGGTGCGTCGCTCTGATGGGGGCAGACTTTTGGTCCGAACATTCTATTTCGGGTCGTATGTTTGCCCCAGGACGGATTATTCGGCCCCCACTTGGGCCGGATTACCTGGCCCCAGTTAACTCCAATGGCAGCTTTTCGGGAGGGGTACAAATACTCCTCCCCATCTTCAACCTGGGATCTGTCGGATCCGACGAAAAAGAACATCACCGTTGAACTCCAATTCTCACAAGATCTTCACCTCCAACCATCCAAAGGCCTTGACCTTTGGGGGATCTAAGGAGGATGCCTTGCTCTACATCACCACCGAAGAGATCTTCATTTCCTCCCTCATTTATTTGAGGAGCCCTTCGATCTAGAGTTTCATTCGAATTTCTAGATCACGCTTTTGTTATTTGATAAACTTGTTTTTGTGGCAACTTGTTGTCCTTGCTCTAAATTAAATTGTGGATGAGTTCCCCGTTTAAGTTGTAAAGGCACCGGTTCCCGCCTCAAAGGGTACTGACAAGGGGTAACCTCGGCAATGTCCATGAAGAAGGACTTAGGGTTTCGCAGAAAGTGAACGCTGGGGATTTTGTCAGATGTCAGGAGAACAATGGAATCAAAGTCGCCTAAATATTTGGTGAGTCGCACTATTACAAATCGCTTGAGGATTGTTCGGTAATCCTCGCCTAAGCCTCTCCCGTCCTATATATAATAGGCCGGGTCTCAAAGCTGTATTCGGATAGGTTACATAGACATGATTACAATACCAACTCAATGTCGGTGCTTTCTCTTCTTTCCTAATACAACTACAGCCTTTGTCGGTTGCTCCTTTCTGGCTATCATCTTGACTCCTCATGGGCCGTAAATATTTCTTCATGCCTAGGTAGAAAATCATATGAACCCAAGTATCATACCTATGTCAGTAGCCCCCAAGACTCTACTTGAATCGTAGATTCGGGTTGAGTCTCAAAGATATGTTCAATTCTTTCCCTTTGTTCTTAATTTTGATTTCATAGGGATTTGGTACAACGAGTCTGATGCATCCGATGGATCGGGAATCAGTTAACTTTGCCTAGGGAAAAACAAGATTGTCCTACATCAAATTCAAGTCCCTAGGCCTGAACTCGGAATTTATTACTGGCATAATTTAGTTCGAGCCGCTGAGGTCTTAACGAATACTGAATCCCAGTTCTATTTTATCGGGTACCCAACGCGTCCGTCAGGATTTTTTATCGCATCATAGATACGGATATTTTACTGGCAGAGTGCATTCTTGTGAGATTACCAGGCCACACAGGACGAATCCCGGGGTCTTACCTTCATGTTTTTTAACACGGCATTCGGAGTTTTGTCACGTTTGCAGGGATTCATCTCGAGCTTCGTCAAGTGCATCAACGGCATCTTCGAGCACTTCTCTTGATTCCTCTTCATCATATGCAACTACTCTGGGAGATCCATGTGAAACTTCGACTGGAAGGACGGCTTCAGCGCCGTGGACCAGAAAGAAGGGTGTTTCTTGTGTTGCGGTATTAGTGGTGGTTCGCAAACTCCACAAAATATATGGTAACTCATCAACCCATGCTGATTTTGCTCTGTCGAGTGGTGCAGGCAATCTTTTCTTGAGGCCACCAGTTACTAAGCCATTGACTTTTTCCACTTGTCCATTGGTTTGCGGATGAGCCACTGAAGCGTAGCTTACCTTGATTCCCATCTCCTCGCAGTATTCCTTAAATTCATTGGAAGTAAAGTTGGTTCCATTGTCTGTAATGATGCTGTTTGGTACGCCGAACCGAAATACTATGGATTGTATAAAATTCACAGCCAAAGCTCCATGTTGAGTTGTGATTGGAATTGCTTCTATCCATTTAGTAAATTTGTCGACTTCTACTAGCAGAAAGACATGTCCTCCTGGAGATGACTTGTGAAGTTTACCTACCATATTAAGTCCCCATTGAGCAAAGGGCCAAGACAAAGGTATAGGGTTTAATTCAGCGAAAGGTGCTCCAGGTTTTGTTGTGAATCGTTGACATGCTTCACATGTTCTAACTATGTCTTAGGAGCTATGACATCGGAAACTCTTTTTTCCTAGATAGAACGCTTAGATATTTCTTCCCAAAAAACCCCAGGTGGCACTAGTAGGAATAAGGACCTGATGTTTGCCAAATTGTTGGCTTCTTCATTACTTGCTCTTCCTATGTGCGATACTTCACATCCATCGAACTGAGCTTCCATGATGCTGTAGAGATCTCGATAAGCAATCATGTTGTCGCTGACAGCATCACACTTTTTCATTGCTTGCTGTGCTATAAGATTAGAATCACCAAAAAAATTAGGCAAGTTGCACCACAGGCTTTAGCCATCCGCATGCCGTGCAACAAGGCCTCGTATTTAGCTTCATTATTGGATATGTTTGCAAAGCTCATCCGAAGTATATATTGCATCTTGTCGCCTTGTCGTGATATCAATATGACGACTGGTCTTGTTCCTTCCATTCTTTTTGATCCGTCAAAGTACATTTTCCAGGCGCTAGAAAGGTTAGGTGAACCCGCACATTGCAGCACAGTCCATTCTGTGATGAAGTCAGACAGAACTTGTGATTTAATCGCTTTACGTTTCTCGTACATGATGTCTCGAGGGGATAATTCGATGCTCCATATAGAGAGACGCTCAGTTGCTTCTGGATTGTTAAAGATGTTCGACAGAGGTGCTTCATTGACCACTATGATCGGATGTTCCAAAAAATAATGATGTAACTTTTGTGCTATCATAAATACTCCATTCGCTAATTTTTGATAATGCGGGTACCTTTGTTTGGATGGTGAGAGGACTTCGCTCAAGAAATAGACTAGCCTCTAAACACCATGGGCTTTTCCTTCTTCCGGTCGCTCTATGACCAGGACCATCTAACCACCTGATTTGTGGCGGCAATGTAAAGAAGTAGTGGCTCTTTTTCTCCCGGAGACACGATTACACGGGGCGTCGAAAGTGTCTTTTTGAGGTCTTCAAAAGTGCGTCGAGCTTCTTCGGTCCATTCGGACTTATCTGACTTCCTCATTAGAGCATAGAATGGTAGTGTTTTTTCTCCTAATCGAGCAATGAAGTGGCTGAGCGCTACCACTCTCCCGGCCAACTATTGTACACCTCATAAATTTGTTGGTTTTTTCATTGTCAAAATTGCCTGTATTTTCTCCAGATTGGCTTCGATTCCTCTTGCTGATACCAGATATTCGAGGAGTTGCCCTGCTGGAACTCCAAAGGAACACTTTGTCGGGTTTAATTTGATGCAATACTTATCGAGATTTTTGAATGTTTCTTCGAGATCCTTGATAAGTGATGATTCTTGTTTTGTTGTAACTATGTCATCATCAATATATACTTGTACATTTGTGTCGATTTACTTCCTAGGTAATTCTGCATCATCTGTTGATATTTTGCTTTGGTGTTCCTGAGGCCAAAAGTCATCGTTGTGTAACAAAATACACCATAAGGTGTGATGAATGCTGTTTTCTCCTGATCTTGCTCCTTCAACCGAATATGGTGGTATCCTGAATATGCATCCAAAAAGGAAAGATGTTTGCACCCCACAGTTGCGTCGATTATTTGATCGATTCGTGGCAGTGGGAAGTGATCCTTTGGACAATGTTAATTTAATGCAGTGAAGTCGATGCACATCCGCAGATCTTTGGTGTTTTTCTTCGGGGAGCATACTGGGTTTGCGAGCCATTCTGCTTTCTTCAGTTCCTTTATGAAGTTAGCGTCAGTGAAGCGATGTAGTTCTTTCCCAATAGCTCTGCGCTTGGGTTCCAAAAGCAAGGAAGCGATCGCCTTACCGGTTTTGCTTTTGGATCTAAATTTAAAGCATGCTCAGCAAGATCCCTAGGAATTCTCGGCATATCAGAAGGTAGCCATGCAAAGATTTCCCAGTGCTCACGGAGGAACTCGATGAGCACGCTTTCCTATGCAGGACCAAGGTTGTAGGCCACAAATGTTGTTTTCTTCGGGTTGGTGGCATGGATCTGTACTTCTTTTGTGTATTTTGTAGTGTCAAAGGCCTGGTCGGGATTGGCACGTGCTACTACCAGAGGTTATGCTGTTGTTGTCTTTTTAAGCTGCTCAAACTTTGTTGCCATCCCGAAAGATTTGAAGATTTTGTTGAACTCCTTGTCGCAATTGTCGGAACGTGTGAAACTTCCTTTTGCTGTTATGATTCCCTTTGGTGTTGGCATCTTCATGACTAAGTAGGCATAGTGCAGGACTGCCATAAATCGTGCGAAAGCCGGGCATCTCAGGATCGCGTGATACTGCGATGGCCAGTCCATGACTTTGAACTTGAGTTTTTCCCGCCTGAAATTTTCTTTGGATCCAAAAATGACGTCAAGGAAAATTTTACCTAAATGAATTTCGGCTTTACTTGGTATGATGCTATGGAAAGATGTTTCTGTTGGTGCCAGATTTATCAAGGGGTAGTTCATTGCCCTTAGTGTTTTAGCATAGATCAAGTTTATGCTGCTTCCTGCATCCATGAAGACCTTGCTCGTGTCGAACCCGCCAATTCGTGCTTCTACTATCAAGGCCGAATGACACGGTCTTGGTACTCGGTGTGGGTGATAAGCTCTGCTGAATGTGATTTCTTGTTCTGACCAATGGAGATACTCAGGTGTGGCTGGTGGATCCACCTCCGCCATATTGACCTGTCATGTGATCAGCTTCTGAATTTTGTTGGATGGACGCCCTTTTTGAATCATTGACATTGCCCCTTGGATCTAGGGTATTGGTGTTCTGATCGCTGTGTTTTGCGGTTGTCCTGCTGGCGGAGGTGGCGTACTAATAGCTAACGTGCCAAGTGTTCATGCAGATGCTTTTGCATTGCATAGCTATTGCATTTTTAAGAATGTTCGGCAGTCTTTCATAAGGTGATTGGATTGTCTTCTTCCCTCTAAGTCAACATAAAAGTGCATGTTGCAGGGCCCTTCCAATATTTGAGTTGCGGACATGGGTGGATCCTGAGCTTTTCGTTGATATCGCTGTGTTGACTGGCTTCCTCCGCCTTCATCCCTGTTGCGGTGGTATCCGCTATTGTAGTCATTTTTCCTGTTATTGCCTTCACCCGAAAAACTTGCTGCGACGTAACTTGGTCCCTTGTTACCGTCATTGTTTCATTGCCTCCTATCATTGTCGCGCTTGTCTCTGTCTTCTTCGGGTGATCATGTTCGTTTGTTGTACAACGAGTCTTCTCCATCAGCACAGCGGTTTTCTATGTCCATTAACTGTGAAATTGTCTTGGGTTTGACTCGACCCAGTTCTTTTATGAATTCTCGGTGATGGAGGCCGTCGTTGAAAGCATCAATGGCTCTTTCATCGGATATGGATTCGACTGTATTTTTGATGATGTTCCATCGCTGGATAAATGCTCTTATTGACTCTCCGGGTTTTTGTTTGCATGCTCGCAATTTCTATAAGGACGCGAGTCATTTGAATGTGGACTGAAAGTGTTGGATGAACTTATCTTCGAGATCGTTCCAACTACCAATAGAATCTTCGGACAGTTGTCTGAGCCATGACCTTGCAGCACCGGTGAGGTGCAATTGTAAACTTTGCATTGCAGTGGTCGTTGAGCCGCCCTGTAATTTGATAGTAGCCAAATAATCTGCCAGCCAAGCTCCGGGTTCTTGGAGTCCATCATATTTTTGGCGGTCATGCAGAAGTTTGAAGTCTTTGGGTACTGAAGGTTTTCGAATCCGCTGAGTAAAGCAACTGGCTCCACAGAGTTCATAGTCGTCTTTGTCGTCGTGGTATCTTCGGTTGCGGTTTTCGTCTCTTGTGTTACTTCGCGGCTCCAGTCCTGAGAGATGTTCCTGATGTGGGGATCATGATCGTCGGGTGCACCCCGCTTGCCTAGGGCTGCTGCGACAGCGTGGGGATCTATCGGGTTGATGTGTAATTCCTCATTCTGCTTGTGCGAGAGTTGCTCCTACCATGACGAGGTTCATCATGGTGGAACAGTGGAGAGATGCACGAGGATCGTCGGGTGCGGGTTGAGTTGTGATCAGATATGTTTATGCGGCCACAATAGCTGCTTGAGCTGTTTTTTGCTTTGATGTTTCCTGCTTGATCTACTGACATAAATGATAGATCAAGATCCCATATCAAAGTGTTCCTGCCTGTTTTGGGGATGTTCTGTAGTCGAGATGTTCCCCTTCCTGGCGGTGCCCCTCCTGTTACACTTCCAGACCTTCGGGAAGAGCTTAGTTGTGCTCGTCGTAAGCTGGATTCATCGGCTAACCTCTTTCTTTCGTCGAGTTGCCTCTGCATCCTTAGTAGATCTCCCTTCTTGTGGTGAAACAAGTATTGGTATGCTAATAAATCTTCGTGTGAGGCGTCGGCTGTCATTGGAACCACACCCGAAATTGCTTCCCGAGCCTTTTGCCATGCTGACACTGGTAGCCGAAGAGTTCGCCTTTCTTTCCCGTTTGGTTCTATCCTTCCTCCTGGGACTATGCGGTTGTTCGCTGTTTCTCCCATGTTTCCTTTATCTCCTTCATTGCTATGGTTTCCTGCATTCTCATATGATAAAATATCATTAGGATCGAGGATAGGGTTACCGTTAGAATCGCGCAGTGTCGAGGTATTCCTGCTGACCATGAACACTTGATGGCGCGTCATGTATTGGCTCTTGTCTTTGTCATCTAAATTGATGAAGACACTATCGGGTGGATCAGTGAAGTCTATTAATTTCTATTCTGGGTAGATTGTTGCCATCCTTATCCCGAAGTGGATGTTTTCGCCGTTTTCCTCGGGTTCATAGTTTCGTGGGTTTGTTTCGCATGGTGGAGTTAGTAGGGACTCTGATCCAAAGGAGACATTGTCGTAAAGACCATCAAGGTCCCCCAGATCTGCCTTATCTTACTTGTTTTCCTCTGGTGCCTTGATTTCTGCCGTGACCTCCATTGAGGATCCAATAGATGGTGTTGGTATCGCTGTAAGCATGGTCTTTTCCACTGACGGTTCTGATGTAATCAATGCCAAAGGGTGTGATTCTTGCGGGTCTTCTATTTGGAAGTGGAAACTTCTAATGATTAGATCGAATCCACCATTGAATTCGGTTGGTACTATCACATGGTGGGTGGGCGTGGAGCCTCAGCCGCTTTTGTTGGGTTCCTATTTGAAAAAGAGGGTTCCGCAGAATCCATGGTTCCAGCATTCAAGTTTCCAATAGACGGTGCCAATTGACGAGGGGTAACCTCGGCAATGTCCATGAAGAAGGACTTAGGGTTTCGCGGAAAGAGAACACTAGGGATTTCATCGGATGTCAGGAGAACAATGGAATCAAAGTCACCTAAATATTTGGTGTGTCGCACTATTACAAATCGCTTGAGGATTGTTCGGTAATCCTCGCCTAAGCCTGTCCCATCCTATATATAATACGTCGGGTCTCAAAGCTGTATTCAGATAGGTTACATATACATGATTACAATACCAACTCGATGTCGGTGCTTTCTCTTATTTCCTAATACAACTACAACCTTTGTCGGTTGCTCCTTTCTGGCTATCATTTTGACTCTTCATGGGCCATAAACCTTTCTTCAGGACTAGGTAGCAAATCATAGGTACTAAAGTAATCATACCTATGTCAGGTACCGTATAGTGGAAACGTGGATCAGGCCAGTTGTGGCAAGACCCATCGGAGAATAGGGTGAGGCCTATTGTGGCGTGGTGGTCTTACTACCACCCACCTCTCGAACCTAGATGTACTTCCCTTAACAAGGAAGGAACTGCGATAAAACAAATCATGCATGTCCGCGTGCTCCACTCTCGGTTACCTCGTTCCTCTCACCGCCTTTACTTGTTTAGTAGGTAGGTTGACATATAGGTAAATTCACCGTGCTGCATATATAGAGAATTTACCTTTTGTGTCAATACTAATTTGAAAAAGAAATTTGAAGTAGCACATATTCACCCCCCCCCCCTCCTCTAGGTGCCCATACAATCCATTTCAACCACCGGCTTTGTCGTTGAATCAAACCATGGGATCCAGGTTTAAACTGGTTCCTACCGATCAGTTATACTAAGATGCAGTTTGGCAGGGCGACGATTCAATCGGCGCAACACAAGATCTTTCCGGTGGGTAGTCCGACACCGTTGGACTTTTCACCAATCGTTCCGGCGTACAACCCGGTGCTGCCAGAATGTTTGTCAATCTGAACTGGACTGCATGTTTTCAACCCCAATAGACAGACTTGCTTTCCCCTACAAAAGGGGCTTCTTCCCCAAGGTTTTCTAGGGTTCTTGAGCATGAAATTGACCATCGTTATTGACCCCTTTGAGTTTGCTTCCTCCCCCTTCCCTCCTATGATTCTTTCTTCTTTTGAGGGCTTTGGAAGAGGAGATCTAGATCTACAATCCCTACTAATGAATTCCTCCTCTAAGTAAGGGGAACCCATTGGATCTAGATCTTGGAGTCTTTTGTTGATTTCCACCATTGTTCTTCCTCTCTAATTCCCCCGAGCACTTGTTGGCTTGGTGGGATTTGAAAGTGAAGGATTTCAGTATCCTTGGTGTTCTTGCTTTGCATTCTTGCATAAGTGTTGAGCTCTCCATTACGATTTGTTTGAGTGAGAGACTGTGAGCTTGCTACTCTTGGAGAGTGACCTCCTAGTTGTCCTGGCGGTTGGTTTCGTGTTGCGCTCTTCGTGGAAGATTGTGAAGAGGCCCAGGATTTTACCTCCGTGGGATTTGTGAAGTGGTTGTGGAGCTTGCCATCTCAGAGTGGAGGAAAAGCTAGCCATAAGGGAAGTGGCTATTCCTTCATCAGGATAGCCTCGAAGAAAAAGGTGACCTTCGTGTACTTTGGGAACCCCTTTGTGGGATCCTACACCTCTCCAATGTGGCGTACCTTACTTGTAAGGCAACATAGGAATACATATTTGTCTTTGCGTGCCTTAGTTATTTCTATACCCGAGTCTACTTTCCTTGTGATAACCATCGAGTTTGAAGTTCTTATATCTTGCTTATCACTTGTGGTATATATATCTTGATCTATCTTGCTTAGCTTAACTTGTTATTGGTGCACTTAGTTGTGCCTAGTATATTTAGGTTTTTCGATTGTAAAATAAACATTAGTTTAATTCAGCATTCTATCAAGCCAAAACCATAATAGTTTTGAAATTGCCTATTCACCCCCCCTCTCTATGACATCTCTATCTGACGAGGGGCAACCTCGGCAATGCCCATGGTGATGGACTTGGAGTTTTATGGAAAAGAGAACGTTGGGGATTTCGTCAGATGTCAGAAAAACAATGAAGACAAAGTCGCATGAATATTGGGAAAACACTTTATTACAAGTTGTCCTCTAGATTTTTGTACCCTCGCTTGGGATTCTCCCGTCCTATATATAATAGGACGGGTCTCAAAGCTGTATGCAGATAGGTTTCATACACGCGTGATTACAATGCCAACATAATATCGGTTCGTGGTTTCTTTCCTAATACAATAAAAGGTCTCTGTCAGTTGCTTCCTTGGGCCGTTATCTAGAATCTTTATGGGCCGCGGGCCTTTTACCCAATGTAGGGTAGCGAATAATGGTTATCCGAGTAATCATACCCATGTCAGTAGCCCCCGAGACTCTACCTGAATCCGCAGTTTTCAGGTTGAGTCTCAAAGTTTTCTTTTCTCCTTTCTCCCATTTTGTTTGATTTTATTTTCGTAGGGATTTTGGTACAACGAGTCTGATGCTTCCGACGGATTGGGAATCAGTTAATTGCTCCTAGGCAAAAACAAGGTTGACCTACATCAAACTCAAGTCCCCAGGCTTGAATCTGGAATTTGTCGCTGGTGTAATTCAGTTCGAGCCGTTGAGGTCTTACCGAATACTGAATTCTAGTTTTCTATTTTTTATTGGGTACCCAACGCGCCTGTCGGGATTTTTCATCGTATCGTTGATACGAATATTTACTGTCAGAGCGCATTCTTGTGCGGTTACCAGGCCACACATGACGAATCCTAGGGTCTTACCTTCATGTTTCTGAACACGGCATTCGAATTTTTACCCCGTCTGAGCGTGATCCGAGATTTTTGGCTTGATTGGCGGTTGGCCTGCTGGGCCACCAATTTTTCTGATTGTATCAGATAATTTTATTAGTTTACACTGTCTCCCGATGGGAGTAACACCTTTTTGAGGATACACTAGTGTAAAACTCAAAAAAGGTTTTTTTGTCAATGTACTGCATACACAATGGATTTTCTATCGGGTGCACGCTAGCGCTCTTGGTGGGAGTAGCCCTGAGGCTATGTTCGGATGCCTGTATCTAGACATAGACTCATAGTTGTTGTTAGCTCGATGGAAAGTATTGATCTTTTTGAACATAATAAAATGATTAAAGTACAAATAACTTATCTCTTTATATACGAGGCGAAAATCAATAACACATTATTATTTTAACAGGTGGATATTTTTAGCCTTTTCTCCTCGACATCTTGGCTGATAAGCCGAACTGTGACTCTTATCATATTGCAAATAATCTTCTGCGTAAAAGCGTCGTAGCTGTGCTACGTTCCACAGATTCGAGTAATTTACTCATATCTTCTTGTCTTGTAGTCGATATGCTCCTCCGGGAATAACTTATGTGACGATGTATGGTCCTTCCCATAGAGATTCTAGCTTTTTGTGGCCATCTTGCTTGAGGCAAAGAACTAGGTCCCCTACTGCGAAGGACCTAGGCCGCAATCTTCTACTATGGTAATTGCGCAAGTTTTTCTAGTACATAGTTGCTCTTTGAAGGGCTTCGTCTCAAGCTCCATCAAGTGCATCTACATCATATTCAAGTGCTTCTCATGATTCCTCCTTATTATATGCAGCTACTCTTGGTGATTCATGTGACACTTCAACTAGAAGCACGGCTTCCGCACCGTGGACCAAAAAGAAAGGCGTCTCCTGCGTTGAATTATTTGGAGTTGTACGTAAACTCCATAAGACATATGGCAATTCATCCACCCATGCCTCTTTTGCTTTGTCAAGTGGTGCCAGTAATCTCTTTTTGAGTCCAGTAGTAACTAGTCCATTGGCTTTTTCGACCTGTCCATTTGTTTGTGGGTGAGCTACCGAAGCGTAGCTTATTTTGATGCTCATCTCTTGGCAGTACTCCTTGAATTCATTTGAGGTTAAGTTGGTCCAATTGTCCGTGATGATGCTGTTTGGTACGCCAAACCAGAAAACTATGGATTTGATGAAATTCACAGCCGAAGTTCCATCTTGGGTGGTGACAGGCATTGCTTCAATCCATTTAATATATTTGTCGACTGCTACTAACAGAAAGGCGTGTCCTCCTGGCGATGATTTGTGAAGTTTTCCCACCATGTCGAGTCCCCACTGAGCGAAAGGCCAAGCCAACGGTATGGGATTCAGCTCAGCGGCAGGTGCTCGAGGCTTTGTTGCGAATCGTTGACATGCTTCACATGTTCTGACAATGTCCTTTGCATCTTGTATTGCAGTGAGCCAATAAAATCCTGCCATGAATGCTTTTGCAGCGATTGCTCGGCTACTAGCATGGTGACCACGGACTCCTTCATGTATATCTTTCAGTATAATTTTTCCTTCTTCGGGTGCTACGCAACATTGCAACACACCCGAAATACTTCTTTTGTATAGTTCTCCTTTGATTATCCTGAAAGCCTTTGATCGTCGGTTGATTCGCCGGGCTTCTATCACGTCCTCTGGTAGTTCTCCTTTAGTCATATATGCTATATACGGCTGCATCCATGTTGGCTCAATTAGCATAACCTCTTTGATTTCTTGTTCTTCTTCTTCGATGGCGTCTTCTATGTTCTTGGTTTCCGAAGGAGCCCCCGACTCTTTTTGTGGGTTCTTCTTCTTCCCTGTTTTTGGTGCTACAACCTTGGACACTCTTTTTGCTTTGATTGATCGCTCCACTATCTCCTCCCAAAAAACTCCTGGTGGTATTGGTAAACACCATGATCTGATGTTTGCTAGGTTGTCATCTTCCTCATTGCTTGCTCTTCCTATATGTGATACTTCACACCCATCAAATTGAGCCTCCATAATGCTATATAAGTCGCGATAAGCGATCATATTTTCGCTGACAGCATCACATTTGTTCATTGCCTGCTGTGCCACGATATTGGAATCTCCGAAGATTTTGAGGCGAGTTGCACCGCAAGGTTTGGCCATCCGCATGCCATGCAACATGGCCTCGTATTCTGCTTCGTTATTGGATGCGTTTGTAAAGCTCGTCCGAAGAATATATCGCATTTTGTCGCCTTGAGGTGATATCAGTATGACTCCTTCTCCCTCCGTTCTTTTTGATCCATCAAAGTACATTGTCCAGGTGCTAGAAAGGTCTGGTGTACCTGCATATTGCAATTCCGTCTACTCTGTGATGAAATCCGGCAAAACTTGTGACTTAATTACTTTGCGCTTCTCATAAGTGATATCCTGAGGGGATAATTTGATGCCCCATAGAGAAACATGTCCAGTTGCTTCTGGATTGTTGATGATGCTTGACAAAGGTGCCTCGTTGACCACTACGATCGGATGCTCCGAGAAATAGTGGAGCAGTTTTCGTGCTGTCATAAATACCTCGTATGCTAATTTCTGGTAGTGTGGGTACCTTTGTTTGGATGGCGATAAAACCTCACTCAGGAAGTAAACTGGTCTCTGCATGCCGTGTGTCTTTCCTTCTTCGGGTCGCTCTACGACTAGGACCGTGCTGACCACCTGATGTGTGGCAGCAATATAAAGGAGCAGAGGTTCCTTTTCTTCTGGTGACACGGCGATAGGAGATGTCGAAAGTGTTCTTTTAAGATCTTCAAAGGCACGCTGAGCTTCTTCCGTCCATTCGAATTTTTCTTATTTCCTCATGAGGGCGTAGAATGGTAGCGCTTTTTCTCCTAATATTGCGATAAAACGACTTAGAGCCACCACTCGTCCCGCCAGTTGCTGTACACCACGTAGATTTGTTGGCTTCTTCATTGTGAGGATTGCTTGTATTTTGTCAGGATTCGCCTCGATTCCTCTAGCTGA
Source organism: Avena insularis (assembly GCA_023614405.1). Lineage (NCBI taxonomy): Eukaryota > Viridiplantae > Streptophyta > Magnoliopsida > Poales > Poaceae > Avena > Avena insularis. Next base: position 31,375,677 of record CM042692.1, read on the forward strand.
TACCAAATATCCAAGGAGTTGCCCTGCTTGGACTACAAAGGAACATTTCTTCGAATTCAGTTTGATGCTAAACCTGTCGAGATTTTTGAATGTTTCTTCTAGGTCCTTTATCAACACAGATCCTTGACCTATGGTAACTATGACGTCATCAATATATACTTGCACGTTTGTGCCTATTTGACTTCCTAGGCACTTCTGTATAATTCGCTGATATGTTTCTCCAGTATTCTTGAGGCCAAACGGCATTGTTGTGTAGCAGAATACACCATGAGGCGTGATAAACGCCGTTTTCTCCTGATCTTCTTTCTTCATCCTGATCTGGTGGTAACCCGAGTAAGCGTCCAAGAAAGAAAGACGTTCGCATCCCGCGGTTGCATCAATGATTTGGTCGATTCGCGGCAATGGGAAGTGACCTTTTGGACAATGTTTGTTCAACGCAGTAAAGTCGATGCACATCCGAAGTTCTGTAGTGTTTTTCTTCGGGACACATATTAGGTTTGCAAGCCACTCTGATTTTGTTAATTCTTTAATAAAATTGGCATCGATTAGGCGATGGAGCTCATTTCCAATGGCCTTGCATTTTGGTTCTGCGAAGCGTCGAAGTGGTTGTTTTACTGGCTTTGCCTTTGGATCTAAGTTTAGTGCGTGCTCAGCGAGTTCCCTGGGGATTCCCGGCATGTTAGAAGGTAGCCATGCGAAAATCTCCCAGTGCTCATGGAGGAACTCGATGAGCGTGCTTTCCTATGCAGGATCAAGGTTAGAAGCCACAAATGTTATTTTCGTCGGGTCAGCGGGGTGGATTTGTACTTCTTTTGTGTCCTTTGCCATGTCAAAAGCCTGATCGGGATTGACGCATGCTACCTCCAGAGGTTGTTCGTTTGCTAAACTTTTGAGTTGCTCGAGCTCTGTTGCCATCCCGAAAGATTCAGAAATTTTGTTGAACTCTCGATCACAGCTTTCGCACGTGTGAAGCTTCTTTGTACCATGATAATTCCCTTTGGTGTTGGCATTTTCATTACTAAGTATGCGTAATGCGGCACTACCATGAATCGTGCAAAGGCTGGTCGTCCCAGGATTGCATGGTATTGTGATGGCCAATCCATGACTTTGAATTCGAGTTTTTCTCGCCTGAAATTTATTTTGGAACCAAAAACAACATTAAGAAAAACTTTGCCTAAAGGAATTTCGGCTTTACCTAGTACTATTACATGGAAAGAGGTTTCTGTTGGAGCGAGATTATCCAGGGGATAGCCTATTGTTCGCAATGTTTTTGCGCAGATCAGATTTATGCTACTCCCTGCATCCATGAAGACCTTGCTCATATAGAATCTACCAATTTGTGCTTCGACTATCAGGGCTGAATGACCTGGTCATGGGACCCGGAGTGGGTGATCTGCTCTGCTGAATTTGATTTCTTGATCTAACCAATGGATATATTCGGGTGTAGCTGATGTTGATGTTTCCTCCATATTGATTTGTCTTGTGATGAGCTTCTGAATTCTGTTGGGTGGACGCCCTTTCTGAATCATAGACATTGTTCCTTTTGATCTGGGGTACTCGTTGTTTTGATCGTTTGAATTTTGTTGTGGTGTAACTGGTGGTGGTGCACCAATAGCTAGTCCACCAAGCATGCATGTGTACCCTCGGTTTGCTGCTTCGGTTGCCTTTGCGTTGCATAACTCCTGCATCTTCAAGAATGTTCGACAGTCTTTCATCAAGTGATTAGATTGTCGCCTGCCTGCTGAGTCGACGTAAAAATGCATATTATAGGGTCCTTCCGGCATTTGTATTGTGGACATAGGTGGGTCTCGTGCTCTTGGCTGATATTGCTGTGCGGATTGGCTTCCTCCGACGTCGTCCCTATTCTGACGGTATCCACCATTATTGTCGTTGCTTCTGTTGTTACCTTCACCCGAAAAACCTGCTGCGACGTAACTTGGTCCCGCATTCTCATCGTTGTTCCTTCGTCTTCTGACATTGCCGCGTTTATTCCTATCTCCTTCAGGTGACCGCGCGCGCTTATTATGTAGCGCGTCTTCTCCATCAGCCCAGCGGTTTGCTATTTCCATCAATTGTGATACTGTCTTTGGTTTCACCCAACCCTGCTCTTCTATGAATTCTCGGCGACGGAGGCCGTCGTTGAAGGCATCAATGGCCCTTTCGTTAGATATGGATTCAGTTGAGTTTTTGATAATATTCCATATCTGTATGAACACTCTTATTGACTCTCCAAATTTTTGTTTGCATGCTCGCAACTGTTCCAAGGATGCTGGTCGCTTGAATGTAGAATGAAAATGTTGGATGAACTTATCTTCCAGATCGTTCTAGCTACCAATTGAATCTTCGGGTAACTGCCTTAACCATGACCTTGCGGCACCGGTGAGGTGTAGTTGTAGACTTTGCATCGCAGTAGTTGTGGATCCGCCCTGTAATTTGATGATGGCTAGATAGTCTGCTAACCAAGCTTCGGGTTCCTGGAGCCCATCGTATTTGTGTCGGTCATGTGGAAGTTTAAAGCCTTTCGGTACTGAGGCTTTGCGAATCCTCTGCGTGAAACAGTTAGCCCTTTCGTCAGATATGGATTTAGCTGAGTTTTTGATAATATTCCATCTCTGTATGAACGCTCTTATTGACTCTCCAGATTTTTGTTTGCACGCTCGCAACTGTTCCAAGGATGCTGGTCGCTTGAATGTAGAATGAAAATGTTGGATGAACTTATCTTCCAGATCGTTCCAGCTACCAATTGAATCTTCGGGTAACTGCCTTAACCATGACCTTGTGGCGCCGGTGAGGTGTTGTTGTAGACTTTGCATCACAGTAGTTGTGGATCCACCCTGTAATTTGATGGTGGCTAGATAGTCTTGTAACCAGGCTTCGGGTTCCTAGAGCCCATCGCATTTGTGTCGGTCATGTGGAAGTTTAAAGTCTTTCGATACTGAGGCTTTACGAATCCTCTGCGTGAAACAGGTGGCCCTTTCGTCAGATATGGATTCAGCTGAGTTTTTGATAATATTCCATCTCTGTATGAACGCTCTTGTTGACTCTCCAGATTTTTGTTTGCATGCTCACAACTGTTCCAAGGATGCTGGTCGCTTGAATGTAGAATGAAAATGTCGGATGAACTTATCTTCCAGATCGTTCCAGCTACCAATTGAATCTTCGGGTAACTGCCTTAACCATGACCTTGCGGCGCTGGTGAGGTGTAGTTGTAGACTTTGCGTCAGAATAGTTGTGGATCCTCCTTGTAATTTGATGGTGGCTAGATAGTCTGCTAACCAAGCTTCGGGTTCCTGGAGCCCATCGTATTTGTGTCGGTCATGTGGAAGTTTAAAGTCTTTCGGTACTGAGGCTTTGCGAATATTCTGCGTGAAACAGCTGGCCCCGCATAGCCCATGGTCATCTTCATCATCTCCATCTTGATATCGTCGGGTGCGGCTTTCATCTCTAGGTCCACTGCTCCTATGCTAGGTGTTGTCGTTCCTTGTGTTGCTTCGCAGCTCGGATCCTACGAGGTGCGCCTGGTGTGGTGATCGAGATCGCCGGGTGTGTCCTACTTGCCGAGGACTATTGTGACGGTGTGGGGATCTTTGTGTGAGTCCTTGTTCTACTTCCGTGAGTGAGGCCTCTACCATGCCGAGGTTCATCAAGACGGAGCGGTGGAGGGCCACGCGCGGATCGCCGGGTGCGGGTTGAGTGGTGATCAGATATGTTTGTGTGGCCACAATGGCTGCCTGGGTTGTTTTTGCCTTGATGTTTCCTGCTTGATCAATGGACATGAATGATAGGTCGAGGTCTCGGATGATTCCACTTCTTTCTGCTTCGGGGATATTCTGTAATCGAGATGTCGCCCTTCTTGGTGGTGCTTCTCCTGTCACACTCATTGACCCTCAGGTAGAGCTTAGTTGGGCCCGTCGTAAACTCGATTCATCGACTAGCCTTTTTCTTTCATCGAGCTGTCTTTGCATCCGGAGTAGGTCTCTCTTCTTGTGGTGGAGCAAATATTGGTACGCCAGTAGATCCTCATGTGAAGCATCTTCCGTCATTGGGACTGCTAACGAAATTGCCTCCCTTGCTTTTTTCCATGCCGATGCTGGTAGCCGAAGTCCTGGTCTCTCTTCTGTGTGGGGTTCTCCGCCTCCTCCTTGAACTATGCGATTATCTGTTGTTTATCCTCCGTTTCCGTGTTCTCCTCTGTTGTTGTATTCTCCTTCGTTGACGTGGTTTCCTGCATGGTCATCTGATAGAATATCATCGGGGTTTATTATAGGATTGCCGTTTTCGTCGCGTGGTGTTCAGGTATCTCCGTTGATCATATACACTTGGTGGCGTGTTATGTGTGGCCTGACAGCGTCATCTTTTGTTTCTACAGGTGTGCTTGTAGTACTCCGGGATCATAGTTCTGGATAAATTTTCGCCATCCTTTCTTCAAAGTCGACATTTTCGCTGCTTTCTTCAGGTTCTAAGTTTGTTGGGTTTGCTCCGTGTGGTGAGATTGATTGGTGACCTTCTTTTCCTGTTTCGATCTGAGCTGTGATGTCTGTGGAGGATCCAACGGGCGATGCTGGTACTACTATAGGTGTGTCCTTTCACACCGACAGTTCTGATGCGATCAGGGCCGAAGGGTGTGATTCCTGGATGTTGTCTGCTTGGAAGTGGAGGCTTCCGATGATTAGATCGGATCCTCCGCTGAAATCGGCGGGTACCAATACAAGGGTGGGAGGGTGTGGATTTGCTTTCGTTGAGTTGATGCTTGGTGGAGAGCGTTCCGCCGAATCCATGGTTCCAGCATTTAGGTTTCCCATAGACGGCGCCAATTAACGAAGGGCAACCTCGGCAATGCCCATGGTGATGGACTTGGGGTTTCGTGGAAAAGAGAACGTTGGGGATTTCGTCGGATGTCAGGAAAACAATAAAGACAAAGTCGCCTGAATATTGGGAAAACACTCTATTACAAGTTGTCCTCTAGATTTTGGTACCCTCGCTTGTGCTTCTCCCGTCCTATATATAATAGGTCGGGTCTCAAAGCTGTATGCGGATAGGTTTCATACACGCGTGATTACAATACTAACATAATTTCGGTTCGTGGTTTCTTTCCTAATACAATAAAAAGTCTTTGTCGGTTGCTTCCTTAGGCCATTATCTGGAATCTTTATGGGCCACGGGCCTTTTACCCAATATAGGGTAGCGAATAATGGTTATCCGAGTAATCATACCCATGTCACTATCCTTTCACACTTATTATGGATTAGAGGGAGTAGTTTCTGAAGTACAAAACATTGCTACGAATGGAGGAAAGAGCATAGTCTTCAAGCATCTTCAAAGGGAGCCTCCAAACCTCCCCATCTGCCTAAATCGGGTCGGACGGACACAACACCCCCAAAACGATCACACAATGGTAGCCCCCAAGTGGGCAGTCTATCTGTGGATGCTCCTAGACCATTTGGCCTGAATCTGGTCTGAAACATGGGATCGGTTTGGAGGGAAGCGGACTTCGTTGTCCATGTGTGTATGCTCCTAGACCATTTGGCATCCACAGAGCCCGCGAAACGTCCACAATAATAAGACCCGGTTCCCACTCCACCATTCACACATCCGTATTAACGCCGGCCAAGCCCTGGCCAAACCTAGCCCGCGTCACAGCGTCCACGGACAGGGAAAGTCCAAACATAGTGAGTATAACCATCAAGTATGACAAGATAATATTTAAAATCAGAAACACTCACAATTGGGGATGTCCATAGATCACACTAGAGTAATTCAAACGGAAAATTACTGCTAGAGACGAAAGAACTAAAAGAAAGACACACATTTTTGCCTAATTGACACGACTCATAGATAGAGGGATTATGCGAATCTCGATTACAAAATAGAGAAAATTCACTAAGTAGAGACGATAAAACGGTATTATTGGGATGGCCGAGACGCTGGTGCCATAGATCAACGGAGGCCACCATGGACGTGGGGGGAGTGGCAGTAGGAACACCATGAAGAGAGTAGAGATCATTAGAGCTATTGAATCATGCTATCTCGGTCTTGGTCCGGTAATCCTTCACATATAAGCCAAAGGGGTTAAACTTGATAGAAACAAGATTGTCACAAGTGAATTGGTGAATAGAAATTAGATTTTTAATAAGAGCGGGAGAAACAAGAACATCACGAAGGAGCAATGGTTTTGTTTGAGAAAGAATTTGAGCCTGACCAACACAATATATTGGAATAGAGGAACCATCATTGAGGGTAATGGAAGGGAAAGACTAAGTGGTTTAAGAGGAAAGCAAATTACTATATGCAAACATATAACTAGAATCACTAGAATCAAAAATCCAATTCGTACATGAGTTCCCTTGAGAAGCAAAATTGTTCATGGACTGCAGAAAAGCAGATTGATCCCAGCTCGGCGTCGAGGTCGAGGTCGGTGTAGGCAGGAGAGCTAGCTGATGTGACGGTGTCGACAACAAAGCCGGCATTGACGTGCAGTAAGAGATTCCATGAGTGTAGTTGGGTGCATATTGAGGCGATGGAGCGCCATATGGAGCATATGGCGGAGCAGTGTAAGTCGGCAAGGTGTATGTTGGAGCAGCATGATAGGCGTGTGTCAGCCGTCGTGGTGCGAGAACAGGGGCACCGGTGTGTAGACGAACACCAGGTTGCCAGGCGCCAGCGTAGGCACGTGGAGCACCGTAGGGGGACGAGGCGTACCAAGGCATGGGCCAGGCCTGGACTAGCCCGGTCCAGGGGTCGGGCAAGGGACGCCATCCTAACGAAGGGGGTGGAGTGCTTGGTGGAGCCGGGGCGTACCAAGGCATGGGCCAGGCCTGGACTAGCCCGGTCCAGGGGTCGGGCAAGGGACGCCATCCTAACGAAGGGGGTGGAGTGCTTGGTGGAGCCGGGGCCTAGGGTGAGGTAACCATACGCATCTGCAATGGCCTAGGGTTTTTGTCACGATAATTAGGATTGGGACGCCAGCCTGCTGGTGGTGGAGGCACCGTCGTTGGAGGAGGTGGTGTCAGCGTAGTTGTCCGAGGAACGGCAGTGAAGACCTGGGGACGAGCGTCCTTGTTGGTTTGAGCGCGATCAACCCACTAGAGCATGGATCGGACCTCGGCAAAGGAGGGAAGCGGTCACATCATGGGGATGAAGGAGGCATGCTTCTCGAACCTCTCGCTGGGCCCAACGAGTAGGACGTTGATGAGCTGATGATCATTGACGGGATCACCAAGTTCGTGGAGGTCATCGGCGATGGCTTTGAGGCTTTGACAGTAGACGCTGACCGGAGCATCACCTTGCACCGTGTTCCGTAACTCGGTGTGGAGATGGTTGGCGTGGGCATTGGCATTGTCTTGAAACAACTAGCGGAGCGCCACCCAGATATCGACGGCGGTAGCACCATCACGATGAACGAGATTGAAGATTTTAGTGGAGACTCGCATGTTGATCCATCGTATGATGGCGAGATCATCATTGACCCATTGAGTATCATGAGGTTTCGGGGTGGAGTCAGGGGCGATGTGAGAGCGTAGATCGCATCGTCCAAGGTGAACGTCGAAGATGTGGCGCCAATGGTAGTAGTTGTGAGATGCTAGATCTAGGGTTATAAGAATATAGAGATGGAGGGAGGGATTGAGTGAGGTAGAGCGAGGCTAGTGGAGGAGGAGTTTGTGGCGGCGACCTTGGCAGCGACAATGGCCGCCCGTTGCTCGAAGGATCCGGGCAGCGGCGGCAGTGGTGGGGTGGGCGGGTTTGCCATACCCTAGGATCGGTAGTCTGATACCATGTAAAATTGTATAGAATAATAATAATCATCATATTGAGGCAACGTATAAGAGTTTATATAGGCTATTACAAACCGACATGACTAAGTAAACTTGATAACCAGGTAATAATCTAACAAGTTGTGCTTAATGGTGGGTTGTCCGAAGTTACCGTAAAACGTGCAACTTTTGTGGCACCAAGTACTATACGACATTGTGTTCCCCACAGAAAAGGAACAGTTTGATTATACAGGTTGTGTATGGAGTGAGGTGGGACGATTGCTAGTTCGATATTGACCGAAGAGCTTAGATAACCGAGAAAAACAAAGTCCATAGATAAAGAAAGTAACTTGAGTCGTTACCAAGTAGGGATGATTTATGTAGTTAGTAGGCTGGTGGAGAACCAGGGAGGGAACACAACAGCATGTCAACATTGAAGGCGCTCGGTCGCAAGACGAGTGGTCCGTTGGGAACTCCGTGGTCCGCTCCATCGAATCTGCCTTGAATGCATGGGTGGGTGTGCCGGTTCGGGTGACGGCCGGTAAGGTAGTAGGAGTATCACGCACGAGACGGGCATGCCATGCCATCCCCGGCCATCCCGGCGTGCGCCGTGCCGTGCCGCGCTGCCTTCGGGAGCTCGACCGGATAACGCCTTTTTCCGCTAGAACGGTCGAGAGTTTCAGACCGATCGCACTCCTACCCGTAGCCGCACCGTACGTGTAGTAGCAACTGAACTGGGAATGCGCCCGGATCAGGTCCAAACCCCGAAGACAAAATTCGGCGCTAGCGCACCTAAGTAGATAACGATGAATGAAGTGATGTATACATACATATGGTGTGCGTATCCGTCTTGTACTGCACCACTACCTGCTGACAGCCTGAGACGCTGAGTCGTCGCCGAGTATGTCACCGGTCGATGGTTCGCTAGCTCGTCTTCTTCTGCCCAAGCATTTAGAGCTGCACGAGCGGGTTGTCCTGAGCTCGGTGCTCTATTCATTAGGCGGCCGGCCGGTGTCGCGGAAGATGATGAACACTCCATGTGCTGGCCTAGCACTCGAAGACTGCTAATTCTAGCGGAAATCCAATTCGGCTACCCATCATTTGAAAACATACTTTGAAATATAAAAAATATATTCGCATGTATATCCATACATTCTATGTTCGCATGGATCAAAAAAATAATTACAGACAAATTCGGACACTCGAACATTATTATTCATATACATTTTTTGTACACAAGTTACATGAAATATTCTTTTATCCCGAAAACTTATGTGCACAAAATATCCAGATGTACACGGGAAATTTTCTTTCAGATATTCTTTTTACATTTTAAAATTTGTTTGTATGTATTTCTCACAATATATGTTCATTTGCCACCGCGAGCAAAACACCAGATCGCTACTTACTGGGCGTACCACTCTGTGCTCTCCTTTTTTTGATGGGGCGACTACCACTCTGTACACGTACATTGCATGTGTGCCGCTACTGGTATATACGCTCCCATCTGCTGCTGCTGCTTTCCGTAATTCATTGCGGGCATCTGCTCACGATGCTCACACGCACCAAACAGCGCCCCAAGCATTTACACAGGGAGGACCATTGCTTTCATACGAAACGAAATCAGAAGTACTACTACCAGTATGGTTAAGCACCATTTTGCTTAGTAGTACTACTACTAAGGAAGGTCAAATCTCCTTTACATCTCTCTCATAGTGGCACGGGCGGTTTCAGGATCCTCTTCGTTTCACACGATGATGATCGGTAAACTGATTTCAGCTGGCGTTGGTTGGGTGCTCAGCTCAAACTGGTGGGGCGCAGCGCCTCAAGCAAAATCCCAGGTGCATGAGCCGCAAGTGGCACGACCCATTCGTACTTTCATTTAAGGGAGCGACAGCTCTGCGGGGTGGCGAATCCTCTTCAATTCTTCTTCCTCTTGCGTCCGCCGTGACAGCGAGACCCATCCATCTGCTGACTGGTTCTTCAGAAAAGGAAGCCGCGCCATTTACGCCTAGATCGTCAGGAAACATTGCCTCGCCTGTGCAAGGCCAGGAATCTTCTTCTACCGGTACCAGTGGAACCCCAGCCGTGCGAGCCATCTTTCTAAAAACATTATTATGGTTCGGTGCATCCGAAAATTTGCAGGCCTTCATTTTCCAGAAGAAAAAAGATGCTCGCATTTATGCTGTAGGTCCCACTTGGTTGGTTGGAAATTAGCCCAAAAGCCCGTTTTAGTCCGATCTGAATCGTTTTCGGCCCGAGCCCAGTATTAGGCACTTGGTTCACTGGAATATTTACACCTCCGAGTCGTTTACGGCCCATATACTAAATCCACCCGTGAGAAAAACAGAGGAAAGCACACAGGACTCCCAAGCAGGGCCGTAGAGGTTTCACGTACAGTCTCTATAAAATAAAGAAAAAAATTAATCAGGGGAAATTGCAAAATATTAAGGAAAATAGATGCCACTGCATGGAATTGTCCAGATTGATTTTTACTCTAGCATTTGAGAGCACTCATCTATGGAGTCACAAAGGATTATATGTTGTAACGGGAATCCACAAACAAGTAACACCAGGCAGCTCAGTATTACAATTCAGCAGGGATGATGAGGAGGCGCTTTCTAGTGATGGAGTATTAGACCCTAGACGAACCCAGCTTGCGCTCAAAGAGTCGGCGTAGCAGATAGACTTGAATGACGCTGGCTGCGATAAGAGCAGCCGACTCGAATAGCGCCTTGTGGATGGCCCTCCGGCTCATGTTCTCGTTCACTGCAGCACATGACAAGATAAACGGTTAGCTGGTATTGCGACGATGAACTGGTGGCACCTAACTTCACGCCATGGTTAGATTATAAGATAGGTAAGCAAAGAAAGAATACAACAATTCACTTGCTGCTTCGGCAGCAGTCATAACTCATAAGCCCATGATATCAAAAGATTTCTCGACAAACCATCAGGCTTTTTGCCTAGACAGTTTTGGGACCCGCTGAGTTATAGCAAGCTATCACAAATTCAGAAATTTGAGACAAGTCAAGCTAATTCTCGATAGTTTCAAACCTGTTATACCATGAAAACTTACCATTAATAGTTACATTTTAGAATTAAAATATAGGTCCAAGCTTACTGTTTCAAACAGTCATCTGCTAATACCAGCAATCCTAATTTGGTTTCGGAGTACAGTCCAACTTGTGGGTTGCTAGAGTAAGTTAATCTTGCCACAGACAAACAAGAACCGCCAAAGACTGGTATCATATCACTCTGATAAACATTTAGTACTTTGCATCCTTAACAAGCTGTATATGCCACAGCTGGTAAATGCTGGTAATGTCAGCCAAATCACCAGAGTGTATTTCTGAACGAGGAACACTCTATACTGTACAATGGACAGGAACACTAGTAAACTCCGAACAGTGCTTTCTAGACAAATGCTAACAGAGGAGACTTACATATTGCTTGCCGGTCGGTTTGGGCTTCTAGCCAGTGCTGCTCGAACTGAATGTTGTAAAGTGCTTCATCTAACTTTGCAATTTGTTCGAATAAAGGTGCAAAATGTTCTGCATCAAGTCCACGGAAGACAAGGATGACAATATGTTTTTGCTTCCCCTCAATCATATTAGGAAAGCTTCAGAAGTTCTTACCATCTTTGGCATGTTGATCGAAATATGAATAATGGCCAACATGCACATCAAAGTCTATGGTTTCGTGATACGGGGATTTATTGGTGAAGCAGAAGCGATGGACACCTCTCTTCTGAACTATGAAATCAAACTTATCACTGGTCTTGTCACGAGAATCACGGACTTGAGCTCCAGTAGAATCTTTAACCTGTTATTAGTGCAAATGGAGCAAAAACTTAACTGTAGGGCATACTATAACTTCATGAGTACATCGATAATGAAATGTACAATGTGGTCTAGTTGACTAGTTCACACTTTCACGGTTATAATCATACTTAATGAATTATTGACCATAAGAGGCTAGGTGTAGTTGCATAAATAAACAAGCAAAGGGAACATGTCATAGCAAATTGCAGTGCATTTGTTCCAGAAAGCATCTTTATATAGGAAGACTAAAAGCACACTAGGAATCACAATTTCAAGAAGAGCTACTTAAATCGGGTTTTCGAAGTGCCGCATTACTCAATTACTACTATCACTATAGCAAAATGAAGCACCACAATTCCACGTAAATTTAGTAATTACAGAAGAAAATGTTCCTGGCAAAAGAAAGCAAGGAAACCGAGAAGTGAACAACTCTCAGTGCAGTCAACATACTAAATTTACCAATTAGGGCCTGCTTGGAATGTTTGTATTTTTTTGTGTGGCCACCGGTATTTAGCTCTCACTTGAACTAAATACCGGCAGGAACACAAACTTTACAACCAATCCAAACAGCCCCTTAAAGCTAATATAGTCACCAGCAAAATACATTCGGACAATGGCTGTTAACAATGAGTAAATGAGTATAAAAACCAATAACTTATGGGATTTCAACAGTATAAAAATATGTAACCTGTTACTCAAAAAAATTTTAAATTCAACAACACTAATTGGGTACTTAAAATCCTAATGCATAGTATGATATTACTTAGTAAGTAGCTTCACACAACTCACATGGGACAAGATACTGGCACTACAAGCAGTTTTATAGACTGTGCCTTCCCTTGATACCCAAGAATACCCAAGAAAGCATCAGAAATCTACATGCTGATTGCACGACGACTATTCTTGAAAGATATACATACATGAGAAAGGTATTTAAGTCCTTACCACGAGGTCCACCCCATCCTCACTATAATGCCACGGAGTGTCAGCCTTGATCACCACGAAGGAGACATGGAGAGTATCCCCCTCGTAGTCCACGTTATGCGAGAAACACTCCTCCCTATCGATGACAAAGCGGATACCCGCAGCCGGGTGCAAGAATGGTATGATGCAGAGGACCAAGACGCATGCCCTTCTCCAACTCAGCCCCTCCATGGTATTATCGGCAGAGGAGCAACAACCGATAACACAAAGTTTCCTGCAGAGAGAAATCCCAAAGTGTTACTTGATCTCTTCGACTATCCACACAAGTGTTATCCACATCGATGGGTGTGAGCCTTGGGAATTGGGATCCTGTGGTGTCGCGGGACGCCAAAAATTCTACTTGTTGTTTACATAGTTGCGCAAACAAGACTACATGGTTGTTTATTCTACGGGAGGACATGGTGGAATCGCGGAAATCACTCACCAATTGTCTGAAATTTTGCACGGGGAAGGTGAGATACATCAACCTACCGATTTCTAACCAAGGCTTGCCTACCAAAAGGTGAGAGTCCGGTTGGATCTGACCTCTGGAACCTCATGTCTCCCATCCCGGAAGAAGAACTGGGGGTGAGAGGTGACAAAGAGGAGGAGGAGGAACTTACTAAGTTGCCTCCTGCTGGCGGCCGTCTGAGAACTCGCTGCTGGCGTCCGGCTCCGGCGATTCCCCCTTCTCGACGGAGGAAGAAGCAGTCAAGACTCTCAAGACACGAGACTCACGAAGCGAGCTGACCCTGCGGAAGAACGCTAAACTTGTCTCTTTCCGTAGATTTTTTTTTCTGTCTCTGTCCACGGAGGTGGCCGATTAACGTGGGCCGCTTTATCACAATGCCCGTGTGGAGGCAGGATGGGGTCAGTAAATATATCAGCCGGAAGAGAAGGCTGTATATCTTGGCTAGTCCGATCAGTGGCCCATAGCTCGGCCTGCGACTAATGTTCTGCTCGCCCAAGGACACCCAGCGCCTGGCCCATTAGGACCAAAAGTGTGGGGCTCGCAAATGTGTGGATCGCTAGCTAGGCCTTTTTTTACTAGAGAAAGCTAGACTTCAACAACTGCGTGTAGAGTATCAAATGTTAATAATACAGGTTAAGTTGTAATTTTGTGCTAAATTGCCATTTTAAAAGAATAGTTCGAGTTTTAGGGTACTTATACAAGAGTAAATTCTGGTTTTTACCCCCTAGTTTACCATTTTTAATACTAATTACTCTATTTAGCATATTTTCATCCTAATTAACCCATTTAGTGAAAGTTCTGCCAAATTTTACCCCTCCTAATGAATTTCGCTAGAGAAAAGGCCTACGAATGTGCCTCTTTGCCGACTGAGCCTCGGATCCAGAGGCGACGACCGACATGAAAAATAGAATGCCCTGCCATGTATGATCTACTACAAGGAATACTTTCTCACGTGGGTTTAGGTTAATTAGTAGTTTTTTATCGCTCGCGTATATTAGTTGTGCATGAACCGACCCAACGAATTTGTTCTGGTCTCACCTCTTGTGTTTGGGATCCATGGATACATGCACTTCAGCTAGACGGTGATCTATATGTACGGACCAATCTAGTGTTGATTAGAGTTATATATGTGTTCATTGGTCTGTATGAATGACGTAGGTGTGGCTCAGCCAAAAACTAAACGGTTCGACTCGTGCAATCAACCCTGTTCATTGCCAAAATCTAACAGAGAAAAACCTAGAATATGCCGGATCTAACAGCATAGACCCACATGTTGAAACACTATAAAAACTTTAAAACAGGTAAAAGTTGGCAAAACTCTCGCTAAATAGGGTAACTTGGATGAAAAATATTAAATTGGGTAATTAGTGTCACAAAAGATAGACTAGAGGGCAAAAACTGGAATTTACTCTATTACAATGAGGTGATTTTTTTTAGATCACAATAAGGTGATATACTCTTCCTAGTGAAGCAACATAAGAATAATCGCTGTGTTGCCGAAAAGAGAAATGTGATAGATGCTTGCCTTTCTTTCATAGGAATAGGCTATTTTTGGATGGTGGCAAAAATTCACCTCAACAATTTTTTAGTCATGACAAAGAAAACCACATGCAATTTTTTTGGCATGTCATTTTGCCAACTCTGGTTCATGTTTCTTATGTTGTCCACGTCATGGCATTCAAAATGTTAACCATTTTTTATAACCAACTCTTTGATGGGGCAAACTTGATTATAACTACAACTAGACATTCTCTAGAAAAAAACTAAAACCAAAATACCCACAGGCCACAGTATCTATAGACTATAGTACTGTGTCGTAAATCGTATGGTCCCTTCCCTTATTATACTTAATGTCATGCAAGTATTAATTATTATATGTTACTTAATATGTAGGGAGAAAAAATCCCATTGTAATGGATATACTGTCTCTCAATTGCTTATTGTAGTACTTACGTTGTAATCACATTATGTATGTAGAGGCACATAAACACTAGTAACTAAAAACTAACTTTAAGAAATATTGCATCATATAGTGTGTCTTTCTTTCGGTTTGTAGTGTACCGTGAAGATTAAGTAAAAAGCTATTACCTTTTCAGTGGAGATTTTCGGCTTCCGAGCTCTAGTGATTGTCATTTTTTTAAAATAATTGAAATTCATATTTACGAGTTTCAAAATAACTTTACAAAAATCCGGATGTAGCTACCGATGCATCCCATGAATGTGCAAAACATCACTTTCAAATACTTTGTATTCTAAGCTCCACGGAAATGATGAATGTTTGGATCTAAGAATGTATATTTTCAAATCTTCAGATTACAGATGCTGGACGGCCGACAGGTTGAGACGCTGTGGGTTGCGGCACCCGACGGCGTGCCCGTTCTGCGACCAGTGTGGAGAGACTATTGACCATCTCCTCATGGGATGTGTCCTAGCGCGAGAGGTTTGGTTGACCTGCCTTGGCTGGTGGGGCAGGGACCAGTGGATGCCGGATCAAGACACAAAGCTCGTCGCATGGCTCCAGGGCAGACGCGGTGGCAAGGGCCGCGAGCGTGACATCTGGACGGGTATCTCCTTGGTCTACTGGACACTTTGGCGTCACCGGAACGATATCGTGTTTGAGGGTGCCATCCCTTCTTTCACAGGGGTCATCCAGAAGATCTCCATGGAAGCCGAACTGTGGAGAGCCGCGCGGCTCTTCCGTGACTGCTTGAGCCAGGTGGACATGTGGAGATGCCGCGAGTAGTTGGTTAGTGTGTGAGTACTGCCCTTGAGGTAGTGTGGGGTTGCGCTTGAGACGTCTGTGCCATGATGTGTTGTATAACTTTGGCCTCTTGTCCCTCCTTCTATAAAAACGATACGTCTTCCAGAACATATCCTTGAAAAAGATTTTATAGCCCACAGTACAAATAATTTCGCGTTGCACTTTTACATGCTTGTAGGATACAGCATTGACTGTCCAGAATTAAAACATCTTATCTTGCCAACCAATGTAAGTTCTATCGGTAGGAAAAAGAACTTAACGTTGACGCTCTTTATGTACAGATTGAATATGGAGTGTCGTGTAACTATTTTGCTGTGACTTACTACTGTTAGCAAGCGATCTACCAGATACAGACATGCCGAGCAACTCAGAGCATCTCCACTCAGGATCCTCAAAGGCCCTCTAAAGGCCAATGAGGGTTGCCGACGTCAAAAAACGCGTCCAGCCACGGTTCTTATTTTAGAATTTTCGCTGGCGCGGCCTAATTATTAATCCGGCGGCCCCAGGAAAAACCCTATCTACAGGGAGACAAGCGGGGGCGCCGGAGGGGAATAAAATATTGCCCTGTCAAGCCACGCGCCCTTCGGCGGCCACGCGGCGGCCGGAAGTGGCTGCCACCGCGTTCCCGCCAGTTCTTTCCCGCAAGTTCCACCGCTTCGCCGTTCCTTCCGCCTCAACTTCCCGCCTCTCCGCCATTTCCGGCTACATAGGCCACGACCGCCATTGCCATAGCTCAGATCTACACGCAAAGTCATCCTCCAACCTCCCCACACTAACATACGCCGAGGCGGAGGCGCTGTGCGCCTCCCACTACCCCTGCCCGGCGGGGTACGGGTGCCCTCCGGGCTGGAGGTTGAGCACCGGTGGCGTGCCGGTCCCGCCCGTCCCTCAAGGTGCTGCCCGTCGTTTGGCCATCACCAACCACTACTACGGAGAGCTCACGCCGGAGCAGCGGTTGGACACCAATCGACCCGACAACGCCGTCACTGAACGCCTTCTCATGAACCGTCGCGGCGGCGGCTCGCCATGTACGATGGGGACGGTCCGCCAGAATAATAATGAGGAGGGAGTGGTGTAAGGGCGCCGGACTCTTGCCGTGATGGACCACATAATGGCGGCGACTATCCTCGCCTCCGGTACCCGCTTCCCGGTGGAAAAAGGCGGAGGTCGCGTGGTGTTCTGGGATCCTCTTGCCGCGCGCGCGATGCTACGCCTCGATCGTATGTTGGAGGCTCGGCCGAGCCATGAGCCTCGGCCGAGTGGGTGGTCCTCCGAATCTGCCGTGTGCGCCAGCCAGAAGTGTCAATGACCGGAAGAATTTCCGGGCCAGCGTGCGGCCATTCGCGCGTCGCTCGAACCGCCGCCACCGGGGGACACCTGGTGGCGGAAGGAGGAGGAAGCCTATCGTGCACGCGGCGGAGGCGACGGCGAAGGCTGCAGCCATTGCGAGCGCCGGTCCCCAAAGCGACGATCGCAGGCGATCGTTCGATGTGGTGCAATCATGACCGGCCAACGCCGCCGAGGCCGGAGCGCGCGCCGACCGGCGACGAAGACAATGGATCCTAGACGACCGCGAGGATGAGTACTACAAGGCTAGGCACGATTATGACTAGTTTTCTATTTTTATTATATAATAAAATTAGTTTTTCCTATTTAAATATTATTTTATTAAAATATGTGTTTACTTTAGGGGGCACGGCTGAAAAGACGACGTCCACCATTTCCGATTTCGCGCCGACGCCCATATACAGGCTAAAAACAAGCCACGTCCAGAATCCGTATGGAGATTACCAGTGGAGATGCTCTTATCCAGAAGTGTCAAAGTAAGAACCAAAATCCACGGCCCAAGCTAGCGATCACTTTTCTATGGATACGGTTGTTGTCGGTGCAGGCTTGGTACGATAGCAAAGTCACGTGCCAATGCCACGCAAGGGAGGGACCAATGCGTTGGCTCAAGCGCGCAAAGGTGGAATCCGATGAAACGATCGAGATATGTATGTGGAAAAGGAGGATCGATGCATGCATGCCAAAAGAGGCAGATATTAACGTTGTTTCTGCCACGTACGTACATCGCCCACCTTGAGCAGTGTGTCGCGTCTCAGGCCCCGTTTGGCAGCTCCGTTTTTTTAAAGTTTTCTAAAAATACTTCAGTTTTTAGAAATAATGAAGTATCGAATACTTTAAAGCGTTTGGCCCCAAGCAATACTTTAATTTATGAAACTGAAGTATCCCAAATACTGAAGTTTTTTTGACGTTTTGGAAACTTCAGTCTGGACCTCTTTTTTTTAACAAAACGAAAAAACGTCGCTTGCTGGTGCCGATGTCACAGGGGTAGCCTACCAGGGCGTAGTAGCAAGAGCCATAGTTCTATGCATGCTAGGACGGCCACGTTACAAAACAAGATTCGGATTCAACGTGAGACTCACGGAACAACCATGCATAGGAATGTTGTACTGGTATATGATTGATTGCTAGCTTCGTTGTTGTATGTATTTTTGTATGTATGTGTACCCATGGAGTGATGCATGCAATAGACGTGCAAGCATCTTCCGGTCAAAAAAGATTATACATGCAATGTAATAATTAGTCAAAGGATGGTAAAACAACACTTCCCAAACGTCTCGCAGTTTTTGGCAAAATTGAGAAATACTACAGTATCTACAAACTACAGTATTCCTCTCCCGTGCACTCAAATACTTCAGTTTTGTAATACTTCAATTTAAGAAAAACTTCATTGCCAAACTAGACCTCAGTCTTTTTTCCCTTCTCCGGTAACCGCATTTTGTCTCTAGTTTGTTCTCTCGAGATCGGTGAATTTTTCCTTGTTGCTCTGGCAACAGTCGTTTGATTGGTCGCCTGATGAATACCGAGGAGATTCAGCCATTCAGGGAGCGGTGCAGTCCATAAACAAAATCAAAATACTAGGACGCATATAATTTTTGATCAAAGTCAACAAATTTAAATTTTGATCAAAAATTACCAACATCTACAGTACCTAATGCACATCATATAAAGATATATTTCATAATAGTTCTAACAATACTGATTAGGGATTATAAATATCAACACATGTTTATATAGTTGGTAAAATTTTAAAAAGTATGACTTTGACAAAAACTATATGTATCCTATTTTGGGATAGAGGGAGAATTTTAAAAAGTATGACTTTTATATTTTGGGTAAAATTTTAAAAAGTATGACTTTGACACCAGAATGCTCGACACCAGTACACCACCACCACCGGACTACAATCCATCGCGACATGGCAAAAGGAGGACCAAAAAGAGCGCGATCACGAGGGAGCCTGGCGCCGTGCGGTGCGGGGGTGCACGCGCGCACACAGTCACGCACGCACGCTGGTACAGTACGTACCCCCGCACATGCACACCGAAAACCTTTCGAAACTAAAATAACCAATCGGCCGGGAGCGATGGGCGCAGAGATTATTGGCGCCGCGGCCGGGCACGAAGCATTGTCCCGTGCATGCATCCCCCAGCCCGCATATGCGTGAGCAGTAACCTGTCTGATGTGCGTCAGTGTGTGCGTGGCGTGCGGAGCTCGTGGACAAAGTAAGGTTCAAACTTTTCAATTTATAATAAGTCGGAGCGATAGCTATGGACTAGTGAGTAGCATGCACGCACTGACGCGCACGAGGCCGGCCCAGCGGGCAGGCGACCGAGATTCCTCGAGGCCGGCCGGGCGGGACGGAATCTCTCTAATTTAGTGGTGCTGATGTGGGTTCTAGCTAACTGCTCCGACCATGTGGCCAATAGGAGGCGGTGATCGATCCATCTCTGCATCTCTTCACTTCTTTATCATTGAGCATACTCGCCGGCTGCTGGTTGATTGGTTTGGCAGTGGGTCATGAAGCGTAGGACGGAATATTTGTCACAGATTATATAACTAATCGAGTACGGTTTGTTAGCCCTAGCCGAGTGATTCGGCCTTCATACATGCATGATTGCTAGTCATTCGTGCTGCACTTTGTTTAAGAGAGCGACAGAGAGAGTTGATTTCGTTAAGTTTCCAGTGTCCTTGTCATGTCTCTTCCTGCTTTGTTTTATCTCATGTTCAATTGACTGGCTGTTAACTAACTAGTCTGCTGTTTTGGACGAACATGCAGTTTACCCGCAGGCATCAACTTCTCAACTAGTAGATGACAATTTGCGTGCCCTCTACTGTAAATTAATCCCTTGGCTGTAGGTTGGCTATATAGTTTAGCACACTAGTTCAGATCGGGCCGATCCATCACACACGTAAGACCCATTTCGTGTACGATTCGAACAATTTCTGACGGACAAAATAAAAAATGTTTGCAGGTTATTCACCCGTGTCCAGAGTCCGGAACATGTCCGGAACATCGCATACGGGTTTAGACTAAAATTAGTGTTTGATGCATCACACACGTTTTTCTATATAAAAAGATGTGTCACGTACACTAGTGGAAAAATGGCCTCTAGTCCCGGTTCATAAGGGCCATTGGTCCCGGTTATATAACCGGGACCAATCACTCGGGACGAATGCTAGTCCCGGTTCGCGCACGAACCGAGACCAATGGGTCTCCACGTGGACGGGCGAGCTACAAGGGGGTGGATCATTGGTCCCGGTTTGTGAGAAAAACCGGGACCAATGGATCCCCACGTGGCAGCGCCAGAGACGGGCGGGGGTGGATCTTTGGTCCCGGTTCTTGACACAAATCGGGATCGTTGGTCTCTGTGCCGCGGCAGGATTTTCGGGCTATTTTTCTGCCGCGGCAGGATTTCGGGCTATTTTTCTATCGCGGCAGGATTTTTTTTATAAATTTAATGGTACTACATATATACAGCAATAATGAAACCACGATATATATATTACACATCATGCATGATCACAAATATATACACCTCTTATCCGTCTTCTTGGTCGAAACATATTATAATTACAAACGATACTCTCACACGAATTTGATCTAATTTACACTTCTTTTATACACTTCACCCTTCCAAATGAAGTGGGTAATAGTATTCTCCTTTCGGATCTATGACTTGTTCTAACAAGAATCCGACAATTTCCTCTTGAATTGCTTGCACGCGTTCTTGTGATAGAAGACCGTCCCGCATCCGTTCGATCTAATATAAAGAAGGGGATCAATATATATGAATGGAACTAAACACAATTGGTGGTAATAAAATAAAGCTGTGATTATTGTTTATCGTACTTCAATTTTTTTGATGTTCCGGTCTGCCCCCTTCCCTTTGGTCGTCTGGCGAATGAACTCGCAGACATAGTATCCACATAAGTTATTCCTGACTTCCTGCCTCAAGCACTTTACGAGAACGGAGTTCAATCAAAATAATAATCAAGCATGATAATGATGGTATTAAAACTAGAATCAAAGAGATGCATGGATCTAGCAAGTAGTACTTACAGACAATGGTTGAAATGTAAGCTTTGGCTTCCAAACACCCCTAGTTTTGGCGGTGAACCGTTTCCAAGCCCTCTGGAGGCATTCCTGCATGTCCGCTCACTTTTCTAATGGTGTGCGTTTCGAGTTCAGGACTTTTACTACTCCGGTGTCAACAGAAATGATTAAGAGAATATAGTGAAAGCTTGACACACTAACAAAATATAACACGAGTCAATTATATGCTTAACATCGAGTAATCGAAAATAGAATGTGTACAAGACAGTAACACTCGCGCAGCGTTGTAAGGAAATATTATTTCCCTTCTGTTGCTGAAATACTTCAACGCTTGGAACAAGTTATCCTCTGTCTCTTTAGGATTTGTTTTTAGAGTAACTTCATAAATGAAATTATAGTCAACAAACCCAAGGTCATAGATTTGTCCATTGTTGCATTCTTGAATCTTCATCCTGCATATATAATTAGTATAGTGATTAGTAAGATTATACAAGCAACGAATAAGATGAGCTAGAAAGACTTAATTACAGAAATTAATAATACTTACAAACAATAAGCACTGACGATAGCTTTGTCGAGGGCGTCTTGTTGGTAAAACTGAAATAATTCTGGAAATTCAATCAGTATGAAGCCATCTCCATGAACGTAATGGTGGTGTTTATATGCAGCATAGATCCAGTTTTTGGAATCAGCATAGGCTTAGATGTACCATTTATGCAATCTTCGCATTTTTGTTGGTAGATCTTTGACTAACTCGGGTTTGACGAGAGAAGCCCCGTACTGGTACACGTATGATGTTTCTTGGTACCCCTCGAACTCATGCATACGGCTCATGTACTCAGTAATAGACAGTCCATATAATTGGGCTTTTTCTCCGTACAGTCGAACAAACTCCGGATCAATGTTCGGATCATGCCGCTCTTGGATCATCCACTCATTGGTATCGTACACTTTGAGCGGTTCGATCGATTGATTTTTCTGTTGTCAGAGCTGGGCAACTTCTTTCTCGACTCTCCGCTCTTTTGCCTCAGCCGACTTGGTAATAGAGCGATTATAGTCTGATGTGAGCGCTATGGGTTGGTGAAGCTGAATCTTAAGCGCGGCTGCTTTGGCTTTATCTTCTGCGGTGACCGGGAAAAATGCCTCTATCGGCTTTTCTTGTTAGCCATGTCAATCTTCCACTTTTCATAATGGGCATTGGCGCATCAGTTTCCTCATCTGTCTTCTCGCAAGGTAGCTTCTTCATATTCGGATGAGGTACTCTTGGGAGGGACGATAGCTTACGTTTCGGTGATCGGAACGTGCTCTTGCTGCTGGTGGTGGTGCTGCCCCCCTTAGTATACTTCCGCTTTTGTCTCTGAGGCTCAGGGGACAGAGACGGCTAACGCGGCGGTGGAGGCGGCAGAGGCGGTGATGGAGACAGTTCTAGAATGTGAGGTGGCGGCGAAGGTGGATTGCTGCTCACGAGAGTGGGTGGCCTTGGCGGCACATAATTTGGAAGCATGATGCGCTCCTTTAGCCATAGAATAGTCCCCCCTTTGGCTTCTTCTAGTTGAGTCAGCTCCATATCTTCCCCTGCAGGGTGGTCTAGCTTCAGCTCCTCAAAATCTTCCTTCACCTCATCCACCGTAACGACAGCGTACCCTTTTGGAACCGGTCTGCAATGCCAAGTTGGGTTAGGCCCAATTGGTACCGCCATGCCGACCGCCGCCATCACCCTTAAGTTCATAACCTACACCTTTAGCTCACAAGTTGTTGTCTCAGTGATATCATCCACTGGGTAGCGTTTAGGAGGAGATGTCGTCAGTGCATCATCATCAACATCATGGAGCTGCGTGGAAGCGATGCTGCTTTTCTTATTCGACAGGCGCCGGTACCCTCGAATGCAGCTTCTACCATGCGCCGCTGAGATTGGTCGCTAGTACCTTACTGGCTAAGTATGTCGAGTTGATCCTGGTGCCGCTTTAATGCTTCTTCTACATTATGCAGTCGGTCTGCAGCGGCCGCTTTCTTAGCTGCCTCCCTTTCCTTTCTCCTCTGATGGCTTTTATCGGGATATCTCTTCATTTCCGGGGGGAAGGAAACCTTCCACGGCTTGGAGCCTGGTGTGCCTCGTGCTCGTCCGTCGTGTTTAGGATTTTTAAGGGCCCGTGTGAGCTCGTCGTTCTCTCTATCGGGAACGAACCGTCTCGCTGCAACATCATCTACTGCATTTCTAATATCGTCGATAGGCAGTAGGGGATCATCTTTGTGTTTCTAATTATATATTGCCCTCCCTTCTTTGTCCAATGTGCCCCCATGGCCGTAAAACCAGTTTCTCGCCCGTGGTGTCCATGTTGCGGGCTCTGGTCTGATTCTGACAGCTATGTAATTGACCTCAAGTGCATCCCACTTAGGCATGCAACCGGCGTAGCCAGCAGGCTCCATGTTATGATGGTACAGTTTCTTAGCAGCGTTCTCCGTATTTATTCTAGACCTTTTCTTAGATTTCTCCGATGTCTTGTACTTCACAAAATCCTCCAACTGGTGTCTTAACTTAGCATAGCCGGCTTCATTGAAATTCAGAGTCTTCTCTACCTTGACAAAGTTATGGTACAGTTTCTTCTTCCAGTTCTTGAATGCATCGGCCATCTTGCTGAGAGCAAACTTCTTGACTCTTTGCACAAGCTCCCTTCTTGCTCTCTCGTCCTCATCTGGAGTCACATCTGGTTCCGGCAGGAGGAAATTAGTCATGAGCTTGTCAAAAAGCTTATCTTTGGCGTTGTCGCCGACATACGGGACTCCACCGCCGATTGACCGATTCCATTCTTGAACGGTGATCGGGATGTAGTCCCTCACAAGAACTTCGCATTGCTTGACAAATTTTCTTGCGACATCGACGGGAGCTTGCGGTTCGCCATCTACACCGACCACGTCGATCCTATACCTCACAGTGTCATCCAACTTTTTTGTTGGGCCTCGTTTCGTTCTTACAGAAGAAGTTCTCGATCCGGAGGGCTAAAAGAAGAAAGAGTGTTAATATATGCATGCATATATAGACAACAACATTTTAATTACAAAAATACATATATACACCTCGCCGGTGTTTGCGAGATTTAAGGTTCCACCAGAGCCGTCGCCTTCTTCCTTATCGGCTTCTCCCCTGTCCCAGGCTTCGGCTTCTACCTCACCGGAGCCGTCTCCTCGGTTGAGAGACTCATCTCCCTAACCGGAATCGTTCAAAAACTCACTCGTGACATCGATATCGATATCTTCATTTTCGCAGATCATCCCTTGGAGGATGTTTTCCTGATATGTTGGATCCATAGTATCTGCAAGTTAAACAATCAACACATGGCATCGATAATGATATGACAAGTTAAACATAGTTGAAATTTAACCCTAAGGCATGCTTGGCAATTTAAGTGGGATCCGAAGGGTCCAAACACTAGTACAGGAGAGACCCCGAAATCACCTACGAGGGGTTAATTTCAATCTCTTATTAAACTTATAATTAAAGTTGTTGAACAATGCATGATTATGAGTCTATTGTGTAGATCTCATTTTTCTGAACATTTTGATATATTATACATATTTTTCTGACTTAGAAATAATTAGTTATTGAATTTATAAGATTAAACTCTTTTCTGAAATTATTTAAACAAATATTAAACTTTTTTGCGTCATTATAGCGTCGAGTGGTTTTTTTTCTCCACGGCTAAACTAGCCACGAGTGACATGGGGGCCCAAGCCACCTCGGATGCCACGTTGGCGGGGGCTTGGTCGGCACGTCACGCCTACGCGATGCCGTTAGCGCCACCGTGGCGCCACGTAGGTCGCTGGTGAACTGCCAGGCGATGGTGGAAGACGGCGGAGAGAAGCGCACAGGGTGATGCCACTGTCCTGGTTCGAACCAGCGTCATGGCTACCTAAAGCAGTGGCGCCCGCTCGGAGAGTCTTGGCGAGCAAGCCGTTGTGGCGGTGGCAGCGGTGCTCGTGGGGAGGATGATCTGATGAGGAGGCGTGAGTGGTCTTTGGAGCACCGATGGTTCACCAGAGGCCGATGGAGGGTGCAGGCGGAGGAGGCGGCGAAATCGATGGAGAACCGACGGCGAGTCGGGGAAGGTGGGGTCAGAGCTTCCTTGCACCTTTCATGGCGGCGACGATGCTTCGGCGATAGGTGTCGACAACATAAAGCGTCCGCTCTGGATTTGGGCAGCCTGCCGGCGTGATTTTGCTCAGCCGCAAATTTTCTTAGCCACGCGTCGATGTGCTCTATGAATTGGGGGAGTTGGAGAGGAGGAAGGCGGGGGCTGTTAACTGTACAGACCATTGGTCCCGGGTCATCCCAATAACCGGGACCAAAGAACCAACGGTTCTGGTTCGTGCCATCAACCGGGACCAAAGGTCTGGGGCTGCCACGTGCACGGCCTTTGGTCCCGGTTAGTCCTACCACCCGGGACCAAAGGATCAACGGTTTCGGTTCGTGCCAACAATCGGGACCAAAGGCGTGTTAATGGCAGCGCGCGCATCCAGGATCATCGGTCCCGGTTCGTGGGACGAACCGAGATCGTTGATCCGTTTTTTCAGATTTTAGCAAACCTTTTGGTCTTTCCGTCATTTTCAAATTTGTTTCTTCTTTAATTAATAAGATGTTTCAATTTAAGATGATTATTTATTTGAAATTTCAAAAAACTTTTAACAGGAAAAGTGCTTCAATTTAAATAACTAATCAAAAATCATTTTCTATTTTCAAATATTTTTATTTGGACTATACAATTTTACTATTTTCAATTAAAATTGCATTAACAAAATATTTATTGCATAATTTGGAATTTTAAAAAACTTTTAACAGGAAAGGTGCTTCAATTTAAATAACTAATCAAAAACCATTTTCTGTTTTCAAATATTTTTATTTGAACTATACAATTGTACTATTTATAATTAAAATTGCATTAACAAAATATTTATTGCATAATTTGGAATTTTAAAAAACTTTTAACAAGAAAAGTGCTTCAATTTAAATAACTAATCAAAAACCATTTTCTGTTTTCAAATATTTTTATTTGAACTATACAATTGTACTATTTACAATTAAAATTGCATTAACAAAATATTTATTGCATAATTTGGAATTTTAAAAAACTTTTAACAAGAAAAGTGCTTCAATTTAAATAACTAATCAAAAACCATTTTCTGTTTTCAAATATTTTTATTTGAACTATACAATTGTACTATTTACAATTAAAATTGCATTAACGAAATATTTATTGCATAATTTGGAATTTTAAAAAACTTTTAACAGGAAAAGTGCTTCAATTTAAATAACTAATCAAAAACCATTTTCTGTTTTCAGATATTTTTATTTGAACTATACAATTGTACTATTTACAATTAAAATTGCATTAACAAAATATTTACTGCATAATTTGGAATTTTAAAAAACTTTTCAAGATTTGAGCTACAAGTACATGATATAATGCTTGTGAATTTAAAAAAAATCATTTATAGGTTCACAACATGCTATTTCATCAGAGATCCACTTCAAGTTCAGCGAGGCTCAGCCCGGGCTAAGAAGCTTCATGCCTGCCATTTTGAATATAGTTTGAAACAGGCATAAGAAATTCAAAAATGATCCAAACAATGTGAAACCTTCGCGTGGTGTCATATTATGTGTCACAGTTGCAAGGAAAAATATTGAACTTGAAAAATTGCAAACCTCATAAAAAATCCTTCATAAAATGACCTATCATGTTCGAGGTTTCATGGCATTTATGTCAAACCACCAATGTTATGGCTAGAATCAGGGCATAGTTTGTGATAATGTGCCCATATTGTGCACACATGTGCATCTTGGGATGGCTTACGATGTTGTAGGAGGAAGTTTTCCCTTTCGACACATGAAAAAACCAATTTCCATTTTTGATGTGCCGAAATCGGGGTGTTCTATGAAGCAACCACCAAATTAAAGTTTGGCATTGGTACCAAACAATTTTTCAAAAATACTATACCACCTTATATGGACAATTTCCCAACCGGTGTATCTGGAACCTTTCTGTCCATCCCTCATGAAAAAGACAAATTCCTACCGAATCGGTAGGAGGTTACCAAGATTTGAACTACAAGTACATGATATAATGCTTGTGAATTTAAAAAAAATCATTTATAGGTTCACAACATGCTATTTCATCAGAGATCCACTTCAAGTTCAACGAGGCTCAGCCCCGGGCTAAGAAGCTTCATGCCTACGTTTTGAATATAGTTTTAAACGTGCATAAGTAATTCAATAATGATCAAAACCATGTTATACCTTTGCGTGGTGTCATATTATGTGTCACGGTTGCAAGGAAAAATATTGAACTTGAAAAATTGCAAACATCATAAAAAATCCTTCACAAAATGACCTATCATGTTCGAGGTTTCGTGGAATTTAGGTCAAACCACCAATGTTATGGCTAGAATCAGGGCATAGTTTGTGATAATGTGCCCATATTGTGCACACATGTGCATCTTGGGTAACCTTTAGTCCCGGCTGGTGGGTGCAACCGAGACTAAAGATGCCGGTGGGATAAGGACGCGTGGGTAACCTTTAGTCCCGGCTGGTGGGTGCAACCGAGACTAAAATTTGTCGGTGGGATAAGGGCGTGGGTAATCTTTAGTCCCTGGTGGGTGCAACCGAGACTAAAGTGTCGGTGGGATAAGGACGTGGGTAACCTTTAGTCCCGGTGGTGGGTGCAACGAGACTAAAGCATCGGCGGGATAAGGCGTGTGGGTGGGCTTGCTTTCCGCCGATGAGATAAAGCATGTAGCGCCGCGATGCCTGTCGGAGGAACAAGACAAAGTAGAAGCGGCGCCGTGCCTATAAAAGGACCATCGATACGCCATGGCAAGCAGCTCAACAAGCCAACATAGGTAGAGAGAGTTTCATCCCCATGGATGGAGGGTTGGGAAATCTCTCGTGGCGGAGCTTCTCGAAGATGTCCTTGGTGCACACGCCCTACGGCATCTTCGGAAGCTCCGCCTCGGAAAAATTTCCCTGCAAGCCTGTTTAAGACTCCATCTCCTCTAACATTGTTGGGGAAAGGGTTGAGAAATCTCCCATGGCGGAGCTTCTCGAAGATGTCGTTGGTGCACACGCCCTACGGCATCTTCGGAAGCTCCGCCTCGGAAAAATTTCCCTGCAAGCCCGTGAAAGACCCCATCTCCTCTAACAGTGTTGGGGAAAGGGTTGAGAAATCTCCCGTGGCGGAGCTTCTCAAAGATGTCATTGGTGCACACGGCCTACGGCATCTTCGGAAGCTCCGCCTCGGAAAAATTTCCCTGCAAGCCCGTGAAAGACTCCATTACATAAAGTTTCGATACATCACATAAAGTTTTCATACATCACATAAAGTTTCCATACATTACATAGATTTACATAGGGTTTAGGGTTTAGGATATGAATCCTTCGTCGCGTATGTCGATCCCTTGCCTATGATCGCTTCTTAGGCCGTAACCATGGAGCATCTTCGCTTAACGGGATGCTTGGGTCAGTTTTCACGATGAAGGGCGGAATTTCATCAAACTTATCATAATCTGCTGACATGTCTGTCTTGTCCTCGACTCCTACGATGTTTCTTTTCCCTGAAAGAACTATGTGACGCCTGGGCTCATCGTCTGATGTATTCGTTTCCTTATTTTTTCTTTTTTTCGGTCTAGAGGACATGTCCTTCACATAAAAAACCTGAGCCACATCATTGGCTAGGACGAATGGTTCGTCTCTGTAACCAAGTTTCTTGAGATCCACTGTTGTCATTCCGTACAGCTGGTCTACCTTTACCCTTCTCCATTCATGTTGACCCAATGCCAAAACAATGGGACCTTAAAAGTAGGTCCATAGTCAAGTTCCCATATCTCCTCTATGTAACCATAGTATGTGTCCTTTTTCCCATTCTTGCATGTTGCATCAAAGCGGACACCACTGTTTTGGTTGGTGCTCTTTTTTATCTTGGGCAATCGTGTAAAATGTATTCCCATTTATCTCGTACCCTTGGAAAGTCAATACAGTCACAGATGGTGTCGCGGCCAACAAGTAGAGATGATCTCCAATAGTGGTGTCATTCATGAGATGTAATTGCAACCAAGTGCCGAAAGTTTCCATGTGATTTTTTTTAATCTAGTAG
Source organism: Avena insularis (assembly GCA_023614405.1). Lineage (NCBI taxonomy): Eukaryota > Viridiplantae > Streptophyta > Magnoliopsida > Poales > Poaceae > Avena > Avena insularis. The sequence goes on from CM042692.1 coordinate 31,404,990, forward strand.
TCATCCTTCCCCGGGAACTTGGAGCGTACAACATTCATGTGTTCCTCGATATACGGAGCCACGAAGGTAGAACTTTGGAGAAATATGTAGTGTGCTTGATTCAAAGAATGTCTGTCCCTAAATATCATTGCTTTCTTTCCTAGCGTGCCTTTTCCACTCAGTCTCCCCTCATACCGTGATTCAGGAACACCAATCGGCTTAAGGTCAGGAAGAAAGTCTACACAGAACCCAATGACCTCCTCTGTTCCATAGCCCTTGGAGATGCTTCCTTCTGGCCTAACACGGTTACGAACATATTTCTTTAAGACTCCCATGAACCTCTCGAAGGGGAACATATTATGCAGAAATATAGGACCGAGAATGTAAATCTCTTCGACTAGGTGAACTAAGAGACGCGTCATAATATTGAAGAAGGACGGGGGTAACACCAACTCAAAACTGACAAGACATTGGACCACATCCTTCTGTAGCCTTTCCAGACTTTCTCGATCGATTACCTTCTGAGATATTGCATTGAGGAATGCACATAGCTTCACAATGGCTAATCGAACATTTTCCGGTAGAAGCCCTCTCAATGCAACCGGAAGCAACTGTGTCATAATCACGTGGCAATCATGAGACTTCAGGTTCTGAAATTTTTTCTCTGCCATATTTATTATTCCCTTTATATTTGACGAGAAGCCAGCCGGGACCTTGATACTGTAAAGGACTTCAAAAAGATTTCCTTCTACCTTTGGTAAGAGCGTAGCTACTTAAGTATTTATGTCCTTTATCAGTATGCTTGTTGTGTGGGTCTTTGATACGTTGCTGGTCCTCCCGTGCTTCTGGTGTATCTTTTGTCTTCACATACACGCCCAGGAAGCCTAGCAGATTCACGCAAAGATTCTTCGTCACGTGCATCACGTCGATTGAAGAACGGACCTCTAGGTCTTTCCAATACTCAAGCTCCCAAAATATAGATTTATTTCTCCACATGTCCGTGTGTTCGGTAATGGGGTCTTTCGGAACAGATTGACCGCCAGGACCCTTTCCAAAGATTACTTCTAGGTCCTTCACCATACCAAATACATCAGCACCTTTAGGGAGCTTAGGCTTCTTCCGGTAATCTACCTCACCGTTGAAATTCTTGCCTTTCTTTCTTACTTGATGATTAGTCGGAAGAAATTTACGACACCCCAGGTACGCAACCTTCTTACATTTATCCAAATATGTACCTTTAGTATAATCTAAACAGTGCGTGCATGCATTGTATCCCTTGTTTGACTGTCCTGAAATGTTACTAAGAGCAGGCCAATCATTGATGGTTACGAACAACAACGCTCGTAGGTAAAATGGCTCCTGTTTGTGCTCATCCCACACCTTTACACCTGGTTACGCCCTGGCGCAAAGTTCATCGACTAATGGCCTTAGGTACACATCAATGTCGTTGCCGGGTTGCTTCGGTCCTTGAATGAGCACTGGCATCATAATGAATTTCCGGTTCATGCACAACCAAGGAGGAAGGTTGTAGATACATAGAGTCACTGGCCGGGTGCTGTGACTACAACTCTGCTCCCCAAAAGGATTCATGCCGTCTATACTTAGACCAAACCATAAGTTCCTCGCGTCACCTGCAAAGTTCGAGTACTTTCTCTCGATGTTTCTCCACTGCGACCCATCGGCGGGGTGTCTCGGTTTCCCATCTTTCTTACGCTCTTCTTTGTGCCATTGCAACAACCTAGCATGCTCTTTATTTCTGAACAGACGTTTCAACCGTGGTATTATAGGAGCATACCACATAACCTTAGCAGGAACCCTCTTCCTGGAGGGATCATCATCGCCCTCAACATCACCAGGGTCATCTTGTCTGATCTTGTATCGACATGCATTGCATACCGGGCATTTATCCATATTCTCGTACTTCTCACTGCGATACAGGATGCAGTCATTAATACATGCATGTATCTTCTCCACATCTAATCCTAGAGGGCAGATAGTCTTCTTTGCTTCGTACGTTGTCTCGGGCAGCTCGTTATCCTTTGGAAGCTTCGGCTTCATTATTTTCAGTAACTTCTTAAATCCCTTGTAAGATAAGCCAGTCTCTGCCTTCCATTTCAGCAGTTCAAGTGTGGTACCGAGCTTTGTGCTGCCATCTTCGCAATTTGGGTACAACAAGTTTTTGTGATCCTTTTGCATGGCCTCCAACTTAAGCTTCTTCCTTTCAGTATCACATTGTTGCTTTGCATCAGAAATGGCCCGACCAAGACCATCAGCGGGCTCATCCGATGCCCGTTGTTCTTCTTCATTGCCGCCTCCCTCTTCTTCATTGTCTTCCATTACAGTATTACCGTATTCTTCAAGGGACATAGGATAGCTGTCATCATCCTCCTCTTCTTCATTTTTTTCAGCCTAACCCCTCTTTCTACGTGCATGGCCCAACAATAATATCCGGGCATGAAACCTCTCCGAAGCAGATGGCTTTGAAGGATTCTCGGGGCAGAGTGCTCCGCCACGTTCCGACAGTCGACGCAGGGACAAGGCATAAAATTATCCACTTTGTTTGCCTTAGCCAAATCGATAAATTTATGGAGGCCTGCAATAAAATCGGAATGGCGTCGGTCGCTATACATCCATTGCATCCGTGCATCGATCTGCGTCATAATAATTAACCATTACAATAACATCGTGAATAGTAAAATGACCACCCTACATGGACAGATGCAATATTTTTGTATCGATTCTGGATAAAGAAGATAAGGTTGCTAACCTCAGCCGAGGATACCGTGTTGTGCGAACTAAAGTGTGGCTCGGACATTTCGTCGAACACCTTGTGTGCAATCAAAGAAAAAAAAGCTAGCACCCACTCCTCACACACAATCCATCAAAATTTGGTGGGCAAAGGGCTGGGCTTATATATAGCCAGGGGAGGGTTTTTGGTCCCGGTTGTTTCCACGAACCGGGACCAAAGCCTCTCCCGCGCGACACGTGGCGGCCCAGCAGCGCGCACCCCACCCAGGTCATTGGTCCCGGTTAATGGCACGACCCGGGACCGATGACTCGGCGCTGAACCCTGCCAGTGAGAAGCGGGCTTTGGTCCCGGTTCGTGGCAATAACCGGGACCAATGCCTCCGTCGCTTCGTCGTCCCCGTGCATAAATATGAGGCCACGACGCTCGCTTTCGCCATCGCCTCTGCCTCTCTGCAATCCCTCTCCATCCCACCACTTTGCCTCTCCACCGCGCCGTCGTTTCGCCTCCCCTCCCTCTCCAATCTCCACCGCGCCGTCATGGAGGTGCCCACTCTCAACCACTACGAGGCGGCGCAGTTTGCGATCTACAGCATCCTCCCGCCGCCGCGCGCGACCTTTCCCGCCGGATTTCGCATCAGCGAGGGGGGTGTGCCGGTGGCTCCGCTCCTCAACCCCCGCGGATACGAGATGGAGTACGTCATCGTGGAGCGTCGCCGCCAACTGGCTGCGTGCATTAGGGCGTTGCCCCGGTACGCGGCGGACAGCGAGTATTGGCCCCGGCTGTTCAAGAAGGAGCGGAAGGCCAAGCTTGGCAACCGTTTCGTGGACGGGCGCCTGGTGCACCCGGATCGCCGCAACCAAGAAGGGCGGGAGTTGTTCTGGTCCGTCCCTGGACGGACCATCTACACCGCCATCGACGCCGCTATGCGCGCAGATGAGCTCCGTCTCCCGAACAACGCCGAAATCGTGGAGATTTCGTCCGACGACGATGAGGAAGCCAGTGGCACGGAGGACAACAGCTCGGAGGACAGCGGCAGCGGAAGTGTTGTCGACTAGAAATTTATAAAGTCGCATCTTTATTTGTATGGAAAAATTTGTGGTCGAATAATAAAATGTCTCAATTTAGACCTTTGTCTCGATTAATTCGTGAAAGATTTGTTCAAAAATAGTGATCAATTTAATTTCTACCTTGAATTAATTTCTGTCTCGAATTAATTTCTGCGCCGAATTAATTTACATTAATTCCTGGACTGCTGACCATAGCGGGGTTTTTGGTTCCGGTTGTTGGCATGAACCGGGACCAATGCCTCGCAGAGCGCCACGTGTGCGTCACGGGGGCATTGGTCCCGGTTCGTGCCACAAACCGGGAACAATGCTTACAGATGAACCGGGACCAATGCCCTGGCGGCATGAACCGGGACCGGTGCCTGGCATTGGTCCCGATTACGGAAACGAACCGGGACCAATGTAATTTAGGCGCTAAACCAAATGCCTTCTTTCTACTAGTGGTAGGAGTCAATCGTATACAGTTTTCGACTGAAAATTGTATGCGATGCATCAAGCACTAGTTTTCAAGATGATGGATTCATTTTTTGCACAGAGTTGTATAACAAAAACCCATTTTCCAATTTTCTAAGGGCAAAATGTGTTTTTTTTTGTGAAGCAAACATAAAAAATATGGTGCAAAATGGTATCACTCAAATTTCTAAAAAAACTAGACAATATTTAACCGCTCACATATTATGAATTCGTTGAAGAAAATATTAATCCAGAATATTATATGTATTGATTTGACCCTTATGCGGTTTTATATAGGAGTACGAACTTGGAGGACAAAAGCCTATGACTTGGAATATAAGATGATCTCTAAAGTCCTAGTCTATCTCTAGTTGTGTACGTATCCTAACATTTCTCCTCAGTCATAGCGGGAGAGAAGCGGACGATTGCAACTAGAATTGAATCCGTCGTCTTCTCCTCCTTGTCATCATCAAATGCATCTCTGATGGACATGATCATGGCCAGCACCTAGAGGCGGTGACTGCGTACCCTTCTGGTGCCTCTCTTTCCTCCCGCAGTCACAGCGGGAGTGTCGTGGAGACAGGTGATGACGCGGATGCTGTTGACTGGAGTTGTTGCCAATGTGTAGCTGTAGACGTTGTTGTTGATGTTGATGTCGATGTCGAGGTAGCCGATCGTGATGTAGCTGTAGTCGGGTAGGTGTGGTTGATGTCGTAGTCGTCGTAGTGGTGTGGTCGTCAGTGCCGGAGGCGCAAAAAAATGTGCGGTTTTTTTAGACGAAGCTGCAGTTGTGGATTTTTTGCACCTTATAGAGGTACCATCGGAGCGTCTCTTGGACGCGGTCATAAGTGAGAACACCGATTTTGCCAGGACCGGAGGAACCCACCAAACACAGATGGTTTGGCCAGAACCGTATGCACAGTCGTAGGGGTATCATAATTGTGATGCCGCTTTGTTGATGCAGTCGTCGGAGTCGTGGACGCGGCCATGGCGTCGTCGTGCGTTGCAGTTGTACTGTTAGAGGGCGTCGTAGTTGTATGTCCATCATATGAACGGGTATATCAACGGCAGCAATATGTGGACGAAGATGTTGATGAAGACCATGTTGCTGTAGACCTTGGCGATCATGTGTCAGGAATGAAGGAGTAGGCATGTTAGCGACGATCGTCGCTTGAAGGTGTCCCTTGTGACGGCGATGATGTCGAAGCCTGGTTGCCGGAGAAGCCGGCGAAGTCGTGTTCCACACCGGTCTGGCATGTGGATGATGTTGATATCGCTTCTCTATGGATGTGCTCGATGATGATCTTGGTTTGTAGGCTGATGTAGTTATACATCTCGCCGGCGTGGTTGTTCGGCTTGGTGTACTCTGGGTTGATGCAGTGCAAATCGGTCGATGTAGGCAGTGGCGTCGGTGCATGGTGTAGTGGATAGAGGCGGGTTGTAGGTGATCACATCTGTGCGCTTGTCCAGCAGCCCATGAAGGCCCTACTGGTGTCCACGTTGCGATCTGGCTCATGTTGATGAAGTTCCTGTGGCCTACACATGTAGAAGGCCAAGATGCGGACTGGATTTATGTAGATGTAGCTGACGCGCGGTGTAGCCCGCGTGATGTAGTCCTCGACTTGGAAACATTGATGGTGGAGTGCGTGCATGCTTGTGCCGCCCGTGTTCTGCGCGTGCGCTGATGGTGCCCAACCTGAGTCTGCTCCTTGAACCGCACGGATCGTGTCGTGATCTGCTGTGTGCCACCGATTTTGTACCAATCTTCGCCGGAGTATGAGAGGATCTCGTAGGGGAGTTGGATATTAATTGGCTATAAACTAGATTTAATCTATGGAATTGGAAAAATTGAAATTTGTCTAAACTAATCTATGGAACCGATCCGATCTTTGATCGAGACCAGGTGTCGCGCCCTCGAGGAGAGGAGATTGATCTTTCCGCCGGGGGCGCGCGATGCAGAAGTGGTGGAAGTCCTAGGATCAGCATCGTGAGACTAACCGTTCTGATACCATGAAGAAAATATTGATCCCAGAATATTGTATGTATTGACTTGACCCTCATGGGGTTTTATATAGGAGTACAAACTTGGAGGACAAGAAGCCTATGACTTGAAATATAAGATGATCTCTAAAGTCCTAGTGTATCTCTAGTTGTGTACGTATCCTAACATTCGTAAGGTTTCTATCTATGCTCCCTCATTTTAATTATTTTATGCCGATTTCAATCACACACAGTTTTGTTTAAAAAATGGTGTGTGATGTATTAAAAAATAATTTTATTATTGTAATGACCCAGCATACCACTGCATATTGTAGTACGCAAGTCGTTGATATAACACTCACGGAACACCGTTCCGCAAATATTACATTCTTCAGAGTGGTACAACAGAAACATTGCGGATCCATATTACATACAAACTTATTATTATAATACCAAAAGAACGGTATCAAGAGGTTCTAAAATTTACAACCGGTGAACAACTTACTTAATGAAGTTCCAACATAAGAACGAAATATCCAAAGTAATTAACATGGCGGGAGCTCAACAACTTATTCTATAAAGTTTATGTTGCTCGACTCAACCTAGAAACTAAGTACTATTATAGTAACTCATCAAACTTGTGGTCTTCTGCTCCATAACGGATCTCATAGTCCATCTCTTTAACTCCACCGGAGAGATCATGTTCTTCATAGAAGACATTGTCTTGGCACTTTGTTGCATACATTGGAGTATCCTCCTAGTCTTCAGAGTCTAAGCAGGGAATCAAAGGAAAGAGTGAGTAATAATGTTACCCAACAAGTTCATTATATGCAAGGTAGGAAGTTTGATGCACTAGATACCACCTCAGACTATAAGTCTTAGGTTCTATGCAGTTTTTAGAAACATTTCTTCAAAGATTGATTTTATTCTAAAATCTATGCTCATCAGTTTTCACAGGTTGACCAGAACTTCATGGAGTTCCTTTCCAACGCATTCATAGATCCTTTCCAGAATAGGGAGTAACATGTGCCTTGCTTTACCCATGAGAGAGGCTTATCCATTTTGCACAACCGGGGCGTACCTTCCCATCCACACTACCTTTGGTGTAGGGCCTAGTATAAGAACCCAAGCCGATCACTGCCCTTCTGTGTGACCCCACATGCCAACATGATCCTTCAGGCCGCCACATCTCTCTTAAGCCCCCTTACAGGCCACTCTAACTCTAATAGGCCCCTAAAGACTCTGTGAGTCGGTTGTGCCCCTGGCAAGACCCTTCAAAAGGGTAGACCTACCTCTAGCAGCCTCACACAAATAATCTAGACACCAAAACCACGGGGCCTAAGGGTTCCCACTCATATGCTCGATCCACACAAGGAGTCCCAGTGTCATGTTAAGGTCGTATGCTGACACACGAAATGAAGAAGATCCAGCTGACTTCACCGTCCCATTCTAAATCTCATGGTTAACACATATTATACGGAGCTAGAATCACTGATGTCATGGGTTATTAAATCCTATCTGATAACTTCAATACAGACAAAACTCTAGATTCCATTGCTAGCTATAATAGATTACCACCTGAAAGGGTAATTGCCCCTATTTGTGGTTTTGGTGATTAATGACAATCCCTATGGACTAATGTTTTTATTGAGTTTTATATGAAGGAATATTCCATAGGTCTTGCTTGTAGTTCATGTGTTGGATTCAAGTATGGATGCCATGAAGATAAAGATATACCTTGAGTTTTGGCATCAAGATCATCAAATTGAAGAGAAGAATATTGTATGTTCAAGATCTTGAGGGTGTGATCTCAATAGAAGAATTCAAGATATGGCTCTAAGCCGGTGTCATGATAGCCTCATTAGTTGAGCTATGGTTGACTAAGATTTAGAGCATGTAATCAAATGAAGAATTCTTTATGTACCTCAAGATATTGAGATGGAGCATGAGAAGATACTTGGTTGACCAATACAAAGAGTGAAGAGTGATTTCAAGTTGGTCAACACATGAAGCATAAAGAATGTACCACATGGATCTTGTGGTATGGTAAGCCTTGTTATTTATGCATCATGAACTAACCCATTATATATGTGCCTTTGCGTTTTCCATATGGGATAGGTATCTTTCCATAGGAATGCTTCAAAAGTGAAGATCTCATATAGCCCATGAGAGGATGACATCAAGTGGTGATCGTCATCAAAGTTTGAGAAGGGCAAGTTCAAGATAAGCAACTCGAGAAGATCATTTGCTTGAAGCTTGCCATCCATATTGGTGATAATGGGCATGTGAAGATGTTGTTGGGTTCGCAGCATAGAAAACAAAAAATTTCCTACGATGAGAACTACACGCCAAGATCTATCTACTAGATACAGAGCAACGGGTGGACATACATCCATGGAGAACTTACCCTCGTAGACAACGAGCTTTGTTAACGAGTAGGAACTCGTGGTTGATGTAGTCGTACACTTGCCGATCTCAAGATCGTGACGAAGTCCAGCAGGTCTGGCTCCAGCACGTCCTTCAGATCCAGCTCCAGCAAGTCCAGCACCACCAAGTCCAGCACCGCAAAGCAGCGGTGCATCCGTGATCGCACACACGTCCGGTACCCCGACAACCTCCGTCCCTCGCTCCCAAAGCGTGAGCAGCAACTCCTTTCCAGATAAAGCCACCGGGAACATGTATCTCGCTAATCCGAGACCATGGGGAAATAATACTAGAGGGGGAGAGAGATCCTTCACAAGGAGGTGTGTGTGAGAAGTGAGGAGGGGGTGGCCTTTTATAGGAGGAGGGTCACCTCCTCCATTCATGTGGTGGTAACTCCCTCCACATAAATTTGCCCCTTCACATTCTCTTTTAAAGTCTCCACTTTAAATGCATTAAATTTCTCCAAATTTAATGCTCTCTCATTTAATAAAACTCTTTTATTATTTTTATTCAGAATTTTGTTAATTACTTTAATTAACAAACATTCACATAAAACCCCCTGCAACATTTCAATATTACATGCAAAACTAATTTCAGCAATTTCACCCGAAACAGTTTCGGTGTCTATTGAAATAATTCCAGCGCTTTCATAAATCTTTATCTGAAACATATTTGCTCCAAATGGTGTCGGTATCCCTTAAGTGTGTCACCCTACGGTTCGCGAATAATGCAGACATGATCGAGACCCCTCTCCGATCAATAATCAACAGCGGGACCTGGAGATCCATACTGACTCCTACACATTCAACGATGACTTCTGTGATCATGAGAACCTTTAACGCTAGTAGCTAAATTCCTTTGTCCCGCGATATATTACATGTCCGAGATTCGATCATCGGTATCTCCATACCTAGTTTGATCTCGTTACCGACATGCACTCTTTTCTTGTTCCCGTGATATAACATTCTAGTGATCACATCACTTGCTTGCAAGCTATTTCAATGTGATATCACCGAGAGGGCCCAGAGTATATCTATCCGTCATCGGGATTGACAAATTCCACTCTTGATCCATGAGCCTCAACATAACACCTTCGTACTTGAACCCACCTTTATAGTCACCCTGTTACGGTGTGACGTTTGATGTTATCAAGATACTCTTCCGGTGTTAGCAATTAACATGATCTCATGGTCTAAGGACTAAGATTACTTCGTATGATGTTATAGCAATATAAACATAATGACTTGATCGTAATGCTATACTTTGGATGAATGTTCATCACATCATTCCACCAATGGTGTGACCTTGTTATTAACAACATCCAATGTCTATGATCAGGAAACCTTGATCATCTTGTTAATCAACAAGCTAGTCTATAAGAGAGGCATAACTAGGAACCCTTTTTGTTTATTAAACACACATGTATTTATGTTTCCGATCAATACAATTATAGCATGCAAAATAAACATTTATCATAAACATGGAATAAGATAATAACCACTTTATTATTGCCTCTCGAGCATATTCCCTTCAGTCTCCCACTTGCACTAGAGTCAATAATCTATTTTTAAAAACTTTGTGCATTGAACACCTATGGCTTTCTGGTGTTGCATATACGCTATTTCTATTGGTTAACATAATCTCTGGATCTGACAGTTTCAGGTCCGCGTGTATTTGCATGTCTCTGTGTCTCTACGCATCACTCATTCTCAAATGAGATGGCATTGTATAGATTTGGTCCTTTGGTGAGACCTTTAGTTCGTTCGGCTCAAAATATGTTGATATTATTGTCACACAATATATCTTCATAGTATTAGCCCACTTTGAACCACACCTAGTTTGATAACAAACTACTTAACACAAATGCCCTCCTATGCTGCTATTATAGCAGTCATATACTTAGCCTTTTGTTGTAGTATCCGTCACAATATCTCAACTTTGGAACTCATCCAAATCCATCATGGAACATCCTTTCCATTATATTGTGCCACCCATAGTCTAAATTGAGATAAATTTAATTTGTATCTTGTGACAAAACTAGTATCAATGTAACACTTTACAATGAACTACTTTTAACTATTTGTCACTTATACATGATATATTCTTAGTTCTTCCAAAGCTCATAAGAATATCTTTACTATTGTCCAATGATCATCTTATGAATCATTCTGGTATATGCTCATAACATTTAGAGCATAGGACATTCTGGATATATACATACCATGGTATAATCGATCAGAATCTTCATGTGATTTTACTCACCAAGTGTTGAAACACTTGAATCTGAATACAATTCTTTCCATGCAGCAAGAACCTTTCTTGTTGTTTCCATATTGAACCCTTTCAATATCTCATATTGAACCCTTTCAATATCTTATATATGTATGTCTGGCACAACCATATTAGCGCCTTAATCTATCCATATAGATATTGATGCCTAATATTCTGGGTTTGCCCAAGTCTTTCATCGAAATCTTATTTTAATGAAATCCTTAACTTGTGTCAATTCAAGATACATCATTTCCAATCAACAATATGTCCTCTACATAATGTATTAGAAATATGTCTCAGCGCTCCCACTTAATTTCTTGCAAATGCAAGCATCTTCATCATCTCCGATGAATTTAAACTCTTTTAACAGTTTCATCATGGTGAAGATTCCAACTCCGCTATGCTTACTTCAACTATTGAAGTTTACATGCCCTTTTAGGACCCTTTGAATTAACAAAACCCTTCGGACCATGTCATGTACATGTCCTAGGTTACCGTTCTATTAGAAGAACCTTGTTTTGTTTATTCAACTACCATATACCAAATTATATGTAGTGGTTGCTACATTAATCCATCAAGACTATATATCGCTATGAAAGATCAAATCTTGTCATAGTCAACTCCTTGAACATTGCCGTAAACTTCTTTTCGACATGTTGACTATTTCATAGATGTCAAACATCCATGTCTATTTCTTTATAGATCCAAACACGACCGATAGGCTTCACGCATTTCCGGAGGGTCTTCTAAGTTCAGAAACTTGATTTCTCGTGTATGGATACTATCACGGATTCTATGACTTCTAGTCATTTTATGGAGTCAGGGCCCATCATCGCTTCTTTGCATGTAGTCGGTTCATCATTGTCAAAACAATAACGACTTGCTTATCAAATCTTACTATTTGATTCTTATCGACCCACACGGTTCTATAGGAACTCTAATCTCCGAGATCACACCTTTTGTAATCACGAGAGCCATGAGCATTGTGGCCGCCACCGGGACATTTTCCGGCGCTGTGCTACTTAGCACATATAGCTAAGGTTCAACAACCTTATAAAAGTTCTATTGTCCTCCCACTTAACTTTTCACAAAAAATTCCTTCTCAAGAAACTTGACGTTCCAAGTAACAAACTCTTTTGTCCTCGGTGTTATGGAGAAATGCCCAACAAATTCTTTGGGATAACCTACAAAGACGTGCTCATCCAACTTTGGTTGTAAACATTTTACTTATGCATAGCATACCAAAATTTAAGAAAAGACAATTTGGGTTTTATCCCAAACCATAACTCATATGGTGTCATTTCAATGGATCACGATGGTGCTCTTTTCAGTGTAAAAGCGGTAGTCTCTAAAGCTTCAATCCTTAAAACATAATGGCACTTTTATAAATGACACCCTTGATCTTACCATGTCAAACATGGTTTGATTTTATCTCTCGAATATGCCATACTCCTATGGTTTATCGGGAAACACAAATCATGGAACAATTCCTAAAGTCTTAGGTGTTTTTGCTAAACATGTAACTCAAATATCTTCCTTTATGATCGAATCATAAACTCTTTATTTTCTTGTTACAATGATTTTCCACTTCATCTTGAAAGTCTTTGAACAATTTTCAAATGTTTCATACTTCTTCCTTATTAAGTAAATATACAGATATACTCACTCAAATTTCCGGACAAAGCATATGAAGCAAAAAGATCCATCGCATATGGCTACACATAATGGACTATGCACATCAGCATGCACAATTTCCAATAAGCTAGTCATCCGTTCCTCTCTGGCCTATGAACGGAGTTTCAATTATCTCGAGGAAAGTCTCACATGCGTCAATTGATCAAAATCAAAGACTCCAAAATTCCATCAACATGGAGTTTCTTTATGTTTTCTTTCAAATATAATTCAAACAGCGATGTCACTTCATAAGTGATCTTTCAATCATTTGTCTTGCGACATTTTAGCAATAGTGTTTATGGATGTGATTTCTCCAACTAGACTTGTAAAAGTTCATCCATCCTTTATGGAATACGGTAATTATTTGAACAACCATTGTTCTCATAATACCGGAACAAAATAACAATTATTTAAACAAATCTTGAAGGCTTGGTTTGATGACAACGAAAAACACAATAACACTTTATTTGTTTTCGATGAACATCATCACTCATTCTCTTGCTGGTTACTTAGGCCATTGTAGTTCATGAATTGTGTTGTCCTGTATGACACTTGATACCAACCAATTCGGTATCCAATACCGGTATCCAATACCTAAGAACCACATTGTTTAACAAGCAAGGAATACAGCCATAACATGTATACCTTCTATATACCTAAGCTAGACATCTCCAACCTTTTATTTTTTGCCAAATATTTTATAGATTCTCTTTCAGCAATTCCTTTTCTTTTAAAAGAATCTATCAACATCAATAGTGGTGTCATCAACATGACACATGGTACAAAGCGTATATAGTCAAATACTAATACCTTTGGACTTGCACTTTGAAGTCGATCACCATCATCAAATGTTTGGTGTTCTTTCAAAAATCCATTCTTTAGTAATCTATTAGTGTAGTAAACATTTTACTTACATCTTCTATTCATCCTTATCATGACAACTTTCATGATCAAGCTACTATAGCCTATAAGGAAGAATCGCGAGTATAATATCAGTTCCCAAAACCTTTTTGGTAGATTCGGATGCCTAACATCTCCATCCTTCACAAATTCTCATACAATATGAGAACATGTATTTTGCTAAATTATACTCTATCATAATACAACCAAAAAAAAACATTGTTTCAGATATCACAATATCTTTCACACATGATGGTTTTTGAAACAATTTTCAGCTCCAATATAATCTTGATATTAAAACAACTTTTGAATATCAATAATCATGGAGGCAAACATGATACTTTAGATACTAACATTGGAATTCTTACTCTTGATTTAATACCACTTATTAAACTTCATGGAGTAAATAGAGTTTGCTGAAAGTTTGCAATAGGACTTATAAACTTTAAATTGACATTCAAAACAATACGATACCAGTTCGTAAAGTAAATATCCGGAATTCTATAGTTCTATTATCTCAAATAAAAACTAAGCATAAGGTAGAAAACGAATGCCAATGACTACAACAAACTATGCAAATTCACTTCGATTTAGTTTATAACAAATTGAGTTCGACTAATCCAAATTAGAAATGAACTCCCACTCAAAAACGACATCCCTCGTGCCTTTTTGGTGATTACATGAACCAAATCCACTACACCAAGTCCGATCATCACGTGAGTCGGTGTAGCTTCAAAGGCGAGCATCAATATGGTCATCACATCAACTATATGACTCATGCTTAACCTTTCGGTCCGTGTTCCAAGGCCATGTCTGTACATGCTAGGCTCGCCAAGTAAGAACCTTAGTATTCGCGTGTGTAAAACTGTCTTACACCCGTTGCATGAAAGCGTAGAGTTGAGAACACCCGATCATCACGTGATGTCTCGAAACACGATCCATAGAATGGTGCATACTTAAGGAAGAACACATTTTATCTTGATATTTAAATGAGGGATCATCTTACAATGCTATAGAAAGCGCCAAACTAGCAGTATAAGATGCTAACATCTAATGTGTAAAGTGAGATGATATGGTCCATGCATTTGATCTCTATCACTTGCATCGTGGTATGATCTCTATCATTCCTTTGTGTGTAAGGCCAAGGTCTATGGAGATTACACGTTGAGTGTGTTGTAAGAGTATCTGTCATACATCTACTTACAACAATACCATATCAAGACACTAGCCCAGCAACGATCTAAACTAGCCGCCTCTAATTTATCAATTGCAAGTTTTACGTGGCTTAGGGCTTTCGGAGATAGAATCGTTCTTACCTACGAACATGAACCACAACGAGGATAACTAAGTTATTTGCAACTCGTTGTAAATCAGATATTGACTATAGTAGGAGAGACAGACACCCGCCAGCCACTTATGCAAAACAAGTTGCATGTCAGTCGTGGAACCGGTCTCATGTATGATGACATGTAAGGTTGGTCCGGGCCGCTTCATCCCACTATGCCACCAATATCCAAAATACATAGAAGATGCAATAACATGATCATCGCCCACATATCAACATATGTGTACTACCCATGCTAAGCACCTACGCATAGATCAGGCTCTGATACCACTGTTGGGTCCGCACCATAGAAAACAAAAATTTTCCTACGATGAGAACTACACGCCAAGATCTATCTAATAGATACAGAGCAACGGGTGAACATACATCCATGGAGAACTTACCCTCATAGACAACAAGCTTTGTTAACGAGTAGGAACTCGTGGTTGATGTAGTCATACACTTGCCGATCTCAAGATCGTGACGAAGTCCAGCAGGTCCGGCTCCAGCACGTCCTTCAGATCCAGATCCAGCAAGTCCAGCACCACCAAGTCCAGCACCGCAAAGCAGCAGTGCATCCGTGATCGCACACACGTCCGGTACCCCGACAACCTCCGTCCCTCGCTCCAGCAAAGCAGCAGAAGCAGCAACTCCTTTCCAGATAAAGCCACCGGAAACATGTACCTCCATTATTGAACCTCTTGATCTTGCTTCCTCTCCCTTCCCTCCTATGATTCTTGCATCCTTTTGAGGGATTTGGAAGAGGAGATCTAGATTTACAATCCCCACCAATCAATTCCTCCTCTAAGTGAGGGGAACCCATTGGATCTAGATCTTGGAGTCATTGGTTGACTTCCACCATTGTTCTTCCTCTCTAATTCCTCCCTAGCACTTATTGCTTTGGTGGAATTTGAGAGTGAGGGATTTGAATGCTCTTGGTGTTATTGCTTTGCATTCTTGCATAAGTGTTGAGCTCTCCACTACGATTTGTTTGAGTGAGAGACCATGAGCTTGTTGCTCTTGGAGGGTGACCTCCTAGTTGGCTTGGCGGTTGGTGCCGCAGTGTCCTCTTCGTGGAAGATTGTGAAGAGACTCGGGCTTCTCCTTCGTGGAGCTTGTGAAGTGGTTGTGGAGCTTGCCATCTCCGGAGTGGAGGAAAAGCTAGCCATAAGGAAAGGGCCTATTCCTTCATGGGATAGACTCGGAGAAGAAGGTGAGCCTTCGTGGCATTGGGAAATCCTTCGTGGAATCCCACACCTCTCCAACGTGACTTACCTTACTTGTAAGGGAACACGGGAATACATCTTCGTCTCCGCGTGCCTCGGTTATGTCTATACCCGAGCTTACTTTCCTTGTGATAGCCATCGAGCTTGAAGTACTTATATCTTGCTTATCACTTGTGGTATATTTATCTTATGCTATCTTGCTTAGCTTATCTTGTTGTTGGTGCACTTAGTTGAGCCTAGTGTATTTAGGTTTTGTGCTTGTAAAATAAACGTTAGTTTAATTCCCCATTCTATCAAGCCAAAACCGTATTTGTTTTGAAATTGCCTATTCACCCCCTCTAGGCGACATCTCTATCCTTTCAATTGGTATCAAAGCAAGGTCTCTCCTTGTTTAGGCTTCACCGCCTAGAGTGTAAAGATGTCGGCTAGTAGTATAGTGCATAATGACACAATTATCTTTGATGGCACAAATTATATTTTGCGGAGAAATTGCTTGCTTTGTAATCTTCGGACCTTGTGTCCAAATATTGAGTGATTTCTAGATGTAGGTTTTTCTCCTCCGATGGATCCTCAAAATCATCTTTAGAGGATGAGAAAAATTTACATCTCGAAGGTCAAGTATCTAATGAGCTTATTTTCTCTTTGATCCCCATAGTTAATTTGTTCTTGACAAATGTAAAGCGCAAGTCATCTCATGAGATGTGGACCAAGCTTAAAGAAATATTTGGTGGGTCCATTTCTCATAGGGTCGTTGGTATCTCCTAGGAGCTCTCTTCTGCTTCACATCATGAAGAGCTCCAAGTGGCTTCCACCTCCGGTCGCGATGAGATTTCAATTACCTTCACTTCACCTACATGTGACAAGTCACAAGGTAATGGCATGGTGAGTGGAGAAATCATATGTAATGATGATAGTGGTTCTCTTTACACTAATGATTCATGTTCTATAAATGCTAATGGTGTAGAGAGTTTGGACTTAAGCACTTCTTGCAACGATAATTATATATCCCCTTGTGTTTCTAGTCCTTGCATATTGTCTAGAAATTATTTGAGTACTAGTGTAGATGATATGCTTGATTTGTCTTGTTCCAATAAACAAAATGCTTCCATTTCCTCTAGTTGTGTATCTAAAAATGTAGAGGAAATCAAACACCCTATGGAGCAAGACACGATCATGAATGAAGATTCAAGAATATCCTCATCTTCATCCTCCCATGCTCACATGTGCCTTATGGAAAGAGGATCAAAGGTATCTCCTACTTTGGATCCCAACATATCTTCTCTAGATAATAGCAATGATAATGATGATAGTGATGATGACCTTGATGAGGATACTAGAGCTCTTGTGCTTGAGCTGACCTTTTTGTGTACCTCTCTTCGTGGTAATAATAAGGCCGTTGCTTGTATCAAACATGTTATGGACACCATAACTAACAAACGGAAACCATAGAGGAGTTGGATTTCCAACTTGATGATGGGAGTCGGAGATTTAATCTCCTTAAGCAAGAGATTGCCGAGGAGAAGCACACTAATTGTCTCCTCATACAAAAAATTGAATCTTATGAGCTTGAAAAGGAAAAATCTATTAATGATGCTAGTGCTACTAACTCCACTTCTTGTGAAGCATCTACCCTAAAGGAGAATGTTGAGCTAAGGGCTCAACTTGAGTTTCTAACAAGCAATTATGGGAAATTGGAAGAAAGTCATGAAAAGCTCTTGGCCTCTCATAATGATCTTCTAATCTCCTATGATGGGCTAAAGTTAGCTCGTGAGGCAAGTATCACTAAGGTAACATCTTGTGAGCCTCATTTGTACATTAGCACAACTTCTACTCAAAATGCTATTTTGCCATGTGCTAGTCCTAGTGATCCTTCTTGTCATACTATTGATAAAACTTGTGTTGGGCTACTTTCTTTGCCTTGTTTCTCTAACAATGAAGCTTCCACTTCCTCCAGTACCTCTATTTATACTAACCATGTAGAGGAAATCAAAGAGCTCAAGGCCCAAGTCACTTCTTTGAAGAAAGACTTGGAAAAGAGTCATGAAGGCAAATCCACACTCGATAATATTTTGAGTGTGCAAAAATGCCCTAATTATAAAAGTGGACTTGGATTCAACTCCAATAACAAGAACAAGTCCAAGAGCAACAAGAAGAATAGCCAACACCAAGTCAAGAATTCGTCTAAGATTATTTGCTTCAAGTGCAAGGTTGTAGGACATCATGTAAGATCTTGTCCATTGAAGAAAAAGCACTTGAATGATAAGCAAAAAGGGAAGCGGCCACAAGGTCAAGGTCAAGCCCAATCTCAACCTCAAGTTGAAGCTAGGCCACTTCCCAAGAAGAATCAAGATAAGGCTCCCCAAGACAAGAAATCAATAAAGAAGAGAAAGGGGAGCACTTGTTGCTCCATATGCCGTGAGAAGGGGCACTTGGCCTCTTCATGTTCAAATGGTACCTTATCTAACACTATCATTATTTATGATTATTATTCTCTTGGGAAGGATAAGGATGGCAATGTGTTTGCCAAGTTTGTTGGAACTCAAAGTGGTGTCAAGAAACGAACCATTTGGGTTGCCAAGCCTATTGTGACTAACCTCTTCGGACCCAACTTGGTTGGGGACCAACAAGCTCAAACTTGATCAATAGGTGTTATTGGAGGGCATTGGAGACTTGGCTAACTCATGAAGAATTAAGGGATCTTCATATATTATATTTTATAAAGCCAAGTTATAAGGATTATCATCTCCCTACCATATACCCAATGTGCCTCTTTGCGGTAGCTCGAACTCAACTCTTTTATATTGTAAGTTACTTGCCCCTTTACATATTTTGGTTTTGTAACAAGTATGTGTTTATATTTGTTGTGCCTCATGCTTGCTTATTTTGTGTATTCAAGTATGTCTATGTGTTTGGCACATCATTTACTTGTGTGTTTTGCTTTGAGCCTCTAATGCATCTTGATGATATCTTTTTTGGCTCTTTTTGAGTGGTTAATGGAACATCCCATTTTGGGGGAGTGATATGCCTCGTGCATCTCTCATACCTTAAAATGTGTGTACATGAGTACTACCACTTAGTATTGATATTGCAAGATTACCTAGTCACTATGTGGTGTGTCATACTCATGAGAAATTCAAATTCTTAATGTCCATTAATTATCTCTAGTCGAGGTTGTTTTTCCTCTTGTTAAGAAAAATTGAATACCCCATTATGGGGGAGTAATATGCTTTTTTTGCATATCACAATCCTAGGAAATGTGAACATATGAGGTGGTGCCACTTAGAGTTGATATTGTTGATTATCTTGTATCTAGGTGCCATGTTTTCTCAAACAAGGTCCTAATTTTTGTTAGAAGCTTTTATTGCTCGTCTTTTCGGTCTTTGCTTGAGTAAGAAATTCTTGGTGTGGCCTTCCTCAAATGCATATCTCTATATCTTATTTGGGATACCATTTGCTTCAAGTTATTCCAATCATTGCTTTGCATGATTGTGTGACTAGTTGAAGCTATCAAGAATCTCTATCTTTGCATAGTGCTTAATCTTTTTATTCATATCCTATGCTTTTTATTGTGAAGATTTATCTTTAATATCCGGGCAATATACCATCAGAAATAAGTTCCAATACACTCATTGTCTTCTATAATTGATATACTTTGGTGTGGTAGCATTTGTGGATCATCTGCACCTTGGTTTTCACCTCTTATTGCCTTTTTTTCCAAAAATTGTTGTGGCTCCCATTGTCTTCCTTGGATTTTGAACATCTCTTTGATGGTATTTTTGATTATTATCAAATGTGCTTTTAGTGGAAGACAAACTTTTTTCTCGAAACCTTGTGCCATTGTGGAAAGTGTTAAGGGTTTGGTTTATTTGTTGAAACCTTGCTCTTTTGGGAGTTTGTTATCTCATTCTTTATTCTCTATGTTATTTGCTTGAATGAGATAAATATTTGAGCATTTATGTTTTTATCTCATCTTTTATGCTCAATAGTTTTTGCTTGGTTCATTTGTTGAACTTTGTTGAACAAATCTTGTGTTGATTTGATTCTTTGATATAGTTTGGACAACAAATGTGTTTTGTCACACCTTGTATGCCTTCTTGAATTGTTTGGTGTTTTGTCCAAATTATATATTCGTTGGTTCTTGAAAGTCTCGTGCATGCATGTTTACTAAATGTATATCTTATATCTTGTTTTGCTTTCTTTGATCCCATATATAGGGTATACTCCATCAAATCCTTAAACGGCTATGATGTGCATGAAATTCAAATTTCATCTCTAAATATGCACACATTTTTATGGAGTATGTCCTATGTGTTGTGGTTAGTCTAACCACTTTGGACCCAATAAGTTTGCGGACCAAGATGTACTTGAATGTTCTTTTAGGTACATTGGAGATGCAATGGATGCTTGTCTTATCTATAAGGAAGGTGTTGTCACCACATTATAATTGGAGTCAAGCTAGGATGATCGAAGAATTCTTATCTACTACATCATACCATTGCTATCTCGGTAACAAGTATCTTATTCATGCGTACTATTCTTCCATCCAATCTCTCATAGGTTGCATCTTGGCATGAATTTATTTATTTGTAAATGTTGCGGTTCTTGCAAGGATCTTTGAAAGACTTTTCTATCCTTATTGCTTATGTGAGTAATTTGAGATGATATAATGGGGAGTATATAAAATCATGCTCATGATTCACCAATCCCAAATATGCCTTCTAGCAATTTATTGCATATCAATTCCTCAAGGCACTCTCATGTGCAATATTGTTGAAATTGAATTGAATCCTTCCTTTTTGATACTTGTTACCTTTCTCAAAATATCCCAACTAGCATTAGTTCCCTTAGTGTTAGTTGGTGATGTTTTTGTTTTTCTTTGGTGAAGTTCTTTGATATACCATAAGAGAAAATAGAGCCATGGGCTATATATGCACTTAAGAAAAATATCCTTTTTGGTATATCTTATGACTTCCTCTTGGATATCATGTATTCTTTTTTTCGCTCTTATGTGTGGATGTTTATTTGTGGATTATTATCATGTTTTTCCCACTTAGAAACTTATATACACAAGAGTGTTAATCTCTCGCCTTGATATCCTCACCTTTTGCCAACCATCTCACTTATCCACTTAGTTTTTAATGGTTTTGGTAAGGTCTTGATTTGTGAGTGCTCGGTCTACTTTTATTGCATCTTCACACACTCATATCTCATATTTGGTTTATTTTGGACTTAAGCTTGTCTTGACAAGTGTATTGATTTATATCTATACTCCTTGTATCTTGGTTATGTTCTAAATGATATATAGGGAGTGAGGATTCCATGTTTGTGCATATTGTATTCAAATAAAACAATTAATTTATGCACTAACCTTGGGGAGCTTCCTTATTTCATTTAGAGAACTATTTGTCCATTTGATTATTTAGATCTTTTGATTGCTTGCTTCATCCGTTGAAGTTTCTTCACCTTGTTTTCCTTTTAGCAATATTTGATCCTCAATATAGTTGATTTCCTACAAGTATTCGTCATTGGATATGTGCATATGATTTCACTCATATTATGAGAAATGCACACCTTGGGAGGAACTTGAACTATATTGGCCTTCTAACTTTGTCATCCATTTTGGCACTTGTTGTCAATGGGGGAGAAGTTTAGAGGGTTTTAAGGGAAATTGTTTCTACTTAAGATTGGTTTGTTCTTAAGTGTTTTCCTTTCATGCATTTCATCTTTATTACGTATTGCATGGTTGAATATATAGTGGAAAATCTCCCAAAGGTTATGCTTGACAATATATGCAATGAAATTCAAGTTCATCACACGTGCATATATTGTGGGGGAGTTTGCTCTATGTATGTTGGTTCTACTCACATCTCTTGCATTAGTTGTAGTTTGTGTGAGTAGAATCGGTTTTGATATGGGCTAGTATCTTTGTGTTTCTTAACCATATCAAATACAACCTCTTGTATACAACTTATTCTCGGATAAGTTGCGTACTTGTTTCTAATATTCATTATATAGACCCTCTTGTTGTGATTGTCATCAATTACCAAAATGTGGGAGATTGAAAGGGTAATTGCCCCTATGTGTGGTTTTGGTGATTAATGACAATCCCTATGGACTAATGTTTTCATTGAGTTTTATATGAAGGAATATTCCATAGGTCTTGCTTGTAGTTCATGTGTTGGATTCAAGTATGAATGCCATGAAGATAAAGATATACCTTGAGTTTTGGCATCAAGATCATCAAATTGAAGAGAAGAATATGATATGTTCAAGATCTTGAGAGTGTGATCTCAATAGAAGAATTCAAGATATGGCTCTAAGCCGGTGTCATGATAGCCTCATTAGTTGAGCTATGGTTGACTAAGATTTAGAGCATGTAATGAAATGAAGAATTCTTTATGTACCTCAAGATATTGAGATGGAGCATGAGAAGATACTTGGTTGACCAATACAAAGAGTGAAGAGTGATTTCAAGTTGGTCAACACATGAAGCATAAAGAATGTACCACATGGATCTTGTGGTATGGTAAGCCTTGTCATTTATGCATCATGAACTAACCCATTATATATGTGCCTTTGCGTTTTCCATATGGGATAGGTATCTTTCCATGGGAATGCTTCAAAAGTGAAGATCTCATATAGCCCATGAGAGGATGACATCATGAGGGCAAGTTCAAGATAAGCAACTCGAGAAGATCATTTGCTTGAAGCTTGCCATCCATATTGGTGATAATGGGCATGTGAAGATGTGTCTTAATGAAGCTATCCCATAGTGGTGTATGGGGGAGCATATTACGAGTCTTCACGAAGCAACAATGAGCAAGTGATGCATTCTGGCTTGGATGGATCTTGAAGCATTGTCATCAAGATCAAGCGGGATGCGCTATGCAAAGGTATGGCCTTGCTAGGTTTTCCTTTTACCGGTATCAAGGTGGTTGTTGGGAGACTGGGTTATAGGATAGATAGCTTGATCACATTGTCTTAGGGAGCTCAATCCTTTGCATACTTTGCATCTTCCTATTTTGTTGCTTATTGGTATTTTCTCTATGTGAGGTTCTTGAGCTTGTTGCTAGCTCTTCAACAAGCCCAAGTTCATCGAAAACGGAATTCGTATGCATCTTATATGGCGTTTTCGAGTTTGAAGGTTTTACCGGTTCTTCTTATAGGGAGGCTCCATACTTTTCCTCATTTGGTTCTATCTTCCTTTGTTGTACTATGATGTTTTCATGCACCATATTATAGAGCTTGTTGTCCTCGTCAAAACAAGCCCAAGATCATCAAAATCGGAGTCCGGATGCAAAAGTTATTGTGTTTTTCGTGAAGTCAGTTTCATCCCGGTTGTGGATCTGGTTCAACCGAGCCCCACACCAGACGGTCCGGTTCCAGCTCCGGTAGACCGGATCTCAGACTGGATTTTCCGGTTTTCGTGACCGAGTCTATTCCGGGTTGGCAAATGATACATTGCAAATGTATCTATAATTTTTGATGTTCCATGCTTAGTTTTATCCACTTTCTTGTGTTTTGTTCCAACTTTGGAGTACTTTTATTATGATTTCTTGGACTAACCTATTAACAAGAGCCACAGTGACAGCTGCTTGTTTTCTGTTGTTTTTGGTTCTAGAAAAGTCAGAAAATGAATATTCTCGGAATTGGACGGGACAAAAGCCCAAGTGCCTATTTTTTGGAAGGGATCAAGTGCGAGATCGAGGGAGAGGGCAGGGGGCCACCCACTGGCCGGCGTGCGGCCAGGCCAGCGCCGAGGTGGTCTGCCGACAGCACCTCGGCCCTTCTTCCGCCTATAAGTTGCCCTCGGGACGAAAACCCTAGGTACCCGATCAAAAATCCACGAAAGAGTCTCTAGCCGTTGTCATCTCCATCCCTAGATCGGGAGGGATCCGAAGCTCTTCCCGGCACCCTGCCGGAGAGGGGAATTCACCCTAGAGGCCTTCTTCATCACCATGCAAGCCTCCGGTGTGATGCGTGAGTAGTTCATCCTTGGACTACGAATCCATGTAGTAGCTAGATGGCTGGTTTCTCCTCCTTTGTGCTTTCATGTTTAAATCTTGTGAGCTCTGTTCATGGTCAAGATCATCTATTTGTAATTCATACATGTTGTGTTTGCGGGGATCCGATGGATATTGAGATGCTATTTCAGATTGATTATTGATTCTATCATGTCTTTGTTATTTGAGATCTTGCATGCTTTCCATTGTTAGTAGCTATCTTGGCCAAGTAGATGCTAGCAACTCCAAGAGTTAGTATTTATGCTCGATAGTGGGTTCATGCCTCTGGTAATCTGGGGAAGTGACAGAAATCTCTAAGGTACTAGATGTGCTGTTGCTACTAGGGAGAAAACAACGATCTTTTGTTCATAGAACAATTGTATTGTTTACTTTACGCAGATTCGTAAGCAATAATCTGTTGCTTGCAACTTAATCTGGAGGGGTTGGATGATAACCTGAAGGTGGATTATTAGTCATAGATGCAGTTGGATGGCGGTCTATGTATTATGTTGTAATGCCCAATCAAGTCTCAAAGGAGTCAAGATGATTAGTATATGCATGTATTGCTTTCTCGGTGTTTGTCAATTACCCCGCTGTAATTTGTTCACCCAGCATGTTATCTATCTAAGGAGAGCCACCTCTAGTGAACTATGGATCCCGGTTCTTGTCTTTTACATATAATCTATAAACTATTTCTGCTTTGTGTTTACTTTCTGCAAACTTGTACTTCTTTCCATTTGATACGTTTAATCCTTTGTTTTCCGCAAAACACAGTGAGATTGACAACCTCATCGCAAGTTGGGGACAAAGTTCTGTGGTTGTGTTGTGCAGGTTTCCACGTTGTTACTAGCACCGGTAGTGCGCCCTGCCAAAGCTCAGCTAGTAACACCTTTGAGGTGTTTCCTTGCTCCTACTGGTTCGATTAAACCTTGGTTTCATAACTGAGGGAAACTTGCTGCTATGCTCATCATACCTTCCTCTTGGGGTTCCCAACGAGCTCTACAGCAACACCACGCACCAAGCACTTTTCTGGGCGCCGTGTATTGAGCCATCAGCAAACAGAGGTATTTCGGTTTGTAGGTCGGTCCTCCGGCCTAGGGACTGAGTTTCCCGGTTCTAGGGCCGGTCCAACCGACTTTGGAACCGAGTTTTCACTGTTTTCTCTCCAACGGCCATATTTTCTTTTCCCTATAAAAGGGGGTTCTTCCCCCAATGTTTTTGGGTGTCCTTGACCACGAAATTGACCTCCATTATTGAACCTCTTGAGCTTGCTTCCTCTCCCTTCCCTCCTATGATTCTTGCATCCTTTTGAGGGCTTTGGAAGAGGAGATCTAGATCTACAATCCCCACCAATCAATTCCTCCTCTAAGTGAGGGGAACCCACTGGATCTAGATCTTGGAGTCATTGGTTGACTTCCACCATTGTTCTTCCTCTCTAATTCCCCCTAGCACTTGTTGCTTTGGTGGGATTTGAGAGTGAGGGATTTGAATGCCCTTGGTGTTCTTGCTTTGCATTCTTGCATAAGTGTGGAGCTCTCCACTATGATTTGTTCGAGTGAGAGACCGTGAGCTTGTTGCTCTTGGAGGGTGACCTCCTAGTTGGCTTGGCGGTTGGTGCCGTGGTGTCCTCTTCGTGGAAGATTGTTAAGAGACCCGGGCTTGTCCTTCGTGGAGCTTGTGAAGTGGTTATGGAGCCTGCCATCTCCGGAGTGGAGGAAAAGCTAGCCATAAGGAAAGGGCCTATTCCTTCGTGGGATAGACTCGGAGAAGAAGGTGAGCCTTCGTGGCATTGGGAAATCCTTCGTGGAATCACACACCTCTCCAACGTGACGTACCTTACTTGTAAGGGAACACGGGAATACATCTTTGTCTCCACGTGCCTCGGTTATCTCTATACCCGGGCTTTCTTTCCTTGTGATAGCCATCGAGCTTGAAGTACTTATATCTTGCTTATCACTTGTGGTATATTTATCTTGTGCTATCTTGCTTAGCTTATCTTGTTGTTGGTGCACTTAGTTGAGCCTAGTGTATTTAGGTTTTGTGCTTGTAAAATAAACATTAGTTTAATTCCGCATTCTATCAAGCCAAAACCGTATTAGTTTTGAAATTGCCTATTCACCCCCCCTCTAGGCGGCATCTCTATCCTTTCACCACCACTTAGGATGATAACTGATACTTCATATTATTGTGAAAATATTCCTTTCTTACTCCTTTTTCGAACAAATGTGATAACACAACAAGTTTCAAATACTTTGGAAAACACGTCAAAGGACATGAGCAAGTGATGAACTTGCCTTGTGAATATAAGGTAGTGAAGTCTGATGTTTTTTACTTGACCCTGAGCTCTTGTTTCTACAAAACATCATCATTGTTCGGTAAGAATATTGTTTAAAGAAGTAATGATGAATTATGCATAGTAATGTCATGCACCACTTTATTTTAAAATCCCCCCTTTTTACAATGTTTTACCCATATTATTAGACTTAAATGATTCTTTTAGGATGAGTAAATATGTATAAGATTATATGTTTATTTCTTATTTAGAGAATAATCTTCAAGAAATTAATATATGGTAGAATAAGTATTTATTTTAATAAATAGATAAAAGAGAATTTATTACTCTAACAATTCTAAAACCTTTGGAAATAATATATTTAGTATTTTTCTAGTAAAACGTACTTGTTCAAGATCTTAAAATTGATATTTATTTATTTATTTATAGGTCTTACCTTTATATTTATAATATTCAATGAATGAATAAGTTCTTTTAAATATTCAATTCAATTTTTATCGATTTAAAAGACAAGTTAGTATTTTTGTTAGATAGCTTATATTTTTATCAGCATTTAGAGATATCACATGTATTTTTATGATTTTTCTTTATTTTTCTAGAGTCTAAATACACTCAAGGGTATATTTGGGGTTTATAATTTTATTGAAGATCCAATATTTCTTTATTTTGCTAGGCTAGACCTGTGGGCCAGCCAAGCCTGGCCTATTTGGCCCACTCCGGCCTACTTGGTTGGGTTACTCACGCACTTGGCCTGCCTTATCCTCACTCGCTCACTCGCTCGCCCTCTCCTCTCTAACGACGTCACGGCGCTGCCACCATCGCTGCTTGTTCTCGGCAAGCTCCAACTACCCTGGCCGCTACCGCCGTGTTTACCGACCAAGTAGACACCGCTGCACCGATTGGTCCACTTCGATTTGTCGCATGAGCTCTCGCATGGCTATGTTGACCCCGCACTAGCGTTTAGGGTTTTGGCCCTTCTCGTTGTGTCATGCTTTGGTGGCTTCGCGGTGGTGTCCTGATGGTCTAGCGGTGTGGTGGTCGCCAGCGTCGTGCCATGAGTGCCATTGATCCATGCCTTTTCTCACTCTTCTAAAACCTAGAGAGAACCACGGGTAAGTCCCCTCCTTCTCCTTCCTCTGTCAATCCCTCTCTGTACTGTCGTGCTTAACCTTAATTACGATTTGTTCATGTGTTAGGGTTCCTCCTTTCTTCATATGGTACTCTCAGTCCTATTAGTACTTGCCTAGTATGATTACTACTCTCATGGTACCGTGATGGATTTGTCCCTGTGGATTGCTTAGTAATGATGATTGTTGTGTTTTGTTAATCTATATATGATGCTTTATCAGTTGCACTAATCCTTGATTGCAGTCTTAAGTGTTTCATGTTGATTATACTCTACTACTAATACTTGTGTGTGACTAATAATAGCCATAAGATACTAAATCTTGTGGAAATTATACTATAATGGTGCTCTTTAGTCTCTGTATTTATCCTGTTGAGGCTATTGTGAGAAATACTAATGTTATCCAAGCGATAATAGTTGTATATTACTTATCTAGGCCCTTGGTACCTATCTTGTGCACTGGAGACTGTTTTTGTGATTCACTATTTAACATAGAATAGGATGTATGAAATATCCTAAGTGATTTAGTAAGGCTTTAATCCTTAACAGAGCAAATGGTTTAGCAACTTGATTTGCTAAAATGTTTCTGTATTGTTAGTATGACAGAAATAGGCTTTAAATGATTCCTGGAATTTTAGGAAGATGATTTGCTCAAGTTTACTTGGTAGAGCATTTGAGAATGGCTTCCACTACTGTCCATGCCACTTTGGTGCCTCCCTTATGGAGTCTGCACAGTGGTGTGCTAGTTTAGTGTGATTTGCTAGTATCATGTTAGCTTTGCTTGTCCCTTGCCTATGATTCTCAAGTCTGAGGCTCACTTTTACTCTGTGATAAATGGTTATATGTCCCTACTCTCTCACCTGTGATGATTTCATGCTCCACTTCAGTATGAATATCCGAGGATAACTCCTATGATCTCAAACCATGCATAGATCTTGGTAAAACAAGTATTATGCATGATTGAATAAGTAGAAACATGTGTTGTTGCTATAGCTTATGATTGCTTAGCAAGCTTGTGGTAATACTGATGATCTTGCTCTTGGCTTGATCTTGTTACTAGCCTCCCCTCCTTGCTCTAGCTCCTGGCTTGTCCTTATCTACTCCTTCCTGTGAGTTGCTTGGCATACTCCTCCTAGTTGATGGCCTGAACTTGCTCAACTCCAACTCCACCCTCTCCTTTTAGTAACCATGGCTGGTGATTTGGTTGATTGATTCAGGTGTTGCTCCAGTGGTGCATATGGTGATTACTAGTGGTGGTGTGGTGGTTGTTCTTGTTGTTCTTGATGTGGTGAAATGTGATCAGTAGAGAGAAGCTCTCTGCTGCTACGACTGTGCTCTTTATTCACTCTTGTTGTTACCTGGTGGCAACATCACACAAGCATGTAGGTGTGTGTGCTGCTTGCACTATTATGAATTAGCTTTAGTGATTCAAGTGATATTACTTTGTCCTTTCTACCTCTCTCTGGTGAAATTTTCCCCTTATAGCCGGTGATGTTGTACTGAGGATTTTCTAACACTAAAAACAGATACTGCAATTGGTGAAACTTGTCGTATTCTTTTTGGCTCAATGATGTGTCCAAACATTGCATTACACTGTTATAACTGAGAGCAAAATTGCTAACATTAACCTTTTATTTCCTTTTTTGTCTTCTTTGTTTACTTGCAGGTACAAAATAATACAAGATAAGATAAGAAGATTAAAGACTTAGTTTAGGAAAATAGTTTAGGCTTTTCCTTTATTCTTCTATAATGTATTCTTTTTTTAATTTTACACTTGTACAAACTTTGTATTATGTTTAGTATTAAAGAAATAAAGTTTTCTATTCCTTTTCCTTTAATTGCATTTGAATTTCATTTAATTGTATATTTTATATGTGGGGCCAATAATACTTCAATTTAAATTATTCTAATTTTCTTTAACAAGATAAACTCTAAATAATTATAAATTTAATTTATTACAAATGTCTAACTCAAAATTCAAATATCAAATTGAATTCACTTACTCAAAATAGTTATATTTTACTAGAGATCATGTCAGAATTCATAGCACTCACTGAAATGAGCTAAACCCTAAACCATCAAAGTGAGAGAAACCCTGATCCCTCAGTATATTAGTTTGTGAAAAATTTACCCCAAAGTTTACAGATGAATGCATGCACATGCACATATTCCTACATCTACCTTCGTTGGTTCCTAAACGCTGGGATGTTACAGTCTCCCCCCTTAAATAAAACTTCATCCCGAAGTTGTATCGGTGTGTACCTGAATAGTTTGGGATAAGATTCTCGCAAGTCATCCTCCTTCTCCTAGGTTGCTTCTCATTCTGAATGATGTTTCCATTGCACCTTGCAATATTTAATAGTTTGATTTCTCAACCTCTTCGAGTTCTCCTCCAGAATTTTGGATGGTCTCTTGACATAGGTCAAGTCTGCTTGTAGCTCCTACTCCTTATGAGTAATGAAATCCTCCTGTGCTTTCAAACACTTCTGAAGTTGTCATACATGGAAGACATTGTGAACTTGGTAACTCCAGAGCATAAGCCATTGATCTAATTTGGCTTAGAATCTTGAAAGGTACATTGTATCTTGGACTTAGCTTCCCTTTGACTCTGAATCCCTTGACTACCTTCATCGGACTAACCTTAAGATATACCATATCTCCTACTTCAGGATGCCAAGATCTTCTACTTTGATCTGCATAACTTTTCTAACGACTTTGAGCTATCTTCAACCATTCTCGGATAATGTCAATAATATCTTATTTCTCTTTGATGTAATCTGGTGCAAACTTTTTATTTCCTCCAAGTCCATACCAACATATTGGAGATCTACATTTTTGTCCATAAAGTACCTCATATGGTGCTACCTTCAAACTATGGTAGCTGTTGTTATAGGAAAACTCTACCAAAGGTAGATGTTCTTCCCACGAACCTCCAAAATCTAAAGCACATGCTCAGAGCATATCTTCCAAAATTTGATTTGTTCTTTCTGTTTGACCTCCAGTTTTTGGATGATAACTTGTAGTGAAATCTAATTTCGACTCATGTGCTTCATGCAATTTCTTACAAAATGCTGAAGTAAACACATATCCTCTATCTGTTACTATCTTCTTAGGTACTCCATGCTTTCTCACAATTTCTTTGACATAAATATCTACTAACTTCTCTGTGTTGTCCTTCTGATTCATTGGTATGAAGTTTGCACTTTTGGTGAGTCTTTCAACAATCACCCAAATCATATCTTTGCATTTCTGGGTCATTAGTAAACCAGTGATGAAATCCATCCCAATTTCCTCACATTTCCATTCTAGAATTTCTAAAGGTTTAATTGGTCCTACTAGATTTTGATGTTCAGCTTTCACTCTTTGGCAAGTATGATATTTAGAAACATATTTAGCAATGGATCTTTTCATGTTGTTCCACTAGAATAATTCCTTGAGATCCATATACATCTTGGTACTGCCCGGGTGAATTGAATAAGGTGTTTCACGAGCTTCCCGAAATATTATCTTTTTAACTTCAGGTACATCTGGCACACAGATCCGATTTTGAAACCGTAAAGAACTATAATCACCCAAGTGAAATGTCGATGGTTGGCCTTCTGATATCCTTCGCATTTCCTCGGTACTAAAAGGATCATCCTGTTGTGACCAAAATATATCATTGCGAAGATCACTAAAGCTTTCTACAACAATCCTCATAGTAGCTAAACCTCCAAGAGATGTGGTTCCAACTAATTGAACTTGCAATCTTGCTAAGTCCATCCTCAATTCTTTTAGAAATTCCCTATTTGCTGGTTGGGTATCTATGCTCTTCCGACTTAAAGCATCTACTACAACATTATCCTTCCCTGGAGTATAGTTGATTGTAAGTTCATAATCTTTAATCAACTCTAGCCATCATTTCTGTCTCATATTCAATTCCTTTTGAGTAAAGAAATATTTGAGACTCTTGTGATCTGTGTATAGTTCACACCTCGCTCCGTAAAGAAAATGCCTCCAACTTTTCAAGGTAAACACCACCGCTTCTTACTCCTGATCATGTGTTGGTTAGTTGACTTCATGTGGTTTAAGTTGTCTAGACCCATAAGTAATAACCATGCGGTCCTACATTAGTACACATCCCAATCCATCCTTAATCTTTGCTTGTCTCTGGGACTGCTAAAACTGGTGATGTAGTCAACTTGGTCTTCAATTCTTGAAAACTTGCTTCACACTTGTCAGTCCACACAAATGGAGTATTCTTTCTTAAGAACTTAGTCATCGGTTCGGCTATTTTGTAAAAACCTTAAATAAATCTTCTATAATATCCTGCCATTCCTAAGAATCATGTGACTTGTTTAACATTGGTAGGTGCACTCCAATACAGAACTGATTGAAATTTTGTTGGATTTACAACAATTCCATCTTTGCTGATAACATGCCCAAGGAATTCAACCTTATCCAACCAGAACTCACATTTACTAAACTTAGCATAAAGCTTATGCTCTCTTAAGATTTATAGTGCTATCCTAAAATGATCAGCATGTTCTTCCTTGTCCTTGGAATATTAGAATATCATTGATTAACACTATGATGAACTTATCCAAGTACGGCATAAAGATATTGTTCATCAAGTTTATGAAAATTGCTGGTGCATTAGTCAATCCAAAAGGTACGACTAAATACTCATGATGTCCATACCTTGATACAAATGTAGTTTTTGGAACATCTTCGAGCTTAATATTGATTTGATGATAGCCTGGCCTTAGATCAATCTTGGGAAACACTCCAGCTCCCTTGAATTTATCAAATAAATCTTTAATTCTTGGCAAAAGATATATGTTATTGATCGTAACATTATTAAAATTCTGACAATCTCCAGACATCCGTCGACATCTGTCATGCTTGTCCACAAAAGTAATTGGAGTTCCCCATGGTGATACACTTTCTTGAATAGAACCTTTACCAGCTAACTCATCAATTTGCTCTTTAAGCTCTTTTAGATCTTTAGGAACAATCATGTATGGTGCTTATGCAATTGGTGCAGTCCCTGGTATCAAGTAAATAATGAACTCGATTTCTCGATCTGGTGGCATTCTAGATAATTCTGCTGGAAACACATCCATAAATTCATTCACCACTAGGATATCCTCCAACTTTACCTCACTCATGGAGTTTAATTGTAAATCCACATCAATATGTGTGTGTTTATCAGCTTGATAAACCACTCTTCCTCCACCTGGAGTTTTGATCGAGACAGTCTTGTCTTCACAATTAATCTAGGTTCCATGTTTCATCATCCAATCCATCCTAGAATTATTGCTATTCCTTTCATTGGGATCACATAAATATCCGCATAGTAAACACAACCACAGATCATGATGACCTGATTCATCTATACATGGGTTACTACTATGTTACCCCAGTCGTTATTATGGCCAATGGGTTTTATAATTGTCAACACCTGGATTTTTAATCCTAGATGCCTATTATGCCATACATCGCAATCCCAGGATTACCATTTTTGCGAGACATAACAGACTGGATATCACAGTACATCATCCATTACAAACCATAATAAGGTCTTACACAAATAAAGGATCTCATGATCTAGTCATAGTACAAACAAGTAGAGGAATAATAAGCGTAGCAGTGGGCTCCATCTTCAGTGTCACAAGCAATGCTGACGATGGGAGATGATCCTAGTTGTCGTAGCCGTCCTGATGTCCTTCTTCTAGATAGTCCTCCTCATAGTCTGGCCATGGGAATAGCCAGGGACAAAGCCATGAGTACTCTTTAAGTACTTGCAAACTATCACTAACAGGTAAGGTAGTTCTAGTAGGAATGTTAAACTCTAAGTTTATTTGCAAAGTTAAGTTTGAAACCTAAGCTAAGTTCAGAAACAAATAAAGATAAGATAAAGTTGGAAATCACCTAAGTGGGAACTTAGTTGTCATAGTCACAACCATGTTGTGGTCAAGTCATGTCACAATTCATTTTGAAAACATCTGACAACGGAACAATTTAGCCACTCCAACTGTCCATAACCGCGGACGCGGCTATTTGAATTGTTTGACACTCTACAGAGGTGGTACACTTTCACCACAAAATTCGATACATCTGTCAGGGGTAACCCTGAATCATCATACTTAGTATGTAGATAATCGAACATAACCTTTCCTTTACACACTCTAGTATAAGCACCTCTCCTATGAGCTTCGCCTCCCAGCCATGGCCATTTGCCATCCTGGGCACTGCATAGGTGAACAACATTGAGAGGTAGCCTCAGCTCAAACCTCTCCCGCGAGGGAACTAATACTAATGCATATAAACTTCTGGCTAAGCCTTACCCAATTCAGGTATTGTGGTTGTACGGTAAAATTGGAATGGTATCGCATCCAAACCCAACCATCAGTTTTTATAAAAGGGCTAAGGCTCATGCCTCAACATTTTCATCATCATCATCATCATAAACCATTTGTGTTTCTCAACACATGTCAAAAAATCTCAGTAGAATGACTCATCATTCCAAGGTTTTCATAATCATTTTCACCAAGTATTCCCATCTAGAGTGATCAAGTTTTTGGTTTAGCTCTAATCACTAAGTTAAGAGTGTTCACTAAGGTGGGATGCTAATATCAATCTCATGCCATAGAATGACATCTAAGTCTAACTAGATAGGCCAAGTTTATACTCTTTATGCTATTTATAAACAAAGTAAAGAAATTTGGCAAAGTAAAAGAAAGCAAAGATTGTAGGTAAAACTTGGTATAGGTATAAATCAAAGAAGTATAACCAAAGCATGCATAATGCATCTTGCTTAGGTTATCTTGCTTAATTCTAGCTTGCTAACAATAGCTTGCAAGTGTTAGCTTGCATTGTTAATGATGGCTTGCCTTGATTGGTGCAGTGGTTGAAATTCTCCTCGTCTTCTTCGGGGTAGAACTCCTCCTCCTCGTAGACTTGGTCGGTACTATCGTCTATACATAAATACAGGATACACAACCACCAAACAATACTTAACTAGTCTATTTAGCACACTAAGGCACACACTTGATGATCTAGTATCATCACATTCATCACAAGATTTAATGAACTAGTTTCATTTATTTTATTTGAGAAAAGTAATTTCTACTCATTGAAATTAACTAAGATTTAATATTCTCCATTTAAAATATGGGATCATGTGGACACATGTTATCACCACATATTCTAATACATGGGAATGGGATTTAAATGTTGGATCACATTTTATAAATTTTAAGATTAATATTTAATGATTTAAAGTGACTAGAAATGCCTATATAGCATTATTTTGGTACTAGTCCAAAGTCACTGCATGCAAACCTGAATATTATTACATATTCAGATAGGTATTGTCAAATGTGATTTTTGGGAGGTGGAATCAACTCAAAAGCTATTATGGTTGATTTTTGAAAAATGTTTGAATGTACAAAAGTCTCTGTTTTGTTATTTTTGCTATATGTGATCTATAACTCTAATTGATTTAAATCCAACGGGCTTGGATAGAGATTTTGTCGTGGTGGTGTCACGGCAGATGCCATGGATAGGCTAAAGGTGGGGCCAATATGCACTAGTGGAATCCAGGGAGGGATAGTGTGGTGATTCCACACACATATGTTTTTTATTCTCCAAGTGCTCAAGGTTTACAGATGCTCCTTGAGCTGTATTGGGGAGAGGAGGAAGAAGAAGCTCTCTTACTCTCACCACTCTCTATCTCTCAATGAACCAACCACTCATGTGCCAGCCCGCCCTCTCTACAGAGGCCCGAGCGCCCCTTATAAAGGGGAGGCTAGGTCTCCAGTTAGGGCATACGTGGAGGCATATTCCTGGGAATATGCCTCTCCCAAAATAGCAAACCGACCGGGTCTCCTTTTGCCATCGTAAGCCACGCAGAGGCTACGTAAGCCTCTACAGCACCAGCGTCAGCCGCCATAGGCTGCGTCACCTTTATCGGCCACGCCTCGCTGGTCCCTCCCTCTGTTTGCTTCGCTCACGCTCTAGTGCACAGAGATCACCTTTTGACCAGCGAGATACCTTCCTTCTCTTGCAAGCCTGATATAACCCGGATCATGCCTGGTTAATTCGGCCCCGTGGGTACCTGTATACAAGTTACAAAAAGCCTGCCGGCATGCGACATACGTCGGCCAGTACACAGTTAGGTGGACATCCTCCGGTCTGGGTTACTCCGTAAGTCTGCCTGCCTTGAGGTGACTCGACCAGCATACGCTTTGACCTTGACGTACCTCGGCTAACTCGGCCTCTATACCCCGGCGTGACCCTACCCGGGGGTATCCCCCCAACATTAGTCCCCGAAGCTAGTGCGGTCTTAGCAACTTCAGCTGCTAAGGCCACGGCAGGTTCAATCTACCGAGCTTTTTGCTCCCTTTTCCGAGTCACCTTGTAGCTCGGATTTCGTGGCCTAGCCTTCCCTTGGCACATTCCGAGTTATCACTCGCTGGCCGGGTAACCCTTTAGTTTTCCGTGTTATCCTTCCTTCTCTCATACACTTCCCCACGTCCTACGTGGAGGATAATCATTATCTTGCCTCATTTTAAGGGCCTGCGCCAGTTACTGCACTTATTGTCAGAGGTTACTGTAGCAAATGTCGCGTCACAGCTGCCTCCTCGTTAACTGCATCACCACGTCGCGTCATGGGATCTCTTGTGCCCCGTGGCCCTTCCTGTGGCTTGCCTCTGATTGGGTGACCCGACAGATACACGGCCACATCGTGTGGCTTCGATGCACAGCATGATCCCACTACCCACTGCTAGGGCGTGGTTAAATAGGGGAGGGGCGCGCCCCTTGGCTATTTTCCCCTTCTCGCGCCCCTCTGCCTCTCTGCCTCTTCTTCTTCCTTGCGACGGTCTTGCGCCGCATCTTGCTTTCGCCACTGTGCTTCTTTGCATTAGCCTCGCTGCCGCTCCCGCGCTGCTTCAACGTCACGGGTCCGCGCCAATCCAAGCCTCTTCCCCCTACCTCTGATCGGGCCGGTGAGGATAGTGACCTGGAGATGACTGAGGAGGAGCTTGGCGTTGTTGAAGAAGAGATGGAGGAGGGGGGTGAAACCATGGAGCGCGGTGCCTGGGCCGGTTCTTGGGTGTGCCAAGATGACCTGGATTGGCTCTACCGCACCCGCCGCATCCTCGAGGGCGTGATTTGTCACCTTGCTTCCAAGGAGCTCGCTCCCTCACCCAATCCGAGTGAGTTCGTCGTATTCCTTTCTCACTTCCGGCGCGGCTTCAGCCTGCCAGTGAGTGATTTCTTCCACGATTTTATCAACATCTACAAACTCCAGCCTCATCATCTCTCGGTGAACGCCATCACTTCCCTTTCCTCCTTCGCTTCTGCCATAGAAGGATACGTTGGCCTGTGGCCAACCAAGGAGCTCTGGATCCGGTTCTTCGGTCTGCGGAGGAACGTGGTTCCGGATAAGGAGCATGCCCTGGAGGATAAGCACCTGACGCAATGCGGTGCCGCCTCCATATATCCTCGGAAACAATCTGTCTTCCCCCGAGTCATGGGGCTTGATTCCTGCAAGGGCTGGCCCCGGACCTTCTTTTATGTGAGGAATGGCTAGGATGAGGATCTGATCCGACTGCGCCCCTTTGTGATGGGTCCTCCTAAACCAGATCTGTGGGACCGGGTTCCCAAGAAACCAACTGCCTTGGCGAATCAGGTTAATAAGCGGTTCCAGGAACTGAGGGGCTGTGCAACGAGGATGTGATGATCACATTCGTTCGGAGCCGGATTTCCCTCCTACAGAAGCGCACACACAAACTTTGCCATATGAGCTGGCAACTTGACCCCAACCGGACCTCCTCCTTCGAGTTGAACAATACTAAGATCTTCTGCCGGGTCAAGGCCATCTTTACGACCGATAAGGACTTCTCTGCTGAGTGGGAGTGGGGATTGGAGCATTACTGCCGGGACAAGCCTCCTTCTGCGGTAAATCTCATTACCCAACCCCTCTCCGAGTTATATCCTATGTCGGAGCATGTTGCTTATTTGATCCCTTTGCATTTTCTTTTTAGTTGTTTCTTCAGCAGACCCTTGAAGATGGCACCGAGCCTTCCCTCAAATGGGGGAAGGATCGACTTGTCTCAGACGAGGAGGAGCCGGATCAGGAAATGTTCTTGCCTACCCCAGACGCATCCAAGCGACCCACTGGTAACTTCCTTTCTTTAAGGGATTGGCCTGACGATGAAGATGATTCCGATATTGAGATATTGGAGGTATATAACCCGGCGCCTATTTCTTACGCATTTCCGGCTTCAACTAACCTGGCTGGGCAGATCCATGAAGATCCCTCTCTTGCTACGGGTGAGACGGCCCCAGCCGTGTCTAAGAAGCGGGCTACCACTTCTGCTGCTTCTTCCGGGCCTCCCAAAACAACTAAAAGGCGAAAGAAGTCTGCTGACAAGACCGCCACCAAGCCTCCGACTAAGGCCATAGTCCGGAGAGCTCGAAAGCCCAGGGAGCCTTTGACTTCTGACGAGTAAGTCACTTTTCTCTTTGTCCAATTCTTTGCTTCATGTTTTTATCTATATGCCTTTCTTTTTGTTATAACTTGTTATTCGTCGTTTGATTCAGCAGGGCTGCAGTGGAGGTCCCCCAGAGTGGCTCCAGCATTGCTTCACCCCTCCGGCGTACCCCATCTACCCCTCATGACGATGACATGCGCCCGCTGAGCCCAATTCAGGAAGGCTCGGTGGCTACTCCGGATCTTAGCCCACCTCACCCAGAGGAGGGTAACCTCGGAGCAGGGGGAAGTGGCCCGGCCGAGGTAGCGGATGCTCCCAGCTCTTCTTCAGCTTAGCCGCAACCCGTCACTTCCGAGGTACCAGCAGCAACCGCAACACCACCGCCAACAACAGCAACAGTACAAGCATCGGCACCAGTACCACCAGCAGCATCAGCAGCAACACAAGCACCAGCACCATCACAAACTCCTTCTGCCTCGTCCAAGTCTTCCAAGACTCGGCGAGAAGGCCCAGCTAGCACCAAGGCTACACCTAAGTCCAAATCCGCAGCTCAAACCTCAGCCTCCCAGCAGCAACCCAAGGCTAAGAAAGGTTTTGGCGCCACCAAGGCAGCATCCATCAAGGCTGGACAACGCACACTCACGTCTATGCTGCCAAAGAGAGATGCCCCCTCCGGGTCAGCTAGCAGCAAGCAACTTGCATTGCATACCAGCCCTGCTGCTGCCCTAGTTGCAAGGAAGGAGGCTCATGCCAAAGGCTTGGTTGCGCCTCACATGCTTAGTGGAGAGAGCTATCCTCTAGCTCTGATCGAATATGTCGATAATTGGAACAAAGCGGAGTTCGTCAATCCGAACGACGATCTCCCGGAGAAGTTTGGGCCCACCAATTTCAGTGCACAAATGAACACCGCAGCCAAGGCTATCAACATTGCTGGTCGGATGATGGAGGTACGCTACTTTGTCTTTTCCTTACTACGCACAAGTGCTTAGAGACATATCCATTAGTCCCCGAGCCTCCGAGGGAGTAACTTGTTACTCAGCCGGATGCTCCTTAGAGAACTAGCGTAGCTCCTTAGTAGCTTCGAATATGCATACACCTAGAGCCAGGTTAAGTTCCACTTGGCCTAGATTTTGTACACATCGAATAATACCTAGAGCCGGGTTAAGTTCCACTTGGCCCGGATCTTGTACACTTCGAATATGCACACATCTAGAGCCGGGTTAAGTTCCACTTGGCCCGGATCTTGTACACTTCGAATATGCACACACCTAGAGCCGGGTTAAGTTCCACTTGGCCCGGATCTTGTACACTTCGAATATGCACACACCTAGAGCTGGGTTAAGTTCCACTTGGCCTGGATCTTGTACACTTCGAATATGCACACACCTAGAGCCGGGTTAAGTTCCACTTGGCCCGGATCTTGTACACTTCGAATATGCACATAACTAAGCCAACCTTGCTTTTTCAGGTCACTACCAATTGTTGGAGTGCTGAGTTTCAGCGCCTCTTGGACACACACAAGGCGCTGCGCTCGAAACATACTGTGCTTCTTGATGAGTTCGAGAAAAGGGGTAAGTTTTCTCTTTGACTTTTTTCCCATCTTTCTGTGCTTTTTCCCACCGAACTAATCTGTCATTCGGATTTCATAGCCAGAGTGGAGGCTGAAAATACCATTATGAGAAAAAACTTGGCCGAGATAAAAGGTAATTCGCTTTGATTACTCAATTTCCATGCTCTCTCTCCTTTCTCCTGAGCTCGGCAGATATTTATACCTCGGCTCTGTCGGGTCGACAAACCGTTGCAACATCCCTTGAAGATAGTGTGCCCGTGCCTGATATGATGCTGCATTTTCTCGAACAAGCAGGGCAACATCAGGCCGAGCTCAAGAAGAAAGATGACGAACTTGCCAAACTCCAAGCCAAGGATGATGAACTTGCCAAGATCAAGGCTGAGATGAAAAAACTCAAAGAGCTCCACAAGATTGAAATGGACAAGGCTGGCCCAGACTTCACCGAAGAGCGAGAATGTCTTAGCCTCCAACTTGCAAAAGATCAGGAATTGCTGAAGGAGGCCGACGTCAAGCTTGACTCGGCTAATGTTGAACTTGAGAAGCTCCGGAAGAGGCGTGATAATTGCACCAAAGAGATGACTCGGATCCATAGCCATATCTCCCGTAAACTCTTTTCCTTTAGCCAACATGTATTTCTCCGGGTTAAACTTTCTTACTTATTTCACTTGTTTTGTTTTCAGGCAAATTCCCAGAGGGCGATGCCGTTGCGGCTACTGCCGTTGCCAAGTTTCACCAGCAGAGGGGTACCCCCACTGATCCAGGCTCTGAACCCATTCCTTTTGACATGGAGGATCTGATAGTTAGCCTATCCTCCCGGATTGAAATTATGAAGAACTATGGTTCGGGTCTCTTGGATTCAGCCGTCCTGATCTTCCGTGCCCTTTGGCCTGCTGAGGATGTTCCGGAGGGATCCACTGCTCTGATCAACAAGCTGATGGATTGCGAGACCCAGCTCGACCTCTGGAGGGAATCCACCGCTCGTGCTGGAGCTGATACTGTCCTCCACTTCGTGCTCACATGGTATGAAAAATTAGATATGAAGATTCTCGAGCACTTGCGCACCGGGTCAAGGTGGTCGAATGATCCGAATTGGGTAGCTCGGCGCAAGACTTGTGCACACAACCTCATCCAGTTTGCCCCTGTCCATGAATGGAACAAAGGACCAAGCTTCCTCGGCGCCGAATATGTTGAAGATGATTCGGGTGACGAGGATGAGGACAAAGCCTCGGATCTCAAAGATAACGAAGATGATGACGAGACTGAAGCCGGAGTTCCACTTGCTGGTGCCGAGTTACCTCCTCCTGCTGCTGCTCCTTGAGCACGAAAAACACTTTGAAATTTATCAGATCCCCGGTATGCTGGGTGCAGATGTATCACTCATACTGATTATATTTTGCTACTAAGTTGTTCACATCGAATTAACTTGGGCGTAGTCCCCGAGTTTCATTTTCTTGTTTCTCCAATTTCATGGCTCGGCTCGTGTCTACCTTGATTCGGTTTTGTGACTTACGAGTCCGAGTTTCAAAAATTGACTTAACAATACTTGGAAACTTGAGGATTAGCTCGAAATAATCCAGCGTAGTGAAAATAAGGTAAACATAAGGTTAGTCCAAATAACAAATATCGGCTCAATTACGTTCTTTTCCTTAGTCGTTTTTCGTGTGCTACGCAATTCCAAACTTGTTCTCTTGCTTGCCATGAAGCCAAATCTTGTTGGATAGCAGCAAGTCGAAGAGTTGAGTTTTTGGTGCTTACACACTACTAATCCGGCTTAGGCAGAAGGAACTTAAGCCAACCGACATAAAAAATAAAATAAGTAACAAATAGAATGACAATTATTACTAAGGCAGTCCCTGAGTTACTGCTCGAGGTTCCAAGATTTCATTGATAAACTTATTGCCGGCATACATACCGACATATGAGAGACTCAGATACACACACTTCTTTGTTAAGTGTAGAACGGACGAAATAGAGCTACATTCCATGGACGCTTAGATTCCTCACCGGACCTATCCACCTTGTTCTTCTACTGTGATTGTGCATCAATGAGACAATAAGAGTCATTGTGCAATGCTTTGCTCATGATGAATGGCCCTTCCCATGGGGGGGATAACTTATGCATGCCAGCAGTACGTTGTACCAGCCGGAGTACCAGATCACCTTCCTTGAAGACTCGGGGGTTTACTTTCCGGCTATGATAGCGTCGGAGATTTTGCTGATATATGGCGGATCTGGACAATGCCAATTCTCTCGCTTCTTCCAACAGATCAACATCATTTTGTCGGGCTTCTCGTACTTCGGCTTCTGTGTATTGGGTGACCCTAGGCGAATCATGCTCTATGTCGGCTGGTAATATAGCTTCTGCCCCATATACCCAAAAAAATGGCGTATAGTCTGTTGATCGATTCAGAGTTGTTCTTAAACTCCACAGTACCGATGGTAGTTCTTCTATCCAGCACCCCACTGATCTTTGCAGCGGCTCAATGAGCCGGGGTTTTGTCCCGGATAAAACTAATCCATTGGATCTTTCCACTTGTCCGTTCGATGCGGGGTGGGCTACTGAAGCAACGTCCAGCCGGATCTTCTTATCTCGGCAGAATCGCGCAAATGCTCCTTCGGCAAAATTAGTGCCGTTATCTGTTATGATACTGTGAGGATAGCCATATCTCAGGATGATATCTTTGAGGAATGTCACGGCTGTAGCTCCATCACATTTTTTTATCGGCTTTACTTCAATCCACTTTGTAAACTTGTCAACCATAACCAAGATATGGGTCATATTTCCTCTCGCTGGCTTAAATGGACCAACCATATACAAACACCATACATCAAATGGCCAGGTAATTGGTATGGTCTTGAGCTCCGACATTGGCATGTGTGTCTTGGTAGCATACCTCTAACAACCATTGTATTTTCTTACTAGATCTTCTGCTTGTTCCAAGGCACTTGGCCAGTAGAATCCATGCCGGAAAGCTTTTGCAACTAAAGCCCTGGATGAGGCGTGATGCCCACATTCCCCTTGATGTATATCTCGGAGGATGTCAAGCCCTTCTTCTGGGTCAACACATCGTTGCAGGACATTCGTGACGCTCCTCTTGTATAGCTCGGCATTGATAATCGTGTATGCCTCTGCTCTCCTCTGAATTTGCCTCGAAGGCACCTCTTCATTGGGAAAAGTTCCATCCTTCAAGAAATGGAATATGGGAAGTGCCCAAGCTGGTATAGTTCGCACTAGAAACACATCCTTGTCAATTTCCATTTGATCCACCGACATAACCTCTGCCAGGTCAAGCAGCACAGACCCCGGGTTCTGTGAAGCAGTCCCCGGGTTTCTTGAACCACTTCCCACGTCAATGTCCATGGGCACAGCTTCCGACTCCGGATTTGCCGGGATATAGATGGACTCGGATTCTGGGGATGGCCTGATAGATGGCTTTCTGAGGTGCTCTAGTGATACACCCGATGGAATCGCTTGTCGGGGTTATCCGAGTTTCGACAGTATGTTGGCAGCCTCATTTTCCAGCCGGGGTACATGATGGAACTCGCATCCCTCGAAGTATCCCGATATTTTTTGCACATGAAATCTGTATAATGCCATGTTTGCATCCAAAGCATCCCATTGCCCTGAGACTTGCTGAACTACCAGATCCGAGTCACCAAAGCACTGGATACGACGTATTCCAATTTCTTTTGCCACTTTGAGCCCATGCACAAGTGCTTCATATTCGGCAACATTGTTTCATGCTACGAAGTGGATCTGCAGCATGTACTTCAGCTGGCCTTTCTTAGGAGAGGTAAGCACAACTCCGGCGCCTAACCCGGTTTTCGTCTTTGATCCGTCAAAATGCATTCTCCAGTAATTCGGATCTGGCAACGATGGCTCGTATTGCATCTCAGCCCAATCCACGAAAAAGTCAGCCACTGCCTGAGACTTGATCTCATCTCTCCTGTCGAATTGTGGAGCATAAGGAGCTAGCTCGATTGCCCATTTTGCGATCCGGCCGCTTGCATCCTTGTTGCTCATTATCTCAGATATGGGGGCTTCACATATCACTTTGATGGGGTGCTCTTCAAAATAGTGCTTCAGCTTCTTTGCTGCCATATACACACCATATGCCATCTTCTGATAGTGAGGATAGTTTTGTTTTGACACTGATAATACCTCACTCAGGTACTAGACTGGCCTTTGCACCGACTTACCCTCTTTGTCGCGCTCTACCACTATCACTGCACTTACCACCCGGTTAGTTGCGGCTACGTAGAGCAACATTGGCTCTTTTGATAGTGGAGATGCTAATACTGGTGTAGTGGCTAACATTTTCTTTAACTGGATGAAGGCCTCGTTGGCCTGCGGCGTCCACACGAACTTGTCTAACTTTTTCATTAGTTGATAGAAGGGTAATGCCTTTTCTCCCAACCGACATACAAACCGACTTAAGGATGCCAGGAAACCAGTGAACTTCTGGACATCGTTAAGACACTTCAGAAATTCCATTCGCTCTATGGCTCGGATTTTAGTTGGGTTATCTTCGATACCTCGGCTAGAGACAAGAAACCCGAGTAATTTTCCAACCGAGACACCG
This sequence comes from Avena insularis, assembly GCA_023614405.1. Lineage (NCBI taxonomy): Eukaryota > Viridiplantae > Streptophyta > Magnoliopsida > Poales > Poaceae > Avena > Avena insularis. The sequence continues at coordinate 31,449,093 of CM042692.1, forward strand.
AAGGTACACTTCTCCGGGTTGAGCTTCATTCGGAACCTCCTTAGGTTCGCGAATGTTTGCCTGATATCATCAAGGAGCGTTTTGCTTTCCTTGGTTTTTATAACCATATCATCCACATTCACTTGCACATTTTGGCCAATTTGGTCGTGTGAACATTTTTGCATACATCTTTGGTACATTGCCCCTGCATTACGTAAACCGAAAGGCATGGTGCGATAGCAATAAGTCCCGTACGGGGTAATAAACGTAGTCTTTATTTGATCATTCGGGTTCAGAGGTATCTGGTGGAAACCAGAATATGCGTCTATGAATGACAACAGTTCACACCCAGCCGTAGAACCTATGACCTGATCTATCCTTTGGCAGTGGGAATGGATCTTTTGTGCACGCCTTATTCAGGTTCGTGTAATCGATGCACATACGCCAAACCACTGCCACATTCGGATCATCTTTCTTCTTCTCCACAAGCACCGGATTAGATAACCAATCCGGATAAAGCACTTCCATGATGAACCCGGTTGCAAGGAGCCGAGCTATCTCATCTCCAATCACTTTTGTCATGTCTTCGGCGAAGCGGCGGAGAGGTTGCTTCACTGGCTTTGCTCCGGGTCTCACATTCAAAGAGTGCTCGGCCAACTCCCTCGGAACACCTTGCAGGTCCTGTGTGGACCAACCAAAGATATCCCGATTCTCATGAAGAAAGTTGACGAGCTCGCTTTCCTATTTGTCAGTTAACCCGACACCAATTGTTACGGTGCGCTCTGAGAACAGATCATCAACAAGTACTTTCTTTGTATCCTTTGTTGCTTGAAATGAGAAACTTCCATGCGGGTTACTCAGCGCCGACATATATTGCTGTGCGGACAGAGCCAATGTTGCTACTTCCTGGATCTTTCTCTTTTCTTGTGCAATCACGAGTGATTCGGCCAGGTTAGACCCGGCTGACACGCACTCAATGGAACGTCGGAAATCCCCGGCTATGGTAATTACTCCATTTGGCCCAGGCAACTTCATCTTCAGGTAACTGATGTGAGTACTTGCCATGAATTTGTTCAGGGCTGGCCTGCCGAGTAACGCGTGATATGTACTTTCTAAGTTCACAACCTCAAACTCCAAATTCTCAGTTCGGCAGTTATCCCTTGTGCCGAATAACACGTCAACCCGGACTTTGCCAATGGGTTCACATGAAATACCAAGCACAATGCCATGGAAAGTTGTCCTCGTAGCTTGGAGCATGTTCTCTGAGATACCCAACTTACGCATTGTATCCACATACATAATATTGATGCTGCTCCCATTGTTAATCAGCACCTTAGAGAACCTCACATTGATATTTGGCCCGATGAAAGTTGGGTCCAACACTAATGCATACGAACCAGGACTTGGCATGAGCCTAGGATGATCCTTGATACTCTAGGTTATTTCCTGATCCGACCAAGGCATGTACATCGTGACTGCCGGCATAACCGCATTCACTTCCATATGTCGGCGTTGCAAGCTCTTTCTATCCGTTTCCTCCGTAGTAAACACACAGTAACTCTAGTGATGCTCTCTGTACTCATTTCTCCCATCATTGTCGGGGTACCTTTGATCTGGCTGATGCTAGTTATCCACCTGATGCACTATATCCCTTCTCTCATGATTCTCATACCTCGGCGGAGGTGGTGGTAACATTAACTGTTGCGTGTTTGCTCCGGAGAGCAACTGCTACCGAGGTAACTCCTGCCGAGGTTGATCATTCCGAGGTGCCTAAGCATTCCTCAAGCCACTTTGCTCTATCTTCGTCATCCACTCACATTGCCGGGTTGTATGACCCGCCGGGTTATTCGGATTTGGCGTGTGGAATTTGCACGGCTGATCCAGCATTGCCTCATACGTATACCTTGGCCGGTCTTTCTTTTCTTTCCACGGTCTCTTTTGCTCGGGCGTCCAAGTTTTCTTGCCATCATTACTTGGAGTCCACTATTGCCCTCCAGTTTTCTGACACTGATTACTCCCTACACCGGGTTGATCTTGATTTACAGCAGCAACTTGTTGCGAGCTGTACCTGTAATCCGGTCTATCATCTCTTCTCTTACCCCGGTAATCATTTCGTCGGGATGATCCGGCTCCATCTCGCTGGTAGTACTCCTAATTTGACTCGTTTGACATAAGCCAGGGTTGAGTCGGATCACCCAAAGCATACGAATCAGCAATCCGGATTGTCTCTGCCAGCATAGTTGGCATATCCCTTTGTAACCTTTGCCACAACATGCTTGCATATCTACACCCTTGTGCAAACCAAGCTATGGCCTGAGACTCAATTATGCCTTCACATGAGTTTCTCACGTTGCACCAGCGGGTTAGGAACTCCCGGTCTGTTTCATTTGGTCTCTGCTTGCACATTGCTAGGGTCTATGGCCTATTCGGCCTCTGATACGTGCTCGAGAAGTTACCGATGAACATTTATTCAAAATCCAGCCAGTAGTTGATACTACCAGGTGGTAAATTGTTTAGCCAAACCCTCGCTGGCCCCTCCAGCATCCGAGGTACGTATCTCACTGCCCATCTCAAATTGCCTATCGCAATTTTCACTGCTATTGCATAGTTGATTAACCAATCCTCCGGCTTGGTGCTGTCGTCATATGTTTTCGTGCCTCTGGGTAATTGGAAGTTAGGTACCGGAGGCTCTTTCATGATCCGGGGCCCAAAGCATGCTGGACCCGGAGGACCTTGCCCTTCAATTTGTTCCGACCTATAGAGCCGATCCAGCTTTAACCTAGCATCGTCAGGCATCAAGTTCCTGCTTCCCAACCTTGACCCTATCACATGATGATCCGGCCTATGGTATCCTGCATTCACCATTTCCGAATCACCATCGTTGTATCTGTCTTGCTCTTGTTGAGCGCAATTTTGCCGCATACCCTGGCCGACATTCTTCTCTTGCCGAGGTATACTCCGCTGCTGCTGTTGCCGAGGTATGTTTTGCCCTACACCCGCCGAGTTACGCTGTCCAGCATTGCTGTTTTCAGCGTTTCTCTGACCGGCATTGCCTTGGTCGTGGTTACCTTAGCCAGCTTCACCTCGGCTGACACTTTGTCGATCTTCATTTCCCTGTACTGCTTTTCCTTTCTCTGCTCTTGCCGGGTCATATAGAACTATCTGTTTATTTCTTCTTGTCGAGGTTACCACTTCCTCTCTTCTAGGGCCATCATGAGGTGATGATGCAGCCCCAACGGATTTCTCCGGGTTTCCCACTGCCAAATAAACGACCTTGGAAGCCCCAGCTCTTGCCGGGTTAGCCCTGAGAAACTCCTCGTTCTGTCTGTTAGCGATCCGAACTAACTCATTGGCCCTCTCTTGTTGTCTTTGCCGGGCTTCACCCGTCAAACCTTCTAACTCGGATGCAGCCGCATTCACGCTCGAGGTTCTTTCTTGGGTGTCTGTCGCAACCCCATTGACAAGAGGTTCTCTGATTCCTCAACTCTAGTATCACCCTCTTTGTTCATCTCACTAATGAGGTTTATCTCTTTTACTTTTACAGCATCTACTTTATTTGCTCTTGTGTACTCGCGCAGCGTCATGTTCAGCGACTGCTGAGCCGCGGCTATCTTTCTCGCACCCTCTAGTATTTTCTGCCTAGTCTCCTCTAACTCGTCCTGTGCCTGAGCCGGATCTACCATAGGTGCTATGGGGCTTTCCAAGCTATCTATCGCCTACTGCAGCAGTTTTCCTGGCCTCTCTAGCGGAGGACCTCTACTTTTCCTAGGCGCCTTGGGTGTTACCTCTGGATCCGGTGCCGGGTCTTTGCTCGCACCAGCGTCAGGTGCTGTCATCATCACCTCAGCGCAGTCAGGGGAGCGAGTGATACGCGCACAGTGAGCCGCGCTAAGGGGTGGCTCGCCTCCCTTGACGACGTGCCACGGGTGAACGCAAGACACATCGACGCCGACGTAGATCCTGTGGGCGCCAGGCATGACGAAGAGGCCATTGCGCGGTGGAGGTCGCTTGCCGAAGCATCCAGCATTGTCGCTGACGTAATCTAGCGCTCCAAAGCGCTGAACGAGCCCAGAGATAATGCGCTCGCCATTGCCGATGATGCTTCCTGTCCGGATCTTCACTCCTGCTAGCGCCGCTAGCCCACGGTGGGCGCCAACTGTCGTGGTGGTGTCACGGCAGATGCCATGGATAGGCTAAAGGTGGGGCCAATATGCACTAGTGGAATCCAGGAAGGGATAGTGTGGTGATTCCACACACAGATGTTTTGTATTCTCCAAGTGCTCAAGGTTTACAGATGCTCCTTGAGCTGTATTGGGGAGAGGAGGAAGAAGAAGCTCTCTTACTCTCACCACTCTCTATCTCTCAACGAACCAACCACTCATGTGCCAGCCCGCCCTCTCTATAGAGGCCCTAGCGCCCCTTATAAAGGGGAGGCTAGGTCTCTAGTTAGGGCATACGTGGAGGCATATTCCTGGGAATATGCTCTCCCAAAATAGCAAACCGACCGGGTATCCTTTTGCCCTCGTAAGCCACGTAGAGGCTACGTAAGCCTCTACTGCGCCAGTGTCAGCCGACATAGGCTGCGTCACCTTTGTCGGCCACGCCTTGCTGGTCCCTCCCTCTGTTCGCTTCGCTCATGCTCCAGTGCACAGAGATCACCTTTTGACCAGCAAGATACCTTCCTTCTCTTGCAAGCCTGATATAACCCGGATCATGCCTGGTTAATCCGGCCCCTTGGGTACCTGCATACAAGTTACAAAAAGCCTGCCGGCATGCGACATACGTCGGCCGGTACATAGTTAGGTGGACATCCTCTGGTCCGGGTTACTCCGTAAGTCGGCCTACCTTGAGGTGACTCGGCCAGCATATGCTTTGACCTTGCCGTACCTAGGCTAACTTGGCCTCTATACCCCGGCGTGACCCTACCCGGAGGTATCCCCCCAACATATTTAAATTAGCTTTCCAACAAAATTGGAATCATGTCATTTGGTTAAATAAATCTTTCTGAAATGATTTTTAAACAAGGGGACAGAAACTAGATTAAGTCTAAATAGAAAAACCTAAATTTGAATTCTTGGGCACGCGGGAACACTAACGGGCCGGCCCAGTCACACTCCACAACATAGATGGCAACTGACAAGCGGGGTCCACATGTCAGCGGCACAACTCAAAGCGAAGTGGTACGGGGCGATGTGGACCGCACGATTAGAACCAAGATCGAAGGTGGTGGTTCATCGTCGATGACGGACTGGTCGCTGGCAAGACAGAACCCTAGAGGCTCGGTGGGGGTGCAATGGGGGCTTACCAGGGCTCCAACTAACGTGGCGATGGGGGCGATCGAACGAGGAGAAGATGGCGGTCTCATGAGAGGTCGCGGTAGCTCCTGGGGTGGACAAAATCGACGGGGCTCTTCCTCCTCTACTGCGATGGCTCTAGTAGAAATTCCGGCGAATGGCTGCTCGAGCGGCTCCGGCGATGGTGTAAGGTGGTTCTGAGAGAGAGGGGAGTTGACTGGTGTGAGGAATTTGTGTTGGGGAGGGCTCCTTATATAGGCTCGACGAGGAGACCGTGAGGGCGACGCTGAGCTCGTCGGTGACGGTGGTACATGGCGCTAGGGGCATGGGAGGTGTAGGCGGATGGTGGCTTGCCTCCTGGCAGTTAGTTACGACGTAAAGGCGATGCTAGGGGCGGTGGCGTTTGGTCAGGAAAGGGAGACGCTCTGCGTGGCAGAGGCCGTCTCGACGCGGTTCACGGCGGCTGCTGGTCGCGCGGCGAGAAATGGGCATGTCTGGGGGTGTGCTAGGGTCAAGGCGGAGCGGCGCACGCGAGCTGAGGGCAAGGTGTGGCTTGTGCGGGCATGTCGGGGATGGCGCTCTGGCGTGAGCTGTGCATGGTCCAGAGGCGGTGGGCACGAGCGTTCCTCGGTGGTCCAGGGGCTAGCAAGGCTCGGGGAAGGGACCAAGGGCGGCGGTTCTATCATGCCTACCTCCCTGGAGCGGCGGAAGAGGGCGGTGCGTGCTCTTGTGACGTGTGCATGGTCGGCCGACGATCATGGCATCGGGGTGGCGTGGCACTGCAGCTGGGGGCTAAATGGTAGCTCTGTGATGGCTTGGTTAGAGCTAGGGGGGACAAGGGAGAGTAGAGGGGACAAGATTGAGCCAAATGGCTCGACAAAGCATTGATCGACAATAGTGTTAGTTAGGCAGATTTTATTTGCCTGCCAACTATTCGACAAAATGGCCGCAAGAAGATTTTATTTCAATTTTTAAATGATTTTTGGTGGATGTGTTAATCATATGCTTAAGCATATGTGGTTTCTTGGGATTGTCAAGGGGAACTCATTTGAGTGGTTTTTAGAAAAGTGTGATCTATGCATATGAAATGGATTCCATTTTCAAATGCCATTTAAAATTAGAGTTCAAATGTTTTTGTAAGATTTCAAAGTGGGCCTTGGTAGATCTTTACTTGTACTAGCAAGGGGTGCAAAGAGTTAGAATTGTTTCTGTTTGAAATTGACTTCTAGGAACACCTAAAGTGACCTAGTGGATTAAAATGGCACAAATGACCATTTGCATTTATTAATTCCATTTGATTTCTTTTTTTCTTTGGATTTTTCTTGGAAATGATCTAGATGATGTGGAATTCATATTTGAATCATTTTACAACCATTAGAACAAACAATCATGGCAATTCTAAACAATTCTATATTAATGCAACACACATATGCCTTCTTAATTATTTTAATGATAAAAAGTTTTTGTTAACCCTAAATTGGGTTCTTTGGATCTTGATAACCTTGATTAAAGTTTTGGGATGCTACAATAATGGTGCCCATCTAATCCGAAATTTATCACAAAATTTTTTACAATGAATGAAGTTGTTGTTCCTGTGTCAAGTAATACTTTTCCAGGGTTAGAAAGTATGCTGAGCGTACGTATCACTGCCTTATCAGAGTTTTCGACTTCTTCCAGAGTAGTGCAGTTCAGCTTCCCAAAAGGTTTGGTTCGCTTCTCGTTGTTATTCTTCCCATTGTTTCCACCTCCTGCATAACTACCTCCCCCTTTTGTAGGCCACCCACCAGGCGGTTTATTGGGACAACTAGGCTTGATGTGCCCCTTCTGGCCACAACCATAACATATGATTACTGGCTTCTTACACTCCCTATTGATATGTCCCGGAAGTCCACAATTGTGACAAATGATACTCTTCCTGGCTGATGGTGCCCCCCTGTTTGGGTTATTGTTGAAAGTTCTGGTCCTGGGTTTGAAACTCAAATTTGGTGTTGGCTTAGTTGCTTGGAACTTCTTAGTCTCTTGCTTCGCTCTTTTCCTCCTATCCACTTGGACACCTTTATAATCATCCTCATAGGTAATCGTTGCATCCATCAATTGTTGGTATGTTTGCTTACTTGCAAGCCTCAGCTGCATTTTCACAAACAGATCCAAGCCACATGTGAACCTCTTCTTCTTATTTTATTCAGTGCTTACCTCGTCAGCCGCGTAACGAGATAACCGACTGTGTTCTCTTATATACTTCATCACACTAGAATTTCCTTGATGTAACTCCTCAAACTCTCCGCACTTCAATCCCAGAACGCTTTCTGGAACATGATACTCCCAAAATCTCTGCTTGAACTTCTCCCAGGTGTATTCTCTATCTGGAAGTTGCATTGCTAACTGATCTCCCACTAAGATGTTGCAGGTTCGGTTAAAAGATATATTTCATACCTCAGCTTCTCTTTCACCCCTAGTCCTCTTACATAAAGCGAATACTCATAATTACACCATGCTCATGTTTTTGAGCTCGACTTTATGCATAGAACTAGTCACACAAGGGAAATCAAGATCCAAATCGAAATAAAAACCAAATATGCATATTATATTATACATTACAAGCACATAGTTGATACATTATACATTACACCCCGATATAATACAACCACTACGGATTCATGTGAGCACTACCTCACTTATCCAAATACATCAAGCTCACAAGCACTACAATATGCAATACAAACGTACTACTACTAACATAACATCTTCCATCTCTCGTGATCCAACTCCTCAGTAGCCGTGACGCTCATCATGCATGCATGGAACCCAACAATGCCGACGTGCAGTCCGTCACACATTCTCTGGAATGTATGGCCTCCCATATGGAATGTACTCAATATCGTAAGTATTAGGACTCGAGGTGTCACTCATCCTAAGTGCATCTACTCCCTCCAGCTCGTCAGAGTAGTCCCCTGAAGCAGGCTCCACACTAGTGTCACCATAAGCCTCCTGCTCCCAACCCTCAGCTATGACGGAATAATGGACATACTCCGGGGTAGTAGAATACCTGGATGACTCGGACTCTACCTCTTCGGGCTTTCCTCCTCTGACTCCACATCCACAACTTCTGTGTTTTGCCTTTAGTAGTATAGGACCTAACTCCCATTCGGCTAGTCTGCCCAACATCCTCCTCAGAATCCTCTAATGGAATAGGATTTCCACTAGATCCAACGGGCAACTCGAACCTCCATCCATCTGAGTTCTCAATGGGAAGCTTCGAATTTGTTACCCCCCACGAGCTCTGTGTTACTTGGTAACTAGTGCCTATATTAGGATAATGCGTAGGCTCTGGTATGGGAGAACAAGGTGGTGTAAACGATGCTAGGTCTATGTGAATATCATTTGGTGCTGGACTACGTGAACCATCTGCCTCCTTAGCTAACTATGTTGCCAACACCTCCCTCCTCTCAGGATCAGTGAGTGATACGTCCATTTTGCATCACTATTCTATATCATAATTCACTATTATTCATTTATATATTTCGTATTGAGAGGTGATACTTATGTTATTTCATCTGTTTTTGCATGGTTGATGACTTTTGGAGCATGGACCGCTGCAGTCAGGATTCTGATGGAAAAGGTGCTGTTTGGAGGCAAAATTCGCTAAGATCAGAAAATCCGGGAAAATATACGAAAATCCTATTTTTCCAGAAGACGAAGGAAGCCAGAAGGGGGGGCTGGAGATGGGCCACAGGGGGCCCACACCACCCCCTAGCGGGGGCCACCCTTGGCCACGCAACCAGGTGGTGTGGCCGCCCTAGTCCACCCCTGGCACTCCCCTCTGGCATATATTATCCTCCCGAAACCCTAAGACTCGAGGGAGCGACCACAGAAAGATTTCGCCGCCTCTGCGGGGCGGAAAACACCGAGAGAGAAAGATCTCTCCGGCAGATAGATTTCTGCCGTGGGAATTCTTTCCCGGAGAAGGGAGATCGTCGCCATCAACACCACCATCAACCTGGACTTCATTGTGATCATCATCATCATCACCACCATCATCACCATCAACACCCTCATCACCATCTCCATATTGCTGTAACAATTGGGTTGAATCTTGCATAGTTCATAGGGGAAACTTTCCCGGTGTTGATTACTCTTTGTAGTTGATGCTATTGAGTGAACCATTGAATTAATGTTTATGATCAGATTGTTATACATCATTATTCCATCTCTGATCATGATCCATATGTTGTCTTGTGAGTAGTTCGTTTTGTTCTTGAGGACATGGGAGAAGTCATGTTGTTAGTAGTGGAGTTGTGTTGAGAACGATTCAATAGTTTGATATTTAAGTTGTGGTGTACTTCTTCTAGTGGTGTCATGTGAACGTCGACTACATGATACTTCACCTATATGGGCCTAGGGGAATTCATTGTGTATTTGGCTACTAATCGTAGGGGTTGCCGGATGTAAACCTGAACCCCGTTAGGAAACCATTGCACAAGGGACGTGGTCTTAGAGTTTAAAAGCTGTGGTTAGGTTTCTACCTTAATTACTTTCTTGTACTCATGGATGTTTGCAAGGGTATAATCACAAGTATGTATTAGTCCTAGGAAGGTCAATTACATTAGCAGTGTTCACCCACAACACTTAGCAAGCTAAAGAAGATTAATCAACTATATGAAGCGAAAGCACTTGACAGTCTTCCCATGTGTCCTCAAGAACGTTTGGTCATCTTAAGTAATACAACCGGATTGTCTTTTGCTGCATAAAGGATTGGGCCACTTGCTGCATTTATTCCTACTATCTTTTATTTACTCGTACTTTGTTTACTTGCTTTATCAAAAAACCCTAAAAATCCGTTTGCTAAGTATTTGCAGAGAATTCTGATCCATACCACTAGCGGCTACGCTCCTCGTTGGGTTCGACACTCTTACTTATCGAAAATACTGCGATACACCCCCTATACTTGTGGGTCATCAGTGAGATCCTCCAGCATACTATCCTTGTCCTCCACTATGACATGATGGGTGTTGTACAAAGACCCAACTAACTATCAATATCGGTCCATGAACTTGGAATCTAGAACAAGATTCTTCTTGACTAAGGCAAGGTGATCTAGTGAGTACACCGAGCCAATGGAATCATGAGGAATTGCAACATAATTGCTTTCTGTCAGGTCCTTGGCATTGTGCTCTCGAATAGTGGTTGTCACCTCCACTATGACAAAATGATATGATGCTAAATGACTTTGACCCTCTCCAAATGGCACAGCTGGACACATCCCAAGCTTCTTTGGAAGGTGGATACTACCAAAGTACTTTTCTATCATGTGCCCATCATAGTACATAAAGGTCTTCACTGGGATGTCATTCTCAAAAGCGAAAACCCTCAAAATCTGTCGAAGCTGCCCAGCAAATATTGCATGATATTCCTCGAGACTCTCCTCCTTATTCCCTAAAGTATGTTTAGGGAACTTTGATGCCATCCTAGCTATAAAAATATTTATAATTAGTAATGATGCATCATAATAAAGAATTATCGCACTAAAAGATATGACAATGCTATTCTCAAGTGAATAATCATAATATTTCTAGAGAATTCTTTGATGTTGCTCCTAGACTCCTGCAGGTATAATCCCTTACGATGGTTCCAACATAAGGTCAAAGAGATTGCTCTAATACTAGCTGTGGTGATCTAGCATACCACTTCATGTTGTAGTATGCAAGTTGTTGACATAACACTCACAGAACACCGTTTCGCAAATATTACATCCCTCGGTGTGGTACAACAAAATATTGTGGGTCCACATTACATAAAAACTTATTATTACAATACCAAAGAAACGGTATCAAGAGGTTCTCAAACTTACAACCAGAGAACAACTTACTTAATGAAGTTCCAACATAAGAATGAAAGACCCAAAGTAATTTACATGGTAGGAGCTCAACAACTTATTCTATAAAGTTTATGCTGCTTGACTCAACCTTGGAACTAAGTAATAGTATAGTAACTCATCTGACTCGTGGTCTTCTTGTTCATAGCATATCTCATAGTACACTCCTGCAACTCTGCCAGAGAGACCAGGTTCTTCATAGAAGATGTCGTCTTGGCACTCTGTTGCATACATTGGAGTATCCTCCTGGTCTGCAGAGTCTAAGCAGGGGATCAAAGGAAAGAGTGAGTAACAACGTTACCCAAAAAGTTCATTATATGCAAGGTGGGAAGTTTGATGAACTAGCTACCACCTTAGACTATAAGTATTAGGTTCTATGCAGTTTTTAGAAACATTTCTTCAAAGATTTCTTTTATTACAAAATCTATGCCCATCAATCTTCACGGGTTGACCAGAACTTCATGGAGTTCCTTTCCTACCGCGTTCGTAGCTCCTTGCTAGAATAGGGAGTAACATGTCACAATTTTTAAACTCTGCAAAGGTGTGTTACTTTACCCATGAGATATGCTTATCTTTTTTTCACAACCGGGGCGTACCTTCCCATGCACAAACCTTTGGTGTCGGGGCTAGTATAAGAACCCAAGCCGATCACTGCCTTCTCTATGACCCCACATGCCAACACAATCCTTCAGGTCACCACATCTCTATTAAGCCCCCTTACAGGCTTCTATAACTCTGATAGTCCCCTAAAGACTCTGTGAGTCGGTTGTGCCCCAAGCAGGACCCTTCAAAAGTCCTGACCTACCTCCGGTAGCCTCACATAGATAATCTAGACACCAAAACCACGGGGCCTAAGGGTGCCCACCCATATGCTGGATCCACACAAGGAATACCAGCGTCACGGTAAGGTCGTCTACTAACACATAGAAGGAAGTAGATCTAGCTGACTTCACTATCCCATTCCATAACTAATGGTTAACACGTATTATACGACACTAGAATCACCGACATCATGGGTTATTAAATCCTATCTGATAACTTCACTACACATGGAACTCTAGATTCCATTGCTAGCTATAATAGATTACCACCACTTAGGATGATAACTGATACTTCATATTATTGTGAAAATATTCTTTTGTGACCCCTTTTTCGAACATAGGTGATAACACAACAAGTTTCAAATACTTTGGAAAACACATCAAAGGACATGAGCAAGTAATGAACTTGCCTTGTGAGTGCAAGGTAGTGAAGTCTGATGTTTTGACTTGACCCTGAGCTCTTGTTTCTGCAAAACACCGTCATTGTTCGGTAAGAACAATGTTTAAAGAAGCAATGATGAATTACGCATAGTAATGTCATGCACCACTTTATTTTAAAACCCCCCTTTTTAAAATGTTTTACCCATATAATTAGACTTAAAATATTCCTATTAGGATGAGTAAATATTTATAAGGATATATGATTATTTCTTATTTAGAGAATAATCTTCAAGAAATTAATATATGGTGGAATATGCATTTATTTTAATAAATAGATAAAAGAGAATTTATTACTCTAACAATTCTAAAACCTTTGGAAATAATATATATAGTATTTTCTAGAAAAATATACTTATTAAAGATCTTAAGACTAAATTTTATTTATTTTTATGTCTTACCTTTATTTTTATAAAATTCAATGAAGGAATAAGTGCTTTTAAATATTCAGTTCAAGTTTTATCGATTTAAAAGACAAGTTAGTATTTTTCTTAGCTAACTTAAATTTTATGAGCATTTAGATATATGACATGTATTTTTATGATTTTTCTTTTATTTCTAGAGTCTATATGCTCTTAGGGTATATTTGGTATTTATAATTTTATTGAAGATTCAATATTTTTTATTCAGCTAGACTGGACCCGTGGGCCAGCCCAGCCCGGCCTATTTGGCCCACTCCGACCCACTCCATACTACTGGGTTGCGTTGAAACCAAACCAGTCCCTAGCTCACACACCCAGTCCATCTTATCCTCACTCGGTCACTCGCCCTCTCCTCTCTCGTCTCTAGCGATGCCACAACACTACCGCCATCACTGCTCGATCTCGATGAGCTCTGGCTGCGCTGGCCACCGCACCGTGTTTACTGACCAAGTCAACACTTCTGCACTGATTGGTCTACTTCGATTCGTCGTGCGAGCTCTAGCCTAGCCGTTTTGACCCTACACTAGAGATTAGGGTTTTGGACCTTCTTGCGGTGCCGTGTCTTGGTGGCTTTGCGGTGCTCCCTACAAGAAAAGTTGGCTTTTACAACAAACGATTTTCGTGGTTGAAGGCCCGTTTTTCGTGGCTAAAAAGTCTCCCGTGATGGATTCCCATCGTGGTAAAAGCCCCGTCACAAATGAATCAATCACAGTTTTTTCCCAACCGTGTCGGATCGCACCCTTCAGTCATGAAAACTTGTTCCATGGTAGATCCGTTTGCCAGCCGCGATGACTACTGACGTCACGCAACCTGACACGTGGCAGCCGCTGTTAACATCCGGTTACCGCCGTTAATGGTCACAGAAACCATGGTGGAAGCCAGAACTAGCCAAGGCCTGCTAATAACTAAATGGGCCAGCTCATGTGGAGAGCCCAATAGGAACACATCCCTTTACTGTTTAGTCCTGGACTGTCTAGAATCGGTGCAGTTCTGCAGCCAGTAGCGGCCCGTACACTTTCGGGCCTGGCACTGTTTCGACCTATATAAGGCCCAGGTTAGCCCAACACTGTGCTTCCACTTGAGGCTTACACCAATACGGACCAGCACTGTTCAGGCCTGTTGCCAATCTAGCTTTTTACTGTTCAGTCATGTTACTGTTCTATCCTTTTAGGAATTTCGACCCGTTACTATTTAGGCCCTTTAGTGTTTGGTATTTTATCTATTCAGGCCCTTTATTCTGTTATTCTTGAACTAGCTCACCCGTACTAGCCTTTTCTTTGTTGATACCTTTTCAGTTCCGGCCTTTCCTTTGTTCGACCTTTTCTCTGCTTTGGTCATCTACTATTATGTCCTTCTTACTATTCTGTCCTTTTACTGTTCTGGCCTTTTACTTTTCGAGCCTTTTGATGTTCTGGCCTCTTACTGGTCTAGCCTTTTACTGTTCTGGCCTTTTACTACTATGGGCTTTTACTTTTCTGTCCTTTTACTGTATTGACCTTTTATTGTACTAGCCATTTACTGTTCTGGCCATCTACTATTCTGGCCTTCTCTTTACATCCTTTTCTTTATTACGGCCTTTTCTTGTTACGACCTTTTCTTTATTACGGCCTTTTACTGTTCTGGTCATTTTAGGCCATCCATGCGCATGTTGTTTCAACGTTCAACTTGCTACTGCTCCGGCCTGTTACTGTTTCGGCCTTTTTTGCTAGCGCCTACTTTTCGCAAAACAGGTGAATATCAAGACATCCAAGATGAAGTTAAAACTACTTATTACACAATAATAAAAGTTTGTTACAACAAGATCATAATTCCGACAGATTACAATGTGTCAGTACCATCAATAAGAGATCGATATATGGCGATTCGCGTCAATGTATCATATGTCCTCTTCTTCAACATTTCAGCTATAGATCTAAGAGCAGCTACACCCTTTTGTTCTGCATGCAATACACCATTTATATATTTACCACCTGTAGGAGTTGTTCTAGGTGGACTATTAAGTAAGTTGTTTGCTTCGGAAATGCAATGGGAGGATGAATGGGACGTGGGATCACAACTTCCAGTCCTGCCTTCCAAGGACTCCTGCTGGGTTTTAACTGCAGTCTGCTAAAATATGGTGAAAGAGGTTAAAACAAGCAACAAGGGAAACAAGTAGCATTATATAAAGTAGAGATCATTTAAAGTAAGTATGAACTTACAGTAGCACGTTCAGGCTGACAATAGCTCCTTCTCGAGCGGGTGTGACTCCTAGTCAATCTACCAGAAGAATCTGAGCAGAGCAGTTGGAACTCTGGTCCATGTACTCCATTGCCATTTCACTACATGACATTTGAAACCAAGTTAGTTGATTTGGAAGGATGAAAACTCTTGAAAAACACAAAAAACATAGCATTAAAAATTACAAGATGTATGTTTCAAACTAGATAGCTGGTTTGGAAGGATGAAAGCAGGTGAAAACGCCAACATATAGCATTAAAAATGACCAGATATATCATCCAAACTAGATGGACATTTTCTAAATTAAGCATTCGCATATAGATTCACAATCGGACATAAATGCAAATATCATGGCAAGTTCTTAGGTAGAATGACTTATTAACTTATTAGGCATGTAGGTTATACAACTAATTAACATGACAAGAAACTGGCCTAAGTAACACGAGGAAACCTCACGATTCATCCTTGTTGTGCGTCAGATTGTCAGTGTTGGATCCTCTATGAGCTGTTTGCATGACCCATGTGAGCGCTCGGAAAGAATAGAATCTATGAGTTGGTGTTAGAGGATTAAACCGATAGCATGAGAATGTAAGAAAGGGAATAAAAGCGAGAAGCTAATGATGTGGATAGGACCTACAAGATGAAGGGTGCAAACAAAATGGCAATAGCATCTAGGATATTGAGAAACATCCTAACGATTTCGTAGATTACGAGTACCAAAAATATAGCAAACGGGCAAGAGAAATTACCGCTGCGCGGCGAGGACGGGTGGGATGGGCAAGAGGGCATCGGGGGTGGTGGCTCGGCATTTCGGGGTCAGCAACAAATGATTCAGTGAAGCGGCCCCAGTAGGGTAGACGATGACATTGGCGAAGCAGATCCAGTGCAGTGAGGGAGTCAGTGAAATAGTTCCGGTGAAGAGCGCTTGCAGTGGAAGAGCTTCGGTGTGGAAGAGAGGGCCAACGGTGAAGCATCTGGAGGAAGGTCAAGGTTGGAGGGGTGTGGGTGGGGAAGAGACGATGAGGGAGTATAGGTGGGATGACACATATTTACCACCTATACCCCTCTATTATTGTAGTACTCCCACGATCCTTGTTTCCGGAGAAGGGATAGAAGAGAATTTTGCATTTGCAAAAACCAGGGTGGGATATTTGAATAGATGCGCGCGAGATGTTTCGGCGCCATGCGGAAATTTTGAGGTTGAAGCTTCCGACGTACGCTACTCCGACACGGCTGCTCTCACGTGTTATCCCCATCTAGACCCACACGCCAGCGATAGTATGCTTACCAACATATAAATGAGTTTCCACACATTTGCCGAAATTCATAAACAATATATTTTGATGGCTTTCATACAAGATGACCAAGGTCACGGCCATATCTCTGGTATAGTTTATAATAGCGTGTCCATATCTGGTAGATAGCTGCATCTTGGCATTTCAAAAGAAGATTCTAGATCTGATGTACAATGCCCAACTTTCATGAATTTCCAAACTTTCTAGCTAAATCTATGCAATAAAATGACTTTTTGACAATCTGAAGTAAGTATGTCTAATTTCAAACTAGAAAGTGTGTGATATACCTTGCTCTTGACTTTTTAAAATAATTCAAAGATACCACATAGTCAAATATTGGAGAACCACCGAGAGTTTCACAAAATTCAACTTTTTGATATGAATGGTAATGACACCTAATTTCGGCCTTTTAAAAAAATACAAAGAAACAAAATATAAAAAGAAATGCATCCATTAGTTTCTCTCTTCATGTCTCACTATGTTCATTAGCTAGTTTCCATGGAAAAATGTAATCTTGAAATTTGATAGCTTCTGAGAAAAAATTGTATCACAATATATGGAGTACCATGTAAGAATATGCATGGCTTTCAAACTAGATGACCAAGGCCATGGGCATATATTTTCTATAGTTTATAATAACCTATACATATTTGCTAGTTGGTGTGTATTGGCATTTAAAATATTATTTACAAAGGAAGCTTCAGAATTGGAAGTTATTTCAATTTTCTAAGGCACAATAATGGCTTTAGTCATGAAGCTACTACAAAACATGGCTTAAAATCCCACTGCCCCAGTTTTCACTCAAAGTATATATAGCCTAGGGTTAAGTTTAGGGTTCGGGGTTTTTTTTGGGTTGAGGGTTTAAGGATTCATGGTTTATGGTTTAGGATTTTAGGGTTTAGGCTTTTAGGGTTTAGTGGTTTAGGGTTCATGATTTAGGGTTTAGGGTTGTTCAGGGTTTAGGTTTTATGATTGTTTAGGTTTTAGGGTTTAGGGAATTTTCAATAATAATGTTGAAGCTTTATATATATGGTTATATTCATGGAATAGAATCGCATTATCGCAATTTAATAAAAGTATTTCAAAATTTGATCTATAAGTGCATTATACCTCCTTGGTAAGGGTTTAGGGTTCTAGGGTTAGGAAGTTAGGGTTCTAGGGTTAGGACGTTATTAGGGTTTATGGTTAAGGGTTTTTGATTTTCAATAATGTTCAAGCTTTATGCTTATATTCATGTAATACAATGGAGTTACCGCAATTTAATGAAAGTATCTCAAATTTTGATCTATAAATGCACGGTACCTGCTTGGTTTAGGGTTTATGGGTCAATGATATAGGATTTTACGGTTTAGGTTTTATGGGTTGTTTAGGGTTTAGGGATTAGAGATTTTTCAATAATGCTCAGAGATTTATGCTTATATTCATAGAATAGAATCGTTACCTGCTTTAATGAAAGTATCACAAATATTGATCTATAAGTACATGATACCTACTTGGTTAGGGTTTATGGGTTGTGGGTTTTGGGTTTTAGGGTTTAGGTTTTATGGTTGTATAGGGTTTAGAGTTTAGCGAATTTAGAATAATGCTCAAGCTTTATTGTTATACTTGTCGAATAGAATGGCGTTACCTAATTTATTGAAACTATCTCAAATTTTGATCTATAAAGTGCATGATACCTGCTTGGTTAGTGTTTATGGGTTGAGGGTTTGGGGTTTTAGGGTTTAGGTTTTAGGGGTTGTTTAGGGTTTAGGGAATTTTCGATAATGCTCAAGGTTTATGCTTATATTCATCGAATAAAATGGCGTTACCAAATTAAACGAAAGTATATCAAATTTTCATCTATAAGTGCATGTTACGTGCTTGGTAAGGGTTTAGGGTTTCAGATTTTAGGGGTTTAGGGCTTTGGGTTTTAGGATTTTTCAATAATGTTCAAGTTGCTTTATGCTTATTGACATGGGTATACCCTCTTGGTATATACGGCCTGAATACAGTAAAGGCCCACGGTGTCGCCAAGGCCCAAATGAAGAACTCGAGTAACCTATGGACTCTCGATTGCTTGAAGAACAAGAAGAAGCTAAAGATAGAAAGTTTAAAGGGGAAAACCCTAACTTGTAACCGACTCGACCTGCTACCCGAGACCTAGCTTATCGATATAAAGGTTAGGAGGGGGCGGCGAGGAGGACACACGCAACCCTAGTTTCCACAACTCTCGCCAGATTGCATCTGCGCACCATTGTAATCCTCGATTCCTTTGATAATTCCACGAGTAGACAAGGAGTAGGGACCTCTGCGAGGCCTGAACCTAGGTAAATCTTCGAGTCCCCTGTGTGCTTGTTTGCTAGCCGATAGATGTCTCTAGCACTCCCTCCTTCTCCAAATCCCAAGTCCATAACAATGGGCATTGATGAGTTAAACCCTCGTCAATTGGCGCCGTCTGTGGGAAACGGGAGTGCTGATGTTACGGCTTCTTCGGCCCCATCAAACACGATCTACAACTCCGCAACAGCGGAGATTCGCCAGCTTTTTGGCGCGTTCGACTTCACCGTCCACACGCCAGCCACTCGCCTTGCCTTCGAATCCGTGGGCGACGGAATCAGCCTGGCGATCGGGAGTTTCCGCTTCCAAGTTGGTCAGATGGGCACGCTTCGCATGCCTGACCAGCCGACGGTACCATCGATTGCTCCAGCATCATGGTTCCCTCCGCCGATCGGCACCCTCAGTGAGCCCCATACCTCAACAACAGTCGAGAATACGGTCAGCGACAGAAGTCGCGAATCCGATCTGGGCGATCTGGCCACTGAAGACGGAGCCTATGGTTCCGGATCTGAAAGTTGTGGGAGTAGCAGCTTCCCGAACCACTTCATGTGCGCCGTCATCAACGCGGGCGACACCTCCGCCAATCGCGACAACACGGGCAACTGTGGCCATGAAGCTGACCCGCCAAACGGCGGACCAACCAACGGCGACATACCCAATGGTGGACCACCACCAAATGGCGGCCCCACCAACAGCTCCCCCATCAACAATGGAGGAGCAGTCAAACCTCCAACCATGATAAACAAGCAAACTGGCAAACGCGTCGTGATCAGGCTCAACGACCTCGAGTGGGCCCGTTGCCGTGAAGCCCTACGAGGCCATCCTCTACCTTTTGGTTCCCCACAAGAACTGCTGATGGGCTACCACTGGCTCCTGAAAGAGGAATACAAGCGCCAGCTACAAACAATCGCGCAACTGGAGGCGTGAAAAAAGGCGGTTGATGAGTCAAGCCTCTGACGAGCCGGGCTCTCCTCCCACGGAGGATCCTCCTCCAAGTGCAACGAGTACATCACCAACAAGAGACGATCTCGACTCGCCCACCTCACTGAACAAGAATGTGTAGAAGCCGCCAAAGTCCTCGACTTCGGCTCCATGATAGTGGATACGCGTGGCAATGTGCTCCCGAAAACACCGCAGGCCGCGGTAACAGCGGCCACCATGTACCTCCTCAACAACCAGCCGCCAGCTGGAGACCCTCGAGCTGCCATGCACCGATCTACAATCGCAGGCTTGGGGTTAATCGAAGCTGCCCTCAATAAAGAGCCGACGTTAGAACCGAAGAAAGGCAAGGCTCTGGCAAAACGCTCTCGCCCTCATCCAGCGACGACAATCACGATCTGTCTCGACATCGCTGCTCACGGCGACACGAGCACGACTATGATGTGCACGATGACCTCACGCAGCGCAAGATCGACAAGTCAAGGGCGCGACGTGCTCGGTGAACTGACTCAGAAGACGAAAATGTGGAGCTCTGTGGCGCTAGATGCTTCAGCAGAGCCATCAGGCAAAAGCGAATGCCCAAAGGGTTTAAGCTCCCGTTAGAGAACCCGAAGTTTGACGGCCTACAGGACCCGAAGATCTGGTTGGAGGACCTCATCTCATCCGTCCGGCTTCACGGCGGAAGTCAAAGCACGACCATGCAATGCCTACAGCTACAGCTGCAGGGCGCCGCCCGAGCCTGGCTCAACAACCTCCCACGCGGATCCATTTGCAGTTGGGAAGAGCTGGTATACAGCTTCGTGCGCAACTTCAAAGGCACATACAAACGGCCCGCATCAATCGAAGAGCTGAGATGCTGCCAGCAAATATCGGGCGAATCGCTATGCTCCTACATCCAGAGGTGGTCCATCATCTAGAACTCCGCAAAGAACATCTCGGAGGATCGCGCGATTGACGCATTCAACGGCGGCGTACGCCGCATAGAGCTTAGAGAGGAGCTGGGCCGCTCGAAGCCCAAAACCATCGACCACCTGATGGAAATCATGAATCGCTGGGAAGATGGAGAGGATTCGGTGAAAAATCGCGTCCACTCCAACGACGAGGCAGAACTCGAGCGCAGACGCGACCGCCGAAGCAAATGCCGCATGCGCATCTACGATGACCGCAACAACGTCAACATGGTCGCAGCTGGCTACGCCGACACGCCGACACGCAGCGGCAATCATGACGAGGCACCCGCAACATCCATTGAAGACAAGCTGTCCGGGCCATGCACTGTGCACTTCTACATCGACAAGCATGATAGAAAGAAGAAGTCCAGCCACCTCCTCAAGGACTGCCGCGAGTTCCTCAAACTACATGAGGGACTAGATCGGATGAATCGCAACGCAGTCGAAAGGGGCTACGGATCCGCTCCAGGCGCCGTGGCACATGGCGCTCCGCCACCACCACCTAGACTACCCCCAAATGCAGCTGCGCCAGACCAGCACCAGGGAGGTGAACCATACCCACGGGCCATGGGTACCATGATGAAAGGGACGCCCCTCGAATAGGGTGTAGAAGGCCATCACTCGCCAAGTCAACTAGGCTACAAACTCGCCACCATCTACCATTGAGTACCTCAGCGGAAGCGAGTCCTGCATCACCTTCGACAAGCGCGACCACCCGCGCCAAGTACCTCGTCCAGGCCATTGTCCCCTCATCCTCGAGGCACAAATTGGAGGCTTCGACATGAGTCGTGTCTTTATGGACGGCGGAAGCGGCATCAACCTTATGTTCACGAGTACCTTGCGAGCAATGAGGATCCCTCTGACCTGCCTAGAGGCGTCAGACACAACATTCCACGGCATCATCCCAGGCAAGGGTGTATATCCCCTTGGAAAAATCAACCTCGACGTCATCTTCGGCACACCGAAAAACTTTCGACGCGAGCGCATCGATTTCGAGGTCGTCAACTGGCCCTTGCAGTACCACTGCATCCTCGGACGTGTCGTGTTCGCTACGTTCATGGTAGTGCCGCACTACGCCTACCTACAGATGAAAATGCCAGGACCTAATAGCATCATCACAATCAACGGAAGCTTCGAGAGGTCCGACAGCTGTGATAGGGAATTCAACAGAATCTCCCAGTCCTTCGGTATGCAGGAGGAACTCGCAAGATTAAAGGAGTCGACAGACAACAGTCTGCCTCCCCTGAGACGGCCAAGTTCACCCGACCTATCCTTCGACTCATCGGTGCACATGAAGGAAGTTCAGGTCCACCCATCGGATCCCGCCAAGACGGCTCTCATCGCCAACAACTTGAGTCCCGCATAGGAACTCGCGCTCATCAAATTCCTCCATGAGCACTGGGAAATCTTCGCCTGGTGTCCAGCAGACATGCCGGGAGTTCCTAGGGAATTCGCCGAGCACACACTCAACGTCAACCAAGACGCAAGGCCAGTCAAGCAAACAATTCGGCGACTATCTAAACCAAGAGCAAAGGCAGTCGGAATGGAGATCAATAGACTCCTCGACGCCAAATTCATACGCGAGATCAAGGAAAGCACTTGGCTCGCCAACACGGTGCTAGTGCCAAAAAAGGACACAGATATCCTGCGGATGTGCGTGGACTTCACCTCTTTGAATAAGCATTGTCCGAAGGACCACTTCCCGCTACCGCAAATCGACCAGATCATCGACTCCACCGCGGGATGCGAGCGCCTCTGTTTCCTTGATGCCTACTCAGGCTATAATCAGATTCGAATGAAGGAGGAAGACTAAGAAAAACAGCGTTTACAACGCCTTTTAGTGTGTTCTGCTACAACACAATGCCCTTCGGGCTAAAGAACGCAGGAGCCATCTACCAGCGGTGCATGCAGGCTTGCCTCAAGAACCAACTCGGTCGCAACATTCAAGTCTATGTCAACGACGTAGTAATCAAGACCAAAGAGGAAGCCTCACTAATCGACGATTTGCGTGAAACCTTTGCCAACCTCGATCTCTACCGGATCAAGCTCAATCCGGACAAGTGCACCTTCGGCGTACCATCTGGGCAACTACTCGGGTATCTTATCTCCGTGAGAGGGACCGAGGCGAACCCGAAGAAAATAAAAGCCATATTGGCCATGGAGAAGCCGAAAAACATAAGGGGCGTCCAACAACTGGGTGGGCGAATTGTGGCTCTCGGTCGATTTATCAGTTGGATGGGTGAAAAGGCACTGCGCTTCTACCAACTCCTCCGCAAAGCTGACAAGTTCGAGTGGACCAATGAGGCGCAGGAAGCATTCGAAGACCTCAAGCGCCTTCTATCCACCTCGCCAGTACTGGTGACCCCACAAGAAAGGGAACCATTGTTGCTATACATCTCCGCCACCAACCAGGTGGTCAGCAAAATGCTCGTAGTCGAACGAGCCGAAGAAAACAAGGTCCACGGGGTACAACGCCCAGTCTACTACCTCAACGAGGTACTCACGCCAACAAAGCAGCGGTACCCGCACTACTAGAAACTAGCGTACGGCTTCTTCATGACGGCTCGGTGACTGCGCCACTACTTCCAGGAACACCCAATCGTGGTAGTCAACGACTCCCCGCTTGGGCTCATCCTCAAAAATCCCGACGCCGCCGGATGAGTCACACTTTGGGGAATCGAACTGTCTCCACGAGACATCACATATGAAAAATGCGATGCAATCAAGTCACAAGTTCTCCCTGACTTCCTCATGCACTGGATGGAGAACCAGCTCCCCGAAAAACCAGATATGTCCTACATCTGGACAATGCACTTCGACGGATCCAAGCAGAAGGACGGAGCTGGTACAGGTGTCATACTGACATCACCCAAGGGGGACAAGCTGAAATATATCCTGCGAATGCAGTTCACCGCCTCCAACAATGAAGCTGAATATGAGGCCCTGCTACACGGGATGAGAATGGCAAAATCCTGCGGCGCCAAAAGGCTCATAATATATGGCGACTCCAAGCTGGTCGTCAACCAGACAATGCACGAGTGCGACGCACTGAACGACAACATGATCGCCTACCGCGACCTCTACGACACACTCGAAGGATATTTTGACGGCTGCGAGTTGCGGCACATAGGCCGCGAAAGCAATGAAGAGGCGGGCGCACTCGCCAACATAGGCTCTACCTGCGCCCCCATAGCACCTGGGGTATTTATCGAGCGCATCTGCGAACGCTCCGTCAAGCCAAAGGCCGCAGAGAAGAAAACAAGCGCAACAACGGACTCGGGGGCTACGCCGCCCAATGAGCCAATGGCACCCGACGACTTGGAGCTGGATACATGACTCGAAGGACCAATGGGCGTCATGATGATCGAGCCATCTTGGACTCAACTGTACATCACGTACCTTCTTAGCAAGAGGCTACCGGACGGCCCGACTGACGCACAACACATCGTGCAGCGATCCAAGGCATTCGCTGTTATCAACGGCGAACTATACCAGCGCAGCATCAGAGGAGTACTCGAACGATGTGTCTCCACGGCCGATGGAAGAGCTGTCCTCCTCGACATCCATGAGAGGACCTGTGGGCACCACGCCGGCAGTCGCGCCCTCGTTGCCAAAGCTCTACGAGCTCGATTCTACTGGCCTATGGCCATGCGCGACGCCAAGGACATCGTCCAGAAATGCAACGCGTGCCAGTGATTCGTGGACATGCCGCACGCACCAGGCGCGGAACTCCGGCCAATTACATTGGCCTGGCCCTTCGTGCAATGTGGGCTCGACATGGTCGGCAAGCTCCCAAAGTCCTCACGAGGAGGCTACGTCTACCTCCTGGTCGCAGTCGACAAATTCACCAAGTGGATAGAGGCTGTGCCAGTAACTAATCAATCAGGACACAACGCAGTCAAGTTCTTCCAGTCCATCGTATACCGCTTCGGAGTGCCACACAGCATCATCACGGACAATGGGACGAACTTCACATCCACGGAGTTCCAAGAATTCTGCGAGAATCTGGGAATCAACGTCAGCTACGCCTCGGTAGCACATCCATAGACCAATGGTCAGGTCGAAAAAGTGAACAGGCTCGTCTGCGGCGGCATCAAGATGCGACTCCTCCGGCCACTCGAACAAGCCACGGGTTGCTGGCCAGATGAACTACAATCAGTACTCTGGAGCCTACGCACAACTCCAAACAGTGCTACAGGGTACACCCCGTTCTTCATGGTGCACGGGGCTGAAGCGGTGCTACCCGCCAAAGTACGATACAAAGCACCACGCGTGGTCGCTTACAGCGAGCAGGAGTCAACAATTGCACTCGAAGACTCTGTCGACCTGCTAGACGAGGCAAGGGAAATCGCCGCAGAAAGATCAATGATATGTCCATTTTGCATCACTATTCTATGCCATAATTCACTGTTATTCATTGATATATTTCGTATGGAGGGGTGATACTTATGTTATTTCATCTGTTTTTGCATGGTTGATGACTTTTGGAGCATGGACCGCTGCAGTCAGGATTCTGATGGAAACGGTGCTGTTTGGAGGCAAAATTCGCGAAGATCAGAAAATCCGGGAAAATATAAGGAAAATCCTATTTTTCTAGAAGACGAAGGAAGCCAGAAGGGGGGCTAGAGATGGGCCACAAGGGGGCCCACACCACCCCCTAGCGCGGGCAGCCCTAGGTCGCGCCAGCAGGTGGTGTGGCCGCCCACCTGTGCCTCTCCTAGCGTATATTATCCTCCCGAAACCCTAAGACTCAGGGAGCAACCACAGAAAGATTCTGCCGCCTCTGCAGGGCGGAAAACACCGAGAGAGAAAGATCTCTCCGGCAGACAGATTTCTGCCGGGGAATTCCTTCCTAGAGAGGGGAGATTGTCCCCATCAACACCACCATCAAGCTGGACTTCATTGAGATCATCATCATCATCACCACCATCATCACCATCAGCACCCTCATCACCATCTCCATATTGCTGTAACAATTGGGTTGAATCTTGCATAGTTCATAGGGGAAACTTTCTCGGTGTTGATTACTCTTTGTAGTTGATGCTATTGAGTGAACCATTGAATTATTGTTTATGTTCAGATTGTTATACACCATTATTCCATCTCTGATCATGATCCATATGATGTCTTGTGAGTAGTTCGTTTTGTTCTTTAGGACATGGGAGAAGTCATGTTGTTAGTAGTGGAGTTGTGTTGAGAAAGATTCAATAGTTTGATATTTAAGTTGTGGTGTACTTCTTCTAGTGGTGTCATGTGAATGTCGACTACATGACACTTCACCTATATGGGCCTAGGGGAATGCATTGTGTATTTGGCTACTAATCGTAGGGGTTGCCGGAGTGACAAAAACCTGAACCCCCGTTAGGAAACCATTGCACAAGGGACGTAAGGGTCTTAGAGTTTAAAGCTGTGGTTATGTTTCTACCTTAATTACTTTCTTGTACTTACGGATGTTTGCAAGGGGTATAATCACAAGTATGTATTAGTCCTAGGAAGGTCGGTACATTAACACAGGTTCACCCACACAACACTTAGCAAGCTAAAGAAGATTAATCAACTATATGAAGCGAAAGCACTTGACAGTCTTCCCATGTGTCCTCGGGAACGTTTGGTCATCTTAAGTAATACAACCGGCTTGTCCTTTGCTACATAAAGGATCGGGCCACTTGCTGCATTTATTCCTACTGTCTTTTATTTGCTCGCACTTTGTTTACTTGCTTTATCAAAAACCCCTAAAAATCCATTTGCTAAGTATTTGTAGAGAATTCCTGATCCATACCACTAGCCAGCACCTTCTGCTCCTCGTTGGGTTCGACACTCTTATCGAAAATACTGCGATACACCCCCTATACTTGTGGGTCATCAAGACTATTTTCTGGCGCCGTTGCCGGGGAGTGAAGTGCTATTGGAGAGTGGAACTGGTAAAGGAAACTTCTATTGTGAGTATTGTTTACTTCTGTTAATTGCTTTAATTTCGTTATGGATAATTCGCTGAGTTTCTTATTTGGTAATGCTACTACCACTGCTAAGGTAGTAGATAAGCCACCACCTGCTGAGAATGATGTTTTTAAAATACCTACAAGAATTATTGATCGTGTTATGGATAACTACTATGTTGGGGATGGAACTGTCCATCCCGGTGATCATTTACTCTTTATACACGAATTATGCGGGTTGTTCAAGTGTGCAGATATTACTATAGATCAAGTTAAGAAGAAGTTATTCTCATTATCGCTGAAAGGAAAAGCCGAGGAATGGTATAAGCTACTGAAGAATGGTCAAGCTCTGGAATGGGAGGAAATAGTGCCTCTCTTTTATTCAACGTTTTATCCTCCTAGTGAGATTCATAAAGATCGGAATCAAATATACAACTTTTGGCCTCTTAATGGAGAGAGTACAGCTCAAGCTTGGGGGAGATTGAAGTTACTAATGCTCAAATGTCCCATTGATGAGCTCCCCAACAATATTATTATCAATAACTTTTATGCAAGGCTCCCTCTGCATGATAAAGATTTATTGGATGGTTCTTGTGCTAGATCATTCACTCGTATGGAAGAAGAAGCTAAATGGGATCTTCTGGACCATATTCAAGACAATGCTGAAGCATGGGAGAATGACAAAGGTAGAAAGTCAGGTATAAATTATGATTATGAATGCATTGAATCTTGTATGGGAACTGATGACTTTCAAAATATTAAAAATGCTTATGGTCTAGACTCTCAAGCTATTGCTTCTTATTTTAAGGCTTTTGCTTCCTATATTGAAGTGCCTAAAAAGAAGTGGAATAAGTATCATGAACCTTATAAAGATGTTGCTAAGAGTGTTCCTGCAAGAAATACTGAAGTTTATACTGCTAATCATGTTTTACCTAAACCTTACATTGAGAAAATGCCTTTCCCAGTTAAGATAAAGGAACACTCTATGATAGCTAGTATGGTTAATGAAAGTACAAATAAAGCTGTTGAACCTAATAAACAAATGGTTGCTGAACCTATAATAGAAAATGTGAAAGACTTTGTCACTAAGTATGAAGAAGAGGGACACACTATCCTTTGTAAGGATACCTCTAATATTATCTCACAAAGTAGTGTTATGAGAGCTAGTATTCCTGTGTTTTCTATTAGAATAAGTGGTCATTGTTATGATGGTTACTGTGATAGTTATATTGTTAAGTTTATGCATGATACTGAAAGTTACTATGAGAGAGGGAAAATTGTTCTTATGCATCTCAATAATATCAAGTTTCCTCGTTTTATGCTGAAAGTTTTTATGTTGCACTTCTTTTGCCTTCCTATGCTTGTAGCCTCTGGTTTCAACAACTTGTTTGTTTACAAAATCCCCTTGCATAGAAAGTGGGTTAGACTTAAATGTGTGTGTGTTTTTTCTTCTTAATGCTCTCTTTCACTTCAATTCATATTCCTGAGTGAGCATCTTCAAAATTATCATACCCATCTTAATGGCTATAAAGAAAGAGCTTTATGGGAGACAACCCAATTTGTTTTTTGCTTTCAGTTTGTTTTTGTTTCTTTGAGTCTTGGAAGTTATTACTTCGGTAATAACTGATCCTTATCCGTTTTGTTTGGTTTTTGTGTCAAGATCAACCTCTAATGAGAGAGAAGTAAGATTTGGGGAAGTTGCTGTCCCGAAATAGATTTTTGTGCTTCACCGTAAAAATTCGTGAGAGATCTCTGTATGTCATATTAAGCTGTAAATTTTTGTGCTTCTGCCCCAGGTTGTTATTTAACTTTCGTTAGTTTTGCACTTTTTGATTTGAGCAACAGAAGATTTTCGAAAAAATTGATATTTACCTGCTGGTCTGTTTTGACAGATTTTGCCACTCTTGCATTTGCTTCTTTATTCGATTTCCTTTTTGAATTATTTTTGGATTTTTGGAAGAGTTGCTACAGTAGCTTATGTTTTGATGGTTTTCAGTTGAAGTTGAACTCAAAAGTTTTATCACTTCACTTATACTAATGTTGCTAATGAGAACTGTTTGAAGTTTTGTGTGAAAGAAATTTCCAGGTAGTGGAGATAATGGCGTAATGAGAAAGTGAAGGGTTTTATGACTCAAGTAATAAGTGTATGAAGATGAATATATCGATGATATTCAAGTGGTGACTCCGGAAGAATCTATTAGATACCAAATTCAGAGACCTGCAGAGTCTGTTTTCAAATAGGTAACATCTGGTAAGAAAAGTTCCACGAAAATACTATCCAACTATATTTTTGCAGTTTTTAGTCAATAAGGAAAGCTACGAAGCGAAAAAGAGACGGAAACGGAGCCAGGGTGGCCCACACCACCCTGTGGTGCGAGCCCACCCCTGGCCGTGCCACCAAGTGGTGAGTCCACCCCGGACTCCGTCTCCGACCCGTTTTCTCCCAGTACCTTCCTTTTGCTTTGAAACATCATAATATATAATCCCCAGGATCTCCTGAGGTTCGTATATCGTGTTTTCGTCATGTTTTTGTTTAAATTTATTTCTGCCAGGAACTATTCTTGAAATCTTAGAAGCACAATGGTGTCCGCCAAGGATAAAGGGAAGGATCCTATGGAGGAAGACCTCCAAGACCCCGGGAAGGAGAAGGAGATCAAGAGTGAAGGTGAAGAGGAGGCAAAGCACACCGGCACTACCGTTGCAAGCATTGGAGTGGTGGAAAACCCTGCCAAGACGATGTGAATTGGAGGGAAGCCTCCTCATCACTGTTCAGATCCCTGGTCACTTCCTCCACGCACCAAGAATCCTTTCCATACTCTTATCCATGAGCATCAATACCAGAATATGCCCAAGGAGAAATTACCCTCCAATTGGGATTTGCCTCGTTCTAGCCATGCAGGAAAAGAAGACTTCAAGGAGGAAGAGTGGGGAAAGAATAGCAAGAGATGGAATTCTCAACCCGACATGATCATGAGCCGCATTGAGCAAAACTCACAGCTGATTCGTAATCTCACCTTTGAGACTGAGGACTTGGGGAAACTGATCAAAGAGCTCATCGAGAGGATACCACCACCACCGAAGGAGTAATTCATCATTAGGTTTGGCATCCCCTTGGTTTGTTCCAAGCTTGGGGGAGTGCCGCGGTATCACATCACTATCTTCTATCTTTTTACTTTATTAGTAGAGTCATATCATGAATAGAGAAGTTATCATGTAGGATGGTTTGCATTATGGAAGTGTCCCCTCTCTCGTTAGATGTGTATCCCTTGGTGTGAGTTGACGTTATGGAATATTAATGAGAAGTTCTATCATTCACTCTTTTTCATAGCTTATTTTAGTTTTCAATTCGTGGTTGTATGATTGATATTGTTGTTAGTATTGGTATCACTTTGGGCACATTGAGTTAATTTAGTTGGTTTTGGCAAACTTGGCTCGATCAGTAGCACACTATTTTTGAGAGTTGAAAGAAAAGATAAAAGTACTCTAAAGAAAAATAATTTCATCATCTTTCTTTCTTGATTTGCTCATAAGTCTAGTATTCTCTAGTTAAGATTTTTTGTGCTTCCAAGGAAGATTGCATGTTTGTCTTTATCACGTGTATGTTTGTTTGTTTCCTTCAACTCTTATACTTGCTACCCAACCTTCTTAGCCAAAAACCTGTACTGAGAGGAAATTCTTCTCGTGCATCCACTCCTTTAAACCAAAACCTGTGCCATTTGTGTCCACCATACCTACCTATTAGCACTATTACTATTCCAAGTAAATTCTTGTTTTATCTACCTCCCAAATTAAACTTGTTATGTGAAAATTAGTGATTAAAGCTCTCACAAACTTGATGGAACACTTTACTTTCTTGCACTTAATAAACTTGAACCATTGTGCTCACCTATGTTGCGTATATGCTTGCGCTTTGTAAGTTGTGAATTAGCAGAAGCATGCTGTCATGGGGAACGCTTTCAACATTGCACGTGTACTTTGTACCTAGTTGATATCATGTTCTTTTGTCTATGGATGTCGTCGGTGTGAAATGAAAGGGGAGCTTGTAAGTCCATGGAGTTATGCATGTGTGTTAGAGAAACGCCTGGGCCGCTGGTCTAATCCATGCTGACATGGTGGAAACCTGCAGCGTAACCATAATGAGCATCTATGAAGCATTCTTCTTATAAAAAAAGAGAGTCCGATATTGAGAAAAAAGAGAAAAAGAAAAAAGAGATTATGAAAAGAGGAAAGAGAGAAAAAAGCACCATATTCCCATGGTAAATAAGAAGATTGTTGAGATGCTTGTTGTCTGCTTGCCTTGTCATTTTGATATGGGGATTCTTCCGTATCATCGGGTAGGGGGTACCCTGTTGGCGATTCTCTATGATACACATATGCTTACGATGACAAGAACTTACCGGTGACTAAACTTGAGTAGCATGAGGAGCGACCCTCGTATTCAAGGGACATGAGATTCTCAATTTACAACTTGTCAATGCATATCCTCATATTTGATCACTTTAACCTTAATCACCTAAAGATGCCTATGATAGGGGCAATGAGAGCTGAAAGCTAGTAAGTATCATAATTTTTGGGAGCTCTTTATGAGACTTGCAATCGCTGCTTCCCTCTGTGAAGGGCCTTTCTTTTACTTTTTAGTTGA
This sequence comes from Avena insularis, assembly GCA_023614405.1. Taxonomy (NCBI): domain Eukaryota; kingdom Viridiplantae; phylum Streptophyta; class Magnoliopsida; order Poales; family Poaceae; genus Avena; species Avena insularis. The sequence goes on from CM042692.1 coordinate 31,480,214, forward strand.
GTCAGTAAACCTACTCCCTTCTATCTTAGCAAGTATTTTGAGTTGTTGTGTTTCATTCATTCATATGATGATTTATTCAATCATTTTTCTTATGTTCCTTCTTTTGCACAATGCTCTTATCTTGGTGTTTACTACTTTGAAAGCTATCATTGAAATCCAGTTATTTGTGAACTCCACCAAATTATCAACTATTCTTCGACCAAGAGGTAAGTTTGCCATTACCAATTATGATTTACTTCATGTATCTCTATTGTGTTTCCTTTACCTATTGCAAGTTGAAGTTATATAATAGTGAGTTGTCTTCTATTATGATCTATGTATTTGATGAATGTGATGCTTCTTGTCCGTATTCTTTTATCGACTCTTCACTCCATAAACCTGAGGCCATGTTTATCGAGCTCGCCAGCATGGGGACAAGCGAAGTCTAAGCTTGGGGGGAGTTGATACGTCCATTTTGCATCACTATTCTATGTCATAATTCACTGTTATTCATTGATATATTTCGTATTGAGGGGTGATACTTATGTTATTTCATCTGTTTTTGCATGGTTGATGATTTTTGGAGCATGGACCGCTGCTGTTTGGAGGCAAAATTCGCGAAGATCAAAAAATCCGGGAAAATATATGGAAAATCCTATTTTTCCAGAAGACGAAGGAAGCCAGAAGGGGGGATGGAGATGGGCCACAGGGGGGACCACACCCCCTGGCGCGGGCAGCCCTAGGCCGCGCCAGCAGGTGGTGTGGCCGCCCTAGCCCACTCCAGGCACTCCCCTCTGGCGTATATTATCCTCCCGAAACCCTAAGAGTCAGGGAGCAACCACAGAAAGATTCCGCTGCCTCTGCAGGGCGGAAAACACCGAGAGAGAAAGATCTCTCCGGCAGATAGATTTCTGCCGAGGAAATTCCTTCCCGGAGAGGGGAGATCGTCGCCATCAACACCACCATCAAGCTGGACTTCATCGGGATCATCATCATCATCATCACAACCATCATCACCATCAACACCCTCATCACCATCTCCATATTGCTGTAACAATTGGGTTGAATCTTGCATAGTTCATAGGGGAAACTTTCCTGGTGTTGATTACTCTTTGTAGTTGATGCTATTGAGTGAACAATTGAATTATTGTTTATGTTCAGATTGTTATACATCATTATTCCATCTCTGATCATGATCCATATGATGTCTTGTGAGTAGTTCGTTTTGTTCTTGAGGACATGGGAGAAGTCATGTTGTTAGTAGTGGAGTTGTGTTGAGAAAGATTCAATAGTTTGATATTTAAGTTATGGTGTACTTCTTCTAGTGGTGTCATGTGACCGTCGACTACATGACACTTCACCTATATGGGCCTAGGGGAATGCATTGTGTATTTGGCTAATAATCGTAGGGGTTGCCAGAGTGATAGAAACCTGAACCCCCGTTAGGAAACCATTGCACAAGGGGCGTAAGGGTCTTAGAGTTTAAAGCTGTGGTTAGGTTTCTACCTTAATTACTTTCTTTTACTTACGGATGTTTGAAAGGGGTATAATCACAAGTATGTATTACTCCTAGGAAGGTCGGTACATTAGCACAGGTTCACCGACACAACACTTAGCAAGCTAAAGAAGATTAATCAACTATATGAAGCGAAAGCACTTGACAGTCTTCCCATGTGTCCTCGAGAACATTTGATCATCTTAAGTAATACAACCGGCTTGTCCTTTGTTGCATAAAGGATTGGGCCACTTGCTGCATTTATTCCTACTGTCTTTTATTTACTCGCACTTTGTTTACTTGCTTTATCAAAAACCCCTAAAAATCCGTTTGCTAAGTATTTGTAGAGAATTCCTGATCCATACCACTAGCCAGCACCTTCTGTTCCTCGTTGGGTTTGACACTCTTACTTATTGAAAATACTGCGATACCCCCCCTATACTTGTGGGTCATCAATCAACGATCTACCAGCAGAACCTGCGCAACTATCACAGTAGGAGGCTACGCCCCAGATCCTTCGTCGAAGGTGACCTGGTCCTGCGACTGAAGCAGCAAGGGCATCTCAAGCTCGAGTCCCCCTGGGAGGGACCATACGTGATTACAGAAGTAATCCCAGGTGGCGCCTACCGCCTTCAAGATTTAGAGACATGAGTCACATACTCCAACCCTTGGAACGTCGCGCAGCTGCGGCGCTTCTACCCTTAGTCGCTTTTTACTTTTACACTACAAATAAGGCTACTCAGCCAAGGCTACTTAGCCACACATTGTACTTCGTACTATCCCGTGAATAAATAAAGCTAAGTTCCCCAAAACTCCGTGTTTTCCTTTCATTTTTTGCAAACTATCCACTCGGGGGCTGCGCCACCCTATACACATATGTTCTACGAACTAAAACGCGATATCCTGAGTAGCTGGCACACCAATCGAAACCCATGACAAACATCAAGCCAGTTGCAACGAACCTGACAGGTTGACAAGGGACTAAGATAAACACAAAGCCAGGCTAACAAAAAGGAATCGCATAGTGCAACGCACTCATAAAACATACACGTTAACAAGCTCTTTTATACATCAACGTCAATCAATTATACACAGCATATATACGAACTTTATAACACTGGTACAACTATGTGCAGGATACAAACTAAAACTACTGTTTCAGCAAGGGAACATTGGTCTGCTCCTTGAAGAAGTCGACGACCTCCTCTGCTAGGCGATCCACTGCCTGGTAGTGCGGCACCATGTTCCAAGAAGAACACGCTGGCGGCACCGGTGGTCCAGCCGCAATTGCGGCAACGTCCACATCAGGCCTATGTAGTCGCACCAGTGACAGCGCAGCTTTGGCACCAGCCACTAACTGTTGCCGCACACACTCGTGGACCGCACTCAAGTCCTGGAATCTAGAGAGAAGGGCCAGCAGGCTTGATGGAACGACGTCCAACATGAACATCGTCTGGTAAATATTTCTCAAGCATGACTGCGACTTCTTCAAGAAATGAAGCACTCGTGACGTGCGATCCTGCAGGGTCGCCAATGCAATTGCGCGATCATGATCTACCCAGAAGTACCCACTCGCCTGAAGCTGCTCTTGGGTCAGATCATTCATGCGAATGGCAATTCTATCCTTCTCATCCTGCTGATGTCACGCGCTGACAACTATACAAGGCAAAGGAAAAAATATGAGAACAACAAACTACTGCGAGTGACTACAAGGAAACGACACGAGGGAAGAAGACTGACATTTGAACTGGTCACCCAACCGAGTCACCTCCCCTAGCAGATACTGCTCTTGGACGGCGGCTTTTTCCGCTTTCGACTTCCAAACATCCGCATTTCCGCGAAGTACGGGCAATTCACGCTCCAATTGCTTCACGCGGTCACGGAGTCACGAGAGTAGAGAAAGCTCATCCACCCTTGAACGCGGTGGTGCCAAAGTGTCATCAAAGGGCGGCGAATCCTAAGGCTCCCTCAAAGGATCATTCGACGTGCCCTACCACAAGTCAAGTAAGAGAAAATAAGAGGACTAAGGCGAGGCATAAACAAAGATTCAAGTGCATTGAAGATTAACAAAAGTATCAGCAGATACACTCGCCAACAGGCACATTCTTGACAAAAGACATAATCTATTTAACTATTACAAGTTGCAGCTACTGAGGAGCGACTGGCTTCTTCAACTTTGACTTCGGTTTTGGGGGCCTCATCGAGTCTGTGGCAGTATTAGATGCCACAGACTTCCCGCCGGCCCTGACTCCGTAGCCTTCGCGGCTTTCTTGGTGCGCTGAAGCTCCTCAGAGTACTTCACAACTGTATTGATCAGCTGTAGGCCGTACTTGCCACAAGCAGTTGCGAAGGGAGCAAAGACTACCTGCTGGCCATCGGCGCTGACAGGCATCGCCTTAGAAACCGCTGCATGATCAATTTCGACTCCATGGGCTTGAACCATGGCGAGTGACATCGAAGCACCTGCCGCACGGAGCGAGTTCTTGAAGCTTGCAGGGACGCCCCTAGCAAGAGACTCCACTAGCTCGTCCATATTCTCGATTAGCTCAGCCTTGGGCGCTAGCTCTTCCCGGAGGCGACTGAGCACGCCCTTGGCCTTGGAGAGCATCCCTTGAATGGTGGTGCTGCGGTCCTCGACTGCTGAAAGGGCACCCGCCAAGGCATCGTCATGACAGAGGGCCTGAGGGTCGAAGCTCAAATCGCTGGCATCTACACAGAACCCATGCATGGGAACGAAGGTCAGCACCAATGGCAAGTTCGCAAGAAGAACAATAATGAAATCCAGACAAGGTACCTGAGAGAGCCTTGGCAATCGAGAACAGTTGTTCCTTGAACAACTTCTCTCTAGCCACGACGGAGGTGCGCAGATCCTCTTCGCGTTTCCGCGACTCGTCACGTGCTGCAATTGCCTCATCGCGACTCTTCACCGCTGCGGCAAGCATCTTTTCAAGAGAAGCGGCGTTCCGGAGAAGTGCATTATGCTGAGCTACGATACAAACAAAGATAGGCTATCAGCCGGATATATCACAAGGAGGACGAAGAAGAAGCAAGACACTTACTTTCAACTACGCGATGGCGAGTGTCCAGCATTGCATGCTGGCGACCCATTGCAAGAACTTGCTCCGCTAAGCGGGCGGCTTCCTTCACAATAAGCTGCAACAGGAAAACAACAGCCAAGGATAAGCAAGACGACAGAAAATGGTACATTCGACTGCAAAAATAGAGGAAACAAAAATACCACACTTACATGATCCTCCAAAGACTCCGAAGCCGATGGATTCATAGTTGTCCGGATAACCATCTGGTGCTCCACATCATGCGGAGAACTCGATGAATTATGGTCGGAGTGGGCCGCCAATGGAGAAGAAGGAGTACGCTCAGCCACTTTCTTGGCTTTGGAGGTCGCGACTCTAGATTCTTTCAAAAATTGTACATCGCCAGAAGATGATGATGCTTGTTGGCTGCAAAACAAAACCAATGTCAAGAAAGGGCAACTCCAAAGAAGGACCAAAAAGGAAGACTCGAATACTTACCAATCAAACTTATCAAGGTCGAAGGTTTAATCCCCCGACTCGGACGACGATTCCTTCGGCAGCCGCATCTTCTTGCGAGACGATGGCGCCATAGCACTCACAGGAACGGCAGGGATCGACAACTCTGCACCAACACCTACACCTTCCGGAGTCGAAGGGGACGATGCATCCGAATCCTCGCTGCGCGAACGCTTGCGACTATCCGGACTACTCGACTCGGGGGCTTCCTCTTCCACATCAGATGGGACGGTCGACTCCGACTCATCCTCTTCCAAGGCTTCATGAGGGATAACCCCGTCAGGAAGAGGGGGCATACAGGGTGACACCGCCCAATCCTGCATATAGAAAATAATTTAGCACAAAGTCAAGAAAAACAACAAAGAAGCAATCGACAAACAAAGCTACTATGTAGCACAACTGTACCTCAAGAGGAGGGTTAGCAGCATCGAATGGAGGAACGACTGGTTCACTGGGGAGCACATCCTTGACGGTGTACTTGGTTACGAATCGCACCCTTTTGTCTACCTCACTCGCGGACATGCCATCGGCAGACACGCGAGTGACATCGTCTGCGCCAGCCCACTGGAACATGGGGTGGACTCTGGCCTGTAGGGGCTGGACGCGACGGCACAGCCATGTGCGAATGAGGGCGCAGCCTCCCTCCTCCTTGCCCATGCGATTCTCGAGGTTGCAGACTCGCCGGGCATAATGACGTTCTTCTAGGAGCGCCTCCTCTTGCACATCGTCGCGGGGTCGAAGGGCGTGAGTCCGTAGTGGTCTCCGTTGGCCTTCTGGTCGTGGACGTAGAACCACTTGTCCCTCTACCCTTGGACGGACATCATCAGCTTGATGTCAAAATACATGACGGAGGGGTCGACATGGATACCGCAGCCGCCTACATCGTAGACTATGGAGCCAGACGCCGATTGGCGCTTCAACTTGAAGAGGCGCTTGAAGAGGCTGAAGTGCGGCTCAATTTTGAGCCAGCACTCGTAGAGAGTAATGTAGCAAGCTACATGGAGGATGGAATTGGGGGACAGCTGATGGAGCTGGAGCCCGTAAAAATAGAGAAAGCCCCTGAAGAAAGGATGCAGGGGCAACGAGAGGCCGCAGATGATGAACGCTAAGAACATCACCCGAAAGCCAGCAGGAGGAGAGGGGATTACCTCGCTACCAGGGACGCGCGTGTCCGCGACTGCAGAAGACAAACCTCCGTCCTGGTGCAGAAGACGAAGCTCAGAAGACTTTATCACGGACACGCGCCACACACCATTGGTGACGCGAGTGCCCGTGCCCTTCTTCTTTCCGGCGGCGGCGGTGCTGGTGCCCGCAGCGGCGCCTCCCTTCTTCTTCGAAGCAGCCACGACAGCAGCGGAATCGGCCGCAGCACCTCCTTTTTTATTCCCCATTCCGTGGCGGCGGTGTGACTGGAGGAAGTAGCTGGGAAATACACGGAGCTGGTCCAGTGCCGCGAACGAAAGGAGCGCAAAGAAGCAGAGGAACAGCGGCAATGGCGACGGAGGCAAAGGCAGAGAATAAGTAGATGTGAAATTTACCATCGCTGCATCGCTACTTAACCCCTTGGAAGATGCAATCCAACGGCTAAGAAAAACCCTATCAGACGCGTGGCGTTCATCGCGCTCGACACGTGGAGGACCTGAAGCGTGAACCGTCCCCCACTACTCCCATTACGCACGGAAATCGAGGAGGCACAGTTAAACCAAAGATTACGCACGCCCAGTCAAATCAGAGTCAGAAAATGGGACCCACCGCTCGTCACGTCCCGTCAAACTCGCTCACGCGGGCAACTGAGGTCATGGATCATCAGCACTAACGTCATTAAAAATTACACAGCAGAAGACTTCGAATACTTTAGTCCTTACTTGAGTCTTCGACTCCACCAAGCACTCGGGGGCTACTCCCATAGGGGGCGCTGGTCGCGCACCCTACGATATTTTTCTTTTTTTCTTTCTGCAAGAACATGGACAATCAAAGCAAACCCAACCACTCGAAACACGATTCAACTATGGACATGGGTTACTCCCATAGGGGGCGCCGGAAGCAAATTCGAATGAAACAAGCAAACAAAAGACGACAGCAGTCGCAAAAGTCCTTTAGTCCATGCCTGAGTGTTCGACTCAACCAGGCACTCGGGGGCTACTCCCATAGGGAGCGCTGGTCGCGCACCCTATGATTATTTGTACAAAGTACTGTGTGTTGATAATATCCACACTCAAAGCTTATGGAGACACCGCCTCATGATTTTCCCCTACAAAGAGACTGCATCTCCTGGGTCACCCGAATCGTCTCCGCCATGACAAAAATTCGGATGCCGCGCTTGCAGCGTGAAGATAAGACCTAAATAAGGCCTGACAACGCATTTTCTACGCACTACCAGAAATATATCCGTGCCCACAGGTACGATGAACATGCCTTGACGGACGCGTCGAGTGCTCACACCCATATACTAGAATTCGAATCCTGTAAGACCTCCGCGGCTTGAGTCGAAATTACACTAGCACTCTTCTGGATTCGAGTCCGGGGACTCGAGTTCGAGTAGATGGCGTTGCTTTACCCTAAGGTAGTTAAATGATACCGATACATCGGTTAAATCAGGCACACACATCAACAATCCCTATGACACAAATAAAGCAGTCGAAAAACATACTCAGTCATGCACTCGAAAGGATTCATAAAGTCTCCAGTCAAATCTACAATTCCACTGGACACTCGGGGGCTACTGATATGGGTATACCCTACAGGTACTCGAGCTTGGTATATATGGCCTGAATACAGTAAAGGCCCATGCTGTCGCCAAGGTCCAAATGAAGAACTCGAGTAACCTATGGACTCTCGATTGCTTGAAGAACAAGAAGAAGCTAAAGATAGAAAGTTTAAAGGGGAAAACCCTAACTTGTAACCGACTCGACCTGCTACCCGAGACCTAGCTTATCTATATAAAGGCTAGGAGGTGGCGGCGAGGAGGACACACGCAACCCTAGTTTCCACAACTCTCGCCAAATTGCATCTGTGCACCATTGTAATCCTCGATTCCTTGGACAATTCCACGAGCAGACAAGTAGGAGTAGGGACCTTTGCAAGGCCTGAACCTGGGTAAATCTTCGAGTCCCATGTGTGCTTGTTTGCTAGCCGATAGATGTCTCCAGCACTCCCTCCTTCTCCGAAACCCAAGTCCATAACAATGGGCATTGATGAGTTAAACCCTCGTCACTTATATTCATGGAATAGAATGGCATTACATCAATTTATTGAAAGTATCTCAAATTTTGATTCATAAGTGCACGATACCTGCTTTGATTAGGGTCTATGGGTCGAGGGTTTAGGGTTATAGGTTTTTACGGTTTAGTATTATGGGTTGTTTAGGGTTTAGGGTTTAGCGAATTTTAAATAATGCTCAAGATTTATGCTTATACTCATAGAACATAATGGGTGTTAGCTGATTTAATGAAAGTATCTCAAATTTTGATCAATGTGTGCATGACACCTGCTTGGTTAGGGTTTATGGCTGAGGGTTTAGGGATTTAGGGTTTAAGTTTTAGGGGTTGTTTAGGGTTTAGGGAATTTTTGATATTACACAGGATTTATGCTTATATTCGTCAAACAGAATTGTGTTACCCAATTTAACGAAATTATCATAAATTTTTATCAATAAGTGCATGCTACGTGCTTGGTGAGGGTTTAGGGTTTAGGTTTTCGGGAATTTTCAATAATGTTCAAGCTTTATGCTTATATTAATGCAATAGAATGGTGTCACCCAATTTAAGGAAAGTATCTCAATTTTTGATCTATAGTTGCACGATACCTGCTTGGTCAGGGTTTAGGGGTTTAGATTTTATGGTTTAGGATTCCATGAATTCTCAATAATATTTTCAAACTTTATGGTTATATATATTCGTGGAAGAGAATGGTGTTACTGCAATTTAATGAAAGTATCTCAAAAATTGATCTACAAGTCGATGATACCCTGCTTGGTCAAATTTTTTGTTAAATAAAATTGAAGGTACCCAAGTACAAAAACAAGGGAAAAACACGAAGAGTTCCTTGCGATTTAGGCACTGTTTGGTTGGGCTCTAATTCTGGCTTTTGATTTTTGGCTTATAAAGCTACGAACATGTTTTTGGCTTTGTTTTTTTAGCTTTTACTCTGACATAGTGGAATGATAGTATAAGCCAGGTTGGATGATTTTAACGATTTTATCTCGGTTTAGCGAAAAATGTTCGAATTTGAACAACAAGCGATGGGAATCTCTACTTCCCGTAATTCTGGCTCACTAACATGTGGGTCACTTGCATAGTGGGTCCAAAAAGTCAGTGTAGGTCGGAGTGGGCGGGTAGGTAAATATTGAAGAAGGGCTAGGAAACGTCGATGGGGTGATACACTTGGGAGAATGCAAATTTACCACCTATATCCCTCTGTTATTACAGTGCTCCCTCAGATTCTTGTTTCCAGAGCAGGGATAGAAGATGAATTTTGCATTCTAGAAAGAGGTGAAGCATGTTTAAATGGATTTGCGGGATATTTTAGTGGATGGGTGCGATGTTTGGGCGCTGTACCAAATTTTGAGGTCGAAGCTTCTATCATACGCTACTCAGGCGTGGGGCCTCTCAGACGCGCTGTCACTATCTAGGCCCACACATTAGTGAGAGTTTCTTCCCAGCATTTAAATGAATTTCTAGGCATTTCCTGAAATTTTCGAACAATTTAAGGCTTTCAAGATGATGACCATCGTCCAAAAAAAGGTGACCAAGGTCATGGAAATAGTTTATGATGATGTGTCCATATTTGGTAGATCGGTGCATCTTTGCAAATCAACCAATATGACTGGTTCCAAATTTGAAGTTTGTTTGCGGATTTCTAAGTAACAACAATGTGTTTTGTTGTGAAGCAACTACAAAGATGATGGCTCAAAATGCCACCGCCCCCTTTTTTCACACAATGTATAATGCCCTTTAAAGCTTCCAGGCTAAATTTGTGCAATAAAATAATTTTTGGGGCTGGCTGTTTGAATGGATGGGCGTGATGTTTGAATGGGTGTGCAGGATATTTCCACGCTCTTCCGAAATTTTGAAGTTGAAGCTTCTAAGGTACGCTACTCCCACCTGGGATGTTGTCCCCGTTAGATAGACCCACAGGCCTATATGCTTTCCAGCATTTAATGAGTTTATAGACATCTGCCGAAATTAATGAACATTAATTCAAGGCTTTCAAACAAGAGGAGAAAGGTCACAACCATAGTTTCTGTACCTTTTTCATGTTCTATACTACTCCTACATTGAAGCATCTTCGCCAACCAAGCTTACAAACGAGTCCATATTTGGTAGATCGGTGCATCTTGGCATTTCAAGCAATTGTTTACAAAGGAGATTCCAGATTTGATGGATAATTCCCTACTTTCATGAGTCTCCAAGCTTCCTAGCTGAAGATGCTAAAATTAAATAACTTTTTGACAATTGAAAGTAAGTATGTCTATTTACGAACTACAAAGTGTGTGATATAGCTTGCTCTTGACTTTTTAAAAATAGTTTAAAGGTACCGAATTAGTCAAATATTGCAGAACCACCGAGCGTTTTGCAAGATTTCAATTTTTTGATATGAATAGTAATGACGCCAAATTTGGGCCTGTTTTTTAAAATAAAGAAACAAAATATAAAACAAAATACAACCATTCGTTTCTCCGTTGGTGTCTCACTGTGTGCCTAATTAGTCAAATATTGGAGAACTACCGAGAGTTTTGCAAGATTTCAATTTTTTGATAGGAATACTAATAACACCAAATTTGGGCCAGTTTTTTAAAATAAAAAAACAAAATATAAAACGAAACACAACCATTTCGTTTCTTCGTTGGTGTCTCACTGTGTGCATTGGCTAATTTCCATGAAAATATATAAAATTTGATAACTCTTGAAAAACTCGTTTCACAATATGGCGTACCATGTTTGAACATTCATGGCTTTCAAAAAATAGATGACCAATGTCAAGGCCATATGTGTTACCATACTTTATGATAATGTAACCATGTTTGGTAGATTGGTGCATATTGGTATTTCAACATTGTTTAGAAAAAGAGCTTCCATATTTGGAGTTATTTTAAAAGCTCCAATCGATAATAATGGCTTTAATTTTGTTATATGATATATGGCGTACCATATATGAATTTGCATGGCTTTCAAACCAGGTGACCAAGGTCATGGCCATATCTTTGCTATAGTTTATAACAACATGTTTGTATTTGGTAGATTGGTCCGTATTATTGGCATTTAAAATATTATTTACAAAGGAAGCTTTTGAATTTGAAGTTATTTTCAATTTTTCAAGCGACGATAATGGCTTTTGTCGTGAAGAAACTAAAATAAATATGGCTCAAAATCCCATTGCCCTAGTTTCCACACAAGATATATATAGCCTAGGGTTTAGGGTTCGTGTTTTTTGGGTTGAGGGTTCAGGGTTTATGGTATATGATTTAGGATTTTAGGGTTTAGGGCTTAGGATTTTAAGGTTGGTATTTATGGTTTGGGGTTTTAGGGTTTAGTGTTTTCTAGGTTTTAGGGTTTATGAATTTTCAATAATAATGTTCAAGCTTTATATATATATGCTTATATATATTCGTGGAATAGACTGGTGTTATCGCAATTTAATGAAAGTATCTCGGATTTTGATTTATAAGTGCATCATACCTGCTTGGTAAGGGGTTGAGGGGATGAGGGTTTAGGGTTTATGGTTTTTGGGGTTTAGGTGTTTAGGGTTTAGGATTTTTTGGGAATATTTGATAATGTTCAAGCTGCTTTATATATGCTTATATTCAAGGAATTGAATGGCATTAGCACAATTTGAGGAATGTTTATTTGAAATTTTAATCTACAAGTGCATGTGATACCTCATTTGCCAAGGTCGTTTAGGCGGGGTTGAGGGTTTAGGGAATTTTCAATAATGTTTTTATTGTTATATTCGTGGAATAGAATGGCGTTACCGCAATTTAATGAAAGATCGAATCTCAGATTTTGATCTATAAGTCCATGGTACCTGCTTGGTTAGGGTTTATATGTGTCGAGGGTTTAGGGTTTTAGGGTTTAGGTTTTATGGACTGAATAAGGTTTAGGGGGTTTATCGAATTTTTAATAATACTCAAGCTTTATGCTTATATTTGTCGAATAGAATATGGCGTTACCTAACTCATTGAAAGTATCTCAAAATTTGATCTATAAGTGCATGCTACCTGCTTGGTTAGGGTTTATGGGTTGGGGTTTTGGGTTTTAGGTTTAGGTTTTATTAGGGGTTGTTTAGGGTTTAGGGTATTTTCGATAATGCTCAAGATTTATGCTTATATTCATCGAAAAGAATGGAGTTACCAGTTTAATGAAACTATATCAATTTTTGATCGATAAGTGCATGCTACATGTTTGGTAAGGATTTAGGGTTTAGTGTTTAGGTTTTAGGGTTTCAGGAATTTTAAATAATTTTCAAGGTTTATGCTTATATTCGCGGAATAGAATGCGTTACCGCAGTTTAATGAAAGTATCTCAAATTTTGATATATAAGTGGATGGTACCTTCTTGGTTAGGGTTTATGGGTCGAGGGTTTAGGGTTTTACAGTTTAATTTTATGGGTTGTTTCTGGTTTAGGGTTTAGAGAATTTTTGGTAATGCTCAGAATTTAGGCTTATATTTGTCTAATAGAATGGCGTTACCTGATTTAATGAAAGTATCTCACATTTTGATCTGTTAGTGCATGACACCTGCTTGGTTAGGGTTTTTGGGATGAGGGTTTTAGGGTTTAGAGAATTTTCGATAATGCTCAGGATTTATGCTTATATTCGTCAAATAGAATGGCGTTACCCATTTTAGCGAAAGTATCTCACATTTTGATCTATAAGTGCGTGCTACGTGCTTGGTCAGGTTTTGGGGTATAGGTGTTTAGGGTTTATTTGGGTTTTAGGGGTTTAGCTAGGGATTAGGTTTTCTAGAATTTTCAATAATATTCAAGCTTTATGCTTATATTCGTGGAATAGAATGGTGTTGCCCAATTTAATGAAAGTATCTCAATTTTTGATCTATAGTTGCATGATACCTGCTTGGTCAGGGTTTAGGGGTTTAGATTTTATGGTTTAGGATTCCGTGAATTCTCAATAATATTTTCAAACTTTATGGTTATATATATTCATGGAACAGAATTGTCAGGGGGATGACCCCCGGGTAGACCAAGACAGGACCAACTAGACGGCTCTAAGGAGCACGGGCCGTCTGGACCCAGATGAAGGAACCACAGCCGGGTGGAATCCCCACCCGCTCAGCACTAAAGTTTCCCCGGCTGGCCCGTCTAGCAGGGTAGCCAAAAGAACCGGCTGGGGGGTCGCTCCTAGTCGGCCGCCTCGGATCCACGAGACATTGTACGGTGGGGATGACGCTCCTTGCTGAGCGCACCCTTGACCAGACAGGCTGGCTGGCCTGGCCGGCGCTACTGGATAAATGCGCCAAAGCTAGAAGCTGACGAGCAAAGCATGGGCTGACGAGGAAAGCCCCGGCTTACGCATAAAGAGCCGGCTGACGGATAAAGAGCCGGATGACAAGTAAAGCAGGGGCGCTGAGCGCTAAAGCATGGTCCTCCCCTGTACTGGAGGCTTGCCTGGACCCGTGCCTACCATTTTACCCTATCCAGCCGGCCCACTTTGTAAAGCCCAAATCCAAACAATAAACCCTAGAACCCATCTTCTAAGCTATCTCCTCGACCTGTAAATACAGGGGGTAGCGCTAGGGTTCTAGGTAAGCTCAAGCAGAAGGAAAATAGACACCAGAAGAAGGACATAGAGAATTCTTAGCAAGAAGTAGCTAAGGAAACAACTCAAGGATCACTTGTACTAGCCATCCCCCCTTTGATAGTAGATCCTTGCAGGAGTAGGAGTTTTACCTCGCCAAGAGGGCTCCGAACCTGGGTACATCGCTATGTTTCCAGTATCTGTGCCCAACCCGTTGCGAGTAGCCACCGATAGCAACCTGATTGTCCCCTTCAAGCCATCCCCGATGGCACTGCCGTGTTCCACACCATGACAGTTGGCGCCCACCGTGGGGCACATCGCTTCGATTGGGATCATCTTTCGCACGGGACTTCCACTCGTCGCCTGTGAGCGATGTAGGATCCCATCTGTCTAACATATGTAATGCTACTTGGTCTAGTAATATAATTTCTACTTCCTACATATAATTGTTGCATCATAATTATATCATGCTCATGTCATCATGCCAATTTGCACTTGAGCATCATATAAAACCCTTTTCCATTTGGTTCTTCTCCCATATGCATTAGTAATTGTATTTGCCTCTTGATATATTGTATTTGGTTCTTGATAAATGCTTGATGCCCAAGTTGAGTTGGGGGCATATCTTTTATTCAACTCCATCACATTTCATTGACACCACCTTATAATTCCACCATCCTAATTATCCATGAGCTATACTTTTCTTTTGGAATTTAATCTAGCTCATGTGGGTTGGGATGGATCCACTTCTAACTCCACATGCCCTCACACTAGCATCATGTTGTTTTCACATTATTAATATGTGGAGCCACCTTTGCATGCTTTGAGAGTGGAACCCCCAATTTCTAGTTTCCATATGGATTATTATGAATGTATGCTCATGTTGGAATATTATTGAGACTATTAAACATCTAGTGGAATATATACACTAGCAAGTCCCAAATATATTCAAATATGATCATATCCATCTACTCCACATGGGACCTTCTTTTGAATTCTTTTAGCTTGGCCTTACTCCATATTTTGGAATGCATATGAATAAATGCCATGGGGTTTATTTTGTTTTCACAAATTAAACATGGCATCTACTATTCATGCATGGGCCATGCAAATCTCCACCATCTCTTCTCCTTGGGTTTTTCCTTTGTTTTTGAGTGGATCTCCTCTTTTGGAGGTCTCTTTTTCTCTCAACCTTCGCACCTTGATCTTTGTTCCTTGCCATGTGCATTAAGATTCTCACCTCACCACATCTTTTTCATCTCATGAAAGATCATGTGAAACCTCCACTCTAATCTATCTTGCCTCCACTCTCATCACCCTCACTTGTGTATGCTTCCATGCATGATCATGTGTGACCATACCAAAACCCTAGACACCCCTTCCCTCTTGTCCACCACCTTTCCTTGCTTGAGCTTGTTTTGATCAAGAGAAAACCCCAAAACCCTACGATCCTACCCCTACCCTCTCTCTCCCTTTTTCTCTCTAAGCCCTACCCTAAACCCCCTCTCTCTATTCCTCTCTCTAAACCCTAACCCTAACCAACCCCTTACCCTAACCTCACCTCACCACCCTCCTCTCACCATGCCGAGGCACCAACCCAGCCCTAGCCTAACACCTGGCTCGACCCAACCCTGGTCAACTACTCCATGCCACCCTAACCCGAGCCTTCCCCCTCTAACCCTAGACCTAGCCGAGCCTCTCTCTCTCTCTGCCAGCTAGGCCCCACACCCGAGCCACCTGCGTCCCTGGTCCACCTGCAGCCATACCCCCCAGGCCGAGCCTCGCTGGGCACGTGAGCGAGGAGGGAGGAAAAAGGTGGCCGAGCCACCTTTTGCTTTCCACCCCGAGCCCCCACGGCACCCTCTCTCCCCGTCCCTATCTACTCCCTCCTCTCTGCCTGTCCTCCTCCAGATCCAACCAGGGCCGTGCCCTTCCTCCTCTCCCTCCCTTTCTACCCCACATCCACTCAGGCGGCCACCATCGGAAACCACCTCCTCTCGACGTTACACGACGGCGGGCGGGGCGTTGGGTGTCGAGGAAGAACAAGCTGGACCTCTGCGTCGCCCCCATGCCCAGCAGCGAGGAGGAGAAGGCCCAGAACCCCTGCACGTCCATGACGCCGCCCGAAATCCTAGCTCCGCCGGGCGTCTGCATCCCCGATGCACCGTCGCTCCCCGACCCGATCCACCACCGCCGTCCACCTCGCGGTGAGCTACCCTACTCCCCTGACACCCTCTAGTCCCTTCTCGCTCACTGGTCGCGCCGTGCGTTTAATCCGGCTCTCAGGCGGGCGAAGCCGTCGTCTGCCGACCGTCCTCTCGCCTTTTCCACCTTAGCTAGCCGCGCGACCGCAAACCAGCACAACCCCCAAGCCACCACAGTGGTCACCGCCGCCTGCGCGCACGCACCGCGTCACGGGTTCGAGCCCCCACCATGCCGCTCGCGTTCTCTGTCAGTTAAACGGCGAAGCGAAAAGCAAGTGGCTGGCTGCACCCTTTCCCCAACCTAATAAGCATGCTACTTTGCACTTTCCCCCAACCTTTTTGATTCCTCAACCCGCGCTCCTCTCGGTCCCACCTGTCTGCCTCCGCGGGAGATTTTACAAAAAAGCACCCCAGGTTCCAAAAACCCCAATCCACCGTCCCCGTCCGAGCCACGTGTCTGTGCCCCGTTCGGCCGCCCGTGTTTGGGTCCGCGCGAACTCCGGTCCCACTTGTCGTGGTAATGGCTGGATGTGCCAGGTATAAAACGTTCATCGCAGCCCTTGATCAAACCCTAGGTCCCACATGTCCGTGATGGTGGCTAAGTTTTCCTGGGTATAAAAAGTCTGGCCGTTTTCTATTTTAATTAAAACATTTTCAGAAATGATTGAAATATGATTTCAAATCTGTTTTTAATAACTTTTAAAGTATAAATCCAAATAATACAAATGATATATGTTTTGGAATCAGAAAAATGTGAGGATCTCAAATATGCCATTCAAAATATTATTCGAACACTTTAAAGTTTCGAGATGATTAAAATCACAACAAAATGCCCTTTTCTTAATTAATTAATAACTTTAAATCTACAACTCCAAATTTGACAAATAATATGTCTAAATCGATCAGCGCGACAAGACCATTCTAACTATGCAGTCCATGTTCTGATTTGCAGCATGCATCATATAAATAATAAGTATACAACAACTTATTTGGGAATAAAATGCGACCAAAAACTTAATAAATGCTTTATTCTTGTACCCCACACCTCACCCATGCCATGCTACATCATTGCCATGAAAATTGTGCATCATTCATCATGGCATCCTTGTTTGCTTGTTGCATTTTAATACATATGCTTGAGCACTTTATTTATGTTGGCCCTTGTTTGTTTGGTTCTTCTTCGAATAGACGCCGAGCAGGGGATATATCAGGAATCCCAGGAGCACTACCCAGATCCGTCTCTCGCTTCAACTCAGCTGCCAGGCAGTACTACCACATGCTTGCATACATATAGCACCTATTGCCTCTATCTTATTCTTGCATCATTGAGTCGCGACTGCATTAAATTGAATCCCAAGTACTGCATAGCCTTTACTTTTAAACCCCACCGAAGCTTGTTCCTCCATCCCATGAGCCATTACTACAAGAGTTGTTTGAGCCATGCGAGTCGTAGAACTGCATGTGTAGGGTATGTGAGTGTCTGATGGATAACGAGGTACCTAAACAACTTAACCTGAGTAGTAATGGGATAACTAATGAAAGAGGCACCGGTGGGCAATATCTGCTATTTGGCTTTTCATGCTCACTTGTGTCCCGTAGGACCCCGGGTACTTGATTCCTGTTCCTTGACTATTCGCACTATCCACATCCGGGAGGCCTTATGGACCCCCCTGAGCCAGAGCTTGATTCATTCTTATTTCTTGGGGCCACAAAGTAGTTTGGGGCTTAATTACTATCCTGTACTTATGCCATGATTTACTGCTTTATTTAAGATTGTGCGAGGAGCACCTGTACTATTTTGGATGCGGAGTGTTTTCGCGGTATCGACAAGCCCAGTCACACTTTCGGGTTCCCAGTCATTTATAGCCATTGACGCAAACCTTGGGTCCGTCTCGAAGCCGGCCAACTTCGTGGTGGGTAGCTTAATGGGGTGGCCCCCTGAAATATTTCTGAATCCTATGATCGCTTTGTCGTGAATGCCTCATTGGGTTTTGAGGTGGTTCTTCCGAGGTTGATCGAGTGTGTGTTGCTATTTGTGCACCCCTGCAGGGTAAATCTTTATGAAAGCCGTGTCCGCGGTTATGGACGACTTGGAGCACAGTTTCTCGATCATAGACAAGTATAACTAAAGTACCGCTTTTAATTTGACTAAGTACCGGACTAGTAAATAGCGCAATACTCATGGAATGGTTAATAAAACTGCCAACGGCTGGGTTGTTCGTCCGCTTTCTCGTTGGAAAGCGAGAAGGAGGATGGATCTGTTAATTATACTGTTATAACTGTTGTTACTAATTAACGGACATCCGTCTATCTTTGGTTAGGTGGATGGGTAGCGAGTATCTATAAACTTGTTAGTTATTATCTTTTGCTGCAATTGCGTCACCCCAGGTATATGTCCCCTTTAGAGGCATAAAGACTTGCTGAGTACCCCTAGGGTCTCACACGATAATTTGTTTGATTCAGATGAACAGGTGTACCCAAGATGGATCTTTGGGTGGAAGAGACAGATGATGTTGTAGCGATCACTCGGTGTAGAGATTAGGGATGGGGATCATGAGATCGTGGGCGGGATGTGTTTATTTATGTGGCATCTTATGCCGATTTGCTTCTTATCCGCATCGGATCTTGTTTTCCGCTCACTTTGATACTCTGATGTTTGATGTATGAGGAGCTATCCTAAACTATTATCTCTATCTAGGATATTTGGACCTTGCCGTATGGCGTTGCAATATTTCTATTTCTTTTAGATGGAATGGCTCTGAAAACTGTTGTATGGTGGCTTGCATACATACTCACTTGTGTATGTAGTTGATCCTTCGCCGATTACGCCGCTCGTTCTTGTCCCGATGTTCTGGAAGTGGTTAGGACGGCCGAAAGGTCTACCTGTGAGTGGCCCCTGGGCCCCACCGTACTATTTTAACCACTTTCGCTCATCCAGGCATGCAACTTAGAGCGTAATTCACCGAGGTAGTTATAGTTGGTATCAGAGCCATCCCGCCCTTCAGGGTCTCAGCCAAATGGTCGTTGTCAGTCTAGCAAATATTTTTGGTAGCTATGTATACTAGGGAAAAACAAAAACGTGAGAGTAGGACTGCTTCCATTTTTCTTCTTACCCACACACCCACCCTTTTCTGGTAAGGAAGTGTAACGTTTTCAATCCTCATCTAAAAATTCAAACTAGGATTCACGTGTTCTGGGTTCCGTAGTACCATAGGTTGTGTGTGTGTGTGTGTGAATTCCTTGTCTATCTGTTGCATCCAAATGTTATCTCTATTTGCCTTTTGGTTATCAACTGTTGGTATATTCCATACCGACAGGCCTTTGTAAACCGACGCGATCTTTCTGATTCATTGTATACCGATGCGATCTATCTTACTCTTTGTTATCCGACGTTATCATGTTTGGGGTGTTCGATTCCGTAGTTACTAATCTTTAGGTTCATCTTAAGAAGAAGGTGTTGGGATATGTGTTTTACTAATTCATGTGCGGAGTAATGATTTGAGTGCGGGATGGAGTCGCGACCATACCACTACTTTTATCATTCGCTCTTGTATATCGAATTGGTTGAGTTACTAATCTTGATTCGTTAAGTGGTTTTGCGCATATAGTGGTATTTTAATGCCGAAATTTGTGGATTTTTTTCTTTGTTAGCTTGTGTACCACACTCCTTGTTCAGTCGTGTGCGATATGCTTAATATCTTGTAGGTGCTTTGAAGTTTGTTGATATTTTCATATCATCTTAGTAAATTGTATCCTTAAATCTTGGTTAATTCCATTTTGGTACTATTTTGGATTATTATTATTCTCCATTATGGTACTAACTTGTGTTTTATATCAATCACATGATGGAACCACCACGCCGTTCTGAGGAGGACATACCACATGAACTGGGGGCTGCATGCCTTGGGAGCAATGCAGCAGAACCAATAGTGATTTGAAGAAAGTGTCAGGAGGAATGAGTTTGTTCCGCTACCTCCACCTCCCAAGCGAGGAGACATCAAGAGTTTTCTAAAGTTCAACCCGCGCCACTTTGAGGTGTCTGATCAGCCTCTGGACGCAGATGATTGGCTGCATGAGATGTCAAGGTTGCTGATGACTGCTGATGTTCCTGAGCAAGAATGGGTAAAATGTGCCACTCACCTTCTGAAGGGAGATGCAGCTCTGTGGTGGGAGAATTACCTGAAGGCAAACCACTCTGAGTTTCAGCCTACTTGGGAGTAGTTCACTAGGGCTTTCAAAGAGCAATATCTGTAAGAAATTGTCATGGAGAGGATGAAGGAAGTGTTTCTCAACCTCAAGCAGGGCAATGACAATGTCAATACCTATATCAGAAACTTCATGAACCTTTCTCGGTATGGTGGCGATGAGATCTCTGATGACAAGAAGAAGCAAAAGATGTTCAGACAAGGGCCCAATGCATCAATCAAATATGCAATCACTCATGCAAGGCCAAGGTCTTTTCTGGAACTCCAACATATAGTTCTGCAGGAAGAAGCAAGTAGGCAAGTGTTTGAGGAGTCCAAGAAACACAGCCGTGATGCAGCAAGCTTTTCAGCTATGACAACTCCTTCTAAGCGCCTCGTGTGGGTTCCTAACACCCCACCGTCACTCCCGGCTCCACCAAGACCGTCAAGCTACGCGGCAAGGCCACCAAACTCCGTCACCACGGCTCCTAGGGGCTACAACCACAACTACCCTGGAGCGCCTGGCGGAGTCCCTGGCTACGCTGCTCCACGTCCACCTGGTGCCTGTTACACCTGTGGGAACACTGGGCATCAACATTGGAATTGTCCAATGAACAACAAAGCTCTTCCTCCACCACCTCCAAGACCTGCGGCAATCTCTTCTATGGTTCATGGACCTCCACCGTGGGCTCTCAACATCAACACCAAGCCCGGGTCTACGGTTGCTCGTGCCAACTGTGTCAACGTCGCTCAAGATGAGCATGCACCTGGAGTTGTGACGGGTACGCTTCCCGTTAAATCAGTTCCTGCAAGAGTTCTGTTTGATTCTGGTGCATCACATTCTTTTGTTTCTCACAAATTTGCAAATGAAAATGAGTTAGCAATGGATCCTCTCCCTAAGCGGTTAATGGTCCTTTCTCCTGGAGCAACAATGGCATATTCTAAAATCAGCCATGGCAATCAAATTGAGATTGGTGGTTCTTCGTTCCCGGCTTCCTTAATTATTCTGGGCAATTCTGACATTGATGTTATCTTGGGCATGGATTGGTTAACAGCAAATGCAGCTGTGATTGATTATGCTGAACGCTCGGTTTCTCTGAAAATTCCTAAAGGCCATATAGTCTATTCTCTAAGTCTGACTCCTGCAATTCAGCTTTTCTCTTTGGCGGCTCTGAATGATGATGCTATGGAAGCTATTCAGAGTGTTCCAGTGGTCTGTGAGTTCCCAGATGTTTTTCCAGAAGAGTTACCGGGTATGCCTCCTGACTGAGAGGTCGAGTTTGTGATTGAGCTTGAACCTGGTACCGCTCCTATCTCCAAGCGACCCTATAAAATGGGTCCTGCTGAGTTGGCTGAACTCAAACGTCAGCTTGATGAACAAGAGAAGTTGGGTTTCATTCAGCACAGTACTTCTTCTTGGAGTAGCCCAACCATCTTTGTGAAGAAGCGAGACAAGACTGATAGACTTTGTGTTGACTATCGGGCTCTCAATGCTAAAACCATCAAGAATAAATATCCCCTTCCGCGGATTAATGATCTCTTTGATGAACTAGCTGGAGCTGTGGTATTCTCTAATGTTGACTTGAGAAGTGGATATCATCAAATCAGGATTCGCAAGGAAGATGTTCCTAAAACAGCTTTCACCACCCGCTATGGCCTGTATGAGTACACGGTCATGTCTTTCGGTCTCACCAACGCACCTGCCACCTTCTCGAGGCTTATGAACTCGGTTTTCATGCAGTATCTTGATAAGTTTGTTGTGGTCTATCTGGATGACATTCTAGTCTATTCTAAGTCAAAGGAAGAACATGAAGAACACCTTCGGTGTGTCCTAAACAAGCTTCGTGAGAACCATCTATATGCAAAGTTCTCCAAGTGTGAGTTCTAGCTGCCTCAAGTCACCTATCTGGGTCACGTCATCTCTGCCAAGGGCATTGCCGTCAACCCAAAAACTGTTAAGACAATTTTTGACTGGCTTCCTCCCATAAATGTCAAAGAAGTCCGGAGTTTCCTTAGTTTGGCTAGTTACTACTGTCGCTTCGTTCAGAATTTCTCGAAGATTGCGAAGCCTCTTACCGATATCCTCAAGAAAGGCAAGAAATACCTTTGGACTCCTACATGTCAAGCAAGTTTTGAAACACTCAAAGAGAAGCTCACTTCCACACCAGTCTTGATTCCTCCAGATACATCAAAGCCTTTCCAGATATTCTGTGACACCTCCTTGCAAGGATTGGGTGCGGTCCTTATGCAAGAAAAACAAGTTGTTTCTTATGCCTCTCGACAGTTGAAGACGCATGAGATCAACTATCCTACACATGACCTCGAGCTCGCAGGAGTTGTCTTTGCTTTGAAAGTATGGAGGCATTACTTGCTTGGCAACCATTGTGAGATATTTTCTGATCACAAGAATCTGAAGTATATCTTCACACAGCCTGATCTCAACCTTCATCAGAGGAGGTGGATTGAAGCAATTAATGATTTTGATTTGACCATCAACTACACTCCGGGCAAAGCTAATGTCATGGCCGATGCTCTCAGCCGAAAAGCTTATGTCAACAACCTCATGGTGGAAGAACAACAGCCTCTCTTGTGCGAGGAATTCCGCAAGCTCAACCTTGAAATTGTGGATCAAGGGTATCTTCTGAACCTTCTGGCAACACCGCTCTTGGAAGAAAAAGTTCGCTCCATTCAACTTGGTGATCCTTACACTAAAAAGATCATCTCCAACATTCATCTTCCGAAGTATGAGTCCTTCCACATCGACGACCAAGGCGCTCTTTTCTTTGAACACCGGATGTTTGTTCCGAACTACCCAGGTTTAAGAGAGCAAGTTCTCAAGGAGGCACACGATTCTGTTCTTTCTATCCACCCTGGCAGCACTAAGATGTACATGGACTTGAAAACACAGTATTGGTGGCCTGGGTTGAAACGATATTGTGCCAAGTATGTCTCGGAGTGTGATGTCGCCTTGAGTTAAAGTTGTCCATCAGAAACCTTCCGGTCTTCTACAGCCATTGAAGCCTCCGGAATGGAAATGGGAGAAAGTAGAGATGTACTTCATAACTGGTTTTCCAAGGTCGCAGAAGGGCAACAATACAATCTTTGTTGTCATCGACATGCTTTCTAAAGTGGCTCACTTCTTTCCAGTCAAGGAAACAATTTCTGCAATTCAGTTGGCTGAGCTCTATATCAACAGAATTGTCTCTCTGTATGGGGTTCCTCTTGAGATCATCTCAGACCGTGGAAGCATCTTCACTTCCAAGTTCTGGGGGAGTTTCCAAAATGCATTGGGAACAAAATTGAACTTCAGCATAGCTTACCACCCTCAGTCGCAAGGACAAGTTGAAAGGATCAATCAGATTCTAGAAGATATGTTCCGTGCTTGCGTTATCTCTTTCGGCATGAAGTGGGAAGAATGTCTTCCTTATGCTAAATTCTCTTACAACAACAGCTTCCAGAAAAGTCTAAAGATGGCACCATTTGAGGTTCTCTATGGTCGCAAATGCAGAACTCCGATTGGTTGGTCGGGCGCAGGTGAAAGAACATTGTTTGGCCCCGACATTGTAACTCAAGCGGAGGAGAAGGTTCACATCATTCTTGAAAACCTGAAGATTGCTTAGAGTCGCCAGAAGAGCAATTATGACAGAAAGCACACGGACATGGAGTATGTCCCTGGTGATCTCGTTTACCTTCGTGTCACTCCCATGAGAGGCACGCACCGCTTTGGTATCAAAGGAAAGCTGGCTCCTAGATACATCGGTCCTTTCAAAATTCGTGGAAGAAGAGGAGAAGTTGCTTATGCTCTTGAGCTACCTGAAAAACTCAAGGTCCATGATGTTTTCCATATCTCTCAACTCAAGAAGTGCTTCAAGGACCCCGGCAGGACCGTGGACCATGAACTCATCAATCTCCAAGAAGATATGTCTTATCAAGAACACCCCACAAAAATCCTTGAAGTCGTAGAAAGAAGGACTCGCAACAAGTCCATCAAGTTCTGCAAGGTGCAGTGGTCGCACCATTCCGTTCATGAAGCCACTTGGGAATGCGAGGATGAGCTCTGTGCCAAGTATCCTACCCTCTTCGTGTCTTCTTCTTCTTCCTAGAATCTCGGGGCGAGATTCCTGTTTAGTAGGGGAGAGTTGTAGCATCCCATCTGTCTAACATATGTAATGCTACTTGGTCTAGTAATATAATTGCTACTTCCTACATATAATTGTTGCATCATAATTATATCATGCTCATGTCATCATGCCACCTTGCATTTGAGCATCATATAAAACCCTTTTCCATTTGGTTCTTCTCCCATATGCATTAGTAATTGTATTTGCCTCTTGATATATTGTATTTGGTTCTTGATAAATGCTTGATGCCCAAGTTGAGTTGGGGGCATATCTTTTATTCAACTCCATCACCTTTCTTTGACACCACCTTATAATTCCACCATCCTAATTATCCATGAGCTATACTTTTCTTTTGGCATTCAATCTAGCTCATGTGGGTTAGGATGGATCCACTTCTAACTCCACATGCCCTCACACTAGCATCATGTTGTTTTCACATTATTAATATGTGGAGCCACCTTTGCATGCTTTGAGAGTGGAACCCCCTTTTTCTAGTTTCCATATGGATTATTATGAATGTATGCTCATGCTGGAATATTATTGAGACTATTAAACATCTAGTGGAATATATACACTAGAAAGTCCCAAATATATTCAAATATGATCATCTCCATCTACTCCACATGGGACCTTCTTTTAAATTCTTTTAGCTTGGCCCTACTCCATATTTTGGAATGCATATGAATAAATGCCATGGGGTTTATTTTGTTTTCACAAATTAAACATGGCATCTACTATTCATGCATGGGCCATGCAAATCTCCACCATCCCTTCTCCTTGGGTTTTTCCTTTGTTTTTGAGTGGATCTCCTCTTTTGGAGCTCTCTTTTTCTCTCAACCTTCTCACCTTGATCTTTGTTCCTTGCCATGTGCATTAAGATCCTCACCTCACCACATCTTCTTCATCTCATGCAAGATCATGTGAAACCTCCACTCTCATCACCCTCACTTGTGTATGCTTCCATGCATGATGATGTGTGATCATACCAAAACCCTAGACACCCCTTCCCTCTTATCCACCACCTTTCCTTGCTTGAGCTTGTTTTGATCAAGAGAAAACCCCAAAACCCTAAGATCCTACCCCTACCCTCTCTCTCCCTTTTTCTCTCTAAGCCCTACCCTAAACCCCCTCTCTCTATTCCTCTCTCTAAACCCTAACCCAAACCAACCCCTTAACCTAACCTCACCTCACCACCCTCCTCTCACCATGCCGAGGCACCAACCCAGCCCTAGCCTACCACCTGGCTCGACCCAACCCTGGTCAACTAATCCATGCCACCCTAACCCGAGCCTTCCCCATCTAACCCTAGACCTAGCCGAGCCTCTCTCTCTCTCTCTGCCAGCTAGGCCCCACACCCGAGCCACTTGCGTCCCTGGTCCACCTGCAGCCATACCCCCTAGGCCAAGCCTCGCCAGGCACGTGAGCGAGGAGGGAGGAAAAAGGTGGCCGAGCCACCTTTTGCTTTCCACCCCGAGCCCCCACGGCACCCTCTCTCCCCGTCCCTATATACTCCCTCCTCTCTTCCTGTCCTCACTTTATTTTTGTTCGCCCTTGTTTGTTTGGTTCTTCTTCGAATAGACGCCGAGCAGGGGATATATCAGGAATCCCAGGAGCACTACCTAGATCCGTATCTCGCTTCAACTGAGCTGCCAGGCAAGCACTACCACATGCTTGCATACATATAACACCTATTGCCTCTATCTTATTCTTGCATCATTGAGTCGCGATTGCATTAAATTGAATCCCAAGTACTGCATAGCCTTTACTTTTAAACCCCACCAAAGCTTGTTCCTCCATCCCATGAGCCATTACTACAGAGTTGTTTGAGCCATGCGAGTCGTAGAACTGCATGTGTAGGGTATGTGAGTGTCTGATGGATAACGAGGTACCTAAACAACTTAACCTGAGTAGTAATGGGATAACTAATGAAAGAGGCACCGGTGGGCAATATCTGCTATTTGGCTTTTCATGCTCACTTGTGTCCCATAGGACCCCGAGTACCTGATTCCTGTTCCTTGACTATTCACACTATCCACATCCGGGAGGCCTTATGGACCCCCCTGAGCCAGAGCTTGATTCATGCTTATTTCTTGGGGCCACAAAGTAGTTTGGGGCTTAATTACTATCCTGTACTTATGCCATGCTTTACTGCTTTATTTAAGATTGTGCGAGGAGCACTGACTGCTTTTGGATGCGAGTGTTTTAGTATCGACAAGCCCAGTCACACTTTCGGGTTCCCAGTCGTTTACTGCCATTGACGCAAACCTTGGGTCCGTCTCGGAGCCAGCCAACTTCGTTGCGGGTAGCTTAATGGGGTGGCCCCCCTGAAATATTTCTGAATCCTGTGATCGCTTTGTCGTGAATGCCTCGTTGGGTTTTGAGTTGGTTTTTCCGAGGTTGATCGAGTGTGTGTTGCTATTTGTGCACCCCTGCAGGGTAAATCTTTCTGAAAGCCGTGTCCGCGGTTATGGACGACTTGGAGCAAAGTTTCTCGATCATAGACAAGTATAACTAAAGTACCGCTTTTAATTTGACTAAGTACCGGACTAGTAAATAGCGCAATACTCATGGAATGGTTAATAAAACTGCCAACGGCTGGGTTGTTCGTCCGCTTTCTCGTTGGAAAGCGAGAAGGAGGATGGATCTGTTAATTATACTGTTATAACTGTTGTTACTAATTAACGGACTTCCGTCTATCTTTGGTTAGGTGGATGGGTAGCGAGTATCTATAGACTTGTTAGTTATTATCTTTTGCTGCAATTGCGTCACCCCAGGTATATGTCCCCTTTAGAGGCATAAAGACTTGTTGAGTACCCCTAGGGTCTCACACGGTAATTTGTTTGATTCAGATGAACAGGTGTACCCGCAAGATGGATACTGGGTGGAAGAGACAGATGATGTTGGCAACGATCACTTGATGTAGAGATTCCGGGGATGGGGATCCGCGAGATCTGTGGGCGGGATGTGTTTATTTATATGGCATCTTATGCCGATTTGCTTCTTATCCGTACTCGGATCTTGTTTTCCGCTTCCGCCTGATACTCTGATGTTTGATGTATGAGGAGCTATCCTAAACTATTATCTCTATCTAGGATATTTGGATCTTGCCGTATGGCGTTGCAATATTTCTATTTCTTTTAGATGGAATGGCTCTGAAAACTGTTGTATGGTGGCTTGCATACATACTCACCTGTGTATGTAGTTGATCCCTTCGCCTGCCGATTACGCCGCTCGTTCTTGTCTCAATGTTCTGTAAGTGGTTAGGACGGCCGAAAGGTCTACCTGTGAGTGGCCCTTGGGACCCACCGTACTATTTTAACCACTTTTGCTCATCCAGGCATGCAACTTAGAGCGTAATTCACCGAGGTAGTTACAAGCGAGTAGCCTCTGGCCTTGTCCTCACTCTCGGCTCCTACGGCTGCGTCCTCGACAACGCGTCCTACTTCGCTGGGGGACTTTCCCAAGCGGAGGCTCCATCATGCGCTTCAGCAAGCACTGCATCTACGTCGTCACCGTCCCTGAGGCCTTCCCTCGTGAGGTCGTCACCATCTTCGGCGCACCCCCTGGCTTCTCCGCCTCGCGCATCACCAATGGCAGCGTTGAGGTCATGATGGCAGGCTCGGTGGAGAACCGCCGCCCACCTCTAGAGCGCAACGTGGATGGCCGCGGCACCAACTCACGCCTCCCGAACCCGGACTTGATCAACTCGTCCATCGAGCACCTCCGCAACCCCATCACCACCATCGAGGCGGATCCAGCTGCAGCTGCGGCAACCCTGGAAACTACACGCCAAAACCTTTTGGAGGAAGCCAGCAAGGTGGCAGCCGCCCAACGGCGGATGATCGCCACCATGCGGGAGTACAACATCGTGCACGACTTCGCGTGCCTACCAGGCACCAGCCGCCTGGCCCAACAGCAAGGCCGAAACCTCGATTCGGAGACGGATCGTGCTGCTGATCCACGTGCACCCGTGGTGCAGCCCGTCTACAGCACCCCCGCCAAAAACATGAGGTCCGCGGAGGCGGCGGTCACGGAACTTAGCCATCTAGAGGGTGAGGAACTGGTTCGTCAACAAGTGCGCGTCCAACTACTC
This sequence comes from Avena insularis, assembly GCA_023614405.1. Taxonomy (NCBI): domain Eukaryota; kingdom Viridiplantae; phylum Streptophyta; class Magnoliopsida; order Poales; family Poaceae; genus Avena; species Avena insularis. The sequence continues at coordinate 31,508,593 of CM042692.1, forward strand.
GTGGTCATGGCGAACAAGCAGCAGGACGAGGCAGAACTCAGCATGGCTGGCAACAACAGAACCCAACCGGCTCGCAGGATGGCGCACCCAGCTGCGGGCGGCAGCAAGGCGTCTTCCCCAAACGGAGCAAGACAGAGCAACTTCCCACGCCGTGGATCTGCGGGCCGCGGCCACAACGCCCATGACGCGGCAACTATTACCAGCAAAAATCGTGAGCCGGCTGACGAAGCCGGAAAAGGCCAAGCGCTCCCCAAGTCCCGCCTATCTGGCTGGCTGGGACCTCTCGAGCCGGACGAACAACAAGATGTGCGCGCACGAATCGACCTGCTGGTCCAACCACGCACGCTAGAGGAAGAAAGTCTAGCCGAACCAAGATGTTTCGGACCGCGCATCCGGAACGAACCGTTTCCAAAGGGATTTTCGCTCCCAAGGGATACGCCAAAGTACAATGGCTTGGTCATGCCGGAGGACTGGCTGGTGGAATATACCACCGACGTGGGCATCGCCAACGGCAACCGCCGGGTAGAAGTGCGCTACGCCCCTCTCATACTCCTCGACTCAGCTAGAACGTGGCTAAACAGTCTCCCCAACAACATCATCAACGCTTGGATCGATTTCGAGCAGGCATTCGTTCGCAACTTCACCGGCACCTACAAGCGCCCAGGCCGGCCTGGCGAGCTCCCCCTCTGTGTGTAGGGCCCGGATGAATCTGATCGCTCCTACATCACTCGATGGACGAGCATGCACAACTCCTTTGAGGGGGTACGCGAACATCAGGCGGTTAATTTCTTCATCAACGGTTGCAGAGACGGCACTATGCTCAAGCATAAGCTTCGCCGGGTGGAACCCATAACCATGGCACAGACCATGGCAATCGCGGACAAGTACGCCACGGCCGACGCGGCAGTGAAAAGATCCGTCCGGGTGGACGACCCAGGGCAAATAATCGTCGACGTCGCCGTAGATCGGCTCCAGCTGGAAGGGAATGGACACAACTCCAGGCGAAATGACAACTGCCACGGCAAGAGAAAGGAGGACCAGCCGGATAACCAATATGGCTCCATGTAGGTGGCAGAAGTGCAGGAGGATCCGACTACAGGCGGAAGCCGGAGACAGAAGCCTGATGACCGGCCTCCAAGGCCCAATTACACCATTGAGTCCATGCTTGATGGGCCATGCAAGTTCCACAGCGGGGGCAACAAGCCGGCTACGCACACCACACGCCAGTGCACCTGGACAAAGAAGATGGCGGAAATTGCTGCCGCACCGGCTGGACAGGCGCCACCTCCTCCAGCCGGCGGGCCGCCAGGCGATCGCAACAACCAACATCGAAGGGGGGATGAAGACAACATCTACCCTCGCTAGGAGGGAAATTACCACATCTTCACCACGGAGCCGGACACCAAGTACAACAAAAGGCGTCACGATGCGAAGGTGAACACAATCGTTCCTCCCGTTCCCTAGTACCTCAACTGGTCGGAGCAAGAAGTTGCATGGAGCCGGAAGGACCAGCCGGCTGAGCTGCCTCACTCGGGCACCTACGCGATGGTTCTGGATCCTATCATTGTCTCCCAGAAGCATTCCTGCAGATTCTCCCGCGTCCTTGTAGACGGAGGGAGCAGCATCAACCTCCTACCACAGCTCGCTCGACCGGCTCGGTATCAGTGAGTCGCAGCTGGAACCATCAAGCACCGCCTTCCACGGAGCTGTCCCTGGCCCTTTGCATTCCCCCATCAGAAAAATCCGGCTGGATGTCATCTTTGGCAAGGAGGACAACTTCCACCGCGATCCCATCTGGTTCGAGGTGGTCAACCTCTATAGCGCGTACCACGCAATCCTGGGGCGCCCAGCGCTCAGCAAGTTCATGGCGGTGCCACATTATGCCTACCTCAAGATGAAGATACCAGGTCCCAATGGCATCATCACCGTGGTCGGCTGCTACAAACGGTCTGTAGAATGCGCCACAGACGGATCCAAAATAGCTTAAGCCATGATCATCGCGGAAGAAAAATGCGTAATCATGCAGAACGTGGCGGCCCTGCAGAAGGACATGCCGGCTGGTGAGCCCAAGCCAGCCAGAGAGGCACAATTCAAGACATCCAAGGGCATGAGGAAGATCCCGCTGAACGAGGCCGAGCCGGACAAGTTCATCCTAGTCTGAGATGACCTTGATAGCAAATAGGAAAGTGCGCTCGTCGACTTCCTCCGTGAGAATCGGGATACCTTCGCATGGTCCCCCAAGGACATGCCAGGTGTTCTGAGGTAGCTCACCAGTCACTCTTTACATGTCAGGCCGGATGCAAAACCGGTCAAATAGTCACTGTGCCGCTTCGCGGAATAAAAAAGAAGAACAATTGGGGAGGAGATAACCCGGCTGCTCGCAGCCGGATTCATCATGGAAGTTTTCCACACGGAATGGCTGGCAAACCTAGTACTCGTGCTGAAGAAGAACAAGACTTGGCGCACGTGTGTTGACTACACTAGTCTGGACAAAGCATGCCCCAAGGATCCATTCGCCCTGCCAAGGATAGACCAAGTGATCGATTCCACGGCCAGCTGCGAGCTGTTGTCATTTCTGGACGCATATTCCGGCTACCACCAGATCCGACTGAACCCTGCTGATCAAATAAAGACATCATTCATCACTCCTTACGGAGCATAATGTTATACCACAATGCCATTCAGATTGAAGAACGCTGGAGCAACATACCAGCGCTGCATGTAGAAGTGCTTGCAGACTTAGATTGGCAGAAACGTACACACCTACATCGACGATGTGGTAGTCAAGACCAAGGAGCACTAGACACTCCTTGAGGACCTGAAGGAAACATTCACTAACCTCCACCAGTCCCAGCCGGTCAGCTAATTGGTTTTCTCGTATATGAGCGAGGAATCGAGGCGAACCCGGAGATGATCGGCGCAATCGAGCGCATGCAGCCGCCCAAGAACTTGAGAGATGTCCAGAAGTTCACCGGATGCCTGGCTTCCCTCAGCCGGTTCATCAGCCGGCTGGGCGAGAAAGCACTCCCACTGTACCAGCTCATGTAGAAAACGGACAAGTTCATCTAGACATCGCAGGCAGATGAAGCTTTCCGTGACCTCAAGCGCATGCTCACTTCGCCACCTATCCTAGCAGCACCAGCAGCAAAGGAACCCATGTTGATGTACATCGCAGCAACAAACATGGTTGTCAGTGTGGTGTTGGTAGTGGAGAGGCCGGAAGAAGGAAAGGCGCAGCCGGTGCAACGACCGGTGTACTACCTGAGTGAGGTACTCTCGCTCTGGAAGCAGAACTACCCTCATTACCAGAAGCTGGTGTACGGCGTGTACATGGCCGCCAAGAAACTAAAGCACTACTTCCATGAACACTCATTCCAGGTGGTGGCGCTAGCGCCACTTGCGGAGATCATCGGCAATAGAGACGCCACAGACCGGGTGGCAAAATGGGCCATAGAGCTCGCTGCCCACAACATATAGTACGAGCCAAGAACAACGATCAAGTCTCAGGCCTTGGCAGATTTCCTCGTCGATTGGGCAGAAACATAGTACCTGCCACCTTGCCCTGACTCCATGCTTTGGAAGCTGCATTTCGACGGCTCCAAAATGTATGGAGGTGTCGGAGCCGGAGTAGTCATCACCTCTCCAAAAGGAGACCGGCTGGAATACGTGCTACAGATCCACTTCCGCGCATCCAATAACGTTGCTAAGTATGAAGCGCTTGTCCATGGCCTCAAAATGGCAAAGGAAATAGGCATTCAACGCATCCTATGCTTCGGTGATTCTGATCTGGTGGTGCAGCAAGTGTCAGGACTGGGACGCTAGAGATGCAAACATGGCTCTATACCGTTTCTTCGTACAGCAGCTATGTGCCTGTTTCAAATGATGCGAGTTTCATCATGTTCCCAGGGTGAACAACGAGGCCGCAGACACGCTCGCCCGCATCGGGTCGACAAGACAACCAATTGCGCCTGGAGTTTCCCCTGAGCACTTACGCAAGCCATCAATCACACCGTCTCCCGAATCCGACTCCATCATATTGGACGCGGACCCAGGGACTGCCGGCTCCAAGGCCTCCGCGATGGCTGCACCGCACCCGGGGACTGCTTCGCCAAACCAGGGGACTACCGGCTCCAAGACCTCCACGACGGCTGCACCGCACCCGGGGACTGCTTCACCGCACCCGAGGACTGCCAGCTCCAAGACCTCAGTGTCGGCTGCACCGAACCCGGGGACTGCCTCGCCGCACCCGAGGACTGCCGGCTCCAAGACCTCCGCGACGGCTGCACCGCACCCGGGGACTTCTCTCAGCACGTGCCGCCTCAGCCTACCCAGTGGCTCCGGCCGCCACCGGTCGGCTCGGCCTCTGGACGAGTCTGACCCGGCCATCAAATCAGAGGTGAATCTGCTAATGCAAGCGGTATGTGCCATCTAGGAAACACCAACATGGGACAAACCGTTCATGGATTTCCTAGACAACGGAGAGCTCCCGAAGAGGAGGTGTAGGCAAGACAGATCAAGCGCAGAGCCATCGCATACACCATCATCAACAACAAGCTCTACAAGCACAGCGTTGGTGGCATCTATCAACAATGTGTGGGCCAGGAGGAAGGAATCCAGCTACTGGTCGACATCCACCAGGGCTAGTGCGGACACCATGCATCGTCATGAGACATAGTGGCAAAAGCATTCTGCCACGGATTCTACTGGCCCACATCACTAGAAGACACTGAGCAGATTGTCAAGGCATGCAACGGGTGTTAGCGGTTCAGCCAGCAGAAGCACACTCCGTCTGCAGCACTCAAGACTATTCCCATCACCTGGCCGTTCGCCGTCTGGGGGCTGGACATGGTTGGCCCCTTCAAAACGGCCAGATCTGGCATGACCCACTTGTTGGTGGCGGTGGACAAGTTCACCAAATGGATAGAGGCTAAGCCAATAAAGAAGCTGGATGGGCCAACGGTGGTCAAGTTCTTCACTGACATAATCACACGCTTTGGCTACCCCAATAGCATCACAACCGACAACGGAACAAATTTTGCCAAGGGAGCTTTCGCACAATTCTGCGGAGATAAGGGCATCTGCCTGGACCTCGCATCTGTGCACACCCTCAGTCCAATGGGCAGTGCGAGCGAGCAAATGGCCTGGTCCTAGCCTGAATCAAGCCCCGGCTGATCGAACCACTGATGCGATCTCCCGGCTGCTAGATTGAGGAGCTGCCGGCTGTACTCTGGAGCCTGTGCGCAACGCCAAACCGGTCCACCGGCTACACTCCCTTCTTCCTTGTTTACGAGACGGAGGCGGTTCTGTCCACTGACTTCGAGTTTGACGCACCCCGCAAACTGCTCTACACAGAACAACAGGCCAAAGAAGCACGAGAAGATAGTGTCAATCTCCTGGAGGAAGCACATGAACTGGCCTTATCTAGGTCCGCCATCTACCAGCAGAACCTGCACTGCTATCACGCTAGCCGGATACGTAGCGTCTCGTTTCGCGAGAGGTGATCTGGTGCTAAGGTTGGTCCAAGACACCAAGGGGATGCACAAGTTGTCTCCACCTTGGGAGGGCCCATTCATAATCAGCCGGGCACTGCAGAACAACTCGTACTACCTCATCGGCGCCCGCAAGCCGGAAAAGAACAAGATGGACCGCTCAGGCGAAGAAACTGAACGCCCGTGGAACGCGAGCCTGCTCCGCCTCTTTTACACTTGAAAAAGAAGTGTATGTACCCTACTTTCATGTAATGAACAAGCATAGGAGCCTCGACATAGTCTCGGGGACTCCGCAATAAAATAAGCAAGTCATGCTGCATGAGTTGGTTTTTCCGGCTGCATTACTCTAACCCTGGAGCCGGCGATCGACCTCGGGGACTCGCCGGTTGGCCCAGACAGCTGCGTGATCTACGCGATAAAGTATTGTACGCGGTTCCTAAGGCTTCCTCTTCGGTTCCAGCTGCAGACCGCAGGCTGGCTGACAGATCCGGCAAGAGCAGAACGCTCAAAGGCCCCTACACGAAAATGTTGCAAGGAAAACAAAAATGTCTATACAACCCGGATGCGCTCGCTCGCTCAAAGGCAATGACACAAACTAGAAGTATCATGCAGTACGCCTACCAAGCTACCCCTTCGACTCCGGCTAAAAGCCAGCAAGGGAACAACACTGAAATTGGCCAATGCTCACTGAGAAAAGGGCAAGGACAATGAATTTGCACGAAACAGCAAAAATCTGAAAACTAGCTCATCTAAGATTACAGTTTAGACTTGCATATGCTTAACCAGGCAAACAACTTGTTTTTTTCTATGTTTGCATGAGCCAAAGTTCAACGACGAGCACCGCCAAGGCGGAGGCAGAAAGCTTCTAGGCGGTAGCAGAGCAGGTCAAGGAGCTTCGACCCGGCTGTATTCTCCAGCCGGCCTGAACCTCGGGGACTACACCCTGTGGGTGTGCTTGCACGCCCCCACACAGAAACCTGCAAAACAAAGAACATAAAGGAGCTTTGACCCGGCTGTATTCTCTAGCCGGCCCGAACCTCGGGACTACACCACATGGAGCTTTGCAGCCCCACAAAAGAGATGCAAAAGATGCAAAACAGAAAGTGAAAATAGAAGAGCACGAGTAAATAGACGGAGGGAGGCAATGCTCCCACAGAAGTTCAATATGTCACAAATGGACAATTGTTCACATGGCACACAGAAAAGGCAAATTTTTGAAGTCACAAATACTCCCGGCATACTAGGGATCAAATTCACTAAGGGGCAGAAGGGCTGGAGGTGTCAACTGGAGCGTGGCTGCAGGAGGCGACGTCCGTCGAGGCGGTCTGCGGCGCAGCCAGAGCTTCGGTGCGTGCCGCATCCGGGCTATGGAAGTATCGTTCCGTGCCGACTGGGTCACTGAAGTCCCTGTCTGGCGCGACGTAGCTCTCAATCGTCACGGCACAGGAGCAGATGTCGGGGACATTAGCGCGAAGCTGGTCGTAGCTGGTCCCTTGGCAGAATCCACGGGAAAGGCTCCGCACATCCACATCTAGGTACTAGGACTTCAGCAGCGCCAGCACCATCTCCGCGCCACCGCGAGTCGCCCACTCCCGGGCCACGTTCATGAGCTCCGGAGCGCCCCAAACACGCTCAGCCAGGACATCCATGGTGGCAGGCGAGACGGCCTCGGGCCAGACATAGTCAAAGACCTCGAGAGCGGCAGCGCGGAGCTTGTTCGCCTCCTCGTTGACGACCATCACCAGCTCCCCCGGGTGGAGATCCTGTTCCGGATCCGTCTCTGGAATCCGGCCCAGCGCCTGATCTATTGCCTCAGGGTACTGAGCTATAGCCAGAAAAGAGGGCAGCGGTCAGTATCAACCACAAAGGACAAATCCGCAAAAGAGGCTCAAGTCAAAAGCACTTACTGACAATGATCTCAGTGATCTGGCAGAGCTCCGACAGCGCCGCCGCCTCCTTGGCCTTGGAGGACTTGAGGGCGTCCGCCTGGGTGGCATAATGCCCCTCCAGGTTCTTCAGCGCCTCGATCCGGGCATCCGCATCCTTCTTGACCCTACCATCCTTGATCTCCATCTGCTGCTGCTGTGTAGTCAGCTTGGCGATCTGGTCCTGGTGGGTCTTGTAGGCCTCCTCCAGCCGGGCGACCTCCTCCTTCACCCGGTCCACCTCGCGGTCCCGGTCCGCCAGCAGAGCTGCAGGAGGGTAACTAATACTCCACAAGAAGCGCGAGAAATCGCGCAATTGGGAAGTTATGGCAAAGCAAGCGATCTTACGTCCCAGGTCCCATGAAGTCTTGGCAGCATCGGTAAGAGCCCTCCATGCAATAAAAGAGAGATAAGAACCAAGAGAAACAACTACGTCGCGAGACGGTGACAAAACAACAAGACTGGTGATAGAGCACATACCTCGATAGAAGCTCCCAGCATCCTGGCTTGGCCAAGCCCCTGCTCTAGCGCCCCCACCAGATGCCGGATCTGGCCAACGGGCAGCGGCGCTGCCTCCGACAACTATGCCAGGAGAGCGTCCGGCGGCGGCGCGGCACGCGCCGGCGTCCAGCCGGTGACCTGGAGGTCGTCGCCGCTCATCGGAGCCGCGGAGGGTCCAACCTGCGTCTGGCCAGGTACAACCGGCGGTGGCACCTCCACCGGATCCTCCACCCGGTAGGCGCTAGAATCGGCACCCACCGCCGAGCCAGTGGGAGGGACGGCCGCACCGGCACGCCCGAACGACAAACACCCCGCGAGACGGGAGACAGCCTCGACCCGGTGAAGTGTTGTGGGCTCAGCCAGCGGCACCACATCCGCCATGCCGCTGGGTCTCGAGCTGGCGCAGCTCGGGGCCGGAGCCGGAACCTCGACGCCGGAGCCGCAGCAGGCCTCGGGGGCCGGCCCGGCAGTAAAGCCGGGCGCCAGCCTCTCGGATCGATGGAGGCCGCGGCCTCCCTGGCAAAGAGGCGGAGGCGGGCCGATGGCGATGGTCGTGGAGCCGGGCAAGGACATAGCCTCGCTGCAAAAACACAAGAAGTGAGCAACGCAAATACAAGTAAGGCAACACCATCACCAAAAGGACAAGAGCACCTACCGGGCAACGCTCGGCATGATGGGCGCGGTGCGAAGGCGGCGTGACTTCTTGGCGCCACCTGCAGTCGAGGCGACGTTGGTAGGGGCGGCCCGTTTCCCCTACCCCTGGGCTCGGCAAGATCAGCTAGCTCCACGTCCTCGCCGTGCGTAGCTATTCCAAGGACAAGCAAAAAGTCAAGATTACAACTACAAGCATGGCAAGTGCAAGCATGACAAGAACAGGGAACAAATTCTTACCGGGTGGGAACTCGTAGCCCTCATCAGCCCGCATGGGGAACTGCTCCGCCTCCACGGGCGGAGCCTTCGCCGGCTTGAAGTCCGCGGCAAAGTTGGGGAGCTCGGTGTCCCCCATACCGTCCTCCGCTAGCTGCGCCGTGAAAAGCTACTCAACAAGGGAAGAAAATAGGCACGAAACGGGAGTCCCTCAGGAAAATCCACCCGAAGAAGAGCAAGAAAAAAACATACCTTCGGTGGCAGCCAGCCGCGGTGGTACGGCCGGCAAGAGAACGGCCACTCCTCCTCTAGCGCCTCCTTCAAAATGGTGGCGATCCATTCACGGAGGGCAGCGTACGGCATGTCCAGCCAGGATACCCGGGTGAGATCCAGATGGCCGGAGAGGTGGCACATCTTGTGTGACTGGTGCTGCAGCGGGAGCACATCTTGTGTGACCGTTCCTTCTCCACAAGGACGGCCAGCCGGGTGCCCATCTGGTCAATGTCGCCCTGGGCGCCAAGTGCTGGACGGTCCAGGCCTTCCGGCTGGAGGGGACGTTGGCTAAGGCAGGGACCTTGATGAACTCCACCTCCGTGTTGTTGCGCATGTAAAAATATGAGTGCTGCCAGAGCTTGACGGTGTCAGGGAGCTCTAGGCGAGGGATGGGCACTAACAGCCGCGGGTAGATGGCGCAGCAGTCCGTCTCCGTCAACGGGCCGCCCTTCCCCACCACCTTCACCTTGAAGTGGAAGAACTTCAAGAAATTCGCGGCGTCGGGGAAAACACCGAGGAACGCCTCGCAGCAAGCCGCGTTATGCGACAGCATCGACATGGCATTGGCTCCGAGGTGGTGAAGCTGCAGATCAAAAGTGACTAGCAGATCCAAGACGAAGCAGCTCAGTGGCAGCCCGTGGCCGCGAGCAAAGTGCGCGAGGAAGACGACGAACTCGCCTGGCTGGGGGTGAGGCACCCGCTTGCCCTCCGGCACAAGGTGATGCTTCACCACCTGCTCCGACAGCAGGAACTTCTCCCGCCGGTACTTCCTCACGAGCTGCTCCGTGACATAAGAGCCACACTAGCCGCCACCGACCTCGGGCAGAATGTTACCTGGAAAGGTAGCTGTGATGGAGGCGCGGGGTCCCGTGGTCGAAGAAGAAGAACGGCGCCGGTGACCAGGAAATGGCGGCACAGAAGAGCAGAGAAAGGCTAGAGCGCGAGGAAGAGTAAGGGTGGCAGGCACAGGGAGGCGAAGTGAGGAACCACTGCTCCTTACACACGTATTTATTGGCGAAGGATAACAACGCCGGTTACCCTGCCTCCATGCCATGTGGCAAAGCAACTACCCCACTACCCCGTGACGGTTCGAGGCAGATCGCGTGCGCCAGCACCACGCACACAGAGGATCCCGCAGAAGTTACTGCTGGAGGCAAAACGATCCCACGATCTCCAAGGAGACACAATGATGAGGGTGTGCACACGGTTACCAAAAACTGCAGCTGCAGACCCAGAAGTCAAACTGACGCGACGCGTGCTAGAAACTGCAGGCGTGGCTTACGCAAGCACCAACGACAGCAGACTGGCGATCCATCTCCCGGCCGGGTGCGGCAGCTGGTCCAGAAGATCACCCATCACACCCTGTGGGTGGGTCCATCGGCTCTATAGCCGGTGAACCCCAGCCAGGAAAACAACACAAAATCTAAGGCTGGTACATGACAAAGATTACAAGACAAATGCTACAAGACAAACGGAAACGATAAGGCATCTACGTCATCAATCATTTCAAATGAGCACGCAAGAACTTCTCCACAAGGCCAAGTCCTAACGCGCTCGGGGACTAGTGATGGGGGGATGACCCCCGGGTAGACCAAGACGGGACCAACTGGCTGGCTCCAAGGAGCACGGGCCGTCTGGACCTAGATGAAGGAACCACTGCCGGGTGGAATCCCCATCAGGTCAGCACTAAAGTTTCCCTGGCTAGCCCGTCTAGCTAGGTAGCCAGAAGAACTGGCTGGGGGGCCGCTCCTAGCCGGCCGCCTCGGATCCACTAGACATTGTATGGTGGGGATGACGCTCCTTGCTAAGCGCACCCTTGACTGGACAGCCTGGCTGGCCTGGCCGATGCTACTGGATAATTACGCCAAATCTGGAGGCTGACGAGCAAAGCAAGGGCTGACGAGGAAAGCCCCGGCTTACGCATAAAGAGCCGACTGATAGATAAAGAGCCGGATGATAAGTAAAGGAGGGGCATTGAGCGCTAAAGCCTGGTCCTCCCCTGTACTAGAGGCTTGAGTGGAACCGGGCCTACCGTTTGGCCCTGTCCAGCTGGCCCACTTTGTAAAGCCCAAATCCAAACAGTAAACCCTATAACCCATCTTGTAAGCTATCTATTCGACCTGTATATAAAGGGGGCAGCACTAGGGTTCTAGATAAGCTCAACAGAAGGAAAATAGACACCAGAAGAAGTACTTAGAGAATTCTTAGCAAGAAGTAGCTAAGGAAATAGCTCAAGGAGCACTTGTACTGGGCATCCGCCCCCTTTGATAGTAGATCCTTGAAGGAGTAGGAGTTTTACCTCGCCAAGAGGGCTCCGAACCTGGGTACATCACTGTGTTTGCAGTATCTCTGCCCAACCCGTTGTGAGTAGCCACCGATAGCAACCTGATTGTCCCCTTCAAGCCATCCCCGATGGCACTGCCGTGTTCCACACCACGACAATAATGGTGTTACCGCAATTTAATGAAATGTCTCAAAAATTGATCTAAAAGTCGATGATACCCTGCTTGGTCATATTTTTTGTTAAATAAAATTGAAGGTACCCAAGTACTAAAACAAGGGAGAAACACGAAGAGTTCCTTGAGATTTAGGTGCTGTTTGGTTGGGCTCTAATTCTGGATTTTGATTTTTGGCTTATAAAGCTACGAACATGTTTTTGGCTTTGTTTTTTAAGCTTTTACTCTGACATAGTGGAATGATAGTATAAGCCAGGTTGTATGATTTTAACGATTTTATCTCGGTTTAGGGAAAAATGTTCGGATTTTGAACAACAAGCGATGGGAATCTCTACTTCCCGTAATTCTGGCTCACTAACATGAGGGTCACTTGCATAGTGGGTCTAAAAAGTCAGTGTAGGTCGGAGTGGGCGGGCAGGTAAATATTTAAGAAGGGCTGGAAAACTTCGATGGGGTGATGCACTTGGGAGAACGCAAATTTACCACCTCTATCCCTCTGTTATTGAAGTGCTCCCTCGGATTCTTGTTTCCGGAGCAAGGATAGAAGAGGAATTTTGCATCCTATAAAGAGGTGAAGCATGTTTGAATGGATGCACATGATATTTTAATGGATGGGTGAGATGTTTGGGTGCCGTACCAAATTTTGAGGTCGAAGCTTCTAGCATACGCTACTCCGGTGTGGGGCCTCTCAAACACGTTGTCACCGTCTAGGCCCACACGCTAGCGAGAGTTGCTTCCCAGCATTTAAATGAGTTTCTAGGCATTTGCTGAAATTTTTAAACAATTTAAGTCTTTCAAGAAGATGACCATCATCCAAAAAAAGGTGACCAAAAAAGGTGTCCGTACTTAGTAGATCGGTGCATCTTTGCAAATCAACCAATATGTCTGGTTCCAAATTTGAAGTTTGTTTTTAAATTACCAAGTAACAACAATGTTTTTTGTTGTGAATCAAATACAAAGATGATGGCTCAAAATGCCACCGCCCCCTTTTTTCACACAATGTATAACGCCCTTTCAAACTTCCAGGCTAAATTTCTGCAATAAAATTATTTTTGGGGCTGGATGTTTGAATGGATGGGCGAGATGTTTGAATGGGTGGGCGAGATAGCTTCTATGGTACGCTACTCCCACTTGGGATGCTGTCCCGGTCAAATAGACCCACAGGCCTATATGCTTTCCAGCATTTATTGAGTTTATAGACATCTGCCAAAATTAATGAACATTGATTCAAGGCTTTCAAACAAGAGGAGCAAGGTCACAACCATAGTTTCTGTACCTTTTTCATGTTTTATACCACTCCGTATATTGAAGCATCTTTGCCAACCAAGCTTACAAATGTGTCCATATTTGGTAGATCCGTGCATCTTGGCATTTCAAGCAATTATTTACAAAGGAGATTCTAGTTTTCATGGATAATGCCCTACTTTCATGAGTTTCCAAGCTTCCTAATTGAAGATGTTGAAATTAAATAACTTTTTGACATAAAGTCATTCGTTCGCAAAGTGCAATGCTATGTGCATTAGTTTCCATTGTAAAACATAAACTTGTGTTTTGGCAAGTTTTGGATCAATTTGGATCTATGGTGACTGGCAGGTGGGCCACGTATATGGTGGTGCCCAAAGCAGGGTAGGTCAGAATTTCCAAAGTTATTCCTCCGCACCCCTTCATGCTGTGTATTAACTTCCACCCTCCGCCGCCTAGGCCCTCACCCCCTTACCCACAAAATAGACGTGCTTGAAGCCACTCCTCATCACCACCATGCGTGAAGAAGATTTCCCTACCCGTAGGTCTTCTTGAGACGCACCAGTGGGCACGTCGATCCCACGGTAGTCCTTCTCTATCTAGCTCAATCTGGTTGGCATTTTATTGCCCTTTCAAATACGTAGTTTAATTTTTCCTCAATCTGCATGGTCATAGTTTATGCTGCGCTGGATCTGTGTTCCTAAATAGCTTCGGCAATTTTTGTTGTCAATATGTTTGCTGAAACGCATAGGCATATATAGTTTTTGTACTCCATCTATATGTTTCCTGCTTTTATTTTAATAATAACCAACCTTATATGTCATAATTAAACAGATGGGTAGATTTTGGATAGAGATTGCTCCATTAGGCAGTGCTAAACCTATCCTTGATGTTCTACGATTTATGGGATTTGTTAGAGCTCATTGTGACAACTCAAAAGTACATTTCCCCTGTTGGTTGTGTGTGAATATAGGGTGCTGCCTCAATGTATAGTGGAAGACCATTTTTTTACATTTGGGATGCTAAGCACATATGTTAATTAAATGGGTATTTCATGGTGAACCATATGATCCTCCATATGAACTGGGGGAAGCACATCTTTATCATTAAGATCAAGTAGGGGAAGCAGATGTTGATCAAGTAGATCAACTGACAGAGGAAGCTCCTGAGCATCTAGATCAACTTGGAGAAGGGGGAGGAGAGAAAAAGTGCAAGCTGCATTAAACGGGTTTCATTTCTAGTACTACCGCTATGCTAGATGACAAGGTATATCTATAGAACAACAAATGTTCAGGTTGTGTGTCTTTGATGTTTCTCTATAAACATATCTGTTAATCTACTAATCATAGAAGCAGACGACCGAAGAGGACTTTAATGGTAATGACGACGACCTGTTCATTGATGAGCCTGCACCTGAGGCTGTGGATCGTGTACACTGCTTCTGGATGGATTTGATGCAGGGTTGCTGATCATCAGGGGTGTACTTTTGGTGCCATCTGGGTAGTCTCATGACCACTAGCCCAGCTACAAAACTCTTGGGGTGTAGAGCTATCCCATGATTGGTTCGCTACTATTGTACTTTGTAATATGGAGCTACCTTATAATGATTTCTAGGCCTTTGTTAGCAGAACTGTAATCGGAAAGTATTATGTATATTAGTATATAGTATATGTGTGTTTGTGTGTGTTTCTAGTATGAAGTCCGAGCTTATCATTTTATCAGTTCCTAAACTGTTTTTGAGGCCCCAGCGTGGGTGCCCTATGCTGCAACTACCACCGTCTTTTCCACTGCTCCATGAGACGAATCAACAAAAGCTGGGATCAATTTGATTCGAACAGGTGCGATTTTCACTGTCCTTGGAGAGGAACCCAGCAGAACTAGTACTAGTACCAAGGGAAGGAGGAGGTTGGCTCGGTCAATTATCTCACCCACTTGATGTGGGAACTGCTTTAACTCACCCCTGACGTGGGTCCCGTTTGAAATAGCTATAGGCCACCACGTGATAGCTGGGATCAAAAATTTAGGATTCTCTCCCGGCAAAATGTTCCTACCACTGCCACTTAAAAATACTTACTATAACAAAAGTGTACTTCCCAGCCCTACTACAACTAGTACTACTACTCCCCTGCCCATGCCTTTCTACCGATGACAAGACAAGGAACCATCACTAGCTAGCTCCCATCCAGCAAGCAACTGTTGGAACTGGTGAAACCTTCAATTGTGGAGTTCTTGTTGAAATAGGTAGGTGTATTTGCTCACCTCAAAATCCGACTTTGCTTAATTTGCTTCCGTTTGGTCCATTGGGGGTACTATTAGTACTAGGAGTAGTAGTATTCGGTATGCTTTGATTGTGGAGTTCTTTCTTGTTGCTCACCTCGGAATCACCTAATTAGGATATTTTCCCTCTTCTCTAATCAATTGGGTCATTTGGGTGGGGTGGGGTGGGGGTGGGGATGAGGATGGGGGTGGGGGGAGGTGGTACTGATTTCATATGGATTCTGAATCAAGGAATGGTCACCACTGTTCTGATTGGGGCATTTGGTCACGTTCGATTTCGGTGTTCTTCACTTCTGTAACCTTTAGTTGCTACTTGTAATGTACAATGAATTTTGTGTCAGATTCTGTATGGAGAACTATGGATCAGTGGCGTGCACGGCCACTACGGACAGGGATGGTCCCATCAGTTCCCTTAAAAGTTGCCTAAAAAGGTAATGTAGCAGTATATTCGTTGCGTTCTTCCATTCTTTCCAATGCTGAAAGTGGTTGGCTGCAACCTGGATGTATCCCTGTGCTAAAAGTTGTCTCTGTCTGCATCCTATTTTTGTGGAAGCCTCTGTGACGCCATCTCTTCTTCATTTACTATAGCACGGTGGTACATACCCGCGAACATGCGGTGCTCTAGGTGCGATAAACACGATGGTACCCCCACATGCCGCAGGATCCGTCCATAGCATTACTGACCAAACAAGCGCAAGGCCACTGACCAGCTGGGAGGGCCCAGCTTAAAGAGAAAGGTATTTGTTCTTAATACCCTTATTACCATGGTGCAGTCAGATTTAAGTATTACCCGCTTGGTGTCATGCATGCTTATCAGATGTTCAGAAACATATGTGTGATTTTATTAATTCTGGCACTATGTTTATGTGAACCAGATCTGGATCTATCAGACTGTCTCATACAGGCAGTATATGACTACTATGTACTGTACTCCCTCCGTCCCAAGGCTTAGGCATATACTATATTTTTTGAAAAGTCAAGCGACGGAATGTGTGATCAAACTTTTGAAAAAAGTCAAAAACTATCAAGAACTATGATATTGTATACATACGACGTGAATATATGTTTCATGATGTATCCAAGGATATATAATTCATATTATAATTTTTTTCTAAAAACATGGTCAAACTTTACATAGTATTAAACTGTTGAGCTCTGTTGCTATTTATGCAGATTGAAGGTGCTGTTGTGGAGGCTCAGGCTGCTGTAAAGCCTAGTAGATTTCTGATGCCCGCACCAAAAGAGGACATCCTCTACACAACGAGGAAGGGCCAAACACAGTACCCAGGTGGGCAGTGACCTCTCTAAGAAGTGGGTATAATTTGTAAATCCACAATTTCACATGTTATAATTTTCCATGTTATTGTTATCAGCTAGTACTATATGTTTACACTCATTAGAAGTTCACAAAAATACAATATGTTTGCTTTACATGCAATGGTTTTGTCTTATATTATTAGATTTACCTGCTCTTTACATAATTTAACCTTTCCACTTAATTTTAATCAGTACCATGCACCAGCTGCTCAGCCCTTTCTGCTACCCTCCTCTTGTCAAGCTTGTGGATTGAAAGGGGCCCCTGTATGCCAATCCAAAGGCAGAGGGAAGAAAAATGGTGCATGGACACCCTTCGCAAAGGGTACCCATGGTATCAGGTATGGATTCCAAGTGGTTTAGACCGACTTGATGTAAGATCTTGTATCTCACTTTTTTTGCTATCGCCTGAATTCTCTATCAATTTTCTCATGAAGGTTATCCCTTGTGTCACTCGCCCCATTATAAACAAGATGTTTGGAAACGATAAGTTTTTAACTCTGTATAGCGAGGACCCTCAAGGCATGCGGCAACTATATGATGTCGATGTCTCCTAGACGATGGACACCACCTATTTGGGTGGCCGTGGTTGGTCCAAGTATGTCCGTGAGAATGGTCTGAAGTAGGGGACGAGGAATCGTTCGATTTTAGCAAGCCTGGGTAGATACTTGCACTCGGTCGTACACCTGTTGACTGAAGGACCAAGAACAGAGGTAGTACTAATTAATTTGATTATGTACTCATCACAACCTCTAATGATTTTCTTGCGACTAACTGTTCTGCACCATTGTCTTTACTCATCATATGACACTGACCACTTATGCAGTCTGCTTCCCCTTATGTACCACCAGAAGGGTGCCAGCATCAAGCTGCTGGCACCGACACAAGCACCGACCCCAGTTCCTGCAATGGCACCTGTTGACCTCAGTAGGAGAAAGAATAGAGGTAGTAACTTAATTCGCTTGTATACTCTCATATCTGTCTAGGAGTTACTATTGTATAAGAAACCATTTTGCTTGTCCACATCTCATATGCCTCTCTGACCACTCCTGCAGTCCCCTTACCTACCCCTCAGAAGGTAACCAACACCAAGCTGCTAGCACCCCCAACGGCACTGGCCCTAGTTCCTGCTCGAGCACCTGTTGACCTAAGGAGAAAGAGTGGAGGTAGTAGCTTAATTTGCTTGTGTACTCATCATATCCTCTGATCATTGTCTTGTGAGTAACTGTTGTATAAGAGACCATTTTGCTTGTACACTTCTCATCTGCCTCTACCATCCCTGCAGTCAGCTTAGCTACCCCACAGAAAGAATCTAGCATCAAGCTGCTGGCGCCGACACCGGTTCTGGGCCTTCTCGCTTCTGCACCAGCCCCTTTATAATTAGTGGCACCATCTCCTGCACCAGCACCAACCCTAGCACAAGCACCGACACAAGCTCCTTCATCACCCCGGGCAGCACCTTGTCAGACCATATCCTACACATGTGTCATCACAAGGTCGCACCGGATTACGTTTGTGAGTATATGGCGGAAGATAAATTGCTCTGAATGTATTATCAAGTTTCACATGATTCAGTGCATTGCTCTTAGTAATTATGCATCTATCTTTTGCTTTGACTCATAAATTGCCTAATAGTGCCACAAAGCAACTCTAGGCCAGACGAAAGGGCACAATAGTCTTCACGATGCAAAGCGAAGGATTGTGAATCGAGGGACGCTACACCATTAACTCGACTGATGGGCACTTGGAAGCTACTTCTAGGTGGATCAAGTTCCGGAAAGCAGCCAAACTTACTATTGCAAGAACGGTCAAGGTCGATGTATCTGGCTGCCCTAAATGTCGCATG
The DNA here is from genome assembly GCA_023614405.1 of Avena insularis. Taxonomy (NCBI): domain Eukaryota; kingdom Viridiplantae; phylum Streptophyta; class Magnoliopsida; order Poales; family Poaceae; genus Avena; species Avena insularis. The sequence goes on from CM042692.1 coordinate 31,526,783, forward strand.
CTATTCATGAACTTGCTAGCTGTCTAGCTCTTTGGCCGCATGCTATTGTAATTAATTATGTGGTTGTCTTATCTCTACTGATCATATATGGGTGTTAAAACTGTGATAACCTTTTGCTAGATTGGATCTATGACTAGTACGTACTAGTTTGGTATATCTGTATCTATATGACGGTTCCCTATATGACCAAATATTATGACAATGATTCTGTTCCAGTGATCGAGTGTGTTTGGAGAAAAGGGCAAACTGATTGTGTGGCATGGTTTTTAGAGGTAAAACAAGAACTATCTCTCTCTGTAATGATATTGAATTGCAGTGTCTGTATTGCTGAATCAGTCACTTTGAAATGCTTCTGAATTGGTCAAGTGCTGCTGAATATGAACTAGGAATATGTCGATTTGTTTATGTCTTATTATGCTGTACTCCTTAATCTTTCAAATGGTATTGAATTTGTCAAAAGTTCTGTCATTGCTGCTGGCTACTTGCTCAAGAGATTTTGCCTTTGTGTCATCGGAACCGTTGGATGCATTTTGGACATAGATGAGAGGGTAAAGATATACAGCGTGATTTAACCAAGTGAAGTCATTGGATACGAGCCCTATTTTGGCGCATGTGGTGTGTGTTCATTAGATATTTTTACATGAATATCTGGCAAAGGAATTATCCCTTTTTTCCTCCCTCAATGAGGTTAGTGTTTGAATCTGGAGAGCCACACCCTAGTGAAATTTGAGATAGGATCCCATTGACCATAGCCCAAAAACTTTTTAATTTGGCCTTTTTGGCATTGCCCCCACCTCTAAAAAAAACTCTGCCTACCCATGTTTTTAAGAAACTAATCCATTATGTGGCTTTTTATAAATCGAGGTTCCAGTATAGCTGCTCTTTTATTTTAAGAGAGATAACATGGACACACAAAATATTTTTAAGAAGACTGATACATAAGTTGTAGAACTAATACATGTTTAATGATTCAATTTCTATTAGTATCTTTGGTATAGTGGCAAAACACTCGGTTTATGTCTATTTGATTTGATTTGAAGGTCTTTAGTTCGAATCCCCTATGTGTACATATTTATATATATCTTGGGTTCACTTTTTTTTGAGAAAGGGTTTACTTTTTACTATCGTATTACAGAGAGGTTGACATCATAGACCCACCAGCCTGCAGCATCCCTCGAGTTTAATGTTCGGGTTTGAAAAAAAAGTTAAATACTTGTACAAAGAGGCTGGTATCGGGGACCCACCCACCAGAACATACTAGAGAGGCTGACATGGGGGCCTCAGCAACAAGACCATACATGGCTGCCACATCGAGCAACATAGCCAAGGTCAAAACAACGGACACAGCTGACAAAAGTCCATCATACGCTGGTTTGATTTACAGAGAGACCGATATGTGGGACCCAGTAGCGCGACCTTATATAGGTTCTGCCTCGAGCGACGTTACCAAGTTCGAAACAGGGAGGCGCGAGCGAGAAAAAGTCCAGCATGCACACATTTCTTCTAATGAGAGGCTCACATGGGGGACCCAGCAGCCTGCAAAAACGGCTGATACATCGAGCAACACTATCAAGTTCGAAACACGGAGGTGCGACCGAGAGCAAAAATTTCATCATACACACGTTTCTTCTAATGAGTGGATGACATGTGGGGCCCTACATCATGATTAAACAGTAGATGCAGCGGGCAACGCTATCAAGTTCGGAACATGGAGGCGCGACCGAGGGAAAAAATTCTATCATACACACGTTTCTTCTAATGAGAGGATGACATGTTGGGTCTAGGAGTTTGATTAAACGGTAGATGCATCGAGAAGCGCTATCAAGTTTGGAACAGAGTTGCTGTCAACACCCGGTTTTTTAATCCCAGATTCCTGTTATGCCATACATCATAATCCCAGGATTACCATTTTCGTGAGACATAACAGATTGGATATCATAGTACATCATCCATTACAAACCATAATAAGGTCTTACACAAATAAGGGATCTCATGATCCAGTCTTAATACAAACAAGCAGCAGAAATAATAAGCGTAGCGACGGGCTCCATCTTTAGTGTCACAGGCAATGTTGATGATGGGGATGATCCTAGTTGTTGCAGCCGTCCTGCTGTCCATCTTCCTGATAGTCCTCCTCATAGTCTGTCCACGGGAATATCCAAGGACAAATCCATGAGTACTCTTTAAGTACTCACAAACTATCACTAACAACTAAGGTAATTCTAGTAGGAATCCTAAGCTCTAAGTTTATTTGCAAAAAGCCAGATTTATCTCAACTGAGTTCAGAAGCAAAGAAAGCTAAATTAATGTTATAAATCACCCAAGTGGGAACTTAGTTTTCATAGTCACAACCCTGTTGTGGTCAAGTAAGAGTCATAATTCATTTCACAAGTCATTTTGAAAACATCTGACGACGAAACAGTATGGCCAATCCAACTGTCCATGACCACGGACGCGGCTATTCGAATAGTTTGACACTCTGCAGAGGTGGTACACTTTCACCACAAAATTCATTACATCCATCAGGGATAACCCTGAATCATCATACTTAGTATGCGGATAATCAATCATAACCTTTCCTTTACACACCCTAGTATAAGCATCTCTCCCATGAGCTTGGCCTCCCAGCCATGGCCATCTACCATCCTGGGCACTACATAGGTGGAAATCATCAAGAGGTAGCCTTACCTCAAACCTCCTCCGAGAGGGAACCCGTACTAATGCATATAAACTTCTAGCTAAGCCTTACCCAGTTCAGGTATTGTGGTTGTAAGGTAAAATTGGAATGGTATCGCATCCGAACGCAACCATCAGTTTTTATAAGGGGGCTAAGGCTCATGCCTCAACATTTTCATCATCAAATCCGTTTGTGTTACTCAACACATGTCAAAACATCTCAATAGAATGACTCATCATTCCAAGGTTTTCATAAGCATTTTCACCAAGTAGTCCCATCTAAAGTGATCAAGTTTTATGCTTAGCACTAGCCACTAAGTTAAGAGTGTTAACTAATGAGGGATGCTAATATCAATCTCATGCCATAGAATGACATCTAGTATATGCCTACTTTTATACTATTTATGCTATCTATACTACTTTCCACAATCTCACAAAGTATTACTACAAGTAAAGAAACTTGGGTAAAGCAAAAAGTAAAGCTTGCAAGTAAAACTTGGGATGGGTATAAATCAAAAGTATATAACCAAAGCATGCCTAATGCATCTTGCTTAGGTCATCTTATATAATCCTAGCTTGCTAATAATAGCTTGCCTTGATTGTTGCACTGATTGAAGTTCTCTTTGTCTTCCTCGGGGTAGAACTCCTCCTCGTAGACTTGGTCGGTACTATTGTCTATAATTGAATACAGGATACACAATCACCAAACAATACTTAACTAAGTCTATTTAGCACACTAAGGCACACACTTGATGATCTAGCATCATTACAATCATCACATGTATTAAAGCACTACTTTCAATTATTTTATTTGAGAAAAGTAATTTCTACGCATTGAAATTAATTAAGATTTAATATTCTCCAATTAAAATATGGGATCATGTGGACACATGTCATCACCACATATTCTAATACATGGGAATGTGATTTAAAGGGTTGGTCACATTTTATAAAGTTTAAGATTATTATTTAATAGATTTAAAGTGACTAGAAATGCCTATATAGCATTATTTTGGTACTAGTCCAAAGTCACTACATGTAAACCTAGATATTTTTACATATTCAGATAGGTATTGTTAAATGTGATTTTTGAGAGTTGGAAACAACTCAAAAGCTATTATGGTTTATTTTTGAAAAATGTTTGAAGTTGCAAAAGTCTCTGTTTTGTTATTTTTGCTATAGATGCTCTCTTACTCCAAATGATTTAAATCCAACGGGCTTGGATAGATATTTTAATTACCTTTCCAGCAAAATCTGAATCATGTCATTTGGTTAAGTGAAACTCTCTGAATTGATTTTTGAATCTACTGATAGAATCTAGTTTCAACCAAATTGGAAAATACTAGTTTGAATCGTTGGGCTACGCGCGGGAAAGGAAATGGGCCGGCCCAGCTGCCTCGCTGCAGGCGGAGCTGGCGAGGGTCCCTGGCGTTAGTGACACCTCTAACTGGCGTAGTTTCAATCTCAGCCGTGCGATTAGACTACGATCTAACGGTTGTGGTTCGTCATCCCCGGTGAATAGGCCTTCGGCGAGGACGAACCCTAGCGACACGGTGGGGGTCTATGGGGGCTCACCTGGGCTCCAACTACGGTCGGCGATGGGGGCGTTCGAGCTGGTAGACGATGGTGGTTCGAGGCGTCGTCGCAGCAGCTCCTGGAGCGGCTCCAATCGATGGCGCCTCTTCTCCTCTACAACGGCAAACTCCGGTGAAATTCCGGCGGACCGAGGCTCGCCTTGCTCCGGGGAGAGTGTGGGAGGATCAGTGAGGAGAGGGGAGTGGAATGGTGTGAGGAATTGAGGTGGAGAGGGCTTCCTTTTATAGCTCGACGAGGGGGCCGACTGGCGTGGGCGCGGCTCGTCGGTGGCGGTGCTACATGCAGCTAGTGGCGCGGCTGGAGGTAGGGGACGGTGCATGTTCTCCTGGCGGTCCTCTCTGGCTTAAAGGCGCGAAAAGGGGCAGTCGTATTTGGTCAAGAGCGGGCGGTGCTCTTTGCGGAAGAGGTGGTGTTCAATGCGGCGCATAGTGGCTACGGGTCGAGCAGCAGCAAACAGGGATGGCTGGGCGGCTGCTGGGGTCATGGCGGGCAAGGTGTCTGGTGAGGTCGAGAGGCTGGCGTCTGAGCTGCCAGGTGGCGGCTCTATCGCGTCCTCGGCATGGCGCAGACGCTCTGGGCGCGGCTTTGCTAGGGTGGTCCACGGCTTTGCTTCGCTCGGAGAGTGGACAGGGGGCGACGATGTGGTCGCAGCTACCTCCTAGACATCATGGGCAAGCTCGGGGCGGTCTGCTATGAGCGGTCCATGGTTAGCCTAGCGCGACGGCTTCGGGTGGCGACGCACTGGTGCCAAATGGCCAAGGGGGTGCTGGTCTGCTGCTGCTCGACACCAGGGGGAACAGGAGGAGTAGAATGATGGTAAATGGTCTAGTGATCAATGCCCAAATAGTGAGGTTAGGCAGATGTTTATTCTGTGCCTGCCACGTGTTTGATCTAATGGCTGAAAGAAATTTAAATTTGAATTTTTGGCTCAATTTTGGTGAGTGATCTACACTTATGCTTGGTTATCTATGATTTCTTGGGATTGGCAAGGGGAATTGATTTGATGGGTTTTTCCAAAATGAGGATCTTAACATATGAATTGGATTCAATTTTCCATTGTCCATTTAATTGATTTGCTAGATGTTTTTTTAAGTTTGTACAGTGGGCCTTGATACATTTTTACTTGGTCTAGCAAGGGGTGAAAAGGACTAGAAATGTTTCTGTTAGAATTTCTCTTCTAGGAACACCTAAAGTGGCCTAGTGGTTAACTTTGGTCAAAATGACCATTTGCTTTATTTATTCTTATTTGATTTCTTTTTCTTTGGATTTTGTTTGTAAATGGTGTAGATGATGTGGCATTCACCTTTGAACCATTTCACAACATTTAAAACAATCAAGCATGGCATTTTCAAACAATTCTACACTAATGCAAACACACATGTATTCATAATCATTTTATTAATAAAAGTTTTTTTGTTAACCCTAAATTGGGTGATTTGAACTTGATAACCTTGATTAAATTTTTGGGATGTTACAAACCTTTCCTCCTTAAACAAAATCTCGTCCCAAGATTTAAGAAAAACTAGGAACTAAAGAGATCTAGAAACTCAGTCCTAATGTAATCTTCTTGCTCCCAGGTAGCTTCTTCTTCGGTATGGTTGCTCCATTAGATCTTGAGAAATTTGATACTCCAGGTCCTGGTGGTTCTGAAGGCTTCTTCCAAGATACGGATGGGCACTTCACGGTACATCAGATCCTTGTTGATATCAATGGCTCGGTGATTGATGGTCTTGAACACTTCGGTCTTCTCCGGCACTTCTAGGCATTTGCGAAGTAACGAGATATGGAACACATTATGGATGGCTGACATCTCCTCTAGCAGTTCCAGTTGGTATGATACCTCTCCTCGGGGATTCAAAATCATGAAGGGTCCGATATATCTGGGGGCTATCTTTTCTTTCAGCTGAAAATGCTGCATTCCTTTCAACGATGAAACTTTGAGATACACAAAATCTCCGACATTGAAAGTCAAGTATCTATGTCTCTTGTCAGCATAACTCTTCTGTCTGGATTGGGCGGTCTTGAGGTGCTCACGGACTTTGTGAGCCTTCTCTTTGGCTTCTCGTAGGATGTCGGGTCCGAAAATCTGACTCTCTCCTACTTGCGACCAATTCAAGGGGGTACGACACTTTCTTCCATATAGGAACTCAAATGGGGCCATTTGAAAACTGGCTTGATAACTGTTGTTGTATGAGAATTCTGCGAAAGGCAGACAATCTTCCCAGTTTGATCCATATTCTAACACACAAGCTCTCAACATATCTTCTAAGATTTGGTTGACTCGTTCAGTATGTCCATCGGTCTGCGGGTGATAAGCTATGCTGAAATTCAACTTGGTTCCTAATCCTTCTTGGACTTTCTGCCAAAATCTTGAGCTAAATTGGGTTCCTCGATCTGACACTATGGTCTTGGGGGTTCCATGCAAACTGACAGTTCTAGCAATGTACAACTCTTCTAGCTTTGAACTCTGGTAGGTTGTCTTGATAGGTATAAAATGGGCTACCTTGGACAGTCTATCAACTATGACCCAGATAGAGTCATTTCCCCTACTAGATGTAGGCAAACCGGTGATAAAGTCCATTCTGACAGAATCCCATTTCCATTCCGAAATCTGCAATGGTTGCAACAGTCCTGCGAGTCTCTGATGTTCCGCTTTGACTCTCTAATAGATATCACACTTCGCTATGTAGCTTCCGATTTCTCTCTTCATCTTGTGCCACCAGAATTGCTCCTTCAAATCCTGATACATCTTTGTTCCTCCGGGGTGGATAGAATAAAGAGTATCAAGAGCTTCCTGCATAATAACTTGCTTCAGCTCCAAATCTGCTGGCACACAGATACGTCCCTTGTACCACAAAACTCCTTCTTCATCTTCGGTGAATCTAGGTACCTTTCCTATACCAATACGATGTTTGATTCTGTCGATACTTGCATTTCCCTTCTGGGCTTCCTTTATCTAGCTAATCAAAGTGGGTTGAAGTTCAATGCTAGCTAAAAATCCTTTGCTAACTAGCTCTGTTCTAAACTGCTCCAACTCTTCATGCAAACTTGGCTGGTTCTCTTTGATCATGGTGTTTAATCTACATGGTAATCTGCTAAGAGCATCCGCTACCACATTGGCTTTGCCGGGGTGATAGTGAATGTCAAGGTCATAATCCTTGATTAACTCTATCCATCTCCTTTGCCTCATATTTAGCTCCTTTTGAGTGAAAATATACTTCAGGCTCTTGTGATCTGAATAAATCTCACAGCGGTTACCCATAAGATAATGACGCCATTGAAGGAGTTATGCCCTAGAGGCAAATAATAGTGTATTATTTGATATATCTTCTGTATGTTGATAATGGGTTTCTACTGTGCTGTAACTGTGTTAATACGAAACGTCAATACACGTGTGGTATGTAAACAAACCGTGTCTCTAGTTACCTCTAGTGAAGTAGTTCATTGGTCATGAGGATGATCTGTGTTTCAAGATCATGGGCATTTATGCCAACTGACAATGAGGTCATGTTATTAGTTTAATAACATGATAGACAAACATCTGACCGTTATATCTTAATGAGATCTAGTTACAAAGTTCACCATTAATGATAAAACACAGAGAACCTCGCAACCTGATCCTTTGACTGTGAGGTAATTTAAATCACCATTTCCGGAAGAAGCTTTGATGGTTATCAAGAATCATCTCGTAAAAGGGTGATCAAAAAGATGCCACTCAGGTTTTCCGAAGGGATGTGTTGAGGAGTACATATCAAGACCAGGATTTGTCTAGTCCATATAACAGACAGATACATGTGGCCATCTCAGTGGCGTTGCATTAATAAAGCTTGCAAGCATGTGACTAGGTCATGGAATGCAACGACATGAGAATGAGAAAACAAGTTCATCGGTAACGAGATCGAACTAAGGTATCGAGATACCAAAGATCAAGTCTCGGATGAATTAGGTATCAGAAGACAAAGGGAATGGGGAACGACTATCTCACGGTTCGAGCGATTGTATTCGTGAAACGCACGGGGGTCACATGGCCATCCAGGTCCCTCTGTTGATCATTGATATGAGAGTTGTCTCTATCATGTCCGGAGTGTTTCCGAACCGAAGGATGTCACGCTTAAGGGTAGGGACGCTTAGGGTAGATGAGGTATCGTATGAGAAATAGAGAGAGAGAAACCAGAATAGTTTCGGTCACATCTGATGGACATCGGAAAGGGTCCGGAAGGTGTTCCGGAGTGAAGGAATAATATAATATGTGTATTTGAATGTTAATTGGAGAATTAATATTAAATATATATATTATTTTATTTTTAAAGGCTCCATATTGCTAATGGGCCTCACCCGAAGGGAGGCCCAATAGGGCAAGGCGCCTAGGGAGTGGGGGCCGGCCGGCCTAGGGCTAGCGGGCCGCCCCAATGGGGCCTACCTAAGGCCAGCGGCTGCCCCTAGGTGGCCGGCGGGTGTGGGGATTAGTCCCACACCGCCTGGCCCCTGGGTGGTGTCCCCTCCTCCCACTATGTAAAGGGGTCCCCCTCCCCCTTTGGAATCACCCATTCCTCTCATTCTCTCTCTCTCATCCGCTGAGGAGCTCGTGGTTGTGTTCTCCACCTTCACACTAGCATCGTGTGATCGGCGATCCTGCATCTACTTCTTCCGTTGCTCGGCTAGATCGGAGTCCGGTTGACGTCTCCTACACCGGACATGTGACGAACTTCGGAGGCACCACACTTGGGGTGCTGCTCGTCTTCATCAATATATGCCTTCCTGTGTAAGGCATGCCTCTATATGCAAAGGTATGAATAATGTATTCCGTCTCCGTTACTTATGTCTACATAGTATAGATCCTGGTATTAGTGTTCGAGTAGATAGAAATTTTTTGTTTTCTGCTACGGAACCCTACAACCATGTCTTCAGGGCTAAAACTATGGCTGCTTGTTCAAGATCATGGGTAGGGTAGTTTTGCTCATGCTGCTTCAGTTGTCGGGACAAATATGCTATGACTTTGCCTTCTTGCATCAACACACATCCGAGACCAATCTTGGGTGCATCACAATACACATCAGAAGGCTTCTTGATATCTGGCATAATCAAAATTGGGGCTGAAATCAACCTCTTCTTGAGCTCTTGAAAATTTGCTTTACATTTGTCGGTCCATTCAAACTTCTTGTCTTTCTTCAACAATTGGGTCATCGGTCTTGCGATGCTCGAAAATCCTTCAACAAACTTGCGGTAATATCCCGCTAATCCAAGAAATGCACGGACTTGGGTTTAAGTGGTTAGGGCTTCCCATTCTTCAACATCTTTGATCTTGGCAGGGTCAACAGCGACTCCTCCTGCTGACACAATATGTCCGAGGAATCCTACTTCTTTCAGCCAGAACTCACATTTGCTGAACTTGGCAAACAACTGATGCTCTCTAAGGGTTTCAAGGATGGTTCTCAGGTGTTGCTCATGGTCTTCTTCTGACTTGGAATAGATTAGAATATCGTCGATAAAAACAACGACAAACTTATCCAGAAAGTTCATAAAAATCTTATTCATGAGATTCATGAAATAAGCGGGGGCATTGGTTAATCCAAAAGACATGACTGTATACTCATACAGTCCATATCTGGTGGTAAAGGCGGTCTTTGGAATATCCATTGCATGAATCTTGAGTTAATGATAACCAGTTCTAAGATCAATCTTAGAAAACACTCTAGCACCAGTCAACTGATCAAATAGATCCTCTATCTTGGGCAGTGGGTACTTGTTCTTGATGGTGACATCATTCAGCTTTCGGTAATCCGTGCACAAACGGTTACCTCCATCTTTCTTGTCGACAAACAAAACAGGTGATCTCCATGGCGATGCGCTTGGTTCAAGCCTTTCTCCAGCATAGCATCAAGTTGCTTCTTCAGCTCCACTAGTTCAGATGGGTTCATGCTATACGGTCTCTAAGCTATGGGTCCAGTTCCACGAATTAGTTCAATAATGAACTTGATATCCTGATCTGGGGGCATACCGTGCAATTCATCTAGGAATACGTCAGGGTATTCACAGACTACTTTGACTTGGTCAATGGTGGGTAGGGCTAGACTCTTGTTGCATTTGAATTGACGGGGCAAGGTTTCAGATACATGCTCTACTGATACTCCAGAGCTACTGGTCATGGTTATGGCTTTCTTGGCACAGTCAATCAATCCTTTATGTTTTGACATCCAATCCATTCCTAGTACTACTTCCAAACCTTTGGTTCCAAGTACTATTAGATTGGCATAAAAATCTATCCCGTGGATTCTGATAGGTACAACCTTGCAAATTTTTCTAGCTTTGGTGGTTGAACCAGGTATTTGAACTATGATAACATGCTTCAATTTTGTTGGTTGAATCTTACTAGTGCATGCAAATTCTTCTGTAACAAACGAGTGCGATGCTCCAGAATAAAACAACACTCTTGCTAATACTGAGTTAATAGAAAACATACCCAGCACGACATCTGGTGCTTCCTGGGCTTCTTCAGCATTCATGTGGAACAGACGGCCATTGCGATTGAGCGAATTCCCTAGGGCAAATCTTCTCCCAGGCTGAACACGGCGTTGCTGCTGAGCTGGGGCATTCACATTGGTGGTGGTGGCAAGCTTCTTGGGAGACTCGTTGGAGTAGTGACCCTTGACTCCACATTCAAAGCAAGTAATCGGGGACTTGTCTTTGGTGGCAACATGCACTGCATTGCTTCCAGTCCTTGGGGCAGTATTGTTGTTGTTGTTGTTGGACTTGGGTGGTGAACGGTTGAAGTTGTTGGAGTTTCTAGGGTTGTTGTTGTGGTTTCCTCCGGTCTTCAGGTTTCCTCCGCTATGATTGGGGTAGCTTGGATGAGACATTGGGGGTCTATTGTTTCTTGGGGCATATCCTGCACACGGGTTGGGGCGATAATTCTAGGTATTGTGGGACCCAGTTTGGTGCATCATCCTACGCTTGCGGTTGTCATTGGCTTGGTTGATTTTCCCTTCCATCTGGATGGCGGAGTCGACTAACTCTTCTAGGTCTTCAAAACGGATGTTGACAAAAATAGTCTGCATCTCATCATGCAATCCATTCAGGAACCTTTCCTTCTTATTGGCTTCAGTGTTGATCTCATCAGGTGCATACCTAGCGAGGGATAGAAATTTGTCACGGTACTCCACTACCGTCATCCTGCCTTGCTTCAGTTCTCTGAACTCATCTCTCATTCTGGTGACTAAACCTTGCGGCACATGGGTGCGGCTGAACTTGATCTTGAAAGCTTATCACGTCATCACTTGACCGTGGTTCATAGTACAAGTGCTATTCCACCAGGCTCTTGCATCTCCTGCCAGATAATGAGTGGCAAACAGTACCTTCTCGTTGGCATCAACTCCTGCGACTTCTAGATTATTCTCCATTGTCTGCAGCCAGTCATCAGCATCTAAAGGATCCTTGGATTTGTTGAAGATAGGGGGATTGGTATTCTGAAAGTTCTTAAGCTTGGATCCATGATGATCCTGATTTCCATGGCCTTGATTATTGTGGGCCATCTGAGCTATCTGTTGCAGGGTGTCTAGGTTGGCTTGGCGCTCTCCTCTACTATCTTCACGGTCGGAAACTAGCATCTGCAGAATCTGCAGCATCGGGTCCTGCGATGAGCTTCTTCCTCCTTGGTTTCCACGAGTCATCTGAAGATTGAGATAGATAATAAGATAAGAGGGAAATTTCTAAGGTTCATGGTTTTGTTTTCAAAAGCTTTAGACTTTGAGTTTGAACTCAGGTTTGGCAAACTAACTTCTTCTCATTCATTCACTCATTCAAGCACACAATACAAACACACACACCACAACATAAAAGGAAAACAGATGGTTTTAAGAACCATTTTGTGAGCTAAGATACAATGGGACCGATACAACTCATTCCTATGGTAGTGATCAAGTGCATCTACTCATCATCAATGAAGTCGGAGTCATCATCATCGATGTAGAAGTCCATGGCATCATCCTCCAGGTAGTCATTGTCATCACTGAGGTATGAGTGAATATCTCCCTGGATTTCTTCACCTTCTTCCTCTTCTTCTTTTGCTGCAAGCTGAGCTTCTTGTTCCTGGATGGTCTTCTCGAGGTTGGCCACCTTCTTGTGAAGACAAGCGATGGTGCGATCCTTCTTCTCGCATTGCCGGTGAAGTGATTGGCGATCCTTGACGAGCAGGGCGAAAGTCTAGTCCTTCTTGGCAGCAATGGCAAGGTTGTGGTTGGCGTAGGCTCGAGCATTGTCCAATTCCTTCCGCCTGTCATACAGTAGGAAGTCAAGATTCTCCACTTGGCGCTTCATCTCCGGGTGACTGGGCATCTCCAATGGCATTCCCATAGAACCACGCCTTGCGTAATGAGCAAAGCGAGTTCCCTGGATCAAGTTGACGTTTTGCCCACACAGACGGGCAAGAGCTTCATGCATAGACCTGGCTAATCCATCTAGCCAGTTGTTCTCTCGCACGATAAATTGAATCTTCTCGGAAAGGGGTGCTTCCAGCTTGCCTCGAAGATCTGCCACTATCAGCCATTGTAGATCTCCTCCTGGAAAATCCTTGAGTTGACCTCCGAAGAATTCCGGATGCGGGCGCTCAAGGTACACAGACAGTGCATCAAGATCCCTCTCAAAGATCAGCTGGCCTCCATTGCCCAACTGGTAGAACTTGCAATACTGAACTTCCATCTATAATAATTTAGGATGAGTAAGTTAGTGAGGTGATCAAGTGTGTCAAATTTTATGTAGTAATGTAAGAATTTTTAAGGAACATGATTTTTTTTGAAAGAATCAAGGATAAGAATGGGAATAGGTTTTCATAAATACTCACTTCATTTGTTTTTGAAACTAAGTTTTTGTTCGGACGTCCATTCTAACTAGGGTCTCCTATGGTCAGGATGGCTCTGATACCAACTTGTCAACACCCGGTTTTTTAATCCCAGATGCCTGTTATGCCATACATCGCAATCCCAGGATTACCATTTTTGCGAAACATAACAGATTGGATATCACAGTACATCATCCATTACAAACCATAATAAGGTCTTACACAAATAAGGGATCTCATGATCCAGTCTTAATACAAACAAGCAGCAGAAATAATAAGCGTAGCGACGGGCTCCATCTTCAGTGTCACAAGCAATGCTGACGATGGGAGATGATCCTAGTTGTTGTAGCCGTCCTGCTATCCATCTTCCTGATAGTCCTCCTCATAGTCTGGCCATGGGAATAGCCAGGGACAAAGCCATGAGTACTCTTTAAGTACTTGCAAACTATCACTAACAAGTAAGGTAGTTCTAGTAGGAATCCTAAGCTATAAGTTTATTTGCAAAAAGCCAGATTTATCTAAACTGAGTTCAGAAGCAAAGAAAGCTAAATTAATGTTATAACTCACCTAAGTGGGAACTTAGTTTTCATAGTCACAACCCTGTTGTGGTCAAGTCAAAGTCATAATTCATTTCACAAGTCATTTTGAAAACACAGTATGGCCACTCCAACTGTCCATGACCACAGACGCGGCTATTCGAATAGTTTGACACTCTGCAGAGGTGGTACACCTTCACCACAAAATTCGATACATCCGTCAGGGATAACCCTGAATCATCATACTTAGTATGCGGATAATCAATCATAACCTTTCCTTTACACACCCTAGTATAAGCACCTCTCCTATGAGCTTGGCCTCCTAGTTATGGCCATCTGCCATCCTGGGCACTTCATAGGTGGACATCATCAAGAGGTAGCCTCAGCTCAAACCTCCTCCGAGAGGGAACCCGTACTAATGCATATAAACTTCCGGCTAAGCCTTACCCAATTCAGGTATTGTGGTTGTACGGTAAAATTGGAATGGTATCACATCCGAACCCAACCATCAGTTTTTATAAGGGGGCTAAGGCTCATGCCTCAACATTTTCATTATCAAATCCGTTTGTGTTACTCAACACATGTCAAAACATCTCAATAGAATGACTCATGATTCCAAGGTTTTCATAAGCATTTTCACCAAGTAGTCCCATCTAAAGTGATGAAGTTTTATGCTTAGCACTAGACACTAAGTTAAGAGTGTTCACTAATGAGGGATGCTAATATCGATCTCATGCCATAGAATGACATCTAGTATAGGCCTAGTTTTATACTCTTTATGCTATCTATACTACTTTCCACAATCTCACAAAGTATTACTACAAGTAAAGAAACTTTGGTAAAGCAAAATGTAAAGCTTGCAAGTAAAACTTGGGATGGGTATAAATCAAAAGTATATAACTAAAGCATGCCTAATGCATCTTGCGTAGGTCATCTTGTATAATTCTAGCTTGCTAATAATAGGTTGCCTTGATTGGTGCACTAATTGAAGTTCTCTTCGTCTTCCTCGGGGTAGAACTCCTCCTCCTCGTAGACTTGGTCGGTACTATTGTCTATAAATGAATACGGGATACATAATCACCAAAAAATACTTAACTAAGTCTATTTAGCACACTAAGGCACACACTTTATGATATAGCATCATTACAATCATCACATGTATTAAAGCACTAGTTTCAATTATTTTATTTGAGAAAAGTAATTTCTACTCATTGAAATTAATTAAGATTTAATATTCTCCAATTAAAATATGGGATCATGTGGACACATGTTATCACCTAATATCCTAATACATGGGAATGCGATTTAAAGGGTTGGTCACATTTTATAAAGTTTAAGATTATTATTTAATAGATTGAAAGTGACTAGAAATGCCTATATAGCATTATTTTGTTACTAGTCCAAAGTCACTGCTTGTAAACCTAGATATTTTTTACATATTCAGATAGGTATTGTCAAATGTGATTTATGAGAGTTGGAAACAACTCAAAAGCTATTATGGTTGATTTTTGAAAAATGTTTGAAGTTGCAAAAGTGTCTGTTTTGTTATTTTTTCTATAGATGCTCTCTACCTCCAAATGATTTAAATCCAACGGGCTTGGATAGATATTTTAATTACCTTTCTAGCAAAATTTGAATCATGCCATTTGGTTAAGTGAAACTCTCTGAATTGATTTTTGAATCTACTGACAGAATCTAGTTTCAACCAAATTGGAAAATACTAGTTTGAATCGTTGGGCTACGCGCGGGAAAGGATATGGGCCGGCCCAGCTGCACTGCGCGGGCACAGCGGGCTGCTGACAAGGGGCTCCTACGCATCAGTGACACATCTAACGCGAAGCGGTAAGTTTCAATCTCAGCCATGCGATTAGACTACGATCTAACAGTTGTGGTTCGTCGTCCCCGGTGAACAGGTCTCCGGCAAGGACGAACCCTAGAGGCACGGTGGAGGTCTACGGGGGCTCACCTAGGCTCCAGCTATGATCGGCGATGGGGGCGTTTGAGCTGGTAGACGAGGATAGTTCGAGGAATGGTCGCGGTAGCTCCCGGGGCGGCTCCAATCGATGACGCCTCTTCTCTTTTGCAGCGGCGAACTCCGATGAAATTCCGGCGGACTGAGGCTCGCCTTGCTTCGGGGAGAGTGTGGGAGGATCAGTGAGGAGAGGGGAGTAGAATGGTGTGAGGAATTGAGGTGGAGAGGGCTTCCTTTTATAGCTCGATGAGGGGACCGAGCGGCATGGGCGCGACTCGTCGGTGGCGACGCTACAAGCAGCTAGCAGTGCGGCTGGGGGTAGGGGACGGTGCATGGTCTCCTGGTGGTCCTCTCTGGCTTAAAGGCGCAGCAAGGGGCAGTCGCATTTGGTCAGGAGCGGGCAGTGCTCTGCATGGCAGAGGCGGTGTTCGATGCGGCGCATGGTGGCTACGGGTCGAGCAGCGACGAACAGGGATGTCTAGGCAGCTGCTGGGGTCATGGCGGAGCAGTGTGCGCAGGGTGAGGTCGAGGCACGGTGTGTGCGAGCTTGTCGAGCGCCGCGCTCTGGCGCGTCCTCACCATGGCGTAGACGCTCTGGGCGCGGCTTTGCTGGGGTGGTCCATGGCTTGGCTTCACTCGTGGAGTGGACAGGGGGCGGTGGTGTGGTCGCAGCTACCTCCTAGACATCATGGGCGAGCTCAGGGCGGTCTGCTGTGAGCGGTCCATGGTCGGCCTAGCGCGGCGGCTTCGGGCGGCGGCACATGATGACCCACAAGTATAGGGGGTGTATCACAGTATTTTCGATAAGTAAGAGTGTCGAACCCAACGAGGAGTAGAAGGTGCTGTCTAGTGGTATGGATCGGGAATTCTCTACAAATACTTAGCAAATGGATTTTTAGGGGTTTTTGATAAAGCAAATAAATAAAGTACGAGTAAATAAAAGACAGTAGGAATAAATGTAGCAAGTGGCCCAATCCTTTATGCAGCAAAGGACATGTCGGTTGTATTACTTAAGATGACCAAACGTTCTGGAGGACACATGGGAAGACTATCAAGTGCTTTCGCTTCATATAGTTGATTAATCTTCTTTAGCTTGCTAAGTGTTGTGTGGGTGAACCTGTGCTAATGTACCGACCTTCCTACGACTAATACATACTTGTGATTATACCCCTTGCAAACATCCGTAAGTACAAGAAAGTAATTAAGGTACAAACCTAACCACGGCTTTAAACTCTAAGACCCTTACGTCCCTTGTGCAATGGTTTCCTAACGGGGTCAGGTTTACATCACTCCAACCCCTACGATTAGTAGCCAAATACACAATGCATTCCCCTAGGCCCATATAGGTGAAGTGTCATGTAGTCGACGTTCACATGACACCACTAGAAGAAGTACACCACAACTTAAATATCAAACTATTGAATCTTTCTCAACACAACTCCACTACTAACAACATGACTTCTCCCATGTCCTCAAGAACAAAACGAACTACTCACAAGACATCATATGGATCATGATCAGAGATGGAATAATGATGTATAACAATCTGAACATAAACAATAATTCAATGGTTCACTTAATAGCATCAAATACAAAGAGTAATCAACACCGGGAAAGTTTCCCCTAAGAACTTTGCAAGATTCAACCCAATTGTTACAGCAATATGGAGATTGTGATGAGGGTGCTGATGGTGATGATGGTGGTAATGATGATGATGATGATGATGATCCCGCTGAAGTCCAGCTTGATGGTGGTGTTGATGGCGACGATCTCCCCTCTCCGGGAAGGAATTCCCTCGGCAGAAATTTGTCTACCGGAGAGATCTTTCTCTCTCGGTGTTTTCCACCCCACAGAGGAGGCGGAATCTTTCTGTGGTTGCTCCCCGAGCCTTAGGGTTTCGGGAGGAATATATACGCCAGAGGGGAGAGCCGGAGGTGAGCCAAGGCGACCACCCCACCTGGTGGCGCGGCCTAGGATGGCCCGTGGTAGGGGGTGGTGTGGCCCCCCTATGGCCCATCTCCACTCCTCCTTCTGGCTTCCTTCGTCTTCTGGATTTTCTGATCTTCATGAATTTTGCCTCCAAACAACACCTTTTCCATCAGAATCCTGACTGCAGCGGTCCATGCTCCAAAAGTCATCAACCATGCAAAAACAGATGAAATAACATAAGTATCATCTCTTAACATGAATTATATCAATGAATAACAGTAAATTATGACATAGAATAGTGATGCAAAATGGACGTATTAGCGCACTGGTGCCAAACGGCCAAGGGGGGGTGCTGGTCTGCTGCTGCTCGACACCAGGGGAACATGGGGAGTAGAATGAGGGCAAATGGTCTTGTGATCAATGCCCAAATAGTGAAGTTAGGCAGATGTTTATTCTGTGCCTGCCAGCTGTTTGATCTAATGGCCGAAAGAAATTTAAATTTGAATTTTTGGCTCAATTTTGGTGAGTGATCTACACTTTTGCTTGGTTATCTATGATTGCTTGGGATTGTCAAGGGGAATTTATTTGATGGGTTTTTCAAAAATGAGCATCTTAACATATGAATTGGATTCAATTTTCCATTGTCCATTTAATTGATTTGCTAGATGTTTTTGTAAGTTTGTAAAGTGGGCCTTGATATATTTTACTTGGTCTAGCAAGGGGTGAAAAGAACTAGAAATGTTTCTGTTAGAATTTCTCTTCTAGGAACACCTAAAGTGGCCTAGTGGTTAACTTTGGTCAAAATCACCATTTGCTTTATTTATTCTTATTTGATTTCTTTTTCTTTGGATTTTGTTTGTAAATGGTCTAGATGATGTGGCATTCACCTTTGAACCATTTCACAACATTTAGAACAATGAAGCATGGCATTTTCAAACAATTCTACACTAATGCAAACACACATGTATTCATAATCATTTTATTAATAAAAGTTTTTGTTAACCCTAAATTGGGTGATTTGAACTTGATAACCTTGATTAAAGTTTTGGGATGTTATAGTTGCACGAGCGAAGAAAAAAATTCTATCATACACATGATTCTTGTAATGTGAGGCTGACATGGAGGACCCAACTGCGTGACTAGACGGCAGATAAATTGAGCAACGTTATCGAGTTGAAATCAGGGAGGCAATATCCAAGGTAAAAAATTCTAGCATACACATGTTTTTTCTAATGAGAGGATGACATGTGGGTCCCAGGAGGTTGATTAAATGGTAGATGCATCGAGCAGCGTTATCAACTTCGGCACAGGGTAGCGCGAGCGAAGGAAAAAATTTCCATCATACATACGATCCTTCTAATGAGAGGCTGACATGTGGGACCTAGGAGCCTGACTAAACGACAGACGCATCGAGCAACGTTATTGAGTTCAAATCAGGGAGGCGCGACCGAAAAGTATGGTCTGCTAGAGACATTGACGTCTAGGACCCACACGCCTCAAAAGACTTCAGCGAGTCAACATCGCGCGAGGAAACGAAAATCTTGCTTCTGCCATGCACTGACCGAGCTTCCTCCATGTTTTTAGCAGATCCGTCGTAGTAGAGAGTCGCGAAACCGTAAAAAAAGTTTTCCATCAGCCACGGCCGAGCCGAGAATTTCATCGTAGAAGACGCGCCTTCTACGACGATCGTTGGGCCAATTCGTTGCGGAAGGAAACTTTTCCTGTAGTGGTTGTCTTGATGGTCTGGTGGTGTGGTGGTCGTTAGCGCTGTCACTCCCGCACTACTGCAGCTGCTGGCGCGACTCAGCATGGTACAGGCGCTTCGGTGCCTGCCGTGCCGCCGTGCCGCGGCTGCCGTTGATCCATGCCTCTGCTTCCTCTTCTAAAACCTAGGGAGGACCATGGGTAAGACCCCTCCTTCTCCTTCCTCTCTCAATCCCTCTTTGTACTACCGTGCTTAACCCTAATTACGGTTTGTTCATGTGTTAGGGTTCCTCCTCTTTTTCTATAGTACTCTCAGTCCTAGTAGTACTTGCCTAGTATGTAACACAAAGAACATGCGTGGCCAGTGACTTGTATGTACTAGCACGATTACGAAAATGCAGTTCAATGTGAGAGGCTTGAACCTGCTATACTGCTGACAAAACAAAAACGGGTTAGAGATTTGGTTACCTTGGTCGGAGAGGTGTCTAAGCATCATCGGTACCGTGCGGGTGACGTCCAGGGTACCGAGGGTGCCATGGTTGTGGTAGCTGTTAGCATCGGGGAAGTAGATCTTGGGCAGTCGATGCCGACTTGAGAGTGGTGGACGAGAGAGCCGCTAAGGCAGATCCAGTGCAATGAACGACGATGCTCGTGCAGCTGGTCTGGAGCGGTGGACATGGAACTAGTTGAACTAGATCTCGTCCGGTGGACACTGACGAAGCGAATCCAGTACGGTTGGGTAGCTTTTGGCGGTGGAGGAGCTTGGGCGATCGATGATGCCATCGGTGTGGTGAATGAGACTGCAACTCCGGTGAAGTGGCAGAGAGACCCGGTGAACTAGATTCGGTGGGGCAAGTGTTAGTGTAGCGGCTCCGTCGAGGTGCACATGACCGTAGCTCAAGTGGCTCTAGTCACCATGGAATTCCTGTCGGCCGGTGCGCTCGGTGGTCGTGGAGGGGACAGAGGAGCTTGAGATTTTTGGGAGGACCAGTGTGAAAAACTGCTCAAATCGGGACCAGAGAGGTGAATAGAAAAATAATTACGATCGTGCCCCCAAGCTACCAACTTTAGCATACCCATTTGTCGTGTGAACAACGGGTAGAATGGGAATTTTGAAGTCAAAAGCTTTTAAAACGGAGGGGCGCGCAATGTTTCAAGGTCGGTCTGAAATTGTGCCGCTCGAAACATAGGCGGTAAATTTTGCCACTTGATAGAGATTTTGAATTTGTCAAGCGTCCAAATAATACTCCCTCCGTCTCAAAATTGATGTCTCAAATTTATCAATATATTGCACAAACTACTTTCAATCTGTCAAGTATATTCCACAAACTAGTTATGCACGCACCCCTTTTTATTTTTTGTACTTTCAAGTTCTCAAAAAGTATGAGATAAATTATGAACATTGGTTGTGTTGTATCTTGTGCATATATAAGATTTTGTCCCAAAATATGATCATATGTGACCTGTGTAAAAAGAAAAGATTTAAATTAATAGTATCGTGTGTTATGTATACAAATTTTGTTATTTTGTGTAGGCCAAACAATGTCGTATTTTGGGATAAAAATTTGCATATACACAAGGCACAATATAATCTATGTTAATGATTTATTTCACATTTTTTAGAATCATAAAAGTGTGGCATGCAACGGTTTCGGTAATAGAGAGGCAAAAGCTCTAGTGCAAATAGTCAGGCAACAACGATATAATTTTTGACAAATTCAATAGCATTTGATTTATTCAGCAATACTACATTCCTATGTAGGTTTGGAGTGAACCTACATACTAAAATAGGTCTAGATACATTCATAAAGCTAAAACATCTTATATTTTAAAATAGAGGGAGTACATAATAAGACAGGAAAATATCATAGATTCACATTTCATATTCAGTAGCACTTGACAGATTTAGTAGTCTTTCAAAGTGACTGATTCAGCAATACAGAAACTAAAATTCAATAGTAATACAGAGAGAATCAGTTTTTGTTTCAGCTCTCAAAAGCTTGGCATAGGATGAGTTTGTCCTTTTCTCCGAACATACTCGATCATTGGAGGAAGAAAAACTTACGATCAAGTCTAATTTTTTGTGCATACATTCTTCTTGCATCTACTGCCATTGATCAAAACAAGTACCAATACATCAGTATTAGTTCCACAAAATACTTTAATAATAGCAACATTAGAACATTCGAGAGATCCGATAGCTTTTGAAAGATTCAGCAGCATAAGCCATATTCTACACTCGGTCTAAACAATTCCAGTACATACGAATTATTACAAAATATATTAGCAGTTGCATAACTCCATACAAAATACTCGGTAGAAGTGTAAAATTACTCATAGTAGTACCTTAACTAGCTAGGAACCACTACACACTACAAGAAAAGTTAGCTTTTACAACAGACGATTTTCGTGGTTGAAGGCCCGTTTTTCGTGGCCAAAGAGTCTTCCGTGACGGATGGCCTTCGTGGGTAAAAACCCCGTCACAAATGAATTAACTATGGGTTTTTTCGACCGTGGCAGATCGCACCCTTCAGCCATGAAAACTTGTTCCGTCAGAGTTAATCCGATCTGTTATGCTTAGTCACCGTTAACGGTCATAGAAACTGTGGCAGAAGCCATGCCCAGCCAAGGCCTGCTAAATACTAACTAGGCCGACACATAATGGGAGCCCAATAAGAAGATGCCCCGTTACTGTTTTGTCCTGCACTGTTTGAAATGGGCCCAAAAATGCAGCCAATAGCGGCCCATGAACTTTCAGGCCTGATTCTGTTTCGGCCTACAGAAGGCCCATGTTGGTCCAACACTGTGCGGCTCATTAGCAGCCTGCGCCAATTCGCTCATGTAAACATACGTCCTGCGGTCAGCCCATCACTATTATCACAACCCATCATCGACCGTCTACTGACGGCCCTTCTCTGAGATGGTCCGTTACTGTTCTGGAATTTTACTGTTCTGGTATTTAGCTGTTCAGGCCCACAAAGGCCCTTTACTGTTCTAGCCTAGTAAATTTGTCGGCCTATTACTACCCCCGTCCGAGAATTTCTCGGCCCGTACTGTTCAGGCTCGTCACTGTTCTAGCCTTTTATTGTTGTGGCCCGCTACTATTTTGGCCCGCTACTGTTTTGGCTTGTTACTGTTTTGCGATTTGTGCAGTTTCTTGCCTGTTACTGTAATGGGTTGTTTCTGTTCTGGCTTGCTACTGTTACGGCATGTTACTGTTACGGCCTGCTTTAGTTACAGCATGTTTCTGTTATGGCCCGTTAGGCCTGTTACATTTACGACCTGTTACCACATGAGCATTGGCCCGTTACGTTTACTGCCTTTTACAGTTTCGTCAATTCTGAAGCCCATGCCAATATCATAAAACATGTATAATAATCCAGCATTTTTTTACTATTTGTCGTCGGCCGAATACAGGACGATACTGTTCCCTAATCGACTTTCCTGGCGTAGTTACAGTAACAACTACCACAATGTGTGGACGGCGTCAACTAAATGCCTACATGGCCTACACGAGTTATCTAGATATTACATCAGCTGCAAACTTCTTAAAATTATTACATATTATCAACTCAGGGAAAAGAAAAATCAGCATTTCAGTTGACAATCAAGTTGATAGCAGAGTCCTCAATTTGCTTTCTCAATCGATCACCTGCATCTTCCATTGAGTGTGACAGCTACATTGGAGGAGACATGATCTTGCAGCCCCCTTTTTGGTGGGGCTAGCAATAATTGCAGTCTAAAATTAAGTAATAACAAGTTAATACATTAAACAAGAGAAACTACTCATTTGACTGATATGACAGGAGCTATGAACTGGAGTTTACAACTGGTAAATGGTTCAATTATTGACCCACACGTCAAACAAACATGACAAGCAAGCACCCATTAAACAAGTGTGACTACCGTGAAACGAGCAATCAAAAAATGTGTGTGTGTGGCTTAGAATTTCAGCAGATATAAACTAGTCAGGTCATTTTGAACAAATATATATGGAAGCGGTTCTATACCCTAAAATGCAAGAGACGTTGGGTTACTCGGAATTTGCGTCGAGCCACAAAATGGCATGCAGTTACTGTCATAGCGAAGAATGAACCAGATAGAAATTATAACCGCATCATACGAGAACCTGTAGAGCAGGAATGCAAACCACGAATGAAATATATATTGTAGAGGATAGTTATGTCATGATTTAGGACGAACCATACCCAGAACCAGATGTGAGATATAATGGCGTCGCCCGTGAACCTGTAGAACAGGACAAACAAGCATTAGACAAGTGTGCCTAGAATGAAATGAGCAATCAAACAAAGTGTTTCTTAGAATTTCAGCAAATATATATGGAAGCAGTGGCATCTCCTGGAATGCATAGAGTCGTTGGGTGACTCAGAATTTGCGGTGAGCTACACAATAGAAAGTAGTTACCGTCATAGATAAAATCAACTAGATAGAAATTATAATGGCATCATAAGAGAAATTCTAGAGCAGGAATGCAAACCACGAGTGAACTACATAGTAGAGGACAGTTATGCCGTTGCTCAGGACGAACCAGCACCAGATAAGGAAGTAATGGTACCCCTTGTGAACCTGTAGAATTGGCTATGCAAACCAACATGTTCATTGTTCCATTTTGATCTCTATGCAAGAAAAAGGAAATAGTTAGTGATGCAGCTTTTGAAGAAGCAGATGGCAAGAAAAAAATTATAATCGAATTAGTACGAAGAGTTTAAACGGCTACTACAGGATAGCAAAACGATGCCAAGGAGGAAATAATAGCAGGAACTGATCTCGGGATGAACCAGATAGATTCAGCAACTGTAGAGTAGGGAATCCACACTAATATTTTCCACTAACCATAGATTTTCCAAGAATTACACGGTAGCAGGCAATTATTGTTGTATGGAGTAGCTAAGAACATGTGCATGACAAAATAATAGACATGTGCATGACTTGAAATTTATAGAGCAGCGAATGCAAACCAACATGTCTAATGACCTTGCATGTACTAGCACGAAGAACATGCATGCCCAGTGACTTGTATGTACTAGCACGATTATAAAAATGCAGTTCATAGTGACAGGATTGAACCTGCTATACTGCTGACAAACCAAAAACAGGTTGGAGATTAGGTTAACCTTGGTCGGAGAGGAATCTAAGCATCGTCGGTACCGTGTGAGTGACGTCCAGGTCACCGAGGGTGCTGCGGTTCCGGTGGCTGTTAGCGTCGAGGAAGCAGATCTTGGGCGGTCGATGTCGGCTTGAACGCGGTGGACGAGAGCGTCGCTGACGCAGATCCGGTGCAGTGAACGGCGACGGCCGTGCAGCTGGTCTGGAGCGGTGGACATGGAACTCCTTGAACTAGATCACGTCCGGTGGATACTGGTGAAGCGGATCTGGTATGGTTGGGTAGCTTTCGGCGGCGAGGAAGCAGAGCTTGGGCAGTCGATGATGCCATCGGCAGTGGGGAAGTAGAGGTTGGGCGGTCGATGACGCCATCAGCATGGTGAACGATACCATAGCTCTGGTGCAGTGCCAGAGAGGCCCGGTGAACTAGATCCGATGGGTGAGCGTCGGTGAAGCGGCTCCGTGGCGGCGCACGAGACCAGATATCAAGCCGGTGTGCGCGGTGGGCGTGGAGGCGACAAAGGAGTTTGGGATTTTTGGGAGGGCCTGCAGGAAAAACTGTGCGAATCGGGACCATAGTATAGGTGAATAGCAATCTAATTATGATCGTGCCCCTGAGGTACTAACTTTAGCATGCCCATCTATCGTCTGAACAATGGGTAGAACAAGAAATTTAAAGACAAAAGTTTTTGAAATAGAGGGGCGCGAAATGCTTCAAGGTCGGTGTGTGATATTGCCGCTCGATTGAGATTTGAATTTGGCCCGCGTCCAGCTAATAATAATAGAAAAATGGTACTATCCGATGGGAGATTTTGGCTCAAAGGTTTTGAATCGGTGGTGCGCGAAATGCTTCAAGGTCGATGGGTAATTTTGCCGCTCGATTCAGATTTTGAATTTGGCTAGCGTCTGATGACCCACGAGTATAGGGGGTGTATCGCAGTATTTTCGAGGGAAGTGAAACCCAATTTATTGATTTGACACAAGGGGAGCCAAAGAATATTTATAAGCCTTAACAACGGAGTTGTCAATTCAGCTACACCTGGAAACAATCTTGCTCACAGCAGTTTATCAATAGCAACAATTTTGTAGTAGGAATAGTAAAATGTGATAGTAAAGCAAAGGCGGTAGTAACAAAAGCGAAGAAGTGGGATTCGAGTGCGGCAGGCATAGGGATGGATGGACGGGCGTTGCATGGACAAGACAATTCACATAGCAATCAGAACATAGGGCAATTGCAGATAAATAAGATAAAGCATCCAAGTACTAGACAATCCTAGGCATGTGTTCCATATATAGTCATACGTGCTCGCAATGAGAACTTGCGTAACATCTTTTGTCCTGCCAGCCCATTTGCAGCAGGGCCTCTAGGGAACTATTGGCAATTAAGGTGCTCCTTTTAATAGAGCACCGGAGCAAAGCATTAACACTCTGTGAACACATGTGATCCTCACATCAAAGCCATTCCCTTCTGGTTATCCCGATTTCTGTCACTTCGGGGCCGTAGGTTCTGGACAACAACCTGTGTATACAACTTGCAGATAAGACCAAAAACAATACTATCACAATGAATCAATAACATGTTCAGATCTGAAATCATGGCACTCGGGCCCTAGTGACAAGCATTAAGCACAACAAGTCGCAACAAAGTCATAAAGCACTAATAAAAGATACTAGGCACCATACCCTAACAATCTGATGCCATTACATGAACAATCTCATCCAATCCCTACCATCCCCATAGCCTACAGTGGGGGATTACTCACTCATAGATGGGGGAAACATGGATGGTCGATGGAGAAGCGATGGTGATGATCTCCTCCAATTCCCGTACCGGCAGGGTGCCAGAACGGAGTTTCTGGTGCTGTTTCGTGGAATCTGGTGGTGGCGGCAGAGCAGAACTCCTTCTAGAAAAACGTCAAACCCCAGGAGTTTTTAGGTCAGAAGGCTTCTTATA
Source organism: Avena insularis (assembly GCA_023614405.1). NCBI lineage: Eukaryota > Viridiplantae > Streptophyta > Magnoliopsida > Poales > Poaceae > Avena > Avena insularis. Next base: position 31,553,107 of record CM042692.1, read on the forward strand.
GGCGAAGAGGGAGACCGAGGGGGTGCCTAGGGCCACCACACCATGCCCTAGCACGGCGAGGCCTAGCCCGCGCCTGGGGGGGTGTGGCCCGCCCTTGGCCCTCCTCCGTCTCGTATTCTGGCTCTTGGAGTCTTCTGGAAAAATAGGCACTTTGGATTTTGTCCCGTCCAATTCCGAGAATATTCATTTTCTGACTTTCTTGGAACCAAAAAACAGGCAGCTAGCACTATGGCTCTTGTTAATAGGTTAGTCCAAGAAATCATATGAAAAGTACTCCAAAGTGTGGACAAAACACAAGAAAGTGGATAAAACCAAGCATGGATCATCAAAAATTATAGATACATTTGCAATGTATCAACATCCCCAAGCTTAAATCCTGCTCGTCCTCGAGTAGGTAAGTGATAAAAAGAAAGAATAATTTTTGAGGTGACATGCACCATCAAAGACTTGATCAAAATATTTGTAAAACATTCAAAGCTGGGATCATAGTACTTCAATCATAACATGAAAGGCAAAGTTCTAGCAATAAGACAAAGAGACTATGATGCAACATGAAAAGGCACAAACAAAAGATTCATGAATAACAATGCCTTGCAAGACGTTTGTTTGTTTCACATAAAGAAAACATAGCATAGTGGCATTCAGCTTGTCCCTCATAGAGTAGCAAACATAAATGCATAGGACACCTTCAAAGTTTACAAGAGTGACTAGATACAAATAGTTTAAAACAAGCAATATCAAGGTATGCATCAATCAACAAGTCTTGGGGCAATGCACATAGAACTAAGAATGGCTACTATGCTCTCAAGAAAGTGCTCATAGAATGTGTGGAGACTCAACAAGGAAATGAACAGGTTTTGAAAGGTTTGAAAGGCTTCCAAATGCTGAAAGTATGGTACTCATTAGCTTTGAGCTCTCATTGCCCCTATCATAAGCATCTTTAAATGGTTAAGGTTAAAGTGACACAACTAAGAGGATATCCTTGACAAGTTATAAACCAAACTCTCATGCCCCTTACTTACGAAGACCGATCCTCATGCTACTCAACTTCAGTCAGAAGTAAGCTCTTGTCATTGTAAGTATATACGTATCATAGAGAACCGCCAACGGGGTACCCCTTGCACATGACACGGGAGCTATCCCATAATCAAAATACAAGGCAAGCAGACAATGAGCATCTCGGCGATCTTTTTATTTACTATGTGCATAGATTTTTATTGAGGATGCTTCATAGAATGCTCATTATGGTTATGCTGCAAGTTTCCACCATGATTAGGCATGGCTTAGGCTAGCGGCCCAGGCGTTTCTCTAACATACATACAAACTCCATGATTTTACAAGTTCCACTTTTATTTCACACCACCGGGATCCATAAGCAACAGAACATGATATCAACTAGGTACAAAATACCTATGAAGCGTTGAAAGCCGTCCCCATGATACATGGTTCTGCTAACTTCAATGCATAAAGCGCAAGCATATGCACAACAAAGAAGGACGTAATGGTTCAGGTTTATTAAGTGCAAGAAAATAAAGTGTGCCATCAATTTCGTGAGAGCTTTGCTAACTTTCTCATAACAAGCAAACATTTTATTCGGAAGAAAACAAGGCATATTGAATATGCACGGAGGTAGCAAATGATTCTAAAGGGTAGGTATGGTGGACACTTTGGAAATATTTGGTTTAGGGGAGTTGGAAACATGAGTAAAATACTCAGTAAAAGTGAAGGCTAGCAATAGTAAGGGAGCGACAAACGAGAGAGCAATAATGGCCATAATCATGCAGAGTGACAAAACATCATTGATCAAAGCATAAAGTGATACTACAAGTTGAAAACTAAAGGATCATAAATTCTTATGGTGAATTGGGATAGTCATAACATGGTGTGAGCATGCGCCAAGTCAACCCAAATAAAGCATCAAAGGAGAATAACATTATACTATGCTTTAATATGCTAAAACAACGCATGATTCATCCAAGGCACATTAAGCAATCTCAATTGTTTATAACAACTCATGCTACATCAAAGAATACTAGGCATAAATCCAAAACAATATCAAGCATGGCATTAAAAAGCATAGGCCACAGTCAAAAACAAGCTCTCTTTACCACTTAAGCTTCCTACTCTTTTCCAATCCAAACCAAACTATTTGAACACCAATATATGAAAGAGGAGGTCCAACCAATTTATTCAGCAAACTAAGCAAACCACGCAAACTAAAAACCAAAATGAAAACGAAAAAGAAGACGCTCCAAGAACAACACAACTATGCATGAAACAATAAAAATGAAGTGTTTGGAAGAAACCTTGGATTTTTATTGATGAAGAGGGGGATGCCTTGGGCATCCCCAAGCTTTGACACTTGTACTTCTTGGATATTTCTTGGGGTGACACGCGTGGCATCCCCAAGCTTGAGCTTTAGTCCATCCTTCATCTCATTACTCATTCCTTCCATACACCTGAAATTTTTCCTTCATACAAAACTTCACACAATCTTTATTAGCAACATTAGTGCACTCAAGATAAATAAGTCTTAAAGTTCAGTTATAACACCAAATAAACTTCCATTAGAACACTAGCTACTGTAGCACTTCCCTCAAAAAGCTCCATTCCCCAAAAGAACTCAAAAAGGAACCAACAAGAAGCAAATGCAGAAAATGGTAGAAATTTGTCAAAACAAACCAGCAGGTAAAGACGAATTTGTTTGAAGACCTTCTGTTGCTCAAATTAAAAAGTGTTGAACTAACGAAAGTTAGATAACAACCTGGGGCAGAAGCACAAAAAATCACGCCTCAAAAAGACGTTCAGAGATTTTACACGAAGTTTTATGGGGAAGCACAGAAATCTGTTTCGGGACAGCAACTTTCCCAGTCATTACTTCTCTCTCATTAGAGGTTACTCTTGGCACAAAAAGCAAATAAAAAGGATAAGGAGTGGTTATTATAGAGGTAATAACTTCCAAGACTCATCTAAAACTTTTGGGTTATCTCCCAATAAGTACTTTTCTTTAACGCCTTTAAGTTAGGCAAAAGCAAAAACTAAAATGGATAAAATAGAAGTAAGAGGAGATAATCATGGTGAAAACATTGTTTTGTTCAATGAAATCCTTTTGTTAACAAGGTTGATCAGATCTTGCTACCAAAAAAATTCTATATGAGACAAAACTTTGTATTCCACTAATGATTATGTTACCTCAACCTTGATAGCAATAGTCCCAATCATAATAGTTTCAAATTTTTCTCTTGGTATGGGACAATATATTTCTCCAACTTGAATGCCTTCAACATGTTCAATTGAATTCAAACCATAAGTCCTTTCAATCTTCTTGGGGAAATAGACAGTATGTTCCTTGTCATTAACATTGAAGGTCACATTTCCTTGATTACAATTAATAACAGCTTCTGCAGTATTAAGAAAAGGTCTCCCAAGAATAATAGACATATTATCGTCTTCAGGCATTTCAAGCACAACAAAATCAGCCAATATCAAGCAATTGTGAGCCACCTGAACAGGTACATCCTCACATATACCCACAGGAATAGTGGTACATTTATCAGCCATTTGCAAAGATATATCAGTTGGTATTAATTTTTCAAGTTGAAGCCTCTTATAGAGAGAGAAAGGCATAACGCTAACTCTAGCTCCCAAATCACACAAAGAAGTTCTAACATAACTGTTCTTAATAGAGCAAGGGATAGTTGGAATCCCTGGGTCTCCAAGTTTCTTAGGAACCTCACCATTGAAGGAATAATTAGCAAGCAAAGTAGAAATTTCTTCATTAGGGATCTTCCTTTTATTCGAGACAATGTCCTTCATATACTTTGAGTAAGGAGGCAATTTAATAGCATCAGTCAAAGGAATTTGCAAGAATAAAGGCTTCATCCACTCACAAAACTTATTATAGTGTTCATCTTCCTTTGACTTGTGTTTCTTATCAGGGAAATGCATAGGTTTTTGGACCCAAGGTTCTCTTTCACTACCATGTTTCTTAGCAATAAAATCTTCTTTGGTGTATTTAGTATTCTTAGTGTGGTTTTCAGGTTCTTCTTCAACTTTTTCTTCATTACGAACTTCATTTTCTTCATTACCACTTTCAGTTTCAGCATCAGAGATAGATATACTATTAGGATCTATAGCAGGTTCGGAGGGTTCTACAACAGTTTTATGTTTCTTTTTCCTTTTCTTACGAGTAGAACCACTATTTTCAGCTTGTTGAGAATCCTGCTCGATTCTTTTGGGATGCCCCTCAGGATATAGAGGATCTTGGGTAGCAGCTCCACTTATAGTTCTAATTTCATAAGCATGTTTTTATTTAGCAGCATTAACTAGCAAGTCGTTTTGCACTTTAACGAGTTGATCTATTTGAGTTTGAACCATTTGAAAGTGTTTAACAATCATTTTAACATCATTAGAGGTTCTTTCCACAATATCTTTCAACTCAACAATAGCTCTAGTGTTTTCCATTAGATGATTTTGCACCCTTTTATTAAAGTTATCTTGCTTAACAATAAAGATATCAAATTCTTCTAAGCATTGATCAGGAGGTTTAGAGTAAGGGATATCACCTTCATCAAAGTGTTGGAGAGAGTGTACCTCAATAGTGGGTGATTAGGGAATAGGCTTACATAATTCTTCTATAGGAGGTAAATTCTTGACATCTGCAGCTTTAATTCCCTTCTCCTTAAGACATTTCTTAGCTTCCTTCATCACTTCATCATTTAATTCAGTAACTCCCCTCTTCTTTGATGTTGGAATAGGCACAGGAATAGATGGTTCAGGTACAATTACTTCAGGTATAGCTTGTTTAGGAGGAGTCCAATCTTCATAATTCTTTCTTATTTTAGCCATTAATTCCTCAGCTTCCTTAGGAGTCCTATTCCTGAAAATACAATCAGCACAATTATCTAGGTATGTCCTAGATTATTCGGTTAGTCCATTATAAAATATATCAAGAAGCTCATTCTTAGGTAATGGACTTCCAGCCTGTGCATGAATCAAAGCACAAAACCTTGCCCAAGATTCGGGCAATACCTCTTTTTCTCTCTGTTTAAAATCAAAAAGTTCCTGCAAAATAGCATGTCTAGCACTGGGAGGAAAATATTTCTGCAGGAAAGTACTAATCAAGCACTCAGGGCTATCAATAGATCCAAGAGGTAAATTACTAAACCAAGTTTTAGCTTCTCCTTTCAGTGAAAAGGGAAAAATCTTAGCAACAAAGTAAGTACGCATCTTAATATCATCAGAAAAGAAGCCACTCATGGTAGAAAGTTCATTCATATGTGCTACCGCACTTTCATTCTTAGTCCCACAAAAAGGTTCTTTCTCAACAATAGCTATGTAAGATAGATCGAGAGAGAAATCATAATCTTCATCTATAATGTTTATGGGAGAAGCAGCAAACTTAGCATCAGGAGACAATTTGGGTCTAATAGTACGCCTCTCAAGGAGACTCTTAGCAGCGCTCCTATCATGGGTGTTTTTACATTCTTTAATAAACTCATCGGTCATCTCAACATAACCATCTTGAATATCATAACTCTCACTAGACTCAGGTGAGCTAACAGGTGTGGTAGTGTCTTCATTAGGAGTTTTGGTATTTCCAGCTATAGTTCTAGCAATCATAGCATCTAGGAAAGGACCTAATGAACCACTCTTATCAAGCACGAGAAGCGACATCATAAGCATCAAGTTTCAGATTCGGCAGTAGTAGCGTGTGTAGCATGTGTATGTGGTGGTGTAAGGAACTTACTCGAGCAGACGGTGAATCAAGAGCAAGAGGTGTTCATAACTGCATTCCTCTTCTTGTAGTGGATGGTAAAATAGGAACCTTGCCATCACGAGACTTACCCATGATGGATGGATAACGGTGAACAATAGAGAATCCAAGTGAACTTGATAAATAAAGCTATGCTCCCCGGCAACGGCACCAGAAAATAGTCTTGATGACCCACAAGTATAGGGGGTGTATCACAGTATTTTCGAGGGAAGTGAAACCCAATTTATTGATTCGACACAAGGGGAGCCAAAGAATATTTATAAGCCTTAACAACTGAGTTGTTAATTCAGCTACACCTGGAAACAATCTTGCTCACAGCAGTTTATCAGTAGCAATAGTTTTGTAGTAGGAATAGTAAAGTAACAGCAGTAGTAACAAAAGCAGTAAACAGTGGGATTCGAGTGCGGTAGGCATAGGGATGGATGGACGGGCGTTGCATGGACAAGACAATTCACATAGCAATCAGAACATAGGGCAATTGCAGATAAATAAGATAAAGCATCCAAGTACTGGATAATCCTAGGCATCTTTTCCATATATAGTCATACGTGCTCGCAATGAGAACTTGCACAACATCTTTTGTCCTGCCAGCCCATTTGCAGCGGGGCCTCTAGGAAACTACTGGCAATTAAGGTGCTCCTTTTAATAGAGCACCGGAGCAAAGCATTAACACTCCGTGAACACATGTGATCCTCACATCAAAGACATTCCCTTCCGGTTATCCCGATTTCTATCACTTCGGGGCCATAGGTTCCGGACAACAATGTGTGTATACAACTTGCAGATAAAACCAAAAACAATACTATCATAATGAATCAATATCATGTTCAGATCTGAAATCATGGCACTCGGGCCCTAGTGACAAGCATTAAGCACAACAAGTCGCACAAAGTCATAAAGCACTAATAAAAGATACTAGGCACCATACCCTAACAATCTGATGCCATTACATGAACGATCTCATCCAATCCCTACCATCCCCATAGCCTACAGCGGGGGATTAATCACTCATAGATGGGGGAAACATGGATGGTCGATGGAGAAGCGATGGTGATGATGATGGCGATGATCTCCTCCAATTCCCCGTCCCGGCAGGGTGCCAGAACGGAGTTTCTGGTGCTGTTTCGTGGAATCTGGTGGTGGCGGCGGAGCGGAACTCCTTCTGGAAAAACGTCGAACCCCTGGAGTTTTTAGGTCAGGAGGCTTCTTATAGGCAAAGAGGGAGACCGAGGGGGTGCCTGGGGCCACCACACCATGCCCTGGCGTGGCCACGCCTAGCCCGCGCCTGGGGGGGGTGTGGCTAGCCCCTGGCCCTCCTCCGTCTCGTATTCTGGCTCCTGGAGTCTTCTGAAAAAATAGGCACTTTGGCTTTTGTCCCGTCCAATTCCGAGAATATTCATTTTCTGACTTTCCTAGAACGAAAAACAGCAGAAAATAGGCAGCTGACATTGTGGCTCTTGTTAATAGGTTAGTCCAAGAAATCAGATGAAAAGTACTCCAAAGTGTGGACAAAACACAAGAAAGTGGATAAAACCAAGCATGGATCATCAAAAATTATAGATACATTTGCAATGTATCAGCGTCCATCTAGTAATCTAGTAATAGAAAAAGGTAGTAGACCGTAACCTATCTGTCCAGAAATTCAAGGCCGAGAGTCACATCAACTGAGCATCCATATCCATACTAGTAAAAGGCACGTGACACAATTTCCATACCACTATATAGTGCTTGACAATTCTTTTCAAAACAAAAATGACTATGTTGCTTCACAATTTCCATACCACTATATAGTGTACGAATAACTTCGAACATCGGCAGTTGGATATAGATTGGCAAAACCCGACATTGTTGACCATTGGATCTCTTTTAGTACATTTTATTATGTCATGTCTAGCATATAGAAGATCCCATTATTGTTGGCCTCTAGCACCATGAATATACTATGCACAGAAAGTACAGAGAACATGGTTTTGAATGCCACAAGCCAAGTTTCCAGATATAGTGGACAATGTTTTATGTACGATTCCCAAGTTTTATGAGTTTTCAAAGCTTCCGAGCTAACTCGGACCACACAAATGACTTTATATCTCTATTAACAAAATCATGTCATATTTGAACTAGAAGCTCTAGAAAGTGGTAGATTTCTATTGAAGTTCTACAAAAAGCTTTTGGTGGTACGCATCAGGTAGTTAATATATCGAAAACAATCGAGAGTTTTGACAAATTCAACTTTCTGCTAAGAATTTATATATTGACAATCTTGAACCCGTTTTGAAACAATCACATGTAATAAAGAAAAACAAAAAAACAAATATTTACACATGGCATCCTATCACGTCACGTGTACGGCCTACCAGGAAACTGATAACCATGGGATTTGACAACTTCTGGAAACCAGCCACGCCATATTTTTCCACCATGTATGAATATTATTAGGTTTCAACCTTGATGACCAAAAAAGATCATGGACATATCGACATCATAGTTAATGTACTGTTCCCACATTAATTTGGTATATGGGTGCATCTTGGCATAGTAGGAAATGTTGCCGGTGGCAGTCTCAACATGGAGCCTATTTTTTTAGCGGGCAAGGGATGAGTTAGCCCTTTTTCTCCGAACACACTCCATCATTGGAGCAAGCAAGACTGACCATTAAGTCTGCATTTGTATGCATACCTCGTTCTTCCATCAATGCATCTGTGACCAACATATATGCAACCCAAGAAGTCTAGGCCTCATCTAGACTGAGAAGGCCATGTTTCAAAAGAAAAGAAAAACAATCTACTTCCATTGATCAAAACAAGTACCAGTACAAGAGTATTAGTTCTACAAAATACTTTAATAATAGCAACATCAGCATGTTTGAGAGATTCGGTAGCTTTTGAAAGATTCAGCAGTACAAACCATATTCTCCAGTCGATCTGAACAATTCCCAGTACATAGGAATTATTACAAAATATATTAGCAGCTACAGAACTCCATACAAAATACTCAGTAGAAGTATAAAACTACTCTTAGTAGAACCTTAATCTAGCTAGGAACGATTACATGTCCCATCATATACTCCAAACATGCATGAGAGAAAGAGAGAGGTCAGAATCACCACAAGATCTGTATGCCAATGATTTAGCATGTCCAGGTCGTGGCCGGGTAGCGCTTGCTTTCCCGCCTGGCACGCTTCTCTCGTTTTACCGTCGTCTGTGGATCCTCGTAACAGGCTTTCGCCTGTTCACCCTTAGCAAGATAGATGTAAAATTCACGGATCTTTCTAGCCATTTCCACCATTCCGATTACGAAAGGAATCTGCCACTAAAATAAATAAAGTAATTAATATTAGAATAGAGGGACTAGAAAATTACATGTACATTCATATTAGGATCATCAGGAGAATATTAAGATGTGATATCTCACAATGGGTTGATGTCGTTGTCGATCCAACATTGGAACTCCACGAGGAACTCCGACCAACAATTGAGGAGCTTGACAATAAGTCCCCGCTACCAACAGGTAATGGTTGAGCGCATCTAGCGCGGCTTTGGCTGGTGGCTCCACAATCTTTGCATCAGAATAAAACTCGAGTTGATAGAACCCATGAAAATCGACCAATGATGATATACTCACCTCGTACTCCTCCAATTCCCACGCCACGGACCTTACGCGGCTGACGGACAGGACAATCTCCATGTTGTGCCCGTTAATCTGGCCGATGAACAGCATGCCCGTCTTCCTGATGCCGATGACATTTGTTCTCCGCGAGCACCCTGCACGCCCCGGCTTAGATGGGTCCCATTGTTTGACGCTGTAGAGGACTATGGGCACCTTAATCGAGTGGGTGGATTTGAGGTGCAGATACAACGTTAATTTGTTGCCGACCCAGTTGCATCTTGGCTCTGTGTAGATAAACAGGTTGTGGATGCAGGAGATCATGTGGGCATAGAGTTTGTTGAAGGAGACCACTTCCAGGCAGTTGTAGTTCGGGCAGCTGTAACCTTCTCCGCCGACGACTTGGCGGTGTATCTCCTTGGAGCATGAGGCCAACTAGACAATGCTTTTAGCGTCGAGACGCTCAGCGATTTGGTTGATGACATCCCCGCCGACCTTGTTAAAGCCGTTGCATTGCCGGCTCTCCCTCGAACCTCTCCAAATTTTGTACATATGATCCGCCATCGTGTCGAGGAGGATTGGGGGCGAGGGCGGATCTATATAGAACTGTTTTGGTTTTTTTTGGAGGAGAGGGGTGGTGGTCTAGAAGGAGAGATGCACTGGGGGAGATGGCGAGGAAAATGTGTGATCAGGCGGTGGAGAGGATCCCAAATGCGTCCAGGCAGTGTCGGCGAGTGTGGATAAACTAAACAGAGATGGGGAAGATGCGATGGGTCTTTGAAAGAGGTTTTTTCTTTTCTTGTAATAAATTAACCATGTCACGTCCTAGCGCAGTATAGTCTCATCAAGTCGGTTTGACTAGACATATTATTTATTTATAGGTCCTACTGTAGTATTGTTTGCATAAGTAGGAGTAGTAGGTAGGAGTATTACTTTACCTCCGTCCCGAGGAATAATAAGGTGTCCTTGTGTTGGGTGTTTTTATTTGACCAAGATTTACTCTAAATATACAGTATAAAGAATGTTGGTAGAAACTTAGCATTATTGGAAAGTTTTACTCTACCTCCAACAATACGAGTACTAATTTTACACAAATTAATCAAGTGTATTAGTTACTCTATTTATTCAGTCAAATTTTACACAATGTAATCAAGTATGTATCTTCTCGGCACCCCCGCGCACACCTGCTAGTTGATCTCTCCCTCGTCCGGAGTGTGGCGCTCAGCACATGTGCCATGGTTAGGGTTACGAGTGGGATCCTGCGAAAGTCCCGCCTCTAGTTCATTTTGAAGTTTCTATAGGAGTACTTCAAAATGAACTAGAAGAAGAACTTCTACGGGATACCGCTTTCAACTCTAACATTGGTACGATGGCTCTGTGTCTGTCTATCGTGTGTTCATCAACTATGTTTTGTTGGTGTGCATATGAAGGAACCACTTTGGGCGTTGGGTTGGGGCGGCGGCAAAAAAGTAGTCGTGGATCAAACTTTTTGGGTTTCGATTTTTTCACTTGCTTCGTCCCAAACATCGCATGGAAGGTTATTACAAGGATCAACACTCACAACACTAGAGAAGGGATATTGTACTTGGTATGTATTTATAAATATATACACGTCCCATCACATTCGATGCACTTCATTAGCAAGATCTGGCAAAAGTGAGCACAGTGTTGATTTCCTTTTTGTTAAGCAAGTTGTTGTTCTAGTACAAACAGTATGACTTAGCTAGTGGGTGGAGAAGGAGAGCTAGTCCCGACTGATTTTCCATGCTTATTTTTAGGCCCCTTTGTACTAAAACAAGGGTTAGGTGTAATTTTATCGTTTTTGAGGTCCTTGATATAACATGTACACTTCCACTAACCATTTTAAGTTGCTAACTGAAGCATCTCGCTCCTTCTAGGCCAAACCTAGTTGCAAAAAGGTGCCACCACACCACATTTCAGACAAAGTGGACCATGCTTTCTTATAACTTCCTTGTTTTAGAATTGTTGAATCTTCCTAGCTAGGCAACGTCCCCTACTTAGAGGACTTTATGTTGATTTAACGAAATTATGTCAGATATGAACTACTCCCTCTGATCGATATTACTTTTTGCAGAAATGGATGTATCTAGACATGTTTTAGTGTCGACACATCCAATCTAGGGACAACTAATATGAATCGGAGGGAATACACGTATGCATGATAGGTTTCTCTTGAATTTTACAGATGTCGTTTGTTGGTACCAATGTCATCAATATATCGAGAACCATCGCGAGATTTTAAAAATGCAACTAACTTCATGCTAAGAATATGCATGCCTTCAAATTTGATAATGTTTTGAAGACACTGAAATAAAAAAAATAATAAACCAAATACTTTCATGTGGTGTCCTCTTATGCATATTGCTCGCCATAAAAAATCAGAAATTTGTGCTTGACACTTCTTTTCAAAACAAAAAACGACTATGTTGCTTCACAATTTCCATACCACTATATAGTGTACGAATAACTTTGAACATCAGCAGTTGGATATAGATTGGAAAAACCTGACATTGTTGACCATTGGATCTCTTTTAGTACATTTTATTATGTCATGTCTAGCATATAGAAGATCTCATTATTGTTGGCCTCTGTGCACAGAAAGTACAGAGAACATGGTTTTGAATGCCACAAGCCAAGTTTCCAGATATAGTGGACAATGTTTTATGTATGATTCCCAAGTTTTATGAGTTTTCAAAGCTTCCGAGCTAACTCAGACAACTCAAATGACTTTATATCTCTATTAACAAAATCATGTCATATTTGAACTAGAAGCTCTAGAAAGTGGTAGATTTCTATCGAAGTTCTACAAGAAGCTTTTGGTGGTTAGCATCAGGTAGTTAATATATCGAAAACAATCGAGAGTTTTGACAAATTCAACTTCCTGCTAAGAATTTGTATCTTAAAATTTTTGAACCTGTTTGAAGCAATCACATGTAATAAAGAAAAACAGAAAAACAAATATTTACGCATGGCATCCTATCACATCACGTGTATAGCCTGCCAGGAAACTGGTAACCATAGGATTTGATAACTTCTGGAAACCAGCCTCGCGATATTTTCCCACCATGTATGAATATTATTAGGTTTTCAACCCTGATGAGCAAAAAAGGTCATCGCCATATGGACATCATAGTTAATGAAGTGTTCCCACATTAATTTGGTATATGGGTGCATCTTGGCATAGTAGGAAATGTTGCCCGTGGGAGTCTCAACATTGGGCATGTTTGATTCGCATGATAGGAAAAACAAAGGAATAGGGAAAACACAGTATTATTAGAATATCATGTCCAGTTGAATCCTACAAGATTTGGAGCCTACATGAATTTTTCTTAAAGAAGTGTTAGATTCACAGGAAAGTAAAAGAATTGTAACATGAGGCTGAGGTATATTGTTCTTAAAATTTTACGAAATACATGTGCATGGCGTCCTTTTGAAAGTATCACATGCCATGCAAAATGATATACTTGTGTTTTGACAGCTTTTCAAAAACCTGGTTCACAAAATTGTCCTCAATGCGTATGAATAGGTTTCGAGTTAGACGACCAAGGTCAATGCCATATCCTGTGATCCACATCATAGTTTATGGTAATTTCCCCATATTATGTAGATTGGTGCATCTTGGCATTATTGTAAACAATATTTTTACAAGGGGTGTTTCCAAGCAGTATTATGAAAAGAGATGATCTCAAATTTCCATGTGACAGGATTTTTTTGCGAAAACTAGAACGTTGTTTTCCGCAAAGCAAATAGTAGTACTAGGAAAAAGAAGTATCAAAATGGAGGGGGAAACGAAGAGCTACTGTAGAAGAGATTATGGGGTTAGAGAAGGCAGTCCGAGAGGGTTGCAGCGAAGAGGTGTTGAACGCGGTTCGATGTCAGAGTAAAGTTATGAAAAAAAAGAGATAGAAATAGAGCCGCAATAGTACCATGGCACACGTGCGTAGTGCCACACTATGGACGAGGGAGATATCGGCTAGAGGATGGGTGTGATGCAGCAAAGGAGAGAGTAGTATACAATTTATTTTGCTTGCATAGAGGAGGAGTAGCACACTATAAGGCTGCAGGAGTGAGCACCATGCTGATTTTCTTTGTAAAGCAAGTACAAGTGGACCTCATAAAAAATGAAAACTGCATCCAAGTCCATGCATTTAACACAAGGACCCGGAAACTTAGCAATGAAGTGTGTGTTTTGAGGTTTGCGCATACTAGCATTCATCGTGCTAAAGTACAATCTTTCTAGATGCTAAGAATGGTAAAGAAGTCCAATGGTTGGCAATGTTTGGATTTGCCTATCTTGATCAAACATTCATTGTTCCGTACAACATGAAGTGGTATATATGGTATTGTGAGAGATAAGAGACAAGATAAAGATAAGATAAGAAGTAATACGAATGGCCGATCTAACTTTAGGTATCTCATAGGAGTGAGGTGATCGAGAGTTAACATGGTCGGTGGAAGTACAGGTTACATCAAGGACCTCGTAAAAAATAAAAAAATACATCCAAGTCCATGCATTTAGCACAAGGACCCTGAAACTGAGCAATGAAGTGTGTGTTTTGTGGTTTGCGCATACTAGCGTTCATCGTGCTAAAGACTTTCAGTAGAATCTTTCTAGATGCTAAGAATGGAAAATAAGATCCAATGGTTGTTAGCAATATTTGGATTTGCCAGTCTTGATCAAATGGTCAATGGTTTGTACACTCTATAGTGATGGTATGGTATTGTAAGAGATAAGAGAATATAAAGATAAGATAAGAAGTATTACGAATGGCCGATCTAGTGGTAGGTCTCGTAGGAGAGAGGTGCTTGAGAGTTAACTCGGACGGTGGAAGTACAAGTTACATCAAGGACCTCATGAAAATGATAATTATTGCATCCAAGTCCATGCATTTATTAGCACAAAGACACTGAAACTGAGAGCAATGAAGTGTGTGTTTTGAGGTTTGCGCATATACTAGCGTTCATCGTGCTAAAAACTATCAGTTGAATCTTTCTAGATGCCAAGAATGGAAAAGAAGATCCAGTGGTTGGCAATGTTTGGATTTGCTACTCTTGATCCAACAGTCAATGTTCAAAGTTAATTCATACACTATGAAGTGGTTTATTGTATTGTAAGAGATAAGACACGATAAAGAGAAGATAAGAAGTACTGCGAATGGCCTATCAAATGGTAGGTCTCGTAGGAGAGAGGTGCTTGAGAGTTAACATGGTCGGTGGAAGAACAAGTTACATCAAGGACTTCATAAAAATGAAAATTGCGTCCAAGTCCACGCATTTATTATAACAAGGACTCTGAAAACTGGGCAATGGAGTTTGTGTTTTGAGGTTTGCGCATACTAGCATTCATCGTGCTAAACTACTCCCTCCTACCCAAATTAGTTGACTTAGTTTTATCTAGATTCAGACGTATCTAACACTAAAACAAGTCTAGATACATTCAAATCTAGACAAATCTAAGTCAACTAATTTGGGTCAGAGGGAGTAGAATCTTTCTAGATGCTAAGAATGGAAAAGAAGATCTAGCGTTTGGCAATGTTTGGATTAGCTAGACTTGATCCAACGGTCAATGTTCAAAGTTAATCCATACACTATGAAGTGATTTATTTTATTATAAGAGATAAGACACGATAAAGAGAAGATAAGAAGTAATGTGAATGGCCTACCAAATGGTAGGTCTCGTAGGAGAGAGGTGCTTGAGAGTTAACACGGTCAGTGGACATACAAGTTACATCAAGGACCTCATAAAAATGAAAATTGCATCCAAGTCCAAGCATTTATTAGCATAAGGACCCTGAAAACTGAGCAATGGAGTTTGTGTTTTTAGGTTTACGCATAGTAGCGTTCATCGTGCTAAAGTAGAATCTTTATAGATGCTAAGAATGGAAAATAAGATCAAGTGGTTGGCAATGATTGGATTTGCTAGTCTTGATCCAACGGTCAATGTTCAAAGTTAATCTGTACACTATGTAGTGGTTTATTGTACTGTAAGAGATAAGCCACGATAAAGAGAAGATAAGAAGTACTACGAATGGCTATCAAATGGTAGGTCTTGTAGGAGAGAGGTGCTTGAGAGTTAACACGGTCGGTTGAAGTACAAGTTACATCAAGGACCTCATAAAAATGAAAATTGCACCCAAGTCCATGCATTTATTAGCACATGGACCCTAAAAACTAAGCAATGGAGTTTGTGTTTTTAGGTTTGCGCATAGTAGCATTCATCGTGCTAAAGTAGAATCTTTCTAGATGCTAAGAATGGAAAAGAAGATCAAGAGGTTGGCAATGTTCTTATTTGCTAGTCTTGATCCAACGGTCAATGTTCAAAGTTAATCCATACACTATGAAGTGGTTTATTGTATTGTAAGAAATAAGACACGATAAAGAGAAGATAAGAAGTACTGTGAATGGCCTATCAAATGGTAGGTCTCGTAGGAGAGAGGTGCTTGAGAGTTAACACGGTCGGTGGAAGTACAAGTTACATCAAGGACCTCATAAAAATGAAAATTGCATCCAATTCCATGCATTTATTAGCACAGGGACCCTGAAAACTGAGCAATGGTGTTTTTGTTTTTAGGTTTGTGCATACTAGCGTTCGTCATGCTAAAGTAGAATCTTTCTAGATGCTAAGAATGGAAGAGAAGATCAAGAGGTTGGCAAAGTTTGGATTTGCTAGTCTTGATCCAACGGTTAATGTTCAAAGTTAATCCATACACTATGCAATGGTTTATTGTATTGTATTGTATTGTATTGCAAGAGATAAGACACGATAAATAGAAGATAAGAAGTATAATATTGCGAAACGCTGATCATTTGAATAACCTTCCCTCCTAATGTTTGGGAAGCAAGTGAAAATTTTGAAAATCGGAAAACTTTGAATTTTTGTGCCACCAAGGACCAAAGTGGTTTCCTTCCTATGTACTCCTTGTCCATACTCCACACCAATGCGCGGCTGCCGAACACGCTAGAGACACAGAGCCGCCGTACCAAGGCACACGTGCGTTGCACCACGCTGTGGATGAGGAGAGAGAGATCATCCAGACCGGTGCGCAAGGGGAAAGGGGAGGAGAGATGGAGCATAGGGAAGGAGAGAGAAAACACATGATTTGTTTTGCGTGCATAGGTCCTGAAATTTACTACTAGTAGAGTGGCTGCAGGAGTATCTCGTGTTAGAAACCCATGATAACTTTGCTCTGACATGGAACCGCCTTCAACTTCTCTTCACTGCTTCCCTCTTCCCTTACCAACGTTTTATTCTCTTAGCATGTACAGCCTGTGGACAGAGGTGACCATATGTCTAAGCAAAGAAATATACTACTCTCGCATTGTGTAAAGAAAGCACACCTTCATAAGGCCTACTATGTGGCATCCGCGAAGGTTCACCTTATACATAGTGGAAAAAATAAAGTTATCTTTAAGCCTAAGGTGCACCTCAAGCTTGTGGGTTGCCCATAGAGAATAGAAATATCATTTCCCCTCTCTCCCTATTTCATGTGATCGTTTTCAAAAGGGGTTCAATATTTTCAAGATGCAAAATCTTTTTTTTCTTTGAGGAAGATGCAAAATCTTAGCTAGAGGCCGAACTAGTCATCATCAATTGAGAATATTCTTTCCTGGTAGTTGGACACTCACACCGACTACACTGCTTTTACAAGAAGAGATGCACCCATATACCTTCGAAAAGACAATTAATTTAAGAGAAATCTATCACGCTTACTTGTAGCTCAAGTTTGACCTATTTTTGATAAACTGTCAAGATGCAAAATCTTAGCAAGAAGTTGAACTTGTTGTGGATGAGGAAGAGACAAGTCAGACTGTGCACCCGCGACTGCAGAGAAGAAATTGATGGAGGCTAGATGGTGAGAGCCAGCAAAGGAGAGAGAAAACACAACTTGTTTTGCGTGCATATACTCCTACTAGTAGTAGGTCCATACATTTACAACTATTTGAGTGTACCATGTACCTCGTGTCAGCATCCCATCATAGCTTTGCTCTGACATCGCACCGCCTTCAAGTCCTCTTCTGCGCTACTTTTTTTGAAAGTCTCGCGCTGCCTCCCTCATGTTCTCTACTTGTTTATGTCAAGTTTGACCAAATTTCGTTAAATTTTCAAGATGCAAAATCTTACTCCCTCTGATCCAAATTAATTCACTCAGATTTGTCTACATTCGGATGTATCTAGACATATTTTAGTAGTAGATACATCTGAATCTAGAAAAGCTTGAGTCAATTAATTTGGATCGGGTGGAGTATCAAAAAGTTAAACCTGTTGTCCAAACTCTTGGTGGTTTGAGGTTTGCGCATACTAGCGTTCATGGTCCTAAAGTAGAATCTTTCTAGATGCTAAGAATGGAAAAGAAGATCCAGTGGTTGGCAATGTTTGGAATTGCTAGTATTGATCCAATGGTCAATGTTCAAAGTTAATCCATACACTATATAGTGGTTTATTGTATTGTAAGAGATAAGACACGATAAAGAGAAGATAAGAAGTACTGCGAATGGCCTATCAAATGGTAGGTCTCATAGGAGAGAGGTGCTTGAGAGTTAACATGGTCGGTGGAAGAATAAGTTACATCAAGGACTTCATAAAAATGAAAATTGCGTCCAAGTCCACACATTTATTATAACAAGGACCCTGAAATCTGAGCAACGGAGTTTGTGTTTTGAGGTTTGCGCATACTAGCGTTCATCGTGCTAAAGTAGAATTTTTCTAGATGCTAAGAATGGAAAAGAAGATCCAGCAGTTCGCAATGTTTGGATTTGCTAGCCTTCATCCAACTGTCAATGTTCAAAGTTAATCCATACACTATGAAGTAGTTTATTGTATTGTAAGAGATAAGACACGATAAAGAGAAGATAAGAAGTACTGCGAATGGCCTACCAAATGGTAGGTCTCGTAGGAGAGAGATGCTTGGGAATTAACACCATCTGTGGAAGTACAAGTTACATCAAGGACCTCGTAAAAATGAAAATTGCATCCAAGTCCATGCATTTATTAGCACAAGGACCGTGAAAACTGAGCAATGGAATTTGTGATTTTATGTTTACGCATAGTAGCGTTCATCATTCTAAAGTAGAATCTTTTTAGATGCTAAGAATGGAAAATAAGATCAAGAGGTTGGCAATGTGTGGATTTGCTAGTCTTGATCCAACGGTCAATGTTCAAAGTTAGTCCGTACACTATGCAGTGGTTTATTGTATTGTAAGAGATAAGACACGATAAAGAGAAGATAAGAAGTACTGCGAATGGCTATCAAATGGTAGGTCTCGTATGAGAGAGGTGCTTGAGAGTTAACATGGTCGGTGGAAGTACAAGTTACATCAAGGACCTCAAAAAAATTAAAATTGCACCCAAGTCCATGCATTTATTAGCACAGGGACCCTGAAAACTAAGCAATGGACTTTGTGTTTTTAGGTTTGCGCATACTAGCATTCATCGTGCTAAAGTAGAATCTTTCTAGATGCTAAGAATGGAAAAGAAGATCAAGAGGTTGGCAATGTTTTGATTTGCTAGTCTTGATCCAATGCTCAATGTTCAAAGTTAATCCATACACTATGCAGTGGTTTATTGTATTGTAAGAGATAAGACACGATAAAGAGAAGATAAGAAGTACTGCGAATGGCCTATCAAATGGTAGGTCTCATAGGAGATAGGTGCTTGAGAGTTAACACGGTCGGTGGAAGTACAAGTTACATCAAGGACCTCATAAAAATGAAAATTGCATCCAAGTCCATGCATTTATTAGCATAGAGACCCTAAAAACCGAGCAATGGAGTTTGTGTTTTTAGGTTTGCGCATACTAGCGTTCATCGTGCTAAAGTAGAATCTTTCTAGATGCTAAGAATGGAAGAGAAGATCAAGAGGTTGGCAATGTTTGGATTTGCTAATCTTGATCCAACGGTCAATGTTCAAAGTTAATCCATACACTATGTAGTGGTTTATTGTATTGTAAGAGATAAGACACGATAAAGATAAGATAAGAAGTACTGTGAATGCCCTACCAAATGGTAGGTATCGTAGGAGAGAGGTGCTTGAGATGAGTTAACATGGTCGGTGGAAGTACAAGTTACATCAAGGACCTCATAAAAATGAAAATTGCATCCAAGTCCATGCATTTATTAGCACAAGGACCCTGAAAACTGAGCAATGGAGTTTGTGTTTTTAGGTTTGCACATACTAGCGTTTGATGACCCACAAGTATAGGGGGTGTATTGCAGTATTTTTGATAAGTAAGGGTGTCGAACCAAACGAGGAGCAGAAGGTGTTGGCTAGTGGTATGGATTAGGGATTCTCTGCAAATACTTAGCAAACGGATTTTTAGGGGGTTTTGATAATGCAAGTAAATAAAGTACGAGTAAATAAAAGACAATAAGAACAAATGCAGCAAGTGGCCCAATCCTTTATTCATCAAAGGACGAGCTGGTTGTATTACTTAAGATGACCAAACGTTCTCGAGGACACACGGGAGTTCTGTCAAGCACTTTCGCTTCATATAGTTGATCAATCTTCTTTAGTTTTCTAAGTGTTGTGTGGGTGAACCTGTGCTAATCTACCGACCTTCCTAGGACTAATACATACTTGTGATTATACCCCTTCCAAACATCCGTAAGTACAAGAAAGTAATTAAGGTAGAAACCTAACTACAACATTAAACTCTAAGACCCCGACGTCCCTTGCGCAATGGTTTCCTAATGGGGGTTCAGGTTTCTGTCACTCCAGCAACCCCTACGATTAGTAGCCAAATACACAATGCATTCCCCTAGGCCCATATAGGTGTAGTGTCATGTAGTCGATGTTCACATGACACCACTAGAAGAAGTACACCACAACTTAAATATCAAACTATTGAATCTTTCTCAACACAATTCCACTACTAACAACATGACTTCTCCCATGTCCTCAAGAACAAAACGAACTACTCACAAGACATCATATGGATCATGATCAGAGATGAAATAATGATGTATAACAATCTGAACATAAACGATAATTCAATGGTTCACTCTATAGCATCAACTACAAAGAGCAATCAACACCGGGAAAGTTTCCCCTAAGAACTTTGCAAGATTCAACCCAATTGTTACAGCAATATGGAGATGCTGATGATGGTGGTGATGATGATGATGATGATCCTGATGAAGTCCAGCCTTATGGTCGTGTTGGTGGCGACGATCTCCCCTCTCCTGATGAAGTCCAGCTTGAAATCTGTCTGCCAGAGAGATCTTTCTCTCTCGGTGTTTTCCGCCCCGTAGAGGCGGCGAAATCTTTCTATGGTCGCTCCTCCATGTATTAGGGTTTCGTGGAGATAATATACGCCAGAGGGGAGAGCTGGAGGTGGGCCAGGGCGGCCACACCACCTGGTGGCGCGGCCTAGGCTGGCCCGCGCCAGGGGGTGGTGTGGGCCCCCTGTGGCCCATCTCCACTCCTCCTTCTGGTAGTCTTCGTCTTCTGGAAAAATAGGATTTTCCATATATTTTCCCGGATTTTCTGATCTTTGCAAATTTTGCCTCCAAACAACACCTTTTCCATCAGAATCCTAACTGCAGCGGTCCATGCTCCAAAAGTCATCAACCATGCAAAAACAGATGAAATAACATAAGTATCATCTCTTAATATGAAATATATTAATGAATAACAGTGAATTATGATATAGAATAGTGATGCAAAATGGACGTATCAACTCCCCCCAAGCTTAGACTTTGCTTGTCCCCAAGCGAAACTGAGCTCAATAAACATGGCCTCAGGTTTTATGGAGTGAAGAGTCGATAAAAGAATACAAACAAGAAGCATCACATTCATCAATACATAGATCATAATAGAAGAAAACTCACTATTATATAACTTAACTTGCAATAAGTAAAGGAAACACAATAAAGATACATAAAGTGAATCATAATTGGTAATGGCAAACTTAGCCCTTGGTCGAAGAATAGTTGAAAATTTGCTGGAGTTCACAAATAACTGATTTTCAATGATAGCTTTAAAAGTAGTAATCACCAAGATAAGAGCAATGTGCAAAACAAGGAACATAAGAAACATGATTGAATAAATCATCATATGAATGAATGAAACACAACAACTCAAAATACATGCTGAGATAGAAGGGAATAGGTTTACTGACTCAACTAAAAAGTAAAAGAAAGGCCCTTCGCAAAGGGAAGCAGGGATTTCAAGTTTCATAAAGAGCTCCCAAAAATTATGATACTTATTAGCTTTTAGCTCTCATTGCCCTATCATAGGCATCTTTAGGTGATTAAGGTTAAAGTGATCAAATACGAGGATATGCTTGACAAGTTGTAAATTGAGAAACTCATGTCCCTTGAATACGAGGGTCGCTCCTCATGCTACTCAAGTTTAGTCACCGGTAAGTTCTTGTCATAGTAAGCACATGTGTATCATAGAGAACGGCCAACGGGGTAAGCCTTGCCCGATGATACAGAAGAATCCCCATATCAAAATGACAAGGGAAGCAGACAACGAGCATCTCAGCAATCTTCTTATTTACCATGGGAATATGGTGCTTTTTTCTCTCTTTCCTCTTTTATCATCTTTTTTTTTCTTTTCCTCCTTTTCTCAATCTCTCTCTTTTTTATAAGAAGAATGCTTCATAGATGCTTGTTATGGTTACGCTACAGGTTTCCACCATGACAACATGGATTAGACCGGCGGCCCAGGCATTTCTCTAACAGAAATGCATAACTCCATGGACTTACAAGTTCCCCTTTAATTTCACACCGACGACATCCATAGACAAAAGAGCATGATATCAACTAGGTACAAAGTACCAGTGCAATGTTGAAAGCGTTCCCCATGACAGCATGGTTCTGCTAATTCACAACTCACAAAGCGCAAGCATATACGCAACATAGATGGGAACAATGGTTCAAGTTTATTCAATGCAAGAAAGTAAAGTGTGCCATCAAGTTCGTGAGAGCTTTAATCACTAATTTTCACATAACAAGTTTAATTTGGAAGATAGATAAAAACAAGAATTTACTTGGAATAACAATAGTGCTAATAGGTAGGTATGGTGGACACAGATGGCATAGGTTTTGGTTTAAGGAATGGATGCACGAGAAGAATTCCCTCTCAGTACAGGTTTTTGGCTAGCAAGGCTGGGTAGCAAGTATAAGAGTTGAAGGAAACAAACAAACATACAAGTGATAAAAACAAACATGAAATCTTCCTTGTAAGCACAAAAGATCTTAACTAGAGAATACTAAACTTATGAGCAAATCAAGAAAGAAAGATGATGAAATTATATTTCTTTAAGAGTACTTTTATCTTTTTCATTCAACTCTCAAAAATAGTGTTGCTACTAACCAAGCTAGGTTTGCCAAAACCAACTAAATTAACTCCATGGTCCCAAAGTGATACCAATACTAACAACAAGATCAATCATAAAACCACGAATTGAAAACTAATATAAGATATGCAGTAAATGATAGAACTTCTCATTAATATTCCATAACGGCAACTGACACCAAGGGATACATATCTAACGAGAGGGGACACTTCCATAATGCAAACCATCCTACATGATAACTTCTCTATTCATGATATGACTCTACTAAAAAGGTAAAGAGATAGAAGATAGTGATGTGATACCGCGGCACTCCCCCAAGCTTGGAACAAACCAAGGGGATGCCAAACCTGATGAAAAATTACTCCTTCGTTGGTGGTGGTATTCTCTCAATGAGCTCTTTGGTTAGTTTCCCCAAGTCCCCGATCTCGAAGGTGAGATTACGAATCAGCTGTGAGTTTTGCTCAATGCGGCTCATGATTATGTCGGGTTGAGAATTCCAGCTCTTGCGATCCTTTCCCCACTCTTCCTCCTTGAAGTCTTCTTTTCCTGCATGGCTAGAACGAGGCAAATCCCAATTGGAGGGTAGTTTCTCCTTGGGCATATTCTGGTATTGATGCTCATGGATAAGGGTATGGAAAGGATTCTTCGTGCGTGGAGGAAGTGACCGTGGAGCCAAACAGTGATGAGGAGTTTTCACTCCAGTCTGCATCCGTGCAGTCCTTCTAACCCTGGCAGGCTTTGTCACTGCTCCAATACTTGCAATGGTAGTGCCGGTGTGCGGATGCTGGCCTTGCTCCTTTTCATCTTCACTCTTGATCTCCTCCTCCTGGCCGGGCTCTTGGAGATCTTCCTTCATAGACTCCTTTCCTTTATCCTTGGCGGACACCATTGTGCTTCTAAACTTTCAAAAATAGTTCCTGGCAGAAATAGATCGAAACAAAAACACAACGAGAACACGATATACGAACCTCGAGGGATCCGGGGGATTATATATTACGAAGTTTTACAACAAAAGGAAGGTACTGGGAGAATACGGGTCGGAGACGAACGCCGAGGTGGCCACACCACCTGCTAACGCGCCCAGGGGGGCTACGCCAGGGGGTGGTGTGAGCCACCCTGGCTCCGTTTCCATCCCTCCTTCGCTTCGTAGCTTTCCTTGTTGGATAAAAACTGCAAAAATATAACTGGACAGATCTTTCGCGGAACTTTTCCTACCAGAACTGTTACCTATTTGAAAACAAACTCTGTAGGTCTCCGAATTTGATAATAAGAGTCACCACTTTAATGATATCAATATCTTCATCTTCATTCACTTATTGCTTGAGTCATGAAACCTTTCACTTTCTCATTACACCATTTTCTCCATTAACCTAGAAATTTCTTTCACACAAAACTTCACACAGTTCTCATTAGCAACATTAGTATAAGTGAAGTGATAAAACCTTTTGAGTCCAAATTCAACTGAAAACCATCAAAACATAAGCTACTGTAGCAACTCCTTTCGAAAACCCAAAAAGAATTCAAAAAGCAAATAGAATAAAGAAGCAAATGCAAGAGTGGCAAAATCTGTCAAAACAGACTAACAGGTAAAGATCAATTTTTTCAAAAATCTTCTGTTGCTCAAATAAAAAGGTGCAAAACTAACTAAATTTAAATAACAACCTGGGGCAGAAGCACAAAAAATTACAGCTCAATCCGACATACATATATCTCTCACTAAATTTTATGGTGAAGCACAAAAATCTGTTTCGGGACAGCAACTTCCCCAAATCTTACTTCTCTCTCATTAGAGGTTGATCTTGACACAAAAACCAAACAAAAAGGATAAGGAGAGGTTATTACCGAAGTAATAACTTTCAAGACTCAAAGAAACAAAAAACAAACTGAAAGCAAAAATAAATTGGGTTGTCTCCCAAAAAGCTCTGTCTTTATAGCCATTAAGATGGGCATGGTAATTTTGATGAAGCTCACCCAAGAATATGAATTGAAGTGAAAGAGAGCATTAAGAAGCAAAAATACACATGTTTAAGTCTAACCTACTTCCTATGCAAGGGAATTTTGTAAACAAACAAGTTGTTGAAACCAGAGGCTACTAGCATAGGAAGGCAAAAGAAGTGCAACATAAAAACTTTCAGCATAAAACGAGGAAACTTGATATTATTGAGATGCATAAGAACACTTTTCCCTCTCTCATAGTAGCTTTCAGTATCATGCATAAACTTAACAATATAACTATCATAAGGGCCATCATAACAATGATCACTTATTCTAACAGAAAACACATGAATACTAGTTCTCATAACACTACTTTGTGAGACAATATTAGAGGTATCCTTACAAAGGATAGTGTGTCCCTCTTCTACATATTTAGTGACAAAGTCTTTCACATTTGCTATTATAGGTTCATCATCCATTTGTTTATCAGGTTCAATAGCTTTACTTGTACTTTCATTAACCATACTAGCTATCATAGAATGCTCCTTTATCTTAACTGGGAAAGGGATTTTCTCAATGTAAAGTTCAGATAAGACATGATTAGCAGTATAAACTCCAGTATTTCTTGCAGGAACACACTTAGCAATATCTTTATAAGGTTCATGATACATATTCCACTTCTTTTTAGGCACTTCAATGTAGTAAGCAAAAGCCTTAAAATAAGTTGCAATAGCTTGAGAGTCTAGACCATAAGCATTTTTAATATTTTGAAAGTCATCAGTTCCCATAAAAGATTCAATGCATTCATAATCATAATTTATACCTGCCTTTCTTCCTTTGTCAATCTCCCATGCTTCAGCATTATCTTGAATACGGTCCTGAAGATCCCATTTAGCTTCTTCTCCCATGCTTGTAAATGATCCAGCACAAGAAGCATCCAATAAATCCTTGTCATGAAGAGAAAGACTTGCATAAAAGTTATTGATAATAATATTGTTGGGGAGCTCATGAATGGGACATTTGAGCATTAGTAACTTCAATCTCCCCCAAGCTTGAGTTGTACTCTCTCCATCAAGAGGCCAAAAGTTGTATATTTGATTCCGATCTTTATGAATCTCACTAGGAGGATAAAACTTTGAATTAAAGAGAGGTACTATTTCCTCCCATTCAAGAGCTTGACCATTCTTCAGCAGCTTATACCATTCCTCAGCTCTTCCTTTTAGTGACAATGAAAATAACTTCCTCTTAACTTGATCTGTAGTAATACCTGCACACTTGAACAACCTGCATAATGAAGGGAATATGCCCGAGAGGCAATAATAAAGTGGTTATTATCTTATTCCATGTTTATGATAAATGTTTATTTTACATGCTAGAATTGTATTGATCGGAAACATCAATACATGTGTGTTTAATAAACAAAAAGGGTTCCTAGTTATGCCTCTCTTATAGACTAGCTTGTTGATTAACAAGATGATCAAGGTTTCCTGATCATGGACATTGGATGTTGTTAATAACAAGGTCATACCATTGGTGGAATGATGTGATGAACATTCATCTGAAGTATAGCATTACGATCAACGTCATTATGTTTATCTTGATAACATCAAACGTCACACCGTAACAGGGTGACTATAAAGGTGGGTTTAGTGGTACGAAGGTGTTATGTTGAGGCTCGTGGATCAAGAGTGGGATTTGTCCATCCCGATGACGGATAGATATACTCTGGGCCCTCTCGGTGATATCACATTGAAATAGCTTGCAAGCAAGTGATGTGATCACTAGAATGTTATATCACGGGAACAAGAAAAGAGTGCATGTCGGTAACGAGATCAAACTAGGTATGGAGATACCGATGATCGAATCTCGGACATGTAATATATCGCGGGACAAAGGGATTTAGTTACTAGCATTAAAGGTTCTCATGATCACAGAAGTCATCGTTGAATGTGTAGGAGTCGATGGATCTCCGTGTCCGCCGCTGATTATTGATCATAGAGGGGTCTCGATCATGTCTGCATTATTCGTGAATCGTAGGGTGACACACTTAAGGGATACCGACACCATTTGGAGCAAATATGTTTCAGATAAAGATTTAAGAAAGCGCTGGAATTATTTCAATAGACACCGAAACTGTTTCGGGTGAAAATGTTGAAATTGGTTCTGCATGTAATATTGAAATGTTGCAGGGGGTTTTATGTGAATATTTGTTAATTAAAGTAATTAACAAAATTCTGAATAAAAATAATAAAAGAGTTTTATTAAATGAGAGAGCATTAAATTTGGAGAAATTTAATGCATCTAAAGTGGAGACTTTAAAAGAGAATGTGAAGGGGCATTTTA
The DNA here is from genome assembly GCA_023614405.1 of Avena insularis. Taxonomy (NCBI): domain Eukaryota; kingdom Viridiplantae; phylum Streptophyta; class Magnoliopsida; order Poales; family Poaceae; genus Avena; species Avena insularis. The sequence goes on from CM042692.1 coordinate 31,580,086, forward strand.
ATGTGGAGGGGTTACCACCATGAATGGAGGAGGTGAAGGGTCACCCCCTCCATGTGCCGGCCATGAAGGAGGGGCACCCCCATCCTCCTATAAAAGGCCACCCCCTCCTCACTTCTCACACACACCTCCTTGTGAAGGATCTCTCTCCCCCTCTAGTATTATTCCCCCATGGTCTCGGATTAGCGAGATACATGTTCCCGGTGGCTTTATCTGGAAAGGAGTTGTTGCTTCCGCTACTTTGCTGGAGCGAGGGACGGAGGTTGTCGGGGTACCGGACATGTGTGCGATCACGGATGCACCGCTGCTTTGCGGTGCTGGACTTGGTGGTGCTGGAGCTGGATCTGATGGACGTGCTGGAGCCGGACCTGCTGGACTTCATCACGATCTTGAGATCGGCAAGTGTACGACTACATCAACCACGAGTTCCTACTCGTTAACAAAGCTCGTTGTCTACGATGGTAAGTTCTCGTTGGATGTATGTCCACCCGTTGCTTTGTACCTAGTAGATAGATCTTGGCGTGTAGTTCACACCGTAGGAAATTTTTTGCTTTCTATGCTGCAGACCCAACAGTGGTATCAGAGCCTGATCTATGCGTAGGTGCTTAGCACGGGTAGTACACATATGTTGATATGTGGGCGATGATGATCATGTTATTGCATCTTCTATGTATTTTGGATATTGGTGGCATAGTGGGATGAAGCGGCCCGGACCAACCTTACATGTCATCGTACATGAGACCGGTTCCACGACTGACATGCAACTTGTTTTGCATAAGTGGCTAGCGGGTGTCTGTCTCTCCTACTATAGTCAATATTTGATTTACAACGAGTTGCTAATAACTTAGTTATCCTTGTTGTGGTTCATGTTCGTAGGTAAGAACGGTTCTATCTCTGAAAGCCCTAAGCCACGTAAAACTTGCAATTGATAAATTAGAGGCGTCTAGTTTAGATCGTTGCTGGGCTAGTGTATTGATATGGTATTGTTGTAAGTAGATGTATGATAGATACTCTTACAACACACTCAATGTGTAAGTTCCATAGACCTTGGCCTTACACACAAAGGAATGATAGAGATCATACCACGATGCAAGTGATAGAGATCAAATGCATGGACCATATCATCTCACTTTACACATTAGATGTTAGCATCCTATATTGCTAGTTTGGCGCTTTTGGTAGCATTGTAAGATGATCCCTCATTTAGATATCAAGATAAAATGTGTTCTTCCTTAAGTACGCACCATTTTGTGGATCGTGTTTTGAGGCATCACGTGATGATCGGGTGTTCTCGACTCTACGCTTTCATACAATGGGTGTAAGACAGTTGTACACACGCCAATACTAAGGTTCTTACTTGACGAGCCTAGCATGTACATACATGGCCTCAGAACACGGACCAAAAGGTTAAGCATGAGTCATATAGTTGATATGATTCCCATATAGATGCTCGCCTTTGAAGCTACACTGACTCACGTGATGATCGGACTTGGTGTAGTGGATTTGGTTCATGTAATCACCAAAAGGACACGAGGGATGTCGTTTTTGAGTGGGAGTTCATTAGTAATTTGGATTAGCTGAACTCAATCTATCATAAACTTAGTCTAAATATATTTTACAAATTCTGTTGTAGATGGCACCACCTGCTTTTAATTTCAATGTGTTCATGGAGAAAGAGAAGCTTGCTGCAAATGGTAGCAACTTCACCAACTGGGCTATGAATTTGAGGATTCTCCTCACTGCTGCACAAAAGCAAGATGTGCTAGAGGTGCCGCTAGGCACCCCACCAGCTCCTGATGCCCCTGACGAGGAAAAGAACGTCTATATAACTCGTCAGGAGGACCACAACTTAGTTCATTGCGGCATATTGTATGGGCAAGAGCCAGAACTTCGAAAACGTTTCGAAAATGGCAATGCCTTTGATACCATGGGAGAATTGAAAATGATTTTCGATACCCATGCTGCCGTAGAGAGTTATAATGCTTCTGAAAAGTTCTTTAGCTGCATGATGGAAGAGAACAGCTCCGTTAGTGAGCACGCATCAAAACGTCTGGCACGCCGATAAGCTTGTGTCCTTGGGAATAACGATTCCCATTGACTTAGGCATACATCGTGTTCTCCAATCTCGCCACCTAGCTACAAGAGCTTCGTGATGAACTATAATATGCAGGGCATGAAGAAGTCTCTTCGAGCTTCACAATGCTTAAGACCGCAAGTGGAGATTAGGAAATAACATCAAGTGTTGATGATCAATAAGACCACCGGTTTCAAGAAGGACAAGAAAGACAAGCAGAAGGGAAAGAAGGGCGGCAAATCTGTTGCCGCGCCTGAAAAGAAACCCCGAGCTGGCCCTAAGTCTGACACCGAGTGCTACTATTGCAAGGGGACTGGCCGTTGGAAGCGCAACTGCCCCAAGTATTTGGCGGACAAGAAGGCCAGCAAGGCAAACAAAGGTATATGTGATATACATGTTATTGATGTGTACTTGACTAGTATCGCAGTAGCACCTGGGTATTTGATACGGGATCGGTTGCTAATATATGTAACTCGGTTCAGGGGCTGCGGAATGTTTACAACTAGCAAGGGATGAGGTCACGACGCTGGGTTGGCAATGGATCAAGAGTTGATGTGATCGTCGCCGAATGCCTCTCCATATGCCGTCGGGATTAGTTATAAACCTGAATAATTGTTATTTGGTGCCTGCACTGAGCATGAACATTGTATCCGGATCGTGTTTGATGCAAAGTGGTTATTCGTTTAAGTCTAAAAACAATGGTTGTTCTATTTATATGAATAATATCTTTTATGGTCATGCACCTGTGTTGAATTGTTTATTTTTGTTGGATCTCGATAGTAGTATTACGCATATTCATAATGTTGATGCTAAAAGGATTAAACTTGATAATGATATATCTACATATATGTGGCACCGCCGTCTCAGGTCATATTACGTTAAACGATCAAGAAACTCCAATCGATGGACTTTTGGAATCACTTGATTTTGAATCATTTGATACATGTGAGCCATGCCTTATGGGCAAGATGACTAGAACGCCGTTTTCCGGTTCAATGGAACGGGCGACAGATTTATTGGAAATCATACATACTGATGTGTGTGGACCAATGAATGTGTTGGCATGAGGTGGATATCGTTATTTTGTTACTTTCACGGATGATTTGAGTAGATACGGGTATATCTATTTGATGAAACATAAGTCTGAAACCTTTGAAAGGTTCAAAGAATTTCAGAATGAAGTGGAAAATCATCGTAACAGAAAGATCAAATTTCTGCGGTCCGACCGTGGAGGAGAGTATCTTAGTTACGAGTTTAGCACACATATGAAAGACTGTGGAATAGTTTCACAACTCACGCCTGCCGGAACACCACAATGTAATGCTGTGTCGGAACGTCATAATCGTACCTTATTGGATATGGTTCGATCTATGATGTCTCTGACTGACTTACCTCTGTAATTTTGGGGTTATGCACTAGAAACCGCTGCATTCACTTTAAATAGGGCACCATCTAAATCCGTTGAAAAGACACCGTATGAATTATGGTTTGGAAACAAACCTAAGCTGTCATTTCTTAAAGTTTGGGGATGCGATGTTTATGTGAAGAAACTTCAACTGGATAAACTCGAACCCAAAGCGGAAAAATGCATCTTCATAGGATACCCTAAGGAAACGATTGTGTATACCTTCTATCACAGATCCAAGGGCAAGGTCTTTGTTGCCAAGAATGGATCCTTTCTTGAGAAGGAGTTTCTCGCGAAAGGTGTGAGTAGTCGGAAGGTAGAACTCGAAGAGGTTATTGAACCTTCTCTTCATGAAATGGCGAGTAGCGCAGCTCCAGAAGTTGTTTCGGAGTTGACTTCACCTAATGAAGAGAGAGCTAATGATATTGATCATGAAACTCCGAAAAGAGGACACTACCGAACCTCGCAGGTCAAGCAGGACACGTGCAGCTCCTAAACTGTATGGCAATCCTGTTATGAATTTCATGATTGATGAAATAGATGACCCTGCGACGTATGAAGAAGCGATGATGAGCCCTGATTCCAACAAATGGCTAGAAGCCATGAAATCCGAGATGGAATCCATGTACGAAAACCAGGTTTGGACCTTGGTGGACTTACCTCACGATCGAAAGGCCGTTGAGAATAAATGGATTTTCAAAAGAAAAACTGATGCTGATGGTAATGTAACCATGTATAAGGCTCGACTTGTCGCAAAGGGGTTTTGACAAATTCAAGGAGTTGACTACGATGAGACATTCTCTCCCATAGCGATGCTTAAGTCGGTTAGGATTATGTTAGCAATTGTTGCATATTTCGATTATGAAATATGGCAGATGGATGTCAAAACTGCGTTCCTCAATGGTAATATTGAAGAAGAGTTGTATATGATACAACCTAAGGGTTTTGTCGATCCTAAGGATGCTGATAAGGTGTGCAAACTTCAGCAATCCATCTATGGACTGAAGCAAGCATCCCGGAGTTGGAATCTCCGCTTTGATGAGGTGATCAAAGAGTTTGGATTTGTCCAAACTTATGGAGAGGCTTGTATTTACAAGAAAGTGAGTGGGAGCAATGTGGCATTTCTGATATTATATGTGGATGACATATTATTGATTGGAAATGATATAGATCTTTTAAACAGTGTTAAAAGTTATCTAAACAGCAAATTTTCGATGAAGGACCTTGGTGAAGCTTCATATATATTAGGCATTAAAATCTATAGAGATAGATCAAGACGCCTAATTAGGCTATCGCAGAGTACATACCTTGATAAGATATTAAAGAAGTTTAATATGGACGGAAGTAAGAAGGGGTACTTACCTATGTTGCAAGGCAAGACATTGAGTAAGACTCAAAGTCCGGCTACGGCGGAAGAAAGAGAGATAATGGATAAGATCCCCTATGCCTCGGCCATAGGCTCTATAATGTATGCCATGCTATGTACAAGACCGGATGTGGCACATGCTATTAGTTTGACTAGTAGGTACCAATCTGATCCAGGTTCGGAACACTGGATAGCGGTCAAGAATATCCTTAAGTACTTGAGAAGAACTAAGGATATGTTTCTTGTATACGGAGGTGAAGAAGAGCTAGTCGCTAAGTGTTATGTCGATGCTAGCTTTGACACTGATCCGGATGACTCTAAGTCTCAATCCGGATACGTATTTCTCTTGAACGGAGCAACAGTTAGTTGGAGGAGCTCCAAACAACCCGTGGTGGCTGGATCAACGACGGAGGCGGAATACGTTGCTGCTTCAGAAGCAGCGCAGGAAGCGGTTTGGATGAAGGAGTTCATAACGGAACTAGGTGTGGTTCCTAGTTCGTTGGACCCAATGGTGATATATTGTGACAATAATGGAGCCACAGCCAACGCCAAGGAACCATGGTCTCACAAGAATTCCAAGCATATTAAGCGCCGGTTTCACTCCATCCGCGAGCATGTCAAGGATGGAGATATAAAGATTTGTAAAGTGCACACGGACCTGAATGTAGCAGATCCGTTGACTAAAGTACTCCCTAGGGCAAAACATGATCAACACCAGAACTCCATGGGTGTTAGATTTATCACTATATAAACTAGATTATTGTCTCTAGTGCAAGTGGGAGACTGAAGGAAATATACCCTGAGAGGCAATAATAAAGTTGTTATTGTGTATTCCTTGTATATGATAGATGTTTATTTTGCATGCTATAATTGTATTGATAGGAAACATCAATACAAGTGTGTTTAATAAACAAAAAGGGTTCCTAGTTATGCCTCTCTTATAGACTAGCTTGTTGATTAACAAGATGATCAAGGTTTCCTGATCATGGACATTGGATGTTGTTAATAACAAGGTCACAGCATTTGTGAAATGATGTGATGAACATTCATCCGAAGTATAGCATTATGATCAAGTCATTATGTTTATATTGCTATAACATCATACGAAGTAATCTTTATCCTTAGACCATGAGATCATAATAATTGCTAACACCGGAAGAGTATCTTGATAACATCAAACGTCACACCGTAACAGGGTGACTATAAAGATGGGTTCAGTACTACGAAGGTGTTATGTTGAGGCTCATGGATCAAGAGTGGAATTTGTCAATCCAGATGACGGATAGATATACTCTGGGCCCTCTCGGTGATATCACATTAGGATAGCTTGCAAGCAAGTGATGTGATCACTAGAATGTTATATCACGGGAACGAGAAAAGAGTGCATGTCGGTAACGAGATCAAACTAGGTATGGAGATACCGATGATCGAATCTCGGACATGTAATATATCGAGAGACAAAGGGATTTAATTACAAGCGTTAAAGGTTCTCATGATCACAGGAGTCATCGTTGAATGTGTAGGAGTCAGTACGGATCTCCAGGTCCTGCTGCTGATTATTGATCGGAGAAGGGTCTCGATCATGTCTGCATTATTCGAGAACCGTAGGGTGGAACACTTAAGAGTTACCGGACACCATTTTGGAGCACATATGTTTCAGACGAAAGAATTGCAAAGCGCAGGATTTGTTTCAATAGAAACCGGAAATTGTTTCGGGTGAAATTGCAGAAGGTGGTTCTGCATGTGATATTGAAATATTGTAAGGGGCTATATGTGAATGTTTGTTAATTAAAGTAATTAACAAAATTCTGAATAAATTTAATAAAAAGAGTTTTATTAAATGAGAGAGCATTAAATTTGGAGAAATTTAATGCATTTAAAGTGGAGACTTTAAAAGGGAATGTGAAGAAGCATTTTAGTGTGGAGGGGTTACCACCACATGAATGGGGGAGGTGAGGGGTCACCCCCCCATGCACTGGCCATGGAGAGAGGGGGCACCCCCTCCTCCTATAAAAGGCCACCCATTCCCTCCTTCATCCTCACACCTCCTTGTGAAGGATCTCTCTCCCCCTCTAGAATTATTCCCCCATGGTCTCGGATTAGCGAGATACATGTTCCCGGTGGCATTTCATCTGGAAGGAGTTGCTGCTTCCGCTGGATCGCTGGAGCGAGGAGGTGGAGGTTGTCCGGTGACTTGAACGTGTGTGCGAGGACGGATGCGCTGCTGATTTGCGGCGCTCGGACTTCCACACGATCTTGAGATCGGCAAGCGTACGACTACATCAACCACGAGTTCCTACTCGTTAACAAAACTCGTTGTCTTTGAGGGTAAGTTCTCCATGGATGTATGTCCACCCGTTGCTCTGTATCTAGTAGATAGATCTTGGCATAGTTCTCATCGTAGGAAATTTTTGTTTTCTATGTCATGGACCCAACAGTGATATCAGAGCCTGATCTATGCGTAGGTGCTTTGCACGGGTAGTACACATATGTTTATATGTGGGCGATGATGATCATGTTATTGCATCTTCTATGTACTTTGGATATTGGTGGCATAGTGGGATGAAGCGGCCCAGACCAACCTTACATGTCATCGTACATGAGACCGGTTCCACGACTGACATGCAACTAGTTTTGCATAAGTGGCTAGCGGGTGTCTGTCTCTCCTACTATAGTCAATATCTGATTTACAACGAGTTTCTAATAACTTAGTTATCCTCGTTGTGGTTCATGTTCGTAGGTAAGACCGGTTCTATCTCCGAAAGCCCTAAGCCACGTAAAACTTGCAATTGATAAATTAGAGGCGTCTAGTTTAGATCGTTGCTGGGCTAGTGTATTGATATGGTATTGTTGTAAGTAGATGTATGATAGATACTCTTACAACTCACTTAACATGTAAGTTCCATAGACCTTGGCCTTACACACAAAGGAATGATAGAGATCATACCACGATGCAAATGATAGAGATCAAATGCATGGACCATATCACCTCACTTCACGCATTAGCATCTTATATTGCTAGTTTGGCGCTTTTGGTAGCATTATAAGATGATCCCTCATTTAGATATCAAGATAAAATGTGTTCTTCCTTAAGTATGCACCATTTTGTGGATCGTGTTTTGAGGCATCACGTGCTGATCGGGTGTTCTCGACTCTACGCTTTCATACAACGGGTGTAAGACAGTTTTACACACGCAAATACTAAGGTTCTTACTTGACGAGCCTAGCATGTACAAACATGGCCTCCGAACACGGACCGAATGGTTAAGCATGCGTCATATAGTTGATATGATACCCATATAGATGCTCGCCTTTGAAGCTACACCGACTCACGTGATGATCGGACTTGGTGTAGTGGATTTGGTTCATGTAATCACCAAAAGGACACAAGGGATGTCGTTTTTGAGTGGGAGTTCATTAGTAATTTGGATTAGTTGAACTCAATCTATCATAAACTTAGTCTAAATATATTTTACAAATTCTGTTGTAGATGGCACCACCTGCTTTTAATTTCAATGTGTTCATGGAGAAAGAGAAGCTTGCTGCGAATGGTAGCAACTTCACCAACTGGGCTATGAATTTGAGGATTCTCCTCACTGCTGCACAAAAGCAATATGTGCTAGAGGCGCCGCTAGTCACCCCACCAGCTCCGGATGCCCCTGACAAGGAAAAGAACGTCTATATAACTCGTCAGGAGGACCACAACTTAGTTCATTGCGACATACTGTATGGGCAAGAGCCAGAACTTCGAAAACGTTTCGAAAATGGCAATGCCTTTGATACCATGGGAGAATTGAAAATGATTTTCGATACCCATGCTGCCGTAGAGAGTTATAATGCTTCTGAAAAGTTCTTTAGCTGCATGATGGAAGAGAACAACTCCGTTAGTGAGCACGTACTCAAAATGTCTGGGTACGCCGATAAGCTTGTGTCCTTGGGAATAACGATTCCCATTGACTTAGGCATACATCATGTTCTCCAATCTCTGCCACCTAGCTACAAGAGCTTCGTGATGAACTATAATATGCAGGGCATGAAGAAGTCTCTTCTCGAGCTTCTGTCAATGCTTAAGACTGCAGAAGTGGAGATTAGGAAAGAACATCAAGTGTTGATGATCAATAAGACCACCGGTTTCAAGAAGGACAAGAAAGACAAGCAGAAGGGAAAGAAGGGCGGCAAATCTGTTGCCGCGCCTGAAAAGAAACCCCGAGCTGGCCCTAAGTCTGACACCGAGTGCTACTATTGCAAGGGGATGCCGTTGAAGCGAATCGCCCCAAGTATTTGGCGGACAAGAAGGCCAGCAAGGCAAACAAAGGTATATGTGATATACATGTTATTGATGTGTACTTGACTAGTATCGCAGTAGCACCTGGGTATTTGATACGGGATCGGTTGCTAATATATGTAACTCGGTTCAGGGGCTGCGGAACAAGCGACAACTAGCAAGGGATGAGGTCACGACGCGGGTTGGCAATGGATCAAGAGTTGATGTGATCGTCGTCGGAATGCTGCCTCTCCATATGCCGTCGGGATTAGTTATAAACCTGAATAATTGTTATTTGGTGCCTGCACTGAGCATGAACATTGTATCCGGATCGTGTTTGATGCAAAGTGGTTATTCGTTTAAGTCTAAAAACAATGGTTGTTCGATTTATATGAATAATATCTTTTATGGTCATGCACCTGTGTTGAATGGTTTATTTCTGTTGGATCTCGATAGTAGTATTACGCATATTCATAATGTTGATGCTAAAAGGATTAAACTTGATAATGATATATCTACATATATGTGGCAATCGCTGCCTAGGTCATATTGGCGTTAACGCATGAAGAAACTCCATTCGATGGACTTTTGGAATCACTTGATTTTGAATCATTTGATACATGTGAGCCATGCCTTATGGGCAAGATGACTAGAACGCCGTTTTCCGCTCAATGGAACGCAGACATGATTTATTGGAAATCATACATACTGATGTGTGTGGACCAATGAGTGTGTCGGCACGAGGTGGATATCGTTATTTTATTACTTTCACGGATGATTTGAGTAGATACGGGTATATCTATTTGATGAAACATAAGTCTGAAACCTTTGAAAGGTTCAAAGAATTTTAGAATGTAGTGGAAAATCATCGTAACAGAAAGATCAAATTTCTGCGGTCCGACCGTGGAGGAGAGTATCTTAGTTACGAGTTTAGCACACATATGAAAGACTGTGGAATAGTTTCACAACTCACGCTGCGGAACACAACGTAATGGTGTGTCAGAACATCGTAATCGTACCTTATTGGATATGGTTCGATCTATGATGTCTCTGACTGACATACCTCTGTCATTTTGGGGTTATGCATTGGAAACCGCTGCATTCACTTTAAAGAGGGCACCATCTAAATCCGTTGAAAAGACACCGTATGAATTATGGTTTGGAAACAAACCTAAGCTGTCATTTCTTAAAGTTTGGGGATGCGATGTTTATGTGAAGAAACTTCAACCGAATAAACTCGAACCCAAAGCGGAAAAATGCATCTTCATAGGATACCCTAAGGAAACGATTGGGTATACCTTCTATCACAGATCCGAGGGCAAGGTCTTTGTTGCCAAGAATGGATCCTTTCTTGAGAAGGAGTTTCTCGTGAAAGGTGTGAGTAGTCGGAAGGTAGAACTCGAAGAGGTTATTGAACCTTCTCTTCATGAAATGGCGAGTAATGCAGCTCCAGAAGTTGTTTCAGAGTTGACTTCACCTAATGAAGAGAGAGCTAATGATATTGATCATGAAACTCCGAAAAGAGGACACTACCGAACCTCGCAGGTCAAGCAGGACACGTGCAGCTCCTAAACTGTACGGCAATCCTGTTATGAATTTCATGATTGATGAAATAGATGACCCTGCGACGTATGAAGAAGCGATGATGAGCCCTTATTCCAATGAATGGCTAGAAGCCATGAAATCCGAGATGGAATCCATGTACGAAAACCAGGTTTGGACCTTGGTGGAGTTACCTCACGATCGAAAGGCCGTTGAGAATAAATGGATTTTCAAAAGAAAAACTGATGCTGATAGTAATGTAACCATCTATAAGGCTCGACTTGTTACAAAGGGGTTTCGACAAATTCAAGGAGTTGACTACGATGAGACATTCTCTCCCGTAGCGATGCTTAAGTCGGTTAGGATTATGTTAGCAATTGCTGCATATTTCGATTATGAAATATGGCAGATGGATGTCAAAACTACGTTCCTCAGTGGTAATATTGAAGAATAGTTGTATATGATACAACCTAAGGGTTTTGTCGATCCTAAGGATGCTGATAAGGTGTGCAAACTTCAGCAATCCATCTATGGACTGAAGCAAGCATCCCGGAGTTGGAATCTCCGCTTTGATGAGGTGATCAAAGAGTTTGGATTTGTCCAAACTTATGGAGAGGCTTGTATTTACAAGAAAGTGAGTGGGAGCAATGTGGCATTTCTGATATTATATGTGGATGACATATTATTGATTGGAAATGATATAGATCTTTTACACAGTGTTAAAAGTTATCTAAACAGCAAATTTTCGATGAAGGACCTTGGTGAAGCTTCATATATATTAGGCATTAAAATCTATAGAGATAGATCAAGACGCCTAATTAGGCTATCGCAGAGTACATACCTTGATAACATATTAAAAAAGTTTAATATGGACGGAAGTAAGAAGGGGTACTTACCTATGTTGCAAGGCAAGACATTGAGTAAGACACAAAGTCTGGCTACGGCGGAAGAAAGAGAGATAATGGATAAGATCCCCTATGCCTCATCCATAGGCTCTATAATGTATGCCATGCTATGTACAAGACCGGATGTGGCACATGCTATTAGTTTGACTAGTAGGTACCAATCTGATCCAGGTTGAACCTTTGGATAGCGGTCAAGAATATCCTTAAGTACTTGAGAAGAACTAAGGATATGTTTCTTGTATACGGAGGTCAAGAAGAGCTAGTCGCTAAGTGTTATGTCGATGCTAGCTTTGACACTAATCCGGATGACTCTAAGTCTCAATCCGGATACGTATTTCTCTTGAATGGAGCAACAGTTAGTTGGAGGAGCTCCAAACAACCTGTGGTGGCTGGATCAACGACGGAGGTGGAATATGTTGCTGCTTTAGAAGCAGCGCAGGAAGCGGTTTGGATGAAGGAGTTCATAACGGAACTAGGTGTGGTTCCTAGTTCGTTGGACCAGATGGTGATATATTGTGACAATAATGGAGCCACAGCCAACGCCAAGGAACCAAGGTCTCACAAGAATTCCAAGCATATTAAGCGCCGGTTTCACTCCATCCGCGAGCATGTCAAGGATGGAGATATAAAGATTTGTAAAGTGCACACGGACCTGAATGTAGCAGATCCGTTGACTAAAGTACTGCCTAGGGCAAAACATGATCGACACCAGAACTCCATGGTTGTTAGATTTATCATTATATAAACTAGATTATTGTCTCTAGTGCAAGTGGGAGACTGAAGGAAATATACCCTGAGAGGCAATAATAAAGTTGTTATTGTGTATTCCTTGTATATGATAGATGTTTATTTTGCATGCTATAATTGTATTGATAGGAAACATCAATACATGTGTGTTTAATAAACAAAAAGGGTTCCTAGTTATGCCTCTCTTATAGACTAGCTTGTTGATTAAAAAGATGATCAAGGTTTCCTGATCATGGACATTGGATGTTGTTAATAACAAGGTCACAGCATTTGTGAAATGATGTGATGAACATTCATCCGAAGTATAGCATTATGATCAAGTCATTATGTTTATATTGCTATAACATCATACGAAGTAATCTTTATACTTAGACCATGAGATCATAATAATTGCTAACACCGGAAGAGTATCTTGATAACATCAAACCTCACACCGTAATAGGGTGACTATAAAGATGGGTTCTGTACTACGAAGGTGTTATGTTGAGGCTCATGGATCAAGAGTGGAATTTGTCAATCCAGATGACGGATAGATATACTCTGGGCCCTCTCGGTGATATCACATTAGGATAGCTTGCAAGAAAGTGATGTGATCACTAGAATGTTATATCACGGGAACGAGAAAAGAGTGCATGTCGGTAACGAGATCAAACTAGGTATGGAGATACCGATGATCGAATCTCGGACATGTAATATATCGAGAGACAAAGGGATTTAGTTACAAGCGTTAAAGGTTCTCATGATCACAGGAGTCATCGTTGAATGTGTAGGAGTCGATCACGGATCTCGTGTCCTCTGCTGATTATTGATCGGAGAAGGGTCTCGATCATGTCTGCATTATTCATGAACCGTGGTGGAACACTTACGAGTTACGGACACCATTTTGGAGCACATATGTTTCAGAAAAAGAATTGCAAAGCGCAGGAATTGTTTCAATAGAAACCGGAAATTGTTTGGTAAAATTGCGTAAGGTGGTTACGCTGTATGTGATATTGAAATATTGCAAGGGGCTATATGTGAATGTTTGTTAATTAAAGTAATTAACAAAATTCTGAATAAATTTAATAAAAGAGTTTTATTAAATGAGAGAGCATTAAATTTGGAGAAATTTAATGCATTTAAAGTGGAGACTTTAAAAGGGAATGTGAAGAGGCATTTTAATGTGGAGGGGTTACCACCACATGAATGGGGGAGGTGAGGGGTCACCCCCCCCATGCGCCGGCCATGGAGAGAGGGGGCACCCCCCTCCTCCTATAAAAGGCCACCCATTCCCTCCTTCATCCTCACACCTCCTTGTGAATGATCTCTCTCCCTCTCTAGAATTATTCCCCCATGGTCTCGGATTAGCGAGATACATGTTCCCGGTGGCATTTAAATGCGGAAGGAGTTCTTTGCTCACTGGATCGCTGGAGCGAGGAGGTGGAGGTTGTCCGGTGGCTTGAACGTGTGTGCGAGGTTGGATGCGCTGCTGATTTGCGGCGCTCGGACTTCCACACGATCTTGAGATCGGCAAGCGTACGACTACATCAACCACGAGTTCCTACTCGTTAACAAAACTCGTTGTCTTCGAGGGTAAGTTCTCCATGGATGTATGTCCACCCGTTGCTCTGTATCTAGTAGATAGATCTTGGCGTATAGTTCCCATCGTAGGAATTTTTTTGTTTTCTATGCTGCAGACCCAACAAGAGGTTGTCGGGGTACCGGACGTGTGTGCGATCACGGATGCACCGTTGCTTTGCGGTGCTGGACTTGGTGGTGGTGGAGCTAGATCTGATGGACGTGCTGGAGCCAGACCTGCTGGACTTCATCACGATCTTGAGATCGGCAAGTGTACGACTACATCAACCACGATTTCCTACTCGTTAACAAAGCTCGTTGTCTATGAGGGTAAGTTCTCGTTGGATGTATGTCCACCCGTTGCTTTGTACCTAATAGATAGATCTTGGCGTGTAGTTCACACCGTAGGAAATTTTTTGTTTTCTATGCTGCAGACCCAACACATAATTCGTGTATAAAGAGTAAATGATCACCGGGATGGATAGTTCCATCCCCAACATAGTAGTTATCCATAACACGGTCAATAATTCTCGTAGGTATTTTAAAAGTATCATTCTCAGCAGGTGGTGGTTCATCTACTACCTTAGCAGTGGTAGTAGCATTACGAAATAAGAAAATCAGCGAATTATCCATATTGAAAATAAAGAAACTAACAGAAATAAAAAATACTCACATTAGAGGTTTCCTTTACCAGTTCCAATCTCCAATAGCGCTTCACTCCCCGGCAACGGCACTAGAAAATAGTCTTGATGACCCACAAGTATAGGGGGTGTATCGCAGTATTTTCGATAAGTAAGAGTGTCGAACCCAACGAGGAGCAGAAGGTGATGGCTAGTGGTATGGATCAGGAATTCTCTGCAAATACTTAGCAAACGGATTTTTAGGGTTTTTTGATAAAACAAGTAAATAAAGTACGAGTAAATAAAAGATAGTAGGAATAAATGCAGCAAGTGGCCCTATCCTTTATGCAGCAAAGGACAAGCCGGTTGTATTACTTAAGATGACCAAGCGTTCTCGAGGACACATGGGAAGACTGTCAAGTGCTTTCGCTTCATATAGTTGATTAACGTTCTTTAGCTTTCTAAGTGTTGTGTGGGTGAACCTGTGCTAATGTACCGACTTTCCTAGGACTAATACATACTTGTGATTATACCCCTTGCAAACATCCATAAGTACAAGAAAGTAATTAAGGTAGAAACCTAACCACAACTTTAAACTCTAAGACCCTTACGTCCCTTGTGCAATGGTTTCCTAACGGGGGTTTAGGGTTTTTGTCACTCCGGCAACCCCTACGATTAGTAGCCACATACACAATGCATTCCCCTAGGCCCATATAGGTGAAGTGTCATGTAGTCGACGTTAACATGACACCACTAGAAGAAGTACACCACAACTTAAATATGAAACTATTGAATCTTTCTCAACACAATTCCACTACTAACAACATGACTTATCCCATGTCCTCAAGAACAAAACAAACTACTCACAAGACATCATATGGATCATGATCAGAGATGAAATGATGATGTATAACAATCTGAACATAAACGATAATTCAATGGTTCACTCAATAGCATCAACTACAAAGAGTAATCAACACCGGGAAAGTTTCCCCTAAGAACTATGCAAGATTCAACCCAATTGTTACAGCAATATGGAGATGGTGAAGATGGTGATGATGGTGGTGATGATGATGATCCCGATGAAGTCTAGCTTGATGGTGGTGTTGATGCCGACGATCTCCCCTCTCCGGGAAGGAATTCCCCCGGAAAAAATCTGTCTGCCGGAGAGATCTTTCTCTCTCGGTGTTTTCTGCCCCGCAGAGGCGGCGGAATCTTTCTGTGGTTGCTCCCCCAGGTATTAGGGTTTCATGGAGATAATATACACTAGAGGGGAGAGATGGAGGTGGGCCAGAGTGGCCACACCACCTAGTGGCGTGGCCTAGGCTGGCCCACGCCAGGGGGTGGTGTGGGCCCCCTTTGGCCCATCTCCACTCCTCCTTCTGGCAGTCTTCGTCTTCTGGAAAAATAGGATTTTCCATATAATTTCCCGGATTTTCTGATCTTCGCGAATTTTTCCTCCAAATGGCACCTTTTCCATCAGAATCCTGACTGCAGCGGTCCATGCTCCTAAAGTCATCAACCATGCAAAAACAGATGAAATATCATAAGTATCATCTCTTAATATGAAATATATCAATGAATAACAGTGAATTATGATATAGAACAGTGATGCAAAATGGACGTATCAGTGTTCATCATGCTAAAGTAGAATTTTTCTAGATGCTAAGAATGGAAAAGAAGATCTAATGGTTGGCAATGTTTCGATTTGCTAGTCTTGATCCAATAGCCAATGTTCAAAGTTAATCCGTACACTATGAAGTGGTTTATTGTATTGTAAGAGACAAGACATGATAACGAGAAGATAAGAAGTACTGCGAATGGCCTACCAAATGGTAGGTATTGTAGGAGAGAGGTGCTTGAGATGAGTTAACACGGTCGGTGGAAGTACACGTTACATCATGGACCTCATAAAAATGAAAATTGCATTTAAGTCCACGCATTTATTATAACAAGGACCTTGAAAACTAAGCAATGGAGTTTGTGTTTTGAGGTTTGCACATAATAGCGTTCATCATGCCTAACTAGACTCTTTATGGATGCTAAGAATGGAAAAGAAGATCCAGCGGTTGGCAATGTTTGGATTTGCTAGTCTTGATCCAACGGTAAATGTTCAAAGTTAATCCGTACACTATGTAGTGGTTTATTGTATTTTAAGAGATAAGACACGATAAAGAGAAGATAAGAAGTACTGCGAATGGCCTACAAAATAGTAGGTCTCGTAGGAGAGAGGTGCTTGAGATGAGTTAACACGGTCGATGGAAGTACAAGTTACATCAAGGACCTCATAAAAATGAAAATTGCATCCAAATCCATGCATTTATTAGCACATGGACCCTAAAAACTGAACAATGGAGTTTGTGTTTTTAGGTTTGTGCATACTAGTGTTCATCGTGCTAAAGTAGAATATTTCTAGATGCTAAGAATGGAAGAGAAGATCAATAGGTTGGCAATGTTTGGATTTGCTAGTCGTGATCCAACGGTCAATGTTCAAAGTTAATCTGTACACTATGCAGTGGTTTATTGTATTGTAAGATAAGATAAGAAGTACTGCGAATGGACTATGAAATGGTAGGTCTCGTCGGAGAGAGTTGCTTGAGATGAGTTAACACAGTCGGTGGAAGTACAAGTTACATCAAGGACCTCATAAAAATGCTAATTGCACCCAAGTCCATGCATTTATTAGCACAGGGACCCTAAAATCTGAGCAATGGAGTTTGTGTTTTTAGCTTTGCGCATACTAGCGTTCATCGTGCTAAAGTAGAATCTTTCTAGATGCTAAGAATGGATGAGAAGATCAAGAGGTTGGTAATGTTTGGATTTGCTAGTCTTGATCCAACGGTCAATGTTCAAAGTTAATCTGTACACTATGCAGTGGTTTATTGTATTGTATTGTATTGTAACAGATAAGACACGATAAATAGAAGATAAGAAGTACAGTACTGTGAATGGACGATCTTTTGAATAACCTTCCCTCTTGATGTTTGGAAGCCAGTGAAAATTTTGAAAACCGGAAAACCTGGAATTTTTGTGCCGCCAAGGACCAAAGTGGTTTCCTTCCTATGTACTCCTCGTCCCTACTCCATACCAACGCGCGGCTGCCGAACACGCCAGAGACACAGAGCTGCCGTACCAAGGCACACATGCGCAGCACCACACTATGGACGAGGGGAGAGAGATCAGCCGGACCGGTGCATGAGAGGAAAGGGGAGGAGAGATGGAGCATATGGAAGAGAGAGAAAACACATGATTTGTTTTGCATGCATAGGTCCTAAAATTTACTACTAGTAGAGTGGTCGAAGGAGTACCTCGTGTTAGAAACCCATCATAACTTTGCTCTCACATGGGACCGCCTTCAACTTCTCTTCGGTGCTGCCCTCTTCCCCTGCCAACGTTTTATTCTCTCAGCATGTACAGCGCGTGGACAAAGGTGACCATATGTCTAAGCAAAGAAATATACTACTCCCCCATTGTGTAAAAAAGCACACCTTAATAAGGCCTACTATGTGGCATCTGCTAAGGTTCACCTTATACATAGTGGAAAAACTAAAGTTATCTTTAAGCCTAAGGTGCACCTCAAGCTTGTGGGTTGCCCATAGAGAATAGAAATATCATTCCCCTCTCTCCCTATTTCATGTGATCGTTTTCAAAAGGGGTTCAAAATTTTCAAGATGTAAAATCTTTTTTTTCTTTGAGGAAGATGCAAAATCTTAGCTAGAGGCCGAACTAGTCGTTTTATTCTTTCCTGGTAGTTGGACACTCACGCTTAGTTGAAGTCAAGTTTGACCTAATTTTGATAAACTGTCAAGATGCCAAATCTTAGCAAGAAGTTGAACCTATTGTGGATGAGGAAGAGACAAGCCGGACTGTGCACCCGCGGCTGTAGAGAAGAAATCGATGGAGGCTGGATGGTGAGAGCCAGCAAAGGAGAGAGAAAACACAACTTGTTTTGCATGCATATACTCCTACTAGTAGTAGGTCCATACATTTACTACTATTTGAGTGTACCCTGTACCTCGTGTCACCAGCCCATCATAGCTTTGCTCTAACATTACACCGCCTTCAAGTCCTCTTCTGCGCTGATCTCGCGCTGCTTTTTTTGAAAGTCTCGCGCTGCCTCCCTCCTGTTCTCTACCTGTCTAAACTCTCGGTGGTTTGAGGTTTGCGCATACTAGGGCTTCATCATGCTAAAGTAGAATCTTTCTAGATGCTAAGAATGGAAAAGAAGATCTAGTGGTTGGCAATGTTTGGAATTACTAGTCTTGATCCAACGGTCAATGTTCAAAGTTAATACGTACACTATGTAGTGGTTTATTGCATTGTAAGAGATAAGAAACGATAAAGAGAAGATAAGAAGTACTGCAAATGGCTTATCAAATGGTAGGTCTCGTAGGAGAGAGGTGCTTGAGAGTTAACATGGTCGGTGGAAGCAAAAGTTACATCAAGGACTTCATAAAAATGAAAAGTGCATCCAAGTCCACGCATTTATTATAACAAGGACCCTGAAAACTTAGCAATGGAGTTTTGTGTTGAGGTTTGCGCATACTAGCGTTCATCATGCTGAAGTAGAATATTTCTAGATGCTAAGAATGGAAAAGAAGATCCAGCGGCTGGCAATGTTTGGAATTGCTAGTCTTGATCCAACGATCAATGTTCAAAGTTAATGTGTACGCTATGCAGTGATTTATTGTATTGTAAGAGAAAAGACACGATAAATAGAAGATAAGAAGTACTGTGAATGGCCTTCAGATGGTAGGTCTCGTAGGAGAGAGGTGCTTAAGAGTTAACATGGTCGGTGGAAGAACAAGTTACATCAAGGACTTCATAAAAATGAAAATTGCGTCTAATAGTCCACGCATTTATTGTAACAAGGACCTTAAAAACTAAGCAATGGAGTTTGTGTTTTGAGGTTTATACATAATAGCGTTCATCGTGCTAAAGTAGAATCTTTCTAGATGCTAAGAATGGAAAATAAGATCCAGCGGTTGGCAATGTTTGGATTTGCTAGTCTTGATCCAACGGTCAATGTTTAAAGTTAATCCGTACACTAGGAAGTGGTTTATTTTATTGTAAGAGATAAGTCACGATAAAGAGAAGATAAGAAGTAATGCGAATTGCCTACCAAATGGTAGGTCTCGTAGGAGAGAGGTGCTTGAGATGAGTTAACACGATCGGTGGAAGTACACGTTACATCATGGACCTCATAAAAATGAAAATTGCATCCAAGTCCATGCATTTATTAGCACAAGGACCCTGAAAACTGAGCAATAGAGTTTTTTGTTTTGAGGTTTGCATATAATAGCGTTCATCGTGCTAAAGTATAATCTTTCTAGTTGCTAAGAATGGAAAACAAGATCCAGCGGTTGGCAATGTTTGGATTTGCTAGTCTTGATCCAACAGTTAATGTTCAAAGTTAATCCGTATACTATGTAGTGGTTTATTGTATTGTAAGAGATAAGTCACGATAAAGAGAAGATAAGAAGTACTGCGAATGGCCTATCAAATGGTAGGTGTCGTAGGAGAGAGGTGCTTGAGATGAGTTAACATTCTCGATGGAAGAACAAGTTACATCAAGGACTTCATAAAAATGAAAATTGCGTCCAAGTCCACACATTTCTTATAACAAGGACCTTGAAAACTAAGCAATGGAGTTTGTATTTTGAGGTTTGCACATAATAGTGTTCATCGTGCTAAAGTAGAATCTTTCTAGATGCTAAGAATCAAAAAGAAGATCCAGCGGTTGGTAATGTTTGGATTTGCTAGTCTTGATCCAACGGTCAATGTTCAAAGTTAATCCGTACACTATGTAGTGGTTAATTGTATTGTAAGAGATAAGACACGATAAAGAGAAGATAAGAAGTACTCAAATGGCCTACCAAATGGTAGGTCTCATACGAGATAGGTGCTTGAGATGAGTTAACATGGTCGGTGGAAGAACAAGTAACATCAAGGACTTCATAAAAAATGAAAATTGCGTCCAAGTCCACACATTTATTATAACAAGGACCTTGAAAACTAATCAATGTAATTTGTGTTGTGAGGTTTGCGCATAATAGCGTTCATCGTGTTAAAGTAGAATCAATCTAGATGCTAAGAATAGAAAAGAAGATCCAGCGGTTGGCCATGGTTGGATTTGCTAGTCTTCATCCAGCGGTCAATGTTCAAAGTTAATCCATACACTATGGAGTGGTTTACTGTATTGTAAGAGATAAGACATGATAAAGAGACGATAAGAAGTACTGCGAATGGCCTATCAAATGGTAGGTCTCGCAGGAGAGAGGTGCTTGAGAGTGAACACGATCGATGGAAGTACAAGTTACATCAAGGACCTCATAAAAATGAAAATTGCACCCAAGTCCATGCATTTATTAGCACATGGACCCTGAAAACTGAGGAATGGAGTTTGTGTTTTTAGGTTTGCACATAGTAGCATTCATCGTGCTAAAGTAGAATCTTTCTAGATGCTAAGAATGGAAAAGAAGATCAAGAGGTTGGCAATGTTTTGATTTGCTAGTCTTGATCCAACGGTCAATGTTCAAAGTTAATCCGCATACTATGCAGTGGTTTATTGTATTGTAAGAGATAAGACACGATAAAGAGAAGATAAGAAGTACTACAAATGGCCTATCAAATGATAGGTCTCGTACGAGAGAGGTGCTTGAGAGTTAACACGGTCGGTGGAAGTACAAGTTACATGAAGGACCTCATAAAAATGAAAATTGCATCCAAGTCCATGCATTTATTAGCACAGGGACCTTGAAAACTGAGCAATGGAGTTTGTGTTTTTAGGTTTGCGCATACTAGCATTCATCATGCTAAAGTAGAATCTTTCTAGATGCTAAGAATGGAAGAGAAGATCAATAGGTTGGCAATGTTTGGATTCGCTAGTCTTGATCCAAGGGTAGTGGTTTATTGTATTGTATTGTATTGCAAGAGATAAGACATGATGAAGAGAAGATAAGAAGTACAGTACTGCGAATGGCCGACCTTTTGAATAACCTTCCCTCCTGATGTTTGGGAAGCAAGTGAAAATTTTGAAAACCGAAAAACTTTGAATTTTTGTGCCGCCAAGGACCAAAGTGGTTTACTTCCTATGTACTCCTCGTCCCTACTCCACACCAACATGTGGCCGCCGAACACGCCAGAGATACAGAGCCACCGTACCAAGGCACACGTGCACAGCGCCATGATGTGGACGAGGGGAGAGAGATCAACTGGACCGGTGCACGAGGGGAAAGGGGAGGAGAGATGGAGCATAGGGAAAGAGAGAGAAAACACACGATTTGTTTTGCATGCATAGGTCCTGAAATTTACTACTCCCTCTGATCCATATTACTTATCACTAAAATGGATGCATCTAGACATGTTTTAGTGCTAGATACATTCATTTCAATGACCAGTAATATGGATCGGAGGGAGTACTAGTAGAGTGGCCACAGGAGTACCTCGTGTCAGAAACCCATCATAACTTTGCTCTGACATCTAACCACCTTCAACTTCTCTTTGCTGCTACCCTCTTCCCCTGCCAACATTTTATTCTCTCAGCATGTACAGCGTGTGGACAGAGGTGACCATATGTCTAAGCAAAGAAATATACTACTCCCGCATTGTGTAAAAAGCACACCTTAATAAGGCCTACTATGTGGCATCCGCTAAGGTTCACCTTATATATAGTGGAAAAACTGAAGTTATCTTTAAGCCTAAGGTGCACCTCAAGCTTGTGGGTTGCCCATAGAGAATAGAAATATCATTTCCCCTCTCTCCCTATTTCATGTGATCGTTTTCAAAAGGGGTTCAAAATTTTCAAGATGAAAAATCTATTTGGTTTCTTTGAGGAAGATGCAAAATCTTAGCTAGAGGCCGAACCAGTCGTCATCAATTGAGAATGTTCTTTCTTGGTAGTTGGACACTCACACCGACTACACTGCTTTTACAAGAAGAGATGCACCCATATACCTTCGAAAAGACAATTAATTTAAGAGCAATCTATCACGCTTACTTATTGCTCAAGTTTGACCTAATTTTGATAAACTGTCAAGATGCAAAATCTTAGCAAGAAGTTGAACCTGTTGTGGACGAGGAAGAGACAAGCCAGACTGTGCACCCGCGGCTGCAGAGAAGAAATCGATGGAGGGTGGATGGTGAGAGCCAGCGAAGGAGAGAGAAAACATAACTTGTTTTGCGTGCATATACTCCTACTAGTAGTAGGTCCATACATTTACTACTATTGGAGTGTACCATGTACCTCGTGTCAGCAGCCCATCATAGCTTTGCTTTGACATCGCACCGCCTTCAAGTCCTCTTCTGCGCTGATCTTGCACTGCTTTTTTTAAAGTCTCACGCTGCCTCCCTCGTGTTCTCTACTTGTGTAGCAGAGTTGGCTAGGAAGTTTTAAAATTTGCAAAACATGGGAATATCGAGAATGTTCTTTCCTGAAAGTTGGCAAACTCACACCAACGACATCATTTAATAAAAGAAGATGCACCCATCTACCTTCGAAAAAACAATTAATCCAGGAGCAATCTATCACGCTAACTTGTAGCTCAAGTTTGACCTAATTTTGTTAAGTTGTCAAGATGCAATTTCTTAGCAAGAAGTTGAACGTGTTTTCAAAATTTCAGGACCTTTTATTTACTATATATATGCACGCAAAATAAATTATGTTTTTTGTCTCCTTCTTCACTACCTCATCACCATCCACGCACACCCCTGCTGGCTAATCTCTCCCTCATCCACAATGTGGCGCTGCCCACGTGTGTCGACCTACCTTGTCATCCCATTTCACACCCTACACAGAGGAAGCACCAAGCACATTCCCCGTCACGTTGGTTCGAAAGTGTGAGGATCGTTTTTTGTGTGAAGCGAGTACAGTAGTACGAAGGGTATGGCTCAGTTTCTCGCTCGAGAAGAAGGACCCACCTGCTTTTCCTTGCTTAACTTTAGGGCCCTTTATGCTAAATTTATGGACCTCTACATGTAATTTTATCTTTTTTGAGGTCTTCGATCTAAACCATACTCCCACCGATCATGTCAAATTTTAACTACAAGTAAGCACGATAGATAGTTTCCTCTTAAAGTTTTCCAAAATACTTTTGAAGCTAACCAGGAATTTAGTACATCTAAAACCACCAAAAAAATTCAAAAAATTTCCAAAGCAACCTCAATTTACTTATAGTTCAAACTTGACCTAATTTCGATAATTTGGCACATAGTCTCATTCAAGTCGACAAAGTTAGCTAGGAATTTTTAAAATTCACAAAACATGGGAAAATCAAGAATGTTCTTTCCTGATAGTTGGGAACACACACTAACGACATCGTTTAGTAAAAGAAGATGCACCCACCATCTACCTTCGAAAAGACAATTACTCCAAGAGGCTATCTATTACGCTTACTTGTAGCTAAAGTTTGACCTAATTTGAGTAAGTTGTCAATATGTAAAGTCTTAGCAAGAAGTTGAAACTCTTGTCCAAATTTCAGGACCTTTACTATATATATGCACAGAAAAAATTTGTGTTTTCTGTCGCCTTCACACTGCCTCATCACCATCCACACACACCATAACCGGCTGACATCTCCATCATCCACAACGTGGTGCTGCCCACGTGCGTCGACCTGCCTTGCGTTCCATTTCACACCCTGTGAAGAGGAAGCACCAAGCACACCCCAGCACGCTCGTTCAAAAGTGTGAGGAGCGTTTTTGTGTGTGTGTGAAGCAAGTACACTAGTACGAAGGGTATATGGCTAAGTTGCTCTCTTGAGAAGGACCAGACTACTTTTCCTTGCTTAACTTTAGATCCCTTTATGCTAAATTTATGGACCTCTATGTAAAAAAATAGGTCTTCGATGCAAATTGTACTTTCTCCCATCGTCCATATCAAATTTTAACTACTAGTAAGCGCGATAGATAGATTCCTCTTAAAATGTCCCAACAAACTTTTGAAGCCCTAACCAAGAATTCAGTACATCGAAAACCACCGAAAGCTTTTTCGTAAAACTTCCAAAGCAATCTATAATTTATTTATAGTTCAAATTTGACCTAATTTCGATAAATTTGCATAGAGTCGCATTCAAGTCGGCAGAGTTAGCTAGGAAGTTTTTAAATTCGCAAAACATGGGAAAATTGAGAATGTTCTTTCCTGATAGTTGGAAACTCATACCTAGAACATCGTTTACTAAAATAAGATGCACCCATCTACATTCGACAAGACAACTAATCCAAGAGCTATTTATCACGCTTATTTCTATCTCAAGTTTGACCTAATATAATTTTGTTAAGTTGTCAAGATGTAGAATCTTAGCAAGAAGTTGAACCTATTGTCAAAATTTCGGGACCTTTACTATATATATGCACGCAAAATAAATTGTGTTTTCTCTCTCCTTTCCTGCCTCATCACCATCCACACACACCCTGTTGGCCCGCTGACCTCTCCCTCGTCTACAACGTGGTGCTGCCCATGTGCGTCGACCTGCATTGTTGTTCCATTTCACACCCTTCGAAGAGGAAGCACCAAGCACACCGCCAGCACACTGATTTGAATGTGTGAAGAGCGTTTTGTGTGTTTGTGGGAAGCAAATACAGTACTATGAAGGGTATGGCTCAGTTTATCGCTCGAGAAGGACCCAAGTGCTTTTCCTTGCTTAACTTTAGGGCACTTTGTGCTAAGTTTATGGACCTCTATGTAATTTTATCTTTTTTGAGGTATTCGATGTAAACCGTACTCCCACCGACCATGTCAAATTTTAACTACAAGTAAGCACGATAGATAGATTGCTCTTAAAATTTTCCAAATACTTTTTAAGCTAACCAGGAATTCAGTAGTACATCGAAAGCTTTTTCTTAAAACCTCCCAGCTTATAGACAAATTCTGCCACCATAGGTGACGAGAAAGTACTGCGCTAGGAAGTTACATGTTTAATTTATTGCATAGGGGCGCGTTTTACACGCATGCACGCTAGCCGGTGTCCTTGATGCAGCCGTGTCTTACAGCAGAAGAAAAGAAAAAACCTCTTTCAAAGAGCCATCCTATCTTCCCCATCTTCGTTTAGTTTATCCCCACCCGCCGACGCCGCCTGGCCGCATCTCTGGCGCGTGCTTCACACATTTTACTCCCCATCTTTCATGCAGCATCACTACCTCCAGGCCACCAGCCCTCTCCTCCAAAAACCACCAACAACTCTGCATAGATCCACCCTCGCCTCTAATCCGTCCGGAGGGGATGGCGGATTCGAGCTGCAACCCACGACACTGCGGCTGGAGCAAGGTCAGCAACAACGTCTTCAACAAAATCACTATGCGTCTGGACACTATCATCGTTGTTAGGCTGGCCGCATGCTCCAAGGAGCTGTACCGCCAGGTCGCCGGCGGAAAAGGTAGCAGGTGCCCAGTGACCGCTTTTGGTCATTGGTCTCCTACAATGATGTCTACGAGCACAAGATCCAGTGCTGCTACACCCCGTGCGTAGCCTGCATG
Source organism: Avena insularis (assembly GCA_023614405.1). Taxonomy (NCBI): domain Eukaryota; kingdom Viridiplantae; phylum Streptophyta; class Magnoliopsida; order Poales; family Poaceae; genus Avena; species Avena insularis. Next base: position 31,606,035 of record CM042692.1, read on the forward strand.
GAGCGAGGATGCGAGTTCTTCAATCAGACATTGACTTTGCACGAGCTCTTTGACCACTTGAAAGTTGCCCACAAGATGTACTATTTGCCCCAAGTGACCTACTCTAACAAGTACTGGTACCCGACTAACCGGGTGCATGCACCAGAGATCATCGGCATCGGGAAAGAGGGCACGGAGTTTGCCGCCCTAATTGGAGGGTACACCAAGGACATCTTCCTATCCATCAAGTACGTTAGGTCGGCAGCGTGCAAATCGCCGTGGTACAAGGTGTTGTTATGGTTGCTGCCATCATGGAATAAGCTCCATTCGGTCAAAATGGCAGCGACATCTGAGCACACGAGCAGGCCTTCATTGGCTGAAGTCGCGCTGAAAGGGCTCATGTCGTACCTATCGAAACCGAGGTGTTACCTGCGAGCTTCTCAAGATGTTGTCGGAATTCCCCCTGGATTACAAGAATATCAACTAAGAGTGAGTTAACACATATAAATATTCTTGTGATGATCCTAATATGAATATATGTAATGTCATACTAATTAATTACTTTATGTTGGTGACAGACCCAATTGGTATGGGCTGTCCAGCCAAATATGTCTTCATGTTCAATGCTGTGCGATCATGATACGGTCAATGGAACTGCGTGGTGCCCGGCTGCGAGTTCGCCTCAATTCCGTTTGTGCTCCACTCCCACCTCAGAGAAGCCCACGGCATGAGGTTTCGCATTTTACACTATGGTAGGAAAGGCAGGTACATCTCTAATCCGGTGTCGGCACCGAGCTCGCAAAATGTAGATATCAGGCTAACCGGGTTCGATGACACGGTGTTCTGCATGCTATTCAATGGGCGTGATGATGTCATCTTGATATCTATCATGTGCGTCAGGACGGCGGCGCGCGTGTCGCTGCAGTTCATGGTGAAGTTGAGCTCTGCACATCCAAATGGCTTGTGTGAGAAGGTATTCTATGTGAATTCTAAATCCACTTGCTCTTTGTCGGTTTGTCGGTCTGATTTGGTTGCTATTCAACGGAATCGACCATCGGAGTTCACCATGGAATACAAGCTTCATCTCGACAAGATTTTTACCCTAGATGCAGAGGTGGGATATGTGGGAGACTTCTAAACTAACTCTAAACTAAGTGGGATAAGTGGGATAAGTGAGATTTGTTAAATCCTACTTGTCCCACTTCTCCCACTTAGTTCAGAGTTAGTCTAGGGGTCTAAAATTAAGGATCCCACCTGTCCCATTTGTCCCACTTCTGTATCCCTATTTCTTAGAGATTAACCCATCTTTATCTTCTTATTAAGATCGTAACTTGAACACATGTACTCCTCGACCGGATTTTTCTTACCATTTTGGGACATGTGGTTCCTAGCTTAAGGTAGTTCTGAGTATTTTGTATGGAGTTATACTACTAATCTATTTTGTAGTAGGAGTAATACCTATGTATTGGTACTTGTTCAGACCGACAGATCTAGTGCAGAATAAGGTCTCTCTTTCCCTTTGAATCATGGCCTTGCTACTTCTACCAAATTTCAATATCTGCATTGCTGAATCTATCAATTCCTTTGGTCATTATCTGTACAGCTAAATCGTTCACTTTGAAATGGTGCTAAATCTACCAAGTGCCGCTTATTATGAACTGGGAATCTGATGATATTTTTATGTCTTATTCAGTACTGCTGAATCTTTCAAGTGCCATTGAATTTGTCGAATGTTCTGTTGTTGCTATTACTAAAGTGATGTATTGGTACTTGTTTAGATCAAGACCAGTAGATGGTCTTGCTCTTCTTTTGTAACATGGCTAGAATATGTTCTCTCTGTCCTTTTGAATTATGGCCTTGCTACATTTATTGGATTTCTGTGTCTGCATTGTTAAATCCATCTATACTTTTGGTCTTTATCTGTACTGCTAAATCGGTCAATTTGAAATGTTGTTGAATCTGTCAAGTGCTTCTGATTATTTGTTTGGAATCTATTGATATTTTTCTATTTTATTCAGTGTTGCTAAATCTTTCAAATGGTAGTGAATCTGTCAAATGTTCTGTCGTTTTTATTATAGTACTAAAGTATCTTGTAGAACTAATACCGACGTACTGATACTTTTTTAGATCAAGGGCAATAGATGGTCTTACTGTTCTTTTGAAACACGGCGTTGTCACAATCTAGATGAGGCTTGGGGCATTTTGGTTTGCACATGTGGGTCACATAGTCATTGATGTGAGTAGAAAGTATGCACAGAAAAGTAGGCTTGATGGTCAGTTTTGCTTGCTCTGATGATCGAGTGTGTTCGGAGAAAAGCGACTGATCCCGCACCAAGGTTTTTAGTGCTGAAACAAGAATTGATTCTCGCTGTCCTGCTATTGAATTTTAGAGTTTGTATTGCTGAATCGGTCACTTCGAAATGCTGCTGAATATGAACTGGGAACCTGTCGTTATTTCACCAAGCATGATGCAATTTAGGCCGTGGGTTCTTGCCTTTCTAGAAGTTTCAGCAATTTTAGCAGGCTTGCCAATCTTTGCAAAGGGGTACCTTTCTATAAAGTTCATATGAGGTTCAGCATCTTGGTATTTTGGTACGTACTATGAAGTAATGAAAAATGTAAGTGACTCAACTTACAACTACTCTGTCTAACTGATGTGAATCTAGACAAAGTTGAGGCCATTAGAATACGAATTGGAGGGAGTAGTATAAAAATGGAAGTAGTAAATAAATCATCTCTCAGTTCTAATAACTGAGATGTGATGAGAGAACACTCCATGGCAGCGTGCCAGTCTAGATTACCTACAGTACTCCCTACTCCATAACTCTAGTCGGCGTGCTCGATGTAGTATGCCCGGCAGAAGACAGCCATAGGAGCATGGCAAACCCCCCCTTAAGAGCCATTCCCAAATCCGAGAGGCCGCATTTGGATCTTCTCTAGCGCGCACTTCACACATTTTTCTCGCCATCTCACCAACAGCATCGATCCTTCCAGGCCGCCACCCCTCTCCTCCAAATAAGCCCAACAGTCATACATAGATCCGCCCTTGCCCCCAATCATTCGGACGCGATGGCTATGGATTCGAGGCACAACCGGCTTAACAACGTCTGGACGAAGGTTGGTGACGACGTCTTCAATGGAATAGCTAACCGTCTGGACACTATCAGCACCGTCCGGCTGGCCGCATCCTCCAAGGAGCTGTACTGCCAAGTCGCTGGCAGAAAAGGTAGTAGATGCCCCAACGACATCTGCTGGACTTTGGTTTCCTACAAGGACGGCTATGACCACAAGATCGCGTGCAACTACCGCTGGTGTGTCTACACGGAGCCAGGATGCGAGTTCACCAGTGTCAAGAAAGTGTTCGTCGAGCACCTCATATCTGCCCACTCGATGACAGTGCCCAGATACAGCCACAAAAAATGGGACCCGTATGTGCCGGTTCGTGCATCGGGCTCGCTCAGAGGTAAGGTCATCGGCATCGGGAAGGAGGGCAAGCTGTTCGTCGCCCAAATTGATGGGCATAGCACGGACTTGCTCCTGTCCGTCAGGCCAGTCAGGTCGGTGGTGTGCGAATCGCCGCGGTATGAGGTGAGGTTTTGCTCATTGGTATTGTTCGCTAGTTTCAATCAGGTTGTAGTAAAGAGGTCACCCGAGACAACGATTAGGCTGTCGCCAGCCAACGCTGCGCAGGAAGTGCTCATGTATTTTTTGTCCAAGCCGCGTCTTTACTGGCATACTACTGAACCTGTCGTCGGACAAGATTCACCGGTGAGATATCATATCTTAATCCTATTGTGATGATCCTACTATGAGTGTATGTAATGTTGTACTAATTAGCTAGTTTATGTTGGTGGCAGATTCCCTTCGTAATTGGAATTGCCGAAATAAAAGATCCCAAATTTCCTAATTTGTCGTATGAATTTTACATGTATGCTGCTGACCTAGAGGCTGACAGGCGACAATGAAACGGGAGACGTGTCCTAGGCAGGAAATCAAGGGCACAACTCGGTCAGCACTTTAACACGCTGAAGCATTCTCATTTCTTCGAGTACGTATGATGGGACATGTAGTGGTTCCTAGCTTTGTGTAAGCTTGTAGTTCTACACTTCTACTAAGTATTTTGTATGGAGTTCAACTACTGCTAATCTATTTTGTAGTAATACCTATGTAGTAAAGAGGTCACTCGAGACAACGATTAGGCTGTCGCCAGCCAACGCTGCGCAGGAAGTGCTCATGTATTTTCTGTCCAAGCCGCGTCTTTACTGGCATACTACTGAACCTGTCGTCGGACAAGATTCACCGGTGAGATATCAAATCTTAATCCTCTTGTGATGATCCTACTATGAGTGTATGTAATGTTGTCCTAATTAGCTAGTTTATGTTGGTGGCAGATTCCCTTCGTAATTGGAATTGCCGAAATTAAGGATCCCAAATTTCCTAATTTGTCGTATAAATTTTACATGTATGCTGCTGACCTAGAGGCTGACAGGCGACAATGAAACGGGAGACGTGTCCTAGGCAGGAAATCAAGGGCACAACTCGGTCAGCACTTTAACACGCTGAAGCATTCTCGTTTCTTCGAGTACGTATGATGGGACATGTAGTGGTTCCTAGCTTAGTGTAAGCTTGTAGTTCTACACTTTTACTAAGTATTTTGTATGGAGTTCAACTACTGCTAATCTATTTTGTAGTAATACCTATGTACTTAGACTTATTCAGATCGAGTGGAGAAAATGCATGGGCATGCTTTCCTTTTGAAACTTGGCTTTTCCACATTGTTGTACATCCATTGAATTTTAATGTCGGCATTACTGAATCTGTCAATTTTTTTGGTCATTTTCTGCCACCGTTGAATCGGTCACTTTAAATTGCTGCTGAATATGTCATGTGCTGCTAAATGTGAAACGGACGGGTGCTCATCGCCCTTGTACATGTCCGTGTCACAATCTAGATGAGACTTGGGCATTTTGGGTTGCATATGGGGGTCACAGAGGCATTGATCTGAGAAGAAGGTACTCAAAGCAGACTTGATCGTCAGTTTTGCTTGCTCCAATGGTCGAATGTTCTTGCTGAAAACGACAAACTGATCGCACGACAAGGTTTTTAGAGCTGAAACAAAAAATAGTTCTCTTTGTACTGCTATTGTATTTCATTGTCTGTATTACTGAATTGGTCACTTTTGAAATGTTGTTGAATTGGTCAAGTGCTCCTGAATATGAACTTCGAATCTGTTGATAATTTTTCTACCTTATTCTGTACTGCTGAATTTTGACATGAATAGCTGCAAAAAATAATTATCGCTTTTCCTCCTCCCTCTTTGAGGTCATTGTTTTGAATCCGGCCGAGCACATCACAATGTCATTTTTATTAACCAGGAGAAGAAATCTAGTATTTCATTTGGCCCTCTTTAAGCCAGAACATTTTTATTCGTTCTTTTCGAGGTCAGGGGACTAATGACCATAACCCAGTGAAATTTGAGAAAGGATCCCATTGAGCATAGCCGAGAACATATTAACTCGGCCTTTTAGGGGTCAGGGGACTGCTGAGCACAGCCCACTAAAATTTGAGAATGAAGCCCATGGAGCCTACCCTATGGTGTATAACCCACGTAGAGTAGGCTATGTAGAATAGCCAGACTCTTTTTAATTCGGGATTTTGGGTATTACCCCCCACCTCTCAAACTAAAAAACTCTGCCTACCCATGTTTTTAAGAAAATAGTCCATTATGTGGCATTTTATAAATTGACATGCCAGGAGCGCTACCCTTTTATATTTTAAAAGAGATAAACATAGACACCCAAAATATTTTTAAGAAGACTAATACATAAATTGTAGTAGTAATAAAAGTTTAATGATATTTATTCTATAAATATCTTTGTTGTAGTGGCAACACACTCGGTTTATGTTTATTTGATTTGAAGGTATTTCGTTCAAACTTATCTTGCGTTTACATTTCTTCTAGCAATATCGCATTACGGAGAGGCTGCCATCACGAACCTAGTTTGTTTTGAGGATGGGTTCAAAACAAAAGTTTAAATACTTGTACAGAGAGGCTCGCATCGAGGACCACCAGACAGAACATACAAGGCTACATCGGGGACCCATAAGCCAGAACATGCTAGAGAGGCTGACATAAGGGCCCCAACAGTAAGACCATACACGGCTTCCACGGTGAAAACAGCGGACGCGGCCGAAAAAAAGTACATCACACACATGTTGCACTTACAGAGAAGCTGACATGTCAAACCCAGCAGGCCCAAGCATAGCCCATGAAATTATCCTATCAGCCGCATAGCCCAATACCTTCTAATTAGGCCTTTTCGTAGTCTTGTAGCCACCGACCATAGCCCATTCAATTTAGGGGTGAACCCATGGAATATAAGCCATGATGAATAGGGCATCCGCCTCGAGTTAGCGTAGAATCTTTTAAATTTGGCCTTTATGAGCATTTTTTGTACTCTGAGGCTGACATCTGGGACCCAAAAAAATAGTCCAACATACAAACGTTTCTTTCAAATAGAGGCCGTCAGTTGGGATCCAGCATAGACATGTTTCCTGCACAGAGGTGGTTGACATCTGGGACCCAGCAAGTTGCCATGGTCAAAACAACGGACATGGCCAAAAAAAGTCCATCATACACACGTTTCGTTTACAGAGAGGCTGATATGTGGGACCCAGCAGCGCGACCTTATACAGATGCTGCATCGAGCAACGTAGCCAGTTCGAAACAGGGAGGCACGAGCGAGAAAAAAGTTTAGCATGTACACATTTCTTTTAATTAGAGGCTGAAATGGGGGACCCAGCAGCGTGAGCAAACGGCAGATTCATCGAGCAACTTTATCTAGTTCGGAACAGGGTAGCGCTAGAGAAGAAAAAAGTTCTATCATACCCATGATTCTTCTAATGTGAGGCTGACATAAGGGACCCACCGGCCTGAATAAATGGCTGATGCAGCGAGCAAAGCTATCAAGTTCGGGATACGAAGGTGCTACAGAGGGTAAAAAATCCATCATATATACGTTTCTTCTAATGAGAGGATGACATGTGGGGCCCAGCATCGTGATTAAATGGTAGATGCATCGAACATCGCTATCAAGTTTGAAACAAGGTAGCACGAGCGAAGGAAAAAATCCATCATACACACGTTTCTTCTAATGAGAGGATGACATGTGGGGCTCATGAGGTTGGTTAAACGGCAGATGCATCGACGGTGCTATCAACTCGGAATGGGGGTAGTGCCAGTGAAGGAAAAAATTCCATCATACACACGTTTCTTCTAATGAGAGGATGACATGTGGGTCCCAGGAGGTTGATTATACGGTAGATACATCGAGCAGCGCTATCAACGTCGGAACAGGGTAGCGCGAGTGAAGGAAACAAATTCCATCATACACACGATCCTTCTAATGAGAGGCTGGCATGTGGGACCTAGCAGCCTGACTAAACGATAGGCGCCTCGAGCAACGTTATCGAGTTCAAATCAGGGAGGTGTGACTGAAAAGTATGGTCTGCTAGAGACACTGACGTCCAGGACCCACACGCCTCAAAAGACTTCGGCGAGTCAACATCGCGCAAGGAAACGAAAATCTTGCTTCTGCCATGCGCCAGCCAAGCTTCCTCCATTTTTTTAGCAGATCCGTCATAGTAGAGGGCCGCGAAACCAGAAAAAAAGTTTTCCATTAGCCACGGCCGAGCCGAAATTTTTTTGCGGAAGACGCGCCTTCTACGATGATTGTCGGGCCAAGTCATTGCGGAAGGAAACTTTTCTTGTAGTGACATGTCCCATCATATACTCCAAACATGCATGAGAGAAAAGAGAGAGGTCAGAATCACCACAAGATCTGTATGAATGATTCATCATGTCCAAGTCGTGGCAGGGTAGCGCATGCTTTCCAGCCTGGCACGCTTCTCCTGTTTCACCATCGCTTGTGGATCCTCGTAATAAGCTTTTGCCTATGCACCCTCAGCAAGATAGATGTAAAATTCACGGATCTTTCTAGCAAATTCCACCTCTCCGATTATGTAGGGAATCTCCCACTAACATAAATAAAGTAATTAATATTAGAACAGAGGGAGTAAAAATTACATAGTACATTCATATTAGGATCATCATGAGAATTTTAAGATCTTATATCTCACAATGGGTTGATGTCGTTGTCGATCCAGTATTGGAACTCCACGGGGAACTCCGACCAATGATTAAGGAGCTTGACAATAAGTCCGTGCCTTCAACAAGTAATGATTGAGCGCATCTTGCCCGGCTTCAGCCGGCGGCTCCAAAATCTTTGGCTTAGAATAAAATGCGAGCTTATAGGAACCAGAAAAAGAGACCAATGATGACATCCTCACCTCATACACACTACAAGAAAAGTTGGCTTTTGCAATGGACGATTTTCGTGGTTGAAGGCCTGTTTTTCATGGCTAAAAAGTCTTCCGTGATGGACGACCTTCATGGTAAAAGTCCCGTCACAAATGAATCAACCATGGTTTTTTCTGACCATGGTGGATCGCACCCTTCGGCCATGAAAACTTGTTCCATCGTAGATCTCTTTGCCAACCGCGTCGACTGCTAACGTCATGCAAACTGCCACGTGGCAGCCGCCGTTAATGGCCAGTTACCATCGTTAACTGTCAGAGAAACCGTGGTAGAAGCTTGGCCTAGCCAAGTCTTACTAATTATTAAGTGGGCCGGCCCATAAGGAGAGACTAATAAGAAGATGGCCCATTACTGTTTCATCCAGCAGTACTTGAAATGGGCCCATTAATGCAGCCAACTGTGGCCCGCAAACTTTCTGGCCCGATACTGTTTCAGCCTACAAAAGGCCCACGTTGGTCCAACACTGTGTGTCCCATTAGCAGCCTGTGCCAAGTGGGTCTGATACTGTTAAGGCATGCGGTCGGCCCATCACTGTTCTTGCAGCCCATCATGGACTGCCTACTAACGACCCTTTTTTGAGAAGGACCATTACTGTTCTGGCCATTTATTGTTCCGGCCATCAACTGTTCAGGCCCATAGGTGACCTGTTACTATTCTGGTCTGGTACTGTTCCATCCTGGTAATTTTGTTGGCCTGTTTCTACTCTTGTTTGGTAATTTCTTAGTCTGTTAATGTCCTGGCTCGTTACTATTCTGGCCTTTAACTATTCTGGCATTTTACTATTGTGGACCTTTACTATTGTGGCATGCTACTGTTTTGGCCCGTTAATCCTTTGGCATGTTACTGTTCTGGCCTTTTACAGTTTCTTGCCTTTTACTGTTCTGGCCTGTTACTATTCTGGCATGTTTCTCTTCTGGCATGCTGATGTCTAGCATGTTACTGTTCTGGCATGTTACTGTTATTGCGTGTTACTATTACTAGTTCCCACATGTGGGTCGACCCATGTTGGGGGGGTAACCCCGGGTAGGGTCACTCCGGGGTATAGAGGCCGAGTTAGCCGAGGTTCGGCAAGGCCAAAGCGGATGCTGGCCGGGTCACCTCAAGGCAGGCCGGATCATGGAGTAACCCAGACCAGGGGGGTCGCCTAACATTATACAGCCGACTTAAGGAGTAAGTCGGAAGTACTTGTCTAACTTGTATGCAGGAACAGGTGTGGCCGGATCTACCATAATCCGGGTCCCATTTAGCTTCTAGGAGAAGGAAGGAATCTCTCTGGTCAAAAAGAAGGCCCGGTACGCACTGCATGAGCGAAGCAAGCAAGGGCAGGACCACCGGGTCATGGCCGACAAGGGTGACGACGCCCGTGTCGGCTGACGCGGGCGCCACAGAGGCTCACGTAGCTAAAGCATGTGTGACGCGATGGAAAAGCACCCCGGTCGGGTTACCACTTTGAGAGGAGGCATATTCTTAGGAATATGCCTCCACGTATGCCCTAGGCAGAGACCAAGCCCCATCTATATAAGGGGGGCTAGGGTTTCAGTAGAGGGGGTTGAGTTTTTCTTCTATACTGATTTGGCTCAGGTTCTAGGGGTGAACTGTGGGTGAGAGTAAGAGAGCTCCTTCTTCCTCCTCTCGCCAATACAGCTCTAGGAGCACTTGTAATCTTAAAAGGAAAGCAATACAATCTTCTGTGTGGAGAATCACTCCACTATCCCTCCCTGGATTCCCCTAGCGTGTATTAGTCCCCACCTTTAGCCTATCCATGGCATCTGCCGTGACACCACCATTTACGCTTGGCTAGCTTGGCGCTAGAAGGGGTGAAGATCCGGACAGGAAACCTCATCGGCACCGGTGAACGCATCGTCTCCTGGCTCGTTCAGCGCTTTGGAGCGCTGGACTTTGTCAGCGACAACGCTGGCTGCTTTGACACGCGCCCACTTCCGCACAACGGCCTCTTCGTCAAGTTGGGTACACACAAGGTCTATGTTGCTGTGGACGTATCATGCGTTCATCCGCGGCGCGTCGTCGAGGCAGGGGAACCACCCCTTAGCGTGGTTCATGGGGCGCGTATCACTCGCTCCCCGGACCGTGCTGAAGTGATGATGACTGCGCCCGGTGTAGGTGCAAGCAAGGATCCAGTGCCAGACCCGGAGGTAACACCTAAGGCACCAAGGAAAGGTAGAGGACCTCCACTAGAGAGGCCTGAGAATGTACTGAGAGAAGCTATGGATAGCTTGGCAAACCCGGTAGCAGCAGTGGTAGATCCGGCTCAGGCACAGGCCGAGCTAGAGGAAACTAGGCAAAAAATACTAGAAGGCGCAAAGAAAATAGCCGCGGCTCAGCAGTCATTGAACATGATGCTGCGTGAGTACGCAAAAGCAAACAAAGTTGATACGGTCAAAGTAAAAGGGAGAAATCTCATGAGCGAGATGAACAAAGAAGGTGATAATGGAGCGAGGAATCGGAAAACTGTTTGTCTGTCGGGTTGCCGAAGTATAGTACCCCGGCGAAGAACCTCAGAGCGACGGATGCGGCTGCATCCGAGTTAGAGGGTCAGACGGGTGAGGCCCGTCAAAGACAACAAGATAGGGTTAACGAGTTAGTTCGGATCGCGAATAGACATAACGAAGAGCTACTCAGAGCTAACCCAGAGAGAGCTGGAGCTTCCAAAATCGTCCATTCGGTGATGGGTAACCCGGAGAAATCCGCTGGAGCCGCATCGTCTCCTCATGGTGGTCCAAGGAGATAAGAGGTAGTAACCTCGGCCAGACGAAACAAACAGATCGTCCCGTACGACCCGACACGGGCAGGAAAAGCAAGAGAAGCACGGAAAAATGATGATCGACGAAGTATGAGCCGAGGTGAAGCTGGCCGAGATAACCACGACCAAGGCAATGCCGGTCAAGGGAACGTTGTCAATGGCAATGCCGGACAGCGAAACTCGGCAGGAGTAGGACAACCGCAGCAGCGGAATATACCAAGGCAAGAGCAAAGCATCGGCCGAGGTATGCAACAGAAAGGTGTGCCACAAGAGCAAAACCGATACAACGACGGTGATTCGGAGATGGTGAACGCGGGGTACCCAAGACCGGACTATCACGTGATAGGTTCAAGATTGGGAAGCAGGGATGTGATGCCGGATGACACCATGTTGAAACTGGATCGCCTGTATAGGTCGGAACAGATCGAATGTCAAGGTCCCCCGGGTCCAGCGTGCTTTGGACCCCGGATCATGAAGGAACCACCGGTACCTAACTTCCAGATGCCCAGAGGCACGAAGACATATGGCGGTAGTACCAAGACGGAGGATTGGCTGATAAACTATGCTACGACTGTGAAAATTGCCACTGGCAACTTGAGATGGGTTGTACGATACGTACCCCAGATGTTGGAAGGTCCGGCCAGAGTATGGATGAACAATTTACCACCCGGAAGCATCAACTGCTGGATAGATTTTGAAGAAATGTTTATCAGCAACTTCTCAACTACATATCAGAGGCCGAATAGGCCACATACCCTAGCAATGTGCAAGCAAAGACCTAATGAGACAGATCGTGAATTCTTGACCCGGCGGTGTACCGTGAGAAACTCGTGTGAGGGTGTCATAGAGTCACATGCCATATCATGGTTTGCGGAAGGGTGCAGGTATGGCAGCGAGCTGTGGATGAAGTTGCAAAGGAAAATGCCAATTACGTTGGCAGAGATGATCCGGATTGCCGATTCGTATGCTTTGGGTGATCCGACTCAACCTAGGCTCGTGTCAAACGAGTCAAACAAGGAATACTATCAGAGGGATGGATCCGGGTCATCTCGGAGGAATGACTACAGAGGAAAAAGAAGAGATGATAGACCGGATCATCGCTACGGTTCGCAACAAGTTCCAGCTGTGAATCAAGATCAAGCCGGAGCAGGGAGCAACCAGCGCCAGAAAACTAGAGGGCAATGGACTCCAAGAAATGATGGCAAGAAAACATGGACGCCGGAGCAAAAGAAACAATGGCAAGAAAAGAAAGACCGTCCGAGGTATACCTATGAGTCGATGTTGGACCAGCCGTGTAAGTTTCACACGCCAAATCCGAATAGCCCAGCGGGTCACACAACAAGGCAATGTGAGTGGATGCGTAAGATAGAACAAGGTGGTTCGGGGAATGCTCAGGCACCCCGAAATGATCAACCTCGGCAGGAGTTACCCGGCAGCAATTGCTCTCCGGAGCGAACACGCAATAGCTAATGTTGCCTCCCCCTCCGCCGAGGTATGACAACAATGAGAGAAGGGATGCAGTGCATCAGGTGGAAAATCAGCACAAGCCGGATCAGAGGTACCCCGGAAACGAGGGGAGGAATGAGTACAGAGAACATCACCAGAGCTATTGTGTGTTCACAACTGAGGAAACAGATAGAAAGAGCTTGCAGCGCCGACATATGGAGGTCAATGCGGTAATGCCAGCAGTGACGTGGTACATGCCTTGGTCGGACCAGGAAATCACCTGGAACATCAAAGATCATCCCAAGCTTATGCCAAATCCAGGTTCGTATGCGCTGGTGCTGGACCCGATATTCATTGGACCAAACATCAATGTGAGGTTCTCCAAGGTACTGATTGACAATGGCAGTAGCATTAACATCATGTATGCGGATACAATGCGCAAGTTGGGTATCTCGGAGAACATGCTCCAGGCTACAAGGACAACTTTCCATGGTATTGTACCAGGCATTTCTTGTGAGCCCATAGGCAAAGTCCGGGTTGACGTGCTATTCGGCACGAGAGATAATTGCCGAACTGAGAATCTAGAGTTTGAGGTGGTGAACTTGGAAAGTGCGTATCACGCGTTACTCAGAAGACCAGCATTGAACAAGTTCATGGCAAGCTGCCACATCAGTTATCTGAAGATGAAGTTGCCCGGGCCAAATGGAGTGGTTACCATTGCTGGAGATTTCCGATGTTCCATTGAGTGTGCCTCGGCCGGGTCTAACCTAGCCGAGTCACTCATGATTGCACAAGAGAAAAGAAAAATCCAAGAGGTGGCGGCACTAGCTCAGTCCACGCAGCAGTATATGTCGGTGTTGAGTAACCCGCATGGTAGCGTTTCATTCCAAGCCACAAAGGATACCAAGAAGATCCCAGTTGATGACATGTTCCCGGAGCGCACCGTAACAATTGGTGCCGGGTTAACTGATAAATAGGAAAGCGAGCTCGTCAACTTCCTCCATGAGAATCGGGACATTTTTGCTTGGTCCACACAGGATCTGCAAGGTGTTCCGAGGGAGTTGGCCGAGCACTCTTTGAACGTGAGACCCGGAGTAAGGACGGTGAAGCAACCTCTCCGCCGCTTCGCCGAGGATAGGAGAAAAGTCATTGGAGACGAGATAGCTCGGTTGCTAGCAGCAGGATTTATCATGGAAGTACTGTATCCGGATTGGCTCTCTAATCCGGTGCTGGTGGAGAAGAAGAAAGATGACCTGAACGTGGCAGTGGTTTGGCGTATGTGTATCGATTACATGAACTTGAATAAGGCATGTCCAAAAGATCCATTTCCACTACCGAGGATAGATCAGGTCATAGACTCAACCGCGGGATGTGAACTGTTGTCATTCATTGATGCATATTCTGGTTTCCACCAGATACCTCTGAATCCGGATGATCAAATAAAGACCGCGTTTATCACCCCATACGGGGCTTATTGCTATCGCACTATGCCGTTTGGTTTACGTAATGCAGGTGCAACGTACCAAAGATGTATGCAAAAATGTTTGCACGACCAAATAGGTCAAAACATACAAGTATACGTGGATGAGATGGTTATCAAGACCAAGGAAAGCAAAACACTCCTTGACGACATCAGGCAGACATTCGTGAACTTGAGAAGGTTCCGGATGAAGCTTAACCCGGAAAAATGTACCTTCGGTGTCCCGGCTGGAAAATTACTCGGATTTCTCGTCTCCAGCAGAGGTATCGAAGTTAATCCAACTAAGATTCGGGCCATTGAACGAATGGAGCTACCAAAGTGTCTTAACAATGTCCAGAAGTTCACTGGGTGCCTAGCATCATTGAGTCGGTTTGTATGTCGGTTGGGAGAAAAGGCATTGCCTCTCTACCAACTCATGAAAAAGTCGGATAAGTTCGTTTGGACACCACAGGACGATGAAGCCTTTGCCCACTTAAAAAAGATGTTGGCCACTGCACCAGTGTTAGCCTCTCCACTGTCAAAGGAGCCAATTTTGCTCTACATAGCCGCAACCAACCGAGTTGTAAGTGCAGTGATTGTAGTGGAGCGCAATGAAGAGGGTAAGTCGGTGTAGAGGCCAGTGTATTACTCGAGCGAGGTATTATCTGCCTCAAAACAGAACTACCCGCACTTTCAAAAGGTGGCATATGGTGTCTATATGGCGGAAAAGAAGTTAAAGCATTACTTTGAGGAGCACCCCATCAAAGTGATATGTGAAGCTCCCATATCCGAGATAATGGGTAACAAGGATGCGAGTGGCAGAATTGCAAAATGGGCAATTGAGCTAGCTCCTTATGCGCCCCAATACGACAAAAGAGAAGCAATCAAGTCTCAGGCTGTGGCGGACTTTTTTGTGGATTGGGCCGAGGTACAATACGAACCACTGCCACCAGATCCGAACTACTGGAGGATGCACTTTGACGGGTCGAAAACCAAAACCGGATTAGGCGTCGGGGTTGTGCTTACCTCGCCAAAAAAGGACCAGCTAAAATACGTATTGCAAATCCATTTCGTGGCATCGAACAATGTCACTGAGTACGAGGCTCTTGTGCAAGGGCTCAAAGTGGCAAAAGAGATTGGCATACGTCGGGTAATATGCTTTGGCGACTCGGATTTGGTGGTGCAGCAAGTGTCCGGAGTGTGGGACGCCCTGGATCCAAACATGGCACTGTACAAGTTTCATGTGCAGAAGATATCTGGTTACTTTGAGGGGTGTGAATTTCACCATGTACCCCGAGTGGAAAACGAGGCTGCCGACATGCTATCGAAGCTCGGATCAACCCGACGGGCAATTCCACCGGGTGTAGCATTGGAACACCTCAGAAAACCGTCTATCAGGCCGTCCCCAGGAACCGACTAGATCTATGTCCCGGAAGATATGGAATCCGGAGCTGAGCCCATGGACATTGACATGGGAGGTAGTACGCGAGACCCGGGGACTGCCTCAGCAAACCCGGGGACTACCTTGCTTGACCCGGGGACTGCTCAGCGTGATCCGGCTGAAGTTATGCTGGTAGATCGGATGGAAATTGATGAGGACGTATTCCCTGCACGAGTAATACCAGCTTGGGCACTGCCTATATTCCAATTCCTGAAAGATGGAACGTTACCCACTGAGGAGGTGTTAGCCAGGCAAACTCAGAGGAGAGCAAAAGCATACACAATTATCAATTCCGAGCTGTACAAACGGAGTGTAACCAATGTCCTCCAGCGATGCGTTGACCCGGAAGAAGGGCTTGACATCCTCCGAGATATACACCAAGGAGAATGCGGGCATCATGCTTCATCCAGAGCCTTGGTGGCAAAAGCATTCTGGCATGGGTTCTACTGGCCAAGTGCCTTAGAGCAAGCAGAAGATCTGGTGAGAAAATCCAATGGTTGTCAGAGATATGCCACTAAGACACATATGCCAATGTCGGAAATCAAGACCATACCAATTACATGGCCATTTGCCGTATGGTGCTTGGATATGGTTGGCCCGTTCAAACCAGCGAGGGGAAACATGACACACATTTTGTTCATGGTGGATAAGTTTACAAAATGGATTGAAGTGAAGCCTATAAGAAAATGTGATGGAGCTACGGCCGTAACATTTCTCAAAGACATTATCTTTAGATACGGTTATCCTCACAATATCATAACTGACAATGGCACCAATTTTGCGGAAGGAGCATTTGCGCACTTCTACCGGGACAAGAAGATCCGACTCGACATAGCCTCGGTAGCCCACCCCGCATCGAACGGACAAGTGGAAAGATCCAACGGATTAGTATTATCCGGCATAAAACCCTGGCTTATTGAGCCGCTGCAAAGATCAGTGCGGTGCTGGATAGAAGAACTACCAGCGGTACTGTGGAGCTTAAGAACGACTCCGAATCGATCAACAGGCTATACACCGTTTTTTCTGGTATACGGGGAAGAAGCTGTACTACCAGCCGACATAGAGCATGATTCGCCTAGGGTCACCCAATACACAGAAGCCGAAGTGCAAGAAGCCCGGCAAAATGATGTTGATCTGCTAGAAGAAGCGAGAGAACTGGCACTGTCCAGATCCGCCATATATCAGCAAAATCTCGAAAGTGTGCCCCCGAGTCTTTCGGGAAGGCGATCTGGTGCTCCGGTTGGTACAACGTACTACTGGCATGCATAAGATATCCCCCCATGGGAAGGGTCATTCATTGTGAGCAAAGCATTGCACAATGATTCTTATTATCTTATAGATGCAAAGCCACAGGAAAAGAACAAGGCAGACAGGTCCGGAGAGGAATCTAAGCGACCGTGGAATGTAGCACTACTTCGTCCCTTCTACACTTAGCTAAGAAGTGTATGTATCCGAGTTGTCTCATATGTCGGTATGTATGTCGGCAATGAGCTTATCAATGAAATAGTAGCGCCTCGAGCAGTAACTCGGGGACTGCCTTAATAATTTTTGTTGTTGTCTCTTGTGCGTTAGCTGGAATAAGTTGTTCTACTTAACTCGAATTAGTAATGTGTGAGCACCAAAAACCCAACTCTTCGACTTGCTGCTGTCCAACAAGAATTGGCTTCATGGCAAGCAAGAGAACAAGTTTGGAATTGCGTAGCACATGAAAAGCGACTAAGGAAATGAATTTATTCGAGCTAACGTTTGTTTTTGGACTAACCCTGTATTTATTTTCAAGTTATTATGCAGCTTTATTTTTTGAGCTAAGTCTGAAAGTTCCTTAGTATTGTTAAGACGGTTTTTGAAGCTCGGATTCGTAAGTCATAAAACCGAATCAAGTTAGACACGATCCGAGCCAAAAGATTGGACGAACAAGAAAAAGAAACTCGGGGACTACGCCCAAGTTAACCCGGCATAAGAACTTAGTAGCAAAATATCACATATACACGCATACTGATTTGCACGGCATCTTGGGGATCTGATAAATTTTCAAGTTTTTTGACCTAAGGAGCAGCAGGAGGAGGAAGTTCGGCATCGTCTTTGCTGTCTTCGATATCTGAGGCATCACCTTCTTCGTCCTCATCCGACCCGTCTTCAGCGTTCTCAGCGTTCTCGTCTCCAGCGGATTCCAGGAAGCTCGGTCCTTCAACCCATTCATGGATAGGAGAATATTCGACGAGACTATAGGCGCAAGCTTGGCGCCGAGCTACCCACTCCGGGTCATCAGTCCATTTGGATCAGGTGTGCCGGCGTGTAAGGAGGCTGATGTCGATCTTCTCATACCATGTGAGTATGTGGTGAAGGATAGTATCAGCTGCGGCACGCCCAGCGGACTCCCTCCAGAGGTCGAGCTGGGTCTCGATATCCGACAGCTTTTCAGCAAGAAGTGTGATTCTCTTTGGAGCGCTTTCACCGGGCCAGAACATGTTGAAGACTCGGACGGAAACGTCGAGGAGATCCTTGCCGTAGTTCTTGATGATTTCCACGCGAGATGACAGGCTAACCAATAGGTCCTCCATGTCTAAGGGAATGCTCTCACCGTCAAGAGCGACGGGAGTACCCCTCTCTCGGCGGAAATTGGCAACAGCAGCGCTCGCAATAGGAGTACCCTCTGGAAAGTGGCCTGGAAACAAGGCAAAGGAAGAAGTGGAAGAAAAGACATATGAAGTAACCCGGAGAATTATGTCAGATAAGGGAAAGGAACTTACGTGAAATGTGGCTGTGAATCCGGGTCAACTCCTTGATGCAGTCATCGCGTCTCTTGCGAAGTTGCTCAAGCTCAGCGTTTGCCGATCCAAGCTGGATGTCGGATTCTTTGAGTAGGTCCTGGTCCTTGGAGATCTGGAGAGTAAGGCGCTCGCGCTCTTCTGTGAAGTTCTGGCCAACCTTTTGGAGCTCGGTTTGGTGCTGGGCCTTCATCTTCTCCATCTTAGCCTTGAGCCTGGCAATCTCGTTGTCCTTGGTCCGGAGGAGAGCAAGCTCATCATCTTTTTTCTTCAGCTCGGCTTGATGCTGCCCTGCTTGTTCGAGAAAATGCAGCATCATATCAGGCACAGGCACACTATCCTCAAGTGATGCTGAAATAGTATGTTGACCCGGCGGAGCCGAGGAATGAATGTTTGCCGAGCCAAGAAGAAAAGAAGATGGAAAGCAAAGCAAGGTGGGACAAAAAGGACATACCTTGGATTTGCTCCAAGTTCTTCCACATGATCTTGTTCTCAGCCTCCACCCCAGCTGCAGAAACCGAATGATGAGATTAGTTTGGCAGAGGAAGGTGAAGAAAAACGGAGAAGCGCCAAGGGAGAAACTTACCCCTTTTCTCATGCTCCGCAATAAGGGCAACGTGCTTTGCGCGTAGCATCTTGTGGGTATCCAGCAAGCGTTAGAATTTAGCACTCCGGCGATTGGTGGTCACCTAAAAAGAGTACAGAAGCTTATATGAGCTTTGTGCATATTCGAAGTGTACAAGATCCAGGCCAAGTGGAACTTAACCCGGCTCTAGGTGTGTGCATATTCGAAGTTCACATGGAGCTACGTTAGTTTTCTAATGAGCATCCGGCCGAGTAACAAGTTACTCCACTGGAGGCTCGGGGACTAATGGTTATTATCTACAGCATGTAAAGGACAAATGACATACCTCCATCATCCGCCCCGCGAGGTTAATTGCCTTAGCGGCTGTATTCAGTTGGGCGGAAAATTCTGCGGGGCCAAACTTTTCCGGGAGATCGTCGTTGTGGACGAACTCCGCCTTGTTCCAGTTCATGACAAACTCAATCAGGCTCGAAGGGTACCACTCACCGGTGGGCATATGGGGTGCCACCAAGCCCTTCGCGTGCGCTTCTTTCCTCTCAACCAAGGAAAGGGCTGAGCTGGTATGCAGAACCATTTGCTCCGCATCAGTTGGCTCGGCAGGAGCATCCTTCGCTGCTGGAGCTTTCTTGGGAAGCATCGACGCTAGAGTTCGCTGCCCAGCCTCGACGAATGCAGACTTGGTAGCATCCGGAGCCTTTTTGCCCTTGGCTTGCTGGGAAGAAGTAATTGCAGCGGATTTCCCCTTAGGAGCTGCTGGGGTAGTTCCTCGCCGAGGTTGAGATTACTTGGACGAGGAGGAAGAACTTGGTGCGGTTGATTTTCTTGGGGCCGGAACGGGTGCTGGTGCTGATTCGGTCACTGGTACTGGAACTGATGCCGGTGCTGGTGTTGATGTAGACTCGACGGCTGCTGGTTGCGGCGATGCCGAAGTTGTGGACGCCGTCACCTCGGCTGGACCGATCCCTCCTGCTCCGAGGTTACGCTCCTGATCCGGAGCAGCCGCATAACCCTCTGGAATAGGGCTAAGCGGACGTGACTCGTCGTCACGAGGAGGAGAAGGGGCAGATCGAAGTGGTGAAGAGATGCTAGATCTGCTCCGAGGGACCTACACCAGAGCCCTGAAGAAGAGAATAATGTTAGAATAGAAATTACCACGATGCAAGGAGAAGTGAGTTACGCAACGAAAAACGACTTACGCATCCGAGGTTTGGGCCTCCTTGGGTTTTTGAGCCCTTCGTGCCGGGGCTTTGGCTGCCGGCTTGGAGGCAGTCTTGTCTCCGGCCTTCTTTCGCCTTTTTGTGGGCTGAGAAGGTTCGGAGGAGGAACTTTGTGCGACTCCGCGCCTCTTCTTCAATGCCACCGGAACCGGTTTGCCCGTAGCAAGCGGAGGATCCTCGTGGATATGCCCACCGGGGTTAGCTGATGACGGAAAGGCAAAAGAAGGAGGGACAGCCTCAACAGGTTCAATCACATCGACATCCAAGTCATCCTCATCATTGGGCCAGTCTCTAAGAGAAGAGAATTTACCGCTGGGTCGTTTTGTAGCGTCGGTCATAGGGAGAAACTTCTCCTGGTCCGGCTCCTCCTCATCCGGGGTTTCTCGGTCCGGCGCCCACTTAAGGGTCGGATCCGTACCGTCCTCGAGGGTTTGCCGAAGGAATAGGTGAGAGAAAGCATGAAGAACAGAGTCAAAAATACAACAAAAACCGACACATATTTAATCCGAAGTAAGTTTGCCCCGCGAAGCTTACCGCGGGAGGGAGCCTGTCACGATAGAAGTGCTCAATTCCCCACGTCCATTCAGCGGAGAAATCCTTGTGGGTGGTGAAGAGAGCCTTAACCCGGCGAAAAATCTCCGTATTGCTCAGCTCGAAGGAAGATGTTCGGTTGGGGTCGCGGCCAAAACTCATGTGGCACACCTTGTGGGTGCGCTTCTGGAGGGGAGAGATTCGGTTGCGCACGAACGTGATCATAGCATCCTCGTTGCGCAATCCGAGTTTCTTCAGTTCCGCGAACCTCTTGTTAACCTGGTTGGCTAGAGCTGTGGGCTTCTTGGAGACCTCCTCCCAAAATTCCAGATCAGGTGGACCCGGAGTATAGGGGAGCAACCGAATCAAATCTTCAGTGCCCGCGTTCCGGACATAGAAGAAGGTCCGGGCCCATCCTTTGCAGGAGTCAAGCCTGGTGACCCGGGGGAAAATGGAAGTCCTCCGGGGTGAGATGGACGCAGCTCCGAATTGGATGAGCTGCTTATCCTCCGAATCAACTTGGATGTTGGGGATGATGTTACGACGAAGGCCGAAGAACCGGATCCACAGCTCCTTCGTGGGCCACAGTCCGGTGTAGCCCTCGATCGTAGAAGCAAAAGCAGAGAGAGAGGTGATAGCGTTGGCTGGAAGATGGTGCGGCTGCAGGTGGTAGGTGCTAAGCCAATCTCGGAAAAAGTCGCTCACCGGCAGCTGAAACCCCGTTGAAAGTGGGACAAGAACACGACGAACTCACCCAGATTGGGTGAGGGGGCCAGTTCGGCGGAGGGGAGGCGAGCGACGATGCCGGCAGGGATGCGTCTGGTCCGGTAGAGCCAGTCAAGGTCATCTTGATAGACCCATGATCCGGCCCACGCGCCACGGTCCGCCGCAGCGGCGTCCTCCTCCATTTCTTGCTCGGCGACGACGAGCTCCTCGCTGGCACTAGCGGCGGCGGGGGTCAGAGGCCTGGATTGGCGAGGACCCGTGGCGAGGGGATGCGCAGCGGTGGCTGCGATGCAGAAGCACGGGGAAAAGTGTGGCGGCGGCACTGCTGCTAGGAACATCTTGGCAGCGGCATGATGAGGAAGATGAAGAAGAAGAGAAATGGGCAGAGGGGCGCAGAAGAGGAAAAAATCTTAAGGGGTGCGCCCCTCCGCTACTTAACCACCCCCTAAGAGGATGAGTGGGATCGCGCTCTGCAAATGAGCCACATGGTGTGTCCGTGTATCACCTGCCTCAGCCAATCAGTGAGGAGCCACATAGAGGGCCATAGGGCAGAGGCGATCCCGTGACATGACGCCGATCACGATGGCGAGGAGGCGGGCGTGGCGTAACCTCGCATGGTGATAATCGACAATTCTTGCGGATTCTTGTGCAGGCCCTTAAAATAAGACAACGTAATGATTAGCCTCCACATGGGTTGGCGTATGAAAGAAGGAAACAAGGCCCGGATAGAGCCATGGTAGCCCGGATAGCAGGTAAAAACTTAGAATGTGCAGAGGGAACGTAAATCCATGAGATCCGAGTCAAAGTGGTAACCCGGCCGAGAAGTGAAAACTTGGAACGCGCGAAGGGAACATAAATCCACATAATCCAAGATAAAGAGCTAAATCGGAAATAACGTCCAAGGCTCGAACATAAATGAACCTGATGTGGCCTTAGCGGCCAAGGCGTCTAAGACCACACCAGCTTCGGGGACTAATGTTGGGGGGGGTAACCCCGGGTAGGGTCACTCCGGGGTATAGAGGCCGAGTTAGCCGAGGTTCGGCAAGGCCAAAGCGGATGCTGGCCGGGTCACCTCAAGGCAGGCCGGATCATGGAGTAACCCGGACCAGGGGGGTCGCCTAACATTATATCAGCCGACTTAAGGAGTAAGTCGGAAGTGCTTGTCTAACTTGTATGCAGGAACATGTCTGGCCGGATCTACCATAATCCGGGTCCCATTTAGCTTCTGGGAGAAGGAAGGAATCTCTCTGGTCAAAAAGAAGGCCCGGTATGCACTGCATGAGCGAAGCAAGCAAGGGCAGGACCACCGGGTCATGGCCGACAAGGGTGACGACGCCCGTGTCGGCTGACGCGGGCGCCGCAGAGGCTCACGTAGCTAAAGCATGTGTGACGCGGGGGAAAAGCACCCCGGTCGGGTTACCACTTTGAGAGGAGGCATATTCTTAGGAATATGCCTCCACATATGCCCTAGGCAGAGACCAAGCCCCCTCTATATAAGGGGGGCTAGGGTTTCAGTAGAAGGGGTTGGGTTTTTCTTCTATACTGATTTGGCTAAGGTTCTAGGGGTGAACTGTGGGTGAGAGTAAGAGAGCTCCTTCTTCCTCCTCTCGCCAATACAACTCTAGGAGCACTTGTAATCTTAAAAGGAAAGAAATACAATCTTCTGTGTGGAGAATCACTCCACTATCTCTCCCTGGATTCCCCTAGCGTGTATTAGTCCCCACCTTTAGCCTATCCATGGCATCTGCCGTGACACCACCACGACAGCCCATTATGTATACGGTCTTTTATAGTTTCGGCCTTTATTAAGCCCATGCCAATATCATAAAAGGTGTATAATTAGCGATCATATTTTACTGTTCATCATCGGCCAAATACAAGATGGACCAATAACAAAGCCCAATAGTGTTCCCTAATCGACCTGGCTAGCATAATTATGGCACCGCCTACCGCCATGTGTGGACAACATCAACTAAATGCCTACATGGCCTATGCGAGTTATCTAGATATTACATCAGCAGCAAACTTCTTAAAATTATTACATATTATCAACTCAAGGGAAATAAAATTCGGCATTTTAGTTGACAATCGAGTTGATAGTAGAGTCCTCAATTTGCTTTCTTAATCTATCACCTGCATCTTCCCTGAGTGTGACAGCTACATTGGAGGAGACATGATCTTGCAGCCCCCTCTTTGGTGGCGATAGCAATAATTGCAGTCTAAAACTAAGTAATAACAAGTTAATACATTAAAAAGACAAACTACTCATTTGACTGATATGACAGGAGCTATGAACTAGAGTTTACAACTAATCAATGGTTCTATTATCGACCAACACGTCAAACAAACAGAACAAACAAGTGTGCCTACCGTGAAACGAGCAATCAAAAAATGTGTGTGTCGCTTAGAATTTCAGAAAATATAAAGTAGCTAGTTCATTTCAACAAATATATATGGAAGCAGTTGTATACCCTAAAATGCAAGAGACGTTGGGTGACTTAGAATTTGCGCTAAGCTACACAATGGCATGTAGTTACTATTGTAGCTAAGAATGAACCAGATAGAAATTATAACCGCATCATACGAGAACTTGGTGAGCAGGAATGCAAACCACGAATGAACTATATATAGTAGAGGATAGTTATGTTGTTGCTTAGGATGAACCAGAACCAGATGAGAGATATAATGGTATCGTTCATGAACCTATAGAACAGGACAAACAAGTATTAGACAAGTGTGCCTATAATGAAATGAGCAATCAAACAAAGTGTTCCTTAGAATTTCAGCAAATATAAACTAGCCAGGTCATTTCAGCAAATATATATGGAAGCAGTGGTATCTCCTAGAATGCAAGAGATGTTGGGTGACTCAGAATTTGCGGTGAGCTACACAATGGCATGCAACTACTATTATAGCTAAGAATCAACCAGACAGAAATTATAATGGCATCATAAGAGAACTTCTAGAGTAGGAATGTAAAACACGAGTGAACTACATAATAGAGGATAGTTATGCCGTTGCTTAGGACGAACCAACAACAGATTAGAAAATAATGGCATCGCTTGTGAACCTATAGAATAGGCTATGCAAACCAACATATTTATTATTCCATTTTGAGCTCTATGCAAGAAAAAGAAAATAGTTAGTGATGCAGCTTTTGAAGAACTAGATGACAATAACAAAATTATAATCGAATTAGTATGAAGAGTTTAAAAGAGTAATACATGATAGCATAATGATGCCAAGGAGGAAATAATAACAGGAACTTGTCTTAGGATGAACCAGATAGATTCAGTAACTGTAGAGAAGGAAATCCACACTAATGTTTTCCACTGACTTCAGATTTTGCAAAATTACACGATAGCATGCAATTACTGTTGTATGAAGTATCTAAGAACATGTGCATGGCTTTAAAATTTGTAGAGTGGTGAATGCAAACAAACATGCCTAGTGACCTTGTATGTAGCATGAAGAACAAGCGTGCGCATTGACTTGGTGTGTAGCACAATTAAAAAATGCACTTCACTGCGACAGGCTTGAACTTGCTATACTACTGATAAAACAAAAATAGGTTGCAGATTTGGTTACCTTGGTAGGAGAGGCGTCTAAGCATCATCGGTACCGTGCGGGTAATGTACATGTCACTAAGGGTGCTGCGGTTGCGGTGGATATTGGTGTCGGGGAAGCAGATCTTGGGTGGTCGATGCCCGCTTGAGCGCGGTGGACGAGAGCATTGTTGAGGCAGATCCGGTGCAGTGAATTGCGATGGTCATGCAGCTTTTCTGGAGCGGTGGACATGGAACTCCTTGAGCTATATCACGTCCGGTGGACACCGGTGAAGTGGATCCGGTGCGATTCGGTAGCGTTCGGTGGCGAGGAAGCAGACCTTGGGTGGTCGATGACACCATCAGCATGGTGAATGACACCACAGCTCTGGTGCAGTGGCAGAGAGACTCAATGAACTATATCTAGTGGGTGAGCATCAGTGAAGCGGCTCCGAGGCGGTGCATGAGACCGCAGCTCAAGCCCATGCATGCGGTGGTCATGGAGGGGATAGAGAAATTTGGGATTTTTGGGAGGGCCGGCAAGAAAAACTGGGCGAATCGGGACCATAGAGGTGAACAGAAAAAATAATTATGATCGTGCCCCTAGCTACCGACTTTAGCATGCCCATTTGTTGTCTAAACAATGGGTAGAATGTGAATTTTAAATTCTAAAGTTTTTGAAATGGAAGGGCGCGAAATGCTTCAAGGTTGGTGTGTGGTTTTGCCGCTCGATTGAGATTTTGAAATTAGATAGCGTCCATCTAATAATAATAGAAAAATTGTACTCCCCCAGTGGGAGATTTTGGCTCAAAGTTTTTGAAACAGTGGGCGGGAAATGTTTCAAGGTAGGTGGGTGATTTTGCCGCTCGATTGAGATTTTGAATTTGGCTAGCGTCTATCTACTAATAGAAAAAAGGTAGTAGACCGTACACTATCTGTCCAGGAATTCAAGGCCGAGAGTCACATCAACTGATCATCCGTAACCATATTTTTGCATAGAAACTTGGATACCTTCGATTCACATAGCGTAGGCGGTAAAATTTGCCGCTTGAATGAGATTTTAAATTTGGCTAGCGCCCAAGTAATAATATAAAAATGGTACTACCTTAGTGGGAGATTTTGCCTCAAAATGTTTGAAAGAGAGGGGCACAAAATTCTTTGGGGTCGGTGGGTTATTTTGCTGCTTGATGACGATTTTGAATTTGGCTACTGATGTGAGTACTAGAAAACTTCCTAACAGTTGTCATAGGAGCTTCTTGCTGCACCTTAATGGTTGACATTCTAAGTGGAGGGTGATGTAGTAAATGTAAGTCTTCCCCACGAGTGAAACTCGAGAGTTTAAATATCAAACTATCGGGGAGCTGTGTGTAAGAGAATGATCCTCTTTGTTCTGCATCAAGCAACCTACAAAATAGTTGTAGATTGTTTTGTGCCCTCAACCTCACCAAGTGGTTGTCAAGAACAAGGTGTATGTAAGCAAAACTGAAATAAAATACAATAAAAGTAAAATGCAATGCAATAGTAAAGTAAATATGCAATGGTGGTAAATGCAATGGAATATGATGTTTTTGGGTTTTGGTTGGTGTTTGCAAGTATGAGAAATGTTTTTGTATTTTCGGATTTAATTAGTACTGGAAATAAAAAGTGATGTAGATGTGTTGGATAGTGTTTTCTTATGGTTTAAAATGGACCGGGGTACATGGTTTCACTTATGCACTCTCTCTTTGAGTTGTAATGGACATGGGACACTCTAGTTGACTTAATATTGGTGCAACATGTTAAAGTATGGATAGCAATTAGTATGGGAATCACGTCCTAACATAGATGTGCTATTTTACGAACAATTCACCTATACTCCACTAGAAAGGGGTGTCTCCAAGCAATCTAGTATTAAGATCAATTTCAGAGTATAGCATTAAGTTCTATGACATGAAGTTAAAATAAGAACATACTTGATCTAGTCTAAGCATGGTATTTTCTTTATCCCTAGTGAGGTAACTAAGTAAGGTAAACACCCAAGTGATTCGCAAGTTTTACTGTCCTATCTGCAAGATCACCCTCGTTGCTCCAACTAATGCACACGTTCCCCCACACACGCTCCCATATACAAGTTTGATCAAAACAAGTAAACAAGAACGGGGTACATGATATGAATCTATTCATATACTTCCAATACTGAACAATTGCAATCTCAAATATCAACTATATAACCACCACATAGGTAATACAAATATGACTATAATCATGTTATGCAGCTGATACGGTTCTAATAGAATCGAGATCATGAGAGAGAGATACAATAGATACTGCCACAAACCCATAGTCCAGGGGTGGACTACTCCCCCTTCATAATGTTGAAGGTGCTGGAGTCGTTGGAGGAGGTGGAGATCACAACGGCAGCGCCCCGCTAGAGTTTCCCCCTCCAATCTTCTGCCTCCTCCCTCTCTATTTTGTGTTTCTGTCTTCTGCGGTCCTACTTTTGGAGAATCATCGGGAGACCTTTTTTATACGTGGTTTTAGATCAGAACCTTCGCTTGGGAGAAAGAATCAATGACATCGGAGACTCGAGGAGCAAACGAGCACATCAGTCGTGGCCAGGGGGTGGGTCGTAGCTGGTTAGCTCGTTCCCTCCTCGGTCTTCTTTTCTCATGGATCTTTGGCCCAATGTTCTTGGTTCTAATAAATACTAGGTCCCATGAAGTTTCAGGTCAATTGGACATGTGTTTGGGTACCTGAAAGTCAAAAACATTGAAATAGGGGTTTTCTGCCTTGGCAGGGTTAATTCCACAACAATATGGGAAGTGTGAATTATTCCCAAATATCATTATAAAACATGAATATACCCCATATATGATGCAAATATGTTGGAATATCAAGTAATAAAGTGCAAAGTTCATGGATGCATTTTACATGCATCAGCTGCCGGCCAAGTTTTAATACTAGAAAAAAGGTTTCGTAGACCAAACACCATCTAGTCAGGAATTTAAGGCGAGAGTCACATCAACTTATGCCTCTGATTCAAACAGGGAAGGCGGTAGGTTTTGGCGGTCGACTTTGATTTGAATTTGGAGATTTTCCAAAGAATAATTAAAAAATAGGTCGTTATCCCTCTATTTCAGGGATCCAAGTCGGGGAGAGTGATTATCTACCACGCGTATGAAAATGCAGATCTCCGATAGAAGAATATTTCTTTAACATAACAACAAACAAATGTCTGAATGTAGTTCCATTTATCACAACGCATGTGAAAATGATGTGCAACCAAGGTCTACTAATTATTTAGGTGTCGGTATAGACTCTTCTACAGGAAGCACTAACTAAATGGTAGTACTCATTCAGATAAAATAAACATCCTGTTGCAAAACAAATACTCCTACTACATACTATCAAAACACAAACACCAGCTACAAGTATATGTAGATCACATAAAACAAGATTTTATCGTGCATACGCTACTATATAGAGAACACCATTTCATCACATAAAACAATGTTTCATCAGACACGCATAGGCCCCCCAAAATGAACAAACAGCTCTAACATTCAAGCCCCTGCCATTGTGACTGCAGCATAAAAAAAGGTGCCGCCACAATTGCATCAATTACCAAAACAAACAAACATCGGACTACAAATCCAAATAACACAACCTGGGCTAACACATGCTTTCCTAGACAAGCCTTGCTTATTCGTCCAAGTGTTATTTTCATCTCCTTTATGTTGTAGTCTGAATCAGTCAGGTTGCTAACATGAATTCATTTTCGTTTCTTTGATTTAGCACTCTGAATCACGTCGGATGCTGAAGAAAATGAACAAAATGATCAGCAAAATCATAGGTGTACAAAAATGCAAGGGTTGCACATGAATGACTGCACTAACCAGGTGCCATTATGTAGTGATGCAAAGTACACCAACGTTTACGAGATCTGAACTTCTTAGACTTCATTCTATTGAGATATAATTCGAATACTCCCTCCTTCACCCATATAACCACCATTTCTCTATCCTCAAATGTGCAGAGTAACCTTACTACTTCTTTCCCACCATATGCCCAATTTCTCAAGGCCAAGGAGAGTACGCAACTCAACCTTTATATGAGGCACCCAAGCTCCCATTGCATGTTGATGATCTTACACTGGACCATGTGTTTAGAGTGAAGTCCCTTATAACCGCAAGGGCAACATCTCCATTATGCCCCTTAGCGATGACAAATTGTGTCTAGAAATATCATGTGTCTCATGTGGGCACTCAATATAACACAGTTTTGTTGTCACATTGTTGAAGGAAATTATATATTTGGAGTTCATTGTTGCATCTCAGCAGATTCAATCCAGTCCTCCCATTTTCCTTACTCTAATGAGTACCTCTGGATTAGTGCTTGGTTACCATTGGTTAATATCCAAACAACCCAGAAATTGCTTCAATAGTGTGTGAAGACAATTTCCCATGGTTTCTTGAATAGAGAATTCTGCCGCTATGATACTAATGTCTCCACCAAATTGGTTGTTATGGTATCACTGTTTCACTTCCACTGATTGGATCCTAGGCCTTTATCATCTTAGACCCTTGTGGATAAGGAAGTAGCACCCTACGATTGCGACATCCGAGTACATATGGTTTGTAGGCTTTATGTACGTCCACCAGGCTGTTCAGCTTCTAGAAGATGGATTGGTCAAGATTATGATCTGTTAAGAATCGAGCATCCTTGGAGCTGTTGGTGAAACATTCAAGTAACAACATTCCTCTGTTGTGTGACAGGGTTTAGCTTTTTGAAATCGTTGCTTCCCATGAAGTCCATCCAACATTTTTGGGCAACTGATGCCCTTAGTATGCAGGATCGGTACAGAGCAAGCCTGACAAGAATCTGAGTAAATACATCGCCTGACAATTCATTGATTGTTACATATGTTATTCCACTAAAGCTGGTAGGATGATGCAAATAGCACAAGTGCATCATAAGAATTAAGTAAACAGCATAATGCACAACCCTAAAAAAAGAATTAAGTAATCACCACAATGCATCATATAATTTGACAGGAAAATTTATCATCGAAATTTCCTAAACTACACGCATCCAAAAAACTAACTAAAAAGCAGAGTCTATCAACAAAATAACCAAAACAACACAAGGAATCAACTAAAGTAGTACGAAAGCACCACAAAATGCTTCACCATGTCGGGACTAG
The DNA here is from genome assembly GCA_023614405.1 of Avena insularis. Lineage (NCBI taxonomy): Eukaryota > Viridiplantae > Streptophyta > Magnoliopsida > Poales > Poaceae > Avena > Avena insularis. The sequence continues at coordinate 31,636,053 of CM042692.1, forward strand.
GCAAACAGAATGAAGAACATTTCTTAGAGGTCACCGAGGATGGCAGAAAGGCCCCCACCTGAATTTTCTCGTTTTATCATAAAGAAGGGGAGAAAAAACGGATGCATCTTCAGTGACTTGGTAAACCTAAGTCTCACGGTGACTTGCCCCAAGATACACCTTCCATCTTAGATCCAACGTATGACAGTAGCTCGGATTTTGAACTACAAAGTAAAACTATTCGAAAAAATTGACAAAAATTCTGTAAATCATAGGTGCCTAGGTTTGAATCCTGTGAACGTTTCATCCCATTCGGATCACTAGTTTGTCATTAAATAGCTTTTTATGTTCCTAGTACTAGTACTTTAAACTAATATCCACTAGATCCAGAAAAGACCCTGGAGCAGAATACCCAAAAGAGGGAAGGAGTCAGGGATACAACATCCAACACAAAACTTACAATGGGGTTGATGAGTTGTGAGCAGATGGAGCAGGCACTGCTTACGAATGATGAGCCACAACCGCTGATGCTGAAGAAGCACGACCACAAGCTAACGCATTCCTAGCATCCCACGCAGTCGTCGCTTTCGCAACGGCAGCCAACATAGCTGAATTTGTTCCAGTAGCAGCCGACAAGGATTTCAACTATGCCTCCACCGCTTTCCAAGCATCACTCAACACTGTCCAAGACTCCAATGCGGTACAAGCATCGGCCTTTGCATCCGCTTCACATGTATCTGCTGGTGCTGCTTTAGCATCCACCTCTGCTTTACAAGCATCCACCGACATAACAAAAGCATCCGCTGATGCTGATTTCATTTCCTGGAAACGCCACAAACTTATTTAGTTCGCAATACCCAAAATAAATGTATTCTACCCATCAGAAAGCCCGTAATCCCTGGAGGTTGGGGACGTATGTACGAGCGAACGAAGGTGCGTTGGTGTTCAATGGTGGAGTGGCAGGGACGGTTCGGTCAAGGGAGGGCGTCCAGGTGGAGAAGATGACGATGCGGTCTAGGAGCGCATGACTGAGCTTTCTCGAACTTGAAACTAACTTTTTCCCCGCTATATTTATTTTGCGAACCCCGCTTTTTTCAGGGGAAACCCCCTGTTGTATCAATAGTAGAAACCACATGACTGGTACAAGTTTGTGCACTTGCATTGCTCAGTTTCCTACCTATAGACATCAATTTGTGCACTTATTTGTGTGATGCAATGAATTGCTCGGTATAAAATATTCCAGGTGGTAGAAGCCTGCCTGTTCTGTGACATCAAGATCTAGAGTTAAAACATTGACCTAAAATTCGACAATCTACAACTACAAGTTTTGGTTTACTACCAGATACATGCTTAAAAATCACTTGCAGCTAGCATTAATATCATCATTAACATCTCAGAAGGAAAAAATTGAAAGATAAAAAACCATCGCAAGTTCGAATAAGATGACTGTTGTTGTCAAGTATAGTCACATAAAGTTGGGTCCAATATATTTGTCATAATAGTACATCAAATATATAGATTAGTGGACATCACACACAAGCATAGCAAAGAAACAGTTTTAGTACCTGACTTAACGAACAATCATCCTCCCAAGAGACCCCAAACCCTTCAAAAATGAAAGTAGAGCGGTCAATATGGTTTATAGATTTCCTCATATTTTGTAGGATAAGGACTGTATGGGCATGGAGAATCTCTAATTTATGTTAGGGTCTAATCTGCTTCAAGAGCCAAATTGAAAAGATTATTAGCTTGCATTCTGATACGTCGTAAACGTATCTATAATTTTTGATGTTCCATGCTTGTTTTATATCTAATTTCTTATGTTTTGTCCATACTTTGGAGTATTTTTACACATTTTCTGGAACTAACCTATTAACAAGATGCCACAGTTCTAGTTGCATGTTTTCTGCTGTTTTTGGTTTTAGAAAAGCTAGAAAATAAATATTCTCAGAATTGGACCGGACGAAAGCCAAAGTCGATATTTTACCGGAAGACTCAAGGAGCTAGAAGACGAGACGGAGAGGGGCCAGGCTAGGCCACACCAGGGGGTGGTGTGGGCCCCTCGGGCACCCACCGAACTTGCGTCTTCGCCTATAAAAGTCTCCCGGGACGAAAACCCTAAGTACCAGATCAGAATTCCATGAAAAGTTCCGCAGCACCACCGCCACCGAAGAGGAGATTTGGGGGACAGAAGTCCCTGTTCTGGCACCTAGACGGGACAAGGAAGTTCCCCCGGGTCCATCTCCATCGACTCCACTGCCATCTCCATCACCGTTGCTGACTCCCATGATGGGGAGGGAGTAGTTCTCTCTCGAGGCTAAGGGCTCTATCGGTAGCTATGTGTTCATCTCTCTCTCTATGTATGATCTTATTGAGATCATGAGCTTTGTAATCTATAGATCTATTCTGCTACTCAAGTGCTTTAATGAATCTCTGCTTATCCCCACGTGTGTGAAGTTGACAGTGTGCACACCGTGTGGCACTTTGGCTAAGGTTACGTAAATACTTATCATGAGTATAATTTGAGTTGGATGCTTCTGTGGGATTGTGGTGTTTGTTGGAACTATCAAGGGCTCAAGGTGATAGTGAGGGGTTATCTAGATGGGGAATGCGAACTTTAAGGTGTGCTATTATAGCCCTACATCGTCCAACCGGAGAGTAGTTTAGGGTAGCATCATGAAGAGAAGATATTTATATGAGAGTGTCCACTAGTGAAAGTATGATCCCTAAGCCTTGTTTCTAAGCATTGAAACACTATTTACAATCAGTTCTATTACATGTTTGCTTGCCGCCACTCTTATTTCAGATTGCAATTACCACTTATAATCATACATATTACTTGTATTTCACTATCTCTTCGCCGAACTAGTGCACCTATACACCTGACAAGTGTATTGGGTGTGTAGGGGACACAAGAGACTTCTTGTATCTTGATTACAGGGTTGCTTGAGAGGGATACCTTTGACCACTTCCTCCCTGAGTTCGATAAACCTTGGGTGATCCACTTAAGGGAAACTTGCTACTGTTCTACAAACCTCTGCACTTGGAGGCCCAACACTGTCTACAAGAATAGAAGCGTGCATAAACATCACATTCCCACATGTTCCAAGATCCGGTCGTACGCCTGGCCAATCAACTCGTCACCATGCACATCAAGCGACTCGGGAACTAAGTTGTGAGCCACGAACTTTTGAAAATCAACAGCAGCATGATGAGCAACTAAAATTGATGTATTCCATCCTGCAGTCAAATCATCTATCCGCTTAGTGGATGTGGGCACTACTTCTTTTAGGCACCTAATATTTTGTCATGGTGTTTCTCTTTCTCTTGAAGACATGAAATCATGTGTCTATGAGCTTTGTATTATCTTGGAGATGGGAAATTGTCATATCCTTGTAGTGACCAGCACCATTACGCCATGAGCTATATGAATAAAGTGGAAACTATAGAATACAAATCCAAAATTAACCAGATTCTCATTTCAAAAAAATTAAACCAAATTCTCGTTCAAAAATAATAATCCAAATTCATCTGCACACATCGAGTAAGCTCCACAGTGGTACCGCAAATGGCAAAGAACGATAGAGGCATATTGCCCAAACATGGGAAATAGGACCGACATGAAAAGGGTTGTACTTCAGGGTTTGCCTTCTTTGTTGGCACATGAGCAGTCCTGGCCTTAATAAGTGGCAAGAGATCAGAATGTCTTTGTTTCTGCAAATCATGATGCAACAAAAATGATCAATCTATTTTAGGGGACAATTTAAGTAATAAAGCGCCCTTTATCGAAAAAATGTTTTCCGAGACAAATCATAGGTTACTAAAATTTTAGCAAAGCAATTGTATACATAAAAACACTTGTCACTAGATAATTCCTCCTCCAGGGGTGGGACATGCACATGATGCTAAATGAAATGCAGCAAAACCAGTAAATTTTAGGAAAGAACACATCAACTTCGCAATGCAAGGAAGGATACGTGCATTAATCTAATGCCAAGGATTAGGTGTGTTCCCCTTTGCCAAAAAATATAATTTAAAGAACTTAGCAATGCAGGACACCAGCAAACAACAATCTGTTTATGAACGACATGCAGCAAATTACCTCTGCATTGTTCAGCAGAGGACCATTCTATGAAATAAAGCCAAGGGAAAGCTTCCCATCCACATAAGACTCTTCTTGGTGGCATACACTTACCTATTTTCATTGGACCTTATAACTAATTCCATGGATACATCCATGGTGATCCTAGCTTCCTAATGTGGCATATAGATCTACTATTTCAAATAGAAATCACCTAACCTATCCAGATGGTTGCGGACTCAGCGTAGATTGCGCTGATGCAATGGAAAGGTGGACACTTCTAGGTAAAGAAGGTGCATGATGGGGGATGTGCACAAATGTGCAAAAAATGTAGAGATACTCATATATAGACAGAGATGGCAGTAACATATAAACCAGATCAATTAGTAGTAACCACAAACTCTAGACAGGCTATAAGTAGACTGCAATTACTCCCATCTTAATTAACCTAGTGTAATTTAACGTGGCAGTACTATGAAATGGTGAGTACTAGTAAACAAAAGGGGATTACTTAATTATTAGTGGAATCTACAACTAGCCACTAAAAGCATCATGAGCATGCTAAATATCTAGATTACATACTGTACTTGGTTAAGAACCTAATGTCCAGCTCTAATTACCCAAATATGAGAGCATTTATCCTATTTACGACCGAGTGTAGTGAGTTGGAGACATCCACTAACTCTGCAGCCATCTCCTCAGCATGCATCTGATGGCGCTCCTGCTCCTTCTCTTCGAGCTCATCGTGGGTCTCGAGCTGTAACCACACCGACATCATCGCGTGCTGCAGCAAAAGTGAGTGCGTAGATCGACCCAATGGACGAATGTGCAGCACTCAGCTTCGTAGTTGCAACCCAAGAACTTGTGGCCGAGGTTCATTCCCTCGAACCGACGCGGCGACAGGATGCCAGGGCATAGTCGCACTAGAGTCGGATATCCGTTTCGGTAATGATGTCGTACCACTCCGCATCTACCATCCATGCCGGCAGCTGAACCCAGGAAACATCATCGATCGAGACGAGCAGAATAGAGAAAACCCCCAAAAGAAGAGAACCTATAAGCTGAATTTGAGAAAATAAACTGAGACTGTGAACTCTGGCATACTTACCCTAACCTGGTCGCCTTGCGCATCAAGATCCCCCATCGTTCGTCGAACCGGCATGACTCAATCTGCCGACATTGCTCGGAAAATGAGCGTGCCTTCAAAGCCTAGCGCATAGGCTTTGTGAAGAAGGAAGAGGTAGGGGAGCCAGTGCTCGCATTCGCTGGCTACGATTGGATTTAACTAGACCACTGATAATTGGGGCCCGCGTTAGAGAGCTAGTGGGAACCCAAACATCAATGACCTAGTTTGACTTGAATTACATGTACTTTTGGAAAACAAATCAAAACTCAATAAATAAATAAACCAAAGGCCCCCCTCTCTTTTTGCGAAAACCCACTACAAAACGGAGATGGTCACAAATGCGTACACACACTCACCCCTATGAATGCAGGTACGCACACCCTACACCTATGAGAACTTCAGAAAGACTAGATCTTGAGACTGATCCGGCGGGGCTTGAGCTTGACGAAGTCACCAAAGGAACCTCGCTATATATCGACGGGAACGCCTTCTCTCACTGCCCTCATAACCATCCTTCAAAGATGAGCGTCGAGGCTTCATGGAGAAGGAAGAGCTTGGAGAATCGGAGCTCACATTCGCTGGCTGCTATGGGATATAACTAAACCACTGATAATGGAGTTCCACGGTAGTGAGCCCAGAGACCCTAGACACTACTGACCATTACAACTACTTTTGGAAAACCGAGCAAAACTTAATATAAATAGAAGGCGCCTCTTTTTTTTGCAAAAACCCACTACAAAACGCACACACTCACAAATGCATACACACACTCACCCCTATGAACGCTTGAACGCACACCCTACCCCTATGAGCACCTCTGAAAGATTGTGACTTCAGACTGGTTGATACGTTACAAACGTATCTATAATTTTTGATGTTCCATGCTTGTTTTGTATCTACTTTCTTATATTTTGTCCACACTTTGGAGTATTTTTACACATTTTCTGGAACTAACCTATTAACAAGATGCCATAGTGCCAGTTGCCTATTTTCTGCCGTTTTTGGTTTCAAAAAAGCTAGTAAGGAAATATTCTCGGAATTGGACCGGACAAAAGGCCAAGTCAATATTTCACCATAAGAAATACAGAGTCCGGAGGGGATACGAAGAGGAGAGCCAGGGCGGCCACACCCTAGGGTGGCGCGACCAGCCCTAGCCGCACCGCCAGCTGGTGTGGGCCCCTTGGTACTCCACCAACCTTGCCCCTTCGCCTATATATTGCCTCCAGGACGAAAACCCTAAGTACCCCGATCAAAATTCTATGAAAGAGTCTGTAGCCACTGCAATCTCCATCCCTAGATCAGGAGGGATCTGAAGCTCTTCTCGGCACCCTGCCGAAGGGGAGAGATCACCCTGGAGGCCTTCTTCATCACCATGACTGCCTCCTTTGTGATGCGTGAGTAGTTCATCCCTGGACTATAGGTCCATGTAGTAGCTAGATGGTTGGTTCTTCTCCTTTGTGCTACCATGTTTAGATCTTGTGAGATCTGTTCATGATCAAGATCATATATTTGCAATCTTACTTGTTGTGTTTGCGGGGTTCCGATGGATATTGAGATGCTATTTCAGATTGATTATTGATTCTATCATGTCTATGTTATTTGTGATCTTGCATGCTTTCCATTGTTAGTAGCTATCTTGGCCGAGTAGATGCTAGCAACTCCAAGAGGGAGTATTTATGCTCAATAGTGCATTCATGCCTCTAGGAATCTGGGGAAGTGACAGAAATCTCTAAGGTACTAGATGTGTTGTTGCTACTAGGGAGAAAACAACAATCCTTTGTTTATAGAACAAGCTTATTGTTTACTTTACACACTTTGCTTAATACAATTATCTGTTGCTTGTAACTTAATACTGGAGGGGGTTCCGATGATAACCTGAACATGGATTATTAGTCATAGATGCAGTTGGATTACGGTCTATGTATAATGTTGTAATGCCTAATAAAATCTCATAGGAGTCAAGATGATTGGTATATGCATGTATGGTTTCCCGGTCTCTGTTAATTGCCCCGCTGTAGTTTGTTCACCGAACATGTCAACTATCTTAAGGAGAATCACCTCTAGTGAACTATGGACCTCGGTCCATTGTTTTACCATCAATCCACAAGATATTTGTTGTTTTCTATTTACTTTCTGCAAGCAACTACTATCTTCCACACAATATGTTTAATCCTTTGTTTTCAACAAAACCGATGAGATTGACAACCTCACTGTAAGTTGGGGGCAAAGTTCTGTGGTTGTGTTGTGCAGGATTCCAAGTTGGAAACAACACCTTGGAGGTGTTTCCTTGCTCCTACTGGTTCGATATCCTTGGTTTCATAACTGAGGGAAAACTTGCTTATGTGCTCATCATACCTTCCTCTTGGGGTTCCCCAATGAGCTCGATACGTGTTGAGCCAATAATCAAGATTTTTCTGACGCCGTTGCCGGGGAGTCAAGTACATCTTCACAAGGAGAGTCCCTCATAACCAATCTCTTTACTTTGTTTTAATTGTTTTGCTTAGTTTATTTCTGCTTTGTTTGCTAGTTTCTTTATCAAAAACACACAAAAAATAGTTGTACTAGTTTGCTTCCTTTATTAAAAACACAAAAAAATGACTACTCTTGAAAATACTAAGTTGTGTGACTTCACTATCACCAACAACAATGATTTCATGTGCAGCCCTATTGCTCCACCTGTTCCTGAAGCTACTTTCTTTGAAATTAAACCTGCCTTGCTTAATCTTGTTATGAAAGAACAATTCTCTGGTGTTGGTACTGAAGATGCTGCTGCTCACCTTAATAACTTTGTTGAACTTTGTGAGATGCAAAAACATAGGGATATAGATGGAGATATTATTAAGCTTAAATTGTTTCCTTTCTCTTTAAGAGGAAAAGCTAAAGAATGGTTGCTATCCCTAACTAGAAATAGTATTGATTCTTGGACTAAATACAAAGATGCTTTTATTGGAAAATACTATCCTCCTGCTAAGATTATATCCATGAGAAGTGAAATAATGAAATTTAAACAATCTGATAAGGAACATGTTGCTCAATCTTGGGAAAGAATGAAATCTTTGGTAAAGAATTGTCCCACTCATGGAATTACTACTTGGATGATTATCCAAACCTTTTATGCAGGACTAAATTATTCTTCAAGATATCTACTGGATTCTGCTGCTGGAGGTACTTTTATGACCAGTACTTTGGGTGCTGCAACAAAGCTTCTTGATAATATGATGGTTAACTATTCTGAATAGCACACTGAGAGAGCTCCACAAGGTAAGAAGGTAAATTATGTTGAAGAAACCTCCTCCTTGAGTGATAAAATTGATGTTATTATGTCTATGCTTGTTAATGGGAAAGCTCATATTTATCCAAATCATGTTCCCTTAGCTTCTTTTCTTGCTCAAGAAGAGCAAGTTGATGTGAACTTTATTAGAAATAATAATTTTAGCAACAATGCCTACAGGAATAATTTTGGTATTAATAATTATAGGCCATATCCTCCCAATAATGGTAATGCTTATGGAAATTCCTACAACAACAATAGGAGTGCACCCTCTGAACTTGAAGCCATTCTTAAAGATTTTATTAGGAAACAAACTGCTTTCAATAAAACTATTAAGGAAAAACTCTTTAATGCTGAAAGAAATATAGCATCATTGTCTGAAGCACAATCTTCTTTGAATAAAATGGTTGCTAAACCTGAAACTATTGAAAATCCCTTTTTTGCTACTAATGCCATAGAAGTTAGAATTGATGAAAATGTTAGACTGTTAGCTGAATTGCATGCTAAGTGGGAAAGAGAAGATGAAATTGCTAGAAATATTAGTATTTCTACTATCACCACCACTAATATTAATGCTAGCAAACCACATGAAGTTCCTTCTGCAACAATGCCTAAAACCAATGGAACCTTCTCTAATAAAAATGCTGAAATTCTTTAAAATATGGGAAACAATAGCTCTGCTACTTTAGATGATAATTATGATTTTGATCTTGATGGTTGCAATATCTCTGAAGTAATTATGTTCCTACAAAAGCTTGCTAAAATTCCTAATGCTAGTGCTATCAATATGGCCTTTACAAAACACATTACTGATGCTCTCATAAAAATTAAAGAAGAAACGATGAAACATAACGCTTCTATTCCTATGAAATTAGAAGATGGTTGGGAACCCATCATTAATATGAAAGTGATGATTTTGATCTCAAAGATTTATGTGATCTTGATAGTAGTGTTTCTATTATGCCTAGAAAGATTTATGATATGCTTGATTTGCCACCATTAGAAGATTGCTATTTAAATGTCCAACTTGATGATAATGCTAAAAAGAAACTCATGGGGAGCATTAATGATGTTCTAATTATGGTTAACAATGCCTATCTCCCTGTTGATTTCTATGTTTTGGATGTTTAATGCAATGCTTCTTGTCCTATTATTTTGGGAAGACCTTTTCTTAGAACTGTTGGTGCCATTATTGATATGAAAGAAGGCACCATTAAATACCAATTTCCACTCAAGAAAGGTATAGAACACTTCCCTAAGAAGAGAGAGAATATTCCTTTTTCCTCTCCTATTAAAACAAAATTGGCTCTTAATGCTTCTTCATTTGAGAATACTTGATTCTTGCTTCTTATGCCTAGCTCAAAGGCGTTAAAGAAAAGCACTTATTGGGAGATAACCCAAATTTCGTTAGGAGTCTTTTGTTGAGTCTTGGAAGTTATTGCTTTAGTAATAACCTCTCCTTATCATGTTTGTGTTGTTTTTGTGCCAAGAGTAACCTCTAATGAGAGAGAAGTAAGATTTGGGAAAGTTGTTGTCCCGAAACAGATTTTTGTGCTTAGCTATAAAAATTCGTGAAAAATCTCTGTATGTCGGATTGAGCTGTAATGTTTTGTGCTTCTTACCTAGGTTGTTATCCAACTTTCATTAGATTATCACTTTTTGATTTGAGCAATAGAAGGTCTTCAAAAAAATTGGTTTTTACCTATTGGTCTGTTTTGACAGATTTCTGCCATTATTTCCATTTGCCTCTTAATCACTTTCTCTTTGAGTTCTCTTTGATCACTTGAACTTTTAAAAGGAAGTGCTACAGTAGCTTGTGTTTTAATGGAAGTTTTACTTTTGTTGAAACAGAACCTAAAGACTTTTTATCTTAAGTACACTAATGTTGCTAATGAAGATTGTGTGAAGTTTTGTATGAAGGAAATTTTAAAGTGTAGGGAAGAACAATCTGATAAGATGAAGTATGGACAAAATCTCAAGCTTGAGGATGCCACCCATGTCACCCCAAGAAATATTTAAGAGGTACAAGCGTCAAAGCTTGGGGATGCCCAAGGCATCCCCTTCTTCATCAATAAAAATTTCAGGTTTCTTCCAAACACTTCATTTTTATTGCTTCATGGACAATTGTGTTGTTCTTGGAGCATCTTCGTTTTTGTTTTTAGTTTTAGTTTGCTTAGTTTTCTTAAATAAATTAGTTGGACCCCCGCATTCATACATTAGTTTTCAAATAAGGTGATTTGGATTGGAAAAGAGTAGGAAAGTTCATGCTTAAGTGGTATAAAAGGAGCTTGTTTTTGACTGTGACTTAGACTTTATCATGTCATGCTTGATATTGTTTTAGCTTTATGCTTAGTGATTATTGTTGTAGCATGGCTTTTTACAAACAATTGAGATTGCTTAATGTGCCTTGAAAGAATCATACGTTGTTTTAGCATATAAAAGCATAATATTGTGGTATTCTCCTTTGACTGGGTTGACTTGGCGCATGCTCACACCATGTTAAGACTATACCAAGTCACCATAGCCTCCATGATCATTTATTTTTTGACTTGTAATATCACTTTATGCTTTAATTAATGATGTTTTGTCGCTTTGTATGATTATGGCCATTATTGCTCTCTTAGTTGGTCGCTCCTAGTCTTTTGCTAGCCTCCATACCAAGTATGAGTTCCACTCATGCATCAAACTCCAAATAAAACCAAGTTATTCCAAAGAGTGCACCATACCTACCTATTAGCATTTGCTATTCCAAGTATATTCATGTTTTTATCTACCTTCCGAATTAAACTTGTTATGTGAAAATTAGTGATTAAAGCTCACAAAACTTGATGGCACACTTTACTTTTCTTGCACTTAATAAACTTGAACCATTGTGCCCATCTATGTTCGGTATGTGCTTGCGCTTTATAAGTTGTGAATTAGTAGAACCATGTTACCATGGGGAACTCTTTCAACATTGCACTTTATTTGGTTGAATTAGTTCTTTTTCTTATGGATCCCGATGGTGTGAAATAAAAGGGGAGCTTGTAAGCTCATGGAGTTTGTATATGTGTTAGAGAAACGCCTGGGCCGCTAGCCTAAGCCATGCCTAATCATGATGGAAACTTGCAGAATAACCATAATGAGCAATCTGTGAAGCATCCTTAATAAAAAAACTATGCAAATAGCAAATAAAAAGATCGCTGAGGTGCTCATTGTCTCCTTGCCTTGTCATTTTGATATGGGAATGCTTCCGTATCATCGGGCAAGGGGTACCCCATTGGTGGTTCTCTATGATACACATGTATTTACAATGCCAAGAACTTACTCCTGACTAAAGTTGAGTAGCATGAGGTTCGGTCTTCATAAGTAAGGGGCATGATATTTCAACTTATAACTTGTCAAGCATATCCTCATATTTGTTCACTTTAACCTTAATCACCTAAAGATGCTTCTGATAGGGGAAATGAGAGATGAAAGCTAATAAGTACCATAATTTTTGGAAGCTCTTTATGAGACTTTAATCCTTGCTTCCTTCTATGAAGGGCCTTTCTTTTACTTTTTATGTAGAGTCTCCATCTTCTATCTTTTTGCACCTATTGAGAGAGCATACTGGTCATTCTTAGTTTAATGTGCATTGTCCCAAGACTTGTTGATTCATTCATAACTTTGATATTGCTTGTTCTTAAACTATTTGTATCTAGTCACCCTTATGAACTTTGAAGGTGTCCTATGCATTTATGTTTTGCTACACTATGAGGGACAAGCTGAATACCATTCTCATTATGTTTTCTATATGTGAAACAAACAAACGTCTTTCAAAGCATTGTTATTCATGAATCTTTTATTTGTACCTTTCCATGTAACAACATAGTTGCTATGTCTTATTGTTAGAACTATATCTTTCATGCTATGTTAAAGTACTATGATCCCAGCTATCAATATTTTACAAATACCTTGATCAAGATTATGATGGTGCATGTCACCTAAAAAATTATTCTTTTTTATCACTTACCTACTCAAGAACGAGCAGGAGTTAAGCTTGGGGGTGTTGATACGTTGCAAACATATCTATATTTTTTGATGTTCCATGCTTGTTTTATAACTACTTTCTTATATTTTGTCCATACTTTGGAATATTTTTACACATTTTCTGGAACTAACCTATTAACAAGATGCCACAGTGCCAGTTGCCTGTTTTGTGATGTTTTTGGTTTCAGAAAAGCTAGTAAGGAAATATTCTCGGAATTGGACCGGACAAAAGCCCAAGTCAATATTTCACAAGAAGGAATATGGAGTCCGGAGGGGAGACGAAGAGGGGAGTCAGGGGGGCCACACCCTAGGGTGGCACGATCAGCCCTAGCCACGCCGCCACCTGGTGTGGGCCCCCTGGTACTCCACCAACCTTGCCCCTTCACATATATATTGCCTCCGAGACGAAAACCCTAAGTACCCCGATCAAAATTCCATGAAAGAGTCTGTAGCCATCGCCATCTCCATCCCTAGATCGGGAGGGGTCTGAAGCTCTTCCCGGCACCCTGCTGGAGGGGAGAGATCACCTTGGAGGCCTTCTTCATCACCATGACTGCCTCCGGTGTGATGCGTGAGTAGTTCATCCCTAGACTACGGGTCCATGTAGTAGGTAGATGGTTGGTTCTTCTCCTTTGTGCTACCATGTTTAGATCTTGTGAGCTCTGATCATGATCAAGATCATTTATTTGTAATCTTACATGTTGTGTTTGTGGGGATCCGATGGATATTGAGATTCTATTTCAGATTGATTATTGATTCTATCATGTCTATGTTATTTGTGATCTTCATGCTTTCCGTTGTTAGTAGCTATCTTGGTCGAGTAGATGCTAGCAACTCCAAGAGGGAGTATTTATGCTCGATAGTGGGTTCATGCCTCTAGGAATCGGGGGAAGTGACATAAATCTCTAAGGTACTAGATGTGATGTTGCTACTAGGGAGAAAACAGCAATCCTTTGTCCATAGAACAATCGTATTGTTTACTTTACACACTTTGCTTAATGCAATTATCTATTGCTTGCAACTTAATACTGGAGGGGGTTCGGATGATAATCTGAAGGTGGATTATTAGTCATAGATGCAGTTGGATTACGGTCTATGTATAATGTTGTAATGCCCAATCAAATCTCATAGGAGTCAAGATGATTAGTATATGCATGTATGCTTTCTCGATGTCTGTTAATTGCCCCGCTGTAATTTGTTCACCCAACATGTCAACTATCTTAAGGAGAATCGCCTCTAGTGAACTATGGACCCCGGTCCATTCTTTTACCATCAATCTACAAGCTATTTACTGTTTTCTATTTACTTTCTGCAAGAAACTACTATCTTCCACACAATATGTTTAATCCTTTGGTTTCAGCAAAACCGATGAGATTGATAACCTCACTGTAAGTTGGGGGCAAAGTTCTGTGGTTGTGTTGTGCAGGATTCCAAGTGGGAAACAACACCTTGGAGGTGTTAACTTGCTCCTACTGGTTCGATAACGTTTGGTTTCATAACTGAGGGAAAACTTGCTCATCATACCTTCCTCTTGGGGTTCCCCAACGAGCTCGATATGTGTTGAGCCAATAATCACTGGTCCGGTGGGGCTTGAGATTGACAAAGTCACCATAGGCACCTCGCTATCGATGGGAATGTCGCCTCCTACTGCCCTCATAACCATCCTTCAAAGCCGGGCATCGATGCTTCATCGAGAAGGAAGAGCTCACATTCGTTGGCTGCTATAGGATATAACCAGACCACTAATAACGGGAGCCCACGATAGTGATCCCATAGGCCCCAGACATCAGAGCAAGGACGACATCAAGTCTTAAACATAGTTCTAAATAGTGTAGTGGGTGGTGCTAACAAAAAGATTCTTCAAGGTGAGTCTAGTGCTAGACTTATGTCTAAGAGAATCAATTGGTAGGAGGGCCCACTAGTCAGTGGATAACAGTCTTTTTTTAGCATGGATGTGTGGACCCACTTCAATTCTAAACACTGGAGCAAAAGTAGTTTCCTTAGACTCATGTCTCCAGTTTTCTTAGCTACTTCTATACACTGCACACGCCCTTACTAAACGTAGCTAATAAATTTACTAGACTCGTGTCTAAGAAAATAAAATCTGCTCCACCATTTAGACCAGATAGGGGACCCACTCATCTGAGTAGAAATAAACAATAAAGAAAACCTTCTAGACACTAACGAGTGGGTCTGACTACCATTTGATTCCCTTAGACATGTGTCTTGTATAGACCCAGGGTCCAAAAAACTTAGCTAGACTCACCCTATCCATTGTTTAGATCTAGGTATAGTAAAAAAAATATTCTCTTAGAGTACACCCCGAAATTCCAACATTGCGCATGCTCTTAGTGACCTAGTTTGACTTGCATTATAGGTACTTTTGGATAACCAAGCAAAACTCAATACAAACCAAAGGCCCCTCTCTCACACATTTTTTTTCAAAAACCCAATACAAAACACAAACACTCACAAATGCATACACACACTCACCCCTATGAACACATGCACACCCTACCTCTATATGACCACCTACAAAATACTGTGTCTTGAGATTGATCCGACGGGGCTTGAGCTTGGTGAAGTTACCATACGCACTTTGCTATAGATGGGGACATCTCTTCCCACTTAAGAATAATATTCCACCTTTTATGAGACACCAAAGTGCCAAACCTAATGGGGTTTGAACTCTGGTGGGCTAGGGGTACCACTTTCCTCAGAACACTCCAACCATAGGTTAGCTCTCTCTCTCTCTCTCTCGTATAGTACACGATACACAATTCAATAACTCGCATACATGAAATTAGGTGAACGCACTTTCTAAGCTCTTTATTGTGACTGAGCTCTTAACGAGTAGCTCAGGAAACTCTTTAACTATATTGTTTAGTATGTTAACTTTAACGAGCAAAAAATGTTGCTCACATAAGTTTGTTAAGAAAACAAACCAAGCTCAAATGAGTCGACTAGACGAGCTAGTGCTCATTAAATTTGCCACGCGAGATCTTGCCACCACCCATTTTTAGACAAATGAGTAGACATGTGTTTAGGGTTTAGGGTTTTAGGGTTTTAAGGTTTAGGGATTAGGGATTAGGGTCCTTGTGCAAAATGCATGGACTTGGATGAAATTTTAATTTATTATGAGGTCCTTGATGTAACTTGTACTTCCACTGACCGTGTTAACTCAAGCACCTCACTCCTACGGGACCAACCAGAGCTAAAAGAAAATGCAACTGCCCTAATTATATATCACACAAGGAGGACCACGGTTTCTTATACGTAATACCCAAGTTTTTAGTACTAGGAATTTTCAAGCTTCCTAGCTAATTTCTCACACTTCAGAGACTTATTGCCGATTTAATGAATTTAGGTCAAACTTGAGCTACAAGTAAGCATGATAGATTGCTCTTGAATTAAATGTCTTTTTGGAGGGAGATGGGTGCATCTAATTGTAGTAAACAATACCTTCAGTGTGATTTTCCAACTATCATGAAAGAACATTCTCAATTTCTCGAGTGACGCCACGAGCCAAAAATTTAACAAAATTAAATTTCATTTCGAAATTATATTAGGTCGAATTTGAACTACAAGTAAATTGTAGGTTGATTTGAAAGTTTTATGGAAAAGCTTTTGGAGGTACCCATCGGGGGGTTAATTAATATATCATAAACCACCAAGAGTTTTGATGACAGCTTCAACATCTTGCTAAGATTTTGCATCTTGAGAGTTTAACATAATTAAGTCAAACTTGAGCTATAAGTAAGAGTGATAAATTTCCCTTGATGAACTAAAGGTAATTTCAGGGTAGATGGGTGCATATTCTCTTGTAGTAAACAATGTCATCGGTGTGAGTGTCCAACTATTAGGAAAGGACATTATGAATTTTCTGAGTGATGATGAGATTGTTCTTTTCCGTAAAGAAAAGTCCGAAGAATATTGGATTTGAATGCCACAAGCCAAGTTTACAGACATATATAGTGGACCAACATGTTATACCAACAATTCCCATGTTTTATGAGTTTTTTCAAACTTCCTAGCTAACTCCACCCACTTTAATGAATTTATGTTGATTTATCAAAATTTGGTCAAATTTGATACTACAAGCAAAATTGTAGGTTTTGCTCTGAATATTTTACGAAAAAGCTTTTGGAGGTGCCCATCAGGGGATCACAATTAATATATGAGAAACCACTAAGAATTTTCACGACAGGTTCAACTTTTGCTAAGATTTTGCATCTTGACAGTTTATTAAAATTAGGCCAAACGTGAGCTACAAGTAAGCGTGACAGATTGCTCTTGAAATAAATGTCTTTTCAGAGGTAGATGGGTGCATTTTCTTGTAGTAAACAGTGTCGTCGGTGTGAGTTGACAACTATACAGAAAGAAAATTCTCAATTTTCTGAGTGATGACGAGCGAGGTTGTTTCTTTTCCGTAAAGAAAAGTCCGAAAAATACTGGATTAGAATGCCACAAGACAAGTTTACAGACATATATAGTGGACCAACATGTTGTACCAATGATTCCCATGTTTTATGAGTTTTCAAACTTCCTAGCTAACTCTGCCCATTTGAATGACTTTATGTCAATTTATCGAAATTAGGTCAAATTTGAAACTACAGGTAAATTGTAGGCTGCTTTGAAAGTTTTACGAAAAAGCTTGTGAAGGTACCCATTGAGGGGTCACGATTAATATATTACAAACCAAACGAGATTTTTGACGATAGGTTCAACTTCTTGCTAAGATTTTGCATCTTGACAATTTAACGAAATTAGGTCAAACTCGAGCCACAAGTAAACGCGATAGATTGCTCTTGAATTAAAGGTCTTTTCGGAGGTAGATGGGAGGATCTTATTGTAGTAAACAATGCAGTTAGTGTGAGTTTCCAACTATTAGGAAAGAACATTCTCAATTTTCCGAGTGATGACGAGATTATTCTCTCCCATAAAGAAAGTCTGAAGAATATGGATCTGAATTCCACAATCGAAGTTTTCAAACATATATAGTGGACCAACATGTTGTACTTACGATTTCCCATGTTTTATGAGTTCTCAAACTTCCTAGCCAACTTCATCCACTTGAACGACTTTATGTCGATTTATGGAAATTAGGTCAAATTAGAACTACTACAAGTAAATTGTAGGCTTCTCAATAAGTTTTACGAAAAAGATTTTGGAGGTACCCATTAGGGGTTCACAATTAATATATCAGAAACCACCTAGAGTTTTGTCGATAGGTTCAACTTCTTGCTAAGATTTTGCATCTTGACAATTTAACAAAATTAGGTCAAACTTGAGTTACAAATAAGCACGATAGATTGCTCTTGAATTAAATGTCTTTTAGGATGTAGATAGGTGCATATTGTTGTAGTAAATAATGCCATCAATATGAGTTTCCAACTATCTTAGAAAAGAACATTCTCAATTTTCCAAGTGATGACGAGATTGTTCTTTCTTGAAAAGCAAGTCCAAAGAATATGGATCTGAATGACACGAGCCAATTTCTCAGACATATATAGTGGACCAACATGCTGTAATTACAATTTCCCATGTTTATGAGTTCTCAAACTTTCTAGCTAACTTCTCCCACTTGAATGACCTTATGCCAATTTATTGAAATTATTAGGTAAATTTTTAACTACTACAAGTAAACTGTAGATGCTTTGAAAGTTTGACGAAAAATCTCTTGGAGGTACACATCGAGGGGGCAGTTAATATATCAGAAACCACCGACAGTTTTGATGATAGGTTCAACTTCTTGCTAAGATTTTTCATCTTGACAATTTAACGAAATTAAGTCAGACTTGAGCTACAAGTAAGTGTGATAGATATCTCTTGAATTAAATGTATTTTTCGAGGTAGATGGGTGCATCTTCTTGTAGTAAACAATGTCGTCGATGTGAGTTTCCAACTATCATAAAATAACATTCTCAATTTTCCGAGTGATGATGAAATTATTCTCTCCTGTAAAGGAAGTCCGAAGTATATTGATCTGAATGTGATAAGCCAAGTTTTCACACATCTATAGTGGACCAACATATTGTACTTACGATCTCCCGTGTTTTATGAGTTCTCAAACTCCCTAGCTAACTCTGGCCACTTGAATAACTTTATGCTAATTTATCGAAATTAGGTCAAATTTGAACTACTACAAGTAAAGTGTAGGTTGCTCTTAAAGTTTTACGAAAAAGATATTGTAGGTACCCATCGGGGGGTCACAATTAATATATGAGAAACCAACGAGAGTTTTGACGACAAGTTTAACTTCTTGCTAAGATTTTGCATCTTGCCAGTTTAATAAAATTATGCTAAACTTTAGCTACAAGTAAGCACGGTAGATTGTTGTTGAATTAAATGTATTTTCTAAGGTAGATATAGGTGCATATTCTTGTAGTAAACAATGTCGTTAGTGTGAGTTTCCAACTATCTCAGGAAAGAACATACTCAATTTTCCGAGTGATGATGAGATTGTTCTTTCATATAAAAAAGTCCGAAGAATATGGATTTGAATGCCACAAGCCATGTTTTCAGACATATATAATGGACTAATGATGAGTCCAAAATTGAAGCATATTTACCTTTTGTTTTTGCATAAATAGAGTAGGGATCTTTGTATTTCACTGCGTCCACACGCACTATTTTGTTCTTGTTTCAAAAGGATCTCAAATCATTGAGTCATATGTTAACATATCAATCAGAGGTGTGATATTGTGTAATTATATGATATTTCTTAGTGATAAAAGTCATTTTATGGATTTACCTTCGCACCCGGAGAATACCAAGCAAGGAGGTGGCATCAGGACGGACAACAACCGGTGGTACGGGCAGAGCCCGCCTGTACCGTCCGCCCCTACCAAATGCCATCATGACCGCCTCGTCAAATACTTTCTCCTGGCGAAGACAGGAGAGATATCCGACATTCACAGCCACCAGAAACCACAAAAAAACACATCTGAAAGGGATCTAAAGGAGGAACTTGGCTGGGGCAAAATCCTAGTCGCTTCAGGGATCATTGGAGGACAATGCATCATCCCCTTCATCCTCAACAGCTGCATCTCCATTACCACCATTACCCCCATCTTTCATCTATTAGATCTAGTTGCAATTCTAGATTCAATTGTGGTTTGCATTAGATCTACCTCTGTACTTTTATACATTCATTTGATTATGATGATGTTGTTGATTGCTTCCATGAGTGTGTAGTTCCTTTGTTCTTGGGGAGATGGAGAAACACTAGCACCATTATGAACTTGTAATAAAGATGATCTATTCTTGTGTCCATATGACTTTCTTGTCTTTGATATAATTATGATTTGTGTTTGATCTCTCTCTTTAGATGGTATGTGTAGTCGGACACATATCATTTGCTCCCGTGACTAAAGGGAGGGAGAAATCCTTTGGACGTGTCTTGGAACCATACCCGGAATGCCCCGTGATAGATTAGCGTCGGTCATAACCTACACAGTCAAAGGAGGACTAAAGAGGGACTCCCTAAGCTAATTATGATATCCATAGGGAAACCCTTAATTGGGGTGGTTTGTATGGGTGATTGCTCTCAGACATCGCAATGGTTATTTAGAGGTGACCTCACTCTTGGCTGAACAAAGTGTCTTCCTACGAGCCTTGTAGTGAACATCAGAGCTCTCTCCACACATATCATGACATAAGGAGTATGTTATCTTGATTACACATAACAATAATAATATGCTAGTGGTGTATCCTACATCCTCGAGAACGTTTTAGCCCTATTGAGTTCAACCACGCTTTCATACAAACTTGTTACTTGTTTTCTTTTACTTGTTTTAGTTACTTTTCTACAAACAACCATAAACCTTTTAAACACCCTTTACTTGAGATCAAAGGCTGCTTATAAGTATCCTTTGGTAGATAGTAACGAGGGGCATAAAGACCTTTACCAATAGCTCTCTATGGGATCGATACCTTTACTTCGAAACTAGCTACAATTGATCTGTGCACTTGCAGTCATCAACTAACATGTTGCACTTACGATTTCCCATGTTTTATGAGTTCTCAAATTTCCTAGCTAACTCCACCCACTTGTATGACTTTATGCTGATTTATCAAAATTAGGTAAAATTTGGACTACTACAAGTAAACTGTAGGTTGCTTTTAAAGTTTGACGAAAAATCTCTCAGAGGTACCCATCGGGGGGTCAATTAATATATCAGAAATGACCGGGAGTTTTAACAACAAGTTCAACTTCTTGCTAAGATTTTGCATCTTAGCAGTTTAATGAAATTAGGTCAAACTTGAGCTACAAGTAAGGACGGTAGATTGCTCTTGAATTAAATGTCATTTCAGAGGTAGATGGATACATCTTCTTGTAGTAAGTAGTGATGTCGGTGTGAGTGTCGAACTACGAGGAAAGAACTTTCTCCATTTTCCGAGTGATGACGAGATCGTTCTTTTCCGTAAAGAAAGTGCGAAGAATATTGGATTTGAGGGCCACACGCCAAGTTTTCATACATATATAGTGGATCAACAACTTGTTGTACTTGCGATTCCCATGTTTTATGAGTTTTCAAGCTTCATAGCTAACCTCGTCTAGTTGAATGACTTTATGTCGATGTATCAAAATAAGGTCAAATTTGAATTACAAGTAATAAATTGTAGGTTGCTTTGAAAGTTTTATGAAAAAATCTTTTGGAGTTACCCATCGAGGGGTTAATTAATATATTAGAAACCACAGAGAGTTTTCACGACTGCTTAGACTTCTAGCTAAGATTTTCCATCTTGAAAATTTTGAACCCCTTTTGAAAACAAACACATGAAATAAGGAGAGAGGGGAAATTATTTTTCTATTCTCTATGGGCAACCGACAAGCTTGAGGTGTACCTTAGGCTTAAAGATAACTTTATTTTCTCCACAATGTATAAGGTGAACCTTAGTGGATGCCACATACTAGGCCTTAAGGTGTGCTTTTTTACACATTGTGGATGCCCTTATTAGGGAAAAACAAATAGGAGTAGTATATTTATTTGCTTAGACATATGCTCACCTCTGTCCACGTGATGTACATGCTGAGAGAATAAAACGTTGGCAGAGGAAGAGGGCAGTGGCGAAGAGGAGTTGAAGGCGGTTCGATGTCAGAGCAAAGTTATGATGGGTTCCTGACACGAGGTACTCATGTGTCCTTACAGTGTAGACTCTACTAGTAGTAAATTTCAGGACCTATGCATGCAAAACAAATTGTGTGTTTAATCTCTCCTTTGTTGTCTATCACCATCCATCCTCCATCTCTCCTCCCCTTTCCCCTCGCGCACCGGCCCGGCTGATCTCTCCCTCGTCCACAGTGTGGCGTTGCGCATGTGTGCCTTGGTATGACGGCTATGTCTCTCTCGCATGTTCGACAACCGCATTGGTGTGGAGCAGGAGGAGTACATAGGAAGGAAACCACTTTGGTCCTTGGTGGTCAAAAAATTCAAACTTTTCAGGTTTTCAAAATTTTCACTTGCTTCCCAAACATCAGGACGGAAGGTTATTCAAAATATCATCTATTCACAGTACTTCTTATCTTATCTTTATCTTGTCTTATCTCTTACAATACCATACCACTGTATAGTGTACGGAACATTGATTGTTGGATCAAGACTGGCAAATCCAAACATTGCTAACCATTGGATCTTCTTTTCCATTCTTAGCATCTCATACGTTGCAAACGTATCTATAATTTTTGATGTTCCATGCTTGTTTTATATATACTTTCCTATGTTTTTTCCACACTTTGGAGTATTTTTATACACTTTCTAGGACTAACCTATTAACAAGATGCCATAGTTCCAGTTGCCTGTTTTCTGCTGTTTTTGGTTCCAGAAAAGCCAGAAAATGAATATTCTCAGAATTGGATGGGACAAAAGCCAAAGTCAATATTTTATCGGAAGAGCACAGAGCCAGAAGACAAGATGGAGAGGCGCCAGGGGCCGGCCACACTACCTAGTGGCACGGGCTAGGCCAGGCTGCGCCAAGGGGTCGTGTGGGCCCCCTGGTACTCCACCGACCTTGCCCCTTCGCCTATAAGAAGCCTCCAACACAGAAACCCTAAAGACCCAATCAAAATTCCACGAAAGAGTCTGTAGCCGCCATCATATCCATCCCTAGATCGGGAGGGATCTGAAGCTCTTCCCGGCACCCTGCCGGAGGAGAGAGATCACCCTGGAGGCCTTCTTCATCACCATGCCTGCCTCTGGTGTGATGCGTGAGTAGTTCATCCCTGGACTACGGGTCCATGTAGTAGCTAGATGGTTGGTTCTTATCCTTTGTGCTACCATGTCTAGATCTTGTGAGCTTCGTTCATGATAAAGATCATCTATTTGTAATCTTACATGTTGTGTTTACAAGGATCCGATGGATATTGAGATGCTATTTCAGATTTATTATTGATTCTATCATGTCTTTGTTATTTGTGATCTTGCATGCTCTCCGTTGTTAGTAGCTATCTTGGTCGAGTAGATGCTAGCAACTCCAAGAGGGAGTATTTATGCTCGATAGTGGGTTCATGCCTCTAGGAATCTGGGAAGTGATAGAAATCTCTAAGGTACTAGATGTGTTGTTGCTACTAGGGAGAAAACCGCAATCCTTTGTTCATAGAACAATCGTATTGTTTACTTTACACACTTTGCTTAATGCAATTATCTATGGTTGTGTTGGGGGCAAAGTTCTATGGTTGTGTTGTGCAAGATTCCAAGTTGGAGGTGTTTCCTTGCTCCTACTGGTTCGATAACCTTGGTTTCATACCTGAGGGAAAACTTGTTGCTGTACTCAGCATACCTTCCTCTTGGGGTTCCCCAACGAGCTCTACATATTGAGTAAGCAAGACTTTTTCTGGCGCCATTGCCGAGGAGTCAAGGACATCTTCACAAAGGGAGTCCCTCATAACCAATCTCTTTACTTTGTTTTATTTGTTTTGCTTAGTTTATTTCTGCTTTGTTTTCTTGTTTCTTTATGAAAAACACACAAAAAATTAGTTGTACTAGTTTGCCTTCCTTATTAAAAACACACAAAAATTATTATTAGTTCCTACCTTAAGTTGCCATTATGTCTAGCATTGCTCCAATCACTCTGTCACCTGAGGAAATGATTTTTTACTTTCAAACAAGGAATTGAAGAGAGTTTCAAAGAAGCTTGTTCTAGAATCTCTGATTTACATGAAAACACTAAACCTAAAATTACTCAAAGATTGTTTCTTAGCAGTTTTTACTTTGGAACCGCTCTTTGCTATAGATATGCTTTGGTTGATGTAGTGGGAGGAGATTTCCTCCAATGAAATGAGGATGAAGCTTTCAAAGTCATAAAGAAGTTGGTCTTAACATATAACTTGCCTAGCAAACCTGATTCTTCCTTTGTAAACATATTTGCTAGATTGAATACTCTTGAGACCCACACTACTAGTTTAAAAGAATGCTATAACATGCTTTGATAGCATCATGATTATGTTCCAATAAATTCTAAAACCGCAAAATGGTTTCCTATAGTAAAAGTTGTTATAAATAATGAAAATTTTCATGCACGCTGTGATATCATGTCTGAATTTTGTCTTATGCCTAAAGATATCTATGAATCTTTGGGGACTTTCTAAAGGGGGAGAAGAAATATCTCTTGCTAATAATGCCACAATATTACCCATTGCAATAGCTGAAGGAGTGTTTACAAAGATTCTAGGGAAAGTGGTGTCTATTGATTATCTTGTTATTGAATGTGTAGGAAAAGGACAAATTACACTTGGAAGATCCCTACTAAAACTCCTTGGAGCAATAATAGATGTGGAAAAGCGCATCATGCACTTTGCCTCCACCAAACAATCACATGTTCCCCAAGGATAAGAACAAAGGTAAGAAAGGTAGGGGCAGGAAATCTGGTTTTAATGCTTCTTCATTTGAGAATACTTGATTCTTTTCTTGCTTCTTATGCCTAACTTAAAGGCGTTAAATAAAAGTACTTATTGGGAGATAATCCAAAAGTTTTAGTTGAGTCTTGAAAGTTATTGCTTCAGTAATAAGTAATAACCTCTCCTTATCATGTTTGTGTGGTTTTTGTGCCAAGCGTGACCTATAATGAGAGAGAAGTAATGCTTGGGAAAGTTGCTGCCCCAAAACAGATTTTCGTGCTTCGCTGTAAAAATTCATAAACAATCTATATACGTCGGTTTGATCTGTACTTTTTTGTACTTCTGCCCCATGTTGTTATCCAACTTTCGTTAGTTCAACACTTTTCGATTTGAGCAACAGAAGGTCTTCGAAAAAATAGGTTTTTACCTGCTGGTCTGTTTTGATAGATTTCTGCCATTATTTGCATTTGCCTCTTAATCTCTTTCTCTTTGAGTTCTCTTTGATCATTTGAACTTTTTCAAGGAAGTGCTACAGTAGCTTTTGTTTTAATGGAAGTTTTATTTGTGTTGGAACTGAACCAAAAGACTTATTATCTTGAGTACACTAATGTTGCTAATGAAGATTGTGTGAAGTTTTGTATGAAGGAAAACTTTTAAGTGTAGGGAAGAGTAATATGATAAGATGAAGAATGGACAAAAGCTCAATCTTGGGGATGCCACCCATGTCACCCCAAGAAATATCCAAGAAGTACAAGCGTCAAAGCTTGGGGATGCCCAAGACATCCCTTCTTCATCAATAAAAATTTCAGGTTTCTTCTAAACACTTCATTTTTGTTGTTTCATGCACAGTTGTGTTGTTCTTGGAGCGTCTTCGTTTTTGTTTTTGGTTTTCGTTTGATTGGTTTGCTTAGTTTGCTTGAATAAATTGGTTGGACCCTCTCATTCATACATTAGCTTTCAAATAAGATTGGTTTGGATTGGAAAAGAGTAGGAAAAGTTCATGCTTAAGTGGTAAAAAGAGCTTGTTTTTGACTGTGGCCTAGATTTATCATGTCATGCTTGATATTGTTTTTGCTTTATGCTTAGTGATTTTTGCTGTAGCATGACATGTTACAAACAATTGAGATTGCTTAATGTGTCTTGAAAGAATCATGCGTTGTTTTAGCATATTAAAGCATAGTATTGTGGTATTCTCCTTTGATGCTTTATTTGGGTTGACTTGGCACATGCCCACACCATGTTAAGACTATACCAAGTTACCATAGCCACTATGATCCTTTAGTTTTCGACTTGTAATATCACTTTTATGCTTTAATTAATGATGTTTTGTCACTTTGCATGATTATGGCCATTATTGCTCTCTTAGTTGGTAGCTCCCAGTCTTTTCCTAGCCTCCATACCAAGTATGAGTTCCACTCATGCATCCAACTCCAAATAAAACCAAGTTATTCCAAAGAGTCCACCATACCTACCAATTAGCATTTGCTATTCCAAGTATATTCATGTTTTTATGTACCTTCGGAATTAAACTTGTTATGTGAAAATTAGTGATTAAAGATCTCATGAACTTGATGGCACACTTTACTTTTCTTGCCCCTAATAAACTTGACCATTGTGTCATCTATGTTGTATATGTTTGCACTTATACGTTGGGGATTAGCAGAACCATGCTATCATGGGGAAGGCTTTCAACATTGCACTTGTACATTGTACCCAATTGATATCATGCTCTTTTGTTTATGGACGTCGTTGGTGTGAAATGAAAGGGGAGCTTGTAAGTCCATGGAGTTATGTATGTGTGTTAGAGAAACACCTGGGCGGCTGGTCTAATCCATGCCTAATCATGGTGGAAACCTGCAGCGTAACCATAATGAGCAATCTATGAAGCATTTTTCTTATATAAAAAAAGAGATAGAGATTGAGAAAAAAGAAAAAAAAAGATGAGAAAAGAGGAAAGAGAGAAAAAAGCACCATTTTCCCATTGTAAATAAGAAGATGTTGAGATGCTTATTGTCTGCTTGCCTTGTCATTTTGATATGGGGAATATTCTGTATCATCGGGCAAGGGGTACCGTATTGGCGGTTCTCTATGATACACATGTACTTACTATGACAAGAACTTGCCAGTAACTAAACTTGAGTAGCATGAGGAGCGGCCCTCGTATTCAAGGGACATGAGATTGCCAACTTATACTTTGTCAAGCATATACTCCATAGTTTGTTCACTTTAACCTTAATCACTTCAATATCCTTATGATAGGGGGCAATGAGAGCTGAAAGCTAATAAGTACCATAATTTTTGGAAGCCCTTTATGAGACTTGAATCCCTGCTTCCTTCTAAGAAGGCCCTTCTTTTACTTTTATGTTGAGTCTCCATCTTCTATCTTTATGCACCTATTAAGAGAGCATAGTGGCCATTCTTAGTTTAATGTGCATTGTCCCAAGACTTGTTGATTGATGCATAACTTTGATATTGCTTGTTCTTAAACTATTTGTATCTAGTCACCCTTATGAACTTTGAAGGTGTCCTATGCATTTATGTTTTGCTACACTATGAGGGACAAGCTAAATACCATTCTCATTATGTTTTCTATAGGTGAAACAAACAAACGTCTTTCAAAGCATTGTTATTCATGAATCTTTTGTTTGTACCTTTTCATGTTACAACATAGTTGCTATGTCTTATTATCAGAACTATATCTTTCATTCTATGTTAAAGTACTATGATCCCAGCGATCAATGTTCTACAAATCCTTTGATCAAGATTATGATGGTGCATGTCACCTCAAAAAATATTCTTTCTTTTTTATCACTTACCTACTCGAGGACGAGCAGGGGTTAAGCTTGGGTATGTTGATACGTTGCAAACGTATCTATAATTTTTGATGTTCCATGCTTGTTTTATATCTACTTTCTTATGTTTTGTCCACACTTTGGAGTATTTTTATACACTTTCTGGGACTAACCTATTAACAAGATGCCACAGTGACAGTTGCCTGTTTTCTACTGTTTTTGGTTCCATAAAAGCTAGAAAATGAATATTCTCGGAATTGGACGGGACAAAAGCCGAAGTCAATATTTTACCGGAAGAGTCATGGAGCCAGAAGACGAGACGGAGAGAGGCCAGGCGCCGGCCACACCACCTGGTGGTGCGGGCCAGGCCAGGCCACGCCAAGGGTGGTGTGGGCCCCCTAGTACTCCACCGACCTCGCCCCTTCGCCTATAAGAAGCCTCTGAAACAGAAACCCTAAAGAGTCTGTAGCCGCGGTCATATCCATCCCTAGATCGGGAGGGATCTAAAGATCTTCCCAACACCCTGCCGCAAGGGAGAGATCATCCTGGAGGCCGTCTTCATAACCATGCCTGCCTCCGGTGTGATGCGTGAGTAGTTCTTCCTGGACTATGGGTCCATGTAGTAGATAGATGGTTGGTTCTTCTCCTTTGTTCTACCATGTCTAGATCTTGTGAGCTCCATTCATGATCAGGATCATGTATTTGTAATCTTACATGTTGTGTTTGCGGGGATTTGATACATTGCAAATGTATCTATAATTTTTGATGTTACATGCTTGGTGACGAGGGTTTAACTCGTCAATGCCCATTGTTATGGACTTGGGTTTTGGAGAAGGAGGGAGCATTGGAGACATCTATCGGCTAGCAAACAAGCACACAGGGGACAAAGGATTTACCTAGGTTCAGGCCTCGTAGAGGTCCCTACTCCTGCTTGTCTGCTCGTGGAATTATCGAGGGAGTCGAAAGTTACAATGGTGCGCAGATGCAATCTAGCGAGGGTTGTGGAAACTAGGGTTGCGTGTGTCCTCCTCGCCGCCCCCTCCTAGCCTTTATATAGATAGGCTAGGTCTCGGGTAGCAGGTCGAGTCGGTTACAAGTTAGGGTTTTCCCCTTCAAACTTTCTATCTTTAGCTTCTTCTTGTCTTTCAAGAAATTGAGAGTCCATAGGTTACTCGAGTCCCTCCATCCGGGCCTTTGGCGACACCGTGGGCCTGTACGTATTTGGGCCGTATATACCAAGCTCGAGTACCTGTAGGGTATACCCATGTAAGTAGCCCCCGAGTGTCTAATGGAATCGCAGATTCGAATAGGGACTTTTGAAGCCTTCGAGTGCCTGAATGAGTATATTTCGATTGCTTTTATTTGTGTCATAGGGATTGTTGATATACGTGCCTGATATAACCGAAGTATCGGTATCAGTTAACCACCTTAGGGTGAAACAACGCAATCTACTTGAATTCGAGTCCCCGGACTCGAATCCGGAAAAATCTTTGGTGTAATTCGACTCAGCCGCGGAGGTCTTACAGAGTCGAATTCGATTATATAGTGCGAGCACTTGGCGTCCGTCAAGGCATGTTCATCGTGCCTATGGCGCAGATATGTTTCGGTAGTCTTGATTAAATGCGTTGCCAGGCCTTATTCAGGTCTTACCTTCACGCCGTAGGCGCGGCATCCGAATTTTATCATCGCGGAGACGATTCGGGTAACCCAGGAGACGCAGTCTCTTTGTAGGGGAAAAATTATGAGGCGGTGTCGCCATGAGTTTCGAGTGTGGATGTTATCAACACACAGTTTTTTGTTCAAATAATCATAGGGTGCGCGGCCAGCGCTCCATATGGGAGTAGCCCCCGAGTGCCTAGTTGAGTCGAAGACTCAAGCAGGGACTAAAAACTTTTGCGACTGCTGTCGTCTTTTGCTTGCTTGTTCAGTTGATGACCCAGGCAGGTACTAAAACACTTTCGCGACTGCTGTCGTCTTTTGCCCGCTTGTTTCAGTCGATGACTCAGGCGGTTAAAATATTTTCGCGACTGCTGTCGTCTTTTGCCTGCTTGTTTCCGGCGCTCCCTATGGGAGTAACCCATGTTCATAATCGAACTGTGTTTCGAGTGGCTGGGTTTGCTTTTTGTGATTGTCCATGTTCCTGCAACAAGAAAAAGAAAAGTCATAGGGGCGCGGCCAGCGCTCCCTATGGGAGTAGCCCCCGAGTGCTTGGTCAAGTCGAAGACTCCAGCAAGGACTAAAATATTCGAAGTTCTCCACTGCATAGCCTTGATGACGTCAGTGTTGACGCTTGTATGACCTTAGTTGCCCACGTGAGCAATTTTGACGGGACGTGACGAGCTGTGGGTCCCACTTTCTGACTTTGATTTGACTGGGCGTGCGTAATCTTATTTTTAACTGTGCCTCCTCGATTTCCGTGCGTAATGGTAGAAGTGGGGGGACGGTTCGCGCTTCCTCTTCTCCACGTGTCCTACGCGATGTGTGCCACGCGTCCAATAGGGTTTTTGTTAGCCGTTGGATTGCATCTTCCAGGGGCTAAGTAGCGATGCCGCGGCGGTAATTTTCCCATCTTTCTTCTTTCTTCCTTGCTGCCATCGCCATTGCCCTTTGCTTTCCTGCTTTTCTCTACGCCCATCTTCTCCACGACGCTGGACCAGCTCCGTTCGTTCCCCAGCTATTTTCTTCGCTCTCATCACCGCCGCGCAATGGGGAAGAAGAAGGGAGGCGCTGCCACTGATTCTGCGGCCACCCTCGCTGCAGCGAAGAAGAGGGATGGCTCCGCTGCTGCGGCCACCAGTGTCGCCGCCGTCGGGAAGAAGAAGGTCGCGGGTACCCGCGTGACGAATGGCGCATGGCGCCCCTCTATCATCAAGGCGTCGGATCTCCGTCTTCTTCGCCAAGACGGAGTGATTTCTGCATCAGTCGCCGATTCACGCGTCCCTAGCGGTGAGACCGTTCCTGTGCCTCCTGCTGGTTATCGAGTGATGTTTCTTGCATTCATCATTCGCGGTCTTTCTTTGCCTCTTCACCCCTTTCTTCGGGGTCTTCTGTGTTTCTATGGGCTCTAGCTCCATCAGCTGTCCCCAAATTCTCTCCTCCACATCACTTGTTTCATCACTCTCTGCGAGTGCTGGCTCGGAATCGAGCCGCACTTTGGTCTTTTCAAACGCATTTTTAAATTGAAGCGTCGATCCTGGCTCTTTAGTTTATGACGTAGGTGGTTGCGGAATTCATGTTGACCCATCCGCCACCTACTTCGATATCAAGCTCACCAAGTCCGTCCAGGGATGGAGGGACAGATGGTTTTATGTGCGCGACCAGAAGGCCAAGGACGAGCACTTTGGACTCGCGCCCTTCGATCCCGCGACTCCCTACAAGAATATGCGTTCTTGGAAGAACGTGATCATGCCTTCCGAACTCGCGGAGACAGACGTGTTATATCAGCGCGTCTGCGACCTCGAGAGTCGCATAGGCGCAGAAGAGGGAGGTTGCGCCCTTGTCAGGACTTGGCTGCGTCGTCGTGTCCAGCCTCTCCCGAGGTCCATCCCATGTTCCAATGGGGTGGCGCTGATGATCCCACTTTCGGCGTGTCGCGATGGCATGTCCGCGAGTGAGGTAGATAAGAGGGTGCGACTGGTCACGAAGTATACCCTCAAGGATGTGCTTCCGAACGAGCCAGTCATTCCTCCTTTCGATGCTTCGAATCCTCCTCCTGAGGTATGGTTGTGCTACGTAGTAGCGTATTTTCTCGATTGCGTCTTCTGTTGCTTATCTGTTTTACTTTTTGTATGCAGGAGTGGGCGGTGTCGCCTTGCATTCCTCCTCTCCCTGAGGGGATCATTCCTCGTGAAGCTTTGGAAGAGGACCAGTCTGAATCGACTGTCCCTTCCGATGTGGAAGAGGAAACCCCCGAGTCCGAGAGTCCGGATAATCGCAAGCGTTCGCGTAGCGAGGATTCCGACGCGTCGACTCCTTCCACTCCAGGAGGCGCGGCTGTTGGTGCAGAGTCGCCAATTCCCGCCGTTCCTGTGAGGGCTGTGGCACCGTCTTCTCGCAAGAAGATGCGATTGCCCAAGGAGTCTTCGTCGGAGTCGACGGAGGCCACATTTGATCTTGATAGATTTGACTGGTAAGTTTGCTAGTGCATTCGTTCGTCACTTGTTTTCTTCTTGTTGGCTTTTCCCTGGAGTTTTTCCTTTTCTGAGTGCGGATTTTGTCTTGCAGTCAAGAGGCGTCGTCATCTTCTGGTGACATCAAATTTTTTAAGGAATCAGGAGTCGCGACCTCAAAGGCCAAGATAGAGGTCGAGCGTGCTCCTTCTCCTCCGGCGGCGGCCCACTCCGGGCACAATTCTTCGAGCTCTCCTCACGTAGGGGAGCATCGAGTAGTAGCTCGGATGATGGTTCGGCAATCTTCTTCGGAGTCTCTGGAGGACCATGTAAGTATATCTTTCTCTTTCTTTTTTTTTATAATTTGGCAGTCAACGCCCTTTGTTGCCTTCTGCTGACTCCTTGTTTTGTGCGACAGCTCCTTGTAAAGGAAGCCGCACAGGTGGCGGAGCAAGTGATGGCGATAGGTCGCCAGCATGCGATGCTGGAGAAGCGCCACCGCGTGGTTGAGAGTGAGTGTTCTATACTTACTCTTGTCGTCTTCTCTGTATATTGGTATAATCGACTGACAGCCAAATTTTTGACTGCCCTATAGCTGAGCATAATGCTTTATTGCGTGATGTCGCCACGTTGGAAAAGACTCTGGCCGCAGCTGTGAAGGGGCGCGACGAGGCAATCACGGCTCGTGATGAAGCCCAGAAGCGTGAAGAGGATCTGCGTGCCTCCTTTGCGGCCAGGGAGAAGTTGTTCGAAGAGCAACTGTTCTCAGTCGCCAAGGCCCTCTCAGGTACCTTTACTTGGTGGATATTTTATTGATGTTCTTCTCTTCCTCTGTAGCGCCAGTGGCATTAGAAGTTTGACCCGTGTGTGTTTTTTGGTGTAGATGCTGGTGGCTTGAGTTTTGATCCACGAGTCCTTGGTCGCGATGACGCTCTGGCGGGCGCGGTATTTGCGGTCGAAGACCATAGCGCCGCTGTGCGAAATACGTTGTCCAAAGCCAAGGCCACCCTGAGTCGCCTCCGGGAGGAGCTGATGCCGAAGGCGGAGCTGGTCGACAATGTGGAGGAGCTGGTGGAGTCACTCGCTGGGGGTGTGCCTGCCACATACAAGAACTCCCTCCGCGCAGCTGGCGCGACCATGTCGCTAGCCATGGTGCAAGCCCAGGAGTCGAAGTGGATCCCTCGGCGATGTCGAAGACAATGCCTGTTGGTGCGGATGGTCAGCAGGTAGTGTTCGCTCCCTTTGCAACTGCCTGTGCCAAATATGGCCATTCCTTGATAAACACCGTTGCCAAGTACTCGGAGGAGCTCAATCGCGCAAAGAAGGCGTAAAAAACTTCGGCCTTAGGGGCCGGCGGAAAGTCAGTGGCATCTGATACTGCCACGGACTTGATGAAGCCCCCGGGGTCCTCGAAGTCGAAGAAGCCAGCTGCTCCATAGTTAGTTTCTTGTAATAGCTGATGAACTCGCTTTTTTGATTGGAGATCATGCCTGTTGGTGAATGTGTTTGTACATACTTTTATTGATCCTGAATGCACCTGTTACTTTTGACTTTTGAGTTGGCCGCCTTATTTTGCTTCTGGCTTGATTTTTTGGTAGGGTACGTCAAGTGGCCCTATGGGGGGAACCCCGGACTCGCCATCTCTTGAGGATACAATGGCACCACCTTGCTCCAGAGTAGAGGAGCTTTCCTTGCTTTCGCGACTTCGTGATCGCGTTAAGAAGCTGGAGCGTGAGTTGCCTGTGATCCGTGGTAGCGCAGACGTGTGGAAGTCAAAGGCTGAAAAGCCGCCGCCCACGAGCAATATCTGCTTGGCGGTGGCGATTTGGCGACCAATTTAAGTGTTAGTTTGCTCATCCTCGTCTTTTCCTTTGTAGTTAATCGCAATGGTAGGTTGTACTCATGCTGTTGATGCTGCTTCGTGTAGTTGTTAGCGCACGCCATCCGCAGGAGGAGAGGGATAGGATTGCCATCCACCTTCTTGATCTCACTCAAGAGCAACTTCAGGAGAGTGGATACTTCTGGGTAGATCATGATCGTGCGACTGCGTTAGCGACCCTGCAGGATCGCGCCTCGTGAGTGATTCTCTTTCTGAAGAAGTCGCAGTCATGTTTGAAGAACATCTACCGGGCGATGTTCCCACCGGATGATACTCCATCAAGCCTGCTGGCCCTGCTGACGAAATTTCAAGATATGTTCGCGGTTCGCGAGTGCGTGAGGCAGCAGCTAGGGGCTGGTGCCAAGGCTGCGCTCTCCGTGGTGCGTTTGCACAGGCCTGACGTGGATGTCGCCGCCATTGCATTTGGGCCACCGGTGCCACCAGCAGGATCTTCTTGGGACATGGTGCCGCACTATCAAGCGGTCGATCGTCCAGCCGAGGAAATCGTCGACTTCTTCGAGGAACAGACTAATGTTCTTCTGTTGCAAGGGTAGCCAAATATGTATCCTGCATATAAGTGTACTGGTGTTGTAAAGCTCATATATATTTGTAGATAATTTATTGTTGAATGTATACAAGTAGATTTATAAGCATAGGATGCGTTGCACTTGTGCGAGTCCTTTTCGTTAGCCTGGTCATCTTTGTGTCTTTCCCCTGTCAACCTTTCAGCTGCGTGGCAGCTGGGTTGTGTCTTTGTTAAGGGGTTCGATTGATCTGCGTGGCAGACTCGGGATGTCGCGTTATTGTTCGAAGAACATATGTAGATAGGGTGGCGCAGCCCCCGAGTATGAAAGTTGACAAAAGAAAAGAGAGCACGGAGTTTTGGGGCACTTAGCTTTTATTTATTCGAAGAACAGTACGTAGTACAATGTGCGGCTAGGTAGCCTTGGCTGAATAGCCTTATTTGTGATGCAAAAGTAAACAAGAAACGACTAAGGGTAGAAGCGTCACAGTTGTGCGATGTTCCAAGGGTTGGAGTATGCGACTCCTGTCTCTAAATCTTGAAGGCGATAGGCGCCACCTGGGATTACTTCTGTAATCACGTACGGTCCTTCCCAGGGGGACTCGAGCTTGAGATGCCCCTGCTTGATCGCAGGACCAGGTCACCTTGACGAAGGATCTTGGCTTAAGCCTTGCTATAGTAGTTGCTTGAGTTCTCTTGGTAGATCGTAGATCTTTCTGCTGATTTCTCTTGCTTTGTCAAGGAGGTCGTGAGTCTTGATCTGAGGATGACTCCTTCTCGCTGTAGGCGACTTCTGGCGTGGCGCCTGCACCGTACCTCGGTAATCTGCTTCGCTCCATGTACCATAAAGAATGGTGTGTAGCGGTGGCGCTGTTTGGAGTTGTACGCAGGCTCCAGTACGGATTGCGATTCGTTTGGCCAGCAGCATGCGGCTTGTTGATGGCGGAGGAGTCTTCTTGATGCGTAAGAGCGAGCCGTTTGCTTTTTCCACCTGACCGTTGGTCTGCGGGTGTGCGACTGAGGCATAGCTGATGTTGATCCCCAGGTTCTCGCAGAAATCTTGGAACTCCTTGGATGTAAAGTTCGTTCCGTTGTTGGTGATGATGCTGTGTGGCACGCCGAAGCGGTAGACGATGGACTCGAAGAACTTGACTGCGCTGTGCCCTGATTGCTTGGTCACTGGCATGGCCTCGATCCACTTGGTGAACTTGTTGACTGCGACCAAGAGGTAGACGTAGCCTCCTTGCGAGGACCTTGGAAGTTTGCCGACCATGTCGAGTCCCCACTGGGCGAAGGGCCAGGCCAATGGAATAGGCCGTAGTTATGCGCCTGGTGCATGTGGCTTGTCCGCGAATCACTGACAGGCGTTGCACTTTTGGACTATATCCTTGGCGTCGCGCATTTCCGTGGGCCAGTAAAATCCAGCTCGTTGAGCTTTGGCGACGAGGGCGCGGCTGCCGACGTGGTGCCCGCAGGTCCCTTCATGGATGTCGAGGAGGACTGCTCTTCCATCGGCTAGGGAGACGCATCACTGTAACACGCCTGTGATGCTGCGTTTATACAGTTCGTCGTTGATAACGGCGAATGCCTAGGAGCGTCGTGCGATGTGTCGTGCATCTGTCGGGTCGTCCGGTAGGCGCTTGCTGAGGAGGTACGTAATGTACGGCTGCATCCAGGATTGTTCGATCATCATGACGCTCATTGGTCCCTCG
Source organism: Avena insularis (assembly GCA_023614405.1). Lineage (NCBI taxonomy): Eukaryota > Viridiplantae > Streptophyta > Magnoliopsida > Poales > Poaceae > Avena > Avena insularis. Next base: position 31,671,375 of record CM042692.1, read on the forward strand.
AGTCTTGTGTCGAGCTCCAAAATCATCGATTGTTGTTGGCTCATTGGGTGGCGTAGCCCCCGAGTCTGTTGCTGCGCTTGTTTTCTTCTCTGCGGCCTTTGGCTTGATGGAGCGTTCGCATATGCACTCGAGAAATACCCCAGGTGGTATGGGTGCGCAGGTGGAACCTATGTTGGCGAGTGCGTCCGCCTCCTCGTTGCTTTCGCGACCTATGTGTCGCAACTCGCAGCCATCGAAGTCTCCTTCAAGTGTGTCGTACAGGTCGCGGTATGCGATCATGTTGTTGTTTAGTGCGTCGCACTCGTGTATTGTTTGGTTTACGACCAGCTTGGAGTCGCCATATATGATTAGCCTCTTTGCGCCGCAGGCTTTTGCCATCCTCATCCCGTGTAACAGGGCCTCGTATTCAGCCTCGTTGTTTGAGGCTGTGAACTGCATTCGCAGGACGTACTTCAGCTTGTCCCCTTGAGGTGATGTCAGTATGCCACCTGCTCCTGCTCCATCTTTTCTCTTGGACCCATCGAAGTGCATTGTCCAGAGGTAGGACATGTCTGGTTTGTCCGGGAGTTGGTTTTCCATCCAATGTACGAGGAAGTCCGGGAGAACTTGCGATTTGATTGCGCCGCGCTTTTCGTATGTGATGTCTCGTGGAGAGAGTTTGATTCCCCAAAGCGCGACTCGCCCTGTGGCGTCAGGGTTATTGAGGATATGTCCCAATAGGGCGTCGTTGACTACCACGATTGGGTGTTCCTGGAAGTAGTGGCGCAGTCGCCGGGCGGTCATAAAGACGCCGTACACCAGCTTCTGATAGTGCGGGTACCGCTGTTTTGTTGGCGTGAGCACCTCGCGGAGGTAGTATACCGGGCGTTGTACGCCGTGGACTTTGTTTTCCTCGGCCCGTTCGACGACGAGCACTGTGCTTACCACTTGGTTGGTGGCGGAGATGTACAGCAGCAGTGGTTCCCTTTCTCGTGGAGTTACCAATACTGGCGAGGTGGATAGCGGTAGCGAGGTCTTCGAATGCTTCTTGCGCTTCATTGGTCCACTCGAATTTGTCGGTTTTGCGGAGGAGCTAATAGAACGGCAGCGCCTTTTCTCCCATTCAACTGATAAATCGACTGAGGGCCGCGATTCGCCCAGCTAGTTGCTGAACACCCCTTATGTTCTTTGGCTTCTCCATGGCCAGTATGGCCTTTATCTTTTCCGGGTTTGCCTCAATCCCTCTCGCAGAGATGAGATACCCGAGTAGTTGTCCAGAGGGTACGTCGAAGGCGCATTTGTCCGGATTGAGCTTTATCCGGTAGCGATCGAGATTGGCGAAGGTTTCGCGCAATTCGTCGATTAGAGATGCTTCTTCCTTGGTTTTGATTACTATGTCGTCGACATAGACTTGGATGTTACGACCAAGTTGCTCCTTGAGGCAGGACTGCATGCACCGATGGTACGTGGCTCCTGCGTTTTTTAGCCCGAAGGGCATTGTGTTGTATGTGAGAACACGCGAAGAAGCGTTGTAAACGCGGTCTTCTCCTGGTCTTCATCCTTCATTCGAATTTGGTTATAGCCTGAGTAGGCGTCGAGGAAGCAGAGGCGCTCACATCCAGCAGTGGAGTCGATGATTTGATCGATCCGTGGTAGCGGGAAGTGATCTTTTGGGCAGTGCTTGTTAAGAGAAGTGAAGTCCACGCACATCCACAGGATATCCGTGTCCTTTTTTGGAACCAGCACTGTATTGGCGAGCCAAGTGTTTCCTTGATCTCGCGTATGAATTTGGCCTCGAGGAGTCTGTTGATCTCCATTCCGACTGCCTGTGCTCGTGGCTCAGACAGTCGCCTGATTGTTTGCTTGACTGGCCTTGCGTCGGGGTTGACGTTGAGTGCATGCTCGGCGAATTCCCTGGGAACTCCTGGCATGTCCGCAGGACACCAGGCAAAAATTTCCTAGTGCTCACGGAGGAATTCGACGAGCGCGAGTTCCTATGCGGGACTCAAGTTGTTGGCGATGAGAGCCGTTTTAGCGGGATCTGATGGATGGACCTGCATCTTCTTTGTGTGCACATATGAGTCGAAGGAGAGGTCAGGTGAGCTTGGCCTACTCAGAGGGGGCAGACTGTTGTCTGTTGTTTCCTTCAATCGCGTGAGTTCCTCCTGCATGCGAAAGGACTGGGAGATTCTGTTGAATTCCCTGTCGCAACTGTCAGATCGCTCGAAACTCCCGTTGATCGTGATGACGCCGTTGGGACCTAGCATTTTCATCTGTAGATAGGCGTAGTGAGGTACTGCCATGAACCTAGCGAACGCGACGCGCCCGAGGATGCAGTGGTATTGTGAGGGCCAGTCGACAACTTCAAAGTCAATGCGCTCGCGCCGGAAGTTCTTCGGCGTGCCGAATATGACGTCGAGGTTCATTTTGCCCAGGTGGTATACGCCTTTTCCTGGGACGATGCCGTGGAACATTGTGTCCGATGCCTCCAAGCAGGTTAGAGGGATCCTCATTGCTCGCAAGGTACTCGCGAATATGAGGTTGATACCGCTTCCGCCATCCATGAAGACGCGACTCATGTCGAAGCCTCCAATTTGCACCTCGAGTACGAGGGGGCAATGACCTGGGCGACGTACTTGAGGCGGATGGTCGCGTTTGCCGAAGGTAATGCACGACTCACTGCCACTGAGGTACTCAGTGGTGGACGGTGGCGAGTGCATGGCCAAGTTGACTTGGCGAGTGATGGCCTTCTGCACCCTGTTGGAGGGGCGTCCCTTTTGGAACATCATGGTGCCCATGGCCCGTGGGTATGGTTCGCCTCCGTGATGCTGGTCTGGTGCAGCTCCGTTCGGGGGTGGCCCAGGTGGTGGTGGTGGTGCGCCATGTGCCACTGCGCCTGGAGCGGTTTCGTAGCCTCTTTCGACTACATTGCGGTTCATCCGAACCAACCCCTCATGTAGCTTGAGGAACTCGCGGCAGTCTTTGAGGAGGTGACTGGATTTCCTCTTGCCATCATGCTTGTCGATGTAGAAGTGTACCGTGCATGGCCCGGACAGTTTGTCCTCGATGGAAGTCGCGGGTGCCTCATCGCGAGTGCGGCGTTGCCACACTTGTGTGGTTTTCCCGGAGTCGCGGTATCCGCTGCTGTGGTATCCGCTGTTGCGGTTATCGTCGCGTCTATCGGCGTAGCCGGCTGCGACCATGTTGATGTCATCGCGATCGTCGTAGACGCGCATACGACGTTTGCCCCGGCGGTCGCGTCTGAGTTCTGCTTCCTCGTCAGAGTGAACACGGTTCTTCAGCGAATCTTCTCCATTAGCCCACCGATTCACGATCTCCATCAGGTGGTCGATGGTCTTGGGCTTTGAGTGGCCGAGCTCCTCCCTGAGTTCCATGCGGCGGACACCACCGTTGAATGCATCAATCACGCGGTCTTCCGAGATGTTCTCCGCGGAGTTCTTGATGATGGACCATCTTTGATGTAAGAGCGCAGCGATTCGCTAGATTTTTGCTGGCAGCATCTCAGTTCTTCGATTGAAGAGGGGCGTTTGTACATGCCCTTAAAGTTGCGTACGAAGCTGTAGACCAGCTCATCCCAGCTACGAATGGATCCGCGTGGGAGGTTATTGAGCCATGCTCGGGCGGCGCCCTGCAGCTGTAGCTGCAAGCATTGCATGGCAGTACTTCGACTGCCTCCGTGCAGCCTGACTGAGGAGATGTGATCCTCCAGCCAGATCTTGGGGTCCTGCAGACCGTCGAATTTCGGGTTCTTCGATGGGAGTTTGAACCCTTTAGGCATTCGCTTTTGCCTGATGGATCTGCTGAAGCATCTGGCACCGCAGAGCTCCCCATCTTCTTCCGAATCAGTCGACCGAGCACGTCGTGCCCTTGACTTGTCGATCTTGCACTGCGTGAGCTCGCCGCGTGCATCGTAGTCGCGATCGTGTCATCGTGAGCGGCGGCGTTGAGACAGGCCGTGACTGTCATCGCTTGACGAGGGCGAGGAGTAGCGTCTTGCTAACGCTTTGCCCCTTTTTGGGTCTGGTGCTGGTTCTTTGTCGAGGGCGGCCTCGATTAGTCCTAGGCCTGCGATCGTAGATCGGTGCATGGACGTGCGCGGATCTCCAGCCGGTGGCTGGTTATTGAGAAGGTACATGGTGGCCGCCGTTACTGCGGCTTGTGGCGTCCTGGGAACCACGTTGCCTCTTGTGTCGACTGTCATAGAGCCGAAGTCGAGGACTTTCGCGGCGTCTATGCATTCTTGTTCGGTGAGGTGAGCCATCCGTGATTGCCTCTTTCTAGCGAGTTGCTCGTTGCCTCTTGAGGAGGATCCTCCGTAGGAGGAGAGCCCAGCGCGACGAAGGCTTGACTCGTCTACCGCCTTTTTACGCGCCTCAAGTTCCGCGATTGCTTGTTTCTGGCGCTTGAATTCCTCCTTTAGGAGCCAGTGGTAGCCCATCAGCAGTTCTTGCAGGGACCCGAAGGGTAGAGGTGTACCTCATAGGGCTTCGCGACAGCGTTCCCACTCATGCTCGTTGAGCCTGATCACGACGTGTTCGCCGGTTTGCTCGTTGATTATGGTGGGGGGTTCGACTGCTCCTCCATTGCCACCGTTGCCGCCGTTGGCGGCGTTGGGCGGGTCGGTGCCATTGCCGGTGTTACCATTGTTACCGCGGTTGGCAGAGGTGTCGCCCGCGTTGATGACGGCGCACATGAAGTGATTTGGGAAGCTGTTGCTTCCACAACTTTCAGATCCGGAACCATAGGTTCCATCTTCAGTGGCCAGATCGCTTAGATCGGAGTCGCGACTGCTGTCGCTGACCATGTTCCTGATCGCCGCTGGAGCATTGAACTCGCTGAGGGTACCGATCGATGGAGGGAACCATGATGCTGGGGCAATAGCCGGTGCCGTCGGCTGATCGGGCATGCGAAGTGTGCCCATCTGACCAACTTGGAAGTGGAAGCTCCCAATTGCCAGGCTGATTCCTTCGCCCACGGAGTTGAAGGCCGGGCGAGTGGCCGGCGTGTGGACGGTGAAGTCGAAGGTGCCGAAAAGCTGGCGAATCTCTGCTGTTGCAGAGTTGTAGATCGCGTTTGATGGGGCCGAAGAAGCCGCAACATCAGCACTTCCAGTTCCCACAGACGGCGCCAATTGACGAGGGTTTAACTCGTCAATGCCCATTGTTATGGACTTGGGTTTTGGAGAAGGAGGGAGCGCTGGAGACATCTATCGGCTAGCAAACAAGCACACAGGGGACAAAGGATTTACCCAGGTTCAGGCCTCGTAGAGGTCCCTACTCCTGCTTGTCTGCTCGTGGAATTATCGAGGGAGTCGAAAGTTACAATGTTGCGCAGATGCAATCTGGCGAGGGTTGTGGAAACTAGGGTTGCGTGTGTCCTCCTCGCCGCCCCCTCCTAGCCTTTATATAGATAGGCTAGGTCTCGGGTAGCAGGTCGAGTCGGTTACAAGTTAGGGTTTTCCCCTTCAAACTTTCTATCTTTAGCTTCTTCTTGTCCTTCAAGCAATTGAGAGTCCATAGGTTACTCGAGTCCCTCCATCCGGGCCTTTGGCGACACCGTGGGCCTGTACGTATTTGGGCCGTATATACCAAGCTCGAGTACCTGTAGGGTATACCCATGTCACTTGGTTTTATCTACTTTCTTGTGTTTTATCCACACTTTGGTGTACTTTCCATATGATTTCTTGGACTAACCTATTAACAAGAGCCATAGTGCCAGTTGCCAGTTTTCTGCTATTTTTGGTTCCAGGAAAGTCAGAAAATGAATACTCTTGGAATTGGACGGGACAAAAGCCAAAGTGCCTATTTTTCCAGAAGACTCCCGGAGCCAGAATATGAGACCGAGTGGGGCTGGGGCCCAGCCACACCACCTGGTCGCGCCAGGGGGTGGTCTGGCCGCCCCAGACACCTCCTCGGTCTCCCTCTTCGCCTATAAGTTGCCTTCTAACCTAAAAACTCAGGGGAGGTCGACGTTTTTACAAAAGGAGTTCCGCTCTGCCGCCACCACCAGATTCCACGAAACAGCACCAGAAACTCCGTTCTGGCACCCTGCCGGGACGACGAATTGGAGGATATCATCGCCATCGCTTCTCCATCGACCATCCATGTTTCCCCCATCTATGAGTGAGTAATCCCCCGCTGTAGGCTATGGGTATGGTAGGGATTGGATGAGATTGTTCATGTAATGGCATCAGATTGTTAGGGCATGGTGCCTAGTATCTTTTATTAGTGCTTTATGACTTTGTTGTGACTTGTTATGCTTAATGCTTGTCACTAGGGCCCGAGTGCCATGATTTTAGATCTTAACATGTTATTGATTATGATAGTATTGTTTTTGGTCTTATCTACAAGTTGTATACACATGTTGTTGTCCGGAACCAATGGCCCCGAAGTGACAGAAATCAGGATAACCAGAGGGAATGGCTTTGATGTGAGGATCACATGTGTTCATGGAGTGTTAATGCTTTGCTCCGGTGCTCTATTAAAAGGAGCACCTTAATTGCCAGTAGTTCCCTTGAGGCCCCGCTGCAAAGGGGCTGGCAGGACAAAAGAAGTTGTGCAAGTTCTCATTGCGAGCACGTACGACTATATATGGAGCACATGCCTAGGATTATCTAGTACTTGGATGATTTATCTTATTTATCTGCAATTGCCCTATGTTCTGATTGCTATGTGAATTGTCTTGTCCATGCAACGCCCGTCCATCCATCCCTATGCCTACCGCGCTCGAATCCTACATCACATCGCTATTGTTACTACTTTTTTACCATCCATCGCTACTTTAATATTCCTACTACAAAATTGTTGCTACTGATAAACTGTTGTGAGCAAGATTGTTTCCAGGTGCAGTTGAATTGATAACTCAGTTGTTAAGGCTTATAAATATTCTTTGGCTCCCCTTGTGTCAAATCAATAAATTGGGTTTCAGTTCCCTCGAAAATACTGCGATACACCCCCTATACTTGTGGGTCATCAGGATCCGATGGATATTGAGATGCTATTTTAGATTGCTTATTGATTCTATCATGTCTTTGTTATTTGTGATCTTGCATGCTCTCTGTTGTTAGTAGCTATCTTGGCCGAGTAGATGATAGCAACACCAAGAGGGAGTATTTATGCTCGATAGTGGGTTCATGCCTCTAGGAATCTGGGGAAGTGGCATAAATCTCTAAGGTACTAGATGTGCTGTTGCTACTAGGGAGAAAATAGCAATCATTTGTTCATAGAACAATCGTATTGTTTACTTTACACACTTTGCTTAATGCAATTATCTGTTGCTTGCAACTTAATACTAGAGGGGTTCGGATGATAACCTGAAGGTGGATTATTAGTCATAGATGCAGTTGGATTACGGTCTATGTATAATGTTGTAATGCCCAATCAAATCTCATAGAAGTCAAGATGATTAATATATGCATGTATGCTTTTTTCGATGTTTGTCAATTGCCCCGCTGTAATTTGTTCACCCAACATGTCATCTATCTTAGGGAGAATCACCACTAGTGAACTATGGACCCTGGTCCATTCTTTTACCATCAATCTACAATCTATTTACTGTTTTGTGTTTACTTTCTGCAAAGCAATTACTATCTTCCACACAATACGTTTAATCCTTTGTTTTCCGCAAAACCGATGAGATTGACAACCTCACTTTAAGTTGGGGGCTAAGTTCTGTGGTTGTGTTGTGCAGGATTCCAAGTTGGAAACAACACCTTGGAGGTGTTTCCTTGCTCCTACTTGTTCGATAACCTTGGTTTCATAACTGAGGGAAAACTTGTTGTTGTACTCATCATACCTTCCTCTTGGGGTTCCCCAACAAGCTCTACATATTGAGTAAGCAGTATCTAGAAAGATTCTATGGATAGTCTTTAGCACGATAACCGTTAGTACGCGCAAACCTCAAAACACACTTCATTTCTCAGTTTCAGGGTCCTTGTGCTAAATGCATGGACTTGGATGCAATTTTCATTTTTATGAGGTCCTTGATGTAACTTGTACTTCCATCGACCGTGTTAACTCAAGCACCTCGCTCCCACAAGACCTACCATAGTTAAAATAAAATGCAACCACCCCAATTATCACACAAACTGGACCATAGTTTCTTATACATAATACCCAAGTTTCTAGTACTCGGAATTTTCAAGCTTCCTTGCTAACTTCGCACACTTCAGTGAATTCTTTCCGATTTATAGAAATTAGGCAAAACTTGAGGTACAAGTAAGCGTGTTAGATTGCGCTTGAAATAAATTTATTTTCAGAGGTAGATGGGTGCGTTTCCTTGTAGTAAAAAGTGTCATCGGTGCGAGTTTACAACTATCAGGAAAGAAAATTCTCAATTTACCGAGTAATGACGAGTGAGGTTGTTCTTTTTTGTAAAGAAAAGTCCGAAGAATATTGGATCTGAATGCCACAAGCCAAGTTTACAAACATATATAGTGGACCAACATGTTGTACCGATGATTCCCATGTTTTATGAGTTTTCAAGATCCCTAGCTAACTCCACCCACTTGACTGACTTCATGTTGATTTATAGAAATTAGGTCAAATTTGAAACTACAAGTAAATTGTAAGCTTCTTTCGAAGTTTTATGAAAAAGCTTTTAGAGGTACCCATCGAAGGGTCATGATTAATATATCAAAAACCAACCGAGAGTTTTGATGATAGGTCAACTTCTTGCTAAGATTTTGCATCTTGACAATTTAACGAAATTAGGTCAAACTTGAGCTAGAAGTAAGCGCGATAGATTTATCTTGAATTAAAGGTCTTTTCGGAGGTAGATGGGTGCATATTATTGTAGTAAACAATGCAGTCTGTGTGAGTTTCCAACTAGTAGGAAAGAACATTTTCAATTTTCCCAGTGATGACGAGATTGTTCTTTTTCATAAAGAAATGTCTGAAGAATATGGATCGGAATGCCACGAGCCAAGATTTCTGACGAGGGTAAACCTTGGCAAAGCCCATGGTTATGGGCTTGTGTTTTGTGGAAAAGGAGATCACTGGTGATTTCGTCGTCTTAACAGACAAACAAGGGAGGTGATTTACCTAGGTTTAGGCCCTCATAGAGGAAACCCTACTTCCTACTTGTCTGCTCATATTATCATTTAAGAGTACAAGCTCGTTGAGTTGACTAGATGTGATCTCGTCGAGGGAGAGGGGCGTGATGTCTGTTGTCTAGATCTATTGTCGGGTGGCGCCTATTGTAGTCAATGTCCTCCTCGTTGGTCCATCCTATCCTTTATATATGGGGAGGCTAGGTCTCGGGTACCAATACAAGTAGGTTACAAGTTAGAGTTTGTATCTCGTCTAGTCTTGGACTTTCATTGTCTTGTATCGCCAGTATTCTATGTCCTTGTAGGCTTCGTATTAGCCAAACCATCATGGGCTTCATGGATCTCGATTTATCTTCGAGTGAGCCTTCCGTTGGGCCGCACCATATATACCAATAGATGGCACCCAAAGGGTTATGCCCATCTCAGTAGCCCCCGAGGCTATGTTCAGATGCTTGCATTCGACCATAGGCTCAAAGTCCTTTTTAATATGCCTAGAAGGTGAACTCGAAGATTTCTTCGGATGCTTGAATTTCTCGACTGCCTTGTTTGGCTAATGCAATGGATGAATGTCGTGTCTTGCCTACGCTGACATCGGGGATGTTGGACACCCCCTATTTATTTGGTAATGGGTACAAAGGCGTTCTGGCCTCAATGTCGGTGAAGGAACCTGCTGATACGAGCATACAACACACATAGAGCACAAACAAGCATTTTTTACCCAGGTTCAGGCCGCCCTTCGGCTAACAACCCTACGTCTTGCTTTGCACAATAAGAAATGTTTCCTTTCGCAACGACTTGGCCTGACGGTCGTCGTAGAAGGCGCGTCTTGCGCGATGAATTTCTCGGCTCGACCATGGCTGATGGAAAACTTTTTTTCCGGTTTTGCGGCCCTCTAGTACGATTGAACCGTTAAAAACATCGAGGAAGCTCGGCTAGCACGTGGCAGAAGCAAGATTTTCCTTCCTCGCGTGATGTTGACTCGCCGAAGTCTTTTGAGGCATGTGGGTCCCGTACGTCACTGTCTCTAGTGGCCCATACTTTTTGGTCGCGCCTCCCTGATTTGAACTCAATAACATTGCTCGATGCGTCTGCCATTTAGTCAGGCTAATGGGTCCCACATGTCAGCCTCTCATTAGCAGAATCGTGTGTATGATGGAATTTTTCTCCTTCGGTTGTGCTACCCTATTCCGAACTTGATAGCATTACTCGATGCATCTACCATTTAATCAGGATGTTGGGAACCACATGTCATCCTCTCATTAGAAGAAACGTGTGTATGATGGAATTTTTTCCTTCGCTCGTGCTACCTTGTTTCGAACTTGATAGCGTTGCTCGATGTATCTACCGTTTAATCAACCTCCTAGGCCCCACATATCATCCTCTCATTAGAAGAAACATCTGTATGATTGATTTTTACCCTCGGTCGCGCCTTCGTGTTCTGAACTTGATAGCGTTGCTCGCTGCATCATCCGTTTATTCAGGCTGCTGGGTCCCCTATGTCAGCCTCACATTACAAGAATTGTGGGTATGATGGAATTTTTTATTCTCTAGCACTACCCTGTTTCGAACTAGATAGCGCTGCTCAATGAATCTGTCGTTTGCTCACATTGCTGGGTCCCTCATTTCAGCCTCTCATTACAAGAAACGTGTGCATGCTAAACTTTTTTCTCGCTCGCACCTCCCTGTTTTGGACTAGCAATGTTGCTCGATGCAGCATTTGTATAAGGTCACGCTGCTGGGTCCCACATATCAGCCTCTCTGTAAATGAAACGTGTGTATGATGGACTTTGTTTGGCCGTGTCCAATGTTTTGACCTTAGAAACTTGTTGGGTCCCAGATGTCAACCTCCTCTGTGCAGGAAACATTTGTATGCTGGGTCCCAGATGACAGCCTCTATTTGAAAGAAACGTGTGTATGTTGGACTGTTTTTTCGGATCCTAGATGTCAGCCTCAGAGTAAAAAAAATGCTCATAAATGCCAAATTAAAAATATTATGGGCTAACTCGGGGCGGATGCCCTATTCGTCATGGCTATATTCCATGGGCTCACTCCTAAATTGAATGGGCTATGTTTGGTGGCCACAAGACCGCGAAAAGGCCGAATTAGAAGGATTTGGGCTATCATTGGGGTTGGTATGCAAAATTCATGGGCAATTCTTGGGCCTGCTGGGTCCAACATGTTAGCTTATCCATAAGTGCATTGTGTGTATGATGGACTTTTTTTCGGCTGTGTCCGCTGGTTTCACCGTAGCAGCTGTGTATGGTCTTACTGATGGGGCCCTTATGTCAGCCTCTCTGGTATGTTCTGTCTTGTGGGTCCCTGATGCAGCCTTGCATGTCCTGTATGGTGGGTCCCTGATGCCAGCCTCTCTGTACAAATATTTAAACTTTCTTTTCAAACCCACCCTCAAAAAAACTCGAGGGATGCTACAGGCTGGTGGGTCCGTGATATCAGCCTCTCCGTAATGTGATAGTTCTAGAAGGAAAAAAATGTAAACCCAAGACACACACACATTGTTAATTCGAACAAAATACCTTCAAATCAAATAAATGTAAACTCAATGTGTTGCCACTACAACAAAGATATTTATAGAAAAAATATCATAGGCCGAATTAAAAAGTGTTTGGCTATTGTACATAGGCTGCTCTACGTGGGTTATACTCCATAGGCTATGCTCCATAGGCTTCTTTCTCAAATTTCACTGGGTTGTGCTCAACAGTTCCCTAACCCCTAAAAGGCCAAATTAATATGTTCTCAGCTATGCTCCTTGGGATCCTTTCTCGAATTTCACTGGATTGTGGTCAGCAGTCCCCTGACCCTGAAAATATCGAACTAAAATGTTCTAGGCTAAAGATAGGCTGAATGAGCTACTAGATTTCTTATCCTGGTTAGTAAAAATTGCACTATGATATGCTCGGCCAGATTCGAAACAAAGACCTCAGAGAGGGAGGGGAAAGCGATGATTCTTTTTGGCAGATATTCATGTCAAAATTCAGTAGTACAGAATAAGATAGAAAAATTATCAACAGATTCGAAGTTCATATTTAGCAGCACTTGACTAATTTAGCAGCATTTCAAAAGTGACCAATTGCTGACTCGTGTATTAACGAGCTTGTTGGGAAACCCCAAGAGGAAGGTATGATGAGCACAGCAGTAAGTTTTCCTCAATTATGAAACCAAGGTTATCAATCCAGTAGGAGCAAGGAAACACCCCAAAGGTGTAGCTAGCTGAACTTTGGCAGGCCGCACTACCGGTGCTAGCAGCAACGTGGAGACCTGCACAACACAACCACAGAACTCTGTCCCCAACTTGCGATGAGGTTGTCAATCTCACCGGTTTTGCTGACAACAAAGGATTAAACGTATCGAATGGAAGAAAGTAATAGTTTGTCGAAAGTAAACTTAAAGCAGTAAACAGTTGATTGTAGATTGAAAGTAAAAGAAAGGACAGGGGTCTATAGTTCACTAGAGGTGGCTCTCCTTAAGATAGATAACATGCTGGGTGAACAAATTACAGCGAGGCAATTGACAAACATCGAGAAAGCATACAAGCATATACTAATCATCTTGACTCCTTAGAGATTCGATTGGGCATTACAACATTATACATAGACCGCCATCCAACTGCATCTATGACTAATAATCCACCTTCAGGTTATCATCCGAACCCCCTCCAGTATTAAGTTGCAAGGAATGGATAATTGCATTAGGAATTGCGTGTAAAGTAAACAATATGATTGTGCTATGACCAAAGGATTGTTGCTTTCTCCCTAGTAGCAACAGCACATCTAGTACCTTAGAGATTTTTGTCACTTCCCTAGATTACCAGAGGCATGAACCCACTATCGAGCATAAATACTAACACTTGGAGTTGCTAGCATCTACTTGGCCAAGATAGCTAATAACAACGGAAAGCATGCAAGATCACAAATAACAAAGACAAGATAGACTCAATAATCAATCTGAAATAGCATCTCAATATCCATCAGATCCCCGCAAACACAACATGCAGAATTACAAATAGATGATCTTGATCATGAACAGAGCTCACAAGATCTAAACATGAAAGCAAAAGGAGGAAAACCAGCCATATAGCTACTACATGGACCCGTAGTCCAGAGATGAACTACTCACGCATCACACTGGAGGTTTGCATGATGATGAAGAAGGCCTCCAAGGTGAATTCCCCTCTCTGGCAGGGTGCCGGGAAGAGCTTCAGATCCCTCTCGATCTAGGGATGGAGATGACGGTGGCTACAGACTCTCGTGGATTTTTGATCGGGTCCTTAGGGTTTCCGTATCAGAGGCAATATATAGGCGGAAGGAGAGGCCGAGGGGGTGCCTGGGGCGGCCACACCACCCCCTGGTGCGGGCCAGGCCTGGCCGCACGGCCAGGTGGTGTGGCTGGGCCCCGGCCCCTCTCCGTCTCGTATTCTGGCTCCAGGTGTCCCTCGGTAAAATAATGTCTTTAGCTTTTGTCCCGTCCAATTCCGAGAATATTCATTTTATGACTTTCCTGGAACCAAAAACAGCAAAAAACGGGCAGCTAGCACAGTGGCTCTTGTTAATAGGTTAGTTCAAGAAATCATATGGAAAGTACTCCAAAGTGTGGACAAAACATAAGAAATAGATAAAACCAAGCATGGAACATCAAAAATTATAGATATATTTGCAATGTATCAACATGCCCAAGCTTAACTCCTGCTCGTCCTGGAGTAGGTAAGTGATAAAAAGAAAGAATAATTTTTGAGGTGACATGCACCATCATAAACTTGATCAAAGTATTTGTAAAACATTCAAAGCTGGGATCATAGTACTTTAATCATAACATGAAAGAAAAAGTTCTAGCAATAAGACAAAGAAACTATGTTGCAACATGAAAAGGCACAAACAAAAGATTCATGAATAACAATGCTTTGTAAGACGTTTGTTTGTTTCACATAAAGAAAAGATAGCATAGTGGTAATCAGCTTGTCCTTCATAGAGTAGCAAACATAAATGCATAGGACACCTTCAAAGTTCATAAGAGTGACTAGATACAAATAGTTTAAATCAAGCAATATCGAGGTATGCATCAATCAACAAGTCTTGGGACAATGCACATAGAACTAAGAATGGCCACTATGCTCTCAAAGTAGGTGCATAAAGATAGAAGGTGGAGACTCAACAAAAAAGTAAAAGAAAGGCCTTCATAGAAGGAAGTAGGGATTCAAGTCTCATAAAGAGCTTCCAAAAATTATGGTACTTAATAGCTTTCAGCTCTCATTGCCCCTATCATAAGCATCTTGAAGTGATTAAGGTTAAAGTGAACAAACTATGGTGTATATGCTTGACGAAGTATAAGTTGGAAATCTCATGTCCCTTGAATATGAGGGCCGCTCCTCATGCTACTCAAGTTTAGTCACCGGTAACTTCTTGTTATCGTAAGTACATGTGTATCATAGAGAACCGCCAACGGGGTACCCCTTTCCCGATGATACGGAAGAATCCCCATATCAAAATGACAAGGCAAGCAGACAACGAGTATCTCAGCAATCTTCTTATTTACCATGGGAATATGGTGCTTTTTTCTCTCTTTCCTCTTTTCATAATCTCCTTTTTTTCTCTTTTTTTCTCAATATCGGACTCTTTTTTTTATAAGAAGAATGCTTCATAGACAGCTCATTATGGTTACGCTGCAGGTTTCCACCATGTCAGCATGGATTAGACCAGCGGCCCGGGCGTTTCTCTAACACACATACATAACTCCATGGACTTACTAGATCCCCTTTCATTTCACACCGACGACATCCATAGACAAAAGAGCATGATATCAACTAGGTACAAAGTACAAGTGCAATGTTGAAAGCTTTCCCCATGACAGCATGGTTCTGCTAATCCCCAACAAATAAGTGCAAGCATATACAACATAGACGACACAATGGTTCAAGTTTATTAAGGGCAAGAAAAGTAAAGTGTGCCATCAAGTACGTGAGAGCTTTAATCACTAGTATTCTCATAACAAGTTTAATTTGGAAGGTAGATAAAAACATGAATATACTTGGAATAGCATATGCTAGTAGGTAGGTATGGTGGACTCTTTGGAATAACTTGGTTTAAGGAGTTGGATGCATGAGTGGAACTCATACTTGGTTGCGGAGGCTAGCAAAAGACTGGGAGCGACAAACTAAGAGAGCAATAATGGCCATAATCATGCAGAGCGACAAAACATCATTGATCAAAGCATAAAGTGATACTACGAGTTGAAAACTAAAGGATCATAAAGGCTTATGGTGACTTGGGATAGTCATAACATGGTGTCAGCATGCGCCAAGTCAACCCAAATAAAGCATCAAAGGAGAATACCACAATACTATGCTTTAATATGCTAAAACAACGCATGATTCTTCAAAGGCACATTAAGCAATCTCAATTGTTTATAAAAAGTCATGCTACAGCAAAGAATCCTAAGCATAAAGCCAAAACAATATCAAGCATGGCATGACAAAGCATAGGCCACAGTCAAAAACAAGTTCTCTTTACCACTTAGGCATGAACTTTCCTACTCTTTTCCAAATCCAAACCAAACTATTTGAAAACCAATGTATGAAAGAGGGGGTCCAACCAATTTATTCAGCAAACTAAGAAAACAAAACAAACGAAAAAACAAAACGAAAACGAAAAAGAAGACGCTCCAAGAACAACACAACTGTGCATAAAACAATAAAAATGAAGCGTTTGGAAGAAACTTGGGATTTTTATTGATGAAGAGGGGGATGCCTTGGGCATCCCCAAGCTTTGAGGCTTGTACTTCTTGGATTTTTCTTGGGGTGACACACGTGGCATCCCCAAGCTTGAGCTTTAGTCCATCCTTTATCTCATTACTCATTCCTTCCATACACCTGAAATTTTTCTTCATACAAAACTTCACACAATCTTTATTAGCAACATTAGTGCACTCAAGATAATAGGTCTTTAGGTTCAGTTACAACACCAATAAAACTTCCATTAAAACACAGATACTGTAGAACTTCCCTCAGAAAGGTCAATTCCCCAAAAGAACTCAAAAAGGAACCAACAAGAAGCAAATGCAGAAAATGGCAGAAATCTGTCAAAACAGACCAGCAGGTAAAGATGAATTTTTTCGAAGATCTTATGTTGCTCGAATCAAAAAGTGTTGAACTAACTAAAGTTAGATAACAACCTGGGGCAGAAGCACAAAAATTCACGCCTCAAAAGGACGTACAGATATTCTACAAGAATTTTTACGGTGAAGCACAGAAATCTGTTTCGGGACAGCAACTTTCCCAATCATTACCTCTCTCTCATTAGAGGTTACTCTTGGCACAAAAAGCAAATAAAAAGGATAAGGAGCGGTTATTACTGAATTAGTAAATTCCAAGACTCAACTAAAAGTTTTGGGTTATCTCCCAATAAGTACTTTTCTTTAACGCCTTTAAGTTAGGCATAAGAAGCAAGAAAAAGAATCAAGTTTTCTCAAATGAAGAAGCATTAAAACCAAATTTCTTGCCCTTACCTCTCTTACTTTTATTCTTAACATTGGGGAACTTGTGAATGCTTGGTGGAGAAACAAAGCGCATGGTTCCCTTTTCCACATCTATGATTGCTCCAAGGATCTTCAATAGGGATCTTCCAAGTGTGATTTGTCCTTTTCCTACACATTCAATAACAAAATAATCAGTAAAAACCATTTTCCCTAGGATCTTTATAAACACTCCCTCAGCTATTCCAATGGGTAATATTTTGGCATTATTAGCAAGAAAATTTTCTTCTCCCCCTTCAGAAAGCCCCCAAAAGATTCAAAGATTCATAAATATCTTTGGGCATAAGACAAAATTCAGACATGATATCACAGTGAGCATGAAAAGTTTCATTGTTTATAGCAATCTTTACTATGGGAAGCCATTCGGAGGGTTCGGAGTTTATTGGAACATAGTTGTGATGCTCTCTAAGCGTATTACAACAATCTTTCAAACTAGCAGTGCTGGTCTCAAGAGTATTTAATCTAGCAAATATGTTTATGAAAGAAGAATCAGTTTTGCTAGGCAAGTTATAAGTAAAGACCAACTTATTTATGGAATTAATAGCATCATCCTCATTGCATTGGAGGAAATCTCCTCCCACAACAGCATCTAAAGCATATCTATAGCAAAGAGAAATTCCAAGGAAAAAACTGCTAAGGAACAAGCTTTGAGTCATTTTAGGCTCAGTTTTTTCATGTAGATCATAGATTCTAGACCAAGCTTCTTTGAAACTCTCTTAAATTCCTTGTTTAAAAGTGAAAATCATTTCCTCAGGTGACATAGTGATTGGAGCAATGCTAGACATAATGGCAACTTAAGATAGGAACTAATTTTTGTGTGTTTTCAATAAAGAAAGCAAACTCGTAAAACCAATTTTTTGTGTTTTTGATAAAGAAACGAGCAAACAAAACAAAAGGAAACTAAGCAAAACAAAAATAACAAAGTAAAGAGATTGGTTATGAGGGACTCCCCTTGTGAAGATGTCCTTGACTCCCCGTCAACGGCGCCAGAAAAATACTTGCTGGCTCGTGTATTAATGAGCTCGTTGGAGAACCCCAAGAGGAAGGTATGATGAGCACAACAGTAAGTTTCCCTCAGTTATGAAACCAAGGTTATCAATCAAGTAGGAGCAAGGAAACACCCCAAAGGTGTAGCTAGCTGAACTTTGGCAGGGCGCACTACCGGTTCCAGCAGCAACGTGGAGACCTTCACAACACAACCACAGAACTCTGTCCCCAACTTGCGATGAGGTTGTCAATCTCACCAGATTTGCTAAAAACAAAGGATTAAATGTATCGAATGGAAGAAAGTAATAGTTTGCAGAAAATAAACATAAAGTAGTAAACATTTGATTGTAGATTGAAAGTAAAAGAAAGGACTGAGGTCCATAGTTCACTAGAGGTGGCTCTCCTTAAGATAGATAACATGCTGGATGAACAAATTACAGCGGGGCAATTGATAAACATTGAGAAAGCATACAAGCATATACTAATCATCTTGACTCCTTTGAGATTCAATTGGGCATTACAACATTATACATAGACCGCCATCCAACTGCATCTATGACGAATAATCCACTTTCAGGTTATAATCAAAACCCCCTCCAGTATTAAGTTGCAAGCAACGGTGACGAGGGTTTAACTCATCAATGCCCATTGTTATGGACTTGGGTTTTGGAGAAGGAGGGAGAGCTGGAGACATCTATCGGCTAGCAAACAAGCACTCAGGGGACTCAAAGATTTACCCAGGTTCAGGCCTCGTAGAGGTCCCTACTCCTACTTGTCTGCTCGTGGAATTATCGAAGGAATCGAAGATTACAATGGTGTGCAGATGCAATCTGGCGAGGGTTGTGTCAACTAGGGTTGTGTGTGTCCTCCTCGCCGCCCCCTCCTAGCCTTTATATAGGTAGGCTAGGTCTCGGGTAGCAGGTCGAGTTGGTTACAAGTTAGGGTTTTCCCCTTCAAACTTTCTATCTTTAGCTTCTTCTTGTTCTTCAAGCAATCGAGAGTCCGTAGGTTACTCGAGTCCTTCATTTGGGCCTTGGCTACACCATGGGCCTTTACGTATTTAGGCCGTATATACCAAGCTCAAGTACCTGTAGGGTATACCCATGTCAGTAGCCCCTGAATGTCCAATGGAATCGCAGATTTGACTGGGGACTTTTTTGAAGTCTTTCGAGTGCATGAATGAGTATATTTTGACTACTTTGTTTGTGTCATGGGGATTGTTGATGTGCGTGCCTGATTTAACCGAAGTATCGGTATCAGTTAACCACCTTAGGGTGAAACAATGCAATCTACTCGAACTCGAGTCCCCGGACTCGAATCCAAAAAGTGCTTGTGTAATTCGACTCAAGCCGCGGAGGTCTTACAGGAGTCGAATTCCAGTTATACGGGTGTGAGCACTCGATGCGTCCGTCAAGGAATGTTCATCGTACCTATAGGTACGGATACATTTCTGGTAGTGCACAGCTAATGCGTTGCCAGGCCTTATTCAGGTCTTACCTTCACACTGTAAGCGTGGCATCCGAATTTTATCATCGTGGAGACGATTCGGGTGACCCAGGAGACGCAGTCTCTTTCTAGGGAAAATTTATGAGGCGGTGTCGCCATGAGCTTCGAGTGTGGATGTTATCAACACACAGTTTTTTGTATAAATAATCATAGGGTGCGCGACCAGCGCTCCCTATGGGAGTAGCCCCGAGTGCCTGGTTGAGTCGAAGACTCAGGCAGGGACTGAAGAATCTTTTTGCGACTACTGTCGTCTTTTGTATGCTTGTTTCAGTCGAATTTGTTTCTGACGCTCCCTATGGGAGTAACCCATGTCCATAGTCAAGCCATGCATCGAGTGGTTGGGTTTTCTTTGATTATCCATGTTCCTGAAAAATCGTAGGGTGCGCGACCAGTGCTCCCTATGGGAGTAGCCCCCGAGTGCTTGGTGGAGTCGAAGACTAGAGCAAGGACTAAAGTAGTCGAAGTCTTCTGCTGCGTAGCTTTGATGACGTCAGTGCTGACGATTTCATGACCTCAGTTGCCCGCGTGAGCGAGTTTGATGGGACGTGACGAGAAGTGGGTCCTACTCTCTATCTTTGATTTGACTGGGCATGCGTAATCTTTATTTTAACTGTGCCTCCTCGATTTCCGCGTGTAATGGGAGCAGTGGAGGGACGGTTTGCGTTTCCACTCCTCCACGTGTCTAGCATGATGTTTGCCATGCATCCAGTAGGGTTTTTCTGAGCCGTTGGATAGCATCTTCCAGGGGTTAAGTAGTGGTGCTGCGACGGTAATTTCTCATCTGCTCTCATTCATCCTTTGCTTCCATCACCATTGCCGCTACTCCTCTTCTTTCTCTGCACTCGTTTCTTCCACGACGCTGGACCAGCTCCGCTCGTTTCCGAGCTACTTCCTTCAGTCACGTCGCCGCCGCGCAATGGGGAAGAAGAAAGGAGGTGCTGCGGTCGATTCCGTGGCTACCGCTGCTGCGGCGAAGAAGAAAGGCGGCTCCGCCGCTGTAGGCACCAGCACTGCCGCCGACGGGAAGAAGAAGGGCACGGGCACCCGCGTCACGAATGGCGCGTGGCGTCCCTCCATCATCAAATCATCGGATCTCCGTCTTCTTCGCCAAGACGGAGTGCTGTCTGACATAGTCGCCGACGCGCGCGTCCCCGGGGGTGAGACAATTCCTTCTCCTCCCGCTAGTTTTCGAGTGATGTTTTTGGCATTCATCATTTGCGGTCTCTCCTTGCCCCTTCACCCCTTTTTTGGGGCCTCCTTTGTTTCTACGGGTTTCAGCTCCATCAGCTGACCCCGAACTTGATCCTCCACATCTCTTGCTTCATCACCCTCTGCGAGTGCTCGCTCGGAATCGAGCCGCACTTTGGCCTCTTCAAGCGCCTCTTCAAGTTGAAGCGCCAATCTGCATCTGGCTCTTTAGTCTATGATGTAGGTGGTTGTGGAATTCACGTCGACCCATCCACCACCTATTTCGACATCAAGCTCACAACGTCCGTCCAAGGGTGGAGGGACAAGTGGTTCTATGTCCATGATGAGAAGGTTGGTGACGAGCACTTCGGACTCGCACTGTTCGATCATGCGACGTCGTGCAAGAGGAGGCGCTCCTGGAAAAATGTAGTCATGCCTAGCGAATCCACGGAGACGGATGTGCTGTACGAGCATGTCTGCGACCTCGAGAGTCGCCTCGGCAAAGAGGAGGGAGGCTGCGCCCTCATTCGCACGTCGCCGCGCCATCGCGTCCAGCCCCTGCAGGCCAGAGTCCACCCCATGTTTCAGTGGACTGGCGCTAACGATCCCACTCGCGTGTCTGTCGATGGCATGTCCGTGAGTGAGGTGGACAAAAGGGTTCGACTGGTCACCAAGTACACCGTCAAAGATGTGCTCCCCAGTGAGCCAGTTGTTCCTCCGTTTGATGCTACTAACCCTCCTCCTGAGGTATAGTTGTGCTATGCAGTAGCTTAGTTTGTCGATTGCTTCTCTGTTGTTTATTTACTTTTTGCTGAATTTGTTGTCTGTATGCAGCATTGGGCGGTGTCTCCTTGTATGCCCCCTCTTCCTGAGGGGATATCCCTCATGAAGCCTTGGAAGAGGACGAGTCGGAGTCGACCGTCCCATCTGATGCGGAGGAGGAAGCTCCCGAGTCCGGTAGTCCGGATACTCGCAAGCATTCGCGCAGTGAGGATTCCGATGCGTCGTCTCCTTCGACTCCGGAAGGTGCGGGTGTAGGTGCGGAGCCGCCGATCCCTGCCATTCCTGTGAGCGCCGTGGCACTATCCTCTCGCAAGAAGATGCAATTGCCCAAGGAGTCCTCATCAGAGTCGGGGGAGCCCACTTTTGACTTTGACAAGTTTGATTGGTAAGTTTTCTAGTTTACTTGTTCTTCTATGTTCTCCCCTTGTTGGCTCGTCTCTGGGTTTTCCCTTTCTTGGTGTGGATTTTTTCTTGCAGTCAAGAGGCGTCGTCATCTTCTGGCCACGTCAAATTTTTGAAAGAATCAGGAGTCGCGACCTCAAAGGCCAAGAAAGAGGTTGAGCGTGCTCCTGCCCCTCCATTGGCGGCCCACTCCGGGCACAACTCTTCCAGTTCTCCTCATGCAGGGGAGCATCAGATGGTTGCCCGGATGACTACGCACCAAACGACTTCGGAGTCTTTAGAGGATCACGTAAGTGTAGGCTTTTTCTTCTTTTTGATGTTGCAGTCGATGGCTTCTGTTGATCCTTTGTTATGCGATAGCTCCTTGTGAAGGAGGCCGCGCACTTGGCGGAGCAAGTGCTCGCGATGGGCCGCCAGCATGCAATGCTGGAGACGCGTCATCGCGTGGTCGAAAGTAAGTTTTTTTCACTTCCTCTTCTTCTCCTTTTTATATTGTCGACTGATAGTCAATCCATTCTGTTTTGTAGCTGAACATAACGCCCTCCTGTGCAACGCTGCCACCATGGAGAAAACCCTCGCCACGGCTATGAAGGGTCGCGATGAGGCAATCACGGCGCGTGACGAGGCGCAAAGGGGCGAAGAGGATCTGCGTGCCTCCTTCGCAGCCAAGGAGAAGTTGTTCGAAGAACAGCTTTTTTGATTGCCAAGGCCCTCTCAGGTACTTTGCTTTGGATATCGTTATCCTTCTCTGCTCGAATTTTTGCCGTTGGCGCTGATGCTTTGTCCATGTCTGGATTTATGTACAGATGATGGCGATTTGAGCTTCGACCCGTAGGCCCTTCGTCGCGATGATGCTCTAGCGAGTGCACTATCGGCAGTCGAAGACCGCAGCGCCGCCATTCAGGATACGCTCTCCAAGGCCAAGGGTGTTCTCAGTCGTGTCCGGGAGGAGCTGATGCCCAAGGCTGAGCTAATCGAGAACGTGGGCGAGCTGGTGGAGTCACTCGCCAGGGGTGTTCCTTCCAGCTTCAAGAACTCACTCTGCACAGCTGGCGCATCCGTGTCACTTGCCATGGTGCAGGCCCACGGAGTCGAGATTGACCCTGCCGTGGTGTCAAAGGCGATGCCTGTTAGCGCGGATGGCCAGCAGGTAGTCTTTGCTCCTTTCACGACTGCCTGTGGTAAATATGGGCCGCAGCTAATAAACATGGTTGCGAAGTATTCTGAGGAGCTGCAACGCGCCAAGAAGGCGGCAAAGGTTGCGGCATCAGGGGCTGGCGGAAAGTCAGTGGCATCTGACACTGCCACGTACTCGATGAAGCCCCCGAAGCCGTCGAAGTCGAAGAAGCCAATCTCTCCTTACTGACTTTGTAATAGTTAACTAGTTTATGTCCTCTGTTAAGAACATGCCTACTGGCGAGTGTATCTGCTGATACTTTTGCTGGTCTTGAATGCACTTGAATATTTTGTCTTTGTGTTGATTTGGTCGTCTTATTTGTTTCTATCTTGGCTTGTGGTAGGGTACATCAAGTGATCCTTTGAGGGAAACTCAGGACTCGCCGCCTCTTGATGATACTTTGGCACCGCCGCGCTCCAGGGTAGATGAGATGTCGCTGCTTTCACGACTGCGTGACCGCGTGAAGCAGCTGGAGCGTGAGTTTCCCATGCTCCGCGGTAATGCGGATGTATGGAAGTCGAAGGCGGAGAAAGCCGCCGCCCGAGAGCAGTATCTACTTGGCTAGGTGGCACAGCTGGGCGACCAATTCAAGTGTTAGTTTGATTGCTCTTATATTTTCCTTGTAATCACTCGCGATGGTGCGCTGTACT
This sequence comes from Avena insularis, assembly GCA_023614405.1. Classification (NCBI taxonomy): domain Eukaryota; kingdom Viridiplantae; phylum Streptophyta; class Magnoliopsida; order Poales; family Poaceae; genus Avena; species Avena insularis. The sequence continues at coordinate 31,694,659 of CM042692.1, forward strand.
TATGCTGCTGTTGCTGCTTCGTGTAGTTGTCAGCGCGCATCATCCGCAGGATGAGAAGGATAGAATTGCCATTCGTATGCATGATCTCACCCAGGAGCAACTTCTGGGTAGATCATGATCATGCGATTGCGCTGGCGACCCTGCAGGATCGTGCGTCGCGAGTGCTGCACTTCCTGAAGAAGTCGCAGTCATGCTTGAAGAACATTTATCGGACGATGTTTCCGCTAGATGTTACTCCATCGAGCTTGCGGGCCCTCCTTGCCAAGTTTCAAGACCTCACCATAGTTCGCGAGTGCGTGAGGCAACAATTGGTGGCTGGTGCCAAGGCTGCTCTATCGCTGGTGCGACTGCATAGGCCTGACGTAGATGTTGCGGCAATTGCGGCTGGGCTGCCTATGCCACCAGCAGGTTCTGCCTGGAATATGGTGCCGCACTATCAGGCTGTGGATCGCCCAGCAGAAGAGATCATCGACTTCTTTGAGGAACAAACCAACGTTCTCTTGCTGTAGTAGTAGCTTAGTTTGTATCCTGCACATAAGTGTACCCGTGTTGTAAAGTTCGTATAAATGTTGTATATAATTTATTGTCGAATATGTATAAAGCGCTTTGTGAGCATGAAGTGCGTTTCACTATGCGAGTCCTTTTCGTTAGCCTGGCCATGCTCTTATCTCAGTCCCTTGTCAACCTGTCAGGTGCGTTGCAGCTGGGTTGATGTTGTGTCAAGGGTTTCGATTGATGTGCCAGCTACTCAGGATATCGCGTTTTGGTTCATAGAACAGATGTATATAGGGTGGCGTAGCCCCCGAGTCGATAAGTTGCGGAAAAATAAAGGAAGATCCAGAGTTTTGGGGAACTTAGCTTTATTTATTTGTGAGACAGTACGAGGTACAATGTGTGGCTAAGTAGCCTTGGCTATGTGCCTTATTTGCGATGCAAAAGTAAAACGACTAAGGGTAGAAGTGTCGCAGCTATGTGACGTTCCAAGGGTTGGAGTATGCGACTCCTGTCTCTAAATCTTGAATACGATAGGCGCCACCTGGGATTACTTCTGTAATCACATATGGTCCTTCCCAGGGGGACTCGAGCTTGAGATGTCCTTGCTGCTTCAGTCGCAGGACTAGGTTGCCTTCGACGAAGGATCTGGGGCGTAGCCTCCTACTGTGGTAGTTGCGCAGGTTCTACTGGTAGATTGTTGATCTTTCCGCGGCGATTTCTCTTTCTTCATCAAGGATGTCGACGGAGTCTTCGAGTGCGAGGGATGACTCTTGTTCACTATAAGCGAGCACGCGCGACACCTTGTACCATACCTCGGCGGGTAGCACTGCCTCGGCTCCGTGCACCATAAAGAATGGCGTGTAGCCCGTGGCACTGTTTGGAGTTGTGCGTAGGCTCCAGAGTACGGATTGCAGTTCGTCTGGCCAGCAACCCGCGGCTTGTTCGAGTGGCCGGAGGAGTCGCTTCTTGATGCCGCTGCAGACGAGCCCGTTTGCTTTTTCCACCTGACCGTTGGTCTGTAGATGTGCTACAGAGGCGTAGCTGATGTTGATCCCCAGATTCTCGCAGAATTCTTGGAACTCCTTGGACGTGAAGTTCGTCCCATTGTCGGTGATGATGCTGTGCGGTACTCCAAAACGGTAAACGATGGATTCGAAGAACTTGACTGCACGGTGTCCTGATTGGTTGGTCATTGGCATGGCCTCAATCCACTTGGTGAATTTGTCGATTGCGACCAAGAGGTAGACGTAGCCTCCTCGTGAGGACCTTGGGAGTTTGCCAACCATGTCGAGTCCCCATTGCGCGAAGGGCCAGGCCAATAGAATTGGCCGGAGCTCTAAGCCCGGTGCGTGCGGCTTGTCCGCGAATCATTGGCAAGCGTTGCATTTCTGGACGATGTCCTTGGCATCGCGCATGGCCGTAGGCCAATAGAATCCAGCTCGTAGAGCTTTGGCGACGAGGGCGCGACTACCAGCGTGGTGCCCGCAGGTCCCCTCATGGATGTCGAGGAGAACAGCTCTTCCATCGGCCATGGAGACGCATCCTTGGAGTACTCCTGTGATGCTGCGTTTGTACAGTTCACCGTTGATAACAGCGAATGCCTTGGATCGCCACGCGATGTGCCGTGCATCAGTCGGATCGTCCGGTAGCCTTTTGCTGAGGAGGTACGTGATGTACGGTTGCGTCCAGGATTGCTCAATCATCATGACGCTCATTGGTCCCTCGAGTCCTGTGTCCAGCTCCAAGTCATCGAGTGCCATTGACTCATTGGGCGGCGTAGCCCCGAGTCCATTGCTGCGCTAGTTTTCTTCTCTGCGGCCTTTGGCTTGATGGAGCGTTCGCAGATGCGCTCGAGAAATACCCTGGGTGGTATGGGGGCGCAGGTAGATCCTATGTTGGCGAGTGCATCCACCTCTTCGTTACTTTCGCGACCTACGTGCCGCAGCTCGCAACCGTCGAAGTCTCCTTCGAGTGTGTCGTAGAGGTCGCGGTACGCGATCATGTTGTTATTTAGTGCGTCACACTCATGCATTGTTTGGTTGATGACCAACTTGGAGTCGCCGTATATGATGAGCCTCTTGGCAACGCAGGCTTTTGCCATCCTCATCCCATGCAACAGGGCCTCGTATTCAGCTTCGTTGTTGGAGGCTATGAACTGCATTCGTAGGATATACTTCAACTTGTCCCCTTGAGGTGATGTCAGTATGACACCCGCGCCTGCTCCATCTTTCCGCTTGGACCCATTGAAGTGCATTGTCCATAGGTAGGACATATCTGGTTTGTCCGGGAGCTAGTTCTCCATCCAGTGCACGAGGAAGTCAGGGAGAACTTGCGACTTGATTGCGTCGCGCTTTTCGTATGTGATGTCTCGTGGAGACAATTCTATTCCCCAAAGCGCGACTCGTCCCGTGGCGTCGGGGTTATTGAGGATGTGCCCCAACGGGGCGTCGTTGACCACCACGATTGGGTGTTCCTGGAAGTAATGGCGTAGTCGCCGGGCAGTCATGAAGACACCGTACGCCAGCTTCTGGTAGTGCGGGTACCACTGTTTTGTGTGCGTGAGGACCTCGCTGAGGTAGTATACTGGGTGTTGTACCCCGTGGACTTTGTTTTCCTCGGCTCGCTCGACAACAAGCACTGTGCTGACCACCTGGTTGGTGGCGGATATATATAGGAACAGTGGCTCCCTTTCCCGTGGGGTCACTATTACTGGCGAGGTGGATAGAAGGCGCTTGAGGTCTTCGAATGCTTCCTGCGCTTTGTTGGTCCACTCAAATTTTTCAGCTTTGCGGAGGAGTTGGTAGAAGGGCAGCGCCTTTTCACCCATCCGACTGATGAATCAACTGAGGGCCGCGATTCGCCCAGCCAGCTGCTGGACGCCCCTTATGTTTTTCGGCTTCTCCATGGCCAGTATGGCTTTTATTTTCTTCGGGTTTGCCTCGATTCCCCTCGCGGAGATGAGGTACCCGAGTAGTTACCCAGATGGAACGCCAAAGGCGCATTTGTCCGGATTGAGCTTGATCCGGTAGCGGTCGAGGTTGGCGAAGGTTTCGCGCAAATCGTTGATTAGCGAGGCTTCTTCCTTGGTCTTGATTACTATGTCATCGACATAGACTTGAATATTGCGACCTAGTTGTTCCTTGAGGCAAGCCTGCATGCACCGCTGGTAGGTGGCTCCCGCGTTCTTTATCCCGAAGGGCATTGTGTTGTAGCAGAACACACCAAAGGGCGTTGTAAACGCTGTTTTCTCTTGGTATTCCTCCTTCATTCGAATCTGATTATAGCCTGAGTAGGTGTCGAGGAAACAGAGGCGCTCGCATCCCGCGGTGGAGTCGATGATCTGGTCGATGCGCGGCAACGGGAAGTGATCCTTTGGGCAGTGCTTATTCAGAGAGGTGAAGTCCACGCACATCCGCAGGATATCCGTGTCCTTTTTTGGTACCAGCACCGTGTTGGCGAGCCAAGTGCTTTCCTTGATCTCGCGTATGAACTTGGCGTCAAGGAGTCTGTTGATCTCCATTCCGACTGCCTATGATAGTGGCTCAGACAGTCGCCTGACTGTTTGCTTGACTGGCCTTGCGTCGGGTTTGACGTTGAGTGCGTGCTCGGCGAATTCCCTAGGAACTCCTGGCATGTCCGCAGGACACCAGGCGAAAATTTCCCAGTGCTCACGGAGGAATTCGACGAGCGTGAGTTCCTATGCGGGACTCAAGTTGTTGGCGATGAGGGCCATTTTAGCGGGATCTGATGGATGGACCTGCACCTTCTTTGTGTGCACAGATGAGTCGAAGGAGAGGCCAGGTGAGCTTGGCCTACTCAGGGGGGCAGACTGTTGTCTGTTGACTCTTTCAGTCTTGCGAGTCTTTCATGCATGCTGAAGGACTGGGAAATTATATTGAATTCCATGTCGCAGCTGTCAGATCTCTCGAAGTTCCCGTTGATCGTGATGACACCATTGGGACCTGGCATTTTCATCTGCAGGTAGGCGTAGTGTGGCACTTCCATGAACCTAGCGAACACGACACGTCCGAGGATGCAGTGGTATTGTGAGGGCCAGTCGACGACCTCAAAGTCGATGCGTTCGTGCCAGAAGTTCTTCGGCGTGCCAAAGATGATGTTGAGATTGATTTTGCCCAGGGGATATACGCCTTTTCCTGGGACGATGCCATGGAATGTTGTGTCCGAGGCCTCTAGGCAAGTTAGAGGGATCCTCATTGCTCGCAAGGTACTCGCGAATATGAGGTTGATGCCGCTTCCGCCATCCATGAAGACGCGGCTCATGTCAAAGCCTCTGATTTGTGCCTCGAGTACGAGGGGACAATAGCCTGGACGAGGTACTTGAGGCGGGTGGTCGCGTTTGTCGAAGGTGATGCATGACTCGCTTCCACTGAGGTACTCAGTGGTAGATGGTGGCGAGTGTGTGGCCAAGTTGAATTGGGGAGTGATGGCCTTCTACACCTGATTGGAGGGGTGTCCTTTTTGGATCATCATGGTACCCATGGCCCTTGGGCAGGGTTCGCCTCCCTGGTGCTGGTCCGGTGCAGCTGCGTTTGGGGGCATTCCAGGTGGTGGTGGCAGAGTGCCATGTGCAACGGAGCCTAGGCGGCTCCGAAGCCTCTTTCGACTGCATTGCGGTTCATCCGAGCTAATCCCTCGTGTAGTTTGAGGAACTCGCGGTAGTCCTTGAGGAGGTGGCTGGACTTCTTCTTCCCGTCATGCTTGTCAATGTAGAAGTGCACCATGGCCCAGACAGTTTGTCTTCAATGGATGTTGCGGGTGCTTCCTCATGATCGCGGCGTTGCCACACTTGCGTGGTCTTCCCGGAGTCGCGGTATCCACCATTACGGTATCCGCAGTTGCGGTTGTCGTCGCGTCTATCGGCGTAGCCGGCTACGACCATGTTGACGTCGTCGCGGTCATCGTAGATGTGCATACGGTGTTTGCCTCGGCGGTCGCGTCTGCTCTCGAGTTCTGCCTCCTCATCAGAGTGAACACGATTTTTCACCGAATCTTCTCCATCAGCCCACCGATTCGTGATTTCCATCAAGTGATCAATGGTCTTGGGCTTCGAGCGGCCCAGCTCCTCCCTGAGGTCTATGCGGCGAACGCCACCATTGAATGCATCAATCGCGCGATCCTCTGAGATGTTCTCTGCGGAGTTCTTGATGATGGACCACTTTGGTTGTAGGAGCGTAGCGATTCGCCCGATCGTTGCTGGCAGCATCTTAGCTCTTCGATTGATGCAGGCTGCTTGTACGTGCCCTTGAAGTTGCGCACGAAGCTTTAAACCAGCTCATCCTAGCTGCGAATGGATCCGCGTGGGAGGTTGTTGAGCCATGCTCGGGCGGTGCCCTGCAGCTGTAGCTGCAAGCATTGCATGGCCGTGCTTCAACTGCCTCCGTGGAGCCTGACGGAGGAGATGTGGTCCTCCAGCCAAATTTTTGGGTCCTGTAGGCCGTCGAACTTCGGGTTCTCCGACAGGAGTTTAAACCCCTTAGGCATTTGCTTCTGCCTAATGGATCTACTGAAGCATCTGGCGCCGCATAGCTCCACATCTTCCCCTTCTGAGTCAGTCGACCAAGCGCGTTGTGCCCTTGATTTGTCAATCTTGCGCTGCATGAGGTCGTCGTGCGCATCATAGTCGCGGTCGTGTCGCCGTGAGCGGCGGCGTCGAGACAGATCGTGACTATCGTTGCTAGATGAGGGCGAGGAGTAGCGCTTTGCTAGCACTTTGCCCTTTTTCGGCTCTGGTGTTGGCTCCTTGTTGAGGGCGGCCTCGATTAATCCAAAGCCCGTGATCATAGATCGGTGCATGTGTCAACACCTGGATTTTTAATCCCAGATGCCCGTTGTGCCATACCTCGCAATCCCAGGATTACCATTTTTGCGAGACATAACGGATTGGATATCACAGTACATCATCCATTACAAACCATACATAAGGTTTTACACAAATACGGATCTCATGATCCAGTCTTTAATACAACAAGCAGCGGAAATAAACGATGGCATAGAGGTGGGGTCCATCTTCAGGGGCACAGGCAATGCTGACGAAGGCAGATAGTCCTAGTTATCATAGCCGTCCTGCTGACCATCATCTTGATAATCTCCTTCATAGTCTGGCCATGATAATAGCCAGGGACAAAAGCCATGAGTACTCTTTAAGTACTCGCAAACTACTACTAGCAAGCGTTATGATTCTATGTTAAAGTACTGAATTTAAAGAATAACTATCCAGTTAAGTTTGAAACCTAAGCTAAGTTCTGAAGCAAGAAAAGATAAAATAAAAGTCTAGAATCACTTAAGTTGGGAAGATATTTTCATCTACACAACCCTGTTTTGGTCAAGTCAAGGTTCATCATTCATTTCAAGTTATTTAGAAAACATCTGACAACGAAACAGTATGGCCATTCCAACTGTCCATAACCGCGGACGCGGCTATTCGAATAGTTTGACACTCTGTAGAGGTGGTACACTTTCACCACAAGATTCGATACATCTGTCAGGGATCACCCTGAATCATCATACTTAGTATGCAGATAATCAAACATAACCTTCCCTTTACACACCCTAGTACAAGCACCTCTCCTATGAGCATGGCCTCCCAACCATGACCATCAGTCATCTTGGGCACTGCATAGGTGGACAACATTAAGAGGTAGCCTCAGCTCAAACCTCTCCCGTGAGGGAACTAATACTAATGCATATAAATTTCCAGCTAAGCCTTACCCAATTCAGGTAAGGTGGTTGTACGGTAAATTTGGAATGGTATCGCATCCGAATCCAACCATCAGTTTTATAAAAGGGTTAAGGCTCATGCCTCCTCATTTTCATCATCATAAATCAATTATGTTTCTCAACACATGTCAAAACATCTCAATAGAATGACTCATCATTCCAAGGTTTTCACAACTCATTTTCACCAAGTGTCCCCATCTAAAGTGACTCAAGTTTGATCTATTCTAAAACACTAGGTTAAGAGTGTTCACTAAGGTGGAAAGGTGGGATAAATCTCATGCCATAGAATGACATCTAAGGGTTTCTAAGTAGGTCAATTTTTATACTCTTTATGCTACCTTCAAAATTAATTAAAGAGCTTTGTGTAAACTAAGGGGGTGTGATCAAAGTATGCTTAAGGCATCTTTACTAAACTATCTAGTTTTATTCTAGCTTGCTACAAGAGCTTACTAAAGCATGTTTGCAAGGGTTAGCTTGCCACTAATAGCTTGCCTTGGTTGATGCTGTGGTTGAATTTTTCTTCTTCTTCTTCTTCTTGGTAGAACTCCTCCTCCTCGAAGGCTTGGTCGGTACGAGCATCTAGAAATACATAGGGAGTGCACAATCACCAAACAATACTTAACTTAGGCTAAGTAGTATTCTAAACCACACAATTGATGATCTATTATCATCCCAAACATCACAAGTTTTAATTCAATAGTTTCAACCTTTTTATTTTGGAAAAGTAATTTCTACTCATTGAAATATTAACTACACTTTAATATTCACCACCAAAATATGGGATCATGTGGACACATGTCCTCACCACATATTCTAACATGTGGGAATGAGATTTAAAGGTTGGATCAATATTACTTTGGTTTAAGTTCATTATTTAATGATTTAAAGTGACTAGAAATACCTATATAGCATTATTTTGGTACTAGTCCAAAGTCACTACCTGTAAACCTTAATATTATTACATATTTGGATAGATATGATGAAATGTGATTTTTGAGAGTTGGAATCAACTCAACAGCTAACTTGGTTGATTTTACAAAAATGTTTCAAGTTGCAAAAGCTTCTATCTTCTTATTTTATAGGAGAAATCTATAACTCTAAATGAATTAAATCCAACGGGCTTGGATAGAGCATTTCAATACCTTTCAGACAAAATTAGTTTCATGTAATTTGGATTTGTCAAACTCACAGAATTGAATTTTGAAACACTGGACAGAAACTATATTCTAACTAATAGGAAAATTCCTAATTTGAATTTGAAACGCAAAGGGAACGAATGGGTCGCCCATCAAGGCTTCAAGCAGCGTCATTGGCTTAAGCGAGGGCCCCACCCGTCAGTGGAACAGGGGGGTACCGAAGGGGTATGGATGAAAGGTGGCCGTGCGATGAGAGGGTAGATCGACGGCTCACAGCTATCGTCCTCGTCGGAATAGGACACGACGGGAGCTAACCCTAGCGCGGTCGGTGAGGGTGCAATGGGGGTGTACCGGGGCTCCAGCGGGGTCGGCGAGGCGGGCGAACGAAGTGGAAGACGACGACGGTTCTACTGGTACAAGTGGTGCTTCCTGGGATGGCCTGGATCAACGGCGCCCTTCTCCTCCCGAGGCGGCGGCTCCGGCTGCAATTCCGGCGTCCTGGTGCTCGAGCGGCTCCGGCCTGCTGTGGGGAGTGCGAGTGAGAGGTGGAGATGAGAATGGTGTGAAGATAGCTTGCTGGGGAGGCCTCCTTATATAGGCGAGCCGGTGGTGCAGAGCTCGACATGGGCGACGGCACAGCGAGCTAAGGCATGGGCGAGGTAGGCGGATGGTGGCCGGTCTCCTGGCGATCCTCTATGGCTTGATGGCGCGGCAAGGGGCTATCTCTATTGGTCGGGAGCTTCCGCGCACTGCACGGTGGCCGCAGGTGCTCGACAAGAAATGCGGCGGCTATGGGTCGAGCGGCGGCATACGGGCGTGTCTAGCGAGGTGCTGGGCCTACTGCGAGTGCCGCCACGCAAGGCTAGGGCTTGGAGAGGCCGGTGCTGCTCTAGCGGACACGACGCTCTAGGGTGATCGGCATGGCGGACAGAGGCGTGGGCGCGAGCAACTGGGGCTTTTCCTCCGCTCGATTTTGGTCGGGGGCTGGTCGAGGCAGTGCGGTGTGATGGCGCCTGTCTGCCAGCGAGCGAAGGAGAGAGCGGGGCGGCTTTGTGCGAGCTGTCCATGGTCGACCTGGCGCATGGCGTCGGGCGGCTTGGCACTGGAGCAGCTAGGGGAGAGGGAGAGAGAGCTAGGGCCGGTGTTTGAGCTGGGGGCACAAGGGGACCGAGTTAGGCCCAAATGGTGACAAGAAGCACTGCACACTATAGTGTTTTGACAAATGTTTGATCTGTGTCTGCCACCTGTTCGATGAAATGGCCGCAAGAGACCAAAGTTTGAATTTTGAGTTCAAAATTTTTGAGTGATCTCCACTAGTGCTAGGTAGTCTCTGGTTGCAAGGGTTTTGAAAATGGTGCTCAATTATATGGTTATTGAAATAGGGGTGATCTATGCATATGCATTAGATTCAATTTTAAACTGTCATTTAAATTAGTTTACAGAATGTTTTTAGTAGATCAAAAAGTGGGCCTTGGTACCTCATTATGTGTACTAGCAAGGGGTGTAAAGATCAAGAATTGTTTCTGTTAAGAGATGAGTACTAGGAATAGCCAAAGTAGGTATGAGAGTTAAATTTGTCCAAATGACCATTCCTTCATTTTAATTCTCTTTTATTTGATTTTCTTTAGGAAAAGTTTGGGAATGATGTAGATGATGTTTAAATCATCTAAGAAACATTTTAGAAGCAAAGGATCACAAAATCATGGCAATTCAAAACAACTCCTATTTTAAATGCACACATATATGAATGCTTTCATTTTAAATTTGGAAAAGTTTTTGTTAACCCCATTTTTGGATGACTTGATCTTGATAAGCTTGGATTGAAGTTTTGGGATGTTAGAAACCTTCCCTCCTTAAATAAAATCTCATCCCGAGATTTACAAGAAAACTAGGAACTAAAGAGATCTGGGAACTCTGTCCTAATGTAATCCTCGCGCTCCCAAGTGGCTCCCTCCTCGGTATGGTTGCTCCACTGAATCTTGAGAAACTTGATACTCTTGGTCCTGGTGGTTCTGTAGGCTTCTTCTAAGATACGGATGGGTACTTCCCGATAGGTCAGGTCATTGTTGATTTCCATTGCTCTGTGATCGATATTCTTGAAAACTTCAGTCTTCTCAGGCACTTCCAAACATTTGCGAAGTAACGAGATATGGAACACATTGTGGATGGCTGACATCTCTTCCAGCAATTCCAGCTGATACGATACTTCTCCTCGGCGGTTCAGAATCTTGAAAGGTCCGATATATCTGGGAGCTAACTTTCCCTTCAGACTAAAGCGTTGGGTTCCCTTCAATGGTGAAACCTTGAGATATACGAAATCTCCGACATTGAAAGTCAAGTCTCTCCTTCTCGTGTCAGCATAGCTTTTCTGTCTAGATTGGGCGGTCTTGAGGTGCTCACGAACTTTGTGAACTTTCTCTTCTGCTTCTCGGAGAATGTCGGGTCCAAAGATCTGACTCTCTCCTACTTGCGACCAATTCAAAGGGGTACGACACTTTCTTCCGTATAGGAATTCAAATGGTGCCATCTCAAACTAGCTTGATAGCTGTTGTTATATGAGAATTCTGCGAAAGGGCGTGCTCTTCCATTTTGATCCGTATTCCAACACACAAGCTCTAAGCATATCCTCTAAGATCTGATTGACTCTCTCAGTCTGTCCATCTGTTTGTGGGTGATAAGCGGTGCTGAAGTTCAACTTGGTTCCTAAACCTTCCTGAACTTTCTACCAAAATCTTGAGGTAAACTGGGTTCCTCGATCTGATACGATGGTCTTGGGGGTTCCATGCAGACTAACAATCCTAGCAATGTACAGCTCTGCTAGTTTTGCACTCTGGTAGGTTGTCTTGACGGGTATGAAGTGGGATACCTTGGATAGTCTATCAACTATGACCCAGATTGAGTCATTTCCCCTACTAGAAGTAGGTAAACCGGTGATAAAGTCCATTCCAACGGAATCCCATTTCCATTTCGGAATCTGCAATGGTTGCAACAATCCTGCAGGTCTCTGATGCTCCGCTTTGACTCTTTGACAAATGTCACATTTGGCGATGTAGCTTCCGATCTATCTCTTCATCTTGTGCCACCAAAATTGCTCTTTCAAATCCTGATACATCTTTGTTCCTCCGGGGTGGATAGAATAAAGAGTATCATGAGCTTCCTTCATGATAATTTCCTTCAGCTCCGAATCTGCTGGTACACAGATACGTCCCTTGTACCACAGTACACCTTTTTCATCTTCGGTGAATCCAGGTACTTTGCCTATACCAATACGACGTTTGATTCCGTCAATACTTTCATTCCTCTTCTAGGCTTCCTTGATTTGGCTAATCAAAGTGGGTTGAAGTTCAATGCTAGCTAGGAATCCTTTGCTAACTAACTCAGTCCTGAACTGCTCCAACTCCTCATACAAACTTGGTTGCTTCTCTTTGATCATGGTGTTAAGCCTACACGGCAATCTGCTAAGAGCATCCGCTACCACATTGGCTTTGCCGGGGTGATAGTGAATGTCAAGGTCATAATCCTTGATTAACTCTATCCATCTTCTTTACCTCATATTCAACTCCTTCTGGGTGAAGATATACTTCAAGATCTTATGATCTGAGTAAATATCACAGCGATTACCCATCAAATAATGACGCCATGTCTTCAATGCTAGAACCACCGCTACTAGCTCAAGATCATGGGTCGGATAGTTCTGCTCATCTTTGCTTGATTTCGAGACAGTCTGAGATGACTTTGCCTTCTTGCATCAATACACATCTTAGACCAATCTTTGATGCATCACAATACACATCAAACGGCTTCTTGATGTCTGGCATGATCAAAATTGGGGATGATATCAATCTCTTCTTCAGCTCTTGGAAACTGGCTTCACACTTGTCTGTCCATTCAAACTTCTTGTCCTTCTTCAACAATTGGGTCATTGGTCGGGCTATGCTTGAGAATCCTTCTACAAACTTGCGGTAATATCCCGCTAATCCGTGAAATGGACGAACTTGGGTTTGATTGGTTGGGGCTTCCCATTCTTCGACATCTTTGATCTTGCTAGGATCAACAGAGACTCCTCCAGCAGACACAATATGTCCTAGGAATCCTACTTCTTTCAGCCAAAACTCACATTTGCTGAACTTGGCATATAACTGATGCTTTCTCATGGTTTCTAGGATGATTCTCAAATGTTGCTCATGCTCTTCTTCTGACTTGGAGTAGATAAGGATGTCGTCGATAAACACAACTACAAACTTATCTAGGAAATTCATAAAGATCTTATTCATGAGATTCATGAAATACGCAGGGGCATTGGTTAATCCAAAAGACATAACCGTATACTCGTATAAACCATAGCGAGTAGTAAAGCGGTCTTGAATATCCGTTGCACGAATCTTAAGTTGGTGATAACCAGTCCTAAGATCAATCTTTGAGAATACCTGAGCTCCAGTCAACTGATCAAATAGATCCTCTATCTTTGGCAAGGGGTACTTGTTCTTGATGGTGACATCATTCAACTTTCTGTAGTCTGTACACAGACGGTTGCCTCCATCCTTCTTGTCGACGAACAACACTGGTGATCTCCATGGCGATGCACTTGGTTGAATCAAGCCGGTTGCTAACATGGCATCCAACTGCTTCTTCAGTTCTACTAACTCTGAGGGGTTCATGGTATAGGGTCTCTGGGCTATAGGTCCGGTTCCGGGGATTAGTTCGATAATGAACTCTATATCCCTATCCGGGGGCATACCTGGCAATTCATCTGGGAATACGTCGGGGTATTCACAGACTACTCTGACTTAGTCAATGGTAGGCAGGGCTACACTTTTGTTGCATTTGAATTGACGGGGTACGGTTTCAGAGATATGTTCTACGGTTACTCCAGAACTACTGGTCATGGTGATGGCTTTCTTAGCACAGTCTATCAGTCCTTTATGCCTTGACATCTAGTCCATACCTAGTACTACTTCCAAACCTTTGGTTCCAAGTACAATTAGGTTGGCATAAAAATCTATCCCATGTATTCTGATAGGTACAGCCTTGCAAATTTTTCTAGCTTTTGTTGTTGAACCGGGGATTTGAACTATCATGACATGCTTCAGGTTGGTTGGGCGAATCTTACTAGTGCATACAAATTCTTCGGTGACAAATGAATGCGATGCTCCAGAATCAAACAATACTCTTGCTAAAACTGAGTTGATAGAAAACATACCCAGCACGACATCTGGTGCTTCCTGGGCTTCTTCTGCGTTCATGTGGAAGAGACGACCGTTGCGGTTGTGTGGGTTCCCTGGGGCAAATCTCCTGCCTGGTTGAACACGACGCTGCTGCTGAGCTGGGGCGTTCATAGGGGCATTGACAGCAGTCTTCTTGGGACACTCATTGGAGTAGTGACCCCTCACTCCACACTCGAAACAAGTGATCTGGGACTTGTCCTTGACTTCGACAGTCTGACATTGCTGCGATTCTGGGGCGATGTTGTTGTTGTTGCTCTTGGGAGGGGCACGGTTGAAGTTGTTGGCGTTGCCAGAGTTGTGATTGTTTCCTCCGGGCTTCACATTTCCTCCGCTACGGTTGGGGTAGCTTGGGCAAGGATTTGGGGGTTGGTTGTTCCTTGGTGCATATCCTGGTGAGGGGTTGGGACGGTACTTCTGGTGACTACTGGATCCAGACTGCTGCATCATACGACGCTTGCGGTTGTCGTTTGCCTGGTTAATCTTCTCTCCCATCTGAATGACAGAGTCGACTAGCTCTTCGAGATCCTGGAAATGGATGTTGACGAGGACAGTATGCATCTCTCCTTCTTCTTGGCCTCCGTGTTGATTTCATCCGGTGCATATCTCGCAAGTGACAAGAATTTGTCACGGTACTCTACTACAGTCAATCTTCCTTGCTTCAGTTCACGGAATTCATCTCTCATCCTGTTGACAAGACCTTGCGGCATGTGGGTGCGGCTGAACTTGACCTTGAATGCTTCCCAGGTCATCACCTGGCCATTGTTCATGTTGCGGACGCTATTCCACCAAGCTCTTGCATCTCCTTGAGATAGTGAGTGGCGAAGAGAACTTTCTCATTCTCATCAACTCCTGCAACTTCGAGGTTGTTTTCCATGGTCTATAACCAGTCATCAGCATCTAATGGGTTTTCAGATTGGTTGAAGATTGGGGGATTGGTGTTCTAAATTTTTTTGAGTTTAGATCCATGGTGATCCTGATTTCCATGTCCTTGGTTGTTGAGAGCCATTTGGGTGATCTGCTGCAATGTCGCTAAGTTGGCTTGACGCTCGGCCCTGCTTGCTTCACGGTCTGCGATGAGATTCTGCAAGATCTGCAGCATTGGGTCCTGCGATGAGCTGCTCCCTCCTTGGTTTCCACGAGTCATCTGAAGATTGAGATAGATATAGGGGTAAGAGGGAAATTCTAAGGTTCAGGGTTTTGGGTTTTCAAAGCCACAACTTTGAGTTAGACTCAGGTTTTTCAACTAACTTCTTTTTCATTCATGCAAGAAAGCACACGATACAACACACACCACAACAAGCAAAGGGGAAAACAGATGGTTTTAAGAACCATTCTGCAAGCTACGATACAATGAGATGATACATCTCTTGCTACGACAGTGCTCTAGTGAATCTACTCATCGTCGATGAAGTCGGAGTCTTCATCATCAGTGTAGAAGTCCACAGCATCTTCTGCCAGAAAATCGTCATCGTTGCTAAGGTAGGAATCCATATCTCCCTGGATGTCTTCTCCTTCATCATCTTCTTCCTTGGCGGCAAGCTGAGCTTCCTGCTCCTTGACGGTCTTCTCGAGGTCGGCCACCTTCTTGCGAAGACGGGCGATGGTGCGATCCTTCTTTGTACGCTGGCGACAAAAAGACTGGCAATCTTGGACGAGCAGTGTGAAAGTCTGGGCCTTCTGGTCGGCGATGGCATGGTTCTGGTTGGCTAACTCTCTGGCATTGTCCAGTTCCTGCTGTCGGTCATGAATCAAGAAGTCAAGGTTCTCCACTTGACGCCTCAACTTTGGGTGACTTGGCATCTCCATCGGCATTCCCATGAAGTCACGTCTTGCATAGAGGGCAAAACGAGTTCCTTGAATCTTGTTGACACTGAGGGCACATAGACGTGCGAGAGCTTCATGCATTGCCCTAGCTAATCCATCTAGCCAGTTGTTCTCTCTCACAGAGAACTGAATTCTCCCGGAAGTTGGTGCTTCAATGCTTCCTCGAAGATCTGCGGTGACTAGCCATTGTAGGTCTCCTCCTGGGGGTCCTGGAAGTTGAGCTCCAAGAAACTTCGGATGTGGGCGTCCCAGAAATTCTGACAGTGAATCCAGATCCCTCTCAAAGATCAGCTGACCTCTGTTTCCCAACTGGTAAAACATGCTGAAGTGAGTCTCCATCTACAAGAATTTAGGATGAGGAAATTAGTGAAGTGATCAAGTGTGTCAAATTTTAAGTAGTAATGTAAGAATTTTGAGGAACATGTATTTTTGAGAAAGAATGAGTTCACAAGGGTAAGAGGGAAATAGTTTTTCATAAATACTCACTTTGGTTTTGAAGCTATGTTTTTGGTTTGGACGTCCATTCTAACTAGGGTCTCCTATGGTCAACCTGGCTCTGATACCAACTTGTCAACACCCGGATTTTTAATCCCAGATGCCCGTTATGCCATACCTCGCAATCCCAGGATTACCATTTTTGCGAGACATAACGGATTGGATATCACAGTACATCATCCATTAAAAACCATACATAAGGTTTTACACAAATACGGATCTCATGATCCAGTCTTTAATACAACAAGCGTGGAAATAAGCGATAGCGTGGCGGTGGGGTCCATCTTGGGGCACGAGCAATCTTGAAGGCAGATAGTCCTAGTTATCATAGTCGTCCTGCTGACCATCATCTTGATAATCTCCTTCATAGTCTGGCCATGATAATAGCCAGGGACAAAAGCCATGAGTACTCTTTAAGTACTCGCAAACTACTACTAGCATGGGTTATGATTCTAAGTTAAAGTACTGAATTTAAAGAATAACTATCCAGTTAAGTTTGAAACCTAAGCTGAGTTCTGAAGCAAGAAAAGATAAAATAAAAGTCTAGAATCACTTAAGTTGGGAAGCTATTTTCATCTACACAACCCTTTTGTGGTCAAGTCAAGGTTCATCATTCATTTCAAGTTATTTAGAAAACATCTAACAACGAAACAGTATGGCCATTCCAACTGTCCATAACATGAATTGACTATTCGAATAGTTTGACACTCTGCAGAGGTGGTACACTTTCACCACAAGATTCGATACATTTGTCAGGGATAACCCTGAATCATCATACTTAGTATGCAGATAATCAAACATAACCTTCCCTTTACACACCCTAGTACAAGAACCTCTCCTATGAGCATGGCCTCCCAACCATGACCATCAGTCATCTTGGGCACTGCATAGGTGGACAACATTGAGAGGTAGCCTCAGCTCAAACCTCTCCCGTGAGGGAACTAATACTAATGCATATAAATTTCCAGCTAAGCCTTACCCAATTCAGGTAATGTGGTTGTACGGTAAATTTGGAATGGTATCGCATCCGAATCCAACCATCAGTTTTATAAAAGGGTTAAGGCTCATGCCTCCGCATTTTCATCATCATAAATCAATTGTGTTTCTCAACACATGTCAAAACATCTCAATAGAATGACTCATCATTCCAAGGTTTTCACAACTCATTTTCACCAAGTGTCCCCATCTAAAGTGACTCAAGTTTGACCTATTCTAAAAAACTAGGTTAAGAGTGTTCACTAAGGTGGAAAGGTGGGATAAATCTCATGCCATAGAATGACATCTAAGGGTTTCTAAGTAGGTCAAGTTTTATACTCTTTATGCTACCTTCAAAATTAATTAAAGAACTTTGTGTAAACTAAGGGGGTGTGATCAAAGTATGCTTAAGGCATCTTTACTAAACTATCTAGTTTTATTCTAACTTGCTACAAGAGCTTACTAAAGCATGTTTGCAAGGGTTAGCTTGCCACTAATAGCTTGCCTTGGTTGATGCAGTCGTTGAATTTTTCTTCTTCTTCTTCTTCTTCTTCTTGGTAGAACTCCTCCTCCTCGAAGGCTTGGTCGTTACGAGCATCTAGAAATACATAGGGAGTGCACAATCACCAAACAATACTTAACTTAGGCTAAGTAGTATTCTAAACCACACAATTGATGATCTATTATCATCCCAAACATCACAAGTTTTAATTCAATAGTTTCAACCTTTTTATTTTGGAAAAGTAATTTCTACTCATTGAAATATTAACTACACTTTAATATTCACCACCAAAATATGGGATCATGTGGACACATGTCCTCACCACATATTCTAACACGTGGGAATGAGATTTAAAGGTTGGATCAATATTACTTTGGTTTAAGTTCATTATTTAATGATTTAAAGTGACTAGAAATACCTATATAGCATTATTTTGGTACTAGTCCAAAGTCACTACCTGTAAAACTTAATATTATTACATATTTGGATAGATATGATGAAATGTGATTTTTGAGAGTTGGAATCAACTCAAAAGCTAACTGGGTTGATTTTACAAAAATGTTTCAAGTTGCAAAAGCTTCTGTCTTCTTATTTTATAGGATAAATCTATAACTCTAAATGAATTAAATCCAACGGGCTTGGATAGAGCATTTCAATACCTTTCAGACAAAATTAGTTTCATGTAATTTGGATTTGTCAAACTCACAGAATTGAATTTTGAAACACTGGACAGAAACTATATTCTAACTAAAAGGAAAATTCCTAATTTGAATTTGAACGTAAGTGGAAACGAAATGGGCGGCCACTGCGCTCAAGCGGTCATGGCTGGCTTAGCGAGGCTCCACCTGTCGTGGAGCAGGTACGAAGGGTATGGATGAAAGGTGGTCGTGCGATTAGAGGGTAGATCGGCTCACAGCTATCGTCCTCGTCGGAATAGGACACGACAGAGCTAACCCTAGCAGTCGGTGAGGGTGCGATGGGGGCTCCAGGCTCGGCGAGGCGGCGAACGAAGTGGAAAGACGCAGCAGTTCTCTTGGTACAAGCGGCGCTTCCTGGGATGGCCTGGATCAACGGCGCCCTTCTCCTCCCGAGGCGGCGGCTCCGGCTGCAATTCCGGTGTCCTGGTGCTCGAGCGGCTCCGGCTGGCTATGGGGAGTGAGAGTGAGAGGTGGAGATGAGAATGATGTGAAGAGAGCTTGCTGGGGAGGCCTCCTTATATAGGCGAGCGAAGGGTGCAGAGCGGCATGGGCAGAGCTCGACGTGGGCGACGGCACAGCGAGCTAAGGGCATGGGCGAGGTAGGCGGATGGTGTCCGGTCTCCTGGCGATCCTCTATGGCTTGATGGCGTGGCAAGGGGCTATCTCTATTGGTCGGGAGCTTCCGCGCACTGCACGGTGGCTGCAGGTGCTCGACAAGAAATGCGGTGGCTATGGGTCGAGCGGCGGCATACGGGCGTGTCTAGCGAGGTGTTGGGCCTACTGCGAGTGCCGCCACGCAAGGCTAGGGCTTGGCAAGGCCGGTGCTGCTCTGGCGGACGCGGCGCTCCGGGGTGATCGGCATGGCGGACAGAGGCGTGGGCGCGAGCAACTGGGGCCTGTCCTCCGCTCGATTTTGGTCGGGGTCTGGTCGAGGCAGTGCGGTGTGATGGCGCTTGTCTGCCAGCGGGCGAAGGAGAGCACGGGGCGGCTTTGTGCGAGCTGTCCATGGTCGACCTGGCGCATGGCGTCGGGCGGCTTGGCACTGGAGCAGCTAGGGGAGAGGGAGAGAGCTAGGGCCGGGGTTTGAGCTGGGGGGACAAGGGGACCGAGTTAGGCCCAAATGGTGACAAGAAGCACTGCACACTATAGTGTTTTGACAAATGTTTGATCGTATACGCCACTGTTCGATGAAATGGCCGCAAGAGACCAAAGTTTGAATTTTGAGTTCAAAAATTTTGAGTGATCTCCACTAGTGCTAGGTAGTCTCTGGTTGCAAGGGTTTTGAAAATGGTGCTCAATTATATGGTTATTGAAATAGGGGTGATCTATGCATATGCATTAGATTCAATTTTAAACTGTCATTTAAATTAGTTTACAGAATGTTTTTAGTAGATCAAAAAGTGGGCCTTGGTACCTCATTATGTGTACTAGCAAGGGGTGTAAAGATCAAGAATTGTTTCTGTTAAGAGATGAGTACTAGGAATAGCCAAAGTAGGTATGAGAGTTAAATTTGTCCAAATGACCATTCCTTCATTTTAATTCTCTTTTATTTGATTTTCTTTAGGAAAAGTTTGGGAATGATGTATATGATGTTTAAATCATCTAAGAAACATTTTAGAAGCAAAGGATCACACAATCATGGCAATTCAAAAAAACTCCTATTTTAAATGCACACATATATGAATGCTTTCATTTTAAATTTGGAAAAGTTTTTGTTAACCCCATGTTTGGATGACTTGATCTTAATAAGCTTGGATTGAAGTTTTGGGATGTTACAAACCTTCCCTCCTTAAATAAAATCTCGTCCCGAGATTTACAAGAAAACTAGGAACTAAAGAGATCTGGGAACTCTGTCCTAATGTAATCCTCGCACTCCCAAGTGGCTTCCTCCTCGGTATGGTTGCTCCACTGAATCTTGAGAAACTTGATACTCTTGGTCCTGGTGGTTCTGTAGGCTTCTTCTAAGATACAGATGGGTACTTCCCGATAGGTCAGGTCATTGTTGATTTCCACTGCTCTGTGATCGATATTCTTGAAAACTTCAGTCTTCTCAGGAACTTCCAAACATTTGCGCAGTAACAAGATATGGAACACATTGTGGATGGCTGACATCTCTTCCAGCAATTCCAGCTGATACGATACTTCTCCTCGGCGGTTCAGAATCTTGAAAGGTCCGATATATCTGGGAGCTAACTTTCCCTTCAGACTAAAGCGTTGGGTTCCCTTCAATGGTGAAACCTTGAGATATACGAAATCTCCGACATTGAAAGTCAGGTCTCTCCTTCTCTTGTCAGCATAGCTTTTACATCTAGATTGGGCGGTCTTGAGGTGCTCACGAACTTTGTGAACTTTCTCTTCTGCTTCTCGGAGAATGTCGGGTCCAAAGATCTGACTCTCTCCTACTTGCGACCAATTCAAAGGGGTACGACACTTTCTTCCGTATAGGAATTCAAATGGTGCCATCTGTAAACTAGCTTGATAACTGTTGTTATATGAGAATTCTGCGAAGGGCAGGCAGTCTTCCCATTTTGATCCGTATTCCAACACACAAGCTCTAAGCATATCCTCTAAGATCTGATTGACTCTCTCAGTCTGTCTATCTGTTTGTGGGTGATAAGCGGTGCTGAAGTTCAACTTGGTTCCTAAACCTTCCTAAACTTTCTGCCAAAATCTTGAGGTAAACTGGGTTCCTCGATCTGATGCGATGGTCTTGGGGGTTCCATGCAGACTAACTATCCTAGCAATGTACAGCTCTGCTAGTTTTGCACTCTGGTAGGTTGTCTTGACTGGTATGAAGTGGGCTACCTTGGATATTCTATCAACTATGACCCAGATTGAGTCATTTCCCCTACTAGAAGTAGGTAAACCGGTGATAAAGTCCCATTTCCATTCCGGAATCTGCAATGGTTGCAACAATCCTGCAGGTCTCTGATGCTCCGCTTTGACTCTTTGACAAATGTCACATTTGGCGATGTAGCTTCCGATCTCTCTCTTCATCTTGTGCCACCAAAATTGCTCTTTCAAATCCTGATACATCTTTGTTCCTCTGGGGTGGATAGAATAAAGAGTATCATGAGCTTCCTTCATGATAATTTCCTTCAGCTCTGAATCTCTTTGGTACACGAATCGTCCCTTGTACCACATTACACCTTCTTCGTCTTGGTGAATCCGGTACTTTGCACTGCCTGTCTGACGTTTGATTCTGTCGATACTTTCATTCCCCTTCTAGGCTTCCTTGATTTGGCTAATCAAAGTGGGTTGAAGTTCAATGCTAGCTAGGAATCCTTTGCTAACTAACTCAGTCCTGAACTGCTCCAACTCCTCATACAAACTTGGTTGCTTCTCTTTGATCATGGTGTTAAGCCTACACGGCAATCTGCTAAGAGCATCCGCTACCACATTGGCTTTGCCGGGGTGATAGTGAATGTCAAGGTCATAATCCTTGATTCACTCTATCCATCTTCTTTGCCTCATATTCAACTCCTTCTGGGTGAAGATATACTTCATGCTCTTATGATCTGAGTAAATCTCACAGCGATTACCCATCAAATAATGACGCTATGTCTTCAATGCTAGAACCACCGCTGCTAGCTCAAGATCATGGGTCGGATAGTTCTGCTCATGTTGCTTCAGTTGTCGAGACAGATACACGATGACTTTGCCTTCTTGCATCAATACACATCCTAGACCAATCTTTGATGCATCACAATACACATCAAACGGCTTCTTGATGTCTGGCATGATCAAAATTGGGGCTGATATCAATCTCTTCTTCAGCTCCTGGAAACTGGCTTCACACTTGTCTGTCCATTCAAACTTCTTGTCCTTCTTCAACAATTGGGTCATTGGTCGGGCTATGCTTGATAATCCTTCTATGAACTTGCGGTAATATCCCGCTAATCCGAGAAATGAACGAACTTGGGTTTGATTGGTTGGGGCTTCCCATTCTTAGACATCTTTGATCTTCTTTGGGATCAACGAGACTCCTCCAGCAGACACAATATGTCCTAGGAATCCTACTTCTTTCAGCCAAAACTCACATTTGCTGAACTTGGCATATAACTGATGCTTTCTCAGGGTTTCTAGGATGATTCTCAAATGTTGCTCATGCTCTTCTTCTGACTTGGAGTAGATAAGGATGTCATCGATAAACACAACTACAAACTTATCTAGGAAATTCATAAAGATCTTATTCATGAGATTCATGAAATACGCAGGGGCATTGGTTAATCCAAAAGACATAACCGTATACTCGTATAAACCATAGCGAGTAGTAAAGGCGGTCTTCGGAATATCCGTTGCACGAATCTTAAGTTGGTGATAACCAGTCCTAAGATCAATCTTTGAGAATACGAGCTCGATCAGTGATCAACTAGATCCTCTATCTTTGGCAAGGGGTACTTGTTCTTGATGGTGACATCATTCAACTTTCTGTAGTCTGTACACAGACGGTTGCCTCCATCCTTCTTGTCGATGAACAACACTGGTGATCTCCATGGCGATGCACTTGGTTGAATCAAGCCGGTTGCTAACATGGCATCCAACTGCTTCTTCAGTTCTACTAACTCTGAGGGGTTCATGGTATAGGGTCTCTGGGCTATAGGTCCGGTTCTGGGGATTAGTTCGATAATGAACTCTATATCCATATCCGGGGGCATACCTAGCAATTCATCTGGGAATACGTCGGGGTATTCACAGACTACTCTGACTTGGTCAATGGTAGGCAGGGCTACACTTTTGTTGCATTTGAATTGACGGGGTAAGGTTTCAGAGATATGTTCTACGGTTAGTCCAGAACTACTGGTCATGGTGATGGCTTTCTTAGCACAGTCTATCACTCCTTTATGCCTTGAAATCCAGTCCATACCTAGTACTACTTCCAAATCTTTGGTTCCAAGTACAATTAGGTTGGCATAAAAATCTATCCCATGTATTCTGATAGGTACAGCCTTGCAAATTTTTCTAGCTTTTGTTGTTGAACCGGGGATTTGAACTATCATGATATGCTTCAGGTTGGTTGGGCGAATCTTACTAGTGCATACAAATTCTTCGGTGACAAATGAATGCGATGCTCCAGAATCAAACAATACTCTTGCTAAAACTGAGTTGACAGAAAACATACCCAGCACGACATCTGGTGCTTCCTGGGCTTCTTCTGCGTTCATGTGGAAGAGACGGCCGTTGCGGTTGTGCGGGTTCCCTAGGGAAAATCTCCTGCTTGGTTGAACACGACGCTGCTGCTAAGCTGGGGCGTTCATAGGGGCATTGGCAGCGGTCTTCTTGGGACACTCATTGGAGTAGTGACCCTTCACTCCACACTCGAAACAAGTGATATAGGACTTGTCCTTGACTGCGACAGGTACAGCAATGCTGCCGATTAAGAGGCGTGTTGTTGTTGTTGCTCTTAGGAGGCACGCAGTTGAAGTTGTTGGCGTTGCCGGAGTTGTGATTGTTTCCTCCGGGCTTCACATTTCCTCCGCTACGGTTGGGGTAGCTTGGGCGAGAATTTGGGTGTCGGTTGTTCCTTGGTGCATATCCTGGTGAGGGGTTGGGTCGGTACTTCTGGTGACTACTGGATCCAGACTGCTGCATCATACGACGCTTGCGGTTGTCGTTTGCCTGGTTAATCTTCCCTTCCATGTGAATGGCAGAGTCGACTAGCTCTTCGAGATCCTGGAAACGGATGTTGACGAGGACAGTCTGCATCTCATCATGTAGTCCGTTTAAGAATCTCTCCTTCTTCTTGGCCTCCGTGTTGATTTCATCCGGTGCATATCTCGCAAGTGACAAGAATTTGTCACGGTACTCTACTACGGTCAATCTTCCTTGCTTCAGTTCACGGAATTCATCCCTCATCCTGTTGACAAGACCTTGCGGCACGTGGGTGCGGCTGAACTTGACCTTGAATGCTTCCCAGGTCATCACCTGGCCATGGTTCATGTTGCGGACGCTATTCCACCAAGCTCTTGCATCTCCCGCCAGATAGTGAGTGGCGAAGAGAACTTTCTCATTCTCATCAACTCCTGCAACTTCGAGGTTGTTTTTCATGGTCTGTAACCAGTCATCGGCATCTAATGGGTTTTCAGATTGGTTGAAGATTGGGGGATTGGTGTTCTAAATTTTTTTGAGTTTAGATCCATGGTGATCCTGATTTCCATGTCCTTGGTTGTTGAGAGCCATTTGGGCGATCTGCTGCAATGTCGCTAAGTTGGCTTGACGTACCTTGCTTCACGGTCTGCGATGAGATTCTGCAAGATCTGCAGCATTGGGTCCTGCGATGAGCTGCTCCCTCCTTGGTTTCCACGAGTCATCTGAAGATTGAGATAGATATAGGGGTAAGAGGGAAATTCTAAGGTTCAGGGTTTTGGGTTTTCAAAGCCACAACTTTGAGTTAGACTCAGGTTTTTCAACTAACTTCTTTTTCATTCATGCAAGCAAGCACACGATACAACACACACCACAACAAGCAAAGGGGAAAACAGATGGTTTTAAGAACCATTCTGCAAGCTACGATACAATGAGATGATACATCTCTTGCTACGACAGTGCTCTAGTGAATCTACTCATCGTCGATGAAGTCGGAGTCTTCATCATCAGTGTAGAAGTCCACAGCATCTTCTGCCAGAAAATCGTCATCGTTGCTAAGGTAGGAATCCATATCTCCCTGGATGTCTTCTCCTTCATCATCTTCTTCCTTGGCGGCAAGCTGAGCTTCCTGCTCCTTGACGGTCTTCTCGAGGTCGGCCACCTACTTGCGAAGACGGGCGATGGTGTGATCCTTCTTTGTACGCTGGTGATGAAGAGACTGGCAATCTTGGATGAGCAGTGTGAAAGTCTGGGCCTTCTGGTCGGCGATGGCACGGTTCTGGTTGGCTAACTCTCTGGCATTGTCCAGTTCCTGCTGTCGGTCATGAAGCAAGAAGTCAAGGTTCTCCACTTGACGCCTCAACTCTGGGTGACTTGGCATCTCCATCGGCATTCCCATGAAGTCACGTCTTGCATAGTGAGCAAAACGGGTTCCTTGAATATTGTTGACGCTGAGGGCACATAGACGTGCGAGACCTTCATGCATTGCCCTGGCTAATCCATCTAGCCAGTTGTTCTCTCTCACAGAGAACTAAATTCTCCCGGAAGTTGGTGCTTCAATGCTTCCTCGAAGATCTGCGGTGACTAGCCATTGTAGGTCTCCTCCTGGGGTTCCTAGAAGTTGAGCTCCAAGAAACTCCGGATGTGGGCGTCCAGAATTACGATGAATCCAGATCGCTCTCAAAGATCAGCTGACCTCCATTTCCCAACTGGTAAAACTTGCTGAACTGAGTCTCCATCTACAAGAATTTAGGATGAGGAAATTAGTGAAGTGATCAAGTGTGTCAAATTTTAAGTAGTAATGTAAGAATTTTGAGGAACATGTATTTTTGAGAAAGAATGAGTTCACAAGGGTAAGAGGGAAATAGTTTTCATAAATACTCACTTTGGTTTTGAAGCTATGTTTTTGGTTTGGGCGTCCATTCTAACTAGGGTCTCCTATGGTCAACTGGCTCGATACCAACTTGTCAACACCGGATTTTAATCCCGGATGCCCGTTATGCCATACCTGCAATCCCGGGATTACCATTTTGCGAGACATAACGGATTGGATATCCTGATACATCATCCATTACAAACCATACATAAGGTTTGACACAAATACGGATCTCATGATCCAGTCTTTAATACAACAAGCGGAAATAAGCGATAAGCGTGGCGGTGGGGTCCATCTTCAAGGGCACGAGTAATGCCGACGAAGGCGAGATAGTCCTAGTTATCATAGTCGTCCTGTGACCATCATCTTGATAATCTCCTTCATAGTCCGCCATGATAATAGCCAGGGACAAAAGCCATGAGTACTCTTTAAGTACTCGCAAACTACTACTAGCAAGGGTTATGATTCTAAGTTAAAGTACTGAATTTAAAGAATAACTATCCAGTTAAGTTTGAAACCTGAGCTGAGTTCTGAAGCAAGAAAAGATAAAATAAAAGTCTAGAATCACTTAAGTTGGGAAGCTATTTTCATCTACACAACCCTTTGTGGTCAAGTCAAGGTTCATCATTCATTTCAAGTTATTTAGAAAACATCTGACAACGAAATAGTATGGCCATTCCAACTGTCCATTACATGACGCGACTATTCGAATAGTTTGACACTGCAGAGGTGGTACACTTTCACCACAAGATTCGATACATCATCGAGGATAACCCTGAATCATCATACTTAGTATGCAGATAATCAAACATAACCTTCCCTTTACACACCCTAGTACAAGCACCTCTCCTATGAGCATGGCCTCCCAACCATGACCATTAGTCATCTTGGGCACTGCATAGGTGGACAACATTGAGAGGTAGCCTCGGCTCAAACCTCTCTCGTGAGGGAACTAATACTAATGCATATAAATTTCCAGCTAAGCCTTACCCAATTCAGGTAATGTGGTTGTACGGTAAATTTGGAATGGTATCGCATCCGAATCCAACCATCAGTTTTATAAAAGGGTTAAGGCTCATGCCTCCTCATTTTCATCATCATAAATCAATTGTGTTTCTCAACACATGTCAAAACATCTCAATAGAATGACTCATCATTCCAAGGTTTTCACAACTCATTTTCACCAAGTGTCCCCATCTAAAGTGACTCAAGTTTGATCTATTCTAAAACACTAGGTTAAGAGTGTTCACTAAGGTGGAAAGGTGGGATCAATCTCATGCCATAGAATGACATCTAAGGGTTTCTAAGTAGGTCAAGTTTTATACTCTTTATGCTACCTTCAAAATTAATTAAAGAACTTTGTGTAAACTAAAGGGGTGTGATCAAAGTATGCTTAAGGCATCTTTACTAAACTATCTAGTTTTATTCTAGCTTGCTACAAGAGCTTACTAAAGCATGTTTGCAAGGGTTAGCTTGCCACTAATAGCTTGCCTTGGTTGATGCAGTGGTTGAAGTTTTCTTCTTCTTCTTCTTGGTAGAACTCCTCCTCCTCGAAGGCTTGGTCGGTACCAGCGTCTAGAAATACATAGGGAGTGCACAATCACCAAACAATACTTAACTTAGGCTAAGTAGTATTCTAAACCACACAATTGATGATCTATTATCATCCCAAACATCACAAGTTTTAATTCAATAGTTTCAACCTTTTTATTTTGGAAAAGTAATTTCTACTCATTGAAATATTAACTACACTTTAATATTCACCACCAAAATATGGGATCATGTGGACACATGTCCTCACCACATATTCTAACATGTGGGAATGAGATTTAAAGGTTGGATCAATATTACTTTGGTTTAAGTTCATTATTTAATGATTTAAAGTGACTAGAAATACCTATATAGAATTATTTTGGTACTAGTCCAAAGTCACTACCTTTAAACCTTAATATTATTACATATTTGGATAGATATGATGAAATGTGATTTTTGAGAGTTGGAATCAACTCAAAATCTAACTTGGTTGATTTTACAAAAATGTTTCAAGTTGCAAAAGCTTTTGTCTTCTTATTTTATAGGATAAATCTATAACTCTAAATGAATTAAATCCAACGGGCTTGGATAGAGCATTTCAATACCTTTCAGACAAAATTAGTTTCATGTAATTTGGATTTGTCAAACTCACAGAATTGAATTTTGAAACACTGGACAGAAACTATATTCTAACTAAAAGGAAAATTCCTAATTTGAATTTGAAGCGTCTTGAGGAACGAAATGGGCGGCCCAGTGCGTCACAGGCTGTCTTAAGCGAGGGCCCCACCCGTCGATGGAACAGAAGTACCGAAGGGTATGGATGAAAGGTGGTCGATGCGATTAGAGGGTAGATCGGCTCACAGCTATCGTCCTCGTCGGAATAGGACACGGAGCTAACCCTAAGCGCGATCGGTGAGGGTGCAGTGGGGCGTCTGCGGGGCTCCAGAAGGTCGGCGGCGAGCGAAGTGGAAGGCAGCGAGGTTCTCTGGTACAATCGGCGCTTCTGGGATGGCCTGGATCATGGCGCCCTTCTCCTCCCGAGGCGGCTCTAGCTGCAATTCCGGTGTCTGGTGCTCGGCGGCTCCGGCTGGCTGTGAGTGAGTGAGAGGTGGAGATGAGAATGGTGTGAAGAGAGCTTGCTGGGAGGCCTCCTTATATAGGCGGCGAAGGGTGCGAGCGGCATGGGCGAGCTCGGCGTGGGGCGACACTGGCGAGCTAAGGGCATGGCGAGGTAGGCGGTGGCCGGTCTCCTGGCGATCCTCTATGGCTTGATGGCGCGGCAAGGGGCTATCTCTATTGGTCGGGAGCTTCCGCGCATTGCACGGTGGCCGCAGGTACTCGACAAGAAATGTAGCGCTATGGGTCGCGCGGCGGCATACGGGCGTGTCTGGCGAGGTGCTGGGCCTACTGTGAGTGCCGCCACGCAAGGCTAGGGCTTGGCGAGGCAGTGCTGCTTGACGCGACGCGGCCCGGGTGATCGGCATGGCGGACAGGCGTGGGCGAACTGGGGCTTGTCCTCGCTTGATTTTGGGGGGCTGGTCGGCGGTGCGGTGTGATGGCGCTGTCTGCGTGAAGCGAAGGAGAGGGTGGGCGGCTTTGTGCGAGCTGTCCATGGTCGACTGGCGCATGGCGTCAGGCAAACCTTAACTGGGCTAGGGGAGAGGGAGAGAGAGCTAGGGACGGGGTTTGAGCTGGGGGGACAAGGGGACCGATTTAGGCCCAAATGGTGACAAGAAGCACTGCACACTATAGTGTTTTGACAAATGTTTGATATGTGTCTACCACCTGTTCGATGAAATGGCCGCAAGAGACCAAAGTTTGAATTTTGAGTTCAAAATTTTTGAGTGATCTCCACTAGTGCTAGGTAGTCTCTGGTTGCAAGGGTTTTGAAAATGGTGCTCAATTATATGGTTTTTGAAATAGGGGTGATCTATGCATATGCATTAGATTCAATTTTAAACTATCATTTAAATTAGTTTACAGAATGTTTTTAGTAGATCAAAAAGTGGGCCTTGGTACCTCATTATGTGTACTAGCAAGGGGTGTGAAGATCAAGAATTGTTTCTGTTAAGAAATGAGTACTAGGAATAGCCAAAGTAGGTATGAGAGTTAAATTTGTCCAAATGACCATTCCTTCATTTTAATTCTTTTTGATTTGATTTTCTTTAGGAAAAGTTTGGGAATGATGTAGATGATGTTTAAATCATCTAAGAAACATTTTAGAAGCAAAGGATCACACAATCATGGCAATTCAAAACAACTCCTATTTTAAATGCACACATATATGAATGCTTTCATTTTAAATTTGGAAAAGTTTTTGTTAACCCCATTTTTGGATGACTTGATCTTGATAAGCTTGGATTGAAGTTTTGGGATGTTACAGCATGGAGGCTCGGGGATCTCCAGCTGGCGGCTGGTTGTTAAGGAGGTACATGGTGGCCGCTGTCACCGTAGCCTGCGGCGTCTTGGGGATCACATTGCCCCATGTGTCGACTGTCATAGAGCTGAAGTCGAGGACCTTTGCAGCTTCTATGCGTTCTTGCTCGGTGAGATGGGCCATCCAAGATTGCCTCTTTTTGGCAATGTACTCATTGCCTCTTGAGGAGGATCCTCTGTAGGAGGAGAGCCCTGCACGACGAAGGCTCGACTCGTCTGCTGCTTTTTGCGCGCCTCGAGTTGCGCGATTGTTTGCACTTGGCGCTTGAATTCTTCCTTCAGGAGCCAATGGTAGCCCATTAGCAGTTCTTGTGGAGATCCGAAGGGTAGAGGAGTGCCTCGTAGGGCCTCGCGGCAGCGAGCCCATTCTTGCTCGTTGAGCTTGATCATGATGCGTTCGATGGTTTGCTCGTTTATTATGGTTGGAGGTTCGAATGCTCCTCAATTGTTGGCATTGGTGCGATCGCCACCGTTACCGCCGTTAGCTCCGTTGCCGCCGTTGCCGCCGTTTGGAGGGTCGGTTCCAATACCGCGATTGCCCGTGTTGTCGCGGTTGGCGGAGGTGTCGCCTGCGTTGATGATGGCGCACATGAAGTGATTGGGGAAGCTGCTGCTCCCACAACTCTCAGATCCGGAACCGTAGGTTCCGTCTTCAGTGGCCAGGTCGCCCAGATTGGAGTCGCGACTGGTGTCGATGACCGTGTTTTCGACTGCTGTCGGGGCGTTGAGCTCACTGAGTGTGCTGATCGATGGAGGGAACCATGATGCTGGAGCAATCGACGGTGCCGTCGGCTGATCAGGCATGCGAAGTGTGCCCATCTGACCAACTTGGAAGCGGAAGCTCCCTATTGCCAGGCTGATCTCGTCGCCTACGGACTCTAAAGTCGGGCGAGTGGCTGGCGTGTGGACGGTGAAGTCGAACGGGCCGAAGTGCTGGCGAATCTCTGCTGTTGCGGAGTTGTAGATCACGGTTGATGGGGCTGAAGAAGCCGCAACATCAGCACTCCCAATTCCCACAGACGGCACCAATTGAGGAGGGTTTAACTCATCAATGCCCATTGTTATGGACTTGGGTTTTGGAGAAGGAGGGAGCGCTGGAGACTCAAAGATTTACCCAGGTTCAGGCCTCGTAGAGGTCCCTACTCCTGCTTGTCTGCTCGTGGAATTATCGAAGGAATCGAAGATTACAATGGTGCGCAGATGCAATCTGGCGAGGGTTGTGGAAACTAGGGTTGCGTGTGTCCTCCTCGCCGCCCCCTCCTAGCCTTTATATAGGTAGGCTAGGTCTCGGGTAGAAGGTCGAGTCGGTTACAAGTTAGGGTTTTCCCCTTCACACTTTCTAACTTTAGCTTCTTCTTGTTCTTCAAGCAACCGAGAGTCCGTAGGTTACTCGAGTCCTTCATTTGGGCCTTGGCGACACCGTGGGCCTTTACGTATTTAGGCCGTATATACCAAGCTCGAGTACCTGTAGGGTATACCCATGTCAAACGGATAATTGCATTACGAATTGCGTGTAAAGTAAACAATATGATTGTTCTATGAACAAAGGATTGTTGTTTTCTCTCTAGTAGCAACAGCACATCTAGTACCTTAGAGATTTCTGTCACTTCCCCAGATTACCAGAGGCATGAACCCACTATCGAGCATAAATACTAAATCTTGGAGTTGCTAGCATCTACTTGGCCAAGATAGCTACTAACAACGGAAAGCATGCAAGATCACAAATAACAAAGAACTGATAGAATCAATAATCAATCTGAAATAGCATCTCAATATCCATCGGATCCCCACAAACACAACATGCAGAATTACAAATAGATGATCTTGATCATGAACGGAGCTCACAAGATCTAAACATGAAAGCACAAAGAAGGAGAACCAGCCATCTAGCTACTACATGGACCCGTAGTCCAGAGATGAACTACGCACGCATCACACCGGAGGCTTGCATGATGATGATGAAGGCCTCCAGGGTGAATTCCCCTCTGCGGCAGGGTGTCGGAAGAGCTTCAGATCCCTCCCGATCTAGGGATGGAGATGACGGCGGCTACAGACTCTTTCGTGGATTTTTTATCGGGTCCTTAGGGTTTCCGTATCAGAGGCAATATATAGGAGGAAGGAGAGGCCGAGAGGGTGCCTGGGGCGGCCAGACCACCCCCTGCATGGGCTAGTCCTAGCCGCGCAACCAAGTGGTGTGGCCAGGCCCCAGCCTCTCTCTGTCTCGTATTCTGGATCCAGGTGTCCCTCAGTAAAATAATGACTTTGGCTTTTGTCCCGTCCAATTCCGAGAATATTCATTTTATGACTTTCCTGGAACCAAAAACAGCAGAAAACAGGCAGCTGGCATTGTGGCTCTTGTTAATAGGTTAGTCCAAGAAATCATATGAAAAGAACTCCCAAGTGTGGACAAAACATAAGAAAGTAGATAAAACCAAGCATGGAACATCAAAAATTATAGATACATTTGCAATGTATCACC
This sequence comes from Avena insularis, assembly GCA_023614405.1. Taxonomy (NCBI): domain Eukaryota; kingdom Viridiplantae; phylum Streptophyta; class Magnoliopsida; order Poales; family Poaceae; genus Avena; species Avena insularis. The sequence continues at coordinate 31,726,657 of CM042692.1, forward strand.
AATTCAGCAATATAGACACTGAAATACAATAGCAGTACAAAGAGAACTAGTTCTTATTTCATCTCTAAAAACCTTCTCGCGTAATCAGTTTGCCCTTTGAACCTGACACACTCGACCATTGGAGCAAGCAAAACTAACGATCAAGTCTGCTTTGAGTACCTTCTTCTCACATCAATGCCTGTGTGACCCCTGTATGCAACCCAAAATGCCCAAGTCTCATCTGGATTTTGACAAGGCTATGTTCCAAAAGAAAATCAAGACTATCTACTGCCCTTGATTTAAACAAGTACGAGTACATCAGTATTTCCACAAAATGCTTTAGTAATAGCAATGACAGAACATTTGAGAGATTCAATAGATTTCCTGCTTGAAATTCAATAGCAGTATAGAGATAATAAGTTCTTGTTCCATCTCAAAAACCTTGGTGCACGATCAGTTTGCCCTATTCTCTGAACAGGCTCGATCATTGGAACAAGCAAAACTGACGATCAAGTCTCCTTCTGTGTGAATACCACCTCCTTTTTGTCAATGCCTGTGTGACCCCACATATGCAACCCAAAATGCCCAAGACTCGTCTAGATAATTGTGACAATACTAGGTTTCAAAAGAAAAGAAAGACAATCTGTTGCACTTGATCTAAACAAGTTACAGTACATCACTATTAGTTCATCAAAATACTTTGGTAATAGCCACGAAAGAACAAAGGCAAAGCAAGACCATCTCCTGCCCTTGACCTAAACAAGTACTAACAGTATATAGTACAAAATACTCCGAAGTATAAGAACTAGTACTATACTAGTACTACTATGCATCCAAAATCCACCCTCTAACACACTGAGATCCCCAAGCAGGTTAAATAAATTTTGTCAATTGGGTATTCTCCCCCACGATTGATGCATATTGATTAATGTAGGCCCTAGGTAATATGAGATGGTTCATGGAACAACAAAAGGAATGATTTTTCCTCCGGATGATGCCCGACACCACCCAGCTCCTAGGCATAGAGGAACTATAGATTTCGCCGGTCCAAAACCCTAGCTCTATTGACGGCTAATAGGCAGTGATCAGCACATTGTACAAGGGTGACGAGAACGCGTCCGGCCTGACTCACATGATGAATACGCTGATGTCACCTGACTCGCGCACGTCAAATAGCACAGCAAACACCATACCATCGTCCCCTGATCTGATCTTCTCTACTCTCTATGAGCGTGGTGCCAACATCGGCTAAGAGATGTACATGGAGTTTCTAAAGGAAGTAAGATTCATCAGACTAATTGCAGCATGCTAAATATTATAAGAAAAAATGATAAAGTAAATATGAGTAACCTGACTACGATAAAACACACGTAGTACTCCCTCCATTTCAAAATATAAGATGTTTTAGCTTTTGTGAAACGAGTGTATCTAGACCCCTTTTAGTATATGGGTTCACTCTGAACTACACACTAAAAAGAGTCTAGATACACTCATTTCACAAAATATAAAACATCTTTATATTTTTTGAAACGGAGGGAGTAGCTAAGGAATACATGTGCAAGACCATTGTTTCAAAGGAAAAGCTACTTGATCTAAGCAAGTAGTTCTAGCTCCCAAAATAGAGAGACATGTTTGAAAGGAAATGCTCGACCATTGAAGCATGCTAAACTGACAAGCAATGCATGTGTGACCCCCATATGGAACCCAAAATGCCCAAGTCTCATTTAGATTGCGACAAGGCCAGGTTTCAAATGAAAAGAAAGACTATCTACTGCCCTTGATTTAAACAAGTATCACTACATTAGTATCAGTTCCACAAAATGTTTTAGTAATAGCAACAACATAACATTTGAGAAATTTGGTAGCTTTCCTTCTTGAAATTCAATAGCAGTACAGAGAGAATCAGTTCGTGTTCCAGCTCAAACAACAGACTTAATCATTGGAGCAAGCAAAACTGACGATCAAGTCTGCCTCTATGTGAATACCTCCTCCAAACTTCAATGCCTGTGTGACCCCCCATATGCAACTCAAAATGTCGAAGACTCATTTAGATAATTGTGACAATGCTAACTTTCAAAAGAAAAGCAAGACAAACTACTGCACTTGATCTAAACAAGTAACAGTACATCACTATTAGTTCAACAAAACACTTTAGTAATAGCAATGACAGAATAAAGGTAAAGCAAGACCATCTGTTGTCCTTGACCTAAACAAGTACTGCCAGTATATAGTAGTACAAAATACTCTGAAGTACAAGAACTAGTACTATACTAGTACTACTCTGCATCCAAAATCCAACCTCCAATACATGTCCGTCCGTCATATGTAGTGAAAGTGGGATAAAAAATCTGAGGTAGTAGAATGGTCAATTGGGAATTCTCCCACGCGATGTATGCATATTGAGTAATGCAGGCCCCGGGTAGTAATCTAAGATGTTTGATGGTACACCATGATGGAATGCTTTTCCTTCTGCATGATGCCAGGCACCGCCCTACTCCCAGGAGTGAAGGAATTATGCATTGCACCCTCCCAAAACCTAGCCTCTGTTGACGGGTGATAGACGGTGAACTGCACATTGTACAAGGGCGACGAGCACCCATCCGGCCTGACGCACACGATGGATATGATGATGTCACCCGACTCGATCATGTCAATTAGCACAGCGAACACCCTACCATCGTCCCCAGATCTGATGTTCTATAGTCTCGATAAGCGCGGTGCTGACAGCGGCTGAGAGGTGTACCTGGGATTTCTAAAGGAAGTAAGAATCAACGGACTAAATTGTAGCATGCTAAATATCATAAGAAAAAAATACAGAGCCATGTTTCAAAGGAAATGCTAGATCATCTCCAGTGTTTGATCTAAAAAAAACTTGAACGGCAGATCATCATCGGAATCAAGATGGTCATATTTGCCATTTCCCACATTGTGGATGCAAAATGAGTAATCCAGTGTGAACCTATCATGTTTCTTAATCAGGAAATTCTGGAAATCTTCAGTAATCCTGACATGGTCGGCGACGCGCTGCTCTTCGGCTCGAAAAACAGGCTATTTTCGTGAACTCCTCCAGGTCCTCTCCCATCATTGGAGGTTTATAAAAGTGCAACTCCACCACGTACATTGGAAACAAGCACGCCGCTGACCTGACGCACTGGACAGATATAGCGAGACCATAGTCGAGCATGTCAAATTGCATAGCAAACAATGCACCATCGTCTCCGGATACCACGGTCTCGACTCTCCATGAGCCAGGTGCCAGCAAAGGCTAAAAGATGTACCTGTGTTCCTTGCTGTAGTGGAAACTCTGCACTTCCATCGAGTGGGATTTTTTGAGGTGAGCGAGGAGCGCCGTGGGTGGGGCGGCAAACTCGCAGCCAGGCTCAATGCAGTTGCACAGGCTGTGCGGGCACGCCATCTTATGGTTGAGGAAGTCGTGGAAGGCGACCAATGTCCCGCAACCATTGTTGGGGCATCTACTACCTTTTTCACTGGCGACTTGGCGGTGCAACTCCTTGGAGCATGAGGTCAGCCAAACGGCACTGGTAGTGTCCATACACATAGCGATTTCTTTGAAGGTGTCATCGCTGAACTTGCTCCAGCCACCGTACCGAATGCTGTGCATCGAATCCGCCATTGCGTCCGGATGGACTAGGGGCGAGGGAAGATTCAAATATGATTGTTGGGGTTTCTTGGAGGAGAGTGATGGAGGCCTGTAAGAACGGATGCAGCGGGCGAGAAATAGCTAGGAAAACTTAGGAAATGCACGCTCGAGAGGATCCAAAATACGGCTATCCATTGTTGGCGAATGGGGATCGCTGGAGATGGGGAAGATGGGAGGCTCTTTGAACAAGGGATGTTAATTTTGCGTGTTCCCTCATCGGTCTTCTACAGTGCACAACGAGGACGCCTGCTGGAGTTGTAGCTAGAGTGCTAGACTAGCAAGTTGTCACGTCCTCGCTTAGAATTGTATCGTCTTATCTCATAGACTATGTTTTAGGAAAGGACGTGAACCCACATTTCTCCCTCGCTAGATAGCGTGCACGGTAAATCGCATTTCTAGCACGCGAAGGATTTGAACCCACATGCTGAAATAAAAGGATGTCAATCTCCAAGCCAGCTTGCCCAACTCTGATAAATAGGAGTACTATAAAACTATAATAGGTGAAACTCAAAAAACAATTATAATTTTGAGCCACGTCCATAGAATATCCGTTGTATATTTGGTTCTTATACTTTGTATCATGTAGTAGTAATCAACATATTAGCTACCTAATAGTACTCGCCATGCTCTAGAGAAATGACGAAAAACATTCTAGAATTATTGAGAAGTGTGTTTTGAGGTTTGTGCATATCGTTTAGTGTGCTAAAGACTATGAATAGTATCTTCTAGATGCTAGAATGGATAGAATTAAGATCCAACGGTTATCAAAGTTGGGATTTGCCAATCTTGATCCAAAGGTCAAAGTTCAAAGTTATTCGTACACTATATAGTGCTAAGATTATATAATAGGTAAAGCTCAAAAAATTATAAATTTGATTGACATCAATAAAGTGTGGGTGTATATTTGATTCTTGTACTTTGTATCATGTAGAAGTCAACGTTTATTAGCTATACCTAATACTTATAAATTTTGGTAACATGGTCTAGAGAAACAACTGAAAAGATTCTAGAATGATGGAGAGGTGTGTTTTGAGGTTTGTGCATATCGTTCAATATGCTAAAGACTATTAATAGTACTTATCTTCTAGATGTTGGAATGGAAAATAAGATCGAACGGCTCGCAATGTTGGGATTCGCTAGTCTTGATCCAACGGTCAATATTAAAAGCTAATAAACATTGACTTGTACGTTGACACACTTTGTCAAGCCTAACTTTGACAATTGTGGCAGCCACAAAAGTGTGGCTTAGAAAATCGAAGCCACAAAGCGTGGGAAAACTTGGCAATAAATTCACTCTATGACCGATGGCCCATACGATTTAATAAAGTGTGGCAAGCCAAACTATGGCAAAAAATCAAACACATACCAATTTGCCAAACTTTGGGTTGGAAAATTCTAGCTAGGAATCAAACACTTCCAAAGTACTAGAAGCAAATATACACCCATACTTTATAGACGTCGATCAAATTTATAATTTTTTGAGCTTTACCTATTATATAATCTTACAACTATATATTGTACGGATAACTTTGAACATTGATTGTTGGATCAAGACTGGCAAATCCCAACATTGCAAACCAATGGATCTTATATCCATTCTAGCATGTAGAAGATTGTATTGGTAGTCTTTAGTATAATGAATGTTATGCGCACAAGCCTCAAAGAACTTCTCCGTCATTATTCTAAAATCTTCTCAGACATTTTCCTAGACCATGTTACCAAAATTTTCAAGTATTAGATATAGCTAACAAACATTTACCTCTACATTGACTTCTACATGATACAAAGTATAAGAACCAAATATATACCCATAATTTATATATCCCCATCAAATTTATAACTTTTTGAGCTTAACCTATTATATAATCTTATCTTACCACTATATATAGTGCATGGATAACTTTGAAATTTTACCATTGGATCAAGACTGGCAAATACCAATACTGCTAAAATTAAGTTGGATCTTCTATCCATTCTATCATCTAGAAGATTCTATTGATGCTCTTTAGCGCAATGAACACTACGCACAAACTTCAAAACACACTTCTCGGTAGTTCTAGAATCATATTCGTCATTTCTCTAGAGCATGTGTGGTATTAAGTAACTAATAGTAGGTTGATTTCTACATGATACAAAGTACAAGAACCAAATACACACCTAGTACTTTATGGATGTAGCTCGAAATTATAATTATTTTTTGAGCTTCACCTATTATAATTTTATAAAAAAATAATATGGCATATACTTCTACTATCTGATTCTCACGTGCAAGGCATGCGTAACTTATTAGTAAGATATATAACACGAAAAACTTTGAACATCAATCGTCGGATACTGATTGACAAATTCCAACATTTTTTATTGTTGGATCTCTTGCAAAATCAAGAAAGAATCTATCGCGCTTACTTGTAGTTTAAACTTAACCTACCTTCCTTAAATCACCATAAAGTTATTTAAGTGCATGGGCATAGTTAGCTAATATATAGGGAAGCTTGAAATATGCTAAGACTAGGGAATTCTAATAAAATATGGTCCGCTTTTTTGAAAACTGGGTGGTGCCACTTTATTTTTTAACCAGGGTATGTCCCGAAGGAGTGAGATCCTTCAATAATTAACATAGTTAGTGGATGTCTACATGTTACACGAAAGACCTTAAAAAGTAAAAATTACATCCAAGTGCATACATTTAACACAAAGGACTCTACAATCAAGAAATGAAAATTAGTAGTCGGGTCCTGCTCTTCGTAGTAGTAGTAGTACCAGTAAGCTGCACGTGCCTTGCACGTGAAACTCACATAATATACAGAAGCATGACATGTCATCTATTATATACTAAAAGTACATGACGGACAATCAGAAAATAGAGAAATAATCTAGAAAATCCCACAAAAATCAGAGAGATCTAACCATTTATCTATTAATGTAAAAAACCATAGCCGCTAGATTTTAGTAATAATTTTGTACCCCTAAAATTGAAAGTATTTACCCACCTATGCCCTCATTTAAAATATATCTCCTGTTAGTAAACCTAATCTAAATTTTCATCTATCTGCAGCCGCCATACGTTGTGTTCAATCGCACTTTTCTCCTATCGGCAGCCGCCATGCACTGTGTGTTCAATCGCACGCTGGTGGTGCCACCGTATTCCGATCCCTCGCATGTCTCAAGCATGTCGTCGTCGTTGCCGTATCTATGTAGGTGGTTTCAGCTGGTCGACCGACTCTCTTTATACATGTATTTGCATCTGTGCGTTCGTCTGGTCGACTCTCTTCACGAATCGCCCCATGCATACACCGTGCAGCTGTGCAGCCAAGGGTTTGATCGAGCGATGGAATTGGAGTTGCCACATGCACTCAGCCGGACAGCACAAAGGCAGGTAATGCAACGTGATCTTTCCTTTTGCTTCCTCAACTATTTATTTAGAACAGAACATAGATCTTTCAGATCAATTTGCTTTTAGATTATTCTACAGCCACCAAGCTGATACCTCAACTAATCATGTCTGTGTGGTGACGATCAACTTCCTCTTCCACCGGTGAGATGCTCACACCTCAACTGATTAATCAAGTGGTCATGACAAATATCTACATACACAGACGTTTATTTTCATCTACTCGGCCGCTTCCATCTGTGTTTGCCTATGTACATCTAGGTCGATCCATCATCAAAGGTGACTTCTAGCTACTAAACGAAAACGTGAGCGAAAGAGAGCGATAGGTACCAATTAAATTTCTCAGATCGGGACCGATCAGAGTAGCAACCTAGGTGAGAACCAACCCTTGGTTGGATGGTTAGGAGGGCAGTGGTACTCCTAGCCCACCAGAGTTTAAATTCCAGATTTGATACTTTGGTGTTTTATAAAGGCGGAATATTCTTCCAGTGGGAGGCGACGTTCCCGTCGATAGCGAGTCGACTGCGGTGACTTCGTCAATATCAAGACCCGCCGGCTCAGTCTCTCGGAGGTGCTCATAGGGGTAGGGTGTGCGTGCGTGTGTTCATAGGGGTGAGTGTATGTACGCATTGTGAGCGTCTGTATTTGTACTGTGTTTCTCAAAAAAAAAAAGAGTAGCAACCTAGGTAATTAATCATGCACAAGTGTGTAGTGCAAAAGTTTGAGTTTTGAGATTATAGAAAAAGCTTAGGACTCCATTGACCAACAAGTAATAAGCTGCCAAAATAAGCTAGCAATAGATGGGAATAATGGAGGAAGCTCTGCCAATGCGACGTGATTTGCCATCGCAGAAGATAACACATTATGCAAGTAGCCGTGGGGCCCGAAGGAGGTAATGAATTGAGAAAGAAGATAGTACATGCTTTGAGATTGACGTGGACACATGATACTCTCTGAAATGGGTCTATCCTAATAGGAGGAAAGGCCAAGTCTTATTGAAAAAAAAAATCGATGAACACATGTGCTACTAAATATTTTGGAAATAAATTTGTGACACTAATAATTTACACAGTTCCTATTTTTCCTATTTTAACATTTCAAATTCCCTTGGGAATTCAATGCAATACTCCCTCTATTCCTTTACAAATATAAGGTGTATTAGTTTTTGAAAAGTCAAACCTCTCTATGTTTGACCAAGTTTGTAGAGAAGTGTTGGCATTTACATTACCAAATAAGTATGATTAGATTTGTAATAAACTATTTTATTTATTATTTATTTAGTATTTCATATCTTGGTACTATTTTGTGCATACTTCGTCAAAGATATAGAAGTTTGACATTTTGAAAATCAATAATCATTATAAAATGGAACGGGAAAGTCCATTAATTAGGACAGTCAGGTTGTTGTGGACATAAATAGTAAAGGACAAATACTCATAGTGGCTGAAGGGGGTCTTCAAAATTAACATAAAGGAATCGTTGCAGTATTTTGTTTGAACTTTGAACTGAGGTACTAAAGTTAGCTTGGGAGATTTGTAATGGAACTAAAAACTAAAGAATGTCCCCGCAGATAATGAAATAAAAATGAGCTAAATGAACATATGTAGGGAATCATGTTTCTTATTTTTTATATTTTAAATTTGTGCATTGAATTGTTCAAGAGAATGTAGTCAGATTTGATGGTGCTATGTACCATGAAATATCGTGTTCACATATATAGGAATTGATGTATTATTTGGTAAGAAAAGTATGTGGAGTAGGTACATAGATATAGAGGTTTGTTAGAAAAACGATGTAGCAGAGACTACTTTCATGCCGGGCATCATTTTTAAATTAACTAGAGAGTTTAGAACGATTGCCTAATTCATAAATACATTTTACTACTCCCACCATCATCGAAATAGAAGTCGGTCATTTGTCTAGATTCACATGTGTCTATTCATGATTTAGTGTACAGGTACATGCGAATTTAGATAAACTTTCAACATCTATCCTGAGATGGAGACACAATACTCCCTCTGATCCATATTAATTTTCACTAAAATGGATATATCTAGACATGTTTTAGTGCTATATACATCCAATTCAACGACAATTAATATGGATCGGAGGGAGTAATTTTTAAATAGCACATTATTGAAGACATTATTAAACTGTCTACATTAATTTAAAAATGGTGCCCGCGCAATTGGGCGGGCCACCCGACTAGTTAGTATATAACATTACAATAGGTAAAGCTCGAAACATTTATGAATTTGAGCCACATCTCTAAAGTATGAGTGTATATTTGGTTCTTGCACTTTATATCATGTACAAATAAACGTTCATTAGCTACCTAATAATTGAAAATTCTAGATCCATGGTCTAGAGAAACGACCGAGAAGATTCTACAATGATGGATAAGTGTGTTTTGAGGTTTTTCTACATATATAGCATTCATTGTGCTAAAGCTTATCAACAGAATCTTGTAGGTGCTAGAATGGAAAAGAAGATCCAATGGTTGGCAATGTTGGGATTTATGAGTCTTGATCAAGCGATCAATATTCAAAGTAAATCATACACTATATAGTGGTAATGGTAAGACTAGTATCTGCTTCTCATGTTTCAAGGCAAGTACTACACATAATAGGACGTAACGGAAAAGTATTTTATTTTTTCTTTGTTTTATTTGAATGTTTGCAAAACAGGGTCGAATTCATTGGCATGCTAATTCTTAGCACGAGGTTAGTTGTATTTTTTTTAAATATATGTGGTGCTTGATATATAGACATCATGGGTCCCTTCAGACGATGTTTGGAAAGTTCAAGGGGAATCTACCACGCTTACTTGTAGTTCAAATTTGAACTTATTTTTTTAAATCAACATATAGTCATTTAAATGGGTGCAGTTAGTTAGGAAATCTTGAAATGTGCTAAGACTAGGGAATTATAAGAAAACTTGGTCCCTACTTTTTCTGAAAATCGGTGGGTGGTGGCACTTTTTTTACTAGGGTATGTCCCGAGGGAGCGAGATTCTCTTCAATTAATTAACACGGTAAGTGGATATATACGTGTTACACCAAGGACCTCAAAAAATAAAGATTACATCCAAGTCCATACATTTAGCACAAAGGACCCTAAAATCAATCAATGAGAAGTAGTCATGTCCTGCTCCTTCTCCACCATGGAGCTAATAAGCCATGTTCTTCCTAGTAGTACCACTAAGTTGCACGTGCCTTGCACATGAGACTCATGTAATATACAGAAGTATGACATATCATTACTATATAAAATTAGAATAGGTAAAGTTCGAAATAATTATAAAACTGAGCCACGTCTATATCGTGTATATTTGGTTCTTGCACATTATATTAAAACACACTTTTCAATAATTCTAAAATATTATAAGAAAACATCATTTGAAAAGGATGGTGGCACTTTATTTTTATGACTAGGGTATGTCCTGAGGGAGCGAGATGCTTCAGTTAACACGATTAGAGGATTTGTATATATATGTTACACCAAGGACCTCAAAAAGGAGAAAAATACATCCAAGTCCATACATTTAGCACAAAGGACCTTGAAATCAAGCAAGGAAATAAAAGTAGTCGAGTCCTCCTCCTTCTCCACCATTGAGCTGAGCCATGCTCTTCCTAGTAGAATGAGTAAGTTGCACGTGCATTTGCACGTAAGACTCACGTAATATATATAAGTATGACATATCATCACTATGTAAAATTAGAATAGGTAAAGCTAGAAATAATTAAAATTTTGAGCCACATCTATAAAGTATGGGTATATATTTGGTTCTTGTGTACTTTGTATCTTGAAGAAATAAATGTTTATTAGCTACCTAATATATGAAAATTCGCATACCATGGTCTAGAGAAATAACAAAGAAGATCTTTGTATCGTATTGTACACTATATAGTTTACGAATAACTTTAAATATTGACCATTGGATCAAGACTCGTGAATCCCAATATTGCCAGCCGTGAATATTAACTTTGAAAATATAGTTCATGACAATTCAAATATAGTGAACTTTACATTATACTGTAGATGTTACTAGTATTTTTCTCGCATATATAGTCAAAGTTTACAAAGTTTGACTTAAAAAAATCCAGGACGCAAAGTAATTGTGAAGAGGAAGTACTACTATAGTAGTAGAAAAACTACTAGATAAGTACAAAATAGAAGACCATTCAGAGGAAAAACAAGACCATCTCCACATGTATACTAGATCGAAGCCATGCCGTAGCAGTGGGCACGTGGGGTAGTAGTTGAACACTTTTAGAAACCACTTAAAATCCAAAATATAAACATTAGCAGCAAAGTCAGGTTACAGCCAAAATACACCCTTCCTAGTGCCAAAAGAGACCTTGCCTCCGACTACTACTACATTAACTAGTAAACGAGTGTTACTCATCTACAACTAAATTAACTAGTAATACAGCATTACCATCGCATTAGGATCACTTAGCTGAAGATTAAGATCAATTCATCATGTCGATGCAAACGCAGAAAGACAACACCTTGATCATCTGGTACTATCCATCAGCCGCGGTTGAAGGGTTCCGTAGCAGAAAACAAAAAGTTTCTATCTACTCGAACACTAATACCAGGATCTATACTATGTATACATAAGTAACGGAGAAGGAATACTGACGAGGGTTTAACTCATCAATGCCCATTGTTATGGACTTGGGTTTTGGAGAAGGAGGGAGCGCTGGAGACATCTATCGGCTAGCAAACAAGCACACAGGGGACAAAGATTTACCCAGGTTCAGGCCTCGTAGAGGTCCCTACTTCTGCTTGTCTGCTCGTAGAATTATCGAAGGAACCGAAGGTTACAATGGTGCGCAGATGCAATCTGGCGAGGGTTGTGGAAACAAGGGTTGCGTGTGTCCTCCTCGCTTCCCCCTCCTAACCTTTATATAGGGAGGTTAGGTCTCGAGTAGCAGGTCGAGTCGGTTACAAGTTAGAGTTTTCCCCTTCAAACTTTCTATCTTTAGCTTCTTCTTGTTCTTCAAGCAATCGAGAGTCCGTAGGTTACTTGAGTCCTTCATTTGGGACTTGGCGACACCGTGGGCCTTTACGTATTTAGGCTGTATATACCAAGCTCGAGTACCTGTAGGGTATACCCATGTCAGTAGCCCCCGAGTGTCCAGTGGAATCGCAGATTCGACTGGGGACTATTTGAAGTCTTTCGAGTGCATGAATGAGTATATTTCGACTGCTTTGTTTGTGTCATAGGGATTGTTGATGTGCGTGCCTGATTTAAAAAAAGTATCGGTATCAGTTAACCACCTTAGGGTGAAACAACGCAATCTACTCGAACTCGAGTCTGACTTGAATCCGGAAAAGTGCTGGCATAATTCGACTCAAGCCGCGGAGGTCTTACATGAGTCGAATTCCAGTTATATGGGTGTGAGCACTCGACGCGTCCATCAAGGCATGTTCATCGTACCTGTAGGCACGGATACATTTCTGGTAGTGCGCAGTTAATGCGTTGTCGGGCCTTATTCAGGTCTTACCTTCACGTTGTAAGCGCGACATCCGAATTTTATCATCGCGGAGACGATTCGGGTGACCCAGGAGACGCAGTCTCTTTGTAGGGGAAAATTATGAGGCGGTGTCGCCATGAGTTTCGAGTGTGGATGTTATCAACACACAGTTTTTTGTACAAATAATCATAGGGTGCCCGACCAGCGCTCCCTATGGGAGTAGCCCCCGAGTGCCTGGTTGAGTCAAAGACTCAGGCAGGGACTAAAGAACTTTTGCGACTGCTGTCGTCTTTTGCTTGCTTGTTTCAGTCGAATTTGTTTCCGGCGCTTCCTATGGGAGTAACCCATGTCCATAATCGAACCATTATTCGAATGGTTGGGTTTATCTTTGACTATCCATGTTCCTGCAAAAAGAAAAGAAAAATCATAGGGTGCGCGACCAGCGCTCCCTATGGGAGTAGCCCCCGAGTGCAAGACTCGAGCAAGGACTAAAGTAGTCAAAGCCCTCTGCTGCATAGCTTTGATGACATCAGTGCTGACGATTTCATGACCTCAGTTGCCCGCATGAGCGAGTTTGACGGGACGTGACGAGCAGTGGGTCCCATTCTCTGAATTTGATTTGACTGGGCGTGCGTAATCTTTTATTTTAACTGCGTCTCCTCGATTTCCAGGCGTAATGGGAGTAGTGGAGGGACGGTTCTTGCTTCCACTTCTCCACGTGTCCAACACGATGTTTGCCACGCGTCCAGTAGGGTTTTTCTGAGCCGTTAGATTGCATCTTCTAGGGGTTAAATAGCGGCGCTGCGTCGGTAATTTTCTCATATGCTCTCGTTCATCCTTCACTTCCATCGTCATTGCTGCTGCTCCTCTGCTTTTCCCTACGCCCGTTGCTTTTGTGACACTGGACCAGCTCCGCTCGTTTCCGAGCTACTTCCTTCGCTCGCATCGCCGACACGCAATGGGGAAGAAGAAAGGAGGTGTTGCGGCTAAATCCGTGGACACTATTGCCGCGGCGAAGAAGAAGGGCGGCTCCGCCGCTATGGGCACCAGCATCGCCGCCGGCGGGAAGAAGAAGGCCGCAGGCACTCGTGTCACAAATGGTGCGTGGCGCCCCTCCATCATCAAGTCGTCAGATCTCCGCCTTCTTCGTCAAGACGGAGTGCTATCCGGCGCAGTCGCCGATGCGCGTGTCCCTGGTGGTGAGACAATTCCTGTTCCTCCCGCTGGTTTCCGAGTGATGTTTTTAGCAATCATCATTCGTGGTCTCTCCTTGCCTCTTCACCCCTTCTTTAGGGGTCTCCTTTGTTTCTACGGGCTTCAGCTCCATCAGTTGTCCCCGAATTCGATTCTCCATATCTCTTGTTTCATCACTCTCTGTGAGTGCTGGCTCGGAATCGAGCCGCACTTCGGCCTCTTCAAGCGCCTCTTCAAATTGAAGCGCCAATCTGTGTCTGGTTCTTTAGTCTACGATGTAGGTGGTTGCGGAATCCACGTCGACCCATCCGCCACCTACTTCGATATCAAGCTCACAGCGTCCGTCCAAGGGTGGAGGGACAAATGGTTCTACATTCATGATGAGAAGGCTAACGGTGAGCACTTCGGACTCACGCCCTTCGATCCCGCGACGCCGTGCAGGAGAATGCGCTCCTGGAAGAATGTAGTCATGCCTGGCGAGTCCGCGGAGACAGATGTGTTGTACCAGCACGTCTGCGACCTCGAGAGTCGCATTGGCAAAGAGGAGGGAGTTTGCGCCCTCATTCGCACTTGGCTGCGCCGTCGCGTCTAGCCCCTGCAAGCTAGAGTCCACCCCATGTTTCAGTGGGCTGGCGCTGATGATGTCACTCGCGTGTCTGTCGATGGCATGTCCGCGAGTGAGGTGGACAAGAGGGTTCGACTGGTCACGAAGTACACCGTCAAGGATATGCTCCCCAGTGAGCCAGTTGTTCCTCCATTTGATGCTTCGAACCCTCCTCCTGAGGTATAGTTTGTGCTACACAGTAGCTAAATTTGTCGATTGCTTTTCTGTTATTTACTTGTTGTTTGCTGAAATGTGTTGCCTGTGTGCAGGATTGGGCGGTGTCACCTTGTATGCCCCCTCTACCTGAGGGGATTATCCCTCGCGAAACTTTGGAAGAGGATGAGTCGGAGTCGACCGTCCCTTCTAATGCGGAGGACGAAGCCCCTGAGTCCGGTAGTCCGAATACTCGCAAGCGTTCGCGCAGCAAGGATTCCGATGCGTCATCTCCTTCGACTCCGGAAGGTATGGGTGTTGGTGCGGAGTCGCAAATTCCTGCCATTCCTGTGAGCGTCGTGGCACCATCTTCTCGCAAGAAGATGCGACTGCCCAAGGAGTCTTCGTCAGAGTCGGGGGAGCCACTTTTGACTTTTACAAGTTTGATTGGTAAGTTTTCTTAGTCGATTTGCTCTTCTCTGTTTTTGCTCTTGATGGCTCGTCTCTGGGTTTGCCCTATCTTGATATGGTTTTTGTCTTGCAGTCAAGAGGCATCGTCATCTTCTGGCGACGTCCAGTTTTTGAAGGAATCAGGAGTCGCGACCTCAAGGGCCAAGGAAGAGGTCGAGCACGCTCCTTCCCCTCCATTGGCGGCCCACTCTGGGCACAACTCTTCCAGTTCTCCTCATGCGGGGGAGCATCGAATGGTTTCCCGGATGACGGTACAGCAGACATCTTCGGAGTCATTGGAGGACCATGTAAGTGTAGTTTTTCTCCTTTTTGGTGTTGTAGTCAATATTATCTATTGCCTCTGCTGATTCTGTTTTGTGCGATAGCTCCTTGTGAAAGAAGCCGCGCACTTGGCGGAGCAAGTGCTTGCGATGGGTCGCCAGCATGCGATGTTGGAGACATGTCATCGCATGGTTGAAAGTGAGTGTCTTGCACTTCTTCTTCTTCTTTGTCTCCTTTTTAATGCGGTCAACTGATAGTCAATCCCTTTATGTTTGTAGCCGAACATAACGCTCTCCTGCGCAATGCTGCCACCATGGAAAAGACCCTCGCCGCGGCTGTGAAGGGTTGCAACGAAGCAATCGCGGCGCGTGACGAGGCTCAAAGGCGCGAAGAGGATCTGCGTGCCTCCTTCGCAGCCAGGGAGAAGTTATTCGAGGAACAACTGCTCTCAATTGCTAAGTCCCTTTCAGGTACTTTGCTTGTGGATGTTGTTATCCTTCTCTACTTCGAATGTTTTTGCAGGTGGCGCTGATGTTTTTGTCCATGTGTGAATTTATGTACAGATGCTGGCGATTTGAGCTTTGACCCGCAGGCCCCTCGTCGTGATGACGCTCTGGCGGGTGCACTGTCAGTAGTCAAAGACCGCAGCATCGCTGTGCAGGACACGCTCTCCAAGGCCAAAAGTGTACTCAGTCGCCTACGGGAGGAGCTGATGCCCAAGGCGGAGCTAGTCGAGAATATAGAGGAGCTGGTGGAGTCACTTGCTGGAGGTGTGCCTGCCAGCTTCAAGAACTCGCTTCGCTCGGCTGGCGCGTCCATGTCACTTGCCATGGTGCAGGCCCACGGAGTCGAGATTGACCCTGCCGCGGTGTCGAAGGCGATGCCTGTTAGCGCGGACGGCCAGCAGGTAGTCTTCGCTCCCTTCGCGACTGCCTGTGGCAAATATGGGCCTCAGTTGATAAATACTGTTACAAAGTATTCTGAGGAGCTGCATCGCGTCAAGAAGGCGGCAAAAGCGGCGGCATCAGGGGCTGGCGGAAAGTCAGTGGCATCTGACACTGCCACAGACTTGATGAATCCCCCGAGGCCGTCGAAGTCGAAGAAGCCAGCTGCTCCTTAGTTAGCTTTTGTAATAGTTAATTAGCTTATGTCCTTTTGTTTAAGAACGTGCCTGCTGGCGAGTGTATCTGCTGATCCTTTTACTGGTCTTGAATGCATTTGAATCCTTTGTTATTGTGTTGACTTGGTCGTCTTATTTGCTTCTATCTTGACTTGTGGTAGGGTACATCGAGTGATCCTTTGAGGGAAACTCAGGACTCGCCGACTCTTGATGATATTGTGGTACCGCCGCGTTCCAGAGTAGATGAGATGTCGCTGCTTTCGCAACTGCGTGACCGCGTGAAGCAGCTGGAGCGCGAGTTGCCCGTGCTCCACGGTAACGCGGATGTATGGAAGTCGAAGGCGGAAAAAGCCACCGCCCGGGAGCAGTATCTGCTTGGCGAGGTGACGCAGCTGGGCGACCAATTCAAGTGTTAGTTTGCTTGCTCTCATCTTCTTCTTGTTGTCACTCGCAATTGTTCGCTGAACTTATGATGTTGTTACTGCTTCGTGTAGTTGTCACCACACGTCATCCGCAGGAGGAGAAGGATAGAATTGCCATTTGCATGCATGATCTCACCCAGGAACAACTTCAAGAGAGTGGATACTTTTGGGTGGATCATGATCGTGCGACTGCGCTGGCTACTCTGCAGGATCGTGCAGCGCGGGTGCTGCACTTTCTTAAGAAGTCGCAGTCATGCTTGAAGAACATTTATTGGGTGATGTTTCCGCTGGATGATACTCCATCAAGCCTGCTGGCTCTCCTTGCCAAGTTTCAGGACCTGACCGCGGTTCGCGAGTGCATGAGACAACAGTTGGTGGCTGGTGCCAAGGCTGCTCTGTCAATGGTGCGACTGCACAGGCCTGACGTTGATATTGCGGCAATTGCATCTGGGTCGCCTGCACCACCGGCAGGTTCTGCCTGGAATATGGTGCCGCACTACCAGGCGGTGGATCGCCCAGCAGAAGAGATCGTCGACTTCTTCGAGGAACAAACCAACGTTCTCCTGCTGCAGTAGTAGCCTAGTTTGTATCATGCACATAAATGTACTTATGTTGTAAAGTTCGTATAAATGTTGTGTATAATTTATTGTCTAATATGTATAAAGGGCTTTGCTAGCATGAAGTGCGTTGCACTATGCGAGTCGCTTTCGTTAGCCTGGTCATGCTTTTATCGCTGTCCCTTGTCAACCTGTCAGATACGTTGCATCTGGGTTGATGTTTGTGTCAAGGGTTTCGATTGATGTGCCAGCTACTCAGGATATCGCGTTTTGGTTCATAGAACAGATGTATATAGGGTGACGCAGCCCCCAAGTAGATAAATTGGAAAAGTAAAGGAAAACACAGAGTTTTGGGGCACTTAGCTTTATTTATTCGAAGAATAGTGCGAGGTACAATGTGTGGCTAAGTAGCCTTGGCTGAGTAGCCTTATTTGCAATGTAAAAAGTAAAGAGCGACTAAGGGTAGAAGCGTCACAGTTGTGCGACGTTCCAGGGGTTGGAGTATGCGACTCCTATCTCTAAATCTTGAAGGCGATAGGCGCCACCTGGGATTACTTCTGTAATCACGTACGGCCCTTCCCAGGGGGACTCGAGCTTGAGATGCCCCTGCTGCTTCAGTCGCAGGAGCAGGTCGCCTTCAACGAAGGATCTAGGGCGAAGCCTCCTACTGTGGTAGTTGCGCAGGTTCTGCTGGTAGATCGTGGATCTTTCCACGGCGATTTCCCTTGCCTCGTCAAGGAGGTCAACGGAGTCTTCGAGTGTGAGGGATGACTCTTGCTCGCTGTAAGCGACTACGCGCGATGCCTTGTACCGTACTTCGGCGGGTAGCACTGCTTCGGCTCCGTGCACCATGAAGAATGGCGTGTAGCCTGTGGCGCTGTTTGGAGTTGTGCGTAGGCTCCAGAGTATGGATGGCAGTTTATCCGGCCAGCAACCCGTGGCTTGTTCGAGTGGTCGGAGGAGTCGCTTCTTGATGCCGCCAAAGACGAGCCCATTTGCTTTTTCCACCTGACCGTTGGTCTGTGGATGCGCTACTGAGGCGTAGCTGATGTTGATCCCTAGGTTCTCGCAGAATTCTTGGAACTCCTTGGATGTGAAGTTTGTCCCGTTGTCGGTGATGATGTTGTGCGGCACTCTGAAGAGGTAGACGATGGACTCAAAGAACTTGATTGCGATGTGTCCTGATTGATTGGTTACTGGCATGGCCTCTATCCACTTGGTGAATTTGTGGACTGCAACCAAGAGGTAGACGTAGCCTCCTCATGAGGACCTTGGGAGTTTGCCGACCATGTCGAGTCCCCATTGCACGAAGGGCCAGGCCAACGGAATTGGCCGGAGTTCTGCGCTAGGTGCGTGTGGTTTGTCCGCGAATCGTTGGCATGCGTTGCACTTCTGGACGATGTTCTTGGCGTCACGCATGGTCGTAGGCTAGTAGAACCCAGCTCACGGAGCTTTGGCCACGAGGGCACGACTGCCGGCGTGGTACCCGCAGGTCCCTTCATGAATGTCAAGGAGAACAGCTCTTCCGTCAGCCATGGAGACGCATCGTTGCAGTACTCCTATGATGATGCATTTATACAGTTCGCCATTGATAACAGTGAATGCCTTGGATCACCACGCGATGTGTCGTGCATCAGTCGGATCGTCCGGTAACCTTTTGCTGAGGAGATATGTGATGTACGGTTGCGTCCAGGATTGCTCAATCATCATGACGCTCATTGGTCCCTCGAGTGTTGTGTCCAGCTCCAAGTCATCGAGTGCCATTGGCTCATTGGGCGGCATAGCCCCCGAGTCCGTTGCTGTGCTTGTTTTCTTCTCTGCGGCCTTTGGCTTGATGGAGCGTTTGTAGATGCGCTCGAGAAATACCCCAGGTGGTATGGGGTGCAGGTGGAGCCTATGTTGGCGAGTGCGTCTGCCTCTTTGTTGCTTTCGCGACCTATGTGCCGCAGCTCGCAACCGTCAAAGTCTCCTTCGAGTGTGTCATAGAGGTCGCAGTACGCGATCATGTTGTCGTTCAGTGCATCGCACTCATGCATCGTTTGGTTGACGACCAACTTAGAGTCACCGTATATGATGAGCCTCTTGGCGCCGCAGGCTTTTGCCATCCTCATTCCGTGCAACAGGGCCTCATATTCAGCCTCGTTGTTGGAGGCTGTGAACTGCATTCGCAGGATGTACTTCAGTTTGTCCCCTTGGGGTGATGTCAATATGACACCTGCGCCTGCTCCGTCCTTCCGCTTGCACCCGTCGAAGTGCATTGTCCATAGGTAGGACATGTCTGGTTTGTCCGGGAGCTGGTTCTCCATCCAGTGCACGAGGAAGTCAGGGAGAACTTGCGACTTGATTGCGTCGCGCTTTTCGTATATGATGTCTCGTGGAGACAGTTCCATTCCCCAAAGCGCGACTCGCCCCGTGGCGTCGGGGTTATTTAGGATATGCCCCAATGGGGCGTCGTTTACCACCACGATTGGGTGTTCCTGGAAGTAATGGCGCAGTCGCCGGGCGGTCATGAAGACACCGCACGCCAGCTTCTGGTAGTGCGGGTACCGCTGTTTTGTTGGCATGAGGACCTCGCTGAGGTAGTATACTGGGCATTGCACGCCGTGGACCTTGTTTTCCTCAGCTCGCTCGACGATGAGCACTGTGCTAACCACCTGGTTGGTGGCTGAAATATATAGCAATAGTGGTTCCCTTTCTCTTGGGGTCACCAGCACTGGCGAAGTGGATAGCAGGCGCTTTAGATCTTCGAATGCTTCTTGCGCTTCATTGGTCCACTCGAATTTTTCATCTTTGCGGAGGAGCTGGTAGAAAGGCAACGCTTTTTCACCCATTCGGCTGATGAATCGGCTGAGGGCTGCGATTCGCCCGGCCAGCTGCTAGACGCCCCTTATGCTTTTAGGCTTCTCCATGGCCAGTATGGCTTTTATTTTCTTCGGGTTTGCCTTGATTCCCCTCGCGGAAATGAGATACCCGAGTAGCTGCCCAGATGGTACGCCGAAGGCGCATTTGTCCGGATTGAGCTTGATCCGGTAGCGGTCGAGGTTGGCGAAGGTTTCGCGCAAATCGTCGATTAGGGAGGCCTCCTCCTTGGTCTTGATTACTATGTCGTCGACATAGACTTGAATGTTGCGACCCGGTTGTTCCTTGAGGCAAGCCTGCATGCACCGCTGGTAGGTGGCTCCCGCGTTCTTTAGCCCGAAGGGCATTGTGTTGTAGCAGAACACACCGAAGGGCGTTGTAAACACTGTCTTCTCTTGATCTTCCTCCTTCATTCGAATCTGATTGTAGCCTGAGTAGGCATCGAGGAAACAGAGGCGCTCGCATCCTGCAGTGGAGTCGATGATTTGGTCGATGCACGACACGGGAAGTGATCCTTTGGGCAGTGCTTGTTCAGAGAGGTGAAGTCCATGCACATCCGCAGGATATCCGTGTCCTTTTTTGGTACCAGCACCGTGTTGGCGAGCCAAGTGCTTTCCTTGATCTCGCGTATGACCTTGGCTTCGAGGATTCTATTGATCTCCATTCCAACTGCTTGCGCTCGTGGCTCAGACAATCGCCGAATTGTTTCCTTGACTGGCCTTGCGTCGGGGTTGACGTTAAGTGCGTGCTCGGCGAATTCCCTGGGAACTCCTGGCATGTCTGCAGGACACCAGGCGAAAATTACCCAGTGCTCACGCAGGAATTCGATGAGCGCGAGTTCCTATGCGAAACTCAAGTTGTTGGCGATGAGGGCCGTCTTGGCGGGATCCGATGGGTGGACCTGCACTTTCTTCATGTGCACCGATGAGTCGAAGGAGAGATCAGGTGACCTTGGCCGGCTCAAGGGAGGCAGACTTTTGTTTGTCGTCTCCTTTAGTCTCGCGAGTTCTTCTTGCATGCCGAAGGACTGGGAGATTCTGTTGAATTCCCTGTCGCAACTGTCAGATTGCTCGAAGCTCCCATTGATCGTGATGACACCATGGGGACCTGGCATTTTCATCTGTAGGTAGGCGTAGTGGGGGCACTGCCATGAACCTAGCGAATGCGACGCGCCCGAGGATGTAGTGGTACTGTGAGGGCCAGTCGACGACCTCAAAGTCGATGCGCTCGCGTCGGAAGTTCTTAGGCGTGCCGAAGATGACGTCGAGGTTGATTTTGCCCAGGGGGTATACGCCTTTCCCTGGGACGATGCCATGGAACGTTGTGTCCAAGGCCTCCAGGCAAGTTAGGGGGATCCTCATTGCTCGCAAGGTACTCGTGAATATAAGGTTGATGCCACTTCCACCATCCATGAAGACGCGGCTCATGTCGAAGCCTCCGATTTGCGCCTCGAGTACGAGGGGGCAATGGCCTGGATGGGGTACCTGAGGCAGATGGTCGCGTTTGTCGAAGGTGATGCAGGACTCACTTCCACTAAGGTACTCAGTGGTGGATGGTGGCGAGTGTGTGGCCAAGTTGACTTGGCGAGTGATGACCTTCTGCATCCTATTGGAGGGGCGTCCCTTTTGGATCATCATGGTGCCCATGGCTCGTGGGTACGGTTCGCCTCCATGGTGCTGGTCTGGTGCGGCTGCATTCGGGGGTGGGCCAGGTGGAGGTGGCAGAGCGCCATGTGCCATGGCGCCTGGAGCGGCTCCATAGCCTCTTTCGACTGCATTGCGGTTCATCCAAACCAGTCCCTCATGTAGCTTGACGAACTCGCGGCAATCTTTGAGGAGGTGGCTGGACTTCTTCTTGCCATCATGCTTGTCGATGTAGAAGTGCACCGTACATGGCCCGGATAGTTTGTCCTCAATGGAGCTCGCGGGTGCCTTGTCGTGAGTGCGGCGTTGCCACACTTGCGTGGTTTTCCCGGAGTCGCGGTATCCGCCGCTATGGTATCCGTTGTTTCGGTTGTCGTCGTGTCTTTCGGCATAGCCAGCCGCGACCATGTTGACGTCATCGCGGTCATCGTAAATGCGCATGCGACGCTTGCCTCGGCGATCGCGTCTGTGCTCGAGCTCCACCTCCTCGTCGGAGTGAACGCGATTCTTCACTGAGTCTTCTCCATCGGCCCACCGATTCGCGATCTCCATCAGGTGGTCGATGGTCTTGGGCTTTGAGCGGCCCAGCTCCTCTCTGAGTTCTAAGCGGCGGACGCCACCGTTGAATGCATCAATCACGCGATCCTTCGAGATGTTTTCTGCGGAGTTCTTGACGATGGACCACCTTTAGATGTAGGAGCGCAGCGATTCGCCAGATCTTTGCTGGCAGCATCTCAACTCTTCGATTGATGCGGGACGCTTGTATGTGCCCTTAAAGTTGTGCACGAAGCTGTAAACCAGCTCGTCCCAACTGCAAATGGATCCACGTGGGAGGTTGTTGAGCCATGCTCGAGCGGTGCCCTGCAGCTGTAGCTGCAAGCATTGCATGGCCGTGCTTCGACTGCCTCCGTGGAGCCTGACGGAGGAGATGTGGTCCTCTAGCCAGATCTTCGGGCCCTGTAGGCCGTCAAACTTCGGGTTCTCCGATGGGAGTTTAAACCCTTTAGGCATTCGCTTTTGCCTAATGGATCTGCTGAAGCATCTGGCGCCGCAGAGCTCCACGTCCTCCTCTTCTGAGTCAGTCGACCGAGCATGTCGTGCTCTTGATTTGTCGATCTTGCGCTGCGTGATGTCATCACGTGCGTCGTAGTCGTGGTCGTGTCGTCATGAGCGGTGACGTCGAGACAAGTCGTGACTATCATCGCTGGATGAGGGTGAGGAGTAATGCTTTGCTAGCGCTTTGCCCTTCTTTGGTTCCGGTGTCGGCTCCTTGTCGAGGGCGGCCTCGATTAATCCCAAGCCCGCGATCGTAGATTGGTGCATGGCGGCTCGGGGGTCCCCAGCTGGTGGCTGGTTGTTCAGGAGGTACATGGTGGTCGCTATCACCGCAGCCTGTGGCGTCTTGGGGACCACATTGCCCCTGGTGTCGACTGTCATAGAGCCGAAGTTGAGGACCTTTGCGGCCTCTATGCGTTCCTGCTCGGTGAGATGGGCCATCCGAGATTGCCTCTTCTTGGCGAGGTGCTCGTTGCCCTTTGAGGAGGATCCTCTGTAGGAGGAGAGTCCAGCACGACGAAGGCTCGACTTGTCTGCCGCCTTTTTGCGCGCCTCGAGTTGCACGATTATTTGTACTTGGTGCTTGAATTCTTCCTTCAGGAGCCAGTGATAGCCCATCAGCAGCTCCTGCGGGGATCCGAATGGTAGAGGGGTGCCTCGCAAGGCCTCGCGGCAGCAAGCCCATTCTTGCTCGTTGAGCTTGATCATGACGCGTTCGCCAGTTTGCTCATTTACTACGGTTGGAGGTTCGACTGCTCCTCCGTTGTCAACGGGGGTGCGATTGCCACCGTTACCGTTGTTGCCGCCGTTAGGCGGGTCAGTTCCATTGCCGCGGTTGGCAGAGGTGTCGCCTGCGTTGATGACGGCGCACAAGAAGTGATTGGGGAAGCTGCTGCTTCCACAACTCTCAGATCCGGAACCGTAGGTTCCATCTTCAGTGGCCAGATCGCTCAGATCGGAGTGGCGACTGCTATCGCTGACCATGTTCTCGACTGTTGTCGGGGCATGGAGCTTGCTGAGGGTGCCGATCGATGGAGGAAACCATGACGCCGGGGCAATCGACGGTGCCGTCGGCTGATCAGGCATGCGAAGCATGCCCATCTGACCGACTTGGAAGCGGAAGCTCCCTATTGCCAGGCTGATTCCGTCGCCTACGGACTAGAAGGCCGGGCGAGTGGCCGGCATGTGGACGGTGAAGTCGAACGCGCCGAAGAGATGGCGAATCTGCGTTGTTGCGGAGTTGTAGATCGCGGTTGATGGGGCCGAAGAAGCCGCAACATCAGCACTCCCAATTCCCATAGACGGCGCCAATTGACGAGGGTTTAACTCATCAATGCCCATTGTTATGGACTTGGGTTTTGGAGAAGGAGGGAGCACTGGAGACATCTATCGGCTAGCAAACAAGCACACATGGGATAAAGATTTACCCAGGTTCAGGCCTCGTAGAGGTCCCTACTCCTGCTTGTCTGCTCGTGGAATTATCAAAGGAACCGAAGGTTACAATGGTGCGCAGATGCAATCTGGTGAGGGTTGTGGAAACTAGGGTTGCGTGTGTCCTCCTCGCTACCCCCTCCTAACCTTTATATAGGGAGGTTAGGTCTCGGGTAGCAGGTCGAGTCAGTTACAAGTTAGGGTTTTCCCCTTCAAACTTTCTATCTTTATCTTCTTCTTGTTCTTCAAGTAATCAAGAGTCTGTAGGTTACTCGAGTCCTTCATTTGGGCCTTGGCAACACCATGGTCCTTTACGTATTTAGGCCGTATATACCAAGCTCGAGTACCTGTAGGGTATACCCATGTCAAATATAGTATTCATACCTTTGCAGAGAGTGGCACGCCTTACGCAGGAAGGCGTATATTGATGAAGACGAGCAGCACCCCAAGTGTGGTGCCTCCGAAGTTCGTCACACGTCCG
The DNA here is from genome assembly GCA_023614405.1 of Avena insularis. Taxonomy (NCBI): domain Eukaryota; kingdom Viridiplantae; phylum Streptophyta; class Magnoliopsida; order Poales; family Poaceae; genus Avena; species Avena insularis. The sequence continues at coordinate 31,751,425 of CM042692.1, forward strand.
GTGTAGTGGACGTCAACCGGGCTCCGATCTAGCCGAGCAGCGAAAGAAGTAGATGCCGGATCGCTGATCAAACAACGGTAGTGTGAATGTGGAGAACTCAACTACGAAGTCCTCCCCAATATTACGGGGAAGCCCTCAGCAGATGAGAGAGAGAGAATGAGAGGAATGGGTGTGCTTCCAAGGGGAGGGGGACCCCTTTATATAGTAGGAGGGGGCGCACCACCCAGGGGCCAGGCGGTATGGGACTATTCCCACACCCGCCGGCCACCTTGGGGCAGCCGCCGGCCCTAGGTGGGCCCCACTAGGTGGCCCACTAGCCCTAGGCCGGCTGGCCCCCACTCCCTAGGTGCCTTGCCCACTTGGGCCTCCCCTCGGGTGAGGCCCATTAGCAATATAGTGCCTTTTAAAATAAAATAAAATATATATTTAAAATTAATTCTCCAATTAACATTCAAATATACATATTATATTATTCCTTCACTCCGGAACATCTTCCGGACCCCTTCCGATCTCCATCGGATGTTACCGAAACTATTCCGGTTTCTCTCTCTCTATTTCTCATACGATACATCATCTACCCTAAACGTGCCCACCCTTAAGCGTGACATCCTTCGGTTTGCAAACACTCCGGACATGATAGAGACCACTCTCATATCAATGATCAACAGAGGGACCTGGATGGCCATGTGACCCCCGTGTGTTTCACGAATACAATCGCTCGAACCGTGAGATAGTCGTTCCCCATTCCCTTTGTCATACGATACCTAATTCATCCGAGACTTGATCTTCGGTAGCTCTATACCTTAGTTCGATCTCGTTACCGATGAACTTGTTTTCTTGTTCTCATGTCGTCGCATTCCGTGACCTAGTCACATGCTTTCAAGCTTCATTAATGCAACGTCACCGAGATGGCCACATGTATATGTCCGTTACATGGACTAGACAAATCCTGGTCTTGATATGTACTCCTCTACACATTCCTTCGGAAAACCTAAGTGGCACCTTTTTGATCACCCTGTTACGTGATGATTCTTGATAACCATCTAAGCTTCTTCCAGAATGGTGATTTGCATTACCTCACAGTCAAAGGATCAGGTTGTGAGGTTCTCCGTGTTTTATCATCAATGGTGAACTTTGTAACTAGATCTCATTATGATATAACGGTCGGATGTTTGTCTATCATGTTATTCAACTAATAACATGACCTCATTGTTAGTTGGCATAAATGCCCATGATCTCGAAACACAGACCATCCTCATGATCAATGAACTAGTTCGCTAGAGGTAACTAGAGACACGGTTTGTTTACATACCACACGTGTATTAACGTTTCGTATTAACACGGTTATAGCACAGTATGAAACGTATTATGAACATACAGGAGGTATATCAAATAATACACTTTATTATTTCCCTCTAGGGCGTAACTCCTTTAGTCTCCCACTTGCACTAGAGTATACAAAACTAGTTTACAATAGGCAGGAACCTAACACCAATGGAGTCTCGATGTTGTTCGTGCTTGTCATGTTGGAGAGCTTTAGTCAAAGGATCTGCTACATTCAGTTCCGTATCTACTTTGCAAATCTTGACTTCACCTTCGTCAACAATCTGCCAGATGACGTGAAATCTAAGCTTGATGTGTTTGGCTGTGGAATGAGTTCTTGGTTCCCTTGCATTTGCAATAGCTCCCATGTTATCACAATAGATTGTCATGGGGTCTTGTGCATTGGGAAAAACTCCTAGTTCGATGACGAAATTCCTCAGCGAAACAGCTTCATTTGCTGCATCTGCTGCAGCAATGTATTCAGACTCCATTGAAGCTTGTGCCACCACCAGTTGCTTCTTGCTTTTCCAGCTTACCGCCCCACCATTCACCAAGAAAACAAATCATGTTTGAGACTTAGAGTCCTCATGATCTAAATTCCAGCTCGCATCTATGTAACCTGTTACGTTTAGAGCTTCATCATTTCCTCCATAGATTAGGAACATATCCCTTGTTCTTCTCAGATACTTTAGGATATTTTTCACAGCTGTCCAGTGATCCGGTCCTGGATTACTCTGATATCGGCTCGTCAAACTAAGAGCCAATGCCACATCAGGTCAGGTACTAAGCATTGCATACATGATAGATCCTATTGCAGAAGCATAGGGGACGTCAGACATCTTCTCTCTATCATTGTCCCTTACAGGACATTGAGTCACACTCAAGTTGCAATTCTTCATCATAGGTGTAAAACCCCTCTTGGTGTTTTCCATTTTGAACCTCTTCAAAATCTTATCTATGTAAGTATTCTGACTTAATGCTATTAGGTGCCTTGATCTATCTCTATAGATCTTGATTCCTAATATGTATGCAGCTTCACCTAGATCCTTCATGGAAAATTGGTTGCTCAAATACGCTTTCACGCTATTCATAAGATCCACATTGTTTCCCATGAGTAATATGTCATCCACATATACTACTAAGAAAACTACCGAGCTCCCACTCGCTTTCTTGTAAACACAAAAATCTTGTTGGTTTTGAACAAATCAAAAACCCTTGATCACTTGATCAAAATGTTGGTTCCAGCTCCGAGATGCTTGCTTCAACCCATAAATGGACCGTTGGAGCTTGCATACCTTTCCAGCATCCTTAGGATCAACAAAACCTTCTGGTTGCATCATATACAAATCTTCATCAATGTGACCATTGAGGAACGCGGTCTTGACATCCATCTGCCAAATTTCATAGTCGAAATGTGCAGCAATTGCTATTAAAATCCTGACAGCCTTAAGCATCACTACGGGAGAGTAAGTCTCGTCGTAGTCAACCCCTTGAATTTGTCGAAACCCTTTTGCGACAAGTCGAGCTTTGTGAATGGTTACATTACCATTCGCATCTGTCTTTTTCTTAAAGATCCATTTATTTTCCACGGCCTTGCGACCCTCTGGAAGATCCAACAAGGTCCAAACTTGGTTTTCATGCATGAATCCTATTTTGGATTTCATGGCTTCTAGCCATTTCTCGGAGTCAGCACTATCCATAGCTTCTTTGTAGTTTACAGGTTCATCTTGATCATCTAATATGACAGACATTACAAGGCTAATGTACCAATCTGGAGTGGCACGAACCCTTGTAGACCTGCGAACCTCAGGAGTCTCGACGTCATTGTTTTGATCAGCATAAATGGACTCTTCCTCCATGTTGGAGAGCGGTTTCGAAACAGCTTCCGTTGTGCTACTCGGAATACAGAGAGAAGGATCAACAATTTCATCTAACTCAATTTTCCTTCCACTCACCCCTTTTGCAAGAAACTCTTTCTCGAGAAAGGTGCCGGTTTTTGCGACAAGTGTTTTGCCTTCGGCTTGATTGTAGAAGGTATATCCAACAGTTTCCCTTGGATATCCTACAAAGATACATTTTTCTGATTTGGGTTCGAGTTTGTCAGGTTGTAGTTTATTAACATACGCCTCACATCCCCAATCATTCAGAAAAGACAACTTTGGCTTCTGCCCATACCATATCTCATATGGGGTTGTCTCCACGGATTTGGATGGTGCTCGGTTCAAAATAAAAGCGGCGGTTTCTATGCGTATCCCCAAAAAGACACAGACAAATCAGTTAAAGACATCATGGACCGTACACTATCCAATAGGGTCCGGTTACGGCGTTCTGACACACCATTACTGTTGTGGTGTTACATTTGGCGTAAGTCATGGATGATCCCACGGTCCTTCAAGTGCATGTTAAACTCATAACTCAAATACTCGCCTCCCCGATCCGACCGAAGGTGCTTGATTTTCTTGTTAAATTGATTCTCTACCTCTTTCTGAAATTCCTTGAACTTTTCAAAGGTTTCAGACTTGTGCTTCATCAAGTAGATATATCCATATCTGCTCAAGTCGTCAGTAAAGGTAACAAAGTAACGATAACCATTGTGCGTTGAGACACTCATTGGTCCACATACATCTGTATGTATGATCCCAAGTAGGTCTACAGCTCTCTCCACTATACCGGAGAATGGTGTCCTGGTCATCTTGCCCATGAGGCATGGCTCACATGTATCAAGGGATTCGAAATCCAATGATCTAAGAAGCCCTTCTGAATGAAGCTTCTTCATGCGCTTTACGCCAATATGACCAAGACGGCAATGCCATATGTACATGGAATTATTGTCACTGTGCTTACAATGTTTAGCATCAACACTGTGGATGTGTGTATCACAATCAAGATCAAGTAGGAATAAACCATCACATACAGGAGCATGAACATAGAAAATATCATTCATATAAATTGAACAACCATTTGTTCCTGATTTAAACGAATAATGGTCTTGCAACAAGCAAGACCCACTCACAATATTCATACTTAGTGTGGTTACATAATAGCATTTATTCAAAACCAACAACAATCCTGACGGTAGACGGAGATGCAGGGTGCCGACGGCCATCACTTCGACTCTCGAACCATTGCCGACGCGCATCGTCACCTCGTCCTTCCTCAGGCGCCTCCTACTCTGCAGATCCTGCTGAGAGTTACAAATGTGAGCAACGGATCCGGTCTCAAATACCCAGTTGTTATTCCTGGCGCTTGTAAGGAATACATCAATAACATGTATATCATATATACCTTTGTCCGGGATGGCTATCTTGCCAGCTCGCTTGTCTTCAAGGTACTTAGGGCGATTCGTCTCAAAGGCCCATCCCTTTCGAGAGAAGCACGGCGTCGGCTTAGGGCCAGGCTTCATAGTCTTTGAGGTGCTTGGAGCAAACCTGCCATCCCTCTTAGACTTCTTACCCTTGCCTTTTCCCTTTTGTCCCGGTTTCTTAAAGTTGGTAGTCTTGTTGACCATCAACACCGTGTGCTCCTTCTTGATTTCAACCTCAGCAGTTTTGAGCATGGCGAACACCTCAGCCAGGGTCTTGATCATCCCTTGCATGTTGTAGTTCATCACAAAACTCTTTTAGCTAGGGGCAGCGAGTGCAGCACCCTATCTATGGCGAGCTCCTCCGGGATTTTGCAATCCAGGGCGTTTAGACGCTTAACGTAGCCAGACATTTTGACCACGTGCTCACTAATACTGTTGTGCTCTTCCATTTTAGCAGAGAAGAAGAGCTCGGAAGCATCATACCTCTCTGCACGAGCCTGTGGAGCAAAGACGGCTTTGAGATCCTCAATGATCTCAAAAGCATTCATCTTCTCAAAATGCTTTTGAAGCTCCGGCTCCATGGCATAGAGCATTCCACTCTGGATGAGGGAGAAACCGTCCGCCTTGGACTGCCAGACATTCTTTTCATCCTGAGAGGCGGAGTCTGCAGGCTTATCCAGAAGCTCAGCCTCGATGACATAAGTCAACTTGTAGGGGACTAGGAGGATCCTAAGATTGCGGAACCATGCGGTGAAGTTGGTTCCATCAGTTTTCAGCTTGTCCTTCTTGAGGAAAGTGCTTAGGTGGAAGGTGGGTGGGCGAGACATCTACAAAGGATTTGCAAAGTGTTTAGACTATATTCATAATAATGAGTTCACATTTTAATAGAGGAACTCCCACTCAAACGAACATCCCTCTACGCGTTTAGTGATCACATGATCCCTATCCCCTGCACCTCCCCCAATCATCACGGCCATCAGTGCAGTATCAAAGGTGGACATTCCCTAATGTCGATCACATCAACCATGTGATTCATGCTCGACCTTTCTGTCTCTTGTATTCCGAGGCCACGCTTCTCTAGCGTGCTAGGCTCGCCAGTCCTAACTCGTGTGTATTCGTAGTGCAACATGGCTTGCACCCACTGTATGTGAACGTAGATATGTCTAACCCCCGATCATCACGGCCGGCCTCATACAGAAGAACTTTCTTGGTGGTGCACACACAAGGGGAATACGATAATTGGAATACTATGAGGGATTATCTTATTATGCTACCGTCTAGTAAGTATACTAGCACAATAAGTAATACTTCTAAAGTAAAGTGTTATGACATGGTTACAGCTTTATGATCATCATCAATAGCTTCAATGAGAGTTTCACAAACTTGTCATTGCCATGTTATAATACTTTCCCCTATGTAATAATAAAAATAGACGCTTCTATATTAACTATTGCATGTTTTTACGTGGCTTTACGGCTTTCGCAGTAGAACCCCTTCCCACCTACGAACATCGAGCCACAACATGGATTCAATGATTGTCGTTCTTCTTCCATTTTCAGGGCCCTCCAGTGTCAATGTCATATCAACTACTGTAGAGAGACAGACACCCCCCTAAGCCACTTTGATTTGTGGACTAGTCTCGTGAATCACCACGTGAGGTCGGTTGGGGGCCGCTTCATCAAATAGTGCCGCGATATGAACAATAACACTAAAGAGGGTAGCAACTAGAGAATCAATGCCCACATATTGCTATGTGTTCTATCCGTATGACATGTCTACCCATAGACCCGCTCTAATACCACTGAAGGGTTCCGTAGCAGAAAACAAAAATTTCTATCTACACGAACACTAATACCAGGATCTATACTATGTAGACATAAGTAACGGAGAAGATATACAATATTCATACCTTTGTAGAGAGTGGCACGCCTTATGCAGGAAGGCGTATATTGATAAAGACGAGCATCACCCCAAGTGTGGTGCCTCCGAAGTTCGTCACACGTCCGGTGTAGTGGACATCAACCGGGCTCCGATCCAGCCGAGGAGTGGAAGAAGTAGATGCCGGATCGCTGATCACACGACGGTAGTGTGAATATGGAGAACTCAACTACGAAGTCCTCCCCAATATTATGGGGAAGCCCTCAGCAGATGAGAGAGAGAGAATGAGAGGAATGGGTGTGCTTCCAAGGGGAGGGGGGGCCCTTTATATAGTAGGAGGGGGCGACCACCTGGTCTCGGGACTATTCCCCACCGGCCACCTTGGGGCAGCCAGCCTAGGTGGGCCCCCACTAACCACCCTAGCCCTAGGCCGGCTGCTCCCTAGGCGCCTTGCCCACTTGGGCCTCCCCTCGGGTGAGGCCCATTAGCAATATAGTGCCTTTTAAAATTAAATAAAATATATATTTAATATTAATTCTCCAATTAACATTCAAATATACATATTATATTATTCCTTCACTCCGGAACATCTTTCGGACCCCTTCCGATCTCTAGCGGATGTTACTGAAACTATTCCGGTTTCTCTCTCTCACTATTTCTCATACGATACCTCATCTACCCTAAGCGTCCCCACCCTTAAGCGTGACATCCTTCGGTTCGGAAACACTCCAGACATGATAGAGACCACTCTCATATCAATGATCAACAGAGGGACCTGGATGGCCATGTGACCTCCTTGTGTTCCACGAATACAATCGCTCGAACCGTGAGATAGTCGTTCCCCATTCCCTTTGTCATACGATACCTAATTCATCCGAGACTTGATCTTCGGTATCTCTATACCTTAGTTCGATCTCGTTACCGATGAACTTGTTTTCTCGTTCTCATGTCGTTGCATTCTGTGACCTAGTCACATGCTTTCAAGCTTCATTAATGCAATGTCACCGAGATGGCTACATGTATCTGTCCGTTACATGGACTAGACAAATCCTGGTCTTGATATGTACTCCTCTACGCATTCCTTCAGAAAACTTGAGTGGCACCTTTTTGATCACCCTGTTACGAGATGATTCTTGATAACCATCTAAGCTTCTTCCAGAATGGTGATTTGCATTACCTCACAGTCAACGGATCAGGTTGCGAGGTTCTCTGTGTTTTATCATCAATGGTGAACTTTGTAACTAGATCTCATTACGATATAATGGTCGGATGTTTGTCTATCATGTTATTCAACTAATAACATGACCTCATTGCAGTTGGCATAAATGCCCATGATCTCGAAACACAGACCATCCTCATGACCAATGAACTAGTTCGCTAGAGGTAACTAGAGACACGGTTTGTTTACATACCACACGTGTATTAACTTTTCGTATTAACACAGTTATAGCACAGTATGAAACGTATTATGAACATACAGGAGGTATATCAAATAATACACTTTATTATTTGCCTCTAGGGCATAACTCCTTCAGCGGTAATGTACCGCGGTGGCACCATGAGGAACGTTAGATCTTCGAGTCCGACATTGTTGGGCGAGGCGTAGCTCGTCGGCTCAATGACCCCATTAAGGGTGTCCGTCGAGAAGTTCATCGGCGACTGCGGTCTAGTCATGCACAGCTCCACCCTGTACCGGGCCACGAGCACGCGGTCGCCCTGACGCACACCGAGGAAATGGCGGCGGCCTGGCCGAGCTCACCGACGATGAGGCTGAACACGGTAGCGTCATCACCGTAGATGATGACCATAGATGTTGGAAAGGACGGTAACGACATCGTTACTATACACTCCATGGGCTGGCCATACAATAGCCTATGCACTTGTACCTTGTGGACACCGTTGAGGTGCAAAAGGAGCACGACCAGCAAGGAGGTGAACATGCAGCCGACCTCTGTGCGGCCGTAGCAGCTGTATGGGCACGCGGTCTTGTGGTCGTCGAGCTCGTTGTAGGCGACCATGGTGAGGCAGCCGTCATGGGGGCATAGAACAGTTATCGGCGCTAGCTCGTCTTTGTCCATCGCCGACTAGCTCTTGGTGGAATCCACCGATGCGCCCAGCGTTGGAGTGGTTCCCTGGAAGCTCGGCTCGCCAATGTAGTGCCCGCAGTCCATAATTTTTATGCAGCATTGAAAGAATTGAATATGGGGTCCCATGATCCATCCTAGAGCCATGCTCCTGCATTAAAATGTACTAAGAATCATGAAGAGGAGCGTAAGGCAAACAAGATCAGGTTTTTCCCTTCTCGATTGCTAAGTTTTGGTGACACTACATTGCCAAGAGAAACTAAAAGCATTAGGGGAAACCATGTGCAGCTGAGGTTAACACCGATAATTTAATTACATTTGATGATTTATCGGAGTAACATCTCCAGTTATTCGAGACACTCAAGAAGAAGTGTGACAAGGAGTTTGTTGCACTTGAAAATAAGTTGAAAAAGGATCATGAAGCGTATAAGAAAACTTGAAGAAAAGAACTGCAATAATTTCTTGCTAGTCTTGAAAAGGACCATCAAGACAATACTACTCAAGTTGAAGGAATCAATTCATCTCCTCCATGCAGCAATCAAGTTGAACCTCTACTACAAAGAGGCAAAAAGGAGAAGCTTTACAATCTGATGAAACCCATGAAGGTATAAATGATTTGGCTAGGATGGCTAATTCGGTTATTGAAAAAGCCGAATCAGAAAATTCATGTGTTGAATCTACTAAATCAGAAGAAGAAAGCTTCATTGATCAAGAGCATGGAAATCTTAGCAAAACTGTCATGCTTGACTTTTCTGGATGTAAGGGATCTTACATGTTGCCCTATGAGTTCCGTGCCAAAGAAATTTGTGAACATCAACAACAACAAAACATAGCCGAACAATGTTCGGTTGACAAAGACCATTGGATTGAAGAGGCAAAAAATCTAGAAAAGGAAGAAGACAAGGCATTGGAGAATTATCTAGAGACCGAGCAAGATATTTTTAAGGTCATGCAGCCATCATGCTCTTCCAATGTCTTCATAGAGGTACATCTAGCAAATAATTTACTTATATTTTGATTTGGTCAAAGCTTTATTATTGATACATCTATTAACCAAATTCTCATAAGCTATGAAAGACCAATCGAGAGAGGTGATTCATTTCTTAGAAATATAATTGTCACAGACCATATCGGTCAAAAAATTGTCCCAACTAGGGAGACAGATAGTAACAAATTATTACAACTAAAGTTTTCCCCATCGTTTCATTTGCATTTTATATCTACATGGGTAGATCTATTTATTTTGTACTTGGCTAACATTGAGACATATGTGCTTTAACTGTTTTGGTTTGAGAAACCTAAAGCCAAGGTTATTGTCTCTTGAGAAAGCCAATGCTAGTACAATTGTGTACTCAAAGACATCAGAAGAGAAGTGTCGAAAACAATGCATAGCCAAATTGGATGATATAAAATATGAACCATTCGGTTGCTCAATTCCAAAGCCGTTTTGACAACAAGATCGGTTAGAAGTTAAAAGGTGTACCTACAGTTTGAGAATGTGTGATCACATATTTGACATGTTGCTGAAAATTGATTATATTAGAATTCTTGATCACAATGTTGAACCATCATTAAAAGGATGAATGTATTGCAAGTTGCATGATTCATTCGAGCATAGTATAGATGATTGCAACATGTTTCATCAAATATTACAATCGGCTATTAATAAAGGACAATTGAAATTTGTTGAAATGCAAATTGATGACCAATCAATTTCGCTTGGTCTTGATGGTCAAAAGATATTGCATAGATTTTTGTCAATTCATATAATGATGGGCAGGTACACAAGGAGGAGGATGGAATCAAGCCTACAAGTAATGATGTTGTTCAAGAGAGTATTGAAGATATTCTTGAAGGCGAGAGTTCCATTGAAGCCACAATGAAGACATCAAGCACTAGGGGCAACAAGAAAAATCGAAGATCGATGCATGCAAAACTCAAAAAGACAAAGGCCGCAATAAGGACAAGGGTAATAACTCAAAAGTAACTTTCGCTCGGTTGTTGGAAAATATCAAAAGGAGAGTGAAGTAAAAAGTGCTTATCGGCCAAGTAATTCAAAAGCATCAAGGTCACCCCAAGGCAAAAGTCTAAAGATAGGGATTGGTGAAAGAAGGAATTCAATGCAACAAATTCATATCTCCTTTTGGGCCACCAATGCCAATGTCATGGATACCTTCCTACGCTGATTTTTATACATATCCACCATGGGAATGGTATGATTCATGACCATGTTATCCATCTAATTCTAGATCATCTCATCCAAACTATGCAGCTCCAAGAAGACCTACATTTTATCAATAATCACATGTCAAAGACCATTTCAATTGAAAAGAATCGGTCCAGAGTTCATGGGTAAAGAAAGAAGTGGTAAAAAAAGTATACCGAATCAAAAAGGATGGACGCAAATGTGTTGTTTTAGACTTGACTCCAAATAATGAAAAGCCAGCTGAGTTCATGTTGGCTACTAAGGGCGAAGAAGTAAAGCAAGTAACTTTCAAAGCCCCAATTGTCGACTCCAAACAAGCCAAGTTGAAAGTGCCCAAGATTAATAAAGTCATGCCAGTGTGTGAAACAAAACCATGGCCGGGATGCTCACTCGGCTTATCAAATTGGCAAGAGAGGAAGCTATATCGGCTTATGACCGAGGAGCTAAAGAAAAGAAACATGGCATGGGTTCCCAAAGGAAACTCTCAAGACAAGGAAGATGTGTGAGATCATGTCATAATAAGGACAACAAGAGTGGAAAACAAAAAGAATAAATCCAACAAACGATTAGGCCAAAGAATTCGATATCACTATCAAAAACTTTGGCCAGAACATCATCCATATTATTTTACTTCACCATTAATGCCTATGGCATGGAATTCATCCCCATGTATGATTGGTTACCCACCATGGTTTTATTTTGATCCTTGGATGCATCATAATTCTATACACCATGAAAGGGTATTGCCAAATCATTATTTTTGAAACTTTTCTACTATAGGGGAGCCCTCCACAATCCTTTATTTATGTGGTAAACAGGAACACAAATACAGAGAATATTTACAAACAGAAGGAGGTGACAAAAGCAGAAAAAGGAGAAAAAAGGCTATTTATAGGGCCTTAAGGTAAGTTGTCAAGCCATGATGATAGTAAAACCGTACCATTACCATTTAACATGTGCTTAAGCAAGGTTAAGTCAAAAAAGAATCTAGATCTCCAACCTCTGAAAGAGGGTTCTTCATGTCTGAAGACCATCGCATTACGTTGCTTCCAGATGTTCCAACATGCCAAAACTACTTTTGTGAAACATGGGCCATTGAAATTTTGCTTAGCCCTCTTAAAAGCCTCAGGAAACTGACATCCCTCCAGTCCACTTGTAAATAATTCCACACACGGGAACTAAACATACACTAAAAAAATAGGTGCTTCCAGTCCTCCCTTATCTGTCCATAACAAAGGACACAATCATTATCATCCGTGACTTTCCAATGTCTTCTGATGAGCATGTCCTTTGTGTTCAGTCTATCATGCAGGAGTAGCCAAGCAAAGAACCTATGTTTTGACATGCACTTGCATTTCCAAATCTGAGCAGAAACCACATCATTTTCCAGCTCCATGATATTTCTTTCACAATGAAGCTTAGCCCTAAATGTGTCATTGCTAAACTGACAAATCCATTTGTCATCATTTATTGACAACAAAATCATTATTCATTTGATTAGTTGCAATTTTGTTGCTAATCTAAGAGGCCGAATACTTGAAGTTCATAATCAGATTTGTCTTTTGTTTACTTCGGCTATACATACTTTGGTGGATGGATTATGCATTCCCATTGGGGAAAAGATATATGGCCGATATTTATTCTATCATCCTAAGATTATTATCCAATCATGGCTCATTTGTTGTTCTAATATCGTCCATAGCGTTACTTGAGACCGAGAAAAGGTATGCATTCATTTGCAATTGTTCTTATGCTTATGTGTTGATAATTTGGATTATAAATATTTGAAATCTATGAAAGGCAAAATTGTCTTTAATTTCATTATTGGGCGTAGATGCTGAGCATGATATTGATATTGATCTTGTCTCTATAGTGCCATGGAAGTTATATTTTGACTATTCAGTTTTAAAAGCAATATCCAATGCATTGATATTGTTTATTTATCTCCTTATGGTATTGTTTTATGAAGTATCATGCCGCTTAGAGTATCTTGCACAAATCATATAGCCAAATGTGAAGCTTTACTATTCATGCTAGAACTTTTTATTGCTTTAGGTGCTACACATATTGAGGCTTCTAGTGATTCGTCGTGAGTATTATAAGAATGTCCATGGTTTGCCAAAGTTTTGACGAATCACTTGTTATTTATCTTGATACATGTCTAGATGTAAATTTCACCTTGGATTGATTTACCATTGCTCATATATCTTGACATGAAGAACTGAAGATTAAATGATTTGGGTCAATAAACATTCGACTACCATGTTATTCATGTTATATTTCATATTCCGCAAGAGCCGATGATTTGTTTCGCCAACATAGGTAAGGCCGGATTGGAGACTACCGCTTCAGCCACTAATGAAAGATCTAGTGCAGGTGAATACGAAAAACAAAGAAAGCCCGTTGTTTACTACACGCAAAATCTAAACTAAAGGGTGAACATGATCGCTCTGAAGATATTTTTTAAATACTCATTAATAGATAATAAATTTTATTGCTTAATGGTTGGTGATATTATTCTAGAGCACTTGGATGAAGACCAGTCGAGGATCATTGTGTGAGTTATTCATGAAGGCATTCATTATATCCATCAATTGTCAAGATGGAGTGTGTTGGGGGGATAACCCCGGGTAGGGTCACTCGGGGGAATAAGGGCCGAGTTAGCCGAGGTTCGGCAAGGTCAAAGCTGATGCTGGCCGAGTCACCTCAAGGCAGGCCGGATCACGGAGTAACCCGGACCAGGGGGGCGCCTAACATTGTCTCGTCCGACTCAAGGAATAAGTCGGAGACACTTGTCTAGCTTATATGCAGGAACAGGTGTGGCCGGATCAACTGTGATCCGGATCCTCGTTTGTCTTCTAGGAGAAGGAAGGAATATCTCTAGTCAAAAAGAAGGCCCGGTGCATACTGGATGAGCGAATAAAGCAAGGGCAGGACCACCGGATCGTGGCCGACAAGGGTGACGACGCTCACGTCGGCTGACGCAGGCGCCGCAGAGACAACGTTGCTAAAGCAAGAGTGACGTGGGGGAAAAGCACCCCTGTCGGGTTACTAATTTGGGAGGAGCCATATTCTTAGGAATATGCCTCCACGTATGCCCTAGGCCAGGACCGAACCACCCCTATATAAGGGGGGTTGGGGTTCTGGTAAGGGGGTTGGGTCTTTTCAGATACATAGCAAAGAAAATACTTGTGGGTCGAGGGTTCTGGGGCTAGTTAATAGGCAAGAGTAAGAGAGTTTCTTCTTCCTCCTCTTGTCAATACAGCTCGAGGAGCACTTGTAATCTAGGAGACTGAACATCAATACGAAGCTTCTGTGTAGAGAATCACTCTACTATCCCTCCTTGGATTCCCCTAGCGCATATTAGTCCCCACCTTTAGCCTATCCATGGCATCTGCCGTGACACCACCACGACAGTTGGCGCCCACCGTGGGGCTAGCGGCGCTAGCAGGGGTGAAGATCCGGACGGGAAATTTCATCGGCACCGGTGAACGCATCGTCTCCGGGCTCGTTCAAAGCTTCGCGCTGGACTACGTCGTGACAATGTTGGCTTCGACGCGCTTCTTCCGGTAACGGCGTCTTAAATCAAGCTCGGCGCGCACAAGGTCTATGTTGCCGTGGACGTGTCATGCGTTCATCCGCGTCGCGTCATCGATGCGGGGGAACCACCCCTCATTGTGGCTCATGGCGTACGCTCGCTCCCGGACCAAGCGCTGGCGTGAGCAAGGATCCGCGCTGCACCGGAGGCAACACCCAAGGCACCAAGGAAAGCTAGGGGTCCTCCGCTAGAGAGGCCCGAGAACGTGCTGAGGGAAGCTATGGATAGCTTGGCTAACCCGGTGGCAGCAGTGGTAGATCTGGCTTAGGCACAGGCCGAGCTAGAGGAGACCCGGCGAAAGATACTGGAGGGCGCAAAGAAAATAGCAGCGGCTCAGCAGTCGTTGAACATGACGCTGCGTGAGTACGCGAAAGCGAACAAGGTTGATGCAGTGAGGGTAAAAGGGAGAAACCTCATAAGCGAGATGAACAGAGAAGGTGATGATGGACCAGAAGGGTCGGAAAACTATCTGTCTGTGGGGTTGCCGAAGTACAGTACCCCGGCGAAGAACCTCAGAGCAGCAGATGCCGCGGCGTCCGAGCTAGAGGGTCTGACGGGTGAAGCCCGCCAAAGACAGCAAGACCGGGTTAACGAGCTGGTTCGGATCGCGAACAGGCAGAATGAGGAGCTGTTGAGAGGTAACCCGGAGAGAGTTGGAGCTTCTAAAATCGTCCATTCGGTGATGGGTAACCCGGAGAAATCCGCTGGAGCCGCGTCATCGCCTCATGGTGGCCCTAGAAGAGAAGAGGTAGTAACCTCGGCCAGACGGAACAAAGCAGATCATTCCGTATGACCCAACGCGTGCGGGAAAGGAAAAAGAGATACGGAAAAACGACGATCGACGAAGTGTGAACCGAGGTAACCATGACCAAGGCAATGTCGGTCAAGGGAATGCTGCCAACGGCAATGCCGGACAACGAAACTCGGCAGGAGCGGGTCAACCGCAGCAACGGAATGCACCAAGGCAAGAGCAAAGTGCCGGCCGTGGTATGCAACAGAGAGGAGCACAACGAGAGCAAGACCGATACAATGATGGAGACTCGGAGATGATGAATGCGGGATACGCAAGACCGGACTATCATGTGATAGGGTCGAGATTGGGAAGCAGAGATTTGATGCCGGATGACGCTAGGCTAAAACTGGATCGCCTGTATAGGTCGGAACAGATCGAATGTCAAGGTCCTCCGGGTCCAGCGTGCTTCGGTCCCCGGATCATGAAGGAACCGCCAGTACCCAATTTCCAATTACCCAGGGGCACGAAGACGTATGACAGCAGTACAAAGCCGGAGGATTGGCTAATAAACTACGCAACAGCTGTGAAAATTGCAACTGGCAACTTGAGGTGGGCTGTAGGATATGTACCCCAAATGTTGGAAGGTCCAGCTAGGGTTTGGCTAAATAATTTGCCACCCGGAAGCATCAATTGCTGGATAGATTTTGAAGAAATGTTCATCAGCAACTTCTCAAGTACGTATCAGAGACCGAATAGACCGCAGACCCTGGCAATGTGCAATCAGAGATCTAACAACGGACCGTGAATTCTTGACCCGGTGGTGTACCGTGAGAAACTCGTGTGAGGGAGTCATAGAGTCACAGGCTATAGCATGGTTCGCACAAGGATGTAGATATGGCAGCGAGTGGTGGATGAAATTGCAAAGGAAAATGCCAGTCACATTGGCAGAGATGATCCGGATCGCGGATTCTTATGCTTTGGGTGATCCAACTCAACCTAGGATCGTGTCGAACGAGTCAAATGAGGAGTACTATCCGAGGGACGGATCCGGGTCATCTCGGAGGAACGATTACAGGGGAAAAAGGAGAGATGATAGACCTGACCATAGGTATGGTTCGCAACAAGTTGCGGCCGTGAATCAAGATCAGCCCGGGGCAGGGAGCAATCAACGCCAGAGAACGGGAGGGCAATGGACTCCTCAAAACGATGGCAAGAAAATGTGGACTCCGGAGCAGAGAAAGCAATGGCAAGAGAAGAAAGATCGTCTGAGGTATACCTATGAGTCAATGTTGGACCAGCCGTGCAAGTTTCACACGCCAAATCCAAACAGCCCCGCGGGTCACACGACGAGACAATGTGAGTGGATGCGCAAGATAGAGCAAGGTGGTCCGGGGAATGCTCAAGCACCCCGGAATGATCAACCTCGGCAGGAGTTACCCCGGTAGCAATTGCTCTCCGGTGCAAACGCGCAACAACTGATGTTGCCTCCTCCTCCGCCGAGGTATGACAACAGTGAGAGAAGGGATGCAGTGCATCAGGTAGAAAACCAGCAACAACCGGATCAGAGCTATTCCAGAAATGAGGGAAGGAATGAGTATAGGGAACATCACCAGAGCTATTGCGTGTTCACAACAGAGGAAACGGATAGGAAAAGCTTGCAGCGCCGACATATGGAGGTTAACGCGGTTATGCCTGAAGTGACGAGGTATATGTCTTGGTCGGACCAGGAAATTACCTGGAGCGTCAAAGATCATCCCAAGCTTATGCCAAGTCCGGGCTCGTATGCACTAGTGTTAGATCCGACGTTCATTGGACCAAACATTAATGTGAGGTTCTCCAAGGTACTGATCGACAATGGCAGTAGCATTAACATCATGTATGCGGATACGATGCGCAAGTTGGGCATCTCGGAGAACATGCTCCAGGCTACAAGAACAACTTTTCACGGTATCGCGTCTGCGGCATATCCTGCGAACCCATAGGCAAAGTCGAATTGACGTCGACGTTATTGATGCGAGGGATAACCGTCGAACCGAAAATCTGGAGTTTGAGGTGGTAAACTTGGAGAGCACGTATCATGCATTACTCGGAGACCGCATCGAGCAAATTCATGGCAAGTTGCCACGTTAGTTATCTGAAGATGAAGTTGCCCGGGCCAAATGGTGCAATTACTATCGTTGGGGATTTCCGACGTTCTATTGAGTGCGCTTCAGCCGGGTCTAACCTAGCCGAGTCACTCGTAATTGCCCAAGAGAAAAGAAAATTCCAAGAAGTGACAGCATTAGCTCAGTCCGCGCAGCAGTATATGCCGGCGTTAAGTAACCCGCATGGAAGCGTTTCATTTCAAGCCGCGAAGGACACCAAGAAGATCCCGGTGGATAACATGTTTCTGGAGCGTACCGTGACGATTGGGGCCGGGTTAACTGACAAATAGGAAAGCAAGCTCGTTAACTTCCTCCGTGAGAATCGGGATATTTTTGCTTGGTCCACACAGGACTTGCAAGGTGTTCCGAGGGAGTTGGCCGAGCACTCTCTGAATGTAAGAACCAGAGCAAGGCCGGTGAAGCAGCCTCTCCGACGCTTCGCCGAGGATAGGAGAAAGGTCATTGGTGACGAGATAGCTCGGTTGCTAGCAGCAGGATTCATCATGGAAGTGTTGTATCCGGATTGGCTCTCTAATCCGGTGCTGGTAGAAAAGAAAAAGGATGATCCGAACGTGGCGGTGGTTTGGCGTATGTGTATCGATTACACGAACCTGAACAAGGCGTGTCCAAAAGATCCATTTCCACTGCCGAGGATAGATCAGGTCATCGACTCCACCGCGTGTTGTCATTTATTGACACTTATTCCGGTTTCCACCAGATACCTCTGAACCCGGATGATCAAATAAAAACTGCCTTTATTACCCCGTACGGGGCTTATTGCTATCGCACTATGCCGTTTGGTTTACGAAACGCAGGAGCAACGTACCAAAGATGTATGCAAAAATGTTTGCACGATCAAATAGGTCAAAATGTACAAGTCTACGTGGATGATGTGGTTATCAAGACCAAGGAAAGCGCAACGCTCCTTGACGACATAAGGCAAACATTCGCTAACTTGAGGAGATTCCGAATGAAGCTTAACCCGGAGAAATGTACCTTCGGTGTCCCAGCTGGAAAATTACTAGGATTTCTCGTCTCCAACCGAGGTATCGAGGTCAATCCAACTAAGATCTGAGCCATCGAACGAATGGAGCTGCCGAAGTGTCTCAATGACGTCCAGAAGTTCACTCGATGCCTGGCGTCGTTGAGTCGGTTTGTATGTCGGCTAGGGGAAAAGGCACTGCCTATCTACCAACTCATGAAAAAATCAGATAAATTCGTTTGGACGCTGCAGGCCGATGAAGCTTTTGCCCACTTAAAAAAGATATTGGCCACTGCACCAGTGTTAGCTTCTCCACTGTCGAAGGAGCCAATGTTGCTCTACATAGCCGCAACCAACCGAGTTGTAAGTGCAGTGATTGTAGTGGAACGAGATGAAGAGGGTAAGTCGGTGCAGAGACCAGTGTATTACTTGAGCGAGGTATTGTCTACCTCAAAACAGAACTACCCGCATTTTCAAAAGGTGGCATATGGAGTTTATATGGCGGCAAAGAAGTTAAAGCACTACTTTGAGGAGCATCCCATCAAAGTGATATGCGAAGCCCCTATATCCGAGATAATGGGTAACAAAGATGCGAACGGCAGAATTGCGAAATGGGCAATTGAGCTAGCACCATACGCGCCCCAGTACGACAGAAGAGAAGCGATCAAGTCCCAGGCTATAGCGGACTTTTTCGTGGATTGCGCCGAGATACAATACGAACCACCGCCACCGGATCCAAACTATTGGAGGATGCATTTTGATGGATCGAAGACCAAAACCGGATTAGGCGCCGGGGTTGTGCTTACCTCGCCAAAAAAGGATCAGCTCAAGTACGTATTGCAGATGCATTTCGCGGCATCGAACAATGTCGCTGAATACGAGGCTCTTGTGCATGGTCTCAAAGTGGCAAAGAAAATTGGCATAAGACGGATAATCTGCTTTGGCGACTCGGATCTAGTAATACAGCAAGTGTCCGGAGTGTGGTACGCCCTGGATCCAAACATGGCACTATACAGATTTCATGTGCAGAAAATCTCGGGTTACTTTGAGGGATGTGAATTTCATCATGTACCTCGCATGGAATACAAAGCCGCCGACATGCTGTCGAAGCTCGGTTCGACCTGTCAGGCAATTCCACCGGGCGTTGCATTGGAGCACCTCAGAAAGCCATCTATCAGGCCGTCCCCAGGAACCGACTCAATTTATGTTCTGGAAAACGCGGAATCCGGAGCTGAACCCATGGACATTGACATGGAAGGTAGTGCGCCAAACCCGGGGACTACCTCGGCAAACCCGGGGACTACCCCACCAGACCCGGGGACTGTTCAGCGTGATCTGGCTGAAGTTATGCCGGTGGATCAGATGGAAATTGATGAGGAGATGTTCCCTGCGAGAGCAGTACCATCTTGGGCACTGCCTATATATCAGTTCTTGAAAGATGGAACGTTACCCACTGAGGAAGTGCTAGCCAGGCAAACTCAGAGGAGAGCCAAAGCTTACACCATCATCAATTCCGAGCTGTACAAACGGAGTGTAACCAATGTCCTCCAGCGGTGCGTTGATCCGGAAGAAGGACTTGACATCCTCCGAGATATACACCAAGGAGAATGCGGGCATCACGCCTCATCCCGGGCCTTAGTGGCAAAGGCATTCCGGCATGGATTTTACTAGCCAAGCGCCTTGGAGCAAGCGGATGATCTGGTGAGAAAATACAATGGTTGCCAAAGATACGCCACCAAGACACATATGCCTATGTCGGAACTCAAAACCATACCAATTACATGGCCATTTGCTGTGTGGTGCTTGGATATGGTTGGCCCGTTCAAGCCAGCAAAAGGGAACATGACGCACATTCTGGTCATGGTGGACAAGTTTACAAAATGGATCGAAGTGAAGCCTATAAGAAAATGTGATGGGGCTACGGCTGTGACATTTCTCAAAGACATCATCTTGAGATACGGTTATCCTCATAGCATCATAACCGATAACGGCACCAATTTTGCTGAAGGAGCATTTGCACGATTCTGCCGAGATAAGAAAATCCGACTCGACATAGCCTCGGTAGCCCACCCCGTATCGAACGGACAAGTGGAAAGATCCAACAGATTAGTGCTATCCGGGATAAAACCCCGGCTCATCGATCCACTGCAAAGATCAGCAGGGTGCTGGATAGAAGAGCTACCAGCGGTATTGTGGAGTATAAGAACAACTCCGAATCGATCAACAGGATACACGCCGTTCTTTCTGGTATATGGGGCAGAAGCTATATTACCAGCCGACATAGAGCATGATTCGCCTAGAGTCACCCAATAAACAGAAGCCGAAGTGCAAGAAGCCCGGCCAGATGATGTTGATCTGCTGGAAGAAGCGAGAGAACTGGCACTGTCTAGATCCGCCATATATCAGCAAAATCTCTGACGCTATCATAGCCGGAAAGTGTGCCCCCGAGTCTTCCGGGAAGGCGATCTGGTGCTCCGGTTGGTACAGCGTACTACTGGCATGCATAAATTATCCCCCCCATGGGAAGGACCATTTATTGTGAGCAAAGCATTGCACAATGACTCTTACTATCTCATAGATGCAAAGCCACAGGAAAAGAACAAGGCGGACAGGTCCGGAGAGGAATCCAAGCGACCATGGAATGTAGCACTACTTCGTCCCTTCTACACTTAGCTAAAGAGTGTATGTACCCGAGTCATCCTCATATGTCGGTATATATGTCGGCAATGAGCCTATCAATGAAATAGCAGAGCCTCGAGCAGTAACTCGGGGACTGCCTTACTAAATGATTGTTGTTACTTTTTATGCGTTATCTGGAATGACTCGTTTCGCTTAACCTGGATTAGTAATGTGTGAGAACCAAAAACCCAACCCTTCGACTCGCTGATGTCCAACAAGAATTGGCTTCATGGCGAGCAAGGGAACAAGTTTGGAATTGCGTAGCACATGAAAAACTACTAAGGAAATGATCCTATTCCAGCTAACGTTTGTTTTCTTCGACTAACCCCGTATTTACTTTCAAGCTATTATGTTGAATTATTTTGAGCCAAGCCTCAAAGTTTCTCAGTATTGTTAAAACGATTCTTGAAGCTCGGGTTCGTAAGTCGTAAAACTGAATCAAGGTAGACATGGATCGAGCCGGAGAATTGGATGAACAAGAAAATGAAACTCGGGGACTACGCTCAAGTTAATCCAGCATACAAGCATAGTAGCAAAATATTAGGTATTCAGCATACAATTGCACCCGGCATACCGGGGATCTGATAAATTTTCAAGTTTTTTCAACTAAGGAGCGGCAGGAGGAGGAAGTTCGACGTCATCATCACTGTCTTCAATATCTGAAGCAGCATCTTCTCCATCATCGCCCGACCCATCCTCCATGTTCTCCATCTGCTCCTCCTCGTCGGAGTCCAGAAAGCTCGGCCCCTCAACCCAGTCATGGACTGGAGAATATTCGATGAGGCTGTAGGCGCAAGCCTGGCGCCGAGCTACCCACTCCGGATCATTGGTCCATTTGGATCCGGTGTGATGACGGGTGAGGAGGCTTAGATCGATTTTCTCGTACCATGAAAGGATATGATGGAGAAGGGTATCTGCGCTGACACGCCCAAATGGATTCCCTCCAGAGGTCAAGTTGAGTCTCAATCTCCATCAGTTTTTCCGCAAGGAGCGTGATCCTTTCCGGAGCATCCTCGCATGGCCAGAATGTGTTGAAGATCCGGACCGCAACGTCGAGGAGATCTTTTCCATAGTTCTTGATAGTTTCCACCCGAGCTGACACGCTAACCAACAAGTCCTCCATGTCCAAGGGGATGCTCTCACCATCAGGAGCGATGGGAGTACCCCTCTCTTGGCGGAATTTGGCAACAACAAAGACCGGCGATGGCGCATTCCTCCGGAAAGTTATCTGAAAATAAGGAAAGGGAGGATGCTGAAGCAAAGGCATATGAGCTAACCCGGAAAACTAGGTCGGGCAAGGCGAAGAAACTTACGTGAGATATGGCGATGGATCCGGGTCAACTCCTTGATACAACTATCGTGTCTCTGCCGAAGTTGTTCAAGATCGGCAAGCGCCGACCCAAGCCGGACTTTGGATTCCTTGAGCAGATCCTGGTCCTTGGAGATCTGAAGGGTAAAGCGCTCACGCTCTTCGGTGAAGTTCTGGCCAACTTTCTGGAGCTCGGTTTTGTATTGGGCCTTCATCTTCTCCATCTCGGCCTTGAGTTTGGCTATTTAGTCGTCCTTCTTCTTTAGCTCGGCTTGATGTTGTCCTGCTTGTTCGAGAAAATGCAGCATCATATCAGGCACGGACACACTATCCTCAAGCGATGCTTAAATGATGTGTTGACCCGGCAAAGCCGAGGAGTTAATGTTTGCCGAGCCAAGAAAAAGAAAGAATGGAGAGCACAGCGATGTTGGCCGAAAGAGGACATACCCCGGATTTCCTCCAAGTTTTTTCGCATAATCTTGTTTTCAGCCTCCACCCCAGCTACAAAAAACCGAATAAGGAGGTTAATCCGGCAGAAACAAACGAAGCGATGAGGTGTTAAGAGAGGAAATTACCCCTCTTTTCATGCTCCGCGCCAAGTGCAACGTGTTTTGCGCGCAAGGTCTTATGGGTATCAAGCAGGCGCTGAAACTCGGCGCTCCGACGGTTGGTAGTTACCTGACAAAGGCACAGGCGTGTACAGTTAGTTCGGTGCATATTCGAAGTGTACAAGATCCGGGCCAAGCGGAACTTAACCCGGCTCTAGGTGTGTGCATATTCGAAGTGTACAAGATCCGGGCCAAGCGGAACTTAACCCGGCTCTAGGTGTGTGCATATTCGAAGTGTACAAAATCCGGGCCAAGCAGAACTTAACCCGGCTCTAGGTGTGTGCATATTCAAAGTGTACAAGATCCGGGCCAAGCGGAACTTAACCCGGCTCTAGGTGTGTACATATTCAAAGTGTACAAGATCCGGGCCAAGTGGAACTTAACCCGGCTCTAGGTGTGTGCATATTCGAAGTGTACAAGATTCGGGCCAAGCGGAACTTAACCCGGCTCTAGGTGTGTGCATATTCAAAGTGTACAAGATCCGGGCCAAGCGGAACTTAACCCGGCTCTAGGTGTGTGTGCATATTCGAAGTGTACAAGATCCGGGCCAAGCGGAACTTAACCCGGCTCTAGGTGTGTGCATACTCGAAGTTTACAAGATCCGGGCCAAGTGGAACTTAACCCGGCTCTAGGTGTGTGCATATTCAAAGTGTACATGCAGCTACGTTGATCTTCTAAGGAGCATCCGGCCGAGTAACAAGTTACTCCGCCGGAGGCTCGGGGACTAATGGTTATTATCTACAGCACGTAAAGAAGAAACAACGTACCTCCATCATACGCCCAGCGAGGTTAATGGCCTTGGCGGCAGTATTCATCTGAGCGGAAAATTCAGCTGGGCTGAACTTTTCCGGGAGATCGTCATTGTAGACAAACTCAAACTTATTCCAGTTCATGACGAACTCGATGAGGCTCGGAGGGTACCGTTCGCCAGTGGGCATGTGGGGCGCCACCAAACCCTTGGCGTGAGCTTCTTTCCTTTCAATCAGGGCAAGAGCTGGGCTAGTGTGAAGAACCATCTGCTGCGAATCAGCTGGCTCGGCAGGAGGATCTGTCGCTGCTGGGGATTTCTTTGCAAGCATCGACGACAAGGTTCGCTGCCCAGCCTCGGCGGAGGTGAATTTGCCTTTGGCCTGCTGGGAGGAAGTGACCATAGTGGATTTGCCCTTCGAAACCGCTGGAGTGGGTCCTCGCCGAGCTTGAGATGACTCAGACGAGGCAGATGAGCTTGGCGCAGGAGCTTTGGCGGCTAGCGTTGGAGCTGCTGTTGGTTTCTTCGGAACCGGGACATGCGCTGGTTCGGTGGCTGGTGCTGGAGCTGCTGCTGGTGCTGGAGTTGTGGTAGACTTGGTAGTTGCTGGTTGCGGCAATGCCGAAGTGCCGGACGCTGTTGCCTCGGCCGATCTGACCCCTCTCAATCCGAGCTCGCGTCCCTCTGAAGGAGGTACTGCGGAACCCGGAGCGGCCGCAGAGCCCTCCGGAATAGGGCTCAGCGGGCGTGACTCATCGTCACGGGGAGGGGAAGGACTGGACCGAAGAGGAGAGGATATGCTCGATCCGCTCTGAGGGACCTCCACAGGAGCCCTGCAAGAGAAAATAATGTCAGGAATGAAATTACCCCGAAGCAGGGAGAAGTGTGTTGCGCAGTGAAAAAAAGAACTTACGCATCCGAGGTCTCTGCCTCCTTAGGTTTCCGGGCCCTCCTTGCCGGGGCTTTGCCTACTCGTTTGGAGGCAGTCTTGTCTCCGGCCTTCTTTTGCCTTTTGGAAGGCTGAGAAGGTTCGGAAGAAGAACTCGACGCGGTTCCGCGCTTCTTCTTTGACGCCGCCAGAGCAGGCTCGCCCGTGGCAAGGGGAGGATCCTCATGGATGTGCCCACCGGGGTTAGCTGATGTCGGGTAAGCAAAAGAAAGAGGGACAGCCTCAACGGGTTCAATCACATCGATATCCGAGTCATCCTCATCGTCGGGCCAATCTCTAAGAGAAGAGAATTTACCGCTGGGTCGTCTGGTGGCATCGGGTGTGGGGAGGAACATCTCCTGGTCCGGCTCCTCCTCGTCCGTAATTTCTCGGTCCGGGGCCCACTTAAGGGTCGGATCCGGGCCATCCTCGAGGGTTTGCTGGAGAAACAGCTAAGAAAAAAGCACAAGGAGCAAGGTAAAGAATGTGATAAGAGCCGACATGAAATTGATCCGAGATAAGTTTACCCCGCGAAGCTTACCACGGGAGGGAGCACACGCAGCGGTAATGCTCGATTCCCCGTCCATTCGGAGAAGTCCTTATGGGTGGTGAAAAGAGCCTTGACCCGTGGAAGATCTCCGTATTGCTCAACTCGAATGAGGAGGTTCGGTTGGGGTCGCGACTAAAGCTCATATGGCACAACTTGTGAGTGCGCGCTGAAGGGAGAGATTCGCATTTAATGTGATCATGGCATCCTCGTTGCAATCTGAGCTTCTTCAGCTCCGCAAACCTTTTGTTTACTTGGTTGGCGGGGTTGTAGGCTTCGGCAACCTCCTCCCAATCCGTGTCGGGGGACCCAGAGCGTGGGGCAACCGGATCAAATCTTCCGTGCCTTCATTCCGGATGTAGAAGAAGGTCCGGGCCCACCCTTTGCAGGAGTCAAGCCCGGTGACCCGGGGAAAGATTGAATACCTCCGGGGCGAGATCGAGGCAGCTCCGAACTGAGTTAGTTGTTTGTCCTCCGACTCGACGTGGATGTTGGGGACCATGTTGCGACGGAGGCCAAAGAACCGGATCCACAGCTCCTTCGTAGGCCATAGCCCGGTGTAGCCCTCGATCGAAGAAACGAAAGCGGACAGAGAGGTGATGGCATTCGCCGGGAGATGATGTGGTTGCAAGTGATAGGTCCGGATCCAGTTCCAGAAGAAATCACTCACTGGAATCCCAAATCCTCGTTGGAAATGGGATAAGAAAACAACAAATTCGCCCGGATTGGGTGAGGGGGCCAGATCAGAGGAGGGGAGACGAGCAGCGACACCGGCGGGAATGCGCCGGGTCCGGTAGAGCCAGGCGATGTCGTCCTTGCAGACCTAGGAGCCGGCCCACGCGCCACGGTCCGCCGCGCCGGCGTCCTCCTCCATATCCTGTTCAACAACGATGAGCTCTTCCTCCGTCATCTCAATTCCAGTGTCTTCGCTGGAGCTGGCGGCGGTGGGGCTCTGCGGTCTAGACTGACGAGGACCCATGGCTAAACAGAGGCGCAGCGGTGATTGCGGTGCGGAGAAACAAAGAAAATGCGGCGGCGGCGCTGCTGCGGCATCGCGGCGTGGCCTTGATTGCGAGGAAGAAGAAGAGGAACAGGCGAGGGGCGCGGAGATGGAAAAGTTCTAAGGAGCGTGCCCCTCCCCTATTTAACCGCCCCCAGTCATCAACGAGTGGGATCGTGCTGCGCAGGAAAACCACACGATGTGGCCGTGTATCACCAGCATCGACCAATCAGAGAGGAGCCACACCGGGGGCCGCAGAGTAAATGGATCCAATGACACGACGTGCAGTTGTGGTAAACGAGGAGACAGACGTGATGTAACCCCCGCACAGTAATCACTGACATTTACTGCGGCGGTTACTGCGCAGGCCCTTAAAATAAGGCAACGTAATGATTAACCGTTACGTGGGTTGGCGTACGAGAGAAGGAAGCAAGGCCCGGATCCGAGCCACGGTGGTAACCCGGCCGGCAAGTGAAAACTTGAACCATGCGGAGGGAAAGTAAAACCAAACGATCCGAGCCAAAGTGGTGACCCGGCCGGCAAGTGAAAACTTGGAGCGTGCGAAGGGAACGTAAATCCATATAATCCGAGACAAAAAGTTAACCCGGAAATAAACGTCCGAAGCTTGGATACGAATGAACCTGATGTGGCCTTAGCGACCAAGGCCGCTAAGGCCGCACCAGCTTCGGGGACTAATGTTGGGGGGATAACCCCGGGTAGGGTCACTCCGGGGTATAAGGGCCGAGTTAGCTGAGGTTCGGCAAGGTCAAAGCGGATGCTGGCCGAGTCACCTCAAGGCAGGCCGGATCACGGAGTAACCCGGACCAGGGGGGTCGCCTAACATTGTCTCGTCCGACTCAAGGAATAAGTCGGAGACACTTGTCTAGCTTATATGCAGGAACAGGTGTGGCCGGATCAACTGTGATCCGGATCCTTGTTTGGCTTCTAGGAGAAGGAAGGAATATCTCTGGTCAAAAAGAAGGCCCGGTGCGTACTGGATGAGCGAATAAAGCAAGGGCAGGACCACCGGATCGTGGCCGACAAGGGTGACGATGCTCACGTCGGCTGACGCAGGCGCCGCAGAGACAACGTCGCTAAAGCAAGAGTGACGTGGGGGAAAGCACCCCTGTCGGGTTACTAATTTGGGAGGAGGCATATTCCCCTAGGCCAGGACCGAACCACCCCTATATAAGGGGGGTTGGGGTTCTGGGTAAGGGGGTTGGGTCTTTTCAGATACATAGCAAGGAAAATACTTGTGGGTCGAGGGTTCTAGGGCTAGTTAATAGGCAAGAGTAAGAGAGTTTCTTCTTCCTCCTCTTGTCAATACAGCTCGAGGAGCACTTGTAATCTAGGAGACTGAACATCAATACGAAGCTTCTGTGTAGAGAATCACTCTACTATCCCTCCCTGGATTCCCCTAGCGCATATTAGTCCCCACCTTTAGCCTATCCATGGCATCTGCCGTGACACCAACACGACAGAGTGGCTATTCTCGAAGCACATAAGGCCGATACAGATTTGTCGCCCTAAGAATAAGTGGCTGATGGGGTGTTGACATCGTCCTTAGGCTAAAAGTGGGACGAGTTATTTTCTAGCACGCAAGCTATGCCAGGAAACAGGGGGCATGTGTTGGCACTCGTTTTGGTCTCATAGCTGACCAATCGTGATACACACTCGGAATTATATACTCGGAAGATTATTAATCATCATTGAAGAGGCACCGTATCAAGTTAAATCATGATCAGGCTTCATAGCCGATTATGCTAGCGTTCAGAGAAGATTCGGAGACTGATTTATTGAGAATTCCATTATGACTCCTTTAAGATGACCTCAAATGAAAAAGTGTCGAACATGAAAGTTGTGAGTCTCGTTGAA
This sequence comes from Avena insularis, assembly GCA_023614405.1. Lineage (NCBI taxonomy): Eukaryota > Viridiplantae > Streptophyta > Magnoliopsida > Poales > Poaceae > Avena > Avena insularis. The sequence goes on from CM042692.1 coordinate 31,779,371, forward strand.
ACAAACAACTTTCGTTTTTGTATAATCTCAATCCGAATTAATATGCAAAATTGAGAGTCAAAATAATGTCAGATGCCGAATTAGCACGGACAGGACCGTGGTCGCCGGACCATAGACCATATCTCACCCTAGGTGAGAGCAATGGAACCGGGTGACCCAGAAAACCTCCTAATTCAATCAATCTGATTACTACTTAATTTAACACGTTAAGATCAATTCGGAAGGAAAAGTGTAAAACATGAAAGTTCTTTGTTTTTTTAGATGAATAACTTTTCTTTTGGAATTATCTTCACCTGAGTAAGTATGTAGCCTCCAAATTCAAGATACGGACGAATTGAGTCAAATTCGTTCGGTCAAAATCCGAGTTTGATACGAAAATAAAGGAAAAATATCATCGATATCAGGTCTGATTGAAAAGTTACCAACACAAAAGTTCTTCGTGTTTTCGAGGCGAACAACTTTGCTTTTTATAATATTTTGATCCGAGCAACTTTACTATCTCAAAAGTGGTCCAAAAGGTATAGGTAAATTTTTTACCGAACAGTTACGTAAATTTTGGGTTTGCTTGTTAGAGTTGGACCCAAATTAGGGTTTTGGACGTGAATCCAACCCTCTTTCTTGCACAGAAAGTCCAGCCATTCCTTATATACGTGGGGGGTGCATGCCGATTGGACCAACACCAATCGAATAAACAAATCTACTACTTTTCCGTGTTCATCTACTTTTGTCCCTCCCCCCTATATCTTTCTTCTCCTTCTTCCACAGTTCTTCATACTGGAGGGCTACGAATCCACGAGGCTCTAGGGGTAGTTAGGCCGACCTAGGGAAGCCCATAGCCGCCCTGACGGGGTCCCTCCAGGGCGAGCTGGGTTTCGAGTCCACAAAAGCGCCCGCCGGACTATCTTGCGTACCGCGCTTCCAGCGAGACTCCCTCAGCGCATGCTGCCACGCATCAAGCACGGCTCCAAGGGTACAAGTTGACGTGTTCATGTGCGAACACTTTGCACCAACAAATGTGGTGAAGAGTTATAGACGGGCAACCATTAAGAGAAGTCTTCACCATACACGAGATATGAATCCACAAGATACAATACCACATAGTCTTCACTTACATAAAGGCACACATAACATAGGTTCACAAATAATATGAGGCAATCAAGAAACAAGTTCACAAGCAACAAAAGATCAAATGAAAAACAAGCTTGTGACTTCCCATGCAAATCCCACGCGCAACCTAATATAGAAACTTCTCCCTCTTTGGTAGTGAGACACCAAAATGGGAGAAAGAGCAATACTACACACCCCAACCAGATCACTCATCATCCTCCTCTTCTTCTTTGGAGATCTCCTTAGAACCTTGATTATAAACAGAAGCAAGACCCTTGCCATGGAGAGAAGAGGATGCATCATCCTCAAACACACACCAATCAACATGAACTTGAGCCCAAGAACCATGGGAGAGAGTGCGAGAGAGTTGTTATTGTGTTGTACCTGATCCTTCAGCATCACTATCTTCCCATCGGTTCAACTTATGTAGGATCTTCTTGTATGCATCATACTGACCCTTGCGAATATCAATGTTCATGCAAAGTAACATCCTTTCCCAATAGGTGGCCTTCCTCACTTGCCCCTTAACATACTCACGAGAAAGAGACGACATCTGGGCATTACTGGCATTCTTCCTCCTAGCTCGAATGGGGCTGGCAGCAGGAGGGCTATCCTCCTCATCCTCTCTAATCTCATCATCTGGTACAGGAGAAGAATAGCCATGAGGATCCGCTATGGTTGTAGGAGCCTTACGCTACAACTAGAGAGGGGCATGGTCAACAACTAGAAGACCTACAAGCAGGGAAGGAAAGTTCATCTTCACGAAGGTGGAGACCACAAGCCTCATGACATAGGGAGCATAGGTGGGAGTCTTCTTCTCACCCAAGTTGATGGCAAACTCCATGAAGATAAAGTACATGACATCGAGTGGGGTGGCAGGAGCATTAGGGCCCTTGGTGGATACTGAATGAGAAAGAGCCATGAGAGGAACCAAAGCTGAACGAATAGTGTCAAGATTGCCTACTTGAGGATAAATGTTCTCACGGAACATGCGGAGCACAATGTGAAATAGTGGCCTGAGGTTCCTTGTTTCACCAAGGACACCATTCTTGTTGTAGAGAGGAGCAAGAGGCTTCTTTTTATACTCAAGTCCATAAGTCTGATGAATGCGAAGACCAATTGGTGCATTACTTCCCTCGAACTGATACTCCAAGACCTTGGCAAACTCACTGATGCTCGATTGACAATGTACCTCACCAGTCATCCAATTCATAGGGATCTCGTTCCCTTCTCCCAACATGAGAGTGGAAAAGAACTGATGCAAAATCTAAATGTTGATTTCCTCGGTGGGTGTCATGTTGTAGGGGTTGCGCTGATTGAAGCCAAACTCCACAACCTTCCAAAGATGAACACTTGAACTTTTAAATTGAGAGCGCATGCATTAGATATTGCCAATTGGTGAAATTAGATTCATCAAGCTTAGGTGGTGGACCACGATGGTTTATATGAGGTGTGGGAATAGGAGCGGCATTGGAGCTAGGTGGTGGTGGCATGTTTCCCATAGGGTTAGCTTTATCCTTGTTGCTACCTTCAATGGTGGAGGGATCCTTGAGGGGATCTTCCACTTGTTTGGTACCACTTGATTGATTATCAATGGCATCAACAACAACAGCTTCCTTTTTACCAAGATATAACTCAAACATGGCTATCATCTCTTGTCAGACCGTATCCATCGATTCGACAAGCTCTCTCCTAGTGATGGGTGCTTCATCGGGAGTGGTTTCACTCCCCTTCATGTCTCTCATACTTCTCTTAGGTGCTTAAGTCAAAGAAGAGCATATCGCTCTGATACCAATTAAAAGATTGGTATAAGCGACTAGAGGGGGGTGAATAGGCACTACTCAATTTTTAGCTTATTTTCAAATTAAGGCTTGACACAAAGTAAGTTCCCTAGATATGCAACTAGGTGAGAGAACCTATATGACAAGCAAGCATGCAACAACAATAATAAGGAGTAAAGGATAGAAATCACAGAGAGAGGACAACGGGATGTTTTCCCGAAGTTCCTTTCTTTTGAGGGGAAGTACGTCTCCGTTGGAGGGGTGGGTGGTACTAAGACCACCAGCGCCATAAAAGGCCTCACCCTATTCTCATGTGCACCCTCCACACCGCAAGAACACGATACACTATATGGTGGACTTGAAGGCGGCGATCGAAACCTAATACAAAACCTTGGGGCACTTCTCCACAACTGAATTGGAGGCTCCCAAGACGACCCCGAAGCTCTTACACACGAGGATGAGCTATGGAGGGTGAGTTCTTCAAGTAAAACCCTAGAGCAACAACAACTTACACAAATGGTGGGGAAACACAAATCCCTTTGGTGGAAATCTAGGTCTAGATCTCCTCCATTGATTCCACAAGGGGCATCAAATTCTAGTGGCTAGGGAGGGAGAACTAGGAGGTTGGCGCTCAACAACAATGGAGGAGAGAGAGTAGAAGCCATAACTTGCACTTGGGGAAGAAGGGGATATTTATAGCCCCCCCCTTAGAAATGAGTCGTTACCCTTCACTAACCCCGGAGTCTCTAGTCTCAACATCAAATTCTAGGGCTAGAGTATCCGGGCATCGCCAGAGTATCTGGGGTGGTGCAGGACTCTGGCCAGGACTCCGGGGGTGTACTGAATGCATTTCAGGGCACCCCAGAGACTTGGCCAGAGACCTGCCCGGAGTCTCCGGACCACAGCACCGGAGTATCCGGTGTAGAGACAGACTCTAGGCCACACTCCGGGGAGGGATACAGATAGCAATCGTGGGGGGCTGGAGACAGTCCCGAAGACCAGGCCAGAGTCTCCGGCCAGGCACACCGGAGTCTCCGGACTCAGGGAGCAACATGCCACATCTTCCATCCAAACACCCTTTCCTTGATTAAAGTTTGAACCCTTCTCCATTGCTGGAAAGAACAACATCTTGTGCCTTTACAAGGATAAAACCTGCAATATACTTAGCACACGGTAAAAACTTACTTATGTTGACAACAAACACCAAAACATCATTGAGGCAGGAAATGCCCTTTCAGACGTCATGCAGAATCCTTTTTTTCTTTATTTCATGTGATCGTTTTCGAAGGGTGTTCAAAATTGTCAAGATGCAAAATCTTAGTAAGAAGTCCGACTAGTCGTCAAAACTCTCGGTGTTTCTGATATATAAAATGACCGCCAGATGGGTACTTCCAAAAGCTTTTTCGAAAAAATTTCAAGGCAACCTACAATTTACTTAATGTAGTTCAAATTGGACCTAATTTCGATAAATCGACATAGTCGTTCAAGTGGGCAAAGTTAGCTAAGAAGTTTGAAAAGTCATAATAGGTCTGAAAACGTGTATTGTGGCATTCAGATCGAATATTCTTTAGACTTTGTTTACGAAAAAGAACAATCTCATCATCACTCGAAAAATTGAGAATGTTATTTCCTGATAGTTGGACACTCACACCGACGGTATTGTTTACTATAAGAAGATGCAACCATCTACCTCTAAAATGACATTTAATTCAAGAGCAATCTATCGCGCTTACTTGTAGCTCAAGTTTGACCTAATTTTGTTAAATTTTCAAGATGCAAAAACTTAGCAATAAGTTGAACCTGTCGTCAAAACTTACGATGGTTTATGATATATTAATTGACCACCCAATGGGTACCTCCAAAATATTTTTCATAAAACTTTCAAAGCAACCTACAATTTACTTGTAGGTCAAATTTGACCTAATTTCGATACAACGACATAAAGTCATTCAAGTGGACGGAGTTAGCTAGGAAGATCGAAAACTCATAAAACATGGGAATCTTAAGTAAAACATGCTTACCCACTATATATGTCTGAAAACTTGGCTTCTGGCATTCAGATCCAATATTCTTCGCACTTTCTCTACGGAAAAGAATGACCTTGACATCACCTGGAAAATTGAAAATGTTATTTCCTGATAGTTGGACACTCACACCGACGACAATGCTTACTACAAGAAGATGCACCCATCTACCTATGAAATGACATTTAATTCAAGAGAATCTATCGCCCTTACTTGTTGACGAGGGTTTAACTCACCAATGCCCATTGTTATGGACTTGGGTTTTGGAGAAGGAGGGAGTGCTGGAGACATCTATCGGCTAGCAAACAAGCACACAGGGGACTCAAAGATTTACCCAGGTTCAGGCCTCGTAGAGGTCCCTACTCCTGCTTGTCTACTCGTGGAATTATCGAAGGAATCGAAGATTACAATGGTGCGCAGATGCAATCTAGCGAGGGTTGTGGAAACTAGGGTTGCATGTGTCCTCCTCGCTGCCCCCTCCTAGCCTTTATATAGGTAGGCTAGGTCTCGGGTAGCAGGTCGAGTCGGTTACAAGTTAGGGTTTTCCCCTTCAAACTTTCTATCTTTAGCTTCTTCTTGTTCTTCAAGCAATCGAGAGTCCGTAGGTTACTCGAGTCCTTCATTTGGGCCCTCGCGACACCGTGGGCCTTTACGTATTTAGGCCGTATATACCAAGCTCGAGTACCTGTAGGGTATACCCATGTCAGTAGCCCCCGAGTGTCCAGTGGAATCGCAGATTTGACTAGGGACCTTTCTGAAGTCTTATGAGTGCATGAATGAATATATTTCGACTGCTTTGTTTGTGTCATAGGGATTGTTGATGTGCGTGCCTGATTTAACCGAAGTATCGGTATTAGTTAACCACCTTAGGGTGAAACCACGTAATCTACTCGAACTCGAGTCCCCGGACTCGAATCCAGAAAAGTGCTGGTGTAATTCGATTCAAGCCGTGGAGGTCTTACAGGAGTCGAATTCCAGTTATATGGGTGTGAGCACTCGACGCGTCCGTCAAGGCATGTTCATCGTACCTGTAGGTACGGATACATTTATGGTAGTGCATAGCTAATGCATTGCCAGGCCTTATTCAGGTCTTACCTTCACGTTGTAAGCGCGGCATCAGAATTTTATCATCGCGGAGACGATTCGGGTGACCTAGGAGACGCAGTCTCTTTGTAGGGAAAAATTATGAGGCCGGGTCGCCATGAGCTTCGAGTGTGGATGTTATCAACACACAGTTTTTTGTATAAATAATCATAGGGTGCGCGACCAGCGCTCCCTATGGGAGTATCCCCCGAGTGCCTGGTTGAGTCGAAGACTCAGGCAGGGACTGAAGAATCTTTTTGCGACTGCTGTCGCCTTTTGTTTGCTTGTTTCAGTCGAATTTGTTTCTGGCGCTCCCTATGGGAGTAACCCATGTCCATAGTCAAGTCATGCTTCGAGTGGTTAGGTTTGCTTTGATTATCCATGTTCCTGAAAAAGAAGAAGAAAGAAAAATCGTAGGGTGCGCGACCAGCGCTCCCTATGGGAGTAGCCCCCGAGTGCTTGGTGGAGTCGAAGACTCGAGAAAGGACTAAAGTAGTCGAAGTCTTCTGCTGTGTAGCTTTGATGACGTTAGTGCTGACGATTTCATGACCTCAGTTGCCCGCGTGAGCGAGTTAGACGGGACGTGACGAGCAGTGGGTCCCACTCTCTGACTTTGATTTGACTGGGCGTGCGTAATCTTTATTTTAACTGCGCCTCCTCGATTTCCACGCGTAATGGGAGCAGTGGAGGGACGGTTCGCGTTTCCACTCCTCCACGTGTCTAGCATGATGTTTGCCACGCGTCCATTAGGGTTTTTCTGAGCCATTGGATTGCATCTTCCAGGGGTTAAGTAGTGGTGCTGCGACGGTAATTTCTCATCTGCTCTCATTCATCCTTTGCTTCCATCGCCATTGCCGCTACTCCTCTGCTTTCTCTGTGCTCGTTTCTTCCACGACGCTAGACCAGATCCGCTCGTTTCCGAGCTACATCCTTCGGTCGCATCGCCGACGCGCAATGGGGAAGAAGAAAGGAGGTGATGCGGCCGATTCCGTGGCTACCGCTGCTGCGGCAAAGAAGAAAGGCGGCTCCGCCACTATGGGCACCAGCACTGCCGCTGGCGGGAAGAAGAAGGGCACGTGCACCCGCGTCACGAATGGCGCGTGGCGTCCCTCCATCATCAAGTCATCGGATCTCCGTATTCTTCGCCAAGACGGAGTGCTGTCTAACGCAGTCGCCGACGCGCGCCTCCCTGGCGTTGAGACAATTCCTTCTCCTCCCGCTGGTTTTCGAGTGATGTTTTTGGCATTCATCATTCGCGGTCTCTCCTTGCCCCTTCACCCCTTTTTAGGGGTCTCCTTTGTTTCTACGGGCTTCAGCTCCATCAGCTGACCCCGAACTCGATCCTCCACATCTCTTGCTTCACCACCCTCTGCGAGTGCTGGCTCGGAATCGAGCCACACTTCGGCCTCTTCAAGCGCCTCTTCAAGTTGAAGCGCCAATTTGCATCTGGCTCTTTAGTCTATGATGTAGGTGGTTGCGGAATTCACGTCGACCCATCCGCCACCTATTTTGACATCAAGCTCACAGCATCCGTCCAAGGGTGGAGGGACAAGTGGTTCTACGTCTATGATGAGAAGGTTGGCGACGAGCACTTCGGACTCGCACCGTTCGATCCTGCGACGCCGTGCAAGAGGAGGTGCTCCTGGAAAAATGTAGTCATCCCTGGCGAATCTGCGGAGATGGATGTGCTGTACGAGCGTGTCTGCGACCTCGAGAGTCGCCTTGGCAAAGAGGAGGGAGGTTGCACCCTCATTCGCACGTGGCTGCGCCGTCGTTCCTCAGACGCCTTGAGTCCACCCCATGTTTCGTGGATCAAGGCTGACGATCCCACTCGTGTGTCTGCCGATGGCATGTCCGCGAGTGAGGTGGACAAAAGGGTTTGACTGGTCACCAAGTACACCATCAAAGATGTGTTCCCCAGTGAGCCAGTTGTTCCTCCGTTTGATGCTGCTAACCCTCCTCCTGAGGTATAGTTGTGCTACGCAGTAGCTTATTGCTTCTCTGCTGTTTATTTACTTTTTGCTGAATTTGTTGTCTGTATGCAGGATTGGGCGGTGTCGCCTTGTATGCCCCCTCTTCCTAAGGGGATTATCCCTCGTGAAGCCTTGGAAGAGGACGAGTCGGAGTCGACTGTCCCATCTGATGCAAAGGAGGAAGCCCCCGAGTCCGGTAGTCTGGATACTCGCAAGCATTCGCGCAGCAAGGATTCCGATGCGTTGTCTCCTTCGACTCCGGAAGGTGCGGGTGTAGGTGCGGAGTCGCCGATCCCTGCCATTCCTGTGAGCGTCGTGGCACCATCCTCTCGCAAGAAGATGCGATTGCCCAAGGAGTCCTCGTCAGAGTCGGGGGAGCCCACTTTTGACTTTGACAAGTTTGATTGGTAAGTTTTCTAGTTTACTTGTTCTTCTCTGTTTTCCCTTGTTGGCTCGTCTCTGGGTTTGCCCTTTCTTGATGTGGATTTTGTCTTGCAGTCAAGAGGCGTCATCATCTTCTGGCGACGTCCAATTTTTGAAAGAATCAGGAGTCGCGACCTCAAAGGCCAAGAAAGAGGTTGAGTGTGATCCTTCCCCTCCATTGGCGGCCCACTCCAGGCACAACTCTTCCAGTTCTCCTCATGCAGGGGAGCATCGGATGGTTGCCTGGATGACTGCGCACCAAACGACTTCGGAGTCTTTGGAGGATCACGTAAGTGTAGGCTTTTTCTTCTTTTTGATGTTACAGTCGATGGCTTCTGCTGATCCTTTGTTATGCGATAGCTCCTTGTGAAGGAGGCCGCGCACTTGGCAGAGCAAGTGCTCGCAATGGGCCGCTAGCATGCAATGCTGGAGATGCGTCATCGTGTGGTCGAAAGTAAGTGTTTTTTCACTTCTTCTTATTCTCCTTTTTATATTGTCGACTGATAGTCAATCCCTTTTGTTTTGTAGCTGAACATAACGCCCTCCTGCGCAACGCTACCACCATGGAGAAAACCCTCGTCGCGGCTGTGAAGGGTCGCGATGAGGCAATCGCGGCGAGTGACGACGCGCAAAGGCGCGAAGAGGATCTGCGTGCCTCCTTCGCAGCCAGGGAGAAGTTGTTCGAAGAACAGCTTTTTTCGATTGCCAAGGCCCTCTCAGGTACTTTGCTTTGGATATTGTTATCCTTCTCTGCTCGACTTTTTGCCGTTGGCGCTGATGCTTTGTCCATGTGTGGATTTATGTACAGATGCTGGCGATTTGAGCTTCGACCCGCAGGCCCTTTGTCGTGATGATGCTCTGGCGGGTGCACTATCGGCAGTCAAAGACCACAGCACCGCCGTTCAGGATACGCTCTCCAAGGCCAAGGGTGTTCTCAGTCATCTCCAGGAGGAGCTGATGCCCAAGGCTGAGCTAATCGAGAACGTGGGCCAGCTGGTGGAGTCACTCGCCGGGGGTGTTCCTTCCATCTTCAAGAACTCACTTCGTGCGGCTGGCATGGAGTCACTTGCCATGGTGCAGGCCCACGGAGTCGAGATTGACCCTGCCGCGGTGTCGAAGGCGATGCATGTTAGCGCGGATGGTTAGAAGGTAGTCTTTGCTCCTTTCGCGACTGCCTGTGGTAAATATGGGCCGCAGCTGATAAACATGGTTGCGAAGTATTCTGAGGAGCTGCAACGCGCCAAGAAGGCGGCAAAGGCTGCGGCATCAGGGGCTGGCATAAAGTCAGTGGCATCTGACACTGCCGCAGACTCGATGAAGCCCCCGAAGCCATCAAAGTCGAAGAAGCCAATTGCTCCTTACTGACTTTGTAATAGTTAACTAGTTTATGTCCTCTGTTAAGAACATGCCTGCTGGCGAGTGTATCTGCTGATACTTTTGCTGGTCACTTGAATCTTTTGTCTTTGTGTTGATTTGGTCGTCTTATTTGTTTCTATCTTGGCTTGTGGTAGGGTACATCAAGTGATCCTTTGAGGGAAACTCAGCACTCGCCGCCTCTTGATTATACTTTCGCACCGCCACGCTCTAGGGTATATGAGTTGTCGCTGCTTTCACGACTGCGTGACCGCGTGAAGCAGCTGGAGCGTGAGTTACCCATGCTCCGCGGTAACGCGGATGTATGGAAGTCGAAGGCGGAGAAAGCCGCTGCCTAAGAGCAGTATCTGCTTGGCAAGGTGGCACACCTGGGCGACCAATTCAAGTGTTAGTTTGCTTGCTCTTATATTTTCCTTGTAGTCACTCGCGATGGTGCGCTGTACTTATGCTGCTGTTGCTGCTTCGTGTAGTTGTCAGCGCGCGTCATCCGTAGGATGAGAAGGATAGAATTGCCATTCATATGCGTGATCTCACCCAGGAGCAACTTCAAGAGAGAGGATACTTCTGGGTAGATCATGATCATGCGATTGCGCTGGCGACCTTGTAGGATCGTGCGTCGCGAGTACTGCACTTCCTGAAGAAGTCGCAGTCATGCTTGAAGAACATTTATCGGACGATGTTTCCGCTGGATGTTACTCCATCGAGCTTGCTGGCCCTCCTTGCCAAGTTTCAAGACCTCACCGCGGTTCGCGAGTGCGTGAGGCAACAGTTGGTGGCTGGTGCCAAGGCCGCTCTATCGCTGGTGCGATTGCATAGGCCTGACGTAGATGTTGCGGCAACTGCGGCTGGGCCGCCTGTGCCACCAGCAGGTTCTGCCTGGAATATGGTGCCGCACTACCAGGCTGTGGATCTCCTAGTAGAAGAGATCGTCGACTTCTTTGAGGAACAAGCCAACGTTCTCTTGCTGCAGTAGTAGCTTAGTTTGTATCCTGCACATAAGTGTACCCGTGTTGTAAAGTTCGTATAAATGTTGTATATAATTTATTGTCGAATATGTATAAAGAGCTTTGTGAGCATGAAGTGCGTTGCACTATGCGAGTCCTTTTTGTTAGCCTGGCCATGCTCTTATCTCAGTCCCTTGTCAACCTGTTAGGTGCGTTGCAGCTGGGTTGATGTTGTGTCAAGGGTTTCGATTGATGTGCCAGCTACTCAGGATATCGCGTTTTTGTTCGTAGAACAGACGTATATAGGGTGGCGTAGCCCCCGAGTCGATAAGTTGCGGAAAAATAAAGGAAGATATAGAGTTTTGGGGCACTTAGCTTTATTTATTTGTGAGACAGTACGAGGTACAATGTGTGGCTGAGTGCCTTATTTGCGATGCAAAAGTAAAACGACTAAGGGTAGAAGCATCGCAGCTATGCGACGTTCCAAGGGTTGGAGTATGCGACTCCTGTCTCTAAATCTTGAAGGCGATAGGCGCCACCTGGGATTACTTCTGTAATCACGTATGGTCCTTCCCAGGGGGACACGAGCTTGAGATGTCCTTGCTGCTTCAGTCGCAGGACCAGGTCGACTTCGACGAAGGATCTGGGGCGTAGCCTCCTACTGTGGTAGTTGCGCAGGTTCTGCTGGTAGATCGTTGATCTTTCCGTGGCGATTTCTCTTGCTTCGTCAAGGAGGTCGACGGAGTCTTCAAGTGCGAGGGATGACTCTTGTTTTCTGTAAGCGATCACGCGCGGCGCCTTGTACTGTACCTCGGCGGGTAGCACTACCTCGGCTCCGTGCACCATAAATAATGGCGTGTAGCCCGTGGCACTGTTTGGAGTTGTGCGTAGGCTCCAGAGTACGGATTGCAGTTTGTCAGGCCAGCAACCCGCGGCTTGTTCGAGTGGCCGGAAGAGTAGCTTCTTGATGCCGCCGCAGACGAGCCCGTTTGCTTTTTCCACCTGACCGTTGGTATTTGGATGTGCTACAGAGGCGTAGCTGATGTTGATCCCCAGATTTTCGTAGAATTCTTGGAACTCCTTGGATGTGAAGTTCGTCCCATTGTCAGTGATGATGATGTGCGGTACTCCAAAACGGAAAACGATGGATTCGAAGAACTTGACTGCGCTGTGTCCTGATTGGTTGGTCATTGGCATGGCCTCAATCCACTTGGTGAATTTGTCGACTGCAACCAAGAGGTAGACGTAGCCTCCTCGTGAGGACCTTGGGAGTTTCCCAACCATGTCGAGTCCCCATTGCACGAAGGGCCAGGCCAATGGAATTAGCCGGAGCTCTGCGCCCGGTGCGTGCGGCTTGTCCACGAATCATTGGCAAGCGTTGCATTTCTGGACAATGTCCTTGGCATCGCGCATGGCCGTAGGCCAATAGAAACCAGCTCATAGAGCTCTGGCGACGAGGGCGCGACTGCCGGTGTGGTGCTCGCAGGTCCCCTCATGGATGTCGAGGAGAACAGCTCTTCCATCGGTCGTGGAGACGCATCGTTGGAGTACTCCTATGATGCTGCGTTTGTACAGTTCGCCGTTGATAACAGCGAATGCCTTGGATCGCCGCGCGATGTGTCATGCATCAGTCGGATCATCCGGTAGCCTTTTGCTGAGGAGGTACGTGATGTACAGTTGCGTCCAGGATTGCTCAATCATCATGACGCTCATTGGTCCCTTGAGTCCTGTGTCCAGCTCCAAGTCATCGAGTGCCATTGACTCATTGGGCAGCGTAGCCCCCGAGTCCGTTGCTGTGCTAGTTTTCTTCTCTGCGGCCTTCGGCTTGATGGAGCGTTCGCAGATGCGCTCGAGAAATAACCCGGGTGGTATGGGGGCGCATGTAGACCTATGTTGGCGAGTGCGTCCGCCTCTTCGTTGCTTTCGTGACCTACGTGCCACAGCTCGCAACCGTCGACGTCTCCTTCGAGTGTGTCGTAGAGGTCGCGGTACGCGATCATGTTGTCATTTAGTGCATCGCACTCATGCATTGTTTTGTTGACGACCAACTTGGAGTCACCGTATATGATGAGCCTCTTGGCGCCGCAGGCTTTTGCCATCCTCATCCCATGCAATAGGGCCTCGTATTCAGCTTCATTGTTGGAGGTTGTGAACTGCATTCGCAGGATATACTTCAACTTGTCCCCTTGAGGGGATGTCAGTATGACACCTGCGCCTGCTCCGTCTTTCCGCTTGGACCCATCGAAGTGCATTGTCCAGAGGTAGGACATATCTGGTTTGTCCGGGAGCTGGTTCTCCATCCAGTGCATGAGGAAGTCAGGGAGAACTTGCGACTTGATTTCGTGGAGACAATTATATTCCCCAAAGCGCGACTCGTCCCGTGGCGTCGGGGTTATTAAGGATGTGCCCCAACGGGGCGTCGTTGACCACCACAATTGGGTGTTCCTGGAAGTAATGGCGTAGTCGTCGGGCAGTCATGAAGACACCATACGCCAGCTTCTGGTAGTGCGGGTACCGCTGTTTTGTTGGCGTGAGGACCTCGCTGAGGTAGTATATTGGGAGTTGTACCCCATGGACTTTGTTTTCATCGGCTCTCTCGACAACGAGCACTGTGCTGACCACCTGGTTGGTGGCGGAGATATATAGCAACAGTGGCTCCCTTTCCCGTGGGGTCACTAGTACTGGCGAGGTGGATAGAAGGCGCGTGAGGTCTTCAAATGCTTCCTGTGCTTCGTTGGTCCACTCGAATTTTTCAGCTTTGCGGAGGAGTTGGTAGAAGGGCAGCGCCTTTTCACCCATCCTACTGATGAATCGACTGAGGGTCGCGATTCGCCCAGCCAGCTGCTGGACGCCCCTTATGTTTTTCGGCTTCTCCATGGACAATATGGTTTTTATTTTCTTCGGGTTTGCCTCGATTACCCTCGCGGATATGAGGTACCCGAGTAGTTGCCCAGATGGTACGCCAAAGGCGCATTTGTCCGGATTGAGCTTGATCCGGTAGCGGTCGAGGTTGGCGAAGGTTTCGCGCAAATCATCGATTAGCGAGGCTTCTTCCTTGGTCTTGATTACTATGTCGTCGACATAGACTTGAATATTGCGACCTAGTTGTTCCTTGAGGCAAGCCTGCATGCACCGCTGGTAGGTGGCTCCCGCGTTCTTTAGCCCGAAGGGCATTGTGTTGTAGCAGAAGACACCAAAGGGCATTGTAAACGCTGTTTTCTCTTGGTCTTCCTCCTTCATTCGAATCTGATTATAGCCTGAGTAGGTGTCGAAGAAGCAGAGGCGCTCGCATCCTGCGGTGGAGTCGACGATCTGGTCGATGCGCGACAACGGGAAGTGATCCTTTGGGCAGTGCTTATTCAGAGAGGTGAAGTCCACGCACATCCGCAGGATATCCGTGTCCTTTTTTGGTACCAGCATCGTGTTGGCGAGCCAAGTGCTTTCCTTGATCTCGCGTATGAACTTGGCGTCCAGGAGTCTGTTGATCTCCATTCTGACTGCCTGCACTCGTGGCTCGGACAATCACTGAATTGTTTGCTTGACTGGCCTTGCATCAGGGTTGATGTTGAGTGCGTGCTCGGCGAATTCCCTGGGAACTCCTGGCATGTCCGCAGGACACCAGGCGAAAGTTTCCCAGTGCTCACAGAGGAATTCGACGAGCGTGAGTTCCTACGCAGGACTCAAGTTGTTGGCGATGAGGGTCGTCTTGGCGGGATCCGATGGGTGGACCTGCACTTTCTTTGTGTGCACCGATGAGTCGAAGGATAGATCGGGCGAGCTTGGCCGGCTCAGGGGGCAGACTATTGTCTATTGACTCTTTCAGTCTTGCGAGTTCTTCCTGCATGCCGAAGGACTGGGAAATTCTGTTGAATTCCATGTCGCAGCTGTCGGATCTCTTGAAGTTTCCGTTGATCGTGATGACGCCATTGGGACCTGGCATTTTCATCTGCAGGTAGGCGTAGTGTGGCACTGCCATGAACCTAGCGAACACGACATGTCCGAGGATGCAGTGGTATTGTGAGGGCCAGTCGACGACCTCAAAGTCGATGCGTTTGCGCCGGAAGTTCTTCAGCATGCCGAAGATGACGTCGAGGTTGATTTTGCCCAGGGGATATACACTTTTTCCTGGGACAATGCCGTGGAATGTTGTGTTCGAGGCCTCCAGGCAAGTTAGAGGGATCCTCATTGCTCACAAGGTACTCGCGAATATGAGGTTGATGCCGCTTCCGCCATCCATGAAGACGCGGCTCATGTCAAAGCCTCCGATTTGCGCCTCGAGTACGAGGGGACAATGGCCTGGACGAGGTACTTGAGGCGGGTGGTCGCGTTTGTCGAAGGTGATGCATGACTCGCTTCCACTGAGGTACTCAGTGGTAGATGGTGGCGAGTGTGTGGCCAAGTTGACTTGGCGAGTGATGGCCTTCTGCACCCGATTGGAGGGGCGTCCTTTTTGGATCATCATGGTACCCATGGCCCTTGGGTAGGGTTCGCCTCCCTGGTGCTGGTCCGGTGCAGCTGCGTTTGGGGGAATTCTAGGTGGTGGTGGCGGAGCGCCATGTGCCACGGCGCCTGGGGTGGCTCCATAGCCTCTTTCGACTGCATTGCGATTCATCCGAGCTAATCCCTCGTGTAGTTTGAGGAACTCGTGGCAGTCCTTGAGGAGGTGGCTGGACTTCTTCTTCCTGTCATGCTTGTCGATGTAGAAGTGCATCGTACATGGCCCGGACAGTTTGTCTTCAATGGATGTTGCGGGTGCTTCCTCACGATCGCGGCGTTGCCACACTTGCGTGGTCTTCCCGGAGTCGCGGTATCCACCATTACGGTATCCACTGTTGCGGTTGTCGTCACGTCTGTCGGCGTAGCCGGCTGCGACCATGTTGACATCCCCGCGGTCATCGTAGATGCGCATATGGCATTTTCCTCGGCGGTCGCGTCTGCGCTCGAGTTCTGCCTCCTCGTCGGAGTGAACGCGATTTTTCACCGAATCTTCTCCATCAGCCCACTGATTCGCGATTCCCATCAAGTGATCAATGGTCTTGGGCTTCGAGCGGCCTAGATCCTCCCTGAGCTCTATGCGGCGGACGCTACCGTTGAATGCATCAATCGCGTGATCCTCCAAGATGTTCTCTGCGGAGTTCTTGATGATGGACCACCTTTGGATGTAGGAGCGTAGCGATTCACCCGATCGTTGCTGGAAGCATCTTAGCTCTTCGATTGATGCAGGCCGCTTGTACGTGCCCTTGAAATTGCATATGAAGCTGTAAACCAGCTCATCCCAGCTGCGAATGGATCCGCGTGGGAGGTTGTTGAGCCATGCTCGGGCGGCGCCCTGCAGCTGTAGCTGCAAGCATTGCATGGCCGTGCTTCGACTGCCTCCGTGGAGCCTGACGGAGGAGATGTGGTCCTCCAGCCAGATTTTTGGGTCTTGTAGGCCGTCGAACTTCAGGTTCTCTAACGGGAGTTTAAACCCCTTAGGCATTCACTTCTTCCTAATGGATCTGCTGAAGCATCTAGCGTCGCAGAGCTCCACATCTTCCTCTTCTGAGTCAGTCGACCGAGCGCGTCGCGCCCTTGATTTGTCAATCTTGCGCTGCGTGAGGTCGTCGCATGCATCATAGTCGCGGTCGTGTCGCCGTGAGCGGCGGCGTCGAGACAGATCGTGACTGTCATCGCTAGATGAGGGCGAGGAGTAGCGCTTTGCTAGCGCTTGCCCTTTTTCAGCTCTGGTGGTGGCTCCTTGTCGAGGGCGGCCTCGATTAATCCCAAGCCCACGATCATAGATCGGTGCATGGCGGCTCAGGGATCTCCAGCTGGCGGCTGGTTGTTAAGGAGGTACATGGTGGCCGTTGTCGCCGCAGCCTGCGGCGTCTTGGGGACCACATTGCCCCGTGTGTCGACTGTCATAGAGCTGAAGTCGAGGACCTTTGCAGCTTCTATGCATTCTTGCTCGGTGAGATGGGCCATCTGAGATTGCCTCTTTTTGGCAATGTACTCGTTGCCTCTTGAGGAGCATCCTCCGTAGGAGGAGAGCCCTGCACGACGAAGGCTCGACTCGTCTGCTAATTTTTTGCGCGCCTCGAGTTGCGCGATTGTTTGCACTTGGCGCTTGAATTCTTCCTTCAGGAGCCAATGGTAGCCCATTAGCAATTCTTGCGGAGATCCGAAGGGTAGAGGAGTGCCTCGTAGGACCTCGCGGCAGCGAGCCCATTCTTGCTTGTTGAGCTTGATCACGACGCGTTCGCCGGTTTGCTCGTTTATTATGGTTGGAGGTTCGACTGCTCCTCCATTGTTGGTGTTGGTGCGATCGCCACTGTTACCGCTGTTAGCTCCATTGCCGCCGTTGCCGCCATTTGGCGGGTCAGTTCCATTACCGCGATTGCCCGTGTTGTCGCGGTTGGCGGAGGTGTCGCCTGCGTTGATGACGGCGCACATGAAGTGATTGGGGAAGCTGTTGCTCCCACAACTCTCAGATCCGAAACCATAGGTTCCGTCTTCAGTGGTCAGGTCGCCCAGATCGGAGTCGCGATTGCTGTCGCTGACCGTGTTTTCGACTGCTGTTGGGGCATTGAGCTCACTGAGTGTGCCGATCGATGGAGGGAACCATGATGTTGGAGCAATCGATGGCGCCGTCGGCTGATCAGGCATGCGAAGCATGCCCATCTGAACAACTTGGAAGCGGAAGCTCCCTATTGCCAGGCTGATCCCGTCGCCTACGGATTCGAAAGCCGGGCGAGTGGCTGGCGTGTGGACGGTGAAGTCGAACGCGCCAAAGAGCTGGCGAATCTCCACTATTGTGGAGTTGTAGATCGCGGTTAATGGGGCCGAAGAAGCCGCAACATCAGCACTCCCAATTCCCATAGACGGCGCCAATTGACGAGGGTTTAACTCACCAATGCCCATTGTTATGGACTTGGGTTTTGGAGAAGGAGGGAGTGTTGGAGACATCTATCGGCTAGCAAACAAGAACACAGGGGACTCAAAGATTTACCCAGGTTCAGGCCTCGTAGAGGTCCCTACTCCTGCTTGTCTGCTCGTGGAATTATCGAAGGAATCGAAGATTACAATGGTGCGCAGATGCAATCTGGCGAGGGTTGTGGAAACTAGGGTTGCGTGTGTCCTCCTCGCCGCTCCCTCCTAGCCTTTATGTAGGTAGGCTAGGTCTTGGGTAGCAGGTCGAGTCGGTTACAAGTTAGGGTTTTCCCCTTCAAACTTTCTATCTTTAGCTTCTTATTGTTCTTCAAGCAATCGAGAGTCCATAGGTTACTCGAGTCCTCCATTTGGGCCTTGGCGACACCGTGGGCCTTTACGTATTTAGGCCGTATATACCAAGCTCGAGTACCTGTAGGGTATACCCATGTCACTTGTAGATCAAGTTTGACCTAATTTCATTAAACTTTCAAGATGCAAAATCTTAGCAAGAAGTTAAACATGTTTTCAAAACTCTTGGTGGTTTCTGATATATTAATTGACCCCCCGATGGGTACCTCCAAAAGCTTTTTCGTAAAACTTTCAAAGCAACCTATAGTTTACTTGTAGTAGTTCAAATTTTACCTAATTTCGATAAATCGGCATAAAGTCATTCAAAAGTGGGAGGAGAGTTAGCTAGGAATCTTGAGAACTCATAAAACATGAGAAATCATAAGTACAACATGTTGGTCCACTATATATGTCTAAAAACTTGGCTTGTGGCATTCAGATCCATATTCTTCAGACTTTTTTATGGGAAAGAACAATCTCATCATCACTTGGAAAATTGAGAATGGTCTTTCCTGATAGTTGGAAACTCTCACACTAATGGCATTGCTTACTACTCCTCCGTACAAAAATAACTGACTAGGGTTGGTCTAAATTCGAATGTATATACACACTAAAATGCGTCTAGATACATTTGCATCTAGACAAACCCAAGTCAAATATTTCTGGATGGAGGGAGTACAAGAAGATGCACCTATCTACCTCTGAAAAGGCATTTAATTCAAAATCAATCTATCACGCTTACTTGTAGCTCAAGTTTGACCTAGTTTTGTTAAATTGTGAAGATGCAAAATCTTAGCAAGAAGTTGAACCTATCTTCAAAACACTCAGTGGTCTCTGATATATTAATTGTGACCCCCAGATAGGTACCTCCAAAAGCTATTTCGTAAACTTTCAAAGCAACCTACAATTTACTTGTAGTTTCAAATTTATTTGACATAATTTCCATAAATTAGCATAAAGTCATTCTAGTGGAAAGAGTTAGCTAGGAAGTTTGAAAACTTATAAAACATGGGAATCATTGGTACAGCATGTTGATCCACTATATATGTATGTAAACTTGGCTTATGGCATTTAGATCCAATATTCTTCAGACTTTTCTTTACGAAAAAGAATGATCTCGTCATCACTTGGAAAATTGAGAATGTTCTTTCCTAATAGTTGGACACCTACACCGACATCATTGTTTACTACAAGAAGATGCACCAATCTACCTCTAAAATTACATTTAATTCAAGAGAAATCTATCGCGGTTACATGTAGCTCAAGTTTGACCTAATTTCGTTAAACTGTGAAGATGCAAAATCTTAGCAAGAAGTTGAACCTGTCATCAAAACTCTCGGTGGTTTATGATATATTAATTGACCCCCCCCAATGGGTACATCGGAAAGCTTTTTCATAAAACTTTCATAGCAACAAACAATTTACTTGTAGTTCAAATTTGACCTAATTTCGATGAATCAGCATAAAGTCATTCAAGTTGGTGGAGTTAGATAGGAAGTTTGAAAGCTCATAAAACATGGGGTCAGTATAACATGTTGGTATATATATGTCTGAAAACTTAGCTTATGGCATTTAGATCCATATTATTCTTCGGACTTTTTTTTTACGGAAAAGAACAATCTCGTCGTCACTCGGGAAATTGAGAATGTTCTTTCCTGTTATTTAGAAACCCACACTGACAGTATTTTTTACTATAATAAGATGCACCTGTCTACCTCCAAAAAGACATTTAATTCAAGAACAATCTATCGCACTTACTTGTAGGTCAAGTTTGACCTAATTTCGTTAAATCGGTAAGAAGTCTCTAAAGTGTGCGAAGTTAGCTAGGAAGCTTGAAAATTTCTAGTACTAAAATCTTGGGTATTACGTACAAGAAATCGTGGTCCACTTTGTGTGATATATAATTAGGGCGGTTGCATTTTCTTTTAACTGTGGTTGGTCCCGTAGCGAGGTGCTTGAGTTAACACGGTCGGTGGAAGTACAAGTTACATCAAGGACCTCATAAAAATAAAAATTGCATCCAACTCCATGCATTTAGCACAAGGATCCTCAAACTGAGCAATGAAGTGTGTTTTGAGGTTTACGCATACTAGCATTCATTGTGCTAAAGATTATCAATAGAATCTTCTAGATGTTTAGAATGGAAAATAAGATCCAACGGTTAACAATGTTTGAATTTGCTAGTCTTGATCCAACAGTCAATATTCAAAGTTATCCGTGCACTATAGAGTGGTATGGTATTGTAAGAGATAAGACAAGATAAATTAAAGATAAGACAATACTGTGAATGGCCGATCTTTTGAATAACCTTCCCTCCCGATGTTTGGAAAGCAAGTGAAAATTTGTAAAACCAGAGAAGTTTGAATTTTTTCCGCCCAGGACCAAAGTGGTTTACTTCCTATATGTACTCCTCCTACTCCACACCAACGCGATTGCCGAACACGCCAAAAACATAGAGCCATCGTACCAAGGCACACGTGCGCAGCACCACGCTGTGGACAAGGGAGAGATAGGGTGTCAAGTGGGATCCCACCAAAGTCCCACATTTATTTCATTTTTCAAAATCTAGTTCAAATTTTTAGTAAAGATTTACACTAAATTTTAGAAATATTTATTCTTCCGATTTTTATTTAGTGCCAGAGTATGGAATTATCTGCAGATTGATTGGAGAGATGGGCCTTTGGTTGATTGCATAGCACATGCATTTCAAAGGTTCAGGGGACCTTGTTTCATTGAAATTGTTACACTAGCTTACTGGAATATTTGGAAACAAAGAAATGGCTGGATATTCAAACATTTAAAGCCATCTTTCAAAGGCTGGAAATCTGGTTTCTTTTATGATGTGACACTGCTTTTGCATAGGCTAAAGGAGAACCAGAAGGACTCTTTGTCATCATGGCTTGACAATTTGCCTTAGTTCCTAGCTTCCCCACCCCTCTCTCTCTTTTTCCTTGATTCTATACATAAGACTTTGTGTTGGACTGTGTGTTTTAATTTTCAATAAAGGGTTGTGGGGGACCTTCCTGCAGTAAAAATTTCAACAAAAAAATCAGTGGAAAAGGAAAAGAGGTGAAAAATTGGGGTCAGGGCCGGAGACTCTAGTCTAGGAGGGGGGCGGTGACTCTGGGGGCAGAGACTCTGGTCTTGCTGGCCGGAGACTCCGGTGTCAGGGCCAACATGACAAACTGCTCGTGTTCTTGAGCGGAAATCTGGGCCTTCAAAGCTCAAATCTAGAAATTTTTGACCAAATTGGGCTGGGAAACGCAGGCAAATGTTAGACCAATTCTAACAAGTTTCTTATGGACCAAAATCACAATCAACTCACCAGAACGAGAGATCGAACCAAAACCAATTTGGGTAATCTTTTTGGTATTTTCAAATTTATGGTGGAAATCAATGAACGAAATCAAATCTATGGCAACCAAAAGCTTCTGATACTAGATGATATGGGTTCCTTTGTGGATTGACCCTTGGGGTGGCCCGATCTTCATGGATTTGAGGCAGGGAGTGAGGGGAAACCCGATGAACGCGATGAACTCACTCGAATGAAAGGTAAATATACAAACACACGCAAAACACACACGTTTTGGTTATCCTCGTTGCCCCGAATCACCAACTCGATGGAATCCTTGTAGAAAAGACAGCTAGGTAGAGATCCACAAAGGAAAGACCAAATCTAGAGCCACTAGAATCTACTCGTGAAGAGATTGCAATCAATAGACCCAGAGAGAGAGATCGACGCAATTGAGATCACAAGATAGAAAGGGTGCTCGTATGGTGAGGGTCCAGTACAACCTAGGTCTTGATGTAGATCCTAGAGAGGTTCCTCCTATGGGAAGATGAAGGCTAAGCCAATTCTACTAAATATTCATTCTAGGGTTTCTAGGAGGAGATGGTGGCATATTTATAGGCCATCCACTTAAACATGGGTATTCTGAGGTATAAACGGGAAGTTCTGGGGGAGATGGGGCATTACATGGGCCAAGCCCAACTGCAAGGCCCACATGCATGTTCACTTAGGCCTGAGACTCCGAGGTAGAGGGGACGAAGAGTATGGGTGGCAGGAGACTCCGGGTGGTGCTTCGATCTCCGAGGCAGTATCCGGGGGTGTACTGTAAGCTCTAGGCGCAGGTCCGGAGTTCTATCCAGAGTCCTTGGGGCAACAGGCTCGAGACTCCGGGGTCCAGGGCGGAGACTCCAGTCCTTGGGCAACAACTTATTGCATCTCATCTTCCAGGCTTCTTGCTTGGGGGGTCTTGGCTCCTAGGGCATTCTTGTTTCCTCCTCTTGGCATCATGGTCATGGACCTAGTCATGCAATAGGCACTTGGCTCAAGTAGAATTTCATTCATGTGATGACCAAAGGAAGGCAAGAGATGGAAGGAATTCACCTTTGTAGGAATGGTTGGCGTGTCATGATGTGGACCAATGGTGACTATCATGTGTTGGACTACATCACGCAGACCCTCCAAAAACTAATCTAAGTTCCTAACCCTAAGTACGTAACCCCACATCCCCACGTCCGAACCCGTCGCCAACAATCAAACCAACCCCTGACCCCGCCGCCGCATGCCCATCTCGCGTTGCCACCGCTGCCATCTCCCGCCGCCGTCTCTCTCCCTCTGGCCCTCTCAGACTCGGCGTGACCAGCTCGCAGTACCGTCGGTCCTCGAGCCCCCAGTCCGCAGGTCTGTTGAAATGAGTCTGACAATGATCTGAGGTGGGTATGGGGTGCCAAACCCGGCGGTGATACCCCTACCTAGGAAGCATCGATCCTGTGAAGCCTTTGGCAATAATGTACTCCGGTGGCCAAGTTGGAGGTTGGATGGAAGAAGACTACTAGGGTAGGGAGAGGTGGTGCAAGAGGCAGCTAGTGCCGAGGACATGCCATATATCGCTCAAAAGAACATTAATTTCTTGTTTTGGGGGTTGCCATGTGTATTTTTGTTGGCTACCATGCCCTCCTTATCCTGTATATGTGCTCGTATATGTACGTTGTCCTTGCATAACAAACACGGATGCTACGGTTTACTATTTGAAACAAAACGGCGCCCTTGGTACGTTGGCACTACATGGAGTACGCACCATACGCCATTTTTCTTCCTACTTATGTGCAGACAGAACCAAATCCAAGAGGACCACAGCAAAGAGAGGCCTCGGGCAAGCTGGTACGGCACACATAATTTGCGCTACAAATCTAGCTAGAGAATCCATGGCAAAGTAGCCCAAGTGCCTAACTACAAGGCAAGCTTAACTAATCTAACCACTGGATATATACATACACACGCAAGAATACAATCACGTAGATCACCCAGCCCATAAACTAATCCAGCAGCCAATGGAGAGGAGATGCAGAATCTCAGCTGGCAAATTCAATTTGATGCCGACGAGATAATAATTCAGGAAAATCGATTACTATCAGCCAAAGGAATAAGTTGCAGACTGAAAATGATAGAACGGGCCAAATCCAGAGAAGATATATTAGCAGCAAGGCGTATCCTAGGTGGCCCCATATGCAAGATCTGTTCACAGAGGTAACGCTGATACTTTGTTGCGGTGCATGGATGGGGAGAGGAAGACACGAAGGCTGATACGATGAGAGGGGACCGGCCGTTGCTAGATCCCCTCCTCATCCTCGCCATTTTTGCCACGCTGTGAGGAGGCTGATCCTGTCTAGATGCATACTGTATTTGTGGAGGAAGTAGCCTGAACCGTGCAGGTCGTTTGATCGGGAACCAATGGCCGAGATCGTCGTGGACGGCGAGAGAAATGCGACTTCCACAGGATATTTTTGTCTGCTGATATTTCTTCTTTAGGAAAAAGTCAGATGAAAACGAGAGACGCCATACACGAGAAAGTGTGCTTCTGCTGATATCATATGAGAATTTTAGCGTTCATTAAGTGGTAGACACCTACGTACGGAGTATATGAATTAAGCGGTCGATAGATGGTCGTCTTTATATGCTTTAATTTAGTGTTGCAAGAAGAACATGTTCCCTAAGTAAAGGCGGCCGAAAAAGAATACATGGCTGACCATTTGCAATCTTTGTCTATTTATATTTAGTTTATGCCATGGGCCCGTGCAAACTTTTCTTCTGTGACCTAATTAATTATGTAGAGATTTTCCTATGTAACTTAAGCACGACTCCAACGCCACGCCAGCAATGCATTGCCACCCTTAATCCCGTTTTAGTGCTGATCCAGGAGCGCAAGAGCCGTGCAAGTATATATGCCTCATAGTTTTCTATTGTGCGACTTGCTTTGGCCGGTAAGGCGATAGACATGCTAACCCGAGCAACATTTTTGTAATAAGACATCATCACAAAAGTCAAACAAGAGAGACTTGCTCATTTTGGCATCTGCCCATGACCCAAAACGGTATTCAGACCAAGTAAACCCTTTCCTTAACCGGCTCAAAACGTACATGTTGTTTTTTGTTGTACACCCAGTTCGTATGAATGATTTCGTTTATTTTTCTCTAGTGCCGTTTTCTTTTCTGTATCAATTGATATACTCCCTCCGTCTCAAAATAAGTGACTTGAGTTTATCTAGATTCGCATGTACCTATATACTAAAACGTGTCTAGATACATCCGAATCTAGACAAACTCACGTCACTTATTTTGGGACGGAAGGAGTATGTTGTTATCAAGCAAAGTCGATACTGAAATGTTGAATATGAAATCAGAAAAAACGGCCTACAACAAACCTGAGTCCATGCCAAATGGGTCCAATCCCCAAAACCTACCACAAGCCTATCAAGTGCAACGTAATCCACCGAGAAAGCATCATAGGACTTAAGTTCATGTGCTGATAGTGCCAAGTTCAACCAAATGTCAAACATAGGGTCATCACACCCAAAGCGGAGCTTTCAGGCAACACCTTCAAAAAGGCGCCCCCCCCCCCCACACACACACACCCCCACCCCCACCCCACGCGCGAGAAAATGGTAATCGATATCACCATAGGAGAATTTGGCTTAAGCTTCTCGAGGGCGTCACCTTGTCGCTTAGGATTGCTGCATCATCACAAAGTTGTTGTTTCTTACCGTACGCGCCCGACCATATCAAGCGACCTATCAGCTACATTGATGACAATGATAAAAGAAGATACATTATTTGGTGACTAATCAAGCCGACACTGTGACGCTCACGGATGGTACGCCTGAACTTCCTGCCATTAGGTCTTCCATGACCCTTCAGAAGCAAGCACCGCCTCCTCTAAGGTTTGGTTGTTGGCACCACATCGAGGCGCCACCGACCATAGAACCGCAACCATGCTGCTCAGATCTAGAGGACATCCAACATATGGCCACACCAGGGCACCATTACACGAGGCCACGGCATGCCCGCGACCACACTGTGGCATCACCATGCGCCACCAAGGCCTAAACGTGCTCGCCGCATGGCGCCACAGCAAGTCGCATGCACATACATGCTTGCGCTACCGCATGGAAAAATCAAACGACCTCTGCTGACTCCTACATCTTTTTCCCCATGGCGTGAGCCAACGGCCGTAGATGGAGAAGGGGGACAAGGTTTCGCCACAGGGAAATCTCTGCATCGGGGAAAGCTAACCAATATGGGTGCTTCGTGCCAAGTTGGCTATGCAAATTGCATGATCTAGAGTCATGAAAAATGATCTTTCGGATATCTTGGAAGAATACCGATGATTCAGTTGATGCTTCCAAATTTGGCAATTAATTTTTAGAATATATGAATTTAATTGATTAGATCTTCATTGACCGAGACTATAGAGCATACTCATACTCCGTATCTTGATAGACCACAAGCCTATCAAGTGCACTACAATCCACCGAGAAAGCATCAAGACTTACAAAGAGCACCGTGACGTCTTCAAGAAGGAACCAATGTTCATACGCCGATAGTGCCAAGTTCAACAAAATGTCAAACATAGGGCCATCACCCCCAAAGGGTTTGGAGGCAACACCTTCAAAAAGAAAACGAAGCATAAACTTCGATGTTCACCCCCTCCCCCCCTGCGCAGAAAATGGTAATCGATATCAGGTCCCACTTACACCCACCCTCTCTACAAGCCTACTTACCACCATATGAAATTTTGGCTTTAGCTTCTCGAGGGCGTCACCTTGACGCTTAGGGTTGCTGCAGCACCACAGAGTTGTTGTTTCCTACCGTATGTGCTCGACCATATGTAACGGTTTATATGCTACATGGACGACAATGATAGAAGAAGATACATCGCTTGGCGACCAATCAAGCCAACACCGTGCCGCTCGCAGATGGTGCGCCTGAACATTCTGCCATTAGGTCTTCCATGACCCTTCGGAGGCAAGCATCGCCTCCTCCAAGATTTGGTCGTTGACACCACATCGAGGCACCACCGACCATAGAACCGCAACCATGCTTCTCAGATCCAGAGGACACCCAACATATGGCCGCACCAGGGAACCATTACACGAGGCCATGACATGCCCATCACTACACTGTGGCGCCACCAAGGCCTAAACTTCTTGTCGCATGGCACCACAACAACTCGCATGTTTGTACACGCTTGCGCTACCGCATGGAAAAATCGAACGACCTCCGCTGACTCCTAGATTCTTTGCCCGCGGTGTGAGCCTGCGGCGGTAGATGGAGAAGGGGGCAAGTTTTGCCACAGGAAGATCTCTACATTGGGAAAAGTTAACAAATATGGGTGCTTGGTCCCAATTGCGTGATCTAGAGTCATGAAAAATGATCATTCGGATATCTTGGAAGAATACCCACGACTCAGTTGACGCTTCCAAATTTGGCAAATAATTTTTAGATTATACGAGTTTAATTAATTAGATCTTCATGGACCGAGACTATAGAGCATACTCATACTCCGTATCTTTGTTCAATTCGGCATTTAAGCCCCCATTAACGTTGAGCATCCAAGTTTGAAGCAAGCCAAAAAAATATTTAAACACTTGGAGCATCCCAGGATTTGTTCAATCTCCAAACACATCCAACCTAAAGAAACTCCACACACATGTTTTTTCTCCGAGACAAGGAACATGGTCATCTTGTGCAATGAACTCAAAAGGAGTATGATTAAATTGGAGACATGGCCCACACTGGGATCACCATATAGTAACAAGCAAGCATGTCTAATATGGACAGGCAGAGGAACAAGGCACCCATTGGGATGGTCTTTTCCCCCAAACATCTCCCTTTAAACCAGTGAAGGGACACCAACCAAAACCACTGCCTCTGCCCGGTCTGCCGATACGCAACTACACAACACAAGCAGAGAGAGAACACACACACACACACACATACACACACACACACACACACACACACACACACACACACACAGAAATCCACCACTAGCCATGTCCTCTTTCTCCCCTCTATAGGTCCATAACCAAATATATATAGTAGGACTAGGTGAGCTGCTTCAGCCTTCATAGTACAAGAGCAACAGGGGAGGAGTAGGAGGACGGAGGGAGGGGCGCCACCACCACCACCACAAGTACACTCAGATTGGGGCGAGCAAGGGAGAAGTATCCGTTTTGCCTCACCGCCTTCTTTCTATAGGTAGCTTCGCCCTCCCTCCGCTTTAACAATGATGGCCTGTGGGTCTCGAAGCAACGAGATGGTCGATGAGTTTGAGAAGCTGGTCATCAGGATGAACCCTCCAAGGTTGGCCTAATTTTTTCCCTTCCTTCCAAGCTCCAAACCCATGTTCCTTTTTGACCTGTGTCTCCTGTTAACTGTGCTGCTTCCTCTTGGCCTTTGGGAACTTGCAGGGTCACCGTGGATAATGCCTCCGACATGACTGCAACCTTGGTTAAGGTAAAGCTTTTTCAGACAGCCTCTGCTCTGTTCTTGCAAATTCTCGCAGACATCCTCCACGGTCCATTATTTTCCTCACCCTTTGTTTGTGCTTTCAGGTGGACAGTGCGAACAAGTATGGGACCTTGCTGGAGGTAGTCCAGGTACTGACCGATCTGAAGCTGACCATAAAGAGGGCCTACATTTCCTCTGATGGGGAGTGGTTCATGGATGGTGAGTGAGTGTTGCAGCACCCCTGTCTTGGAAAGATCGAGGAGTGCGCCTTTCTGCTTTCGGGTTTGGGTGTAAATCTTTCCTTGTTTTCTTGAGTCTTGATGATGAGGTCCCTTCCACCTTTGTGCAGTGTTCCATGTCGTGGATCAGGACGGGAATAAGCTTTATGACGGCCAAGTCACCGACAGAATTGAACAGGTAAAAAAGCACAAACAGTCCCCCAGCTTGTAGCCGGCCGCCAATTAATGGTTCCAAGAACAGAGCAAACTGTTCGTGCAGAGTACTCGTAGTAATGTGCCCCAGCTTGTCATCGCAATTTACGATCGAGATGTCGTGTTTGATTTCAGTCTCTGGGAGCCGGGTCTCTGAGTTTCCGGGGCACGGACCGGTGCGTCGGCGTGGAGGCCGAGGCGGAGGAGGCGCAGACGGTGATCGAGCTTGTCGGCAGGGACCGGCCGGGCCTCCTGTCGGAGGTCTTCGCGGTGCTCACCAACCTCAGGTGCAACATCGCGGCGTCCGAGGTGTGGACGCACGACGGCCGGATGGCGGCGCTGGTGTACGTGACGGACGCCGACACCGACGGCGGAGTCGGCGGCATCGACGACCAGGACCGGCTCGACAAGGCGAAGCGGCTGCTCCGGCACGTGCTGCGCGGCAGCAGCCGGGACAAGAAGAGCGCCAGGGCGGCCATCTCGGCGCGCGCCGTGGCGGCGCCGCACGACCAGCGGCGGCTGCACCAGATGATGCGCGCCGACGACGGGAACGGCGAGGGCCGCGCGGCCGCGGCGGACACTGGACGGAGCCTGCCGGTGGTCGAGGTGGAGGACTGCGCCGAGAGGGGCTACACGCTGGTGAACGTGCGGTGCCGCGACCGGCCGAAGCTGCTGTTCGACACGGTGTGCACCCTGACGGACATGCAGTACGTCGTCTTCCACGGCACCGTCATCGCCGAGGGCTCGGAGGCCTACCAGGTGCGTGCGTGCGTGCGCGCCTTTTTTCTTCCCCCTCCGAGACTGTTACATCATCGGTGCATCTTTTCCCTGCCGCTCTCCGGTGCGCAGCATTTCACCGGTTCCGATGCCTGCTCGCATTTGTTTGACCAGTAGTACGCGACTAGTGAGCAGAGATGCCTGCGTTGCTGGATACTGTTAGATCTTGGCATGTGACGCGGGACGGAGATCCTGCCTAGTTTTGTGTGAACTTGACTGACTTCCCTACTCGCTAGTCCTCTCTGTATACTCAAATATAATGAGAAAAAATATATGCATATTTTCGTTTTTGTCCGGGTAGAATTAAGGAGACCGACACATGCTCATCGATCCTCTGGATTTTCAGGAGTTCTACATCAGGCACCTCTACGACGGCGCCGCCCCGTCCGACGAGGACCGAGAGCGGCTCCGGCGAGGCCTCGAGGCCGCCATCCAACGGCGGAGCACCGAGGTACGTACTACTTAAAACGTTGGGTTGGGACCATGACAAAACATTCTCACTGAAGATGAGTAGTACTACATGATGCATGTGAGATGAGATGCGTTGGCACTTTGCAGGGTCTCGGGCTGGAGCTGTGCTGCGAGGACAGGGTCGGGCTGCTGTCCGACGTGACTCGTATATTCCGGGAGCACGGGCTGTCGGTCACGCACGCGGAGGTGGAGACCCGCGGGGAGCGGGCGGCCAACGTCTTCTACGTCACCACCTCGTCGGGGATGCCCGTGCAGGCGCAGGCCCTGGAGGCCGTCAGGGCGGAGATCGGCGACGAGATCCTCTTCGTCAAGGAGGACGCCGCAGCGCCCAAGTCGCCGCCGGGACGCGACCGCTCCTCGCTTGGGAACATGATCAGGTCCCGCTCAGAGAAGTTCCTCTTCAACCTCGGCCTCATCAGGTCATGCTCCTAGAGGAGCTAGCCGCGCATGCACGTACACACCCAGCTAGTTCAGTCAGGGTTGCAGTTCGTAGCTAGCTAAGCTAAGTACGTAGCTAGGGCTCGTGCGGTTCCTTCTCAGCGGCGCAAGCGCGCGCGTTGATCCTTGTCAAGTTCTTGGATCAAAAGGAACGTGCATGTTAATTTCATCGTCGACCTGTAGCCGTGTAAATATTTTCAGCCTTGTTAATTTCATCTTTTCCGATCAAACTGTGTGTGTCACCGTCGACGTGCTGAATTAAGTTCACCACGAATCACGAGAGCTAGAAATTGACCTGCTTGCGAGAGCATACGACGAGAGAATGGGATATCGATACGCAAGATTAAACCAAGTGGCTGGGTTTGTTATATGCATGTTTGTTTCAACTTTCAAGTACTAGTACGAATGCAGATCGGTGCACTTGGGCCTAGGTGTGGTCAGATTAATGGAATGCTTAGCCACGCCGGGGAGTGGCTAACAGATTACTGTCATTCAACTGCAGCTCATGTACGGCATATTGGTTTCCTCCCGTTCAAATGTTAAAGCTCTAGCTTAATTTAGTCCCGGTCAATGCCAAATTGCACATGCTTGCGAGGCGTTCCTAGCCATGCTGAAACTAATCAATAGTCGTTTCAAATACAAATCATGTACGGCACGTATTTGTTTTCTTCACGTTCAGGTGGCATCTCTAGCACATCCCGCAAAACAGTATGATCCATAAAAAGTTGCGACTATTTTGCAGGTTTAGGCCGAAAATAAACCCCTACCAAATCCCGTATACCACGACGGTTCGGAAAACAATTATTTGGGCTCCCGCATATCACCACCCGCTGCCATTGTATATGCAGGTCGAGCGGGTCTGAATGTGGGATATGCATATATATTTCACCTTCTCCCCGCGCACAAACCCTAGTCCCCTCGTCGGCGCCGCCCGACTCCGGCCACCAAACACGCATTGCCAACGGCAGTTGCACCGCGTACCCCCGTTCTACTGGTGACGGGCCAATCGCCGCTCAATTTTGGCAATCGTGGTGGTAGTTCCCCCCGTTGTGGGGTAGGTTCCGCCGGTGGTCGCGATAGCCCGGCGCCGGAGGAGGAGCGACGCACGCGCATATCGGAGGTTGTGCGCCAACATGGGGCCCTCTCCTATCGTCACACGTTTATCTCTGGCATGGGCGGAATGAGCTGCTAATGCGGTGCGTATGACGCGGAAGCCGGAGCTCGCGTGTGGCTTCATGCCCCTCGTCGGTTCCCCCGCAGCAGCAGGCGGTCGTTGCGGTCAACGACAACGACTCAAAGTTGAGCGGCCCGGACGACCCACTTGTCCGTGCCACGGTGCAGGCCTCACACGAGTTCCTCACCACAGACGTTTAGGGCAAAGCAAAGCGTCGTTACGTCGCTTGGGAGGGAAAGGAAGTGTAGCCGCGCGAGGCCATTTGCAGGAGTTGCGCGGAGTTCTACGGCTACGTCATCGTTGGCTACGATGACGACTCTAACAACTCCGAGTAGACTTTTCTCCGCCCGCCCCCCTCGTCATAATAGCCCGTGAGTAGAATCCTACGCCGGCTAGGGTTAGACTAGACCTAGATCTTGGTTCGAGCTCGAGGTTTGGACGAAATGCCGATAGTCGACATGATTTTGGTTGTGTAAGTAAGATGAAGAACTCTCCTATGTAATGGTTGTTGATCTATGGCATCAAGAATATTTTTAGAATTTGCAGTTTATTATGCCGTATTTGTTCTGTCAGAGCCAATTTAGAACTGCAAAAGTTGGTTGCCGGAATTCGCAAACAACTTTTGCAATTTCACATTATGCGAGATCTGTTAGAGATGCTCTTATCGAAGAAAAATTTCTTCTCATAGAAGAAAATGTGAATTTAATTTAACTACCAATCAGTAACACCTAGGCTAGGCTTAGACCAGAGCTAGATCTAGGTTCGAGCTCGTTTGATCTATGGTGTCTATCAATCTTTATTGCATGTACTCTTTCATTTTCTCTCCCCATGTAAATCCTTCTTTAATTTCCTTTTGTGAACCGAATAGGATGGTGTAGTACACCACCTCTTCGTTTTGGCTTCCGATGTAATTGCCACGAGTGGGCCTGTTTCACTCCTATAAACACGTAATCGAGCCGCCAATCAGGGGCATCGCTTCCACCAAAATTGACATGGTAGTAGAGCCATCTTCTTCCTAAGTCTAGCCTGGTTCAATTCCCAAAACCAGTTTTCCGAATCGCTGTGGTTACAATCGTCGATCTCCACTTTTTTTGGTCGCTACGGTTACAATCGTCGACTCCCTTCCCTCCCTCCCGATGGGTTCCACTTCCACGGCATCGTCCCTAGCGTCGGCACTTGAGACTCCTCCCTCTGAGAAATTGACTAGCGAGAACTTCTTGTACTAGAAGATGCAAGTATTGCCGACGCTGCGTCGGGCGTAGGTCATGGAGCTCGTTGAGGGATCCGACCCCGCTCCTATGAAAACAATGGAGGTGGAAGGCTCCGCTGTCCCCCAATCCAGCCTATATTGCCTGATTGCAATGATACGGTATTGACTATGAGGACACATTTAGTCCTGTTGTGAAAGCAGCCACTATTCGTCTTGTGTTAGCACTATTTGTTTCAAGAGGATGGAGTTTAAAACAGCTAGACATTAAGAATGCGTTTCTTCATGATATTCTGGAAGAAGAGGTTTATATGAAACAGCCACCTGGATTTGAAAATCCACAAGCTCCGCATCATATATGTAAATTTGACAAAGCATTCTATGGTCTCAAACAAGCTCCTCAAGCATGGTATCCCAAACTTAGCTCCAAATTATATGATCTTGGTTTTCAATCATCAAAAGCTGACACATCTCTATTTTTTATCACAAGAACGATGTCACAATTTTTCTGTTGATCTATGTTGATGATATTATTGTGACCCGTTCCTCTGATAAAGTTATTTCTGCTTTGATACATGATCTAAGTTCACATTTTGCTCTCAAAGATCTTGGAGATTTAAATTTCTTTTTGGGCATTGAAGTCAAGAAAGTACATGATCAGTTGATTATAACACAAGAGAAATATGCCGCTGATATTCTGGCCAAAGTTGGCATGAAACATTGTACCTCGGTTTCCACACCCATGTCTTCCACTGATAAATTATCTCTTACAGATGGAGATCCTCTTGGTCCCGAGGACAGCACACATTATAGAAGTATCAATGGAGCTTTACAATATTTGACACTCACATGCCTAGACTTGTCTTTTGTCGTCAATAAAGTGTGTCAATTCCTTCATGCTCCCTCTACGACACTGACATGGGTATGACTAACTGGGTTCCTACGATTAGTTATCCTGGTTGCATAAAGTCCTACGGCCCGTGAAGCCCATAAAGAAGAAAGGAAGGCCCAGAAAGCATCCGACAGATAGAAAGCGCATCTTGGCAATCAAGAAAGAAGTAGAAACTGATATTGTATTAGTGTTGTAATTGTCACTTGTAAACCTATCCCTAGACGGCTTCGGGACCTAGCCTATTATATACTGGGAGGAGCCAACGGAGAGGTACCGAAAGCCTTGAGCAATCTGTAACCATATTGTTCATAAGCAATCAGACGACTTCGACTCCCTTGTTTATTTGATCAGCCGACGAAATCTCCAGTATTATCTTTTCCACGAAATCCGAAGTCCATAATCATGGGCATTTCCGAGGTTACCCCTCGTCAGACACACCACACAGCTGCAAAACGAATTCTCAAATATGTCAAAGGCACTTTGGGTGTTGGACTCACTTTTCAAAAGGACTCATCTACACTTCTTAGTGCTTTTTCAGATGTTGATTGGGTTGGTTCTCTAGATTATAGACGCTCTACTGGCGGCTTCGCAATATTTTTTGGATCAAATTTAATATCCTAGAGTGCTCGCAAACAAGCAACCGTTTCTTGTTCTAACACTGAAGCCGAATACAAAGCCTTGGAAAATGCTACTGCTGAACTTATTTAGGTTGAGGCCCCTACTCAAAGAACTTGGTGTTCAAATAAAAGAACGACCATCTCTATGGTGTGACAACCTTGGTGTCACTTACTTATCTGCTAATCCGGTATTCCATGCTCGTACTAAACACATAGAAATTGACTTCCATTTTGTTCGAGAGAAGAGTTGCAAACAAGCTCCTTGATGTTCGGTTTATATCTAGCAAAGATCAAATTGCAAATGGTTTTACTAAACCACTTACAGTCAAGGATCTTCAAGAGTAGGCGTAATCTAAATCTTTCCACAAGTTCTAATGTTTAGATTAGGGGGGTATCAATCTTTATTGCATGTACTCTTTCCTTTTCCTCTCCCCGTGTAACCCCTTCTTTAATTTCCTTTTGTGAACTGAATAGGATGATGTAGTACACCACCTCTTCGTTTCTCCTCCCGATGTAATTGCCACAAGTGGGGCTATTTCACTCCTATAAACACGTAACCGAGCCCCCGATCAGGGGCATCGCTTCCACCAAAATCGACAGTGTCACGACTATTTTTAAAATTTGCAGTTTATTATGACGTATTAGTTTTAGTAGAGCCGATCTAAAACTCGATTACTCGGGCAACCCAAAACGATTTTTATGGCTTGAAATCATGCAAGACCTGGTAGAGATGCTATTAAAGAAGAAAGCGTTCTTCTCATATAAGAAAATGTGAATTTAATTTAACGCAACACCTAGCTATCGACCTCTGCTTACTACACTCGTTGTCGTGAAAGAATGACCTCGTTATCTGTTATATATATCAGAGTAATCTAGAACTGCAAAAGTTGGTTGCGGGAATTCGCAAACAACTTTTGCGGTTTCACATGTGTGATCTGCTAGAGATGGTCTTAGCGAAGAAAGCTTTCTTCTAACAAAAGAAAATGTGAATTTAATTTAACTGGCAGTCAGTAACACCTAGCTATCCACCTCTGCTTACTACACTCATTGTCATGAAAGAATGACTGCATGTGTGACTCGTACACTGATTATTAGTGTACAAGGGCGATTCATTGATCATACTACAGCATATTTGTACAGAGGAACTACAGTAGTACGTGTGCGAGGAAGGGAGAGAGAGAGAGAGCAGATCTGGGTCAAAGAAAAGAAAGAAAACAGTAGTACTCCGTAGCTAATTTGTTTTTACGGAAGAAGAAAAAAAGAACACCGAAGCACCGGCCGAGCTCGATCGATCCAGCTCTTGGAGTTTCCAAGGAACACATGAGGAGTGTGGGGAGGACGACCAGACACACACAGGAGCACTGGCGCGGTTTATACGGACGCACAGGGACGGGCACGTGATTCATGCCATTAACAAATCGAACAGTTTGCTCCTATGCAGCCTAGTGCTAAACCTCTGAGCTGAGCCAGCCACGCGACAAAACCCCTTCATTGCCCGCCTTTTCATGCGCGCGGGAATCGCACATTTTCTTTTTACTCAGGAGTATCTTTTTTTGTTAGCATGGAGAAAAAAAACTATGGCTATATATACTAGCTGCACAGGAGGCGACACAAAGGTATCTCACTGCTGTCCTTTTCGTTGGCAAGGCAGCCTTTTGCATCGCCATCATGTGATATTAAGCTCAACCTCGATTAGCTAGCTTAATTGCTTCGTCGGTTATTGTTGTCTGCCCTAGTCCAGTCAAGACTCACTTTGCATGGTTCATCAGGAGCATGCACTGATAAAAGGGGTTTAGTTACACGAGTAAAGCGGCAGACCAGCAGCACTTGCCTGCACGACTGGTTTTTTTGGAGACAAGTTGCGGTCTGGAGGGTAAAAGGTAGCAGCACTGCCCTGCACGTCGTGGTGTTTGCTCGATCGGTACTTTTTACCACAATTCTTATCGTCCAAATAATCTACTAGAATCTCTCGACCGTCCGTACATGGGGCAGCTGGGTGCATCCTTGTAAACTAAAGACCATCACATGCGTAAACAACCGTTACAGACGGGTAGTAAATACAAATAGTAGGCCGAGCTCCCGTACTTGCACACATGGTAGAGCAACTCTAATAAAGACTTAAAACTCGCGAACTGTAAAAATGGATACAGTTTTCTGTTTTACAATTCGCATTCCCTTTCACAGGTCGAGTTTGCGAGCATCGTTATGCGCCAGACACAGTTTCAGAACGATAAACTCAGGATTTAAACATTTCAGCATATTGCATACACAAATCATATGCAAATTGATTCTTAAAAAGATAGCAAATAGTTCAACAAATTATTACACAAATCATCTGCATTATAGTGCCAACCAAATCAAATTACAATAATAGTACCAAACAAAGTATTACACAAATATGATCAAATGAATGTTTTGTTACACACACAAATGAAACATCATTGGCGGCCATGCCGCTGCCAGTGGTGGTTGATCAGATCTTTTTAGAGCTGCTTATGGGTGCCCTCGTGTTTAATTTCGTTGTGTGAATCAAGAAATACTTGAAGACGGTATGGGTTCCTTTCTGATCTCACTTGGCTCCCAACATTGTCATAGAAGCACTCCAATTCTAACCCTCTCTCATCCATGATGGTGAGCATAAAGTGAAGAATATTTACAACAAGTCAAGGAAGACCTCTCATCCCTCTTCAACTCCAGAGGGTTTCATGAGAGATGCTCGTTCCAATGGGCGTAGGCCCCCAGTGTCCTCTGTTTCCCGTGAGGTGAAGCGGCTCAATTGGTTCCAGCGGAACATTCTATGCATGGGTATAGACACTCACAAGGGGCAGTATGAGGCCTACAGGTAGCATCATGATATAGCTCACACCCAGCAGGTCATACTTCACCATGTCTCATGGGCATCAAGCCCTCCTCCCACTCCTTCAGCTCCCACACCGTATGCTCAGTAGAACACCTCCGGCACCAACTATGGAGAGCTTGAGCGTCACTTGTTCCCCACTCCTTCGGCTGCTGATGATGAGGAAGATGAGTA
Organism: Avena insularis; assembly: GCA_023614405.1. Classification (NCBI taxonomy): domain Eukaryota; kingdom Viridiplantae; phylum Streptophyta; class Magnoliopsida; order Poales; family Poaceae; genus Avena; species Avena insularis. Next base: position 31,816,170 of record CM042692.1, read on the forward strand.
CGATGATGACGGCGAGGACGAGGACGAGGACGAGGATGCGGACGAGGATGAGGAGTGATTCCTTGGGGCGTTAGCATCACTCTTCTTCCTTTTTTGTGTTTCGATGCCAAAGGGGAAGAAATAGTTCTATTAGGCTATCGTGGATTTGTATGGGTTGGGCGCAAGCATTTGCACTTTACCGTTTCGTTTTATCCTCGCTTGTGCCCATTTTAGTGTTGAACTTTATTTTCTATTTGGTTTGTATGAGACTGTGTGGCTTGTGTGGTACTTTGGATTTATCCCAGTCATCACTAGAATTATTATTATGGATTTATCTATCGGGAAGTATGGATTCATCTAGATGCTATGGAATTATGGTTTTATCTCTATGGATGCATCCAATTGGTATTATGCTTCGAAGTCTCAATGAGTGATGATTATATTGGCTATCTATATACTATTGAGGACTTCATCCCCTTGGTGGTATGATGTTTTCCTTTAACTCATCATTTGTTTGTAGTTTTCAAGTCAATGAAAAGCCTTGTACCTTCTTATGTGTATTTGTATTCAAACGCAAATCTCTTATATACACACATTTAGGGGGAGTCTTTTTCATCCTTGAAATGATGATGTTAGTAGGACCTTTATGAAAATCCTAGTATTGTCATCTAACTCAAAAAGGGGGAGATAGAAAGAACATTTCTTAATCCCTAGAGTTTTGTGTGTTAGATAACAATACCAATGAATATCTAATGTGTGATAAGTGCTGCAGATAATTGTTCATATAAAAATTAGCCAAAACAGGTTTTGGGGGGCGGATTATCCGCCCCTGCCAAGGGCCGGATTATCCACCCAAGCCCAATCGACAAAGGTGTACAAGGCGCGTCATGTGGTATGGGGCGGATTTTTCCTTGGATTGTCCGGCCAGGGCCGGAGTTTTAGCCCGGGCCGGATAATCCGCCCCCAAGGGGAGTCGGATAATCCCCCCCCCCGGAGTTTTCCTAAAGGGATCCAAGGCGTGTCACGTTGTGAGGGGGCAAATTTTCCCCGGAAAATCCATTGTCGGGGAGGAGTTTTTGCCCCGGCCGGATAATCCGGCCCCTACTCGGGCCAGATAATCTGGCCCCAAATTCTCCAACGGCTGAGTTTTGACAGGGGGTATAAATACCCCAATTACTCCTCCTGTCAGAACTCTTGATTCATTCGAAAAAGTGATGTTTTGTTCTTCAAGCTCTCAACCGAGATCTCTCTCTTCAACCAGCTAAAGGCTCCGATCTTTGGGGAATCGAAGGAGGAGGCTTCGAACTTCAACATCACTAATCAAGTGCATCACTTCCCCTCCATTCACTTGGAGGATCATCGATCTAGTATTTCTTGCGAATATCTAGATCTTGGTTTCCGTTATTGATATTACCTGTTCTTGTGGCAGCTTGTTGGCATCACAGGAGCCTCCAATTCAGTTGTGGATGTGTGCCCCGCTAGTTGTGTAAAGGCATCGGTTCCCGCCTCGAAGGGTACCAATAGTGGAAAGGTGGATCAGGCCTTTGGTGGCGAGATCCATCGGAGAACAGGGTGAGGCCTATTGTGGCACGATGGTCTTAGTACCGCTCACCCCTCCAACGCAGACGTACTTCCCTTAACAAGGAAGGAACTGCGGTAAAACAAATCATGTGTCTCTGCGTGCTCCACTACGGTTTCTTCTCTCTTGACTTTTACTTGTCTTTACTCGCTTAGTAGTTAGATTTACATATAGAGAAATTATCCGTAGTTGCATATCTAGATAATTTACCTTTGTGTTGAGCCTAAAATTGAAAAAGTATTAAAATTTGGAGTAGCACCTATTTACCCCACCCCCTCCTCTAGGTGCCCATACGATCCATTTCAATTGGTATCAGAGCCTCGGCTCTCTATTCGGGCTTAACCGCCTAAGAGAAGTATGGGTACTAAGGGAGATGGGAGTGAGCTGTGGACAAGGTTACAATGGATGATCTCAAGACGTTGGAAACAACCTTGTTGAAATCCATTGAGACCAAAATGGAAGAGATGCATCAAATGATTGCTTGCCTCTCTCCATCTACAGCCCCACCTCCATCTATGTCTGAGGCTACCACTCCTCTCTCTAAGGAGAAAGCTAATGCTAACTCCAAGGAAGAAGAGTTGGTGAGTGATAAAAATAATGGCTCCTCCTCCAAAAAGGGATGTGGTAAGGAGGACTATAGTGAGGTCTCTCACTTATATTCTCCCGACCCACCAATCCCTCACCCTCATATAAACAATAGGGGTGATTCACCTAAGCTTACTGCATCTTCATTTAATCAATGACAATTCTTAATGGAATCTCATGTGTGCAGTTCGTCCATTGAGCTTTGGAGGATTATTGAATATGACCTCCACATTGGAGATTCCACCAATTTGACAAGAAGAGAAGTCATGGACATCCAACTCAATGCAACCGCTCTTCACATGATTCGGCTTGGTGTGGGTCCCAAAGACATGCCACACATTGAACACTTCAACACTGCAAAATAAGCTTGGGATGCACTCACTGACCTATTCATTGGAAACGAGAGCATGAGAAGGAATATGTATGATTCTCTAAGAAATGAAGCCGAAGGGTTCTATATGTTGGATTGTGAGGACCACGAAGAGATGTGTAGAAGGCTCAAAGGCATTGCCACTACATTTAGAAAGCATGGTGCCACACATGTTGATGATGTGTGGATCAAGAGGAAGTATGTGAGTGCTCTTATGCCATTTGAGCCCATTGATTTGAAGAGCTTACAAGGTCGTCACAAATATCACCAAATGACTTCCAACGAAGTCATGCAAGAAATGGCTGCATTCAAAGTTGCGGCAAAGAACACCGAAGATGCTCATGCTCGTGCAATTGGAATGCAAAAAGGCATGAATGTTGCATTGAAGGCCAATGTTATTGAACGAGATGAAGATGAGAGGGGTTTTGACACTGTCTCCATGAGTTTTATGGAGGAGGTCAAGCGTGCTCATGGTGAGTACATGGCCTACTACGCAAGAAATTTTTGGAAGAACCCAGCCAAAGCAAAATCTGAACTTGAGCGAAAGAATGGGTCAAATGGGCGAAAGGAAAACGGTCCAAAGCTGAGAAATTGTTACAACTGTGGAGATCGTCTGCACTTTGTAGCTGAATGTCCATATCAAAGTAGAGAAGACAAGGCGGGCAGGCTCATTCTCAAGGAAAAGTCAAAGGCACCTCGGAAGAAGCCATTTGTTAAGAAAAACGCTCCTTACAAGAAGCAACCAAATATTGTTTTGGTAGCACAAGAGGAGTACTCATCCGCAAGTGAAGACGAAGAGGATGATGATAGCTCACGAGAGGTGGCTGCAATAGCCACCACATCTACACCTACGTCTCTCTTCGACTCTCCTAACGATAATGTCATCAACAAGAACATCACTTGCCTTATGGCAAGAGGTTCCGAGTTATCACCGTCTATCTTTTCCTTTCCTAAGACTATTATGAATGATGATATGGATGATCACACTAGTCTTAAAGTTAAGGAAGAAGTTATTGCTTTGGATTATTTTATCACTAACTTGCAAGGTGATCACAAACTACATTTAGAGGCTCTCATGGGTCAACTTGCTCACTCCGAAGAGCTCCTCGAAGAGAATGGCAGAATTGAAAGAGAGGATGCCATGGAAATTGCATATTTGAAGAATGCTCTATAAGAAGAAGAAGAGATTCGAGTCTCTCTAGAGGAGAAACTTGAGTCAATTGAGGAGTCACATGATGAAGTGGTGGCCAAGCTTGTAAAGGAACATGATAACGCACTTGCCAAGGTAAAGAAATTAAACAAGGAAAAGATTGATTTTGGGGCTGCTCATGCTAGACTCTCCAAGAAATTAGAGAAACTTGACATTGCTTACAAGGCATTGGAGAGTGAACACTCTATTCTAAATGAGTCTCATGATAAGCTCCAAACTTGATTGAACAAGTATGATGTTCCTAGAACCTCTACGCCAACATGTGGACATGAGGAAGTTCTAGATGAGATCCTTGGTAAGTGTGGCATCCCGCTAAAACCACTACTAGAAAATCACTGTGTTTTTGTGCATTGCATCATCATGACCGCATGCTCATGTCATCATGCCACATTGCATTTGAGCATCGTCATCATCATGCATGGTTTTGTCTAAAACTATTTTTCAAAAAAAAAACTGGTTTTGTTTTCTAAATGCCCCGTCTTTATTTCAAATCAAAACCCGGGCTTGGTCAGAATATTTTGTTTCGTCTACAATCGAATTTCGAAAGCCCCGTTTTAAATAGATAAAATATTTATATTATTTTAGGGGGCAGCCGAACCGGGCCGAACCGACCCAGCCGGCCACCCCCAAAAACATCCAAAATCCAAATCCTATCTAACCCAACCTATCTCTAACCACCCCTACCGTATCCACACCACCTGCCACCTCCAATTTCCCTCCCATCCAACACCTGCGCGCCTCCCCACCTCCGTTTCCCGCTCCCGCCTGCTGCTCCCGCCCACGCACACCATCCCGCCACCTTACCCCGTCCACTCCCGGCTCGCCACCTCACCCCACCGGTCCCACCCATGGAGACCAAGTCCTGCCCAGACCACCCCGCCACCTGGGCACGCGCCCCACCTCCTCTCCCGCTCGCACGCCGCCCTCCCGCATGCAGCCTCCCCCAGGCGCGCCTCCCTTGGCCCACCTTGTAGTCCCTTCCCTTCTGCGAGCCCGAACCCCACCTAGCCCGCTAGTCTCGCTTTCTTCCTTCCCATCGTAGCAGCGCGCTGCCCTGCTCGATCTCCTGGAGCGCTGCCGCTGAGGCTGATCCACCCCGCCCTACTCCGCGCTCGCCAGCAGCCGCCTGCCCCGCTTCTGACCTCGGGCCTGTCCGCCGCTTGGACCTCGCCACATGCGCGTGCGCGAGGACCCGCCCCACTGCGCCTCGTGCCGTCGGTCAGCGCCTTCCTTGTCCTCTCTCCGGTCGCATCCAGGCGCTTCCCATCTCCAGTGCCGGTCTCGCCGCTTCCTACCTCGATCGCCCTCGCCGCTGTCTGACCTCCTCCCTGCCTTGGCTCGTCTCAAGCAGTCGCCGCTGGCCTCGGTCCCCTCCACCCGGCTCGCCCCGCCATCTCCTCCTACACGCGCCAGCGACGCCGAAATTCCCTGCACCTTCGTCCTTGCCGGCGCTTTGTCGGCCGTCCGCCCAGAGCCGTGATGCCTGGCCGTGTCCTCGTTGCCCTAGACATTCCCTCTTTGCCCTTTAGCGTTGCCGGCCTCGACCCGGGCGCCGCCCTCCTCCCGAGCCCCATCCTCATCCCCGGCGGTTCGAGCCGTCTTTGCCCGCAGCCGACAGGCTCTCCGGGTTCCTCTCCTCCTGCCCCGCAAGCACGACGCCCACAAGGTGTTCAAGCCAGTTCCGCACAGCACACGCCTCCATAGTTTTTTTTGGTTTGTCTCCTGTCACGTGCCGTTGTTGGTGTTGGAAATATGCCCTAGAGACAAATAGTAGTAAGGACTATTATCATATTTCATATAGTTTATGATTAAAGTTTTATATCATGCTATAACTGTGTTGAGTGGAAACATCAATACACATGTGATATACAAACAACCAGGGGTTTCCAGTGAAACTCTAGTCACTGGTTCATTGGTCAACATATGATCATGTTTCCTGATCATGTGGCATTTATGCCAGTTGGAAATGAGGTCATCTCATTCGGAGGATGAGATGATGAACCAATACCCAACCTAAACATCGTGAACCGATCATGTCACGAAGTTCAAAGTTATGATGATTAGAAATGGATCCTCGTAGACTATTCCTTAGACCGTGAGGCTATATCAATCACTGTCTCCCGAGGGTGCTTAGATATCATCAAACGCCATCTGGTAAAACGGTGGTTATAAAGGTGTGTTCAAGTATTCGGAGGAAACCGTAGAGGCAATATATGTCAAGAGCGGGATTTGTCCATCCATGTGACGGGAAGATACTCAAGGGCCCACTCGGAGAAGTTATATCCAATAGCTGCGCAGCGTGTGATTAGATCACGGGGATATCACTTGTCGGGACGAGTTAAGTAGCATTGTTCAGTAACGAGATTGAACACGACATGGTATGTCATTGATCGAATCTCGAGCAATGCAAGTATCGAATGACAAAGGGAATAAGACACGACTGTCCCGGTTCAAACGACGAAAGATCTTCGTGGAACGCACAGGGGTCACATGGACATCCAGGTCCCTCTGTTGATCATTGGTGCGGGAGTGTCCCGACCATGTCTGGAGTGTTTCCGAACCGTAGGGTATCACGCTTAAGGGCTTGATGATGCTTAGAGAGTGTTTATGGGATTGGTAGAATCACCGAAGAAAAGAAAGGAGAAAACCGAAAGGGTTTCGGTAAGTTCGGAGGATGTCCGAAGTGGAGGTGGAAGGTGTTCCATGGCCACGGAGATTAGATAATATGAGAATGAATGTTAAATATTGATTTAATCATTTATTCATAATTATTTAATAAAGATAAAATCAATTAAAAGGTCAAAAGGCTTAATGGGCCAATTCCGGAGGGAGAGGGCCCATTAGGGAAAAGGAGAAAGGGGAGAAGGGGCAAGGGGAGGTCGGCTAGGCCTAGCCCCCCCCCCTCGCGGGGCCCACTAGGTGGCCGGCGGCCACCTCCTCCCCCCTCCTCTCCTTTAGTCCCATCCCGGGACTTGAGGGGAGGTAGTACCTCCCCTCCCTCTATATATAGTGGGGTATATTGGCCTAGATAATTACACCCAATAATCAATAAAGGTCTCCCCACTTTTGGGAGGACCTCCAATTGATATTTTCTCTCTCCCCCTCTTTCTCTCGTGACCGTGGTCCCAAGTGCAGGCTGAGCGAGGCATCTTCACCACGGAGCGCTCTTGAGATTCGGATCCGGAGCTCTACTTCCATGAATCTTTGGATCGGGAAGCGGGAGTCATCGTCAGGAACCAGACGTGTGTAACTCCCACGAGGTGTCACACTTGAGGCACTCAAGTCGTTGGAGCCAGAAGGAGCGCAAGGACTTCATCACGACCTTGAGGTTGGCTTCGGCTCGTCTACATCAACCACACTCTCCTGAGCGTTGACAACGCTTTTCGGTCTTCGAGGGTAAGTTCGCGAAAAGCCCCTCCCGTTACTGTATTACTAATAGATAGGTCCTGGCAGCTTTAGGGGTTCAGGGGCATAGAGTAAAATTTATTGTTTTTATGCGCGGAACCCCTACAATGGTATCAGAGCTAGATCTATGTGTAGCAATGCTAGTACAGGTAGAACACACGAGATGTAGCGTGTGGGAGTTGATATTTTAGTTGTTACCCTCCCACGTGTACTTGTGTATACCGCAGTAATGCTTGATGAAGCGGCCCCCAACCGAGTTTATGCGTTCATTCGCGAGACTAGTCCACGCTTGACATACGGCTTGTACCGTATAAAGTGGCTTAGGGGGGTGTTTGTCTCTCTCGCATTAGTTGATATACCATTTGCAACGGAGGGCCCCGAAAGGGGTGTAGTATAGACAACTACTTGATCAGCATTGTGCTGAAAGTTCGTAGGTAAGAACGGTTCTTGTGCGAAAGCCCATTCAGCCACGTAAAACATGCAAAGATAAAGTAGAGGCGTCTAACTTTGTTTTGTAGGGGGGCGTTTCTTTGTGATATGGTTGTGGCAAAGGTAAAGTCATTACCTTTTGTTACATAGTAGTAGATGGTCACGGTAATGACGAACTACCACGCCGGAATGACATCGGTACCCTGGTGTCTACAGCGCCGGAACCCTGGCACCGGAACTCGGTGACGACGGATAGAGATCATGACGTGAAGGACCATATCACATAGCATTTACATTCAATATTATTGTTTGTATGTCTTATTGTGTGCTAGTATTAGATACTCGACGGTAGCCTAATAAGATGATCCCTGTTAAAATAACCAACGATTGTGTTCCCCCTTAGTGTGCACCACCAAGAAAGTTCTTCGGTATGAGGCAGGCCGTGATGATCGGGTGTCAGACATATCTATGTTCGCATACAGTGGGTGCAAGCCATGTTGCACAGTGAATACACTAAGGTTGAGTTGGCGAGCCTAGCACGCCATAGAAGCGTGGCCTCGGAACGCGGATGGTCGAAAGATCGAGCATGAGTCGCATGAATGATGTGACTGACGTTTAGCGTCCACCCTTGAACCCACATTGATGGCCGTGATGATCGGGGGAGATGTGGCTAATAGGGATCGTGTTATCACTAGGAACCCTCTTTGGGGATAGGTGTTTCTGAGTGGAGTTATTATTAACTCATTTAATTATAAACTTAGTCTAAATTCCTTTTTGCAATTATAAATGTAGAAAATGGTTTCTGCCGAGATTACCTTTCCTATCGATGATTGGTTAAAAGGAGAGAAGCTGAAGTTAGATGGATCCAACTTTTCTGCATGGGTCATACGCCTATTTGATCTCCTTGGGGAGAACGATGTAGCTGACTACATGACCTGCGAGATGTTTTTGGAGCCACCCTATTCTCATGAGACCCAGGAGCAGCGGGATCTGCGTTGTCGTTGTCGTGTGATGGCCACATTTATATCAGTGACCATGCGCCTCAGAAGGAGGATGGGCTATGGCCAATGGTGGGGAGCCTCAAGCCCCGAATGTTCATGGCACATCTGAGAGCACATTTCGTGGAACAAGTGCGCATGTGGGAGTATGAGCTGATGGGGGACTTCCTCTCCATAAAGATGGAGGAGGGCTCCTCACTGGATGAGCACTTATTGCGCCTCTACAATGCGTATATGAGTCTGGCATACTACCTGGACAACTGGTACTCAAGGTCATTTGCGATGGGAGTTGTGCTGCGGTCGCTTCCACCAAGCTTCCAAGCACAAGTCAGGATCTGCGTTATGAGAGGGGACACGGAAACACTGGATTTCCTTGAGTTCATATCACATTTCAGAAATGTGATAGATGAACCCAACGTCGCTGGAGTCGTCAACGACAAAGGTATATATTTGATATACAGTTTTATAAATGTTATAATCTTGCCAACACATTTGCAGTGTTAAGTATATCTGATACTTGTTCTGTTTTATTGAAAACAAGTCCTTCTGCATAGAGGTGTTTGCTGGAGAGAGGTGACATTGCGTGTTGATGGCGAGCATGATGATGATGGCCAACGACACTCTCCCTCGACATTTATCACTTAGTTTGTGTTTAGGATGATTTTTGTAATCGAGAGATTTGAACTTATTTAGTTTGTCTCACACTTCATGAGACGGTTATTCATATGAGTTTGTAACAAACAGTTGTTCTGCTTTTATGAATGATTTCTATTCGTGTTCATATCTTGTTTGATTATGTGTGGATTATCCTTGTTGTTTGAAACTAATTGATAATGTATGAACATTTATAAAATATTAAAATGCCTTGTTTGGAATACCCAACTTAATGATATTTCATTAATGAATGAAACCATTGTTTAAATTCAAAGTTATGTGATAATATGTGAAAGTCATTTGATTTCTTTTCACATATAAATCATGCCTAAGATCGGCAAAATAACTTGAACACCGTGTATTACTTGAATACAATGTGTTTAATGAATAGTTAAAAGTAAATACATATTCGATGTATTGGATTTTAACATCAATGGTAATTATCATTAAATGATTGTTTAAATAAAGTAAGTTTACCAAAGGAAACATGAATATGGAACTATTTTGATTTGATCAAAGCGTTTCATTAATAAAAGGGTATAAATATAAAAGAGAATCCAATTACTATGATTTGATCAATAGTAACGAAATTCAAATTTATAAGAATGGCATGAAAGAAATTGTGAAATGCAAAGTGTTTTGAAACGTCAAAATACAAAGCATCACAATGTGATATTAGATATCAAAGGGGTTGAATAGAAGGCACCTAACAAATCGTTGTAGAGTATATGTAGAGACCATTAGTTAGAAATAGTTAGCACTCAATTAGAATTAGTAAACCATTTGAATTCGTGAAAGTTTTGGGGTTATTCGATATAACCAAAACAATAGCGAATAAGTCCTTGTAGCGTATTCATTGGAAACTTTGAATACGAAATCCATAGCTGAAACCAAAAGGAAAGCAAAATTCGTATTGCTTGGATTTTGGTACATTCTTGAGAAAACTCACTTCTAGTGATGTTTCTCAATTATGAGCAAATGGAAATTAGTGTAAAACATGATGAGGATTCAAAACCCTGCATCAGAGTGTTGAGAAGCGCAACAGACAGTATTCCTGAGCGATTCTCTTCACGGAAGGAAAGAATCAATGATTCTGATCATTGTGTTTTTCCCCTCCACTATTGTTTTATCACTACATAAAGTAGGATTCAAAATGTAAATCCATATCTTGTATGGAGACATTTGTGAATCACTTGTCATGATTTTTGAAATATGACATACCTATGAACTACAAAGGAAATGATGGTAAACTAGAATTATGAGAAATCCTAATAGTAAAATTCCCTTGAGATTAAAAAGAAATTCGTTGCTGAATCTCACAAGTAAAAGGAGTTACTTGGAATTTTCCCAAATGACTACAAAGCCATAGTAGGAAAAAGGGAGTAAGTGACAAAAGCACAATTTGTCAAGCATTGGACAAATTCAAATGAATTTGATTCATGTGTGCTAAATGTCTAGTGGATTTAAAACTAGTAAAGTACTAGTATCTCATAATAAATCTCCAAGTTTGATGTTTAATCAAAGGATTTTGAAATTGTTCAAAATAGTTAAGGAGATATGCAATTTTCATAAAATTGAGTGGGAGCTATGAAAGTCTTCCTAAAACAATATGTGATTGACATATTTTTAAGTGGGAGCAATATAAGACTTAAATTCAAATATGTAGGAACATAGTTTGAGTAAGAGTACTGACTCGTACCCAAATATGTTAGCAACATAGTTTGAGTGGGAGCTTATAGGTGTAATTCTTAAGTAAGTTAAGGATGAAAGCACAAATACTTATAAATAATGATTTATAAGATGTAGAAGTTGATAATAATCGTATTATGATATTATGTAGTATTCCTTGAAGGATTATGAAAGCTGTTTCAGAATAGAAGTTAATTAAGGAAATGGTCCTTAATAACTCAAATTAGGAATAGCATTAAGTTTAACATCAATGGTTGAAAGAAAGAAAAGGATGGTCGTCATCCACTATGTTGAGACATAGGTTCTATCTTAGTAAACCATGATGATAACTTAGCATAATATGTGATCTAAATAAAGAACGTTTGAAAGTGATTAAGTTCGAATCACGAAACATTGAGCTAAGTTTGTCCGCAGGGTCTGGTAGAGAACTGTGGATGTATTTTCAAATCCATAAAGGATAACATATCTTAAAGCATAAAGAGTTATGTTATAAGGGAATATGTTGGAAACTCCTGTAGATACCAATTAAAGTCAAGTAGGAAGCGAGGTGAACAAAAACATCGAAAGTTGCACAGAGTGCACTAGTGTTTCGATGAATACATTTATAATAATAGATAAGGGTACCATCTAAAGTGTTGTATAATGTTATGGCAGGGCTAGTTCGCTTTTAACATAGAATGATGTGTCCCAGGGCACAGTGCCCATGAGAAAGCCCTCGAGGTTGATCTAACGTCACTGTAGGCTCCTGGAATCAGGCCTCGTTCTGCTGCCATAGCGATGATACATACACACAGATGCTATCATGTGATGATAGATTGTTGATGCCAATCAAGGTGACATTAGTAAGTTGCAAAGGATTTGGGACTGTAAAGTACAAACCTGAGACTCAACATCTTCCATGAGCAAGCATGTTCAGGGTACTGGATATATAGTGCCAATAATTGAGAACAAATGCAGCTAGTGTATTTGTACTCTAGTGCAAGTGGGAGACTGTTGGAAATATGCCCTAGAGACAAATAGTAGTAAGGACTATTATCATATTTCATATAGTTTATGATTAAAGTTTTATATCATGCTATAACTGTGTTGAGTGGAAACATCAATACACGTGTGATATACAAACAACCAGGGGTTCCCAGTGAAACTCTAGTCACTGGTTCATTGGTCAATAGATGATCATGTTTCCTGATCATGTGCCATTTATGCCAGTTGGAAATGAGGTCATCTCATTCGGAGAATGAGATGATGAACCAATACCCAACCTAAACATCGTGACCCGATCATGTCACGAAGTTCAAAGTTACGATGATTAGAAATGGATCCTCGTAGACTATTCCTTAGACTGTGAGGCTATATCAATCACTGTCTCCCGAGGGTGCTTAGATATCATCAAACACCATCTGGTAAAACGGTGGTTATAAAGGTGTGTTCAGGTATTCGGAGGAAACCATAGAGGCAATATATCTCAAGAGCAGGATTTGTCCGTCCATGTGACGGGAAGATACTCAAGGGACCACTCGGAGAAGTTATATCCAATAGCTGCGCAGCGTGTGATTAGATCACAGGGATATCACTTGTCGGGACGAGTTAAGTAGCATTGTTCAGTAACGAGATTGAACACGACATGGTGATGTCATTGATCGAATCTCGGGCAATGCAAGTAGCGAATGACAAAGGGAATAAGACACGATTGTCCCGGTTCAAACGACGAAAGATCTTCATGGAACGCACAGGGGTCACATGGCCATCCAGGTCCCTCTGTTGATCATTGGTGCGGGAGTGTCCCGACCATGTCTAGAGTGTTCCCGAACCATAGGGTATCATGCTTAAGGGCTTGATTATGCTTAGAGAGTGTTTATGGAATTGGTAGAATCACCGAAGAAAAGAAAGGAGAAAACCGGAAGGGTTTCGGTAAGTTCGGAGGATGTCCGAAGTGGAGGTGGAAGGTGTTCCATGGCCACGGAGATTAGATAATATGTGAATGAATGTTAAATATTGATTTAATCATTTATTCATAATTATTTAATAAACAGAAAATCAATTAAAAGGTCAAAAGGCTTAATGGGCCAATTTCGGAGGGAGAGGGCCCATTAGGGAAAAGGAGAAAGGGGAGAAGGGGCAAGGGGGAGGTCGGCTGGGCCTAGCCCTCCCCCCTCGCGGGGCCCACTAGGTGGCCTGTGGCCACCTCCTCCCCCCTCCTCTCCTTTAGTCCCAGCCCGGGACTTGAGGGGAGGTAGTACATCCCCTCCCCCTATATATAGTGGGGTATATTAGCCTAGATAATTACACCCAATAATCAATAAAGGTCTCCCCACTTTTGGGAGGACCTCCAATTGATATTTTCTCTCTCCCCCTCTTTCTCTCGTGACCGTGGTCCCAAGTCTGGACTGCGCGAGCGAGAGACATCTTCACCATGAGCGCCTCGCCAGCTTGGGACTCGGATCCGGGAGCTCTACTTCCGCAACTGCTGCTGGATCGGGGAAGCGGGAGTCATTGTCAGGCACCGGACGTGTGTAACTCCCACGAGGTGTCACACTTGAGGTACTCAAGTCGTTGGAGCCAGAAGGAGCGCAAGGACTTCATCACGACCCGGAGGTCGGCTTCGGCTCGTCTACATCAACCATGCTCTCCTGAGCGTTGACAACGCTTTTCGGTCTTCGAGGGTAAGTTCGCGAAAAAGCCCCTCCCGTTACTGTATTACTAATAGATAGGTCCTAGCAGCTTCAGGGGTTCAGGGGAGTAGAGTAAAATTTATTGTTTTATGCGCGGAACCCCTACAATTGGATGGTCCGTGTACCGAGATGGCCCATGGCGCTACAAGATATGCCCCGACGATGCGCTTGTTTCTACAAGATTGCCTCACGGATAAGACTAACCCGATGCCGGCCACAGATGATCGAGATGGCACATGAAGGTCTTCATATGGACGACAAGATCTTCTTGGACCTAAAGACGCCGAGACCAGCATGTTCTCCTTTCGGAACCCGAAGACCCCGATCCCGAAGCCGAGAACCCCGACAAGTTCTTCCGAGTGCCAACGGCGCCAAATGTAACCTCGAAGCCTCGATCCAAAGTCGAGACTGCAACATGGAGACATCGATGAGTTCTTCTGATGACCGCCAAGATCGCCGACACGGAACGCCAAGTTCTTCATCCCGGACGCCATGACTGTCTACACGGACCTAAAGACCACCGGTACCCGATCCATTCAAGTTCGCCATCGATGGCAAGATCGACCGCTTGGAACCCAAGTTCTCCGTCACGACATGACAAGTTCTCCATCGCGTATCTGAACCTCGTCGTTCCCGTCAACCGTGAGACCGAACCCCGAAACCCTAGAACCCAAGATCTTCTGAACCCAGATGTGTGCCCTAAGCCTCTATTTTTATAATATGACATATACCTGTTGCATCATTAAATCATCATGCTTGCATACATGTCATCTGGTGGGTTGGGTTAAATAGTCGATTCACCTAAATTAAATATGGAGTCTATATGCGGGCTATTCTAGTCTTATTCCGGACTCCATTGAAATTTGTGTAGCGAACCGATACCATGTTTTGCCTTGTTAAGACAACATTTAAATTGCGGGGTATCTAAATAACTGGAACCTATTAATTAATTGTCGGGACCCCGATTCTGCTTAATACTGCCTAATTGCACCGCATCTGCATCATACATGCATCATGCCCAGTCTTCCGCCGTAGTATTAAATATTGCATCCGGTGTTTCTTCTAGTGTTTGCCTCTTCGCAGATTAGGCCGATGAGTTGATGCGAGTATCGACAAGTTCTCCAGATATGATCCTTCGGCAGTGTTTCCCAGGCGAGCATTCTCCCCCCTTCTACCTATTTTGCATTTCTAGTCTTTACTTCCTCCTGTTGATCTATTGCTACCCGTATTGCGATGCTTTAGTTTCCGTGCACCATTTATATACCTTGCAGCCTCTATATTGCCTTGGACACATCCTATTGCCTGTTGTTTGGTAGATAGATGGTCTTGCCAGTCGTAGTCGCTTGCTCAGGTGCGATCCCGTGTCGTGAAGTACCACACAGTTGTTGGAATGTTGTCACATGCCTTACGGTGGAGAGGATCATGACTTTAAATACAACTATTAAATTGCTGGGACAACTAATGAAAGAGGCACCGGTGGGCAATATATGCTATTTGGTTTTTCATGTCGACTTGTGTCCCATAGGCCCCGAGTACTTGATACCCGTTCCTTGATTATTCGCACTATCCACATCCGGGAGACCCTATGGACCCCCCTTATCCAGAGCTTGATTCATTTCTTATTTCTTGGGGCCACAAACTAGTTTGGGGCTTTATTACTATCATGTACTTATGCCATGCTTTACTGCTTTATTTACGATTGTGCGTGGAGCACCTGTACTGTTTTGGATCGTGACACGTTTTTGCTGTATCGACAAGCCCAGTCACACTTTCAGGTTCCCAGTCGTTTACCGCCATCTACACAAACCCTGGGTCCGTCTCGGAGCCGGCCAACTTCGTCGCGAGTAGCTTAGTGGGGTGGCCCCCTGAAATATTTTATGAATCCTGTGATTGTTTTGTCGTGAAAGCCTCGTTGGGTTTTGATTTGGTTTTTCCGAGGTTGATCGTGTGTGTGTTGCTATTTGTGCAGCCCTACAGGGTAAATCTTTCTGAAAGCCGTGTCCGCGGTTATGGACGACTTGGAGCATAGTATCTTGATCATAGACAAGCATAAATAAAGTAGTGCTATAAATTTTACTTAATATGTGACTAGTAATTAGCTTCACTATAATGGAATGGATAACAAAAGTGCCAACAACTGGTGGAACTGGGGTGTATTGTGTCATGTTATACCTGCCTAGTAAGTATCGCAACTCCAATGGAATGAAATAAAAGTACCAACAACTGCTAGGTTTGGGATGTCACATGCTAATTGTATCTGATTAGTAGGTACTGCAACTACAACTGAATGGTTAAATAAAATTGCCCACTATTTATGCTATCAAGATGACTCATGCTATCTATATCTGATTAATAAAAGCTTCAACTATAATGGAATGAATAAAATTGCCAACCGTGTGAGTTCCTCGGTTTTGACTTCCTCGTTTGGTATCGAGGGGGAAATGTCAGGATGGGTATGTTTGGTGTTAGTATCAGGTTGGATCCGAATAGGTCTTTCTTATCCCTCTCTAATAGCCGCCAGTTTTACTGAGTCTCTATAGGTTGTTTAGTGCTGCTGCGCTGCCGCTTCAGTCCACCATACCTATGTAGGCGAGGACCGCCGAATTCTAGCCTCGCCGTGTACTAGCCTCAGTACTGACGCTCCTCTTTTTCCTTTGCCCTTTGTCGGCACCCCTTTTGTTTTAACAGGTTTGAGATCGACGTCGTTAGCAGGGTTACCCTTCCGGCTTGGCCTGGGCAGGGTTATGGACGCCATTGGTTATTCTTCAGGGCTCTTAGCCCCATTTGCATCTTGTCCGTACTCGGACGCTGTAGCGATTTCAAGGTGATTTGGATCTTTGTACTGTATATCGGTATTCTTGACTCATGGAGTCGTGTTGTATATATAGCTGTTCTGTGGGCCCCATCGAGGACTGTTGTGTAATGGTATTACTTCGTTTTCCACCTGCACGAAAGTGCCTGGTGTGCGTCCTTGAATCGTTTCTATGCGGGTTTGGCGAAAAAGGGCTAAAACTTGCATAGGGCCGATTCGAGGGTGTTACAGAGTGGTATCAGAGCTCAGCAGTTGCGATACCCCACTGGTCCAGCCTGTAGGATAACCTAGCTAACGGCCGATGTAGAGTGTCAAAACTATTTTTGCAAAATCGGTTGGATAGATCTGATGAGGTCTGCTTTTACTCCTTACCCCTCTGCTATTCTCCTCTTACCTCTGCATATTTTAAATCTGCTCTCTTACCTTTCTTCAAGTCCAGGATTTCTCGTGGTTGGGTTCCGTCGTACCTTCAGGGTTTCGCTTCCTCCTTTGGCAACAATGTTTCTACCTCCGGACTTCATGCTATCTAAGTGATCCTTTATCTGTGGTACCATTCTTTGTTCCTTGTTTGTGCCTTCCGGTGTTTTCCGACACCACGACATCATCTACGCCAGATCCGATGCAGAGCCTACATCACTCCTTTGTTCCGAACCTCGATTGTCGAGATCTTCAGTCTGATTCCGAGAATGGTTGCACGCTTTTCTACTGATTATGCGGAGTAATAGTTTGGGTGCGTGATGGATTGGCCCCCATGCCAACTACTCACTCTATTTGCTCGTGTACATTGAAGTGGATGAGAATGCATCGGTTCTCTCTTTCTATCGAAGTTAGAGGTGGCTTTATTTGTGGATACCTTTACCTTCGTCCTTTGTTTCCTGGAGTGTTCTCTCGATGATCACGGACAACGACCACTTGTTAGTGGTGTCACCAGCATCTACACGAAGCGAGAAGATTCAGATCGCTGACCTTCTTCCTGGTACCATGAGGCGGATCTCGAGGGCGAGATCCCTTGTTAGTGGTGTCGAATTGTGGCATCCCGCTAAAACCACTACTAGAAAATCGCTGTGTTTTTGTGCATTGCATCATCATGACCGCATGCTCATGTCATCATGCCACATTGCATTTGAGCATCGTCATCATCATGCATGGTTTTGTCTAAAACCATTTTTCAAAAAAAACCTGGATTTGTTTTCTAAACGCCCCATCTTTATTTCAAATCAAAACCCGGGCTTGGCCGGAATATTTTGTTTCGTCTACAATCGAATTTCAAAAGCCCCGTTTTAAACAGATAAAATATTTATATTATTTTAGGGGGCAGCCGAACCGGGCCAAACCGACCCAGCCGGCCACCCCCAAAAACATCCAAACCCCAAATCCTATCTAAACCAACCTATCTCTAACCACCCCTACCCTATCCACATCACCTGCCACCTCCAATTCCCCTCCTAGCCGCCACCTGCATGCCTCCCCACCTCCGTTTCCCGCTCCCGCCTGCTGCTCCCGCCCACGCACACCACCCCGCCACCTCACCCCGTGCACTCCCGGCTCGCCACCTTACCCCACCGGTCCCACTCTGCGGGAGACCGCGTCCTGCCTTGACCACCACCTGCCACTGGCACGCGCCCCACCTCCTCTCCAGCTTGCACGCCGCCCTCCCGCATGCAGCCTCCCCCAGGCGTGCCTCCCCTGGCCCACCTTGCAGTCCCTCCCTTTCTATGAGCCCGAACCCTACCTAGTCGGCTAGTCTCGCCTTCTTCCTTCCCATCGTAGCAGCGCGCTGCCCTGCTCGATCTCCTGGAGCGCTGCCGCCGAGGCCGATCCACCCTGCCCTACTCCGTGCCCGCCAGCAGCCGCCTGCCCC
Organism: Avena insularis; assembly: GCA_023614405.1. Taxonomy (NCBI): domain Eukaryota; kingdom Viridiplantae; phylum Streptophyta; class Magnoliopsida; order Poales; family Poaceae; genus Avena; species Avena insularis. Next base: position 31,834,413 of record CM042692.1, read on the forward strand.
GCTTCCGACCTCGGGCTTGTCCCCCGCTTGGACCTCGCCGCTTGCACGTTTGCTAGGACCGCCAGCTTCCTACCTCGACCGCCCTCGCCGCTGTCCGACCTCCTCCCTGCCTTGGCTCCTCTCAAGCAGTCGCCGCTGGCCTCGGTCCCCTCCACTAGGCTCGCCCCGCCATCTCCTCCTACACGCGCCAGGGACGCTAAAATCCCCTGCACCTTCGTCCTTGCCAGAGTGCCTGTCCCGGCCATGGCCAGCATCTGCTTCAGCGTCGTGCTGCCTAGAGCCGTGACGCCTGGCCGCGTCCTCGTTGCCCTGGACGTTCCCTCGTCGCCCTGCAGCGTTGTCGGCCTCAACCCGGGCGCCGCCCCTCCTCCCGAGCCCCATCCTCATCCCCGGCGGTTCGAGCCGTCTTTGCCCACACCCGACAGGCTTTCCAGGTTCCTCTCCTCCTGCCCCGCAAGCACGATGCCCACAAGGTGTTCGGTCCAGTTCCGCACAGCACACGCCTCCATAGTTTTTTTGGTTTGTCTCCTGCCACGTGCCGTTATTGGATGGTTCGTGTACCGAGATGGCCCATGGCGCTACAAGATCTGCCCAGGCGATGCGCTTGTTTCTACAAGATCGCCTCACAGACAAGACCAACCCGATGCCGGCCACAGATGATCAAGATGGCACACCAAGGTCTTCATATGGACGACAAGATCTTCTCGGACCTGAAGATGCCGAGACCGCCATGTTCTCCTTTTGAAACCCGAAGACCCCGATCCCGAAGCCAAGAACCCTGACAAGTTCTTCCAAGTGCCAATGGCGCCGAATGGAACCCCAAAGCCTCGATCCGAAGTCGAGACTGCAACGTGGAGACATCGCCGAGTTCTTCCGATGACCGCCAAGATCACCGACACGGAACGCCAAGTTCTTCATCCCGGACGCCATGACCGTCTACACGGACCCGAAGACCACCGGTACCCGATCCATTCAAGTTCGCCATCGATGGCAAGATCGACCGCTTGGAACCCAAGTTCTCCATCACGAGACGACAAGTTCTCCATCGCGTATCTGAACCTCGCCGTTCCCGTCAACCCTGAGACCGAACCCCAGAACCCAAGATCTTCCGAACCTAGATGTGTGCCCTAAGCCTCTATTTTTATAATATGACATATACCTGTCGCATCATTAAATCATCATGCTTGCATACATGTCATCTGGTGGGTTGGGTTAAATAGTCGATTCACCTAAATTAAATATGGAGTCTATATGCGGGCTATTCTAGTCTTATTCCGGACTCCATTTAAATTTGTGTAGCGAACCGATACCATGTTTTTCCTTGTTAAGACAACATTTAAATTGCGGGGTATCTAAATAACTAGAACCTATTAATTAATTGTCGGGACCCCGGTTCTGCTTAATACTGCCTAATTGCACCGCATCTGCATCATACATGCATCATGCCCGGTCTTCTGCCGTAGTATTAAATATTGCATCCGCTGTTTCTTCTAGTGTTTGCCTCTTCACGGATTAGGCCGATGAGTTGATGCGAGTATCGACAAGTTCTCCGGATATGATCCTTCGGCAATGTTTCCCAGGCGAGCATTCTCCCCCTTCTACCTATTTTGCATTTCTAGTCTTTACTCCCTCCTGTTGATCTATTGCTACCCGTATTGCCATGCTTTAGTTTCAGTGCACCATTTATATACCTTGCAGCCTCTATATTGCCTGTTGTTTGGTAGATAGATGGTCTTGCCAGTCGTAGTCGCTTGCTCAGGTGCGATCCCGTGTCGTGAAGTACCACAGAGTTGTTGGAATGTTGTCACATGCCTTACGGTGGAGAGGATCATGACTTTAAATACAACTATTAAATTGCTGGGACAACTAATGAAAGAGGCACCGGTGGGCAATATATGCTATTTTGTTTTTCATGTCCACTTGTGTCCCGTAGGCCCCGAGTACTTGCTACATGTTCCTTGATTATTTGCACTATCCACATCCGGGAGACCCTATGGATCCCCCTTAGCCAGAGCTTGATTCATTTCTTATTTCTTGGGGCCACAAACTAGTTTGGGGCTTTATTACTATCATGTACTTATGCCATCCTTTACTGCTTTATTTACGATTGTACGTGGAGCACTTGTACTGTTTTGGATCGTGACACGTTTTCGCTGTATCGACAAGCCCAGTCACACTTTCGGGTTCCCAGTCGTTTACCGCTGTCTACACAAACCCTGGGTCCATCTCGGAGCCGGCCAACTTCGTCGTGGGTAGCTTAGTGGGGTGGCCCCCTGAAATATTTTATGAATCCTGTGATTGCTTTGTTGTGAAAGTCTTGTTGGGTTTTGATTTGGTTTTTCCGAGGTTGATCGTGTGTGTGTTGCTATTTGTGCACCCCTGCAGGATAAATCTTTCTGAAAGCCTTGTCCGTAGTTATGGACGACTTGGAGCACAGTATCTCGATCATAGACAAGCATAACTAAAGTAGTGCTATAAATTTGACTTAATATGTGACTAGTAATCAGCTTCACTACAATGGAATGGATAACAAAAGTGCCAACAACTGGTGGAACTGGGGTGTATCGTGTGATGTTATACCTGCCTAGTAAGTATCGCAACTCCAATGGAATGAAATAAAAGTGCCAACAACTGCTGGGTTTGGGATGTCACATGCTAATTGTATCTGATTAGTAAGTACTGCAACTACAACTGAATGGTTAACTAAAACTGCCCACTATTTATGCTATCAAGATGACTCATGCTATCTATATCTGATTAGTAAAAGCTTCAACTATAATGGAATGAATAAAATTGCCAACCGTGTGAGTTCCTCGGTTTTGACTTCCTTGTTTGGTATCGAGGGGGAAATGCCAGGATGGGTATGTTTGGTGTTAGTATCAGGTTGGATCCGAATAGGTCTTTCTTATCCCTCTCTAATAGCCGCCATTTTTACTGAGTCTCTATAGGTTGTTTAGTGCTGCTGCGCCGCCGCTTCAGTCTACCATACCTATGTAGGCGAGGACCGTCGAATTCTAGCCTCGCTGCAATCGCCTCCTCGATCGACGCCTCTTTTTCCTTTGCCCTTTGTCGTCACGCCTTTTGTTTTAGCAGGTTTGAGATCGACGTCGTTAGCAGGGTTACCCTTCCGGCTTGGCCTGGGAAGGGTTATGGACGCCATTGGTTATTCTTCAGGGCTCTTAGCCCCATTTGCATCTTGTCTGTACTCGGATGCTGTAGCGATTTCAAGGTGATTTGGATCTTTGTACTGTATATCGGTATTCTTGACTCATGGAGTCGTGTTGTATATATAGCTGTTCTATGGGTCCCATCGAGGACTGTTGTGTAATGGTATTACTTCATTTTCCACCCGCACAAAAGTGCCTGGTGGGCGTCCTTGAATCGTTTCTATGCGGGTTTGGCGGAAAAGGGCTAAAACTTGCATAGGGCCGATTCGAGGGTGTTACAGTAAGCAAAGGACAAACAATGTAAAAGAGGGACTTGGTTATGTCCCTAAGACCAAGAAGAATAAGAGTAAGAAGAAGGCCAAGAGTGTTCAAGCAGGCACAAGCACCGCAGAAAAGAACATCATGAAGGACAAATCTGATTATTATGGTGTTGTAGGGTCTAACAATCCTCATTATGAGTTATTTCGTGATTATTATGGTGATGTCTATGCTTGCTATGTTGGTACTTTTGATAATTATATTGCTTGGTCTATTTGGGTCCCAAAGACCCTTGTAACTAACATGAGAGGACCTATTGAAAAATGGGTACCTAAAACCAAGAATTAATTTTCTTGTAGGGCTATGCTTCTGGTGGATCTAAATGGGTGCTCAATAGTGGGTGCACAAGTCATATGACCAGAAGCAAGGAGATCATCATGGAGATGAGACCTAATCATGATCAAATAACTGTCTCCTATGGTGATAAATCAAAGTCAATGGTACTGGGTCTTGGCAAGGTTGTGGTTGCTCACGATATCTCACTTGTGGATGTCATGCTTGTTGAGACCCTTGGTTACAATTTACTTTCTATTTGTTCCCTTGGTAAGATGGGCTTTGCAGTTTTCATTGATGATGATTTAGTGGTACACTTGTGGAGCAAGTCTCTAAAGGTCGCTTTCGTTGGATACGTCGAAAATGACTTGTATGTGGTGCACTTTTCGAGAAAACCACTGCGGGTCCGATGTGTCTATTCGGAAAGGCCGATGCGGGTTGGTTATGGCATCACCGTCTAGCCTATATCAACATGAGAACTTTGCAAAGCCTTCACAAGGGTGGCCACATTCTTGGACTAAAAGAAAATGTTTCCTTTTCCAAAGATCGTGTTTGCAGGTCTTGTGTTGAAGGAAAAAATGCATGATTGTCCCCATCAAAGGAAGACGATTATTTCTTCAAAAAGGATTTTGGAACTCCTAAATGTGTATCCCTTTGGTCCACCATCTCATGCAAGTCTCGGTGGGAAGAAATATTGTCTCATTATTGTAGATGATTACTCAAGATATACATGGGTCTACTTCTTCAATCTAAAAAGTGAGAGTCAACAAACGTCATTGACTTTGCAAAGGAGGTTCAGCGTCAACACAATGTCCCTATATTGGCTATTAGAAGCGACAACAGCTCCGAGTTCAAGAACTACACTCTGAATGAATTCCTAAGTGAAGAGGGGATAAGACACCAATATTCCGCTACGTACACCCCTCAACAAAATGGTGTGGCCGAGAGGAAAAACCAGACTTTAATGGACATGGCAAGGTCTATGTTGGCTGAATTCAAGTCTCCATATATACAACTTCTGGGCTGAAGCTATATCCACCGCATGTCATTCATCAAACCAGATTTACCTCTGCAAAATCTTGGAGAAGACCCCTTATGAGATACTTACCGGTAACAAGCCCAACATTTCATACTTCCGGGTGTTCGGTTCTGAGTGTTTCTTTCTCATTAATGGAGTTCGTTTATATAAATTTGAGTCCAAGGCCTTAGAAGGTATCTTTGTTGGTTACGGTGCCGAATCCCACACTTATAGAGTCTACAATAAGCTCTTCGAAACTATTGTAGAATCTTGTAGTGTGGTGTTCTAGGAAAATGATGGCTCCCATGTGGGGCAAGTTGATGTTTGTGATGCAGATGTTGAAATACCCCAAGATGCCATACGAAGAATGAGTGTGGGATTTTTCTGCCCCATTGAGGAACTCCTTGTGGCAGATCGAGAAGGACAATGCTCTACTCAAGTAGAGCCCTCATCTTCACACGATCAATAAGTTTCACCTGCTGGAGAAACTACTACACCAACTCAACCACCTTCTGAAGTTCATCAAACATCTGAAGAAACTAGGAGTCCCAGGCTGATTATCTGCTTGAGGCCGGATTATCTGGCCCATCGCCACCACTTTCCAGGAAGGACCAGGAAGCTCGGGAAGGGGTAGAAAATCCTAGGCCAGATTTTCTACCAGAGTCCGGATTATCCAGCTCAATGTCTTCAACTGCTACAAATGTTCGGGAAACGCAGGGAGAAGCAGAAACTCCAAGGCCGGATAATTCGGCCCCTCCCTCGGTCGGATTATCCGGCCCTAGAAATGCAACTCAACAGCCTCATGTTATGGCTGCTGATCAAGATCAAGGGCAAGCTTCTTCATCTCCTATCCATGCTGAACATACTATTGATCAAGGACAAAATGAAGACTCTATTGATGAAGAGATCCCTCCAAGAAACAACAAGGAGATTGAAATTCGTCGCAAAGCTCGTGCTGACAAAAATCTCGAACTTCGAGGGCATACACTCGATAACGTTGTCGGCGACCTAAGGAGAAGGGTATCCACAAGAAGGGAGCTTGCAAGCTTCAGTGATCATCAAGCTCATATATCTATGGTGGAACCTAAAAAGGTATTTGAAGACCTTGAAGATCTAGATTAGGTTGTTACTATGCATGAAGAATTAAATAATTTCGAGCACAACAAAGTCTAGAAATTACTGGAGAAACCGAAAGATTGCCGCAACATTATCGGCACCAAGTGGATTTTCAAGAACAAGGTGGATGAGAATGGAATTGTCATAATAAACAAGGCAAGATTGGTAGCACATGGTTTCTCTCAAGTGGAAGGCGTCGACTTTGATGAAACTTATGCTCCCATGGCTCGCCTTGAGTCCATTCGTATCCTTCTTGCTATTGTAGCTCATCATAACTTTAAATTACAGCAAATGGTTGTTAAGAGTGCATTTCTTAATGGTCCTCTACATGAGTTGGTATATGTAAAGCAACCCCCATGTTTCGAGGACCCCAACTTCCCGAACCATGTCTACAAACTCGATAAGGCGCTCTATGGCCTTAAACAAGCTCCACTTGCATGGTATTGAAGGAGATATGCCCTAGAGGCAAATAATAAATAGGTTTTTATTATCATATCTCAATTAGTTTATAATAGTTTCATATTGTGCTATAACTATGCCAAGTAGAAACATTGGTACATGTGTGGTATGAAACAACAAAGTCCCTAGTAGCCTCTATTCATACTAGTTCGTTGGTCATGAGGATGATCTGGGTTTCAAGATCATGGGAATTTATGCCGATTGACAACGGGATCATATCATTAGAGAATGATGTGATTGGACATTCCTCGAAGGATTGCAACACGATCAAGTCATATAGTTCATTGTTGCAACAGCTATACCTAGACTCTTTTTCCTTAGACCGTGAGCTCATATTACTCACTGTTTCCGGTCGCTTAGATCGCATCAAGCGCCACTTGGTAATACAGTGGTTATAAAGGTGTACGTTGGGTATTCCGAAGGAACAGTAGATGACATGTGACTGCAGGACCGGGATTTGTTCACCCACATCACGGGTAAAGATACATACGGCCGGCTTGGTGAGCTTACATCCATAAATGTTGCAACATGTGACTCGGTCACGGGGATGTAATATCACGGTAACAAGAAAACATAACTTGTTGTGAACGAGATTGAACATGGTATGGGATACCAATGATCGGATCTCGAACAAGTCATATCGAGAAACAAAAGGAAGAGGATGCTACATTTAGCGGTTCAAACGACATTGTCATCAGGAATGCATAGGGGTCACATGGATATCCCTGGTCCCTCTGTTGATCATTGATACAGATCATGTCTAGAGAATTCCTGAGCCGTGAGAGGATACACTTAATGGTACGATGAGAGCGATCATTCGGAAGAAGGAATCACAGTAGAGAAAGAGAGAAAGCCGGAATCGTTCCGCGGAGAAATCTGAAGTTGTTCGGAGAAAGAATATCGGAAAAGTGTTTTCGGGTAAATGGGAATTTAAATATATATTTATTATATGTTAGTTGTGAATTAATATATTCTAAATAATATTTAGATTAAGATTTATAAAAGCAACTTTTATATTAGGCCAAATCTCAGAGGGAAAAGGCCTAGGAGAAAAGCTGCAGAAAATAGGAAAAGGAAACAGCCCACGTGGGCGGCAGATAACAGCCGCCGCACGGGGGCAGCAGCCAGCCGCGGCCGACCTGCTCAACCCGGCCCATGGGCGCGCGGGGAGCAGGCGGACCAAGCGGGCCGCGGGCGAGCAGCAGCCCACCCGGGCTGGGCGCTCCCTGCCGCCGCTGGTGCACCAGGCCGCCGGGGCATGCGTGGGCCGCGAGGTGGGCAGCCGGCCCACCCGGGCCACTCGCTCCAGGCCGCCATGCACGAAAGGAAGGAGCGGGATGGGCTGCCCAAGGCCCACCTGACCGACACCCTGCCCTAGGCTGCTGTCTATTGCTTCTCCCCTTTGCCTATTGGGCTGACTAAAATCAGCCCAACCAGCCAGGACGAAATTCCTGCTGTTTTTCCTTTGACTATTAGTCCTACGTGGCTAACCCAAAGGGGAGGGCACACCCCCTTCCCCTATATAAGGGGGTGCCCATAGGTGGGAATAAACACACCAATATTTGGAGAAGTCCTTTGGTTGACTTCCTCCTTTCCTCTCTCTCTAGCCCTTGTGACCATGGCCCCAAGTTTGGGCTGTGCGATCAAGGCACACCTGCAGTACGCCGTTGCGTTGCAAGGATTCCTAGCCGGATATCAACTTCCGCACTCCCGGCGGGATCGGGGAGCCGGAGGTCTCATCGTGCACCGAATGTGTACGAAGACACGAGGCGCAACACTTGGGGCGCTTAAATGTCGTGAGCTGGAGCTGCTGCACGATGAAGATGAAGAAGGAGCAAGGGGTGACCTGCGAGGAGCTTCGCGACCTTGAGGTTGGCTAAGAGTACGACTACATCAACCACGTTCCCCGCGGAACGTTAACCGCGCACGGTCTTGATATGTCCATTTTGCATCACTATTCTATATCATAATTCACTATTATTCATTGATATATTTCATATTAAGAGATGATACTTATGTTATTTCATATGTTTTTGCATGGCTGATGACTTTTGGAGCATGGACCACTGCAGTCAGGACTCTGATGGAAAAGGGTGCTGTTTGGAGGCAAAATTCGCGAAGATCAGAAAATCCGGGAAAATATATTGAAAATCCTATTTTTCTAGAAGATGAAGACTGCCAGAAGGAGGAGTGGAGATGGGCCACAGGGGGCCCAAACCACCCCCTGGCGCGGGCCACCCTGGGCCGCGCCACCAGGTGGTGTGGCCGTCCTGGTCCACCTCCAGCTCTCCCCTCTGGCGTATATTATCTCCATGGAACCCTAATACTGGGGGAGCGACCATAGAAAGATTCTGCCGTCTCTGTGGGGCGGAAAACACCGAGAGAGAATGATCTCTCCGGCAGATAGAATCTGCTGGGGGAATTACTTCTCGGAGAGGGGAAATTGTCGCCATCAACACCACCATCAAGATGGACTTCATCAGGATCATCATCACCATCATCACCATCAGCACCCTCATCACCATCTCCATACCGCTGTAGCAATTGGGTTGAATCTTGCATAGTTCTTAGGGAAACTTTCCTGGTGTTGATTACTCTTTGTAGTTGATGCTATTGAGTGGAACCATTGAATTATTGTTTATGTTCAGATTGTCATACATCATTATTCCATCTTTGATCATGATCCATATGATGTGTTGTGAGTAGTTCGTTTTGTTCTTGAGGACATGGGAGAAGTCATGTTGTTAGTAGTGGAATTGTGTTGAGAAAGATTCAATGGTTTGATATTTAAGTTGTGGTGTACTTCTTCAAGTGGTGTCATGTGAAGGTCGACTACATGACACTTCACCTATATGGGCCTATGGGAATGCATTGTGTATTTGGCTACTAATCGTAGGGGTTGCCGGAGTGACAGAAACCTGAACCCCCGTTAGGAAACCATTGCACAAGGGACGTTAGGGTCTTAGAGTTTAAAGCTGTGTTTAGGTTTCTACCTTAATTACTTGCTTGTACTTACGGATGTTTGCAAGGGGTATAATCACAAGTATGTATTAGTCCTAGGAAGGTCGGTACATTAGCACAGGTTCACCCATACAACACTTAGCAAACTAAAGAAGATTAATCAACAATATGAAGCGAAAGCACCTGATGATATTCCCGTGTGTCCTCGAGAACGTTCGGTCATCTTAAGTAATACAACCGGCTTGTCCTTTGCTAAAGAAAGGATTGGGCCACTTGCTGCATTTATTCTTATTGTCTTTTATTTACTCGTACTTTATTTACTTGCATTATAAAAAAAACCTAAAAATCCGTTTGCTAAGTATTTGTAGAGAATTCCTGATCCATACCACTAGCCAGCACCTTCTGCTCCTCATTGGGTTCGACACTCTTACTTATCAAAAATACTGCGATACACCCCCTATACTTGTGGTTCATCAAGAGTATTTTTTGGCGCCGTTGCCGGGGAGTGAAGCGCTATTGGAGAGTGGAACTGCAATGTAAACGCTCTCGTGAGTATTGTTTATCACATTTTGCTTTATTTTCGTTATGGAGATTCGCTGAGTTTCTTATTTCGTAATGCTACTACCACTGCTAAGGTAGTAGATGAACCACCACCTGCTGAGAATGATACTTTTAAAATACCTATGAAAATTATTGATCGTGTTATGGATAACTATTATGTTGGGGATGGAACTGTCCATCCCGGTGATCATTTACTCTTTATACACGAATTATGCGGGTTGTTCAAGTGTGCAGGTATTACTACAAATTAAGTCAAGAAGAAGTTATTCTCATTATCACTGAAAGGAAGAGCTGAGGAATGGTATAAGCTGCTGAAGAATTGTCAAGCTCTTGAATGGGAAGAAATAGTACCTCTCTTTTATTCAAAGTTTTATCCTCCTAGTGAGATTCATAAAGATCGGAATCAAATATACAACTTTTGGCCTCTTGATGGAGAGAGTACAGCTCAAGCTTGGGGGAGATTGAAGTTACTAATGCTCAAATGTCCCATTCATGAGCTCCCCAACAATATTATTTTCAATAACTTTTATGCAAGGCTTTCTCTCCATGATAAGGATTTATTGGATACTCCTTGTGCTGGATCATTCACTCGCATGGAAGAAGAAGCTAAATGGGATCTTCTGGACCGCATTCAAGATAATGCTGAAGCATGGGAGAATGACAAGGGAAGAAAGTCAGGTATAAATTATGATTATGAATGCATTGAATCTTGAATGGAACTAATGACTTTCAAAATATTAAAAATGCTTATGGTCTAGACTCTCAAGCTATTGCAACTTATTTTAAGGCTTTTGCTTCCTACATTGAAGTGCCTAAAAAGAAGTGGAATAAGTATCATGAACCTTATAAAGATATTGCTAAGAGTGTTCCTACAAGAAATACTGCAGTTTATACTGCCAATCATGTTTTATCTGAACCGTACATTGAGAAAATGCCTTTCCTAGTTAAGATAAAGGAACATTCTATGATAGCTAGTATGGTTAGTGAAAGTAAAAATAAAGTTGTTGAACCTGATAAACAAATGGATGATGAACCTATAATAGCAAATGTCAAAGACTTTGTCACTAAATATATAGAAGAGGGACACACTATCCTCTGTAAGGATAGCTCTAATATTGTTTCACAAAGTAGTGTTATAAGAACTAGTATTCCTGTGTTTTCTGTTAGAATAAGTGATCATTGTTACGATGGTCCTTGTGATAGTTATATTGTTAAGTTTATGCATGATACTGAAAGTTATTATGAGAGAGGGAAAAGTATTCTAATGCATCTCAATAATATCAAGTTTCCTCGTTTTATGCTGAAAGTTTTTATGTTGCACTTCTTTTGCCTTCCTATGCTAGTAGCCTCTGGTTTCAACAACTTGTTTGTTTACAAAATTCCCTTGCATAGGAAGTGGGTTAGACTTAAACATGTGTATTTTTGCTTCTTAATGCTCTGTTTCACTTCAATTCATATTCCTATGTGAGCATCTTCAAAATTATCATGCCCATCTTAATGGCTATAAAGAAAGAGCTTTTTGGGAGACAACCCAATTTATTTGTGTTTTCGATTTGTTTTTGTTTTTCTTTGAGTCTTGGAAGTTATTACTTCAGTAATAACCTCTCCTTATCCTTTTTGTTTGGTTTTTGTGTCAAGATCAACCTCTAATGAGAGAGAAGTAATATTTGGGGAAGTTGCTTTCCCGAAACAGATTTTTGTGCTTCACCGTAAAAATTCGTGAGAGATCTCTGTACGTCGGATTGAGCTGTAATTGTTTGTGATTCTGCCCCAGGTTGTTGTTTAACTTTCATTAGTTTTGCACTTTTTGATTTGAGCAACAGAAGATTTTCGAAAAAATTGATTTTTACCTGCTGGTCTGTTTTGACAGATTTTGCCACTCTTGCATTTGCTTCTTTTTTCGATTTCCATTTTGAATTCTTTTTGGGTTTTTGGAAGGAGTTGCTACAGTAGCTTATGTTTTGATGGTTTTCAGTTGAAATTGGGCTCAAAAGGTTTTATCACTTCACTTATGCTAATGTTACTAATGAGAACCGTGTGAAGTTTTGTGTGAAAGAAATTTCCAGGTTAGTGGAGATAATGGTGTAATAAGGAAGTGAAAGGTTTCATGACTCAACCAATATGTGTATGAAGATGAAGATATTGATATTATTCAAGTGGTGACTCTGGAAGAATCTACTAAATACCAAATTCAGAGACCTGCAGAGTTCGTTTTCGAATAGGTAACAGTTCTGGTAAGAAAAGTTCCGCAAGAGATCTGTCCAGTTATATTTCTGCAGTTTTTAGCCAACAAGGAAAGCTATGAAGTGAAAGAGGGACGAAAACAGAGCCAGGGTGGCTCACACCACCCTATGGCGCGGGCCCACCACTGGCCGTGCCACCAGGTGGTGTGGCCACCTCGTACTCCGTCTCCGACCCGTTTTATTCTAGTACCTTCCTTTTGCTATAAAACTTTGTAATATATAATCCTCCGGATCCCCCGAGGTTCGTATATCGTGTTCTCTTCGTGTTCTCGTTTCAATCTTTTTCTGCCAGGAACTATTTTTGAAAGCTTAGAAGCACAATGGTGTCCGCCAAGGATAAGGGAAAGGATCCTATGGAGGATGATCTGCAAGACCCCGGGCAGGAGAAGGAGATCAAGAGTGAAGGTGAAGAGGAGACAAAGCAAGGCCAACATCCGCACACCAGCACTACCATTGCAAGCATTGGAGTGTTGACAAGATCTGCCAGGGTCAGGAGGACTGCACAAATGTCAACTAGAGGGAAATCTCCGCATCACTATTTGGCTCCACGGTCACTTCCTCCACGCACCAAGAATCCTTTCCATACCCTTATCCATTATCATCAATACCACAATTTGCCCAAGGGGAAATTACCCTCCAATTGGGATTTGCCTCGTTCTAGCCATACAGGACAAGAAGACTTCAAGGAGGAAGAGTGGGAAAAGAATCGCAAGAGCTAGGATCCACAACCTGACATGATCATGCACCGCATCGAGCACAACTCGGAGTTGATTCGTACTCTCACCTTCGAGGTTGAGGACTTGGGGAAACTGATCAAAGATCTCATCGAGAGAATACCACCACCACCGAAGGAGTAATTCGTCATCAGGTTTGGCATCCCCTTGGTTTGTTCCAAGCTTGGGGGAGTGCCGCGGTATCACATCACTATCTTCTATCTTTTTACCCTTTTAGTAGAGTCATATCATGAATAGAGAAGTTATCATGTAGGATGGTTTGCATTATGGAAGTGTCCCCTCTCTCATTAGATATGTATCCCTTGGTGTGAGTAGCCGTTATGGAATATTAATGAGAAGTTCTATCATTTACTCTTTTGCATATCTTATATTAGTTTTCAATTTGTGGGTATATGATTGATCTTGTTGTTAGTATTGGTATCACTTTGGGATCATTCAGTCAATTTAGTTGGTTTTGGCAAACCTGGCTTGGTCAGTAGCAACACTATTTTTTAGAATTGAATGAAAAAGATAGAAGTACTCTTAAAGAAATATAATTTCATCATCTTTCTTTCTTGATTTGCTCATAAGTTTAGTATTCTCTAGTTAAGATCTTTTGTGCTTCCAAGGAAGATTGCATGTTTGTTTTTATCACTTGTATGTTTGTTTGTTTCCTTCAACTCTTTTGCTTGCTACCCAGCCTTGCTAGCTAAAAACCTGTACTGAGAGGGAATTCTTCTCGTGCATCCAATCCTTAAACCAAAACCTATGCCATTTGTGTCGACCATACCTCCCTATTAGCACTATTGCTATTCCAAGTAAATTCATGTTTTTATCTACCTTCCAAATTAAACTTGTTATGTGAAAATTAGTGATTAAAGCTCTCACGAACTTGATGGCACACTTTGCTTTCTTACGCTTAATAAACTTGAACCATTGTGCCCATCTATGTTGCGTATATGCTTGCGCTTTGTAAGTTGTGGATTAGCAGAACCATGCTGTCATGGGGAACGCTTTCAACATTGCACTGGTACTTTGTACCTAGTTAATATCATGTTCTTTTATCTATGGATGTCGTCGGTGTGAAATGAAAGGGGAGCTTGTAAGTCCATGGAGTTATGCATGTGTGTTAGAGAAACGCCTGGGCCGCCGGTCTAATCCATGCTGTCATGGTGGAAACCTGCATCGTAACCATAATGAGCATCTATGAAGCATTATTCTTATAAAAAAGATAGAGATTGAGAAAAAGAAAAAAAAAGATGAGAAAAGAGGAAAGAGAGAAAAACACCATATTCCCATGGTAAATAAGAAGATTGCGGAGATGCTTGTTGTCTGCTTGCCTTGTCATTTTGATATGGGGATTCTTCCGTATCATCGGGCAAGGGGTACCCTGTTGGCGGTTCTCTATGATACACATGTGCTTACTATGACAAGAACTTACCGGTGACTAAACTTGAGTAGCATGAGGAGCGGCCCTCGTATTCAAGGGACATGAGATTTTCAACTTACAACTTGTCAAGCATATCCTCATATTTGATCACTTCAACCTTAATCACCTAAAGATGCCTATGATAGGGGCAATGAGAGCTGAAAACTAATAAGTACCATAATTTTTGGGAGCTCTTTATGAAACTTGAAATCCCTGCTTCCCTCTGTGAAGGGCCCTTCTTTTACTTTTGAGTTGAGTCAATAAACTTATTCCTTTCTATCTCACCAAGTATTTTGAGTTGTTGTGTTTCATTCATTCATATGATGATTTATTCAATCATGGTTCTTATGTTCCTTGTTTTGCACATTGCTCTTATCTTGGTGTTTACTAGTTTGAAAGCTATCATTGAAAATCAGTTATTTGTGAACTCCAGCAAATTGTCAACTATTCTTCGACCAAGAGCTAAGTTTGCCATTACCAATTATGATTCACTTTATGTATCTTTATTGTGTTTCCTTTACTCATTGCAAGTTAAGTTATATAATAGTGAGTTGTCTTCTATTATGATCTATGTATTGATGAATGTGATGCTTCATGTCCATATTCTTTTATCAACTCTTCACTCCATAAACCTGAGGCCATGTTTATTGAGCTCAGTTTCGCTTGGGGACAAGCAAAGTCTAAGCTTGGGGGGAGTTGATACGTCCATTTTGCATCACTATTCCATATCATAATTCACTGTTATTCATTGATATATTTCATATTAAGAGATGATACTTATGTTATTTCATCTGTTTTTGCATGGTTGATGACTTTTGGAGCATGGACCGCTGCAGTCAGGATTCTGATGGAAAAGCGTTCTGTTTGGAGGCAAAATTTGTGAAGATCAGAAAATCCGGGAAAATATATGGAAAATCCTATTTTTCCAGAAGACGAAGACTGCCAAAAGGAGGAGTGGAGATGGGCCACAGGGGGGGCCACACCACCCCCTGGCGCGGGCCACCATGGGCCACGCCACCAGGTGGTGTGGCCGCCCTAGTCCACCTCCAGCTATCCCCTCTGGCGTATATTATCTCCACGAAACCATAATACCGGGGGAGCGACCACAGAAAGATTCCGCCGCCTCTGCGGGGTGGAAAACAACGAGAGAGAAAGATCTCTTCGGTAGACAGAATTCTGCCAGGGGAATTCCTTCCTAGAGAGGGGAGATCATCGCCATCAACACCACCATCAAGCTGGACTTCATCAGGATCATCATCATCATCACCATCTCCATACCGCTGTAACAATTGGGTTGAATCTTGCATAGTTCTTAGGGGAAACTTTCCCGGTGTTGATTACTCCTTGTAGTTGATGCTATTGAGTGGAACCATTGAATTATTGTTTATGTTCAGATTGTTATACATCATTATTCCATCTCTGATCATGATCCATATGATGTCTTGTGAGTAGTTCGTTTTGTTCTTGAGGACATGTGAGAAGTCATGTTGTTAGTAGTGGAATTGTGTTGAGAAATATTCAATGGTTTGATATTTAAGTTGTGGTGTACTTCTTCTAGTGGTGTCATGTGAACGTCGACTACATGACACTTCACCTATATGGGCCTAGGGGAATGCATTGTGTATTTGGCTACTAATCGTAGGGTTTGTCGGAGTGACAGAAACCCGAACCTCCGTTAGGAAAGGGACGTCAAGGTCTTAGAGTTTAAAGCTATGGTTAGATTTCTACCTTAATTACTTTCTTGTACTTACGTATGTTTGCAAGGGGTATAATCACAAGTATGTATTAGTTCTAGGAAGGTCGGTACATTAGCACAGGTTCACCCACACAAGACTTAGCAAACTAAAGAAGATTAATCAACTATATGAAGCAAAAGCACTTGACGATATTCCCGTGTGTCCTCGAGAACGTTTGGTCATCTTAAGTAATACAACCGGCTTGTCCTTTGCTAAAGAAAGGATTGGGCCACTTGCTGCATTTATTCTTATTATCTTTTATTTACTAGTACTTTATTTACTTGCATTATCAAAAACCCCTAAAAACATTTGCTAAGTATTTGTAGAGAATTCCTGATCCATACCACTAGCCAGCACCTTCTGCTCCCTCTTGGGTTCAACACTCTTACTTATCGAAAATACTGTGATACACCCCTATACTTGTGGGTCATCGGGTCTACAAGGGTATGTATTCTCTACGCATCGGCCGTTACCGCATTACTACATAGATAGATCCTAGGTAGTTTTTGGGGTTCCCACGTAGGAGTTTTTTTGTTTTCTGCTGCGGATCCCCTTCAGTGGTATCAGATCCGATCTATGCGTAGGAGTGCTGTACGGCCAGGACGTACATGTATTGTGCGGGCATTGATCCCTTAGTTGTTACCCTCTAACATGTACTTGTTTATATCGCGGTATTGTTTGATGAAGCGGACCGGACCGACCTTACGCATATTCGTATGTGAGACTGGTTCCACGCTCAACACACGGCTTGTATCGTATAAGTGGCTAGAGGGTGTCTGTCTCTCATTCGATAGATGATATAGCATTTATAACGGAGGGCCCCGAAAGGGGTGTAATAGAGACAATTGTTGGATCCATGTTGTGGTTGGAAAGTTCGTAGTTTAGAAACGGTTCTAGTGCGAAAGCCCTAACAACCACGGAAAAAATGCAATAGATAAAGTAGAGGCGTCTAACTTTATTTTGTAGGGGGCACGTGATTATGATATGGCATTGGTCGTTATGAAGGTAAAGTAGTTTACTTTTCTGTTAGTAAGTATTATAGTAATAGTCATCGCTCTGATGGACGACCTGGTGGAGGCGTCGTGGACTTGGCATCAAACCAAGGGCAAGATGGAGATCATGCCGGAGCGCTCGATGGAGATCAAGGCGCAAGAAGCACCCTATCATATCACATTATACATATGATGTTGATATATGTTTTACATCTTACTGTGTGCTAGTATTCAGATACCCAATGGTAGCAAATAAGATAATCCCTATTTAATTACAATGTTCCGTGTTCCCCTTGTGTGCGCACCACCAAGAAAGTTCTTCGTTATGAGGCGCCCTGCGGTGAGTAGGGGTCAGACATATCTACGTTCGCATATAGTGGGTGTAAGCCATGTTGCACAACAAACGCACACAAGTTAGATTTGGCGAGCCTAGCATGTGTAGACATCGCCTCGGAACACAAGAGATCGAAAAATCGAGCATGAGTCATATGGATGATGTGATTGACATTATTGAATGTCTACCTTTGATAATGCACTGATGGCCGTGACGATCGGGGGAGGTGCAGAGGATAGGGATCATGCGATCACTAAAATCGTCCAGGGGATGACAATTTTAGTGGAGACCAATTATAAATTGATCTCTTATTATAAACTTAGTCTAGATGTCTGTTTGCAAATATCTTAGTAGATCTTAGCCTATCCCATTGAGGTCCTTTGCGACCATGGGAATATATTGCTTAATTTGGAACTTAGCAAAAGGGTCCAACTTCATATATTAATACCCACGCCTGAGGGATATCCTCGTAAAAGGTGATCTTCTCTTCTTGATACAATAACCATTAGGAGATAATTCGATCACTCCAGAATGTTTGGAAAAACACATAGCGATCTTGCATTAGAGTTGAGAACTCTTAGAAGGGCTTGATTGCAATAGGAGGTTATGAATAAAAAGGATATATGTAAGATATACAAAGTTATAAATGTGGTTTTTGCAAAACTCGTTGCAGTTTGCAAAGTATTTGATACTTGTCCCGTTTTGTGAAAATAGGAGGATCTGCTTGAGAATTGCTGGTTTTGAGGTAACGTGACTTGATGTCGGCAAGCAAAATAGTTGATGGCCGACATCTCCTCTTCCCTCAAAGTTTGTCATTTGGATTAGTGGACTTGAATATAGATTTGTAATCCCTGTTTGTGTGTCTTGCTTTTGGCGAGACGATTATTCATATGAACAAGTTACAAGACAGTTTGTACTATTCTTATGAACAATACCTTATGGTCACATTAAGATTATAAACAAGTTATTCTCATCACTATGTTAATGATAATAGTTTAAATAGTTATAAAGGATTAGAATGCTAAAAGATATCCAAAGTTTAATAATGAAATGACACTATAGTTTAAGTCATTTTGGTTATTGCATGTTCTTTATGAAGATCGGGGTCCTAGATGCTTAATCTAGAGACTTTGCAAAACCATTCCTATTGGGTAGAATGAATAAAACTCCGCATTCTGGTAAAACGGTGATATGCAAAGAAATGTTGAATCTTATACATAGTGATGTATCGTATTTTCAACAAGTAGTGGAAATCATTAGTTAATTATGAACTTAAGTGAATAAGCATATTTACTTAATGAAACATGAGAAACGATTTGAATTGTTCAAATGAGTTCACAACAATAAGAGGATATTGAAATTAACAAGAATACGAAGTCTCTTCGATTTGATCGACATGACTGAAGTATTCAATTTAAATTTAGCATAAAAGGGACTTGTGAAAGATGTTTCACAAATCATGATAATTGGATGAATTCAAACTATGTTGAAATATCCAAACATCATAATCATTTTGTATTAGATACATATTATCTCTTATCAGGGTTATAGTTGTCATTTAGAGTTAGAGATCAAAATAAGTGAACACTCATTTGAAATACAAAGGAACATCTAAAAGATTCGTGGAAATAGCACCATAAGTGTTATGGCAAGTTCGAGTTTCTGGAGATTTCGATAAGTCGAAATCGTGGCGAATAAACAAGTCTTTGTAGAGCATTCTTAGGAAGCTATGAATGCATCGTCCATAAGGGGTAAACCTACCGTTGTCCTAAGTTGATGTGTCTTGATGAAGATACAGGTGGAAGAAAGTAAAAGATCAAAACAAGGTATTTGACCTTACCTCTAGATTGTTGAGTGGCATAGCTGAATTTGTTTCGTGAATCCAAACTCTACAAATAGAGGAGAAACCGTTGATAATGATCATAAAGTTTCAGGGAATACTTTTACTAAAAGAAAGTAGGATTCAACTATATACTCTACAAGTTTGTGGAATTATATTATTGATTAACTTGTCATGTTTTGAACAAGACATACCTACGAATTACAAAGAAGCGTGATGGGCCTAAATACGAGAAATGAATGGTCCTTGAAATCTCGTTAGCGGAATTCTCGATTTGATGGTGATCAAGGAATTTTGGAATGTCTAGGATTATAGAGAGGACATGGATTTGAGTGGGAGCAAATCAGCTTGGCTAATTCATAATATGTAGCTGACATATTTTGAGTGGGAGCTAAGTGAAATCCCTGGATCTCAAACATGAATGTCATATTTGAGTGGGAGCGTGAAATCATTCTGGGATTTGTGGACGACATATGTGAATGATGTGATTGGTATTAATAACATTTAAGTTAGATAAATAAGGATGAAGTTATTAAACAAAGAGATCTATCGAGATAGATTGGTGAGTTTAATAAACACTGAATGTCGAATGCTTCCTGGACTTGATTCTGAAAGATGTTCAGAATGTCCTAAGACAAGATTCTGAAAAAGCTCAGAATGGAATAAAGTGAGAAAGTAGTTCTTACTATATGAAGCATTGAGTTAGTATTGCAACTATGGTTGAAAGAAAGAGATGCGTTGCATCTCCTATGCCTTAGTCATAGGTTCTTCCATAAAACCATGGTGTATACTCGACATAATGTGACCCAAGGTTCTGGTTGGTAGGACAAAGTCTTAACTGTAAGAGCATGTCCTTAAGTGATTCCTGAGTTGATCACTGAACCAGAATTAAGTTTGTACTTAAATAGCAAAAGGCAAAGTAAGTGGCATAGTTGCATTTCATGCACTATGATCTACATAGATATAGAAGTATAAAAGCTCCATCTGATGTGATGTATAATGTTATGGCGGGGCTAGTTCGCTTTTAACGTAGAATGATGTGCCCCAGGGCCTAGTGCCCATGAGAAGGCCCTCGAGGTTGATCTAAAGTTACTGTAAGCTCCTGGAATCCGGTCTCGTTCTGCTGCCATCACTACAGTATATACACAAAGGATAGCAAAGTGTGTTTTGAAGTTTAGATGACAACGGTGAAAACGACCGTCATCATAAACACTAGAAACAAAAGTGTCACTTTGTCGCCAAACAAATACTTCGACCCATTATAAGATAATGGAGTGAATGTCAAAATTAGGAAGACATTAATATAACAACCTCAGACCCTACGCTCTAAGTTCAAGCCTGGATGAACCAAAAGTGGTTAAGGAAGTACAATGGGGCCTGTGGCCACCCACGGCCGCCCTAACCACTTCCAAGAACATAGGGAGAAGAGCGAGCGGCGTAGGCAACAGGCGAAGAGATCAAATACATACATAGGTGAGTATGTATGCAAGCTACCTTACAACAGTTCTTAGAGCCATACCATCTAAAAGAAATAGAAATATTGCAACGCCATACGGCAAGGTCCAAATATCCTAGATAGAGATAATAGTGTAGGATAGCTCCTCATACATCAATCAACAGAGTATCAAGCGGAAGTGGGAAACAAGATCCGAGTACAGACAAGAAGCAAATCGGCATAAGATGCCACATAAAGAAGCACATCCTGCCCATAGATCTCGTGGATCCCCATCGCCGGAATCACTACACCGAGTGATCGTTGCCAACATCATCTGTCTCCTCCACCCAGTATCCATCTTGCGAATACACCTATTCATCCGAATCAAACAATTTATTGTGTGAGACCCTAGGGGTACTCAACAAGTCTTTATGCCTCTAAAGGGGACATATACCTGGGGTGACGCAATTGCAGCAAAAGATAATAACTAACAAGCCTATAGATACTCGCTAACCATCCGCATAACCAAAGATAGGCGGATGTCCGTTAATTACTAACAACAGTTATGACAGTATAAAGTAACAGATCCATCCTCCTTCTCGCTTACCAACGAGAAAGCGGACGAACACCCATCCGTTGGCAGTGTTATTAACCATTTCATGAGTATTGCACTATTTACTAGTCAGGTATTTAGTCAAATTAAAAGCGGTACTTTAGTTATACTTGTCTATGATCGAGAAACTGTGCTCCAAGTCGTCCATAACTACGGACACGGCTTTCATAAAGATTTACCCTGCAGGGGTGCACAAATAGCAACACACACTCGATCAACCTCAGAAAAAACAACTCAAAACCCAACGAGGCATTCACGACAAAGCGATCACAGGATTCATAAAATATTTAAGGGGGCCACCCCATTAAGCTACCCGCAACGAAGTTGGCCGGCTCTGAGACGGACCCAAGGTTTGCGCCAATGGCTGTAAATGACTGGGAAACCGAAAATGTGACTGGGCTTGTCGATACCGTGAAAACACTCCGCAATTCCTAAACAGTACAGGTGCTCCACGCACAATCTTAATAAAACAGTAACATGGCATAAGTACAGGATGGTAAATAAAACCCCAAACTAGTTTGTGGCCCCAAGAAATAGAAATGAATCGAGCTCTGGCTCAGGGGGGTCCATAAGGCCTCCCGGATGTGGATAGTGCGAATAGTCAAGGAACAGCAATCAAGTACTCGGGGTCCTACGGGACACAAGTGAGCATAAAAACCAAATAACAGATATTGCTCACCGGTGCCTCTTTCATTAGTTATCCCATTACTACTCAGGTTAAGTTGTTTAGGTACCTCGTTATCCATCAGACACTCACATACCCTACACATGCTGTTCTACGACTCGCATGGCTCAAACAACTCCTGTAGTAACGGCTCATAGGATGGAGGAACAAGCTTCGGTGGGGTTTAAAAGTAAAGGCTATGCAGTACTTGGGATTCAATTTAATGCAATCGCGACTCAATAATGCAAGAATAAGATATAAGCAATAGGTACTATATGTATGCAAGCATGTGGTAGTGCTTGCCTGGCAGCTCAGTTGAAGCGAGAGATGGATCTGGGTAGTACTCCTGGGATTCCTAATAATTCTCCTGTTCGGCGTCTATTCGAAAGAAGAACCACACAAACAAGGGCCAACATAAATAAAGTGCACAAGCATATAAATAAAATGCGTCAAACAACCAAGCATGCCATGATGAATGATGCACAATTTACATGGCAATAATGTAGCATGGCAAGGGTGAGGTGTGGGGACAAGAATAAATCATTTTATTAAGTTTTTAGTCATATTTTGTTCCCATAATACTTGCTGTCTACTTAATATTTATATGATGCATGCTACAATTCATATCAAGGAATGCATAGTTAGAACGGGCTCGTCGCGCTGATCGTTTTAGACATATTATTTGTCAAATTTGGAGTTATAGAATTAAAGTTATTAATTAATTAAGAAAAGGCATTTTTATTGCAATTAAACAATTTCGAAGATTTAAATTAGTCAAACATTATTTTGGATGGCATATTTGAATTCCTCACATTTTTCTGATTCAAACACATATACTATTTGTATTATTTGGAATTACCAAAAATAATGATGTTAATTTCTGAATATTAGAAACATATATGCATTTTCTAGATTTATTTTATTAACAAAAAGATCCTGAAACTTCTGCCACCGGCTCAGACTTACCAGTGGGCGACACGCGGCCCAGTGGTCGGCGCGTGAGCCCTAGTCTTCATGGCAGACGCGACACGCATGAGCCGAGGCGCGGGGGATTAGCCGGTGAGCGCCGGAAACTGCTAAGGGGTTTTCTGCAAAATGGCCAACGAATCTGAAATTCGATCCAATTACAGGAGCTAGCTCGTCTGATCTTCGGAAGACGGTGGCGAGCACAGCGCTGCGAATCTCACTACGCCGTAAAAACAAAAGTTGTAGAGGAGATTACGGGCATCACTTTTCGTTCAGGAGATTTCATCGGAGGAAAACTGCAGCGGACGGGGCAAGGCGCAGAACAGAGGGGGAACCAGGCATGTTAACTGACGGACGCGAGCGACACTTCGTCAGACGTGGCAGAAATAAACGACGATCTTCGACGGGAGATTCCGAGAGGTGCGGACCACCGTTTTGAGCGATTCCTTTTGGAATGGAAGGAGGGGACAACCGTCTATAACTTTGGTTCTCGCTGTATCCGAAGAAGAGTGACACAACGACAAACCGACGACGTAACGAGGCGAGCCGCTCTGACGCTGCTGGCGGTGCCTTCTGCCTTTGCTGCAGCGTCACGATGGCGCTACCTCAGGCCTAGACGCTGTGCAAGGAGGCGCCGGGGTGCAGCTGTGTGGCCTGGGCGTCGTTGGTACTTCAGGAGCACTGCTGGCGGGCACGCACGGTGGCTGTCCGACGCGGTGAGCGGTGAGCGTGCTCTGGCGACTACAGCGGAGATGGACGGCATCGACGGGAAGCAAAGCGAGCCAGAGAGGGACGAGATGTTCAGTTGCTCACCGGGGTGTGGTCGAAGGAGGCCGGTGCAGGCAGAGACGAGGTCTCAAAGGACGGCGGCGACACTGCTGCAGGTTCACGAGGAAGATGGCAAGGTTCTGGCGTTTCTTCACCATGTCCCGACTGCTGCACGACTTCCACACTCCAGGAGGCTCTCCCAGGAATGGACCGGCTGGCTTGGTGGCAGTGAATCGGCGGCCAGAGGAGAGACTTACGGCGAGTTTTGCTTTTGGAAGAAGAAGAGGGGAGGCTGCTCCATCTGATCTCGATCTAGAACGGGAGAAGGTGGGGAGGATAGGGTTGAGGTTGCTCTGCTACTGGTTGAGGCTTTACTTTATGCATAGGATAGGGAGAGGGCACGCGATGGGCATGGGCTGGTAGGTTGGCACGTGAAAGAGAGGGAGGAAGAGAAACAGGGCGTGGCGGCTCGGTGTCCACGGCTAGGTCGAGTCTGACCAAGAGAGGAGGGGCTTTGCTGAGCAGGAATTTGGGAGCTTCAGGTGGTGTTTTGGTTTAAAATAAAGATGTGTAGGTGTATGTGTGTGTAAACGTACAGTTGATTAGGGTTTTGGAAAATAAGAAAAAAAAAGGATTGGGTTTTTATCTAGTCTAAACTAGACTAGATGAGACTAGTTTTAGACAAAACTTTAGACGGATTTAGTGTCAAAATTTTAGCCAGAGATCAAGAGACAAAAATAATTAAATATTAGAGATGAAGTCTTTATTTAGATAGCTAGATTAGCTAGAAAAAATTGGTAGATGGAGTGTAGATATAGGATTTGATCAAAATTTAAACAAGCAAATAAGTGCAAAAGAATTTGAATAGAAGAAAGGTCACTAGTGGCATTGATATCACATGTGATTAGAGGCTAATATGGCATGTAGCACTAGTTTTGAATAAAATGTAGGCCACATGCACATATGAATATTTGAGAAAGGCAAGCACTAGAATTGAATAGAAGGAGATGGAAAGGCAAGGTAGAATGGACACCACACCAAAATAAAAGATTGAGGTAAAAGGGAATGTGGAGGGTTTTATTTGCATGAGACATGCAAGATTACATCCATGCATGCATGATGTATTAAGATGGTGAAACATATCACATATGAATGAGTGTATGAGATAGGTAGATTTGGATCCATACACATATATGTGGCTTGGTTTTAAAATATAACAACAAAAGGCCACATACATGTATATGGCGGAAAATAGATGATATCAAAGGAGAGGTGTATGGCAAGTCAGTAGATGGAAGGGGAAGTAAAAGATATGCCCTCAACTCAACTTGGGCATTTAACATATATCAAAATCCAAATAGGATTTAGTAAGAACCAAATGCAATGATGAATATAAAAGCCAAGATTTAAAATGATGCTCAAATGCAAAGTGGCATGATGACATGAGCATGATATAATTATGATGCAACAATTTTTATGTAGGAAGTAGCATTTTATTATTAGACCATGTAGCATTACAGATGTTAGATAGATGGGATGCTACAACTCTCCCCCACTAAACAGGAATCTCGCCCGGAGATTCTAGGAAGAAGAAGAAGACATGAAGAGGGTAGGGTACTTGGCACAGAGCTCATCCTCATGTTCCCAAGTGGCTTCATCAACGGGATGGTGCGACCACTGCACCTTGTAGAACTTGATAGAGTTGTTGCGAGTCTTTCTTTCTGTGACTTCTAGGATTTTTGTGGGGTGTTCTTGATAAGACAGGTCTTCTTGGAGATTGATAAGCTCATGGTCCATGGTCCTGTCGGGATCCTTGAAGCACTTCATGAGTTGAGAGATATGGAAAACATCATGGACCTTGAGTTTTTCAGGGAGCTCAAGAGCATAAGTAACTTCTCCTCTTCTTCCACGAACTTTGAAAGGACCGATGTATCTAGGAGCCAGCTTCCCTTTGATACCAAACCGGTGCGTACCTCTCATGGGAGTGACATGAAGGTAAACGAGATCACCAGGGACATACTCCATATTCGTGTGCTTTCTGTCATAGTTGCTCTTCTAGCGACTTTGAGCAACCTTTAGGTTTTCAAGAATGATGTGAACCTTCTCCTCTGCTTGAGTTACAATGTCGGGGCCAAACAATGTTCTTTCACCTGCGCCTGACCAACCAATCGGAGTTCTACATTTGCAGCCATAGAGAACCTCAAATGGTGCCATCTTTAGACTCTTCTGGAAGCTATTGTTGTAAGAGAACTCAACATAAGGAAGACATGCTTCCCACTTCATGCCGAAAGAGATGACGCAAGCACGGAGCATATCTTCCAGAATCTAATTGATCCTTTCAACTTGTCCTTGCGACTGAGGGTGATAGGCAGTGCTGAAGTTCAACTTTGTTCCCAAAGCATTTTGGAAACTTCCCCAGAACTTGGAAGTGAAGATGCTTCCACGGTCTGAGCTGATCTCAAGAGGAACCCCATACAGAGAGACAATTCTGTTGATATAGAGCTCAGCCAACTGAATTGCAGAAATTGTTTCCTTGACGGGAAAGAAGTGAGCCACTTTCGAAAGCCTGTGGATGACAACAAAGATTGCATTGTTGCCCTTCTGCGACCTTGGAAAACCAGTTATGAAGTCCATCTCGACTTTCTCCCATTTCCATTCCGGAGGCTTCAATGGCTGTAGAAGACTGGAAGGTTTCTGATGGACAGCTTTAACTCTGCGGCAGACATCACACTCGGAGACATACTTGGAACAATATCGTTTCAACCCAGGCCACCAATACTGTGTTTTCAAGTCCATGTACATCTTAGTGCTGCCAGGGTGGATAGAAAGAACAGAATCATGAGCTTCTTTAAGAACTTGCTCTCTCAAACCCGGGTACTTTGGAACGAACATCCGGTGCTCAAAGAATAGGGTGCCTTGGTCGTCGATGTGGAAGGACTCATACTTCGGCAGCTGATAGTTGGAGATGATCTTTTTGGTGTAAGGGTCACCAAGTTGAATGGAGCGAACTTTTTCTTCCAAGAGAGGGGTTGCCAGAAGATTCAGAAGATACCCTTGATCCACAATTTCAAGGTTGAGCTGGCGGAATTCCTCGCACAAGAGAGGCTGTTGTTCTTCCACCATGAGGTTGTTGACATAAGCTTTTCGGCTGAGAGCATCGGCCATGACATTAGCTTTGCCAGGAGTGTAGTTGATGGTCAGATCGAAATCATTAATTGCTTCAATCCACCTCCTCTGACGAAGGTTGAGATCAGGTTGTGTGAAGATATACTTCAGACTCTTGTGATTCGAAAAGATCTCACAACGGTTGCCAAGCAAGTAGTGCCTCCATACTTTCAAAGCAAATACAACTGTTGCGATTTCGAAGTCATGTGTAGGATAGTTGAGCTCATGAGTTTTCAACTGACAGGAAGCATAAGCAACGACTTACTTTTCTTGCATGAGGACCGCACCCAATCCTTGCAATGAGGCGTCATAGAATATCTGGAAAGGCTTTGACGTATCTAGAGGAATCAAGACTGGTGTGGAAGTGAGCTTCTCTTTGAGTGTTTCAAAGTTTGCTTGACATGCAGGAGACCAAAAGTATTTCTTGCCTTTCTTGAGGAGATCGGTAAGAGGCTTCACAATCTTCGAGAAGTTCTGAATGAAGCGACGGCAGTAACTAGCCAAACCAAGGAAACTCCGGACTTCTTTGACATTTTTGGGTGGAAGCCACTCAACAATTGTCCGAACAGTTTCTGGGTTGACGGCAATGCCCTTAGCAGAGATGACGTGACCCAGATAGGTGACTTCGGGAAGCCAAAATTCACACTTGGAGAACTTTGCATACAGGCGGTTCTCACGAAGCTTGTTTAAGACACACCGAAGGTGTTCTTCATGTTCTTCCTTTGACTTAGAATAGACTAGAATGTCATACAGATAGACCACGACGAACTTATCAAGATACTCCATGAAAACCGAGTTCATAAGCCTCGAGAAGGTGGCAGGTGCATTGGTGAGACCGAAAGACATGACCGTGTACTCATACAGGCCATAGCGGGTGGTGAAAGCTGTTTTGGGAACATCTTCCTTGCGAATCTTGATTTGATGATAACCACTTCTCAAGTCAAGCTTGGAGAATACCACAGCTCCAGCTAGCTGATCGAAGAGATCATTAATCCGCGGAAGGGGATATTTATTCTTGATGGTTTTAGCATTGAGAGCCCGATAGTCAACACAAAGTCTATCAGTCCGGTCTCGCTTCTTCACAAAGATTGTTTGGCTGCCCCAAGAGGAAGTGCTATGCTGAATGAAACCCAACTTCTCTTGTTCATCAAGATGACATTTGAGTTTGGCCAACTCAGCAGGACCCATTTTATAAGGCCGCTTGGAGATAGGAGCGGTTCCAGGTTCAAGCTCAATCACAAACTCGACCTCTCGATTAGGAGGCATACCTGGTAACTCTTCAGGAAAAACATCTGGGAACTCACAGACCACCGGAACACTCTGAATAGCCTCCATAGCATCATCATTCAGAGCCGCCAAAGAGAAAAGCTAAATTGCAGGAGTCAAACTTGGAGAATAGACTATATGGCCTTTAGGAATTTTCAGAGAAACCGAGCGTTCGACACAATCAATCACAGCTGCATTTGCTGTTAACCAATCCATGCCCAAGATAACATCAATGTCAGAACTGCCCAGAATAATTAAGGAAGCCGGGAACAAAGAACCACCAATTATAATTTGATTGCCATGACTGATTTTGGAAGATGCCATTGTTTCTCCGAGCGAAAGAACCATTAAACGTTTAGGGAGAGGATCCATAGGTAACCCATTCTCATCAGCAAAACTTGTAGAGACAAAAGAATGCGATGCACCGGAATCAAATAGAACTCGTGCAGGGTCTGAGTTAACAGGAAGCATACCCATCACAACTCCAGGTGCATGCTCGGCTTGAGCGATGTTGACACAGTTGGCACGAGCAACAGTGGAGCCGGGCTTGGTGTTGATGTTGAGAGCCCGCGCTGGAGGTGCACGAACCATAGAAGAACTTGCTACAGGTCTTGGAGGTGGTGGAGGAAGAGCTTTGTTGTTCATTGGACAACTCCAGTGTTGATGCCCAGTGTTCCCACAAGTGTAACAAGCACCAGGTGGACGTGGAGCAGCATAGCCAGAGACTCCGCTAGGCGCTCCAGGGTAGTTGTGGTTGTAGCCCCTAGGAGCAGCGGTGAAGGAGTTTGGTGGCCTTGCCGTGTAGCTTGAAGGTCTTGGTGGAGCTGGGAGCGACGGTGCGGTATTAGGAACCCACACGCGGAGCTTAGAAGGAGCTGTCACAGCTGAAGAGCTTGCTACGTCACGGCTATGTTTCTTGGACTCCTCGAACACTTGCCTACTGGCTTCTTCCTATAGAGCTGTATGTTGGAGTTCCAGAAAAGACCCCGGCCTTGCATGAGTGATTGCATATTTGATAGATGCATTGAGCCCTTGCCTAAACCTCTTTTGCTTCTTCTTGTCATCCAAAATCTCATCGCCACCATACCGAGAAAGATTCATGAAGTTTCTGATATAGGTATTGACATTGTCATTGCCCTGCTTGAGGTTGAGAAACACTTCCTTCATCCTTTCCATGAAAATTTCTGACAGATATTGCTCTTTGAAAGCCCCAGTGAACTGCTCCCAAGTAGGCTGAAAACCAGAGTGGTTTGCCTTCAGGTAATTCTCCCACCATAGAGTTGTGTCTCCCTTCAGAAGGTGAGTGGCACATTTTACCCATTCTTGCCCGGGAACATCAGCAGTCATCATCAACCTTGACATATCACGCAGCCAATCATCAGCATCTAGTGGCTGATCAGACACCTCAAAGTGGCGTAGGTTAAACTTCAGAAAGCTCTTGATGTCTCCTCGCTTGGGAGGTGGAGGCAGCGGAACAAACTCATTCTTCCTCACACTTTCTTCAAAGCGTTGCTGGTTTTGCTGCATTGCTCCCAAGGCATTAGCAATACTTGCCAATGCAGCCCCCAGTTCAGGTGGTATGTCCTCCACAGTGCGGCGTGGTGGTGCCATCCTGGGATTAATATAAAACTCAAGTCAGTGCCATAATGGAGAATAATAATAATCCAAAATAGTACCAAAATGGAATTAACAAAGATTAAGGATACAAATTACTAAGATGATATTAAAATATCAACAAAGTTCAAAGCACCTAGAAGATAGTAAGCATATAGCACACGCCTGAACAAGGAGTGTGGTACACGAAGCTATCAAAGAAAAAAATTCCGCAAATTTCGGCATTAAAATACCACTATATGCGCAAAACCACTTAACGACTCAAGATTAGTAAGTCTACCAATTCAATATACAAAAGCGAATGACAAAAGTAGTGGTATGGTCACGACTCCATCCCGCACTTAAATCATTACTCTGCACATGAATAAGTAAAACACATATCCCGAATCTCTTCCTTCTTAAGATGAACCTAAAGAACAACAACTACGCAAAACAAACACCCCAAACAAGATAGCGTCGGATAACAAAGAGTAAGACAGATCGCGTCGGTTTACAACGAATCAGATAGATCGCGTCGGTTTACAAAAGCCTGTCGGTATGGAATGTACCAATAGTTGATAACCAAAAGGCAGATAGCGACAACAAGTTGGATGCAACAGATAGACAAGGAATTACACACACACACTCACACAACCTATGGTACTACGGAACATCGAACACGTGAATCCTAGTTTGAATTTTAGAAGAGGATTGAAAACGTTACACTTCCTTACCAGAAAAGGGTGGGTGGGTGGGTAAGAAGAAAAGTGGAAGCAGTCCTACTCTCGCGTTTTTGTTTTTCCCTAGTATACATACTACCAAAATAATTTCTAGACTGAGAACGACCATTTGGCTGAGACCCTGAAGGGCGGGATGGCTCTGATACCAATTGTAGCAACCTCGGACCCTACGCTCTGAGTTCAAGCCTGGATGAACCAAAAGTGGTTAAGGAAGTACAGCGGGGGCCCAAGGCCACCCACGTGTAGGCCCATCGGCCGCCCTAACCACTTCCAAGAACATCAGGACAAGAGCGAGCGGCGTAGGCAACAGGCGAAGAGATCAAATACATACACAAGTGAGTATGTATGCAAGCTACCTTATAACAGTTCTCAGAGCCATACCATCTAAAAGAAATAGAAATATTGCAACGCCATACGGAAAGATCCAAATATCCTAGATAGAGATAATAGTGTAGGATAGCTCCTCAAACATCAATCAACAGAGTATCAAGCGGAAGCGGGAAACAAGATCCGAGTATGGACAACAAGCAAATCGGCATAACATGCCACATAAAGAAGCACATCCCGCCCACAGATCTCACGGATCCCCATCCCTGGAATCTCTACACCGAGTGATCGTTGCCAACATCATCTCCCTCCTCCACCCAGTATCCATCTTGCGAATACACCTGTTCATCTGAATCAAACAATTTATCGTGTGAGACCCTAGGGGTACTCAGCAAGTCTTTATGCCTCTAAAGGGGACATATACCTGGGGTGACGCAATTGCAGCAAAAGATAATAACTAACAAGCATATAGATACTCGCTAACCATCCGCCTAACCAAAGATAGGCGGATGTCCGTTAGTTAGTAACAATAGTTATGATAGTATAAAGTAACAGATCCATCCTCCTTCTCGCTTACCAACGAGAAAGCGGACGAACACCCATCCGTTGGTAGTGTTATTAACCATTCCATGAGTATTGCACTATTTACTAGTCAGGTATTTAGTCAAATTAAAAGCGGTACTTTAGTTATACTTGTCTATGATCGAGAAATTGTGCTCCAAGTCGTCCATAACCGCGGACACGGCTTTCAGAAAGATTTACCCTGCAGGGGTGCACAAATAGTAACACACACTATATCAACGTCGGAAAAACCAACTCAAAACCCAACGAGGCATTCACGACAAAGCGATCACAGGATTCATAAAATATTTCAGGGGGCCACCCCATTAAGCTACCCGCAACGAAGTTGGCCGGCTCCGAGACGGACCCAAGGTTTGCGTCAATGGCTGTAAACGACTGGAAATCCGAAAGTGTGACTAGGCTTGTCAATACCGCGAAAACACTCCGCAATTCCTAAACAGTACAGGTGCTCCGCGCACAATCTTAATAAAACAATAACATGGCATAAGTACAGGATGGTAAATAAAACCCCAAACTAGATTGTGGCCCTAAGAAATAGAAATGAATCGAGCTCTCGCTCAGGGGGTTTCCATAAGGCCTCCCGGATGTGGATAGTGCGAATAGTCAAGGAACAGGAATCAAGTACTCGGGGACCTACGGGACACAAGTGAGCATGAAAAACCAAATAACAGATATTGCTCACCGGTGCCTCTTTCATTAGTTATCCCAGTACTACTCAGGTTAAGTTGTTTAGATACCTCGTTATCCATCAGACACTCACATACCCTACACATGTTATTCTACAACTCGCATGGCTCAAACAACTCCTGTAGTAACAGCTCATAGGATGGAGGAACAAGCTTCGGTGGGGTTTAAAAGTAAAGGCTATGCAGTACTTGGGATTCAATTTAATGCGATCGCGACTCAATGATGCAAGAATAAGATAGAAGAAATAGGTACTATATGTATGTAAGCATGTGGCAGTGCTTGCCTGGCAGCTCAGTTGAAGCGAGAGATGGATCTGGGTAGCACTCCTGGGATTCCTGATAATTCCCCTGCTCGGCGTCTATTCGAAAGAAGAACCAAACAAACAAGGGCCAACATAAATAAAGTGCACAAGCATATAAATAAAATGCGACAAACAACCAAGCATGCCATGATGAATGATGCACAATTTACATGGCAATAATGTAGCATGGCAAGGGTGAGGTGTGGGGACAAGAATAAATCATTTTATTAAGTTTTTAGTCATGTTTTGTTCCCATAACATTTGCTGTCCACTTAATATTTATATGATGCATGCTAAAATTCATATAAAGGAATGCGTAGTTAGAACGGGCTCGTCGCGCTGATCGTTTTAGACATATTATTTGTCAAATTTGGAGTTATAGAATTAAAGTTATTAATTAATTAAGAAAAGGCATTTTTATTGCAATTAAACAATTTCGAAAATTTAAATTAGTCAAACATTATTTTGGATGACATATTTGAATTCCTCACATTTTTCTGATTCAAAAACATATACTATTTGTATTATTTGGAATTACCAAAATAAAGATGTTAATTTTTTGAATATTAGAAACATATATGCATTTTCTAGATTTATTTTATTAACAAAAAGATCCTGGAACTTTTGCCACCGGCTCAGACTTACCAGTGGGCGACACAGCCTAGGGGGTGCAGGGCAACAGCAGTGGCGGCCCGGACGCGACACGTGGGCGAGCCGAGGCGTGGGGGACTAGCCGGTGAGCGCCGGAAACTGCTAAGGGGTTTTCTGCAAAAAGGCCAACGAATCTGAAATTCGATCCAATTACAGGAGCTAGCTCGTCTGATCTTCGGAAGACGGTAACGAGCACAGCGCTGAGAATCTCACTACGCCGTAAAAACAAAAGTTGTAGAGGAGATTACGGGCATCACTTTTTGTTCAGGAGATTTCATCGGAGGAGAACTGCAGCGGACGGGGCAAGGCGTAGAACAAAGGGGGAACCAGGCGTGTTAACTGACCGACGTGAGCGGCACTTCGTCAGACGTGGCAGAAATAAACGACAATCTTCGACGGGAGATTCCGAGAGGTGCGGACCACCGTTTTGAGCGATTCCTTTTGGAATGGAAGGAGGGGACAACCGTCTACAACTTTGGTTCTCGCTGTATCCCAAGAAGAGCGACACAACGACGACACCGACGTGATGAACAGGGGCAGGCAAAGCTACTGACGCTGCTGGCGGCGCACTGCTGCTACGCGCACGTACGATGGCGAGGCACTGCCCCAGGCCTGGACGCTGTGCAAGGAGGCGCCGGGGTGCAGCTGTGTTGCATGGGCGTCGTCATTGCCGTGAACCTTGGCGGGCACGCGGTGGTTGTCCGTCACGGTGCGGCGAGCGTGCTCTGGCGACTACAGCGGAGATGGACGGCATCGACGAGAAGCAAAGCGAGCCAGAGAGGGACAAGATGGTCAGTTGCTCACTGGAGTGTGGTCGAAGGAGGCCGGTGCAGGCGGAGACGAGGTCTCAGAGGACGGCACTGACACTGCTGCAGGTTCACGAGGAAGATGGCGAGGTTCTGGCGTTTCTTCACCGTGTCCCGACTGTTGCACGACTTCCACACACCAGGAGGCTCTCCTAGGAATGGACCGGCTGGCTTGGTGGCAGTGGATCAGCGACCAGAGGAGAGACTTACGACGAGTTTTGCTTTTGGAAGAAGAAGAGGGGAGGCTGCTCCATCTGATCTCGATCTGGAACGGGAGCAGGTGGGGAGGATGGGGTTGAGGTTGCTCTGCTGCTGGTTGAGGCTTTACTTTATGCAGAGGATAGGGAGAGGGCACACGATGGGCATGGGCTGGCAGGTTGGCACGTGAAAGAGAGGGAGGAAGAGAAACAGGGCGTGGCGGCCCGGTGTCCACGGCTGGGTCGAGTCTGACCAAGAGAGGAGGGGCTTTGCTGCCTACTTCTGCTGCTGAACAGAGGGATGGTGACAGAACAGAAGAGAGGCGGCTGGGAGCTTCAGGTGGTGTTTTGGTTTAAGAGAAAGATGTGTAGGTGTATGTGTGTGTAAACGTACGGTTGATTAGGGTTTTGGAAAAGAAGAAAAAAAAGTATTGGGGTTTTTATCTAGTCTAAACTAGACTAGATGAGACTAGTTTTAGACAAAACTTTAGACGGATTTAGTGTCAAAATTTTAGGCAAAGATCAAAAGACAAAAATAATTAAATATTAGAGATGAATGCTTTATTTAGATAGCTGGATTAGCTAGAACAATTTGGTAGATGAAGTGTAGATATAGGATTTGATCAAAATTTAAACAAGCAAATAAGTGCAAAAGAATTTGAATAGAAGAAAGGTCACTAGTGGCATTGATATCACATGTGGTTAGGGGCTAATATGGCATGTAGCACTAGATTTGAATAAAATGTAGGCCACATGCACATATGAATATTTGAGAAAGGCAAGCACTAGAATTGAATAGAAGGAGATGGAAAGGCAAGGTAGAATGGACACCACACCCAAAATAAAAGATTGAGGTAAAACGGAAGGTGGAGGGTTTTATTTGCATGAGACATGCAAGATTACATCCATGCATGCATGATGTATTCAGATGGTGAAACATATCACATATGTATGAGTGTATTAGATAGGTAGATTTGGATCCATACACATATATGCGGCTTGGTTTTAAAATACTAACAACAAAAGGCCATATACATGTATATGGCGGAAAATATATGATATCAAAGGAGAGGTGTATGGCAAGTTAGTAGATGGAAGGGGAAGTAAAAGATATGCCCTCAACTCAACTTGGGCATTTAACATATATCAAAAGCCAAATAGGATTTAGCAAGAACCAAATGCAATGATGAATATAAAAGCCAAGATTTAAAATGATGCTCAAATGCAAAGTGGCATGATGACATGAGCATGATATAATTATGATGCAAAAAAAATTATGTAGGAAGTATCATTTTATTATTAGACCATGTAGCATTACAGATGTTAGACAGATGGGATGCTACAATTAACAATTTGCAAAAGACATAATGATCTGGTAAAACGGAACATGGATATGACGTTTCCCATGAGCATGCATGATCTGTAAACGCATATGGTATATGGTTTATAAGAGTATAATGCAAGCTAGATTATTTGTACTCTAGTGCAAGTGGGAGACTAAAGGAGATATGCCCTAGAGGCAAATAATAAATAGGTTTTTATTATCATATCTCAATTAGTTTATAATAGTTTCATATTGTGCTATAACTATGCCAAGTAGAAACATTGGTACATGTGTGGTATTAAACAACAAAGTCCCTAGTAGCCTCTATTCATACTAGTTCGTTGGTCATGAGGATGATCTGGGTTTTAAGATCATGGCCATTTATGCCGATTGACAACGAGATCATATCATTGGAGAATGATGTGAATGGACATTCCTCGAAGGATTGCAACACGATCAAGTCATATAGTTCATTGTTGCAACAGCTATACCTAGACTCTTTTACCTTAGACCGTGAGCTCATATTACTCACTGTTTCCCGAGGCTGCTTAAACTACATCAAGTGCCACTTGGTAATACACTGGTTATAAAGGTGTACGTTGGGTATTCCGAAGGAATAGTAGATGACATATGACTACAAGACCGGGATTTGTTCACCCACATGACGGGTAAAGATACATACGGCTGGCTTGGTGAGATTACATCCATAAATGTTGCAACATGTGACTCGGTCACGGAGATGTAATATCACGGTAACAAGAAAACAGAACTTGTTGTGAACAAGATTGAACAAGGTATGGGATACCAATGATTGGATCTCGGACAAGTCGTATCGAGAAACAAAAGGAAGAGGATGCTATATTTAGCGGTTCAAACGACATTGTCATCAGAAATGCATAGGGGTCACATGGATATCCCTGGTCCTCTGTTGATCATTGATACAGATCATGTCTAGAGCATTCCCACGCCATGAGAGGATACACATAAGGGTACGATGAGAGCGATCATTCGTAAGACGGAATCACAGTAGAGAAAGAGAGAAAGCCGGAATCGTTCCGCAGAGAGATCTGAAGTTGTTCAGAGAAAGAATAAAGGAAAAGACCGGAAAAGTGTTTTCGGGTAAATGGGAATGTAAATATATATTTATTATATGTTAATTGTGAATTAATATATTCTAAATAATATTTAGATTAAGATTTATAAAAGCAACTTTTATATTAGGCCAAATTCGAGAGGGAAAAGGCTTAGGAGAAAAGCTGCAGAAAAAAGGAAAAGGAAACAGCCCACGTGGGCGGCAGATAAGAGCCGCCACATGGGGGCAGCAGCTAGCCGCGTCCGACCTGCTCAACCCAGCCCATGGTCGCGTGGGGAGCAGGCGGACCAAGCGGGCCGCAAGCGAGCAGCAGCCCACCCGGGCTGGGCGCTCCCTGCCGCCGGGGCGTGCGTGGGCCGTGAGGTGGGCAGCTAGCCCACCTAGGCCACTCACTCTAGGACGCCGTGCATGGAAGGCAGGCGCGGGATGGGATCCCCAAGGCCCACCCGGCCGACGCCCTGCCCCAGGCTGCTGTCTGTTGCTTCTCCTCTTTGACTATTGGGCTGACTAAAATCGGCCCAACCGGTCAGGACGAAATTCCTGCTGGTGGGAATAAACACATCAATATTTGGAGAAGTCCTTTGGTTGACTTCCTCCTTCCCTATCTCTAGCCCTTGTGACCATGGCCCCAAGTTTGGGCTGTGCGATCAAGGCACACCTGCAGTACGCCATTGCGCTGCAGGGATTCCTAGCTGGATATCAACTTCCGCACTCCTGGTGGGATCGGGGAGCCGGAGGTCTCATCGTGCACCGGATGTGTACGAAGACACGAGGTGCAACACTTGGGGCGCTTAAATGTCGTGATCCGGAGTTGCTGCATGATGAAGATGAAGAAGGAGCAAGGCGTGACCTGCGAGAAGCTTCATGACCTTGAGGTCGGCTACAAGTACGACTACATCAACCACGTTCGCCGTGGAACGTTAACCGCGTACGGTCTAATTTCTCTCCATATGGTTATATGGATTCTGATTGGGCTGGTGACAAGGATGATAGGAAGTCCACTTCTAGAGCTTGTCAATTCTTGGGAAGATCTTTGGTATGTTGGTCTTCAAAGAAACAAAATTGTATATCTCTATCCACCGTCGAAGTTGAGTATGTGGCTGCGGCTAGTGCATGCACTCAACTCCTATGGATGAGGCAAAGTTTAAAGGAATACGGTGTCTATTGTGACAATGTGCCTCTTTTGTGTGATAATGAGAGTGCCATCAAAATTGCTTATAATCCGGTGCAGCATACTGAAATTCGCAATCACTTCATTCTAGATCATGTTGCTCATGGTGATATTGATCTATCCTTTGTGAGCATGAAGAACCAACTTGCTGATATTTTCAATAAGCCACTTGATAAAGCAAGGTTTTGTTATTTGACGAATGAGCTAAATATCGTGGATTCAATGAGCTTGTCTTGATTAATCATGCATACCCACATACATCTCTTCCTGTATTTGGTTTAGGTTTGGGCATAGATATAGGGGGAGTGTGGGCCTAATTGATTAGTCTAACCCTCCCCCCATAATGCTAAAAGCAAGAAAAATCATTTCTCTTAATATCATTATGTGATATGTGAGTTTATTGATGAGTATTGGTCATGAACACAAGATATATCTTTGCGGTGCCAGACCATCCACTCCAACATGGTGGCTTCAGCCACCACCCTATTCTTTGAGAAGAGTTGGTTCCTTGTGAATCTTTTTGGTTTTTCTTGCCTACCTTGTGTTCTTATGGAAAACACACTCAATTTTGGCTTTTATTTGATCTGGCTCTTGCAACCTTGGGTGTGTAGTACCATTTCAGTTTGGTTGTCTAAACCCAAGACTTTCTTCATCCTCGAGCCATCTATCTCTTGCACACAAGTCCTTTGTTTCACTTGCGGGGTTTTTGTTTGGGATGCACTGGCCTGAATATGTGTATAACAGAAATTTCAGAGAAGGGCTGGATTATCCGCCCCTAGTGGGGGCCAGATAATCCGCCCGTGGTAGTTTTTGTCTACCAACAGCAGGGCGACGGAGGAAGGGCTCAAATAGAGCTGCACTTCCACCCCGACCCCATGCCTCTTCCCCAGCCGCCGCCTGTCGTTCCGTCCCTCCCCGGTGCCGTTCCGGCCACCCGATTCTTCGGCCCTCCCCTGGATCTTCTTCCCCAATCATCCGGGTACCTTCTCATCCGTGTTCTTTTACCAATGAGTGAGGGTAACCCCCCCACTATCATCTTTTGTATATATGTTGTTGGTTGTTAGTGGAACTTGGTCTAGAAGGTGCTTTTTATTTCATAGACTTGCTAGAAATCGTAGACTAGCAATACTTGTGCCCGATCTACATTGATGCTTTCGATCTGGGGTAGTTCTGAATTTTTTTTGCTAGGGCCAGATTATCCGGCCTGGGAGGTTTGCCCCTGATTCAGGATTTCCCAGATTCCAGCATCATGTAGTTTTGGGATGTGGATTGTTTTTCTACTGTTTCTACATTCGTCCTGCACTTGTGTGTGTGCTTATCTACTTGCTCCCCATCTTATTCACTTCACAGGTCGCTCTCGTGCTACTCAAACCTAGAAGTGTCGTCCTTGTGCTTGCTATTTGCGACCCCAACAAAGAAGGAGTTCTTATTGATGAGGTTGAGTTGCACAGGCACAAAAGAGAGGCTGAAAAGATGGTTGAACATGCAAGGAAAGAAAAGGCCACTCGGGCAAGTTCCAAGAGGAAGGGTAAGCACACCAGGGTCAACTATAAGCAGATGGATAGTATTACTTACTCTTCTATTCGCCACCATGATTTGTATGATGAGGTTGAGCATGATGAAGACCTTGGGGATTCCTGCTTTTGGTGCGCTAATCACAAGTTCATTTTTGAGGACGTCTATTCCACTCTAAAGATCTGACCTATGCGTTCCATGGTTATGAAGGGCTAAGGAGAAGCCACAACTTGTTGATGCTCTAGCTGTGACTGAACGGATGGGGCTGCACCATCTTCTGGCTCTTTAGTGCTCCTATGACTGCTGTGGTGAAGCAATTCTGCTCCACTCTTGTGATTTGTGGCAATGAACACCGCACCATGAAGTGGATGACTGGTGACACACTTATCCAGGCTGATTTCAGGGTATTCTCTCAGGTGCTTGGCTATCCCTTCAATGGTCGTGATCATGCTTGCGGATAGCGCATCATTACTCCCATCAAGCCAAACAAGGATACGTTGCTCTCTCCCTGCTGTGGTCCCAATGGTGTTGTGGGCAAAGTTGCAAGTCTTCTACCCCTCTACACTCAGCTGGTCAATGTCTTTCATGATTCCATTACACCTAGTGGGGGCAACAATGACAACATCAGTGGCCACCTTGTTCAGTTGTTTGCTTTTGCTCATGAATGCGCTAATGCTGAAGATCCTCATGTGAATTACTGACTAGATGCGATGGATTTTATTTACCATGAGATGACTGATGCCATGTTTAACAGGCTCTCCATTCCCTATGCTCCATACATCATGATGCTAATCAAGCATATGCTTATTCTTGAGAACTACAACTATGATGGTGAGCATAAAGTGAAGAATATTTACAACAAGTCAAGGAAGACCTCTCATCCCTCTTCAGCTCCAGAGGGTTTCATGAGAGATGCTTGTTCTAGTGGGCGTAGGCCCCCAGGGCCCTCTGTTGCCCGTGAGGTGAAGCAGCTCAATTGGTTCCAGCAAAACATTTTGTGCATGGGTATAGACACTCATAAGGGGTAGTCTGAGGCCTATAGGCAGCATCATGATATAGCTCACACCCAGCAGGTCATACTTCACCATGTCTCAGGGGCATCAGGCCCTCCTGCCAATCCTTCATCTCCCACACCGTATGCTCAGTGGAACACCTCTAGCACCAACTATGGAGAGCATGAGCGTCACTTGTTCCCCACTCCTCCGGCTGCTGATGATGAGGAAGATGAAGAGGAGTATGATGATGATGGAGAGGATGAGGACGAGGATGTGGATGAGGACGAGGAGTGATTCTTTGGGGCGTTAGCATCACTCTTCTTCCTTTTTTGCGTTTCAATGCCAAAGGGGGAGAAGTAGTTCTATTAGGCTATCGTGGATTTGCATGGGTCGGGCACAAGCATTTGCACTTTACTGTTTCGTTTTATCCTCGCTTGTGCCCATTTTAGTGTTGAACTTTATTTGCTATTTGGTTTGTATGAGACTATGTGGCTTGTGTGCTACTTTGGATTTATCCTGGTCATCACTGGAATTATTATTATGGATTTATCTATCGGAAAGTATGGATTCATCTAGATGCTATGGAATTATGGTTTTATCTCTATGGATGCATCCAATTGGTATTATGCTTTGAAGTATCAATGAGTGATGATTATATTGGCTATCTATATACTATTGAGGACTTCATCCCCTCTGTGGTATGATATTTTCCTTTAACTCATCATTTGTTTGTAGTTTTCAAGTCAATGAAAAGCATTGTACCTTCTTGTGTGTATTTGTATTCAAACACAAATCTCTTATATGCACACGTTTAGGGGGGGTCTTTTTCATCCTTGAAATGATGATGTTAGTAGGAACTTCCTGCAAATCCTAGTATTGTCATCTAACACCAAAAAGGGGGAGATTGAAAGAACATTTCTTAATCCCTAGAGTTTTGTGTGTTAGATAACAATACCAAGGAATATTTAATGTGTGATAAGTACTGCAGATAATTGTTCATATAAAAAGCAGCCAAAACAGATTTTGGGGGGGCGGGTTATCCGCCCCTGTCAAGGGCCGGATTATCCGCCCTAGCCCAATCGACAAAGGTGGACAAGGTGTGTCGTGCGATATGGGGGCGGATTTTCCATCGGATTGTCCAGCCAGGGCCGTAGTTTTAGCCAGGGCCGGATAATCCACCCCCCGGGAGTTTTTCCAAAGGGAGCCAAGGCGCGTCACGCTGTGAGGGGTGGATTTTTCCCTAGAAAATCCATTGTCAGGGCAGAGTTTTTGCCCCGTTCGGATAATTTGGCCCCCACTAGGGCCGGATAATCTAGCCCCCAAATTCTCCAACGGCTATGTTTTGACAGGGGGTATAAATACCCCAATTACTCCTCCTGACAAAACTCTTGATTCATTCGAAAAAGTGTTGTTCTGTTCTTCAAGCTCTCAACCAAGATCTCTCTCTTCAACCACCTTAAGGCTCCGACCTTTGCAGAATCGAAGGTGGAGGCTTCAAACTTCAACATCACCAATCAAGTGCATCACTTCCCCTCCATTTACTTGGAGGATCATTAATCTTGTATTTCTTGCAAATATCTAGATCTTGTTTCTCGGTTATTGATATTACTTATTCTTGTGGCAGCTTGTTGTCATCACGAGAGCCTCTAATTCAGTTGTGGATGTGTGCCCTGCTAGTTGTGTAAACGCACCGGTTCCCGCCTCGAAGTGTACCAATAGTGGAAAGGTGGATCAGGCCTTTGGTGGAGAGATCCATCGCAGAACAAGGTGAGGCCTATTATGGCGTGGTGGTCTGAGTACCGCCCACCCCTCGAACGCATACGTACTTCCCTTAACAAGGAAGGAACTGTGTGCTCCACTACGGTTTCTTCGCTCCTAACTTCTACTCGCATTTACTCGCTTAAAGTTTGGTTTACATATAGGGAAATTCTCTGTAGTTGCATATCTAGAGAATTTACCTTTGTGTTGAGCCTAAAATTGAAAAGGTATTAAAATTTAGAGTAGCACATATTCACCCTCCTCTAGGTGCCCATACGATCCATTTTGGCATAGCTGCGGAGATTTTTTGGCACGAGCTAAATCCATGCACCCCGTCGCCGTCTCTACGGGGCTGAAAGTACGTGGAGTTGGCTTCGCAAGCCTCTACAATTTTCACGAACAACTCTCACTGCATCCGAAACCGCCTATGGAAGAGATGCTGGGGGTAGGTCGGTACCTCGACGAAGTAGTCTTGCATCAGCGAATGGTGTCCTTGCCAGCGGTTGTGCGGGAGACAAATCCGGCCGGGCACCGATCTGTGGCGCCTATTCAACAACCTCCTCATATCCTCAACCTTCCTGGCGGTGAGGATGATGGCCAGGTGCTTGGCGTCATCATCGTGGAGCAGCTCGTCGACATCCAAAATCATCGTCGCAGGAGGAGTTCTCGAAGTACAACTACTCGCTCTCTGTCATCGACAAACTCATCTCAATCAAGCGAATACGACAGTCAAAATCCTTGAAATTTAGCCATGGCAGGGTAGATCGAACAAGTTCATACCTTGGCCGCGGCGGTGGCGGGCGATTCACGAGGCGACACTGTTCCTAGCTGCACGACTAGCTCCGGGAAGGGTCGAACTATTGGCTCTGGTTCAGCGCGTCGGCAAATCGGGCCGAAAAGGATAGGCTTCGTGGTGGGGAACAGAGGCGGCGGTGGGCAAAAGGAAGAGAGGGGAACGACAATGGCAGCACGCCAAAACTCGCGAGGAGATATGGTTTCACGCTCACTTCGGCCCCTCGCTCCGCGTATGTACCGGTCGTGGCAGAAATTCACCGCCCCCCTAGAAAAAGTAAGGGTCGACACCTTTTACGGGGATCACTGGAGCGGTCGATTTTTGTGCAAACGCCAAATTAGCGGTTATTTTACAGTTTCGGGTTGTTTACAGTCTTTGTTAGAGTTGTTATTAGGACATTAGTAGAAAAAGGGCCTCTAGTCTCGGTTGGAGACGGTCTCTAGTCCCAGTTATCCAAGCGAGACTACGGAATCGGGACTAGAGATCATGTCCTTTAGTCCTAGTTGTCCCACAAACTGGGACTAAAAGCACTCCATGTGGCCGCGGTAGAGCGCTGGGCTGGAGGACCACCAATAGGGACTAAAGGACTCCATGTGGCGTGCGCTAGGTGTGGCAACGGGTTCTGTCGCTGCAGCATTTTGGGACAATCAGCTATCGCAGCAGGAGATGGCGGTGCGGCAGCGGGTTCTGCCGTGGCAGTGTTTTGTGGCGGATTTTGTGCCACTGGAAGATGTGCCGCAACAAAAGGCGACACATCGAAGATGGTATCTAGAGTTGGTGTGGGTAGATCAGTAGAGAAGGGAGGTTTGGCGTAGGGGTAGCTGGACTCATCAAAAGTGACGTGTCGAGAGATAATATATATATAATTTCTCTTATGAGCATATATATATATCCTATATTTAATTACATAGAGATCATTAAATTACATGGAGGAATTAGCACCAATAGTGTTCTCCGGTTTCAGATATGACCTCTGTAAGCAAAAATTCCGTCAATTACTCTTGAATTGCTAGTAGGTGGTCCTTTCGTAGGAGCTTCTCCCACATATCTTCGATCTTTAAAGAAGGAGATCAATATGAATATATCAATCACCATAAAAAATACTCCCTCCGTTCCTTTCTAAAGTGCCTATAGTTTTTACAGAAAAATTCCAAAATATAAGGTATATTTTGTTACACAACTCGTGTAGACAACTTTTTTGGGGACTTATTTTTTCTTCATATCTCATTCAAACACCTCTGTTTTGTCACGTCAATTAGCCAAAACTAATTCTGCCCAAAACTCGTGTAATATTTTGTCCATATGCATTTCATAATTTCTGTGCAAGAAATTATTGGAACTATAGAATGGAACGGAGGAAGTATATGAACGAAACTCAACACAATTGATGGTTATAAAATAAAATTGTGAATGTATTGTTTACGTACTTGATATTGTTCTACTTCCATGCGACTCACTGATCGACATGCGAAGGAACTCGCGAACGTAGTATGCACATAAATTAGTCTCATGTGGCTGCCTCGAGCACTTTACGATAATAGAATTCAATCAAATAATAATCAAGCATGATAATGGTATTGAAACTATAATTAAAAATATGCCTAGACCTAGCTAGTACTACTTACCGAAATCGGATTAAAATGCAGCTCCTAATTCCATTGACCGACAACCTCTTTGATGAACCTTTTCCAAACACTGCCCAACAAAGAAAATAAA
This sequence comes from Avena insularis, assembly GCA_023614405.1. Lineage (NCBI taxonomy): Eukaryota > Viridiplantae > Streptophyta > Magnoliopsida > Poales > Poaceae > Avena > Avena insularis. Next base: position 31,878,699 of record CM042692.1, read on the forward strand.
TAAAGAATTTATTAATTACTTAATATCAGGAAATAAATGAAAGAGGCCGATATAACGCGATAATGATTGAAATTACTTCTAGAGCATATCAGTCAGTCTGGTGTACTCCTCAGGGTCTTTTTTAATGGGTCCATGATATCAACTCTTACAACGTGAACTTGAATGATTAACAGAATCCAGTGAAAAATATGCATATTTATATATGTCAGTAACTCATCAATTACACTTAACATCGAATAAGAAAAAGTGAATGTTTACAAGACAGTAACACTCACCTAAAGTTGTAAGAAAATAGTATTTCCTTTTTGTAATTTTGGCTCTTTAAAAACCTTAGCAAGTTAGCCTCTGAGTCCTTGGTGAAGTCTCGTATCGTAGAAAAATTAATGACATATGGGTCAATGAACCTAACATCAAAGATTGCTCGTCTTTTACATTTGATAATCTTCAATATGTATAATAGCGTACAAAAGAATATAGTGAGAATAATTACAGGCAATGAACGAGATGAGCTAGAGACTTAATTACATAAATAAATTAATCATTTACAGACAATATCAACTGACAAGAGATTTGTCGAGAGCGTCTTGATTGTATAACTAGATCAATTCTTCAATCATAATATATATTGCATCTTCATGGAAGTAATGCGACATTTTAACGGCCACCATGAGCATCTCTCACCCTTCCTTTGCGATTTTCATGTACCACTCATGCAATCTTCGCATTTGCGTTGGTAGACATGAGACCTGCTCAGGTCTGACCAGAGGCTCTCAGGGGACAAATTTCCATGCTATATCAGCCTTGGGGATATCTGCGCCGCTTAGCAGTTGAGAAACACTCATACTAGCGTTCCTAGGTAAGTCCTCGTAGTTCTGATTGGGCACCTTGAGAGGGGGATCGATTGTATTGCATGTTCTCCGAGCTGGAGAACTTTTTTCCCGCTTGAACTCGTACTACTCTTCAGCTGCACATCGTTATATGTCTTCGTAATATAGCGGTCATAGTCTGATGGCTTATTTTCCACATGTGATAGTGGTCGCTCAAGCATGTCCACAAAGTTCTGCCTGAATTTCGGATCTATTTTCTCCTTTGGCTAGGGTTGTTTCCGTGTAAAGTGGCATTTCACTTCGGCAGCCATGACCGTGTCGGTTTCCACATTAGTCATTTCGTAAGGAAACTTGGGAGGAGCCTCCTTGGATTTCTTTGTTGTTGTACCTTTCTTCTGAGTAGTACTAGTCGACGGAGTGGTGGTACTCTTCCGCTTTTGCCCCTCGGAGTTATGCGGTGGAGTCAGCTGAGGCACCGGAGATCGAGATGGACTCGCGCTGGGGTGGTCCCTCTCGAGGAGGGGTGGACTTGGATGTAGTGTATTGCTACTCGGAGGAGACGGTGGCCTTGGCACCGAGTCTGGAGATACAATGTTTTTCTTTTTCCATTGAATGAAACCATCCATGACTTCTCCCGGTGTCGTATCCCCTTCACCTGCAGAGATGTCAAGATCTAGTGACTCAAATCCTTTTAGAACTTCATCCACCCCAATACGAGTATAGCCAGCTGGAATCTGACTGCCATGGATGCATGCTCTAGGTTCACAAGGTAAAGCAAAGTCGGTCGCCACTTTCATGGATATGTTATTTAGTGACTGATGTAGCTCATAATTTGTCCTCTCCATGATATCATCCACAAGGTAGCGAGCCATCAATGCATCATCCATCATCAGTGCATCATCAGCCTAGACCCACGTGGTAGCCACGCTGCTTTTCCGCAAAGATGGGTCGGTACTATCGACTACAGGATCTTGCTGCTGCTCTAGTCCTCTAATTTCGTCCAGTTGCTCTTGCTGCCACTTTAACATGGCGTCAAATTCATTCAGTCCTCTAATTTCGTCCAGTTGCTCTTGCTGCCACTTTAACATGGTTTCAAATTCATCGTTCTTTATTTCTACCTTCTCCAACCAGTTTGCCTCTTGCTTTTTTCCTCAATCGGCTTCTATAACTATCATTATACTGGGAAAACCCAATCTTCCACGGAATAGAAGATCCATAGCCTGATGTTCGTCCTGTGTTCAGGATTTCCAAGGGTGTGTGTCAGCTCGTCGTTCTCTCTCCGAGGATGGAACTTTCCCTCTCGAACCTCGATTATTGCTATAATAATTCCTTTCGAGGGTTCAGCAATTTTTCCTTTGTAATAAGCTCCCCTATTTGTGGGTCTAACGATCCCTTATGCCCAAGAAACCAATTTCTTGACCTCTCGTGCCAATCTGCTGTAGCCGGAGTGATCCCTTTAATAATGAGGGTGGCCTCATCTTGTTCCCACTTAGGTAGGGCACTCTTGTAGCCACCTGTCTCCATAACATGGTGATATTTATTTTTCACAATAGTTTCCTTATTTTTTTGCCGATCTTTGCTTAGCTTCTTCTGATGTCTTGTACTCCATAAATGTGTCCTGGTGATCCCGTATCTTCTCAAGTGTCCCAGTGAATGCTGGAGTTATTTTTTACTTGATATATTTACTGTACAATATTTTCTTGAAGGTCTAGAATTGTGTGGCCATATTCTTAAGAGCCCACTCCATGACTTTCAACTTCATGCACTTCGTGATCTCTTCAGTCGCCAAGACCGGTAGGTTGAAATGTGACAAGAGCTTATCACAAAGAAAATCTTTGGATCTTTGGTCGACATAACTAACTCCAGCTACCTTTGCTGGCTTATTCCATCCTCGAGTGGTGATCGGGATGTTGTCCCTAACAATAACTCCGCATTGATATATAAATGCAGTAATGTTTGCCCTGGGAGCCAACGGTTCGCCATCTTCAGCGACTTCTTCAATTGTGAATACCGCATTATCGGCCAACTTTTTGGTTGGGCCTCGTTGCCTTCTGCTAGCAGATTGGCTCGATCCGAGGGTTAAAAGAAGAGAAAGATTCGTTAATATATATATGTATACAAATTAATTAATGCATCTAGTGATCACCAGAGGATTAATATACCTCGCTAGACTTTGTTAAGGGTCCAACATTTTGTTCGCTGTCCTTTCTTGTTTGCCCTTTGTCTCTTGGTTCTAACTCCATTCCATCACCGGGCTCATTCAGATAATAATGTGAGGCATCATCTTCTCAACAGGCTATAAATTCGAACAATATCTCTTCACCATCTCTGTTGTGGTCGTCCATCGCTTAAGTAATCCATAAGAAAGATAAAACACCGGAAAAGAAGGGAAACAATCAACACATGGCATCAAGCAAGAATGATTCTATGACAAGTGAAAATGGTACTGAAATTAAACCCTAAGGCATGCTTGTCCTTTTTAAACAAGGTCTGAGGGTTGCAAACCCTAAAATAGGAACACCGGAAAGGAAACTACAACAATTAACATAGGTATCAATGCAATGCGCACAATGAATGTAATGCCATTGTTAAGAGTATGGAACAAACACTAAATACAAGGTCGATGACACCGGGGAGGGGAGAGGGGAGAGAGTAGGATCTCACAGTGCAGGCGGCGGCGACTCCTCCTTGCAGATTGATGATAGCGTGGCATCCTCCTTGCGGACAACGATGGTGGTGCCCTTCTCCTCTGCTCCTCTTGCGTACGACGGAGGAGCAAAGGAAACTACGCAAGAGATATATATCCACAGTAATTTTGGAAATTTTTAGAACAACCACTACACCGCAGTGGAACAAGCACTACACCAGGGCCATGTTTTCATCGGATTACAGCTACTAGTTGGAACAAGCACTACCAATTTGGAAATTCAAATACCTATGTACATCTTTGGTACTCCCTAATATGAGTGAATTGTGAGAAAAAACATAATTAAAATTTTAAAACTTTGATTCCTCATGTTTTTTTGCTAGCCCTCGATGGATCTTGGTGTTAGCACCTCTTGTTATTACCAAAACAATAGAAATAGAAATTGCTTAGTATGCCAATTATATGTGAATATCTGGCCATATCCGTGCATCTTGGCCAACAATTGTTTTTACCTCTCTTACTTGATATGTGAATTCCTACACAAATTAAGAAATATAATGAATTTACAGGCTTAAAAATCACCACTTACTGTTATAAATAGAACACAAAATCGAATCAAAACTAGAATAAAAAGTTGAATTTGCCCCCCCCCCTCCCCTCTGTTTTTGGTCACGCTCCACCACTGCCCTCCTGTACCCTACTTCACACTAGTAGGAGGGAGTCTTCCAGGGGCACCGTCGCCCTGCCATGAGGCACCACTTTCTCTCCTTCGCCCACTACTACGCCGCAGCCAATGCCGGCCACCAGCACATCCTCGGTGCCGCAGTCATGGCTCCAATGTAGCAGCACCACGAGCAGTAGTATGTCACGTCGTCTGCCAGCGGCGCATTCGACCAACACGTTATCCCCTATGTCGTTGCGCCCTAACCCTAGCTCCTCTACCTCGAGCTTGATTTGGAGAGAGAAAAGGGGAAGGCCAAACCTCATTTCGAGCTCTCGTGTCATCGGTGGTTGCTCATGTCGTTGGTGGTTGCTTGCGTCATCGGGTGTGGCGGACGGGAGCGGCGTTGTCGGGAGTGGAGGGCGGGAGCGATGGGCGGGAGAGGTGTTGTCGGGTGTGGCGGGTGGGAGCGGTTGCACGTGCGCGTCTACGGATTGGGGCTGGTGCCAGCATGGATGTGGAGGATCGGGGAGGCGACTTGATGTGGAAGACGACCTTTATATAGCCACGACCCTTTAGTCCCAGGCAGTACCATGAACCGAGACTAAAGGACCTTTAGTCAATTGGTGGCTGGAATCGGGACTAAAGGTCTGTCCACTAACCGGGACTAAAACCATTTTGGGCCACCAACTAGAATTCGCACGTGAGGCCCACCTTTAGTCTCGGTTGCTACTGGCAACCGCGACTAAATGGGCTTTTCTAATAACTTTTTCTATAAAATAAGTAAATCGAATAAAATCAATATCTATTATTTTATAATTCAGAAAATTATGTGTTATATATTAAAAAATTCTGAAAAATAAGATCTATAATTAAAATCTCTTATCATATTCTGTTATATGACTTAAATAAAATACTTTATTGTTTAACAAATATTCTATTAAGTATAAATATGGAAAAAAACATATTTTATTATTTAAATATTAGAAAAATACATATAATATACCAAAATGGTCACAAAATTATAATGTACACATTAAAAATATAATATTTCGCATTTTAAGTAAAATAAAATGTGGAGATTTGATAAAACGTTTTCCTTTATTTTTAATCCATAAAAAGATTATCTAAAAATATTTATGTCTTTTCTATTACTTATTTAAGATAGAGTAGTAGTAATAATCTCAATTGATGCTTAGCCGAAATAAAAATTAACCCGGCTATCTTAAATACATTTTCTAAGAATATTTTATATAATCCAAAAAATGCTTTAATTATTTAAAAAATGAAATAAATATGGAGAAATTCATAACTAATTCATTTTAAGTCAGAAAAATATGTATAATATATTAAAATGTTGGAAAAATGAGATATACATTTTGGTGTCAAACTCATGCATTGTTAAGAAACGTTAATTGCAAGTTTATTTAGAAGAACCAAATGACCCCTCACTGGTGATTTCGAGGGTTTCCTGGAATTAGGGTTTTGTGCCCAAAACATGGTATTTTGGGAAGTAACTACCATATGAAAGTTTCAAATGGTACCACCCCATTTTAAAAAAATACTAGACCATCTTGTATGGAAAATGTCCGAACTGGGGTATCTTAAACTTTTCCATCCAACCCTCGTAAAAAAGACAAATTTATGCTGGATCGGTAGGAACTGGGTTAGATTTGAACTATAGGTACATGAACTGATGCTCATGGTTTTTCAGAAAAAATCATTTTTTGGTTCACACTATGCTATTGCATCAGATATACACTGCAAGTTTAGCGAGGCTCAGCCCCGAGCTAAGAATATTCATGCCCACTGTTTTGATTATAGTTTGAAACAGGCATAAGAAATCAAAAACGATCCAAACAATATAAAACCTTCACGTGGTGTCATATTATGTGACATAGTTGCAAGGAAAATATCTAACTTGGTATATTGATTGCAACTCAAAAACACCTTCTAAAAAATGAGCTATCATGTTCGAGGTTTCATGACTTTCGGGTCAAACAACCAATGTTATGGACAGAATCGCGACATAGTTTACGATAATGTGCCTATATTGTGCACACATGTGCATCATGGGATGGCGAACAATGTTGCAGGAGGAAGTTTTCCCTTTCGTCGCACCTAAAAGCCATTTTACATTTTCTTAGTTTCCAAAAAGGGTGTTTTGTGAAGCAACCTCCAAATGACAGTTTCAAAATGGTAGAACCCCATTTTTCAAAAATACTAGACCACATTGCATGGACAATGTCCCAACTATTGTATCTTAAATCTTTTCGTCCACCCCTCGTGGTCAAAATCCTGCTGAATCGATAGGAAGTGGGTCAAATTTGAACTACAGGTACATGATATTATGCTCATGATTTTTCACAAAAATCATTTTAGATTCACAATATTCTATTTCATCAGATATATATTCTTACACATCATCAGCATCCCCATCTAGTGTTAAATTATAACTTCTTTTTATCCACGTATGTCCCTTGCTTATGATTGCACCGTATCCATGGAGCATCTTCATCATTTAATAGGATGCTTGGGATCAGTGTTCACTATGAAGGGTGGAATTTCATCAAACTTATTATAATATTATGACATGTCTATCTTATCATCCACTCCCACAATGTTTATTTTCACTGAAAGAACTATGTGGTGCTTTGGCTCATGGTATGATGTATTTGATTGCTTATATTTTCTTTTTTTGGTTTGGTAGACATGTCCTTCACATAGAAAACTTGAGCCACTTCATTGACTAGGACGAATAGTTCGTGTCTATACCCAAGGTTATTGATATCCATTGTTGTCATTCCGTACTTCTGGTCTACCTTTACCCTGCCTCCTGTCAGTTTGACCCATTTGCACCAAAACAAAGGGACCTTAAAAGAAGGTCCATAGTCAAGTTACCATATATCATTTATGTAACCATAATATGTGTCATTTTTTCCATTGTTGTTTGTTGCATCAAAGCGTACACCACTGTTTTGGTTGGTGCTATTTTTATCTTGGGCTATCATGTAAAATATATTCCCATTTAACTCGTACCCTTGGAAAGTCAATATATTCGAAGATGGTGACCTGGCCAACAAGTACAGATGATCTTCAACAGTGGTGTTATTCATGAGATGTATTTGCAACCAACTGCTGAAAGTCGACATGTGTGCATGTTTAATCTAGGAGTCAGACTCCCGCGTGTTTCTGGAGCGTGCAATATTCATGTGTTCCTCGATATATAGAGCCACCAAGGTGGAATTTTGTAGAACTATGTAGTGTGCTTGAGTGAAAGAATGCCCGTCCATACTTATTATTTCTTTCTTTCCTAGCATGCCTTTTCCACTCAGTCTCTCCTCATGCCGCGATTGAGGAACCCCAATCGTCTTAAGGTCAAGAATAAAGTCAACACACTCAATGACCTCCTCTATTTCATAGCCCTTGGAGATGCTTCCTTCTGGCCTAGCATGGTTATGAACATATTTATTTAAGACTCCCATGAACCTGTCAAAGGGGAACATATTATGTAGAAATACAGGACCGAGAATGGTAATCTCTTTGACTAGGTGAACCAGGAGGTGCGACATAATATTAAACAAGGATGGTGGGAACACCAACTCGAAACTGACAAGACATTGGAACACATCACTTTGTAAACTTTATAGACTTTCTGGATCAATTACCTTTCGAGAAATTGCATTGAGGAATGCACATAGCTTCACAATGGGTACTCAAATATTTTTCGGTAGAAGACCCCTCACTGCAACTGGAAGCAATTGTGTCATAAACACGTGGCAGTCATGAGACTTTAGGTTTGGAAATAAATCTCTATCACATTTATTATTCCCTTATATTTGATGAGAAGCCAGATGGGACCTTGATACTGCTTAGGAATTTCCTTCTCTTCTTTGGTAAGAGCATAGCTTGCGGGACCTTGATACCGCTCTACATGCAGGTCGTCTCGTTTTTCATACATTGTTAGTCATGTTGTGCTTCTGGTGTATCTTTTGTCTTCCCATACATGCCCAAGAAGCCTACCAAGTTCACGCAAATATTATTTTTCAAGTGCATCACGTGGATTGTAGAGCAGACCTCTAGGACTTTCCAATAGGGTAGCTCCCAAAATATAGATTTCTTCCTCCACATGGGTGAGTGTCCGTTATCGCCATTCGGAACAGATTGTCTGCCAGGACCCTTTCCAAAGATTACTTTTAAATCCTTGACCATACCAAATACATCATCACCAGTAGGGTGGATAGGCTTCCTCCGGTGATCTGCCTCACCTTTGAAATGTTTGCCTTTCTTTCTTAAGGGATGCCTAAATGTAAGGAAACAATGATTCCCCGGGTACACATTCTTATTATATTTATCCAAATATATACTTTCAGTACTAAACAGTGCGTGCATGTATTGTATCCCTTGTTTGTCAGTCCTAAAATGTTACACTATGAGGACGCTAATCATTAATGGTTACGAACAGCAACGCTCGTAGGTCAAATTCCTCCTATTTGTGCTCATCCCACACACGTACACCTTGTTCGTGCCATAACTGTAAAAGTTCTTCAACTAATGACCTTAGGTACACATCAATGTCGTTGCCGGGTTGCTTTGGGCCTTGGATGAGCACTAGCATCATATTGAACTTCCGCTTCATGCATAACCAAGGAGGAAGGTTATAGATACACAGAGTCACAGGCCAGGTGCTATGACTGCAGCTCTACTCCCCAAAAGGATTCATGCCATCTATACTTAGATCAAACCTTAAGTTCCTTTTGCCATCCTCTCTCTCAATTTTTCTCCACTGCGACCCATCAACAGGGTGTCTCAACATCGTGTATTTCGGTCTTCTTTAAGCCATCGCAACAACTTGGCATGCTCTTTGTTTTTTAACAAACGTTTCAACCGTGGTATTATAGGAGCATACCACATCACCTTGGTAAGAACCCTCTTCTTGGGGCGCTCGCCCTCAACATCACCAGGGTTATCTTGACTGATCTTATACCACAATGCATCGCATATCGGACATGCATTCAAATTCTCGTACTCCTCACCACGCAAGAGGATGCAGTCATTAGGGCATTGATACGTTGCTAATGTATCTATAATTTTTGATGTTCCATGCTTGTTTTATATCTACTTTCTTATGTTTTGTCCATACTTTGGAGTATTTTTATACACTTTCTTGGACTAACCTATTAACAAGATGCCACAGTGCCAGTTGCCTGTTTTCTACTGTTTTTGGTCCCAGGAAAGTCAGAAAATGAATATTCTCGAAATTGGACCGGACAAAAGCCAAAGTCTTTATTTTCCCAGAAGACTCACGGAGCCAGAAGGAGAGACGAAGGGAGGCCACAAGGTGGCCACACCACCCCAAGGCGCGGGTCCCCCTGGCCACACCAGGGCATGGTGTGGGCCCCCTGGCCGGCCACTGACCTTGCCCCTTCGCCTATAAAATCCTCCCGATGCAAAACCCTAAATCGAACAACCTCCAGCCAGGAAAACTTCCGCATCACCACCGCCACCAAAGGGGAAATTCGGGGGATGGAAAGTCTCTGTTCCGGCACCCTGCCGGTACGAGGAAGTGCCCCTGGAGCCATCTCCATCGATCTCCACCCCCATCTCTATCGTCGTTGCTGATTACCATGATGATGAGGGAGTAGTTCTCTCTCGAGGCTAGGGGTTCTACCGGTAGCTATGTGTTCATATCTCTCTCTATGCATGATCATATTGTGATCATGAGCTTTGTAATCAAGTAGATCTACTTTGCTACTCAAGTGCTTTAATAGATCTCTGCTCTCCTCATGTGTGTGAAAATGATAGCGTGCACACCATGGTGGCACTTAGGCTAGAGATTACAAATACAAGTTATGAGTTATATTTGGAGTTGGATGTTTCTATGAAATTGTGGTGTTTGTTGGAACCATCTAGAGCTCAAGGTGACAGTGTGGGGTTATCTAGATGGGGAAAGCAAACTTTGAGGTGTGCTATTATAGCCCTACCATGGATTAGAGTGTCCAACCAGAGAGTAGTTCAGAGTAGTATCATGAAGAGAAGATATATATATGAGAGTGTTCACTAGTGAAAGTATGATCCTTGGGCCTTGTTTCTAAGCATTGCAACACCGTTTGCAACTAGATTTGTTACATGTTTGCTTGCTTCCATCTTTATTTCAGATTGCCTTTAGTCTCTTCCATGCCATCAAAGTATTTTCTCGCACCGTTACCACTTATAATTATCTATACCACTTGTATTTCACTATCTCTTCGCCGAACTAGTGCACCTATACACCTGACAAGTGTATTGGGTGTGTTGGGGACACAAGAGACTTCTTGTATCTTGATTGCAGGGTTGCTTGAGAGGGATACCTTTGACCACTTCATCCCTGAGTTCGATAAACCTTGGGTAATCCACTTAAGGGAAAACTTGCTGCTGTTCTACAAACCTCTGCACTTGGAGGCCCAACAACTGTCTACAAGAATAGAAGTGCGCAGACATCAAGCTATTTTCTGGCGCCATTGCCGGGGAGGAAAGGTAAAACATACTCACATCCTCCGGTGTGAGTGCTCGAAGTTATTTCCTTTAGATTCTGCAATCTTATTTTTTTATTTCTTGTTTTTATTTTCACTAGTTAGGCTTAATGGAAAACAACAAAAAAATTAGAGAGCTTTATAGTATTTATCTTGAGTTAGGACATGAAGTGTTTGAAGAGAAAATTAAAAAACCTATGGAACTTAATTTGCATGCTAATAGCAATGTTATTAGTATGAATTCTTTGAACATCATTATTGCTAATGCTATGGAAAAGTCCTAGCTTGGGGAAGCTAGTTTTTATGAAAATGATCTTTTTAGTCCCCCAAGCACGGAGGAGAAAATTTACTATGATGATACCAAACCTCCAATATATGATGATTATAATGATGAATATGATATTTTCAGTCCACCTACTATTGAGGAGAAAATTAATTATGATTACAATATGCCTCCTCTATTTTATGATTATGGTGATGAGAATAATAATGATAGCTATATTGTTGAATTTTCTCCCACTACAATTAATAAGAATAACTATGCTTATGTGGAGAGTATTAATTCTTTTATGCATGTGGCTCATGATAAGAATATTTTATGTGCTAGTTATATTGTTAATTTTATTCATGATGCTACTAAAAGTTATTATGAGAGAGGTAAACATGGTTTTATGTATCTCAACAATATTAAGTTTCCCCTCTTTATGTTGAAAGTCTTGAAGTTGCACTTGTTTTGCTTTCCTATGCTTGTTGCTTTATGCTTTCATGACTTGTTTCTTTAAAAGATTCCTATGCATAGGAAGTGGGTTAGACTTAAATGTTCTTTGAATTTGCTTCTTAATGCTCTCTTTTACTTCAATTCATATTTCTTATGTGAGCATCTTCTCAAACTATCATGCCTAACTTAAAGGCGTTAAAGAAAAGTACTTATTGGGAGATAACCCAAAAGTTTTAGTTGAGTCTTGGAAGTTATTGCTTTAGTAATAACCTCTCCTTATCCTTTTTATTTGCTTTTTGTGCCAAGAGTAACCTCTAATGAGAGACAATAATGCTTGGGAAATTTGTTGTCCCGAAACAGATTTTTGTGCTTCGCTGTAAAAATTCTTGTAAAATCTCTGTATGTCGTTTTGAGGCGTGAATTTTTGCACTTCTGCCCCAGGTTGTTATCTAACTTTTGTTAGTTCAACACTTTTCGATTTGAGCAACAGAAGGTCTTCGAAAAAATTGGTTTTTACCTGCTGGTCTGTTTTGACAGATTTCTGCTATTATTTGCATTTGCTTCTTGTTGATTGCTTTTTGAGTTCTCTTTGGGGAATTGAGCTTTTTTAGGGGAGTGCTACAGTATCTTGTGTTTTAATGGAAGTTTTATTGGTGTTGAAACTGAACCTAAAGACTTATTATCTTGAGTGCACTAATGTTGCTAATAAACATTGTGTGAAGTTTTGTATGAAGGAAAATTTTCAGGTGTATGGAGAGAATAATGTAATGAGATGAAGAATGGACTAAAGCTCAAGATTGGGGATACCACGCGTGTCACCCCAAGGCATCCCTTCTTCATCAATAAAAATCTCAGGTCTTTCTAGACACTTCGTTTTTATTGTTTCATGCACAATTGTGTTGTTCTTGGAGCGTATTTGTTTTTGTTTTTGGTTTTAGTTTGATTGGTTTGCTAAGTTTTCTTGAATAAGTTGATTGGATCCCAGCACTTCTTTTGGAGAGAGACACACTCCGTTTTCATTGCCAAGAACACTCTAGTTTTCATTCTTATTGTTCTATGAGTGTTCTCTTTTGCTAGCACTATGTTTTCTTGTGCTTTCAGCTTGGAAATTTTTAGTTCTTCTTTGTGGATTTGTGAGACAAGCTCACTGATATTTATTTATTATTATCTTTGTGAGTTCTTTCAAATAAGGTTGGTTTGGATTGGAAAAGAGTAGGAAAAGTTCATGCTTAAGTGGTAAAAGGAGCTTGTTTTTGACTGTGGCCTATGCTTTGTCATGTCATGCTTGATATTGTTTTGGCTTTATGCTTAGTAATTTTTGCTTTAGCATGACATGTTATAAACAATTGAGATTGATTAATGTTCCTTGAAAGAATCATGTGTTGTTTTAGCATATTAAAGCATAGTATTGTGGTATTCTCCTTTGATGCTTTATTTGGTTTGACTTGGCGCATGCTCACACCATGTTAAGACTATCCCAAGTCACCATAGCCTCTATGATTTAGTTTTCGACTTGTAATGCTTTAATTAATAATGTTTTGTCGCTTTGCATGATTATGGCCATTATTGCTCTCTTAGTTGGTCGCTCCTAGTCTTTTGCTCGCCTCCATACCATGTATGAGTTCCACTCATGCATCCAACTCCAAATAAAACCAAGTTATTCCAAAGATCCCACCATACCTACCTATTAGCATTTGCTATTCCAAGTATATTCATGTTTTTATATACCTTTCGAATTAAACTTGTTATGAGAAAACTAGTGATTAAAGCTCTCACGAACTTGATGGCACACTTTACTTTTCTTGCCCTTAATAAACTTGAACCATTGTGTCGTCTATGTTGTATATGCTTGCACTTATATTTTGGGGATTAGTAGAACCATGCTGTCATGGGAACGCTTTCAACATTGCACTTGTACTTTGTACCTAGTTGATATCATGATCTTTTGTCTATGGATGTCGTCGGTGTGAAATGAAAGGAGAGCTTGTAAGTCCATGGAGTTATGTATGTGTGTTAGAGAAACGCCTGGGCCATCGGGCTAATCCATGCTATCATGGTGGAAACCTGCAGCGTAACCATAATGAGAAATCTATGAAGCATTCTTCTTATAATAAAAAGAGATAGAGATTGAGAAAAAGAGAAAAAGAAAAAAAATAGATATGAGAAAAGAGGAAAGAGAGAAAAAAGCACCATTTCCCATGGTAAATAAGAAGATTGCTGAGATGCTCATTGTCTGCTTGCCTTGTCATTTTGATATGGGGATTCTTCTGTATCATCGGGCAAGGGGTACCCCGTTGGCGGTTCTCTATGATACACATGTACTTACTATGACAAGAACTTACTGGTAACTAAACTTGAGTAGCATGAGGAGCGGCCCTAGTATTCAAGGGACATGAGGTTTCCAACTTATACTTTGTCAAGCATATACTCCATGGTTTGTTCACTTTAACCTTAATCACTTCAAGATGCTTATGATAGGGGCAATGAGAGCTGAAAGCTAATAAGTACCATAATTTTTGGAAGCTCTTTATGAAACTTGAATCACTGCTTCCTTCTATGAAGGCCTTTCTTTTACTTTTATGTTGAGTCTCCACCTTCTATCTTTATGCACCTGTTTTGAGAGCATAGTGGCCATTCTTAGTCCTATGTGCATTGTCCCAAGACTTGTTGATTGATGCATAATTTTGATATTGCTTGTTCTTAAATTATTTGTATCTAGTCACTCTTATGAACTTTGAAGGTGTCCTATGCATTTATGTTTGTTACTCTATGAGGGACAAGCTGAATGCCACTATGCTATGTTTTCTTTATGTGAAACAAACAAACGTCTTGCAAAGCATTGTTATTCATGAATCTTTTGTTTATGCCTTTTCATGTTACAACATAGTTGCTATGTCTTATTGTTAGAACTTTATCTTTCATGCTATGTTGAAGTACTATGATCCCAGCTGTCGTGGTGGTAGCACGGCAGATGCCATGGATAGGCTAAAGATGGGGCCAATGAGTGCTAGGGGAATCCAGGGAGGGAGAACATGGTGATTCCACGCACGGAAGTTCCTGTATGTTCTCTATCAATGATGTTTACAAGTGCTCCTCAGGCTCTCAACAAGAAGGAGACGATGTCTCTTACTCCTCGTCTACTAGCCCTAGAGTTCTACCTTAGATAGAGAATGATTGATCTATCGGCCGTCCCCCTCTATGGAGGCCCCGGTGCTCCTTATATAGGGGAGCCCAGGTGACAATTCTAGGGCACAGGTGGCCGCATATTCTACGAATATTCTCCTTTCCTAAAGCAGATGCTTCTTTATCCCCTTTAACGGCTCGTCTGGACTTTGGAAGTAACCCATGGCGTAATCCTTGTCTTTTGGCGTCACCAGACACGGGCTGCGTCATCCGGCTTTGCCTGCGTCACCTTGGTCGCCCCTGACCCGCTGGTCCTCTTCTTTACTTTACTTAGCTCATTCTACAGCTAATAAAGCCATCTTTTGACCAGCGGGGGATTCCTTCTCTTGGAAGATAAGATAATCTGGCTAGCATATAGCTAATCCGGCTTACCCAGTTACCTGCAAAACAAATAGACAGGGCCGGCATAAATCCTATGCCGGCCGGACCATAGTCAAGGAGCTACCCCATGGGCCGAGTCACACCATGATTCGGCCTACCTTGAGGTGACCTGGTCAGCACTTGCTTTGACCATGTTGTACCCCGGTTAACTCGGCCCTTATACCCCAGTGTTACCCTACCCGGGGGTATCCCCCAACACCAGCTATCAATGTTTTACAAATACTTTGATCAAGTTTATGATGGTGCATGTCACCTCAAAAATTATTCTTTCTTTTTATCACTTACCTACTCGAGGACGAGAAGGAGTTAAGCTTGGGGATGTTGATACGTTGCTAACGTATCTATAATTTTTGATGTTCCATGCTTGTTTTATATCTACTTTCTTATGTTTTGTCCACACTTTGGAGTATTTTTATACACTTTCTTGGACTAACCTATTAACAAGATGCCACGGTGCTAGTTGCCTGTTTTCTGCTATTTTTGGCCCCAGGAAAGTTAGAAAATAAATATTCTCGGAATTAGACCGGACAAAAGCCAAAGTCGTTATTTTCCCGGAAGACTCATGGAGCCTGAAGGAGAGACGAAGGGGGGCCAGACCACCCCTAGGCGCGGGACCCCCTGGCCGCACCAGGGCATGGTGTGGGCCCCCTGGCCGGCCACCGACCTTGCCCCTTCGCCTATAAAATCCTCCTGATGCAAAAACCCTAAATCGAACAGCCTCCAACCATGAAAAGTTCCGCAGCCCCGCCGCCACCAAAGGGGAGATTCGGGGGATAGAAAGTCTTTGTTCCGGCACCCTGTCAGGACGGGGAAGTGCCCCTGGATCCATCTCCATCGATCTCCACCACCATCTCCATCACCGTTGCTGATTCCCATGATGATGAGGGAGTAGTTCTCTCTCGAGGCTAAGGGTTCTACCGGTAGCTATGTGTTCATCTCTCTCTCTCTCTATGCATGATCATATTGTGATCATGAGCTTTGTAATCAAGTAGATATACTTTGCTACTCAAGTGCTTTAATAGATCTCTGCTCTCCTCATGTGTGTGAAAGTGACAGCGTGCACACCATGGTGGCACTTAGGCTAGAGATTACAAATACTTGTTATGAGTTATATTTGGAGTTGGATCTTTCTATGAAATTGTGGTGTTTGTTGGAACCATCTAGAGCTCAAGGTGATAGTGTGGGGTTATCTAGATGGGGAAAGCGAACTTTGAGGTGTGCTGTTATAACCCTACCATGGATTAGAGTGTCCAACCGGAGAGTAGTTCAGAGTAGTATCATGAAGAGAAGATATTTATATGAGAGTGTTCACTAGTGAAAGTATGATCCCTAGGCCTTGTTTCTAAGCATTGAAAAAACATTTGCAACTAGATATGTTACATGTTTGCTTGCTTCCATCTTTATTTCAGTTTGCCTTTAGTCTCTTCCATGCCATCAAAGTATTTTGTGGCACCGTTACCATTTATAATTATCTATACCACTTGTATTTCACCATCTCTTCGCTGAACTAGTGCACCTATACACCTGACAAGTGTATTGGGTGTGTTGGGGACAAAAGAGACTTCTTGTATCTTGATTGCAGGGTTGCTTGAGAGGGATACCTTTGACCACTTCCTCCCTGAGTTCGATAAACCTTGGGTAATCCACTTAAGGGAAAACTTGCTGATGTTCTACAAACCTCTGCACTTGGAGGCCCAACAACTGTCTACAAGAATAGAAGTGCGTAGACATCAGGCATGCATGTATCTTATGCATCTCTAATCCTAGAGGGCAGATAACCTTCTTTGCTTCGTATGTACTGGTGGGCAATTCATTATCCTTTGGAAGCATCTTCTTTATAATTTTCAGCAACTTTTTAGATCCCTTGTTAGATAGACCATTATGTGCCTTCCACTGCAACAATTCTAGTGTGCTACCTAGCTTTTTCTTGCCATCTTCACAATTTGGGTACAACAATTTGTTGTGATTCTCTAACATGCACTCCAACTTCAACCTATCCCTTTCTATTTTGTAGTCTCTCTGTGCATCAACAATGGCCCGACCAACATCAGAAGCGGGATCATGATCTGATGCCTCTTCTTCACATTCCCCCATTACAGTATCACCATATTTAGGGAACCAAGGATAGTTTTCATCATCCTATTATTCATCATTGTCTTCCATTATAACCGATCTTTCTCCATGCTTGGTCCAGCAATTATAGCCGGACATGAAACCGTACCAAAATAGGTGGTTGTGAAAGATTTTTTTAGGAAGAGTAATCCTTCTTATTCTTACAGACACCACATGGACAACACATAAAACCATTCCGCTTGTTTGCCTTAGCCACACCGAGGAAATAATGCAGGCCTTTAATGAACTCGTCAGAGCGTCGATGATCGTAATCCATTGTCGGCTCATCTACATTATATAAGTATATCACAAACCATTACACAACATCATGAATAGATAAGTGGCCAAATTAATACAAGTTCATCAATTTAAAACCAAAGTAGAGTACTGACCAAATGTTTTTATTGCAAAAATAAAAAACTATGCACTAATTTAAAAACTTTCTACTCCATCTTTAGTACGGGTTGGGCATGCCAACCAAGACTAAACGTTTAGATTTTAGGGATGTGTAGATAATTATAGACTGAGTTTAGATTTATTTAATAGTGGGTGGCGACACTATTTGTTTGGTGGCAACACTATGTCATGGGTCAGTGGCGACACTATGCCGTGAGTGGCGATAGTATGCCGTGAGTGACGACACTATTCGGTGGGTGGCAACACTCTGCCATGAGTAGCGGCACTATGTCATGGGTGACGACACTATTTCACTGTTAGTGGTAGCACTATGCTTTCAGGATGGCATAGCAAATGTTGTGGCGCTTAATCTATAAATAGGCAAGATGCATCCTAGTGAAATTATAAACTGCAAGATGGTGCGAGAGGGACACCACTATGGCGAGCTTCTCGAAGATGTCTATAGGATCCCGTCCTCAGACATCTTCGAGGAGCTCAACATAGAGGCACTCCCATATATGTGAAATTTGTTAGCTCCCGGGCGTATTGATCTAATGAGAAATATTATGTTTTTTGCTAGTGTGTATTCTTATGAAGCTTTTTTGTTACAATTTTATGATTATTATTGTTTACTATGGTACATATATATGTCTATGCATAATGATGATGTTATTTGTTTTAGGAGATATGGCACCATGCCACAAATGCAAAAGTGATTATGACTCTTTCTTGTTATCAGGGTTAGTATTTGGTGTTTATATCCATCCAGAATTTGAACATGCGGTGGTTACTATAATTGTTTACTATGTGTCATTGTATTGGAAACGGCAGTGCCTAAGAAGGCTAGATAGAGGTGTGGGGACTAGCAGGGAAGCTCTCGACGGCATCCGCAGGCGGGATTGGGTACGAGCTAGTGTAGCGAGACACAAGAAGTACCCAGGTTCGGAGCCCTCGTGAGGAGGTAAAGCTCCTAATCCTGCCGATCTGACTATGAGTGGTATACGGACTACAATCGCTCCTCGAGTTGTATGTTCTAGCTACCTTAATAAATTCTAAGAGTCCAACCCTTGCTACAAGAGCCTTGCCCCTCCTTATATAGGTAGAGGGGCAACGGTCTAACTGGCCATGCCGGCTGGCGGGCCCCACAGGCGGGTTCTAGCCGGCTCGTCATCTACAATATCCAGTACGGTATGTCCAATCGAGGTACATGTCATAGAGGTCATCGTGGGTACAGTGAACACCGTGCGAGCCTGTCGTCAGCACCCGGCCACTGTGCTGTAACACCCCAAAAATACTAAGCAAGATTATCAAGTTCTAATCACCCAAGTTTAGGATTAACAAAAACTTTTATAACTAAATTGAATATGAATGCATCTGTGATTTGTATTAGTGTATGATTGAGTGAAATTGCCATGTTTGATTGCTACAAATTATAAGAAATGGTTTAAAGATGAATACTACATCATCTAGGCCAATTACAAACAAAATCCAAAGAAAAAGAAATCAAATATGAATCAAATAAGCAAATGGTCATTTTGACCAAAGTTAACCACTAGGACACTTTGAGTGTTCCAAGTAAAGAATTTCTAATAGAAACATTTCCATTTCTTTACACCCCTTGCTAGACCAAGTAAAAGTGAACCCAAGCCCACTTTACAAACTCACAAAAACTACTTTCAAATAGATTTAAAGGACAGTTCAAAATTGAATCAAGTTCATATGGTAAGATCACCATTTTGCAAAAACCACTCAAATCAATTCACCTTGGCACACCCAAGCAACCAGAGACTACCAAGCATAAGATTAGATCACTCACCAAATTTCATTCAACAATTTCAAATTTAAATTCTTACGGCCATTTAGTCAAACACCTTGCAGACACTAATCAAACTCTGCCTAACTCCACTATTTGGAGCAGTGATCACTCGACCACTTGCCCTCATTTCACTCCCTTGTCCCCCCAGCACCTAGCAATGCAATGGACAGCCTCCCCCTTTGCCGTTGCATCAGTGCAGCACCGCCCGGGGCTTGCGACGCCGGACGACCATGGACCGCTCGCCAGAGACCACGCCGCCCTCGTCCATGATGTCCAGCAGGCAGGCCACCGTCCACCGCCACCCCATGTCTAGCCCTTGACCGCGGCCAAGCCATGGACCACCCTAGCCTCGTCACGCCCACTTTCTCTACGCCATACCGAGAGCGCGCCAGAGCGCCGCAGCCGACCAGCTCGCACGTGCCGCGCCACGCCCTCTCCGTGCATGCACACCCTTGCCATAACACTAGCTCGCTCCCAGACATCCCCGTTCGCCGCCGTGTGACCCATAGCCCACGTGTGCCGTCTCGAACACCGCCAGTTCCGCGCAGAGCACCGCACGCGCCCGACCATCCTCGACCTCCCCGTGCCGCACCATTAAGCCCGTGATGACCACCAGGGAGCATCGCGTCGCCCCCTACCCTCAGCCATGACGATAGCTCGCAGTACCGCCGTTGCCGGAGGAGCCAGCCCATGCCACAATGCCCCTCTCGCCGGTGTATAAATAGAGGCCCCCTTCGCCTCAATTCTCCACACCACCTCACTCCTCACTGCTCACAACACCTCCCACACCTCTCCCTGGAGCAAGGTGAGCACCACATCGCCGGAATTTGGCCGGAGCCCGCCGCTGTAGAAGAAGAAAGGAGCCGTCGATTGGAGCCTCCCAAGGAGCCGCCGCGACCACCGTTCGAACCGCCGTCGTCTACAACATCATTAGCCCCCACCGACGACCCTAGTTGGAGCCCTGGTGAGCCTCACACGACCCCCACCGCCGCATTAGGGTTAGAACCTCGCCGGAGTTGTTCGTCGTTGACAATGAATGTCAGCCGTTAGATCAGGTTCTAATCGTAGGGCTGAGATTGAAAGATACTATTTCGGTTAGATAGAGTCGCTTACTAGTGGGACCCCCTAGTCAGCAGCCCGCTGTGCTGCACTATGCAAATTGGGCCGGCCCAGTTAGTTTCCCATGCACAGCCCAGTGATTCAAAGAGTTATTTTCCATTTTAGTTAAAACCAGATTCTGTCAGTAGATTCAAAAATCAATTCAAAGAGATTCACTAAACCAAATTGCATGATTCAAAATTTGTTAGAAAGGTATTCAAATTATCTATCCAAGCCAGTTGGATTAAAATCATTTGGATTTAGAGATCACCTATAGTAAAAATAACAAGACAGAGACTTTTTCAACTTCAAACATTTTTCAAAAATCAACCATAAATGCTTTTGAGTTGATTCCAACTCTCAAAAATCACATATGACAAGATCTATCCGAATATGTAAAAATATTTAGGTTTACATGAAGTGACATTGGACTAGTACCAAAAGAATGCTATTTTGGCATTTCTAGTCACTTTAATTCTATTAAATGATAACCTTAAAACTTTATAAAATATGACCACCACTTTAAATCACATTCCCATGTATTAGAATATGTGGTGATGACATGTTTCAACATGATCCCATATTTTAATTGGAGAATATTAAATCTTAAGTATTTTTAATGAGTAGAAATTACTTTTCTAAAATAAGATAAATAAGACTAAGTCTTTATTTCATGTGATGATTGTGATGATGCTAGATCATCAAGTGTGAGCCTTAGTGTGCTAAATAGAAATAGTTAAGTATTGTTTGGTGATTGTGTAGACCCAAGGAGACCGTATCTATTTATAGACGATAGTACTGACCCAGGATACGAGGAAGAGTAGTACTACCAAGAAGAAGAAGAAAACTTCAACCACTACACTACTCAAGGCAAGCCTAGCACTACAAGTTAACTATGCAAGTTAACCCTTGAAAACTTGATAACCTAAGCAAGATGCATTAGGCATGCTTGGTTATATAACTTTGATTATACCAATCCCAAGTTTTACTTGCAAGCTTATTCTTTGATTTTACCAAAGTTCTTTACTTTTAGTTAGTGCTTTGTGAGTATTGGAAAAATAGTATAGGTACCATAAAGAGTATAAAACTAAGCCTAAGTAGTTATACTTAGATGTCATTCCAAGGCATGAGATTAGAGTTGGATAGTTACACTTTATTAGCACCCCTCATTAGTGAATACTCTCAACCTTAGTGGCTAGTGCTAAGCATAAAAGTTGATCACTTTAGATGGGAATACTTGGTGAAAATGATTATGAAAACCTTGGAATGAGGATTCATTCTATTGAAATGTTTTGACATGTGTTATGGACACAAAAGGATTGATGATGAAAATGTTGAGGCATGAGCCTTAGCCCTTTATAAAAACTGATGGTTGGGTTCGGATGCGATACCATTCCAATTTTACCATACAACCCCAATACATGAATTGGGTAGGGCTTAACTGGAAGTTTATACGCCTTATTATGGGTTCCCTCGCGGAAAGAGGTTGAGCTGAGGCTACCTCGTGAGTGTGAATGTCCACCTATGCAGTTCCCAAGATGGCAGATGGCCATGGCTGGGAGGCCAAGCTCATTGGGGAGGTGCCTATACTAGAGTGTGTAATTGAAAGGTTATGATTGATTATCCGCATACTAAGTATGATGATTCAGGGTTATCCCTGATGGATGTATCGAATTTTGTGGTGAAAGTGTACCACCTCTGCAGAGTGTCAAACTATTCGAATAGCCGCGTCCGCGGTCATGGATAGTTGGAGTGGCCATACTGTTCCGTCGTCAGATCTTTTCAAAATGACTTTTGAATTGAACTATGACTTTGACTTGACCACAACAGGGTTGTGGATATGAAAACTAGGTTCCCACTTAAGTGATTTAGAACATTAACTTAGTTTTCTTTACTTCTAAACTCAGTATTAGATAAACCTGGCTTTTTGCAAATAAACCTAGAGCTTAAGATTCCTACTAGAACTACCTTACTTGTTAGTGATAGTTTGCGAGTACTTAAAGAGTACTCATGGCTTTGTCCCTGGCTATTCCCGTGGCCAGACTATGAGGAGGACTACCAGGATGATGGACAGCAGGAGGTCTACGACAACTAGGATCATCTCCCATCGTCAGCATTGCTTGTGACCCTGAAGATGGAGCCCCTACTACGTTTATTTTCCACTGCTTGATTTGTATTAAGACTGGATCATGATATCCTTTATTTGTAAGACCTTATTATGGTTTGTAATGGATGATGTACTATGGTACCAATTCTATTATGTCTCGCAAAAATGGTAATCTTGGGATTGCGAGGTATGGCATAACAGGCATCTAGGATTAAAAATACGGGTGTTGACAAGTTGGTATTAGAGCCATCCTGACCATAGGAGACCCTAGTTAGAATGGACGTCCGAATGAAAACTTAGTTTCAAAACAAAAGAAGTGAGTATTTATGAAACCCACTCTTATCCTTGATTCTTTCAAAAAAGTCATGTTCCTCAAAACTTCTTGCATTCCTACATAAAATTTGACACACTTGATCACCTCACTAACTTACTCACCCTAAATTCTTATAGATGGAAGTCCAGTATTGCAAGTTCTACCAGTTGGGCAACGGAGGCCAACTGATCTTTGAGAGTGATCTAGATGCACTGTCAGAATATCTAGAGCGCCCGCATCCAGAATTCTTCAGGGCCCAACTCAACAATCAGATAGGAGGAGATCTACAATGGCTGATAGTTGCAGATCTCAGAGGCAAGATGGAAGCACCCACTTCGGAGAAGATCCAATTCACCTTGCGTGAGAACAACTAGCTAGATGGATTAGCCAGGGCTATACATGAAGCTCTTGCCCATCTGTGTGGGCAAAACATCAACCTGATCCAGGGAACTCGCTTGGTCACTTCGCAAGGAGTGATTCTATGGGAATGCCCTTGGAGATGCTAGGACACCCGGAGCAGAAGCGCCAGGTGGACAATCTTGACTTCATGTTGTATGATAGGCAGAAGGAGTTAGACAACGCCCATGCCTACGCCAACCACAACCATGTCATTATAGTCAAGAAGGACCAGACCCTTGCCATTCTCGCCAAGGAGTGCCAATCACTTCGTCGTCAGCTCGACAAGAAGGATCGCACCATTGATCGTCTTAACAAGAAGGTATACGCTCTCGAGAAGACCATCCGTGAACAGAAAGTCCAGCTTGAAGTGAAGGAGGAGGAAGGTGAAGATATCCAGGGAGATCTTTACTCTTACCTCAGTGATGACAACGACTACCTAGAGGATGATTCCATGGAGTTCCACACTGATGATGATGATTCCGACTTCATTGATGATGATTAGATGCACTTGAACACTACCATAGGAGTGAATTATACCGATCCCACTGTATCATAGTTTCACAGAATGGTTCTTAAAACCATCTGTTTTCTATTTGTGTTGTGGTGTGTGTTTGTATGGTGTGCTTTGAATGAATGAATGAGAGGAAGTTGTTAGTTTCCAAAACCTGAGTCAAACTCAAAGTTTAAAGCTTTTGAAACAAAACCATGAACCCTAGAGATTTCCCCCCTTATCTCATTATCTATCTCAATCTTCAGATGACTCGTGGAAACCCCAGAGGAAGCAGTTCATCTCAAGACCTGATGCTGCAGATTATGCAAATGCTAGTTTCTGACCGTGAAGCTAGTAGAGCCGAACGCCAAGCCAACCTAGCCACTCTTCAACAGATAGCTCAGATGGCCCACAATAACCAAGGTCACGGAAACTAGGATCACCATGGATCAAATCTCAAGAACTTTCAGAATACCAACCCACCTATCTTTAGTAAGTCTGAGGATCCCTTAGATGCTGATGACTGGCTGCAAACCATGGAGAACAACCTGGAGGTCTCAGGAGTTGAAGCCAATGAAAAAGTACGGTTTGCCACCCATTACCTGGTCGGAGATGCAAGAGCCTGGTGGAATAGCACCCGTACCATGAATGATGGTCAGATGATGACTTGGGAAGCATTCAAGGTCAAGTTCAGTCGGACCCATGTGCCCCAAGGTTTGGTCACCGGGATGAGGGATGAGTTCAGGGAACTAAAGCAAGGAAGGATGATGGTAGTTGAGTACCGTTACAAATTTCTGTTACTAGCTAGATATGCCCCTGATGAGATTAACACCGAGGCAAAGAAGAAGGAAAGGTTCCTGAATGGATTGCATGATGAGATGCAGACTGTGTTAGTCAACATCTGTTTTGTAGATCTAGAAGAGCTAGTAGATTCTGCCATTCAGATGGAAGGGAAGATAAACCAAGCCAATGACAACCGCAAGCGTCACATGATGCACCAGTCTAGATCCCACCATACCTAGAAGTATCGCCCCAGCCCGTCTACAGGATATGCCCAAAAAAACAATAGACCCCCTATGTCCCGTCCAAGCTATCCCAATTGTAGCGGAGGAAACCTGAAGTCTGGAGGAAACCACAACAACAACAACCCCGGCAACTCCAATAACTTCAACCGTGCACCGCCCAAGTCCAACAATAGCAACAACAGTAACAATACTTCCCCAAGGACTGGAAGCAATGTTGTGCCTATTGCAGGGAAAGACAAGTCCTAGATTACTTGCTTTGAATGCGGAGTCAAGGGTCACTACTCCAATGAATTCCCCAAGAAGCTTGCAGCAGCCACCAATGTGAATGCACCCGCTCAGTAGCAACGCCGTGTTCAGCCTAGAAGGAGATTTTCCCCAGGGAATTAACTCAACCGCAACGGCCGTCTGTTCCACATGAATGCTGAAGAAGCTCAGGAAGCGCCTGATGTCGTGCTGGGTATGTTTTCTGTTAACTCAGTACTTGCAAGAGTGTTATTTGATTCTGGAGCATCACACTCGTTTTTTACAGAAGAATTTGCATGCACTAGTAAGATTCAACTAACAAAATTGAAGCATGTTATGATATTTCAAATACCTGGTTCAACCACCAAAGCTAGAAAAATTTGCAAAGATGTACCTATCAGAATCCATGGAATAGATTTTTATGCCAATCTAATGGTACTTAGAACCAAAGGTTTGGAAGTAGTACTAGGAATGGATTGGATGTCGAAATATAAAGGATTAATCGACTGTGCCAAGAAAGCCATAACCACGACTAGTAGCTCTAGAGTATCAGTAGAGCATGTATCTAAGACGTTGCCCCGTCAATTCAAATGGAACAAGAGTCTAGACCAACCAACCCTAGACCAAGTCAAAGTAGTCTACGAATCCCCCGACGTATTCCCAGATGAATTGCCCGGTATGCCCCCAGATTGGGATATCGAGTTCATCATTGAACTAATTCTTGGAACTGGACCCATAGCTCAGAGACCTTATAGTATGAACCCATCTGAATTAGTGGAGCTGAAGAAGCAACTTGATGCTATGCTGGAGAAAGGTCTGATTCAACCAAGCGCATCGCCATGGAGATCGCCTGTTTTGTTTGTGGATAAGAAAGATGGAGGTAACCGTTTATGCACAGATTACCGGAAGCTGAATGATGTCACCATCAAGAACAAGTACCCACTGCTGAAGATAGAGGATATGTTTGACCAGTTGACTGGTGCCAGAGTGTTTTCTAAGATTGATCTTAGAACTAGTTATCATCAACTCAAGATTCGTGCAATGGATATTCCAAAGACCGCCTTTACCACCAGATATGGATTGTATGAGTATACGGTCATGTATTTTGGATTAACCAATGCCCCCGCTTATTTCATGAATCTCATGAATAAGATTTTTATGAACTTCCTGGATAAATTTGTCGTTGTTTTTATCAATGATATTCTGATCTATTCCAAGTCATAAGAAGACCATGAGCTACACCTGAGAACCATCCTTGAAACCCTTAGAGAACATCAGGTGTATGCTAAGTTTAGCAAATGTGAGTTCTGTTTGAAGGAAGTAGGATTCCTAGGACGTATCATGTCGGTAGGAGGAATTGATGTCGATCCCGCCAAGATTAAAGATGTTGAAGAATGGAAAGCCCCAACCAATCAAACCCAAGTCCGTGCATTTCTCAGATTAGCGGGATATTACCGCAAGTTTGTTGAAGGATTTTTGAGCATTGCAAGACCAATGACCCGGTTGTTAAAGAAAGATAAGAAGTTTGAATGGACGGACAAATGTGAAGCAAGTTTTCAAGAGCTCAAGAAGAGATTGATTTCAGCCCCCATTCTGATTATGCTAGATATCAAGAAGCCTTTTCATGTATATTGTGATGCATCCAAGGTTGGTCTCGGATGTGTGTTGATGCAAGAAGGCAAAGTCATAGCATATCTGTCCCGACAACTGAAGCAGCATGAGCAAAACTACCCTACCCATGACCTTGAACTAGCAGCCGTAGTTTTAGCCTTGAAGACATGGCGTCATTACCTTATGGGTAACCGCTGTGAGATTTATTCGGATCACAAGAGTCTAAAGTATATTTTCACCCAGAAGGAGCTGAATATGAGGCAAAGGAGATGGATAGAGTTAATAAAGGATTATGACCTTGACATTCACTATCACCCCGGCAAAGCCAATGTGGTAGCGGATGCTCTTAGGAGATTGCCGTGTAGATTAAACACCATGATTAAACAAGCCCAACCAAGTTTGCATGAAGAGTTGGAGCAGTTTAGAACAGAGCTAGTTAGCAAAGGAATTTTAGCTAGCATTGAACTTCAATCCACTTTGATCAGTCAGATCAAGGAGGCGAAAAAAGGAAACGCAAGTATCGACATAATCAAGCGTCGTATCGGTACAGGGAAGGTACCCGGATTCACCGAGGATGAAGAAGGAGTTTTGTGGTACAAAGGATGTATCTGTGTGCCAGCAGATTTCGAGCTGAAGCAAGTTATCATGCAAGAAGCTCATGATACTCTTTATTCTATCCATCCCGGAGGGACGAAGATGTATCAGGATTTGAAGGAGCAATTTTGGTGGCACAAGATGAAGAGAGAAATCGGAAGCTACATAGCTAAGTGTGATATTTGTCAGAGAGTCAAAGCAGAACATCAGAGACCCACGGGACTTTTGCAACCATAGCAGATTCCGGAATGGAAATAGAATTCTGTCGGAATGGATTTCATCACCGGTTTGCCTACTTCTAGTAGGGGAAATGACTCTATTTGGTTCATAGTGGATAGACTGTCCAAGGTAGCCCATTTTATACCTGTCAAGACCACCTACCAGAGTTCGAAGCTAGCAGAGCTGTACATTGCTAGAATCGTCAGTTTGCATGGAACCCCTAAGACCATAGTGTCGGATCAAGGAACCCAATTTACCTCAAGATTTTGGCAGAAAGTCCAAGAAGGATTAGGAACAAGCAATATCAAAGTTATGAATCAATCAACAAGTTTTGGGACAATGCACATTAAACTAAGAATGGCCACTATGATCTCTCAATAGGTGCATAAAGATAGAAGATGGAGACTCAATATAAAAGTGGAAGAAAGGCCTTCATAGAAGGAAGCAGGGAATCAAGTCTCATAAAGAGCTTCCAAAAATTATGGTACTTATTAGCTTTCATCTCTCATTGCCCCTATCATAAGTATATCGAAGTGATTAAGGTTAAAGTGAACAAACTATGGAGTATATGCTTGACAAAGTATAAGTTGGAAATCTCATGTCCCTTGAATACGAGGGCCACTCCTCATGCTACTCAAGTTTAGTTACTGATACATTGCAAATGTATCTATAATTTTTGATGTTCCATGCTTGGTTTATCCACTTTCTTGTGTTTTGTTCCAACTTTGGAGTACTTTTCATATGATTTCTTGGACTAACCTATTAACAAGAGCCACAGTGCCAGCTGCCTATTTTCTCTTATTTTTGGTTCCAGGAAAGTCAAAAAATGAATATTCTCGGAATTGGACGGGACAAAAGCCAAAGTGCCTATTTTTCCGGAAGGGATCAAGTGCCAGAATACGAGACGGAGAGGAGCCAGGGGCCAGCCACACCACCTGGCCGCGCGGCCAGGCTTGGTCCTCGCCAGGGGGTGGTCTGGCCGACCCCAGCACCCACTCGGCCTCTCCTTCTGCCTATAAGTTGCCCTCGAGACAAAAACCCTAGGTACCCGATCAAAAATCCACAAAAGAGTCTGTAGCCATCGTCATCTAAATCCCTAGATCGGGAGGGATCTGAAGCTCTTCCCGGCACCCTGCCGGAGAGGGGAATTCACCCTGGAGGCTTACTTCATCACCATGCAAGCCTCCGGTGTGATGCGTGAGTAGTTCATCCTTGGACTACGGATCCATGTAGTAGCTAGATG
The DNA here is from genome assembly GCA_023614405.1 of Avena insularis. Taxonomy (NCBI): domain Eukaryota; kingdom Viridiplantae; phylum Streptophyta; class Magnoliopsida; order Poales; family Poaceae; genus Avena; species Avena insularis. Next base: position 31,907,294 of record CM042692.1, read on the forward strand.
CCTTATTTCTCCTCCTTTGTGCTTTCATGTTTAGATCTTGTGATCTCCGTTCATGATCAAGATCATCTATTTGTAATTCATACATGTTGTGTTTGCAGGGATCCGATGGATATTGAGATGCTATTTTAGATTGATTATTGATTCTATCATGTCTTTGTTATTTGAGATCTTGCATGCTTTCCGTTGTTAGTAGCTATCTTGGCTAAGTAGATGCTAGCAACTCCAAGAGTTAGTATTTATGCTCGATAGTGGGTTCATGCCTCTGGTAATCTTGGGAAGTGACAGAAATCTCTAAGGTACTAGATGTGTTGTTGCTACTAGGGAGAAAACAACGATCCTTTGTTCATAGAACAATTGTATTGTTTACTTTACACGCAGTTCGTAAAGCAGTAATCTGTTGCTTGCAACTTAATACTGGAGGGGGTTCGGATGATAACCTGAAGGTGGATTATTAGTCATAGATGCAGTTGGATGGCGGTTTATGTATTATGTTGTAATGCCCAATCAAGTCTCAAAGGAGTCAAGATGATTAGTATATGCATGTATTGCTTTCTCGGTGTTTGTTAATTGCCCCGTTGTAATTTGTTCAGCCAGCATGTTATCTATCTAAGGAGAGCCACCTCTAGTGAACTATGGATCCCGGTCCTTGTCTTTTACATACAATCTACAACTGTTACTTCTTTGTGTTTACTTTCTGCAAACTTTTACTTCTTTCCATTCGATATGTTTAATCCTTTGTTTTCCGCAAAACACGTTGAGATTGACAACCTCAGTGCAAGTTGGGGACAAAGTTCTGTGGTTGTGTTGTGCAGGTCTCCACGTTGCTACTAGCACCGGTAGTGCGTCCTGCCAAAGCTCAGCTAGTACCTTTGGGGTGTTTCCTTGCTCCTACTGGTTCGATTAAACCTTGGTTTCATAACTGAGGGAAAACTTACTGTTGTGCTCATCATACCTTCCTCTTAGGGTTCCCAACGAGCTCTACGTTGAAAGTCGAGTGCATCAAGATCTTTTCTGGCGCCGTTGCCGGGGAGTCAAGGACATCTTCACAAGGGGAGTCCCTCATAACCAATCTCTTTACTTTTTTTTTTTGCTTTGTTTGCTTGTTTTGTTCTTCAAAAAACACAAAAAAAAATAGTTTTACAAGTTTGCTTCCTTATTTCAAAAACATAAAAAAATTAGTTCCTTTCTTAAGTTGCCTTTATGACTAGCTCTACTCCAATCACTATTTCATTATGGATAGCTCACTCAGTTTCCTATTTGGGAACAGTATTATGACTGCTAAGGTAATAGGTGAACCACCGCCTGCTAGAACCTCCATGGAAGAAGAAATTGCTGAACCTGAAAGCTCATTAGATGAAAAAGAGGAGGAGAGTGATGGACAAAAGGAGGAAGAATGGATCTACCCATGCCTACCTTCTAATGAGAGTAACTCTTTATCCCTTACATTATTTGATTGTCCCCCATGCTTATCAAAGGAGGGTGAATGTTATGTTCCCGAGGATTCTTTTGAAAATGTTTATAATAAAGCTCTAGTGCTTGTAGATCATGAAAAGCAGGCCTTATGTGATAGTTATATTGTTCAGTTTATTCATGAGGCTACTGAAAATTATTATGAGAGAGGAAAATATGGTTGTAGAAGTTTTTATGGTAATGAAACACCTCTCTATGTGCTGAAAGTTTTGAAGTTACTTTTGTTTTATCTTCCTATGCCTGTCACTTTGCTCTTTGTGCATTTATTTGCATACAAGATTCCTATGCATAGGAAGTGGGTTAGACTTAAATGTGTTTTGAATTTGCTTCTTGATGCTCTCTTTTACTTCAATTCATATTTCCTATGAGAGCATCTTCTCAAATTTTCATGCCTAACTTAAAGGTGTTAAAGAAAAGTACTTGTTGGGAGATAACCCAAGAGTTTTAGATGAGTCTTGGAAATTATTACTTCAGTAATAACCGCTCCTTATCCTTTTTATTTGCTTTTTGTGCCAAGAGTAACCTCTAATGAGAGAGAAGTAATGATTGAGAAAGTTGCTGTCCCGAAACAGATTTTTGTGCTTCACCGTAAAAATTCCTGAGAGAGCTATGTACGTCGTATTGAGCTGTAATTTCTTTTGCTTCTGCCCCAGGTTGTTATCTAACTTTAATTAGTTCAACACTTTTTTATTTGAGCAACATAAGGTCTTCGAAAAAATTCGTCTTTACCTGCTGGTATGTTTTGACAGATTTGTGCCATTTTCTGCATTTGCTTCTTGTGGGTTCCTTTTTGAGTTCTTTTGGGAATTGAGCTTTTTGAGGGAAGTACTACAGTAACTAGTGTTCTAATATAAGTTTATTTGGTGTTATAACTGAACCTTAAGACTTATTTATCTTGAGTGCACTAATGTTGCTAATAAAGATTGTGTGAAGTTTTGTATGAAGGAAAATTTTCAGGTGTATGGAAGGAATGAGTAATGAGATGAAGGATGGACTAAAGCTCAAGCTTGGGGATGCCACGCGTGTCACCCCAAGAAATATCCAAGAAGTACAAGCTTCAAAGCTTGGGGATGCCCAAGGCATCCCCTTCTTCATCAATAAAAATCCCAGGTTTCTTCCAAACGCTTCATTTTTATTGTTTCATGCACAGTTGTGTTTTTCTTGGAGCGTTTTTTTTCGTTTTCGTTTTGGTTTTTAGTTTGCTTGGTTTGCTTAGTTTTATGAATAAGTTGGTTGTACCCCCTCTTTCATACGTTGGTTTGCAATTAGTTTGGTTTGGTTTGGTTTGGAAAAGAGTAGGAAAGTTCATGCTTATGTGGTAAAAAGAGCTCGTTTTTGACTGTGGCTATGCTTTGTCATGCCATGCTTGATATTGTTTTGGCTTTATGCTTAGTATTCTTTGTTGTAGCATGACTTGTTATAAACAATTGAGATTTCTTAATGTGTCTTGGATGAATCATGCGTTGTTTTAGCATATTAAAGCATAGTATAGTGGTATTCTCCTTTGATGCTTTATTTGGGTTGACTTGGCGCATGCTCACACCATCTTATGACTATCTCAAGTCACCATAGGCTTTATGATCCTTTAGTTTTCAACTTATAGTATCACTTTATGCTTTGATCAATGATGTTTTGTCGCTCTGCATGATTATGGCCATTATTGCTCTCTTAGTTTGTCGCTCCCAGTCTTTGCTAGCCTCCACAACAAAGTATGAGTTCCACTCATGCGTCCAACCACCTAAACCAAGTTATTCCAAAGAGTCCACCATACCTACCTACTAGCTTATGCTATTCCAAGTACATTCATGCTTTTGTTTACCTTCCACTTGTTATGAGAAAACTAGTGATTAAAGCTCTCACGAACTTGATGGCACACTTTACTTTATTGCCTCTAATAAACTTGAACCATTGGGTCCTTATTTGTTGTGTATATGCTTGCGCTTTATAAGTTGAAATTAGCAGAGCCATGTTTCATGGGGAACGCTTTCAACATTGCACTTGTACTTTGTACCCCGTTGATATCATGTTCTTTTGCTTACGGATCCCGGCGGTGCGAAATAAAAGTGGAACTTGTAAGATCATGGAGTTTGTATGTGTGTTAGAGAAACGCCTGGGCCGCTAGCCTAAGCCATGCCTAATCATGGTGGAAACTTGCAGCATCACCATAATGAGCACTCTATGAAGCATACTCAATAAAAACATGTGCAAATAGCAAATAAAAAGATCGCTGAGATGCTTAGTGTCTGCTTGCCTTGTCATTTTGATTGTGGGAAAGCTCCCGTATCATGTGCAAGGGGTACCCCGTTGGAAGTTCTTAATGATACACATATACTTACAATGACAAGAGCTTACTCGTGACTGAAGTTGAGTAGCATGAGGATCGGTCTTCGTAAGAAAGGGCATGAGATTTCGGTTTATAACTTGTCAAGCATATCCTCTTAGTTGTGTCACTTTAACCTTAATCACCTTAAAGATGCTTATGATAGGGGCAATGAGAGCTGAAAGCTATAAGTACCATAATTTTTGGAAGCTCTTTATGAGACTTGAATCCCTACTTCCTTTTACAAAAGGTCTTTCTTCCACCATTATATTGAGTCTCCACCTTCTAACTTTATGCACCTACTTTGAGAGCATAGTGGCCATTCTTAGTTCTATGTGCATTGTCCCAAGACTAGTTGATTGATGCATAACTTGTTATTGCTTGTTTTAAACTATTGTATCTAGTCACTCTTATGAACTTTGAAGGTGTCCTATGCATTTATATTTGCTAATCTATTGAGAGACAAGCTGAATACTTTTATGCTATGTTTTCTTTATGTGAAACAAACAAACGTCTTGCAAAGCATTGTTATTCATGAATCTTTTGTTTGTGCCTTTTCACATTGCATCATAGTCTCTTTGCTTATTGCTAGAACTTTGTCTTTCATGTTATGATTGAAGTACTTTGATCCCAGCTTTGAGTGTTTTGCAAATACTTTGATCAAGTCTTTGATGGTGCATGTCACCTCAAAAATTATTCTTTATTTTTTCCACTTACCTACTCGAGGAAAAGCAGGAGTTAAGCTTGGGGATGTTGATACATTGCAAATGTATCTATAATTTTTTATGTTCGATGCTTGGTTTTATCCACTTTCTTGTGTTTTGTTCCAACTTTGGAGTACTTTTCATATGATTTCTTGGACTAACCTATTAATAAGAGCCACAGTGCCAGCTGCCTGTTTTCTGCTGTTTTTGGTTTCAGGAAAGTCAGAAAATGAATATTCTTGGAATTGGATGGGACAAAAGCCAAAGTGCATATTTTTCCGAAAGGGATCAAGTGCCAGAATACGAGACGGAGAGGGGCCAGGGGCCGGCCACACCACCTGGCCGCGTGGCCAGGCTTGGCCCGCGCCAGGGGGTGGTCTGGCCAACCCCAGCACCCCCTCGGCCTCTCCTTCCACCTATAAGTTGCCCTCGAGACGAAAACCCTAGGTACCCGATCAAAATCCACGAAAGAGTCTGTAGCCGCCGTCATCTCCATCCCTAGATCAGGAGGGATCTGAAACTCTTCCCGGCACCCTGCCGGAGAGGGGAATTCACCCTGGAGGCCTTCTTCATCACCATGCAAGCCTCCAGTGTGATGCGTGAGTAGTTCATCCTTGGACTACGGATCCATGTAGTAGCTAGATGGCTAGTTTCTCCTCCTTTGTGCTTTCATGTTTAGATCTTGTGAGCTCCGTTCATGATCAAGATCATCTATTTGTAATTCATACATGTTGTGTTTGCGGGGATCTGATGGATATTGATATGCTATTTCATATTGATTATTGATTCTATCATGTCTTTGTTATTTGAGATCTTGCATGCTTTCCGTTGTTAGTAGCTATCTTGGCCAGGTAGATGCTAGCAACTCCAAGAGTTAGTATTTATGCTCGATAGTGGGTTCATGCCTCTGGTAATCTGGGGAAGTGACAGAAATCTCTAAGGTACTAGATGTGATGTTGCTACTAGGGAGAAAACAACGATCCTTTGTTCATAGAACAATTGTATTGTTTACTTTACGCACGCGTAAAGAAGCAATAACTGTTGCTTGCAACTTAATACTGGAGGGTTCGATGATAACCTGAAGGTGGATTATTAGTCATAGATGCAGTTGGATGGCGGTCTATGTGTTATGTTGTAATGCCCAATCAAGTCTCAAAGGAGTCAAGATGATTAGTATATGCATGTATTGCTTTCTCGGTGTTTATCAATTGCCCCGCTGTAATTTGTTCACCCAGCATGTTATCTATCTAAGGAGAGCCACCTCTAGTGAACTATGGATCCCGATCCTTGTCTTTTACATACAATCTACAACTATTTACTTCTTTGTGTTTACTTTCTGCAAACTTTTACTTCTTTCCATTCGATACGTTTAATCCTTTGTTTTCCGCAAAACACGGTGAGATTGACAACCTCATCGCAAGTTGGGGACAAAGTTCTGTGGTTGTGTTGTGCAGGTCTCCATGTTTCTACTAGCACCGGTAGTGCGCCCTGCCAAAGCTCAGCTAGTAACACCTTTGGGGTGTTTCTTTGCTCCTACTGGTTTGATTAAACCTTGGTTTCATAACTGAGGGAAAACTTACTGCTGTGCTCATCATACCTTCCTCTTGGGGTTCCCAACGAGCTCTACGTTGAAAGTCGAGTGCATCAGTTATCGGTAAGTTCTTGTCATAGTAAGTACATGTGTATCATAGAGAACCGCCAACAGGGTACCCCTTGCCCGATGATGCGGAAGAATCCCCATATCAAAATGACAAGGCAAGCAGACAATGAGCATCTTAGCAATCTTCTTATTTACCATGGGAAAATGGTGCTTTTTTTCTCTCTTTCCTCTTTTCTCATATCTTTTTTTTCTTTTTCTCTTTTTCTCAATATCTGACTCTTTTTTATAAGAAAAATGCTTCATAGACAACTCATTATGGTTACGCTGCAGGTTTCCACCATGACAGCATGGATTAGACCGGCGGCCCAGGCGTTTCTCTAACACACATACATAACTCCATGGACTTACATGCTCCCCTTTCATTTCACACCGACGACATCCATAGACAAAAGAGCATGATATCAACTAGGTACAAAGTACAAGTGCAATGTTGAAAGCGTTCCCCATGCCAGCATGGTTCTGCTAATCCCCAGCAAATAAGTGCAATCATATACAACATAGATGACACAATGGTTCAAGTTTATTAAGGGCAAGAAAAGAAAAGTGTGCCATCAAGTTCGTGAGAGCTTTAATCACTAATTTTCACATAACAAGTTTAATTTGGAAGGTAGATAAAAACATGAATATACTTGGAATAGCAAATGCTAATAGGTAGGTATAGTGGACTCTTTGGAATAACTTGTTTTTATTTGGAGTGGATGCATGAGTGGAACTCATACTTGGTTATGGAGGCTAGCAAAAGACTAGGAGCGGCCAACTAAGAGAGCAATAATGGCCATAATCATGCAAAGCGACAAAACATCATTAATTAAAGCATAAAGTGATATAACAAGTCGAAAACTAAATGATCATAGAGGCTATGGTGACTTGGTATAGTCTTAACATGGTGTGAGCATGTGCCAAGTCAACCCAAATAAAGAATTTAAAGGAGAATACCACAATACTATGCTTTAATATGCTAAAACAACGCATGATTCTTTCAAGGCACATTAAGCAATCTCAATTGTTCATAACATGTCATGCTACAGAAAAAATCACTAAGCATAAAGCCAAAACAATATCAAGCATGACATGACAAAGCATGGGCCACAGTCAAAAACAAGCTCCTTTTATACCACCTAAGCATGAACTTTTCTACTCTTTTCCAACACCAATCGACTTATTTGAAACAACTCACAAAGATAATAATCAATAAATATCAGTGAGCTTGTCACACAAATCCACAAAGAAGAACTAAAAAGTTCTAAGCTTAAAGCACAAGAAAACTAAGGCTAAGCACAGTGCTAGCAAAAGAGAACACTCACAAGACGATAAGAATGAAAACTAGAGTGTTCTAGACAATGAAAACAGAGTGTGTCTCTCTCCAAAAGAAGTGTATTAGGATCCAACCAACTTATTTAAACAAACCAAATAAAATAAAACTAAAAACAAAAACAAATACGCTCCAAGAAAAACACAATTGTGCATGAAACAATAAAAACGAAGTGTCTAGAAAGACCTGAGATTTTTATTGATGAAGAAGGGGATTCCTTGGGCATCCCCAAGCTTTGACGCTTGTACCTCTTGAATATTTCTTGGGGTGACATGGGGTGGCATCCCCAATCTTGAGCTTTTGTCCATTCTTCATCTCATTAAATCATTCTTTCCCTACACCTAAAAATTTCCTTCATACAAAACTTCACACAATCTTCATTAGCAACATTAGTGCATTCAAAAGATAATAAACCTTTGGTTCAGTTCCAACACAAGTAAAACTTCCATTAAAACAAAATATAATGTAGCACTTCCTTTAAAAAGTTCAAATGATCAAAGAGAACTCAAAGAGAAAGAGATTAAGAGGCAAATGCAAATAATGGCAGAAATCTGTCAAAACAGACCAGTACGTGAAAACCGATTTGTTCGAAGACCTTCTGTTGCTCAAATCGAAAAGTGTTGAACTAACGAAAGTTAGCAAACAACCTAGGGGATTTATTCACAAAATTACAGCTTGATCCGACATACAGAGATTTTTCACGAATTTTTGCAGTGAAGCACAAAAATCTATTTCACGACAGCACTTCCTCAAATCTTACTTCCCTCTCATTAGAGGTTATTCTTGGCACAAAAATCAAATAAAAAGGATAAGGAGAGGTTATTACTGAATCAATAACTTCCAAGACTCAACTAAAACTTTTGGGTTATCTCCCAATAAGTACTTTTCTTTAACGCCTTTAAATTAGGCATGATAGTTTGAGAAGATGCTCACATAGGAAATATGAATTGAAGTAAAAGAGAGCATCAAGAAGCAAATTCAAAACACATTTAAGTCTAACCCACTTCCTATGCATAGGAATCTTGTAAAGAAACAAGTCATGAAAGCACAAAGCGACAAGCATAGTAAAGCAAAACAAGGTGCAACTTCAAGACTTTCAACATAAAGAGGAGAAACTTAATATTATTGAGATGCATAAAACCATGTTTCGCTCTCTCATAATAACTTTCAGTAGCATCATGAATAAAATTAACAATATAACTACCACATCAAACATTCTTATCATGAGCCACATGCATAAAACAATTATTACTCTCCCTATAAGAATAGTCATTCTTATTAATTATAGTGGGAGCAAATTCAACAAAATAGCTATCATTATTATTCTCATCACCATAATCATCAAATATAGGAGGCATATTGTAACCATAATTAATTTTCTCCTCAATAGTAGGTGGACTGAAAATATAATATTCATCATTGTAATCATCATATATTGGAGGTTTGGTATCATCATAAGCAATAGAATAGCTATCTTCCAAAGCTGGGGAACTAAAAAGATCATTTTCATAAAAACTAGCTTCCTCAAGCTTAGACTTTTCCATAGCATTAGCAATAATGCTGTCCAAAGAATTCATACTAACAACATTGCTATTAGCATGCAAATAAAGTTCCATAGGTTTTTTAATTTTCTCTTCAAACACTTCATGTCCTAACTCGAGATAAATACTATAAAGCTCTCTAATTTTTTTGTTGTTTTCCATTAAGCCTAACTAGTGAAAACAAGAAACAAAAAGACAAAATTGCAGAATCTAAAGGAAATAACTTCGAGCACTCACACCGGGGGATGTGAGTACCTTTTACCTTACCTCCCCGGCAATGGCGCCAGAAAATACTTGCTGGCGCGTGGTTGACGTGGGAGCTTCTTCTTCTTTTAGTCCCCAGCAATAGCGCCAAAAAATAGCTTGATGTCTATGCACTTCTATTCTTGTAGATAGTTGTTGGGGCTCCAAGTGCAGAGGTTTGTAGAACAACAACAAGTTTTCCCTTAAGTGGATTACCCAAGGTTTATCGAACTCAGGGAGGAAGTGGTCAAAGGTATCCCTCTCAAGCAACCCTGCAATCAAGATACAAGAAGTCTCTTGTGTCCCCAACACACCCAATACACTTGTCAGGTGTATAGGTGCACTAGTTCGGCGAAGAGATTGTGAAATACAAGTGGTATGGATAATTATAAGTGGTAACGGTGCCAGAAAATAGCTTGATGGCGTGGAAGAGACTAAAGGCAAACTGAAATAAAGATGGAAGCAAGAAAACATGTAACAGATCTAATTGCAAGCAGTGTCTCAATGCTTAGAAACAAGGCCTAGGGATCACACTTTCACTAGTGAACACTCTCATATAAATGTCTTCTCTTTATGATACTACTCTTAACTACTCTCCGGTTGGACACTCTAATCCATGGTAGGGCTATAACAGCACACCTCAAAGTTCGCTATCCCCATCTAGATAACCCCACACTATCACTTTGAGCTCTAGATGGTTCCAACAAACACCACAATTTTATAGAGACATCCAACTCCAAATATAACTCATAACAAGTATTTGTAATCTCTAGCCTAAGTGCCACCACGGTGCGCACGCTGTCACTTTCACACACATGGGGAGAGCAGAGATCTATTAAAGCACTTGAGTAGCAAAGTAGATCTACTTGATTACAAAGCTCATGATCACACTATGATCATGCGTAGAGAGAGATGAACACATAGCTACCGGTAGAATCCCTTAGCCTCGAGGAAGAACTACTCCCTCCTCATCATGGGAATCAGCAACGGCGATGGACTTGGTGGTGGAGATCAATGGAGTTGGCTCCAAGGGCACTTCCCCGTCCCGACAGGGTGCCGGAATAGAGACTTTCTACCCCCGAATCTCCTCTTCGGTGGCGGCGGTTGTGCGGAACTTTTCGTGTCTGGAGGCTGGATGATCTAGGGTTTTTGTCCCAGGGGCTTCTTATAGGCGAAGGGGCAAGGTCGGTGGCCAGCCAGGGGGCCCACACCATGCCCTGGCGTGGCCTAGGGCTACCCACGCCAAGGGGGGTGTGGTTGCCCTGTTTCCCCTCTTCGTATCATCTTCTGGCTCCGTGAGTCTTCCGGTAAAATATCGACTTTGGCTTTTGTCCGGTCCAATTCCGAGAATATTCATTTTCTGACTTTCCTGGAACCAAAAACAGTAGAAAACAGGCAACTAGCACTGTGGCATATTGTTAATAGGTTAGTCCAAGAAAGTGTATAAAAATACGCCAAAGTGTGGACAAAACATAAGAAACTAGATATAAAACAAGCATGGAACATCAAAAATTATAGATACGTTAGCAACGTATCACACCACGCCGAGCAAACCCACGATGGCTTCTGAGCACAGAGCCTGGTGCGGCTCCTCCGTCACAGAGGATCATATCGCCAAGTACCAGGCCACCCGTGTCCGGCCGCCGGAGTCGGAGGTGAAGGTGCGGTTGGCACCGCCGGAGGAGGAGTCGTCGCACCCGGCGGAGGGGGAACGGGTCGTCTTCCTCTCGCACCTTGCGCGCGGCTTCGCGCTGCCCGTGAATCCCTTCCTCCTCACCTTCCTCGCCTTCTTCGATCTTCGCCTCCACCACCTCGGCGCCAACGCGATAGGCATGCTCATGCACTTTGCGGCCTTTTGCGAGAGCTACCTCAGGATCCAGCCGGATCTCGGGTTGTTCTGCCGGCTGTTTCGCATGCGGCCGCAGTTGTAGTTCACGCAAGGGCCGCTGGTGATGTGCGGCAGCGCCTCCATCTATTCCTGCACCCAAACCGGCTACCCGAAGTTCCGGCTGCAGGACACAGTGCGACTGTGGCAGCAGTCGTACTTCTACATTAGCAACGTTACTGACATCGACCGGATCAATCTGCCGGCTTTCCAGGACATGGAATCTAGCCGGCAGAACTGGGACCTAAAGATCCACGAGGATAAGGCGGAGTCGTACACGATGCTGCAGCGGATGCGCTCCCTCATCACTGGCGGCTTGACGGGCCTGGACATCATCCTCAATTGGATGTCCCGGCTCATGATGCCGTAGCAGCAGCACGCACTCAAGATGTGCTATTACTCCGGCCGGCTGGACCCAACCCGGCTATCCCGCCGTGATGCCCGCTACCACAACCTTAAGGAGTGGGTGTAGACGATCACCAAGGAGCGGCTGCTGGAGAACTGGAAGTTCGGGCTGGTCCCCTATAGCCACGACAACCGCGTGCCCCGGGTAAGTTTCTTGTCGGTCGGCCCTTTCTATTTTTTGGTCCATCTTGCTACTCGGCTGAATTTTTTGGTCCAGCCGGCCCGTCGTGGAGGAGCCGGACCAGCGCCCTCCCCCTCAGCCGTCTTGGCCACAAGAAGGCACCGCCTCCTGTGGTGCAGGGGTGAGTAGCCTATGTTCTTACTTTGCGTTTCTTCCTTCTCTCTTTTTTTTGCACAACCTTTTCTGCCTTTCTTACTTGCTCCTTTTTCTTTTCTTTTGCATTTCAGGTCACTTGTCTCCTTCGGTGCTGCTAGCCCAGCATGGGCATCGACCGGCTTGCCGCCCCCCGTGCCGGACACCACGCCACCTCATGCTGCCGCGGGCCCCACTCCTCCGCCTAGGGCCCCGCCTCTGCCTCCACCTCCTGCTGATCCGGCTACCGTAGCCGGAGCAGAGGGCGCCCCGCCGACCACATTGGTGCAGCCAGAGACAGCTGCAGTGACCCCACAAAGTGGAGGTAGTTCCCCCGCAGGGACGAGGAGGGCCTCAACCGGCAAGGAGCTGGTGGTCGTCGCCGACAACAACTCCGACGACGAGCTAGGGGAGGAGTGGCGAACGGCGGTTTTGGAGGCGAAGGAGTCGCTGACTGTCAGTGCTTTTGACGGTGACGCTTCTCCCGCTGCCTCGCTGGCGGACCTGGCCGCCACCCTCAAGCTGGCGGTGAAGGATATCCGACTGCTGGAAGCCGCATCCGGGGGCAACCGGACCTTGGAGCAGAAGCTGGCTGCCGCCAACGGAACCTCCCAGAGTAAGTCCTTTCACTCGGTTCCAGTAGCCGGATACTTTCCTCTTCTTCTTCTTTATTTTGATGATAGGCGGTTTCTTGCAGCCATCCTGGTGTGTGCCCAGCGGGAGATCGATCGTTTGAAAAAGGTGAACGACCGGCTATCCAAGTCAAACTCCACCCTTCGGTTGTAGAACAAGGAGTGGCACTCCAAGTCGGATCAGCTGGAGGCCACCATCAAGGAGCACGGCACCGCCCTTGCCAGCCGGGCTTAGGCCTTTGATCTCCTTGAAGCCCAGAGCAAGGATCAGGAGAAGGAGATCAAACGGCTGGCGGACCGGGAGAAGGCCCTCCTTGAGGAGCTGATGCAGGTCGGCTGCACCGCCAAGGGTAAGTATTTTCCGACTAGCTTTTCCTGTCTGGATCTGGTAGCCGGACCTGACTTTCTCTTTTCTAACAGCATTTTATCCCGGCATAGACTTGCTGACGTACAACCGTCTGCAGGAAAACTGGCCGGGGGAGCAGCCCACCTCTCAGGAGCTGGTTTCCCTTCTCGGTGAGGAGGCCGCCGAGCTGCGCAAGGCGGCTCATGCGGTCTTCTATTTCCTGTGGCCGTATGCGGCAGCGCCGGAGACGATCGCCCAGCTGGCGGCCAAGATGACGAAGGTGTCGGTGGCCATCGAGCGGCTGAGGGATCTGGTGACACGAGCCAGAGTGGAGATGGCGTTGGTCTTGATGCTTTCCTGGTACAAGGATGCCCATGTCAAGAAGATCGATGGAGACTTTCGTGCCGGTGCCGACCTCGCCGCCATCCGCCAAGCCCATCCCGAGCTCCGTGCTTCCGCCATCAAGATCGCCGGCTATGCCGACGTTGACGAGGTCATCACAGACTCGGAGTTCGCCGGGATGCCAGATGCGGGAGCCGAAGCCTCGTCGCAGCTGACTAGCGGGGATGTTGGAGCCGGATCCACCAGCGCGCCTCCTCTGCCTCCTGAATCCGCCTCCGGCCAGAACCAACCTCACGGCAAGGGTCCTGCCGTCTAGACATGATCCCCAGGATGGCGGGTGAAATTGTAATTACTTTGTCTTGTTGAACTGGTTTGTTTGCGCTGGCTACCTGTGATGCCGGTTGAACCTTATGGGAGCTTCGACTCCCTTTTGTTTAATTATGCTGCTCGTTTGTTCTTAATTTCCTTGTGATCTTTCGTGCTTCGAAATTTTTATCCTTTGCCGGTTACGCTTATCCGTCTATCTTCGCCAGGCTGAACATTTTTAGCTAGGGGATCTTCACTTCCAGTGGGGGCGCGCCAGCACACCCACTTGGTGTATCCCCCAAGATTCGGAGTAGCTGGGGAAGCCAGGTGCTTCGAATCTTCCTCTTCCTTTTCCTGCCCTTGCCCTCACCTAGGCTCCAAATATCTGGCTAAACTCCTTTAGCCGGTCAGAACTACATGATTCCACTGGGGGCACGCGAGCGCACCCAGTGGGTGTAGCCCCTGAGATTCGGAGCGCTTGATGAAGGCAAGGACTTCGAATCTTCTTCCCTTTTAATGACCGACTCGATGTAGTCGTACAAAACAAACATGTATGTAGATTCGTTTTCGATACGTTAGCCGGTTAAGGTACTGCTTTTAAGCCGAGAAATAGCTTTGATTTTTTCAAAAAAAACTAGCTTGCGCTTCTCTGGACACTTAGTCGCTTTCCCGTGTGCTTTGTTGTTTACGCTGCGTCCTTGCTGGGTAGCCGGGTTGCGGTCTGCAGCCGGAATGAAAGGCAGTTGACAGTACATCGCGCACAGTACTAGAGGCTTAGTAGCCGGATAATCTCAAACTAGGCACGAGGCCGGGATGCCCAATTTGTTGCATCCTTCGCCGATTTTCATGTGGGATGCCTCGGGCTTTTGCTCTTCCTCGCCAGACAGCCGGGTTGTGGTCTATAGCTGAGACGAAGAGTGGGCATGTGACATTGTCGCACACTACTCAGTCGGTTTACAGATTTAGCAGGTCGGGCCAGCCGGCGAGCCCGGGGTTACCGGAGCCGGAAAAACTGAACCAGAAAAAAGGAACACATGCAAATTTCTAGCAAGGAGCCCCCGAGTATCTCTCGGGGTTCCACATTTTTCATTCATAGGGTTCACGGGATACATACACTATTGGCTCACTAGGTGTAAAATGGACGGAGCAGGGCCGCATTCCAGGGGCGTTCCGTCTCCTCGTTCGACTTGTCCATCTTGTTCATGCGCTGCTGTTGCACGTCGATGAGGTAGTAAGAATTGTTGTGCAGCGCCCGGCTAATGATGAAGGGGCCCTCCCAAGGAGGCGATAGCTTGTGCATGCCCTTCGTGTCCTGCACCAGTCAGAGAACCAGATCGCCCTCGCCGAATGCGACAGGGCAGATCTGGCTCGAATGGTAGTGGCGTAGGCGCTACTGGTACAGTGCCGATCTGGACAGTGCTAGCTCGCGGGCTTCCTCGAGGAGGTCCACGCCGTCCTCCCGTGCCTCCTTATTGGCCTTTTCTTCATAGAGGATCTTGCGCGGTGAGTCGAACTCGATGTCCGCAGAGAGGACAGCTTCCGAGCCGTCGACGAGGAAGAATGGGGTGAAGTCGGTTAACCTGTTCGGCGTGGTGCGGAGGCTTGACAACATAGCCAGAAGTTCCTCGATCCAGCATCCAGGCGATCGCTCCAAAGTCTCGATGAGGCACGACTTGATGCCGACTAGCACTAGGCCATTTGACGTTCGACCTGCCCATTGGACTGCAGGTGCGCGACGGATGCCAGGTCCAACCGGATGCCCTTGTTGCTGCAGAACCGGGCAAAGGCCCCCTTGGCGAAGTTTGTGCCGTTATCTGTGATGATGCTGTTGGGGTAGCCGAGCCGGTTGATGATGTCCGTGAAGAAGGTGACGACTGTCGCCCCGTCCAGCTTCCGGATAGGCTTGGCCTCTATCCACTTCGTGAACCTGTCTACCGCCACCAGCAGGTGGGTCATGCCTGCACGTGCTCGCTTGAAGGGACCAACCATGTCGAGCCCCCAGACAGCGAAGGGCCAGGTAATCGGTATGGTCTTGAGTACCATAGACGGCATGTGCCTCAGCTGCCCGAAGCGCTGGCATCTGTTGCATGCACAGATCAGCTGCTCAGCATCCTCGAGGGCGGTGGGCCAATAGAAGCCATGGCGGAACACCTTGGCGACTATCTCCTGAGATGAAGTGTGGTGTCCGCACTTGCCCTGGTGGATGTCCTTGAGTAGCCGGTAGCCCGTTTCCACGTCGACACACCGCTGGAAGATGTCAGATACGCTGAGCTTCTACTGTTCTTTGTTGATGATGGTGTATGTGTGCGCGTGTCGTCGGATTTGCCTAGCCTCCACCTCGTCATCCGGAAGTTCTCCATTGGCGATGTAGTTCATGAAGGGCCACGCCCAGGATGGTATCTCCCGGATGGTGAGGATGCTCCCATGCTCCGTCTGAGGGGTGTCAGGGGGTCGTCCGGTGAGGTGCCCCGGACGGCAGCCCCCGAGCCACTTGACGAGCTGGCAGCCCTCGGGTCTTTCGATCCGGACGCACCGGAGTCGGTGCGAGCCTTCTTCCTTGCTGGTTCTGCAGGTTCTGCGTATGCCGGGCCATCACTCGGCATGCTTCCCGCCCATATGATGTAATCCAACTCAGGGGACGGGTTGATGGAGGCCTTGCGCAGATGCTCCAAGGAGACCCCTGGCGGGATCGCCTGCCTGGTGGATCTGATTCGGGCGAGCGAATCGGCTGCCTTGTTGTTGACGCGAGGGATGTGATGGAATTCACATCCGTCGAAGCAGGCGCTGAGCTTCTGTACGTGGAACCGGTAGAGGGCCATGTTTGCATCATGGGCATCCCATTCTCCGGATACCTGCTGCACCACCAGATCTGAATCGCCGAAGCAAAGGATCCGGTTGACGCTGATCTCTCTGGCTAGCCGGAGGCCATGAACCAGTGCCTCGTATTCGGCGACGTTGTTGGAGGCCCTTAAGTGGATCTAGAGAACATACTCCATCCGGTCTCCTTTGGGCAAGGTGAGGACGATGTCGGCTCCCAAGCCCCCAAGCATCTTCGAGTCGTCGAAGTGCATCCTCTAGTGGTCTGAGTCGGGCACCGGTGGGAGGTACTGGGTCACGGCCCAGTTGACGAGGAAGTCCGCTAGAGCCTATGACTTGATCATGAGCCTTGGCTCGTACTGGATGGAGTAGGTGCCAAGCTCGATGGCCCACTTGGCGACTCGGCCGGTGGCGTCCTTGTTGCCGGTGATTTCTAAAAGGGGTGCGGTGCACACCACCTTAATGGGATGCTCTAGGAAGTAGTGCTTGAGCTTCTTGCACGCGAGGTACACGCCATAGCACATCTTCTGGTAGTGGGGGTAGTTCTGCTTGGAGAGGGAGAGGACCTCGCTGAGGTAGTAGACGGGTCTCTAAACCAGCTCAGCCTTTCCTTCCTCGGGGCGCTCCACCACCAGGAAGACGCTGACGACCCGGCTGATGGCGGCTATATAGAGCAACATCGGCTCCTTGTAAGCCGGTGTGGCTAGAACCAGCACTATGGATAGCATGTGCTTAAGGTCATGAAAGGCGACGGCGGCTTGCGAGGCCCAGGAGAACTTGTCTGTCTTCTTCATCAGCTGGTACAGCGGGAGTGCCTTCTCCCCCAGCCGGCTGACGAAACGGCTGAGGGAGGCCAGGCATCCAGGTGAATTTTTGGACTCCAAGCAAGCTCCTAGGCGGCTGCATCCTATCAATAGCCACAGTCTTCTCTGGGTTCGCCTCGATTCCCCGTTGTGAAACGAGAAAACCGAGTAGCTGGCCAGATGGGACGCCGAAAACGCACTTCTCCGGGTTCAGCTTCATCTAGTACTGGCGGAGGTTGCCGAACGTTTCTCCCAAGTCTTTAAGGAGGGTGCGCTTTTCCTTCATCTTGATGATGACGTCGTCCACGTAGGCATGCATGTTTCAGCCGATCTGCGAGTGTAAGCATTTCTGCATACAGCGTTGATAGGTAGCGCCTACATTCTTTAGACTGAAAGGCATGGTTACATAGCAGAAAGCCCCGTACGGGGTGATAAACGACTTCTTTATCTGATCAACCGGGTTTAGCCAGATCTGATTGTAGCTAGAATAACAATCCAAGAAGGATAACAAGTCGTAGTCGGTCGTGGAATCGATGACTTGATCGATACGGGGCAAAGCGAAGGGGTCTTTCGGGCATGCCTTATTCAGGCTGGTGTAGTCAATACACATACGCCAAGTCTTGTTTTTCTTCAACACCAGGATTGGGCTGGCCAGCCAGTCTGGGTGGTACACTTCCATGATGAACCCGGCTGTAAGGAGCCGGGTGATCTCGTCACCAATGATCTTTCTCTTCTCTTCTACGAACCGGCGTAGAGGGTGCTTAACCGGCTTGGCATCTGGCCACACATGAAGTGAGTGCTCGGCGAACTCCCTCGGTACACCTGGCATGTCCTTGGGTGACCATGCGAAGATGTCCCGATTCTCATGGAGGAAGTTGATGAGCGCACCTTCCTATTTGCTATCCAAGTTGGCACCAATGGTGATGAACTTGGTTGGGTCGGTGGGGTCTAGCAGGATCCTCTTTGTCTCCTTGGCCGGCTGGAAAGCCAAATCTCCAACCGACTTCCTGCTAGCCGGCATCTCTTGTTGGGCCACTGCCACATTGCGCATGATCTCGCGCTTCTCTTCGGCTATGATGAGGGCTTCGGCCAGCTTGGAGCCGGTCGACGCGCACTCCATTGACCGCCTGAAGCAGCCGGCGACGGTGATCATGCTATTTGGTCCTAGCATCTTCGTCTTGAGGTATGCGTAGTGGGGGACGGCCATGAACTTGGCAAGGGCAGGGCGCCCGAGGAGAGCGTGGTAGGAACTCGACAGGTTCACCACCTCGAACCATACCGGCTCACGCCGGAAGTTCTCCTTGGTCCCGAAGATGACGTCCAACTAGATTTTACCTGGCGGAGCGCAAGCCAGCCCTGGCAGTACACCATGGAATGTCGTGGTAGTCGGGCGCATGTCGCACTCGCGGATGCCAAGTTTCTCCAGGGATGACCGGTAGAGGAGGTTGAGGCTGCTGGCCCCGTCGATGAGGACGCGCGAGAAGCAGTAGGTGCGCTTGTTGGAGACGATGAGGGGGTCAAGCACCATCGCGTAGCCCCCAGGATTCGGAAGCTGATCTGGCTGATCCTCCCGGCTCTAGGTGATGGGGGTCTTCGACCAGTTCAGGTACTAGGGGACTGGGGAGACGATGGTGTTGACCTCCTTGGAGCATCGTCTGCGGCTTTGCTTGTCGTCCAGCTCGGTCCCGAATATATGGTAGGCGGCGTGCGGCTGAGGGTAACCATTATTGTTGTTGTTGTTGTTACCATTGTGGATGGCTCCCCTAGCCGGTGGTGGTGGTCCACCGGGAGGGGGCAGGGGTAGACGAGGTTGGTTGCCTTGGTCCTTCATCTGGCGGGTCCAGCTGCAGTTCCAGATGGTGTGTGTAGCCGGTTTGAAGGGTCCGCTATGCCATTTGCACGGGCCATCGAACATCTGGTCGAAGGTGAGCCTCGGCTTCTACCTTCTTGTATCGCCAGCCGGTGCGTCGGGCGCGCCCTCCACAGCATTGGCCTATCGTGCGTGGTAGCGAGGCTTCTACTGGCCGCCTTGGCAATCCCCGTGGAACCGGTTGTCGTTGTTGTGCCGCCTGGAGGATCCGGCTTCACCACTCGGGTTACCTGGCCGGTCACGAGCCGGCTCCGAGGGAGGCGGTCACTGATACATTGCAAATGTATCTATAATTTTTGATGTTCCATGCTTGGTTTTATCTACTTTCTTGTGTTTCGTCCACACTTTGGAGTACTTTTCATATGATTTCTTGGACAAACCTATTAACAAGAGCCACAGTGCTAGCTGCCTGTTTTCTGCTGTTTTTGGTTCCAGGAAAGTCAGAAAATGAATATTCTCAGAATTGGACGGGACAAAAGCCAAAAATCCTATTTCACCAGAAGACTCCCGGAGCCAGAATATGAGACGGAGTGGGGCTGGGGCCCAGCCACACCACCTAGCCGCACGGGCTGGGCCTGGCCGCGCTAGGGGGTGGTCTGGCCGCCCCAGACACCCCCTCGGTCTCCCTCTTCGCCTATAAGATGCCTTCTGACCTAAAAACTCAGGAGGGTTGACATTTTTCCAGAAGGAGTTCCGCTCCGCCGCCACCACCAGATTCCACGAAATAGCACCAGAAACTCCGTTCTGGCACTGCCGGGACGGGGAATTGGAGGAGATCATCGCCATCATCATCACCATTGCTTCTCCATCGACCATCCATGTTTCCCCCATCTATGAGTGAGTAATCCCCCACTATAGGCTATGGGGATGGTAGGGATTGGATGAGATCGTTCATGTAATGGCATCAGATTGTTAGGGCATGGTGCCTAGTATCTTTTATTAGTGCTTTATGACTTTGTTGTGACTTGTTATGCTTAATGCTTGTCACTAGGGCCCGAGTGCCATGATTTTAGATCTGAACATGTTATTGAATCATTATGATAGTATTGTTTATGGTCTTATCTGCAAGTTGTATACACACGTTATTGTCCGAAACCAATGGCCTCGAAGTGACAGAAATCGGGATAACCGGAGGGAATGGCTTTGATGTGAGGATCACATGTGTTCACGGAGTGTTAATGCTTTGCTCCGGTGCTCTATTAAAAGGAGCACCTTAATTGCCAGTAGTTCCCTTGAGGCCCCGCTGCAAACGGGCTGGCAGGACAAAAGATGTTGTGCAAGTTCTCATTGCGAGCATGTATGACTATATATGGAACACATGCCTAGGATTATCTAGTACTTGGATGCTTTATCTTATTTTATCTGCAATTGCCCTATGTTCTGATTGCCATGTGAATTGTCTTGTCCATGCAACGCCCGTCCATCCATCCCTATGCCTACCGCACTCGAATCCTACTGTTTACTTCTGTCTTTATTTTACTACTGCTGCTACTTTACTATTCCTACTACAAAACTATTGCTACTGATAAACTGTTGTGAGCAAGATTGTTTCCAGGTGCAGCTGAATTGACAACTCAGTTGTTAAGCCTTATAAATATTCCTTGGCTCCCCTTGTGTCGAATCAATAAATTGGGTTTCACTTCCCTCGAAAATACTGCGATACACCCCCTATACCTGTGGGTCATCAGTCGCCCATCAGCATTCACCCGGAGTGGCTTCTTCATCGCGGCGCCAGCCGTGGCGTACTGGTCCACAACCGTCATGAGCTCCTCCATGGTTTTCGGCTTGTCACACAGTAGCTGGTGGTGAAGCATGGTGCCTTCTCGGCACCCTTCGACGAAGAACCCGATCGCCTGGCTCTCAAGAATCCCCTCGCAAGTGTTGCGCAACTCCGTCCACCTGGCGAGGTACTTGCGGTCGCCCTGGACTCACAGGGCCAAGTCGCACGGGTGGCCTGGGCGCTTGTATGTGCCGTTGAAGTTGCGGACGAACACCTTCTCAAAATCTGGCCAAGCGTTGATGTTGTTGGGCGCGAGGTTGTTGAGCCATGTTCTCACCGACCCGGTTAGCATGAGGGGGACATAGCGCACAACTACACGCTTGTTCCCATGGGCGATGCCGACTGCCGTGGCGTAGTCAGTTAGCTAATCCTCGGGATTCATGCTGCTGTCGTACTTGGGGGTATCCCGGGGTAGGGTAAACTTATCCGGAAACGGTTCATTCTATATGCGAGGTCCGAAACAAACCGGCCCGGTGGAGCCTTCCTCTTCCGTGATGCGCGCTTGAGCTAGGAGCTCGAGGCGGTCACGGGCATCCGGACGGTCCGGGTTGGGCGCTCCTACCCGGCCCGAGAGACGGGAGCCAGCAGGTCATGGCGCTCCGATTGGTGGAGGGGCGGTGGTGGATTGCTATTCACCGTCTGCTCCTGGCACGGTTGGCCCTTGTTGCTAGAGCTGCGGCGCCGGCTATGGGATCTAGCCGGAGGAGAGTATGCCTGCTGGGTCTCGTAGGGTGATCCCTTGCTGTTGCCGGGAAGTTTGCTTCCCCTGGAGCAGCAGGGGTCCTCATGCATCTTCCGGATGGCATCAGCCTGCTCATCCGCAATCCAGAGGAGCTCCTGCACCCGGGCATGTGATGACCCACAAGTATATGGGTGTATCGCAGTATTTTCGATAAGTAAGAGTGTCGAACCCAACAAGGAGTAGAAGGTGTTGACGAGTGGCTTGGAGCAGGAATTCTCTGTAAATACTTAGCAAACGGTTTTTTAGGGGTTTTTGATAATGCAGATAAATAAAGTACGAGTAAATAAAAGACAATAATAATAGATGCAACAAGTGGCCCAATCATTTCTTTAGCAAAGGACAAGCCGGTTGTATTACTTAAGATGACCAAAACGTTCTCGAGGACACACAAGAATATCGTCAAGTGCTTTCGCTTCATGTAGTTGATTAATCTTCTTTAGTTTGCTAAGTGCCGTGTGGGTGAACCTGTGCTAATGTACCGACCTTCCTAGGACTAATACATACTTGTGATTATACCCCTTGCAAGCATCCGCAAGTACAAGAAAGTAATTAAGGTAGAAACCTAACCACAGCTTTAAACTCTAAGACCCTGACATCCCTTGTGCAAACGTTTCCTAACGGGGGTTCAGGTTTCTATCACTCCGGCAACCCCTACGATTAGTAGCCAAATACACAATGCATTCCCCTAGACTCATAAAGGTGAAGGGTCATGTAGTCGACGTTCACATGACACCACTAGAAGAAATACACCACAACTTAAATATCAAGCTATTGAATCTTTCTCAACACAATTCCACTACTAACAACATGACTTCTCCCATGTCCTCAAGAACTAAACGAACTACTCACAAGACATCATATGTATCAAGATCAGAGATGATATAATGATATGTAACAATCTGAACATAAACAATAATTCAATGGTTCACTCAATAGCATCAACTACAAAGAGTAATCAATACCGGGAAAGTTTCCCCTAAGAACTATGCACGATTCAACCCAATTGTTACAGCAATATGAAGTGGTGATGATGGTGCTGGTGGAGATGATGATGATGATGTTGATCCCGATGAAGTCCGGCTTGATGGTGGTGTTGATGGCGTCGATCTCCCCTCTCCGGGAAGGAATTCCCTCGGCAGAATTATGTCTGCTGGAGAGATCTTTCTCTCTCGGTGTTTTTCGCCCCGCAGAGGCGGCGGAATCTTTCTGTGGTCGCTCCCCAGGTATTAGGGTTTTGAGGGGATAATATACGCCAGAGTGGAGAGCCTGGAATGGGCTAGGGTGGCCACACCACCTGCTGGCGCGGCCTAGGGCTGCTCGCGCCAGGGTGTGGTGTGGGCCCCCTGTGTCCCATCTCCACTACCCCTTTGGCAATCTTCGTCTTCTGGAAAAATAGAATTTTCCATGTATTTTCCCGAATTTTCTTATCTTCACGAATTTTGCCTCCAAACAGCACCTTTTCCATCAGAATCCTGATTGCAGCGGTCCATGCTCCAAAAGTCATCAACCATACAAAAACAGATGAAATAACATAAGTAGCATCTCTTAATATGAAATATATCAATGAATAACAGTAAATTATGATATAGAATAGTGATGCAAAATGGACGTATCGGCGTGTTGCCGGTCTTGCTCCTCGCCCTCCAAGTTGGGCAACTCGTCCACCGTGGCTCACGCCGCGTGCAGGTTCTTGATGGGCGTGTTGTAGGTGGGCCGGACGAGAGCGGGTGGCGGATCTGGCTCGTCATCCCTTTCTATCCTTCTGCCTAGCTCGCCGCCTCGGCGTCGCACTTGCCCGCGCTGGCTCGGCTCCGCGGTAGCCAGAGTGTGGCCGTGGGCGCGGTCGTACTCACGCATGGTGATGTCAACTTACTTCTTGGCCGCAGCCAGCTTGATGGCCTCCTGCAGGAGAAGCTGCCTCTCCATGGCGAAGTTGGCGTCCGCCTCCTCCGGGTTGTCCCCGAGGTTAACCGGCATGAGGAGTCAGTCAATGGACTCTTCCACCAGGTTCCTCGACCACGGTGGAGCAGAAGTGCCGAGCTCACCATCGCCCTGCTCCCGGGGATGGAGGGGCTGGGAGCTCGAGCCGGCCATCATGACCACGACACCGCGCGAAGCGACGGAGATGCCGCTGCTGGGGAGCAGCGGTTCCGGGACAGAGACGATCTCCCTTGGGAAATGCTCCAGCACGGTGGTGACATAGACGGGAAGGTTGCCAAAAAGCAGGATGGAGCCGTTTGCCGGAAAGGTGGTTCCGGCGAAACGCGACGCGTTATCCATGACGCAGCTGAACTTGCCGAGCGTAAGCACTAGGCCGGTGGCCACGCACTCACCGGCTGAAGTGTGGGGTCAGAACGTGACTCCGGTCGAAGCCATCCAGCCCCACGGTGGGCGCCAATTGTCGTTGTATTGGGAACGGTTGTGCCTAAGAAGTCTAGATAGAGGTGTGGGGACTAGCAGGGAAGTTCTCGACAGCGTTCGCAGGCGGGATTGGGTACGAGCTAGTGTAGCGAGACACAAGAAGTACCCAGGTTCGGAGCCCTCGTGAGGAGGTAAAGCTCCTACTCCTGTCGATCTGACTATGAGTGGTATACGGACTACAATCGCTCCTCGAGCTGTATGTTCTAGCTACCTTAATAAATGTTGAGAGTCCAACCCTTGCTACGAGAGCCTTGCCCCTCCTCATATAGGTAGAGGGGCAATGGTCTAACTGGCCATGCCGGCTGGCTGGCCCCACAGGCGGGTCCCAGCCGACTGGTCATCTACAGTATCCGGTATGGTATGTCCAATCGAGGTACATGTCGTAGAGGTCGTCGTGGGTATAGTGAACGTCGTGCGAGCCTGTCGTCAGCACCCGACCACTGTGCCCGCGTCACCCTGCAAAGTCTTCGGTATCTCCTCGTAGTGGCGGGTCTTGTCATTGTACCAGGGGGTACCGTGCACTGTGCAGCACGTCGCCCTGTCCTCTTGATTGCGTCCGGCTACGCTGATGTAGCCGTTCTTGAATCTTGCCGCTCCTCCTGGTTCCGGCTACTGGATGGTAGTCGGTATGAAGTGTCCGTGTCCGGCTGCACCCTGCCAACCGGACGCGCATCGCCTGCCGTAGTTCTTGTCTAGTTGGGGTATCCGGAAGTCATCCCCCCGACACTATGGTATTTATATGCTTGTTGAGCTCAAATTGCATGTAAATGAAATAATCTCCCACATAATTACTCCCAAACTAAAAAACCCACAAATCCCTCCTACTTCTAGAGCATGAAATGAGCCAAACTAGCAATCATAGATGAAATGATTTGCTAATCTTTTAGAACCTTTGGATAGATGGGGCGCCGCAAAATGACAAATCGTGTGAAAAAATGGGGATGAACTAGAGCTCAGGGAGGAAACAGAGGAGAAAGTAGCTTGAATGGAGTATGGCTCGGGGTAGAAGATGATATAGCATGGAATTTAATCCTGGTTGGTGTCTACATTATATAAGTATATCAAAAATCATTACACAATATCATGAATAGAGAAGTTAGCAAATTAATATAAGTTCATCACATTAAAACATAAGTAGAGTAGTGAGACCAAATGTTATTATTGCAAAAATAAAAAACTATGCACTCATTTACAAACTTTCTACTCCATAGTCATTTTGATAAATTACTAAGTAAACCACATCTACACATATGCAAACTAAGAAATTAATCTGAGCTCAAATTGCATATAAATCAAATAAACTCCCACATAATTACTCTCAAACTAAAAACTCATAAATCCCTCTACTTCTCGAGCATGAAAATAGCTAAACTAGCAATGGCAGATGAAAGGATGAAGTTTCTAACCTTTTAGAATCCTTGGACAGATGGGGAGCTGCCAAATCTTGACAAATCGTGGGAAAAAATGGGAATGAACTCGGGAGGTTGGGAAAGAAACAGAGGATAAAAGCTTGAATGGAGTATGGTTCAGGAGGGAGACGATGATATAGGAAAGCCTTTAGTCCCGGTTGGTGTCTCCAACTGGGACTAAAGGTAGCGGATGCACACCGGCCCCAGCCTGACGCAAACCCTTTAGTCCTGGTTGGTATCTCCAACCGGAACTAAAGGTCCCGTTTGATCCGGAACTAGAGTTGGCCGTGTCCCTACGGCGGTACTAGCCGTTGGAACCGAGACTAATGCAATGTTACTCCCGGGCCCAAACATGACCGGGACTAATGCTCCGGACAAAAGGCTCTATTTCTACTAGTGGGGCGACAAAGTATTTTACCGAGTTTATTTCGCCTATTGCCTTATGTATATGTATCTTGGCACTATTTACCCAACCATAATTGTTTCATAGTGGCCATTTTACCATACGATCAAATATGAGCTCGGGCTATAGTGAGCCATATTTTTCGGAATTCAAAATGGGGATTCAAAGCTTGAAAAATTCTGAAACAAAATATGTATGTACTTACCGGTGTGTCCTATGGGCGTGTAAATTTTTTAAATGAAATACATTATACTTTGTTCTGAACAAAAATGAGAAATTCTACACCTTTCTTGGATTCAATTTTTTGTCAGTTTGTGTAGCCTAGATGATAAAGAACTTTATCTTGAAATTTTACACACCTATAGAATACATTCTCAAGTACATACAAACTTCTTTAAGGATATTTTGAAACTTCAAACATTGTTTGTTGGGTATGGTCTTAACTTGGCATGCTTGTTTAGTATTTGTAACACGATTGATGTCATATGTTGCCTCTAATTGCTGTGTTTTTGCATGTTTTTCACGTGTATTGGTTCTAGTGTTCTTATTGGGTAGCTATAGTAGTTTCGTGATGATCTTGCATCACGGTTTCGAAAAGTAAGTCCAATTCCATAATAACTTCATTCCCATTTTTGAAGAGCAAATTTGATGTTCTTTGTATCAAAAGTAAATTATAATAATACATTGTGATCTTGAGTTCTTGTCAACCTCTAGTGCATGACACATCCATGAAGTCGCTTCATCTCGAAGAACTGGCCATCCCGAGTGGCGAGCTCTTCGACAAACAAGTGAATCTCGGGGGGTGACATCTATGTGCATGTGCAACACTCGAATGACGTTGACAAACAGAGGATGATGTGGGAAGCGGTCGATGAGGAGTGACATGTGTGCGATGCCATCGATGAGCAGTAGAAGTGAGTCCCTCTTCTACCGACTTTTCGGTGTGCTAATTATTTGTTTTCTCCAGATTTTTAGTTGCCCCTATTTGAGTGTAGATTGAGAAAGAAAGAGGAGAGGATGAAGAACCAAGAGGAGAGGAGGCAGAAGCAAGAGAATAAGAAGAAGAGGAATTTGGAGGTGGAGCTAAGGAGGAAAGAGCTAGAGAGACATGTGGGTCAGTATTATGTTCATTCTCATGTTGTGGACGGTGGCGATCTGTTCTTTTTTTTTAAACGCGGCAAAAGATTTGCTATTTTCATTAATTAAGGAGAATTTCATAGAGTGTTAAAAAAAAGCCTTGGCAAAACACCAAGGCAGCCACAAAGACAACACACAGGAACAACTACTCACACGGCATTATACAACTAATGGCCTTGGTGCCGGCAAGGCACCACATAGAATCCACCTCCTTAATTTTGTTGACTACCATTTCCACGTTTACGGCGTGGTTCTGGAAGTAGAAGCCTTCTCCTTAATTTTGTTGACTACCATTTCCACGGTTACGGCGTGGTTTTGGAAGACCCTAGCGTTTCGCTCCTTCCAAATTTCCCAAGAGACCAATATTGCCATTGAGGACATAGCCTTCCTTTGCGCTCCCCTTTTGTGTATCACCTCTTTCCACCATTCTTTCACGGATCTATAGTTGTGTCAATTTGCGGTGCCAATGTCTTGTAGACCGAGCCAATCTTTTATCTTGTTCCAAACTCTCATTGAGTAGCGACATTTGAAATGTAGGTGTGAGGTCGATTCTTGTGTTTAGTTACAAAGTTTGCAAAGGTCACAATTGGGCCAACCTATTCGAGCGAGTCTATCCGCCGTCCAAACCCGGTTTTGTAGAACCAACCATGGGAAGATTTTGCACTTGGGAGTCGCCCAAGGTTTCCAAACCATGTTCGGCATCAAGGAGTTGACTTGTCCCAAGTATTGCATGTTGTATGCCGATTTAGCCGAGTAACATCCATCTCTTGTTAGTTTCCAACTGATATCATCCGGACGGTGGCGATCTGTTCTAGGATATCTCTTAGAGTGGGTGGGCAACATGGTTCCCCTACCTCAGGGAGAGGAAGGAAAGCT
Source organism: Avena insularis (assembly GCA_023614405.1). Taxonomy (NCBI): domain Eukaryota; kingdom Viridiplantae; phylum Streptophyta; class Magnoliopsida; order Poales; family Poaceae; genus Avena; species Avena insularis. Next base: position 31,935,031 of record CM042692.1, read on the forward strand.
CTCGCAACAACGAACAATGATAACTCCTTAATAATCTTACAATGGTTCGACTTCATTCCCTTTGGGAGTTAGTTTGACATTGGGCTTTTTTCTCTTGTGCACAATGCTTTTGTAAGTGTTGCTCTTATGTTTGTTAGAACTAAGCAAAATAATTACCTGATAATCTACTATTTAGCAAGTTTGAAGCATCAAAATGTATAAAGTTTAGTGGCATGTATAGTTGGTAACTGAGTTCAACAACAAACTCTATATGGCGATGTTGTGCATAGCAACCCAATGTGTCGCAGCGTAGCGAAAAACTTGTACGGCTCCATTGCGACGGCGAGCCATGCATGTATAGAGGCTAGTATAGTGGACATGATCGTGTAGTCCTTTTTATTTTTATACGGATCAAGTGGACAGACCACAATCCTCTAGCAAGATGTTCATTTAGAGCATCTCTACCGGCGTGCCCTAAAGTGTGTCCAACACTACTGTCGAACAAGCGCTTTGGGGGCGCTGGATGAGCATGCGGGCATTTTGGGAGGGTCTCCCCATACCGGCGGAACCCCAAAATGGACCCCAAAACAAATGTGGCATAAAATCAAATGCACACAATAGAGAATTCACATATAGAACATTCAAATACAAAGTTTAAATAAAGAAAGTTTATTACAATAATCCTAACATAATGAATAAAATAGTTTGCACAATAATTTAAATAATTAAAATTTTAAATAGCTCAAGCAATGTGCCCTTTGGGTGCCCATAAATGTGCCACTAGATCCTCTTGCAATTGACAATGAACACTTTCGTCACAAATTTGTTGAAGCATGGCGAGAAAAGCTCTGAAGTTGGCTGGCACCTCATGATTAATCGGCAAGAGGGCCCTTGTGCTCGAATGGTTGATCATCAGAAAATGGAGCATTGCGCTCGCTATCGATGATTATACTCCCTCCGTCCCAAGGCATAGGGCGTAAAAAAAATCGAGTTTTCCTCAGAGCTTAAGGCGTACGTGTGGGAGACTCGCTGGCATGCCAGTTTTACCCCTCAGATCCGTTCCCTCGTAAGCATGCCCGGTTATTAAGGAGCGACTGCACGCGCGTATATATGAGAGATAAAGGGATAGAGAGAGAACATGGCAGCCACAAGCGAGAGAAACGAGGAGCCAGGAGAAACGTTCGAGAGAGATTTAAGGACGTGCATGCAGGGGTAAATTAGGAAGCTTTATGGTAGTTTTCTTTCAGCCGATCGCTTCTTAATAAACATGCCAGAAAATATACGCCCTAAGGGGGAGTATTGTGCATGCCACGTGAGCATTCATCACCTCCACATCTAAGATGTCAAGTAAGAACAGTGTACCCGACGGTAGCAAAACGAGCTTGGAGAACAGCACCGAAGAGCGCTGCAACAAGTTAATGTTATTGTGAGATCCAACCATGCCAAAGAAAGTATGCCAAATCCATAGATCATAATCTACGGCAGCTTCAAGTACCACGATGAACTCTCCGGTATGGCCTTCATACAACGCTTGCCAAGAAAATAGACAGTTGTTCCATCCCCAATGCATGCAGTCAATGCTACCAAGTATTCTAGGAAATTCCTTCGCTGTATTTTGTGTGCGGATCGAAGTTGTGTCTTCTTGATTTGGTGCTCTCACATAGGTTGGCCCAAACAATGCAGCAACAATCCGGCAAAACCTGTACACACTCTCAAAGGTTATGGACTCAAAGGTTCGCTATCTTACCAGGCCTCGAACCACCACGGCGAGGAGTGTGAAGTTTCGCCGGTAGACGAAGGAGGCAACTGATGATGATCGCGTGTTCTTCATCATCGGCCTGCGCATCGGCTTCATCTTGCTCCAATTGCTTTATCATCATTTCGTCGTCAGTATCCATCTTCTATGCATCACACATCAATGCAATCAAAGTGTCGAAGATCGACTAGCTGGTCCACGCAGGCCGGAAAAAATTCATTGGCAATCGGTTGAACAGCTTCCGTGTGAGGCGGCCTCGAGGTGGTCTCGGCTAGAGATATGGCAGAGAAACGACGACGAGGCGATGGCGAGAAACGGTGGGTTCCGAGGGGGGCGGTGTCTGGCTAGGAGCTTTGGCGATGGGCGGTTGCGATTGCAGCGATTTAGGGGTGGGATCGTTGGCGATGAAGGAGGGAAGGAGAAAGAATGGGGAAATGGTCGGGATGCTATTGAGGGGCCTTGTGCGTCAAATCTAACATGGCTTCAGTTGTCCGACGCCCGATTCATTCCCTTTGGTAGGGGTCGAAACATGGGGGCTGCCAGTGCAGGCAGTTGGACCGGCCAGGTGTAGATGCTCTTAGGGAAGATACAATGGTCTTATCTTAGTCTTATATTAGCAATGACATGTAGGATGATTGTTGAGTTGGAGGAGAGAGAAACAAAAAAAGACCTTTGCCTTCTCTTAGCTAAGAGATGATCTCTTAGCACTATATGTCTTACCACATATTTAGAAATATATGTCGTTAGAAATAAGAATAAAAAAACCATTATATATCATATTTTGTTATCATATTAAGATTACGTGACATGTATAAGATAAGGCTGTCTTATCAACCATTGCACGTGCCTTGAATCCTGAGTCCCAACAGCATGTGGCTATGGAACATGAAGCGAATCAATGAGACGGTAACTAGACCTAAAATCGGTGTAAACAAAAACATAATATCACTCGCCCGATCGAGTCGCTGGAGCCAAGGTGCTGACGACAGAAGTCTAGCACCACGTGGGTCGGGGTCGCGTGCCGCTGCGGACGTGCCTACGTGCATGGGCAGCACCATTTGGCCGACCGGAAGTCTAGCACCACGGTTTACTCAGGCGCTAAATTGATTTGAGTTGTCGATACGACGGCGAACCCATGTGTCTGTCACGTGATAGCACAACATTCGCATGCCGGTTCCATAACGCTATTTTTCTGCCAAGGATATGGACTATGGAGTGCATAGCATGGGTAAACTCCTTGAAAGATTGCAGATCAATGTGTGCCCGGCAGGTGATGATAAAATAAAGGATTTGCTAGTTTGAGAACTTTCTAAATCTCGGTCACCTCTGTCAGTATTATCTCGTGATTCGTGTAATTTAGAAGTTAATTAATGTAATTAGTTACCCGCAAAAGAAAATAATGTAATTAGTTGCAATTAGGTTGTAACCTATAATTACTAACTAGGCTGCAACTGAGACATATGAGTTCTCGGTCGCCTAAGATCTAAATGCTCCCATAAATACGGGAAAAAAATCCTCAATTCATCTTGCTTTTTATACATTTCAACCGTCTGGATGAAAATATAGCAAACGAATTGTGTTTGAGCCGTCCCTCTTCCCCTTGCCCCTCCCACCGACAGACAACGAGGGCGATCCCGCATCCCCAGCAGTCTCCAACCCCCTCCAACCTCCTCCTCTGCCGACAGGGGCCACCGGGCTCCTCCCAGGTGGCGCCGACAACGGTGGTACTCCTCTCCCCGCGGCTCGGTGATAGGGTCGAGGCCCGATTCCCCTAGCTGTGGTGCTCCATAGGACGGTGGCGGTCCGGCTCCAGCTGGGAGGCGACGGCGCGGAAAGCCCCCTGCGGGGCAACGCGGGGCGGACGCGACAGGAAGTGGCGGGCATGCCCTATGCACTTCACGTCCTACAGGCGCTGGCGATGTACCTCATGCGGGTGTTGGCAGCGATGGCGGCCAGCCTGTTACAGCGTGACGGCTGGCTTTACGGGTCTGATCCGGCCTGGCAGGACCCTCTTGGTATTGGTGTGCCTCCCTCGGGGGCTTTACGGGCCTGCTAGGCCCGACTGGACCCAACGGGGACTGGTGTGTCTGTGACCGCGTCCGATCGACTACGGTAGGCCGAGTCCTATTGGTCCTGATTCGAGCTACTACTCGCCCCCGCCTTGTAGGCCTCGTGATGGTAACCTCGGTGAAACGATGATGGCGGCACCGTGGCCGCGGTGGCGCATGGTCGCGGGTGGCAAGTTTGGTGGTGTCGAGGCCTCGACCTCGTGGGGCTCCTTTGCATCGGATCACCCAGGGGTTGTGGATAGGATTTTTGGGAGAAATCTGTGTCAGCTCGTCCGACACCGACGTGGTGCCGTCCGAGGACGGCACAATTCCTTCCCGTAGGATGTCGTGGCTACCCGCCATCAACTTTCCTCTGCGTGCCAGGGGAAACCCTAGGATCAGTCTCCGGTCCAGACAGCGGCGTCAGCGCTTTCCTTCCTGAAGGTGTTGCTTGACGTCTAGTGCTACGAGCGTGTTGGTACTCCTCCGGAGGGCGCAGCGGTTGCTAGTCTGCTTCGTTTAGTTGATCCGCATATATCTTCATTTTGTTTCTTCTTTATTTCTTTGGACGTGTGTTTGTTGCTACCCAGCATTTTCTTTCGCTTCCATAATATCTTGGTGGTATCGTGACTATAGAGGTGTGAAAGACTGTTTCGAGTAGACGGAAATATAGCTCACCGATTAATCCTCCGCAGATGAACAAGGGAATCGATGATTTTTGCACCACAGGTATTGGTGGGAGTGTAATCTGCGTTTACTTGTAAACTAATTTGGCTCGTGTAAAAATGCCCGGATACATTCAACTGCGCACGCTGACCGATTGCAGGATACCTGAGCACTACCGCTCAAGACAGAAAGGCCAGACACCTCTGTGAAGCTAGTCCCTCTGGAGATCTGAATCTCGCCAGGATTTCATGAGGCCACCAATCAAGCGACTGTTGCGAGGAACTGATCTCGAGCGAACAACTAGAAACAAATAACGGTTCCCGAAGAGGAAAGCTTGGGTTGATGCATGCACAGAGAGAGAGACAGACAGACGGAGGCGACGCACTGCTCAAGGAGAGACATGCCAGGAGAACAACGTTAATCTCTAGCCCCTTTCGCCCGCCTCATTTCTCTCCTCTTTTCTGCAGAAAAATCTCGATTCAGCGGGCACGTGAGTCGCTGTGAGCCTATGATGAGGCTGTGACTCAGCCGTGTTGTGTCCGGTGGAAACTGATCGCAGTTCGCAAGTTGGCTGCGTGGATTCTCGCTGTCATCTTCTCCGTGACCGTGAGTTTCTCACTCAGAGTCACATACTTCCTCCGACCCAAATTAATTAACTTGGATTTACGGATGTATCTTACACTAAAACATGTCTAGATACATTCAAATTTAGACAAATCCAAGTCAATTAATTTGGGTCGAAGGGAGTATATGGATCCGATCAATCTGAAACTCAGTCCAGCATTTTTACACGACGCTTCATTCAGAGGGAAGGCCAATTTCAAGATTTTTTATCTTTTGTGTAAAGAGCTACTACTATCATAAGACGGTAAATTCAGCACGGAGGGTGATTCGGAACACCTGAGAACCTCACGATTTTGCTCTGGAAAAGCGGTTCGCTTTTTTCAGCTGAAGATATTTTCCGCGTATGATGATCCGTCGTAGAAAGAACACTCTAGCTAGAACAAAGCTGCTGGATATGCATCATCATTTTCATTTGATCCTCCGTGTTTGTTGGGAAAGTCGTTATCCAGAACGTTGGCGAGCCTCACATTTTTGGGCCAACATGGGCCAGACCACGCGCATTGGTTGCGCCTAAAAAGGTCACCTTCATGTTGGGTAAGCCGTGCATAGGCCACTAGGCTGCATGCAAAGATTTCAAGGCCCTACCGATGCTGATTGCTGTGGATCTCCCTCTGTCTGTCTCTCTTTCTCACAGACATGCCGTTTATACAACACGCATAGAAATCCCTTCAGTTTGGCAAAACGACGGCGGGAAGGCATGGCCAAGATTGTGGCCAATTATGGGGATACGGAAGGCAGGCTGGTTTTGTTCCCTTTGGGTGCCACTTGTGTGTCCTTGCCCCGAGACAACGATGGAAAGAACCAAAAAAGGGAATAAAACGCCATGGGGGAACAACCATCTCGTGCTGCCGTAGTGCCATCCTCCTATGCACTCGGTTTTTTTCTTTGAGCGAGGATTTTTTTTTTTTGCGAAAAAGGGCGAGCATATTTTTCATTTGCTCATCCGACGACCGACATGTGCTTTTAGGGCTTTGCATTGTTTGTATGTATGATATCCACAAAAATAAAAATAAAGGCAAGTTTCTCCTTTTGCTCATTTTCCAGTTTTCCTCTCGAGGAGTTTTTTCTCATATAATATGCGAGAGATGAAGATTTTTACGAGTTCATGGTTGGTCCACTTCGCTGGAAAAAAAATTAACCGAGAGGAAAACAATTTTGTTACTATTACAATTTATGTGCAAAGTCGAATTTATGACGGTAACAGGGCGCTAGCTATTGCAGGCGATCGATGCAGGTGCATGAGAAGGGAGAACATCCAGAATGTAACAGTACGATGACGCAGCATGCATGATGCAATTGATTTGCCGGAATATTTTGATCATCGCGCTCAAAACTGATACCGTCCTAAATTCTAATCACCCAAGATCCACGCATTGGTGCTGAGTTGGGCCGATGCGGCGGCAACAACGGAACATTGCTGCCACTTAGGCCCTTCCGTCCAACGGTTGAGTTGCAGCTTCTCTGAACTGCCTGACGAAATCCGATCATCTCAGCTTACAGAAGAAACTCATGCTAGCATAGATTCGGATGCTGAATTGAGTGGCGATTCAAGCAAACCTGTCCGGTTGACGATTTCCTCGGACAGAGCGCACATTGAAACTCAGGGCGTGTTTGTCGGTGCGAGTTTTTCCAACTGCATGCAAATTGCACGTGTAGGGATTGCACGCGCGGATCTGTAGCGGGCCAAAATCTCTTAGTTATTTGATAGCCCGCATTGACACTATTCAGCACTTGCGCAGAAATGAGGCCCTGTTGTTTGGTGGGTTCTATTAGGTCTGGGAGAAATGATTGCTCATGTTTGGTTCCAGCATTCTCATTTGGTCTGGTTACCTCTTTTCTATATGGTGAGCTTATCAGACCTCAACAGTGAGGCTAAAATCGACAAAAATCATACGCTAAATATGCATAAAACGAGCAAAATATATATTAGCAGAACAGATTTAACGACGCTAACATAAACATTGTAGCACGGAAACCACAAGACATTCCGACAAAGTTTACAGTAACGACGAGAGACAAATTTCACAGCAAAGTTCACAGGTCGATCATGGCAAGGGCAGGATCATGCTCCGGGCACTTCTTCAGCACTTCAGTCATGGTGTAATCGAAGATGGTGACCTTGAACAGGTCACCCTTCAGCATCTTGAAGGTCATGAAGTACCCAATCTTGATCTGATGGGCAATGGCGAAGCCAGCCCGCCCCTGGTCAAGGCAAATCCTACTGCTGACGTCCCGGAGCTTAACCATCCAGTTGTATCCGGTGTTCGTCTTCAGCACGATCGACCTTGGCAAAGTGCCGAGGAAAGGCCTGAAGCCATCAGGGATAGGCAGTAGGTCTAACCCAGGTGCCAAGATGACATGGGCCAAATGAGTTGGTCCTACCTAGTCGTGGAAGTGCCCAATCTTCAGAGGCCTCCCCCTCGACCTCTTGGCGTTGCTGCCCTCACCACCATCCCTGGAGCATGCTCCTCCATTGGTGGGGAGAGCACCTCTGATGAGCATCTTCGAGCACTGAAAAAAGAAGCAACACATGTAAGCACATACATTCAGGTGATCATACATGAACAATCAAACATGGCCTCATATAGAATGGCACAGATGCAAAGGGATACTCCTCATGAGCAACACAAATGAACATTGCATTTGGGTAGCACACAAGTTTGTTCATGAAGAGTATCCCCTTGCATTTCATTGTGCTACTTTGTGATCATCGGCCAGCTTCATAATAACTTGCACAACCAAGAAAGCACAACACAATGCCCAGCTTTAGAATAACTTGCACAAACAAGGTAGAGTTGGTGCTATAGGGATCCAAAGGAGGTGCACAACCAATTTTGTTGTGCACAACATCCGGTTCCTATAGCACTAGCTCTATAAACGTATTGTACAAAGTAACATCACAAGCTGGGTTCACAGCATAAACAGCAATTGCCTCATAGTTCCCAGCATTTGCAGCATGAAGCGATGATCATACCGAACCAAGTTGAATCATCTTGAATAGATGGCAGAACCAGGTTCGAGAGGATCATCGCTTCCATTTCTGCCCGGTGCGTATGTAATCATTGGTAGTCCCATAAATGAACAACTAGATTAGTGTGCCTCATATTAGGTGAAAGGGCATGTATGCCCCCATGTGTGGTTTTGGTAATTAATGACAATCCCTATGGACTAATGTGCAAATTGAGTTTCACTTGTAGGTTTGTCCATTGGCATCGCTTGGACCATGTGTTGGTTTCAAGGATGAAAAAGAAGAAGTAATTTCCAAGGGCTTTGTGCCTATTGGAATCAAGTAGAAGAAGAAGAAGATCAAGTATGTCTTGAAGAAGAAGAAGATGGAGTTCCTCATGGCTATCTTCAAGACATCATCAAGAATTGAAGTGCAAGCTCAAGATGCATCATCGCTAGAAGATCTCATGCTTGAAGCTTATCATCCTCGGCAATCATGGAATGATGAAGACAAGTTCGAAGAAGAGGCTTCCCCATAGAGTATGGGGAGCATTTCTCAAGTCTTCATCAAGCAAGTGTAATCAAGAAAGGTGTTCCATCTTGAAGGTGACAAGATCGTCTACATCAAGCTCAAGTGGGATGCTCAAGGCCAAGGTATGATCTTGATAGGGTTTCTATTTTACTGGTCTCTTGTAGTGTTGGGAGACCGGTTTATGATAGATAGATGTACTATCAAGAGGGGCTCTCGAGTGGATGACTCGTTCGTATCTTTTGGAGAGATCTCAAACTTTGCATACATAACATCATCTTTCTTGGTTGTTGTTTGGTTCTTGTCCATGTGGGGATCTAGAGCTTGTGGTTATCATTATAATAAGCGCTAGTTCATCAAAAACGGATTTCCCTTGAATATCTTATTGTGTTTTTATCTTGCGGGTTTTTCCGGCTCCACACCTTGGGAGGTATCTCACATATATATTCATGGTATTTTCTCCCTTGGTGATACCCAATATTTTCTCCCTTGGATTTTAAACGTCGTTATCTTTCCAGCAAAATTGGATTCATCTCGTTTGGAGTTCGGATGCAGAACTTGTGGCAGTTTTGGTTCTGGAGTTTTTGCCTGACCCGTAGTTCCGGTGGGCCACCGGTAGTACCGCTAGGGCATTTTGATGCCGGTAGTACCGGTGTTAATTCCGGCCCGAATTTTGGTAACCCTGTTTTTGGTTCAGTACCTTCTCTGTAATGATGAGTTCTATTTGTCGGATGTTCGATCAGTATTTCGGGCGGTAGTACCGACCCCGCCGGAAGTTCCGGTGGACAGGTGGTACTATCGGCCGTACTCGTTTTTGTGTTCATTCGCATAGCCGTTTTTGGACCGTTGGCTGAGTGCCACCGGTAGTACCGGCCATCCACCAGTACTACTGGTCGTGCGTGAAACTGTGAGTAACGGGCAGATCGGGGAACCCTTTAAAAGGAGCTCCCCTTTCCCCTTCGGGCCAAACTTGCTCTTTCTTGGTTTTTGGCTTTCTCTCTCCTCCATTATTGACCTTGAAGATCTTGCCCTCTCCCCTTCCCCCTCCTATGATTCTTGCATCTTTTTGAGGGATTTGAGAGAGGAGATCTAGATCTACAACCCCCACCAAACCAAATCCCTTCTTTGTGAAGGAATCCTTGGGATCTAGATATTGGAGAGTTTTGTGTTCTCCTGTTGTGTTCTTCCTCTCTTATTACCCCAATAGCTTTTGTAGCTTTGGTGGAATTTGAGAGAGAAGGACTTGCCTCTTGCATTTGGTGCATAGGTTTGAATTCTCCTCGGAGATTCAGCGATTTCAAGCCCTTGGGCTTGTTTCTCTTGGGTTATTGGAACCCTAGACGGTTGTGTGGAGTTGTGGTGTGTTCTTGGGGGCTCAAATTGAGTTGTGGAGATTCCCCAAGCTTGTTGGCCTATTGTGGCATTGTGGAGCCTTTGTGGCGTTTCTTGGGAGCCCTCCAATTGAGTTGTGGAGTTTGCCCCAAGCCTTGTATGGGTTCGGTGACAGCCCTCAAGTGTCCCATAGTGGAATGTGAGTAGGCCTTTGTGGCGAGCTCACGGGAGAATAGGGTGAGCCTTTTGCGGCGTCGGTGAGTTGCGTACCTTCGCATCTTGGGGTAAGGCCTTGTGTGGCGTTGGGTGAGCATCGAGCCACCACACCTCGAGGTGAGCCACTTGTGGCGTTCGAACTACATTGTGCCCACGCACCTCTCCAACAGAGACGTAGCTTCTTTGGAAGTGAACTTCGGGAAACAAATCATCGTCTCCGTGTCCATCGGTTATCTCTAAACTGAGCCCTTTACTTACGCAATTTACATTGTGATAGCCATCGTGCTTGAAGTATATTATCTTGCTATCACCTTGTTGCTTGTCTTGCTTAGCATAGATTGTTGGTGCACTTAGTTGAACCTAGTTGATATAGGTTTTTGCTTGATAAATTAAACGTTAAGTTTTATTCCGCATTTATTAGAACCTAAACCGTAATATTTTTTTAAACGCCTATTCACCCCCCTCTAGGCGACGTCTGTTTCCCTTTCATTAGGCATTGTGTGTCCAAGATCAATAATAACAGGCGTGCTATGAAGCAACCTATTGGGATCTTGGCCACATAATGCAAATTAATCATCAGCCTATATGAACAACATGAATAGTGTAATAATCCCCAATTTGTAAGGTTCGTGAAACCCTAATACTAAAACTAGGCACACATCTAGCCATAGAAAAGCACAAATCAGTACAAATCTGACGATATATCTAGTGCTTAGGAAGGCATAACAATGGAAAAAGGACCCTAACCCATCTAATCTACCAAAATAAGCACAAATCAGTAGAAATGTATCGTGCATGTCAATCAAACTAGGAGAATCGCACGGTTACCGATATATCTGTGCTGCTATGGCCTTACATAGTTGGTTGTTCGAAGACTTACCGCCATTTTTGTGGGTGTTGGATCTTGGGGCTTGCAGACAAAGGGGAAGAGGCAGTCACAGTCTCTGTAGAAGATTTGCTGCAGGCAGGAGAAGGGCAATTCTTGTCTGGATTTGCCGCCGCCTGTTGTCCCTGCAGTTGTCTTTGATCTTCCAGTGGGAGAGGAACCGCCAGCGGTGAGATGGTAGAAAGAGTGGTTGTGAATGTGGAGAGAGTGATCTTATATAGCTTTTTGTCCTGTTTAAAACAAGCCCAAGATCATTAAAATCGGAGTCTGGATGCATAAGTTATGGTTGTTTTCTTATTGTTGTTTCTGTCAGTTTTGCCTTGACCAGAAATTCCGGAGTGAAAATACCGGAGACTCCGGTGTCGCGTAGAAATCTCAGATTTTAGTCGTATGGTTGACATTCAGATGTCCATACCAGATACCACCCAGAAACTGGCCGGAATATCCGGCCCGCGCGCTCCAGGGCTATAACGGTTGGATTTTGGAGGACCTATATAAGGGGCCCTTCTTCCCCAATGGTTACCAACCCATTCTTGCAAGTTTTCCCCTCCATTGTTGACCTTCTTGAGCTTGATATCCCTCAATCCCTCCTATGATTCTTGCATATTCTTTAGGGATTTGAAAGAGGAGATCGAGATCTATAACCCTACCAATCAATCGCTCCTCTAAGTGAGGGGAACATCTTGGGATCAAGATCTTGGAGTCTTTTGTGAATTTTCTCCATTGTTCTTCCTCTCTTATTCCCCTGTAAGCTTTTGTAGCTTTGGTGGAATTTGGGAGTGAAGGACTTGAGCACTTCTTGTGTTCTTGCCATTGCATTTGGTGCATCGATTTGAGTTCTCAGTGAGGATTCGATTGGGTGAAAGGTGAGAAGCTTTTTACTCTTGGGTTCTTGGAACCCTAAATGGTTTAGTTGTATTGCAGGTTTGTGTATTCTTGGGGCCTCTAATTAAGTTGTGAAGCTTTCCCCAAGCTTGTTTGTTGGGAGCCTCCAATTGAGTTGTGGAGAAGTGCCCCAAGATTTGTGCGAGGTTACGGATTACCACCGATAAGTGCACCGATAGTGGAGTGTGGATCGATCCCTTTGGGGTGAGGTTCATCGGAGAACAAGGGAGGTCTTTTGTGGCGTTGGTGGTTTGAAACCACCCCCTATCCAAATGAGACGTACTCCCTTGTTCGGAGGAACTCGATAAAACATCGTCGTCTCCTCGTGCCTCGGTTATCTCTATACCCGAGCTCTTTACTTACGCACTTTACTTTGTGATAGCCTTCGTGCTTGAAGTCTTATATCTTTCTATCACATAGTTGCTTGTCTTGCTTAGCATAAGTTGTTGGTGCACATAGGTGAACCATAGTTTATATAGGTTTTGTGCTTGACAAAGTAAATGTTGGTTTTATTTCGCCTTTGTAAATCCCATCTCGTAAAACTTTTAAACCGCCTATTCACCCCACCCCCTCTAGGCGGCATATGTGTCCTTTCAATTGATATCAAAGCCCGATCTCTCATTTTAGGCTTCACTGCCTTGAGAGCAAAGATGTCAGATAGGGATTAGTTCACGATGACATTTTCATATTCGATGGCACAAATTATGATGTGTGGAAGTCTTGTATGCTTATTCATTTTCGGGGTATGGACCCAAATTTGGAGAGGATTGTAGATATAGCTTTTTATCCTCCAATGGATTTTGGAATCTATCTTGTGAGGATGAGAAAAACTTATATCTTGATGCTTAGGCTTCTAATGTGCTTTTTAATGCTTTGTGCTATGTAGTTACTTCACCAATCATACCTTTTTGGAGCGCTCATGAGTTATGGACAAAACTCAAGATAAATATGATGTGTCCAACATTATTGAGGATGATTGTATTGCTTCCACTTCCGGCCGTGGTGAGTTCTCATCTTCTTCCACTTCACAAAAATGTGGCCAGACACGAGGTAATGATATGGTGAGTGGTGACGAAAATTGCAATGTTGATAGAAAGCTTACTCATGATGATCCTTCATATCTATCTCATGTCAAGGCTTCATCTTTGGGCATAAATACTTCTAGCACTATAAATATTTTACATGCTTGTGTTGATGGTCCTTACATATCATGTATAAATTGCATCAATAGACCTCATGATGATATGCTTGTTGACATGGGTATACTCTCCAGGTACTCGAGCTTGGTATATACGGCCTGAATACGGCGGAGGCCCACGGTGTCGCCAAGGCCCAAATGAAGAACTCGAGTAACCTACGGACTCTCGATTGCTTGAAGAACAAGAAGAAGCTAAAGATAGAAAGTTCAAAGGGGAAAACCCTAACCTGTAACCGACTCGACCTGCTACCCGAGACCTAGCCTATCTATATAAAGGCTAGGAGGGGGCAGCGAGGAGGACACACGCAACCCTAGTTTCCACAACCCTCGCCAGATTGCATCTGCGCACCATTGTAATCCTCGATTCCTTCAAGAATTCCACGAGCAGACAAGCAGGAGTAGGGACCTCTGCGAGGCCTGAACCTGGGTAAATCTTCGAGTCCCCTGTGTGCTTGTTTGCTAGCCGATAGATGTCTCCAGTGCTCCCTCCTTCTCCAAAACCCAAGTCCATAACAATGGGCATTGATGAGTTAAACCCTCGTCAATTGGCGCCGTCTGTGGGAATTGGGAGTGCTGATGTTGCGGCTTCTTCGACCCCATCAACCGCGATCTACAACTCCGCAATAGCAGAGATTCGCCAACTCTTCGGTGCGTTCGACTTCACCGTCCACACACCGGCCACTCGCCCTGCCTTCGAGTCCGTGGGCGACGGAATCAGCCTGGCGATCGGGAGCTTCCGTTTCCAAGTTGGTCAGATGGGCACGCTTTGCATGCCTGACCAGCCGACGATACCATCGATTTCTCCAGCATCATGGTTCCCTCCGCCGATCGGCACCCTCAGCGAGCTCAATGCATCGACAACAGTCGAGAATACGGTCAGCGACAACAGTCGCGAATCCAATCTGGGTGATCTGGCAACTAAAGATGGAGCCTACGGTTCTGGATCTGAAAGTTGTGGGAGCAGCAGCTTCCCCAACCACTTCATGTGCACCGTCATCAACGCGGGCGATTCCTCTGCCAATCGCAACAACACGGGCAACGGTGGCCATGGAGCCGACCCGCCAAACGGCGGACCACCCAATGGCGGACCTACCAACGGCGCCCCCGTCAACAATGGAGGGGCAGCCGAACCCCCCACCATGATAAACGAGCAAACTGGCGAACGCGTCGTGATCAGCCTCAATGATCTCGAGTGGGCTCATTGTCGTGAAGCCCTATGAGGCCACCCTCTACCCTTCGGCTCCCCGCAAGAACGGCTGATGGGTTACCATTGGCTCCTGGAGGAGGAATACAAATGCCAACTGCAAACAATCGTGCAACTCGAAGCGCGTAAAAAGGCGGCAGATGAGTCGAGCCTCCGACGAGCTAGGCTCTCCTCCCACGGAGGATCCTCCTCCAAATGCAACGAGTACATCGCTAACAAGAGGCGATCTCGATTGGCCCACCTCATCGAACAAGAGCGTGTAGAAGCTGCAAAGGTCCTCGACTTTGGCTAAATGACGGTAGATACACGTGGCAACATGCTTCCAAAAACGCCGCAAGCTGCGGTAACGGCGGCCACCATGTACCTGCTCAACAACCAGCCGCCAGCTGGAGACCCTCGAGCTGCCATGCACCGATCTACGATCGCAGGCTTGGGGTTAATCGAGGCCGCCCTCGACAAAGAACCAGCATCGGAACCGAAGAAAGGCAAGGCTCTGGAAAAGTGCTACTCCTTGCCCTCATCTAGCAACGACAGTCACGATCTGTCTCGACGTCTCCGTTCCCGGCGACATGACCACGACTACGATGCACGCGATGACCTCACGCAGCGCAAAATCGACAAATCAAGGGCGTGACGTGCCCGATCGACTGACTCAGAAGAAGAAGATGTAGAGCTCTGTGGCGCTAGATGTTTCAGCAAGGCCATCAGACAAAAGCGAATGCCCAAGGGGTTTAAGCTCCCATCAGAAAACCCAAAGTTCGATGGTCTGCAGGACCCGAAAATCTGGTTAGAGGACCATATCTCCTCCGTCAGGCTCCACGGCGGGAGTCGAAGCACGGCCATGCAATGCCTGCAGCTACAGCTGCAGGGCGTCGCCCGAGCATGGCTCAACAACCTCCCACGCGGATCCATTCGTAGTTGAGAAGAGATGGTCTACAACTTCGTGTGCAACTTCAAGGGCACCTACAAAAGGCCCGCATCAATCGAAGAGCTGAGATGCTGCCAGCAAAGGTCGGGCGAGTCGCTACGCTCATACATCTAGAGGTGGTCCATCATCAAGAACTCCACAAAGAATATCTCGGAGGATCACGCGATTGACGCATTCAACAGCGGTGTACGCCGCATAGAGCTCAGGGAGGATCTGGGCCGCTCGAAGCCCAAAACCATCGACCACTTGATGGAAATCGTGAATCGCTGGGCAGATGGAGAAGATTCGGTGAAAAATCGCGTTCACTCTGATGACGAGGCAGAACTCGAGCGCAGACGCGACCGCCGAAGCAAACGCCGCACGCGCATCTACGATGACCGCGACGACGTCAACATGGTCGCAGCCGGCTACGCCGACAGACGCGACGACAACCGCAATAGCGGCTACCGCAGCAGTGGATACCGCGACTCCGGGAAAACCACGCAAGTATGGCAGCACCACAATCGCGATGAGGCACCCGCAACATCCATTGAAGACAAGCTGTCCGGGCCATGCACTGTGCACTTCTACATCGACAAGCACGACGGAAAAAAGAAGTCCAACCATCTCCTCAAGGACTGCCGCGAGTTCCTCAAACTACATGAGGACTGGCTCCGATGAATCGCAACACAGTCGAAAGGGGCTACGGAGCCGCCCCAGGCACCGTGGCACATGGAGCTCCGCCACCACCACCTGTACTACCCCCAAATGCAGTTGTGCCGGACTAGCACCACAGGGGCGAACCATACCCACGGGCCATGGGTACCATGATGATCCAAAAGGGACGCCCCTCGAATCAGGTGCAGAAGGCCATCACTCGCCAAGTCAACTTGGTGACAAACTCACCACCATCCACCACTGAGTACCTCAGTGGAAGCGACTCCTGCATTACCTTTGACAAGCGCGACCACTCGCGCCAAGTACCTCGTCCAGGCCATTGTCCCCTCGTCCTCGAGGCACAAATTGGAGGCTTCGACATGAGTCGCGTCTTCATGGACGGCGGAAGCGGCATCAACCTTATGTTCGCGAGTACCTTGCGAGCAATGAGGATCCCTCTGACCTGCCTAGAGGCCTCAGACACAACATTCCACGGCATCGTCCCAGGCAAGGGTGTATATCCCCTTGGTAAAATCAACCTTGACGTCATCTTCGGCACACCGAAATTTGTTCGGCGCGAGCGCATCGACTTTGAAGTCATCGACTGGCCCTCACAGTACCACTGCATCCTCGGACGTGTCGCATTCGCTAGGTTCATGGCAGTACCGTACTACGCCTATCTGCAGATGAAAATGCCAGGCCATAATGGCGTCATCACAATCAACGGGAGCTTCGAGAGGTCCGACAGTTGCGACAGGGAATTCAATAGAATCTCCCAGTCCTTCGGCATGCAGGAGGAACTTGCAAGATTGAAGGAGTCGGCAGACAACAGTCTGCCCCCCCTAAGCCGGCCAAGCTCACCCGACTTGTCCTTCGACTCATCAGTGCACACGAAGAAAGTTTAGGTCCACCCATCGGATCCCGCCAAGACGGCTCTCATCGCCAACAACTTGAGTCCCGCATAGGAACTCGCGCTCGTCGAATTCCTTCGTGAGCACTGGGAAATATTTGCCTGGTGTCCAGCGAACATGTCAAGAGTTCCCAGGGAATTCGCCGACACTCACTCAACGTCAACCCAGACGCAAGGCCAGTCAAGCAAACAATTCGGCGACTATCTGAACCAAGAGAAAAGGCAGTTGGAATGGAGATCAACAGACTCCTCGATGCCAAATTCATACGCGAGATCAAGGAAAGCACTTGGCTTGCCAACACGGTGCTAGTACCAAAAAAGGACACGGATATCCTGAGGATGTGCGTGGACTTCACCTCTTTGAATACGCATTGTCCGAAGGACCACTTCCCGCTACCGCGAATCGACCAGATCATCGACTCCACCGCGAGATGCGAGCGCCTCTGCTTCCTCGACGCCTACTCAGGCTATAACCAGATTCGAATGAAGGAGGAAGATCAAGAAAAAACAACATTTACAATGCCTTTTGGTGTGTTCTGCTACAACACAATGCACTTCGGGCTAAAGAACGCAGGAGCCACCTACCAGCGGTGCATGCAGGCCTGCCTCAAGGACCAACTTGGTTGAAACATTCAAGTCTATGTCGACAACATAGTAATCAAGACCAAAGAGGAAGCCTCACTAATCGATGATTTGCGCGAAACCTTCGCCAACCTCGACCGCTACCGGATCAAGCTCAATCCGGACAAATGCGCCTTCGGCGTACCATCTGGGCAACTACTCGGGTATCTTATCTCCGCGAGAGGGATCGAAGCGAACCCGAAGAAAATAAAAGCCATACTGGCCATGGAGAAGCCGAAAAACATAAGAGGCGTCCAGCAGCTGGCTGGGCGAATCGCGACGCTCAGTCGATTCATTAGTCGAATGGGCGAGAAGGCACTACCTTTCTACAAACTCCTCCGCAAAGCTGACAAATTCGAGTGGACCAACGAGGCACAGGAAGCATTCGAAGACCTCAAGCGCCTACTATCCACCTCGCCAGTACTGGTGACCCCACGTGAAAGGGAGCCACTATTGCTATACATCTCCGCCACTAACCAGGTGGTCAGCACGGTGCTCGTGGTAGAACGAGCCGAGGAAAACAAAGTCCATGGAGTACAGCGCCCAGTCTACTACCTCAGCGAGGTACTTACGCCAACAAAACAGCAGTACCCTCACTACCAGAAACTGGCGTACGGCATCTTCATGACGGCCCGGCGACTACGCCACTACTTCCAGGAACACCCAATTGTGGTAGTCAATGACGCCCCGCTTGGGCACATCCTCAACAATCCCGACGCCAGCGGATGAGTCGCACTTTGGGGAATTGAACTGTCTCCATGAGACATTACATATGAAAAACACAATGCAATCAAGTCGCAAGTTCTCCCTGACTTCCTCGTGCACTAGATGGAGAACCAGCTCCCCGAAAAACCAGATATATCCTACCTTTGGACAATGCACTTCGACGGTTCCAAGCGAAAAAACGGGGCCGGCGCAGGTGTCATACTGACATCGCCCTAGGGAGACAAGCTGAAATATATCCTGCGAATGCAGTTCACCGCCTCCAACAACGAAGCTGAATACGAGGCCCTACTACACGGGATGAGGATGGCAAAATCCTGCGGCGCCAAGAGGCTCATAATATATGGTGACTCCAAGTTGGTCGTCAACCAGACAATGCACGAGTGCGACGCACTGAACGAAAAAATGATCGCCTACCGCGACCTCTACGACACACTCGAAGGGGATTTCGACGGTTGCGAGCTGCGGCACATAGGTCGCGAAAGCAATGAAGAGGCGGACACACTCGCCAACATAGGCTCTACCTGCGCCCCCATACCACCTGGGGTATTTCTCGAGCGCATCTACGAACGCTCCATCAAGCCAATGGCCGCAGAGAAGAAAACAAGCGCAACAACGGAC
This sequence comes from Avena insularis, assembly GCA_023614405.1. Classification (NCBI taxonomy): domain Eukaryota; kingdom Viridiplantae; phylum Streptophyta; class Magnoliopsida; order Poales; family Poaceae; genus Avena; species Avena insularis. The sequence continues at coordinate 31,953,739 of CM042692.1, forward strand.
TCGGGGGCTACGTCGCCCAATGAGCCAATGGCACTCGACGACTTGGAGATGGACATAGGACTCGAAGGACCAATGAGCTTCATGATGATCGAGCCATCCTAGACTCAACCATACATTACATACCTTCTCAGCAAGAGGCTACCGGACGATCCGATTGACGCACAACACATCGTGTGGCGATCCAAGGCATTCGCCGTTATCAACGGTGAACTATACAAGCGCAACATCATAGGAGTACTCCAACGATGCGTCTCCACGGCCGATGGAAGAGCTGTTCTCCTCGACATCCATGAGGGGACCTGCGGGCACCACGGCGACAGTCGCGCCCTCGTTGCCAAAGCTCTACGAGCTAGATTCTACTAGCCTACAGCCATGCACGACGCCAAGGACATCGTCCAGAAATGCAACGCGTGTTAGCGATTCGCAGACAAGCCACACGCACCTGGTGCAGAGCTCCGGCCAATTCCATTGGCTTGGCCCTTCGCGCAATGGGGACTCGACATGGTCGGCAAGCTCCCAAACTCCTCATGAGGAGGCTACGTCTACCTCCTGGTCGCAGTCGACAAATTCACCAAGTGGATAGAGGCCATGCCAGTGACCAATCAGTCAGGATACAGCATAGTCAAGTTCTTCGAGTCCATCGTCTACCGCTTTGGAATACCACACAACATCATCACAGACAATGGGACGAACTTCACATCCAAGGAGTTCCAAGAATTCTGCGAGAATCTGGGAATCAACGTCAGCTATGCCTCCGTAGCACATCCACAGACCAACGGTCAGGTCAAAAAAGCTAATGGGCTTGTTTGGGGCGACATAAAGAAGCGACTCCTCAGGCCACTCGAACAGGCCGTGGGTTGCTGGCCAGATGAACTGCAATCAGTACTCTGGAGCCTACGCACAACTCCAAACAGTGTCACAGGGTACACTCCGTTATTCATGGTGCATGGGGCCGAAGCGGTGCTACCCGCCGAAGTACGATACAAAGCACCACGTGTGGTTGCTTACAGCGAGCAAGAGTCAAGTCTTGCACTCGAAGACTCCGTCGACCTCCTTGACGAGGCAAGGGAAATCGCCGCGGAGAGATCAACGATCTACCAGCAGAACCTGCGCAACTACCATAGCAGAAGGCTACGCCCTAGGTCCTTCGTCGAGGGCGACCTGGTCCTGCGACTGAAACAGCAAGGGCATATCAAGCTCGAGTCCCCCTGGGAGGGACCATACATGATTATAGAAGTAATCCCAGGTGGCGCCTATCGCCTTAAACATTTAGAGACAGGAGTCGCATACTCCAACCCTTGGAACATCGCGCAGGTGCGGTGCTTCTACCCTTAGTCATTTCTGTTTTACATTGCAAATAAGGCTACTCAGCCAAGGCTACTTAGCCACACATTGTACCTTGTACCATTCTGCGAATAAATAAAGCTAAGTGCCCCAAAACTCTGTGTTCCTTTTATTTTCTGCAATTGATTCACTCGGGGGCTGTGCCACCCTATGCACATCTGTTCTACGAACTAACGCGATATCCTGAGTAGTTGGCGTACCAGTCGAAACGCTTGATAAACACCAACCTAGTTGCAACGCACCTGACAGGTTGGCAAGGGGCTGAGATAAGCACAAGTAAGGCTAACGAAAAGGAATCGCATAGTGCAACGCACTCACAAAACATACACGCTAACAAGCTCCTTATACATCAATGTCAATCAATTATACACAGCATATATACGAACTTTACAACACTGGTACAACTATGTGCAGGATACAAACTAAACTACTGTTGCAGCAAAGGAACGTTGGTTTGCTCCTCAAATAAGTCGACGATATCCTCCGTTGGGCGATCCACCACCTGGTAGTGAGGAACCATGTTCCAGGTCGAACCCGCTGGCGGCGCTGGAGGTCCGGCCGCAATTGCAGCAACATCCACATCAGGTCTGTGCAGTCGCACCAGAGACAGAGCAGCCTTGGCACCAGCCACTAGCTATTGCCGTACACACTCGCAGACCGCATTCAAGTCTTGGAATTTGGCAAGAAGGGCCAACAGGCTCGATGGAACGATGTCCAGCGGAAACATCGTCCGATAAATATTCTTCAGGCACGATTGCGACTTCTTCAGGAAGTGAAGCACTCGCGACGCACGATCCTGCAGGGTCGCCAGTGCGATTGCGTGATCATGATCCACCCAGAAATATCCACGCGCCTGAAGCTGCTCCTGGGTCAGATCATTCATGCGAATAGAAATCCTATCTTTCTCATCCTGCGGATGGCACGCACTGACAACTACACCAAGCAAAGGCAGAAGTATGAAGACAACGAACTACTGCGAGTGACTATAAGGAAAAGATAAGGAAGAATAAAACTAACATTTGAATTGGTTGCCCAGCTGCGTCACTTCCTCTAACAGATATTGTTCTCGGGCGGCGGCCTTCTCCGCCTTCGACTTCCATACATCCGCGTTACCGTGGAGTATGGGCAATTCACGCTCCAACTGCTTCACGCGGTCGCGGAGTCGCGAGAGCAGAGACAGCTCATCCACCCTTGAGTGCGGTGGTGCCAAGGTGTCATCAAGGGGCGGCAAATCCTGAGGCTCCCTCAAAGGATCACTCGATGTGCCCTATCACAAGTTAAGCAAGAGACAATAAGAAGACTAAGGCGAGGCATAGACAAAAGACTCGAGTGCATTCAAGTTTAACAAAGTATCAGCAGATACACTCGCCAAAAGGCATGTTCTCGACAAAAGATATAAGCTATTTAACTATTACAAGATGCGACTACTGAGGAGCGATTGGCTTCTTCGACTTCGACTTCGATTTTGCGGGCCTCATCGAGTCCGTGGCAGTGTCAAACGCCATAGACCTTCCCCCGGCCCCTGATGTCGCAGCCTTAGCCATCTTCTTGGCTCACTGAAGCTCCTCAGAGTACTTCGCAACTGTATTGATCAGCTGCGGTCCATACTTGCCACAAGCAGTCGTGAAAGGAGCAAAGACTACCTGCTGGCCATCCGCACTAACAGGCATCGCCTTGGAGACCGCTGCAGGATCAACTTCGACTCTGTGTGCTTGAACCATGGCGAGTGACATTGAAGCACCAACCGCACGGAGCAAGTTCTTGAATCTTGAAGGAATGCCTCCGGCAAGGGACTCCACCAGCTCATCCATATTCTCGATCAACTCAGCTTTGGGCGCCAGCTCTTCCCAGAGGCGACTGAGCACGCCCTTGGCCTTGGTGAGCATCCCCTGAACGGCAGCGCTACGATCCTCGACTGCCGAAATGGCACCCGCCAGGGCGTCATCACGACGGAGTGCCTGGGAATCGAAGCTCAGATAGCTGGCATCTACACAAAACCAAAGCATGGGTACAAAAGTCAGTACCAACAACAAATTCGAAAGAGGAGAAAATAGCGAAAATTCAGACAAAAGAATACCTGAGAGAGCTTTGGCAATCGAGAAAAGTTGTTCCTCGAACAACTTCTCCCTAGCCACGATGGAGGCGCGTAGATCCTCCTCGCATTTCCGCGACTCGACACATGCCGCGACTATCTCATCGCGACTTTTTACCGCCGCGGCGAGCGTTTTCTCGAGGGAAGCAGTGCTACGAAGGAGTACATTATGCTCAGCTGTGACACAAACGAAGATAAACCGTCAGTCGAATACATCAAAAGGATACAGAGCAAAAGTAAGGAACACTCACTTTCCACCACGCGATGGCGATTGTCCAGCATTGCATGCTGATGACCTACTCCGCAAGGCGAGCGGCTTCCTTTACAACAAGCTGTGGCAAAAGACATAGTAAAGGATCAACAGATGGCACAGATGAAAATTCGACTGCAAAATCAGAAGAAGAGATACTACACTTACATGATCCTCCAAAGACTCCGAAGTCGATGGATTCGCAAACGTCTGGATAACCATCTGGTGCTCCACATTGTGTGGAGAACTTGACGAATTATGCCCGGAGTGGACCGCCAATGGAGGAGAAGGGGCGCGCTCAGCCATTTTCTTTGCTTTGGAGGTCGCGACTCCAGATTCTTTCAAAAATTGTACGTCGCCAGAAGATGACGACGCTTGCTGACTACAAATCAAAACCAATATCAAGAAAACGCAACTTCAAAGAACAACCAAGAGAAAGACTCATGCACTTACCAATCAAACTTGTCAAAGTCAAAGGTTTGATCCCCCGACTCTGACGATGACTCCTTCGGCAGGCGCATCTTCTTGCGAGAAGATGGCGCCACGGCACTCACAGGAACGGCAGGTATAGGCGACTCTGCACCAATAGCTGCACCTTCCGGAGTCGAAGGAGACGATGCATTCGAGTCCTCGTTGTGCGAACGCTTGCGAGTGTCCGGACCACTTGACTCGGGGGCTTCCTCCTCCACATCAGATGGGACAGTCGACTCCGACTCGTCCTCTTCCAAGGCTTCATGAGGGATAACCCCCTCAGGAAGAGGGGGCATACAGGGTGACACCCCCAATCCTGCATACAGAAAACAATTTAGCGCAAAGTCAAGAAAGCAGTCGACAAACAAAGCTACTACATAGCATAACTGTACCTCAGGAGGAGGGTTAGCAGCATCAAATGGGGGTACGCCTGGATCATTGGGAAGCACATCCTTTGCGATGTACTTGGTGACCAGTCGCACCCTTTTATCTACCTCACTCGCGGACATGCCATCGGCAAACACGCGAGTGACATCGTCCGCGCCAACCCACTGGAACATAGGGTGGACTCTGGCCTGCAGGGGCTGGACACGACGGTGCAGCCATGTGTGAATGAGGGCACAGCCTCCCTCCTCTTTACCCATGCGACTCTCGAGGTCACAGACACGCTCGTATAGCACATCTGTCTCCACGGACTCGGCGGGATCACTACGTTCTTCCAGGAACGCCTCCTCTTGCACGGCATCGCGGGATCAAAGGGCGCGAGTCTGAAGTGGTCTCCATTGGCTTTTAGGTTACAGATGTAAAACCACTTGTCCCTCCACCCTTGGACGGACGCCATGAGTTTGATGTCGAAGTATGTGGCGGAGGAGTCGGCGTGGATACCACAGCCGCCTACATCATAGACTATGGAGCCAGACGCCGATTGGCGCTTCAGCTTGAAGAGGCGCTTGAAGAGACCGAAGTGCGGCTCGATTCTCGAGCCAAGATCAAGAGTAATGTAGCAAGCTACATGGAGGATGGAGTTTGGGGACAGCTGATGGAGCTGGAGCCCGTAAAAACAGAGAAGGCCCCTGAAGAAAGGATGTAGGGGCAATGAGAGACCACGGATGATGAACACTAGGAACATCACCCGGAAGCCGGTAGGAGGAGAGGGGATTACCTCACTGCCAGGGACGCGCACGTCAGCGACTACAGAAGACAAAACTCCATCTTGGCGAAGAAGACGAAGCTCTGAAGAATTGATCACGGATGCACGCCACGCACCATTGATGACGCGAGTGCCCGTGCCCTTCTTTTTCCCGGCAGCGGCAGTGCTGGTGCCCACAGCGGTGGAGCCACCCTTCTTCTTTGCAGCAACCGTGGCGGCGGCAGAATCGGCCGCCGCACCTCCCTTCTTCTTCCCCATTCTATGGTGGCGGTGTGACCGGAGAAAGTAACTGGGAAATACGCGGAGCTGGTCTAGCGCCGCGAAAGAGAGGAACACAAAGAAGCAGAGGAGCAGCAGCAATGGCAACGGAGGCAAAGGCAGAGAAAAGAAGCAGATGTGGAAATTACCGTCGCAGCATTGCTATTTAACCCACAGGAAGATGTAGTCTAACGGACAGGAAAAACCCTACAAGACATGTGGCGTCCATCATGCTCGACACGTGGAGGACCTGAAGAGTGAACCGTCCCTCGCTACCCCCATTACGTGCGGAAATCGAGGAGGCACAGTTAAAACAAAGATTACGCACGCCCGGTCAAGTCAGAGTCAGAAAATGGGACCCACCGTTCGTCACGTCCCGTCAAACCCGCTCAAGCGGGCAACTGAGATCATCACATAATCAGCACTGACATCATCAAAAATTGTGGAGCAGAAGACTTCGACTACTTTAGTCTTTGCTCGAGTCTTCGACTCCACCAAGCACTCGGGGGCTACTCCCATAGGGAGCACTGGTCGTGCACCCTATGATTTTTTTCTTTTCTGTAGGAACATGGACAATCAAAACAAACCCAACCACTCGAATCCGCGATTCGACTATGGACATGGGTTACTCCCATAGGGAGAGCTGGAAATAAATTCGACTGAAACAAGCAAACAAAAGATGACAGCAGTCGCAAAAGTTCTTTAGTCCCTACCTGAGTCTTCGACTCAACCAGACACTCGGGGGCTACTCCCATAGGGAGCGCTGGTCGCGCACCCTATGATTATTTGTACATCGTACTGTGTGTTGATAACATCCACACTTGAAGCTTATGGCGACACCGCCTCAAGATTTTTCCCTACAAAGAGACTCCGTCTCCCGGGTCACCCGAATCATCTCCACGGTGACAAAATTCGGATGCCGCGCTTGCAGCGTGAAGGTAAGACCTGAATAAGGCCTGGCAACGCATTCGCTGTGCACTACCAGAAATATATCCGTGCCTACATGTACTGTAACATCCCAAAACTTTAATCCAAGCTTATCAAGATCCAAATCATGAAAATTTAGGGTTAACAAAAACCTTTCCAAATTAAAAATAAAAGCATTCATGTGTATGTGCATTTAATTTAGGAATTGATTTGAATTGCCATGGTTCTGTGATTCTTGGCTGGTAAAATGTTTCTTAGGTGAAATAAACATCATATAAATCTTTCCCAAGCAAATCCCAAAGAAAATCAAATAAAAAACAATTAAAAATGAGGAATGGTCATTTTGGCCAAATTAACTATCATGCCTACTTTGGCTATTCCTAGTACTCAAAACTTAACAGAAACATTTGTGGATCTTTACACCCCTTGCTAGTACACATAATGAGGTACCAAGGCCCACTTTGTGATCTGCTAAAAACATTCAAATGCTAATTTTAAATGACAGTTTAAAATTGAATCTAATTCATATGGGAAGATCCCACTATTTCAAAAACCACTCAAACAAGCTCAATTTTCAAAACCCAAGCAACCACAGAGTCTCAAGCTTATGCCTAGCAAACCCACCAAAAATCTTTTCAAAATTCAAAAGTTTATTTCTTGCGGCCATTTAATCAAACACTTGGCGGTGTGGTTAAACTCTAAATCCTAGCTCACTGTTTTGAACAGGGTTTTGCCCCCAAATGATCTCCATTTAATCCCCTTATTCCCTCATGATCTAACCAGACCATTAGCACCTCACCCCCTTGTCCCTAGCCACAGTGTCGAGCCACCCCGAGCACCAGCTCGCCGGCCGACCATGCACTCACCCCAGCAGACCACCTCCCTCTCTCTCGCCATGTCTAGGAGGTAGCCAGGACCTCACCGCCACCCTCTGTCCCTTCCTCGAGCCAAGCCCAGCAGTGGACCACCGAGCAATCCACGCGCCCAGTGCCACTGCGCCATGCCGAGCACGCGCCAGAGCGCCACACCCGGCACGCGTGCACAAGCCGCCGCTCGACTGCAGCCCGCGCCCACCGCTCCGCCACGATCCAGGGAACACGACGGACACGCCTCACGCCTACAGCCCACACGACCACGCCCACCGCTGCGAACCGCCGCGCCTCTGCAGAGCGCCACTGCCCTGGCCGCATACCACCGCCCCTAAGCCAGCACTAAGTTCCTAGAGCACCGCCAGGAGACCGCGCGTCGATCGCCACCCTTAGCCATGCCATGCCACCCGTAGCCACCATGCCGCTATCGCCACCGTCGGTCTGCCCATCCTTGCCGAGCCTATAAAAGGAGGGCACCCCCAGCCATTTGAAGCACACCACTCCACTCCCCTCACCTCATTGATCATCCCACACCTCTAGCCGGAGCAGCGCGAGCACTTGCTTGCCGGAATTTGGCCGGAGTAGCCCACAGTAGAAGGAGGAAAGGGCGCCGCTGATTGCGACCACCCCTGGAGCTGCCTCGACCGTCCCTGAGCTCGCTGTCGACCACCAGTCTGTTTGCCCACCTCGCCGACCTTGCTGGAGCCCTGGTACGCCCCCTATGCACCCCCACCGAGCCGCTAGGGTTCGAGCTCGCCGGCGACAGGTCCGTCGTCGACGACAAGCCACAACCGTTGATCCCCACTCTAATCCAACATCCCACATTGCCCCGTACCGCCTCGCGCGTTATGAGGCGCTGACTTGTGGACCCCCCTGTAAGTTGAGGCCTACGCTGCGGAGTGACACTAGGCCGTCCCGTTAGAGTTTCCCACGCGACCCAATTAGTTTGAATTAGGATTTTTCTATTTAGTTTAAACTTAGTTCTGTCTCTGAGTTTGAAACTCAATTCAGAGAGATTTACAACTCCAAATTGCATGAAACCAATTTTTTCTGAAAGGTATTGAAATGATCTATCCAAGCCCGTTGGATTTAGTTCAATTAGAGTTATAGATCTCTCCTAGTAAAAAATAACAAAACATAAGCATTTGCACCTTGCAACATTTTTCAAAATTCAACCATGATAGCTTTTGAGATGATTCCAACTCTCAAAAATCACATTTCACCATACCTATGTGAATATGTAATAATATTAAGGTTTACACGCAGTGACTTTGTACTAGTACCACAATAATGCTATATAGGCATTTCTAGTCACTTTAAATCATTAAATAATGAACTTAAACCAAAGTAATTATGATCCAACCCTTAAATATCATCCCACATGTTAGAATATGTGGTGATGACATGTGTCCACATGATCCCATATTTTAAGTGGTGAATATTAAATCTTAGTTAATTTTTCAATGAGTAGAAATTACTTTTCTAAATTAAAAAGAATAAAACTAGTTAATAAAACTTGTGATGCTTGAGATGATAATAGATCATCAAATGTGTGTCTTAGAAGGCTAATTATACTAGTTAAGTATTGTTTGGTGATTGTGTACTCCATATCTATTTATAGACGTTAGTACCGACCAAGTCGACGAGGAGGAGGAGTTCTACCAAGAAGAAGAAGAAAACTTCAACCACTGCACCAACCAAGGCAAGCCACCATTAATAATGCAAGCTAACACTTGCAAGTATAATGCTTAGCAAGCTAGGATTAAACTAGATGGTTTAGCAAAGATGTTATAGGCATGCTTGAGTCATATCACTTTGACTATTAGTTACCCCAAGTCTTATTTACAAGCTTTACTTCCTTTACTTTACCCAAAGTTCTTTACTTGTTTTGAAGGTAGCATAAAGAGTATAAAACTTGACCTATTTAGAACCCTTTAGATGTCATTCTATGGCATGAGATTGAACCCATCATTTCCACCTTAGTGAACACTCTTAACTTAGTAGTTAGAGTAGATCAAAAACTTGAGTCACTTTAGATGGGAACACTTGATGAAAATGAATTATGAAAACCTTGGAATGATGAGTCATTCTATTGAGATGTTTTGACATGTGTTGAGAAACACCAATGGTTTATGATGGTGAAATGTTGAGGCATGAGCCTTAACCCTTTTAAACTGATGGTTGGATTCGGATGCGATACCATTCCAAATTTACCGTACAACCACATTACCTGAATTGGGTAAGGCTTAGCTGGAAATTTATATGCATTAGTATTAGTTCCCTCGCGGGAGAGGTCTGAGCTGAGGCTACCTCCCAATGTTGTCCACCTATGCAGTGCCCAAGATGACTAATGGTCATGGTTGGGAGGCCATGCTCATAGGAGAGGTGCTTATACTAGGGTGTGTAAAGGGAAGGTTATGTTTGATTATCTGCATACTAAGTATGATGATTCAGGGTTATCCCTGACAGATGTATCGAATCTTGTGGTGAAAGTGTACCACCTCTGCAGAGTGTCAAACTATTCGAATAGCCGCGTCCGCGGTTATGGACAGTTGGAATGGCCATACTGTTTCGTTGTCAGATGTTTTTCCAAACAACTTATGAAATGAATGATGAATCTTGATTTGACCACAACAGGGTTGTGTTTATGACATTAGCTTCCCAACTTAAGTGATTCTAGAACTGTACTTTATTTTTCTTTGCTTCAGAACTCAGCTTAGGTTTCAAACTTAACTTTATAGTTAAACTTAGATCTAGCACTTTAACCTAGAACTATATTACTTGTTAGAGGTAGTTTGCGAGTACTTAAAGAGTACTCATGGCTTTTGTCCCTAGCTATTCTCATGGCCAGACTATGAAGGAGACTATCAAGATGATGGCCAGCAGGACGGCTATGATAACTAGGACTATCTGCTTTCGTCAGCATTGCTTGTGCCCCTGAAGATGGACCCCACCGCTACGCTTATCTTTTATTTCCGCTGCTTATTGTATTAAAGACTGGATCATGAGATCCTTATTTGGGTAAGACCTTATGTATGGCTTGTAATGGATGATGTACTGTGATATCCAATCCGTTATGTCTCGCAAAATGGTAATCCTGGGATTGCGAGGTATGACATAACGGGCATCTGGGATTAAAAATTTGGGTGTTGACAGGTATGATGAACATGCCTTGACGGACGCATCAAGTGCTCACACCCATATACTGGAATTCAACTCCTGTAAGACCTCTGTGGCTTGAGTCGAATTACACCAGCACTTTTCCGGATTCGAGACCGGGGACTCGAGTTCGAGTAGATTGCGTTGTTTTACCCTAAGGTAGTTAACTGATACCGATACATCCGTTAAATCAGGCACGCACATCAACAATCCCTATGACACAAACAAAGCAGTTGAAAAAGATACTCAGTCATGCATTCGAAAGGATTCATAAAGTCCCCAGTCGAATCTGTGATTCCACCGAACACTCGGGGGCTACTGACATGGGTATACCCTACAGGTACTCGAGCTTGGTATATACGGCCTGAATACGGTGGAGGCTCACGGTGTCTCCAAGGCCCAAATGAAGAACTCGAGTAACCTATGGACTCTCGATTGCTTGAAGAACAAGAAGAAGCTAAAGATAGAAAGTTCAAAGGGGAAAACCTAACTCAGTAACGAATGACCTGCTACCCGAGACCTAGCCTATCTATATAAAGGCTATTAGGGGCGACGAGGAGGACACACGCAACCCTAGTTTCCACAACCCTCGCCAGATTGCATCTGCGCACCATTGTAATCCTCGATTCCTTCAATAATTCCATGAGCAGACAAGCAGGAGTAGGGACCTCTGCGAGGCCTGAACCTAGGTTAATCTTAGAGTCCCATGTGTGCTTGTTTGCTAGCCGATAGATGTCTCCAGTGCTCCCTCCTTCTCCAAAACCCAAGTCCATAACAATGGGCATTGATGAGTTAAACCCTCGTCACTTGCTATGCCTTGTTTCCATGATAAAAATGCTTATATTTCCTCTAGTTGTTGTGTGTCTAACAATGTAGATGAGACCGAAGATTCTATGGGTCAAGACAAGATCTTGAATAGAGCTTCAAGTAACTCTTCATCATCATCGTCTCATTGTACCCATCTATGTCGTATGGCTAAGGGTTCAAAGGTATCTCCTACTTTAGAACCCAATAGATTTTGTGATGATGAGGATGAGTATAGTGAGGAATAAGAGATTGATGTTGATTCGTTACATGAATAGGGTGAGATTGTTTACCGTGCTCTTGTTAAGAATAATATTTCTTTCTCTAACTTTGTTGAAATATTGGGTTTTGCTATTAAGAGCAAGGAACGTATTGGTAATCTAAATGAAGCTCTTGAAGAGGAACAAACCACTAAGGAATCTATTGAGGAGGCTCTTACTCTAGAGTTGTCTAGAGTGAAGGAATCTCATGATAGAGATCTTGAGGTGGCAAGTGATCTCAAAAGTAAAAATAATGAGCTTCAAGTTGCTTATGCTAACCTCCTTGAGGATTTTGAGCACCTCAAAAATGGCTCTAGGGTCATCAAGGGTGAGCTCATCAAACTCACCGAGTCACATAAGCAACTTAAAGCTTCATACTCAAAAGATCTTTCCAAGTTTCTCTCACCTATTACAATTAATTATGATGCTTGTGCTACTGACTCTATTTCTTGTGAAACATCTATTTTGAAGGAGAATGTTGAGATAAAGGCTCAACTTGCTTTGCTAACTAACAATTATGGGAAATTGGAAGAAATTCATGTTATGCTATCAAGCTCTCATGAGGATCTTCTAGCCTCCCATGATAGGCTGAAGTTAGCTCATGAGGCTATTGTGTCAAAGGTAACATCTAGTGAGCCTCATGTGGACATTAGCACTATATCCACTACAAATGTCATACTGCCATGTGCTAGTCCTTATAATTCATCATCTCATATAATTGATACATCTTGTAATAAATTATATTCCTTGACTTGTTGCTCTAACAATGATGCTTCTAGTATTTGTGTTGATACTAAACATGTAGAGGAAATCTAAGAGCTTAAGGCCCAAGTCTCATCTTTGAAGTCGGACTTGAAAAAGGGTCATGAAGGGAGGGCCACACTCAACAAGGTCTTGAGTGTGCAAAAATTCCCAAATGACAAGAGTGGGCTAGGATTCAAATCCAATGTCAAGAACAAGTCCACTATCAAGAAGAAGTCCAAGAGAAACTATAAGAAGGGCCAAAAACAAGTCAAGAATTTGCCCAAGGTTGTTTTCTTCAAGTGCAAAATTGAAGGGCACCATGTTAGATCTTGACCTTTGAAGAAGAAGCCTCTTGGTGAGAAGCAAAAAGGGAAGTGGCCTCTAGTTCAAGGTCATGGCCAATCTCAAGTTGGAGAAAGGGCACTTCCCAAGAAAATTCAAGCTAATGATCCCATTATGGAGAAATCAAGTGAAAAGAATGGGAAGAGGATAACTTGCTACTTATGTCATGAGAAGTGTCACATCTCTTCCTCTTACACTATTGGTAACTCCTCATCCAACCAAATCATGATTGATGATGTTTATTATCTTAGGAAGGATGAGATTGGCAATGTGTTTGCCAAATATGTTGGTGCTCAAAGTGGTGTTAAGAATAGAACCATTTGGGTTGCCAAGCCTATTATGACTAACTTATTAGGACCCAACTTGGTTGGGGACCATCAAGCTAAAACTTGATCAATAGGTGTTTGTTGAAGGGCATTGGAGACTTGGCTACATCATGAAGAATTAAGGGGACTTCAATTATACTCTCTCAAGCCAAGTCATTTATATTATCATATCTCTATCATATATCCGTTGGTCCTCCTTGTGGTAACATGTTCTCAACTCATTTACATTGAAAGTTACTTGCCCCTTGTGCATGTGTTAGTTTTGTACCTTGCATGTGTTTTGTATATGTTGTGCTTCCTACTTGCTTAAACTTGATAAATCAAGTCTTTGTATGTTGGCTTGCACACCATGTATATGTTTTGTGTTTGAGCCTATTGCATCTTGTTGATATCTTAGTTGCATCTTGCGGTAGATTAATGGACTATCAAATTTTGGGGGAGTGTGATGTCCTTTGGGGCACCTCACAATCCTAAAATGTGTGTACATGAGGAATATCACTTAGAATTGATATTTCAAGATCATCTAGTGTCTACGTGGTATGTCATGCTCATGAGAAATTCAAAGTCTATAATATCCATTAATGTTCTCTAGTTGTAATTTATTTGCCTCTTGTGATAATAAATGTTTTATCACATTATGGGGGATTAATATACTTTGTGCATATTACAAACCGAGAAAATGTGAATGGTTGAGGTTGTGTCACATAAAATTGATGTTGGAAATTATCTAGTTTCTATGTAGCACGTGAGCTCAAACAAGTTCCGTTTGGTTTAATGCTTTTATTCCTCATCTTTTAGATCTTGTTTGTGAGAGCTTTCCTTGGTATGGGTTCATCATATATGAATTCTTATATCTAAGTTGGCAAGAATTTTTCCCCTAGTTATTCTAATCATTGTTTAACTAGTTAAAACCCTCAAGGATCTCTTTCGTGTCTTGGATTTAACTCTTATCTTTTAACATGTGCTTTCTTGTTGTGAATATGATCTTGGATATATTTGTTATGTACCACCCAGAAATAGTTGCATATTCCTTGTCCTTGAACAATTAGTACTATAATAAGTGGTAGATCTTTTTGATCATGTTCACATTGGCTTTTGCTTTTTGGCCTTATCTCTTGCCAAGAAGTTGTTGTGTTTTGTCTCCTGTATCTTTCTCTACTCTTGTGGATCTTTCTTTGTTTTGAAATTTTCTATTGGTCTATTTGAATTAGCTAGGTAGAGTTGATGATCCAATGTGCGTGCAATTTGTATTAAAATACAAAATTTTAAATAATGCACTAATCATGGGGGAGTTCTCCTATATTATTTAGAACACTCTGTTAATGCTTCTTCATGACATGTTTTGATCCATACCATGTTTTATGTCTTTGGGATATAAATCTTTTCTTTGGTACTTTGTGCCATCTTGAAAAGTGTTGAGAGTTTGGTTCTTTTGTTGGAACTATTTTTTCAAGGGATTTCTATTTTCATGCCCCTGGTTCGTTAGTTGTACTCAGTTTTCCCTAGCCGCTTAACTTTTCCTCCCTTTTGCCCCTCTCCTCGGAAACTCATCTAAGAGCTCGAACGACAGCTGCCGTCAGGTTGACCGTTGGCTGACGTGTGGGGCCGCATGGTCTGGGACCACGTGGGGTCGTTTGGTCAGGAACATGTTATGCTGACGTGTGGGGTCGTGCCATGTGGGGCCAGTTTGTTGGGAACGTGTTATGGGGGACGTGGTGTGGGACCATGTGGGGCGTGTTTGGTGGTTTACGTGCGCCCGGTCGCCTAAATTGGAAGTTTTCTTTTTTGTTATTTTTATGATTGGCCTTTTTAAGAGCACCTTTTCCCCTCTCTCTCTCTCTCGCTAACAATTGTGTTTTTACCTCAAAAAAGGTAGCGAATCTAGAGCAGCTTCTCTCTTCATTCATTGTTCCTTTTTGCCCTCGTTTTCCCCCAATATGGTAGCAAATCTAGAGCAGCAAATCTAACCAGCAACATAAATAAATTCAGTAAACAGAGCAGATGTAGATAAAGCAAATAATATAGGATATATATAGTACGATACTTAACGAGGTTCGACAATTAGGCTGCTCAACAGCAGCAACGGAAAAGTTCAACATAGACAAGACAAAAGAAGCTGCTTTACAGCAGCAGAAGCATCAGCACAAGATCAGTGGCCCCTCATGGCCTCTGCTAGGAGGGTCTCCACCTCCTCTGGTGTCTCCTAAACTTCTTGCTGCCCAGTCTCTTGACCTTGGGCGCCTTAGGCTTGATTAGGGGCATGCGACCCTCCTTGATGGCCACCTTTTGGAGGTTTCGGAGGTGAAGACCAAGCGCCTGGTGCTTGGCTATGAAGCCGTGGACATTCAAGTACTCGCCGTAGGTCCTCACGTCCTCGGCATGCTTCACTAGGGAGTTGAAGTCGGTGGCGTGGAGCCTCCTGGTGGTGCAGAAGGGGCACTTGCAGACGTCACCGACTGGCCGGACTTCAGCCTCCTCAGCACATGATGAGTCTTGGTGTCCTTGGACTCGTCCTCACTGCGGATGTCGCTGCTATCCTCATGTTGGAAAAATAGTAGAGTGCAATAAGGACATGAATTAACCGATTGAGATCCCCTGATTATTCCCCAAATCTCAAACCAAATTGAATACTGATCCCAATTACGAGTAGGGGGTTCAAATACGAACATGGGGAATCATTGAAATACAAACAGGGGGATTCATCCAAATACAAGATCTAACACAAGAGGATTTGCTACTGTAAAAATACGAACAGCCGAACCCTAATAACATTTGATCTAGCATCCAAGGATGGGAATAGGGGAAGAACAAGGGAAAGGGATAAAACCCTGGTTACCTCCGACCATGGGTCAGCGATGCTGGTGTCGTAGGGGTTCTCCGGCCTTATGTAATAAACCTCCTCGTAGGGGTCCCAGCCGAGCGGGATCTGCCCAAGACTAGCAGAGGCCTCCTTGCTGGCGGCTATGGTGGAAGCATGGACGAGGGTCTGGATGGGGACGGCGCTGCCTTCGATGCCTTGACGGGGGCCTGTACGAGTACATGGGCCTTCTCGATGGCGTTCTTGGAGGCGCCGATGGCGACCACGCCGTTCTTCTCCATCACTGGCATGGTTGGGGTTTTCTTGGGGGTTTGCAGAAGGTGATGGGACAGTGGAGACGGTTGAGTGAGCTAGTGAGTGATTAGTGAGAGTGAGGAGGCCTCTATAAAGGAGAAAGCAAGCGATGTTTTGTTGCACCACCGTGCACCGCATAACCGTGTACGCTACTGCACCGTGTAGGGCCACACGTGTCCACTACCGCCCGGTGCACCGCACACGCATACCATGAGTCATGTTTTTCCCTCGTGTCTAATCCTGGCGACTTAGTTGTGCTCAGTTTTTCACTCGAGTGTAACACTGGTGATGACCCACAAGTATAGGGGGTGTATCGCAGTATTTTCGATAAGTAAGAGTGTCGAACTCAACGAGGAGCAGAAGGTGTTAACGAGTGGCTTGGAGCAGGAATTCTTTGTAAATACTTAACAAACGGATTTTTAGGGGTTTTTGATAATGCAGGTAAATAAAGTGCGAGTAAATAAAAGACAATAATAATAGATGCAGCAAGTGGCCCAATCCTTTCTTTAGCAAAGGACAAGCCGGTTGTATTACTTAAGATGACCAAACGTTCTCGAGGACACACGGGAATATCGTCAAGTGCTTTCGCTTCATATAGTTGATTAATCTTATTTAGTTTGCTAAGTGTTGTGTGGGTGAACCTATGCTAATGTACCGACCTTCCTAGGACTAATACATACTTGTGATTATACCCCTTGCAATCATCCACAAGTATAAGAAATTAATTAAGGTAGAAACCTAACCACAACTTTAAACTCTAAGACCCTGACATCCCTTGTGCAAAGCTTTCCTAACGGGGGTTCAGGTTTCTGTCACTCCGGCAACCCCTACGATTAGTAGCCAAATACACAATGCATTCCCCTAGGCCCATAAAGGTGAAGTATCATGTAGTCGATGTTCACATGACACCACTAGAAGAAATACACCACAACTTAAATATCAAACTGTCGTGGAAATGGCCACGGCAGTCACTGCCAAAGGCAGCGATTGAGAGTTTCGTGAGGAAGAGTTGGCGACCGTCTGCGGTGCGAGATGGGGGCAGATGCACAAGGGTTTACCTAGGTTCGGCCCCCCGAAGGGTAAAGACCTACTCCTGCTAGGTTAGATTATGAGCGAGTGAGTTACAGGGGCGGCGAGCTCGGTGGCTGGGCGGCGAGTCGCTTGAGGGGGGTATAATGGAACGTAAGTCTCTACTGTACCCTAGGGAGGTTTATATATGAAGCACCTCCCAGGGTTTACAAGTTGTCCCCGAACAAGATAAGGATCCGGGAGCCTTTGACCTAATCCGACTGGGCTTCTGCTACACTCCTGGGCTTCCAGTCGCCAGTCGATGGGCCTCTTCTTTCCTCAGAGTCCAGTTGTTGTCCTTCAGGCGCACTCGCGGGCCTTCCAGCCCACTTGAAACCTACTACTGAGCATACCCCCTTTGG
This sequence comes from Avena insularis, assembly GCA_023614405.1. Taxonomy (NCBI): domain Eukaryota; kingdom Viridiplantae; phylum Streptophyta; class Magnoliopsida; order Poales; family Poaceae; genus Avena; species Avena insularis. The sequence goes on from CM042692.1 coordinate 31,971,277, forward strand.
CATATCCCCATCAGTAGTCCCCGAGGCCATTGTTGATATAGGTGCAGGCGTCCTTTTGGTGCTTGAAGTAGGCGAGCCCAATTTGGGTGCCCAGTCGAATCGGCAATGGACTCTATTAATGCCAAGGAAAATTTCTCCACAGCTCCACTCGTCATTTTAATGAACATCATTGCTGCTCAGTCGTCATTTCGATGAGGAGAGAGATTGGCGGACGGCGAGTGGACCACCGGAGTTGGACCGTAAACCTTAGTCAAACTATCCGTTGGAATTTCCAACGGTAACTATGGCGCAATTACCGTGGGTAACGGCTATCCCGATTTTGGCGGGTGACCTTTCCCATATAAGGGGAGTGATGGATCAGCTTCGCGACCCTGCTTCACATTCTTCATCCTTCCTCATTTGCTCTTCCTCTCTGCTCACCCCTGACCTATTCTCCTCACATCGCGCGATTCTGCTTTCCACTCAATGGCGCCTCCCAAAGGCTCATGGGGAAAATCCAAGTGCACCACGGCCTAGCTGAAATCCTTCGAGGACGTCGGGGTGCTTCGCAAGGGGAATTGGCGAGTTCCCCCCTCTTCCGAGACCAAGCCAAAACCGCGGCCCGGCAAGTTTATCTGCTTCACCAGCCATCTCGAGAGGGGCTTAGGGTTCCCCACTTCGCTCTTCTTCCGCCGCTTTTGTGCGTACTACACGATCAAGCCCTCAGATCTTGGTCCGCATAACATCGAGCAGCTGGCGATCTTCGGCGCCTTCTGCGAGTGTTACCTCGGTTGTAGGCCGTACTTCCCACTGTGGCTGGAGCTCTTCCACGGCCGCATCGGGCGCAAGGCGTCCAGCGGTTTGATGCTGGCCGCAAGCAGGGTCACCTTCCAGTTGAAGCCAAAGGCCAACTTTGTCAAGCTTCTCCTGCCGAAGAAGGCCGCCAGCGAGTGGAAAAAAAGCTGGTTTTATGTCAAGGAAGCCACTCCCTCCGGTGAGGTCTCCCTTCCTGAATTCATTGCCGAGAGGAGCGAGCCCCGCCGACTGGCACCAAAGAAGCTCCCTGAAGATCAGCGGATGGCCGTCGCGGAGATGATGGACCAGATCCAGAAGCTGAAGGACCAGGGGTTGATTCCGATCAACCTCTACAATTGCTGGCTCGGGCGGCGCCTGGTTCCGCTGGCGTCTCGTCCACACTGGATGTACGAGTACAACGGGAAGCTTGATCCATCTCGCACCAGCAAGGAGTCGTGGGAGGCCGAAGATTACAAGGCCGCCCTGAAGAAGATCACCGACGCGGAGTTCACGGGTGCGGCGGTCGGAGTCGCCCCGTATACTCCCGTGAAGAATGAAGCCCCTATAGTAAGTCTTCTTTCCAATCGCTCCGTTCGTGTTCCAATTTCGTTCTTTTTGCTTGTCGTATTTCTGACTCGCAATGGTTCTCAGCTTTTTTAGGTATTGGAGGGTTGGCTCCCTCCGCTCGATGAAGAAGTCCCCCAGGAGCTGGAGGAAGATTTCGAGGGGAATCCTTCTGATAGCGACGGGGAAGACGAAGAGGTCGCTCCCCCAGCGCCTGTGGCTCACGAGACCTGAATGCAGAAGCAGCGAGAGGTAGAAGCGAGCCGCATCTTGGACGAGTTCGAAGAAGGCGACGAGGTCGCCCAGGAGCAGACGTCCCGGTGCACCGCCACGCCTTCGAAGCCCCCACGCCAGCCCAAGTCGCCGGCGAAAAGGCCCGCGTCACCAGTCAGGTCGTCAGTGGTGTTCGGGTCGGACGACGACTCCGACGGCGAAGGGTCTCCTGAAGTCTCGCACAAGGTCCCGAGGGCCGCAATCCCGACGAAGGGGTTGGAGGGCGAGGACACGGAGGTGGTGGTAGAGGCGCCCCTAGCTTCGATCACGCCGTCGAGCTCAGGGGTCCAAAGCCAAGAAGCCACCGACGTGGTGCCGCCGAAGTCGCCATTGCCGTCGAAGGCAGCGGCGTCGGAGCCGGAGATCCCAGCGACTGTGGCTTCATCGTCAAGGAAGCCTTCGGTTTCGTGGGCTTCAGACGTATTCGAGCGGGGGCTCAGTCGCAAGCTTGGTCCCGAGTTGGACAAGCCTGCCCATATCAGTAGCGGTCTTCGCGTTCTTCCAGTCGCCAAGTAAGTTACACTTCCTTGTCCCAATTTGCTTTGCACCTTTCGTGTCGTGGTTGTGCTGATTAGAAGGGCTCGTGCAGGTCGGGGGCTAAGAAGATTGGTCGCCCTTCGATGGCCAAGATTCCCCCAGCCATTGTCACGGGTGAAGGTGATCTCCCCAGGAAGAGGAAGGCCTCTGAGGATGTCACGTCTGCTGAATTCGTGAAGAAACAGAAGGCGGCACCGACGATGCCACGACCGGGGGAAGCGCCACAGAGCCAGTTGCTACGCCGCTCGTCGAAGAGGGGACGGTGATGCGATCAGAGCCAGCGGCAGTTGCATCCCCGCCGGAGGTGCCAGCCCTGGCAGCCAGCGCCCCTGCCAGGGCATCAACGACGTTCCCTCGCTTTATGGCGAGGGGGTTTCCAGGCGGTGCGGATGCGCAATCTCCGCAGTTCCCGGAAATCATGGACGTGGAGATTGATGCCCGCCGCGGGCGCACCTCCTTCACGGTCCCGTCGACTGACGCTGCTGAACTTCACAAGATGCTCGGCGCTGCCATTCAGGTATGTCCAGTCCCCGAATTCCTAGTCGCTAAATTTCAGCGGCTGGGAATTGTCTTTATCTTTCTATATTCTCCAGTCCCTGAGTTCCTAGTCGCTGAATTTCAGCGACTGGGAACTGGTCTTGGTTTTTCTTCCTTCTCCAGTCCCCGAGTTCCTAGTCGCTGAATTTCAGCGACTGGGAACTAGTCTTGGTTTTTTCTTCCTTCTCCAGTCCCCGAGTTCCTGGTCGCTGAATTTCAGTGACTTGGAACTGGTGATAATTTTCCTCCCGACGCTTACCTGGTCTTGTTGTTTTGCAGGGGTTGCAGCGGGAGTCGACTGATCGGCAGGCTGCGCGAGAGCGCCTAGAGCGTGACTTGCGCGAGGCGCAGGAGGTGAATCGGCAGCTTCAGGAGAGGATCGGTGAGTGTTTGGCGTTGTTCTTCTTTGCTTGTTGTGAGATGGTTTTATGCAATACTTTGACATCTCCACTTGCAGACGGTTTCTCGACTGAGGTCTCCAAAGCCCGTGAGGGGTATGTCCCACTCGCAGAACTGGACGCGGCGAATGAGCGAGTGGCCTCCTTGGTCAAGGAGTTGGAGGATGCTAAGGCGGCCTCAATTTATTCGGAAGAACGGGCGAAGGTTGCCGTTGCTGCCGCTGAAGAGGAACACAAGGTCGTGGACTCCATCATCGTGGGACTGCATAACGACCAGGCCGCCTTGGAGAAGCACGTCAAGGAGAATTGCCGCAAGCTGCTTGGTGAGTTTCTGTCATTGCTTTAGCCCTTTGTCGGGTCCCCACTTTGGGGGTTTCATTGTTTCACTGACATCTGACTTTGCAGCTGTGGTAGGCCAAAGCGACCCGGTGGTGCAGACTTATACTGCCTTGCAGTGCGTAACTTTCGTGGTAAATGCGGCCATAGCCTCGGCGTTGTGTGTCCAGGCGGCTCTTCAGGGCATGTCTCCCACCGAACTCATCCCTGGGGGGCTCACGGAGGTGTGGCGCTATCTGGAGGAGGTGCCCGCGATTGTTGAGTGGATGACGCGCTCGGCGTTCAGCTGCGGGGCCACCACGGCGTTGAGCTTGGGTCTCGCGCATTTCCCCGACGACTTCGATCTTGACGATGTCACGAGTGGATATCCCTCAGCGACCGGCACGGTGGAGATGTCAGAGGTGCTGAAGCTGACCGCGAAGGCCGCTCCTTATGTTGATCGTGTCTTGGCGATGGGGGATCTGCTGCCGTACCAGGAGACGGTGTTGGCGCCTGGCGACCCCGAGCCGGAGCACCGCGATATGAAGTCGGAGCAGCCCTTCCGGTCGTCATTGGCAAAGTCGCTGACCACGTACCCGACGAACCCATGGCAGCCCTTTGTGCGTGTCAAGGGTGGTGGTGCTTCTTCCTCATCAGGGCCTGTGGAATGAGCAAATGTAAAAAGTTGTAATAGATGCCAGGTGGCGAACGTTTGTATGATTTTTGTAACCCGTGTCGCAGGGACTTGGTCGACTTGTGTTTTATTAAGGCAGTGTTTTGTTTAACAATTTGAGCGAGTCCCCGAGCACGTCCGCCCTTTAATGGGGTATAACTCGACTATGTATTTTCTATGTGTTTGCCTTGTTTTCGCGTTTGTTTTTGCCCCTCGCGTCTCCTGAGCGGCGAGTTCCCGAGTGCGGGTGAGGTTCGTTTGTGAACGAGTGCCTGAGCATTGTGCTAGACCGTATTGGTCGTAATCCTGTTGCAGGTTATGAATGTGTTGTTTGTAATGCGTCTCCTCCCCTGGCTCGGAGAGCCAGTCGCTTGGCGAGCCCTAGGCAGCTCTATTATTAGGTGTGTTCCCGAGCCGCGTGGGGTCCCCGTTTTGCGGAGTCCCCGTGCGTGGTACTTAACCGTTCAAGTCGCTTTGTGCAAGGGTGGGAGGGATAGGTCGCTGTGAGAAGCGTGTATTGGATGTCTTGGCTCAGCGGGCCAGTCAGGCTAGGCGACTCCAATGGCGGCTCCGGGTTGGCGTTTTTCGTGGACGACCCAAGGCCCGAATTTTTCCGGTGCCCTTGTGCTGCACTACTTGGCCGTGCCGGTCGCTCGACCAGAGGTTGACTTCCGTAGGCAGCATATTGCTAGTATGTACGAGTGCGAGTGGCACAAGAATATGGCGAGTGGACACAATTTGTGCGATCCGAATGAATTTCATTATATATGCCGATGGAGTACAGTGTGAGGTTCTAAGTATAGAACTTTCTAAGGAGGTTTACATTCCATGGCCTCCCGACCTCTAATTGGCCGTCACCCCGTATGTCGATGAGGTAGTAAGCGTCGTTGCCAAGGACTCGGCCTATGGCGAATGGCCCCTCCCATGGGGGGGATAGCCTGTGCATGCCCTTTTTATCTTGGACCAGTCATAGGACCAGGTCGCCTTCCTGGAAGGTGCGAGTTCGTAGTCGGCGGCTGTGATAGCGGCAAAGTCCCTGCTGGTACATGGTGGTGCGGGAGCGAGCCAGGTCGGGTGCTTCGTCGAGTTGATCAACGCTGTCTAGGTGGGCGGTTTTGTTGGCCGCCTCGACGTAGTTGGCGACTCGAGGGGAGTCATGCTCTAGGTCTGTTGGCATTACGGCCTCGGCGCCGTACACGATGAAGAAAGGCGTGAACCCTGTTGATCGGTTGATGGAGGTGCGGATCCCCCATATCACAGAGGGGAGCTCGTCGACCCAGCATCCTGGGGTGCACTCGAGGGGCACCTGTAGTCGCGTCTTGAGACCGTGGAGGACGCTCTGGTTGGAGCGCTCTGCTTGGCCGTTTGACTCCGGGTGGGCGACTGATGCGAGGTCAAGTCGTATGCCGTGCTCCTCACAGAATTCCGCCATGGCCCCCTTAGCGAAGTTGGTGCCGTTGTCTGTGATGATGCTGTGTGGGTAGCCGTACCGGTAGAAGAGTTCGCGGAGGAACTTGGTAGCCGTCTTGCCGTCGCACTTCTTGATCAGCTTGGCCTCCACCCATTTCGTGAACTTGTCGACTGCGACCAGGAGGTGAGTGAAACCTGATGGGGCCTTCTTGAACGGGCCGACCATGTCCATGCCCCATACGACGAATGGCCACGTGATGGGGATTGTCTTGAGCGCCGAACCAGGAAGGTGCGTCTGGTTGGCATACTTCTAGCATCCGACGCATCTTTGGACAACGTCCGTGGCGTCAGCGTGTGCGGTTAGCTAGTAAAAACCGTGCCGCATGGCCTTGGCGACTAGCGACTTGGCGCCAGCGTGATGGCCGCAGTCGCCGGCATGGATGTCCTGGAGGATCTTGCGGCCTTACTTTGGCTGTACGCAGCGCTGGAACACGCCGGTCACGCTGCGCTTGTGGAGCTCGCCGTTGATGATGACGAAGGATTTGCAGCGGCGTACGATCATTCGCGCCTCTGTTCGTTGCTCGGTAGGAGTTTGTGTTCCAGGAAGGCGACGTATGGCGCTGTCCAATCGCTAGGTTCCACAACCATGGCGACTAAGGCCGGTTCTGGTTGTAGTGGGATCCCGACGTCGATCTCCTTCGGTGGGCTGATGGAGGGCTTGTGGATGATGTCGAGGAAGACGCCTACTGGTGGCGTCTGTCGAGCCGACCCGATGCGGGAAAGGGCGTCCGCCTCCTCGTTTTTACGCCTGTCGATCCACTCAACGGAGTAGCCGTCGAAGTGTCCTCCTAGTTGGTCGACGGCCTGGCGGTACACTATCATTGTTGGGGAAACAGTGTCGCATGTCCCGGCCACTTGGCCGGCGACTAGGTCGGAGTCGCCGTAGCATCGCAGGTGATTGAAGTTCATCTCCTTGGCGGCTCTCATGCCGTGGAGGAGGGCCTCGTATTCCGCCACGTTGTTGGCGCAGGGTGTGATGTTGAGGTGGAGCACGTAGCGGAGCTTGTCTCCTTTTGGGGGAGGTTAGTATGACCCCAGCCCCCGCGCCGTCGGCATTCTTGGAGCCGTCGAAGTGGAGCGACCAGTAGTGGAGGTATGGGAGCTTCTTTGGCTGTTGTGCCTCTTCCCAGTCGGCGAGGAAATCGGCCAGGGCCTGCGACTTGATCGCTTTTGGGGCTCGTATTTGATGTTGTGGACGCCGATCTCGACGGCCCACCTGGCGACTTGCCCAGTCTCATCTCGATTGTGTATGATGTCTTGCAGGGGCGCGGAGGATACCACCGTTATTGGGTGCTCCTGGAAGTAGTGCGGGAGTCGCCGCTGTGCTCGGAATACCGCGTACACCAGTTTTTGGTATTGCGGGTAACGCTGTCGTGAGTCTGTTCAGACTTCACTGATGTAGTATACTAGGTGTTGTATGGGGCGCTCCTTGCCCTCTTCTGGTCGTTCGACGACCATCACGGTGCTGATGACCCGATTGGAGGCCACGACATAGACGAGCATTGGCTCTCTGTCGAGTGGCGCGGCGAGTAGTGGTGCCGCGAGTAGCACTTCTTTGAGTGCTTTCAGTGCGTTGTCAGCCTCTGCGTCCCATTGGAACGTTGGATTCTTGTGCATCAGGCGGTATAGGGGCATTGCCTTCTCGCCTAGTCGAGGGATGAAGCGACTGAGAGCCGCGACTCGCCCTGCCAACTTTTGGACGTCGTGCAGGCACTCGGGTTTCCTAAGTCGCGCGATGGTGTTGATCTTGGTGGGGTTGGCCTCAATGCCTCTCTTGGAGACTACGTACCCCAGAAGTTGTCCAGTGGGTACGCCGAAGGTGCATTTTCCGGGGTTCAGCTTGATGTTGTACCTCCGCAGATTTGCGAAGGTTTCTGCCAGGTCGGCGAGCAGATCATCCTGGCAGGTGGATTTTACCACCATGTCGTCGATGTAGACGTGGATATTGCGGCCAATTTGGCTTGCTAGACACTCCTGCATGCACCTCTGATATGTGGCGCCTGCGTTCTTGAGGCCGAATGTCATGGTCGTGTAGCAGAACACGTTGAATGGCGTGATGAACACCGTCTTCTCCTCATCTTCGACCGCCATTTTGATCTGGTTGTAACCAGAGTAAGCATCGAGAAAACACAGCGACTCCGATCCTACGGTCGAGTCAATGATCTGATCGATGCACGGTAGGACGAACTCCTCCTTCGGGCAGGCGCTGTTGAGGTTGGTGTAGTCTATACACATTCTCCAGGTGTTGTTCTTTTTGAGAACCAGGACTGGGTTTTCCAGCCACTTGGAGTACTTAATTGGCCGGATGAAGCCTGTGGCTAGCAGGCGCTAGACCTCCTCGGTGATTGCTCGACGGCGCTCTTCATTGAAGGGTCGTAGCGACTGTTTTACTGGTCGCACTTTGGGGTCGGCATTGAGTTTGTGCTCAGCGAGTTCCCTCAGGACACCTGGCATGTCAGATGGCTTCCATGCAAAGATGTCGCGGTTCTCACGGAGGAACCCGATGAGCGCGCTTTCCTATGCGGGGCTCATATGCGCCCCGATGGTGACCGTCTGGCTGGAGTCGCCTGGGACGAGCTCGACGGTGCGGGTGTGCGTGGTCGCCTCGAACGTGGAGTTCGCGGCGGTCGGTTTCTTCAGGATGGTGGGATCGTCCTTGTTGATGTTGCTCGCGTATTTCACGAGCTCCTCCGCATGGTCAGTCTCCGCGGTGATGACGGCGTTGGCGAGCTCGGCGCCTTTTTCCTCGCATTCCACAGCCATGTCGGGGTCGCCATGGACATTAATGATGCCACTCGGCTCGGGGAGCTTCATCATGTTGTAGGCGTAGTGTGGGGTCACCATGAACTTTGCGAATGCCTGGCGGCCCAGGACGCAGTGGTAGGGACTGCAGAAGTTTACCAGCTCGAAGACGATCCTCTCCGTGTGGTAGTTTGCCGGGGTGCCGAAGGTGACTGGCAGCGTCACCTTCCCGATCGGGTACGCCTTCCGACCGGGAACGATGCCATGGAAGGTCGTTAGTGTTGGCTCGATGGCTGTTTCTAGGAGCTGGAGCCTTTTGAAGGTGTCGAGGTACAGGATGTTGATGGAGCTCCCACCGTCCATCAGCGTCTTGGGCAGCCAGTAGTCGGCCACCTTTGGCCTGACCACCAGGGCGACTCGCCCTGGATACTCGATTCTTGGCGCGAGGTCCTGGCGACTCCAGGTGATGCTTTGCTCGGACCAGTTTAGGAAGCGGGGGATGTCGACTTGCGTCACCGCATTGACGGCGACTGTGCGGGCGAGTACCTTCTTGTCATGCTTGGTGCCGAGCCCGGTGAAGGTATGAAGCGATCTGGCAGCGGTTCCGAAGCCGCCGCCGTTCCCGTTGTCCCGCGGTTGGTTGTTGTTGGGGTCCTCCCTTGCACGTCTTGCCTTCTTGATCTTTTTGAGAGAGTGGCAGTCGGCGGTGGTGTGGGTGCCTGGTTTTCCCTCCCTGTTGTGGTAGATGCAGGGCTGATTAAGCAGGGCGGCAGGGTCGAATTTCGGCCTCGTCGCGTTGTTGGCGCGGTAGTTCCCGTTGTCGCGGTAGTTTCCTCCGTCGCGGCAGTAGTTCTTGGAGTCGCGTTGGCCGTAGCCGGCATTAGCGACGAAGTCGACTCGCCCGTCGGTCCGGCGTTTGCCGGTGATGCGGGTGTTGCTGTAGCGCATGTCGCGTAGTCGCCTGCTGTCAAGGATGCTGGTGCGCCGTCTTCCTCCCGACTCGTCGTCGGAGTCTTGGTTGGGATCTTCCTCCGCGTAGCACTTGGCAATCTCGAGGAGGTCGGGGATGTTGTCGAGCGTCCGGTAGACCCTCTTGATCTTGGCGACCAGAGGTTCGTACCGGCACGCGTTCTTGGAGCAGTGTATCGCCGTGTCTGGGTGGATGCCGGAGGCGTTTATCCACAGCTCTTGCCACCTTTGGGTCCACCGGCGGGTCGACTCGCGTTGTCCCTGGATGCATCGTTCCAGGTCCTCGATGGTGGTGGCAGGGGTGTAGGAACCCTCGAAGTGCCTAACGAAGGCGTCCCGCATTTCTTCCTAGGAGTCGATGCTATCGGCGGGTAGCGTATTGATCCATTGCCGGGTCGCACCCTCCATCATCAGGGGGAGGTAGCGAGCGGCGAGCAGGTCGATGTGGCCTGCGATCCCCATTGCCATGAGATATGTGTCTAGCCAAACGGCGGGGTCGTACGTCGGGTCGTATTTCTCGATCTCCTTGGGGGCCTTGAAGTTGGCGGGGTATTTTCCCCGTGGATCATGGGTCCAAAGCATTGTGGCCCGACTCGACTGAGCGAGCCTCTTGGCTCCAGGTCGCCGCGGTTGGCGAGGGTGTGTCGCAGATCATAGGGCTAGCGCGACCGCCACGCCTGATTGTTGATGATGTGCGTTCGGGCATCGAGTGGTTGCCCGTTTGCGGCAACGGTGGTGTTCGCAGGTCGTGGCTCGTTTGTCGACAACGCGGGGTTGGCGGCTCGCGGTTGGTTTGCCAGGGGTTGGGGTGGTGGGAAAACTATCACGCTGGCAACGGTTGGGTGGCCGCTTGATGCCGCCCTGCTTGCTGAGGAGCGGGAATACATCCGCCCTCGCGGATCTACTCCCGCGGCTTGTTGCTCGACGGCCCTGACGAGTAGGGCCTTGGCGTCTCGGATCAGAAGCGCATCGCCTTGGACATCGAGGTTGGCGATGCGGCGTCGGCCGCCATAACGTTGTCCATCGGGGTGGAGTATGATGGTAGCCCGTTGGCGTCCGGGCTTGGCGAGATGATGATCCGTGGTTGGTCAGGTGGGGGCGCACGGCCCATGGGTGGTGGAGGGGCCCCATTCGCCGGTGCTCCAGGTGGTGGTCTTGCGGGGTTGCCTCCTCCTGGCGGCGCGTTCTCGCCGTGTTCGCGCTCGGCGGCGCGTGTGGGGTCGCCCTCGTCGTTGAAGTTCAGGACGCGGCCCTGAACATCGGGGTTCAGGCGGGTCCTGATGCGGCGCTGGTGATAGAGTGACAGCTCCTTCGCCGTCTCTCGTTCGAGGCGGTATTTCTCGTCCTCGGCGAGTTCGTTGCGCTGCACCTCCTGGAGCCACATGCGGGCTTGTTCCACCTCCGTGGCCGTCGCGGTCGGCGGAATCGGCGTGGAGAACGGATCTGGCGGGACGGTCACGCTACCCGCCATGTAAATCGCGTTGAAGCGGTTGGATCTGGCACGAAGATCCTCGGGGGATTCCGAGCCGGAGTCAGAGTCGAAGATCCCCAGTATGGAGGGATCCTCGAAATCTTCGGGGTTGGAGACTCGCGTGATGGAGTCCTCCGGTGACGCGGCGGTGATGGATCCATTGGCCGATGCGGGGGTCGCGGAGTCGGCGTCGTCGTTTAAGGCATCGTCGTTAGTGGTGACGTTGGTCTCGACCGCGTCGCTAGCAGCCGAGTCGTACTCGGTGACGAGGCCCCTGATGGAGCGGACCTGCTCCTTCGAAAGAAGATCGTGGTGTAGAGGCGAACCGCCGACGATCATGGTCACGGCTGGGTCGACCGCGTCGGTAAAGCCGATGAAGAGGTTGATGGAGCCGATCGGCATCACCGCGGCGTGTGTGACCGGGCGCGACGCCGGGATGTAGCTGTTGGGCAGGATCTGCAAGATCCCGCCGAAGGCGATCATGCGGCCGGTGGCGAACGGCCGCTCGATCGGCGAGTAGGGTCTCGCCGCAGAACTCAGGCCAGTCCCACTATGCCCCACGGTGGGCGCCACTGTCGTGGAAATGGCCACGGCAGTCGCTACCAAAGGCAGCGATTGATATTTTCGTGAGGAAGAGTTGGCGGCCATCTGTGGTGCGAGATGGGGGTAGATGCACAAGGGTTTACCCAGGTTCATCCCCCCGAAGGGTAAAGACCTACTCCTGCTAGGTTAGATTATGAGAGAGCGAGTTACAGGGGCGGAGAGCTCGGCGGCTGGGCGGCGAGTCGCTTGAGGGGGTGTATGATGGAACGTAAGTCTCTACTGTACCCTAGGGAGGTTTATATACGAAGCACCTCCCAGGGTTTACAAGTTGTCCCCGGACAAGATAAGGATCCGGGAGCCTTTGACCTAATCCGACTGGGCTTCTGCTACGCTCCTGAGCTTCCAGTCGCCAGTCGATGGGCCTCTTCTTTCCTCAGAGTCTAGTTGCTGTCCTTCAGGCGCACTCGCGGGCCTTCTGGCCCACTCGAAACCTACTGCTGAGCATACCCCCTTTGGCATATCCCCATCACAAACTATTGAATCTTTCTCGACACAATTCCACTACTAACAACATGACTTCTCCCATGTCCTCAAGAACAAACGAACTACTCACAAGACATCATATGGATCAATATTAGAGATGATATAATGATATGTAACAATCTGAACATAAACGATAATTCAATGGTTCACTCAATAGCATAAACTACAAGGAGTAATCAACACCAGGAAAGTTTCCCCTAAGAACTATGCAAGATTCAACCCAATTGTTACAGCGGTATGAAGTGGTGATGATGGTGCTGGTGGATATGATGGTGGTGATGATGATGATGATCCTGATGAAGTCCAGCTTGATGGTGGTGTTGATGGTGATGATCTCCCCTCTCCGGGAAGGAATTCCCCCGGCAGAATTCTGTCTGCCGGAGAGATCTTTCTCTCTCGGTGTTTTCCGCCCCGTAGAGGCGGCGGAGTCTTTCTGTGATCGCTCCCCCGGTATTAGGGTTCCGTGGGGATAATATACGCTAGAGGGGAGAGCCTGGAGTGGGCCAGGGTGGCCAAACCACCTGCTGGCACGGCCCAGGGCTGCCCGCACCAGGGGTAGTGTGGGACCCCTGGGGCACATCTCCACTCCCCCTTCTGGCAATCTCCGTCTTCTGGAAAAATAGAATTTTCCATGTATTTTACCGGATTTTCTAATCTTTGCGAATTTCGTCTCCAAACAGCACCTTCTCCATCAGAATCCTGACTGCAGCGGTCCATGCTCCAAAAGTCATCAACCATGCAAAAACAGATGAAATTACATAAGTATCATCTTTTAATGTGAAATATATCAATGAATAACAATAAATTATGATATAGAATAGTGATGCAAAATGGACGTATCAACTCCCCCCAAGCTTAGACTTCGCTTGTCCCCATGCGAAAACTGAGCTCAATAAACATGACCTCAAGTTTATGGAGTGAAGAGTCGATAAAAGAATACGAACAAGAAGAATCACATTCATTAATACATAAATCATAATAGAAGACAACTCACTATCATATAACTTAACTTGCAATAAGTAAAGGAAACACAATAAAGATACATAAAGTAAATAACAATTGGTAATGGCAAACTTAGCCCTTGGTCAAGGAATAGTTGACAATTTGTAGGAGTTCACAAATAACGGGTTTTCAATGATAGCTTTCAAAGTAATAAACACTAAGATAAGAGCAAATGTGCAAGGCAAGGAACATAAGAAACATGATTGAATAAATCATCATATGAATGAATGAAACACAACAACTCAAAATACTTGCTGAGATAGAAGGGAATAAGTTTACTGACTCAACCAAAAAGTAAAAGATAGGCCCTTCGCAGAGGGAAGCAGGGATTTCAAGTTTCATAAAGAGCTTCCAAAAATTATGGTACTTACTAGCTTTAAGCTCTCATTGCCCCTATCATAGGCATCTTTAGGTGATTAAGGTTAAAGTGACACAACTAAGAGGATATGCTTGAAAAGTTATATATTGAAATCTCATGCCCCTTACTTACGCGTACCGAACCTCATACTACTCAACTTCAGTCACAAGTACGCTCTTGTCATTGTAAATACATATGTATCGTAGAGAACCGCCAATGGGGTACCCCTTGCACATGATACAGGTGCTATCCCATAATCAAAATGACAAGGCAAGCAGACAATGAGCATCTCAGCGATCTTTTTATTTGCTATTTGCATAGGTTTTTATTGAGGATGCTTCATAGAGTGCTCATTATGGTTATGCTGCAAGTTTCCACCATGATTAGGCATGGCTTAGGCTAGCGGCCCAGGCGTTTCTCTAACACACATACAAACTCCATGATCTTACAAGTTCCCCTTTTATTTCACACCGCCGGGATCCATAAGCAAAAGAATCATGATATCAACGGAATATAAGTGCAATGTTGAAAGCGTTCCCCATGATACATGGTTCTTCTAACTTCAACTTATAAAGCGCAAGCATATACGCAACAAAGATGGACACAATGGTTCAGGTTTATTAAGTGTAGGAAAGTAAAGTGTGCCATCAAGTTCGTGAGAGCTTTAATCACTAATTTTCACATAACAAGTTTAATTCGGAAGGTATATAAAGACATGAATTTACTTGGAATAGCAATAGTGATAGTAGGTAGGTATGGTGACACAAATGGCATAGGTTTTGGTTTAAGGATTGGATGCACGAGAAGCATTCCCTCTCAGTACAGGTTTTTGGCTAGCAAGGCTGGGTAGCAAGTATAAGAGTCAAAGGAAACAAGCAAACATACAAGTGATAAAGACAAACATGCAATCTTCCTTGGAAGCACAAAAGATCTTAACTAGAGAATACTAAACTTATGAGCAGATCAAGAAAGAAAGATGATGAAATTATTTTTTTAGAGTACTTTTATCTTTTTCATTCCACTCTCAAAAATAGTGTTGCTACTAACCGAGCCAGGTTTTCCAAAACCAACTAAATTAACTCAATGATCCCAAAGTGATACCAATACTAACAACAAGATCAATCATACAGCCACGAATTGAAAACTAATATAAGCTATGAAAAAGAGTGAATGATAGAACTTCTCATTAATATTCCATAATGGCAACTCACACCAAGGGATACATATCTAACGAGAGAGGGGACACTTCCATAATGCAAACCATCCTACATAATAACTTATCTATTCATGATATGACTCTACTAATAAGGTAAAAAGATAGAAGATAGTGATGTGATACCGTGGCACTCCCCCAAGCTTGGAACAAACCAAGGGGATGCTAAAACCTGATGGCGAATTACTCCTTCGGTGGTGGTGGTATTCTCTCGATGAGCTTTTTGATTAATTTCCCCAAGTCCTCAATCTCGAAGGTGAGAGTACGAATCAACTCCTAGTTTTGCTCAATATGGCTCATGATCATGTTGGGTTGCGAATTCCAGCTCTTGCGATTCTTTCCCCACTCTTCCTCCTTGAAGTCCTCTTTTCCTGCATGGTTAGAACGAGGCATATCCCAATTGGAGGGTAGTTTCTCCTTGGGCATATTCTGGAATTGATGCTCATGGATAAGGGTATGGAAGGGATTCTTGGTGTGTGCAGGAGGTGACCGTGGAGCCAAACAGTGACGCGGAGGCTTCCCTCCAGTTGACATCCGTGCAGTCCTTTTGATCTTGGCAGGGTTTGCAAACACTCCAATGCTTACAATGGTAGTGCCGCTGTGCGGATGCTGGCTTTTCTTTGCCTCCTCTTCATCTTTACTCTTGATCTCCTTCTCCTGCCCGGGGTCTTGGAGATCTTCTTCCATAGGATCCTTGCCCTTATCGTTGGCGGAGACCATTGTGCTTCTAAACTTTTAAGAATAGTTCCTGGCAGAAACAGATCGAAACAAAAACACGACGAGAACACGATATACGAACCTTGGGGGATCTGGGGCATTATATATTACGAATTTTTACAACGAAAGGAAGGTACTGGGAGAAAACAGGTCGGATACGGAGTCCGAGGTGGCCACACCACCTACTGGCGCGGCCAGGGTGCGCGCTAGGGGGTGGTGTGAGCCACCCTGGCTCCGTTTTCGTCCCTCTTTCGCTTCATTGCTTTCCTTGTTGGAAAAAACTGCAAAAATATAACTTGACAGAATTTTCGTGGAACTTTTCTTACCAGAACGGTTACCTATTCGAAAACGGACTCCGCAGGTCTCTGAATTTGGTATTTGATAGATTCTTCCGGAGCCACCGCTTGAATAACATTAATATCTTCATCTTTATGCACATATTGTTTGAGTCATGTAACCTTTCACTTTCTTATTACACCATTTTCTCCGATAACCTGGAAGTTTCTTTCACACAAAACTTCACACAATTCTCATTAGCAACATTAGTATAAGCGAGGTAATTAACCTTTTAAGTTCAATTTCAACTGAGATCCATCAAAACATAAGCTACTGAAAAATCTCCTTCCGAGAACCCAAAATAATTCAAAAAGGAAATCGATTTAAGAGGCAAATGCGAGTGGCAAAAATATGTCAAAACAGAACAGCAGGTAAAGATCAATTTTTTCAAAAGTCTTCTGTTGCTCAAATCAAAAAGTGCAAACTAATGAAAGTTAAATAACAACCTAGGGCAGAAGCACAAAAAATTATAGCTCAATCCGACATACAGAGATCTCTCACGAATTTTTACGGTGAAGCACAAAAATCTGTTTCGGGACAACAACTTCCCCAAATCTTACTTCTCTCTCATTAGAGGTTGATCTTGACACAAAAAACCAAACAAAAAGGATAAGGAGAGGTTATTACCCAAGTAATAACTTCCAGGATACAAATAAACAAAAACAACTGAAGGCACAACTAAATTGGGTTGTCTCCCAATAAGCTCTTTCTTTATAGCCATTAAGATGGGCAGGATAATTTCAATGAAGCTCACATAAGAATATGAATTGAAGTAAACGAGAGCATCAAGAAGCAAAAATACACATGTTTAAGTCTAACCCACTTCCTATGCAAGGGAATTTTGTAAGAAAATAAATTGTTTAAACCAGAGGCTACTAGCATAGGAAGGCAAAACAAGTGCAACATAAAAACTTTCAGCATAAAACGAGAAAACTTAATATTATTGAGATGCATTAGAATAGTCTTCCCTCTCTTATAATAACTTTCAGTATCTGATGACCCACAAGTATAGGGGGTGTATCGCAGTATTTTCGATAAGTAAGAGTGTCGAATCCAACGAGGAGCAGAAGGTGCTGGCTAGTGGTATGGATCAGGAATTATCTGCAAATACTTAGCAAACGGATTTTTAGGGGTTTTAAATAAAGCAAGTAAACAAAGTACGAGTAAATAAAAGACAGTAGGAATAAATGCAGCAAGTGGCCCAATCCTTTATGCGGCAAAGGACAAGCCGGTTGTATTTCTTAAGATGACCAAACGTTCTCGAGGACACATGGGAAGACTGTCAAGTGCTTTCGCTTCATATAGTTGATTAATCTTCTTTAGCTTGCTAAGTGTTGTGTGGGTGAACCTGTGCTAATGTTCCGCCCCATACAAGACTAATACATACTTGTGATTAAACCCCTTGCAAACATCCGTAAGTACAAGAAAGTAATTAAGGTAGAAACCTAACCATAGCTTTAAACTCTAAGACCCTTACGTCCCTTATGCAATGGTTTCCTAACGGGGGTTCAGGTTTCTGTCACTCCGGCAACCCCTACGATTAGTAGCCATATACACAATGCATTCTCCTAGGCCCATATAGGTGAAGTGTCATGTAGTCGATGTTCACATGACACCACTAGAAGAAGTACACCACAACTTAAATAACAATCTATTGAATCTTTCTCAACGCAACTCCACTACTAACAACAAGACTTCTCCCATGTCCTCAAGAACAAAACGAACTACTCACAAGAAATCATATAGATCATGATCAGAGATGGAATAATGATGTATAACAATTTGAACATAAACAATAATTCAATGGTTCACTCAATAGCATCAACTACAAAGAGTAATCAACACCAGGAAAGTTTCCCCTATGAACTATGCAAGATTCAATGCAATTGTTACAGCAATATGGAGATGGTGATGAGGGTGCTGATGATGATGATGGTGGTGATGATGATGATGATGAACCCGATGAAGTCCAGCTTGATGGTGGTGTTGATGGCGACGATCTCCCCTCTCTGGGAAGGAATTCCCCCGGCAAAAATTTGTCTGCCGGAGAGATCTTTCTCTCTCGGTGTTTTCCGCCCCGCAGAGGCGGCGGAACCTTTCTATGGTCGCTCTCTGAGTCTTAGGGTTTCGGGAGGTTGATATACGCCAGAGGGGAGAGGCTAGAGTGGGCCAGGGCGGCCACACCACTCCTAGGCACGGCCTAGGCCTGCCCGCGCCATGGGGTGGTGTGGGCCCCCTGTGGCCCAGCTCCACTCCATCTTCTGGCATCCTGAGTCTTCTGGAAAAATAGGATTTTCTGTATATTTTCCCGGATTTTCTGATCTTCGCGAATTTTGCCTCCAAACAGCACCTTTTCCATTAGAATCCTCACTGTAGCGGTCCATGCTCCAAAAGTCATCAACCATGCAAAAATAGATGAAATAACATAAGTATCACCTCTCATTATGAAATATATCAATGAATAATAGTGAATTAAGACATAGTATAGTGATGCAAAATGGACGTATCAACTCCCCCAAGCTTAGACTTCGCTTGTCCCCAAGTTTAAATCGAGCTCAATAAACATGACCTCAGGTTTATGGAGTGAAGAGTCGATAAAAGAATACGGACAAGAAGCATCACATTCATCAAATACATAGATCATCATAGAAGACAACTCACTATTATATAACTCAACTTGCAATAGGTAAAGGAAACACAATAAAGATACATAAAGTGAATCATAATTGGTAATGGCAAACTTAGCTCTTGGTCGAAGAATAGTTGATAATTTGCTGAAGTTCACAAATAGCTGGCTTTTCAAAGATAGCTTTCAAAGTAGTAAACATCAAGATAAGAGCAAATGTGCAAAACAAGGAACATAAGAAACATGATTGCATAAATCATCATATGAATGAATGAAACACATCAACTCAAAATACTTGCTGAGATAGAAAGGAATAGGTTTACTGAATCAACTACAAAGTAAAAGAAAGGCCCTTCGCAGAGGGAAGCAGGGATTGCAAATCTCATAAAGAGCTCCCAAAAATTATGATACTTACTAGCTTTCAGCTCTCATTGCCCCTATCATAGGAATCTTTAGGTGGTTAAGGTTAAAGTGACACAACTAAGAGGATATGCTTGACAAGTTATAAGTTGAAATCTCAAGCCCCTTACTTATGAGTACCGATCCTCATGCTACTCAACTTCAGTCACGAGCAAGCTCTTGTCATTGTAAATACATGCGTATCATTGAGAACCGCCAACGGGGTACACCTTGCACATGACACAGGAGCTATCCCATAATCAAAATGACAAGGCAAGCAGACAATGAGCATCTCAGCGATCTTTTTATTTGCTATTTGCATAGGTTTTTATTGAGGATGCTTCATAGAATGCTCACTATAGTTATGCTGCAAGTTTCCACCATGATTAGGCATGGCTTAGGCTAGCCCAGTGCGTTTCTCTAACACATATAAACTCCATGATCTTACAAGTTCCACTTTTATTTCACACCGCCGGGATCCATAAGCAAAAGAACATGATATCAACTAGGTACAAGTACCAAAGAAGTGTTGAAAGCGGTCCCCATGATACATGGTTCTACTAACTTCAACTCATAAAGCGCAAGCATATACGCAACAAAGAAGGACCCAATGGTTCAAGTTTATTAAATGCAAGAAAGTAAAGTGTGCCATCAAGTTCGTGAGAGCTTTAATCACTAATTTTCACATAACAAGTTTAATTTGGGAGGTAGATAAAACAAGAATTTACTTGGAATAGCAATAATGCTACTAGGTAGGTATGGTGGACTCAAATGGCATGGGTTTGGTTTAAAGGAGGTGGATGCACGAGAAGAATACCCTCTCAGTACAGGTTTTTGGCTAGCAAGGCTGGGTAGCAAGTACAAGAGTTGAAGGAAACAACCAAACATATAAATGATAAAGACAAACATGCAATCTTCCTTGGAAGCACAAAAGATCTTAACTAGAGAATACTAGACTTATGAGCAAATCAAGAAAGAAAGATGATGAAATTATTTTTCTTTAGAGTACTTCTATCCTTTTCTTTTCAACTCTCAAAAAGGTGTTGCTACTGACTGAGCCAGGTTTGCCAAAACTAACTAAATTAACTCAATGATCCCAAAGTGATACCAATACTAACAACAAGATCAATCATATAACCACGAATTGAAAACTAATATAAGCTATGCAAAAGAGTGAATGATAGAACTTCTCATTAATATTCCATAACAGAAACTCACACCAAGGGATACATATCTATCGAGAGAGGGGACACTTCCATAATGCAAACCATACTACATAATAACTCCTCTATTCATGATATGACTCTACTAGTAATGTAAAAAGATAGAAGATAGTGATATGATATCGCGGCACTCCCCCAAGCTTGGAACAAACCAAGGGGATGCCAAACCTGATGACGAATTACTCCTTTGGTGGTGGTGGTATCCTCTCATCTTCGTCCGTCTTCCAGGGTAAAGGCTTCAGTTTTGATTTCGAACGTCATAGAACTGTGCTTGCAGTTTGTTGGTTGTTTGGCAGAGTGAGAGGACTTCGTCTTTGAGTTCAGCAGTCTCCTTCTGGTGCTCGGTGATGAGTTCGGAACAAATCTTATGGATGATATCCACTTCACGCTCCGCCATCTTCCTGTACCTAAAGACTTCATGCTCTAGTGCTTCCATCCTGTCCTCCAGACTTCCTTCACCTTTAGGTCCTTGAACCTCTTTAATCCGGACCTCCCCACCTTCGAGCAACAACTCCTTGGGATGAATCTTCAATTCTCTCATGTATGGGTTGATGATATCTTCTAAGGAATCTCCCTTGGATGATCCATAGGAAGACATCATGGCTCCAAATCTGGGATTCTACCTGGCAGAAACAGATCGAAACAAAAACACGACGAAAAACACAATATACGGACCTCGGGGGATCCGGGGGTATATATTATGAAGTTTCGTATCAAAAGGAAGGTACTGGGAGAAAACGAGTCGGAGGCGGAGTCCTGGGTGGCCTCACCACCTGGTGGCGCGGCCAGGGGTGGGCCCGCGCCATGGGGTGGTGTGGGCCACCCTGGCTCCATTTTCGTCCCTTTTTTGCTTCGTAGCTTTCTCTATTGACTGAAAACTGCAAAAATATAGTTGGATTGTATTTTCGTGGAACTTTTCTTACCAGAACTGTTACCTATTTGGAAACGGACTCTGCAGGTCTCTAAATTTGGTCCTCAATGAATTTCTATGGAGTTATAACTTGAAAGGCATCAACATCTTCATTGTAAGAATCTCCAGCAATATAGTGTTTGAGTCGCTGTCCATTCACTACTTGTGTAGTATTATCTTTTAGAAAAGAATTTTTTATTGCTCCTGAACGGTATACTTCTTCAATGATGAAAGGTCCTTCCCATTTTGATAGTAGCTTACCTGCAAAGAATCTGAGACGAGACCTATACAATAGAACTTTCTCACCAACATGAAATTCTCTCTTAAGTATTCGCTTGTCATGCCATCTTTTAACTTTTTCCTTAAAGAGACTAGCATTCTCATAGGCTTCACTCCTCCATTCATCTAAAGAACTTAAGTCAGATAATATTTTCTCACCAGCGAGCTTACAATCTCTATTTAGTTCTTTCACTGCCCAGTAAGCTTTGTGTTCTAATTCTAAGGGTAGGTGGTAAGCTTTCCCATAAACCATTTTATAAGGAGACATTCCCATAGGATTTTTGTAAGCAGTTCTATAAGCCCATAAAGCATCATTCAACTTCTTAGCCCAGTTTTTTCTAGACCAATTAACAGTCTTTTGCAAGATAGATTTAATTTCTCTATTTGATAACTCTACTTGCCCGCTAGTTTGGGGGTGATAAGCTGAAGCAATTCTATGATTAACATCATATTTCGAGGGTCTTCCTAAAACCACCATGCATGAAATGAGAACCCCCATCATTCATGAGATACCTAGGCACTCCAAATCTAGGAAAGATAACGTCCTTAAGCATTTTTAGAGAGGTTTCCCCGTCAGCACTTTTCGTAGGAATGGCTTCTACCCACTTAGTAACATAATCAACGGCAACAAGAATATGAGTATAACCCTTCGAAGGAGGGAAAGGACCCATAAAGTCGAAGCCCCAACAATCAAAAGGTTCAATAACCAGAGAGTAGTTCATAGTCATTTCATTGCGTCTAGAAATGTTACCAACACGCTGACATTCATCACAAGATAAAACAAATTTTCTTGCATCTTTAAAAAGGGTAGGCCAGTAGAAACCTGATTGTAGTACCTTCTGTGCAGTTCTATGTCCTGCATGATGTCCTCCATAGGCACTACCATGACATTTACGCAATATCTCCTTTTGTTCATATTCTAGAACACATCTTCGCATAATACCATCCACTCCTTCCTTGTATAAGTGTGGGTCATCCCAAAAATAATGCCTCAAATCATAGAAGAACTTTCTTCTTTGCTGAGTTGTAAAAGTTGGAGGCAAATACTTGGAGACAATAAAGTTAGCATAATCAGCATACCAAGGGCTTCCTCGCGAGCTCACCCCCACTGCAGCTAACTGTTCATTTGGAAAACTATCATTAACAGGCATAGGGTCAAAAGAGATGTTTTCCAAACGAGATAAATTATCAGCTATAGGATTTTCGGCACCCTTCCTATCTACTATATGTAGATCAAACTCTTGTAAAAGCAGCACCCATCTAATAAGCCTAGGCTTAGCGTCTTTCTTCATCATAAGATATTTAATAGCAGCATGATCAGTATGAATGGTTACTTTTGAGTCCACAATATAGGGCCTAAACTTATCACAGGCAAAAACAACAGCTAGAAATTCCTTTTTAGTAGTGGCATAATTCCTTTGAGCAGCGTCTAGGGTCTTACTAGCATAATGGATAACATTTAACTTTTTATCAATACGTTGCCCAAGGACAGCCCCTACAGCAAAATCACTAGCATCACACATTATTTCAAAAGGTAAACTCCAATCAGGTGGTTGAACAATAGGGGTTGTAGTTAAAGCCTTCTTAAGAGTTTCAAAAGCTTCCCTGCAATCATCATCAAAAACGAAAGGTACATCTTTTTGAAGAAGATTAGTGAGAGGTTTTGATATCCTAGAGAAGTCTTTAATAAACCTCCTATATAAACCAGCATGACCAAGGACGCTATGAATACCTTTGATGTCTCTTGGACATGGCATCTTCTCAATTGCCTCAACCTTAGCTCTATCAACTTCTATGCCTCTTTCAGAAACTTTATGCCCAAGAACAATCCCTTCATTAACAATGAAGTGGCAGTTCTCCCAATTAAGAACAAGATTAGTTTCTTCACATCTCTGCAAAACTTTATCAAGGTTGTGCAGACAATTATCAAAAGAAGTTCCATAGACAAAAAAGTCATCCATGAACACTTCTATGATTTCCTCACAAAAACCATGAAAAATAGCAGACATGCACCTTTGGAAAGTAGCAGGAGCATTACATAAACCAAAAGGCATACGTCTATAAGCATAAGTTCCATAAGGGCAAGTAAAAGTAGTTTTTTCTTGATCTTGTTGTTTAACAGCAATTTGAGAGAAATCAGAATAACCATCAAGAAAACAAAAATGGGTCTTTTTAGACAACCTTTCCAACATTTGATCAATAAAAGGAAGCGGGTAATGATCTTTCTTGGTAACTTTATTGACCTTTCTAAAATCAATGCACATCCTATAGCCTACCACTATTCTTTGAGGAATAAGCTCATCATTATCATTAGGGACAATGGTAATACCTCCCTTTTTAGGAACACAATGAACAGGACTAACCCATTCACTATCAGCAATAGGGTAAATAATACCAGCATCAAGGAGTTTCAATACCTCATTCCTTACCACTTCCTTCATCCTAGGATTTAAATGTCGTTGGTGATCCACTACTTGCTTCGCATCTGGTTCTATGTTGATAGAATGCTGACATATAGTAGGTGAAATCCCTTTCAAATCATCCAGAGTATAGCCCATAGCTCCTCGGTGTTTCCTCAAAACCTCCAATAACCTTTCTTCTTCCTTACCTGAAAGTTTAGCACTAATAATAACAGGATATATCTTTTTATCATCAATATAAGCATATTTAAGATCATCAGGGAGAGGTTTTAGATCGAAAACCGGATCCTTCTTAGGCGGCATCGTGGTACCCAAGTCTTCTACATGCAAGTCGTGCTTAAGCATCATAGGTTGATCATGGAGAATCTTGTCAATCTCATTCCTTTCTTCCATGAAGATTTCACTTTCATGATCCTCCATAAATTGCTGCAAAGCATTGTTAGGAGCAAGAGAAATAGAAGCAAGTTTTTCAACCCTAAAATCCTCATTATGGGTTTCCTCTCCGCAAGGTTCTTTAGCAAATTTCGAAAAATTAAACTCATAAGATTCCCCATCAAACTTAGTCAAGATTTTCTCCCTCTTGCAATCAATAATAGCTCCACAAGTACTCAAGAAAGGTCTACCAAAAATGATAGGGTAGGTTTTACTAGCAGCCGAACCAAGTACTAGAAAATTAGCAGGGTACTTAATCTTACCACAAAGAACTTCCATGTCTCGTACAATACCAATTGGAGAGATGGTCTCTCTATTAGCAAGGTGAATAACCACATCAATCTCTTCCAACTCGCAAGGACTGATTTCATGCATAATTTCTCTATAAAGCTCATAAGGAATAGCACTGTTTGCACCAATATCACATAAACCATAATAGCAATGATCACCAATTCTAATAGAAAGCACAGGAACACTAGCCTTTTTAGTTCTACTGGGATGTGAAACAATATTAGAAGCATCCTCACAAAAGACTATGTGCCCATCTTCTACGCTTTTAGTGACAAGGTCTTTCACAATTGCTACCACAGGTTCAATGTTTATTTGTTCATCAGGTTTTACAGTTCTTTTTTCACTTTTGGTGATTACATTAGTTATCATAGGATGATCCTTTAACTTTTTGGGGAAGGGAATCTTCTCGATATAAGGTTCAGGTAAAATGGGGTCAATAATGCAATACTCAGCACTTCCAATAGGAGCATAGTCAACAATATCTTTGTAAGGTGCATGGTATTTGTTCCATCCCCTTTTTGGAATTTCAATATAGGAAGCAAAAGCTCTAAAGAAATTTGTAATAACTTGCAAGTCAAGACCATAAATATTACTAATATTTAGAAAGTCATTAGTTCCCATAAAAGATTCAATGCATTCATAATCATAATTTATACCTGGCTTTCTACCTTTGTCATTCTCCCAAGCTTCAGCATTGTCTTGAATACGATCTAGAAGATCCCATTTAACTTCTTCTTCCATGCGAGTGAATGATCCAGCATAAGAAGCATCCAATAAATCTTTATCATGTAGAGGGAGCCTTGCATAAAAGTTATTGATAATAATATTGTTGGGGAGCTCATGAATGGGACATTTGAGCATTAGTAACTTCAATCTCCCCCAAGCTTGAGCTATACTTTCTCCATCAAGAGGCCAAAAGTTGTATATTTGATTCCGATCTTTATGAATATCACTAGGCGGATAAAACTTTGAATAAAAGAGAGGCACTATTTCCTCCCATTCCAGAGCTTGACCATTCTTCAGAAGCTTATACCATTCCTCAGATCTTCCTTTCAGTGATAATGAGAATAACTTCTTATTAACTTGATCTGTAGTAATACCTGCACACTTGAACAACCCGCATAATTCGTGTATAAAGAGTAAATGATCACCGGGATGGGCAGTTCCATCCCCAACATAGTAGTTATCCATAACACGATCAATAATTCTTGTAGGTATTTTGAAAACATCTTTCTCAGCAGGTGGTGGCTTATCTACTACCTTAGCAGTGGTAGTAGAATTACCAAATAAGAAACTCAGCGAATTATCCATAACGAAAATAAAGCAACTAGCAGAAGTAAACAATACTCACAGTAGAAGTTTCCTTTACCAGTTCCACTCTCCAATAATGCTTCACTCGCCGGTAATGGCGCCAGAAAATAGTCTTGATAACCCACAAGTATAGCGGGTGTATCGCAGTATTTTCGATAAGTAAGAGTGTCGAACCCAACAAGGAGCAGAAGGTGTTGGCTAGTGGTATGGATCAGGAATTCTCTGCAAATACTTAGCAAACGGATTTTTAGGGGTTTTTGATAAAGCAAGTAAACAAAGTACGAGTAAATAAAAGACAGTAGGAATAAATGCAGCAAGTGGCCCAATCCTTTATGCAGCAAAGGACAAGCCGGTTGTATTTCTTAAGATGACTAAACGTTCTCGAGGACACATGGGAAGACTGTCAAGTGCTTTCGCTTCATATAGTTGATTAATCTTCTTTAGCTTGCTAAGTGTTGTGTGGGTGAACCTGTGCTAATGTACCGCCCCATCCAAGACTAATACATACTTGTGATTAAACCCCTTGCAAACATCCATAAGTACACGAAAGTAATTAAGGTAGAAACCTAACCATAGCTTTAAACTCTAAGACCCTTACGTCCCTTGTTCAATGGTTTCCTAATGGGGGTTCAGGTTTCTGTCACTCCGGCAACCCCTACGATTAGTAGCCATATACACAATGCATTCCCCTAGGCCCATATAGGTGAAGTGTCATGTAGTCTACGTTCACATGACACCACTAGAAGAAGTACACCACAACTTAAATAACAATCTATTGAATCTTTCTCAACACAACTCCACTACTAACAACAAGACTTCTCCCATGTCCTCAAGAACAAAACGAACTATTCACAAGACATCATATGGATCATGATCAGAGATGGAATAATTATGTATAACAATCTGAACATAAACAATAATTCAATGGTTCACTCAATAGCATCAACTACAAAGAGTAATCAACACCGGGAAAGTTTCCCCTATGAACTATGCAAGATTCAACGCAATTGTTACAGCAATATGGAGATGGTGATGAGGGTGCTGATGATGATGATTGTGGTGATGATGATGATGATGATGATCCCGATGAAGTCCAGCTTGATGGTGATGTTGATGGCGACGATCTCCCCTCTCCGGGAAGGAATTCCCCCGGCAGAAATCTGTCTGCCGGAGAGATCTTTCTCTCTCGGTGTTTTCCGCCTCGCAGAGGCGGCGGAATCTTTCTGGGTCGCTCTTTGAGTCTTAGGGTTTCGGGAGGTTGATATACGCCAGAGGGGAGAGGCTGGAGTGGGCCAGGGCGGCCACACCACTCCTAGGCGCGGACTAGGCCTGCCCGCGCCATGGGGTGGTGTGGGCCCCCTATGGCCAACCTCCACTCCATCTTCTGGCATCCTAAGTCTTCTGGAAAAATAGGATTTTCCGTATATTTTCCTGGATTTTCTGATCTTTGCGAATTTTGCCTCCAAGCAGCACCTTTTCCATCAGAATCCTGACTGCAGCGGTCCATGCTCCAAAAGTCATCAACCATGCAAAAATAAATGAAATAACATAAGTAACACCTCTCATTATGAAATATATCAATGAATAATAGTAAATTAAGACATAGAATAGTGATGCAAAATGGACGTATTAGTATCAAGCATAAATTTAATGATATAACTATCACAAGAACCATTGTAGCAATGATCACTTATCCTAATAGAAAACACAGGGACATTAGCTCTCATAACACTACTTTGTGAAACAATATTAGGGGTATTCTTACAAAGGATAGTGTGTCCCTCTTCTACATATTTAGTGACAAAGTCTTTCACATTTGCTATTATAGGTTCATCATCCATTTGTTTATCAGGTTCAATAGCTTTATTTGTACTTTTATTAACCATACTAGCTATCATAGAATGTTCCTTTATCTTAACTGGGAAAGGTATTTTCTCAATGTAAGGTTCAGGTAAAACATGATTAGCAGTCTAAACTTCAGTATTTCTTGCAGGAACACTACTAACAATGTCTTTATAAGGTGCATGATACTTATTCCACTTCTTTTTAGGAACTTCAATATAGGAAGCAAAAGCCTTAAAATAAGTTGCAATAGCTTGAGAGTCTAGACCATAAGCATTTTTAATATTTTGAAAATCATCAGTTCCCATAAAAGATTCAATGCATTCATAATCATAATTTATACCTGACTTTCTTCCTTTATCATTCTCCCATGCTTCAGCATTGTCTTGAATACGGTCTAGAAGATCCCATTTAGCTTCTTATTCCATGCGTGTAAATGATCCAGCACAAGAAGCATCCAATAAATCCTTATCATGGAGAGAAAGCCTTGCATAAAAGTTATTGATAATAATATTGTTGGGGAGCACATGAATAGGACATTTGAGCATTAGTAACTTCAATCTCCCCCAATCTTGAGTTGTACTCTCTCCATCAAGAGGCCAAAAGTTGTATATTTGATTCCAATCTTTATGAATCTCACTAGGAGGATAAAATTTTGAATAAAAGAGAGGTACTACTTCCTCCCACTGAAGAGCTTGACCATTCTTCAGCAGCTTATACCATTCCTCAGCTCTTCCATTTAGTGATAATGAGAATAACTTCTTCTTGACTTGATCTGTTGTAATACCTGTACACTTAAACAACCCGCATAATTCGTGTATAAAGAGCAAATGATCACCGTGATGGACAGTTCCATCTCCAACATAATAGTTATCCATAACACGATCAATGATTCTTGTAGGTATTTTAAAAGTATCATTCTCAGCAGGTGGTGGTTCATCTACTACCTTTGTAGTGGTAGTAGCATTACGAAATAAGAAACTTAGCGAATTATCCATATTGAAAATAAAGCAACTAACAGAAATAAACAATACTCACAGTAGAAGTTTCCTTTACCAGTTCCACTCTCCAATAGCGCTTCACTCCTCGACAACGGCGCCAGAAAATAGTCTTGATGACCCACAAGTATAGGGGGTGTATCGCAGTATTTTCGATAAATAAGAGTGTCGAACCCAACGAGGAGCAGAAGGTGTTGATGAGTGGCTTGGAGCAAGAATTCTCTGTAAATACTTAGCAAATGGAATTTTAGGGGGTTTTGATAATGCATGTAAATAAAGTGCGAGTAAATAAAAGACAATAATAATAGATGCAGCAAGTGGCACAATCCTTTCTTTAGCAAAGGACAAGCCGGTTGTATTACTTAAGATGACCAAACTTTCTCGAGGACACATGGGAATATCATCAAGTGCTTTCGCTTCATATAGTTGAGTAATCTTCTTTAGTTTGCTAAGTGTTGTGTGGGTGAACCTGTGCTAATGTACCAACCTTCCTAGGACTAATACATACTTGTTGTTATACCTCTTGTAAGCATCCGCAAGTACAAGAAAGTAATTAAGGTAGAAACCTAATCATAACTTTAAACTCTAAGACCCTGACATCCCTTGCACAAAGGTTTCCTAACGGGGGTTCAGGTTTCTGTCACTCCGGCAACCCCTACGATTAGTAGCCAAATACACAATGCATTCCTCTAGGCCCATAAAGGTGAAGTGTCATGTAGTCTACATTCACATGACACCACTAGAAGAAATACACCACAACTTAAATATCAAAATATTGAATCTTTCTCAACACAATTCCACTACTAACAACATGACTTCTCCCATGTCCTCAAGAACAAACGAACTACTCGCAAGACATCAAATGGATCAAGATCAGAGATGATATAATAATATGTAACAATCTGAACATAAACAATAATTCAATGGTTTAATCAATAGCATCAACTACAAGGAGTAGTCAACACCGGGAAAGTTTCCCCTAAGAACTATGCAAGATTCAACCCAATTGTTACAGCGGTATGAAGTGGTGATGATGGTGCTGGTGGAGATGATGGTGGTGATGATGATGATGATCCCGATGAAGTCCATATTGATGGTGGTGTTGATGGTGATGATCTCCCCTCTCCGGGAAGGAATTCCACCGGCAGAATTATGTCTGCCGGAGAGATCTTTCTTTCTCAGTGTTTTCCGCCCCATAGAGGCGGTGGAGTCTTTCTATGGTCGCTCCCCCGGTATTAGGGTTTCGTGGGGATAATATACGCCAGAGGGGAGAGCCTAGAGTGGGCCAGGGCGGCCACACCACCTGCTGGTACGGCCTAGGGCTGCCCGCGCCAGGGGGTGGTGTGGGCCCCCTGTAGCCCATCTCCACTCCCCCTTCTGGCAATCTCCGTCTTCTGGAAAAATAGAATTTTCCATGTATTTTCCCGGATTTTCTGATCTTCACGAATTTCATCTCCAAACAACACCTTTTCCATCAGAATCCTGACTAGAGCGGTCCATGCTGCAAAAGTCATCAACCATGCAAAAACAGATGAAATTACATAAGTATCATCTCTTAATGTGAAAAATATCAATGGATAACAGTAAATTATAATATAGAATAGTGATGCAAAATTGATGTATCAACTGGTAGTTTGGTTGTACTCAGTTTTTCCCTCTAGTACTAACACTGCTGTGTGCAATATACTCAGTTTTATCCTTCGGTGGATGGTCAACAGATAGTCAATGAATGGGTTTTAGCTAGCCAATTGAGTCATTTTATGCACAACAAATTCAAAAAGATCAAAACATAGTGGCATCTACCCAAGGTGTCTTATTATGTGACCTGCCACCATAAGAAATGTATATAAATCAAGTTTTAACCTAAATCACCACTTCTCAAATCACCTACTATATATGAAGGTTCATGGCTTTCTACTCAATCCTCTTCCCAAAACATAGTTTGTCTAAATGAGGCAATAATTGTCAAACTGGTGTATATTTGAATTGCAAATAATTTGATGTATGCCAAGATGTATTTTATTGTATAAAAGAAGCATTCTCCATTTTTAAATTGCTTTCTAATTTCTATTTCAATACCTTTGTCAGTTTTGCCCTTGGTTCTTAAGTTCTACTCAGTTTTGCCCTTGGTTCTTAAGTTTTACTCAGTTTTCCCCTCTCTTAGTCACAATCTCGCACACATGTGCTCATCTTGGATGTTATGCTCTGATTGGTTAAGACAGCTGTCACGTAGATCGTTCCCACCAATTGTTGATCCTCTGTGATCTAGCGGACAGTAACCCCTATATCTGTCGGGGGGCACCCCTCTATCCATGCAAAATAACGAGTTTGTCACTGGTACTTTAACTCCATAAACTAATGAATTTGAATATAATTT
Source organism: Avena insularis (assembly GCA_023614405.1). Lineage (NCBI taxonomy): Eukaryota > Viridiplantae > Streptophyta > Magnoliopsida > Poales > Poaceae > Avena > Avena insularis. The sequence continues at coordinate 32,001,820 of CM042692.1, forward strand.
GAAGGGAAAGTGTTCAAAGGTGTATCTCAAGATTTTCTTAGCACAATATTATCACGTATTAACTACGATTTCAAAGAGTTCAAATGTGTATAATTTTCATATACGCAAGTTTATACATTACATTCCACTCTATGAAAATAAGGGAGAAAATGATAATCTCTCAAAATTTTGCTAGCACATCATTATTTCGTTATTAAGTGCGATTTCATCGTGTTGAAAGGTTTAAAATTTTAGTATACACAAGTTTATGCATTATATTTCACTCCATGGAAATGATAAATGATCAGGATTTTATGAGCACAACATTATCATGTACTAAGTGCGATTTCAAAGAGTTCAAAGGTGTATAATTTTCGTATATGCAAGTTTATGCATTACATTCCACTATATGAAAATGGCAATCTCTCAAGAGTTTCTTAACACACCATTATCACGTATTAAATGCGATTTCAAAGAGTTCAAATGTGTATAATTTCCATATATACATTTTTATGCATTACATTCCACTCTATGAAAATGGGGGAGAAAATGATAATCTCTCAAAATTTTGTTAGCACATCATTATCATGTATTAAGTGTGATTTCAAAGTGTTCAAAGGTTTATAATTTTCGCATATGCAAGTTTGTGAATTACATTCCACTCTATGAAAATGATAATCTCTCAACATTTTCTTAGCACAACATTATCATGTATTAAGAGCGATTTCAAAGAGTTCAAAGGTGTATAATTTTTGTATATGCAAGTTTATGCATTACATTCCACTCTATGAAAATAGGGGAGAAAATGATAATCTCTCAAAATTTTGTTAGCACGTCATTATCACGTATTAAGTGCCATTATACAATGTTCAAAGGTTTATAATTTTTGTATACTCACCTTTTATGCAATATATTTTGCTCCATGGAAATGATAAATGATTATGATTTTATTAGCACAACATTATCATGTCTTAAGTGAGATTTCAAAGAGTTCAAAGATGTATATTTTTCGTATATGCATTACATTTCACTGTATGAAAATGAAGCTAGACAAAGGCTCATCGTCGCCGGAGAAGAAGAAAAAAGGGGAGGCAACGGCATGGGCGCGAGCGCGGGGCTATATCGGGGTCCCATCTTGCAACGCAACTGTGGGTCCGGCGCTCACGTGGATAAGTTGTGGGTCTAATATTGACCTAGATAAGTGGAGAGAGGTGTCCACTACAAGAAGCGACTGAACGTGGCCCCACTTGTCAGCATTTAACGGCAAGGGAACGCATCCCTACTTGTCAACACGTAATGGTGAGGGTCCACTATGGGACCCGACTAAACACGACCCCACTTGTCAGCAGTAACAACAAGACTAATGGATAGCGAGTTTTTAGACCGTGTGGGAGTTTCGTCCAAGGAGATGGGCAAAAGTGAGGAAAAGTTAAGCGGCTGGGGAAAACTGAGTACAACTAACGAACCGAGGGTACGAAAATAGAAATCCCTTTTTTCAACTGGTATTTTTTTGGGAGTTGATTTTCACATTCCATGTTTTCTATTTAACCATTTGAATGAGATAAATCGTGAGCATTTGTATTTGCTTATCCTTTTTGCTCTTTGGATTTTGCCTTGTTCATTTGTTGAACTTGGGGTCTATTATGTGTTGATTTGGTCTTTGATATATTTTGGACAACTGTTAGTCATGTCACACTTAGGTGTGCCTTCTTGGCTTTCTTGGTGTTTTTGTTCAAACTATATTCCCTGTTGGTTCTTGAAAGTCTTGTGCATGCATATTTACTAAATGTATATATTATGGTATGATTGCTTTCTTTGATCTAATATATAGGGGAAACTCCACCAAATCCTATTTTGGCTAATATGTGCATGAAATTCAATTTCATATCAATATGCACATGTTTTTGTGGAGTTTTTCCTATGTATTGTAGTGTATCTAACTACTTTGTATCCAATGAGTTTTGGGACCATTGTGTACTTGAATGTGTTTCAGGTACATTGGAGATACATTGGATGCTTGTCTCAATAATAAGAACATGTGGTGACTATAATTGGAGGTAAGCTAGGACGATCAACAAAATTATATCTACTACATCCTACCAATGGTATCTCGGTAACAAGTATCCCTCTCATGCATACTTTTCTAGCATCCAACCTTTGTGGTTGCATCATGGCATGATTTCCTTTAGTTGGTTTTATTGTGGTTCTTGCAAGATTTTATTATATCATCCTGATTATTACATGAGTAAGTTGGGATGAATGCATATTTTGGGGAGTATATAAAAATCATGTTTATGATTCATCAATCCCACATATGCCAATCTAGCAATTATATTGCCAATCATTTCCTCAATTTCTCTCATATGAATTTGCAAGGTTTATTTGTTCTTTATGATACTTGTTGTCTTTTCCGATGCATTCCAACTATCTCTTATTCTCTTGTGATAGTTGTGATGTATTATTTTGTGTTTGAAGGTCATTGATGTTCGATAAGATAAATTTGAGCCTTTGGCCATGCTTTCTAGCAAAAAGCTTACTGGCATTATCCATGACTTTCGTTTGGATATCTTGTTCATTCTTGAGTATCCATTTTTTGTCTATGTGTTTCTTTGTGGATGTATATCTTGGTGATTGTTGTCTACCTAGAAACTTATACACATGATTATGGCTAAATATCTAGTTGATATCCTTTTGCTTTGGAGTCCACCTTGTGCTCCTTTTTATTCTTTGGTGGCTCCAAATTTTTTGCTTTGAGTGCTTGACCTTTTCATTTGCATCTTTTGGCACTCGTTGGTGTTAAGAAAGTTGATCTTTCATACCTTTGTGTTATTATGTAAGTTTGGGGGATCAAGGATATCATGTGTATGCACTTTGCATTCAATGAAATTATTACATTTGGTGCATAAACCTTGTGGAGCTTTTCTAATCTACCTAAGAACACGCATTTGCTTTCTTGTTCTTGTTTGGTGTTTTGTTTGATTATTGGGAGTTAGGGTTCCATAATTGTGCACTTTGTTGTGCATGAACCTTAGGGAGCTTCCTATTTTCATCTAAACACTCATTTTCTCTCATCATAATATCTTCTATCTTGCTCGTGCTCGTGGTTTAAATGATATAGAGGGAACGAGGACGCCATGTTATGCATATTGTAATAAAATGCAAATTATAATTCGTGCACAAACTTTGGAGAGTATCCTCATATTATTTAAATAACTCTCCTTTCGATCTTATCATAATATATCCTTCTCTTTGTATCTTCATTTTGTGAAGTGGTTCTTTGGATCTTTTGATTGCCGCTTCATTCATTGATGCTTCTTCACTATTTTATTTATTTGCAATCTTTGGATCCTCAATTTAGTTTGATGTCCTCCTAGTATTTGTCATTGGATATTTTCATTCGATTCCACTCATATTATGAGAAATGCACACCATATGGAGGAACTCTCACTAAATTGGCCTTCTAAAGTTTTTCACCCATTTCGGCAATCGATGCCAATGGGGGGAAGTTTTAGAGGATTTTAGGGAATTTGGTTGTGTGTTTTGAGTTTTGTACTTAAACACTTGCCTCTTGTGCTTTGCATCTTAGTATGTTTCTTGGCATCTTGAATATATAGAGAAAACTCCACCACCGGTAATGGTTGGCAATATATGCAATGAAATTCAAGTTCATCCACACGTGCATAGATTGTGGGGGAGTTTTCTCTATATTGTGGTTGTACTAACATCACATACTTGTGTAGTATTTGATGTTAGCACAATGTTTTGTTTGGTTAATTCCTTATTTAAACCCTCTCAAAGGGATTGTCATAAATTACCAAAATGGGGAAGATTGAAAGTGCATGTGTGCCCACATGTGTGGTTTTGGTAATTAATGACAATCTTTATTGACTTATTTTTGCATTGAGTTCTACTTGTAGGATTTGTCCATAGGCAATCCTTGAACCATCTGTTGGCTTTAAGGTTGGGATAAGAAGAAAGTGAAGAAGATCAAGTGATGACCAAGGTGTTCAAGGAGTGATCCAAAGATTGGTCATGTGAGAGTTGAGCCTATGGCAAGTGTGTCTTGAAGAATACGGTGGAGTGATATCTATTGTGTACCTTCAAGGCACCAACATGATGAAGAAAGAAGAAATGAAGTGCAAGTTCAAGATGAGCCATCTCGAAGAGATCATTTGCTTGAATCTTGTCATCCTATGGTGCTCGTGGATATGTGAAGATGTGCCCAAAAGAGAAGCTCTACCATTGTGGAATATGAGGGAGCAGTTTGCAAGTCTTCACCAAGCTAGCGCAATCAAGAAAGGTGTTCCATCTTGAGGTGGACAAGATCGTCATCATCAAGCTCAAGTGGAATATGTGCAAGGCAAAGGTATGTTCTTGATAGGATTTCTTTCTTACTAGTCTCGTATTGTTAGTTGTAGAGACCGGTTTATAGGATAGATAGCCATACTACCAAGAGGGGCTCTCGAGTGAGTAACCTGATCATATCCTTTGGAGAGAGCTCAAACCTTTGCATATTTGGTATCATATTTCTTGGTTCTTATCCATGAGAGGGTTTAGAGCTTGTGTTAATCTTCATGACAAGCTCAAGTTCATCAAAAAGGATTTCATATGCATTCTATATTGCGTTTTCAATATTGGAGGTTTTACCAGTTTGTATTTTATAGATAGGTTAAATCTTTCGTACTCCCTCCGATTCATATTACTTGTCATAAAAATGGATGTATCTAGACATGTTTTAATACTAGATACATCCGTTTCAGTGACAAGTATTATGGATCGGAGGGAGTAATTTGGTTCTATCCTCCCTTGCTATACTATGATGGTTCCCTGCATGATCTTGTAGATCTTTTGGTCTTCTTTAAAACATGCCCAAGATCATCAAAATCGGAGTCCGGATACAAAAGTTATGGTTGTTTTTGTGTTGTTGTTTGTGTCAATTTTGCCTTGACCAGAAATTCCGGTGTGAAAAGACCGGAGATTCTGGTGTCACGCGAAAATCTCAGATTTCAGTCGTATGGTTGCCATTCATATGTCCAGAACGGATACCACCCGGAAACTGGCCGAAATATCCGGCCCGCGCGCTCCAGAGTTGTAACAGTTGGATTTTGGAGTACCTATATAAGGGGCCCTTCTTCCCCAACGGTTACCTACTCATTCTTGGAAGTTTTTTCCTCCATTGTTGATCTTCTTGAGCTTGTTATCCCTCAATTCCTCCTATGATTCTGCATATTCTTGAGGGATTTTAAAAAGGAGATCTAGATCTACAACCCTACCATTCAATCTCTCCTCTAAGTGAGGGTAACATCTTGGAATCTAGATCTTGGAGTCTTTTGTGGATTTCCTCCATTGTTCTTCCTCTCTTATTCCCCCATAAGCTTTTGTAGCTTTGGTGGTATTTGGGAGTGAAGAACTTGAGCACTTCTTGTGTTCTTGACATTGCATTTGGTGCATCGGTTTGAGTTCTCGGTGAGGATTCGATTGGATGAAAGGTGAGAAGCTTTTTACTCTTGGGTTCTTGGAACCCTGGACGGTTTAGTTGTATTGCAGGTTTGTGGATTCTTGGGGCCTCAAATTAAGTTGTGGAGCTTTTTCCAAGCTTGTTTGTTGTGATCCTCCAATTGAGTTGTGGAGAAGTTCCCCAAGCTTTGTGCGAGATTACGAATTACCACCGACAAGTGCACTGATAGTGGAGTGTGGATCGATCCCTTTGGGGTGAGGTTCACCGGAGAACAAGGGAGGCCTTTTATGGCGTTGGTGGTTTCAAACCACCCTCTCTCAAAACGAGACGTACTCCCTTGTTGGAAGGAACTCGGTAAAACATCATCGTCTCCGCGTGCCTCGGTTATCTCTATACCCGAGCTTTTTACTTATGCGCTTTACTTTGTGATAGTCTTCGTGCTTGAAGTATTATATCTTTCTATCACATAGTTGCTTGTCTTTCTTAGCATAAGTTGTTAGTGCACATAGGTGAACCATAGTTTATATAGGCTTTGTGCTTGACAAAATAAACGCTAGTTTTATTCCGCCTTTGTTAAGTCCATCTCGTAAAAGTTTTAAACTGCCTATTCACCCCCCCCCCCCCTCTAGGCGGCATCTGTGTCCTTTCGGCGACGCTCATGTTGACCATGTGATGAGCTCGACGGTGCAGCAGACGTTGGTCACCACACGTCGACGAAGCTGGGAAGAACTACCTGCTTTGCTTTCTCTCCTCGCCTCCACGTCCAACCGGAGAAAGCATCACCGAGCAGCCTCCCATCCCATCGATGAGAGCACCAACCAGGCGCTTATTGAAGGGACCCCCTACAGGGATTCCATCGACATCCACCACAGAAGCCGGACGGAGATCGACGCCGGGGCCTGCGTGATGCTGCGTCGATGCATCACAGCAGGAAACCATCCCCAGTCACCACCAAAATCACGTGCGAAGCAGATCTTCTCCTTCTCTCCCTTGCCGTCACGGTCGGTCGAGAGAAGAGCAGTCTCCACGCAGAAGAGGAAGGTGACCATGGAGCTAGACTTATTTCTGGAGATCCTGGAGCTATACCTTGTTGCCGCTTGCTTCCACCATGGCAGCTCAGCGGAGGAGGAGATGGTTCCCCAGATGTGCCTCGTCCAGCCACAGGACGACAGTCGCCTACTCCAAAACACCGGCAGCGGGCCAGAGCAGCTAAACCTAAAAGCTACACGACAAGCATCCCCACCGTCCCTTCTCCAAGCGGTGGCGGCGCTGGAGACGAGACGGGAAGGAGCTCGCAGACAAGAGAGGACTCTCAAAACAGAGGAGAAAGGTGCCTCTCGTTTCGTGCGAGAGGAAGCGTTAGGTGTGATGCCATGGCTCTACATGATTTATTTGTTAGCCAAGTATATCTTCCACTAAAATAGCGAGACTTAAGCCATGGGTGCTGCACCATGGTGCCGATGCGAGATTCACTCCATGGGCAGCATTGGTTGTCTCCTCGCCGCCATGTAAAATTGGCCACTTCACAAAGTTGCGCATGGAGAAAAATCATATGTGATGTTGTGCATTGCCTGCGCTGACAAACTATGTGTGCAGCCAGTGGCGGAGTTAGAACAAACTCAATCAGAGTGCACAACCTAGTAATATGTGTTGATTTGGCTCAGCAGGGTGCACAATCAATTTTGGAGCTTATTGCAAGGTCATGATCTAGATTGCTAAAGCAATACTACATTATTCACGAGTTTTGGCAAAATAATCACACAGTACAAATCAAGCATAACTCTTACCGATGGATAGGTTCCACACTAACATATAGAGAGTTTTCAGTTTGTCGAAAAATATGGAATCAATTACTCTCTCCGATCCAAATTAATTGACTTGGATTTGTCTAGATTCGGATGTATCTAGCACTAAATACCTTCGAATCTAGACAAATCCAAATCAATTAATTTAGACCGGAGGGAATATCAAAACACCAGCATATGCAACGCAATGATGATGAAACAGATCAATTTTTAGATAAGAAGCATCTTAATGTTTCTATCGTATATACACTTGATATTCCAAGCAAGGAGACTGCATTTTCCATCTAGGAATGGGTTATTTGAATCGTGGGAGCGCCGTACGTGGTCGTCGATCAAGGCTGCCGGTGGCAGCTCCACCCCTCCTCTGCCTCTCCTGCAGCATTCGCTGTTGCAAACTTGCAGCTCGATCATCGATCGATGCTGTCCTCGTCAACACAGATCCTTGGGTCTATGTACGAGAGATCAGAGGCAGATCGATCTAGCGTGTAAAATAAGTTGTTCTTTCGCCGAAGCTTTCGGGAATTTCGCGAAAACAAGTTGTCCACTAATCAACTTGTATATATAGGTCTTTTTTCTAAAACGGGGCAATTTTTTTGCCCAAATCTATTAACTAAGAACTAAGGACAAGTTTTACAACAAAGTAAAGGTAGTTAAGTTACAACCGGGCTTTTCTCTTAATATTTTTCATGGAAAAAAATAGCGCGCTATTTCTTCACTATAGCGGCGCTATGGCATATTTAGGAGGTGAACGCTACGCTATGCAAAATATGCTCGCTATGACGCTAATCACGCTTTAGCGGTGCTAAATACGCTATAACGTCACAACGCAATAGCCGCGCTAAAAAAAATATGAATATAGCACCACCCGATAAGCCCATTGAGCCCACGAATCCACCACGTCCAATACTATGCATCTAAACCTAGCTCAACTCAACTCTATTCCCCAGTTCTCCCTCCCCACATGACGGTGGCGGTTGCTGACAGACTGCAACGCCCATCTCCTTCAGGTCTAGCCGGTCGGGATGTCCATCAGACGCACTGAAGCACCAGAAGGATGCGCATCTCAAGTTCTCGACCAGTGAGCTGACCTAGCACAAGTCTTCTCCTCCAACTTGTCCTGCACCGGATGTCAAGCAAACTTTGTCATTTGGTCACTATTAGTTAATTGGTTATGCATGTATTCCTCCAAAAAAAATAACTGCTGAAATCTCTAGTAATATATGCTATACCTTAATTTTTTAATTTTTTAACACACGCTATTTTGAAAAATAGCACGCTATAACTTCCATAGCGTCTGAAGAAGGACCACGCTAAAAGAAATAGCTCTTGATATTTTTTAGAATTATAAAAGGCGGCCTATGTTTATTGTGAAAAACACGAGCATTTGGTTCATTCCAAATTTTCCAAGTAGCCATCAAAGTTAGGGAATCCATGGCCTTGCGGTTCGGTAAGGAGCCATCTCGTCGCCATATTCCACCAATTCTTGATCGAGAGGCCCGCCCATTGAGATGGATCAAGACCATGGATGCCCAACCAATCCTTTAAATAACCCCAACTCAAGGGATGAACCGACAATTGATATAAACATGATTGGTCCATTCCAAAGTTTGCTTGCAAATTGGACATAGCCCGCAAGTTGGCTGTACTATTTTTTGCAACCTATCCACTCGTACATAGACTATTTTATGTTGCAAGCCAAGCGAAGAATTTGATTTTTTGGAAGGGCCTATGCTTTCCAAACCGTTTTATGCATAGTGAAGGTGATGGAACCCAAAAACTGAACCTCATAGGCCCACTTGGCCGAATATTGTCCATTCTCCGTTAGCTTTCAAGAAATATTATCTTCTATATCCTCATGAAGTTGCATGCTTTGAAGAAGGACCCAAAGCTCGACGAATTGAGCAAGGTGTTTGAAGGAGAAATCCTGGTGAAGTGTCACCTTATGAACCCAAGCATTGTCTTTCAAAGCATGGGAAATCTTCCAACTCTTTCTTTTAGAAGATGCAAAGATTAGCGGCACTATATCTTTGAGCTTCCGCCCACCAATCCAAGGAGCGTGCCAAAAAATGGGTCTTGTGACCATTCCCAACTGTGATAGTAGTGGAGGCATAGAAAATATTCATATCCTCCTTGGTGCATGGGTTTTCGGAGCCAACCCAAAAAAAATCTGGATCCTTCCATTCAATCCAAGGACATCGCAAACGAAGAGTCGTGGAAAATTTATCCATATGCATCACCCCAAGGCCTTCAAGCTTTTTTGGATGGCAAACAGTCTCCCAATTGACATTACATTTGGTGTCGGTGGTCTTGTCCTTAGCTTCCCAAAGGAACGGTTCCCGGCGGGACAACAAGGGAGGTCATGTAGTAAGTAGCTTGAGAGGTAATAACCGCGTTGACAAGGGCGATACGACCGGCCACGATGACATATTTTCCATTGGGAGCTTTCTGGCACATTTGTCTTCAAGGTGTTGGAAATTAGCTCGCCGAAGTCTCCAAACCATGAGAGGAAGACCAAGGTATTTCAGAGGGAATGATGCATGTTTTGCTAGAATTCCCTCAAGGACGTTAAATACCCGCACCTAATGGGTACCAAAGAGCTCTTGCTAAAATTCGTGCAAAGACCGGCCACTACACCGAAATTCTCAAGGATCTTTGCCAAGTTGCGGATGTCTTCTTTGATAGGCGCAACAAACACCGCCACATCATCCGCATAAAGAGATGTACTCAATATAGAACCCTGGCCCCGAATATCATGTAGAAGTCCATGAGTAGTTGCTCGGTCCAAGATTTGAGAGAGCGGGTCAATGGAGAGGATAAAAAGGAGCAGAGAAAAGCGGATCACCTTGACGAAGCCCGCACCCGTGCGAGATATGGCCACCGACAATGCCATTAAGGAGGACACGGGAAGAGGAAGGTGGTAGTAAGGCACCAATCCAACTGAGAAACCGGCTCGGGAACCCTCAAGGATATATTCCCAATGAATGGAGTCAAATGCCTTGCGGATATCAAGGTTGAACAAGAGATCCGGAGTTTTCCCTTTGTGAAATTTCTTCGCAAGGCTCTTTATATGGAGAAAATTGTGCGTATGCTTCTCTTTTTTATAAACACGTGTTGAGCATTTGAAACAATGTCGTGTCCATGAGAGGGCCTAAGTGGATAGCCATCATTTTGGAGATGATCTTCACAACAGCGTGAATCACACTAATGGGCCTAAACATGCAATCCCAACGAATGGAGACAAACGTCTTGCAGATATCAAGGTTGAACAAGAGATTCGGAGTTTTCCCTTTATGAAATTGCTTCGCAAGGTTCTTTATATGGAGAAAATTGTTGAATGCTTCTCTTTTTGATAAACGCATTTTGAGCATGAGCATTTGAAACAAGGTCGTGTCCATGAGAGGGCCTAAGCGGTAGCCATCATTTTGGAGATGGTCTTCACAACAACGTGAATCAAACTAATGGGCGTAAACATGTAATCCCAACGAATGGAGTCAAACGCCTTGCAGATATCAAGGTTGAACAAGAGATTCGGAGTTTACCCTTTATGAAATTTCTTTGCAAGGTTCTTTATATGGAGAAAATTGCTGTACGCTTCTTTTTTTATAAACGCGCTTTGAGCATGAGCATTTGAAACAAGGTCTGTCCATGAGAGGGCCTAAGCGGATAGCCATCATTTTGAAGATGATAGTCACTGAAGATGATAGTCACAACAGCGTGAATCAAACTAATGGATCTAAACATAAAAGCATCGAGGGAGTTGATCTAATGAAAATTAGCCAGATACGAGCTCCCAAAAGCGTTCCACCAACCTCATAATTTCAACCTTAATAGCATCCCAACATTTCTTGGAACAAAATCATCGTGTATCCATCAAGGCCAGGCATTTGATTGACATCGTTCCTCACGTCATTCCCAAGATGAAGTGGAATGAAAGAGGAGATGAAGTGGAATGAAAGAGGATGCATTCAGGATCTCATACTTCAGCGAATTAGGGGCTCAGAAGAGTGTCACCAACGACGGTAAATCGGTGGGCCAAATCAAAGAAAGACTATCTCTTTGACGACGTGGTCACGGGCTTGGCTATTACTGAACATCTACAACATTAACTGATACGCTAGCTTGACCACCTACAGGTTCCCGATCCTCATCTGCGGTGATGTAGGCTTTACATTCTTCATGTTTTGAGGGTTCAAAAAGAAGAAAGTCGACTCCACTGCCAATGACCGTTTTAAAGTGATTATGAACTATCCATTCTTTTGTACCTAATATCCAAGTCTGTTCAGAAACGTACAGAAAATATCGTAAATGACTTGCAACTGTTGGCCGTAACTGCACAGGATGATGATAGATGATACAAATTCGGTGCAGATAGTCAATTACTTCAATGCATCTACGTAAAAGAAAGTTGTTCATGGTTACTAACTGACAGTAAACAAAAATACTCCATTCTTACACTGTTCTTTCCAAGATGTCTCAACAAACAAAAATGACTTGCAAAACTAGATCCAAACAGCCACAGTATTCTTGCACACTACTCAAGGATGAGTAATAGATAGGGTTTAACAAGGCTAAACTTAGGTCAGACGCTGGGCCGCCTCCTTTGCGATCAGCCTTTCCCTGGCCTTGGTTTTTGCCTGCGACTTAGAGCCCATGACACCACCACCCCACTTCTTCCTGACCTCATCGAACTTGTCGTTGAAGTTTGCCTGGTGGTTGTTTAATACCGGTCAGGGGAGGAATAATAAGAAAAGATGGAAACGGGAGACAACAGAAACCATAGCCCCACAAACCTTAATAGCCTCAAGGACCTTGCTGAACTCAAGTTTATCCTCATTCTTCACTGTGGTCAAGCACAGAACAGAAGCAGTCTTCTTGTGAACAATCTATATATAAATTATTCATTAGATCTCAAGTGTTGGCTAGATGACATTTAAAACACAAATGGTAGAAACAGAAATTATACCGATCCAAGGCGAGATTTCCCCTTAACAATGCAGTAAGGAACCTCCATCTTCCTGCAAAGGGCTGGGAGCCACACAACCAGCTCGATCGGGTCAACATCATGAGCTATGACAACCAACTGGGCCTTGCTCTGCAAGAAGGCATACAAACTTCAATTACCTAAAATTTCAGTCCTTTTTTTTCGAAATGGGGGTAACCTAAAATTTCAGTCTGATGCCTGGAGAAAAGTATCTCTGTTGCCTAAAGATGTAAATGATGAGTTAAGGAAGGGGTTGTACCTGCTCGATCAGGTAAGTAACATGGTTTAGACCATACTTCACGACTATCGGCTTCTTTGCCTCAACAGTTTTGCCTTCAGCTTCAGCCTGGGCCCTCTTTAGAAGCCTCTCCTTCTTGGCAGCTTTGTCTTCAGGGCGGTACTTAAGTAGCATCTTGAACAAGTTTGTTGCTGAAACAGAAGTTTAACAGTAGGAAAGTTAACACAAGCAGTAGGATTAAGGGACTAAAGGGTAATGAGACGGTATCCATCTCATATTGTAGGACACAACAACACCATAAGATCATCTACATAAGTAGATGTCACCACCAAGATGTAATCAGACGGTATCAGCGGGACCTCACATTTATACATAGAGAGTAAAACAAACTAGGCTAAATTCAAATTCAAAATATTTGGCAGTATAGCCTTTTGCAGTCAAACATTACAAACATGGACCCATTACAGCAATGAGAAAAATTATAATTTAATTAAAAAGTCCAATTTATTTTTAAATAATGAAGGTGAAGCTCAAATGGTTTGATTAAAACAGATAATAATGACAAACAGATCTCTATGACACTTTACTAGAGTGCAGTGGCAAAGATAATGGTTATGACCCTAGTTAGGATCAACGAAACCTAACATTGTTGGCAAGTCCAATCATGATTAAGGTGGAACTTGGCTTTTCAAGAATCAGGCCTGACAAACAAGGCAAATAGGTCTATCAACAAACATATATATTACTGGAATAATAAGGATTAAGCCTACAACCCACTGTACATATTACTTCTGCATCACTCCTTCCTCTACAGCCTAAGACATTGCTCCAAGAACCTGCCCTTCACCAAACAAAGCACCCAATCCTAACCCAGACCAGGCATGCCACTTAAAGCTCAGTAATGATACGAAGGCGTAGACCTATGACATATGCTAGTGACTAAGTAGGCTCGAGTAACTAAGTGCATTGTCATGTGCACAGCATACTTTGGGACCCAAAAGCATTAAGAATCCTAGCATCTACAACTTTACGATCTTGCAGCAATGCATTGTGTCTATTAGCTATCCTGGTACTACTGCACCAGTAGAGGATTAGCATGGAACGAACAGCAAACCCATCATAAGGACCAGCATGGTCAGGAAGTATACCGAGGTTCTTGTCCAAGGTGCGCGTGAACTGGTGGAGAGCCGGGGGCACCTTCAGGCGCTGCTTGAGGATGCGGCGCTGACGCTGGATACGCACAACCTTGGGCCACTTCACGAAGCGGTGGAGATCCTTCTTGGGCGGGAGCGCGCCGCCGATGCCGAACTGCTTCGGCCTCTTCTCGAAAAGAGGGTTCGTCACCTGAACCTGTACCACCAACGCACATATCAGCGAATCGCACTAGGAACAGAACGAATCGAACTCAAGCAAGTAGGTCTCAAGATGAGGAGGCGCACCGTCTTCTTCTTCGCCGGGACCGGCGCCTTGCCACCTCGCTTCGGGGCCTGCAAGATTTACGATCAGCACACGATGATTAGTGGTTACATCTAGCATCACAACAGCGAATATCCATGTGAAGTAGCTTGAGAACGCCCCAGGAAGAATCAAGAAACGTCCCGACTCCAATCACGGCGCAGGATTTCGAATGCAAACGACTTGTGAGGAAAGAAAAGCAGCGTACCATTTCGCCGGCGTCTGATTGCGGTCCACGGAGCGACGGCGAGGGGGCAGACGGAGGAGGGGGAGAAGCCGTTCAGAAGCTTAGGCGGCGGCTTTATAAGGGGTGAGCTTGATAAGACGGGAAACTTACGGAGCGTTGGATGCGAGGCGGGGGTTGGCTCAGGCCTTCATGGCCGTTCGCTGTGAGGATTAGGGTTTTGGAGGTCGGAGTTGGGCCAAACGGGCCTAATGGGGGAGGGGAGATTCCGAGAAGTTGCTAGTAGTACGGGCTGGACTGCGATAGATATACTCTCTACTCGTCATAATACAGTCTCTCTCAACAACAAAAAATACAACATCCGTCTCAAAATAGATATCGAAGGGAATACTATGCACATACGTTTTTTAAAAGCTATAAACTTTGTCAACTTTGATCAAGTTTATATTAAAAAAATCATCGATATCTCTAATATTGATGATATACCTTACAAAGAAGTACAAATGGTAATTCTAATGGTACTTATTCGGTATTCTAGATGTAGAAAACTTTTTGTGCATACTTGATCACACTTTATATCGTTCGACAAAATAATAATCTTATATTACACACTGAACATCTTGGATTTCTTTTACTTTATAAAGAACCCGATTACTAAGAAAATTCGATGTAATAGCAAGGAGTAACTTGATCACAATTCTTTTTTTTTTTGAAAACTTTATCTTAAATTATATTTATATTTCAAAAATGTTACAAAGGTCATTTTAGAAATTTTGCTATTGAAGTGTACTTTTGTAACTTCCGAGGAATGTTAAATTAATAGACATTGTTTGAAATCAATTTGAGTGGCACAGACAACGACACTTCAAGAGATAGTTTCGCTCCAACAACACTATCGGTCGAGCTAGGAAAGCAAAACTGAAACTACAAACACTTGAGCATTCGAAATCTGATCAAGATGAAACCAACTTTGTTAGAAAGATAATGATAAGTAGAATCCAAAACAAAGTGAAAACGTTGAGTAAAACCAAGGGAGAAAATACCAAGGGAATAGAGGTGTGAAACCTGTTGGAAATATCTCTAAAGACAAATACTACTATGGATTATTATCATATTCCATAAAGTTTATGGTTAAGTTTTATAACATGCTATAACTGTTGAAAGAAAACATCAATACACGTGTGGTATACAATAACCAGGAGTTTCCGGTGGATCTCTAGTCACTGGTTCATTAGTCAACAGATGATTAAGGTTTTTTGATCATGTGACATTTATGCTAGTTAACAATGGAAACACCTCATTACGAGAATGAGATGATGAGCTATACCCAACCTAAGCATCGTGACCCGATCCTGTCACGAAGTTTAAGTTACGATGATTAGAAAATACCTAGTATCCTATTTCTTAGACTGTGATACCATATCAATCACTGTCACTCGAGAATACTTAGATAGCATTAAACGTTATTTGTGGGAGCGATAATCATAAAGGTGTGTTCAGGTATTCGGAGGAACATGTAGAGGAATTATGCGTGAAGAGCGGGATTTGTCCATCTGTATGATGGAAAGATACTACATGGCCCACTAAGAAAAGTTATATCCAATAGTTGTGCAACGTGTAATTTGATCACAGGGATATCACTTATCGGAACGAGTTAAATAACGTTCGTTGGTAACGAGATTGAACACGACATGGTGATGTCATTGATCAGATCTCGGACAATGCAAGTATCAAAGATACAAAAGGAATATGACACGACGTTCATGGTTCAGCGACGAAAGATTTGTGGAATGCACAGGGGTCATCATGGGCATCCAGGTCCTGCTGATGATCATTGGTACGGGAAGGTCTCGACCATGTCTGGAGTGTTCCCGAACCGTGGGGTATCACGCTTAAGGGCTTGATGATGCTCATAGATCATTTTGGTATTAGCGGAATCACCGAAGGAAAGAAAGAGAGAGAACCGGAAGAGTTTCTGTAAGTCCGGAGAATGTCCGGAGTGGAGGTAGAAGAAGTTCCATAGCCACGAGGATTGAATAATATATAAGTAAATGTTAAATATTGATTTAATCATTTATTTATAATTATTTAATAATAAAAAATTAAAAGATTAAATACCTAATTGGGCCTAATTCCATAGGGAAAAGGCCCATGAGGGAAAGATGGAAGGGGAAGAGAGAGAGGGGTGGCCGGCTGGGCCAAGGGACCCCGTGTGGGGCCCATTTGGGCCCAGGCCGGCGGCGGCTAGCCCCTCTCCTCCCTCTCCTTTGTTTAGTCGCACATAGCTAAGCCAATTGGCTATGTGGGGGGTTTTCCCATGTATATTGTGAGGTATTTTGATAAATTAAATACACCAATAATCAATAAAGGTTCCCTATATTTTGGGGAGACCTCCAGTTCATATTCTCTCTTTCCCATGACCGTGGTCCCAAGTCTGGATTGCGCGAGTAGGAGACTTCTTCATCGTAGAGCGCCGTCGTGCTGCGGGATTCGGATCTAGAAGCTCTACTTCCGTAACTGCTACTGGATCGGAGGAGCGGATGTCATCGTTAGGCACAAGACGTGTGTAACTCCCTCAAAGGTGCAACATCTGGGGCACTAGGAGTCGTTGGAGCCGAAGGACTTCAACACGACCCCGAGGTCGGCTTCAGAACGACTACACCAGCCACGCTCTCCCGAGCATTGACAACGCTTTTTGGTATTCAAGGGTAAATTCGCAAAAAGCCCCTCCATTTACTTCATTACTAATAGATAGATCCTGACATTAGGGTTCTTGGCGTAGGAAAAAATATTGTTTTTATGTGTGAACCCCTACAGTGGTATCAGAGCTAGATCTATGCGTAGTATTGCTAGTACAAGTAGAACACACGAGTTGTAGCGTGTGGGCGGATCTTTAGTTGTTACCCTCCCACGTGTACTTGTGTATACTGCAGTAATGCTTGATGAAGCGACCCCCAACCGACTTTACGCGTTCATTCACGAGACTGATCCACAGTTGACATACAGCTTGTACCATATAAAGTGGCTTTGGGGGGTGCGTGTCTCTCTCGCATTAGTTGGTATAGAATTTGTAATGAAGGGCCCCGAAAGGGATGTAGTATAGACAACTATTTGATCAGCATTATGGTGGAAGTTCGTAGGTAAGAATCGGTTCTTTTATGAAAGCCCCAGCAGCCACGTAAAAAAATGCAAAGATAAAGTAGAGCGTCTAACTTTGTTTTGCAGAGGCGTTATGATGTGATATGGTAGTAGTCAAGGTAAAGTAGTTTACTTCCTGTTGCTAAGTAGTAGTAACATTCATGGTGATGATGGACTACCACGCCGGAGGCACCACTACCCTGGTGCCCATGACACCGGAACCCTGGCGCCAGATTTGGAGATGCGGGATGGAGATCGCAGCGTGAATACCATATCGCATCGCACTTATATTCAATGTTTATTGTTTGTGCATCTTATTGTGTGCTAGTATTAGACACTCGACGGTATCCTAATAAGATGACCCCTAAACAAAATACCAATGAAAGTGTTCTCCCTTAGTGTGCACCACCAAGAAACTTCTCCATTATGAGATAGGTTGTGATGATCGGTGTCAGACATATCTGTGTTTGCATACCGTGAGTGTAAGCCATGTTGCACAACGAATACACTAAGGTTGAGTTGGTAAGCCTAGCATGTGTATACATGGCCTCGGAACATGGATGGTCGAAAGATCGAGCACGAGTCGCATAAATGATGTGATCGACGTTACTGCGTCCACCTTTGCAACTATATCGCCGGCTATGACGATCAGGCACCGTGTAGTGAATAGGGATCGTGTAATCGCTAAAAACCTTTTGGGGATAGGAGTTTTTAGTGGAGTTCTTGTTTTAACTCATATATTTATAAACTTAGTCTAGATTCCTTTTTGCATTTGTAAATGTAGACATGGCTCGTCGTGAAGCTTACTTTGATGTTGCTGAGTGGGTAGTTGATAACCCACAAGTATAGGGGATCGTGTGTAGCCTTTTAGATAAGTAAGAGTGTCGAACCCAACGAGGAGCTAAAGATAGGATAAATATTCTCTCAAGTTCTATCAACCACTGATACAACTCTATGCACACTAAACGTTTGCATTATCTATGAAATAAAACTAGAGCAACAATACGAGTAATAGAGATAGCTTTGCATGATAATAAATAACAAGAAAGTAAAGCTAGTTGTTGCAGCAATAAAATACACTAAACTAACAGAACCATGAGTGCGGAATAGTGGTGGTAATTGTGGTGGTTTTGTCCAAGTTTAAATAGCGAATAGATCGGGTTCATTGTCTTCGATGCAATTTTCTATGTGGGAGAGGCTAAATATACATGCGCTTCACTACTTGGAATTACATGTACTATATGATTGGATTGTTAGTACTAATCAATGCATTAAAGTTTCCCCAACCATAGCCTTAAGTTTAATGGTCCTCTTACTCCCATACGTGCAACATTCCGGTTCGCGTCCTCAGGTTTCTGTTACTCCGGCAAAACTTCCCCCATTCCTCTTACACATACTTAAAACCCTATGATGTTTAATCCATGCGCGCACAAATATAATGGACACCAAAGAATTGTACCATATCAACATACAACTCTAATGAACCAAAGACGTTCAACCATTTAATCTAAGAACAAAGAAACTACGCAAACATGACATAGATCATAGGATTATAACTTATAGTATCAAACACCATGTTTACATAGGACGGTACACAGGTGTGTGGGAGGATGAACCATTTCATACTAGGAGGATTAGGTGATGGAGATGGCGATGAAGACGGTGAAGATGGTGAAGAGGCCGGCGGCGGCGTGGGGGACTCCTTCCCCGTCATCGGTATCATGGGGGAGCACCGTCCCTTAGCCCCCTTCCTTCATGGCTTCTTGGGCTCCATGGGGGAGGCAAAAACGTGGCTTTGGTGGCTGCAAATTCGTGGGTGGAGATGCCCTGGGAGAATTAGGTTTCCTCCCTTTATATAGCTTCTCGGATTTCCGTCACCTCATCTTGGGCTGCAGTAAATCGGGCCTAAAAGGCCTGTCCGGACTCGAAATCAGCTAAATTTTATATCCAGAATGTTTTTCGCGAAATTTCCAACAACTTTGTAGTTGAAGAGGTTTCTGTTTGACGCTGTCTTTGACCCGAAATGTGATCATCTTCAAAAAGAGTTCTGAAACAGATTTCTGGAAAAATCCCAATTTGACTCCAACAAGGTTTCCACTTGTATTCTTGGTAATTCCTACACATCAAAGTGTAAAACAAGAACATTGTGCACTTTTGCAACTATTAGTAGGTTAGTCCAAATAAATCATAAACTTTATACAAAAAGGAGCGTCAAAAGCATATTATTAGCATAAAACCATCAAAAATTATAGATACGTTATGGACGTATCAGTAGTTGCTGAAAAGCTTAGACTTGATGGATCTAACTTTCCTGAATGGCTTGTGCATCTAAATGATCTCCTTACTAAGCATAATGTGGTAGATTACATACGCCTCACGATGGATTTGGTCGATCCAGATGACTATGAGACCCCACGAGAGCGGGTAGACCGCCATTTTCGTCAAGAGATGTTCACTTTTATTCAAGTAATAATGCGCTAAGGGATGGTGGACAAACTACACCCACTCATGGGTGATATTGACTGATACGTCCAAAACGTATCTATAATTTTTGCTGGTTTTATGCTAACAATATGCTTTTGACACTCCTTTTTGTATAAAGTTTATGATTTATTTGGACTAACCTACTAATAGTTGCAAAAGTGCACAATATTCTTGTTTTACACTTTGATGTGTAGGAATTACCAATAATACAAGTGGAAACCTTATTGGAGTCAAATTGGGATTTTTCTAAAATCTGTCTGAGAACTCTTTTTGAAGATGGTCACGTTTCGAGTCGAATACGACGTCAAACGGAAAACTCTTCAACTACAAAGTTGTTGAAAATTTCGCGACAAACGTTTTGGACATAAAATTTAGCCGATTCCGAGTCCGGACAGGCCTTTTAGGCCCGATTTACTGCATCCTAAGATGGGGTGACGGGAATCCGAGAAGCTATATAAAGGGAGGAAACCTAATTCGCCCAGGGCATCTCCACCCACGAATTTGAAGCCACCAAAGCCACATTTTTGCCTCCCCCATGGATCCCATCTCCATGGGGGAGGGCTCCCAAGAAGCCAAGGGGGCTAAGGGACGGTGCTCCCCCATGATACCGACGGCGGGGAAGGAGTCCCCCGCACCGCCATCGGCGTCGCCGCCGCCATCTTCACCATCTTCACCGCCATCCCCATCACCTAATCCTCCTAGTATGCAGTGGTTTATCCTCCCACACACCTTTGTACCGTCCTATGTAAACATGGGGCAGAAGCACAAAAATTCACGCCTCAAAAGGACGTACAGAGATTTTACACGAATTTTTACGGTGAAGCACAGAAATCTGTTTTGGGACAGCAACTTTCCCAATCATTACTTCTCTCTAATTAGAGGTTACTCTTGGTACAAAAAGCAAATAAAAAGGATAAGGAGCGGTTATTACTGAAGTAATAACTTCCAAGACTCATCTAAAACTTTTGGGTTATCTCTCAATAAGTACTTTTTAACGCCTTTAAGTTAGGCATAAGAAGCAAGAAAAAGAATCAAGTGTTTGAAGAAGCATTAAAACCAAATTTCTTGCCCTTACCTCTCTTACTTTTATTCTTAACCTTGGGAATCATATGATTGTTTGGTGGAGAATCAAGGTGCATGGTCCCCTTTCCCATGTCTATTATTGCTCCAAGGAGTTCTAGTAGGGACCTTCCAAGTGTAATTTGTCCTTTTCCTTGTGAAGATGTCCTTGACTCCCCGGCAATGGCGCCAGAAAAGTAGCTTGATGGCCCAAAATATATCGAGCTCGTTGGGGAACCCCAAGAGGAAGGTATGATGAGCATAACAGCAAGTTTTCCCTCAGTACGAAACCAAGGTTTAATCGAAACAGTAGGAGCAAGGAAACACCCAAAGGTGTTGCTAGCTGAGCCTTGGCATGGCGCACTACCGGTGCTAGTAGCAACGTGGAGACCTGCACAACACAACCACAGAACTTTGCCCCCAACTTACGATGAGGTTGTCAATCTCACCGGTTTTGCTGAAAACAAAGGATTAAACGTATCGAATGGAAGAAAGTAATAGTTTGCAGAAAGTAAACAAAAAGCAGTAAACAATTTGTAGATTGTATGTAAAAGAACGGACCAGGGTCCATAGTTCACTAGAGGTGGCTCTCCTTAAGATAGATAACATGCTGGGTGAACAAATTATAGCGGGGCAATTGACAAACATCGAGAAAGCATACACGCATATACTAATCATCTTGACTCCTTTGAGACTTGATTGGGCATTACAACATTATATATATACCGTCATCCAACTGCATCTATGACTAATAATCCACCTTCAGGTTATCATCCGAACCCCCTCTAGTATTAAGTTGCAAGCAACAGATTATTGCTTTACGAATTGCGTGTAAAGTAAAAAATACGATTGTTCTATGAACAAAGGATTGTTGTTTTCTCCCTAGTAGCAACAACACATCTAGTACCTTAGAGATTTCTATCACTTCCCTAGATTATCAGAGGCATGAACCCACTATTGAGCATAAATACTAACTTTTGGAGTTGCTAGCATCTACTTGGCCAAGATAGCTACTAACAATGGAAAGCATGCAAGATCACAAATAACAAAGACATGATAGAATCAATAATCAATCTGAAATAGCATCTCAATATCCATCGGATCCCCGCAAACACAACATGCAGAATTACAAATAGATGATCTTGATCATGAACGGAGCTCACAAGATCTAGACATGAAAACACAAAGGAGGAGAACCAGCCATCTAGCTAATACATGGACCCGTAGTCCAGAGATGAACTACTCACGCATCACACCAGAGGCTTGCATGATGATGAAGAAGGCCTCCAGGGTGAATTCCCCTCTCGGCGGCCGGAAGAGCTTCAGATCCCTCCCGATCTAGGGATGGAGATGACGGCGGCTACAAAATCTTTCGTGGATTTTTGATCGGGTACTTAGGGTTTTGGTATCGGAGGCAATATATAGGCGGAAGGAGAGACCGAGGGGGTTCCTGGGGCGGCTAGACCACCCCCTGGCGCAGGCCAGGCCTGGCCGCACGGCCAGGTGGTGTGTCCAGGCCCCAGGCCCTCTCCGTCTCGTATTCTGGCTCCGAGTGTCCCCCGGTAAAATAGTGATTTTGGCTTTTGTCCTGTCCAATTTCGAGAATATTCATTTTTTGAACCAAAAACAGCAGAAAACAGGTAGCTGGCACTATGATCTTGTTAATAGGTTAGTCCAAGAAATCATATGAAAAGTACTCCAAAGTCTAGACAAAACAGAAGAAAGTAGATAAAACCAAGCATGGAACATAAAAAATTATAGATACATTTGCAATGTATCATACAGTCCTTTGATGTCCATTATATTTGTACGCGCATGGATTAAACATCATAGGGTTTGTAGTATGTGTAAGAGGAAGGGAAGTTACTGAGTGATGTGAAACACGAGGACGCGAACGTTAACGCGTATGGGAGTAAGAGGACCATTAAACTTAAGGCTATGGTTGGGGAAACTTTAATATATTGATTAGTACTTACGGATGTTTGCTAACAATCCAATCATATAGTACATGTAATTCTAAATAGTGAAGCACATGTATATTTAGCCTCTCCCACATAGAAAACTGCATCGAAGACAATGAACCCAATCTATTCGCTATTTAAACTTGGACAAAGCCATCACAATTACCACCACTATTCCACATTCATGGTTCTGTTAGTTTAGTGTATTTTATTGCTGCAACAACTAGCTTTACTTTCTTATTATTTATTATCATACAAAGCTATCTCTATTACTCGTATTGTTGCTCTAGTTTTATTTCCTAGATAATGCAAACGTTTAGTGTGCGTAGAGTTGTATCAGTGGTTGATAGAACTTGAGAGAATATTTATCATACCTTTAGCTCCTCGTTGGGTTCGACACTCTTACTTATCGAAAGGCTACACACGATCCCCTATACTTGTGGGTTATCAAGACCTTTTCTGGTGCCGTTGCCGGGGAGCAATAGCGTGTGGGTAAATATTCTTGTGTGCACTTGTTTGCTTTATCTCTAAGTAGTTTTTACTCTCAGTTTTAAGTTGTTCTATATCTTAGTATAGATAGGGAATGTGAATTACAAAAAAAAATAGCTGTACTTGTTACCTAAAAACGTTTTCAAAAAGGAAAGTGATTGGAAAGATGAGTAATGGTTAAGTGGGGGTCGACCTTGAACACTTGTGTTCATGCCTATGAAACCAAAACAAATCTTTCCATGGAAGCTTTTCAGTTAAAAACTTGTAGGAATGCATGAAGCCTTGAAAAAGAAAGATATTTTTGGTATTGATCTTAATGCTTATTCATTCGAAAATACTTGAATCTTACTCATATGCCTAACTTAAAGGCGTTAAACAAAAGTACTTATTGAGAGATAACCCAATAGTTTTAGTTGTGTCTTGGAAGTTATTGCTTCAATAATAACCTCTCCTTATCCTTTTTATTTGCTTTTTGTGCCAAGAGTAACCTCTAATGAGAGAGAAGTAATGCTTGGGAAAGTTGTTGTCTCGAAACAGATTTTTGTGCTTTGCTGTAAAAATTCGTGTAAAATATCTATACGTCGGTTTGAGCTGTAATTTTTTTGTGCTTCTAACCCAGGTTGTTATCCAACTTTCGTTAGTTCAACACTTTTCGATTTGAGCAACATAAGGTCTTCTAAAAAATTGGTTTCTATCTGTTGGTCTGTTTTGACAGATTTCTGCCATTATTTGCATTTGCTTCTTGTTGATTCCTTTTTGGGTTCTTTTTGGGGAATTGAGATTTTTAAGGGAAGTGCTACAGTAGCTTGTGTTTTAATGGAAGTTTTATTGGTGTTGAAACTGAACCCAAAGACTTATTATCTTGAGTACACGAATGTTGCTAATGAAGATTATGTGAAGTTTTGTATGAAGGAAAATTTTCACGTGTTAAGGAAAGAATGATGTAATGAGATGAAGAATGGACTAAAGATCAAGCTTGGGGATGCCACCCTGTGTCACCCCAAGAAATATCCAAGAATTACAAGCGTCAAAGCTTGGGGATGCCCAAGGCATCCCCTTCTTCATCAATAAAAATCTCAGGTTCTTCCAAATACTTCATTTTTATTGTTTCATGCACAGTTGTGTTGTTGTTGAAGCATTTTCGTTTTTGGTTTTTGTTTGCTTGGTTTGCTTAGTTTGCTTAAATAAATTGGTTGGACCCCCTCTTTCATACATTAATTTTCAAATAAGTGTGGTTTGGATTGGAAAAGAGTAGGGAAAGTTCATGCTTAAGTGGTAAAAGGAGCTCGTTTTTGATGGTGGCATATGCTTTGTCATGTCATGTTTTATATTGTTTTGGCTTTATGCTTAGTGATTTTTGCTGTAGCATGACATGTTATAAACAATTGAGATTGCTTAATGTGCCTTGAAAGAATCATGCGTTGTTTTAGCATATTAAAGCATAGTATTGTGGTATTCTCCTTTGATGCTTTATTTGGGTTAACTTGGCGCATGCTCACACCATGTTATGACTATCCCAAGTCACCATAGCCTTTATGATCCTTTAGTTTTCGACTTGTAATATCACTTTATTCTTTAATTAATGATGTTTTGTCGCTTTGCATGATTATGGCCATTATTGCTCTTTTAGTTGGTCGCTCCCAGTCTTTTGCTAGCCTCCATAACCAAGTATGAGTTCCACTCATGCATCCAACTCCAAATAAAACCAAGTTATCTGAAAGAGTCCACCATACCTACCTATTAGCATTTGCTATTCCAAGTATATTCATGCTTTTATCTACCTTCCGAATTAAACTTGTTATGAGAAAACTAGTGATTAAAGCTCTCACGAACTTGATGGCACACTTTACTTTTCTTGCCCCTAATAAAATTGAACCATTGTGTCATCTATGTTATATATGCTTGCACTTATATGTTGGGGATTAGCAGAACCATGTTGTCATGGGGAAGGCTTTCAACATTGCACTTATATTCCGTTGATAT
Source organism: Avena insularis (assembly GCA_023614405.1). Classification (NCBI taxonomy): domain Eukaryota; kingdom Viridiplantae; phylum Streptophyta; class Magnoliopsida; order Poales; family Poaceae; genus Avena; species Avena insularis. Next base: position 32,027,034 of record CM042692.1, read on the forward strand.
CATGATTCTTTTGCTTATGGATCCCGGTGGTGTGAAATAAAAGGGAAACTTGTAAGATCATAGAGTTTGTATGTGTGTTAGAGAAATGCTTGGGCCGCTAGCCTAAGCCATGCCTAATCATGGTGGAAACTTGCAGCATAACCATAATGAGCACTCTATGAAGCATCCTCAATAAAAACCTATGCAAATAGCAAATAAAAAGATCGCTGAGATGCTCATTGTCTGCTTGCCTTATCATTTTGATTATGTGATAGCTCCTGTATCATGTGCAAGGGGTACCCCGTTGGCGGTTCAGTAGCATGAGGTTCGGTACTCGTAAGTAAGGGGCATGAGATTTCAACTTATAACTTGTCAAGAATATCCTCTTAGCTGTGTCAATTTAACCTTAATAACCTAAAGATGCTTATGGTAGGGGCAATGAGAGCTGAAAGCTAATAAGTACCATAATTTGTGGAAGCTCTTTATGAGACTTGAATCCCTGCTTCCTTCTAAGAAGGACTTTCTTTTACTTTTATGTTGAGTCTCCATCTTCTATATTTATGCACCAATTAAGAGAGCATAGTTGTCATTCTTAGTTCTATGTGCATTGTCCCAAGACTTGTTGATTGATGCATAACTTTGATATTGCTTGTTCCTAAACTATTTGAAGGTGTCCTATGCATTTATGTCTTGCTACTCTATGAGGGACAAGCTGAATACCATTCTCATTATGCTTTCTTTATGTGAAACAAACAAACGTCTTGCAAAGCATTGTTATTCATGAATCTTTTGTTTGTTCCTTTTCATGTTACAACATAGTTGCTATGTCTTATTGTTAGAACTCTATCTTTCATGATTCATGTTTAGAGTACCTTAATCCAAGCTATCAATACTTTTACAATAATGATGATCAAGATTGTGTTATCTGCATGTCACCTCAAAAATTATATTGTTTTGATCGTTTACCTACTCGAGGACGAGCAGGAACTAAGCTTGGGGATGCTGATACGTCCATAATGTATCTATAATTTTTGATGGTTTAATGCTAATAATGTGCTTTTGACACTCCTTTTTGTATAAAGTTTATGATTTATTTGGACTAACCTACTAATAGTTGCAAAAGTGCACAATGTTCTTGTTTTACACTTTGATGTGTAGGAATTACCAAGAATACAAGTGGAAACCTTGTTGGAGTCAAATTGGGATTTTTCTAAAATCTGTCTGAGAACTCTTTTTGAAGATGGTCACGTTTCGGGTCGAAGACGGCGTCAAACGGAAAACTCTTCAACTATAAAGTCCGGACGGTCCTTTTAGGCCTGATTTACTGCAGCCCAAGATGGGGTGACGGGAATCCGAGAAGCTATATAAAGGGAGGAAACCTAATTCGCCCAGGGCATCTCCACCCACGAATTTTCAGCCACCAAAGACATGTTTTTGCCTCCCCCATGGATCCCATCTCCATGGGGGAGGGCTCCCAAGAAGCCATGAAGGAAGGGGGCTCTGTGGTGCTCCCCATGATACCGTGGCGGGAAGGAGTCCCCACTGCCCGTGCACTGCCGCCACGCCTCTTCACCATCTTCACCGCCATATCCATCACCTAATCCTCCTAGTATGCAGTGGTTCATCCTCCCACACACCTCTATACCGTCCTATGTAAACATGGTGTTTGATGCTATAAGTTATAATCCTATGATCTATGTCATGTTTGCGTAGTTCCTTTGTTCTTCGATTGAATGGTTGAACGTCTTTGGTTCATTAGAGTTGTATGTTGATATGGTACAGTCCTTTGGTGTCCATTATATTTGTGTGCGCATGGATTAAACATCATAGGGTTTGTAGTATGTGTAAGAGGAAGGGGAAGTTACGCGGAGTGACAAACGAGGACTCGACCTAACGTTGCGTATGGGAGTAAGAGGACCATTAAACTTAAGGCTATGGTTGGGGAAACTTTAATGCATTGATTAGTACTTACAGATGTTTGCTAACAATCCAATCATATAGTACATGTAATTCCAAGTAGTGAAGCGCATGTATATTTAGCCTCTCCCACATAGAAAACTGCATCAAAGACAATGAACCCGATCTATTCGCTATTTAAACTTGGACAAATCCACCACAATTACCACCACTATTCCACACTCATGGTTCTGTTAGTTTAGTGTATTTTATTGCCGCAACAACTAGCTTTACATTCTTGTTATTTATTATCATGCAAAGCTATCTCTATTACTCGTATTGTTGCTCTAGTTTTATTTCCTAAATAATGCAAACGTTTAGTGTGCGTAGAGTTGTATTAGTGGTTGATAGAACTTGAAAGAATATTTATCCTACATTTAGCTCCTCGTTGGGTTCGACACTCTTACTTATCGAAAAGGCTACACACGATCCCCTATACTTGTGGGTTATCATTGACCCATACTCGATGGTGGATCAACTAAGAGCGAAGTTTATAAGCCATGCGCGCATGTGGAAGCTCGAGCTGCTTGGAGAGTTCCTTTCCATACAAATGGAGGAACACACTTGTCTGAAGAGTCACTTGAGGCGTATGCATGATGCACACATGAGACTGCTTTACTTCGTGGACTACGGGATGACCGACTCCTTTGCCATAGGAGTGTTGCTTCGTTCGCTGCCTCCTAGCTACAAAGAACACATCCGGAATAGCATCATGAGTGGTGATACAGAAACATTGGATTTCCATGAGTTCATACTGCATTTCAGGAACGTAAAAGTTGAACCTATCGCCAGAGAGGTCGTCGATGACAAAGGTATATATTTGATATATGGTTTTTATAAATGTTATAATCTTGCAAACACTTGCTGCAGTATTAAAGTATTTGATACTTGTTCTGTTTTGGTGAAAACAGGTCGTTCTACATGAGAGCTGCGTGCTGGAGAGGAGGTGATGTTGCGTGTTGATGGAGAGCATGATGATGATGGCCAACGACACTCTCCCTCAACATTTATCATTTACTTTATCGTTTTGGATGATTATTATAATCGATGGATTGTGAACTTCTTTAGCGTGTCTCACACTTCGTGAGACGGTTATTCATATGAGTTTGTAACAAACAGTTGTTCTGCTTTTATGAATGATTTTTATTTGCGTTCATATGTTGTTCGATTATGTGTGGATTATCCTTGTTGTGAAACTAATTTATAATGCATGAACATTTGTAAAATATTAAAATGCCTTGAAAAATAACCCAACTTAATGATATATTCATTTTGAATGAAACAATTGTTTAAATTCAAAGTTATGTTGATAATATGTGAAAGTCATTTGATTTCTTGTCACATATGAACCATGCCCAAGTTCGGCAATATAACTAAACACCGTGTATTGCATGAATGCAAAGTGTTTGATGAATTGTTGAAGGAAAATACATATTCGATGTATCATATTTCAACCAAGTGGTGATTGTCATTTTGTAATTGTTGAACTCTATAAAGGATTTTACCAAAGGAAACATGAGCATGAAACTAATTTGATATGATCAAAGAATTTCAACGTCAAGGGGTTTGAAACAAAAGGAGAATCTAATTACTACGATTTGATCAATACTAATGAAATTCAATGTTATAATATTGGCATAAGGAATTGTGAAATGCAATGCATTATTGACACATCGAAGTGCAAAGCTGATGACCCACAAGTATAGGGGGTGTATCGCGGTATTTTCAATAAGTAAGAGTGTCGAACCCAACGAGGAGCAGAAGGTGCTGGCTAGTGGTATGGATCAGGAATTCTCTGCAAATACTTAGCAAACGGATTTTTAGGGGTTTTCGATAAAGCAAGTAAACAAAGTACGAGTAAATAAAAGACAGTAGGAATAAATGCAGCAAGTGGCCCAATCCTTTATGCAGCAAAGGACAAGCCGGTTGTATTTCTTAAGATGACCAAACATTCTCGAGGACACATGGGAAGACTGTCAAGTGCTTTCGCTTCATATAGTTGATTAATCTTCTTTAGCTTGCTAAGTGTTGTGTGGGTGAACCTGTGCTAATGTACCGCCCCATACAAGACTAATACATACTTGTGATTAAACCCCTTGCAAACATCCGTAAGTACAAGAAAGTAATTAAGGTAGAAACCTAACCATAGCTTTAAACTCTAAGACCCTTACGTCCCTTATGCAATGGTTTCCTAACGGGGGTTCAGGTTTCTGTCACTCCGGCAACCCCTACGATTAGTAGCCATATACACAATGCATTCCCCTAGGCCCATATAGGTGAAGTGTCATGTAGTCGACGTTCACATGACACCACTAGAAGAACTACACCACAACTTAAATAACAATCTATTGAATCTTTCTCAACGCAACTCCACTACTAACAACAAGACTTCTCCCATGTCCTCAAGAACAAAACGAACTACTCACAAGAAATCATATAGATCATGATCAGAGATGGAATAATGATGTATAACAATCTGAACATAAACAATAATTCAATGGTTCACTCAATAGCATCAACTACAAAGAGTAATCAACACCAGGAAAGTTTCCCCTATGAACTATGCAAGATTCAATGCAATTGTTACAGCAATATGGAGATGGTGATGAGGGTGCTGATGATGATGATGGTGGTGATGATGATCCCGATGAAGTCCAGCTTGATGGTGGTGTTGATGGCGACGATCTCCCCTCTCTGGGAAGGAATTCCCCCGGCAAAAATTTGTCTGCCGGAGAGATCTTTCTCTCTCGGTGTTTTCCGCCCAGAGGGAAGTGAATCTTTCTATGGTCGCTCTCTGAGTCTTAGGGTTTCGGGAGGTTGATATACGCCAGAGGGGAGAGGCTAGAGTGGGCCAGGGCGGCCACACCACTCCTAGGCATGGCCTAGGCCTGCCCGCGCCATGGGGTGGTGTGGGCCCCCTGTGGCCCAGCTCCACTCCATCTTATGGCATCCTGAGTCTTCTGGAAAAATAGGATTTTCCGTATATTTTCCCGGATTTTCTGATCTTTGCGAATTTTGCCTCCAAACAGCACCTTTTCCATCAGAATCCTCACTGCAGCGGTCCATGCTCCAAAAGTCATCAACCATGCAAAAATAGATGAAATAAAATAAGTATCACCTCTCATTATGAAATATATCAATGAATAATAGTGAATTAAGACATAGTATAGTGATGCAAAATGGACGTATCAACTCCCCCCAAGCTTAGACTTCGCTTGTCCCCAAGCGAAACTGAGCTCAATAAACATGATCTCAGGTTTATGGAGTGAAGAGTCGATAAAAGAATACGGACATGAAGCATCACATTCATCAAATACATAGATCATCATAGAAGACAACTCACTATTATATAACTCAACTTGCAATAGGTAAAGGAAACACAATAAAGATACATAAAGTGAATCATAATTGGTAATGGCAAACTTAGCTCTTGGTCGAAGAATAGTTGATAATTTGCTGGAGTTCACAAATAGCTGGCTTTTCAAAGATAGCTTTCAAAGTAGTAAACATCAAGATAAGAGCAAATGTGCAAAACAAGGAACATAAGAAACATGATTGCATAAATCATCATATGAATGAATGAAACACATCAACTCAAAATACTTGCTGAGATAGAAAGGAATAGGTTTACTGACTCAACTACAAAGTAAAAGAAAGGCCCTTCGTAGAGGGAAGCAGGGATTGCAAATCTCATAAAGAGCTCCCAAAAATTATGATACTTACTAGCTTTCAGCTCTCATTGCCCCTATCATAGGAATCTTTAGGTGGTTAAGGTTAAAGTGACACAACTAAGAGGATATGCTTGACAAGTTATAAGTTGAAATCTCAAGCCCCTTACTTATGAGTACCGATCCTCGTGCTACTCAACTTCAGTCACGAGCAAGCTCTTGTCATTGTAAATACATGCGTATCATTGAGAACTGCCAACGGGGTACACCTTGCACATGACACAGGAGCTATCCCATAATCAAAATGACAAGGCAAGCAGACAGTGAGCATCTCAGCGATCTTTTTATTTGCTATTTGCATAGGTTTTTATTGAGGATGCTTCATAGAATGCTCACTATAGTTATCCTGCAAGTTTCCACCATGATTAGGCATGGCTTAGGCTAGCGGCCCAGGCGTTTATCTAACACACATATAAACTCCATGATCTTACAAGTTCCACTTTTATTTCACACCGCCGGGATCCATAAGCAAAAGAACATGATATCAACTAGGTACAAGTACCAAAGAAGTGTTGAAATCGGTACCCATGATACATGGTTCTACTAACTTCAACTCATAAAGCGCAAGCATATACGCAACAAAGAAGGACCCAATGGTTCAAGTTTATTAAATGCAAGAAAGTAAAGTGTGCCATCAAGTTCGTGAGAGCTTTAATCACTAATTTTCACATAACAAGTTTAATTTGGGAGGTAGATAAAACAAGAATTTACTTGGAATAGCAATAATGCTACTAGGTAGGTATGGTGGACTCAAATGGCATGGGTTTGGTTTAAAGGAGGTGGATGCACGAGAAGAATACCCTCTCAGTACAGGTTTTTGGCTAGCAAGGCTGGGTAGCAAGTACAAGAGTTGAAGGAAACAACCAAACATATAAATGATAAAGACAAACATGCAATCTTCCTTGGAAGCACAAAAGATCTTAACTAGAGAATACTAGACTTATGAGCAAATCAAGAAAGAAAGATGATGAAATTATTTTTCTTTAGAGTACTTCTATCCTTTTCTTTTCAACTCTCAAAAAGGTGTTGCTACTGACTGAGCCAGGTTTGCCAAAACTAACTAAATTAACTCAATGATCCCAAAGTGATACCAATACTAACAACAAGATCAATCATATAACCACGAATTGAAAACTAATATAAGCTATGCAAAAGAGTGAATGATAGAACTTCTCATTAATATTCCATAACGGAAACTCACACCAAGGGATACATATCTATCGAGAGAGGGGACACTTCCATAATGCAAACCATACTACATAATAACTCCTCTATTCATGATATGACTCTACTAGTAATGTAAAAAGATAGAAGATAGTGATATGATACCGCGACACTCCCCCAAGCTTGGAACAAACCAAGGGGATGCCAAACCTGATGACGAATTACTCCTTTGGTGGTGGTATCCTCTCATCTTCGTCCGTCTTCTAGGGTAAAGGCTTCAGTTTTGATTTTGAACGTCATAGAACTGTGCTTGCAATTCATTGGTTGTTTGGCTGAGTGAGAGGACTTCGTCTTTGAGTTCAGCAGTCTCCTTCTGGTGCTCGGTGATGAGTTCGGAACAAATCTTATGGATGATATCCACTTCACGCTCCGCCATCTTCCTGTACATAAAGACTTCATGCTCTAGTGCTTCCATCCTGTCCTCCAGACTTCCTTCACCTTTAGGGCCTTGAACCTCTTTAATCCGGACCTCCCCACCTTCGAGCAACAACTCCTTGGGATGAATCTTCAATTCTCTCATGTATGGGTTGATGATATCTTCTAAGGAATCTCCCTTGGATGATCCAGAGGAAGACATCGTGGCTCCAAATCTGGGATTCTACCTGGCAGAAACAGATCGAAACAAAAACACGACGAAAAACACGATATATGGACCTCGGGGGATCCTGGGGGGGTATATATTACGAAGTTTCATATCAAAAGGAAGGTACTGGGAGAAAACGAGTCGGAGGCGGAGTCCTGGGTGGCCTCACCACCTAGTGGCGCGGCCAGGGGTGGGCCCGCGCCCATGGGTGGTGTGGGCCACCCCTCCCGTTCATCCTTTTTCGCTTCGTAGCTTTCCTTATTGACTGAAAACTGCAAAAATATAGTTGGATTGTATTTTCGCAGAACTTTTCTTACCAGAACTGTTACCTATTTGGAAACGGACTCTGCAGGTCTCTGAATTTGGTCCTCAATGAATTTCTCTGGAGTTATAACTTGAAAGGCATCAACATCTTCATTGTAAGAATCTCCAGCAATATAGTGTTTGAGTCGCTGTCCATTCACTACTTGTGTAGTATTATCTTTTAGAGAAGAATTTTTTATTGCTCCTGAACGGTATACTTCTTCAATGATGAAAGGTCCTTCCCATTTTGATAGTAGCTTACCTGCAAAGAATCTGAGACGAGACCTATACAATAGAACTTTCTCACCAACATGAAATTCTCTCTTAAGTATTCGCTTGTCATGCCATCTTTTAACTTTTTCCTTAAAGAGCCTAGCATTCTCATAGGATTCACTCCTCCATTCATCTAAAGAACTTAAGTCAAATAATCTTTTCTCACCAGCGAGCTTACAATCTCTATTTAGTTCTTTCAACGCTTGCCAAAGAAGCTTTGTGTTCTAATTCTAAGGGTAGGTGGCAAGCTTTCCCATAAACCATTTTATAAGGAGACATTCCCATAGGATTTTTGTAAGCAGTTCTATAAGCCCATAAAGCATCATTCAACTTCTTAACCCAGTTTTTTCTAGACCTATTAACGGTCTTTTGCAAGATAGATTTAATTTCTCTATTTGATAACTCTACTTGCCCGCTAGTTTGGGGGTGATAAGCTGAAGCAATTCTATGATTAACATCATATTTCGAGGGTCTTCCTAAAACCACCATGAATGAAATGAGAACCCCCATCAATCATGAGATACCTAGGCACTCCAAATCTAGGAAAGATAACGTCCTTAAGCATTTTTAGAGAGGTTTCCCCGTCAGCACTTTTCGTAGGAATGGCTTCTACCCACTTAGTAACATAATCAACGGCAACAAGAATATGAGTGTAACCCTTCGAAGGAGGGAAAGGACCCATAAAGTCGAAGCACCAACAATCAAAAGGTTCAATAACTAGAGAGTAGTTCATAGGCATTTCATTGCGTCTAGAAATGTTACCAACACGCTGACATTCATCACAAGATAAAACAAATTTTCTTGCATCTTTAAAAAGGGTAGGCCAGTAGAAACCTGATTGTAGTACCTTCTGTGCAGTTCTATCTCCTGCATGATGTCCTCCATAGGCACTACCATGACATTTACACAATATCTCCTTTTGTTCATATTCTGGAACACATCTTCGCATAATACCATCCACTCCTTCCTTGTATAAGTGTGGGTCATCCCAAAAATAATGCCTCAAATCATAGAAGAACTTTCTTCTTTGCTGAGCTGTAAAAGTTGGAGGCAAATACTTGGAGACAATAAAGTTAGCATAATCAGCATACCAAGGGCTTCCTCGCGAGCTCATCCCCACTGCATTTGCTCATTTGGAAAACTATCATTAACAGGCATAGGGTCAAAAGAGATGTTTTCCAAACGAGATAAATTATCAGCTATAGGATTTTCGGCACCCTTCCTATCTACTATATGTAGATCAAACTCTTGTAAAAGCAGCACCCATCTAATAAGCCTAGGCTTAGCATCTTTCTTCATCATAAGATATTTAATAGCAGCATGATCAGTATGAATGGTTACTTTTGAGTCCACAATATAGGGCCTAAACTTATCACAGGCAAAAACAACAGCTAGAAATTCCTTTTCAGTAGTGGCATAATTCCTTTGAGCAGCGTCTAGGGTCTTACTAGCATAATGGATAACATTTAACTTTTTATCAATATGTTGCCCAAGGACAGCCCCTACAGCAAAATCACTAGCATCACACATTATTTCAAAAGGTAAACTCCAATCAGGTGGTTGAACAATAGGGGCTGTAGTTAAAGCCTTCTTAAGAGTTTCAAAAGCTTCCCTACAATCATCATCAAAAACAAAAGGTACATCTTTTTGAAGAAGATTAGTGAGAGGTTTTGATATCCTAGAGAAGTCTTTAATAAACCTCCTATAGAAACCAGCATGACCAAGGATGCTATGAATACCTTTGATGTCTCTTGGACATGGCATCTTCTCAATTGCCTCAACCTTAGCTCTATCAACTTCTATGCCTCTTTCAGAAACTTTATGCCCAAGAACAATCCCTTCATTAACCATGAAGTGGCATTTCTCCCAATTAAGAACAAGATTAGTTTCTTCACATCTCTGCAAAATTTATCAAGGTTGTGCAGACAATTATCAAAAGAAGTTCCATAGACAAAAAAGTCATCCATGAACACTTCTATGATTTCCTCACAAAAACCATGAAAAATAGCAGACATGCACCTTTGGAAAGTAGCAGGAGCATTACATAAACCAAAAAGCATACGTCTATAAGCATAAGTTCCATAAGGGAAAGTAAAAGTAGTTTTTTCTTGATCTTGTTGTTTAACAGCAATTTGAGAGAAACCAGAATAACCATCAAGAAAACAAAAAGGGTCTTTTTAGACAACCTTTCGAACATTTGATCAATAAAAGGAAGCGGGTAATGATCTTTCTTGGTAACTTTATTGACCTTTCTAAAATCAATGCACATCCTATAGCCTACCACTATTCTTTGAGGAATAAGCTCATCATTATCATTAGGGACAATGGTAATACCTCCCTTTTTAGGAACACAATGAACAGGACTAACCCATTCACTATCAGCAATAGGGTAAATAATACCAGCATCAAGGAGTTTCAATACCTCATTCCTTACCACTTCCTTCATCCTAGGATTTAAACGTCGTTGGTGCTCCACTACTGGCTTCGCATCTGGTTCTATGTTGATAGAATGCTAACATATAGTAGGTGAAATCCCTTTCAAATCATCCAGAGTATAGCCCATAGCTCCTCGGTGTTTCCTCAAAACCTCCAATAACCTTTCTTCTTCCTTCCCTGAAAGTTTAGCGCTAATAATAACAGGATATATCTTTTTATCATCAATATAAGCATATTTAAGATCATCAGGGAGAGGTTTTATATCGAAAACCAGATCCTTCTTAGGCGGCATCGTGGTACCCAAGTCTTCTACATGCAAGTCGTGCTTAAGCATCATAGGTTGATCACGGAGAATCCTGTTAATCTCATTCCTTTCTTCCATGAAGATTTCACTTTCATGATCCTCCATAAATTGCTGCAAAGCATTGTTAGGAGCAAGAGAAATAGAAGCAAGTTGTTCAACCCTAAAATCATCATTATGGGTTTCCTCTCCGCAAGGTTCTTTAGCAAATTTCGAAAAATTAAACTCATAAGATTCCCCATCAAACTTAGTCAAGATTTTCTCCCTCTTGCAATCAATAATAGCTCCACAAGTACTCAAGAAAGGTCTACCAAAAATGATAGGGTAGGTTTTACTAGCGGTAAACCAAGTACTAGAAAATCAGCAGGGTACTTAATCTTACCACAAAGAACTTCCACGTCTCGTACAATACCAATTGGAGAGATGGTCTCTCTATTAGCAAGGTGAATAACCACATCAATCTCTTCCAACTCGCAAGGGCTGATTTCATGCATAATTTCTCTATAAAGCTTATAAGGAATAGCACTGGAACTTGCACCAATATCACATAAACTATAATAGCAATGATCACCAATTCTAATAGAAAGCACAGGAACACTTGCCTTTTTAGTTCTATTGGGATGTGAAACAATATTAGAAGCATCCTCACAAAAGACTATGTGCCCATCTTGTATGCTTTTAGTGACAAGGTCTTTCACCATTGCTACCACAGGTTCAATGTTTATTTGTTCATCAGGTTTTACAGTTCTTTTTTTCACTTTTGGTGATTACATTAGTTATCATAGGATGATCCTTTACCTTTTTGGGGAAGGGAATCTTCTCGATATAAGGTTCGGGTAAAATGGGGTCAATAATGCAATACTCAGCACTTCCAATAGGAGCATAGTCAACAATATCTTTGTAAGGTGCATGGTATTTGTTCCATCCCCTTTTTGGAATTTCGATATAGGAAGCAAAAGCTCTAAAGAAATTCGTAATAACTTGCAAGTCAAGACCATAAATATTACTAATATTTTGAAAGTCATCAGTTCCCATAAAAGATTCAATGCATTCATAATCATAATTTATACCTGGCTTTCTACCTTTGTCATTCTCCCAAGCTTTAGCATTGTCTTGAATACGATCTAGAAGATCCCATTTAACTTCTTCTTCCATGCGAGTGAATGATCCAGCACAAGAAGCATCCAATAAATCCTTATCATGTAGAGGGAGCCTTGCATAAAAGTTATTGCTAATAATATTGTTGGGGAGCTCATGAACGGGACATTTGAGCATTAGTAACTTCAATCTCCCCCAAGCTTGAGCTATACTTTCTCCATCAAGAGGCCAAAAGTTGTATATTTGATTCCGATCTTTATGAATCTCACTAGGAGGATAAAACTTTGAATAAAAGAGAGGCACTATTTCCTCCCATTCCAGATCTTGGCCATTCTTCAGCAGCTTATACCATTCCTCAGCTCTTCCTTTTAGTGATAATGAGAATAACTTCTTATTAACTTGATCTGTAGTTATACCTGCACACTTGAACAACCCGCATAATTCATGTATAAAGAGTAAATGATCACCGGGATGGGCAGTTCCATCCCCAACATAGTAGTTATCCATAACACGATCAATAATTCTTGTAGGTATTTTGAAAACATCTTTCTCAGCAGGTGGTGGCTTATCTACTACCTTAGCAGTGGTAGTAGAATTACCAAATAAGAAACTCAGCGAATTATCCATAACGAAAATAAAGCAACTAGCAGAAGTAAACAATACTCATAGTAGAAGTTTCCTTTACCAGTTCCACTCTCCAATAGCGCTTCACTCCCCGGCAATGGCGCCAGAAAATAGTCTTGATGACCCACAAGTATAGTGGGTGTATCGCAGTATTTTTGATAAGTAAGAGTGTCGAACCCAACGAGGAGCAGAAGGTGCTGGCTAGTGGTATGGATCAGGATTCTCTGCAAATACTTAGCAAACGGATTTTTAGGGTTTTTTGATAAAGCAAGTAAACAAAGTATGAGTAAATAAAAGACAGTAGGAATAAATGCAGCAAGTGGCCCAATCCTTTATGCAGCAAAGGACAAGCCGGTTGTATTCCTTAAGATGACCAAACGTTCTCGAAGACACATGGGAAGACTATCAAGTGCTTTCGCTTCATATAGTTGATTAATCTTCTTTAGCTTGCTAAGTGTTGTGCGGGTGAACCTGTGCTAATGTACCGCCCCAATGATGGATCATGATCAGAGATAGAATAATTATGTATAACAATCTGAACATAAACAATAATTCAATGGTTCACTCAATAGCATCAACTACAAAGAGTAATCAACACCGGGAAAGTTTCCCCTATGAACTATGCAAGATTCAACGCAATTGTTACAGCAATATGGAGATGGTGATGAGGGTGCTGCTGCTGCTGCTGATGATGGTGGTGATGATGATGATGATCCCGATGAAGTCCAGCTTGATGGTGATGTTGATGGCGATGATCTCCCTCCTGAAGGAATTCCCCAGAATCATCTGCGCCAGAGAGATCTTTCTCTCTCGGTGTTTTCCGCCCCGCAGAGGTGGCAGAATCTTTCTATGGTCGCTCTCTGAGTCTTAGGGTTCCGGGAGGTTGATATACGCCAGAGGGGAGAGGCTGGAGTGGGCCAGGGCGGCCGCACCACTCCTAGGTGCGGCCTAGGCCTGCCCGCGCCATGGGGTGGTGTGGGCCCCCTATGGCCCACCTCCACTCCATCTTCTGGCATCCCGAGTCTTCTGGAAAAATAGGATTTTTCGTATATTTTCCTGGATTTTCTGATCTTCGCAAATTTTGCCTCCAAACAGCACCTTTTCCATCAGAATCCGGACTGCAGCGGTCCATGCTCCAAAATTCATCAACCATGCAAAAATAGATGAAATAACATAAGTATCACCTCTCATTATGAAATATATCAATGAATAATAGTGAATTAAGACATAGAATAGTGATGCAAAATGGACGTATCAGTATCAAGGATAAATTTAATGATATAACTATCACAAGAACCATTGTAGCAGTGATCACTTATCCTAACAGAAAACACAGGGACATTAGCTCTCATAACACTACTTTGTGAAACAATATTAGGGGTATTCTTACAAAGGATGGTGTGTCCCTGTTCTACATATTTAGTGACAAAGTCTTTCACATTTGCTATTATAGGTTCATCATCCATTTGTTTATCAGGTTCAACAGCTTTATTTGTACTTTTATTAACCATACTAGCTATCATAGAATGTTCCTTTATCTTAACTGGGAAAGGTATTTTCTCAATGTAAGGTTCAGGTAAAACATGATTAGCAGTATAAACTTTAGTATTTCTTGCAGGAACACTACTAACAATGTCTTTATAAGGTGCATGATACTTATTCCACTTCTTTTTAGGAACTTCAATATAGGAAGCAAAAGCCTTAAAATAAGTTGCAATAGCTTGAGAGTCTAGACCATAAGCATTTTTAATATTTTGAAAATCATCAGTTCCCATAAAAGATTCAATGCATTCATAATCATAATTTATACCTGACTTTCTTCCTTTATCATTCTCCCATGCTTCAGCATTGTCTTGAATACGGTCTAGAAGATCCCATTTAGCTTCTTCTTCCATGCGTGTAAATGATCCAGCACAAGAAGCATCCAATAAATCCTTATCATGGAGAGAAAGCCTTGCATAAAAGTTATTGATAATAATATTGTAGGGGAGCACATGAATAGGACATTTGAGCATTAGTACCTTCAATCTCCCCCAAGCTTGAGCTGTACTCTCTCCATCAAGAGGCCAAAACTTGTATATTTGATTCCGATCTTTATGAATCTCACTAGGAGGATAAAATTTTGAATAAAAGAGAGGTACTACTTCCTCCCACTCAAGAGCTTGACCATTCTTCAGCAGCTTATACCATTCCTCAGCTCTTCCATTTAGTGATAATGAGAATAACTTCTTCTTGACTTGATCTGTTGTAATACCTGCACACTTAAACAACCTGCATAATTCGTGTATAAAGAGCAAATGATCACCGGGATGGACAGTTCCATCTCCAACATAATAGTTATCCATAACACGATCAATGATTCTTGTAGGTATTTTAAAAGTATCATTCTCAGCAGGTGGTGGTTCATCTACTACCTTTGTAGTGGTAGTAGCATTACGAAATAAGAAACTCAGCGAATTATCCATATTGAAAATAAAGCAACTAACAGAAATAAACAATACTCACAGTAGAAGTTTCCTTTACCAGTTCCACTCTCCAATAGCGCTTCACTCCCCGGCAACGGTGCCAAAAAATAGTCTTGATGACCCACAAGTATAGGGGGTGTATCGCAGTATTTTTGATAAATAAGAGTGTCGAACCCAACGAGAAGCAGAAGGTGTTGACGAGTGGCTTGGAGCAAGAATTCTCTGTAAATACATAGCAAATGGAATTTTAGGGTTTTTTGATAATGCAGGTAAATAAAGTGCGAGTAAATAAAAGACAATAATAATAGATGCAGCAAGTGGCACAATCCTTTCTTTAGCAAAGGACAAGCCGGTTGTATTACTTAAGATGACCAAACTTTCTCGAGGACACATGGGAATATCGTCAAGTGCTTTCGCTTCATATAGTTGAGTAATCTTCTTTAGTTTGCTAAGTGTTGTGTGGGTGAACCTGTGCTAATGTACCGCCCCATCCAAGACTAATACATACTTGTGATTATACCCCTTGCAAACATCCGTAAGTACAAGAAAGTAATTAAGGTAGAAAGCTAACCACAACTTTAAACTCTAAGACCCTTACGTCCCTTGTGCAATGGTTTCCTAACGAGGGTTCAGGTTTCTGTCACTCTGGCAACCACTAAGATTAGTAGCCAAATACACAATGCATTCCCCTAGTCCCATATAGGTGAAGTGTCATGTAGTCGATGTTCACATGACACCACTAGAAGAAGTACACCACAACTTAAATATCAAACTATTGAATCTTTCTCAACACAACTCCACTACTAACAACATGACTTCTCCCATGTCCTCAAGAACAAAACGAACTACTCACAAGACATCATATGGATCATGATCAGAGATGGAATAATGATGTATAACAATCTGAACATAAACAATAATTCAATGGTTCACTCAATAACATCAACTACAAAGAGTAATCAACACCGGGAAAGTTTCCCCTATGAACTATAGCAAGATTCAACCAATTGTTATAGCAATATGGAGATGGTGATGAGGGTGCTGATGGTGATTATGGTGGTGATGATGATGATCCCGATGAAGTCCAGCTTGATGGTGGTGTTGATGGTGACGATCTCCCCTCTCCCGGAAGGAATTCCCCCGGCAGAAATCTGACTGCCGGAGAGATCTTTCTCTCTCGGTGTTTTCCACCCCGCAGAGGCGGTGGAATCTTTCCGTGGTTGACCCCCAAGTCTTAGGGTTTCGGGAGGATGATATACGCCAGAGGGGAGAGGCTGGAGTGGGCCAGGGTGGCCACACTACCTCCTGGCGTGGCCTAGGGCTGCCCGTGCCAGGAGGTGGTGTGGCCCCCCTGTGGCCCATCTCCACTCCGTCTTCTGGCATCCTTAGTCTTCTGGAAAAATAGGATTTGCCGTATATTTTCCCGGATTTTCTGATCTTCGTGAATTTTGCCTCCAAACATCACCTTTTCCATCAGAGTCCTGACTGCAGCGGTCCATGCTCCAAAAGTCATCAACCATGCAAAAACAGATGAAATAACATAAGTATCACCTCTCAATACGAAATATATCAATGAATAATAGTGAATTAAGACATAAAATAGTGATGCAAAATGGACGTATCAACTCCCCCCAAGCTTAGACTTCGCTTGTCCTCAAGCGAAACTGAGCTCAATAAACATGGCCTCAGGTTTATGGAGTGAAGAGTCGATAAAAGAATACGGACAAGAAGCATCACATTCATCAAATACATAGATCATAATAGAAGACAACTCACTATTATATAACTCAACTTGTAATGAGTAAAGGAAACACAATAAAGATACATAAAGTGAATCATAATTGGTAATGGCAAACTTAGCTCTTGGTCAAAGAATAGTTGATAATTTGCTGGAGTTCACAAATAACTGGTTTTTCAATGATAGCTTTCAAAGTAGTAAACATCAAGATAAGAGCAATGTGCAAAACAAGGAACATAAGAAACATGATTGAATAAATCATCATATGAATGAATGAAACACATCAAGTCAAAATACTTGCTGAGATAGAAGGGAGTAGGTTTACTGACTTAGCTAAAAAGTAAAAGAAAGGCCCTTCAAAGAGGGAAGCAGGGATTGCAAGTCTCATAAATAGCTCCCAAAAATTATGATACTTAGTAGCTTTCAGCTCTCATTGCCCCTATCATAGGCATCTTTAGGTGATTAAGGTTAAAGTGATCAAATATGAGGATATGCATTGACAAGTTATAAGTTGACAATCTCATGTCCCTTGAATACGAGGGCCGCTCCTCATGCTACTCAAGTTTAGTCACCGGTAAGTTCTTGTCATCGTAAGCATATGTGTATCATTGAGAACTGCCAACGGGGTACCCCTTGCCCGATGATACGGAAGAATCCTCATATCAAAATGATAAGGCAAGCAGACAACAAGTATCTCAGCAATCTTCTTATTTACCATGGGAATATGGTGATTTTTTCTCTCTTTCCTCTTTTCATAATATCTCTTTTTTTTCTCTTTTTTCTCAGTCTCTATCTCTTTTTTTATAAGAATAATGCTTCATAGATACTCGTTATGGTTACGCTGCAGGTTTCCACCATGTCAGCATGGATTAGACCAGCGGCCTAGGCGTTTCTCTAACACACATGCATAACTCCATGGACTTACAAGCTCCCCTTTCATTTCACACCGACGACATCCATAGACAAAAGAACATGATATCAACTTGGTACAAAGTACCAGTGCAATGTTGAAAGCATTCCCCATGACAGCATGGTTCTGCTAATCCACAACTTACAAAGCGCAAGCATATACGCAACATAGGTGAGCACAATGGTTCAAGTTTATTAAGTGCAAGGAAGTAAAGTGTGCCATCAAGTTTGTGAGAGCTTTAATCACTAATTTTCACATAACAAGTTTAATTTGGGAGGTAGATAAAACAAGAATTTACTTGGAATAGCAATAATGCTACTAGGTAGGTATGGTTGACACAAATGGCAAAGGTTTTGGTTTTAAGGAGGTGGATGCATGAGAAGAATTCCCTCTTAGTACAGTTTTTTTGGCTAGCAAGGCTGGGTAGCAAGTACAAGAGTTGAAGGAAACAAACGAACATACAAGTGATAAAGACAAACATGCAATCTTCCTTGGAAGCACAAAAGATCTTAACTAGAGAATACTAGACCTATGAGCAAATCAAGAAAGAAAGATGATGAAATTATTTTTCTCTAGAGTACTCTTATCTTTTTCATTCAACTCTCAAAAAGTGTTGCTACTGACCGAGCCAGGTTTGCCAAAACCAACTAAATTAACTCAATGATCCCAAAGTGATACCAATACTAACAACAAGATCAATCATATAACCACGAATTGAAAACTAATATAAGCTAAGCAAAAGAGTAAATGATAGAACTTCTCATTAATATTCCATAACGGAAACTCACACCAAGGGATACATATCTAACGAGAGAGGAGACACTTCCATAATGCAAACCATCCTACATAATAACTCCTCTATTCATGATATGACTCTACTAATAATGTAAAAAGATAGAAGATAGTGATGTGATACCGCGACACTCCCCCAAGCTTGGAACAAACCAAGGGGATGCCAAACCTGATGACGAATTACTCCTTTGGTGGTGGTGGTATCCTCTCGATGAGCTCTTTCATCAGTTTCCCCAAGTCCTCAATCTCGAAAGTGAGATTACGAATCAGCTGTGAGTTTTGCTCAATGCGGCTCATGATCATGTCGTGTTGAGAATTCCAGCTCTTGCTATTCTTTCCCCACTCTTCCTCCTTGAAGTCTTCTTTTCCTGCATGGCTAGAACGAGGCAAATCCCAATTGGAGGGTAATTTCCCCTTGGGCATATTCTGGTATTGATGCTCATGGATAAGAGTATGGAAAGGATTCTTGGTATGTGGAGGAAGTGACCAGGGATCTGAACAGTGATGAGGAGGCTTCCCTCCAATAGTACTGGCGGGGTTTGCCACCACTCCAATGCTTGCAATGGTAGTGTCGGTGTGCTTTGCCTCCTCTTCACCTTCACTCTTGATCTCCTTCTCCTTCCCGGTGTCTTGGAGGTCTTCCTCCATAGGCTCCTTCCCTTTATCCTTGGCGGACACCATTGTGCTTCTAACCTTTCAAAGAGTATGTCCTGGCAGAAACAGATCGAAACAAAAACACGATATACGGACCTCAGGAGATCCGGGGGGTTATATATTACGAAGTTTCATAACAAAAGGAAGGTACTGGGAGAAAACGAGTCGGAGGCGGAGTCCAGGGTGGACTCACCACCTGGTGGCGCGGCCAGGGGTGGGCTCGCGCCACAGGGTGGTGTGAGCCACCCTGGCTCCATTTCCATCCCTTTTTCGCTTTGTAGCTTTCCTTATTGACTGAAAACTGCAAATATATAGTTGGATAGTATTTTCACGAAACTTTTCTTACCAGAACCGTTACCTATTTGAAAACGGACTCTGCAGGTCTCTGAATTTGGTATTTAGTGGATTCTTCCGGAGTCTCCACTTGAATAAACAACAGTATCTTCATCTTCATACACTTATTACTTGAGTCATAAAACCTTTCTCTTCCTTATTACACCATTATCTCCACTTCCTGGAAATTTCTTTCACACAAAACTTCACACAGTTCTCATTAGCAACATTAGTATAAGTGAAGTGATAAAACCTTTTGAGCTCAACTTCAACTGAAAACCATCACAACATAAGCTACTGTAGCAACTCCTTCCGAAAACCCAAAAAGAATTCCAAAAGGAAATCGAATAAAGAAGCAAATGCAAGATTGGCTAAATCTGTCAAAACAGACCAGCAGGTAAAGATCAATTTTTTAGAAAATCTTATGTTGCTCAAATCAAAAAGTTCAAAACTAACGAAAGTTAAATAACAACCTGGGGCAGAAGCACAAAAAATTACAGCTCAATCTGACATACAGAGATCTCTCACGAATTTTTACGGTGAAGCACAAAAATCTGTTTCGTGACAGCAACTTTCCCAAATATTACTTCTCTCTCATTAGAGGTTGATCTTGACACAAAAACCAAATAAAACGGATAAGGAGCGGTTATTACCGAAGAAATAACTTCCAAGAATCAAAGAAACAAAAACAAACTAAAAGCAAAAACAAATTGGATTGTCTCCCAAAAAGCTCTTTCTTTATAGCCATTAAGATGGGCATGATAATTGTGAAGATGCTCACTCAGGAATATGAATTGAAGTGAAAGAGAGCATTAAGAAGCAAAAACACACACATTTAAGTCTAACCCACTTCCTATGCAAGGGAATTTTGTAAACAAACAAGTTGTTGAAACCAGAGGCAACTTGCATAAGAAGGCAAAAGAAATGCATCATAAAAAATTTCAGCATAAAACGAGGAAACTTGATATTATTGAGATGCATAAGAACACTTTTCCCTCTCTCATAGTAACTTTCAGTATCATGCATAAACTTAACAATATAGCTATCATAAGAACCATCATAACAATGATCACTTATTCTAACAGAAAACACAGGAATACTAGCTCTCATAACACTACTTTGTGAAACAATATTAGAGGTATCCTTACAAAGGATAGTGTGTCCCTCTTTTTCATATTTAGTGACAAAGTATTTCACATTTGCTATTATAGGTTCATAAACCATTTGTTTATCAGGTTCAACAGCTTTATTTGTACTTTCATTAACCATACTGGCTATCATAGAATGTTCCTTTACCTTAACTGGGAAAGGGATTTTCTCAATGTAAGGTTCAGGTAAAACATGATTAGCAGTATAAACTTCAGTATTTCTTGCAGGAACACTCTTAGCAATATCTTTATAAGGTTCATGATACTTATTCCACTTCTTTTTAGGCACTTCAATGTAGGAAGCAAAAGCCTTAAAATAAGAAGCAATAGCTTGAGAGTCTAAACCATAAGCATTTTTAATATTTTGAAAGTCATCAGTTCCCATAAAAGATTCAATGCATTCATAATCATAATTTATACTTGACTTTCTACCTTTTTCATTCTCCCAAGCTTCAGCATTATCTTGAATACGATCTAGAATATCCCATTTAGCTTCTTCTTCCATGCGAGTGAATGATCCAGCACAAGAAGCATCCAATAAATCCTTATCATGTAGAGGGAGCCTTGCATAAAAGTTATTGCTAATAATATTGGTGGGGAGCTCATGAACGGGACATTTGAGCATTAGTAACTTCAATCTCCCCCAAGCTTGAGCTATACTTTCTCCATCAAGAGGCCAAAAGTTGTATATTTGATTCCGATCTTTATGAATCTCACTAGGAGGATAAAACTTTGAATAAAAGAGAGGCACTATTTCCTCCCATTCCAGATCTTGGCCATTCTTCAGCAGCTTATACCATTCCTCAGCTCTTCCTTTTAGTGATAATGAGAATAACTTCTTCTTAACTTGATATGTAGTAATACCTGCACACTTGAACAATCCGCATAATTCGTGTATAAAGAGTAAATGATCACCAGGATGGACAGTTCCATCCCCAACATAGTAGTTATCCATAACACTATCAATAATTCTTGTAGGTATTTTGAAAACATCATTCTCAGCAGGTGGTGGCTTATCTACTACCTTAGCAGTGATAGTAGCATTACCAAATAAGAAACTCAGCGAATTATCCATAACAAAAATAAAGCAACTAACAGTAGTAAACAATACTCACAATAGAAGTTTCCTTTACCAGTTCCACTCTCCAATAGCGCTTCACTCCCCGACAATGGCGCTAGAAAATAGTCTTGATGACCCACAAGTATAGGGGGTGTATCGCAGTATTTTCGATAAGTAAGAGTGTCGAACCCAACGAGGAGCAGAAGGTGCTGGCTAGTGGTATGGATCAGGAATTCTTTGCAAATACTTAGCAAGGATTTTAGGGTTTTCGATAAAGCAAGTAAACAAAGTACGAGTAAATAAAAGACAGTAGGAATAAATGCAGCAAGTGGCCCAATCCTTTATGCAGCAAAGGACAAGCCGGTTGTATTTCTTAAGATGACCAAACGTTCTCGAGGACACATGGGAAGACTATCAAGTGCTTTCGCTTCATATAGTTGATTAATCTTCTTTAGCTTGCTAAGTGTTGTGTGGGTGAACATGTGCTAATGTACCGCCCCATCCAAGACTAATACATACTTGTGATTATACCCCTTGCAAACATCCGTAAGTACAAGAAAGTAATTAAGGTAGAAACCTAACCACAGCTTTAAACTCTAAGACCCTTACGTCCCTTGTGCAATGGTTTCCTAACGAGGGTTCAGGTTTCTGTCACTCTGGCAACCCCTACGATTAGTAGCCAAATACACAATGCATTCCCCTAGTCCCATATAGGTGAAGTGTCATGTAGTCGACGTTCACATGACACCACTAGAAGAAGTAGACCACAACTTAAATATCAAACTATTGAATCTTTCTCAACACAACTCCACTACTAACAACATGACTTCTCCCATGTCCTCAAGAACAAAACGAACTACTCACAAGACATCATATGGATCATGATCAGAGATGGAATAATGATGTATAACAATCTGAACATAAACAATAATTCAATGGTTCACTCAATAACATCAACTACAAAGAGTAATCAACACCGGGAAAGTTTCCCCTATGAACTATAGCAAGATTCAACCAATTGTTATATCAATATGGAGATGGTGATGAGGGTGCTGATGGTGATGATGATGATGATCCCGATGAAGTCCAGCTTGATGGTGGTGTTGATGGCGACGATCTCCCCTCTCCCGGAAGGAATTCCCCCGGCAGAAATCTGACTGCCGGAGAGATCTTTCTCTCTCGGTGTTTTCCACCCCGCAGAGGCGGCGGAATCTTTCTGTGGTCGCCCCCCAAGTCTTAGGGTTTCGGGAGGATGATATACGCCAGAGGGGAGAGGTTGGAGTGGGCCAGGGTGGCCACACCACCTCCTGGCGCGGCCCAGGGTTGCCCGCGCCAGGGGGTGGTGTGGGCCCCCTATGGCCCATCTCCACTCCGTCTTCTGGCATCCTTAGTCTTCTATTAAAATAGGATTTTCCGTATATTTTCCCGGATTTTCTGATCTTCGCGAATTTTGCCTCCAAAGAGCACCTTTCCATCAGAATCCTGACTGCAGCGGTCCATGCTCCAAAAGTCATCAACCATGCAAAAACAGATGAAATAACACAAGTATCACCTCTCAATATGAAATATATCAATGAATAATAGTGAATTAAGACATAGAATAGTGATGCAAAATGGATGTATCAAAAGCATCACAATGTGATATTTGATATCAAGTGGGTGAACAGGTGGCACCAAATAAAGCATGGTAGTGTAAATGTAAATACCATTAGTTAGAAATAGCAAACACTCATCAAGTATAAAGTGAACCATCTGAATTCGTGAGATCGGCACAATATCTTGTATGGATTATCGTGGAGGTTTTGTAGTTATTCTTTATCACCAAAACAATAGCGAACAAGTCCTTGTAGAGTATTCATTGGAAACCTTGAATATGAAATCCAAGGCTAGAACCAAAAGATAGGCAGAAACCGGTATTGCTTAAATTTTGGTGCATTCTCGAGAAAGTTTATGTTCTCGGCTATAATGCTAATGGAAGATAGTGAAAAACATGATGAGGATTCATAACCCTGCATCAGAGTGTTGAGAACCGCAACGGAACGCGTTCCTGAATGGTTCACTTCATAAAGGAAAGGATCAATGATAATGATCATTGTGTTTTCTCCACTATTGTTTTTACTACATGAAGCAGGATTCGAAAATGTACTGAAAGGGTAGTTTACCCTCTACTGTTTTTGGTTAACAATGACACCGTAGTTAGAGCGGAATAATGCTACCTACTAGTGTCTTAAACATGTTTTAGTTTGCTGGTGTGTTGGAAGATCGTCGGAGACCCCCCCATTTTGATAACGAAGATATGTGCCGGAGTTTTGATTTTTATATGTAACTTGAGTCTTTAGGAACTCCGCACTATTAAGAGGGGTTATATCGATGAGCTTGTTGGGGATGAATTCGTAAGCCCTATACACATCCCATACACCCACTTGTTCCATCACCAAAGAGAGAGGAGAGGGAAAACTGCTTTTCATGGCATCTCTACAAAGTTCGGTGTACAAGCCGGTTGAACCGGCTCCCATACCAAGTGGCCCGGTACCAGGGTCTGAAAACCGAACCCAAACCCATATTGTTGGTTTGCTATACCGAGTCTATCCGGGTCTGTGCACAGTGACCTAACCCGGTTTGGATTCCGGTCTTTCGGCTTGGAAACCGGGTGGTCCGGTGTGAGGTCCGGTCCAACTGAACTTAAAACCGGACTTCATAGAAATACTCTAAACGGCTAGATTTATCCCTTGGGTATAAATACTACTTATTCCACCTTGAGCAGGTTAGGCATTTTAGTTCATAGTCATTCTTGAAGCTCTCTCTCTCCCCATTGTTGAAACACAATTCCTTGAGGATCTCGCATTCTACCCAACCAATTCCAAATCCCTTTGGTAGAAAGCAAGAGGAGGTCCCGATCTACGTTTCCACCAAGCCAAAGTTCATTCCCCCTTGTGTTCATCGAGTTAGCTTGTTACTCTTGGGTTTGTGGGAAACCCTAGGCGACTAGGGCCGCCGAAGGCATTCAACTTGTAATTTGCTCTGTGGAAAGTTTTTGAGGGTTTGGAGACTACCTTAAAGTCTACCACAAGTAAGTGAGCTATTCCTTCATGGGATAGGCTCGGAGAAGAAGGTGGGCCTTCGTGGCATTGGGGAATACTTCGTGGAACCTCACATCTCTCCAACATGACGTAGCCCCCTTCCCAAAGGTGGTGAACACGGGAATACATCTTCGTATCCGCATGCTTCGGTTATTCCTTAACCAATCTCTTACTTGTGTTGTTTACTTTGTGATAGCCTTCATGCTTGAAGTTCTTATATCATCATCTAGGTTACCTCACCTAGTTTGCATTTAGGCACACTTATATTCCACAAAGCCTAAAACTTGCAAAAGATTATAAAGAATTTTGTAGAAACCTATTCAAACCCCTTCTAGGTAAACCATCTTACACTTTCAATTGGTATCAAAGCAGAGTGCTCTTCTAAGGGCTTTACCGCCTAAGAGAAAATATGGTTTTCTCCGATGATGATGAGGAAAAGACTTATTCGGTCAAGGAGCTCCATGAACTCTTTGCCAAAAAGTTACTTGAAAAGGCTAAGGCGGATTCTGATCTCCTTGCTTGAATAAGTTTCCTTGAGGGACGTTTTATGGGGATGGGCGATACGTTGCAAATGTATCCATAATTTTTGATGTTCCATGCTTGGTTTTATCTACTTTCTTATGTTTTGTCCACACTTTGAAGTACTTTTCATATGATTTCTTGGACTAACCTATTAACAAGAGCCACAGTGCCACCTGCCTGTTTTCTGCTATTTCTGGTCCCAGGAAAGTCAGAAAATGAATATTCTCAGAATTGGACAGGACAAAAGCCAAAGTCAGTTTTTCACCGAGGGACACCTGGAGCCAGAATATGCGACGGAGAGGGTCTGGGGCCCGGCCACACCACCTGCCGCGCGTCCAGGCCTGGCCCACGCCAGGGGGTGGTCTATCCGCCCCAGACACCCCCTCGGCCTCTCCTTCCGCCTATATATTGCCTCTGATACGGAAACCCTAAGTACCTGATCAAAATTCACGAAAGAGTCTATAGCCGCCGTCATCTCCATCCCTAGATCGGGAGGGATCTGAAGCTCTTCCCGGCACCCTGCCGGAGAGGGGAATTCACCCTAGAGGCCTTCTTCATCAGAATGCAAGCCTCCGGTGTGATGCGTGAGTAGTTCATCTCTGGACTACGGGTCCATGTAGTAGCTAGATGGCTAGTTCTCCTCCTTTGTGCTATCATGTTTAGATCTTGTGAGCTCCATTCATGATCAAGATCATCTATTTGTAATTCTGCATGTTGTGTTTGCGGGGATCCGATGGATATTGAGATGCTATTTCAGATTGATTATTGATTCTATCATGTCTTTGTTATTTGTGATCTTGCATGATTTCCGTTGTTAGTAGCTATCTTGGCCAAGTAGATGCTAGCAACTCCAAGAGTTAGTATTTATGCTCGATAGTGGGTTCATGCCTCTGGTAATCTGGGGAAGTGATAGAAATCTCTAAGGTACTAGATGTGCTGTTGCTACCATGGAGAAAGCAACAATCCTTTGTTCATAGAACAATCGTATTGTTTACTTTACACGCAATTCGTAATGCAATTATCCGTTGCTTGCAACTTAATACTGGAGGGGGTTCGGATGATAACCTGAAGGTGGATTATTAGTCATAGATGCAGTTGGAAGGCGGTCTATGTATAATGTTGTAATGCCCAATCGAATCTCAAAGGAGTCAAGATGAGTAGTATATGCTTGTATGCTTTCTCGATGTTTGTCAATTGCCCCGCTGTAATTTGTTCACCAAGCATGTTATCTATCTTAAGGAGAGCCACCTCTAGTGAACTATGGACCTCGGTCCTTTCTTTTACTATCAATCAACTGTTTACTATTTTGTGTTTACTTTCTGCAAACTATTACTTTCTTCCACTCGATACGTTTAATCCTTTGTTTTCAGCAAAACCGGTGAGATTGACAACCTCATCGCAAGTTGGGGACAGAGTTCTGTGGTTGTGTTGTGCAGGTCTCCACGTTGCTGCTGGCACTGGTAGTGCGTCCTGCCAAAGTTCAGCTAGCTACACCTTTGGGGTGTTTCCTTGCTCATACTGGATTGATAACCTTGGTTTCATAACTGAGGGAAAACTTACTGCTGTGCTCATCATACCTTCCTCTTGGGGTTCCCCAACGAGCTCGTTAATACACGAGTCAGCAAGTACTTTTTCTGGCGCCATTGCCGGGGAGTCAAGGACATCTTCACAAGGGGAGTCCCTCATAACTAATCTCTTTACTTTGTTATTTTTGTTTTGCTTAGTTTCTTTTTGCTTTGTTTGCTTGTTTCTTTATCAAAAACACAAAAAAATTAGTTTTACAAGTTTGCTTCCTTTATTAAAAACACACAAAAATGACTACTCTTGAAAACACTAAGTTGTGTGACTTCACTAGCACCAACAACAATGATTTTATGAGCACACCTATTGCTCCACCTATTCCTGAAGCTACTTTCTTTGAAATAAAACCTGCTTTACTCAATCTTGTTATGAGAGAACAATTTTTTCGTATTGGTAATGAAGATGTTGCTGCCCATCTAAATAACTTTGTTGAACTTTGTGAGATGCAAAAGCATAGGGATATAGATGGAGATATTATTAAGCTTAAATTGTTTCCTTTCTCTCTGAGAGGAAAAGCTAAAGAATGGTTGAATTCACTAACTAGGAATAGTATTGATTCTTGGACTAAATGCAAAGATGCTTTTATTGGAAAATACTATCCTCCTACTAAGATTATATCTATGAGAAGTGAAATAATGAAGTTTAAACAATCTGATAATGAACATGTTGCTCAAGCTTGGGAAAGAATGAAATCTTTGGTAAAGAATTGTCCCACTCCTAGACTAACTGCTTGGATGATCATCCAAACCTTTTATGCAGGATTGAACTATTCTTCAAGAAATCTTTTGGATTCTGCCACTGGAGGTACCTTTATGACCATTACTTTGGGTGCTGCAACAAAGCTTCTGGATAATATGATGGTTAACTACTCCGAATGGCATACTGAAAGAGCTCCACAAGGTAAGAAGATAAATTTTGTTGAGGAAACCTCCTCCTTGAGTGATAAGATTGATGTTATTATGTCTATGCTTGTTAATGGGAAGGCTCATATTGATCCAAATCATGTTCCCTTAGCCTCTTTGGTTGCTCAAGAAGAGCAAGTTGATGTGAACTTTATAAGAAATCACAATTTTAGCAATAATGCCTACATGAATAATTTTGGTAACAACAATTATAAGCCATATACTCCCAACAATGGTAATGCTTATGGAAATTCCTACAACAATAATAGGAGTGCACCCTCTGAACTTGAAGTTATGCTTAAAGATTTTATTAGTAAACATACTGCTTTCAATAAAACTATTGAGGAAAAACTCTCTAATGCTGAAAGAAATATAGCATCTTTGGCTAAAGCTCAATCTTCTTTGAATAAAATGGCTACTAAACATGAAACTATTGATAATTCCTTTGCAGCCACTGATGCCATACAAGTAAGAATTGATGAAAATGTTAGACTATTAGCTGAATTGCATGCTAAGTGGGAAAGAGAAGATGAAATTGCTAGAAACATTAGTGTTTCTACTATCACTACCACTAGTGTTGAGGCTAGTAATAGCTCTACTACCTTAGATCATAACTATGATTTTGATCTTGATGGTTGCAATATCTCTGAAGTTATTAAGTTCCTACAAAAGGTTGCTAAAAGTCCTAATGCTAGTGCTATGAATATGGCCTTTACAAAAACACATTACTGATGCTCTCATAAAGATTAAAGAAGAAGAAATGAAACATAAAGCTTCTATTCCTATAAAACAACAAGATGGTTGGGAACCCATCATTAATATGAAAGTGAATGATTTTGATTTCAAAGCTTTATGTGATCTTGATAGTAGTGTTTCTATTATGCCTAGAAGGATTTATGATATGCTTGATTTGCCACCACTTGAAGATTGTTATTTGAATGTCCCACTTGATGATAATGCTAAAAATAAACTCATGGAGAGTATTAATGATGTTCTTATTATGGTTAACAATGCCTATGTCCCCGTTGATTTCTATGTTTTGGATGTTGAATGCAATTCTTCTTGTCCTATTACTTTGGGAAGACCTTTTATTAGAACTGTTGGTGCCATTATTGATATGAAAGAAGGCACCATTAAATATCAACTCCCACTCAAGAAATGTATAGAACACTTTCCTAAGAAGAGAGAGAAGATTTCTTTTGCCTCTCCTATGAAAACAAAATTTGATCTTAATGCTTCTTCATTTGAGAATACTTGATTCTTTTTCTTACTTCTTATGCCTAACTTAAAGGCGTTAAAGAAAAGTACTTATTGGGAGATAACCCAAAAGTTTTAGATGAGTCTTGGAAGTTATTATCTCTGTAATAACCGCTCCTTATCATTTTTATTTGCTTTTTTTGCCAAGAGTAACCTCTAATGAGAGAGAAGTAATGATTGGGAAAGTCGCTGTCCCGAAACAGATTTCTGTGCTTCACCGTAAAAATTCGTGTAAAATCTCTGTATGTCCTTTTGAGACGTGAATTTTTATGCTTCTGATCCAGGTTGTTATATAACTTTCGTTAGTTCAACACTTCTCGATTTGATCAACAGAAGGTCTTCGAAAAAATTCGCCTTTACCTGCTGGTCTGTTTTGACAGATTTCTGCCATTTTCTGCATTTGCTTCTTGTGGGTTCCTTTTTTAGTTCTTTTGGGGAACTGAGCTTTTTGAGGGAAGTGCTACAGTAGCTAGTGTTTTAATGGAAGTTTTATGGGTGTTAGAACTGAGCCTAAAGACTTATTATCTTGAGTGCACTAATGTTGCTAATAAAGATTGTGTGAAGTTTTGTATAAAGGAAAAAAAATCAGGTGTATGGAAGGAATGAGTAATGAGATGAAGAATGGACTAAAGCTCAAGCTTGGGGCTGCCACGCATGTCACCCCAAGACATATCCAAGAAGTACAAGCGTCAAAGTTTGGGGATGCCCAAGGCATCCCCCTCTTCATCAATAAAAATCCCAGGTTTCTTCCAAACGCTTCATTTTTATTGTTTCATGCACAGTTGTGTTGTTTTTGGAGCGTCTTCTTTTTCGTTTTCGTTTTGTTTTTTCATTTGCTTAGTTTGCTGAATAAATTGGTTGGACCCCCTCTTTCATACATTGGTTTTCAAATAGTTTGGTTTGGATTGGAAAAGAGTGGGAAAGTTCATGCTTAAGTGGTAAAGAGAGCTTGTTTTTGACTGTGGCCTATGCTTTGTCATGCCATGCTTGATATTGTTTTGGCTTTATGCTTAGTATTCTTTGTTGTAGCATGAATTGTTATAAACAATTGAGATTGCTTAATGTGCCTTGGAAGAATCATGCGTTGTTTTAGCATATTAAAACATAGTATTGTGGTATTCTCCTTTGATGCTTTATTTGGGTTGACTTGGCACATGCTCACACCATGTTATGACTATCCCAAGTCACTATAGCCTTTATGATCCTTTAGTTTTCAACTTGTAGTATCACTTTATGCTTTGATCAATGATGTTTTGTCGCTCTGCATGATTATGACCATTATTGCTCTCTTAGTTTGTCGCTCCTAGTCTTTTGCTAGCCTCCATAACCAAGTATGAGTTCCACTCATGCATCCAACTCCTAAAACCAAGTTATTCCAAAGAGTCCACCATACCTACCTACTAGCATATGCTATTCCAAGTATATTCATGTTTTTGCCTACCTTCCAAATTAAAATTGTTATGAGAAAACTAGTGATTAAAGCTCTCACGAACTTGATGGCACACTTTACTTTCTTGCATTTAATAAACCTGAACCATTGCATCCATCTTTGTTGCGTATATGCTTGCTCTCTATAAGTTGAAATTAGCAGAACCATGTATCATGGGGAACGCTTTCAACATTGCACTTGTACTTCGTACCCCGTTGATATCATGTTCTTTTGCTTATGGATCCCGGCGGTGTGAAATAAAAGGGGAACTTGTAAGATCATGGAGTTTGTATTTATGTTAGAGAAACGCCTAGGCCGCTAGCCTAAGCCATGCCTAATCATGGTGGAAACTTGCAGCATAACCATAATGAGCACTCTATGAAGCATCCTCAATAAAAACCTATGAAAATAGCAAATAAAAAGATCGCTGAGATGCTCATTGTCTGCTTACCTTGTCATTTTGGTTATGGGATAGCTCCTGTATCATGTGCAAGGGGTACCCCGTTGGCGGTTCTCTATGATGCATATGTACTTACAATGACAAGAGCTTGCTTGTGACTAAAGTTGAGTAGCATGAGGTTCGGTCTTCGTAAGTAAGGGGCATGAGATTTTGGTTTATAACTTGTCAATCATATCCTCTTAGTTGTGTCACTTTAACCTTAATCACCATCAAGATGCTTATGATAGGGGCAATGAGAGCTGAAAGCTATTAAGTACCATAATTTTTGGAAGCTCTTTATGAGACTTGAATCCCTACTTCCTTCTATGAAGGTCTTTCTTTTACTTTTATGTTGAGTCTCCACCTTCTACCTTTATGCACCTACTTTGAGAGCATAGTGGCCATTCTTAGTTCGATGTGCATTGTCCGAAGACTTGTTGATTGATGCATACCTTGATATTGCTTGTTTTAAACTATTTGTATCTAGTCACTCTTATAAACTTTGAAGGTGTCCTATGCATTTATGTTTGCTACTCTATGAAGGACAAGCTGAATGCCATTATGCTATGTTTTTATTTATGTGAAACAAACAAACGTCTTGCAATGCATTGTTATTCATGAATCTTTTGTTTGTGCCTTTTCATGTTGCAACATAGTTTCTTTGTCTTATTTCTAGAACTTTGTCTTTCATGTTACGATTGAAGTACTATGATCCTAGCTTCGAATGTTTTACAAATACTTTGATCAAGTTTATGATGGTGCATGTGACCTCAAAAATTATTCTTTCTTTTTTATCACTTACCTACTTGAGGACGAGCAAGAGTTAAGCTTGAGGATGTTGATATGTTGCAAACATATCCATAATTTTTGATGTTCCATGCTTGGTTTTAGCTACTTTCTTATGTTTTGTCCACACTTTGGAGTACTTTTCATATGATTTCTTGGACTAACCTATTAATAAGAGCCACAGTGCCAGCTGCCAGTTTCCTGCTATTTTTGGTTCCAGGAAAGTCAGAAAATGAATATTCTCGGAATTGGACGGGACAAAAGCCAAAGTCAGTTTCTCACCAGAGGACACCTGGAGCCAGAATACGAGACGGAGAGGGGCTGGGGCCCGGCCATACCACCTGTCCGTGCAGCCAGGCCTGGCCCACGCCAGGGGGTGGTGTGGCCAGCCTAGGCACCCCCTCGTCCTCTCCTTCCGCCTATATATTGCCTCTGATACGGAAACCCTAGGTACCCGATCAAAATTCCGCGAAAGAGTCTATAGTCGCTGTCATCTCTATCCCTAGATCGGGAGGGATCTGAAGCTCTTCCCGGCACCCTGCCGGAGAGGGGAATTCACCCTGGAGGCCTTGTTCATCATCATGCAATCCTCCGGTGTGATGCGTGAGTAGTTCATCTCTGGACTACGGGTCCATATAGTAGCTAGATGGCTGGTTCTCCTCCTTTGTGTTATCATGTTTAGATCTTGTGAGCTCTGTTCATGATCAAGATCATCTATTTGTAATTCTGCATGTTGTGTTTACGGGGATCCGATGGATATTGAGATGCTATTTCAGATTGATTATTGATTCTATCATGTCTTTGTTATTTGTGATCTTGCATGCTTTCCGTTGTTAGTAGCTATCTTGTCCAAGTAGATGCTAGCAACTCCAAGAGTTAGTATTTATGCTCGATAGTGGGTTCATGCCTCTGGTAATCTGGGGAAGTGACAAAAATCTCTAAGGTACTAGATGTGTTGTTGCTACTAGGGAGAAAACAACAATCCTTTGTTCATAGAACAATCGTATTTTTTACTTTACATGCAATTCGTAATGCAATTATCCATTGCTTATAACTTAATACTGGAGGGGGTTCGGATGATAACCTGAAGGTGGATTATTAGTCATAGATGCAGTTGGATGGCGGTCTATGTATAATGTTGTAATGCCCAATCGAATCTCAAAGGAGTCAAGATGATTAGTATATGCTTGTATGCTTTCTCGATGTTTGTCAATTGCCCCTGCTATAATTTGTTCACCCAGCATGTTATCTATCTTAAGGAGAGCCACCTCTAGTGAACTATGGACCCCGGTCCTTTCTTTTACTATCAATCAACTGTTTACTGTTTTGTGTTTAATTTCTGCAAACTATTAATTTCTTCCACTCGATACGTTTAATCCTTTGTTTTCAGCAAAATCGGTGAGATTGACAACCTCATCGCAAGTTGGGGACAGAGTTTTGTGGTTGTGTTGTGCAGGTCTCCACATTCTCCACATTGTGCCGATAGTCGCCCTGCCAAAGTTCAGCTAGCTACACCTTTGGGGTGTTTCCTTGATCCTATTGGATTGATAACCTTGGTTTCATAACTGAGGGAAAACTTACTACTGTGCTCATCATACCTTCCTCTTAGGGTTCCCCAGCGAGCTCGTTAATACATGAGTCAGCAATAGGCGAGGGGGTCATGCTTTCCGGACCTTCGGTAGTGCCTCAAAGGAGGCCGATGGACATCGGTAAGGAGGCCATGAACGAGGCCTCTAGTGAGAGTGAACCGACAAAAGCCTCTATGCCTCCTAGTCCATTTCCGTATATATATCGTAAGCAAAAGATCATCATGCCTCATACTAATGGTTCGGGTCCCGCACCTCATTATGATGGAACTCACTTCTCCCATTGGAAATCTTCTATGGAATCTCATCTTCGTAGCTATAGTGTGGAGCTTTGGGAGATTGTGGGCAAGGGCTTCTATCCACAAGATCCCAACAACCTCACTCCGGGAGAGTACTATGACCGTCAGCTAAATGCTATGACTTGTGACAACATAAGGAGTGTCATTCATCGCACTCTCCATGATCAAGTTAGTGACATCTTAAGGAGATATACCCTAGAGGCAAATAATAAATAGTTTTTTATTGTCATATCTGAATTAGTTCATAATAGTTTCATACTATGCTATAACTGTATTAATAGGAAACATTAATACATGTGTGGTATGTAAACAAACCAAGTCTCTAGTTACCTCTAGCGAACTAGTTCATTAGTCATGAGGATGATCTAGGGTTTTGAGAATATGGGCATTTACGCCAATTGACAATGAGGTCACGTCATTAGTTGAATGATGTGATAGACAAACAACCCAGCCAGTTGTATCTTAATGAGATCTAGTTACAAAGTTCACCATTAATGATAAACTAAGGAAACCTCGCAACCTGATCCTTAGACTATGAGGTAATGCAAATCACCGTTCTGGAGGGAGTTTAGATGGTTATCAAGTACCACACCGTGACTGGGTGATCGAAAAGGTGCCACTCAGGTTTCCCAAAGGGGCGTGTAGAGGAGTACATATCAAGACCAGGATTTGCCCATCCATGTAACAGACAGATACATTAGTGGCCATCTCGGTGACGTTGCATTAAAGAAGCTTGCAAGCGTGTGACTGGGCCACGAAATGCAATGACATGGAAATGAGAAAACAAGTTCATCAGTAACGAGATCAAACGAAGGTATGGAGATACTGTAGATCAAATCTTGGGTGAACTAGGTATCAAGTGGCAAAGGGAATGGGAAACGACTGTTTACGGTTCAAACGACATTATCATCATGGAATGCATAGGGGTCATTATGGGCATCCCGGTCCCGCTATTGATCATTAATGGAGACCATGTTTGTGCCATTCCCGAGCCGTGGGGAAATACACTTAAGGGTACGATGAGATAGAGATCCTCTGTAAGTTGGAATCACCATATGAAATAGAAAAGGAAACCGGAAAAGTTCCATGAGAGAACCGGAATCGTTCCGAGAAAGAGCCGAAGTCGTTCGGAGGAAATCGAAAGGGAACCGAAAGGTGTTTCGGGTCAAATCGGATTTTTTATATGTATTTACATATTAATTAATGTAATTAATATTAAATATAATATTAAAATCTAATTTGAAGGGGTATTCCACTAATGGGCCAAACTTCCTAGGGAAAAGGGCCCATGAGGGAAAATCGGAAAGGGGAAGGGCCAAGGCCTAGCCGCCTCAAGGGGGCCCAACCGGCCAGCCTAGGGCTGTGCGCGGGGTGGGGCCCACCCCTGGCCGGCCGGCCCATGGTGCCCTAAGGGCCCATGTGCCTCCCCCTCTCTCCCTTGTTTAGTCCCACATGGGAAACCCAAAGGGGAGGGCACACCCCTCCCCCTATGTAAAGGGGTGCGCATGGGTGGGATGAGACACACCAATATTTGGAGAAGTCCTTTGGTTGACTTTCTCCTTCCCTCTCTCTCTCGTCTCCATGCGTTAGCAAGGTCCCAAGTAAGGACTGTCCAGGTGACGAGGGTTTAACTCGTCAATGCCCATTGTTATGGACTTGAGTTTTGGAGAAGGAGGGAGCGCTGGAGGCATCAGTCGGCTAGCAAACAAGCACACAGGGACGTAAGTTTTACCCAGGTTCAGGCCTCGTAGAGGTCCCTACTCCTGCTTGTCTGCTCTTGGAATTAACGAAGGAATCAAAGATTACAGGGGCGCGCAGATGCAATCTGGCGAGAGTTGTGGAAACTAGGGTGTTGATTGTCCTCCTTGCTGCCCCCTCCTAGCCTTTATATAGATAAGCTAGGTCTCGGGTAGCAGGTCGAGTCGGTTACAGATTAGGGTGTTTCCCTTTAAACTTTCTATCTTAAGCTTCTTGTCTTGCAAGCAATCGAGAGTCCGTGGGCCACTTGAATTCTCCACTGGAATCTTAAGCTTCTGCCGTATCTGGACCGTATATACCAAACTCGAGTATCTATAGGGTATACCCATGTCAGTATCCCCCGAGTGTCTAGTGGAATCACAGATTCGACTGGGGACTTTATGAAGTCTTTCGAGTGCACGACTAAGCAGTTTTCGAGTGTTCTATTTATGTCATAGGGATTGTTGATATACGTGCTTGATTTATCCGATTTATCGGTATCAGTTAACTGCCTTAGGGCAAAACAATGTAATCTACTCAAACTCGAGTCCCCAGACTCGAATTCAGGAAAGTGTTGGCGTAATTCGACTCAGGCCACGAAGGTCTTACAGGAGTCGAATTCCAGTGTATAAGTGTGAGCACTCGATGCGTCCGTCAAGGCGTGTTCATCATACCTGCAAGCACGGATATGTTTCTGGTAGTGCGTAGCAGATGCGTTGCCAGGCCCTATTCAGGTCTTACCTTCACGCTGTAAGCGCGACATTCGAATTTTTGTCATCACGGAGATGATTCGGGTGGACCAGGAGATGCAGTCTCTTTGTAGGGATAGTATGAGGCAGAGTCGCCATAACATTCGAGTGTGGATGTTATCAACACACAGTATGATGTACGAATAATCATAGGGTGCGCGACCAACGCTCCTATGGGAGTAGCCTTCGAGTGCCTGGTTGAGTCAAAGACTCAAGCGGGGACTAAAGACCTTTTGCGACTGCTGTCGTCTTTTGTTGCTTGTTTCAGCCGAATTTGCTTCCGGCGCTTCCTATGGGAGTAACCCATAATTCACAATCGAATCGTAGATTCGAGTGGTGGGTATGTCCTGAATTTTCATATACCTGCATAAAGATACATTGTAGGGTGCACGACCAACGCTCTCTATGGGAGTATCCTCCGAGTGCTTGGTTGAGTCGAAGACTCGAGCAAGGACTAAAGTAGTCGAAACCTTCTGCTGCTGAAATCAATGACGTCAGTGCTGGCAATGTGATGACGTTGGTTGCCTGCGTGAGCGGCTTTGACGGGACATGACGAGTGGTGGGTCCCACTTTCTGACTTTGATTTGACCAGGCGTGCGTAATCTTCTGTTTTAACTGCGTCTCCTCGATTTCCACGCGTAATGGGAATAGTGGGGGGACGGTTCGTGCTTCAGCTATGCCACGTGTCGGTGGCGATACGCGCCACACGTGTAGTAGGGTTTCTGCTTGCCGTTGGATGGTGTCTGCGAGGAGGTTAAGTAGCAACACAACTGCGGTAATTTCCCCATCTGTCTTCTTTGCTCGTGCCTCCATCGCCATTGCTGCTGCTCTCTGCTTCCTTGCGCACTTTCTCTTTGCGGCACTGGACCAGCTCCGTGTCTTCCCCAGTTACTTTCTCCATTCTCACCGCCATCGGAAGATGGGCAAGAAGAAGGGAGGCGCCACCGCTGGGTCCGTGGCTGCCATTGTCGCCACCAATAAGAAGGGCGGTACCGCCACCGTGGGCACCAGCACTGCCGGTGCTGGGAAGAAGAAGGGTGCGGGCACCCGCGTCACTAACGGTGCTTGGCGTGCGTCCATCATCAAGCCTGCCGAGCTACATCTTCATCGTCGAGATGGAGTTTCCGTCCATGGAGGACGACTCGCGAGTGCCCGGCGAGGAGGTAATCCCGTGTCCTCCTCCTGGTTTCCGGGTGATGTTCCTTGCGTTCATCATCCGAGGTCTTTCTCTCCCCCTACATCCTTTCTTCAGGGGTCTCCTTTGTTTCTACGGGCTCCAGCTACATCAGCTGTCCCCAAATTCTATTCTCCACATCTCCTGCTTCATTACTCTTTGCGAGTGCTGGCTCGGAGTCGAGCCGCACTTTGGCCTCTTCAAGAGGCTTTTTAAGATGAAACGCTAGTCGGCGTCCGGTTCGATAGTCTACGACATAGGAGGCTGCATAATCCATGTCGACTCCTCTGTCACCTACTTTGATATCAAGCTAACTACGTCCGTCAAAGGGTGGAGAGACAAGTGGTTCTACATCCGCGACCAGAAGGCCGACGGAGAGCACTACGGACTCGCGCCCTTCGATCCCGCGACATCGTGCAAGAGGAGGCGCTCTTGGAAGAATATCATGATGCCTGGCGAGTCCGAGGAAACGGAGGTGCTGTATAAGCGCGTCTGCAACCTCGAGAGTTGCATAGGCAAAGAAGAGGGAGGCGCTACCCTCATTCGCGCATGGTTGCACCGCCGTGTCCAGCCTCTACAGGCTAGAGTCCATCCCATGTTCCGCTGGGCCGGTGCGAACGATGCCACTCACGTATCTGCCGATGGCATTTCTGTGGGTGAGGTTGATAAGAGGGTGCGACTGGTGACCAAATACACCACCAAGGAGGTTCTCCCAGGCGAACTAGTCATGCCTCCTTTCGACGCCTCAAACCCTCCTCCTGAGGTAGAATTGTACTATGAAGTAGCTTTCTTTATCGATTGCCATTAAGTACTTGATGTATAATAATGTATCTTCTGAATGCAGGATTGGAAGGTGTCTTCCAATTTGCATCCTTGTCCTGAAGGGGTTATTCCTCGCGAAGTGGATGAGGAGGACGAGTCGGAGTCGACTGTCCCAATAGAAGAGGAGGAGGGAGCCCCCGAGTCTAGCGACCAGGACACTCGCAAGCGTTCTCACGGTGAGGATTCTGATGCTACTTCTCTGACGACGCCGGAAGGTCCTCCTGCTGCTGCAGAGGAACCAATTCCCGCCGTTCCTATGCGTTCCATGGATCCTTCGGCCCAGAAAAAGATGCGACTACCGAAGGAGTCGTCGGAGTCGGAGGAGCAATCCTTCGACCTTGATAGATTTGACTGGTGAGTTCTGCATTCGCGACTTTGTATTGGTTTCTTTTTGGAGATGCTTTCCCTGAAGTTTTTTCTAGATGTGTTTTGTAGTCAAGCGGCGTCGTTGTCTTCTGACAACGTCCAATTTGTGAAGGAATCCGGAGTCACGGACTCCAAGGCCAAGGAAGTGGCCGAATGATCTTCCTCTCCTCCATTGGCAGCCCACTCTAGGCACAACTCGTCGAGTTCCCCGCATGTTGGGGGACACCAGGTGGTTGCCCGGATGACTGCGCAACGGTCATCTCCGGAGTGTCTGGAGGACCATGTGAGCATCCTTTTGCTGGTTTAGTAGTCGAATATATACTTGGTGCTATTGCTTAACTTTGTTTTCTTCTGATGCAGCTCATCGTGAAGGAAGCCGCTCGCCTGGTGGAGCAAGTCCTTGACATGGGTCGACAGCATGCACAGTCGGACAATCGCCATTGCGTTGTTGAAGGTTAGTTTTGGCTTTATCTTTGTCTTCGTGAAGTTTCTAGATTCGATTGATGATACGTTTTGTTCCTTTGCAGTTGAGCATAATGAACTTCTGCATCATGCTGCTTCACTCGAAAAGGCGCTTGCCGCGGCAGCGAAGAGTCGCAACAAAGCAATCGCGGCCCTGGAGGAGTCGCAAAAACGCGAAGAAGACTTGCGAAAATGCGAAGAGGACTTGCGCGCTTCCAATGCCGAGAGAGAAGTTGTTCGAGGAGTAACTTTTCTCGATTGCCAAGTCCCTCTCAGGTATTCTTTCAGCTAAATTTTCGTTGTTTCTTGCTGCGACATCATGTTATTGTGCTAACACTTTGCTGTATGTAGATGTCGGCACTGAGCTTTGGCCTGGGCCCTTAAATCGTGACGATCGTTGGCTAGTCTTTGTCGCCGAAGTCGAAGACCGCAACGCTTCCCTTCAGGGGACACTGATGAAGGCCAAGGGTGTGCTCAGTCGCATACGCAAGGATCTACCCCCCAAGGCTAAGCTGATTGACAACCTTGAAGACCTGGTGGAATCCCTTGCTAGGGGTATTCCCATGGACTTTAGGAACTCCCAGCGATCTGTCGGCCCCACCATGGCACTCGCGATGATGCAAGCTCATGGCATGGAGGTGGGCCCCGCCGTGATCTCCAAGGCGATGCCCGTCGGCGCGGATGGCCAACATGTAGTGTTTGCTCCCTTCGCTACTGGTTGTGGTAAATATGGCCCGTAGCACAGTCGCCAAATACTCCAAAGAGTTGCAGTGAGCGAAGAATGCGGCGAAGGCTGCAACATTAGGGGCTGGCACCAGAAAGTCTGTGGCATCAGAGACCGCCACGGATTTGATGAGGCCCCCGAAGTCCAAGTCGAAGTCGAAGAAGCAGACTGCTCCTTAGTAGCTAATCTGTAATAGTTGTAGTTTATTTTCGTGTTGAAACCATGCTTTTGTGGGAGTATCCCTGTTGAGACTTTGTCGTGCCTGAATGCATTCGAGCCTTTTATCTATGTATTCTTGGTCCCTTATTTGCTCTTGCTTGGTTTGTGGTAGGGTACATCGAGTGGTCCTTCAAGTGATCCTCATGATTCTCCACTCACCGATGAAACCTTGGCGCAGCCGAGCTCAAAGGTGGAGGAGTTGTCCTTGCTTTCACGACTGTGAGTTGCCCCTCCTCCGTGGTAGCACATATGTATGGAAGTCGAAGGCAGAGAAGGCTACCGCCCGCGAGAAGTATCTCTTGGAGGAGGTGGCGTAGTTGAGTGAGCAGTTCAAATGTTAGCTTTCTACCCTCTTATATTTTCTTTTAGTCAGTCGCGGCGATGCCTTGTCTTCATACTTTGCCCTTTTGTTTGGTGTAGTTGTCAGTGCTCGTCATCCGCAGGATGAGAAAGACCGGATTGCCATTCGAATGAATGATCTGACCCAGGAGCAACTACAGGCGAGTGGGTACTTTTGGGTGGACCAATGATCGTGCGAGCGCACTTGCGACCTTGCAGGATCGTGCTTCTTGTGTACTTCACTTTTGAAGAAGGCGAAGTCGTTCCTTAGGCATATCTATCAGACGATGTTTCCGCTAGACGCCGTCCCTTCAAGCCTATTGACTCTTCTAGCGAAGTTCTAGGATTTGAGTGCAGTTCGCAAGTGCGTGCGACAGCAGTTAGTAGCTGGTGCTAAGGCTGCATTGTCACTGGTGTGACTGCATAGGCCGGATGTAGATGTTGCGGCTATTGCTGCTGGGCCGATACCTCAGCCAGAGGGTATGACCTAGGACATGGTTCCGCACTACCAAGCCGTTGATCGCCCAGCGGAAGAAATTGTCGACTTCTTTGAGGAACAAACGAACGTTCTCCTGTTGCAGCAGTAGCATGACTTGTATCCTGCACATAATTGTACAAGTGTTATAAAGTTCATATGAATATGTTGGATGTAATTAATACTTATTGATATGTGAAGAGCTTGCTAGCTTTTATATTTTCTGTTGTATTTGTACTCTCTGATTCCTTTTGTTAGCCTGACTTGTGTTATCTCAGCTCCTTGCCAACCTGCCAGGTGCTTTGCAACTGGGTTGGTGTTTATCAAGGGTTCGATTAATGTTGTGTCAGCTACTCAGGAAAACTGCGATTTGTTCGTAGAACGAAAGTGTAAAGGGTGGCGCAGCCCCCGAGTGATCGATTTGCAGGAAAATAAGGAAAACATAGAGTTTTGGGCACTTAGCTTTATTTATTTCCAGAATAGTACGAGGTACAATGTGTGGATAAGTAGCCTGGCTGAATAGCCTTATTTGTAAATGTAAAAACGACTAGGGGTAGAAGCGACGCAGCTGCGCGACGTTCCAGGGATTGGAGTATGCGACTCCTGTCTCGAGATCTTTAAGGCGATAGGCGCCACCTGGGATTATTTCTGTAATCACATAAGGTCCCTCCCATGGGGACTCGAGTTTGAGATGCCCTTGCTACTTCAGTCGCAGGAGTCTCCTTCGACGAAGGATCTTGGGCGTAGCCTTCTGCTGTGATAGTTACGGAGGTTTTGCTGGTAGATCGCTGATCTCTCCACTTCGATTTCCCATGCCTCGTCAAGGAGGTCGACGGAATCTTCGAGTGCAAGAGTTGACTCCTGCTCGCTGTAAGCGACCACCCGTGGGGCTTTGTAGCGTACTTCTGCGGGTAGCACCACTTCAGCACCGTGCACCATGAAGAACGGGGTGTATCCCGTGGCGCTATCTGGAGTTGTGCACAAGCTCCAGAGTATGGATTGCAGCTCATTTGGCCAGCATCTGGCGGCTTGTTCGAGTGGCTAGAGGAGTCGTTTCTTGATTCCGCCGCATACAAGGCCGTTGGCCTTTTCGACTTGACCGTTGGTCTGCGGGTGAGCCACCGAGGCGTAGCTTATGTTGATTCCTAGGTTTTCGCAGAATTCCTGGAACTCCTTAGAGGTGAAGTTCATCCCATTGTATGTGATGATGTTGTGTGGCACTCCAAAGCGGTAGACAATGGATTCGAAGAACTTGACTGTGCTGGCCCCTGGTTGATTTGTCACCGGCATGGCCTCGATCCACTTGGTGAATTTGTCGACTGCGACCAAGAGGTAGACATAGCCTCCTTGCAAGGATTTTGGGAGCTTGCCGACCATGTCGAGTCCCTATTGCAAAGGGCCAAGCCAATGGTATTGTCCGGAGTTCCGTGCCAGGTGTGTGAGGTTTGTCTTCGAATTGTTGGCAAGCGTTGCAGTGCTGGACGATGTCCTTGGTGTCGTGCATGGCCATGGGCCAGTAAAATCTAGCCCGTAGAGCTTTGGCGACGAGGGCGCGACTGCCATCATGGTGCCCGCAAGTGCCTTCATGGATGTCGAGGAGGACAGCCCTTCCGTCTCCGTTGGAGACACACCGTTGGAGCACTCCTATGATGCTACGCTTGTACAGTTCGCCGTTGATGACGACGAATGCCTTGGATCATCACGCGATGTGCCGCGCGTCACTCGGATCATCTGGCAGCCTTTTGCTGAGTAGATATGTGATGTAGGGTTGTGTCCAAGATGGCTCGATCATCACGACGCCCATTGGACCTTCGAGTCCTGTATCAAGCTCCAGGTCGTCGAGTGCCATTGGCTCATTGGGTGGCCTAGCCCCCGAGTCCGTTGACGCGCTTGCTTTCTTCTCTAGAGCCTTTGGCTTGATGGAGCGTTCGCTGATGCGCTCGAGAAATACCCCAGGTGGTATGGGGTGCAGGTGGAGCTGATGTTGGCAAGGATATCCGCCTCTTCATTGCTTTCGCGACCCACGTGCCGCAGCTCACAGCCATTGAAGCCCCCTTCGAGTGTGTCGTAGAGGTCGCGATAGGCGATCATGTTGTCACTTAGTGCGTCGCACTTGTGCATCGTTTGGTTGACCACCAGTTTGGAGTCGCCGTAGATGATGAGCCTCTTGGCACCACAGGCTTTCGCCATCCGCATCCCATGGATTAGAGCCTCATACTCGGCTTCATTGTTGGAGGCAGTGAACTGCATTCGCAGAATGTATTTCAGTTTGTCTCCCTGGGGCGATGTCAGTATGACACCTGCGCCAGCTCCATCCTTTCGTTTGGACCCATCGAAGTGCATTGTCCAGAGGTAGGACATATCTGGTTTGTCAGGGAGCTGGTTCTCCATCCAGTGCACGAGGAAATCAGGAAGGACTTGCGACTTGATCGCGTCGCGCTTTTCGTATGTGACGTCTCATGGAGACAGTTCGATTCCCCAAAGCACGACTCGCCTGGTGGCATCAGGGTTATTGAGGATATGCCCGAGCGGAGCGTCATTGACCACCACGATTGAGTGCTCCTAGAAGTAGTGGCGCAGTCGCCTGGCTGTCATGAAGATGCCGTACGCCAGCTTCTGGTAGTGCGGGTACCACTGTTTTGTTGGCGTGAGCACCTC
Source organism: Avena insularis (assembly GCA_023614405.1). Lineage (NCBI taxonomy): Eukaryota > Viridiplantae > Streptophyta > Magnoliopsida > Poales > Poaceae > Avena > Avena insularis. Next base: position 32,070,245 of record CM042692.1, read on the forward strand.
GCTGAGGTAGTAGACTAGGCGCTAGCCCCCATGGACCTTGTTTTCTTCGGCTCATTCCACCACAAGCACTGGGTGCTGACCACCTGGTTGGTGGCGGAGATGTAGAGCAACATCGGCTCTTTTTCGCGTGGAGTCACCAGTACTGGCGAGGTGGATAGTAAATGCTTGAGGTCCTTGAATGCTTCTTGCGCCTCGTTTGTCCACTCGAATTTGTTAGTTTTGCGGAGAAGTTGGTAGAAGGGAAATGCCTTTTCGCCCATGCGACTGATGAATCGACTGAGCGCCACGATTCTCCTAGCCAGCTGCTGGACGCCTCTTACATTCTTCGACTTCTCCATGGATAGTATGGCCTTTATTTTCTTCAGATTTGCTTCGATCCCTCTCACGAAGATGAGATACCCGAGTAACTTCCCAAATGGCACGCCAAAGGCGCATTTTTCCGGATTGAGCTTGATCCGGTAGCGGTCGAGGTTGGCGAAGGTCTCGCGTAGATCGTCGATTAGCATGGCTTCCTCCTTGGTTTTGATGACGATATCGTCAACATAGACTTGGATGCTGCGACCAAGTTGATTCTTGAGGCAAGCCTGCATGCACCACTGATAGGTGGCTCCTGTGTTTTTTAGCCCGAAAGGCATCGTGTTGTAGCAGAACACACCAAAGGGCATTGTAAACGCCGTTTTCTCTTGGTCTTCCTCCTTCATTCGAATCTGATTGTAGCCTGAGTAGGCATTGAGGAAGCAGAGACGCTCACATCCTGCGGTGGAGTCGATGATTTGGTCGATTCACGGCAGCGGGAAGTGATCCTTTGGGAAGTGCTTATTCAAGGAGGTGAAGTCCACGCACATCCGCAGGATATCCGTGTCTTTTTTGGGCACAAGCATTATGTTAGCGAGCCAAGTGCTTTCCTTGATCTCGCGTATGAATTTTGCGTCGAGGAGTCTGTTGATCTCCATTCCGACTGCTTTTGCTCTTAGTTAGAACGATCGCGAATTATGCCTTGGTAGCCTTGCATCTGGATTCACGTTGAGTGAGTGCTCGGCGAATTCCCTGAGAACTCCTGGCATGTTCGCTGGACACCAGGCGAAGATCTCCTAGTGCTCATGGAGGAATTCGACGAGTGCGAGTTCCTATGCAGAACTCAAGTTGTTGGCGACGAGGGTCGTCTTGGTCGGGTCTGTTGGGTGGACCTGTACTTTCTTCGTGTGCACCGACGAGTCGAAGGACAGGTCAGGTGAACTTTGCCTGCTCAGGGGAGGCAGACTGTTGTCTGTCGACTCCTTTAATCTTGCGAGTTCCTCCTGCAAGCCAAAGGACTGGGAGATTCTTTGAATTCCCTGTCGCAGCTGTCGGACCTCTCGAAGTTGCCGTTGATTGTGATTACGCCGTTTGGTCCTGGCATCTTCATCTGCAGGTGGGTGTAGTGTGGCACTACCATGAACCTTGCAAACGCGACACGTCCGAGGATGCAGTTGTATTGTGAAGGCCAGTTGACGACTTCAAAGTCGATGCGCTCTTGCCGAAAGTTTTGCCGTGTGCCGAAGATGACGTCGAGGTTGATTTTGCCTAGGGGATATATGCCCTTCCCTGGGACGATGCCGTGGAACGTCATGTCCGAGAATTCCAGGCAAGTCAAGGGGATTCTCATTGCACGAACATGAGGTTAATGCCGCTGCCGCCATCCATGAAGACGCGACTCATATCGAAGCCCCCGATCTGTGCCTCGAGGATGAGGGGACAGTGTCCTGGATGAGGAACTTGGCGCGGGTGGTCATGCCTGTCGAAGGTGATGCAGGAGTTGCTTCCACTGAGGTACTCAGTGGTGGAAGGTGGAGAGTTTAACGCCAAGTTGACTTGGCGAGTGATGGCCTTCTGCACTTGATTTGAGGGACGCCTTTTTTGGATCATCCCCATGTTGCCCATGGCTTGTGGGTATGGTTCGCCTCCGTGATGCTGGACTGGCTCGGCCGCGGGTGGTGGTGGTCTAGGCGGTGGTGGAGAAGATCCATGTGCCAGAGCACCTGGGGCGGCTCCATAGCCCCTGTTGACCGCGTCGCGATTCATCTGGGCCAGGCCCTCGTGAAGTTTGAGGGACTCATGGCAGTCCTTGAGAAGGTGGCTGGATTTCTTCTTGCCATCGTGCTTGTTGATGTAGAAGTGCACGTTGCATGGCCCGGACAGTTTGTCCTCGATAGATGTTGCGGGTGCCTCTTCGCGAGTGTGGCGTTGCCACACCTGCATGGTTTTTCTGCTATCGCGGTATCTACCACTACGGTATCCGCTTTTGTGGTTGTCGTCGTGTTTGTCGGCGTAGCCGGCTACAACCATATTGACCTCGTCGCGGTCATTGTAGACGCGCATCTGACATTTGCCTCGGCGGTCGCGTCTGCGCCCGAGGTCGTTGTCGTCATCGGAGTAGGTGCGGTTCTTCAACGAGTCTTCTCCGTCAGCCCACCGATTCGTGATTTCCATCAGGTGGTCGATCGTTTTGGGCTTCGAGCGGCCTAGCTCCTTCCTAAGCTATATACGGCGAACACCGCTATTGAATGCGTCAATTGCGCGGTCCTCCGAGATGTTTTCCACGGAGTTCTTGATGATGGACCAGCTCTGGATGTACGAGCGTAGCGATTCGCCCGATCTTTGCTGGCAGCTTCTCAGCTCTTCAATTGATGTGGGCCTTTTGTAAGTGCCCTTGAAATTGCGCACGAAGCTGTAAACCAGCTCTTCCCAGCTGCGAATGGATCCGCGTGGGAGGTTGTTGAGCCATGTGTGAGCGGCGCCTGCATTATGGCTGCATTGCATAACCATGCTTGACTCCCTCCATGTAGTTTGGCGGAGGAGATGTGGTCCTCAACCAGATTTCGGGTCTGTAGACGTCAAATTTCGGGTTCTCCGTGGGAGTTTGAACCCTTTAGGCATTCGCCACTGATGGCCCCTTGAAACATCGCACCATGAGCTCAGTCTCGTCTTCTTCTGAGTCAGTCGAACGAGCGCGTCTTTCCCGCATCTTGTCAACTTTGCGCTGCGTGAGGTCATCGCGCGCATCGTAGTCGCGATCATGCCGCCGTGAGCAGCGACGCCGAGATAGATCATGGCTATCATCGCTGGACGAGGGCGAGGAGTAGCATTTTGCCAGAGCCTTGATTTTCTTTGGCTATGGTGCGGGCTCTTTGTCGAGGGCGGCCTCGACTAGCCCCAAGCCCGTGATCGTAGATTGGTGCATGGCAGCTCGTGGATCTCTAGCTGGCGGCTGGTTGTTGAGGAGGTACATGGTAGCCGTCGTTACCGCGGCTTGCGGCGTCTTTGGGAGCATGTTGCCCCACGTATCCACCATCATGGAGCCGAAGTCGAGGACTTTCGCGGCTTCTACGCGCTCCTCCTTGGTGAGGTCGGCCAGTCGAGATCTTCTCTTGTTGGCCAGGTACTCATTGCCTTTGGAGGAGGATCCTCCGTGGGAGGAGAGCCCGGCTCGCCGAAGGCTTGACTTGTTCGCCGCCTTTTTATGCGCCTTGAGTTGCACGATTGCATGTCACTGGCGTCTGTATTCCTCCTTCAGTAGCCAATGGTAGCCCATCAGCATGTCTTGCAGGGAGTTGAGGGGCAGAGGATTGCCTCGCAGAGCTTCTCGACAACGGGCCCACTCGTTGTCGTTGAGATTGATCACTGCGTGCTCTCCAGTGTGTTTGTTCACTATGGTCGGTGCTTCTCCTCCCGCTCCATTGTTGACGGGCGCGCCGTTGGCACCGTTGGTGGGGCCGCTGTTGGGCGTACTCCCGTTGGGTGGTCCGGTGCCGTTGGGCGTGCTGCCGTTGGGCGGTCTGGTGCTAGATCCGGTGCCAACGTTTTTGCGATTGGCGGTAGTGTCGCTTGCATTGATGACTGCGCACGTGAAGTGGTTGGGGAAGCTGTTTCTCCTACAACTTTCAGATCCAGAGCCGTAGGTTCCGTTTTCAGTGGCCAGGTCACCCAGATCGGATCCGCGACTGTTGTCGCTGTCCATGCTCCCTGCTGTTGCCGAGGCGTTGAGCTCGCTGAGGGTGCTGATTAGTGGCAGGAACCACGATGCTGGAGCAATCACGGGTGCCGTCGGTTGGTCAGGCATGCGAAGCGTGCCCATCTGACCAACCTGGAAGCGGAAGCTCCCAATCGCTACAATGATTCCATCGCCCACGTACTCGAAAGCCGGGCGAGTGGCCGACATGTGGACGGTGAAGTCGAATGCACCGAAGAGCTGGCAAATCTCCGCTATTGTAGAGTTGTAGATCGCGGTTGATGGGGCCGAAGAAGCTGCGACATCAGCACTCCCACTTCCCACAGACGGCGCCAATTGACGAGGGTTTAACTCGTCAATGCCCATTATTATGGACTTGGGTTTTGGAGAAGGAGGGAGAGCTGGAGGCATCAGTCGGCTAGCAAACAAGCACACAGGGACGCAAGTTTTACCTAGGTTCAAGCCTCGTAGAGGTCCCTACTCCTGCTTGTGTGCTCTTGGAATTAACGAAGGAATCGAAGATTACAGGGGCGCGCAGATGCAATCTGGCGAGAGTTGTGGAGACTAGGTTGGTGATCGTCCTCCTCGGCGCCCCTCCTAGCCTTTATATAGATAGGCTAGGTCTCGGGTAGCAGGTTGAGTCGGTTACAGATTAGGGTTTTTCCCTTAAAACTTTCTATCTTAAGCTTCTTCTTGTCTCTCAAGCAATCGAGAGTCCGTGGGCCACTCGAATTCTCCACTAGGCCTTGGAAACACCGTGGGCTTCTACCGTATCTAGATCGTATATACCAAACTCGAGTATCTATAGGGTATACCCATGTCACCAGGTAAGAGACACCGCACTTGCATCACGCCGTTGTGCTACAGGGATTCCAAACCGGAGATCTACTTCTGCACTCCTTGTAGGGATCAAGGAGCCGGAGGTCGTCATCATACACCGTATGTGTACGAAACCACGAGGGGCCTCACTTGAGGCACCTTGGATGTCGTGATCCAGAGCTGCTGCACGATGAAGAAGGATCAAGGGGTGACCTGCGAGGAGCTTCACAACCTAGAGGTCAGCTACGGGTTCGACTACTTCAACCACGTTCCCCTCGGAACGTTAACCGCGTACGTTCTACAAGGGTATGCATTCTATATGCTCGGCTGTTACCGCATTACTACATAGATAGATCTTGGGCAGTTTAGGAGGTTTCAATGTAGGAATTTTTTTGTTTTCTGCTGCGGAACCCTTTAGTGGTATCAGAGCCGATCTATGCGTAGGAGTGTTGTATGGCCAGCACGCACAAGTTTTGTGCGGGCATTGATCCCTTAGTTGTTACCCTCTAACGTGTACTTGTTTATATCGTGGCATTGTTTGATGAAGCGGCTCGGACCGACCTTACGCGTATTCATACGCGAGACTGGTTCCACGCTCGACATACGGCTTGTTCCATATAAGTGGCTAGCGGGTGACTGTCTCTCATTCAATAGTTGATATAGCATTTACAACGGAGGGCCCCGAAAGGGGTGTAGTAGAGACAACTGTTAGATCCATGTTGTGGTTGGAAAGTTCGTAGATTAGAAACGGTTCTATTGTGAAAGCCCTAACAACCACGTAAAACTTGCAAAAGATAAAGTAGAGGCGTCTAACTTTATTTTTCTGGAGGGCTTGTGTTATGATATGGTATTGGTCGTTACGAAGGTAAAGTAGTTTACTTTTATGCTACTAAGTTAAGTAGTAATAGCCATCATTCCGATGGACGACCGAGTGGTGGCGTCGTGGACTTGGAGTCAAACCAGGGGCAAGATGGAGATCATGCTGGAGCGCTCGATGGAGATCAAGGCGCAAGAACAAGGACCATATAATATCACAATACACATGTGATGTTGATACCTACTTTTATATCTTATTATATGCTAGTATTAGATACTCAACGGTAGCAAATAAGATAATCCCTAAATAATTCCAATTATAGTGTTCCCCTTGTGTGTGCACCACCAAGAAAGTTTGCCGTTATGAAGCCGGCCGTGACGATCAGGGGCTAGACATATCTACATTCGCATACAGTGGGTGTAAGCCATGTTGCACAACAAATACACAGAAGTTAGATTTGGCGAGCCTAGCATGTGTAGACATGGCCTCGGAACACAAGAGACCAAAAGGTCGAGCATGAGTCACATGGTTGATGTGATTGACATTGGGGAATGTCTACCTTTGATGCTGCACTGATGGCCGTGATGATTGGGGGAGGTGCAGAGGATTGGGATCATGTGATCACTAAAATCGTACATGGGATGCCAATTTTAGTGGGAGCTCAATTAGGATTGAACTCATATTATGAACTTAGTCTAGATGTCTATTTGCAAATATCTTAGTAGATCATGGCGTATCCCATTGAGGTCCTTTGTGAACATGGGAAATTTATTGCTTGATATGAAACTTAGCAAAAGGGTCCAACTTCATAGATTAATACCCATGCCTAAGGGATATCCTCGTAAAAAGGTGATCTTCTCTTATTGATATAATGACCATTAGGATATAATCCAATGACTCCGTGACGTTTGTGTGTTCTCCATAATCATCCAATAAAGCCATTCTCCATTCGATGGAGAGTTGGATTACATTAATCTTGTATTCTGCAAGATCAGGCACATAAAGTATGAGCCGTTGGATGAGTTTTCTTCCATGATGGATGAAAAAGGGTATATTTGGAGAAACACTTAGCAATCTTGCATTAGAGTTATGAACTCTCAGAAGGGCTTGATTGCAACGGAGGTCATGAATGAAAAGGGTATATGTTAGATATACAAAGTTATAAATTTAATTCTTGCAAAACTCATTGCAGTTTACATAAGTATTGGATACTTATCCCGTTTTGTGAAAACATGATGGTCTGCTTAAGAATTGCTGGAATTGAGGCAATGTGGCAAGATGATGGCAAGCAAAACAGTTTATGGCCGACATCACCCCTTTCCTCAAAGATTATCATTTGGATTAGTGGACTTGAATATAATTTTGTAATCCTTGTTTGTGTGTCTTTCTTTTAGCAAGACGATTGTTCATATGAATAAGTTACAAGCCAGTTGTACTATTCTTATGAATAAAACCTTTATGGTCACATTACGATTGTAAATGAGTTGTTCTCATCACTATGTTAATGATAATAGTTTAAGCATTTATAAAGGATTAGAATGCTAAAAGATATCCAAAGTTTAATTATGATATGGCACTATAGTTTAAGTCATTTTGGTTATTGCATGTTCTTCATTACAAATGAAGATTGGGGTCTTAGATTCTTAATCTAGAGACTTTGCAAAACCATGCCTCGTTGGGCATAATGACTAAAACTCCGCATTCTGGTAAAACGGTAATATGCGAAGAAATGTTGAACTTTATACATAACGATGTATCATATTTTCAACAAGATAGTGGAAATCATTATTCATACTTAATGTTGAATCTTATACATAGTGATGTATTGTATTTTCAACAAACAGGGGAAACCATTATTTCACACTTCATTGTGGATTTAAGTGAATATGAACATTTGCTTAATGAAACATAAGTTTGAAACAGTTTTGAATTGTTAAAAAGATTTCAAAATGAAGGAGGATATTGAAATTAACAAGAATACAAAGTCTCTTCGATTTGATCGACATGAATAAAGTATTTAAGTTAATTTTGGCATAAAAAGACATGTGAAAGAGCTTTCACAAATTATTATAATAGGGCAATTTCAAAGTGTATTGAGATGTCTAAATATCATAATCATTGTGTATTAGATACATATGGTATAATATTATCTCCTATAGGGGTTGTCGTTACCGTTAAGAGTTTGAGATCGAAATGAGCAAACACTCGGTTGAAATACAAAGGAACATCTAAAGAATTCGTGGAAACAACACCATACGAGTTATGGCATGTTCGAGTTTCTTGAGATTTCGATAATTCGAAATCATGACGAGTTAAACAAGTCTTTGTAGCGTATTCTTAGGAAACTATGAATACATATTCCAAAAAGGGGCAAACCTATTGTTGTCCAAAGTTGACGTGTCTTGATGAAGATACAGGTGGAAGAAAGTAAAAGATCAAAACAAGGTATTTGACATTGCCTCCGAATTGTTGAGTGCAGCAGTGGAATTTGTTTCGTGAAACCGAACTCTACAAATAGAGGAGAAACTAATGATAATGATCATAAAGTTTGAGTGAATGCTTTTACTAAATAAAGTAGGATTCAACAATATATACTCAGAAAGTTTGTGGAAATATATTATTGATTCACTTGTCATGTTTATGAACAAGACATATTTACGAATTACAAATAAGCATGATGGACCTAAGTGCGAGAAATGACCAGGAGTCATAAAATCCTATATTAAGTTACATTTAAGATTGCGAAGTAATATGTTACTTGATCTTATTAAGTAAAGAAGGTTACTTGATATTTCTGAATGACTTCAAAGTCATAAGATGGAAATGAAACTTAATGGAGACATAAAAGCTCGTTTTGTCACAAAGTATGGACAAATTCAAGGAGTTGACTACAAATGTATCGATGCTTGAGTCTACTGGATTTACACTAGCAATATATGGATATTGAAGTCTCGTAGCTGGAATTCTCAATTTGATGATGATCAAAGAATTTTGGAATGTCCAAGATTATCGAGAGGACCTGCATTTGAGTGGGAGCTAATTAGATTGGCCAAATCTTAATATGTAAGAGACATATTTTGAGTGGGAGCTAAGTAGCTTGGCCGAATCATAATATGTATCAGACATATTTTGAGTGGGAGCTAAGTGAAATTCCTGGATCTCGAATATGGATGCCATATTTGAGTGGGAGCATGAAATCATTCTGGGATATGCGGATGACATATGTGAATGATGTGATTGGTGTTAATAACATTTAAGTAGATAAATAAGGATGAAGTTGAAGTTATTAAACAATGAGATCTATCAAGATAGATTGGTAAGTTTAATAAAAATCAAATGTCGAATGCTTCTTGGACTTGATTCTGAAGATGTTCAGAATGTCCGATGCAAGATTCTGAAGAAGTTCAGAATGGAACAAGGTAAGAAAGAAGTTCTTACTATATGAAGCATTGTCTTAGTATTACAACGATGGTTAAAAAGGAAGAAAGAGATGTGTTGCATCTCCTATGCCTCAGTCATAGGTTCTTCCATATAACCATATTGTATACTCGATGTAATGTGACCTGAAGTTATGGTTGGAAGGATAAGCTCTTAATTGTAAGAACATGTCTTGAAGTGATTTTTGAGTTAATCACTGAACTAGAATTAATTTTGTACTTAAATGGTAAGAAGCAATGTAAGTGGCATAGTTGCATTTCATGCACTAGGATCTACATAGATATAGAAGTATAAAGGCTCCATCTGATGTGATGTATACTGTTATGGCGGGACTAGTTTGTCTTTAACATAGAATGATGTGTCCCAGGGCACAGTGCCCATGAAAAAACCCTCGAGGTTGATCTAAAGTCACTGTAGGCTCCTGGAAACCGGCCTCGTTCTACTGTCATAACTGCCATATATACATGCTGACTCGTGTATTAACGAGCTCGTTGGGGAACCCCAAGAGGAAGGTATGATGAGCACAGTAGTAAGTTTCCCTCATTTATGAAACCAAGGTTATCAATCTAGTAGGAGCAAGGAAACACCCCAAAGGTGTAGCTAGCTGAACGTTGGCAAAGCACACTACCAGTGCCAGCAGCAAGGTGGAGACCTGCACAACACAATCACATAACTCTGTCCCCAACTTGCGATGAGGTTGCCAATCTCACCGATTTTGCTGAAAACAAAGGATTAAACGTATCGAATGGAAGGAAGTAGTAGTTTGCAGAAAGTAAACACAAAGTAGTAAACAATTTGTAGATTGTATGTAAGAGAAAGGACCGGGATCCATAGTTCACTAGAGGTGGCTCTCCTTAAGATAGATAACATGATGGGTGAACAAATTACAGTGGGGCAATTGACAAACATCGAGAAAGCATACAAGCATATACTAATCATCTTGACTCCTTTGAGACTTGATTGGGCATTACAACATTATACATAGACCGCCATCCAACTGCATCTATGACTAATAATCCACCTTCATGTTATCATCCGAATCCCCTCCAGTATTAAGTTGCAAGCAACAGATTATTGCTTTACGAATTGCGTATAGTGTAAACAATACGATTGTTCTATGAACAAAGGATTGTTGTTTTCTCCCTAGTAGCAACAGCACATCTAGTACCTTAGAGATTTCTGTCACTTCCCAGTTACGGAGGCATGAACCCACTATCGAGCATAAATACTAACTCTTGGAGTTGCTAGCATCTACTTGGCCAAGATAGCTACTAACAACGGAAAGCATGCAAGATCACAAATAACAAAGACATGATAGAATCAATATCCATCAGATCCCCGCAAACACAACATGCAGAATTACAAATAGATGATCTTGATCATGAACGGAGCTCACAAGATCTAGACATGAAAGCACAAATGAGGAGAACCAGCCACCTAGCTACTACATGGACCCGTAGTCCAGAGATGAACTACTCACGCATCACACCGGAGGCTTGCATGATGATTAAGAAGGCCTCTAGGGTGAATTCCCCTCTCCGGCAGGGTGCCGGGAAGAGCTTCAGATCCCTCCCGATCTAGGGATGGAGATGAATGATTCTGAGACTCTTCGTGGATTTTGATGGTACTTAGGGTTTTGGTCCTGAAGGCAATATATAGGCGGAAGGAGAGGCCGAGGTCTTGGGGTCGGCAGACCACCCCTGGCGCTGGGCGAGGCTGGCCGTCTTGGCCAGTGGTGTGGCAGGCCCTAGCCCCTCTCATCTCGATTCAGCTCAGATGACTTCGGTAAAATAGCAACTTTGGCTTTTGTCCCGTCAATTCGAGAATATTCATTTTCGACTTTCTGAACCAAAAACAGAGAAAACAAGCATTTGTACTGGCTCTTATTAATAGGTTAGTCCAAGAAATCATATGAAAAGTACTCCAAAGTGTGGACAAAACACAAGAAAGTAGATAAAACCAAGTATGGAACATCAAAAATTATAGATACATTTGCAATGTATCAACATCCCCAAGCTTAATTCCTGGTAAGTGATAAAAAGAAAGAATAATTTTTGAGGTGACATGCACCATCATAAACTTGATCAAAGTATATGTAAAACATTCAAGGCTAGGATCATAAACTTCAATCATAACATGAAAGACAAAGTTCTAGCAATAAGACAAAGAAACTATGATGCAACATGAAAAGGCACAAACAAAAGATTCATGAATAACAATGCTTTGTAAGAAATTTGTTTGTTTCACATAAAGAAAACATAGCATAATAGCATTCAGCTTGTCCCTCATAGAGTAGCAAGTATAAATGCATAGGACACCTTCAAAGTTCATAAGAGTGACTAGATACAAATAGTTTAAAACAAGCAATATCAAGTTATGCATCAATCAACTAGTCTTGGGACAATGCACATAGAACTAAGAATGGCCACTATGCTCTCAAAGTAGGTGCATAAAGGTAGAAGGTGGAGACTCAATATAATGGTGGAAGAAAGGCCTTCATAGAAGGAAGCAAAGATTCAAGTTTCATAAAGAGCTTCCAAAAATTATGGCACTTATAGATTTCAGCTCTCATTGCCCCTATCATAAGCATCTTGAAGTGATTAAGGTTAAAGTGAACAAACTATGATGTACATGCTTGACGAAGTATGAGTTAGGAATCTCATGTCCCTTGAATACGAGGGCCGCTCCTCATGCTACTCAAGTTTAGTCACCAGTAAGTTCTTGTCATTGTAAGTACATGTGTATCATAGAGAGCATGGAGGTACCCCTTGCCCGATGATACGGAAGAATCCCCATATCAAAATGACAAGGCAAGCAGACAACGAGCATCTCAGCAATCTTCTTATTTACCATGGGAATATGGTGCCTTTTTCTCTCTTTCCTCTTTTCATAATTTCTTTTTTTTCTTTTTCTCTTTTTTTCTCAATATAGGACTCTTTTTTTATAAGAAGAATGCTTCATAGACAACTCATTATGGTTACGCTGCAGGTTTCCACCATGTCAGCATGGATTAGACCAATGACGAGGCGTTTCTCTAACACATATACATAACTCCATGGACTTACAAGCTCCCCTTTCATTTCACACCGACGACATCCATAGACAAAAGAGCATGATATCAACTAGGTAGAAGTACCCATGCAATGTTGAAAGCGTCCCCCATGATAGCATGGTTCTGCTAATCCCCAACAAATAAGTGCAAGCATATACAACATAGACGACACAATGGTTCAAGTTTATTAAGGGCAAGAAAAGTAAAGTGTGCCATCAAGTTCATGAGACCTTTAATCACTAGTTTTCTCATAACAAGTTTAATTTGGAAGGTAAACAAAAACATGAATATACTTGGAATATCATAAGCTAGTAGGTAGATATGGTGGACTCTTTGGAATAACTTGGTTTAAGGAGTTGGATGCATGAGTGGAACTCATACTTGGTTGTGGAGGCTAGCAAAAGACTAGGAGCGACAAACTAAGAGAGCAATAATGGCCATAATCATGCAGAGCGACAAAACATCATTGATCAAAGCATAAAATGATACTACAAGTTGAAAACTAAAGGATCATAAAGGCTTATGGTGACTTGAGATAGTCATAACATGGTGTGAGCATGCGCCAAGTCAACCCAAATAAAGCATCAAAGGAGAATACCACAATACTATGCTTTAATATGCTAAAACAACGCATGATTCATCCAAGGCACATTAAGCAATCTCAATTGTTTATAACAAGTCATGCTACATCAAATAATACTAAGCATAAATCCAAAACAATATCAAGCATGGCATGACAAAGCATAGGCCACAGTCAAAACCGAGCTCTATTTACCACTTAAGCATGAGCTTTCCTACTCTTTTCCAAACCAAACCAAACTATTTGAAAACCAATGTATGAAAGAGGGGGTACAACCAATTTATTCATCAAACTAAGAAAAACAATCAAACGAAAAATCAAAACAAAAATGAAAAAGAAGACGCTCCAAGAACAACACAACTGTGCATGAAACAATAAAAATGAAGCGTTTGGAAGAAACTTGGGTTTTTATTGATGAAGAAGGGGATGCCTTGGGCATCCCTAAGCTTTGAAGCTTGTACTTCTTGGATATTTCTTGGGGTGACACGCGTGTCATCCCCAAGCTTGAGCTTTAGTCCATCCTTCATCCCATTACTCATTCCTTCCATACACCTGAATTTTTTCCTTCATACAAAACTTCATACAATCTTTATTAGCAACATTAGTGCACTCAAGATAATAAGTCTTTAGGTTTAGTTCCAAAACCAATAAACTTCCATTAGAACACTAGATACTGTAGCACTTCCCTCAAAAAGCTCAATTCTCCAAAAGAACTAAAAAAGGAACCAACAAGAAGCAAATGCAGAAAATGGCAGAAATCTGTCAAAACAGACTAGCAGGTAAAGACGATTTTTTTTGAAGAACTTCTGTTGCTCAAATCAAAAAGTGTTGAACTAACAAAAGTTAGATAACAACCTGGGGCAGAAGCACAAATATTCACGCCTCAAAAGGACGTTCAAAGATTTTACACGAATTTTTATGGTGAAGCACAGAAATCTGTGTCGTGACAACAACTTTCCCAATCATTACTTCTCTCTCATTAGAGGTTACTCTTGGCACAAAAAGCAAATAAAAAGGATAAGGAGCGGTTATTACTGATGTAATAACTTCCAAGACTCATCTAAAACTTTTGGGTTATCTCCCAATAAGTCCTTTTCTTTAACGCCTTTAAGTTAGGCATGATAGTTTGAGAAGATGCTCACATAAGAAATATGAATTGAAGTAAAAGAGAGCATCAAGAAGAAAATTCAAAACACATTTAAGTCTAACCCACTTCCTATGCATAGGAATCTTATATGCAAATAAACTCACAAAGAACAAAGTGACAGGCATAGGAAGATAAAACAAAAGTAACTTCAAAACTTTCAGCACATAGAGAGGTGTTTCAGTACCATGAAAACTTCTACAACCATATTTTCCTCTCTTATATTAATTTTCAGTAGCCTCATGAATAAACTCAACAATATAACTATCACATAAATCATGCTTTTCATGATCTACAAGCACTAGAGCTTTATTATAAGGATTTTCAAAAGACTCCTCAGGAACATAACATTCATCCTCCTTTACTAAGCATGGGGGACAATCAAATATTGAAGGGGTAAAGAGTTACTCTCATTAGAAGGTAGGAATGGGTAGATCCATTCTTCCTCCTCTTGATCATCACTCTCCTCCTCTTTTTCATCCAATGAGCTTCCAGTTTCAGCAATTTCTTCTTCCATAGGCTCCTGCAAGGCATTAGTCTCTTCCGCTGGTGGAGAGCATCTATTAAGATATTCAAGAATATAGCCATTTTCTTCCTTGTAATTATCAAACCAAAATTGAAGTATATCATAAACCTCATATTTATAAGGTGCGTCATCAGTATTTTCAAGCAAACTAGCAAGTTCAAATGCACCCTTCCAAGCAATAAATTCTTCAATTTGTTCCACATCATAAAAGTCATAATTTCCTTTAACATAAGAAGATATGGTAACATTATCATTATACTCACATTGAAAAGGGAGGTGTTTATACCTCCTATAGCAACAAGATTTAGCAATGCAATAAGTAACATTATAAGTGGAGCACACGTTTCTAGCAATGGTATTCAATTTATCAATTTGTTCCCATAAGAGTTTCCCTTTTTGTGACAAGCGGTGTTACTTATAATAATATTTTTGTTCTTCCGTCAACCCACCTTGCCAATTAGCTCAAACAAACCAACCATTGATAGTAAGCATGATAAAGCAAGACAATAATAGACCAACGAAAATACCAACTAAAGTAGGAACTAATTTTTTTGTGTTTTTGATAAAGACACAAGCAAACAAAGCAAAATTAAACTAAGCAAAACAAAAATAACAAAGTAAAGAGATTGGTTATGAGGGATCCCCTTGTGAAGATGTCCTTGACTCCACAGCAACGACGCCAGAAAAATACTTGCTGACTCGTGTATTAACGAGCTCGTTCGGGAACCCCAAGAGGAAGGTATGATGAGCACAGCAGTAAGTTTCCCTCAGTTCTAAAACCAAGGTTATCAATCCAGTAGGAGCAAGGAAACACCCCAAAGGTGTAGCTAGCTGAACGTTGGCAGGGCGCACTACCGGTGCCAGCAGCAACGTGGAGACCTGCACAACACAACCACAGAACTCTGTCCCCAACTTGCGATGAGGTTGTCAATCTCACCGGTTTTGCTAAAAACAAAGGATTAAACGTATCGAATGGAAGGAAGTAATAGTTTGCAGAAAGTAAACACAAAGCAGTAAACAATTTGTAGATTGTATGTAAGAGAAAGGACCAGGATCCATAGTTCACTAGAGGTGGCTCTCCTTAAGATAGATAACATGCTGGGTGAACAAATTATAGCACGGCAATTGACAGACATCGAGAAAGCATACAAGCATATACTAATCATCTTGACTCCTTTGAGACTTGATTGGGCATTACAACATTATACATAGACCGCTATCCAACTGCATCTATGACTAATAATCCACCTTCAGGTTATCATCCGAACCCCCTCCAGTATTAAGTTGCAAGCAATAGATTATTGCTTTACAAATTGCGTGTAATGTAAACAATACGATTGTTCTATGAACAAAGGATTGTTGTTTTCTCCGTAGTAGCAACAACACATCTAGTACCTTAGAGATTTCTGTCACTTCCCTAGATTACTAGAGGCATGAACCCACTATCGAGCATAAATACTAACTCTTGGAGTTGCTAGCATCTACTTGGCCAAGATAGCTACTAACAACGGAAAGCATGCAAGATCACAAATAACAAAGACATGATAGAATCAATAATCAATCTGAAATAGCATCTCAATATCCATCGGATCCCCGCAAACATAACATGCAGAATTACAAATAGATGATCTTGATCATGAACGGAGCTCACAATATCTAGACATGAAAGCACAAAGGAGGAGAACCAACCATCTAGCTACTACATGGACCCGTAGTCCAGAGATGAACTACTCACGCATCACATCAGAGGCTTGCATGATGATGAAGAAGGCCTCTAGGGTGATGGCACTGTGTCTCTTGTTAATAGGTTAGTCCAAGAAATCATATGAAAAGTACTCCAAAGTGTGGACAAAACACAAGAAAGTAGATAAAACCAAGCATGGAACATCAAAAATTATAGATACATTTGCAATGTATCAATACACAAAGGATTGCAAAATGTGTTTCGAAGTTTAAATGACAACAGTGAAAACGATCGTCATTATAAACACTAGAAACAAAGTCTCACTTTGTTTCCAAACGAATACTTCAACCCATTATGAGATAATGGTATGAATGTAAAAGTTAGGAAGACATTAACATTTGCAAAGACATAATGATCTGGTAAAACAGATGAACAAGACATTTTCCATAAGCATGCATGATCAATAAATGCATATGTGATATGGTTTATGATGAGTAAAATGCGAGCTAGATTATTTATACTCTAGTGCAAGTGGGAGACTGAAGGAGATATGCCCTAGAGGCAAATAATAAATAGGTTTTTATTGTCATATCTCAATTAGTTCATAATAGTTTCATATTGTGCTATAGCTGTACTAATAAGAAACATTAATACACGTGTGGTATGTTAACAAACCCAGTCTCTAGTTACCTCTAGCAAACTAGTTCATTGGTCATGAGGATAATCTAGGGTTTCGAGATCATGGGCATTTACGCCAATTGACAATGAGGTCACGTCATTAGTTGAATGATGTGATAGACAAACAATCGAACCAGTTGTATCTTAATGAGATCTAGTTACAAAGTTCACCAGTAATGATAAAACTAAGGAAACCTCGCAACCTGATCCTTAGACTGTGAGGTAATGCAAATCACTGTTCTGGAGGGAGCTTAGATGGTTATCAAGTATCATACCGTGACTGGGTGATCTAAAAGGTGCCACTCAGGTTTCCCAAAGGGGCGTGTAGAGGAGTACATATCAAGACCAGGATTTTCCCATCCATGTAATGGACAGATACATTAGTGGCCATCTCGGTGACATTGCATTAACAAAGCTTACAAGCGTGTGACTGGGTCACGGAATGCAACGACACGGAAACGAGAAAACAAGCTCATCGGTAATGAGATCGAACGAAGGTATGGAGATACCATAGATCAACTCTCGGGTGAACTAGGTATAAAGTGGCAAAAGGAATGGGAAACGATTGTTTACAGTTCAAACGACATTATCATCATGGAATCTACAGGGGGCATTATGGGCATCCTGGTCCAGCTATTGATCATTGATGGAGATCATGTCTGTGCCATTCCCGAGCCATGGGGAAATACACTTAAGGGTACGTTGAGCTAGATATCCTCTGTAAGTTGGAATCACCATATGAAAGAGAAAAGGAAACCGGAAAAGTTCCGTGAGAGAACCGGAATCATTCCAGGAAAGTTTCGAAGTCGTTCGGAGGAAATTGAAAAGGAACCGAAAGGTGTTTCGGGTCAAATCAGATTTTGTAATATGTATTTACATATTAATTAATGTAATTAATATTAAATATAATATTAAAATCTAATTTGAAGGGGTATTCCACTAATGGGCCAAACTTCCTAGGGAAAAAGGGCCCATGAGGGAAAACCGAAGGACGGAAGGGCCAAAGGGCCAAGGCCTAGCCGCCTCAAGGGGGCCCACCTGGTCAGCCTAGGGCTGTTCGCAGGGTGGGGCCCACCCCTGGCTGAATGGCCCATGAGGCCCATGGCATCTCCCCTCTCTCCCTTGTTTAGTCCCACATAGGAAACCCAAAGGGGAGGGCACACCCCCTCCCCCTATATAAAGGGGTGCCCATGGGTGGGAATAGACACGCCAATATTTGGAGAAGTCCTATAGTTTACCCCTCTCTCTCTCTCCCGTCTCCATGCATTGGCACGGTCCTAAGTAAGGACTGTCCATGCAAGAGACACCGCACCTACAGCACGCCATTGCGCTGTAGGGATTCCATGCTGAAGATCTACTTCTGCACTCCCGACAGGGATCAAGGAGCCGGAGGTCGTCATCATACACCGTATGTGTACGAAACCACGAGGGGCCTCACTTGAGGCACCTTGGATGTCGCGAGGCGGAGCTGCTGCATGATGAAGAAAGAGCAAGGGGTGACCTGCGAGGAGCATCGCGACCTTGAGGTCGGCTACGAGTTCGACTACTTCAACCATGTTCCCCTCGAAACGTTAACCGCGTACGGTCTACAAGGGTATGTATTCTATACACTCGGCCATTACCACATTACTACATAGATAGATCTTGGGTAGTTTAGTAGGTTCCAATGTAGGAATTTTTTTGTTTTCTGCTACGGAACCCTTCAAGAAGATCCTGAGTGTTTCACCCGCAATGAAGTTTGGTATCTTGTGGAGAGACCTAAAGATCATCGCATCAATATCATTGGGACCAAGTGGGTATTCAAGAACAAGAAAGATGAGAATAGAACCGTCAGAAGAAACAAAGCAAGGTTAGTGGCACAAGGTTATGCCCAAATAGAAGTATTGACTATGAGGACACCTTTACGCCCGTTGCTCGCCTTGAAGATATTCGTCTCTTGCTTGCATATGCATCTTTTCATAACTTCAAGCTTTTTATCAAATGGATGTGAAAAGTGCATTTCTTAATGGTCCCTTGAAAGAGGTTGCATATGTAGCTCAACTCCCGGGTTTCAAAAACACACGCTATCCCAGCCATGTGTATCTACTCCATGATGCACTCTACGAACTAAAGCAAGCTCCGCATGCTTGGTATGAGCACCTTAAGATTTCTTACTCATGGACGATTTTAGTGTGGGTAAAGTCGATTCCACCCTTTTCACCAAACAAGTTAAAGGGGGTGGCTTATTTATTGTTCAAATTTATGTTGATGATATTATGTTTGGTGGAACTAATGAATCTCATGACAAAGCTTTTTCCAAGTTGATGACCAAGAAATTTAGGATGTCCATGATGGGGGAGTTGAAGTATTTCCTAGGCTTCATTGTGAAGCAACTTGCTCAAGGCACCTTCATCTCCCAAGAGAAGTACGTGAAGGACATGCTCGCAAAGTTTGAGATGACCAATGCCAATCCCATGAAGACTCCCATGCCACTCAATGGGTAACTTGGTCTTGGTGAAGGTGAGAAGGATGTGGACCAAAAGATATATCGCTCCATGATTGGTTCCTTGCTCTACCTTTGTGCTTCTATACCAGATATCATGTTAAGTGTTGGAATGTGTGCTTGTTTTCAATCCGCTCCCAAGGAGTGCCACTTGATGGCGGTCAAACGGATTTTTAGTTACCTTGTTCTCCCTCCTACACTCGGGCTTTGGTATCCAAAGGGGGTCAACCTTTGAGCTTGTTGGATATTCGGATTCTGATTGGACCGGTGATATGGTTGGATAGAAGTCGTCCTCTAGGGCTTGCCAATTCCTTGGCCAGTCGTTGGTGAGTTTCATCCAAGAAACAAAACTCCATCACCCTATCCACCACCGAAGCCGAATATATTTCCGCGGCATCTTAAAAGACTATGGTGTGTCTCTTGGTACGATGCCTCTTCTATGTGACAATGAAAGTGCAATAAAGATGGGCAGTAACCCCATCCAACACTATTGCATCAAACATATTGACATCCGCCACCATTTCCTACGTGACCATGTCACAAATGGTGACATCAATCTCACTCATGTGGGAACGATGTTCCAATTAGCGGATATTTTCACGAAGCCTTTGGCTGAAGCCCGTTTTGTCATGTTGAGGCGAGAACTCAGTATTCTAGATCCTAAAAACTTCTTCCATTATATTCTTGCCCTTAACTTGCTATGTAGCCTAGTCGCGCAACACATATAGGGATAGTCATCCTACCATGTCTTAGTTTGATGCATACTTATGTGTGTGATATTAAATAATCTTGTGTCATGATATGGGTCCAAGCATCTATCTTTGAGGCGCCATGACATGTGTGCTTAAACATAGGGGGATAAATCCCCCGCCAACCGTCGCCTTCTCTTTTTGACTCTTACCATGTGTGGATCTTGATATTCTCGAATCATGCCTATTGTTGTTATTGAGTGTTTTTTGGCTCTTTTCTAATAGGCATGCCTAGATCACATGCTTCCTTTACCCCTTTGGAGTCTACTATCTTCTTCTACATGCACATGCCATTGTCGAAAAAAATCTGTTTTCTAAAAAAATCGGAGATTTTTTCTGGGACTTCCGGTCTATGGCCCGGTTCAATCGGCTCTAGGACCGGACCGTCCGGTGTGCAACCCGGTTGTAACCGAGTCTATTCCGAACTGCACACACAGAGTTCCTAAATGAACTTCGTTGGCCAGTACAGTTTCCAACCGAGTGCTCCGGTTCTGGAGTCGGTTGACCAGACTACCAACCGAATCTTCCTAGCAAACACCTGTCAGTAGATTCAGTTTTAAGTTCGGTGGAACTGGCCTGTACACCGACTGGTCTAGTCTGGATCTCAGTTGAACCAACCTCCACACCGAGATCTGAAGATTTTTCTCCTTCTTCTTCCTGGCCCGCCCCGACCCCTCCATCAGTTACCTTTTCACTTCCCCCACCCCCTCTCACTCCATTGCCGCCCTCCCACCTTCCCCTCCTCTCCTAGGGTGATTCGACCCCTAGGATCCATAGGCCGGGCCACCAAATCGTGTATAAGAACCTCTGGAGGCTCTATGCCGAAGAAATCTCTCCATCTCGTGGTGGTTTGGGAGGATTTTGTGTTCATGTCCCTAAAGGGCTTTTTGGTGCTTTCCTCCATGGGAAGACATGTCCTTGGGTAATCCCTTGCTACCCTCCCTTGTGCTTTTCAAATCCCCATGTTTTGATATACATCTTGATGGATTTGACAAGTTAGGGTTCCACCATTGTCCTTGTATGCCAACCACGTCAAACCATGGCCTACACCTCCCTAGAAGTTTGTATTTGTGCAAGTTTTGAGTCATGGGTAAATTTTTTACATTGCAAATATGGGAATATGGGTCTCCCCGACAAGTTCGGTTTCTGCCCCGGTTGAACCGGCCCTGATACCGAGTCATCCGGTATGAGTCTGGTTCTCCAGCTCTGATACCGGACCGCCAGGTTGAATCCCGGTTATCCGGCGCAAACACTGCTGGGCTTGGCTCGGGGAAGGGACAGAGGGTGGCGGTGAGGTCCTAGCTACCTCCTAGACATGGCGAGAGAGAGGGAGGTGGTCTGCTGGGGCGAGTGCATGGTCGGTCGGCGAGCTAGTGCTCGGGGTGGCTCGGCACTGTGGCTAGGGACAAGGGGGATGGGTGCTAATGGTATGGTTAGATCATGAGGGGACCAAAGGATTAAATGGAGATCAAATGGGGGCAAAACCCTATTCAAAATAGTGAGCTAGGATTTAGAGTTTAACCCTGCCTGCCAAGTGTTTGATTAAATGGCCGCAAGAAATAAACTTTGGAATTTTGAAAAGATTTTTGGTGGGTTTGCTAGGCATAAGCTTGAGACTCTGTGGGTGCTTGGGTTTTGAAAATTGAGCTTGTTTGAGTGGTTTTTGAAATAGTGGGATCTTCCCATATGAATTAGATTCAATTTTAAACTGCCATTTAAAATTAGCATTTGAAAGATTTTAGCAGATCACAAAGTGGGCCTTAGTACCTCATTATGTGTACTATCAAGGAGTGTAAAGATCCACACATGTTTCTGTTAAGTTTTGAGTACTAGGAATAGCCAAAGTAGGCATGATAGTTAATTTGGCCAAAATGACCATTCACTTCAATTATTCATTTTGAGTTGTTTTTCTTTGGGAAAAGTTTGGGAATGATGTAGATGATGTTTAAATCACCTAAGAAACATTTTACAAGCAAGGAATCACAAAACCATGGCAATTCAAATCAAATCCTAATTTAAATGCTCATACACATGAATGCTTTCATTTTTACTTTGGAAAAGTTTTTGTTAACCCTAATTTTGATGATTTGGATCTTGATAAGCTTCGATTAAAGTTTTGGGATGTTACAAACCTTCCCCCCTTAAACAAAATCTCGTCCCGAGATTTACAAGAAAACTAGGAACTAAAGAGATCTGGGAACTCTGTCCTAATGTAATCTTCGCGCTCCCAAGTGGCTTCCTCCTCGGTATGGTTGCTCCACTGAATCTTGAGAAACTTGATGCTCCTGGTTCTGGTGGTTCTGTAGGCCTCTTCTAAGATACGGATGGGCACTTCCCGATAGATCAGGTCATTCTTGATTTCTACAGCTCTGTGATCGATGTTCTTGAAAACTTCTGTCTTCTCAGGCACTTCCAAGCATTTGCGAAGTAACGAGATATGGAACACATTGTGGATGGCTGAAATCTCTTCAGGCAGTTCCAAATGATACGATACTTCTCCTCGACGGTTCAGAATCTTGAAAGGTCCGATATATCTGGGGGCTAACTTTCCCTTCAGACTAAAGCGTTGAGTTCCCTTCAATGGTGAAACCTTGATATATACAAAATCTCTGACATTGAAAGTCAGGTCTCTCCTTCTCTTGTCAGCATAACTCTTTTGTCTGGATTGGGCGGTCTTGAGGTGCTCACGGACTTTGTGGACTTTCTCCTCTGCTTCTCGAAGAATGTCGGGTCCAAAGATCTGACTCTCTCCTACTTGCGACCAATTCAAAGGGGTACGACACTTTCTTCCGTATAGGAATTCAAAGGGTGCCATATGCAAACTAGCTTGATAACTGTTGTTATATGAGAACTCTGCGAAAGGCAGGCAGTCTTCCCATTTTGATCCGTATTCCAACACACAAGCTCTAAGCATATCCTCTAGGATCTGGTTGACTCTCTCAGTCTGTCCATCAGTTTGCGGGTGATAAGCGGTACTGAAGTTCAACTTGGTTCCCAATCCTTCTTGGACTTTCTACCAAAATCTTGAGGTAAATTGGGTTCCTTGATCTGATACGATGGTCTTGGGGGTTCCATGCAGACCAACAATCCTTACAGTTCTGCTAGCTTTGCACTTTGGTAGGTAGTCTTGACAGGTATGAAGTGAGCTACCTTGGACAGTCTATCAACCATGACCCAGATTGAGTCATTTCCCCTACTAGAAGTAGGCAAACCGGTGATAAAGTCCATTCCTACGGAATCCCATTTCCATTCCGGAATCTGCAATGGTTGCAATAGTCCTGCAGGTCTCTGATGCTCTGCTTTGACTCTTTGACAGATGTCACATTTGGCGATGTAGCTTCCGATTTCTCTCTTCATCTTGTGCCACCAAAATTTCTCTTTCAAATCCTGATACATCTTTGTTCCTTCGGGGTGGATAGAATAAAGAGTATCATGAGCTTCCTTCATGATAACTTGCTTCAGCTCCGAATCTGCTAGCACACAGATACGTCCTTTGTATCACAATACTCCTTCTTCGTCTTTAGTGAATCCAGGTACCTTTCCTGTATCAATACGACGTTTGATTCCGTCGATACTTTCATTTCCCTTCTGGGCTTCCTTGATTTTGCTAATCAAAGTGGGTTGAAGTTCAATGCTAGCCAAGAATCCTTTGCTAACTAATTCAGTCCTAGACTGCTCCAACTCTTCATACAAACTTGGTTGCTTCTCCTTGATCATGGTATTTAGCCTACACGGCAATCTACTAAGAGCATCCGCTACCACATTGGCTTTGCCGGGGTGATAGTGAATGTCGAGGTCATAATCCTTGATTAACTCCATCCATCTCCTTTGCCTCATATTCAGCTATTTCTGAGTGAAAATATATTTCAAGCTCTTATGATCTGAATAAATCTCACAGTGATTACCCATCAGGTAATGACGCCATGTCTTCAATGCTAGAACCACAACTGCTAGTTCAAGATCATGGGTCGGATAGTTCTGCTCATGCTGCTTTAGTTGTCGAGACAGATACGCGATGACTTTGCCTTCTTGCATCAATACACATCCTAGAACAATCTTGGATGCATCACAATACACATCAAATGGCTTCTTGATGTCTGGCATGACCAATATTGGGGCTGATATCAATCTCTTCTTCAGCTCCTAAAAACTGGCTTCACACTTGTCTGTCCATTCAAACTTCTTGTCCTTCTTCAAAAAATTTGGGTCATGGGTCTGGCGATACTCGAGAATCCTTCTACGAACTTGCGGTAGTATCCCGCTAATCCGAGGAATGCACGAACTTGGGTTTGAGTGGTTGGGGCTTCCCATTCTTCGACATCTTTGATCTTGGCGGGATCAACAGAGACTCCTCCGGAGACACAATATGTCCTAGGAATCCTACTTCTTTCAGCCAAAACTCACACTTGCTGAAGTTGGCATATAACTGATGCTCTCTCAGGGTTTCTAGGATAACTCTCAGATGTTGCTCATGCTCTTCTTCTGACTTGGAGTAGATAAGGATGTCGTCGATAAACACAACTACAAACTTATCTAGGAAATTCATAAAGATCTTATTCACGAGATTCATGAAATAAGCAGGGGCATTGGTTAATCCAAAAGACATAACCGTATACTCATATAAACCATAGCGAGTAGTAAAGGCGGTCTTCGGAATATCCGTTGCACGAATCTTAAGTTGGTGATAACCAGTCCTAAGATCAATCTTTGAGAATACCTGGGCTCCAGTCAACTGATCAAATAGATCCTCTATCTTTGGCAAGGGGTACTTGTTCTTGATGGTGACGTCATTCAACTTTCTGTAATCTATGCACAAACGGGTGCCTCCATCTTTCTTGTCGACGAATAGCACTGGTGATCTCCATGGCGATGCGCTTGGTTGAATCAAGCTTTCTCTAACATGGCATCCAACTGCTTCTTCAGTTCCACTAACTCTAAGGGGTTCATTCTATAGGGTCTCTGGGCTATGGGTCCGGTTCCAGGGATTAGTTCGATAATGAACTCAATATCCCTATCCAGGGGCATACCTGGCAATTCATCTGGGAATATGTCGGGGTATTCACAGACTACTCTGACCTGGTCTATGGTGGGTAGGGCTACACTCTTATTGCACTTGAATTGACAGGGTAAGGTTTCAGAGATATGCTCTACTGTTACTCCAGAACTACTGGTCATGGTGATGGCTTTCTTAGCATAGTCTATCAGTCCTTTATGCCTTGACATCCAGTCCATACCTAGTACTACTTCCAATCCTTTGGTTCCAAGTACAATTAGGTTGGCATAAAAATCTATCCCATGTATTCTAATAGGCACAGCTTTGCAAATTTTTCTAGCTTTGGTTGTTGAACCAGGGATTTGAACTATCATGACATGCTTCAGGTTGTTTGGGGGAATCTTACTAGTGCATGCAAATTCTTCGGTGGCAAATGAATGCGATGCTCCCGAATCAAACAATACTCTTGCTAAAACGGAGTTGATAGAAAACATACCCAGCACTACATCTGGCGCTTCCTAGGCTTCTTCTGTGTTCATGTGGAAGAGACGACCGTTGCGGTTGTGAGGGTTCCCTGGGGCAAATCTTCTTCCTGGTTGAACACGACGCTGCTGCTAAGCTGGGGCATTCACATTGGCATTGGCTGTAGTCTTCTTGGGACACTCATTGGAGTAGTGACCCTTCACTCCACACTCGAAACAAGTGATCTGGGACTTGTCCTTGACTGCGACAGGTACATCATTGCTGCCAGTTCTGGGTGCAGTGTTGTTGTTGTTGTTGCTGGTGTTCTTGGGAGGTGCACGGTTGAAATTGTTGGCATTGCCAGAGTTGTGATTGTTTCCTCCGGACTTCACATTGCCCCCACTACGGTTGGGGTAGCTTGGGCGAGACGTTGGGGGTCGGTTGTTCCTTGGTGCATATCCTGGTGAAGGGTTGGGATGGTACTTCTAGTGACTGCTGGATCCAGATTGCTGCATCATGCGACGCTTGCGGTTGTCGTTTGCGTGGTTAATCTTCCCTTCCATCTGAATGGTAGAGTTGACTAGTTCTTTGAGATCCTCGAAACGGATGTTGACGAGGATAGTCTGCATCTCATCATGCACTCCGTTTAGGAATGTCTCCTTTTTCTTGGCCTCCATGTTGATCTCATCAGGTGCATATCTGGCAAGTGACAGGAATCTGTCATGGTACTCCACCACAGTCATTCTTCCTTGCTTCAATTCGCGGAATTCATCTCTCATTCTGTTGACTAGACCTTGCCGCACGTGGGTGCGGCTGAACTTGACTTTGAATGCTTCCCATGTCATCACTTGACCATGGTTCATATTGCAGATACTATTCCACCAAGCTCTTGCATCTCCCGCCAGGTAGTGGGTGGCAAAGAGAACTTTCTCATTTTCATCAACTCTTGCAACTTCTAAGTTGTTTTCCATGGTCTGTAACCAGTCATTAGCATCTAGTGGGTTTTCAGATTGGCTGAAGATTGGGGGATTGGTATTCTGAATTTCTTTGTGTTTGGATCCCTGGTGATCCTGATTTCCATGCCCTTGGTTGTTGAGAGCCATTTGGGCGATCTGCTACAATGTTGCTAAGTTGGCTTGGCGCTCTGCTCTGCTTGCTTCACAGTCTGCGATGAGATTCTGCAAGATCTGCAGCATTGGGTCTTGCGACGAGCTGCTCCCTCCTTGGTTTCCACGAGTCATCTGAAGATTGAGATGGATATAGGGGTAAGAGGGAAATTCTAAGGTTCATGGTTTTGTTTTTTCAAAGCTAAAACTTTGAGTTAGACTCAGGTTTTTCAACTAACTTCATTTTCATTCATGTAAGCAAGCACACGATACAACACACACCACAACAAACAAAGGGAAAACAGATGGTTTGAAGAACCATTATGTAAGCTACAATACAGTGGGACCGATACTACTCATGCTACGACAATGCTCTAGTGCATCTACTCACTGTCGATGAAGTCGGAGTCCTCATCATCAGTGTAGAAGTCCACGGCATCCTCCTCCAGAAAGTCATCATCGTTGCTGAGGTAAGAGTCCATGTCACCTTGGATGTCTTCACCCTCATCTTCTTCTTCCTTGGCTGCAAGCTGAGCTTCCTGCTCCTTGATGGTCTTCTCGAGGTCGGCCACCTTCTTGCGAAGACGGGCGATGGTGTGATCCTTCTTTGCACGCTGGCGGCAAAGAGACTAGCGATCTTGGATGAGCAGTGCGAAAGTCTAGGCCTTCTGGTCGGCAATGACACGGTTCTGGCTGGCTAACTCTCTGGCATTGTCCAGTTCCTGCGGTCTGTCATGAAGTAAGAAGTCAAGATTCTCCACTTGATGCCTCAACTCTGGGTGACTTGGCATGTCCATCAGCATTCCCATGAAGTCACGTCTTGCATAGTGGGCAAAACGGGTTCCTTGGATCTTATTGACGCTGAGGGCACATAGACGTGCGAGAGCTTCATGCATTGTCCTAGCTAATCCATCTAGCCAGTTGTTCTCTCTCACGGAGAACTGAATTCTCCCGGAAGTTGGTGCTTCGATGCTTCCTCGAAGATCTGCGATGACTAGCCACTGTAAGTCTCCTCCTGGGGGTCCTGGAAGTTGAGCTCCAAGAAACTCCGGATGTGGGCATCCCAGTAACTCCGATAGTGAATCCAGATCCCTCTCGAAGATCAGCTGACCTCCGTTTCCCAACTGGTAGAACTTGCTGAACTGAGTCTCCATCTACAAGAATTTAGGATGAGGAAGTTAGTGAAGTGATCAAGTGTGTCAAATTTGAAGTAGTGATGTAAGAATTTTGAGGAACATGTATTTTTGAGAAAGAATGAGTTCACAAGGGTAAGAGGGGAAATAGTTTTTCATAAATACTCACTTTGGTTTTGAAGCTAAGTTTTTGGTTTGGACGTCCATTATAACTAGGGTCTCCTATGGTCAGGATGGCTCTGATACCAACTTGTCAACACCCGGATTTTTAATCCCAGATGCCCGTTATGCCATACCTCGCAATCCCAGGATTACCATTTTTGCGAGACATAACGGATTGGATATCACAGTACATCATCCATTACAAACCATACATAAGGTTTTACACAAATACGGATCTCATGATCCAGTCTTTAATACAACAAGCAGCAGAAATAAACGATAGCATAGCGGTGGGGTCCATCTTCAGGGGCACAGGCAATGCTGACGAAGGCAGATAGTCCTAGTTATCATAGTCGTCCTGCTGACCATCATCTTGATAGTCTCCTTCATAGTCTGGCCATGATAATAGCCAGGGACAAAAGCCATGAGTACTCTTTAAGTACTCGCAAACTACTACTAGCAAGGGTTATGATTCTAAGTTAAAGTACTAAATTTAAAGAATAACTATCAAGTTAAGTTTGAAACCTAAGCTGAGTTCTGAAGCAAGAAAAGATAAAATAAAAGTCTAGAATCACTTAAGTTGGGAAGCTATTTTCATCTACACAACCTTGTTGTGGTCAAGTCAAGGTTCATCATTCATTTCAAGTTATTTAGAAAACATCTGACAACGAAACAGTATGGCCATTCCAATTGTCCATAACCGCGGACGCGGCTATTCGAATAGTTTGACACTCTGCAGAGGTGGTACACTTTCACCACAAGATTCGATACATCTGTCAGGGATAACCCTGAATCATCATACTTAGTATGCAGATAATCAAACATAACCTTCCCTTTACACACCCTAGTACAAGCACCTCTCCTATGAGCATGGCCTCCCAACCATGACCATCAGTCATCTTGGGCACTGCATAGGTGGACAACATTGAGAGGTAGCCTCAGCTCAAACCTCTCCCGTGAGGGAACTAATACTAATGCATATAAATTTCTAGCTAAGCCTTACCCAATTCAGGTAATGTGGTTGTACGGTAAATTTGGAATGGTACCGCATCCGAATCCAACCATCAGTTTTATAAAAGGGTTAAGGCTCATGCCTCATCATTTTCATCATCATAAATCAATTGTGTTTCTCAACACATGTCAAAACATCTCAATAGAATGACTCATCATTCCAAGGTTTTCACAACTCATTTTCACCAAGTGTCCCCATCTAAAGTGACTCAAGTTTGATCTATTCTAAAACACTAGGTTAAGGGTGTTCACTAAGGTGGAAAGGTGGGATCAATCTCATGCCAAAGGGTTTCTAAGTAGGTCAAGTTTTATACTCTTTATGCTACCTTCAAAATTAATTAAAGAACTTTGTGTAAACTAAGGGGGTGTGATCAAAGTATGCTTAAGGCATCTTTACTAAACTATCTAGTTTTATTATAGCTTGCTACAAGAGCTTACTAAAGCATGTTTGCAAGGGTTAGCTTGCCACTAATAGCTTGCCTTGGTTGATGCAGTGGTTGAAGTTTTCTTCTTCTTCTTCTTGGTAGAACTCCTCCTCCTCGAAGGCTTGAGTGTACTAGCGTCTAGAAATACATAGGGAGTGCACAATCACCAAACAATACTTAACTTAGGCTAAGTAGTATTCTAAACCACACAATTGATGATCTATTATCATCCCAAACATCACAAGTTTTAATTCAATAGTTTCAACCTTTTTATTTTGGAAAAGTAATTTCTACTCATTGAAATATTAACTACACTTTAATATTCACCACCAAAATATGGGATCATGTGGATACATGTCCTCACCACATATTCTAACATGTGGGAATGAGATTTAAAGGTTGGATCAATATTACTTTGGTTTAAGTTCATTATTTAATGATTTAAAGTGACTAGAAATGCCTATATAGCATTATTTTGGTACTAGTCCAAAGTCACTACCTGTAAACCTTAATATTATTACATATTTGGATAGATATGATGAAATGTGATTTTTGAGAGTTGGAATCAACTCAAAAGCTAACTTGGTTGATTTTACAAAAATGTTTCAAGTTGCAAAAGCTTCTGTCTTCTTATTTTTATTAGGAGAAATCTATAACTCTAAATGAATTAAATCCAACGGGCTTGGATAGAGCATTTCAATACCTTTCAGACAAAATTAGTTTCATGTAATTTGGATTTGTCAAACTCACAGAATTGAATTTTGAAACACTGGACAGAAACTATATTCTAACTAAAAAGAAAAACCTAGATTTGAATCTACGGGCTTGCGCGGGAAAGGAAATGGGCTGGCCCAGTGGCGCTACGCGGCACGGGGCTCATCTCATAGGAGGGGTCCACTTGTCAGCGGCTCTTTAAAACGCGAAACGGTATGCGCGCTATGGGCCGTGCGATTAGAGGCTAGATCTACGGCTGAGGGTCGTCGTCGACGACAGACGGGTCGCCGGCGAGCTCGAACCCTAGCGGCTCGGTGGGGGTCTCTTGAGGCGTGCAGGGCTCCAGCGGGTCGGCAATGCGCGAACGAAGTGGAAGACGACGGCGAGGCGAGGCGTGGTCGGGCGGAGCTTGGGGTGGCGAATCAAGCACCCTTCTTCTCCGAGGCGCGGCTCGGCTCCAATTCGGCAGCTGCTCCACTTGCTCAGCCGAGGGTGGTTGAGGTTCAGAGAGGTGAGGGGAGTGGAATGGTGCGAGTCTTTGGTGCTGGGGAGGGCTCCTTTTATAGGCTCGACGGTGAGACCGAGCGGGATGGGCGGTCGACGGTGGCGACATGGCTACGGCGAGCTAGCGGCATGGCTGGGGATGGCGATCGATGGGCGGTCCCCTGGCGGTGCTCTAGCGCTTCAATGCGGCCGTAGGGGCGGTGGCATGTGGTCGGGGTGAGGTGGCGCTCTGCGTGGCCGAAGCGATTGTGTCCACGGCGAGCGGTGGCTGTGGGGCTTTGGGCGGCGAACGGAGGTGTCTGGGGTGTTCTCTAGGTGGAGGCGGAGCGGTGGGCGTGGGTTGGTGTCGAGCGGCGGCTTGTGCACGCGGGGACAATGCGCGCTCTGCGGGCGGCGTCGGCATGGTTCGGTGGCACTGGGCGCGGGTTCTCCTCTGTGGTCCATGGCTGGTCTTGGCTCAGGCAAGGGACAGGGCGGTCTGATCTTGGCTGCCTCCTAGACATGGAGAGGGGGAGAGGGGTGGTCTGCTGCAGCGGTTGCAAGTTTGGCCGGCGAGGCATGGCTCGGGTCGGCATGGCATTGTTGCTAGGGGTGTAGGGGATGGGTGTTTAGGCTTTGGTTAGATCATTGGGAGACAGAGGGAGTAAATGGGGATCAAATGGGGGCAAAACTCTATTCAAAATAGTGAGCTAGGATTAGAGGTGTGATTCTGCCTGCCAAGTGTTTGATGAAATGGCCGCAAGAGAAAAAGTTTTGAATTTTGAGTTCAAAAATTTTGAGTGATCTCCACTAGTGATAGGTAGTTTCTGGTTGCAAGGGTTTTGAAAATGGTTCTCAACTTGATGGTTTTTGAAATATGGGTGATCTATGCATATGCATTAGATTCAATTTTAAACTATCATTTAAAATAGTTTACAGAAGGTTTTTAGTATATCAAAAAGTGGGCCTTGGTACCTCATTATGTGTACTAGCAAGGGGTGTAAAGATCAAGAATTTTTTCTGTTAAGAAATCAGTACTAGGAATAGCCAAAGTAGGTATGAGAGTTAAATTTGTCCAAATGACCATTCCTTCATTTTAATTCTTTTTGATTTGATTTTCTTTAGGAAAAGTTTGGGAATGATGTAGATGATGTTTAAATCATCTAAGAAACATTTTAGAAGCAAAGGATCACACAATCATGGCAATTCAAAACAACTCCTATTTTAAATGCACACATATATGAATGCTTTCATTTTAAATTTGGAAAAGTTTTTGTTAACCCCATTTTTGGATGACTTGCTCTTGATAAGCTTGGATTGAAGTTTTGGGATGTTACATGCTTTGACCTGTTCATATTCAAAAATATGCTTCTGTATAGTGTTAGGGAAAGGTATCTCATGTGTTGGTTCTAGGGAGGCCAGTGTTGCTTTAACTTCTCTTTTCTTCTCAGGTTCAGGTGGTGGATCGTACTTGACCAAACCCTTTTTTGGAGCTTTGATATGTTCTGTAAAAGCTTTAACAACTTGCAACACAAGATCTAAATCCAAATAAAGTTCTTTAGGTAATTCTTTAACATGTCCTTTTTTATTATAGTCATGAATACAATCATGTTCTATTTCTACGCCTCCTTCACTTCCTAGACCAAAATTCCATGAAACTCTACGATCGCGAATTCTATTAAGTAAAGCCCAAGATTTAGCTATAGGAAGATTCATAAAGGCTCCTTCCGTGAAAGAGTCTAGTTCAAATTTATTAGGTTCAATTAAACCGCCATCAAAGATATGCAACAAATACCATTCGGGCAAATCATGATGAGGACATAGGCGAAGTAAATCTTTAAATCTGATATAAGCTCTTACTAGTCCTTCATTAGAACGGTTCTTCCAAGTCATTATGAGACACCTGATTCCAAAAGTTTTTGATAAAGGATAATATTTGCTAGAAATTCACAAGCTAGATTATCCCAAGTAGTAGTGGCTTCTAGGGGTAGAGATCTATACCATGAGAGAGTTGTACTAGTCAAAGTTTGACTAAAAGTTTAACCCTTACCTCATCAGCAGTATACCCCGTCAATTGAAAAGTGCCACATATATCTTTAAAACATGCAGTATGCTCATATGGATCGGGATCTTCTTCATCTCAAGTAAATTGTTTCTTGTGTAGTATACCAAGTAATAGAGGATTTATTTGAAACCCCGTTGTTGAAAGAACATTTCATGTTTTCCTGTGTTTTGTGTGTTAGGTGGAGTTTTCTCATGTGCGCTGAGTGTGCAGGACGTTTTGGGGGCAGATTTTCCGCCCCACCAAGGGCCGGATAATCCAGCCTAACTCATTGCTCAAAGGCTGCCAACGCGCGTCACCCAGAGAGGGGCGGATTATCGCCCGGAAAATCCGAACTGGGGCGGTTTTTCTCCCCCAGGCCGGATAATCCGGCCCCCAGAATTTGACCAAAGCCTGCCAAGGCGCGTCGCTTAGAGTCCGGTCGGATTTTCTCCCGGAAAATCCGAACTAGGGCGGTTTTTCCTCCCTAGGCCAGATAATCCGCCCTTCACAATGGGCTAGATAATCCGTCCCCCAGAAGACGATCAAGGGCAAGCTCGGCGCAACACTCAGAGAGGGGGCGGATTATCTGCCGGATATTCAGTCCGCAGAGAGTTTTCCCAGGCGGATAATCCCCTCACTTGGGCCGGATAATCCGGCCCCCAAAGACTCCAATGGCTTGGTTTTGAAAGGGGGTATAAATATCCATCCTTCCCCAATGTTCAGAACTCTTGATTCACTCGAAATTATTCAGACACTTTGCAAGAGCTCCCATTCTAGATCTCCCACTTCAACCACCCGAAGGCTTCGATCTTTGGGGGAATTGAAGGAGGAGAGAATCGTCATCGTCATCACGAATCAAGCGCATCAACTCCTCTCCATTCATTTGGAGAAATCCCTGATCTAGTATTCTTGTCAATATCTAGATCTTGTTCTTTGTTATTGATAACTTGTTCTTGTGGCAACTTGTTGTCATTACGGGAGCCTCCAAGTTGGTTGTGGAGTTGTGCCCCGCTAGTTGTGTAAAGGCACCGGTACCCGCCTCAAAGGGTCCCTATAGTGGAAAGGTGGATCAGGCCTTTGGTGGCGAGATCCATCGGAGAACAGGGTGAGGCCTATTGTGGCGTGGTGGTCTTAGTACCGCCCACCCCTCCAACATAGACGTACTTCCCTTAACAAGGAAGGAACTGCGGTCAAACAAATCCTGTGTCTCCGCATGCTTCACTATGGTTTACCCGTTCCTCTTCCACTCGCTCTTTACTCGCTAGTAGATAGGTTTGCATATAGGGAAATTCCACCTAATAGCTTATCTCGATAATTTACCTTTTGTGCTAAGCCTAAAATTGAAAAAGCATTAAAATTTGAAGTAACACCTATTCACCCCCCCTCTAGGTGCCCATACGATCCATT
Source organism: Avena insularis (assembly GCA_023614405.1). Lineage (NCBI taxonomy): Eukaryota > Viridiplantae > Streptophyta > Magnoliopsida > Poales > Poaceae > Avena > Avena insularis. Next base: position 32,104,142 of record CM042692.1, read on the forward strand.
TCAATTGGTATCAGAGCCCCGACTCTTTATTCGGGCTTAACCGCCTAAGAGAAGTATGGGTACCAAGGGAGATGGGGATGAGGTTGTGGATAAGGTCACAATGGATGACCTCAAGACGTTGGAAACAACCTTGTTGAAATCCTTTGAGGCCAAGATGGAGGAGATGAATCAAATGATTGCTCGTCTCACATCATCCTCCCCATCTCCATCCTCCTCTGAGGCCGCCACACCATCATCCATGGATAAGGCTAACACCGGATCCAAGGATGATGAACTGGTAGGTGAAAAACATAATGGTTCCACCTCCAAGAAGGGAAGTGGTAAGGAGGAATATAGTGAGGTTCGTCACGTATATTCCCCCGATCCACCTATCCCTCATCCTCATATAAACAATAGGGGTGATCCACCCAAGCTTACTGCATTCTCTTTTAATCAATGGCAATTCTTAATGAAGTCTCATGTTTGCAGCTCCTCATTGAACTTTGGAGGATTATTGAAGAGGGTATTCATATTGGAGATCATTCCAATCTGACAAGAAGAGAAGTTGTGGATAACCAATTGAATGCTACGGCTCTCCACATGATACAACTCGGTGTGGGTCCCAAGGACATGCCCCACATTGAACATCTCAACACCGCTAAAGAAGCTTGGGATGCCCTCACCAATCTCTTTATTGGGAATGAAAGCATGAGAAGGAATAGGTATGATGCCCTGAGTAATGAAGCTGAAGAGTTCTACATGTTGGATGGTGAAAACCATGAAGACATGTATAGAAGACTCAAGGGCATTGCAACAACATTTAGAAAGCATGGAGCCACCCACATTGATGATGCATGGATAAAAAGAAAATATGTGAGTGCCTTAATGCCTTTCGAGCCAATGGATTTGAAGAGCTTGCAAGGTAGACACAACTACCATCAAATTACATCCAATGAAGTCATGCAAGAAATGACATCATTCAAAGTTGCCACGAAGAACGCTGAAGATGCCCGGGCTCGTGCCATTGGAATGCAGAAGGGAGTCAATGTTGCTCTAAAGGCCAATGTTGTTGAGCAAGATGAGGATGAAAGAGCTTTTGAGAGGGCCACCATGGATTGCCCCGATGAAGTCAAACGTGCTCATGGTGAGTACATGGCATTTTACGCAAGGAACTTTTGGAATTATCCTGCCAAGGCCAAGTCAGAACTCGAGCGCAAGAATGGGTTGAGTGGAAGAAGACAAAGCGGCCCAAAACTGAGAACATGCTACAACTGTGGAGATAGGCTGCACTTTGTAGCCGAGTGTCCTTATCAAAATAGAGAAGACAATGGTGGTACGCTCATTCTTAAAGAAAAATCCAAGGCACCTAAGAAGAAGCCATTTATTAAAAAGAATGCCCCCTACAAGAAGCAACCCAAGATCGTCCTAGTGGCATAAGAAGAATACCCCTCTGCAAGTGAAGATGAAGAGGATCAAGATAGTTCTTGCGAGGTGGCTACTATAGCCACCACATCGACTCCATCATCTCTCTTTGACTCGCCAAACAAGAACGTCATCAACAACAACACCACTTGTCTTATGGCAAGAGGGTCCGAGGGCTATGCTTCCGGTGGGTCTAAATGGGTACTCGATGGCGGATGCACGAGTCATATGACCGGAAGCAAGGATATCATCACGGAGATGCGGCCAAATCATGATCATGTAACCATCTCCTATGGTGACAAGTCAAAATCTGAGGTATTGGGTCTCGGCAAAGTTGTGGTTGCTCACGATATCTCTGTCGTGGACGTCATGCTTATTGAGACCCTCGGGTACAATTTACTTTCAGTTAGCGCCCTTGGTAAGATGGGCTTTGTAGTTTATATTGATGCTGATTTGGTGGTACTCTTGTGGAGCAAGTCTCTAAAAGTCGCTTTCGTGGGATATGTCAAAAATGACCTGTACGTGGTGGACTTTTCGGGGAAAACCACTACAGGCCCGATGTGTCTTTTCGGAAAGGCTGACGTGGGTTGGCTATGGCATCACCGACTAGCCCACATCAATATGAGAACTTTGCAAAGTCTCCACAAGGGTGGCCACATCCTTGGACTAAAAGAAAATGTCTCCTTTGCCAAAGATCGTCTTTGCAGGGCTTGTGTTGAAGGGAAAATGCATGACTCTCTTCATCGTAGGAAGACTATTATCTCGTCAAAAAGGATCTTAGAGCTCCTACATGTGGACCTCTTCGGACCTCCATCTCATGCAAGCCTCGGTGGAAGAAGTACTGTCTTGCGATCGTTGATTATTACTCAAGATACACTTGGGTTTATTCTTCAAGTTGAAGAGTGAAACTCAACAAACGGTCATCGACTTCACCAACGAGGTTCAACGTCAACACAACGTCCCTATTCTGGCTATAAGAAGTGATAACGGCTCTGAGTTCAATAACTACACCTTAAAGGAGTTCCTAAGTGAAGAGGGGATAAGACATCAATATTCCGCTGCGTACACCCCTCAACAAAATGGTGTTGCCGAGAGGAAAAATCGGACTCTAATGGATATGGCAAGGTCAATGTTAGCCGAATTCAAGTCTCCTTATAATTTCTAGGCTGAAGTTATTTCTACCGCTTGTCACTCATCCAACCGTTTATACCTCCATAAAACCTTGGATAAGACTCCATATGAAATACTTACCGGTAACAAGCCAAACATCTCATACTTTTGGGTATTCGGGTGTAAGTGTTTCTTTCTCATCAAGGGAGTTCGTTTATCTAAGTTTGAATCTAAGGCTCTAGAAGGTATTTTTGTTGGTTATGGTGCCAAATCCCACACTTATAGAGTCTACAATAAGCTCTCCGGAACTATTGTAGAAACTTGTAGTGTGGTGTTCGAAGAAAATGACGGCTCCTGTGCGGGGCAAGTTGATGTTTGTGATGCAGATGTTGAAATACCCCAAGATGCCATAAGAAGAATGGGCGTGGGATTTTTCCGCCCCATTGAGGAACCCCTTGTGGCGGATCGGGAAGGACAATGCTCTACTCATGAAGAGCCCTCATCTACACATATTCATCATGTTCCAACCACGAGAGTAACTTGTACACCATCTCCATCAACTGCTGAAGGTCAAGATGTTCTAGAAAGCTCCAGGCCAGATTTTCTGGTTGACACCGGATTATCCGGCCACCCCACTCCTGACGACCAAATTGCTCCTGGTACTAAAGAAATCGATGCAAGCTCCAGGCTAGATTTTCCGGCTGGCCCCGGATTATCCGGCCCCTCGCCAGTTCAAGCAAGTCCCAGGGAGCCTGATGAAGCCGCTACAAGTTCTCCCAGGTCGGATTATCTGGCCCTGAATCACCTGTTTTTCAGCAGTCTCCTATTACAGCTGCTGACCCACCTCAAGGTCACACTTCATCACCGCCTACTACTGTTATCCTAGATTCTAATCAAGGTTGAGAAAATGATTCCAATGAAGATTCATGTGATGAAACTATTCCACCAAGAGACAACAAGCTTATTGAACTTCGTCCCAAGGCTCGTGCTGATCGGAACCTTGAGTTAAGGGGTCACACCCTCGACAAGGTTGTAGGTGACCTTCGACGAAGGGTTTCTACAAGAACGGAATTGGCAAGTTTTGGTGAGCATCAAGCTCACATCTCAATGGTGGAACCCAAGAAAGTTTTTGAAGCTCTTGAAGATCTAGACTGGTTTGTTGCTATGCATGAAGAATTGAATAATTTCGAGCGCAACAAGGTCTAGAAACTCGTGGAGAAACCCAAAGATTGCCGCAATGTTATCGGCACTAAATGGATATTTAAAAACGAGCAAGATGAGAATGGCATTGTTGTGAGGAACAAGGCGAGACTTGTGGCTCAAGGCTACTCTCAAGTTGAGGGCATTGACTTCGGCGAGACCTATGCTCCAATAGCTCGACTTGAGTCCATCCCTATCCTTCTTGCTTATGCTGCCCATAACAATTTTAAATTGCAGCAAATGGACGTCAAGAGTGCTTTCCTTAATGGTCCTCTACATGAGTTGGTATATGTAAAGCAACCCCCAGGATTTGAGAATCCTAACTTCCCGAACCATGTCTACAAACTCGATAAGGCACTCTATGGCCTTAAACAAGCCCCACATGCGTGGTATGAGCACCTTATAGAGCTTTTGCTAGACCATGGCTTCGAAGTTGGGCAAATTGATCCCACTCTTTTTACTAAGAAGGTTAAGGGGGAGCTCTTCGTATGCCAACTATATGTAGACAATATCATCTTTGGTTCTACTAATAAAGCTTTTAATGATGAATTTTCAAAGCTTATGACTGACAGGTTTGAGATGTCTATGATGGGGGAATTGCGGTTCTTTCTTGGATTCGAGATCAAGCAACTTAGAGAAGAAACCTTCATCAATCAAGCAAAGTACATCCAAGACATGCTCAAGAGATTCAAGATGACGGATCTTAATGGTGTCGCCACTCCAATGCAAATAAAATGTCACCTTGAACTTAACCCAAATGGTAAAGATGTGCACCAAAAGGTATACCGGTCCATGATCGGCTCTCTTCTTTACCTCTGCGCATCTAGACACGATATTGTGTTGAGTGTGTGGGTGTGTGCAAGGTATCAAGGAGCTCCTAAAGAAAGCCACTTAGTGGCAGTCAAGAGGATCTTTCGATATTTGGTTCATTCCCCTAACTTTGGTCTATGGTATCCCAAGGGCTCCAATTTCTCTCTATGTGGTTATACTGACTCAGATTGGGCTGGTGATAAGGATGATCGAAAATCCATTTCTGGAGCCTTGGGAAGATCTCTAGTATGTTGGTCATCTAAAAAGCAGAATTGTATCTCTCTCTCCACCGCCGAAGTTGAATATGTTGCTGCTGCTAGTGCTTGCACTCAGTTATTGTGGATGAGGCAAACTTTAAAGGAATACGGTGTTAATTGTGACAAAGTGCCTCTTTTATGTGATAATGAAAGTGCAATCAAAATAGCGTACAATCTGGTACAGCACATAAGAACAAAGCATATTGAGATTCAGAATCATTTTATTCAAAACCATGTTGCTCGAGGCGATATTGATCTATCTTTTGTGAGCACGAAGAACCAACTTGCTGATATTTTTACAAAACCACTTGATGAAGCAAGATTCTACTACTTGAGGAATGAGCTAAATATCATTGATTCCAGGAGTTTGTCTTGATTACCCATGCACTCACTCTTACATCTCACTCATTTGGTCTAGATGTGGGCATGAATATAGGGGGAGTGTGGTCCTAATTAATTGGGCTAACCCTCCCCCCATAATGCCAAAAGCAAGATAAATCATTTCTCTTAATATCATCTTGTGATATGTGAGCTTATTGATGAGTATTGGTCGTGAACCCAAGATATATCTTCGCGGTGTCACACCATACACTCCAACAAGGTGGCTTCCGCCACCACCCTCTCCCTTGAGGAGAATTGGATTTTTATGGATCTTTTTGGTTGTTTTTGCTCATCTCATGTTCTTATGGGAATCACACTCAATTTTGCCTTTTATTTGATTTGGTTCTTGCAATTTTGAGTGTATAGTACCATCTCAGTTTGTCTTTCTTAATCCTAAGCCTTTCTCCACCCCTAAGCCATCTATTCTTGCACACAAGTCCCTTGTACACCTTGTGGGGGTGTTGTTTGGGGACATGCAGGCCTGAATCTGTGTACAACAGAAATTCAAATTTGAGGCCAGATAATCCGGCCCAAGTGTAGGCCGGATAATCCGGCCCTGGCGGATTTCATCTTAAAGGGCAGGGATCAGGGGGAAGGGCTCATAACGAGCAGCACTTCTCCCCCAACCCTCTCCTCCTCCTCAGCCGCCGCCTGCCATCCCCCACCCTCCCCGGAGCCTCTCCGGCCACCGGATTTTCCGGGCCTCCCCGGATCTTCTTCTCCGCGCCTCCGGGTACCTTCTCCTCCGCGTTCTTCCTCCAATGAGTGAGGGTAACTCCCTCTCTCCCCATCTTTGGCTAGATGTGTTATTTGTTGGGTGGAACGTTGTCTAGAAGGATGTTGTTTCACGTAGAAATCGTAGTCTTGCAGTTTCTAGGCCTGATCTACTTTTTGCACTCAATCTAGGTGAAGTCAAAAATTTCTGCCAGGGTCGGATTATTCGCCCCGGGCTAAGCCGGATAATCCGGCCTGACAGATTCAACTCTGGTTCAGTTTCACCATATTGTGTGCTTTGAGTAGATTTGACTTATGAACTTTTTGACTACTTTTTCATGCTCTCTCTTGGACTTGTGTGTATGCTTATCCCCTTGTTATCGCCCTTGTTCTCCTCACAGGTGGTTCTAGTGTTCCCAAGACCTACAAGCACCATCCTTGCGGTAAATACTTTCGGGACGACGGACAGGGTAACTTAGTGGACGAGGTTGAGTTGAGGAGAAGAAAGAACGAAGAGAAGCGCATGGCTGAACAAGCAAAGATGACTAGAAAGGGGGTGTCAAAAAGGAAGGGCAAGGAGCCCAAGATCAACTACAAGGCTTTGGATCCAGTTACTTATTCCTCTATCCGTCACCGTGATTTGTTTGCAGAGTTGCCTCGTGATTCTGAGCTGGGAGATGCTCGCTTTTGGTGTGCTGAAAAGAAAGGTATTTTTGAAGATGTGTATGTCAGGCTGAACATTAGGCCTATGCACCCGTTGGTTCTTGCTGAGGCTTTGGAGAAGCCTCACCTTGTGGATGCCATGTATGTGGCTGAGCGGATGGGGCTACACCATCTCATGTCTCTCCAGTGCTCATATGACTCTAAGGTGGTGAAGCAGTTCTTTTCCACTTTGGTTATTTGTGGCGATGAGCATCGCACTATGAAGTGGATGACTCATGACAGGCCTATGACTGCTGATTTCTGTGTGTTTGCTGAGGTTCTTGGATACAATTTCCGCAGCAGGGATAGGGCCAGTGGCCACTGCATCATCACTCAGCTGAAGCCCAACAAAGATGCAGCTCTCTCTCCTTGCACAATGGACAATGGCATTATGGGCACTCTTGCTGGTCTTGCTCCTATCTATGCTGCTTTGGTCGGTCTGTTTCGTGATTCCATCACTCCAAGTGGAGGCAACAATGATAGCATCCATGGTCACCTTGTTCAGCTCCTTGCTTTCTCCCATGAGGTTGCCTCGTGCGAGGATGAGTCCGTGCAATACAAGCTAGATGTGATGGAATTCATCTACCATGAATTGATTGATGCAATGTTCAACCGGTTGTCCATTCCTTATGCTCCCTACATTATGATGCTCATTAGGCACTTGCTTCCTTCTAAAGATTTCAACATTGATGTGGTGCATAAGGCAAAGAAGATCTACACCAAGGTTCGGAAGACCTCTCACCCCTCTTCTGCTCCTGAGGGTCTCATGAGGGATGCTCGCAGGCCTCTAGTGCCCCCTGTTGCTCGTGAGATCAAGCAGTTGAATTGGTTCCAGCGGAACATCCTTTGCATGGGCATGGACGCACGCAAGGGACAATATGAGGCGTATAAGCAGCGCCATGAGTTGGCTCACTCTAAGCAGCTCATCCTTCACCATGTGTCCGGTTCTTCTGGTGATCCCTCGGCTCCTACCCCTCCCACACCTTATGCCCGATGGAACTCTTCTTCCGGGCTGAACTATGGAGAGCTGGAGCGTCACTTGTTCCCCTCTGCAGCCACTACTGATGATGAGGATGATGACACCGAGGAGCTTGACGATGAGGACGAGGATGGGAACAAGGACGAGGACGAGGACTAGGATGAGGACTACGAGTGATCCCTTGGGGTGCTAGCATCGCTCTTCTTCCTTTTTGGTGTCTCGATGCCAAAGGGGGAGAAGTAGTTCTATTAGGTCTTCGAGGATTTGCATGGGTTGGGCATAAGCACTTGCATTTTTCTATTCGTCATTTTCTTGCTTGTGCCCATTTAGCATTGAACTTTAAATTTGTGATTTGTGGTTTGTTTGAGACTCTGTGACGGTGGTTGTCTGGATTTATCTCATGGATTATGCTTATGGATTCATCTATTCATATCATATTATGCTGGGCATCTTTATCGAGGAAGGCGCTTATATTGGTTATCACGTTGATAATTGTGGCTATTTCAAGGATGCCTCTCTCCCTATCTCGGTGGTACGATTATGTTGTTCATATGTCAATGGATTAGATTCACCTATTTGTGTGCATTTGTATTCAAATGCAAAATTCTAATATACACACATTGAGGGGGAGTCTCTTCCATGTTTATTGCTGATAGTCTTGTGATCCTTTCCTGCAAATCCTAGTATTGTCATCTAACACCAAAAAGGGGGAGATTGAAAGAACATTTCATGTTTTCCTGTGTTTTGTGTGTTAGATAACAATACTGTGGAGTTTTCTCATGTGCGTAGAGTGTGCAGGAGGTTTTGGGGGGGCGGATTTTCTGCCCCACCAAGGGCCGAATAATCCGGCCTACCTCATTGATCAAAGGCTGCCGAGGCGCGTCACCCAGAGAGGGGCGGATTATCGCCCGGAAAATCCGAACTGGGGCGGTTTTTCTTCCCAGGCCGGATAATCCAGCTATGGCATGGCCGGATAATCCGACCCCCAGAATTTGACCAAAGCCTGCCAAGGCGCGTCGCTCAGAGTCTGGTCGGATTTTCTCCCGGAAAATCCGAACTGGGGCGGTTTTTCCTCCCCAGGCCAGATAATCCGCCCTTCACATAGGGCCAGATAATCCGGCCCCCAGAAGACGATCAAGGGCAAGCTCAGCGCGACACTCAGAGAGGGGGCCGATTATCTGCCGGATATTCCGAGTCTGGGGCGGAGTTTTCCCCAGGCCGGATAATCCGGCCCTCACTTGGGCCGGATAATCCGCCCCCCAAAGACTCCAACGGCTTGGTTTTGAAAGGGGGTATAAATATCCCTCCTTCCCCAACGTTTAGAACTCTTGATTCACTCGAAATTATTCAGACACTTTGCAAGAGCTCCCATTCTAGATCTCCCACTTCAACCACCCGAAGGCTTTGATCTTTGGGGGAATTGAAGGAGGAGAGAATCGTCATCGTCATCACGAATCAATCGCATCAACTCCTCTCCATTCATTTGGAGAAATCCCTGATCTAGTATTCTTGTCAATATGTAGATCTTGTTCTTTGTTATTGATAACTTGTTCTTGTGGCAGCTTGTTGTCATTACGGGAGCCTCCAAGTTGGTTGTGGAGTTGTGCCCCGCTAGTTGTGTAAAGGCACCGATACCCGCCTTGAAGGGTCCCTATAGTGGAAAGGTGGATCAGGCCTTTGGTGACAGGATCCATCGGAGAACAGGGTGAGGCCTATTCTGGCGTGGTGGTCTTAGTACCGCCCACCCCTCCAATGCAGACGTACTTCCCTTAACAAGGAAGGAACTGCGGTCAAACAAATCCCGTGTCTCCGCGTGCTTCACTATGGTTTACCCGTTCCTCTTCCACTCGTTCTTTACTCGCTAGTAGATAGGTTTACATATAGGGAAATTCCACCTAATAGCTTATCTAGAGAATTTACCTTTTGTGCTAAGCCAAACATTGAAAAAAAGCATTAATATTTGAAGTAGCACCTATTCACCCCCCTCTAGGTGCCCATACGATCCATTTCACTTGTCTTCTCATTGGAGTGGTCTCTTTTATAGGGCTTCCCAAAGTGGCTGAGTGGGTTAGCACTAGTCATATGCTCAAACTCCATCATGTCGGTGGAAACCTGTAACTCAAAATAAAACTTAGCAAGACAAAAATAAATAAGCAAAAACTAAAAGACCTACAACGCTTAGCTCCCCGGCAATGGCGCCAGAAAATAGCTTGATGAATGCAAGTGCACAGATCGTTTGTAGCTAGTTTCGAAATAAAGATATCGATACGAGAGGGAGCAGGAGTCTCAAGTCTAATAACTCTTGAAATAAATATTACACTAGTAATGCTAAATAAAGTTCTAAGTGACAACATAAAATGCGAGTATTGCGTAAAAAGGTGTTTTTTGGGTTTTGGGTATAAGAGCAACAATAAATAAATTAAAATAACTGAATAGAGAAAGTAAGTATCGCGTATGTAAGAGAGATTGGAACTGCAATAGGGAAAAGGGCGTTCTCAGGGAGTAGCGGATTCACCACTAGCATTATAAGGAGCTAAGGTAAAGATTATTATCATGAACATTCTCAACTATGTATGTGTGGGGGGGACTCTTTATTTGGACAAATAGGTAGCAACCATTGCTCACATCATCCTCATAACCACAGCAGTCAGCAATCGACATTAATTGAATTACTGCGCTATTAAGGGATGTAATCCCGTAGGACGTATCGCATGGCATGGATAGTGTTCCCTGAGTTTCCTCGGTTTCCCAAGTTGATACGTAAGGAGTGCCAACAGCTTTATAGTCACTATAAGTGTTAACACACCTCCGTCTACCAACAAATAGTTCCCTCCATCAAGTCCCCATGAGAGGCAAATATTGAGAGGTCGACTTCTCTCAACATCAAGATGAAGACAATCTAACACATGGTCATAGCAATGAATATCATAATAAACTTTATCTTATTTCAATCTCATACTAGGGTTTCTCCATCTCCCCAAGAACTAATGATCTACTCAGACATGGAGGCAATCAACATCATGGAAATAACAATAACATCTATCATAGATGAATAATACTTGTATAAATTCACAATGAGTATGGAAATTACAACAAGATCTAGACAAGATGTAGATGGGATGGATGGAGATGGTGGTGATGCAGCGGTGGATGATGAAGATCGATGCCTTAGCCTCCCGGATCTACACAGGGCGAAGTTGGATCCCCAATGGACGAGTTCCCCCTCCAGATGCCTTCTAGAGGTGAGGTTTATGTGATTTCTGGGTGTTCTGTATGTTGTTTCTCTGATCCAGTTGCATGGGGTGAAACTATTTGAGGAGGTGGTGGTAGCGCCAACTATACGGCGAGAACTATATGGCCGGAAAATTTATTCCCGCCGTTTAGTTGGTCATAAACCGTCTGTCTCCCTTGATTGCTTCGGGTTTTCTTCTAGTATTATTAATATTTCCCAAATAACCGATTTATGTTGTTTTGACTCCTTTTCTCCTCAGTACAACTGCTTCAAGAATTGTGTCCATTGTATCCATCATCTGTCCTAATCCTGGTGAAAACATACATAAAATGTGTGCGGGAGCGCCGTAAAATACCAAGATCCTACATCTACAATGCAAAATAACAATATAAAACATTATGCAAATATGCACTCATCATGTGCCGAAGTTTTGCTTTTTATATGTAACTTGAGTCTTTAGGAACTCCACACTATTAAGAGGGGTTATCTCGATGAGCTTGTTGGGGATGAATTCCTAGGCCATATACACATCCCATACACCCACTTGTTCCATCACCAAAGAGAGAGGAGAGGGAAATCTGCTTTTCATGGTACCTCTACAAAGTTTGGTGAATAAGCCGGATAATCCGGCTGTCGCATGGGCCGGATAATCCGGCCCCCAGAATTTGACCAAAGCCTGCCAAGGCGCATCGCTCAGAGTCCGGTCGGATTTTCTCCCGAAAAATCCGAACTAGGGCGGTTTTTCCTTCCCGGGCCGGATAATCCGCCCTTCACATAGGGCCGGATAATCCGTCCCCTAGAATACGATCAAGGGCAAGATCGGCGCGACACTCAGAGAGGGGCGGATTATCTGCCGGATATTCCGAGTCTGGGGCGTAGTTTTCCCCAGGCCGGATAATCCGTCCCTCACTTGGGCCGAATAATCTGGCCCCCAAAGACTCCAACGGCTTGGTTTTGAAAGGGGTATAAATATCCCTCCTTCCCCAACGTTTAGAACTCTTGATTCACTCGAAATTATTCAGACACTTTGCAAGAGCTCCCATTCTAGATCTCCCACTTCAACCACCCGAAGGCTTCGATCTTTGGGGGAATTGAAGGAGGAGAGAATCGTCATTGTCATCACAAATCAAGCGCATCAACTCCTCTCCATTCATTTGGAGAAATCCCTGATCTAGTATTCTTGTCAATATCTAGATCTTGTTCTTTGTTATTGATAACTTGTTCTTGTGGCAGCTTGTTGTCATTATGGGAGCCTCCAAGTTGGCTGTGGAGTTGTGCCCCACTAGTTGTGTAAAGGCACCGGTACCCGCCTTGAAGGGTCCCTATAGTGGAAAGGTGGATCAGGCCTTTGGTGACAGGATCCATCGGAGAACAGGGTGAGGCCTATTGTGGTGTGGTGGTCTTAGTACCGCCCACCCCTCCAACACAGACGTACTTCCCTTAACAAGGAAGGAACTGCGGTCAAACAAACCATGTGTCTCCGCATGCTTCACTATGGTTTACCCGTTCCTCTTCCACTCGCTCTTTACTTGCTAGTAGATAGGTTTGCATATAGGGAAATTCCACCTAATAGCTTATCTAGAGAATTTACCTTTTGTGCTAAGCCAAAAATTGAAAAAAGCAATAAAATTTTAAGTAGCACCTATTCACCCCCCTCTAGGTGCCCATACGATCCATTTCACTTGTCTTCTCATTGGAGTGGTCTCTTTTATAAATATCATAGGGCTTCCCAAAGTGGCTGAGTGGGTTAGCACTAGTCATATGCTCAAACTCCATCATGTCGGTGGAAACCTGTAACTCCAAATAAAACTTAGCAAGACAAAAATAAATAAGCAAAAACTAAAAGACCTACAACGCTTAGCTCCCTGGCAATGGCACCAGAAAATAGCTTGATGAATGCAAGTGCACAGATCGTTTGTAGCTAGTTTCGAAATAAAGATATCGATACGAGAGGGAGCAGGAGTCTCAAGTCTAATAACTCTTGAAATAAATATTACACTAGTAATGCTAAATAAAGTTCTAAGTGACAACATAACATGTGAGTTTTGCGTAAAAAGGTGTTTTTTGGGTTTTGGGTATAAGAGCAACAATAAATAAATTAAAATAACTGAATAGAGAAAGTAAGTATCACGTATGTAAGAGAGATTGGAACTGCAATAGGGAAAAGGGCGTTCTCAGGGAGTAGCGGATTCACCACTAGCATTATAAGGAGCTAAGGTAAAGATTATTATCATGAACATTCTCAACTATGTATGTGTGGGGGGGACTCTTTATTTGGACAAATAGGTAGCAATCGCTGCTCACATCATCCTCATAACCACAACAGTCAGCAATCGACATTAATTGAATTACTGCGCTATTAAGGGGCGTAATCCCGTAGGACGTATCCCATGGCATGGATAGTGTTCCTTGAGTTTCCTCGGTTTCCCAAGTTGATACGTAAGGAGTGCCAACAGCTTTATAGTCACTATAAGTGTTAACACACCTCCGTCTACCAACAAGTAGTTCCCTCCATCAAGTCCCCACGAGAGGCAAATATTGAGAGGTCAACTTCTCTCAACATCAAGATGAAGACAATCTAACACATGGTCATAGCAATGAATATCATAATAAACTTTATCTTATTTCAATCTCATACTAGGGTTTCTCCATCTCCCCAAGAACTAATGATCTACTCAGACATGGAGGCAATCAACATCATGGAAATAACAATGGAATCTATCATAGATGAATAATACTTGTATAAATTCACAACGAGTATGGAAATTACAACAAGATCTAGACAAGATGTAGATGGGATGGATGGAGATGGTGGTGATGCAGCGATGCATGATGAAGATTGATGCCTTATCCTCCCGGATCTACACAAGGCAAAGATGGATCCCCGATGGACGAGTTCCCCCTCCAGATGCCTTCTAGAGGTGAGGTTTATGTGATTTCTGGGTGTTCTATATGTTGTCTCTCTAATCCAGTTGCACGGAGTGAACCTATTTGAGGAGGTGGTGGCAGCGCCAACTATACGGCGAGAACTATATGGCTAGAAAATTTATTCCCGCCGTTTAGTTGGTCATAAACCGTCTGTCTCCCTTGATTGCTTCGGGTTTTCTTCTAGTATTATTAATATTTCCCAAATAAGCGATTTATGCTGTTTTGACTCCTTTTCTCCTCAGTACAACTGCTTCAAGTATTGTGTCCATTGTATCCATCATCTGTCCTAATCCTGGTGAAAACAGACATAAAATGTGCGTGGGAGCACCGTAAAATACCAAGATCCTACATCTACAATGCAAAATAACAATATAAAACATGATGCAAATATGCACTCATCATGTGCCGAAGTTTTGCTTTTTATATGTAACTTGAGTCTTTAGGAACTCCACAATATTAAGAGGGGTTATCTCGATGAGCTTGTTGGGGGTGAATTCCTAGGCCATATACACATCCCATACACCCACTTGTTCCATCACCAAAGAGAGAGGAGAGGGAAATCTACTTTTCATGGCATCTCTGCAAAGTTCGGTGTACAAGCCGGTTTAACCAGCTCCCATACCGAGTGGCCCAGTACCAGGGTCGGAAAATCGAACCCAAACGGGGATTATCAGTTTGCTATACCGAGTATATCCGAGTCTGCGCACAGTGACCTAAACCGGTTTGGATTCCGGTCCTGAAACCGAAGCCGGACTTCATAGTAATACTCTAAACAGCTAGATTTCTCCCTTGGGTATAAATACCACTTCTTCCACCTTGAGCATGTTAGGGATTTCAGTTCATAATCATTCTTGAAGCTCTCTCTCTCTCTCCTCCCCCATTGTTGAAACACAATTCCTTGAGGATCTCCCATTCTACCCAACCAATTCCAAATCCATTTGGTAGAAAGCAAGAGGAGGTCCCGATCTACATTTCCAACAAGCCAAAGTTCATTCCCCCTTGAGTTCATCGAGTTAGCTTGTTACTCTTGGGTTTGTGGGAAACCCTAGGCGACTAGGGTCGCCCAAAGGCATTCGGCTTATGATTTGCTCCGTGGGAAGTTTGTGAGGTTTGGAGACTACCTTAAAGTCTACCACGAGTAAGTGAGCTATTCCTTCGTGGGATAGGCTCGGAGAAGAAGGCGAGCCTTCATGGCGTTGGGGAATCCTTTGTGGAACCTCACATCTCTCCAACGTGACATCCCCCTTCCCAAAGGTGGTGAACTAAAGCTACGAGGAACCCTAGAAGTAGATTTCACTTAAGATTAGAAAGCAAAATGTTGCTGAATCTTACCAAGTAAAGAGGTTGCTTGATGTTTCCAAAAGACTTCAAGGTCATCATGGAAAAAGTGAATGACAAAGGCATGATTTTGTCATGAATAATGTATTGGACAAATTCAAAAGACTTTGATTCAGAAGTGCTAAAAGTCTAATGGATTTGATACTAGTAATGTACTAGCGTCTCATAATAAAACTCTCAGTTTGATGAATGATCAAGGGATTTTGAAGTTATTCAAAATACTGAGAAGATATTCAGTTTGCATGAAATTGAGTGGGAGCTATAAAAGTCTTCCTAAAGTAGTATGTGAATGACACATTTTGAGTGGGAGCAATGTAAGTTTCGGACTCGAATATGTTGGGAACATATTTTGAGTGGGAGCTCAATTCTTGTGTGTATTTAACACATTAAGAATGAAAGCACAAGTACCAATAAATAATGATTTATAGGGATTGAAAGTTGAAAGTAAATATATTACAATAATATGTTGTAATGTATTCCTAAAAGAGATTCTGAAGGGGTTTTCGAATAGGAATTGGTTAAGGAATGGTCCTTGATCATTCGAATTACGAATGATACTAAGTTCATCATCAATGGTTGAAAGAAAGAAAAGGATGATCATCATCCACTATGTTGAGACATAGATTATATCATAGAAACCACAATGAGAACTTAACACAATATATATGATCCAAGAAGAAACGTTCGGAAGTGGTTAAGTTTGAATCACTGAACATTGAGCTAAGTTTTTCCACAATGTCTAAATGAGAACTGTAGACATGTTTTCTAGGATTATGAAGGATGGAATACCTTAAATCATAAAGGGTTATGTTATAAGGGCATCTGTTAACCTTAAAAGATTGGAAATCCTTGCATCGAGAAATACCGACTGAAGTCAAGTAGGAAGCGAGGTGACAAACGTCGAAAAATGCACATAGTGCACCAGTGTTTTGATAACTACATTTAAAGTAAGAGTATAAGGATACCATCTAACATGATGTATATTTTAGTGGTGGGACT
Source organism: Avena insularis (assembly GCA_023614405.1). Taxonomy (NCBI): domain Eukaryota; kingdom Viridiplantae; phylum Streptophyta; class Magnoliopsida; order Poales; family Poaceae; genus Avena; species Avena insularis. The sequence continues at coordinate 32,120,193 of CM042692.1, forward strand.
TGTTCGTCTTTTCGCAAAGAGTATGTCCTAGGGAATAATGCCCATGAGAAAGCTTGTTTTGGCTGATCTAACATCGTTGCTGGCTCCTGGAAACCAACCTCACTTTGTTGCCATAACTACAATACATACACAAGAAGTTATCATGAGATGATAAAGTATTAATGTCAATTAAGGTGACATTAGTGAGTTGCAAAGGATGTGGGGCTGTAAAGTACAAACCCAAGACTCAACCTCTTCCATGAGCAAGCATGATCAGAGGTGCCAGGTTATATGGTGCCAATGATTAGTAACAAATGAAGCTAGTTTATTTGTACTCTAGTGCAAGTTGGAGATTGTTGGAAATATGCCCTAGAGACAAATAATAATATGGATTATTACCATATTTCATAAAGTTTATGATTAAGTTTTATATCATGCTATAACTTTATTACCAGGAAACGTCAATACACGTGTGATATACAAACAACCAGGAGTTCCCGGTGAACCTCTAGTCACTGGTTCATTGGTCAACAGATGATCAAGGTTTCCTGATCATGTGGCATTTATGCCAGTTGACAATGGAATCACCTCATTACGAGAAGAGATGATGAGATATACCCAACCTAAGCAGTGTGACCCGATCATGTCATGAAGTTCAAGTTACAATGATTAGAAAATACCTAGTGTCATATTTCTTAGATCGTGAGACCATATCAATCACTATCACCCGAGAATACTTAGATATCATCAAACGTCATTTGCGGGAGTGGTGATCATAAAGGTGTGTTCAGGTATTCGTTGGAACATGTATAGGAATTATGCGTCAAGAGCGGGATTTGTCCATCCACATGACGTAAAGATACTACATTGCCCACTTAGAGAAGTTATATCCAATAGCTGTGTAGCATGTGATTTGATCACAGGGATATCACTTATCGGAATGAGTTAAATAGCATTCATCAGTAACAAGATTGAACATGACATGGTGATGTCATTGATCAGATCTCGGACAATGCAAGTATCAAAGATACAAAAGGAATATGACACGACGTTCATGGTTCAGTGACAAAATATTCGTGGAATGCACAGGGGTCATCATGGGCATCCAGGTCCTGCTGATGATCATTGGTACAGGAAGGTCTCGACCACGTCTAGAGTGTTCCCGAACCGTGGGGTATCACGCTTAAGGGCTTGATGATGATCATAGATCGTTTTGGTATCGACCGAATCACCGAAGGAAAGAAAGAGAGAGAACCGGAAGAGTTTTGGTAAGTCTGGAGAATGTCCGGAGTGGAGGTGGAAGGAGTTCCATAGCCACGAGGATTGAATAGTATATAAGTAAATGTTAAACATTGATTTAATCATTTATTTATAATTATTTAATAAGAGAAAAATAAATTAAAAGGTTAAATACCTAATTGGGCCTAATTACATAGGGAAAAGGCCCTTGAGGGAAAGACGAAAGGGGAAGAGAGAGAGGGGTGGCCAGCTGGGCCAAGGGACCCCGTGTGGGGCCCACTTGGGCCTAGGTCGGCGGCAGCCAGCCCCCTCCTCCCATCTCCTTTGTTTAGTCCCACATGACTAAGACAATTGTCTATGTGGGGGGTTTCCCCTATATATTGTGAGGTATTTTGACAAATTAGATACACCAATAATCAAAAAAGGTTCCCTCTCTTTTAGGGTGAACTCCAGTTGATATTCTCTCTCCCTCTCTCTCCCTCTCTCCTATGACCGTGGTACCAAGTCTGGTTCGCGTGAGCATGAGACTTCTTCACCGCAGAGCGTCGTCATGCTGCGGGATTTGGATCTAGAAGCTCTACTTCCACAACTGCTGCTAGATCGGAGGAGCGGGAGTCATCGTCAGGCACTAGACGTGTGTAACTCCCTCGGAGGTGTGACATCTGGGGCACCAGGAGTCATTGGAGCCGCAGGAGCCGGAGGACTTCAACACGACCCCGAAGTCAGCTTCAGAACAACTACATCAGCCACACTCTCCCAAGTATTGACAACACTTTTTGGTCTTCAAGGGTAAGTTCGCGAAAATCCCCTCCTGTTACTGCATTACTAATAGATAGATCCTGGCATTAGGGTTCTTGGTGTAGGAAGAATTTATTGTTTTTACGCGCGAACCCCTACACAACCTCCCTAAGATACAAATAGGTAAAATATCCAACATAAAAACACAATAAGATGTTCAGTTTAATCCGTTTTTGATGAACTAGAGCTTGTTATGAAGATAACCAGAAACTCTAGAGCCTCCAAAAGAGCATATGGCCTCCCATGTGTGGTTTTGGTAATTAATGACAATCTCTATGGACTAATGTTTGCATTGAGTTACACTTGCAGGAATTGTTCTTTGGCATCGCTTGTAGCATGTGTTGGCTTCAAGGTAGAAGAAATGAAGAAGAAGAAACTATATCTAAAGGATTGGGGCCTATTGGAATCATGTAGAAGAAGAAGAATAAAGAAAATAAGATCAAGAATGCTTGAAAAAGAAGATGGATTTCCTCATGTGTATCTTCAAGACACCATCCAAATGAAGTTAGAAGAAATAAAGTGCAAGCTCAAAATGCGCCATCTCTAAAAGATCTCATGCCTGATGCTTGTCATCCAAGGTGATCATGGATCGATGAAGACAAGTTCTAAGAAAGAGTTTTCACATGTGTATGGGGGAGAAATTCACAAGACTTCATCAAGCGAGCACGAGAAAGAGTAATCAAGACAAATGTTCCATTTTGAGGAGGACAAGATCGTCTACATCAAGCTCAAGTGGAATTCTCAAGATAAATAAATGATCTTGATAGGTTTTTCCTTTTATTGGTCTCATGTTAGGAGGCCAGGTTTAGGATAGGTAACCGTACTATTAAGAGGGGCTCTCTAGTGAGTAACTCGATCGTATCTTTCAGAGAGAGCTCAAACCTTTTCATACTTAGCATCATATTTCTTGGTTGTTATTTGGATCTTATCCAAGGAGGTTCTAGAGCTTGTGGTAATCTTCATAACAAGCTCTACTTCATCAAGAAAGGATTTTCCTTTTATATCTTATTGCGTTTTTGATCTTGATGGTTTTCTGGCTCCACACCATGGGAGGTATCTCACATAATAATACTGTAGGGGTTCCGCGTATGAAAACAATAATTTTTTACCCTACGCCCCTGAACCCCTGATGTTGCCAGGACCTATCTATTAGAATGCATTAACAGGAGGGGCTTTTCGCGAACTTATCCTTGAAGACCGAAAAGCGTTGTCAACTCTCAAGAGAGCGTGGTTGATGTAGACGAGCCGAAGCCAACCTCAAGGTCGTGATGAAGTCCTTGTGCTCCTGTGGCTCCAACGACTTGAGTGCCTCAAGTGTGACACCTCGCGGGGAGTTACACACGTACGGTGCTTGACGATGACTCCCGCTTCCCCGATCCAGCAGCATTTGTGGAAGTAGATATCCTGGATCCGAATCCAAATACGACCCTCGCAGATGAAGATGTCTCGCTCACAGATCCGAACTTGGGACCACGGTCACAAGAGAGAGAGAGAGAGAGAGAGAGAGAGAGAGAGAGAGAGAGAGAATATCAATTGGAGGTCTCCCCAAAAGAGAGGAAACCTTTATTGAATATTGTGTGTATTTATTTGGCCAAATACCCCCACTATATATAGGGAAGGGGAGCTACTACCTCCCTCAAAGTCCCTGGATGGGACTAAAGGAGAGGGAGAGGTGGGGAGGCGTGCTGGCTAGCCCCCACCCATGGGCCCCACGTGGGGCAGGCCCACTAGGGTCGCCGGCCACCCCCTAGGCCACTCCTAGGGGTGCGGACCCCTCTTGGGCTTACCGAAACCCTTCCGGTTTTCTCTCTACTCTTCTTTGGTGATTCTACTGATCCTATAAACACTCTCTAAGCATAATCAAGCCCTTAAGCGTGATACCCCACGGTTCGGGAACACTCCAGACATGGTCGGGACACTCTCGGACCAATGATCAACAAAGGGACCTGGATGGCCATGTGACCCCTATGCATTCCACGAAGATCTTTCGTCGTTTGAACCGGGACAGTCGTGTCTTATTCCCTTTGTCTATCGACACTCGCATTGCTCGAGATCTGATCAATGACATCACTATGTCTTGTTCAATCTCGTTACTGAACAATGCTACTTTACTCGTTCGACAAGTGATATCCCCGTGATCGAATCACACGATGCGCAGCTATTGGATATAACTTCTCCGAATGGGCCCTTGAGTATCTTTTCGTCACGTGGACGGACAAATCCCGCTCTTGGCATATATTGCCTCTATGGTTCCTCCGAATACTTAAACACACCTTTATTGTCACTGTATTACCAAGTGACGTTTGATGCTATCTAAGCATTCTCGGGAGACAGTGATTGATATAACCTCATGGTCTAAGGAATAGCCTATGAGGATCCATTTCTAATCATCGTAACTTGAACTTCGTGATATGATCGGGTCATGATGTTTAGGTTGGGTATTGGTTCATCATCTCATTCTCATAATGAGTTGACTCCATTTCCAACTGGCATAAATGCCACATGATCAGGAAACTTGATCATCTGTTGACCAATGAACCAGTGACTAGAGTTTCACTTGGAACCCCTGGTTGTTTATATATCACACGTGTATTGATGTTTCCTCTCAATACAATTATAGCATGATATAAAACTTAATCATAAAGTTTATGAAATATGATAACAATCCTTATTATTATTTGTCTCTAGGGCATTCCAACAGTCTCCCACTTGCACTAGAGTACAAATAAAGTAGTTGCATTTGTTCTTAATCATTGGCACCATATATCCGGTACCCTGAACATGCTTGCTCATGGAAGAGGTTGAGTCTTGGGTCTATACTTTACAGTCCCAAATCCTTTGCAACTTACTAATGTCACCTTGATTGATATTAATACTTTATCATCACATGATAACATCTGTGTGTATGCATCGTCGCTATGGCAGCAGAACGAGGCCGGATTCTAGGAGCCTACGGTGACTTTAGATCAACCTCAAGGGCTTTCTAATGGGTACTGTGCCCTGGGACACATCATTCTACGTTAAAAGCGAACTAGCCCTGCCATAACATTATACAACACTTTAGATGGTACCTTATCTATTATTATAAATGTAATTATCGAAACACAAGTGCACTCTATGAAACTTTCGATGTTTTGTTCACCTTGCTTCCTACTTGACTTTAGTCAGTATTACATGAGTTTCCAACATATAACCTGTTGGGGGATACCCCCGGGTAGGGTCACTCTAGGGTATAAGGGCCGAGTTAGCCGAGGTTCGGCAAGGTCAAAGCGGATGCTGGCCGGGTCACCTCAAGGCAGGCCGGATCACGGAGTAACCCGGACCAGGGGGGTCGCCTAACATTGTCTCGTCCGACTTAAGGAGTAAGTCGGAAGTGCTTGTCTAACTTATATGCAGGAACAGGTGTGGCCGGATCTACTATGATCCGGGTCCTCGCTTAGCTTCTGGGAGAAGGAAGGAATCTCTCTGGTCAAAAAGAAGGTCAGACGCCTTGCATGAGCGAGAAAGCAAGGGCAGGACCACCGGTCGTGGCCGACAAGGGTGACAGCCATGTCGGGTGTGGCGCCGACAGCTTACGTCGCTAAAGCATGTGTGACGCGTGGGAAAAGCACCCCGGTCGGGTTACCACTTTGGGAGGGGGCATATTCTTAGGAATATGCCTCCACGTATGCCCTAGGCAGGGACCGAACTTCCTCTATATAAGGGGGGCTAGGTTTCTGGTAGAGGGGGTTGGTTGAGCTCTAGTTGGTTTGGTGATTCCATAGGGCTAGTTGATCTAGGGTTCTAGGGAAAAATAGTAGGCAAGAGTAAGAGAGCTCCTTCTTCCTCCTCTCGCCAATACAGCTCAAGGAGCACTTGTAATCTTGCAGATATAGCAATACAAACTTCTGTGTGGAGAATCACTCCGCTATCCCTCCCTGGATTCCCCTAGCGTGTATTAGTCCCCACCTTTAGCCTATCCATGGCATCTGCCGTGACACCACCACGACAGTTGGCGCCCACCGTGGGGATAGCAACGCTAGCAGGGATGAGGATCCGGACGGGAAACCTCATCTGCACCGGCGAACACGTCGTCTCCGGGCTCGTTCAGCGCTTTGGAGCGCTGGATTTCGTCAGCGACAACGCTGGCTGCTTCGGCATGCGCCCACTTCCGCGCAACGGCCTCTTCGTCAAGCTCGGTGCGCACAAGGTCTACGTTGTTGTGGACGTATCATGCGTTCATCCGCGCCGCGTCGTCGATGCGGGGGAACCACCCCTCACTGTGGCTCGCGGGGCGCATATCGCTCGCTCCCCAGACCATGCGGAGGTGATGATGACTACGCCAGGTGCAGGCACAAGCAAGGACCCAGCACCAGACCCGGAGGTAACACCTAAGGCACCGACGAAAGGTAGAGGAACTCCACTAGAGAGGCCTGAGAACATACTGAGAGAAGATATGGATAGATTGGCTAACCCGATAGCAGCAGTGGTAGATCCGGCTCAGGCACAGGCCGAGCTAGAGGAAACTAGGCAAAAGATACTGGAGGGCGCAAAGAAAATAGCCGCGGCTCAGCAGTAGCTGAACATGACGCTGCGTGAGTACGCAAAGGCAAACAAAGTTGATATGGTAAAAGTAAAAGGGAGAAATCTCATAAGCGAGATGAACAGAGAAGGTCATGATGGAGCAGAAGGGTCGGAACACTATCTGTCTGTGGGGTTGCCGAAGTATTGTACCCCAGCGAAGAACCTTAGAGCAGCAGATGCGGCTGCGTCCCAGTTAGAGGGTCTGACGGGTGAGGCCCGTCAAAGACAGCAAGATAGGGTTAACGAGCTGGTTCGGATCGCGAACAGACAGAACGAAGAGCTGCTGAGAGCTAACCCGGAGAGAGATGGAGCTTCCAAAATCGTCCATTCGGTGATGGGTAACCTGGAGAAGTCTGCTGGAGCCGCATCATCGCCTCATGGTGGTCCAAGGAGAGAAGGGGTAGTAACCTCGGCCAGACGGAACAAACATATCGTCCCGTACGACCCGACGCGTGCGGGAAAAGAAAAAGAGATGCGGAAAAGTGATGATCGACGGAGTGTGAGCCGAGGTGAAGCTGGCCGAGGTAATCACGACCAAGGCAATGCCGGTCAAGGGAACGCTGCCAACGGCAATGCCGGACAGCGCAACTCCGCGAGGCGGACAACCCGCAAATGGAATATACCAAGGCAAGAGCAAAGCGCCGACCGAGGTATGCATCAGAAAGGTGCACAACGAGAGCAAAACCAATACAACAATGGTGATTCGGAGATGGTGAACGCAGGGTACCCTAGACCAGACTATCATGTGATAGGGTCAAGATTGGGAAGCAAGGATTTAATGTCGGATGACGCCAGGTTAAAACTGGATCGCCTGTATAGGTCGGAACAAATTGAATGTCAAGGTCCTCCGGGTCCAGCGTGCTTTGGACCCCGGATCATGAAGGAACCGCCGGTACCAAACTTCCAGTTACCCAGAGGCACAAAGACGTATGATGGTAGTACCAAGCCGGAGGATTGGCTGATAAACTATGTTACGGCGGTGAAAATTGCAACTGGCAACTTGAGATGGGTTGTATGTTACGTACCCTAGATGTTGGAAGGCCCGGCCAGAGTATGGCTGAATAATTTACCACCCGGAAGCATCAACTGCTGGATAGAATTTGAAGAAATGTTTATCAGCAACTTCTCAAGTACATATCAGAGGCCGAATAGACCGCAGACCCTAGCAATGTGCAAGCAAAGACCTAACGAGACGGATCGTGAATTCTTGACCCGATGGTGTACCGTGAGAAACTCGTGTGAGGGTGTCATAGAGTCACAGGCCATAGCGTGGTTTGCACAAGGGTGCAGATATGGCAGCGAGTTGTGGATGAAGTTGCAAAGGAAAATGCCAATTACGCTGGCAGAGATGATCCGGATTGCTGATTCATATGCTTTGGGCGATCCGACTCAACCTAGGCTCGTGTCAAATGAGTCAAACAAGGAATACTATCAGAGGGATGGAGCTGGGTCATCCCGGAGGAACGATTCTGAGAGGAAAAGGAGATGATAGACCGGATCATCGCTACGGTTCGCAACAAGTTGCAGCTGTGAATCAAGATCAACCCGGAGCAGGGAGCAACCAACGCCAGAGAACGGGAGGGCAATGGACTCCAAGAAATGATGGCAAGAAAACATGGACTCCAGAGCAAAAGAAACAGTGGCAAGAAAAGAAAGACCGTCCGAGGTATACCTACGAGTCAATGTTGGACCAGTGTAAGTTTCACGCCAAATCCGAATAGCCCGGCGGGTCACACAACGAGGCAATGTGAGTGGTTCCGTAAGATAGAACAAGGTGGTTCGGGGAATACTCAGGCACCCCGGAATGATCAACCTCGGCAGGAGTTACCTCGGCAGCAAATTGCTCTCCGGAGCAAACATGCAACAACTAATGTTGCCTCCCCCCCCCCGCCGAGGTATGACAACAATGAGAGAAGGGATGCAGTGCATCAGGTGGAAAATCAGCAACAATGGATCAGGTACCCGGAAGCGAGGGAAGGAATGAGTACAGGAACATCACGAGTTATTGTGTGTTCACGGTCGAGGAAACAGATAGGAAGAGCTTGCGGCGACATATGGAGGTCAATGCGGTCATGCCAGTGATGTGAGGTACATGCCTTGGTCGGACCAGGAAATCACCTGGAACATCAAAGATCATCCTAAACTTATGCCGAGTCTAGGTTCGTATGCGCTAGTGCTAGATCCGACATTCATTGGACCGAACATCAATGTGAGGTTCTCCAAGGTTTTGATTGATAATGGCAGTAGCATTAACATCATGTATGCGGATACGATGCGCAAGTTGGGCATCTCGGAGAACATGCTCCAGGCTACGAGAACAACTTTCCATGGCATTGTACTAGGCATTTCTTGTGAGCCCATAGGTAAAGTCCGGGTCGACGTGCTATTCGGCACAAGGGATAACTGCCGAACTGAAAATCTGGAGTTTGAGGTGGTGAACTTGGAAAGTGCATATCATGCGTTACTCGGAAGACCAGCATTGAACAAATTCATGGCAAGCTGTCACATTAGTTATCTGAAGATGAAGTTGCCCGGGCCAAATGGAGTGATTACCATTGCTGGAGATTTCCGACGTTCCATTGAGTGTGCTTCAGCCGGGTCTAACCTAGCCGAGTCACTCGTGATTGCGCAAGAGAAAAGAAAAATCCAAGAGGTGGCGGCATTAGCTCAGTCCGCGCAGCAATATATGCCGGCGTTAAGTAACCCGCATGGCAGCGTTTCATTTCAAGCCGCAAAGGACACCAAGAAGGTTCCAGTTGATAACATGTTCCCGGAGCACGCCGTAACAATTAGTGCCGGGTTGACTGACAAATAGGAAAGCGAGCTCGTCAACTTCCTCCGTGAGAATCGGGATATTTTTGCTTGGTCTACATAGGACTTGCAAGGTGTTCCGAGGGAGTTGGCCAAGCACTCTTTGAACGTAAGACCCGGAGCAAGGCCGGTGAAGCAACCTCTCCGCCGCTTCGCTGAGGATAGGAGAAAAGTCATTGGAGACGAGATAGCTCGGTTACTAGCAGCAGGATTTATCATGGAGGTACTATATCCGGATTGGCTCTCTAATCCGGTGCTGGTAGAAAAGAAGAGGGACGATCCGAACGTGGCAGTGGTTTGGCGTATGTGTATTGATTACACGAACCTGAACAAGGCGTGTCCAAAAGATCCATTTCCACTGCCGAGGATAGATCAGGTCATAGACTCGACCGCGGGATGTGAACTGTTGTCATTCATTGATGCATATTCTGGCTTCCACCAGATACCTCTGAACCCGGATGATCAAATAAAGACTGCGTTTATTACCCCGTACGGGGCTTACTGCTATCGCACTATGCCGTTCGGTTTACGTAATGCAGGTGCAACGTACCAAAGATGTATGCAAAAATGTTTGCACGACCAAATAGGTCAAAACGTACAAGTATACGTGGATGATGTGGTTATCAAGACCAAGGAAAGCACAACGCTCCTTGACGACATAAGGCAAACATTCGCGAACTTGAGAAGGTTCCGGATGAAGCTTAACCCAGAAAAATGTACCTTCGGTGTCACGGCTGGAAAATTACTCAGATTTCTCGTCTCCAGCCGAGGTATCAAAGTTAATCCAACTAAGATCCGAGCCATCGAACGAATGGAGCTGCCGAAGTGTCTTAACGATGTCCAGAAGTTCACTAGATGCCTGGTATCGTTGAGTCGGTTTGTGTGTCGGTTGGGAGAAAAGGCACTGCCTCTCTACCAACTCATGAAAAAGTCAGATAAATTCGTTTGGACGCCACAGGCCGATGAAGCCTTTGCCCACTTAAAAAAGATGTTGGCCACTGCGCCAGTGTTAGCCTCTCCACTATCAAAGGAGCCAATGTTGCTCTACATAGCCTAAAAGTTTCTAAGTATTGTTAAAACAACTTTTTAAGCTCGGGTTCGTAAGTCGTAAAACCGAATCAAGGTAGACACGGACCGAGCCAGAGAATTGGACGAACAAGAAAATGAAACTCGGGGACTGCGCCCAAGTTAATCCGGCATAGAAATGTAGTAGCAAAATATAGCATATCCAGCATACAATTGCACCCGGCATACCGGGGATCTGATAAATTTTCAAGCTTTTTGGAACTAAGGAGCAGCAGGGGGAGGAAGTTCGGCGTCGTCGTCGCTGTCTTCAATATCTGAAGCATCATCTTCTCCGCCCTCATCCAACCCATCTTCAACGTTCTCATTGTTCTCATCCCCAGCGGATTCCAGGAAGCTCGGTCCTTCAACCCAGTCATGAATAGGAGAATATTCGACGAGGCTGTAGGCGCAAGCCTGGCGCCGAGCTACCCACTCCGGATCATCGGTCCATCTGGATCCGGTACTTGGCGTGTAAGGAGGCTGAGGTCGATCTTCTCGTACCATGTGAGAATATGGTGAAGGATGGTATCAGCTGCGGCACGACCAGCGGACTCTCTCCAGAGGTCAAACTGGGTCTCAATCTCCATTAACTTCTTGACGAGAGTCGCGATGGTCTCCGGGCTACTCTCTCCAGGCCAGAACGTATTGAAAATGCAAACTGCAACGTCGAGGATATCCTTGCCATAATTCTTGATGGTTTCCACACGAGCTGACAGGCTGACCAATAGGTCCTCCATGTCTAAGGGAATGCTCTCACTGTCAGGAACGACGGGAGTACCCCTCTCTCGGCGAAATTTGGCAACAGCAGCGCTTGCAATAGAAGTACCCTCTGGAAAGTGGTCTGGAAACAAGGCAAAGGAAGAAGGTAAAGAAAAGACATAGAGGTAACCCGGAGAATTATGTCGGACAAGGGAAAGGAACTTACGAGAAATATGGCTATGGATCCGGGTTAACTCTTTGATGCAGGCATCGCGTCTTTTGTGAAGTTGCTCAAGCTCAGCGTTTGCTGACCCAAGCTAGAGGCCGGATTCTCTGAGTAGGTCCTGGTCCTTGGAGATCTGGAGAGTAAGGCGCTCACGCTCTTCTGTGAAGTTCTGGCCAACCTTTTGGAGCTTGGTTTGGTGCTGGGCCTTCATCTTCTCCATCTGAGCCTTGAGCTTGGCAATCTCGTCGTCCTTAGTCCGGAGGAGAGCAAGCTCATCATCCTTTTTCTTCAGCTCGGCTTGATGCTGCCCTGCTTGTTCGAGAAAATGCAGCATCATATCAGGCACGGGCACACTATCCTCAAGCGATGTTGAAATAGTATGTTGACCCGGCAGAGCCGAGGAGTGAATGTTTGCCGAGCCAAGGAGAAGAAGAAATGGAAAACACTACGAGGTCGAACAAAAGAGGACATACCCCAGATTTCCTCCAAGTTCTTCTGCATGATCTTGTTCTCAGCCTCCACCCTAGCTACAGAAACCGAATGAGGAGATTAGTTCGGCGGAAGAAAGTGAAGAAAAACGGAGAGGTGCTGAGGGAGAAAATTACCCTATTTTCATGTTCTGCACGAAGTGCAACATGTTTTGCGCGTAGCATCTTGTGGGTATCAAGCAGGCGTTGGAATTCAGCGCTCCGGCGATTGGTGGTTACCTGAAAAAAGTACAGAAGTGTAAAATTAGCTTGGTGCATATTCGAAGTGTACAAGATCCGGGCCAAGTGGAACTTAACCCGGCTCTGGGTGTGTGCATATTCGAAGTGTACAAGATCTGGGCCAAGTGGAACTTAACCCGGCTCTAGGTGTGTGCATATTCGAAGTGTACAAGATCCGGGCCAAGTGGAACTTAACCCGGCTCTAGGTGTGTGCATATTTGAAGTGTATAAGATCCGGGCCAAGTGGAACTTAACCCGGATCTAGGTGTGTGCAGATTCAAAGTTTACATGCAGCTACGTTAGTTTTCTAATGAGCATCCGGTCGAGTAACAAGCTACTCCACCGGAGGCTCGGGGACTAATGGTTATTATCTACAGCATGTAAAGGAGAAACGACATACCTCCATCATTCGCCCCGCGAGGTTAATTGCCTTAGCGGCGGTATTCATCTGGGAGAAAAATTCTGCAGGGACGAACTTTTCCGGGAGATCGTCGTTGTGGACGAACTCCGCCTTGTTCCAGTTCATGACGAACTCGATAAGGCTCAGAGGGTACCGCTCGCCGGTGGGCATATGGGGTGCCACCAAGACCTTCATGTGAGCTTCTTTCCTCTCAACTAGGGTAAGAGCTGGGCTGGTATGAAGAACCATCTGCTGCGCATCAGTTGGCTCGGCAGGAACATCCTTCGCTGCTGGTGATTTCTTCGGAAGCATCGACGATAGGGTTCGCTGCCCGGCCTCGACGGATGCAGACTTGGTAGTATCCGGAGCCTTTTTGCCCTTAGCTTGCTGGGAAGAAGTAACTGCGGTGGATTTCCCTTTAGAAGCTGCTGGGGTAGTTCCTCGCCGAGGCTAAGATGACTCGGACGAGGCAGAAGAACTTGGCACTGGAGCTCTTGTAGCTGGACTTGGAGTTGTTGTTGGTTTCCTTGGTGCCGGGACAGGGGCTGGCTCGGTCGCTGGTACTAGAGCTGCTGCTGGTGCTAGTGTTGTGATAGACTCGGTGGTTGCTGGTTGCGGCGATGCCGAAGTGGTGGACGCCGTCGCCTCGGCTGGACCGACCCCTCCTGCTTCGAGGTCGTGTTCCTCTCGATGAGGCACTGCGTAACCCGGAGCAGCCGCAGAACCCTCTGGAATAGGGCGCAGTGGGCGTGACTCGTCATCACGAGGAGGAGAAGGACCGGACCGAAGGGGTGAAGAGATGCTTGATCCGCTCTGAGGGACCTCCACCGGAGGCCTGAAAAAGAGAATAATGTTAGTAGAGAAATTACCACGATGCAAGGAAAAGTGAGTTACGCAATGAAAAATGACTTACGCATCCGAGGTTTCGGCCTCCTTGGGTTTCCGGGCCCTCTGTGTCGGGGCTTTGCCTGCCCGCTTGGAGGCAGTCTTGTCTCCGGCCTTCTTTTGCCTTTTTGTGGGCTGAGAAGGTTCGGAGGAAGAACTTGATGCGGCTCCCCGCTTCTTCTTCGACGCCACCGGAACTGGCTCGCCCGTAGCAAGTGGAGGATCCTCGTGGATATGCCCACCGGGGTTAGCTGATGTCGAAAAGGCAAAAGAAAGAGGGACAGCCTCAACAGGTTCAATCACGTCGACATCCGAGTCATCCTCATCATCGGGCCAATCTCTAAGACAAGAGAATTTACCGCTGGGTCGTTTGGTAGCGTCGGTCATAGGGAGGAACATCTCCTGGTCCGGCTCCTCCTCATCCGAGATTTCTCGGTCCGGCGCCCACTTAAGGGTCGGGTCTGTACCATCCTCGAGAGTTTGCTGAAGGAACAGCTGAGAAAAAGCACGAAGAACAGAGTCAAAAATACAACAAAAACCGACACATATTTGATCCGAAATAAGTTTGCCCCGCGAAGCTTACCGCGGGAGGGAGCCTGTCATGACAGTAGTGCTCAATTCCCCACGTCCATTCGGCGGAGAAATCCTTGTGGGTGGTGAAAAGAGCCTTAACCCGGCGAAAGATCTCCGTGTTGCTCAACTCGAAGGAGGAGTTTCGGTTGGGGTCGCGGCCGAAACTCATGTGGCACAACTTGTGGGTGCGCTTCTGGAGGGGAGAGATTCGGTTGCGCACGAACGTGATCATAGCATCCTCGTTGCGCAATCCGAGTCTCTTCAGCTCCGCGAACCTCTTGTTAACTTGGTTGGCCAGAGCTGTAGGCTTCTTGGGGACCTCCTCCCAGAAATCCGTGTCAGGTAGACCCGGAGCATAGGGCAGCAACCGAATCAAATCTTCAGTACCCTCATTCCGGACGTAGAAGAAGGTCCAGGCCCATCCTTTGCAGGAGTCAAGCCCGGTAACCCGGGGAAAGACGGAAAGTCTCCGGGGCGAGATGGAGACAGCTCCGAATTGGGTGACCTGCTTATCCTCCGACTCTACTTGGATATTGGGGATGACGTTGCGACGAAGGCCGAAGAACCGAATCCACAGCTCCTTCGTGGGCCATAGTCCGGTGTAGCCTTCGATCATATAGGCAAAGGCGGAGAGAGAGGTGATAGCGTTGGCTGGGAGATGGTGCGGCTGCAAGTGGTAGGTCCTAACCCAATCCCGGAAGAAATCGCTCACCGGCAGACCAAATCCCCATTGGAAGTGGGACAGGAACACAACGAACTCACCCGGATTGGGTGAGGGGCGGTCAGCGGAGGGAGGCGCGGTGGCGTGGCGGGGAATGCGCTGGTCGGTAGAGAGCCAGTCAAGGTCATCTTGATAGACCCATGATCCGGCCCATGCGCCGCGGTCCGCCGCGCCGGCGTCCTCCTCCATCTCCTGCTCGGCAACGACGAGCTCCTCCTCCATCATCTCGTATCCACTATCCTCGCTGGAGCTAGCGGCGGCGGAGATCTGAGGCCTGGATTGGCGTGGACCCGTGGCGAAGAAGCTGCATAGCGGTGGCTGCGATGCAGAGGCACGGGGAAGGTGCGGCGGTGGCGCTGCTACTAGAAGCACCGGTGGCGGCGCGGTCGCTAGGAAGACGAAGGAGAAAGGCAACGGGCAGAGGGGCGCAGAAGTGGAAAAACGCTAAGGGGTGCGCCCCTCCACTACTTAACCACCCCCAGAGATGGATGAGTGGGATCGCGCTGCGCCGACGAGCCACACGGTGTGGCCGTGTATCACATGCATCAGCCAATCGGACAAAAGCCACACAGGGGCCACAGAGTAGAAGCAATCCCATGACGCGACGCGCTGATGCGGTAAACGAGGAGCTAGGCATGACGTGACCCACGCACAGTGATAACTGACAATTACTGCGGCGGTTACTGTGCAGGCCCTTAAAATAAGACGAGGTAATAATTAGCCTCCACGTGGGTTGGCGTATGAGAGAAGGAAACGGGGCCTGGATCAAACCATGATAACCATGGGATCCGAGCCAAAGTGGTGACCCGGCCGGCAAGTGAAAACTTGGAACATGCGAAGGGAACGTAAATCCATATAATCCGAGATAAGGAGCTAACCCGGAATTAAACGTCCGAGGCTCGAACATAAATGAACCTGATGTGGCCCTAGTGGCCAAGGCAGCTAAGACCGCACCAGCTTCGGGGACTAATGTTGGGGGGATACCCCCGGGTAGGGTCACTCCGGGGTATAAGGGCTGAGTTAGCCGAGGTTCGGCAAGGTCAAAGCGGATGCTGGCTGGGTCACCTCAAGGCAGGCCGGATCACGGAGTAACCCGGACCAGGGGGTCGCCTAACATTGTCTCATCCGACTTAAGGAGTAAGTCGGAAGTGCTTGTCTAACTTATATGCAGGAACAGGTGTGGCCGGATCTACTATGATCCGGGTCCTCGCTTAGCTTCTGGGAGAAGGAAGGAATCTCTCTGGTCAAAAAGAAGGTCTGGTACACACTGCATGAGCGGAGAAAGCAAGGGCAGGACCACCGGGTCGTGGCCGACAAGGGTGACGACGCCCATGTCAGCTGACACGGGCGCCGCAGAGGCTTACATCGCTAAAGCATGTGTGACGCGGGGGAAAAGCACCCTGGTCGGGTTACCACTTTGGGAGGGGGCATATTCTTAGGAATATGCCTCCACCTATGCCCTAGGCAGGGACCGAACTTCCTCTATATAAGGGGGCTAGGTTTTTGGTAGAGGGGGTTGGTTGAGCTCTAGTTGGTTTGGTGATTCCATAGGGCTAGTTGGTCTAGGGTTCTAGGGAAAATAGTAGGCAAGAGTAAGAGAGCTCCTTATTCCTCCTCTCGCCAATACAGCTCAAGGAGCACTTGTAATCTTGCAGATATAGCAATACAAACTTCTGTGTGGAGAATCACTCCGCTATCCCTCCCTGGATTCCCCTAGCGTGTATTAGTCCCCACCTTTAGCCTATCCATGGCATCTGCCGTGACACCACCACGACATAACCTTATAACATAACTCTTTATGCTTTTAAGATATGCCATCCTTTATGGATTTGGAAAACGTGTCTACAGTTCTCTATTAGACACTATGGACAAACTTAGCTCAACATTCTGTGATTCAAACTTAATCACTTTTCAAACATTCCTTATTGGATCATATATTATGTTAAGTTATCATCATGGTTTTCTAAGATAGAACCTATGTTTCAACATAATGGATGATGATCATCCTTTTATTTCTTTCAACCATTGATGTTAAACTTAATACTATTCCTAACTCGAGTTATTAAGGACCAGTTCCTTAATTAACTTCTATTCTGAAATCCTTTTCAGAATCCCTTAAGGAATACTTCATAATATCATAATACACTTATTATTTACTTCTACCCCTTTAAATCACTATTTATCGGTGAAATGGATTGTATGGGCACCTAGAGGGGGGGTGAATAGGTGCTACTTCAAATTTTAATGCTTTTTCAATTTTAGGCTTGACACAAAAGGTAAATTCTCTAGATATACTATTATATAGAATTTCCCTATATGCAAACCTAACTACTAGCGAGTAAAGGCGAGAGAGATAGAGGAACGAGTATAACGTAGTGGAGCACGCGGAGACACGTGATTTGTTTTACCACAGTTCCTTCCTTGTTAAGGGAACTACATCTGCATTGGAGGGGTGGGCGGTACTAAGACCACCATGCCACAATAGGCCTCACCCTGTTCTCCGATGGATCCCGCCACTAAAGGCCTGATCCACCTTTCCACTATAGGTACCCTTCGAGGCGGGAACCGGCGCCTTTACACAACTAGCAGGGCACAACTCCACAACCAAATTGGAGGCTCCCGTAATGACAACAAGTTGCCACAAGAACAAGTTATCAATAACAAAACACAAGATCTAGATATTAACAAGAATACTAGATCGGGGATTTCTCCAAGTGAATGGAGAGGAGCTGATGCGCTTGATTCATGATGACGATATATGTTGTCTCCTCTTTCAATTCCCCCAAAGATCGAAGCCTTTGGGTGGTTGAATTGGGAGATCTAGAGAGAGAGCTCTTGTAACAAGTCTAGTCTTTTTCGAATGAACCAAGGGATCTGACCGAAGGGGATGATGGGGCTTTTATACCCCCTATCTCAATTGAGCCGTTGGAGTCTTTGGGGCCCGGATTATCCGGCCCAAGTGAGGGTTGGATTATCCGGCCTGGGGAAAACTCCACCCCAGACTCGCATTATCCGGCAAATAATCCGCCTTCAAAAAGAAGCTTGCGTAGGGCGGTCCTTGGCATCTTCTCCTGGGGACCGGATTATCCGGCCCTAGGGGAGGACCAGATTATCCGGCTGGGGGAAAAATCCGCCCCAACAACGGATTGTGTGGGGGAAAATCCGCCCCTAGACAAAAGCACGCGTAGACGCTTCCTTGGGCAATTTCCCTGGGACCGGATTATCCGGCCCTAGAGGAAGGCCGGATTATCCGGTCCTAGGAGAAAATCCGCCCCAGAGCCGGACTATCCAGGGGAGAAAATCCTAGGAGAAAATCCGCCCCCAGACAGAAGCTCGCGTGCAGCCAGCCCTGGCCAAGAAGGTCAGGCCGGATTATTCGGCCCATGATGGGGGCGGATAATCCTCCCCCCAAACACCCAAAAACTTTCCTGCAACACTTAGTGCACATTAGAAACTCCACAGTATTGTTATCTAACACACAAAACATAGGGAACCATAAAATGTTCTTTCAATCTCCCCCTTTTTGGTGTTAGATGACAATACTAGGATTTGCAAGAAAGAACATGACTACCAACATTAAATACATGAAAGAGACTCCCCCTCAATGTGTGCATACTAAAAATTTGCATTTGAATACAAATGCACACAAATAGGTACGAGTCTATTTCATTGGAATATAAACAACATAATCATACCACCAAGAGAGAGGCATCCTCAAGATAGCCAGTATAACCAATGTGATAACCATTATAAACGCCTTCCTCGAGATAGATATCCAGTATGATAGAATATGATAGATGAATCCATAGGAGTAATCCAAGAGATAAATCCAGAGCCACACAAACACATAGTTTCATACAAAGCAAATCACAAATGAAGGTTCAACGCTAAATGGGCACAAGCGAGAAAACGACAAAGAGATAAAGTTCAAATGCTTGTGCCCGACCCATGCAAATCCTCGGAGACCTAATAGAACTACTTCTCCCCCTTTGGCATCGAGATGCCAAAAAGGAAGAAGAGCGATGCTAACACCCCAAGGGATCACTCGTAGTCCTCATCCTTGTCCTCGTCCCTGTCCTTGTCCTCATCCTCAAGCTCCTCAGTGTCATGCTCATCATCATCAACAGTGGCCGCGGGAGGGAACAAGTGACGCTCAAGCTCTCCATAGTTAAGCCTATAAGAAGAATTCCACCGAGCATATGGTGTGGGAGTAGTAGGGGTAGGGGGATCGCCTGATGATACGGACACATGGTGGAGAATGAGCTGTTGAGTGTGAGCCATCTTGTGGCACTGCTTGTACGCCTCATACTGTCCCTTGCGAGTGTCCACCCCCATGCAAAGGATGTTCCGCTGGAACCAATTCAGCTGCTTGATCTCACGACCAATAGGAGGCATTGGGGTCCTACAAGTACTAGCACGAGCATCCCTCATGAGACTCTCAGGAGCAGAAGATGGGTGAAAGGTCTTCCTAACCTTGGTGTAGATCTTCTTCGCCTTGTGCTCAACATCAATGTTAAATTCGTCAGAGGGAAGCAGGTGCTTTATCAGCATCATAATGTAGGGTGCATATGGGATGGATAGCCTATTGAACATGGCATCAATCAACTCATGGTAAATAAAGTCCATGACATCCAGCTTGTAATTAACGGACTCATCCTCACTAGATGCAACCTCATGAGAAAAGGCTAGAAGCTGAACCAGGTGACCACGGATACTGTCATTGTTTCCTCCACTTGGGGTGATAGAATCACGGAAGAGACCCACCAAGCTAGCATATATTGGAGCAAGACCAGCAAAGGTGCCCATAATACCATTGTCAACTATGCACGGAGAGAGAACTGCATCTTTATTGGGCTTGAGTTGGGTGATGATACGGTGACCACTAGCACGGTCCTTGTTGCGGAAGGAATAACCAAGACCTCCAGCAAAAACACGAAAATCAGCTTGCATAGGCCTATCACGAGTCATCCACTTCATGGTGCGATGCTTATCACCGCAAATAACCAAGGTGGAGAAGAAACGCTTCACAATCTCAGAATCATAGGAGCATTGGAGGGCCATCAGATGGTGTAGCCCCATCCGCTCAGCCACATACATTGCATCAACAAGGTGAGGCTTTTCCATGGCCTCAACAATAATCAGAGGATGCATAGGCCGAATCTTTTGCCGAGTATAAACATCTTCATAGATACCCTTTTATTCAGCACACCAAAAACGAGAATCACCCAGCTCAGTATCATGTGCTAATTCAGCAAATAGATCACGATGACAGATGGAAGAGTAAGTAACAGGATCCATCTTCTTATAGTCAATCTTGGGCTCTTTGCCCTTCCTCTTGGACACACCCTTCCTGATTTTATCCCTCTTTTCCTGCTCAGCCATGCAGTCAGCCTCTTTCTTTCTTCTCCTCAGTTCAACCTCGTCCACAGTATGACCCTCACTATCTTCCCTGAAATAGAGACCACGAGGACGGCACTTGTAGGTCTTGGGGACACTGGAACCACCTGTGAAACAAGAAAGATGGATAGCATGGGGATAAGCACACACACAAGCCCAAGAGAGAATGTAGAAATAGTAGGCAAACAGTCCATAGTCCAATCAAACTCAATGCACCAAATCCATTCGAAACTGAAGCAGTTTTTACTTTGTCAGGCCGAATTATTCGGCCTGGCCATGGGCGGAAAATCCGTCCCTGGCAGAAAATTTCAGAATCGCCCAGATTGGATGCAATAACGTAGATCGGGCCTAGAGGCTGCAAGACTACAGTCTCTACACGAAACAATAACCTTCTAGACAGCGTTCCACCCAACAAGTGACACATCACGCCAAAGATGGGGAGAGAGGGAGTTACCCTCACTCATTGGAGGAAGAACACGGAGGAGAAGGTACCTATAGGCGCAGAGAAGAAGATCCGGGGAGGCCCGAAGAATCCGGCGGCCGGAGAGGCTCCGGGGAGGGTGGGGGTGGCAGGCGGCGGCTAGGGAGATGGAGAGGCTCGAGGGAGAAGTGATGCTCGTTATGAGCCCTTCCCCTCGATCCCAGACCTTAAAGACTGCAGCCGCCAGGGCTGGATTATCCGGCCTACACTTGGGCCGGATTATCCGACCTAAAATCTGAAATTCTGTTACACACAGATTCAGGCCCGCGCATCCCCAAACAAAACCCCCACAGGGTGTACAAGGGACTTGTGTGCAAGAAAAGATGGCTCAGGGGTAGGGAAAGGCTTGGGATTAAGAGAACCAAACTGATATGGTACTACACACTCAAAATTGCAAGAATCAAATCAACTAAAGGCCAAAATTGAGTGTGATTCCCATAAGAACATGAGATGAGCAAAAACAACCAAAAAGATCCACATAAATCCAACTCTTCTCATGGAAGCGGGCGGTGGCCGAGGCCACCTTGTTAGAGTGCATGGTATGACACCACGAAGATATATCTTGGGTTCATGACCAATACTCATCAAAAAGCTCACATATCAAAAAATGATATTAAGAGAAATGATTTGACTTGCTTTCGGAATTATGGGGGAGGGTTAGCCCAATCAATTAGGACCACACTCCCCCTATATCCATGCCCACACCTAGACCAAATAAGGATGAGATGTAAGGATGAGTGCATGGGTAATCAAGAAAAGCTCCTTGAATCAACGGTATTTAGCTCATTCCTCAAGTAACAATACCTTGCTTCATCAAGTGGCTTCATGAAAATATCAGCAAGTTGGTTCTTCATGCTCACAAAAGATAAATCAATATCGCCTCGAGCAACATGGTCTCGAATAAAATGATTCCGAATCTCAATATGCTTCGTCCTTGTGTGCTGTACCGGATTGTACGCAATTTTGATTGCACTTTCATTATCACATAAAAGAGGCACTTTGTCACAATTGACACTGTATTCCTTTAAAGTTTGCCTCATCCATAATAACTGAGTACAGGCACTAGCAATAGAAACATATTCAGCTTAGGCGGTAGAGAGAGATATACAATTCTGCTTTTTAGAAGACCAACATACTAGAGACCTTCCCAAGAATTGACAAGCTCCAGAAGTTGGTTTCCGGTCATCCTTATCACCGGCCCAATCTGAATCAGTATACCCACATAGAGAGAAATTGGAGCCCTTGGGATACCATAGACCGAAATTAGGGGAATGAACCAAATATCGGAAGATCCTCTTGACCGCCACTAAGTGGCTTTCTTTAGGAGCTGCTTGATACCTTGCACACACCCCTACACTCAACACAATATTAGGTCTAGATGCGCAGAGGTAAAGAAGAGAGCCGATCATGGACCGGTATACCTTTTGGACCACATCTTTACCATGGGGATTAAGTTCAAGATGACATTTTGTTTGCATCGGAGTGGCGACGCCATTAAGATCCGTCATCTTGAATCTCTTGAGCATGTCTTGGATGTATTTTGCTTGATTGATGAAGGTTCCTTCTCTAAGTTGCTTGATCTCAAATCCAAGAAAGAACGTAACTCCCCCATCATAGACATCTCAAACCTGTCAGTCATAAGCTTTGAAAATTCATCATTAAAAGCTTTATTAGTAGAGCCAAAGATAATGTTGTCTACATATAGTTGGCATACGAAGAGATCCCCCTTAACCTTCTTAGTAAAAAGAGTGGGATCGATTTTCCCAACTTTGAAGCGACGGTCTAACAAAAGCTCTTTAAGGTGCTCATACCACGCACGTGGGGCTTATTTAAGGCCATAGAGTGACTTATCAAGTTTGTAGACATGGTTCAGAAAGTTAGGATCCTCAAATCCCGGGGGTTGCTTTACATATACCAACTCATGTAGAGGACCATTAAGAAAAGCACTCTTAACATCCATTTGCTGTAATTTAAAATTGTGATGAGCAGCATAAGCAAGAAGGATACGAATGGACTCAAGGCGAGCCACATGAGCATAAGTCTTGCAAAAGTTGATGCCCTCCACTTGGGAATAGCCTTGTGCCATGAGTCTTGCCTTGTTCCTTACAACAATGCCATTTTCATCTCGCTTATTTGCGGCAATCCTTGGGTTTCTCTACTAATTTCCAGACCTTGTTGCACTCAAAGTTATTCAACTCTTCATGCATAGCAACAACCTAGTCCGGATCTTCAAGAGCTTTAAACACTTTCTTGGGTTCCACCATGGATATGTGAGCTTGGTGCTCACCAAAACTTGCTAACTCCCTTCTCGTGGACACCCTTCGCCGAAGATCACCTACAACTTTGTCAAGAGTGTGACCCCTTAATTCAAGGTTCCTATCCGCATGAGCTTTGCGACGAAGTTCAATCAGCTTGTTGTCTCTTGGGGAAATAACTTCATCATTTGAGTCTTCGTTGAAATCATTGGCTTGACCTTGATCTTCAGCTTGATTAGCAGGAATAGGATATGTTGAATCTTGCCCTTGATGTTGGACATCAGCTCTAACAGGAGGCTGTTGTTCTTCAGGATTTTCAGGGCCGGATAATCCGGCTGAGGGGGAGGCCGGATAATCTGGCCTGGGAGAACCTGAAGCATCTTCACATACTAGACTGGATCTTGCTCGAACTATAGAGCGGCCTGATAATCTGGGGTCAGCCAAAAAATTTGGCCTGGGACTTGCAGTAGTTTCTTCGACAGGTTGATCATTTCTGCCAGTTGAGGAGGGTTGGCCGGATAATCCGGTATCCACTGGATAATCCGACCTAGAGCTTTTAGGAGCATTTTGATCTTCAGCATTTTGTGTGGTTGGTGTAGAAGTTTCTCCAATGGTTGGAGCATGTTGAGTTTGTGTCGATGAGGGCTCCACTTGAGTAGAGCATTGTCCTTCCTGATCTGCCACAAGGGGTTCCTAAATGGGGTGGAAAAATCTCACGCCCATTCTTCTTATGGCATCTTGGGGTATTTCAACATCTGCATCAGAAACATCAACTTGCCCCGCACGGGAGCCATCATTTTCCTCGAACACCATACTACAAGATTCTACAACAGTTTCGGAGAGCTTATTGTAGACTCTATAAGTGTGGGATTCGGCACCATAACCAACAAAAATGCCTTCTAAATCCTTAAACTCAAATTTAGATAAACAAACTCCTTTAATGAGAAAGAAACACTTACAACCAAATACCTGGAAGTAGGAGATGTTTGGCTTGTTACCAGTAAGTATTTCATATGGAGTCTTGTCCAAGATTTTGTGAAGATAGAGCCGGTTGGATGAATGGCATGCGGTAGAGATTGCTTCAGCCTAGAAGTTATAAGGAGATCTGGCCATATCCATTAAGGTCCGGTTCTTCCTCTTGGCAACACCATTTTGTTGAGGGGTGTACGCATGTAATACTACAGTACTGAAAAGACTATAGCTTCTATGCAACATGCCAATCCCTGGATCGGTTCATTGGTTTACATAGAACATAGATGAAATAACAAGTAATAAATCCGTGTATGATAAATAACGAAGATCCAGAAGATTCAATTATTACAATATTCGCTTAGCTCGAAGGCTAGCTTGCACATTATTCAAATAGCAACACAGATAAAGATACTACTCTATCTTCAAATTGCCCACGAGGGAACAAGTGTCGAGTGGAGTACCGCGACCTATTTTGATCACTCAGAATCGGTATAAACTGCAACATGAAATGTAGCAGCCCCGAAGGGTCAATACATGGAATGTATGGTAGGTAGCGCTAAGGTAAAAGAGACAATGCACCTAGCATCTACATGCTTATTTGGCTAGTGGAGCTTTGGCTAGCTTGCACTTTTCAAACACATTTATCCTACTTTCGTAAACCATTTGATTCACAGCAATCCATTTAAGTTCACCCATCAAGTTCTAGTAATTTAAGAAATAAGGATGAGTGAGAATATGGCATAGTCTCAAGATCAAGCAACTCAATCGTCCGTAACCTGGGACATGGCTAAGTACTTAGTTTTTACACCCTGCAGGGGTTTGCACACTTTACCCATGTGACCTAGCCAACCCAGCTCGTACCACCACACTCATATTGTGTGATGATAGGGAGAAGTCCAAGATGGGACCTTTCGGGAAGTAGATCACCAAACCCCACTGCGCACCGGTCCCAACCTATCATTCACTACATCTCTGGCTACGCTGGGTTCGGATCACCACGACCTACTAAGTCCAACCAGCCACCCATTCTTACTGGCACATGGTTGCACACGTAAGGTACTATAACAAAGAGAACCAATCCTTCTCAGTACCCTGGGCGGCATTCCCCACCATTATCCACACTCCGTTGACCATCCAACCATTCCGCCCAGGTAATTCATTAACTTTATGTAGTTTTAGTTTTAAACAAACTCATACTTCACCTTAAGGTGACCCCTTTTCCCCCGTCTTCACAGCAGGTCTAAGCACATCTACTACGGGGCTCAACTACAAGGAATCCTACCACAAATATATAGGATATGGCATAGCATAGTAATTCCTACACAATAACTACAGAAATACACTACACATGCATAAGAGAAAATAGTAGGACAATGGTATGAACAAAATAGCATCTACTTGCCTTGGCGGTAGGAGTTGAGGGTATAATCCTCACAGAAACAAGCGTTGCACTCGTCACAATCTACACGATACAAAACAACACATAAACAAGCATACACAATCATAAGCAAGTGCACAGATGCATGCATGATAGCTTAACAAAGTTTTTAGTAACCTCTCGATGTTCTCTGATGTTTACTACTACTGCATGATGCATGAAAAATCTTTAATGCGATGAAAACAAGACTATGCAATTTATGAACCCAAATAATAGGCTTTTAGGCAAAACACTAAGCCTCTGCAGTGAACAGGGTTGTAAGAACTGGGCAAAATACTACTGTGTAGGTAACGTGATTTAAAACCAGGGGCAATTGGAATTACACAAAAAGGTGTTACAGAACTTTTTCTACAATTTTTATAGTGCTTTAAGACTTTTTAAAGTCTCAGGGAAAAACATACAGTAGACCTGCAATATTATTTTATAAACGAATTCTACACAATTTTGTGAATCCAATGATATATTATTTGCTAAATTTGGACTAGTAAATATTTTTATACGAATTTTTGAAGTTAGTCATATTTTCTGGAAAATAAATAAACTCTGAAAATCGACGGGGGAATATTCCGGGGAATATTCCCTCTGATGAGCGGGTCCGGCTGACGCGGCGGTTGACCGGTCAGCGGTCAGCGCCCGGGTCAGCGGCCGATCACGGTCGTTCGTGGCCGATCCAACGGCCGACGTGGTCGGCTGGTTCACCTCCTCGACGCGGCGGCGGTGGCCTTCGAGGCGCCCGGCGTGGCGGCGAGCCTGGCGACCTGCAGGCAGGGAAAAGGAGGGTGAGGCAGCGGCAACGAGGCGACAAGGCAAAGGGGAGGCTCTGAGGCGGTGGCGCGGCCTCACCGGCGGTAATGGCGGTTACGGCGAACTCCGGCGACAGATTGCGTGGCGTTGGCGACGGCGTAGACGGAAGCAAGGGGGAAAAGATCAGGGGCAGCGAGGGCTATAAGGGGGTGGCGGAGGCGGAACAAACTCCCGCGGCATTCGGAAATCCGGCGAGGTCGCTGATGGGCCGTTAGCGACTATCCGCCACTGCTGGGCCGTGGTGGGCTGGCGGTCCGGCTGGCCGACACGATTTTTTTTTGTTTTCCTTTTTTTGAACAAAACTGAACTGACAGAACAGTTTGAAAGTCTAAAATTCTTCCTGCACTTTTGAAATCTGGCCATAACTTTTGATCCAGGACTCCGATTTAGGCGAAACAAAGTTCTACGGATTCGTATTGACGAACTCTACACATCTATGCATCTGGAATGCCCAAAAAGTGTCATTCTAGCATATGCAAGATAAAAGTCCTACTAATCTCCTATAAGAGAAGAATAGGCAAAAAGTGGTGCTTTGGCCAAATGCCTTTAAAACTGAATTTTTGCAAATATGATCATGATTGCAATGACATGTATGTATGAAGTGCCAAATCTAGAATTTGGGATGTGACAACGCAGCGGAATATTGATGTCTTATCCCCTATTCACTTAGAAATTCATTTAAGGTATAGTTCTTGAACTCGGAGCCATTATCACTTCTTATTTCCAATATAGGGACATTGTGTTGACGTTGAACTTTGTTGGCAAAGTCGATGACCATTTGTTGAGTCCCGCTCTCCAACTTGAAGAAATAGACCCATGTGTATCTTGAGTAATTGTCAACAATCACGAGGCAATATTTCTTCCCACCGAGACTTGCATGAGATGGAGGACCAAAGAGATCCACGTGGAGGAGCTCTAAAATCCTCTTTGATGAAACAATGGTCTTCCTTCGATGGGGGAAACATGCATTTTTCCTTCAACACAAGCCCTGCAAACACGATCTTTGGCAAAGGAAACATTTTCTTTTAGTCCAAGGATGTGGCCACCCTTGTGGAGACTTTGCAAAGTTCTCATATTTATGTGGGCTAGTCGGTGATGCCATATCCAACCCGCGTCGGCCTTTCCGAAAAGACACATCGGGCCTGTAGTGGTTTTCCCTGAAAAGTCCACCACGTACATGTCATTTTCGACATATCCCACGAAAGCGACCTTTAGAGACTTACTCCACAAGAGTACCACCAAATTAGCATCAATAAAAACTGCAAAGCCCATCTTACCAAGGGCACAAACTAAAAGTAAATTGTAACCGAGGGTCTCAACAAGCATGACTTCCATGAGAGAGATATCGTGAGCAACCACAACTTTGCCATGACCCAATACCTCAGATTTTGACTTGTCACCATAGGAGATGGTTATGTGATCATGGTTTGGCCACATCTTCGAGGTGATCTCCTTGCTTCTAGTCATATGACTAGTGCACCCGCTATCGAGTACCCATTTAGACCCACCGGAAGCATAGCCCTGCAAGAAAGTTACTTCTTAGTTTTAGATACCCATTTTTCAATGGGTCCTCTCATGTTAGTGACAAGGGTCTTGGGAACCTAAATAGACCAAGAAATGTAACTATCATAAGGGCCAACATAGCTAGCATAAACATCACCATAATAATCACAATATAACTCATAGTTAGGATTATTAGCCCCTGCAAAACCATCATAGTTAGTCTTGTCATTAGAGGTGGTGCTTGTCTTTGGTTGAGCAGTTTTGCTCTTCTTCTTGTTGTTGTACTTCTTCTTCTTTGTCTTGGGGACATAACCAAGACCTTCTTTCCCATTATTTGTCCTTTGTTTGCTAAGCACTTCATCTAGGACTTCTTTACCTTTACGTTGAGATCCCTTTACAACTTCTTCTTTTAGCCTTGCATTTTCCTCAACTATGTCTTCATGTCCACAAGATAGAGTGGAGGTGTTGGGCATATCATACTTGTCCAATTGAGTTTGGAGATGATCACGAGACTCAGTAGAATGTTCACTCTCCAATGCCTTGTGATCAATTTCAAGTTTCTCAAACTTCTCTGAGAGTCTAGCATGAGTAGCCCCAAATTCAACCTTTTCTTGCTTTAGTTTCTTTACCTTAGCAAGAGCATTGTCACATTATTTCTTGAGCTGGGCAACAACCTCTTAATGGGATTCCTCAATTGACTCGAGTTTCTCCTCCAAGGATACACGAGCTTCCTCTTCTTCTTCTAAGGCATTCTTCAAGGAGGCTATCTCCAAGGCATCTTCTCTTTCAATTCTACCCTTTTCTTCGAGAATGGCTTCAGAATGAGCAAGTTGACTCATAAGAGCATCAAAGTGAAGTTTGTGCTCACCTTGCAAGTTAGTGAAAAAAATTCCAAAGCAATAACTTCTTATTTTATCTTAAGACTAGTATGATCATCCATATCCATATTTATGTTAGTCTTAGGAAATGAAGAAATAGAAGATGATACCTCGGACCCTCTTGCCATAAGACAAGTGACATTGTTATTGATGATGTTTTCATTTGGAGAGTCGAAGAGTGATGGCGGGGTAGATGTGGTGGCTATAGCAGCCACCTCATGAGAACTATCTTCATGCTCTTCGTCTTCACTTGCAGAGGAATATTCTTCTTGTGCCACCAAGACAATCTTGGGTTGCTTCTTGTAAGGACCATTATTTTTGATAAATGGCTTCTTTCGAGGTGCCTTGGACTTTTCTTTAAGGATGAGCCTGCCACCATTGTCTTCTCTACTTTGATATGGACATTCGGCCACCAAGTGTAATCTATCTCCACAATTGTAGCGTGTTCTCAGTTTTGGGCCATTCTCTCTTCTTCCACTTGACCCATTCTTGCGCTCGAGTTCCGACTTGGACTTGGATGGATCCTTCCAAAAGTTCCTTGCATAGAAATCCATGTACTCACCATGTGCACGCTTGACTTCCTTCGAACAGCCCATGGAGACACCCTCGTAACCTCTTTCATCCTCATCTTGTTCAACAACATTTGCTTTTAGAGCAACATTGACCCCCTTTTGCATTCCAATAGCTTGGACACGGGCATCTTCAGCGTTCTTAGTTGCAACCTTGAATCATGCCATTTCTTGCATGACTTGATTGGAAGTCATTTGATGGTAGTTATGTCTACCTTGCAAACTCTTCAAGTCCGTTGGCTCAAATGGCATTAGAGCACTCACATATTTCCTTTTTATCCAAGCATCATCAATGTGAGTGGCTCCATGCTTTCTAAATGTTGTTGCAATGCCCTTGAGCCTTCTATACATATCTTCATGGTCTTCACCATCCAACATGTAAAATCCTTCAGCTTCATTGCTAAGGGCATCATACCTATTTCTTCTAATGCTTTCATTTCCAATAAATAGGTCGGTGAGTGCATCCCAAGCTTCTTTGGCGGTGTTGAAGTGCTCAATGTGGGGCATGTCCTTGGGACCCACTCCGAGCTGAATCATGTGGAGAGCCGTTGCATTTAGTTGACTATCCACAACTTCTCTCCTAGTCAAGTTGGTGGGATCTCCAATATGAAGACCATCTTTGATAATCCTCCAAAGCTCAATAGATGAACTTCATACATGAGATTTCATTAAGAATTGCCATTGATTAAAAGAAGATGCAGTAAGCTTGGGTGGATCACCCCTATTGTTTATATGAGGATGAGGGATAGGTGGGTCGGAAGAATATAGATGAGGAACCTCACTATAGTCCTCCTTACCACTTCCCTTCTTGGAGGCGGAACCATTATGTTTTTCACCTACCACTTCATCTTCCTTAGATCCGGCGTGAGCCTTATCCTTGGATAGAGGAGTGGTGGCCTCAGAGGAAGATGGAGATGGGGATGTAGATGATGTGAGGCGAGCAATCATTTGCTACATCTCCTCCATCTTGGTCTTAAAGGATTTCAACAAGGTTGTTTCCAACATCTTGAGGTCATCCATTGTGACCTTGTCCACAGCCTCATTCCCATTTTCCTTAGTACACATACTTCTCTTAGGCGGTTAAGCCCGAATAAAGAGCTGGGGCTCTGATACCAATTGAAATGGATCGTATGGGCACCTAGAGGGGGGGTGAATAGGTGCTACTTCAAATTTTAATGCTTTTTCAATTTTAGGCTTGACACAAAAGGTAAATTCTCTAGATATACTATTATATAGAATTTCCTTATATGCAAACCTAACTACTAGCAAGTAAAGGCGAGAGAGATAGAGGAACGATTAAACCGTATTGGAGCACGCGGAGACACGGGTTTGTTTTACCGCAGTTCCTTCCTTGTTAAGGGAACTACATATGCGTTGGAGGGGTGGGCGGTACTAAGACCACCACGCCACAATAGGCCTCACCCTATTCTCCGATGGATCCCGCCACCAAAGGCCAGATCCACCTTTCCACTATAGGTACCCTTTGAGGCGGGAACCGGCGCCTTTACACAACTAGCAGGGCACAACTCCACAACCAAATTGGAGGCTCCCGTAATGACAACAAGCTGCCACAAGAACAATTTATCAATAACAAAACACAAGATCTAGATATTAACGAGAATACTAGATCGGGGATTTCTCCAAGTGAATGGAGAGGAGTTGATGCGCTTGATTCGTGATGATGATGTATGGTGTCTCCTCTTTCAATTCCCTCAAAGATCGAAGCCTTTGGGTGGTTGAATTGGGAGATCTAGAGAGAGAGCTCTCGTTACATGTCTGGTCTTTTTCGAATGAACCAAGGGATCTGACCGAATAGGATGATGGGGCTTTTATACCCCCTGTCCCAACTGAGCCGTTGGAGCCTTTGGGGGCCGGATTATCCAGCCCAAGTGAGGGCTGGATTATCCGGCCTAGGGAAAACTCTGCCCTAGACTCGGATTATTCGGCAAATAATCTGCCTTCGAACAGAAGCTCGCTCAAGGCGGTCCTTGGCATCTTCTCTTGGGGACCGAATTATCCGGCCCTAGGGGAGGGCCGAATTATCCGGCTGGGGAAAAATCCACCCCAGCAACGGATTGTCCAGGGGAAAATCCGCCCCCAGATAGAAGCACGCACAGACGCTCCCTTGGGCAATTTCCCTGGGGCCGGATTATCCGGCCCTAGAGGAAGGCCGGATTATCCGGCCTTGGGAGAAAATCCGCCCTAGAGCCGGATTATCCGGGGGGAAATCTGCCCCTAGACAGAAGCTCGCGCACAGCCAGCCCTGGCCAAGAAGATCAGGCCGGATTATCTGACCCATGATGGGGGCGGATAATCTGGCCGCCCAAACACCCAAAAACTTTACTTCAACACTTAGTGCACATTAGAAACTCCACGGTATTGTTGTCTAACACACAAAACATAGGGAACCATAAAATGTTCTTTCAATCGGTACTTGTGCTTTTATTATTAATGTGTCGAATACACACTTAAGAATCACTCCTTTAAGCTCCCACTCAAAATATGTTCCCAACATATTTTGGTATGAGTCACCACTCTTACTCAAACTATGTTCCTACATATTTGAATTTGAGCCTTATATTGCTCCCACTCAAAAATATGCCATTCACATATTGTTTAAGACTTTTATAGCTCCCACTCAATTTTATGCAAATTGCATATCCTCTCACAATTTTGAACGATTTCAAAATCCTTTGATCAAATATCAAACTTGGAGATTTACTATGAGATACTAGTACATTTACTAGTTTTAAATCCACCAGACTTTCAGCACACTTGAATCAAATTCATTTGAATTCGTCCAATACTTGACAAATTGTGCTTTTGTCATTGACCCCTTTTTTACTATGGCTTTGCAGTCATTTGGGAAAATCCAAGTAACTCTTTTACTTTGCAAGATTCGGCAACGAATTGCTTTCTAATCTCAATGGAATTTTGCTTCTAGGATTTCTCATAATTCTAGTTTACCATTATTTCCTTAGTAGTTAGTAGGTATGTCATATTCTAGTAAATGATTCAAAAATATCTCCATACAAGATATAGGCTACATTTTGAATCCTACTTCATGTAGTGAAAACACGAGTGGGGAAAACACAATGATCATTATCATTGATTCTTTCCTTTGTGAAGAGTATCGTCCAGGAATGTTTTCCATTGCGCTTCTCAACACTCTGATGCAGGGTTTTGAATCCTCGTCGTGTTTCACACTATCTTCCATTTGCTCCATAATCAAGAAATATCACTAAAACTGAACTTTCTCAAGAATGCACCAAAATCCAAGCAATACAAGTTTTGCTTCTCTTTTGGTTTCAGCTATGGATTTCATATTCAAAGTTTCCAATGAATACTCTACAAGGACTTATTCGCTATTGTTTTGGTTATATCGAATAGCCCCAAAAATTTCACGACGATCCATACTAGATATGGAGACTCTTTCACGAATTCTCATGGTTCACTATATATTCTAATTGAGTGCTAACTATTTCTAACTAATGGTCTCTATATCTACACTACAACGATTTATTTGGCGCCTTCTACTCACCCACTTTGATATCTAATATCACATCGTGATGCTTTGTATTTTGATATTTCAAATGCATTGCATTTTCACAATTTTCTTTTATGCCATTCTTATAAAGTCGAATTTCATTACTATTGATCAAATCGTAGTAATTAGATTCTCTTTTATATTCATACCCTTTGTTGATGAAACACTTTGATCATATCAAATAGTTTCATACTTATGTTTCCTTTTGTAAACTTCTTTACACATTTAAACGATCATATAATGATAATTACCATTTTGTTAAAACACAATACATCGAATATGTATTCTCTTTAACAATTCATCAAACACTTTGTATTCGAGTAATACCCGGTGTTTAAGTTATATTGCCGAACTTAGGCATGATTTATATGTGACAAGAAATCGAATGTCTTTCACATATTATCAACATAACTTTGAATTTAAACAATGGTTTCATTCAAAATGAACATATCATTAAGTTGGGTATTTTATGGCATTTCAATATTTTACAAATGTTAATGTATTATCAATTAGTTTCAAAACCAGGATAATTCACACATAATCAAACAAGATATGAACACAAATAGAAATCATTCATAAAAGTGGAACAAATGTTTGTTACAAGCTCATATGACTAACCGTCTCACAAAGTGTGAGACACACTAAAGAGGTTCACAATCTTTTGATTACAATAATCATCCTAAACATAAACTAAGTGATAAACATCGAGGGAGAGTGTCATTGGCCATCAACACGCAACATCACCTCCTCTCCAGCAAGCACCTCTATGCATAAGGACCTGTTTTCAGTAAAACAGAACAAGTATCAAATATACTTAACACTGCACATGTGTTTGCAAGATTATAACATTTATAAAATTGTATATCAAATATATACCTTTGTCATTGATGACCTCAGCGACAACGGGTTCAACCTCATCACATTCCTGAGATGTGATATGAACCTGTGGAAATCCCGTGTGTCCGCGTCGCCTCTCATAATGCAAATCCTGGCTTGTGCTTGGTAGCTTGGTGGCAGCGACCGCAGCACAACGCCATTTGCAAAAGATCCTGTCATCCAACTATCCAGGAAGTATGCATGCCTCATGTACGCATCATGCATGCACTCCAAGTGGTCGTCAAGCGATGAGTTCTCCTCCATCTTAATGGAGAGGAAGTCTCCCATCAGCTCATGCTCCCATATGCGTGCTTGTTCCATGAAATGTGTCCTAAGCTGTAGCATTACCGTACAATGGTCGACATTACCCACGATAGGCCACAGCTCATCCACTATTTCGAAACGCATTGTAATTGAAATGAAGGAGGACATCTCATGGCGGTAATAATGGTCTTCCCGCTGCTCTTGGGTCTCTATTTCACTGGGCTGATCCAAATCCATCTCGTTGAGTGTGTAGTCGACCACGTTATTCTCGCTAAGGAGAATGTGGAGACGTGCAACCCATATAGAGAAGTTTGAACCGTCTAACCTGAGCTTCTCTCCTTCTAACCAACCAATCTTCAACAGGAAAGGTTGCATCGGGGAGAACCTTTTCTACATTTATAATTGCAAAAGGAATTTAGACTAAGTTTATAATTAAATGAGTTAATAATAACTCCACTCTGAAACACCTATCCCCTGAAGGGTTCTAGTGATAACACGACCCCTTTTCCCCACATCTCCTCCGATCATCATGGCCATCAATGTGGGTTCTAGGGTGGACGCTAAACGTCGGTCACATCATTCATGTGACTCGTGCTCGATCTTTTAACCATCCGCGTTCCAAGGCCACGTCTCTGTAACATGCTAGGCTCGCCAACTCAACCTTAGTGTATTCGTTGTGCAACATGGCTTACACCCACTGTATGCGAATGTAGATATGCCTAACACCCGCTCATCATGGCTTGCCTCATACCGAAGAACTTTCTTGGTGGTGCACACTAAGGGGAACACAATCATTGGTAATTTTAACAGGGATCATCTTATTAGGCTACCGTCAAGTATCTAATACTAGCACACAATAAGATATACAAACAATAACATTGAATTTAAATGCGATGTGATATGGTCCTTCACGTCGTGATCTCCATCCGTCGTCACTGGAACCCGACGCCAGGGTTTTGGCGTCGTAGACACCAAGGTACCGGTGTCTTTCCGGCATGGTAGTCGGTCACCTCCGTGACTATCTACTACTACGTAACACAAGGTAATCACTTTACCTTTTCCACAACCATATCACAAAGCAACGCCCCCTGCAAAACAAACTTAGAGGTCTCTACTTTATCTTTGCATATTTTACATGGCTGAATGGACTTTCGCACAAGAACCGTTCTTACCTACGGACTTTCACCACAATGCTGATCAAGTAGTTGTCTATACTATACCCCTTTCGGGGCCCTCCATTGCAAATGGCATACCAACTAATGCGAGAGAGACAGACACCCCCCTAAGACACTTTATATGGTACAAGTCGTATGTCAAGCGTGGACCAGTCTCGCAAATGAACGCGTAAAGTCGGTTGGGGGCTGCTTCATCAAGCATTACTGCGGTATACACAAGTACACATGGGAGGGTAACAACTAAAAGATCAACGCCCACACGCTACATCTCGTGTGTTCTAACCGTACTAGCATTACTACGCATAGATCTAGCTCTGATACCACTGTAGGGGTTCTGCGTATGAAAACAATAAAATTTTACCCTACGCCCGTGAACCCCTGATGTTGCTAGGACCTATCTATTAGTAATGCAGTAACGGGAGGGGCTTTTTGCGAACTTACCCTTGAAGACCGAAAAGCGTTGTCAACGCCCAGGAGAGCGTGGTTGATATAGACGAGCCGAAGCCGACCTCAAGGTCGTGATGAAGTCCTTGCGCTCCTACGGCTCCAACGACTTGAGTGCCTCAAGTGTCACACCTCGCGAGGAGTTACACACGTCCGGTGCCTGACGATGACTCCCGCTTCCCTGATCCAGCAGCAGTTGCGGAAGTAGAGCTCCTGGATCCGAATCTCAGCTGTGACGGCGCTCCATGGTGAAGATGTCTCTGCTCACAAGAGTCCGAACTTGGGACCATGGTCACGAGAGAGAGAGAGAGAGAGAGAGAGAGAGAGAGTATCAATTGGAGGTCTCCCTAAAAGAGAGGAAACCTTTATTGAATATTGTGTGTATTTATCTGGCCAAATACCCCCACTATATATAGGGGAGGGGATGTACTACCTCCCTCAAAGTCCCGGGGTGGGACTAAAGGAGAGGGAGAGGTGGGGAGGTGATACATTGCAAATGTATCTATAATTTTTGATGTTCCATGCTTGGTTTTATCTACTTTCTTGTGTTTTGTCCACACTTTGGAGTACTTTTCATATGATTTCTTGGACTAACCTATTAACAAGAGCCACAGTGCCAGCTGCCTGTTTTCTGCTGTTTTTGGTTCCAGGAAAGCCAGAAAATGAATATTCTCGGAATTGGACAGGACAAAAGCCAAAGTCATTATTTTACCCAGGGACACCTAGAGCCAGAATACGAGACGAAGAAGGGTCAGAGGGCGGCCACACCACATGGCTGCGTGGCCAGGCCTGGACCACGCCAGGGGGTGGTGTGGCAAGCCCAGGCACCCCCTCGGCCTCTCCTTCCGCCTATATATTGCCTCTGATACGGAAACCCTAAGTACCCAATCAAAATTCCACGAAAGAGTCTGTATCTGCCGTCATCTCCATCCCTAGATTGGGAAGGATCTGAAGCTCTTCCTGGCACCCTGCCAGAGAGGGGAATTCACCTTGTAGGCCTTCTTCATCACCATGCAAGCCTCCGATGTGATGCGTGAGTAGTTCATCTCTAGACTACGGGTCCATGTAGTAGCTAGATGGCTGGTTCTCCTCCTTTGTGCTATCATGTTTAGATCTTGTGAGCTCCGTTCATGACCAAGATCATCTATTTGTAATTCTGCATGTTGTGTTTGCGAGGATCCGATGGATATTGAGATGCTATTTCAGATTGATTATTGATTCTATCATGTCTTTGTTATTTGTGATCTTGCATGCTTTCTGTTGTTAGTAGCTATCTTGTCCAAGTAGATGCTAGCAACTCCAAGAGTTAGTATTTATGCTCGATAGTGGGTTCATGCCTCCGTAACTGGGAAGTGATGTAAATCTCTAAGGTACTAGATGTGATGTTGCTACTAGGGAGAAAACAACAATCCTTTGTTCATAGAACAATCGTATTGTTTACTTTACACGCAATTCATAATGCAATTATTCATTGCTTGCAACTTAATACTGGAGGGGCTTCGGATGATAACCTGAAGGTGGATTATTAGTCATAGATGCAGTTGGATGGCGGTCTATGTATAATGTTGTAATGCCCAATCAAATCTCAAAGGAGTCAATATGATTAGTATATGCTTGTATGCTTTCTCGATGTTTGTAATTTGCCCCGTTGTAATTTGTTCACCCAACATGTTATCTATCTTAAGGAGGGCCACCTCTAGTGAACTATGGACCTCGGTCCTTTCTTTTACTTTCAATATACAATCAACTGTTTGCTGCTTTGTGTTTACTTTCTACAAACTATTACTTTCTTCCACTCTATACGTTTAATCCTTTGTTTTCAGCAAAACCGGTGAGATTGACAACCTCATCGCAAGTTGGGAGCAAAGTTCTGTGGTTGTGTTGTGCAGGTCTCCACGTTGCTACTAGCACCGGTAGTGCGCCCTGCCAAGGCTTAGCTAGCAACACCTTTGGGGTGTTTCCTTGCTCCTACTGGTTCGATTAAACCTTGGTTTCATACTGAGGGAAAACTTGCTGCTATGCTCATCATACCTTCCTCTTGGGGTTCCCCAACGAGCTCGATATATTTTGGGCCATCAAGCTACTTTTCTAGCGCCGTTGCTAGGGATTCAAGGACATCTTCACAAGGGGAGTCCCTCATAACCAATCTCTTTACTTTGTTGTTTTTGTTTTGCTTAGTTTCTTTTTGCTTATTTTGCTTGTTTCCTTATCAAAAACACAAAGAAAATAGTTTTACAAGTTTGCTTTCTTTATCAAAAACACACAAAAAATAGTTCCTATCTTAAGTTGCCATTATGTTTAGCATTGCTCCAATGCAATGAGGATGATGTTGTTAATGCCATAAAGAAGTTGGTCTTTACTTACAACTGGCCTAGCAAAACTGATATTTCTTTTATAAACATATTTGCTAGATTGAATACTCTTGAGACCAGCACTGCTAGTTTGATGGAAGGCACCATTAAGTATCAACTCCCACTCAAGAAAGTTTTGTATGAAGGAAAAATTTCAGGTGTATGGAAGGAATGAGTAATGAGATGAAGGATGGACTAAAGCTCAAGCTTGGGGATGCCACGCGTGTCACCCCAAGAAATATCCAAGAAGTACAAGCGTCAAAGCTTGGGGATGCCCAAGGCATCCCCTTCTTCATCAATAAAAATCCCAGGTTTCTTCCAAACGCTTCATTTTTATTGTTTCATGCATAGTTGTGTTGTTCTTGGAGCGTCTTCTTTTTCGTTTTCATTTTGTTTTTTTGTTTACTTGGTTTGCTTAGTTTGCTGAATAAATTGGTTGGACCCCCTCTTTCATACATTGGTTTTCAAATAGTTTGGTTTGGTTTGGAAAAGAGTAGGAAAGTTCATGCCTAAGTGGTAAAGAGAGCTTGTTTTTTACTATGGCCAATGCTTTGTCATGCCATGCTTGATATTGTTTTGGCTTTATGCTTAGTATTCTTTGTTGTAGCATGACTTGTTATAAACAATTGAGATTACTTAATGTGCCTTTTAAGAATCATGCGTTGTTTTAGCATATTAAAGCATAGTATTGTGGTATTCTCCTTTGATGCTTTATTTGGGTTGACTTGGCGCATGCTCACACCATGTTATGACTATCCCAAGTCACCATAAGCCTTTATGATCCTTTAGTTTTCAACTTGTAGTATCAATTTATGCTTTGATCAATGATGTTTTGTCGCTCTGCATGATTATGGCCATTATTGCTCTCCTAGTTTGTCGCTCCCAGTCTTTTGCTAGCCTCCACAACCAAGTATGAGTTCCACTCATGCATCCAACTCCCTAAACCAAGTTATTACAAAAGAGTCCACCATACCTACCTACTAACATATGCTATTCCAAGTATCTTCATGTTTTTGTCTACCTTCCAAATTAAACTTGTTATGAGAAAACTAGTGATTAAAGCTCTCACGAACTTGATGGCACACTTTAATTTTCTTGCCCTTAATAAACTTGAACCATTGTGTCGTCTGTGTTGTATATTCTTGCACTTATTTGTTGGGGATCAGCAGAACCATGTTGTCATGGGGAACGCTTTCAACTTTGCACTTGTACTTTGTACCTAGTTGATATCATGCTCTTTTGTCTATGGATGTCGTCAGTGTGAAATGAACGGGGAGCTTGTAAGTCCATGGAGTTATGTATATGTGTTAGAGAAATGCCTAGGACGCTGGTCTAATCCATGCTGACATGGTGGAAACCTGCAGCGTAACCATAATGAGCTGTCTATGAAGCATTCTTCTTATAAAAAAAGAGTCCGATATTGAGAAAACGAGAAAAATAAAAAAAAGATTATGAAAAGAGGAAAGAGATAAAAAAGCACCATATTCCAATGGTAAATAAGAAGATTGCTGAGATGCTCGTTGTCTGCTTGCCTTGTCATTTTGATATGGGGATTCTTCCGTATCATCAGGCAAGGGGTACCCCATTGGCGGTTCTCTATGATACACATGTACTTACGATGACAAGAACTTATCGGTGACTAAACTTGAGTAGCATGAGGAGCGACCCTCGTATTCAAGATACATGATATTTCCAACTTATACTTCGTCAAGCATATACACCATAGTTTGTTCACTTTAACTTTAATCACTTCAGTATGCTTATGATAGGGGCAATGAGAGCTGAAATCTATTAAGTACCATAATTTTTGGAAGCTCTTTATGAGACTTGAATCCCTACTTGCTTCTATGAAGGCCCTTTCTTCCACTTATATATTGAGTCTCCACCTTCTATCTTTATGCACCTACTTTGAGAGCATAGTGGCCATTCTTAGTTCTATGTGCATTGTCCCAAGACTTGTTGACTGATGCATACCTTGATATTGCTTGTTTTAAACAATTTGTATCTAGTCACTCTTATAAACTTTGAAGGTGTCCTATGCATTTATGTTTGCTACTCTATGAGGGACAAGCTGAATGCCATTATGCTATGTTTTCTTTATGTGAAACAAACAAACGTATTGCAAAGCATTGTTATTCATGAATCTTTTGTTTGTGCCTTTTCATGTTGCAATTTAGTTTATTTGTCTTATTGCTAGAACTTTGTCTTTCATGTTATGATTGAAGTACTATGATCCCAGCTTTGATTGTTTTACAAATACTTTGATCAAGTTTATGATGGTGCATGTCACCTAAAAAATTATTCTTTCTTTTTATCACTTACCTACTTGAGGACGAGTAGGAGTTAAGCTTGGGGATGTTGATACATTGCAAATGTATCTATAATTTTTGATGTTCCATGCTTGGTTTTATCTACTTTCTTGTGTTTTGTCCACACTTTGGAGTACTTTTCATATGATTTCTTGGACTAACCTATTAACAAGAGCCACAGTGCTAGCTGCCTGTTTCCTGCTGTTTTTGGTTCCAGGAAAGTCAGAAAATGAATATTCTTGGAATTGGACGGGACAAAAGCCAAAGTCATTATTTTACCGAGGGACACCTAGAGCCACAATACGAGACGGAGAAGGGCCAGAGGGCAGCCACACCACCTAGCCACGCGGCCAGGCCTGGCCCACGCCAGGGGGTGGTGTGGCCAGCCCAGGCACCCCCTCGGCCTCTCCTTCCACCTATATATTGCCTCTAATACGGAAACCCTAAGTACCCGATCAAAATTCCACGAAAGATTCTGTAGACGCCGTCATCTCCATCCCTGGATCGGGAGGGATCTGAAGCTCTTCTCGGCACCCTGCCGGAGAGGGTAATTCACCCTGGAGGCCTTCTTCATCACCATGCAAGCCTCCGGTGTGATGCATGAGTAGTTCATCTCTAGACTACAGGTCCATGTAGTAGCTAGATGGCTGGTTCTCCTCCTTTGTGCTATCATGTTTAGATCTTGTGAGCTCTGTTCATGATCAAGATCATCTATTTGTAATTCTGCATGTTGTGTTTGCGGGGATCCGATGGATATTGAGATGCTATTTCAGATTGATTATTGATTCTATCATGTCTTTGTTATTTGTGATCTTGCATGCTTTCCGTTGTTAGTAGCTATCTTGGCCAAGTAGATGCTAGCAACTCCAAGAGTTAGTATTTATGCTCGATAGTGGGTTCATGCCTCTGGTAATCTGGGGAAGTGACAGAAATATCTAAGGTACTAGATGTGCTGTTGCTACTAGGGAGAAAACAACAATCCTTTGTTCATAGAACAATCGTATTGTTTACTTTACACGCAATTCGTAATACAATTATCCGTTGCTTGTAACTTAATATTGGAGGGGGTTCAGATGATAACCTGAAGGTGGATTATTAGTCATAGATGCAGTTGGATGGCGGTCTATGTATAATGTTGTAATGCCCAATCAAATCTCAAAGGAGTCAAGAGGATTAGTATATGCTTGTATGATTTCTCGATGTTTATCAATTGCCCCGCTATAATTTGTTCACCCAGCATGTTATCTATCTTAAGGAGAGCCACCTCTAGTGAACTATGGACCCCGGTCCTTTCTTTTACTTTCAATCTACAATCAACTATTTACTGCTTTGTGTTTACTTTATGCAAACTATTACTGACATGGGTATACCCTACAGGTACTCGAGCTTGGTATATATGGTCCAAATACATACAGGCCCACGGTGTTGCCGAGGCCCAGATGGAGGGACTCGAGTAACCTACGGACTCTCGATTGCTTGAAGAACAAGAAGAAGCTAAAGATAGAAAGATTAAAGGGAAAACCCTAACTTGTAACCGACTCGACCTGCTATCCGAGACCTAGCCTATCTATATAAAGGCTAGGAGGGGGCGGCGAGAAGGACACACGCAACCCGAGTTTCCACAACCTTCGCCAGATTACATCTGCACAACATTGTAACTTTCGACTCCCTCAATAATTCCACGAGCAGACAAGCAGGAGTAGGGACCTCTACGAGGCCTGAACTTGTCCCCTGTGTGCTTGTTTGCTAGCCGATAGATGTCTCCAGCGCTCCCTCCTTCTCCAAAACCCAAGTCCATAACAATGGGAGTGCTGATGTTGCGGCTTCTTCGGCCCCATCAACTGCGATCTACAACTCTGCAACAGCAGAGATTCGCCAGCTCTTCGGTGCCTTTGACTTCACCGTCCACACGCCGGCTACTCGCCCGGCCTTCGTGTCCGTGGGCGACGGAATCAGCCTGGTGATTGGGAGCTTCCCCTTCCAAGTTGGTCAGATGGGCACGCTTCGCATTCCTGATCAGCCGATAGCATCGGCTATTGCCCCGGCATCATGGTTCCCTCCATCGATCGGCACCCTCAGCAAGCTCAACGCTCCGGTGGCAGTCGAGAACGCGGTCAGCGACAGCAGTCGCGACTCCGATCTAAGCAATCTGGCCACTGAAGATGGGACCTACGGTTCCGGATCTAAAAGTTGTGGAAGCAACAGCTTCCCTAATCACTTCATGTGCGCCGTCATCAACGCGGGCGACACCTCTGCCAATCGCGGCAACGGTGGCAACATCGGCAACGGCACCGATCCACCCAATCGCGGCAACGGTGGTAACACCGGCAATGGCACCGATCCACCCAACGGTGGCAACGGCGATAACGGTGGCAACGGAGGGGCGGTCGAACCTCCTAGCATGATCAACGAGCAAACCGGCGAACGCGTCGTGATCAGGCTCAACGAGCAAGAGTGGGATCGCTGCCGCGAAGCCCTACGAGGTGCGCCCCTACCCTTTGGGTCCCCGTAGGAACTGCTGATGGACTACCACTGGCTCCAAAAAGAGGAATTCAAGCGCCAAAAACAAGCAATCGCGCAACTTGAGGCACGTAAAAAGGCAGCAGACGAATCAAGCCTTCGCCGTGCTGGGCTCTCCTCCTACGGAGGATCCTCCTCAAGAGGCAACGAGTACCTCGCCAAGAAGAGGCAGTCACGGATGGCTCACCTCACCGAACAAGAGCGCATAGAGGCCGCGAAAGTCCTCGACTTCGGCTCTATGACAGTCGACACGAGAGGCAACGTGGTTCCCAGGACACCGCAAGCCGCGGTGACAGCAGCCACCATGTACCTCCTCAATAACCAGCCGCCAACTGGAGATCCCCGAACGGCCATGCACCGATCTAAGATCGCGGGCCTGGGGCTAATCGAGGCCACCCTCGACAAGGAACCGGTACCAGACCCAAAAAAGGGCAAAGCACTAGCAAAGCGCTACTCCTCGCCCTCGTCCAGTGATGACAGTCACGACCTGTCTCGACGTTGCCGCTCATGGCGACACGATTGCGACTACGATGCACGTGACGAACTCACGCAGCGCAAGATCGACAAGTCAAGGGCACGACGTGCTCGGTCGACTGACTCAGAAGAGGAAGATGGGGAGCTCTGCGGCGCCAGATGCTTCAGCAGATCCATCAGGCAAAAGCGAATGCCTAAAGGGTTTAAACTCCCATCGGAGAACCCGAAATTTGACGGTCTGCAGGACCCCAAGATTTGGCTGGAGGATCACATCTCCTCCGTCAGGCTACATGGAGGCAGTCGAAGTACTGCCATGCAATGCTTGCAGCTATAGCTGCAGGGCGCTGCCCGGGCATGGCTCAATAACCTCCCACGGGATCCATTCGCAGTTGGGATGAGCTGGTCTACAGCTTCGTGCGCAACTTTAAGGGCACGTACAAACGCCCTGCCTCAATCGAAGAACTGAGATGCTGCCAGCAAAGATCTGGCGAATCGCTGCGCTCTTACATCCAAAGGTGGTCCATCATCAAAAACTCCGCGGAGAACATCTCGGAAGACCGCACGATTGATGCATTCAACGGTGGTGTCCGCCGCATGGAACTCAGAGAGGAGCTAGGCCGCTCAAAGCCCCAGACCATCGACCACCTGATGGAGATTGCGAGTCGGTGGGCCGATGGAGAAGATTCGGTGAAGAATCGCGTTAACTCGGACGAGGAGGCAGAACTCGAACAAAGGCGCGACCGCCGGGGCAAGCGTCGCATGCGCATCTACGACGATCGCGATGACGTCAACATGGTCGCAGTCGGCTACGCCGATAGACGCGACGATAACCGCAACAGCGGATACCGCAGTGGCAGATACCGCGACTCCGGGAAAACCACGCAAGTATGGCAACGCCGCACTCGCGATGAGGCACCCGCGACCTCCATCGAGGACAAACTGTCCGGGCCATGCACGGTACACTTCTACATCGACAAGCATGATGGCAAAAGAAAGTCCAGCCACCTCCTCAAGGACTGTCGCGGGTTCCTCAAGCTACACGAGGGATTGGTTCGGATGAACCGCAATGCAGTCGAAAGAGGCTACAGAGCCGCTCCAGGCGCCTTGGCACATGGCGCACCACCACCACCACCTGGGCCACCCCCGAACGGATCTGCACCGGACCAGCACCACGGAGGCGAACCGTACCCACGGGCCATGGGTACCATGATGATCCAAAAAGGGCGCCCCTCCAATAGGGTGCAGAAGGCCATCACTCGCCAAGTCAACTTGGCCATACACTCGCCACCATCCACCACTGAGTACCTTAGTGGCAGTGAGTCGTGCATTACCTTCGACAAACACGACCACCCGCCTCAAGTATCTTGCCCAGGTCATTGCCCCCTCGTACTCGAGGCGCAAATTGGAGGCTTCGACATGAGCCGCGTCTTC
Organism: Avena insularis; assembly: GCA_023614405.1. Classification (NCBI taxonomy): domain Eukaryota; kingdom Viridiplantae; phylum Streptophyta; class Magnoliopsida; order Poales; family Poaceae; genus Avena; species Avena insularis. The sequence continues at coordinate 32,164,547 of CM042692.1, forward strand.
ATGGATGGTGGAAGCGGCATCAACCTCATATTCGCGAGTACCTTGCGAGCAATGAGGATCCCTCTAATCTGCTTGGAAGCATCGGACACAATGTTCCACGGCATCGTCCCAGGGAAAGGCGTATACCCCCTGGGCAAAATCAACCTCGACATCATCTTTGGCACGCCGAAGAACTTCCGGCACGAGCGCATCGACTTTGAGGTCGTCGACTGGCCCTCACAATACCATTGCATCCTCGGGCGCGTCGCATTCGCCAGGTTCATGGCAGTACCCCACTATGCCTACCTGCAGATGAAAATGCCAGGTCCCAACGGCGTCATAACGATCAACGGGAACTTTGAGCGATTTGACGCTTGCGACAGGGAATTCAATAGAATCTCCCAGTCCTTCGGTATGCAGGAGGAACTCGCAAGATTGAAGGAGACGATAGACAACAGTCTGCCTCCCTTGAGTAGGCCAAGCTCATCTGATCTCTCCTTCGACTCATCCATGCACACAAAGAAGGTGCAGGTCCATCCATCGGATCCCGCCAAGACGACCCTCATCGCCAACAACTTGAGTCCCGCATAGGAACTCGCGATCGTCGAATTCCTCCGTGAGCACTGGGAAATTTTTGCCTGGTGTCCTGCGGACATGCCAGAAGTTCCTGTGAAATTCGCCGCGCACGCACTCAACGTCAACCCCGACGCAAGGCCAGTCAAGCAAACAATCAGGCGACTGTCTGAGCCACGGGCTCAGGCAGTCGGAATGGAGATCAACAGACTCCTCGAGGACAAATTCATACGCGAGATCAAGGAAAGCACTTGGCTCGCCAATATGGTGCTGGTACCAAAAAAGGACACGGATATCCTACGGATGTGCGTGGACTTCACTTCTTTAAACAAGCACTGCCCAAAAGATCACTTCCCGCTGCCACGGATCAATCAGATCATCGACTCCACCGCTGGATGTGAGCGCCTCTGCTTCCTCGACGCCTACTCAGGCTATAACCAAACTCGAATGAAGGAGGAATACCAGGAGAAAACAGCATTTACAACGCCCTTTGGTGTGTTCTGCTACAACACAATGCCCTTTGGGCTAAAAAACACGGGAGCCACCTACCAGCGATGCATGCAGGCTTGTATCAAGGAACAATTAGGTCGCAACATCCAAGTCTATGTCGACGACATAGTAATCAAGACCAAGGAGGAAGCCTCTCTAATCGATGATTTGCGCGAAACCTTCGCCAACCTCGATCGCTACCGGATCAAGCTCAATCCAGACAAATGCGCCTTCGGCGTACCATCCGGCGACTACTCGGATACCTCATCTCTGCGAGGGATCGAGGCGAACCCGAAGAAGATAAAAGCCATCGGCCATGGAGAAGCCGAAGAACATAAGGCGTCCAAGAATCTGGCGGACGAATCGTGGTCCTCGATCGATTTATCGGTCGGATGGGTGAAAAGCACCGCCCTTCTACCAGCTCCTCCATAAGACCAAAAATTCGAGTGGACCAATGAAGCACAAGAAGCATTCAAGATCTCAAGCGCTTGCTATCCACATCGCCAAGATCTTGGTGACTCCACGAGAAAGGGAACCACCGTTGTTGTACATCTACGCCACTAACCAGGTGGTCGACAAAGGCTTTGTCGTCGGCGAGCCGAGGAAAACAAAGTCCACGGCGTACAATGCAGGTATATTACCTCAGCGAGGTCCTCACGCCAACAAAACAGCGGTACCCTTTACCGAGGTGGCGACGGCTTCTTTATGACCGCCCGGCGATCGCGCCACTACTTCCGTGAACACCCAATCGTGGTAGTCAACGACGCCCGTTGGGCATATCCTCAATAACCCGACGCCACGGGCGAGTCGCTTTGGGGATAGAGCTGTCTCCACGAGACATCACATACAAAAACGCACGCCATCAAGTCGCAAGTGCTCCCTGACTTTCTCGTGCCTTTGGATGGAGAACCAACTCCGGACAAGCGATATGTCCTACCTCGGACAATGCACTTCGATGGGTCCAAGCGGAAGGAGCAGGCGCAGTGTCATATTGACATCACCTCAAGGGGACAAGCTGAAATATATCCTGCGAATGCGATTCCACGACCTCAAACAACGAGGCTGAATATGAGGCCCTGTTACATGGGATGAGGATGGCAAAATCCTGTGGCGCCAAAAGGCTCATCATATATGGCGACTCCAAGTTGGTCGTCAACCAAACAATGCACGAGTGCGACGCACTGAACGACAACATGATCGCATACCGCGACCTCTATGATACACTCGAGGGAGACTTTGATGGTTGCGAGTTGCGACACATAGGTCGCGGAAGCAATGAGGAGGCGGACACACTCGCCAACATAGGCTCTACCTGCGCCCCATACCACCTGGGGTATTTCTCGAGCGCATATGTGAATGCTCCATCAAGCCAAAGGCCGCAGAGAAGAAAACAAGCGCAGCCACGGACTCGGGGGCTACGCCACCCAATGAGCCAATGGCACTCGATGACTTGGAGCTGGACACAGGACTCGAGGGACCAATGAGCATCATGTTGATCGAACAATCTTGGACGCAGCCGTACATTACGTACCTCCTCAGCAAGAGACTACCGGACGATTCGACAGATGCACGGCACATCGCGTGACGCTCCAAGGCATTCGCCTTTCTCAACGACGAACTGTATAAACACAGCATCACAGGAGTGCTACAACGATGTGTCTCCATGGCTGACGGAAGAGCAATACTCTTCGACATCCATGAAGGGACCTACGGGCACCACGCAGGCAGTCGCGCCCTCGTCGCCAAAGCTCTATGAGCTGGATTTTACTGGCCCACGGCCATGCACGATGCCAAGGACATAGTCCAAAAATGCAATGCTTGCCAGCGATTCGCGGACAAGCCACACGCACCAGGCGCAGAGCTACGGCCTATTCCATTGGTCTGGCCCTTCGCACAATGGGGGCTTGATATGGTTGGCAAGCTGCCAAGATCCTCGCGTGGAGGCTACGTCTACCTCTTGGTGGCAGTCAACAAATTCACCAAGTGGATCGAGGCCATGCCAATGACCAACCAATCAGGGCACAGCGCAGTCAAGTTCTTCGAGTCCATCGTCTACCGCTTCGGTGTGCCACACGGCATTATTACCGACAACGGAACGAACTTCACATCCAAGGAGTTCCAAGAATTCTGCGAGAACCTAGGGATCAACATCAGCTACGCCTCAGTGGCGCATCCACAGACCAACAGTCAGGTGGAAAAAGCAAACGGGCTCGTCTGCAACGGCATCAAGAAGCGACTCCTGTGACCACTCGAACAAGCGGCGGGTTGCTGGCCAGATGAGCTGCAATCCGTACTCTAGAGTCTACATACAACTCCAAACAGCGCCACGGGCTACATGCCATTCTTTATGGTGCACGGAGCAGAAGCGGTACTACCTGCCGAGGTACGGTACAAAGCGTCGCGCATGGTCTCTTACAGCAAACAAGAGTCATCCCTCGCACTCGAGGATTCCGTCGACCTCCTTGACGAAGCAAGGGAAATCGCCACGGAAAGATCAACGATCTACCAGCAGAACCTACGCAACTACCACAGTAGAAGGCTTCGCCCTAGATCCTTCGTCGAAGGTGACTTGGTCCTGCGACTGAAGCAGCAGGGGCATCTTAAGATCGAGTCCCCTTGGGAAGGACCGTACGTGATTACAGAAGTAATCCCAGGTGGCGCCTATCGCCTTCAAGATTTAGAGACAGGAGTCGCATACTCCAACCCTTGGAACGTCGCACAACTACGACGCTTCTACCCTTAGTCGTTTTTCTTTACTTTTACATCGCAAATAAGACTACTCAGCCAAGGCTACTTAGCCGCACATTGTACTTCGTACTATTCTTCGAATAAATAAAAGCTAAGTGCCCCAAAACTGTGTGCTCTCCTTTACTTTGTCAATTTTCATACCCGGGGGCTACGCCACCCTATACACATATGTTCTTCGAACAAAAACGCGACATCTTGAGTAGCTGGCACATCAATTGAACCCCTTAACACAAACTCAACCCAGCTGCAACTTTTGACGAGTTGACAAGGGAACGAGATAAAAAGATGGCCAGGCTAACGAAAAGGACTCGCATAAGTGCAACGCACCCCACGCTTACAAAGCTATTTGTACACATTCAACGATAAATTATCTACAAATATATATGAACTTTACAATACAAGTACACTTATGTACAGGATACATATTTGGCTACCCTTGCAACAGAAGAACATTAGTTTGTTCCTCGAAGAAGTCGACGATCTCCTCGGCTGGGCGATCCACCGCCTGATAGTGCGGCACCATATTCTAGGAAGATCCTGCTGGTGGCGCCGGTGGTCCAGAGGCAATGGTGGCGACATCCACGCCAGGCCTGTGCAAACGCACCATTGAGAGGGCAGCCTTGGCACCAGCCACCAACTGCTGCCTCACGCACTCGCGAACCACGGACATATCTTGAAATTTGGTCAGGAGAGCCAGCAGGCTTGATGGAGTATCATCCAGCGGGAACATCGCCCGATAGATGTTCTTCAAACACGATCGACTTCTTGAAAAGCAAGCGCGCACTTTCCGCAGGTCGCCAATGCAATGTAACGATCATGATCTACCCAGAAGTATCCACTCTCCTGAAGTTGCTCCTGGGTGAGATCATGAAGGCGGATGGCAATCCTATCCCTCTCCTCCTGCGGATGGCGTGCGCTAACAACTACACGAAGCAGCATCAACAGCATGAGTACAACGTACCATTGCGATTAACTACAAAGGAAAAGATGAGGATGAGCAAACTAACACTTAAACTGGTCGCCCAGCTGCGTCACCTCGCCAAGCAGATATTGCTCGCGGGCGGCGGCTTTTTCAGCCTTCGACTTCCACACGTCCGCGCTACCACGGATCACGGGCAACTCATGCTCCAGTTGCTTAACGCGATCACGAAGTCGCGAAAGCAAGGACAGCTCCTCTACCCTGGAGCGTGGTAGTGCCACTGTGTCCTCAAGAGATGGCGAGTCCTGGGTTCCCCCCACAGGACCACTTGATGTACCCTACCAAAAATCAAGCCAGAGGCAAATAAGGCGACCAACTCAACACAAAGTCAAAAGTAACAAATGCATTCAGGATCAGCATAAAGTATCGACAAACACACTCGCCAACAGGCATGTTCTCCAATCAAAAGGGCAATTCATCAACTATTACAAGAAACTAACTACAAAGCAGTTGGCTCCTTCGACTTCGACGGCTTCGGGGGCTTCATCAAGTCCGTGGCAGTATCAGACGCCACTGACTTTCCGCCAGCTCCTGAGGCCGAAGCCTTCGCGACCTTCTTAGCAACGTTATTTATCAAGGAATGGCCATACTTGGCAACGTTATTTATCAAGGAATGGCCATATTTGGCACAGGCAGTCACAAAGGGAGCGAATACTACCTGCTAACCATCCACGCCAACAGGCATCGTCTTCGACACCGCAGAGGGATCTATCTCGACTCTGTGGGCTTGCACCATGGCAAGTGACATGGTCGTGCCAGCTGCGCGGAGGGAGTTCTTGTATGTGGCTGGCACACCCCCGGCGAGTGACTCCACCAGCTCGTCCACATTGTCGACCAGCTCCGCCTTCGGCATCAACTCCTCCTGGAGGCGACTAAGGGTGACCTTGGCCTTGGACAACGTATTTTGGACAGCGGCGCTATGGTCCTCGACTGCAGACACCGCGCCCGCCAGAGCGTCATCGTGACAAAGGCCTGCGGGTCAAAGCTCAAATCGCCAGCATCTGCACAGAAAACCCACACATGGATGAAATCTCTAGCGCCACCGACAAAACTCCAGATGCAGAGAAGGACAACAATAAAATATCTACCGGCAAAGGTACCTGAGAGGGCCTTGGCGACTGAGAATAGTTGCTCTTCGAACAACTTTTCCCTAGCCACAAAGGAGGCACGCAGATCCTCTTCGCGCTTCTATGCATCATTACGAGCCATGATTGCCTCATCACGCCCCTTCACAGCTGCGGCTAACGTCTTTTCCAAGGTGGCAACATTGCGCAGTAAAGCATTATGCTCAGCTACATGGCAACCAAAAGTTGACTATCAGTCGACTATACCAAAAAAAGGGAGGAGACGAAAAAGAATAAGTGTTAAACACTCACTTTCGACGACGCGGTGACGCGACTCCAGCATTGCATGCTGGCGGCCCATTGCCATCACTTGCTCCGCCACTTGCGCGGCTTCCTTTACAAGGAGCTGTCGCACAAAACAAGGATCGAAAGAACAGCGAAAACATCGACTGCCACATTAAAAAGAAAGGAAGGTATACTTACATGGTCCTCTAGCGACTCCGAAGATGTTTGCTGAACCGTCATCCGAGCAACCATTCGATGCCCCCCTACGTGAGGAGAGCTTGAAGAATTGTGCCCGGAGTGGGCCGCCGCCGGAGGAGAAGGAGCGCGCTCGACCTCTACCTTGGCCCTTGAAGCCGCGACTCCCGATTCTTTCAAAAACTCGACGTCGCCAGAAGATGACGACGCCTCTTGACTATAAGACCAAATCCACATTGAGAAAAGGGCAAACTCCAGGGAAAAACCAACAAGAAGAAAAGCAGAAAAAATGAATGACCTAGCAAACTTACCAGTTAAAGTTGTCAAGATCGAACATGGCCGCCGCCGATTCCGACGAAGACTCCTTGGGCAATCGCATCTTCTTGCGAGAAGGTGTCACAGCCCTCACAGGAACGGCTAGAATTGGCGACTCCGCGCAAACAGCCGCGCCTCCTAGAGTCGAAGGAGTCGACGCGTCGGAGTCCTCGCTACGTGAACGCTTGCGAGTATCCGGGATATCAGACTCGGGGGCTTCCTCTTCCACATCAGAAGGGACAGTCGACTCAGACTCGTCCTCTTCCAAAGCTTCACGAGGAATAATCCCCTCAGGGAGAGGGGGCATACAAGGCGACACCGCCTAATCCTGCATACAAACAGAATAAGTAAGCAAACAGAAAAGCAATCGTGAAAATAAGCTACTGCGTAGCACAACTATACCTCAGGAGGAGGATTCGAAGCATCAAAAGGAGGAACAACTGGTTCACTTGGAAGCACATCCTTGACAGTGCACTTCGTGACCAGTTGAATCCTCTTATCCACCTCACTCACGGACATGCCATCAGCAAACACGCGAGTGGCATCATCAGCGCCACTCCATTGAAACATGGGGTGGACTCTAGCTTGGAGAGGCTGGACGCGATGGCGCAACCAAGTTCTGATAAGAGCGCAACCTCCCTCTTCTGCGCCTATGTGACTTTCGAGGTCGCAGACGCGCTGGTACAGCACGTCCGTCTCCGCGAGTTTGCTAGGCATAACTACGTTCTTCCAAGAACGCATCTTCTTGCAGGGAGTCGCCGGATCGAAGGGCGCAAGTCCAAAGTGCTCATCTCTGGCCTTCTGATCGCGGACATAGAACCATTTGTCCCTCCATCCCTGGACGGACTTGGTAAGCTTGATGTCGAAGTAGGTGGCGGATGGGTCGACATGGATGCCGCAACCACCTACGTCATAAACTAAAGAGCCAGATGCGGACTGACGCTTCAATTTAAACAATTGCTTGAAAAGACCAAAGTGTGGATCGATTCCGAGCCAGCACTCGCAAAGGGTGATGAAGCAGGTGATGTAGAGAATCGAATTTGGGGACAGCTGATGGAGCTGGAGCCCGTAGAAGCAAAGAAGACCCCTAAGAAAGGGGTGGAGAGGCAAGGAGAAACCGCGAATGACGAATGCGAGAAACATCACTTGAAAGCCAGTGGGAGGAGTAGGAATGGTCTCACCACTGGGGACGCGCGCATCGGCGACTGCCGCAGAGATAACTCCATCCTGGCGAAGAAGACGGAGATCCGACGCCTTGATAATGGAGGGGTGCCATGCACCATTGGTCACGCGAGTGCCCGCGACCTTCTTCTTCCCGTCGGCAGCGGCGCTGGTGCCCGCAGTAGCGGAGCCACCCTTCTTCTTCGTCGCGGCGACGGTGGCCACAGAATCAGCGCCAGCACCTCCTTTCTTTTTCCCCATTGCGCGGCGGTGATAAGAGCGCAGAAAGTAGCTTGGAAACGAGCGAAGGTGGTCCAGCGCCGTGGAGGAGATGAGCATAGGGAAAAGCAGAAGAACAACAGCAATGGCGATGGCAGCAAGGAAGAAAGAGCGTAGATGGAAAATTACCGCCGCAGCACCACTACTTAACCCCTAGGAGATGCAATCCAACGTCTGACAAAAACCCTATTGGACTCGTGGCACGCATCGCGTTGGACACGTGGAGAAGAGGAAGCGTGAACCGTCCCCCCACTTCTACCATTACATGCGGAAATCAAGGAGGCGCAGTTAAAAATAAGATTACGCACGCCCAGTCAAATCAAAGTCAGAAAGTGGGACCCACCGCTCGTCACGTCCCGTCAAACTTGCTCACGCGGGCAAATGAGGTCATACAAGCGTCATCACTGACGTCACCAAGGCTACGCAGTGGAAAACTTCGACTATTTTTAGTCCTTGCTGGAGCCTTCGACTCCACCAAGCACTCGGGGGCTACTCCCATAGGGAGCGCTGGCCGTGCACCCTACGACTTTTTCTTTTCTTGTTGCAGGAACGTGGACAATCACAAAAGCAAACCCAACCACTCGAAACACGGTTCGATTATGGACATGGGTTACTCCCATAGGGAGCGTCAGAAACAAATTCGACTGAAACAAGCAGGCAAAAGACGACAGGAGTCGCGAAAGTATTTAGTCCCTGCCTGAGTCATCGACTGGAACAAGTAAGCAAAAAGATGACAGCAGTCGCAAAAGTTCTTTAGTCGCTGCCTGAGTCTTCGACTCAACCAGGAACTCGGGGGCTACTCCCATAGGGAGCGCTGGTCGCGCACCCTATAATTATTTGCACAAAAACTGTGTGTTGATAAACATCTGCACTCGCAATCTTTGGCGACACCGCCTCACAAATTTTCCCTACAAAGAGACTACATCTCCTGGGATGCCCGAATCGTCTTCGCGATGATAAAATTCGGATGCCGCGCTTACGGCGTGAAGGTAAGACCTGAATAAGGCCTGGCAACGCATTTAATTGCGCACTACCAGAAATGTATCCGTGCTTACAGGCACGATGAACATGCCTTGACGGACGCGTCAAGTGCTCACACCCATATAAGCTGAATTGACTCTGTAAGACCTCCGGCTGAGTCGAATTACACCACACTTTTCAGATTCGAGTCCGGGGACTCGAATTTGAAATATGCGTTGTTTCACCCTAAGGTGGTTAATCGATACCGATACTTGATTTATATCGAACACGTATATCAACAATCCCTATGACACAAATAAAGGCAATCGAAATGTACTCATTTAGGCACTCGAAGGCTTCAAAAAGTCCCTAGTCGAATCTACGATTCCACTTTGGACACTTTCGGGCCTCTTGACATGGGTATACCCTACAGGTACTCGAGCTTGGTATATACGGTCCAAATACATACAGGCCCACGGTGTCGCCGAGGCCCAGATGGAGGGACTCGAGTAACCTACGGACTCTCGATTGCTTGAAGAACAAGAAGAAGCTAAAGATAGAAAGATTAAAGGGAAAACCCTAACTTGTAACTGACTCGACCTGCTACCCGAGACCTAGCCTATTTGTATAAAGGCTAGGAGGGGGCAGCGAGAAGGACACACGCAACCCTAGTTTCCACAACCTTCGCCAGATTACATCTACGCACCATTTTAACTTTCTCCTCAATAATTCCACGGCGAGACAAGCGGGAGTAGGGACCTCTCACAGGTCGAACACAGGTAAATCCTTTGTCCCATGTGTGCTTGTTTGCTAGCCGATAGATGTCTCCAGCGCTCCCTCCTTCTCCAAAACCCAAGTCCATAACAATGGGCATTGACGAGTTAAACCCTCGTCAATTACTTTCTTCCACTCGATACGTTTAATCCTTTGTTTTCAGCAAAACCGGTGAGATTGACAACCTCATCGCAAGTTGGGGGCAAAGTTCTGTGGTTGTGTTGTGCAGGTCTCCACGTTGCTACTAGCACCGGTAGTGTGCCCTGCCAAGGCTCAGCTAGCAACACCTTTGGGGTGTTTCCTTGCTCCTACTGGTTCGATTAAACCTCGGTTTCATACTGAGGGAAAACTTGCTGTTGTGCTCATCATACCTTCCTCTTAGGGTTCCCCAACGAGCTCGATATATTTTGGGCCATCAGGAGGCGCGCCGGCTAGCCCCCACCCATGGGACCCATGTGGGGCAGGACTAGTAGGGCCACCGCCACCCCCTAGGCCACTCGTAGGGGTGCGACCCCCTTTTGGGCCCTTTCTCCTCCGGGAATTGGCCCATTAAGCCTTTTGACCTTTTAAATTGATTTTCTCTTTATTAAATAATTATGAATAAATGATTAAATCAATATTTAACATTCATTCACATATTATTCAACCTCTGTGGCTATGGAACACCTTCCACCTCCACTTCGGACATCCTCCATACTTATCGAAACCCTTTCGGTTTTCTCTCTACTCTTCTTCAGTGATTCTACCGATCCTATAAACAGTCTCTAAGCATCATCAAGCCCTTAAGCATGATACCCATGGTTCGGGAACACTCCAGACATGGTCGGGACACTCCCGGACCAATGATCGACAAAGGGGCCTGGATGGCCATGTGACCCCTATGCATTCCACGAAGATCTTTCATCGTTTGAACCAGGACAGTCGTGTCTTATTCCCTTTGTCTCTCGACAGTCGCATTTCCCGATATTTGATCAATGATATCACCATGTCGTGTTCAATCTCGTTACTGAACAATGCTACTTGACTCGTTCGACAAGTGATATCCCCGTGATCAAATCACACGTTGTGCAGCTATTAGATATAACTTCTCTGAGTGGGCCCTTGAGTATCTTTTCGTCACGTGGATGGGCAAATCTGGCTCTTGGCATATATTGCCTCTACACTTCCTCCGAATACCTGAACACACCTTTATTGTCATTGTATTACCAAGTGACGTTTGATGTTATCTAAGCATTATCGGGAGATAGTGATTGATATAGCCTCACGGTCTAAGGAATAGTCTACGAGGATCCATTTCTAATCATCGTAACTTGAACTTCGCGATATGATCAGGTCAGATGTTTAGGTTGGGTATTGGGTCATCATCTCATTCTCATAATGAGTTGACTCCATTTCCAACTGGCATAAATGCCACATGATCAGGATACTTGATCATCTGTTGACCAATGAACCAGTGACTAGAGTTTCACTGGGAACCCTTGGTTGTTTATATATCACACGTGTATTGATGTTTCCTCTCAATACAGTTATAACATGATATAAAACTTAATCATAAACTTTATGAAATATGATAACAATCCTTATTATTATTTGTCTCTAGGGCATATTTCGAACAAATACTTGATATTTTCTCCCTTGGTGGTATCCAATATTTTCAACAAAATTGCTTTCATCCGATTTGGAGTTCGGTTGCTCGAGTTATTGCATTTGTTGTTGCTGCCGGAACTACCTGCCGTGTCCGGTAGTACCAGACTTTTTGTCTGGTAGTACCGCTCGGTAGAAAGCTAGGGTTCCTCCATTAGAGTGTCCGGTACCTTCTCTTAGTACTATCGGGGTCAGCGGTAGTACCGCTCCATGGCCTGAAACTACTGGTAAGCGGTAGTACCTCCCTTGGATCCGGCACTAGCAGTGGATACTAAGATTGTTTAGCTCCTCGGATTTCCTCACTGGCTCGCCCGGCTGCTTGCACCGGTACCAGGCCGGTACTACCACTGCCAGGTCCGGTTGTATCGGTCATCGCAGTAGCCCAACAGGCAGATTTCCACCCCCCTATAAAAGGGGCCCTTCTTATCCATTGGACTTGATCTGTTCGAGCTCTTTCCCTCCTCCATTGTTGAATCTCTCGAGCTTGTCCTCTCCCACTTCCTCCCATGATTTTTGCATCTCTTTGAGGGGAATGAGAGAGTAGATCTAGATCTACAATCCCACCAATCCGTCTCTCCTCTAAGTGAGGGAACATCTTGGGATCTAGATCTTGGAGACTTGTGTGGTTTTTCTCTTGTGTTCTTCCTCTCTTATTTTCCTAATAGCTTTTATAGATTTTGTGGAATTTGGGAGTGAAGGACTTGTCGTTGCATTAGGTGCATCGTTTTGAGTTCTCCTCGGAGGATTTGGTTGGTGAAATTAAGAAGCTTGTTACTCTTGGGTTCTTGAAACCCTGGATGGTTAAGTGGCCTTGGTGGTGATTATTGGGATCCTCCAATTTTGTTGTAGAGATTGCCCCAATCTTGTACGGGTTTGGTGAACGCCCTCTAGTGTCCCATAGTGGATCGGGTGTTTGATGTGCGGCGGGTGCTCGGGAGAATAGGATGAGGCCTCTTGTGGCGCTGGTGGTCTTAGTACCACCCACCCCTCCAACGAGACGTACTCCCTTGTAAGGAGGAACTCGATAAAACATCGTCATCTCTATGTGCCTTGGTTATCTCTATACCCGAGTCCTTTACTTATGCTCTTTACATTGTGATAACCTTCGTGCTTGAAGTAATCTATCTTGCTATCACCTTGTTGCTTGTCTTGCTTAGCATAAGTTGTTGGTGCACATAGGTGAACCATAGTATACATAGGTTTTGTGCTTGACAAAGTAAACACTAGTTTTATTCTGCCTTTGTTAAGCCCATCTCGTAAAAGTTTTCAACCGCCTATTCACCCTACATAGGCAGCATCTGTGCACTTCCAGCCTCACGTGGATAAGATCCAAATAACAACCAAGGAAGATGATGACAAATATCCAAAGGTTTGAGCTCTCTATGAGGATGCGATCACCCTTGTTAATAGTACGACTATCTATCCTATAACCCGGTCTCAACAGCTAACAACACGAGACTGGTAAAAGTGAAAATTTTCAAGAACATACCTTTGCCTTGCGCATTTCACTCAAGCTTGATGAAGACGATCTTGTCCTTCTCAAGATGGAACACATTTCTTGATTTCTCTTACTCGTGCTAACTTGATGAAGACTTGCGAATGGCTCCGCCATACTCTCATGGGAGAGTCTCTTCTTTGGGCATATCTTCAACTATCCATGATCACAGAGGATAACAAGTTTCAAGCATATGATGTTCTCGAGATGACTCATCTTGAAGTTGCACATCTTCATTTCTTTTTAAATGTTTATCCACTTGAAATTGCTCTTTACATTTTTTCTTGGTAAACCTTGAATCTTCTTCATTCTTCAACATGATGTCTTGAAGTAATGGAAGAATGCTCACACTATTCTTCTTCTTCAAGACATGCTTCTAATAGGCTCAACTCTCACATGACTATTATTCGGATCACACCTTGAATATCTCCTTGGTCATTTCTTATTCTTCTTCCTTTCTTCATTCTTCAACCTTGAAGCCGACAAATGGTTCAAGCGATGCCAATAAACAATTATTACAAGTATAACTTGATGCAAACATTAGTCCATAAAGATTATCATTAATTATCAAAACCACACGTGGGGCACGCATGCACTTTCAAAGTTTCTATCTCGCTGCTTTGAGATGAATGACCTAGTGGTAGCTAATGTAATCTTAAACATCAAGCTACTAAAAGATAAAAATGTTGGGATTACATCACTTCAGTCCCACTATGTGGATAAGATATTGAGTCGTTTCAGGCATCGCAACTACATTCCTTGTCCCACGACTTATGATTGATGTGTGCTACTTCAAAATAATTAAATGATTGCTAAAGATCAATTGAGACATTCTTAAATCATTGACTCACTTGTGTATTTAGCATGCGCTAAGAGGACTGACATCTCTTTTGATGTAAGCAAACTTAGTCGATTTGTATCAATTCCTAGATATGATCATTGACGTGCTCGAGAGAGAGTTTGCACTTTTGAAAGACATTGCGAGTTATAGTATTCACTATACTAGGTATCAACGGGTACTTGAGGGTTGTAGTGATTCAAAGTAGATATCTAATTCTGATGAGATTAAGACCACGAGTGATTATTTGTGTACACTTGGTGGTGATGCAGTTTTTAAGAAGTATTGCAAGCAGATCATCTTAACAAGGTCAACGATGGAAACAGAACTCACAATACTAGACACGACTACTGGTGAAGTAGAGAGGCCATGCCCACGCCTCTTCACGATGCACCATGGGTTGCGGGAATGAGTTGAGTTGGGCTCGTATCCTTGCATCTTGTTTATATTGTTGTCCAGAAAATGTATTAATTATGAGACATGAATGGACACGTCCCAACTATTTCCAGTAACTATGGAACACGGGTTGTATTGACTCGGGCTAGGGTTACGCCCCACGTCCTACCAGACATGCACTATATAAACCTAGACGTCGAACCCTAACTGGTACACACAGCATACAACTACCTACTTCTAGAATCTTGTGTCACGACCATCGTCTTTCCCATACCACGTTGCGACGTGCACCGCCGTCCGGGATAGTTGGCCTCTAGGGCCCCACCTCTCGACCTATACGGGTGAGAGACGGTCAGGTTTTTGGAGGCGCTCTAGCGCGACTAGTGGCAATACGACATCGCCCGACGAAAACTTTCCCAACGATGACTTCTTTTCGGACATCAACAACCTCTTTAGTAACCTTAACATGGGTGACAATGTGAACGTTGCTATTGTTGTTGCCGTAGCTCATGCAACACCGTATGTGATTCTAAACTTTCTTTTTCAGTTTATGCTAGAGTTTCTTGTTCTACTGTTTGAAGTAGATATTCGATTTATCCTGTTTATATGTAATCTGTTCATCTAGTCTGTCAATATGCATGATTAGTTTAATCAACTATGATATTCCATCCATCCAGAAATAATTGACATACATTTGTCTTGATTCACATATATCTAGACATATTTTAATACTAAATACGGACGAACTTAATAAACCCAAGTCACTTATTTCTGAACGGAGGAGTACTATAAGGAATCTTTGGCTCAAACCCCATAAAGGAAACAAAGGGCATAGTAGGCATAAATCTTAATACCACAACCAATACCTTTTTGCCAATCAACATCTCCTTCGCCGCCGGTCGACTTCTCCTTGTTACAGACCACATCTTGTAAAGCTAATTCGTTTCAATCTTAATACTCTTTGGTGTTTTTTCCTTTTTATCCCATTTGGTCTCGGTTCAGAGTTGATATCAGTGTGCCTCTTGTGGTCATCAGTCATGCTCAGCTCCTGACTTGTGGATGGAGTTTTAAAAAAGTATTGAATTCTTGTTTAGAAATTTTTGATCTTGTCCTTGTTGTCAAGCCTACACGAGCCAGGCTTGAGCAGAACATAACCAAATCAAGTCTCAGTTCCTGCAAACATCAACGACAATTTCACTCCCTCCTCCCCTCCCCTCCCCCGAGCTCTTGCTTTCAGAGTTGAGAGAGTGTGGCTGGGCTGATCCCGAGGCCTCTTCGGCGGCGCGACCGGCGGAGATGGCAAAGGGAAGGCGCCGGAGTAGGTTTTGGGTTTAGTTTTTTAGTTTTTGGCTTTTTGCCGGCAGTGTGGAGCTGGTCCCTGGATCTTGGCGCCTAGATCCGGGGAGTAGGACCTATGTTCTTACATCTTTGTCTCCTCTGGTTGGAGCAGCGCGGCGAGAGGAGGGTCACCGTCTCCATTAATAAACTTTGGGCTGCGGTTGGTGTGTTGATACTGCTGAGGTGCTGCGCTGCTGAGGTTCTCCTGGCTGGCTGTGGAAGAAGGGGGAGGAGCAAGGTGGCGTGGTCGGGCGCGTGGAAGGGATTCTCTTGGCCGGCCATGGAGGCGAGTAGGAGATCCGCTTCCAGGTGTTCTCCTCGACTGTAGCCAGCGGTTTGTGTCACCGGTTTCCATGGAGTTGCCCCGGCACACTGCTCCTTCTCTTGGCCAGTCGAGGAGGAGAGAAGTTGGGTGGTGCGGCGGCTGCGACGACGAGGATCCGACGCGGGATGCTCGTGGAATATGCAGCATTCGCATCAACTCCCAAGCGTTGGCTCGTTTTGGACGATGCTATCCTTGGCCATGGGCATGGCTCTACTGAGCTGGTGTGCTCAGGCTTCGTCTCCCTCCTTGACTGGAGGGTCTTATTGGATCACGACGTGGTGAACGACGCCGCCTCTCCATCAAGTGGTCTCGTCCCCGATGGAGGCACTGGAGGCCGCGACTAGTGGTCGAAGTTCGACGATGACGAGGGACTTGATCGCGTTTTCACGATTTTTTGTGGGGTGTTTGTTGTAAAAGTGAAAGACTGTGTTATAGTTTCTTTCTTTCTGGAGGTCCTTCTTGTAATTATTCACCCACCGCCGTTTAATGCAGATTCCAGGCCCTTCGGAGCCATTCCCATTAAAAAAAACTTGAGCAGAACCCAAAAGTCGTTTAAGTGGTGCTTACCTGACTTGCTCGAGCTCGGCTCGTTAACAACCCTCGACAGTGGGTGAGAATGTGCTCGGTTGGTGAAAAAGTTCCACTCACCAAATAAATAATTTAAACATTTTCTGGATTGTTTTCCACCTTAATTCCTTTTTGTTGAAAATTGGTCAAATTATAGTCAAGTAGTAATTCTTCTTGGCACGCTCAATGTAAGCTCAAAAGCCGGCAACCACTGAATACCGAAGAATGGAGGCACCTGGATGCAACTTTGGCAGACCAAGTCCACGATAGGCCAAAACACAAAACGGCAGCAGCAAAGGACAGTATAACTTGACGCCCCCGCTCGCAGGCAGCACAGCCCATTCCAAGACAGCAGCACGAAAGGGAGGAGGGAACCAATCAACCAATCCCCCACGCTCCGCCCCGCGCCGCAGCGAGAGCGAACTGGTGCCTTCCCTCCGCTGCCGGCCGCGTCGTCGTCGTCTCCTCCTTTCCGTGCTCCCACCCGAGGTAGACCCTGCCCCTTCCCCGATTCCTCCTCGCGATCTCTCTCCGCAGCAGCATTTGCCCGTCGGATCTGGCCTCCCCGTGCGACGGCCTCTTTGTCTATTGTTTCAGCATTGTTTTAGGGATTTTTTGGGGCTAGATCTCGCCGAATTTGGTGATGAAATGGCGGGGGTTACTGCTCTTATGTGCCCCACTCGTGTAACGGCTGGGGAGCAGCGGCGGGCTCGGAGATCTATCTATCGTTCGGAATTCGGTGCGAACTAGCGGTTTCGGCGTGGTAGATTGAATCTTATCTTATTAGGTCGTGGATGGGATCGCGGTAGCCATTTCGAGATAGGATCGGTAAATTCCGGCGCTGCTGTTTCTACGCTTGGTGATGCTTCGGTTGCTGAGTTGACTGGACCAAGTCAGTGACCCAGTTCATATTCAGTTCCAGTGTGGCGGTGCTTCTAGCTATTTTACGTTTGCTATAGGTCTTAATTTAGAGCTCCCCACAGTGTAGTGGAATCGGTTTTCATTTTTCATGGGAGTCGTTTGAGGTTGACCAGCTTTGCAAAAATAATTTAGGGTAAATCATTTGAACTAGTTTTTGTAGCTTAGGATAGTTGCATTGTCATATTGTTTGTTGGTTGGAATGGTTTATTGTTGACTGCCTGTGCATTATGAAAAACACTCCACACACTTATCAGAGATACCCACTCTTTATTTATGTAATTTCCAGGAGAAGCTGTGGTTTATTCATTTTATTCTTATCTCTGTTTTGGTCTATCAATGCAGGTTGTCAATATGTCAGATAAGCCTGTGTTAAACGGCAACAAATGTGTCAAGAAGGAAGAAAACGCTCTACCTGCATGTCCTGATGTGACCAATGGATGCGAGGCTGGAGTTGTAGATGTTGAGTACATTGATTCTGAGAATCTCACCGATCTCCCAGATGTTGACACAAGCCTTAGTGTATGCCACTAGCTGTTCATATTCATCTTCCTTCTTTTGTTGGATACTCCCAGAAGTTTGTAACTTGTTTCTGCCCTAAGATTTTCCATTTTTTATTTTCATCAGTCATTACTTGCAAGGTTGGATTCGAAGGACTGGGTCAAGACATGTGAAGCTCTTAATAATGTTCGTCAGTTGGCAATATATCACAAGGAGAAGTTGCAGGAGCTGCTGTAAGTTGTTTTTGGTGTGACTTTTGTTAGCTCCCGATATAATTTGTCCATCCAAAATTGCTAAGAAAATACTCTCTCCGTTTCAAATTAACTACTTTGTACTAAATCTGCGACAGTTAATTTGGAACAGATGTAGTACATTTCAACTGTTATATTTGACTGTATGATATGAATGCAAATTTCAGGGAGCCTCTAGTTCCTCTTATTGTGAAATCTGTTAAGAATCCAAGGAGTGCTCTATGTAAAACTGCGCTTATGACCTGTGCTGACATCTTTAAGGCATATGGTGAACTAATGGCCAACTCAGTTGACCTGCTGGTGTGTTTCTTCCCATCTTAGAATATGATGTTCACAACTGCACTTGTTTAGTTTCCGCACGATATTTCATGTAATAGCTATGAAGTCTCTCAAAACATCTTGTGTGTCATATGTGTTCACAGCTGATGCCGCTATTTCTGAAATCTTCACAAGACAAGCGCTTCGTTTGTGAAGCTGCTGAAGCAGCACTTATATCAATGACGAGCTGGATCTCTCCTTCTGTGTTGTTACCAAAAATGCAGCCCTACCTCAAGAACAGGAATCCACGGATTCGAGCAAAAGCATCGGTTTGTTTCAGCAAGAGTGTGCCACGCCTTGTAAGTCAAACTTTCACTTGAATTTTTTATCTGAGATAACAGTTTTTTTGTCCCAGTTATTGTCGGACTATCTGCAAAGGATCTTAGAGAAGCCAAATGATTTAATTAAATACACCACATAGTATATATTTTTCTGATGCTCCACCTGCTCAGCTAGATACAGCCGTACCATTTGGATAGTTTGACTTCCTTATGCTTCTTCTCTGTCCATGGGCTTAGTTAGAATTTCCATTCAACGTCTTCGAGAACTTTGTAGTTTATATAGATATGCAAATACTTTGTTTGAATTTTCTGCATCATAACATGAAGCTGGCGTTGCCTTAGATGATTTAGTTCATATAGTGGAACTTTGATATGTTCAGAATGTTAGCTGTAGTCTGTATGTTCAAAGAGCCTCTCAATTCTCATTTTCAGTTGCATGTACCGTGCCACTCTTGGTCACTTTTCTGAATATGAGAAATACAACACTCCAGTTGTTCTATAACAGTAGTACTTTTTTTTCTATCTAGGGTGTGGAGGGAATCAAAGAATATGGAATGGAAAAGCTCATCCAGGTCGCAGCAACCCAGCTGAGTGACCAGCTCCCTGAATCAAGGGAGGCTGCTCGTAAGCTGTCACTGGAGCTACAAGCATTCTACGAGAAGTCTCAAGCCTCAAGTTCAGGCGAAGGTGACAGCACGCCTGCTACCTCACCAGAAGCTGAATCCTGGGAGGCGTTCTGCCAATCTAAGCTTTCCACACTAAACGCCCAAGCAATCCTTCGTGTCACTGTTGGTGTCCCTGTTGCCCCAAAAGAAGTGGGTGTTCCTGTTGCTCTAAAAGAAGCCGGCATTGCTCTAAAAGGTGGCATCTCTGTTGCTGTAAAAGAAGGCGCTGTCCCGATTGCTCCAGAAGAAGGTGGTGTCTCCGTTGCTCCGAAAGAAGGCTCAGTGGCCTTGGGTTGCTAGCATTCGGAGATGGCAGAACCCAGTGGGGTTGTGATTTTTCCACATTCAGTTCACGTCTTGCTGTACATGGTTTATGGGTTGCTCCGTCGGTACAATCGAACCTCCTTTTGTTGAGCGTCAGTGCTGGAGTTTGTCAGGTGCTGACACCTGGGGTGTTAATATTGGTGGGAGATATAGTCCCTTATAGTTGACTGTATAATCCTTTGGTTCCACTAGTCAATTTGGCATCGATTGGTCAGTCAGGAAAATGTAAAATTTCTTCCGCCATTCGATATTTGCTTGAGTACCGCGTATCACCTTCTCCCCCTTGTGTTTTCTTTACGTTTAGTGTTTGTACTTTGTTGCATCTGTTTTCTTTACGTTTAGTGTTTGTACTTTGTTACTATATCACTAGAAACCTCGGAAGGAGAAATGATAGGAGCTGAGATTACCACACCCTATACCAGGAGCCTCTGTTTTTTTGGAAAGAGAATTTTTAACCTGCCGATTACTATGAAGATTGACTATCGAGTTGCTTATAAAATACTAAGATTTAGTGATACTAGATGATTAAGCGCACTTCGCCGCGCCACCTACATCACGTCCTAGCACATGGCTGGTGTGGTGGATACGTTGGCTGGTGTGGTGGATACGTTGTATTCACTTTTATCCTTTAGGAGTGAAACTTGCAGGCTTTTCTAATAACTTAGAAAAATCAGTGCGGTATGCCCCCATGGGTGAATCTGGGACAACGAATGCAGACCGCGTCATTCAATAAGACTGTCAAATTCACCTTGGTACAACAGCTCTCGATATTCAGTAGGACACTCTGATTAGCTTGATATTTTTGTATCAAAGAAAAAATCCAGAACAGGTTATTGCATAGAATTAACCGTCGATAGGGAAAAATGAAGTATTAGCATTGCCACTATAAAAAGGCTGATTATACGCCACCACTATACTTTTGTCACAGACATAAGATAGTGGCATACAACGGAAGGATAAACTGGACCATGTAGCTTAAGAGTCATAAATAATACCTATCAATGGTATTTTCAGCTATCATCAATCTCGTTTGAGAGTCTACTTCCTCTTTTCTAGGAGTATTTGTAATTTCTTGCTTCGGTTTATCCTTCAGAACCCTTCTTAGCAAATTGTTTGAAGTATTTCTTGGAAATCTCGGAGAAATTTGATAAAGCTCATTTCTCAAGGCAGATATGTCAACCTGATCATCTGAACTTCACTTCTAAAAAGATTAGGCAAAAGCTAAGATATGTAGTGAAATAATGCAAATAAAAATGTCTATTTGAAGGTAAATTACATATTAACATTATCAGCAGAAAACTAAGAGGTCATGAGGACCTATCCATGCTTTACATTGGATAGAATAATATAACCCACTCAATAATATTTTTGCAGGGAGAAGCGGCATATGTGACCGAATGATGGCATTACCTAAGAAGGTATGCATTTCAGTATTGAAGCCATATGTTATCCCCTTGTCATTGCCTTCAAAACTACAACCTATACACTATGGTAGATGCATAGTTAAGGATGACCTCTGAAGTTGAAGGTAGAAACATATGATTCAGTTAAGAACAAAATGTCAGTCCTTATTCCGTCTATGTTCTGCCGGACTAAAATATGTGGAGATTGTCCATGTCACCTTTCAATTTTGCTGGACAAAACATATTGTTATTATACTAATGCAAGATTATTAACGACAATTTCTACCTAAGAGAAAAAACATAGAAAGTACAATACATCTAGATAAATGAACTTAGTTACAGTTTAATGTCTCATACTGTTCAACTTACTTTTCCTATCTATATACATTTCCCAAATAGGTGTATGCTTCTGAAATAAATACATAAATAAAGAGAGATGATGTGCATCATTTAGTATTTACTCACATTATATCATTTTCTAGAAAAGCTACTCGAACACGGATTTTCTTGTTGAATGTATTTAAACAGTATAAGTCCAAGGAAATACTCAACTATTTTGCAAGCATTTTATTACAAACAAACAATACTATGAAAACCGCAATGAGAGAATACCTTCAGAACGCTATTTTAGTTTGTATTCTTATTGGACCATCACACCCATACCGACTGAAATTTGTATTAGAGGACACATACACAACAAATATTTGCATACTAAAAGATACCAATCTAGTCTGCTTCGGAGGGGGGAAAAGAGAGTTAACATGCTAAAAGATAGATCTTTTCAGATATAACATGAAACTAAAATACTATTTTTTCATTGAAGACAAAGAATAAGCTGATTTAAAATAAAAGAACTCTATTATTCGTTAGAAGGCCCATCCAAACACGTAATCCAAGCTGCAGTATGAAGAAACATGCAGTATGAAAAAACTAATGGATATCTGAAAATGCAAGTACCTTGCTTAGATTGGTTAATGGAAGATTTCAATAGTGTGGGGCGTAGAAAGCAGGTACTTTGCTAGATCAGTAGCTAGGGTAATTTTTTCTTCTTAATACTATCAAACCAATTGGTTGCATAGCTCATAAAAGAAAAGCAAATATTAACATCTGGTGGAGATAAAGCTGCAGGACTGCAGATTTTCTTTACAATGTATCTGTTTGTAACGGAAGGGCATTCATTGTTCTTGAGAGATAAAAATAACTTACGCGGAGGGGAAAGTAAATAAGCTGGGGTAGCACTATGTACTTATTGGAAAAAAAGTAGACTGAATGCTCCCATTCATGGGAGAGTACCTCATGTACAACAATGAAGTCTAACTCGTATATATTTTGTCGTGTTTGCTGATCCTTGTATTCCCAGATACATACAATGCACGCAAGAACTTTCCGCTGATAGCTTTGGCGTGACAAATCCTTGCAGGCAAAATCTGCATATCTCCTTCGTTGACCTGTACGCAAGTACAAAGTTTTTAGTATATGAAGGCACAAGTAGCAGCAAAAATCGAAAAGTGAAGAAATAAAACTTAGATGAATATTTTATTTCTTATAAACATAAGAATATGTAATTTTGATTGCAGGAAGAAAGTGAAATAGAAGACTGCGTCTCTATGTTTGCTGCCCTTGGTGGAGCCCTCTCTTTCTTTTCTATTCTGGTTCGTCGCCGCCAATTTTCGGCCACTCCTATGGACACCTCTCCTCATACATCTTGCCTCTAAATCAATCTCCCAAATCCATGAACCAAGCAGGGAGCCCATCGAGGCAAAGGGACGTACCGACCTTGCCACCTAAGGAGATGCGACATGGCGGAACTTCCGGAAGAGGTAGCCTGCTAGGATGATGGCTGTCAAGATAGAAGGCCGTTGTCTAGGCGAGGAGCTGCAGCACGGGAGCGACGGCATGGCCACCGTCATCGGAGGAAATCGGCCAGGGCATGGGAAAAACCCATGATCACTATAAGATATCAATAATTGAGCGGTAATATGAGACTCAGATCCATATTTGTACCACACAAAGATATCAATAATTGAGCGGTAATATGAGAATCACATCCATATCTGTACCACACACAGTACCTCCTCTTTTTGGTGCTTTACGAAGTCATAGAAAGGCTATTGGTGCTTTAAAGTTCATAAATCTAAATGTGATATAACCAATTCACTGTTAAACCGCCTCTAATCTTACCTACTCTTCAGCTAATAATCTGCTATATCGTCACTGTAATTATGATGCATTCAACCTTTTACACATCTGTGTCCACTAATTAATGGCTCTATTAGTAAGATATCTAGGTGCCTCATGGAATCGTAACTGGATTTACCTTGATTTAGCAGAACACTTCTCGACAACAATAGATCGAGGTACAGCAGTAAGAAGCCAGAACTAAATGAGAATAAAAAATGCATCAAGGGATTTCACCTGATTTAATAAAATAGCAATATATAATATGCAGAAGGACTACCAGGCATTGATACCAAACATGCAAGTAAAACATGGGCATGCATACTATACCATCCAAACATCGCAT
Source organism: Avena insularis (assembly GCA_023614405.1). Lineage (NCBI taxonomy): Eukaryota > Viridiplantae > Streptophyta > Magnoliopsida > Poales > Poaceae > Avena > Avena insularis. The sequence goes on from CM042692.1 coordinate 32,188,136, forward strand.
GTATATTATGTTCCATAGTGACAAAATTAAATTAAACAATTAACACCAAGCCGCACTGCTCCTTCAAAAACTCAAACTGAAAGTTCAGACCTGTTAGAGTTGCTTGCACTCCTTGTATGCCCTGTAGTGTCGACGACAGGATGTAATGGTGTATAGTGTCGAGTGAGTTTCTCCGACCCATCCCTGCTACAAGTGGAAGAGACTCCTGGTTTTAGGTATAGCTTAAGCACACTTCCCATTTCCATGTTCCTCTCTATACCTGCAGTTTCCTAATATTATGCTGGCTTGCTAATAATCACTCTATAAGTTCTGTATGAACAGGTTATAAATTTGGCCACGGTGAATAACATATTCAAGGTAGATACTTGCAAGATTTCATTGATTATGAAACACATATACCTACGATGGAACACCTCAAAACCTCGGAAGCCCCATACACCAATAGGAAGGCATAGCATAGAAGTATTCCAAGAACCAAGCTAAAACATCTTTGGCTATAACCATTAGAGTTCATATTGCAGTATCCTCACAAGAGGTAGCACATCCCTGATATTCCTATAAATTAAATTGAATACAAAGGCCCATCTGCAGATAATCAACACCAAGTCAGAGATAACGCACGTGACAAAAAAAATAGCAGGGAGAAATCTCTTGTGGTGAAGATGGCTGCAATGCTTCCATACTGGAATTGGGGACGGAGAGCACTGGTTGGAAGCATCAGAACACATCTCAATTCTCCAAAATTATTATGAACCAATCTACAACACGGATAGCCGTACATGACCATGCAACAAGCAATCTGTTTTAACCAATCTATCCATTAGCAATATTTTATATCGTCCTATAGAAATTTAACCAAGAGGATGCCATGATCAAGGGGAAATGGCAAAGCCAAGAGCCGGTACCTTGCTTACCTGCATCTTGTTGAACACCGTCCCACAGAACCTTGTAGTTGTGGATCATGTCATGTTCCGTCTTTGCATAAAATGCACCTGCGAAACACCCCCAAAACAAGCATCGCGGACATGTGAACCACCATACTCTAAAACAAACAGGAGCGCATCAGAATCCTCTTCGCAACCTTGTCCTTGTGCATCTACACCACTCCATGGTAAAGCATATTCAGCAACCACTGCACCCCCCCCCCCCTATCCACTCTCCCATCATGAACTGATGCCTGCAAACATTGTCTGTTTTCCTATAATTCGTGCATCCTACTTAGAACAAGAATCTGAGCAAATGTGTTTTCTTATATAAATAAATCGGCTACAAAAAAAAACATAGTACTGCTATACTTGATTTTCTATTAGTAAATTAGAGCTATTTCATAAATCTTTTGGATCAATTGCATAATTTGGTAGTGATCACACCGAGTATCATTGGATAGAGCTAGCAATAGCCAGTTGAAAAAAATCTAAATACAAAAGAGAGAGTAAACATCACAGAATCACCTTCCCCATAATGTGACGGAGAACTTACATTTCCATAATTATATCATCTATGTAGTAAGATAATATTAGATTCATTATAGCAACAGAACGGTGAAGGAAAAAGAATCCATTCTAGCACTATACAAACAGAAAACATAAAGAAAACATATAGAAAATACTCTTCAAGCTACATTACATTGACACTATACCCTATAAACATCCAAGCCGCAAGGAATTTAGATTGTGTGCAATATGTTCACAGATAATACAAACAAATGGTTAAACATGTCAACCAAATCAGAATTCTAGAGGATCATCGGATATTTTGATCCCTACATCAAAGTTTGTGTGCTTTTTCTTGTATCATGATTCAATCTAACATTTAGCAAAAGAGAGCTAGGATAGCCTGCTATCTCAGAACCACACAAAAAATAAAAAGAGCTAAGAGGCAGCACCATATATCACCTTGTTTCAGATGAGGAGGACATGAAGGAGGTCGAACTCCTTGCGTGAGGCACCTCTGCATCGTCGCTACCGGCGCCACCTCTGCATCACCTCCGCCGGCTGCTGAGAGAGGGAGGGAGTGAGGGGGAGGAGGTCAGACATGCTATGAGCGAGCATCGCCGTCACGGGGAAAGTTGCTCCCTTATCCATTGATGGGCGGAGGTCCTCAACGCCAGGGTAGACACTAGGGTGGCGGCGTAGGTCCTTGACGCCCGTGTAGACACTGGGGGCGGTTCTCGATGCCGGTGTAGACGTCGGGGTAGCGGCGGAGTTGTTGGGTGGGCGTCGAGAAGGAGGAGGTGGCGGAGTAGTGGCTGTGGTGGACGGCAAGGAGGAGGAGGCGGCGGCGCTGGGACGAAGGAATTGGAGAGGAGCGGCAGAAGAAAAGGGGAGAGATCGACGCTTTCCCAAGTCAAAGCAGCGCACCGACAAGCTGAATCGCCCAGGCCCACATGCCAGCGCACAAGAACGGCAAAACGCTCCGCAGATGCCCTCAAATCGCTCGTTGGTGACCACCCTTAAACTAGTAGTTATATTTATTTTATAAATCAACGAATGCTTCTAGAATTTTTTTCTTGAATATTAAATCCACATTGTGGTATTTAAAAATTTGCAGGGATGGAGAAGCCAAGCAGCTGCTGCTCTGGGGTCATCACTGTGAAAATCAACGCAAGTCACCAAGGTGAGACAGTGAAGCCAACCAAAAGGTTTTATCGCGAGGAGACCAATTAGTGGCTAACTATTTGACCCTGAAGCATACTACAAAACTAATAGCAAAAAATCAAATAACAACCGATGGAAGCAAATGCCAGAATTGAGAGGCATGCTTGCAAAGAAGGTTGTCGTCCCTAGTGGGATTAAATAGTAGCATTTAGGCAGGACCATCCACCTTGCGTCACTATTGGATACATTAGAATTTGAGGTTAATACAAATATCCGAGGAAATACTCAACTTACAATCAAGTTTCTATACTTTTTTAGTATCATAAATTTGGTTAGCCACGATTGGTTCATAGAGAAATATTTGAACATTAAATCAGTCAAATACAAAAAAGGAAACAGAAATATTATTGCAGGTCACTGTAAGTTTCGTTCATTGCACAACTCTATCAACTAAACAGCTCACTGTAGTATCAATTAAGTAGCTAAACCTCATTGAATCATAAAAAAGGCGAACTGAAAGGGGAGAATTATTTCTCATGCTCGGTATTTATCCATCAAAGTATATACAATATAATTTCTTATAAGAATATTAAATCAGTTTGCTGACATGAAAGGAAGATGAAGCTCAAAATATATGCAATATAATTTTTTATTTTACTAACACGAAACGCACCCACTAAAAAAAGATAACCCCCAGGCCATTTTGGGCCCACATGTCATAGACAGCGTGGGGGGGGGTGGTTATGATAAACATAATCACCAACTGGGGGGAGGGGGGTATCATCAATTGTCCCAAAAAAGACTGAGCGGTAAGAAAAGGAAATGCTAAAATATTTGTGTCCACCGAGAAACGGAAGTAACATCTATGAAATTCTTTTAGGACAGCTAAACTATCATATTCTTCAACCCAACAAACTAAAATAACAGTATTTTCCCCTTAAAAACTAAAAGTATTGTACTGTTGTTCCTGCTTCTTATGGGTAAAAACCATGGCCGTGTTTATTCGTTTTATATTTAAAAATATACTCAAGATTGCTGGGGATAGAGATCGCATACATAGATCTAATGGACATATTGGCTGAACGCCTGAACACCGAATGAAGTCAAAAGCGCCCGTCACTTAGCTTAACTCCAGTGATAGTTGAAGAACGGGCTAGATTATCATGTCTGGTATAAAAACACACTTGTTGCAGGGTAACAATAAGCCCCCTTATTAATTCTTACCCTGGATATCTCCCAAGTAGAAGAACAAATTTGCTGAGCAAAAAACCTAATAAAAATACTCCCATGTAATTAGGAGGAAGTAGCTTCCATTAGTATAGGGAGAATGAAAATTCTCTAAGTCAGATTTAGGGTTATAATTATGAGCATTCCAGTTATGCAATAAAGTCGCAATCGAGGAGACACACCCAATTCTGTTATTCTAACAATTAGTACAGTTCTACTCTACTGCAAAAAACATAGTACTTGCGTCACAATTCAAAATATACATCTTAGAAGCATATTAGCACATTTTTTAACAGCAAAACAGGTTGTACCTGCTTAGAAGCATATTAGCACATTTTTTAACAGCAAAACAGGTTGTACCTGTTAATTAGTCTGTTAATCATGTCTTATGTCAGATAATTGCCAACATCAATATAGTGGACATGCTCACACGCTTGTGAGGAAGGAGGCGTCAAACATGGTGAAGATGCCGCGAAGAGGGGGGAGCACGAGGATTTCAGGGTCACGATCCCGGCAGTCATAATGTCCTTGCGCGTTTGCCGGCCACGTAGCCTGGGCGAGTCTGTGTCCATATGCTCCGTGTGGGAGATGATGAAGACGACTGCAGCAATTTCCTGAGCTGGTAGTTCCCGATGTTGCGTTTTCGTGGATTTATTACCGTGATTGATTTCATTTGGTCTCGTTCATCAAGGTGATTCCTGTTTGGATGGGCATTGATTGTTACCGTGATTTTTTACATTTCCCATGTTTACGAAACGAGTGGTTGACGACTAATTGATTGAATGGTCTTGATTGTCCTAATGTTTAGTAAAGACGATTTGATGGTCCAGATTGTTCCAATGTTTAATGTCGAGTGATGAGCTACGATCACCAACTCCTATTTAATACTCCTTCCGTATCAAAATAGATGTCACAAACATTTTAAAATTTGGATGATAATTTAGTCTAGATATATCTAAATTTAGACAAATTTTTACCATCTATTTTGAGATGGTGGGAGTAGTAAAGATACACCACCACTACACACAGCGAGTTCATCAGTTCATCCATAGACTACGTGTAGTGTACTTAAATCCAGTCCCAGGAGAATCTCTACTTTGGGCCCTAAAGGACCCCAAGCGGCTACCGAGGTGCCGACACCCAAAATTACGCCCAATCCGACCTCCAATTCTTTTATGGCGCCAATGCAGCCCATTTAGTTATCCGGTGGCCTAAGACCGAATCCAACCCACAAGAGAGCTAGCGGGGGTGCTGGATGGGCGTGCTTTGGCGGGAAGGAGGGCTGGAGGATGGCGCGTGAAGCGGCTGGTCATCGTGGGGAAGCCCTATCAGCGACAGCGGTCGACGAGTTCGGTACATCGTCATCCTTGCTTGCCATGTCGCGTAATGGCACTACCCGTCTATTAGCCTTTGCAGGCGAGCAACCGACGCATCTCGTCCAGCATGCCTTCCTCCTCGCCTGCCTCGCCCGCGCATTCAATGGACACTGCGGGCCCGCATCTGGATGCCTTCTCTACCACCACCGCCCGCTATAAAAACCTTCCTTACCGCCACCGTCGCATCGCCACATCTCATCCTTCTCGCCGATGACCCATCGCCTCCTCCCTCTTCTGGTCAGGTTCTCCCCCAAGCCCAACCCCAGTGCATGGAGAGCTACCCTGGAGATGGTGCCACCGCGATCGGTTTCGGGCGCCACTCGATGAATGTCCACGAGGCGCGTGCGTTGTTGTCCGCGGGGTACCTAGTGCCGCCGGACTTCCACAGCTCGCCCCGGTGAAGTACGAGTACAAGGAGAACCCACCGCCTCTCCGCAGGCGCTCCGGTGTCGTCGTCATCAGGGACCACCATGCCCCACGTGAGCCTTCCCCATATCGTGGCCACGTCCACCTCGCCAGACCCCAACAACAGGTGAAGAAGGAGTGGACGCCATCACCGGAATACAAGGACGCCGCCCTCTAGATCAAGATCAAGGAGGATCCGGAGGAGTTTTCGGGCCAGTGCGTGGCGGAGCGCGTCTCCTTCGACTTTGTGCCACTAGCGAAAGACGAGTTCGCGGAGGCATGGTCCGCGGCGGAGTACCGGCGCGAGCAGGCTGAGCGCGTGCCACCTTGGCCTCTTCATCAACTTGGAGGGCGACGCTAGCGAGGCCGACCCGTCGTACTGGCGCGGTGATGCCGGACAGGCCTGCAGTAGCCACATGGCACCGAATCAGGCGCCGTCCAACGACTCCGACGATGATGACGGTGTCGACAACTACGACTACGCTGTGGCGATGTACCGTCGCCTCGGCCTCGGCGACCGCCGTCAGTTTCTTATATATTTTTATATTTTGTAAAATATGTTTGAACTATCAGTGAACTCACCGTTTATGTTAAAATTTATCGAATTTTGTGTAGTTTAAACCCTTTTAAAAAAAATTACGGAAGACATAACTGGTAGCCAACGCCTCCATTACACTGTGTGGGCCGATGGCCCCATTCGGCCAAAGAAAAGGTTATCCCGGATGCCTATCGGGACACGAGTGGATATGCTCTAATTGTAGTCGGTCTCGGATCAATGTACGATTTACTGAGCATATCTCTAAGAAGCTCCATGGTAAATTATGACCGCAGTTTTTTTTAGCGGGGAGACCAACTCTAGCATCGTACTTTTTTTTTTAGCTCATAGCGTCGTAAATGTTGGTAATACTAGATGATTCCCGGCATGTTGCCGCGGAAAGCATTGTTAAAAGTTGTAGGTCCACTCTACACATTCACTTCCCTAAATTGGTTAATGATGGCATGGCAGAAAGAAATTAACACAGCAAATAATTCGGATGAAACTGGAAAAATGCTAAACTGAATAATCAACTATTGTACGATACATTTATTTTTGGTATGTTGCTATTCAACGTAATTTTGGGTTCTGGCCACCAAATGGCTCCTGAAAGTTGGCAATGTCGGATTTGAAGCCATGTGATGCTTCTATACATGACACAATAATCAGCTCATATTGCAAGTGCTTGAGATCTTGCGTAACACTGAATGCATGGGAAGTTCAAGAACGAAATGTCAATTACTCCTTTCTACGAGATTAAAGACGTAGGGAGAGCTTAGGAACAAAATGTATACTACCTGGATAATCCAAGTTCTTTTCTTTTAGCTCTTGGTAATACTATGTTTGCACCTATTATATCAATATCGAATGAGATATTTGTGCCAGTTGCCAAAAACCTTAGTGATTGCTCATAAAAAATTAATAACTGTGTGGTGCATACGTATGTTAAGTAGCAAGCAAAAGTTTATGATCGTTAATGACAGTGGAAAAATTTTAATAACTGAAATAAGGCAAAAAAAAATAGATGGCTATAATGATTAACACTTACAATGTTATTTAAGATAAAGGAGGAATTATTACACAATTGTGTATTTTAACGGATGTCCGCTATCAAATGAAGGACACCTACGTTTCTTAGAACAAAAAAAGGGCTAGTATAGAAAAATCTAAATGAAGTTATCATCGCATTATGGACTATGCAGATAAAAAACCTGCATCCTTATTGAAGGGTATCGCCTTCATAAAATACAAATAATAGTATTAGTCAAGAGAGATATCACCAAACTCTTCACGATGTCACTTAAATTAAAGAGCATGGAACGTTTATGACCAAGAAATAGCCAATGAGTATGACCAAGCGAGATCCTACATGAGGCAATATACAAACATTAGTGCAGGCAGGTAACAATAAGCAATTAGGCTTCTACTAATAGTAACCAAGGAACGCCTATTATCTATTATCGATACTTTGGACCTAAAAGCTGAGACATTACCACTAAGTACAGCTGAAAGGGATGCTTTGAAGGTGGCTAATAAAAATATTACAAAACTAAGAAGAGATGAAAAAACTAAATGGACTCGAAGAGCAAAAGTAAAACATATTCAAGAAGGAGGGAATAATACAAATTATTTTCTATTGATTGCAAATGGAAAACATAGAAAGAAGAAAATATTTCAATTAGAACAAAACGAAGGAACCATAGTGAGTGAGAATAATTTAAAGGTTTATATTACGGAATACTATAAGAGACTTTTTGGAGAGCCAGAACCTTCAAATTTTGTTATGAGAGAGGACATAACACATGATATACCGCAACTGTCCCCAGAACAAAATGGGATCATTACAACTGCCTTTACTGAGGAGGAGGTTCATGATGCTATTTTTCAAATGGAGTTAAATAAGACTCCTGGACCAGATGGATTCCTAGCTAAGTTTTATAAAACTTTTTGGGAAGTCATTAAGGGAGATCTGATGGCAATGTTTACACAACTACATAGTGGAGATATGCAGTTGTTTAAATTGAATTTTGGTGTTATCACCCTATTGCCAAAAAAAGAAAATGCGGTTCAGATACAACAATATAGACCTATTTTCTTATTGAATGTCAGTTTCAATTTTTTTTACAAAAGTGGCAACTGACCGTATCACTACTATTGCTGACAAAGTTATTCGGCCTACCCAAACTGCTTTCATGCCTGGAAGACATATCCTTGAGGGAGTTGTTGTGTTGCATGAAACTATTTATGAGCTTCATCGGAAGAAAATGGATGGTATACTCTTTAAAATTGATTTCGAAAAGGCTTATGACAAGGTAAAATGGCCTTTCCTTCAACAGACTTTGCGCATGAAAGGATTTGTATCAGAATGGTGTGAGTTAATTGCGCAATTTGTTCAAGGTGGGAGTGTTGGAATTAAGGTCAACAATGATATTGGTCATTTCTTCCAAACCAAAAAAGGCCTAAGACAAGGTGACCCGATGTCACCCATGCTCTTTAACATTATTGCAGACATGTTGGCCATTTTAATTGCTAGGGCAAAAGATGATGGCCAATTTGGAGGTCTTATCCCTCATCTTGTTGAGGGAGGCCTTTCAATTTTGCAATATGCAGATGATACGATTTTATTCATGGAACATGATCTAGAGAAGTCTATCAACATGAAGCTTATTCTATGCATCTTCGAACAATTGTCTGGGCTCAAAACTAATTTTCATAAGAGTGAGATCTTTTGTTTTGGAAAGGCTAAAGAGGAAGAGGAGCAATATAAACAGCTATTTGGTTGTGAGTCTGGCTCTCTCCCCTTTAGGTACCTTGGAGTACCTATCCACTACAGAAAACTCAAAAACTCAGAATGGTATCCCGTCGAAAATCGTTTTGAAGGAAAATTAGGCTGTTGGGCAGGCAAGATGTGGCGATCGTCTTGTGCTAATCAATTCAGTGTTAACTAGTTTACCAATGTTTATGGTGTCTTTCTTAGACGTACCTATAGGGGTACGAAAATGTCTAGACTTTTACATATCACGTTTTTTCTGGCAAAGCGAAGATGGTAAACGTAAATATCGGTTAACAAAATGGGATATGATTTGTAGACCAAAAGACCAGGGAGGATTGGGAATTGAAGTTCTAGAGATTAAAAACAGGTGTCTTCTTAGTAAATGGTTGTTTAAACTTCTTAATGAAGAGGGTATGTGGTAAGAACTGTTACATAATAAATATCTATCTCAAAAAAATCTAGCTCAAGTTACAAGTAAATCGACGGATTCACCATTCTGGAAAGGACTAATGAGAGTTAAAGATGTTTTCTTTAGCAAGGGACTTTTCAAAGTAGGTGACGGTAATACGACTAGATTTTCGGAAGATACGTGGTTAGGCATAACTCCACTCGCTAATCAGTACCCCTCACTTTATAATATTGTGCAACATAAACATGTTACTGTTGCAAATGTTCTGTCCACGGTTCCTTTAAATATTGGTTTTAGGAGGACTCTAAATGGTAACAAGTGGAATTTGTGGCTACACTTGTGCCAAAGATTAATGGGGGTATCTCTGAACAACGAGCGGGATGTTTTGGTTTGGAAATTAACAACCTCCGGACAATTTACGGTTAAGTCTATGTATGCATACCTCATTGATTCTCAAACGATTTTTCCAAGCAAATATTTATGGAAGTTAAAAATCCCATTAAAGATAATTTTTTTCATGTGGTTCCTAAATAAAAAGGTCTTATTAACCCGAGACAATCTGGCCAAGAGGAATTGGATGGGGAGTAAGAAATGTTGCTTCTGTAACGCTGAGGAAATAGTTGAACATCTTTTTCTCTCATGCCCTTTTGCTAAGTTAATTTGGAGAATAGCTTTTTCTACATATAATATACCACCGCCAACCAATATAACAAATATGTTTGGGAATTAGTTGAAGGGAATCGAAAGAGATACTAAAGCTAGGATTCGCATTGGGATTTCTTCTTTGGTTTGGTCTATTTGGAATTGTAGAAACAATATTGTTTTTAACAGGAAAGACTCTACCAACTTTTTGCAGGTTATTCATATGGTTGTTCATTGGATACAGCTATGGCGCTTTTTGCTCCTGGAGGATCAACGGGAGTGCATAGTTTCTGGATGCAACCAGTTGCTTATGGTTGCACAGGATTTCTTCTACCAGGCTACATGGTGTCCTATTAGTAGGATTCAAGATGTTTAGATTGCTGAGCATTTTGATAATTTTTCATTGGTTGATCTTTGTATCGACTCTCTCTGATCCATGAGATGTAAAACTTTATCTTTATTCAGAACTACGTAATAAAAGGTTGTGTGCATCTATTGATGCAGAGGCCGGGGTATTCCCCATTTCGAAAAAATAGTAACCAAGGTAGTACTTCTAAACAGATTCACTTCCTCACGCAAACATGTTAGATACCTCATACTAATATAAGTTGTGCATAGAACAATAAATCTCCAAAACTTCTAAAAACATCAACAGTTTCCTCGCAACTCAAACATTTAGAGGAGAGATCCGATTGTTGTACAGTCAGAGGAGATATTGATACGTCCAAAATGTATCTACTTTCCCAAACACTTTTGCTATTGTTTCTCCTCTAAACTTGTGTGATTTAGACGCAACTAACACAGACTGACGCTGTTTTCAGCAGAATTGCCTCGGTGTCTATTTTTTGTGCAGAAAATCACCTATCAGGAAAAATCCCGGAAAATATGCCAAAAATCCTATTTCACCAGAAGACTTCCGGAGCCAGAATACTAGACGGAGGGGGGCTGGGCCCAGGCCACACCACTGCCGCTGGCTAGCCAGCCACGCCAGGTGGTCAGCCACCCAGACTCCCCCTCGGTCTCTCTCTTTGCCTATAAGTTGCCTTCTAACCTAAAAACTCAGGGGGGTCGACGTTTTTCCAGAAGGAGTTCCGTTCCGCCGCCACCACCAGATTCCACGAAGCAGCACCAGAAACTCCGTTCTGGCACCCTGCTGGGACGGGGAATTGGAGGAGATCATCGCCATCATCATCACCATCGCTTCTCTATCGACCATCCATGTTCCCCCTATCTATGAGTGAGTAATCCCCCGCTGTAGGCTATGGGGATGGTAGGGATTGGATGAGATCGTTCATGTAATGGCATCAGATTGTTAGGGCATGGTGCCTAGTATCTTCTATTAGTGTTTTATGACTTTGTTCTGACTTGTTATGCTTAATGCTTTTTACTAGGGCCTGAGTGCCATGATTTCAGATCTGAACATGTTATTGATTCATTATGACAGTTTTGTTTATGGTCTTATCTGCAAGTTGTATACACACGTTGTTGTCCGGAACCAATGGCCCCGAAGTGACAGAAATCGGGATAACCAGAGGGAATGGCTTTGATGTGAGGATCACATGTGTTTATGGAGTGTTAATGCTTTGCTCCGGTGCTCTATTAAAATGATCACCTTAATTTCCAGTAGTTCCCTTGAGGCCCCGCTGCAAACGGGCTGGCAGGATAAAAGATGTTGTGCAAGTTCTCATTGCGAGCACGTATGACTATATATGGAGCACATGCCTAGGATTATCTAGTACTTGGATGCTTTATCTTATTTATCTGCAATTGCCCTATGTTCTGATTGCTATGTGAATTGTCTTGTCCATGCAACGCCCGTCCATCCATCCCCATGCCTACCGCACTCGAATCCTACTGTTACTGCTATTGTTACTACTGTCTTTACTTTACTACTGCTATTACTTTACTATTCTTACTACAAAACTGTTGCTACTGATAAACTGCTGTGAGCAAGATTGTTTCCAGGTGCAGATAAATTGACAACTCAGTTGTTAAGGCTTATAAATATTCTTTGGCTCCCCTTGTGTCGAATCAATAAATTGGGTTTCACTTCCCTCGAAAATACTGTGATACACCCCCTATACTTGTGGGTCATCAAGACTATTTTCTGCCGCCGTTGTCAGAGAGCATAGCTTTATTTATCAAGTTCACTTGGATTCCCTATTGTTCGCTGCTATCCAGCCATCATGGGTAAGTCTCGTGATGGCAAGGTTCCTATTTTACCATCCACTACAATAAGAGGTACGATTCTGAACACCTCTGTTGCTCTTGATTCACCATCTGTTATGAGTAACTCGTTACACCACCACATGCACATGCTACACACACTGCTACTACTGCTGAATCTGAAACTTGATCTTGCTTCTCATGCTTGATAAGAGTGGTTCATTAGGTCCTTTCCTAGATGCTACGATTGCTAGAACTATAGCTGGAAATACTGAAACTCCTAATGAAGACACTACTACACTTGTTAGTTCACCTGAGTCTAGTGAAAGTTATGATATTGAAGATGGTTATGTTGAGATGACCGATGAATTTATTAAAGAATGTAAAAACACCCATGATAGGAGCACTGCTAAGAGTCTCCTTGAGAGGCATACTATTAGACCCAAATTGTCTCCTATTGCTAAGTTTGCTGCTTCTCCCATAAACATTAAAGATAAAGATTATGATTTCTCTCTCGATCTATCTTACATAGCTATTGTTGAGAAAGAACATTTTTGTGGGACTAAGAATGAAAGTGCGGTAGCACATATGAATGAACTTTCTACCATGAGTGGCTTGTTTTCTGATGATATTAAGATGCGTACTTACTTTGTTGCTAAGATTTTCCCCTTTTCACTAAAAGGAGAAGCTAAAACTTGGTTTAGTAATTTACCTCCTGGATCTATTGATAGCCCTGATTACTTGATTAGTACTTTCCTGCAGAAATATTTTTCTCCTAGTGCTAGACATGCTATTTTGCAGGAACTTTTTGATTTTAAACAGGGAGAAAAGGAGATATTGCCTGAATCATGGGCAAGGTTTTGTGCTTTGATTCATGCACAGGCTGGAAGTCCATTACCTAAGAACAAGCTTCTTGATATATTTTATAATGGACTAACCGAAGAATCTAGGACATACCTAGATAGTTGTGCTGATTGTGTTTTCAGGAATAGGACTCCTAAGGAAGCTGAGGAATTAATGGCTAAAATAAGTAAGAACTATGAAGATTGGACTCCTCCTGAACAAGCTATACCTGAAGTAATTGTACCTGAACCTACTATACCAGTGCCTATTCCAACATCAAAGAAGAGGGGAGTTATTGAATTAAATGATGAAGTGATGAAGGAAGCTAAGAAATGTCTTAAGGAGAAGGGAATTAAATGTCAAGAATTTACCTCCTATAGAAGAATTATGTAAGCCTATTCCCTACTCATTCACTATCGAGGTACACTCTCTAAAAACACTTTGATGAAGGTGATATCCCTTACTCTAAACCTCCTAATCAATGCTTAGAAGAATTCGATATCTTTATTGTTAAGCAAGATAATTTTAATAAAAGGGTGCAAAATCATCTAATGGAAAACACTAGAGCTATTGTTGAGTTGAAATATATTGTGGAAAGAACCTCTAATGATGTTAAAATGATTGTTAAACACTTTCAAATGGTTCAAACTCAAATAGATCAACTCATTAAAGTGCAAAAAGACTTGCTAGTTAATGTTGCTAAAGAAAAACATGCTTATGAAATTAGAACTAGAAGTGGAGCTGCTACCCAGGATCCTCTATATCCTAAGGGGCATTCAAAAAGAATTGAGCAGGATTCTCAACAAGCTGAAAATAGTGGCTCTACTCGTAAGAAAAGGAAAAAGAAACATAAAACTGTTGTAGAACCCTCTAAACCTGCTATAGATCCTAATAGTATATCTATTTCTGATGCTGAAACTGAAAGTGGTAATGAAGAAAATGAAATTCCTAATGAAGAAAAAGTTGAAGAACCTGAAAACCACACTAAGAATACTAAATACACTAAAGAAGTTTTTATTGATAAGAAACATGGTAGTGAAAGAGAACCTTGGGTCCAAAAACCTATGCCTTTCCTTGATAAGAAACACAAGTCAAAGGAAGATGAACACTATAATAAGTTTTGCGAGTGGATGAAACCTTTATTCCTACAAATTCATTTGACTGATGCTATTAAATTGCCTCCTTACTCAAAGTATATGAAGGATATTGTCTCGAATAAAAGGAAGATCCCTAATGAAGAAATCTCTACTTTGCTTGCTAATTATTCCTTTAATGGTAAGGTTCCAAAGAAACTTGGAGACCCAGGGATTCCAACCATCCCTTGCTCTATTAAAAATAGTTATGTTAGAACTGCTTTGTGTGATTTGGGAGCTGGAGTTAGTGTTATGCCTTTCTCTCTCTATAAGAGACTTCAACTTGAAAAACTGATACCAACTAATATATCTTTGCAAATGGCTGATAAATCTACCACTATTCCTGTTGGTATATGTGAGGATGTACCTGTTCAAGTGGCTCATAATTGCTTGATATTAACTGATTTTGTTGTGCTTGAAATGCCTGAAGATGATAATATGTCTATTATTCTTGGAAGACCTTTTCTTAATACTACAGGAGATGTTATTAATTGTAATCAAGGAAAGGTGACATTTAATGTTAATGACAAGGAACATACTGTCTATTTCCCCAAGAAGATTGAAAGGACTTATGGTTTGAATTCAATTGAACATGTTGAATGCATTCAAGTTGGAGAAATATATTGTCCCATACTAAGAGAAAAATTTGAAACTATTATGATTGGGACCATTGCTATCAAAATTTAGATAACATAATCACTAGTGAAATACAAGTTTTGTCTCATATGAAATTGTTTTGGTAGCAAGACCTGATCAACCTTGTTAACAAAAGGATGTCGTTGAACAAAACAATGTTTTCACTATGATTATCTCCGCTTACTTTTATTCTATCCAGTTTAGTTTTTGCTTTCGTTTAGTTTTCTTTTCAGTTGTTAGTTGCTTGCATGTTAGAGTGTCTTAGAACTCCTGTAGTTCTAGCCTTGTTTTGTCATTGCATCATTTCAAAAAAAAATCTGTTTGTCAGAAAATCATACTTCTATACCTGAAAAATGCCCAAAAATAAAGTGTCTCGAAAAATTCCAGAAAATTCATATTAAATTTTTGCGTGAAAAAAGGGGCAGAGGAGTGCCTGGAGGGTACCAGGGGGACCCACCAGGCAGGCACACCACCTGGTGGCGCGGCCTGCTCTGGGTGGCGCCATGACATGGTGTGGGCCACCCCTGGCCCTCCACTAAGTCTCTCACCTGCCACTTTCTTCTCTCTCTCGAGTAAGCTCCATTTCATTGCTCAAAATCGTGTCCTTGCTGTGCTTGCTCTCGATTTTTTCGATCTCCTTGCTCAGCCCATCTTTGTTGCTAAAATTTGGAGCACTTGTTCTCTGGTATGTGACTCCTCCCCTTGTCCAAGTAGATTTGTGTTTAGTGGATTATATCTTGAGTATTTTTCTACTATAGGTGATAGGTTATGAGAGCTTGTAAGCTTTTTTGATGCTTAGAGATATAGTTTTGATGCATGTTTAGGCCTCTTACAAGTCCCTATGAGTAGTATCCTTCATTATATTCACTTTGCAATCACTTGTTTAATAGGTGTTTAAATTTCAGAATACCAAGCATGAACAACCATACATTTGGAGAGATATTTGAGAGGGATGCACCTAGGAGGTCGAGGCCCTCAAGATCAGCCTCTCAGTTTAGGCCATCATACAACGAAGATCTTATTGCAACTCGTATTGGTAATGAACGGGATGATGGGGATGCTCACCCATCTACTTTTCCTTGTTTTACTTTCTTACAAGATGCAGGGATTCTTGATGATTTCTTGCTACTGATTGAGAGGGTTGGTTTGACCTTATATATGCAAGATGAGAGTGAGCAATACGATATGCTCACTAAAACCTTTGCTGAGAGCTTCGCGTTCACTAACACGCCGTATCAATCAACTGTCTCTTTCAAAATTTATAATCTGCCCTTTACCATGCCATTAGAAAGATTTTGCAGTGTTGTAGGTGTAAGCATGACAGGGACCGTGAAGAAAATTCAAGGGCGACCCGCTGATTTGCTGGAGCTTTACCGAGGGGTGACCAATGATGATGACCGCGTGGCACAGCGCGGAAAGATAAGAAAGATCCAACTCACTGCTCTTAGATACTTTGCATATTATCTTGCTACTAGCATGCTTGGTAGGGAGAACACAAGTAATATCTCCAACTATCATTTAGCTTTCCTTGCTGTTGCGCTCAACAATGATACTCGGTATAATCTTGGCTTACTTATTGCTCGCTGCCTAGCTGCTAGGGGACCTATCTATGGGGGCATCATTGCCTCATGTATGGTCAATGCATTAGGGCTTTCAGTGGACCCCAATGATACTGTACTGGCACCACAAAGGCTTGACCTTGTTGCTATGAAAACTCATCAGTTTGTCACCGCTGATTCTGATTTGGACGGTCTAGTATATAGGATGTTGTTTACTGGCGGGGATGAAAGGGAGATCCCTTCGCCACAGTCTTCTTTGTTTAGTGTTCACAGGAGACCGTGGTCGCGCTCTAAGGAGGAGGTGGACGAGCAGCTTCGCTTGCTGGGGTTCCACGAGCAGCATCAGGAGGATGTGCCCTCCTACGATTACTCCGCGCACTATGGAGGGACGTACTCGAGCTCGCACCAGGACGAGGGTACCTCCTCATCGTACCACGGTGACACTTCATCCTGGCCAGCTTGGGATTGATACCCACTTAGGCCAAAAGCCTAAGCTTGGGGGGAGGTACGTCGGCATCGCACTCATCTCCTTATTATATTGCGTCGGTACTTTGTATATTCATGTTTCGTTTTTTTATAGCTTTCGTTCTTTCTTTGCTTTTGCTTTCTAAAACACAAAAAAACCAAAAATATTTCTGTTGTTTCTCTTTGGTTCGCTTCTTCTTCTTTTTTGCCTTGGTTTGCTTTTCCCTTTTTGCCTTGTTTGAACTATTCGTAAAACCCAAAAAGATTTTGCTTCGCTTGTTTTCCCTTTTTTGGTTCTTATTTTAAAAATCGAAAACAACAAAAATATTTGTCGTTCTTCTTTGGTTTTGTGAGTTTGCTACAGGGTTCAGCAGTCCTCAGTGGATATTGGTTTCATATTATTATTCAAGCCACACAAGTGAAGAGCAATAATGAGGATTAATGACAACTTGAGGTGTGGTAAGAGGCTGGTAACGAACTCTATTTGTTTTCATTTTTGTACATATACTCATCATTGTGGGTATGCTTAGTCTGTTCGTGTAGGGTGTATGTTATCTTTGGATGCTTAGTAGTTTTTGCTTTCGTATGATTAGTCCCAGCTTGCTAATAGTTTGTAGCATGTCTTATGAATGTTTGCTTGCATTACTCTATTCATAACTTGGTATGACACCGTGGTATCCTCCTCAGAATGTTTCATTTGAATTGACTTGGCACATGCTCACGCATGCATATGACTGAAATAATCAGTTAAGCCTCGATAAATTATTTTGCCTTGAGGATCTTGAATCACTTTTATACCATGATTAGTCCTATTTTGTTGCAAGCATGATTATGACAGCTATTGCTCTCTCGTTTGTCGCTCTCTTACTATTGCTAGCCTTCACTTTCACTGAGTATTTTACTCATGTTTCCAACTCCCTAAAACCAAACATTGCCAAAGTGTCCACCATACCTACCTATTAGCATCATTTGCTATTTCCGTGCATATTCAATATGCCTTGTTTTCTTCCGAATAAAATGTTTGCTTGTTATGAGAAAGTTAGTTAGTAAAGCTCTCACGAACTTGATGGCACACTTTATTTTCTGCACTTAATAAACCTGAACCATTGTGACTGTCCATGAAAGTTATATGCTTGCAAATTATAGTTGGGATTAGCGAACCGTCTTTGTCACGGGGAACGCTTTCAACACTTGTAAATATATATACCCAGTTGATACCATGCTCTTTTGTTTGCAGATGTCGTCGGTATGAAATAAAAGGGGAGCTTGTAAGTCCATGGAGTTATGTATGTGTTAGAAAGCACTGGCATGGTCTAATCCATACCGTTATGGTGGAAACCTGCAACGTAACCATAATGACATCTATGAAGCATTCTTCTTATAAAAAAAGAGATAGCTATTGAGAAAAAGAAAAAAAGGAGATTTATAAAAAGAGGAAAGAGAGAAAAAAAAGCACCATTTTCCCATGGTAAATAAAAAGATTGCTGAGATACTCATTGTCTGCTTGCCTTGTCATTTTGATATGAGGATTCTTTCGTATCATCGGGCAAGGGGTACCCCGTTGGCGGTTCTCTATGATACGCACATATTTACGATGACAAGAACTTACCGGTAACTAAAGTTGAGTAGCATGAGGAGCGTAATGCAGTACTCAAGGGACATGGGATTTTCAGTTTATAGTCTGTCAAGCATATAACTCAGATTGGACCTCACTTTCACCTTAACCATATTAAATATGCTTATGATAGGGACAATGAGAGCTCAAAGCTAATGAGTACTGATACATTGCAAATGTATCTATAATTTTTGATGTTCCATGCTTGGTTTTATCCACTTTCTTGTGTTTTGTTCTAACTTTGGAGTACTTTTCATATGATTTCTTGGACTAACCTATTAACAAGAGCCACAAATTACTGCTTTTCTTTGTTTTTGGTTCAGGAAAGTGAAAATGAATATTCTCGAATTGGACGGGACAAAAGCCAAAGTGCCTATTTTTGAAAGGATCAAGTGCGAAATCTGAGGCGGATAAGGGCAGGAGCCACCACACCACATGGCCACGTGGCTGGCCCACGCCAGAGGTGGTGTGGCGCTCCGCACCCTCGCTCTCCTTCCGCCTATATATTGCCTCGGACGAAAACCCTAAGGGCGGATCAAAAATCCACGAAAGAGTCTGGAGTCATCTCTATCCCTAGATCGGGAGGATCAAGCTCTTCCCGACACCACCGCCAGAGAGAATTCACCACGAGGCCTTCTTCATCACCATGCAAGCCTCCGGTGTGATGCGTGAGTAGTTCATCCTTGGACTACGGATCCATGTAGTAGCTAGATGGCTGGTTTCTCCTCCTTTGTTCTTTCATGTTTAGAACTTGTGAGCTCCGTTCATGATCAAGATCATCTATTTGTAATTCTGCATGTTGTGTTTGCGGGGATCCGATGGATATTGAGATGCTATTTCAGATTGATTATTGATTCTATCATGTCTTTGTTATTTGAGACCTTGCATGCTTTCCGTTGTTATTAGCTATGTTGGCCAAGTAGATGCTAGCAACTCCAAGAGTTAGTATTTATGCTCGATAGTGGGTTCATGCCTCTGGTAATCTGGGGAAGTGACAGAAATCTCTAAGGTACTAGATGTGCTGCTGCTACTAGGGAGAAAACAACAATCCTTTGTTCATAGAACAATCGTATTGTTTACTTTACGCAGTTAAGTAAAGCAATAATCTGTTGCTTGCAACTTAATCTGGAGGGTTCGGATGATAACCTGAAGGTGGATTATTAGTCATAGATGCAGTTGGATGACGGTCTATGTATTATGTTGTAATGCCCAATCAAGTCTCAAAGGAGTCAAGATGATTAGTATATGCATGTATTGCTTTCTCGGTGTTTGTCAATTGCCCCGCTGTAATTTGTTTACCCAGCATGTTATCTATCTAAGGAGAGCCACCTCTAGTGAACTATGGATCCTGGTCCTTTTTCTTTACATACAATCTACAACTATTTACATTTTTGTGTTTACTTTCTGCAAACTTTTACTTCTTTCCATTCGATACGTTTAATCCTTTGTTTTCCACAAAACACGGTGAGATTGACAACCTCATCGCAAGTTGGGGACAAAGTTCAGTGGTTGTGTTGTGCAGGTCTCCACGTTGCTACTAGCACCGGTAGTGCGCCCTGCCAAAGCTCAGCTAGTAACATCTTTGAGGTGTTTCCTTGCTCCTACTGGTTCGATTAAACCTTGGTTTCATAACTAAGAGAAACTTGCTGATGTGCTCATCATACCTTCCTCTTGGGGTTCCCAACGAGCTCTACATCAACCACGAGCCATCAACACTTTTCTGGGCGTCGTGCATTGAACCATCAAGTACCATACTTTTAGCATTTGGAAGCCTTTCAAACTATTCAAAACCTTTTCATTTCCTTGTTGAGTCTCCACTTATTCTATGAGCACCTTCTTGAGAGCATAGTTGTCATTCTTAGTGTAATGTGCTTGTCTCAAAACTTGATTATTTGTGTTATGACTTTGATGCTTGTATCTTTGACATCTTTACTTCTAGTCTTCACCTAAACTTTAGAGGTGCCTTGGCATTCACAATAAAAAGGCAAGCAAGATACCACTCTATCATACCTTGTTATGAGCATTGTAATGTTGCTTATGTTTATGTTTCTTGCTACTTATTATTTTTGAGTTGGAATCTCTTCATAGCTTGCAATGCCTATTAAGTAAACTTAGTTGCATACTCCTTATTATGAATTGTCTAAGTAGTTGATCACATGCTGAGAATATATACATCATATGAAGCAAATGTGTTCGTGAAAGTTCTTTTATCGCACTCAGTTTTCAACTGAATTGCTTGAGGACAAGCAATAAGCTAAGCTTGGGGGGAGTTGATATGTCCAAAACGTATCTACTTTCCCGAATACTTTTGCTATTGTTTCTCCTCTAAACTTGTGTGATTTGGATGCAACTAATGCATTTACGCTTTCGAGAATTGCCTTGGTGTCTACTTTTGTGCAAAAATCAACTATCGTGAAAAATCGAAAATATGCCAAAAATCCTATTTCACCGAAGACTCCGAGCGAATACTAGGCGGAGGGGCTGGGCCCAGCCACACCACTGCCACGCTGCCAGCAGCCAGCGCCAGGTTGGTCCGGCCTGCACTCAGTCCCTCTTCACCTATAAGTTGCCTTCTGACCTAAAAACTCAGGGGGGTCAACGTTTTTTCAGAAGGAGTTCCGCTCCGCCGCCACCACCAGATTCCACGAAACAACATCAGAAACTCCGTTCTGGCACCCTGTCGAGATAGGGAATTGGAGGAGATCATCGCCATCATCATCACCATCGCTTCTCCATCGACCATCCATGTTTCCCCCATCTATGAGTGAGTAATCAGCCGATGTAGGCTATGGAGATGGTAGAGATTGGATGAGATCGTTCATGTAATGGTATCAGATTGTTAGGGCATGGTGCCTAGTATCTTCTATTAGTGCTTTATGACTTTGTTGCGACTTGTTATGCTTAATGCTTGTCACTAGGTCCCGAGTGCCATGATTTCAGATCTGAACATGTTATTGATTCATTATGATAGTATTGTTTATGGTCTTATCTGCAAGTTGTATACACACGTTGTTGTCTGGAACCAATGGCCCCGAAGTGACAGAAATCGGGATAACCAGAGGGAATGGCTTTGATGTGAGGATCACATGTGTTCATAGAGTGTTAATGTTTTGCTCCGGTGCTCTATTAAAAGGAGCACCTTAATTATCAGTAGTTCCCTTGAGGCCCCGCTGCAAACGGGCTGGCAGGACAAAAGATGTTGTGCAAGTTCTCATTACGAGCACGCATGACTATATATGGAACACATGCCTAGGAGTATCTAGTACTTGGATGTTTTATCTTATTTATCTGCAATTGCCCTATGTTCTGATTGTTATGTGAATTGTCTTGTCCATGCAACGCCCATCCATCCATCCCTATGCCTACCGCACTCGAATCTCACTGTTTACTGCTATTGTTACTGATGTCTTTACTTTACTACTGCTATTACTTTACTATTCCTACTACAAAACTATTTCTACTGATAAACTGTTGTGAGCAAGATTGTTTCCAGGTGCAGCTGAATTGACAACTCAGTTGTTAAGGCTTATAAATATTCTTTGGCTCCCCTTGTGTCGAATCAATAAATTGGGTTTCACTTCCCTCGAAAATACTGTGATACACCCCCTATACTTGTGGGTCATCAGATATATTTTCTAGAGGGCAACATATCCTATGAATCCAACCCATATCCTGCATCCCTGCATCCTTTCATTTCCGGCCGGCGATCAAGATCCATGGCATCACAATTAGGCTTCTGCAATTTGTACTAAAACGCCCGCTTGCAACCTAAACTTTCTCCTTTACACAAACACCCCTCGCTGCAATCGAGTTCACCGTTGCTTTCCTAGACACCTCACCCATGATCTCCGATCCCTCCAAGTTTCCTATCCCCCCGTGCAGGTTGTGAACCTAGGCGACACGAACGGATGCCACACCTCTCCGCCGAATCTCCATGCTTCTGCTAGGCTGCCAGGCCCACGCGACGCTCTGCTTGATGCATACGAGCCGCATTGCCGCATGGCCCTTGCGGTCTTGCCCTGTGGTTCTTTACACCACTTGTGAAGCTGAGCGCTTCGCCTCTTCCCCGACAACTGCGCGCACCACCTCTGGACATGCCACCGCTCTCCGCTAGGAATATAAATTTTGGGACCCGTGGTGTACCTAGAATCCTAGATCGAGTGGCTTTTTGTTGCAGCTTCTAATAATGCCAATGCTGGCCAATGTACGGGAGGGAGAGAAGGCGACCTTCATATTGTTTTTTATGCTTGTCCCGGGAGGCGAGCGGCTGTTCAGTGCGAGATTTGAGCTGAACAGATCGATTAATTGTTCGAGATTAATTGCCGCATGGTTGGGCTGACGGTGTACACTTGTAGTGAAGGATTTTTTAAGAATCTGAACAGATTTAGTGCGAGATTTTTCTAGAAGCCGAAAGGAATAACTGGAATTAAATTTGTTGCCTATAGTTTTTGGTTCCTGACATGGCATGTTTTGAGAGGTCGAAAGGCTAGTTGAGGTGGCAGGTTAGTCATGCAGGCCCACCTGATGACGTGGACAACTTGCATGCTTAGATAAATAGGATGGTGGGGTGATCTTCTTGGTTATATAGGATACTAGATCATGTAGGCGCGCGTTGCCGCGCCCGTCTAGTATGATAATAGATAGTTTGGAGTTGATGGGAATGTATTTGAGTTACAACATGTTTAGAAGGGTTTAACCATAATTAAAGACATTACCAGCTTGGACAATATAGCAACAACATGTGTGGCCTGGCCTAAATAAAGTCATACAACAACTTATTCATAGGTCATACAACAATATTTACATAAAATCTAGAGTCCAAGTGGCTGGCTAATTAAGCAACTACGTCTCATGGTCCAAAAGAACAAAAAAAAAGATCACACCCATGAGGCTTACACCATTTGTCTTCTAGCTCGTGTAATTGACATATTCCAATTTTAATCTAAATAAAATTAGTTTTTTAGTTAGCTTCCTATTTTTCAGTCCTTAGAAGTTCTTCATCCTGGATTCTTGTGCAACAAACCGGCACGTAGTCGTATATTTAACATATTTAGTAAGTAAGCAACAGCGAAGGATAAGCATATAAGCAACAGCGAAGGATACTTACCACCTGTATCAGCAAGGAGTTGTTGCACATGACCTCACCAAAAGTAAGTTCTCGAGAACCTATGAAGTCGACCTCAACCGTGTAGCGCCTTCGTCACCGCCTAGGATTTCAAGGGATCGAGGGGATCGAGTGGGGTTGTCATTCCTTGCATGTAGCGTTCAGATTGCTACTCCCTGGTGCTCTCCGTCCAGAGCCTCCATCTTCTCATAGATCACCGGCTCTGCCATGTTAAAGCCTAGTTGTGTTGAATGATTTGCGTTAGCGGTCTAGGTTTTAGATCAAGATAGGGAGGGAAGGATGGAGGGGAGGGGATGGGGTTGAGTACCATGGCATCAGGTCGGCGAGGGAGGACAACAGGTTCACGACTTTGTTGGCATCGGTGGCAAAGAGCTTGTCAAAGTGGAATATCCGAGATCGAACGCCAGGACTCCGATTTTACGTAAGAGAAGCGTCCCTTAGGGATAATTGGCCCACGTAGCGGCTCAATCAGGAGAAGAAGCGTATCAAACAGCTAGAAATGACATGAAACACACAATCCGACAGCGGAAAACATTCATGGCGTGAGAGTGCTCCTGTTGTTCCGGTTATAATATCCAGGATTTCGAAATAAACAGTAATCGCGACCAATGGCAACCACGTCAGCACAGCCTCCGGGCCCGAGTCGGACCCGTCGCACCGCACCGGATCATAAATCTTGCTCGTGCAGGCCCGAAGTTATCAGTGCTGATCAAATTGAATCGAACCGACAAAACACGACGATGAGCAGCGGCGGGTTGGGATCGATGGACGAGGAGCTATGCGTGTATCCGCCCCTGAGCGCGGCAGAGCTCGAGTCGTTCGCGGTGCGGATGGAGCTCACCCCCGACAGCCTCGGACACATCGTGGCGCCCATGGAGGGCATCGCCGGCATCGACCTCCGCAAGGAGCTGGAGGAGTGGGTCCAGGATCACCTCGAGGAGAAGAAGCGCACCGAGGGGATGAACCTCCAACAGCTCAACGCCGACACCCGTGACAGGTTCATCCCTGAAATCGCTGCCCCGCTGCGCCATGCCCAAGACCTCCTCGCCGCCCTGGAGGAGGAGGAGGAGAAAGCTGCGAAGGCGAGGCCCAGGGCCGCCCTCTGAGCCTGCGATTCACCTCTACTGCTTCTGGGATGCGAAGCCCCTTTTGTTTATTTTCCTTTCTATGTTCAATGTTGAACGCTGCAATTACATGTGAGCTGAAATTATCTCCCTGTCTTCCAGATTTCTGTCCCTTACCGGAGTACTATGTTGCAATTTGGACATCCCTAGTATTCAAGAATCTTTTATTGCTTACTTGTAGTTGTGGGTTAATTATCAGCATCACTCTTACTTATGCGAATAGCTAGTTTGCAGGAGTCGGCAGTCTCTAGTATGCTCAGCAAAACCTCTTTTTTGTTTTTCTTGGTTCATACAGCCTTGCAGATTTGTCAACAAAACTTGCAGGTCTGGTAAAAATAAAAACGTTGACTTGTGAAAAGTATACTACTGTAACATGCTGGGTGCAGCTAATTATGGTTTTCATCATTATAGTTATAGGTGAAGTAGGGCATCTATAGAAACAATAAAAAAAGAGGTCCATTGTATACGCCACTGAAGCGGTTCATGGGAACAACACTGGCGTGGACGGGTACCAAAAGAGCTGGACTGAAAGTTCATACTGCGGTTGGCATCAACACACCAATATACCATTGGAGTATGAGCTTACTGTTCAGATAACATTTTCCTTCCCAGCCTCCATGCCTTTTTCCTTTCACCGAGTTTCGTTACTCCTATCGAATCCGTTTGTGTAACATGAAGGCAAATCATGTCCTTGTCATTGCCTGCGTGTACACACTTTCTTACAATTTGCACATGGCGCCCTAGCATGAATTCTTGTATTTCTAAAATTGTTATTGCTTTACTGTAGTTGTGTGTAACCACTATCACTCCTATTGAATCATTAGTGTTGGGTTGGGGGGAGACTGGGCCGTACAACCTCGTAGTAGTAGGATTTGCAGCCGTGTGCCAGTGTTGGGCGTGATGCCCGTAGGTAGGAGCAGAGCTTCGGGTCTGGGCAACAAGATCTCTAGCTATTTAGGGTTCTTCGTCTTCTTGCTTCTGCTATGGGGTAGACGGAGGCCACCGCTTCTTCGCATAAAGCTACTTTCGATGCTCGGCTCGGGCTGCATCAGCCATAACTGTTTTTCTGCCCGGCCGTGGTGGTGGCGAAGGAGGACCAGGGATGGTGTGCTGCAGTTTGACCTAGCGCCTCCGAGCTACTCTTTGGTGCAGGCAAGCGACACCAGGAGGTTGTTGACCGCCCTCTCTCATCGAGCTCCTTTGGTGGGAGCCAGTGATGGGAGTCGTGGCTCGAGCAGCTCGGGCAATAAGCTCGTCTTTCCTCTTTGTCAGATCGACAAGACAGTGGCTTCTTTCCCTCTCTCGGTCGGCCATGGAGATGAGGGAGAGAAGTAGAGGAGGCCTGCGACTATCGTCTCTGGTGGAGTGGCCTGGCTCATCCAGGCAGCGATTCTGTGGATGTGGCGACAATTCCCAAGCGGTGCCTGTGCCTGGCAACCGCTATCTTAGGCCAAGAGTGGCCTCGCCGTGCTCGTGAGCCTCGTCGGTCTGAGCTTCTTCAACCTCCAAGATGGGAGGCTTCTCTTCTCCCTCCATGGGGTGACCCGCGTTGCTGCTGGGCCAAGTGGTTCTATCCCCAGTGCTGGTAGCGACGACCACGTCTAGACGAGAGCTTGCAACGGTGTGCATGGGCTTGATCGCGCTCCCGTGGCCACCTACAGGGTGCTCTATGCAAAAGTTGGAGACCTCGAAGTAATTTCCCTTTTCTTTTCACTACTAGTTGTAACTATGTCCCCACCGCTTAATGAACGCAGTCTCAGCAGGACCATTCCTGTTTGTTTGTGATGCAATAAAGGATACAACCATTATGGTTTTTTGGGTTTCAGCATTAGAGAGACTTACCAAAATCTTCATAGGATATGAAGACCGGGGCCGACCCTAGAAAAATAGGGGGTTTTCCCATGCAGTGGCGACGCAGGAATGAATTGGAGGATGGACTTACTCCAATTGTTTCTGCACTGACCCATGTGAAATACAAAATCTGCCTAAAAAGTAATATAAATAGCATATTGGAATCTCATAATATTATAGTTCTATAATATGTTTCAATTTTGAGGTCAAAAATATATTTTCATTTTGTAAGTTACGGTATACCATAGACAAGTAAACAGTAGAATTAAACAAGTAGAAAATGATGCTTTTTAGCTACTGGACCTGCATAAGTCTTATCCCTTGCTAGATTTTATTTTTACAATAACCCATGTGACACATGGAATCTGTCTAAAAGTCTTATATTGTACTCATTTATAGTGGATTACAAAGTTTATATACTCCCTCCAGTCCAATTCAATGGACTCAAATCTATTTAGATATGAATGTATCTAGCACTAAAATATGTCTAGATATCCGTATTTAGACAAATCTGAGTTTATTAATTTTGATCGAAGGGAGTAGTACATGTGATGACTGTCTAAAAAGTGATATTTACTAGAATATGTCGACGGTAGTAAAGGATGTATTGGTTTGTACGTTTAGTGGAAACTACTGACCCGACTTAAATCCCTCGCTCACCCTCACGTAGATCTTAATTTCCTTGAGATCCCGCAACTTCCACCGTCTGGGTCCCCGCGAGTGTGCACGTTTGCATTCATGGTGGGCCTCCTGGAACCTCATCTCCTCTACGACTATGGTGAGGCCCTCAAAAAATGTCTCTAACAAGATATGTCTTTTAATTTTTGTCCCATGGGTGAACTTTTTTCTACATGCCAAAGCGGCAAAAGCGGGTTTTGACAAAAAGTACAAGACAAGTGTCAGCAGGAGAACCAGATTTTTATGCAATCAACTATTCCTACGACTGGAAAATGAATACTCCCAAACTGGTTTGAGATCTGAACATTGGATTAGTTTTTTTAGATGATGAAAATTAGATTAGTGGTAGTATATTTATTCTCTAGAATTCTGGGTGAGCCACGGCCCACCCGGCCCCACCCCTACGTACGTCCATGTTCCCGGGTGTCTCTATGATCCAGTGGCAGACGCAGGAATGAATTGGAGGGTGGACACACTCCAATTGTTTTTGCCATATGAAATACAAAATCTGTCTAAAAAGTAATATAAATAGCACAATAGAATCTCATAATATTATAATATTATAGTTCTATAATATGTTCTAATTTTCAGATAAAAATATATTTTTATTTTATAAGTTACGGTACACCATAGACAAGTAAACAATAGAATTAAACAATTAGAAAATGATGCTTTTTAGCTACTGGACCTGTGTAAGTCTTATCCCTTGCTAGATTTTGTTTTTACAATAACCCATGTGGACCTGTGTAAGTCTTATCCCTTGCTAGATTTTGTTTTTACAATAACCCATGTGACACACGAAATCTGTCTACAAAGTCTTATATTGTACTCATTTATAGGGGATTACAAAGTTTATATACTCCCTCCGGTCCAATTTAATAGCCTCAAATCCATTTAGATATGAATGTACGCCCATGTTCCCGGGTGTCTCTATGATCCCAGGAAAAAACAATATTGGTGAGAACGAGGCAATAGCCTAGTGGTTGGGTCGCAGTTGGCGTATCCCAACGACCGGAGTTCAATCCCTGTTAGGGACAAATTTTCAGAATTCGCACGCCGACCCGCTTCTATTATATCAAAATATTTCCTTCTAGCACTGTTTCATCTTTTTTTAAAAATAAGAGTGAATTCCACTTTTTTACCCTCTAGTTGTGCATTTGTGACACTAATTACCCCATTTAGTGGAACTAAAACTCAAATATCACATTTAAGAGCCTTTGAACACATTTTTATCCCAATTTATCACTTTGATTATTTTTGTTACGTAGAGGTGGCATGTTGCACCAGAGTAATGCGGTAAAATGAGTAAAGATCGGAGGCATGATCGACAATCATATTCATACTTCTTGTATCTATATTTTCAATTTCTCGTCATCGTCTCGATACATTTAAACTTCGGTCAACACCTTACACCTTGCCCAATAGATACACATCAGAAAATGAGGGTTCAAAACTTCTAAAAGTGGTATTCTAGATAATTTTTCATACGACGGGGTAATTAGTGTTACAGATTCATAACTAGAGGATAAAAAGTGGAATTCACTCTAAAAACAATATTGGTATGTGTGGAGGTTCCCTGACGTTTCCTGGGTTGGGCCCTTCTCATTTGCGTAGACATGCGCATAGGTGCTAGCAATGGTGTGGAGGTTCGAGCAACCCACTCCTCCTCTCGACTTGGTCCGAGCAAATCGCCATCGGCCGTCGCCTTCGACATCTCATCTCGCCTAGGTGTCCTGCATGAGAATGAGACAATAGACGTATGATATATTATCGATCACTATATAAAATAATAGATAATAAAGCTTCAAAAATTATAAATTTGATCGACATCTATAAAGTATGGGTGTATATCTGGTGTTTGTATCTTATATCATGTAGAAGTCAATGTTTATTAGCTACCTAACACTTGAATTTTTTTACCGTGGTCTAAAAGATTATATAACAATGGAGAAGTGTATTTTGAGGTTTGTGCATAGCATTTATTGTGCTAAATACTATCAGTAGAATCTTTTAGATTCTAGAATGGAAAACAAAACTTAATGGCTTGAAATATTGGGATTCACGAGTCTTAATCCAACGGTCAATATTTAAAGTTATTCATACACTATATATTCTATTGTAATATGTTGCTCCTTCCATTCCTTCCCGAGAACCGTCGCTCGTCCAGCCCTTAGAAGAACTGTAGGAAGGTATGAGAATGTCCGCGTCCTATTTCTTTGTGGAAATCATAAACTGTCTATGATAATTGATACTCCCTCCGACTCAAATTAGTTGGCTTAGATTTGTCTAGATTTCGACTGTAACTAGACATGATTTACTATTGGATACATTCGTATCTTGACAAATTTAAGTCAATTAATTTGGGTCGGAGGGAGTACCATAATCGAGGCAAACTCTGAATAATAGATATGACCCCAAAATAATGGGGGTCAAGGTCGGCCAGTGAGATGATGGGAGATAAGCTTCATCGTCGAGAGGGAAATAGCCCGGATCACCTTAGGTCTGATTAGTTAGGTCCAGTTTGGCAAAACGAAAAATACAAACTTGCTGGAAGACATTACTAGGGTGATTTACTAATAGCATCTCTAGCAGTCGCGCTATAATTCGGCGCTGTAAAATCCCTTGCAGCGCACTGCATCCGGATAGAGCACCCGGTGCCAGCCCGACCTCCACCGAAGGTTCTAATTTGCAGCGCATGGGAAGCGGCGAAAAACAGGCCTTCGCTAGGAGCTGTAAAATATAGCGCCAAAAACATTTTTTTAATATACTAGTAGACATGTCCGTGCGCTGCAACGGGAGAAAACATAAACTTCAACACCACAAAAGACTCACACCTCTAATTAGGAAAAAAAATTATATATTACATCTGCACAATCCTGACATAAATGTCTATGATACCAATGTGAGTGATCATGTGCATGTATTTAATTCTATCTCCGTATCTACTAGTGTTGATGCATAACCAATTAGTGTGGATATTTATGAAATTATAGAAAGGGGCATAAAATTTTGGTTTCGTTCTCGGACGGTGAAATCAGAGGACCGGCCGTGATAAAGACCGCCATCATCAAACTGCAAGTGGCTTGTCGAGCCACTGGTTTTCAGGCCCTTATGCTTTTTCAGAAGCGGGATCCCGCATATCCCGCAAAACACATGAATTGGTACAAATTGTACTAGAGGACCATATCCCAATTTAACACTGTATCCAGGTAAATTATTCTAGAGACTAGTCCCGCATCCCTTCCGGCTTGCAACCCTAGTTTTACCTGGTTTTTACTATATGGTGCACACATTCTTCAGGTATTTCATAAAAGCAAAATCAAACAAAAATAAGCACCTTCATATCTTAATAATAAACTGAAAATAGAATACGCGACTTATTCGTTAAATGAGTTAGCGGACTTGCCATTTCCATTACTTCCCCATTTTTTGTTGCGCGTGCTTCCTGCCACGTCGTCTTCATTATCCATGTTGTCTTACCCACCAGCTAGGCAAATAATCCAGGTACAACTACAAAAAAAGGAAAATGATTGGGATCCCCGGATGATCGCGCGTTCCGATCCTGGTCGCTCCAACTACCGTGCGTCCCACTCCTTCTCCTTTATCTCTTTCTCTCCCACCTACCCCGCATGAACCCGACCACCATATTCCCCTCCCCAATCTTCGGCCGATCTCCCAGCCGTCCTGGCTCCCGGCGCCAACCACTCCGTCTCCCCATTCAGCCCACATAGGTCGACTCCGCTGCTTCTCCCAGTCTGGCGCCCAAGGTCCCATCGATGCCCGATGGTGCCGCTGCCCGCATCGATGGTGCTGCAGCCGCGAGCAAGTGCTTCCTACGCCGGTGGCAGCTCTGCCCACGCCGGCAGGGGAGGAGCCAAGGGGGAGGAGCAAGGGCTAGACCCCCTAACCTTCGCCCCCCCTAAATAGATATGTGTAGATTTCAGTACTAAACTAATGGTCTTATAGGCTTAATTACTTAGAACTCAGCTCAAATTTAATTGTTAGCCGTGCTGCTCTCCACCTAAGGCTAAACGTAATCCATGGTTACTGTGTATTAGTCGATCCTAGTAACATGTCCTCACATTCTTCTTTTGTGTAACTAGACTTAGTAGGTAGCACCATATGATCAACTGGCTGGTCGCTGCCGTCGTCGCTCGCTCCTACTCAGTCACTAGATGCCGTGGCCACGACGCCGTGCTAGCCCTGTTGTTTGTCGGTTTCTACCTTTATTTAATTATGCCACAATGCCGACGACAGACGTGATGTGCCATCGAGTATACGAATCAATCTTTCTCACTCAGATTGAAGGTACCAAGTGAAATGGATCGTATGGGCACCTAGGGGGGGTGAATAGGTGCTACACCAATTTTTAATTCTTTTTCAATTTTAGGCTTAGCACAAAGGTAAATTCTCTAGATAAACTAATGTGAGGAATTTCCCTATATGCAAACATATCTACTAGCGAGTAAGGAGCAAGTGGAAGAGGAACGAGTGAACCGAAGTGAAGCACGCGGAGACACAAGGTTTGTTTGACCGCAGTTCCTTCCTTGTTAAGGGAAGTACGTCTGCGTTGGAGGGGTGGGCGGTACTAAGACCACCACGCCATAAAAGGCCTCACCCTGTTCTCCGATGGATCTCGCCACAACAGGCCTGATCCACCTTTCACTATAGGTACCCTTCGAGCGGGCACCGGCGCCTTTACACAACTAGCGGGGCAACAACTCCACAACAACTTGGAGGCTCCCGAAATGACAACAAACTGCCACAAGAATAAAGTTATCAAATACAATAACACGATCTAGGTATTAACGAGAATACTAGATCAGGGATTTCTCCAAGTGAATGGAGAGGAGTTGAAGCGCTTGATTCTTGATGTTGATGATGACCTTCTCCTCCTTCAATTCCACCAAAGGTCAAGACCTTAGGGTGGTTGAAGTGGGAGATCGAGATTTAGAGCTCTTGCACAGGGTCTGGTCGAATTCAAATGAATCAAGAGTTCTGGACGTTGGGGAAGAAGGGGTACTTATACCCCCTTCCAAAAACCAGCCATTGCACACTTTGGGGGCCGGATTATCCGGCCCAAGTGAGGGTCGGATTATCCGGTCTGGGGAAACTCCGCCCCAGACTCGGAATATCCGGCAGAAAATCCGTCCCCACACAGTGAGACGCGTCGAGCTTGTCCTTGATCAACTTCTGGGGGCCGGATTATCCGGCCTGGGGAAGAAAAACCGCCCCAGTTCGGATTTTCCGGTAGAAAATCCGACCGGATACCGAGCGACGTGCCTTGGCTCCTTTTGCTCGAAAACTAGGGCCGGATTATCCGGCCCTTGCGAAACCCGGATTATCCAGCCTGGGGAGGAAAAACCGCCCTAGTTCAGATTTTTCGGGAGAAAATCCGACTGGACACAGAGCGACGCGCCTTGGCTTCCTTGAGAGATGAGGTAGGCCGGATTATCCGGCCCTTGGAGGGACGGATTATCCGGCCCCCCTCAAAACTTCCTACACACTTAGCACACATGAAAAGTCTCCATAGTATTGTTGTCTAACACGCAAAACATAGGAAAACATGAAATATTCTTTCAATCTCCCCCTTTTTGGTATTAGATGACAATACCAGGATTTGCAGGAGAAAGACACAAGACAAACAGAGATAACTATGGAAGGGACTCCCCCTCAATGTGTGCATAATAGAGTTTTGCATTGGAATATAAATGCACACAAATAGGTGAATCTATTCCATAGACAAAAGGGCAAAAACACATACCACCGAAGTAGAGAATAGGCATCCTTGACATAAATCACAATTATTATTGGATAACTATTATGAGCGCGCGCCTTCCGTGATAGACCACCAGCAATAGGATATGAATAGATATAACCATGAGCATAATCCATGATAAGAAGTCCATAGGTATCATCCAGACAACCACATAAAGTCTCAACCACAAATCACAAACCACGAATATAAAAGTTCAACGCTAAATGGGCATAAGCAAGAAATAATGAATAAAAAGTGCAAGTGCTTATGCCCGACCCATGCAAATCCACGGACAACCTAATAGAACTACTTCCCCCCCTTTGGCATCGAGACACCAAAAAGGGAGAGGCTCCGGGGAGGGTGAGGGGCGGCAGGCGGCGGCTGGGGAGAAGGAGAGGGCTGGGGGAGAAGTGTTGCTCGTTATGAGCCCTTCTCCCCAAGCCCTGCCCTTTAAGATCGAATCCGCCAGGGCCGGATTATCCGGCCAATACTTGGGCCGGATTATCCGGCCTAAAATCTGGGATTCTGTTATACACAGAACCAGGCCCGCGCGTCCCCAAACAGCACCCCACAAGGTGTACAAGGGACTTGTGTGCAAGAATAGATGTCTTAGGGGTAGGGAAGGCTTAGGATTGAGAATGCCAAACTGAGATGGTACTAGACACTCAAAATTGCAAAATCCAAATCAAATAAAAGCCAAGATTGAGTGTGATTCCCATAAGAACATGAGAGAGCAAATAACATCCAAAAAGATCCAATTCTCCACAAGTGAGAGGGCGGTGGCCGAAGCCACCTTGTTGGAGTGTATGGTGTGACACCGCGAAGATATATCTTGGGTTCACGACCAATACTCATCAATAAGCTCACATATCACAACATGATATTAAGAGAAATGATATACTTGCTATTGGCATTATGGGGGGAGGGTTAGCCCAATAAGTTAGGACCACACTCCCCCTATATCCATGCCCACATCTAGACCAAACAAGGAATGAGACGTACGAGTGAGTGCATGGGTAATCAAGACAAACTCCCGGAATCAATGATATTTAGCTCATTCCTCAAATAGCAGAATCTTGCTTCATCAAGTGGCTTTGTAAAGATATCCGCCAGTTGGTTCTTCGTGCTCACAAAAGATAGATCAATATCGCCTCGAGCAACATGGTCACGAATGAAATGGTTCCGAATCTCAATATGCTTCGTCCTTGTGTGCTAAACTGGATTGTACGCAATTTTGATAGCACTTTCATTATCACATAAAAGAGGCACTTTGTCACAATTGACACCGTATTCCTTTAAAGTTTGCCTCATCCACAATAATTGAGTACAAGCGCTGGCAGCAGCTACATATTTAGCTTTGGCGGTGGAGAGAGATATACAATTCTGCTTTTTGGAGGACCAACATACAAGAGATCTTCCCAAGAATTGACAAGCTCCAGAAGTTGACTTCCGATCATCCTATCACCAGCCCAATCTGAGTCAGTATAACCACATAAAGAGAAATTGGAGCCCTTGGGATACCAGAGACCAAAGTTGGGGGAATGAACTAAATATCGAAAGATCCTCTTGACCGCCACTAAGTGGCTTTCTTTAGGAGCTGCTTGATACCTTGCACACACTCCCACACTCAATACAATATCGGGTCTAGATGCGCAGAGGTAAAGAAGAGAGCCGATCATGGACCGGTATACCTTTTGGTCCACATCTTTACCATGAGGGTTGAGTTCGAGATGACACTTTGTTTGCATCGGAGTAGCGACACCATTTAGATCCGTCATCTTGAATCTCTTGAGCATGTCTTGGATGTACTTTGCTTGATTAATAAAGGTTCCTTCTCTTAGTTGCTTGATCTCGAATCCAAGAAAGAACCGTAATTCCCCCATCATAGACATCTCAAACCTGTCAGTCATAAGCTTTGAAAATTCATCATTAAAAGCTTTGTTAGTAGAACCAAAAATGATATCGTCTACATATAGTTGGCATACGAAGAGCTCCCCCTTAACCTTCTTAGTAAAAAGAGTAGGGTCGATTTTCCCAACTTCGAAGCCACGATCTAACAAAAGCTCTTTAAGGTGCTCATACCACGCACGTGGGGCTTGTTTAAGGCCATAGAGTGCCTTATCGAGTTTGTAGACATGGTTCGGGAAGTTAGGATCCTCAAACCCCGGGGGTTGCTTTACGTATACCAACTCATGTAGAAGACCGTTAAGGAAGTCACTCTTGACGTCCATTTGCTGCAACTTAAAATTGTTATGAGCATCATAAGCAAGTAGGATACGGATGGACTCAAGGCGAGCCACAGGAGCATAAGTCTCGCCAAAGTCTATGCCCTCAACTTGTGAGTAACCTTGTGCCACAAGTCTTGCCTTGTTCCTCACAACGATGCCATTCTCATCCTGCTTGTTCTTGAAAATCCACTTGGTGCCGATAACATTGCGGCACTCTTTGGGTTTCTCCACTAGTTTCTAGACTTTGTTGCGCTCGAAATTGTTCAATTCTTCATGCATAGCAACAACCCAGTCTGGGTCTTCAAGATCTTCAAATACCTTCTTAGGTTCCACCATGGAGATATGAGCTTGATGCTCACCAAAACTGGCCAATTCTCTTCTAGTAGACACCCTTCGTCGAAGATCACCAACAACCTTGTCGAGAGTGTGACCCCTCAACTCAAGGTTACGATCAGCCCAAGCCTTGCGACGAAGTTCAATAAGTTTGTTGTCTCTTGGTGGAGGAGATTCATCACTTGAGTCTTCATTGGAGGCATTTTCTCCACCTTGATCAGTAGCTGGAACATCAGTAGCAGGTGGTGGAGATGAATGCCCTTGAGGTGAGTCCATAGCCATAACAAGAGGCTACAGAACTGGAGAGTCAGGGCCGGATAATCCGGCCTAGGAGGACTTGCAGCAGCATCATCAGGAAGCCTGGGACTTGCTTGACCTGGCGAGGAGCCGGATAATCCGGGGTCAGCCGGAAAATCCGGCCTGGAGCTTGTGTTGATATCTTCACCACCAGGAGCTGCATGGACATTTGGGCGGGTGGCGGATAATCTGGTATCCATCGGAAAATCTGGCCAGGAGCTTTCTGGAGCATCTTGACCTTCAGCAGTTGATGGAGATGGTGTAGAAGTTGCCCTCGTGGTTGGAGCATGTTGCGTATGTGTAGATGAGGGCTCTATATGAGTAGAGCATTGTCCTTCCCGGTCCGCCACAAGGGGTTCCTCAATGGGGCGGAAGAATCCCACGCCCATTATTCTTATGGAATCTTGGGGTATTTCAACATCTGCATCACAAATACCAACTTGCTCCGCACGGGAACCGTCATTTTCCTCGAACACCACACTACAAGATTCTACAACAGTTCCGGAGAGCTTATTGTAGACTCTATAAGTGTGGGATTCGGCACCATAACCAACAAAAATACCTTCTAGAGCCTTAGATTCAAACTTAGATAAACGAACTCCTTTAATAAGAAAGAAACACTTACACCCGAACACCCGAAAGTATGAGATGTTTGGCTTGTTACCGGTAAGTATTTCATACGGAGTCTTGTCCAAAATCTTGCGGAGGTATAAACGATTGGATGAATAACAAGTGAGATTGCTTCACCCGTGAAGTTATATGGAGATTTGAATTCGGCCAACATTGA
The DNA here is from genome assembly GCA_023614405.1 of Avena insularis. Classification (NCBI taxonomy): domain Eukaryota; kingdom Viridiplantae; phylum Streptophyta; class Magnoliopsida; order Poales; family Poaceae; genus Avena; species Avena insularis. Next base: position 32,224,698 of record CM042692.1, read on the forward strand.
TCTTGCCATGTCCATTAGAGTTCGATTCTTCCTCTCGGCTACACCATTTTGTTGAGGGGTGTACGCAGCGGAATATTGATGTCTTATCCCCTCTTCACTTAAGAACTCATTCAAGGTGTAGTTCTTGAACTCCGAGATGTTATCACTCCTTATAGCCAGAATGGGGACGTTGTGTTGACGTTGAACCTTGTTGGCGAAGTCGATGACAGTTTGTTGAGTTTCACTCTTCAACTTGAAGAAATAAACCCAAGTGTATCTTGAGTAATCATCAACAATCACTAGACAATACTTCTTCCCACCGAGGCTTGCATGAGATGGAGGTCCGAAGAGGTCCACATGAAGGAGCTCCAAGATCCTATTTGAAGAGATAATGGTTTTCCTTCGATGAGGTGAATCATGCATTTTCCCTTCAACACACGCCCTACAAACACGATCTTTGGCAAAAGAGACATTTTCTTTTAGTCCAAGAATGTGGCCACCCTTGTGGAGACTTTGCAACGTTCTCATATTGACGTGGGCTAGTCGGCAATGCCACAGCCAACCCGCGTCAGCCTTTTCGAAAAGACACATCGGACCTGTAGTGGTTTTCCCGAAAAAGTCTACCACGTACAGGTCGTTTTCGACATATCCCACGAAAGCGACTTTTAGAGACTTGCTCCACAAGAGTACCACCAAATCAGCATCAATGTAAACTGCAAAGCCCATCTTACCAAGGGCACGAACAGAAAGTAAGTTATACCCGAGGGTCTCAACAAGCATGACGTCCACGAGAGAGATATCGTGAGCCACCACAACTTTGCCGAGACCCAATACCTCAGATTTTGACTTGTCACCATAGGAGACGGTAATGTGATCAAGGTTCGGCCGCATCTCCGTGATGATCTCCTTGCTTCCGGTCATATGACTTCATAAACCGCTATCGAGTACCCATTTAGAACCACCGGAAGCATAGCCCTGCAAGAAAATTACTTCTTGGTTTTAGGTACCCATTTTTCAATGGGTCCTCTCATGTTAGTAACAAGGGTCTTGGGAACCCAAATAGACCAAGGAATGTAACAATCATAAGGCCCTACATAACTAGCATAAACATCACCATAAGAATCACAATATAGTTCGAAGTTAGGATTGTTGATCCCTGCAAAACCATCATAATTAGTCTTGTCATTGGTAATGTTGCTAGTCTTCGATTGAGCAGTCTTGTTCTTCTTGTTTTTCTTGCTCTTTATCTTGGGTATGTAACCAAGACCTTCTTTACTGTTGTTTGACCTTTGCCTGCTCAGTATCTCATCAATAACCCCTTTACCTTTGTGTTGAGAACTCCTTGCAAGATCTTCTTTTCCAAAGGATGAAGATGAGGTACTTGGTACATTATATCGTTTCAATTGAGTTTGGATCTGGTCATGAGACTCATTTAGAGTAGAATGATCACTCTTCAATGCCTTGTGAGCACTTTCAAGATCATTAAACTTCTCCAAAAGTCTAGCATGAACAGCCCCAAAATCAATCTTTCCTTTCTTTAGTTTCTTTACCTTGGCAAGGGCATGGTCACGTTCTTTAATGAGCTGAGCTACAGCTTCTTCTTGTGACTCCTCTAGGGATTCGAGTCTTTCTTCCAAAGAAACTCGAGTTTCCTCTTCCTCTTCCAAGACATTCTTCAAAGAGGCTATCTCCAAAGCATCTTCTCTTTCAATTCTGCCCTTTTCTTCAAGGAGATCTTCGGCTCGAGCAAGTTGACTCATAAGAGTATCAAAATGGAGTTTGTGCTCACCTTATAGGTTAGTGAAAAAAGTATCCAAGGCAATAACTTCTTCTTTCATTTCAAGACTGTCATGATCATCCATATCCAAAATTATGTTAGTCTTAGAAAATGAGGAGTTAGAAGTCAATACATCGGATCCTCTTGCCATTAGGCAAGTGGCGTTGTTGTTGATGGCGTTCTCGTTCGGCGAGTCGAAGAGAGAGGAGGGAGCCGATGTGGTGGCTATAGCAGCCACTTCGCGGGAACTATCATCATCCTCTTCATCTTCACTTGCGGAGGAGTATTCCTCTTGAGCTATAAGGACCATCTTGGGTTGCTTCTTGAAAGGACCATTCTTCTTAGCAAATGGCTTCTTCTTAGGAACTTTGGATTTCTCTTTGAGAATGAGCCTGCCACCATTGTCTTCTCTATTTTCATAAGGACACTTTCGGCCACATAGTGCAGTCTATCTCCACAGTTGAAGCAAGTTCTCAATCTTGGGCCACTTTCTCTTCTTCCATTTGACCCGTTCTTGCGCTCAAGTTCAGACTTGGCTTTGGCAGGGTCCTTCCAAAAGTTTCTTGCATAGAATGCCATGTACTCCCCATGAGCACGTTTGACCTCATCGGGGCAGTCCATGGATCCCCTCTCAAATGCTCCTTTATCATCCTCTTGCTCAACAACATTGGCTTTGAGAGCCATATTGACACCCTTTTGCATTCCAATGGCCCGAGCACGGGCATCTTCAGCATTCTTTGCCGCCACTTTGAATGACGCCATTTCTTGCATGACTTCATTGGATGTCATTTGATGATAGTTGTGTCTACCTTGCAAGCTCTTCAAATCCGTCGGTTCGAAAGGCATTAAGGCACTCACATACTTTCTTTTTATCCATGCATCATCAATGTGAGTTGCCCCATGCTTCCGAAATGTTGTTGCGATGCCCTTGAGTCTTCTATACATGTCCTCATGGTTTTCACCATCCAACATGTAGAATCCCTCAGCTTCGTTACTAAGGGCATCATACCGGTTTCTTCTCATGCTTTCATTTCCAACAAAAGGTCCGTAAGAGCATCCCACGCCTCTTTAGCCGTGTTGAGATGTTCAATGTGTGGCATGTCCTTGGGACCCACACCCAGCTGTATCATGTGGAGAGCAGTGGCATTCAACTGGCTATCCACAACTTCCATTCTTGTTAGATTGGTTTGATCTCCAACATGAAGACCTTTTTCAATAATCCTCCCAATTCAATAGAAGAGCTGCAAACATGAGATTTCATTAGAAATTGCCATTGGTTAAAAGAAGATGCAGTGAGCTTGGGGTGGATCACCCCTATTGTTTATATGAGGATGAGGGATAGGTGGGTCGGGGGAATATACGTGGCGAACCTCACTATATTCCTCCTTACCACTTCCCTTTTTGGAGGTGGAACCATTTAGTTTTTCACCTTCCATATCATCATCCTTAGATCCGGTGTTACCCTTTTCCTTAGATGATGGTGAGGGAGCCTCAGAGGAGGATGGAGATGGGGCTATGGATGATGTAAGGCGAGCAATCATTTGATTCATCTCCTCCATCTTGGCCTCAAAGGATTTCAACAAGGTTGTTTCCAACGACTTGAGATCATCCATTGTGACCTTATCCACAGCCTCATTTCCATTATCCCTGGTACCCATACTACTCTTAGGCGGTTAAGCCCGAATTAAGAGCCAGGGCTCTGATACCAATTGAAATGGATCGTATGGGCACCTAGAGGGGGGGGGGGGTGAATAGGTGCTACACCAATTTTTAATTCTTTTTCAATTTTAGGCTTAGCACAAAGGTAAATTCTCTAGATAAACTAATGTGAGGAATTTCCCTATATGCAAACCTATCTACTAGCGAGTAAGGAGCGAGTGGAAGAGGAACGAGTGAACCGAAATGAAGCACATGGAGACACAAGATTTGTTTGACCGCAGTTCCTTCCTTGTTAAGGGAAGTACGTCTGCGTTGGAGGGGTGGGCGGTACTAAGACCACCACGCCACAAAAGACCTCACCCTGTTCTCCGATGGATCTCGCCACAACAGGCCTGATCCACCTTCCACTATAGGTACCCTTCGAGGCGGGCACCGGCGCCTTTACACAACTAGCGGGGCAACAACTCCACAACAACTTGGAGGCTCCCGAAATGACAACAAGCTGCCACAAGAACAAAGTTGTCAAATACAATAACACGATCTAGGTATTAACGAGAATACTAGATCAGGGATTTCTCCAAGTGAATGGAGAGGAGTTGAAGCGCTTGATTCTTGATGTTGATGATGAACTTCTCCTCCTTTAATTCCACCAAAGATCAAGACCTTAGGGTGGTTGAAGTGGGAGATCGAGATTTAGAGCTCTTGCACAGGGTCTGGTCGAATTCAAATGAATTAAGAGTTCTAGATGTTGGGGAAGAAGGGGTACTTATACCCCCTTCCAAAAACCAGCCGTTGCACACTTTGGGGGCCGGATTATCCTGCCCAAGTGAGGGCCGGATTATCCGGTCTGGGAAACTCCGCCTGACTCGAATATCCGTGAAAATCCGCCCACGGTGAGACGTCGAGCTTGTCCTTGATCAACCGGGGCGGATTATCCGGCCCTATCTGGCCGGATTATCCGGCCTGGGAAAAAAACCCGATTGGATTTTCCGGATCACCGAGCGACGCCTTGGCTCCTTTGCTCGGCTGGGGCGGATTATCCGGCCCTTGAAACCCGGATTATCCGGCTGGGGAGGAAAAACCGCGATTCGGATTTTCCGGGAGAAAATCCGACTGGACACAGAGCGACACGCCTTGGCTTCCTTGAGAGATGAGGTAGGCCGGATTATCCGGCCCTTGGAGGGGCGGATTATCCGTCCCCCCTCAAAACTTCCTACATACTTAGCACACATGAAAAGTCTCCATAGTATTGTTATCTAACACACAAAACATAGGAAAACATGAAATGTTCTTTCACCAAGTCATTAGTTTTTTATTAATAGATTGCATAACATGTACTCTAATTTATTAATTTACAGAAAAATGTGTCTTTTGTTTGATGTTTGCTCGGTACGACGACTTATTGCATACTAATTTCTATACCGGAAAGAAATACTAGGAAGGTCACGTGCAATAGAATTATCAAGCTTATACTCGTAGAGACAAAGTTGATCTAATATAAACTTATCTTCTGTTTTGTATTGTCCAAGATTTAGTGCTACATATTAATATCGATTCTATGCCGAGACTTTGATATATTATTATGGGTTTTGTCCAAATAGTTCTTCCAACACAAAATGACACGTAGTTGTAGCCTTCGTGAAAAAAAAATCCTTATGTATGATCATCAATATCTTGACCCCCCAATGTCAAATCCTAGCTCCGCCCCTGCACGCCGGTGGTGGTGCTTCCCCGAGCACGTGCTGCGGTGCCCGATGGTGGTGCCGCCCGAGCCGGTGGTGGTGCTAGTTCGGCCATGGATACTGCTACAAGGGACGGCCGGGCTTGCTATATGGGTCGGCCGGGCTTGCTACAAGGGAGGTCAGCATCGAGGACGACGATGTACTCGTCCAGCAGGCCGTCACCCTCCCCCGCATCAAGCCACCGTTCATGTTTTGGGGATTTTTAGCTTTCAGGATTTTGCTATTTATTCTTAACCTTTTTGCGACAATTGTTTGCACTTTTGCTACATCGTTGTTCTCAAAGTGCTATGATATTTCTGTATAATTTTTTAACTATGAATTCTAGCGAGATTCTCGGTGATGTCTCTGGCGAGGTTTCGTTTTTTCTACACTATTATAACTTTTTTGCTATATTTGTTCTCCGATTTTATTTTGCTACGACATCCCGATGAGGTGCCCAGAAAAGTCTCCGACGAGGTCTTTGACGAAGTAGGTTTTTTACTACATTAGTAAAAAATCTACTATCACCGTTTACTGGCTTTGCTATAATAGGTTAAATTTTTTGCTACGTCGTCTCCGGCGAGATTTTTCACGCCAAGTTTTCTGGGCCGAAGTGTTTTTTTTCTTACTGCAACAAACGGTCATTTTTTGCTACTGTAGTAAAAATGAGATTGGAGGAAGTTTTTTATTTTCTGGCCCAAAAAGTGTTTTGCTACCGCAGCAGCAAAAGTGGCATTTGGCCCGATTTTAGGGGACACATCGCGCGCAGGCGACGAGGATGATGGAAACTTGCCGTCGTCCTGGGGACGCCTAGCACACAGAGAAAACAACTGTACGTACGATACTCCTATGCTTGCCACGGTCAAAGCGCGCCGTTCTTTCTCTCTCGGACCTGACCTCACCGTAACCAAAACACTCATCGGGCCAGGAGATCACCGGAGCCGCGCCGCCGGCCCTCTCCTTTGCCGCTCTGCCCTAGCGCGTCGCCCCGCCCCTGCCCCGCCCCCGCCTAAGCTGCACCGCCGCGTCGCCCGGTGCCGCGCCCACCTGCTGGACACCTGCATCCTCACGCCGGTCCCCGCTTGGCCTCCTCTACCCTCTGCCACGCTGCCGCGAGTCCGAAAGCGCCTGCTGGCCGATCTCGTTGAAGCGTTCCGCGCCGGCTCGTCGGGCTGCTGCTACCAGCAGGTAATTTTCCAAGACTCGGACCCCAATCCCCATTATAATGTTCCAGCATGTTTCTTGAAGTGAGAACCTACTGTAGATATTGGGAGACAAACAAGAATTTTAATATCAAATGGATTTGTTTTTTGTGTCGAAGTGTAAGATAACAGTGTGCCCCTTTTTTGAAGGGTTTGGTAGGGTGTCCATCATCTTGATCATGGTGTTCAGTAAGGTGGAGGTGAACTTGAGAAGGCTGCTTGAGGCAACTCCACGGCAGCAGAATCAGGCTAAGCTTGTCCACGTATGTGTAGCTCCTCTAAATCATGCTTTGTTTCTGTTCAGGGTCTTAGCGGACACTGTTCTGTAATTTACTTGGAGGAGGAAGCACAATTTCATGAAGATATTTTTGTTTTTAAACAAGGAAAATTTGGTGATGAATTTGCTTGCTTGCTAATGAATATTACCTTTTTTGAGAAATTAATGAGTATTACCGTTGGCCTTTGCATTTTGGCTGGATTATATGGACTGACACTGACAGTGTCTAATATGCAGTACATAACCACAGCGAGGGAGTTGCTGGAGTATCTTGGAGCAGAAATTACACCAGAAGGAACATCAAGGTATTCTTGGTTTCTATGTTCTCTGATGGTATCGTATTTGTGCTTTTGGGGAATTAATATGTTGATGGTGATACACAGCCTGCAATCAGTGTTGTAGCTAACGTTTGTGAAGGATCCATAATTTTATTAAAAAACATAGCTTATATATTACAAGATCCCAACCATTAAAGTCGTAGGCTAATATGAAATCAAATCGTGATAGCGCATCTGTATCAGTCTGACCATCCATTTTTTTATTTCATCAAGGTAAAGTCTAGAAGTGGTAAAGGATTAATGGTTACTGATTACTGAAATACATTAGCTTTGTTTGAGTGGTTCCTATGTTTGAGCATTTCAATGTTCAAACACTGTACATTGGGGTAGCATGATCTACCTGAATACTTTTGCATACCGTAAACCAGACATAAGCTTCTTTACTGTAAAAAGACCCATGCTAGTCAATGAAGGCACACAAATCTGGATACTCTTATTTTGGATTTATTAGCAAGCTGTTCATGAAAATATGGATATTCTATCTGTAAAGATACTCTCCTTACTTGACAAATGAAATCTTATATGAAGGTTCGGACTATAGTTTTTTCATGATTTTCTTCCATTTGATGGCTTGCATTTTGATCATGAGAGTATCTGACCACTGCCTTCCTTTTCATCAGCAACCTTATAGCTGATTCAGTGGCCGTAGTAGTGTGCGGAGCAAAGCAAGTTACCTTTTGCTATTTGCACGTATTTATCCATCATGAGAATAACATGTTCATTGACTTTTTTCTTGATTCAGTGTTTCAAAAGCTAAGCTCAGTGAGTATTCAGAAAAGATTAAAGCACTAGCTACTACACTCGCTGCTCCAATGGTACGTGTTTACCATGTTGATACACATTTATATTGATATGCTGAATTCCTCTACTTGTGCCCTGTAGAACTCAATACAACCATGAATCCATAACATATGATGTCCTCAGACTATTTTGAACTGATTTCTTGGAATGGCCCATACCACCATAACTCCTAAAATGTTGTTTCTATATGCACTTCAATTACTATCTTGTTTGATGCAGCCAGAAAATGAAAATCCTGTTGATGAGAACAGAGAAAAAGAAAGCTCTTATGAAAGAAAAAAGCTTGGAAGTCCAATATCCTTATCATCAGGATTGCGAAGGAGATCAATGTAAGTTAATTTAGTTCATTTTTCATAAGTTACAGCTAATAAACTAACAGATGTGATTAAATAGGGCTGTGGTGGAGGCTGGACCAAGCAGTCATGACAGAAAAGAAAGAGACACGGGAGCACCTATTAAATTAGATGCAGAAGCTCAGTCTCACATTGAGAAGCATAGGTATGCCCCCTTTGTTTGCAAAGTTTCTTTTGAACCTAAGTCTCTGGCTTAGTGCTCTCATTATTCTTATCCACACGAGCAACCTGTTCACTGATTAATTATTTGACCGGTATCACTTATTTTGCTGTTATCAAAGCGAAAGCTGTCATTGGTGCTATGTCGGATTATTACCACTTACTTTGATGTTGTAAGACCAGAACATGAAAAGTTCAGGGTTGTACAAGATGAACAAATGCTGTGCTTTCCGTCTTTTTTTTAGCACGCTTTCCAAAGCAGCCTGACGGCTGAGATTAAGAGTGCTAATCACACCTGGTTTGGCTAATGAAAAGGAAACTGACATCAGATCCCGACCCGCATGATCCAAACCCAAACCAGGTGTGATTAGCACCCTTAATCTCAGCCGTCAGGCTGCTTTGGAAAGCGTGCCAAAAAACAGACGGAAAGCACAGGAGCACTCCTCACAAATGAATATACCGGCTATACTCTTAATGTCATGAATCTCCTAACTGCACAGGAAGTTGCAAGAAGATCTGACAGACGAAATGGTAGACTTAGCACGCCAGCTGAAGGAAAGTAGCATGTTAATGAACCAATCCGTGCAAGATACCGAGAAGGTAGATTATTCTGTTGCCTTGGCATGTGGATGAAGTTCCCTTTCCTGCCGGATGTTTACTGTGAATGCTCACTTGCTGGGTACCGCTGATGCAGATCCTTGATTCCACCGAGAGATCCGTGGAGCATAGCTTGACGAGCACCGGGCGCGCAACAGCGAGAGCCTCGGAGGTCTACTTGCTGGCCTCCAAGACTACCTGCTTCCAGTGGCTGCTCATTTTTATGATGACCTGCATGTTTGTCATGGTGGTTCTGCTCATCCGGGTTACTTGATGACACCGTGCTGCTTGTGGGCATGAACAGCTGATCCATCTGCAATTCCTAAGGTACAGTGGGCCACTGTGACCGGAGCTAAGCTTCCCGCTTCCACCATTGGGCGCACGGGTCTCCAGAAGAAGGTGCTGATTCATCTCGATATGCATGAGGATTTCACCCTGGACCGTGATGGGGTGGTGCCGCGGCGGCCTCACAGCTCCCATCGCTTTGATTGGGTGCTTGGGGTAATTGATGGAGAGCGGCAGATGACAGAGCACACCAAGACTCCCGCCAGGCGGAATGATGATCATGATCGGCATCGGCGTGACCAAGACTGGGATAGGAGGCGCGATGATGAGGATGATGACAGGTGCGGGCGCCGCGATGAGCGCTCCTGGGCTCAGCGCATGTTGACCACCAAGAAGAATGCCGCGACGACTGGCGAAATGATCGATACAGAGGCAGCTAAAGGGACGACAGAGATGGCCGCAATGACGGCCGGCGCCGAGCCAAGACCGACGTCGAGACCTTCAGGAACTTCACGGGAGCTTCTCGCCGTCTCCGGTCACCATCGCCTGTGCGTGGTCGGTGGGCGCGCTGCTCTTCGCGCCGTGCCCAGTCGAGGGCGCCTTGCCGTGGCAGGTCTCCACCAGCTTCCCCACGGGCCTTGGCTATTTTCGCTGCAGGAGAGGTGCTCCTTCCGCGCGCCACGCCTTCCACGACAAGCCGGATTTCGTCGCCATGCTTCGGTTCACAGGTGCTGCCGGAGCTTCACGCCCTGGAAGCCCTGCCACCTCCACCTCCGCTACCCCTGACAGGGCCAATGCCAAGCCGCTTGGTGCCCTCAAGCTCCAGGTCTCCAACCGTCGTGCATTGCGCTTCCTCAACACCGCCTACTGCTCAGGCCCAGGCTCTGGCCGTGACGACCTCCCCCAAGTCTCTGCAGCCTCACGCTCCTGTGGAGATACTCAGCGTGCTGATCAGCCCAGCCCCAGCGACTCCATCGGCCGCTGCCTCAAGGGGAATGACTGTACTCGTCGATGTTGACGCTGCAGCAGCTACAGCCTCGCAGCTGGTCTCCAATGAGCTGAAGACACCTGTGCATGTGCCGGCTTCCGCCTCGCCTGATGTTTCTGCTGATGCTGCTACTCCTCTATTTGTCCCTGTTAACGTGCCGCTGCTGCAGGCCCCAGGCTCTACCACACCGCTACCTCCGAAGAGAAGAAAGAAGACACTTGCTGGTGTTTCTGGGTTTGCTGGTTTCCCAGTGCAGCGCTCCAGCCCAAGACTCAGGGCCAAGGAAAGAAATCTTCCCATGGCAAAGCTCGCTGAGAAGGTGCTCTGCCAGCGTCTCGGGATTGTTGGAGAGGGAGACCAGATTACAGAAGCGAAGCTGCTATCGCTAAGTTCGTCCACATGTTTGATGGCCGCCTTCCTGACATTGCTATCGCTGCCTTGCAAGCTCTCTTTCGCCTAGACTGACTTCACGACAGCAGTCGAGGACGCGTTGGTGGCCCATGGAGGAGCAGCAGCTGTTGATCAAGCTGGTGACATAGCGGTGGAGACCGACGCCTAGCCTTGTTGAGCTGACACTCAAAGAAGTATCCAAGTGCATCATGTTAGAAGAATTCAACTAGTACGTTTATCTATTTTACTTCAGTCAGTTTGTTTCTGTGAGTCCAGACTTGTGCTTTAAAGTCTCACGTTTGTCCAGTCTGCCTGCTTGCAACCTGGCCAGGTTGTGGGTGGCGACCCTGGCAAGGTCCTCTGTTTTTGTTTGCTACAGCGCAGGCTGCTTTGTCCAAGATGTACGACTATGTTCCAATGTTAGAGAACGATTTAAATTGGAGTACTTAGCTGGAACGCTCGGGGCCTTAACTGCTCCAAACGTCGTGACACTGTTGGAGACCTGTCCTCTTGTCAGTTAGTCTGTCTACAAGAAACGAAACTTTAGCATGTCGACTCTTTCATTGCTGCTCAGCTTGGGGGACAAAGACTGAGACATTTTGCCTACAAACCTGCTGATGGTACCAAAGGAGGCATCTTGATGCTTTGGGATGACCAAGAGGTTCAAGTTGAGAACATCACTGTTGGAACCTTCTCCCTTTTGGCCACGATCAATATCATCGGATCGGACATTGCCTTTAAGCTAACCTCGGTTTATGGCCCAACGAGAGGAAACCTCAAGGATGCTTCCTTAGCGGAATTGGTGGCGGCCAAGCCAATTGGTGGGACGGGATGGCATGTGAATAGCGACTTCAACCAAATCTATAGAGCAAGAGACAAGAATAGAGCAAATGCAAATCGAAGCCGTCTTGTGAGATTCCGAAATGCTCTAAATGCTTGTGACCTCAAGGAGATACACCTTCAAAACCGAAAGTTCACTTGGAGTAATGACAAACAAAACCCAACTATGAGCAAACTGACACGTTCTTTTGCAACGAAGATTGGGACATCACCTTATCCAACCACAACCTCCACTCTCTATCGTCTTCCTTGTCCGATCATTGCCCATTACTCCTTGCAAGCGATAGTGGCTCAAAGAAGCCAAAATTCAAGAGTGGAATGAGGATATTACCCATGTGGAACCTTGTCAACGCCTCTACCATAAACTAAAGAATACCGACAAGAAATTGAAGGCTTGGAGTAGAGCAAAAGCCTCTTCTCCAAAGCAAAAGTTGAGCTTCATATGGCCCTTGAGATCATTCTTCGTTTGGATGTGGCGCAAAAAATAGAATTTTAAGTAATGAAGAGAGAGACCTTAGAACAAGACTAAATAAAAGGATCGTTGCTTTGGCGACCCTCGAGAGGACAAGGAAGAGACAAGAGTCTAGAATCACCATTCTAAAAGAAGGAGATGCCAACACAAAATATTTTCACCCCCGCGTCAATGGACGGAGGCGCAAGAATCACATCCTTTGCCTCAAGCATAATGGCGGATGGGTTACGGGGTTTGACCAAAAGAAGTGCATCATTCATAACCACTTCAAGAGAATTATCAAAAGAGGTCATGCGCGCACCCAAAACTTTAATTGGGCAACGGTTCCAACCCACAATGTGACCTTAACGGTCTTAGCGCGCCTTTCACAGAAGATGGGGCGAAGGCCACCATGGACAATAACGCTATTGATAAGGCTCTAGGACCGGATGGCTACACCGGTGCTTTCTTCAAGGCTTGTTGGAGCACCATCAAAGGGGATATTTTGGCGGTGATTCACCAATTCTCGAGCCTTCGCAACAACCATCTACATTGGCTAAACTCCACCAAAATTGCCCTCATTCCCAAAAAAGAGGTAGCCATGGAAGTCACTGACTTCCGCCCAATTAGCCGAATCCATGCCATTGCAAAGCTTATCTCCAAGATGATGGCCACTGGACTTGCTCCTCTCATGAACAAGCTTGTCTCCAATGCCCAAAGTGCCTTCATAAATAAAAGAAGCATACATGATAATTTCATTTATGTGAGAAACATGGCGAGGAAGTTCCATAAATCAAAGAAGGCAATGCTTCTCTTGAAGCTAGACATCAAAAAGGCTTTTGACTCTGTTAGATGGGACTATTTGATGGAGTTGCTACAACACTTGGGCTTCCCATCTAGGTTCCATGATTGGATTGCGGCACTCCTTTCAACCTCCTCCTCAAGAGTCCTCCTCAATGGCATTATCGGTGGTCCAATTAAGCATGGAAGAGGGCTTAGGCAAGGAGACCCCCTCTCCCTGCTTCTCTTTGTGCTTGCCATTGACCCTCTACACCACATCCTTCACAAGGACACTAGTCAAGGGAGCCTTCACAAGCTCCATGGGAGCGCTCCCACGCTCCACACCTCATTATATGCCGATGACATCGCTATCTTTATAGCACCAATCAAAGAAGGAATTAACTTCCTTTCCTCCACTTTGAACCGCTTCGGAGAAGTCACCAGGCTCATTACCAATTGCGCAAAAAGCGAAGTTGCTCCCATAAGATGTGCGGATGTTGATCTTGACCACATTCTTCAAGCTTTTCTGGCCTCCCGCACAACCTTCCCAACGAAATACCTCAAATTACCTCTCTCGGTTTCAAGACTAAAGAGAATCCACTTCCAACCGTTAGAAGACAAAGTGGCTTGCAAACTTGTTCCATGGTTAGGAAAGCATATCACAATGGACGTCCGCTCAAAGCTTGTGAAGTCGGTGCTTACTAGCATGGTCATCTACTTTATCACCGTCCTCCAAATTCCTATAGAAGTCCTTACGAAGATTGATAGTATTTGGAGAGCGTTCCTTTGGATGGCTTGTGACAAAGTCACCGGGGGAAATGCAAAGTTAATTGGGAATCCGTTTGCAAGCCAAAGATCTTTGGAGGCCCGGGAATCCTCAACCTGTCAAAGTTTGCCTCCGCGCTTCGCATGAGGTGGTTATGGAATGAATGGAGTGATTAAGATAAACCATGGCTTGGGCTAGGAACGTTGTGTACCCCTCAAGACGCTAACCTCTTTGCGGCGGCAACAAATGTTACAATTGGGAATGGGAAAGAAGCTCTCTTTTGGCATGCTTCTTGGCTCAACGGAGAAAGACCCAAGGACATAGTCCCCCCTCATCTTCGAGCGCTCAAAACGGAAGAAGTGCACCGTCAACAAAGCTTTGGGGGACAACTTTTGGGTGTCCCACATCAATACCCAAGATGGTCAATCTCTAGAACATATTGTGCAATTCTCTAACCTTTGGGAAAGGTTACAATCAATACATTTGGAAAGAAGCACTCCGGACTCCATTACTTGGAAGCTTTCAAATGATGGTTGTTATTCGTCTAAGTCTGCGTACAATATGCAATTCTTAGGGCAAACCAACTCACTAATGCCTTCCTTGGTTTGGAAGCCGTGGGCACCCCCTAAATGCAAGATTTTTGCTTGGTTGATACTACAAAGTAGAGTTTGGATGGTGGATAGACTTGAGAAAAGACAATGGACAATGCGATCTTTGAAACCAAGTGCAAGAAACCGCGTCAAATCTTCTATTCAAATGCCACTTCACTACACGTGTTTGGAATATCATCAAGGATTTTCTTGGACTTCATGATGTCGACCCGTTTAGTTGGCACACCATGCCTAATGTTGAAGAGTGGTGGAGGGAGATGATCCACAAGGAAGGGCAATCAAGGAAGGTCATGGCCTCTCTCGCAATGATGGTGTCTAGAGAAATTTGGAAAGAAAGGAATGCCCGTGTTTTCTGGAACACAACCACTACCTCCAATATGCTAATAATCAAAATCAAGGAAATGCCTTTGTGGAGCCTAGCCGGTGCTAAGAAGCTTAGTGTAGCCTTACCGCGAGAGTAGGCCTTTTATTTTGTTCTTGACCTGTTGGTTTGTAAGACCTCTTAAACTTCTTCTCTCTCTAAATGAAATGACAAGTCTTTCTGCTTGTTTAAAAAAAATGGTATCATGAGTAGCCATTAAGATGATGCACTCTTGTAAACAATCCTTTACATGAAACTGGTCTTCCAGAATGATCATTCCTTCACACCATCATTATGGCAAGTTTGCCGATGAAAGACATTTTGTTGGGAAAATGCCTCTACGCACACACCATGGACCCAAGTCTTGTTGCGGACTGTCGAGTTTTTGAAACCACCGAATATTTTAGTGCCTCCTTATTTTTTGATCAAGTGCGAATCAAGTAATTTCGGTTTCAAAATATTTAGATTTTGCATGTTGTGCACATAAATACTTTGGGCAGAGAAACAAATTGTGCAAACTAGTTTGTTATTTTAAATCTAAAGCCTTTATTCTCATTATATTCCGGTGGTATATTTTTGGGTGCACCAAGTGCACAAATCTCACTTTCGCTCCCTTGGCCTGTTCTTTCTTTCTTTCTTTCTTTCTTTCTTTCTTTCTTTCTTTCTTTTTATCCACGATTTTCCCGACTCCTCCGAGGGTTACCTGGGTAGTCGTGCTATGTGTAGTGGAGTCCAGAACCAATGAGCCACAACGAGGTCGGGGACTACGATAGTCCAGAACCACAACGCCGACATGTTGATCGGCTCGGGCATGAGGGCATCTCATGCGATCCCCCTCTCTCGTTTCCCCTAGCCTTGAGAGTCACCCTCTGTCTATCGGACCGCTCTGATGTTCACTCTGTCGGAATAGCCGGCTGGAGCTGGACGAGGAGGAGCGTCACAGTAGCTAGGATATGTAGTTTTAGTTGTAGATGTAGGTGTTGGACTTGTGCCTCTGTCTAGCGTCGTGCCGGGAGATTAGTCTTGGATCTCGCTTGCCAGATCCAAGCTATGATGGTGGTGTCCTCTATCGCCGCGGTGCTCCTCCGGTCGGCGCCACATGTGGTGTTGCAGATCGCCTCTGGCAGCTCCATGAATAAGGCATGGCTCTCTGTGTCCTACTTTCTGTGAAGTTGTTGCTGCCCTCTTCTCTAGCCGGCTGTGGCGGCGAGGGGATAGGATGGTAGGGTGGAGCTTTGGAGATCCGAGTTGCATAGCGGCAGGATCTGGTTGCTTCGTCTTCGAGTTGTACTACAGTGAGCCTAGGTTGCACACTAATCTTCGATGCCCAAGATTGGCATCCTCTGACGCAATGGAAACGTCTATGCAACCTTCACGAATGGAGGCCCTCTCCTGATGGTGCGACAACGACACTCATCGCCCTCCTCTTCCCAAGTGGTTTCGTTCCCGGTGAAGAGGATGGTGGTCGGCATAGGCATGCATCCCTGAAGCTCTGCGGTGAGGCGTAGGGACCTAATCGCTTTTTAGAAAAGTATATGAGGTCCTCTGTGCTTGTTTCCAAGACCTAGTTGTAATTTTAAATTTTCTTGGGGTCCTTCTTGTAATCTGTACCACCGCATGGAGTTTTTTGCGAGTAACGCTTGGATTTAATGCAGCACTCTAGGTCCTTCGGGATCTAACCCGTTAAAAAGACATGTTGATGGGCTCATGTAATTGCAGCACATGGTGACTAGAGATACACTAGTCATTGGGATTCCATGACTGATTGGGAATTTTACAATAGTACAACTCCCGTCCTTGCATCTCCATGCATGCTAAGGTAGGTCGGTAGGTATCCATCCTTAAAACCACACGCGACAAATCTAAGAGTATAATAGGGGTAACCCCTAGCTGTTACCACATGGATTAACGCCTTTTGGCCGTTGGATTGCCTCCCTGCAGCGATCTCAGCCATCCATCGGTGGTAAGACATTTTTACCTATGTAAATAGAGAATTCATGTGCTTTCTCGCTGACTATGGGACCGGCCATTTTTAGGCTCGCTTCTTAGCATCTGTTTGATTATTTTTGTGGGGTGCATCACGGGTGAGAGGGGAAATGACCCAATCCCAACCCACATTGGTGTCCCCCACTCCCCTCATGACATCTCTTCCCGATCGGCACTCCGGTTCTTCTCCACCACCCCATCTCGGTCCAGCCGCCATCGCCGGCACCCCATCTCAGTCTTCCGTGCCACCGGTGCTGCCTAAACACTCAATCCCCAGTTGGTCTAGTGTTGTCGCCGCCCGCCGCCATCTCTTTTCCCACATCTCACGTCCCTCTCCCTCCTAGCCATCACTAGTAGGAAAAGGCTTATCTGTGGCACATGGGTTTTGGCATTCTGTGGCGCATATGGGATGCACCACTGTTACCTCGCTACTAAATTGTAGTTCTATGGCGCATATTGATATGCGCCATAGAAATTCCGTGGCACATTTCTCCCTATGCGCCACAAAATTATTTTTAGTGGTGCATTTTTCTGCATGTGCCACATATTATGTTACAGGTATTCGAAATAAAGTGCAATCCTGGTACAAAATCAGGTATATTATAGGATTTATACAGATCAGTAGAAACAATACATTTCACATAGTATATGAAAACCGATATAATACAAACATAAGTATAATGTCATCATATTACTTAGAGACCAATCGAGATACATATATAGTCTCAAGTGCCGAATTATTACACAAGTGCCAAATACAAAGTTCATCATCTCACATTACAAATGAAGTGATCACCGCCTACACTAGGATCAAATAGAATACCTCTATGATGACGGTGAGCAAGAAAAGGAGCACGACCAATATCTTCATCCGGTTCTTCTTTCATATATGGTTCCTCCACTTTGTTACCGCCTCCTCTCTAGTCGCGTATCCTTTGTAGTTGTTGCCACTGAACTTGTTTACTTGTTTCTGATAGTCCTCCCACTCATCGTAGACTCCTGGAACCCAACCCTTGTACACCACGTACCACTTTGTTATCTCTATAGACAAGGCATATTAGTAAATCATGCAACAGGAAGAATTTAAGGGTTCACATACATATATATTCACAAATATTAAATCAAAGGATTCATAAACCTAAAAGATAGCATCAATCACAATCATAGAAGTAAGTTCAACGACAATGACCACAATATAGTTAAGTCCAACAATAACGACCGTTTCGAGCTAGGCAAGTTAAGTTTATGACACACTACACGTCCATCGGTACAAACTCATGAAGATAGTAAAGTTTATGACACACACTACATGCATCCATCGATAATATACACACACTCGATCATGCTAGGCACACATCAATCATGAAGACTTCTTCTCGCTTGTCTTCAGGAATGGTTGATAGCCCTCTTTTTTCATCCACGTCCTGATGGCACCCTTCTTATGGAGGCGTTCTTCGATCTCCCTCTTAGTCAACCCTCTGACTTGTTGTAGGCCCCCCTTGTGTTGACATATTCAATGATGATTTCCGACAACTTCATTCCGATGCGATGGAAGTCTTCTCTAAGATCATCATCGTCGATTTCCGCCAACTTTTTGGCCCATCCTCGGAGACTAGATGGCAGCGATAGGTTCTGGCAATCCCGGAAAACCCCTTTAAGGTAATGGAGGATGTAGAAGGCCCTCCTTGGCGCTACCAATAGCCGACTACTTGACGTAGGGGAAGTCGAGCACATGCTTGAACACGTGTTTTCCATCCCTGAAACAATCCCCCTTATTGGCGAATGTGAAAGAATATTTTATGATCCCTAGTATTTTGTGTGTTAGATAACAATGCCAAGGATTATTTAATTGTGTGTTTAGTGTTCAGAACAATGTTTCCACCCAAATACTGCTAAACTAGAGTTTTGGGGGGCTGATTATCCGCCCCTACTGATGACCCACAAGTATAGGGGGTGTATCGCAGTATTTTCGAGGGAAGTGAAACCCAATTTATTGATTCGACACAAGGGGAGCCAAAGAATATTTATAAGCCTTAACAACTGAGTTGTCAATTCAGCTGTACCTGGAAACAATCTTGCTCACAGCAGTTTATGAATAGCAACAGTTTTGTAGTAGGAATAGTAAAGTAACAACAGTAGTAAAGCAAATACAGTAGTAACAAAAGAAGTAAACAATGTGATTCGAGTGTGGTAGGCATAGGGATGGATGGACGGACGTTGCATGGACAAGACAATTCAAATAGCAATCAGAACATAGGGCAATTGCAGATAAATAAGATAAAGCATCCAAGTACTAGACAATCCTAGGCATGTGTTTCATATATAGTCATACGTGCCATAATGAGAACTTGCACAACATCTTTTGTCCTGCCCGCTTTGCGGCGGGGCCTCTAGGGAACTATCGGCAATTAAGGTGCTCCTTTTAATAGAGCACCGAGCAAAGCATTAACACTCCATGAACACATGTGATCCTCACATCAAAGCCATTCCCTTCCGTTATCCCGATTTACGCCACTCGGGCCATAGGTTCTAGACAACAACGTGTATACAACTTGCAGATAAGACCAAAACAATACTATCATAATGAATCAATAACATGTTCAGATCTGAAATCATGGCACTCCCCCTAGTGACAAGCATTAAGCACAGCAAGTCGCAACAAAGTCATAAAGCACTAATAAAAGATACTAGGCACCATGCCCTAACAATCTGATGCCATTACATGAACGATCTCATCCAATCCCTACCATCCCCATAGCCTACAGCGGGGGATTACTCACTCATAGATGGGGGAAACATGGATGGTCGATGGAGAAGCGATGGTGATGATGATGGCGATGATCTCCTCCAATTCCCCCCGGCAGGTGCGGAACGGAGTTTCGTGTGCTGTGGAATCTGGTGGTGGCGGCGGAGCAGAACTCCTTCTGAAAAACGTCGAACCCCCCGAAGTTTTTAGGTCAGAAGGCTTCTTATAGGCGAAGGGGGCGACCGAGGGGGTGCCTGGGGCCACCACACCATGCCCTGGCACGGCCAGGCCTATCCCGCGCCTAGGAGGGGTGTGGCCAGCCCCTGGCCCTCCTCCGTCTCGTATTCTGGCTCCTGGAGTCTTCTGGAAAAATAGGCACTTTGGCTTTTGTCCTATCCAATTCCGAGAATATTCATTTTCTGACTTTCCTGGAACCAAAAACAGCAGAAAACAGGCAGCTGGCACTGTGGCTCTTGTTAATAGGTTAGTCCAAGAAATCATATGAAAAGTACTCCAAAGTGTGGACAAAACACAAGAAAGTGGATAAAACCAAGCATGGAGCATCAAAAATTATAGATACATTTGCAATGTATCAACATCCCCAAGCTTAACTCCTGCTCGTCCTCGAGTAGGTAAGTGATAAAAAGAAAAAATAATTTTTGAGGTGACATGCACCATCAAAGACTTGACCAAAGTACTTGTAAAACATTCAAAGCTAGGATCATAGTAATTCAATCATAACATGAAAGACAAAGTTCTAGCAATAAGACAAAGAAACTATGATGCAATAAGAAAAGGCACAAACAAAAGATTCATGAATAACAATGCTTTGCAAGACGTTTGTTTGTTTCACATAAAGAAAACATAGCATAGTGGCACTCAGCTTGTCCCTCATAGAGTAGCAAACATAAATGCATAGGACACCTTCAAAGTTTACAAGAGTGACTAGATACAAATAGTTTAAAACAAGCAATATCAAGGTATGCATCAATCAACAAGTCTTGGGACAATGCACATAGAACTAAGAATGGCCACTATGCTCTCAAGAAAGTGCTCATAGAATGTGTGGAGACTCAACAAGGAAATGAACAGGTTTTGAAAAGTTTGAAAGGCTTCCAAATGCTGAAAGTATGATACTCGTTAGCTTTGAGCTCTCATTGCCCCTATCATAAGCATCTTTAAATGTTTAAGGTTAAAGTGATACAACTAAGAGGATATGCTTGACAAATTATAAATCGAAGTCTCATGCCCCTTACTTACGAAGACCGATCCTCATGCTACTCAACTTCAGTCACAAGTAAGCTCTTGTCATTGTAAGTATATACGTATCATAGAGAACCGCCAACGGGGTACCCCTTGCACATGACACAGGAGCTATCCCATAATCAAAATGACAAGGCAAGCAGACAATGAGCATCTCAGCGATCTTTTTATTTACTATGTGCATAGATTTTTATTGAGGATGCTTCATAGAATGCTCATTATGGTTATGCTGCAAGTTTCCACCATGATTAGGCATGGCTTAGGCTAGCAGGCCAGGCGTTTCTCTAACATACATACAAACTCCATGATCTTACAAGTTCCACTTTTATTTCACACCGCCGGGATCCATAAGCAAAAGAACATGGTATCAACGAGGTACTAAGTACCAATGCAATGTTGAAAGTGTTCCCCATGAAACATGGTTCTGCTAACTTCAACTTATAAAGCGCAAGCATATACGCAACAAAGAAGGACGCAATGGTTCAGGTTTATTAGATGCAAGAAAATAAAGTGTGCCATCAAGTTCGTGAGAGCTTTACTAACTAACTTTCTCATAACAAGCAAACATTTTACTCGGAAGAAAACAAGGCATATTGAATATGCACGGAAGTAGCAAATGATGCTAATAGGTAGGTATGGTGGAACTTTGGAAATATTTGGTTTAGGGAGTTGGAAACATGAGTAAAACATACTCAGTGAAATGAAGGCTAGCAATAGTAAGGGAGCGACAAACGAGAGAGCAATAATGGCCATAATCATGCAGAGCGACAAAATATCATTGATCAAAGCATAAAGTGATACTACAAGTTGAAAACTAAAGGATCATAAAGTCTTATGTGACTTGGGATAGTCATAACATGGTGTGAGCATGTGCCAAATTAACCCAAATAAAGCATCAAAGGAGAATACCACAATACTATGCTTTAATATGCTAAAACAACGCATGATTCTTCCAAAGCAGATTAAGCAATCTCAATTGTTTATAACAAGTCATGATACAGAAAAGAATACTAAGCATAAAGCCAAAACAATATCAAGCATGGCATGACAAAGCATAGGCCACAGTCAAAAACAAGCTCTCTTTACCACTTAAGCTTCCTACTCTTTTCCAATCCAAACCAAACTATTTGAACACCAATGTATGAAAGAGGAGGTCCAACCAATTTATTCAGCAAACTAAGCAAACCACGCAAACTAAAAACCAAAACGAAAACAAAAAATAAGACGCTCCAAGAACAACACAACTATGCATGAAACAATAAAAATGAAGTGTTTGGAAGAAACCTGGGATTTTTATTGATGAAGAGGGGGATGCCTTGGGCATCCCCAAGCTTTGACGCTTGTACTTCTTGGATATTTCTTGGGGTGACACGCGTGGCATCCCGAAGCTTGAGCTTTAGTCCATCCTTCATCTCATTACTCATTCCTTCCATACACCTGAAATTTTTCCTTCATACAAAACTTCACACAATCTTTATTAGCAACATTAGTGCACTCAAGATAAATAAGTCTTAAGGTTCAGTTCTAACACCAAATAAACTTCCATTAGAACACTAGCTACTGTAGCACTTCCCTCAAAAAGCTCAATTCCCCAAAAGAACTCAAAAAGGAACCAACAAGAAGCAAATGCAGAAAATGGCAGAAATCTGTCAAAACAGACCAGCAGGTAAAGACGAATTTTTTCGAAGACCTTCTGTTGCTCAAATCAAAAAGTGTTGAACTAACAAAAGTTATATAACAACCTGTGGCAGAAGCACAAAAATTCACGCCTCAAAAAGACGTTCAGAGATTTTACACGAATTTTTACGGTGAAGCACAGAAATCTGTTTCAGGACAGCAACTTTCCCAACCATTACTTCTTTCTCATTAGAGGTTACTCTTGGCACAAAAAGCAAATAAAAAGGATAAGGAGCGGTTATTACTGAAGTAACAACTTTCAAGACTCATCTAAAACTTTTGGTTTATCTCCCAATAAGTACTTTTCTTTAACGCCTTTAAGTTAGGCATAAGGAAAAACTAAAATGGATAGAATAGAAGTAAGCGGAGATAATCATGGTGAAAACATTGTTTTGTTCAATGAAATCCTTTTGTTAACAAGGTTGATCAGGTCTTGTTACCAAAACAATTTCATATGAGACAAAACTTTGTATTCCACTAATGATTATGTTACCTCAACCTTGATAGCAATGGTCCCAATCATAATAGTTTCAAAATTTTCTCTTGGTATGGGACAATATATTTCTCCAACTTGAATGCCTTCAACATGTTCAATTGAATTCAAACCATAAGTCCTTTCAATCTTCTTGGGGAAATAGACAGTATGTTCCTTGTCATTAACATTGAAGGTCACCTTTCCTTGATTACAATTAATAACAGCTCCTGTAGTATTAAGAAAAGGTCTCCCAAGAATAATAGACATATTATCATCTTCGGGCATTTCAAGCACAACAAAATCAGTTAATATCAAGCAATTGTGAGCCACCTGAACAGGTGCATCCTCACATATACCCACAGGAATAGTGGTAGATTTATCAGCCATTTGCAAAGATATATCAGTTGGTATTAATTTTTCAAGTTGAAGCCTCTTATAGAGAGAGAAAGGCATAACACTAACTCCAGCTCCCAAATCACACAAAGCAGTTCTAACATAACTGTTCTTAATAGAGCAAAGGATAGTTGGAATCCCTAGGTCTCCAAGTTTCTTAGGAACCTTACCATTGAAGGAATAATTAGCAAGCAAAGTAGAAATTTATTCATTAGGGATCTTCCTTTTATTCGAGACAATGTCCTTCATATACTTTGAGTAAGGAGGCAATTTAATAACATCAGTCAAAGGAATTTGCAAGAATAAAGGCTTCATCCACTCGCAAAACTTATTATAGTGTTCATCTTCCTTTGACTTGTGTTCCTTATCAGGGAAAGGCATAGGTTTTTGGACCCAAGGTTCTCTTTCACTACCATGTTTCTTAGCAATAAAATCTTCTTTGGTGTATTTAGTATTCTTAGTGTGGTTTTTAGGTTCTTCAACTTTTTCTTCATTAGGAACAGCATTTTCTTCATTACCACTTTCAGTTTCAGCATCAGAGATAGATATACTATTAGGATCTATAGCAGGTTCAGAGGGTTCTACAACAGTTTTATGTTTCTTTTTCCTTTTCTTACGAGTAGAACCACTATTTTCAGCTTGTTGAGAATCCTGCTCAATTATTTTTGAATGCCCCTTAGGATATAGAGGATCCTGGGTAGCAGCTCCACTTCTAGTTCTAATTTCATAAGCATGTTTTTCTTTAGCAACATTAACTAGCAAGTCTTTTTGCACTTTAACGAGTTGATCTATTTGAGTTTGAACCATTGGAAAGTGTTTAACAATCATTTTAACATCATTAGAGGTTCTTTCCACAAAATCTTTCAACTCAACAATAGGTCTAGTGTTTTCCATTAGATGATTTTGCACCCTTTTATTAAAGTTATCTTGCTTAACAATAAAGATATCGAATTCTTCTAAGCATTGATCAGGAGGTTTAGAGTAAGGGATATCACCTTCATCAAAGTGTTGGAGAGAGTGTACCTCAATAGTGGATGAGTAGGGAATAGGCTTACATAATTCTTCTATAGGAGGTAAATTCTTGACATCTGCAGCTTTAATTCCCTTCTCCTTAAGACATTTCTTAGCTTCCTTCATCACTTCATCATTTAATTCAATAACTCCCCTCTTCTTTGATGTTGGAATAGGCACAGGAATAGATGGTTCAGGTACAATTACTTCAGGTATAGCTTGTTTAGGAGGAGTCCAATCTTCATAATTCTTGCTTATTTTAGCCATTAATTCCTCGGCTTCCTTAGGAGTCCTATTCCTCAAAACACAATAAGCACAACTATCTAGGTATGTCCTAGATTCCTCTGTTAGTCCATTATAAAATATATCAAGAAGCTCATTCTTAGGTAATGGACTTCCAGCTTGTGCATGAATCAAAGCACAAAACATTTCCAAATATTCGGGCAATACCTCTTTTTCTCCCTGTTTAAAATCAAAAAGTTCCTGCAAAATAGCATGTCTAGCACTAGGAGGAAAATATTTCTACAGGAAAGTACTAATCAA
The DNA here is from genome assembly GCA_023614405.1 of Avena insularis. Classification (NCBI taxonomy): domain Eukaryota; kingdom Viridiplantae; phylum Streptophyta; class Magnoliopsida; order Poales; family Poaceae; genus Avena; species Avena insularis. The sequence goes on from CM042692.1 coordinate 32,249,127, forward strand.
GCACTCAGGGCTATCAATAGATCCAGGAGGTAAATTACTAAACCAAGTTTTAGCTTCTCCTTTTAGTGAAAAGGGAAAAATCTTAGCAACAAAGTAAGTACGCATCTTAATATCATCATAAAACAAGCCACTCATGGAAGAAAGTTCATTCATATGTGCTACTGCACTTTCATTCTTAGTCCCACAAAAAGGTTCTTTCTCGACAATAGCTATGTAAGATAGATCGAGAGAGAAATCATAATCTTCATCTATAATGTTTATGGGAGAAGCAGCAAACTTAGCAGCAGGAGATAATTTGGGTCTAATAGTATGCCTCTCAAGGAGACTCTTAGCAGCGCTCATATCATGGGTGTTCTTACACTCTTTAATAAACTCATCGGTCATCTCAACATAACCATCTTCAATATCATAACTCTCACTAGACTGAGGTGAGCTAACAGGTGTGGTAGTATCTTCATTAGGAGTCTCGGTATTTCCAGCTATAGTTCTAGCAATCGTAGCATCTAGGAAAGGACCTAATGAACCACTCTTATAAAGCATAGTAGAAGCATCATCATAAGCATCAGAAGTTTCAGATTCAGCAGTAGTAGCAGTGTGTGTAGCATGTGTATGTGGTGGTGTAAGGAACTTACTCATAACAGATGGTGAATCAAGAGTAGCAAAGGTGTTCAGAACCGTACCTCTTCTTGTAGTGGATGGTAAAATAGGAACCTTGCCATCACGAGGCTTACCCATGATGGATGGATAACAACAAACAATAGAGAATCAAAGTGAACTTGATAAATAAAGCTATGCTCCCTGGAAATGGCGCCAGAAAATAGTCTTGATGACCCACAAGTATAGGGGGTGTATCGTAGTATTTTCGAGGGAAGTGAAACCCAATTTATTGATTCGACACAAGGGGAGCCAAAGAATATTTTATAAGCCTTAACAACTGAGTTGTCAATTCAGCTGCACCTGGAAACAATCTTGCTCACAACAGTTTATCAGTAGCAACAGTTTTGTAGTAGGAATAGTAAAGTAACAACAGTAGTAAAGCAAAGACAGTAGAAACAAAAGCAGTAAACAGTGGGATTCGAGTGCGGTAGGCATAGGGATGGATGGACGGGCATTGCATGGACAAGACAATTCAAATAGCAATCAGAACATAGGGCAATTGCAGATAAATAAGATAAAGCATCCAAGTACTAGACAATCCTAGGCATGTGTTTCATATATAGTCATACGTGCTCGCAATGAGAACTTGCACAACATCTTTTGTCCTGCCAGCCCGTTTGCAGCGGGGCCTCTAGGGAACTACTGGCAATTAAGGTGCTCCTTTTAATAGAGCACCGGAGCAAAGCATTAACACTCCATGAACACATGTGATCCTCACATCAAAGCCATTCCCTTCCGGTTATCCCGATTTCTGTCACTTCGGGGCCATAGGTTCCGGACAACAACGTGTGTATACAACTTGCAGATAAGACCAAAAACAATACTATCATAATGAATCAATAACATGTTCAGATCTGAAATCATGGCACTCGGCCCCTAGTGACAAGCATTAAGCACAGCAAGTCGCAACAAAGTCATAAAGCACTAATAAAAGATACTAGGCACCATGCCCTAACAATCTAATGCCATTACATGAACGATCTCATCCAATCCCTACCATCCCCATAGCCTACAGCGGGGGATTACTCACTCATAGATGGGGGAAACATGGATGGTCGATCGAGAAGCGATGGTGATGATAATGGCGATGATCTCCTCCAATTCCCCGTCCCGGCGGGGTGCCAGAATGGAGTTTCTGGTGCTGTTTCGTGGAATCTGGTGGTGGCGGCGGAGCGGAACTCCTTCTGGAAAAACGTCAAACCCCCCGAAGTTTTTAGGTCAGAAGGCTTCTTATAGGCAAAGAGGGAGACCGAGGGGGTGCCTGGGGCCACCACACCATGCCCTGGCGCGGCCAGGCCCAGCCTCAGCCGGGTGTGGCCAGCCCTCCCTGCCTCAGATTCGCTCTGAGTCTTCGAAAAATAGGCACTTGGCTTTTGTCCCGTCCAATTCCGAGAATATTCATTTTTCGACTTTCTTGGAACCAAAACAGCAGAAAACAGTAGCACCTTTGTGGCTCTTGTTAATAGGTTAGTCCAAGAAATCATATGAAAAGTACTCCAAAGTGTGGACAAAACACAAGAAAGTGGATAAAACCAAGCATGGAGCATCAAAAATTATAGATACATTTGCAATGTATCACCTACCAAGGGCCAGATTATCCGTACCACCAAGTTTGCCAAAGCCAACAAGGTGCGTCACGCGATAAGGGGGGCAGAGTTTCTCCCTGTATTAACTGGCCAGGGCTAGAGCATTTACCCATGCCAGATAATCCGCCTCTCCAGGGGGGCCAGATAATCCACCCCCAAGGCTTTGCCAATGCCACCAAGGCACGTCACGCGGTAAGGGGCGGGGTTTCTCCCCGGATTAACCGGCTAGGGCCGGAGCATTCGCACAGGCCAGATAATCTACCCCTCCAGGGGGCCGGATATTTCGCCCCTCCAGGTTTTTTGGCAAAGGCAACCAAGGCGCATCACGCAGGGAGGCGCCATACTTTTAGTCTGGATTGTCCGAGCTAGGGCGGATGTTTGCCCCAACTGGATAATCTAGCCCCCACTTAGGGATAATCCGGCCCCCAAATCATCCAACGGTAGCTTTTCGAGTGGGGCTATAAGTAGCCCCTTAGATCTCTATTTCATATCTCTTGGATCCTACGAAAAAGCTCCGCCCAGTTCATATCGATTCAAGCGCAATATCCATCTTCAACCACTCAAAGGCTCTGGGCTTTGGGGAATCTAAGGAAGAGACTTTGATCTATATCGACATCCATCAAGATCGTCACTTCCCCTTCATTCACTTGGAGGATTCTTGATCTAGTGTTTCTTGCAAATCTCTAGATCTCAATTTTAGTTATTGATTAACTTGTTCTTGTGGCAGCTTGTTGTCATCACATGAGCCTCCAATTCAGTTGTGGATGCGTGCCCTGTTAGAGTTGTAAAGGCACCGGTTCCCGCCTAGAAGGGTGCCAAATAGTGGAAGGTGGATCAAGCCTTTGGTGGCGAGATCCATCGAAGAACAGGGTGAGGCCTATTGTGGCATGGTGGTCTTAGTACCGCCCACCCCTCCAACGCAGACGTATTTCCTTTAACAAGGAAGGAACTGCGGTAAAACAAATCCTGTATCTCCGCATGCTCCACTATGGTTACCTTGTTCCACTCTCTCCGCCTTTACTCACTTAGTAGTTAGGTTTACATATAGGGAAATTTCTCTTAGTTGCATATCTAGAGAATTTACCTTTGTGTTAAGCCTAAAATTGAAAAAGAACTAAAAATTTGGTGTAGCACCTATTTAGCCCTCTAGTGTCTTGATACCCTCATGCACACTTACCATGGGTCCACGTGCGACGCGAGCTCCGGAGTCTATATCGGTTCACCACCTACATGCACTCGGGGTAAGCCATGCTGGCTAGCTGGTACAACGCTGTCTTGAGCCCGGATCCTATTTGGAGGAAGCTAGCTCGCAACCTTATTCTTACTTATCTTCATGTGCTTCTTCTTCGTAGTAGGGTCCTCCACTAGGGATGCTAACTGCTCACCGACTGCCTTTTGGAGTGTGTTAGGGCTGAAAACGAATCTCGGTTTGTCTTGTGGATCAGCGGCCGAGGGCATCTCTTGAGAAAAACCATATGGAAGACCAGGCGCTGCATGCATGTACTAGGACGACCAACTTGATTATCGCGAGCGATGAAGGGTTCTTCATTAACACAAGGCATGTACAATCCTTTGTTGGTGCCGGTGTTGATGAAGCTGTCGACGTCGACCAATTCATCATCATCTTCATGGTTGCCATCATGTGGTGGTGGCAGGGGCGATGGCGGTTGTGGTGCAACGTCTTCTCCTTGGGGCGGTACACACGCTCCCAACATTTGTTGGTGACGATTGGTGGTGGCGACGACTGGCTTCCGAGGTGGTGGTCGGATGATCGAGCTAGCACCGGTGTGCCCTCCCTCCACAAGATGGATCTGGTTATTCGGCCATGTCAAGGGCCAGTTCTGGCATTCTACAAGGGTCTTGTGTTCGTCGGTTCCTTGAGGTTGAAAGGGGGTCCATGTTGTCGCACCCTGGCAACACTCGAGCCAACCTGACCATCATCACATCATTGTCCATTGGATTGTTGTGCATCGTGCGGCTTGCCGGTTGTATGAGAGTGCCCTTGGCAACATCCTTCAGCGTGGCACCGACAACTTTAAGCAGGAGTATGCAAGCAGTGTCCTGAGTCAAAACATGTTGGTGGGCATCATGAGATGGCATTCATCAAAGGCATAAACAAGATAACACGGACTAACTAATTAGTTACCTTGGTGATGGTTTTGAGCTCAGATAATGTAGAGACACGGCTGGTGCCAGCGGTCGGCCTATCAGCATTCTCCTGCTCGGGTGCATTATGAAGCACCACCACTGCCAGCTGCGCCTTGGTATTTTTGGCAGGAAGGGGCATCAGTGTGACCAAAACAAGTGGCTGCGCCGCAACGTTGGCGACCGGCAGGGTCACCAGGTCCGACGACATGTTGATGCTCAAGTTGCTGCCGCTGAAGCTGGGCAGCTGTATCGGCTCCTGTCGACCTACCGCATTCCATGCAGCTAGCCCCTCGAAAAACCCAGGGAGATGATCGCGTGGATCTTCTCTTCCACTAACTTGTCCACTGCTTTCTTATCCACTTTTTTCTCTAGTGTCTACACCTTCATCTTCAACTCTTGAACCTTGGCTTTATCCTTAGCCGCTGATTGGTTCTTCCTCTCCCTTCTTTTCTTGGTGTCCTCTTTGTAGTACTCGGCAAACTTCATGCTCGTCCCAAAGCCATACACACGACCAGCTGAGGACGATGACAACCACTTGTCCCTCTTCTTGTAAGCATTTGTCGCCCTATTGAAAACCATGTCCCACGGCTCCATCGACCCCTGGGACGACGACTCAATAGTAGCATTCAATTCCTTCTCCTAGAGAGACAAGGAAAGGTGAACCCATTTAGATTCTTGGCTTCATTATTTTAATTATAATGCAATAGACTTGAGATCCGCGATAAATTCCTTACCAGCTCCTTCTCAAAGTCCTTCACCTCCGGATCATTGGTGACGAACTCCTTGGTAATCGGATCTAGGTAGTAGCGGGCCCGGACAAAGTTCCTCAGCTGCAAGCCCATGATTTTATGCCACAGGTTGTCTTTTCCCAAGCGTTCAATGTCAGGGGGATGACCCTCGGGTAGGCCAAGGCATGCTCTACTGGACGGCTCTAGGGGCGCCTAGCCGAATGGCCACAAGACAAGGAACCCCAATCGATGGATCGCTCCATCCGGTCTGCCCTCAAGATTCCCCGGCTGGCCTGTCTAGCCGGATGGCCAGAAGAACCAGCTGGGTGGCCGATTCCACCTGGCCGCCTCGGATTCGGTGGCAAGGCTACGGAGGGGGTGACGCTCCTTGCTGAGTGCACCCCTGACTCCTTGCATCATCAAACAGGCTGGTGCGCCGCCCTGCAGGCGCTACAAGACAACTGTGCCAAAGCTAGAAGCTGAGCGAGGCGTTGTCGGCTGACCGCTAAAGTCTCAGCTGACCATTAAAGCACCGGGTCACGCCCAAAGAACCGGCGCTGGGACATTGTAGTGTTGTCCCCCCCTATTCTAGAGGTCTGACCGGGTCCTGGCCCACCGTCTAGGCCTACCAGCTAGCCCGCTTTGTAAACCCGAAGCCTAACCGGTAAACCCTAGAACCCACATTGTAACATACCTCTCCCAGCTAGTATATAAGGGAGGGTAGTGCTAAGGTTCTAGGTAAGCTCAATTAGATTCAAGTTCATTCTCATAGTTCATCTTCTTCCTCTAGCTCTCCATAGCAGCAAGGGAAATAACTCAAGGAGCACTTGTACTAGGCATTTGCCCCCAATATAGTAGATCCTTACAGGAGTGGGAGTGTTACCTCGACAAGAGGGCTTCGAATCTGATTATATCGCTATGTCTATAGTATCTGTGCCCAACCCGTCGCGAGTAGCCACCGATAGCATCCTGATTATCCCCTCTCATGCCATCCCCAATGGCACTGCCGTGTTTCACACCATGATAGTTGGTTCCCACCGTGGGGCGCATCGCTTCAGCTGGGATCATATTTTGCATGGGACTTTCACTCATCACCGGTGAGCGAGTCGCCTCTGGCCTCGTCCTCACTCTCGGCTCCTTCGACTGCATCATCGACAACGCATCATGCTTTAGCGGGGAGACCTTCCCCAGTGATGGCTATGTCATGCACTTCGGCGACCACCGTGTCTACGTCGCCACCGTCGTCGAGGCCTAGCCGCGCGAGGTCATCACCGTCTCCGGCGCACCACCTGGCCTCTCCGCTCCATGCATCGCCAGCGGTAGCGTCAAGGTCATGATGGTTGGCTCAAGCGAGGGCTGCCGCCCGCCTTTGGAGCGCAACATGGGAGGCAACATGTCTGCTTCGTGCGAGGAAGATCAAGATCCACTGGCCAACTCCATCTAGCATCTCCACAACCCCATCATCCCCAAGGTAGACCTGGTAGGGTCTGCAGCTGCGTTGGAGGCCACATGCCAAAACCTCCTGGAGGAAGCCAACAAGGTCGCTGCCCAGCAACGCGCCTAAACGCAACCATGCATGAGTACAACACTGCACATGGCTTCGCCCGCCTGCCCGGTGCTAACCAACAAATTCCACCCCAGGGTCGTAACCTTGGCTCGGAACTTGACCATACTGCTAACCCACGTACCCCCGCGGTTCAGCCGGTTTACAGTACTCCTGCCAAGAACATGAGGGCTGTAGAAGCAGCCGCTGCTAAGCTGAGCCACCTTGAAGGCGATGAGCTACGCCGCCAGCAGGCGCACATTTAGCTCCTCGTTGCGACGGCCAACAAGCAGCAGGCCGAGGCAGGTGCAAGCCTTGGGGGAACAGCAAGCGCCAGCCTCCTTGCTGGATGGTGGATCTGGCAGCAGCAAGGCCTCCTCTCCAAATGGTACGAGGCAGAAAAACCGTCCACACGGTGGGTCAGCTGGCCGTGGACACCATTAGCACGATGCCGTGGCGGTCACTAGCAGAAACCGCGCTCCGGCTGACAGAGCCGGACAAGGGCAACACCATCAACCAGCTGACGAAGCCGAAAGAAGCCTTGCGCCGCCCAAGTCCCTCCTGACGGGGCGACTCGGCCCATGCGAGCCAGAAACACGTGACGCGCATGCACACATCGACCTCCTGATACAATGCGCGTGCTGGAAGAGGAAAGTCCAGCCGGCCCGAGTTGTTTTGGGCCGCACATTCAGAATGAACCATTTCCAAAGGGATTTTTCGCTCCCAAGGGACACACCAAAGTACGACGGCTTGGTCAAGCTAGAAGACTGGCTGGTGGACTATGTCACCGTGGTGGGTATAGCTATCGGCAACCGGCGAGTGGCGGTGCGTTACGTCCCCCTCATCATCCTCGACTCGGCCAGAACCTGGTTGAATAATCTCCCTGACAACAACATCAACACCTAGGTCGACTTTGAGGAAGCATTCATTCGCAACTTCACCGGCACCTACAAGCGTCCTAGGAGGCCTCGCGAGCTCGCCATGTGCGTTCAAGGCAAGGATGAGTCCGACCGCTCCTACCTCACCCGGTGGACAAGCATGCACAACTCTTGCGAGGGGGTGCGCGAGTACCAGGCGATTGACTTCTTTGTCAACGACTGCAGAGACAGTACAATGCTCAAGCACAAGCTTAGCCGGGTGGAACCCGAAACCATGGCCCAGGCCATGGGCATCGCAGACAAGTACGCCACCGCCGACACGACGATGAAGAAGGCCATCGTGGTGGATGACCAAGGGAAGATCATCATGGATAACTCCACGGACCAGCACCAGTTGGATGGGCATCATAACAACTCCAGGCGGCATGGCCACGACAACTGCCATAGCAGAAGAAAGGACGACCAACTGGACAACTATTACGGGTCCAAGCAGGTAGCAGCCGTCCAAGAGAATCCGGCTGCAGGCGGCAGCCAGAGGCTGAAGCCCAATGACCGGCCGCCACAACCCAATTACACCATCGAATCGATGCTTGATGGCCCGTGCAAGTTCCATAGTAGCGGCAACAAGCCGGCTACACACACAACCTGCCAGTGCACCTGGACCAAGAGGATGGCCAAGGTTTGCGGGTTACCACCACCTCCGCCAGTCGGTGGCCAACATGACAACCGAGAACAGCAAAATCTCTAGGACAAGACGATGGTGATTACCCTCGCCGGGTGGACAACTACCACATTTTCACCACCGAGCCGGAGACCAAGCATAGCAAGAGGCGCCGTGAGGCGAAGGTGAACACAATTGTTCCCCCCATTCCTTAGTACTTAAACTGGTCTGAGCAAGATATCACGTGCAGCAGGAAGGACCAGCCGGCTGTGCTACCTCACCCGACCACCTAGGCGATGGTCCTCGATCCTATTATCGTCTCCAAGAAGCACTCCTACAGATTCTCACGTGTCCTCGTGGATGGGGGCAACAGTATCAAGCTCTTGTACCACAACTCATTGGACCAGCTCAGCATCAGTGAGTCCCAGCTGGAGCGATCCAGCACCTCATTCCACGGAGTCATTCCGGGTCCATCGCATTCGCCTATCGGCAAGATCCGGCTGGACGTCATCTTTGGCACGGAGGGAAACTTCTGCCGTGAGCCCATATGGTTAGAGGTGGTCAACCACTCCAGCGCATATCATGCCATCCTCGGATGCCCAACGCTCACTAAGTTCATGGTGGTATCGCACTACGCTTACCTCAAGATGAAGCTCCCCGAGCCCAAGGGGGTAATCACTATCGCTGGTGACTATAGGCGGTCGGTGGAATGTGCCATAGACGACTCCAAGCTAGCCGAGGGCATGATCATCGCGGAGGAGAAGCGCATCATCATGCAAAACATGGCGGCCCTACATGAGGAAATACCGGCTAGCGAGCCAAATCCAGCCAGAGAGGCACAATTCAAGCCATCCAAGGGCACCAAGAAGATTTTGCTCAACAAGGCCGAGCCGAACAAGTTTGTCCTAGTTGGAGACGGCCTTGACAACAAATAGGAAAGCGTGCTCATCGACTTCCTCCATGAGAATCGGTATATCTTTGCATGGTCCCCCAAGGACATGCCTGGTGTTCCGAGGGAGCTCGCCGAGCACTCTTTACATGTCAAGCCAGATGCAAAGCCAGTCAAGCAATATCTACACTGCCTCGCTGAGGAGAAGATAAGAACAATTGGTGAAGAAATCACCCGGCTCCTTGAAGCCAGATTCATCATGGAGGTTTTCCACCCAGGATGGCTGAGAAACCCAGTGCTGGTGCTGAAAAAGAACAAGACTTGGCGCATGTGTGTTGACTACACCAGCCTCAACAAGGCATGCCCCAAAGATCCATTCGCCCTGCCAAGGATAGATCAAGTGATCGACTCCACAGCTGGCTGTGAACTGTTGTCATTTTTGGATGTGTATTCTGGCTACCACCAGATCCGGCTGAACCCGACTGATCAAATAAATACATCATTCATCACCCTGTATGGGGCTTACTGCTACACCACCATGCCATTTGGACTAAAAAATGCAGGGGCTACGTACCCGCGCTACATGCAGAAGTGCCTGCAATCGCAGATCGGCAGAAATGTACACGCCTACGTCGATGATGTGGTGATCAAGACAAAAGAGCAACAAACATCCTTGAAGACTTGAAGGAAAGATTCTCCAACCTCCGCCGGTTCCATATGAAGCTGAACCCAGAGAAGTGTGTGTTTGGCATTCCATCCGACCAGCTCCTCGGTTTTCTTGTCTCAGAACGAGGAATCGAGGCTAACCCGGAGAAGATCAGCGTGATTGAGCGCATGCAACCGCCACAGAATCTGCACGACATGCAGAAGTTCACCGGGTGCCTGGCCTCCCTTAGCCGGTTCATCAGCTGGCTGGGCGAGAAAGCACTCCCGATGTACCAGCTCATGAAGAAAACAGACAAGTTCGTCTAGACGGTGCAGGAGGACGAAGCCTTCCGCAACCTCAAGCGCATGCTATCCTCCCCATCAATATTGGCAACCCCCACTGCAAAAGAGCCAATGTTGATGTACATTGCAGTTACCAACCGGGTCGTCAATGTCGTGCTCGTAGGTGAGAGGCTGGATGAAGGAAAGGCGCAACTGGTCCAGCATCCGGTGTACTACCTGAGTGAGGTACTCTCTCTCGAAGCATAACTATCCCTATTACTAGAAGCTGGTGTACGTCGTATACATGGCCGCCAAGAAACTGAGGCACTACTTCCAAGAGCACTCCATCCGGGTGGTGGCGTTATCCCCGCTTTCAGAGATCATTGGCAACATGGACACCATGGGCTGGGTGGCGAAATGGGCAATAGAGCTCGCCGCCCACAGCATCCAGTACGAGCCAAGAACGACGATCAAGTCTCAAGCCCTAGCGGATTTCCTTGTTGGAGCAGAAATACAGTACCTGCCACGCCTTGACTCCACGCACTGGAAGGTACACTTCAATGACTCCAAGATGTACAGGGGGCTCGGAGCCGGGGTCACCATCACCTCTCCGAAAGGGGACCGGCTGGAGTACATGCTGCAGATCCACTTCCGTGCATCCAACAATGTTGCCGAGTTGAAGCGCTTGTCCACGGCCTCAAAATTGCAAAAGAGATCGGCATCCGGTGCATCCTCTGCTTCGGCGACTCGGACCTGGTGGTACAACAAGTATCGGGTGATTGGGATGCCAAAGACGCAAACATGACCCTGTACCACTTCTTCATGCAGCAGATATGCGCCTACTTTGAAGGGTGTGGGTTTCACCATGTCCCTCGAGCCAACAACGAGGCCACGGACACACTCGCCCATGTCGGGTCAACAAGGCAAGCAATTCCTCCTGGAGTCTCCCTTGAGCACCTGCGCAAGCCATCCATCACGCCGTCTCCAGAATTTGACTTCATCATACTAGATGCAGACCCAGGGACTGCTGGCTCCAAGCGGCTAGAGACTGCCGCAAAGCTCCTGAAGACTACCGCGCCAAACCTAGGGACTGCCGCACCAATCCCCAGGATTGTCGGGTCGAAGGCCATGACACTCCCGGCCGGCTCCTGCAGCCCGGGGACTGCCAGCTCTGCTCTTCCACCCTGCAGGCCACCCGACGAGATCGAGCCAGTTGTGCACAAGGATATCAAGCTAATCATGGAGACCATGTATGCCATCCATGAAACCCCTCCATGGGCCAAGCCGTTCATGAACTTCCTGGCCAAAGGGGAGCTGCTCGACGAAGAGGTCAAGGCAAGGCAAGTAAAGCACAGAGCACGTGAGTATACCATCATCAACAACGAGTTGTACAAGCGCAACGTCGGAGGAATCTATCAGTGCTACGTAAGCCAAGAGGAAATCCGTGTGCTGGTGGACATTTACCAAGGCGAGTCCGGCCACCACGCATAGTCGCGAGCCATAGTGGCAAAGGCATTCCACCATAGTTTCTACTGGCATACTGGATTGGAATACGCCGAGAAAATGGTGAAAGCATGCAATGGGTGCCAACGTTTCAGCCAGCAAAATCACACTCCGGCTGCAGGACTCAAGACAATACCCATCACCTGGCTGTTTGCCGTCTGGGGGTTGGACATGGTCGGCCCCTTCAAAATAGCGTGGTCCAGCATGACACACTTGCTAGTGGCGGTGGACAAATTCACCAAGTGGATTGAGGCAAAGCTAATTAAGAAGCTGGATAGACCAATAGTGATCAAGTTCTTCACAAACATCATCACATGCTTCGGCTACCCCAACAACATCATCACCGACAATGAACTTCGCCAAAGGGGCCTTCGCGCGCTTTTGTGGAGAAAAGGGCATCTGCCTGGACCTCGCCTCCGTCGCGCACCCCCAGTCTAATGGGCCGTGCAAGCGACCAAACGGCCAAGTCCTAGCCAGAATCAAGCCCCGGCTGATCGAGTCACTGATGAGATCCCCCGTATGCTGGATAGAAGAGCCGTCGGCTGTACTATGGAGTCTGCGCACCATGCCGAACCGCTCTACCGGCTACACACAATTCTTCCTCGTCTATGGGGCGGATGCGGTCCTGCCAACTGACATCGAGTTCGATGCACCTTGCAAGCTTTTATACACAGAGCAGCAAGCCAAGGAGGCACATGAGGATAGTGTCGACCTCCTCGAAGAGGCGCGCGAGCTGGCCTTGTCCAGATCCGACATCTACCAGCAGAACCTACTCCGCTACCATGCTATCCGAATCCGCCACGTCTCGTTTCGAGAGGGCGACCTAGTGTTGCGACTGGTACAAGACACCAAGGGGATGGACAAGCTATCTCCCCCTTGGGAAGGGCCATTCATCATCAGCCGAGCACTACCAAACAACTCATACTACCTCATTGACGCCTGCTAGCCAACAAAGAACAAGATGGACCGCTCTGGTGAAGAAACTGAGCGCCCATGGAGTGCGAACCTGCTTCGCCCATTTTACACTTAAACAAGAAGTGTATGTACTTTTATGTAATGAACAAGTTGAGGAGTCTCGACACAGTCTCGGGACTCCATAATCATTTGGCATTCCATTTTCTGACTGCATTATTTTTTTAACCCCAGATCCGGCGATCTCTCTCGGGGACTCGCTGAGTGGCCCAGACGGCCGCACATTCCAAACGGCGAAGTATTGTATGCAGCTCTAAGGGCTTCCTCTTCGGTTCTGGATGTAGACCGCAATCCGACTGACAGATCCGGCAAGAGCAGAAAGTTGGAGGAGCCCCTACACGAAAAGTCATAAGGAAAATAAAAACGTCTGGACGTTCTGGTTGCGCTCTCTTGCTCGACGCTGGTGACATAAATCTGAAGTATCATGCAGTATGCTGATGACCCACAAGTATAGGGGTGTATTGTAGTATTTTCGATAAATAAGAGTGTCAAACCCAACGAGGAGCAGAAGGTATTGACAAGTGGTTTGGATCAGGAATTCTCTGTAAAAACTTAGCAAACGGATTTTTAGGGGGGTTTGATAATGCAGATAAGTAAAGTGCGAGTAAATAAAAGACAATAATAATAATTGCAGCAAGTGGCCCAATCCTTTCTTTAGCAAAGGACAAGCCGGTTGTAATACTTAAGCTAATCAAACGTTCTCGAGGACACATGGAAATATTGTCAAGTGCTTTCGCTTCATATAGTTGATTAATCTTCTCTGGTTGGATAAGTGTTGTGTGGGTGAACCTATGGTAATGTACTGACCTTCCTAGGACTAATACATACTTGTGATTATACCCCTTGCAAGCATCCACAACTACAAGAAAGTAATTAAGATAAAAACCTAACCACAGCCTTAAACTTTGAGGGCTTGTTTGATTTGCAGGATAGTAAAACTGAAGGGATAGGAAAATCGTAGGATTGGTATGGCCTGTCCAGTGAAATCCTCCACGTTTCCTTTCCTCCACAGGAATTTTTCCAAGAGCTTGTGATCTAATGCAAAATTTCCTATGAAATAGACTAGGGGAAGTGTCATAGGAAAAAATCCTATAGGTTCCGTTCCTACAAATCATACGGCAGTCATAGGAAAAAATCCGTAGGATTCCATTCCCATGAAAATCCTTTGCTATTCCCACAAATCAAACAAGGCCTGAGATCCTACACTCCCTTATGCAAAGGTTTCCTAACGGGGGTTCAGGTTTCTGTCACTCTGGCAACTCCACGATTAGTAGCTAAATACACAATGCATTCCCCTAGGCCCATAAAGGTGAAGTATCATGTAGTCGATGTTCACATGACACCACTAGAAGAATAACACCACAACTTAAATATCAAACCATTAAATCTTTCTCAACACAGTTCCACTACTAACAACATGACTTCTCCCATGTCCTCAAGAACTAAACGAACTACTCACAAGACATCATATGGATCAAGATCAGAGATGAAATAATGATAAGTAACAATCTGAACATGAACAATAATTCAATGGTTCCACTCAATAGCATCAACTACAATAAGTAATCAACACCGGGAAAGTTTCCCCTAAGAACTATGTAAGATTCAACCCAATTGTTACAGCGGTACGGAGTGGTGGTGATGGTGCTGATGGAGATGATGGTGGAGATGATTATCCCGATGAAGTCTAGCTTGATGACGGTGTTGATGGTGACGATCTCCCCTCTCCGGGAAGGATTTTCCCCGACAGATTTCCGCCTGCCGAAGAGCTCTTTCTCTCTTTGTAGTTTCTGCCCTGTAGAGGCAGTGGAATCTTTCTATGGTCGCTCACCGAGTCTTAGGGTTTTGAGGGGAATATATACGCGGAAGGGCGATGCTGGAGGTAGGCCAGGGTGGCCACACCACCTGGTGGCGCAACTAGGGGGACCCACGCCAGAGGGTGGTGTGGGCCCCCTGTGGCCCATCTCCACTCCTCCTTCTGGTCTCCTTAGTCTTCTGGAAAAATAGGAATTTTCGTATATTTTCTAGGATTTTTTGATCTTCGCGAATTTTGCATCTAGACAGTGCTTTTTCCATCAGAATCCTGACTCCGGTGGTTCATCCTCCAAAAATCATCAATCATGCAAAAATAGATGAAATAACATAAGTATCATCTCTTAATATGAAATTTATCAATGAATAACAGTAAATTATGATATAAAATAGTGATGCAAAATGGACGTATCAACTCCCCCAAGCTTAGACCTTGCTTGTCCCCAAGCAAAAACTGAGCTCAATAAACATGACCACAAGTTTATGGAGTGAAGTGTCGATAAATAGAATACGGACAAGAAGCATCACATTCATCAATACACAAATCATAATAGAAAACAACTCACTATTATATAACTTAACTTGCAATGAGTAAGGGAACCACAATAAAGATACACGAAGTAAATCATAATTGGTAATGACAAACTTTGTTATTAATCAGAGAATGGTTAACAAATTGCAGGAGTCAAATTTAATGGGGTTTTCAATGATAGCTTTCAAAGTAATATTCACTCAGATAAGAGTAGTGTGCAAAAAAAGGAACATAAGAAACATGATTGAATAAATCATCATATGGATGATTGAATGACAACAACTCAAATGCTTGCTTGAGATAGAAAGGAATAGGTTTACTGAATCAACTAAAAAGTAAAAGATAGGCCATTCGCAGAGGGAATCAGGGATTTCAAGTTTCATAAAGAGCCTCCAAAAATTATGGTACTTACTAGCTTTCAGCTCTCATTACCCCTATCATAAGCATCTTGAAGTGATTAAGGTTAATGTGAGGGAAAATATTAGTTATATGCTTGACAAATTATAAGTTAAAAGTCTCATGCCCCTTGAGTATGAGTACCAGACCTCATGCTACTCAACTTTGGTCTCCGGTAAGTTGTTGTCATTGTAAGTGTATGTGTATCATAGAGAACCGCCAACAGGGTACCCCTTGCCCCATGACACATGAGCTATCCCATATCAAAATGACAAGGCAACAGACAGTGAGCATCTCAACGATCCTTTTATTTGCTATTTGCATAGGTTTTTATTGAGGATGCTTCATAGAATGCCACTATGGTTATGCTGCAAGTTTCCACCATGATTAGGCATGGCTTAGGCTAGCCGCCCATGCATTTCTCTAACACATATACAAACTCCATGAGCTTACAAGCTCCCCTTTTATTTCACACCACCGACATCCATAAACAAAAGAACATGATATCAACTAAATAATACGTGCAATGTCGAAAGCGGACCCCATGATAACATGGTTTTTCTAACTCCCAACTTATAATTTGCAAGCATACAAGCTTCATAAGATAGTCACAATAGTTCAAATTTATTAAGTACAAGAAAATAAAGTGTGTTAGCAAGTTGGTGAGAGCTTTAATCACTAATTTTCACATAACAAGTTTAATTTGAAAGATAGACAAAACTAGAATTTACATGGAATAGCAATAATGCTAATAGGTAGATATGGTGGACATAAATGGAATAGGTTTTGGTTCAAGGATTGGATGCACGAGAAGCATACCCTCTTAATAGGTTTTTGTCTAGCAAGGTTGGGTAGCAAGCATAAGAGTTAAAGGAAACAAACAAACATACAAGTAATAGAAACAATCATGCAATCTTCCTTGGAAACACAGAAGATCTTAACTAGAGAATACTAATCTTATGAGCCAATCAAGAAAGAAAGATAATGAAGTTATATTTCTAAACATACTTTTCTCTTTTCCATTCAATCCTTAAATAGTGTTGCTACTGATCAGAGCTAGGTTTTCCAAACCAACTAAATTTACTTAATGATCCAAAAGTGATACCAATACTAACAACAAGATCAATCATATAACCGAAATTGCAACCTAAAATAAGATGTGCAAAAAGTAAATGATAGAACTTCTCATTAATATTCCATAACGGCAACTCACACCAAGGGATACATGGATGACTAACTAGAGGAGAGATACTTCCACAATGCAAACCATCCTATATGATAACTTCTCTATTCATGATATGACTCTACTAAAAAGGTAAAACGATGAAAGATAATGATGTGATACCGCGGCACTCCCCCAAGCTTGGAACAAACCAAGGGGATGCCAAAACCTGATGACGAATTACTCCTTCGGAGGTGGTGTGGTTGTTATCATGATCAGAGTGAGAAAATCTTATAGAATCTTGTGAAGCCTGTTATTCTCCTCTTGAAGTATATCCACCTTTCTCCTCAAGACCCGGTACTTACCGCAAAACTCATCAGTGTCTCGTAGAGCTTCCACTGCTGCAGAGCAGGAACTGAGGTCTAGAATGGGAGGTATCAGGCCCTGTCCCTTCATTCCTGCTGACATGCTCTTTACTTCCTCCTTGATGCTCTGATCCATGTCTCCGCGCCTAGCTGTGATCCTTCTTCCATCCATCCCACGAAAGTCCTCTGCTCAAGGTTGCGATAGAGCTCGCGCCGGCGTTGCAACTCATAGTCCTCTAAAAACGAATCCTGGAACAACATCTAGACAGAACAGATCGAAACAAAAGCATGACAAGAACACGATATACGAACCTCGGGGGATCTGGGGGATTATATATTGCAAAGTTTAACAACAAAAGGAAGGTACTAGGAGAAAACGGGTCAGAGACGGGCTCCGGGGCGACCACACCCCTGGTGGCGTGGCCAGGTGGGCCCGCGCCACGGGGTGGTGTGAGCCACCCGGGCTCTGTTTCCGCCCCTTTTTCGACTCATTATCTTTAGTGTTAGATAAAAACTACAAAAATACAAATTGAAAAGTTTTTCTTGGACCTTTTCTTACCAGAATTGTTACCTATTCGAAAATGGAGTCTGTAGGTTTCTGAATTTGGTCTTTAATAAATTCTTCCGGAGTTACCACTTGAATAATATCAATATCTTCATTGTAATAATCTTCAAAAATATAATGCTTGAGTCCTTTGACCATTCTTCATCTCATTACATCGTTCTCTCCTAACACTTGAAATTTTCTTTCATACAAAACTTCACACAATCTTCATTAGCAACATTAGTGCATGCAAGATAATAAACCTTTAGGTTCAATTTAAACTGAAATCCATCAAAACATAAGCTACTGAAGCAACTCTTTTCGAAATCCCAAAAATAATTTAAAAAGGAAATCGATTTAAGAGGCAAATGCAAAAATGGCAGAAATCTATCAAAACAGACTAGCAGGTAAAGATCGATTTTTTCGAAAATCTTCTGCTGCTCAAATCAAAAAGTGCAAAACTAATGAAAGTTAAATAATAACCTGGTCCATGCACACAAAAAATTACAGATCAGTATGGTGTTCTGGGATTTTTCACGATTTTTTACGGTGAAGCACAAAAATCTGTTTTGGGACAACAGCTTCCCCAAATCTTACTTCTCTTTCATTAGAGGCTGATCTTGACACAAAAAACAAACAGAAAGGATAAGGATAGGTTATTACAGAAGCAATAACTTCCAGGACTCAAATAAACAAAAATAAACTGAAAGCAAAAATAAAATGGGTTGCCTCCCAAAAAGCTCTTTCTTTATAGCCCTTAAGATAGGCATGATAAATTTCAATGATGCTCACATAAGAATATGAATTGAAGTAAAATAGAGCATCAAGGAGAAAATATACACATATTTAAGTCTAACCCACTTCCTATGCAAGGGAGTTTTGTAAGAAAATAAATTATTGAAACCAGAGGCTACTAACATAGGAAGGTAAAACAAGTGCATCATAAAGACTTTCAGCATAAAGTGAGGAAACTTAATATTATTGAGATGCATAGAAACATTTCCCCCTCCCTCATAATAACTTTCAGTATCATGAATAAATTTAACGATATAACTATCACATGAACCATAGTAGCAATGATCACTTATTCTGACAGAAAACACAGGGACACTAGCCTTCCTAGTTCTACTAGGATGTGAAACAATATTATAAGTATCCTTAGAAAGGATAATGTGTCCATCTTCTACATTTTTTGATCTTCGCGAATTTTGCATCTGGACAGTGCTTTTTCCATTAGAATCCTGACTCAGGTGGTTCATCCTCCAAAGATCATCAATCATGCAAAAATAGATGAAATAACATAAGTATCATCTCTTAATATGAAATATATAAATGAATATCAGTAAATTATGATATAAAATAGTGATGCAAAATGGACGTATCATACACTCACTAGCTACCCCTCCGGTTTTGGCTGGAGACCGCAACCCGGCTCGCAGTCGTCAATGGCACAGCTTAAATGGCCTATGCTCACTAAGAAACGGATGAAGTTGCTGGCCTAGCGCAAAACAACAAAGTTTCCAACCTTAACGAATGAACTGCAAACTATGTTCCCCTTATGCATATCTAACGTAGAAACCATTACTTGTGTTTTATTTTTGCACGAGTCAAAATCCAAGCCAAGTACCAGGGCCGGGTGCTGACCACCCCATGCAGATGGCATAAGGTAGAAGAGAGCTTCGACCCGGCTGGATCCTCCAGCCGGCCCGAACCTCGGGGACTACACCCCGTGGGTGTGCTCCCGCGCCCCCATATAAAGACTTACAAACAGAAAAGACAGAAGAGAGCTTCGACCCAGCTCGATTCTCTAGCCGACCCAAACCTCGGGGACTATACCCTATGGGTGCGTTCCCGTGCCCCATATAGAAACGAGCATGCAACAAATGCAAGCCAAGCCATCAAAAAGTGCAACAATCAGAAGCACACGACAAATATCTTAACACAAAAGTAGACAAAGCTTCCATCAGAGTTCAACAAGGACAAGTTGGTCGCAGAGACCTACGACGAGGTTCATGAGATACAAATACTCATGGCATTCTAGGGATCAGGCTTGGGGATCGAGAGAAGGATCGGAGGTAGATGCTGGAGGCTGGCTGTTGGAGGCAATGTCGGTGATGGCCGGGTTGAAGCTAGGCATAGTAGCTTGAGCCGGGTTGGAAGGTGGCAGAGCAAAGCAGAATGCCTCTGGTCTCTCCGGGTCGCTGAAGTCCCAATCCAGCTGGACGAAGCTCCTAATCTTGACATCGCAAGGGAAGATGCCAGGGACCTTGGCGTGAAGCTAGTCATAGCTGGTCCCTTGCCGGAACCCTCGGGAAAGGCTCCAAAGATCCGCGCCAAGGTACTATGACTTTAGCATCGCGAGAACCATCTCCGCACCGCCGCGTGCCGCCCATTCCCGCATTGCGTCCATAAGATCAGTCGTAGGGCCAAGTTTGGTAGCCAAGGCATCGATTGAAGCAGGCAAGGCCTCGTCATGCCAGAGGTAGGTGAAGATGTCCATGACAGTGTTACGCAGCCGGTTGGCCTCCTCCCTCACCACCGCGACTAACTCCTCGGGACACAGGGTGTGGCTTGTCTCCTTCTCGGGCACACGGGCGAGGGCTTGATCAGTCGCCTTAGGATATTGAGCTGCACCCGGCCATATAGCAATCATTATATACCGGCTTCAGCCTGTGGAAGGAACTCAGCAGAGGAGAAGAAATGACTTACTGATGATGATCTTGGCGATATGCTTCAGCTCCGCCTGTGAGGCCTTCTCCAGGGCCTTCGCATCCTTCAGAGCCTCTTCCTACTTCTTGTACAGGTCCTCAAGGTTCTTGAGAGCGTCAGCGCGGATACCGATAGTTTACATGGCCTGGCCGGCTGCAATCTCCATATTCTTTTGATTCTCCACCAGTTCATTAATCTGAGCCTAGTGAGTTTTGTTGGAGTCCTGCGGCCAAAGAACCTCCGCCTTCAGCCGCTCCACCTCACGCTCCCTGTCTGCTATCATGGCTACAGGAGGGTACCCGTGTTGGGGTTCCGCGTATGAAAACAATAAATTTTACTCTACGCCCCTGAACCCCTGAAGCTGCCAGGACCTATCTATTAGTAATACAGTAACGGGATGGGCTTTTCGCAAACTTACCCTTGAAGACCAAAAAGCGTTGTCAACGCTCAGGAGAGCGTGGTTGATGTAGACGAGCCGAAGCTGACCTCAAGGTCGTGATGAAGTCCTTGCGCTCCTCTGGCTCCAACGACTTGAGTGCCTCAAGTGCGACACCTCGCGGGGAGTTACACACGTCCGGTGCCTGACGATGACTCCCGCTTTCCTGATCCAGCAGCAGTTGCGGAAGTAGAGCTCCCGGATCTGAATCCCGCAGCGCGACGGCGCTCCGTGGTGAAGATGTCTTGCTCGCGCAGTCCAGACTTAGGACCACGGTCACAAGAGAGAGGGGGAGAGAGAAAATATCAACTGGAGGTCCTCCCAAAAGTGAGAAGACCTTTATTGATTATTGGTGTATTTTATTTGGCCAAATACCCCCACTATATATAGGGGAAGGGGAGGTACTAGCTCCCTCAAAGTCCCGGGGTGGGACTAAAGGAGAGGAGGGGGAGGGGTGGCCGCCGGCCACCCTAGTGGGCCCTACGCAGGGGGGCTAGGCCTAGCCAGCCTCCCCTTGCCCCTTCTCCCTCTCTCCTTTCCCCTAATGGGCCCTCTCCCTTCGGAAATTGGCCCATTAAGCCTTTGACCATTAAAATTGATTTTCTCTTTATTAAATAATTATGAATAAATGATTAAATCAACATTTAACATTCATTCACACATTATTCAATTTCCGTGGCTATGGAACACCTTCCACCTCCACTCCGGACATCCTCCGGACTTACCGAAACCCTGGTTTTCTCCCTACTCTTCTTTGGTGATTCCACCGATCCTATAAACACTCTCTAAGCATCACCAAGCCCTTAAGCATGATACCCCACGGTTCGGGAACACTCCAGACATGGTCGGGACACTCTCGCACCAATGATCGACAGAGGGACCTGGATGGCCATGTGACCCCTGTGCGTTCAACAAAGATCTTTCGTCGTTTGAACCGGGACAGTCGTGTCTTATTCCCTTTGTCACTCAATAATTGCATTGCTCGAGATTTGATCAATGACATCACCATGTCATGTTCAATCTCGTTACTGAACAATGCTACTTGACTCGTTCCGACAAGTGATATCCCTGTGATCAAATCATACGCTGCGCAGCTATTGGATATAACTTCTCCGAGTGGGCCCTTGAGTATCTTCCCGTCACATGGACGGACAAATCCCTCTCTTGACATATATTGCCTCAACGGTTTCCTCCGAGTACCTGAACACTCCTTTATAACCACTGTATTACCAAGTGGCACTTGATGCTATCAAAGCACTCTCGAGAGACAGTGATTGATATAGCCTCACGGTCTAAGGAATAGTCTACGAGGATCCATTTCTAATCATCGTAACTTGAACTTTGTGACATGATTGGGTCACGATGTTTAGGTTGGGTATTGGTTCATCATCTCATTCTCAGAATGAAATGACCTCATTTCTAACTGGCATAAATGCCACATGATCAGGAAACATGATCATCTATTGACCAATGAACCAGTGACTAGAGTTTCACTGGGAACCCCTGGTTGTTTGTATATCACACGTGTGTTGATGTTTCCACTCAATACAGTTATAGCATGATATAAAACTTAATCATAAACTATATGAAATATGATAACAGTCCTTACTACTATTTCTCTCTAGGGCATATTTCCAACAGTCTCCCACTTGCACTAGAGTACAAATACACTAGCTGCATTTGTTCTCAATCATTGGCACCATATATCCGGTACCCTGAACATGCTTGCTCATGGAAGAGGTTGAGTCTTGGGTCTATACTTTACAGTCCCAAATCCTTTGCAACTTACTAATGTCACCTTGATTGACATTAATACTTTATCATCTCATGATAGCATCTGTGTGTATGCATCGTCGCTATGGCAGCAAAACGAGGCCTGATTCCAGGAGCCTATAATGACGTTAGATCAACCTCGAGGGCTTTCTCATGGGCACTGTGCCCTGGGACACACCATTCTATGTTAAAAGCAAACTAGCCCCGCCATAACATTATACAACACTTTAGATGGTACCCTTATCTATTATTATAAATGTATTCATCGAGACACCAGTGCACTTTGTGCAACTTTCGATGTTTTGTTCACCTTGCTTCCTACTTGACTTTAATCGCTATTTATAGGAGTTTCCAACATATTCCCTTATAACATAACCATTTATGCTTTAAGATATTTCATCCTTTATGGATTTGGAAAACATGTCTATAGTTCTCTATTAGACACTGCGGACAAACTTAGCTCAATGTTCTGTGATTCGAACTTAATCACTTTTAAACATTCCTTATTTGGATCACATATTATGCTAAGTTATCATAATGGTTTACTAAGGTAGAACCTATGTCTCAACATAGTGGATGATGATCATACTTTTCTTTCTTTCAACCATTGATGTTAAACTTAATACTATTCCTAATTTGAGTTATTAAGGATCAGTTCCCTAATTAACTTCTATTCTGAAACCCCTTTTAGAATCCCTTAAGGAATACTACATAATATCATAATACACTTATTGTCAACTTCTACATCTTATAAATCATTATTTATAAGTATTTGCGCTTTCATTCTTAACATACTTAAGAATTACTCCTACAAGCTCCCACTCAAAAATATGTCAATCACATATTGTTTTAGGAAGACTTTCATAGCTCCCACTCAATTTCATGCAAATTGCATATTCACTCACTATTTTGAACAACTTCAAAATCCTTTGATCAAATATCAAACTTGGAGATTTTACTATGAGATACTAGTACTTTACTAGTTTTAAATCCACTAGACACTTAGCACATTTGAATCAAATTCATTTGAATTTGTCCAATACATGAAAAATTGTGCTTTTGTCATTTACCCCCTTTTTCCTCTATGGCTTTGCAGTCATTTGGGAAAATTCCAAGTAACCCTCTTACTTATGAGATTCAGTAACGAATTGCTTTCTAATCTCAAGGGAAGTTTGCTTCTAGGATTTCTCATAATTTTAGTTTACCATTATTTTCTTTGTAGTTCGTAGGTATGTCACATTCCAAGAATCATGACAATTGATTCACAAGTGTCTCCATACTAGATATGGATTTACATTTTGAATCCTACTTTATGTAGTGAAAACACTAGTGGAGAAAACAGAATGATCAATATCATTGATTCTTTCCTTCTGTGAAGAGAATCGTTCAGGAACGTTGTCCGTTGCGCTTCTCAACACTCTGATGCAGGGTTTTGAATCCTCATCGTGTTTTTCACTATCTTCCATTTGCTCCATAATCGAGAAACATCACTAAAAGTGAGATTTCTCAAGAATGTAGCAAAATCCAAGCAATACGAATCCATTCCAAAAGAACGCACTTTTCATGTCATACCAATTGTGAATGGTGTTCTCCGGAAGTTCATTAAGCCATGATCGTGCCGTCTTCCGCAACATAAGTGGAGATATCGAGTTGCAACTAGGCTGTTTTTGCCTTTGGCGATGCAGCAAGCTTGGAAGAAATCCTGTAGCTAGGTATCTGGCCGAGCAATGCTGTCGTAGGCTTGCATATGTCTTGAGATAACAAATCCTTCCGGGAATTTTGTAGCTCTGATACATGGTCCAAAGCACTTTGGGCCCACGTAGATATCATTGTTTTCGTAGCGCCGCGCCTCTATCTTGGAGTTGATCCTGTGCCTTGCGTCGTTCGGGGATAGAGATCGTCCCGAATGTCGGCTGTGGCTATGGTGCCTTGGAGCCGGACTTCGGCTTCTGCCACCACCTCCTCCGCCATGTCGTCCTCCTTGTCCTCCAAGAGAGCCGTTGTGATGACTGCTTGGTGGAGATGGTGGGGCAGCTGGATTGTTTCCGGCTGTTCGCCGGCCTCCGTCTGGAGCATCATTATTCCGGTTCCAGGGAGGGTCTTCACTACGACGAGCCCCCTGCCGGCTTGTCCCAACATGGTTTCCGTCGTTCCTTCGTCCGTCGTTCCCACTACGGTGAGGCTCAGCTGGATGGCTTGCGTGTCTAGGAGGTCGCATTTTTTGACGATCCTCCTCCCGATGTTTCTCTTTATCTTCTCCCCTTCAATCGTTCGACTCACGCCAGGGAGGATTCCTAGGATATAGTGCAGCAATGGCCTCTTGTTCGGCCGCTAGAGCGACGTTGCTCCAGTCACGTGCAGGTCTGCGATGCTGTCCTGATGATCCAGTTCTGGAGTAGTTGTCTTCCCGTCGGTCGGAACGGTGATGCTGTTCCGGAACACGCTGGGGACTGGTATCATTCCAGGCTGAGTCCGTGTGACATTGGTCGGATTTGGAGACCAGTTTTCCACTTCCGGATTTCGCAGCCATCTGTTGCTCCAGACCCTTGGTGAGTAGCTTGATGCCCAATTGAACCTGTTCTGGGCCTAGGTTGTTTGACAAGATATCTCGAGCTGCAACAGTGTTCTATACCGGTGTTGGGTACAACGGATCTCCTTTGCTGTCGAGACGAGGCATCCCTGGATCTCCTTCAAAGAGGACCCTGTTTACTTCCGGAAATTTACCGTCACCTGTGTAACGTTTCCGTGTCTTCTGATGCAACCGAGACATGTAATCCTTAGTTGCCATGTGTTTCTTTTCCCCCTCGATGTTTTTAGCTTCATCCAGGAGTTGTTGACGACATGCTTCTAGGGCTTGGGCCCTTTCATCCAGCTCTTCAACAGTAAGTTCTGCAGATGTAGGGATATGTGTGGTTAATGCAGCATCGATGAGTTTACGCGCACCTTCAGTGATCACGTGTCCATCCACCGATTCCTCTTTCTTTGGCTCTTCTGGGATAAGTGCTCCATCCGAGTCTTCCTCATATTCCTCGGCAATCACCTCCTCTATCAGAGGGTCTTTTGCCAGGGTCTTGTTCTTCTTGTTCTTCTTCTTTGCCTTCTTGGCAGCGCCGGTAGCAAAGGCGGCTTTGGGTCCGTTTCCCGGAGTCAAGATCTGATCGGTACTTTCAGACATCTGGACTTCGGGATTGTCTCCGACTTCCATGTCATCCTGCTCTTTGGGAGAGTGTTCCCCGGATCCTTCATCCATGGCTTCTCCTTCCTCTGCAGCTTTGGAGTTATCCTCCTCTTCATATTCCGCGGAGAACTTTTGGAAATCTGCCGACGTCATCGATTCATCCGAGGATGCGGGTACGTCGGCGTTTGTTCCAATTGCCTCTAGTACAGAGTCGGTGTTGTCTCCAGCATCGGCAGAGCCGGATCTGGATCCAACGTATCTGACAAAGTGCATTGTGCTCCTCCTGAGGTACCTGCGGCTCTCGCGATCAGCTTCGTCGAAACTTTTGATGGTCTCGAGAAATGCATCTACGCCTGAGTTTTGCATTATCATACGTCGCAGTGTGTACCTTAGGAAAGGCCTGTCTGTCCTGGCATCATCAGAGCCGGAATCAGTGTCGTTAATATGCTCCTCCTGGATTTTGACTTCCGCGGGTGGGTCAATCTGGGATCCGGCCTGTCCAAGGAGATCCACTCCAGATTCGACTTTGACCGCTAGGTCTTCCTCAGGCTCAGATTTCTCCACTATCTCCATGCGGCGGTGGGTGGGATTAGGATTTTCGGGATCGGTCGAGTGCCTCTGCGGACATAGGGGATCCAGAAGATTCTTCTGCCTCTATCGTCACCGCTAGGGTGGGTGGGATAGGTTCAGCAAAACCAATGTAAACATCGATCTCGCCAAAAGACATGATTGTGTAGGCAGTCACGACCTCCTCAGCCAGAATCCAAGTCTCATTGAGAACGATGAGAGGGACGTCGCTGGCGTAGAGGATGCGACCGACGGTGATGGTCTCGCCGATTCCGATTCTTGCAGATTCCGCTCGGAACGCAGATCTGAAGCTCACTTGCCCCACGGTGGGCGCCAACTGTCGTCGGATTGATGACAAGTACACCATGAGAGGGTCCTCGAGGCGTGCGGAAGAGAGGGGTGTGAGACATATGGTGTTCCGGGACGGTGAGCGCACAAGTTTACCTGTGTTCGAATCACGCCCGGCTTTGGATGACCCTACTCCGCTAGCAATCGATGTCTGGTAATATGGGTTACAAGGGTTTCGCCTGTGCGAGTTGAGATTGTAGACTACTAAGGTGTTCCCCTAAAGGCTCTCCCTAGGACGGCTTATATAGATATCTGGCATAGGGTTTACAGGAGAGATCTATCCGGCTACAACTAAGAGTCGGTTATAGAGTACATCTTGAACTACAAGTAACACTATGGGCCTAAGTCGGTAAGTCTTCTAGGCCTTCCCGTAGCCGGATTGGACTCCGTCTTTTCTCCCTGACTGGGTCGCCCGTGATGCAAATCTCTAACCCGAAGTGGGCCACCCTGGTCAGTGAGGAACTATGAGGATACCCGGAAAGTATATCCCCAACACTTTCCTTTTGGTTTCAGCTATGGGTTTTATATTCAAAGTTTCCAATGAATACGCTACAAGGAATTATTCGCTATTGTTTTGGTTATATCGAATAACCCCAAAACTTTCACAAATTCAAATGGTTCACTACCTTCTAATTGAGTGCTAATTATTTCTAAGCTAATGGTCTCTACATCTACACTACAACGATTTATTTGGTGCCTTCTATTCAA
Organism: Avena insularis; assembly: GCA_023614405.1. NCBI lineage: Eukaryota > Viridiplantae > Streptophyta > Magnoliopsida > Poales > Poaceae > Avena > Avena insularis. Next base: position 32,276,149 of record CM042692.1, read on the forward strand.
CCCATTTTTGATATCTAATATCACATTGTGATGCTTTGTATTTTGACGTTTCAAAACACTTTGCATTTCACAATTACTTTTATGCCATTCTTATAAAGTTGAATTTCATTACTATTGATCAAATCACAGCAATTTGATTCTCTTTTATATTTATACCCTTTTATTGATGAAACACTTTGATCAAATCAAATAGTTTCATATTCATGTTTCTTTTGGTAAACTTCTGTACACATTTAAACAATCACATAATGATAATTACCATTTTCGTTAAACACAATACATCGAATATGTATTTACTTTTAACAATTCTTTAAACACTTTGTATTCAAGTAATACACGGTGTTCAAGTTATTTTGCCGAACTTAGGCATGATTTATATGTGATAAGAAATCGAATGACTTTCACATATTATCAGCATAACTTTGAATTTAAACAATGGTTTTTCATTCATTAATGAACATATCATTAAGTTGGGTATTTTAAACAAGGCATTTTTAATGTTTTATAAATGTTCATGCATTATCAATTAGTTTCAAACAACAAAGATAATTCACACATAATCAAATAAAATATGAACATGAATAGAAATCATTCATAAAAGTGGAACAACTGTTTGTTACAAACTCATATGAATAACCGTCTCACGAAATGTGAGACACACTAAAGAAGTTCACAATCTCTTCATTACAATAATCATCCTAAAACATAAACTAAATGATAAATGTCGAGGGAGAGTGTCGTTGGCCGTCATCATCATGCTCGCCATCAACACACAACGTCACCTCCTCTCCAGCAAGCACCTCTCATGCAGAAGGACCTGTTTTCATCAAAACAGAACAAGTATCAGATATACTTAACACTGCAAATGTGTTTGCAAGATTATAACATTTATAAAATTGTATATCAAATATATACCTTTGTCATTGATGACCTGGGCGACATCTGGTTCAACCAACACATTCCTGAGATGTGTCACGAATCGGTGGAACTCCATTGATTCCGCGTCGCCCCTCATTACGCAAGTCCTAACTTGTGCTTGGTAGCTTGGTGGCAGCGACCACAGCACAACACTGTTTGCGAAAGAGCCCGTCATCCAGTTATCCAGGAAGTATGCAGGCCTCATGTACACATCATGCATGTGCTCCAAGTGGTCGTCTAGTGATGAGTTCTCCTCCATCTTAATGGATAGGAAGTCTCCCATCTGCTCATGCTCCCATATGCGTACTTATTCCACGAAATGTGCCCTAAGCTATAGCATCACCGAACGAGGGTCGACATCACCCACGAAAGGCCATAGCTCATCTACCATTCTGAAGCGCATGGTAACTGAAATGAAGGACATAGCGCTCTTTCCGCTCCTCTGGGGTCTCTAGGTCAGTGGGCTGATCCAAATCCATCCCGTCGAGTATGTAGTCGACCACGTCGTTCTCGCTAAGGAGAACATGGAGACGTGCAACCCATATGGAGAAGTTTGATCCATCTAATCTGAGCTTCTCTCCTTCTAACCAATCAATCGTCAACACGAAAGGAGCCATCTACATTTATAATTGCAAAAGGAATTTAGACTAAGTTTATAATTAAATGAGTTAATAATAACTCCACTCAGAAACACCTATCCCCAAAAGGGTTCCTAGTGATAACACGACCCCTATCAGCCACATCTCCCCTGATTGAACACGGCCATCAATGTGGGTTCAAAGGTGGACGCTAATCGTCGGTCACATCATTCATGCGACTCGTGCTCGATCATTCGACCATCCGTGTTCCGAGGCCACGCTTCTGTGGCGTGCTAGGCTCGCCAACTCAACCTTAGTGTATTCACTGTGCAACATGGCTTACACCCACTGTATGCGAACGTAGATATGTCTGACACCTAGGCCTATAACCCTGGATCACCTCATACCGAAGAACTTTCTTGGTGGTGCACACTAAGGGGGAACACAATCGTTGGTAATTTTAACAGGGATCATATTATTAGGCTACTGTCGAGTATCTAATACTAGCACACAATAAGACATACAAATAATATCATTGAATGTAAATGCTATGTGATATGGTCCTTCACGTCGTGATCTCCATCCGTCGTCACCGGGTTCCGGTGCCATGGTTTTGGCGCCGTAGACACCAGGGTACCGGTGTCTTCCCGGCGTGGTAGTCCGTCACCTCCGTGACTATCTACTACTATGTAACAAAAGGTAATCACTTTACCTTTGCGACAACCATATCACAAAGCAACGCCCCCCTGCAAAACAAAGTTAGACGCCTCTACTTTATCTTTGCATGTTTTACGTGGCTAAATGGGCTTTCACACAAGAACCGTTCTTACCTACGAACTTTCAGCACAACGCTGATCAAGCAGTTGTCTCTACTACACCCCTTTCGGGGCCCTCCGTTGCAAATGGCATACCAACTAATGCGAGAGAGACAGACACCCCCCTAAGCCACTTTATACGGTACAAGCCGTATGTCAAGCATGGACCAGTCTCGCGAATGAACGCGTAAAGTCGGTTGGGGGCCGCTTCATCAAGCATTACTGCGGTATACACAAGTACACGTGGGAGGGTAACAACTAAAAGATCAACGCCCACACGCTACATCTCGTGTGTTCTACCTGTACTAGCATTACTACGCATAGATCTAGCTCTGATACCACTGTTGGGGTTCCAGATGAAAACAATAATTTTACTTCACGCCTCAACCCCTGAAGCTGCCAGGACCTATCTATTAGTAATACAGTAACGAGAGGGGATTTTCGCGAACTTACCCTTGAAGACCGAAAAGCGTTGTCAATGCTCAGGAGAGCGTGGTTGATGTAGACGAGCCGAAGCCGACCTCAAGGTCGTGATGAAGTCCTTGCGCTCCTCTGGCTCCAACGACTTGAGTGCCTCAAGTGCGACACCTCGTGGGGAGTTACACACGTGTGGTGCCTGACGATGACTCCCGCCTCCCAGATCCAGCAGCAGTTGTGGAAGTAGAGCTCCCGGATCTGAATCCTGCAGCGCGACGGTGGTCCACGGTGAAGATGTCTCTCGCTCATGCAGTCCAGACTTGGGACCACGGTCATGAGAGAGAGACAAGGAGAGAGAAAATATCAACTGGAGGTCCTCCCAAAAGTGAGAAGACCTTTATTGATTATTGGTGTATTTTATTTGGCCAAATACCCCCACTATATATAGGGGAAGGGGAGGTACTACCTCCCTCAAAGTCCCGGGGTGGGACTAAAGGAGAGGAGGGGGAGGGTGGACGCCGGCCACCCTAGTGGGCCCCACACTGGGGGGGGGGGGGGGGCTAGGCCCAGTCGGCCTCCCCCTTACCCCTTCTCCCTCTCTCCTTTCCCCTAATGGGCCATCTCCCTCCGGAAATTGCCCCATTAAGCCTTTGACCATTAAAATTGATTTTCTCTTGAATAAATAATTATGAATAAATGATTAAATCAACATTTAACATTCATTCACACATTATTCAATCTCCGTGGCTATGGAACACCTTCCACCTCCACTCCGGACATCCTCCAGACTTACCGAAACCCTTCCGATTTTCTCCCTACTCTTCTTCGGTGATTCCACCGATCCTATAAACACTCTCTAAGCATCATCAAGCCCTTAAGCGTGATACCCCATGGTTCAGGAACACTCCAGACATGGTCGGGACACTCCCGCGCCAATGATCGACAGAGGGACCTGGATGGCCATGTGACCCCTGTGCGTTCCACGAAGATCTTTCGTCGTTTGAACCGGGACAGTCGTGTCTTATTCCCTTTGTCACTCGATACTTGCATTGCCCGAGATCTGATCAATGACATCACCATGTCGTGTTCAATCTCACATCGAACAATACTACTTGACTCGTTCGACAAGTGATATCCCGTGATCAAATCATGTCATGCAAGCTATTGGATATAACTTCTCCGAGTGGGCCCTTGAGTATCTTCCCGTCACATGGACGGACAAATCCCGCTCTTGACATATATTGCCTCAACGGTTTTCTCTGAGTACCTGAACATACCTTTATAACCACTGTATTACCAAGTGGCGCTTGATGCTATCAAAGCACTCTCGGGAGACAGTGATTGATATAGCCTCACAGTCTAAGGAATAGTCTACGAGGATCCATTTCTAATCATCGTAACTTGTACTTCGTGACATGATCGGGTCACGATGTTTAGGTTGGGTATTGGTTCATCATCTCATTCTCAGAATGAGATGACCTCATTTCCAACTGGCATAAATGCCATATGATCAGGAAACATGATCATCTGTTGACCAATGAACCAGTGACTAGAGTTTCACTAGGAACTCCTGGTTGTTTGTATATCACATGTGTATTGATGTTTCCACTCAATACAGTTATAGCATGATATAAAACTTAATCATAAACTATATGAAATATGATAACAGTCCTTACTACTATTTGTCTCTAGGGCATATTTCCAACAACCCGATGGTCAACAAAAAACGCAAAACTTCGCGCAATTGGGAGGACATGGCAGAGCAAGCAATCTTATGCCCCAGGTCCTGCGTATTCTTGGCCGCCTCGGCAAAAGCTTTCTACAGAAAAGGAGAAGTGAAAAAGAGAACAGGGAAACCGGCTGAGAAAAAATAACAAATCCATGAGGAGATATTTACCTCCAAGGAAGCCCCTAGCACCTTGTCCCGGCCAAGTCCCTGCTCCATCACCTCCACCAGGTGGCGTTCCTGGCCGAGGGCGATGGGCGCCGACTCGGAGAGCTGCGCCAGGACGTTGTCCGACGTCAGTGCAGCCCGGGCTGGCCGCCAGCCGGTCACCTAGAGGTCGCCGTCGTCGCCGACGGCAACCTACGACGCCTCCTCTCCACCACCTAGGCCCTGACGCCCACTCCGCCGGAGCCGGAAGCCGCCTCCTGCTCGCTGCCGCCAGCGGCCGGTTGCACGGAGGCTTCTGGTGCCGCCTCCACGGGCTCCTCCACCTGGTAGGCGACCGAACCTGTTTGATCATCACTCAGGACTAGGTTGCGCCCTCCATCAGCTGGAGTGGAGGAGCAGCGACATCGCTCCCAGCCGGAAATATCTAAGCAAGTCTAGATGCGGCTAGGGCATGATGCAGCCGACGGAGACGGCTCTGGCGCGGCCACAGCAGCCTCAGCCAGCGTGGCGGCAGAGGCTGCAGCTGGTTCAGCGGGTCCCTCAGCTCTAGCCGGAACGAGGGGGACGCGGTTGCAATGGTCGCGGAGCCACCCAACGACATCGCTTCGCTAGACGAAGAAAACAAGAATGAGCTAAGCAAAGGACAGGTCAACGATTATACAGAAAACACTAGGGCACATACCCGGCAACGCTGGGCGTGACGACCACGACCCTCGGCCGGCCCCAGAAAACACCAAGGGCACATACTTTTTTATGAATCCTTATTTTTTTAATATAATTAGCAATATTATCTTATTTTCATTATTTTTAGTACTTCATCCTATCTAAATTAATCAACACACATTTAGCTAAAATATTGCATAACTTGATTTAGATTCAATGAACCTGCAAGACACACAACTAATTTGGATCGAGGCAGTATTTTTTTCCCTAGAAATCTTCTACTTCGTGTGTCCTAAATTAGATTAACCATTTTTTCAAGATTTGTGTACCTATATATTAAAAATCATGATAACTTTTAGCACGTGATGCGTGTCTTTTTTTTTTCAAAATTCCACCAATCTATTAATAATCATCAACAGCAGTACAAAGAGTCATACAAGTAATAAAATTACAAATAGGGCAATGAACCACCTAGCGACTATAAACAGCACGAGCGAGCGTCAAGGCCGATCTGCCCTCTCCATCACCGGAGTCGGGCAAAGCTTATCGTAGTAGAGCTTGTTGTAGTAGACAGACGGAAAGTCGTCGTGCTAAGGTCCTAAAGGACCAGCGCACTAGAGCAGCAACCATCGCCGAAGATGACCAATATAGATCAGAAGAGACTGACACCAAAACACACCAACAAAAAACGACTAGATCCCAAGGGACCTATCGGACACACGACTCTACACGTCCTCCGTCGATGCTAGAAGCACCACCGGAGCGAGGATAGACCGGGGAGGGTTCTGACTCCAGTACGTAGCCGCCGCCTCAACATCCTGAAAAAGACACTGAAAATAGTCTAAACAAAACACTAAGACCTCCCGCCGGTGAGAAGCCGTGGTCTGCCACGCCTCCAAGGACCTAAGACCACCGGAGACGGGACGGACCGGTGGCGTCGCCAACGGAGGGAATGAACCCTCCTAGATGGGTTTTACCACCGCCGCCGCCACTTGGGAGTGCCTCTTGCTGTCCCGTACCGGTTCGCCGCGACGTAACGTGTACTTATTCTAATTCCTAGTTCATGTTACGATCTTAGATTTTCTTTTCTTCGAGGTACTACATCTGTTTGAAATTATTAGTGCTAAGAGCTTTTTTATAGTGTTTGAGATTATAAGAGTTGTCTGATTTATTAGTCTATCTCGTCCAATGCATGTGCTCTTTTTTCTCTCATTTCTCTCATACATGTAAAACTATTGATTCATACATATATTAATGGAGAGAGTTATGGAGTGTCTTGGTATTAGCAACTTGGCCCTTAGAATTAATACAGAGGTAGTATCATGTGCTGAGACACTTGTTCACATCAAACTAAAGTCTGTTGAGTGTCGACCAACCTTCTGTTTCTGAGTCGTGTATAACACAAACTCTATCACGGTTATTCTGTCATGTCTTGTCCTTTTTCTGAAGCAGCACGTCCTTGTTACCCATGTGACGTCACGTCTTGGCCTTTTCTTTGCTGCGGACGTTAGTCTAGATCGAAACAAAGTACTTAATGGTCTCATGAGAAATTGAGACCAGTTAACGATTAAAATTACTCTCGACCATCTATCTTAACATAACTCTCGAAAATCTTAACCTTTAATTATATATGTAATGATTAAAATTACTATGTAACCAAGTTAACGTGACATAAGACTTCTCTTGTACACATATATGTTCTACGTAACACTATTTAGATCAGATCTTGACCATTAATTATATATCCATCTGTTATAATAATTCTAATGAAGTGGATTAATTTGGTGTCTTGTAAAAACCTCTTATATTGCTTTTAGTATATAATAGATAGATAATAGAAATAGATAGATTTATAATTTACTCAAATTACAAGCAAACCATTTAAGATTTGGCACCACTCTCTGGAAAAGAAAACGCACACGCACACGCACAAATCTTACCAAACAGAGCACCTCATTCGTGTCCCTGATCAGAAACCTAAGGCCATGGCACAAACAAATACCGCAGCTCCAATGGCCGCGAGAGAGGCCCCACGGCCATCCTTGCAGGCTGCACTGTCGTAGGGGCTGTTATCCACCAGCGGCTGGCTTCCCAATCCTGTCGTTCCCGCGACACCTCCCCCAGCTCCCGCCGCCGTCACCGCCTCGACCTGTCCGGACACGTCACCAAAGGGTCCTGCCCCGGCGCCCGGTGCAATGCCGTAGCCGCCGCCCAATGGTCCTGCCGTCTGTGCAATTCCGTACCCGTCACCCAATGGTCCTCCTGCCGTGGCAACATCCCCTGGCGTCGGTGCAATTCCGTAGCCGTCGCCCAAGGCACCTGCCCCCGTGCCAGTTCCACTGATGCCGCCAAGTGCTTCGACCCCCGTGGCAACACCATCGCCGAGCTCCGCCGCCTGCGGTAGCTCAGCCGCGTTGCTGTTGCTGCCATGCACCTTGCCGAAGGGCAGGTTGCCATGGTGCGCGCCAATGGGCTCCGCAAAGGGCGGCACCGCGGCATCGAGCCCTGGGGATCCCGGCGCGCCACAGTGCTGCCCGTGGCGCGGCTTGTCGCTGGCTCGCCAGGCTAGCTCGCCGTCCTTGTCGCGGACGCGCATGTCGCCGTCGTCGACCAGCTCGAGGGTCTGGAGGAAGTTCGTCCCGTCGGTGTTGGTCTCGCCGTGCCATACCTCCTCGCTCCCGTCGAACACCTCAAGCCCGTGCCACGAGAAGAGTAGAGTGCACGTGTTCACCGTGCTCACCGGCCTGCACTCCGACTCCCACACGCTCCCGCCGCTGCCTTCGCCAGCGGTGGCTTTGCCACCACCGGCTATCGTCACTTCGACGTAGCAGAAATCGGCGCCAAGCCCGCCGGCGCCTGGGACGGTGTGCGTGCGTACGAAGTAGGCGGCGTACTTGCCGGACGGAGACGTCAGGAATAGCACCAGCGGGCTGTCGTGTCCTCCTGGCGGGAGGCTCGCTAGGATCTGCTGCTTGGAAGCGCGCTCTATCGTGCCGGCGGGCACAGTCGCCCGAACTTCGAGGGAGCAGGAAAGAAGGAGGATGACGGCTATGTAAAGCAGGACTTCCATGGCTGGGCAGCAAGGTAGGTCTAGGCCGGTATATTAGCTTCTACAGTTTTTACTTGTGTGCTTGCTGCTTTGCCGCTCTCGTTTGTGAGGTTTGTATTTATAGTTAAGGTGGTGATGGAGTAGCAGAGATAGCGAGTTTTTTTTTGAAAGCACCTGTTCCAATACTACAACTCATGACACGAGTGTTTTTTAGATGAGCTGGAGTTAGTGCATCACCTGTTCCATTACTACAACCCATGACACGATGGGTAGGGGAGTTGAGTTGAATAATCCAAGCATGTTTGGAACTAGCTCTACGATTATTGGCTCCACTTTTGCTCTGTGCCAAGTGGTTAGTCTGATTGGTTGTACGTACTTAAAATATAAGATGTTTTAGCTTTATAAAAAGAATGTATCTAGACTCCTTTTCGTGTAGGTGAAAAGGGTGTATCTAGACCCCTTTTCGTATGTAGATTTTGATACACTCCTTTTTGTAAAGCTAAAACATCTTATATTTTAAAATAAAGGGAGTACCTAGCATCCGGTTTGTGCAATTTTTAGAAAATTTAGTACTCCCTCCGTCTGAAAATAGACGTCGCAAAGTTGTTTAAGTTTAGATGTATCTAGACACTATTTAGTACTAGATATATTCAAATTTAGACAAATCTTAGACATATATTTTGAGATGAACCGGAAATTTATGGACCACTCTGTATTTTTACTATGCAGACACTACCTGGAGCCGTCAAACCCGACATGTCACACAAATCCGTACGTCTACACCACGCGTCACACGCCGATTAGGGTAAACATAGAGAGGAAATAGCACGTAGCACCAATTGTTGGTGACTTTTTTTCACAAAACCATATATTTTATTTTTTTGCACATAATACCACATTTCTCTATATTTTTGCATAAAACACATAAATCTTGATTAGCCTCCTTAAAAGCAGATTAGAGAACTAGAATTCATGTTAAGTTTTAGTTAATTTGATTGGAGCGAAATTAATATCAGTATAACTACTCTGCTTGCATTCTATATATTGTTTATGTTGGTGGGGTTGGATACTAGCTTGATGCTTATACGGCCACTGCACAATATTCCGCTAATGCAATTTATATTAGACTTTTTTAATACATCCGTTGATGACATTGTTTCACTATTTTACTGCCTAAATTCTAGCATGTTACGTCTGCATTACAGGTTCATTGGAAACGCATCTTAGTTGAATGACTGATGGAACCTGGTTCATATTATGTATTAACAGTCATTTTAGGGAAAAATATTATATGCCAATCTATTCTAGAGTCTACATCGAGTTTCTTGCCTCATATTATACTCTACATCGAGCTTTTTGCTTCATATGGTTAACATCGGCTGTGGGCTTAGTTCTCTAATCTGCTTTTAAGGAGACTAATCAAGATTTCTTTGTTTTGTGTAAAATTTTCAGGAAAATGTGATGTTCTGTGTAAAAAAAAAAGAGGTGAAACCTGTGGTTTTGTGCAAAAAGTCACCAACAACCGGTGGTATGTGCTATTTTCTCAAACATGGAATATATCAAATAAAACAAAATTAACAAAATCAAATAAAACAAAATTAGCGGTTGTGCCATACATGCGTGCGAGTGAAGACGAAACAACCCTAGGCGGACGCTGGAACAAAGGATCGTGGCCTAGACGCAGAGATTTCAAGTGGCTGGAAGGAGGGGTGGACGGATGGTTGATTTGTACCTTAGACATCTACTCATTCACGAAATATTTCGTGTTAACTGGACAAAAGAGAAAATATGTAAATTAGTTTGGACAAATGCATTGAAGGGGTGGAAAAGTCAAAGGAGAAAATTTGTCACGATGTATTAAAAAATCACATTTTTTCATGTACAAGAATTATGTAAGATTATTTTGAAATATGGCAGCATATTAACACGCGGGCACTTAACTAGTTAATTATGTATTTTTTAATTAGGTATCATTTATACCTACTCGGCTCAGATGGTGCGTCTGAGAATTTACGTTGTTTGGAAGAGCTGCCGATGATATCGTTGGCATGCTAGAAGAGACAATTATGAAGACAACGTTCTAGTTAGCAATGTAAGTTATGTAACTGTTGCAGCTATCCAAGCATACACCACCTGACCTAGCTGCCATTGTCTCCTGAAAATACATTTTACCAATCTAGCTGTTGCTATCTAAAAACAAGGTCCTATGTTACTTATAGGCTCTATTTATGTTTACATAATTTCTATGTGTTTTCTTATGGTTCAGACTTTTAGAGTTCGTCTGACCTCAATTTTTTCCATCCTTAGCCACTGCCACGTGGACTAGACAGTCAAAAGATCAACTGGATAAGGTAAGTTCGATTAAACAAGCAGTAACACACCAACCACATCAAGGATTCCACGGGGCTAACTCCATGACTAATTAGAGCGAGTAGTGCAGATATGCATCATTTTCGGTTTTGTAAAAAATAGAAATATATTAGCATTTTTTTCTCCCGATTTTTACCACCGTTACACAACATATAAATAGATACGAATTCCACAGGATTGTATGCCAAGGTGTACCCCTAAATCTAGTGTTTTTGCAACTTACCTCCTCTGCCACAATCCTCAACACCATGAAGTTAACGACGATCCTTTTGGTCCTTTGCAAGAATGTCGACAAACTATGATCCTTTTGGTCCTTTGCGAGAATGCCGACAAGTACTGTTGGGTTATGCGCCTGAAAACAATAGTTTTTTCCTATGCCAAAAACCCTAATGCTAAGATCTATCTATTAGTAATGCAGTAACGGGAGAGGCTTTTCGAAAACTTACCTTTACGAAAAGCCTTGCCACTCGGGAGAGTGTTGGCGATGTAGTCGTACGACGATGACCTCAGGGTCGTGCTAAACTCCAACGGCTCCGATGGCTCCAACAACTCCAAGCGCCGCAAGTGCAATACCTCCGAGTGAGTCACACACGTTCGGTGCTTGACGATGACTCCCACTCCTTCGATCCAGCAGAGATTGCGGAAGTAGATCTTTTGGACCCGAATCCCGTAGCTCGACGGTGCTCTGCGGTGAAGAACTCCACGTTTGCGTAGTCCAAATTTGGTACGACGATCACGAGAGAGACAGGGGGAGAGAGGCGTCTGGAGGATTTTCCCAAAGCTCGCAAGCCTAGCCCTTTTATTATTTTCTGATCATTTAATTGCCTCCATATGCCTCTTATTATATAGGGGGAAAGGGACCCCAAAGTCCCTTGCCCTACCCATGTGGGACTAAACAAATGAGAGGAGAGAGGGGGCTTGGCCGCCGGCCAAGGCCCTTGTGGGCCCCTCGCAGATGCCCTAGGGCCCAACTGGCCACCTCCTCCCTCTCCTCCTGTAACACCCTCAGAATCGGCCCTATGCAAGTTTTAGCGCTTCGCGCCAAGCCCGCATAGAAACGATTCAAAGGTGCCCACCAGGCACTTTCGTGCGGGTGGAAAACGAAGTAATACCATTACACAACAGTCCTCGATGGGACCCACAGAACAGATATATATACAACAACGACTCAATGAGTCAAGAATACAGATATACAATACAAACATCCAAATCACCTGGAAAACGATAGAGCGTCCGACTACGGACAAGATTCAAATGGGACTAAGAGCCCTGAAGAATAACCAATGGCGTCCATAACCCTGCCCAGGCCAAGCCGGAAGGGTAACCCTGCTAACGACGTCGAAACCTGCTAAAACAAAAGGGGTGCCGACAAAGGGCAAAGGAAGAAGAGGAGCGTCAGTACTGAGGCCAGTACACGGTGAGGCTAGAATTCGGCGGTCCTCGCCTACATAGGTATGGTGGACTGAAGCGGCAGCGGCAGCATACACTAAACAACCTATAGAGACTCGATACATCTACCGGCTATCAGAGAGAGAGATAAGAGAGACCTATCCGGAACCAACCTGATGCTACCACCAAACATACCCATCCTGGTATTTCCCCCCCTCGAGACCAAACGAGGAAGTCAACCGAGGAACTCACACCGTTGGCAGTTTTATTTATTCGGTTATCGTTACAGCGATTACTAGTCAGGTATAGATAATCATCCTGATAAAATAAGCAGTAGGCACTTTTAGTTAACCATTCCTTTGTAGTTGCAACACTTACTAGTCAGATACAATTAGCATGAGATATCCCCAAAACCCAGCAGTTGTTGGTACTTTTATTTAGCCATTCCGTTGTAGTGAAACTGATTACTAGTCATATCGAATACAAGTCAAATTATAACAGTAAACTTTAGTTTTAGTTGTCTATGATCAAGCACTGTGCTCCAAGTCGTCCATAACCGCGGACACGGCTTCTCGAAAAGATTTAACCCTGCAGGGGTGCACCAAAGTATCCACAGGCACTTCGACCCTTTTTGCCAGATCAGTTAACATACACCCATCGGTATGTCGGCGGGGCCTAAGTCATGACGTTTCCCAGACCCAAAGCAAGCACGGGGGGCCACCCCACTAAGTACACCATAGAAAAGTCGGCGGTTCCGAGACGGACTCGGGTTTGGGTAGACGGTCAGAACGATCGGGAACCCAAACTGGGCTTGTCGACACCGCGAAATCGTGTCCCGATCCTAAACAGTACAGGTGCTATCCATCGCACAATTTAAATAAAGCAGTAAAGCATGGCATAAGTACATGATAGTAAATAAAACCTCAAACTAGTTTGTGGCCCCCAGTACAATACTTTGAAATCAGGTACTAATAGATGGGGGGCCCATATCTCCCCACCTGTGGTTAGCGCGCTCGATCTCGGAACAGGTGTCAAGAACTCGGGGTCCTACGGGACACAAGTGGACGGTTAACAACCAATTAACATCTATTGCCCACCTGTGCCTCTGCTTACCTACTTCAATTTTAGTTGTTAAACAGTAATTAAAGTAAACGATGATGAAAGCCATGATCATCTCCAACCTTAACCATGCGGCAAACACTCCAACAACTGTGGTACTGGACGACACGCAACAGCACCTGAGCAAGCGACTACGACGCGCAGGTCCAACTATCTACCAAACAACAGGTAATAGGAGGTGTCCAAGGCAATATATGGCTGCACGGGATATCACGGGTACGAAAACTAGAGCATCGCAACACAGATAGCAATAGATCAACAGGAGGAAATAAAGACTATAAAAGTAAGATAGGTAGAAAGGGGGAGGTGCTCGCCTGAAAACATTGCCGAAGGTTCAACCGAAGATCGGGTCGACACTCGCATCAACTCATCGGCCTAATCCGCGAAGAAGCAAAACGCTAGAAGAAACACCGGATGCACTATTTAATACTACGGTAGAAAATCGGGCATGATGCATGTATGATGTATGACATGGCAAAGGTGCGATGCAATTAGGTCATATTAAGCGGAACCGGAGCCCCGATAATTAATTATATGGTTCAAGTTATTTAGATACCCCGCAATTTAAATGTTGTCTTAACATGGCAAAATAAGTTACCGGTTCGCTACATAAATTTAAATGGGAACAATATGAGACTAGATTAGCCCGCATATGGTCTCCATATTTATTTAGGTGAATCGGCATAAGGCCCCCAAACCACACTAATATGCATGCGAGTATGACAATTTAATATGCAACAATATCAAATCATATATTATAAAAATATGAGGGGTCTCGGATAGGGGTCACACATTAGGGGTCTCGACGATCTTGGGCTCCGAGGGGTTCGGGGTTGGTCTCAGGGTTCGACGGGGCGAGGTTCGATGGGATCGGTCTCGGACAATGGAAGTCGATCTTGCCGCATCCGAGAAGAAGGACTTGTTCGGCGTCGGGGTCACATCGGATTCGTCCTGGTCGGTCTCGATCTTGTCGTAGCGAAGATCTTGTCGGGTCCGCGCCATCGAGTCGGTCTTGGCATTCGGGGTGACGAACTTGGCGTCCTCGAGGAAGTACTTGGCGTATCCGAGTCGGCGACCTTGGCGTTCGGCAACCTACGAGGTAGACCTTGGAGTTCCGCGATGATCTTGTCGATTCCCTGTCGAAGGCCTTGGCGCTTCGGATCGGTCTCCGGGATCGGCCTTCGGATCCGGGTTCCTTGGGGTCCGAGAGGAAGATGTCCTCAGGGTCTCGATCATCGGGTCCATGGATCGGGGGTCTTTGGCATCTTCGGATCTGGGGTGGAAAACATGGCGATCCGGGGGAAACGGTACTCGGGTTCGGGGTCTCGGCATTCGTGAAGAAAGGCACGGCGTTCCATGTGGCGGTCCTGACGGTCATCGGGCCCATGTCGACGATATACGGTTTTCGGTGATTCTTCGGTCCCATCTCGGTACTTCCTCCACTCGATACCGGTACATGGTGTTGGTAAGCCACCCGACTACACACGGGTACCCGAGGAAAGAAAGACGGCCATGCTGGCGCCGGAGACGCTGGCGGCGAGGGCGACCTGGGCAGCGGGACGGAGGGGATCGAGGAGGGACGGGGGCGGCCGGGCCGGTGGTCGGAAAGGGCCGGCGGAAGGTGCAGGGAGAGGCGGCGAGAGAACGGTGGCGGGCAGAGGCCGAGCAGAGGGCGGGATGCGAGGAGGCCGGAGGCGGGCTGTGGAGGAAGGGCGCGTGGGTGGTTCCAGGAGGAGCGGGGCGAGCGGGGAGGAGGGGTCGCCGGCGCGGGAGCGTCGGTGGTTGGCGGTAGAGGGGGTGAGCGGCGGCACGGGACAAGGGAGGTTGGGGACGAGCGGAGGACGATGGGAAGGTGGGGGAAGGTGGGGGTCTGGGGCTTGTGTGCGTTGTGTGGCGTGTGTGCTGTGTGTGAGTGTGGGGCAGAGGAGAGAGGGAGTGAGGCTGCGGGGTGGGACCGGATGCAGGAGGTGGGGCCGGGGTGTAAGGGAGAGGGAAAAAGAGGAGGATCGGTGAGGTGGCGGTGGGTGTGATGAGGTGGAGGGACGGTGAGGTGGCAAGCTGGGGTTGGTGGGTAGACTAGGTTTGGGTAGGAATAGATTGGGGTTTGGGTTTTATTAGTTTGTAAAATGTTTATGGTGTTGTCTTGTTTTAAATCTTTTTAGCAAAATAATTTTTAGGCAATTAATTTAACAGATAATTATAAGACTTGTTTTGAAATAAGAGAAGAGGTATTGTATCAGACAAAATAATTTTTAGCTACACTATTCTGAGAGCCAAAGATGCATGATGATGACGATGCTCAAATGCAATGCACAAAAACAACGCGATTTTCTAGTAGTGGTTTTGCGGGATGCCACACCTCCCTTTTGTTATTTCCCGTCATAGGCCCTTCCCCTTAGGGAATTGGCCCAATAAGGAATTTACCATTTTAATTCATTTTATCTTTTATTAAATAATTATGAATAAATGATTAAATCAATATTTAACATATATTCACATATTATCTAATTCCCGTGGCTATGAAACTCCTTCCACCCTACTCTGGACCCTCCCGGAACCCTTCCAGTTTCTCCCTCTCTTTTCTTCGCTGATTCCGATGATACCAAAACGATCTTCGAGCTTCGTCAAACCCTTAAGCGTGCTACCCTACGGTTCAGGAACACTCCATACATGGTCGATACCCCTCTCGAACCAATGATCATCAGCGGGACCTGGATGCCCATAATGATCCCTTGGCATTCCACAAAATCTTTGTCACTAAACCATCAATGATGTGTCCTATTCCTTTTGCCTCTGCGATACTTGCATTATCCAAGATCTGATCAACGACATCACCATGTCAAGTTTAATCTCGTTACCGACAAATGCTACTTGACTCGTTCCGACAAGTGATATCCATGGGACCTAGTCACACGCTGCGCATCTTATGGATATAACTTCTCCGAGTGGGCTAATAGTATCTTTACGTCACACGGATGGACAAATCCCGCTCTTGACACATACGCTTCTACATGCCCCTTTGATGTACCTGAACACACTTTTATAATCACCGTTTCATCGAGTGACGTTTGATGCGAACAAGGCACTCTCAGGTGACAGTGATTAAATATAGTCTCACGGTCTGAGGAACAAGCCACCACGTTTCCTAATTATCACAACTTGAACTTTTTTGACATGATCGTGTTACGATGCTTAGATTGGGTATGCACATCATATCATTCTCCAAATGAGGTGACTCCATTGTCAACTGGCATAAATGCCACATGATCAGGAAACCTTGATTATCTGTTGACCAATGAACCCGTGACTAGAGATTCACCGGGATCTCCTGGTTATTTATATATCACACGTGTATTGATGTTTTCTTTCAATATAATTATAGCATGATATAAAACCTAATTATAAACTTTGTGAAACATGAGAATAATCCATATTATTATTTCTCTCTAGGTCATATTTCCAACAGTCTCCCACTTGCACTAGAGTACAAATAAACTAGTTGCATTTGTTTACCAACCATTGACACCATACAACTTGGCACTTCTGATCATGCTTGCTCATGGAAGAGATTGAGTCTAGGGTTTGGACTTTACAGTCCCTCATATCCTTTGCAACTTACTAATGTCATTTTAATTGACATTAATACTTTATCATCCCATGATAACATCTTGTGCATCCATATATTTATATTTTTAAATGTAGACATCAAATCAATAGTGCACCTATGTGCAGTTTTTATGTTTATCACCATGCTTCTTTTCTGACTCAAGGCAGTATTTCAATGTAGAGATTTCTGATCCTTTAAGGTTAATATGTGTCCTTATACCATAACTTTTATGCTTTAGGCATGTCGTCCTTTATGGATCTGGAAACATGTCTATAGTCCTCATTAGACAGTTGGACAATATTAGCTCATTGTTCAGTAATTTACAACTAATCACTTCTGAACATGTTCTTCTGGACAAGAACTTGGATCATATTATGTTGAGTTCTTATCATGGTTTATAAGACAGAACCTATGTCAAAACATAGTGGATGACGAACATCCTTTTCTTTCTTTCAACCATCAACGTTGCACTTAATGTAGTCCCTAATTCGAATGATCAAGGATCATTCCTTCATCAATTCCTATTTCGAAATTTCTTCAGAATCTCTTTCAGGAATACATTCCAACATAATATTATATGACATTCTTTCTCAACTTTTCCCTTATAAATCAATATTTATTAGCACTTATGCCCTTATTCTTAATGTGTCATTGATGACCCACAAGTATAGGGGGTGTATCGCAGTATTTTCAATAAGTAAGAGTGTCGAACCCAATGAGGAGCAGAAGGTGATGGCTAGTGGTATGGATCAGGAATTCTCTGCAAATACTTAGCAAACAGATTTTTAGGTTTTTTTGATAATGCAAGTAAATAAAGTACGAGTAAATGAAAGACAATAAGAACAAATGTAGCAAGTGTCCCAATCCTTTATTCAGCAAAGGACAATCCGGTTGTATTACTTAAGATGACCAAACGTTCTCGAGGACACATGGGAAGACTGTCAAGTGCTTTCGCTTCATATAGTTGATTAATCTTCTTTAGCTTGCTAAGTGTTGTGTGGGTGAACCTGTGCTAATGTACCGATCTTCCTAGGACTAATACATACTTGTGATTATACCCCTTGCAAACATCCGTAAGTACAAGAAAGTAATTAAGGTAGAAACCTAACCACAATTTTAAACTCTAAGACCCTGACGTTCCTTGTGCAATGGTTTCCTAACGGGGGTTTAGGTTTCTATCACTCTGGCAACCCCTACGATTAGTAGCCAAATACATAATGCATTCCCCTAGGCCCATATAGGTGAAGTGTCATGTAGTCGACGTTCACATGACACCACTAGAAGAAGTACACCACAACTTAAATATCAAACTATTGAATCTTTCTCAACACAATTCCACTACTAACAACATGACTTCTCCCATGTCCTCAAGAACAAAACGAACTACTCACAAGACATCATATGGATCATGATAAGAGATGGAATAATGATGTATAACAATCTGAACATAAACAATAATTCAATGGTTCACTCAATGGCATCAACTACAAAGAGTAATCAACATCGGGAAAGTTTCCCCTAAGAACTATGCAAGATTCAACCCAATTGTTACAACAATATGGAGATGGTGATGAGGGTGATGATGATGATGATGATGGTGGTGATGATGATGATGATGATCCCGATGAAGTCCAACTTGATGGTGGTGTTGATGGCGACGATCTCCCCTCTCCGGGAAGGAATTCCCCCGGCAGAAATATGTTTACCTGAGAGATCTTTCTCTCTCGGTGTTTTCCGCCCTGCAGAGGCGGCGAAATCTTTCTATGGTTGCTCCCTGAGTATTAGGGTTTCGGGAGGATTATATACGCCAGAGGGGAGAGCTGGAGGTGGGCCAGGGCGGCCACACCACCTGGTGGCGCGGCCTAGGCTAGCCCGTGCCAGGGGGTGGTGTGGCCCCCCTGTGACCCATCTTCACTCCTCCTTCTGGCTTCCTTCGTCTTCTGGAAAAATAGGATTTTCCGTATATTTTCCCGAATTTTATGATCTTCACAAATTTTGCCTCCAAACAGCACCTTTTCCATCAGAATCCCGACTCAGCGGTCCATGCCCCAAAAGTCATCAATCATGCAAAAACAGATGAAATTACATAAGTATCATCTCTTAATATGAAATATATCAATGAATAACAGTAAATTATGATATAGAATAGTGATGTAGAATGGACGTATCAACTCCCCCAAGCTTAGACTTCGCATGTCCCCAAACGAGACTGAGCTCAATAAACATGGCCTCAGGTTTATGGAGTGAAGAGTCGATAAAAGAATACGAACAAGAAGCATCACATTCATCAATACATAGATCATAATAGAAGACAACTCACTATTATATAACTTAACTTGCAATAAGTAAAGGAAACACAATAAAGATACATAAAGTGAATCATAATTGGTAATGGCAAACTTAGCTCTTGGTCAAAGAATAGTTGATAATTTGCTGGAGTTCACAAATAACTGATTTTCAATGATAGCTTTCAAAGTAGTAATCACCAAGATAAGAGCAAAGTGCAAAACAAGGAACATAAGAAACATGATTGAATAAATCATCATATGAATGAATGAAACACAACAACTCAAAATACTTGCTGAGATAGAAGGGAATATGTTTACTGACTCAACTAAAAAGTAAAAGAAAGGCCCTTCGCAGAGGGAAGCAGGGATTTCAAGTTTCATAAAGAGCTCCCAAAAATTATGATACTTATTAGCTTTCAGCTCTCATTGCCCCTATCATAGGCATCTTTAGGTGATTAAGGTTAAAGTGATCAAATATGAGGATATGCTTGACAAGTTGTAAATTGAAAATCTCATGTCCCTTGAATATGAGGGCCGCTCCTCATGCTACTCAAGTTTAGTCACCTGTAAGTTCTTGTCATAGTAAGAACATGTGCATCATGGAGAACCGCCAACGGGGTACCCCCTGCCCGATGATAGGGAAGAATCCCCATATCAAAATGACAAGGCAAGCAGACAACAAGCATCTCAGCAATCTTCTTATTTACCATGGGAATATGGTGCTTTTTTCTCTCTTTCCTCTTTTCTCATCTCTTTTTCTTTTTATTTTTCTCCTTTTCTCAATCTCTATCTCTTTTTTTATAAGAAGAATGCTTCATAGATGCTCATTATGGTTACGCTGCAGGTTTCCACCATGACAGCATGGATTAGACTCATGCCAGTGCTTTCTAACACACATGCATGACTCCATGGACTTACAAGCTCCCCTTTCATTTCACACCGACGACATCCATAGACAAAAGAACATGATATCAACTAGGTACAAAGTACCGGTGCAATGTTGAAAGCATTCCCCATGACATCATGGTTCTGCTAATTCACAACTCACAAAGCGCAAGAATATACGCAACATAGATGAGCACAATGGTACAAGTTTATTAAGTGCAAGAAATTAAAGTGTGCCATCAAGTTCGTGAGAGTTTTAATCACTAATTTTCACATAACAAGTTTAATTTGGAAGGTAGATAAAACAAGAATTTACTTGGAATAGCAATAGTGCTAATAGGTAGGTATGGTGGACACAAATGACATAGGTTTGGTTTAAGGATTGGATGCACGAGAAGAATTCCCTCTCAGTACATGTTTTTGGCTAGCAAGGCTAGGTAGAAAGTATAAGAGTTGAAGGAAACAAACAAACACACAAGTGATAAAGACAAACATGCAATCTTCCTTGGAAGCACAAAAGATCTTAACTAGAGAATACTAAACTTATGAGCAAATCAAGAAAGAAAGATGAAATTATTTTTCTTTAGAGTACTTTTATCTTTTCATTCAACTCTCAAAAATAGTGTTGCTATTGACCGAGCCAGGTTTGCCAAAACCAACTAAATCAACTCAATGATCCCAGAGTGATACCAATACTAACGACAAGATCAATCATATAACCATGAATTGAAAACTAATATAAGATATTCAAAAGAGTAAATGATAGAACTTCTCATTAATATTTCATAACGGTAACTCACACCAAGGGATACATATCTAACGAGAGAGGGGACACTTCCATAATGCAAACCATCCTACATAATAACTTCTCTATTCATGATATGACTCTACTAAAAAGGTAAAAATATAGAAGATAGTGATGTGATACCGCGGCACTCCCCCAAGCTTGGAACAAACCAAGGGGATGCCAAACCTGATGACGAATTACTCCTTCGGTGGTGGTGGTATTCTATTGATGATCTCTTTGATAAGTTTCCCCAAATCCTCGATCTCAAAGGTGAGATTGTGAATAAGTTGTGAGTTTTGCTCAATGCGGCTCGTGATCATGTCAGGTTGCGAATTCCAGCTCTTGTGATTCTTTCCCCACTCTTCCTCCTTGAAGTCTTCTTTTCCTGCATGGCTAGAACGAGGCAAATCCCAATTGGAGGGTAATTTCTCCTTGGGCATATTCTGGTATTGATGCTCATGGATAAGGGTATAGAAAGGATTCTTGGTGCGTGGGGGAAGTGACCAGGGATCTGAACAGTGATGAGGAGGCTTCCCTCCAATTGACATAGTCCTGGCAGGGTTTGCCACCACTCCAATGCTTGCAATGGTAGTGCCAGTGTGCGGATGTTGGCCTTGCTTTATCTCCTCTTCACCTTCACTCTTGATCTCCTTCTCCTGCCCGGGGTCTTGGAGATCTTCCTCCATAGGCTCCTTCCCTTTTTCCTTGGCGGACACCATTGTGCTTCTAAACTTTCAAGAATAGTTCCTGGCAAAAACAGATCAAAACAAAAACACGATGAAAACACAATATACGAACCTCGGGGGATTCGGGGGATTATATATTATGAAGTTTTACAGCAAAAGGAAGGTACTGGGAGAAAACGGGTCGGAGACGGAGTCTGAGGTGGCCACACCACCTGGTGGCGCGGCCAGGGGTGGGCCCGCGCCACAGGATGGTGTGAGCCACCCTGGCTCTGTTTCCGTCCCTCTTTCACTTCATAACTTTCCTTATTGGCTAAAAATTGCAAAAATATAGGTGGATAGTATTTTCGTGGAACTTTTCTTACCAGAACTATCACCTATTTGAAAATGGACTCTGCAGGTCTCTGAATTTGGTCTTTGATAGATTCTTCCAGAGTCACCACTTGAATAACATTAATATCTTCATCTTCATACACTTATTAATTGAGTCATGAAACCTTTCACTTCCTTATTACACCATCATCTCCACTAACCCTGAAACTTCTTTCACACAAAACTTCACACAGTTCTCATTAGCAACATTAGTATAAGTGAAGTGATAAAACCTTTTGAGTTCAACTTCAACTGAACCATCAAAACATAATCTATTGTAGCAAATCCTTCCGAAAACCCAAAAAGAATTCAAAAAGGAAATCAAATAAAGAAGCAAATGCAAAAGTGGAAAAATCTATCAAAACAGACCAGCAGGTAAATATCAATTTCTTCGAAAATCTTCTGTTGCTCAAATCAAAAAGTGCAAAACTAACGAAAGTTAAATAACAACCTGTGGCAGAAGCACAAGAAATTACAGCTCAATCCGACACATAGAGATCTCTCACGAATTTTTACGGTGAAGCACAAAAATCTGTTTCGGGACAACAACTTCCCCAAATATTACTTCTCTCTCATTAGAGGTTGATCTTGACACAAAAACCAAACAAAAAGGATAAGGAGAGGTTATTACTGAAGTAATAACTTCCAAGACTCAAAGAAACAAAAAACAAACTGAAAACGAAAATAAACTGGGTTGTCTCCCAAAAAGCTCTTTCTTTATAGCCATTAAGATGGGCATGATAATTTCAATGATGCTCACACATAAGAATATGAATTGAAGTGAAAGAGAGCATTAAGAAGCAAAAATACACACATTCAATGATGCAAGGGAATTTTGTAAACAAACAAGTTGTTGAAACCAGAGGCTACTAGCATAGGAAGGCAAAACAAGTGCAACATAAAAACTTTCAGCATAAAATGAGGAAACTTGATATTATTGAGATGCATAAGAACACTTTTCCCTCTCTCATAGTAACTTTCAGTATCATGCATAAACTTAACAATATAACTATCACAAGGGCTATCATAACAATGATCACTTATCCTAACAAAAAACACAGGAACACTAGCTCTCATAACACTACTTTCTGTGACAATATTAGAGGTATCCTTACAAAGGATAATGTGTCCCTCTTCTACATATTTAGTGACAAAGTCTTTCACATTTTCTATTGTAGGTTCATCATCCATTTGTTTATCAGGTTCAACAGCTTTACTTGTACTCTCATTAACCATACTAGCTATCATAGAATGTTCCTTTATCTTAACTGGGAAAGGCATTTTCTCAATATAAGGTTCAGGTAAAACATGATTAGTAGTATAAACTTCAGTATTTCTTGCAGGAACACTCTTAGCAACATCTTTATAAGGTTCATGATACTTATTCCACTTCTTTTTAGGCACTTCAATGTAGGAAGCAAAAGCCTTAAAATAAGTTGCAATAGCTTGAGAGTCTAGACCATACGCATTTTTAATATTTTGAAAGTCATTAGTTCCCATAAAATATTCAATGCATTCATAATCATAATTTATACCTGACTTTCTACCTTTATCATTCTCCCATGATTCAGCATTGTCTTGAATACGGTCCATAAGATCCCATTTAGCTTCTTCTTCCATGCGAGTGAATGATCCAGCACAACAAGCATCCAATAAATCCTTATCATGAAGAGGGAGCCTTGCATAAAAGTTATTGATAATAATATTGTTGGGGAGCTCATGAATAGGACATTTGAGCATTAGTAACTTCAATCTCCCCCAAGCTTGAGCTGTACTCTCTCCATCAAGAGGCCAAAATTTGTATATTTGATTCCGATCTTTATGAATCTCACTAGGAGGATAAAACTTTGAATAAAAGAGAGGTACTATTTCCTCCCATTCAAGAGTTTGACCATTCTTCAGCAGCTTATACCATTCCTCAACTCTTCCTTTTAGTGACAATGAGAATAACTTCTTCTTAACTTGGTCTGTAGTAATACCTGCACACTTGAATAATTCGTGTATAAAGAGTAAATGATCACTGGGATGGACAGTTCCATCCCCAACATAGTAGTTATCCATAACACGATCAATAATTCTTGTAGGTATTTTAAAAGTATCATTCTCAGCAGGTGGTGGTTCATCTACTACCTTAGAAGTGGTAGTAGCATTACCAAATAAGACACTCAGTGAATTATCCATAATTAAAATAAAACAACTAACATAAGTAAACAATACTCACAGTAGAAGTTTCCTTTACCAGTTCCACTTTCCAATAGCGCTTCACTCCCCGGCAACGGTGCCAGAAAATAGTCTTGATGACCGACAAGTATAGGGGGTGTATCGCAGTATTTTCGATAAGTAAGAGTGTCGAACCCAACGAGGAGTAGAAGGTGTTGGCTAGTGGTATGGATCATGAATTCTCTGCAAATACTTAGCAAACACATTTTTAGGGTTTTTTGATAATGCAAGTAAATAAAGTAAGAGTAAATGAAAGACAATAAGAACAAATGCAGCAAGTTGCCCAATCCTTTGTTCAGCAAAGGACAAGCCGGTTGTATTACTTAAGATGACCAAACGTTCTCGAGGACACATGGGAAGACTGTCAAGTGCTTTGGCTTCATATAGTTGATTAATCTTCTTTAGCTTGCTAAGTGTTGTGTGGGTGAACCTGTGCTAATGTACCGACCTTACTAGGACTAATACATACTTGTGATTATACCCCTTGCAAACATCCGTAAGTACAAGAAAGTAATTAAGGTAGAAACTTAACCACAACTTTAAACTCTAAGACCCCGACGTCCCTTGTGCAATGGTTTCCTAACGAGGGTTTAGGTTTCTGTCACTCCGGCAACCCCTACGATTAGTAGCCAAATACATAATGCATTCCCCTAGGCCCATATAGGTGAAGTGTCATGTAGTCGATGTTCACATGACACCACCAGAAGAAGTACACCACAACTTAAATATCAAACTATTTAATCTTTCTCAACACAATTCCACTACTACTAACATGACTTCTCCCATGTCCTCAAGAACAAAACGAACTACTCACAAGACATCATATGGATCATGATCAGAGATGGAATAATGATGTATAACAATCTGAACGTAAACAATAATTCAATGGTTCCACTCAATAGCATCAACTACAAAGAGTAATCAACACCGGGAAAGTTTCCCCTAAGAACTATGCAAGATTCAACCCAATTGTTACAGCAATATGGAGATGGTGATGAGGGTTCTGCTGATGATGATGATCCCGATGAAGTCTAGATTGATGGTGGTGTTGATGGCGATGATCTCCCCTCTCCGGGAAGGAATTCCCCTGTAGAAATCTGTCTGCCGGAGAGATCTTTCTCTCTCAGTATTTTCCGCCCCGCAGAGGCGGTGGAATCTTTCTGTGGTCGCTCCCCGAGTATTAGGGTTTCGGGAGGATTATATACGCTAGAGGGGAGAGCTAGAGGTGGGCCAGGGAGGCCACACCACCTGGTGGCGCGGCCTAGGCTGACCCGCGCCAGGGGGTGGTGTGGGCCCCTGTGACCCATCTCCACTCCTCCTTCTGGCTTCCTTCGTCTTCTGGAAAAATAGGATTTTCCGTATATTTTCTCGGATTTTCTGATCTTCACAAATTTTGCCTCCAAACAACACCTTTTCTATCAGAATCCTAACTGCAGCGGTCCATGCTCCAAAAGTCATCAACCATGCAAAAACAGATGAAATTACATAAGTATCATCTCTTAATATGAAATATATCAATGAATAACAATAAATTATGATATAGAATAGTGATGCAAAATGGACGTATCAGTCATATACACATATGAATTACATCAAGATCCCACTCAAAATATGTCACCTACATACTTGAGTTCCAAACTTACATTGCTCCCACTAAAAAATATGCCATTCACATATTAATTTAGGAAGACACTCTAGCTCCCACTCAATTTTATGGAAATTTCATATCTTCTTAATATTTTGAATTCTTCGAAATCCCTTGATCAATTATCAAATTGAGAATTTCTTTTACGAGACTTTAGTACCTTATTAGTTTTAAATCCACCAGACTAAAGCATTTCTAAATCAAATTCATTTCAATTTTCCCAAGACATTATTTGCGGTGCATCGTGCTTTGTCTTTCACCTTTTCTGTTATGACCTTGCGGTCCCTTGGAAAATCAAGTAACCCCTTTACTTGAAAAGATTTAGTAACACTTTACTTTCTAATTTTATGTGAAATTTACTTCTAGGATTTCTCGTAATTTCAGTTTACCATCAATTCCTTTGTAGTTCGTAGGTATGTCATGTTCTGATAATATGACAAGTGATTCACAAATGTCTCCACACAAGGTGCAGGGCATATTTGTTAATCCTACTTCATTAGTAAAATCACTATTGAAAACACAATGATCATTATCATTAATCTTTTCCTTTTATGTGAAGAGATGCGTCCTTTCTTCCACTGACATCATTATCGAGAACATACTTTCTCGAGAACATACCAAACTTTCAGCAATACCAGTTTTGCCTTCTTTTGGTTTCAGCCATGGATTTTTTGGTATTCAAAGTTTCCAATGAATACTCTATAAGGACTTGTTCGCTGTTGTTTTGGCGATATCAAACGTCCACGACGATCCATGCCATATATGGTGTCGTTTCTCACGAATTCTAAATTTGATTGGTAATGAACTAACCAAAATACTAAGTGAGAAAAATTTTAAGAAATTATTTAGTTACACTCACCATGTAGCTACGTCATTTTCTGTTTCTGTTGCACCACCTCGTACATTTGTCGGCTAAAATTTGTACCCGTAAAATCCTACTAGATTGTTTACTTTATTCTAAATGAGTGTTCGCTATTTCTAACTAATGATCTTTATACTAACACTAAATAGACTTATTTGGTGCCACCTATTTGCCCACTCAATATCAAATATTATACTATGATGATTCTGTAATTCAACATTTTGCAAAGGTAAATGCATCACAATTTTTTGAAACGCATTTCATAAGTTCTTATACCAATCTTATAATGTCGAATTTCATTACTATTGATCAAATAATAGTAACTTGATTCT
The DNA here is from genome assembly GCA_023614405.1 of Avena insularis. Lineage (NCBI taxonomy): Eukaryota > Viridiplantae > Streptophyta > Magnoliopsida > Poales > Poaceae > Avena > Avena insularis. The sequence continues at coordinate 32,303,042 of CM042692.1, forward strand.
ATTTTATTTTCAATACCCTTTGACGAGGGGTAACCTCGGCAATGTACATATTGATGGACTTAGGGTTTCGTGGAAAAGCGAATGTTAGGGATTTCGTCGGCTGATCAAACAAACAAGGGAGTCGAAGTCGTCTGATTGCTTATGAACAAAGAGATTACAGGTCGGTCAATGCCTTTTTCTGTACCTCTCTATTGACTCCTCCCAACCTTTATATAATAGGCTAGGTCCCGAGGCCGTATACTGATAGGTTACAAGTTATAATTACAACACTAATACAATGTCGGTTCCTACTCTTTCCTTATCTAGCAAGATATGTGTTCCATCGGATGCTTCTTGGACCTTCCTTGGTTCCTCTTGGGCCTTGTGGGCTGTAAGACTTTATACAAACAGGGTAACTAATCATAATAACCCGAATAATCATACCCATGTTAGTAGCCCCCGAAACTCCATCTGAATCATAGATTCGGATTGAGTCTCAAAGGAAATATAAGCCAAAGTTTTCTTTTATAATGTATTCTTTTTTAACTATCGTAGGGATATGGTACAACGGGTCTGATGCATCCGGCGGATCGGGAATCAGTTAATTGCTCCTGGGCAAAAGCACCGTGAACCTACATCAAATTAAAGTCCCCAGGCCCGAACTCAGTATTTGTTGGCATAATTCAGTTCGAGCCGTTGAGGTCTTATCGAATACTGAATTCTATTACTATTATTTTGGGTACCCAACACGACCATCGGGATTTTTCATCGTAGCATGGATACATATAACTTTACTAGCAGAGCACATTCATGTACGGTTTCCAGGCTGCACATGACAAATCCTAGGATCTTACCTTCATGTCATGGACAAGACATTCAGACTTTTATCACGTCAGGCGCGGTTCAAGAATTTTTTGAATTTTGTCGACTATCTTGTTTGGCTGTTGGAATAACTGAAGTTGTCAGTTTTCTCAAATATTGTATGAATGCACCCGATGGGAGTAACCATTTGAGGATACAAAGATGTAATACTCATAGGTTTATATGCTTTCCAACTCTGCTAGAATTTTTGGTTTTATCGGGTGCGCTTTCATCTCTCGAGGATAATATTTCTTCAGGTCCTGCTTGATCATGCTGTTTCTATCAGGTGCGCGGAAGCGCTCCTGATGGGAGTAGCCCCTAAGGCTATGTTTGGATGCTTACATCGAGACATAGGCTCACAATATCGCCTCTGACTGAGCACCTGTTGTTTAAAGAAAAACCAAAATTAATCGGGTGCACCGCCAACGCTCCCGACGGGAGTAGCCCCCAAGGCTATGTTCCGATGCTTGCATATGAGCATATGGGATAATTTATTATGAAACAGTTGGTTTTATGTACCCGAATATTTCTTCGTTCTTGGCTATTCATGATGTCAGTGCTAACGAATGTAGTGTGTCTTGGCTTCCAAGAAACAAGTCCTGATGGGACGTTAGAACATTGGGTGAAGGAGATATGCCCTAGAGGCAAATAATAAAAGGGTTTTATTGTCATATATCATTATTTCATAATACTTTTATATCATGCTATAATTGTATCAAGCGTAATCATTGATACAAGTGTGGTATACAAACAAAACCCAGGTCCCTAGTAGCCTCTATTCAACTAGTTCATTGGGCAGCCGATGATCAAGGTTTCCTGATCATGGGTTAAACAAAAGTCACTGACAATGAAGTCATATCATCTGGTATGATGTGATGGACACTTCCCACCAATGATTGTTGCAACACAATCATGTCACTTAGTTCATGTTGCAATTGTCAGAAATAGATTGTCCTAATCCTTAGATCGTGAGATCATACCAATCATTGTTAGCGGAGGATGCTTTGACTGTATCAACCGTCATCTCGTGGCAAGGTGGCTATAAAGCTACATGTTGGGTATCCGAAGGAGCATGTAGAGGCAATATGCTTCAAGATCAGGAATTGCTCTCCTGTGTGACGGGAAGATACAAGTGGGCCCACTCTATGAATTACATCCATGTCGCGCAACACATGACTAGGTAATGGGGATGGTATTTCATAGGAACGAGTAAAACAATACTTGCTAGAAATGAGATTGAACAAAGGTATCGTGATACCGATGATCGAATCTTGGACAAGTCTTGTATCATGAACAAGGGAATTGGATATATCGTTCCAGGTTTGACACGATGGAGATTCGTGGAGTGAATAGGGGTCACATGGGCATCCCGGTCCCTCAGTTGATCATTGATATGGATCATGTCTATAGCATTCCTGAACCGTAGGGAAACACGCTTAAGGGCGATACGACGCTTGGAGATCGTCCTGCTAGATGGAATCATAAAGAGAGAGAAATCGGAATCGTTCCGGAGAGATCCGAAGTTGTTCGAAGAAAGAAGGAAAGGAAAAGGACGAAAGGTGTTTCGGATAAATGGCAATTTATAATATATATTTATTATATGTTAATTGTGAATCAATATATTCTAAATAATATTTAAATTAATATTTATGAAGCAACTTTCTTATTAGGCCAATACCCTAGAGGGAATTGACCTAGAAGAAAATCACAACGAAAAGACAGAGAAAACAATAGAAATTGGGCTGCTTGGAAGAGCCCACACACGTGGGCGGTATTTATTGACTATCGCGCGTGCAACAGGCAAACCAAACCGCCTAGGCTGCCGTGGACTGCTGCTAGGCCACAGCCAACCGCTAGCCCACCCGAGCAGGCCGACATCAGACCCACCTAGGGTGGGGTGCTGGGCGGTGATACGTCATAAACATATCTATAATTTTTGATGTTCCATGGTTGTTTAGTATATACTTTCTTATGTTTTGTTCACACTTTAAGTTATTTTTATACATTTTCTGGAACTAACCTATTAACAAGATGCCACAGTACCAGTTGCCTGTTTTATGCTGTTTTTGGTTTCAGAAAAGATGGAAAAGAAATATTCTCGGAATTGGACCGGACAAAAGCCAAAGTCACTATTTTACCAGAAGACTCACGGAGCCAGATGACGAGACGGAGAGGGGCCACGAGGTGGCCACACCACCTGGTGGCACGGGCCAGCCTAGGCCGTGCCAGGGGGTGGTGTGGGCCCCTCGGGAACCCACCGACGTTGCCACTTCGCCTATAAAAGTATCCCGGGACGAAAACCCTAAGAACCAGATCATTAATTCCACGAAAAGTTCCATAGCGCCGCCACCACCGAAGAGGAGATTCGGGAGACAGAAGTCTCTATTCCGGCACCCTGCCGGGACGGGGAAGTGCCCCCGAATCCATCTCCATCGACTCCACCGCCATCTCCATCGCCGTTGCTGACTCCCATGATGAGGAGGGAGTAGTTCTCTCTCGAGGCTAAGGGCTCTACAAGTAGCTATGTGTTCATCTGTCTCTCTATGCGTGATCTTATTGAGATCATGAGCTTTGTAATCTAGATCTATTTTGCTACTCAAGTGCTTTAATTAATCTCTGCTTATCCCCACGTGTGTGAAGTTTACAGTGTGCACATGGTGTGGCACTTTGGCTAAGTTTACATAAATACTTATCATGAGTATAATTTGAGTTGGATGTCTCTATGAGATTGCGGTGTTTGTTGGAACCATCTAGCGCTCAAGGTGATAGTGAGGAGTTATCTAGATGGGTAATGCGAACTTTAAGGTGTGCTCTTATAGCCCTACATCGTCCAACCGGAGAGTAGTTCAGGGTAGCATCATAAAGAGAAGATATTTATATGAGAGTGTCCACTAGTGAAAGTATGATCCCTAGGCCTTGTTTATAAGCATTGAAACACCGTTTACAATCAGTTTTGTTACATGTTTGCTTGCTGCCATTCTTATTTCAGATTGCAATTACCACTTATAATCATCCATATTACTTGTATTTCACTATCTCTTCGTCGAACTAGTGCACCTATACACCAGACAAGTGTATTGGGTGTGTTGGGGACACAAGAGACTTCTTTTATCTTGATTGCAGGGTTGCTTGAGAGGGGATACCTTTGACCACTTCCTCCCCGAGTTCGATAAACCTTGGGTGATCCACTTAAGGGAAACTTGCTGCTGTTCTACAAACCTCTGCACTTGGAGGCCCAACACTGTCTACAAGAATAGAAGCATGAGTAGACATCAAGCTATTTTCTGGCACCGTTGCCAGGGAGGTAAGGTAAAAGGTACTCACATCCTTTGGCTACTAAACTATCTTCTAGTACTGTTGCTGGTGTGTGAGTGCTCGAAGTTCTTTCCATTAGATTCTGCAATTATATATTTTTGTTTCTTGTTTTTATTTTCACTAGTTAGGCTTAATGGAAAATAACAAAAAAATTAGAGAGCTTTATAGTATTTATCTTGAGTTAGGACATGAAGTGTTTGAAGAGAGAATTAAAAAACCTATGGAACTTTATTTGCGTGCTAATAGCAATGTTATTAGTATGAATTCTTTGAACACCATTATTGCTAATGCTATGGAAAAGTCTAAGCTTGGGGAAGCTAGTTTTTATGAAAATGATCTTTTTAGTCCCCCAAGCACGGAGGAGAAAATTTACTTTGATGATACTATACCTCCAATATATGATGATTACAATGATGAATATGATATTTTCAGTCCACCTACTATTAAGGAGAAAATTAATTATGATTATAATATGCCTCCTATATTTGATGATTATGGTGATGAGAATAATAATGATAGCTATTTTGTTGAATTTGCTCCCACTACAATTAATAAGAATGACTATGTTTATGTGGGGAGTTTTAATTATTTTATGCATGTGGCTCATGATAAGAATGTTTTATGTGATAGTTATATTGTTAATTTTATTCATGATGCTACGGGAAGTTATTATGAGAGAGGGAAGCATGGTTTTATGTATTTCAACAATATTAAGTTTCCCGTCCTTATGTTGAAATTTTTGAAGTTACACTTGTTTTGCTTTCCTATACTTGTTGCTTTGTTCTTTCATGACTTGTTTCTTTACAAGATTATTTTTCATAGAAAGTGGGTTAGACTTAAATTTATTCCACATTTGCTTCTTGATGCTCTCTTTTACTTCAATTCATATTTCTTATGTGAGCATCATCAAAATTATCATGCCTAGCTCAAAGGCGTTAAAGAAAAGCACTATTGGGAGATAACCCAAATTTCTATTCAATAAGTTTTTCTTTTGTTGAGTCTTGGAAGTTATTACCTCTGTAATAACCTCTCCTTGTCCTTTTTGTGTGTTTTTTTGCCAAGAATAATCTCCAATGAGAGGGAAGTAAGACTTGGGAAAGTTGCTGTCCTGAAACAGAATTTTATGCTTCACTGTAAAAATTCGTGAAAAATCTTTGTATGTCGGATTGAGCTGTAATTTTTTGTGCTTCTTCCCAGGTTGTTATCCAACTTTTGTTAGTCTAACACTTTTCTATTTGAGCAACAGAAGGTCTTTGAAAAAAATCGGTTTTTACCTTCTAGTCTGTTTTGACAGATTTCTGCCATTATTGACATTTGCCTCTTAATCTCTTTCTCTTTGAGTTCTATTTGATCATTTGAACTTTTAAAAGGAAGTGCTACAGTAGCTTGTGTTTTAATGTAAGTTTTACTTGTGTTGAAACTGAACCCAAAGTCTTATTATCTTAAGTACACAAATATTGCTAATGAAGATTGTGTGAAGTTTTGTATGAAGGAAATTTTAAAGTGTAGGGAAGAATGATGTGATAAGATTAAGTATGGACAAAAGCTCAAGATTGGGGATGCCACTCGTGTCACCCCAAGAAATATTCAATAAGTACAAGCTTCAAAGCTTGGGGATGCCCAAGGCATCCCCTTCTTCATCAATAAAAATTTCAGGTTTCTTCCAAACACTTCATTTTTATTGTTTCATGCACAATTGTGTTGTTCTTGGAGCGTCTTCATTTTTTTAGTTTTCGTTTGCTTGGTTTGCTTAAATAAATTGGTTGGACCCCTGCAGTCATACATAGTTTCAAATAAGTTGATTTGGATTGGAAAAGAGTAGGAAAGTTCATGTTTAAGTGGTATAAAAGGAGCTTGTTTTTGACTGTGACTTAGACTTTATCATGTCATGCTTGATATTGTTTTGCCTTTATGCTTAGTGATTATTGCTGTAGCATGACTTGTTACAAACAATTGAGATTGCTTAATGTGCCTTGAAAGAATAATGCATTGTTTTAGCATATTAAAGCATAATATTGTGGTATTCTCCTTTGATGCTTTATCTGGGTTGACTTGGCGCATGCTCACACCATGATAAGACTACACCAAGTCACCATAGCCTCTATGATCATTTAGTTTTCGACTTGTAATATCACTTTATGCTTTAATTAATAATGTTTTGTCGCTTTGCATGATTATGGCCATTATTGCTCTCTTAGTTGGTTGCTCCCAGTCTTTTGCTAGCCTCCACATGTACCAAGTATGAGTTCCTCTCATGCATCCAACTCCAAATGAAACCAAGTTATTCCAAAGAGTCCACCATACCTACCTATTAGCATTATTGCTATTCCAAGTACATTCATGTTTTATCTACCTTCCGAATTAAACTTGTTATGTGAAAATTAGTGATTAAAGCTCTCATGAACTTGATGGCACACTTTACTTTCTTGCACTTAATAAACTTGAACCATTGTGCCCATCTATGTTGCACATATGCTTGCATTTTGTAAGTTGTGAATTAGCAGAACCATGTTACCATGTGGAACGCTTTCAACATTGCACTTTATATAGTTGATATATGTTCTTGTGCTTATGGATCCCGATGGTGTGAAATGAAAGGTGAGCTTGTAAGGCTCATGGAGTTCGTATATGTGTTAGAGAAATGCCTAGGCGGCTGGTCTAAGCCATGCCTAATCATGGTGGAAACCTGCAGCATAACCATAGTGAGCAATCTATGAAGCATCCTCAATAAAAAAACCTATGCAAATAGGAAAGAAAAAAAGAAAAAAGCCTATGCAAATAGGAAATAAAAGGATCGCTTAGATGCTCATTGTCTCCTTGCCTTGTCATTTTGATATGGGAAAGCTTCCATATCATCGGGCAAGGGGTACCCCGTTGGTGGTTCTCTATGATACACATGTACTTATAATGAAAAGAACTTACCTGTGACTAAAGTTGAGTAGCATGAGGAACGGTACTCGTAAGTAAGGGGCATGCGATTTTTAGCTTATAACTTGTCAAGCATACCCTCATATTTGTTCACTTTAACCTTAATCACGTGAAGATGCTTATGATAGGGGCAATGAGAGCTGAAAGCTAATAAGTACCATAATTTTTGGGAGCTCTTTATGAGACTTGAATCCCTGCTTCCTTCTATGAAGGGCCTTTCTTTTACTTTTATTTTGAGTCTCCATCTTCTATCTTTATGCACCTATTGAGAGAGCATAGTGGTCATTCTTAGTTTAATGTGCATTGTCCCAAAACTTGTTGATTGATTCATAACTTTGATATTGCTTGTTCTTAAACTATTTGTATCTAGTCACCCTTATGAACTTTGAAGGTGTCCTATGCATTTATGTTTCGCTACACTATGAGGGACAAGATGAATACCACTTTTATTATGTTTTCTATATGTGAAAGAAACAAACGTCTTTCAAAGCATTATTATTCATGAATCTTTTGTTTGTACCTTTTCATGTTACAACATAGTTGCTATGTCTTATTGTTAGAACTATATCTTTCACGTCTATGTTAGAGTACTATGATCCCAGCTATCAATGTTTTACAAATACCTTGATCAAGATTGTGATGGTGCATGTCACCTCAAAAATTATTCTTTTTTATCACTTACCTACTCAAGGACGAGTAGGAGTTAATCTTGGGGATGTTGATACATCGTAAACGTATCTATAATTTTTGATGTTCCATGCTTGTTTAGTATCCATTTTCTTATGTTTTGTTCACACTTTGAGGTATTTTTATACATTTTCTGTAAATAACCTATTAACAAGATGCCACAGTGCCAGTTGCCTGATTTCTGCTATTTTTGGTTTCAGAAAAGCTGGAAAAGAAATATTCTCGGAATTGGACCAGACAAAAGCCAAAGTCAATATTTTACGAGAAGACTCACGGAGCCAGAAGACGAGATGGAGAGGGGCCACGAGGTGGCCACACCACCTGATGGGGCGGGCTAGCCCAGGCCACGCCAGGGGGTCGTGTGGGCCCCTCAGGCGCCCACCGACCTTTCATCTTCGCCTATAAAAGTACCCCGGGACGAAAACCCTAAGAACCAGATCAGAATTCCACGAAAAGTTCCTCAGCACCCCCGCCATCGAAGAGGAGATTTAGGGGACATAAGTCTCTATTCCGGCACCCTGCCAAGACGGGGAAGTGCCCTCGGATCCATCTCCATCGACTCCACCACCACCTCCATCGCCGTTGCTGACTCCCATGATGAGGAGGGAGTAGTTCTCTCTCAAGGCTAAGGGCTCTACAAGTAGCTATGTGTTCATATATCTCTCTATGAGTGATCTTATTGAGATCATGAGCTTTGTAATCTAGATCTATTCTGCTACTCAAGTGCTTTAATTAATCTCTGCTTATCCCCACGTGTGTGAAGTTTACAGTGTGCACACGGTGTGGCACTTTGGCTAAGGTTACATAAATACTTATCATGAGTATAATTTGAGTTGGATGTCTCTATGAGATTGTGGTGTTTATTGGAACCATCTAGTGCTCAAGGTGATAGTGAGGAGTTATCTAGATGGGTAATGCGAACTTTAAGGTGTGCTGTTATAGCCCTACATTGTCCAACCGGAGAGTAGTTCAGGGTAGCATCATAAAGAGAAGATATTTATATGAGAGTGTCCACTAGTGAAAGTATGATCCCTAGGCCTTGTTTCTAAGCATTGAAACACTGTTTACAATAAGTTCTGTTACATGTTTGCTTGCTGCCATTCTTATTTCAGATTGCAATTACCACTTATAATCATCCATATTACTTGTATTTCACTATCTCTTCGCCGAACTAGTGCACCTATACACCTGACAAGTGTATTGGGTGTGTTGGGGACACAAGAGACTTCTTGTATCTTGATTGCAGGGTTGCTTGAGAGGGGATACCTTTGACCACTTCCTCCCTGAGTTCGATAATCCTTGGGTGATCCACTTAAGGGAAACTTGTTGCTGTTCTACAAACCTCTGCACTTGGAGGCCCAACACTGTCTACAAGAATAGAAGTGTGCATAGACATCAGGCGCGCCAAGTGAGGCAGTGAGTGAGTCAGGCAGCCAGGCCCGCCATGGTCGCAGCTGGGAGGGGAGGGGGCTGGTGGGTGGGTGGCCATGGCCGGCGCTGCTTTTGCTGATTGCTGTTGCTTGCTGTGTTAGCTATTGGGATGTGGGGTTTTGGCTCATCCGGCTATGGACGAAAATCCTGCCCTTTTTCCTTTATCTTTAGTCCAACATGGGGCACCTAAGAGGGATGGCACCCCTCCCTTAGCCTATATAAGGAGGTGCCTATGGGTGGGATTAAAGACACCCAATAAGATATTTTCTGAGGCATTCTTCCTTAGAGAATACCCCCTCTCTCTAGACTGTCCGTGAAAAGTCAACGCATCTGCGGCACGCTGTTGTGCTACAGTGATTCCGCTAGGAGGTCTACTTCCGCAACACCAACAGGGATCAAGGAGTTTGGGAGTCGTCGCATTGCACCGTATGCATGTGATAACTTGGTGGGTCTATTGAAGCTTCTAGGCCATCGTACAAGGACCTGGACAAGGGGTGACGTGCGAGGAGCTTCGTGACCTTGAGGTCGGGTGGGTACGACTACATCATCCATGCTCCTACATGAGCATAACGCTCTCTCAGTCTTCAAGGGTATGTTACCACTGTCTTCCCCATTACTGCATTACTTCTAGATAGATCCTTGGGAATTGAGGGTGTTCTGCATAGTTAAAATTGTTGTTATCTTCTATAGAAACCCTATAGTGGTATCAGAGCCTAGATCTATGGTTAGTATGCTAGTACGGATAGACACATGCAAAGTGTGGGCATCAATACCTTAGTTGTTACCTTCCCACATGTATTTGTTTATATCGCGGTACTGTGAGATGAAGCAACCCGGAATGACCTTACACGTAATCCACACGAGACTGGTTCCACGCTCGACATACGCCTTGTACCATATAAGTGGCTAGCGGGTGTCTATCTCTCTCATAGTAGTTGATATAGCATTTACACTAGAAGGCACCGAAAGGGGTATATAGAGACAACTATTGTATCCATGTTGTGGTTGGAAGTTCATAGGTAAAAACGGTTCTATCATCAAAGCCTCAACAACCACGTAAAATATACAATGGATAGAGTAGAGGCGTCTAACTTTATGTTGCAGGAAAGGCTTTGTGATGTGATATGGTTGCATGTTGTGTAAAGGTAAGTTAGTTTACTTTTCCTATTGCTAAGTCGTGTAGTAGTAATCATCACGATGGTGAACGACAAGACTGATGGTGTTATGGCCTTGGCGCCAAGCCGGAGCACCTGATGGAGATCATGGACCGGGAAGATAACCATATTATGTCACATATGATTAGATATGATTTAATCTTTGTATACATCTTATTTGAGGGCTAGTATTAGATACACAACGGTAGCATTTAAATAGGATGAACCCTTAATTAATACTTATGCAAGTGTTCTGCCTTAGTGTGGACCACCAAGAAAGTTCTCCATTATGAGGCAGGACGTGACGATCGGGTGTCAGACATATCTGCGTTCACATACGGTGGGTCTAAGCCATGTTGCACAACGAATACACTAAGGTTGAGTTGGCGAGCCTAGCATATGTAGATATGGCCTCAGGACACAATGAACGAAAGATCAAGCACAAGTCACATGGATGATGTGATCGACGGGTATAGTCCACCCTGGCAGCCACATCAAAGGCCGTGACGATCGGGGATGATGTGGTGTAAAGGGGTCATGTAATCACTAAACTCTCTTTAGGTATGATAGTTTAAGTGGGAGTTCGGTTGAACTCCATAATATGAACTTAGTCTAAGTCCTTTTACAAATACCTTCTAGGTTATGGCCGTTCCCTTAGTTCAGGACATACATAGTCCATTAATGAACGGGAAGAAACTTAAGTTAGATGGGTCGAATTTCATCGACTATTATCAACACCTAAGTAGGATCCTCATAGAAAACATCTCCTCTATATCCTTTGAGAACCCCTAGAAGATTTCCCCGATGAATCCGATGGTAGAGAAGATACGACTCTTCGTGACCGTCGTGATACCTTCACCAAGGTCGAACCCAAAAGCTGGGATCGTCATCAACAGAAAGTGTATATGTGATATACAAGTAATAAACGTTTCCATGAAACGCTTATGTAGGTTTCAAGTATTGGATACTTAATCTTATTTTAATCAAAATAGGACCCTCTGCGTGAGAGTTACATAATGGAACGAGGCACTGATGGTGTGATAACGACAAGCAAGCTAGTTGATGGCCGACGACACTCCTTCCCTCGAAGTTTATCATTAGGATTAGTAAATTTGAATAAAAGCTTTGTAATCAAGTTTGTGAAACTTATGAGTGTGTCTTGCTTATTGCGAGACAGTTATTCATATTAATAAGAAACAATTCACTTGTTCTATTTTTATGAATGATCTCTTTTATGATTCACATTGGGATTATAAACAAGTTATTCTAGTCTTTATCAGCATGATAAAAGAACGTTTATGAAAGTTGCCAAACGATATTCAAAATTAAATAATGAATAACACTATTGTTTAAGTCATTATGTTTACTGCATGTTTTTCATGTTAATGAAGATCGAGGTCTTATATATTTCATCTAGAGACTTTGCAAAACCATGCCTCATTGGGCAGAATGACTAAAACTCCGCATTCTGGTAAAACGGTGACATGCAAAGAAGTGTTGAATTTTATACGTACAATGTATTGCATTTTCAGCAGATAGTGGAAATCATTATTTTTGGTGAGTTTAAGTGAATATGTGTATTTACTTAATGAAACACAAGTTTGAGACTATTTGAATTGTTCAAAGGATTTCAAAATGAAGTGGATATAAGATTAAGAGGATTTACAAAGTCTTTGCGATTTGATCCAAATAATTTCAAATTGAAGTTAATAGTAATTTGGCATATAAGGGACTTGTGAAAAACAGTTTCACGAATTATGGTGATTGGACTAATCAAATAATATTGATATGTCTAAAACATCATAATCATAGTATATAAGATACATATGGTCCAAATGATCTTCGAATGGTTTAACGTGAGGAATTAGAGTTAGAGATTTAATTAGTAAACACTCAGAAGTATTAGGAATATCTAAAGATTCGCAAAAACAGCACCATATGAGATATGGCAAGCTCGAGTTTCCTGAGACCTCGATAGTTTGAGATCATTGTGAATAGTAAGTCTTTGTGGTACGTGATACGTCCAAAACGTATCTACTTTCCCGAACACTTTTGCTATTGTTTCTCCTCTAAACTTGTATGATTTGGATACAACAAACACGGACTAACGCTGTTTTCAGCAGAATTACCTTGATGTCTAGTTTTTGTGCAGAAAATCAACTATCAGGAAAAATCCCGGAAAATATGCCAAAAATCCTATTTCACCAGAAGACTCACGGAGCCAGAAGACGAGACGGAGGAGGGCCACGAGGGGCCCACACCACTGGTCACAGCCAGGCCAGGCCACTGGGTGCTGTGGCCGCCTCGGTCACCCCCCGGCCTCCCTCTTCGCATATAAGATGCCTCCTGACCTAAAAACCCAGGGGGGGTGGATGTTTTTCCAGAAAGAGTTCCGATACGCTGCCACCACCAGATTCCGCAATTCAGAACCAGAAACTCCGTTCTGGCACCCTGTTGGGACGGGGAATTCGAGGAGATCATCGCCATCATCATCACCATCGCTTCTCCATCGACCATCCATAATTCCCCCATCTATGAGTGAGTAATCCCCTGATGTAGGCTATGGGGATGGTAGGGATTGGATGAGATCGTTCATGTAATGGCATCAGATTGTTAGGGCATGGTGCCTAGTATCTATTATTAGTGTTTTTGACTTTGTTGCAACTTGTTATGCTTAATGCTTGTCACTAGGGCCCGAGTGCCATGATTTCAGATCTGCACATGTTATTGATTCATCATGATAGTATTGTTTATGGTCTTACCTGCAAGTTGTATACACATATTGTTGTTCGGAACCAAAGGCCCCGAAGTGACAATAATCGGGATAACCGGAGGGGATGGCTTTGATGTGAGGATCACGTGTGTTCACTGAGTATTAATGCTTTGCTCCGGTGCTCTATTAAAAGGAGCACCTTAATTGCCAGTAGTTCCCTTGAGGCCCCGCTGCAAACGGGCTGGCAGGACAAAAGATGTTGTGCAAGTTCTCATTGCGAGCACGTATGACTATATATGGAACACATTCCTATGATTATTTAGTACTTGGATGCTTATCTTATTTATCTGCAAATGCCCTATGTCTTGATTGCTATATGAATTGTCTTGTCCGTGCAACGCCCGTCCATCCATCCCTATGCCTGCTGTGCTTTAATCCTACTGTTTACTGCAATTTTTACTATTGTCTTTACTTTTACTACTGCTATTACTTTACTATTGCTACTACAAAACTGTTGCTACTAATAAACTGCTATGAGCAAGATTGTTTCCAGGTGCAGCTGAATTGACAACTCAGTTGTTAAGGCTTATAAATATTCTTTGGCTCCCCTTGTGTCGAATCAATAAATTGGGTTTCACTTCCCTCGAAAATAATGCGATACACCCCCTATACTTGTGGGTCATCAAGACTATTTTCTTGCGCCGTTGCCGGGGAGCATAGCTCTATTTATCAAGTTCACTTGGAATCACTATTGTTCGCTGCCATCCATCCATCATGGGTAAGTCTCATGATGGCAAGGTCCCTATTTTACCATCCACTACAAGGAGAGGTACGGTTCTGAACACCTCTGTTGCTCTTGATTCACCATCTGTTATGAGTAAGCTCCTTACACCACCACATACACATGCTACACACACTGCTACTACTGCTGAATCTAAAACTTCTGATACTTATGATGCTGATTCTACCGTGCTTGATAAAAGTGGTTCATTAGGTCCTTTCCTAGATGCTACGATTGCTAGAACTATAGCTAGAAATACTAAAACTCCTAATGAAGATACTACTACACCTATCAGTTCACCCGAGTCTAGAGAGAGCTATGATATTGAAGATGGTTATATAGAGATGACTGATGAATTTATTAAAGAATGTCAAAACACTCATGATAAAAATGCTATTAAGAGTCTTCTTGAGAAACACACTGCTATACCTAAATTATCTCCTAATTCTAAGTTTGCTACATCTCCCATAAACATTAAAGATAAGGATTATGATTTCTCTCTTGATTTATCTTACATAACCATTGTTGAGAAAGAACCTTTTTGTGGAACTAAGAATGAAAGTGCTGTAGCACATATGACTGACCTTTCTACCATGAGTGGCCTATTTTTTGATGATATTAAGATGCGCACCTACTTTGTTGCTAAACTTTTCCCTTTTTCACTAAAAGGAGAAGCTAAAACTTGGTTTAATAATTTACCTCCTGGATCTATTGATAGCCCTGATTGCTTGATTGGTACTTTCCTTCAGAAATATTTCCCTCCTAGTGCTAGACATGCCATTCTACAGGAACTTTTTGATTTTAAATAGGGAGAAAAAGATATATTGCCTGAATCATGGGCAAGGTTTTGTGCTTTGGTTCATGCACAGGCTGGATGTCCATTACACAAAAATGAGCTGCTTGATATATATTATAATGGACTAACTGAAGAATCTAGGACATACCTGGATAGTTGTGCTGATTGTGTTTTCAGGAAGAGAACTCCCAAAGAAGCTGAGGAATTAATGGCTAAAATAAGCAAGAATTATGAAGACTGGACTTCATCTGAGCCAACTACACCTGAGTTAACTGTGCCTGAGCCAACACCAACACCAACACCGAAGAAGAGGGAAGTTATTGAACTAAATGATGAAGTGATGAAGGAAGCTAAGAAATGTCTTAAGGAGAAAGGAATTAAAGCTGCAGATGTGAAGAATTTACCTCCTATAGAAGAATTATGTAAGCCAATTTCCCACTCATCCACTATTGAGGTACACTCTGTCCAACATTTTGATGAAGGTGATATTACTTACTCTAAACCTCCTGATCAATGCTTAGAATAATTTGATATTTTTATTGTTAAGCAAGATAGTGTTAATAAAAGGGTGCAAAATCATTTAATGGAAAACTCTATAGCTATTATTGAGTTAAAAAATATTGTGGAAAGAACCTCTAATGATGTTAAAATGCTTGTTAAACATTTCCAAATGGTTCAAACTCAAATTGACTAGCTTATTAAAGTGCAAAAAGATTTGCTAGTTAATGCTTCTAAGGAAAAACAATCTTATGAAATAAGAACTAGAAGTGGTGCTGCCACCCAGGATCCTCTATATCCTGAGGGGCATCCTAAAAGAATTGAGAAAGATTCTCAACGAATTGAAAATAGTGGTACTTCTCCTAAGAAAAGGAAAAAGAAACATAAAACTATTGTAGAGTCTTCCGAACCTGCTAAAGATCCTAATAGTATATCTGTCTCCGATGTTGAAACTGAAAGTGGTAGTGAAGAAAATGATGCTCCTGATAAAGAAAAAGTTGAAGAAGAACCTTAAAGACACGCTAAAAATGCTAAATACACTAAAGAGGATTTTGTTGCTAAGAAACATGGTAGTGAAAGAGAGCCTTGGGTCCAAAAACCTATGCCTTTCCCTAATAAGAAACACAAGTCAAAGGAAGATGAACACTATAATAAGTTTTGTGAGTGGATGAAACCTTTATTTTTGCAAATACCTTTGACGGATGCTATTAAATTGCCTCCTTATTCAAAGTATATGAAGTATATTGTCTCTAATAAAAGGAAGATCCCTAATGAAGAAATTTCTACTTTGCTTGCTAATTATTCCTTTAATGGTAAGGTTCCAAAGAAACTTGGAGACCCAAGGATTCCAACTATTCCATGCTCTATTAAAAATAGTTATGTTAGAACTGCTTTGTGTGATTTGGGAGCAGGAGTTAGTGTTATGCATTTTTCTCTCTATAAGAGACTTCAATTGGAAAAACTAATACCAACTGATATATCTTTGCAAATGGCTAATAAATCTACTACTATTCCTGTTGGTATATGTGAGGATGTACATGTTCAAGTGGCTCATAATTGCTTGATATTAACTGACTTTGTTGTGCTTGAAATGCCTGAAGATGACAATATGTCTATTATTCTTGGGAGACCTTTTCTTAATACTGCAGGAGCTGTTATTAATTGTAATCAAGGAAAGGTGACTTTTAATGTTAATGACAAGGAGCATACTGTCTATTTATCCAAGAAGATTGATAGGAGTTATGGTTTAAATTCAATTGAACAAGTTGAGGGCATCCAAGTTGGAGAAATATATTGTCCCATACCACGAGAAACATATGAAACTATTATGATTGGGACCATTACTATCAAGGTTGAGGTAACATAATCATTAGTGGAAGAAAAAGTTTTGTTTCATATAAAATTGTTTTGGTAACAAGACCTGATCAACCTTGTTAACAAAGGGATTTTAATGAACAAAACAATGTTTTCACCATGATTATCTTCGCTTACTTTTATTTTATCCATTTTAGGGCTTGTTTGATTCATAGGATAGGAAAAGTATAGGAATAGGAAAAACATAGGATTGAGATGTCATGCCAACTTGAATCCTATGGGAAGAGGAATCATGTTTGATGTAGCAAAGGAATTTTCCCATGAGCTTTGATCTAATGTTTCTTTCCTATAGGAATTGCACTACAAGATTCCTATAGGATTAATTCCTATAGGATGTGTTCCTATGAATCAAACAATTACATAGGAAAAATTCCCATAGGATTTAAATCCTACACAATTCCTATGCAATTCCTATGAATCAAACAAGCCCTTAGTTTTTGCTTTCACTTAGTTCACTTTTCTATTGCTAGTTGCTTGCATATTAGAGTGTCTTAGAACTTCTGAAGTTTTAGTTTTGCTTTGTTTTTGCATCATTCCAAAGTCATCTTTCTGTCAGAAAATCGTTCATCAATACCTGAAAATTGCTCAAAAATAAAGTGTCTCGAAAAATTCCAGAAAATTCATATTAATTTTTTACGTGAAAAAAGGGGCAGAGAAGTGCCTGGAGAGTACCAGGGGGGCCACTAGGCAGGCACACCACCTAGTGGAGCGGCCACACCAGGGGCGTGCCTAGCCATGGTGTGGGCCACCCCTGGCCCTCCACTCACTCTCTCACTTGCCACTTCCTTCTCTCTCTCGAGAAAACGCCAGTTCGTTGCTCAAAATCATGTTCTTGCTATTCTTGTCCATGATTTTTCGATCTCCTTGCTCAGCCCATCTTTGCTGCTGAAATTTGGAGCATTTGTTCTCCGGTATGTGACTCCTCCGCTTGTCCAAGTAGATTTGTGTTTAGTGGTTTATACCTTGAGTATTTTGCTATTGTAGGTGACAGGTTATGTGAGCTTGTAAGCTTGTTCAATACTTAGAGATATTGTTTTGATGCATGATTAGGCCTCTTACAAGTCCCTATGAGTAGTTTCCTTCATTATGTATTCACTTTGCAATCACTTGTATAATGGATGTTTAAATTTCAGAATATCAAAGATGAACAACCACACTTTTGGAGAAATATTTGAGAGGGACACACCCAGGAGGGCAAGGCCTTCAAGATCAGCCTCTCAGTTTAGGCCATCATATAATGAAGATCTTATTGCACCATGCTTTGGCAATGAAGGAGATAAGGGAGATGCTCACCCATCTACCTTCCCTTGTTTTACCTTTTTGCAAGCTGCAGGGATCCTCAATGATTTCTTACTACTCGTTTAGAGGGTTGATCTGACCACTTACATGGAAGATGAGAGTGAGCAATATGCCGTGCTCACCAAAACTTTCGTTGAGATTTTCGTTTTCACTAACACCCCTTATCAGTCAACTGTTTTGTTCAAAATCTATAATCTGCCTATTACCATGTCATTGGAAAGATTTTGCAGCATTATAGGCATAGGCATGACTGGGACAGTGAAGAAGATCCAAGGTCGACCCGCTGATTTGCTGGAGCTCTACCGAAGTGTGAAAAATGACGATGACCGCGTATCTCAGCGCGGGAAGATAAGGAACATTCAACTCCCAGCTCTTAGATATTTTGCTTATTATCTTGCCACTAGCATTCTCGGTAGGGAGAACACTAGTAATATTTCTAATTATCATTTGGCCTTCCTCGCTGCTGCACTTAATAATGATACCAAGTATAATCTTGGTTCTCTAATTGCTCGCCGCCTAGCCGCTAGAGGACCTATTTATGGGGGCATTATTGCCTCATGCATTGTTGCTGCTTTGGAACTTTTTGTTGATCCTAATGATACTATGTTGACACCACAAAGTCTTGATCTTGCTGCTATGAAAACGCATCACTTTGTCACTACTGACTCTAGTACGGAGAGTTTAGTATATAGGATGTTGTTTACTGTCGGAGACGAGAGGGAAATTCCTTTGCCACAATCCACTTTGTTCAGTATTTACAGGAGGCCATGGTCGCGTTCCAAGGAGGAGGTGGACGAGCAGCTCCGCTTGATTGGTTTCCACGGGCAGCACCAGGGGGATGTGCCCTCTGACGACTATTCTGCGCACTACGCTGGGGCGTCCTCGAGCTCGTATCAGGATGAGGGCACCTCTTCGCCGTACTACGGAGGCGCTCCATTTTGGCCAGCTTGGGATTGATACCCACTTAGGCCAAAAGCCTAAGCTTGGGGGAGGTACACCGACACCACACTCATCTCCATACCATGTTTAGTCAGTACTTTGTATATCCATGTTTTGCTTTCTTTTGCTTTCCAAAACACAAAAGGACCAAAAATATTTTCGTTATTTCTCTTTGTTTGCTTCTTTGTCTTTTTAGCCTTGGTTTGCTTTTTTCCTTTTAGCTTTGTTTTGATTATTCGAAAAACCCAAAAAGATTTCGCTTTGCTTGTTCTTCCTTTTGGTTCTTTCCTTTAAAAATCGAAAACCCAAAAATATTTGTTGTTCTTCTTTGGTTTTGTGAAGTTCGTTGCAGGGTTCAGCAGTCCTCAATTGAGTTGGGTTTCATGTTATTATTCAAGCCACACAAGTGAAGGGCAATAATGAAGATTAATGACAACTTGAGGTGTGGTAAGAGGCTGGTAACAAACTCTATTTGTTTTCATTTTTGTACATATACTCATCATTATGGGCATGCTTAGTCTGTTCATGTAAGGTGTATGTTATTTATGGATGGTTAGTAGTTCTTGCTTTCTTATGATTAGCTCCATCTTGCTAATAGTTTGTAGCATGTCATATGAATGTTTGCTTGCATTGTTCTATTCATAACTTGGTATGACACTATGGTATCCTCCTCTTAATGTTTCACTTGAATTGACTTGGCACATGCTCATGTATGCATATGACTGAAACAATAATTAGTTAAGCCTTGATGAATTATTTTGCCTCAGGGGTCTTGAATCACTTTCATGCCATGATTAGTCCTGTTTTGTTGCAAGCATGATTATGACAGTTATTGCTCCCTCGTTTGTCGCTCCCTTAATATTGCTAGCCTTCACTTGCACTGAGTATGAGCTCTACTCGTGTTTCCAACTCCCCAAAACCAATATTGCCAAAAGTATCCACCATACCTACCTATTAGCATCATTTGCTTTTTTGTGCATATTCAGTATGCCTTGTTTTCTTCCGAATAAAATGTTTGCTTGTTATGAGAAAGTTAGTTAATAAAGCTCTCACGAACTTGATGGCACACTTTATTTCTTGTACTTAATAAATCTGAACCATTGTGACTGTCCATGAAAGTTATATGCTTGAAAATTATAGGCTGGGGATTAGCAGAACCATGCTGTCATGGGGAACGCTTTCAACACCAGTAAATATATACCCCGTTGATATCATGCTCTTTTGTTTACGGATGTCATCAGTGTGAAATAAAAGGGGAGCTTGTAAGTCCATGGAGTTATGTATGTGTGTTAGAGAAACTCCTAGGTGGTTGGTCTAATCCATGCCTAATCATGGTGGAAACATGCAGCGCAACCATAATGAGCAATCTATGAAGCATTCTTCTTATAAAAAAGAGAGAGATAGTTATTGAGAAAAATAAAAAAAGATGATGAGAAAAGAGGAAAGAGAGAAAAAAGCACCATTTTCCCATGGTAAATAAGAAGATTTCTGAGATGCTCATTGTTTGCTTGCCTTGTCATTTTGATATGGGGATTCTTATGTATCATCGGGCAAGGGGTACCCCGTTGGCGGTTATCTATGATACACATGTATTTACTATGACAAGAACTTACCCGTAACTAAATTTGAGTAGCATGAGGAGCACCCCTCGTACTCAAGGGACATGAGATTTGCAGTTTATGGTCTATCAAGCATATAACTCGTATTGGACCTCACTTTCACGTTAACCATTTAAAGATGCTTATGATAGGGGCAATGAGAGCTCAAAGCTAACGAGTACCATACTTTCAGCATTTGGAAGCCTTTCAAACTTTTCAAAACCTTTTCACTTCCTTGTTGAGTCTCCACATATTCTATGAGCATTTTCTTGAGAGCATAGTTGTCATTCTTAGTGTAATGTGCTTGTCTCAAAACTTGGTTAATTGTGTCATGACCTTGATGCTTGTATCTCTGATATCTTTACTTCTAGTCTTCACTTGAACTTCAGAGGTGCCTTGGCATTTATGTTTTATCTACAATCAAAGGCAAGAGAGATACCACTCTATCATACCTTTTTATGAGCATTGCAATGTTGCTTATGTTTATGTTTCATGCTACTTACTATTTTTGAGTTAGAATCTCTTCATAGCTTGCAATGACTATTCAGTAACCTTATTTGCATACTCCTTATTATGAATTGACCAAGTACTTGATCATATGCTGAGAATATATACATCTCATGAAGCAAATGTGTTCGTGAAAGTTTCTTTTATCGCACTCAGTTTTCAACTAAATTGCTTGAGGACAAGCAATAAGCTAAGCTTGGGGGAGTTGATACATTCAAAACGTATCTATTTTCCCGAACACTTTTGCTATTGTTTCTCCTCTAAACTTGTGTGATTTGGATACAACTAACACGGACTGACGCTGTTTTCAGCAAAATTACCTTGCTGTCTAGCTTTGTGCAGAAAATCAACTATTAGGAAAAATCCTGGAAAATATGCCAAAAATCCTATTTCACCAGAAGACTCATGGAGCCAGAAGACGAGACGGAGGAGGGCCACGAGGGGCCCACACCACCTGGCCACGCGGGCCAAGCCAGGCCGCGCCTGGGGGTGGTGTGGCTGCCTCGGTCACCCCCCTCGGCCTCCCTCTTCGCCTATAAGATGCCTCCTGACCTAAAAACCCAGGGGGTTGGACATTTTTCTAGAAAGAGTTCCGCTACGCCGCCACCACCAGATTCCACAATTCAGAACCAGAAACTCCATTCTGGCACCCTGCCGGGACGGGGAATTGGAGGAGATCATCGCCATCATCATCATCATTATCATCGCTTCTCCATCGACCATCCATGATTCCCCCATCTATGAGTGAGTAATCCCCTGCTGTAGGCTATGGGGATGGTAGGGATTGGATGGGATCGTTCATGTAATGGCATCAGATTGTTAGGGCATGGTGCCTAGTATCTATTATTAGTTCTTTTTGACTTTGTTGCAACTTGTTATGCTTAATGCTTGTCACTAGGGACCGAGTGCCATGATTTCAGATCTGAACATGTTATTGATTCATTATGATAGTATTGTTTATGGTCTTACCTGCAACTTGTATACACATATTGTTGTCTAGAACCAAAGGCCCCGAAGTGACAATAATCGGGATAACCGGAGGGGATGGCTTTGATGTGAGGATCACGTGTGTTCAAGGAGTGTTAATGCTTTGCTCCGGTGCTCTATTAAAAGGAGCACCTTAATTGCTAGTAGTTCCCTTAAGGCCCCGCTGGAAACGGGCTGGCAGGACAAAAGATGTTGTGCAAGTTCTCATTGTGAGCACGTATGACTATATATGGAACACATGCCTATGATTATTTAGTAGTTGGACGCTTATCTTATTTATCTATAAATGCCCTATGTCTTGATTACTATACGAATTGTCTTGTCCATGCAACGCCCGTCCATCCATCCCTATACCTACCGCGCTTTAATCCTACTTTTTACTGCAATTGTTCCTACTGTCTTTACTTTTAATACTGCTATTACTTTACTATTGCTACTATACTGATAAACTGCTATGAGCAAGATTGTTTCTAGGTGCAGCTGAATTGACAACTCAGTTGTTAAGGCTTATAAATATTCTTTGGATCCCCTTGTGTCGAATCAATAAATTGGGTTTCACTTCCCTCGAAAATACTATGATACACCCCCTATACTTGTGGGTCATCAGTACGTTCTTAGTAAGACTATGAACACAAATTCCAAACTAATGCCCGAACAAGACAAAGTTTGTATTGTCTCAGCGAGGTATTTCTTTTGAGAAAAGGTTCTCATAGAAGTGTTAGTGGAAAGGCAAAAGTGTAAGCAAAAGGTTTTAACCTTACCTCCAAATTGTCAAGAATGTAAAATAGAATATGTTCCGGAAACAAACTTTACAAATAGAGGGAAACTAGAATGATATGATCATAAAGTGTTTCAGCTAATACTTTGTGAAAGTAGGATTCAAGAACTTGTTCTGCCAGTTGCAGAACTCCATTCTTGATTCACTTGTCCTATTATTGGAATAAGACATGCCTACAAACTACAAAGGAAGTTTGATGGACCTAAGTACAAGAAATGACTTAGAGTCATGGAATCCCAAATTAAGTAACATTTGAGATTATGAAGTGAAAATTACTTGATCCCATTAAGTAATGGAATTTACTTAATCCTTCCCAATAAACTTCAAAGATGGAAGGATGGAAATGAAACTTAAAAGGATGACATAAAAGCTTATTTTGTCACAAAGTTGTTTTGACAAATGCTTAATGTCTATTGGTTTTAATTAGCAAATAAGTCCAATTTGGAAATTGGTAAAGGACTGTTCAAAACTTCAAAGTATTCAAGAGTATGAAGAGAAAGGTTGTAATTGGTACAACAGGCAGGTTTTGATCAATCAGGAATTGCTGAAGTCTTGTAATAGAAATTCTCGATTTGATGCAAGATCAAAGAATTTTGGATTTGCCAAGATTATCGAGAGAAGTCTGCAAGTTGAGTGGGAGCTAAGAGGTTTCCCTAATAGAATATGTGGACGACATATTTGAGTGGGAGATGAGTGATATCCTAGAATATCAAATATTGATGCAATATTAAGTGGGAGCGTGACAATGTTCTTGAATATGTAATTGACATATTAGTGCACAATGTGTTTGGTATTAGAAATGATTAGATCATTAGATGGAAGAAATTCAGCATATATTAAAGGGATTTCTATTTTCGTGCCCCTGGTTCGTTAGTTGTACTTAGTTTTCCCCAGCTGCTTAACTTTTCCTCACTTTTCCCCTCCCTCTATTCTGAAACCCTCACTGGCGCTTGGACGGAAGGATGCTGTCAGGTCAAAGGCTTGACCGTTACATGCTGACCGGTGGGACCGCATTGGGACGGATCGTGCGTGGAGCATTACGTGGCCT
The DNA here is from genome assembly GCA_023614405.1 of Avena insularis. Taxonomy (NCBI): domain Eukaryota; kingdom Viridiplantae; phylum Streptophyta; class Magnoliopsida; order Poales; family Poaceae; genus Avena; species Avena insularis. The sequence goes on from CM042692.1 coordinate 32,326,715, forward strand.
CGACCGTTACATGCTGACGGGTGGGGCCGCATTGGGAGGGGTCCTTCATGCGTGGTGAAGGGTGGGGCCGTGTTGGGATGGGTCTTGCATACGTGGTGCAGGGTGGGGCCGCATGGAGACACGTTGGACCAGCCATTCTCGCTCACCTAAAGCATTCGCTTCCTCCGAGCCTGGAACAGCTCCCACACCGTCCATCCGCTCCCCCGGCGTTATGCCCTCCTACCTTATGTCGTCCTCAGTGATGGCTCAAAATATATCGAGCTCGTTGGGGAACCCCAAGAGGAAGGTATGATGAGAACACCAGCAAGTTTTCCCTCAGTTATGAAACCAAGGTTATCGAACCAGTAGGAGCAAGGAAACACCTCCAAGGTGTTCTTGCCAACTTGGAATCGTGCACAACACAACCATAGAACTTTGCCCCAACTTACAGTGAGGTTGTCAATCTCACCGGTTTTGCTCAAAACAAAGGATTAAATGTATCGTGTGGAAGAAAGTAATTGCTTGTAGAAAGTAAACAGAAAGTAGTAAACAGTTGTAGATTGATGATAAAAGAAAGGACCGGGGTCCATAGTTCACTAGTGGTGATTTCCCTTAAGATAGATGACATGTTGGGTGAACAAATTACAACGGGGCAATTGACAAACATCAAGAAAGCATACAAGCATATACTAATCATCTTGACTCCTTTGAGATTTGATTGGGCATTACAACATTATACATAGACCGTAATCCAACTGCATCTATGACTAATAATCCACCTTCAGGTTATCATCCGAACCCCCTCCAGTATTAAGTTGCAAGCAACCGCTAATTGCATTAAGCAAAGTGTGTAAAGTAAACAATACAATTGCCCCATGGACAAAGGATTGCTGTTTTCTCCCTAGTAGAAACAACACATCTAGTACCTTAGAGATTTCTGTCACTTCCCCAGATTACTAGAGGCATGAACCCACTATCGAGCATAAATACTCCCTGTTGGAGTTGCTAGCATCTACTGGGCCAAGATAGGTACTAACAACAGAAAGCATGCAAGATAATAAATAACATAGACATGATAGAATCAATAATCAATCTAAAATAGCATCTCAATATCCATTGGATCCCCACAAACACAACATGTAAGATTACAAATAGATGATCATGATCATGAACGGAGCTCACAAGATCTAAACATGGTAGCACAAAGGAGAAGAACCAACCATCTAGCTACTACATGGACCCGTAGTCTAGGGATGAACTACTCACGCATCACACCGGAGGCAGTCATGGTGATGAAGAAGGCCTCCAGGGTGATCTCTCCCCTCTGGTAGGGTGCCAGGAAGAGCTTCAAATCCCTCTCGATATAGGGATGGAGATGGCGGTGGCTACAGATTCTTTCGTGGAAGTTTGATCAGGTACTTAGGGTTTTCGTCCCGGGAGGCTTTTATAGGCAAAGGGGCAAGGTCGGTGGAGAACCAGGGGCCCACACCCCGTGGTGGCGCACCCCCGAGGCCGCGCCACCACCAGGTGTGGCCTCCCTAGTGCGCCACTTCGTTTCCCCTCTGGACTCCGTGTTGCTTCGGGTAAAATATTGACTTTGGCTTTTGTCCGGTCCAATTCCGAGAATATTTCCTTACTAGCTTTTCTAAAACCAAAAACAACAGAAAACATGCAACTGGCACTATGGCATCTTGTTAATAGGTTAGTTCCAGAAAATGTGTAAAAATACTCCAAAGTGTGGACAAAACATAAGAAAGTAGATATAAAACTTGGAACATCAATTATAGATACGTTTACAACATATCAACTTCCCAAGCTTGACTCCTGCTCGTCCTCGAGTTGGTAAGTGATAAAAAAGAATAACTTTTGAGGTGACATGCACCATCATAATCTTGATCAAGGTATTTGTAAAACATTGATAGATGGGATCATAGTATTTTAACATAGCATGAAAGATATAGTTCTAACAATAAGACATATCAACTATGTTATAACATGAAAAGGTACAATCAAAAGATTCAAGAACAACAATGCTTTGAAAGACGTTTGTTTTTTTCACATATAGAAAACATAATGAGAATGGTATTTAGCTTGTCCCTCATAGTGTAGCAAAACATAAATGCATAGGATACCTTCAAAGTTCATAAGGGTGACTAGATACAAATAGTTTAAGAACAAGCAATATCAAAGTTATGAATCAACCAACAAGTTTTGGGACAATGCACATTAAACTAAGAATGGCCACTATGCTCTCTCAATAGGTGCATAAAGATATAAGATGGAGACTCAACATAAAAGTAAAAGAAATGACCTTCATAGAAGGAAGCAGGGATTCAAGTCTCATAAAGAGCTTCCAAAAATTATGGTACTTATTAGCTTTTAGCTCTCATTGCCCCTACCATAAGCATCTTTAGGTGATTAAGGGTAAAGTGAACAAATATGAGGATATGCTTGACAAGTTATAAGTTGAAAATCTCATGCCCCTTGCTTACGAGTACCGAATCTCATGCTACTCAACTTTACTCACGAGTAAGTTCTTGTCACTATAAGTACATGTGCATCATAGAGAACCGCCAACGGGGTACCCCTTTCCCGATGATACGGAAGCATTCCCATATCAAAATGACAAGGCAAGCAGACAATGAGCATCTCAATGATCTTTTTATTTGCTATTTGCATAGGTTTTTATTCAGGATGCTTCACAGATTCCTCACTATGGTTATGCTGCAAGTTTCCACCATGATTAGGCATGGCTTAGGCTAGCTGCCCAGGCGTTTCTCTAACACATATACAAACTCCATGAGCTTACAAGCTCCCCTTTTATTTCACACCGCCGGGATCCATAAGCAAAAGAATCATGATATCAAATAAATAATGTGCAATGTTGAAAGTATTCCCCATGGTAACATGGTTCTGCTAATTCACAACTTACAAAGCGCAAGCATATACGCAACATAGATGGGCACAATGGTTCAAGTTTATTAAGTGCAAGAAAAGTAAAGTGTGCCATCAAGTTTCTGAGAGCTTTAATCAATAATTTTCACATAACAAGTTTAATTCAGAAGGTAGATAAAAACATGAATATACTTGGAATAGCAAATGCTAATAGGTAGGTATGGTGGACTCTTTGGAATAACTTGGTTTTATTTGGCGTTGGATGCATGAGTGGAACTCATACTTGGTACATGTGGAGGCTAGCAAAAGACTGGGAGTGACCAACTAAGAGAGCAATAATGGCCATAATCATGCAAAGCGACAAAACATTATTAATTAAAGCATAAAGTGATACTACAAGTCGAAAATTAAATGATCATAGAGGCTATGGTGACTTGGTGTAGTCTTAACATGGTGTGAGCATGCGCCAAGTAAACTCAGATAAAGCATCAAAAGAGAATACCACAATATTATGCTTTAATATGCTAAAACAACGCATGATTCTTTCAAGGGACATTAAGCAATCTCAATTATTTGTAACAAGTCATGCTACAACAATAATCACTAAGCATACAGGCAAAACAATATCAAGCATGACATGATAAAGTCTAAGTCACAGTAAAAAAACAAGCTCCTTTTATACCACTTAAGCATGAACTTTCCTACTCTTTTACAATCCAAATTAACTTATTTGAAACTATGTATGAACGCGGGGGTCCAACCAATTTATTTAAGCAAAACAAGCAAACAAAAACTAAAAACAAAAACGAAGACGCTCCAAGAACAACACAATTGTGCATGAGACAATAAAAATGAAGTGTTTGGAAGAAATCTGAGATTTTTATTGATGAAGAAGGGGATGCCTTGGGCATCCCCAAGCTTTGACGCTTGTACTTCTTGAATATTTCTTGGGGTAACACGGGTGGCATCCCCAAGCTTGAGCTTTTGTCCATGCTTCATCTTATCACATTACTCTTCCCTACACTTTAAACTTTCCTTCATACAAAACTTCACACAATCAACATTAGTGTACTTAAGATAATAAGACTTTGGGTTCAGTTTCAACACAAGTAAAACTTCCATTAAAACACAAGCTACTAAAGCAATTCCTTTTAAAAGTTCAAGTGAGCAAAGAGAACTCAATGAGAAAGAGATTAAGAGGCAAATGCAAATAATGGCAGAAATCTGTCAAAACAGACCAGCAGGTAAAAACCAATTTTTTTGAAGACCTTCTGTTGCTCAAATAGAAAAGTGTTAAACTAACTAAAGTTAGATAACAACCTGGGGCAGAAGCACAAACAATTACAGCTTAATCTGACGTACAGAGATTTTTCACGAATTTTTACAGCGAAGCACAAAAATCTGTTTCGGGACAACAACTTCCCCAAGTCTTACTTCTCTCTCATTAGAGGTTACTCTTGGCACAAAAACCACACAAAAAGGATAAGGAGAGGTTATTACTGAAGCAATAACTTCCAAGACTCAAAAAAAGATTCCTAAAGAAATTTGGGTTATCTCCCAATAAGTGCTTTTCTTTAACGCCTTTGAGCTAGGCATAAGAAGCAAGAATCAAGTGTTCTCAAATGAAGAAGCATTAAGATCAATACCAAAAATATATTCAACAAGGCAAGGTATCTTATCCAAATAAGTTCTAGAGGATCCTCTCTCAATGCTCTTAGGTTCACAATTTTCATCAAACGGGTTTTCAGGAATAATCCAATCAAAATTCTTTTCTAAGGCTTCATGTATTCCTACAAGTTTAAAAGGTATTGGTGTCTCAATTTCCTCCCCATCTTTAGGTTTGGTTTTGTCCATCTTTTCTCGTGTACCAATAACATCTACACATGAGCTTAGCATATTAAAATGATCAAAGACTTTTATAGCTTCCTTAACAACATCATAGAATTCTTTAGGCAAAGTTTCTAGAATAAAATCTCTCTTTTCAGTGTCCTCAACATTACTTGCATTATGGGGTTAAGGTTAACAAACCTAGCTTCCAACATGTGAACTAAAGAAGCTGCAACAATTTCATAATTTGGAGCAAGTTCTGCTAGGGATCTATCCTCAATATCCTCATGCTTGCTAACATGATTAAAGAATTCTTCAATATTATATTTCCCAATTATAGAGCCACTACCTATTGAAAGGTCTTTCAGAGTGAACTTAGGGATCAACATGGTGAGCAAAGAACAAGGTGACAACTTACAGAAAGAATTTTTTGTGTGTTTTTAATATAAAGTAGCAAACCAGTACAACTAATTTTTTTGTGTTTTTGATAAAAGAAACAAGCAAAAAAAGTAGAAATAAACTAAGCAAAACAAAAAAACAAAGTAAAGAGATTGGTTATGGGGGACTCCCCTTGTGAAGATGTCCTTGACTCAAGCAACGGCGCCGTAAAAAAAGGCTTGATGGCTCAAAATATATCGAGCTCGTTGGGGAACCCCAAGAGGAAGGTATGATGAGCACAACAACAAGTTTTCCCTCAGTTATGAAACCAAGGTTATCGAACCAGTAGGAGCAAGGAAACACCTCCAAGGTGTTGTTTCCAACTTGGAATCCTGCACAACACAACCACAAAACTTTGCCCCCAACTTATAGTGAGGTTGTCAATCTCACCGGTTTTGCTGAAAACAAAGGATTAAACGTATTGTATGGAAGATAGTAATTTCTTGCAGAAAGTAAAGAGTAAACAGTAAATAGATAGTAGATTGATGGTAAAAGAATGGACCGGGGTACATAGTTCACTAGAGGTGATTCTCCTTAAGATAGATGACATGTTGGGTGAACAAATTACAACGGGCCAATTGACAGACATCGAGAAAGAATACATGCATATACTAATGATCTTGACTCCTACGAGATTTGATTGGGCATTACAACATTATACATAGACCGTAACCCAACTGCATCTATGACTAATAATCCACCTTCAGGTTATCATCTGAACCCCCTCCAGTATTAAGTGGCAAGCAACCGATAATTCCATTAAGAAAAGTGTGTAAAGTAAACAATACGATTGCCCCATGGACAAAGGATTGTTGTTTTCTCCCTAGTAGAAACAACACATCTAGTACCTTAGATATCTATCACTTCCCCAGATTACTAGAGGCATGAACCCACTATCGAGCATAAATACTCCCTCTTGGAGTTGCTAGCATCTACTTGGCCAACATAGCTACTAACAACAGAAAGCATGCAAGATCACAAATAACATAGACATGATAGAATCAATAATCAATCTGAAATAACGTCTCAATATCCATCGGATCCCCGCAAACACAACATGTAAGATTACAAATATATGATCTTGATCATGAACGGAGTTCACAAGATCTAAACATGGTAGCACAAAGGAGAAGAACCAACCATCTAGCTACTAAATGGACCCGTAGTCCAGGGATGAACTACTCACGCATCACACCGGAGGCAGTCATGGTGATGAAGAAGGGCTCCAGGGTGATCTCTCCCCTCTGACAGGGTGCCGGGAAGAGCTTCAGATCCCTCCTGATCTAGGGATGGAGATGGCGGTGGCTATAGACTCTTTCATGGAATTTTGATCGGGTACTTAGGGTTTTCGTCCCGAGAGGCTTTTATAGGCCGAGGGGAAAGGTCGGTGGAGAACCAGGGGGCCCACACCCCCTGGTGGCACGCTCCCCTAGGCCGTGCCGCCACCAGGTGTGGCCGCCCTGGTGCGCCACTTCATCTCCCCTCCGGACTCCGTGTTGCTTCGGGTAAAATATTGACTTTGGCTTTTGTCTGGTCCAATTCCGAGAATATTTCCTTACCAGCTTTTCTGAAACCAAAAATAGCAGAAAACAGACAACTGGCACTGTGGCATCTTGTTAATATGTTAGTTCTAGAAAATGTGTAAAAATACTCCAAAGTATGGACAAAACATAAGAAAGTAGATATAAAACAAGCATGGAACAACAAAAAATATAGATACGTTTACCACATATCACTCAGTCGCCAAGCCGCCCCCCTAGTCACGGAGCCCACTCCACCTCCAGCTCCGATCTTGCCCCCGCTAGATCTACCCCTTTCGCGGAACAGTATGCAACGCTGGTTGGTGCACAGGTCCTCCCCATCGCGCGCATAGAAGATTGGGTGGAATTGGAGGGATCTAACGCATGGATTCCTTCTGGGTAAGCGTCGTTTCCCTTTGTGGATTGATTATAGGCAGTAATTGAGCATGAATTGCTAGTGCTCAACTAACTGCCTTGCTTTTCGAATAGGATTGATCCATCACTGGCATTTCGGCTGGCGGTTAAACAGTATCTCTCTAGATTTTACTTCCCAGTGGTGGTTGCAACCTCCATAACTCTCAGAGATTTGAAAGATAAAATCTATTCTAAATTCCCCTGGATCAATGGCGATTCAGTTGATTTGTAGTATTTCAACATTAGCGAGCAAATATTGCTCCTACTAACTAGCGAAGTTGATATGGTAATGCTTTTCTCTATGAATGCTGCCGAACGTTTTGGTCAAATTCGTCTCCATGTGCAACCTAAAGTTGAACATACGGGAAAGAGGGTTAAAGCATCATCTGGTGGCCAGGCATCATCAGGTGGTCGGGCATCATGTGTCTATGATGTCTCTGCTAATAGTGTGTGCCCCCGCGCTCGTTGTAGGTTAGTACCATCTGTTTGCACTACAAGTGTAAGCCAACTCGCTCGTGCAGCCGATGTGGAGGACGAAGCAGAGCCTGACGAGGGAGTGCGTCCACTAGATGATGAGGATGAGTTGATGTTTCCTGAATTGGTAGATAGATTCATTAAATAGGCCCTACATGATTAATACATGGAGGAAATGGGCCATGGTGCCAGATTTGATGACACTGATGACAAAGAGAATGAGGAGAACAATGGTAGTCTCGTTTTAGCCGAGTGCGATGGTGTGGACTTGCCAGTAATTGAGTGGAACATGAACGATCCTAAGGTTTTGGAAGGCACCATATTTAAAATGATGCGAGATTGTCGTAATACCCTTACTACATATTGCATCCACACCAGTAATGATTATGATGTTATTAAGGGTGAGCTAGCAAGGTTCATAGTGATGTGCCCATACAAGAGGTGTAGGTGGAGGATGCATGCTTCCACTATGCTCAGAAGTAGTTTGGTTCAGGTATTACAACTAGTTGTGTATTTTAGATCATTGTGTAGAGTTTGTTAACTGTACCTGACATTTTCATTATGTTTTAGATAAAAAGTAACCGGTTCGAACATTCTTGTCCACCTCAAGGGGGACAGATAAAGGACAAAACAAAACTAGCAAAGACTAGGTGGTTGGCATATCCAATCATGGATTGGATGAGAGCGAACCCATCACTTGGTGCAACAACACGCATAAAAGAAGTTTCTCAAAACTTTAATATGGTCCATGGAATGAAAGTTTTCAGTTGCTTTACAGCTTCAAAGCTGAAGTGGAGATGGCTAGTCCAGGTAGTGTTGTACAGATAGACATGCATAAAGTTCAGTACAAAATAAGAGGGAAGACAAAGGATAAGGAGTGCTTTAGAAGGGCTTTTGTTTGTTCAAATCTTGGTGGCAAGGGTTTTTGGATGGTTGCAGGCCTTATTTGGCCCTGGATGCAATAGCTCTTCATGGAAGATTTAAAGGACAACTAGTAGCCGCTACTGCAGTTGATGGCCACAATTGGATGTTCCCTATTGCTTTTGGAGATTTGGAGATTGAGTTAGAGGAAAGTTGGACTTGGTTTCTAGAGAATTTGCACGGACTTATAGGTCATCCACCAGGACTTACTATCCACACAGACACTTTCAAAGGTTTCGAGGAAGCTGTAGAAGCAGTATTCCCTAGAGTGGAGCATAGGGAATGTATGCGACACTTAGTGCAGAATTTTAGAAAGAAATTCAAGGGTAAAGTTTATACTGACAACCTATGGCCAGTTTCATACACATGCAGTTTGAGGAAGCATCTATCTCATTTGGAAGTGTTGTATAAACAAAAACCTGCGATGAAGGAGTACTTGGATGCACATCATGTAATGGTGTGGTCAAGAAGCCAATTCAATGAAATTTGCAAGGTAGACTATGTAACAAGTAACCTTGCAGAGAGTTTCAATGCAAAGCTCAAGTCATTGAAAGGGCTTATGCTGTGGCAAATATTTGATAAGATTAGGCAGATGATCATGATAAAGATCGATTTGCGTCAAAGAATTGCATCAACAGTATATGCTACCCATCTCATCCTCCCATCTTTGATTAAGGCTTTGCATGCCAGGGCAAAACAATTGAAGATGAAATGCATTAGAAGAGGAATGTAGGCTGAGGTAACGTACACTGACAGTAAAGATAGGCAATGGAGGTATCTCATGAGTTTGGTTGATAGAACATGCCATTGCAGGCAATGGAAGCTCCGTGGGAAACCTTGCATACATGCATTATTTATCATGGGTGTTCTAGGAGGTGAAGAGGGTGAATTTGATCAGTACATGTTGGAGTATTTCTCCGATGCCAAATTTAGGGCAGCATATGCTCAGAATGTTCCAGCCTTGTTGGGAAAAGACCAACGAATGGAAGTGGATCCAGGATTCAAGCTATACCCTCCAGTTTTTACTAGACCAGCAGGTAGGCCAAGGAAGAATAGGATGAGAGCTAGTGCATAGGGTGGTGCACCACCTCGACGACATAAGTGTAAACGTTGTGAGATCCTAGGGCACATTGCCAGGCCTTGTAAAAATGTAGTGGACCCAGCTTATGGAATGGATGATCAGGCGAGAGCAACAAATGCAGATGAGAATGAAGTATTTGAACGAGAGGAGAATGAAGCAATGGATACATTGTAGATTGAACCAACAGATCGAGAGGAGGTTAAACCAAATGTAGATGAGATTGAACCAAATGCAGGGGAGATTGGACCAATGGATATAGAGGAGATTGAACCAAATGCAAGGGAGATTGAACCAATGGATCAAGAGGAGATTGAACCAAATGTAGAGAAGATTGAACCAAATGCAGGGGATATTGAACCAATGGATCGAGAGGAGTTTGAACCAATGGATCGAGAGGAGAATAAAGCAATTTATTCATTGGAAGCACAGTTCAAAAGTAAAGGAATTACATAAGAGGATATTCAAGAAATAATGCCAATGCATTTTAAACCGTATGAACCAATGGATCGAAACGTGATTGAACCAATTGTATGATAGACTGAAGCACTTGATTCTTTGGATGCAGAGAAAAGAACAAACGGAACAAATGGAAGAAGCTGATGGTGGACTCCATGAATATTCCAGCTAGGATCACCCAGAGCAAGGTGGTGAACCTAGCAAAAAAACACTAGGAGCAAGAAAAAAATGAATTTGAATTATTAATTTGAATTTGTATGATGAATTTGAACTATTGTCAATGTTTGTATTGAAATCTAACTAGTGTGATGCTCCCAAGTTTGTATGTTGGATAATCCCGTAATGTATGTGTTATTACAAGTTTCTATGGTCATCCACCTAGTTTCTTAGAACTACTTAGTTTTGCCCTCGGCATGTGGTCAACACATGGGGTTTAGCTAGTTCATGGCTTAAACCATAGCAAACGTTGACCAATTGATCCAAAATTTGGCACACTTGTGTATCTTGGATTGATTTACCATATGAAATTGGAAATTTTGGATTTACTTGTAATCAACCACATTTTTATTTTTCTAAGTGATTAAATTCAAAAAATGGTTTTAGGGTTAGTTTAGTTCAAAAAAAAGTCAGAACTTAGTGCAACCTTCGCACGGAGTCTTGTTATGTTACCTACAACCTAGCATAAATAATAAAGGAAAATAAAATAAAGAGAAATGGACTTATCCCCTAAACCACTTCTTAAACCCTTCTTGGAATGAGCAACTAGCTATGAAGATGCATGGCTTTCTACTGAATCAACCTCCAAAATAACCCATCCCAAAACATACTTTGTCTAAATGATACCAAATTTGGAAGACTTATGTATCTTTGAGTTGCAAACAATATAATTTCGGCCAAGATGGATTATTTTGTTCAAATAACACAGTATCCATTTGTTACGCCAAAAGCTTGAATTTCCCTTAGTCATTTTTTTATCTGAGTGCCCTTGTTTTCCTTAGCTCTACTCAGTTTTCCCCTCCCGCTAAAGTTTTCCTCAATTTCCCCTCCCACTAAAGTTTTCCTCACTTTTACCCTCTCTCATGTCTCAGTTTGACTACGCTCTGATTTCTCGAGATGTATGTCACACGGATCTTGGCTAACCACCATTGGATACATCATGATCCGACGGGCTGGAGGTCTCTCTCTCCCGATGGGCGCATCTAACCTTGTACGGCGAGGAGAGACCGACAGGCTGGATGTCTCTCCCTCCCTTTACCTATCACACGTGTACCAGCCGCATCAACTAGCGCTCAGTTTGGCTGGGCTCTGATTGGTCAAGATGTATGTCAAACGGATCTTGGACAACCACCGTTGGATACATCATGATCCGACGGGCTAGAGGTCTCTCTCTCCCGTTGGGCCAGGGAGAGGAGAGCCCGACAGGCTGGATGTTTCTCCCTTGTTTTCCCAATCGCACGTATACTAGCCGAATCTTCCTCCCCTCCTATCAACATACGGCAGTGTTGCAATGCGAACAGCATGCGGTGGCGCGGATCTAAGCACGACGGTCAGAACGGTGTGTGGCGACGCAGACCTAAGCGTGGCGATCAGAACGGCATGCGGCGGTGCGGACCTAAGCGTGGGGGTTGGAACGGCTTGTGACGGCACGAATCTAAGTGTGGCGGCTGGAACGGCATACGGCGGTGAGGATCTAAGCATGTGAATTTTCTGTCTCTGACTGTCTCACTTCCATTCACATCCTTAGATCCGTTGTTGATGAAAGAAACTGATGGACGCCATCATCAGCAACATCAGTGCGATGGCGGTGGTGCCGACAGTGGTCATCGATGAAAGACACCGATGGAAGCCATCATCCGCAACATTAGTGCGACGATGGTGGTGCCGACAGTGGTCATTGATGTGAAGACGATTGAAGCCATCATCTGCAACATCACTGCGACGACGCAGATCAAGCCCTCGTGAACCGAAGCTATGGGAGGTAGGCCGCAGCCATGGCTGGCACATCGAGGTGCACTTCAACGATGAAGGCCGGATGTACCTCATGGCCAGATGGGAGCACTTTGCCCGTACTTCTTGGAGTACACTTACGACGGGGAGGGCGGCTAGCTCACCATCCACTTAAAATTGGGACAAATTTGAGCCCAATTTGAACCAAAATTCTATGACTTAAAATATATGTATAATTTGAATAAATTTGATATGTATTTGAGCCGTGAGACCGGTGGATATGCTCTAAAGATGATTCATAAGTAGTAGTACTTGCTTTGATAATCTCCGGTGGGCTTGTATAAATTTGATTGAAATATGCATGATTTGAATCAAAATTGATATGTATTCGAGCTGTGAGGATGGTGGATATGCTCTAAAGCTGATTCATAAGTAGTACTCCCTCCGACCCAAATTAGTTGATTTAGATTTGTCTAGATTCGATAGTATCTTGACGAATTTGAGTCAACTAACTTGGATTGACAATCTTAGTCACTAATTTGGAACGGGGAATGGATGCTGCCACCAACACTACAAGTATACATGGCAGCCACGATGGCAGCGACAGAATGGTCAAAACTGATAGGGCCCCCAACTTCACCCTCTAGGAATTTGGCACGCCAACCATGGGCAGCTACATCCAATGGCAAGCAACTCGGGCCCCGCAATGCATTCTCTCGACAACTTTGGGACCGCTAGATCCAATGGCAAGCAACTCAGGCTCTGTATTGCATTCTATCGACAACTTTGGGACCGCTAGATCCAATGGCAAGCAACTCGGGCCCCGCCATGTATTCTCTTGACAACTTTGGGACTGCAAAGTGACTAAATTAGTAGGAACTCACAACCATCCATTGAATAAAAATTCTTCTCTCTAAATAAGCTATCTATTCAACTAATCATTACACATGCCACCCTTCACCACAACCGCATACTATAACTATTAGGATGCGGAAGACAATTACTAAAACTGCCCACATGAATCTACTATTCTCCACCCCTTCACTTGAAGTTCATGTTTTAGATTTTCTACCACTTGATCAGATATGGCAAGATCAGCCTCAAGTGTCAACTTCTCTTTGTGAATAAGCTCTGAATTCTTCCTCGACAATACGCTTCAGCTCGAATATCAGTAGGTTTTATGGGAGAATTCATCACCTAACTTGGCAACCATATCCTCCAAATCCATCCTCTGGATAGACCACTGGGTTGATTCATCTTGGTATGCAATGTACCATGGATCATCGGCCTGCATAGCACAGTGTAACAAAACCAAAACAACCCCAATTGAAATCAGTCCGACAGGCCATGGCAGCACATCAAATTCAATGGTTGTGCAAAGAAAAGGAGCTACATGCACTTCCAACATGGTAGGAGAAGGAGAATGTGGCTACGACATGATCGATTCCTCACCCTCGCCGGTTTACCCGCTACGACTAGACATTGAGGACTAATTTGCACGCGCAATCAAGGAAATTACGGGAACCGAATCGATTAGGGTGGGTAGAGCAGGAGCAAAGGTCTTACCCAGCACTACTAGCAATTGCTGCCACTGTTCGTCGAGCTATGGCAGCGGAACCAAATCCCGGTAGTCGTGGGCGGCGGACCTTCCTGCGGTCGGTACTGCCTCAACATACAATGTGTGCGGACGAAACAGGTGCTGGAGCCGTGGTTGAGGTGTAGCGCGGCAGTCCGTCTATCATGGTGGTGGCATGGCAAATGCCATGGGTAGGCTAAAGATGGGGCCAAAGTGCTCTAGAGGTATCCAGGGAGGGATAGTGTGGTTATTCCACAAATGGATGTTTGTATTCTCAAGATCTATGGTGTTTACAAATGCTCCTTGAGTTGTTCGTGGGGACACGGAAGATGTACTTCTATACTACCGACACCTCTGTCTAGGGTACTTCCGTAGCCAAAATGGTCGATCCCCCTCTATGGAGATCCTGGCGCTCCTTATAAAGGGGAGGCCAGGCTACAATTAGGGCATACATGGATGGCATATTCCCCGAATATGCTTCTCCCAAAATAGCAAAGCGGTGCGCCTCTTTTTCCCTTCGTAAGCCACCCAGGACCCATGGCGTATGCCTCTCTGGGCCTCTGGCGTAAGCCACTGCGGCACCGTGTCACCCGACCAGCTCGATGTCACCTTTGTCGGCCCGTACTCGCTAGTCCTCCCCTCTGTCCTATGCGCTGACGTTACAGTGGAGAGAGAAAAGCGTTGACCATGGAAGATGCCTTCCTTCTCTTGTAAGCCAAGTTGTAACCCGGCTGTTGCCTGGTTAACTCGACCCCATAGGTACCTATAAACAAGTAACATTTTGGTTGTGCCAACATACACTTTGTGTCGGCCGAGGTAATGTTGGGTGAACTCCATCTGGGTCGGGTCAACCGTAACTCATCTAGCCTTTAGGTAACTCGGTTAGCTCCCGCTTTGACCTTGTCGTACCTCGGCTAGTATTGCCCTTATACCCCGGCTTGACCCAACCTGGGGTTATCCTCCCAACACCGTCAGACACTGCCGTAGGACGGATACGGCGATGCGCCGACACGCTGAAAATGGCTGATATGTCTGCCGGTGGGATAGGAGATGCTCGGGGCTAGGAGCGTATGAGAGAGAGAGTCGACGTGTCATACACGATCCCACCTGTCAATGTGTGGGGGAGTAGCTGCTCCAGGATTTTTCCATATTTGCCAATTTTGCATATCTGCCAAACTTTTTCTTTGAAATTTGCATATTTGCCACATGACCACCACATGTCAGTGACACAAAAAATGGCAAATATGCAAGTTGCAAAGTAAAACGTGGCAAATATGCAAATCCCCCTCCAGCCCCACATGATGGCCCCACGGGTCATTGGCTTCGACGACCCCATAGAACGGACCCACATGGCGGCCCCATCGTTCATTGGCTTTGACGGTCCCACAGAATAACCTCATTTGTCATTGGCTGCACCAGCCACACAATCAGGAAAAAGGGACCCACAAGTCAGCGAGAGGTGGATGGCTGGTCCGCCGTGTATCCTGGCCCCACCCATCAGCATGTAATGGTCGAGGCCACGTAACGTAACGCTCAATGCACGACCCGTCCCAACGCGGTCCCACCGGTCAGCATGTAATGGTCAAGCCTTTGACCTAACGGTATCCTGATGGCCCAAAATATATCGAGCTCGTTGGGGAACCCCAAGAGGAAGGTATGATGAGCACAGCAGCAAGTTTTCCCTCAGTTATGAAACCAAGGTTATCGAACCAGTAGGAGCAAGGAAACACCTCCAAGGTGTTGTTGCCAACTTGGAACCGTGCACAACACAACCATAGAACTTTGCCCCAACTTACAGTGAGGTTGTCAATCTCACCGGTTTTGCTCAAAACAAAGGATTAAATGTATCGTGTGGAAGAAAGTAATTGCTTGCAAAAAGTAAACAGAAAGTAGTAAACAGTTGTAGATTGATGATAAAAGAAAGGACCGGGGTCCATAGTTCACTAGTGGTGATTTCCCTTAAGATAGATGACATGTTGGGTGAACAAATTACAGCGGGGCAATTGACAAACATCCAGAAAGCATACAAGCATATACTAATCATCTTGACTCCTTTGAGATTTGATTGGGTATTACAACATTATACATAGACCGTAATCCAAATGCATCTATGACTAATAATCCACCTTCAGGTTATCATCCGAACCCCCTCCGGTATTAAGTTGCAAGCAACAGATGATTGCATTAAGCAAAGTGTGTAAAGTAAACAATACGATTGCCCCATGGACAAAGGATTGCTGTTTTCTCCCTAGTAGAAACAACACATCTAGTACCTTAGAGATTTCTGTCACTTCCCCAGATTACTAGAGGCATGAACCCACTATCGAGCATAAATACTAACTCTTGGAGTTGCTAGCATCTACTTGGCCAAGATAGCTACTAACAACGGAAAGCATGCAAGATTACAAATA
Source organism: Avena insularis (assembly GCA_023614405.1). Taxonomy (NCBI): domain Eukaryota; kingdom Viridiplantae; phylum Streptophyta; class Magnoliopsida; order Poales; family Poaceae; genus Avena; species Avena insularis. The sequence goes on from CM042692.1 coordinate 32,342,654, forward strand.
ACAAAGACATGATAGAATCAATAATCAATCTGAAATAGCATCTCAATATCCATCGGATCCCCGCAAACACAACATGTAGAATTACAAATAGATGATCCTGATCATGAACGGAGCTCACAAGATCTAAACATGGTAGCACAAAGGAGAAGAACCAACCATATAGCTACTACATGGACCCGTAGTCCAAGGATGAACTACTCACGCATCACACCGGAGGCTTGCATGGTGATGAAGAAGGCCTCCAGGGTGAATTCTCCCCGCCGACTGGGTGTCGGGAAGAGCTTCAGATCCCTCCAGATCTAGGGATGGAGATGACGGCGGCTACAGACTCTTTCGTGGTATTTTGATCGGGTACTTAGGGTTTCTGTATCGGAGGCATCTTATAGGCGAAAGGGGAGGCCGAGGGGGTGCCCTATGCGGCCACACCACCCCCTGGCGCGGGTCAGGCCTGGCCGCACGGCCAGGTGGTGTGGCGGCCCTCTGGCCCCTCTCCTTCTCGTATTCTGGCTCCGTGTCCCTGTTGGTGAAAAACTAACTTTGGCTTTTGTCCCGTCCAATTCCGAGAATATTAATTTTCTGACTTTCATGGAACCAAAAACAGCAGAAAACAGGCAGCTGGCACTGTGGCATCTTGTTAATAGGTTAGTCCGAGAAAGTGTATAAAAATACTCCAAAGTGTGGGAAAAACATAAGAAAGTAGATAAAAACCAAGCATGGAACATCAAAAATTATGGATACGTTTGCAACGTATCAACATCCCCAAGCTTAACTCCTGCTCGTCCTCGAGTAGGTAAGTGATAAAAAGAAAGAATATTTTTTTAGGTGACATGCACCATCATAAACTTGATCAAAGTATTTGTAAAACATTGATAGCTGGGATCATAGTACTTCAACATAGCATGAAAGATAAAGTTCTAGCAATAATACATAGCAACTATGTTGCAACATGAAAAGGCATAAACAAAAGATTCATGAATAACAATACTTTGCAAGACGTTTGTTTGTTTCACATAAAGAAAACATAGCATAGTAGCATTCAGCTTGTCCCTCATAGAGTAGTAAACATAGATGCATATAACACCTTCAAAGTTAATAAGAGTGACTAGATACAAATAGTTTAAGAACAAGCAATATCAAAGTTATGCATCAATCAACAAGTCTTGGGACAATGCACATAGAACTAAGAATGGCCACTATGCTCTCAAAATAGGTGCATAAAGATAGAACGTGTAGACTCAACATAAAAGTAAAAGAAAGGCCTTCATAGAAGGAAGCAGGGATTCAAGTTTCATAAAGAGCTTCCAAAAATTATGGTACTTATTAGCTTTCAGCTCTCATTGCCCCTATCATAAGCATCTTGAAGTGATTAAGGTTAAAGTGAACAAACTATGGAGTATATGCTTGACAAAGTATAAGTTGGAAATCTCATGTCCCTTGAATACGAGGGCCGCTCCTCATGCTACTCAAGTTTAGTTACCGGTAAGCACTTGTCATAGTAAGTACATGTGTATCATAGAGAACCGCCAACGGGTTACCCCTTGCCCGATGATATGGAAGAATCCCCATATCAAAATGACAAGGCAAGCAGACAACAAGCATCTCAGCAATCTTCTTATTTACCATGGGAAAATGGTGCTTTTTTCTATCTTTCCTCTTTTCTCATATCTTTTTTTACTTTTTCTCTTTTTCTCAATATCTGACTCTTTTTTAATAAGAAGAATGCTTCATAGACAGCTCATTATGGTTACGCTGCAGGTTTCCACCATGATTAGGCATGGATTAGACCAAAGGGCCCAGTGCTTTCTAACACACATACATAACTCCATGGACTTACAAGCTCCCCTTTCATTTCACACCGATGACATCCATAGACAAAAGAGCATGATATCAATTAGGTACGAAGTACAAGTGCAATGTTGAAAGCGTTCCCCATGACAACATGGTTCTGCTAATCCCCAACATATAAGTGCAAGCATATACAACATAGACGACACAATGGTTCAAATTTATTAAGGGAAAGAAAAGTAAAGTGTGCCATCATGTTCGTGAGAGCTTTAATCACTAGTTTTCTCATAACAAGTTTAATTAAGAAGGTAGATAAAAACATGAATATACTTGGAATATCAAATGCTAATAGGTAGGTATGGTGGACTCTTTGTAATAACTTGGTTTTAGGAGTTGGATGCATGAGTGGAGCTCATACTTGGTTATGGAGGCTAGCAAAAGACTAGGAGCGACTGGGTAAGAGAGCAATAATGGCCATAATCATGCAGAGCGACAAAACATCATTAATCAAAGAATCAAGTGATACTACAAGTTGAAAACTAAAGGATCATAAAGGCTATGGTGACTTGGGATAGTCATAACATGGTGTGACCATGCGCCAAATCAACACAAATAAAGCATCAAAGGAGAATACCACAATACCATGCTTTAATATGCTAAAACAACGCATGATTCTTCCAAGGCACATTAAGCAATCTCAATTGTTTATAACATCTCATGCTACAGCAAAGATCACTAAGCATAAAGCCAAAACAATATCAAGCATGGCATGACAAATCATGGGCCACAGTTAAAAACAAGCTCTCTTTACCACTTAAGCATGAACTTTCCTACTCTTTTCCAATCCAAACCAACTATTTGAAAACCAATGCATGAAAGGGGGGGTCCAAGCAATTTATTCAAGAAAACTAAGAAAACCAAGCAAACAAAAACCAAAAACAAAAAATGAAGCTGCCCCAAGAACAACACAACTGTGCATGAAAAAATGAAGTGTTTGAAAGAAACCTGGGATTTTTATTGATGAAGAAGGGGATGACTTGGGAATCCCCAAGCTTTGACGCTTGTACTTCTTGGATAATTCTTGGGGTGGCATCCCCAAGCTTGAGATTTAGTCTGTTCTTCATCTCATTACATCATTCTCTCCATACACCTGAAATTTTTCCTCATACAAAACTTCACACAATCTTTATTAGCAACATTAGTGCACTCAAGGTAATAAGTCTTTAGGTTCAGTTTCAACACCAATAAAACTTCCATTAGAACACAATCTACTGAAGCACTTCCCTCAAAAAGCTCAATTCCCCAAAGAGAACCCAAAAAGGAACCAACAAGAAGCAAATGCAAATAATGGCAAAAATCTTTCAAAACAGACCAGCAGGTAAAAACCAATTTTTTCAAAAACCTTCTGTTGCTCAAATCGAAAAGTGTTGATCTAACGAAAGTTAGATGACAACCTGGGGCAGAAGCCCAAAAATCCACACCTCAAAACGATGTACAGAGATTTTACACGAATTTTTACGGTGAAGCACAAAAATCTGTTTCGGGACAACAACTTTCCCAATCATTACTCTTCTCTCATTAGAGGTTACTCTTGGCACAAAAAGCAAATAAAAAGGATAAGGAGAGGTTATTACTAAGGTAATAACTTCCAAGACTCATCTAAAACTTTTGGGTTATCTCCCAATAAGTACTTTTTTAACGCCTTTAAGTTAGGCATAAGAAGCAAGAAAAAGAATCAAGTGTTCTCAAATGAAGAAGCATTAAAACCAAATTTCTTGCCCTTACCTCTCTTACTTTTATTCTTAACCTTGGGGAACATATGATTGTTTGGTGGAGAAGCAAAGTGCATGGTGCCCTTTTCCATATCTATTATTGCTCCAAGGAGTTTCAATAGGGATCTTCCAAGTGTGATTTGTCCTTTTCCTACACATTCAATAACAAGATAATCAGTAGAAACCATTTTCCCTAGGATCTTTGTAAACACTCCTTCAGCTATTCCAATTGGTGATATTGTGGCATTGTTAGCAAGAAATATTTCTTCTCCTCCTTCAGAAAGTCCCCAAAGATTCATAGATATCTTTAGGCACAAGACAGAATTCAGACATGATATCACAGCGAGCATGAAAAGTTTCATTATTTATAACAATCTTTACTGTGGGAAGCCACTTCGAGGGTTCAGAATTTATTGGAACATAGTCATAATGCTCTCTAAGTGTATTGTAGTAATCTTTTAAACTAGCAGTGCTGGTCTCAAGAGTATTCAGTCTAGAAAATATGTTTATGAAGGAAGAATTAGATTTGCTAGGCAAGTTGTAAGTAAAGACCAACTTCGTTATGGCATTACAAGCATCATCCTCATTGCATTGGAGGAAATCTCCTCCTACTACAGCATCCAAAGCATATCTATAGCAAAGAGCAATTACAAGGTAAAAACTGCTAAGGAACAAGCTTTGAGTAATTTTAGGTTCAGTTTTTTCATGTAGATCAGAGATTCTAGACCAAGCTTCTTTGAAACTCTCTTCAATTCCTTGTTTAAAAGTGAAAATCATTTCCACAGGTGACATAGTAGCTGGAGCAATCGTAGATATAATGGCAACTTAAGATAGGAACTAAATTTTTTGTGTTTTTAATTAAGAAAGCAAACTAGTACAACTATTTTTTTTGTGTTTTTGATAAAGAAACAAGCAAACAACACAGAAATAAACTAAGCAAAACAAAAAACAAAGTAAAGAGATTGGTTATGAGGGACTCCCCTTGTGAAGATGTTCTTGACTCCCCGGCAACGGCGCCAGAAAAATAGCTTGATGGCCCAAAATATATCAAGCTTGTTGGGGAACCCCAAGAGGAAGGTATGATGAGCATAGCAGCAAGTTTTCCCTCAATTATGAAACCAAGGTTATCAAACCAGTAGGAGCAAGGAAACACCTCCAAGGTGTTGTTGTCAACTTGGAATCCTGCACAACACAACCACAGAACTTTGTCCCCAACTTACAGTGAGGTTGTCAATCTCACCGGTTTTGCTAAAAACAAGGGATTAAATGTATCGTGTGGAAGAAAGTAATTGCTTGCAGAAAGTAAACAGAAAGCAGTAAATAGTTGTAGATTGATGATAAAAGAAAAGACCGGGGTCCATAGTTCACTAGAGGTGGTTCCCCTTAAGATAGATGACATGTTGGGTGAACAAATTACAGCGGGGTAATTGACAAACATCGAGAAAGCATACAAGCATATACTAATCATCTTGACTCCTTTGAGATTTGATTGGGCATTACAACATTATACATAGACCGTAATCCAACTGCATCTATGACTAATAATCCACCTTCAGGTTATCATCCAACCCCTCCAAAGATTAAGTTGCAAGCAACAGATAATTGCATTAAGCATTGCGTGTAAAGTAAACAATACGATTGTTCTATGAACAAAGGATTGCTGTTTTCTCCCTAGTAGCAACAACACATCTAGTACCTTAGATATTTCTGTCACTTCCCCAGATTACTAGAGGCATGAACCCACTATCGAGCATAAATACTAACTCTTGGAGTTGCTAGTATCTACTTGGCCAAGATAGCTACTAAAAATGGAAAGCATGCAAGATCACAAATAACAAAGACATGATAGAATCAATAATCAATCTGAAATAGCATCTCAATATCCATCGGATCCTCGCAAACACAACATGTAGAATTACAAATAGATGATCTTGATCATGAATGGAGCTCACAAGATCTAAACATGGTAGCACAAAGGAGAAGAACCAACCATCTAGCTACTACATGGACTCATAGTCCAAGGATGAACTACTCACGCATCACACCGGAGGCTTGCATGGTGATGAAGAAGGCCTCCAGGGTGAATTCTCCCCTCTGGCAGGGTGCCGGGAAGAGCTTCAGATCCCTCCCGATCTAGGGATGGAGATGACGATGGCTCTGCACTCTTTCGTGGAATTTTGATCGGTACTTAGGGTTTCTGGGACGAGGCATCTTATAGGCGAAAGGGGAGGCCGAGGGTGCCCTAGGCCACACCACCCTTGGCGTGGGCAGGCCGCGGCCAGGTGGTGTGGCGGCCCTCTAGCCCCTCTCCGTCTCGTATTCTGGCTCCGTGTCCCCCTCTGTGAAAAACTGACTTTGGCTTTTGTCCCGTCCAATTCCGAGAATATTCATTTTCTGACTTTCCTAGAACCAAATACAACAAAAAATAGGCAGCTGGCACTATGGCATCTTGTTAATAGGTTAGTCCAAGAAAGTGTATAAAAATACTCCAAAGTGTGGGGAAAACATAAGAAAGTAGATAAAAACAAGCATGGAACATCAAAAATTATGGATAACGTTTGCAACATATCACATCCCTACATCCGAGCGCCTGTGAGAGTTTTAGAATAGGAGAGGGGAAAAGTGTGGAAAATTTAAGCGGCTGGGGAAAACTGAGTACAACTAATGAACCAGGAGCACAAAAATAGAAATCCCTATATTAAATATAGTGGATCTATGTAATTGGATAAGAATGTTTAATAAACATTAAAAGGTCAAAATTCTTGGAGAGTTTTGAAAGTGTTCAGAAGGACCTAGTTGAGATTATGAAAAGAGTTCAGAATGGATTCAAGCAAAGAAATGGTTCTTACTTGAACGATTAGAAGAATTATTGAGTAATGACTCTGTGTTTATGGGGAAAGGGATGCACTACATCAACTATGCCTTGGACATAGTTTTTCCAAGGTAAAACCCATGTTATTTGTACTTGACGTAATGTGACCCATCTTCTTAGTTATGAAGAACAAGGATTCTAGAGTGATTTCTGAAACACTGAATCAGAGTTAGGTTTGAACACAGTGAAAGTGTGGCTAGACATAAAAGTGAAAGTATTGCACTTTTATTACAATTTACATAGATATAGAAGTATTAGAATACTTTAGCGTTAGCAATTTTGGTCTAGAGAAAGTTCGACTTTCGACTAAGTGTGTTTATAGTTATACATTACATCTTGAAAGTTCTATCAACTGATAGATGGTCATGATATATACTAGAAAATAGTAGTCTCACTTTGTCACCAAAATGCTATAACATATTATATGATAATGGTGTGAATGTCAAACCAGTTGACATTAATGATTTGCAAAATAGGACATTATGAAATCTATTGAAATAGATTTAGGACCGGAAGTCCTCCATGAGCAAGCATGATCAATAAACGCATATGAGATATGGTTTATGATTAGTAGCAATGTAGCTAGATTATTTGTACTCTAGTGCCAGTGGGAGACTGAAGGAGATATGCCCTAGAGGCAAATAATAAAAGGGTTTTATTGTCATATCTCATTAGTTCATAATAGTATTACTGTATCAAGTGGAAACATTGATACAAGTGTGATATACAAACAAACCCAGGTCCCTAGTAGCCTTTATTGAACTAGTTCATTGGGAAGATGATGGTCAAGGTTTCCTGATCATGGGCTAAACAAAAGTCACTGACAATGAAGTCATATCATCTGGTATGATGTGATGGACACTTCCCATCAATGATTGTTGCAACATGATCATGTCACTTAGTTCACGTTGCAATTGTCAGAAACAGATTTTCCTAATCCTTAGACCATGAGATCATATCAATCACTGTTACTGGAGGATGCTTTGACTATATCAACTGTCATCTCGTGACAGATGGATATAAAGGTACACGTTGGGTATCTGAAGGAGCATGAGTAGATGAAATGTGCTTCAAGATCAGGAATTGTTCTCCTGTGTGACAGGAAGATACAACTGGGCCCACTCAGTGAATTACATCCATGTTGTGCAACACATGACTAGGTCATGGGGATGGTATTTCAAGGGAACGAGTAAAACAGTACTTGTTAGAAATGAGGTTGAACAAAGGTATCGTGATACTGATGATCAAATCTCGGACAAGTCTTGTATCGTGAACAAGGGAATTGGATATATCGTTTCAGGTTTGACAGTATGGAGATTTGTGGAGTACATAGGGGTCACATGGGCATCCCGGTCTCTCTATTGATCATTGATATGGATCAAGTCTATAGCATTCCTGAACCATAGGGGAACATGCTTAAGGGCGATACTATGTTTGGAGATCATCCTGCTAGATGGAATCATGAAAGAGAGAGAAATCGGAATCGTTCGGGAGAGATCCAAAGTTGTTCGGAGAAATAAGGAAAGGAATAGGCCAAAAGGTGTTTCGGATAAATGGCAATTTATAATATATATTTATTATATGTTAATTGTGAATTAATATTGTAACATCCCAAAACTTCAATCCAAGCTTATCAAGAGCAAGTCACCCAAAAATGGGGTTAACAAAAACTTTTCCAAATTTAAAATGAAAGCATTCATATATGTGTGCATTTAAAATAGGAGTTGTTTTGAATTGCCATGATTGTGTGATCCTTTGCGTCTAAAATGTTTCTTAGATGATTTAAACATCATCTACATCATTCCCAAACTTTTCCTAAAGAAAATCAAATAAAAAAGAATTAAAATGAAGGAATGGTCATTTGGACAAATTTAACTCTCATACCTACTTTGGCTATTCCTAGTACTCATTTCTTAACAGAAACAATTCTTGATCTTTACACCCCTTGCTAGTACACATAATGAGGTACCAAGGCCCACTTTTTGATCTACTAAAAACCTTCTGTAAACTATTTTAAATGACAGTATAAAATTGAATCTAATGCATATGCATAGATCACCCCTATTTCAAAAACCATCAATTTGAGCACCATTTTCAAAACCCTTGCAACCAGAGACTACCTATCACTAGTGGAGATCACCCAAAAATTTTGAACTCAAAATTCAAAACTTTTTCTCTTGCGGCCATTTCATCAAACACTTGGCAGGCAGAATCACACCTCTAATCCTAGCTCACTGTTTTGAACAGAGTTTTGCCCCCATTTGATCCCCATTTACTCCCTCTGTCTCCCAATGATCTAACCAAACCCTAAACACCCATCCCCTACACCCCTAGCAACAATGCCATGCCGACCCGAGCCATGCCTCGCCGACCAAACTTGCAACCGCTGCAGCAGACCACCCCTCTCCCCCGCGCCATGTCTAGGGAGGCACCAAGACTGCACCGCCCCTCTCTGTCCCTTGCCCGAGCCAAGACCAGCCATGGACCACAGAGGAGAACCCGCGCCTAGTGCCACCGAACCATGCCGACGCCGCCCGCAGAGCGCGCACTGTCCCCGCGTGCACAAGCCGCCGCTCGACACCAGCCCGCCGCTCCGCCTCGACCTAGAGAACACCCCAGACACCTCCGTTCGCCGCCCAAAGCCCCACAGCCACCGCTCGCCGTGGACACAGC